>OZ004351.1:0-10000000 GCA_963924445.1 Philereme transversata
CGACAGGCACACCGTCTGAGTTCGAAGCCATGGGGCTTGAGTAGCCTCCACATTCGAAGCAACGAGCAGATCTTCGCCGTTGCTCTCCACCACCTCGCAGCGGGTTAACACTACCCGTGCATCCTTCACCTCACATGCCACCTCGGTGGCCTTATTCAGGCCAGGGTCAGCGGTGTCAACACACGCCTTCGGGGCGCATGCTTCCACCTCCATATCAACGTTGTCCGTATCGCTTTCCAAATCAGTGTCCAGTGTCAGAGTTTTGCCATATTTGTGTTCACGAAGCCGGGCGGATTGCCTGGCTACGAAGCAGTCGCTGCCCCCCCCAGAGTACGAGGGGCAGCCCTCTACCTCGGATGAGGTAGAGGGGTGGGATTCCCCCTTTCGGGGACCCACCTGGGGACCAAATTTACAACTGCTTAGATCCATTTTTCCTTAACTCCAATGCTCCACATCGTCGTCTCTTTTTTTCACTAGGGGTGAGCTCCCCTGCAAGTTTTAAGGGAGCGCCCTGAAAAGGGCGTGCTCGCCTCCTCCAACAACGCGCCCTGAAAAGGGCGTGTCCGCCTATCGGCCCCGCTCAGATCGCGAAACATGACCACGACCATGTTGCGGGGTTTGGCCCTCCACTGATCCCGATGGTTCCCCCCCAGTGTTTGGTCCGCGCCGGTAAACCGGTAACTCCCATTTCTGGGAGCCGTTCCCCTATCCGCCACCCGGGGACGCGCCGCGTTGGGGTACACCTCCCCACCCACTGGGACAACCCAGCAGGTCCGCGGAACCTAACCTAACCTAACCTAACCTAACCTAACCTAACCTTTTTTTTTTTTTTTTTTTTTTGACGCTGGGAAAAATGCTTTATGCATACCCTCCCGTCGGGGTACGGAAGGGTTATGTGGGACTCCCCGGTCTAAGTAGGACCGGTATACCCACTAAACGACCCAGCGGCACTCCAGCATCGTCTGTGTGGAGGAGGATTGGGAAACCGACAAAAGCCTTTACTTCCAATCCCCCGCCGACGACCGCCCGCCTTTACAGCGGGGCCCGCATGCTCCTCCCAGCAGGGAGGGGCCCAGGAACGACCGCGAGTGCTCGGCCGTTCCCGCCTGACAGAGGTGGAGAATATGTGCAATGCGGGAGAAGACGCCCCCGCGCCTGTCTCCCGCTATCCTCCACCGGGTGGGGGAAGGTGATTGTCGTGCAATCGCCTTCTTCTCCCACTTCTTCGCCTGCGGAGCGGTGCCGCGAGGGGATCATCCTCCCGCGCGCGCTCCGCTGCCTCCTTTTGAGACATCACGTCCTCACAAAAGGAGGCGACCGCTGTCCAGGCCCCTTCGCTTCCAAGCATGGAGTTGACCACGCTGGGCAGCGAGAGGTCCGGCCCGACTATTGCCGCTAAGCCGCGACGCGGCTCGAACCACGCCGGGCACACCTCGAGGGTGTGCTGCGCAGTATCCTCCGTCGCACCACAATCATGGCACGACGGGGTCTCCTCCCTTCCTATCCGATGCAGGCGTGATCCGAAGCAACCGTGCCCGGACAACACCTGCACCAGGCGGAAGGAGAGGAATCCGTGGGACCGCCCGAGCCATTCTTGCAAGACTGGCCCGAGCGCGTCCAACGTTCGGCGGCCAAACGCGGCAGAGGCGAGGTCCTCCTTCCAATGGTGGACGATTGCGACCTTCGCCTCTCGCCGGACGGCCTCCCGCTCTTCCGGGGTGGGGTGCTCCCCGAGCTCCCTACGCCCTGCCGTCCACTGGTACACTTTGGCGAGAACCCACGCCTCCAGCTCCCAGGGTGGGGTGCCGGCCAGAGCGCACGCCGCCGCAAAACCCACCGAGCGGTAGGCTCTAGTCACCCGCTGCGCGATGGCCCTTTGGGGCCTGCGGATAGCGGTCGCGTTCTCCCTCCTTTTAAGGCAGTCCGCCCAGATGGGTGCCCCGTAAAGGGCCATACTCTTAAGTATGCCGGCATAACCTAACCTAACCTAACCTAACCTAACCTAACCTAACCTAACCTAACCTAACCTAACCTAACCTAACCTAACCTAACCTAACCTAACCTAACCTAACCTAACCTAACCTAACCTAACCTAACCTAACCTAACCTAACCACCGCTCCGTCCGCACTTGAGAGCACCACGAATTGACCTGTGTCCGCACGAAAAAATTCACGAAAAATAGAAAAGTGACAGTTTAAGTGACGTGTGATATATTAAAATTTGCGGAAAGTGAAGGCGCATACGGTAGTGAAATCCGTTTTGCCTTACGTACTTTGTGCGAGAAGTTATTGGGAAAAAAGTGCTTTTTGCAAAAAATTTGGACCTTTAAGGCGAAACGCTGCTCGATTTTCAGCGGTGACCTATTGTTTTTAAACTGCAAAAGGGAGGGCCTCTAGGTGCCCTACAGATTGGCGCATCATTTGGATTTTTTCCGTGCAGGAGCACGGAAAAAAGACAAAAAATAGTAAAACCACGTGGCCACGTGGTCGGCGCCCAGGACAGCTGGAAGAAATCTGACAACGGGGCTACCTGGACATCTCACTGACAAGACAGAAGGCACTTCCGGATTTAAAATAGGTTAATTTTTGGCGGAGATATAGACATTTTAAAAAATCGCATATTTTCAAAAAATTATATCTCGGAAAAGTGAGCGGTGACCCCTAGTTTTTAATTTATGTATATAATAGGCCTACAGATCCCCAACTTTTTGTAAAGTTTTGAAAAATTTCATTGAGTAGTTTTAGAATAAATTTGTGTAAACCATTTGACCTACATTCAAGGTACCCGAAAATCAAAAGTGGGTCAAAGATTTGAACGCCATTTTGTTTAGTTTATTATTAGTAATATCTTTGCATTTTTTGATTTTTGAAAAGTAAAATTTTTGACATTTCAAAGAACTTTTAAAATTTTTAAAATATTAATTTAAGGAAAAAAACGGTAGTTAGTGTTTTTAAAATTATTGTTAATTAGTGTACATATCTGGCATACTGTTCACTAACTTATTCCAAAATTTAAAATTTTTCGGCTGAATAGTTTTTAAGATATTTATTAAATTGTAATATGACCTTTTGACCTACATTCGGTGTGCCTTGAATGTAGCAAGCTAGGTTAGGGATTTTAAATTGTAATTTGTGGGACTGTAAAACTCGACTTCCAAAAATAATTTGGACACTGTAAATACTTTTGAACATTACTTTTTATATGACATAGATAAAACTTACTTTAGTATTAATTTATAATTTTATTGTTATTGTGCCTATTGTATTTAATTGTATTGTGTTGTAGTCATACAACTAACGTATCCGACGCCCTTTACACGTCGCATACTTTTATATAACTGACGTCCCTTATAAGCCAGAAAAGAGCGAGCCCACATCATGTTCGGCATTAGGACTCCAGTCAGTAAGCCGGCGACGGAAAACTCTCCACCAAAAAAGGCCGAAGAGAAGGTAGAAAAGACTGGGCCCTCTTCAAACCATGACCGGACCTTTGAGGTCCGAAGGAGCATTGGGGAGACATCTCTGAAGACATCTCCGAAGAGGGTGGTGGTACCGGTGGCGGGCCCCTCGAGGCCTAAAACCCGGGTACCACAGACTGACGCCTCGGATGTCCCCCCCCCGAAGACAACCTACTCCTCTAGAGTGGCTGAGGCTAGGGCATGCCTGAATAAGGCTAAGCTCTGCCTCAGTAGCTCTAGAAATATCAAAACGGAGTACAAAGAAGGCATAACATCAGCTGTGGAGCGACTCTACCAGCTCCTGAAGGAGTCGGAGTCGGAGGGGACAAAAGAGACGACAAAAATCCAGAGCAAGGGACAGGGTGGGGAGGAGGGGGAGGAAACTTTACACCCTCCACCACCCCCCCACCCTGCCACTAGCAAACAAAATGAGGACCTTCTAAGGCGAATGGATGACCATTCCAAATTGATTCAGGAGAACACGGCCAAGATGGAATCACTGAGAGACACCCTGGCTAAACACCAAAAGGTCTTGGAGGCACCCCTCACCTACGCGAACGTCGTGGCCGGCTCGCCGAGGAGGCCACCGGCAGAGTCAGCCGCGATGTACTCTGTCGTCATAACGTCGAAAGACGATCAGGACACCGGTGAAGAAGTGTACGACAGAGTAAAGAAAGCGGTGAACGCCAAGGATGAGGGGACGAGAATAGACAAGATCCGAAAGGCCAAAGATCGAAAAGTCATTCTCAGCTGTAAAGACAAGGCGGAACTCAAAAAGGTCAAGGACAGACTCACCGAGAAAGGATGCACACTAAACGTGGAGGACATCCAAAACAAAGACCCCCTTTTGGTGCTGTATGGAGTCTGTAATGCGAACACGGACGAAGAAATAACAAAGGCAATCAGAAGCCAAAATAAAAACCTGCTTGGAGACGTCGATGAGGGGGACTTCCGCGTCGGGATCCGGTACAGACGGAGGGCGAGAAACCCACTCACAGCGCACGTTGTGGCTCGGGTCTCGCCCGCCGTCTGGCAGCGGCTCACTGGCGCGGGAGCTGTCCACATCGACGTACAGAAAGTAAGGGTGGCTGATCAGTCTCCTCTGATCCAATGCTCACGTTGCTTGGGCTATGGGCATGGAAAGAGGTTTTGCCATGATGCAATTGACGTTTGCAGTCACTGTGGGGGGCCGCACCTGAGAACAGAGTGCGCGGATTGGTTGGTTAACGCCCCCCCCAGCTGCGTCAATTGCAGAAAGGCAAAACTAGAAAAAGCGGATCACGACGCTTTTAGCGACGGCTGCCCGGTGAGGCGAAAGTGGGACGCGTTGGCAAGATCAACAACAGCGTATTGCTGAAGGCATCAAGCTGGTCTTGCACGCAAATTCTCACGTAAAACCCATGGCCACGGACCGCAGGGGTATGGTATTCAAAATCAAAATATGGAAATATAAATCAATAAAATTAAATAGTACAACAAATAAAATAAAAAGGGTAAACTGGGTCCAGTTTCATATGAAACTGGCTCAGTTTAAAGGGGTAAAAATAAACATTAAAATAGAAAATAATAAAACAAGTAAACAGACAGTTAAACATACAGGAATTCAGGAACAAACAGTAGAGTCATTTATAAATACTAGTAATAAAAATCTTAAAATTGACATACCACTGTGGTCCGATAGGCAGGAGAAGCCGAATGGGGAAGGTCGTCGCAGAGTTGTGCATCATCCATGGCGCAACGCATATCAGATGGAGACTGAATACATCTGTAAAATAAAAATAAAATAGATTAAAACTATGTTTAATATATATTGTTAAATATAATATGTAACATAGAAAAGTAGTAATAAATAGTAATAGTTAAATGTAAGATTATTAAGTAACCTTAAATATGTAAAATAGTATTAAGCAATAAATAAAAATAGATATAGATAGTAATGTTAGATGTATATTATGAAAATAATATATACTGTAACATACGATATAAATTTTAGAAATATTAGAATAAGGAACTTAAATTAATTTCAAAAAATTGTAACTTTAAATAGATGTAAGAAAATATGATAATAAAGAAATGAAAACCCTAATCAAATAACATACGGAAGGACAGACACAACAGAAAACAAGGTCTCTGATCATGTTAGAGGTAGGGTAGGAAAGCTCGCGGGCCGGGCCTCTGCGCCCGGACAGGGAAAAAAAAAAAAAAAAAAAAAAAAACCTAACCTAACCTAACCTAACCTAACCTTTTTTTTTTTTTTTTTTTTTTTTTTTTGACCAGGTGTAAAATGCTTTATGCATACCCTCCGAACATGGGAGTGTCGGAGGGTTATGTGGGACTCTCCGCCAATAAGGGCGGCATACCCACTAAAAGCACCCGGACGTGCCCTCTCTCCGGTGTTGTTGGACACCGTGGAACCCGCAAAAGCATAGTCCACGATGTCTACCGGTGGCGCCCCAGCCGTTGCCGGGGCTTCCCGCGCCGTAGGGGAGATGGTCGTGCACGCTTGACCATCTCCCAGACTGCTCAGTGGCTAATCACCGCAGGCAGAGGACTCCCATCGTCCACCTGCAGCCACTATGGGTTGAGTCTGGCGGCAAAACGCCGCCTTCTCGCCCCAAGCCGTCTACGCCGGAGGGGGTGCGCAAGTGGATCTTCCTCGCGCTCCCGCTCCGCGGTCTCCTTTTGCGAAATGACTGTTTCGCAGAAGGAGACCACCGCCTCCCAGGACCTCTCATCGCTCAGCATTGCCTCGACGATGCTTTGGAGCGAGAGGTCTACCCGCTGAATGATGCGTGCCATTTGGCCGCGTTCCGCGTCCCAACGACTGCACACCTCGAGGGTGTGCTGGGCGGTGTCGTCGGGACTTCCGCACTCATGGCACAGCGGGGCCGGCTCTCTTCCTATTTTGTGCAGGTAGTGGCCGAAGCACCCATGCCCGGTCATTACCTGCACGAGCCGGTACGTCGTCGCACCGACTGCCCTCTTCAGCCAAATGTCGGCCGTTGGGAGGATTGCCTCTATGGTACGGACACCGTAAGGGGCAACCTCCAGTTGGGCCTTCCATCTGTCCCGCAGTCGGCGCTCCGTCGCGCGACGGGCGGCTGCCACCTCCTCAGGGGCCGGGCGTTCACCTGTTGTCCGGACCCTGGACCTACGTTGGTAAGTCTCTGCGTGCACCTCTGCGTCTAGCTCCCACGGGGGGGTGCACGCGAGAAGGCAGGCAGCCGCGTGGGCCACCGTCACATAACCTCTCACTATTCTAATGGCCACGACCCGTTGTGGCCTCCGCAGCAGGGCCCTATTTCGAGCGGACAGCTTGTCCGCCCATATCGGGGCCCCATAGAGAGCCATGCTCCTTGTCACGCCGGCATATAGCCGCCGGCACAAGGAACCCGGCCCTCCTACATTGGGCAGAAGTTTGCCCAGCGCCGATGCGGCGCCCACGATTCGGGGAGCTAGTCTCGAGAAATGCTCCCCGAAATCCCACTTGCGGTCCAGTATTAGCCCCAGATATTTAATGTGGGGCTTTATTTGGACCGCTTCACCCTCGAGGGTGAGCGTCGCACTCGCGGGCAAATTCCACCCGCGCCCCCCGAAAACTATAGCCTCAGTCTTCGGGAGGCTCACCTTTAGGCCGAGCCTGGTGATCCGTTCAATTGCCAGCTCGGCCGCCACTTCCGCTCTCCGGGAGGTCTCCCGCTTGTCGCTCCCGCGCACAGCTACCATTGTGTCGTCCGCGTAGCAGACGACAAGCGTGCGCGGAAGCAGCTCCCCCCGGATTGCCCAATCGTACCCCAGATTCCATAGAAGTGGGCCGAGCACGGAACCCTGGGGCACGCCACAGGCCATCACTCTCTCCCCCCGTTGCCCGTCCTTCTTTTCCCAGAGCACTACCCTCTCGGTTAGGTAGTGCTCAACTATCCGCCTCAGGTAGAGAGGCACTTCATGGTATCGAAGTGCCTCCCTGATCACCCCGTAGGGGAGGGTGCCAAACGCGTTTGCGATGTCTAGTGACACCGCGATGACACCCTCCCCCTTGCTCGACGCGTACTCACAGAAGTCCCTCAGTGTCTTCAGCGCGTCGAGCGTGGACCGTCCTTCCCGGAACCCGAATTGTCTGTCAGAGACATTCGGGCCGGCGGTCTCCATGTGCCGCAGGATCCGGGAGGCCAGGATGCGTTCAAACGCTTTCCCGGCCTCATCCAGCAGCACAATGGGGCGATAGGCGGAAGGGCAATCCGTCGGTCGACCGTCTTTACGGAGGAGGCATAGTCGCCCCTCCTTCCATACCCTAGGGAACTTTCCCTCTGTCAGGCAGTCATCCATGACCTGCCTGAGTCGGTCCCCTAGGTGTTTCAGGGCGACTGCAAGGACGCGACCGGGAACGCCGTCCGGGCCCGGGGCTTTTTTGCAGCCCCGGAGTCGGTGTATCACTCGATTGAACTCGTCGTCACCTATTGGTTGAACGACGAGCTCGGCCTCCGGTTCCCTTATGGGGTCGACCATCGACGGGGGAGAGATCAAGGGGGCTGGCGGAAATAGCCCCTCGACCACTCTCTGGAGAAGTTCGGGCTCCAGGGAGTCCATGGGGGGGGCGGTGCGCATTTTGTTACGCACCATCTTGTATGGCCGCCCCCATGGGTCCCTGTCCAGGGTGGCCAAGAACGACTCGTGAGCCTCGTCCTTGGCCTTGGCAATCGCCACCTGGAGGGCCTTCTTCGCCTCTTTGAGGGCCCTGTGGAACCCTTCTTCCTCTTCTTCAGTGTGCCGCCTGCGCCTACAGTGTTGGAAGGCGCGGCGGGCACTATTACTGGTGGTCCGCAGGGCCGCAATTTCTTCGGACCACCAGTATACGCTCTTACGGGCGAAACGGCGACCAACCCGAGGCATGGCCGCGTCGCACACATTCTGTAGTGCGACGCGGAACTGTGCCGCCCTTTCTTCAACTCCGAGAGTGTCAGGTGGGGCAGCACACCACTCCTTCTCCACCATGGCCGCCTCGCTCGCCATGTCCCTGTCCAGCTTGACCAGGGACCACTTCGGGAACTTCCGCCCCCTCCTGGCACTACCCGTGATGGGCGCCGGTGGAGCCCCCGCCTTGGAGACCACCATCCTGATGTACAGGTGGTCTGAGAGGGTCTCAACATCCTCCAGGACACGCCAATTCGTGACGCGTGCGGCTATGGCAGGGGTCGCGAACGTGACGTCCACGATTGACCCCCCCTGCCGCCGCACGCAGGTATTCGTGGTGCCCTGGTTTAGGACCACGAGTCCCGTTGCCGCAACCCAATCCTCCAGAGCCGTACCCCTATGGTCCGTAATGGGGGAACCCCATGCCGAACTTTTGGCGTTGAGGTCCCCCAGGACCATAACCTGCCTCGGGGCAGCCCTCCGGACCACCCCCCCTAATATCCCCAGAAACGTGTCGAACTCCCGCAGCGGCCTATTGGGGGAGAAGTACGCGGCCACCAGCACCGTGTCGTTCCCCCATTTGGCCGCCACGAATCCTGGGCCACCCTCGATCCTTGATATGGGGGGGAGGTCCCCCATCGCCGGCACCACTATCGCCACTACTCCGTCGGTGTCCCCTGCCCAATTAGATTGGGGGGGGATGAAGTAGGGCTCCGTTACCACCGTAACGCCAATTTTCCACTCCGCCATGGCCTGCATGAGCAGATCCTGAGCTCTGGCGGAGTGGTTGGCGTTTATCTGCAGGACGTCTAGATGTCGGTGTGCTGACATCTAGACGTCCATATTGTTGTCCTCTTGTTGCCGGCTGGCGGCTGTTTCGGCTGGAGGGGGCCGGATGGGGCGGGTGGGTCTCGGCCTCACCTCTCTTCCCCTTGTCTCCGGTGGGGAGCATTTCGGTCCCCTCATTACGTGATTGGCTGGGAGGCCTGCATGGTGGCATACTGCGCACCGTACTTTCTCCTCCCAGCATTCGGCTGCTTTGTGCCCCTCTGCGCCGCACCGGTAGCACATCTGGCCCCGGTCCACCTTTGAGGGGCATAACTCGCGCGTGTGGCCGACACCCATGCATTTGTAGCACCGCATGGGTGCTGGTCCGACGGAGCTAATCCTGGCAGACGACCAGCCTACCATGATCTGACCGCGCTCGAGGAGGGCCTTTGCAATTCCCACCGGGCATTGCACGAGGGCCACCCCACTACCATTAAAGTATGTAGGGCGAATGCCCCCCACCTTAATCTGCGCCTCGGCGCATCCCCCCGCCTTGGCGACGGCAGCCGCCAGGGTCTCCCTTGTCGCCGACTCGTCTAAGCCAGCGACTTTGATAGCAGCCATTTTTTCAGGGCGGCTTACAAGGGCAACGTCGCCCACAAGACCCTGCAGCTTTTCTGCGAGGCTGTCCGCCGTCCTTCCGCTCTCTGCTCCAGGGACCTCGATTACTCGGCCCCCCGTCGCTGAGTTCCTTACCCTGACCCGCTGCAGGCCTATCTCCTCCAAGCTTATGCCGTTAATGGCCTTGGACATGACAGCCTGCAGCGTGGTGTCGGTGGTAATGTCCTTTCTCAAGGTGATTACCACCGCTGCCGTCTTGGGAACTACCAGACCCTTCTGCTTTGGTGCCGCTTTCTTCTTGGGCGGCGGGGGGGGTGGGGGAGTGGCCGTAGCCTTCCCCTTTCCCTTCCTCTTCTTCTTTCCCGCTTCCTGGGTGGTCCACACCTCGCCCGGGGGCACAGGTGCAGTCTCCACTGCTGGGGCAGGCTTGGCTGCCGGGGCAGTCTTGGCCGCCAGAGCGGTGGTTTCCGGAGCCACCGGGGCCGCTTTTTTGGTGGCCCTTTTTGGCCTGCCATCCCCAAGCCTGGCCCTGTTCTCGGGCTCAAAGGCAACTTCTCTCGTTGAGGCCGGTGGGGCCTCCTTCCTTTTATCCGCCGCTAGCGGGGGGCGGATTATTGGTGCTGGAGGAAGGCGACTGGAAATCTCCTCGATTCTAGCGTTAAGCATGTTACCGAGGGAGACCGTCAAGTCGCGCTTCATGCTGTCCAGCAGCTCCGCCAATTCCGCAGCGGCGGATTGTGTCGGCGGGGGGGCCCTAGGGGCCGGGATCTCACGCGCCGGCTGCGGAGCCGGGGCCTGGCGCTCTGAGAAGGCAATTCTCAGGGCCTTGAGTTCCGCTGTGCAGAGAGCGAGTTGCTCCCGCATCCTCTTGTTGTCCGCCTTTAGGATGCGGATCTCCTCGCTCTCTGACCTGGAAGCGTTGACTTCCTCCATAGCCCTTAATATGGTGCGGCAGGCCCGGTTCATGGTGCCCCACACCTCACCCTTCAAGTTGCCCGACTTGCGGGCCCCCTCCATTATTTCGACTGCCGCTTGTTTGGTGGCCTCCACCGGGTCAGAGAGGAGAACCTCAGACGGCGTCAAAATCTTTCCTCGTGGGGAGATATTTCCCCCACTCCCCACTGTTCCCTTGGAGCGGAGCTCCGGGAGTTCCTTCCTATACGAGGAGGGGCCGGCGGCGACGTCTGTGTCGGAGCTAAGGTAATTCTCCGAACTTCGGAGCCTACCTCTTGCCGACGCCATCCCCGCGTAGGACCCTTTGGGCTTGCCCCTCCGGGCTGTTCCAACCTTAGGCCCATTATCGGGCCTTGCGTCATCCGCCTGGTCTACATGCCCCCTCTTCTGGGCCTGAGAAGTCACTTCCATGGCCTCTGTGTATTCTTCCTCAGATTCAGAGGAAGAAGAATCTAAGATTCCTTCGTCCCACTTGCGGTGGGAACTTTCCCCTTCTTCAGACGTGGCCATTGTGGCCCCGCCAACGTCTCTGTCAAATTTAGACCAAATCCGACCACCCCAGCCGAAGTTATCACCCAAAACAGAGTTTTGTTAGAAAACGGTCAAGGGGGAGTCGGCTCGGAGAAATCCCATACAAATTTCAAAAAGCGCCTGAAAAACCAAAATAGCAACAAGATTCTTCAGGACACTTTTTGAAAAATTTTTTTGGCTGACTTCCCCTTAACGGAGCCGAAAACCAAAAACGTCACCTTATAGGGGCTGAAGTCCCCTATCTCCTGGCACCCCTACTGAGACCGTAGGGGAAAACCAGACCCCAAGTATTCACTCCTGAACTTTCCCAACTTTTTTGGCAAAAATTTTTTTCAAAATTTTCCCTAAAATTACTAAAAATCCGATTACTTCCAAACCCTAAGGAGAAAAGCAACCGGACCTAGCCTACGCGAAATTTAATAAATGCCGCTATAACCTAACCTAAAAAAGTGCTAAAAACGATAGCCGCAAACCCGACTTTTTTTCGATTGAAAAAGGTAAACAAACCGTTTTTCAATCGAAAAATCCTAAGTTGTAACTTTTTTCTCCCCTTTGAAATATCTCGGTCCGCAAACAACTCAGCGCCACAGCGTTTTCACAGCCGTGTGCGCCTCGTTAATCCGCAAATTTCGATGTATTGAACTTCGCTGTAGCTCACATAGGCTGATCGCTAAGGCAGTTAATACACCGGGTCGGACCTCCAACCTAACCTAACCTTTTTTTTTTTTTTTTTTTTTTTTTTTGACGCTGGGAAAAATGCTTTATGCATACCTTCCCGTCGGGGGACGGAAGGGTTATGTGGGACTCCCGGCGGTGCTCCCCACCGGTATACCCACTAAACGACCCAGCGGCACTCCCGCATCGCCTATATGGAGGGGAACTGGGAATCCGGCACAGCCTTTCCATCCAGCCCCCCGCCGACGACCGCCCGCCTTTACGGCGAGCCCTTCACCCCCCCCCACCCTGGGAGAGGGGCCCGAAAATAACCGCGAGTGCTCGCGGTCATTCCCACCCGGCGGAAGTGGAGGATACGTGCAATGCGGGAGAAGACGCCCCCGCGCCTGTCTCCCGCTATCCTCCACCAGGAGGGGGAAGACGATTGTCGTGCAATCGCCTTCTCCGACCCGTTCGTCGCCTGCGGAGTGGCGCTGCGAGAGGGTCTTCCTCCCGCGCCCGCTCCGCCGCCTCCTTTTGCGAAATTACTTCCTCGCAAAAGGAGGCCACCGCAGCCCAGGACTCCTCGCTTCCCAGCATGGCTAAAACCACGCTGGGCAGCGAGAGGTCCTGCCCGACCACCGCCATCAATTGGCGGCGCGGCCCAGACCACGACGCACACACCTCCAGGGTGTGCTGCGCCGTGTCCACCGCCGCGCCACAATCGTGGCAGGCCGGGGTCTCCTCTCTTCCGATCCGGTGCAGGCACGATCCGAAGACGCCATGCCCGGACAGCACCTGCACCAGACGGAAAGAAAGGAAACCGTGGGACCGCCCGAGCCAGTCCTTCAGGACTGGCCCGAGCGCGTCCAACGTTCTGCGGCCAAAGGCTGCGGTGGCGAGGGCCTCCGTCCAGTGTTGGACGGTTGCGTCCCTCGCCTCTCTGCGGACGGCCTCCCGCTCTTCTGGGGCAGGGCACTCCCCGAGCGCCCTGCGCCCCGCCGTCCACTCATACACTCTGGCGAGCACCCCCGCCTCGAGTTCCCAAGGCGGGGTGCCGGCCAGAGCGCACGCTGCCGCAAAGCCCACCGAGCGGTAGGCTCTCGCCACCCGCAGTGCAATGGCCCTTTGGGGCCTGCGGATGGCGGTCGCATTCTCCCTCCTGTGGAGGGAGTCCGCCCAGATGGGGGCCCCGTAAAGGGCCATGCTCTTCAAGATGCCGGCATACAAATGCCGGCATCTCGCCTTCGGCCCTCCCAGGTTTGGGAGGAGAACCTAACCTAACCTAACCTAACCTAACCTAACCTAACCTAACCTAACCTAACCTTTTTTTTTTTTTTTTTTTTTTGACCAGGTGTAAAATGCTTTATGCATACCCTCCGAACATGGGAGTGTCGGAGGGTTATGTGGGACTCTCCGCCAATAAGGGCGGCATACCCACTAAAAGCACCCGGACGTGCCCTCTCTCCGGTTTTGTTGGACACCGTGGAACCCGCAAAAGCATAGTCCACGATGTCTACCGGTGGCGCCCCAGCCGTTGCCGGGGCTTCCCGCGCCGTAGGGGGGATGGTCGTGCACGCTTGACCATCTCCCAGACCGCTCAGTGGCTAATCACCGCAGGCAGAGGACTCCCATCGTCTACCTGCAGCCACTATGGGTTGAGTCTGGCGGCAAAACGCCGCCTTCTCGCCCCAAGCCGTCTACGCCGGAGGGGATGCGCGAGAGGATCTTCCTCGCGCTCCCGCTCCGCGGTCTCCTTTTGCGAGATGACTGTTTCGCAGAAGGAGACCACCGCCTCCCAGGACCTCTCATCGCTCAGCATTGCCTCGACGATGCTTTGGAGCGAGAGGTCTACCCGCTGAATGATGCGTGCCATTTGGCCGCGTTCCGCGTCCCAACGACTGCACACCTCGAGGGTGTGCTGGGCGGTGTCGTCGGGACTTCCGCACTCATGGCACAGCGGGGCCGGCTCTCTTCCTATTTTGTGCAGGTAGTGGCCGAAGCACCCATGCCCGGTCATTACCTGCACGAGCCGGTACGTCGTCGCACCGACTGCCCTCTTCAGCCAAAGGTCGGCCGTTGGGAGGATTGCCTCTATGGTACGGACACCGTAAGGGGCAACCTCCAGTTGGGCCTTCCATCTGTCCCGCAGTCGGCGCTCCGTCGCGCGACGGGCGGCTGCCACCTCCTCAGGGGCCGGGCGTTCACCTGTTGTCCGGACCCTGGACCTACGTTGGTAAGTCTCTGCGTGCACCTCTGCGTCTAGCTCCCACGGGGGGGTGCACGCGAGAAGGCAGGCAGCCGCGTGGGCCACCGTCACATAACCTCTTACTATTCTAATGGCCACGACCCGTTGTGGCCTCCGCAGCAGGGCCCTATTTCGAGCGGACAGCTTGTCCGCCCATATCGGGGCCCCATAGAGAGCCATGCTCCTTGTCACACCGGCATATAGCCGCCGGCACAAGGAACCCGGCCCTCCTACATTGGGCAGAAGTTTGCCCAGCGCCGATGCGGCGCCCACGATTCGGGGAGCTAGTCTCGAGAAATGCTCCCCGAAATCCCACTTGCGGTCCAGTATTAGCCCCAGATATTTAATGTGGGGCTTTATTTGGACCGTTTCACCCTCGAGGGTGAGCGTCGCACTCGCGGGCAAATTCCACCCGCGCCCCCCGAAAACTATAGCCTCAGTCTTCGGAAGGCTCACCTTTAGGCCGAGCCTGGTGATTCGTTCAATCGCCAGCTCGGCCGCCACTTCCGCTCTCCGGGAGGTCTCCCGCTTGTCGCTCCCGCGCACAGCTACCATTGTGTCGTCCGCGTAGCAGACGACAAGCGTGCGCGGAAGCAGCTCCCCCCGGATTGCCCAATCGTACCCCAGATTCCATAGAAGTGGACCGAGCACGGAACCCTGGGGCACGCCACAGGCCATCACTCTCTCCCCCCGTTGCCCGTCCTTCTTTTCCCAGAGCACTACCCTCTCGGTTAGGTAGTGCTCAACTATCCGCCTCAGGTAGAGAGGCACTTCATGGTATCGAAGTGCCTCCCTGATCACCCCGTAGGGGAGGGTGCCAAACGCGTTTGCGATGTCTAGTGACACCGCGATGACACCCTCCCCCTTGCTCGACGCGTACTCACAGAAGTCCCTCAGTGTCTTCAGCGCGTCGAGCGTGGACCGTCCTTCCCGGAACCCGAATTGTCTGTCAGAGACATTCGGGCCGGCGGTCTCCATGTGCCTCAGGATCCGGGAGGCCAGGATGCGTTCAAACGCTTTCCCGGCCTCATCCAGCAGCACAATGGGGCGATAGGCGGAAGGGCAATCCGTCGGTCGACCCTCTTTACGGAGGAGGCATAGTCGCCCCTCCTTCCATACCCTAGGGAACTTTCCCTCTGTCAGGCAGTCATCCATGACCTGCCTGAGTCGGTCCCCTAGGTGTTTCAGGGCGACTGCGAGGACGCGACCGGGAACGCCGTCCGGGCCCGGGGCTTTTTTGCAGCCCCGGAGTCGGTGTATCACTCGATTGAACTCGTCGTCACCTATTGGTTGAACGACGAGCTCGGCCTCCGGTTCCCTTATGGGGTCGACCATCGATGGGGGAGAGATCAAGGGGGCTGGCGGAAATAGCCCCTCGACCACTCTCTGGAGAAGTTCCGGCTCCAGGGAATCCATGGGGGGGGCGGTGCGCATTTTGTTACGCACCATCTTGTATGGCCGCCCCCATGGGTCCCTGTCCAGGGTGGCCAAGAACGACTCGTGAGCTTCGTCCTTGGCCTTGGCAATCGCCACCTGGAGGGCCTTCTTCGCCTCTTTGAGGGCCCTGTGGAACCCTTCTTCCTCTTCTTCAGTGTGCCGCCTGCGCCTACAGTGTTGGAAGGCGCGGCGGGTACTATTACTGGTGGACCGCAGGGCCGCAATTTCTGCGGACCACCAGTATACACTCTTACGGGCGAAACGGCGACCAACCCGAGGCATGGCCGCGTCGCACACATTCTGTAGTGCGACGCGGAACTGTGCCGCCCTTTCTTCAACTCCGAGAGTGACAGGTGGGGCAGCACACCACTCCTTCTCCACCATGGCCGCCTCGTTCGCCATGTCCCTGTCCAATTTGACCAGGGACCACTTCGGGAACTTCCGCCCCCTCCTGGCACTGCCCGTGATGGGCGCCGGTGGAGCCCCCGCCTTGGAGACCCTCATCCTGATGTACAGGTGGTCTGAGAGGGTCTCCACATCCTCCAGGACACGCCAATCCGTGACGCGTGCAGCTATGGCAGGGGTCGCGAACGTGACGTCCACTATTGACCCCCCCTGCCGCCGCACGCAGGTATTCGTGGTGCCCTGATTTAGCACCACGAGTCCCGTTGCCGCCACCCAATCCTCAAGGGCCGTACCCCTATGGTCCGTAATGGGGGAACCCCATGCCGAACTTTTGGCGTTGAGGTCCCCCAGGACCATAACCTTCCTCGGGGCAGCCCTCCGGACCACCCCCCCTAATATCCCCAGAAACGTGTCGAACTCCCGCAGCGGCCTATTGGGGGAGAAGTACGCGGCCACCAGCACCGTGTCGTTCCCCCATTTGGCCGCCACGAATCCTGGGCCACCCTCGATCCTTGATATGGGGGGGAGGTCCCCCATCGCCGGCACCACTATCGCCACTACTCCGTCGGTGTCCCCTGCCCAGTTAGGTTGGGGGGGGATGAAGTAGGGCTCCGTTACCACCGTAACGCCAATTTTCCACTCCGCCATGGCCTGCATGAGCAGATCCTGAGCTCTGGCGGAGTGGTTGGCGTTTATCTGCAGGACGTCTAAATGTCGGTGTGCTGACATTTAGACGTCCATATTGTTGTCCTCTTGCAGCCGGCTGGCGGCTGTTTCGGCTGGAGGGGGTCGGGTGGGTCGGGTGGGTCTCGGCCTCACCTCTCTTCCCTTTGTCTCCGGTGGGGAGCATTTCGATCCCCTCATTACGTGGTCGGCTGGGAGGCCAGCATGGTGGCATACTGCGCACCGTACTTTTTCCTCCCAGCATTCGGCTGCTTTGTGCCCCTCTGCGCCGCACCGGTAACACATCTGGCCCCGGTCCACCTTTGAGGGGCACAACTCGCGCGTGTGGCCGACACCCATGCATTTGTAGCACCGCATGGGTGCTGGTCCGACGGAATTAATCCTGGCAGACGACCAGCCTACCAGGATCTGACCGCGCTTGAGGAGGGCTTTTGCAATTCCCACCGGACATTGCACAAGGGCCACCCCACTACCGTTATAGTATGTAGGGCGAATGCCCCCTACCTTAACTTGCGCCTCGGCGCATCCCCCCGCCTTGGCGACAGCAGCCGCCAGGGTCTCCCTTGTCGCCGACTCATCTAGGCCTGCGACCTCGAAAGCGGCCATTTTTTCCGGGCGGCTAACATGGGCCACGTCGCCCACAAGACCCTGCAGCTTTTCTGCGAGGCTGTCCGCCGCCCTTCCGCTCTCTGCTCCAGGGACCTCGATGACTCGGCCCCCCGTCACCGAGTTCCTAACCCTGACATGCTGCAGGCCTATCTCCTCCAAGCTTATGCCGTTAATGGCCTTGGTCATGACAGCCTGCAGCGTGGTGTCGGTGGTAATGTCCTTCCGCATGGTTATTACCACCGCTGCCGTCTTGGGGACTATCAAACCCTTCTTCTTTGGTGCCGCTTTCTTCTTGGGCGGCGGGGGGGGGGTGGGGGAGTAGCCGTGGCCTTTCCCTTACCCTTCCTCTTCTTTTTCCCTGCTTCCTGGGTGATCCATATCTCTCCCAGAGGCGCAGGTGCAGTCTCCGCTGTTGTGCCAGGCATGCTTGCCGGGGGCAGGCCTGGCTGCTGGGGCAGGCTTGGCTGCCGGGGCAGTCTTGGCTGCCGGGGCGGTGGTTTCCGGGGCCACCGGGGCCGCTTTTTTGGCGGCCCTTTTCTGCCTGCCATCCCCAAGTCTGGCCCTGCTCTCAGACTCGAAGGCCACTTCTCTCGTTGAGGCTGATGGGGCCTCCTTCCTTTTATCCGCCGCTAGCGAGGGGCGGATTATCGGTGCTGGAGGAAGGCGACTGGAAATCTCCTCGATTCTAGCGTTAAGCATGTTACCGAGGGAGACCGTCAAGTCGCGCTTCATGCTGTCCAGCAGCTCCGCCAACTCCGCAGCGGCGGATTGTGTCGGCGGGGGGGCCCTAGGGGCCGGGGTCTCACGCACCGGCTGCGGGGCCGGGGCCTGGCGCTCTGAGAAGGCAATTCTCAGGGCCTTGAGTTCCGCTGTGCAGAGAGCGAGTTGCTCCCGCATCCTCTTGTTGTCCGCCTTTAGGATGCGGATCTCCTCGCTCTCTGACCTGGAAGCGTTGACTTCCTCCATAGCCCTTAAAATGGTGCGGCAGGCCCGGTTCATGGTGCCCCACACCTCACCCTTCAAGTTGCCCGACTTGCGGGCCCCCTCCATTATTTCGACTGCCGCTTGTTTGGTGGCCTCCACCGGGTCAGAGAGGAGAACCTCAGACGGCGTCAAAATCTTTCCTAGTGGGGAGGTAGTTCCTCCACTCCCCACTGTTCCCTTGGAGCGGAGCTCCGGGAGGTCCTTCCTATACGAGGAGGGGCCGGCGGCTACGTCTGTGTCGGAGCTAAGGTAAGTCTCCGAACTTCGGAGCCTACCCCTTGCCGACGCCATCCCCGCGTAGGACCCTTTGGGCTTGCCCCTCCGGGCTGATCCAACCTTAGGCCCATTATCAGGCCTTGCATCATCCGCCTGGTCTACATGCCCCCTCTTCTGGGGCTGAGACGTCACCTCCATGGCCTCTGTGAATTCTTCCTCGGATTCCGTGGAAGAAGAGTCCAAAATTCCTTCGTCCCACTTGCGGTGGGAACTTTCCCCCTCTTCAGACGTGGCCATTTGGCCCCGCCAACGTCTCTACCAAAGTTGGCCCAAATCCGACCCCCCCAGCCGAAGTTATCCCCCAAATCAGAGTTTGGCTAAAAAACGGTCAAGGTGGAGTCGCCTCGGAGAAATCCCATACAAATTTCAAAAAGCGCCTGAAAAACCAAAATAGCAACAAGATTCTTCAGGACACTTTTTGGAAAATTTTTTTGGCTGACTTCCCCTTAACGGAGCCGAAAACCAAAAACGTCACCTTATAGGGGCTGAAGTCCCCTATCCCCTGGCACCCCTACTGAGACCGTAGGGGAAAACCAGACCCCAAGTATTCACCCCTGAACTTTCCCAACTTTTTTGGCAAAAATTTTTTTTCAAAATTTTCCCTAAAATTACTAAAAATCCGATTACTTCCAAACCCTAAGGAGAAAAGCAACCGGACCTAGCCTACGCGAAATTTAATAGATGCCGCTATAACCTAACCTAAAAAAGTGCTAAAAACGATAGCCGCAAACCCGACTTTTTTTCGATTGAAAAAGGTAAACAAACCGTTTTTCAACCGAAAAATCGTGAGTTGTAAGTTTTTTCTCCCCTTCGAAATATCTCGGTCCGCAAAAAACTCAGCGCCACAGCGTTTTCACAGCCGTGTGCGCCTCGTTAATCCGCAACTTTCGATGTATTGAACTTCGCTGTAGCTCACATAGGCTGATCGCTAAGGCAGTTAATACACCGGGTCGGACCTCCAAAACTCGTCAACCTAACCTAACCTAACCTAACCTAACCTAACCTAACCTTTTTTTTTTTTTTTTTTTTACCAGGTGTAAAATGCTTTATGCATACCCTCCGAACATGGGAGTGTCGGAGGGTTATGTGGGACTCTCCGCCAATAAGGGCGGTATACCCACTAAAAGCACCCGGACGTGCCCTCTCTCCGATTTTGTTGGACACCGTGGAACCCGCGAAGGCATAGTCCACGATGTCTACCGGTGGCGCCCCAGCAGTTGCCGGGGCTTCCCGCGCCGTAGGGAAGATGGTCGTGCACGCTTGACCATCTCCCAGACCGCTCAGTGGCTAATCACCGCAGGCAGACGACTCCCATCGTCCACCTGCAGCCACTATTGGTTGAGTCTGGCGGCAAAACGCCGCCTTCTCACCCCAAGCCGTCTACGCCGGAGGGGATGCGCGAGAGGATCTTCCTCGCGCTCCCGCTCCGCGGTCTCCTTTTGCGAAATGACTGTTTCGCAGAAGGAGACCACCGCCTCCCAGGACCTCTCGTCGCTCAGCATCGCTTCGACAATGCTTTGGAGCGAGAGGTCCACCCGCTGAATAATGCGTGCCATTTGGCCGCGCTCCGCGTCCCAACGACTGCACACCTCCAGGGTGTGCTGAGCGGTGTCGTCGGGACTTCCGCACTCGTGGCACAGCGGGGCCGGCTCTCTACCTATTTTGTGCAGGTAGTGACCGAAGCACCCATGCCCCGTCATTACCTGCACGAGCCGGTACGACGTCGCGCCGACTGCCCTCTTCAGCCAAAGGTCGGCCGTTGGGAGGATCGCCTCTATGGTACGGACACCATAAGGGGCGACCTCCAGTTGGGCCTTCCACCGGTCCCGCAGTCGGCGCTCCGTCGCGCGACGGGCGGCTGCCACCTCCTCCGGGGCCGGGCGTTCGCCTGTTGTCCGGACCCTGGACCTACGTTGGTAGGTCTCTGCGTGCACCTCTGCGTCTAGCTCCCACGGGGGGGTGCACGCGAGAAGGCAGGCGGCCGCGTGGGCCACCGTCACATAGGCTCTTACAATTCTGATGGCCACGACCCGTTGTGGCCTCCGCAGCAGGGCCCTATTTCGAGCGGACAGCTTGTCCGCCCATATCGGGGCCCCATAGAGGGCCATGCTCCTTGTCACGCCAGCGTATAGCCGCCGGCACAAGGAACCCGGCCCTCCTACATTGGGCAGAAGTTTGCCCAGCGCCGATGCGGCGCCCACGATTCGGGGAGCTAATCTCGAGAAATGCTCCCCGAAATCCCACTTGCGGTCCAGTATTAGCCCCAGATATTTAATGTGGGGCTTTATTTGGACCGCTTCACCCTCGAGGGTGAGTGTCGCACTCGCGGGCAGATTCCACCCACGCCCCCCGAAAACTATAGCCTCAGTCTTCGGGAGGCTCACTTTTAGGCCGAGCCTGGCGATCCGTCCAATCGTCAGCTCGGCCGCCACTTCCGCCCTCCGGGAGGTCTCCCGCTTGTCGCTCCCGCGCACTGCCACCATTGTGTCGTCCGCGTAGCAGACGACAAGTGTGCGCGGAAGCAGCTCCCCCCGGATCACCCAGTCGTACCCCAGGTTCCATAGAAGTGGACCGAGCACGGAACCCTGGGGCACGCCGCAGGCCATCACTCTCTCCCCCCGTTGCCCGTCCTTCTTTTCCCAGAGCACTACCCTCTCGGTTAGGTAGTGCTCAACAATCCGCCTCAGGTAGAGAGGCACTTCATGATATCGAAGTGCCTCACTGATCACCCCGTAGGGGAGTGTGCCAAACGCGTTTGCGATGTCTAGTGACACCGCGATGACACCCTCCCCCCTGCTCGACGCGTACTCACAAAAGTCCCTCAGTGACTTCAGCGCGTCGAGCGTGGACCGTCCTTCCCGGAACCCGAATTGTCTGTCAGAGACGTTCGGGCCGGCGGTCTCCATGTGCCGCAGGATCCGGGAGGCCAGGATGCGTTCAAACGCTTTCCCGGCCTCATCCAGCAGCACTATGGGGCGATAGGCGGAAGGGCAATCCGCCGGTCGACCCTCTTTACGTAGGAGGCATAGTCGCCCCTCCTTCCATACCCTAGGGAACTTTCCCTCTGTCAGGCAGTCATCCATGACATGCCTGAGTCGGTCCCCTAGGTGTTTCAGGGCGACTGCGAGGACGCGACCGGGAACGCCGTCCGGGCCCGGGGCTTTTTTGCAGCCCCGGAGTCGGTGTATCACTCGATTGAACTCGTCGTCACCTATTGGTTGAACGACGAGCTCGGCCTCCGGTTCCCTTATGGGGTCGACCATCGACGGGGGAGAGATCAAGGGGGCTGGCGGAAATAGCCCCTCGACTACTCTCTGGAGAAGTTCGGGCTCTAGGGAGTCCATGGGGGGGGCGGTGCGCATTTTGTTACGCACCATCTTGTATGGCCGCCCCCATGGGTCCCTGTCCAGGGTGGCCAAGAACGACTCGTGAGCTTCGTCCTTGGCCTTGGCAATCGCCACCTGGAGGGCCTTCTTCGCCTCTTTGAGGGCCCTGTGGAACCCTTCTTCCTCTTCTTCAGTGTGCCGCCTGCGCCTACAGTGTTGGAAGGCGCGGCGGGCACTATTACTGGTGGTCCGCAGGGCCGCAATTTCTTCGGACCACCAGTATACGCTCTTACGGGCGAAACGGCGACCAACCCGAGGCATGGCCGCGTCGCACACATTCTGTAGTGCGACGCGGAACTGTGCCGCCCTTTCTTCAACTCCGAGAGTGTCGGGTGGGGCAGCACACCACTCCTTCTCCACCATGGCCGCCTCGTTCGCCATGTCCCTGTCCAGCTTGACCAGGGACCACTTCGGGAACTTCCGCCCCCTCCTGGCACTGCCCGTGATGGGCGCCGGTGGAGCCCCCGCCTTGGAGACCCTCATCCTGATGTACAGGTGGTCTGAGAGGGTCTCCACATCCTCCAGGACACGCCAATCCGTGACGCGTGCAGCTATGGCAGGGGTCGCGAACGTGACGTCCACTATTGACCCCCCCTGCCGCCGCACGCAGGTATTCGTGGTGCCCTGGTTTAGGACCACGAGTCCCGTTGCCGCAACCCAATCCTCCAGAGCCGTACCCCTATGGTCCGTAATGGGGGAACCCCATGCCGAACTTTTGGCGTTGAGGTCCCCTAGGACCATAACCTGCCTCGGGGCAGCCCTCCGGACCACCCCCCCTAATATCCCCAGGAACGTGTCGAACTCCCGCAGCGGCCTATTGGGGGAGAAGTACGCGGCCACCAGCACCGTGTCGTTCCCCCATTTGGCTGCCACTAATCCTGGGCCACCCTCGATCCTTGATATGGGGGGGAGGTCCCCCATCGCCGGCACCACTATCGCCACTACTCCGTCGGTGTCCCCTGCCCAATTAGATTGGGGGGGGATGAAGTAGGGCTCCGTTACCACCGTAACGCCAATTTTCCACTCCGCCATGGCCTGCATGAGCAGATCCTGAGCTCTGGCGGAGTGGTTGGCGTTTATCTGCAGGACGTCTAGATGTCGGTGTGCTGACATCTAGACGTCCATATTGTTGTCCGCTTGTTGCCGGCTGGCGGCTGTTTCGGCTGGAGGGGGCCGGATGGGGCGGGTGGGTCTCGGCCTCACCTCTCTTCCCCTTGTCTCCGGTGGGGAGCATTTCGGTCCCCTCATTACGTGATTGGCTGGGAGGCCTGCATGGTGGCATACTGCGCACCGTACTTTTTCCTCCCAGCATTCGACTGCTTTGTGCCCCTCTGCGCCGCACCGGTAGCACATCTGGCCCCGGTCCACCTTTGAAGGGCACAACTCGCGCGTGTGGCCGACACCCATGCATTTGTAGCACCGCATGGGTGCTGGTCCGACGGAATTAATCCTGGCAGACGACCAGCCTACCAGGATCTGACCGCGCTTGAGGAGGGCTTTTGCAATTCCCACCGGACATTGCACAAGGGCCACCCCACTACCGTTATAGTATGTAGGGCGAATGCCCCCTACCTTAACTTGCGCCTCGGCGCATCCCCCCGCCTTGGCAACGGCAGCCGCCAGGGTCTCCCTTGTCGCCGACTCATCTAGGCCTGTGACCTCGATAGCGGCCATTTTTTCAGGGCGGCTCACATGGGCCACGTCGCCCACAAGACCCTGCAGCTTTTCTGCAAGGCTGTCCGCCGCCCTTCCGCTCTCTGCTCCAGGGACCTCGATGACTCGGCCCCCCGTCACCGAGTTCCTGACCCTGACATGCTGCAGGCCTATCTCCTCCAAGCTTATGCCGGTAATGGCCTTGGTCATGACAGCCTGCAGCGTGGTGTCGGTGATAACGTCTTTCCTCATCGTGATTACCACCGCTGCCGTCTTGGGGACTACCAGACCCTTCTGCTTTGGTGCCGCTTTCTTCTTGGGCGGCGGGGGGGGTGGGGGAGTGGCCGTAGCCTTTCCCTTTCCCTTCCTCTTCTTTCTCCCTGCTTCCTGGGTGATCCATGCCTCACCCAGGGGCGCAGGTGCAGTCTCCACTGCTGGGACAGGCTTGCTTGCCGGGACAGGCCTGGCTGCTGGGGCAGGCTTGGCTGCCGGGGCAGTCTTGGTTGCCGGGGCGGCGGTTTCCGGGGCCACCGGGGCCGCTTTTTTGGCGGCCCTTTTCGGCCTGCCATCCCCAAGTCTGGCCCTACTCTCAGGCTCGACGGCCACTCCTCTCATTGAGGCTGATGGGACCTCCTTCCTTTTATCCGCCGCTAGCGGGGGGCGGATTATTGGTGCTGGGGGAAGGCGACTGGAAATCTCCTCGATTCTAGCGTTAAGCATGTTACCGAGGGAGACCGTCAAGTCGCGCTTCATACTGTCCAGCAGCTCCGCCAATTCCGCAGCGGCGGATTGTGTCGGCGGGGGGGCCCTAGGGGCCGGGATCTCACGCGCCGGCTGCGGAGCCGGGGCCTGGCGCTCTGAGAAGGCAATTCTCAGGGCCTTGAGTTCCGCTGTGCAGAGAGCAAGTTGCTCCCGCATCCTCTTGTTGTCCGCCTTTAGGATGCGGATCTCCTCGCTCTCGGACCTGGAAGCGTTGACTTCCTCCATAGCCCTTAATATGGTGCGGCAGGCCCGGTTCATGGTGCCCCACACCTCACCCTTCAAGTTGCCCGACTTGCGGGCCCCCTCCATTATTTCGACTGCCGCTTGTTTGGTGGCCTCCACCGGGTCAGAGAGGAGAACCTCAGACGGCGTCAAAATCTTTCCTGGTGGGGAGATAGTTCCCCCACTCCCCATTGTTCCCTTGGAGCGGAGCTCCGGGAGTTCCTTCCTATACGAGGAGGGGCCGGCGGCGACGTCTGTGTCGGAGCTAAGGTAAGTCTCCGAACTTCGGAGCCTACCCCTTGCCGACGCCATCCCCGCGTAGGACCCTTTGGGCTTGCCCCTCCGGGCTGATCCAACCTTAGGCCCATTATCAGGCCTTGCGTCATCCGCCTGGTCTACATGCCCCCTCTTCTGGGGCTGAGACGTCACCTCCATGGCCTCTGTGAATTCTTCCTCGGATTCCGTGGAAGAAGAGTCCAAAATTCCTTCGTCCCACTTGCGGTGGGAACTTTCCCCCTCTTCAGACGTGGCCATTTGGCCCCGCCAACGTCTCTACCAAAGTTGGTCCAAATCCGACCCCCCCAGCCGAAGTTATCCCCCAAATCAGAGTTTGGCTAAAAAACGGTCAAGGTGGAGTCGCCTCGGAGAAATCCCATACAAATTTCAAAAAGCGCCTGAAAAACCAAAATAGCAACTCGATTCCTCAGGACACTTTTTGAAAAATTTTTTTGGCTGACTTCCCCTTAACGGAGCCGAAAACCAAAAACGTCACCTTATAGGGGCTGAAGTCCCCTATCCCCTGGCACCCCTACTCAGACCGTAGGGGAAAACCAGACCCCAAGTATTCACGCCTGAACTTTCCCAACTTTTTTGACAAAAAATTTTTTCCAAAATTTTCCCTAAAATTACTAAAAATCCGATTACTTCCAAACCCTAAGGAGAAAAGCAACCGGACCTAGCCTACGCGAAATTTAATGAATGCCGCTATAACCTAACCTAAAAAAATGCTAAAAACGATAGCCGCAAACCCGACTTTTTTTCGATTGAAAAAGGTAAACAAACCGTTTTTCAATCGAAAAATCCTAAGTTGTAACTTTTTTCTCCCCTTTGAAATATCTCGGTCCGCAAACAACTCAGCGCCACAGCGTTTTCACAGCCGTGTGCGCCTCGTTAATCCGCAACTGACGATGTATTGAACTTCGCTGTAGCTCACATAGGCTGATCGCTAAGGCAGTTAATACATCGGGTCGGACCTCCAAAACACGTCAACCTAACCTAACCTAACCTAACCTAACCTAACCTAACCTAACCTAACCTAACCTAACCTAACCTAACCTAACCTAACCTAACCTAACCTAACCTAACCTAACCGTCTCCGTCCGCCCGTCGCCGAGCGAGCTGTGTTTTAGAGTGAGCTCCGCGATAAAAATTCGGAAAAATACAAAAATTGTGCGAAAAAATGACGTGTGATATATCAAAATTTGCGCAAAGCTAAGGCGCACACGCCAGTGAAAACCGATTTTGAAAAGACTTAACGCGCGCCAACTTATTGGCCAAAAAGTGAAAATTTCAAAAATTTTGAACCTTTAACTTGAAACGCCGCTCATTTTTGAGCGGTGACCCCAAGATTTTATATTGCTTGAAGGAGGGCATTTTGGTGTTCTTCAATTTGGACCACTCTCTGGATTTTTCCGAGCAGGCGCACGGGAGAAATCCAGAAAAAACGAAGAACCACGTGGCCACGAGGTCAGGGTTCCGGGGCCGCTAGGTCAAATTAGACAACGAAGTCACCACAACCTCAAGACACCGAGCACGGAGGCACTTCAAAAATTTTAAAAAGTTAATTTTGGACGTTTTTATCGACATTTTAAAAAATTGTGTATTTTAAAAATTTAATAACTTTGAAAAAAGATCTTTTAGGGGATAATTTTATTTTACCACAGTGTTGGTCATTGGGTCCTCTTCGCTATTGCAAAATTTTGGAATTTTCTGTTAAGTAGATTCTGAGATATCAAGTGTTGACCCTTTGACCTACATTCGGGGTACCCCGGAATTATAAGTAGGTAAAAATTTTAAATGCCATTCGGTAGGCCATAGACTAGTTAGTATTCGTGCATTTTTAAAATTTTCGAAAACCCAAATTTTGACCCACTTTTAACACGTTTTAGTGTTAATTAGTACAAAAATTTAATTATTAAAGGAAATTGAGAGGTAACTTGTCACTTTTATTCTAGTTTTATTTTATTGATACATAAGGCATATTAATATTAAACTCCCTCTCAATTTTCAGATTTTTCGGACCAATAGTTTTTAAGATTTCATGTGTTGACCTACTGACCTACTTTCGGGGTCCCTTGAATGGACTCAAATTATTTGAAATTATTATAGGTTGAGTCATTTGTGTGTTACTGTGATAATTATATTAAGCGTCCATCACTTAGTTTACATTAATTTTATAATTTGACTTAAATTTATTCATATTTTTATACAATTATTAATAAGATTTTATCATTAAGATTAGCATCTAAGTTACACTAGATTAATTAAGACATACTCCTATTGAGTCAACAGTTTTTACACAGACAATTTTAGCATATTTTTATAACTTTTACAAATTTCTTATCTATCGTGTACTAGCGTAGTTATAGACATACTCTTATTGAGTAAATTTGATTTTATTTTGACGGAGCGACTATCCTACGTTCTCAACAATGTTCGGAATGAGGACCCCGGTGAAAAACCCAACCGCAAGCTCCCCCAAAAAAGCTGTAGAACCGGCGGACAAGGTGGCCCCCTTATTGGAGACCCAAGACCTGACTTTTACTGTCCGTCGCAGCATTGGGGAGATTGAGGCCCGGGCAAAGACCTCACCGAAAAAGGCCGAGGCGCCGGTGGCGGGCCCCTCAAAAGTAAAAACGCGCACTACACCATTGGAGGCGGCGGCCAGCCCGCCCTTAAAACCAACTTACCCGACCAGACTTGCCGAGGGAAGGGCATGCCTGAATAAGGCAAAGCTCCACCTCGGCAACTCTAGGAACTTAAAAACAGAAATTAAGGACGGGGTCGCCGCAGCCGTGGATAGGCTTTATCAGCTACTCAAAGAGTCGGAGGCGGTCAAGGAGGGTGCTCGGAGTAAGGGCCGGGATGGGAAGGAGGCGGGGGAACCTTTACACCCCCCGCTCCCTTCTCACCCCGCCCCAAACCCCGATAACAAGGAATTAATGAAAAAGATGGAGGAGCATCTTACCTTGATCGCTGAAAATACGGCAAGGATGGAGGGCCTTAAGGAGACCCTACTGAGCCATCAGAAGGCGTTGGAGGGGGCCAGCTATGCGAGCGTCACGGCCGGACCGTTGAGAACGAAACCACAGGAGCAAACCCCCATGCACTCGGTCGTCATAACGTCCAAGGATGACCAGGAGACGGGCGACCAAGTGTATGAGAGGATTAGGGCAGCTGTAAATGCGAAGGAGGAGGGAGTAAGGATAGACAAAGTGAGGAGAGCAAGGGACAGGAAGGTAATAATAGGATGCAAAAACCGGGAGGAGTTAAAGAAGGTCAGAGACAGGCTCAGCGAGAGAGAGTGTCACCTAAATGTCGAAGACATTAAAAACAAGGACCCCCTCGTAGTGCTCCTCGGAGTCTGCAATTACCACACCGACGAAGAAATCCTAAAGGCCATCAGGAGACAGAACGGACATCTGCTCAGGGACTTAAGTCCGGAGGATGACCGGATGGAGATCTCCTTTCGACGCAAGGCCAGGAACCCGCTCACCGCACACATAGTGGCCAAGGTGTCGCCATTGTTATGGCGGCGTTTTACCGACGCAGGGGCGGTGCACGTCGACTTGCAGCGCGTCAGAGTGGTCGACCAGTCCCCCCTCATTCAGTGCTCGCGCTGTTTGGGATATGGACATGGCAGGAAATTCTGTCGCGAGGCAGTCGACGCGTGCAGCCACTGCGGAGGACCACACCTGAGGCCCGAGTGCGCGGATCGGATTGCGGGCGAACCCCCCAGCTGCACCAATTGTGTCAAGTCGAAAATGGGGGGAGCAGACCACAACGCTTTTAGCAGCGAATGCCCGGTGAGGCGCAAGTGGGAGGCACTGGCGAGATCCACCGTGGCATATTGCTGAGGGCGTGGTTACGGTCCCCCCATACAAGATAGCACAAGCGAATCTCCAGCGGAAAAGATTAGCCACCAACGAGATCCTGGTCGAAGCAGAAAAGCGCGGAATAACAGCAGCGCTTCTGCAGGAGCCTTATGTGGGAGCGGAGAGGAAGATGAGAAGTCACCGGGGCGTAAGGGTCTTCCAGAGCACTGAGCAAGGAGAAGGGACTGTTAAGGCGGCAATAGCCGTATTTAACCAAGAACTTGACATAATACAGTACCCGCAACTCACCACTAACAACATCGTAGTGGTGGGGATCCGAACCAGTGCATGGGAGATCACGCTGGTGTCTTACTACTTCGAACCAGACTTGCCCATAGGCCCCTACCTGGACCACATAACGTTGGTAAGGCAAACCGCTGGAGTTAAAAAACTTATAATAGGTGGCGACGCAAACGCGAAGAGCAGCTGGTGGGGCAGTACTGTAGTGGACAACCGAGGAGAGGACATGGTAGGAACGCTGGACGACCTCGGCCTTCAGATCCTCAACACGGGGGTAACTCCGACCTTCGACACCATCAGAGGCGGCCAACGATACAAGAGTCATGTCGATGTAACAGCCTGCACGGAGAATCTGCTAGACCTGGTTGAGGACTGGACAGTGGTGGAGAATCTGACAAGCTCGGACCACAACGGCATTATCTTTAACATTCGGCTTAAAAAATCAAAGGGCACAAATATTCTTAGAAGCACGCGGAAATATAATACTTTGAAAGCAAATTGGAGTTCGTTTCATGCGAAACTAACCCAATTAAAAGCTGATAATAAATTAAATTTAGAGGAATTGAATAATATTAATACAGTAGGAAAATTAGAAATAGCAATAGAAAATTTTTCAAAATTTATTACAGAGGCTTGCAAACATTCAATTCCTGAAAAGAAAAACACAGAAAAGTTTTCAATGCCGTGGTGGTCTGATAAACTTGCACAGATGAAACGCGAAGTCACAACCAGGAGGCGTAGAATCCGTTGCGCTGCGCCGATCCGGAGAGAGATGGTAGTCGAAGAGTACCTGAAAAAGAAAGAAGAGTATGAGTTGGAGGCTCGGAGGGCTGAGGTCGAGAGCTGGAAGGAGTTTTGTGGGAAACAGGACAGGGAGGGGTTTTGAGACAGTATATATCGGGTAATAGGAAGGACAAGGAAACGGGAAGAGGACTTGCTACTGGAAAGGGAGGGAACGGTGTTGGATGCGAAGGATTCTGTAAAACTTTTGGCTGAAAAGTTTTATCCGGAGGACTTATTAGAAGAAGATAACGCTGACCACCACCTAACCAGGGACCTAGCGGGAAAAGTGAATGGAGGAGAGCATGATGACTCATGCGACCCTCCGTTCACCAAGACGGAGCTAGAAGTCGCAATAAAGTCCTTTAACCCGAAGAAAGCACCTGGAGCCGACGGGTTTACCCTCGATATCTGCAGACAAGCAATAAAAAACTGCCCAAATCTCTTCCTGGGCCTGCTGAACAAGTGCCTTGCTCTTCATCACTTTCCCAGCCTGTGGAAGCAAGCGGTTGTGGTGGTGCTGAGAAAACCCGGCAAAGAAAAGTATAACGACCCGAAATCCTATAGGCCAATCGGACTTCTGCCGGTTTTGGGCAAGATCTACGAGAAGATGCTGGTTGCCCGCCTCAAATTTCACTTAATACCGCGGATGAGTACCCATCAGTACGGATTCATGCCCCAGAGGAGCACCGAAGACTCCCTCTATAACCTTATCCAAATCATCCGGACAAAATTGGACAAAAAGAAATTAGTTGTACTGGTGTCCTTGGATATAGAGGGGGCATTCGATAGCGCCTGGTGGCCAGTTATCAGGGTCCGTCTGGCGGAGGAAAAGTGTCCGCTGAATTTGAGGCGGGTAATGGATAGTTATCTAACAAACAGGACGGTCCAGGTTAGGTATGCAGGTGAGGAGTGCCACAGGAGAACAAGCAAAGGTTGCGTACAAGGTTCCATTGGGGGCCCCATCTTGTGGAATTTGATCTTAGACCCGCTTTTAAAAAATCTCGACAGAAGGGGCTTCTATGTGCAGGCTTTTGCCGACGACGTGGTGTTGGTATTCGATGGTGAGACAGCGCTGGAAGTAGAAGGACAGGCCAATGCCGCTCTCGAGTATGTTCGGACGTGGGGCGCCAAAAACAAGTTGAAATTCGCTCCGCACAAAACTATGGCCATGACCATAACCCGGAAGCTCAAGTATGACACTCCACGCCTGAGCATGGGCGGGGTCGACATTGGCATGTCCAAAGAGATGAAAGTTCTGGGTCTTACCATCGACGACAAACTAACTTTTAATCCACACGTAGCAAACGTCTGCCGGAAAGCCCTAAACTTCTACAAACAGCTATCGAGAGCAGCGAAAGCAAGCTGGGGCCTTCAAACCGATATTGTAAAAACCATCTATACGGCGGTAGTCGAGCCTACAATCCTGTACGCAGCGAGTGCGTGGGCGCCTGCTACCAATAAGCTTGGAATCCGTAAACAGTTAGATACTCTCCAACGGGGGTTCGCGCAGAAAATAGTTAGGGCATATAGAACGGTCTCCCTAAACTCGGCACTATTACTCGCTGGGCTGCTTCCCATGGACATCAGAGTCAGGGAAGCAGCCTTGCTTTATGAGATAAAGAAAGGTTACACCCAGCAAGTGATAGGAGACCGGGAAATGGAGGGACGGGTTGCTTTCAGCGATGCACCACATCCTGCGGAGCAGATAGGGTCAGAATTCACCTGCGTGGTGGACGAGGCAGCACTGGTACAGCATTACAACAACGATGGCCTGAACATTTTCACCGACGGCAGCAAGCTGGAGGGAAAGGTCGGCGCCGCATTTTCTGTATGGACCAATGCGGAGGAGACAAGTTCCCGAAAGCTAAAGCTGGACCAGTGCTGCTCCGTGTACCAGGCGGAGTTACTGGCCCTCTACAAGGCAACTGAATATGCACTAAAATCCGCGAACCTCAGTTGTAGCGTCTTTTGTGACTCGAGATCAGCCCTTGAAACTGTGACAGACTGTCGTTCCCTCCATCCCCTTGCAGTAGACACGAGAGCCAACATTAAGAAAATCAGCCAAATGGGCCAGAATTTACAATTATTCTGGATTAAGGCACACGCGGGGCTGGAGGGAAACGAGAGAGCTGACGGCTTAGCAAAGGACGCGGCGTTATACAAAAAGACAAAACCCGACTATTGTAGGTGTCCAATATCCTTCGCCAAGCGACAAATACGCCTGCTGTCGCTTGGAGAATGGAGTCAGAGATACGCAGACGGGGAAACGGCATCCACTACTAAAATATTCTTCCCCAGTGCAATCAGCGCGTATCCTATAGTTAAAAAAATAACTTTCGATAAAATTATCACTCAATTTATGACAGGGCACGGCGGGTTCTCCTCGTACTTGCACCGATTTAAGTGCAAGGACAGCCCGTCGTGCGATTGCGACCCAGAGGTCGAAGAGAGCGCGCTGCATGTGATTACGGAATGCCCCATATATGGAAAATTGAGATACGAAGTCGAATGCGAGATGGATCGGAAAGTGAATATAGAAAGCATTAGTAAGATCATTGAAGATAAAGACCAAAGAAATATTTTTATAGACTATTGTATTAGAGTAGTGAAACAAGTAATTAATAAGAACAAATAGAAATAAATAATGTAACTTTTATACGTAAAATACGATAAAAATGGCAAATATAATATTATGAAAAATAATGTAACGGTAATTTAATTAAGATAATTATATGGAATAGTATAGACAATAGAGATAACACAATAAAAATGTATAAAATAGAAATAAAAACAATGTATAGATGATAAAAATAAAGATCCAATCGCCATGTAGAATAAGAAATAAAGATCTCACCCTGTGTACAATTACTTAGAAACAAAGACTCCGACCCCCACGTCGGAGGCATCATGTAGGATAGCTCGCGGGCCGGGCCTCTGCGCCCGGACAGGGAAAAAAAAAAAAAAAAAAAAAAAAAAAAAAAAAAACCTAACCTAACCTAACCTAACCTAACCTAACCTAACCTAACCTAACCTAACCTAACCTAACCTAACCTAACCTAACCTAACCTTTTTTTTTTTTTTTTTTTTTTTTTTTTTGACCAGGTGTAAAATGCTTTATGCATACCCTCCGAACATGGGAGTGTCGGAGGGTTATGTGGGACTCTCCGCCAATAAGGGCGGCATACCCACTAAAAGCACCCGGACGTGCCCTCTCGCCGGTTTTGTTGGACACCGTGGAACCCGCGCAAGCATAGTCCACGATGTGCACCGGTGGCGCCCCAGCCGTTGCCAGGGCTTCCCGCGCCGTAGGGGAGATGGTCGAGCACGCTTGGCCATCTCCCAGACCGCTCAGTGGCTAATCACCGCAGGCAGAGGACTCCCATCGTCCACCTGCAGCCACTATGGGTTGAGTCTGGCGGCAAAACGCCGCCTTCTCACCCCAAGCCGTCTACGCCGGAGGGGATGCGCAAGAGGATCTTCCTCGCGCTCCCGCTCCGCGGTCTCCTTTTGCGACATGACTGTTTCGCAGAAGGAGACCACCGCCTCCCAGGACCTCTCGTCGCTCAGCATCGCTTCGACAATGCTTTGGAGCGAGAGGTCCACCCGCTGAATAATGCGTGCCATTTGGCCGCGCTCCGCGTCCCAACGACTGCACACCTCAAGGGTGTGCTGGGCGGTGTCGTCGGGACTTCCGCACTCGTGGCACAGCGGGGCCGGCTCTCTTCCTATTTTGTGCAGGTAGTGGCCGAAGCACCCATGCCCGGTCATTACCTGCACGAGCCGGTACGTCGTCGCACCGACTGCCCTCTTCAACCAAAGGTCGGCCGTTGGGAGGATCGCCTCTATGGTACGGACACCGTAAGGGGCGACCTCCAGTTGGGCCTTCCATCTGTCCCGCAGTCGGCGCTCTGTCGCGCGACGGGCGGCTGCCACCTCCTCAGGGGCCGGGCGTTCACCTGTTGTCCGGACCCTGGACCTACGTTGGTAAGTCTCCGCGTGCACCTCTGCGTCTAGCTCCCACGGGGGTGTGCACGCGAGAAGGCAGGCAGCCGCGTGGGCCACCGTCACATATCCTCTTACTATCCTGATGGCCACGACCCGTTGTGGCCTCCGCAGCAGGGCCCTATTTCGAGCGGACAACTTGTCCGCCCATATTGGGGCCCCATAGAGGGCCATGCTCCTTGTCACGCCGGCATATAGCCGCCGGCACAAGGAACCCGGCCCGCCTACATTGGGCAGAAGTTTGCCCAGCGCCGATGCGGCGCCCACGATTCGGGGAGCTAGTCTCGAGAAATGCTCCCCGAAATCCCACTTGCGGTCCAGTATTAGCCCCAGATATTTAATGTGGGGCTTTATTTGGACCGCTTCACCCTCGAGGGTGAGCGTCGCACTCGCGGGCAAATTCCACCCGCGCCCCCCGAAAACTATAGCCTCAGTCTTCGGGAGGCTCACCTTTAGGCCGAGCCTGGCGATCCGTTCAATCGTCAGCTCGGCCGCCACTTCCGCCCTCCGGGAGGTCTCCCGCTTGTCGCTCCCGCGCACTGCCACCATTGTGTCGTCCGCGTAGCAGACGACAAGTGTGCGCGGAAGCAGTTCCCCCCGGATTACCCAGTCGTACCCCAGGTTCCATAGCAGTGGACCGAGCACGGAACCCTGGGGCACGCCGCAGGCCATCACCCTCTCCCCCCGTTGCCCGTCCTTCTTTTCCCAGAGCACTACCCTCTCGGTTAGGTAGTGCTCAACAATCCGCCTCAGGTAGAGAGGCACTTCATGGTATCGAAGTGCCTCCCTGATCACCCCGTAGGGGAGGGTGCCAAACGCGTTTGCGATGTCTAGTGACACCGCGATGACACCCTCCCCCCTGCTCGACGCATGCTCACAAAAGTCCCTCAGTGACTTCAGCGCGTCGAGCGTGGACCGTCCTTCCCGGAACCCGAATTGTCTGTCAGAGACGTTCGGGCCCGCGGTCTCCATGTGCCGCAGGATCCGGGAGGCCAGGATGCGTTCAAACGCTTTCCCGGCCTCATCCAGCAGCACTATGGGGCGATAGGCGGAAGGGCAATCCGTCGGTCGACCCTCTTTACGGAGGAGGCATAGTCGCCCCTCCTTCCATACCCTAGGGAACTTTCCCTCTGTCAGGCAGTCATCCATGACATGCCTGAGTCGGTCCCCTAGGTGCTTCAGGGCGACTGCGAGGACGCGACCGGGAACGCCGTCCGGGCCCGGGGCTTTTTTGCAGCCCCGGAGTCGGTGTATCACTCGATTGAACTCGTCGTCACCTATTGGTTGAACGACGAGCTCGGCCTCCGGTTCCCTTATGGGGTCGACCATCGACGGGGGAGAGATCAAGGGGGCTGGCGGAAATAGCCCCTCGACTACTCTCTGGAGAAGTTCGGGCTCCAGGGAGTCCATGGGGGGGGCGGTGCGCATTTTGTTACGCACCATCTTGTATGGCCGCCCCCATGGGTCCCTGTCCAGGGTGGCCAAGAACGACTCGTGAGCTTCGTCCTTGGCCTTGGCAATCGCCACCTGGAGGGCCTTCTTCGCCTCTTTGAGGGCCCTGTGGAACCCTTCTTCCTCTTCTTCAGTGTGCCGCCTGCGCCTACAGTGTTGGAAGGCGCGGCGGGCACTATTACTGGTGGACCGCAGGGCCGCAATTTCTTCGGACCACCAGTATACGCTCTTACGGGCGCAACGGCGACCAACCCGAGGCATGGCCGCGTCGCACACATTCTGTAGTGCGACGCGGAACTGTGCCGCCCTTTCTTCAACTCCGAGAGTGACGGGTGGGGCAGCACACCACTCCTTCTCCACCATGGCCGCCTCGTTCGCCATGTCCCTGTCCAGCTTGACCAGGGACCACTTCGGGAACTTCCGCCCCCTCCTGGTACTGCCCGTGATGGGCGCCGGTGGAGCCCCCGTCTTGGAGACCCTCATCCTGATGTACAGGTGGTCTGAGAGGGTCTCAACATCCTCCAGGACACGCCAATTCGTGACGCGTGCGGCTATGGCAGGGGTCGCGAACGTGACGTCCACGATTGACCCCCCCTGCCGCCGCACGCAGGTATTCGTGGTGCCCTGGTTTAGGACCACGAGTCCCGTTGCCGCCACCCAATCCTCCAGAGCCGTACCCCTATGGTCCGTAATGGGGGAACCCCATGCCGAACTTTTGGCGTTGAGGTCCCCCAGGACCATAACCTGCCTCGGGGCAGCCCTCCGGACCACCCCCCCTAATATCCCCAGAAACGTGTCGAACTCCCGCAGCGGCCTATTGGGGGAGAAGTACGCGGCCACCAGCACCGTGTCGTTCCCCCATTTGGCCGCCACGAATCCTGGGCCACCCTCGATCCTTGATATGGGGGGGAGGTCCCCCATCGCCGGCACCACTATCGCCACTACTCCGTCGGTGTCCCCTGCCCAATTAGATTGGGGGGGGATGAAGTAGGGCTCCGATACCACCGTAACGCCAATTTTCCACTCCGCCATGGCCTGCATGAGCAGATCCTGAGCTCTGGCGGAGTGGTTGGCGTTTATCTGCAGGACGTCTAGATGTCGGTGTGCTGACATCTAGACGTCCATATTGTTGTCCTCCTGTTGCCGGCTGGCGGCTGTTTCGGCTGGAGGGGGCCGGATGGGGCGGGTGGGTCTCGGCCTCACCTCTCTTCCCCTTGTCTCCGGTGGGGAGCATTTCGGTCCCCTCATTACATGATTGGCTGGGAGGCCTGCATGGTGGCATACTGCGCACCGTACTTTTTCCTCCCAGCATTCGGCTGCTTTGTGCCCCTCTGCGCCGCACCGGTAGCACATCTGTCCCCGGTCCACCTTTGAGGGGCATAACTCGCGCGTGTGGCCGACACCCATGCATTTGTAGCACCGCATGGGTGCTGGTCCGACGGAGCTAATCCTGGCAGACGACCAGCCTACCATGATCTGACCGCGCTCGAGGAGGGCCTTTGCAGTTCCCACCGGGCATTGCACGAGGGCCACCCCACTACCATTAAAGTGTGTAGGGCGAATGCCCCCCACCTTAATCTGCGCCTCGGCGCATCCCCCCGCCTTGGCGACGGCAGCCGCCAGGGTCTCCCTTGTCGCCGACTCGTCTAAGCCAGCGACTTTGATAGCGGCCATTTTTTCAGGGCGGCTTACAAGGGCAACGTCGCCCACAAGACCCTGCAGCTTTTCTGCGAGGCTGTCCGCCGTCCTTCCGCTCTCTGCTCCAGGGACCTCGATTACTCGGCCCCCCGTCGCTGAGTTCCTTACCCTGACCCGCTGCAGGCCTATCTCCTCCAAGCTTATGCCGTTAATGGCCTTGGACATGACAGCCTGCAGCGTGGTGTCGGTGGTAATGTCCTTTCTCAAGGTGATTACCACCGCTGCCGTCTTGGGGACTACCAGCCCCTTCTGCTTTGGTGCCGCTTTCTTCTTGGGTGGCGTGGGGGGTGGGGGAGCGGCCGTAGCCTTCCCCTTTCCCTTCCTCTTCTTCCTCCCCGCTTCCTGTGTGGTCCATGCCTCGCCCGGGGGCACAGGTGCATTTTCCACTGCTGGGGCAGGCTTGCCTACCGGGGCAGGCCTGGCTGCTGGGGCAGGCTTGGCTGCCGGGGCGGTGGTTTCCGGGGCCACCGGGGCCGCTTTTTTGGCGGCCCTTTTCGGCCTGCCATCCCCAAGCCTGGCCCTGCTCTCGGGCTCGGAGGCAACTTCTCTTGTTGAGGCCGGTGGGGCCTCCTTCCTTTTATCCGCCGCTAGTGGGGGGCGGATTATTGGTGCTGGAGGAAGGCGACTGGAAATCTCCTCGATTCTAGCATTAAGCATGTTTCCGAGGGAGACCGTCAAGTCGCGCTTCATGCTGTCCAGCAATTCCGCCAACTCCGCGGCGGCGGATTGTGTCGGCGGGGGGGCCCTAGGGGCCGGGGTCTCACGAGCCGGCTGCGGGGCCGGGGCCTGACGCTCTGAGAAGGCAATTCTCAGGGCCTTGAGTTCCGCTGTGCAGAGAGCGAGTTGCTCCCGCATCCTCTTGTTGTCCGCCTTTAGGATGCGGATCTCCTCGTTCTCTGACCTGGAGGCGTCAAGTTCCTCCATGGCATTTAGTATGGTGCGGCAGGCCCGGTTCATGGTGCCCCACACCTCACCCTTCAAGTTGCCCGACTTGCGGGCCCCCTCCATTATTTCGCATGCCGCCTGTTTGGTGGCCTCCACCGGGTCGGATGGGAGGAGAACCTCAGACGGGTGCGCCGACTTCTTTCCAATTGGGGAGGTATTTCTCCCACTCCCCTTTGTTCCCTTGGAGCGGAGCTCCGGGAAGTCCTTCCTATACGAGGAGGGGCCGGCGGCGACGTCTGTGTCGGGGCTGATGTAAGTCTCCGGACTTCGGAGCCTACGTCTTGCCGACGCCATCCCCGCGTAAGCCCCTTTGGGCTTGCCCCTCCGGGCTGTTCCAACCTTCGGCCCATTATCAGGCCTTGCGTCATCCGCCTGGTCTACATGCCCCCTCTTCTGGGCCTGAGAAGTCACTTCCATGGCCTCTGTGAATTCCTCCTCGGATTCAGAGGAAGAAGAAGCCAAAGTTCTTTCGTCCCACTTGCGGTGGGAACCCCCCTCCTCTTCAGACGTGGCCATTGTGGCCCCGCCAACTTCTCTACTAAAATTGGTCCAAATCCGACCACCCCAGCCGAAGTTATCACCCAAAACACAGTTTTGTTAGAAAACGGTCAAGGGGGAGTCGGCTCGGAGAAATCCCATACAAATTTCAAAAAGCGCCTGAAAAACCAAAATAGCAACAAGATTCTTCAGGACACTTTTTGAAAAATTTTTTTGGCTGACTTCCCCTTAACGGAGCCGAAAACCAAAAATAACACCTTATAGGGGCTGAAGTCCCCTATCCCCTGGCACCCCTACTGAGACCGTAGGGGAAAACCAGACCCCAAGTATTCACCCCTGAACTTTCCCAACTTTTTCGGGCAAAATTTTTTTCAAAATTTTACCTAAAATTACTAAAAATCCGATTACTTCCAAACCCTAAGGAGAAAAGCAACCGGACCTAGCCTACGCGAAATTTAATTAATGCTACTATAACCTAACCTAAAAAAGTGCTAAAAACGATAGCCGCAAACCCGACTTTTTTTCGATTGAAAAAGGTAAACAAACCGTTTTTCAACCGAAAAATCGTAAGTTGTAACTTTTTCTTACTTCTGTTGATATTTTTGTCCGCAAACAACTCAGCGCCACAGCGTTTTCACAGCCGTGTGCGCCTCGTTAATCCGCAACTTACGATGTATTGAACTTCGCTGTAGCTCACATAGGCTGATCGCTAAGCAACCTAACCTAACCTAACCTAACCTAACCTAACCTAACCTTTTTTTTTTTTTTTTTTTTTTTTTTTTTTTTTTTTTTTTTTTTTTGACCAGGTGTAAAATGCTTTATGCATACCCTCCGAACATGGGAGTGTCGGAGGGTTATGTGGGACTCTCCGCCAATAAGGGCGGCATACCCACTAAAAGCACCCGGACGTGCCCTCTCTTCGGTTTTGTTGGACACCGTGGAACCCGCAAAAGCATAGTCCACGATGTCTACCGGTGGCGCCCCAGCCGTTGCCGGGGCTTCCCGCGCCGTAGGGGGGATGGTCGTGCACGCTTAACCATCTCCCAGACCGCTCAGTGGCTAATCACCGCAGGCAGAGGACTCCCATCGTCTACCTGCAGCCACTATGGGTTGAGTCTGGCGGCAAAACGCCGCCTTCTCGCCCCAAGCCGTCTACGCCGGAGGGGATGCGCAAGAGGATCTTCCTCGCGCTCCCGCTCCGCGGTCTCCTTTTGCGAGATGACTGTTTCGCAGAAGGAGACCACCGCCTCCCAGGACCTCTCATCGCTCAGCATTGCCTCGACGATGCTTTGGAGCGAGAGGTCTACCCGCTGAATGATGCGTGCCATTTGGCCGCGTTCCGCGTCCCAACGACTGCACACCTCGAGGGTGTGCTGGGCGGTGTCGTCGGGACTTCCGCACTCATGGCACAGCGGGGCCGGCTCTCTTCCTATTTTGTGCAGGTAGTGGCCGAAGCACCCATGCCCGGTCATTACCTGCACGAGCCGGTACGTCGTCGCACCGACTGCCCTCTTCAGCCAAAGGTCGGCCGTTGGGAGGATTGCCTCTATGGTACGGACACCGTAAGGGGCAACCTCCAGTTGGGCCTTCCATCTGTCCCGCAGTCGGCGCTCCGTCGCGCGACGGGCGGCTGCCACCTCCTCAGGGGCCGGGCGTTCACCTGTTGTCCGGACCCTGGACCTACGTTGGTAAGTCTCTGCGTGCACCTCTGCGTCTAGCTCCCACGGGGGGGTGCACGCGAGAAGGCAGGCAGCCGCGTGGGCCACCGTCACATAACCTCTTACTATTCTAATGGCCACGACCCGCTGTGGCCTCCGCAGCAGGGCCCTATTTCGAGCGGACAGCTTGTCCGCCCATATCGGGGCCCCATAGAGAGCCATGCTCCTTGTCACGCCGGCGTATAGCCGCCGGCACAAGGAACCCGGCCCTCCTACATTGGGCAGAAGTTTGCCCAGCGCCGATGCGGCGCCCACGATTCGGGGAGCTAGTCTCGAGAAATGCTCCCCGAAATCCCACTTGCGGTCCAGTATTAGCCCCAGATATTTAATGTGGGGCTTTATTTGGACCGATTCACCCTCCAGGGTGAGCGTCGCACTCGCGGGCAAATTCCACCCGCGCCCCCCGAAAACTATAGCCTCAGTCTTCGGGAGGCTCACCTTTAGGCCGAGCCTGGCGATCCGTTCAATCGTCAGCTCGGCCGCCACTTCCGCCCTCCGGGAGGTCTCCCGCTTGTCGCTCCCGCGCACTGCCACCATTGTGTCGTCCGCGTAGCAGACGACAAGTGTGCGCGGAAGCAGCTCCCCCCTGATCACCCAGTCGTACCCCAGGTTCCATAGAAGTGGACCGAGCACGGAACCCTGGGGCACACCGCAGGCCATCACTCTCTCCCCCCGTTGCCCGTCCTTCTTTTCCCAGAGCACTACCCTCTCGGTTAGGTAGTGCTCAACAATCCGCCTCAGGTAGAGAGGCACTTCATGGTATCGAAGTGCCTCCCTGATCACCCCGTAGGGGAGGGTGCCAAACGCGTTTGCGATGTCTAGTGACACCGCGATGACACCCTCCCCCCTGCTCGACGCGTACTCACAGAAGTCCCTCAGTGACTTCAGCGCGTCGAGCGTGGACCGTCCTTCCCGGAACCCGAATTGTCTGTCAGAGACGTTCGGGCCGGCGGTCTCCATGTGCCGCAGGATCCGGGAGGCCAGGATGCGTTCAAACGCTTTCCCGGCCTCATCCAGCAGCACTATGGGGCGATAGGCGGAAGGGCAATCCGTCGGTCGACCCTCTTTACGGAGGAGGCATAGTCGCCCCTCCTTCCATACCCTAGGGAACTTTCCCTCTGTCAGGCAGTCATCCATGACATGCCTGAGTCGGTCCCCTAGGTGCTTCAGGGCGACTGCGAGGACGCGACCGGGAACGCCGTCCGGGCCCGGGGCTTTTTTGCAGCCCCGGAGTCGGTGTATCACTCGATTGAACTCGTCGTCACCTATTGGTTGAACGACGAGCTCGGCCTCCGGTTCCCTTATGGGGTCGACCATCGACGGGGGAGAGATCAAGGGGGCTGGCGGAAATAGCCCCTCGACTACTCTCTGGAGAAGTTCGGGCTCCAGGGAGTCCATGGGGGGGGCGGTGCGCATTTTGTTACGCACCATCTTGTATGGCCGCCCCCATGGGTCCCTGTCCAGGGTGGCCAAGAACGACTCGTGAGCTTCGTCCTTGGCCTTGGCAATCGCCACCTGGAGGGCCTTCTTCGCCTCTTTGAGGGCCCTGTGGAACCCTTCTTCCTCTTCTTCAGTGTGCCGCCTGCGCCTACAGTGTTGGAAGGCGCGGCGGGCACTATTACTGGTGGACCGCAGGGCCGCAATTTCTTCGGACCACCAGTATACGCTCTTACGGGCGAAACGGCGACCAACCCGAGGCATGGCCGCGTCGCACACACTCTGTAGTGCGACGCGGAACTGTGCCGCCCTTTCTTCAACTCCGAGAGTGACGGGTGGGGCAGCACACCACTCCTTCTCCACCATGGCCGCCTCGTTCGCCATGTCCCTGTCCAGCTTGACCAGGGACCACTTCGGGAACTTCCGCCCCCTCCTGGTACTGCCCGTGATGGGCGCCGGTGGAGCCCCCGTCTTGGAGACCCTCATCCTGATGTACAGGTGGTCTGAGAGGGTCTCAACATCCTCCAGGACACGCCAATTCGTGACGCGTGCGGCTATGGCAGGGGTCGCGAACGTAACGTCCACGATTGACCCCCCCTGCCGCCGCACGCAGGTATTCGTGGTGCCCTGGTTTAGGACCACGAGTCCCGTTGCCGCCACCCAATCCTCCAGAGCCGTACCCCTATGGTCCGTAATGGGGGAACCCCATGCCGAACTTTTGGCGTTGAGGTCCCCCAGGACCATAACCTGCCTCGGGGCAGCCCTCCGGACCACCCCCCCTAATATCCCCAGAAACGTGTCGAACTCCCGCAGCGGCCTATTGGGGGAGAAGTACGCGGCCACCAGCACCGTGTCGTTCCCCCATTTGGCCGCCACGAATCCTGGGCCACCCTCGATCCTTGATATGGGGGGGAGGTCTCCCATCGCCGGCACCACTATCGCCACTACTCCGTCGGTGTCCCCTGCCCAATTAGATTGGGGGGGGATGAAGTAGGGCTCCGTTACCACCGTAACGCCAATTTTCCACTCCGCCATGGCCTGCATGAGCAGATCCTGAGCTCTGGCGGAGTGGTTGGCGTTTATCTGCAGGACGTCTAGATGTTGGTGTGCTGACATCTAGACGTCCATATTGTTGTCCGCTTGTTGCCGGCTGGCGGCTGTTTCGGCTGGAGGGGGCCGGATGGGGCGGGTGGGTCTCGGCCTCACCTCTCTTCCCCTTGTCTCCGGTGGGGAGCATTTCGGTCCCCTCATTACGTGATTGGCTGGGAGGCCTGCATGGTGGCATACTGCGCACCGTACTTTTTCCTCCCAGCATTCGACTGCTTTGTGCCCCTCTGCGCCGCACCGGTAGCACATCTGGCCCCGGTCCACCTTTGAAGGGCACAACTCGCGCGTGTGGCCGACACCCATGCATTTGTAGCACCGCATGGGTGCTGGTCCGACGGAATTAATCCTGGCAGACGACCAGCCTACCAGGATCTGACCGCGCTTGAGGAGGGCTTTTGCAATTCCCACCGGACATTGCACAAGGGCCACCCCACTACCGTTATAGTATGTAGGGCGAATGCCCCCTACCTTAACTTGTGCCTCGGCGCATCCCCCCGCCTTGGCGACGGCAGCCGCCAGGGTCTCCTTTGTCGCCGACTCATCTAGGCCTGCGACCTCGATTGCGGCCATTTTTTCCGGGCGGCTCACATGGGCCACGTCGCCCACAAGACCCTGCAGCTTTTCTGCAAGGCTGTCCGCCGCCCTTCCGCTCTCTGCTCCAGGGACCTCGATGACTCGGCCCCCCGTCACCGAGTTCCTGACCCTGACATGCTGCAGGCCTATCTCCTCCAAGCTTATGCCGGTAATGGCCTTGGTCATGACAGCCTGCAGCGTGGTGTCGGTGATAACGTCTTTCCTCATCGTGATTACCACCGCTGCCGTCTTGGGGACTACCAGACCCTTCTGCTTTGGTGCCGCTTTCTTCTTGGGCGGCGGGGGGGGTGGGGGAGTGGCCGTAGCCTTTCCCTTTCCCTTCCTCTTCTTTCTCCCTGCTTCCTGGGTGATCCATGCCTCACCCAGGGGCGCAGGTGCAGTCTCCACTGCTGGGACAGGCTTGCTTGCCGGGACAGGCCTGGCTGCTGGGGCAGGCTTGGCTGCCGGGGCAGTCTTGGTTGCCGGGGCGGCGGTTTCCGGGGCCAGCGGGGCCGCTTTTTTGGCGGCCCTTTTCGGCCTGCCATCCCCAAGTCTGGCCCTACTCTCAGGCTCAACGGCCACTCCTCTCATTGAGGCTGATGGGGCCTCCTTCCTTTTATCCGCCGCTAGCGGGGGGCGGATTATTGGTGCTGGGGGAAGGCGACTGGAAATCTCCTCGATTCTAGCGTTAAGCATGTTACCGAGGGAGACCGTCAAGTCGCGCTTCATGCTGTCCAGCAGCTCCGCCAATTCCGCAGCGGCGGATTGTGTCGGCGGGGGGGCCCTAGGGGCCGGGATCTCACGCGCCGGCTGCGGAGCCGGGGCCTGGCGCTCTGAGAAGGCAATTCTCAGGGCCTTGAGTTCCGCTGTGCAGAGAGCGAGTTGCTCCCGCATCCTCTTGTTGTCCGCCTTTAGGATGCGGATCTCCTCGCTCTCGGACCTGGAAGCGTTGACTTCCTCCATAGCCCTTAATATGGTGCGGCAGGCCCGGTTCATGGTGCCCCACACCTCACCCTTCAAATTGCCCGACTTGCGGGCCCCCTCCATTATTTCGACTGCCGCTTGTTTGGTGGCCTCCACCGGGTCAGAGAGGAGAACCTCAGACGGCGTCAAAATCTTTCCTGGTGGGGAGATAGTTCCCCCACTCCCCATTGTTCCCTTGGAGCGGAGCTCCGGGAGTTCCTTCCTATACGAGGAGGGGCCGGCGGCGACGTCTGTGTCGGAGCTAAGGTAAGTCTCCGAACTTCGGAGCCTAACCCTTGCCGACGCCATCCCCGCGTAGGACCCTTTGGGCTTGCCCCTCCGGGCTGATCCAACCTTAGGCCCATTATCAGGCCTTGCATCATCCGCCTGGTCTACATGCCCCCTCTTCTGGGGCTGAGACGTCACCTCCATGGCCTCTGTGAATTCTTCCTCGGATTCCGTGGAAGAAGAGTCCAAAATTCCTTCGTCCCACTTGCGGTGGGAACTTTCCCCCTCTTCAGACGTGGCCATTTGGCCCCGCCAACGTCTCTACCAAAGTTGGCCCAAATCCGACCCCCCCAGCCAAAGTTATCCCCCAAATCAGAGTTTGGCTAAAAAACGGTCAAGGTGGAGTCGCCTCGGAGAAATCCCATACAAATTTCAAAAAGCGCCTGAAAAACCAAAATAGCAACAAGATTCTTCAGGACACTTTTTGAAAAATTTTTTTGGCTGACTTCCCCTTAACGGAGCCGAAAACCAAAAACGTCACCTTATAGGGGCTGAAGTCCCCTATCCCCTGGCACCCCTACTGAGACCGTAGGGGAAAACCAGACCCCAAGTATTCACGCCTGAACTTTCCCAACTTTTTTGACAAAAATTTTTTCCAAAATTTTCCCTAAAATTACTAAAAATCCGATTACTTCCAAACCCTAAGGAGAAAAGCAACCGGACCTAGCCTACGCGAAATTTAATGAATGCCGCTATAACCTAACCTAAAAAAGTGCTAAAAACGATAGCCGCAAACCCGACTTTTTTTCGATTAAAAAAGGTAAACAAACCGTTTTTCAACCGAAAAATCGTGAGTTGTAAGTTTTTTCTCCCCTTCGAAATATCTCGGTCCGCAAAAAACTCAGCGCCACAGCGTTTTCACAGCCGTGTGCGCCTCGTTAATCCGCAACTTTCGATGTATTGAACTTCGCTGTAGCTCACATAGGCTGATCGCTAAGGCAGTTAATACATCGGGTCGGACCTCCAAAACTCGTCAACCTAACCTAACCTAACCTAACCTAACCTAACCTAACCTAACCTAACCTAACCTAACCTAACCTAACCTAACCTAACCTAACCTAACCTAACCTAACCTAACCTAACCTAACCTAACCTAACCTAACCTAACCTAACCTAACCAACCGTCTCAGTCCGCCCGTCGCCGAGCGAGCTGTTTTTTAAGCGAGCTCCGCGTTAAAAATCGGGGAAAAATACTAAATTGTGAAATTAAGTGACGTGTGATATACCGAAAGTTGCGGAGAGTGAAGGCGCACGCACTGGTGAAAACCGTTTTTAAAAAACTTAAACGCGCGCCAAGTTATTGGCAGAAAAGTAAAAATCTTGAGATTTTTTGAACTTCAACGTGAAACGCCGCTCATTTTTGAGCGGTGACCCCGAAGTTTGACACTGCACAAAGGAGGGCACTTGGGAGCTCTACTAGTTGACCACTTTCTGGATTTTTCCGAGCAGGCGCACGGGAATAAATCCAGAAAAACCCAAAACCACGTGGCCACGAGGTCTGGACCCAGGGCCACTGGCTGAAATTGGACAACGAGGACTCCACAAGGACAAGACACACAGCACGGAGGCAGTTTGAAAAATTTTAAAAAAGTAAATTTGGACGTTTTATTGACATTTATAGAAATTGCGTTTTTAGAAAAGTCAATAACTCAGAAAAAAGATCTTTTAGGTTATAATTTTATTTTACCACAGGGTCAGGAATCGGGTCAACATCATTATTGTAAATTTTTGGAATTTTTTGACAAGTAGTTTCTAAGATATTATGTGTTGACCCCGTGACCTACATTCAAGGTACCGTGAAAATAAGAAGTAGGTAAAAAATTTTAAAGCTATTTTGTCGTGTTAGTTCATACTATAAATACTGTATAATTTTAATTCTAAAAAACAAAATTTTTGACATAGTTTTGACACTTTTAGAGTTATAAAAATTTTAAAAAATTAAATTTTCTAGGAAATTGAAAGGTGAGGTGTTTGCTCAACTCACTGATATATTAGGCTTATAGAGACTTAACTTCCCTTTAAATTTGATATTTTTCGGCCCAGTAGTTTTTAAGATATCGTGATTTTTATATATTGACCTATTTTATTTGACCTGGTGAACTATTGACCCATTTAATTTGACCTAGTTACCTATTGACCTACATTCGGGGTTCCTTGAATGGTCTAAATTATTCAAAATTATTAAAAATTTTAACTGCCCTGTGGTTATTCTATTCTATTGTATGTCATTCTGAGTGTTTTCACTGTCTATTTAACGTCTATTTTTCAAATTTGCATTTAATTTTACATTTTAATTTTGACTTTTAAAATTTTTACCATTTTAAGTAAATTTATTACTAAGGTTAGTTCTTAATTTACATTTATATTATAGATTAGATTAGACGTACTCCCTATTGAGTCAAATAGTTAGTATAGATATATTTACGATATTTTTATAACTTATACAAATTTACTATCGATAGTTTATAAAATTGTGTTAGAGTAGTCCAATCAGGAACTAGACATACTCTTATTGAGTTAGATTATTGACCGGGCGGCTATCCTACACCCAGAACCATGCTCGGAATGAGGACCCCAGTAAAAAATAGGACAACAAACTCCCCCAAGAAGGCTGTGGAATCAGCGGACAAGGTAGGTCCCCTGTTGGAGACCCAAGACCGAACGTTTACCGTCCGCCGAAGCATTGGGGAAATTGAAGCCAGGACAAACACCTCACCAAAAAAGGTGGAGGCGCCGGTGGCGGGCCCTTCTAGGGTCAAAACTCGCGCACCATCATCGGAGGTGGCGGCCAGTCCGCCTTTAAAACCAACTTACCCCACCAGACTTGCCGAGGGAAGGGCGTGCCTGAATAAGGCAAAGCTCCACCTCGGCAACTCTAGGAACCTGAAGACGGAGATAAAGGACGGGGTCACCGCAGCTGTAGACCGGCTCTACCAGCTCCTCAAGGAATCGGAGGCGGTCAAGGATAAGGCACAGATTAAGGGGCAGGATGGGAAGGAGGTGGGGGAACCTTTACACCCCCCGCTCCCTTCTCCCCCTGTCCCGAACCCTGCTAACACCGAGCTCATGAAAAAGATGGAGGAGCACATGGCCTTGATCGCCGAAAACACGGCGAAGATGGAGGGCCTTCGGGACTCTTTATTGAGCCACCAGAAAGTCCTGGAGGGGTCCAGCTACGCGAGCGTGGTAGCCGGATCGCCTCGGAGGAAACCGCAAGAGAACTCAGCCATACACTCGGTCGTCATAACGTCTAAAGATGATCAGGAGACGGGCGACCGGGTGTATGAAAGAGTAAGGGAAGCGGTTAACGCGAAGGAGGAAGGGGTGAAAATAGATAGAGTAAGAAGAGCCAGGGATAGGAAAATCATTATAGGCTGCAAAAATCAAGAGGAGCTAAAAAAGATTAAAGCCAGGCTCAGTGAGAAAGGGGAACACCTAAACGTCGAGGACGTCAAAAATAAGGACCCACTCATAGCGATCCTCGGTGTTTGTAATCACCACAAGGACGAAGAGATAGTAAAGGCTATCAGAAGACAAAACGGTCATCTGCTCCGGGACCTAAGTGTGGAGGATGACCGTATAGAAATCTCCTTTCGCCGGAAGGCCAGAAATCCACTCACCGCACATATAGTGGCCAAGGTGTCGCCACTGATATGGCGTCGTTTTACCGACGCAGGGGCAGTACACGTCGACATGCAGCGCGTCAGAGTGGTCGACCAGTCCCCCCTCATTCAGTGTTCGCGCTGTTTGGGGTATGGGCACGGCAAGAGATTCTGTCGCGAGGCGGTCGACGCGTGCAGCCACTGCGGAGGCCCACACCTGAGGCCCGAGTGCGTGGATCGGCTCGCTGGCGAACCCCCCAGCTGCACAAACTGCGTCAAGTCCAAGATGGGAGGAGCGGACCACAACGCTTTTAGTAGTGACTGCCCGGTGAGGCGCAAGTGGGAAGCACTAGCGAGATCCACCGTGGCATATTGCTAAGGGCGTGGTAACGGTCTCCCCATACAGGATAGTACAGGCCAACCTCCAGCGGAAAAAGCTAGCCACCAACGAGATCCTGATCGAGGCGGAAAAGCGCGGAATCTCCGTAGCGCTCCTGCAGGAGCCATACGTGGGAGCCGAAAGGAGGATGAGAGGGCACCGGGGCGTAAGGGTCTACCAGAGCACTGAGCAAGGAGAAGGGACAGTCAAGGCGGCAATCGCCGTATTCAACCACGACCTTGACGTAGTTCAGTACCCGCAACTCACCACTAATAACATCGTAGTGGTGGGGATCCGAACAAGTGCCTGGGAGATCACGCTGGTGTCCTATTACTTTGAACCGGACTCACCCATAGGCCCCTATCTGGACCACATAGCGTTGGTAAGGCAAACCGCTGGAGTAAAAAAGCTAGTAATAGGCGGTGACGCGAATGCGAAAAGCACCTGGTGGGGCAGTACTGTGGTGGACAGCCGAGGTGAAGATATGGTGGGTACGCTGGATGACCTTGGCCTTCAGATCCTCAATACGGGGGTAACTCCTACCTTCGACACCATCAGAGGCGGCCAACGCTACAAAAGTCACGTAGACGTAACAGCCTGCACGGATAATATGCTAGACCTGGTTGAGGACTGGTCAGTCGTGGAAAACCTGACAAGTGCAGACCACAACGGCATCATATTTAACATTCGGCTACAAAAATCCAAGGGAACTGACATAATTAGGACAACACGAAAATACAACACGAAAAAAGCTAATTGGGTTATGTTTCATGAGAAACTAACCCAATTAAAAATAGATTATAAATTAACATTAGAGGAAATAAACAAAATTAATATAGTAGAAAATTTAGAAATTGCAATACTTACATATACTAAAGCCATTATAGAAGCGTGTAAAGGGTCAGTACCTAAAAAGAAAAATAAAGAGAAATTTTCAGTGCCGTGGTGGTCCGCGAAACTTGCACAGTTGAAGCGCGAGGTCACAACCAGGAAGCGTAGAATCCGATGTGCTGCGCCGATCCGGAGAGCGATGGTAGTCGAAGAGTACCTGAAAAAGAAGCAAGAGTATGAGTTAGAGGCTCGGAAGGCTGAGGTCGAAAGCTGGAAGGAGTTTTGTAGAAAGCAGGACAGGGAGGGTGTCTGGGATGGTATATATAGGGTCATAGGAAGAACAAGGAAAAGGGAAGAGGACTTGCTACTGGAAAGGGGGGGAACGGTGTTGGACGCAAAAGGTTCCGTTAAGCTCCTAGCGGAAAAGTTTTACCCGGAAGACCAAATAGAAGAGGACAACACCGAACACCGCCTTACCAGAGAACTAGCGGAGAAAATAAACGGGGGTAAACATGATGAATCATGTGATCCCCCGTTTACAAAGACGGAGCTAGAAGTAGCATCTAAGTCCTTCAACCTGAAAAAAGCACCTGGCGCCGATGGCCTTACCCCGGACATCTGCAGACATGCAATTAAAAACTGCCCGGACCTCTTCCTGGGTCTGCTAAATAAGTGTTTGGCTCTCTATTATTTCCCCAATCTGTGGAAGCAAGCGGTAGTCGTGGTCCTGAGAAAACCCTGAAAAGAAAAATACAGTGACCCGAAATCCTACAGACCAATAGGACTGCTGCCCGTTTTGGGCAAGGTCTATGAAAAGATGCTGGTTGCCCGCCTCAAATTCCATCTAATACCGCGGATGAGTACTCACCAGTACGGGTTCATGCCCCAGAAGAGCACCGAAGACTCCCTCTATAACCTAATCCAAACCATACGGACAAAAATATGCCAGAAGAAACTGGTTTTACTGGTGTCCTTGGATATAGAGGGAGCATTCGACAGCGCCTGGTGGCCGGCTATCAGGGCCCGTCTGGCGGAGGAAAATTGTCCGATCAACTTGAGGCGGGTAATCGACAGTTATCTGACGAATAGAACGGTCCAGGTTAGGTATGCGGGTGAGGAGTACCATAAAAACACGAGTAAAGGCTGCGTACAGGGCTCCATTGGTGGCCCCATCTTGTGGAACTTAATTTTGGATCCACTCCTAAAAGGCCTCGACAGAAGAAGTTACAATGTGCAGGCGTTTGCAGACGATGTGGTGTTGGTCTTCGATGGAGAGACGGCTCTGGAATTGGAAGGACACGCCAATGCCGCCCTCGAGTATGTTCGGACGTGGGGGGTCAAAAATAAACTAAAGTTCGCTCCGCAAAAAACCATGGCTATGCTGATAACCCGGAAGCTGAAGTATGACACTCCACGTCTGAACATGGGCGGGATCGACATTGGCATGTCAAAAGAGATGAAAGTTCTGGGTCTCACCATCGATGACAAACTCACCTTCAATCCGCACGTGGCAAACGTCTGCCGTAAAGCTCAAAACTTTTATAAACAGCTGTCGAGGGCTGCAAAAACAAGTTGGGGTCTTCAACCGGACATCGTAAAAATTATTTACACAGCGGTAGTCGAGCCTACTATCCTGTACGCGGCGTGTGCGTGGGCTCCTGCAACCTATAAACTGGGCATCAAAAAGCAGTTGGATACTGTTCAACGGGGGTTCGCGCAAAAAATTGTTAAAGCGTATAGAACGGTCTCTCTGAACTCGGCACTGTTACTCGCTGGGTTGCTTCCTCTGGACATCAGAATCAGGGAAGCAGCCTTGCTTTATGAGGTAAGGAAAGGTTACACCCAGCAAATAATAGGAGACCGAGAGATGGAGAGACCGACTGCATTCAGTGACGCACCACATCCTGCGGAACAGACAGGGTCGGAATTCACCTGCGTGGTGGACGAAGCAGCACTGGCACAATACTACAACAGAAACGGCATAAATATATTCACCGACGGCAGCAAGCTGGAGGGGAAAGTCGGCGCCGCATATTCTGTATGGAATAATGCGACGGAGACAAGTACCCGAAAGCTAAAGCTGGACCAGTGCTGCTCCGTCTATCAGGCGGAACTACTGGCCCTGTATGAAGCAACTGAGTACGCACTGCGGTCTGCGAACCCCAGTTGCAGCGTTTTTTCTGACTCTAGAGCCGCACTTGAAACAGTGAAGGACTGTCGTTCCCTCCACCCCCTCGCTGTAGACATCAAAGCCAACTTAAGAAGAATTCAAAAAAAGGGGAAGGATATAAAACTATATTGGATAAAGGCACACGCGGGGCTGGAGGGAAACGAGAGGGCTGATTATCTGGCAAAGGATGCGGCACTAAATAAAAAGACCAAACCTGACTACGGCAAGTGTCCGACTTCATTCGCCAAGCGGCAAATACGCCTGCAGTCGCTTGGAGAATGGAATCGGCGATACATGGATGGCGAAACGGCTTCCACGACAAAAATTTTCTTCCCGAACGCGATAAGCGCATATCCTCTGATCAAGAAACTAAAACTAGATAATATTATAGTTCAACTAATGACAGGACACGGCGGGTTCTCCTCGTACTTGCATCGCTTCAAGTGCAAGGACAACCCGGCGTGTGTCTGCGATCCCCTGGTCGAGGAGAGCGCTATTCACGTTGTCGTGGAATGCCCCATATATGGTCGCCAGAGGTTCAATGCTGAAATGGAAATGGGTGTAGAGATAAAGGTTGGAAATTTAAGCAATATATTAGGCGATAAAACTGTTAGATATAAATTCATTGATTTTTGTAAATATGTAGTAAATAATGTAGTAAAGAAGAATAAGTAGAAATATAAGGATGCACTTTTATATATATAATATATAAATAGTGCCCAAAATATGTAACTTAGTAATAAAGATTTAGAATTAATGACATAGAGATATAAATAGAAATAAGACAATCTAGATAGTAAGAAATAAAGATAAAACCTTTAGTAGATTAGAAAATAAAGACTCCTATCCTTGTGTTTAATCATTAAGAAATAAAGACTCCGATCCCTACGTTGGAGGCATCATGTAGGATAGCTCGCGGGCCGGGCCTCTGCGCCCGGACAGGATAAAAAAAAAAAAAAAAAAAAAAAACCTAACCTAACCTAACCTAACCTAACCTAACCTAACCTAACCTAACCTAACCTAACCTAACCTAACCTTTTTTTTTTTTTTTTTTTTTGCGCTGGGAAAAATGCGTTACGCATGCCCCCCCATTGGGGGATGGGAGGGGTATGTGGGACTCACCGGTCTATATTGGACCGGTATACCCACTAAACGACCCAGCGGCACTCCGGCATCGTCTGTGTGGAGGAGGATTGGGAAACTGGCAAAAGCCTTTACTTCCAATCCCCCGCCGACGACCGCCCGCCTTTACAGCGGGGCCCGCATGCTCCTCCCAGCAGGGAGGGGCCCAGGAACGACCGCGAGTGCTCGGCCGTTCCCGCCTGACAGAGGTGGAGAATATGTGCAATGCGGGAGAAGGCGCCCCCGCGCCTGTCTCCCGCTATCCTCCACCCGGATGGGGAAGGCGATCGTCGTACAATCGCCTTTTTCTCCCCCTTCTTCGCCTGCGGAGCGGCGCCGCGAGGGGACCATCCTCCCGCGTGCGCTCCGCCGCCTCCTTTTGAGACATCACGTCCTCGCAAAAGGAGGCGACCGCTGTCCAGGCCCCTTCGCTTCCCAGCATGGAATTGACCACGCTGGGCAGCGAGAGGTCCGGCCCGACTATCGCCGCTAAGCCGCGACGCGGCTCTGACCACGCCGGGCACACCTCGAGGGTGTGCTGCGCCGTATCCTCCGCCGCACCACAATCATGGCACGACGGATTCTCCTCTCTTCCGATCCGGTGCAGGTACGATCCGAAGCATCCATGCCCGGAAAGCACCTGCACCATCCTGAACGACAAGTAACCGTGGGACCTCTCGAGCCAATCTCGCAAAACTGGCCCGAGAGCGTCCAACGTCCGCCGGCCAACCGCGGCGAAGGCGAGATCCCCCGTCCAATGATGGACGATCGCGTCCTTCGCCTCCCGCCGAACGGCCTCCCGCTCCTCCGGGGCAGGGTGCTCTCCGAGCGCCCTACGCCCCGCCGTCCACTCATAGACTCTGGCGAGCACCCACGCCTCGAGCTCCCAAGGAGGGGTGCCCGCCAGAGCGCAGGCCGCCGCAAAGCCCACCGAGGAGTAGGCCCTCGCTACCCGCTGCGCAATGGCCCTTTGAGGCCTGCGGATCGCAGTAGCGTTCTCCCTCCTTCGGAGGGAGTCCGCCCAGATAGGGGCCCCGTAGAGGGCCATGCTCTTCAAGATGCCGGCATACAACTGCCGGCATCGCGCTTTTGGCCCCCCCAGATTCGGAAGGAGCCAAGCTAGCGCAGCCGCGGCCTTCAACAGGCGCGTCGACAGCCCGCTGAAGTGCGGGCCGAAACGCCACCTGCTGTCGAGCACTAGGCCCAGATATTTCATCTGGGTCTTCAACTCGACCCTGACGCCCTCCACGACGATGTGGGCGTCGGTGGGGATGCGCTGCCGAGGCCCGTGGAAAAACACGGCTTCGGTCTTGTGCAGCGCCACCCTCAATCCTAGCCGGCGGATCCTTCCCGCGACCAAGGATCCGCCAGCCGATGCCAGGCTCGCCGCCTCCCTAAAGTCCCTCCCCCGGGCAGTGAGAAGAGTGTCATCCGCGTAGCAAATGACACTCGTGCCACGGAGGAGAGCTCCCCGCAGGAGCCAGTCGAACCCGATGTTCCACAGGAGTGGCCCTAGAACGGACCCCTGCGGAACACCGGACTCCGCGCCATACCGCCGAAGCTGGCCCGCTTTGTCTACAAGGAGGACCGCTCGGTCCTCCAAGTAGTTGGCCAGGAGACTTCGCAGGTACTGAGGCACTCCATGGTAGCGGAGCGCCTCTAGTATTGTCGGGTGGGGGATAGAGTTGAAGGCGTTTGCTATGTCGAATGACACAGCCAAAACTCCGTCCCCTGCCCCCACGGCCTCCCTCACTTGGCCCTTGAGCTGGGACAGTGCATCGACTGTCGAACGCCTCCTGCGGAAACCGAATTGGGCGTCTGACAGGTTCGGCCCCACCTCCAGCATCAGGCCATTAAGACGGCCAGCGACGATCTCCTCGAACAACTTACCGACCTCATCGAGCAGAACGATGGGCCGGTATGCCGAAGGGGAGTCCACCGGGCGCCCCTCCTTACGGAGAAGGCACAACTGCCCCTCTTTCCAGGGTTTCGGAAACCTTCCAGCCCTAAAACACGCGCTGAAGAGGTCCCGAAACCTCTCCTCCATTTGGGTGGTTGCGATGGCCACCACCCGTGCGGGGATGCCGTCCGGCCCAGGGGCCGTCTTCTTGGCGCGAAGACGGAGCGCCGCCACTCCGAATTCCACTTCCGTGATCGGAGGGATCTCCTCCTCCGGCGGAACCGCCCCCCGCGGGGGGTCCATTAATGGTGGGGTGAAGTTGCTCCCGGGTGGAAATAGGGACCGAACCCCCCCATCCAGCAATGCCGGCTCGAGAGACTCCGTCAGCGGGGGACCAAAGGGGCGCAGTTTGTTCCGCGCCGCCTTGTATGGTCTTCCGTACGGGTCTCTGTCGAGACCCTCCAGCATCTCGGCTCGCGCCGCGTCTTTGGCGGCGTTCATTGCCGAATTGAGGACCTTCTTTGCCTCTACGTAAGAGGCGTAGAGAAGGTCCTCGTTTTCGGGGTCTCGCCGTCTGCGCCGTCGACTCCGCGTGTATTGCCGCCTTGCCGCCACGCAGGCGGCCCGTAGCTCCGCTAACCCTTCGGACCACCAATAGATGGCACGACGGGGAGGTGGGCGGCGAGACCGAGGCATGCTGGACTTACACACCTCGGTCAGGGACCTCCTCAGTTGGGCCGCTGCGGAGTCCACGTCCAAGACGTCGATAGGAGGCGTGAGCCAGTCCTGGATGAACGCCGCCTCCTTTGCCGCCTCTCGGTCTAGACGGGTAAGAGCCCACCGTGGAAAAGGAGATCGGCTCGACGGAAGCGACCTCCGGGGGCTCTGGGTGGAGATGTCGAACCGCACATATCGGTGGTCCGACAATGTCTCCACCATCTCCACCCGCCAGTCAACGACGCGGGCAGCGAGTGCGGGGGAGGCAAACGAGACGTCCACCACCGACCCTCCCCATCGCCGCACACACGTCTGGACCGTCCCTCTGTTGAGAAGGGATACACCGCACGAAACCGCCCAAGATTCAACGGCGGGTCCCCGGATGTTGCAGGAGGCGGCCGTGTTGCCCCAGGTCACCGACTTTGCATTCAGGTCGCCTAGAACGGCGACCTGTCGCGGTGCCGCCCTACCCACAACCGCGGTCAGGATTCCGAGAAAATTCTCGAAATCCTGGAGAGGGCGGTTTGGAGAGAAATAGACGCCCACCAGGGCTATATCTCCCCACGCGGCGGCCACGTAACCCGATCCTCTCTCTAAAAGCGAGAGGGGAGGGGAGTCTGTGGAAGACCGCGAAACCAACGCCACCAAGTCATCCCGATCGCCCAGCCAACGGCCGGAAACCGAGTACGGCTCGGCAACCACCGCCACGTCTACCAACCACTCAGCCATGGCCTGCATCAGCAGATCCTGTGCTGCTTTGCAGTGGTTGGTGTTCGCCTGGAGAATGCGATGTCCGGTCCTATACATCATTCGGACATCGCACCCTCCTCGTCAGCCACCGAGGTCCCAGCTTCAGGGACAACGGCACTGTCGGTAGCGGCAGGCCGGGACGGCGCCTGCGCTTTGCCCTTCTTTGGGGGAGGATTACAATTCCTCCCCTTCATTACGTGGCCCGCCGGGCGGCCACTGGCGGCGCACACCGCACAGTGCGGCGTGGCGGCCTTGCAGGAGATGGACCTGTGCCCCGCCTTGCCGCAGCGGTAACAACAGTCCGACCTGTCCACCTTGGACGGGCAGAGGGCCCGAGTGTGCCCGATTCCGAAGCACTTGTAGCAGCGCAGAGGCTGCTCCTCAAGCGCCCGGACTACACTCGAGCTAAACCCGACGGCAAGCCGTCCCTTGGCAAGGACGGCCTTGGCCGCGGCGACCGGGCACTCAAGGCGAATGGTGCCCATGCCACCGCGACCGGGCCTGATGTCCCGACACGTTATCGCTGCGATATCACAGCCCCCTATTGCTGCGACCGCTGCCACCACCTCCTCCTTGGTGACCGAATCATCCAGATTGGACACCTCCAAGGCGGCACACTTGACGGGCCTGACCACTTTGGCCACGTCCGCAATGGCCTCTCGCAATTTATTTGCGAAGAGGTCCGCGTTGGCGCCACCCTGGGCCCCCGGGAACTCGAAGATTCGAGCTCCGGTTTGGGTCTGGCGGCACGCGACTGCCCCGATTCCCAATGTTGTGGGATCGACGTTGGTACGAGCCCGCTTGAGAACGGACTCGTACGTCTCACCCCGCTCCGCAGACTCCGCGGTGAGCGTCACCACGACGGCCGCTGTCTTGGGAGAGACCAGTGGCTTCCTTTTACCGGCTGGGGCCTTTTTGGCTGCAGAGGCAGCGGCAGCGGGCCTGGGGGTCGATTTTTCCGCCTTTCCCTTCCGTTTTCCCTTGCCGGTCACCTGGGATGGGCAGGTAGGGGCGGTGTTGGTTGGGGAGGTACGGTTGGCGACCGTTCTCGCCTTCTTTTTGGCCTTGCCCTTCCCCTTCTTGACCACTTCCGTCCACGGCTGGTTGGACTGAGTGGTAGAAGGGAGCATTGCGTCCTCCCTCTGGGAGGATGGCCCTGGCTCGCACGGCCTCTTGTCCGCCGCGAGAGGCGGTCGGAGGCGTTTCTCCGGCAAGAGCCTGTCCTCTATGCCGGCAAGGCAGGCTCTCGTGAAGGCCCTTTCCTCCATCACTACCTTGCGGATAACATCCTCAAGGTTGGAGGAGGAGAGACCTTCGGGCGCAGGTCTCGGCTCGGCTTGAGCTGGCCGAGCCGTGAGCTCAGCCAGCTTCTTATGCAGCTGGCTGACCTCCGACTGCAGACGATCTACCTTCGCCTGCAGTTGCCGCGTCTCGTCGGTCGCTGTGCGCTGCACCAGCTCCCGGACAATGCCGCTCATGCTGGCGGCCCTGCATTTAAGGGACTTTTGGAAAGTCCCTTTAAGACTGGAGGACTTAGAGGCGACCTCCTTTATCCCCTCTTCGTCCTCTCGCGCCATCCGCTCCAGCTCGGCCAGCGAGTAGTCCGCGTACAAGACGCTGGATGCGCCGTACCCAGTCTTGGCCCGGGCGGTGCGCGCCTTCTGCTCTTTAGCGGCGACCCTCTCCTCTAGATCTTGCTGGAGTTGCTCCCGCCGAGCCAAATCCAACTGCCGTTGGGCAACCGCCAGACCCACGTCGTGGGTGTCCACCACTGTCGAAGATGAAGTCGGCTTTTTGGCCTTCAACTTCTTCGACTTGGTGCTCCCCGCCGAGTCCGAGGAGCCTTCACTCCTATCCTTTAAAAAAGGCCCGCTTGCGCTTTTGAAGGCGATCTTCGACCTCCATCGCCGAACTCGCGTCCGACTCAAGCGCATTGTAGTCGGAGTCCGACCTACAGTACAAGCTAGCCACAGATGGTGCGCGGCTAGCTTCTGATGCCGAAATGGCATCGTCAGCAGGGCCCTGAGAAGGGCCTTTTGGTGGGCCCTTAGAAGGGCCTTTTGGACCGCTCTGAGAAGGGCGTTTTTTAAATTTGCCCTTCGCATCACGCAATGGACGCATCGCCACGTCAGACGTAAGCGTCCTACCGTCGTCGCTATGCGCAGATGCGTATAGTACCTCCTCCTCACTCCCTATCGTCGTCTTACTTAACCTAGAGTTTCCATAAAAATTTTCCATAACTAATCCCACGAGTACGTGGGAAGGGTGGGTCGCCCCGGACAGTGCCCACTGTAACCGGGGAAGTCTGGCGTAACCCGCTCAGGGGAGCGACACTTCCCTGGCGGGGGACGCAGTAAAGACTGAAACTCCGTTCAGCCTTCCAGACCTCACGCTGCGCCGCCGCTTATCTTCGGGTGATTTTTTATAGAGGTTGTCTTCCTCGTAGCCCGGGCGACCAAGCCAAGGCCTATCGGTCCCGTTCAGATCGTGAAACATGACCACGACCATGTTACGGGGTTACGATTTTGGGGCGGTGGCAGGGAAGTAGACTCCCACTGCCTGCCCGGCGGCAGGGTGAGTGCACGCCAGACCCGACTCCCGACTCCTCCTAGCCTAAAAAGGCTCTCCTCTCTTGTAGGCACCTGGCCTACAAAGGGACGGCTCCACCAGCCCATCCCGTCCTACCTACCCAATCCTAACCCACCGACAGAGTGCCGGCGCCTGGTGGTTTCTGTTACGTCTATTTCTGATGGAAATAGACCAATAACGGGCAGCAACCGCGAGAAGGAACGACCCCACCAGACTTGCCTTGAGGATCTACACGACCTGCGCTCTCCCTCAAAGCCATTCGCCTCATTACTCGCTCCCAGAGCCGAGTAATGAAGGCCTAGATTTATCCAATACAAGCGACCGAAGCCGCAAGCTAGGCATAGCAACTACTAATGGATAAACCCAGACCCGCCCAACCTAACCTGACCTAACCTAACCTTTTTTTTTTTTTTTTTTTTTTTTGCGCTGGGAAAAATGCGTTACGCATGCCCCCCCATTGGGGGATGGGAGGGGTATGTGGGACTCCCCGGTCTATATAGGACCGGTATACCCACTAAACGACCCAGCGGCACTCCGGCATCGTCTGCGTGGAGGAGGATTGGGAAACCGGCAAAAGCCTTTACTTCCAATCCCCCGCCGACGACCGCCCGCCTTTACAGCGGGACCCGCATGCTCCTCCCAGCAGGGAGGGGCCCAGGAACGACCGCGAGTGCTCGGCCGTTCCCGCCTGACAGAGGTGGAGGATATGTGCAATGCGGGAGAGAAGGCGCCCCCGCGCCTGTCTCCCGCTATCCTCCACCGGGTGGGGGAAGGTGATTGTCATGCAATCACCTTCTTCTCCCACTTCTTCGCCTGCGGAGCGGTGCCGCGAGGGGATCATCCTCCCGCGTGCGCTCCGCCGCCTCCTTTTGAGACATCACGTCCTCACAAAAGGAGGCGACCGCTGTCCAGGCCCCTTCGCTTCCCAGCATGGAGTTGACCACACTGGGCAGCGAGAGGTCCGGCCCGACTATCGCCGCTAAGCCGCGACGCGGCTCGGACCACGCCGGGCACACTTCGAGGGTGTGCTGCGCAGTATCCTCCGTCGCACCACAATCATGGCACGACGGGTTCTCCTCCCTTCCTATCCGGTGCAGGCATGATCCGAAGCAACCATGCCCGGACAACACCTGCACTAGACGGAAGGAGAGGAATCCGTGGGATCGCCCGAGCCAGTCTTGCAATACTGGCCCGAGCGCGTCCAACGTTCGGCGGCCAAACGCGGCAGAGGCGAGGTCCTCCTTCCAATGGTGGACGATTGCGACCTTCGCCTCTCGCCGGACGGCCTCCCGCTCTTCCGGGGTGGGGTGCTCCCCGAGCGCCCTACGCCTTGCCGTCCACTCGTACACTCTGGCGATTACCCACGCCTCCAGCTCCCAGGGTGGGGTGCCGGCCAGAGCGCATGCCGCCGCAAAACCCACCGAGCGGTAGGCTCTCGTCACCCGCTGCGCGATGGCCCTTTGGGGCCTGCGGATAGCGGTCGCGTTCTCCCTCCTGTTAAGGCAGTCCGCCCAGATGGGTGCCCCGTAAAGGGCCATACTCTTAAGTATGCCGGCATACAATTGCCGGCATCGCGCTTTGGGCCCCCCCAGATTCGGGAGAAGCCACGCGAGCGCTGCCGCGGTCTTCAAAAGGCGCGTCGACAGCCCGCTGAAGTGCGGGCCGAAGCGCCACCTGCTGTCCAGGATGAGACCCAGATACTTCATCTGGGTCCTCACTCCGACCCTGACGCCCGCCACAACTATGTGGGCATCAGGAGGGATGCGATGCCGAGGCCCGTGGAAGAACACAGCCTCGGTCTTGTGCAGCGCAACCTTTAGTCCCAAACGGCGGATCCTCCCCGCGACCAAGGATCCGCCAGCCGATGCCAAACTGGCCGCCTCTCTGAAATCCCTCCCTCGGGCAGTGAGGAGAGTGTCATCCGCGTAGCAAATGACACTCGTGCCACGGAGGAGAGCTCCTCGCAAGAGCCAGTCGAACCCGATGTTCCACAGGAGTGGCCCTAGAACGGACCCCTGTGGAACACCGGACTCCGCGCCGTACCGCCGAAGCTGGCCCTCTTTGTCTACAAGGAGGACCGCTCGTTCCTCCAAGTAGTTGGCCAGGAGGCTCCGCAGGTACTGAGGCACTCCATGGTAGCGGAGCGCCTCTAGTATTGTCGGGTGGGGGATAGAGTTGAAGGCGTTAGCTATGTCAAATGACACAGCCAAAACTCCGTCCCCTGCCCCCACGGCCTCCTGCACTTGGCCCTTGAGCCGGGACAGCGCGTCAACCGTCGAACGCCTTCTTCGGAAACCAAATTGGGCGTCCGACAGGTCCGGCCCTACCCCCCTCAGATGGCCCTTCAGCCGAGCAGCGACGACCCCCTCGAATAACTTTCCAGCCTCATCGAGCAGAACGATGGGCCGGTATGCCGAGGGGGAGTCCGCCGGGCGTCCCTCCTTACGGAGAAGGCACAACTGCCCCTCCTTCCAGGGTTTCGGGAACCTTCCAGCCGCAAAACACGCGCCGAAGAGGTCCCGAAACCTATCCACCATTTGGGAGGCTGCTATGGCCACCACCCGTGCGGGGACGCCGTCCGGCCCGGGGGCCGTCTTCTTGCCGCGGAGACGGAACGCCGCCACGGCGAATTCTACCTCCGTGATCGGAGGGATCTCTACCTCCGGCGGAACCGCCCCCCGCGGGGGGTCCATTAATGGTGGGGTGAAGTTGGTCCCGGGTGGAAATAGGGACCGAACCACCCCATCCAGCAATGCCGGCTCGAGAGACTCCGTCAGCGGGGGACCATAGGGGCGCAGTTTGTTCCGCGCTGCCTTGTATGGTCTTCCGTACGGGTCCTTGTCGAGACCCTCCAGCATCTCAGCTCGCGCCGCGTCTTTGGCAGCGTTCATTGCCAAATTGAGGACCCTCTTTGCCTCTACATAAGAGGCGTAGAGAAGGTCCTCGTTTTCGGGGTCTCGCCGGCTGCGCCGTCGACTCCGCGTATATTGCCGCCTTGCCACCACACAGGCGGCCCGGAGCTCCGCCAGTTCCTCCGACCACCAATAGACGGCACGACGGGGACGCGGGCGGCGAGACCGAGGCATGCTGGAGTTGCACACCTCGGCCAGGGACTTTCGTAGTTGGGCCGCTGCGCCGTCCACGTCCTGGACATTGATAGGAGGCGTGAGCCAGTCCTGGATGAACGCCGCCTCCCTGGCCGCTCCCCGGTCCAGGTGAGTGAGAGCCCACCGTGGAAAATGAGATCGGCCCGAGCGGACCGCCACCCGGAGGCTCTGGGTGGAGATGTCGAACCGCACATATCGGTGGTCCGACAAGGTCTCCACCATTTCCACCCGCCAGTCAACAACGCGGGCAGCAAGTGCGGGGGTGGCAAACGAGACATCGACCACCGACCCTCCCCGTTGCCGCACACACGTGTGGACTGCCCCTCTGTTTAGGAGGGACACGCCGGATGAGGCCGCCCAAAACTCGACGGCCCGTCCTCGAACGTTGCAGGTGGCGGCCGGGTTGCCCCAAGCCACCGACTTTGCGTTCAGGTCGCCCAATACGACAACCTGGCGCGGCGCCGCCCTACCGACGACTGCGGTGAGGATTTCGAGAAAATTCTCGAAATCCTGAAGAGGGCGGTTCGGGGAGAAATAGACCCCCACCAGGGCTATATCTCCCCACGCGGCGGCCACGTATCCCGGCCCCCTCTCTAACAGCGTTAGGGGAGGGGAGTCTGTGAAAGACCGCGACACCAATGCAACCAAGCTGTCCTGATCCCCCAGCCATCGGCCGGGGACCGAATACGGCTCGGCAACCACCGCCACATCTACCAACCACTCAGCCATGGCCTGCATCAGCAGGTCCTGTGCTGCTTTGCAGTGGTTGGTGTTCGCCTGGAGAATGCGATGTCCGGTCCTATACATCATTCGGACATCGCACCCTCCTCGTCAGCCACCGAGGTCCCAGTTTCAGGGACAACGGCACTGACGGTAGCGGCAGGCTTGGACGGCGTCTGCGCTTTGCCCTTCTTTGAGGGAGGATTGCAATTCCTCCCCTTCATTACGTGGTCCGCCGGGCGGCCACTGGCAGCGCACACCGCACAGTGCGGCGTGGCGGCCTTGCAGGAGATGGACCTGTGCCCCGCCTTGCCGCAGCGGTAACAACAGTCCGACCTGTCCACCTTGGACGGGCAGAGGGCCCGAGTGTGCCCGATTCCGAAGCACTTGTAGCAGCGCAGAGGCTGCTCCTCAAGCGCCCGGACCACACTCGAGCTAAACCCGACGGCAAGCCGTCCCTTGGCAAGGACGGCCTTGGCCGCGGCGACCGGGCACTCAAGGCGAATGGTGCCCATGCCACCGCGACCGGGCCTGATGTCCCGACACGTTACCGCTGCGATATCACAGCCCCCTATTGCTGCGACCGCCGTCACCAGCTCCTCCTTGGTGACCGAATCGTCCAGATTGGACACCTCCAAGGTGGCACACTTGACGGGCCTGACCACTTTGGCCGCATCCGCGATGGCCTCTCGCAATTTAGTTGCGAAGAGGTCCGCGTTGGCGCCACCCTGGGCCCCCGGGAACTCGAAGATTCGAGCTCCGGTTTGGGTCTGGCGGCACGCGACTGTCCCAATTCCCAATGTTGTGGGATCGACGTTGGTACGGGCCCGCTTGAGAACGGATTCGTACGTCTCACCCCGCTCCGCAGCCTCCGCGGTAAGCGTCACCACGACGGCCGCTGTCTTGGGAGAGACCAGTGGCTTCCTTTTACCGGCTGGGGCCTTTTTGGCTGCAGAGGCAGCGGCAGCGGGCCTGGGGGTCGATTTTTCCGCCTTTCCCTTCCCTTTTCCCTTGCCGGTCGCCTGGGATGGGCAGGTAGGGGCGGTGTTGGTTGGGAAGGCAGGGTTGGCGACCGTTCTCGCCTTCTTTTTGGCCTTGCCCTTCCCCTTCTTGACCACTTCCGTCCACGGCTGGTTGGACTGAGTGGTAGAAGGGAGCATTGCGTCCTCCCTCTGGGAGGATGGCTTCGGCTCGCACGGCCTCTTGTCCGCCGCGAGAGGCGGTCGGAGGCGTTTCTCCGGCAAGAGCCTGTCCTCTATGCCGGCAAGGCAGGCTCTCGTGAAGGCCCTTTCCTCCATCACTACCTTGCGGATAACATCCTCAAGGTTGGAGGAGGAGAGACCTTCGGGCGCAGGTCTCGGCTCGGCTTGAGCTGGCCGAGCCGTGAGCTCAGCCAGCTTCTTATGCAGCTGGCTGACCTCCGACTGCAGACGATCTACCTTCGCCTGCAGTTGCCGCGTCTCATCGGTCGCTGTGCGCTGCACCAGCTCCCGGACAATGCCGCTCATGCTGGCGGCCCTGCATTTAAGGGACTTTTGGAAAGTCCCTTTGAGACTGGAGGACTTAGAGGCGACCTCCTTTATCCCCTCTTCGTCCTCTCGCGCCATCCGCTCCAGCTCGGCCAGCGAGTAGTCCGCGTACAAGACGCTGGATGCGCCGTACCCAGTCTTGGCCCGGGCGGTGCGCGCCTTCTGCTCTTTAGCGGCGACCCTCTCCTCTAGATCTTTCTGAAGTTGCTCCCGCCGAGCCAAATCCAACTGCCGTTGGGCAACCGCCAGACCCACGTCGTGGGTGTCCACCACTGTCCTTCCACCTTCAACTTCTTCGACTTGGTGCTCCCCGCCGAGTCCGAGGAGCCTTCACACCTATCCTTTAAAAAGGCCCGCTTGCGCTTTTGAAGGCGATCTTCGACCTCCATCGCCGAACTCGCGTCCGACTCAAGCGCATTGTAGTCGGAGTCCGACCTACAGTACAAGCTAGCCGCAGATGGTGCGCGGCTAGCTTCTGATGCTGAAATGGCATCGTCAGCAGGGCCCTGAGAAGGGCCTTTTGGTGGGCCCTTAGAAGGGCCTTTTGGACCGCTCTGAGAAGGGCGTTTTTTAAATTTGCCCTTCGCATCACGCAATGGACGCATCGCCACGTCAGACGTAAGCGTCCTACCGTCGTCGCTATGCGCAGATGCGTATAGTACCTCCTCCTCACTCCCTATCGTCGTCTTACTTAACCTAGAGTTTTCATAAAAATTTTCCATAACTAATCCCACGAGTACGTGGGAAGGGTGGGTCGCCCCGGACAGTGCCCACTGTAACCGGGGAAGTCTGGCGTAACCCGCTCAGGGGAGCGACACTTCCCTGGCGGGGGACGCAGTAAAGACTGAAACTCCGTTCAGCCTTCCAGACCTCACGCTGCGCCGCCGCTTATCTTCGGGTGATTTTTATAGAGGTTGTCTTCCTCGTAGCCCGGGCGACCAAGCCAAGGCCTATCGGTCCCGCTCAGATCGTGAAACATGACCACGACCATGTTGCGGGGTTACGATTTTGGGGCGGTGGCAGGGAAGTAGACTCCCACTGCCTGCCCGGTGGCAGGGTGAGTGCACGCCAGACCCGGCTCCCGACTCCTTCTAGCCTAAAAAGGCTCTCCTCTCTTGTAGGCACCTGGCCTACAAAGGGACGGCTCCACCAGCCCATCCCGTCCTACCTACCCCAATCCTAACCCACCGACAGAGTGCCGGCGCCTGGTGGTTTCTGTTACGTCTATTTCTGATGGAAATAGACCAATAACGGGCAGCAACCGCGAGAAGGAACGACCCCACCAGACTTGCCTTGAGGATCTACACGACCTGCGCTCTCCCTCAAAGCCATTCGCCTCATTACTCGCTCCCAGAGCCGAGTAATGAAGGCCTAGATTTATCCAATACAAGCGACCGAAGCCGCAAGCTAGGCATAGCAACTACTAATGGATAAACCCAGACCCGCCCAACCTAACCTAACCTAACCTTTTTTTTTTTTTTTTTTTTTTTTTTTTTTGACGCTGGGAAAAATGCTTTATGCATACCCCCCCGTCGGGGGACGGAAGGGTTATGTGGGACTCCCGGCGGTGCTCCCCACCGGTTTACCCACTAAACGACCCAGCGGCACTCCCGCATCGCCTATATGGAGGGGAACTGGGAATCCGGCACAGCCTTTCCATCCAGCCCCCCGCCGACGACCGCCCGCCTTTACGGCGAGCCCTTCACCCCCCTCCCCACCCTGGGAGAGGGGCCCGAGAATAACCGCGAGTGCTCGCGGTCATTCCCACCCGGCGGAAGTGGAGGATACGTGCAATGCGGGAGAAGACGCCCCCGCGCCTGTCTCCCGCTATCCTCCACCAGGAGGGGGAAGACGATTGTCGTGCAATCGCCTTCTCCGACCCGTTCGTCGCCTGCGGAGTGGCGCTGCGAGAGGGTCTTCCTCCCGCGCCCGCTCCGCCGCCTCCTTTTGCGAAATTACTTCCTCGCAAAAGGAGGCCACCGCAGCCCAGGACTCCTCGCTTCAACCTAACCTAACCTAACCTAACCTAACCTAACCTTTTTTTTTTTTTTTTTTTTTTTTTTTTTTTTTTTTTTTTTTTTGACGCTGGGAAAAATGCTTTATGCATACCCTCCCGTCGGGGGACGGCAGGGTTATGTGGGACTCCCGGCGGTGCTCCCCACCGGTATACCCACTAAACGACCCAGCGGCACTCCCGCATCGCCTATATGGAGGGGAACTGGGAAACCGGCACAGCCTTTCCATCCAGCCCCCCGCCGACGACCGCCCGCCTTTACGGCGAGCCCTTCACCCCCCTCCCCACCCTGGGAGAGGGGCCCGAGAATAACCGCGAGTGCTCGCGGTCATTCCCACCCGGCGGAAGTGGAGGATACGTGGAATGCGGGAGAAGACGCCCCCGCGCCTGTCTCCCGCTATCCTCCACCAGGAGGGGGAAGACGATTGTCGTGCAATCGCCTTCTCCGACCCGTTCGTCGCCTGCGGAGTGGCGCTGCGAGAGGGTCTTCCTCCCGCGCCCGCTCCGCCGCCTCCTTTTGCGAAATTACTTCCTCGCAAAATGAGGCCACCGCAGCCCAGGACTCCTCGCTTCCCAGCATGGCTAAAACCACGCTGGGCAGCGAGAGGTCCTGCCCGACCACCGCCATCAATTGGCGGCGCGGCCCAGACCACGACGCACACACCTCCAGGGTGTGCTGCGCCGTGTCCACCGCCGCGCCACAATCGTGGCAGGCCGGGGTCTCCTCTCTTCCGATCCGGTACAGGCACGATCCGAAGACGCCATGCCCGGATAGCACCTGCACCAGACGGAAAGAAAGGAAACCGTGGGACCGCCCGAGCCATTCCTGCAGGACTGGCCCGAGCGCGTCCAACGTTCTGCGGCCAAAGGCTGCGGTGGCGAGGGCCTCCGTCCAATGTTGGACGGTTGCGTCCCTCGCCTCTCTGCGGACGGCCTCCCGCTCTTCTGGGGCAGGGCACTCCCCGAGCGCCCTGCGCCCCGCCGTCCACTCGTACACTCTGGCGAGCACCCCCGCCTCGAGTTCCCAAGGCGGGGTGCCGGCCAGAGCGCACGCTGCCGCAAAGCCCACCGAGCGGTAGGCTCTCGCCACCCGCAGTGCAATGGCCCTTTGGGGCCTGCGGATGGCGGTCGCATTCTCCCTCCTGTGGAGGGAGTCCGCCCAGATGGGGGCCCCGTAAAGGGCCATGCTCTTCAAGATGCCGGCATACAAATGCCGGCATCTCGCCTTCGGCCCTCCCAGGTTTGGGAGGAGCCACGAGAGGGCGTTCGCCGCCTTCAGCAGGCGCGCTGACAACCCGCTGAAGTGCGGGCCGAAGCGCCACCTGCTGTCCAGGGTGAGGCCCAGATATTTCATCTGGGTCCTCACCCCGATCCTGACGCCCTCCACGACGATGTGGGCGTCAGGAGGGATGCGCTGCCGAGGCCCGTGGAAGAACACGGCCTCGGTCTTGTGCAGCGCAACCCCCAACCCGAGGCGGCGGATCCTTCCCGCGACCAAGGATCCGCCAGCCGAGGCCAAACTGGCCGCCTCCCTAAAATCCCTCCCCCGGGCAGTGAGGAGAGTGTCATCCGCGTAGCAGATGACACTCGTGCCCGGGAGGAGGGATCCCCGCAGGAAACCTAACCTAACCTAACCTAACCTAACCTAACCTTTTTTTTTTTTTTTTTTTTTTTTACGTGGGGAAATCCTCATGGATACCACCCGGCGCGGGGGCGCCGGAATGGTTATGCCGGACTCTTACCGGCTAAAACCACCACGGTGAGCAATCATTCCGCCCAGGTGGGGCAAGATGGGGTCGCGCTAGCATTCACCACCCTGCCCCGGCGGTCGGCCCAGTTGCGAGCAACCAGGCCCCGGCATGGAGGGGGGCGGTCTTTCTCACAAAGACCCCCCCTCAAGACGACGAGTGAGGTCGTGCAAGCCGGCTGTGAGTCCCCCGACTCGCAGCCAGTGACCCCACTTATGAAGGGGGAGAGAGGAGGCGAGCAAACCGCCTCCTCCTTGCTCCCGTTCGTCTGCGCCGGAGCGGGTCCGAAGAGGCGTTGTCCTCCCTGGCCCGCTCCGCGGTCTCCTTCTGCGTCATCACCTCTTCGCAGAAAGAGACCATCGCCTGCCACGATCCCTCACTGCCGAGCATGGCATTCACTACGCTCGGCAGAGAGAGATCCCCTCCGATACACTCCGAAAGTATGTGCCGCTGCGAGTTCCATGCAGCACACACTTCCAGCGTGTGGAGCGCCGTGTCCTCGGGCGCTCCGCACTCATGGCAGGCTGGGGTCACCTCCCTTCTTGCAATTCCATGCAGGTACTTTCCGAAACATCCGTGTCCGGAAAGCACCTGCACCACTCGGAAGGTCAGCGACCCGAACCGCCGATTAACCCACCTATGAAGGACCGGCCTCATGGCGTCCACCGTCCACTGTCCCGGCACCGGTGGTGCCAGGTCCTCCGTCCACCGCCCTATCAAGGCGGCCCGCGCCTGCCTCCGCATGCGTGTGACCTCCTCCCGCATTGGAGGCTCCCCTCGGGATCTCCTCGCCGCCACAAAGTGGTAAACTTCGGCGAGGATCTCCGCTTGGAGCTCCCAAGGGGGATCCCCAGCTAACACGCACGCTGCCGTCCATGACACCGTCCGGTATCCGCGTATCGCCCTCGTCGCGATAACCCGCTGCGGACGTCGCAGCAGGGTCTTGTTTTGGCGGTTGAGGGCGTCCACCCAGACGGGTGCCCCATACATGGCCATACTCCGGATCACTCCGGAGTACAGCCGACGGCAGTTGGCACTCGGGCCACCCACGTTCGGCAGCAGCCTCCCCAAGGCGGCAGCAGCCCCCACGACTCTCGGGGCCAACCCTGCAAAGTGGGCCCCAAAGCCCCACCTCCCGTCTAGGATAAGACCCAGGTATTTCATCTGGGTCCCGACCCTGACTGGGACTCCGTCCAATAGCACCCGCGTTCCTGGAGGGGGTCCTCCTCGAGGCCCATGAAACAACAGGGCCTCGGTCTTGGAGAGAACCTAACCTAACCTTTTTTTTTTTTTTTTTTTTTTTTTTTTTTTTTTTTTTTTTTTTTTTTTTTTTGCGCTGGGAAAAATGCGTTACGCATGCCCCCCCATTGGGGGATGGGAGGGGTATGTGGGACTCCCCGGTCTATATAGGACCGGTATACCCACTAAACGACCCAGCGGCACTCCGGCATCGTCTGTGTGGAGGAGGATTGGGAAACCGACAAAAGCCTTTACTTCCAATCCCCCGCCGACGACCGCCCGCCTTTACAGCGGGGCCCGCATGCTCCTCCCAGCAGGGAGGGGCCCAGGAACGACCGCGAGTGCTCGGCCGTTCCCGCCTGACAGAGGTGGAGAATATGTGCAATGCGGGAGAAGGCGCCCCCGCGCCTGTCTCCCGCTATCCTCCACCGGGAGGGGGAAGGCGATCGTCGTACAATCGCCTTTTTCTTCCCCTTCTTCGCCTGCGGAGCGGCGCCGCGAGGGGATCATCCTCCCGCGTGCGCTCCGCCGCCTCCTTTTGAGACATCACGTCCTCGCAAAAGGAGGCGACCGCTGTCCAGGCCCCTTCGCTTCCCAGCATGGAATTGACCACGCTGGGCAGCGAGAGGTCCGGCCCGACTATCGCCGCTAAGCCGCGACGCGGCTCTGACCACGCCGGGCACACCTCGAGGGTGTGCTGCGCCGTATCCTCCGCCGCACCACAACCTAACCTAACCTAACCTAACCTAACCTAACCGAGTCTGGCTCTTACCACCGTTGAGAGTGCCCACTTACACTCGTGCCTCCACGCTGAAAAATTCGGTAAAAATAGTAAAAAGTGACTAACCAAGCAGTGCGATACATCAAAACCTGCGGAATCACAAGGCGCACACGGGCGTGAAAACACCGTTGCGCTAAGTGTAATTTTCACGAATTTACAACAGGAAAACCGAAAAGTGGGGGATTTTGAAAGTTTAAAGTGAGTGTCAAACGATTTCTACAGCGGCGACATATACTTTTTAAAGTGCCTCCGGAAGTGCTTCCAGAAGGACCATATTTTAGGCTTCTTTGCCGATTTTTTCCGCGCAGGCGCGCGGAAATAATAGCAAAAAAGAAGAAACCACGTGGCCACGAGGTCGGTGATCCGGGGCTGCCAGGGAACTGCCGACGTCGGGGCCTCCAAGACACTGGGAAGGACAACCGGAAGGCGTTTCTAGACTTTAAATAGGTTAAGTTTTCACATAGTTATAGCGTTTTTAAATTTTTAGTAAATTTTAAATATTTTTAATTAAGTCAATAGATCGGTGACCCCCCTTTTTTAAATTGAAATTGTATAGAGCATAGGGACCTCTACCACATATAAAAAATTTGGCATAGATTAATCAGTTAGTTTTTAAGATAAAATTTTTTAAAATTTAACAGGCACACGAGGTACCCCTAATTTTAAATTTAGAAAATTAAGTTTAATAGGATAAATTAGTCGATAAATTTAGTTAGGATTTGCAAAAATTTTGGGAAATTTTTAGCAAGAATTGACTTAGATAGGTTAGTTTTTGTGAAAATTTTGTAGTTTTTTGTATCTATTAAATCGGGGGGGGGGGGGTTTATCATTACGTTGCGGGGTCTAAGTTACTGCTGTGGTCTGGGCTTTTAAAACAAGCCCAAACACGGCCTAATTTGGACAAAAACTGACAGAGTTAGCCTTTTGACGGCCATATTGGACGCCATCTTTGATTGATAAAAACGTGGATAACTAAACAACGGATGGTCCGATCTGAAAACGGTTTTCTGTGTCGTTGTATGCGTTAGTTTGAGCGTCCGCCAAGACCAGTTAAAACTCTATATAGAGTCTCTTTTTCTTGACTGGAGCCAGCCGTTGGGAAAGGAAGACTGGGCCAGGCAGTACACTCTGCTTGAAACCGCGTCTCTCTACGACGAAAACTCAAAAAGTTGTGAAGGAATTTAAAAGTGGCGGCCATTTTGTCCGCCATCTTGAAAATTTTGAACCCTTCACAGCTTTGGCTAGAGTGGTCTGATTGAGACGGGGTTTTCACGACTGATACCGTCTTTGCTCCCCCTTCTGGTTGACCTGAATCTTGGTAGAGTTGGGCTCTATATAGAGCAAGAAAAATTTTTTTCGACCCCGCCTAGTGAGGCGGAGAGGTAGATAGGGACGGAATAGCCACCTCTGTTATACCCGTAGCTATATTGACAATATATTTTAATTATTGACCGCCAATTGAAAACTGAAGTTTTTGAAAAGGCTCATATCTCGCAAACCGCATAACCGATTTGGACAAAAATTTTTTGGATAGTATAGGTCATTTACGGGCCTATCTATTAGTTATTATAGACGGACTCTATATAGAGTCATAATTATTTTTTGACAAGTTTTGTTAATTTATAACTTATACAAATCTTTTAATTTCGTGTATTAGTGTAGTTTTTGTATTGATTTTATTTGTTTTACCTTTATTTTATTTTATTTGTTTAAATTTAATAATAATAACCGGACATGTTCGGGATCCGCACCCCGGTTAAATTGCCAGGGGGAAAGGCAAGCCCTGACCTTCACAGAACCCCCGACCAAACTGAGGAGGCAGGACCTTCTCAAGTACAGACGCAAGCCTCAGGTGTAAGGCGCAGCATAGGTGAATGGGAGACGGGTAAAACCGTCACCAAAAGTAAGGCTCCAATCACTCCGAAAAAGGCTGGACCGGCCCCGGCGGGCAACCGCTTCGCCGTATTACAGGCGGAAGGAAGCCCGCCGGTCCCGGTAAAGCCTAAATACCTGAATAGGACGGCGGAGGGAAGAGCCTGTTTAAGTTCGGCCAAATTACAACTTGGCAGTGCGCGAAACCTGAGGACAGAAATCAAACTCGAGGTCACGAAGGCTGTCGAACGTCTGTATCAGCTTGTGAAAGAGGCGGAAGCTGAGCAAATAAAACAACAGAAGGATCAGGGCGAGGGTGAGGCTAGAGTGAACCTAGGAAAACCCGCGGACCCTTCTTCTCCATCCTCTTTACCACCAAGGAGGGAATCCGAGTTTGAGAAAGAGTTGATGAAGAGGATGGAGCAACACAGCCGGTTAATAAAGGACAGCAGCGAGCAAATGGAGGAGCTGAAACATGCACTGCAAAAGCAACAGAAAACCCTGGAGGGGGTCTCATATGCAAGTGTAGTGGCTCAGTCGGCTGGGAGGCAGCTCCCCGGCCAGACGGCTTTGCACTCGGTCATTATCACCTCGAAGGACGAAGGAGAAACCGGCGACGAGGTACTGGATAGAATACGAAGCGTTATCAAAGCCAAAGAAGGCGGGATAACGATGGACAGGGTCAGAAAGGCAAAAGACAGGAAGATAATTATTGGATGTAAAACAGAGGAAGAAAGGAATAAGTTAAGAGAAAGACTTAGGAAGGCAGAAGGCCAACTCCAGGTCGAGGACATAAGGAATAAAGACCCTCTTCTGCTGCTCAGAGACGTCTTCACATACAACACGGATGAGGACGTCCTAAAGGCATTTAGGAATCAGAACAGAGGAGTCTTCCTGGGCCTGGAGAAGCAGGAAGAAAGAATGGAAGTCCGGTACCGAAGAAAGTCCCGAAACCCCCAAACGTCTCACATCGTAGTAAGGGTGTCCCCCAAGATATGGGCCCGAGCTATAGAAGCAGGAGCAGTCCACATTGACCTGCAGAAGGTCAGAGTAGTGGACCAGTCCCCCCTGGTGCAGTGCTCTCTCTGCCTAGCTTACGGACACGGTAGGCGTTTCTGTAAGCAGACGGTAGAGAAGTGCAGCCACTGTGGGGGACCACACCTGCGATCGGAGTGCGCTGACTGGCGGGCTGGTGGAACTCCGACGTGCTGCAACTGCACGCATGCAAAACTTGACTTTACCGATCATAGCGCGTTCAGTCAGGAATGTGCAGTGCGGCGAAAGTGGGATGCACTGGCCCGTGCCACGATAGCGTATTGCTGAGGGCACCATGGTGGGAATTAACAACAGCACCCAAACCAATAGAAGGTCCTACCTAGCAGTCCAAGCAAACCTGCAGAGGAAAGAGTTAGCCACACACGAGCTCATGATGAAGGCTAGCAAAAGGAAAGTGGCTTTTGCGCTGCTCCAGGAGCCGTATGTGGGCGGGGCTAAAAGTATGAAGAGCTACAAAGGAGCGAGGATCTACCAGAGCGCTAAACAAGGAGAAGGGAACGTCAAAGCGGCAATAGCCGTCTTCGACAGCGATATTGACGTAGAACAGTACCCGAAACTCACCACTAACAACATCGTTGTGGTGAGAATCCGAACTAGTGCCTGGGAGATCGTTGCTGTCTCTTTTTACTTTGAGCCAGACCAGCCCATAGAGCCATACTTGGAGCAGCTCAAAAAGATAAAGGAAGAGCTTGGACCTAGGAAAACTATAATGGGAGGCGATACCAACGCAAAGAGCACATGGTGGGGTAGCAAGAAAGTAGACAAAAGAGGGGTGGAAATGGCCGGAGCACTAGAAGAAATGAGCTTGCAGGTGCTCAACGAAGGCGATACTCCGACATTCTACACAATAAGAGGAAATAAAGAGTACGCTAGCCACGTGGACGTGACTGCCTGCTCTGAGGATATGCTTAACCTGGTGGAGGACTGGAAAGTGGAAGATGATCTGATGAGCTCGGACCACAACGGCATAACTTTTAAAATCAGATTAGAAAAGGCAAAAGGAATAAAAATAAAAAGGACTACTAGAATATATAACACAAAAAAGGCAAATTGGAGCCAGTTCCATGAGAAACTGGCTCAATTGTTATTAGAGAATAAAATAAATAAAACAGAAATAAATAATATTAATAATAAAAGTGAACTAGAGCAAATAATAGCAAAATATACAAATATAATAATAAATACATGTACACAAACAATACCTAAAAAGAAAATGGAAGAAAAACTTACCTTGCCGTGGTGGTCCGAAGAGCTGGCGAAGCTGAAGAGAGAAGTCGTCACCAGGAGGCGTAGAATCAGATGCGCAGCGTCAGTCCGAAGAGCGAAGGTTGTCGATGAGTACCTGCAAGCAAAAGAAAAATATGAGAGTGAAGCCAAAAAGGCACAGATCGACAGTTGGAAGGGGTTCTGTGAAAAACAAGAAAGAGAAGGAGTATGGCACGGAATTTACAGGGTGATTGGTAGGACCAAGAAACGCCAGGAGGACTTGCCTCTGGTGAGTGGCGGAAAGGCTCTGAGCGGGGAAGAATCTGCTAAGCTCTTAGCGGAGACGTTCTACCCCGAAGACCTGAAGAGGGATGATAACGAAATTCACAGTCGAACTAGAGAGGCAGCTGAAAAAGTAAACGGTTGGACGCATGATGAACAACATGACCCTCCGTTTACTATCGAAGAGCTAAGATTCACTGTGAAGACGTTCAACCCAAAGAAGGCTCCGGGGGCAGACGGTCTAACTGCAGACATTTGTAGCAAGGCGATATCCCACGATCCTGAGTTGTTTCTCGCGCTCTCAAATAAGTGTCTGCACCTTGGCCACTTTCCCACAATGTGGAAGGAAGCTACGGTGGTAGTCCTAAGGAAGCCGGGTAAAGACGATTACACTAATCCGAAATCGTACAGGCCCATAGGACTGCTACCGGTCATGGGCAAAGTGGTTGAGAAGATGGTGATGGGACGGCTCAAATGGCACCTAGTACCAAAAATGAGCGCCTGTCAATACGGGTTCATGCCGCAAAAAAGTACCGAAGACTCCCTCTATGACCTGATGCAACACATCCATAACAAACTTGACCATAAGAAACTGATAGTCATGGTATCACTGGACATAGAGGGAGCCTTCGATAGCGCATGGTGGCCGGCCATCAGAGTGAGACTGGCGGAGGCGGGTTGCCCTGTAAATTTGAGAAGGGTCATAGATAGCTACCTGGATGATAGAACGGTAAGGGTGAGATACGCCGCGCACGAATATATCAAACACACAAACAAGGGTTGCGTCCAGGGTTCCATTGGCGGACCACTGCTATGGAACCTTCTTCTCGACCCTCTTCTCAAGGGACTTCAGCGACGGGGTGTCCACGTGCAGGCATTCGCGGATGACGTGGTCCTACTGTTTGATGGTCACACGGCACTGGAGGTGCAGAGACAAGCCAATGCCGCTCTCGCCTATGTCCAGGGGTGGGGTATCGAAAACAAGCTCAAATTTGCGCCACATAAAACCTGCGCTATGACTATTACACGCAAACTTAAATTCGATACGCCACTGCTGAGCATGGGAGGGGTCGACATTGCCATGTCAGAAGACGTTAAGATCCTGGGACTCACAATCGACAATAAGCTAACATTCAACAAACATACCGCGAACACCTGCGTCAGAGCGTTGAATTTCTACAAGCAGTTGTCGAGAGCCGCCAGGGTCAGTTGGGGTCTGCACCCGGAAGTGATCCGGATCATCTACAAGGCAGCAGTGGAGCCGGTCATGACATATGCGGCCAGCGCGTGGGCAAATGCGACGGGAAAGCTAAAGGTGCAACGGCAATTAAACGCGGTCCAAAGGGTTTTTGCCCAGAAGCTCACAAAGTCCTACCGAACTGTCTCCCTAAATTCGGCTCTAATACTGGCTGGGATTCTGCCGCTGGACATCAGAATCCGTGAGGCGGCAGCCTTGTATGAAGCCAGGCGCGGAGTTCCTCAGCCATTTTTGGGGGACAGGGAGGTAGAGAGCAGAGTGGCGTTTAGTCTGCGCCCGCATCCGGCAAGGCATATGAGCTTAGAGTTCATAAACCTGATAGACCCACAGGATGTTGAACAACATAACAAACAGGCAGTCCGAATCTTCACGGATGGCAGCAGGATTGGGGATAGGGTCGGCGCGGCGCTGTCCTTATGGAATGGCGAAGCGGAGATCAAGTCCCTCAAACTGAAGCTGCCATCTCACTGCACGGTCTATCAGGCGGAACTGTATGCCATATGTCGAGCCACGCGGGAGATTATAAAGCGCCATGAAGCCAGTTATGGTATCTACAGTGACTCGCGGGCAGCTCTTGAGACGGTGACGAATCATGGCTCCGTTCATCCCTTAGCAACGGAAACCAGACAGAACCTGGAAACTATTAAACTCCAAAATAAAGATATATCTTTATTCTGGATCAAAGCGCACGCGGGGATGAATGGTAACGAACGAGCCGACGAGCTAGCCAAAGATGCCGCACTGAACCTCAAGAAAAAGCCCGATTATGATGCGTGTCCGGTCTCATACGTCAAGCGACAAATCCGCAAGGATTCGCTTGACGTATGGAACCGGAGATATAAATCGGAGGACAAAGCGGCCGTCACCAAGCTGTTCTTTCCCGACGCAATTGAGGCCCATCAAATAATTAAGAAGATGGAAATTTCAAGTGTGTTGACCCAGGTTTTAACGGGGCACGGTGGGTTCTCAGAATACTTGAACCGGTTCAAGTGTAAGGAGGACCCAACGTGCCCATGTGAGCCGGATAAAGCAGAGACTGTTGAACACGTCCTGTTGGAATGTCCCATCTATGGTTTGCTGAGATATGAGCTTGAGCAAAAACTAAACATTGCCCTAAGAAAGGAAAATATATATTCGATAATAAGGGATAATGAAAGTAGAAATGTGTTTATAGATTATTGCATTAATATAGGTAAAAAAGTTATATGTAGAAATAAGAATAGATAATAAATATGTTGTTTTATATATAATGAGTATATATAGGAACATTATAAAATTAAGGAAATGTAAATAAAAATAATCTATATGAGTGTAATATTGTCAAGTTCATGTCTAAGTAACCGATAATTATAAGTTCTAGAGAAATGTTTATATTAAAATACTGTGTTAATTTAGGTATAATATCTAAAAAGTTAAATAAGGAAAAGGATAAAATAATGCTGAATATGTATAATAAAGTATATATAGGAACAGCATAAGGTAATAAGATAATGAAAATAATAGAACAATAGATACATAAGATATAGTGCTAAATGTTTAGATATTAATAACGTAGCGATAATGTAAGACCACACTGTTTATAGCATAGAAATTTAAGAAAATAGATGTAAGAATAATATATAGATAATAAGAAATAAAGTACAATCACCCATGTTAGGATAAGGAAATAAAGATTCACCCGTGTTAATTCATTATGCAATAAGGACTCCGACCCCCATATTGGAGGAGACAGCATGTAGGCTAGCTCGCGGGCCGGGCCTCTGCGCCCGGACAGGAAAAAAAAAAAAAAAAAAAAAAAAAAAACCTAACCTAACCTAACCTAACCTTTTTTTTTTTTTTTTTTTTTACGTGGGGAAATCCTCATGGATACCACCCGGCGCGGGGGCGCCGGAATGGTTATGCCGGACTCTTACCGGCTAAAACCACCACGGTGAGCAATCATTCCGCCCAGGTGGGGCAAGGTGGGGTCGCGCTAGCATTCACCACCCTGCCCCGGCGGTCGGCCCAGTTACGAGCAACCAGGCCCCGGCATGGAGGGGGGCGGTCTTTCTCACAAAGACCCCCCCTCAAGACGACGAGTGAGGTCGTGCAAGCCGGCTGTGAGTCCCCCGACTCGCAGCCAGTGACCCCACTTATGAAGGGGGAGAGAGGAGGCGAGCAAACCGCCTCCTCCTTGCTCCCGTTCGTCTGCGCCGGAGCGGGTCCGAAGAGGCGTTGTCCTCCCTGGCCCGCTCCGTGGTCTCCTTTTGCGTCATCACCTCTTCGCAGAAGGAGACCATCGCCTGCCACGATCCCTCACTGCCGAGCATGGCATTCACTACGCTTGGCAGAGAGAGATCCCCTCCGATACACTCCGAAAGTATGTGCCGCTGTGAGTTCCACGCAGCACACACTTCCAGCGTGTGGAGCGCCGTGTCCTCGGGCGCTCCGCACTCATGGCAGGCTGGAGTCACCTCCCTTCTTGCAATTTTGTGCAGGTACTTTCCGAAACATCCGTGTCCAGAAAGCACCTGCACCACTCGGAAGGTCAGCGACCCGAACCGTCGCCTAACCCACCTACGAAGGACCGGCCTCACGGCGTCCACCGTCCACTGTCCCGGCACCGGTGGTGCCAGGTCCTCCGTCCACCGCCCTATCAAGGCGTCCCGCGCCTGCCTCCGCATGCGTGTGACCTCCTCCCGCATTGGAGGCTCCCCTCGGGATCTCCTCGCCGCCACAAAGTGGTAAACTTCAGCGAGGATCTCCGCTTGGAGCTCCCAAGGGGGATCCCCGGCTAACACGCACGCAGCCGTCCATGACACCGTCCGGTATCCGCGTATCGCCCTCGTCGCGATGACCCGTTGCGGACGTCGCAGCAGGGTCTTGTTTTGGCGGTTGAGGGCGTCCACCCAGACGGGTGCCCCATACATGGCCATACTCCGGATCACTCCGGAGTACAGCCGACGACAGTTGGCACTCGGGCCAGCCACGTTCGGCAGCAGCCTTCCCAAGGCGGCAGCAGCTCCCATGACTCTCGGAGCCAACCCTGCAAAGTGGGCCCCAAAGCCCCACCTCCCATCTAAAATGAGACCCAGGTATTTCATCTGGGTCCCGACTTTGACTGGGACCCCGTCCAGCAGCACCCGCGTTCCTGGAGGGGGTCCTCCTCGAGGCCCATGAAACAGCAGGGCCTCGGTTTTGGAGAGGGCAACCTCCAGTCCCAGAGTGCGTATGCGGTCGACCACGAGTGTTGTACCCACCGTGGCCAACCGCGTCACTTCTCCGAGGTCTCTCCCCTTGGCGACGACTAGGGTATCATCCGCATAGCACGCGACCCGTATACTTGCGGGAAGCGTGCCGCGGAGCACCCAGTCGTAACCGATGTTCCACAGGAGCGGTCCCAACTCCGACCCCTGTGGAACCCCGCAAGAGACGCGACGGCGCCTCAAACCGTCGCGCCCTACCACCAGGACCTCACGGTCTTGGAGGTAATCCTCCAACAGTCTCCGCAGATACAAGGGCACTCCATGATAGCGGAGCGCCTCCTGTATCGTTTTGTGTGGGAGGCTGTTGAAGGCGTTGGCTATGTCGAGTGAGACAGCCAATGCCTTTTTACCCTCACCAACCGCCGCCTGCGTCCACTGTTTGAGCCAGAGCAGGGCATCCACTGTAGACCGCCCCGCTCTGAAACCGTACTGGGCCTCTGAAAGGCCCGGCCCAGTTCCTTCCAGGTGCCGGATGACACGAGAAGCCACCACTCTCTCCAACAGTTTGCCCGTGTCATCCAGCAACACTATGGGCCTGTATGCAGAAGGTGAATCGACAGGTCGGCCCTCCTTCCGCAACAGACACAATCGGCCATCCTTCCAGGGCTTCGGGAACCGCCCCGACGTGAGGCACGCACTAAAAAGTTCCCGAAGCCAGTCACACATTTCCCTGAGGGCGAGTCCAAGGACCCGCCCTGGGATCCCGTCTGGGCCGGGCGCCGTCTTCTTGCCCCGTAGGCGGTTGACCACTACCGCCATTTCCACCTCTGAGACAGGCGGGATGGAGGCCGAGTCCAATTCCTCGGGAAAGGAGACGGCACCCGCCATCGTCGGAGGGGTGTAGGTAGGGTCTCTGTTGGGGAAGAGCCCCCCCAACACCCTGTCCAAGAGCTCAGGCTCCATGGACCCCGCGACTGGGGGCGCCCGGCACCGGAACATGTTCCGAGCTGCCTTGTACGGACGCCCCCAAGGATCCCTATCCAGGCTGGCCAGAGCTTCGCCAAATGCCCTAGACTTGGCTTCGACAATAGCTAGCCTCAGCTCTCGCTTGGCGCCGCGGTAAGCCTCATGCAGCTGGCCCTCAACCTCCAGCTCTTCATCCGACAGCTGCTCGTCGGTCCGGCCATGACGCCGCCTCCTGCAGTGGGTGAAGGAGCGCCGCGCCACCGAGCAGGCAACCCGGAGCTCCGCGATCTCTGAGCACCACCAGTACACCTCGCGGCGCTCCGGGTGGCCCCGCGATCTCGGCATGGACGCGTCGCAAACAGCCGTCACCGCTTCGCGGAAACGGCCTGCAGCGACGTCGACGTCCGGGTGCGTGGGAACAGACAGCCACGACTGGACGATCGCCGCCTCTTTTGCTAATCCGACATCGAAACGGCTGACGGCCCAGCGTGGAAAGTCCGCTCGAGCCACGCGCCGAGACCCTCTCGCGTTGTGGGAGGTGGGTATATCGAACCTGATATATTTATGGTCCGAGAGAGTCTCCACCTCCGACATTACCCTCCATGCCCGGACACGTGCGGCGGCAGACGGGGTGGCGAACGATAGGTCGACCACGGAACTTCCGTTGTGTCGCACGCACGTGTGGACCGACCCTCTATTGAGCAGGGTCAGTCCCGTGGCAACTGCCCACTCCCTGACAATCTCCCCACGAGAGTCAGTTGAGGCGTTGCCCCAATCTCGGGCCTTCGCATTCAGATCCCCTAGAAGGAGGATCTGACACGGCGCCTGCCTACCTACGGCTGCAGCCAGTAGGTCCACAAAGACCTCCAGCTCCGCAGCGGTTTTGTTAGGGGAGAAGTATGTGCCCACCACAGCGTACTCTCCCCACTGGGCCACCACGTATCCGGAACCCCTCTCTTTGATTGAGAGAGGTGAACCACCCAATCGGCTTACAATGGCAACGGAGCCGTCCAGGTCCCCAGCCCAATAAGGATGGGAAGAGGGAACGTAATACGGCTCCGCTGCTACCGCCACGTCTATTTGCCACTGCGCCAGGGCCTGCATGAGCAGGTCTTGGGCCTGGGCGCAGTGGTTGAGATTCGTCTGGAGGAAGTTATGATGTCGGACTTGATCCATCAGTCAGACATCACAACCTCCTCGCTCGCCACTGGGCAAGCAACTTCCAGCGCGACGCTTACAGCCGCAGGGTTGGCATGGGTCCTGACGGCCTTGCCTTTCGTCTTTGGGGGAATGCAGCTGCGCCCCCCCATCACGTGCCCAGAAGGCTTTCCTGCCTCCACGCATATCGCGCAGCGCGGGGTGGACTTCCCACAGCTGGCCGCTTTATGTCCCGTGCTTCCACACCGGAAGCACAGGTCTCCCCTGTCGGCCGATTCTGTACACTGGGGGCGCGTGTGCCCCAGCCCCATGCACCTGAAGCAGCGCATGGGACGCGCCTCCAAGGCAACCACCCGCACCGAACTCCATCCGACCAACAGCCTACCCGTTCCCGACAACACTTTGGCTGCCGAGATCGGACAGGTCACAATGGTGGAGCCGGTGCCGCCAGAGCCGCGGCGAATTTCCCCCACCCTTATTGCAGTCAGCTGACAGCCACCTGCTTTGGCAACCGCCGCCGCCACTTTCTCCTTCGTGGCTGCATCGTCTAGACCCGTGATGCTCAAATTGGCAGATTTCACGGGCCTGGCAATGTTGGCCACCTCGGACAGGACTCCACGGAGCTTCTCCGCGAGTTTGTCCGCCTTCTCAGAGTTTTGGGAGCCAGATATTTCCAGAAGCCTGGCTCCCGTCGCCGTCTGGCGAAAGCGGAGCCGGTCAATCTCCAGCTCCTTCAAGTCGACCTTATCCTGCGCCAGTTGGAGGACGGCACTGTATGTGACCCCCTTCTCTGCGGCTTCAGGCTGTAATGACAGCACCACAGCCGCAGTCTTAGGGGCCCTCAGCACTGCTTTCGGCTTGGCAGTTGCCTTCGGCTTTGGTGCAGTGGTGGCGGGACGAGCCGAGGGGGCACCTACCGGGGTAGTAGATTTGCCCTTTCCCTTACCCTTCCCTTTTCTCTTCCTGCCAACCGTGACCCACGTTTCCGCCTCTGGAACGGTGGGTTGGCTACCCTCAGTGGCACTTTTGGTCCGCTCAGGATTCGAAGGACCTGCAACCGGTGCCACTGCGGGAGAGACAGCTATCTTTGGGCTTTGACCGGCCTGCTTATCCGCCTTGGCAGCGGACTTATGAGGCGGCTCAGGCGTCAGCTTGGGTTTGGCGGCAGCTGCTGCCAGCTTTTTGGCGTCCCCTCTTAGTGGCGGACGAACTATCGGGGCTGGCAGAAGCCGGTCCTCGATCCCAGCGAGTCGAGCGTTGAGCATTTGGCCAAGCGTGCTGGTCAAGGACCGCCTCAACTCCTCGACTAATTCCTCCGCCCCCATCCCAGCCACGGGTGGTGCTCGCGTCCCAGAAGACGCCACAGCGGCGGCGGTGTTGGCCGCGGCCACCTCCGACTTGGCTTCATGAAAGCCGCGACGCAGCGCCTTCACCTCCGCATTCCGGGACTCGACTTCGAGTCGCAGTCGGCTGTTTTCCGCCCTTAAGCGCCGCGTCTCCTCTGCCTCGCTTCTGCTGGCTAGAGCGTCAACGACCTCCTTAAGGGCCGATGCAGACCTTTTCAGGCGAGCCACAAACTCGCCCTTTAGGTTGCCCGACTTCCTAGTTACCTCCAAAATGCAGGCGAGTCCTTCGCCCGCATGCGCCCTCAGTTCTTGGGCGTTCAGCATGCTGATATCATCAGCCCTCGCGATGACATCGGATTCGTTGCCCGTGTCTGTCGCGAGGTCTGAACCAGTAACCGCCCCCGTCTTCTTCTTCTGGTACTTCCTGCAACGTAGTACGTCCTCCAGTTCGGTATCTGACGGCACCGGAGCAGGCTTGAGGAAATCCGCTCGCGAAGATCCCGCCTTGGCGGTGTTTCTTCTTCCTCTCCTTGCTGAGTTTACCTTAGCCGTCGCCGTCCCCTCAGTCTCAGTGTCTGAATCGAAACCTGCAAGCAGGAACGACGGCCGCTTACGACCACTCGTCTTTTCAGTCGCGGTACCGCTCGACACCTCCAACTCAGACGCTTCGTCTGACACATCTAAATCGCCCTGAGAAGGGCCTTTTGGACCGCCCTGAGAAGGGCGTTTTTTAAATTTGCCCTTCGCATCACGCAATGGACGCATCGTCACGTCAGACGTAAGCGTCCTACCGTCGTCGCTATGCGCAGATGCGTATAGTACCTCCTCCTCACTCCCTATCGTCGTCTTACTTAACCTAGAGTTTTCATTAAAATTTTCCATAACTAGTCCCACGAGTACGTGGGAAGGGTGGGTCACCCCGGACAGTGCCCACTGTAACCGGGGAAGTCAAGCGTAACCCGCTCAGGGGAGTGACAATTCTCTGGCGGGGGACGCAGTAGCGACTGAAACTCCGTTCAGCCTTCCAGGCCTCACGCTGCGCCGCCGCTTACCTTCGGGTGATTTTTTATAGAGGTTGTCTTCCTCGCGGCCCGGGCGACCAAGCCAAGGCCTATCGGTCCCGCTCAGGTCGCGAAACATGACCACGGCCATGTTGCGGGGTTACGATTTTGGGGCGGTGGCAGGGAAGTAAACTCCCACTGCCTGCCCGGCGGCAGGGTGAGTGCACGCCAGACCCGACTCCCGACTCCTCCTAGCCTAAAAAGGCTCTCCTCTTTTGAAGGCACCTAGCCTACAAAGGGACGGCTCCACGAGCCCATCCCGTCCTACCTACCTATCCTACCCCACCGACAGAGTGCCGGCGCCTGGTGGTTTCTGTTACGTCTATTTCTGATGGAAATAGACCAATAGCGGGCAGCAACCGCGAGAAGGAACGACCCCACCAGACTTGCCTTGAGGATCTACACGACCTGCGCTCTCCCTCAAAGCCATTCGCCTCATTACTCGCTCCCAGAGCCGAGTAAAGAAGGCCAAGATTTATCCAATACAAGCGACCGAAGCCGCAAGCTAGGCATAGCAACTACTAATGGATAAACCCAGACCCGCCCAACCTAACCTAACCTAACCTAACCTAACCTAACCTAACCTAACCTAACCTAACCTAACCTTTTTTTTTTTTTTTTTTGTTGACGAGGGGGAAATCTGCAACCAGATACCCTACTGCATAGAGGGTACAGTAGGGTTATGTGAGGTTCACGGACTCGTGTACTCACTAAAACCCCCCCGGTGGCCATCCTCGACGCATGTTGGGGGGCTCCGGGATCTCCACGGGAACGCACCCCTAACCTAACCTAACCTTTTTTTTTTTTTTTTTTTTTTACCTGGGAAAATCCTTTATGGATACCACCGTTCCGGGGGGAAACGGTGGTTATGTGGGACTCACCACCGTAAGGCGGCATACGCACTAAAAAACCAGGGTGTTCCTCCTACACCAACTTAAGACGAGGGGCATGGGACCGCTCGCGCATTACTCCACAGCCCTCGTCAGTGTCGCTGCCCGCCTTGCGGCAGACTCACCTCCTGGGGTCTTCCCCCACCTCGTGTGTGATGCCCCGGAACACATGGGGGGCATCTCCACCTCTCGATGACCTATTATTAGGGGATGCCAGGTGCCCCCGCACCCAACACCCTAGGCCCTCGGAGCGGAGACGGGGTGCGGGCTCGATTAGCCCGCCTCCGTGTCCGCGCCCTCCGGAGCGGCTGAGCGAGAGGATCTCTCTCCCTCTCCCGCTCCTCTTCCTCCCTCTGTGAGATGACTTCCTCACAGAATGAGGCCACCGCCTCCCATGACCTCTGCTCATCGACCATTTCTTGAATTATGGCCGACAGGGAGAGGTCAGACCCTACGACCGCGACCAATGATTGCCGCGGTTCAGCTCCTCCCGGGCATGCCTGCAGCGCATGCTGCGCTGTGTCCTCCACATGACCACATTGGTGGCAAACCGGGGAGTCTTCCCTTCGGGCGACGCGATGTAGGTACCTCCCGAAACAACCATGTCCCGAGAGAACCTGCGTCAGTGGGAAGGAAAGACTCCCATGCTTCCTGCGGACCCACTCCTCCAGTACTGGGCTGATCGCCTCCAGGAGTCGTCGGGCGCTCTGCCCCTTCTGCATCTGCCCCGCGAGGAGCCGCTCCCTCCACGTGGCGATAGCGGACACCCTGGCCTGATTGCGCCAGTGCGCCACCTCCTGCGGCGCCGGTCGCTCGTCCCGCTCCCGCGCCTGCGCTCTGCGCCAGTAGACCGAAGCCAGAACTTCGGCCTCAAGGTCCCACGGGAGTGAGCCTGCGAGCACGCATGCTACCTCGTGAGACAGTGTGCGATACCCCCTGCACACCCTCACCGCCATCACTCGTTGAGCTCCAATCAGCACGGCAGTGGTCTGCCGATCGAGCTTTCCCGCCCATATCGGGGCGCCATACAAGGCCATAGAGCTTACCACCGCTGTATAGAGGCGGCGGCAGCTCACTTCGCAGCCCCCGATATTCGGGAGCAGGCGACTAAGTGCGCCGGCTGTCCCCAAGATTTTGGGGGACAGCCGCCGCACGTGCTCCTTGAAGTTCCATCTGCCGTCGAGGACGACACCAAGATACTTCAGTGTCGTCCCGACGGGGATGGAAATTCCACCCACCACTATGGTGGAGTCTGCAGGTGGTTTCCGCCGGGGACCATGAAAACATATGGCCTCGGATTTGTGGAGCGCCACCTGCAGACCCAGCATCCGGATCCTTGCAACAACCGTAGCGACTCCGGCTGTGGCCAGGATCGCAGCCTCTCTATAGTCGCTTCCCCGGGCGGCAACCAGCGTATCATCGGCGTAGCATACTACGCTAACGCCACGCAGGCTTGCCCCCCGGAGGACCCAATCGTATCCGACGTTCCACAGGAGAGGGCCAAGAACCGACCCCTGCGGAACACCGCGCGTCATGGGACTACTTCCCTCCCCGCGAGTCGTCGGGAAGACTACCTCTCGATCTGAGAGATAGTCCCCGACGAGTCTTCGCAAGTACTGGGGCACCTTGTGGTACCCCAGACCGGCGTGTATCGTGCTCCAGGGCAGCGTGTTGAATGCGTTGGAGATGTCCAACGATATGGCCACCAACACGCCGCCACTGGAGCACGCCTCCTCGGAGAGGTCCCGGACGAGAGATATGGCGTCAATCGTCGAGCGACCTCTCCGGAAGCCGAACTGGTTAGGCGCCAGATCCGGTCCCACCATCTCGAGGTGCCTGACCAGGCGGGCAGCCACTACTCTCTCCAATAGCTTGCCCGCCTCGTCGAGCAGCACAATCGGGCGATAGCCCGAGGGCTCATCCGCGGGACGACCCTCTTTCCTCAGGAGGACGAGTTTGCCCCTTCTCCATCGCCTGGGGAATCTTCCCCCCACGAGGCACCTGTCAAACAGGTCCTTCAAGGCGGGTCCCAGGTGCTTCAAGGAGAGGGCCCACGCACGACCCGGTATGCCGTCAGGCCCAGGTGCCGTGTTCTTGGCTCTCATCCTGAGCACCGCCGCACCCAGCTCACCCTCGGATATAGGGACAAACTCGCTCTCCTCTCCTTCGGCGAAATCGGCCGAAGTCAAGGGAGGCGTGAACTCGGCCCCTGGAGCACTGGGGAACAAGCCATCGACCACTCTTTGGAGCACCGGCGGTTGGAGCGAGGCTGTGATGGGGGGAGCCCAAGGACGAAGCTTTTGCCTCGCCCACTTGTACGGGCGGCCCCATGGGTCGCGCTCAAGCCCCTCCAGTAGTTGCTCCCAGGCTCGCCTCTTAGCCTCGACTATTGCGACGCGAAGGGCCCCAGAAGCCTCTCTGTAAGCGGCGTAAAGAGACTCGCTCTCCTCAGTCTCTCGCCGCCTTCGTCTTCGATACCGCTGGTATAGCCGGCGCCTCATCACACATCTTCTCCGAAGTTCGGCAATCTCCTCCGTCCACCAATAGACTTGGCGTCTCGGCTGCGGGGCTCGCGCGCGCGGCATCGCAGCGTCACAAACGCGCGACAATGCCTCGCACAGCCTGTCCGCCATCGCGTCCGGGTCTACCGGATTCGGCTCCTGAGGAGTGCCGTTCCACACTTCGACGAGGGCCGCCTCCTGCAGCACTTCGGCATTGAGGCGCTTCAGGGCCCATCGCGGACCTATCTCGCCACCTACCTCTCTTACCTCATCCGTTCGAGTCGGGGATACGCTGAACCGGATGTACCGGTGATCGAACAGCGTTACCACGTCTACCAGCACCTGCCAGTCGCGAATACGGCAAGCGATGTCTGGGGTGACGAGCGTCAAGTCGACGATCGACTCACCGTTCCGCCGGACGCAGGTGCTTTCCGATCCCCGGTTTACAACGCAGAGGCCCACCTCGGCCATCCATTCTAGCACGACACCGCCCCGCGCGTTCGTCACCGGCGACCCCCACGCCGCTGATTTAGCGTTGAGGTCCCCGAGGACGAGGACGGGGCGCGGGCGGGTCTGACCAATCAAGGTCCCCACCTCACCGAGGAGAGCTTCTAGCTCGCGAACCGGCCGGTTCGGGGAGTGGTACACCCCCACGATGACGACCTGGCCCACCCTAGCCACCACGAAACCCCTGCCCCTCAGAACGCCTTCGAGAGGGGGGGAGTGAACCGGCGATTGCGTGGTGATTGCCACCAGGCCGTCGAGGTCCCCAACCCAATCAGACCTAGGTCGGACCGCGTAGGGCTCGCTGACCACCGCCACCTGGATCAACCGCTCCGCCATAGACTGCAGGAGCAAGTCCTGAGCCCCGGCGCATCGGTTGATGTTCGCCTGTAGGAAGGTTAGGGCCATACTAACTAACCTTCCTCCATGCGTCCAACTGGCCCTTTATCGGGGCGAGGCGGACGTGGCTGGACCGTAGCCCCAGCCGCGTTGGCCTTCCTTCTCACCCCTGGCTTTAACGGGGACTTGGCGCATGCCTTGCTCCCGGAGAGGTGATCCGCCGGCTTCCCCGCTGCTGCACATAGGGTGCAATGGGGGGCGGCGGTGCAATCTTTGGCCTTGTGGGCCTTTATACCGCAGCGGTAACACTCATCGCTGCGGTCCACTTCGGCCTTGCACTTGGCCGCTACATGGCCCAGTTCAAGGCAGCGGTAGCAGCGGCGGGGTCTCGCTTCCAGGATGCTGACTCGCGCCGCCACCCAGCCCACCAAAATGCGGCCACCGCTGGCCATCACTTTCTTTGCGGCCGCAGTGGGGCAGCGCACGAACGCGGTGCCCATCCCGGCTTGGCCCCGGCGGATTGCGCCAACGGAAAACGCCGTCACATGGCATTCGCCCTTCCCGGCCAAGGCCTCCGCCAGCTCCTGCGGAGCGACGGAATCATCCAGGCCACTGACCCGAAGGTCTGTTGTTACGGTCGGCCTGGAGACTCGTACGCCTTCCTCGCCTCCGAACACCTCCCTGAGCTTTTCGGCAAGGACGTCCGCTTTGGCCGCGTTGTCCGCACCGGAAACCTCCAGCACTCGTGCCCCAGTAGCCGCCGCCCTGATCTTCAGCGGCGGGAGCCCCAGCTCGCTTAACTTCACCTTCGCCTTGGCCGCTTCCAACATCTTGGCGTAGGTGATGCCTTTCTCAACCGCACTCTCCTGCAGCGTGATAACCACCGCTGCGGTCCGTGGAGGGCGGAGTTTGGCCGCACCCGCTTTGGGGGGCTGCGTCTTCGACCTAGGGATTTGGGCCGGAGGGGGAGGCCTCTTCTTCTCGGTGGGTCCTGCCCCTTCCGTGGCACGCACCTTGTCCCGCCTCTTGTCCTTTCCCCGCCTCGTGACCACCTGCCAGTCCTCAACAGGAGCCGCAGCGCTAACAGGGGCGGGGGCCGGCTTCGGCTTTGGAACCGCTCTTGTTCCCGGCTTTGGCGCCGGAGAGTCCCTCTGAGCCAAGGACTCAGCTGGACGCACCTCAGCCTCTTTTCTCCGATCTGCGGCCAGAGGGGGCCTCAGGGTCTGCCTGGGCATCAGCCTCTCCTCGATTCCGGCAAAGCGGGCGTCCACCATTGTGCCGACTTGCACCATGATGTGCCGCATTGCATCCTCACCGCAGGGGGCTTGGGCCGGGGCCTGAGCGGGCATCAAGGTCGAAGCCACTTGAGCTTGGGCAGCCCTCATCTGCACCATCTCCCGCCGCAGCTCCTTAAGGTCCGCCGCGAGCCGCTCATTAGCCTTTATTAGAAGGGCCATCTCCTCGGACATAGTGCGGGCCCGCGTTTCCTTGAAGGACGCCTTTATCACATCCGCGGCCTCCTTGAGGGCCCTCACCGACGTGCCCTTAAGGTTTCTGGACTTGGTGGCCACCGCATACACGATGTCCACTGAGTCCATCAACATTGACTCCAGCTCGGCGGCATCGCAGTTGCCAAGCCGTGAGTCGCTGCCCTCGGGCACCGATGCTGGTACCTTGAGGTACTGCGCCATTCTCCTTTTTTGGACGTCCTCTTGGAGCTCTTTTTCGGCTGTGAGCCGCATCTCCTCTTCCCGCGCCCGGTTGAGCTCGGCCTTGGCCTTCGCCAGCCCAACGTATTGCCCTGTTGTGGGCGGGCGCCCCCTACCACGCCGAGCGCTCGAGACCTTGGGTGCAGGTGAGGATTCACCCTGGTCTCCCTGCCCTTCCTGCTCCTCCATATGCCGCTTGCGCAGCCTCCTCCCGGAGCCGTGAGACGACACTGTCTCCCAGGTCATGCCGTCAGAATCAGATTCTGACAGGCAGACCGTCTCAGTTCGGAGCCATGGGGCTTGAGTAGCCTCCACATTCGAAGCAACGGGCAGATCTTCGCCGTTGCTCTCCGTCAACTCGCAACGGGTCAAAACGACCCGCGCATCTTTCACCTCACATGCCTTCTCGGCACCACTCTGCGCAGACGCGCACTCTCTTTCTACTACCTCTTCTCCGTCACTTAACCTAAAAGAATTTTCATAAAATTTAGTCATATTCAGTCCCACGAGTACGTGGGAAGGGTGGGTCGCCCCGGACAGTGCCCACTGTAACCGGGGAAGTCTGGCGTAACCCGCTCAGGGGAGCGACACTTCCCTGGCGGGGGACGCAGTAGCGACTGAAACTCCGTTCAGCCTTCCAGGCCTCACGCTGCGCCGCCGCTTACCTTCGGGTGATTTTTTATAGAGGTTGTCTTCCTCGCGACCCGGGCGACCAAGCCAGGGCCTATCGGTCCCGCTCAGATCGCAAAACATGACTGCGACCATGTTGCGGGGTTACGATTTTGGGGCGGTGGCAGGGAAGTAAACTCCCACTGCCTGCCCGGCGGCAGGGTAAGTGCACGCCAGGCCCGACTCCCGACTCCTCCTAGCCTAAAAAAGGCTATCCTCTCTTGTAGGCACCTAGCCTACAAACGGACGGCTCCACCAGCCCATCCCGTCCCACCTACCCATCCTACCCCACCGACAGAGTGCCGGCGCCTGGTGGTTTCTGTTACATCTATTTCTGATGGAAATAGACCAATAACGGGCAGCAACCGCGAGAAGGAACGACCCCACCAGACTTGCCTTGAGGATCTACACGACCTGCGCTCTCCCTCAAAGCCATTCGCCTCATTACTCGCTCCCAGAGCCGAGTAAAGAAGGCCAAGGTTTATCCAATACAAGCGACCGAAGCCGCTAGCTAGGCATAGCAACTACTAATGGATAAACCCAGACCCGCCCAACCTAACCTAACCTAACCTTTTTTTTTTTTTTTTTTTTTTTTACCTGGGAAAATCCTTTATGGATACCACCGTTCCGGGGGGAAACGGTGGTTATGTGGGACTCACCGCCGTAAGGCGGCATACGCACTAAAAAACCAGGGTGTTCCTCCTACACCAACTTAAGACGAGGGGCATGGGACCGCTCGCGCATTACTCCACAGCCCTCGTCGGTGTTGCTGCCCGCCTAGCGGCAGACTCTCCTTCTGGGAGGTCTTCACAAGACCTCGCCACCTCATGTGTGATGCCCCGGAACACACGGGGCATCTCCACCTCTCGACGACCTATTATTAGGGGATGCCAGGTGCCCCCGCACCCAACACCCTAGGCCCTCGGAGCGGAGACGGGGTGCGGGCTCGATTAGCCCGCCTCCGTGTCCGCGCCCTCCGGAGCGGCTGAGCGAGAGGATCTCTCTCCCTCTCCCGCTCCTCTTCCTCCCTCTGTGAGATGACTTCCTCACAGAATGAGGCCACCGCCTCCCATGACCTCTGCTCATCGACCATTTTTGGAATTATGGCCGACAGGGAGAGGTCAGTCCCTACGACCGCGACCAATGATTGCCGCGGTTCAGCTCCTCCCGGACATGCCTCCAGCGCATGCTGCGCTGTGTCCTCCACATGACCACATTGGTGGCAAGCTGGGGAGTCTTCCCTTCGGGCGACGCGATGTAGGTACCTCCCGAAACAACCATGTCCCGAGAGGACCTGCGTCAGTCTAAACGAAAGACTTCCGTGCTTCCTGCTGACCCACTCCTCCAGTACTGGGCTGACCGCCTCCAGTAGTCGACGGGCACTCTGCCCCGTCTGCACCTGCCTATTTAGGAGACGCTCCCTCCATATGGCAATAGCAGACACTCTGGCCTGATTGCGCCAGTGTGCCACCTCCTGCGGCGCCGGTCGCTCGTCCCGCTCCCGCGCCTGCGCTCTGCGCCAGTAGACCGAAGCCAGAACTTCGGCTTCAAGGTCCCACGGGAGCGAGCCTGCGAGCACGCATGCTACTTCGTGAGAGAGTGTGCGATACCCCCTGCACACCCTCACCGCCATCACTCGTTGAGCTCCAATCAGCACGGCAGTGGTCTGCCGATCGAGCTTTCCCGCCCATATCGGGGCGCCATACAAGGCCATAGAGCTTACCACCGCTGTATAGAGGCGGCGGCAGCTCACTTCGCAGCCCCCGATATTCGGAAGCAGGCGACTTAGTGCGCCGGCTGTCCCCAAGATTTTGGGGGACAGCCGCCGCACGTGCTCCTTGAAGTTCCATCTGCCGTCGAGGACGACACCAAGATACTTCAGTGTCGTCCCGACGGGGATGGAACTTCCGCCCACCACTATGGTGGAGTCTGCAGGTGGTTTCCGCCGGGGACCATGAAAACATATGGCCTCAGATTTGTGGAGCGCCACCTGCAGACCCAGCATCCGGATCCTTGCGACGACCGTAGCGACTCCGGCTGTGGCCAGGATCGCAGCCTCTCTATAGTCGCTTCCCCGGGCGGCAACCAACGTATCATCGGCGTAGCATACCACGCTAACGCCACGCAGGCTTGCCCCCCGGAGAACCCAATCGTATCCGACGTTCCACAGGAGAGGGCCAAGAACCGACCCCTGCGGAACACCGCGCGTCATGGGACTACTTCCCGCCCCGCGAGTCGTCGGGAAGACTACCTCCCGATCTGAGAGATAGTCCCCGACGAGTCTTCGCAGGTACTGGGGCACCTTGTGGTACCCCAGACCGGCGTGTATCGAGCTCCAGGGCAGCGTGTTGAATGCATTGGAGATGTCCAACGATATGGCCACCAACACGCCGCCACTGGAGCACGCCTCCTCGGAGAGGTCGCGGACGAGAGATATGGCGTCAATCGTCGAGCGACCTCTCCGGAAGCCGAACTGGTTAGGCGCCAGATCCGGTCCCACCGTCTCGAGGTGCCTGACCAGGCGGGCAGACACTACTCTCTCCAATAGCTTGCCCGCCTCGTCAAGCAGCACAATCGGGCGATAGCCCGAGGGCTCGTCCGCGGGACGACCCTCTTTCCTCAGGAGGACGAGTTTGCCCCTTCTCCATCGCCTGGGGAATCTTCCTTCCAAGAGGCACCTATCGAATAGGTCCTTCAAGGCGGGTCCCAAGTGCTTCAAGGAGAGGGCCCACGCTCGACCCGGTATGCCGTCAGGCCCAGGTGCCGTGTTCTTGGCCCTCATCCTGAGCACCGCCGCACCCAGCTCACCCTCAGAGATAGGGACAAACTCAGTCTCCTCTTCTTCGGCGAGACCAGCCGAAGTCATGGGTGGCGCGAACTCGGCCCCCGGAGCACCGGGGAACAAGCCATCGACCACTCTCTGGAGCACCGGTGGTTGGAGCGAGGCTGTGATGGGGGGAGCCCAAGGACGAAGCTTTTGCCTCGCCCACTTGTACGGGCGGCCCCATGGGTCGCGCTCAAGCCCCTCCAGTAGCTGCTCCCAGGCTCGCCTCTTAGCCTCGACTATCGCGACGCGAAGGGCCCCAGAAGCCTCTCTGTAGGCGGCGTAAAGAGACTCGCTCTCCTCAGTCTCTCGCCGCCTTCGTCTCCGATACCGCTGGTATAGCCGGCGCCTCGTCACGCATCTTCTCCGAAGTTCTGCAATCTCCTCCGTCCACCAATAGACTTGGCGTCTCGGCTGCGGGGCTCGCGCGCGCGGCATCGCAGCGTCGCAGACGCGCGACAATGCCTCGCACAGCCTGTCCGCCATCGCGTCCGGGTCTACCGAATCCGGCTCCTGAGGAGTGCCGTTCCACACTTCGACGAGGGCCGCCTCCTTCAGCACTTCGGCGTTGAGGCGCTTCAGGGCCCATCGCGGACCTATCTCGCCACCTACCTCTCTCACCTCATCCGTTCGAGTCGGGGAGACGCTGAACCGGATGTACCGGTGATCGGACAGCGTTACCACATCTTCTAGCACCTGCCAGTCGCGAATACGGCAAGCGATGTCTGGGGTGACGAGCGTCAAGTCGACGATCGACTCACCGTTCCGCCGGACGCAGGTGCTTTCCAATCCCCGGTTTACAACGCAGAGGCCCACCTCGGCCATCCACTCTAGCACGACACCGCCCCGCGCGTTCGTCACCGGCGACCCCCACGCCGCTGATTTGGCGTTGAGGTCCCCGAGGACGAGGACGGGGCGCGGGCGGGTCTGACCAATCAAGGTCCCCACCTCGCCGAGGAGAGTCTCTAGCTCGCAAATCGGCCGGTTCGGGGAGTGGTACACCCCCACGATGACGGCCTGGCCCACCCTAGCCACCACAAAACCCCTACCCCTCACCACGTCTTCAAGAGGGGGGGAGTGAGCCGGCGATTGCGTGGTGATTGCCACCAGGCCGTCGAGGTCCCCAACCCAGTCAGACCTAGGTCGGACCTCGTAGGGCTCGCTCACCACCGCCACCTGGATCAACCGCTCCGCCATGCTTTGGAGCAAAAGATCCTGAGCTCTGGCAGAGTGGTTGATGTTCGCCTGTAGAAATTTGGTCGCCATACTAAATATTGGTGTCCATGAGATCCTCCTCTTGCGTCACTGGACACTGAGTCAGCTGCGAGGGGGCCCTGGGGCCGTCACTTACCAACTTTCCTCTCCTTCGACCCTTCTTGGGGGGCCTGGCGAAACAAGCTTTACCACCAATACGGTGATTCGCCGCTTTGTTTGCCGCATCACACACAGGGCAATGCGGATCAGCAGAGCATTGAGCCGCCTTGTGTCCCGGCTTACCACAGCAGAAGCAGAAACTGCTTCGGTCAACGTCCGCGGTGCATTTAGCGCCCATGTGACCAAGCTCTAGGCACCTGAAGCATCTTAGCGGTCGGGACTCCAGGATTTTAGCCTGAACTGAGACCCAGCCTACCAAAAGCCTCCCTTCTGAAACTTTCTTGGCTGCGGCAATTGGGCATCGCAGCCAGATCGTACCACCTCCTTGTCTGCCCGGAGAACGAATTATTTCTCCCGTTCTGATGGCTTCTTTTGCGCAACCGCCCACATCAGCCACGGCTGCTGCTACTTCCTCCTTGGTAGCCGAGTCATCCAGGCCCGTTATGCGGAGTTCAACGCATTTCTCGGGCCTGGTGATCCGAACCACTTCCTCTCCAAGGGACTCTCCCAATTTCTTAGCCAGAGCATTGGCTTTTTCAGCACTAGAGGCACCGGGCACCTCCAGAAGTCGAGCGCCAGTAGCTGCAGTACGGAACTTTAAGCCCGCTGGTATGCCAAGGTCCTTTAGATCAATGTGCTGCTTGGCCTCGGCAAGCACTTTCTCGTAAGTCACGCCGCGATCTACTGCATCTGGCTTCAGAGTCAACATGACCGCTGCCGACCGTGGAGGGCGGAGCTTCGCCTGCTTCTTCTTTGGTTGTGCACGAGCACTTGCCATTTTCTGTGAGGACACCTGATCGCTTGGTGCCTTCTTGGCAGCCTTCTTTTTGTTGGTGCCTTTCCGAGCCACCACATTCCACCCCTCATCCATGGATTGGGGCTGCGGAGGCAACAACCGCGGCTCATTCACTCCTGTTTTGGGTTTCCCCTTTGCCTTTCGAGTCTCTTTAGCTTGAGCTTTCTGAGACTCTTTGGCTGTCTCTTTATTAATGGCTACAGGAGCATCATCAGTTACCATCTCCATCTGCGAGTGGCCCCCCGAGCGAGAAGCAGCAACCGTGACTACAGGGGCCATCGGCACCATAGATCTCTTTTTATCTGCAGCTAACGGGGGCCGCAGGCGCTTCTCAGGGAGCAACCGCTCCTCTAGTCCTTCCAGTCTTGCGTTCATCATGGTCCCACATTGGTCCATGACGACACGCACTATTTCCTCAATTGTTTGGGGCTGAGTTGCCGTCGGAGCTGGCGCCTTATCACGCTGCTGCGCTAGCTGCCGCATCTGGGCTAACTCTTTCCTCATCTCGGCCAACTCGCCCGCGAGCCGCTTGTTGGCTGCCTCCAATCGGATAACCTCCTCCGACATTGTGCGTGAACGCAACTCTTGGAAGGAAACTTTAATCGTCTCCACCGCGTCCTTTAGGGCTCTAACGTACGTCCCTTTAAGGTTGCTAGATGTTTTAGCAACCTTTTCAATTGTATCCACCGAATCTAGGACCAGCTTAGCTAGATCTGGTGGTTCTTGTCCTTCACTGCTCAGTGTACGTGACACTAAGACCGGAGATTTACGGAAAGAGGCAGCTACCGCCTCCTTTTTCCGTCTTATGTCATCCGCCATCTCCATTTCAGCCTGCAACCGAAGCTCCTCAGCTTTCGCCGCGTTCAGTTCAGCCTTTGCTTTGGCCAGGCCTACGTACTGCCCCGTAGAAGGGGGACGTCCACGTCCTCTCCGAGCTGGCGACGCGGGCATCGACTCCTCGTCCTCTCCCAAGTCCGAGCTCGCGTCGTATCTCCGACGCTTTCTCCAAAAACGGTCTCTTCCTTCAGACACCTCCCCTGAAGCCACGGTCTGGAAGCTCGCATCAGAGTCCGCGTCATACAGGTTCGCCATTGTTGATGAAGCAACGAGTATATCTTCATCGTTGCTTTCCATCGTTGCGCAGCGGGTTAACACCACACGCGCCTCCTTCGTTACTTCTACACACGCCCTGCTGGCGTCGCTGTGCGCAGACGCGCATTCAGCCTCATCCTCATCACTCCCTATCGTCTTCCTTAACCTAGAGTTTAAAAAAATATCATCCATAATCAGTCCCACGAGTACGTGGGAAGGGTGGGTCACCCCGGACAGTGCCCACTGTAACCGGGGAAGTCTGGCGTAACCCGCTCAGGGGAGCGACACTTCCCTGGCGGGGGACGCAGTAGCGACTGAAACTCCGTTCAGCCTTCCAGGCCTCACGCTGCGCCGCCGCTTACCTTCGGGTGATTTTTTATAGAGGTTGTCTTCCTCGCGGCCCGGGCGACCAAGCCAAGGCCTATCGGTCCCGCTCAGGTCGCGAAACATGACCACGGCCATGTTGCGGGGTTACGATTTTGGGGCGGTGGCAGGGAAGTAAACTCCCACTGCCTGCCCGGCGGCAGGGTAAGTGCACGCCAGACCCGACTCCCGACTCCTCCTAGCCTAAAAAGGCTATCCTCTCTTGTAGGCACCTAGTCTACAAAGGGACGGCTCCACCAGCCCATCCCGACTTCCCCTCCTACCTCCACCTCCAGAGACGGCTCCACCAGCCCATCTCGACTCCATCCACTGCGCCATCTGCTAATCAGAGGGACGCGCGGAGGAGCCTCCCCATTTCCCCCCCAGTGTTTGGTCCGCGCCGGTAAACCGGTAACTCCCATTTCTGGGAGCCGTTCCCCTATCCGCCACCCGGGGACGCGCCGCGTTGGGGTACACCTCCCCACCCACTGGGACAACCCAGCAGGTCCGCGGAACCTAACCTAACCTAACCTAACCTAACCTAACCTAACCTAACCTTTTTTTTTTTTTTTTTTTTTTTTTTTGACGCTGGGAAAAATGCTTTATGCATACCCGCCCGTCGGGGGACGGACGGGTTATGTGGGACTCCCGGCGGTGCTCCCCACCGGTATACCCACTAAACGACCCAGCGGCACTCCCGCATCGCCTATATGGAGGGGAACTGGGAATCCGGCACAGCCTTTCCATCCAGCCCCCCGCCGACGACCGCCCGCCTTTACGGCGAGCCCTTCACCCCCCCCCACCCTGGGAGAGGGGCCCGAGAATAACCGCGAGTGCTCGCGGTCATTCCCACCCGGCGGAAGTGGAGGATACGTGCAATGCGGGAGAAGACGCCCCCGCGCCTGTCTCCCGCTATCCTCCACCAGGAGGGGGAAGACGATTGTCGTGCAATCGCCTTCTCCGACCCGTTTGTCGCCTGCGGAGTGGCGCTGCGAGAGGGTCTTCCTCCCGCGCCCGCTCCGCCGCCTCCTTTTGCGAAATTACTTCCTCGCAAAAGGAGGCCACCGCAGCCCAGGACTCCTCGCTTCCCAGCATGGCTAAAACCACGCTGGGCAGCGAGAGGTCCTGCCCGACCACCGCCATCAGTTGGCGGCGCGGCCCAGACCACGACGCACACACCTCCAGGGTGTGCTGCGCCGTGTCCACCGCCGCGCCACAATCGTGGCAGGCCGGGGTCTCCTCTCTCCCGATCCGGTGCAGGCACGATCCGAAGACGCCATGCCCGGATAGCACCTGCACCAGACGGAAAGAAAGGAAACCGTGGGACCGCCCGAGCCAGTCCTTCAGGACTGGCCCGAGCGCGTCCAACGTTCTGCGGCCAAAGGCTGCGGTGGCGAGGGCCTCCGTCCAATGTTGGACGGTTGCGTCCCTCGCCTCTCTGCGGACGGCCTCCCGCTCTTCTGGGGCAGGGCACTCCCCGAGCGCCCTGCGCCCCGCCGTCCACTCGTACACTCTGGCGAGCACCCCCGCCTCGAGTTCCCAAGGCGGGGTGCCGGCCAGAGCGCACGCTGCCGCAAAGCCCACCGAGCGGTAGGCTCTCGCCACCCGCAGTGCAATGGCCCTTTGGGGCCTGCGGATGGCGGTCGCATTCTCCCTCCTGTGGAGGGAGTCCGCCCAGATGGGGGCCCCGTAAAGGGCCATGCTCTTCAAGATGCCGGCATACAAATGCCGGCATCTCGCCTTCGGCCCTCCCAGGTTTGGGAGGAGCCACGAGAGGGCGTTCGCCGCCTTCAGCAGGCGCGCTGACAACCCGCTGAAGTGCGGGCCGAAGCGCCACCTGCTGTCCAGGGTGAGGCCCAGATATTTCATCTGGGTCCTCACCCCGATCCTGACGCCCTCCACGACGATGTGGGCGTCAAGAGGGATGCGCTGCCGAGGCCCGTGGAAGAACACGGCCTCGGTCTTGTGCAGCGCAACCCCCAACCCGAGGCGGCGGATCCTTCCCGCGACCAAGGATCCGCCAGCCGAGGCCAAACTGGCCGCCTCCCTAAAATCCCTCCCCCCGGCAGTGAGGAGAGTGTCATCCGCGTAGCAGATGACACTCGTGCCCGGGAGGAGGGATCCCCGCAGGAGCCAGTCGAAGCCGATGTTCCACAGGAGTGGTCCTAGGACCGACCCCTGTGGAACACCTGACTCCGCGCCGTACCTCCGGACTTGGCCAGCCTTGTCTACGAGGAGGACCGCTCGGTCCTCCAAGTAGCTGGCCAAGAGGGCCCGCAAGTATGAAGGCACTCCGTGGTACCGGAGTGCCTCCAAGATCGTGGAGTGGGGGACGGAATTGAACGCGTTGGCTATGTCAAATGACACAGCCAACACTCCGTCCCCAGACTCCACGGCCTCCCTCACCTGGCCCTTCAGCCGGGCCAGCGCGTCCACTGTCGAACGCCCAACTCGGAAACCAAATTGGGCGTCCGACAGGTTCGGCCCAACCCCCTGCAGGAGGCCATTCAGCCGACTGGCGACGATCCCCTCGAACAGTTTACCGACCTCATCGAGCAGAACGATGGGTCGGTATGCCGAGGGGGAGTCTGCCGGTCGTCCCTCCTTACGGAGGAGGCACAGTTGCCCCTCCTTCCAGGTTTTCGGGAACCTCCCAGCCGTGAAACACGCGCTGAAGAGGTCCCGAAACCTGTCCGCCATTTGGGTGGCCGCAATGGCCACCACCCTTGCGGGGACGCCGTCCGGCCCGGGGGCGGTTTTCTTGGCGCGGAGGCGAAGCGTCGCCGCGCCAAACTCCGCCCCCGTGACCGGAGGGACCTCCTCCGCCGGCGGAGCCGCCTCCCGCGGGGGGTCCATCACTGGAGGGGTGAAGTTGGTCCCTGTTGGAAACAAGGACCGAACCACCCCATCCAGCAACGCCGGCTCGAGGGTCTCTGCTAGCGGGGGACCGAAGGGGCGCAGTTTATTCCGCGCCGCCTTATACGGTCTCCCGTACGGGTCTCTGTCGAGACCCTCTAGCATTTCGGCCCTCGCCGCGTCGTCGGCGGCGAACATAGCCGCCTTGAGGACCTTCTTTGCCTCTACGTACGAGGCGTAGAGAAGGTCCTCGTTCGACGCGTCCCGCACGTTCCGCCGTCGACTCCGCGTGTAGGCCCTCCTGGCCACCACGCAGGCGGCCCGGAGCCCCGCCAGCTCCTCCGACCACCAATAGACGGCGCGTCGGGGAGGTGGACGGCGAGACCGAGGCATGCTGGAGTTGCACACCTCGGTCAGGGACTCCCGCAGTCGGACCGCCGAGGCGTCGACGTCCAGGACATTGACAGGAGGCGTGAGCCAGTCCTGGACGAACGCCGCCTCCTTGGCCGCCCCTCGGTCCAGGTGGATCTGAGCCCACCGTGGAAAGGGGGACTGGCCCGAGCGGGCCATCCCCCGGGGGCTCTTGGTGGAGACGATGTCGAACCGCACGTATCGGTGGTCCGACAAGGTCTCCACCGTTTCCACCCGCCAGCCGACGACGCGGGCGGCAAGTGCGGGGGTGGCGAACGACACGTCCACCACCGTCCCTCCCCGTTGCCGCACACACGTGTGGGCCGTCCCTCTATTTAGGAGGGACACGCCCGACGAGGCCGCCCAAAATTCGACGGCCCGCCCGCGGACGTTGCAAGAGGCGGCCCGGTTGCCCCAGGCCGCCGACTTGGCGTTCAGGTCGCCCAATACGGCGACCTGGCGCGGCGCCGCCCTACCGACTACTGCGGTCAGGACTTCGAGAAAATCCTCGAAGTCCTGTAAAGGGCGGTTAGGGGAGAAATAGACCCCCACCAGGGCTATTTCTCCCCACGCGGCGGCCACGTATCCCGGTCCCCTCTCTAAGAGCGAGAGGGGAGGGGAGTCCGTGGAAGACCGCGACACCAACGCCACCGAGCCGTCCCGATCACCCAGCCAACGGCCAGGGACAGAGTACGGCTCGGCGACCACCGCAACGTCTACTAACCACTCAGCCAGGGCCTGCATCAGCAGGTCCTGGGCTGCTTTACAGTGGTTAGTATTCGCCTGTAGGATGCGATGTCCGGACCTATCCATCATTCGGCCATCGCACCCCCCTCGTCGGCCACCGAGGTCCCAGCCTCAGGGACGACGGTGGTAGCGGCAGGCTGGGACGGCGCCTGCGCTTTGCCCTTCTTTGGGGGAGGATTGCAGTTCCTCCCCCTCATCACGTGGTCCGCCGGGCGGCCACTGGCGGCGCACACCGCGCAGTGCGGCTTGGCGGCCGTGCAGGAGGCGGACATGTGCCCCTCCTTACCGCAGCGGTAACAGGCGTCCGACCTGTCCACCTTGGACGGACAGAGGGCCCGTGTGTGGCCGATTCCGAAGCACTTGTAGCAGCGCAAAGGCTGCTCACCAAGTGCTCGGACCACACACGACCCAAACCCGACGGCAAGCCGTCCCTTGGCAAGGACGGCCTTAGCTGCGGTGACCGGGCACTCCAGGCGGATTGTGCCCATGCCGCCGCGGCCGGGCCTGATAGCCCGACCCTGTATCGCTGCGGTGCTGCAGCCCCCTACTGCTGCGAGCGCCGCCACGACCTCCTCTTTGGTGACCGAATCGTCCAGATTGGTCACCTCGAGGGCCGCCGACTTGACGGGCCTTACCACCTTGGCCGCGTCCGCGATGACCTCTTGCAACTTCGTTGCGAAGAGGTCAGCGTTGGTGCCGCCCTGGGCCCCCGGGAACTCGAAAATACGAGCCCCGGCTTGGGTCTGGCGGCACGTGATGGCGCCGATTCCCAACTTGGTGGGATCGGCGTTGGTACGAGCCCGTTTCAGCACGGACTCGTACGTCTCACCACGCTCCGCAGCCTCCGCGGTGAGCGTCACCACGACGGCCGCGGTTTTGGGAGAAACTAGGGGTTTTCTCCCACCGGCAGGGGCCCTTTTAGCTGCCGGAGCAGCGGTGGCGGGCTTAGGGGCCGACTTTTGCCCCTTCCCCTTCCCCTTCCCCTTCCCCTTGCCGGTCGTCTGGGACGGGCAGGGAGGGGAGATGTTGGCTGGGGAGGCAGGGGCGGCGGCCGCTCTCGCCTTTTTGGCCTTGCCTTTCCCCTTTTTGACCACCTTCGTCCACGGCTGGGTGGACGGGGTGGTGGAAGGGAGAAGGGCGTCCTCCCTTTGGGAGGATGGCCCAGGCTCGCACGGCCTCTTGTCCGCCGCGAGGGGCGGTCGGAGGCGCTTTTCGGGCAAGAGCCTGTCCTCGATGCCAGCGAGGCAGGCTCTCGTAAATGCCCTTTCCTCCATCACAACCTTGCGGATGACATCCTCAAGGTTGGAAGAGGAGGAAGGGCCCTCCACCGCAGGTCTCGGCTCAGCTTGGGTTGGCTGGGCCGTGACCTCAGCCAGCTTCTTATGCAGCTGGCTGACCTCCGACTGCAGGCGATCTATCTTCGCCTGCAGTTGCCGCGTCTCGTCGGTGGCTGTGCGTTGCACCAGCTCCCGGACGATGCCACCCATGCTGGCGGCCCTGCATTTAAGGGACTTTTGGAAAGTCCCTTTTAGATTGGAGGACTTAGAGGCGACCACCCTGATCTCCTCTTCGTCCTCCTGCGCCATGCGCTCCAGCTCGGCCAGCGAGTGGTCCGCGTATAAGACGCTAGACGCACCGTACCCGGACTTAGCCCGGGCGGCCTGCGCCTGCATCTCCTTCGCGGCGACCCTCTCTTCCAGGTCTTCCTGGAGCTGAGCCCTTCTTGCGAGGTCCAACTGACGTTGGGCGTCCGCCAGACCCACGTCGTGGGTGTCCGCCACAGTCGAAGGCTTTTTGGCCTTCGCCTTCTTTTTTGGCTTAGCACTCCTCGTGGAGTCCGAGGAGCCTTCGCCGCCGTCCTTCAGGAAGGATCGCTTCCGCTTTTGCAAGCGACTTTCGGCTTCCATCGCCGAACTTCCGTCCGACTCTGGAACCAGCGACTCGTTGTCGGAGTCCGACAACACGTCGACCGACAGCCTGCGGAACATGCTACCCGGTGATGGGCGGCAAACCTCCGACGCCATACTGGCATCGCCGGCGTGGCCCTGAGAAGGGCCTTTGGTTTGGCCCTGAGAAGGGCCTTTGGTTTTGCCCTGAGAAGGGCCTTTGGTTTGGCCCTGAGAAGGGCCTTCTGGTTGGCCCTGAGAAGGGCCTTTTGGTTGGCCCTGAGAAGGGCCTTTTGGTTGGCCCTGAGAAGGGCCTTTTGGTTGGCCCTGATAAGGGCCTTTTAAGAACCGCCCGGAGGCGTCCCGCGATTGTAGCTTTGGCATAGCCGCCGCAAGTGTTGAAGAGTCCGCAAAAAAGTCTTCAACGCACAGTGCACTTTCGCCGATCACTGGCCTGCCACTCCGTTACGGTGACAGGACCAGGTCGTTGCCCGGGGAACGCTACGTGGAAGCAAGCACTGTGGGGGGTCCCCCAACCTAACCTAACCTAACCTAACCTAACCTAACCTAACCTTTTTTTTTTTTTTTTTTTTTACCAGGGGAAATCCTTTATGGATTCCTTCCCGCCGGGAGGCGGAAAGGATATGTCGGACTCAGCTAAAAGCGCCATACCGACTAAAACCACCTGGGTGTTCCTTCTCTCGCTTCCGGTCGGGGCCGCGGGTAAGTTACACACTCTTCCGTAGCCACCTCCCTCAGCGTCTGCCCTGATGGGCCCTTCTTCCAGAAGGAAGGCTCGAAAGCCTTTCCACACTCCGCTTGAGGCACCTTAGGAACACGTAAGGTGTCTTCCAGCTACGGACCTCATAGAGCGGGCGACAGACCCCCCGATCCGTCGCCCGCAGGTCTACGTTATGGCGGCATTGTAGCTATGTAAGCCAGGCGCCGCCGGCCGTGCCGCCTGCGGCGAATCGGAAGAGAGTTCGGGTCTTCCTCCCGCTCCCGTTCCGCCGCTTCCTTCTGCGTAAGGATGGTTTCGCAGAAGGTTTCTACCCCACTCCACGCCTCCTCGCTCACGGCCATGACCTTGACCAAGGCCGCCAGCGATAGGTCTCCTCCAACAATTGCCGATACGGCAGCGCGAGGCACCGCCCAAGCTGGGCACTCTTCACGCGTATGTTGCGCCGTATCAGCGACTCCACCTCCACAATGGTGGCACTCCACCGACGGCTCTCGTCCCGCCACCTCGCACAGATATTTGCCGAAACAGCCGTGTCCGGTCAGCATCTGTGCGATGTGGTAGGTAAGTGCACCGTGCTTCCGTTCGACCCAAACCCGAAGGATTGGTCGAACTGCCTCCACCAGTTCCCAGCTAGCTCCCGGGATCTCTAAACGCGCTGACCACTTCCGGAAGAGATCGTCGCGTGCTTCCTCTTCCCACTGCGCGATCTCTCGCGGGTGCGGTCGCTCGCCCGCCTCCTGCGCTTCCACGCCCCGCCAATACCTCGCCGCGAGCACCTGCGCATCAAGCTCCCACGGCGGGACACCGGCAAGGACACACGCCCCAGCAAGCGATACGGTGCGGTACGCCCTAGCCACCCTGAGTGCCATTCCGCGCTGCGGTTTCCGCAGCAGTGGCACGTTTCGGGAGCACAGAGCATCCGCCCATATCGGCGCACCGTAGAGCGCCATCGACCTCACTACACCGGCATATAGGCGTCTACATGCCCCTCCTGGACCCCCTACATTAGGGAGCAATCTCCCGAGCGCTCCGGCAGCAGCCAAAAGTTTCGGGGCCAACCGCCGGAAGTGCTCGTCAAACTTCCAAGTGCCATCGAGGACGATTCCTAGATACTTCATCGTCGACCCGACGGCAATGGAAGTTCCCCCTACCATTATTGAGGAACCGGGCGGTGGCGCATTCCGAGGCCCATGAAAAACTAGGGCCTCAGATTTACTGAGGGCCACCTCCAGTCCCAGAGCCCTGATCCTGTGGACCATCTGGGCAACGCCCGCCGTAGCGAGGCGAGCCGCCTCCCGATGAGTCCCTCCGCGGGCCGTCACGAGCGTGTCATCGGCGTAGCAAGTGACGTGTACTCCCGCCAGTGCTACCCCTCGTAACGCCCAGTCGTACCCGATGTTCCACAGGAGCGGACCAAGGACCGACCCCTGTGGAACACCGCACGACATCGCCTTCCTCCCCCAGCCGTCCTTCGTCGGGAATTCTACGGCCCTGCCGTCAAAGTAATCTGCCACCACTTTCCGCAGATACTCTGGCACCCCGTGATACACGAGGGCCGCCTTAACCGTTTCCCAGGGCAGAGTGTTGAACGCGTTGGATATATCCAGAGACACTGCCCACAACACTCCACCCTCGGAAACCACCTCTTCTGCCAGGTCCCTGACCCGGGCGATCGCGCTCACCGTAGAACGGCCCCGGCGGAAGCCATATTGCGCATCATCGAGCCCTGGGTCCATGCTCTCGACGAGGCGAGCAGCGAGCACACGCTCGAAGAGTTTGCTTACCTCGTCCAAAAGCACGATGGGGCGATAGGCCGACGGCATTTCAGCCGGGCGCCCGTCCTTCCGAAGAAGTACGAGCTTCCCCGTCTTCCACGCCCTCGGGAATCTACCCTCATTGAGGCACGTATTAAATAGGGCCCGCACCCACTCCCCCATTTCTTCAAGCGCGAGCACCAAGGCTCGGCCCGGTATGCCGTCCAGTCCCGGGGCAGTGTTCTTCAGCCGAAGCTTCATAACAGCTACCCCGAACTCCACCTCAGATATTGGAGGTGCCCTGCCAGCGTCACTCTCTTGTCTATGGGTGCCTATAGGTGGTGGCACCCACTCATCCCGATGGGGGAAGAGAGTGTTCACCACTTGCTCCAGTAGTTGGGGCTCCAGACTCGTGGTTAGCGGGGGGGCCCAAGGTCGCAGTTTTTGACGTACAACGCGATACGGCCTCCCCCATGGATCACGGTCGAGCACCCCTAACCACTCCTCCCATGCTGCCTCCTTGGCCTGCGCGATGGCTACCTGCAGAGCTGCGCAGGTGGTCCTGTAAGCCTGGTATATCGTGTCCTCCTGGCTCTGAACACGGACCCTTCTCCTTCTGTACCGAGTGTAGACGCGGCGCGCGGCAACGCAGACTCTGCGCAATTCGCCCAGCTCCGGGCGCCACCAGTACACTTCCCGCCGAGGCGGGAATGGTTTGGCCCTCGGCATCGCGGCATCACAGACGCGGGTCAAAGCGCTCCGCAACCGCTCCGCCGCGTCATCCACCTCCTCAATGGGATCAGACAAAGTCCAGGACTCCACCAGAGCTGCCTCTACTGCTACATCTCGGTCCAAGCGCCGTAGCACCCAGCGCGGGACACCTCCAACAGAAGGTTGAGGACCTACTCGTGAAGTGGTAGGGGACGTGGTGACCTCGTAGCGGATGTAGCGGTGATCCGACAGCGTCTCCACGTCCTCCAACACTCTCCATCCCCGGACACGATGCATTAGGGACGACGACGCAAAGGTTAAGTCCACGATAGACCCCCCCTGCTGTCGTACGCATGTGTCAGCCGACCCCGTATTAAGAAGGGTGAGTCCCATGGACACCACCCACTCTTCCAGTACCTCTCCCTTGGTGTCTGTTGCTGGGGATCCCCACGCGGTTGATTTCGCGTTAAAATCTCCAGCAACAAGCACGGGGTAGGAGGCTACTTGCCCAATCATGGCCCCGACATCTACAAGCATTTGCTCGAAGTCGGCGAGGCCCCGATTGGGCGAAAAGTACACCCCCACAACCGCCACGCCACCCACAACAGCCAACACGCACCCTCGACCTTTGGACACCCGATCAATGGACGGAGCGCCCGCGGCCGCCGGTGCTACGATAGCCACCAAGCCATCGCGGTCACCCACCCAGTCATTCCGGGGAGGGACCACATACGGCTCGGTGACCACAGCTATCTTTATCATGCACTCTGCCATGCTCTGAACCAAAAGGTCCTGAGCCCTGGCAGAGTGCATGACGTTCGCCTGCAGGAATGGTAACGCCATCTAAACTTCGGTGTCCATCTGCTCCTCCTCGTGCAAAGAGTTGCGCTGGGACGGCTGAGCGGCTTTGGAGCCCGCTTTCACCTTTCCTCTCCTTTTCTGGCCTCTTTGACTCGTTCGAGACCCTTTTTGGGGCCCGCTTACGGTATTGAGGCACCCCTTCCCACCAAGTGGGTGCACTGCAGGTTTGCCGGCCGCTGTACATACAGCACAGTTTGGCTCAGCCTGACAGCCTCTCGCCTTGTGGTCAGGTTTCCCACAGCGGTAACAAAGACCGCTGCGGTCCACCTCAGACTTGCATTTGGTCCCAACATGGCCGGTTTCGAGGCAACGGAAGCATCTCAAGGGCAAACGGTCGAGTAGCACCACCCTTGCAGAGATCCAGCCCACTTTGAGCCGGCCAACTCCCGTTACCTTTTTCGCGGCCGCGACTGGGCAACTCAGCCACAGTGAGCCGCGGGAGCCTATAACGCCAGCCTTTATGCTGTCGACAGAGCAGCCACCTTGTTCTGCTACGGCCGACGCTACCTCGTCTGGTGTCGCGGAGTCATCTAGCTCCGTGACTCTTATGTCTGCGCGCATCACCGGCCGCTGTACGCGCACCACGTCCGCGCTTAAAACCTCCCTAAACTTCTCCGCCAGAGAATCGGCCTTTACAGCACCCGTGGCACCAGCTATCTCCAGCACCCGAGCACCTGTTGCCCCCGTCCTGAAACGCATCTCCTCAATGCCGAGGGCCTTGAAGTCAACGCGTTCCTTGGCTTCCCTGAGCAGCGCCTTATACGTAGCGCCGCTTTTCACAGCACCTGGCAACAGGGTGAGGGTGATGGCCGCCGAGCGAGGTGGGCGGAGCTTTACTTTGGGAGCAGACGCGGGAACGGCAGCCACCTTTTTTCCGGCCTTTTTGGCCGTCTTCGTCGTGCCTTTACGGACGACTGTACTCCACGCCTCGCCTGTAAGCGGAGGCGCAGAGCATCCTAACCGCAGCACACTTGCCGCAGCTGCCTCCTTAGCCGCCAGGCTAACCTTCTTCCCCTTCTTCTGGGATGAGGTGGAGGCTTTCGGCACCACAGTTGGCACCTCACGGTCGGGCCCAGCTTCAGGGCTGCTAATACGTGCTTTGTCAGCAGCTAGCGGTGGCCGCAGACGCACTTCCGGTAGAAGCCTACTCTCCAGAGCTTCCAGCCTGGCGTTCACCATGGTCCCTACCTGGACCATGATGGCGCGTGACAACCCCTCCACGTCCAGTTGCCGACTCCCATCCTGGGAATCCGTTGCAGGTCCAGCCGGCCGCAACTCCGCCCTTAATTCCGCAAACTCCTTTCGGAGTGCGGTGAGCTCCGTTTGCAGGCGTGTATTGTCGGCCTGCAACTTAGCCGTCTCGTCCGAGATGGAGCGCTTACTCAGCACCTCCACTGCCTCCACTATAAATTTTGTGGCCTCGTTAAGGGACTTTTGGAAGGGGCCACTCAAGTGGCTAGACTTGCGGGACACCGTTTTGATGATGTCCACGCAATCCAGCACCTGCTTGTTCAGGGACGTCGCAAGTTGGTCATCGACGTCCCCTGCCAAAAGATCAGCCATACGCGATGGGAGCGTCACTCTCCCTTTCCGCGTTCTTTCCGTCGCTACCGTCACCTCCTCGCTTGCGTCCAGGAAGAACTCCTCTCTTCTGGCCGCCTTTGCCCTTGCCGCGGCCACAAACTTCCCAGAACTGGTCGGGCGGCCGCTGCCTCTTCCTTTCGCAGATTTCGTCACTTTGGGTGACGACACGTCTCCTGTGACCGTTACGTCTGAATCCGAATCGGAGCAAAGGCTCGGGCTCGCTGAGCCAGGCCTCTTTCGCCAAAATCTGGCGGGATCCAAGGCGGGTCCAGTCGACACCATCACCATGCTCCTGTCAGATTCGGAATCCGACAGGCGCGCTACCACCACTCTCAAGTCCTTCTTCATGCAGGGGTCGTTGGCTTCCACGCACACCTTCGGGGGGCACGCTTCCGCCTCATTGTCCTTATTCAGGCCAGGGTCAGCGGTGTCACCACACGCCTTCGGGGCGCATGCTTCCACCTCCATCACAACGTTGTCCATATCGCTTGCTAAATCAGTGTCCAATGTTAGGGTTTTGCCAGAGTTGCGTTCACGGAGCCGGGCGGATTGCCTGGCTACGAAGCAGTTGCTGCCCCCCCCAGAGTACGAGGGGCAGCCCTCCACCTCGTTAGAAGTAGAGGGGTGGGATTCCCCCTTTCGGGGACCCACCTGGGGACCAAATTTACAACTGCTTGGTTCCATAGTTAACTTCAATGCTCCACATCGTCGTCTCTTTTTTCAGGGGTGAGCTCCCCTATCAACACGCCCTAAAAAGGGCGCCTACACCCACACCGCCAATGAAGCACCAGTCCACTCAGCATCCCGCAAGGAAGCTGACCCATACAGCCGACTCGCGGAAACCAAGCGGAACGATGCCTCCCTCCTAAGAGACGGCTCCACCAGCCCATCTCGACTCCATCCACTGCGCCATCTGCTAATCAGAGGGACGCGTGGAGGAGCCTCCCCATTTCCCCCCCAGTGTTTGGTCCGCGCCGGTAAACCGGTAACTCCCATTTCTGGGAGCCGTTCCCCTATCCGCCACCCGGGGACGCGCCGCGTTGGGGTACACCTCCCCACCCACTGGGACAACCCAGCAGGTCCGCGGAACCTAACCTAACCTAACCTAACCTAACCTAACCTTTTTTTTTTTTTTTTTTTTTTTTTTTTTTTTACGTGAGGAAATCCTTCATGGATACCTTTCGCCCTAGGGGGGGGCGGAAGGTTATGCCAGACTCCTACTGGCTAAAACCTCACGGGGTTCCATCGAAAACGCCTTAATTGTCGGGACCGTGAGTTCGCTTTCGCATTCGTTCAGGGACCCGACTCAGTGGCGTTGGCTTTTGCTTCAGCCACGTCTTTTGCTTCTCGTCTTGTCTCTTTATTGAGAGGCGCGCGGAACCTCCACGCGCACCATCTCGAGGCTTATTCGATGGGCGGTGGCACCCCCTAGTGTCACCGCCCAAGCCTACTTTACGGGGGTCGTATATCTTGGAGGAACATCCTCCTTCTACGCCCAGCTCTCCTGCTGCGGATCGGGTTATCTGTTGTTATTTCCCTTTCTCTTTCCGCAGCTTCCTTCTGCATTAGAACCTCATGACAGAAGGCTTTAACGGCTTGCCAATTATCATCACTCCCGACCATAGCTTTGACTAGGGTTGGAAGTGACAAGTCCCCTCCTACTATACTTATGAGCACTTGCCTCTGGGTAATCCATGCCGGGCATTCCTCCACCGTATGTTGTGCCGTGTCCATGTCTTTGCCACAATGGTGACAAGCAGGATTCGGTTCCCTTCCAATACGACACAGGTACTTCGAGAAACAGCCGTGTCCCGAAAGCACCTGCGTCAATCTGAATGACATTGCCCCATGTTTCCTGGTAAGCCATTCGTGTAAAACTGGTCGAATTGCTTCGATGGCTCTTATGCCAGCGCTTGGTTGCGCTAGCCTCCTGAGCCACTCCTCCGTCAATGCCACATTAATTTCGGCGCGTTTGACTTGCACCTCTCTTAGGCCCGGTCTTTCTCCCTGTGCTATTTCATGCTCCCGCCAGAAGTGCACCTCTGCGAGACCCCTAGCGTCCAGGTCCCACGGGAGTGTGCCTGCCAGGACGCACGCCGCTTCGAAGGATATTGTGCGGTATCCCCGAATCACTCTTATCGCCATCACTTTCTGGGGTGCCCGCAGAATAGTGATATTCCGGCTGTTAAGAGTATCGGCCCACACTGGAGCGCCGTACATGGCCATGGAGCGCACGACTCCCATGTATAGTCTCCGACATCCCACCTTTGCACCCCTAATGTTGGGAAGTAGCCCTCCAAGAGCGGCCACCGTCTTCGTCAGTTTAGGCGCAAGCCTTTCAAAATGTTTGTTGAAGTCCCATCGGCTATCGAGTACGAGTCCTAGGTATTTCATCGTAGACTCAACGCCGATGTGGACTCCTCCCACTACGATATGTAAATCCGCTGGGGGCTTGTTCCGAGCCCCGTGGAAGCATACCGCTTTAGATTTATTCAGGGCTACCTCTAGTCCGAGAAGCCTTATACGGCGTACAACCTGAGCTACACTTGCGGTGGCAAGGATAGCTGCTTCCCTGTGTGAGCTGGCACTTGCAGTGATCAACGTGTCATCTGCATAACAGAACACACAGGACCCGTGCAAGACAGCTCCTCGCAGCACCCAATCGTATCCGATGTTCCACAGGAGCGGCCCGAGAACCGAGCCCTGTGGAACACCGCACGACATTCTATGTTGCCTCCATCCTTCTTGACCCTGAAACGTCACAACTCGTTCGTTTAAGTAATCCCCAATTATTCTGCAGAGGTATAGGGGCACCCGATGGTAGTTTAGTGCCTCCATTATGCAGCTCCAAGGCAAGGTGTTGAAAGCATTGGCTATGTCAAGAGACACTGCCAATAGCACCTTACCCCCAGATACTGCCTCCTCCGCCGCCGTCTTAATTCGTAATATTGCTCCGACCGTTGAGCGCCCCCTACGGAAACCGAACTGATTTTCGTTCAGATTCGGCCCAACGCAGTTCAGATGACCAGTTAGGCGACTGGCGATTATCCTCTCAAACAGCTTGCCCACTTCATCTAGAAGAACGATGGGGCGGTAAGCCGATGGAGAGTCCGCGGGACGTCCGTCTTTCTTTAATAGCACTAATCGGCCCGTCTTCCATAGTGCTGGAAAGCGTCCCTGCCGCAGGCAGGCATCAAAAAGGCCGCGGAGCCGAGTGCCCAAAGCGCCCATGGCCAGGACCCATGCTCGACCAGGAACTCCATCCGGACCTGGAGCTGTGTTTTTCGCTCTCAGTTTTAAAACTGCCATCCTCAGCTCAACCGAGTCCACCTCCGGCGCTTCAGAGTCTTCACCAATGACTTCCCTAGGCGGAGCCATGGTCGGCGGACGGTGTTCCTCTCCGTTAGGAAACAAAGCCGATACCACTACCCCCAAGAGCTGCGGTTCCAGGCTTTGCGTCAACGGTGGGGCCCACGGGCGGAGTTTACCCCTCACCAACTTGTAGGGTTGCCCCCAGGGGTCCCGGTTTAAATTCTCCAGCAATTCGTCTCGCGCTTGGATTTTGGCCTGAATAATGGCTATCTTCAAAGCCGATTTGGCCTCTTTGTACCGTGCATACAGTTGCACTACCCGCACATCTTCACGGCGTCGTCTTCGCCGGTAGTTAGTATACTGGCGTCTTGCTATGACGCATGCTCCGCGCAGCTCAGCCAACTCTGCCGACCACCAGTACACCTGGCGCTTTGCTGGGTGGGGCCCAACCCTAGGCATGGCCGCATCACATACATGCGTCATCGCCTCGCGAAACCACTCTGCCTCTTGTTGGACCTCAACCTCTACCTCTACCTGATCACTCGGTGTTGGTATCCAGGCCTGTACTAGCGCAGCCTCCTCGAGTGCCTCCTGATCCAGGCGTTTAAGGGCCCATCGGGGCCTATCTCTATGTGATATAGCTCCAACCGGCCTGTTCGGGTTCAGAGAGGTGACCTCAAATCTGATATAACAGTGGTCTGATAACGTCTCCACGCTTGCAAGGACCTCCCAGTCACGAATGCGACTTACCAGATTTGTATCTGCAAATGATACATCCACGATGGATGACCCCTGTGGTCGCACACATGTAGGCACTGACCCTCTATTGAGGATATTCAGGCCAGAGGTCAAAGCCCACTCTTCCAGCGTTTCTCCGTGCACATCAGTTACAGAGGACCCCCAAGCCGACGATTTGGCATTAAGATCCCCCAAGACAAGTACTGCGTGCGGGTCGCTTCGCCTTACCAGAGTCCCGACCTCCACGAGAAAACTCTCGAACTCAGCAAGACTCTTATTTGGCGAGAAATAGACCGCCACCACCATTATCCCTTTTACGAGTGCCGCAACAAACCCGCTTCCCTTCATTACCCTGCCAAAGGTTGTCCCCTTAGAGATGATTGCTACGAGCCCATCATTATCTCCAACCCAGTTATCTCTGGGTGGGACAAAGTACGGCTCGGATACCGCTGCTATGTCGATCAACCACTCCGCCATGCTCTGGACCATGAGATCCTGAGCTCTGGCGGAGTGGTTGAGGTTCACCTGTAGGAAGCGTAAGGCCATCCTATATGGTGTCCATACGATCCACCTCACCTCCTGCCTGTGATGGAGGACGGCTATGAGCTGTCGGCAACGGATCTGAGATGTTCCCAGCCCTGTTAGCCCTGTTCCTCCTAGACTTAGGAGGCGAGCATACTTTACTTCCGAGTCTATGTGCCGACGGCTTATTTGCCGCAGCGCACAGCGAACATTTAGGTGGAGCTGCGCAAGTGGACGACTTATGACCGACTTTCCCACATCTGTAGCATTCATCGCTTCTATCAGTATCAGCCGTACACTGGGCACGGACGTGCCCATTTTGAAGGCACCTGAAACACCTCATTGGCCTTGGCTGCAACATTTCGACTCGAGCTGAGACCCAGCCAACCAGCAGACGGCCTTCCTCTCGTATCTTTTTGGCAGCGGTTACCGGACAGCTCACCAATACCACCCCTGTGCCCTGATAAGAGCGTTTAATCTCCCCCACCTTTATCAAGTCCTTCGAGCAGTTCCCGCGCTGCGCAATTGCAGCGACAACATCTTCCTTGCTAACCGAATCATCCAACCCTAAGATTCGGAAATCTGCGCATTTAGTGGGTCTGTTTATCCTAGCCCATTCCTCACTTAAGGCCTCTTTTAACTTTTGAGCAAGAGAGTCTGCCTTTTCGCTGCTGGATTGCCCGGCGGCAATCTCTAGGATGCGTGCACCGGTGGCGGCCTTTCGGAATCGTACGCTGGCAATGCCGCAGCTGGTGAGATCCACCTTAGCCTTGGCCTCCTCCATCACTTTTCCATATGTCACACCCTTCTCCTTGGCTCCTGGCTGCAGCGTTATAACAACTGCTGCCGTCCGGGGAGGGCGCAGCTTCACTGGAGCTGGGTGACTCGGAGACTAGGTACCGACTACTTTTGCCGAGAGGTGCCCCGATTTGGGGGCTTCTGTTTTCGACTTTTGGCCTCTTTTTGTTACAACCGCCCAGCTTTGGCTCTCGGGTCCAGGCACTGGTGGCGTATCACGAGGCATGCTCTGAGAGCGCACTGGGATGATAGCACGCTCACTATTCTTCCTTTTATTTTTGTTTTTCCTACTCCTCTTTTCCGATTCGACTGCTTTCTGAGTCTCCTTGGTCTTTTCGGTAGTTGCCACTGCCGCCGGCCGAGCGTTTTCGCGCTTATCAGCGGCTAAAGGAGGGCGAAGCCGCTTTTCGGGAAGCAATCTCTCCTCCAATCCTTCAAATCTGGCGTTGATCATAGTGCCTACTTGAAGCATGATCATACGCGCCAGCTCTTCTTGCTGGCTACTGTCTTTTTGAGACGAAGACTGCGCGATACTGGGCGCAGTGTGTCTCGTTCCCGCTGCAGGCAGATTTTCCATCCTCACAGGAGCCTCAGCTACTTTGGCTTTCACCTCATCTAATTCTCTGCGGAGTACCGCCATCTCAGCCCGCAAGCGAGCGTTATCGTCTTGGAGCTTCGCGGTCTCTTCTGAGACAGATCGCTCACGAAGCGCTTCTGCAGCCACCTTAATTGAGGCTGCTGCGTCCTTTAAGGCCCGTTGAAATGTGCCCTTGAGATTGCCGGATTTATTGGCCACATTGATTATGACATCAACGCTATCAAGCACTTGACGATTCAAATCTGTGGCAAGCTTGGCATCTCCTTCACCGCAGACAGGTGGGGCTACGATGCGCTTCGCCCTGCAGCTAGCCGCCTGAGCGGTTATCTCTTCCTCAGCCTTTCGTCGTTCCTCTTCACGCCTGAGAGCTTTAAGCTCTGACTGGGCTTTTGCAAGCCCTACGTACTTGCCCGTCGTTGGCGGGCGGCCTTTCCCTCTCTTAGCGGTTGGCGTTCTGGATGTAGACGGCACCATTACCTCACTGGACTCAGAATCTGACTCCGTTCCCTCATCATGCCGACGCTTACCGCGTACTACTCTTTTCTTCCACAGCTTGGAAGCAATGGGCTCAACTGAGCCACATTCACTTACTCTGGAGTCGGCCTCCGACCCCAGGCTAACGACCTCCATATGATCCTGAGAAATGCCTTCTTTCCCAGATCGATCAACTGGTGTCTCACCACTTGCCTTCTCGGCATCACTTTGCACAGACGCGCAATCCTTCTTCTCCTTATCATCTACATCACTTAACGTAAAAGAGCTATTAAAATATTTTGCCATTACTGATCCCACGAGTACGTGGGAAGGGTGGGTCGCCCCGGACAGTGCCCACTGTAACCGGGGAAGTCTAGCATAACCCGCTCAGAGGATCGACACTTCCCTGGCGGGGGACGCAGTAGCGACTGAAACTCCGTTCAGCCTTCCAGGCCTCACGCTGCGCCGCCGCTTACCCTCGGGTGATTTTTTATAGAGGTTGTCTTCCTCGCAGCCCGGGCGACCAAGCCAAGGCCTATCGGTCCCACTCAGATCGCGAAACATGACCACGACCATGTTGCGGGATTACGATTTTGGGGCGGTGGCAGGGAGGTAAACCCCCCACTGCCTGCCCGGCGGCAGGGTGAGTGCACGCCGGGCCCGACTCCCGGCTCCTCGTAGCCAAAAGGCTATCATACTCCTAGCAGACGGCTCCACGAGCACATCCCGACTCCATCCACTGCGCCCTCTGCTAGTCAGAGGGACGCGCGGAGAAGCCCCCCCTAACAAACCCAATCCGCTAGTGAAGCGCCGACCCACCCAGAATCCCGCAAGGAAGCTGACCCATACAACCGACTCGCGGGAGACCGAGCAGGACGGCGCCGCACCAACAGTTCGGGAACCTCCCCATTCCCCCCCCCCCCCCAGTGTTTGGTCCGCGCCGGTAAACCGGTAACTCCCATTTCTGGGAGCCGTTCCCCTATCCGCCACCCGGGGACGCGCCGCGTTGGGGTACACCTCCCCACCCACTGGGACAACTCAGCAGGTCCGCGGAACCTAACCTAACCTAACCTTTTTTTTTTTTTTTTTTTTTTTTTTGACCAGGTGTAAAATGCTTTATGCATACCCTCCGAACATGGGAGTGTCGGAGGGTTATGTGGGACTCTCCGCCAATAAGGGCGGCATACCCACTAAAAGCACCCGGACGTGCCCTCTCTCCGGTTTTGTTGGACACCGTGGAACCCGCAAAAGCATAGTCCACGATGTCTACCGGTGGCGCCCCAGCCGTTGCCGGGGCTTCCCGCGCCGTAGGGGGGATGGTCGTGCACGCTTGACCATCTCCCAGACCGCTCAGTGGCTAATCACCGCAGGCAGAGGACTCCCATCGTCTACCTGCAGCCACTATGGGTTGAGTCTGGCGGCAAAACGCCGCCTTCTCGCCCCAAGCCGTCTACGCCGGAGGGGATGCGCGAGAGGATCTTCCTCGCGCTCCCGCTCCGCGGTCTCCTTTTGCGAGATGACTGTTTCGCAGAAGGAGACCACCGCCTCCCAGGACCTCTCATCGCTCAGCATCGCCTCGACAATGCTTTGGAGCGAGAGGTCTACCCGCTGAATGATGCGTGCCATTTGGCCGCGTTCCGCGTCCCAACGACTGCACACCTCGAGGGTGTGCTGGGCGGTGTCGTCGGGACTTCCGCACTCATGGCACAGCGGGGCCGGCTCTCTTCCTATTTTGTGCAGGTAGTGGCCGAAGCACCCATGCCCGGTCATTACCTGCACGAGCCGGTACGTCGTCGCACCGACTGCCCTCTTCAGCCAAAGGTCGGCCGTTGGGAGGATTGCCTCTATGGTACGGACACCGTAAGGGGCAACCTCCAGTTGGGCCTTCCATCTGTCCCGCAGTCGGCGCTCCGTCGCGCGACGGGCGGCTGCCACCTCCTCAGGGGCCGGGCGTTCACCTGTTGTCCGGACCCTGGACCTACGTTGGTAAGTCTCCGCGTGCACCTCTGCGTCTAGCTCCCACGGGGGGGTGCACGCGAGAAGGCAGGCAGCCGCGTGGGCCACCGTCACATAACCTCTCACTATTCTAATGGCCACGACCCGTTGTGGCCTCCGCAGCAGGGCCCTATTTCGAGCGGACAGCTTGTCCGCCCATATCGGGGCCCCATAGAGAGCCATGCTCCTTGTCACGCCGGCATATAGCCGCCGGCACAAGGAACCCGGCCCTCCTACATTGGGCAGAAGTTTGCCCAGCGCCGATGCGGCGCCCACGATTCGGGGAGCTAGTCTCGAGAAATGCTCCCCGAAATCCCACTTGCGGTCCAGTATTAGCCCCAGATATTTAATGTGGGGCTTTATTTGGACCGCTTCACCCTCGAGGGCGAGCGTCGCACTCGCGGGCAAATTCCACCCGCGCCCCCCGAAAACTATAGCCTCAGTCTTCGGGAGGCTCACCTTTAGGCCGAGCCTGGTGATCCGTTCAATCGCCAGCTCGGCCGCCACTTCCGCTCTCCGGGAGGTCTCCCGCTTGTCGCTCCCGCGCACAGCTACCATTGTGTCGTCCGCGTAGCAGACGACAAGCGTGCGCGGAAGCAGCTCCCCCCGGATTGCCCAATCGTACCCCAGATTCCATAGAAGTGGACCGAGCACGGAACCCTGGGGCACGCCACAGGCCATCACTCTCTCCCCCCGTTGCCCGTCCTTCTTTTCCCAGAGCACTACCCTCTCGGTTAGGTAGTGCTCAACTATCCGCCTCAGGTAGAGAGGCACTTCATGGTATCGAAGTGCCTCCCTGATCACCCCGTAGGGGAGGGTGCCAAACGCGTTTGCGATGTCTAGTGACACCGCGATGACACCCTCCCCCTTGCTCGACGCGTACTCACAGAAGTCCCTCAGTGTCTTCAGCGCGTCGAGCGTGGACCGTCCTTCCCGGAACCCGAATTGCCTATCAGAGACATTCGGGCCGGCGGTCTCCATGTGCCGCAGGATCCGGGAGGCCAGGATGCGTTCAAACGCTTTCCCGGCCTCATCCAGCAGCACAATGGGGCGATAGGCGGAAGGGCAATCCGTCGGTCGACCCTCTTTACGGAGGAGGCATAGTCGCCCCTCCTTCCATACCCTAGGGAACTTTCCCTCTGTCAGGCAGTCATCCATGACCTGCCTGAGTCGGTCCCCTAGGTGTTTCAGGGCGACTGCAAGGACGCGACCGGGAACGCCGTCCGGGCCCGGGGCTTTTTTGCAGCCCCGGAGTCGGTGTATCACTCGATTGAACTCGTCGTCACCTATTGGTTGAACGACGAGCTCGGCCTCCGGTTCCCTTATGGGGTCGACCATCGACGGGGGAGAGATCAAGGGGGCTGGCGGAAATAGCCCCTCGACCACTCTCTGTAGAAGTTCGGGCTCCAGGGAGTCCATGGGGGGGGCGGTGCGCATTTTGTTACGCACCATCTTGTATGGCCGCCCCCATGGGTCCCTGTCCAGGGTGGCCAAGAACGACTCGTGAGCTTCGTCCTTGGCCTTGGCAATCGCCACCTGGAGGGCCTTCTTCGCCTCTTTGAGGGCCCTGTGGAACCCTTCTTCCTCTTCTTCAGTGTGCCGCCTGCGCCTACAGTGTTGGAAGGCGCGGCGGGCACTATTACTGGTGGTCCGCAGGGCCGCAATTTCTTCGGACCACCAGTATACGCTCTTACGGGCGAAACGGCGACCAACCCGAGGCATGGCCGCGTCGCACACATTCTGTAGTGCGACGCGGAACTGTGCCGCCCTTTCTTCAACTCCGAGAGTGTCGGGTGGGGCAGCACACCACTCCTTTTCCACCATGGCCGCCTCGCTCGCCATGTCCCTGTCCAGCTTGACCAGGGACCACTTCGGGAACTTCCGCCCCCTCCTGGCACTACCCGTGATGGGCGCCGGTGGAGCCCCCGCCTTGGAGACCACCATCCTGATGTACAGGTGGTCTGAGAGGGTCTCAACATCCTCCAGGACACGCCAATTCGTGACGCGTGCGGCTATGGCAGGGGTCGCGAACGTGACGTCCACGATTGACCCCCCCTGCCGCCGCACGCAGGTATTCGTGGTGCCCTGGTTTAGGACCACGAGTCCCGTTGCCGCCACCCAATCCTCCAGAGCCGTACCCCTATGGTCCGTAATGGGGGAACCCCATGCCGAACTTTTGGCGTTGAGGTCCCCCAGGACCATAACCTGCCTCGGGGCAGCCCTCCGGACCACCCCCCCTAATATCCCCAGAAACGTGTCGAACTCCCGCAGCGGCCTATTCGGGGAGAAGTACGCGGCCACCAGCACCGTGTCGTTCCCCCATTTGGCCGCCACGAATCCTGGGCCACCCTCGATCCTTGATATGGGGGGGAGGTCCCCCATCGCCGGCACCACTATCGCCACTACTCCGTCGGTGTCCCCTGCCCAATTAGATTGGGGGGGGATGAAGTAGGGCTCCGTTACCACCGTAACGCCAATTTTCCACTCCGCCATGGCCTGCATGAGCAGATCCTGAGCTCTGGCGGAGTGGTTGGCGTTTATCTGCAGGACGTCTAGATGTCGGTGTGCTGACATCTAGACGTCCATATTGTTGTCCTCTTGTTGCCGGCTGGCGGCTTTTTCGGCTGGAGGGGGCCGGATGGGGCGGGTGGGTCTCGGCCTCACCTCTCTTCCCCTTGTCTCCGGTGGGGAGCATTTCGGTCCCCTCATTACGTGATTGGCTGGGAGGCCTGCATGGTGGCATACTGCGCACCGTACTTTTTCCTCCCAGCATTCGGCTGCTTTGTGCCCCTCTGCGCCGCACCGGTAGCACATCTGGCCCCGGTCCACCTTTGAGGGGCATAACTCGCGCGTGTGGCCAACACCCATGCATTTGTAGCACCGCATGGGTGCTGGTCCGACGGAGCTAATCCTGGCAGACGACCAGCCTACCATGATCTGACCGCGCTCGAGGAGGGCCTTTGCAATCCCCACCGGGCATTGCACGAGGGCCACCCCACTACCATTAAAGTATGTAGGGCGAATGCCCCCCACCTTAATCTGCGCCTCGGCGCATCCCCCCGCCTTGGCGACGGCAGCCGCCAGGGTCTCCCTTGTCGCCGACTCGTCTAAGCCAGCGACTTTGATAGCGGCCATTTTTTCAGGGCGGCTTACAAGGGCAACGTCGCCCACAAGACCCTGCAGCTTTTCTGCGAGGCTGTCCGCCGTCCTTCCGCTCTCTGCTCCAGGGACCTCGATTACTCGGCCCCCCGTCGCTGAGTTCCTTACCCTGACCCGCTGCAGGCCTATCTCCTCCAAGCTTATGCCGTTAATGGCCTTGGACATGACAGCCTGCAGCGTGGTGTCGGTGGTAATGTCCTTTCTCAAGGTGATTACCACCGCTGCCGTCTTGGGGACTACCAGACCCTTCTGCTTTGGTGCCGCTTTCTTCTTGGGTGGCGTGGGGGGTGGGGGAGCGGCCGTAGCCTTCCCCTTTCCCTTCCTCTTCTTCCTCCCCGCTTCCTGTGTGGTCCATGCCTCGCCCGGGGGCACAGGTGCATTTTCCACTGCTGGGGCAGGCCTGGCTGCTGGGGCAGGCTTGGCTGCCAGGGCGGTGGTTTCCGGGGCCACCGGGGCCGCTTTTTCCGCGCTTTGCCGGCGGCCCTTTTCGGCCTGCCATCCCCAAGCCTGGCCCTGCTCTCGGGCTCGGAGGCAACTTCTCTTGTTGAGGCCGGTGGGGCCTCCTTCCTTTTATCCGCCGCTAGTGGGGGGCGGATTATTGGTGCTGGAGGAAGGCGACTGGAAATCTCCTCGATTCTAGCATTAAGCATGTTTCCGAGGGAGACCGTCAAGTCGCGCTTCATGCTGTCCAGCAATTCCGCCAACTCCGCGGCGGCGGATTGTGTCGGCGGGGGGGCCCTAGGGGCCGGGGTCTCACGAGCCGGCTGCGGGGCCGAGGCCTGACGCTCTGAGAAGGCAATTCTCAGGGCCTTGAGTTCCGCTGTGCAGAGAGCGAGTTGCTCCCGCATCCTCTTGTTGTCCGCCTTTAGGATGCGGATCTCCTCGTTCTCTGACCTGGAGGCGTCAAGTTCCTCCATGGCATTCAGTATGGTGCGGCAGGCCCGGTTCATGGTGCCCCACACCTCACCCTTCAAGTTGCCCGACTTGCGGGCCCCCTCCATTATTTCGCATGCCGCCTGTTTGGTGGCCTCCACCGGGTCGGATGGGAGGAGAACCTCAGACGGGTGCGCCGACTTCTTTCCAATTGGGGAGGTATTTCTCCCACTCCCCTTTGTTCCCTTGGAGCGGAGCTCCGGGAAGTCCTTCCTATACGAGGAGGGGCCGGCGGCGACGTCTGTGTCGGGGCTGATGTAAGTCTCCGGACTTCGGAGCCTACGTCTTGCCGACGCCATCCCCGCGTAAGCCCCTTTGGGCTTGCCCCTCCGGGCTGTTCCAACCTTCGGCCCATTATCAGGCCTTGCGTCATCCGCCTGGTCTACATGCCCCCTCTTCTGGGCCTGAGAAGTCACTTCCATGGCCTCTGTGAATTCGTCCTCGGATTCAGAGGAAGAAGAAGCCAAAGTTCTTTCGTCCCACTTGCGGTGGGAACCCCCCTCCTCTTCAGACGTGGCCATTGTGGCCCCGCCAACTTCTCTACTAAAATTGGTCCAAATCCGACCACCCCAGCCGAAGTTATCACCCAAAACACAGTTTTGTTAGAAAACGGTCAAGGGGGAGTCGGCTCGGAGAAATCCCATACAAATTTCAAAAAGCGCCTGAAAAACCAAAATAGCAACAAGATTCTTCAGGACACTTTTTGAAAAATTTTTTTGGCTAACTTCCCCTTAACGGAGCCGAAAACCAAAAACGTCACCTTATAGGGGCTGAAGTCCCCTATCCCCTGGCACCCCTACTGAGACCGTAGGGGAAAACCAGACCCCAAGTATTCACGCCTGAACTTTCCCAACTTTTTTGACAAAAATTTTTTTCCAAAATTTTCCCTAAAATTACTAAAAATCCAATTACTTCCAAACCCTAAAGAGAAAAGCAACCGGACCTAGCCTACACGAAATTTAATGAATGCCGCTATAACCTAACCTAAAAAAGTGCTAAAAACGATAGCCGCAAACCCGACTTTTTTTCGATTGAAAAAGGTAAACAAACCGTTTTTCAACCGAAAAATCGTGAGTTGTAACTTTTTTCTCCCCTTTGAAATATCTCGGTCCGCAAACAACTCAGCGCCACAGCGTTTTCACAGCCGTGTGCGCCAACCTAACCTAACCTAACCTAACCTAACCTTTTTTTTTTTTTTTTTTTTTTTTTTTTTTTTTTTTTTTTTTTTTTTGACGCTGGGAAAAATGCTTTATGCATACCCCCCCGTCGGGGGACGGAAGGGTTATGTGGGACTCCCGGCGGTGCTCCCCACCGGTATACCCACTAAACGACCCAGCGGCACTCCCGCATCGCCTATATGGAGGGGAACTGGGAATCCGGCACAGCCTTTCCATCCAGCCCCCCGCCGACGACCGCCCGCCTTTACGGCGAGCCCTTCACCCCCCTCCCCACCCTGGGAGAGGGGCCCGAGAATAACCGCGACTGCTCGCGGTCATTCCCACCCGGCGGAAGTGGAGGATACGTGCAATGCGGGAGAAGACGCCCCCGCGCCTGTCTCCCGCTATCCTCCACCAGGAGGGGGAAGACGATTGTCGTGCAATCGCCTTCTCCGACCCGTTCGTCGCCTGCGGAGTGGCGCTGCGAGAGGGTCTTCCTCCCGCGCCCGCTCCGCCGCCTCCTTTTGCGAAATTACTTCCTCGCAAAAGGAGGCCACCGCAGCCCAGGACTCCTCGCTTCCCAGCATGGCTAAAACCACGCTGGGCAGCGAGAGGTCCTGCCCGACCACCGCCATCAATTGGCGGCGCGGCCCAGACCACGACGCACACACCTCCAGGGTGTGCTGCGCCGTGTCCACCGCCGCGCCACAATCGTGGCAGGCCGGGGTCTCCTCTCTTCCGATCCGGTGCAGGCACGATCCGAAGACGCCATGCCCGGATAGCACCTGCACCAGACGGAAAGAAAGGAAACCGTGGGACCGCCCGAGCCAGTCCTTCAGGACTGGCCCGAGCGCGTCCAACGTTCTGCGGCCGAAGGCTGCGGTGGCGAGGGCCTCCGTCCAATGTTGGACGGTTGCGTCCCTCGCCTCTCTGCGGACGGCCTCCCGCTCTTCTGGGGCAGGGCACTCCCCGAGCGCCCTGCGCCCCGCCGTCCACTCGTACACTCTGGCGAGCACCCCCGCCTCGAGTTCCCAAGGCGGGGTGCCGGCCAGAGCGCACGCTGCCGCAAAGCCCACCGAGCGGTAGGCTCTCGCCACCCGCAGTGCAATGGCCCTTTGGGGCCTGCGGATGGCGGTCGCATTCTCCCTCCTGTGGAGGGAGTCCGCCCAGATGGGGGCCCCGTAAAGGGCCATGCTCTTCAAGATGCCGGCATACAAATGCCGGCATCTCGCCTTCGGCCCTCCCAGGTTTGGGAGGAGCCACGAGAGGGCGTTCGCCGCCTTCAGCAGGCGCGCTGACAACCCGCTGAAGTGCGGGCCGAAGCGCCACCTGCTGTCCAGGGTGAGGCCCAGATATTTCATCTGGGTCCTCACCCCGATCCTGACGCCCTCCACGACGATGTGGGCGTCAGGAGGGATGCGCTGCCGAGGCCCGTGGAAGAACACGGCCTCGGTCTTGTGCAGCGCAACCCCCAACCCGAGGCGGCGGATCCTTCCCGCGACCAAGGATCCGCCAGCCGAGGCCAAACTGGCCGCCTCCCTAAAATCCCTCCCCCGGGCAGTGAGGAGAGTGTCATCCGCGTAGCAGATGACACTCGTGCCCGGGAGGAGGGATCCCCGCAGGAGCCAGTCGAAGCCGATGTTCCACAGGAGTGGTCCTAGGACCGACCCCTGTGGAACACCTGACTCCGCGCCGTACCTCCGGACTTGGCCAGCCTTGTCTACGAGGAGGACCGCTCGGTCCTCCAAGTAGCTGGCCAAGAGGGCCCGCAAGTATGAAGGCACTCCGTGGTACCGGAGTGCCTCCAAGATCGTGGAGTGGGGGACGGAATTGAACGCGTTGGCTATGTCAAATGACACAGCCAACACTCCGTCCCCAGACTCCACGGCCTCCCTCACCTGGCCCTTCAGCCGGGCCAGCGCGTCCACTGTCGAACGCCCAACTCGGAAACCGAATTGGGCGTCCGACAGGTTCGGCCCAACCCCCCGCAGTAGGCCATTCAGCCGACCGGCGACGATCCCCTCGAACAGTTTACCGACCTCATCGAGCAGAACGATGGGTCGGTATGCCGAGGGGGAGTCTGCCGGTCGTCCCTCCTTACGGAGGAGGCACAGCTGCCCCTCCTTCCAGGTTTTCGGGAACCTCCCAGCCGTGAAACACGCGCTGAAGAGGTCCCGAAACCTGTCCGCCATTTGGGTGGCCGCAATGGCCACCACCCTTGCGGGGACGCCGTCCGGCCCGGGGGCGGTTTTCTTGGCGCGGAGGCGAAGCGTCGCCGCGCCAAACTCCGCCCCCGTGACCGGAGGGACCTCCTCCGCCGGCGGAGCCGCCTCCCGCGGGGGGTCCATCACTGGAGGGGTGAAGTTGGTCCTTGTTGGAAACAAGGACCGAACCACCCCATCCAGCAACGCCGGCTCGAGGGTCTCTGCTAGCGGGGGACCGAAGGGGCGCAGTTTATTCCGCGCCGCCTTATACGGTCTCCCGTACGGGTCTCTGTCGAGACCCTCTAGCATTTCGGCCCTCGCCGCGTCGTCGGCGGCGAACATAGCCGCCTTGAGGACCTTCTTTGCCTCTACGTACGAGGCGTAGAGAAGGTCCTCGTTCGACGCGTCCCGCACGTTCCGCCGTCGACTCCGCGTGTAGGCCCTCCTGGCCACCACGCAGGCGGCCCGGAGCCCCGCCAGCTCCTCCGACCACCAATAAACGGCGCGTCGGGGAGGTGGGCGGCGAGACCGAGGCATGCTGGAGTTGCACACCTCGGTCAGGGACTCCCGCAGTCGGACCGCCGAGGCGTCGACGTCCAGGACATTGACAGGAGGCGTGAGCCAGTCCTGGACGAACGCCGCCTCCTTGGCCGCCCCTCGGTCCAGGTGGATCTGAGCCCACCGTGGAAAGGGGGACTGGCCCGAGCGGGCCATCCCCCGGGGGCTCTGGGTGGAGACGATGTCGAACCGCACGTATCGGTGGTCCGACAAGGTCTCCACCGTTTCCACCCGCCAGCCGACGACGCGGGCGGCAAGTGCGGGGGTGGCGAACGACACGTCCACCACCGTCCCTCCCCGTTGCCGCACACACGTGTGGGCCGTCCCTCTATTTAGGAGGGACACGCCCGACGAGGCCGCCCAAAATTCGACGGCCCGCCCGCGGACGTTGCAAGAGGCGGCCCGGTTGCCCCAGGCCGTCGACTTGGCGTTCAGGTCGCCCAATACGGCGACCTGGCGCGGCGCCGCCCTACCGACTACTGCGGTCAGGACTTCGAGAAAATCCTCGAAGTCCTGTAAAGGGCGGTTAGGGGAGAAATAGACCCCCACCAGGGCTATTTCTCCCCACGCGGCGGCCACGTATCCCGGTCCCCTCTCTAAGAGCGAGAGGGGAGGGGAGTCCGTGGAAGACCGCGACACCAACGCCACCGAGCCGTCCCGATCACCCAGCCAACGGCCAGGGACAGAGTACGGCTCGGCGACCACCGCAACGTCTACTAACCACTCAGCCAGGGCCTGCATCAGCAGGTCCTGGGCTGCTTTACAGTGGTTAGTATTCGCCTGTAGGATGCGATGTCCGGACCTATCCATCATTCGGCCATCGCACCCCCCTCGTCGGCCACCGAGGTCCCAGCCTCAGGGACGACGGTGGTAGCGGCAGGCTGGGACGGCGCCTGCGCTTTGCCCTTCTTTGGGGGAGGATTGCAGTTCCTCCCCCTCATCACGTGGTCCGCCGGGCGGCCACTGGCGGCGCACACCGCGCAGTGCGGCTTGGCGGCCGTGCAGGAGGCGGACATGTGCCCCTCCTTACCGCAGCGGTAACAGGCGTCCGACCTGTCCACCTTGGACGGACAGAGGGCCCGTGTGTGGCCGATTCCGAAGCACTTGTAGCAGCGCAAAGGCTGCTCACCAAGTGCTCGGACCACACACGACCCAAACCCGACGGCAAGCCGCCCCTTGGCAAGGACGGCCTTAGCTGCGGTGACCGGGCACTCCAAGCGGATTGTGCCCATGCCGCCGCGGCCGGGCCTGATAGCCCGACCCTGTACCGCTGCGGTGTTGCAGCCCCCTATTGCTGCGAGCGCCGCCACGACCTCCTCTTTGGTGACCGAATCGTCCAGATTGGTCACCTCGAGGGCCGCCGACTTGATGGGCCTTACCACCTTGGCCGCGTCCGCGATGACCTCTTGCAACTTCGTTGCGAAGAGGTCAGCGTTGGTGCCGCCCTGGGCCCCCGGGAACTCGAAAATACGAGCCCCGGCTTGGGTCTGGCGGCAGGTGATGGCGCCGATTCCCAACTTGGTGGGATCGGCGTTGGTACGAGCCCGTTTCAGCACGGACTCGTACGTCTCACCACGCTCCGCAGCCTCCGCGGTGAGCGTCACCACGACGGCTGCGGTTTTGGGAGAAACTAGGGTTTTTCTCCCACCGGCAGGGGCCCTTTTAGCTGCCGGAGCAGCGGTGGCGGGCTTAGGGGCCGACTTTTGCCCCTTCCCCTTCCCCTTCCCCTTGCCGGTCGTCTGGGACGGGCAGGGAGGGGAGATGTTGGCTGGGGAGGCAGGGGCGACGACCGCTCTCGCCTTCTTGGCCTTGCCCTTCCCCTTTTTGACCACCTTCGTCCACGGCTGGGTGGACGGGGTGGTGGAAGGGAGAAGGGCGTCCTCCCTTTGGGAGGATGGCCCAGGCTCGCACGGCCTCTTGTCCGCCGCGAGGGGCGGTCGGAGGCGCTTTTCGGGCAAGAGCCTGTCCTCGATGCCAGCGAGGCAGGCTCTCGTAAATGCCCTTTCATCCATCACAACCTTGCGGATGACATCCTCAAGGTTGGAAGAGGAGGAAGGGCCCTCCACCGCAGGTCTCGGCTCAGCTTGGGTTGGCTGTGCCGTGACCTCAGCCAGCTTCTTATGCAGCTGGCTGACCTCCGACTGCAGGCGATCTAACTTCGCCTGCAGTTGCCGCGTCTCGTCGGTGGCTGTGCGTTGCACCAGCTCCCGGATGATGCCACCCATGCTGGCGGCCCTGCATTTAAGGGACTTTTGGAAAGTCCCTTTTAGATTGGAGGACTTGGAGGCGACCACCCTGATCTCCTCTTCGTCCTCCTGCGCCATGCGCTCCAGCTCGACCAGCGAGTGGTCCGCGTATAAGACGCTAGACGCACCGTACCCGGACTTAGCCCGGGCGGCCTGCGCCTGCATCTCCTTCGCGGCGACCCTCTCTTCCAGGTCTTCCTGGAGCTGAACCCTTCGTGCGAGGTCCAACTGACGTTGGGCGTCCGCCAGACCCACGTCGTGGGTGTCCACCACAGTGGAAGGCTTTTTGGCCTTCGCCTTCTTTTTTGGCTTAGCACTCCTCGTGGAGTCCGAGGAGCCTTCGCCGCCGTCCTTCAGGAAGGATCGCTTCCGCTTTTGTAAGCGGCTTTCGGCTTCCATCGCCGAACTTCCGTCCGACTCTGGAACGAGCGACTCGTTGTCGGAGTCCGACAACACGTCGACCGACAGCCTGCGGAACATGCTACCCGGTGATGGGCGGCAAACCTCCGACGCCATACTGGCATCGCCGGCGTGGCCCTGAGAAGGGCCTTTGGTTTGGCCCTGAGAAGGGCCTTTTGGTTGGCCCTGAGAAGGGCCTTTTGGTTGGCCCTGAGAAGGGCCTTTTGGTTGGCCCTGAGAAGGGCCGTTTGGTTGGCCCTGAGAAGGGCCTTTTGGTTGGCCCTGAGAAGGGCCTTTTGGTTGGCCCTGATAAGGGCCTTTTAAGAACCGCCCGGAGGCGTCCCGCGATGGTAGCTTTGGCATAGCCGCCGCAAGTGTTGAAGAGTCCGCAAAAAAGTCTTCAACGCACAGTGCACTTTCGCCGATCACTGGCCTGCCACTCCGTTACGGTGACAGGACCAGGTCGTTGCCCGGGGAACGCTACGTGGAAGCAAGCACTGTGGGGGGTCCCCCAACCTAACCTTTTTTTTTTTTTTTTTTTTGACGCTGGGAAAAATGCTTTATGCATACCCCCCCGTCGGGGGACGGAAGGGTTATGTGGGACTCCCGGCGGTGCTCCCCACCGGTATACCCACTAAACGACCCAGCGGCACTCCCGCATCGCCTATATGGAGGGGAACTGGGAATCCGGCACAGCCTTTCCATCCAGCCCCCCGCCGACGACCGCCCGCCTTTACGGCGAGCCCTTCACCCCCCTCCCCACCCTGGGAGAGGGGCCCGAGAATAACCGCGAGTGCTCGCGGTCATTCCCACCCGGCGGAAGTGGAGGATACGTGCAATGCGGGAGAAGACGCCCCCGCGCCTGTCTCCCGCTATCCTCCACCAGGAGGGGGAAGACGATTGTCGTGCAATCGCCTTCTCCGACCCGTTCGTCGCCTGCGGAGTGGCGCTGCGAGAGGGTCTTCCTCCCGCGCCCGCTCCGCCGCCTCCTTTTGCAAAATTACTTCCTCGCAAAAGGAGGCCACCGCAGCCCAGGACTCCTCGCTTCCCAGCATGGCTAAAACCACGCTGGGCAGCGAGAGGTCCTGCCCGACCACCGCCATCAATTGGCGGCGCGGCCCAGACCACGACGCACACACCTCCAGGGTGTGCTGCGCCGTGTCCACCGCCGCGCCACAATCGTGGCAGGCCGGGGTCTCCTCTCTTCCGATCCGGTGCAGGCACGATCCGAAGACGCCATGCCCGGACAGCACCTGCACCAGACGGAAAGAAAGGAAACCGTGGGACCGCCCGAGCCAGTCCTGCAGGACTGGCCCGAGCGCGTCCAACGTTCTGCGGCCGAAGGCTGCGGTGGCGAGGGCCTCCGTCCAATGTTGGACGGTTGCGTCCCTCGCCTCTCTGCGGACGGCCTCCCGCTCTTCTGGGGCAGGGCACTCCCCGAGCGCCCTGCGCCCCGCCGTCCACTCGTACACTCTGGCGAGCACCCCCGCCTCGAGTTCCCAAGGCGGGGTGCCGGCCAGAGCGCACGCTGCCGCAAAGCCCACCGAGCGGTAGGCTCTCGCCACCCGCAGTGCAATGGCCCTTTGGGGCCTGCGGATGGCGGTCGCATTCTCCCTCCTGTGGAGGGAGTCCGCCCAGATGGGGGCCCCGTAAAGGGCCATGCTCTTCAAGATGCCGGCATACAAATGCCGGCATCTCGCCTTCGGCCCTCCCAGGTTTGGGAGGAGCCACGAGAGGGCGTTCGCCGCCTTCAGCAGGCGCGCTGACAACCCGCTGAAGTGCGGGCCGAAGCGCCACCTGCTGTCCAGGGTGAGGCCCAGATATTTCATCTGGGTCCTCACCCCGATCCTGACGCCCTCCACGACGATGTGGGCGTCAGGAGGGATGCGCTGCCGAGGCCCGTGGAAGAACACGGCCTCGGTCTTGTGCAGCGCAACCCCCAACCCGAGGCGGCGGATCCTTCCCGCGACCAAGGATCCGCCAGCCGAGGCCAAACTGGCCGCCTCCCTAAAATCCCTCCCCCGGGCAGTGAGGAGAGTGTCATCCGCGTAGCAGATGACACTCGTGCCCGGGAGGAGGGATCCCCGCAGGAGCCAGTCGAAGCCGATGTTCCACAGGAGTGGTCCTAGGACCGACCCCTGTGGAACACCAGACTCCGCGCCGTACCTCCGGACTTGGCCAGCCTTGTCTACGAGGAGGACCACTCGGTCCTCCAAGTAGCTGGCCAAGAGGGCCCGCAAGTATGAAGGCACTCCGTGGTACCGGAGTGCCTCCAAGATCGTGGAGTGGGGGACGGAATTGAACGCGTTGGCTATGTCAAATGACACAGCCAACACTCCGTCCCCAGACTCCACGGCCTCCCTCACCTGGCCCTTCAGCCGGGCCAGCGCGTCCACTGTCGAACGCCCAACTCGGAAACCGAATTGGGCGTCCGACAGGTTCGGCCCAACCCCCCGCAGGAGGCCATTCAGCCGACCGGCGACGATCCCCTCGAACAGTTTACCGACCTCATCGAGCAGAACGATGGGTCGGTATGCCGAGGGGGAGTCTGCCGGTCGTCCCTCCTTACGGAGGAGGCACAGTTGCCCCTCCTTCCAGGTTTTCGGGAACCTCCCAGCCGTGAAACACGCGCTGAAGAGGTCCCGAAACCTGTCCGCCATTTGGGTGGCCGCAATGGCCACCACCCTTGCGGGGACGCCGTCCGGCCCGGGGGCGGTTTTCTTGGCGCGGAGGCGAAGCGTCGCCGCGCCAAACTCCGCCCCCGTGACCGGAGGGACCTCCTCCGCCGGCGGAGCCGCCTCCCGCGGGGGGTCCATCACTGGAGGGGTGAAGTTGGTCCCTGTTGGAAACAAGGACCGAACCACCCCATCCAGCAACGCCGGCTCGAGGGTCTCTGCTAGCGGGGGACCGAAGGGGCGCAGTTTATTCCGCGCCGCCTTATACGGTCTCCCGTACGGGTCTCTGTCGAGACCCTCTAGCATTTCGGCCCTCGCCGCGTCGTCGGCGGCGAACATGGCCGCCTTGAGGACCTTCTTTGCCTCTACGTACGAGGCGTAGAGAAGGTCCTCTTTCGACGCGTCCCGCACGCTCCGCCGTCGACTCCGCGTGTAGGCCCTCCTGGCCACCACGCAGGCGGCCCGGAGCCCCGCCAGCTCCTCCGACCACCAATAGACGGCGCGTCGGGGAGGTGGGCGGCGAGACCGAGGCATGCTGGAGTTGCACACCTCGGTCAGGGACTCCCGCAGTCGGACCGCCGAGGCGTCGACGTCCAGGACATTGACAGGAGGCGTGAGCCAGTCCTGGACGAACGCCGCCTCCTTGGCCGCCCCTCGGTCCAGGTGGATCTGAGCCCACCGTGGAAAGGGGGACTGGCCCGAGCGGGCCATCCCCCGGGGGCTCTGGGTGGAGACGATGTCGAACCGCACGTATCGGTGGTCCGACAAGGTCTCCACCGTTTCCACCCGCCAGCCGACGACGCGGGCGGCAAGTGCGGGGGTGGCGAACGATACGTCCACCACCGTCCCTCCCCGTTGCCGCACACACGTGTGGGCCGTCCCTCTATTTAGGAGGGACACGCCCGACGAGGCCGCCCAAAATTCGACGGCCTGCCCGCGGACGTTGCAAGAGGCGGCCCGGTTGCCCCAGGCCGCCGACTTGGCGTTCAGGTCGCCCAATACGGCGACCTGGCGCGGCGCCGCCCTACCGACTACTGCGGTCAGGACTTCGAGAAAATCCTCGAAGTCCTGTAAAGGGCGGTTAGGGGAGAAATAGACCCCCACCAGGGCTATTTCTCCCCACGCGGCGGCCACGTATCCCGGTCCCCTCTCTAAGAGCGAGAGGGGAGGGGAGTCCGTGGAAGACCGCGACACCAACGCCACCGAGCCGTCCCGATCACCCAGCCAACGGCCAGGGACAGAGTACGGCTCGGCGACCACCGCAACGTCTACTAACCACTCAGCCAGGGCCTGCATCAGCAGGTCCTGGGCTGCTTTACAGTGGTTAGTATTCGCCTGTAGGATGCGATGTCCGGACCTATCCATCATTCGGCCATCGCACCCCCCTCGTCGGCCACCGAGGTCCCAGCCTCAGGGACGACGGTGGTAGCGGCAGGCTGGGACGGCGCCTGCGCTTTGCCCTTCTTTGGGGGAGGATTGCAGTTCCTCCCCCTCATCACGTGGTCCGCCGGGCGGCCACTGGCGGCGCACACCGCGCAGTGCGGCTTGGCGGCCGTGCAGGAGGCGGACATGTGCCCCTCCTTACCGCAGCGGTAACAGGCGTCCGACCTGTCCACCTTGGACGGACAGAGGGCCCGTGTGTGGCCGATTCCGAAGCACTTGTAGCAGCGCAAAGGCTGCTCACCAAGTGCTCGGACCACACACGACCCAAACCCGACGGCAAGCCGTCCCTTGGCAAGGACGGCCTTAGCTGCGGTGACCGGGCACTCCAGGCGGATTGTGCCCATGCCGCCGCGGCCGGGCCTGATAGCCCGACCCTGTACCGCTGCGGTGTTGCAGCCCCCTACTGCTGCGAGCGCCGCCACGACCTCCTCTTTGGTGACCGAATCGTCAAGATTGGTCACCTCGAGGGCCGCCGACTTGACGGGCCTTACCACCTTGGCCGCGTCCGCGATGACCTCTTGCAACTTCGTTGCGAAGAGGTCAGCGTTGGTGCCGCCCTGGGCCCCCGGGAACTCGAAAATACGAGCCCCGGCTTGGGTCTGGCGGCACGTGATGGCGCCGATTCCCAACTTGGTGGGATCGGCGTTGGTACGAGCCCGTTTCAGCACGGACTCGTACGTCTCACCACGCTCCGCGGCCTCCGCGGTGAGCGTCACCACAACGGCCGCGGTTTTGGGAGAAACTAAGGTTTTTCTCCCACCGGCAGAGGCCCTTTTAGCTGCCGGAGCAGCGGTGGCGGGCTTAGGGGCCGACTTTTGCCCCTTCCCCTTCCCCTTCCCCTTGCCGGTCGTCTGGGACGGGCAGGGAGGGGAGATGTTGGCTGGGGAGGCAGGGGCGGCGGCCGCTCTCGCCTTCTTGGCCTTGCCCTTCCCCTTTTTGACCACCTTCGTCCACGGCTGGGTGGACGGGGTGGTGGAAGGGAGAAGGGCGTCCTCCCTTTGGGAGGATGGCCCAGGCTCACACGGCCTCTTGTCCGCCGCGAGGGGCGGTCGGAGGCGCTTTTCGGGCAAGAGCCTGTCCTCGATGCCAGCGAGGCAGGCTCTCGTAAATGCCCTTTCCTCCATCACAACCTTGCGGATGACATCCTCAAGGCTGGAAGAGGAGGAAGGGCCCTCCACCGCAGGTCTCGGCTCAGCTTGGGTTGGCTGGGCCGTGACCTCAGCCAGCTTCTTATGCAGCTGGCTGACCTCCGACTGCAGGCGATCTATCTTCGCCTGCAGTTGCCGCGTCTCGTCGGTGGCTGTGCGTTGCACGAGCTCCCGGACGATGCCACCCATGCTGGCGGCCCTGCATTTAAGGGACTTCTGGAAAGTCCCTTTTAGATTGGAGGACTTAGAGGCGACCACCCTGATCTCCTCTTCGTCCTCCTGCGCCATGCGCTCCAGCTCGGCCAGCGAGTGGTCCGCGTATAAGACGCTAGACGCACCGTACCCGGACTTAGCCCGGGCGGCCTGCGCCTGCATCTCCTTCGCGGCGACCCTCTCTTCCAGGTCTTCCTGGAGCTGGGCCCTTCGTGCGAGGTCCAACTGACGTTGGGCGTCCGCCAGACCCACGTCGTGGGTGTCCGCCACAGTGGAAGGCTTTTTGGCCTTCGCCTTCTTTTTTGGCTTAGCACTCCTCGTGGAGTCCGAGGAGCCTTCGCCGCCGTCCTTCAGGAAGGATCGCTTCCGCTTTTGTAAGCGACTTTCGGCTTCCATCGCCGAACTTCCGTCCGACTCTGGAACGAGCGACTCGTTGTCGGAGTCCGACAACACGTCGACCGACAGTCTGCGGAACATGCTACCCGGTGATGGGCGGCAAACCTCCGACGCCATACTGGCATCGCCGGCGTGGCCCTGAGAAGGGCCTTTGGTTTGGCCCTGAGAAGGGCCTTTGGTTTGGCCCTCAGAAGGGCCTTTGGTTTGGCCCTGAGAAGGGCCTTTGGTTTGGCCCTGAGAAGGGCCTTCTGGTTGGCCCTGAGAAGGGCCTTTGGTTTGGCCCTGAGAAGGGCCTTCTGGTTGGCCCTGAGAAGGGCCTTTTGGTTGGCCCTGAGAAGGGCCTTTTGGTTGGCCCTGAGAAGGGCCTTTTGGTTGGCCCTGATAAGGGCCTTTTAAGAACCGCCCGGAGGCGTCCCGCGATGGTTGCTTTGGCATAGCCGCCGCAAGTGTTGAAGAGTCCGCAAAAAAAGTCTTCAACGCACAGTGCACTTTCGCCGATCACTGGCCTGCCACTCCGTTACGGTGACAGGACCAGGTCGTTGCCCGGGGAACGCTACGTGGAAGCAAGCACTGTGGGGGGTCCCCCCCCCCAACCTAACCTAACCTAACCTAACCTAACCTAACCTAACCTAACCAGTCTCCGTCCGCCCGTCCTCGAGCGAGCTGTGTATAGAGTGAGCTCCGCGTTAAAAATTCGGGAAAAATTGAAAATTGTTCGATAAAGTGACGTGTGATACATAGAAATTTGCGCAAAGTTAAGGCGCACACGCCGGTGAAAACCGATTTTTAAAAAACTTAACGTGCGCCAACTTATTGGCCAAAAAGTAAAAATTTTAAAAATTTTGAACCTTTAAAGTGAAACGCCGCTCATTTTTGAGCGGTGACCCCGAGATTTGACACTGCACGAAGGAGGGCACTTTGGTGTTCTTCAATTTGGACCACTTTCTGGATTTTTCCGAGCAGGCGCACGGGAGAAATCCAGAAAAAACGAAGAACCACGTGGCCACGAGGTCAAGGTTCCAGGGCCGCTAGGTCAAATTAGACAACGAAGTCATCACAACCTCAAGACACCGAGCACGGAGGCACTTCAAAAATTTTTAAAAAGTTAATTTTGGACGTTTTTATCGACATTTTAAAAAATTGCATATTTTAAAAATTTAATAACTCTGTAAAAAGATCTTTTAGGGGGTAATTTTATTTTGCCACAGAGTTGGTCATTGGGTCCTCTTTGCTTTTGCAAAATTTTGGAATTTTCTGCCAAGTAGATTCTGAGATATCAAGTGTTGACCCTTTGACCTACATTCGGGGTACCCCGGAATTATAAGTAGGTAAAAATTTTTAAATGCCATTCGGTAGGCCATAGACTAATTAGTATTCGTGCATTTTTAAAATTTTCGAAAACCCAAATTTTGACCCACTTTTAACACGTTTTAGTGTAAATTAGTACAAAAATTTAATTATTAAAGGAAATTGAGAGGTAACTTGTCACTTTTATTCTAGTTTTATTTTATTGATACATTAGGCATATTAATATTAAACTCCCTCTCAATTTTCAGATTTTTCGGACCAGTAGTTTTTAAGATTTCATGTGTTGACCTACTGACCTACTTTCGGGGTCCCTTGAATGGACTCAAATTATTCGAAATTATTATAGGTTGAGTCATTTGTGTGTTACTGTGATAATTATATTAAGCGTCCATCACCTAATTTACATTAATTTTATAATTTGACTTAAATTTATTTATATTTTTATACAATTATTAATAAGATTTTATCATTAAGATTAGCATCTAAGTTACACTAGATTAATTAAGACATACTCCTATTGAGTCAACAGTTTTTACACAGACAATTTTAGCATATTTTTATAACTTTTACAAATTTCTTATCTATTGTGTACTAGCGTAGTTATAGACATACTCTTATTGAGTAAATTTGATTTAATTTTGACGGAGCGACTATCCTACGTTCTCGACGATGTTCGGAATGAGGACCCCGGTGAAAAACCCAACCGCAAGCTCCCCCAAAAAAGCTGTAGACCCGGCGGACAAGGTGGCCCCCTTATTGGAGACCCAAGACCTGACTTTTACTGTCCGTCGCAGCATTGGGGAGATTGAGGCCCGGGCAAAGACCTCACCGAAAAAGGCCGAGGCGCCGGTGGCGGGCCCCTCAAAAGTGAAAACGCGCACTACACCATTGGAGGCAGCGGCCAGCCCGCCCTTAAAACCATCTTACCCGACCAGACTTGCCGAGGGAAGGGCATGCCTGAATAAGGCAAAGCTCCACCTCGGCAACTCTAGGAACTTAAAAACAGAAATTAAGGACGGGGTCGCCGCAGCCGTGGATAGGCTTTATCAGCTACTCAAAGAGTCGGAGGCGGTCAAGGAGGGTGCTCGGAGTAAGGGCCGGGATGGGAAGGAGGCGGGGGAACCTTTACACCCCCCGCTCCCTTCTCACCCTGCCCCAAACCCTGTTAACAATGAATTAATGAAAAAGATGGAGGAGCATCTTACCTTGATCGCTGAAAATACGGCAAGGATGGAGGGCCTTAAGGAGACCCTACTGAGCCATCAGAAGGCGTTGGAGGGGGCCAGCTACGCGAGCGTCACGGCCGGACCGTTGAGAACGAAACCACAGGAGCAAACCCCCATGCACTCGGTCGTCATAACGTCCAAGGATGACCAGGAGACGGGCGACCAAGTGTATGAGAGGATTAGGGCAGCTGTAAATGCGAAGGAGGAGGGAGTAAGGATAGACAAAGTAAGGAGAGCAAGGGACAGGAAGGTAATAATAGGATGCAAAAACCGGGAGGAGTTAAAGAAGGTCAGGGACAGGCTCAACGAGAGGGAGTGTCACCTAAATGTCGAAGACATTAAAAACAAGGACCCCCTCGTAGTGCTCCTCGGAGTCTGCAATTACCACACCGACGAAGAAATCCTAAAGGCCATCAGGAGACAGAACGGACATCTGCTCAGGGACTTAAGTCCGGAGGATGACCGGATGGAGATCTCCTTCCGACGCAAGGCCAGGAACCCGCTCACCGCACACATAGTGGCCAAGGTGTCGCCATTGTTATGGCGGCGTTTTACCGACGCAGGGGCGGTGCACGTCGACTTGCAGCGCGTCAGAGTGGTCGACCAGTCCCCCCTCATTCAGTGCTCGCGCTGTTTGGGATATGGACATGGCAGGAAATTCTGTCGCGAGGCAGTCGACGCGTGCAGCCACTGCGGAGGACCACACCTGAGGCCCGAGTGCGCGGATCGGATTGCGGGCGAACCCCCCAGCTGCACCAATTGTGTCAAGTCGAAAATGGGGGGAGCAGACCACAACGCTTTTAGCAGCGAATGCCCGGTGAGGCGCAAGTGGGAGGCACTGGCGAGATCCACCGTGGCATATTGCTGAGGGCGTGGTTACGGTCCCCCCATACAAGATAGCACAAGCGAATCTCCAGCGGAAAAGATTAGCCACCAACGAGATCCTGGTCGAAGCAGAAAAGCGCGGAATAACAGCAGCGCTTCTGCAGGAGCCTTATGTGGGAGCGGAGAGGAAGATGAGAAGTCACCGGGGCGTAAGGGTCTTCCAGAGCACTGAGCAAGGAGAAGGGACTGTTAAGGCGGCAATAGCCGTATTTAACCAAGAACTTGACATAATACAGTACCCGCAACTCACCACTAACAACATCGTAGTGGTGGGGATCCGAACCAGTGCATGGGAGATCACGCTGGTGTCTTACTACTTCGAACCAGACTTGCCCATAGGCCCCTACCTGGACCACATAACGTTGGTAAGGCAAACCGCTGGAGTTAAAAAACTTATAATAGGTGGCGACGCAAACGCGAAGAGCAGCTGGTGGGGTAGTACTGTAGTGGACAACCGAGGAGAGGACATGGTAGGAACGCTGGACGACCTCGGCCTTCAGATCCTCAACACGGGGGTAACTCCGACCTTCGACACCATCAGAGGCGGCCAACGATACAAGAGTCATGTCGATGTAACAGCCTGCACGGAGAATCTGCTAGACCTGGTTGAGGACTGGACAGTGGTGGAGAATCTGACAAGCTCGGACCACAACGGCATTATCTTTAACATTCGGCTCAAAAAATCAACAGGAACAAATATTACTAGAACCACGCGAAAATACAATACTTTAAAAGCAAATTGGGGTTCGTTTCATAAGAAACTAACCCAATTAAAAGCAGACCATAAATTAACTCTAGACGAATTAAATGATATCAACACAGTAGAAAAATTAGAATTAGCAGTAATAAATTATTCAGACGTAATCACAGAAACTTGTAAATATTCGATTCCAAAAAAGAAAAATATAGCAAAATTTTCAATGCCGTGGTGGTCCGACAAACTTGCACGGATGAAACACGAAGTCACAACCAGGAGGCGTAGAATCCGTTGCGCTGCGCCGATCCGGAGAGAGATGGTAGTCGAAGAGTACCTGAAAAAGAAAGAAGAGTATGAGTTGGAGGCTCGGAGGGCTGAGGTCGAGAGCTGGAAGGAGTTCTGCGGGAAGCAGGACAGGGAAGGGGTTTGGGACAGTATATATCGGGTAATAGGAAGGACAAGGAAACGGGAAGAGGACTTGCTACTGGAAAGGGAGGGAACGGTGTTGGATGCGAAGGATTCTGTGAAACTTTTGGCAGAAAAGTTTTACCCAGAAGACTTATTAGACGAAGATAACACAGAGCACCACCTAACCAGGGACCTAGCGGAAAAAGTGAACGGCGGAGAGCATGATGATTCATGTGACCCTCCGTTCACTCTAACGGAGCTAGAAGTCGCAATAAAGTCCCTTAACCCGAAAAAAGCCCCTGGAGTCGATGGATTTACCCTCGATATTTGCAGACAGGCAATAAAAAACTGCCCAAACCTCTTCCTGGGCCTGCTCAATAAGTGCCTTGCTCTCAATTACTTCCCCAGTCTATGGAAGAGGGCGGTTGTCGTGGTCCTAAGAAAACCTGGGAAAGAAAAGTATAACGACCCGAAATCCTACAGGCCAATCGGACTTCTACCTGTTTTGGGCAAGATCTACGAGAAGATGCTGGTTGCCCGCCTCAAATTTTATTTAATACCGCGGATGAGTACCCACCAGTACGGGTTCATGCCCCAGAGGAGCACCGAAGACTCCCTCTATAACCTAATCCAAAAAATCCGGACAAAATTAGACAAAAAGAAATTGATTTTACTGGTGTCCTTGGATATAGAGGGAGCCTTCGATAGCGCTTGGTGGCCAGTTATTAGGATCCGTCTGGCGGAGGAAAAGTGTCCATTAAATTTGAGGCGGGTAATGGACAGTTACCTAACAAACAGAACGGTCCAAGTTAGGTATGCTGGGGAGGAATGCCACAGGAAGACGAGCAAAGGCTGCGTACAAGGCTCCATTGGGGGCCCCATCTTGTGGAACTTGATCATAGATCCACTTTTGGAGGGTCTCGACAGAAGGGGCTTCTATGTGCAGGCGTTTGCAGACGACGTGGTGTTGGTGTTCGATTGTGAGACAGCGCTGGAAGTAGAAGGACAGGCCAATGCCGCTCTCGAGTATGTTCGGACGTGGGGTGTCAAAAACAAGCTTAAATTCGCTCCGCACAAAACCATGGCCATGACCATAACGCGGAAGCTCAAGTATGACACTCCACGCCTGAGCATGGGCGGGGTCGACATCGGCATGTCCAAAGAGATGAAAGTCCTGGGACTCACCATCGACGACAAACTAACTTTTAATCCGCACGTAGCAAACGTCTGTCGGAAGGCCCTCAATTTCTACAAACAGCTGTCGAGAGCTGCCAAAACAAGCTGGGGCCTTCAAACCGACATCGTAAAAATTATCTACACGGCGGTAGTCGAGCCGACAGTTCTGTACGCGGCGTGCGCGTGGGCGCCCGCAGCTGCCAAGCTTGGAATCCGTAAACAGCTAGATACTGTTCAACGGGGGTTCGCGCAAAAAATCGTTAAGGCATACAAAACGGTCTCCCTTAACTCGGCACTATTACTCGCTGGGCTGCTTCCTATGGACATCAGAGTTAGGGAAGCAGCCTTGCTTTATGAGTTAAAGAAAGGTTACACCCAGCGAGTAATAGGAGACCGGGAAATGGAAAGACGGGTTGCTTTTGATGACGCACCACATCCTGCGGAGCAGAAGGGGACAGAATTCACCTGCGTGGTGGACGAGGCAGCATTGGTACAGCATTACAACAACGAAGGCCTGAACATATTTACTGACGGCAGCAAGCTGGAAGGAAAGGTCGGCGCCGCATTTTCTGTATGGATTAATGCGGCGGAGACAAGTTCCCGAAAGTTTAAGCTGGACCAGTGCTGCACCGTGTACCAGGCGGAGCTACTGGCCCTCTACAAGGCAACAGAATATGCGCTTAAATCCGCGAACCTCAGTTGCAGCATCTTTTGTGACTCGAGGTCTGCCCTCGAAACGGTGACGGACTGTCGTTCCCTCCATCCCCTTGCGGTAGACACGAAAGCCAACATTAGAAAAATTAATCAAATGGGTAAAAACATACAATTATTTTGGATAAAGGCACACGCGGGGCTGGAGGGAAACGAGAGAGCGGACATCTTGGCAAAGGACGCGGCGTTATACAAAAAGACCAAACCGGACTACTGTAGGTGTTCAATATCCTTCGCCAAGCGACAAATACGCCTGCTGTCGCTTGGAGAATGGAACAAGAGATACGCAGACGGTGAAACGGCATCCACCACAAAAGCCTTCTTCCCAAATGCAATAAGCGCGTATCCGATAATTAAAAAAATAACATTTGATAAAATTATCACCCAATTTATGACAGGGCACGGCGGGTTCTCTTCGTACTTGTACCGATTTAAGTGCAAGGACAGCCCGTCGTGCGACTGCGACCCAGAAGTCGAAGAGAGCGCGTTGCATATCATTGCTGAATGCCCCATATACGGGAAATTAAGATACGAAGCAGAATGTGAGATGGATCATAAAGTTAACACAGAAAATATTAGCAAATTAATTGAAGATAATGACCAAAGAAAATTTTTTATAGATTATTGTATTAAAGTAGTAAAGAAAGTAGTTAATAAGAATAAATAGAATTAAATATTGTAACTTTTAAACGTAAAAACGATAAAAAATGGCAAACAAATATGGAGAAATAATGTAATGATAATTTAATTAAGATTATAGAGTTTGTACAGATAATAAAGACAAGATGATAAAATGTATAAAATAGTAATAAATAATGTATAGAAATTAATTAAAATAAAGATCCAACCCCATGTAGAATAGAAATAAAGACCCCACCTGTGTACAATTATTCAGAAATAAAGACTCCGATCACCACGTCGGAGGCCTCATGTAGGATAGCTCGCGGGCCGGGCCTCTGCGCCCGGACAGGAAAAAAAAAAAAAAAAAAAAAAAAAAAAAAAAACCTAACCTAACCTAACCTAACCTTTTTTTTTTTTTTATTAACCTGGGAAAATCCTTTATGGATACCACCGTTCCGGGGGGAAACGGTGGTTATGTGGGACTCACCGCCGTAAGGCGGCATACGCACTAAAAAACCAGGGTGTTCCTCCTACACCAACTTAAGACGAGGGGCATGGGACCGCTCGCGCATTACTCCACAGCCCTCGTCGGTGTTGCTGCCCGCCTAGCGGCAGACTCTCCTCCTGGGAGGTCTTCACAAGACCTCGCCACCTCATGTGTGATGCCCCGGAACACACGGGGCATCTCCACCTCTCAACGACCTATTATTAGGGGATGCCAGGTGCCCCCGCACCCAACACCCTAGGCCCTCGGAGCGGAGACGGGGTGCGGGCTCGATTAGCCCGCCTCCGTGTCCGCGCCCTCCGGAGCGGCTGAGCGAGAGGATCTCTCTCCCTCTCCCGCTCCTCTTCCTCCCTCTGCTTGATGACTACCTCACAGAAGGAGGCCACCGCCTCCCATGACCTCTGCTCATCGACCATTTTTAGAATTAGTGCCGACAGGGAGAGGTCAGTCCCTACAACCGCGACCAATGATTGCCGCGGTTCAGCTCCTCCCGAGCATGCCTCCAGCGCATGCTGCGCTGTGTCCTCCACATGACCACATTGGTGGCAAGCCGGGGAGTCTTCCCTTCGGGCGACGCGATGTAGGTACCTCCCGAAACAACCATGTCCCGAGAGGACCTGCGTCAGTCTAAACGAAAGACTTCCGTACCTCCTGCGGACCCACTCCTCCAGTACTGGGCTGACCGCCTCCAGTAGTCGACGGGCACTCTGCCCCCTCTGCACCTGCCCATTTAGGAGACGCTCCCTCCATATGGCAATAGCAGACACTCTGGCCTGATTGCGCCAGTGTGCCACCTCCTGCGGCGCCGGTCGCTCGTCCCGCTCCCGCGCCTGCGCTCTACGCCAGTAAACCGAAGCCAGAACTTCGGCCTCAAGGTCCCACGGCAGCGTGCCGGCGAGCACGCATGCCACCTCGTGAGAGAGTGTACGATACCCCCTACACACCCTCACCGCCATCACCCGTTGCGCTCCAATCAGCACGGCAGTGGTCTGCCGATCGAGCTTTCCCGCCCATATCGGGGCGCCATACAAGGCCATAGAGCTTACCACCGCTGTATAGAGGCGGCGGCAGCTCACTTCGCAGCCCCCGATATTCGGGAGCAGGCGACTAAGTGCGCCGGCTGTCCCCAAGATTTTGGGGGACAGCCGCCGCACGTGCTCCTTAAAGTTCCATCTGCCGTCGAGGACGACACCAAGATACTTCAGTGTCGTCCCGACGGGGATAGAAATTCCACCCACCACTATGGTGGAGTCTGCAGGTGGTTTCCGCCGGGGACCATGAAAACATATGGCCTCGGATTTGTGGAGCGCCACCTGCAGACCCAGCATCCGGATCCTTGCAACAACCGTAGCGACTCCGGCTGTGGCCAGGATCGCAGCCTCTCTATAGTCGCTTCCCCGGGCGGCAACCAGCGTATCATCGGCGTAGCATACTACGCTAACGCCACGCAGGCTTGCCCCCCGGAGGACCCAATCGTATCCGACGTTCCACAGGAGAGGGCCAAGAACCGACCCCTGCGGAACACCGCGCGTCATGGGACTACTTCCCTCCCCGCGAGTCGTCGGGAAGACTACCTCTCGATCTGAGAGATAGTCCCCGACGAGTCTGCGCAAGTACTGGGGCACCTTGTGGTACCCCAGACCGGCGTGTATCGTGCTCCAGGGCAGCGTGTTGAATGCATTGGAGATGTCCAACGATATGGCAACCAACACGCCGCCACTGGAGCACGCCTCCTCGGAGAGGTCGCGGACGAGAGATATGGCGTCAATCGTCGAGCGACCTCTCCGGAAGCCGAACTGGTTAGGCGCCAGATCCGGTCCCACCGTCTCGAGATGCCTGACCAGGCGAGCAGCCACTACTCTCTCCAATAGCTTGCCCGCCTCGTCGAGCAGCACAATCGGGCGATAGCCCGAGGGCTCATCCGCGGGACGACCCTCTTTCCTCAGGAGGACGAGTTTGCCCCTTCTCCATCGCCTGGGGAATCTTCCTTCCAAGAGGCACCTATCGAATAGATCCTTCAGTGTGGGTCCCAAGTACTTCAAGGAGAGGGCCCACGCTCGACCCGGTATGCCGTCAGGCCCAGGTGCCGTGTTCTTGGCCCTCATCCTGAGCACTGCCGCACCCAGCTCACCCTCAGAGATAGGGACAAACTCACTCTCCTCTTCTTCGGCGAGATCAGCCGAAGTCATGGGTGGCGCGAACTCGGCCCCCGGAGCACCGGGGAACAAACCATCGACCACTCTTTGGAGCACCGGCGGTTGGAGCGAGGCTGTGATGGGGGGAGCCCAAGGACGAAGCTTTTGCCTCGCCCACTTGTACGGGCGGCCCCATGGGTCGCGCTCAAGCCCCTCCAGCAGCTGCTCCCAGGCTCGCCTCTTAGCCTCGACTATCGCGACGCGAAGGGCCCCAGAAGCCTCTCTGTAGGCAGCGTAAAGAGACTCGCTCTCCTCAGTCTCTCGCCGCCTTCGTCTCCGATACCGTTGGTATAGCCGGCGCCTCGTCACGCATCTTCCTCGAAGTTCGGCAATCTCCTCCGTCCACCAATAGACTTGGCGTCTCGGCTGCGGGGCTCGCGCGCGCGGCATCGCAGCGTCGCAGACGCGCGACAATGCCTCACACAGCCTGTCCGCCATCGCGTCCGGGTCTACCGGATCCGGCTCCTGAGGAGTGCCGTTCCACACTTCGACGAGGGCCGCCTCCTTCAGCACTTCGGCGTTGAGGCGCTTCAGGGCCCATCGCGGACCTATCTCGCCACCTACCTCTCTCACCTCATCCGTTCGAGTCGGGGAGACGCTGAACCGGATGTACCGGTGATCGGACAGCGTTACCACGTCCAACAGCACCTGCCAGTCGCGAATACGGCAAGCGATGTCTGGGGTGACGAGCGTCAAGTCGACGATCGACTCACCGTTCCGCCGGACGCAGGTGCTTTCCGATCCCCGGTTTACAACGCAAAGGCCCACCTCGGCCATCCACTCTAGCACGACACCGCCTCGAGCGTTCGTCACCGACGACCCCCACGCCGCTGATTTGGCGTTGAGGTCCCCGAGGACGAGGACGGGGCGCGGGCGGGTCTGACCAATCAAGGTCCCCACCTCGCCGAGGAGAGTCTCCAGCTCGCGAACCGGCCGGTTCGGGGAGTGGTACACCCCCACGATGACGGCCTGGCCCACCCTAGCAACCACGAAACCCCTGCCCCTCACCACGTCTTCAAGAGGGGGGGAGTGAACCGGCGATTGCGTGGTGATTGCCACTAGGCCGTCGAGGTCCCCAACCCAGTCAGACCTAGGTCGGACCTCGTAGGGCTCGCTCACCACCGCCACCTGGATTAACCGCTCCGCCATGCTCTGGAGCAAAAGATCCTGAGCTCCGGCAGAGTGGTTGATGTTCGCCTGCAGAAATTGGGTCGCCATACTAAATATTGGTGTCCATGAGATCCTCCTCTTGCGTCGCTGGACGCTGAGTCAGCTGCGAGGGGGCCCTGGGGCCGTCACTAGGCAACTTTTCTCTTCTTTTACCCATCTTGGGGGGCCTGGCAAAACAAGCTTTACCACCAATACGGTGATTCGCCGCTTTGTTTGCCGCATCACATACAGGGCAGTGCGGATCAGCAGAGCATTGAGCCGCCTTGTGTCCTGGCTTACCGCAGCAGAAGCAGAACCTGCTTCGGTCAACGTCCGCGGTGCATTTAGCGCCCATGTGACCAAGCTCTAGGCACCTGAAGCATCTAAGCGGTCGGGGCTCCAGGATTTTAGCCTGAACTGAGACCCAGCCTACCAAAAGCCTCCCTTCTGAAACTTTCTTGGCTGTGGCAATTGGGCATCGCAGCCAGATCGTACCTCCTCCTTGTCTGCCCGGAGAACGAATTATTTCTCCCGTTCTGATGGCTTCTTTTGCGCAACCGCCCACATCAGCCACGGCTGCTGCTACTTCCTCCTTGGTAGCCGAGTCATCCAGGCCCGTTATGCGGAGTTCAACGCATTTCTCGGGCCTGGTAACCCGAACCACTTCTTCGCCAAGGGACTCTCCCAATTTCTTGGCCAGAGCATTGGCTTTTTCAGCACTAGAGGCACCGGGCACCTCCAGAAGTCGAGCGCCAGTAGCTGCAGTACGGAACTTTAAGCCTGCAGGTATGCCGAGTTCCTTAAGGTCAATGTGCTGCTTGGCCTCGGCAAGCACTTTCTCATAAGTGACGCCGCGATCTACTGCATCCGGCTTCAGAGTCAGCATGACTGCTGCTGAGCGAGGGGGACGGAGCTTGGCTGGCTTCTTCACTGGTTTTGCACGAGCATTTGTCACTTTCTGTGAGGCCACCTGAGCGCTTGGTGCCTTCTTGTCAGCCTTCATTTTGTTTGTGCCTTTCCGAGCCACCACATTCCACCCCTCATCCATGGATTGGGGCTGCGGAGGCAACAACCGCGGCTCAGTCACTGCCGGTTTGGGTTTCCCCTTTGCCTTTCGAGTCTCTTTAGCTTGAGCTTTCTGAGACTCTTTAGCTGTCTCTTTATTCATGGCTACAGGAGCATCATCCGTTACCATCTCCATCTGCGAGTTGCCCCCCGAGCGAGGAGCAGCAACCGTGACTGCAGGGGCCTTCGGCACCATGGATTTCTTTTTATCTGCAGCTAATGGGGGCCGCAGGCGCTTCTCAGGGAGCAACCGCTCCTCTAGTCCTTCCAGTCTGGCGTTCATCATTGTCCCACATTGGTCCATGACGACACGCACTATTTCCTCAATTGTTTGGGGCTGAGTTGCCGTCGGAGCTGGCGCCTGATCACGCTGCTGCGCTAGCTGCCGCATCTGGGCTAACTCTTTTCTCATCTCGGCCAACTCGCCCGCAAGTCGCTTGTTGGCTGCCTCCAATCGGACAACCTCCTCCGACATTGTGCGCGACCGCAACTCTTGGAAGGAGACTTTAATCGTCTCCACCGCGTCCGTTAGGGCTCTAACGTACGTCCCTTTAAGGTTGCTAGATGTTTTTGCAACCTTTTCAATTGTATCCACCGAATCTAGGACCAGCCTAGCTAGATCCGGTGGTTCTTGTCCTTCACTGCTCAGTGTACGTGACACTAAGACCGGAGATTTACGGAAAGAGGCAGCTACCGCCTCTTTTTTCCGTCTTATGTCATCCGCCATTTCCATTTCAGCCTGCAACCGAAGCTCCTCAGCTTTCGCCGCGTTCAGTTCAGCCTTTGCTTTGGCCAGGCCTACGTACTGCCCCGTAGAAGGGGGACGTCCACGTCCTCTCCGAGCCGGCGACGCGGGCATCGACTCCTCGTCCTCTCCCAAGTCCGAGCTCGCGTCGTATCTCCGACGCTTTCTCCAAAATCGGTCTCTTCCTTCGGACACCTCCCCTGAAGCCACGGTCTGAAAGCTTGCATCAGAGTCCGCGTCAGACAGGTTCGCCATTGTCGATGAAGCAACGAGCATATCTTCATCGTTGCTTTCCATCGCTGCGCAGCGGGTTAACACCACGCGCGCCTCCTTCACCTCACATGCCACCTCGGTGTCCTTATTCAGGCCAGGGTCAGCGGTGTCAACACACGCCTTCGGGGCGCATGCTTCCACCTCCATATCAACGTTGTCCGTATCGCTTGCCAAATCAGTGTCCAGTGTAAGAGTTTTGCCATGTTTGTGTTCACGAAGCCGGGCGGATTGCCTGGCTACGAAGCAGTCGCTGCCCCCCCCAGAGTACGAGGGGCAGCCCTCTACCTCGGATGAGGTAGAGGGGTGGGATTCCCCCTTTCGGGGACCCACCTGGGGACCAAATTTACAACTGCTTAGATCCATTTTTCCTTAACTCCAATGCTCCACATCGTCGTCTCTTTTTTTCACTAGGGGTGAGCTCCCCTGCAAGTTTGGAGGGAGCGCCCTGAAAAGGGCGTGCTCGCCTCCTCCAACAACGCGCCCTGAAAAGGGCGTGTCCGCCTATCGGCCCCGCTCAGATCGCGAAACATGACCACGACCATGTTGCGGGGTCTGGCCCTCCACTGATCCCGATGGTTCCCCCCCAGTGTTTGGTCCGCGCCGGTAAACCGGTAACTCCCATTTCTGGGAGCCGTTCCCCTATCCGCCACCCGGGGACGCGCCGCGTTGGGGTACACCTCCCCACCCACTGGGACAACCCAGCAGGTCCGCGGAACCTAACCTAACCTAACCTAACCTAACCTAACCTTTTTTTTTTTTTTTTTTTTTTTTTTTTTTTTTTTTTTTTTTTTTTACCTGGGAAAATCCTTTATGGATACCACCGTTCCGGGGGGAAACGGTGGTTATGTGGGACTCACCGCCGTAAGGCGGCATACGCACTAAAAAACCAGGGTGTTCCTCCTACACCAACTTAAGACGAGGGGCATGGGACCGCTCGCGCATTACTCCACAGCCCTCGTCGGTGTTGCTGCCCGCCTAGCGGCAGACTCTCCTCCTGGGAGGTCTTCACAAGACCTCGCCACCTCATGTGTGATGCCCCGGAACACACGGGGCATCTCCACCTCTCGACGACCTATTATTAGGGGATGCCAGGTGCCCCCGCACCCAACACCCTAGGCCCTCGGAGCGGAGACGGGGTGCGGGCTCGATTAGCCCGCCTCCGTGTCCGCGCCCTCCGGAGCGGCTGAGCGAGAGGATCTCTCTCCCTCTCCCGCTCCTCTTCCTCCCTCTGCGAGATGACTGCCTCGCAGAAGGAGGCCACCGCCTCCCATGACCTCTGCCCATCGAGCATTTTTAGGATAATGGTCGATAGGGAGAGGTCAGTCCCTACGACCGCGACCAATGATTGCCGCGGTTCAGCTCCTCCCGGGCATGCCTCCAGCGCATGTTGCGCCGTATCCTCCGCATGTCCACACTGATGGCAAGCTGGGGAGTCCTCCCTTCGGGCAACGCGTTGTAGGTACCTCCCGAAACAACCATGTCCCGAGAGGACCTGCGTGAGTCGGAACGAGAGACTCCCATGCTTCCTGCGGACCCACTCCTCCAGTACTGGGCTGATCGCCTCCAGTAGTCGATGGGCACTCTGCCCCCTCTGCACCTGCCCATTTAGGAGACGCTCCCTCCACGTGGCGATGGCGGACACCCTGGCCTGATTGCGCCAGTGCGCCACCTCCTGCGGCGCCGGTCGCTCGTCCCGCTCCCGCGCCTGCGCTCTGCGCCAGTAGACCGAAGCCAAAACTTCAGCCTCAAGGTCCCACGGGAGCGAGCCTGCGAGCACGCATGCCACTTCGTGGGAGAGTGTGCGATACCCCCTGCACACCCTCACCGCCATCACCCGTTGAGCTCCGATCAGCACGGCAGTGGTCTGCCGATCGAGCTTTCCCGCCCATATCGGGGCGCCATATAACGCCATAGAGCTTACCACCGCTGTATAGAGGCGGCGGCAGCTCACTTCGCAGCCCCGGTTGTTCGGGAGCAGTCGGCTAAGTGCGCCGGCTGTCCCCAAGATTTTGGGGGACAGCCGCCGCACGTGCTCCTTGAAGTTCCATCTGCCGTCGAGGACGACACCAAGATACTTCAGTGTCGTCCCGACGGGGATGGAAATTCCACCCACCACTATGGTGGAGTCTGCAGGTGGTTTCCGCCGGGGACCATGAAAACATATGGCCTCGGATTTGTGAAGCGCCACCTGCAGACCCAGCATCCGGATCCTTGCCACGACCGTAGCAACTCCGGCTGTGGCGAGGATCGCAGCCTCCCTATAGTTGCTTCCCCGGGCGGCAACCAACGTATCATCGGCGTAGCATACTACGCTAACGCCACGCAGGCTTGCCCCCCGGAGGACCCAATCGTATCCGACGTTCCACAGGAGAGGGCCAAGAACCGACCCCTGCGGAACACCGCGCGTCATGGGACTACTTCCCTCCCCGCGAGTCGTCGGGAAGACTACCTCTCGATCTGAGAGATAGTCCCCGACAAGTCTTCGCAGGTACTGGGGCACCTTGTGGTACCCCAGACCGGCGTGTATCGTGCTCCAGGGCAGCGTGTTGAATGCGTTGGAGATGTCCAACGATATGGCCACCAACACGCCGCCACTGGAGCACGCCTCCTCGGAGAGGTCGCGGACGAGAGATATGGCGTCAATCGTCGAGCGACCTACCTCTCCGGAAGCCGAACTGGTTAGGCGCCAGATCCGGTCCCACCGTCTCGAGGTGCCTGACCAGGCGGGCAGCCACTACTCTCTCCAATAGCTTGCCCGCCTCGTCAAGCAGCACAATCGGGCGATAGCCCGAGGGCTCGTCCGCGGGACGACCCTCTTTCCTCAGGAGGACGAGTTTGCCCCTTCTCCATCGCCTGGGGAATCTTCCCCCCACAAGGCACCTGTCAAACAGGTCCTTCAAGGCGGGTCCCAGGTGCTTCAAGGAGAGGGCCCACGCGCGACCCGGTATGCCGTCAGGCCCAGGTGCCGTGTTCTTGGCTCTCATCCTGAGCACCGCCGCACCCAGCTCACCCTCGGAGATAGGGACAAACTCGCTCTCCTCTCCTTCGGCGAGATCGGCCGAAGTCAAGGGAGGCGTGAACTCGGCCCCCGGAGCACCGGGGAACAAGCCATCGACCACTCTTTGGAGCACCGCCGGTTGGAGCGAGGCTGTGATGGGGGGAGCCCAGGGACGAAGCTTTTGCCTCGCCCACTTGTACGGGCGGCCCCATGGGTCGCGCTCAAGCCCCTCCAGCAGCTGCTCCCAGGCTAGCCTCTTAGCCTCAACTATCGCGACGCGAAGGGCCCCAGAGGCCTCCCTGTAGGCGGCGTAAAGAGACTCGCTCTCCATAGTCTCTCGCCGCCTCCGCCTCCGATACCGCTGGTATAGTCGGCGCCTCGACACGCAACTTCTCCGGAGTTCGGCAATCTCCTCCGTCCACCAATAGACTTGGCGTCTCGGCTGTGGGGCTCGCGTACGCGGCATCCCAGCGTCGCAGACGCGCGACAATGCCTCGCACAGCCTGTCCGCCATCGCGTCCGGGTCTACTAGATCCGGCTCCTGAGGAGTGCCATTCCATACTTCGACGAGGGCCGCCTCCTGCAGCACTTCGGCGTTGAGGCGCTTCAGGGCCCATCGCGGACCTATCTCGCCACCTACCTCTCTCACCTCATCTGTTTGGGTCGGGGAGACGCTGAACCGGATGTACCTGTGATCGGACAGCGTTACCACGTCTACCAGGACCAGCCAGTCGCGAATGCGGCAAGCGATGTCCGGGGTGACGAGCGTCAAGTCGACGATCGACTCACCGTTCCGCCGGACGCAGGTGCTTACCGATCCCCGATTTATAACGCAGAGGCCCACCTCGGCCATCCACTCTAGAACGACACCGCCCCGCGCGTTCGTCACCGGTGACCCCCACGCCGCTGATTTGGCGTTGAAGTCGCCGAGCACGAGGACAGGGCGCGGGCGGGTCTGACCAATCAAGGTCCCCACCTCGCCGAGAAGAGTCTCTAGCTCGCGAACTGGCCGGTTCGGGGAGTGGTACACCCCCACGATGACGGCCTGGCCTACCCTAGCCACTACAAAACCCCTGCCCCTCACCACGTCTTCGAGAGGGGGGGAGTGAGCCGGCGATTGCGTGGTGATTGCCACTAGGCCGTCGAGGTCCCCAACCCAATCAGACCTAGGTCGGACCGCGTAGGGCTCGCTCACCACCGCCACCTGGATCAACCGCTCCGCCATGGACTGCAGGAGCAAGTCCTGAGCCCCAGCGCATCGGTTGATATTCGCCTGTAGGAAGGTTAGAGCCATACTAATTAACCCTCCTCCATGCGTCCAGCTGGCCCTTTATCGGGGCGAGGCGGACGCGGCTGGGCCGTAGCCCCAGCCGCATTGGCCTTCCTTCTGACCCCTGGCTTTGACGGGGACTTGGCGCATGCCTTGCTCCCGGAGAGGTGATCCGCCGGCTTCCCCGCTGCTGCACATAGGGTGCAATGGGGGGCGGCGGTGCAATCTTTGGCCTTGTGGGCCTTTATACCGCAGCGGTAACACTCATCGCTGCGGTCCACTTCGGCCTTGCACTTGGCCGCTACATGGCCCAGTTCAAGGCAGCGGTAGCAGCGGCGGGGTCTCGCTTCCAGGATGCTGACTCGCGCTGCCACCCAGCCCACCAAAACGCGGCCACCGCTGGCCATCACTTTCTTTGCGGCCGCAGTGGGGCAACGCACGAACGCGGTGCCCATCCCGGCTTGGCCCCGGCGGATTGCGCCAACGGAAAACGCCGTCACATGGCATTCGCCCTTCCCGGCCAAGGCCTCCGCCAGCTCCTGCGGAGCGACGGAATCATCCAGGCCACTGACCCGAAGGTCTGTTGTTACGGTCGGCCTGGAGACTCGTACGCCTTCCTCGCCTCCGAACACCTCCCTGAGCTTTTCGGCAAGGACGTCCGCTTTGGCCGCGTTGTCCGCACCGGAAACCTCCAGCACTCGTGCCCCAGTAGCCGCCGCCCTGATCTTCAGCGGCGGGAGCCCCAGCTCGCTTAACTTCACCTTCGCCTTGGCCGCTTCCAACATCTTGGCGTAGGTGATGCCTTTCTCAACCGCACTCTCCTGCAGCGTGATAACCACCGCTGCGGTCCGTGGAGGGCGGAGTTTGGCCGCACCCGCTTTGGGGGGCTGCGTCTTCGACCTAGGGATTTGGGCCGGAGGGGGAGGCCTCTTCTTCTCGGTGGGTCCTGCCCCTTCCGTGGCACGCACCTTGTCCCGCCTCTTGTCCTTTCCCCGCCTCGTGACCACCTGCCAGTCCTCAACAGGAGCCGCAGCGCTAACAGGGGCGGGGGCCGGCTTCGGCTTTGGAACCGCTCTTGTTCCCGGCTTTGGCGCCGGAGAGTCCCTCTGAGCCAAGGACTCAGCTGGACGCACCTCAGCCTCTTTTCTCCGATCTGCGGCCAGAGGGGGCCTCAGGGTCTGCCTGGGCATCAGCCTCTCCTCGATTCCGGCAAAGCGGGCGTCCACCATTGTGCCGACTTGCACCATGATGTGCCGCATTGCATCCTCACCGCAGGGGGCTTGGGCCGGGGCCTGAGCGGGCATCAAGGTCGAAGCCACTTGAGCTTGGGCAGCCCTCATCTGCACCATCTCCCGCCGCAGCTCCTTAAGGTCCGCCGCGAGCCGCTCATTAGCCTTTATTAGAAGGGCCATCTCCTCGGACATAGTGCGGGCCCGCGTTTCCTTGAAGGACGCCTTTATCACATCCGCGGCCTCCTTGAGGGCCCTCACCGACGTGCCCTTAAGGTTTCTGGACTTGGTGGCCACCGCATACACGATGTCCACTGAGTCCATCAACATTGACTCCAGCTCGGCGGCATCGCAGTTGCCAAGCCGTGAGTCGCTGCCCTCGGGCACCGATGCTGGTACCTTGAGGTACTGCGCCTTTCTCCTTTTTTGGACGTCCTCTTGGAGCTCTTTTTCGGCTGTGAGCCGCATCTCCTCTTCCCGCGCCCGGTTGAGCTCGGCCTTGGCCTTCGCCAGCCCAACGTATTGCCCTGTTGTGGGCGGGCGCCCCCTACCACGCCGAGCGCTCGAGACCTTGGGTGCAGGTGAGGATTCACCCTGGTCTCCCTGCCCTTCCTGCTCCTCCATATGCCGCTTGCGCAGCCTCCTCCCGGAGCCGTGAGACGACACTGTCTCCCAGGTCATGCCGTCAGAATCAGATTCTGACAGGCAGACCGTCTCAGTTCGGAGCCATGGGGCTTGAGTAGCCTCCACATTCGAAGCAACGGGCAGATCTTCGCCGTTGCTCTCCGTCAACTCGCAACGGGTCAAAACGACCCGCGCATCTTTCACCTCACATGCCTTCTCGGCACCACTCTGCGCAGACGCGCACTCTCTTTCCACTTCCTCTTCTCCGTCACTTAACCTAAAAGAATTTTCATAAAATTTAGTCATATTCAGTCCCACGAGTACGTGGGAAGGGTGGGTCGCCCCGGACAGTGCCCACTGTAACCGGGGAAGTCTGGCGTAACCCGCTCAGGGGAGCGACACTTCCCTGGCGGGGAACGCAGTAGCGACTGAAACTCCGTTCAGCCTTCCAGGCCTCACGCTGCGCCGCCGCTTACCTTCGGGTGATTTTTTATAGAGGTTGTCTTCCTCGCGACCCGGGCGACCAAGCCAGGGCCTATCGGTCCCGCTCAGATCGCAAAACATGACTGCGACCATGTTGCGGGGTTACGATTTTGGGGCGGTGGCAGGGAAGTAAACTCCCACTGCCTGCCCGGCGGCAGGGTAAGTGCACGCCAGGCCCGACTCCCGACTCCTCCTAGCCTAAAAAAGGCTATCCTCTCTTGTAGGCACCTAGCCTACAAACGGACGGCTCCACCAGCCCATCCCGTCCCACCTACCCATCCTACCCCACCGACAGAGTGCCGGCGCCTGGTGGTTTCTGTTACATCTATTTCTGATGGAAATAGACCAATAACGGGCAGCAACCGCGAGAAGGAACGACCCCACCAGACTTGCCTTGAGGATCTACACGACCTGCGCTCTCCCTCAAAGCCATTCGCCTCATTACTCGCTCCCAGAGCCGAGTAAAGAAGGCCAAGGTTTATCCAATACAAGCGACCGAAGCCGCTAGCTAGGCATAGCAACTACTAATGGATAAACCCAGACCCGCCCAACCTAACCTAACCTAACCTTTTTTTTTTTTTTTTTTTTTTTTTTTTTTTTTGACGCTGGGAAAAATGCTTTATGCATACCCCCCCGTCGGGGGACGGAAGGGTTATGTGGGACTCCCGGCGGTGCTCCCCACCGGTATACCCACTAAACGACCCAGCGGCACTCCCGCATCGCCTATATGGAGGGGAACTGGGAATCCGGCACAGCCTTTCCATCCAGCCCCCCGCCGACGACCGCCCGCCTTTACGGCGAGCCCTTCACCCCCCTCCCCACCCTGGGAGAGGGGCCCGAGAATAACCGCGAGTGCTCGCGGTCATTCCCACCCGGCGGAAGTGGAGGATACGTGCAATGCGGGAGAAGACGCCCCCGCGCCTGTCTCCCGCTATCCTCCACCAGGAGGGGGAAGACGATTGTCGTGCAATCGCCTTCTCCGACCCGTTCGTCGCCTGCGGAGTGGCGCTGCGAGAGGGTCTTCCTCCCACGCCCGCTCCGCCGCCTCCTTTTGCGAAATTACTTCCTCGCAAAAGGAGGCCACCGCAGCCCAGGACTCCTCGCTTCCCAGCATGGCTAAAACCACGCTGGGCAGCGAGAGGTCCTGCCCGACCACCGCCATCAATTGGCGGCGCGGCCCAGACCACGACGCACACACCTCCAGGGTGTGCTGCGCCGTGTCCACCGCCGCGCCACAATCGTGGCAGGCCGGGGTCTCCTCTCTTCCGATCCGGTGCAGGCACGATCCGAAGACGCCATGCCCGGATAGCACCTGCACCAGACGGAAAGAAAGGAAACCGTGGGACCGCCCGAGCCAGTCCTTCAGGACTGGCCCGAGCGCGTCCAACGTTCTGCGGCCAAAGGCTGCGGTGGCGAGGGCCTCCGTCCAATGTTGGACGGTTGCGTCCCTCGCCTCTCTGCGGACGGCCTCCCGCTCTTCTGGGGCAGGGCACTCCCCGAGCGCCCTGCGCCCCGCCGTCCACTCGTACACTCTGGTGAGCACCCCCGCCTCGAGTTCCCAAGGCGGGGTGCCGGCCAGAGCGCACGCTGCCGCAAAGCCCACCGAGCGGTAGGCTCTCGCCACCCGCAGTGCAATGGCCCTTTGGGGCCTGCGGATGACGGTCGCATTCTCCCTCCTGTGGAGGGAGTCCGCCCAGATGGGGGCCCCGTAAAGGGCCATGCTCTTCAAGATGCCGGCATACAAATGCCGGCATCTCGCCTTCGGCCCTCCCAGGTTTGGGAGGAGCCACGAGAGGGCGTTCGCCGCCTTCAGCAGGCGCGCTGACAACCCGCTGAAGTGCGGGCCGAAGCGCCACCTGCTGTCCAGGGTGAGGCCCAGATATTTCATCTGGGTCCTCACCCCGATCCTGACGCCCTCCACGACGATGTGGGCGTCAGGAGGGATGCGCTGCCGAGGCCCGTGGAAGAACACGGCCTCGGTCTTGTGCAGCGCAACCTCCACCCCGAGGCGGCGGATCCTTCCCGCGACCAAGGATCCGCCAGCCGAGGCCAAACTGGCCGCCTCCTTAAAATCCCTCCCCCGGGCAGTGAGGAGAGTGTCATCCGCGTAGCAGATGACACTCGTGCCCGGGAGGAGGGATCCCCGCAGGAGCCAGTCGAAGCCGATGTTCCACAGGAGTGGTCCTAGGACCGACCCCTGTGGAACACCAGACTCCGCGCCGTACCTCCGGACTTGGCCAGCCTTGTCTACGAGGAGGACCGCTCGGTCCTCCAAGTAGCTGGCCAAGAGGGCCCGCAAGTATGAAGGCACTCCGTGGTACCGGAGTGCCTCCAAGATCGTGGAGTGGGGGACGGAATTGAACGCGTTGGCTATGTCAAATGACACAGCCAACACGCCGTCCCCAGACTCCACGGCCTCCCTCACCTGGCCCTTCAGCCGGGCCAGCGCGTCCACTGTCGAACGCCCAACTCGGAAACCGAATTGGGCGTCCGACAGGTTCGGCCCAACCCCCTGCAGGAGGCCATTCAGCCGACTGGCGACGATCCCCTCGAACAGTTTACCGACCTCATCGAGCAGAACGATGGGTCGGTATGCCGAGGGGGAGTCTGCCGGTCGTCCCTCCTTACGGAGGAGGCACAGTTGCCCCTCCTTCCAGGTTTTCGGGAACCTCCCAGCCGTGAAACACGCGCTGAAGAGGTCCCGAAACCTGTCCGCCATTTGGGTGGCCGCAATGGCCACCACCCTTGCGGGGACGCCGTCCGGCCCGGGGGCGGTTTTCTTGGCGCGGAGGCGAAGCGTCGCCACGCCAAACTCCGCCCCCGTGACCGGAGGGACCTCCTCCGCCGGCGGAGCCGCCTCCCGCGGGGGGTCCATCACTGGAGGGGTGAAGTTGGTCCCTGTTGGAAACAAGGACCGAACCACCCCATCCAGCAACGCCGGCTCGAGGGTCTCTGCTAGCGGGGGACCGAAGGGGCGCAGTTTATTCCGCGCCGCCTTATACGGTCTCCCGTACGGGTCTCTGTCGAGACCCTCTAGCATTTCGGCCCTCGCCGCGTCGTCGGCGGCGAACATAGCCGCCTTGAGGACCTTCTTTGCCTCTACGTACGAGGCGTAGAGAAGGTCCTCGTTCGACGCGTCCCGCACGTTCCGCCGTCGACTCCGCGTGTAGGCCCTCCTGGCCACCACGCAGGCGGCCCGGAGCCCCGCCAGCTCCTCCGACCACCAATAGACGGCACGTCGGGGAGGTGGGCGGCGAGACCGAGGCATGCTGGAGTTGCACACCTCGGTCAGGGACTCCCGCAGTCGGACCGCCGAGGCGTCGACGTCCAGGACATTGACAGGAGGCGTGAGCCAGTCCTGGACGAACGCCGCCTCCTTGGCCGCCCCTCGGTCCAGGTGGATCTGAGCCCACCGTGGAAAGGGGGACTGGCCCGAGCGGGCCATCCCCCTGGGGCTCTTGGTGGAGACGATGTCGAACCGCACGTATCGGTGGTCCGACAAGGTCTCCACCGTTTCCACCCGCCAGCCGACGACGCGGGCGGCAAGTGCGGGGGTGGCGAACGACACTTCCACCACCGTCCCTCCCCGTTGCCGCACACACGTGTGGGCCGTCCCTCTATTTAGGAGGGACACGCCCGACGAGGCCGCCCAAAATTCGACGGCCCGCCCGCGGACGTTGCAAGAGGCGGCCCGGTTGCCCCAGGCCGCCGACTTGGCGTTCAGGTCGCCCAATACGGCGACCTGGCGCGGCGCCGCCCTACCGACTACTGCGGTCAGGACTTCGAGAAAATCCTCGAAGTCCTGTAAAGGGCGGTTAGGGGAGAAATAGACCCCAATCAGGGCTATTTCTCCCCACGCGGCGGCCACGTATCCCGGTCCCCTCTCTAAGAGCGAGAGGGGAGGGGAGTCCGTGGAAGACCGCGACACCAACGCCACCGAGCCGTCCCGATCACCCAGCCAACGGCCAGGGACAGAGTACGGCTCGGCGACCACCGCAACGTCTACTAACCACTCAGCCAGGGCCTGCATCAGCAGGTCCTGGGCTGCTTTACAGTGGTTAGTATTCGCCTGTAGGATGCGATGTCCGGACCTATCCATCATTCGGCCATCGCACCCCCCTCGTCGGCCACCGAGGTCCCAGCCTCAGGGACGACGGTGGTAGCGGCAGGCTGGGACGGCGCCTGCGCTTTGCCCTTCTTTGGGGGAGGATTGCAGTTCCTCCCCCTCATCACGTGGTCCGCCGGGCGGCCACTGGCGGCGCACACCGCGCAGTGCGGCTTGGCGGCCGTGCAGGAGGCGGACATGTGCCCCTCCTTACCGCAGCGGTAACAGGCGTCCGACCTGTCCACCTTGGACGGACAGAGGGCCCGTGTGTGGCCGATTCCGAAGCACTTGTAGCAGCGCAAAGGCTGCTCACCAAGTGCTCGGACCACACACGACCCAAACCCCACGGCAAGCCGTCCCTTGGCAAGGACGGCCTTAGCTGCGGTGACCGGGCACTCCAGGCGGATTGTGCCCATGCCGCCGCGGCCGGGCCTGATAGCCCGACCCTGTATCGCTGCGGTGTTGCAGCCCCCTACTGCTGCGAGCGCCGCCACGACCTCCTCTTTGGTGACCGAATCGTCCAGATTGGTCACCTCGAGGGCCGCCGACTTGACGGGCCTTACCACCTTGGCCGCGTCCGCGATGACCTCTTGCAACTTCGTTGCGAAGAGGTCAGCGTTGGTGCCGCCCTGGGCCCCCGGGAACTCGAAAATACGAGCCCCGGCTTGGGTCTGGCGGCACGTGATGGCGCCGATTCCCAACTTGGTGGGATCGGCGTTGGTACGAGCCCGTTTCAGCACGGACTCGTACGTCTCACCACGCTCCGCAGCCTCCGCGGTGAGCGTCACCACGACGGCCGCGGTTTTGGGAGAAACTAGGGGTTTTCTCCCACCGGCAGGGGCCCTTTTAGCTGCCGGAGCAGCGGTGGCGGGCTTAGGGGCCGACTTTTGCCCCTTCCCCTTCCCCTTCCCCTTGCCGGTCGTCTGGGACGGGCAGGGAGGGGAGATGTTGGCTGGGGAGGCAGGGGCGGCGGCCGCTCTCGCCTTCTTGGCCTTGCCCTTCCCCTTTTTGACCACCTTCGTCCACGGCTGGGTGGACGGGGTGGTGGAAGGGAGAAGGGCGTTCTCCCTTTGGGAGGATGGCCCAGGCTCGCACGGCCTCTTGTCCGCCGCGAGGGGCGGTCGGAGGCGCTTTTCGGGCAAGAGCCTGTCCTCGATGCCAGCGAGGCAGGCTCTCGTAAATGCCCTTTCCTCCATCACAACCTTGCGGATGACATCCTCAAGGTTGGAAGAGGAGGAAGGGCCCTCCACCGCAGGTCTCGGCTCAGCTTGGGTTGGCTGGGCCGTGACCTCAGCCAGCTTCTTATGCAGCTGGCTGACCTCCGACTGCAGGCGATCTATCTTCGCCTGCAGTTGCCGCGTCTCGTCGGTGGCTGTGCGTTGCACCAGCTCCCGGACGATGCCACCCATGCTGGCGGCCCTACATTTAAGGGACTTTTGGAAAGTCCCTTTTAGATTGGAGGACTTAGAGGCGACCACCCTGATCTCCTCTTCGTCCTCCTGCGCCATGCGCTCCAGCTCGGCCAGCGAGTGGTCCGCGTATAGGACGCTAGACGCACCGTACCCGGACTTAGCCCGGGCGGCCTGCGCCTGCATCTCCTTCGCGGCGACCCTCTCTTCCAGGTCTTCCTGGAGCTGAGCCCTTCGTGCGAGGTCCAACTGACGTTGGGCGTCCGCCAGACCCACGTCGTGGGTGTCCGCCACAGTCGAAGGCTTTTTGGCCTTCGCCTTCTTTTTTGGCTTAGCACTCCTCGTGGAGTCCGAGGAGCCTTCGCCGCCGTCCTTCAGGAAGGATCGCTTCCGCTTTTGTAAGCGGCTTTCGGCTTCCATCGCCGAACTTCCGTCCGACTCTGGAACCAGCGACTCGTTGTCGGAGTCCGACAACACGTCGACCGACAGCCTGCGGAACATGCTACCCGGTGATGGGCGGCAAACCTCCGACGCCATACTGGCATCGCCGGCGTGGCCCTGAGAAGGGCCTTTGGTTTGGCCCTGAGAAGGGCCTTTGGTTTGGCCCTGAGAAGGGCCTTTGGTTTGGCCCTGAGAAGGGCCTTTGGTTTGGCCCTGAGAAGGGCCTTCTGGTTGGCCCTGAGAAGGGCCTTCTGGTTGGCCCTGCGAAGGGCCTTTTGGTTGGCCCTGAGAAGGGCCTTTTGGTTGGCCCTGATAAGGGCCTTTTAAGAACCGCCCGGAGGCGTCCCGCGATGGTAGCTTTGGCATAGCCGCCGCAAGTGTTGAAGAGTCCGCAAAAAAGTCTTCAACGCACAGTGCACTTTCGCCGATCACTGGCCTGCCACTCCGTTACGGTGACAGGACCAGGTCGTTGCCCGGGGAACGCTACGTGGAAGCAAGCACTGTGGGGGGTCCCCCAACCTAACCTAACCTAACCTAACCTAACCTAACCTAACCTAACCTAACCTAACCTTTTTTTTTTTTTTTTTTTTTTTTTTTTTTTTTTTTATTATCGTGGGGAAATCCTCATGGATACCACCCGGCGCGGGGGTGCCGGAGTGGTTATGCCGGACTCTTACCGGCTAAAACCACCACGGGGTTCCATCTGGACGCCGAACGTTAGAGCTGTGAGTTCGCTTGCACATTCGTTCATGGCTCCAACGGCGTTGGCTAATTAAGCCCCGTCTGCTGTCGATGAAGTTATACTTCCCGTCTTATTTCTCTTGCGAGAGGCGCGCGGAACCTCCACGCGCGCCACCTCGAGGCTTCGTTTGTGGGCGGTGGTCACCCCCCAGTGTCACCGCCCCAGCCTGTGTTATGGAGGTTGTATGTCACGGAGGAAATTCCTCCTCCTACGACCTGCTCTCTTGCTGCGGGTTGGGTTGTCAGTCGTGACTTCCCGCTCCCTTTCTGCAGTTTCCTTCTGCATTAAAACTTCTTCGCAGAAGGTGATTCCGGCTTTCCAAGACTCATCACACGCAACCATAGCTCTCACTAAAGCCGAATGTGACAGGTTACCACCTACTTCATTGACGAGCCGCTGTCGAGCGGTTGCCCAAGCTGAGCACACTGCTAGAGTATGTTCTGCTGTGTCCACCTGGCAGTCACAGTGGTGGCATGCGGGAGTCGGTTCCCTTCCGATCCGACACAGATATTTCGAGAAACAACCGTGTCCCGAAAGCATCTGTGTCAACCGGAATGTTAGCGACCCGTGCTCTCTAGTAAGCCATTCGCGCAGTAAAGGGCGAATCGCCTCTATCGTCCTTAGGCCCGAGCTTGACTTCTCTAGCCTCCTACTCCACTCACTGATAAGTGTATCGGTAATTTGAAGTCTTCGACCCTCCACCTCCCTTAACGCAGGTCGTTGGCCACGCGCTATTTCTTCTTCACGCCAAAAGTGAATTAATGCGAGCCCCTTTGCATCTAAATCCCAAGGCATTGAGCCCGCCAGTACGCACGCTGCATCAAACGAGATAGTGCGGTATCCCCTTATAACTCTAATAGCCATCGCTCTCTGTGGCCCTCGCAGTATCGCGATATTCTGGCTATTAAGAGCATTGGCCCACACTGGAGCTCCATACAGGGCCATGGAGCGTACTACCCCCATATACAGCCGTCGACAGCTTACTCTTGCTCCCCTGAGATTGGGTAGTAAACCTCCTAGAGCAGCCGCTGTTCTGCTCAATTTAGGCATAAGTCGCATAAAATGAGCTTTGAAGTCCCATCGGCCGTCGAGGACAAGTCCTAAGTACTTCATTGTCGACTCGACACCAATGCGAACACCGCTCACCACCATATGTGATCCATTCGGGGGTTTGTTTCTAGGCCCATGGAAGTAGAGGGCTTCAGATTTGCTTAGTGCCACCTTGAGCCCAAGTCGCCTTATTCTAGCAACAACTTGAGCCACACCCGCTGTTGCAAGGATTGTTGCCTCTCTGTACGTTTTGGCTCTTGCTGTGACCAGAGTATCGTCGGCGTAACAAGTTACCATTATTCCTCTAATAAATGACCCCCGCAGCACCCAGTCGTATCCGATGTTCCACAGGAGAGGTCCAAGGACTGACCCCTGTGGGACACCGCACGACATCCTGTGCTGGTTCCCTCCGTTTTGGCCGCAGAACGTCACAAATCTATCTGCAAGGTAATCCGCTATTATCCTTCTTAGGTAGCTTGGTACTCGGTGATATCTTAACGCTTCCTTGATACAGCTCCAAGGCAAGGTGTTGAAGGCGTTGGCTATATCAAGAGATACCGCCAGCACAACCTCACCTCGAGAGGCTGCCTCTTCAGCGATCGCTTTCACTCGTAGTATCGCGCCCACTGTAGACCGCCCTTTCCGGAAACCAAACTGATTATTGTCCAGGTCTGGTCCAACGCAGTCCATGTGCCTAATAAGGCGACGCGCAATTATTCGTTCGAACAGTTTCCCTATCTCATCCAAAAGAACGATGGGACGATAAGCGGAGGGTGAATCCGCCGGCCGTCCATCCTTCTTTAGCAACACCAGTCTGCCTATCTTCCATTGTGCTGGGAATGATCCTTGACTCAAGCAAGCGTTAAATAGTTCCCGGATCCGAGGACTTAAGGCCTTCATGGCCAGCACCCATGCGCGACCGGGAACCCCGTCTGGGCCCGGGGCCGTATTCTTTGCCCTGAGCCGCAGAACCGCCATCCTCAGTTCTATCTCGTCCACCTCCGGTATTTCGGTGATAATGCTGCCCTCATCTTCAGGCGGTGCCATTGTTGGCGGTACATGCTCCTCTCTGTTTGGGAACAGGGTTGACACCACTCCCTGCAGTAGCTGAGGCTCTAAGCTCTGCATCAGAGGCGGGGCCCACGGGCGGAGCTTACCCCTCACCATCCTGTATGGTCGACCCCAAGGATCCTGGTTCAGGATCTCAAGCAATTCATCTCTAGCTTGGCTCTTCGCTTGTATGATGGCAAGCTTTAGGGCTGATTTGGTATCCTTGTACTGCCCATATAGCTGTTCTTCCAAGCTTTCGACCCTACGTCGTCTTCGACGGTAATTGGTATAGCTACGTCTCGCTCTAACACAAAGTCTTCGTAACTCTGTAAGTTCCTCTGACCACCAGTAAACTTGTCGCTTAGCAGAATGAGGCCCAACTCTAGGCATGGCCGCATCGCATATCTGCGTCATTGCCTCGCGAAACCACTCCACCTCCTGCTGGACCTCGATTTCCTCTTGTTCTCTGGACGCTGCTATCCAGGCCTGAACTATGGCAGCCTCCTTCAACAGATCCTGATTTAGACGCTTAAGTGCCCACCGTGGACCGCCCCTGAGCCTCATGCCTCCGTCTGATCTGCTCGGAGCCGGAGGAGCTACCTCGAACCGAATGTAACGATGGTCCGAAAGCGTTTCCATCTCCACTGCAACTTTCCAACCGCGAACACGGCTTACCAATGCTGCGCTGGCAAATGTTACGTCCACTATGGACGAACCCTGTGGCCGCACACACGTATGGATTGATCCCCTGTTGAGAACTGACAGACCTGATGTTAGGGCCCATTCTTCAAGAACTTCTCCTCGTGGATCCGTGATAGGACACCCCCAAGCCGTTGCCTTCGCATTTAGATCTCCCAGGACTAGCACCGGGTGCGGGTGGCTCCGCCCCACTAAGGCCCCTACTTCTACCAAGAAACTCTCGAAGTCACTAAGGACCCTATTTGGCGAGATATACACCGCCACTACCATAACGCCTCGCACTAGAGCCGCCACCCAACCATTGCCCTTGGTAACTTTGTCAAAAGTACCGCTTTTAGAAATTATGGCCACTAGCCCATCTCTATCTCCAACCCAGTTATCTCTTGGCGGGATAAAGTATGGCTCGGAAATTGCCGCTATATCAATCAACCACTCCGCCATGCTCTGGATCATGAGATCCTGAGCTCTGGCGGAGTGGTTGATGTTCGCCTGTAGAAACCGTAAAGCCATCCTATACAGTGTCCATGCGATCCTCCTCTCCCCCGACTTGTGATGGGGGACTGCTCGCAGCTACCAGCGGTGGGTCTGAGATGTTCACGACCTTATTGCCTCTTCTCCTAGGTCTCGGAGGGGCACACGCCTTGCTGCCTAGCCTATGTGTGGCCGGCCTATTAGCCGCCGCACAGACTGAGCATTTTGGCCGAGCTGAACAGGCTGTGGCTTTATGGCCGGGCTGTCCACATCGGTAGCACTCCTCACTACGGTCCGTCTCTGAAGTGCATTGAGCTCGAACATGTCCATTCTCTAGGCACCGGTAGCACCTAAGCGGCCTGGGTTCTACCAACTCTATTCGGGCTGAAACCCAACCAACAAGCAGGCGGCCTTCCTCTCCTAATTTCTTGGCAGCTGTCACTGGGCAGCTCACCAACGTAGTTCCAGTACCCTGATAAGTGCTTCGGATATCACCTACTCTAACGAAATCCTCCGAGCAGCCACCGCGCTGGGCAACTACAGCGACTATATCTTTTTTAGACACAGAGTCATCTAGACCTAGCAAGCGAAACGCCGCACACTTTGTAGGCCTAGAAACTCTGGCTAACTCCTCACCTAAGACCTCTTTTATTTTTTGCGCTAAAGCGTCCGCCTTTTCTGCGCTCTTTTCACCTGCCACTTCCAAGATACGGGCACCGGTAGCTGCCTTCCGGAACCGTACACTTGGGATACCACAGCTGTTGAGATCAACTTTTGCCTTGGCATCCTCCATCACTTTGGCGTATGTCGCGCCTTTCTCCATGGCCCCCTGTTGCAGAGTAATTACCACTGCAGCAGTTCGAGGGGCACGCAGCTTCCTCACCGGGGCTGGGCGACTGGCTGGCTTGGTAGTCCCTGTCTTTCCACTTGCCAAGGGAGCTTTGGTCACCTTTTTGCCCCTTTTAGTAACTGCGACCCAATCTTCATCGGTCAAATCCTTCGCAGGCTGCTGAAGAGCGGGAAGCGCTGCATCGACTGCCCCACTTTCTCTCTTCTTCGACCTCTTTTTCTTCTTCCCCTTTTGGGGTTGAGTGGCTGTCTGTTCAGCCTTCTTCGTCTGATCCCGTACAGGGGCTGCGGAAGATTTGGCATCCCTACGCTTGTCTGCAGCGAGAGGTGGACGAATGCGCTCTTCTGGCAGCAGCCTGTCCTCTACGTCTTCTACTATTGCGCTGACCCTGTTACCCACACTTGAGGCCGGCACTGCAGTGTTCATCCTTTTGTCTGCGGCTAATGGTGGCCGCAAACGCTTCTCGGGAAGCAACCTCTCTTCTAATCCTTCGAGCCTTGCGTTCATCATGGTCCCACACTGGACCATGACGACGCGCACTATTTCCTCCACTGTTGGGGGCCGGGCTGCTGCCGGGCCTTGGGTCTGGTCACACTGCTGCGCGAGCTGACGCATCTGGATCAACTCCTTCCGGACCTCAGCAAGCTCACCCGCGAGCCGCTTGTTCGCCGTCTCTAATCGAGCGACCTCTTCCGTCATTGTGCGAGAACGCAACGCACCAAAAGACACTTTAATTGTTTCCACCGCACTATTTAGGGCTCGAACGTAAGTCCCCTTAAGGTTGCCGGATGTCCTGGCAACCTTTTCAATGGTTTCCACGGAATCCAGCACCAGTCTAAATAGGTCTGGCGAGTCCGTTACCTCGCTCACCTCTTCCGATTGTTCCATTAGATCCGGGGATTTACGGAAGGTGGCCGCTATCGCCTCCCTTTTCCGCTTCAGATCATCCGCCATCTCTATTTCAGCCTGAAGCCGAAGCTCCTCAGCTTTTGCCGCATTCAATTCTGCCTTGGCTTTGGCCAGGCCAACGTATTTGCCCGTAGAGGGCGGGCGTCCACGCCCTCTCCTAGCTGGTGTTGTCGGTTGCGACTCGTCATCATCGCCCACATCAGAGCTCGCATCATCTCTTCGACGCTTTCTCCAAAAACGGTTTCCGCATGAAAATTCCTGCGAAGTCACGGTCTGGAAACTCACATCAGAATCCGTGTCCGACAAGTCCGCCATTTTCGACGAAGCAACGAGCATATCTTCATCGTTGCTGTCCGGCAGCTCGCAACGGGTCAGCACCACCCGCGCATTTTTCACCACTGGGGCTTGAGTAGCCTCCTCCTCCACACAATCCTTATAACTATAGACTGACGCAGCCGTCTTCCGCACCGAAGCGCAGGAGGTGGCTGCTCCCGTCTCTCTACCTACATTACACGTCGACCTAGCCGAGGCATCGGAAGACCCACTTTCATCATTAACTACAAGACGACCGGCTCCCCCCTCAGAATACGAACTGGGGAACAACGACGTAGCTGACGCTACGCCGCTACGGGATTCTCCAGCTGCGGAGCAGCTGGTACCCGCCTGAGGTAGTGTTTTTCGATTCGTCATAATTTTCATAGTTTTTTCCCTTTTTGAAGGGGTGAGGTCCCCTTATGTTGGGCGCCCTAGCGGCCAGATTCCCCCTGACCATACCTCACGTGTGAGCCCGGACGTGCACCGCAGCCATCCATAAACAACCACAAAACGTGGTTGTGTATGTGCAGCAGCAACACAAATCCGGACTCACACGCGAAGTACTCCCTTCGGCAGGCGCCAAAACCTTGAGACTTACTCCCCCCGTTACTCCCCTTCCCCCCCCCCCCATCCTACCCCACCGACAGAGTGCCGGCGCCTGGTGGTTTCTGTTACGTCTATTTCTGATGGAAGTAGACCAATAACGGGCAGCAACCGCGAGAAGGAACGACCCCACCAGACTTGCCTTGAGGATCTACACGACCTGCGCTCTCCCTCAAAGCCATTCGCCTCATTACTCGCTCCCAGAGCCGAGTAAAGAAGGCCAAGATTTATCCAATACAAGCGACCGAAGCCGCAAGCTAGGCATAGCAACTACTAATGGATAAACCCAGACCCGCCCAACCTAACCTAACCTAACCTTTTTTTTTTTTTTTTTTTTTTTTTTTTTTTTTTTTTTTTTTTTCCGCTGGGAAAAATGCATTACGCATGCCCCCCCATTGGGGGATGGGAGGGGTATGTGGGACTCACCGATCTATATAGGACCGGTATACCCACTAAACGACCCAGCGGCACTCCGGCATCGTCTGCGTGGAGGAGGATTGGGAAACCAGCAAAAGCCTTTACTTCCAATCCCCCGCCGACGACCGCCCGCCTGTACGGCGGGGCTCGCATGCTCCTCCCAGCAGGGAGGGGCCCAGGAACGACCGCGAGTGCTCGGCCGTTCCCGCCTGACAGAGGTGGAGGATATGTGCAATGCTGGAGAGAAGGCGCCCCCGCGCCTGTCTCCCGCTATCCTCCACCGGGTGGGGGAAGGTGATTGTCATGCAATCGCCTTCTTCTCCCACTTCTTCGCCTGCGGAGCGGTGCCGCGAGGGGATCATCCTCCCGCGTGCGCTCCGCCGCCTCCTTTTGAGACATCACGTCCTCACAAAAGGAGGCGACCGCTGTCCAGGCCCCTTCGCTTCCCAGCATGGAGTTGACCACACTGGGCAGCGAGAGGTCCGGCCCGACTATCGCCGCTAAGCCGCGACAAGGCTCGGACCACGCCGGGCACACTTCGAGGGTGTGCTGCGCAGTATCCTCCGTCGCACCACAATCATGGCACGACGGGTTTTCCTCCCTTCCTATCCGGTGCAGGCATGATCCGAAGCAACCATGCCCGGACAACACCTGCACTAGACGGAAGGAGAGGAATCCGTGGGATCGCCCGAGCCAGTCTTGCAATACTGGCCCGAGCGCGTCCAACGTTCGGCGGCCAAACGCGGCAGAGGCGAGGTCCTCCTTCCAATGGTGGACGATTGCGACCTTCGCCTCTCGCCGGACGGCCTCCCGCTCTTCCGGGGTGGGGTGCTCCCCGAGCGCCGTACGCCTTGCCGTCCACTCGTACACTCTGGCGAGTACCCACGCCTCCAGCTCCCAGGGTGGGGTGCCAGCCAGAGCGCATGCCGCCGCAAAACCCACCGAGCGGTAGGCTCTCGTCACCCGCTGCGCGATGGCCCTTTGGGGCCTGCGGATAGCGGTCGCGTTCTCCCTCTTGTGGAGGCAGTCCGCCCAGATGGGTGCCCCGTAAAGGGCCATACTCTTAAGTATGCCGGCATACAGCTGCCGGCATCGCGCTTTGGGCCCCCCCAGATTCGGGAGAAGCCACGCGAGCGCTGCCGCGGTCTTCAAAAGGCGCGTCGACAGCCCGCTGAAGTGCGGGCCGAAGCGCCACCTGCTGTCCTGGATGAGACCCAGATACTTCATCTGGGTCCTCACTCCGACCCTGACGCCCGCCACAACTATGTGGGCATCAGGAGGGATGCGATGCCGAGGCCCGTGGAAGAACACAGCCTCGGTCTTGTGCAGCGCAACCTTTAGTCCCAAACGGCGGATCCTCCCCGCGACCAAGGATCCGCCAGCCGATGCCAAACTGGCCGCCTCTCTGAAATCCCTCCCTCGGGCAGTGAGGAGAGTGTCATCCGCGTAGCAAATGACACTCGTGCCACGAAGGAGAGCTCCTCGCAAGAGCCAGTCGAACCCGATGTTCCACAGGAGTGGCCCTAGAACGGACCCCTGTGGAACACCGGACTCCGCGCCGTACCGCCGAAGCTGGCCCTCTTTGTCTACAAGGAGTACCGCTCGTTCCTCCAAGTAGTTGGCCAGGAGGCTCCGCAGGTACTGAGGCACTCCATGGTAGCGGAGCGCCTCTAGTATTGTCGGGTGGGGGATAGAGTTGAAGGCGTTAGCTATGTCAAATGACACAGCCAAAACTCCGTCCCCTGCCCCCACGGCCTCCTGCACTTGGCCCTTGAGCCGGGACAGCGCGTCAACCGTCGAACGCCTTCTTCGGAAACCAAATTGGGCGTCCGACAGGTCCGGCCCTACCCCCCTCAGGTGGCCCTTCAGCCGAGCAGCGACGACCCCCTCGAATAACTTTCCAGCCTCATCGAGCAGAACGATGGGCCGGTATGCCGAGGGGGAGTCCACCGGGCGTCCCTCCTTACGGAGAAGGCACAACTGCCCCTCCTTCCAGGGTTTCGGGAACCTTCCAGCCGCAAAACACGCGCCGAAGAGGTCCCGAAACCTATCCACCATTTGGGTGGCTGCTATGGCCACCACCCGTGCGGGGACGCCGTCCGGCCCGGGGGCCGTCTTCTTGCCGCGGAGACGGAACGCCGCCACGGCGAATTCTACCTCCGTGATCGGAGGGATCTCTACCTCCGGCGGAACCGCCCCCCGCGGGGGGTCCATTAATGGTGGGGTGAAGTTGGTCCCGGGTGGAAATAGGGACCGAACCACCCCATCCAGCAATGCCGGCTCGAGAGACTCCGTCAGCGGGGGACCATAGGGGCGCAGTTTGTTCCGCGCTGCCTTGTATGGTCTTCCGTACGGGTCCTTGTCGAGACCCTCCAGCATCTCAGCTCGCGCCGCGTCTTTGGCAGCGTTCATTGCCGAATTGAGGACCCTCTTTGCCTCTACATAAGAGGCGTAGAGAAGGTCCTCGTTTTCGGGGTCTCGCCGGCTGCGCCGTCGACTCCGCGTGTATTGCCGCCTTGCCACCACACAGGCGGCCCGGAGCTCCGCCAGTTCCTCCGACCACCAATAGACGGCACGACGGGGACGCGGGCGGCGAGACCGAGGCATGCTGGAGTTGCACACCTCGGCCAGGGACTTTCGTAGTTGGGCCGCTGCGCCGTCCACGTCCTGGACATTGATAGGAGGCGTGAGCCAGTCCTGGATGAACGCCGCCTCCCTGGCCGCTCCCCGGTCCAGGTGAGTGAGAGCCCACCGTGGAAAATGAGATCGGCCTGAGCGGACCGCCACCCGGAGGCTCTGGGTGGAGATGTCGAACCGCACATATCGGTGGTCCGACAAGGTCTCCACCATTTCCACCCGCCAGTCAACAACGCGGGCAGCGAGTGCGGGGGTGGCAAACGAGACATCGACCACCGACCCTCCCCGTTGCCGCACACACGTGTGGACTGCCCCTCTGTTTAGGAGGGACACGCCGGATGAGGCCGCCCAAAACTCGACGGCCCGTCCTCGAACGTTGCAGGTGGCGGCCGGGTTGCCCCAAGCCACCGACTTTGCGTTCAGGTCGCCCAATACGACAACCTGGCGCGGCGCCGCCCTACCGACGACTGCGGTGAGGATTTCGAGAAAATTCTCGAAATCCTGAAGAGGGCGGTTCGGGGAGAAATAGACCCCCACCAGGGCTATATCTCCCCACGCGGCGGCCACGTATCCCGGCCCCCTCTCTAACAGCGTTAGGGGAGGGGAGTCTGTGAAAGACCGCGACACCAATGCAACCAAGCTGTCCTGATCCCCCAGCCATCGGCCGGGGACCGAATACGGCTCGGCAACCACCGCCACGTCTACCAACCACTCAGCCATGGCCTGCATCAGCAGGTCCTGTGCTGCTTTGCAGTGGTTGGTGTTCGCCTGGAGAATGCGATGTCCGGTCCTATACATCATTCGGACATCGCACCCTCCTCGTCAGCCACCGAGGTCCCAGTTTCAGGGACAACGGCACTGACGGTAGCGGCAGGCTTGGACGGCGCCTGCGCTTTGCCCTTCTTTGAGGGAGGATTGCAATTCCTCCCCTTCATTACGTGGTCCGCCGGGCGGCCACTGGCAGCGCACACCGCACAGTGCGGCGTGGCGGCCTTGCAGGAGATGGACCTGTGCCCCGCCTTGCCGCAGCGGTAACAACAGTCCGACCTGTCCACCTTGGACGGGCAGAGGGCCCGAGTGTGCCCAATTCCGAAGCACTTGTAGCAGCGCAGAGGCTGCTCCTCAAGCGCCCGGACCACACTCGAGCTAAACCCGACGGCAAGCCGTCCCTTGGCAAGGACGGCCTTGGCCGCGGCGACCGGGCACTCAAGGCGAATGGTGCCCATGCCACCGCGACCGGGCCTGATGTCCCGACACGTTACCGCTGCGATATCACAGCCCCCTATTGCTGCGACCGCTGCCACCACCTCCTCCTTGGTAACCTAACCTAACCTAACCTAACCTAACCTAACCTAACCTAACCCCAATTCTGCCGCCAAACAGCATTGCTGTGTTTCGGCTAGAAGGGTCTGATCGCCGGTTAATTTACAGGCACGAGGCTTAACATCTACCTCCAATAATACAGCTAGTATTAAGTAGAATAACGTAGCATTTAATTTTAGTATTTATTGTATTTGGTTAAATTAAATTATAACAAAATGTCAGCAAAGTCAGTGACCGGATCCGTCCCTAAGTCGGAAGTGGCTCCTCAGGTAGCCCTCCAACCAAAACGATCGCTGCGTGAAAAGGTACTGAAAAAGGAAACAGTCGCCAAATCCCTCAAATTAGAGAAGTCGACGCGGCCATCGGTACCCGAGGCGAAGAAGGCATCGTCGGTCGGAGCACAACTGGAGGAAGTCAGCCCAGCGGTCCCCGCGAGAAGGAAGAGGACATCGCCTGCGAAACCGCCGCTACAGGTGAGTGAAAACCTGGCCACATCCTCAGACCAGTCCGCGGTGGATTCGGTCACAGAAAAAATTATAAATTGGCAACAGTGTGGGATTTCGCCTCCCAAACCCATGGAGTCCGACGACGACTCAGTAGTGTCCGGCATGGAACTCGACACCCCCGCAAACAGGCCCAAACCACGACACAGCATTCTGGTCGTGCCAACGGGAAGACGAACGGGGGTGGAGATGGACTTGGCCACGAAACTGGCCAACGAGACATTGCTGAAGGGAAAAGACGCGTTGGAGTCTGCAGGCAACATGAAGAGGGAGTGTAAAGTCATCGCACTCGAAAGCCTGCAGACTCTCTACGAAATAATCCTCTCGTTGTCGGACTCGAGATCCAGACACATCACCAGTCTGGAGAGGGAAAGGACGAGACACGCTACAGAGCTCGTTCGGGTGGAGAGAGCACACACCAAACAATTAATAGACATAACCACTAATCTTACGTCGGAGATGTCAAAGGCCAGGACGGACATCAGCGCATCGCTCAAGGAGATCCAAGCGGTTCGCAACTGGCAGGGGTACGAGACCCAGGAGCCCCATAGGCTTATTAAGGAAACGTCGGAAGCGCTCCAGGACCTTGACAAGCGTGTCAGAGCATTGGGTGAGCTCGTAACCAGCGGGCAAAAGGGGAAAGAGGAGGACCCCCACCGGAGAGACCACTCGAGCCTTAAAGCAGGAGTGCAATCTCTCCAAAACCAGCTGGACGAGCTCCGAAGGGAGACCAACAAAAACACGCGCGAGATCCTAGAGTCCAACCTTAAAGCCATGGAGAGGATGGATTCCAAACCCCAACCAGCACAGCCAGAACCTGGCCTACGACAGGAAGTGGAGGAGATGAAGGAGTTTCTAAAGGCGATGTCAGCAGAAAGAGCACCCCCATCCGAGCCACCGCAGCCCATTCTCATCAACATGGAGGAGCATATGCATCCTCTAACGGAGAGAATGGAAGCGGTGACGTCCGAGCTCCGAACGCTCCGAGAAGAGAAGAAGAGGGCACCACCACCGTCCCTCAGCCTCGAAGCGGAGCTCGCTAATGCCGGAGAAGTAGGTAGCTCAAAGGGAAGGCTGACCTATGCCAAGGTCGCCGCCAAACCACCACCGCCCTTAAAACCAAACCACACTCTGATCATCACATCAGACAACCCTCAGAACACCGGGGACAACGTGATCGACAGGATCAGAGTGGCTCTCGACACCAGAAAAACAGGAGCAAAGGTAGACAGAGTCAGGAAGGCCAAGAACAAAAAGGTCATCCTGAGCTGTAGCTCTAAAGAAGATCTCGACCTGGTGCAGAGCAGAGTTAGGACAGATAAGGGCCTGAAGGCGGAAGTGGCAAGGGCAGCCAATCCACTAGTCATCGTCAGGGATGTCCTGTCCTACCACACCGACGGGGACATCGTGGAGAATCTAATTGCACAAAATAAGAACATTTTTAAAGACGCCAACTTAAAAGAGAGTACGGTCAAGATGCGGTACCGTAAGAAGGCACGGAACCCACTCGAGTGCCATGCGGTACTGGAAGTCTCCCCTACCATTCATAAAAATCTAATAGAGGCTGGGAAAGTCTATATAGGGATGCAGCGCAGACCTATATTCGACCAGACCCCATTGGTGCAATGCACCAAATGCCTTGGCTTCGGCCATACAAAGGTTGTCTGCCGGGAGAGAGATGAGTTCTGCAGCCACTGCGGAAAGACTCACTCCTGGGAGAAATGCAAGGGGAGACAGGAGGGGAACCCTCCCAAGTGCAAAAACTGCTCGGCCGCGCACGGCACCAGCATCAACCTGGCGCACAATGCTTTCAGCAAAGAGTGCCCAGAGAGACTAAAATGGGATGCAATAGCGCGGTCCCGAGTATCGTATTGCTGAGGGCGTCTCACAGTACCGTAGCTCGGTCCCTCAAAACTTGGGCGGGGCAGGCTTGAGGTTTATCCAAGCTAACCTGCAACGCTCAAAACTAGCCACGGCGGAATTACTCCAGGTTGCGGTGGACAGGGGCATCACGATCGCCCTAGTACAGGAACCGTACGTCGGAAAGACAGGCGTCCTAAAACAACATCCTGGGACTAGGGTTATCCAATGCACCCTAAATAGGCAAAAACCAGTGAAGGCAGCCGTTATAATTTTCGGTGACCGGCTAGAAGTCGTACACGACCCACAGCTGGTAACCGAAACCGAAGCGGCAGTCCTTCTTATCGGGGGAGGCCTAAAACTAGGAGTAATTTCTGTCTACCTGGAGGGGGACCAGGACATTGTACCATATCTAGACCGTATCAAAAAAGTTACTAACAAGTTGGACACCAGAAACCTCATCGTCGCGGGAGATATAAATGCCTGGAGCCACTGGTGGGGCAGCGTATCTGAGGATGACAGAGGAGAGGTGTACAATGCGTTCCTGAATGAGAAGGGACTCCAAATTTTAAACACCGGAGACACCCCGACCTTCGAGACTTTCAGAAAGGGTAGAGCATGCACAAGTATAGTGGACGTGTCCGCTTGCAGCACACCCCTGCTTGGAAGAATCGAGGGATGGAGAGTGGAGAGAGGTCTCGTGACTTCGGACCACAACGCTATCACCTTCACCTTGCGCTTGGGAAGGGCCTTAGAAACCCTTAGGCCAGTCACAACGCGCAAGTACAACACCAAGAAGGCAAAGTGGACCGAATTCGCACATCTGCTAAAAACCATCCTAGCAGAGGGAGACATCACCACCGTCTCAATTTTGGAGTCTAAAACCCCGAGGGACCTCGAAGATAAGATCACAGCGTACACTGAAGCCATCCACAAAGCCTGCGAACAAACCATCCCTATCGCAGGAAGCAGGGCGGGCAATCCCAGGCCCCCGTGGTGGTCGAAGAAGCTGGAAGATCTTAAGAGAGAGGTCCTTAGGAAAAAGAGGAGGATCAGGAACGCAGCCCCTTGCAGGGTAAAAATGGTTATAGAAGAATACCAAAAATGCAAGGCGGAGTACGCAGTCATCGCAGAGAAGGCCCAAACAGAGAGCTGGAAGGAGTTCTGCACGACTCAGGAAAAGGAGAGTATGTGGGATAAAATCTACAGAGTGATCAGGAAAACGTCAGGAAGACAGGAGGACATGCTCCTGAGAAGCTCTGAAGGTAACACCCTAACTCCAAAACAGTCGGCTGAACTCCTAGCCAGAACTTTCTACCCAGACGACTCCGAGAGTACCGACCAGTCGTTTCATTCGAACCTCCGAGAACGGATGAAGGAGAGTGCCCTTGAAGACCTTTCGGAAAATGATCCACCATTCACGGCGGCGGAATTGGAGTTGGTGCTGCAAGCACAAAACCCCAAGAAGGCACCCGGACCAGACGGGCTAACAGCTGACATCTGCGCCGCAGCCATACGAAGTGACAGGGAAGTGTTCATGGCGATAGCGAACAAGTGCTTGTCGCTAAATCACTTCCCCACTCACTGGAAAGAGGCACACGTGGTCATCATTCGAAAGCCAGGAAAGGCAGACTACACTCATCCTAAGTCCTACAGACCAATTGGACTATTATCTGTTCTTGGAAAAACCATCGAGAAACTCATGATTGGTCGACTCCAATGGCATTTACTCCCAACCCTAAACAAAAGGCAGTACGGGTTCATGCCGCAAAGAGGAACCGAGGACGCCCTCTATGACCTAATAGAGCACATAAAAGATGGAGTAACCGGAAAAAACATCGTACTCCTAATCTCTCTGGACATAGAGGGGGCCTTCGACAATGCGTGGTGGCCAGCCCTCAAAAACCAACTTGTTAAAAAAAGGTGTCCGGTAAATCTATACCGGATGGTGTGTTCGTACCTCACAGACCGGAAGATCAAGGTCAACTACGCTAGAGCAGCCTACGAGAAGAAGACTACGAAGGGTTGTGTCCAAGGATCCATCGGAGGACCAATCTTTTGGAACGTCATCCTAGACTCGTTGCTGCAAAGCCTAGAGATGGATGGAGTATACTGCCAAGCCTTTGCAGATGATGTGGTTCTCGTTTTCACAGGACAGTCGGTCGGCAGCCTAGAGCGGTCTGTCAACTCAACGTTGGAACATGTGGCAACGTGGGGAAATCAAAACAAACTCAACTTCGCACCGCATAAGACCAACGCGATGCTTCTAACTAAGAAGTTGAAGTATGAAACCCCACAGCTATTCATGGCCGGTACAAAATTGGACCTCGTTGAGGAGATAAAGCTTTTGGGCCTTATCATCGACCGGAACCTAGTTTTTAAATCCCACGTGTCCGCGCAATGCAAGAAAGTAGCTGATATCTACAAGCAGCTTGCATGCGCAGCTAAAGTAACGTGGGGTCTAAACAGCGAAATCACGAGAACCATTTACATCGCGGTGGTGGAGCCTATTATGACATACGCCTCAAGTGCCTGGTACCAATCTGTAGAGCTGCAAATGAATAAAAATCAATTCAATGCGCTCCAGAGAGGATTTGCACAAAAGGTTTGTAGGTCATACCGGACAGTCTCTCTCACCGCTGCACTGGCACTGTCGGGACTGCTGCCACTGGACCTAAGGATCCAAGAGGCGGCGAACCTGTACAGAGCCAAAAAAGGTCTGGCGAAAGACTATCTCCCACCCGAGACGGAGCTCGAACTCCGAGTGGGATATCTAGAACAGCCCCATCCATCTACCCTAACATCCGTGGAGTACGAACTGCTAGAAGACACCGTTCAGCAGATCACCGGACCCCAAATTTATACAGACGGGAGCAAAATCGACGGAAAAGTAGGTGCTGCTCTAACCCAGTGGGAGGAGGGGAAGGAGTCAAACTTCGCCACCTTTAAGCTCCACCCTGCGTGCACAGTCTTCCAGTCGGAACTATATGTACTGCACAGGGCTCTTCAGATGGTGAATTCGAGCAGGGACCCCGTAGTCAGCATACTGAGTGACTCAAGATCGTCACTCGACCTGCTGCGGAATCCCAGCTTGAACCACCCTCTGGCGAGAAGCATAAAGGAGAACATTGTCAGGATCCAGGAAGGAGGACGAGAGATCCGAATGTTCTGGCTTAGGGCTCACGTGGGCACTGTCGGTAATGAGAGAGCAGACGAGTTAGCGAAAGCTGCTGCACTCGAGGACACCACTCAGGACTATGGAAGGATCCCCCTGTCTTACGTTAGGAGGAAAATTCGTGAAGAGTCGATCCGCAAATGGCAGGATCGATACGAAACCTCCAGTACAGGTGCGGTAACGAGAAGGTTCCTTCCAGACGTCCACAGTGCGTACCGGATAACTCGCTCTACAAAATTTACACCAGTACAAGTGCAAGTCTTGACAGGTCACGGGGGGATAGCCGAGTATCTTCACAGATTCAAGCTGAAAAATAGCCCGGGATGCGAATGCGACCCGGAAATCTGTGAAACTGTATGGCACATCATACTCGACTGCCCCCGTTTCCTAGCGGCTCGAACAGATCTAGAAGCCCGGATCGACAGAAACCTGGTCGAATCGGAACTGCACAACATCGTTGCAGATCCAGATTGCAGACCGCATTTTCTGTCATTCGCCGAGAAGATCTTCAGAGCTGCGGCAGGTAGGCACACGGATCTTCTGCCCCTCGAATCACAACCAACACCCGTTAGCCAAGCCACAAGTAGTGTCGGCTCTCGGCAGGAACCTACAGCCAAAAGCGTCGCTGTCCGCACGCTCCTCGCTTGCGGGGAGAGAGGAGTGCCTGGGATTAAAATCCGAGGAGTGGCACTCTTCATGGACAGCGCCAACGAGCGGCTTGGAATAGGTTTCTGTCGGACCGGGACTAGAAGTCACTTTACGATTTCACCTGGCTTGGCAGCACTCATAAATGGGAGCACGTCCAAAACGACCATGAGGCGCAAAGTCTACAGCGCGTTACCTGAGACGGAAGTGGCGGGCCACCGATGTCGACTAGTCCGATCGCACAACAAGACGATCGCTCTACTCGCATTGGAAGGCAACTACACCCCTTTCGAACAGGCATGTTCGATGCTCACCATGTTGGGAGAAACGGGCGAAGGAGCGGAGGATCCCCGTGTAATTAGTGTAGACGCGATGACGGTCGGGTATGAGCAAGGGGAAGTCGTAGACCGGCTATGCTGTTTAAAAGCCTCGGAACATCATGAGGTGGTCGTGTACGAAGACAGGGGTGAAAACCTAAACTATCTTAAAGCACACGACCCTAAAACAGCAACCGATAGCTGGGGACATCCTATGCCAACCTCGATCAGCGGATCCGAACGTGTCCAACAGAAGGCAGCCGCCGGAAAAACTGCAGAACATCAAAGCAGTGTGCAGGAGCTGAAGAAGAGAGCCAAAGTCGGAGGCCATCTCAAGGGATTTCTAAACACTTTCAGCTCTATGCTGGAAAGTCTGTCAGGAAATCCCTTTCCAACAACGAGATCGGGAGACGACGAAGAGGCACTCGAAGAAGCTCCAGCTAAAAAGGCGAAACTCAAAGCTCCATATGCGACAGGAACATCAAAGTCCAAAGTTCCACCAAAACCGGTACAAACGCAGGTAAAGAGAACAAGAGCCGACATGGGGCAGGTTGTTCCGCCTCGACTAGTAAATGCAGTGACTCCACAAGACCACGCGTACAATGCCTTCTTAGAGTTTCTCGCGATCACCAGAGCAACCGCAGACGTCAGACTCGGAGTGTGCAAGACCATCTTGCAACACTTCGAGCAGGGCAATGCGAAACTGCTGGAGGAGAAACTCGAGGAGGCAGAAGCAGCCATATGCAACAACGGCAACTCCCAAGTAATAAAGGGAAAAATGTCAGGTAGTTATATGGCGGCTTACAACGCGACCAGTGGTTTCGTGGAGGTGTGCATTGAGGGAACCGAGAGCGGAGCGCCTAAATTCAACACCCCGCAAGGTGACCCCTTGGTTGTTGTCGCAAAGTGCACAAGGATCCTACTGGATGACAGGATTCTCGAAATGGCGAAAACCATATCGGGAAATCAGGACACTGCATCCAGCTGGAAGGATTGGGCACTACCAACAATTGAGTGGGTCAATGGAGTTCCGGGGTGTGGAAAGACAACCTGGGTGGTAGGGCACTTCGATGCTGACAAGGACGCCATCATCACTACAACATCAAACGCAGCTAGCGACCTACGGGAGAAGCTAGCACCTCGTGTTGGTGACCTTGTCAAGACCAGGGTACGCACCATGGCTTCAGTCTTGGTGAATGGCTTCAGAGAGTCCAACAAGTTCAGCCGCTTAATGGTTGATGAGGCTCTCATGAACCACTTCGGAGCCATAGTCATGGCTGCCAAGCTGTGTGATGCCAAAGAACTGGTCCTCATCGGAGATGTCAACCAACTACCTTATATCGATAGAGAAAATCTCTTCGAACTGAGGTACTGCCGCCCAAACCTGGTAGCAAACATCAGCCAGGAGTTGCTCTGCACACACCGGAACCCCTTGGACGTCGCCTACGCCCTGCGCGAAGTTTACTCCGGTATCTACTCCTCAACCCAAAAAGCTCACTCGTTGAAGCTGAAATCCTATACTGGTGCCCAAATACCGCTCACGCTCCCCAATACGCTTTTCCTAGTCCATACCCAGGGCGAGAAGGAAAGGCTTATAGGACAGGGCTGTGGTGAAGGCACAGGTTCGCGCACGCTCACCATCCACGAAGCGCAGGGGTTAACGTTCGAAACAGTAGTTATTGTTCAAACCAAAGCTAGAACAATTGAACTACATCAGAGCGTTCCCCACGCGGTAGTAGCAGTCTCACGGCACACCACCAGCTGTACTTACTACACCGATGACGACAACGACGCAATAGGGTACTTCATCAAGCGAGCAATGGCCGCGTCCACTAAAAAGATCCTAGAGTATAATTTAAAAATGTCCATAAAGCACCGAAACGCAGCGGTCGTCGAAAAGTTGGCTCAGGAGATGAGGGATGCCAACTTGGAAACTTAAAGTTGTTTAGTCTAATAGTAATGTTCATTTAAATTGTCAAGTTTTTCAAAATGTAATAATCTTAAATAATAGTAATGTAAAATTAGAATATCAATCTTTTCCAAAAATGTAATTATTATAAGTTAATAAGTAAATTGTAAACAAAAGCAAATACAAGGAAAAAAAAAAAAAAAAAAAAAAAAAGAAAAAAAAAATTCATACAAAATATAATATACCACAAGAAAATATATATTAACAAAAAAAAAAAAAAAAAAAAAAAAAAAAATTATATATTATATGTATCCCTCTCATAATAAAATGTATTAGAATAATATAGAAGTAAAATTTTCAAGTTATATAGAATCAATAATTTAATTATTTTTCTTACTGAGTGAGATCCTTTCTCACAAAAATTGTAATAAAGTTAATAAATAAATAAAGTAAAATAAAAAAGAGCACGGACCACAGAGTCTGTGGAGAGCAGCTGATAAAAAAAAAAAAAAAAAAAAAAAATCCTAACCTAACCTTTTTTTTTTTTTTTTTTTTTTTTTTGTTGACGAGGGGGAAATCTGCAACCAGATACCCTACTGCATAGAGGGTACAGTAGGGTTATGTGAGGTTCACGGACTCGTGTACTCACTAAAACCCCCCCGGTGGCCATCCTCGACGCATGTTGGGGGGCTCCGGGATCTCCAAGGGAACGCACCGGTGCCCACCTCGCGCTGTGCCTTTGCACGTCCAGGGGGAGGCTATCTAGCCACCCCCGAACACCACGGTGTTGACAGCAGCACATTGCCGCCGCCCTCCCGGGGCCCGTTTAACGGACGGCCGAAGCCCTCACTCCGACCACCCACGGACCCGAAAGTTCCCCTGCCTGGCAGGGGATACCACACAAAAGCCCCTTATGGGGCAGGCGCAGCGGGGCGGCCACTGCCGCCTCGCCGTCGCCTCCTTCTCCGAGCGGGATCAGCCCTCTCGCGATCTCGCTCGGCGGCCTCTTTCCGAACCATAACGGTCTCACAGAAAGAGGCCACCGCCTTCCACGCCATCTCATCTACCAGCATATACTCTAATACGCCTGGTAGAGAGAGGTCCTGCCCGATCCTGGCGATCAGGGTCCGCCGCTCCTCACACCACGCCGAGCATTCCTCAAGCGTGTGCTGGGCGGAATCCCGATCCCTCCCACAATGGTGGCATTGCGGTGTCGGTTCGCGTCCGATCCTATTCAGGTACTCACCGAAGCACCCGTGCCCGGTGAGTACCTGAGTAAGTCGATAGGTGACGTTACCCTTTTCCCTCCCCAGCCAAGCTTCGAAGCTCGGCACAATCGCGCCGACGGCGCGTTGGCGTATGTTCCACGGCTCCTCGAGCCGCTCGCGCCACATCCCGAGCGCACGTCGGCGCTCTTGCACCCGCACTTCAGCCGGCGCGACTCCGCTCCCGTCATCCCGGTGGAGGCGCACGTACACACGTGCGTCCATCTCCGCCAAGATGTCGAAGGGCGGGAACCGCGCCAGGAGAGTTGCTGCCTCGAAAGATATCGTCCGATATCCTCGTGCGATCCGGATGGCGACAATACGCTGCAGGCTATAGAATATAGTCCTGCTGCGTCGGAGCGCCAGTCGCTCCCACCAGACGGGCGCTCCGTAGAGTGCCATCGACCGCACGACTCCGGCGTAGAGGCGGCGAACTCCCTCCCTAGGTCCCCCGAGATTAGGCAGCAGTCTGTGCAGAGCACCCACCACCTTCTGGATCCGGGGGACGGAACGACTGAAGTGTTCCTCGAAACCCCAGCGACTATCCAGGATGAGGCCCAGGTACTTCAGGTACCGCCCCACTTGGATGTCAACGTCACCCACACGAACCGACAAGCTGGGTGGTTCCCTTCCCCTAGGGAACTTGTGGAACCACAGCGCCTCGGTCTTGTGCGGCGCTGTGTGCAGACCCAGCTCGTGGACCTTGTTCACGACACAAGCCACCCCAAGCTCGGCGAGCTCCTTGGTCCCGTCGAAGGAGTCCCCGTTGGCTAACACAAGAGTGTCATCCGCGTAGCAGACGACGTGTACGCCGACGGGGAGATCGACACGCAAGACCGCGTCGTATGCGAGGTTCCACAGAAGCGGGCCCAATACAGAACCCTGCGGAACCCCGCAACTGACATCCCTCTCATGCAAGTTACCGTCCCTGCCCACGTACTGCACACATCTGTGCTGCAAGTAGGCGCCGACTATGCGCTGCAGGTAGGGCGGCACTCCGTGAAACGCGAGCGCCTCCCTGATCGCCCTCCAGGGCAGGGAGTTGAATGCGTTAACGATGTCCAAGGACACCGCCAACGCCTTCCCACCCCGGGACACCGCCTGGTTCGACAGCGTACGGACACGAAGAATCGCGTCCACTGTCGAACGAGCACGCCGGAAACCAAACTGGTCATCCGACAAGTCGGGGCCTACCCGCCACAGGTGTGTGCATAGACGAGCGGCAATTATTCTTTCGAACAACTTGCCGGCCTCGTCCAGTAGGCAAATGGGACGAAACGCAGAGGGGGAGTCCGCGGACCTGCCGCCCTTCTTCAAGAGGACCAACTTTGCCTCCTTCCAGCCCTTGGGGAACACCCCGCAGCGGAAACAACTGTCAAACAGCTGTCGCAGCCGGTCCCCCAGGCCAACAGATAGAGCCAGCACCCAAGCCCGACCAGGTATTCCGTCAGGACCTGGTGCTGTATTGCGAGCCCTGAGGCGCTTCACAGCGCAGACCAACTCCTCCTCGGTCACCCCCAGATCATCGGACCAGATGGTCGGTTCCGACGATAGCCCGAGGGGAGAGGGACTGTCCTGGACCCTGGGAAACAGTGTGTCAACGACACTCCCCACCAGATCAGGGTCCAGAGTTTCAGTCAAAGGAGGGACCCATGGGCGCAGCTTACCTAGTACCATCTTGTACGGGCGCCCCCACGGATCCCTATCCAGTCCCTCGAGGAGTTCACTCCAGGACTGAGCCTTCGCATTGGCGATGGCCGCCTGGAGCGCTGTCGTAGCGCCTCGGTATACCTCGTAGGCTCTATCCTTTACTTCGGCAGGAGCTCGTCGCCTTCTCCTAGCTCTGGTGTACAGGCGTCTGGAGCACAGGCATGTCTCCCGCAGCCGCGCTATCTCCTCTGACCACCAGTACACCGACCTACGCTTGGTTGGCCTGGCTCGGGGCATCGATAAGTCGCAGATCAACGTCATCGTTGCCCGGAACCAGGCCGCCTCCCTCTCAGGATCGGGCAGATCCTCTTCAGCATGGCCTTCTGGCCAGGCCGCGACAATGGCTGCAGCTTCGAGAAAGTCTCGATTAAGCCACTTGAGGGCCCATCGTCGAGGCGGGCTGCTACTACGGCGGGCCACACGGCCAGGAGGGCGAAGAGCCACATCAAAAACGATGTGGCGATGGTCGGATAGCGTGACCATCTCTTCGGCGACTCTCCATCCCGACACCATGTGTGTGGCAGAAGGAGTCGCCCATGATAAATCCACGATCGACTCCCCCTGCCACCGCACACATGTGTTTACGGACCCCCGATTCAAGAGTCGGAGGTCATTTCCTGCCGCCCATTCAACAGTGGTCTCCCCCCTGCGGTTGTCTCGGGGACTCCCCCACGCACGAGAGTGAGCGTTGAAGTCGCCCAAGACAAGCACGGGACGGGGCAGGCATCTGCGGATGCAGTGTCCCACCTCGTCCAGGAACGCCTCGTAATCAGTGAGATTACAGTTGGGGGAGATGTAGCAGCCTACAACGGCTATTCGTCCCCACTCAGTGGCTACGAAACCCGGTCCCTTTTCAATAAGGGCACAAGGGGGGTCATTTTCGCCACCACCCCAGTAAATAGCTACGGAGCCCACATCGTCCCCAAACCATCGTGGATGGTCTGGGACACGATAGGGCTCCCCTATTACGGCAAGAGCAATTGACCACTGCGCGAGGGTTTGCAAGAAAAGATCCTGCGCACCTCGGCAGTGGTTCAAATTGCCCTGGAGGACTCGAATGGTTTGATCCATTACGAGGCCTCCATGGCCTCCTGGGGCGGGCCATGGCCCGCCTGAATGGCCGCCACTGTTGAGGCCGTTCCGCTTCCCGGTGTTGGGGCTGGAGGAGAGGGCTTTTTGCCCTTCCTCTTACCCTTAGGAGGGGTGCACTGCTTGCTACCCATCCTATGGTCAGCCTTACAGCCCTTGTCAGAGCACAGTGGACATTTGCGCGGACGCGTGCATTGGCTCGCCCGATGATCGGGTTCGCCACACGCGTAGCACAGGTTGGTGCGGTCCAATGTGCTCTGACACATGCTGCGTACATGCCCGTACTCCAGACACCGGAAGCACTGTAGCGGCCTTGAGGTCAGGTAATCCACCCGAGCCGAGACCCACCCGATGACGACGTGCTTTGCCGCGGCAAGCTTGCGCACTGCCGCTAGTGGGCAACGCACCCACACCGTGCCCAGGGCAGTGGGCGAGCGATGGACTTCGCCCACTTTGACGTCATCAGCCGAGCAGTCCCCAGCCTTGGCGACCGCCTCCGCTACCTCCCGAGGTGTGACGGCTTCATCGAGGTCTTTGAGCCTCAATTCAGCCATCTTCATCGGGCGCGCAATGCGCACACCCAGATCCGCGAGGGCTTCGCGCATGCGAGCTGCCAATGCATCAGCTTTCGGTGCACATTCCGGGCCCGACACCTCTAAAATTAACCCCCCCGTTAATGCTCGTTTGGGGCGGACTGTGTCCACCCCAACGTCCGCCAGCCTAATACGTACTTTGGCGGCCGCCATTACCGCAGCATATGTGAGGTCGGAACCCTCCGGAACCGTCACAGTGATCGCTGCAGTGGTAGGCAGCCGCATTGGCGTCGCCTTGAGGGCAGGCTTAGGCACGGCCTTAGGGCCGGTTTTGGGCGCAGCCTTGGAGCCAGCATTGGGGCTCGGCACTGCCGGTGGCAACTCACTCGTTGCCTTGGGAGCCTTTTTCCTCTTCCCCTTTCCACCCCTGACCACCGTAACCCAAGATGTCGTTGGAGCCAACGGCACTTGATTCGCGGTGGGCTGCGACTGCACCGCTGGTGGGCTCACCACTGGTGTTGGCAGCTGTTGGCGCTTCGCCTTCGTCTTCCCTGCCTGCCCTGGCGGTACTGTGGGAGCCGCGCTTCTTTGGGGTGGTGTTTGCTGCGACTTAAGAGCCTCAGCCAACTTCCTGTCCATGAGAGCGCCTATGCGCTCCATGAACCTCCCCTCCCATTCCTTCCCACTAACGACAGATGGTGACACCGCCGCTTCGGCTGTGCTCCCAGCACTCGCCTGCCTACCTACTTGCTGGCTGACGCACTCAGTCAGCTTTTCTATCTTTACAGATAGGTCAGCGATCTGCGTACGCAGCTCAGCATTCTCCTTCTCAAGGCGCTTGACATTCTCATCAGCAGTCGCCCGCTGGACGACCACCAATGAGGCCGCCTGCGCCTTCCTCGCGGACATCCGCAGGCCGTGAATAAAGTCACCCCGCATGTTCTTGGACTTGTCGGCGATCTTCTCGACAGTCTCGAGGTTGGCTTTAATCACGGCACACAACTCCTCAGTTGGCCGCGTCTCCATCTCTCTCTCGAGGTCATCTGCCTTCGGCAGCTTCCCCTTCGCCCTTGTGTTTGAAGGAGAAACGGACGGGTCGAAGATATCGTCCTCGTGCGAGTTCCTCCTCTTCAAAAACGTGGCGCGCTTGGACCCCGGAAGGTCCGAGGCGCCATCCTCTGGCTTCCTCCCTCGCTTCCGCGCGGTGCGGGATACCTCCGACGCCGTCGAAGCAAACGAGCAGACGGACATGCTGGAGCAGTCCGACTCCTCACCGCCAATACTGGCCACACTAGGTGACCTAGTGACCGGCTTCTTAAAGAAGCCCGCTCCGGCAGCGGTTGTCGAAGGGGAACACCCCTCACCAACCACCGTCGGAACAATCATCTTCCCCGCCGGAGCGCGGGAAGACCTCCTTACGTCTTGGCATTTCTTGCCCCCCTCAGATACGATGGGGCTGAGTGCCGTAGCACTGTGGGATTCTACAGCGTCGGAGACGCTGATACCCACCTGAGGTATTTGTTTTTTTGAAGATGCCATCATGTTTTTTTTCCTTTTTTAAGGGGTGAGGTCCCCTGTGTGGCGCCTTATTGGCCGGGTTCCCCCCGACCATACCACGCATGTAAACCCGAAGCAGCACTAAGCATAAAAATGCAGCAGCGCAGGTCCGGATTTACACACGCAATACTCCCCTCGGCAGGCGCCGAAACCATATATTGGGATTTGGCCCTCCACTAATCCCGATGGATCCCTCACGTGGGTGGCTTAAACAGGCCGCCCCACCTTCTCGGCGGAGTAGGAAACTCCTTTCCTCCGCCAGACTTCATCCGCTGCGCTTTATGCTAATTTCATAGAGACACGCGGAGAAGCCTCCCCTTTCCCTCCCCCAGGCCCCCAATCCGCTAGTGAAGCGCTGACCCACCCAGAATCCCGCAAGGAAGCTGACCCATACAACCGACTCGCGGGAGACCGAGCAGGACGGCGCTGCACCAACAGTTCGGGAAACCTCCCCATTTCCCCCCCAGTGTTTGGTCCGCGCCGGTAAACCGGTAACTCCCATTTCTGGGAGCCGTTCCCCTATCCGCCGCCCGGGGACGCGCCGCGTTGGGGTACACCTCCCCACCCACTGGGACAACCCAGCAGGTCCGCGGAACCTTTTTTTTTTTTACCTGGGAAAATCCTTTATGGATACCACCGTTCCGGGGGGAAACGGTGGTTATGTGGGACTCACCGCCGTAAGGCGGCATACGCACTAAAAAACCAGAGTGTTCCTCCTACACCAACTTAAGACGAGGGGCATGGGACCGCTCGCGCATTACTCCACAGCCCTCGTCGGTGTTGCTGCCCGCCTAGCGGCAGACTCTCCTCCTGGGAGGTCTTCACAAGACCTCGCCACCTCATGTGTGATGCCCCGGAACACACGGGGCATCTCCACCTCTCGACGACCTATTATTAGGGGATGCCAGGTGCCCCCGCACCCAACACCCTAGGCCCTCGGAGCGGAGACGGGGTGCGGGCTCGATTAGCCCGCCTCCGTGTCCGCGCCCTCCGGAGCGGCTGAGCGAGAGGATCTCTCTCCCTCTCCCGCTCCTCTTCCTCCCTCTGCGAGATGACTGCCTCGCAGAAGGAGGCCACCGCCTCCCATGACCTCTGCCCATCGAGCATTTTTAGGATAATGGTCGATAGGGAGAGGTCAGTCCCTACGACCGCGACCAATGATTGCCGCGGTTCAGCTCCTCCCGGGCATGCCTCCAGCGCATGTTGCGCCGTATCCTCCGCATGTCCACACTGATGGCAAGCTGGGGAGTCCTCCCTTCGGGCAACGCGTTGTAGGTACCTCCCGAAACAACCATGTCCCGAGAGGACCTGCGTGAGTCGGAACGAAAGACTCCCATGCTTCCTGCGGACCCACTCCTCCAGTACTGGGCTGATCGCCTCCAGTAGTCGATGGGCACTCTGCCCCCTCTGCACCTGCCCATTTAGGAGACGCTCCCTCCACGTGGCGATGGCGGACACCCTGGCCTGATTGCGCCAGTGCGCCACCTCCTGCGGCGCCGGTCGCTCGTCCCGCTCCCGCGCCTGCGCTCTGCGCCAGTAGACCGAAGCCAAAACTTCAGCCTCAAGGTCCCACGGGAGCGAGCCTGCGAGCACGCATGCCACTTCGTGGGATAGTGTGCGATACCCCCTGCACACCCTCACCGCCATCACCCGTTGAGCTCCGATCAGCACGGCAGTGGTCTGCCGATCGAGCTTTCCCGCCCATATCGGGGCGCCATATAACGCCATAGAGCTTACCACCGCTGTATAGAGGCGGCGGCAGCTCACTTCGCAGCCCCCGATGTTCGGGAGCAGTCGGCTAAGTGCGCCGGCTGTCTCCAAGATTTTGGGGGACAGCCGCCGCACGTGCTCCTTGAAGTTCCATCTGCCGTCGAGGACGACACCAAGATACTTCAGTGTCGTCCCGACGGGGATGGAAATTCCACCCACCACTATGGTGGAGTCTGCAGGTGGTTTCCGCCGGGGACCATGAAAACATATGGCCTCGGATTTGTGAAGCGCCACCTGCAGACCCAGCATCCGGATCCTTGCCACGACCGTAGCAACTCCGGCTGTGGCGAGGATCGCAGCCTCCCTATAGTTGCTTCCCCGGGCGGCAACCAACGTATCATCGGCGTAGCATACTACGCTAACGCCACGCAGGCTTGCCCCCCGGAGGACCCAATCGTATCCGACGTTCCACAGGAGAGGGCCAAGAACCGACCCCTGCGGAACACCGCGCGTCATGGGACTACTTCCCTCCCTGCGAGTCGTCGGGAAGACTACCTCTCGATCTGAGAGATAGTCCCCGACAAGTCTTCGCAGGTACTGGGGCACCTTGTGGTACCCCAGACCGGCGTGTATCGTGCTCCAGGGCAGCGTGTTGAATGCGTTGGAGATGTCCAACGATATGGCCACCAACACGCCGCCACTGGAGCACGCCTCCTCGGAGAGGTCGCGGACGAGAGATATGGCGTCAATCGTCGAGCGACCTCTCCGGAAGCCGAACTGGTTAGGCGCCAGATCCGGTCCCACCGTCTCGAGGTGCCTGACCAGGCGGGCAGCCACTACTCTCTCCAATAGCTTGCCCGCCTCGTCAAGCAGCACAATCGGGCGATAGCCCGAGGGCTCGTCCGCGGGACGACCCTCTTTCCTCAGGAGGACGAGTTTGCCCCTTCTCCATCGCCTGGGGAATCTTCCCCCCACAAGGCACCTGTCAAACAGGTCCTTCAAGGCGGGTCCCAGGTGCTTCAAGGAGAGGGCCCACGCGCGACCCGGTATGCCGTCAGGCCCAGGTGCCGTGTTCTTGGCTCTCATCCTGAGCACCGCCGCACCCAGCTCACCCTCGGAGATAGGGACAAACTCGCTCTCCTCTCCTTCGGCGAGATCGGCCGAAGTCAAGGGAGGCGTGAACTCGGCCCCCGGAGCACCGGGGAACAAGCCATCGACCACTCTTTGGAGCACCGCCGGTTGGAGCGAGGCTGTGATGGGGGGAGCCCAGGGACGAAGCTTTTGCCTCGCCCACTTGTACGGGCGGCCCCATGGGTCGCGCTCAAGCCCCTCCAGCAGCTGCTCCCAGGCTAGCCTCTTAGCCTCAACTATCGCGACGCGAAGGGCCCCAGAGGCCTCCCTGTAGGCGGCGTAAAGAGACTCGCTCTCCATAGTCTCTCGCCGCCTCCGCCTCCGATACCGCTGGTATAGTCGGCGCCTCGACACGCAACTTCTCCGGAGTTCGGCAATCTCCTCCGTCCACCAATAGACTTGGCGTCTCGGCTGTGGGGCTCGCGTACGCGGCATCGCAGCGTCGCAGACGCGCGACAATGCCTCGCACAGCCTGTCCGCCATCGCGTCCGGGTCTACTAGATCCGGCTCCTGAGGAGTGCCATTCCATACTTCGACGAGGGCCGCCTCCTGCAGCACTTCGGCGTTGAGGCGCTTCAGGGCCCATCGCGGACCTATCTCGCCACCTACCTCTCTCACCTCATCTGTTTGGGTCGGGGAGACGCTGAACCGGATGTACCTGTGATCGGACAGCGTTACCACGTCTACCAGGACCTGCCAGTCGCGAATGCGGCAAGCGATGTCCGGGGTGACGAGCGTCAAGTCGACGATCGACTCACCGTTCCGCCGGACGCAGGTGCTTACCGATCCCCGATTTATAACGCAGAGGCCCACCTCGGCCATCCACTCTAGAACGACACCGCCCCGCGCGTTTGTCACCAGTGACCCCCACGCCGCTGATTTGGCGTTGAAGTCGCCGAGCACGAGGACAGGGCGCGGGCGGGTCTGACCAATCAAGGTCCCCACCTCGCCGAGAAGAGTCTCTAGCTCGCGAACTGGCCGGTTCGGGGAGTGGTACACCCCCACGATGACGGCCTGGCCTACCCTAGCCACTATAAAACCCCTGCCCCTCACCACGTCTTCGAGAGGGGGGGAGTGAGCCGGCGATTGCGTGGTGATTGCCACTAGGCCGTCGAGGTCCCCAACCCAATCAGACCTAGGTCGGACCGCGTAGGGCTCGCTCACCACCGCCACCTGGATCAACCGCTCCGCCATGGACTGCAGGAGCAAGTCCTGAGCCCCAGCGCATCGGTTGATATTCGCCTGTAGGAAGGTTAGAGCCATACTAATTAACCCTCCTCCATGCGTCCAGCTGGCCCTTTATCGGGGCGAGGCGGACGCGGCTGGGCCGTAGCCCCAGCCGCATTGGCCTTCCTTCTGACCCCTGGCTTTGACGGGGACTTGGCGCATGCCTTGCTCCCGGAGAGGTGATCCGCCGGCTTCCCCGCTGCTGCACATAGGGTGCAATGGGGGGCGGCGGTGCAATCTTTGGCCTTGTGGGCCTTTATACCGCAGCGGTAACACTCATCGCTGCGGTCCACTTCGGCCTTGCACTTGGCCGCTACATGGCCCAGTTCAAGGCAGCGGTAGCAGCGGCGGGGTCTCGCTTCCAGGATGCTGACTCGCGCTGCCACCCAGCCCACCAAAACGCGGCCACCGCTGGCCATCACTTTCTTTGCGGCCGCAGTGGGGCAGCGCACGAACGCGGTGCCCATCCCGGCTTGGCCCCGGCGGATTGCGCCAACGGAAAACGCCGTCACATGGCATTCGCCCTTCCCGGCCAAGGCCTCCGCCAGCTCCTGCGGAGCGACGGAATCATCCAGGCCACTGACCCGAAGGTCTGTTGTTACGGTCGGCCTGGAGACTCGTACGCCTTCCTCGCCTCCGAACACCTCCCTGAGCTTTTCGGCAAGGACGTCCGCTTTGGCCGCGTTGTCCGCACCGGAAACCTCCAGCACTCGTGCCCCAGTAGCCGCCGCCCTGATCTTCAGCGGCGGGAGCCCCAGCTCGCTTAACTTCACCTTCGCCTTGGCCGCTTCCAACATCTTGGCGTAGGTGATGCCTTTCTCAACCGCACTCTCCTGCAGCGTGATAACCACCGCTGCGGTCCGTGGAGGGCGGAGTTTGGCCGCACCCGCTTTGGGGGGCTGCGTCTTCGACCTAGGGATTTGGGCCGGAGGGGGAGGCCTCTTCTTCTCGGTGGGTCCTGCCCCTACCGTGGCACGCACCTTGTCCCGCCTCTTGTCCTTTCCCCGCCTCGTGACCACCTGCCAGTCCTCAACAGGAGCCGCAGCGCTAACAGGGGCGGGGGCCGGCTTCGGCTTTGGAACCGCTCTTGTTCCCGGCTTTGGCGCCGGAGTGTCCCTCTGAGCCAAGGACTCAGCTGGACGCACCTCAGCCTCTTTTCTCCGATCTGCGGCCAGAGGGGGCCTCAGGGTCTGCCTGGGCATCAGCCTCTCCTCGATTCCGGCAAAGCGGGCGTCCACCATTGTGCCGACTTGCACCATGATGTGCCGCATTGCATCCTCACCGCAGGGGGCTTGGGCCGGGGCCTGAGCGGGCATCAAGGTCGAAGCCACTTGAGCTTGGGCAGCCCTCATCTGCACCATCTCCCGCCGCAGCTCCTTAAGGTCCGCCGCGAGCCGCTCATTAGCCTTTATTAGAAGGGCCATCTCCTCGGACATAGTGCGGGCCCGCGTTTCCTTGAAGGACGCCTTTATCACATCCGCGGCCTCCTTGAGGGTCCTCACCGACGTGCCCTTAAGGTTTCTGGACTTGGTGGCCACCGCATACACGATGTCCACTGAGTCCATCAACATTGACTCCAGCTCGGCGGCATCGCAGTTGCCAAGCCGTGAGTCGCTGCCCTCGGGCACCGATGCTGGTACCTTGAGGTACTGCGCCTTTCTCCTTTTTTGGACGTCCTCTTGGAGCTCTTTTTCGGCTGTGAGCCGCATCTCCTCTTCCCGCGCCCGGTTGAGCTCGGCCTTGGCCTTCGCCAGCCCAACGTATTGCCCTGTTGTGGGCGGGCGCCCCCTACCACGCCGAGCGCTCGAGACCTTGGGTGCAGGTGAGGATTCACCCTGGTCTCCCTGCCCTTCCTGCTCCTCCATATGCCGCTTGCGCAGCCTCCTCCCGGAGCCGTGAGACGACACTGTCTCCCAGGTCATGCCGTCAGAATCAGATTCTGACAGGCAGACCGTCTCAGTTCGGAGCCATGGGGCTTGAGTAGCCTCCACATTCGAAGCAACGGGCAGATCTTCGCCGTTGCTCTCCGTCAACTCGCAACGGGTCAAAACGACCCGCGCATCTTTCACCTCACATGCCTTCTCGGCACCACTCTGCGCAGACGCGCACTCTCTTTCCACTTCCTCTTCTCCGTCACTTAACCTAAAAGAATTTTCATAAAATTTAGTCATATTCAGTCCCACGAGTACGTGGGAAAGGTGGGTCGCCCCGGACAGTGCCCACTGTAACCGGGGAAGTCTGGCGTAACCCGCTCAGGGGAGCGACACTTCCCTGGCGGGGGACGCAGTAGCGACTGAAAATCCGTTCAGCCTTCCAGGCCTCACGCTGCGCCGCCGCTTACCTTCGGGTGATTTTTTATAGAGGTTGTCTTCCTCGCGACCCGGGCGACCAAGCCAGGGCCTATCGGTCCCGCTCAGATCGCAAAACATGACTGCGACCATGTTGCGGGGTTACGATTTTGGGGCGGTGGCAGGGAAGTAAACTCCCACTGCCTGCCCGGCGGCAGGGTAAGTGCACGCCAGGCCCGACTCCCGACTCCTCCTAGCCTAAAAAAGGCTATCCTCTCTTGTAGGCACCTAGCCTACAAACGGACGGCTCCACCAGCCCATCCCGTCCCACCTACCCATCCTACCCCACCGACAGAGTGCCGGCGCCTGGTGGTTTCTGTTACATCTATTTCTGATGGAAATAGACCAATAACGGGCAGCAACCGCAAGAAGGAACGACCCCACCAGACTTGCCTTGAGGATCTACACGACCTGCGCTCTCCCTCAAAGCCATTCGCCTCATTACTCGCTCCCAGAGCCGAGTAAAGAAGGCCAAGGTTTATCCAATACAAGCGACCGAAGCCGCTAGCTAGGCATAGCAACTACTAATGGATAAACCCAGACCCGCCCAGGTCCGCGGAACCTAACCTAACCTAACCTAACCTAACCGAGTAACAGCCCAACCTCGCCACACACTCAATATAGCTCCGTAAAAAAAAAAAAATTCAATTAAATTGTAAATTTTTGAGCTAGCGCAAAAATTTTTTCAACGTCGGTAACAGTAGTGCTTGACTCACAAGGATTACTGTTTTCAACATCCTGCACCAAGGCGTTTTGGAACAGGGGGCCCGGGACTTTGGACCACCATATCTCAAAGGAGGACGGAGAACTCTTCAAACAATCACCACCACCAGACGGAGCTCGACGAGATCTGTCAAGCGGAGCTGGAATTTTGAAAATCCGTCCAAGCCAAAGGGAGATACAAGGTACCGAAAATCAGGAAAAACAACCTCACACACCGCGTGGTCGACACACGTGTAACCTAGTTACACTCAGTCGACACGAGGCGTGACGTCGGACAACCAAGGTGAAGACTTCGGATCCGGCCTCAGGACTGCGCCACTGCGGAACATCAGCAGCGGAGCACCTTCGTCGGACCCTCAGGTGAACCTTGGTCTAACTCCTGAACCCAAAGTCCTAGGACACCCGAGTTTGGACTCCTTTTAAAGGGGAGACCAGGCCCGTCCACATTTTCCCTACCCCCACCCCCCACCCCAACTTCATTTTTCCCCCCCTTTGCCGTAAGGCTACCTCACCCCTCCGAGTCTTATCTCCGGGGTCATATTACCTGAAGGAGGTGGACCGCTGGTGTTAGGTACCTCCACCACCGGCCACAGGAGCCCCCACCACCTTGCTCCAAGGGACCCCCCCCAACCCCCCTACCCCCCAACCCCTACCCCCCCCCAACCCCCCCAACCCCCCCAACCCCCCCCCCCCCAACCCCAACCCCCCCCACCCCCCGTCTCCTCCCGAGACCTTCCCCCCCCCGACCCCCCTCAAAATTCCCAAAACCCCCTCGGGCTATATCTCCGAAACCAGTGGAGATAGACCCCCCGAGTTTGGTATCCCCGTAAACAGCGTCGAGAGCCCTACAATCTGGCTCCAACGGAATTCCAAATTTCCACCCCACGTCAGCAGAAAATCTGAAAACAAAATCACCATCAAGCATCACTACACCGGCGGCGCGCGAGAAGGCTTTTACTCAGTAAGAAAAAATTTTAAAGTAATTAGTGTAACAAATTAACAGGTGTAACAAGTTCTGAACATTTTATTAAATATTGTAAAACTCTAACAAATAATACTAGCCGTAAAGGTAGTAGAGTCACAGTCAAGGACTCGTCCGGGGAAGTACTACCATCACACCCAATTCTGCCGCCAAACAGCGTCGCTGTGTTTCGGCTAGAAGGGCCTGATTGCCGGTTAGTTTACAGGCACGAGGCTTAACATCTACCTCCAATAATTACTGCTAGTATTAAGTAGAACAACCTAGTATTTAATTTTAGTATTGTATTGTATTTAGTTACATTAAATTAAAACATAATGTCATCAAAATCCGTGACCGGATCCGTCCCGAAGTCGGAAGTGGCGCCTCAGGTAGCCCTCCAACCAAAACGATCGCTGCGTGAAAAGGTACTAAAAAAGGAAACAGTCGCCAAATCCCTCAAACTGGAGAAGTCGACGCGGCCATCGGTACCCGAGGCGAAGAAGGCATCGTCAGTCGGAGCACAGCCGGAGGAAGTCAGCCCGGTGGTCCCCGCAAGAAGGAAGAGGGTATCGCCTGCGAAACCGCCGCTAGAGGTGAGTGAAAACCTGGCAACATCCTCAGACCGGTCCGAGGTGGAGTCGGTAACGGAAAAAATTATTAATTGGGAACAGTGTGGGATTTCACCACCCAAACCCGTAGAGTCCGATGACGACTCAGTAGTGTCTTGTCTGGATCTCGACACCCCCGCGAACAGGCCCAAACCACGACACAGCATGCTGGTCGTGCCATCGGGTAGACGAACGGGAGTAGAGATGGACCTGGCCACGAAGTTGGCCAACGAGACATTGCTGAAGGGAAAAGACGCGTTGGAGTCTGCAGGCAACATGAAGAGGGAGTGCAAGGTTACCGCACTCGAAAGCCTGCAGACTCTTTACGAAATAGTCCTCTCGTTATCGGACTCGAGATCCAGACACATAACCAGTCTGGAGAGGGAAAGGGCGAGGCACGCCACGGAGCTAGTACGGGTGGAGAGAGCACACACCAAACAATTAATCGGCATAACCACCAATCTCACGTCGGAAATGTCAAAGGCCAGAGCGGACATCACCGAATCGCTCAAGGAAACAAAAGCGATACGGGACTGGCAGGGGTACGAGACCCAGGAGCCGCATAGGCTTATAAAGGAAATGTCGGAAGCGCTGCAGGACCTCGACAAGCGTGTCGGAGCATTGGGAGAGCTCGCGACCAGCGGGCAAAAGGGGAAAGAGGAAGACCCCATCCGGAGAGACCACTCGAGCCTCAAGGCGGGAGTAGAATCACTCCGGAACCAGCTGGACGAACTCCGAAGAGAAACCAATAAAAATACGCGCGAGATCCTGGAGTCACACCTTAAAGCCGTGGAGAAAATGGGCTCCAAACCCCCATCAGTACAACCAGAACCTGGCCTACGACAACAAATGGAAGAGGTGAAGGGCATCCTTAAAGCGATGGCAGCTGAACGAACGCCCCCGTCTGAGACACCGCAACCCATTCTCCTCAACCTGGAGGAGCTCATCCATCCCCTAACGGAGAGAATGGAAGCGGTGACGTCCGAGCTCCGAACCCTTCGAGAAGAAAAGATGAGGGTACCACCACCGTCCCTCAACCTAGAAGCGGAGCTCGCCAAAGCCGGGGAAGGAGTCAGTTCGAAAGGGAAGCTGACCTATGCCAAGGTCGCCGCCAAGCCACCGCCCTTAAAACCAAACCACACCCTGATCATCACATCAGACAACCCCCAGAACACCGGGGAGAATGTGATAGACAGGATCAGGGTGGCCCTCGACACAAGGAAAACTGGAGCTAAGGTAGACAGGGTAAGGAAGGCCAAGAACAAAAAGGTCATCCTGAGCTGTAGCACCAAAGAAGATCTGGACCTGGTGCAGAGCAGGGTTAGGACAGATAAGGGCCTGAAGGCGGAAGTGGCGAGGGCAGCAAACCCTCTAGTCATCGTCAGGGATGTCCTGACCTACCACACCGACGGAGACATCGTGGAGAACATACTTGCCCAAAATAAAAACATCCTGAAAGACGTCAACCTAAAGGATAGTACGGTCAAGATGCGGTACCGAAAAAAGGCACGGAACCCACTTGAGTGCCATGCGGTACTGGAAGTCTCCCCTTCCATTCATAAAAACCTAATAGAGGCAGGGAAAGTATATATAGGGATGCAGCGCAGACCTGTATTTGACCAGACCCCACTGGTGCAGTGCACCAAATGCCTTGGCTTCGGCCATACAAAGGTTGTCTGCCGGGAGAAGGACGAGCTCTGCAGTCACTGCGGAAAGGCTCACTCCTGGGAAAAATGTAAGGGGAGACAGGATGGGAACCCTCCAAAGTGCAAAAATTGCTCGGCCGCGCACGGCACATGCATCAACCTGGCGCACAATGCTTTTAGCAAAGAGTGCCCAGAGAGACTAAAATGGGATGCAATAGCGCGGTCCCGAGTATCGTATTGCTGAGGGCGTCTCACAGTACCGTAGCTCGGTCCCTCAAAACTTGGGCGGGGCAGGCTTGAGGTTCATCCAAGCTAACCTGCAACGCTCAAAACTGGCCACGACGGAATTACTCCAGGTTGCGGTGGATAGGGGCATCACGGTGGCCCTAGTACAGGAACCGTACGTCGGAAAGACTGGCGTCCTAAAACAACATCCTGGGACTAGGGTTATCCAATGCACCCTAAATAGGCAAAAACCAGTGAAGGCAGCCGTTATAATTTTCGGTGACCGGCTAGAAGTCGTACACGACCCACAGCTGGTAACCGAAACCGAAGCGGCAGTCCTTCTTATCGGGGGAGGCCTAAAACTAGGAGTAATATCCGTCTACCTAGAGGGGGACCAGGACATAGTACCGTACCTGGACCGTATTAAAAAAGTTTGTACCAAGTTGGACACCCGAAACCTCATCGTCGCGGGAGATATAAATGCCTGGAGCCACTGGTGGGGCAGCGTATCTGAGGATGACAGAGGAGAGGCGTACAATGCGTTCCTGAACGAGAAGGGACTCCAAATTCTAAACACCGGAGACACTCCGACCTTCGAGACCTTCAGAAAGGGTAGGGCATGCACAAGCATAGTGGACGTGTCCGCTTGCAGCACACCCCTGCTCGGAAGAATCGAGGGATGGAGAGTGGAGAGGGGTCTTGTGACTTCGGACCACAACGCTATCACCTTCACCTTGCGCTTGGGAAGGGCCTTAGAAACCCTTAGGCCAATCACAACGCGCAAGTACAACACCAAGAAGGCAAAGTGGACCGAATTCGCACATCTGCTGAAAATCATCCTGGCAGAGAGAGACATCACCACCGTCTCAATTTTGGAGTCCAAAACTCCGAGGGACCTCGAAGATAAGATCACAGCCTACACTGAGGCCATCCACAAAGCCTGCGAACAAACCATCCCTATCGCAGGAAGCAAGGCGGGCAATCCCAGGCCCCCGTGGTGGTCGAAGAAGCTTGAAGATCTTAAGAGAGAGGTCCTTAGGAAAAAGAGGAGGATCAGGAACGCAGCCCCTTGCAGGGTAAAAATGGTTATAGAAGAATACCAAAAATGCAAGGCGGAGTACGCAGTCATCGCAGAGAAAGCCCAAACAGAGAGCTGGAAGGAGTTCTGCACGACTCAGGAAAAGGAGAGTATGTGGGATAAAATCTACAGAGTGATCAGGAAAACGTCAGGAAGGCAGGAGGACATGCTCCTGAGAAGCTCTGAAGGTAACACCCTAACTCCAAAACAGTCGGCTGAACTCTTAGCCAGAACTTTCTACCCAGACGACTCCGAGAGTAACGACCAGTCGTTTCACTCGAACCTCCGAGAACGGATGAAGGAGAGTGCCCTTGAAGACCTTTCGGAAGATGATCCACCATTCACGGCAGCGGAATTGGAGTTAGTGATGCAAGCACAAAACCCCAAAAAGGCACCCGGACCAGACGGGCTAACAGCTGACATCTGCGCCGCAGCCATAAGATGTGACAGGGAAGTGTTCATGGCGATAGCGAACAAATGCTTGTCGCTAAATCACTTCCCCACTCACTGGAAAGTGGCACACGTGGTCATCATTCGAAAGCCAGGAAAGGCAGACTACACTCATCCTAAGTCCTACAGACCAATTGGACTATTATCTGTTCTTGGAAAAACCATCGAGAAACTCATGATTGGTCGACTCCAATGGCATTTACTCCCAACCCTAAACAAAAGGCAATACGGGTTCATGCCGCAAAGAGGAACCGAGGACGCCCTCTATGACCTTATAGAGCACATAAAAGAAGGAGTAACCGGGAAAAACATCGTACTCCTAATCTCTCTGGACATAGAGGGGGCCTTCGACAATGCGTGGTGGCCAGCCCTTAAAAACCAACTCGTCAAAAAAAGGTGTCCGGAAAATCTGTACCGGATGGTGTGTTCGTACCTCACAGACCGAAAGATCAAGGTCAACTACGCTAGAGCAGCTTACGAGAAGGAGACTACGAAGGGTTGTGTCCAAGGATCCATCGGAGGACCAATCTTTTGGAATGTCATCCTAGACTCGTTGCTGCATAGCCTAGAGATGGATGGAATATACTGCCAAGCCTTTGCAGATGATGTGGTTCTCGTTTTCACAGGACAGTCGGTCGGCAGCCTAGAGCGGTCTGTCAACTCAACGTTGGAACATGTGGCAACGTGGGGAAAACAAAACAAACTCAACTTCGCACCGCACAAGACCAACGCGATGCTTCTAACGAAGAAGTTGAAGTATGAAACCCCACAGTTATTCATGGCCGGTACAAAATTGGACCTCGTTGAGGAGATAAAGCTTCTGGGCCTTATCATTGACCGAAACCTAGTTTTTAGATCCTACGTGTCCGCGCAATGCAAGAAAGTAGCTGATATCTACAAGCAGCTTGCATGTGCAGCGAAAGTAACGTGGGGTCTGAATAGTGAAATCACGAGAACCATATACATCGCGGTGGTGGAGCCTATTATGACATACGCCTCAAGTGCCTGGTACCAATCTGTAGAGCTGCAAATGAATAAAAATCAATTCAATGCGCTCCAGAGAGGATTTGCACAAAAGGTCTGTAGGTCATACCGGACGGTCTCACTCACCGCAGCACTGGCACTGTCGGGTCTGCTGCCATTGGATCTAAGGATCCAGGAGGCGGCGAACCTATACAGAGCCAAAAAAGGTCTGGCGAAAGACTATCTCCCACCCGAGACGGAGCTCGAACTCCGAGTGGGATATCTTGAACAGCCCCATCCATCTACCCTAACATCCGTGGAGTACGAACTGCTAGAAGACGCCGTCCCGCAGATCACCGGACCCCAAATTTACACAGACGGAAGTAAAATCGACGGAAAAGTAGGTGCTGCTCTAACCCAGTGGGAGGAGGGAAAGGAGTCAAGCTTCGCCACCTTTAAGCTTCATCCCGCGTGCACAGTCTTCCAGTCGGAACTATATGCACTGCACAGGGCTCTTCAGATGGTGAATTCGAGCAGGGACCCCGTAGTTAGCATACTGAGTGACTCGAGATCGTCACTCGACCTGCTGCGGAATCCCAGCTTGAACCATCCTCTGGCGAGAAGCATAAAGGAGAACATTGTCAGGATCCAGGAAGGAGGACGAGAGATCCGGATGTTCTGGCTTAGGGCTCACGTGGGCACTGTCGGTAATGAGAGAGCAGACGAGCTAGCGAAAGCTGCTGCACTCGAGGACACCACTCAGGACTATGGAAGGATCCCCCTGTCTTACGTTAGGAGGAAAATTCGTGAAGAGTCGATCCGCAAATGGTAGGATCGATACGAAACCTCCAGTACAGGTGCGGTAACGAGAAGGTTCCTTCCAGACGTCCACAGTGCGTACCGGATAACTCGCTCTACAAAATTTACACCAGTACAAGTGCAAGTCTTGACAGGTCACGGGGGGATAGCCGAGTATCTTCACAGATTCAAGCTGAAAAACAGCCCGGGATGCGAATGCGACCCGGAAATCTGTAAAACCGTATGGCACATCATACTCGACTGCCCCCGTTTCCTAGCGGCTCGAACAGATCTAGAAGCCCGGATCGACAGAAACCTGGTCGAATCGGAACTGCACAACATCGTTGCAGATCCAGATTGCAGACCGCATTTTCTGTCATTCGCCGATAAGATCTTCAGAGCTGCGGCAAGTAGGCACACGGATCTTCTGCCCCTCGAATCACAACCAACACCCGTTAGCCAAGCCACAAGTAGTGTCGGCTCTCGGCAGGAACCTACAGCCAAAAGCGTCGCTGTCCGCACGCTCCTCGCTTGCGGGGAGAGAGGAGTGCCTGGGATTAGAATCCGAGGAGTGGCACTCTTCATGGACAGCGCCAATGAGCGGCTTGGAATAGGTTTCTGTCGGACCGGGACTAGAAGTCACTTCACGATTTCACCTGGCTTGGCAGCACTCATAAATGGGAGCACGTCTAAAACGACCATGAGGCGCAAGGTCTACAGCGCGTTTCCTGAGACGGAAGTGGCGGGCCACCGATGTCGACTAGTCCGATCGCACAACAAGACGATCGCTCTACTCGCATTGGAAGGCAACTACACCCCTTTCGCACAGGCATGTTCGATGCTCACCATGTTGGGAGAAACGGGCGGAGGAGCGGAAGATCCCCGTGTAATTAGTGTAGACGCGATGACGGTCGGATATGAGCAAGGGGAAGTCGTAGACCGGCTATGCTGTTTAAAAGCCTCGGAACATCATGAGGTGGTCGTGTACGAAGACAGGGGTGAAAACCTAAACTATCTCAAAGCACACGACCCTAAAACAGCAACCGATAGCTGGGGACATCCCATTCCATCCTCGATCAGCGGATCCGAACGTGTCCAACAGAAGGCAGCCGCCGGAAAAACTGCAGAACATCAAAGCAGTTTGCAGGAGCTGAAGAAGAGAGCCAAAGTCGGAGGCCATCTCAAGGGATTTCTAAACACTTTCAGCTCTATGCTGGAAAGTCTGTCAGGAAATCCCTTTCCAACAACGAGATCGGGAGACGATGAAGAGGCACTCGAAGAAGCTCCAGCTAAAAAGGCGAAACTCAAAGCTCCATTAGCGACAGGAACAACAAAGTCCAAAAGACCACCAAAACCGGCACCAACGCAGGCGAAGAGAACAAGAGCCGACATGGGGCAGGTCGTTCCGCCTCGTCTAGTAAATGCAACGACTCCACAAGACCACGCGTACAATGCCTTCCTAGAGTTTCTCGCGATCACCAAAGCAACCGCAGACGACAACCTCGGAGTGTGCAAGACCATCTTGCAACACTTCGAGCAGGGCAATGCGAAACTGCTGGAGGAGAAACTTGAGGAGGCAGAAGCAGCCATATACAACAACGGCAACTCCCAAGTCATAAAGGGAAAAATATGGCGGCTTACAACGCGACCAGTGGTTTCGTGGAGGTGTGCATTGAGGGAACTGAGAGCGGAGCGCCTAAGTTCAATACCCCGCAAGGTGACCCCTTGGTTGTTGTCTCAAAGTGCACAAGGATCCTACTGGATGGCAGGATTCTCGATATGGCGAAAACCATATCGGGAAATCAGGACACTGCATCCGGCTGGAAGGACTGGGCACTACCAACAATTGAGTGGGTCAATGGAGTTCCGGGGTGTGGAAAGACAACCTGGGTGGTAGGGCACTTCGATGCTGACAAGGACGCCATCATCACCACAACATCTAATGCAGCTAGCGACCTAAGGGAGAAGCTAGCGCCTCGTGTTGGTGACCTTGTCAAGACCAGGGTACGCACCATGGCTTCGGTCTTGGTGAATGGCTTCAGAGAGTCTAACAAGTTCAGCCGTCTAATGGTTGATGAGGCTCTCATGAACCACTTCGGAGCCATAGTCATGGCTGCCAAGCTGTGTGAAGCCAAAGAACTGGTCCTCATCGGAGATGTCAACCAACTACCTTATATCGATAGAGAAAATCTCTTCGAACTGAGGTACTGCCGCCCAAACCTGGTAGCAAACATCAGCCAGGAGTTGCTCTGTACACACCGGAACCCCTTGGACGTCGCCTACGCCCTGCGCGAAGTTTACTCCGGTATCTACTCCTCAACACTAAGAGCTCACTCGTTGAAGCTGAAATCCTACACTGGTGCCCAAATACCGCTCACGCTCCCCAATACGCTTTTCCTAGTCCATACCCAGGGCGAAAAGGAGAGGCTTATTGGACAGGGCTGTGGTGAAGGCACAGGTTCGCGTACGCTCACCATCCACGAAGCGCAGGGGTTAACGTTCGAAACAGTAGTTATTGTTCAAACCAAGGCTAGAACAATTGAACTACATCAGAGCGTTCCCCATGCGGTAGTAGCAGTCTCACGGCACACCACCAGCTGTACCTACTACACCGATGATGACAATGACGCAATAGGGTACTTCATCAAGCGAGCTATGGCCGCGTCCACTAAAAAGATCCTAGAGTACAATTTGAAAATGTCAATTAAGCACCGAAACGCAGCGGTCGTCGACAAGTTGGCTCGGGAGATGAGGGATGCCAATTTGGACACTTAAGAGTTGTAAAGTCTAAAGTAATGTTCAAGAAAAGTGTCAATGTTTTCAAAAATGTAATAATTTTAAGTAATAGTAATGTCAATTTAGAATGTTAATCTTTTTCCAAAATTGTAATAATTAAAAGTTATTAAGTAAATTGTAAACAAAACAACATACAAAGAAAAGAAATTACACAAAATATAATATACAAGAATAAAATATATATTAAAAAAAAAAAAAAAAAAAAAAAAAAAAAAAGACAAAAAAAAAAAAAATACAATATATATATCCCTATCATTATAAAATGTATTAGAATAATATAAGTAACGTTTAATTTATATAGAATCAATAATTTAAGTATTTTTTTTTTCTTACTGAGTAAGATTTTCTCTAATAAAATTGTAATAAAGTTAATAAATAAAGAAAATAAAATAAAAAAGAGCACGGACCACAGAGTCTGTGGTGAGCAGCAGTTATAATAAAAAAAAAAAAAAAAAAAAAAAAAAAAAAAAAAAAAAAAAAACCTAACCTAACCTAACCTAACCTAACCTTTTTTTTTTTTTTTTTATTTTTTATTTTTTTTTTACGTGAGGAAATCCTTCATGGATACCTTTCGCCCTAGGGGGGGCGGAAGGTTATGCCAGACTCCTACTGGCTAAAACCTCACGGGGTTCCATCGAAAACGCCTTAATTGTCGGGACCGTGAGTTCGCTTTCGCATTCGTTCATGGACCCGACTCAGTGGCGTTGGCTTTTGCTTCAGCCACGTCTTTTGCTACGCTACTCGTCTTGTCTCTTTATTGAGAGGCGCGCGGAACCTCCACGCGCACCATCTCGAGGCTTATTCGGTGGGCGGTGGCACCCCCTAGTGTCACCGCCCAAGCCTACTTTATGGGGGTCGTATATCTTGGAGGAACATCCTCCTTCTACGCCCAGCTCTCCTGCTGCGGATCGGGTTATCTCTTGTTATTTCCCTTTCTCTTTCCGCAGCTTCCTTCTGCATTAGAACCTCATGACAGAAGGCTTTAACGGCTTGCCAATTATCATCACTCCCGACCATAGCTTTGACTAGGGTTGGAAGTGACAAGTCCCCTCCTACTATACTCATGAGCACTTGCCTCGGGGTAATCCATGCCGGGCATTCCTCCACCGTGTGTTGTGCCGTATCCATTTCGTTGCCACAATGGTGACAAGCAGGGTTCGGTTCCCTTCCAATACGACACAGGTACTTCGAGAAACAGCCGTGTCCCGAAAGCACCTGCGTCAATCTGAATGACATTGCCCCATGTTTCCTGGTAAGCCATTCGTGTAAAACTGGTCGAATTGCTTCGATGGCTCTTATGCCAGCGCTTGGTTGCGCTAACCTCCTGAGCCACTCCTCCGTCAATGCCACATTTATTTCGGCGCGTTTGACTTGCACCTCTCTTAGGCCCGGTCTTTCTCCCTGTGCTATTTCATGCTCCCGCCAGAAGTGCACCTCTGCGAGACCTCTAGCGTCCAGGTCCCACGGAAGTGTGCCCGCCAGGACGCACGCCGCTTCGAAGGATATTGTGCGGTATCCCCGAATCACTCTTATCGCCATCACTTTCTGGGGTGCCCGCAGAATAGTGATATTCCGGCTGTTAAGAGTATCGGCCCACACTGGAGCGCCGTACATGGCCATGGAGCGCACGACTCCCATGTACAGTCTCCGACATCCCACCCTTGCACCCCTAATGTTGGGAAGTAGCCCTCCAAGAGCCGCCACCGTCTTCGTTAATTTGGGCGCAAGCCTTTCAAAATGCTTGTTGAAGTCCCATCGGCTATCGAGTACGAGTCCTAAGTATTTCATCGTAGACTCGACGCCGATGTGGACTCCTCCCACCACGATATGTAGATCCGCTGGGGGCTTGTTCCGAGCCCCGTGGAAGCATACTGCTTTAGATTTTTCCAGGGCCACCTCTAGTCCAAGAAGCCTTATACGGCGAACAACCTGAGCTACACTCGCTGTGGCAAGGATAGCGGCTTCCCTGTGTGAGATGGCACTTGCAGTGATCAGTGTGTCATCTGCATAACAGAACACACTGGACCCGTGCAAGACAGCCCCTCGCAGCACCCAATCGTATCCGATGTTCCACAGGAGCGGTCCAAGAACCGAGCCCTGTGGAACACCGCACGACATTCTATGTTGCCTCCATCCTTCTTGACCCTGAAACGTAACTACTCGTTCGTTTAGGTAATCTCCAATTATTCTGCAGAGGTATAGGGGCACCTGATGGTAATTTAGTGCCTCCATTATGCAGCTCCAAGGCAGGGTGTTGAAAGCATTGGCTATGTCAAGAGACACTGCCAATAGCACCTTACCCTCGGAGACTGCCTCCTCCGCCACCGTCTTAATTTGTAGTATTGCTCCGACCGTTGAGCGCCCCCTACGGAAACCGAACTGATTTTCGTTCAGATTCGGGCCAACGCAGTTCAAATGACGAGTTAGGCGACTGGCAATTATCCTCTCAAACAGCTTGCCTACTTCATCTAGAAGAACGATGGGGCGGTAAGCTGATGGAGAGTCCGCAGGGCGTCCGTCTTTCTTTATTAGCACTAAGCGGCCCGTCTTCCATTGTGCTGGAAAGCGTCCCTGCCGCAGGCAGGCATCAAAAAGGCCGCGGAGCCGAGTGCCCAAAGCGCCCATGGCCAAGACCCATGCTCGGCCAGGAACTCCATCCGGGCCTGGAGCTGTATTCTTTGCTCTCAATTTTAGAACTGCCATCCTCAGCTCAACCAAGTCCACCTCCGGCGCTTCAGAGTCTTCACCGCTGACTTCCCTGGGCGGAGCCATGGCCGGCGGACAGTGTTCCTCGCCGCTGGGAAACAAAACCGATACCACTAGCCCCAAGAGCTGCGGTTCCAGGCTTTGCGACAACGGTGGGGTCCACGGGCGGAGTTTACCCCTCACCAACTTGTAGGGTTGCCCCCAGGGATCACGGTTTAAATTCTCCAGCAATTCCTCTCGCGCTTGGATTTTAGCCTGAATGATGGCTAGCTTCAGAGCCGATTTGGCCTCCTTATACCGTGCATACAGTTGCACTACCCGCGCCTCTTCCCGGCGTCGTCTTCGCCGGTAGTTAGTATACTGGCGTCTTGCTATGACACATGCTCCGCGCAGTTCAGCCAACTCTGCCGACCACCAGTACACCTGGCGCTTAGCTGGATGGGGCCCAACCCTTGGCATGGCCGCATCACATACATACGTCATCGCCTCGCGAAACCACTCTGCCTCTTGTTGGACCTCAACCTCTACCTGATCGCTCGGTACTGGTATCCAGGCCTGTACTAGCGCAGCTTCCTCGAGTGCTTCCTGATCCAGGCGTTTAAGGGCCCATCGGGGCCTATCTCCATGTGATATAGCTCCAGCCAGCCTGTTCGGGTTCAGAGTGGTGACCTCAAACCTGACGTACCGGTGGTCTGATAACGTCTCCACGTTTGCGAGGACCTCCCAGTTACGAATACGGCTTACAAGACTTGCATCTGCGAATGTTATGTCCACGATGGACGACCCCTGTGGTCGCACACATGTGGGCACTGATCCTCTATTGAGGATATTAAGGCCAGAGGTCAAAGCCCATTCTTCCAGCGTTTCTCCGCGCACATCAGTTACAGAGGACCCCCATGCCGACGATTTGGCATTTAAGTCCCCCAGGACAAGTACTGCGTGCGGGTCGCTTCGCCTTACCAGAGCCCCAACTTCCACGAGAAAGCTCTCGAACTCAGCAAGACTCTTATTTGGTGAGAAGTAGACCGCCACCACCATTATCCCTTTTACAAGTGCCGCAACAAACCCGCTTCCCTTCATTACCCTGCCAAAGGTTGTCCCCTTAGTGATGATTGCTACGAGCCCATCATTATCTCCAACCCAGTTATCTCTGGGTGGGATAAAGTACGGCTCGGATACCGCTGCTATGTCAATCAACCACTCCGCCATGCTCTGGACCATAAGATCCTGAGCTCTGGCGGAGTGGTTGAGGTTCACCTGTAGGAAGCGTAAGGCCATCCTATATGGTGTCCATACGATCCACCTCACCTCCTGCCTGTGATGGAGGACGGCTTTGAGCTGCCGGCAACGGATCTGAGATGTTCCCAGCCCTGTTAGCCCTGTTCCTCCTAGACTTAGGAGGCGAGCATACCTTACTTCCGAGTTTATGTGCAGACGGCTTATTTGCCGCCGCACACAGCGAGCATTTAGGTGGAGCTGCACAAGCGGACGACTTATGGCCGACTTTCCCACATCTGTAGCATTCCTCGCTAACCTTTTTTTTTTTTTTTTTTTTACCTGGGAAAATCCTTTATGGATACCACCGTTCCGGGGGGAAACGGTGGTTATGTGGGACTCACCGCCGTAAGGCGGTATACGCACTAAAAAACCAGGGTGTTCCTCCTACACCAACTTAAGACGAGGGGCATGGGACCGCTCGCGCATTACTCCACAGCCCTCGTCAGTGTCGCTGCCCGCCTTGCGGCAGACTCACCTCCTGGGGTCTTCCCCCACCTCGTGTGTGATGCCCCGGAACACATGGGGGGCATCTCCACCTCTCGATGACCTATTATTAGGGGATGCCAGGTGCCCCCGCACCCAACACCCCAGGCCCTCGGAGCGGAGACGGGGTGCGGGCTCGATTAGCCCGCCTCCGTGTCCGCGCCCTCCGGAGCGGCTGAGCGAGAGGATCTCTCTCCCTCTCCCGCTCCTCTTCCTCCCTCTGTGAGATGATTTCCTCACAGAATGAGGCCACCGCCTCCCATGACCTCTGCTCATCGACCATTTTTAGAATTATGGCCGACAGGGAGAGGTCAGTCCCTACGACCGCAACCAATGTCTGCCGCGGTTCTGCTCCACCCGGGCATGCCTCCAGCGCATGTTGCGCCGTATCCTCGGCATGTCCACACTGATGGCAAGCTGGGGAGTCCTCCCTTCGGGCAACGCGATGTAGGTACCTCCCGAAACAACCATGTCCCGAGAGGACCTGCGTCAGTCGGAAGGAAAGACTCCCATGCTTCCTGCGGACCCACTCCTCTAGTACTGGGCTGATCGCCTCCAGGAGCCTTCGGGCGCTCTGCCCCCTCTGCATCTGCCCCGCCAGGAGCCGCTCCCTCCACATGGCGATGGCGGACACCCTGGCCTGATTGCGCCAGTGCGCCACCTCCTGCGGCGCCGGTCGCTCGTCCCGCTCCCGCGCCTGCGCTCTGCGCCAGTAGACCGAAGCCAGAACTTCGGCCTCAAGGTCCCACGGGAGCGAGCCTGCGAGCACGCATGCCACTTCATGGGAGAGTGTGCGATAGCCCCTGCACACCCTCACCGCCATCACCCGTTGAGCTCCGATCAGCACGGCAGTGGTCTGCCGATCGAGCTTTCCAGCCCATATCGGGGCGCCATATAACGCCATAGAGCTTACCACCGCTGTATAGAGGCGGCGGCAGCTCACTTCGCAGCCCCCGATATTCGGGAGCAGGCGACTAAGTGCGCCGGCTGTCCCCAAGATTTTGGGGGACAGCCGCCGCACGTGCTCCTTGAAGTTCCATCTGCCGTCGAGGACGACACCAAGATACTTCAGTGTCGTCCCGACGGGGATGGAAATTCCACCCACCACTATGGTGGTTTCCGCCGGGGACCATGAAAACATATAGCCTCGGATTTGTGGAGCGCCACCTGCAGACCCAGCATCCGGATCCTTGCGACGACCGTAGCGACTCCGGCTGTGGCCAAGATCGCAGCCTCTCTATAGTCGCTTCCCCGGGCGGCAACCAACGTATCATCGGCGTAGCATACTACGCTAACGCCACGCAGGCTTGCCCCCCGGAGGACCCAATCGTATCCGACGTTCCACAGGAGAGGGCCAAGAACCGACCCCTGCGGAACACCGCGCGTCATGGGACTACTTCCCTCCCCGCGAATCGTCGGGAAGACTACCTCTCGATCTGAGAGATAGTCCCCGACAAGTCTTCGCAAGTACTGGGGCACCTTGTGGTACCCCAGACCGGCGTGTATCGTGCTCCAGGGCAGCGTGTTGAATGCATTGGAGATGTCCAACGATATGGCCACCAACACGCCGCCACTGGAGCACGCCTCCTCGGAGAGGTCGCGGACGAGAGATATGGCGTCAATCGTCGAGCGACCTCTCCGGAAGCCGAACTGGTTAGGCGCCAGATCCGGTCCCACCGTCTCGAGGTGCCTGACCAGGCGGGCAGCCACTACTCTCTCCAATAGCTTGCCCGCCTCGTCAAGCAGCACAATCGGGCGATAGCCCGAGGGCTCGTCCGCGGGACGACCCTCTTTCCTCAGGAGGACGAGTTTGCCCCTTCTCCATCGCCTGGGGAATCTTGCCCCCGCGAGGCACCTGTCAAACAGGTCCTTCAAGGCGGGTCCCAGGTGCTTCAAGGAGAGGGCCCACGCGCGACCCGGTATGCCATCAGGCCCAGGTGCCGTGTTCTTGGCTCTCATCCTGAGCACCGCCGCACCCAGCTCACCCTCAGAGATAGGGACAAACTCGCTCTCCTCTCCTTCGGCGAGATCGGCCGAAATCAAGGGAGGCGTGAACTCGGCCCCCGGAGCATCGGGGAACAATCCATCGACCACTCTTTGGAGCACCGCCAGTTGGAGCGAGGCTGTGATGGGGGGAGCCCAGGGACGAAGCTTTTGCCTCGCCCACTTGTACGGGCGGCCCCATGGGTCGCGCTCAAGCCCCTCCAGCAGCTGCTCCCAGGCCCGCCTCTTAGCCGCGACTATCGCGACGCGAAGGGCCCCAGAAGCCTCTCTGTAGGCGGCGTAAAGAGACTCGCTCTCCTCAGTCTCTCGCCGCCTTCGCCTCCGATACCGCTGGTATTGTCGGCGCCTCGACACGCATACTCTCCGGAGTTCGGCAATCTCCTCCGTCCACCAATAGACTTGGCGTCTTGGCTGCGGGGCTCGCGCGCGCGGCATCGCAGCGTCGCAGACACGCGACAGTGCCTCGCACAGCCTGTCCGCCATCGCGTCCGGGTCTACCAGATCCGGCTCCTGAGGAGTGCCATTCCACACTTCGACGAGGGCCGCCTCCTGCAGCACTTCGGCATTGAGGCGCTTCAGGGCCCATCGCGGACCTATCTCGCCACCTACCTCTCTCACCTCATCTGTGTATGTCGGGGAGACGCTGAACCGGATGTACCGGTGGTCGGACAGCGTTACTACATCTACCAGCACCTGCCAGTCGCGAATGCGGCGAGCGATGTCCGGGGTGACTAGCGTCAAGTCGACGATCGACTCACCGTTCCGCCGGACGCAGGTGCTTTCTGATCCGCGGTTCACGACGCAGAGGCCCACCTCGGCCATCCACTCTAGAACGACACCGCCCCGCGCGTTCGCCACCGGCGACCCCCACGCCGCTGATTTGGCGTTGAAGTCCCCGAGGACGAGAACGGGGCGCGGGCGGGTCTGACCAATCAAGGTCCCCACCTCGCCGAGGAGAGCCTCTAGCTCGCGAACCGGCCGGTTCGGGGAGTGGTACACCCCCACGATGACGATCTGGCCCACCCTAGCCACCACGAAACCCCTGCCCCTCAGAACGCCTTCGAGAGGGGGGGAGTAAACCGGCGATTGGGTGGTGATTGCCACCAGGCCGTCGAGGTCCCCAACCCAATCAGACCTAGGTCGGACCGCGTAGGGCTCGCTGACCACCGCCACCTGGATCAACCGCTCCGCCATAGACTGCAGGAGCAAGTCCTGAGCCCCGGCGCATCGGTTGATGTTCGCCTGTAGGAAGGTTAGGGCCATACTAACTAACCTTCCTCCATGCGTCCAACTGGCCCTTTATCGGGGCGAGGCGGACGTGGCTGGACCGTAGCCCCAGCCGCGTTGGCCTTCCTTCTCACCCCTGGCTTTGACGGGGACTTGGCGCATGCCTTGCTCCCGGAGAGGTGATCCGCCGGCTTCCCTGCTGCTGCACAAAAGGAGCAATGGGGGGCGGCGGTGCACTCCTTGGCTTTGTGGGCCTTTATACCGCAGCGGTAACACTCATCGCTGCGGTCCACTTCGGCCTTGCACTTGGCCGCTACATGGCCCAGTTCAAGGCAGCGGTAGCAGCGGCGGGGTCTCGCTTCCAGGATGCTGACTCGCGCCGCCACCCAGCCCACCAAAACGCGGCCACCGCTGGCCATCACTTTCTTTGCGGCCGCAGTGGGGCAGCGCACGAACGCGGTGCCCATCCCGGCTTGGCCCCGGCGGATTGCGCCAACGGAAAACGCCGTCACATGGCATTCGCCCTTCCCGGCCAAGGCCTCCGCCAGCTCCTGCGGAGCGACGGAATCGTCCAGGCCACTGACCCGAAGGTCTGTTGTTACGGTCGGCCTGGAGACTCGTACGCCTTCCTCGCCTTCGAACACCTCCCTGAGCTTTTCGGCAAGGACGTCCGCTTTGGCCGCGTTGTCCGCACCGGAAACCTCCAGCACTCGTGCCCCCGTAGCCGCCGCCCTGATCTTCAGCGGCGGGAGCCCCAGCTCGCTTAACTTCACCTTCGCCTTGGCCGCTTCCAGCATCTTGGCGTAGGTGATGCCTTTCTCAACCGCACTCTCCTGCAGCGTGATGACCACGGCTGCGGTCCGCGGAGGGCGGAGTTTGGCCGCACCCGCTTTGGGGGGCTGCGTCTTCGGCCTAGGGATTTGGGCTGGAGGGGGAGGCCTCTTCTTCTCATTGGGTCCTGCCCTTTCCGTTGCACGCACCTTGTCCCGCCTTTTTTGTCCTTTCCCCGCCTCGTGACCACCTGCCAGTCCTTAACAGGAGCCGCAGCGCTAGCAGGGGCGGGGGCCGGCTTCGGCTTTGGAGCCGCTCTTGTTCCCGGCTTTGGCGCCGGAGTGTCCCTCTGAGTCAAGGACTCAGCTGGACGCACCTCAGCCTCCCTTCGCCGATCTGCGGCCAGAGGGGGCCTCAGGGTCTGCTCGGGCATCAGCCTTTCCTCGATTCCGGCAAAGCGGGCGTCCACCATTGTGCCGACTTGCACCATGATATGCCGCATTGCGTCCTCACCGCAGGGGGCTTGGGCCGGGGCCTGAGCGGGCATCGAGGTCGGAGCCACTTGAGCTTGGGCAGCCCTCATCTGCACCATCTCCCGCCGCAGCTCCTTAAGGTCCGCCGCAAGCCGCTCATTAGCCTTTATTAGAAGGGCCATCTCCTCGGACATAGTGCGGGCCCGCGTTTCCTTAAAGGACGCCTTTATCATGTCCGCGGCCTCCTTGAGGGCCCTCACCGACGTGCCCTTAAGGTTTCTGGACTTGGTGGCCACCGCATACACGATGTCCACTGAGTCCATCAACATTGACTCCAGCTCGGCGGCATCGCAGTTGCCAAGCCGTGAGTCGCTGCCCTCGGGCACCGATGCTGGTACCTTGAGGTACTGCGCCTTTCTCCTTTTCTGGACGTCCTCTTGGAGCTCCTTTTCGGCTGTGAGCCGCATCTCCTCTTCCCGCACCCGGTTGAGCTCGGCCTTGGCCTTCGCCAGCCCAACGTATTGCCCTGTTGTGGGCGGGCGCCCCCTACCACGTCGAGCGCTCGAGACCTTGGGTGCAGGTGAGGATTCACCCTGGTCTCCCTGCCCTTCCTGCTCCTCAATATGCCGCTTGCGCAGCCTCCTCCCGGAGCCGTGAGACGACACTGTCTCCCAGGTCATGCCGTCAGAATCAGATTCTGACAGGCACACCGTCTCAGGTCGAAGCCATGGGGCTTGACCAGTCTCCACATTCGAAGCAACGGGCAGATCTTCGCCGTTGCTCTCCGTCAACTCGCAACGGGTCAAAACGACCCGCGCGTCTTTCACCTCACATGCCTTCTCGGCACCACACTGCGCAGACACGCAGTCTCTCTCCTCCTCATCATCCTCTCCACCACTTAACCTAAAAGAATTTTTATAAAATAAAGCCATAACCAGTCCCACGAGTACGTGGGAAGGGTGGGTCACCCCGGACAGTGCCCACTGTAACCGGGGAAGTCTGGCGTAACCCGCTCAGGGGAGCGACACTTCCCTGGCGGGGAACGCAGTAGCGACTGAAACTCCGTTCAGCCTTCCAGGCCTCACGCTGCGCCGCCGCTTACCTTCGGGTGATTTTTTATAGAGGTTGTCTTCCTCATGGCCCGGGCGACCAAGCCAAGGCCTATCGGTCCCGCTCAGGTCGCGAAACATGACCACGGCCATGTTGCGGGGTTACGATTTTGGGGCGGTGGCAGGGAAGTAAACTCCCACTGCCTGCCCGGCGGCAGGGTAAGTGCACGCCAGACCCGACTCCCGACTCCTCCTAGCCTAAAAAGGCTATCCTCTCTTGTAGGCACCTAGCCTACAAAGGGACGGCTCCACCAGCCCATCCCGTCCTACCTACCCATCCTACCCCACCGACAGAGTGCCGGCGCCTGGTGGTTTCTGTTACGTCTATTTCTGATGGAAATAGACCAATAGCGGGCAGCAACCGCGAGAAGGAACGACCCCACCAGACTTGCCTTGAGGATCTACACGACCTGCGCTCTCCCTCAAAGCCATTCGCCTCATTACTCGCTCCCAGAGCCGAGTAAAGAAGGCCAAGGTTTATCCAATACAAGCGACCGAAGCCGCTAGCTAGGCATAGCAACTACTAATGGATAAACCCAGACCCGCCCATTCCTCGCTAACCTTTTTTTTTTTTTTTTTTTTTTTTTTTTTACCTGGGAAAATCCTTTATGGATACCACCGTTCCGGGGGGAAACGGTGGTTATGTGGGACTCACCGCCATAAGGCGGCATACGCACTAAAAAACCAGGGTGTTCCTCCTACACCAACTTAAGACGAGGGGCATGGGACCGCTCGCGCATTACTCCACAGCCCTCGTCAGTGTCGCTGCCCGCCTTGCGGCAGACTCACCTCCTGGGGTCTTCCCCCACCTCGTGTGTGATGCCCCGGAACACATGGGGGGCATCTCCACCTCTCGATGACCTATTATTAGGGGATGCCAGGTGCCCCCGCACCCAACACCCCAGGCCCTCGGAGCGGAGACGGGGTGCGGGCTCGATTAGCCCGCCTCCGTGTCCGCGCCCTCCGGAGCGGCTGAGCGAGAGGATCTCTCTCCCTCTCCCGCTCCTCTTCCTCCCTCTGTGAGATGATTTCCTCACAGAATGAGGCCACCGCCTCCCATGACCTCTGCTCATCGACCATTTTTAGAATTATGGCCGACAGGGAGAGGTCAGTCCCTACGACCGCAACCAATGTCTGCCGCGGTTCTGCTCCACCCGGGCATGCCTCCAGCGCATGTTGCGCCGTATCCTCCGCATGTCCACACTGATGGCAAGCTGGGGAGTCCTCCCTTCGGGCAACGCGATGTAGGTACCTCCCGAAACAACCATGTCCCGAGAGGACCTGCGTCAGTCGGAAGGAAAGACTCCCATGCTTCCTGCGGACCCACTCCTCTAGTACTGGGCTGATCGCCTCCAGGAGCCTTCGGGCGCTCTGCCCCCTCTGCATCTGCCCCGCCAGGAGCCGCTCCCTCCACATGGCGATGGCGGACACCCTGGCCTGATTGCGCCAGTGCGCCACCTCCTGCGGCGCCGGTCGCTCGTCCCGCTCCCGCGCCTGCGCTCTGCGCCAGTAGACCGAAGCCAGAACTTCGGCCTCAAGGTCCCACGGGAGCGAGCCTGCGAGCACGCATGCCACTTCATGGGAGAGTGTGCGATAGCCCCTGCACACCCTCACCGCCATCACCCGTTGAGCTCCGATCAGCACGGCAGTGGTCTGCCGATCGAGCTTTCCAGCCCATATCGGGGCGCCATATAACGCCATAGAGCTTACCACCGCTGTATAGAGGCGGCGGCAGCTCACTTCGCAGCCCCCGATATTCGGGAGCAGGCGACTAAGTGCGCCGGCTGTCCCCAAGATTTTGGGGGACAGCCGCCGCACGTGCTCCTTGAAGTTCCATCTGCCGTCGAGGACGACACCAAGATACTTCAGTGTCGTCCCGACGGGGATGGAAATTCCACCCACCACTATGGTGGTTTCCGCCGGGGACCATGAAAACATATAGCCTCGGATTTGTGGAGCGCCACCTGCAGACCCAGCATCCGGATCCTTGCGACGACCGTAGCGACTCCGGCTGTGGCCAAGATCGCAGCCTCTCTATAGTCGCTTCCCCGGGCGGCAACCAACGTATCATCGGCGTAGCATACTACGCTAACGCCACGCAGGCTTGCCCCCCGGAGGACCCAATCGTATCCGACGTTCCACAGGAGAGGGCCAAGAACCGACCCCTGCGGAACACCGCGCGTCATGGGACTACTTCCCTCCCCGCGAATCGTCGGGAAGACTACCTCTCGATCTGAGAGATAGTCCCCGACGAGTCTTCGTAAGTACTGGGGCACCTTGTGGTACCCCAGACCGGCGTGTATCGTGCTCCAGGGCAGCGTGTTGAATGCATTGGAGATGTCCAACGATATGGCCACCAACACGCCGCCACTGGAGCACGCCTCCTCGGAGAGGTCGCGGACGAGAGATATGGCGTCAATCGTCGAGCGACCTCTCCGGAAGCCGAACTGGTTTGGCGCCAGATCCGGTCCCACCATCTCGAGGTGCCTGACCAGGCGGGCAGCCACTACTCTCTCCAATAGCTTGCCCGCCTCGTCAAGCAGCACAATCGGGCGATAGCCCGAGGGCTCGTCCGCGGGACGACCCTCTTTCCTCAGGAGGACGAGTTTGCCCCTTCTCCATCGCCTGGGGAATCTTCCTTCCAAGAGGCACCTATCGAATAGATCCTTCAATGCGGGTCCCAAGTGCTTCAAGGAGAGGGCCCACGCTCGACCCGGTATGCCGTCAGGCCCAGGTGCCGTGTTCTTGGCCCTCATCCTGAGCACCGCCGCACCCAGCTCACCCTCAGAGATAGGGACAAACTCACTCTCCTCTTCTTCGGCGAGACCAGCCGAAGTCATGGGTGGCGCGAACTCGGCCCCCGGAGCACCGGGGAACAAGCCATCGACCACTCTTTGGAGCACCGCCGGTTGGAGCGAGGCTGTGATGGGGGGAGCCCAGGGACGAAGCTTTTGCCTCGCCCACTTGTACGGGCGGCCCCATGGGTCGCGCTCAAGCCCCTCCAGCAGCTGCTCCCAGGCCCGCCTCTTAGCCGCGACTATCGCGACGCGAAGGGCCCCAGAGGCCTCTCTGTAGGCGGCGTAAAGAGACTCGCTCTCCTCAGTCTCTCGCCGCCTTCGCCTCCGATACCGCTGGTATTGTCGGCGCCTCGACACGCATACTCTCCGGAGTTCGGCAATCTCCTCCGTCCACCAATAGACTTGGCGTCTTGGCTGCGGGGCTCGCGCGCGCGGCATTGCAGCGTCGCAGACACGCGACAGTGCCTCGCACAGCCTGTCCGCCATCGCGTCCGGGTCTACCAGATCCGGCTCCTGAGGAGTGCCATTCCACACTTCGACGAGGGCCGCCTCCTGCAGCACTTCGGCATTGAGGCGCTTCAGGGCCCATCGCGGACCTATCTCGCCACCTACCTCTCTCACCTCATCTGTGTAGGTCGGGGAGACGCTGAACCGGATGTACCGGTGGTCGGACAGCGTTACTACGTCTACCAGCACCTGCCAGTCGCGAATGCGGCGAGCGATGTCCGGGGTGACTAGCGTCAAGTCGACGATCGACTCACCGTTCCGCCGGACGCAGGTGCTTTCTGATCCGCGGTTCACGACGCAGAGGCCCACCTCGGCCATCCACTCTAGAACGACACCGCCCCGCGCGTTCGCCACCGGCGACCCCCACGCCGCTGATTTGGCGTTGAAGTCCCCGAGGACGAGAACGGGGCGCGGGCGGGTCTGACCAATCAAGGTCCCCACCTCGCCGAGGAGAGCCTCTAGCTCGCGAACCGGCCGGTTCGGGGAGTGGTACACCCCCACGATGACGATCTGGCCCACCCTAGCCACCACGAAACCCCTGCCCCTCAGAACGCCTTCGAGAGGGGGGGAGTAAACCGGCGATTGGGTGGTGATTGCCACCAGGCCGTCGAGGTCCCCAACCCAATCAGACCTAGGTCGGACCGCGTAGGGCTCGCTGACCACCGCCACCTGGATCAACCGCTCCGCCATAGACTGCAGGAGCAAGTCCTGAGCCCCGGCGCATCGGTTGATGTTCGCCTGTAGGAAGGTTAGGGCCATACTAACTAACCTTCCTCCATGCGTCCAACTGGCCCTTTATCGGGGCGAGGCGGACGTGGCTGGACCGTAGCCCCAGCCGCGTTGGCCTTCCTTCTCACCCCTGGCTTTGACGGGGACTTGGCGCATGCCTTGCTCCCGGAGAGGTGATCCGCCGGCTTCCCTGCTGCTGCACAAAGGGAGCAATGGGGGGCGGCGGTGCACTCCTTGGCCTTGTGGGCCTTTATACCGCAGCGGTAACACTCATCGCTGCGGTCCACTTCGGCCTTGCACTTGGCCGCTACATGGCCCAGTTCAAGGCAGCGGTAGCAGCGGCGGGGTCTCGCTTCCAGGATGCTGACTCGCGCCGCCACCCAGCCCACCAAAACGCGGCCACCGCTGGCCATCACTTTCTTTGCGGCCGCAGTGGGGCAGCGCACGAACGCGGTGCCCATCCCGGCTTGGCCCCGGCGGATTGCGCCAACGGAAAACGCCGTCACATGGCATTCGCCCTTCCCGGCCAAGGCCTCCGCCAGCTCCTGCGGAGCGACGGAATCGTCCAGGCCACTGACCCGAAGGTCTGTTGTTACGGTCGGCCTGGAGACTCGTACGCCTTCCTCGCCTTCGAACACCTCCCTGAGCTTTTCGGCAAGGACGTCCGCTTTGGCCGCGTTGTCCGCACCGGAAACCTCCAGCACTCGTGCCCCCGTAGCCGCCGCCCTGATCTTCAGCGGCGGGAGCCCCAGCTCGCTTAACTTCACCTTCGCCTTGGCCGCTTCCAGCATCTTGGCGTAGGTGATGCCTTTCTCAACCGCACTCTCCTGCAGCGTGATGACCACGGCTGCGGTCCGCGGAGGGCGGAGTTTGGCCACACCCGCTTTGGGGGGCTGCGTCTTCGGCCTAGGGATTTGGGCTGGAGGGGGAGGCCTCTTCTTCTCATTGGGTCCTGCCCTTTCCGTTGCACGCACCTTGTCCCGCCTTTTGTCCTTTCCCCGCCTCGTGACCACCTGCCAGTCCTTAACAGGAGCCGCAGCGCTAGCAGGGGCGGGGGCCGGCTTCGGCTTTGGAGCCGCTCTTGTTCCCGGCTTTGGCGCCGGAGTGTCCCTCTGAGTCAAGGACTCAGCTGGACGCACTTCAGCCTCCCTTCGCCGATCTGCGGCCAGAGGGGGCCTCAGGGTCTGCTCGGGCATCAGCCTTTCCTCGATTCCGGCAAAGCGGGCGTCCACCATTGTGCCGACTTGCACCATGATATGCCGCATTGCGTCCTCACCGCAGGGGGCTTGGGCCGGGGCCTGAGCGGGCATCGAGGTCGGAGCCACTTGAGCTTGGGCAGCCCTCATCTGCACCATCTCCCGCCGCAGCTCCTTAAGGTCCGCCGCAAGCCGCTCATTAGCCTTTATTAGAAGGGCCATCTCCTCGGACATAGTGCGGGCCCGCGTTTCCTTAAAGGACGCCTTTATCATGTCCGCGGCCTCCTTGAGGGCCCTCACCGACGTGCCCTTAAGGTTTCTGGACTTGGTGGCCACCGCATACACGATGTCCACTGAGTCCATCAACATTGACTCCAGCTCGGCGGCATCGCAGTTGCCAAGCCGTGAGTCGCTGCCCTCGGGCACCGATGCTGGTACCTTGAGGTACTGCGCCTTTCTCCTTTTCTGGACGTCCTCTTGGAGCTCCTTTTCGGCTGTGAGCCGCATCTCCTCTTCCCGCACCCGGTTGAGCTCGGCCTTGGCCTTCGCCAGCCCAACGTATTGCCCTGTTGTGGGCGGGCGCCCCCTACCACGTCGAGCGCTCGAGACCTTGGGTGCAGGTGAGGATTCACCCTGGTCTCCCTGCCCTTCCTGCTCCTCAATATGCCGCTTGCGCAGTCTCCTCCCGGAGCCGTGAGACGACACTGTCTCCCAGGTCATGCCGTCAAAATCAGATTCTGACAGGCACACCGTCTCAGATCGAAGCCATGGGGCTTGACCAGTCTCCACATTCGAAGCAACGGGCAGATCTTCGCCGTTGCTCTCCGTCAACTCGCAACGGGTCAAAACGACCCGCGCGTCTTTCACCTCACATGCCTTCTCGGCACCACACTGCGCAGACACGCAGTCTCTCTCCTCCTCATCATCCTCTCCACCACTTAACCTAAAAGAATTTTCATAAAATAAAGCCATAATCAGTCCCACGAGTACGTGGGAAGGGTGGGTCACCCCGGACAGTGCCCACTGTAACCGGGGAAGTCTGGCGTAACCCGCTCAGGGGAGCGACACTTCCCTGGCGGGGGACGCAGTAGCGACTGAAACTCCGTTCAGCCTTCCAGGCCTCACGCTGCGCCGCCGCTTACCTTCGGGTGATTTTTTATAGAGGTTGTCTTCCTCGCGGCCCGGGCGACCAAGCCAAGGCCTATCGGTCCCGCTCAGATCGCAAAACATGACTGCGACCATGTTGCGGGGTTACGATTTTGGGGCGGTGGCAGGGAAGTAAACTCCCACTACCTGCCCGGCGGCAGGGTAAGTGCACGCCAGACCCGACTCCCGACTCCTCCTAGCCTAAAAAAAAGCTATCCTCTCTTGTAGGCACCTAGCCTACAAAGGGACGGCTCCACCAGCCCATCCCGTCCTACCTATCCATCCTACCCCACCGACAGAGTGCCGGCGCCTGGTGGTTTCTGTTACGTCTATTTCTGATGGAAATAGACCAATAACGGGCAGCAACCGCGAGAAGGAACGACCCCACCAGACTTGCCTTGAGGATCTACACGACCTGCGCTCTCCCTCAAAGCCATTCGCCTCATTACTCGCTCCCAGAGCCGAGTAATGAAGGCCTAGATTTATCCAATACAAGCGGCCGAAGCCGCAAGCTAGGCATAGCAACTACTAATGGATAAACCCAGACCCGCCCAAAATGTTCGGGCTGCAACAGAAGCGGACGCCTCATTGGACAATGCCCGCTTGTTGCTCTTCACCCATCACTCTATCCCAACGCACCGTGAACCACGACGCGTGTCGTTGGCACAAATAGCACAATGGGACGATAGGTTTCGAACTCGGGGCCCCCGATCGTCAGTCGACGGACGACACCGCACGACCACAATCGCGTAAATTCCTCGCTAACCTAACCTAACCTAACCTTTTTTTTTTTTTTTTTTTTTTTTTTTTTTTTTTTTTTTTGCGCTGGGAAAAATGCATTACGCATGCCCCCCCATTGGGGGATGGGAGGGGTATGTGGGACTCCCCGATCTATATAGGACCGGTATACCCACTAAACGACCCAGCGGCACTCCGGCATCGTCTGCGTGGAGGAGGATTGGGAAACCGGCAAAAGCCTTTACTTCCAATCCCCCGCCGACGACCGCCCGCCTGTACGGCGGGGCTCGCATGCTCCTCCCAGCAGGGAGGGGCCCAGGAACGACCGCGAGTGCTCGGCCGTTCCCGCCTGACAGAGGTGGAGAATATGTGCAATGCGGGAGAAGGCGCCCCCGCGCCTGTCTCCCGCTATCCTCCACCCGGAGGGGGAAGGCGATCGTCGTACAATCGCCTTTTTCTCCCCCTTCTTCGCCTGCGGAGCGGCGCCGCGAGGGGATCATCCTCCCGCGTGCGCTCCGCCGCCTCCTTTTGAGACATCACGTCCTCGCAAAAGGAGGCGACCGCTGTCCAGGCCCCTTCGCTTCCCAGCATGGAATTGACCACGCTGGGCAGCGAGAGGTCCGGCCCGACTATCGCCGCTAAGCCGCGACGCGGCTCTGACCACGCCGGGCACACCTCGAGGGTGTGCTGCGCCGTATCCTCCGCCGCACCACAATCATGGCACGACGGATTCTCCTCTCTTCCGATCCGGTGCAGGTACGATCCGAAGCATCCATGCCCGGAAAGCACCTGCACCATCCTGAACGACAAGTAACCGTGGGACCTCTCGAGCCAATCTCGCAAAACTGGCCCGAGAGCGTCCAACGTCCGCCGGCCAAACGCGGCGAAGGCGAGATCCCCCGTCCAATGATGGACGATCGCGTCCTTCGCCTCCCGCCGAACGGCCTCCCGCTCCTCCGGGGCAGGGTGCTCTCCGAGCGCCCTACGCCCCGCCGTCCACTCATAGACTCTGGCAAGCACCCACGCCTCGAGCTCCCAAGGAGGGGTGCCCGCCAGAGCGCAGGCCGCCGCAAAGCCCACCGAGGAGTAGGACCTCGCTACCCGCTGCGCAATGGCCCTTTGAGGCCTGCGGATCGCAGTAGCGTTCTCCCTCCTTCGGAGGGAGTCCGCCCAGATAGGGGCCCCGTAGAGGGCCATGCTCTTCAAGATGCCGGCATACAACTGCCGGCATCGTGCTTTTGGCCCCCCCAGATTCGGAAGGAGCCAAGCTAGCGCAGCCGCGGCCTTCAACAGGCGCGTCGACAGCCCGCTGAAGTGCGGGCCGAAACGCCACCTGCTGTCGAGCACTAGGCCCAGATATTTCATCTGGGTCTTCAACTCGACCCTGACGCCCTCCACGACGATGTGGGCGTCGGTGGGAATGCGCTGCCGAGGCCCGTGGAAAAACACGGCTTCGGTCTTGTGCAGCGCCACCCTCAATCCTAGCCGGCGGATCCTTCCCGCGACCAAGGATCCGCCAGCCGATGCCAGGCTCGCCGCCTCCCTAAAGTCCCTCCCCCGGGCAGTGAGAAGAGTGTCATCCGCGTAGCAAATGACACTCGTGCCACGGAGGAGAGCTCCCCGCAGGAGCCAGTCGAACCCGATGTTCCACAGGAGTGGCCCTAGAACGGACCCCTGCGGAACACCGGACTCCGCGCCATACCGCCGAAGCTGGCCCGCTTTGTCTACAAGGAGGACCGCTCGGTCCTCCAAGTAGTTGGCCAGGAGGCTTCGCAGGTACTGAGGCACTCCATGGTAGCGGAGCGCCTCTAGTATTGTCGGGTGGGGGATGGAGTTGAAGGCGTTTGCTATGTCGAATGACACAGCCAAAACTCCGTCCCCTGCCCCCACGGCCTCCCTCACTTGGCCCTTGAGCTGGGACAGTGCATCGACTGTCGAACGCCTCCTGCGGAAACCGAATTGGGCGTCCGACAGGTTCGGCCCCACCTCCAGCATCAGGCCATTAAGACGGCCAGCGACGATCCCCTCGAACAACTTACCGACCTCATCAAGCAGAACGATGGGCCGGTATGCCGAAGGGGAGTCCACCGGGCGCCCTTCCTTACGGAGAAGGCACAACTGCCCCTCTTTCCAGGGTTTCGGAAACCTTCCAGCCCTAAAACACGCGCTGAAGAGGTCCCGAAACCTCTCCTCCATTTGGGTGGTTGCGATGGCCACCACCCGTGCGGGGATGCCGTCCGGCCCGGGGGCCGTCTTCTTGGCGCGAAGACGGAGCGCCGCCACTCCGAATTCCACTTCCGTGATCGGAGGGATCTCCTCCTCCGGCGGAACCGCCCCCCGCGGGGGGTCCATTAATGGTGGGGTGAAGTTGCTCCCGGGTGGAAATAGGGACCGAACCACCCCATCCAGCAATGCCGGCTCGAGAGACTCCGTCAGCGGGGGACCAAAGGGGCGCAGTTTGTTCCGCGCCGCCTTGTATGGTCTTCCGTACGGGTCTCTGTCGAGACCCTCCAGCATCTCGGCTCGCGCCGCGTCTTTGGCGGCGTTCATTGCCGAATTGAGGACCTTCTTTGCCTCTACGTAAGAGGCGTAGAGAAGGACCTCGTTTTCGGGGTCTCGCCGTCTGCGCCGTCGACTCCGCGTGTATTGCCGCCTTGCCGCCATGCAGGCGGCCCGTAGCTCCGCTAACCCTTCGGACCACCAATAGATGGCACGACGGGGAGGTGGGCGGCGAGACCGAGGCATGCTGGACTTACACACCTCGGTCAGGGACCTCCTCAGTTGGGCCGCTGCGGAGTCCACGTCCAAGACGTCGATAGGAGGCGTGAGCCAGTCCTGGATGAACGCCGCCTCCTTTGCCGCCTCACGGTCTAGACGGGTAAGAGCCCACCGTGGAAAAGGAGATCGGCTCGACGGAAGCGACCTCCGGGGGCTCTGGGTGGAGATGTCGAACCGCACATATCGGTGGTCCGACAATGTCTCCACCATCTCCACCCGCCAGTCAACGACGCGGGCAGCGAGTGCGGGGGAGGCAAACGAGACGTCCACCACCGACCCTCCCCATCGCCGCACACACGTCTGGACCGTCCCTCTGTTGAGAAGGGATACACCGCACGAAACCGCCCAAGATTCAACGGCGGGTCCCCGGATGTTGCAGGAGGCGGCCGTGTTGCCCCAGGTCACCGACTTTGCATTCAGGTCGCCTAGAACGGCGACCTGTCGCGGCGCCGCCCTACCCACAACCGCGGTCAGGATTCCGAGAAAATTCTCGAAATCCTGGAGAGGGCGGTTTGGGGAGAAATAGACGCCCACCAGGGCTATATCTCCCCACGCGGCGGCCACGTATCCCGATCCTCTCTCTAAAAGCGAGAGGGGAGGGGAGTCTGTGGAAGACCGCGAAACCAACGCCACCAAGTCATCCCGATCGCCCAGCCAACGGCCGGAAACCGAGTACGGCTCGGCAACCACCGCCACGTCTACCAACCACTCAGCCATGGCCTGCATCAGCAGATCCTGTGCTGTTTTGCAGTGGTTGGTGTTCGCCTGGAGAATGCGATGTCCGGTCCTATACATCATTCGGACATCGCACCCTCCTCGTCAGCCACCGAGGTCCCAGCTTCAGGGACAACGGCACTGTCGGTAGCGGCAGGCCGGGACGGCGCCTGCGCTTTGCCCTTCTTTGGGGGAGGATTGCAATTCCTCCCCTTCATTACGTGGCCCGCCGGGCGGCCACTGGCGGCGCACACCGCACAGTGCGGCGTGGCGGCCTTGCAGGAGATGGACCTGTGCCCCGCCTTGCCGCAGCGGTAACAACAGTCCGACCTGTCCACCTTGGACGGGCAGAGGGCCCGAGTGTGCCCGATTCCGAAGCACTTGTAGCAGCGCAGAGGCTGCTCCTCAAGCGCCCGGACTACACTCGAGCTAAACCCGACGGCAAGCCGTCCCTTGGCAAGGACGGCCTTGGCCGCGGCGACCGGGCACTCAAGGCGAATGGTGCCCATGCCACCGCGACCGGGCCTGATGTCCCGACACGTTATCGCTGCGATATCACAGCCCCCTATTGCTGCGACCGCTGCCACCACCTCCTCCTTGGTGACCGAATCATCCAGATTGGACACCTCCAAGGCGGCACACTTGACGGGCCTGACCACTTTGGCCGCGTCCGCAATGGCCTCTCGCAATTTATTTGCGAAGAGGTCCGCGTTGGCGCCACCCTGGGCCCCCGGGAACTCGAAGATTCGAGCTCCGGTTTGGGTCTGGCGGCACGCGACTGCCCCGATTCCCAATGTTGTGGGATCGACGTTGGTACGAGCCCGCTTGAGAACGGACTCGTACGTCTCACCCCGCTCCGCAGACTCCGCGGTGAGCGTCACCACGACGGCCGCTGTCTTGGGAGAGACCAGTGGCTTCCTTTTACCGGCTGGGGCCTTTTTGGCTGCAGAGGCAGCGGCAGCGGGCCTGGGGGTCGATTTTTCCGCCTTTCCCTTCCGTTTTCCCTTGCCGGTCACCTGGGATGGGCAGGTAGGGGCGGTGTTGGTTGGGGAGGTACGGTTGGCGACCGTTCTCGCCTTCTTTTTGGCCTTGCCCTTCCCCTTCTTGACCACTTCCGTCCACGGCTGGTTGGACTGAGTGGTAGAAGGGAGCATTGCGTCCTCCCTCTGGGAGGATGGCCCTGGCTCGCACGGCCTCTTGTCCGCCGCGAGAGGCGGTCGGAGGCGTTTCTCCGGCAAGAGCCTGTCCTCTATGCCGGCAAGGCAGGCTCTCGTGAAGGCCCTTTCCTCCATCACTACCTTGCGGATAACATCCTCAAGGTTGGAGGAGGAGAGACCTTCGGGCGCAGGTCTCGGCTCGGCTTGAGCTGGCCGAGCCGTGAGCTCAGCCAGCTTCTTATGCAGCTGGCTGACCTCCGACTGCAGACGATCTACCTTCGCCTGCAGTTGCCGCGTCTCGTCGGTCGCTGTGCGCTGCACCAGCTCCCGGACAATGCCAACCATGCTGGCGGCCCGGCATTTAAGGGACTTTTGAAAAGTCCCTTTCAGATTGGAGGACTTACAGGCGACTTCTTTTATCCCCTCTTCGTCCTCTCGCGCCATCCGCTCCAGCTCGGCCAGCGAGTGGTCCGCGTACAAGACGCTGGATGCGCCGTACCCAGTCTTGGCCCGGGCGGTGCGCGCCTGCTGTTCCTTGGCGGCGACTCTCTCCTCTAGGTCTTGCTGGAGTTGCTCCCGCCGAGCCAAATCCAGCTGCCGTTGGGCATCCGCCAGACCCACGTCGTGGGTGTCCACCACGGTCGAAGATGAAGTCGGTTTTTTGGCCTTCAACTTCTTCGACTTGGTACTCCCCGTCGAGCCCGAGGACCCTTCACCGTCATCCTTCAAGAAGGCCCGCTTGCGCTTTTGGAGGCGGTCTTCGACCTCCATCGCCGAACTCGCGTCCGACTCATACGCATTATTGTCGGAGTCCGACCTGCAGTACAAGCTAGCCGCAGATGGTGCGCGGCTAGCTTCTGACGCCGAAATGGCATCGCCCGCGGGGCCCTGAGAAGGGCCTTTTGGTTGGCCCTTAGAAGGGCCTTTTTTGAAACGCCCGAAGGCGTCCCGCAATGAATGCGTCGTCGATCCAGACGCAAGCGTCTCAGACGCAGACGCGTATTCCACCTCCTCGTCGCTCCCTACCGTCTTACCTAACCTAGAGTTTTTCAAAAAATTCTTCATAACTAATCCCACGAGTACGTGGGAAGGGTGGGTCGCCCCGGACAGTGCCCACTGTAACCGGGGAAGTCTGGCGTAACCCGCTCAGGGGAGCGACACTTCCCTGGCGGGGGACGCAGTAATGACTGAAACTCCGTTCAGCCTTCCAGACCTCACGCTGCGCCGCCGCTTGCCTTCGGGTGATTTTTTATAGAGGTTGTCTTCCTCGCAGCCCGGGCGACCAAGCCAAGGCCTATCGGTCCCGCTCAGATCGCAAAACATGACCGCGACCATGTTGCGGGGTTACGATTTTGGGGCGGTGGCAGGGAAGTAAACTCCCACTGCCTGCCCGGCGGCAGGGTAAGTGCACGCCAGACCCGACTCCCGACTCCTCCTAGCCTAAAAAGGCTCTCCTCTCTTGTAGGCACCTAGCCTACAAAGGGACGGCTCCACCAGCCCATCCCGTCCTACCTACCCATCCTACCCCACCGACAGAGTGCCGGCGCCTGGTGGTTTCTGTTACGTCTATTTCTGATGGAAATAGACCAATAACGGGCAGCAACCGCGAGAAGGAACGACCCCACCAGACTTGCCTTGAGGATCTACACGACCTGCGCTCTCCCTCAAAGCCATTCGCCTCATTACTCGCTCCCAGAGCCGACTAATGAAGGCCTAGATTTATCCAATACAAGCGGCCGAAGCCGCAAGCTAGGCATAGCAACTACTAATGGATAAACCCAGACCCGCCCAACCTTTTTTTTTTTTTTTTTTTTTTTTTTCGCTGGGAAAAATGCGTTACGCATGCCCCCCCATTGGGGGATGGGAGGGGTATGTGGGACTCCCCGGTCCATATAGGATCGGTATACCCACTAAACGACCCAGCGGCACTCCGGCATCGTCTACATGGAGGGGGATTGGGAAACCGGCAAAAGCCTTTACTTCCAATCCCCCGCCGACGACCGCCCACCTTTACAGTGGGACCTTCACGTCTCTCCTGGCAGGGAGAGACCCGGGAATGACCGTGAGTGCTCGGCCGTTCCCGCCCGGCGGAAGTGGAGGATAGGTGCAATGCGGGAGTAGGCGCCCCCGCGCCTGTCTCCCGCTATCCTTCACCAAGAGGGGGAAGGCGGTTGTGCCTTCTCCTACCCCTTCTTCGCCTGCGGAGAGGCGCCGCGAGAGGGTCATCCTCCCGCGTGCGCTCCGCCGCCTCCTTTTGGGACATCACGTCCTCGCAAAAGGAGGCGACCGCTGTCCAGGCTCCCTCGCTTCCCAGCATGGAGTTAACCACGCTGGGAAGCGAGAGGTCCGGCCCGACTACCGCAGCTAAGCCACAACGCAGCTCGGACCACGCCGGGCACACCTCGAGGGTGTGCTGTGCCGAATCCTCCGTCGCACCACAATCATGGCACGACGGAGTCTCCTCTCTTCCGATCCGGTGCAGGTACGATCCGAAGCATCCATGCCCGGAAAGCACCTGCACCATCCGGAACGAAAGGTAACCGTTGGACCTCCCGAGCCAATCTCGCAGGACCGGCCCGAGGGCGTCCAACGTTCGTCGGCCAAACGTGGCGGAGGCGAGATCCTCCGTCCAGTGGTGGACGATCGCGTCCCTCGCCTCTCGCCGGACAGCCTCAAGCTCTTCCGGGGCAGGGTGCTCTCCGAGAGCCTTACGCCCCGCCGCCCACTCGTACACTCTGGCGAGCACCCACGCCTCGAGCTCCCAGGGAGGGGTACCCGCCAGAGCGCAGGCCGCCGCAAAGCCCACCGAGGAGTAGGCCCTCGCTACCCGCTGTGCAATGGCCCTTTGAGGCCTGCCGATAGCAGTAGCATTCTCCCTCCTTCGGAGGGAGTCCGCCCAGATGGGGGCCCCATAGAGGGCCATACTCTTTAAGATGCCGGCATACAGCTGCCGGCATCGCGCTTTTGGTCCCCCCAGATTCGGGAGGAGCCACGCAAGCGCAGCCGCGGCCTTCAACAGGCGCGTCGACAGCCCGCTGAAATGCGGGCCGAAGCGCCACCTGCTGTCGAGCACTAGGCCCAGATATTTCATCTGGGCCTTCACGTCGACCCTGACGCCCTCTACGACGATATGAGCGTCGATGGGGATGCGCTGCCGAGGCCCGTGGAAGAACACGGCCTCGGTCTTGTGCAGCGCCACCCCCAATCCTAGCCGGCGGATCCTTCCCGCGACCAAGGATCCGCCAGCCGAAGCCAGGCTCGCCGCCTCTCTGTAGTTCCTCCCCCGGGCAGTGAGAAGAGTGTCATCCGCGTAGCAGATGACACTCGTGCCACGGAGGAGAGCTCCCCGCAGGAGCCAGTCAAACCCGATGTTCCACAGAAGCGGCCCTAAAACGGACCCCTGTGGAACACCGGACTCCGCGCCGTACCGCCTAAGCTGGCCCACTTTATCAGCTGGCCCACTTTATCTGACCCGCCCAACCTAACCTAACCTAACCTTTTTTTTTTTTTTTTTTTTTTTTTTTTTTTTTTTTTTTTTTTTTTTTTTTTTTTTTTTGTTGACGAGGGGGAAATCTGCAACCAGATACCCTACTGCATAGAGGGTACAGTAGGGTTATGTGAGGTTCACGGACTCGTGTACTCACTAAAACCCCCCCGGTGGCCATCCTCGACGCATGTTGGGGGGCTCCGGGATCTCCAAGGGAACGCACCGGTGCCCCCCTCGCGCTGTGCCTTTGCACGTCTAGGGGGAGGCTATCCAGCCACCCCCGAACACCACGGTGTTCACAGCAGCACGTTGCCGCCGCCCTCCCGGGGCCCGTTTAACGGACGGTCGAAGCCCTTACTCCGACCACCCACGGACCCGAAAGTTCCCCTGCCTGGCAGGGGATACCACACAAAAGCCCCTTATGAGGCAGGCGCAGCGGGGCGGCCACTGCCGCCTCGCCGTCGCCTCCTTCTCCGAGCGGGATCAGCCCTCTCGCGATCTCGCTCGGCGGCCTCTTTCCGAACCATAACGGTTTCACAGAAAGAGGCCACCGCCTTCCACGCCATCTCATCTACCAGCATAGATTCTAATACGCCTGGTAGAGAGAGGTCCTGCCCGATCCTGGCGATCAGGGTCCGCCGCTCCTCGCACCACGCCGAGCATTCCTCAAGCGTGTGCTGGGCGGAATCCCGATCCCTCCCACAATGGTGGCATTGCGGTGTCGGTTCGCGTCCGATCCTATTCAGGTACTCACCGAAGCACCCGTGCCCGGTGAGTACCTGAGTAAGTCGATAGGTGACGTTACCCATTTCCCTCCCCAGCCAAGCTTCGAAGCTCGGCACAATCGCGCCGACGGCGCGTTGGCGCATGTTCCACGGCTCCTCGAGCCGCTCGCGCCACATCCCGAGCGCACGTCGGCGCTCTTGCACCCGCACTTCAGCCGGCGCGACTCCGCTCCCGTCATCCCGGTGGAGGCGCACGTACACACGTGCGTCCATCTCCGCTAAGATGTCGAAGGGCGGAAACCGCGCCAGGAGAGTTGCTGCCTCGAAAGATATCGTCCGATATCCTCGTGCGATCCGGATGGCGACAATACGCTGCAGGCTATAGAATATAGTCCTGCTGCGTCGGAGCGCCAGTCTCTCCCACCAGACGGGCGCTCCGTAGAGTGCCATCGACCGCACGACTCCGGCGTAGAGGCGGCGAACTCCCTCCCTAGGTCCCCCGAGATTAGGCAGCAGTCTGTGCAGAGCACCCACCACCTTCTGGATCCGGGGGACGGAACGACTGAAGTGTTCCTCGAAACCCCAGCGACTATCCAGGATGAGGCCCAGGTACTTCAGGTACCGCCCCACTTGGATGTCAACGTCACCCACACGAACCGACAAGCTGGGTGGTTCCCTTCCCCTAGGGAACTTGTGGAACCACAGCGCCTCGGTCTTGTGCGGCGCTGTCCGCAGACCCAGCTCGTGGACCTTGTTCACGACACAAGCCACCCCAAGCTCGGCGAGCTCCTTGGTCCCGTCGAAGGAGTCCCCGTTGGCTAACACAAGAGTGTCATCCGCGTAGCAGACGACGTGTACGCCGACGGGGAGATCGACACGCAAGACCGCGTCGTATGCGAGGTTCCACAGAAGCGGGCCCAATACAGAACCCTGCGGAACCCCGCAACTGACATCCCTCTCATGCAAGGTACCGTCCCTGCCCACGTACTGCACACATCTGTGCTGCAAGTAGGCGCCGACTATGCGCTGCAGGTAGGGCGGCACTCCGTGAAACACGAGCGCCTCCCTGATCGCCCTCCAGGGCAGGGAGTTGAATGCGTTAACGATGTCCAAGGACACCGCCAACGCCTTCCCACCCCGGGACACCGCCTGGTTCGACAGCGTACGGACACGAAGAATCGCGTCCACTGTCGAACGAGCACGCCGGAAACCAAACTGGTCATCCGACAAGTCGGGGCCTACCCGCCACAGGTGTGTGCATAGACGAGCGGCAATTATTCTTTCGAACAACTTGCCGGCCTCGTCCAGCAGGCAAATGGGACGAAACGCAGAGGGGGAGTCCGCAGACCTGCCGTCCTTCTTCAAGAGGACCAACTTTGCCTCCTTCCAGCCCTTGGGGAACACCCCGCAGCGGAAACAACTATCGAACAGCTGTCGCAGCCGGTCCCCCAGGCCAACAGATAGAGCCAGCACCCAAGCCCGACCAGGTATTCCGTCAGGGCCTGGTGCTGTATTGCGAGCCCTGAGGCGCTTCACAGCACAGACCAACTCCCCCTCGGTCACCCCCAGATCATCGGACCAGATGGTCGGTTCCGACGATAGCCCGAGGGGAGAGGGACTGTCCTGGACCCTGGGAAACAGTGTGTCAACGACACTCCCCACCAGATCAGGGTCCAGAGTTTCGGTCAAAGGAGAGACCCATGGGCGCAGCTTACCTAGTACCATCTTGTACGGGCGCCCCCACGGATCCCTATCCAGTCCCTCGAGGAGTTCTCTCCAGGACTGAGCCTTCGCATTGGCGATGGCCGCCTGGAGCGCTGTCGTAGCGCCTCGGTATACCTCGTAGGCTCTATCCTTTACTTCGGCAGGAGCTCGTCGCCTTCTCCTAGCTCTGGTGTACAGGCGTCTGGAGCGCAGGCATGTCTCCCGCAGCCGCGCTATCTCCTCTGACCACCAGTACACCGACCTACGCTTGGTTGGCCTGGCTCGGGGCATCGATAAGTCGCAGATCGACGTCATCGTTGCCCGGAACCAGGCCGCCTCCCTCTCAGGATCGGGCAGATCCTCTTCAGCATGGCCTTCTGGCCAGGCCGCGACAATGGCTGCAGCTTCGAGAAAGTCTCGATTAAGCCGCTTGAGGGCCCATCGTCGCGGCGGGCTGCTACTACGGCGGGCCACACGGCCAGGAGGGCGAAGAGCCACATCAAAAACGATGTGGCGATGGTCGGATAGCGTGACCATCTCTTCGGCAACTCTCCATCCCGACACCATGTGTGTGGCAGAGGGAGTCGCCCATGATAAATCCACGATCGACTCCCCCTGCCACCGCACACATGTGCTTACGGACCCCCGATTCAAGAGTCGGAGGTCATTACCTGCCGCCCATTCAACCGTGGTCTCCCCCCTGCGGTTGTCTCGGGGACTCCCCCACGCACGAGAGTGAGCGTTGAAGTCGCCCAAGACAAGCACGGGACGGGGCAGACATCTGCGGATGCAGTGTCCCACCTCGTCCAGGAACGCCTCGTAATCAGCGAGATTACAGTTGGGGGAGATGTAGCAGCCTACAACGGCTATTCGTCCCCACTCAGTGGCTACGAAACCCGGTCCCTTTTCAATAAGGGCACAAGGGGGGTCACTTTCGCCACCACCCCAGTAAATAGCTACGGAGCCCACATCGTCCCCAAACCATCGTGGATGGTCTGGGACACGATAGGGCTCCCCTATTACGGCAAGAGCAATTGACCACTGCGCGAGGGTTTGCAAGAAAAGATCCTGCGCACCTCGGCAGTGGTTCAAATTGCCCTGGAGGACTCGAATGGTTTGATCCATTACGAGGCCTCCATGGCCTCCTGGGGCGGGGCATGGCCCGCCGGAATGGCCGCCACTGTTGAGGCCGTTCCGCTTCCCGGTGTCGGGGCTGGAGGAGAGGGCTTTTTGCCCTTCCTCTTACCCTTAGGAGGGGTGCACTGCTTGCTACCCATCCTATGGTCAGCCTTACAGCCCTTGTCAGAGCACAGTGGACATTTGCGCGGACGCGTGCATTGGCTCGCCCGATGATCGGGTTCGCCACACGCGTAGCACAGGTTGGTGCGGTCCAATGTGCTCTGACACATGCTGCGTACATGCCCGTACTCCAGACACCGGAAGCACTGTAGCGGCCTTGAGGTCAGGTAATCCACCCGAGCCGAGACCCACCCGATGACGACGTGCTTTGCCGCGGCAAGCTTGCGCACTGCCGCTAGTGGGCAACGCACCCACACCGTGCCCAGGGCAGTGGGCGAGCGATGAACTTCGCCCACTTTGACGTCATCAGCCGAGCAGTCCCCAGCCTTGGCGACCGCCTCCGCTACCTCCCGAGGTGTGACGGCTTCATCGAGGTCTTTGAGCCTCAATTCAGCCATCTTCATCGGGCGCGCAATGCGCACACCCAGATCCGCGAGGGCTTCGCGCATGCGAGCTGCCAATGCGTCAGCTTTCGGTGCACATTCCGGGCCCGACACCTCTAAAATTAACCCCCCCGTTAATGCTCGTTTGGGGCGGACTGTGTCCACCCCAACGTCCGCCAGCCTAATACGTACTTTGGCGGCCGCCATTACCGCAGCATATGTGACGTCGGAACCCTCCGGAACCGTCACAGTGATCGCTGCAGTGGTAGGCAGCCGCATTGGCGTCGCCTTGGGGGCAGGCTTAGGCACGGCCTTAGGGCCGGTTTTGGGGCTCGGCACTGCCGGTGGCAACTCACTCGTTGCCTTGGGAGCCTTTTTCCTCTTCCCCTTTCCACCCCTGACCACCGTAACCCAAGATGTCGTTGGAGCCAACGGCACTTGATTCGCGGTGGGCTGCGACTGCACCGCTGGTGGGCTCACCACTGGTGTTGGCAGCTGTTGGCGCTTCGCCTTCGTCTTTCCTGCCTGCCCTGGCGGTACTGTGGGAGCCGCGCTTCTTTGGGGTGGTGTTTGCTGCGACTTAAGAGCCTCAGCCAACTTCCTGTCCATGAGAGCGCCTATGCGCTCCATGAACCTCCCCTCCCATTCCTTCCCACCAGCGACAGATGGTGACACCGCCGCTTCGACTGTGCTCCCAGCACTCGCCTGCCTACCTACTTGCTGGCTGACGCACTCAGTCAGCTTTTCTATCTTTACAGATAGGTCAGCGATCTGCGCACGCAGCTCAGCATTCTCCCTCTCAAGGCGCTTGACATTCTCATCAGCAGTCGCCCGCTGGACGACCACCAATGAGGCCGCCTGTGCCTTCCTCGCGGACATCCGCAGGCCGTGAATAAAGTCACCCCGCATGTTCTTGGACTTGTCGGCGATCTTCTCGACAGTCTCGAGGTTGGCTTTAATCACGGCATACAACTCCTCAGTTGGCCGCGCCTCCATCTCTCTCTCGAGGTCATCTGCCTTCGGCAGCTTCACCTTTGCCCTTGTGTTTGAAGGAGAAACGGACGGGTCGAAGATATCGTCCTCGTGCAAGTTCCTCTCCTTCAAAAACGTGGCACGCTTGGACCCAGGAAGGTCCGAGGCGCCATCCTCTGGCTTCCTCCCTCGCTTCCGCGCGGTGCGGGATACCTCCGACGCCGTCGAAGCAAACGAGCAGACGGACATGCTGGAGCAGTCTGACTCCTCACCGCCAATACTGGTCACACTAGACGACCTAGTGACCGGCTTCTTAAAGAAGCCCGCTCCGGCAGCGGTTGTCGAAGGGGAACAACCCTCACCAACCACCGCCGGAACAATCATCTTCCGCGCCGGAGCGCGGGAAGACCTCCTTACGTCTTGGCATTTCTTGCCCCCCTCAGATACGATGGGGCTGAGTGCCGTAGCACTGTGGGATTCTACAGCGTCGGAGACGCTGATACCCACCTGAGGTGTTTGTTTTTTCGAGGATGCCATCATGTTTTTTTTCCTTTTTTAAGGGGTGAGGTCCCCTGTGTGGCACCTTATTGGCCGGGTTCCCCCCGACCATACCGCGCATGTAAACTCGAAGCAGCACTAAGCATAAAAATGCAGCAGCGCAGATCCGGATTTACACACGCAATACTCCCCTCGGCAGGCGCCGAAACCATATATTGGGATTTGGCCCTCCACTGATCCCGATGGATCCCTCACGTGGGTGGCTTAAACAGGCCGCCCCACCTTCTCGGCGGAGTAGGAAACTCCTTTCCTCCACCAGACTTCATCCGCTGCGCTTTATGCTAATTTCATAGAGACACGCGGAGAAGCCTCCCCTTTCCCTCCTCGAGGCCCCCAATCCGCTAGTGAAGCACCGACCCACCCAGAATCCCGCAAAGAAGCTGACCCATACAACCGACTCGCGGGAGACTGAGCAGGACGGCGCCGCACCAACAGTTCGGGAACCTCCCCATTTCCCCCCCAGTGTTTGGTCCGCGCCGGTAAACCGGTAACTCCCATTTCTGGGAGCCGTTCCCCTATCCGCCGCCCGGGGACGCGCCGCGTTGGGGTACACCTCCCCACCCACTGGGACAACCCAGCAGGTCCGCGGAACCTAACCTAACCTAACCTAACCTAACCTTTTTTTTTTTTTTTTTTTTTTTTTTTTTGACGCTGGGAAAAATGCTTTATGCATACCCCCCCGTCGGGGGACGGAAGGGTTATGTGGGACTCCCGGCGGTGCTCCCCACCGGTATACCCACTAAACGACCCAGCGGCACTCCCGCATCGCCTATATGGAGGGGAACTGGGAATCCGGCACAGCCTTTCCATCCAGCCCCCCGCCGACGACCGCCCGCCTTTACGGCGAGCCCTTCACCCCCCTCCCCACCCTGGGAGAGGGGCCCGAGAATAACCGCGAGTGCTCGCGGTCATTCCCACCCGGCGGAAGTGGAGGATACGTGCAATGCGGGAGAAGACGCCCCCGCGCCTGTCTCCCGCTATCCTCCACCAGGAGGGGGAAGACGATTGTCGTGCAATCGCCTTCTCCGACCCGTTCGTCGCCTGCGGAGTGGCGCTGCGAGAGGGTCTTCCTCCCGCGCCCGCTCCGCCGCCTCCTTTTGCAAAATTACTTCCTCGCAAAAGGAGGCCACCGCAGCCCAGGACTCCTCGCTTCCCAGCATGGCTAAAACCACGCTGGGCAGCGAGAGGTCCTGCCCGACCACCGCCATCAATTGGCGGCGCGGCCCAGACCACGACGCACACACCTCCAGGGTGTGCTGCGCCGTGTCCACCGCCGCACCACAATCGTGGCAGGCCGGGGTCTCCTCTCTTCCGATCCGGTGCAGGCACGATCCGAAGACGCCATGCCCGGACAGCACCTGCACCAGACGGAAAGAAAGGAAACCGTGGGACCGCCCGAGCCAGTCCTGCAGGACTGGCCCGAGCGCGTCCAACGTTCTGCGGCCGAAGGCTGCGGTGGCGAGGGCCTCCGTCCAATGTTGGACGGTTGCGTCCCTCGCCTCTCTGCGGACGGCCTCCCGCTCTTCTGGGGCAGGGCACTCCCCGAGCGCCCTGCGCCCCGCCGTCCACTCGTACACTCTGGCGAGCACCCCCGCCTCGAGTTCCCAAGGCGGGGTGCCGGCCAGAGCGCACGCTGCCGCAAAGCCCACCGAGCGGTAGGCTCTCGCCACCCGCAGTGCAATGGCCCTTTGGGGCCTGCGGATGGCGGTCGCATTCTCCCTCCTGTGGAGGGAGTCCGCCCAGATGGGGGCCCCGTAAAGGGCCATGCTCTTCAAGATGCCGGCATACAAATGCCGGCATCTCGCCTTCGGCCCTCCCAGGTTTGGGAGGAGCCACGAGAGGGCGTTCGCCGCCTTCAGCAGGCGCGCTGACAACCCGCTGAAGTGCGGGCCGAAGCGCCACCTGCTGTCCAGGGTGAGGCCCAGATATTTCATCTGGGTCCTCACCCCGATCCTGACGCCCTCCACGACGATGTGGGCGTCAGGAGGGATGCGCTGCCGAGGCCCGTGGAAGAACACGGCCTCGGTCTTGTGCAGCGCAACCCCCAACCCGAGGCGGCGGATCCTTCCTGCGACCAAGGATCCGCCAGCCGAGGCCAAACTGGCCGCCTCCCTAAAATCCCTCCCCCGGGCAGTGAGGAGAGTGTCATCCGCGTAGCAGATGACACTCGTGCCCGGGAGGAGGGATCCCCGCAGGAGCCAGTCGAAGCCGATGTTCCACAGGAGTGGTCCTAGGACCGACCCCTGTGGAACACCAGACTCCGCGCCGTACCTCCGGACTTGGCCAGCCTTGTCTACGAGGAGGACCACTCGGTCCTCCAAGTAGCTGGCCAAGAGGGCCCGCAAGTATGAAGGCACTCCGTGGTACCGGAGTGCCTCCAAGATCGTGGAGTGGGGGACGGAATTGAACGCGTTGGCTATGTCAAATGACACAGCCAACACTCCGTCCCCAGACTCCACGGCCTCCCTCACCTGGCCCTTCAGCCGGGCCAGCGCGTCCACTGTCGAACGCCCAACTCGGAAACCGAATTGGGCGTCCGACAGGTTCGGCCCAACCCCCCGCAGGAGGCCATTCAGCCGACCGGCGACGATCCCCTCGAACAGTTTACCGACCTCATCGAGCAGAACGATGGGTCGGTATGCCGAGGGGGAGTCTGCCGGTCGTCCCTCCTTACGGAGGAGGCACAGTTGCCCCTCCTTCCAGGTTTTCGGGAACCTCCCAGCCGTGAAACACGCGCTGAAGAGGTCCCGAAACCTGTCCGCCATTTGGGTGGCCGCAATGGCCACCGCCCTTGCGGGGACGCCGTCCGGCCCGGGGGCGGTTTTCTTGGCGCGGAGGCGAAGCGTCGCCGCGCCAAACTCCGCCCCCGTGACCGGAGGGACCTCCTCCGCCGGCGGAGCCGCCTCCCGCGGGGGGTCCATCACTGGAGGGGTGAAGTTGGTCCCTGTTGGAAACAAGGACCGAACCACCCCATCCAGCAACGCCGGCTCGAGGGTCTCTGCTAGCGGGGGACCGAAGGGGCGCAGTTTATTCCGCGCCGCCTTATACGGTCTCCCGTACGGGTCTCTGTCGAGACCCTCTAGCATTTCGGCCCTCGCCGCGTCGTCGGCGGCGAACATGGCCGCCTTGAGGACCTTTTTTGCCTCTACGTACGAGGCGTAGAGAAGGTCCTCGTTCGACGCGTCCCGCACGCTCCGCCGTCGACTCCGCGTGTAGGCCCTCCTGGCCACCACGCAGGCGGCCCGGAGCCCCGCCAGCTCCTCCGACCACCAATAGACGGCGCGTCGGGGAGGTGGGCGGCGAGACCGAGGCATGCTGGAGTTGCACACCTCGGTCAGGGACTCCCGCAGTCGGACCGCCGAGGCGTCGACGTCCAGGACATTGACAGGAGGCGTGAGCCAGTCCTGGACGAACGCCGCCTCCTTGGCCGCCCCTCGGTCCAGGTGGATCTGAGCCCACCGTGGAAAGGGGGACTGGCCCGAGCGGGCCATCCCCCGGGGGCTCTGGGTGGAGACGATGTCGAACCGCACGTATCGGTGGTCCGACAAGGTCTCCACCGTTTCCACCCGCCAGCCGACGACGCGGGCGGCAAGTGCGGGGGTGGCGAACGATACGTCCACCACCGTCCCTCCCCGTTGCCGCACACACGTGTGGGCCGTCCCTCTATTTAGGAGGGACACGCCCGACGAGGCCGCCCAAAATTCGACGGCCTGCCCGCGGACGTTGCAAGAGGCGGCCCGGTTGCCCCAGGCCGCCGACTTGGCGTTCAGGTCGCCCAATACGGCGACCTGGCGCGGCGCCGCCCTACCGACTACTGCGGTCAGGACTTCGAGAAAATCCTCGAAGTCCTGTAAAGGGCGGTTAGGGGAGAAATAGACCCCCACCAGGGCTATTTCTCCCCACGCGGCGGCCACGTATCCCGGTCCCCTCTCTAAGAGCGAGAGGGGAGGGGAGTCCGTGGAAGACCGCGACACCAACGCCACCGAGCCGTCCCGATCACCCAGCCAATGGCCAGGGACAGAGTACGGCTCGGCGACCACCGCAACGTCTACTAACCACTCAGCCAGGGCCTGCATCAGCAGGTCCTGGGCTGCTTTACAGTGGTTAGTATTCGCCTGTAGGATGCGATGTCCGGACCTATCCATCATTCGGCCATCGCACCCCCCTCGTCGGCCACCGAGGTCCCAGCCTCAGGGACGACGGTGGTAGCGGCAGGCTGGGACGGCGCCTGCGCTTTGCCCTTCTTTGGGGGAGGATTGCAGTTCCTCCCCCTCATCACGTGGTCCGCCGGGCGGCCACTGGCGGCGCACACCGCGCAGTGCGGCTTGGCGGCCGTGCAGGAGGCGGACATGTGCCCCTCCTTACCGCAGCGGTAACAGGCGTCCGACCTGTCCACCTTGGACGGACAGAGGGCCCGTGTGTGGCCGATTCCGAAGCACTTGTAGCAGCGCAAAGGCTGCTCACCAAGTGCTCGGACCACACACGACCCAAACCCGACGGCAAGCCGTCCCTTGGCAAGGACGGCCTTAGCTGCGGTGACCGGGCACTCCAGGCGGATTGTGCCCATGCCGCCGCGGCCGGGCCTGATAGCCCGACCCTGTACCGCTGCGGTGTTGCAGCCCCCTACTGCTGCGAGCGCCGCCACGACCTCCTCTTTGGTGACCGAATCGTCAAGATTGGTCACCTCGAGGGCCGCCGACTTGACGGGCCTTACCACCTTGGCCGCGTCCGCGATGACCTCTTGCAACTTCGTTGCGAAGAGGTCAGCGTTGGTGCCGCCCTGAGCCCCCGGGAACTCGAAAATACGAGCCCCGGCTTGGGTCTGGCGGCACGTGATGGCGCCGATTCCCAACTTGGTGGGATCGGCGTTGGTACGAGCCCGTTTCAGCACGGACTCGTACGTCTCACCACGCTCCGCGGCCTCCGCGGTGAGCGTCACCACAACGGCCGCGGTTTTGGGAGAAACTAAGGTTTTTCTCCCACCGGCAGAGGCCCTTTTAGCTGCCGGGGCAGCGGTGGCGGGCTTAGGGGCCGACTTTTGCCCCTTCCCCTTCCCCTTCCCCTTGCCGGTCGTCTGGGATGGGCAGGGAGGGGAGATGTTGGCTGGGGAGGCAGGGGTGGCGGCCGCTCTCGCCTTCTTGGCCTTGCCCTTCCCCTTTTTGACCACCTTCGTCCACGGCTGGGTGGACGGGGTGGTGGAAGGGAGAAGGGCGTCCTCCCTTTGGGAGGATGGCCCAGGCTCGCACGGCCTCTTGTCCGCCGCGAGGGGCGGTCGGAGGCGCTTTTCGGGCAAGAGCCTGTCCTCGATGCCAGCGAGGCAGGCTCTCGTAAATGCCCTTTCCTCCATCACAACCTTGCGGATGACATCCTCAAGGTTGGAAGAGGAGGAAGGGCCCTCCACCGCAGGTCTCGGCTCAGCTTGGGTTGGCTGGGCCGTGACCTCAGCCAGCTTCTTATGCAGCTGGCTGACCTCCGACTGCAGGCGATCTATCTTCGCCTGCAGTTGTCGCGTCTCGTCGGTGGCTGTGCGTTGCACGAGCTCCCGGACGATGCCACCCATGCTGGCGGCCCTGCATTTAAGGGACTTCTGGAAAGTCCCTTTTAGATTGGAGGACTTAGAGGCGACCACCCTGATCTCCTCTTCGTCCTCCTGCGCCATGCGCTCCAGCTCGGCCAGCGAGTGGTCCGCGTATAAGACGCTAGACGCACCGTACCCGGACTTAGCCCGGGCGGCCTGCGCCTGCATCTCCTTCGCGGCGACCCTCTCTTCCAGGTCTTCCTGGAGCTGGGCCCTTCGTGCGAGGTCCAACTGACGTTGGGCGTCCGCCAGACCCACGTCGTGGGTGTCCGCCACAGTGGAAGGCTTTTTGGCCTTCGCCTTCTTTTTTGGCTTAGCACTCCTCGTGGAGTCCGAGGAGCCTTCGCCGCCGTCCTTCAGGAAGGATCGCTTCCGCTTTTGTAAGCGACTTTCGGCTTCCATCGCCGAACTTCCGTCCGACTCTGGAACGAGCGACTCGTTGTCGGAGTCCGACAACACGTCGACCGACAGTCTGCGGAACATGCTACCCGGTGATGGGCGGCAAACTTCCGACGCCATACTGGCATCGCCGGCGTGGCCCTGAGAAGGGCCTTTGGTTTGGCCCTGAGAAGGGCCTTTGGTTTGGCCCTCAGAAGGGCCTTTGGTTTGGCCCTGAGAAGGGCCTTTGGTTTGGCCCTGAGAAGGGCCTTTGGTTTGGCCCTGAGAAGGGCCTTTGGTTTGGCCCTGAGAAGGGCCTTCTGGTTGGCCCTGAGAAGGGCCTTTGGTTTGGCCCTGAGAAGGGCCTTCTGGTTGGCCCTGAGAAGGGCCTTTTGGTTGGCCCTGAGAAGGGCCTTTTGGTTGGCCCTGAGAAGGGCCTTCTGGTTGGCCCTGAGAAGGGCCTTTTGGTTGGCCCTGATAAGGGCCTTTTAAGAACCGCCCGGAGGCGTCCCGCGATGGTTGCTTTGGCATAGCCGCCGCAAGTGTTGAAGAGTCCGCAAAAAAGTCTTCAACGCACAGTGCACTTTCGCCGATCACTGGCCTGCCACTCCGTTACGGTGACAGGACCAGGTCGTTGCCCGGGGAACGCTACGTGGAAGCAAGCACTGTGGGGGGTCCCCCGACCTAACCTAACCTTTTTTTTTTTTTTTTTTTTTTTTTTTTTTTTTTTTTTTTTTTTTGCGCTGGGAAAAATGCGTTACGCATGCCCCCCCATCGGGGGATGGGAGGGGTATGTGGGACTCCCCGGTCTATATCGGACCGGTATACCCACTAAACGACCCAGCGGCACTCCGGCATCGTCTGTGTGGAGGAGGATTGGGAAACCGACAAAAGCCTTTACTTCCAATCCCCCGCCGACGACCGCCCGCCTTTACAGCGGGGCCCGCATGCTCCTCCCAGCAGGGAGGGGCCCAGGAACGACCGCGAGTGCTCGGCCGTTCCCGCCTGACAGAGGTGGAGAATATGTGCAATGCGGGAGAAGGCACCCCCGCGCCTGTCTCCCGCTATCCTCCACCGGGAGGGGGAAGGCGATCGTCGTACAATCGCCTTTTTCTCCCCCTTCTTCGCCTGCGGAGCGGCGCCGCGAGGGGCTCATCCTCCCGCGTGCGCTCCGCCGCCTCCTTTTGAGACATCACGTCCTCGCAAAAGGAGGCAACCGCTGTCCAGGCCACTTCGCTTCCCAGCATGGAATTGACCACGCTGGGCAGCGAGAGGTCCGGCCCGACTATCGCCGCTAAGCCGCGACGCGGCTCTGACCACGCCGGGCACACCTCGAGGGTGTGCTGCGCCGTATCCTCCGCCGCACCACAATCATGGCACGACGGATTCTCCTCTCTTCCGATCCGGTGCAGGTACGATCCGAAGCATCCATGCCCGGAAAGCACCTGCACCATCCTGAACGACAAGTAACCGTGGGACCTCTCGAGCCAATCTCGCAAAACTGGCCCGAGAGCGTCCAACGTCCGCCGGCCAAACGCGGCGAAGGCGAGATCCCCCGTCCAATGATGGACGATCGCGTCCTTCGCCTCCCGCCGAACGGCCTCCCGCTCCTCCGGGGCAGGGTGCTCTCCGAGCGCCCTACGCCCCGCCGTCCACTCATAGACTCTGGCGAGCACCCACGCCTCGAGCTCCCAAGGAGGGGTGCCCGCCAGAGCGCAGGCCGCCGCAAAGCCCACCGAGGAGTAGGCTCTCGCTACCCGCTGCGCAATGGCCCTTTGAGGCCTGCGGATCGCAGTAGCGTTCTCCCTCCTTCGGAGGGAGTCCGCCCAGATGGGGGCCCCGTAGAGGGCCATGCTCTTCAAGATGCCGGCATACAACTGCCGGCATCGCGCTTTTGGCCCCCCCAGATTCGGGAGGAGCCAAGCTAGCGCAGCCGCGGCCTTCAACAGGCGCGTCGACAGCCCGCTGAAGTGCGGGCCGAAACGCCACCTGCTGTCGAGCACTAGGCCCAGATATTTCATCTGGGTCTTCAACTCGACCCTGACGCCCTCCACGACGATGTGCGCGTCGGTGGGAATGCGCTGCCGAGGCCCGTGGAAAAACACGGCTTCGGTCTTGTGCAGCGCCACCCTCAATCCTAGCCGGCGGATCCTTCCCGCGACCAAGGATCCGCCAGCCGATGCCAGGCTCGCCGCCTCCCTAAAGTCCCTCCCCCGGGCAGTGAGAAGAGTGTCATCCGCGTAGCAAATGACACTCGTGCCACGGAGGAGAGCTCCCCGCAGGAGCCAGTCGAACCCGATGTTCCACAGGAGTGGCCCTAGAACGGACCCCTGCGGAACACCGGACTCCGCGCCATACCGCCGAATGCCTAACCTAACCTTTTTTTTTTTTTTTTTTTTTTTTTTTTTTTTTTTTTTTTTTTTTTGACGCTGGGAAAAATGCTTTATGCATACCCCCCCGTCGGGGGACGGAAGGGTTATGTGGGACTCCCGGCGGTGCTCCCCACCGGTATACCCACTAAACGACCCAGCGGCACTCCCGCATCGCCTATATGGAGGGGAACTGGGAATCCGGCACAGCCTTTCCATCCAGCCCCCCGCCGACGACCGCCCGCCTTTACGGCGAGCCCTTCACCCCCCCCCACCCTGGGAGAGGGGCCCGAGAATAACCGCGAGTGCTCGCGGTCATTCCCACCCGGCGGAAGTGGAGGATACGTGCAATGCGGGAGAAGACGCCCCCGCGCCTGTCTCCCGCTATCCTCCACCAGGAGGGGGAAGACGATTGTCGTGCAATCGCCTTCTCCGACCCGTTCGTCGCCTGCGGAGTGGCGCTGCGAGAGGGTCTTCCTCCCGCGCCCGCTCCGCCGCCTCCTTTTGCGAAATTACTTCCTCGCAAAAGGAGGCCACCGCAGCCCAGGACTCCTCGCTTCCCAGCATGGCTAAAACCACGCTGGGCAGCGAGAGGTCCTGCCCGACCACCGCCATCAATTGGCGGCGCGGCCCAGACCACGACGCACACACCTCCAGGGTGTGCTGCGCCGTGTCCACCGCCGCGCCACAATCGTGGCAGGCCGGGGTCTCCTCTCTTCCGATCCGGTGCAGGCACGATCCGAAAACGCCATGCCCGGATAGCACCTGCACCAGACGGAAAGAAAGGAAACCGTGGGACCGCCCGAGCCAGTCCTTCAGGACTGGCCCGAGCGCGTCCAACGTTCTGCGGCCAAAGGCTGCGGTGGCGAGGGCCTCCGTCCAATGTTGGACGGTTGCGTCCCTCGCCTCTCTGCGGACGGCCTCCCGCTCTTCTGGGGCAGGGCACTCCCCGAGCGCCCTGCGCCCCGCCGTCCACTCGTACACTCTGGCGAGCACCCCCGCCTCGAGTTCCCAAGGCGGGGTGCCGGCCAGAGCGCAACCTAACCTAACCTAACCTAACCTAACCTAACCTAACCTTTTTTTTTTTTTTTTTTTTTTTACGTGGGGAAATCCTCATGGATACCACCCGGCGCGGGGGTGCCGGAATGGTTATGCCGGACTCTTACCGGCTAAAACCACCACGGTGAGCAATCATTGCGCCCAGGTGGGGCAAGGTGGGGTCGCGCTAGCATTCACCACCCTGTCCCGGCGGTCGGCCCAGTTGCGAGCAACCAGGCCCCGGCATGGAGGGGGGCGGTCTTTCTCACAAAGACCCCCCCTCTAAACGACGAGTGAGGTCGTGCAAGCCGGCTGTGAGTCCCCCGACTCGCAGCCAGTGACCCCACTTATGAAGGGGGAGAGAGGAGGCGAGCAAACCGCCTCCTCCTTGCTCCCGTTCATCTGCGCCGGAGCGGGTCCGAAGAGGCGTTGTCCTCCCTGGCTCGCTCCGCGGTCTCCTTCTGCGTCATCACCTCTTCGCAGAAGGAGACCATCGCCTGCCACGATCCCTCACTGCCGAGCATGGCGTTCACTACACTCGGCAGAGAGAGATCCCCTCCGATACACTCCGAAAGTATGTGCCGCTGCGAGTTCCATGCAGCACACACTTCCAGCGTGTGGAGCGCCGTGTCCTCGGGCGCTCCGCACTCATGGCAGGCTGGAGTCACCTCCCTTCTTGCAATTTTGTGCAGGTACTTTCCGAAACATCCGTGTCCAGAAAGCACCTGCACCACTCGGAAGGTCAGCGACCCGAACCGTCGCCTAACCCACCTACGAAGGACCGGCCTCACGGCGTCCACCGTCCACTGTCCCGGCACCGGTGGCGCCAGGTCCTCCGTCCACCGCCCTATCAAGGCGTCCCGTGCCTGCCTCCGCATGCGTGTGACCTCCTCCCGCATTGGAGGCTCCCCTCGGGATCTCCTCGCCGCTACAAAGTGGTAAACTTCAGCGAGGATCTCCGCTTGGAGCTCCCAAGGGGGATCCCCGGCCAACACGCACGCAGCCGTCCATGACACCGTCCGGTATCCGCGTATCGCCCTCGTCGCGATGACCCGTTGCGGACGTCGCAGCAGGGTCTTGTTTTGGCGGTTGAGGGCGTCCACCCAGACGGGTGCCCCATACATGGCCATACTCCGAATCACTCCGGAGTACAGCCGACGACAGTTGGCACTCGGGCCACCCACGTTCGGCAGCAGCCTCCCCAAGGCGGCAGCAGCTCCCATGACTCTCGGAGCCAACCCTGCAAAGTGGGCCCCAAAGCCCCACCTCCCGTCTAAAATGAGACCCAGGTATTTCATCTGGGTCCCGACTTTGACTGGGACCCCGTCCAGCAGCACCCGCGTTCCTGGAGGGGGTCCTCCTCGAGGCCCATGAAACAGCAGGGCCTCGGTTTTGGAGAGGGCAACCTCCAGTCCCAGGGTGCGTATGCGCTCGACCACGAGTGTTGTACCCACCGTGGCCAACCGCGTCACTTCCCCGAGATCTCTCCCCTTGGCGACGACTAAGGTGTCATCCGCATAGCACGCGACCCGTATACTTGCGGGAAGCGTGCCGCGGAGCACCCAGTCATAACCGATGTTCCACAGGAGCGGTCCCAACACCGACCCCTGTGGAACCCCGCAAGAGACGCGACGGCGCCTCAAACCGTCGCGCCCTACCACCAGGACCTCACGGTCTTGGAGGTAATCCTCCAACAGCCTCCGCAGATACAGGGGCACTCCATGATAGCGGAGCGCCTCCTGTATAGTTTTGTGTGGGAGGCTGTTGAAGGCGTTGGCTATATCGAGTGAGACAGCCAATGCCTTTTTACCCTCACCGACCGCCGCCTGCGTCCACTCTTTGAGCCAGAGCAGGGCATCCACTGTAGACCGCCCCGCTCTGAAACCGTACTGGGCCTCTGAAAGGCCCGGCCCAGTTCCTTCCAGGTGCCGGATGACACGAGAAGCCACCACTCTCTCCAACAGTTTGCCCGTGTCATCCAGCAACACTATGGGCCTGTATGCAGAAGGCGAATCGACAGGTTGGCCCTCCTTCCGCAACAGACACAATCTGCCGTCCTTCCAGGGCTTCGGGAACCGCCCCGACGTGAGGCACGCACTAAAAAGTTCCCGAAGCCAGTCACACATTTCCCTTAGTGCGAGTCCAAGGACCCGCCCTGGGATACCGTCTGGGCCGGGCGCCGTTTTCTTGCCCCGTAGGCGGTTGACTACTACAGCCATTTCCACCTCTGAGACAGGCGGGATGGAGGCCGAGTCCAACTCCTCGGGGAAGGAGACGGCACCCGCCATCGTCGGAGGGGTAAAGGTAGGGTCTCTATCGGGGAAGAGCCCCTCCAACACCCTGTCCAAGAGCTCAGGCTCCATGGACCCCGCGACTGGGGGCGCCCGGCACCGGAACATGTTCCGAGCTGCCTTGTACGGACGCCCCCAAGGATCCCTATCCAGGCTGGCCAGGGCTTCGCCAAATGCCCTTGACTTGGCCCCGACAATAGCCAGCCTCAGTTCTCGCTTAGCGTCACGGTAAGCCTCATGCAGCTGGCCCTCAGCCTCCAGCTCTTCATCCGACAGCTGCTCGTCGGTCCGGCCATGACGCCGCCTTCTACAGTGGGTGAAGGAGCGCCGCGCCGCCGAGCAGGCAACCCGGAGCTCCGCGATCTTTGAGCACCACCAGTATACCTCGCGGCGCTCCGGGTGGCCCCGCGACCTCGGCATGGCTGCGTCGCAAACAGCCGTCACCGCTTCGCGGAAACGGCCTGCAGCGACGTCGACGTCCGGGTGCGTGGGAACAGAAAGCCACGACTGGACGATCGCCGCCTCCTTTGCCAATTCGGCATCGAACCGGCTGACGGCCCAGCGCGGAAAGTCCGCTCGAGCCACGCGCCGAGACCCTCCCGCGTTGTGAGAGGTGGATATCTCGAACCTGATATATTTATGGTCCGAGAGAGTCTCCACCTCTGACATTACCCTCCATGCCCGGACACGTGCGGCGGCAGACGGGGTGGCGAACGATAGGTCGACCACGGAACTCCCGTTGTGTCGCACGCACGTGTGGACCGACCCTCTATTGAGCAGGATCAGCCCCGTGGCAACTGCCCACTCCCTGACAATCTCCCCACGAGAGTCAGTTGAGGGGTTTCCCCAATCTCGAGCCTTCGCGTTCAGATCCCCTAGAAGGAGGATCTGACACGGCGCCTGCCTCCCTACGGCCGCAGCCAGTAGGTCCACAAAGACCTCCAGCTCCGCAGCGGTTTTGTTGGGGGAGAAGTATGTGCCTACTACAGCGTACTCCCCCCACTGGGCCACCACGTATCCGGAACCCCTCTCTTTGACTGAGAGAGGTGAACCACCCGCTCGGCCTACAATGGCAACGGAGCCGTCCAGGTCCCCAGCCCAACAAGGATGGGAAGAGGGAACGTAATACGGCTCCGCTGCTACCGCCACGTCTATTTGCCACTGCGCCAGGGCCTGCATGAGCAGGTCTTGGGCCTGGGCACAGTGGTTGAGGTTCGTCTGGAGGAAGTTATGATGTCGGACCTGATCCATCAATCAGACATCACAACCTCCTCGCTCACCACTGGGCGAGCAACTTCCATCGCGACGCTCACAGCCGCAGGGCTGGCCTGGGTCCTGACGGACTTGCCTTTCGTCTTTGGGGGAATGCAGCTGCGCCCCCCCATCACGTGCCCAGAAGGCTTCCCTGCCTCCGCGCATATCGCGCAGCGCGGGGTGGACTTCCCACAGCTGGCTGCTTTATGTCCCGTGCTTCCACACCGGAAGCACAGGTCTCCCCTGTCGGCCGATTCTGTACACTGGGGGCGCGTGTGCCCCAGCCCCATGCACCTGAAGCAGCGCATGGGACGCGCCTCTAAGGCAACCACTCGCACCGAACTCCATCCGACCAACAGCCTACCCGTTCCCGACAACACTTTGGCTGCCGAGATCGGACAGGTCACAATGGTGGAGCCGGCGCCGCCAAAGCCGCGGCGAATTTCCCCCACCATTATTGCAGTCAGCTGACAGCCACCTGCTTTGGCAACCGCTGCCGCCACTTTCTCCTTCGTGGCTGCATCGTCCAGACCCGTGATGCTCAAATTGGCAGATTTCACGGGCCTGGCAATGTTGGCCACCTCGGACAGGACTCCACGGAGCTTCTCCGCGAGTTTGTCCGCCTTCTCAGAGTTTTGGGAGCCAGATATTTCCAAAAGCCTGGCTCCCGTCGCCGTCTGGCGAAAGCGGAGCCGGTCAATCGCCAGCTCCTGCAAATCGACCTTATCCTGCGCCAGTTGGAGGACGGCACCGTATGTGACCCCCTTCTCTGCGGCTTCAGGCTGTAACGACAGCACCACAGCCGCAGTTTTAGGGGCCCTCAGCGCTGCCTTCGGCTTGGCAGAAGCCTTCGACTTTGGCACAGTGGCGGTGGGACGAGCCGAGGGGTCAGCTACAGGGGCAGAGGATTTGCCCTTCCGCTTTCCCTTCCTTTTCCCCTTCCTAGTCACTGTTACCCAGTTTTCCACCAGAGGCACGGCAGTTTGGGCAGCCTCAGTGCCACTATTGGTCCCTTTTGGATTGGAGGGGCCAGCAACTGGTGCCACTACGGGAGTGGCAGCCATCTTTGGGCGTTGAGCAGCCTGCTTATCCGCCTTGGCAGTGGACTTACGAGGCGGCTCAGGCGCCAACTTGGGCTTGACGGTAGCCGCTGCCACTTTCTTGGCGTCCACTCTTAGTGGCGGACGAACTATCGGGGCTGGCAGAAGCCGGTCCTCGATCCCAGCGAGTCGGGCGTTGAGCATTTGCCCAAGCGTGCTGGTCAAGGACCGCTTCAACTCCTCGACTAGCTCCTCCGCCCCAATCCCCGTTACGGGTGATGCCCGCGTCACAGAAGTCGCAACAGCGGCGGCGGTATTGGCCGCAGCTACCTCCGTTTTGGCTTCGTGGAAGCCGCGACGCAGCGCCTTCACCTCCGCTTTTCGTGACTCGACTTCGAGTCGCAGCCGGCTGTTTTCTGCCCTTAAGCGCCGCGTCTCCTCTGCCTCGCTTCTGCTGGCTAGAGCGTCAACGACCTCTCTAAGGGCCGATGTGGAACTTTTCAGGCGAGCCACAAACTCACCCTTTAGGTTGCCCGACTTCTTCGCAACCTCTAAAATGCTGGCAAGCCCTTCGCCCGCGTACGCTCTCAGTTGTTGGGCGTTCAGCATGCTGATATCCTCAGCCCTCGCGATGACATCGGACTCGTTGCCCGTGTCTGTCGCAAGGTCTGAACCAGCACCCGCCCCCGTCTTCTTTTTTTCGTATTGCCTGCGACGCAGTACGTCCTCCAGTTCGGCGTCTGACGGCACCGGAGCAGGCTTGAGGAACTCCACTCGCGAAGATCCCGCTTTGGCGGTGTTTCTCCTTCCTCTCCCTGCTGAGTTGACCTTAGCAGCCACCATCCCCTCGGTCTCCGTGTCTGAGTCGAAACCTTGAGCCATGAGGACGGACGGCCGCTTGCGGCCACTCGTTTTCCCAGTCGCGGTACCGCTTGACCGCACGTCTAACTCCGACGATTCGTCTGACACGTCTGAATTGGGCTGCGAAGGGCCTTTTGGACCGCCCTGAGAAGGGCGTTTTTTTTTAAATTTGCCCTTCGCGTCACGCAATGGACGCATCGTCACATCAGACGTAAGCGTCCTACCGTCATCGCTATGCGCAGATGCGTATAGTATCTCCTCCTCACTCCCTATCGTCGTCTTACTTAACCTAGATTTTTCATTAAAATTTTCCATTACAAATCCCACGAGTACGTGGGAAGGGTGGGTCGCCCCGGACAGTGCCCACTGTAACCGGGGAAGTCAAGCGTAACCCGCTCAGGGGAGTGACAATTCTCTGGCGGGGGACGCAGTAGCGACTGAAACTCCGTTCAGCCTTCCAGGCCTCACGCTGCGCCGCCGCTTACCTTCGGGTGATTTTTTATAGAGGTTGTCTTCCTCGCGGCCCGGGCGACCAAGCCAAGGCCTATCGGTCCCGCTCAGGTCGCGAAACATGACCACGGCCATGTTGCGGGGTTACGATTTTGGGGCGGTGGCAGGGAAGTAAACTCCCACTGCCTGCCCGGCGGCAGGGTAAGTGCACGCCAGACCCGACTCCCGACTCCTCCTAGCCTAAAAAGGCTATCCTCTCTTGTAGGCACCTAGCCTACAAAGGGACGGCTCCACGAGCCCATCCCGTCCTACCTACCCATCCTACCCCACCGACAGAGTGCCGGCGCCTGGTGGTTTCTGTTACGTCTATTTCTGATGGAAATAGACCAATAACGGGCAGCAACCGCGAGAAGGAACGACCCCACCAGACTTGCCTTGAGGATCTACACGACCTGCGCTCTCCCTCAAAGCCATTCGCCTCAGTACTCGCTCCCAGAGCCGAGTAAAGAAGGCCTAGATTTATCCAATACAAGCGACCGAAGCCGCAACCTAACCTAACCTAACCTTTTTTTTTTTTTTTTTTTTTTTTGTTGACGAGGGGGAAATCTGCAACCAGATACCCTACTGCATAGAGGGTACAGTAGGGTTATGTGAGGTTCACGGACTCGTGTACTCACTAAAACCCCCCCGGTGGCCATCCTCGACGCATGTTGGGGGGCTCCGGGATCTCCAAGGGAACGCACCGGTGCCCCCCTCGCGCTGTGCCTTTGCACGTCCAGGGGGAGGCTATCCAGCCACCCCCGAACACCACGGTGTTCACAGCAGCACGTTGCCGCCGCCCTCCCGGGGCCCGTTTAACGGACGGTCGAAGCCCTTACTCCGACCACCCACGGACCCGAAAGTTCCCCTGCCTGGCAGGGGATACCACACAAAAGCCCCTTATGGGGCAGGCGCAGCGGGGCGGCCACTGCCGCCTCGCCGTCGCCTCCTTCTCCGAGCGGGATCAGCCCTCTCGCGATCTCGCTCGGCGGCCTCTTTCCGAACCATAACGGTTTCACAGAAAGAGGCCACCGCCTTCCACGCCATCTCATCTACCAGCATAGACTCTAATACGCCTGGTAGAGAGAGGTCCTGCCCGATCCTGGCGATCAGGGTCCGCCGCTCCTCGCACCACGCCGAGCATTCCTCAAGCGTGTGCTGGGCGGAATCCCGATCCCTCCCACAATGGTGGCATTGCGGTGTCGGTTCGCGTCCGATCCTACTCAGGTACTCACCGAAGCACCCGTGCCCGGTGAGTACCTGAGTAAGTCGATAGGTGACGTTACCCATTTCCCTCCCCAGCCAAGCTTCGAAGCTCGGCACAATCGCGCCGACGGCGCGTTGGCGCATGTTCCACGGCTCCTCGAGCCGCTCGCGCCACATCCCGAGCGCACGTCGGCGCTCTTGCACCCGCACTTCAGCCGGCGCGACTCCGCTCCCGTCATCCCGGTGGAGGCGCACGTACACACGTGCGTCCATCTCCGCTAAGATGTCGAAGGGCGGGAACCGCGCCAGGAGAGTTGCTGCCTCGAAAGATATCGTCCGATATCCTCGTGCGATCCGGATGGCGACAATACGCTGCAGGCTATAGAATATAGTCCTGCTGCGTCGGAGCGCCAGTCTCTCCCACCAGACGGGCGCTCCGTAGAGTGCCATCGACCGCACGACTCCGGCGTAGAGGCGGCGAACTCCCTCCCTAGGTCCCCCGAGATTAGGCAGCAGTCTGTGCAGAGCACCCACCACCTTCTGGATCCGGGGGACGGAACGACTGAAGTGTTCCTCGAAACCCCAGCGACTATCCAGGATGAGGCCCAGGTACTTCAGGTACCGCCCCACTTGGATGTCAACGTCACCCACACGAACCGACAAGCTGGGTGGTTCCCTTCCCCTAGGGAACTTGTGGAACCACAGCGCCTCGGTCTTGTGCGGCGCTGTCCGCAGACCCAGCTCGTGGACCTTGTTCACGACACAAGCCACCCCAAGCTCGGCGAGCTCCTTGGTCCCGTCGAAGGAGTCCCCGTTGGCTAACACAAGAGTATCATCCGCGTAGCAGACGACGTGTACGCCGACGGGGAGATCGACACGCAAGACCGCGTCGTATGCGAGGTTCCACAGAAGCGGGCCCAATACAGAACCCTGCGGAACCCCGCAACTGACATCCCTCTCATGCAAGGTACCGTCCCTGCCCACGTACTGCACACATCTGTGCTGCAAGTAGGCGCCGACTATGCGCTGCAGGTAGGGCGGCACTCCGTGAAACACGAGCGCCTCCCTGATCGCCCTCCAGGGCAGGGAGTTGAATGCGTTAACGATGTCCAAGGACACCGCCAACGCCTTCCCACCCCGGGACACCGCCTGGTTCGACAGCGTACGGACACGAAGAATCGCGTCCACTGTCGAACGAGCACGCCGGAAACCAAACTGGTCATCCGACAAGTCGGGGCCTACCCGCCACAGGTGTGTGCATAGACGAGCGGCAATTATTCTTTCGAACAACTTGCCGGCCTCGTCCAGCAGGCAAATGGGACGAAACGCAGAGGGGGAGTCCGCGGACCTGCCGTCCTTCTTCAAGAGGACCAACTTTGCCTCCTTCCAGCCCTTGGGGAACACCCCGCAGCGGAAACAACTATCGAACAGCTGTCGCAGCCGGTCCCCCAGGCCAACAGATAGAGCCAGCACCCAAGCCCGACCAGGTATTCCGTCAGGGCCTGGTGCTGTATTGCGAGCCCTGAGGCGCTTCACAGCACAGACCAACTCCTCCTCGGTCACCCCCAGATCATCGGACCAGATGGTCGGTTCCGACGATAGCCCGAGGGGAGAGGGACTGTCCTGGACCCTGGGAAACAGTGTGTCAACGACACTCCCCACCAGATCAGGGTCCAGAGTTTCGGTCAAAGGAGGGACCCATGGGCGCAGCTTACCTAGTACCATCTTGTACAGGCGCCCCCACGGATCCCTATCCAGTCCCTCGAGGAGTTCTCTCCAGGACTGAGCCTTCGCATTGGCGATGGCCGCCTGGAGCGCTGTCGTAGCGCCTCGGTATACCTCGTAGGCTCTATCCTTTACTTCGGCAGGAGCTCGTCGCCTTCTCCTAGCTCTGGTGTACAGGCGTCTGGAGCGCAGGCATGTCTCCCGCAGCCGCGCTATCTCCTCTGACCACCAGTACACCGACCTACGCTTGGTTGGCCTGGCTCGGGGCATCGATAAGTCGCAGATCGACGTCATCGTTGCCCGGAACCAGGCCGCCTCCCTCTCAGGATCGGGCAGATCCTCTTCAGCATGGCCTTCTGGCCAGGCCGCGACAATGGCTGCAGCTTCGAGAAAGTCTCGATTAAGCCGCTTGAGGGCCCATCGTCGCGGCGGGCTGCTACTACGGCGGGCCACACGGCCAGGAGGGCGAAGAGCCACATCAAAAACGATGTGGCGATGGTCGGATAGCGTGACCATCTCTTCGGCAACTCTCCATCCCGACACCATGTGTGTGGCAGAAGGAGTCGCCCATGATAAATCCACGATCGACTCCCCCTGCCACCGCACACATGTGCTTACGGACCCCCGATTCAAGAGTCGGAGGTCATTACCTGCCGCCCATTCAACCGTGGTCTCCCCCCTGCGGTTGTCTCGGGGACTCCCCCACGCACGAGAGTGAGCGTTGAAGTCGCCCAAGACAAGCACGGGACGGGGCAGGCATCTGCGGATGCAGTGTCCCACCTCGTCCAGGAACGCCTCGTAATCAGCGAGATTACAGTTGGGGGAGATGTAGCAGCCTACAACGGCTATTCGTCCCCACTCAGTGGCCACGAAACCCGGTCCCTTTTCAATAAGGGCACAAGGGGGGTCACTTTCGCCACCACCCCAGTAAATAGCTACGGAGCCCACATCGTCCCCAAACCATCGTGGATGGTCTGGGACACGATAGGGCTCCCCTATTACGGCAAGAGCAATTGACCACTGCGCGAGGGTTTGCAAGAAAAGATCCTGCGCACCTCGGCAGTGGTTCAAATTGCCCTGGAGGACTCGAATGGTTTGATCCATTACGAGGCCTCCATGGCCTCCTGGGGCGGGCCATGGCCCGCCGGAATGGCCGCCACTGTTGAGGCCGTTCCGCTTCCCGGTGTCGGGGCTGGAGGAGAGGGCTTTTTGCCCTTCCTCTTACCCTTAGGAGGGGTGCACTGCTTGCTACCCATCCTATGGTCAGCCTTACAGCCCTTGTCAGAGCACAGTGGACATTTGCGCGGACGCGTGCATTGGCTCGCCCGATGATCGGGTTCGCCACACGCGTAGCACAGGTTGGTGCGGTCCAATGTGCTCTGACACATGCTGCGTACATGCCCGTACTCCAGACACCGGAAGCACTGTAGCGGCCTTGAGGTCAGGTAATCCACCCGAGCCGAGACCCACCCGATGACGACGTGCTTTGCCGCGGCAAGCTTGCGCACTGCCGCTAGTGGGCAACGCACCCACACCGTGCCCAGGGCAGTGGGCGAGCGATGGACTTCGCCCACTTTGACGTCATCAGCCGAGCAGTCCCCAGCCTTGGCGACCGCCTCCGCTACCTCCCGAGGTGTGACGGCTTCATCGAGGTCTTTGAGCCTCAATTCAGCCATCTTCATCGGGCGCGCAATGCGCACACCCAGATCCGCGAGGGCTTCGCGCATGCGAGCTGCCAATGCGTCAGCTTTCGGTGCACATTCCGGGCCCGACACCTCTAAAATTAACCCCCCCGTTAATGCTCGTTTGGGGCGGACTGTGTCCACCCCAACGTCCGCCAGCCTAATACGTACTTTGGCGGCCGCCATTACCGCAGCATATGTGACGTCGGAACCCTCCGGAACCGTCACAGTGATCGCTGCAGTGGTAGGCAGCCGCATTGGCGTCGCCTTGAGGGCAGGCTTAGGCACGGCCTTAGGGCCGGTTTTGGGCGCAGCCTTGGAGCCAGCTTTGGGGCTCGGCACTGCCGGTGGCAACTCACTCGTTGCCTTGGGAACCTTTTTCCTCTTCCCCTTTCCACCCCTGACCACCGTAACCCAAGATGTCGTTGGAGCCAACGGCACTTGATTCGCGGTGGGCTGCGACTGTACCGCTGGTGGGCTCACCACTGGTGTTGGCAGCTGTTGGCGCTTCGCCTTCGTCTTTCCTGCCTGCCCTGGCGGTACTGTGGGAGCCGCGCTTCTTTGGGGTGGTGTTTGCTGCGACTTAAGAGCCTCAGCCAACTTCCTGTCCATGAGAGCGCCTATGCGCTCCATGAACCTCCCCTCCCATTCCTTCCCACCAGCGACAGATGGTGACACCGCCGCTTCGACTGTGCTCCCAGCACTCGCCTGCCTACCTACTTGCTGGCTGACGCACTCAGTCAGCTTTTCTATCTTTACAGATAGATCAGCGATCTGCGCACGCAGCTCAGCATTCTCCCTCTCAAGGCGCTTGACATTCTCATCAGCAGTCGCCCGCTGGACGACCACCAATGACGCCGCCTGCGCCTTCCTCGCGGACATCCGCAGGCCGTGAATAAAGTCACCCCGCATGTTCTTGGACTTGTCGGCGATCTTCTCGACAGTCTCGAGGTTGGCTTTAATCACGGCATACAACTCCTCAGTTGGCCGCGCCTCCATCTCTCTCTCGAGGTCATCTGCCTTCGGCAGCTTCCCCTTCGCCCTTGTGTTTGAAGGAGAAACGGACGGGTCGAAGATATCGTCCTCGTGCAAGCTCCTCTCCTTCAAAAACGTGGCACGCTTGGACCCAGGAAGGTCCGAGGCGCCATCCTCTGGCTTCCTCCCTCGCTTCCGCGCGGTGCGGGATACCTCCGACGCCGTCGAAGCAAACGAGCAGACGGACATGCTGGAGCAGTCTGACTCCTCACCGCCAATACTGGTCACACTAGACGACCTAGTGACCGGCTTCTTAAAGAAGCCCGCTCCGGCAGCGGTTGTCGAAGGGGAACACCCCTCACCAACCACCGCCGGAACAATCATCTTCCGCGCCGGAGCGCGGGAAGACCTCCTTACGTCTTGGCATTTCTTGCCCCCCTCAGATACGATGGGGCTGAGTGCCGTAGCACTGTGGGATTCTACAGCGTCGGAGACGCTGATACCCACCTGAGGTATTTGTTTTTTCGAGGATGCCATCATGTTTTTTTTTCCTTTTTTAAGGGGTGAGGTCCCCTGTGTGGCACCTTATTGGCCGGGTTCCCCCCGACCATACCGCGCATGTAAACCCGAAGCAGCACTAAGCATAAAAATGCAGCAGCGCAGGTCCAGATTTACACACGCAATACTCCCCTCGGCAGGCGCCGAAACCATATATTGGGATTTGGCCCTCCACTGATCCCGATGGATCCCTCACGTGGGTGGCTTAAACAGGCCGCCCCACCTTCTCGGCGGAGTAGGAAACTCCTTTCCTCCGCCAGACTTCATCCGCTGCGCTTTATGCTAATTTCATAGAGACACGCGGAGAAGCCTCCCCTTTCCCTCCCCCAGGCCCCCAATCCGCTAGTGAAGCGCTGACCCACCCAGAATCCCGCAAGGAAGCTGACCCATACAACCGACTCGCGGGAGACCGAGCAGGACGGCGCTGCACCAACAGTTCGGGAAACCTCCCCATTTCCCCCCCAGTGTTTGGTCCGCGCCGGTAAACCGGTAACTCCCATTTCTGGGAGCCGTTCCCCTATCCGCCGCCCGGGGACGCGCCGCGTTGGGGTACACCTCCCCACCCACTGGGACAACCCAGCAGGTCCGCGGAACCTAACCTAACCTAACCTAACCTAACCTTTTTTTTTTTTTTTTTTTTGACGCTGGGAAAAATGCTTTATGCATACCCCCCCGTCGGGGGACGGAAGGGTTATGTGGGACTCCCGGCGGTGCTCCCCACCGGTATACCCACTAAACGACCCAGCGGCACTCCCGCATCGCCTATATGGAGGGGAACTGGGAATCCGGCACAGCCTTTCCATCCAGCCCCCCGCCGACGACCGCCCGCCTTTACGGCGAGCCCTTCACCCCCCTCCCCACCCTGGGAGAGGGGCCCGAGAATAACCGCGAGTGCTCGCGGTCATTCCCACCCGGCGGAAGTGGAGGATACGTGCAATGCGGGAGAAGACGCCCCCGCGCCTGTCTCCCGCTATCCTCCACCAGGAGGGGGAAGACGATTGTCGTGCAATCGCCTTCTCCGACCCGTTCGTCGCCTGCGGAGTGGCGCTGCGAGAGGGTCTTCCTCCCGCGCCCGCTCCGCCGCCTCCTTTTGCGAAATTACATCCTCGCAAAAGGAGGCCACCGCAGCCCAGGACTCCTCGCTTCCCAGCATGGCTAAAACCACGCTGGGCAGCGAGAGGTCCTGCCCGACCACCGCCATCAATTGGCGGCGCGGCCCAGACCACGACGCACACACCTCCAGGGTGTGCTGCGCCGTGTCCACCGCCGCGCCACAATCGTGGCAGGCCGGGGTCTCCTCTCTTCCGATCCGGTGCAGGCACGATCCGAAGACGCCATGCCCGGATAGCACCTGCACCAGACGGAAAGAAAGGAAACCGTGGGACCGCCCGAGCCAGTCCTTCAGGACTGGCCCGAGCGCGTCCAACGTTCTGCGGCCAAAGGCTGCGGTGGCGAGGGCCTCCGTCCAATGTTGGACGGTTGCGTCCCTCGCCTCTCTGCGGACGGCCTCCCGCTCTTCTGGGGCAGGGCACTCCCCGAGCGCCCTGCGCCCCGCCGTCCACTCGTACACTCTGGCGAGCACCCCCGCCTCGAGTTCCCAAGGCGGGGTGCCGGCCAGAGCGCACGCTGCCGCAAAGCCCACCGAGCGGTAGGCTCTCGCCACCCGCAGTGCAATGGCCCTTTGGGGCCTGCGGATGGCGGAACCTAACCTAACCTAACCTAACCTAACCTAACCTAACCTAACCTAACCTAACCTAACCTGCAGGTACTCAATGAAGGGAACAGCCCGACGTTCTACACTATAAGAGGTGGCAGAGAATACTCCAGTTATGTAGACATCACGGCCTGCTCGACGGAAACGTTGAACTTGGTGGAAGATTGGAAAGTGGAAGAAGGATTGGTGAGTTCTGACCACAATGCGATCACATTTAAAATAAGATTAATAAAAGCTAAAGGCATAGAGATAAAGCGAACAACAAGAATCTATAATAGCAAAAAAGCAAACTGGAACCAGTTTCAGAAGAAGCTGGCCAGTCTATTAGAAGAAAATAAAATAAATAAAAGTGAAATTGAAAAATTAGATAATAAATTGGACTTAGAGCAAAAAATAGAAGCATACATGAATACAATAATAGAAGCTAGTAATAACAGTATACCAACAAAGAAAGCAAGCAATAAAACTACATTACCATGGTGGTCGGAAGAACTCACTAAACTGAAGAGGGAAGCTGCCACAAAGAGACGTCGAATCCGATGTGCAGCGCAAATCCGGAAGAAAAAGGTCATAGATGAGTACCTGCAAGCAAAAGAAAGATATGAGTGCGCAGCCAAGGAGGCTCAGATAACAAGCTGGAAAGAATTTTGTGGGAAGCAGGATAAGGAAAGAGTATGGGAGGGTATCATGAGAGTCATAAAAAGAACCACAAGCAGACAGGAGGACCTACCCCTGGTGAAAGATGGGAAAACACTAAACCCGGAAGAATCGGCAAAAATGCTGGCGGAGACATTCTACCCGGAGGACTTAGGAAGGCAGGATAACGCAGATCACTGTCGAGTCAGGGAAGTAGCCAACCACGCAAACGACTGTGTTCACAACGAACAACATGACCCACCGTTTACAATTGAAGAACTTGAGTTCGCGGTGAAAAGTTTTAATCCTAAGAAAGCCCCGGGTATGGATGGTCTCACCTCTGATATTTGCGACCATGCTATCACCCAAGACCCAGAGTCTTTCCTCGCCCTGGCTAATAAATGCCTGGCGCTTCAGCATTTTCCTATAATCTGGAAGGAAGCAGTAGTAGTGGTTCTTAGGAAACCCGGCAAAAAGGATTACACAAACCCAAAGTCATACAGGCCTATAGGCCTATTACCGGTGATGGGAAAGGTCCTGGAAAAACTAATGATAGGGCGAATAAAATGGCACATCATTCCCAAGATTAGCACTCGCCAGTATGGTTTTATGCCCCGAAGGAGCACTGAGGACTCCCTCTATAATCTAATGCAGCACATACACGACAAGCTAAAAAACAAGAAGATTATCATATTGGTATCATTGGATATAGAGGGAGCCTTTGATAACGCATGGTGGCCCGCAATACGAGTCAGAATGGCTGAGGAAAAGTGCCCAGTGAATATAAGAAGGATGCTGGACAGTTATTTACAGGATAGAAGGATAAGAATTAGATACGCTGGGAAAGAACATGTGCGGAATACAAACAAGGGGTGCGTCCAGGGGTCCATAGGTGGACCAATACTGTGGAACCTCTTGCTTGATCCACTACTGAAGGGATTGGAGAGCCTCGGCCACTACAATCAAGCTTTTGCCGATGATGTCGTGTTGGTATTTGACGGCGATACAGCGTTAGAAATACAAGCACAAGCAAATGCCGCTCTCGCATATGTTCAGGAGTGGGGTGTACAAAACAAGTTAAAATTTGCGCCTCAAAAGACCAAAGCAATGGTCATAACAAATAAACTGAAATATGACACACCACTGCTGAGCATGGGCGGGATAGGCATTGGCATGTCAAATGAGATCAAGATCCTGGGGCTCATTATAGATCACAAACTGACCTTCAACAGTCATTCATCATACGTTTGCAAGAAGGCACTGAATATTTACAAACAGCTGTCTAGAGCCGCCAGGATCAGTTGGGGTCTACATCCAGAAGTGATTAGAACAATATATGGAGCAGTGGTGGAGCCGTTGATTATGTACGCGGCCAGCGTCTGGGCGCCGGCAACCAAAAAACTGGGTCTGCAAAAACAACTCAACGCAGTTCAGAGAGGGTTCGCCCAGAAGCTGTGCAAGGCGTACCGCACTGTCTCCCTAAACTCGGCATTGTTGCTGGCTGGGATACTTCCATTGGACCTCAGAATACAAGAGGCAGCTGCCCTGTACCAGGCCAAGAGGGGAGTACCTCAGCCAGTGATAGGGGACAGGGAGATGGAAACAATGGTTCCGTACCAGGAATCACCTCATCCCGCTAACCATATGAGCCTGAAGTTCGTGAGCCTGGTACACCAAGAAGACGTGGATAACCACAACACTCAAGCAGTCAGAATATTCACCGATGGCAGTAAAATTGAGGGCAAGGTCGGAGCTGCACTGTCCTTTTGGAAAAACGAAACCGAGACCAAAACCCTCAAGCTGAAGCTGGCATCGTACTGCACGGTGTATCAGGCGGAACTGCTGGCCATATGCAGGGCCACTGCTGAGATCATAAAGCGTCCCGAGGACACTTTTGGAATTTACAGTGACTCAAAATCTTCGCTGGAGACCATTACTAACCAGTACCCAACACATCCCTTAGCTGTGGAGATCCGCAAAAACCTCATGACCGGCAGACTCCAGAAAAAGGAGACATCCTTGTTCTGGGTAAAAGCTCACGCTGGTCTAGTTGGAAATGAGCGTGCGGATCAACTGGCTAAGGAGGCAGCACTCGGATTAAAGAGGAGGCCAGATTACGAAGATTGCCCGGTTTCATTTATCAAGAGACAAATCCGACTGGAGTCTATCGATAAATGGAACCAGAGATACAAAGCAGGACAAACGGCATCTGTCACGAAGATGTTTTTCCCCGATGTGATAAAGGCATATAAGATAATAAGGCAGTTACAACCTACCAACATAGTCACCCAGGTCATGACGGGGCACGGTGGGTTCTCAGAATACTTGACCCGGTTCAAGTGTAAGGAGAACCCATCGTGCATCTGTGAGCCAAATATCAGTGAGTCGATCCAACATGTTCTGTTTGAGTGTCCCGTTTTTGGTTTAAAGAGGTATGAAGCTGAGGCCTTGCTGGATGCCGATATAAATCCTGGAAATGTAAAAATATTTATGATAGATAACGCTAGGAGAGATATTTTTGTCAATTACTGCATAGAAGTAGTAAAACAAGTAATAATTAGGAATAAATAGGTACTAGAATAGGTAGAATAGATTATAATCATATATAAAAGTATTTTATGTAACAGGTATATTACCATTAGTTGTGGTATACCATAAGTGTTAATTTTTAAGTTTGTATACATTAACTTTTAAAAAAGTAAACAATTATATAAATATTAATAGTCTTAAATTTTTAATTAGCATGAGTACTATCATTATGTTGTTGTATACCATAGTGGTTTAAGTTTAATTTTAAGTTTATTTTAATCTTTATATGTAAACAACTAAATAAGTAGTAATAGTCTTTAAGTTTCTATGTAACATGTTGTGGCATGTATATTACCATTAAGTTTTTTTTATACCACAATTGTCATCTAAAATTGTATAATGTAACCTCTAAATGTAAATAGGAAATAAGAAGATTTAGTTATAAGCCCTAGTATTAGTCTAGATATGTACGCCCAATGGCATGAGGGCAGTGAATAAAAAGTATTTGAGTTTTATTAAAGTCTCTGACTACCATGTCAGAGGAGATAGTCGTCATACTTAGTGCCATTTTGAGATGGTGGTACGGGTAGGATAAAAAAAAAAAAAAAAAAAAAAAAAAAAAAACCTAACCTAACCTAACCTAACCTAACCTAACCTTTTTTTTTTTTTTTTATTAACCAGGTGTAAAATGCTTTATGCATACCCTCCGAACATGGGAGTGTCGGAGGGTTATGTGGGACTCTCCGCCAATAAGGGCGGCATACCCACTAAAAGCACCCGGACGTGCCCTCTCTCCGATTTTGTTGGACACCGTGGAACCCGCGAAGGCATAGTCCACGATGTCTACCGGTGGCGCCCCAGCCGCTGCCGGGGCTTCCCGCGCCGTAGGGGAGATGGTCGAGCACGCTTGACCCTCTCCCAGACCGCTCAGTGGCTAATCACCGCAGGCAGAGGACTCCCATCATCCACCTGCAGCCACTATTGGTTGAGTCTGGCGGCAAAACGCCGCCTTCTCACCCCAAGCCGTCTACGCCGGAGGGGATGCGCAAGAGGATCTTCCTCGCGCTCCCGCTCCGCGGTCTCCTTTTGCGAAATGACTGTTTCGCAGAAGGAGACCACCGCCTCCCAGGACCTCTCGTCGCTCAGCATTGCTTCGACGATGCTTTGGAGCGAGAGGTCCACCCGCTGAATAATGCGTGCCATTTGGCCGCGCTCCGCGTCCCAACGACTGCACACCTCGAGGGTGTGCTGGGCGGTGTCGTCGGGACTTCCGCACTCATGGCACAGCGGGGCCGGCTCTCTTCCTATTTTGTGCAGGTAGTGGCCGAAGCACCCATGCCCAGTCATTACCTGCACGAGCCGGTACGTCGTCGCACCGACTGCCCTCTTCAGCCAAAGGTCGGCTGTTGGGAGGATCGCCTCTATAGTACGGACACCATAAGGGGCGACCTCCAGCTGGGCCTTCCACCGGTCCCGCAGTCGGCGCTCTGTTGCGCGACCGGCGGCTGCCACCTCCTCCGGGGCCGGGCGTTCGCCTGTTGTCCGTACCCTGGACCTACGTTGATAGGTCTCTGCGTGCACCTCTGCGTCTAGCTCCCACGGAGGGGTGCACGCGAGGAGGCAGGCAGCCGCATGGGCCACCGTCATATAGGCCCTTATTATTCGAATGGCCACGACCCGTTGTGGCCTCCGCAGCAGGGCCCTATTTCGGGCGGACAGCTTGTCCGCCCATATTGGGGCCCCATAGAGGGCCATGCTCCTTGTCACACCGGCATATAGCCGCCGGCACAAGGAACCCGGCCCTCCTACATTGGGCAGAAGTTTGCCCAGCGCCGATGCGGCGCCCACGATTCGGGGAGCTAGTCTCGAAAAATGCTCCCCGAAATCCCACTTGCGGTCCAGTATTAGCCCCAGATATTTAATGTGGGGCTTTATTTGGACCGTTTCACCCTCCAGGGTGAGCGTCGCACTCGCGGGCAAATTCCACCCGCGCCCCCCGAAAACTATAGCCTCAGTCTTCGGGAGGCTCACCTTTAGGCCGAGCCTGGCGATCCGTTCAATCGTCAGCTCGGCCGCCACTTCCGCCCTCCGGGAGGTCTCCCGCTTGTCGCTCCCGCGCACTGCCACCATTGTGTCGTCCGCGTAGCAGACGACAAGTGTGCGCGGAAGCAGCTCCCCCCTGATCACCCAGTCGTACCCCAGGTTCCATAGAAGTGGACCGAGCACGGAACCCTGGGGCACGCCGCAGGCCATCACTCTCTCCCCCCGTTGCCCGTCCTTCTTTTCCCAGAGCACTACCCTCTCGGTTAGGTAGTGCTCAACAATCCGCCTCAGGTAGAGAGGCACTTCATGGTATCGAAGTGCCTCCCTGATCACCCCGTAGGGGAGGGTGCCAAACGCGTTTGCGATGTCTAGTGACACCGCGATGACACCCTCTCCCCTGCTCGACGCGTACTCACAGAAGTCCCTCAGTGACTTCAGCGCGTCGAGCGTGGACCGTCCTTCCCGAAACCCGAATTGTCTGTCAGAGACGTTCGGGCCGGCGGTCTCCATGTGCCGCAGGATCCGGGAGGCCAGGATGCGTTCAAACGCTTTCCCGGCCTCATCCAGCAGCACTATGGGGCGATAGGCGGAAGGGCAATCCGTCGGTCGACCCTCTTTACGGAGGAGGCATAGTCGCCCCTCCTTCCATACCCTAGGGAACTTTCCCTCTGTCAGGCAGTCATCCATGACATGCCTGAGTCGGTCCCCTAGGTGTTTCAGGGTGACTGCGAGGACGCGACCGGGAACGCCGTCCGGGCCCGGGGCTTTTTTGCAGCCCCGGAGTCGGTGTATCACTCGATTGAACTCGTCGTCACCTATTGGTTGAACGACGAGCTCAGCCTCCGGTTCCCTTATGGGGTCGACCATCGACGGGGGAGAGATCAAGGGGGCTGGCGGAAATAGCCCCTCGACTACCCTCTGGAGGAGTTCGGGCTCCAGGGAGTCCATGGGGGGAGCAGTGCGCATTTTGTTACGCACCACCTTGTACGGCCGCCCCCATGGATCCCTGTCCAGGGTGGCCAAGAACGACTCGTGAGCTTCGTCCTTGGCCTTGGCAATCGCCACCTGGAGGGCCTTCTTAGCCTCTTTGAGGGCCCTGTGGAGCCCTTCTTCCTCTTCTGCAGTGTGCCGTCTGCGCCTGCAGTGTTGGAAGGCGCGTCGGGCACTGTTACTGGTGGACCGCAGGGCCGCAATTTCTGCGGACCACCAGTATACACTCTTACGGGCGAAACGGCGACCAACCCGAGGCATGGCCGCGTCGCACACATTCTGTAGTGCGACGCGGAACTGTGCCGCCCTTTCTTCAACTCCGAGAGTGACGGGTGGGGCAGCACACCACTCCTTCTCCACCATGGCCGCCTCGTTCGCCATGTCCCTGTCCAGCTTGACCAGGGACCACTTCGGGAACTTCCGCCCCCTCCTGGTACTGCCCGTGATGGGCGCCGGTGGAGCCCCCGCCTTGGAGACCCTCATCCTGATGTACAGGTGGTCTGAGAGGGTCTCAACATCCTCCAGGACACGCCAATTCGTGACACGTGCGGCTATGGCAGGGGTCGCGAACGTGACGTCCACGATTGACCCCCCCTGCCGCCGCACGCAGGTATTCGTGGTGCCCTGGTTTAGGACCACGAGTCCTGTTGCCGCCACCCAATCCTCCAGAGCAGTACCCCTATGGTCCGTAATGGGGGAACCCCATGCCGAACTTTTGGCGTTGAGGTCCCCCAGGACCATAATCTGCCTCGGGGCAGCCCTCCGGACCACCCCCCCTAATATCCCCAGAAACGTGTCGAACTCCCGCAGCGGCCTATTGGGGGAGAAGTACGCGGCCACCAGCACCGTGTCGTTCCCCCATTTGGCCGCCACGAATCCTGGGCCACCCTCGATCCTTGATATGGGGGGGAGGTCCCCCATCGCCGGCACCACTATCGCCACTACTCCGTCGGTGTCCCCTGCCCAATTAGATTGGGGGGGGATGAAGTAGGGCTCCGTTACCACCGTAACGCCAATTTTCCACTCCGCCATGGCCTGCATGAGCAGATCCTGAGCTCTGGCGGAGTGGTTGGCGTTTATCTGCAGGACGTCTAAATGTCGGTGTGCTGACATCTAGACGTCCATATTGTTGTCCTCTTGTTGCCGGCTGGCGGCTGTTTCGGCTGGAGGGGGCCGGATGGGGCGGGTGGGTCTCGGCCTCACCTCTCTTCCCCTTGTCTCCGGTGGGGAGCATTTCGGTCCCCTCATTACGTGATTGGCTGGGAGGCCTGCATGGTGGCATACTGCGCACCGTACTTTTTCCTCCCAGCATTCGACTGCTTTGTGCCCCTCTGCGCCGCACCGGTAACACATCTGGCCCCGGTCCACCTTTGAGGGGCACAACTCGCGCGTGTGGCCGACACCCATGCACTTGTAGCACCGCATGGGTGCTGGTCCGACGGAGCTGATCTTGGCAGACGACCAGCCTACCATGATCTGACCGCGGTTGAGGAGGGCTTTTGCCACTCCCACCGGGCATTGCACGAGGGCCACCCCACTACCATCAAAGTATGTAGGGCGAATGCCCCCCACCTTAATTTGCGCCTCGGCACATCCCCCCGTCTTGGCGACGGCAGCCGCCAGTGTCTCGCTTGTCGCCGACTCGTCTAAGCCGGCGACTTTGATAGCGGCCATTTTCTCAGGGCGGCTTACGTGGGCAACGTCGCCCACAAGAACCTGCAGCTTTTCTGCGAGGCTGTCCGCCGTCCTTCCTCTCTCTGCTCCAGGAACCTCGATTACTCGGCCCCCCGTCGCAGAGTTCCTGACCTTGACCCGCTGCAGGCCTATCTCCTCCAAGCTTATGCCGTTAATGGCCTTGGACATGACAGCCTGCAGCGTGGTGTCGGTGGTAATATCCTTCCGCATGGTTATTACCACCGCTGCCGTCTTGGGAACTATCAGACCCTTCTTCTTTGTTGCCGCTTTCTTCTTGGGCAGCGGGGGGGCTGGGGGAGTGGCCATAGCCTTCCCCTTTCCCTTCCTCTTCTTCTTTCCCGCTTCCTGGGTGGTCCATGCCTCGCCCGGGGGCGCAGGTGCAGTCGCCACCGCTGGGGCAGGCTTGCCCGCCGGGGCAGGCCTGGCTGCTGGGGCAGGCTTGGCTGCCGGGGCAGTCTTGGCCGCCGGGGCGGTGGTTTCCGGGGCCACCGGGGCCACTTTTTTGGCGGCCCTTTTCGGCCTGCCGTCCCCAAGCCTGGCCCTGCTCTCGGGCTCGGAGGCAACTTCTCTCGTTAAGGCCGGTGTGGCCTCCTTCCTTTTATCCGCCGCTAGTGAGGGGCGGATTATTGGTGCTGGAGGAAGGCGACTGGAAATCTCCTCGATTCTTGCATTAAGCATGTTACCGAGGGAGACCGTCAAGTCGCGCTTCATGCTGTCCAGCAATTCCGCCAACTCCGCGGCGGCGGATTGTGTTGGCGGGGGGGCCCTAGGGGCCGGAGTCTCACGCGCCGGCTGCGGGGCCGGGGCCTGGCGCTCTGAGAAGGCAATTCTCAGGGCCTTGAGTTCCGCTGTGCAGAGAGCGAGTTGCTCCCGCATCCTCTTGTTGTCCGCCTTTAGGATGCGGATCTCCTCGCTCTCTGACCTGGAAGCGTTGACTTCCTCCATAGCCCTTAATATGGTGCGGCAGGCCCGGTTCATGGTGCCCCACACCTCACCCTTCAAGTTGCCCGACTTGCGGGCCCCCTCCATTATTTCGACTGCCGCTTGTTTGGTGGCCTCCACCGGGTCAGAGAGGAGAACCTCAGACGGCGTCAAAATCTTTCCTGGTGGGGAGGTAGTTCCCCCACTCCCCATTGTTCCCTTGGAGCGGAGCTCCGGGAGGTCCTTCCTATACGAGGAGGGGCCGGCGGCGACGTCTGTGTCGGAGCTAAGGTAAGTCTCCGAACTTCGGAGCCTACCTCTTGCCGACGCCATCCCCGCGTAGGACCCTTTGGGCTTGCCCCTCCGGGCTGTTCCAACCTTAGGCCCATTATCGGGCCTTGCGTCATCCGCCTGGTCTACATGCCCCCTCTTCTGGGGCTGAGAAGTCACTTCCATGGCCTCTGTGTATTCTTCCTCGGATTCAGAGGAAGAAGAATCTAAGATTCCTTCGTCCCACTTGCGGTGGGCACTTTCCCCTTCTTCAGACGTGGCCATTGTGGCCCCGCCAACGTCTCTGTCAAATTTAGACCAAATCCGACCACCCCAGCCGAAGTTATCTCCCAAAACAGAGTTTTGTTAGAAAACGGTCAAGGGGGAGTCGGCTCGGAGAAATCCCATACAAATTTCAAAAAGCGCCTGAAAAATCAAAATAGCAACAAGATTCTTCAGGACACTTTTTGAAAAATTTTTTTGGCTGACTTCCCCTTAACGGAGCCGAAAACCAAAAATAACACCTTATAGGGGCTGAAGTTCCCTATCCCCTGGCACCCCTACTGAGACCGTAGGGGAAAACCAGACCCTAAGTATTCACGCCTGAACTTTCCCAACTTTTTTGACAAAAATTTTTTCCAAAATTTTCCCTAAAATTACTAAAAATCCGATTACTTCCAAACCCTAAAGAGAAAAGCAACCGGACCTAGCCTACGCGAAATTTAATAAATGCCGCTATAACCTTACCTAAAAAAGTGCTAAAAACGATAGCCGCAAACCCGACTTTTTTTCGATTGAAAAAGGTAAACAAACCGTTTTTCAACCGAAAAATCGTGAGTTGTAACTTTTTTCTCCTTTTGATGATATTTTTGTCCGCAAACAACTCAGCGCCACAGCGTTTTCACAGCCGTGTGCGCCTCGTTAATCCGCAACTTACGATGTATTGAACTTCGCTGTAGCTCACATAGGCTGATCGCTAAGGCAGTTAATACATCGGGTCGGACCTCCAACCTAACCTTTTTTTTTTTTTTTTTTTTTTTTTTGACGCTGGGAAAAATGCGTTACGCATGCCCCCCCATTGGGGGATGGGAGGGTTATGTGGGACTCCCCGGTCCATATAGGACCGGTATACCCACTAAACGACCCAGCGGCACTCCGGCATCGTCTACATGGAGGGGGATTGGGAAACCGGCAAAAGCCTTTACTTCCAATCCCCCGCCGACGACCGCCCACCTTTACAGTGGGACCTTCACGTCTCTCCTGGCAGGGAGAGACCCGGGAATGACCGTGAGTGCTCGGCCGTTCCCGCCCGGCGGAAGTGGAGGATAGGTGCAATGCGGGAGTAGTTAACCTAACCTAACCTAACCTAACCTAAGCTTTTTTTTTTTTTTTTTTTTTTTTTTTTTTTTTTTTTTTTTTTTTTTTTTGACGCTGGGAAAAATGCTTTATGCATACCCCCCCGTCGGGGGACGGAAGGGTTATGTGGGACTCCCGGCGGTGCTCCCCACCGGTATACCCACTAAACGACCCAGCGGCACTCCCGCATCGCCTATATGGAGGGGAACTGGGAATCCGGCACAGCCTTTCCATCCAGCCCCCCGCCGACGACCGCCCGCCTTTACGGCGAGCCCTTCACCCCCCTCCCCACCCTGGGAGAGGGGCCCGAGAATAACCGCGAGTGCTCGCGGTCATTCCCACCCGGCGGAAGTGGAGGATACGTGCAATGCGGGAGAAGACGCCCCCGCGCCTGTCTCCCGCTATCCTCCACCAGGAGGGGGAAGACGATTGTCGTGCAATCGCCTTCTCCGACCCGTTCGTCGCCTGCGGAGTGGCGCTGCGAGAGGGTCTTCCTCCCGCGCCCGCTCCGCCGCCTCCTTTTGCGAAATTACTTCCTCGCAAAAGGAGGCCACCGCAGCCCAGGACTCCTCGCTTCCCAGCATGGCTAAAACCACGCTGGGCAGCGAGAGGTCCTGCCCGACCACCGCCATCAATTGGCGGCGCGGCCCAGACCACGACGCACACACCTCCAGGGTGTGCTGCGCCGTGTCCACCGCCGCGCCACAATCGTGGCAGGCCGGGGTCTCCTCTCTTCCGATCCGGTGCAGGCACGATCCGAAGACGCCATGCCCGGATAGCACCTGCACCAGACGGAAAGAAAGGAAACCGTGGGACCGCCCGAGCCAGTCCTTCAGGACTGGCCCGAGCGCGTCCAACGTTCTGCGGCCAAAGGCTGCGGTGGCGAGGGCCTCCGTCCAATGTTGGACGGTTGCGTCCCTCGCCTCTCTGCGGACGGCCTCCCGCTCTTCTGGGGCAGGGCACTCCCCGAGCGCCCTGCGCCCCGCCGTCCACTCGTACACTCTGGCGAGCACCCCCGCCTCGAGTTCCCAAGGCGGGGTGCCGGCCAGAGCGCACGCTGCCGCAAAGCCCACCGAGCGGTAGGCTCTCGCCACCCGCAGTGCAATGGCCCTTTGGGGCCTGCGGATGGCGGTCGCATTCTCCCTCCTGTGGAGGGAGTCCGCCCAGATGGGGGCCCCGTAAAGGGCCATGCTCTTCAAGATGCCGGCATACAAATGCCGGCATCTCGCCTTCGGCCCTCCCAGGTTTGGGAGGAGCCACGAGAGGGCGTTCGCCGCCTTCAGCAGGCGCGCTGACAACCCGCTGAAGTGCGGGCCGAAGCGCCACCTGCTGTCCAGGGTGAGGCCCAGATATTTCATCTGGGTCCTCACCCCGATCCTGACGCCCTCCACGACGATGTGGGCGTCAGGAGGGATGCGCTGCCGAGGCCCGTGGAAGAACACGGCCTCGGTCTTGTGCAGCGCAACCCCCAACCCGAGGCGGCGGATCCTTCCCGCGACCAAGGATCCGCCAGCCGAGGCCAAACTGGCCGCCTCCCTAAAATCCCTCCCCCGGGCAGTGAGGAGAGTGTCATCCGCGTAGCAGATGACACTCGTGCCCGGGAGGAGGGATCCCCGCAGGAGCCAGTCGAAGCCGATGTTCCACAGGAGTGGTCCTAGGACCGACCCCTGTGGAACACCAGACTCCGCGCCGTACCTCCGGACTTGGCCAGCCTTGTCTACGAGGAGGACCACTCGGTCCTCCAAGTAGCTGGCCAAGAGGGCCCGCAAGTATGAAGGCACTCCGTGGTACCGGAGTGCCTCCAAGATCGTGGAGTGGGGGACGGAATTGAACGCGTTGGCTATGTCAAATGACACAGCCAACACTCCGTCCCCAGACTCCACGGCCTCCCTCACCTGGCCCTTCAGCCGGGCCAGCGCGTCCACTGTCGAACGCCCAACTCGGAAACCGAATTGGGCGTCCGACAGGTTCGGCCCAACCCCCCGCAGGAGGCCATTCAGCCGACCGGCGACGATCCCCTCGAACAGTTTACCGACCTCATCGAGCAGAACGATGGGTCGGTATGCCGAGGGGGAGTCTGCCGGTCGTCCCTCCTTACGGAGGAGGCACAGTTGCCCCTCCTTCCAGGTTTTCGGGAACCTCCCAGCCGTGAAACACGCGCTGAAGAGGTCCCGAAACCTGTCCACCATTTGGGTGGCCGCAATGGCCACCACCCTTGCGGGGACGCCGTCCGGCCCGGGGGCGGTTTTCTTGGCGCGGAGGCGAAGCGTCGCCGCGCCAAACTCCGCCCCCGTGACCGGAGGGACCTCCTCCGCCGGCGGAGCCGCCTCCCGCGGGGGGTCCATCACTGGAGGGGTGAAGTTGGTCCTTGTTGGAAACAAGGACCGAACCACCCCATCCAGCAACGCCGGCTCGAGGGTCTCTGCTAGCGGGGGACCGAAGGGGCGCAGTTTATTCCGCGCCGCCTTATACGGTCTCCCGTACGGGTCTCTGTCGAGACCCTCTAGCATTTCGGCCCTCGCCGCGTCGTCGGCGGCGAACATGGCCGCCTTGAGGACCTTTTTTGCCTCTACGTACGAGGCGTAGAGAAGGTCCTCGTTCGACGCGTCCCGCACGCTCCGCCGTCGACTCCGCGTGTAGGCCCTCCTGGCCACCACGCAGGCGGCCCGGAGCCCCGCCAGCTCCTCCGACCACCAATAGACGGCGCGTCGGGGAGGTGGGCGGCGAGACCGAGGCATGCTGGAGTTGCACACCTCGGTCAGGGACTCCCGCAGTCGGACCGCCGAGGCGTCGACGTCCAGGACATTGACAGGAGGCGTGAGCCAGTCCTGGACGAACGCCGCCTCCTTGGCCGCCCCTCGGTCCAGGTGGATCTGAGCCCACCGTGGAAAGGGGGACTGGCCCGAGCGGGCCATCCCCCGGGGGCTCTGGGTGGAGACGATGTCGAACCGCACGTATCGGTGGTCCGACAAGGTCTCCACCGTTTCCACCCGCCAGCCGACGACGCGGGCGGCAAGTGCGGGGGTGGCGAACGATACGTCCACCACCGTCCCTCCCCGTTGCCGCACACACGTGTGGGCCGTCCCTCTATTTAGGAGGGACACGCCCGACGAGGCCGCCCAATATTCGACGGCCTGCCCGCGGACGTTGCAAGAGGCGGCCCGGTTGCCCCAGGCCGCCGACTTGGCGTTCAGGTCGCCCAATACGGCGACCTGGCGCGGCGCCGCCCTACCGACTACTGCGGTCAGGACTTCGAGAAAATCCTCGAAGTCCTGTAAAGGGCGGTTAGGGGAGAAATAGACCCCCACCAGGGCTATTTCTCCCCACGCGGCGGCCACGTATCCCGGTCCCCTCTCTAAGAGCGAGAGGGGAGGGGAGTCCGTGGAAGACCGCGACACCAACGCCACCGAGCCGTCCCGATCACCCAGCCAACGGCCAGGGACAGAGTACGGCTCGGCGACCACCGCAACGTCTACTAACCACTCAGCCAGGGCCTGCATCAGCAGGTCCTGGGCTGCTTTACAGTGGTTAGTATTCGCCTGTAGGATGCGATGTCCGGACCTATCCATCATTCGGCCATCGCACCCCCCTCGTCGGCCACCGAGGTCCCAGCCTCAGGGACGACGGTGGTAGCGGCAGGCTGGGACGGCGCCTGCGCTTTGCCCTTCTTTGGGGGAGGATTGCAGTTCCTCCCCCTCATCACGTGGTCCGCCGGGCGGCCACTGGCGGCGCACACCGCGCAGTGCGGCTTGGCGGCCGTGCAGGAGGCGGACATGTGCCCCTCCTTACCGCAGCGGTAACAGGCGTCCGACCTGTCCACCTTGGACGGACAGAGGGCCCGTGTGTGGCCGATTCCGAAGCACTTGTAGCAGCGCAAAGGCTGCTCACCAAGTGCTCGGACCACACACGACCCAAACCCGACGGCAAGCCGTCCCTTGGCAAGGACGGCCTTAGCTGCGGTGACCGGGCACTCCAGGCGGATTGTGCCCATGCCGCCGCGGCCGGGCCTGATAGCCCGACCCTGTACCGCTGCGGTGTTGCAGCCCCCTACTGCTGCGAGCGCCGCCACGACCTCCTCTTTGGTGACCGAATCGTCAAGATTGGTCACCTCGAGGGCCGCCGACTTGACGGGCCTTACCACCTTGGCCGCGTCCGCGATGACCTCTTGCAACTTCGTTGCGAAGAGGTCAGCGTTGGTGCCGCCCTGGGCCCCCGGGAACTCGAAAATACGAGCCCCGGCTTGGGTCTGGCGGCACGTGATGGCGCCGATCCCCAACTTGGTGGGATCGGCGTTGGTACGAGCCCGTTTCAGCACGGACTCGTACGTCTCACCACGCTCCGCGGCCTCCGCGGTGAGCGTCACCACAACGGCCGCGGTTTTGGGAGAAACTAAGGTTTTTCTCCCACCGGCAGAGGCCCTTTTAGCTGCCGGGGCAGCGGTGGCGGGCTTAGGGGCCGACTTTTGCCCCTTCCCCTTCCCCTTCCCCTTGCCGGTCGTCTGGGACGGGCAGGGAGGGGAGATGTTGGCTGGGGAGGCAGGGGCGGCGGCCGCTCTCGCCTTCTTGGCCTTGCCCTTCCCCTTTCTGACCACCTTCGTCCACGGCTGGGTGGACGGGGTGGTGGAAGGGAGAAGGGCGTCCTCCCTTTGGGAGGATGGCCCAGGCTCGCACGGCCTCTTGTCCGCCGCGAGGGGCGGTCGGAGGCGCTTTTCGGGCAAGAGCCTGTCCTCGATGCCAGCGAGGCAGGCTCTCGTAAATGCCCTTTCCTCCATCACAACCTTGCGGATGACATCCTCAAGGTTGGAAGAGGAGGAAGGGCCTTCCACCGCAGGTCTCGGCTCAGCTTGGGTTGGCTGGGCCGTGACCTCAGCCAGCTTCTTATGCAGCTGGCTGACCTCCGACTGCAGGCGATCTATCTTCGCCTGCAGTTGCCGCGTCTCGTCGGTGGCTGTGCGTTGCACGAGCTCCCGGACGATGCCACCCATGCTGGCGGCCCTGCATTTAAGGGACTTCTGGAAAGTCCCTTTTAGATTGGAGGACTTAGAGGCGACCACCCTGATCTCCTCTTCGTCCTCCTGCGCCATGCGCTCCAGCTCGGCCAGCGAGTGGTCCGCGTATAAGACGCTAGACGCACCGTACCCGGACTTAGCCCGGGCGGCCTGCGCCTGCATCTCCTTCGCGGCGACCCTCTCTTCCAGTTCTTCCTGGAGCTGGGCCCTTCGAGCAAGGTCCAACTGACGTTGGGCGTCCGCCAGACCCACGTCGTGGGTGTCCGCCACAGTGGAAGGCTTTTTGGCCTTCGCCTTCTTTTTTGGCTTAGCACTCCTCGTGGAGTCCGAGGAGCCTTCGCCGCCATCCTTCAGGAAGGATCGCTTCCGCTTTTGTAAGCGACTTTCGGCTTCCATCGCCGAACTTCCGTCCGACTCTGGAACGAGCGACTCGTTGTCGGAGTCCGACAACACGTCGACCGACAGTCTGCGGAACATGCTACCCGGTGATGGGCGGCAAACCTCCGACGCCATACTGGCATCGCCGGCGTGGCCCTGAGAAGGGCCTTTGGTTTGGCCCTGAGAAGGGCCTTTGGTTTGGCCCTCAGAAGGGCCTTTGGTTTGGCCCTGAGAAGGGCCTTTGGTTTGGCCCTGAGAAGGGCCTTCTGGTTGGCCCTGAGAAGGGCCTTTGGTTTGGCCCTGAGAAGGGCCTTCTGGTTGGCCCTGAGAAGGGCCTTTTGGTTGGCCCTGAGAAGGGCCTTTTGGTTGGCCCTGAGAAGGGCCTTTTGGTTGGCCCTGATAAGGGCCTTTTAAGAACCGCCCGGAGGCGTCCCGCGATGGTTGCTTTGGCATAGCCGCCGCAAGTGTTGAAGAGTCCGCAAAAAAGTCTTCAACGCACAGTGCACTTTCGCCGATCACTGGCCTGCCACTCCGTTACGGTGACAGGACCAGGTCGTTGCCCGGGGAACGCTACGTGGAAGCAAGCACTGTGGGGGGTCCCCCAACCTAACCTTTTTTTTTTTTTTTTTTTTTTTTTTTTTTTTTTTTGACGCTGGGAAAAATGCTTTATGCATACCCCCCCGTCGGGGGACGGAAGGGTTATGTGGGACTCCCGGCGGTGCTCCCCACCGGTATACCCACTAAACGACCCAGCGGCACTCCCGCATCGCCTATATGGAGGGGAACTGGGAATCCGGCACAGCCTTTCCATCCAGCCCCCCGCCGACGACCGCCCGCCTTTACGGCGAGCCCTTCACCCCCCTCCCCACCCTGGGAGAGGGGCCCGAGAATAACCGCGAGTGCTCGCGGTCATTCCCACCCGGCGGAAGTGGAGGATACGTGCAATGCGGGAGAAGACGCCCCCGCGCCTGTCTCCCGCTATCCTCCACCAGGAGGGGGAAGACGATTGTCGTGCAATCGCCTTCTCCGACCCGTTCGTCGCCTGCGGAGTGGCGCTGCGAGAGGGTCTTCCTCCCGCGCCCGCTCCGCTGCCTCCTTTTGCGAAATTACTTCCTCGCAAAAGGAGGCCACCGCAGCCCAGGACTCCTCGCTTCCCAGCATGGCTAAAACCACGCTGGGCAGCGAGAGGTCCTGCCCGACCACCGCCATCAATTGGCAGCGCGGCCCAGACCACGACGCACACACCTCCAGGGTGTGCTGCGCCGTGTCCACCGCCGCGCCACAATCGTGGCAGGCCGGGGTCTCCTCTCTTCCGATCCGGTGCAGGCACGATCCGAAGACGCCATGCCCGGATAGCACCTGCACCAGACGGAAAGAAAGGAAACCGTGGGACCGCCCGAGCCATTCCTGCAGGACTGGCCCGAGCGCGTCCAACGTTCTGCGGCCAAAGGCTGCGGTGGCGAGGGCCTCCGTCCAATGTTGGACGGTTGCGTCCCTCGCCTCTCTGCGGACGGCCTCCCGCTCTTCTGGGGCAGGGCACTCCCCGAGCGCCCTGCGCCCCGCCGTCCACTCGTACACTCTGGCGAGCACCCCCGCCTCGAGTTCCCAAGGCGGGGTGCCGGCCAGAGCGCACGCTGCCGCAAAGCCCACCGAGCGGTAGGCTCTCGCCACCCGCAGTGCAATGGCCCTTTGGGGCCTGCGGATGGCGGTCGCATTCTCCCTCCTGTGGAGGGAGTCCGCCCAGATGGGGGCCCCGTAAAGGGCCATGCTCTTCAAGATGCCGGCATACAAATGCCGGCATCTCGCCTTCGGCCCTCCCAGGTTTGGGAGGAGCCACGAGAGGGCGTTCGCCGCCTTCAGCAGGCGCGCTGACAGCCCGCTGAAGTGCGGGCCGAAGCGCCACCTGCTGTCCAGGGTGAGGCCCAGATATTTCATCTGGGTCCTCACCCCGATCCTGACGCCCTCCACGACGATGTGGGCGTCAGGAGGGATGCGCTGCCGAGGCCCGTGGAAGAACACGGCCTCGGTCTTGTGCAGCGCAACCCCCAACCCGAGGCGGCGGATCCTTCCCGCGACCAAGGATCCGCCAGCCGAGGCCAAACTGGCCGCCTCCCTAAAATCCCTCCCCCGGGCAGTGAGGAGAGTGTCATCCGCGTAGCAGATGACACTCGTGCCCGGGAGGAGGGATCCCCGCAGGAGCCAGTCGAAGCCGATGTTCCACAGGAGTGGTCCTAGGACCGACCCCTGTGGAACACCAGACTCCGCGCCGTACCTTCGGACTTGGCCAGCCTTGTCTACGAGGAGGACCGCTCGGTCCTCCAAGTAGCTGGCCAAGAGGGCCCGCAAGTATGAAGGCACTCCGTGGTACCGGAGTGCCTCCAAGATCGTGGAGTGGGGGACGGAATTGAACGCGTTGGCTATGTCAAATGACACAGCCAACACTCCGTCCCCAGACTCCACGGCCTCCCTCACCTGGCCCTTCAGCCGGGCCAGCGCGTCCACTGTCGAACGTCCAACTCGGAAACCGAATTGGGCGTCCGACAGGTTCGGCCCAACCCCCCGCAGGAGGCCATTCAGCCGACCGGCGACGATCCCCTCGAACAGTTTACCGACCTCATCGAGCAGAACGATGGGTCGGTATGCCGAGGGGGAGTCTGCCGGTCGTCCCTCCTTATGGAGGAGGCACAGTTGCCCCTCCTTCCAGGTTTTCGGGAACCTCCCAGCCGTGAAACACGCGCTGAAGAGGTCCCGGAACCTGTCCGCCATTTGGGTGGCCGCAATGGCCACCACCCTTGCGGGGACGCCGTCCGGCCCGGGGGCGGTTTTCTTGGCGCGGAGGCGAAGCGTTGCCGCGCCAAACTCCGCCCCCGTGACCGGAGGGACCTCCTCCGCCGGCGGAGCCGCCTCCCGCGGGGGGTCCATCACTGGAGGGGTGAAGTTGGTCCTTGTTGGAAACAAGGACCGAACCACCCCATCCAGCAACGCCGGCTCGAGGGTCTCTGCTAGCGGGGGACCGAAGGGGCGCAGTTTATTCCGCGCCGCCTTATACGGTCTCCCGTACGGGTCTCTGTCGAGACCCTCTAGCATTTCGGCCCTCGCCGCGTCGTCGGCGGCGAACATGGCCGCCTTGAGGACCTTCTTTGCCTCTACGTACGAGGCGTAGAGAAGGTCCTCGTTCGACGCGTCCCGCACGCTCCGCCGTCGACTCCGCGTGTAGGCCCTCCTGGCCACCACGCAGGCGGCCCGGAGCCCCGCCAGCTCCTCCGACCACCAATAGACGGCGCGTCGGGGAGGTGGGCGGCGAGACCGAGGCATGCTGGAGTTGCACACCTCGGTCAGGGACTCCCGCAGTCGGACCGCCGAGGCGTCGACGTCCAGGACATTGACAGGAGGCGTGAGCCAGTCCTGGACGAACGCCGCCTCCTTGGCCGCCCCTCGGTCCAGGTGGATCTGAGCCCACCGTGGAAAGGGGGACTGGCCCGAGCGGGCCATCCCCCGGGGGCTCTGGGTGGAGACGATGTCGAACCGCACGTATCGGTGGTCCGACAAGGTCTCCACCGTTTCCACCCGCCAGCCGACGACGCGGGCGGCAAGTGCGGGGGTGGCGAACGACACGTCCACCACCGTCCCTCCCCGTTGCCGCACACACGTGTGGGCCGTCCCTCTATTTAGGAGGGACACGCCCGACGAGGCCGCCCAAAATTCGACGGCCCGCCCGCGGACCGACGGCCCGCCCGCGGAAAACCCCAACCTAACCTAACCTAACCTAACCTAACCTAACCTTTTTTTTTTTTTTTTTTTTTTTTTTTTTTTTTTTTTTTTTTTTTTTTTCGTGGGGAAATCCTCATGGATACCACCCGGCGCGGGGGCGCCGGAATGGTTATGCCGGACTCTTACCGGCTAAAACCACCACGGGGTTCCATCTGGACGCCGAACGTTAGTGCTGTGAGTTCGCTTGCGCATTCGTTCATGGCTCTAACGGCGTTGGCTAATTAAGCCCCGTCTGTTGTCGATGAAGTTAAACTTCCCGCCTTATCTCTCTTGCGAGAGGCGCGCGGAACCTCCACGCGCACCACCTCGAGGCTTTGTAAGTGGGCGGTGGACACCCCCAGTGTCACCGCTCAAGCCTATATTACGGGGGTCGTATGTCATGGAGGAAATTCCTCCTCCTACGACCTGCTCTCTTGCTGCGGATCGGGTTGTCGGTCGTGACTTCCCGCTCCCTTTCTGCAGCTTCCTTCTGTTCCAAGACTTCTTCGCAGAAGGTGATTCCAGCTCTCCAGGACTCATCACATCCGACCATAGCTCGCACTAAGGCAGGATATGTCAAGTTACTTCCTACTACATTGACAAGCCGCTGTCGAGCAATTGCCCAAGCTGGGCATGCTGTGAGCGTATGCTCTGCCGTGTCCATCTGGCAGCCACAGTGGTGGCATGCGGGAGTCGGTTCCCTCCCGATTTGACACAGATACTTCGAAAAACAGCCGTGTCCCGAAAGTATCTGCGTCAACCGGAAGGTTAGTGACCCGTGTTCTCTATTCAGCCACTCACGAAGTAAGGGTCGGATCGCTTCTATTATCGCCAGGCCAGCGCCGGGCTGTTCTAGTCTTCTTTGCCATTCCTCTATAAGCATGTCGGAAGCTTCGAGCCTCCGTACCTCAACCTCTCTTTGCACTGGTAGTTGTCCTTGTGCCAGTTGTTGTTCACGCCAGTAATAGATTGAAGCCAGCCCTCTGGCCTCTAGATCCCATGGCAGTGAGCCTGCCAGCACGCACGATGCCTCAAAGGAGACAGTGCGGTATCCCCGAATAACCCTTATAGCCATTGCTCTCTGCGGCCTGCGCAGTATTGCAATGTTTCGGCTGCTAAGGGTGTCGGCCCACACTGGAGCTCCATACAGGGCTATGGAGCGCACAACCCCCATGTATAGACGCCGGCAACCGACCCTAGCTCCCCTGAGGTTGGGCAGCAGACCTCCAAGGGCTGCTGCTGTTCCCATCAATTTAGGCGCTAGTCGCAGAAAATGGGCGTTAAAGTCCCATCGGCTATCGAGGACGAGTCCCAGGTACTTCATCGTCGACTCGACACCGATGCGTACTCCTCCTACAACAATATGTGATCCAGCTGGAGGATTTTTCCGAGGCCCGTGAAAGTACAGGGCTTCGGACTTGCTCAGGGCTACTTCAAGCCCAAGCCGTTTTATTCTCTCAACTACCTGAGCTACACCTGCTGTAGCGAGAAGAGTTGCCTCCCTGTATGTCTTGCCTCTAGCTGTGACAAGAGTGTCATCAGCGTAACACGTTACCAAGATTCCTCTTATGAACGAGCCTCGTAGCACCCAGTCGTAACCGATGTTCCACAGGAGGGGCCCCAGGACCGACCCCTGTGGGACACCGCACGACATCTTGTGCTGACCCCACCCATCTTGCCTTCTGAATGACACATATCGCTCAACAAAATAGTCTTTTACTATATTTTGGAGGTACATGGGCACTCGATGATACCTCAAGGCCTCCTTAATACAGCTCCAGGGTAAGGTGTTGAAAGCGTTAGCAATGTCTAGAGAAACAGCTAAAACAACCTCACCCCGAGATACTGCTTCCTCCGCAATGGCCTTTACGCGCAGTATTGCGCCAACTGTTGATCGCCCCCTTCGAAATCCGAACTGATTGTTGTCCAAATCTGGACCAATGCAGTTCATATGTCTGATGAGGCGGCCCGCAATAATTCGCTCTAACAGCTTCCCAACCTCGTCCAGCAGAACGATGGGTCGGTAAGCAGACGGCGAGTCAGTAGGGCGTCCATCTTTTTTAAGCAGCACAAGTCGGCCTATCTTCCACTGCGCTGGGAATCTTCCTTGATTCAGGCAGGCGCTAAAAAGGTCTCGGAGCGAAGGACCCAGAGTTTTCATGGCCAGGACCCATACCCGGCCGGGAACACCGTCAGGGCCTGGGGCCGTGTTCTTGGCTCTGAGCCGCAAAACCGCCATCCTCAGCTCAACTTCATCCACTTCCGGTACATCTGTCATCTCATTGCTCTCCTCTACAGGTGGTGCCATGGTCGGTGGCGTATGCTCTTCCCTATTCGGGAATAGAGCTGACACCACTCTCTGCAGGAGCTGGGGCTCTAAGCTTTGCGTCAGAGGTGGGGCCCACGGACGGAGTTTACCCCTCACCATTCTGTAAGGTCGCCCCCAAGGGTCCTGGTTCAGTATCTCCAGGAGTTCTTCTCTAGCTTGACTCTTGGCTTGTATTATGGCAAGTTTCAAGGCCGTTTTGGCATCCTTGTATAGCCCATACAGCTGCCCTTCCAAATTCTCGTCACGATGTCGCCTACGGCGGTAATTGGTGTAGCGACGTCTTGCTCTAACACACATTCCACGTAGTACCGCGAGTTCCTCCGACCACCAATAAACTTGGCGCTTAGCAAGATGAGGCCTAACCCTAGGCATGGCCGCATCGCATATCTGCGTCATTGCCTCGCGAAACCACTCCACCTCTTGCCGAACCACAATCTCTGCTTGTTCCCTTGACATCGCTACCCAAGCCTGAACTATGGCTGCCTCCTCCAATAGGTCCCGATCTAGGCGTTTAAGAGCCCACCGCGGACCGTCTCCGTGCCTCATGACCCCATCTGATCTTCTTGGAGCCACAGGAGTGACCTCAAAACGGATGTAACGATGGTCCGAGAGCGTTTCCACCTCTGTTGCCACCTCCCAACCACGGATACGGCTTGCAAGAGCCGCACTGGCAAAAGTAACATCCACTATAGACGCGCCTTGCGGCCTTACACACGTATGAACAGATCCACTGTTGAGAAGTGTCAGACCGGAGGTTAAGGCCCACTCTTCAAGGATTTCTCCTCTAGGATCCGTGAGAGGACACCCCCAAGCCGTTGACTTTGCATTCAGATCACCAAGGACAAGCACCGGGTAAGGGTGGCTCCGCCCCACTAGGGCCCCTACTTCAACAAGAAAATTCTCGAAATCAGCAATGACCCTATTAGGCGATATGTACACCGCCACTACCATAACGCCTCGCACAAGAGCTGCGACGCAACCATTACCCTTCATGACTTTATCGAAAGTACCACACTTGGAAATTATGGTCACGAGCCCATCCTTATCTCCAACCCAGTTGTCTCTTGGCGGGACAAAGTATGGCTCGGATATTGCCGCTATATCAATCAACCACTCCGCCATGCTCTGGATCATGAGATCCTGAGCTCTGGCGGAGTGGTTGATATTCGCCTGTAGAAACCGTAAAGCCATCCTATACAGTGTCCATGCGATCCTCCTCTCCCCCGACTTGTGATGGGGGACTGCTCGCAGCTACCAGCGGTGGGTCTGAGATGTTCACGACCTTATTGCCTCTTCTCCTAGGTCTCGGAGGGGCACACGCCTTGCTGCCTAGCCTATGTGTGGCCGGCCTATTAGCCGCCGCACAGACTGAGCATTTTGGCCGAGCTGAACAGGCTGTGGCTTTATGGCCGGGCTGTCCACATCGGTAGCACTCCTCACTACGGTCCGTCTCTGAAGTACATTGAGCTCGGACATGTCCATTCTCTAGACACCGGTAGCACCTAAGTGGCCTGGGTTCTACCAACTCTATTCGGGCTGAAACCCAACCAACCAGCAGGCGGCCTTCCTCTCCTAATTTCTTGGCAGCTGTCACTGGGCAGCTCACCAACGTTGTTCCAGTACCCTGATAAGTGCTTCGGATATCACCTACTTTAACGGAATCCTCCGAGCAGCCACCGCGCTGAGCAACTACAGCGACTATGTCTTTTTTAGACACAGAGTCATCTAGACCTAGCAAGCGGAACGCCGCACACTTTGTAGGCCTAGAAACTCTGGCTAACTCCTCACCTAAAACCTCTTTTATTTTTTGCGCCAAAGCGTCCGCTTTTTCTGCGCTCTTCTCACCTGCCACTTCCAAGATACGGGCACCGGTAGCTGCCTTCCGGAACCGTACACTTGGGATACCACAGCTGTTGAGATCAACTTTTGCCTTGGCATCCTCCATCACTTTGGCGTATGTCGCGCCTTTCTCCATGGCCCCCTGTTGCAGAGTAATTACCACTGCAGCAGTTCGAGGGGCACGCAGCTTCCTCACCGGGGCTGGGCGACTAGCTGGCCTGGTAGTTCCTGTCTTTCCACTTGCCAAGGGAGCTTTGGTCACCTTTTTGCCCCTTTTAGTAACTGCGACCCAATCTTCATCGGCCAAATCCTTCGCAGGCTGCTGAAGAGCGGGAAGCGCTGCATCGACTGCCCCACTTTCTCTCTTCTTCGACCTCTTTTTCTTCTTCCCCTTTTGGGGTTGAGAGGCTGTCTGTTCAGCCTTCTTCGTCTGATCCCGTACAGGGGCTGCGGAAGATTTGGCATCCCTACGCTTGTCTGCAGCGAGAGGTGGACGAATGCGCTCTTCTGGCAGCAGCCTGTCCTCTACGTCTTCTACTATTGCGCTGACCCTGTTACCCACACTTGAGGCCGGCACTGCAGTGTTCATCCTTTTGTCTGCGGCTAATGGTGGCCGCAAACGCTTCTCGGGAAGCAACCTCTCTTCTAATCCTTCGAGCCTTGCGTTCATCATGGTCCCACACTGGACCATGACGACGCGCACTATTTCCTCCACTGTTGGGGGCCGGGCTGCTGCCGGGCCTTGGGTCTGGTCACACTGCTGCGCGAGCTGACGCATCTGGATCAACTCCTTCCGGACCTCAGCAAGCTCACCCGCGAGCCGCTTGTTCGCCGTCTCTAATCGAGCGACCTCTTCCGTCATTGTGCGAGAACGCAACGCACCAAAAGACACTTTAATTGTTTCCACCGCACTATTTAGGGCTCGAACGTAAGTCCCCTTAAGGTTGCCGGATGTCCTGGCAACCTTTTCAATGGTTTCCACGGAATCCAGCACCAGTCTAAATAGGTCTGGCGAGTCCGTTACCTCGCTCACCTCTTCCGATTGTTCCATTAGATCCGGGGATTTACGGAAGGTGGCCGCTATCGCCTCCCTTTTCCGCTTCAGATCATCCGCCATCTCTATTTCAGCCTGAAGCCGAAGCTCCTCAGCTTTTGCCGCATTCAATTCTGCCTTGGCTTTGGCCAGGCCAACGTATTTGCCCGTAGAGGGCGGGCGTCCACGCCCTCTCCTAGCTGGTGTTGTCGGTTGCGACTCGTCATCATCGCCCACATCAGAGCTCGCATCATCTCTTCGACGCTTTCTCCAAAAACGGTTTCCGCATGACAATTCCTGCGAAGTCACGGTCTGGAAACTCACATCAGAATCCGTGTCCGACAAGTCCGCCATTTTCGACGAAGCAACGAGCATATCTTCATCGTTGCTGTCCGGCAGCTCGCAACGGGTCAGCACCACCCGTGCACTTTTCACCACTGGGGCTTGAGTAGCCTCCTCCTCCACACAATCCTTATAACTATAGACTGACGCAGCCGTATTCCGCACCGAAGCGCAGGAGGTGGCTGCTCCCGTCTCTCTACCTACATTACACGTCGACCTAGCCGAGGCATCGGAAGACCCAATTTCATCATTAACTACAAGACGACCGGCTCCCCCCTCAGAATACGAACTGGGGAACAACGACGTAGCTGACGCTACGCCGCTACGGGATTCTCCAGCTGCGGAGCAGCTGGTACCCGCCTGAGGTAGTGTTTTTCGATTCGTCATAATTTTCATAGTTTTTTCCCTTTTTGAAGGGGTGAGGTCCCCTTTTGTTGGGCGCCCTAGCGGCCAGATTCCCCCTGACCATACCTCACGTGTGAGCCCGGACGTGCACCGCAGCCATCCATAAACAACCACAAAACGTGGTTGTGTATGTGCAGCAGCAACACAAATCCGGACTCACACGCGAAGTACTCCCTTCGGCAGGCGCCAAAACCTTGAGACTTACTCCCCCCCTTACTCCCCTTCCCCCCCTCCCCCCCATCCTACCCCACCGACAGAGTGCCGGCGCCTGGTGGTTTCTGTTACGTCTATTTCTGATGGAAATAGACCAATAACGGGCAGCAACCGCGAGAAGGAACGACCCCACCAGACTTGCCTTGAGGATCTACACGACCTGCGCTCTCCCTCAAAGCCATTCGCCTCAGTACTCGCTCCCAGAGCCGAGTAAAGAAGGCCTAGATTTATCCAATACAAGCGACCGAAGCCGCAAGCTAGGCATAGCAACTACTAATGGATAAACCCAGACCCGCCCAACCTAACCTAACCTAACCTAACCTTTTTTTTTTTTTTTTTTTTTTTTTTTTTTTTTTTTTTTTTTTTTTTTTGCGCTGGGAAAAATGCGTTACGCATGCCCCCCCATTGGGGGATGGGAGGGGTATGTGGGACTCCCCGGTCTATAAAGGACCGGTATACCCACTAAACGACCCAGCGGCACTCCAGCATCGTCTGTGTGGAGGAGGATTGGGAAACCGACAAAAGCCTTTACTTCCAATCCCCCGCCGACGACCGCCCGCCTTTACAGCGAGGCCCGCATGCTCCTCCCAGCAGGGAGGGGCCCAGGAACGACCGCGAGTGCTCGGCCGTGCCCGCCTGACAGAGGTGGAGAATATGTGCAATGCGGGAGAGAAGGCGCCCCCGCGCCTGTCTCCCGCTATCCTCCACCGGGTGGGGGAAGGTGATTGTCGTGCAATCGCCTTCTTCTCCCACTTCTTCGCCTGCGGAGCGGTGCCGCGAGGGGATCATCCTCCCGCGCACGCTCCGCTGCCTCCTTTTGAGACATCACGTCCTCACAAAAGGAGGCGACCGCTTTCCAGGCCCCTTCGCTTCCCAGCATGGAGTTGACCACGCTGGGCAGCGAGAGGTCCGGCCCGACTATCGCCGCTAAGCCGCGACGCGGCTCGGACCACGCCGGGCACACCTCGAGGGTGTGCTGCGCAGTATCCTCCGTCGCACCACAATCATGGCACGACGGGGTCTCCTCTCTTCCTATCCGGTGCAGGCATGATCCGAAGCAACCGTGCCCGGACAACACCTGCACCAGGCGGAAGGAGAGGAAGCCGTGGGACCGCCCGAGCCAGTCTTGCAAGACTGGCCCGAGAGCGTCCAACGTTCGGCGACCAAACGCGGCAGAAGCGAGGTCCTCCTTCCAATGGTGGACGATTGCGACCTTCGCCTCTCGCCGGACGGCCTCCCGCTCTTCCGGGGTGGGGTGCTCCCCGAGCTCCCTACGCCCTGCCGTCCACTCGTACACTTTGGCGAGAACCCACGCCTCCAGCTCCCAGGGTGGGGTGCCGGCCAAAACGCACGCCGCCGCAAAACCCACCGAGCGGTAGGCTCTAGTCACCCGCTGCGCGATGGCCCTTTGGGGCCTGCGGATAGCGGTCGCGTTCTCCCTCTTGTAGAGGCAGTCCGCCCAGATGGGTGCCCCGTAAAGGGCCATACTCTTAAGTATGCCGGCATACAACTGCCGGCATCGCGCTTTGGGCCCCCCCAGATTCGGGAGAAGCCACGCGAGCGCTGCCGCGGTCTTCAAAAGGCGCGTCGACAGCCCGCTGAAGTGCGGGCCGAAGCGCCACCTGCTGTCCAGGATGAGACCCAGATACTTCATCTGGGTCCCCACTCCGACCCTGACGCCCGCCACAACTATGTGGGCATCAGAAGGAATGCGATGCCGAGGCCTGTGGAAGAACACAGCCTCGGTCTTGTGCAGCGCAACCTTTAGTCCCAAACGGCGGATCCTCCCCGCGACCAAAGATCCGCCAGCCGATGCCAAACTGGCCGCCTCTCTGAAATCCCTCCCTCGGGCAGTGAGGAGAGTGTCATCCGCGTAGCAAATGACACTCGTGCCACGGAGGAGAGCTCCCTGCAGGAGCCAGTCGAACCCAATGTTCCACAGGAGTGGCCCTAGAACGGACCCCTGTGGAACACCGGACTCCGCGCCGTACCGCCGAAGCTGGCCCTCTTTGTCTACAAGCAGGACCGCCCGTTCCTCCAAGTAGTTGGTCAGGAGGCTCCGCAGGTACTGAGGCACTCCATGGTAGCGGAGTGCCTCTAGTATTGTCGGGTGGGGGATAGAGTTGAAGGCGTTAGCTATGTCAAATGACACAGCCAAAACTCCGTCCCCTGCCCCCACGGCCTCCTGCACTTGGCCCTTGAGCCGCGACAGCGCGTCAACCGTCGAACGCCTCCTTCGGAAACCAAATTGGGCGTCCGACAAGTCCGGCCCTACCCCCCTCAGGTGGCCCTTCAGCCGAGCAGCGACGATCCCCTCGAATAACTTTCCGGCCTCATCGAGCAGAACGATGGGCCGGTATGCCGAGGGGGAGTCCGCCGGGCGTCCCTCCTTACGGAGAAGGCACAACTGCCCCTCCTTCCAGGGTTTCGGGAACCTTCCAGCCGCAAAACACGCGCCGAAGAGGTCCCGAAACCTATCCACCATTTGGGTTGCAGCTATGGCCACCACCCGTGCGGGGACGCCGTCCGGCCCGGGGGCCGTCTTCTTGCCGCGGAGACGGAGCGTCGCCGCGCCAAACTCCGCCCCCGTGACCGGAGGGACCTCCTCCGCCGGCGGAGCCGCCTCCCGCGGGGGGTCCATCACTGGAGGGGTGAAGTTGGTCCCTGTTGGAAACAAGGACCGAACCACCCCATCCAGCAACGCCGGCTCGAGGGTCTCTGCTAGCGGGGGACCGAAGGGGCGCAGTTTATTCCGCGCCGCCTTATACGGTCTCCCGTACGGGTCTCTGTCGAGACCCTCTAGCATTTCGGCCCTCGCCGCGTCGTCGGCGGCGAACATAGCCGCCTTGAGGACCTTCTTTGCCTCTACGTACGAGGCGTAGAGAAGGTCCTCGTTCGACGCGTCCCGCACGTTCCGCCGTCGACTCCGCGTGTAGGCCCTCCTGGCCACCACGCAGGCGGCCCGGAGCCCCGCCAGCTCCTCCGACCACCAATAGACGGCGCGTCGGGGAGGTGGGCGGCGAGACCGAGGCATGCTGGAGTTGCACACCTCGGTCAGGGACTCCCGCAGTCGGACCGCCGAGGCGTCGACGTCCAGGACATTGACAGGAGGCGTGAGCCAGTCCTGGACGAACGCCGCCTCCTTGGCCGCCCCTCGGTCCAGGTGGATCTGAGCCCACCGTGGAAAGGGGGACTGGCCCGAGCGGGCCATCCCCCTGGGGCTCTTGGTGGAGACGATGTCGAACCGCACGTATCGGTGGTCCGACAAGGTCTCCACCGTTTCCACCCGCCAGCCGACGACGCGGGCGGCAAGTGCGGGGGTGGCGAACGACACGTCCACCACCGTCCCTCCCCGTTGCCGCACACACGTGTGGGCCGTCCCTCTATTTAGGAGGGACACGCCCGACGAGGCCGCCCAAAATTCGACGGCCCGCCCGCGGACGTTGCAAGAGGCGGCCCGGTTGCCCCAGGCCGCCGACTTGGCGTTCAGGTCGCCCAATACGGCGACCTGGCGCGGCGCCGCCCTACCGACTACTGCGGTCAGGACTTCGAGAAAATCCTCGAAGTCCTGTAAAGGGCGGTTAGGGGAGAAATAGACCCCCACCAGGGCTATTTCTCCCCACGCGGCGGCCACGTATCCCGGTCCCCTCTCTAAGAGCGAGAGGGGAGGGGAGTCCGTGGAAGACCGCGACACCAACGCCACCGAGCCGTCCCGATCACCCAGCCAACGGCCAGGGACAGAGTACGGCTCGGCGACCACCGCAACGTCTACTAACCACTCAGCCAGGGCCTGCATCAGCAGGTCCTGGGCTGCTTTACAGTGGTTAGTATTCGCCTGTAGGATGCGATGTCCGGACCTATCCATCATTCGGCCATCGCACCCCCCTCGTCGGCCACCGAGGTCCCAGCCTCAGGGACGACGGTGGTAGCGGCAGGCTGGGACGGCGCCTGCGCTTTGCCCTTCTTTGGGGGAGGATTGCAGTTCCTCCCCCAAAGAAACCTAACCTAACCTAACCTAACCTTTTTTTTTTTTTTTTTTTTTTTTTTTTTTTTTTTTTTTTAGTGGGGAAATCCTCATGGATACCTGACTGCCGCGGGGGCGACCATCAGGTTATGCCGGACTCTTACCGGCTAAAACCACCACTTGTGTTTCACCATTACGCCTGCTCTGTCGAGACAACGGGAGCGCTTGCGGATTCATCCGCGGTCGCGACGGCGTTGGCCACTTTTCAGGGTCCCCTCTTAGGGTTTGGTCTTATCCCTCACATTAGCGAGGCGCACGGAAACACCGCGCGCGCCTTCTCGAGGTCGTGTTTAGCGGCGATGAACACCCCCGTGTCCACTGCCTACACCTCTGTTATGGGGGTCGAAGAAGGGCGTGATACCGATCTCTTCGACGCCCTGCTCTCCGGCTGCGGATCGAAAGGCTCGTAGTTATTTCCCGCTCTCTTTCCGCAGCTTCCTTTTGCGATATCGTGTTTTCGCAAAAGGATACGACACCGTTCCATGCCTCTTCCGAACCAAGCATTGCTTTTACGACTGCTGGAAGCGAAAGATTTGTTCCTACTTCCGTTACCAGCTGTTGGCGTTGGGATGTCCAAGCTGCGCAGTCTTGAAAAGTGTGCTCCGCTGTATCTTCAGCGGAATCACAATGATGACATCTTGTGCTAGTTTCCCTTCCGGCTATACGACACAGATATTTGCCGAAGCATCCATGCCCCGACAACACCTGTGTCAGCCGGAATGTCAACGCTCCGTGCTCTCTGTCCATCCAATCTTCTAAAACCGGGCGGATAGCCTCAACAGTATTAAAGCCAGCTCTTGGTGTTACCAGTCTCTCCTTCCACCTGGTAAGGAGAAACTGCTGAGCTTGACGTTTCCACATCTCAACCTCTCTCAATGGTGGGTGTTCTCCTCTGCTTTTAAGCTCTACTCGCCACTTGTACATTGCTGCATGCACTTCCGCTTCTAAATCCCATGGAGGGGACCCCGCTAACAAGCAACTGGCATCAAAAGAGATGGTGCGATACCCACGTACTACCCCTACTGCCATCACTCTTTGCGGTCTCCTCAGAACGGCAATGGTTTTTTCCGTCAATGTCTCAGCCCATATAGGAGCCCCGTACAGGGCCATCGATCTAATGACCCCCAAGTAAAGGCGACGGTTACTTGAGTTTGGTCCACCAAGATTCGGCAGCAACCTTTTTAACCCTGCTGCGGCTCCCATGAGCCGAGGGGCCATACGGTTAAAATGCTCACAAAAATTCCACCTGCTATCCAGAAAGAGTCCTAAATATCTCATGCAAGCCTTCACTTCAACGCTGGTCCCACCAATTATGACACATGCACCTCTCGGAGGAGCTCTTCTAGGGCCATGAAAGCACATAGCCTCAGTCTTATCGAGCGCTACTTCGAGACCCAGCAACCTGATCCTATTGACCACCGAAGTCACAGATCCAGTAGCAAGGCAAACTGCCTCCTCAAACGTATCTCCCCGAGCAGTGACAAGCGTGTCATCTGCATAACACGTCACATTAGTACCTGGGCAAAGGTCACACCTAAGCGCCCAGTCATATCCGATGTTCCACAGAAGCGGACCCAAGACCGAGCCCTGTGGAACACCGCATGACATTGCTCTTCGAAGAAGACGTCCTTCTTGCCCCGGGTACGAGATGTACCTTTCCGAGAGATATGCCCCAATAATTCGACTAAGGTAAGGAGGCACATTATGATACTTTAGTGCCTCCCTTACACAAGCCCAGGGAAGAGTGTTGAAAGCATTTGCAATGTCCAAGGACACCGCAACCAACACCCCACCTCTAGCTATCGCCTCGTCCGAGTAAGCCTTAACACGCTTTATTGCGTCAATAGTAGAACGGCCCGCTCTGAAGCCAAACTGGTGATCAGATAGATTAGGCCCCACTCTACCTAGATGCACGAGGAGGCGAGCTGCGATAACACGCTCAAACAGTTTGTCCGCCTCATCCAACATCACTATCGGGCGGTATGCAGAAGGAGACTCCGTAGGGCGCCCCTCCTTCTGTAGAAGAACCAATCTGCCCGTTTTCCATATCAGAGGAAAACGACCTGACTCCATACATGCATCTAAAAGCCTCCGAAACCGGTCCCCCAGCTCCTTCAATGCGAAATGCCAAACTCGGCCTGGAATACCATCAGGCCCTGAGGCCTTGTTTTTGGCTCCAAGCTTTAGTACTGCCAAGCGCAGCTCCCCTTCTGTCACGTGAGGTATCTCAGTTTCCGGTTCTTCCTGTCCCGTCTCGTGTTCCGTGCTGGGAGATAATTCCGGAGGTATGTGCTCAGCCCTTTGTGGGAACAATGTCGAGATCACTTCCTCACGAAGTCTAGATGGAAGGCTCTCCGTTAGTGGGGGTGCCCAAGGTCTTATTTTACCCCTCACCAATTTATACGGACGCCCCCATGGATCCTGATTGAGCGTCTCTAGCAGCTCTGCCCGTGCCTGCACCTTGGCATTGCTGATAGTCTGCTGCAGTTCCTTTACCCTCTCCCTATATACCCCATATAGCCTTCCCTCTTCCTCTTCGTTTCGATTTCGACGTCTGCGATACCTGGTGTACTGGCGTCTCGCAGCCACGCATCTGACACGAAGGTCAGAGATTTCCTGAGACCACCAGTACACCTGACGCTTTGATGGGCTCTGTTTGGCTCGAGACATGCTAGCATCACAGATGTCTGCCATAGCTTCTCGGAACCATTTAGCTTCGTCATCGACCTCGACGGGTCCCTCTGGAGGGGATAGCCAAGACTTTACTATTGCAGCTTCCATCAACGCTTCTCTATCCATCGTCCTCATTGCCCATCTTGGGCAGGACTGGGATGAGGCGTCAGCACGTCTGACTCTTGTGATCTGTGATGACAGAGTGGAGACGTCGAACCGAATATACCGATGGTCAGACAACGTCTCCACCCTCTCAATCACTCTCCACCCTCGTATCAATTGGGCTATAGCTGGAGCTGCAAACCCAACGTCCACAATTGATGCTCCGTTATATCTTACGCATGTGTTAACAGACCCTTGGTTTAGCACCAAAAGACCAGTCATTGTTGCCCATTCCTCGAGGGCATCACCGCGCGGATTAGTGACTGGAGAACCCCAAGCCATCGATTTGGCATTAAGGTCCCCCACCACCAGCGCTGGGCGCGGCAGAGTTTGCCCTATGAGGGCCCCCAGTTCACCTAAAAACATTTCAAACTCGGCCAGAGTTTTATTCGGTGAAAAATATACGCCAACCAAAGCCAGTTCTCTCCACTTGACCGCTACATAACCTCTACCTCTCGCAATTACCGAGATTGGTGGAGCCCCAGCACTACTTGAGGCAATGATGGCCACAGAGCAATCAATGTCACCACACCAGTTATCCCGGGGAGGGATGAAGTAAGGTTCCCCAACCACTGCTATTTCAATCAACCACTCCGCCATGCTTTGCAGGAGCAAGTCCTGCGCGCAAGCGGAGTGGTTGACGTTCGCCTGTAGGAAGCGATGAGCCATAACTAATCAGCTATAGTCATCGCCTCCACTTCCCCCGTGTTTGGTGGGGGGCAGCTTGATGCTGCTAGGGGGGGTTCAGCTGTTCTTATTGCCTTTTTAACCCCCTTTCTCGGTTTTGGCGGGGAGCATGACTTGCTCCCCAGCCTGTGCTCTGCTGGCCTATTCGCTGCTGCACACAGGGAACACCTTGGCGCATTTGCAGAACACTGGGCCGTCTTGTGGCCTTTTTGACCACAGCGATAACATTCATCACTACGATCCGTCTCCTCGGTGCACTGAGCGCGGACATGCCCGCTCTGCAAACACCGGTAACATCTCATGGGTCGGGTTTGGAGCAAAGTAACTCTGGCTGCGACCCAACCTACTAACAGGCGACCCTCTACCTCCAGTTTTTTAGCAGCTATCACTGGACAGCGTACCCAGATGGAAAAGGTACCTTGGTAGTCACTTCGCATCTCACCACCCCTTACTGCCTCAACTGGGCAACCCCCTTTCTGTGCAATCGCCCTGACAACCTCCTCAGCGGACACCGAATCATCCAGGCCCGAAATCCTTAGCTCTACGCTCTTCATGGGCCTAGAGACCTTCACTATCTCACTGTTTAGAGTTTCCCGAAGCTTCTGGGCTAGGGAATCTGCCTTTTCACCGCTCGTTATACCCGGAATTTCAAAAATCCGTCCGCCCGTAGCCGCTTTCCGACACCGGAGACCATCAATTCCGATACTAGTGATGTCGATGCTTTCCTTTGCTTCAGCTATCAGCTTCGCATAAGATGCTCCCTTTTCCTCAGCTCCGGGCTGCAGTGTTATTACAACCGCTGCAGAACGAGGAGCCCGTAGATTTTTCTTCAGAACCGTTTTGTTTTTATTTTTTGCTACCACCTCTTTGACTAACGCAGTAGTAGTCTTGGGCTTACTTGACTTCTTGCCTCGCTTCACTACTGTTGTCCAACTCTCGTCATCATGCACGCGTGATGTAGTCGACCCTTGCTTGGGAACTGGTGGCGGAAGACACGGTACGTTCTGCGATACAATGTTTGCAGAGGCCGCTTCCTGCTTCTTGGTACCCTTCTTTTTCTTTGATGCAGCCGTTTCCACTAAGGGTAAACTAGTCGCCTCGATTGGCTTGGGGAGGGTGGACACCGCAACCTTTTTGCTCTTATCTGCCGCTAACGGAGGGCGGAGACGCTTTTCCGGTAACAGGCGCTCTTCCAGTCCCTCTAGCCGTGCGCTCACCATGCTGCCGACCTGCAGCATTATAGAGCGCGTCAGGTCCTCCAGGTCCCCTCTTTGTGAAGACAATGCTTCACCTACCTCCATACTCTGAGGTTGCTCCAGCTGTGGAGGATCCCGGGCTTTTGAAGCCCTTGCAACCTCCTGTCGCAGTTCTTCCATCTCTCTGCGGAGCTCTGCAACTTCACCCTGAAGACGGGCGTTATCCGCCTGTAATTTGGTTGTCTCCTCAGAAGAAGTCCTACTACGTAGAACCTCCACAGCTGCCTTTATGGATGCCCCCGCATCTTTTAAAAGGCGCACATACGTACCCTTGAGATTTCCCGATTTCGTGGCCACATTCATAATGATGGCGACGTCCTCGAGAACTCTCTGGTTCAGGGCTTCAGCCGTTCGGCTATCACCCTTTTCCATAGACTGTAAGGCAAGCGCAGTCCTGTTTCTACTGGCTTTGCTGGCTAACTCCTCCAGTTCTTTTTGGGACTCCTCCCTTTTTTGAGTCAGAAACTCTTTCCTCCGATTCCCCTGTGCGTTTAGGAATTCCTCAAAAGCGAGCACCTTAGAAGTACCTTGCTCGTCTTCGTCTTCATCCCCAGACGCTAACAAAGCACTCCTGCGCTTCCTTTTGGTTCCCTTTTTCCAAAACCGGCTACCAGTCTCACCCGACTGTACCGACGACATCGACCTTATGCTTACATCTGAATCTGACACAAGCGTACTGTCATGAGCCCTCTCCCCCTCAGTTGTCTTCCACGCAACAGCGCAAGAAGCACCGACTACCTCTTCACTACTCATTTTAGGTGTACCGCAGCGGGTCACCACCACGCGCACCTCTTTTGTGGCCACACCGCCACACGCCTTCTCAGCAATACTACGCACAGATGCGCAATCGCTCTCCTCATCACTTCTCCCAACCGTCGTTCCTAACCTAATTGGGGCGCATGCCTCCACCTCCAAATTATCAGTATCCTTATCGCTTGCAATATCATTTTCCATTATCAGTGAGCCAGGTTCGTTTTTACGAAGACGGGCGGAACGCCTGCCTACGAAGCAGTTGTTGCCCCCCCCAGAGTACGAGGGGCAGCCCTCCACCTCGTTAGAAGTAGAGGGGTGGGATTCCCCCTTTCGGGGACCCACCTGGGGACCAAATTCACAGCTGCTTTGTTCCATATTTACTTCGATGCTCCACATCGTCGTCTCTTTTTTCAGGGGTGAGCTCCCCTGTCAACACGCCCTGAAAAGGGCGCCAATGAAGCACCGGCCCACTCGGCATCCCGCAAGGAAGCTGACCCATACAGCCGACTCGCGGAAACCAAGCGGAACGATGCCTCCCTCCTAAGAGACGGCTCCACCAGCCCATCTCGACTCCATCCACTGCGCCATCTGCTAATCAGAGGGACGCGTGGAGGAGCCTCCCCATTTCCCCCCCAGTGTTTGGTCCGCGCCGGTAAACCGGTAACTCCCATTTCTGGGAGCCGTTCCCCTATCCGCCACCCGGGGACGCGCCGCGTTGGGGTACACCTCCCCACCCACTGGGACAACCCAGCAGGTCCGCGGAACCTAAGGAACCTAACCTAACCTAACCTAACCTAACCTAACCTAACCTTTTTTTTTTTTTTTTTTTTTTTTTTCTTTTTTTTTTTTTTGCGCTGGGAAAAATGCGTTACGCATGCCCCCCCATTGGGGGATGGGAGGGGTATGTGGGACTCCCCGGTCTATGTAGGACCGGTATACCCACTAAACGACCCAGCGGCACTCCGGCATCGTCTGCGTGGAGGAGGATTGGGAAACCGGCAAAAGCCTTTACTTCCAAACCCCCGCCGACGACCGCCCGCCTTTACAGCGGGACCCGCATGCTCCTCCCAGCAGGGAGGGGCCCAGGAACGACCGCGAGTGCTCGGCCGTTCCCGCCTGACAGAGGTGGAGGATATGTGCAATGCGGGAGAGAAGGCGCCCCCGCGCCTGTCTCCCGCTATCCTCCACTGGGTGGGGGAAGGTGATTGTCGTGCAATCGCCTTCTTCTCCCACTTCTTCGCCTGCGGAGCGGTGCCGCGAGGGGATCATCCTCCCGCGTGCGCTCCGCCGCCTCCTTTTGAGACATCACGTCCTCACAAAAGGAGGCGACCGCTGTCCAGGCCCCTTCGCTTCCCAGCATAGAGTTGACCACACTGGGCAGCGAGAGGTCCGGCCCGACTATCGCCGCTAAGCCGCGACGCGGCTCGGACCACGCCGGGCACACTTCGAGGGTGTGCTGCGCAGTATCCTCCGTCGCACCACAATCATGGCACGACGGGTTTTCCTCCCTTCCTATCCGGTGCAAGCATGATCCGAAGCAACCATGCCCGGACAACACCTGCACAAGACGGAAGGAGAGAAATCCGTGGGATCGCCCGAGCCAGTCTTGCAATACTGGCCCGAGCGCGTCCAACGTTCGGCGGCCAAACACGGCAGAGGCGAGGTCCTCCTTCCAATGGTGGACGATTGCGACCTTCGCCTCTCGCCGGACGGCCTCCCGCTCTTCCGGGGTGGGGTGCTCCCCGAGCGCCCTACGCCTTGCCGTCCACTCGTACACTCTGGCGATTACCCATGCCTCCAGCTCCCAGGGTGGGGTGCCGGCCAGAGCGCATGCCGCCGCAAAACCCACCGAGCGGTAAGCTCTCGTCACCCGCTGCGCGATGGCCCTTTGGGGCCTGCGGATAGCGGTCGCGTTCTCCCTCCTGTTAAGGCAGTCCGCCCAGATGGGTGCCCCGTAAAGGGCCATACTCTTAAGTATGCCGGCATACAATTGCCGGCATCGCGCTTTGGGCCCCCCCAGATTCGGGAGAAGCCACGCGAGCGCTGCCGCGGTCTTCAAAAGGCGCGTCGACAGCCCGCTGAAGTGCGGGCCGAAGCGCCACCTGCTGTCCAGGATGAGACCCAGATACTTCATCTGGGTCCTCACTCCGACCCTGACGCCCGCCACAACTATGTGGGCATCAGGAGGGATGCGATGCCGAGGCCCGTGGAAGAACACAGCCTCGGTCTTGTGCAGCGCAACCTTTAGTCCCAAACGACGGATCCTCCCCGCGACCAAGGATCCGCCAGCCGATGCCAAACTGACCGCCTCTCTGAAATCCCTCCCTCGGGCAGTGAGGAGAGTGTCATCCGCGTAACAAATGACACTCGTGCCACGGAGGAGAGCTCCTCGCAAGAGCCAGTCGAACCCGATGTTCCACAGGAGTGGCCCTAGAACGGACCCCTGTGGAACACCGGACTCCGCGCCGTACCGCCGAAGCTGGCCTTCTTTGTCTACAAGGAGGACCGCCCGTTCCTCCAAGTAGTTGGCCAGAAGGCTCCGCAGGTACTGAGGCACTCCATGGTAGCGGAGCGCCTCTAGTATTGTCGGGTGGGGGATAGAGTTGAAGGCGTTAGCTATGTCAAATGACACAGCCAAAACTCCGTCCCCTGCCCCCACGGCCTCCTGCACTTGGCCCTTGAGCCGCGACAGCGCGTCAACCGTCGAACGCCTCCTTCGGAAACCAAATTGGGCGTCCGACAGGTCCGGCCCTACCCCCCTCAGGTGGTGCTTCAGCCGAGCAGCGACGACCCCCTCGAATAACTTTCCAGCCTCATCGAGCAGAACGATGGGCCGGTATGCCGAGGGGGAGTCCGCCGGGCGTCCCTCCTTACGGAGAAGGCACAACTGCCCCTCCTTCCAGGGTTTCGGGAACCTTCCAGCCGCAAAACACGCGCCGAAGAGGTCCCGAAACCTATCCACCATTTGGGTTGCAGCTATGGCCACCACCCGTGCGGGGACGCCGTCCGGCCCGGGGGCCGTCTTCTTGCCGCGGAGACGGAGCGCCGCCACTCCGAATTCGATCTCCGTGATCGGAGGGATCTCTATCTCCGGCGGAACCGCCCCCCGCGGGGGGTCCATCAATGGTGGGGTGAAGTTGGTCCCGGGTGGAAATAGGGACCGAACCACCCCATCCAGCAATGCCGGCTCGAGAGACTCCGTCAGCGGGGGACCAGAGGGGCGCAGCTTGTTCCGCGCCGCCTTGTATGGTCTTCCGTACGGGTCCTTGTCGAGACCCTCCAGCATCTCAGCTCGCGCCGCGTCTTTGGCGGCGTTCATTGCCGAATTGAGGACCCTCTTTGCCTCTACATAAGAGGCGTAGAGAAGGTCCTCGTTTTCGGGGTCTCGCCGGCTGCGCCGTCGACTCCGCGTGTACTGCCGCCTTGCCACCACGCAGGCGGCCCGGAGCTCCGCTAGTTCCTCTGACCACCAATAGACGGCACGACGGGGACGCGGGCGGCGAGACCGAGGCATGCTGGAGTTGCATACCTCGGTCAAGGACTTTTGTAGTTGGACCGCTGCAGAGTCCACGTCCTGGACATTGATAGGAGGCGTGAGCCAGTCCTGGATGAACGCTGCCTCTCTGGCCGCTCCACGGTCCAGGTGAGTGAGAGCCCACCGTGGAAATTGAGATCGGCCCGAGCGGACCGCCACCCGGAGGCTCTGGGTGGAGATGTCGAACCGCACATATCGGTGGTCCGACAAGGTCTCCACCGTTTCCACCCGCCAGTCAACAACGCGGGCAGCAAGTGCGGGGGTGGCAAACGAGACATCGACCACCGACCCTCCCCGTTGCCGCACACACGTGTGGACTGCCCCTCTGTTTAGGAGGGACACGCCGGATGAGGCCCTTAGAAGGGCCTTTTTTGAATCGCCCGAAGGCGTCCCGCAATGAATGCGTCGTCGATCCAGACGCAAGCGTCTCAGACGCAGACGCGTATTCCACCTCCTCGTCGCTCCCTACCGTCTTACCTAACCTAGAGTTTTTCAAAAAATTCTTCATAACTAATCCCACGAGTACGTGGGAAGGGTGGGTCGCCCCGGACAGTGCCCACTGTAACCGGGGAAGTCTGGCGTAACCCGCTCAGGGGAGCGACACTTCCCTGGCGGGGGACGCAGTAAGGACTGAAACTCCGTTCAGCCTTCCAGACCTCACGCTGCGCCGCCGCTTGCCTTCGGGTGATTTTTTATAGAGGTTGTCTTCCTCGTAGCCCGGGCGACCAAGCCAAGGCCTATCGGTCCCGCTCAGATCGCAAAACATGACCGCGACCATGTTGCGGGGTTACGATTTTGGGGCGGTGGCAGGGAAGTAAACTCCCACTGCCTGCCCGGCGGCAGGGTAAGTGCACGCCAGACCCGACTCCCGACTCCTCCTAGCCTAAAAAAGGCTCTCCTCTCTTGTAGGCACCTAGCCTACAAAGGGACGGCTCCACCAGCCCATCCCGTCCTACCTACCCATCCTACCCCACCGACAGAGTGCCGGCGCCTGGTGGTTTTTGTTACGTCTATTTCTGATGGAAATAGACCAATAACGGGCAGCAACCGCGAGAAGGAACGACCCCACCAGACTTGCCTTGAGGATCTACACGACCTGCGCTCTCCCTCAAAGCCATTCGCCTCATGACTCGCTCCCAGAGCCGAGTAAAGAAGGCCTAGATTTATCCAATACAAGCGACCGAAGCCGCAAGCTAGGCATAGCAACTACTAATGGATAAACCCAGACCCGCCCAACCTAACCTAACCTTTTTTTTTTTTTTTTTTGACGCTGGGAAAAATGCTTTATGCATACCCCCCCGTCGGGGGACGGAAGGGTTATGTGGGACTCCCGGCGGTGCTCCCCACCGGTATACCCACTAAACGACCCAGCGGCACTCCCGCATCGCCTATATGGAGGGGAACTGGGAATCCGGCACAGCCTTTCCATCCAGCCACCCGCCGACGACCGCCCGCCTTTACGGCGAGCCCTTCACCCCCCTCCCCACCCTGGGAGAGGGGCCCGAGAATAACCGCGAGTGCTCGCGGTCATTCCCACCCGGCGGAAGTGGAGGATACGTGCAATGCGGGAGAAGACGCCCCCGCGCCTGTCTCCCGCTATCCTCCACCAGGAGGGGGAAGACGATTGTCGTGCAATCGCCTTCTCCGACCCGTTCGTCGCCTGCGGAGTGGCGCTGCGAGAGGGTCTTCCTCCCGCGCCCGCTCCGCCGCCTCCTTTTGCGAAATTACTTCCTCGCAAAAGGAGGCCACCGCAGCCCAGGACTCCTCGCTTCCCAGCATGGCTAAAACCACGCTGGGCAGCGAGAGGTCCTGCCCGACCACCGCCATCAATTGGCGGCGCGGCCCAGACCACGACGCACACACCTCCAGGGTGTGCTGCGCCGTGTCCACCGCCGCGCCACAATCGTGGCAGGCCGGGGTCTCCTCTCTTCCGATCCGGTGCAGGCACGATCCGAAGACGCCATGCCCGGATAGCACCTGCACCAGACGGAAAGAAAGGAAACCGTGGGACCGCCCGAGCCAGTCCTTCAGGACTGGCCCGAGCGCGTCCAACGTTCTGCGGCCAAAGGCTGCGGTGGCGAGGGCCTCCGTCCAATGTTGGACGGTTGCGTCCCTCGCCTCTCTGCGGACGGCCTCCCGCTCTTCTGGGGCAGGGCACTCCCCGAGCGCCCTGCGCCCCGCCGTCCACTCGTACACTCTGGCGAGCACCCCCGCCTCGAGTTCCCAAGGCGGGGTGCCGGCCAGAGCGCACGCTGCCGCAAAGCCCACCGAGCGGTAGGCTCTCGCCACCCGCAGTGCAATGGCCCTTTGGGGCCTGCGGATGGCGGTCGCATTCTCCCTCCTGTGGAGGGAGTCCGCCCAGATGGGGGCCCCGTAAAGGGCCATGCTCTTCAAGATGCCGGCATACAAATGCCGGCATCTCGCCTTCGGCCCTCCCAGGTTTGGGAGGAGCCACGAGAGGGCGTTCGCCGCCTTCAGCAGGCGCGCTGACAACCCGCTGAAGTGCGGGCCGAAGCGCCACCTGCTGTCCAGGGTGAGGCCCAGATATTTCATCTGGGTCCTCACCCCGATCCTGACGCCCTCCACGACGATGTGGGCGTCAGGAGGGATGCGCTGCCGAGGCCCGTGGAAGAACACGGCCTCGGTCTTGTGCAGCGCAACCCCCAACCCGAGGCGGCGGATCCTTCCCGCGACCAAGGATCCGCCAGCCAACCTAACCTAACCTAACCTAACCTAACCTTTTTTTTTTTTTTTTTTTTTTTTTTTTAACGTGAGGAAATCCTTCATGGATACCTCCCGCCGTAGGGGAGGCGGAAGGTTATGCCAGACTCCTACTGGCTAAAACCTCACGGGGTTCCCACAGGGCGCATCTTACCGGAGCTGTGAGTTCGTTTTCACATTCTTTCATGGCTCCGGCATGGCGTTGGCTTTATATAAGCCCCATCTTTTCATAGTTATAGCTATAACTTACCCTCATGACTCTCTTTCGAGAGGCGCGCGGAACCTCCACGCGCGCCACCTCGAGGCTTATTGTTAGTGGGCGGTAAGGCACCCCCTAGTGCTACCGCCCAAGCCTGCATTATGGAGGACGGATGTCATGGAGATTTCTTCTTCTCCTCCGTCCAGCTCTCTGGCTGCGGATTGGATTTTCAGTTAGGATTTCTCGTACCCTTTCTGCATCTTCCTTTTGCGACATTACGTTTTCGCAGAAGGCAATTCCCGCTTTCCATGATTCTTCGCATCCAACCATAGCTTTTATTAATGCCGGATAAGATAAATCACTACCTACTGTATTGACTAGCTCCTGTCGGGGTATAGCCCAAGCTATGCAATCTATCAGCGTATGTTGCGCTGTGTCCTCCTGGCTGTCGCAATGGTGGCATGCAGGGGTTGGTTCCCTCCCGATTCGACACAGATACTTTGCGAAACACCCGTGTCCCGATAGCATCTGTGTCAACCGGAAGGTCAACGGCCCGTACTCTCTTTTTAACCATTCTCGTAAGAGGGGACGGATCGCCTCTATAATTGTTTGGCCAGCATTAGGCTGCTCCAGTCTTCTGTGCCACACCTCTATGAGTGAATCAGTTGTCTCTTTCCTCTGACACTGTATCTCTCTATGCGTTGGTCGCTGCCTTCGCGTTAACTGCTCTTCACGCCAAAAGTATAGTGACGATAGCCCTCCTGCATCTAGGTCCCATGGCAAGGAGCCCGCCAGCACGCACGCTGCCTCAAAAGAGATAGTGCGGTATCCCCGAATCAGCCTTATAGCCATCGCTCTCTGCGGCTTGCGCAATACGGCGATGTTCCGGCTAGTAAGGGTGTCGGCCCACACCGGGGCTCCATATAGGGCCATGGAGCGTACGACCTCCGTGTATAATCGCCGGCAACTGACTCTTGCTCCCCTGATGTTAGGTAGCAGTCCCCCAAGTGCCGCTGCTGTTGTCATCAATTTTGGTTCAAGACGTAAGAAGTGAGCCTTGAAGTCCCATCGGCTGTCGAGGACGAGTCCCAAGTACTTCATCGTCGACTCGACACCGATACGGACTCCTCCTACTATAATATGGGATGCAGCTGGAGGCTTGTTCCGAGGCCCGTGAAAATACAGGGCCTCAGATTTATTCAAGGCTACTTCAAGCCCAAGTCTTTTGATCCTGCCAACCACTTGCGCTACACCTGCTGTAGCAAGTCTTGCTGCTTCCCTGTATGTCATGGCTCTCGCAGTAACCAGGGTATCATCTGCATAGCATGTTACCATGATCCCTGTTAGAAAGGACCCTCTTAGTACCCAGTCGTAACCGATGTTCCACAGGAGTGGTCCTAAGACAGACCCCTGTGGAACACCGCACGACATTCTGTGTTTCTGCCATCCCCTTTGCCCCTGAAATGTCACAAACCGATCAGCTAGGTAGTCCTGCACTATTCCTCTGAGGTACCGAGGTACTTTATGGTATCTTAAGGCCTCTCTGATACAGCTCCAGGGTAGGGTGTTGAAGGCGTTGGTGATGTCAAGAGACACCGCCAGAACAACATCTCCCTGGGAGACTGCTTCCTCCGCCACTTTTTTCACTTTTAAGATAGCGCCAACTGTGGACCGACCCCTTCGGAAACCAAACTGGTTCTCGTCCAGGTCCGGCCCAACGCAGTTCATGTGCCCAATAAGGCGAGCCGCGATTATGCGCTCAAATAGCTTTCCAACCTCATCTAAAAGAACAATGGGCCGGTAAGCGGACGGAGAGTCTACCGGTCTCCCATTCTTCTTAAGTAGCACAAGTGTGCCCGTCTTCCACTGCACTGGAAATCGTCCTTGATCCAGGCAAGCACTATAAAGATTTCGGAGCCGAGGTCCCAGAGCCTTCAGAGCTATCACCCATGCTCGGCCGGGAACACCGTCCGGGCCAGGGGCCGTGTTCTTGGCCCTGAGCCGCAGAACTGCCATCCTTAGCTCCACCTCATCCACTTCTGGTACTTGAAAGACGTTCTCCTCACCGGAAGGTGCCATGGTTGGTGGAACGTGCTCTGCTCTGTGCGGAAACAGGCTTGTCACTACTTCCTCTAGCAGCTGAGGCTCCAAACTTTGTGTTAGTGGCGGTGTCCATGGCCGGAGTTTGCCCCTAACCATTCGGTATGGTTGCCCCCATGGGTCCTGGTTCAGGGTCTCCAGGAGTTCTTCTCGGGCTTGACTTTTAGCCTGCATGATAACCTTTTTTTTTTTTTTTTTTTTTTTTTTTTACCAGGGGAAATCCTTTATGGATTCCTTCCCGCCGGGGGGCGGAAAGGATATGTCGGACTCAGCTAAAGGCGCCATACCGACTAAAACCACCTGGGTGTTCCTACTCCTTCGCGTCGGCGGGGTCACGGGAAAGCTATAGCTCGAACCGCGGCACCGTCAGCGTTTGCTCTGCCCCGTCGGGCTCGTCTCGATGGGGAGGGGCTAACGAGCCCCGCTCCCACTCCGCTTAAGGCGCCTCAGAACACTGAAGGCGCCTTCCAGCTCAGGACCTTACAATGCGGGTGATAGATCCCCCGATCCATCATCCGCTGGTCCTTCATGGCGGCATTCGCGCTGCATACGCCAAGCGACGCCGGCCATGTCGTCTGCGGCGAATCGGGAGGGAGTTTGGATCTTGCTCCCGCTCCCGTTCCGCCGCCTCCTTCTGCGAGATTACTCTATCGCAGAAGGTTGCAACCGCACTCCAGGCCTCTTCGTTATCGGCCATGGCGTTAACCAGGGCCGACAACGACAGGTCCCGACCAACAATGGCAGATACGGCAGCGCGAGGCTCCGCCCAAGCTGGGCACTCTTCGCGCGTATGCTGTGCCGTATCCGCGACACCCACTCCACAGTGGTGGCACGCCGTTGACGGCTCTCGACCTACCACTTCGCACAGATACTTGCCGAAGCACCCGTGTCCGGTCAGCATCTGCGCCAGGTGATAGGTGAGCGCACCGTGTTTGCGTTCGACCCATTTCCTTAGAATAGGTCGAACTGCCTCCACTAGTTCCCGGCTAGCCCCCGGGATTTCCAGTCGCACCGTCCACTTCCGGAAGAGATCGTCGCGTGCCTCGTCTTCCCACTGCGTGATCTCTCGCAGGTGCGGACGGTCGCCCGCCTCTTGTGCCTCCACGCTACGCCAGTACCTGTCCGCAAGAAATTGCGCCTCCAATTCCCACGGTGGGGCACCGGCCAGCAAACAAGCACCGGTGTGCGATACCGTGCAGTACGCTCGAGCTGCCCTGAGTGCCATCGCGCGCTGCGGGCGCCGCAGCAGTGGCACGTTTCGGGTGCTAAGAGCGTCCGCCCATATTGGTGCACCATACAGCGCCATTGAGCGCACTACGCCGTTATATAAGCGCCGGCACGCACCTCCCGGACCCCCTATATTCGGGAGAATCCTCCCAAGCGCTCCGGCTACGGTCAGCAGCCTAGGGGCTAAACGCCGGAAGTGCTCATCGAACTTCCACCTGCCGTCGAGGACAATTCCAAGATACTTCATCGTCGACCCAACGGCGATGGAAGTTCCCCCCACTATTATCGCCGATCCAGGCGGTGGCGCATTCCTGGGGCCATGGAAAACTAGAGCCTCAGATTTGCTCAGGGCCACCTCCAAGCCCAAAGCCCGGATCCTCTGGATCATCTGGGCAACGCTCGCCGTGGCAAGGTGGGCCGCCTCCCGATGACTCCCTCCACGGGCTGTCACGAGCGTGTCGTCCGCGTAACACGTCACGCTTACTCCGGGTAACGTGGCTCCGCGCAACACCCAGTCGTAGCCGATGTTCCACAGGAGCGGCCCAAGGACCGAACCCTGTGGGACACCGCACGACATCGCTCTCCTCCCCCAGCCATCCCTGGTTGGGAATTCGACCGCCCTACCGTCAAAGTAGTCAGCCACGACTGCCCTCAAATATCGTGGCACACCGTGGTACTGGAGCGCTGCCTTCACCGTTTCCCATGGGAGAGTGTTGAAAGCGTTGGAGATGTCCAGCGACACTGCCCACAACACTCCGCCTTTGGCAACCTCTTCTTCGGCGAGATCCCTAACCCGCGCGATTGCGCTTAGCGTATATCGGCCCCGGCGGAAGCCAAACTGCGCATCGTGCAGCCCCGACTCCATGCTTTCGACTAAGCGAGAAGCTAGCACACGCTCAAAGAGCTTGCTCACCTCGTCGAGCAGCACAATGGGACGATAGGCCAACGGCGATTCAGCCGGGCGCCCATCCTTCCGAAGAAGTACTAGCTTCCCCGTCTTCCACGCCTGCGGAAACCGACCCTGCTCCAGGCACGCAGTGAAGAGGGCCCTCACCCACTCCTCCATCTCTCCCAATACCAGTACTAAAACTCGTCCCGGCACGCCATCCGGACCCGGGGCGGTATTCTTCGACCGAAGTTTCAGAACAGCCACCCCAAATTCTACCTCAGTCACTGGAGGGACTGTGTCCAGCTCGTTTCCCGGCTGTGTATCGCCCATGGGTGGCGGCACCCACTCATCTCGTTGGGGAAACAGAGTGCCCACCACTTGGTCCAGAAGCTGCGGTTGCAGTGTGCTCGTTAGTGGAGGGGCCCACGGTCGAAGTTTTTGCCGTACAACTCTATACGGCTTTCCCCAAGGATCCCTGTCAAGCATCCCCAACCACTCCTGCCACGCTTCTTCTTTGGCCTGTGCAATGGCCACCTGCAGAGATTTGCATTTGGCCCTGTAAGCCTCGTAGATAGCGTCTTCTTGACTCTGGACGCGGATCCTTCTCCTCCTGTAGCGGGTGTACTGACGGCGCGCAGTCACGCAAGCTTTCCGCAACAGCTGAAGCTCTGGGCGCCACCAGTGTACTGCCCGCCGAGGTGGAAAAGGCTTTGCCCTCGGCATCGCTGCGTCGCAAACTCGGGTCAGTATACCTCTCAGTTGCTCCGCTGCGCTATCCACCTCCTCAATGGGATCTGATCCAGTAGCCCAGGCTTCTACTATCGCGGCCTCTTTCGCTACTTCCCTTTCAAGTCGCCCCAGTATCCAACGTGGACCACCCCCAACAGGGGAGCGGACATCTACACCTCCCGGAGTGGTGGAGAACGCGGAGACATCATAGCGAATATATCGGTGATCCGACAGCGTCTCCACGTCCTCCAGCACTCTCCATCCTTGGACACGGTGCACCAGGCGAAGGGATGCGAACGTTAGGTCCACGATAGACCCCCCTTGTTGCCGTACACACGTGTCCACCGATCCCCTGTTGAGGATGGCTAGTCCCATGGACACTGCCCACTCCTCCAACGCTTCCCCCTTTACGTCTGTTGCTGGAGATCCCCACGCGGTTGATTTGGCGTTGAAATCTCCAGCAACAAGCACAGGGTAGGAGGCTACCTGCCCAATCAGGGCTCCGACCTCTACCAGCATTTGCTCGAAGTCAGAAAGACTCCGATTGGGCGAAAAGTAGACCCCTATTACCGCAATACCATCCATTATGGCCAGAACATGCCCTTGACCCCTCGACACCCGATCGATAGATGGGGACCCTGCGGCCATCGGTGCAATGATAGCCACCAATTCACTGAGGTCACCCACCCAGTCGTTTCGGGGAGGGACCACGTATGGCTCGGCAACCACAGCTACCTTTATCATGCACTCTGCCATGCTCTGAACCAGAAGGTCCTGAGCACGGGCAGAGTGCATGATGTTCGCCTGCAGAAATGGTAGCTCCATCTAAACAGAGGTGTCCATAATCTCCTCCCCCGCTTTGCGCTGGGACGATTGAGAGGCTTTGCCCCCTCTTTAATCTTCCCCCTCCTTTTTCGGCCTGTGCGGCTCTTTTGTTGCCCGGATTTGGCATCTGGGCACTCTTTTCCACCAATCGGGTGCGCCGCTGGCTTGTCAGCTGCCGCACATACGGCGCAGTGAGGCTCAGTTTTGCAGTCTCTCGCTCTGTGGCCAGGTTTTCCGCAACGATAACAGAGACCGCTGCGGTCCACCCCAACTGTGCACTTGCTCGCAAAGTGGCCAGTCTCGAGGCACCGGAAACACCTCAACGGCAAGCGGTCGAGCAACACCACGCGTGCAGATATCCAGCCCACCTTTAGCCGGCCAATATCCACCACCTTTTTGGCAGCCGCAACTGGGCAGCTCAGCCATAATGAGCCGTGGGGGCTTATTACACCAGCCTTGATGGTGTCGGCAGAGCAGCTACCTTGCGCTGCCACGGCCGCCACAACTTCTTCCACCGTCGCAGAGTCGTCGAGCTCCGTGACTCGAATGTCAGCGCGCATCACCGGCCGCTGCACGCGTACTACGTCTGCACTCAGGACCTCCCGGAATTTCTCCGCTAGGGAGTCGGCCTTCTCGGTTCCCGCGGCGCCGGTTATTTCCAGCACCCGAGCACCTGTTGCCGCCGTCCTAAACCGCAGCCCTTCAATGCCGAGTTCTTTGACGTTGACGCGTTCTTTAGCCTCTCTGAGAACTGACTTGTACGTCACGCCTTTTTCTTCTGCACCGGGCTGCAAGGTCAAAGTGATAGCCGCCGAACGAGGCGGGCGGAGTTTAGCCTTGGGAGCCGGCGCTGGGGTGCTCGTTTCCTTTTTGGCCACTCGTTTGGATGCCTTCTTTCGGCCCCTTCGGGTCACCGTGCTCCACGCCTCGCCTGTAGTTGGGGGTGCGGGGAGCAGCGAGGGTGGCTCTTTTGGTGCAGCCGCCTCCTTGGCCGCCATGTTCCCCTTCTTACCCTTCCTCTGAGCCGAGGTGGAGGCTTCCGGCAATAATAGGCGCGCATGCGCCATGACCGACTCCTCACGCTCGGGCACATCCTCAAGTCTCCGTTGTCGGGCTTTATCAGCAGCCAATGGAGGCCGCAAACGCACCTCCGGTAACAGCCTTCCCTCTAGGGCTTCCAACCTTGCATTCATCATCGTCCCAACCTGGACCATAATGGCATGCGATAGCCCCTCCACATCCAGCTCTTTAACTTCGGCCTGAGGCTTTGCAACCGGCCGGGCCTGCAGCAAATCTGCTTTTAGCTCCGCAAACTCCTTACGGAGTGCACTGAGCTCTCCTTGCAGGCGTGCGTTTTCCGTCCGCAACCTGGCTGTCTCCTCCGAGATAGAGCGCATGCTCAGCACCTCTGCTGCCTCCGCAATAAACTTTGCAGCTTCATTGAGGGACTTCTGAAATGGTCCACTCAGATGGCTCGATTTGCGTGACACCGTCTTTATAATTTCCACGCATTGTAGCACCTGCTTATTAAGTGACGACGCAAGTTGGTCGTCCACATTTCCCGCCAGTAATTTGGCCATCTCTGATGGGCGCGTCACCCTCGCGTGCCGCGTCCTCTCGATTTCCTGGGTTACCTCCTCAGTAGAGTCCAGGAGGAGCTCTTCTCGCTTGGCGGCCTTCGCCTTCGCCAAGCGAACGAACTGCCCAGCAGTGGGCGGGCGACCGCTGCCTCTGCCCTTTGTTGACTTAGTCACCTTGGGTGATGCCGTCCCACCTGTCACCGTGACGTCTGAGTCTGAATCTGAGCCTTTGGCAACCGAAGGCCTCTTGCGCCAAAATCGGCGAGCGGCCTCCGTTACGGGCTCAGACGACAACGTCTCCAGACTCCTGTCGGTGTCAGAACCCGACAGGCGCCTCACCACTACTCTCAGGTCTTTACTCATGCCAGGGTCAATGGCGTCAGCACACGACTTCGGGGCGCATGCTTCCACCTCCATTTTATCAATATCCTTATCGCTTGCAGTATCATTTTCCAATATCAGTGAGCCAGGTTCGTGTTTACGAAGACGGGCGGAACGCCTGCCTACGAAGCAGTTGTTGCCCCCCCCAGAGTACGAGGGGCAGCCCTCCACCTCGTTAGAAGTAGAGGGGTGGGATTCCCCCTTTCGGGGACCCACCTGGGGACCAAATTCACAGCTGCTTTGTTCCATATTTACTTCGATGCTCCACATCGTCGTCTCTTTTTTCAGGGGTGAGCTCCCCTGTCAACACGCCCTGAAAAGGGCGCCAATGAAGCACCGGCCCACTCGGCATCCCGCAAGGAAGCTGACCCATACAGCCGACTCGCGGAAACCAAGCGGAACGATGCCTCCCTCCTAAGAGACGGCTCCACCAGCCCATCTCGACTCCATCCACTGCGCCATCTGCTAATCAGAGGGACGCGTGGAGGAGCCTCCCCATTTCCCCCCCAGTGTTTGGTCCGCGCCGGTAAACCGGTAACTCACATTTCTGGGAGCCGTTCCCCTATCCGCCACCCGGGGACGCGCCGCGTTGGGGTACACCTCCCCACCCACTGGGACAACCCAGCAGGTCCGCGGAGCCTGCATGATAACCTAACCTTTTTTTTTTTTTTTTTTTTTTTTTTTTTTTTTTTTTTTTTTTTTTTTTTTTGCGCTGGGAAAAATGCGTTACGCATGCCCCCCCATTGGGGGATGGGAGGGGTATGTGGGACTCCCCGGTCTATGTAGGACCGGTATACCCACTAAACGACCCAGCGGCACTCCGGCATCGTCTGCGTGGAGGAGGATTGGGAAACCGGCAAAAGCCTTTACTTCCAATCCCCCGCCGACGACCGCCCGCCTTTACAGCGGGACCCGCATGCTCCTCCCAGCAGGGAGGGGCCCAGGAACGACCGCGAGTGCTCGGCCGTTCCCGCCTGACAGAGGTGGAGGATATGTGCAATGCGGGAGAGAAGGCGCCCCCGCGCCTGTCTCCCGCTATCCTCCACCGGGTGGGGGAAGGTGATTGTCGTGCAATCGCCTTCTTCTCCCACTTCTTCGCCTGCGGAGCGGTGCCGCGAGGGGATCATCCTCCCGCGTGCGCTCCGCCGCCTCCTTTTGAGACATCACGTCCTCACAAAAGGAGGCGACCGCTGTCCAGGCCCCTTCGCTTCCCAGCATAGAGTTGACCACACTGGGCAGCGAGAGGTCCGGCCCGACTATCGCCGCTAAGCCGCGACGCGGCTCGGACCACGCCGGGCACACCTCGAGGGTGTGCTGCGCAGTATCCTCCGTCGCACCACAATCATGGCACGACGGGGTCTCCTCCCTTCCTATCCGGTGCAGGCATGATCCGAAGCAACCGTGCCCGGACAACACCTGCACCAGGCGGAAGGAGAGGAAGCCGTGGGACCGCCCGAGCCAGTCTTGCAATACTGGCCCGAGAGCGTCCAACGTTCGGCGACCAAACGCGGCAGAAGCGAGGTCCTCCTTCCAATGGTGGACGATTGCGACCTTCGCCTCTCGCCGGACGGCCTCCCGCTCTTCCGGGGTGGGGTGCTCCCCGAGCTCCCTACGCCCTGCCGTCCACTCGTACACTTTGGCGAGAACCCACGCCTCCAGCTCCCAGGGTGGGGTGCCGGCCAGAGCGCACGCCGCCGCAAAACCCACCGAGCGGTAGGCTCTAGTCACCCGCTGCGCGATGGCCCTTTGGGGCCTGCGGATAGCGGTCGCGTTCTCCCTCCTTTTAAGGCAGTCCGCCCAGATGGGTGCCCCGTAAAGGGCCATACTCTTAAGTATGCCGGCATACAACTGCCGGCATCGCGCTTTGGGCCCCCCCAGATTCGGGAGAAGCCACGCGAGCGCTGCCGCGGTCTTCAAAAGGCGCGTCGACAGCCCGCTGAAGTGCGGGCCGAAGCGCCACCTGCTGTCCAGGATGAGACCCAGATACTTCATCTGGGTCCCCACTCCGACCCTGACGCCCGCCACAACTATGTGGGCATCAGAAGGAATGCGATGCCGAGGCCCGTGGAAGAACACAGCCTCGGTCTTGTGCAGCGCAACCTTTAGTCCCAAACGGCGGATCCTCCCCGCGACCAAAGATCCGCCAGCCGATGCCAAACTGGCCGCCTCTCTGAAATCCCTCCCTCGGGCAGTGAGGAGAGTGTCATCCGCGTAGCAAATGACACTCGTGCCACGGAGGAGAGCTCCCCGCAAGAGCCAGTCGAACCCGATGTTCCACAGGAGTGGCCCTAGAACGGACCCCTGTGGAACACCGGACTCCGCGCCGTACCGCCGAAGCTGGCCCTCTTTGTCTACAAGGAGGACCGCCCGTTCCTCCAAGTAGTTAGCCAGGAGGCTCCGCAGGTACTGAGGCACTCCATGGTAGCGAAGTGCCTGTAGTATTGTCGGGTGGGGGATAGAGTTGAAGGCGTTAGCTATGTCAAATGACACAGCCAAAACTCCGTCCCCTGCCCCCACGGCCTCCTGCACTTGGCTCTTGAGCCGCGACAGCGCGTCAACCGTCGAACGCCTCCTTCGGAAACCAAATTGGGCGTCCGACAGGTCCGGCCCTACCCCCCTCAGGTGGCCCTTCAGCCGAGCAGCGACGATCCCCTCGAATAACTTTCCGGCCTCATCGAGCAGAACGATGGGCCGGTATGCCGAGGGGGAGTCCGCCGGGCGTCCCTCCTTACGGAGAAGGCACAACTGCCCCTCCTTCCAGGGTTTCGGGAACCTTCCAGCCGCAAAACACGCGCCGAAGAGGTCCCGAAACCTATCCACCATTTGGGTTGCAGCTATGGCCACCACCCGTGCGGGGACGCCGTCCGGCCCGGGGGCCGTCTTCTTGCCGCGGAGACGGAGCGCCGCCACTCCAAATTCTACCTCAGTGATCGGAGGGATCTCTACCTCCGGCGGAACCGCCCCCCGCGGGGGGTCCATTAATGGTGGGGTGAAGTTGGTCCTGGGTGGAAATAGGGACCGAACCACCTCATCCAGCAATGCCGGCTCGAGAGACTCCGTCAGCGGGGGACCAGAGGGGCGCAGTTTGTTCCGCGCCGCCTTGTATGGTCTTCCGTACGGGTCCTTGTCGAGACCCTCCAGCATCTCAGCTCGCGCCGCGTCTTTGGCGGCGTTCATTGCCGAATTGAGGACCCTCTTTGCCTCTACATAAGTGGCGTAGAGAAGGTCCTCGTTTTCGGTGTCTCGCCGGCTGCGCCGTCGACTCCGCGTGTACTGCCGCCTTGACACCACGCAGGCGGCCCGGAGCTCCGCTAGTTCCTCCGACCACCAGTAGACGGCACGACGGGGACGCGGGCGGCGAGACCGAGGCATGCTGGAGTTGCATACCTCGGCCAGGGACTTTCGTAGTTGGACCGCTGCAGCGTCCACGTCCTGTACATTGATAGGAGGCGTGAGCCAGTCCTGGATGAACGCCGCCTCCCTGACCGCTCCCCGGTCCAGGTGAGTGAGAGCCCACCGTGGAAAATGAGATCGGCCCGAGCGGACCGCCACCCGGAGGCTCTGGGTGGAGATGTCGAACCGCACATATCGGTGGTCCGACAAGGTCTCCACCATTTCCACCCGCCAGTCAACAACGCGGGCAGCAAGTGCGGGGGTGGCAAACGAGACATCGACCACCGACCCTCCCCGTTGCCGCACACACGTGTGGACTGCCCCTCTGTTTAGGAGGGACACGCCGGATGAGGCCGCCCAAAACTCGACGGCCCGTCCACGAACGTTGCAGGTGGCGGCCGGGTTGCCCCAAGCCACCGACTTTGCGTTCAGGTCGCCCAATACGACAACCTGGCGCGGCGCCGCCCTACCGACGACTGCGGTGAGGATTTCGAGAAAATTCTCGAAATCCTGAAGAGGGCGGTTCGGGGAGAAATAGACCCCCACCAGGGCTATATCTCCCCACGCGGCGGCCACGTATCCCGGCCCCCTCTCTAACAGCGATAGGGGAGGGGAGTCTGTGAAAGACCGCGACACCAATGCAACCAAGCTGTCCTGATCCCCCAGCCATCGGCCGGGGACCGAATACGGCTCGGCAACCACCGCCACGTCTACCAACCACTCAGCCATGGCCTGCATCAGCAGGTCCTGTGCTTCTTTGCAGTGGTTGGTGTTCGCCTGGAGAATGCGATGTCCGGTCCTATACATCATTCGGACATCGCACCCTCCTCGTCAGCCACCGAGGTCCCAGTTTCAGGGACAACGGCACTGACGGTAGTGGCAGGCTTGGACGGCGCCTGCGCTTTGCCCTTCTTTGAGGGAGGATTGCAATTCCTCCCCTTCATTACGTGGTCTGCCGGGCGGCCACTGGCAGCGCACACCGCACAGTGCGGCGTGGCGGCCTTGCAGGAGATGGACCTGTGCCCCGCTTTGCCGCAGCGGTAACAACAGTCCGACCTGTCCACCTTGGACGGGCAGAGGGCCCGAGTGTGCCCGATTCCGAAGCACTTGTAGCAGCGCAGAGGCTGCTCCTCAAGCGCCCGGACCACACTCGAGCTAAACCCGACGGCAAGCCGTCCCTTGGCAAGGACGGCCTTGGCCGCGGCGACCGGGCACTCAAGGCGGATGGTGCCCATGCCACCGCGACCGGGCCTGATGTCCCGACACGTTACCGCTGCGATATCACAGCCCCCTATTGCTGCGACCGCTGCCACCACCTCCTCCTTGGTGACCGAATCATCCAGATTGGACACCTCCAAGGCGGCACACTTGACGGGCCTGACCACTTTGGCCGCGTCCGCAATGGCCTTTCGCAATTTATTTGCGAAGAGGTCCGCGTTGGCGCCACCCTGGGCCCCCGGGAACTCGAAGATTCGAGCTCCGGTTTGGGTCTGGCGGCACGCGACTGCCCCGATTCCCAATGTTGTGGGATCGACGTTGGTACGAGCCCGCTTGAGAACGGACTCGTACGTCTCACCCCGCTCCGCAGCCTCCGCGGTGAGCGTCACCACGACGGCCGCTGTCTTGGGAGAGACCAGTGGCTTCCTTTTACCGGCTGGGGCCTTTTTGGCTGCAGAGGCAGCGGCAGCGGGCCTGGGGGTCGATTTTTCCGCCTTTCCCTTCCGTTTTCCCTTGCCGGTCGCCTGGGATGGGCAGGTAGGGGCGGTGTTGGTTGGGGAGGCAGGGTTGGCGACCGTTCTCGCCTTCTTTTTGGCCTTGCCCTTCCCCTTCTTGACCACTTCCGTCCACGGCTGGTTGGACTGAGTGGTAGAAGGGAGCATTGCGTCCTCCCTCTGGGAGGATGGCCCTGGCTCGCACGGCCTCTTGTCCGCCGCGAGAGGCGGTCGGAGGCGTTTCTCCGGCAAGAGCCTGTCCTCTATGCCGGCAAGGCAGGCTCTCGTGAAGGCCCTTTCCTCCATCACTACCTTGCGGATAACATCCTCAAGGTTGGAGGAGGAGAGACCTTCGGGCGCAGGTCTCGGCTCGGCTTGAGCTGGCCGAGCCGTGAGCTCAGCCAGCTTCTTATGCAGCTGGCTGACCTCCGACTGCAGACGATCTACTTTCGCCTGCAGTTGCCGCGTCTCGTCGGTCGCTGTACGCTGCACCAGCTCCCGGACAATGCCGCTCATGCTGGCGGCCCTGCATTTAAGGGACTTTTGGAAAGTCCCTTTAAGACTGGAGGACTTAGAGGCGACCTCCTTTATCCCCTCTTCGTCCTCTCGCGCCATCCGCTCCAGCTCGGCCAGCGAGTAGTCCGCGTACAAGACGCTGGATGCGCCGTACCCAGTCTTGGCCCGGGCGGTGCGCGCCTTCTGCTCTTTAGCGGCGACCCTCTCCTCTAGATCTTGCTGGAGTTGCTCCCGCCGAGCCAAATCCAACTGCCGTTGGGCAACCGCCAGACCCACGTCGTGGGTGTCCACCACTGTCGAAGATGAAGTCGGCTTTTTGGCCTTCAACTTCTTCGACTTGGTGCTCCCCGCCGAGTCCGAGGAGCCTTCACTCCTATCCTTTAAAAAGGCCCGCTTGCGCTTTTGAAGGCGATCTTCGACTTCCATCGCCGAACTCGCGTCCGACTCAAGCGCATTGTAGTCGGAGTCCGACCTACAGTACAAGCTAGCCGCAGATGGTGCGCGGCTAGCTTCTGATGCCGAAATGGCATCGTCAGCAGGGCCCTGAGAAGGGCCTTTTGGTGGGCCCTTAGAAGGGCATTTTGGACCGCTCTGAGAAGGGCGTTTTTTAAATTTGCCCTTCGCATCACGCAATGGATGCATCGCCACGTCAGACGTAAGCGTCCTACCGTCGTCGCTATGCGCAGATGCGTATAGTACCTCCTCCTCACTCCCTATCGTCGTCTTACTTAACCTAGAGTTTTCATAAAAATTTTCCATAACTAATCCCACGAGTACGTGGGAAGGGTGGGTCGCCCCGGACAGTGCCCACTGTAACCGGGGAAGTCTGGCGTAACCCGCTCAGGGGAGCGACACTTCCCTGGCGGGGGACGCAGTAAAGACTGAAACTCCGTTCAGCCTTCCAGACCTCACGCTGCGCCGCCGCTTATCTTCGGGTGATTTTTTATAGAGGTTGTCTTCCTCGTAGCCCGGGCGACCAAGCCAAGGCCTATCGGTCCCGCTCAGATCGTGAAACATGACCACGACCATGTTGCGGGGTTACGATTTTGGGGCGGTGGCAGGGAAGTAGACTCCCACTGCCTGCCCGGCGGCAGGGTGAGTGCGCGCCAGACCCGACTCCCGACTCCTCCTAGCCTAAAAAGGCTCTCCTCTCTTGTAGGCACCTGGCCTACAAAGGGATGGCTCAACTAACCCATCCCGACTTCCCATCCTACCCCACCGACAGAGTGCCGGCGCCTGGTGGTTTCTGTTACGTCTATTTCTGATGGAAATAGACCAATAACGGGCAGCAACCGCGAGAAGGAACGACCCCACCAGACTTGCCTTGAGGATCTACACGACCTGCGCTCTCCCTCAAAGCCATTCGCCTCAGTACTCGCTCCCAGAGCCGAGTAAAGAAGGCCTAGATTTATCCAATACAAGCGACCGAAGCCGCAAGCTAGGCATAGCAACTACTAATGGATAAACCCAGACCCGCCCATGATAACCTAACCTAACCTTTTTTTTTTTTTTTTTTTTTTTTTTTTTTTTTACCAGGGGAAATCCTTTATGGATTCCTTCCCGCCGGGGGGCGGAAAGGATATGTCGGACTCAGCTAAAAGCGCCATACCGACTAAAACCACCTGGGTGTTCCTTCTCTCGCTTCCGGTCGGGGCCGCGGGTAAGTTACACACTCTTCCGTAGCCACCTCCCTCAGCGTCTGCCCTGATGGGCCCTTCTTCCAGAAGGAAGGCTCGAAAGCCTTTCCATACTCCGCTTGAGGCACCTTAGGAACACGTAAGATGTCTTCCAGCTACGGACCTCATAGAGCGGGCGACAGACCCCCCGATCCATCGCCCGCAGGTCCACGTTATGGCGGCATTCTAGCTATGTAAGCCAGGCGCCGCCGGCCGTGCCGCCTGCGGCGAATTGGAAGAGAGTTCGGGTCTTCCTCCCGCTCCCGTTCCGCCGCTTCCTTCTGCGTTAGGATGGTTTCGCAGAAGGTTTCTACCCCACTCCATGCCTCCTCGCTCTCGGCCATGACCTTGACCAAGGCCGCCAGCGACAGGTCTCCTCCAACAATTGCTGATACGGCAGCACGAGGCACCGCCCAAGCTGGGCACTCTTCGCGCGTATGTTGTGCCGTATCAGCGCCTCCACCTCCACAATGGTGGCACTCCACCGACGGCTCTCGTCCCGCCACCTCGCACAGATACCTGCCGAAACAGCCGTGTCCGGTCAGCATCTGCGCGATGTGGTAGGTGAGCGCACCATGCTTCCGTTCGACCCAAACCCGAAGGATGGGTCGAACTGCCTCCACCAGTTCCCAGCTAGCGCCCGGGATCTCTAAACGCGCTTTCCACCTCCGGAAGAGATCGTCGCGTGCTTCCTCTTCCCACTGCGCGATCTCTCGCGGATGTGGTCGGTCGCCTGCCTCCTGCGCTTCCACGCCCCGCCAATACCTCGCCGCAAGCACCTGCGCATCAAACTCCCACGGCGGGACACCGGCAAGGACACACGCCCCAGCGTGCGACACCGTGCGGTACGCCCTAGCCACCCTGAGTGCCATTCCGCGCTGCGGTTTCCGCAACAGTGGCACGTTTCGGGAGCACAGGGCGTCTGCCCATATCGGCGCACCGTAGAGCGCCATCGACCTCACTACACCGGCATATAGGCGTCTACATGCCCCTCCTGGACCCCCTACATTAGGAAGCAATCTCCCGAGCGCACCGGCAGCAGCCAAAAGTTTCGGGGCCAACCGCCGGAAGTGCTCGTCAAACTTCCAAGTGCCGTCGAGGACGATTCCTAGGTACTTCATCGTCGACCCGACAGCAATGGAAGTTCCCCCTACCATTATTGAGGAACCGGGCGGTGGCGCATTCCGAGGCCCATGAAAAACTAGGGCCTCAGATTTACTGAGGGCCACCTCCAGTCCCAGAGCCCTGATCCTGTGGACCATCTGGGCAACGCCCGCCGTAGCGAGGCGAGCCGCCTCCCGATGAGTCCCTCCGCGGGCCGTCACGAGCGTGTCATCGGCGTAGCAAGTGACGTGTACTCCCGCCAGTGCTATCCCTCGCAACGCCCAGTCGTACCCGATGTTCCACAGGAGCGGACCAAGGACCGACCCCTGTGGAACACCGCACGACATCGCCTTCCTCCCCCAGCCGTCCTTCGTCGGGAATTCTACGGCCCTGCCGTCAAAGTAATCTGCCACCACTTTCCGCAGATACTCTGGTACCCCGTGATAAACCAGGGCCGCCTTAACCGTTTCCCAGGGCAGAGTGTTGAACGCGTTGGATATATCCAGAGATACTGCCCACAACACTCCACCCTCGGAAACCACCTCTTCTGCCAGGTCCCTGACCCGGGCGATCGCGCTCACCGTAGAACGGCCCCGGCGGAAGCCATATTGCGCATCATCGAGCCCTGGGTCCATGCTCTCGACAAGGCGAGCAGCGAGCACACGCTCGAAGAGCTTGCTTACCTCGTCCAAAAGCACGATGGGGCGATAGGCCGACGGCATTTCAGCCGGGCGCCCGTCCTTCCGAAGAAGTACGAGCTTCCCCGTCTTCCACGCCCTCGGGAATCTACCCTCATTGAGGCACGCATTAAATAGGGCCCGGACCCACTCCCCCATCTCTCCAAGCGCGAGCACCAAGGCTCGGCCCGGTATACCATCCAGTCCTGGGGCAGTGTTCTTCAGCCGAAGCTTCATAACAGCTACCCCGAACTCCACCTCAGATATTGGAGGTACCGTGTCGGCGTCACTCTCTTGTCTATGGGTGCCTATAGGTGGTGGCACCCACTCACCCCGTTGGGGGAAGAGAGTGTTCACCACTTGCTCCAGTAGTTGGGGCTCCAGACTCGTGGTTAGCGGGGGGGCCCAAGGTCGCAGTTTTTGACGTACAACGCGATACGGCCTCCCCCATGGATCACGGTCGAGCACCCCTAACCACTCCTCCCATGCTGCCTCCTTGGCCTGCGCGATGGCTACCTGCAGAGCTGTGCAGGTGGTCCTGTAAGCCTGGTATATCGTGTCCTCCTGGCTCTGAACACGGACCCTTCTCCTTCTGTACCGAGTGTAGACGCGGCGCGCGGCAACGCAGGCTCTGCGCAATTCGCCCAGCTCCGGGCGCCACCAGTACACTTCCCGCCGAGGCGGGAATGGTTTGGCCCTCGGCATCGCGGCATCACAGACGCGGGTCAAAGCGCTCCGCAACCGCTCCGCCGCGTCATCCACCTCCTCAATGGGATCAGACAAAGTCCAGGACTCTACCAGAGCTGCCTCTACTGCTACATCTCGGTCCAAGCGCCGTAGCACCCAGCGCGGGACACCTCCAACAGAAGGTTGAGGACCTACTCGTGGAGTGGTAGGGGACGTGGTGACCTCGTAGCGGATGTAGCGGTGATCCGACAGTGTCTCCACGTCCTCCAACACTCTCCATCCCCGGACACGATGCATTAGGGACGACGACGCAAACGTTAAGTCCACGATAGACCCCCCCTGCTGTCGTACGCATGTGTCAGCCGACCCCGTATTAAGAAGGGTGAGTCCCATGGACACCACCCACTCTTCCAGTGCCTCTCCCTTGGTGTCTGTTGCTGGGGATCCCCACGCGGTTGATTTCGCGTTAAAATCTCCAGCAACAAGCACGGGGTAGGAGGCTACTTGCCCAATCATGGCCCCGACATCTACAAGCATTTGCTCGAAGTCAGCGAGGCCCCGATTGGGCGAAAAGTACACCCCCACCACCGCCACGCCACCCACAACAGCCAACACGCACCCTCGACCTTTGGACACCCGATCAATGGACGGAGCGCCCGCGGCCGCCGGTGCTACGATAGCCACCAAGCCATCGCGGTCATCCACCCAGTCATTCCGGGGAGGGACCACATACGGCTCGGTGACCACAGCTATCTTTATCATGCACTCTGCCATGCTCTGAACCAAAAGGTCCTGAGCCCTGGCAGAGTGCATGACGTTCGCCTGCAGGAATGGTAACGCCATCTAAACTTCGGTGTCCATCTGCTCCTCCTCGTGCAAAGAGTTGCGCTGGGACGGCTGAGCGGCTTTGGAGCCCGCTTTCACCTTTCCCCTCCTTTTCTGGCCTCTTTGACTCGTTCGAGGCCCTTTTTGGGGCCCGCTTACGGTATTGAGGCACCCCTTCCCACCAAGTGGGTGCACTGCAGGTTTGCCGGCCGCTGCACATACAGCACAGTTTGGCTCAGCCTGACAGCCCCTCGCCTTGTGGTCAGGTTTCCCACAGCGGTAACAAAGACCGCTGCGGTCCACCTCAGACTTGCATTTGGTCCCAACATGGCCGGCTTCGAGGCAACGGAAGCATCTCAAGGGCAAACGGTCGAGTAGCACCACCCTTGCAGAGATCCAGCCCACTTTGAGCCGGCCAACTCCCGTTACCTTTTTCGCGGCCGCGACTGGGCAACTCAGCCACAGTGAGCCGCGGGAGCCTATAACGCCAGCCTTTATGCTGTCGACAGAGCAGCCACCTTGTTCTGCTACGGCCGACGCTACCTCGTCTGGTGTCGCGGAGTCATCTAGCTCCGTGACTCTTATGTCTGCGCGCATCACCGGCCGCTGTACGCGCACCACGTCCGCGCTTAGAACCTCCCTGAACTTCTCCGCCAGAGAATCGGCCTTTACAGCACCCGTGGCACCGGCTATCTCCAGCACCCGAGCACCTGTTGCCCCCGTCCTGAAACGCATCTCCTCAATGCCGAGGGCCTTGAAGTCAACGCGTTCCTTGGCTTCCCTTAGCAGCGCCTTATACGTAGCGCCGCTTTCCACAGCACCTGGCAACAGGGTGAGGGTGATCGCCGCCGAGCGAGGTGGGCGAAGCTTTACTTTGGGAGCAGAAGCGGGAACGGCAGCCACCTTTTTACCAGCCTTTTTGACAGTCTTCTTCGTGCCTTTACGGGCCACTGTACTCCACGCCTCGCCTGTAAGTGGAGGCGCAGAGCAGCCTAACCGCAGCACACCTGCCGCAGCTGCCTCCTTAGCCGCCAGGCTAACCTTCTTCCCCTTCTTCTGGGATGCGGTGGAGACTTCCGGCACCACAGTTGGAGCCTCACGCTCGGGCCCAGCTTCAGGTCTGCCAAGACGTGATTTGTCAGCAGCTAGCGGTGGCCGCAGACGCACTTCCGGTAAAAGCCTACTTTCCAGAGCTTCCAGCCTGGCGTTCACCATGGTCCCTACCTGGACCATGATGGCGCGTGACAACCCCTCCACGTCCAGTTGCCGACTCCCATCCTGGGAATCCGTTACAGGTCCAGCCGGCCTCAACTCCGCCCTTAATTCCGCAAACTCCTTTCGGAGTGCGGTGAGCTCCATTTGCAGGCGTGTATTGTCGGCCTGCAATTTAGCCGTCTCGTCAGAGATGGAGCGCTTACTCAGCACCTCCACTGCCTCCACTATAAATTTTGTGGCCTCGTTAAGGGACTTTTGAAAGGGGCCACTCAAGTGGCTAGACTTGCGGGACACCGTTTTGATGATGTCCACGCAATCCAGCACCTGCTTGTTCAGGGACGTCGCAAGTTGGTCATCGACCTCCCCTGCCAAAAGACCAGCCATACGCGATGGGAGCGTCACTCTCCCTTTCCGCGTCCTTTCCATCGCTACCGATACCTCCTCGCTTGCGTCCAGGAAGAACTCCTCTTTTCTCGCCGCCTTTGCCCTCGCCGTGGCCACGAACTTCCCAGAACTAGTCGGGCGGCCGCTGCCTCTTCCTTTTGCAGATTTCGTCACTTTGGGTGACGACACGTCTCCTGTGACTGTTACGTCCGAATCCGAATCGGAGCAAAGGCTCGGGCTCGCTGAGCCAGGCCTCTTTCGCCAAAATCTGGCGGGATCCAAAGCGGGTCCAGTCGACACCATCACCATGCTCCTGTCAGATTCGGAATCCGACAGGCGCGATACCACCACTCTCAAGTCCTTCTTCATGCAGGGGTCGTTTGCTTCCACGCACACCTTCGGGGTGCACGCTTCCGCCTCATTGTCCTTATTCAGGCCAGGGTCAGCGGTGTCACCACACGCCTTCGGGGCGCATGCTTCCACCTCCATCACAACGTTGTCCATATCGCTTGCTAAATCAGTGTCCAGTGTTAGGGTTTTGCCAGAGTTGCGTTCACGGAGCCGGGCGGATTGCCTGGCTACGAAGCAGTTGCTGCCCCCCCCAGAGTACGAGGGGCAGCCCTCCACCTCGTTAGAAGTAGAGGGGTGGGATTCCCCCTTTCGGGGACCCACCTGGGGACCAAATTTACAACTGCTTGGTTCCATAGTTAGCTTCAATGCTCCACATCGTCGTCTCTTTTTTCAGGGGTGAGCTCCCCTATCAACACGCCCTAAAAAGGGCGCCTACACCCACACCGCCAATGAAGCAACAGTCCACTCAGCATCCCGCAAGGAAGCTGACCCATACAGCCGACTCGCAGAAACCAAGCGGAACGATGCCTCCCTCCTAAGAGACGGCTTCACCAGCCCGCCTCAACTTCATCCACTGCGCCCTCTGCTAATCAGAGGGACGCGCGGAGAAGCTCCCCCTCCCCCCCCCATCCTACCCCACCGACAGAGTGCCGGCGCCTGGTGGTTTCTGTTACGTCTATTTCTGATGGAAATAGACCAATAACGGGCAGCAACCGCGAGAAGGAACGACCCCACCAGACTTGCCTTGAGGATCTACACGACCTGCGCTCTCCCTCAAAGCCATTCGCCTCATTACTCGCTCCCAGAGCCGAGTAAAGAAGGCCTAGATTTATCCAATACAAGCGACCGAAGCTGCAAGCTAGGCATAGCAACTACTAATGGATAAACCCAGACCCGCCCAACCTTTTTTTTTTTTTTTTTTTTTTTTTTTTTTTTTTTTTTTTTTTTTTTTTTTTTTGTTGACGAGGGGGAAATCTGCAACCAGATACCCTACTGCATAGAGGGTACAGTAGGGTTATGTGAGGTCCGAAATGTCGAAGGCCAGAGCAGACATCACCGAATCGCTAAAGGACACAAAAGCGATACGAAGCTGGCAGGGGTATGAGACCCAGGAGCCCCATAGGCTAATTAAGGAAATGGCAGAAGCACTCCAGGACCTCAACAAGCGCGTCAGAGCTCTAGGAGAACTCAAAACCAGCGGAGAAAAGGGGAAAGACAACGACCCCATCCAGAGAGACCACCCGAGCCTCAAGGCAGGAGTAGAGTCTCTCCAAAACCAGCTGGATGAGCTCCGAAGAGATACCAAAAAGCAAACGCACGAGATCCTGGAGTCCAACCTTAAGGCCATGGAGAGAATGGACTCCAAACCCCCAACAGCACAGCCAGAACCTGGCCTGAGGCAGGAAGTGGAGGAACTGAAGGACATCCTTAAAGCGATGGCAGCTGAACGAACGCCCCCCTCTGAGCCACCGCAACCCATTCTCCTCAACCTGGAGGAGCACATCCATCCCCTAACGGAGAGAATGGAAGCGGTGACGTCCGAGCTCCGAACCCTTCGAGAAGAAAAGATGAGGGTACCACCACCGTCCCTCAACCTAGAAGCGGAGCTCGCCAAAGCCGGGGAAGGAGGCAGTTCGAAAGGGAGGCTGACCTATGCCAAGGTCGCCGCCAAGCCACCGCCCTTAAAACCAAACCACACCCTGATCATCACATCAGACAACCCCCAGAACACCGGGGAAAATGTGATCGACAGGATCAGGGTGGCCCTCGACACCAGGAAAACTGGAGCTAAGGTGGACAGGGTAAGGAAGGCCAAGAACAAAAAGGTCATCCTGAGCTGTAGCACCAAAGAAGATCTGGACCTGGTGCAGAGCAGGGTTAGGACAGATAAGGGCCTGAAGGCGGAAGTGGCGAGGGCAGCAAACCCTCTAGTCATCGTCAGGGATGTCCTGACCTACCACACCGACGGAGACATCGTGGAGAACATACTTGCCCAAAATAAAAACATCCTGAAAGACGTCAACCTAAAGGATAGTACGGTCAAGATGCGGTACCGAAAAAAGGCACGGAACCCACTTGAGTGCCACGCGGTACTGGAAGTCTCCCCTTCCATTCATAAAAACCTTATAGAGGCAGGGAAAGTCTATATAGGGATGCAGCGCAGACCTGTATTTGACCAAACCCCACTGGTGCAGTGCACCAAATGTCTTGGCTTCGGCCATACAAAGGTTGTCTGCCGGGAGAAGGACGAGCTCTGCAGTCACTGCGGAAAGGCTCACTCCTGGGAGAAATGTAAGGGGAGACAGGATGGGAACCCTCCAAAGTGCAAAAATTGCTCGGCCGCGCACGGCACATGCATCAACCTGGCGCACAATGCTTTTAGCAAAGAGTGCCCAGAGAGACTAAAATGGGATGCAATAGCGCGGTCCCGAGTATCGTATTGCTGAGGGCGTCTCACAGTACCGTAGCTCGGTCCCTCAAAACTTGGGCGGGGCAGGCTTGAGGTTCATCCAAGCTAACCTGCAACGCTCAAAACTGGCCACGACGGAATTACTCCAGGTTGCGGTGGATAGGGGCATCACGGTAGCCCTAGTACAGGAACCGTACGTCGGAAAGACTGGCGTCCTAAAACAACATCCTGGGACTAGGGTTATCCAATGCACCCTAAATAGGCAAAAACCAGTGAAGGCAGCCGTTATAATTTTCGGTGACCGGCTAGAAGTCGTACACGACCCACAGCTGGTAACCGAAACCGAAGCGGCAGTCCTTCTTATCGGGGGAGGCCTAAAACTAGGAGTAATATCCGTCTACCTAGAGGGGGACCAGGACATAGTACCGTACCTGGACCGTATTAAAAAAGTTTGTACCAAGTTGGACACCCGAAACCTCATAGTCGCGGGAGATATAAATGCCTGGAGCCACTGGTGGGGCAGCGTATCTGAGGATGACAGAGGAGAGGCGTACAATGCGTTCCTGAACGAGAAGGGACTCCAAATTCTAAACACCGGAGACACTCCGACCTTCGAGACCTTCAGAAAGGGTAGGGCATGCACAAGCATAGTGGACGTGTCCGCTTGCAGCACACCCCTGCTCGGAAGAATCGAGGGATGGAGAGTGGAGAGAGGTCTTGTGACTTCGGACCACAACGCTATCACCTTCACCTTGCGCTTGGGAAGGGCCTTAGAAACCCTTAGGCCAATCACAACGCGCAAGTACAACACTAAGAAGGCAAAGTGGACCGAATTCGCACATCTGCTGAAAACCATCCTGGCAGAGAGAGACATCACCACCGTCTCAATTTTGGAGTCCAAAACTCCGAGGGACCTCGAAGATAAGATCACAGCCTACACTGAGGCCATCCACAAAGCCTGCGAACAAACCATCCCTATCGCAGGAAGCAAGGCGGGCAATCCCAGGCCCCCGTGGTGGTCGAAGAAGCTTGAAGATCTTAAGAGAGAGGTCCTAAGGAAAAAGAGGAGGATCAGGAATGCAGCCCCTTGCAGGGTAAAAATGGTTATAGAAGAATACCAAAAATGCAAGGCGGAGTACGCAGTCATCGCAGAGAAAGCCCAAACAGAGAGCTGGAAGGAGTTCTGCACGACTCAGGAAAAGGAGAGTATGTGGGATAAAATCTACAGAGTGATCAGGAAAACGTCAGGAAGGCAGGAGGACATGCTCCTGAGAAGCTCTGAAGGTAACACCCTAACTCCAAAACAGTCGGCTGAACTCTTAGCCAGAACTTTCTACCCAGACGACTCCGAGAGTAACGACCAGTCGTTTCACTCGAACCTCCGAGAACGGATGAAGGAGAGTGCCCTTGAAGACCTTTCGGAAGATGATCCACCATTCACGGCAGCGGAATTGGAGTTAGTGCTGCAAGCACAAAACCCCAAAAAGGCACCCGGACCAGACGGGCTAACAGCTGACATCTGCGCCGCAGCCATAAGATGCGACAGGGAAGTGTTCATGGCGATAGCGAACAAATGCTTGTCGCTAAATCACTTCCCCACTCACTGGAAAGTGGCACACGTGGTCATCATTCGAAAGCCAGGAAAGGCAGACTACACTCATCCTAAGTCCTACAGACCAATTGGACTATTATCTGTTCTTGGAAAAACCATCGAGAAACTCATGATTGGTCGACTCCAATGGCATTTACTCCCAACCCTAAACAAAAGGCAATACGGGTTCATGCCCCAAAGAGGAACCGAGGACGCCCTCTATGACCTTATAGAGCACATAAAAGAAGGAGTAACCGGGAAAAACATCGTACTCCTAATCTCTCTGGACATAGAGGGGGCCTTCGACAATGCGTGGTGGCCAGCCCTTAAAAACCAACTCGTCAAAAAAAGGTGTCCGGAAAATCTGTACCGGATGGTGTGTTCGTACCTCACAGACCGAAAGATCAAGGTCAACTACGCTAGAGCAGCTTACGAGAAGGAGACTACGAAGGGTTGTGTCCAAGGATCCATCGGAGGACCAATCTTTTGGAATGTCATCTTAGACTCGTTGCTGCATAGCCTAGAGATGGATGGAATATACTGCCAAGCCTTTGCAGATGATGTGGTTCTCGTTTTCACAGGACAGTCGGTCGGCAGCCTAGAGCGGTCTGTCAACTCAACGTTGGAACATGTGGCAACGTGGGGAAAACAAAACAAACTCAACTTCGCACCGCACAAGACCAACGCGATGCTTCTAACGAAGAAGTTGAAGTATGAAATCCCACAGCTATTCATGGCTGGTACAAAATTGGACCTCGTTGAGGAGATAAAGCTTCTGGGCCTTATCATTGACCGAAACCTAGTTTTTAGATCCCACGTGTCCGCGCAATGCAAGAAAGTAGCTGATATCTACAAGCAGCTTGCATGTGCAGCGAAAGTAACGTGGGGTCTGAATAGTGAAATCACGAGAACCATATACATCGCGGTGGTGGAGCCTATTATGACATACGCCTCAAGTGCCTGGTACCAATCTGTAGAGCTGCAAATGAATAAAAATCAATTCAATGCGCTCCAGAGAGGATTTGCACAAAAGGTCTGTAGGTCATACCGGACGGTCTCACTCACCGCAGCACTGGCACTGTCGGGTCTGCTGCCATTGGACCTAAGGATCCAGGAGGCGGCGAACCTATACAGAGCCAAAAAAGGTCTGGCGAAAGACTATCTCCCACCCGAGACGGAGCTCGAACTCCGAGTGGGATATCTTGAACAGCCCCATCCATCTACCCTAACATCCGTGGAGTACGAACTGCTAGAAGACGCCGTCCCGCAGATCACCGGACCCCAAATTTACACAGACGGAAGTAAAATCGACGGAAAAGTAGGTGCTGCTCTAACCCAGTGGGAGGAGGGAAAGGAGTCAAGCTTCGCCACCTTTAAGCTTCATCCCGCGTGCACAGTCTTCCAGTCGGAACTATATGCACTGCACAGGGCTCTTCAGATGGTGAATTCGGGCAGGGACCCCGTAGTTAGCATACTGAGTGACTCGAGATCGTCACTCGACCTGCTGCGGAATCCCAGCTTGAACCATCCTCTGGCGAGAAGCATAAAGGAGAACATTGTCAGGATCCAGGAAGGAGGACGAGAGATCCGGATGTTCTGGCTTAGGGCTCACGTGGGCACTGTCGGTAATGAGAGAGCAGACGAGTTAGCGAAAGCTGCTGCACTCGAGGACACCACTCAGGACTATGGAAGGATCCCCCTGTCTTACGTTAGGAGGAAAATTCGTGAAGAGTCGATCCGCAAATGGCAGGATCGATACGAAACCTCCAGTACAGGTGCGGTAACGAGAAGGTTCCTTCCAGACGTCCACAGTGCGTACCGGATAACTCGCTCTACAAAATTTACACCAGTACAAGTGCAAGTCTTGACAGGTCACGGGGGGATAGCCGAGTATCTTCACAGATTCAAGCTGAAAAACAGCCCGGGATGCGAATGCGACCCGGAAATCTGTGAAACAGTATGGCACATCATACTCGACTGCCCCCGTTTCCTAGCGGCTCGAACAGATCTAGAAGCCCGGATCGACAGAAACCTGGTCGAATCGGAACTGCACAACATCGTTGCAGATCCCGATTGCACACCGCATTTTCTGTCATTCGCCGAGAAGATCTTCAGAGCTGCGGCAAGTAGGCACACGGATCTTCTGCCCCTCGAATCACAACCAATACCCGTTAGCCAAGCCACAAGTAGTGTCGGCTCTCGGCAGGAACCTACAGCCAAAAGCGTCGCTGTCCGCACGCTCCTCGCTTGCGGGGAGAGAGGAGTGCCTGGGATTAGAATCCGAGGAGTGGCACTCTTCATGGACAGCGCCAACGAGCGGCTTGGAATAGGTTTCTGTCGGACCGGGACTAGAAGTCACTTCACGATTTCACCTGGCTTGGCAGCACTCATAAATGGGAGCACGTCTAAAACGACCATGAGGCGCAAGGTCTACAGCGCGTTACCTGAGACGGAAGTGGCGGGCCACCGATGTCGACTAGTCCGATCGCACAACAAGACGATCGCTCTACTCGCATTGGAAGGCAACTACACCCCTTTCGCACAGGCATGTTCGATGCTCACCATGTTGGGAGAAACGGGCGGAGGAGCGGAAGATCCCCGTGTAATTAGTGTAGATGCGATGACGGTCGGGTATGAGCAAGGGGAAGTTGTAGACCGGCTATGTTGTTTAAAAGCCTCGGAACATCATGAGGTGGTCGTGTACGAAGACAGGGGTGAAAACCTAAACTATCTTAAAGCACACGACCCTAAAACAGCAACCGATAGCTGGGGACATCCTATGCCAACCTCGATCAGCGGATCCGAACGTGTCCAACAGAAAGCAGTCGCCGAAAAAACTGCATTACATCTAAGCAGTGTGCAGGAGCGGAAGAAGAGAGCCAAGGTCGGAGGCCATCTCAAGGGATTTCTAGACACTTTCAGCTCTATGCTTGAAAGTCTGTCAGGAAATCCCTTCCCAACAACGAGATCGGGAGACGACGAAGAGGCACTCGAAGAAGCTCCAGCTAAAAAGGCGAAACTCAAAGCTCCATTAGCGACAGGAACACCAAAGTCCAAAAGACCACCAAAACCGGCACCAACGCAGGCGAAGAGAACAAGAGCCGACATGGGGCAGGTCGTTCCGCCTCGACTAGTAAATGCAACGACTCCACAAGACCACGCGTACAATGCCTTCCTAGAGTTTCTCGCGATCACCAAAGCAACCGCAGACGTCAACCTCGGAGTGTGCAAGACCATCTTGCAACACTTCGAGCAGGGCAATGCGAAACTGCTGGAGGAGAAACTTGAGGAGGCAGAAGCAGCCATATACAACAACGGCAACTCCCAAGTCATAAAGGGAAAAATGTCAGGCAGTTATATGGCGGCTTACAACGCGACCAGTGGTTTCGTGGAGATGTGCATTGAGGGAACTGAGAGCGGAGCGCCTAAGTTCAATACCCCGCAAGGTGACCCCTTGGTTGTTGTCGCAAAGTGCACAAGGATCCTACTGGATGGCAGGATTCTCGATATGGCGAAAATCATATCGGGAAATCAGGACACTGCATCCGGCTGGAAGGACTGGGCACTACCAACAATTGAGTGGGTCAATGGAGTTCCGGGGTGTGGAAAGACAACCTGGGTGGTAGGGCACTTCGATGCTGACAAGGACGCCATCATCACCACAACATCAAACGCAGCTAGCGACCTACGGGAGAAGCTAGCGCCTCGTGTTGGTGACCTTGTCAAGACCAGGGTACGCACCATGGCTTCAGTCTTGGTGAATGGCTTCAGAGAGTCTAACAAGTTCAGCCGTCTAATGGTTGATGAGGCTCTCATGAACCACTTCGGAGCCATAGTCATGGCTGCCAAGCTGTGTGATGCCAAAGAACTGGTCCTCATCGGAGATGTCAACCAACTACCTTATATCGATAGAGAAAATCTCTTCGAACTGAGGTACTGCCGCCCAAACCTGGTAGCAAACATCAGCCAGGAGTTGCTCTGTACACACCGGAACCCCTTGGACGTCGCCTACGCCCTGCGCGGGGTTTACTCCGGTATCTACTCCTCAACCATAAGAGCTCACTCGTTGAAGCTGAAATCCTACACTGGTGCCCAAATACCGCTCACGCTCCCCAATACGCTTTTCCTAGTCCATACCCAGGGCGAAAAGGAAAGGCTTATTGGACAGGGCTGTGGTGAAGGCACAGGTTCGCGTACGCTCACCATCCACGAAGCGCAGGGGTTAACGTTCGAAACAGTAGTAATTGTTCAAACCAAGTCTAGAACAATTGAACTACATCAGAGCGTTCCCCATGCGGTAGTAGCAGTGTCACGGCACACCACCAGCTGTACCTACTACACCGATGATGACAACGACGCAATAGGGTACTTCATCAAGCGAGCTATGGCCGCGTCCACTAAAAAGATTCTAGAGTATAATTTGAAAATGTCAATTAAGCACCGAAACGCAGCGGTCGTCGACAAGTTGGCTCGGGAGATGAGGGATGCCAATTTGGACACTTAAGAGTTGTAAAGTCAAAAGTAATGTTCAAGTGTCAATGTTTTCAAAAATGTAATAATTTTAAGTAATAGTAATGTCAATTTAGAATGTTAATCTTTTTCCAAAATTGTAATAATTAAAAGTTATTAAGTAAATTGTAAACAAAACAACATACAAAGAAAAGAAATTACACAAAATATAATATACAAGAATAAAATATATATTAAAAAACAAAAAAAAAAAACAAAAAAAAGACAAAAAAAAATAACAAAAAAAAAAAAAAAATACCATATATATATCCCTATCATAATAAAATGTATTAGAATAATATAAGTAACGTTTAATTTATATAGAATCAATAATTTAAGTATTTCTTCTTACTGAGTAAGATTTTCTCTAATAAAATTGTAATAAAGCTAATAAATAAAGAAATTAAAATAAAAAAGAGCACGGACCACAGAGTCTGTGGTGAGCAAAAAAAAAAAAAAAAAAAAAAAAAAAAAAAAAAAAAAAAAAAAAAAAAAACCTAACCTAACCTAACCTTTTTTTTTTTTTTTTTTTACCTGGGAAAATCCTTTATGGATACCACCGTTCCGGGGGGAAACGGTGGTTATGTGGGACTCACCGCCGTAAGGCGGCATACGCACTAAAAAACCAGGGTGTTCCTCCTACGCCAACTTAAGACGAGGGGCATGGGACCGCTCGCGCATTACTCCACAGCCCTCGTCAGTGTCGCTGCCCGCCTTGCGGCAGACTCATCTCCTGGGGTCTTCCCCCACCTCGTGTGTGATGCCCCGGAACACATGGGGGCATCTCCACCTCTCGATGACCTATTATTAGGGGATGCCAGGTGCCCCCGCACCCAACACCCTAGGCCCTTGAAGCGGAGACGGGGTGCGGGCTCGATTAGCCCGCCTCCGTGTCCGCGCTCTCCGGAGCGGCTGAGCGTGAGGATCTCTCTCCCTCTCCCGCTCCTCTTCCTCTCTCTGCGAGATGACTGCCTCGCAGAAGGAGGCCACCGCCTCCCATGACCTCTGCCCATCGAGCATTTTTAGTATAATGGTCGATAGGGAGAGGTCAGTCCCTACGACCGCAGTCATTATCTGCCGCGGTTCTGCTCCTCCCGGGCATGCCTCCAGCGCATGTTGCGCCGTATCCTCCGCTTGTCCACACTGATGGCAAGCTGGGGAGTCCTCCCTTCGGGCAACGCGATGTAGGTACCTCCCGAAACAACCATGTCCCGAGAGGACCTGCGTCAGTCGGAAGGAGTGACTCCCATGCTTCCTGCGGACCCACTCCTCCAGTACTGGGCTGATTGCCTCCAGGAGCCTTCGGGCGCTCTGCCCCCTCTGGATCTGCCCCGCGAGGAGCCGCTCCCTCCACGTGCCGATAGCGGACACCCTGGCCTGATTGCGCCAGTGCGCCACCTCCTGCGGCGCCGGTCGCTCGTCCCGCTCCCGCGCCTGCGCTCTGCGCCAGTAGACCGAAGCCAGAACTTCGGCCTCAAGGTCCCACGGGAGCGAGCCTGCGAGCACGCATGCTACTTCGTGTGAGAGTGTGCGATACCCCCTGCACACCCTCACCGCCATCACCCGTTGAGCTCCGATCAGCACGGCAGTGGTCTGCCGATCGAGCTTCCCCGCCCATATCGGGGCGCCATACAAGGCCATAGAGCTTACCACCGCTGTATAGAGGCGGCGGCAGCTCACTTCGCAGCCCCCGATATTCGGGAGCAGGCGACTAAGTGCGCCGGCTGTCCCCATGATTTTGGGGGACAGCCGCCGCACGTGCTCCTTGAAGTTCCATCTGCCGTCGAGGACGACACCAAGATACTTCAGTGTCGTCCCGACGGGGATGGAAATTCCACCCACCACTATGGTGGAGTCTGCAGGTGGTTTCCGCCGGGGACCATGAAAACATATGGCCTCGGATTTGTGGAGCGCCACCTGCAGACCCAGCATCCGGATCCTTGCCACGACCGTAGCGACTCCGGCTGTGGCCAGGATCGCAGCCTCTCTATAGTCGCTTCCCCGGGCGGCAACCAGCGTATCATCGGCGTAGCATACTACGCTAACGCCGCGCAGGCTTGCCCCCCGGAGGACCCAATCATATCCGACGTTCCACAGGAGAGGGCCAAGAACCGACCCCTGCGGAACACCGCGCGTCATGGGACTACGTCCCGCCCCGCGAGTCGTCGGGAAGACTACCTCTCGATCTGAGAGATAGTCCCCGACGAGTCTTCGCAAGTACTGGGGCACCTTGTGGTACCCCAGACCGGCGTGTATCGTGCTCCAAGGCAGCGTGTTGAATGCATTGGAGATGTCCAACGATATGGCCACCAACACGCCGCCACTGGAGCACGCCTCCTCGGAGAGGTCGCGGACGAGAGATATGGCGTCAATCGTCGAGCGACCTCTCCGGAAGCCGAACTGGTTAGGCGCCAGATCCGGTCCCACCGTCTCTAGGTGCCTGACTAGGCGGGCAGCCACTACTCTCTCCAATAGCTTGCCTGCCTCGTCAAGCAGCACAATCGGGCGATAGCCCGAGGGCTCGTCCGCGGGACGACCCTCTTTCCTCAGGAGGACGAGTTTGCCCCTTCTCCATCGCCTGGGGAATCTTCCTTCCAAGAGGCACCTATCGAATAGATCCTTCAATGCGGGTCCCAAGTGCTTCAAGGAGAGGGCCCACGCTCGACCCGGTATGCCGTCAGGCCCAGGTGCCGTGTTCTTGGCCCTCATCCTGAGCACCGCCGCACCCAGCTCACCCTCAGAGATAGGGACAAACTCACTCTCCTCTTCTTCGGCGAGACCAGCCGAAGTCATGGGTGGCTCGAACTCGGTCCCCGGAGCACCGGGGAACAAGCCATCGACCACTCTCTGGAGCACCAGTGGTTGGAGCGAGGCTGTGATGGGGGGAGCCCAAGGACGAAGCTTTTGCCTCGCCCACTTGTACGGGCGGCCCCATGGGTCGCGCTCAAGCCCCTCCAGTAGCTGCTCCCAGGCTCGCCTCTTAGCCTCGACTATTGCGACGCGAAGGGCCCCAGAAGCCTCTCTGTAGGCGGCGTAAAGAGACTCGCTCTCCTCAGTCTCTCGCCGCCTTCGTCTCCGATACCGCTGGTATAGCCGGCGCCTCGTTACGCATCTTCTCCGAAGTTCTGCAATCTCCTCCGTCCACCAATAGACTTGGCGTCTCGGCTGCGGGGCTCGCGCGCGCGGCATCGCAGCGTCGCAGACGCGCGACAATGCCTCGCACAGCCTGTCCGCCATCGCGTCCGGGTCTACCGGATCCAGCTCCTGAGGAGTGCCGTTCCACACTTCGACGAGGGCCGCCTCCTTCAGCACTTCAGCGTTGAGGCGCTTCAGGGCCCATCGCGGACCTATCTCGCCACCTACCTCTCTCACCTCATCCGTTCGAGTCGGGGAGACGCTAAACTGGATGTACCGGTGATCGGACAGCGTTACGACGTCCAACAGCACCTGCCAGTCGCGAATACGGCAAGCGATGTCTGGGGTGACGAGCGTCAAGTCGACGATCGACTCACCATTCCGCCGGACGCAAGTGCTTTCCGATCCCCGGTTTACAACGCAGAGGCCCACCTCAGCCATCCACTCTAGCACGACACCGCCCCGCGCGTTCGTCACCGACGACCCCCACGCCGCTGATTTGGCGTTGAGGTCCCCGAGGACGAGGACGGGGCGCGGGCGGGTCTGACCAATCAAGGTCCCCACCTCGCCGAGGAGAGTCTCCAGCTCGCGAACCGGCCGGTTCGGGGAGTGGTACACCCCCACGATGACAGCCTGGCCCACCCTAGCAACCACGAAACCCCTACCCCTCACCACGTCTTCAAGAGGGGGGGAGTGAACCGGCGATTGCGTGGTGATTGCCACTAGGCCGTCGAGGTCCCCAACCCAGTCAGACCTAGGTCGGACCTCGTAGGGCTCGCTCACCACCGCCACCTGGATTAACCGCTCCGCCATGCTCTGGAGCAAAAGATCCTGAGCTCCGGCAGAGTGGTTGATGTTCGCCTGCAGAAATTGGGTCGCCATACTAAATATTGGTGTCCATGAGATCCTCCTCTTGCGTCGCTGGACGCTGAGTCAGCTGCGAGGGGGCCCTGGGGCCGTCACTAGCCAGCTTTTCTCTCCTTCTACCCTTCTTGGGGGGCCTGGCAAAACAAGCTTTACCACCAATGCGGTGGTTCGCCGCTTTGTTCGCCGCATCACATACAGGGCAGTGCGGATCAGCAGAGCATTGAGCCGCCTTGTGTCCTGGCTTACCGCAGCAGAAGCAGAACCTGCTTCGGTCAACGTCCGCAGTGCATTTAGCGCCCATGTGACCAAGCTCTAGGCACCTGAAGCATCTAAGTGGTCGGGGCTCCAGGATTTTAGCCTGAACTGAGACCCAGCCTACCAAAAGCCTCCCTTCTGAAACTTTCTTGGCTGCGGCAATTGGGCATCGCAGCCAGATAGTACCTCCTCCTTGTCTGCCCGGAGAACGAATTATTTCTCCCGTTCTGATGGCTTCTTTTGCGCAACCGCCCACATCAGCCACGGCTGCTGCTACTTCCTCCTTGGTAGCCGAGTCATCCAGGCCCGTTATGCGGAGTTCAACGCATTTCTCGGGCCTGGTAACCCGAACCACTTCCTCGCCAAGGGACTCTCCCAATTTCTTGGCCAGAGCATTGGCTTTTTCAGCACTAGAGGCACCGGGCACCTCCAGAAGTCGAGCGCCAGTAGCTGCAGTACGGAACTTTAAGCCTGCAGGTATGCCGAGTTCCTTAAGGTCAATGTGCTGCTTGGCCTCGGCAAGCACTTTCTCATAAGTGACGCCGCGATCTACTGCATCCGGCTTCAGAGTCAGCATGACTGCTGCTGAGCGAGGGGGACGGAGCTTGGCTGGCTTCTTCACTGGTTTTGCACGAGCATTTGTCACTTTCTGTGAGGCCACCTGAGCGCTTGGTGCCTTCTTGTCAGCCTTCTTTTTGTTTGTGCCTTTCCGAGCCACCACATTCCACCCCTCATCCATGGATTGGGGCTGCGGAGGCAACAACCGCGGCTCAGTCACTGCCGGTTTGGGTTTCCCCTTTGCCTTTCGAGTCTCTTTAGCTTGAGCTTTCTGAGACTCTTTAGCTGTCTCTTTATTAATGGCTACAGGAGCATCATCCGTTACCATCTCCATCTGCGAGTTGCCCCCCGAGCAAGGAGCAGCAACCGTGACTGCAGGGGCCTTCGGCACCATGGATTTCTTTTTATCTGCAGCTAATGGGGGCCGCAGGCGCTTCTCAGGGAGCAACCGCTCCTCTAGTCCTTCCAGTCTGGCGTTCATCATTGTCCCACATTGGTCCATGACGACACGCACTATTTCCTCAATTGTTTGGGGCTGAGTTGCCGTCGGAGCTGGCGCCTGATCACGCTGCTGCGCTAGCTGCCGCATCTGGGCTAACTCTTTTCTCATCTCGGCCAACTCGCCCGCAAGTCGCTTGTTGGCTGCCTCCAATCGGACAACCTCCTCCGACATTGTGCGCGACCGCAACTCTTGGAAGGAGACTTTAATCGTCTCCACCGCGTCCTTTAGGGCTCTAACGTACGTCCCTTTAAGGTTGCTAGATGTTTTTGCAACCTTTTCAATTGTATCCACCGAATCTAGGACCAGCCTAGCTAGATCCGGTGGTTCTTGTCCTTCACTGCTCAGTGTACGTGACACTAAGACCGGAGATTTACGGAAAGAGGCAGCTACCGCCTCTTTTTTCCGTCTTATGTCATCCGCCATTTCCATTTCAGACTGCAACCGAAGCTCCTCAGCTTTCGCCGCGTTCAGTTCAGCCTTTGCTTTGGCCAGGCCTACGTACTGCCCCGTAGAAGGGGGACGTCCACGTCCTCTCCGAGCCGGCGACGCGGGCATCGACTCCTCGTCCTCTCCCAAGTCCGAGCTCGCGTCGTATCTCCGACGCTTTCTCCAAAATCGGTCTCTTCCTTCGGACACCTCCCCTGAAGCCACGGTCTGAAAGCTTGCATCAGAGTCCGCGTCAGACAGGTTCGCCATTGTCGATGAAGCAACGAGCATATCTTCATCGTTGCTTTCCATCGCTGCGCAGCGGGTTAACACCACGCGCGCCTCCTTCACCTCACATGCCACCTCGGTGTCCTTATTCAGGCCAGGGTCAGCGGTGTCAACACACGCCTTCGGGGCGCATGCTTCCACCTCCATATCAACGTTGTCCGTATCGCTTGCCAAATCAGTGTCCAGTGTCAGAGTTTTGCCATATTTGTGTTCACGAAGCCGGGCGGATTGCCTGGCTACGAAGCAGTCGCTGCCCCCCCCAGAGTACGAGGGGCAGCCCTCTACCTCGGATGAGGTAGAGGGGTGGGATTCCCCCTTTCGGGGACCCACCTGGGGACCAAATTTACAACTGCTTAGATCCATTTTTTTTTCCTTAACTCCAATGCTCCACATCGTCGTCTCTTTTTTTCACTAGGGGTGAGCTCCCCTGCAAGTTTTGAGGGAGCGCCCTGAAAAGGGCGTGCTCGCCTCCTCCAACAACGCGCCCTGAAAAGGGCGTGTCCGCCTATCGGCCCCGCTCAGATCGCGAAACATGACCACGACCATGTTGCGGGGTCTGGCCCTCCACTGATCCCGATGGTTCCCCCCCAGTGTTTGGTCCGCGCCGGTAAACCGGTAACTCCCATTTCTGGGAGCCGTTCCCCTATCCGCCACCCGGGGACGCGCCGCGTTGGGGTACACCTCCCCACCCACTGGAACAACCCAGCAGGTCCGCGGAACCTTTTTTTTTTTTTTTTTTTTTTTTTTTTTTTTTTTTTTTTTTTTTTTTTTTTACCTGGGAAAATCCTTTATGGATACCACCGTTCCGGGGGGAAACGGTGGTTATGTGGGACTCACCGCCGTAAGGCGGCATACGCACTAAAAAACCAGGGTGTTCCTCCTACACCAACTTAAGACGAGGGGCATGGGACCGCTCGCGCATTACTCCACAGCCCTCGTCGGTGTTGCTGCCCGCCTAGCGGCAGACTCTCCTCCTGGGAGGTCTTCACAAGACCTCGCCACCTCATGTGTGATGCCCCGGAACACACGGGGCATCTCCACCTCTTGACGACCTATTATTAGGGGATGCCAGGTGCCCCCGCACCCAACACCCTAGGCCCTCGGAGCGGAGACGGGGTGCGGGCTCGATTAGCCCGCCTCCGTGTCCGCGCCCTCCGGAGCGGCTGAGCGAGAGGATCTCTCTCCCTCTCCCGCTCCTCTTCCTCCCTCTGCGAGATGACTGCCTCGCAGAAGGAGGCCACCGCCTCCCATGACCTCTGCCCATCGAGCATTTTTAGGATAATGGTCGATAGGGAGAGGTCAGTCCCTACGACCGCGACCAATGATTGCCGCGGTTCAGCTCCTCCCGGGCATGCCTCCAGCGCATGTTGCGCCGTATCCTCCGCATGTCCACACTGATGGCAAGCTGGGGAGTCCTCCCTTCGGGCAACGCGTTGTAGGTACCTCCCGAAACAACCATGTCCCGAGAGGACCTGCGTGAGTCGGAACGAGAGACTCCCATGCTTCCTGCGGACCCACTCCTCCAGTACTGGGCTGATCGCCTCCAGTAGTCGATGGGCACTCTGCCCCCTCTGCACCTGCCCATTTAGGAGACGCTCCCTCCACGTGGCGATGGCGGACACCCTGGCCTGATTGCGCCAGTGCGCCACCTCCTGCGGCGCCGGTCGCTCGTCCCGCTCCCGCGCCTGCGCTCTGCGCCAGTAGACCGAAGCCAAAACTTCAGCCTCAAGGTCCCACGGGAGCGAGCCTGCGAGCACGCATGCCACTTCGTGGGAGAGTGTGCGATACCCCCTGCACACCCTCACCGCCATCACCCGTTGAGCTCCGATCAGCACGGCAGTGGTCTGCCGATCGAGCTTTCCCGCCCATATCGGGGCGCCATATAACGCCATAGAGCTTACCACCGCTGTATAGAGGCGGCGGCAGCTCACTTCGCAGCCCCCGATGTTCGGGAGCAGTCGGCTAAGTGCGCCGGCTGTCCCCAAGATTTTGGGGGACAGCCGCCGCACGTGCTCCTTGAAGTTCCATCTGCCGTCGAGGACGACACCAAGATACTTCAGTGTCGTCCCGACGGGGATGGAAATTCCACCCACCACTATGGTGGAGTCTGCAGGTGGTTTCCGCCGGGGACCATGAAAACATATGGCCTCGGATTTGTGAAGCGCCACCTGCAGACCCAGCATCCGGATCCTTGCCACGACCGTAGCAACTCCGGCTGTGGCGAGGATCGCAGCCTCCCTATAGTTGCTTCCCCGGGCGGCAACCAACGTATCATCGGCGTAGCATACTACGCTAACGCCACGCAGGCTTGCCCCCCGGAGGACCCAATCGTATCCGACGTTCCACAGGAGAGGGCCAAGAACCGACCCCTGCGGAACACCGCGCGTCATGGGACTACTTCCCTCCCCGCGAGTCGTCGGGAAGACTACCTCTCGATCTGAGAGATAGTCCCCGACAAGTCTTCGCAGGTACTGGGGCACCTTGTGGTACCCCAGACCGGCGTGTATCGTGCTCCAGGGCAGCGTGTTGAATGCGTTGGAGATGTCCAACGATATGGCCACCAACACGCCGCCACTGGAGCACGCCTCCTCGGAGAGGTCGCGGACGAGAGATATGGCGTCAATCGTCGAGCGACCTCTCCGGAAGCCGAACTGGTTAGGCGCCAGATCCGGTCCCACCGTCTCGAGGTGCCTGACCAGGCGGGCAGCCACTACTCTCTCCAATAGCTTGCCCGCCTCGTCAAGCAGCACAATCGGGCGATAGCCCGAGGGCTCGTCCGCGGGACGACCCTCTTTCCTCAGGAGGACGAGTTTGCCCCTTCTCCATCGCCTGGGGAATCTTCCCCCCACAAGGCACCTGTCAAACAGGTCCTTCAAGGCGGGTCCCAGGTGCTTCAAGGAGAGGGCCCACGCGCGACCCGGTATGCCGTCAGGCCCAGGTGCCGTGTTCTTGGCTCTCATCCTGAGCACCGCCGCACCCAGCTCACCCTCGGAGATAGGGACAAACTCGCTCTCCTCTCCTTCGGCGAGATCGGCCGAAGTCAAGGGAGGCGTGAACTCGGCCCCCGGAGCACCGGGGAACAAGCCATCGACCACTCTTTGGAGCACCGCCGGTTGGAGCGAGGCTGTGATGGGGGGAGCCCAGGGACGAAGCTTTTGCCTCGCCCACTTGTACGGGCGGCCCCATGGGTCGCGCTCAAGCCCCTCCAGCAGCTGCTCCCAGGCTAGCCTCTTAGCCTCAACTATCGCGACGCGAAGGGCCCCAGAGGCCTCCCTGTAGGCGGCGTAAAGAGACTCGCTCTCCATAGTCTCTCGCCGAGGTCCGCGGAACCTAACCTAACCTAACCTAACCTAACCTAACCTTTTTTTTTTTTTTTTTTTTTTTTTTTTTGACGCTGGGAAAAATGCTTTATGCATACCCCCCCGTCGGGGGACGGAAGGGTTATGTGGGACTCCCGGCGGTGCTCCCCACCGGTATACCCACTAAACGACCCAGCGGCACTCCCGCATCGCCTATATGGAGGGGAACTGGGAATCCGGCACAGCCTTTCCATCCAGCCCCCCGCCGACGACCGCCCGCCTTTACGGCGAGCCCTTCACCCCCCTCCCCACCCTGGGAGAGGGGCCCGAGAATAACCGCGAGTGCTCGCGGTCATTCCCACTCGGCGGAAGTGGAGGATACGTGCAATGCGGGAGAAGACGCCCCCGCGCCTGTCTCCCGCTATCCTCCACCAGGAGGGGGAAGACGATTGTCGTGCAATCGCCTTCTCCGACCCGTTCGTCGCCTGCGGAGTGGCGCTGCGAGAGGGTCTTCCTCCCGCGCCCGCTCCGCCGCCTCCTTTTGCGAAATTACTTCCTCGCAAAAGGAGGCCACCGCAGCCCAGGACTCCTCGCTTCCCAGCATGGCTAAAACCACGCTGGGCAGCGAGAGGTCCTGCCCGACCACCGCCATCAATTGGCGGCGCGGCCCAGACCACGACGCACACACCTCCAGGGTGTGCTGCGCCGTGTCCACCGCCGCGCCACAATCGTGGCAGGCCGGGGTCTCCTCTCTTCCGATCCGGTGCAGGCACGATCCGAAGACGCCATGCCCGGACAGCACCTGCACCAGACGGAAAGAAAGGAAACCGTGGGACCGCCCGAGCCAGTCCTGCAGGACTGGCCCGAGCGCATCCAACGTTCTGCGGCCGAAGGCTGCGGTGGCGAGGGCCTCCGTCCAATGTTGGACGGTTGCGTCCCTCGCCTCTCTGCGGACGGCCTCCCGCTCTTCTGGGGCAGGGCACTCCCCGAGCGCCCTGCGCCCCGCCGTCCACTCGTACACTCTGGCGAGCACCCCCGCCTCGAGTTCCCAAGGCGGGGTGCCGGCCAGAGCGCACGCTGCCGCAAAGCCCACCGAGCGGTAGGCTCTCGCCACCCGCAGTGCAATGGCCCTTTGGGGCCTGCGGATGGCGGTCGCATTCTCCCTCCTGTGGAGGGAGTCCGCCCAGATGGGGGCCCCGTAAAGGGCCATGCTCTTCAAGATGCCGGCATACAAATGCCGGCATCTCGCCTTCGGCCCTCCCAGGTTTGGGAGGAGCCACGAGAGGGCGTTCGCCGCCTTCAGCAGGCGCGCTGACAACCCGCTGAAGTGCGGGCCGAAGCGCCACCTGCTGTCCAGGGTGAGGCCCAGATATTTCATCTGGGTCCTCACCCCGATCCTGACGCCCTCCACGACGATGTGGGCGTCTGGAGGGATGCGCTGCCGAGGCCCGTGGAAGAACACGGCCTCGGTCTTGTGCAGCGCAACCCCCAACCCGAGGCGGCGGATCCTTCCCGCGACCAAGGATCCGCCAGCCGAGGCCAAACTGGCCGCCTCCTTAAAATCCCTCCCCCGGGCAGTGAGGAGAGTGTCATCCGCGTAGCAGATGACACTCGTGCCCGGGAGGAGGGATCCCCGCAGGAGCCAGTCGAAGCCGATGTTCCACAGGAGTGGTCCTAGGACCGACCCCTGTGGAACACCAGACTCCGCGCCGTACCTCCGGACTTGGCCAGCCTTGTCTACGAGGAGGACCGCTCGGTCCTCCAAGTAGCTGGCCAAGAGGGCCCGCAAGTATGAAGGCACTCCGTGGTACCGGAGTGCCTCCAAGATCGTGGAGTGGGGGACGGAATTGAACGCGTTGGCTATGTCAAATGACACAGCCAACACTCCGTCTCCAGACTCCACGGCCTCCCTCACCTGGCCCTTCAGCCGGGCCAGCGCGTCCACTGTCGAACGCCCAACTCGGAAACCGAATTGGGCGTCCGACAGGTTCGGCCCAACCCCCTGCAGGAGGCCATTCAGCCGACTGGCGACGATCCCCTCGAACAGTTTACCGACCTCATCGAGCAGAACGATGGGTCGGTATGCCGAGGGGGAGTCTGCCGGTCGTCCCTCCTTACGGAGGAGGCACAGTTGCCCCTCCTTCCAGGTTTTCGGGAACCTCCCAGCCGTGAAACACGCGCTGAAGAGGTCCCGAAACCTGTCCGCCATTTGGGTGGCCGCAATGGCCACCACCCTTGCGGGGACGCCGTCCGGCCCGGGGGCGGTTTTCTTGGCGCGGAGGCGAAGCGTCGCCGCGCCAAACTCCGCCCCCGTAACCGGAGGGACCTCCTCCGCCGGCGGAGCCGCCTCCCGCGGGGGGTCCATCACTGGAGGGGTGAAGTTGGTCCCTGTTGGAAACAAGGACCGAACCACCCCATCCAGCAACGCCGGCTCGAGGGTCTCTGCTAGCGGGGGACCGAAGGGGCGCAGTTTATTCCGCGCCGCCTTATACGGTCTCCCGTACGGGTCTCTGTCGAGACCCTCTAGCATTTCGGCCCTCGCCGCGTCGTCGGCGGCGAACATAGCCGCCTTGAGGACCTTCTTTGCCTCTACGTACGAGGCGTAGAGAAGGTCCTCGTTCGACGCGTCCCGCACGTTCCGCCGTCGACTCCGCGTGTAGGCCCTCCTGGCCACCACGCAGGCGGCCCGGAGCCCCGCCAGCTCCTCCGACCACCAATAGACGGCGCGTCGGGGAGGTGGGCGGCGAGACCGAGGCATGCTGGAGTTGCACACCTCGGTCAGGGACTCCCGCAGTCGGACCGCCGAGGCGTCGACGTCCAGGACATTGACAGGAGGCGTGAGCCAGTCCTGGACGAACGCCGCCTCCTTGGCCGCCCCTCGGTCCAGGTGGATCTGAGCCCACCGTGGAAAGGGGGACTGGCCCGAGCGGGCCATCCCCCTGGGGCTCTTGGTGGAGACGATGTCGAACCGCACGTATCGGTGGTCCGACAAGGTCTCCACCGTTTCCACCCGCCAGCCGACGACGCGGGCGGCAAGTGCGGGGGTGGCGAACGACACGTCCACCACCGTCCCTCCCCGTTGCCGCACACACGTGTGGGCCGTCCCTCTATTTAGGAGGGACACGCCCGACGAGGCCGCCCAAAATTCGACGGCCCGCCCGCGGACGTTGCAAGAGGCGGCCCGGTTGCCCCAGGCCGCCGACTTGGCGTTCAGGTCGCCCAATACGGCGACCTGGCGCGGCGCCGCCCTACCGACTACTGCGGTCAGGACTTCGAGAAAATCCTCGAAGTCCTGTAAAGGGCGGTTAGGGGAGAAATAGACCCCAACCAGGGCTATTTCTCCCCACGCGGCGGCCACGTATCCCGGTCCCCTCTCTAAGAGCGAGAGGGGAGGGGAGTCCGTGGAAGACCGCGACACCAACGCCACCGAGCCGTCCCGATCACCCAGCCAACGGCCAGGGACAGAGTACGGCTCGGCGACCACCGCAACGTCTACTAACCACTCAGCCAGGGCCTGCATCAGCAGGTCCTGGGCTGCTTTACAGTGGTTAGTATTCGCCTGTAGGATGCGATGTCCGGACCTATCCATCATTCGGCCATCGCACCCCCCTCGTCGGCCACCGAGGTCCCAGCCTCAGGGACGACGGTGGTAGCGGCAGGCTGGGACGGCGCCTGCGCTTTGCCCTTCTTTGGGGGAGGATTGCAGTTCCTCCCCCTCATCACGTGGTCCGCCGGGCGGCCACTGGCGGCGCACACCGCGCAGTGCGGCTTGGCGGCCGTGCAGGAGGCGGACATGTGCCCCTCCTTACCGCAGCGGTAACAGGCGTCCGACCTGTCCACCTTGGACGGACAGAGGGCCCGTGTGTGGCCGATTCCGAAGCACTTGTAGCAGCGCAAAGGCTGCTCACCAAGTGCTCGGACCACACACGACCCAAACCCGACGGCAAGCCGTCCCTTGGCAAGGACGGCCTTAGCTGCGGTGACCGGGCACTCCAGGCGGATTGTGCCCATGCCGCCGCGGCCGGGCCTGATAGCCCGACCCTGTATCGCTGCGGTGTTGCAGCCCCCTACTGCTGCGAGCGCCGCCACGACCTCCTCTTTGGTGACCGAATCGTCCAGATTGGTCACCTCGAGGGCCGCCGACTTGACGGGCCTTACCACCTTGGCCGCGTCCGCGATGACCTCTTGCAACTTCGTTGCGAAGAGGTCAGCGTTGGTGCCGCCCTGGGCCCCCGGGAACTCGAAAATACGAGCCCCGGCTTGGGTCTGGCGGCACGTGATGGCGCCGATTCCCAACTTGGTGGGATCGGCGTTGGTACGAGCCCGTTTCAGCACGGACTCGTACGTCTCACCACGCTCCGCAGCCTCCGCGGTGAGCGTCACCACGACGGCCGCGGTTTTGGGAGAAACTAGGGGTTTTCTCCCACCGGCAGGGGCCCTTTTAGCTGCCGGAGCAGCGGTGGCGGGCTTAGGGGCCGACTTTTGCCCCTTCCCCTTCCCCTTCCCCTTGCCGGTCGTCTGGGACGGGCAGGGAGGGGAGATGTTGGCTGGGGAGGCAGGGGCGGCGGCCGCTCTCGCCTTCTTGGCCTTGCCCTTCCCCTTTTTGACCACCTTCGTCCACGGCTGGGTGGACGGGGTGGTGGAAGGGAGAAGGGCGTCCTCCCTTTGGGAGGATGGCCCAGGCTCGCACGGCCTCTTGTCCGCCGCGAGGGGCGGTCGGAGGCGCTTTTCGGGCAAGAGCCTGTCCTCGATGCCAGCGAGGCAGGCTCTCGTAAATGCCCTTTCCTCCATCACAACCTTGCGGATGACATCCTCAAGGTTGGAAGAGGAGGAAGGGCCCTCCACCGCAGGTCTCGGCTCAGCTTGGGTTGGCTGGGCCGTGACCTCAGCCAGCTTCTTATGCAGCTGGCTGACCTCCGACTGCAGGCGATCTATCTTCGCCTGCAGTTGCCGCGTCTCGTCGGTGGCTGTGCGTTGCACCAGCTCCCCGACGATGCCACCCATGCTGGCGGCCCTACATTTAAGGGACTTTTGGAAAGTCCCTTTTAGATTGGAGGACTTAGAGGCGACCACCCTGATCTCCTCTTCGTCCTCCTGCGCCATGCGCTCCAGCTCGGCCAGCGAGTGGTCCGCGTATAAGACGCTAGACGCACCGTACCCGGACTTAGCCCGGGCGGCCTGCGCCTGCATCTCCTTCGCGGCGACCCTCTCTTCCAGGTCTTCCTGGAGCTGAGCCCTTCGTGCGAGGTCCAACTGACGTTGGGCGTCCGCCAGACCCACGTCGTGGGTGTCCGCCACAGTCGAAGGCTTTTTGGCCTTCGCCTTCTTTTTTGGCTTAGCACTCCTCGTGGAGTCCGAGGAGCCTTCGCCGCCGTCCTTCAGGAAGGATCGCTTCCGCTTTTGTAAGCGGCTTTCGGCTTCCATCGCCGAACTTCCGTCCGACTCTGGAACCAGCGACTCGTTGTCGGAGTCCGACAACACGTCGACCGACAGCCTGCGGAACATGCTACCCGGTGATGGGCGGCAAACCTCCGACGCCATACTGGCATCGCCGGCGTGGCCCTGAGAAGGGCCTTTGGTTTGGCCCTGAGAAGGGCCTTTGGTTTGGCCCTGAGAAGGGCCTTTGGTTTGGCCCTGAGAAGGGCCTTTGGTTTGGCCCTGAGAAGGGCCTTTGGTTTGGCCCTGAGAAGGGCCTTTGGTTTGGCCCTGAGAAGGGCCTTCTGGTTGGCCCTGAGAAGGGCCTTCTAGTTGGCCCTGAGAAGGGCCTTTTGGTTGGCCCTGATAAGGGCCTTTTGGTTGGCCCTGATAAGGGCCTTTTAAGAACCGCCCGGAGGCGTCCCGCGATGGTAGCTTTGGCATAGCCGCCGCAAGTGTTGAAGAGTCCGCAAAAAAGTCTTCAACGCACAGTGCACTTTCGCCGATCACTGGCCTGCCACTCCGTTACGGTGACAGGACCAGGTCGTTGCCCGGGGAACGCTACGTGGAAGCAAGCACTGTGGGGGGTCCCCCAACCTTTTTTTTTTTTTTTTTTTTTTTTTACGTGGGGAAATCCTCATGGATACCACCCGGCGCGGGGGCGCTGGAATGGTTATGCCGGACTCTTACCGGCTAAAACCACCACGGTGAGCAATCATTCCGCCCAGGTGGGGCAAGATGGGGTCGCGCTAGCATTCACCACCCTGCCCCGGCGGTCGGCCCAGTTGCGAGCAACCAGGCCCCGGCATGGAGGGGGGCGGTCTTTCTCACAAAGACCCCCCCTCAAGACGACGAGTGAGGTCGTGCAAGCCGGCTGTGAGTCCCCCGACTCGCAGCCAGTGACCCCACTTATGAAGGGGGAGAGAGGAGGCGAGCAAACCGCCTCCTCCTTGCTCCCGTTCGTCTGCGCCGGAGCGGGTCCGAAGAGGCGTTGTCCTCCCTGGCCCGCTCCGCGGTCTCCTTCTGCGTCATCACCTCTTCGCAGAAAGAGACCATCGCCTGCCACGATCCCTCACTGCCGAGCATGGCATTCACTACGCTCGGCAGAGAGAGATCCCCTCCGATACACTCCGAAAGTATGTGCCGCTGCGAGTTCCATGCAGCACACACTTCCAGCGTGTGGAGCGCCGTGTCCTCGGGCGCTCCGCACTCATGGCAGGCTGGGGTCACCTCCCTTCTTGCAATTCCATGCAGGTACTTTCCGAAACATCCGTGTCCGGAAAGCACCTGCACCACTCGGAAGGTCAGCGACCCGAACCGCCGATTAACCCACCTATGAAGGACCGGCCTCACGGCGTCCACCGTCCACTGTCCCGGCACCGGTGGCGCCAGGTCCTCCGTTCACCGCCCTACCAAGGCGGCCCGCGCCTGCCTCCGCATGCGTGTGACCTCCTCCCGCATTGGAGGCTCCCCTCGGAATCTCCTCGCCGCCACAAAGTGGTAAACTTCGGCGAGGATCTCCGCTTGGAGCTCCCAAGGGGGATCCCCAGCTAACACGCACGCTGCCGTCCATGACACCGTCCGGTATCCGCGTATCGCCCTCGTCGCGATAACCCGCTGCGGACGTCGCAGCAGGGTCTTGTTTTGGCGGTTGAGGGCGTCCACCCAGACGGGTGCCCCATACATGGCCATACTCCGGATCACTCCGGAGTACAGCCGACGGCAGTTGGCACTCGGGCCACCCACGTTCGGCAGCAGCCTCCCCAAGGCGGCAGCAGCCCCCACGACTCTCGGGGCCAACCCTGCAAAGTGGGCCCCAAAGCCCCACCTCCCGTCTAGGATAAGACCCAGGTATTTCATCTGGGTCCCGACCCTGACTGGGACTCCGTCCAATAGCACCCGCGTTCCTGGAGGGGGTCCTCCTCGAGGCCCATGAAACAACAGGGCCTCGGTCTTGGAGAGGGCAACCTCCAGTCCCAGGGTGCGTATGCGGTCAACCACGAGTGTCGTACCCACCGTGGCCAACCGCGTCACTTCCCCGAGGTCTCTCCCCTTAGCGACGACTAGGGTGTCATCCGCGTAGCACGCGACCCGTATACTTGCGGGAAGCGTGCCACGGAGCACCCAGTCGTAACCGATGTTCCACAGGAGCGGTCCTAACACCGACCCCTGTGGAACCCCGCAAGAGACGCGACGACGCCTCAAACCGTCGCGCCCTACCACTAGAACCTCGCGGTCCTGGAGGTAATCCTCCAACAGCCTCCGCAGATATAGGGGCACTCCGTGATAGCGGAGCGCTTCCCGTATCGTTTTGTGTGGGAGGCTGTTGAAGGCATTGGCTATATCGAGTGAGACAGCCAACGCCTTTTCACCCTCACCGACCGCCGCCTGCGTCCACTCTTTGAGCCAGAGCAGGGCATCCACTGTAGACCGCCCCGCTCTGAAACCGTACTGGGCCTCTGAAAGGCCCGGCCCAGTTCCTTCCAGGTGCCGGATGACACGAGAAGCCACCACTCTCTCCAACAGTTTGCCCGTGTCATCCAGCAACACTATGGGCCTGTATGCAGAAGGCGAATCGACAGGTCGGCCCTCCTTCCGCAACAGACACAATCTGCCGTCCTTCCAGGGCTTCGGGAACCGCCCCGACGTGAGGCACGCACTAAAAAGTTCCCGAAGCCAGTCACACATTTTTTTTTTTTTTTGCGCTGGGAAAAATGCGTTACGCATGCCCCCCCATTGGGGGATGGGAGGGGTATGTGGGACTCCCCGGTCTATATAGGACCGGTATACCCACTAAACGACCCAGCGGCACTCCGGCATCGTCTGTGTGGAGGAGGATTGGGAAACCGACAAAAGCCTTTACTTCCAATCCCCCGCCGACGACCGCCCGCCTTTACAGCGGGGCCCGCATGCTCCTCCCAGCAGGGAGGGGCCCAGGAACGACCGCGAGTGCTCGGCCGTTCCCGCCTGACAGAGGTGGAGAATATGTGCAATGCGGGAGAAGGCGCCCCCGCGCCTGTCTCCCGCTATCCTCCACCGGGAGGGGGAAGGCGATCGTCGTACAATCGCCTTTTTCTCCCCCTTCTTCGCCTGCGGAGCGGCGCCGCGAGGGGATCATCCTCCCGCGTGCGCTCCGCCGCCTCCTTTTGAGACATCACGTCCTCGCAAAAGGAGGCGACCGCTGTCCAGGCCCCTTCGCTTCCCAGCATGGAATTGACCACGCTGGGCAGTGAGAGGTCCGGCCCGACTATCGCCGCTAAGCCGCGACGCGGCTCTGACCACGCCGGGCACACCTCGAGGGTGTGCTGCGCCGTATCCTCCGCCGCACCACAATCATGGCACGACGGATTCTCCTCTCTTCCGATCCGGTGCAGGTACGATCCGAAGCATCCATGCCCGGAAAGCAGCTGCACCATCCTGAACGACAAGTAACCGTGGGACCTCTCGAGCCAATCTCGCAAAACTGGCCCGAGAGCGTCCAACGTCCGCCGGCCAAACGCGGCGAAGGCGAGATCCCCCGTCCAATGATGGACGATCGCGTCCTTCGCCTCCCGCCGAACGGCCTCCCGCTCCTCCGGGGCAGGGTGCTCTCCGAGCGCCCTACGCCCCGCCGTCCACTCATAGACTCTGGCGAGCACCCACGCCTCGAGCTCCCAAGGAGGGGTGCCCGCCAGAGCGCAGGCCGCCGCAAAGCCCACCGAGGAGTAGGCCCTCGCTACCCGCTGCGCAATGGCCCTTTGAGGCCTGCGGATCGCAGTAGCGTTCTCCCTCCTTCGGAGGGAGTCCGCCCAGATGGGGGCCCCGTAGAGGGCCATGCTCTTCAAGATGCCGGCATACAACTGCCGGCATCGCGCTTTTGGCCCCCCCAGATTCGGGAGGAGCCAAGCTAGCGCAGCCGCGGCCTTCAACAGGCGCGTCGACAGCCCGCTGAAGTGCGGGCCGAAACGCCACCTGCTGTCGAGCACTAGGCCCAGATATTTCATCTGGGTCTTCAACTCGACCCTGACGCCCTCCACGACGATGTGGGCGTCGGTGGGAATGCGCTGCCGAGGCCCGTGGAAAAACACGGCTTCGGTCTTGTGCAGCGCCACCCTCAATCCTAGCCGGCGGATCCTTCCCGCGACCAAGGATCCGCCAGCCGATGCCAGGCTCGCCGCCTCCCTAAAGTCCCTCCCCCGGGCAGTGAGAAGAGTGTCATCCGCGTAGCAAATGACACTCGTGCCACGGAGGAGAGCTCCCCGCAGGAGCCAGTCGAACCCGATGTTCCACAGGAGTGGCCCTAGAACGGACCCCTGCGGAACACCGGACTCCGCGCCATACCGCCGAAGCTGGCCCGCTTTGTCTACAAGGAGGACCGCTCGGTCCTCCAAGTAGTTGGCCAGGAGGCTTCGCAGGTACTGAGGCACTCCATGGTAGCGGAGCGCCTCTAGTATTGTCGGGTGGGGGATGGAGTTGAAGGCGTTTGCTATGTCGAATGACACAGCCAAAACTCCGTCCCCTGCCCCCACGGCCTCCCTCACTTGGCCCTTGAGCTGGGACAGTGCATCGACTGTCGAACGCCTCCTGCGGAAACCGAATTGGGCGTCCGACAGGTTCGGCCCCACCTCCAGCATCAGGCCATTAAGACGGCCAGCGACGATCCCCTCGAACAACTTACCGACCTCATCGAGCAGAACGATGGGCCGGTATGCCGAAGGGGAGTCCACCGGGCGCCCCTCCTTACGGAGAAGGCACAACTGCCCCTCTTTCCAGGGTTTCGGAAACCTTCCAGCCCTAAAACACGCGCTGAAGAGGTCCCGAAACCTCTCCTCCATTTGGGTGGTTGCGATGGCCACCACCCGTGCGGGGATGCCGTCCGGCCCGGGGGCCGTCTTCTTGGCGCGAAGACGGAGCGCCGCCACTCCGAATTCCACTTCCGTGATCGGAGGGATCTCCTCCTCCGGCGGAACCGCCCCCCGCGGGGGGTCCATTAATGGTGGGGTGAAGTTGGTCCCGGGTGGAAATAGGGACCGAACCACCCCATCCAGCAATGCCGGCTCGAGAGACTCCGTCAGCGGGGGACCAAAGGGGCGCAGTTTGTTCCGCGCCGCCTTGTATGGTCTTCCGTACGGGTCTCTGTCGAGACCCTCCAGCATCTCGGCTCGCGCCGCGTCTTTGGCGGCGTTCATTGCCGAATTGAGGACCTTCTTTGCCTCTACGTAAGAGGCGTAGAGAAGGTCCTCGTTTTCGGGGTCTCGCCTTCTGCGCCGTCGACTCCGCGTGTATTGCCGCCTTGCCGCCACGCAGGCGGCCCGTAGCTCCGCTAACCCTTCGGACCACCAATAGATGGCACGACGGGGAGGTGGGCGGCGAGACCGAGGCATGCTGGACTTACACACCTCGGTCAGGGACCTCCTCAGTTGGGCCGCTGCGGAGTCCACGTCCAAGACGTCGATAGGAGGCGTGAGCCAGTCCTGGATGAACGCCGCCTCCTTTGCCGCCTCACGGTCGAGACGGGTAAGAGCCCACCGTGGAAAAGGAGATCGGCTCGACAGAAGCGACCTCCGGGGGCTCTGGGTGGAGATGTCGAACCGCACATATCGGTGGTCCGACAATGTCTCCACCATCTCCACCCGCCAGTCAACGACGCGGGCAGCGAGTGCGGGGGAGGCAAACGAGACGTCCACCACCGACCCTCCCCATCGCCGCACACACGTCTGGACCGTCCCTCTGTTGAGAAGGGATACACCGCACGAAACCGCCCAAGATTCAACGGCGGGTCCCCGGATGTTGCAGGAGGCGGCCGTGTTGCCCCAGGTCACCGACTTTGCATTCAGGTCGCCTAGAACGGCGACCTGTCGCGGCGCCGCCCTACCCACAACCGCGGTCAGGATTCCGAGAAAATTCTCGAAATCCTGGAGAGGGCGGTTTGGGGAGAAATAGACGCCCACCAGGGCTATATCTCCCCACGCGGCGGCCACGTATCCCGATCCTCTCTCTAAAAGCGAGAGGGGAGGGGAGTCTGCGGAAGACCGCGAAACCAACGCCACCAAGTCATCTCGATCGCCCAGCCAACGGCCGGGAACCGAGTACGGCTCGGCAACCACCGCCACGTCTACCAACCACTCAGCCATGGCCTGCATCAGCAGATCCTGTGCTGCTTTGCAGTGGTTGGTGTTCGCCTGGAGAATGCGATGTCCGGTCCTATACATCATTCGGACATCGCACCCTCCTCGTCAGCCACCGAGGTCCCAGCTTCAGGGACAACGGCACTGTCGGTAGCGGCAGGCCGGGACAGCGCCTGCGCTTTGCCCTTCTTTGGGGGAGGATTGCAATTCCTCCCCTTCATTACGTGGCCCGCCGGGCGGCCACTGGCGGCGCACACCGCACAGTGCGGCGTGGCGGCCTTGCAGGAGATGGACCTGTGCCCCGCCTTGCCGCAGCGGTAACAACAGTCCGACCTGTCCACCTTTGACGGGCAGAGGGCCCGAGTGTGCCCGATTCCGAAGCACTTGTAGCAGCGCAGAGGCTGCTCCTCAAGCGCCCGGACCACACTCGAGCTAAACCCAACGGCAAGCCGTCCCTTGGCAAGGACGGCCTTGGCCGTGGCGACCGGGCACTCAAGGCGAATGGTGCCCATTCCACCGCGACCGGGCCTGATGTCCCGACACGTTACCGCTGCGACATCACAGCCCCCTATTGCTGCGATTGCCGCCACGACCTCCTCTTTTGTGACCGAGTCGTCCAGACCGGTCACCTCCAAGGCCGAAGACCTAACGGGTCTGACGACCTTAGCCGCATCCGCGATGGCCTCTCGCAATTTACTTGCGAAGAGGTCTGCTTTCGCGCCCCCCTGGGCCCCCGGGAACTCAAAGATTCGAGCTCCGGTTTGGGTCTGGCGGCACGCGACTGCCCCGATTCCCAATGTTGTGGGATCGAAGTTGGTACGAGCCCGCTTGAGGACGGACTCGTACGTCTCACCCCGCTCCGCAGCCTCCGCGGTGAGCGTCACCACGACGGCCGCTCTCTTGGGAGGAACCAGTGGCTTCCTTCTACCGGCTGGGGCCCTTTTCGCTGCAGAGGCAGCGGCAGCGGGCCTGGGGGTCGACTTTTCCGCCTTTCCCTTCCCTTTTCCCTTGCCGGTCGCCTGGGATGGGCAGGTAGGGGCGGTGTTGGTTGGGGAGGCAGGGTTGGCGACCGTTCTCCCCTTCTTTTTGGCCTTACCCTTCCCCTTCTTGACCACTTCCGTCCACGGCTGGTTGGACTGAGTGGTGGAAGGGAGCATTGCGTCCTCCTTCTGGGAGGATGGCCCCGGCTCGCACGGCCTCTTGTCCGCCGCGAGAGGCGGTCGGAGGCGTTTCTCCGGCAAAAGCCTGTCCTCTATGCCGGCAAGGCAGGCTCTCGTGAAGGCCCTTTCCTCCATCACTACCTTGCGGATAACATCCTCAAGGTTGGAGGAAGAGGGACCCTCGGCCGCAGGTCTCGGCTCGGCTTGAGCTGGCCGTGCCGTGACTTCCGCCAGCTTTTTATGCAGCTGGCTGACCTCCGACTGCAGACGATCTACCGTTGCCTGCAGTTGCCGCGTCTCGTCGGTCGCTGTGCGCTGCACCAGCTCCCGGACAATGCCAACCATGCTGGCGGCCCGGCATTTAAGGGACTTTTGAAAAGTCCCTTTCAGATTGGAGGACTTAGAGGCGACTTCTCTTATCCCCTCTTCGTCCTCTCGCGCCATCCGCTCCAGCTCGGCCAGCGAGTGGTCCGCGTACAAGACGCTGGATGCGCCGTACCCAGTCTTGGCCCGGGCGGTGCGCGCCTGCTGCTCCTTGGCGGCGACCCTCTCCTCTAGGTCTTGCTGGAGTTGCTTCCGCCGAGCCAAATCCAGCTGCCGTTGGGCATCCGCCAGACCCACGTCGTGGGTGTCCACCACGGTCGAAGATGAAGTCGGCTTTTTGGCCTTCAACTTCTTCGACTTGGTACTCCCCGTCGAGCCCGAGGACCCTTCACCGTCATCCTTCAAGAACGCCCGCTTGCGCTTTTGGAGGCGGTCTTCGACCTCCATCGCCGAACTCGCGTCCGACTCAAACGCATTATTGTCGGAGTCCGACCTGCAGTACAAGCTAGCCGCAGATGGTGCGCGGCTAGCTTCTGACGCCGAAATGGCATCGCCCGCGGGGCCCTGAGAAGGGCCTTTTGGTGGGCCCTTAGAAGGGCCTTTTGGTTGGCCCTTAGAAGGGCCTTTTTTGAAACGCCCGAAGGCGTCCCGCAATGAATGCGTCGTCGATCCAGACGCAAGCGTCTCAGACGCAGACGCGTATTCCACCTCCTCGTCGCTCCCTACCGTCTTACCTAACCTAGAGTTTTTCAAAAAATTCTTCATAACTAATCCCACGAGTACGTGGGAAGGGTGGGTCGCCCCGGACAGTGCCCACTGTAACCGGGGAAGTCTGGCGTAACCCGCTCAGGGGAGCGACACTTCCCTGGCGGGGGACGCAGTAAGGACTGAAACTCCGTTCAGCCTTCCAGACCTCACGCTGCGCCGCCGCTTGCCTTCGGGTGATTTTTTATAGAGGTTGTCTTCCTCGTAGCCCGGGCGACCAAGCCAAGGCCTATCGGTCCCGCTCAGATCGCAAAACATGACCACGACCATGTTGCGGGGTTACGATTTTGGGGCGGTGGCAGGGAAGTAAACTCCCACTGCCTGCCCGGCGGCAGGGTAAGTGCACGCCAGACCCGACTCCCGACTCCTCCTAGCCTAAAAAAGGCTCTCCTCTCTTGTAGGCACCTAGCCTACAAAGGGACGGCTCCACCAGCCCATCCCGTCCTACCTACCCATCCTACCCCACCGACAGAGTGCCGGCGCCTGGTGGTTTCTGTTACGTCTATTTCTGATGGAAATAGACCAATAACGGGCAGCAACCGCGAGAAGGAACGACCCCACCAGACTTGCCTTGAGGATCTACACGACCTGCGCTCTCCCTCAAAGCCATTCGCCTCATTACTCGCTCCCAGAGCCGACTAATGAAGGCCTAGATTTATCCAATACAAGCGGCCGAAGCCGCAAGCTAGGCATAGCAACTACTAATGGATAAACCCAGACCCGCCCAACCTAACCTAACCTAAGCGGGAATGGTTTGGCCCTCGGCATCGCGGCATCACAGACGCGGGTCAAAGCGCTCCGCAACCGCTCCGCCGCGTCATCCACCTCCTCAATGGGATCAGACAAAGTCCAGGACTCTACCAGAGCTGCCTCTACTGCTACATCTCGGTCCAAGCGCCGTAGCACCCAGCGCGGGACACCTCCAACAGAAGGTTGAGGACCTACTCGTGGAGTGGTAGGGGACGTGGTGACCTCGTAGCGGATGTAGCGGTGATCCGACAGTGTCTCCACGTCCTCCAACACTCTCCATCCCCGGACACGATGCATTAGGGACGACGACGCAAACGTTAAGTCCACGATAGACCCCCCCTGCTGTCGTACGCATGTGTCAGCCGACCCCGTATTAAGAAGGGTGAGTCCCATGGACACCACCCACTCTTCCAGTGCCTCTCCCTTGGTGTCTGTTGCTGGGGATCCCCACGCGATTGATTTCGCGTTAAAATCTCCAGCAACAAGCACGGGGTAGGAGGCTACTTGCCCAATCATGGCCCCGACATCTACAAGCATTTGCTCGAAGTCAGCGAGGCCCCGATTGGGCGAAAAGTACACCCCCACAACCGCCACGCCACCCACAACAGCCAACACGCACCCTCGACCTTTGGACACCCGATCAATGGACGGAGCGCCCGCGGCCGCCGGTGCTACGATAGCCACCAAGCCATCGCGGTCACCCACCCAGTCATTCCGGGGAGGGACCACATACGGCTCGGTGACCACAGCTATCTTTATCATGCACTCTGCCATGCTCTGAACCAAAAGGTCCTGAGCCCTGGCAGAGTGCATGACGTTCGCCTGCAGGAATGGTAACGCCATCTAAACTTCGGTGTCCATCTGCTCCTCCTCGTGCAAAGAGTTGCGCTGGGACGGCTGAGCGGCTTTGGAGCCCGCTTTCACCTTTCCCCTCCTTTTCTGGCCTCTTTGACTCGTTCTAGGCCCTTTTTGGGGCCCGCTTACGGTATTGAGGCACCCCTTCCCACCAAGTGGGTGCACTGCAGGTTTGCCGGCCGCTGCACATACAGCACAGTTTGGCTCAGCCTGACAGCCCCTCGCCTTGTGGTCAGGTTTCCCACAGCGGTAACAAAGACCGCTGCGGTCCACCTCAGACTTGCATTTGGTCCCAACATGGCCGGCTTCGAGGCAACGGAAGCATCTCAAGGGCAAACGGTCGAGTAGCACCACCCTTGCAGAGATCCAGCCCACTTTGAGCCGGCCAACTCCCGTTACCTTTTTCGCGGCCGCGACTGGGCAACTCAGCCACAGTGAGCCGCGGGAACCTATAACGCCAGCCTTTATGCTGTCGACAGAGCAGCCACCTTGTTCTGCTACGGCCGACGCTACCTCGTCTGGTGTCGCGGAGTCATCTAGCTCCGTGACTCTTATGTCTGCGCGCATCACCGGCCGCTGTACGCGCACCACGTCCGCGCTTAGAACCTCCCTGAACTTCTCCGCCAGAGAATCGGCCTTTACAGCACCCGTGGCACCGGCTATCTCCAGCACCCGAGCACCTGTTGCCCCCGTCCTGAAACGCATCTCCTCAATGCCGAGGGCCTTGAAGTCAACGCGTTCCTTGGCTTCCCTGAGCAGCGCCTTATACGTAGCGCCGCTTTCCACAGCACCTGGCAACAGGGTGAGGGTGATCGCCGCCGAGCGAGGTGGGCGAAGCTTTACTTTGGGAGCAGAAGCGGGAACGGCAGCCACCTTTTTACCAGCCTTTTTGGCAGTCTTCTTCGTGCCTTTACGGGCCACTGTACTCCACGCCTCGCCTGTAAGTGGAGGCGCAGAGCAGCCTAACCGCACCACACCTGCCGCAGCTGCCTCCTTAGCCGCCAGGCTAACCTTCTTCCCCTTCTTCTGGGATGCGGTGGAGACTTCCGGCACCACAGTTGGAGCCTCACGCTCGGGCCCAGCTTCAGGTCTGCCAAGACGTGATTTGTCAGCAGCTAGCGGTGGCCGCAGACGCACTTCCGGTAAAAGCCTACTTTCCAGAGCTTCCAGCCTGGCGTTCACCATGGTCCCTACCTGGACCATGATGGCGCGTGACAACCCCTCCACGTCCAGTTGCCGACTCCCATCCTGGGAATCCGTTACAGGTCCAGCCGGCCTCAACTCCGCCCTTAATTCCGCAAACTCCTTTCGGAGTGCGGTGAGCTCCATTTGCAGGCGTGTATTGTCGGCCTGCAATTTAGCCGTCTCGTCAGAGATGGAGCGCTTACTCAGCACCTCCACTGCCTCCACTATAAATTTTGTGGCCTCGTTAAGGGACTTCTGGAAGGGGCCACTCAAGTGGCTAGACTTGCGGGACACCGTTTTGATGATGTCCACGCAATCCAGCACCTGCTTGTTCAGGGACGTCGCAAGTTGGTCATCGACCTCCCCTGCCAAAAGACCAGCCATACGCGATGGGAGCGTCACTCTCCCTTTCCGCGTCCTTTCCATCGCTACCGACACCTCCTCGCTTGCGTCCAGGAAGAACTCCTCTTTTCTCGCCGCCTTTGCCCTCGCCGTGGCCACGAACTTCCCAGAACTAGTCGGGCGGCCGCTGCCTCTTCCTTTTGCAGATTTCGTCACTTTGGGTGACGACACGTCTCCTGTGACTGTTACGTCCGAATCCGAATCGGAGCAAAGGCTCGGGCTCGCTGAGCCAGGCCTCTTTCGCCAAAATCTGGCGGGATCCAAAGCGGGTCCAGTCGACACCATCACCATGCTCCTGTCAGATTCGGAATCCGACAGGCGCGATACCACCACTCTCAAGTCCTTCTTCATGCAGGGGTCGCTTGCTTCCACGCACACCTTCGGGGTGCACGCTTCCGCCTCATTGTCCTTATTCAGGCCAGGGTCAGCGGTGTCACCACACGCCTTCGGGGCGCATGCTTCCACCTCCATCACAACGTTGTCCATATCGCTTGCTAAATCAGTGTCCAGTGTTAGGGTTTTGCCAGAGTTGCGTTCACGGAGCCGGGCGGATTGCCTGGCTACGAAGCAGTTGCTGCCCCCCCCAGAGTACGAGGGGCAGCCCTCCACCTCGTTAGAAGTAGAGGGGTGGGATTCCCCCTTTCGGGGACCCACCTGGGGACCAAATTTACAACTGCTTGGTTCCATAGTTAGCTTCAATGCTCCACATCGTCGTCTCTTTTTTCAGGGGTGAGCTCCCCTATCAACACGCCCTAAAAAGGGCGCCTACACCCACACCGCCAATGAAGCAACAGTCCACTCAGCATCCCGCAAGGAAGCTGACCCATACAGCCGACTCGCAGAAACCAAGCGGAACGATGCCTCCCTCCTAAGAGACGGCTTCACCAGCCCGCCTCAACTTCATCCACTGCGCCCTCTGCTAATCAGAGGGACGCGCGGAGAAGCTCCCCCTCCCCCCCCCCCATCCTACCCCACCGACAGAGTGCCGGCGCCTGGTGGTTTCTGTTACGTCTATTTCTGATGGAAATAGACCAATAACAGGCAGCAACCGCGAGAAGGGACGACCCCACCAGACTTGCCTTGAGGATCTACACGACCTGCGCTCTCCCTCAAAGCCATTCGCCTCATTACTCGCTCCCAGAGCCGAGTAAAGAAGGCCTAGATTTATCCAATACAAGCGACCGAAGCCGCAAGCTAGGCATAGCAACTACTAATGGATAAACCCAGACCCGCCCAACCTAACCTTTTTTTTTTTTTTTTTTTTTTTTTTTTTTTTTGCGCTGGGAAAAATGCGTTACGCATGCCCCCCCATTGGGGGATGGGAGGGGTATGTGGGACTCCCCGGTCTATATAGGACCGGTATACCCACTAAACGACCCAGCGGCACTCCGGCATCGTCTGTGTGGAGGAGGATTGGGAAACTGGCAAAAGCCTTTACTTCCAATCCCCCGCCGACGACCGCCCGCCTTTACAGCGGGGCCCGCATGCTCCTCCCAGCAGGGAGGGGCCCAGGAACGACCGCGATTGCTCGGCCGTTCCCGCCTGATAGAGGTGGCGAATATGTGCAATGCGGGAGAAGGCGCCCCCGCGCCTGTCTCCCGCTATCCTCCACCGGGAGGGGGAAGGCGATTGTCGTGCAATCGCCTTCTTCTCCCCCTTCTTCGCCTGCGGAGTGGCGCCGCGAGGGGATCATCCTCCCGCGTGCGCTCCGCCGCCTCCTTTTGAGACATGACGTCCTCACAAAAGGAGGCGACCGCTGTCCAGGCCCCTTCGCTTCCCAGCATGGAGTTGACCACACTGGGCAGCGAGAGGTCCGGCCCGACTATCGCCGCTAAGCCGCGACGCGGCTCTGACCACGCCGGGCACACCTCGAGGGTGTGCTGCGCCGTATCCTCCGCCGCACCACAATCATGGCACGACGGATTCTCCTCTCTTCCGATCCGGTGCAGGTACGATCCGAAGCATCCATGCCCGGAAAGCAGCTGCACCATCCTGAACGACAAGTAACCGTGGGACCTCTCGAGCCAATCTCGCAAAACTGGCCCGAGAGCGTCCAACGTCCGCCGGCCAAACGCGGCGAAGGCGAGATCCCCCGTCCAATGATGGACGATCGCGTCTTTCGCCTCCCGCCGAACGGCCTCCCGCTCCTCCGGGGCAGGGTGCTCTCCGAGTGCCCTACGCCCCGCCGTCCACTCATAGACTCTGGCGAGCACCCACGCCTCGAGCTCCCAAGGAGGGGTGCCCGCCAGAGCGCAGGCCGCCGCAAAGCCCACCGAGGAGTAGGCCCTCGCTACCCGCTGCGCAATGGCCCTTTGAGGCCTGCGGATCGCAGTAGCGTTCTCCCTCCTTCGGAGGGAGTCCGCCCAGATGGGGGCCCCGTAGAGGGCCATGCTCTTCAAGATGCCGGCATACAACTGCCGGCATCGCGCTTTTGGCCCCCCCAGATTCGGGAGGAGCCATGCTAGCGCAGCCGCGGCCTTCAACAGGCGCGTCGACAGCCCGCTGAAGTGCGGGCCGAAACGCCACCTGCTGTCGAGCACTAGGCCCAGATATTTCATCTGGGTCTTCAACTCGACCCTGACGCCCTCCACGACGATGTGGGCGTCGGTGGGAATGCGCTGCCGAGGCCCGTGGAAAAATACGGCTTCGGTCTTGTGCAGCGCCACCCTCAATCCTAGCCGGCGGATCCTTCCCGCGACCAAGGATCCGCCAGCCGATGCCAGGCTCGCCGCCTCCCTAAAGTCCCTCCCCCGGGCAGTGAGAAGAGTGTCATCCGCGTAGCAAATGACACTCGTGCCACGGAGGAGAGCTCCTCGCAGGAGCCAGTCGAACCCGATGTTCCACAGGAGTGGCCCTAGAACGGACCCCTGCGGAACACCGGACTCCGCGCCGTACCGCCGAAGCTGGCCCGCTTTGTCTACAAGGAGGACCACTCGGTCCTCCAAGTAGTTGGCCAGGAGGCTTCGCAGGTACTGAGGCACTCCATGGTAGCGGAGCGCCTCTAGTATTGTCGGGTGGGGGATGGAGTTGAAGGCGTTTGCTATGTCGAATGACACAGCCAAAACTCCGTCCCCTGCCCCCACGGCCTCCCTCACTTGGCCCTTGAGCTGGGACAGTGCATCGACTGTCGAACGCCTCCTGCGGAAACCGAATTGGGCGTCCGACAGGTTCGGCCCCACCTCCAGCATCAGGCCATTAAGACGGCCAGCGACGATCCCCTCGAACAACTTACCGACCTCATCGAGCAGAACGATGGGCCGGTATGCCGAAGGGGAGTCCACCGGGCGCCCCTCCTTACGGAGAAGGCACAACTGCCCCTCTTTCCAGGGTTTCGGAAACCTTCCAGCCCTAAAACACGCGCTGAAGAGGTCCCGAAACCTCTCCTCCATTTGGGTGGTTGCGATGGCCACCACCCGTGCGGGGACGCCGTCCGGCCCGGGGGCCGTCTTCTTGGCGCGAAGACGGAGCGCCGCCACTCCGAATTCCACTTCCGTGATCGGAGGGATCTCCTCCTCCGGCGGAACCGCCCCCCGCGGGGGGTCCATTAATGGTGGGGTAAAGTTGGTCCCGGGTGGAAATAGGGACCGAACCACCCCATCCAGCAATGCCGGCTCGAGAGACTCCGTCAGCGGGGGACCAAAGGGGCGCAGTTTGTTCCGCGCCGCCTTGTACGGTCTTCCGTACGGGTCTCTGTCGAGACCCTCCAGCATCTCGGCTCGCGCCGCGTCTTTGGCGGCGTTCATTGCCGAATTGAGGACCTTCTTTGCCTCTACGTAAGAGGCGTAGAGAAGGTCCTCGTTTTCGGGGTCTCGCCGTCTGCGCCGTCGACTCCGCGTGTATTGCCGCCTTGCCGCCACGCAGGCGGCCCGTAGCTCCGCTAACCCTTCGGACCACCAATAGATGGCACGACGGGGAGGTGGGCGGCGAGACCGAGGCATGCTGGACTTACACACCTCGGTCAGGGACCTCCTCAGTTGGGCCGCTGCGGAGTCCACGTCCAAGACGTCGATAGGAGGCGTGAGCCAGTCCTGGATGAACGCCGCCTCCTTTGCCGCCTCACGGTCGAGACGGGTAAGAGCCCACCGTGGAAAAGGAGATCGGCTCGACGGAGGCGACCTCCGGGGGCTCTGGGTGGAGATGTCGAACCGCACATATCGGTGGTCCGACAATGTCTCCACCATCTCCACCCGCCAGTCAACGACGCGGGCAGCGAGTGCGGGGGAGGCAAACGAGACGTCCACCACCGACCCTCCCCATCGCCGCACACACGTCTGGACCGTCCCTCTGTTGAGAAGGGATACACCGCACGAAACCGCCCAAGATTCAACGGCGGGTCCCCGGACGTTGCAGGAGGCGGCCGGGTTGCCCCAGGTCACCGACTTTGCATTCAGGTCGCCTAGAACGGCGACCTGTCGCGGCGCCGCCCTACCCACAACCGCGGTCAGGATTCCGAGAAAATTCTCGAAATCCTGAAGAGGGCGGTTTGGGGAGAAATAGACGCCCACCAGGGCTATATCTCCCCACGCGGCGGCCACGTATCCCGATCCTCTCTCTAAAAGCGAGAGGGGAGGGGAGTCCGTGGAAGACCGTGAGACTAACGCCACCAAGCCGTCCTGATCACCCAGCCAACGGCCGGGGACCGAGTACGGCTCGGAGACGACCACCACGTCCACCAACCACTCAGCCATGGCCTGCATTAGCAGGTCCTGGGCTGCTTTGCAGTGGTTGGTGTTCGCCTGAAGAATGCGATGTCCGGTCCTATACATCATTCGGACATCACACCCTCCTCGTCAGCCACCGAGGTCCCAGCTTCAGGGACAACGGCACTGGCGGTAGCGGCAGGCCGGGACGGCGCCTGCGCTTTGCCCTTCTTTGGGGGAGGATTGCAATTCCTCCCCTTCATCACGTGGCCCGCCGGGCGGCCACTGGCGGCGCACACCGCACAGTGCGGCGTGGCGGCCTTGCAGGAGATGGACCTGTGCCCCGCCTTGCCGCAGCGGTAACAACAGTCCGACCTGTCCACCTTGGACGGGCAGAGGGCCCGAGTGTGCCCGATTCCGAAGCACTTGTAGCAGCGCAGAGGCTGCTCCTCAAGCGCCCGGACCACACTCGAGCTAAACCCAACGGCAAGCCGTCCCTTGGCAAGGACGGCCTTGGCCGTGGCGACCGGGCACTCAAGGCGAATGGTGCCCATGCCACCGCGACCGGGCCTGATGTCCCGACACGTTACCGCTGCGATATCACAGCCCCCTATTGCTGCGATTGCCGCCACGACCTCCTCTTTTGTGACCGAGTCGTCCAGACCGGTCGCCTCCAAGGCCGAAGACCTAACGGGTCTGACGACCTTAGCCGCATCCGCGATGGCCTCTCGCAATTTACTTGCGAAGAGGTCTGCGTTGGCGCCACCCTGGGCCCCCGGGAACTCAAAGATTCGAGCTCCGGTTTGGGTCTGGCGGCACGCGACTGCCCCGATTCCCAATGTTGTGGGATCGACGTTGGTACGAGCCCGCTTGAGAACGGACTCGTACGTCTCACCCCGCTCCGCAGACTCCGCGGTGAGCGTCACCACGACGGCCGCTGTCTTGGGAGAGACCAGTGGCTTCCTTTTACCGGCTGGGGCCTTTTTGGCTGCAGAGGCAGCGGCAGCGGGCCTGGGGGTCGATTTTTCCGCCTTTCCCTTCCGTTTTCCCTTGCCGGTCACCTGGGATGGGCAGGTAGGGGCGGTGTTGGTTGGGGAGGTACGGTTGGCGACCGTTCTCGCCTTCTTTTTGGCCTTGCCCTTCCCCTTCTTGACCACTTCCGTCCACGGCTGGTTGGACTGAGTGGTAGAAGGCAGCATTGCGTCCTCCCTCTGGGAGGATGGCCCTGGCTCGCACGGCCTCTTGTCCGCCGCGAGAGGCGGTCGGAGGCGTTTCTCCGGCAAGAGCCTGTCCTCTATGCCGGCAAGGCAGGCTCTCGTGAAGGCCCTTTCCTCCATCACTACCTTGCGGATAACATCCTCAAGGTTGGAGGAGGAGAGACCTTCGGGCGCAGGTCTCGGCTCGGCTTGAGCTGGCCGAGCCGTGAGCTCAGCCAGCTTCTTATGCAGCTGGCTGACCTCCGACTGCAGACGATCTACCTTCGCCTGCAGTTGCCGCGTCTCGTCGGTCGCTGTGCGCTGCACCAGCTCCCGGACAATGCCGCTCATGCTGGCGGCCCTGCATTTAAGGGACTTTTGGAAAGTCCCTTTAAGACTGGAGGACTTAGAGGCGACCTCCTTTATCCCCTCTTCGTCCTCTCGCGCCATCCGCTCCAGCTCGGCCAGCGAGTAGTCCGCGTACAAGACGCTGGATGCGCCGTACCCAGTCTTGGCCCGGGCGGTGCGCGCCTGCTGCTCCTTGGCGGCGACCCTCTCCTCTAGGTCTTGCTGGAGTTGCTCCCGCCGAGCCAAATCCAGCTGCCGTTGGGCATCCGCCAGACCCACGTCGTGGGTGTCCACCACGGTCGAAGATGAAGTCGGCTTTTTGGCCTTCAACTTCTTCGACTTGGTACTCCCCGTCGAGCCCGAGGACCCTTCACCGTCATCCTTCAAGAACGCCCGCTTGCGCTTTTGGAGGCGGTCTTCGACCTCCATCGCCGAACTCGCGTCCGACTCAAACGCATTATTGTCGGAGTCCGACCTGCAGTACAAGCTAGCCGCAGATGGTGCGCGGCTAGCTTCTGACGCCGAAATGGCATCGCCCGCGGGGCCCTGAGAAGGGCCTTTTGGTGGGCCCTTAGAAGGGCCTTTTGGTTGGCCCTTAGAAGGGCCTTTTTTGAAACGCCCGAAGGCGTCCCGCAATGAATGCGTCGTCGATCCAGACGCAAGCGTCTCAGACGCAGACGCGTATTCCACCTCCTCGTCGCTCCCTACCGTCTTACCTAACCTAGAGTTTTTCAAAAAATTCTTCATAACTAATCCCACGAGTACGTGGGAAGGGTGGGTCGCCCCGGACAGTGCCCACTGTAACCGGGGAAGTCTGGCGTAACCCGCTCAGGGGAGCGACACTTCCCTGGCGGGGGACGCAGTAAGGACTGAAACTCCGTTCAGCCTTCCAGACCTCACGCTGCGCCGCCGCTTGCCTTCGGGTGATTTTTTATAGAGGTTGTCTTCCTCGTAGCCCGGGCGACCAAGCCAAGGCCTATCGGTCCCGCTCAGATCGCAAAACATGACCGCGACCATGTTGCGGGGTTACGATTTTGGGGCGGTGGCAGGGAAGAAAACTCCCACTGCCTGCCCGGCGGCAGGGTAAGTGCACGCCAGACCCGACTCCCGACTCCTCCTAGCCTAAAAAGGCTCTCCTCTCTTGTAGGCACCTAGCCTACAAAGGGACGGCTCCACCAGCCCATCCCGTCCTACCTACCCATCCTACCCCACCGACAGAGTGCCGGCGCCTGGTGGTTTCTGTTACGTCTATTTCTGATGGAAATAGACCAATAACGGGCAGCAACCGCGAGAAGGAACGACCCCACCAGACTTGCCTTGAGGATCTACACGACCTGCGCTCTCCCTCAAAGCCATTCGCCTCATGACTCGCTCCCAGAGCCGAGTAATGAAGGCCTAGATTTATCCAATACAAGCGACCAGAGCCGCAAGCTAGGCATAGCAACTACTAATGGATAAACCCAGACCCGCCCAACCTAACCTTTTTTTTTTTTTTTTTTTTTTTTTTTTGACGCTGGGAAAAATGCTTTATGCATACCCTCCCGTCGGGGGACGGAAGGGTTATGTGGGACTCCCGGTACTCCCCACCGGTATACCCACTAAACGACCCAGCGGCACTCCCGCATCGCCTATATGGAGGAGAACTGGGAATCCGGCACAGCCTTTCCATCCAGCCCCCCGCCGACGACCGCCCGCCTTTACGGCGAGCCCTTCACCCCCCTCCCCACCCTGGGAAAGGGGCCCGAGAATAACCGCGAGTGCTCGCGGTCATTCCCACCCGGCGGAAGTGGAGGATACGTGCAATGCGGGAGAAGACGCCCCCGCGCCTGTCTCCCGCTATCCTCCACCAGGAGGGGGAAGACGATTGTCGTGCAATCGCCTTCTCCGACCCGTTCGTCGCCTGCGGAGTGGCGCTGCGAGAGGGTCTTCCTCCCGCGCCCGCTCCGTCGCCTCCTTTTGCGAAATTACTTCCTCGCAAAAGGAGGCCACCGCAGCCCAGGACTCCTCGCTTCCCAGCATGGCTGAAACCACGCTGGGCAGCGAGAGGTCCTGCCCGACCACCGCCATCAATTGGCGGCGCGGCCCAGACCACGACGGACACACCTCCAGGGTGTGCTGTGCGGTGTCCACCGCCGCGCCACAATCGTGGCAGGCCGGGGTCTCCTCTCTCCCGATCCGGTGCAGGCACGATCCGAAGACGCCATGCCCGGATAGCACCTGCACCAGACGGAAAGAAAGGAAACCATGGGACCGCCCGAGCCAGTCCTGCAGGACTGGCCCGAGCGCGTCCAACGTTCTGCGGCCAAAGGCTGCGGTGGCGAGGGCCTCCGTCCAATGTTGGACGGTTGCGTCCCTCGCCTCTCTGCGGACGGCCTCCCGCTCTTCTGGGGCAGGGCACTCCCCGAGCGCCCTGCGCCCCGCCGTCCACTCGTACACTCTGGCGAGCACCCCCGCCTCGAGTTCCCAAGGCGGGGTGCCGGCCAGAGCGCACGCTGCCGCAAAGCCCACCGAGCGGTAGGCTCTCGCCACCCGCAGTGCAATGGCCCTTTGGGGCCTGCGGATGGCGGTCGCATTCTCCCTCCTGTGGAGGGAGTCCGCCCGGATGGGGGCCCCGTAAAGGGCCATGCTCTTCAAGATGCCGGCATACAAATGCCGGCATCTCGCCTTCGGCCCTCCCAGGTTTGGGAGGAGCCACGAGAGGGCGTTCGCCGCCTTCAGCAGGCGCGCTGACAACCCGCTGAAGTGCGGGCCGAAGCGCCACCTGCTGTCCAGGGTGAGGCCCAGATATTTCATCTGGGTCCTCACCCCGATCCTGACGCCCTCCACGACGATGTGGGCGTCAGGAGGGATGCGCTGCCGAGGCCCGTGGAAGAACACGGCCTCGGTCTTGTGCAGCGCCACCCCCAACCCGAGGCGGCGGATCCTTCCTGCGACCAAGGATCCGCCAGCCGAGGCCAAACTGGCCGCCTCCCTAAAATCTCTCCCCCGGGCAGTGAGAAGAGTGTCATCCGCGTAGCAGATGACACTCGTGCCCGGGAGGAGGGATCCCCGCAGGAGCCAGTCGAAGCCGATGTTCCACAGGAGTGGTCCTAGGACCGACCCCTGTGGAACACCAGACTCCACGCCGTACCTGCGGACTTAGCCAGCCTTGTCTACGAGGAGGACCGCTCGGTCCTCCAAGTAGCTGGCCAAGAGGGCCCGCAAGTATGAAGGCACTCCGTGGTACCGGAGTGCCTCCAAGATCGTGGAGTGTGGGACGGAATTGAACGCGTTGGCTATGTCAAATGACACAGCCAACACTCCGTCCCCAGACTCCACGGCCTCCCTCACCTGGCCCTTCAGCCGGGCCAGCGCGTCCACTGTCGAACGCCCAACTCGGAAACCGAATTGGGCGTCCGACAGGTTCGGCCCAACCCCCCGCAGAAGGCCATTCAGCCGACCGGCGACGATCCCCTCGAACAGTTTACCGACCTCATCGAGCAGAACGATGGGTCGGTATGCCGAGGGGGAGTCTGCCGGTCGTCCCTCCTTACGGAGGAGGCACAGTTGCCCCTCCTTCCAGGTTTTCGGGAACCTCCCAGCCGTGAAACACGCGCTGAAGAGGTCCCGGAACCTGTCCGCCATTTGGGTGGCCGCAATGGCCACCACCCTTGCGGGGACGCCGTCCGGCCCGGGGGCGGTTTTCTTGGCGCGGAGGCGAAGCGTTGCCGCGCCAAACTCCGCCCCCGTGACCGGAGGGACCTCCTCCGCCGGCGGAGCCGCCTCCCGCGGGGAGTCCATCACTGGAGGGGTGAAGTTGGTCCTTGTTGGAAACAAGGACCGAACCACCCCATCCAGCAACGCCGGCTCGAGGGTCTCTGCTAGCGGGGGACCGAAGGGGCGCAGTTTATTCCGCGCCGCCTTATACGGTCTCCCGTACGGGTCTCTGTCGAGACCCTCTAGCATTTCGGCCCTCGCCGCGTCGTCGGCGGCGAACATGGCCGCCTTGAGGACCTTCTTTGCCTCTACGTACGAGGCGTAGAGAAGGTCCTCGTTTGACGCGTCCCGCACGCTCCGCCGTCGACTCCGCGTGTAGGCCCTCCTGGCCACCACGCAGGCGGCCCGGAGCCCCGCCAGCTCCTCCGACCACCAATAGACGGCGCGTCGGGGAGGTGGGCGGCGAGACCGAGGCATGCTGGAGTTGCACACCTCGGTCAGGGACTCCCGCAGTCGGACCGCCGAGGCGTCGACGTCCAGGACATTGACAGGAGGCGTGAGCCAGTCCTGGACGAACGCCGCCTCCTTGGCCGCCCCTCGGTCCAGGTGGATCTGAGCCCACCGTGGAAAGGGGGACTGGCCCGAGCGGGCCATCCCCCGGGGGCTCTGGGTGGAGACGATGTCGAACCGCACGTATCGGTGGTCCGACAAGGTCTTCACCGTTTCCACCCGCCAGCCGACGACGCGGGCGGCAAGTGCGGGGGTGGCGAACGACACGTCCACCACCGTCCCTCCCCGTTGCCGCACACACGTGTGGGCCGTCCCTCTATTTAGGAGGGACACGCCCGACGAGGCCGCCCAAAATTCGACGGCCCGCCCGCGGACGTTGCAAGAGGCGGCCCGGTTGCCCCAGGCCGCCGACTTGGCGTTCAGGTCGCCCAATACGGCGACCTGTCGCGGCGCCGCCCTACCGACTACTGCGGTCAGGACTTCGAGAAAATCCTCGAAGTCCTGTAAAGGGCGGTTAGGGGAGAAATAGACCCCCACCAGGGCTATTTCTCCCCACGCGGCGGCCACGTATCCCGGTCCCCTCTCTAAGAGCGAGAGGGGAGGGGAGTCCGCCCAACCTAACCTTTTTTTTTTTTTTTTTTTTTTTTTTTTTTTTTTTTTTTTTTTTTTTTCGCTGGGAAAAATGCGTTACGCATGCCCCCCCATTGGGGGATGGGAGGGGTATGTGGGACTCCCCGGTCCATATAGGACCGGTATACCCACTAAACGACCCAGCGGCACTCCAGCATCGTCTGCATGGAGGGGGATTGGGAAACCGGCAAAAGCCTTTACTTCCAATCCCCCGCCGACGACCGCCCACCTTTACAGTGGGACCTTCACGTCTCTCCTGGCAGGGAGAGACCCGGGAATGACCGTGAGTGCTCGGCCGTTCCCGCCCGGCGGAAGTGGAGGATAGGTGCAATGCGGGAGTAGGCGCCCCCGCGCCTGTCTCCCGCTATCCTTCACCAAGAGGGGGAAGGCGGTTGTGCCTTCTCCTACCCCTTCTTCGCCTGCGGAGAGGCGCCGCGAGAGGGTCATCCTCCCGCGTGCGCTCCGCCGCCTCCTTTTGGGACATCACGTCCTCGCAAAAGGAGGCGACCGCTGTCCAGGCTCCCTCGCTTCCCAGCATGGAGTTAACCACGCTGGGAAGCGAGAGGTCCGGCCCGACTACCGCAGCTAAGCCACAACGCAGCTCGGACCACGCCGGGCACACCTCGAGGGTGTGCTGTGCCGAATCCTCCGTCGCACCACAATCATGGCACGACGGAGTCTCCTCTCTTCCGATCCGGTGCAGGTACGATCCGAAGCATCCATGCCCGGAAAGCACCTGCACCATCCGGAACGAAAGGTAACCGTTGGACCTCCCGAGCCAATCTCGCAGGACCGGCCCGAGGGCGTCCAACGTTCGTCGGCCAAACGTGGCGGAGGCGAGATCCTCCGTCCAATGGTGGACGATCGCGTCCCTCGCCTCTCGCCGGACAGCCTCCAGCTCTTCCGGGGCAGGGTGCTCTCCGAGAGCCTTACGCCCCGCCGCCCACTTGTACACTCTGGCAAGCACCCACGCCTCGAGCTCCCAGGGAGGGGTACCCGCCAGAGCGCAGGCCGCCGCAAAGCCCACCGAGGAGTAGGCCCTCGCTACCCGCTGTGCAATGGCCCTTTGAGGCCTGCGGATAGCAGTAGCATTCTCCCTCCTTCGGAGGGAGTCCGCCCAGATGGGGGCCCCATAGAGGGCCATACTCTTTAAGATGCCGGCATACAGCTGCCGGCATCGCGCTTTTGGTCCCCCCAGATTCGGGAGGAGCCACGCAAGCGCAGCCGCGGCCTTCAACAGGCGCGTCGACAGCCCGCTGAAATGCGGGCCGAAGCGCCACCTGCTGTCGAGCACTAGGCCCAGATATTTCATCTGGGCCTTCACGTCGACCCTGACGCCCTCTACGACGATATGAGCGTCGATGGGGATGCGCTGCCGAGGCCCGTGGAAGAACACGGCCTCGGTCTTGTGCAGCGCCACCCCCAATCCTAGCCGGCGGATCCTTCCCGCGACCAAGGATCCGCCAGCCGAAGCCAGGCTCGCCGCCTCTCTGTAGTTCCTCCCCCGGGCAGTGAGAAGAGTGTCATCCGCGTAGCAGATGACACTCGTGCCACGGAGGAGAGCTCCTCGCAGGAGCCAGTCAAACCCGATGTTCCACAGAAGCGGCCCTAAAACGGACCCCTGTGGAACACCGGACTCCGCGCCGTACCGCCTAAGCTGGCCCACTTTATCAACAAGGAGGACCGCCCGCTCCTCCAAGTAGTTAGCCAGGAGGCTCTGCATGTACCGAGGCACTCCATGGTAGCGGAGCGCCTCTAGTATTGTCGGGTGGGGGATGGAGTTGAAAGCGTTGGCTATGTCAAATGACACAGCCAAAACCCCGTCCCCTGCCCCCACGGCCTCCCTCACTTGGTCCTTTAGTCGGGACAGCGCGTCAACTGTCGAACGCCCTACTCGAAAACCGAATTGGGCGTCCGACAGGTTCGGCCCTGCCCCTCTCAGGCGGGCATTCAGCCGAGTGGCGATAATCCCCTCGAATAATTTACCAGCCTCATCGAGCAGAACGATGGGCCGGTATGCCGAGGGGGAGTCCGCCGGGCGTCCCTCCTTACGGAGGAGGCATAACTGCCCCTCCTTCCATGGTTTCGGGAACCTTCCAGTCGCGAAACACGCACTGAAGAGGTCCCGAAACCTGTCCTCCATTTGGATGGCAGCGATGGCTACCACACGTGCAGGGACGCCGTCCGGACCGGGGGCCGTCTTCTTGGCGCGGAGGCGGAGCGCCGCTGCTCGAAATTCCGCCTCCGTGACTGGAGAGACCTCTTCTTGCGGCGGAGCCGCCTCTCGTGGGGGGTCCATCACTGGTGGGGTAAAGCTGGTGGTCCCGGGTGGAAACAAGGACCGAACCACCCCATCCAGCAATGACGGCTCGAGGGTCTCCGCAAGTGGGGGACCGAAGGGACGCAGTTTGTTCCGCGCCGCCTTGTACGGTCTCCCATACGGGTCCCTGTCAAGACCCTCCAGCATCTCGGCTCTGGCCGCGTCATCGGCGGCGATCATCGCTGACTTGAGGACCTTCTTTGCCTCTACGTAAGAGGCGTAGAGAAGGTCCTCGTTCTCCGGGTCCCGCAAGCTGCGCCGTCGGCTCCGCGTGTAAGCCCTCCTGGCCGACACGCAGGCGGCCCGGAGCCCCGCCAGTTCCTCCGACCACCAATAGACGGCGCGACGTGGAGGTGGGCGGCGAGACCGAGGCATGCTGGAGTTGCACACCTCGGTCAGGGACCTCCTCAGTTGGGCCGCTGCGGAGTCCACGTCTAGGACGTCGATAGGAGGCGTAAGCCAGTCCTGGACGAACGCCGCTTCCTTTGCCGCCTCACGGTCGAGACGGGTAAGAGCCCACCGTGGAAAGGGTGATCGGCCCGAGAGAGGCGACCTCCGGGGGCTCTGGGTGGAGATGTCGAACCGCACATATCGGTGGTCCGACAAGGTCTCCATCATCTCCACCCGCCAGTCAACGACGCGGGCAGCAAGAGCAGGGGTAGCAAACGACACGTCCACCACCGACCCCCCCCATCGCCGCACACACGTCTGGACCGTCCCTCTGTTGAGGAGCAACACGCCAGACGAAACCGCCCAAGATTCGACGGCGGGTCCCCGGACGTTGCAGGAGGCAGCCGGGTTGCCCCAGGTCACCGATTTTGCGTTCAGGTCGCCAAGAACGGCGACCTGTCGCGGCGCCGCCCTACCCACAACCGCGGTGAGGATTTCGAGAAAATTCTCGAAATCCTGAAGTGGGCGGTTTGGGGAGAAATAGACGCCCACTAGGGCTATGTCTCCCCACGCGGCGGCCACGTATCCCGATCCCCTCTCTAAGAGCGAGAGGGGAGGGGAGTCTGTGGAAGACCGCGAAACCAACGCCACCAAGCCGTCCTGATCACCCAGCCACCGGCCGGGGACCGAGTACGGCTCGGAGACGACCACCACGTCCACCAACCACTCAGCCATCGCCTGCATTAGCAGGTCCTGGGCTGCTTTACAGTGGTTGGAGTTCGCCTGAAGGATGCGATGATTGACCCTACCCATCAATCGGACATCGCACCCCCCTCGTCGGCCGCCGAGATTCCTGCTTCAGGGGCGGCGGTTGCAGCGGCAGGCGGGCTCGGTGCCTGAACTTTACCCTTCTTAGGGGGAGGATTGCAGTTCTTCCCCTTCATAATGTGTCCCGCCGGGCGGCCGCTTGCTGCACACACTGCGCAGTGTGGCGTGGCAGCCTTGCAGGAGGCAGACTTATGCCCCTCCTTACCGCAGCGGTAGCAGCTGTCCGTCCTATCCACCTTGGACGGACAGAGGGCCCGCGTATGCCCAATTCCAAAGCACCTGAAGCAGCGTAGAGGCTGATCTTCAAGTGCCCGGATTCTGCAAGAGCTAAAACCTACGGAAAGTCGTCCTTTAGCGAGGACGGCTTTAGCTGCGGCGACGGGGCACTCAAGGCGGATAGTGCCCATGCCACCGCGGCCGGGCCTGATGTCCCGACCCTGCACCGCTGCTACGTCGCAGCCCCCTGTTGCGGCGATCGCCGCCATGACCTCGTCTTTGGTGACCGAGTCGTCCAGACCGGTCACTTCCAAGGCCGCGGACCTAACGGGCCTAACGACCTTAGCCGCGTCCGCGATGGCCTCTCGCAATTTACTTGCGAAGAGGTCCGCATTGGCGCCACCCTGGGCCCCCGGGAACTCGAAGATTCGAGCCCCGGTTTGGGTCTGGCGGCACGCGACTGCCCCGATTCCCAAAGCTATGGGATCGACGTTAGCACGAGCCCGCTTGAGGACGGACTCGTACGTCTCACCCCGCTCCGCAGCCTCCGTGGTGAGCGTCACCACGACGGCCGCAGTCTTGGGAGGAATCAGAGGCTTCCTTCCGCCAGCTGGGGCCGTTTTGGCTGCAGAGGCAGCGGCAGCGGGCTTGGGGGCCGACTTTTCCCCTTTCCCCTTCCCCTTTCGCTTGCCAGTCGCCTGGGACGGGCAGGAAGGAGTGACGGTGGGGGTGGCAGGGGCGGCGGCCGTTCTCGCCTTGTTTTTGGCCTTGCCCTTTCCCTTTTTAACCACTTCTGTCCACGGCTGGTTGGACGGAGTGGTTGAAGGTAGTTGGGCGTCCTCCTTTTGAGAGGATGGCCCCGGCTTGGCCGTCGCCAGTGGAGGTCGGAGGCGTTTCTCAGGGAGAAGCCTGTCCTCAATGCCAGCGAGGCAGGCTCTCGTAAAGGCCCTTTCCTCCATGACCACCTTGCGGATGATATCCTCAAAGTTGGAGGAGGGGCCTTCAGCCGCTGGTATGGGGTCAGCCTGAGCTGGTCGGTCCATGACTTCTGCCAGCTTTTTTGTGCAGCTGGCTGACTTCCAACTGCAGGCGGTCCACCTTTGCCTGCAGTTGCCGCGTCTCGTCCGTTTCGGTGCGCTGCACCAGCTCCCGGATTATACCGCGCATGCTCGCAGCCCTGCACTTCAGGGACTTTTGAAAAGTCCCCTTCAAATTGGAGGACTTAGATGCCACGAACACTATCTCGTCCGCGTCCTCTTGAGCCATGCGCTCTAGCTCTGTCAGGGAGTGGTCCGCGTACAGGACGCAGGACGCACCGTACCCAGACGTGGCCCGAGCAGCGCGCGCCCGCTGCTCCTTAGCAGCGACCTGCTCCTCCAGGTCCTGCTGGAGCTGCGTCTGCCGAGCTAGGTTTAGCTGGCGTTGGGCATCTGCCAGGCCCACGTCGTGGGTGTCCACCACAGTCGAGGAAGTAGGCTTTTTGGACTTCATCTTCTTCGACTTCTTTCGGCTCCTCGTTGAGTCCGAGGAGCCTTCGCCACCGTCATCCTTCAAGAAGGCCCGCTTGCGCTTTTGGAGGCGACCTTCAACCTCCATCGTCGAACTCGTGTCCGACTCGAGCGCATTGTAGTCGGAGTCCGACCTAAGGAGCCGCCCAACCTTTTTTTTTTTTTTTTTTTTTTTTTTACCAGGGGAAATCCTTTATGGATTCCTTCCCGCCGGGGGGCGGAAAGGATATGTCGGACTCAGCTAAAAGCGCCATACCGACTAAAACCACCTGGGTGTTCCTTCTCTCGCTTCCGGTCGGGGCCGCGGGTAAGTTACACACTCTTCCGTAGCCACCTCCCTCAGCGTCTGCCCTAATGGGCCCTTCTTCCAGAAGGAAGGCTCGAAAGCCTTTCCACACTCCGCTTGAGGCACCTTAGGAACACGTAAGGTGTCTTCCAGCTACGGACCTCATAGAGCGGGCGACAGACCCCCCGATCCGTCGCCCGCAGGTCTACGTTATGGCGGCATTGTAGCTATGTAAGCCAGGCGCCGCCGGCCGTGCCGCCTGCGGCGAATCGGAAGAGAGTTCGGGTCTTCCTCCCGCTCCCGTTCCGCCGCTTCCTTCTGCGTTAGGATGGTTTCGCAGAAGGTTTCTACCCCACTCCACGCCTCCTCGCTCACGGCCATGACCTTGACCAAGGCCGCCAGCGATAGGTCTCCTCCAACAATTGCCGATACGGCAGCGCGAGGCACCGCCCAAGCTGGGCACTCTTCGCGCGTATGTTGCGCCGTATCCGCGACTCCACCTCCACAATGGTGGCACTCCACCGACGGCTCTCGTCCCGCCACCTCGCACAGATATTTGCCGAAACAGCCGTGTCCGGTCAGCATCTGTGCGATGCGGTAGGTAAGTGCACCGTGCTTCCGTTCGACCCAAACCCGAAGGATTGGTCGAACTGCCTCCACCAGTTCCCAGCTAGCCCCCGGGATCTCTAAACGCGCTGACCACTTCCGGAAGAGATCGTCGCGTGCTTCCTCTTCCCACTGCGCGATCTCTCGCGGGTGCGGTCGCTCGCCCGCCTCCTGCGCTTCCACGCCCCGCCAATACCTCGCCGCGAGCACCTGCGCATCAAGCTCCCACGGCGGGACACCGGCAAGGACACACGCCCCAGCATGCGATACTGTGCGGTACGCCCTAGCCACCCTGAGTGCCATTCCGCGCTGCGGTTTCCGCAGCAGTGGCACGTTTCGGGAGCACAGGGCGTCTGCCCATATCGGCGCACCGTAGAGCGCCATCGACCTCACTACACCGGCATATAGGCGTCTACATGCCCCTCCTGGACCCCCTACATTAGGGAGCAATCTCCCGAGCGCTCCGGCAGCAGCCAAAAGTTTCGGGGCCAACCGCCGGAAGTGCTCGTCAAACTTCCAAGTGCCGTCGAGGACGATTCCTAGGTACTTCATCGTCGACCCGACGGCAATGGAAGTTCCCCCTACCATTATTGAGGAACCGGGCGGTGGCGCATTCCGAGGCCCATGAAAAACTAGGGCCTCAGATTTACTGAGGGCCACCTCCAGTCCCAGAGCCCTGATCCTGTGGACCATCTGGGCAACGCCCGCCGTAGCGAGGCGAGCCGCCTCCCGATGAGTCCCTCCGCGGGCCGTCACGAGCGTGTCATCGGCGTAGCAAGTGACGTGTACTCCCGCCAGTGCTACCCCTCGTAACGCCCAGTCGTACCCGATGTTCCACAGGAGCGGACCAAGGACCGACCCCTGTGGAACACCGCACGACATCGCCTTCCTCCCCCAGCCGTCCTTCGTCGGGAATTCTACGGCCCTGCCGTCAAAGTAATCTGCCACCACATTCCGCAGATACTCTGGCACCCCGTGATACACGAGGGCCGCCTTAACCGTTTCCCAGGGCAGAGTGTTGAACGCGTTGGATATATCCAGAGACACTGCCCACAACACTTCACCCTCGGAAACCACCTCTTCTGCCAGGTCCCTGACCCGGGCGATCGCGCTCACCGTAGAACGGCCCCGGCGGAAGCCATATTGCGCATCATCGAGCCCTGGGTCCATGCTCTCGACGAGGCGAGCAGCGAGCACACGCTCGAAGAGTTTGCTTACCTCGTCCAAAAGCACGATGGGGCGATAGGCCGACGGCATTTCAGCCGGGCGCCCGTCCTTCCGAAGAAGTACGAGCTTCCCCGTCTTCCACGCCCTCGGGAATCTACCCTCATTGAGGCACGTATTAAATAGGGCCCGCACCCACTCCCCCATTTCTTCAAGCGCGAGCACCAAGGCTCGGCCCGGTATGCCGTCCAGTCCCGGGGCAGTGTTCTTCAGCCGAAGCTTCATAACAGCTACCCCGAACTCCACCTCAGATATTGGAGGTGCCCTGCCAGCGTCACTCTCTTGTCTATGGGTGCCTATAGGTGGTGGCACCCACTCATCCCGATGGGGGAAGAGAGTGTTCACCACTTGCTCCAGTAGTTGGGGCTCCAGACTCGTGGTTAGCGGGGGGGCCCAAGGTCGCAGTTTTTGACGTACAACGCGATACGGCCTCCCCCATGGATCACGGTCGAGCACCCCTAACCACTCCTCCCATGCTGCCTCTTTGGCCTGCGCAATGGCTACCTGCAGAGCTGTGCAGGTGGTCCTGTAAGCCTGGTATATTGTGTCCTCCTGGCTCTGAACACGAACCCTTCTCCTTCTGTACCGAGTGTAGACGCGGCGCGCGGCAACGCAGGCTCTGCGCAATTCGCCCAGCTCCGGGCGCCACCAGTACACTTCCCGCCGAGGCGGGAATGGTTTGGCCCTCGGCATCGCGGCATCACAGACGCGGGTCAAAGCGCGCCGCAACCGCTCCGCCGCGTCATCCACCTCCTCAATGGGATCAGACATAGTCCAGGACTCTACCAGAGCTGCCTCTACTGCTACATCTCGGTCCAAGCGCCGTAGCACCCAGCGCGGGACACCTCCAACAGAAGGTTGTGGACCTACTCGTGGAGTGGTAGGGGACGTGGTGACCTCGTAGCGGATGTAGCGGTGATCCGAAAGCGTCTCCACATCCTCCAACACTCTCCATCCCCGGACACGATGCACCAGGGACGACGACGCAAACGTTAAGTCCACGATAGACCCCCCCTGCTGTCGCACGCATGTGTCAGCCGACCCCGTATTAAGAAGGGTGAGTCCCATGGACACCACCCACTCTTCCAGTGCCTCTCCCTTAGTGTCTGTTGCTGGGGATCCCCACGCGGTTGATTTCGCGTTAAAATCTCCAGCAACAAGCACGGGGTAGGAGGCTACTTGCCCAATCATGGCCCCGACATCAACAAGCATTTGCTCGAAGTCGGCGAGGCCCCGATTGGGCGAAAAGTACACCCCCACAACCGCCACGCCACCCACAACAGCCAACACGCACCCTCGACCTTTGGAGACCCGATCAATGGACGGAGCGCCCGCGGCCACCGGTGCTACGATAGCCACCAAGCCATCGCGGTCACCCACCCAGTCATTCCGGGGAGGGACCACATACGGCTCGGTGACCACAGCTATCTTTATCATGCACTCTGCCATGCTCTGAACCAAAAGGTCCTGAGCCCTGGCAGAGTGCATGACGTTCGCCTGCAGGAATGGTAACGCCATCTAAACTTCGGTGTCCATCTGCTCCTCCTCGTGCAAAGAGTTGCGCTGGGACGGCTGAGCGGCTTTGGAGCCCGCTTTCACCTTTCCCCTCCTTTTATGGCCTCTTTGACTCGTTCGAGGCCCTTTTTGGGGCCCGCTTACGGTATTGAGGCAGCCCTTCCCACCAAGTGGGTGCACTGCAGGTTTGCCGGCCGCTGCACATACAGCACAGTTTGGCTCAGCCTGACAGCCCCTCGCCTTGTGGTCAGGTTTCCCACAGCGGTAACAAAGACCGCTGCGGTCCACCTCAGACTTGCATTTGGTCCCAACATGGCCGGCTTCGAGGCAACGGAAGCATCTCAAAGGCAAACGGTCGAGTAGCACCACCCTTGCAGAGATCCAGCCCACTTTGAGCCGGCCAACTCCCGTTACCTTTTTCGCGGCCGCGACTGGGCAACTCAGCCACAGTGAGCCGCGGGAGCCTATAACGCCAGCCTTTATGCTGTCGACAGAGCAGCCACCTTGTTCTGCTACGGCCGACGCTACCTCGTCTGGTGTCGCGGAGTCATCTAGCTCCGTGACTCTTATGTCTGCGCGCATCACCGGCCGCTGTACGCGCACCACGTCCGCGCTTAAAACCTCCCTAAACTTCTCCGCCAGAGAATCGGCCTTTACAGCACCCGTGGCACCGGCTATCTCCAGCACCCGAGCACCTGTTGCCCCCGTCCTGAAACGCATCTCCTCAATGCCGAGGGCCTTGAAGTCAACGCGTTCCTTGGCTTCCCTGAGCAGCGCCTTATACGTAGCGCCGCTTTCCACAGCACCTGGCAACAGGGTGAGGGTGATCGCCGCCGAGCGAGGTGGGCGAAGCTTTACTTTGGGAGCAGAAGCGGGAACGGCAGCCAGCTTTTTACCAGCCTTTTTGGCAGTCTTCTTCGTGCCTTTACGGGCCACTGTACTCCACGCCTCGCCTGTAAGTGGAGGCGCAGAGCAGCCTAACCGCAGCACACCTGCCGCAGCTGCCTCCTTAGCCGCCAGGCTAACCTTCTTCCCCTTCTTCTGGGATGCGGTGGAGACTTCCGGCACCACAGTTGGAGCCTCACGCTCGGGCCCAGCTTCAGGTCTGCCAAGACGTGATTTGTCAGCAGCTAGCGGTGGCCGCAGACGCACTTCCGGTAAAAGCCTACTTTCCAGAGCTTCCAGCCTGGCGTTCACCATGGTCCCTACCTGGACCATGATGGCGCGTGACAACCCCTCCACGTCCAGTTGCCGACTCCCATCCTGGGAATCCGTTACAGGTCCAGCCGGCCTCAACTCCGCCCTTAATTCCGCAAACTCCTTTCGGAGTGCGGTGAGCTCCATTTGCAGGCGTGTATTGTCGGCCTGCAATTTAGCCGTCTCGTCAGAGATGGAGCGCTTACTCAGCACCTCCACTGCCTCCACTATAAATTTTGTGGCCTCGTTAAGGGACTTTTGAAAGGGGCCACTCAAGTGGCTAGACTTGCGGGACACCGTTTTGATGATGTCCACGCAATCCAGCACCTGCTTGTTCAGGGACGTCGCAAGTTGGTCATCGACCTCCCCTGCCAAAAGACCAGCCATACGCGATGGGAGCGTCACTCTCCCTTTCCGCGTCCTTTCCATCGCTACCGACACCTCCTCGCTTGCGTCCAGGAAGAACTCCTCTTTTCTCGCCGCCTTTGCCCTCGCCGTAGCCACGAACTTCCCAGAAATAGTCGGGCGGCCGCTGCCTCTTCCTTTTGCAGATTTCGTCACTTTGGGTGACGACACGTCTCCTGTGACTGTTACGTCCGAATCCGAGTCGGAGCAAAGGCTCGGGCTCGCTGAGCCAGGCCTCTTTCGCCAAAATCTGGCGGGATCCAAAGCGGGTCCAGTCGACACCATCACCATGCTCCTGTCAGATTCGGAATCCGACAGGCGCGATACCACCACTCTCAAGTCCTTCTTCATGCAGGGGTCGTTTGCTTCCACGCACACCTTCGGGGTGCACGCTTCCGCCTCATTGTCCTTATTCAGGCCAGGGTCAGCGGTGTCACCACACGCCTTCGGGGCGCATGCTTCCACCTCCATCACAACGTTGTCCATATCGCTTGCTAAATCAGTGTCCAGTGTCAGGGTTTTGCCAGAGTTGCGTTCACGGAGCCGGGCGGATTGCCTGGCTACGAAGCAGTTGCTGCCCCCCCCAGAGTACGAGGGGCAGCCCTCCACCTCGTTAGAAGTAGAGGGGTGGGATTCCCCCTTTCGGGGACCCACCTGGGGACCAAAATTACAACTGCTTGGTTCCATAGTTAGCTTCAATGCTCCACATCGTCGTCTCTTTTTTCAGGGGTGAGCTCCCCTATCAACACGCCCTAAAAAGGGCGCCTACACCCACACCGCCAATGAAGCACCAGTCCACTCAGCATCCCGCAAGGAAGCTGACCCATACAGCCGACTCGCAGAAACCAAGCGGAACGATGCCTCCCTCCTAAGAGACGGCTTCACCAGCCCGCCTCAACTTCATCCACTGCGCCCTCTGCTAATCAGAGGGACGCGCGGAGAAGCTCCCCCTCCCCCCCCCCCCCATCCTACCCCACCGACAGAGTGCCGGCGCCTGGTGGTTTCTGTTACGTCTATTTCTGATGGAAATAGACCAATAACGGGCAGCAACCGCGAGAAGGAACGACCCCACCAGACTTGCCTTGAGGATCTACACGACCTGCGCTCTCCCTCAAAGCCATTCGCCTCATTACTCGCTCCCAGAGCCGAGTAAAGAAGGCCTAGATTTATCCAATACAAGCGACCGAAGCCGCAAGCTAGGCATAGCAACTACTAATGGATAAACCCAGACCCGCCCAAGGAGCCGCCCAACCTAACCTAACCTAACCTAACCTAACCTTTTTTTTTTTTTTTTTTTTTTTTTGACGCTGGGAAAAATGCTTTATGCATACCCTCCCGTCGGGGGACGGAAGGGTTATGTGGGACTCCCGGTACTCCCCACCGGTATACCCACTAAACGACCCAGCGGCACTCCCGCATCGCCTATATGGAGGGGAACTGGGAATCCGGCACAGCCTTTCCATCCAGCCCCCCGCCGACGACCGCCCGCCTTTACGGCGAGCCCTTCACCCCCCTCCCCACCCTGGGAGAGGGGCCCGAGAATAACCGCGAGTGCTCGCGGTCATTCCCACCCGGCGGAAGTGGAGGATACGTGCAATGCGGGAGAAGACGCCCCCGCGCCTGTCTCCCGCTATCCTCCACCAGGAGGGGGAAGACGATTGTCGTGCAATCGCCTTCTCCGACCCGTTCGTCGCCTGCGGAGTGGCGCTGCGAGAGGGTCTTCCTCCCGCGCCCGCTCCGCCGCCTCCTTTTGCAAAATTACTTCCTCGCAAAAGGAGGCCACCGCAGCCCAGGACTCCTCGCTTCCCAGCATGGCTAAAACCACGCTGGGCAGCGAGAGGTCCTGCCCGACCACCGCCATCAATTGGCGGCGCGGCCCAGACCACGACGCACACACCTCCAGGGTGTGCTGCGCCGTGTCCACCGCCGCACCACAATCGTGGCAGGCCGGGGTCTCCTCTCTTCCGATCCGGTGCAGGCACGATCCGAAGACGCCATGCCCGGACAGCACCTGCACCAGACGGAAAGAAAGGAAACCGTGGGACCGCCCGAGCCAGTCCTGCGGGACTGGCCCGAGCGCGTCCAACGTTCTGCGGCCGAAGGCTGCGGTGGCGAGGGCCTCCGTCCAATGTTGGACGGTTGCGTCCCTCGCCTCTCTGCGGACGGCCTCCCGCTCTTCTGGGGCAGGGCACTCCCCGAGCGCCCTGCGCCCCGCCGTCCACTCGTACACTCTGGCGAGCACCCCCGCCTCGAGTTCCCAAGGCGGGGTGCCGGCCAGAGCGCACGCTGCCGCAAAGCCCACCGAGCGGTAGGCTCTCGCCACCCGCAGTGCAATGGCCCTTTGGGGCCTGCGGATGGCGGTCGCATTCTCCCTCCTGTGGAGGGAGTCCGCCCAGATGGGGGCCCCGTAAAGGGCCATGCTCTTCAAGATGCCGGCATACAAATGCCGGCATCTCGCCTTCGGCCCTCCCAGGTTTGGGAGGAGCCACGAGAGGGCGTTCGCCGCCTTCAGCAGGCGCGCTGACAACCCGCTGAAGTGCGGGCCGAAGCGCCACCTGCTGTCCAGGGTGAGGCCCAGATATTTCATCTGGGTCCTCACCCCGATCCTGACGCCCTCCACGACGATGTGTGCGTCAGGAGGGATGCGCTGCCGAGGCCCGTGGAAGAACACGGCCTCGGTCTTGTGCAGCGCAACCCCCAACCCGAGGCGGCGGATCCTTCCTGCGACCAAGGATCCGCCAGCCGAGGCCAAACTGGCCGCCTCCCTAAAATCCCTCCCCCGGGCAGTGAGGAGAGTGTCATCCGCGTAGCAGATGACACTCGTGCCCGGGAGGAGGGATCCCCGCAGGAGCCAGTCGAAGCCGATGTTCCACAGGAGTGGTCCTAGGACCGACCCCTGTAGAACACCAGACTCCGCGCCGTACCTCCGGACTTGGCCAGCCTTGTCTACGAGGAGGACCACTCGGTCCTCCAAGTAGCTGGCCAAGAGGGCCCGCAAGTATGAAGGCACTCCGTGGTACCGGAGTGCCTCCAAGATCGTGGAGTGGGGGACGGAATTGAACGCGTTGGCTATGTCAAATGACACAGCCAACACTCCGTCCCCAGACTCCACGGCCTCCCTCACCTGGCCCTTCAGCCGGGCCAGCGCGTCCACTGTCGAACGCCCAACTCGGAAACCGAATTGGGCGTCCGACAGGTTCGGCCCAACCCCCCGCAGGAGGCCATTCAGCCGACCGGCGACGATCCCCTCGAACAGTTTACCGACCTCATCGAGCAGAACGATGGGTCGGTATGCCGAGGGGGAGTCTGCCGGTCGTCCCTCCTTACGGAGGAGGCACAGTTGCCCCTCCTTCCAGGTTTTCGGGAACCTCCCAGCCGTGAAACACGCGCTGAAGAGGTCCCGAAACCTGTCCGCCATTTGGGTGGCCGCAATGGCCACCACCCTTGCGGGGACGCCGTCCGGCCCGGGGGCGGTTTTCTTGGCGCGGAGGCGAAGCGTCGCCGCGCCAAACTCCGCCCCCGTGACCGGAGGGACCTCCTCCGCCGGCGGAGCCGCCTCCCGCGGGGGGTCCATCACTGGAGGGGTGAAGTTGGTCCCTGTTGGAAACAAGGACCGAACCACCCCATCCAGCAACGCCGGCTCGAGGGTCTCTGCTAGCGGGGGACCGAAGGGGCGCAGTTTATTCCGCGCCGCCTTATACGGTCTCCCGTACGGGTCTCTGTCGAGACCCTCTAGCATTTCGGCCCTCGCCGCGTCGTCGGCGGCGAACATGGCCGCCTTGAGGACCTTTTTTGCCTCTACGTACGAGGCGTAGAGAAGGTCCTCGTTCGACGCGTCCCGCACGCTCCGCCGTCGACTCCGCGTGTAGGCCCTCCTGGCCACCACGCAGGCGGCCCGGAGCCCCGCCAGCTCCTCCGACCACCAATAGACGGCGCGTCGGGGAGGTGGGCGGCGAGACCGAGGCATGCTGGAGTTGCACACCTCGGTCAGGGACTCCCGCAGTCGGACCGCCGAGGCGTCGACGTCCAGGACATTGACAGGAGGCGTGAGCCAGTCCTGGACGAACGCCGCCTCCTTGGCCGCCCCTCGGTCCAGGTGGATCTGAGCCCACCGTGGAAAGGGGGACTGGCCCGAGCGGGCCATCCCCCTGGGGCTCTTGGTGGAGACGATGTCGAACCGCACGTATCGGTGGTCCGACAAGGTCTCCACCGTTTCCACCCGCCAGCCGACGACGCGGGCGGCAAGTGCGGGGGTGGCGAACGATACGTCCACCACCGTCCCTCCCCGTTGCCGCACACACGTGTGGGCCGTCCCTCTATTTAGGAGGGACACGCCCGACGAGGCCGCCCAAAATTCGACGGCCTGCCCGCGGACGTTGCAAGAGGCGGCCCGGTTGCCCCAGGCCGCCGACTTGGCGTTCAGGTCGCCCAATACGGCGACCTGGCGCGGCGCCGCCCTACCGACTACTGCGGTCAGGACTTCGAGAAAATCCTCGAAGTCCTGTAAAGGGCGGTTAGGGGAGAAATAGACCCCCACCAGGGCTATTTCTCCCCACGCGGCGGCCACGTATCCCGGTCCCCTCTCTAAGAGCGAGAGGGGAGGGGAGTCCGTGGAAGACCGCGACACCAACGCCACCGAGCCGTCCCGATCACCCAGCCAACGGCCAGGGACAGAGTACGGCTCGGCGACCACCGCAACGTCTACTAACCACTCAGCCAGGGCCTGCATCAGCAGGTCCTGGGCTGCTTTACAGTGGTTAGTATTCGCCTGTAGGATGCGATGTCTGGACCTATCCATCATTCGGCCATCGCACCCCCCTCGTCGGCCACCGAGGTCCCAGCCTCAGGGACGACGGTGGTAGCGGCAGGCTGGGACGGCGCCTGCGCTTTGCCCTTCTTTGGGGGAGGATTGCAGTTCCTCCCCCTCATCACGTGGTCCGCCGGGCGGCCACTGGCGGCGCACACCGCGCAGTGCGGCTTGGCGGCCGTGCAGGAGGCGGACATGTGCCCCTCCTTACCGCAGCGGTAACAGGCGTCCGACCTGTCCACCTTGGACGGACAGAGGGCCCGTGTGTGGCCGATTCCGAAGCACTTGTAGCAGCGCAAAGGCTGCTCACCAAGTGCTCGGACCACACACGACCCAAACCCGACGGCAAGCCGTCCCTTGGCAAGGACGGCCTTAGCTGCGGTGACCGGGCACTCCAGGCGGATTGTGCCCATGCCGCCGCGGCCGGGCCTGATAGCCCGACCCTGTACCGCTGCGGTGTTGCAGCCCCCTACTGCTGCGAGCGCCGCCACGACCTCCTCTTTGGTGACCGAATCGTCAAGATTGGTCACCTCGAGGGCCGCCGACTTGACGGGCCTTACCACTTTGGCCGCGTCCGCGATGACCTCTTGCAACTTCGTTGCGAAGAGGTCAGCGTTGGTGCCGCCCTGAGCCCCCGGGAACTCGAAAATACGAGCCCCGGCTTGGGTCTGGCGGCACGTGATGGCGCCGATTCCCAACTTGGTGGGATCGGCGTTGGTACGAGCCCGTTTCAGCACGGACTCGTACGTCTCACCACGCTCCGCGGCCTCCGCGGTGAGCGTCACCACAACGGCCGCGGTTTTGGGAGAAACTAAGGTTTTTCTCCCACCGGCAGAGGCCCTTTTAGCTGCCGGGGCAGCGGTGGCGGGCTTAGGGGCCGACTTTTGCCCCTTCCCCTTCCCCTTCCCCTTGCCGGTCGTCTGGGACGGGCAGGGAGGGGAGATGTTGGCTGGGGAGGCAGGGGCGGCGGCCGCTCTCGCCTTCTTGGCCTTGCCCTTCCCCTTTTTGACCACCTTCGTCCACGGCTGGGTGGACGGGGTGGTGGAAGGGAGAAGGGCGTCCTCCCTTTGGGAGGATGGCCCAGGCTCGCACGGCCTCTTGTCCGCCGCGAGGGGCGGTCGGAGGCGCTTTTCGGGCAAGAGCCTGTCCTCGATGCCAGCGAGGCAGGCTCTCGTAAATGCCCTTTCCTCCATCACAACCTTGCGGATGACATCCTCAAGGTTGGAAGAGGAGGAAGGGCCCTCCACCGCAGGTCTCGGCTCAGCTTGGGTTGGCTGGGCCGTGACCTCAGCCAGCTTCTTATGCAGCTGGCTGACCTCCGACTGCAGGCGATCTATCTTCGCCTGCAGTTGCCGCGTCTCGTCGGTGGCTGTGCGTTGCACGAGCTCCCGGACGATGCCACCCATGCTGGCGGCCCTGCATTTAAGGGACTTCTGGAAAGTCCCTTTTAGATTGGAGGACTTAGAGGCGACCACCCTGATCTCCTCTTCGTCCTCCTGCGCCATGCGCTCCAGCTCGGCCAGCGAGTGGTCCGCGTATAAGACGCTAGACGCACCGTACCCGGACTTAGCCCGGGCGGCCTGCGCCTGCATCTCCTTCGCGGCGACCCTCTCTTCCAGGTCTTCCTGGAGCTGGGCCCTTCGTGCGAGGTCCAACTGACGTTGGGCGTCCGCCAGACCCACGTCGTGGGTGTCCGCCACAGTGGAAGGCTTTTTGGCCTTCGCCTTCTTTTTTGGCTTAGCACTCCTCGTGGAGTCCGAGGAGCCTTCGCCGCCGTCCTTCAGGAAGGATCGCTTCCGCTTTTGTAAGCGACTTTCGGCTTCCATCGCCGAACTTCCGTCCGACTCTGGAACGAGCGACTCGTTGTCGGAGTCCGACAACACGTCGACCGACAGTGTGCGGAACATGCTACCCGGTGATGGGCGGCAAACTTCCGACGCCATACTGGCATCGCCGGCGTGGCCCTGAGAAGGGCCTTTGGTTTGGCCCTGAGAAGGGCCTTTGGTTTGGCCCTCAGAAGGGCCTTTGGTTTGGCCCTGAGAAGGGCCTTTGGTTTGGCCCTGAGAAGGGCCTTTGGTTTGGCCCTGAGAAGGGCCTTCTGGTTGGCCCTGAGAAGGGCCTTTGGTTTGGCCCTGAGAAGGGCCTTCTGGTTGGCCCTGAGAAGGGCCTTTTGGTTGGCCCTGAGAAGGGCCTTTTGGTTGGCCCTGAGAAGGGCCTTCTGGTTGGCCCTGAGAAGGGCCTTTTGGTTGGCCCTGATAAGGGCCTTTTAAGAACCGCCCGGAGGCGAACCTTGAAATCCTTTATGGATTCCTTCCCGCCGGGGGGCGGAAAGGATATGTCGGACTCAGCTAAAAGCGCCATACCGACTAAAACCACCTGGGTGTTCCTTCTCTCGCTTCCGGTCGGGGCCGCGGGTAAGTTACACACTCTTCCGTAGCCACCTCCCTCAGCGTCTGCCCTGATGGGCCCTTCTTCCAGAAGGAAGGCTCGAAAGCCTTTCCACACTCCGCTTGAGGCACCTTAGGAACACGTAAGGTGTCTTCCAGCTACGGACCTCATAGAGCGGGCGACAGACCCCCCGATCCGTCGCCCGCAGGTCCACGTTATGGCGGCATTCTAGCTATGTAAGCCAGGCGCCGCCGGCCGTGCCGCCTGCGGCGAATCGGAAGAGAGTTCGGGTCTTCCTCCCGCTCCCGTTCCGCCGCTTCCTTCTGCGTTAGGATGGTTTCGCAGAAGGTTTCTACCCCACTCCATGCCTCCTCGCTCTCGGCCATGACCTTGACCAAGGCTGCCAGCGACAGGTCTCCTCCAACAATTGCTGATACGGCAGCACGAGGCACCGCCCAAGCTGGGCACTCTTCGCGCGTATGTTGTGCCGTATCAGCGACTCCACCTCCACAATGGTGGCACTCCACCGACGGCTCTCGTCCCGCCACCTCGCACAGATACCTGCCGAAACAGCCGTGTCCGGTCAGCATCTGCGCGATGTGGTAGGTGAGCGCACCATGCTTCCGTTCGACCCAAACCCGAAGGATGGGTCGAACTGCCTCCACCAGTTCCCAGCTAGCGCCCGGGATCTCTAAACGCGCTTTCCACCTCCGGAAGAGATCGTCGCGTGCTTCCTCTTCCCACTGCGCGATCTCTCGCGGATGTGGTCGGTCGCCTGCCTCCTGCGCTTCCACGCCCCGCCAATACCTCGCCGCAAGCACCTGCGCATCAAACTCCCACGGCGGGACACCGGCAAGGACACACGCCCCAGCGTGCGACACCGTGCGGTACGCCCTAGCCACCCTGAGTGCCATTCCGCGCTGCGGTTTCCGCAGCAGTGGCACGTTTCGGGAGCACAGGGCATCTGCCCATATCGGCGCACCGTAGAGCGCCATCGACCTCACTACACCGGCATATAGGCGTCTACATGCCCTTCCTGGACCCCCTACATTAGGGAGCAATCTCCCGAGCGCACCGGCAGCAGCCAAAAGTTTCGGGGCCAACCGCCGGAAGTGCTCGTCAAACTTCCAAGTGCCGTCGAGGACGATTCCTAGATACTTCATCGTCGACCCGACAGCAATGGAAGTTCCCCCTACCATTATTGAGGAACCGGGCGGTGGCGCATTCCGAGGCCCATGAAAAACTAGGGCCTCAGATTTACTGAGGGCCACCTCCAGTCCCAGAGCCCTGATCCTGTGGACCATCTGGGCAACGCCCGCCGTAGCGAGGCGAGCCGCCTCCCGATGAGTCCCTCCGCGGGCCGTCACGAGCGTGTCATCGGCGTAGCAAGTGACGTGTACTCCCGCCAGTGCTATCCCTCGCAACGCCCAGTCGTACCCGATGTTCCACAGGAGCGGACCAAGGACCGACCCCTGTGGAACACCGCACGACATCGCCTTCCTCGCCCAGCCGTCCTTCGTCGGGAATTCTACGGCCCTGCCGTCAAAGTAATCTGCCACCACTTTCCGCAGATACTCTGGCACCCCGTGATACACGAGGGCCGCCTTAACCGTTTCCCAGGGCAGAGTGTTGAACGCGTTGGATATATCCAGAGACACTGCCCACAACACTCCACCCTCGGAAACCACCTCTTCTGCCAGGTCCCTGACCCGGGCGATCGCGCTCACCGTAGAACGGCCCCGGCGGAAGCCATATTGCGCATCATCGAGCCCTGGGTCCATGCTCTCGACGAGGCGAGCAGCGAGCACACGCTCGAAGAGCTTGCTTACCTCGTCCAAAAGCACGATGGGGCGATAGGCCGACGGCATTTCAGCCGGGCGCCCGTCCTTCCGAAGAAGTACGAGCTTCCCCGTCTTCCACGCCCTCGGGAATCTACCCTCATTGAGGCACGCATTAAATAGGGCCCGCACCCACTCCCCCATCTCTCCAAGCGCGAGCACCAAGGCTCGGCCCGGTATGCCATCCAGTCCTGGGGCAGTGTTCTTCAGCCGAAGCTTCATAACAGCTACCCCGAACTCCACCTCAGATATTGGAGGTACCGTTGCGGCGTCACTCTCTTGTCTATGGGTGCCTATAGGTGGTGGCACCCACTCATCCCGTTGGGGGAAGAGAGTGTTCACCACTTGCTCCAGTAGTTGGGGCTCCAGACTCGTGGTTAGCGGGGGGGCCCAAGGTCGCAGTTTTTGACGTACAACACGATACGGCCTCCCCCATGGATCACGGTCGAGCACCCCTAACCACTCCTCCCATGCTGCCTCCTTGGCCTGCGCGATGGCTACCTGCAGAGCTGTGCAGGTGGTCCTGTAAGCCTGGTATATCGTGTCCTCCTGGCTCTGAACACGGACCCTTCTCCTTCTGTACCGAGTGTAGACGCGGCGCGCGGCAACGCAGGCTCTGCGCAATTCGCCCAGCTCCGGGCACCACCAGTACACTTCCCGCCGAGGCGGGAATGGTTTGGCCCTCGGCATCGCGGCATCACAGACGCGGGTCAAAGCGCTCCGCAACCGCTCCGCCGCGTCATCCACCTCCTCAATGGGATCAGACAAAGTCCAGGACTCTACCAGAGCTGCCTCTACTGCTACATCTCGGTCCAAGCGCCGTAGCACCCAGCGCGGGACACCTCCAACAGAAGGTTGAGGACCTACTCGTGGAGTGGTAGGGGACGTGGTGACCTCGTAGCGGATGTAGCGGTGATCCGACAGCGTCTCCACGTCCTCCAACACTCTCCATCCCCGGACACGATGCACCAGGGACGACGACGCAAACGTTAAGTCCACGATAGACCCCCCCTGCCGTCGCACGCATGTGTCAGCCGACCCCGTATTAAGAAGGGTGAGTCCCATGGACACCACCCACTCTTCCAGTGCCTCTCCCTTGGTGTCTGTTGCTGGGGATCCCCACGCGGTTGATTTCACGTTAAAATCTCCAGCAACAAGCACGGGGTAGGAGGCTACTTGCCCAATCATGGCCCCGACATCAACAAGCATTTGCTCGAAGTCGGCGAGGCCCCGATTGGGCGAAAAGTACACCCCCACAACCGCCACGCCACCCACAACAGCCAACACGCACCCTCGACCTTTGGACACCCGATCAATGGACGGAGCGCCCGCGGCCACCGGTGCTACGATAGCCACCAAGCCATCGCGGTCACCCACCCAGTCATTCCGGGGAGGGACCACATACGGCTCGGTGACCACAGCTATCTTTATCATGCACTCTGCCATGCTCTGAATCAAAAGGTCCTGAGCCCTGGCAGAGTGCATGACGTTCGCCTGCAGGAATGGTAGCGCCATCTAAATAGAGGTGTCCATGATCTCCTCCCCCGCTTTGCGCTGGGACGATTGAGAGGCTTTGGCCCCCTCTTTAACCTTCCCCCTCCTTTTCCGGCCTGTGCGGCTCTTTTGTTGCCCGGATTTGGCATCGGGACAGTCCTTTCCGCCAATTGGGTGCGCCGCTGGCTTGTTAGCCGCTGCACATACGGCGCAGTGAGGCTCAGTTTTGCAGTCCCTCGCTCTGTGGCCAGGTTTTCCGCAACGATAACAGAGACCGCTGCGGTCTACTCCAACCGTGCACTTGCTCGCAAGGTGGCCAGTCTCGAGACACCGGAAACACCTCAACGGCAAGCGGTTGAGCAACACCACTCGTGCAGATATCCAGCCCACCTTTAGCCGGCCAATATCCACCACGCCCGGAGGCGAACCTAACCTAACCTTTTTTTTTTTTTTTTTTTGACGCTGGGAAAAATGCTTTATGCATACCCCCCCGTCGGGGGACGGAAGGGTTATGTGGGACTCCCGGCGGTGCTCCCCACCGGTATACCCACTAAACGACCCAGCGGCACTCCCGCATCGCCTATATGGAGGGGAACTGGGAATCCGGCACAGCCTTTCCATCCAGCCCCCCGCCGACGACCGCCCGCCTTTACGGCGAGCCCTTCACCCCCCTCCCCACCCTGGGAGAGGGGCCCGAGAATAACCGCGAGTGCTCGCGGTCATTCCCACCCGGCGGAAGTGGAGGATACGTGCAATGCGGGAGAAGACGCCCCCGCGCCTGTCTCCCGCTATCCTCCACCAGGAGGGGGAAGACGATTGTCGTGCAATCGCCTTCTCCGACCCGTTCGTCGCCTGCGGAGTGGCGCTGCGAGAGGGTCTTCCTCCCGCGCCCGCTCCGCCGCCTCCTTTTGCAAAATTACTTCCTCGCAAAAGGAGGCCACCGCAGCCCAGGACTCCTCGCTTCCCAGCATGGCTAAAACCACGCTGGGCAGCGAGAGGTCCTGCCCGACCACCGCCATCAATTGGCGGCGCGGCCCAGACCACGACGCACACACCTCCAGGGTGTGCTGCGCCGTGTCCACCGCCGCGCCACAAACCTAACCTAACCCGCAAAAGCATAGTCCACGATGTCTACCGGTGGCGCCCCAGCCGTTGCCGGGGCTTCCCGCGCCGTAGGGGGGATGGTCGTGCACGCTTGACCATCTCCCAGACCGCTCAGTGGCTAATCACCACAGGCAGAGGACTCCCATCGTCTACCTGCAGCCACTATGGGTTGAGTCTGGCGGCAAAACGCCGCCTTCTCGCCCCAAGCCGTCTACGCCGGAGGGGATGCGCGAGAGGATCTTCCTCGCGCTCCCGCTCCGCGGTCTCCTTTTGCGACATGACTGTTTCGCAGAAGGAGACCACCGCCTCCCAGGACCTCTCGTCGCTCAGCATCGCTTCGACAATGCTTTGGAGCGAGAGGTCCACCCGCTGAATAATGCGTGCCATTTGGCCGCGCTCCGCGTCCCAACGACTGCACACCTCAAGGGTGTGCTGAGCAGTGTCGTCGGGACTTCCGCACTCGTGGCACAGCGGGGCCGGCTCTCTACCTATTTTGTGCAGGTAGTGACCGAAGCACCCATGCCCAGTCATTACCTGCACGAGCCGGTACGACGTCGCGCCGACTGCCCTCTTCAGCCAAAGGTCGGCCGTTGGGATGATCGCCTCTATGGTACGGACACCATAAGGGGCGACCTCCAGTTGGGCCTTCCACCGGTCCCGCAGTCGGCGCTCTGTCGCGCGACGGGCGGCTGCCACCTCCTCCGGGGCCGGGCGTTCGCCTGTTGTCCGGACCCTGGACCTACGTTGGTAGGTCTCTGCGTGCACCTCTGCGTCTAGCTCCCACGGGGGGGGTGCACGCGAGAAGGCAGGCGGCCGCGTGGGCCACCGTTACATAGGCTCTTACAATTCTGATGGCCACGACTCGTTGTGGCCTCCGCAGCAGGGCCCTATTTCGAGCGGACAGCTTGTCCGCCCATATCGGGGCCCCATAGAGGGCCATGCTCCTTGTCACGCCGGCGTATAGCCGCCGGCACAAGGAACCCGGCCCTCCTACATTGGGCAGAAGTTTGCCCAGCGCCGATGCGGCGCCCACGATTCGGGGAGCTAGTCTTGAGAAATGCTCCCCGAAATCCCACTTGCGGTCCAGTATTAGCCCCAAATATTTAATGTGGGGCTTTATTTGGACCGCTTCACCCTCCAGGGTGAGCGTCGCACTCGCGGGCAGATTCCACCCTCGCCCCCCGAAAACTATAGCCTCAGTCTTCGGGAGGCTCACCTTTAGGCCGAGCCTGGTGATTCGTTCAATCGCCAACTCGGCCGCCACTTCCGCCCTCCGGGAGGTCTCCCGCTTGTCGCTCCCGCGCACTGCCACCATTGTGTCGTCCGCGTAGCAGACGACAAGTGTGCGCGGAAGCAGCTCCCCCCGGATCACCCAGTCGTACCCCAGGTTCCATAGAAGTGGACCGAGCACGGAACCCTGGGGCACGCCGCAGGCCATCACTCTCTCCCCCCGTTGCCCGTCCTTCTTTTCCCAGAGCACTACCCTCTCGGTTAGGTAGTGCTCAACTATCCGCCTCAGGTAGAGAGGCACTTCATGGTATCGAAGTGCCTCCCTGATCACCCCGTAGGGGAGGGTGCCAAACGCGTTTGCGATGTCTAGTGACACCGCGATGACACCCTCCCCCCTGCTCGACGCGTACTCACAGAAGTCCCTCAATGTCTTCAGCGCGTCGAGCGTGGACCGTCCTTCCCGGAACCCGAATTGTCTGTCAGAGACGTTCGGGCCGGCGGTCTCCATGTGCCGCAGGATCCGGGAGGCCAGGATGCGTTCAAACGCTTTCCCGGCCTCATCCAGCAGCACTATGGGGCGATAGGCGGAAGGGCAATCCGTCGGTCGACCCTCTTTACGGAGGAGGCATAGTCGCCCCTCCTTCCATACCCTAGGGAACTTTCCCTCTGTCAGGCAGTCATCCATGACGTGCCTGAGTCGGTCCCCTAGGTGTTTCAGTGCGACTGCGAGGACGCGACCGGGAACGCCGTCCGGGCCCGGGGCTTTTTTGCAGCCCCGGAGTCGGTGTATCACTCGATTGAACTCGTCGTCACCTATTGGTTGAACGACGAGCTCGGCCTCCGGTTCCCTTATGGGGTCGACCATCGACGGGGGAGAGATCAAGGGGGCTGGCGGAAATAGCCCCTCGACTACTCTCTGGAGAAGTTCGGGCTCTAGGGAGTCCATGGGGGGGGCGGTGCGCATTTTGTTACGCACCATCTTGTATGGCCGCCCCCATGGGTCCCTGTCCAAGGTGGCCAAGAACGACTCGTGAGCTTCGTCCTTGGCCTTGGCAATCGCCACCTGGAGGGCCTTCTTCGCCTCTTTGAGGGCCCTGTGGAACCCTTCTTCCTCTTCTTCAGTGTGCCGCCTGCGCCTACAGTGTTGAAAGGCGCGGCGGGCACTATTACTGGTGGACCGCAGGGCCGCAATTTCTTCGGACCACCAGTATACGCTCTTACGGGCGAAACGGCGACCAACCCGAGGCATGGCCGCGTCGCACACATTCTGTAGTGCGACGCGGAACTGTGCCGCCCTTTCTTCAACTCCGAGAGTGACGGGTGGGGCAGCACACCACTCCTTTTCCACCATGGCCGCCTCGTTCGCCATGTCCCTGTCCAGCTTGACCAGGGACCACTTCGGGAACTTCCGCCCCCTCCTGGTACTGCCCGTGATGGGCGCCGGTGGAGCCCCCGTCTTGGAGACCCTCATCCTGATGTACAGGTGGTCTGAGAGGGTCTCAACATCCTCCAGGACACGCCAATTCGTGACGCGTGCGGCTATGGCAGGGGTCGCGAACGTGACGTCCACGATTGACCCCCCCTGCCGCCGCACGCAGGTATTCGTGGTGCCCTGGTTTAGGACCACGAGTCCCGTTGCCGCAACCCAATCCTCCAGAGCCGTACCCCTATGGTCCGTAATGGGGGAACCCCATGCCGAACTTTTGGCGTTGAGGTCCCCCAGGACCATAACCTGCCTCGGGGCAGCCCTCCGGACCACCCCCCCTAATATCCCCAGGAACGTGTCGAACTCCCGCAGCGGCCTATTGGGGGAGAAGTACGCGGCCACCAGCACCGTGTCGTTCCCCCATTTGGCCGCCACGAATCCTGGGCCACCCTCGATCCTTGATATGGGGGGGAGGTCCCCCATCGCCGGCACCACTATCGCCACTACTCCGTCGGTGTCCCCTGCCCAATTAGATTGAGGGGGGATGAAGTAGGGCTCCGTTACCACCGTAACACCAATTTTCCACTCCGCCATGGCCTGCATGAGCAGATCCTGAGCTCTGGCGGAGTGGTTGGCGTTTATCTGCAGGACGTCTAGATGTCGGTGTGCTGACATCTAGACGTCCATATTGTTGTCCTCTTGTTGCCGGCTGGCGGCTGTTTCGGCTGGAGGGGGCCGGATGGGGCGGGTGGGTCTCGGCCTCACCTCTCTTCCCCTTGTCTCCGGTGGGGAGCATTTCGGTCCCCTCATTACGTGATTGGCTGGGAGGCCTGCATGGTGGCATACTGCGCACCGTACTTTTTCCTCCCAGCATTCGACTGCTTTGTGCCCCTCTGCGCCGCACCGGTAGCACATCTGGCCCCGGTCCACCTTTGAAGGGCACAACTCGCGCGTGTGGCCGACACCCATGCATTTGTAGCACCGCATGGGTGCTGGTCCGACGGAATTAATCCTGGCAGACGACCAGCCTACCAGGATCTGACCGCGCTTGAGGAGGGCTTTTGCAATTCCCACCGGACATTGCACAAGGGCCACCCCACTACCATTATAGTATGTAGGGCGAATGCCCCCTACCTTAACTTGCGCCTCGGCGCATCCCCCCGCCTTGGCGACGGCAGCCGCCAGGGTCTCCCTTGTCGCCGACTCATCTAGGCCTGCGACCTCGATAGCGGCCATTTTTTCAGGGCGGCTCACATGGGCCACGTCGCCCACAAGACCCTGCAGCTTTTCTGCAAGGCTGTCCGCCGCCCTTCCGCTCTCTGCTCCAGGGACCTCGATGACTCGGCCCCCCGTCACCGAGTTCCTGACCCTGACATGCTGCAGGCCTATCTCCTCCAAGCTTATGCCGGTAATGGCCTTGGTCATGACAGCCTGCAGCGTGGTGTCGGTGATAACGTCTTTCCTCATCGTGATTACCACCGCTGCCGTCTTGGGGACTACCAGACCCTTCTGCCTTGGTGCCGCTTTCTTCTTGGGCGGCGGGGGGGGTGGGGGAGTGGCCGTAGCCTTTCCCTTTCCCTTCCTCTTCTTTCTCCCTGCTTCCTGGGTGATCCATGTCTCACCCAGGGGCGCAGGTGCAGTCTCCATTGCTGGGACAGGCTTGCTTGCCGGGGCAGGCCTGGCTGCTGGGGCAGGCTTGGCTGCCGGGGCAGTCTTGGCTGCCGGGGCGGTGGTTTCCGGGGCCACCGGGGCCGCTTTTTTGGCGGCCCTTTTCGGCCTACCATCCCCAAGTCTGGCCCTGCTCTCAGGCTCGAAGGCCACTCCTCTCGTTGAGGCTGATGGGGCCTCCTTCCTTTTATCCGCCGCTAGCGGGGGGCGGATTATTGGTGCTGGGGGAAGGCGACTGGAAATCTCCTCGATTCTAGCGTTAAGCATGTTACCGAGGGAGACCGTCAAGTCGCGCTTCATGCTGTCCAGCAGCTCCGCCAATTCCGCAGCGGCGGATTGTGTCGGCGGGGGGGCCCTAGGGGCCGGGATCTCACGCTCCGGCTGCGGAGCCGGGGCCTGGCGCTCTGAGAAGGCAATTCTCAGGGCCTTGAGTTCCGCTGTGCAGAGAGCGAGTTGCTCCCGCATCCTCTTGTTGTCCGCCTTTAGGATGCGGATCTCCTCGCTCTCGGACCTGGAAGCGTTGACTTCCTCCATAGCCCTTAATATGGTGCGGCAGGCCCGGTTCATGGTGCCCCACACCTCACCCTTCAAGTTGCCCGACTTGCGGGCCCCCTCCATTATTTCGACTGCCGCTTGTTTGGTGGCCTCCACCGGGTCAGAGAGGAGAACCTCAGACGGCGTCAAAATCTTTCCTGGTGGGGAGATAGTTCCCCCACTCCCCATTGTTCCCTTGGAGCGGAGCTCCGGGAGTTCCTTCCTATACGAGGAGGGGCCGGCGGCGACGTCTGTGTCGGAGCTAAGATAAGTCTCCGAACTTCGGAGCCTACCTCTTGCCGACGCCATCCCCGCGTAGGACCCTTTGGGCTTGCCCCTCCGGGCTGATCCAACCTTAGGCCCATTATCAGGCCTTGCGTCATCCGCCTGGTCTACATGCCCCCTCTTCTGGGGCTGAGACGTCACCTCCATGGCCTCTGTGAATTCTTCCTCGGATTCCGTGGAAGAAGAGTCCAAAATTCCTTCGTCCCACTTGCGGTGGGAACTTTCCCCCTCTTCAGACGTGGCCATTTGGCCCCGCCAACGTCTCTACCAAAGTTGGTCCAAATCCGACCCCCCCAGCCGAAGTTATCCCCCAAATCAGAGTTTGGCTAAAAAACGGTCAAGGTGGAGTCGCCTCGGAGAAATCCCATACAAATTTCAAAAAGCGCCTGAAAAATCAAAATAGCAACGCGATTCCTCAGGACACTTTTTGAAAAATTTTTTTGGCTGACTTCCCCTTAACGGAGCCGAAAACCAAAAATAACACCTTATAGGGGCTGAAGTCCCCTATCCCCTGGCACCCCTACTGAGACCGTAGGGGAAAACCAGACCCCAAGTATTCACGCCTGAACTTTCCCAACTTTTTTGACAAAAATTTTTTCCAAAATTTTCCCTAAAATTACTAAAAATCCGATTACTTCCAAACCCTAAGGAGAAAAGCAACCGGACCTAGCCTACGCGAAATTTAATGAATGCCGCTATAACCTAATTTAAAAAAGTGCTAAAAACGATAGCCGCAAACCCGACTTTTTTTCGATTGAAAAAGGTAAACAAACCGTTTTTCAACCGAAAAATCCTGAGTTGTAACTTTTTTCTCCTTTTGATGATATTTTTGTCCGCAAACAACTCAGCGCCACAGCGTTTTCACAGCCGTGTGCGCCTCGTTAATCCGCAACTTACGATGTATTGAACTTCGCTGTAGCTCACATAGGCTGATCGCTAAGGCAGTTAATACATCGGGTCGGACCTCCAAAACTCGTCAACCTAACCTAACCTTTTTTTTTTTTTTTTTTTATCGTGGGGAAATCCTCATGGATACCACCCGGCGCGGGGGCGCCGGAATGGTTATGCCGGACTCTTACCGGCTAAAACCACCACGGTGAGCAATCATTCCGCCCAGGTGGGGCAAGGTGGGGTCGCGCTAGCATTCACCACCTTACCACGGCGGTTGGCCCAGTTGCGAGCAACCAGGCCCCAGCATGGAGGGGGCGGTCTTCTCACAAAGACCCCCCTCAAGACGACGAGTGAGGTCGTTCAAGCCGGCTGTGAGTCCCCCGACTCGCAGCCAGTGACCCCACTTATATAGGAGGACCCCAGTTATAGAGGGAGCCACCACGTCTATTGCCACTGCGCCAGGACCTGCATGAGCAGGTCTTGGGCCTGGGCGCAGTGGTTGAGGTTCGTCAGGCGGAAGTTGTGATGTCGGACCTGATCCATCAATCAGACATCAGAACCTCCTCGCTCGCCACTGGGCGAGCAACTTCCATCGCGACGCTCACAGCCGCAGGGTTGGCCTGGGTCCTAACGGTCTTGCTCTTCGTCTTTGGGGGAAGGCAGCTCCGTCCCCCCATCACGTGCCCAGCAGGCTTTCCTGCCTCTGCGCATATCGCGCAGCGCGGGGTGGACTTCACACAGCTGGCCGCTTTATGTCCCGTGCTTCCACACCGGAAGCACAGGTCTCCCCTGTCGGCCGATTCTGTACACTGGGGGCGCGTGTGACCCAGCCCCATGCACCTGAAGCAGCGCATGGGACGCACCTCCAAGGCAACCACTCGCACCGAACTCCATCCGACCAACAGCCTACCCGTTCCCGACAACACTTTGGCTGCCGAGATCGGACAGGTCACAATGGTTGCGCCGGTGCCGCCAAAGCCGCGGCGAATTTCGCCCACCCTTATTGCAGTCAGCTGACAGCCACCTGCTTTGGCGACCGCCGCCGCCACTTTCTCCTTCGTGGCTGCATCGTCCAGACCCGTGATGCTCAAATTGGCAGATTTCACGGGCCTGGCAATGTTGGCCACCTCGGACAGGACTCCACGGAGCTTCTCCGCGAGTTTGTCCGCCTTCTCAGAGTTTTGGGAGCCAGATATTTCCAGAAGCCTGGCTCCCGTCGCCGTCTGGCGTAAGCGGAGCCGGTCAATCTCCAGCTCCTGCAAATCAACCTTTTCCTGCGCCAGTTGAAGGACGGCACAGTATGTAACCCCCTTCTCTGCGGCTTCAGGCTGTAATGACAGCACCACAGCCGCAGTTTTAGGGACCCTCAGCGCTGCTTTCGGCTTGGCAGCTAGCTTGGCAGCTGCCTTCGGCTTTGGTGCAGTGGTGGTGGGACGAGCCGAGGGGGCACCTACCGGGGTAGCAGATTTGCCCTTTCCCTTACCCTTCCCTTTCCTCTTCCCGCTAACAGTGACCCACGTTTCCGCCTCTGGAACGGCGGGTTGCCCAGCCTCAATGGCACTTTTGGTCCGCTCAGGATTCGAAGGTCCCGCAACCGGTGCCACTGTGGGAGAGACAGCCATCTTTGGGCCTTGACCGGCCCGCTTATCCACCTTGGCAGCGGACTTACGAGGCGGCTCAGGCGTCAGCTTGGGTTTGGCGGCAGCTGCTGCCACCTTTTCGGCGTCCCCTCTTAGTGGCGGACGAACCATCGGGGCTGGCAGAAGCCGGTCCTCGATCCCAGCGAGTCGGGCGTTGAGCATTTGCCCAAGCGTGCTGGTCAAAGACCGCCTCAACTCCTCGACTAGTTCCTCCGCCCCAATCCTAGCCACGGGTGGTGCCCGCGTCCCCGAAGACGCCACAGCGGCGGCGGTGTTGGCCGCAACCACCTCCGACTTGGCTTCGTGAAAGCCGCGACGCAGTGCCTTCACCTCCGCTTTGTGGGACTCGACTTCTAGTCGCAGCCGGCTGTTTTCCGCCCTTAAGCGCCGCGTCTCTTCTGCCTCGCTTCTGCTGGCTAGGGCATCCACAACCTCCCTAAGGGCCGATGCGGACCTTTTCAGGCGAGCCACAAACTCACCCTTTAGGTTGCCCGACTTCTTTGTCACCTCTAAAATGCAGGCGAGTCCTTCGCCCGCATGCGCCCTCAGTTCTTGGGCGTTCAGCATGCTGATATCATCAGCCCTCGCGATGACATCGGACTCGTTGCCCGTGTCTGTCGCGAGGTCTGAACCAGTACTCGCCCCCGTCTTCTTTCTTTCGTACTGCCTGCGACGCAGTACGTCCTCCAGTTCGGCATCTGACGGCACCGGAGCAGGCTTGAGGAACTCCGCTCGCGAAGATCTCGCTTTGGCGGTGTTTCCCCTTCCTCTCCTTGCCGAGTTGACTTTAGCAGCCGCCGTCCCCTCGGTCTCCGTACCTGAGTCGGAACCTTGAGCCATGAGGGACAACGGCCGCTTGCGACCACTCGTTTTCCCAGTCGCGGTACTACTTGACCGCACGTCTAGCTCAGACGCTTCGTCTGACACGTCTGAATTGCGCTGCAAAGGGCCTTTTAGACCGCCCTGAGAAGGGCGTTTTTTAAATTTGCCCTTCGCGTCACGTAATGGACGCATCATCACATCAGACGTAAGCGTCCTACCGTCGTCGTCACTATGCGCAGATACGCATACTACTGCTCGGGAGACTTGAGCTTCAATCAGAGGGCTGTTGCCAGTAGTGTTAGCGTTCGCCTTCAGGGCGCCCGCCTGCACTTCCATATCGTCTTTGTCTAAATCGCATGCAATATCGGAATCCGAGTCGAAAGAATAGCCAGTGTCGCGTTCACGAAGGCCGGTGGAGTGCCGACCTACGAAGCATGAGTTGCCCCCCCCAGAGTACGAGGGGCAGCCCTCCACTCCTGATGAAGTGGAGGGGTGGGATTCCCCCTTTCGGGGACCCACCTGGGGACCATTTTCACTAATGCTTTGGTTCATTTTGGTTTCTACTTCAATGCTCCACATCGTCGTCTCTTTTTTTCACTAGGGGTGAGCTCCCCTGCAAGTTTGGAGGGAGCGCCCTGAAAAGGACGTGCTCGCCTCCTCCACCAACGCGCCCTGAAAAGGGCGTGTCCGCCTATCGGCCCCGCTCAGATCGTGAAACATGACCACGACCATGTTGCGGGGTTTGGCCCTCCACTGATCCCGATGGATCCCTCACGTGGGTGGCTTAAACAGGCCGCCCCACCTTCTCGGCGGAGTAGGAAACTCCTTTCCTCCGCCAGACTTCATCCGCTGCGCTTTATGCTAATTTCATAGAGACACGCGGAGAAGCCTCCCCTTTCCCTCCCCGAGGCCCCCAATCCGCTAGTGAAGCGCCGACCAACCCAGAATCCCGCAAGGAAGCTGACCCATACAACCGACTCGCGGGAGACCGAGCAGGACGGCGCCGCAACAACAGTTCGGGAACCTCGCCATTTCCCCCCCAGTGTTTGGTCCGCGCCGGTAAACCGGTAACTCCCATTTCTGAGAGCCGTTCCCCTATCCGCCACCCGGGGACGCGCCGCGTTGAGGTACACCTCCCCACCCACTGGGACAACCCAGCAGGTCCGCGGAACCTAACCTAACCTAACCTAACCTAACCTAACCTTTTTTTTTTTTTTTTTTTTTTTTTTTACGTGAGGAAATCCTTCATGGATACCTTTCGCCCTAGGGGGGGCGGAAGGTTATGCCAGACTCCTACTGGCTAAAACCTCACGGGGTTCCATCGAAAACGCCTTAATTGTCGGGACCGTGAGTTCGCTTTCGCATTCGTTCATGGACCCGACTCAGTGGCGTTGGCTTTTGCTTCAGCCACGTCTTTTGCTTCTCGTCTTGTCTCTTTATTGAGAGGCGCGCGGAACCTCCACGCGCACCGTCTCGAGGCTTATTCGATGGGCGGTGGCACCCCCTAGTGTCACCGCCCAAGCCTACTTTACGGGGGTCGTATATCTTGGAGGAACATCCTCCTTCTACGCCCAGCTCTCCTGCTGCGGATCGGGTTATCTGTTGTTATTTCCCTTTCTCTTTCCGCAGCTTCCTTCTGCATTAGAACCTCATGACAGAAGGCTTTAACGGCTTGCCAATTATCATCACTCCCGACCATAGCATTGACTAGGGTTGGAAGTGACAAGTCCCCTCCTACTATACTTATGAGCACTTGCCTCTGGGTAATCCATGCCGGGCATTCCTCCACTGTATGTTGTGCCGTGTCCATGTCTTTGCCACAATGGTGACAAGCAGGATTCGGTTCCCTTCCAATACGACACAGGTACTTCGAGAAACAGCCGTGTCCCGAAAGCACCTGCGTCAATCTGAATGACATTGCCCCATGTTTCCTGGTAAGCCATTCGTGTAAAACTGGTCGAATTGCTTCGATGGCTCTTATGCCGGCGCTTGGTTGCGCTAGCCTCCTGAGCCACTCCTCCGTCAATGCCACATTAATTTCGGCGCGTTTGACTTGCACCTCTCTTAGGCCCGGTCTTTCTCCCTGTGCTATTTCATGCTCCCGCCAGAAGTGCACCTCTGCGAGACCCCTAGCGTCCAGGTCCCACGGGAGTGTGCCTGCCAGGACGCACGCCGCTTCGAAGGATATTGTGCGGTATCCCCGAATCACTCTTATCGCCATCACTTTCTGGGGTGCCCGCAGAATAGTGATATTCCGTCTGTTAAGAGTATCGGCCCACACTGGAGCGCCGTACATGGCCATGGAGCGCACGACTCCCATGTATAGTCTCCGACATCCCACCTTTGCACCCCTAATGTTGGGAAGTAGCCCTCCAAGAGCGGCCACCGTCTTCGTCAGTTTAGGCGCAAGCCTTTCAAAATGTTTGTTGAAGTCCCATCGGCTATCGAGTACGAGTCCTAGGTATTTCATCGTAGACTCAACGCCGATGTGGACTCCTCCCACTACAATATGTAAATCCGCTGGGGGCTTGTTCCGAGCCCCGTGGAAGCATACCGCTTTAGATTTATTCAGGGCCACCTCTAGTCCGAGAAGCCTTATACGGCGTACAACCTGAGCTACACTTGCGGTGGCAAGGATAGCTGCTTCCCTGTGTGAGCTGGCACTTGCAGTGATCAACGTGTCATCTGCATAACAGAACACACAGGACCCGTGCAAGACAGCTCCTCGCAGCACCCAATCGTATCCGATGTTCCACAGGAGCGGCCCGAGAACCGAGCCCTGTGGAACACCGCACGACATTCTATGTTGCCTCCATCCTTCTTGACCCTGAAACGTCACAACTCGTTCGTTTAAGTAATCCCCAATTATTCTGCAGAGGTATAGGGGCACCCGATGGTAGTTTAGTGCCTCCATTATGCAGCTCCAAGGCAAGGTGTTGAAAGCATTGGCTATGTCAAGAGACACTGCCAATAGCACCTTACCCCCAGATACTGCCTCCTCCGCCGCCGTCTTAATTCGTAATATTGCTCCGACCGTTGAGCGCCCCCTACGGAAACCGAACTGATTTTCGTTCAGATTCGGCCCAACGCAGTTCAGATGACCAGTTAGGCGACTGGCGATTATCCTCTCAAACAGCTTGCCCACTTCATCTAGAAGAACGATGGGGCGGTAAGCCGATGGAGAGTCCGCGGGACGTCCGTCTTTCTTTAATAGCACTAATCGGCCCGTCTTCCATAGTGCTGGAAAGCGTCCCTGCCGCAGGCAGGCATCAAAAAGGCCGCGGAGCCGAGTGCCCAAAGCGCCCATGGCCAGGACCCATGCTCGACCAGGAACTCCATCCGGACCTGGAGCTGTGTTTTTCGCTCTCAGTTTTAAAACTGCCATCCTCAGCTCAACCGAGTCCACCTCCCGCGCTTCAGAGTCTTCACCAATGACTTCCCTAGGCGGAGCCATGGTCGGCGGACGGTGTTCCTCTCCGTTAGGAAACAAAGCCGATACCACTACCCCCAAGAGCTGCGGTTCCAGGCTTTGCGTCAACGGTGGGGCCCACGGGCGGAGTTTACCCCTCACCAACTTGTAGGGTTGCCCCCAGGGGTCCCGGTTTAAATTCTCCAGCAATTCGTCTCGCGCTTGGATTTTGGCCTGAATGATGGCTATCTTCAAAGCCGATTTGGCCTCTTTGTACCGTGCATACAGTTGCACTACCCGCACCTCTTCGCGGCGTCGTCTTCGCCGGTAGTTAGTATACTGGCGTCTTGCTATGACACATGCTCCGCGCAGCTCAGCCAACTCTGCCGACCACCAGTACACCTGGCGCTTTGCTGGGTGGGGCCCAACCCTAGGCATGGCCGCATCACATACATGCGTCATCGCCTCGCGAAACCACTCTGCCTCTTGTTGGACCTCAACCTCTACCTCTACCTGATCACTCGGTGTTGGTATCCAGGCCTGTACTAGCGCAGCCTCCTCGAGTGCCTCCTGATCCAGGCGTTTAAGGGCCCATCGGGGCCTATCTCTATGTGATATAGCTCCAACCGGCCTGTTCGGGTTCAGAGAGGCGACCTCAAATCTGATGTAACAGTGGTCTGATAACGTCTCCACGCTTGCAAGGACCTCCCAGTCACGAATGCGACTTACCAGATTTGTATCTGCAAATGATACATCCACGATGGATGACCCCTGTGGTCGCACACATGTAGGCACTGACCCTCTATTGAGGATATTCAGGCCAGAGGTCAAAGCCCACTCTTCCAGCGTTTCTCCGCGCACATCAGTTACAGAGGACCCCCAAGCCGACGATTTGGCATTAAGATCCCCCAAGACAAGTACTGCGTGCGGGTCGCTTCGCCTTACCAGAGTCCCGACCTCCACGAGAAAACTCTCGAACTCAGCAAGACTCTTATTTGGCGAGAAATAGACCGCCACCACCATTATCCCTTTTACAAGTGCCGCAACAAACCCGCTTCCCTTCATTACCCTGCCAAAGGTTGTCCCCTTAGAGATGATTGCTACGAGCCCATCATTATCTCCAACCCAGTTATCTCTGGGTGGGACAAAGTACGGCTCGGATACCGCTGCTATGTCGATCAACCACTCCGCCATGCTCTGGACCATGAGATCCTGAGCTCTGGCGGAGTGGTTGAGGTTCACCTGTAGGAAGCGTAAGGCCATCCTATATGGTGTCCATACGAACAACCTCACCTCCTGCCTGTGATGGAGGACGGCTATGAGCTGTCGGCAACGGATCTGAGATGTTCCCAGCCCTGTTAGCCCTGTTCCTCCTAGACTTAGGAGGCGAGCATACTTTACTTCCGAGTCTATGTGCCGACGGCTTATTTGCCGCAGCGCACAGCGAACATTTAGGTGGAGCTGCGCAAGTGGACGACTTATGACCGATTTTCCCACATCTGTAGCATTCATCGCTTCTATCAGTATCAGCCGTACACTGGGCACGGACGTGCCCATTTTGAAGGCACCTGAAACACCTCATTGGCCTTGGCTGCAACATTTCGACTCGAGCTGAGACCCAGCCAACCAGCAGACGGCCTTCCTCTCGTATCTTTTTGGCAGCGGTTACCGGACAGCTCACCAATACCACCCCTGTGCCCTGATAAGAGCGTTTAATCTCACCCACCTTTATCAAGTCCTTCGAGCAGTTCCCGCGCTGCGCAATAGCAGCGACAACATCTTCCTTGCTAACCGAATCATCTAACCCTAAGATTCGGAAATCTGCGCATTTAGTGGGTCTGTTTATCCTAGCCCATTCCTCACTTAAGGCCTCTTTTAAATTTTGAGCAAGAGAGTCTGCCTTTTCGCTGCTGGATTGCCCGGCGGCAATCTCTAGGATGCGTGCACCGGTGGCGGCCTTTCGGAATCGTACGCTGGCAATGCCGCAGCTGGTGAGATCCACCTTAGCCTTGGCCTCCTCCATCACTTTTCCATATGTCACACCCTTCTCCTTGGCTCCTGGCTGCAGCGTTATAACAACTGCTGCCGTCCGGGGAGGGCGCAGCTTCACTGGAGCTGGGTGACTCGGAGACTTGGTACCGACTACTTTTGCCGAGAGGTGCCCCGATTTGGGGGCTTCTGTTTTCGACTTTTGGCCTCTTTTTGTTACAACCGCCCAGCTTTGGCTCTCGGGTCCAGGCACTGGTGGCGTATCACGAGGCATGCTCTGAGAGCGCACTGGGATGATAGCACGCTCACTATTCTTCCTTTTATTTTTGTTTTTCCTACTCCTCTTTTCCGATTCGACTGCTTTCTGAGTCTCCTTGGTCTTTTCGGTAGTTGCCACTGCCGCCGGCCAAGCGTTTTCGCGCTTACCAGCGGCTAAAGGAGGGCTAAGCCGCTTTTCGGGAAGCAATCTCTCCTCCAATCCTTCAAATCTAGCGTTGATCATAGTGCCTACTTGAAGCATGATCATACGCGCCAGCTCTTCTTGCTGGCTACTGTCTTTTTGAGACGAAGACTGCGCGATACTGGGCGCAGTGTGTCTCGTTCCCGCTGCAGGCAGATTTTCCATCCTCACAGGAGCCTGAGCTACTTTGGCTTTCACCTCATCTAATTCTCTGCGGAGTACCGCCATCTCAGCCCGCAAGCGAGCGTTATCGTCTTGGAGCTTCGCGGTCTCTTCTGAGACAGATCGCTCACGAAGCGCTTCTGCAGCCACCTTAATTGAGGCTGCTGCGTCCTTTAAGGCCCGTTGAAATGTGCCCTTGAGATTGCCGGATTTATTGGCCACATTGATTATGACATCAACGCTATCAAGCACTTGACGATTCAAATCTGTGGCAAGCTTGGCATCTCCTTCACCGCAGACAGGTGGGGCTACGATGCGCTTCGCCCTACAGCTAGCCGCCTGAGCGGTTATCTCTTCCTCAGCCTTTCGTCGTTCCTCTTCACGCCTGAGAGCTATAAGCTCTGACTGGGCTTTTGCAAGCCCTACGTACTTGCCCGTCGTTGGCGGGCGGCCTTTCCCTCTCTTAGCGGTTGGCGTTCTGGATGTAGACGGCACCATTACCTCACTGGACTCAGAATCTGACTCCGTTCCCTCATCATGCCGACGCTTACCGCGTACTACTCTTTTCTTCCACAGCTTGGAAGCAATGGGCTCAACTGAGCCACATTCACTTACTCTGGAGTCGGCCTCCGACCCCAGGCTAACGACCTCCATATGATCCTGAGAAATGCCTTCTTTCCCAGATCGATCAACTGGTGTCTCACCACTTGCCTTCTCGGCATCACTTTGCACAGACGCGCAATCCTTCTTCTCCTTATCATCTACATCACTTAACGTAAAAGAGCTATTAAAATATTTTGCCATTACTGATCCCACGAGTACGTGGGAAGGGTGGGTCGCCCCGGACAGTGCCCACTGTAACCGGGGAAGTCTAGCATAACCCGCTCAGAGGATCGACACTTCCCTGGCGGGGGACGCAGTAGCGACTGAAACTCCGTTCAGCCTTCCAGGCCTCACGCTGCGCCGCCGCTTACCTTCGGGTGATTTTTTATAGAGGTTGTCTTCCTCGCGGCCCGGGCGACCAAGCCAAGGCCTATCGGTCCCGCTCAGGTCGCGAAACATGACCACGGCCATGTTGCGGGGTTACGATTTTGGGGCGGTGGCAGGGAAGTAACTCCCACTGCCTGCCCGGCGGCAGGGTGAGTGCACGCCAGGCCCGACTCCCGACTCCTTCTAGCCTAAAAAAGGCTACCCTCCTACAAAGGGACGGCTCCACAAGCCCTTCCCGACTCCATCCACTGCGCCTTCTGCTAATCAGAGGGACGCGCGGAGAAGCCCCCCCCACCCCAACCCATCCTACCCCACCGACAGAGTGCCGGCGCCTGGTGGTTTCTGTTACGTCTATTTCTGATGGAAATAGACCAATAGCGGGCAGCAACCGCGAGAAGGAACGACCCCACCAGACTTGCCTTGAGGATCTACACGACCTGCGCTCTCCCTCAAAGCCATTCGCCTCATTACTCGCTCCCAGAGCCGAGTAAAGAAGGCCAAGATTTATCCAATACAAGCGACCGAAGCCGCAAGCTAGGCATAGCAACTACTAATGGATAAACCCAGACCCGCCCAACCTAACCTAACCTAACCTTTTTTTTTTTTTTTTGCGCTGGGAAAAATGCGTTACTCATGCCCCCCCATTGGGGGATGGGAGGGGTATGTGGGACTCCCCGGTCTATATAGGACCGGTATACCCACTAAACGACCCAGCGGCACTCCGGCATCGCCTGTGTGGAGGAGGATTGGGAAACCGACAAAAGCCTTTACTTCCAATCCCCCGCCGACGACCGCCCGCCTTTACAGCGGGGCCCGCATGCTCCTCCCAGCAGGGAGGGGCCCAGGAACGACCGCGAGTGCTCGGCCGTTCCCGCCTGACAGAGGTGGAGAATATGTGCAATGCGGGAGAAGGCGCCCCCGCGCCTGTCTCCCGCTATCCTCCACCGGGAGGGGGAAGGCGATCGTCGTACAATCGCCTTTTTCTCCCCCTTCTTCGCCTGCGGAGCGGCGCCGCGAGGGGATCATCCTCCCGCGTGCGCTCCGCCGCCTCCTTTTGAGACATCACGTCCTCGCAAAAGGAGGCGACCGCTGTCCAGGCCCCTTCGCTTCCCAGCATGGAATTGACCACGCTGGGCAGTGAGAGGTCCGGCCCGACTATCGCCGCTAAGCCGCGACGCGGCTCTGACCACGCCGGGCACACCTCGAGGGTGTGCTGCGCCGTATCCTCCGCCGCACCACAATCATGGCACGACGGATTCTCCTCTCTTCCGATCCGGTGCAGGTACGATCCGAAGCATCCATGCCCGGAAAGCAGCTGCACCATCCTGAATGACAAGTAACCGTGGGACCTCTCGAGCCAATCTCGCAAAACTGGCCCGAGAGCGTCCAACGTCCGCCGGCCAAACGCGGCGAAGGCGAGATCCCCCGTCCAATGATGGACGATCGCGTCCTTCGCCTCCCGCCGAACGGCCTCCCGCTCCTCCGGGGCAGGGTGCTCTCCGAGCGCCCTACGCCCCGCCGTCCACTCATAGACTCTGGCGAGCACCCACGCCTCGAGCTCCCAAGGAGGGGTGCCCGCCAGAGCGCAGGCCGCCGCAAAGCCCACCGAGGAGTAGGCCCTCGCTACCCGCTGCGCAATGGCCCTTTGAGGCCTGCGGATCGCAGTAGCGTTCTCCCTCCTTCGGAGGGAGTCCGCCCAGATGGGGGCCCCGTAGAGGGCCATGCTCTTCAAGATGCCGGCATACAACTGCCGGCATCGCGCTTTTGGCCCCCCCAGATTCGGGAGGAGCCAAGCTAGCGCAGCCGCGGCCTTCAACAGGCGCGTCGACAGCCCGCTGAAGTGCGGGCCGAAACGCCACCTGCTGTCGAGCACTAGGCCCAGATATTTCATCTGGGTCTTCAACTCGACCCTGACGCCCTCCACGACGATGTGGGCGTCGGTGGGAATGCGCTGCCGAGGCCCGTGGAAAAACACGGCTTCGGTCTTGTGCAGCGCCACCCTCAATCCTAGCCGGCGAATCCTTCCCGCGACCAAGGATCCGCCAGCCGATGCCAGGCTCGCCGCCTCCCTAAAGTCCCTCCCCCGGGCAGTGAGAAGAGTGTCATCCGCGTAGCAAATGACACTCGTGCCACGGAGGAGAGCTCCCCGCAGGAGCCAGTCGAACCCGATGTTCCACAGGAGTGGCCCTAGAACGGACCCCTGCGGAACACCGGACTCCGCGCCATACCGCCGAAGCTGGCCCGCTTTGTCTACAAGGAGGACCGCTCGGTCCTCCAAGTAGTTGGCCAGGAGGCTTCGCAGGTACTGAGGCACTCCATGGTAGCGGAGCGCCTCTAGTATTGTCGGGTGGGGGATGGAGTTGAAGGCGTTTGCTATGTCGAATGACACAGCCAAAACTCCGTCCCCTGCCCCCACGGCCTCCCTCACTTGGCCCTTGAGCTGGGACAGTGCATCGACTGTCGAACGCCTCCTGCGGAAACCGAATTGGGCGTCCGACAGGTTCGGCCCCACCTCCAGCATCAGGCCATTAAGACGGCCAGCGACGATCCCCTCGAACAACTTACCGACCTCATCGAGCAGAACGATGGGCCGGTATGCCGAAGGGGAGTCCACCGGGCGCCCCTCCTTACGGAGAAGGCACAACTGCCCCTCTTTCCAGGGTTTCGGAAACCTTCCAGCCCTAAAACACGCGCTGAAGAGGTCCCGAAACCTCTCCTCCATTTGGGTGGTTGCGATGGCCACCACCCGTGCGGGGATGCCGTCCGGCCCGGGGGCCGTCTTCTTGGCGCGAAGACGGAGCGCCGCCACTCCGAATTCCACTTCCGTGATCGGAGGGATCTCCTCCTCCGGCGGAACCGCCCCCCGCGGGGGGTCCATTAATGGTGGGGTGAAGTTGGTCCCGGGTGGAAATAGGGACCGAACCACCCCATCCAGCAATGCCGGGTCGAGAGACTCCGTCAGCGGGGGACCAAAGGGGCGCAGTTTGTTCCGCGCCGCCTTGTATGGTCTTCCGTACGGGTCTCTGTCGAGACCCTCCAGCATCTCGGCTCGCGCCGCGTCTTTGGCGGCGTTCATTGCCGAATTGAGGACCTTCTTTGCCTCTACGTAAGAGGCGTAGAGAAGGTCCTCGTTTTCGGGGTCTCGCCTTCTGCGCCGTCGACTCCGCGTGTATTGCCGCCTTGCCGCCACGCAGGCGGCCCGTAGCTCCGCTAACCCTTCGGACCACCAATAGATGGCACGACGGGGAGGTGGGCGGCGAGACCGAGGCATGCTGGACTTACACACCTCGGTCAGGGACCTCCTCAGTTGGGCCGCTGCGGAGTCCACGTCCAAGACGTCGATAGGAGGCGTGAGCCAGTCCTGGATGAACGCCGCCTCCTTTGCCGCCTCACGGTCGAGACGGGTAAGAGCCCACCGTGGAAAAGGAGATCGGCTCGACGGAAGCGACCTCCGGGGGCTCTGGGTGGAGATGTCGAACCGCACATATCGGTGGTCCGACAATGTCTCCACCATCTCCACCCGCCAGTCAACGACGCGGGCAGCGAGTGCGGGGGAGGCAAACGAGACGTCCACCACCGACCCTCCCCATCGCCGCACACACGTCTGGACCGTCCCTCTGTTGAGAAGGGATACACCGCACGAAACCGCCCAAGATTCAACGGCGGGTCCCCGGATGTTGCAGGAGGCGGCCGTGTTGCCCCAGGTCACCGACTTTGCATTCAGGTCGCCTAGAACGGCGACCTGTCGCGGCGCCGCCCTACCCACAACCGCGGTCAGGATTCCGAGAAAATTCTCGAAATCCTGGAGAGGGCGGTTTGGGGAGAAATAGACGCCCACCAGGGCTATATCTCCCCACGCGGCGGCCACGTATCCCGATCCTCTCTCTAAAAGCGAGAGGGGAGGGGAGTCTGTGGAAGACCGCGAAACCAACGCCACCAAGTCATCCCGATCGCCCAGCCAACGGCCGGGAACCGAGTACGGCTCGGCAACCACCGCCACGTCTACCAACCACTCAGCCATGGCCTGCATCAGCAGATCCTGTGCTGCTTTGCAGTGGTTGGTGTTCGCCTGGAGAATGCGATGTCCGGTCCTATACATCATTCGGACATCGCACCCTCCTCGTCAGCCACCGAGGTCCCAGCTTCAGGGACAACGGCACTGTCGGTAGCGGCAGGCCGGGACGGCGCCTGCGCTTTGCCCTTCTTTGGGGGAGGATTGCAATTCCTCCCCTTCATTACGTGGCCCGCCGGGCGGCCACTGGCGGCGCACACCGCACAGTGCGGCGTGGCGGCCTTGCAGGAGATGGACCTGTGCCCCGCCTTGCCGCAGCGGTAACAACAGTCCGACCTGTCCACCTTGGACGGGCAGAGGGCCCGAGTGTGCCCGATTCCGAAGCACTTGTAGCAGCGCAGAGGCTGCTCCTCAAGCGCCCGGACCACACTCGAGCTAAACCCGACGGCAAGCCGTCCCTTGGCAAGAACGGCCTTGGCCGCGGCGACCGGGCACTCAAGGCGAATGGTGCCCATGCCACCGCGACCGGGCCTGATGTCCCGACACGTTACCGCTGCGACATCACAGCCCCCTACTGCTGCGATCGCCGCCACGACCTCCTCTTTGGTGACCGAGTCGTCCAGACCGGTCACCTCCAAGGCCGAAGACCTAACGGGCCTGACGACCTTAGCCGCATCCGCGATGGCCTCTCGCAATTTACTTGCGAACAGGTCTGCGTTGGCGCCACCCTGGGCCCCCGGGAACTCGAAGATTCGAGCTCCGGTTTGGGTCTGGCGGCACGCGACTGCCCCGATTCCCAATGTTGTGGGATCGACGTTGGTACGAGCCCGCTTGAGAACGGACTCGTACGTCTCACCCCGCTCCGCAGCCTCCGCGGTGAGCGTCACCACGACGGCCGCTGTCTTGGGAGGAACCAGTGGCTTCCTTCTACCGGCTGGGGCCCTTTTGGCTGCAGAGGCAGCGGCAGCGGGCCTGGGGGTCGACTTTTTCGCCTTTCCCTTCCCTTTTCCCTTGCCGGTCGCCTGGGATGGGCAGGTAGGGGCGGTGTTGGTTGGGGAGGCAGGGTTGGCGACTGTTCTCGCCTTCTTTTTGGCCTTGCCCTTCCCCTTCTTGACCACTTCCGTCCACGGCTGGTTGGACTGAGTGGTGGAAGGGAGCATTGCGTCCTCCTTCTGGGAGGATGGCCCCGGCTCGCACGGCCTCTTGTCCGCCGCGAGAGGCGGTCGGAGGCGTTTCTCCGGCAAAAGCCTGTCCTCTATGCCGGCAAGGCAGGCTCTCGTGAAGGCCCTTTCCTCCATCACTACCTTGCGGATAACATCCTCAAGGTTGGAGGAAGAGGGACCCTCGGCCGCAGGTCTCGGCTCGGCTTGAGCTGGCCGTGCCGTGATTTCCGCCAGCTTTTTATGCAGCTGGCTGACCTCTGACTGCAGACGATCTACCGTTGCCTGCAGTTGCCGCGTCTCGTCGGTCGCTGTGCGCTGCACCAGCTCCCGGACAATGCCAACCATGCTGGCGGCCCGGCATTTAAGGGACTTTTGAAAAGTCCCTTTCAGATTGGAGGACTTACAGGCGACTTCTTTTATCTCCTCTTCGTCCTCTCGCGCCATCCGCTCCAGCTCGGCCAGCGAGTGGTCCGCGTACAAGACGCTGGATGCGCCGTACCCAGTCTTAGCCCGGGCGGTGCGCGCCTGCTGCTCCTTGGCGGCGACCCTCTCCTCTAGGTCTTGTTGGAGTTGCTCCCGCCGAGCCAAATCCAGCTGCCGTTGGGCATCCACCAGACCCACGTCGTGGGTGTCCACCACGGTCGAAGATGAAGTCGGTTTTTTGGCCTTCAACTTCTTCGACTTGGTACTCCCCGTCGAGCCCGAGGACCCTTCACCGTCATCCTTCAAGAAGGCCCGCTTGCGCTTTTGGAGGCGGTCTTCGACCTCCATCGCCGAACTCGCGTCCGACTCAAACGCATTATTGTCGGAGTCCGACCTGCAGTACAAGCTAGCCGCAGATGGTGCGCGGCTAGCTTCTGACGCCGAAATGGCATCGCCCGCGGGGCCCTGAGAAGGGCCTTTTGGTTGGCCCTTAGAAGGGCCTTTTTTGAAACGCCCGAAGGCGTCCCGCAATGAATGCGTCGTCGATCCAGACGCAAGCGTCTCAGACGCAGACGCGTATTCCACCTCCTCGTCGCTCCCTACCGTCTTACCTAACCTAGAGTTTTTTAAAAAATTCTTCATAACTAATCCCACGAGTACGTGGGAAGGGTGGGTCGCCCCGGACAGTGCCCACTGTAACCGGGGAAGTCTGGCGTAACCCGCTCAGGGGAGCGACACTTCCCTGGCGGGGGACGCAGTAAGGACTGAAACTCCGTTCAGCCTTCCAGACCTCACGCTGCGCCGCCGCTTGCCTTCGGGTGATTTTTTTATAGAGGTTGTCTTCCTCGTAGCCCGGGCGACCAAGCCAAGGCCTATCGGTCCCGCTCAGATCGCAAAACATGACCGCGACCATGTTGCGGGGTTACGATTTTGGGGCGGTGGCAGGGAAGTAAACTCCCACTGCCTGCCCGGCGGCAGGGTAAGTGCACGCCAGACCCGACTCCCGACTCCTCCTAGCCTAAAAAGGCTCTCCTCTCTTGTAGGCACCTAGCCTACAAAGGGACGGCTCCACCAGCCCATCCCGTCCTACCTACCCATCCTACCCCACCGACAGAGTGCCGGCGCCTGGTGGTTTCTGTTACGTCTATTTCTGATGGAAATAGACCAATAACGGGCAGCAACCGCGAGAAGGAACGACCCCACCAGACTTGCCTTGAGGATCTACACGACCTGCGCTCTCCCTCAAAGCCATTCGCCTCATTACTCGCTCCCAGAGCCGAGTAAAGAAGGCCTAGATTTATCCAATACAAGCGACCGAAGCCGCAAGCTAGGCATAGCAACTACTAATGGATAAACCCAGACCCGCCCAACCTAACCTAACCTTTTTTTTTTTTTTTTTTTTTTTTTTTTTTTTTTTTTTTTTTTTTTGACGCTGGGAAAAATGCTTTATGCATACCCCCCCGTCGGGGGACGGAAGGGTTATGTGGGACTCCCGGCGGTGCTCCCCACCGGTATACCCACTAAACGACCCAGCGGCACTCCCGCATCGCCTATATGGAGGGGAACTGGGAATCCGGCACAGCCTTTCCATCCAGCCCCCCGCCGACGACCGCTCGCCTTTACGGCGAGCCCTTCACCCCCCTCCCCACCCTGGGAGAGGGGCCCGAGAATAACCGCGAGTGCTCGCGGTCATTCCCACCCGGCGGAAGTGGAGGATACGTGCAATGCGGGAGAAGACGCCCCCGCGCCTGTCTCCCGCTATCCTCCACCAGGAGGGGGAAGACGATTGTCGTGCAATCGCCTTCTCCGACCCGTTCGTCGCCTGCGGAGTGGCGCTGCGAGAGGGTCTTCCTCCCGCGCCCGCTCCGCCGCCTCCTTTTGCGAAATTACTTCCTCGCAAAAGGAGGCCACCGCAGCCCAGGACTCCTCGCTTCCCAGCATGGCTAAAACCACGCTGGGCAGCGAGAGGTCCTGCCCGACCACCGCCATCAATTGGCGGCGCGGCCCAGACCACGACGCACACACCTCCAGGGTGTGCTGCGCCGTGTCCACCGCCGCGCCACAATCGTGGCAGGCCGGGGTCTCCTCTCTTCCGATCCGGCGCAGGCACGATCCGAAGACGCCATGCCCGGATAGCACCTGCACTAGACGGAAAGAAAGGAAACCGTGGGACCGCCCGAGCCAGTCCTTCAGGACTGGCCCGAGCGCGTCCAACGTTCTGCGGCCAAAGGCTGCGGTGGCGAGGGCCTCCGTCCAATGTTGGACGGTTGCGTCCCTCGCCTCTCTGCGGACGGCCTCCCGCTCTTCTGGGGCAGGGCACTCCCCGAGCGCCCTGCGCCCCGCCGTCCACTCGTACACTCTGGCGAGCACCCCCGCCTCGAGTTCCCAAGGCGGGGTGCCGGCCAGAGCGCACGCTGCCGCAAAGCCCACCGAGCGGTAGGCTCTCGCCACCCGCAGTGCAATGGCCCTTTGGGGCCTGCGGATGGCGGTCGCATTCTCCCTCCTGTGGAGGGAGTCCGCCCAGATGGGGGCCCCGTAAAGGGCCATGCTCTTCAAGATGCCGGCATACAAATGCCGGCATCTCGCCTTCGGCCCTCCCAGGTTTGGGAGGAGCCACGAGAGGGCGTTCGCCGCCTTCAGCAGGCGCGCTGACAACCCGCTGAAGTGCGGGCCGAAGCGCCACCTGCTGTCCAGGGTGAGGCCCAGATATTTCATCTGGGTCCTCACCCCGATCCTGACGCCCTCCACGACGATGTGGGCGTCTGGAGGGATGCGCTGCCGAGGCCCGTGGAAGAACACGGCCTCGGTCTTGTGCAGCGCAACCCCCAACCCGAGGCGGCGGATCCTTCCCGCGACCAAGGATCCGCCAGCCGAGGCCAAACTGGCCGCCTCCCTAAAATCCCTCCCCCGGGCAGTGAGGAGAGTGTCATCCGCGTAGCAGATGACACTCGTGCCCGGGAGGAGGGATCCCCGCAGGAGCCAGTCGAAGCCGATGTTCCACAGGAGTGGTCCTAGGACCGACCCCTGTGGAACACCAGACTCCGCGCCGTACCTCCGGACTTGGCCAGCCTTGTCTACGAGGAGGACCGCTCGGTCCTCCAAGTAGCTGGCCAAGAGGGCCCGCAAGTATGAAGGCACTCCGTGGTACCGGAGTGCCTCCAAGATCGTGGAGTGGGGGACGGAATTGAACGCGTTGGCTATGTCAAATGACACAGCCAACACTCCGTCCCCAGACTCCACGGCCTCCCTCACCTGGCCCTTCAGCCGGGCCAGCGCGTCCACTGTCGAACGCCCAACTCGGAAACCGAATTGGGCGTCCGACAGGTTCGGCCCAACCCCCCGCAGGAGGCCATTCAGCCGACCGGCGACGATCCCCTCGAACAGTTTACCGACCTCATCGAGCAGAACGATGGGTCGGTATGCCGAGGGGGAGTCTGCCGGTCGTCCCTCCTTACGGAGGAGGCACAGTTGCCCCTCCTTCCAGGTTTTCGGGAACGTCCCAGCCGTGAAACACGCGCTGAAGAGGTCCCGAAACCTGTCCGCCATTTGGGTGGCCGCAATGGCCACCACCCTTGCGGGGACGCCGTCCGGCCCGGGGGCGGTTTTCTTGGCGCGGAGGCGAAGCGTCGCCGCGCCAAACTCCGCCCCCGTGACCGGAGGGACCTCCTCCGCCGGCGGAGCCGCCTCCCGCGGGGGGTCCATCACTGGAGGGGTGAAGTTGGTCCCTGTTGGAAACAAGGACCGAACCACCCCATCCAGCAACGCCGGCTCGAGGGTCTCTGCTAGCGGGGGACCGAAGGGGCGCAGTTTATTCCGCGCCGCCTTATACGGTCTCCCGTACGGGTCTCTGTCGAGACCCTCTAGCATTTCGGCCCTCGCCGCGTCGTCGGCGGCGAACATAGCCGCCTTGAGGACCTTCTTTGCCTCTACGTACGAGGCGTAGAGAAGGTCCTCGTTCGACGCGTCCCGCACGTTCCGCCGTCGACTCCGCGTGTAGGCCCTCCTGGCCACCACGCAGGCGGCCCGGAGCCCCGCCAGCTCCTCCGACCACCAATAGACGGCGCGTCGGGGAGGTGGGCGGCGAGACCGAGGCATGCTGGAGTTGCACACCTCGGTCAGGGACTCCCGCAGTCGGACCGCCGAGGCGTCGACGTCCAGGACATTGACAGGAGGCGTGAGCCAGTCCTGGACGAACGCCGCCTCCTTGGCCGCCCCTCGGTCCAGGTGGATCTGAGCCCACCGTGGAAAGGGGGACTGGCCCGAGCGGGCCATCCCCCTGGGGCTCTTGGTGGAGACGATGTCGAACCGCACGTATCGGTGGTCCGACAAGGTCTCCACCGTTTCCACCCGCCAGCCGACGACGCGGGCGGCAAGTGCGGGGGTGGCGAACGACACGTCCACCACCGTCCCTCCCCGTTGCCGCACACACGTGTGGGCCGTCCCTCTATTTAGGAGGGACACGCCCGACGAGGCCGCCCAAAATTCGACGGCCCGCCCGCGGACGTTGCAAGAGGCGGCCCGGTTGCCCCAGGCCGCCGACTTGGCGTTCAGGTCGCCCAATACGGCGACCTGGCGCGGCGCCGCCCTACCGACTACTGCGGTCAGGACTTCGAGAAAATCCTCGAAGTCCTGTAAAGGGCGGTTAGGGGAGAAATAGACCCCCACCAGGGCTATTTCTCCCCACGCGGCGGCCACGTATCCCGGTCCCCTCTCTAAGAGCGAGAGGGGAGGGGAGTCCGTGGACCTAACCTAACCTAACCTAACCTAACCTAACCTTTTTTTTTTTTTTTTTTTTTTTTTACCTGGGAAAATCCTTTATGGATACCACCGTTCCGGGGGGAAACGGTGGTTATGTGGGACTCACCGCCGTAAGGCGGCATACGCACTAAAAAACCAGGGTGTTCCTCCTACACCAACTTAAGACGAGGGGCATGGGACCGCTCGCGCATTACTCCACAGCCCTCGTCAGTGTTGCTGCCCGCCTTGCGGCAGACTCACCTCCTGGGGTTTTCCCCCACCTCGTGTGTGATGCCCCGGAACACATGGGGGGCATCTCCACCTCTCGATGACCTATTATTAGGGGATGCCAGGTGCCCCCGCACCCAACACCCCAGGCCCTCGGAGCGGAGACGGGGTGCGGGCTCGATTAGCCCGCCTCCGTGTCCGCGCCCTCCGGAGCGGCTGAGCGAGAGGATCTCTCTCCCTCTCCCGCTCCTCGTCCTCCCTCTGCTTGATGACTACCTCACAGAAGGAGGCCACCGCCTCCCATGACCTCTGCTCATCGACCATTTTTAGAATTATGGCCGATAGGGATAGGTCAGTCCCTACGACCGCGACCAAAGTCTGCCGCGGTTCTGCTCCTCCCGGGCATGCCTCCAGCGCATGCTGCGCCGTGTCCTCCACATGTCCACATTGATGGCAAGCTGGGGAGTCCTCCCTTCGGGCAACGCGATGTAGGTACCTCCCGAAACAACCATGTCCCGAGAGGACCTGCGTCAGTCTAAAGGAAAGACTCCCATGCTTCCTGCGGACCCACTCCTCCAGTACTGGGCTGATCGCCTCCAGTAGTCAACGGGCACTCTGCCCCCTCTGCACTTGCCCATTTAGGAGACGCTCCCTCCATATGGCAATAGCAGACACTCTGGCCTGATTGCGCCAGTGTGCCACCTCCTGCGGCGCCGGTCGCTCGTCCCGCTCCCGCGCCTGCGCTCTGCGCCAGTAGACCGAAGCCAGAACTTCGGCCTCAAGGTCCCACGGGAGCGAGCCTGCGAGCACGCATGCTACTTCGTGAGAGAGTGTGCGATACCCCCTGCACACCCTCACCGCCATCACTCGTTGAGCTCCAATCAGCACGGCAGTGGTCTGCCGATCAAGCTTTCCCGCCCATATCGGGGCGCCATACAAGGCCATAGAGCTTACCACCGCTGTATAGAGGCGGCGGCAGCTCACTTCGCAGCCCCCGATATTCGGGAGCAGGCGACTAAGTGCGCCGGCTGTCCCCAAGATTTTGGGGGACAGCCGCCGCACGTGCTCCTTGAAGTTCCATCTGCCGTCAAGGACGACACCAAGATACTTCAGTGTCGTCCCGACGGGGATGGAAATTCCACCCACCACTATGGTGGAGTCTGCAGGTGGTTTCCGCCGGGGACCATGAAAACATATGGCCTCAGATTTGTGGAGCGCCACCTGCAGACCCAGCATCCGGATCCTTGCGACGACCGTAGCGACTCCGGCTGTGGCCAGGATCGCAGCCTCTCTATAGTCGCTTCCCCGGGCGGCAACCAACGTATCATCGGCGTAGCATACTACGCTAACGCCACGCAGGCTTGCCCCCCGGAGGACCCAATCATATCCGACGTTCCACAGGAGAGGGCCAAGAACCGACCCCTGCGGAACACCGCGCGTCATGGGACTACTTCCCGCCCCGCGAGTCGTCGGGAAGACTACCTCTCGATCTGAGAGATAGTCCCCGACGAGTCTTCGCAGGTACTGGGGCACCTTGTGGTACCCCAGACCGGCGTGTATCGTGCTCCAGGGCAGCGTGTTGAATGCATTGGAGATGTCCAACGATATGGCCACCAACACGCCGCCACTGGAGCACGCCTCCTCGGAGAGGTCGCGGACGAGAGATATGGCGTCAATCGTCGAGCGACCTCTCCGGAAGCCGAACTGGTTTGGCGCCAGATCCGGTCCCACCATCTCGAGGTGCCTGACCAGGCGGGCAGCCACTACTCTCTCCAATAGCTTGCCCGCCTCGTCAAGCAGCACAATCGGGCGATAGCCCGAGGGCTCGTCCGCGGGACGACCCTCTTTCCTCAGGAGGACGAGTTTGCCCCTTCTCCATCGCCTGGGGAATCTTCCTTCCAAGAGGCACCTATCGAATAGATCCTTCAATGCGGGTCCCAAGTGCTTCAAGGAGAGGGCCCACGCTCGACCCGGTATGCCGTCAGGCCCAGGTGCCGTGTTCTTGGCCCTCATCCTGAGCACCGCCGCACCCAGCTCACCCTCAGAGATAGGGACAAACTCACTCTCCTCTTCTTCGGCGAGACCAGCCGAAGTCATGGGTGGCGCGAACTCGGCCCCCGGAGCACCGGGGAACAAGCCATCGACCACTCTCTGGAGCACCAGTGGTTGGAGCGAGGCTGTGATGGGGGGAGCCCAAGGACGAAGCTTTTGCCTCGCCCACTTGTACGGGCGGCCCCATGGGTCGCGCTCAAGCCCCTCCAGTAGCTGCTCCCAGGCTCGCCTCTTAGACTCGACTATCGCGACGCGAAGGGCCCCAGAAGCCTCTCTGTAGGCGGCGTAAAGAGACTCGCTCTCCTCAGTCTCTCGCCGCCTTCGTCTCCGATACCGCTGGTATAGCCGGCGCCTCGTCACGCATCTTCTCCGAAGTTCTGCAATCTCCTCCGTCCACCAATAGACTTGGCGTCTCGGCTGCGGGGCTCGCGCGCGCGGCATCGCAGCGTCGCAGACGCGCGACAATGCCTCGCACAGCCTGTCCGCCATCGCGTCCGGGTCTACCGGATCCGGCTCCTGAGGAGTGCCGTTCCACACTTCGACGAGGGCCGCCTCCTTCAGCACTTCGGCGTTGAGGCGCTTCAGGGCCCATCGCGGACCTATCTCGCCACCTACCTCTCTCACCTCATCCGTTCGAGTCGGGGAGACGCTGAACCGGATGTACCGGTGATCGGACAGCGTTACCACGTCTACTAGTACCTGCCAGTCGCGAATACGGCAAGCGATGTCTGGGGTGACGAGCGTCAAGTCGACGATCGACTCACCATTCCGCCGGACGCAGGTGCTTTCCGATCCCCGGTTTACAACGCAGAGGCCCACCTCAGCCATCCACTCTAGCACGACACCGCCCCGCGCGTTCGTCACCGGCGACCCCCACGCCGCTGATTTGGCGTTGAGGTCCCCGAGGACGAGGACGGGGCGCGGGCGGGTCTGACCAATCATGGTCCCCACCTCGCCGAGGAGAGTCTCCAGCTCGCGAACCGGCCGGTTCGGGGAGTGGTACACCCCCACGATGACAGCCTGGCCCACCCTAGCAACCACGAAACCCCTACCCCTCACCACGTCTTCAAGAGGGGGGGAGTGAACCGGCGATTGCGTGGTGATTGCCACTAGGCCGTCGAGGTCCCCAACCCAGTCAGACCTAGATCGGACCTCGTAGGGCTCGCTCACCACCGCCACCTGGATTAACCGCTCCGCCATGCTCTGGAGCAAAAGATCCTGAGCTCCGGCAGAGTGGTTGATGTTCGCCTGCAGAAATTTGGTCGCCATACTAAATATTGGTGTCCATGAGATCCTCCTCTTGCGTCGCTGGACGCTGAGTCAGCTGCGAGGGGGCCCTGGGGCCGTCACTAGGCAACTTTTCTCTTCTTTTACCCATCTTGGGGGGCCTGGCAAAACAAGCTTTACCACCAATACGGTGATTCGCCGCTTTGTTTGCCGCATCACATACAGGGCAGTGCGGATCAGCAGAGCATTGAGCCGCCTTGTGTCCTGGCTTACCGCAGCAGAAGCAGAACCTGCTTCGGTCAACGTCCGCGGTGCATTTAGCGCCCATGTGACCAAGCTCTAGGCACCTGAAGCATCTAAGCGGTCGGGGCTCCAGGATTTTAGCCTGAACTGAGACCCAGCCTACCAAAAGCCTCCCTTCTGAAACTTTCTTGGCTGTGGCAATTGGGCATCGCAGCCAGATCGTACCTCCTCCTTGTCTGCCCGGAGAACGAATTATTTCTCCCGTTCTGATGGCTTCTTTTGCGCAACCGCCCACATCAGCCACGGCTGCTGCTACTTCCTCCTTGGTAGCCGAGTCATCCAGGCCCGTTATGCGGAGTTCAACGCATTTCTCGGGCCTGGTAACCCGAACCACTTCCTCGCCAAGGGACTCTCCCAATTTCTTGGCCAGAGCATTGGCTTTTTCAGCACTAGAGGCACCGGGCACCTCCAGAAGTCGAGCGCCAGTAGCTGCAGTACGGAATTTTAAGCCCGCTGGTATGCCAAGGTCCTTTAGATCAATGTGCTGCTTGGCCTCGGCAAGCACTTTCTCGTAAGTCACGCCGCGATCTACTGCATCTGGCTTCAGAGTCAACATGACCGCTGCCGACCGTGGAGGGCGGAGCTTCGCCTGCTTCTTCTTTGGTTGTGCACGAGCACTTGCCACTTTCTGTGAGGACACCTGATCGCTTGGTGCCTTCTTGGCAGCCTTCTTTTTGTTGGTGCCTTTCCGAGCCACCACATTCCACCCCTCATCAATGGATTGGGGCTGCGGAGGCAACAACCGCGGCTCATTCACTCCTGTTTTGGGTTTCCCCTTTGCCTTTCGAGTCTTTTTAGCTTGAGCTTTCTGAGACTCTTTAGCTGTCTCTTTATTAATGGCTACAGGAGCATCATCCGTTACCATCTCCATCTGCGAGTTGCCCCCCGAGCGAGGAGCAGCAACCGTGACTGCAGGGGCCTTCGGCACCATGGATTTCTTTTTATCTGCAGCTAATGGGGGCCGCAGGCGCTTCTCAGGGAGCAACCGCTCCTCTAGTCCTTCCAGTCTGGCGTTCATCATTGTCCCACATTGGTCCATGACGACACGCACTATTTCCTCAATTGTTTGGGGCTGAGTTGCCGTCGGAGCTGGCGCCTGATCACGCTGCTGCGCTAGCTGCCGCATCTGGGCTAACTCTTTTCTCATCTCGGCCAACTCGCCCGCAAGTCGCTTGTTGGCTGCCTCCAATCGGACAACCTCCTCCGACATTGTGCGCGACCGCAACTCTCGGAAGGAGACTTTAATCGTCTCCACCGCGTCCTTTAGGGCTCTAACGTACGTCCCTTTAAGGTTGCTAGATGTTTTTGCAACCTTTTCAATTGTATCCACCGAATCTAGGACCAGCCTAGCTAGATCCGGTGGTTCTTGTCCTTCACTGCTCAGTGTACGTGACACTAAGACCGGAGATTTACGGAAAGAGGCAGCTACCGCCTCTTTTTTCCGTCTTATGTCATCCGCCATTTCCATTTCAGCCTGCAACCGAAGCTCCTCAGCTTTCGCCGCGTTCAGTTCAGCCTTTGCTTTGGCCAGGCCTACGTACTGCCCCGTAGAAGGGGGACGTCCACGTCCTCTCCGAGCCGGCGACGCGGGCATCGACTCCTCGTCCTCTCCCAAGTCCGAGCTCCCGTCGTATCTCCGACGCTTTCTCCAAAATCGGTCTCTTCCTTCGGACACCTCCCCTGAAGCCACGGTCTGAAAGCTTGCATCAGAGTCCGCGTCAGACAGGTTCGCCATTGTCGATGAAGCAACGAGCATATCTTCATCGTTGCTTTCCATCGCTGCGCAGCGGGTTAACACCACGCGCGCCTCCTTCACCTCACATGCCACCTCGGTGTCCTTATTCAGGCCAGGGTCAGCGGTGTCAACACACGCCTTCGGGGCGCATGCTTCCACCTCCATATCAACGTTGTCCGTATCGCTTGCCAAATCAGTGTCCAGTGTCAGAGTTTTGCCATATTTGTGTTCACGAAGCCGGGTGGATTGCCTGGCTACGAAGCAGTCGCTGCCCCCCCCAGAGTACGAGGGGCAGCCCTCTACCTCGGATGAGGTAGAGGGGTGGGATTCCCCCTTTCGGGGACCCACCTGGGGACCAAATTTACAACTGCTTAGATCCATTTTTCCTTAACTCCAATGCTCCACATCGTCGTCTCTTTTTTTCACTAGGGGTGAGCTCCCCTGCAAGTTTGGAGGGAGCGCCCTGAAAAGGGCGTGCTCGCCTCCTCCAACAACGCGCCCTGAAAAGGGCGTGTCCGCCTATCGGCCCCGCTCAGATCGCGAAACATGACCACGACCATGTTGCGGGGTCTGGCCCTCCACTGATCCCGATGGTTCCCCCCCAGTGTTTGGTCCGCGCCGGTAAACCGGTAACTCCCATTTCTGGGAGCCGTTCCCCTATCCGCCACCCGGGGACGCGCCGCGTTGGGGTACACCTCCCCACCCACTGGGACAACCCAGCAGGTCCGCGGAACCTAACCGAACCTTTTTTTTTTTTTTTTTTTTTGACGCTGGGAAAAATGCTTTATGCATACCCCCCCGTCGGGGGACGGAAGGGTTATGTGGGACTCCCGGCGGTGCTCCCCACCGGTATACCCACTAAACGACCCAGCGGCACTCCCGCATCGCCTATATGGAGGGGAACTGGGAATCCGGCACAGCCTTTCCATCCAGCCCCCCGCCGACGACCGCCCGCCTTTACGGCGAGCCCTTCACCCCCCTCCCCACCCTGGGAAAGGGGCCCGAGAATAACCGCGAGTGCTCGCGGTCATTCCCACCCGGCGGAAGTGGAGGATACGTGCAATGCGGGAGAAGACGCCCCCGCGCCTGTCTCCCGCTATCCTCCACCAGGAGGGGGAAGACGATTGTCGTGCAATCGCCTTCTCCGACCCGTTCGTCGCCTGCCCGACTGCGAGAGGTCCTGCCCGACCACCGCCATCAATTGGCGGCGCGGCCCAGACCACGACGCACACACCTCCAGGGTGTGCTGCGCCGTGTCCACCGCCGCGCCACAATCGTGGCAGGCCGGGGTCTCCTCTCTTCCGATCCGGTGCAGGCACGATCCGAAGACGCCATGCCCGGACAGCACCTGCACCAGACGGAAAGAAAGGAAACCGTGGGACCGCCCGAGCCAGTCCTGCAGGACTGGCCCGAGCGCGTCCAACGTTCTGCGGCCGAAGGCTGCGGTGGCGAGGGCCTCCGTCCAATGTTGGACGGGTGCGTCCCTCGCCTCTCTGCGGACGGCCTCCCGCTCTTCTGGGGCAGGGCACTCCCCGAGCGCCCTGCGCCCCGCCGTCCACTCGTACACTCTGGCGAGCACCCCCGCCTCGAGTTCCCAAGGCGGGGTGCCGGCCAGAGCGCACGCTGCCGCAAAGCCCACCGAGCGGTAGGCTCTCGCCACCCGCAGTGCAATGGCCCTTTGGGGCCTGCGGATGGCGGTCGCATTCTCCCTCCTGTGGAGGGAGTCCACCCAGATGGGGGCCCCGTAAAGGGCCATGCTCTTCAAGATGCCGGCATACAAATGCCGGCATCTCGCCTTCGGCCCTCCCAGGTTTGGGAGGAGCCACGAGAGGGCGTTCGCCGCCTTCAGCAGGCGCGCTGACAACCCGCTGAAGTGCGGGCCGAAGCGCCACCTGCTGTCCAGGGTGAGGCCCAGATATTTCATCTGGGTCCTCACCCCGATCCTGACGCCCTCCACGACGATGTGGGCGTCAGGAGGGATGCGCTGCCGAGGCCCGTGGAAGAACACGGCCTCGGTCTTGTGCAGCGCAACCCCCAACCCGAGGCGGCGGATCCTTCCTGCGACCAAGGATCCACCAGCCGAGGCCAAACTGGCCGCCTCCCTAAAATCCCTCCCCCGGGCAGTGAGGAGAGTGTCATCCGCGTAGCAGATGACACTCGTGCCCGGGAGGAGGGATCCCCGCAGGAGCCAGTCGAAGCCGATGTTCCACAGGAGTGGTCCTAGGACCGACCCCTGTGGAACACCAGACTCCGCGCCGTACCTCCGGACTTGGCCAGCCTTGTCTACGAGGAGGACCACTCGGTCCTCCAAGTAGCTGGCCAAGAGGGCCCGCAAGTATGAAGGCACTCCGTGGTACCGGAGTGCCTCCAAGATCGTGGAGTGGGGGACGGAATTGAACGCGTTGGCTATGTCAAATGACACAGCCAACACTCCGTCCCCAGACTCCACGGCCTCCCTCACCTGGCCCTTCAGCCGGGCCAGCGCGTCCACTGTCGAACGCCCAACTCGGAAACCGAATTGGGCGTCCGACAGGTTCGGCCCAACCCCCCGCAGGAGGCCATTCAGCCGACCGGCGACGATCCCCTCGAACAGTTTACCGACCTCATCGAGCAGAACGATGGGTCGGTATGCCGAGGGGGAGTCTGCCGGTCGTCCCTCCTTACGGAGGAGGCACAGTTGCCCCTCCTTCCAGGTTTTCGGGAACCTCCCAGCCGTGAAACACGCGCTGAAGAGGTCCCGAAACCTGTCCGCCATTTGGGTGGCCGCAATGGCCACCACCCTTGCGGGGACGCCGTCCGGCCCGGGGGCGGTTTTCTTGGCGCGGAGGCGAAGCGTCGCCGCGCCAAACTCCGCCCCCGTGACCGGAGGGACCTCCTCCGCCGGCGGAGTCGCCTCCCGCGGGGGGTCCATCACTGGAGGGGTGAAGTTGGTCCCTGTTGGAAACAAGGACCGAACCACCCCATCCAGCAACGCCGGCTCGAGGGTCTCTGCTAGCGGGGGACCGAAGGGGCGCAGTTTATTCCGCGCCGCCTTATACGGTCTCCCGTACGGGTCTCTGTCGAGACCCTCTAGCATTTCGGCCCTCGCCGCGTCGTCGGCGGCGAACATGGCCGCCTTGAGGACCTTTTTTTGCCTCTACGTACGAGGCGTAGAGAAGGTCCTCGTTCGACGCGTCCCGCACGCTCCGCCGTCGACTCCGCGTGTAGGCCCTCCTGGCCACCACGCAGGCGGCCCGGAGCCCCGCCAGCTCCTCCGACCACCAATAGACGGCGCGTCGGGGAGGTGGGCGGCGAGACCGAGGCATGCTGGAGTTGCACACCTCGGTCAGGGACTCCCGCAGTCGGACCGCCGAGGCGTCGACGTCCAGGACATTGACAGGAGGCGTGAGCCAGTCCTGGACGAACGCCGCCTCCTTGGCCGCCCCTCGGTCCAGGTGGATCTGAGCCCACCGTGGAAAGGGGGACTGGCCCGAGCGGGCCATCCCCCGGGGGCTCTGGGTGGAGACGATGTCGAACCGCACGTATCGGTGGTCCGACAAGGTCTCCACCGTTTCCACCCGCCAGCCGACGACGCGGGCGGCAAGTGCGGGGGTGGCGAACGATACGTCCACCACCGTCCCTCCCCGTTGCCGCACACACGTGTGGGCCGTCCCTCTATTTAGGAGGGACACGCCCGACGAGGCCGCCCAAAATTCGACGGCCTGCCCGCGGACGTTGCAAGAGGCGGCCCGGTTGCCCCAGGCCGCCGACTTGGCGTTCAGGTCGCCCAATACGGCGACCTGGCGCGGCGCCGCCCTACCGACTACTGCGGTCAGGACTTCGAGAAAATCCTCGAAGTCCTGTAAAGGGCGGTTAGGGGAGAAATAGACCCCCACCAGGGCTATTTCTCCCCACGCGGCGGCCACGTATCCCGGTCCCCTCTCTAAGAGCGAGAGGGGAGGGGAGTCCGTGGAAGACCGCGACACCAACGCCACCAAGCCGTCCCGATCACCCAGCCAACGGCCAGGGACAGAGTACGGCTCGGCGACCACCGCAACGTCTACTAACCACTCAGCCAGGGCCTGCATCAGCAGGTCCTGGGCTGCTTTACAGTGGTTAGTATTCGCCTGTAGGATGCGATGTCCGGACCTATCCATCATTCGGCCATCGCACCCCCCTCGTCGGCCACCGAGGTCCCAGCCTCAGGGACGACGGTGGTAGCGGCAGGCTGGGACGGCGCCTGCGCTTTGCCCTTCTTTGGGGGAGGATTGCAGTTCCTCCCCCTCATCACGTGGTCCGCCGGGCGGCCACTGGCGGCGCACACCGCGCAGTGCGGCTTGGCGGCCGTGCAGGAGGCGGACATGTGCCCCTCCTTACCGCAACGGTAACAGGCGTCCGACCTGTCCACCTTGGACGGACAGAGGGCCCGTGTGTGGCCGATTCCGAAGCACTTGTAGCAGCGCAAAGGCTGCTCACCAAGTGCTCGGACCACACACAACCCAAACCCGACGGCAAGCCGTCCCTTGGCAAGGACGGCCTTAGCTGCTGTGACCGGGCACTCCAGGCGGATTGTGCCCATGCCGCCGCGGCCGGGCCTGATAGCCCGACCCTGTACCGCTGCGGTGTTGCAGCCCCCTACTGCTGCGAGCGCCGCCACGACCTCCTCTTTGGTGACCGAATCGTCAAGATTGGTCACCTCGAGGGCCGCCGACTTGACGGGCCTTACCACCTTGGCCGCGTCCGCGATGACCTCTTGCAACTTCGTTGCGAAGAGGTCAGCGTTGGTGCCGCCCTGGGCCCCCGGGAACTCGAAAATACGAGCCCCGGCTTGGGTCTGGCGGCACGTGATGGCGCCGATTCCCAACTTGGTGGGATCGGCGTTGGTACGAGCCCGTTTCAGCACGGACTCGTACGTCTCACCACGCTCCGCGGCCTCCGCGGTGAGCGTCACCACAACGGCCGCGGTTTTGGGAGAAACTAAGGTTTTTCTCCCACCGGCAGAGGCCCTTTTAGCTGCCGGGGCAGCGGTGGCGGGCTTAGGGGCCGACTTTTGCCCCTTCCCCTTCCCCTTCCCCTTGCCGGTCGTCTGGGACGGGCAGGGAGGGGAGATGTTGGCTGGGGAGGCAGGGGCGGCGGCCGCTCTCGCCTTCTTGGCCTTGCCCTTCCCCTTTTAGACCACCTTCGTCCACGGCTGGGTGGACGGGGTGGTGGAAGGGAGAAGGGCGTCCTCCCTTTGGGAGGATGGCCCAGGCTCGCACGGCCTCTTGTCCGCCGCGAGGGGCGGTCGGAGGCGCTTTTCGGGCAAGAGCCTGTCCTCGATGCCAGCGAGGCAGGCTCTCGTAAATGCCCTTTCCTCCATCACAACCTTGCGGATGACATCCTCAAGGTTGGAAGAGGAGGAAGGGCCCTCCACCGCAGGTCTCGGCTCAGCTTGGGTTGGCTGGGCCGTGACCTCAGCCAGCTTCTTATGCAGCTGGCTGACCTCCGACTGCAGGCGATCTATCTTCGCCTGCAGTTGCCGCGTCTCGTCGGTGGCTGTGCGTTGCACGAGCTCCCGGACGATGCCACCCATGCTGGCGGCCCTGCATTTAAGGGACTTCTGGAAAGTCCCTTTTAGATTGGAGGACTTAGAGGCGACCACCCTGATCTCCTCTTCGTCCTCCTGCGCCATGCGCTCCAGCTCGGCCAGCGAGTGGTCTGCGTATAAGACGCTAGACGCACCGTACCCGGACTTAGCCCGGGCGGCCTGCGCCTGCATCTCCTTCGCGGCGACCCTCTCTTCCAGGTCTTCCTGGAGCTGGGCCCTTCGTGCGAGGTCCAACTGACGTTGGGCGTCCGCCAGACCCACGTCGTGGGTGTCCGCCACAGTGGAAGGCTTTTTGGCCTTCGCCTTCTTTTTTGGCTTAGCACTCCTCGTGGAGTCCGAGGAGCCTTCGCCGCCGTCCTTCAGGAAGGATCGCTTCCGCTTTTGTAAGCGACTTTCGGCTTCCATCGCCGAACTTCCGTCCGACTCTGGAACGAGCGACTCGTTGTCGGAGTCCGACAACACGTCGACCGACAGTCTGCGGAACATGCTACCCGGTGATGGGCGGCAAACCTCCGACGCCATACTGGCATCGCCGGCGTGGCCCTGAGAAGGGCCTTTGGTTTGGCCCTGAGAAGGGCCTTTGGTTTGGCCCTCAGAAGGGCCTTTGGTTTGGCCCTGAGAAGGGCCTTTGGTTTGGCCCTGAGAAGGGCCTTTGGTTTGGCCCTGAGAAGGGCCTTTGGTTTGGCCCTGAGAAGGGCCTTTTGGTTGGCCCTGAGAAGGGCCTTTTGGTTGGCCCTGAGAAGGGCCTTTTGGTTGGCCCTGAGAAGGGCCTTTTGGTTGGCCCTGATAAGGGCCTTTTAAGAACCGCCCGGAGGCGTCCCGCGATGGTTGCTTTGGCATAGCCGCCGCAAGTGTTGAAGAGTCCGCAAAAAAGTCTTCAACGCACAGTGCACTTTCGCCGATCACTGGCCTGCCACTCCGTTACGGTGACAGGACCAGGTCGTTGCCCGGGGAACGCTACGTGGAAGCAAGCACTGTGGGGGGTCCCCCAACCTAACCTAACCTAACCTTTTTTTTTTTTTTTTTTTTTGACGCTGGGAAAAATGCTTTATGCATACCCCCCCGTCGGGGGACGGAAGGGTTATGTGGGACTCCCGGCGGTGCTCCCCACCGGTATACCCACTAAACGACCCAGCGGCACTCCCGCATCGCCTATATGGAGGGGAACTGGGAATCCGGCACAGCCTTTCCATCCAGCCCCCCGCCGACGACCGCCCGCCTTTACGGCGAGCCCTTCACCCCCCTCCCCACCCTGGGAGAGGGGCCCGAGAATAACCGCGAGTGCTCGCGGTCATTCCCACCCGGCGGAAGTGGAGGATACGTGCAATGCGGGAGAAGACGCCCCCGCGCCTGTCTCCCGCTATCCTCCACCAGGAGGGGGAAGACGATTGTCGTGCAATCGCCTTCTCCGACCCGTTCGTCGCCTGCGGAGTGGCGCTGCGAGAGGGTCTTCCTCCCGCGCCCGCTCCGCCGCCTCCTTTTGCAAAATTACTTCCTCGCAAAAGGAGGCCACCGCAGCCCAGGACTCCTCGCTTCCCAGCATGGCTAAAACCACGCTGGGCAGCGAGAGGTCCTGCCCGACCACCGCCATCAATTGGCGGCGCGGCCCAGACCACGACGCACACACCTCCAGGGTGTGCTGCGCCGTGTCCACCGCCGCGCCACAATCGTGGCAGGCCGGGGTCTCCTCTCTTCCGATCCGGTGCAGGCACGATCCGAAGACGCCATGCCCGGACAGCACCTGCACCAGACGGAAAGAAAGGAAACCGTGGGACCGCCCGAGCCAGTCCTTCAGGACTGGCCCGAGCGCGTCCAACGTTCTGCGGCCAAAGGCTGCGGTGGCGAGGGCCTCCGTCCAATGTTGGACGGTTGCGTCCCTCGCCTCTCTGCGGACGGCCTCCCGCTCTTCTGGGGCAGGGCACTCCCCGAGCGCCCTGCGCCCCGCCGTCCACTCGTACACTCTGGCGAGCACCCCCGCCTCGAGTTCCCAAGGCGGGGTGCCGGCCAGAGCGCACGCTGCCGCAAAGCCCACCGAGCGGTAGGCTCTCGCCACCCGCAGTGCAATGGCCCTTTGGGGCCTGCGGATGGCGTTCGCATTCTCCCTCCTGTGGAGGGAGTCCGCCCAGATGGGGGCCCCGTAAAGGGCCATGCTCTTCAAGATGCCGGCATACAAATGCCGGCATCTCGCCTTCGGCCCTCCCAGGTTTGGGAGGAGCCACGAGAGGGCGTTCGCCGCCTTCAGCAGGCGCGCTGACAACCCGCTGAAGTGCGGGCCGAAGCGCCACCTGCTGTCCAGGGTGAGGCCCAGATATTTCATCTGGGTCCTCACCCCGATCCTGACGCCCTCCACGACGATGTGGGCGTCAGGAGGGATGCGCTGCCGAGGCCCGTGGAAGAACACGGCCTCGGTCTTGTGCAGCGCAACCCCCAACCCGAGGCGGCGGATCCTTCCTGCGACCAAGGATCCGCCAGCCGAGGCCAAACTGGCCGCCTCCCTAAAATCCCTCCCCCGGGCAGTGAGGAGAGTGTCATCCGCGTAGCAGATGACACTCGTGCCCGGGAGGAGGGATCCCCGCAGGAGCCAGTCGAAGCCGATGTTCCACAGGAGTGGTCCTAGGACCGACCCCTGTGGAACACCAGACTCCGCGCCGTACCCCCGGACTTGGCCAGCCTTGTCTACGAGGAGGACCACTCGGTACTCCAAGTAGCTGGCCAAGAGGGCCCGCAAGTATGAAGGCACTCCGTGGTACCGGAGTGCCTCCAAGATCGTGGAGTGGGGGACGGAATTGAACGCGTTGGCTATGTCAAATGACACAGCCAACACTCCGTCCCCAGACTCCACGGCCTCCCTCACCTGGCCCTTCAGCCGGGCCAGCGCGTCCACTGTCGAACGCCCAACTCGGAAACCGAATTGGGCGTCCGACAGGTTCGGCCCAACCCCCCGCAGGAGGCCATTCAGCCGACCGGCGACGATCCCCTCGAACAGTTTACCGACCTCATCGAGCAGAACGATGGGTCGGTATGCCGAGGGGGAGTCTGCCGGTCGTCCCTCCTTACGGAGGAGGCACAGTTGCCCCTCCTTCCAGGTTTTCGGGAACCTCCCAGCCGTGAAACACGCGCTGAAGAGGTCCCGAAACCTGTCCGCCATTTGGGTGGCCGCAATGGCCACCACCCTTGCGGGGACGCCGTCCGGCCCGGGGGCGGTTTTCTTGGCGCGGAGGCGAAGCGTCGCCGCGCCAAACTCCGCCCCCGTGACCGGAGGGACCTCCTCCGCCGGCGGAGCCGCCTCCCGCGGGGGGTCCATCACTGGAGGGGTGAAGTTGGTCCCTGTTGGAAACAAGGACCGAACCACCCCATCCAGCAACGCCGGCTCGAGGGTCTCTGCTAGCGGGGGACCGAAGGGGCGCAGTTTATTCCGCGCCGCCTTATACGGTCCCCCGTACGGGTCTCTGTCGAGACCCTCTAGGATTTCGGCCCTCGCCGCGTCGTCGGCGGCGAACATAGCCGCCTTGAGGACCTTCTTTGCCTCTACGTACGAGGCGTAGAGAAGGTCCTCGTTCGACGCGTCCCGCAAGTTCCGCCGTCGACTCCGCGTGTAGGCCCTCCTGGCCACCACGCAGGCGGCCCGGAGCCCCGCCAGCTCCTCCGACCACCAATAGACGGCGCGTCGGGGAGGTGGGCGGCGAGACCGAGGCATGCTGGAGTTGCACACCTCGGTCAGGGACTCCCGCAGTCGGACCGCCGAGGCGTCGACGTCCAGGACATTGACAGGAGGCGTGAGCCAGTCCTGGACGAACGCCGCCTCCTTGGCCGCCCCTCGGTCCAGGTGGATCTGAGCCCACCGTGGAAAGGGGGACTGGCCCGAGCGGGCCATCCCCCTGGAGCTCTTGGTGGAGACGATGTCGAACCGCACGTATCGGTGGTCCGACAAGGTCTCCACCGTTTCCACCCGCCAGCCGACGACGCGGGCGGCAAGTGCGGGGGTGGCGAACGACACGTCCACCACCGTCCCTCCCCGTTGCCGCACACACGTGTGGGCCGTCCCTCTATTTAGGAGGGACACGCCCGACGAGGCCGCCCAAAATTCGACGGCCCGCCCGCGGACGTTGCAAGAGGCGGCCCGGTTGCCCCAGGCCGCCGACTTGGCGTTCAGGTCGCCCAATACGGCGACCTGGCGCGGCGCCGCCCTACCGACTACTGCGGTCAGGACTTCGAGAAAATCCTCGAATTCCTGTAAAGGGCGGTTAGGGGAGAAATAGACCCCCACCAGGGCTATTTCTCCCCACGCGGCGGCCACGTATCCCGGTCCCCTCTCTAAGAGCGAGAGGGGAGGGGAGTCCGTGGAAGACCGCGACACCAACGCCACCGAGCCGTCCCGATCACCCAGCCAACGGCCAGGGACAGAGTACGGCTCGGCGACCACCGCAACGTCTACTAACCACTCAGCCAGGGCCTGCATCAGCAGGTCCTGGGCTGCTTTACAGTGGTTAGTATTCGCCTGTAGGATGCGATGTCCGGACCTATCCATCATTCGGCCATCGCACCCCCCTCGTCGGCCACCGAGGTCCCAGCCTCAGGGACGACGGTGGTAGCGGCAGGCTGGGACGGCGCCTGCGCTTTGCCCTTCTTTGGGGGAGGATTGCAGTTCCTCCCCCTCATCACGTGGTCCGCCGGGCGGCCACTGGCGGCGCACACCGCGCAGTGCGGCTTGGCGGCCGTGCAGGAGGCGGACATGTGCCCCTCCTTACCGCAGCGGTAACAGGCGTCCGACCTGTCCACCTTGGACGGACAGAGGGCCCGTGTGTGGCCGATTCCGAAGCACTTGTAGCAGCGCAAAGGCTGCTCACCAAGTGCTCGGACCACACACGACCCAAACCCGACGGCAAGCCGTCCCTTGGCAAGGACGGCCTTAGCCGCGGTGACCGGGCACTCCAGGCGGATTGTGCCCATGCCGCCGCGGCCGGGCCTGATAGCCCGACCCTGTATCGCTGCGGTGTTGCAGCCCCCTACTGCTGCGAGCGCCGCCACGACCTCCTCTTTGGTGACCGAATCGTCCAGATTGGTCACCTCGAGGGCCGCCGACTTGACGGGCCTTACCACCTTGGCCGCGTCCGCGATGACCTCTTGCAACTTCGTTGCGAAGAGGTCAGCGTTGGTGCCGCCCTGGGCCCCCGGGAACTCGAAAATACGAGCCCCGGCTTGGGTCTGGCGGCACGTGATGGCGCCGATTCCCAACTTGGTGGGATCGGCGTTGGTACGAGCCCGTTTCAGCACGGACTCGTACGTCTCACCACGCTCCGCAGCCTCCGCGGTGAGCGTCACCACGACGGCCGCGGTTTTGGGAGAAACTAGGGGTTTTCTCCCACCGGCAGGGGCCCTTTTAGCTGCCGGAGCAGCGGTGTCGGGCTTAGGGGCCGACTTTTGCCCCTTCCCCTTCCCCTTCCCCTTGCCGGTCGTCTGGGACGGGCAGGGAGGGGAGATGTTGGCTGGGGAGGCAGGGGCGGCGGCCGCTCTCGCCTTTTTGGCCTTGCCCTTCCCCTTTTTGACCACCTTCGTCCACGGCTGGGTGGACGGGGTAGTGGAAGGGAGAAGGGCGTCCTCCCTTTGGGAGGATGGCCCTAGCTCGCACGGCCTCTTGTCCGCCGCGAGGGGCGGTCGGAGGCGCTTTTCGGGCAAGAGCCTGTCCTCGATGCCAGCGAGGCAGGCTCTCGTAAATGCCCTTTCCTCCATCACAACCTTGCGGATGACATCCTCAAGGTTGGAAGAGGAGGAAGGGCCCTCCACCGCAGGTCTCGGCTCAGCTTGGGTTGGCTGGGCCGTGACCTCAGCCAGCTTCTTATGCAGCTGGCTGACCTCCGACTGCAGGCGATCTATCTTCGCCTGCAGTTGCCGCGTCTCGTCGGTGGCTGTGCGTTGCACCAGCTCCCGGACGATGCCACCCATGCTGGCGGCCCTACATTTAAGGGACTTTTGGAAAGTCCCTTTTAGATTGGAGGACTTAGAGGCGACCACCCTGATCTCCTCTTCGTCCTCCTGCGCCATGCGCTCCAGCTCGGCCAGCGAGTGGTCCGCGTATAAGACGCTAGACGCACCGTACCCGGACTTAGCCCGGGCGGCCTGCGCCTGCATCTCCTTCGCGGCGACCCTCTCTTCCAGGTCTTCCTGGAGCTGAGCCCTCCGTGCGAGGTCCAACTGACGTTGGGCGTCCGCCAGACCCACGTCGTGGGTGTCCGCCACAGTGGAAGGCTTTTTGGCCTTCGCCTTCTTTTTTGGCTTAGCACTCCTCGTGGAGTCCGAGGAGCCTTCGCCGCCGTCCTTCAGGAAGGATCGCTTCCGCTTTTGTAAGCGGCTTTCGGCTTCCATCGCCGAACTTCCGTCCGACTCTGGAACCAGCGACTCGTTGTCGGAGTCCGACAACACGTCGACCGACAGCCTGCGGAACATGCTACCCGGTGATGGGCGGCAAACCTCCGACGCCATACTGGCATCGCCGGCGTGGCCCTGAGAAGGGCCTTTGGTTTGGCCCTGAGAAGGGCCTTTGGTTTGGCCCTGAGAAGGGCCTTTTGGTTGGCCCTGAGAAGGGCCTTTTGGTTGGCCCTGAGAAGGGCCTTCTGGTTGGCCCTGAGAAGGGCCTTCTGGTTGGCCCTGAGAAGGGCCTTTTGGTTGGCCCTGATAAGGGCCTTTTAAGAACCGCCCGGAGGCGTCCCGCGATGGTAGCTTTGGCATAGCCGCCGCAAGTGTTGAAGAGTCCGCAAAAAAGTCTTCAACGCACAGTGCACTTTCGCCGATCACTGGCCTGCCACTCCGTTACGGTGACAGGACCAGGTCGTTGCCCGGGGAACGCTACGTGGAAGCAAGCACTGTGGGGGGTCCCCCAACCTAACCTAACCTAACCTAACCTAACCTAACCTTTTTTTTTTTTTTTTTTTTTTTTTTTTTTTTTTTTTTTTTTTTTGACGCTGGGAAAAATGCTTTATGCATACCCTCCCGTCGGGGGACGGAAGGGTTATGTGGGACTTCCGGCGGTGCTCCCCACCGGTATACCCACTAAACGACCCAGCGGCACTCCCGCATCGCCTATATGGAGGGGAACTGGGAATCCGGCACAGCCTTTCCATCCAGCCCCCCGCCGACGACCGCCCGCCTTTACGGCGAGCCCTTCACCCCCCTCCCCACCCTGGGAGAGGGGCCCGAGAATAACCGCGAGTGCTCGCGGTCATTCCCACCCGGCGGAAGTGGAGGATACGTGCAATGCGGGAGAAGACGCCCCCGCGCCTGTCTCCCGCTATCCTCCACCAGGAGGGGGAAGACGATTGTCGTGCAATCGCCTTCTCCGACCCGTTCGTCGCCTGCGGAGTGGCGCTGCGAGAGGGTCTTCCTCCCGCGCCCGCTCTGCCGCCTCCTTTTGCAAAATTACTTCCTCGCAAAAGGAGGCCACCGCAGCCCAGGACTCCTCGCTTCCCAGCATGGCTAAAACCACGCTGGGCAGCGAGAGGTCCTGCCCGACCACCGCCATCAATTGGCGGCGCGGCCCAGACCACGACGCACACACCTCTAGGGTATGCTGCGCCGTGTCCACCGCCGCGCCACAATCGTGGCAGGCCGGGGTCTCCTCTCTTCCGATCCGGTGCAGGCACGATCCGAAGACGCCATGCCCGGACAGCACCTGCACCAGACGGAAAGAAAGGAAACCGTGGGACCGCCCGAGCCAGTCCTGCAGGACTGGCCCGAGCGCGTCCAACGTTCTGCGGCCGAAGGCTGCGGTGGCGAGGGCCTCCGTCCAATGTTGGACGGTTGCGTCCCTCGCCTCTCTGCGGACGGCCTCCCGCTCTTCTGGGGCAGGGCACTCCCCGAGCACCCTGCGCCCCGCCGTCCACTCGTACACTCTGGCGAGCACCCCCGCCTCGAGTTCCCAAGGCGGGGTGCCGGCCAGAGCGCACGCTGCCGCAAAGCCCACCGAGCGGTAGGCTCTCGCCACCCGCAGTGCAATGGCCCTTTGGGGCCTGCGGATGGCGGTCGCATTCTCCCTCCTGTGGAGGGAGTCCGCCCAGATGGGGGCCCCGTAAAGGGCCATGCTCTTCAAGATGCCGGCATACAAATGCCGGCATCTCGCCTTCGGCCCTCCCAGGTTTGGGAGGAGCCACGAGAGGGCGTTCGCCGCCTTCAGCAGGCGCGCTGACAACCCGCTGAAGTGCGGGCCGAAGCGCCACCTGCTGTCCAGGGTGAGGCCCAGATATTTCATCTGGGTCCTCACCCCGATCCTGACGCCCTCCACGACGATGTGGGCGTCAGGAGGGATGCGCTGCCGAGGCCCGTGGAAGAACACGGCCTCGGTCTTGTGCAGCGCAACCCCCAACCCGAGGCGGCGGATCCTTCCCGCGACCAAGGATCCGCCAGCCGAGGCCAAACTGGCCGCCTCCCTAAAATCCCTCCCCCGGGCAGTGAGGAGAGTGTCATCCGCGTAGCAGATGACACTCGTGCCCGGGAGGAGGGATCCCCGCAGGAGCCAGTCGAAGCCGATGTTCCACAGGAGTGGTCCTAGGACCGACCCCTGTGGAACACCAGACTCCGCGCCGTACCTCCGGACTTGGCCAGCCTTGTCTACGAGGAGGACCACTCGGTCCTCCAAGTAGCTGGCCAAGAGGGCCCGCAAGTATGAGGGCACTCCGTGGTACCGGAGTGCCTCCAAGATCGTGGAGTGGGGGACGGAATTGAACGCGTTGGCTATGTCAAATGACACAGCCAACACTCCGTCCCCAGACTCCACGGCCTCCCTCACCTGGCCCTTCAGCCGGGCCAGCGCGTCCACTGTCGAACGCCCAACTCGGAAACCGAATTGGGCGTCCGACAGGTTCGGCCCAACCCCCCGCAGGAGGCCATTCAGCCGACCGGCGACGATCCCCTCGAACAGTTTACCGACCTCATCGAGCAGAACGATGGGTCGGTATGCCGAGGGGGAGTCTGCCGGTCGTCCCTCCTTACGGAGGAGGCACAGTTGCCCCTCCTTCCAGGTTTTCGGGAACCTCCCAGCCGTGAAACACGCGCTGAAGAGGTCCCGAAACCTGTCCGCCATTTGGGTGGCCGCAATGGCCACCACCCTTGCGGGGACGCCGTCCGGCCCGGGGGCGGTTTTCTTGGCGCGGAGGCGAAGCGTCGCCGCGCCAAACTCCGCCCCCGTGACCGGAGGGACCTCCTCCGCCGGCGGAGCCGCCTCCCGCGGGGGGTCCATCACTGGAGGGGTGAAGTTGGTCCCTGTTGGAAACAAGGACCGAACCACCCCATCCAGCAACGCCGGCTCGAGGGTCTCTGCTAGCGGGGGACCGAAGGGGCGCAGTTTATTCCGCGCCGCCTTATACGGTCTCCCGTACGGGTCTCTGTCGAGACCCTCTAGCATTTCGGCCCTCGCCGCGTCGTCGGCGGCGAACATGGCCGCCTTGAGGACCTTTTTTGCCTCTACGTACGAGGCGTAGAGAAGGTCCTCGTTCGACGCGTCCCGCACGCTCCGCCGTCGACTCCGCGTGTAGGCCCTCCTGGCCACCACGCAGGCGGCCCGGAGCCCCGCCAGCTCCTCCGACCACCAATAGACGGCGCGTCGGGGAGGTGGGCGGCGAGACCGAGGCATGCTGGAGTTGCACACCTCGGTCAGGGACTCCCGCAGTCGGACCGCCGAGGCGTCGACGTCCAGGACATTGACAGGAGGCGTGAGCCAGTCCTGGACGAACGCCGCCTCCTTGGCCGCAACCTAACCTAACCTTTTTTTTTTTTTTTTTTTTTTTTTTTTTTTCGCTGGGAAAAATGCGTTACGCATGCCCCCCCATTGGGGGATGGGAGGGGTATGTGGGACTCCCCGGACCATATAGGACCGGTATACCCACTAAACGACCCAGCGGCACTCCGGCATCGTCTGCATGGAGGGGGATTGGGAAACCGGCAAAAGCCTTTACTTCCAATCCCCCGCCGACGACCGCCCACCTTTACAGTGAGGCCTTCACGTCTCTCCTGGCAGGGAGAGACCCGGGAATGACCGTGAGTGCTCGGCCGTTCCCGCCCGGCGGAAGTGGAGGATAGGTGCAATGCGGGAGTAGGCGCCCCCGCGCCTGTCTCCCGCTATCCTTCACCAAGAGGGGGAAGGCGGTTGTGCCTTCTCCTACCCCTTCTTCGCCTGCGGAGCGGCGCCGCGAGAGGGTCATCCTCCCGCGTGCGCTCCGCCGCCTCCTTTTGGGACATCACGTCCTCGCAAAAGGAGGCGACCGCTGTCCAGGCTCCCTCGCTTCCCAGCATGGAGTTAACCACGCTGGGAAGCGAGAGGTCCGGCCCGACTACCGCAGCTAAGCCACAACGCAGCTCGGACCACGCCGGGCACATCTCGAGGGTGTGCTGTGCCGAATCCTCCGTCGCACCACAATCATGGCACGACGGAGTCTCCTCTCTTCCGATCCGGTGCAGGTACGATCCGAAGCATCCATGCCCGGAAAGCACCTGCACCATCCGGAACGAAAGGTAACCGTTGGACCTCCCGAGCCAATCTCGCAGGACCGGCCCGAGGGCGTCCAACGTTCGTCGGCCAAACGTGGCGGAGGCGAGATCCTCCGTCCAGTGGTGGACGATCGCGTCCCTCGCCTCTCGCCGGACAGCCTCAAGCTCTTCCGGGGCAGGGTGCTCTCCGAGAGCCTTACGCCCCGCCGCCCACTCGTACATTCTGGCGAGCACCCACGCCTCGAGCTCCCAGGGAGGGGTACCCGCCAGAGCGCAGGCCGCCGCAAAGCCCACCGAGGAGTAGGCCCTCGCTATCCGCTGCGCAATGGCCCTTTGAGGCCTGCGGATAGCAGTAGCATTCTCCCTCCTTCGGAGGGAGTCCGCCCAGATGGGGGCCCCATAGAGGGCCATACTCTTTAAGATGACGGCATACAGCTGCCGGCATCGCGCTTTTGGTCCCCCCAGATTCGGGAGGAGCCACGCAAGCGCAGCCGCAGCCTTCAACAGGCGCGTCGACAGCCCGCTGAAATGCGGGCCGAAGCGCCACCTGCTGTCGAGCACTAGGCCCAGATATTTCATCTGGGCCTTCACGTCGACCCTGACGCCCTCTACGACGATATGAGCGTCGATGGGGATGCGCTGCCGAGGCCCGTGGAAGAACACGGCCTCGGTCTTGTGCAGCGCCACCCCCAATCCTAGCCGGCGGATCCTTCCCGCGACCAAGGATCCGCCAGCCGAAGCCAGGCTCGCCGCCTCTCTGTAGTCCCTCCCCCGGGCAGTGAGGACGCTGGGAAAAATGCTTTATGCATACCCCCCCGTCGGGGGACGGAAGGGTTATGTGGGACTCCCGGCGGTGCTCCCCACCGGTATACCCACTAAACGACCCAGCGGCACTCCCGCATCGCCTATATGGAGGGGAACTGGGAATCCGGCACAGCCTTTCCATCCAGCCCCCCGCCGACGACCGCCCGCCTTTACGGCGAGCCCTTCACCCCCCTCCTCACCCTGGGAGAGGGGCCCGAGAATAACCGCGAGTGCTCGCGGTCATTCCCACCCGGCGGAAGTGGAGGATACGTGCAATGCGGGAGAAGACGCCCCCGCGCCTGTCTCCCGCTATCCTCCACCAGGAGGGGGAAGACGATTGTCGTGCAATCGCCTTCTCCGACCCGTTCGTCGCCTGCGGAGTGGCGCTGCGAGAGGGTCTTCCTCCCGCGCCCGCTCCGCCGCCTCCTTTTGCGAAATTACTTCCTCGCAAAAGGAGGCCACCGCAGCCCAGGACTCCTCGCTTCCCAGCATGGCTAAAACCACGCTGGGCAGCGAGAGGTCCTGCCCGACCACCGCCATCAATTGGCGGCGCGGCCCAGACCACGACGCACACACCTCCAGGGTGTGCTGCGCCGTGTCCACCGCCGCGCCACAATCGTGGCAGGCCGGGGTCTCCTCTCTTCCGATCCGGTGCAGGCACGATCCGAAGACGCCATGCCCGGATAGCACCTGCACCAGACGGAAAGAAAGGAAACCGTGGGACCGCCCGAGCCAGTCCTTCAGGACTGGCCCGAGCGCGTCCAACGTTCTGCGGCCAAAGGCTGCGGTGGCGAGGGCCTCCGTCCAATGTTGGACGGTTGCGTCCCTCGCCTCTCTGCGGACGGCCTCCCGCTCTTCTGGGGCAGGGCACTCCCCGAGCGCCCTGCGCCCCGCCGTCCACTCGTACACTCTGGCGAGCACCCCCGCCTCGAGTTCCCAAGGCGGGGTGCCGGCCAGAGCGCACGCTGCCGCAAAGCCCACCGAGCGGTAGGCTCTCGCCACCCGCAGTGCAATGGCCCTTTGGGGCCTGCGGATGGCGGTCGCATTCTCCCTCCTGTGGAGGGAGTCCGCCCAGATGGGGGCCCCGTAAAGGGCCATGCTCTTCAAGATGCCGGCATACAAATGCCGGCATCTCGCCTTCGGCCCTCCCAGGTTTGGGAGGAGCCACGAGAGGGCGTTCGCCGCCTTCAGCAGGCGCGCTGACAACCCGCTGAAGTGCGGGCCGAAGCGCCACCTGCTGTCCAGGGTGAGGCCCAGATATTTCATCTGGGTCCTCACCCCGATCCTGACGCCCTCCACGACGATGTGGGCGTCAGGAGGGATGCGCTGCCGAGGCCCGTGGAAGAACACGGCCTCGGTCTTGTGCAGCGCAACCCCCAACCCGAGGCGGCGGATCCTTCCCGCGACCAAGGATCCGCCAGCCGAGGCCAAACTGGCCGCCTCCTTAAAATCCCTCCCCCGGGCAGTGAGGAGAGTGTCATCCGCGTAGCAGATGACAGTCGTGCCCGGGAGGAGGGATCCCCGCAGGAGCCAGTCGAAGCCGATGTTCCACAGGAGTGGTCCTAGGACCGACCCCTGTGGAACACCAGACTCCGCGCCGTACCTCCGGACTTGGCCAGCCTTGTCTACGAGGAGGACCGCTCGGTCCTCCAAGTAGCTGGCCAAGAGGGCCCGCAAGTATGAAGGCACTCCGTGGTACCGGAGTGCCTCCAAGATCGTGGAGTGGGGGACGGAATTGAACGCGTTGGCTATGTCAAATGACACAGCCAACACTCCGTCCCCAGACTCCACGGCCTCCCTCACCTGGCCCTTCAGCCGGGCCAGCGCGTCCACTGTCGAACGCCCAACTCGGAAACCGAATTGGGCGTCCGACAGGTTCGGCCCAACCCCCTGCAGCAGGCCATTCAGCCGACTGGCGACGATCCCCTCGAACAGTTTACCGACCTCATCGAGCAGAACGATGGGTCGGTATGCCGAGGGGGAGTCTGCCGGTCGTCCCTCCTTACGGAGGAGGCACAGTTGCCCCTCCTTCCAGGTTTTCGGGAACCTTCCAGCCGTGAAGCACGCGCTGAAGAGGTCCCGAAACCTGTCCGCCATTTGGGTGGCCGCAATGGCCACCACCCTTGCGGGGACGCCGTCCGGCCCGGGGGCGGTTTTCTTGGCGCGGAGGCGAAGCGTCGCCGCGCCAAACTCCGCCCCCGTGACCGGAGGGACCTCCTCCGCCGGCGGAGCCGCCTCCCGCGGGGGGTCCATCACTGGAGGGGTGAAGTTGGTCCCTGTTGGAAACAAGGACCGAACCACCCCATCCAGCAACGCCGGCTCGAGGGTCTCTGCTAGCGGGGGACCGAAGGGGCGCAGTTTATTCCGCGCTGCCTTATACGGTCTCCCGTACGGGTCTCTGTCGAGACCCTCTAGCATTTCGGCCCTCGCCGCGTCGTCGGCGGCGAACATAGCCGCCTTGAGGACCTTCTTTGCCTCTACGTACGAGGCGTAGAGAAGGTCCTCGTTCGACGCGTCCCGCACGTTCCGCCGTCGACTCCGCGTGTAGGCCCTCCTGGCCACCACGCAGGCGGCCCGGAGCCCCGCCAGCTCCTCCGACCACCAATAGACGGCGCGTCGGGGAGGTGGGCGGCGAGACCGAGGCATGCTGGAGTTACACACCTCGGTCAGGGACTCCCGCAGTCGGACCGCCGAGGCGTCGACGTCCAGGACATTGACAGGAGGCGTGAGCCAGTCCTGGACGAACGCCGCCTCCTTGGCCGCCCCTCGGTTCAGGTGGATCTGAGCCCACCGTGGAAAGGGGGACTGGCCCGAGCGGGCCATCCCCCTGGGGCTCTTGGTGGAGACGATGTCGAACCGCACGTATCGGTGGTCCGACAAGGTCTCCACCGTTTCCACCCGCCAGCCGACGACGCGGGCGGCAAGTGCGGGGGTGGCGAACGACACGTCCACCACCGTCCCTCCCCGTTGCCGCACACACGTGTGGGCCGTCCCTCTATTTAGGAGGGACACGCCCGACGAGGCCGCCCAAAATTCGACGGCCCGCCCGCGGACGTTGCAAGAGGCGGCCCGGTTGCCCCAGGCCGCCGACTTGGCGTTCAGGTCGCCCAATACGGCGACCTGGCGCGGCGCCGCCCTACCGACTACTGCGGTCAGGACTTCGAGAAAATCCTCGAAGTCCTGTAAAGGGCGGTTAGGGGAGAAATAGACCCCCACCAGGGCTATTTCTCCCCACGCGGCGGCCACGTATCCCGGTCCCCTCTCTAAGAGCGAGAGGGGAGGGGAGTCCGTGGAAGACCGCGACACCAACGCCACCGAGCCGTCCCGATCACCCAGCCAACGGCCAGGGACAGAGTACGGCTCGGCGACCACCGCAACGTCTACTAACCACTCAGCCAGGGCCTGCATCAGCAGGTCCTGGGCTGCTTTACAGTGGTTAGTATTCGCCTGTAGGATGCGATGTCCGGACCTATCCATCATTCGGCCATCGCACCCCCCTCGTCGGCCACCGAGGTCCCAGCCTCAGGGACGACGGTGGTAGCGGCAGGCTGGGACGGCGCCTGCGCTTTGCCCTTCTTTGGGGGAGGATTGCAGTTCCTCCCCCTCATCACGTGGTCCGCCGGGCGGCCACTGGCGGCGCACACCGCGCAGTGCGGCTTGGCGGCCGTGCAGGAGGCGGACATGTGCCCCTCCTTACCGCAGCGGTAACAGGCGTCCGACCTGTCCACCTTGGACGGACAGAGGGCCCGTGTGTGGCCGATTCCGAAGCACTTGTAGCAGCGCAAAGGCTGCTCACCAAGTGCTCGGACCACACACGACCCAAACCCGACGGCAAGCCGTCCCTTGGCAAGGACGGCCTTAGCTGCGGTGACCGGGCACTCCAGGCGGATTGTGCCCATGCCGCCGCGGCCGGGCCTGATAGCCCGACCCTGTATCGCTGCGGTGTTGCAGCCCCCTACTGCTGCGAGCGCCGCCACGACCTCCTCTTTGGTGACCGAATCGTCCAGATTGGTCACCTCGAGGGCCGCCGACTTGACGGGCCTTACCACCTTGGCCGCGTCCGCGATGACCTCTTGCAACTTCGTTGCGAAGAGGTCAGCGTTGGTGCCGCCCTGGGCCCCCGGGAACTCGAAAATACGAGCCCCGGCTTGGGTCTGGCGGCACGTGATGGCGCCGATTCCCAACTTGGTGGGATCGGCGTTGGTACGAGCCCGTTTCAGCACGGACTCGTACGTCTCACCACGCTCCGCAGCCTCCGCGGTGAGCGTCACCACGACGGCCGCGGTTTTGGGAGAAACTAGGGGTTTTCTCCCACCGGCAGGGGCCCTTTTAGCTGCCGGAGCAGCGGTGGCGGGCTTAGGGGCCGACTTTTGCCCCTTTCCCTTCCCCTTCCCCTTGCCGGTCGTCTGGGACGGGCAGGGAGGGGAGATGTTGGCTGGGGAGGCAGGGGCGGCGGCCGCTCTCGCCTTCTTGGCCTTGCCCTTCCCCTTTTTGACCACCTTCGTCCACGGCTGGGTGGACGGGGTGGTGGAAGGGAGAAGGGCGTCCTCCCTTTGGGAGGATGGCCCAGGCTCGCACGGCCTCTTGTCCGCCGCGAGGGGCGGTCGGAGGCGCTTTTCGGGCAAGAGCCTGTCCTCGATGCCAGCGAGGCAGGCTCTCGTAAATGCCCTTTCCTCCATCACAACCTTGCGGATGACATCCTCAAGGTTGGAAGAGGAGGAAGGGCCCTCCACCGCAGGTCTCGGCTCAGCTTGGGTTGGCTGGGCCGTGACCTCAGCCAGCTTCTTATGCAGCTGGCTGACCTCCGACTGCAGGCGATCTATCTTCGCCTGCAGTTGCCGCGTCTCGTCGGTGGCTGTGCGTTGCACGAGCTCCCGGACGATGCCACCCATGCTGGCGGCCCTGCATTTAAGGGACTTCTGGAAAGTCCCTTTTAGATTGGAGGACTTAGAGGCGACCACCCTGATCTCCTCTTCGTCCTCCTGCGCCATGCGCTCCAGCTCGGCCAGCGAGTGGTCCGCGTATAAGACGCTAGACGCACCGTACCCGGACTTAGCCCGGGCGGCCTGCGCCTGCATCTCCTTCGCGGCGACCCTCTCTTCCAGGTCTTCCTGGAGCTGAGCCCTTCGTGCGAGGTCCAACTGACGTTGGGCGTCCGCCAGACCCACGTCGTGGGTGTCCGCCACAGTCGAAGGCTTTTTGGCCTTCGCCTTCTTTTTTGGCTTAGCACTCCTCGTGGAGTCCGAGGAGCCTTCGCCGCCGTCCTTCAGGAAGGATCGCTTCCGCTTTTGTAAGCGGCTTTCGGCTTCCATCGCCGAACTTCCGTCCGACTCTGGAACCAGCGACTCGTTGTCGGAGTCCGACAACACGTCGACCGACAGCCTGCGGAACATGCTACCCGGTGATGGGCGGCAAACCTCCGACGCCATACTGGCATCGCCGGCGTGGCCCTGAGAAGGGCCTTTGGTTTGGCCCTGAGAAGGGCCTTTGGTTTGGCCCTGAGAAGGGCCTTTGGTTTGGCCCTGAGAAGGGCCTTCTGGTTGGCCCTGAGAAGGGCCTTTTGGTTGGCCCTGAGAAGGGCCTTTTGGTTGGCCCTGATAAGGGCCTTTTAAGAACCGCCCGGAGGCGTCCCGCGATGGTAGCTTTGGCATAGCCGCCGCAAGTGTTGAAGAGTCCGCAAAAAAGTCTTCAACGCACAGTGCACTTTCGCCGATCACTGGCCTGCCACTCCGTTACGGTGACAGGACCAGGTCGTTGCCCGGGGAACGCTACGTGGAAGCAAGCACTGTGGGGGGTCCCCCAACCTAACCTAACCTAACCTAACCTAACCTTTTTTTTTTTTTTTTTTTTTTTTTTTTTTTTTTTTTTTTTACCAGGGGAAATCCTTTATGGATTCCTTCCCGCCGGGGGGCGGAAAGGATATGTCGGACTCAGCTAAAGGCGCCATACCGACTAAAACCACCTGGGTGTTCCTACTCCTTCGCGTCGGCGGGGTCACGGGAAAGCTATAGCTCGAACCGCGGCCCCGTCAGCGTTTGCTCTGCCCCGTCGGGCTCGTCTCGATGGGGAGGGGCTAACGAGCCCCGCTCCCACTCCGCTTAAGGCGCCTCAGAACACTGAAGGCGCCTTCCAGCTCAGGACCTTACAATGCGGGTGATAGATCCCCCGATCCATCATCCGCTGGTCCTTCATGGCGGCATTCGCGCTGCATACGCCAAGCGACGCCGGCCATGTCGTCTGCGGCGAATCGGGAGGGAGTTTGGATCTTGCTCCCGCTCCCGTTCCGCCGCCTCCTTCTGCGAGATTACTCTATCGCAGAAGGTTGCAACCGCACTCCAGGCCTCTTCGTTATCGGCCATGGCGTTAACCAGGGCCGACAACGACAGGTCCCGACCAACAATGGCAGATACGGCAGCGCGAGGCTCCGCCCAAGCTGGGCACTCTTCGCGCGTATGCTGTGCCGTATCCGCGACACCCACTCCACAGTGGTGGCACGCCGTTGACGGCTCTCGACCTACCACTTCGCACAGATACTTGCCGAAGCACCCGTGTCCGGTCAGCATCTGCGCCAGGTGATAGGTGAGCGCACCGTGTTTGCGTTCGACCCATTTCCTTAGAATAGGTCGAACTGCCTCCACTAGTTCCCGGCTAGCCCCCGGGATTTCCAGTCGCACCGTCCACTTCCGGAAGAGATCGTCGCGTGCCTCGTCTTCCCACTGCGTGATCTCTCGCAGGTGCGGACGGTCGCCCGCCTCTTGTGCCTCCACGCTACGCCAGTACCTGTCCGCAAGAAATTGCGCCTCCAATTCCCACGGTGGGGCACCGGCCAGCAAACAAGCACCGGTGTGCGATACCGTGCAGTACGCTCGAGCTGCCCTGAGTGCCATCGCGCGCTGCGGGCGCCGCAGCAGTGGCACGTTTCGGGTGCTAAGAGCGTCCGCCCATATTGGTGCACCATACAGCGCCATTGAGCGCACTACGCCGTTATATAAGCGCCGGCACGCACCTCCCGGACCCCCTATATTCGGGAGAATCCTCCCAAGCGCTCCGGCTACGGTCAGCAGCCTAGGGGCTAAACGCCGGAAGTGCTCATCGAACTTCCACCTGCCGTCGAGGACAATTCCAAGATACTTCATCGTCGACCCAACGGCGATGGAAGTTCCCCCCACTATTATCGCCGATCCAGGCGGTGGCGCATTCCTGGGGCCATGGAAAACTAGAGCCTCAGATTTGCTCAGGGCCACCTCCAAGCCCAAAGCCCGGATCCTCTGGATCATCTGGGCAACGCTCGCCGTGGCAAGGTGGGCCGCCTCCCGATGACTCCCTCCACGGGCTGTCACGAGCGTGTCGTCCGCGTAACACGTCACGCTTACTCCGGGTAACGTGGCTCCGCGCAACACCCAGTCGTAGCCGATGTTCCACAGGAGCGGCCCAAGGACCGAACCCTGTGGGACACCGCACGACATCGCTCTCCTCCCCCAGCCATCCCTGGTTGGGAATTCGACCGCCCTACCGTCAAAGTAGTCAGCCACGACTGCCCTCAAATATCGTGGCACACCGTGGTACTGGAGCGCTGCCTTCACCGTTTCCCATGGGAGAGTGTTGAAAGCGTTGGACATGTCCAGCGACACTGCCCACAACACTCCGCCTTTGGCAACCTCTTCTTCGGCGAGATCCCTAACCCGCGCGATTGCGCTTAGCGTATATCGGCCCCGGCGGAAGCCAAACTGCGCATCGTGCAGCCCCGACTCCATGCTTTCGACTAAGCGAGAAGCTAGCACACGCTCAAAGAGCTTGCTCACCTCGTCGAGCAGCACAATGGGACGATAGGCCGACGGCGATTCAGCCGGGCGCCCATCCTTCCGAAGAAGTACTAGCTTCCCCGTCTTCCACGCCTGCGGAAACCGACCCTGCTCCAGGCACGCAGTGAAGAGGGCCCTCACCCACTCCTCCATCTCTCCCAATACCAGTACTAAAACTCGTCCCGGCACGCCATCCGGACCCGGGGCGGTATTCTTCGACCGAAGTTTCAGAACAGCCACCCCAAATTCTACCTCAGTCACTGGAGGGACTGTGTCCAGCTCGTTTCCCGGCTGTGTATCGCCCATGGGTGGCGGCACCCACTCATCTCGTTGGGGAAACAGAGTGCCCACCACTTGGTCCAGAAGCTGCGGTTGCAGTGTGCTCGTTAGTGGAGGGGCCCACGGTCGAAGTTTTTGCCGTACAACTCTATACGGCTTTCCCCAAGGATCCCTGTCAAGCATCCCCAACCACTCCTGCCACGCTTCTTCTTTGGCCTGTGCAATGGCCACCTGCAGAGATTTGCATTTGGCCCTGTAAGCCTCGTAGATAGCGTCTTCTTGACTCTGGACGCGGATCCTTCTCCTCCTGTAGCGGGTGTACTGACGGCGCGCAGTCACGCAAGCTTTCCGCAACAGCTGAAGCTCTGGGCGCCACCAGTGTACTGCCCGCCGAGGTGGAAAAGGCTTTGCCCTCGGCATCGCTGCGTCGCAAACTCGGGTCAGTATACCTCTCAGTTGCTCCGCTGCGCTATCCACCTCCTCAATGGGATCTGATCCAGTAGCCCAGGCTTCTACTATCGCGGCCTCTTTCGCTACTTCCCTTTCAAGTCGCCCCAGTATCCAACGTGGACCACCCCCAACAGGGGAGCGGACATCTACACCTCCCGGAGTGGTGGAGAACGCGGAGACATCATAGCGAATATATCGGTGATCCGACAGCGTCTCCACGTCCTCCAGCACTCTCCATCCTTGGACACGGTGCACCAGGCGAAGGGATGCGAACGTTAGGTCCACGATAGACCCCCCTTGTTGCCGTACACACGTGTCCACCGATCCCCTGTTGAGGATGGCTAGTCCCATGGACACTGCCCACTCCTCCAACGCTTCCCCCTTTACGTCTGTTGCTGGAGATCCCCACGCGGTTGATTTGGCGTTGAAATCTCCAGCAACAAGCACAGGGTAGGAGGCTACCTGCCCAATCAGGGCTCCGACCTCTACCAGCATTTGCTCGAAGTCAGAAAGACTCCGATTGGGCGAAAAGTAGACCCCTATTACCGCAATACCATCCATTATGGCCAGAACATGCCCTTGACCCCTCGACACCCGATCGATAGATGGGGACCCTGCGGCCATCGGTGCAATGATAGCCACCAATTCACTGAGGTCACCCACCCAGTCGTTTCGGGGAGGGACCACGTATGGCTCGGCAACCACAGCTACCTTTATCATGCACTCTGCCATGCTCTGAACCAGAAGGTCCTGAGCACGGGCAGAGTGCATGATGTTCGCCTGCAGAAATGGTAGCTCCATCTAAACAGAGGTGTCCATAATCTCCTCCCCCGCTTTGCGCTGGGACGATTGAGAGGCTTTGGCCCCCTCTTTAATCTTCCCCCTCCTTTTTCGGCCTGTGCGGCTCTTTTGTTGCCCGGATTTGGCATCTGGGCACTCTTTTCCACCAATCGGGTGCGCCGCTGGCTTGTCAGCTGCCGCACATACGGCGCAGTGAGGCTCAGTTTTGCAGTCTCTCGCTCTGTGGCCAGGTTTTCCGCAACGATAACAGAGACCGCTGCGGTCCACCCCAACTGTGCACTTGCTCGCAAAGTGGCCAGTCTCGAGGCACCGGAAACACCTCAACGGCAAGCGGTCGAGCAACACCACGCGTGCAGATATCCAGCCCACCTTTAGCCGGCCAATATCCACCACCTTTTTGGCAGCCGCAACTGGGCAGCTCAGCCATAATGAGCCGTGGGGGCTTATTACACCAGCCTTGATGGTGTCGGCAGAGCAGCTACCTTGCGCTGCCACGGCCGCCACAACTTCTTCCACCGTCGCAGAGTCGTCGAGCTCCGTGACTCGAATGTCAGCGCGCATCACCGGCCGCTGCACGCGTACTACGTCTGCACTCAGGACCTCCCGGAATTTCTCCGCTAGGGAGTCGGCCTTCTCGGTTCCCGCGGCGCCGGTTATTTCCAGCACCCGAGCACCTGTTGCCGCCGTCCTAAACCGCAGCCCTTCAATGCCGAGTTCTTTGACGTTGACGCGTTCTTTAGCCTCTCTGAGAACTGACTTGTACGTCACGCCTTTTTCTTCTGCACCGGGCTGCAAGGTCAAAGTGATAGCCGCCGAACGAGGCGGGCGGAGTTTAGCCTTGGGAGCCGGCGCTGGGGTGCTCGTTTCCTTTTTGGCCACTCGTTTGGATGCCTTCTTTCGGCCCCTTCGGGTCACCGTGCTCCACGCCTCGCCTGTAGTTGGGGGTGCGGGGAGCAGCGAGGGTGGCTCTTTTGGTGCAGCCGCCTCCTTGGCCGCCATGTTCCCCTTCTTACCCTTCCTCTGAGCCGAGGTGGAGGCTTCCGGCAATAATAGGCGCGCATGCGCCATGACCGACTCCTCACGCTCGGGCACATCCTCAAGTCTCCGTTGTCGGGCTTTATCAGCAGCCAATGGAGGCCGCAAACGCACCTCCGGTAACAGCCTTCCCTCTAGGGCTTCCAACCTTGCATTCATCATCGTCCCAACCTGGACCATAATGGCATGCGATAGCCCCTCCACATCCAGCTCTTTAACTTCGGCCTGAGGCTTTGCAACCGGCCGGGCCTGCAGCAAATCTGCTTTTAGCTCCGCAAACTCCTTACGGAGTGCACTGAGCTCTCCTTGCAGGCGTGCGTTTTCCGTCCGCAGCCTGGCTGTCTCCTCCGAGATAGAGCGCATGCTCAGCACCTCTGCTGCCTCCGCAATAAACTTTGCAGCTTCATTGAGGGACTTCTGAAATGGTCCACTCAGATGGCTCGATTTGCGTGACACCGTCTTTATAATTTCCACGCATTGTAGCACCTGCTTATTAAGTGACGACGCAAGTTGGTCGTCCACATTTCCCGCCAGTAATTTGGCCATCTCTGATGGGCGCGTCACCCTCGCGTGCCGCGTCCTCTCGATTTCCTGGGTTACCTCCTCAGTAGAGTCCAGGAGGAGCTCTTCTCGCTTGGCGGCCTTCGCCTTCGCCAAGCGAACGAACTGCCCAGCAGTGGGCGGGCGACCGCTGCCTCTGCCCTTTGTTGACTTAGTCACCTTGGGTGATGCCGTCCCACCTGTCACCGTGACGTCTGAGTCTGAATCTGAGCCTTTGGCAACCGAAGGCCTCTTGCGCCAAAATCGGCGAGCGGCCTCCGTTACGGGCTCAGACGACAACGTCTCCAGACTCCTGTCGGTGTCAGAACCCGACAGGCGCCTCACCACTACTCTCAGGTCTTTACTCATGCCAGGGTCAATGGCGTCAGCACACGACTTCGGGGCGCATGCTTCCACCTCCATTTTATCAATATCCTTATCGCTTGCAGTATCATTTTCCAATATCAGTGAGCCAGGTTCGTGTTTACGAAGACGGGCGGAACGCCTGCCTACGAAGCAGTTGTTGCCCCCCCCAGAGTACGAGGGGCAGCCCTCCACCTCGTTAGAAGTAGAGGGGTGGGATTCCCCCTTTCGGGGACCCACCTGGGGACCAAATTCACAGCTGCTTTGTTCCATATTTACTTCGATGCTCCACATCGTCGTCTCTTTTTTCAGGGGTGAGCTCCCCTGTCAACACGCCCTGAAAAGGGCGCCAATGAAGCACCGGCCCACTCGGCATCCCGCAAGGAAGCTGACCCATACAGCCGACTCGCGGAAACCAAGCGGAACGATGCCTCCCTCCTAAGAGACGGCTCCACCAGCCCATCTCGACTCCATCCACTGCGCCATCTGCTAATCAGAGGGACGCGTGGAGGAGCCTCCCCATTTCCCCCCCAGTGTTTGGTCCGCGCCGGTAAACCGGTAACTCCCATTTCTGGGAGCCGTTCCCCTATCCGCCACCCGGGGACGCGCCGCGTTGGGGTACACCTCCCCACCCACTGGGACAACCCAGCAGGTCCGCGGAACCTAACCTAACCTAACCTTTTTTTTTTTTTTTTTTTTTTTTTTTTTTTTTTTTTTTTTTTTTTTTTTTTTGACGCTGGGAAAAATGCTTTATGCATACCCCCCCGTCGGGGGACGGAAGGGTTATGTGGGACTCCCGGCGGTGCTCCCCACCGGTATACCCACTAAACGACCCAGCGGCACTCCCGCATCGCCTATATGGAGGGGAACTGGGAATCCGGCACAGCCTTTCCATCCAGCCCCACGCCGACGACCGCCCGCCTTTACGGCGAGCCCTTCACCCCCCTCCCCACCCTGGGAGAGGGGCCCGAGAATAACCGCGAGTGCTCGCGGTCATTCCCACCCGGCGGAAGTGGAGGATACGTGCAATGCGGGAGAAGACGCCCCCGCGCCTGTCTCCCGCTATCCTCCACCAGGAGGGGGAAGACGATTGTCGTGCAATCGCCTTCTCCAACCCGTTCGTCGCCTGCGGAGTGGCGCTGCGAGAGGGTCTTCCTCCCGCGCCCGCTCCGCCGCCTCCTTTTGCGAAATTACTTCCTCGCAAAAGGAGGCCACCGCAGCCCAGGACTCCTCGCTTCCCAGCATGGCTAAAACCACGCTGGGCAGCGAGAGGTCCTGCCCGACCACCGCCATCAATTGGCGGCGCGGCCCAGACCACGACGCACACACCTCCAGGGTGTGCTGCGCCGTGTCCACCGCCGCGCCACAATCGTGGCAGGCCGGGGTCTCCTCTCTTCCGATCCGGTGCAGGCACGATCCGAAGACGCCATGCCCGGATAGCACCTGCACCAGACGGAAAGAAAGGAAACCGTGGGACCGCCCGAGCCAGTCCTGCAGGACTGGCCCGAGCGCGTCCAACGTTCTGCGGCCAAAGGCTGCGGTGGCGAGGGCCTCCGTCCAATGTTGGACGGTTGCGTCCCTCGCCTCTCTGCGGACGGCCTCCCGCTCTTCTGGGGCAGGGCACTCCCCGAGCACCCTGCGCCCCGCCGTCCACTCGTACACTCTGGCGAGCACCCCCGCCTCGAGTTCCCAAGGCGGGGTGCCGGCCAGAGCGCACGCTGCCGCAAAGCCCACCGAGCGGTAGGCTCTCGCCACCCGCAGTGCAATGGCCCTTTGGGGCCTGCGGATGGCGGTCGCATTCTCCCTCCTGTGGAGGGAGTCCGCCCAGATGGGGGCCCCGTAAAGGGCCATGCTCTTCAAGATGCCGGCATGCAAATGCCGGCATCTCGCCTTCGGCCCTCCCAGGTTTGGGAGGAGCCACGAGAGGGCGTTCGCCGCCTTCAGCAGGCGCGCTGACAACCCACTGAAGTGCGGGCCGAAGCGCCACCTGCTGTCCAGGGTGAGGCCCAGATATTTCATCTGGGTCCTCACCCCGATCCTGACGCCCTCCACGACGATGTGGGCGTCAGGAGGGATGCGCTGCCGAGGCCCGTGGAAGAACACGGCCTCGGTCTTGTGCAGCGCAACCCCCAACCCGAGGCGGCGGATCCTTCCCGCGACCAAGGATCCGCCAGCCGAGGCCAAACTGGCCGCCTCCTTAAAATCCCTCCCCCGGGCAGTGAGGAGAGTGTCATCCGCGTAGCAGATGACACTCGTGCCCGGGAGGAGGGATCCCCGCAGGAGCCAGTCGAAGCCGATGTTCCACAGGAGTGGTCCTAGGACCGACCCCTGTGGAACACCAGACTCCGCGCCGTACCTCCGGACTTGGCCAGCCTTGTCTACGAGGAGGACCGCTCGGTCCTCCAAGTAGCTGGCCAAGAGGGCCCGCAAGTATGAAGGCACTCCGTGGTACCGGAGTGCCTCCAAGATCGTGGAGTGGGGGACGGAATTGAACGCGTTGGCTATGTCAAATGACACAGCCAACACTCCGTCCCCAGACGCCACGGCCTCCCTCACCTGGCCCTTCAGCCGGGCCAGCGCGTCCACTGTCGAACGCCCAACTCGGAAACCGAATTGGGCGTCCGACAGGTTCGGCCCAACCCCCTGCAGGAGGCCATTCAGCCGACTGGCGACGATCCCCTCGAACAGTTTACCGACCTCATCGAGCAGAACGATGGGTCGGTATGCCGAGGGGGAGTCTGCCGGTCGTCCCTCCTTACGGAGGAGGCATAGTTGCCCCTCCTTCCAGGTTTTCGGGAACCTCCCAGCCGTGAAACACGCGCTGAAGAGGTCCCGAAACCTGTCCGCCATTTGGGTGGCCGCAATGGCCACCACCCTTGCGGGGACGCCGTCCGGCCCGGGGGCGGTTTTCTTGGCGCGGAGGCGAAGCGTCGCCGCGCCAAACTCCGCCCCCGTGACAGGAGGGACCTCCTCCGCCGGCGGAGCCGCCTCCCGCGGGGGGTCCATCACTGGAGGGGTGAAGTTGGTCCCTGTTGGAAACAAGGACCGAACCACCCCATCCAGCAACGCCGGCTCGAGGGTCTCTGCTAGCGGGGGACCGAAGGGGCGCAGTTTATTCCGCGCCGCCTTATACGGTCTCCCGTACGGGTCTCTGTCGAGACCCTCTAGCATTTCGGCCCTCGCCGCGTCGTCGGCGGCGAACATAGCCGCCTTGAGGACCTTCTTTGCCTCTACGTACGAGGCGTAGAGAAGGACCTCGTTCGACGCGTCCCGCACGTTCCGCCGTCGACTCCGCGTGTAGGCCCTCCTGGCCACCACGCAGGCGGCCCGGAGCCCCGCCAGCTCCTCCGACCACCAATAGACGGCGCGTCGGGGAGGTGGGCGGCGAGACCGAGGCATGCTGGAGTTGCACACCTCGGTCAGGGACTCCCGCAGTCGGACCGCCGAGGCGTCGACGTCCAGGATATTGACAGGAGGCGTGAGCCAGTCCTGGACGAACGCCGCCTCCTTGGCCGCCCCTCGGTCCAGGTGGATCTGAGCCCACCGTGGAAAGGGGGACTGGCCCGAGCGGGCCATCCCCATGGGGCTCTTGGTGGAGACGATGTCGAACCGCACGTATCGGTGGTCCGACAAGGTCTCCACCGTTTCCACCCGCCAGCCGACGACGCGGGCGGCAAGTGCGGGGGTGGCGAACGACACGTCCACCACCGTCCCTCCCCGTTGCCGCACACACGTGTGGGCCGTCCCTCTATTTAGGAGGGACACGCCCGACGAGGCCGCCCAAAATTCGACGGCCCGCCCGCGGACGTTGCAAGAGGCGGCCCGGTTGCCCCAGGCCGCCGACTTGGCGTTCAGGTCGCCCAATACGGCGACCTGGCGCGGCGCCGCCCTACCGACTACTGCGGTCAGGACTTCGAGAAAATCCTCGAAGTCCTGTAAAGGGCGGTTAGGGGAGAAATAGACCCCAACCAGGGCTATTTCTCCCCACGCGGCGGCCACGTATCCCGGTCCCCTCTCTAAGAGCGAGAGGGGAGGGGAGTCCGTGGAAGACCGCGACACCAACGCCACCGAGCCGTCCCGATCACCCAGCCAACGGCCAGGGACAGAGTACGGCTCGGCGACCACCGCAACGTCTACTAACCACTCAGCCAGGGCCTGCATCAGCAGGTCCTGGGCTGCTTTACAGTGGTTAGTATTCGCCTGTAGGATGCGATGTCCGGACCTATCCATCATTCGGCCATCGCACCCCCCTCGTCGGCCACCGAGGTCCCAGCCTCAGGGACGACGGTGGTAGCGGCAGGCTGGGACGGCGCCTGCGCTTTGCCCTTCTTTGGGGGAGGATTGCAGTTCCTCCCCTTCATCACGTGGTCCGCCGGGCGGCCACTGGCGGCGCACACCGCGCAGTGCGGCTTGGCGGCCGTGCAGGAGGCGGACATGTGCCCCTTCTTACCGCAGCGGTAACAGGCGTCCGACCTGTCCACCTTGGACGGACAGAGGGCCCGTGTGTGGCCGATTCCGAAGCACTTGTAGCAGCGCAAAGGCTGCTCACCAAGTGCTCGGACCACACACGATCCAAACCCGACGGCAAGCCGTCCCTTGGCAAGGACGGCCTTAGCTGCGGTGACCGGGCACTCCAGGCGGATTGTGCCCATGCCGCCGCGGCCGGGCCTGATAGCCCGACCCTGTATCGCTGCGGTGTTGCAGCCCCCTACTGCTGCGAGCGCCGCCACGACCTCCTCTTTGGTGACCGAATCGTCCAGATTGGTCACCTCGAGGGCCGCCGCCGACTTGACGGGCCGTACCACCTTGAACCTAACCTAACCTTTTTTTTTTTTTTTTTTTTTTCGCTGGGAAAAATGCGTTACGCATGCCCCCCCATTGGGGGATGGGAGGGGTATGTGGGACTCCCCGGTCCATATAGGACCGGTATACCCACTAAACGACCCAGCGGCACTCCGGCATCGTCTACATGGAGGGGGATTGGGAAACCGGCAAAAGCCTTTACTTCCAATCCCCCGCCGACGACTGCCCACCTTTACAGTGGGACCTTCACGTCTCTCCTGGCAGGGAGAGACCCGGGAATGACCGTGAGTGCTCGGCCGTTCCCGCCCGGCGGAAGTGGAGGATAGGTGCAATGCGGGAGTAGGCGCCCCCGCGCCTGTCTCCCGCTATCCTTCACCAAGAGGGGGAAGGCGGTTGTGCCTTCTCCTACCCCTTCTTCGCCTGCGGAGCGGCGCTGCGAGAGGGTCATCCTCCCGCGTGCGCTCCGCCGCCTCCTTTTGGGACATCACGTCCTCGCAAAAGGAGGCGACCGCTGTCCAGGCTCCCTCGCTTCCCAGCATGGAGTTAACCACGCTGGGAAGCGAGAGGTCCGGCCCGACTACCGCAGCTAAGCCACAACGCAGCTCGGACCACGCCGGGCACACCTCGAGGGTGTGCTGTGCCGAATCCTCCGTCGCACCACAATCATGGCACGACGGAGTCTCCTCTCTTCCGATCCGGTGCAGGTACGATCCGAAGCATCCATGCCCGGAAAGCACCTGCACCATCCGGAACGAAAGGTAACCGTTGGACCTCCCGAGCCAATCTCGCAGGACCGGCCCGAGGGCGTCCAACGTTCGTCGGCCAAACGTGGCGGAGGCGAGATCCTCCGTCCAGTGGTGGACGATCGCGTCCCTCGCCTCTCGCCGGACAGCCTCAAGCTCTTCCGGGGCAGGGTGCTCTCCGAGAGCCTTACGCCCCGCCGCCCACTCGTACACTCTGGCGAGCACCCACGCCTCGAGCTCCCAGGGAGGGGTACCCGCCAGAGCGCAGGCCGCCGCAAAGCCCACCGAGGAGTAGGCCCTCGCTACCCGCTGTGCAATGGCCCTTTGAGGCCTGCGGATAGCAGTAGCATTCTCCCTCCTTCGGAGGGAGTCCGCCCAGATGGGGGCCCCATAGAGGGCCATACTCTTTAAGATGCCGGCATACAGCTGCCGGCATCGCGCTTTTGGTCCCCCCAGATTCGGGAGGAGCCACGCAAGCGCAGCCGCGGCCTTCAACAGGCGCGTCGACAGCCCGCTGAAATGCGGGCCGAAGCGCCACCTGCTGTCGAGCACTAGGCCCAGATATTTCATCTGGGCCTTCACGTCGACCCTGACGCCCTCTACGACGATATGAGCGTCGATGGGGATGCGCTGCCGAGGCCCGTGGAAGAACACGGCCTCGGTCTTGTGCAGCGCCACCCCCAATCCTAGCCGGCGGATCCTTCCCGCGACCAAGGATCCGCCAGCCGAAGCCAGGCTCGCCGCCTCTCTGTAGTTCCTCCCCCGGGCAGTGAGAAGAGTGTCATCCGCGTAGCAGATGACACTCGTGCCACGGAGGAGAGCTCCCCGCAGGAGCCAGTCAAACCCGATGTTCCACAGAAGCGGCCCTAAAACGGACCCCTGTGGAACACCGGACTCCGCGCCGTACCGCCTAAGCTGGCCCACTTTATCAACAAGGAGGACCGCCCGCTCCTCCAAGTAGTTAGCCAGGAGGCTCTGCATGTACCGAGGCACTCCATGGTAGCGGAGCGCCTCTAGTATTGTCGGGTGGGGGATGGAGTTGAAAGCGTTGGCTATGTCAAATGACACAGCCAAAACCCCGTCCCCTGCCCCCACGGCCTCCCTCACTTGGTCCTTTAGTCGGGACAGCGCGTCAACTGTCGAACGCCCTACTCGAAAACCGAATTGGGCGTCCGACAGGTTCGGCCCTGCCCCTCTCAGGTGGGCATTCAGCCGAGCGGCGATAATCCCCTCGAATAATTTACCAGCCTCATCGAGCAGAACGATGGGCCGGTATGCCGAGGGGGAGTCCGCCGGGCGTCCCTCCTTACGGAGGAGGCATAACTGCCCCTCCTTCCATGGTTTCGGGAACCTTCCAGCCGCGAAACACGCACTGAAGAGGTCCCGAAACCTATCCTCCATTTGGATGGCAGCGATGGCCACCACCCGTGCAGGGACGCCGTCCGGACCGGGGGCCGTCTTCTTGGCGCGGAGGCGGAGCGCCGCTGCTCGAAATTCCGCCTCCGTGACTGGAGAGACCTCTTCTTGCGGCGGAGCCGCCTCTCGTGGGGGGTCCATCACTGGTGGGGTAAAGCTGGTGGTCCTGGGTGGAAACAAGGACCGAACCACCCCATCCAGCAATGACGGCTCGAGGGTCTCCGCAAGTGGGGGACCGAAGGGACGCAGTTTGTTCCGCGCCGCCTTGTACGGTCTCCCATACGGGTCCCTGTCAAGACCCTCCAGCATCTCGGCTCTGGCCGCGTCATCGGCGGCGATCATCGCTGACTTGAGGACCTTCTTTGCCTCTACGTAAGAGGCGTAGAGAAGGTCCTCGTTCTCCGGGTCCCGCAAGCTGCGCCGTCGGCTCCGCGTGTAAGCCCTCCTGGCCGACACGCAGGCGGCCCGGAGCCCCGCCAGTTCCTCCGACCACCAATAGACGGCGCGACGTGGAGGTGGGCGGCGAGACCGAGGCATGCTGGAGTTGCACACCTCGGTCAGGGACCTCCTCAGTTGGGCCGCTGCGGAGTCCACGTCTAGGACGTCGATAGGAGGCGTAAGCCAATCCTGGACGAACGCCGCTTCCTTTGCCGCCTCACGGTCGAGACGGGTAAGAGCCCACCGTGGAAAGGGTGATCGGCCCGAGGGAGGCGACCTCCGGGGGCTCTGGGTGGAGATGTCGAACCGCACATATCGGTGGTCCGACAAGGTCTCCATCATCTCCACCCGCCAGTCAACGACGCGGGCAGCAAGAGCAGGGGTAGCAAACGACACGTCCACCACCGACCCCCCCCATCGCCGCACACACGTCTGGACCGTCCCAACCTTTTTTTTTTTTTTTTTTTTTTTTTTTTAACCAGGGGAAATCCTTTATGGATTCCTTCCCGCCGGGGGGCGGAAAGGATATGTCGGACTCAGCTAAAAGCGCCATACCGACTAAAACCACCTGGGTGTTCCTTCTCTCGCTTCCGGTCGGGGCCGCGGGTAAGTTACACACTCTTCCGTAGCCACCTCCCTCAGCGTCTGCCCTGATGGGCCCTTCTTCCAGAAGGAAGGCTCGAAAGCCTTTCCACACTCCGCTTGAGGCACCTTAGGAACACGTAAGGTGTCTTCCAGCTACGGACCTCATAGAGCGGGCGACAGACCCCCCGATCCGTCGCCCGCAGGTCCACGTTATGGCGGCATTGTAGCTATGTAAGCCAGGCGTCGCCGACCGTGCCGCCTGCGGCGAATCGGAAGAGAGTTCGGGTCTTCCTCCCGCTCCCGTTCCGCCGCTTCCTTCTGCGTTAGGATGGTTTCGCAGAAGGTTTCTACCCCACTCCACGCCTCCTCGCTCACGGCCATGACCTTGACCAAGGCCGCCAGCGATAGGTCTCCTCCAACAATTGCCGATACGGCAGCGCGAGGCACCGCCCAGGCTGGGCACTCTTCGCGCGTATGTTGCGCCGTATCAGCGACTCCACCTCCACAATGGTGGCACTCCACCGACGGCTCTCGTCCCGCCACCTCGCACAGATATTTGCCGAAACAGCCGTGTCCGGTCAGCATCTGTGCGATGCGGTAGGTAAGTGCACCGTGCTTCCGTTCGACCCAAACCCGAAGGATTGGTCGAACTGCCTCCACCAGTTCCCAGCTAGCCCCCGGGATCTCTAAACGCGCTGACCACTTCCGGAAGAGATCGTCGCGTGCTTCCTCTTCCCACTGCGCGATCTCTCGCGGGTGCGGTCGCTCGCCCGCCTCCTGCGCTTCCACGCCCCGCCAATACCTCGCCGCGAGCACCTGCGCATCAAGCTCCCACGGCGGGACACCGGCAAGGACACACGCCCCAGCATGCGATACAGTGCGGTACGCCCTAGCCACCCTGAGTGCCATTCCGCGCTGCGGTTTCCGCAGCAGTGGCACGTTTCGGGAGCACAGAGCATCCGCCCATATCGGCGCACCGTAGAGCGCCATCGACCTCACTACACCGGCATATAGGCGTCTACATGCCCCTCCTGGACCCCCTACATTAGGGAGCAATCTCCCGAGCGCCCCGGCAGCAGCCAAAAGTTTCGGGGCCAACCGCCGGAAGTGCTCGTCAAACTTCCAAGTGCCGTCGAGGACGATTCCTAGGTTCTTCATCGTCGACCCGACGGCAATAGAAGTTCCCCCTACCATTATTGAGGAACCGGGCGGTGGCGCATTCCGAGGCCCATGAAAAACTAGGGCCTCAGATTTACTGAGGGCCACCTCCAGTCCCAGAGCCCTGATCCTGTGGACCATCTGGGCAACGCCCGCCGTAGCGAGGCGAGCCGCCTCCCGATGAGTCCCTCCGCGGGCAGTCACGAGCGTGTCATCGGCGTAGCAAGTGACGTGTACTCCCGCCAGTGCTACCCCTCGCAACGCCCAATCGTACCCGATGTTCCACAGGAGCGGACCAAGGACCGACCCCTGTGGAACACCGCACGACATCGCCTTCCTCCCCCAGCCGTCCTTCGTCGGGAATTCTACGGCCCTGCCGTCAAAGTAATCTGCCACCACTTTCCGCAGATACTCTGGCACCCCGTGATACACGAGGGCCGCTTTAACCGTTTCCCAGGGCAGAGTGTTGAACGCGTTGGATATATCCAGAGACACTGCCCACAACACTCCACCCTCGGAAACCACCTCTTCTGCCAGGTCCCTGACCCGGGCGATCGCGCTCACCGTAGAACGGCCCCGGCGGAAGCCATATTGCGCATCATCGAGCCCTGGGTCCATGCTCTCGACGAGTCGAGCAGCGAGCACACGCTCGAAGAGCTTGCTTACCTCGTCCAAAAGCACGATGGGGCGATAGGCCGACGGCATTTCAGCCGGGCGCCCGTCCTTCCGAAGAAGTACGAGCTTCCCCGTCTTCCACGCCCTCGGGAATCTACCCTCATTGAGGCAAGTATTAAATAGGGCCCGCACCCACTCACCCATTTCTCCAAGCGCGAGCACCAAGGCTCGGCCCGGTATGCCATCCAGTCCTGGGGCAGTGTTCTTCAGCCGAAGCTTCATAACAGCTACCCCGAACTCCACCTCAGATATTGGAGGTGCCCTGCCAGCGTCACTCTCTTGTCTCTGGGTGCCTATAGGTGGTGGCACCCACTCATCCCGATGGGGGAAGAGAGTGTTCACCACTTGCTCCAGTAGTTGGGGCTCCAGACTCGTGGTTAGCGGGGGGGCCCAAGGTCGCAGTTTTTGACGTACAACGCGATACGGCCTCCCCCATGGATCACGGTCGAGCACCCCTAACCACTCCTCCCATGCTGCCTCCTTGGCCTGCGCGATGGCTACTTGCAGAGCTGTGCAGGTGGCCCTGTAAGCCTGGTATATCGTGTCCTCCTGGCTCTGAACACGGACCCTTCTCCTTCTGTACCGAGTGTAGACGCGGCGCGCGGCAACGCAGGCTCTGCGCAATTCGCCCAGCTCCGGGCGCCACCAGTGCACTTCCCGCCGAGGCGGGAATGGTTTGGCCCTCGGCATCGCGGCATCACAGACGCGGGTCAAAGCGCTCCGCAACCGCTCCGCCGCGTCATCCACCTCCTCAATAGGATCAGACATAGTCCAGGACTCTACCAGAGCTGCCTCTACTGCTACATCTCGGTCCAAGCGCCGTAGCACCCAGCGCGGGACACCTCCAACAGAAGGTTGAGGACCTACTCGTGGAGTGGTAGGGGACGTGGTGACCTCGTAGCGGATGTAGCGGTGATCCGACAGCGTCTCCACGTCCTCCAACACTCTCCATCCCCGGACACGATGCACCAGGGACGACGACGCAAACGTTAAGTCCACGATAGACCCCCCCTGCTGTCGCACGCATGTGTCAGCCGACCCCGTATTAAGAAGGGTGAGTCCCATGGACACCACCCACTCTTCTAGTGCCTCTCCCTTGGTGTCTGTTGCTGGGGATCCCCACGCGGTTGATTTCGCGTTAAAATCTCCAGCAACAAGCACGGGGTAGGAGGCTACTTGCCCAATCATGGCCCCGACATCAACAAGCATTTGCTCGAAGTCGGCGAGGCCCCGATTGGGCGAAAAGTACACCCCCACAACCGCCACGCCACCCACAACAGCCAACACGCACCCTCGACCTTTGGACACCCGATCAATGGACGGAGCGCCCGCGGCCGCCGGTGCTACGATAGCCACCAAGCCATCGCGGTCACCCACCCAGTCATTCCGGGGAGGGACCACATACGGCTCGGTGACCACAGCTATCTTTATCATGCACTCTGCCATGCTCTGAATCAAAAGGTCCTGAGCCCTGGCAGAGTGCATGACGTTCGCCTGCAGGAATGGTAGCGCCATCTAAATTTCGGTGTCCATCTGCTCCTCCTCACGCAAAGAGTTGCGCTGAGACGGCTGAGCGGCTTTGGAGCCCGCTTTCACCTTTCCCCTCCTTTTCTGGCCTCTTGGACTCGTTCGAGGCCCTTTTTGGGGCCCCCTTACGGTATTGAGGCACCCCTTCCCACCAAGTGGGTGCACTGCAGGTTTGCCGGCCGCTGCACATACAGCACAGTTTGGCTCAGCCTGACAGCCCCTCGCCTTGTGGTCAGGTTTCCCACAGCGGTAACAAAGACCGCTGCGGTCCACCTCAGACCTGCATTTGCTCCCAACATGGCCGGCTTCGAGGCAACGGAAGCATCTCAAGGGCAAACGGTCGAGTAGCACCACCCTTGCAGAGATCCAGCCCACTTTGAGCCGGCCAACTCCCGTTACCTTTTTCGCGGCCGCGACTGGGCAACTCAGCCACAGTGAGCCGCGGGAGCCTATAACGCCAGCCTTTATGCTGTCGACAGAGCAGCCACCTTGTTCTGCTACGGCCGAAGCTACCTCGTCTGGTGTCGCGGAGTCATCTAGCTCCGTGACTCTTATGTCTGCGCGCATCACCGGCCGCTGTACGCGCACCACGTCCGCGCTTAAAACCTCCCTGAACTTCTCCGCCAGAGAATCGGCCTTTACAGCACCCGTGGCACCGGCTATCTCCAGCACCCGAGCACCTGTTGCCCCCGTCCTGAAACGCATCTCCTCAATGCCGAGGGCCTTGAAGTCAACGCGTTCCTTGGCTTCCCTGAGCAGCGCCTTATACGTAGCGCCGCTTTCCACAGCACCTGGCAACAGGGTGAGGGTGATCGCCGCCGAACGAGGTGGGCGAAGCTTTACTTTGGGAGCAGAAGCGGGAACGGCAGCCACCTTTTTACCAGCCTTTTTGGCCGTCTTCTTCGTGCCTTTACGGGCCACTGTACTCCACGCCTCGCCTGTAAGCGGAGGCGCAGCGCATCCTAACCGCAGCACACTTGCCGCAGCTGCCTCCTTAGCCGCCAGGCTAACCTTCTTCCCCTTCTTCTGGGATGAGGTGGAGACTTCCGGCACCACAGTTGGAGGCTCACGCTCGGGCCCAGCTTCAGGTCTGCCAAGACGTGTTTTGTCAGCAGCTAGCGGTGGCCGCAGACGCACTTCCGGTAAAAGCCTACTTTCCAGAGCTTCCAGTCTGGCGTTCACCATGGTCCCTACCTGGACCATGATGGCGCGTGACAACCCCTCAACGTCCAGTTGCTGACTCCCATCCTGGGAATCCGTTACAGGTCCAGCCGGCCTCAACTCCGCCCTTAATTCCGCAAACTCCTTTCGGAGTGCGGTGAGCTCCGTTTGCAGGCGTGTATTGTCGGCCTGCAACTTAGCCGTCTCGTCAGAGATGGAGCGCTTACTCAGCACCTCCACTGCCTCCACTATAAATTTTGTGGCCTCGTTAAGGGACTTTTGGAAGGGGCCACTCAAGTGGCTAGACTTGCGGGACACCGTTTTGATGATGTCCACGCAATCCAGCACCTGCTTGTTCAGGGACGTCGCAAGTTGGTCATCGACGTCTCCTGCCAAAAGATCAGCCATACGCGATGGGAGCGTCACTCTCCCTTTCCGCGTCCTTTCCATCGCTACCGACACCTCCTCGCTTGCGTCCAGGAAGAACTCCTCTCTTCTGGCCGCCTTTGCCCTCGCCGCGGCCACGAACTTCCCAGAACTGGTCGGGCGGCCGCTGCCTCTTCCTTTCGCAGATTTCGTCACTTTGGGTGACGACACGTCTCCTGTGACCGTTACGTCTGAATCCGAATCGGAGCAAAGGCTCGGGCTCGCTGAGCCAGGCCTCTTTCGCCAAAATCTGGCAGGATCCAAGGCGGGTCCAGTCGACACCATCACCATGCTCCTGTCAGATTCGGAATCCGACAGGCGCGCTACCACCACTCTCAAGTCCTTCTTCATGCAGGGGTCGTTTGCTTCCACGCACACCTTCGGGGGGCACGCTTCCGCCTCATTGTCCTTATTCAGGCCAGGGTCAGCGGTGTCACCACACGCCTTCGGGGCGCATGCTTCCACCTCCATCACAACGTTGTCCATATCGCTTGCTAAATCAGTGTCCAGTGTCAGGGTTTTGCCAGAGTTGCGTTCACGGAGCCGGGCGGATTGCCTGGCTACGAAGCAGTTGCTGCCCCCCCCAGAGTACGAGGGGCAGCCCTCCACCTCGTTAGAAGTAGAGGGGTGGGATTCCCCCTTTCGGGGACCCACCTGGGGACCAAGATTACAACTGCTAGATTCCATTATCTTAACTCCAATGCTCCACATCGTCGTCTCTTTTTTCACTAGGGGTGAGCTCCCCTGCAAGTTTAGAGGGAGCGCCCTGAAAAGGGCGTGCTCGCCTCCTCTACCAACGCGCCTTGAAAAGGGCGTGTCCGCTTATCGGCCCCGCTCAGATCGCGAAACATGACCACGACCATGTTGCGGGGTTACGATTTAGCCTATGAAGGCTCTCCTACATCCAGTGATGGCTCCACCAGCCCATCCCGTCATACCTACCCATCCTACCCCACCAACAGAGTGCCGGCGCCTGGTGGTTTCTGTTACGTCTATTTCTGATGGAAATAGACCAATAACGGGCAGCAACCGCGAGAAGGAACGACCCCACCAGACTTGCCTTGAGGATCTACACGACCTGCGCTCTCCCTCAAAGCCATTCGCCTCATTACTCGCTCCCAGAGCCGAGTAAAGAAGGCCTAGATTTATCCAATACAAGCGACCGAAGCCGCAAGCTAGGCATAGCAACTACTAATGGATAAACCCAGACCCGCCCAACCTAACCTAACCTTTTTTTTTTTTTTTTTTTTTTTTATTTTTTAACCTGGGAAAATCCTTTATGGATACCACCGTTCCGGGGGGAAACGGTGGTTATGTGGAACTCACCGCCGTAAGGCGGCATACGCACTAAAAAACCAGGGTGTTCCTCCTACACCAACTTAAGACGAGGGGCATGGGACCGCTCGCGCATTACTCCACAGCCCTCGTCAGTGTCGCTGCCCGCCTTGCGGCAGACTCACCTCCTGGGGTCTTCCCCCACCTCGTGTGTGATGCCCCGGAACACATGGGGGGCATCTCCACCTCTCGATGACCTATTATTAGGGGATGCCAGGTGCCCCCGCACCCAACACCCCAGGCCCTCGGAGCGGAGACGGGGTGCGGGCTCGATTAGCCCGCCTCCGTGTCCGCGCCCTCCGGAGCGGCTGAGCGAGAGGATCTCTCTCCCTCTCCCGCTCCTCTTCCTCCCTCTGTGAGATGATTTCCTCACAGAATGAGGCCACCGCCTCCCATGACCTCTGCTCATCGACCATTTTTAGAATTATGGCCGACAGGGAGAGGTCAGTCCCTACGACCGCAACCAATGTCTGCCGCGGTTCTGCTCCACCCGGGCATGCCTCCAGCGCATGTTGCGCCGTATCCTCCGCATGTCCACACTGATGGCAAGCTGGGGAGTCCTCCCTTCGGGCAACGCGATGTAGGTACCTCCCGAAACAACCATGTCCCGAGAGGACCTGCGTCAGTCGGAAGGAAAGACTCCCATGCTTCCTGCGGACCCACTCCTCTAGTACTGGGCTGATCGCCTCCAGGAGCCTTCGGGCGCTCTGCCCCCTCTGCATCTGCCCCGCCAGGAGCCGCTCCCTCCACATGGCGATGGCGGACACCCTGGCCTGATTGCGCCAGTGCGCCACCTCCTGCGGCGCCGGTCGCTCGTCCCGCTCCCGCGCCTGCGCTCTGCGCCAGTAGACCGAAGCTAGAACTTCGGCCTCAAGGTCCCACGGGAGCGAGCCTGCGAGCACGCATGCCACTTCATGGGAGAGTGTGCGATAGCCCCTGCACACCCTCACCGCCATCACCCGTTGAGCTCCGATCAGCACGGCAGTGGTCTGCCGATCGAGCTTTCCAGCCCATATCGGGGCGCCATATAACGCCATAGAGCTTACCACCGCTGTATAGAGGCGGCGGCAGCTCACTTCGCAGCCCCCGATATTCGGGAGCAGGCGACTAAGTGCGCCGGCTGTCCCCAAGATTTTGGGGGACAGCCGCCGCACGTGCTCCTTGAAGTTCCATCTGCCGTCGAGGACGACACCAAGATACTTCAGTGTCGTCCCGACGGGGATGGAAATTCCACCCACCACTATGGTGGAGTCTACAGGTGGTTTCCGCCGAGGACCATGAAAACATATGGCCTCGGATTTGTGGAGCGCCACCTGCAGACCCAGCATCCGGATCCTTGCGACGACCGTAGCGACTCCGGCTGTGGCCAAGATCGCAGCCTCTCTATAGTCGCTTCCCCGGGCGGCAACCAACGTATCATCGGCGTAGCATACTACGCTAACGCCACGCAGGCTTGCCCCCCGGAGGACCCAATCGTATCCGACATTCCACAGGAGAGGGCCAAGAACCGACCCCTGCGGAACACCGCGCGTCATGGGACTACTTCCCTCCCCGCGAATCGTCGGGAAGACTACCTCTCGATCTGAGACATAGTCCCCGACGAGTCTTCGCAAGTACTGGGGCACCTTGTGGTACCCCAGACCGGCGTGTATCATGCTCCAGGGCAGCGTGTTGAATGCATTGGAGATGTCCAACGATATGGCCACCAACACGCCGCCACTGGAGCACGCCTCCTCGGAGAGGTCGCGGACGAGAGATATGGCGTCAATCGTCGAGCGACCTCTCCGGAAGCCGAACTGGTTAGGCGCCAGATCCGGTCCCACCATCTCGAGGTGCCTGACCAGGCGGGCAGCCACTATTCTCTCCAATAGCTTGCCCGCCTCGTCAAGCAGCACAATCGGGCGATAGCCCGAGGGCTCGTCCGCGGGACGACCCTCTTTCCTCAGGAGGACGAGTTTGCCCCTTCTCCATCGCCTGGGGAATCTTGCCCCCGCGAGGCACCTGTCAAACAGGTCCTTCAAGGCGGGTCCCAGGTGCTTCAAGGAGAGGGCCCACGCGCGACCCGGTATGCCATCAGGCCCAGGTGCCGTGTTCTTGGCTCTCATCCTGAGCACCGCCGCACCCAGCTCACCCTCAGAGATAGGGACAAACTCGCTCTCCTCTCCTTCGGCGAGATCGGCCGAAATCAAGGGAGGCGTGAACTCGGCCCCCGGAGCATCGGGGAACAATCCATCGACCACTCTTTGGAGCACCGCCGGTTGGAGCGAGGCTGTGATGGGGGGAGCCCAGGGACGAAGCTTTTGCCTCGCCCACTTGTACGGGCGGCCCCATGGGTCGCGCTCAAGCCCCTCCAGCAGCTGCTCCCAGGCCCGCCTCTTAGCCGCGACTATCGCGACGCGAAGGGCCCCAGAAGCCTCTCTGTAGGCGGCGTAAAGAGACTCGCTCTCCTCAGTCTCTCGCCGCCTTCGCCTCCGATACCGCTGGTATTGTCGGCGCCTCGACACGCATACTCTCCGGAGTTCGGCAATCTCCTCCGTCCACCAATAGACTTGGCGTCTTGGCTGCAGGGCTCGCGCGCGCGGCATCGCAGCGTCGCAGACACGCGACAGTGCCTCGCACAGCCTGTCCGCCATCGCGTCCGGGTCTACCAGATCCGGCTCCTGAGGAGTGCCATTCCACACTTCGACGAGGGCCGCCTCCTGCAGCACTTCGGCATTGAGGCGCTTCAGGGCCCATCGCGGACCTATCTCGCCACCTACCTCTCTCACCTCATCTGTGTATGTCGGGGAGACGCTGAACCGGATGTACCGGTGGTCGGACAGCGTTACTACGTCTACCAGCACCTGCCAGTCGCGAATGCGGCGAGCGATGTCCGGGGTGACTAGCGTCAAGTCGACGATCGACTCACCGTTCCGCCGGACGCAGGTGCTTTCTGATCCGCGGTTCACGACGCAGAGGCCCACCTCGGCCATCCACTCTAGAACGACACCGCCCCGCGCGTTCGCCACCGGCGACCCCCACGCCGCTGATTTGGCGTTGAAGTCCCCGAGGACGAGAACGGGGCGCGGGCGGGTCTGACCAATCAAGGTCCCCACCTCGCCGAGGAGAGCCTCTAGCTCGCGAACCGGCCGGTTCGGGGAGTGGTACACCCCCACGATGACGATCTGGCCCACCCTAGCCACCACGAAACCCCTGCCCCTCAGAACGCCTTCGAGAGGGGGGGAGTAAACCGGCGATTGGGTGGTGATTGCCACCAGGCCGTCGAGGTCCCCAACCCAATCAGACCTAGGTCGGACCGCGTAGGGCTCGCTGACCACCGCCACCTGGATCAACCGCTCCGCCATAGACTGCAGGAGCAAGTCCTGAGCCCCGGCGCATCGGTTGATGTTCGCCTGTAGGAAGGTTAGGGCCATACTAACTATCCTTCCTCCATGCGTCCAACTGGCCCTTTATCGGGGCGAGGCGGACGTGGCTGGACCGTAGCCCCAGCCGCGTTGGCCTTCCTTCTCACCCCTGGCTTTGACGGGGACTTGGCGCATGCCTTGCTCCCGGAGAGGTGATCCGCCGGCTTCCCTGCTGCTGCACAAAGGGAGCAATGGGGGGCGGCAGTGCACTCCTTGGCCTTGTGGGCCTTTATACCGCAGCGGTAACACTCATCGCTGCGGTCCACTTCGGCCTTGCACTTGGCCGCTACATGGCCCAGTTCAAGGCAGCGGTAGCAGCGGCGGGGTCTCGCTTCCAGGATGCTGACTCGCGCCGCCACCCAGCCCACCAAAACGCGGCCACCGCTGGCCATCACTTTCTTTGCGGCCGCAGTGGGGCAGCGCACGAACGCGGTGCCCATCCCGGCTTGGCCCCGGCGGATTGCGCCAACGGAAAACGCCGTCACATGGCATTCGCCCTTCCCGGCCAAGGCCTCCGCCAGCTCCTGCGGAGCGACGGAATCGTCCAGGCCACTGACCCGAAGGTCTGTTGTTACGGTCGGCCTGGAGACTCGTACGCCTTCCTCGCCTTCGAACACCTCCCTGAGCTTTTCGGCAAGGACGTCCGCTTTGGCCGCGTTGTCCGCACCGGAAACCTCCAGCACTCGTGCCCCCGTAGCCGCCGCCCTGATCTTCAGCGGCGGGAGCCCCAGCTCGCTTAACTTCACCTTCGCCTTGGCCGCTTCCAGCATCTTGGCGTAGGTGATGCCTTTCTCAACCGCACTCTCCTGCAGCGTGATGACCACGGCTGCGGTCCGCGGAGGGCGGAGTTTGGCCGCACCCGCTTTGGGGGGCTGCGTCTTCGGCCTAGGGATTTGGGCTGGAGGGGGAGGCCTCTTCTTCTCATTGGGTCCTGCCCTTTCCGTTGCACGCACCTTGTCCCGCCTTTTGTCCTTTCCCCGCCTCGTGACCACCTGCCAGTCCTTAACAGGAGCCGCAGCGCTAGCAGAGGCGGGGGCCGGCTTCGGCTTTGGAGCCGCTCTTGTTCCCGGCTTTGGCGCCGGAGTGTCCCTCTGAGTCAAGGACTCAGCTGGACGCACCTCAGCCTCCCTTCGCCGATCTGCGGCCAGAGGGGGCCTCAGGGTCTGCTCGGGCATCAGCCTTTCCTCGATTCCGGCAAAGCGGGCGTCTACCATTGTGCCGACTTGCACCATGATATGCCGCATTGCGTCCTCACCGCAGGGGGCTTGGGCCGGGGCCTGAGCGGGCATCGAGGTCGGAGCCACTTGAGCTTGGGCAGCCCTCATCTGCACCATCTCCCGCCGCAGCTCCTTAAGGTCCGCCGCAAGCCGCTCATTAGCCTTTATTAGAAGGGCCATCTCCTCGGACATAGTGCGGGCCCGCGTTTCCTTAAAGGACGCCTTTATCATGTCCGCGGCCTCCTTGAGGGCCCTCACCGACGTGCCCTTAAGGTTTCTGGACTTGGTGGCCACCGCATACACGATGTCCACTGAGTCCATCAACATTGACTCCAGCTCGGCGGCATCGCAGTTGCCAAGCCGTGAGTCGCTGCCCTCGGGCACCGATGCTGGTACCTTGAGGTACTGCGCCTTTCTCCTTTTCTGGACGTCCTCTTGGAGCTCCTTTTCGGCTGTGAGCCGCATCTCCTCTTCCCGCACCCGGTTGAGCTCGGCCTTGGCCTTCGCCAGCCCAACGTATTGCCCTGTTGTGGGCGGGCGCCCCCTACCACGTCGAGCGCTCGAGACCTTGGGTGCAGGTGAGGATTCACCCTGGTCTCCCTGCCCTTCCTGCTCCTCAATATGCCGCTTGCGCAGCCTCCTCCCGGAGCCGTGAGACGACACTGTCTCCCAGGTCATGCCGTCAGAATCAGATTCTGACAGGCACACCGTCTCAGGTCGAAGCCATGGGGCTTGACCAGTCTCCACATTCGAAGCAACGGGCAGATCTTCGCCGTTGCTCTCCGTCAACTCGCAACGGGTCAAAACGACCCGCGCGTCTTTCACCTCACATGCCTTCTCGGCACCACACTGCGCAGACACGCAGTCTCTCTCCTCCTCATCATCCTCTCCACCACTTAACCTAAAAGAGTTTTTATAAAATAAAGCCATAATCAGTCCCACGAGTACGTGGGAAGGGTGGGTCACCCCGGACAGTGCCCACTGTAACCGGGGAAGTCTGGCGTAACCCGCTCAGGGGAGCGACACTTCCCTGGCGGGGGACGCAGTAGCGACTGAAACTCCGTTCAGCCTTCCAGGCCTCACGCTGCGCCGCCGCTTACCTTCGGGTGATTTTTTATAGAGGTTGTCTTCCTCGTGGCCCGGGCGACCAAGCCAAGGCCTATCGGTCCCGCTCAGGTCGCGAAACATGACCACGGCCATGTTGCGGGGTTACGATTTTGGGGCGGTGGCAGGGAAGTAAACTCCCACTGCCTGCCCGGCGGCAGGGTAAGTGCACGCCAGACCCGACTCCCGACTCCTCCTAGCCTAAAAAGGCTATCCTCTCTTGTAGGCACCTAGCCTACAAAGGGACGGCTCCACCAGCCCATCCCGTCCTACCTACCCATCCTACCCCACCGACAGAGTGCCGGCGCCTGGTGGTTTCTGTTACGTCTATTTCTGATGGAAATAGACCAATAACGGGCAGCAACCGCGAGAAGGAACGACCCCACCAGACTTGCCTTGAGGATCTACACGACCTGCGCTCTCCCTCAAAGCCATTCGCCTCATTACTCGCTCCCAGAGCCGAGTAAAGAAGGCCAAGATTTATCCAATACAAGCGACCGAAGCCGCAAGCTAGGCATAGCAACTACTAATGGATAAACCCAGACCCGCCCAACCTAACCTTTTTTTTTTTTTTTTTTTTTTTTTTTTTTTTTTTTTTCGCTGGGAAAAATGCGTTACGCATGCCCCCCCATTGGGGGATGGGAGGGGTATGTGGGACTCCCCGGTCCATATAGGACCGGTATACCCACTAAACGACCCAGCGGCACTCCGGCATCGTCTACATGGAGGGGGATTGGGAAACCGGCAAAAGCCTTTACTTCCAATCCCCCGCCGACGACCGCCCACCTTTACAGTGGGACCTTCACGTCTCTCCTGGCAGGGAGAGACCCGGGAATGACCGTGAGTGCTCGGCCGTTCCCGCCCGGCGGAAGTGGAGGATAGGTGCAATGCGGGAGTAGGCGCCCCCGCGCCTGTCTCCCGCTATCCTTCACCAAGAGGGGGAAGGCGGTTGTGCCTTCTCCTACCCCTTCTTCGCCTGCGGAGAGGCGCCGCGAGAGGGTCATCTTCCCGCGTGCGCTCCGCCGCCTCCTTTTGGGACATCACGTCCTCGCAAAAGGAGGCGACCGCTGTCCAGGCTCCCTCGCTTCCCAGCATGGAGTTAACCACGCTGGGAAGCGAGAGGTCCGGCCCGACTACCGCAGCTAAGCCACAACGCAGCTCGGACCACGCCGGGCACACCTCGAGGGTGTGCTGTGCCGAATCCTCCGTCGCACCACAATCATGGCACGACGGAGTCTCCTCTCTTCCGATCCGGTGCAGGTACGATCCGAAGCATCCATGCCCGGAAAGCACCTGCACCATCCGGAACGAAAGGTAACCGTTGGACCTCCCGAGCCAATCTCGTAGGACCGGCCCGAGGGCGTCCAACGTTCGTCGGCCAAACGTGGCGGAGGCGAGATCCTCCGTCCAGTGGTGGACGATCGCGTCCCTCGCCTCTCGCCGGACAGCCTCAAGCTCTTCCGGGGCAGGGTGCTCTCCGAGAGCCTTACGCCCCGCCGCCCACTCGTACACTCTGGCGAGCACCCACGCCTCGAGCTCCCAGGGAGGGGTACCCGCCAGAGCGCAGGCCGCCGCAAAGCCCACCGAGGAGTAGGCCCTCGCTACCCGCTGTGCAATGGCCCTTTGAGGCCTGCGGATAGCAGTAGCATTCTCCCTCCTTCGGAGGGAGTCCGCCCAGATGGGGGCCCCATAGAGGGCCATACTCTTTAAGATGCCGGCATACAGCTGCCGGCATCGCGCTTTTGGTCCCCCCAGATTCGGGAGGAGCCACGCAAGCGCAGCCGCGGCCTTCAACAGGCGCGTCGACAGCCCGCTGAAATGCGGGCCGAAGCGCCACCTGCTGTCGAGCACTAGGCCCAGATATTTCATCTGGGCCTTCACGTCGACCCTGACGCCCTCTACGACGATATGAGCGTCGATGGGGATGCGCTGCCGAGGCCCGTGGAAGAACACGGCCTCGGTCTTGTGCAGCGCCACCCCCAATCCTAGCCGGCGGATCCTTCCCGCGACCAAGGATCCGCCAGCCGAAGCCAGGCTCGCCGCCTCTCTGTAGTTCCTCCCCCGGGCAGTGAGAAGAGTGTCATCCGCGTAGCAGATGACACTCGTGCCACGGAGGAGAGCTCCCCGCAGGAGCCAGTCAAACCCGATGTTCCACAGAAGCGGCCCTAAAACGGACCCCTGTGGAACACCGGACTCCGCGCCGTACCGCCTAAGCTGGCCCACTTTATCAACAAGGAGGACCGCCCGCTCCTCCAAGTAGTTAGCCAGGAGGCTCTGCATGTACCGAGGCACTCCATGGTAGCGGAGCGCCTCTAGTATTGTCGGGTGGGGGATGGAGTTGAAAGCGTTGGCTATGTCAAATGACACAGCCAAAACCCCGTCCCCTGCCCCCACGGCCTCCCTCACTTGGTCCTTTAGTCGGGACAGCGCGTCAACTGTCGAACGCCCTACTCGAAAACCGAATTGGGCGTCCGACAGGTTCGGCCCTGCCCCTCTCAGGTGGGCATTCAGCCGAGCGGCGATAATCCCCTCGAATAATTTACCAGCCTCATCGAGCAGAACGATGGGCCGGTATGCCGAGGGGGAGTCCGCCGGGCGTCCCTCCTTACGGAGGAGGCATAACTGCCCCTCCTTCCATGGTTTCGGGAACCTTCCAGTCGCGAAACACGCACTGAAGAGGTCCCGAAACCTATCCTCCATTTGGATGGCAGCGATGGCCACCACCCGTGCAGGGACGCCGTCCGGACCGGGGGCCGTCTTCTTGGCGCGGAGGCGGAGCGCCGCTGCTCGAAATTCCGCCTCCGTGACTGGAGAGACCTCTTCTTGCGGCGGAGCCGCCTCTCGTGGGGGGTCCATCACTGGTGGGGTAAAGCTGGTGGTCCCGGGTGGAAACAAGGACCGAACCACCCCATCCAGCAATGACGGCTCGAGGGTCTCCGCAAGTGGGGGACCGAAGGGACGCAGTTTGTTCCGCGCCGCCTTGTACGGTCTCCCATACGGGTCCCTGTCGAGACCCTCCAGCATCTCGGCTCTGGCCGCGTCATCGGCGGCGATCATCGCTGACTTGAGGACCCTCTTTGCCTCTACGTAAGAGGCGTAGAGAAGGTCCTCGTTCTCCGGGTCCCGCAAGCTGCGCCGTCGGCTCCGCGTGTAAGCCCTCCTGGCCGACACGCAGGCGGCCCGGAGCCCCGCCACGCCCAACCTAACCTAACCTAACCTAACCTAACCTAACCTTTTTTTTTTTTTTTTTTTACCTGGGAAAATCCTTTATGGATACCACCGTTCCGGGGGGAAACGGTGGTTATGTGGGACTCACCGCCATAAGGCGGCATACGCACTAAAAAACCAGGGTGTTCCTCCTACACCAACCTAAGACGAGGGGCATGGGACCGCTCGCGCATTACTCCACAGCCCTCGTCACTGTCGCTGCCCGCCTTGCGGCAGACTCACCTCCTGGGGTCTTCACAAGACCTCCTCACCTCGTGTGTGATGCCCCGGAACACATGGGGGCATCTCCACCTCTCGATGACCTATTATTAGGGGATGCCAGGTGCCCCCGCACCCAACACCCCAGGCCCTCGGAGCGGAGACGGGGTGCGGGCTCGATTAGCCCGCCTCCGTGTCCGCGCCCTCCGGAGCGGCTGAGCGAGAGGATCTCTCTCCCTCTCCCGCTCCTCTTCCTCCCTCTGCTTGATGACTACCTCACAGAAGGAGGCCACCGCCTCCCATGACCTCTGCTCATCGACCATTTTTAGAATTATGGCCGACAGGGAGAGGTCAGTCCCTACGACCGCGACCAAAGTCTGCCGCGGTTCTGCTCCTCCCGGGCATGCCTCCAGCGCATGCTGCGCCGTGTCCTCCACATGTCCACATTGATAGCAAGCTGGGGAGTCCTCCCTTCGGGCAACGCGATGTAGGTACCTCCCGAAACAACCATGTCCCGAGAGGACCTGCGTCAGTCTAAAGGAAAGACTCCCATGCTTCCTGCGGACCCACTCCTCCAGTACTGGGCTGATCGCCTCCAGTAGTCGACGGGCACTCTGCCTCCTCTGCACTTGCCCATTTAGGAGACGCTCCCTCCATATGGCAATAGCAGACACTCTGGCCTGATTGCGCCAGTGTGCCACCTCCTGCGGCGCCGGTCGCTCGTCCCGCTCCCGCGCCTGCGCTCTGCGCCAGTAGACCGAAGCCAGAACTTCGGCCTCAAGGTCCCACGGGAGCGAGCCTGCGAGCACGCATGCTACTTCGTGAGAGAGTGTGCGATACCCCCTGAACCTTTTTTTTTTTTTTTTTTTTTTTTTTTTTTTTTTTTTTTTTTTTTACCTGGGAAAATCCTTTATGGATACCACCGTTCCGGGGGGAAACGGTGGTTATGTGGGACTCACCGCCGTAAGGCGGCATACGCACTAAAAAACCAGGGTGTTCCTCCTACACCAACTTAAGACGAGGGGCATGGGACCGCTCGCGCATTACTCCACAGCCCTCGTCGGTGTCGCTGCCCGCCTAGCGGCAGACTCTCCTCCTGGGAGGTCTTCACAAGACCTCGCCACCTCATGTGTGATGCCCCGGAACACACGGGGCATCTCCACCTCTCGACGACCCATTGTTAGGGGATGCCAGGTGCCCCCTCACCCAACACCCCAGGCCCTCGAAGCGGAGACGGGGTGCGGGCTCGATTAGCCCGCCTCCGTGTCCGCGCCCTCCGGAGCGGCTGTGCGAGAGGATCTCTCTCCCTCTCCCGCTCCTCTTCTTCTCCACCATGGACTGCAGGAGCAAGTCCTGAGCCCCGGCACATCGGTTGATATTCGCCTGTAGGAAGGTTAGGGCCATACTAACTAACCTTCCTCCATGCGTCCTGCTGGACCTTCATCAGGCGGACGCGGCTGCGCCGTAGCCCCAGCCACGTTGGCCGTCCTTCTGACCCCTGTCTTTGACGGGGACTTGGCGCATGCCTTGCTCCCGGAGAGGTGATCCGCCGGCTTCCCTGCTGCTGCACATAGGGTGCAGTTGGGGGCGGCGGTGCAATCTTTGGCCTTGTGGGCTTTTATACCGCAGCGGTAACACTCATCGCTGCGGTCAACCTCGGCCCTGCACTTGGCCGCTATATGGCCCAGTTCAAGGCAGCGGTAGCAGCGGCGGGGTCTTGCATCTAAGATGCTGACTCGTGCCGCCACCCAACCAACCAAAACGCGGCCTCCGCTGGCCATCACCTTCTTTGCGGCCACGGTAGGGCAGCGTACGAACACGGTGCCCATCCCGGCTTGTCCCCGACGTATTGCGCCAACGGAAAACGCCGTCACATGGCATTCGCCCTTCCCTGCCAAGGCCTCCGCCAGCTCCTGCGGAGTGACGGAATCGTCCAAGCCGCTGACTCTAAGGTCTGTCGTAATAGTCGGCCTGGAGACTCGTACGCTCTCCTCGTCTCCGAACACCTCCCTGAGCTTCTCAGCAAGGACATCCGCTTTGGCAGCGTTGTCCGCACCGGAAACTTCCAGCACTCGTGCCCCAGTAGCCGCCGCCCTGATCTTCAGCGGCGGGAGCCCCAGCTCGCTCAGATTCACCTTCGCCTTGGCCGCTTCCAGCATCTTGGCGTAGGTGACACCTTTTTCTACCGCACTCTTCTGCAGCGTGATAACCACCGCTGCAGTCCGTGGAGGGCGGAGTTTGGCCGCACCCGCTTTGGGGGGCTGCGTCTTCGGCCTAGGGATTTGGGCCGGAGGGGGAGGCCTCTTCTTCTCGGTGGGTCCTGCCCCTTCCGTGGCACGCACCTTGTCCCGCCTCTTGTCCTTTCCCCGCCTCGCGACCACCTGCCAGTCCTCAACAGAAGCCGCAGCGCTATCAGGGGCGGGGGCCGGCTTCGGTTTTGGAACCGCTCTTGTTCCCGGCTTTGGCGCCGGAGTGTCCCTCTGAGTCAAGGACTCAGCTGGACGCACCTCAGCCTCCCTTCGCCTATCTGCGGCCAGAGGGGGACTCAGGATCTGCCTGGGCATTAGCCTCTCCTCTATTCCGGCAAAGCGGGCGTCCACCATTGTGCCGACTTGCACCATGATGTGCCGCATCACCTCCTCACCGCAGGGAGTTTGGGCCGGGGCCTGAACAGGCACCGATGACGGAGCCACTTGAGCTTGGGCTGCCCTCATCTGCGCCATCTCCCGTCGTAACTCCTTCAAGTCCGCCGCGAGCCGCTCGTTGGCCTTTACCAGAAGGGCCATCTCCTCAGGCACTGTGCGGGCCCGCGTTTCCTTAAAGGACGCCTTTATTGTTTCCGCAGCCTCCTTGAGGGCCCTCACCGACGTGCCCTTTAGGTTTTTGGACTTCGTGGCCACCGCATAAACAATGTCCACTGAGTCCATCAACATTGCCTCCAGCTCGGCGGCATCACAATTGTTCAGGCATGAGTCGCGGTCCTCGGGCACCGGTGCTGGCGCCTTGAGGAACTGCGCCTTCCTCCTTTTTTGGATCTCCTCTTGGAGATCCCTTTCGGCTTCGAGCCGCATCTCTTCTTCGCGCGCCCGGTTGAGCTCGGCCTTGGCCTTCGCCAAACCAACGTATTGCCCTGTTGTGGGCGGGCGCCCCCTACCACGCTGAGTGCTCGAGACCTTGGGTGCTGGTGAGGATTCACCCTGGTCTCCCTGCCCTTCACGCTCCTCAATGTGCCGCTTGCGCAGCCTCCTCCCGGAGCCGTGAGAAGACACTGACTCCCAGGTCATGCCGTCAGAATCAGATTCTGACAGGCACACCGTCTCAGATCGAAGCCATGGGGCTTGAGCAGTCTCCACATTCGAAGCAACGGGCAGATCTTCGCCGTTGCTCTCCGTAAACTCGCAACGGGTCAAAACGACCCGCGCGTCTTTCACTCCATATGCCTTCTTGGCACCACCCTGCGCAGACGCGCAGCCTCTCTCCTCCTCATCCTCTCCACCACTTAATCTACTAAAAGAATTTTCATTAAGCATATTCAGTCCCACGAGTACGTGGGAAGGGTGGGTCGCCCCGGACAGTGCCCACTGTAACCGGGGAAGTCTGGCGTAACCCGCTCAGGGGAGCGACACTTCCCTGGCGGGGGACGCAGTAAGGACTGAAACTCCGTTCAGCCTTCCAGACCTCACGCTGCGCCGCCGCTTATCTTCGGGTGATTTTTTATAGAGGTTGTCTTCCTCGTAGCCCGGGCGACCAAGCCAAGGCCTATCGGTCCCGCTCAGATCGTGAAACATGACCACGACCATGTTGCGGGGTTACGATTTTGGGGCGGTGGCAGGGAAGTAGACTCCCACTGTCTGCCCGGCGGCAGGGTGAGTGCACGCCAGGCCCGACTCCCGACTCCTCGTAGCCAAAAAGGCTATCTTACTCCTAGCCTAAAAGACGGCTCCACGAGCACATCCCGACTCCATCCACTGCGGACATCCACTGCGGAGAGAGACACGCGGAGAAGACTCCCCTTTCCCTTCCCGAGGCCCCCAATCCGCTAGTGAAGCGCCGACCCACACAGAATCCCGCAAGGAAGCTGACCCATACAACCGACTCGCGGGAGACCGAGCAGGACGGCGCCGTACCAACAGTTCGGGAACCTCCCCATTTCCCCCCTAGTGTTTGGTCCGCGCCGGTAAACCGGTAACTCCCATTTCTGGGAGCCATTCCCCTATCCGCCACCCGGGGACGCGCCGCGTTGGGGTACACCTCCCCACCCACTGGGACAACCCAGCAGGTCCGCGGGATACCCCCCCCTGAACCTAACCTAACCTAACCTAACCTAACCTAACCTTTTTTTTTTTTTTTTTTTTTTTGCGTGGGGAAATCCTCATGGATACCAACCGGCTCGGGGGCGCCGGAATGGTTATGCCGGACTCTTACTGGCTAAAACCACCACGGTGAGCAATCATTCCGCCCAGGTGGGGCAAGGTGGGGTCGCGCTAGCATTCACCACCCTGCTCCGGCGGTCGGCCGAGTTGCGAGCAACCAGGCCCCGGCATGGAGGGGGGGCGGTCTTTCTCACAAAGACCCCCCCTCAAGACGACGAGTGAGGTCGTGCAAGCCGGCTGTGAGTCCCCCGACTCGCAGCCAGTGACCCCACTTATGAAGGAGGAGAGAGGAGGCGAGCAAACCGCCTCCTCCTTGCTCCCGTTCGTCTGCGCCGGAGCGGGTCCGAAGAGGCGTTATCCTCCCTGGCCCGCTCCGCGGTCTCCTTCTGCGTCATCACCTCTTCGCAGAAAGAGACCATCGCCTGCCACGATTCATCACTGCCGAGCATGGCGTTCACTACGCTCGGCAGAGAGAGATCTACTCCGATATTCTCCGAAAGTATGTGCCGCTGCAGGTTCCATGCAGCACACACTTCCAGCGTGTGGAGCGCCGTGTCCTCGGGCGCTCCGCACTCATGGCAGACTGGGGTCGGCTCCCTCCTTGCAATTCCATGCAGGTACTTTCCGAAACATCCGTGTCCAGAAAGCACCTGCACCACTCGGAAGGTCAGCGACCCAAACCGCCGCCTTACCCACCTACGAAGGACCGGCCTCACGGCGTCCACCGTCCACTGTCCCGGCACCGGTGGCGCCAGGTCCTCCGTCCACCGCCCTATCAAGGCATCCCGCGCCTGCCTCCGCATGCGAGTGACCTCCTCCCGCATTGGAGGCTCCCCTCGGGATCTCCTCGCCGCCACAAAGTGGTAAACTTCAGCGAGAATCTCCGCTTGGAGCTCCCAAGGGGGATCCCCAGCCAACACGCACGCTGCCGTCCATGACACCGTCCGGTACCCGCGTATCGCCCTCGTCGCGATGACCCGCTGCGGGCGCCGCAGCAGGGTCTTGTTTTGGCGGTTGAGGGCGTCCACCCAGACGGGTGCCCCATACATGGCCATACTCCGGATCACTCCAGAGTACAGCCGACGGCAGTTGGCACTCGGGCCACCTACGTTCGGCAGCAGCCTCCCCAAGGCGGCAGCAGCTCCCATGACTCTCGGAGCCAACCCTGCAAAGTGGGCCCCAAAGCCCCACCTCCCGTCTAAAATGAGACCCAGGTATTTCATCTGGGTCCCGACCCTGACTGGGACTCCGTCCAATAGCACCCGCGTTCCTGGAGGGGGTCCTCCCCGAGGCCCATGAAACAACAGGGCCTCGGTCTTGGAGAGGGCAACCTCCAGTCCCAGGGTACGTATGCGGTCAACCACGAGTGTCGTACCCACCGTGGCCAACCGCGTCACTTCCCCAAAGTCTCTCCCCTTGGCGACGACTAGGGTGTCATCCGCATAGCACGCGACCCGTATACTTGCGGGAAGCGTGCCGCGGAGCACCCAGTCGTAACCGATGTTCCACAGGAGCGGTCCTAATACCGACCCCTGTGGAACCCCGCAAGAGACGCGACGGCGCCTCAAACCGTCGCGCCCTACCACCAGGACCTCGCGGTCTTGGAGGTAGTCCTCCAACAGCCTCTGCAGATACAAGGGCACTCCATGATAGCGGAGCGCCTCCTGTATAGTTTTGTGTGGGAGGCTGTTGAAGGCGTTGGCTATATCGAGTGAGACAGCCAACGCCTTTTTACCCTCACCGACCGCCGCCTGCGTCCACTGTTTGAGCCAGAGCAGGGCATCCACTGTAGACCGCCCCGCTCTGAAACCGTACTGGGCCTCTGAAAGGCCCGGCCCAGTTCCTTCCAGGTGCCGGATGACACGAGAAGCCACCACTCTCTCCAACAGTTTGCCCGTGTCATCCAGCAACACTATGGGCCTGTATGCAGAAGGCGAATCGACAGGTCGGCCCTCCTTCCGCAACAGACACAATCGGCCATCCTTCCAGGGCTTCGGGAACCGCCCCGACGTGAGGCACGCACTAAAAAGTTCCCGAAGCCAGTCACACATTTCCCTGAGGGCGAGTCCAAGGACCCGCCCTGGGATCCCGTCTGGGCCGGGCGCCGTCTTCTTGCTCCGTAGGCGGTTGACCACTACCGCCATTTCCACCTCTGAGACAGGCGGGATGGAGGCCGAGTCCAACTCCTCGGGAAAGGAGACGGCACCCGCCATCGTCGGAGGGGTGTAGGTAGGGTCTCTGTTGGGGAAGAGCCCCCCCAACACCCTGTCCAAGAGCTCAGGCTCCATGGACCCCGCGACTGGGGGCGCCCGGCACCGGAACATGTTCCGAGCTGCCTTGTACGGACGCCCCCAAGGATCCCTATCCAGGCTGGCCAGAGCTTCGCCAAATGCCCTAGACTTGGCCTCGACAATAGCCAGCCTCAGCTCTCGCTTGGCGCCGCGGTAAGCCTCATGCAGCTGGCCCTCAACCTCCAGCTCTTCATCCGACAGCTGCTCGTCGGTCCGGCCATGACGCCGCCTCCTGCAGTGGGTGAAGGAGCGCCGCGCCGCCGAGCAGGCAACCCGGAGCTCCGCTATCTCTGAGCACCACCAGTATACCTCGCGGCGCTCCGGGTGGCCCCGCGATCTCGGCATGGACGCGTCGCAAACAGCCGTCACCGCTTCGCGGAAACGGCCTGCAGCGACGTCGACGTCCAGGTGCGTGGGAACAGACAGCCACGACTGGACGATCGCCGCCTCTTTTGCTAATCCGACATCGAAACGGCTGACGGCCCAGCGTGGAAAATCCGCTCGAGCCACGCGCCGAGACCCTCTCGCGTTGTGGGAGGTGGGTATCTCGAACCTGATATATTTATGGTCCGAGAGAGTCTCCACCTCCGACATTACCCTCCATGCCCGGACACGTGCGGCGGCAGACGGGGTGGCGAACGATAGGTCGACCACGGAACTCCCGTTGTGTCGCACGCACGTGTGGACCGACCCTCTATTGAGCAGGGTCAGTCCCGTGGCAACTGCCCACTCCCTGACAATCTCCCCACGAGAGTCAGTTGAGGGGTTGCCCCAATCTCGGGCCTTCGCATTCAGATCCCCTAGAAGGAGGATCTGACACGGCGCCTGCCTACCTACGGCTGCAGCCAGTAGGTCCACAAAGACCTCCAGCTCCGCAGCGGTTTTGTTGGGGGAGAAGTATGTGCCCACCACAGCGTACTCTCCCCACTGGGCCACCACGTATCCGGAACCCCTCTCTTTGATTGAGAGAGGTGAACCACCCGATCGGCTTACAATGGCAACGGAGCCGTCCAGGTCCCCAGCCCAATAAGGATGGGAAGAGGGAACGTAATACGGCTCCGCTGCTACCGCCACGTCTATTTGCCACTGCGCCAGGGCCTGCATGAGCAGGTCTTGGGCCTGGGCGCAGTGGTTGAGATTCGTCTGGAGGAAGTTATGATGTCGGACTTGATCCATCAGTCAGACATCACAACCTCCTCGCTCGCCACTGGGCAAGCAACTTCCAGCGCGACGCTTACAGCCGCAGGGTTGGCATGGGTCCTGACGGCCTTGCCTTTCGTCTTTGGGGGAATGCAGCTGCGTCCCCCCATCACGTGCCCAGAAGGCTTTCCTGCCTCCGCGCATATCGCGCAGCGCGGGGTGGACTTCCCACAGCTGGCCGCTTTATGTCCCGTGCTTCCACACCGGAAGCACAGGTCTCCCCTGTCGGCTGATTCTGTACACTGGGGGCGCGTGTGCCCCAGCCCCATGCACCTGAAGCAGCGCATGGGACGCGCCTCCAAGGCAACCACCCGCACCAAACTCCATCCGACCAACAGCCTACCCGTTCCCGACAACACTTTGGCTGCCGAGATCGGACAGGTCACAATGGTGGAGCCGGTGCCGCCAGAGCCGCGGCGAATTTCCCCCACCCTTATTGCAGTCAGCTGACAGCCACCTGCTTTGGCGACCGCCGCCGCCACTTTCTCCTTCGTGGCTGCATCGTCTAGACCCGTGATGCTCAAATTGGCAGATTTCACGGGCCTGGCAATGTTGGCCACCTCGGACAGGACTCCACGGAGCTTCTCCGCGAGTTTGTCCGCCTTCTCAGAGTTTTGGGAGCCAGATATTTCCAGAAGCCTGGCTCCCGTCGCCGTCTGGCGAAAGCGGAGCCGGTCAATCTCCAGCTCCTGCAAATCGACCTTATCCTGCGCCAGTTGGAGGACGGCACTGTATGTGACCCCCTTCTCTGCGGCTTCAGGCTGTAATGACAGCACCACAGCCGCAGTCTTAGGGGCCCTCAGCACTGCTATCGGCTTGGCAGTTGCCTTCGGCTTTGGTGCAGTGGTGGCGGGACGAGCCGAGGGGGCACCTACCGGGGTAGTAGATTTGCCCTTTCCCTTACCCTTCCCTTTTCTCTTCCTCCCAACCGTGACCCACGTTTCCGCCTCTGGAACGGTGGGTTGGCTACCCTCAGTGGCACTTTTGGTCCGCTCAGGATTCGAAGGACCTGCAACCGGTGCCACTGCGGGAGAGACAGCTATCTTTGGGCCTTGACCGGCTTGCTTATCCGCCTTGGCAGCGGACTTATGAGGCGGCTCAGGCGTCAGCTTGTGTTTGGCGGCAGCTGCTGCCACCTTTTTGGCGTCCCCTCTTAGTGGCGGACGAACTATCGGGGCTGGCAGAAGCCGGTCCTCGATCCCAGCGAGTCGAGCGTTGAGCATTTGCCCAAGCGTGCTGGTCAAGGACCGCCTCAACTCCTCGACTAATTCCTCCGCCCCCATCCCAGCCACGGGTGGTGCTCGCGTCCCAGAAGACGCCACAGCGGCGGCGGTGTTGGCCGCAGCCACCACCGACTTGGCTTCATGAAAGCCGCGACGCAGCGCCTTCACCTCCGCATTCCGGGACTCGACTTCGAGTCGCAGCCTGCTGTTTTCCGCCCTTAAGCGCCGCGTCTCCTCTGCCTCGCTTCTGCTGGCTAGAGCGTCAACGACCTCCCTAAGGGCCGATGCAGACCTTTTCAGGCGAGCCACAAACTCGCCCTTTAGGTTGCCCGACTTCCTAGTTACCTCCAAAATGCAGGCGAGTCCTTCGCCCGCATGCGCCCTCAGTTCTTGGGCGTTCAGCATGCTGATATCATCAGCCCTCGCGATGACATCGGATTCGTTGCCCGTGTCTGTCGCGAGGTCTGAACCAGTAACCGCCCCCGTCTTCTTCTTCTGGTACTGCCTGCAACGTAGTACGTCCTCCAGTTCAGTATTTGACGGCACCGGAGCAGGCTTGAGGAAATCCGCTCGCGAAGATCCCGCCTTGGCGGTGTTTCTTCTTCCTCTCCTTGCTGAGTTTACCTTAGCCGTCGCCGTCCCCTCAGTCTCAGTGTCTGAATCGAAGCCTGCAAGCAGGAACGACGGCCGCTTACGACCACTCGTCTTTTCAGTCGCGGTAACGCTCGACACCTCCAACTCAGACGCTTCGTCTGACACATCTAAATCGCCCTGAGAAGGGCCTTTTGGACCGCCCTGAGAAGGGCGTTTTTTAAATTTGCCCTTCGCATCACGCAATGGACGCATCGTCACGTCAGACGTAAGCGTCCTACCGTCGTCGCTATGCGCAGATGCGTATAGTACCTCCTCCTCACTCCCTATCGTCGTCTTACTTAACCTAGAGTTTTCATTAAAATTTTCCATAACTAGTCCCACGAGTACGTGGGAAGGGTGGGTCACCCCGGACAGTGCCCACTGTAACCAGGGAAGTCAAGCGTAACCCGCTCAGGGGAGTGACAATTCTCTGGCGGGGGACGCAGTAGCGACTGAAACTCCGTTCAGCCTTCCAGGCCTCACGCTGCGCCGCCGCTTACCTTCGGGTGATTTTTTATAGAGGTTGTCTTCCTCGCGGCCCGGGCGACCAAGCCAAGGCCTATCGGTCCCGCTCAGGTCGCGAAACATGACCACGGCCATGTTGCGGGGTTACGATTTTGGGGCGGTGGCAGGGAAGTAACTCCCACTGCCTGCCCGGCGGCAGGGTGAGTGCACGCCAGACCCGACTCCCGACTCCTCCTAGCCTAAAAAGGCTCTCCTCTTTTGAAGGCACCTAGCCTACAAAGGGACGGCTCCACGAGCCCATCCCGTCCTACCTACCCATCCTACCCCACCGACAGAGTGCCGGCGCCTGGTGGTTTCTGTTTGGTCTATTTCTGATGGAAATAGACCAATAGCGGGCAGCAACCGCGAGAAGGAACGACCCCACCAGACTTGCCTTGAGGATCTACACGACCTGCGCTCTCCCTCAAAGCCATTCGCCTCATTACTCGCTCCCAGAGCCGACTAATGAAGGCCTAGATTTATCCAATACAAGCGGCCGAAGCTGCAAGCTAGGCATAGCAACTACTAATGGATAAACCCAGACCCGCCCAACCTAACCTAACCTTTTTTTTTTTTTTTTTTTTTGACGCTGGGAAAAATGCTTTATGCATACCCCCCCGTCGGGAGACGGAAGGGTTATGTGGGACTCCCGGCGGTGCTCCCCACCGGTATACCCACTAAACGACCCAGCGGCACTCCCGCATCGCCTATATGGAGGGGAACTGGGAATCCGGCACAGCCTTTCCATCCAGCCCCCCGCCGACGACCGCCCGCCTTTACGGCGAGCCCTTCACCCCCCTCCCCACCCTGGGAGAGGGGCCCGAGAATAACCGCGAGTGCTCGCGGTCATTCCCACCCGGCGGAAGTGGAGGATACGTGCAATGCGGGAGAAGACGCCCCCGCGCCTGTCTCCCGCTATCCTCCACCAGGAGGGGGAAGACGATTGTCGTGCAATCGCCTTCTCCGACCCGTTCGTCGCCTGCGGAGTGGCGCTGCGAGAGGGTCTTCCTCCCGCGCCCGCTCCGCCGCCTCCTTTTGCGAAATTACTTCCTCGCAAAAGGAGGCCACCGCAGCCCAGGACTCCTCGCTTCCCAGCATGGCTAAAACCACGCTGGGCAGCGAGAGATCCTGCCCGACCACCGCCATCAATTGGCGGCGCGGCCCAGACCACGACGCACACACCTCCAGGGTGTGCTGCGCCGTGTCCACCGCCGCGCCACAATCGTGGCAGGCCGGGGTCTCCTCTCTTCCGATCCGGTGCAGGCACGATCCGAAGACGCCATGCCCGGATAGCATCTGCACCAGACGGAAAGAAAGGAAACCGTGGGACCGCCCGAGCCAGTCCTGCAGGACTGGCCCGAGCGCGTCCAACGTTCTGCGGCCAAAGGCTGCGGTGGCGAGGGCCTCCGTCCAATGTTGGACGGTTGCGTCCCTCGCCTCTCTGCGGACGGCCTCTCGCTCTTCTGGGGCAGGGCACTCCCCGAGCGCCCTGCGCCCCGCCGTCCACTCGTACACTCTGGCGAGCACCCACGCCTCGAGTTCCCAAGGCGGGGTGCCGGCCAGAGCGCACGCTACCGCAAAGCCCACCGAGCGGTAGGCTCTCGCCACCCGCAGTGCAATGGCCCTTTGGGGCCTGCGGATGGCGGTCGCATTCTCCCTCCTGTGGAGGGAGTCCGCCCAGATGGGGGCCCCGTAAAGGGCCATGCTCTTCAAGATGCCGGCATACAAATGCCGGCATCTCGCCTTCGGCCCTCCCAGGTTTGGGAGGAGCCACGAGAGGGCGTTCGCCGCCTTCAGCAGGCGCGCTGACAACCCGCTGAAGTGCGGGCCGAAGCGCCACCTGCTGTCCAGGGTGAGGCCCAGATATTTCATCTGGGTCCTCACCCCGATCCTGACGCCCTCCACGACGATGTGGGCGTCAGGAGGGATGCGCTGCCGAGGCCCGTGGAAGAACACGGCCTCGGTCTTGTGCAGCGCAACCCCCAACCCGAGGCGGCGGATCCTTCCCGCGACCAAGGATCCGCCAGCCGAGGCCAAACTGGCCGCCTCCCTAAAATCCCTCCCCCGGGCAGTGAGGAGAGTGTCATCCGCGTAGCAGATGACACTCGTGCCCGGGAGGAGGGATCCCCGCAGGAGCCAGTCGAAGCCGATGTTCCACAGGAGTGGTCCTAGGACCGACCCCTGTGGAACACCTGACTCCGCGCCGTACCTCCGGACTTGGCCAGCCTTGTCTACGAGGAGGACCGCTCGGTCCTCCAAGTAGCTGGCCAAGAGGGCCCGCAAGTATGAAGGCACTCCGTGGTACCGGAGAACCTAACCTAACCTAACCTAACCTAACCTAACCTAACCTAACCTAACCTAACCTAACCTTTTTTTTTTTTTTTTTTTTTTTTTTTTTTTTTTTTTTTTTTTTTTTTTTTTTTTTTGACCAGGTGTAAAATGCTTTATGCATACCCTCCGAACATGGGAGTGTCGGAGGGTTATGTGGGACTCACCGCCAATAAGGGCGGCATACCCACTAAAAGCACCCGGACGTGCCCTCTCTCCGGTTTTGTTGGACACCGTGGAACCCGCAAAAGCATAGTCCACGATGTCTACCGGTGGCACCCCAGCCGTTGCCGGGGCTTCCCGCGCCGTAGGGGGGATGGTCGTGCACGCTTGACCATCTCCCAGACCGCTCAGTGGCTAATCACCGCAGGCAGAGGACTCCCATCGTCTACCTGCAGCCACTATGGGTTGAATCTGGCGGCAAAACGCCGCCTTCTCGCCCCAAGCCGTCTACGCCGGAGGGGATGCGCGAGAGGATCTTCCTCGCGCTCCCGCTCCGCGGTCTCCTTTTGCGAGATGACTGTTTCGCAGAAGGAGACCACCGCCTCCCAGGACCTCTCATCGCTCAGCATTGCCTCGACGATGCTTTGGAGCGAGAGGTCTACCCGCTGAATGATGCGTGCCATTTGGCCGCGTTCCGCGTCCCAACGACTGCACACCTCGAGGGTGTGCTGGGCGGTGTCGTCGGGACTTCCGCACTCATGGCACAGCGGGGCCGGCTCTCTTCCTATTTTGTGCAGGTAGTGGCCGAAACACCCATGCCCGGTCATTACCTGCACGAGCCGGTACGTCGTCGCACCGACTGCCCTCTTCAGCCAAAGGTCGGCCGTTGGGAGGATTGCCTCTATGGTACGGACACCGTAAGGGGCAACCTCCAATTGGGCCTTCCATCTGTCCCGCAGTCGGCGCTCCGTCGCGCGACGGGCGGCTGCCACCTCCTCAGGGGCCGGGCGTTCACCTGTTGTCCGGACCCTGGACCTACGTTGGTAAGTCTCTGCGTGCACCTCTGCGTCTAGCTCCCACGGGGGGGTGCACGCGAGAAGGCAGGCAGCCGCGTGGGCCACCGTCACATAACCTCTCACTATTCTAATGGCCACGACCCGTTGTGGCCTCCGCAGCAGGGCCCTATTTCGAGCGGACAGCTTGTCCGCCCATATCGGGGCCCCATAGAGAGCCATGCTCCTTGTCACGCCGGCATATAGCCGCCGGCACAAGGAACCCGGCCCTCCTACATTGGGCAGAAGTTTGCCCAGCGCCGATGCGGCGCCCACGATTCGGGGAGCTAGTCTCGAGAAATGCTCCCCGAAATCCCACTTGCGGTCCAGTATTAGCCCCAGATATTTAATGTGGGGCTTTATTTGGACCGCTTCACCCTCGAGGGTGAGCGTCGCACTCGCGGGCAAATTCCACCCGCGCCCCCCGAAAACTATAGCCTCAGTCTTCGGGAGGCTCACCTTTAGGCCGAGCCTGGTGATCCGTTCAATCGCCAGCTCGGCCGCCACTTCCGCTCTCCGGGAGGTCTCCCGCTTGTCGCTCCCGCGCACAGCTACCATTGTGTCGTCCGCGTAGCAGACGACAAGCGTGCGCGGAAGCAGCTCCCCCCGGATTGCCCAATCGTACCCCAGATTCCATAGAAGTGGACCGAGCACGGAACCCTGGGGCACGCCACAGGCCATCACTCTCTCCCCCCGTTGCCCGTCCTTCTTTTCCCAGAGCACTACCCTCTCAGTTAGGTAGTGCTCAACTATCCGCCTCAGGTAGAGAGGCACTTCATGGTATCGAAGTGCCTCCCTGATCACCCCGTAGGGGAGGGTGCCAAACGCGTTTGCGATGTCTAGTGACACCGCGATGACACCCTCCCCCCTGCTCGACGCGTACTCACAGAAGTCCCTCAATGTCTTCAGCGCGTCGAGCGTGGACCGTCCTTCCCGGAACCCGAATTGTCTGTCAGAGACGTTCGGGCCGGCGGTCTCCATGTGCCGCAGGATCCGGGAGGCCAGGATGCGTTCAAACGCTTTCCCGGCCTCATCCAGCAGCACTATGGGGCGATAGGCGGAAGGGCAATCCGTCGGTCGACCCTCTTTACGGAGGAGGCATAGTCGCCCCTCCTTCCATACCCTAGGGAAGTTTCCCTCTGTCAGGCAGTCATCCATGACGTGCCTGAGTCGGTCCCCTAGGTGTTTCAGGGCGACTGCGAGGACGCGACCGGGAACGCCGTCCGGGCCCGGGGCTTTTTTGCAGCCCCGGAGTCGGTGTATCACTCGATTGAACTCGTCGTCCCCTATTGGTTGAACGACGAGCTCGGCCTCCGGTTCCCTTATGGGGTCGACCATCGACGGGGGAGAGATCAAGGGGGCTGGCGGAAATAGCCCCTCGACTACTCTCTGGAGAAGTTCGGGCTCCAGGGAGTCCATGGGGGGGGCGGTGCGCATTTTGTTACGCACCATCTTGTATGGCCGCCCCCATGGGTCCCTGTCCAGGGTGGCTAAGAACGACTCGTGAGCTTCGTCCTTGGCCTTGGCAATCGCCACCTGGAGGGCCTTCTTCGCCTCTTTGAGGGCCCTGTGGAACCCTTCTTCCTCTTCTTCAGTGTGCCGCCTGCGCCTACAGTGTTGGAAGGCGCGGCGGGCACTATTACTGGTGGACCGCAGGGCCGCAATTTCTTCGGACCACCAGTATACGCTCTTACGGGCGAAACGGCGACCAACCCGAGGCATGGCCGCGTCGCACACATTCTGTAGTGCGACGCGGAACTGTGCCGCCCTTTCTTCAACTCCGAGAGTGACGGGTGGGGCAGCACACCACTCCTTTTCCACCATGGCCGCCTCGTTCACCATGTCCCTGTCCAGCTTGACCAGGGACCACTTCGGGAACTTCCGCCCCCTCCTGGTACTGCCCGTGATGGGCGCCGGTGGAGCCCCCGTCTTGGAGACCCTCATCCTGATGTACAGGTGGTCTGAGAGGGTCTCAACATCCTCCAGGACACGCCAATTCGTGACGCGTGCGGCTATGGCAGGGGTCGCGAACGTGACGTCCACGATTGACCCCCCCTGCCGCCGCACGCAGGTATTCGTGGTGCCCTGGTTTAGGACCACGAGTCCCGTTGCCGCAACCCAATCCTCCAGAGCCGTACCCCTATGGTCCGTAATGGGGGAACCCCATGCCGAACTTTTGGCGTTGAGGTCCCCCAGGACCATAACCTGCCTCGGGGCAGCCCTCCGGACCACCCCCCCTAATATCCCCAGGAACGTGTCGAACTCCCGCAGCGGCCTATTGGGGGAGAAGTACGCGGCCACCAGCACCGTGTCGTTCCCCCATTTAGCCGCCACGAATCCTGGGCCACCCTCGATCCTTGATATGGGGGGGAGGTCCCCCATCGCCGGCACCACTATCGCCACTACTCCGTCGGTGTCCCCTGCCCAATTAGATTGGGGGGGGATGAAGTAGGGCTCCGTTACCACCGTAACGCCAATTTTCCACTCCGCCATGGCCTGCATGAGCAGATCCTGAGCTCTGGCGGAGTGGTTGGCGTTTATCTGCAGGACGTCTAAATGTCGGTGTGCTGACATCTAGACGTCCATATTGTTGTCCTCTTGTTGCCGGCTGGCGGCTGTTTCGGCTGGAGGGGGCCGGATGGGGCGGGTGGGTCTCGGCCTCACCTCTCTTCCCCTTGTCTCCGGTGGGGAGCATTTCGGTCCCCTCATTACGTGATTGGCTGGGAGGCCTGCATGGTGGCATACTGCGCACCGTACTTTTTCCTCCCAGCATTCGACTGCTTTGTGCCCCTCTGCGCCGCACCGGTAGCACATCTGGCCCCGGTCCACCTTTGAAGGGCACAACTCGCGCGTGTGGCCGACACCCATGCATTTGTAGCACCGCATGGGTGCTGGTCCGACGGAATTAATCCTGGCAGACGACCAGCCTACCAGGATCTGACCGCGCTTGAGGAGGGCTTTTGCAATTCCCACCGGACATTGCACAAGGGCCACCCCACTACCATTATAGTATGTAGGGCGAATGCCCCCTACCTTAACTTGCGCCTCGGCGCATCCCCCCGCCTTGGCGACGGCAGCCGCCAGGGTCTCCCTTGTCGCCAACTCATCTAGGCCTGCGACCTCGATAGCGGCCATTTTTTCAGGGCGGCTCACATGGGCCACGTCGCCCACAAGACCCTGCAGCTTTTCTGCAAGGCTGTCCGCCGCCCTTCCGCTCTCTGCTCCAGGGACCTCGATGACTCGGCCCCCCGTCACCGAGTTCCTGACCCTGACATGCTGCAGGCCTATCTCCTCCAAGCTTATGCCGGTAATGGCCTTGGTCATGACAGCCTGCAGCGTGGTGTCGGTGATAACGTCTTTCCTCATCGTGATTACCACCGCTGCCGTCTTGGGGACTACCAGACCCTTCTGCCTTGGTGCCGCTTTCTTCTTGGGCGGCGGGGGGGGTGGGGGAGTGGCCGTAGCCTTTCCCTTTCCCTTCCTCTTCTTTCTCCCTGCTTCCTGGGTGATCCATGTCTCACCCAGAGGCGCAGGTGCAGTCTCCACTGCTGGGACAGGCTTGCTTGCCGGGGCAGGCCTGGCTGCTGGGGCAGGCTTGGCTGCCGGGGCAGTCTTGGCTGCCGGGGCGGTGGTTTCCGGGGCCACCGGGGCCGCTTTTTTGGCGGCCCTTTTCGGCCTGTCATCCCCAAGTCTGGCCCTGCTCTCAGGCTCGAAGGCCACTCCTCTCGTTGAGGCTGATGGGGCCTTCTTCCTTTTATCCGCCGCTAGCGGGGGGCGGATTATTGGTGCTGGGGGAAGGCGACTGGAAATCTCCTCGATTCTAGCGTTAAGCATGTTACCGAGGGAGACCGTCAAGTCGCGCTTCATGCTGTCCAGCAGCTCCGCCAATTCCGCAGCGGCGGATTGTGTCGGCGGGGGGGCCCTAGGGGTCGGGATCTCACGCTCCGGCTGCGGAGCCGGGGCCTGGCGCTCTGAGAAGGCAATTCTCAGGGCCTTGAGTTCCGCTGTGCAGAGAGCGAGTTGCTCCCGCATCCTCTTGTTGTCCGCCTTTAGGATGCGGATCTCCTCGCTCTCGGACCTGGAAGCGTTGACTTCCTCCATAGCCCTTAATATGGTGCGGCAGGCCCGGTTCATGGTGCCCCACACCTCACCCTTCAAGTTGCCCGACTTGCGGGCCCCCTCCATTATTTCGACTGCCGCTTGTTTGGTGGCCTCCACCGGGTCAGAGAGGAGAACCTCAGACGGCGTCAAAATCTTTCCTGGTGGGGAGATAGTTCCCCCACTCCCCATTGTTCCCTTGGAGCGGAGCTCCGGGAGTTCCTTCCTATACGAGGAGGGGCCGGCGGCGACGTCTGTGTCGGAGCTAAGATAAGTCTCCGAACTTCGGAGCCTACCTCTTGCCGACGCCATCCCCGCGTAGGACCCTTTGGGCTTGCCCCTCCGGGCTGTTCCAACCTTAGGCCCATTATCGGGCCTTGCATCATCCGCCTGGTCTACATGTCCCCTCTTCTGGGGCTGAGAAGTCACTTCCATGGCCTCTGTGTTTTCTTCCTCAGATTCAGAGGAAGAAGAATCTAAGATTCCTTCGTCCCACTTGCGGTGGGAACTTTCCCCTTCTTCAGACGTGGCCATTGTGGCCCCGCCAACGTCTCTGTCAAATTTAGACTAAATCCGACCACCCCAGCCGAAGTTATCACCCAAAACAGAGTTTTGTTAGAAAACGGTCAAGGGGGAGTCGGCTCGGAGAAATCCCATACAAATTTCAAAAAGCGCCTGAAAAACCAAAATAGCAACAAGATTCTTCAGGACACTTTTTGAAAAATTTTTTTGGCTGACTTCCCGTTAACGTAGCCAAAAACCAAAACTAACAAATAATAGGGGCTGAACTCCCCTATCCCCTGGCACCCCTACTGGGACCGTAGGGGTAAACCAGACCCCAAGTATTCACTCCTGAACTTTCCCGACTTTTTTTTGCAAAAATTTTTTTCAAAATTTTACCTAAAATTACTAAAAATCCGATTACTTCAAAACCCTAAGGAGAAAAGCAACCGGACCTAGCCTACACAAAATTTAACTATTGCAGCTATGTCCTAACCCAAAAAAGTGCTCAGAACGATAGCCGCAAAGCCGACTTTTTTTCGATTGAAAAAGGTAAACAAACCGTTTTTCAATCGAAAAATCCTAAGTTGTAACTTTTTTCTCCCCTTTGAAATATCTCGGTCCGCAAACAACTCAGCGCCACAGCGTTTTCACAGCCGTGTGCGCCTCGTTAATCCGCAACTGACGATGTATTGAACTTCGCTGTAGCTCACATAGGCTGATCGCTAAGGCAGTTAATACAACCTAACCTAACCTAACCTAACCTAACCTAACCTTTTTTTTTTTTTTTTTTTTTTGCGCTGGGAAAAATGCGTTACGCATGCCCCCCCATTGGGGGATGGGAGGGGTATGTGGGACTCCCCGGTCTATATTGGACCGGTATACCCACTAAACGACCCAGCGGCACTCCGGCATCGTCTGTGTGGAGGAGGATTGGGAAACTGGCAAAAGCCTTTACTTCCAATCCCCCGCCGACGACCGCCCGCCTTTACAGCGGGGCCCGCATGCTCCTCCCAGCAGGGAGGGGCCCAGGAACGACCGCGAGTGCTCGGCCGTTCCCGCCTGATAGAGGTGGCGAATATGTGCAATGCGGGAGAAGGCGCCCCCGCGCCTGTCTCCCGCTATCCTCCACCGGGAGGGGGAAGGCGATTGTCGTGCAATCGCCTTCTTCTCCCCCTTCTTCGCCTGCGGAGTGGCGCCGCGAGGGGATCATCCTCCCGCGTGCGCTCCGCCGCCTCCTTTTGAGACATGACGTCCTCACAAAAGGAGGCGACCGCTGTCCAGGCCCCTTCGCTTCCCAGCATGGAGTTGACCACACTGGGCAGCGAGAGGTCCGGCCCGACTATCGCCGCTAAGCCGCGACGCGGCTCTGACCACGCCGGGCACACCTCGAGGGTGTGCTGCGCCGTATCCTCCGCCGCACCACAATCATGGCACGACGGATTCTCCTCTCTTCCGATCCGGTGCAGGTACGATCCGAAGCATCCATGCCCGGAAAGCAGCTGCACCATCCTGAACGACAAGTAACCGTGGGACCTCTCGAGCCAATCTCGCAAAACTGGCCCGAGAGCGTCCAACGTCCGCCGGCCAAACGCGGCGAAGGCAAGATCCCCCGTCCAATGATGGACGATCGCGTCCTTCGCCTCCCGCCGAACGGCCTCCCGCTCCTCCGGGGCAGGGTGCTCTCCGAGCGCCCTACGCCCCGCCGTCCACTCATAGACTCTAGCGAGCACCCACGCCTCGAGCTCCCAAGGAGGGGTGCCCGCCAGAGCGCAGGCCGCCGCAAAGCCCACCGAGGAGTAGGCTCTCGCTACCCGCTGCGCAATGGCCCTTTGAGGCCTGCGGATCGCAGTAGCGTTCTCCCTCCTTCGGAGGGAGTCCGCCCAGATGGGGGCCCCGTAGAGGGCCATGCTCTTCAAGATGCCGGCATACAACTGCCGGCATCGCGCTTTTGGCCCCCCCAGATTCGGGAGGAGCCAAGCTAGCGCAGCCGCGGCCTTCAACAGGCGCGTCGACAGCCCGCTGAAGTGCGGGCCGAAACGCCACCTGCTGTCGAGCACTAGGCCCAGATATTTCATCTGGGTCTTCAACTCGACCCTGACGCCCTCCACGACGATGTGCGCGTCGGTGGGAATGCGCTGCCGAGGCCCGTGGAAAAACACGGCTTCGGTCTTGTGCAGCGCCACCCTCAATCCTAGCCGGCGGATCCTTCCCGCGACCAAGGATCCGCCAGCCGATGCCAGGCTCGCCGCCTCCCTAAAGTCCCTCCCCCGGGCAGTGAGAAGAGTGTCATCCGCGTAGCAAATGACACTCGTGCCACGGAGGAGAGCTCCCCGCAGGAGCCAGTCGAACCCGATGTTCCACAGGAGTGGCCCTAGAACGGACCCCTGCGGAACACCGGACTCCGCGCCATACCGCCGAAGCTGGCCTGCTTTGTCTACAAGGAGGACCGCTCGGTCCTCCAAGTAGTTGGCCAGGAGGCTTCGCAGGTACTGAGGCACTCCATGGTAGCGGAGCGCCTCTAGTATTGTCGGGTGGGGGATGGAGTTGAAGGCGTTTGCTATGTCGAATGACACAGCCAAAACTCCGTCCCCTGCCCCCACGGCCTCCCTTACTTGGCCCTTGAGCTGGGACAGTGCATCGACTGTCGAACGCCTCCTGCGGAAACCGAATTGGGCGTCCGACAGGTTCGGCCCCACCTCCAGCATCAGGCCATTAAGACGGCCAGCGACGATCCCCTCGAACAACTTACCGACCTCATCGAGCAGAACGATGGGCCGGTATGCCGAAGGGGAGTCCACCGGGCGCCCCTCCTTACGGAGAAGGCACAACTGCCCCTCTTTCCAGGGTTTCGGAAACCTTCCAGCCCTAAAACACGCGCTGAAGAGGTCCCGAAACCTCTCCTCCATTTGGGTGGTTGCGATGGCCACCACCCGTGCGGGGATGCCGTCCGGCCCGGGGGCCGTCTTCTTGGCGCGAAGACGGAGCGCCGCCACTCCGAATTCCACTTCCGTGATCGGAGGGATCTCCTCCTCCGGCGGAACCGCCCCCCGCGGGGGGTCCATTAATGGTGGGGTGAAGTTGGTCCCGGGTGGAAATAGGGACCGAACCACCCCATCCAGCAATGCCGGGTCGAGAGACTCCGTCAGCGGGGGACCAAAGGGGCGCAGTTTGTTCCGCGCCGCCTTGTATGGTCTTCCGTACGGGTCTCTGTCGAGACCCTCCAGCATCTCGGCTCGCGCCGCGTCTTTGGCGGCGTTCATTGCCGAATTGAGGACCTTCTTTGCCTCTACGTAAGAGGCGTAGAGAAGGTCCTCGTTTTCGGGGTCTCGCCTTCTGCGCCGTCGACTCCGCGTGTATTGCCGCCTTGCCGCCACGCAGGCGGCCCGTAGCTCCGCTAACCCTTCGGACCACCAATAGATGGCACGACGGGGAGGTGGGCGGCGAGACCGAGGCATGCTGGACTTACACACCTCGGTCAGGGACCTCCTCAGTTGGGCCGCTGCGGAGTCCACGTCCAAGACGTCGATAGGAGGCGTGAGCCAGTCCTGGATGAACGCCGCCTCCTTTGCCGCCTCACGGTCGAGACGGGTAAGAGCCCACCGTGGAAAAGGAGATCGGCTCGACGGAAGCGACCTCCGGGGGCTCTGGGTGGAGATGTCGAACCGCACATATCGGTGGTCCGACAATGTCTCCACCATCTCCACCCGCCAGTCAACGACGCGGGCAGCGAGTGCGGGGGAGGCAAACGAGACGTCCACCACCGACCCTCCCCATCGCCGCACACACGTCTGGACCGTCCCTCTGTTGAGAAGGGATACACCGCACGAAACCGCCCAAGATTCAACGGCGGGTCCCCGGATGTTGCAGGAGGCGGCCGTGTTGCCCCAGGTCACCGACTTTGCATTCAGGTCGCCTAGAACGGCGACCTGTCGCGGCGCCGCCCTACCCACAACCGCGGTCAGGATTCCGAGAAAATTCTCGAAATCCTGGAGAGGGCGGTTTGGGGAGAAATAGACGCCCACCAGGGCTATATCTCCCCACGCGGCGGCCACGTATCCCGATCCTCTCTCTAAAAGCGAGAGGGGAGGGGAGTCTGCGGAAGACCGCGAAACCAACGCCACCAAGTCATCTCGATCGCCCAGCCAACGGCCGGGAACCGAGTACGGCTCGGCAACCACCGCCACGTCTACCAACCACTCAGCCATGGCCTGCATCAGCAGATCCTGTGCTGCTTTGCAGTGGTTGGTGTTCGCCTGGAGAATGCGATGTCCGGTCCTATACATCATTCGGACATCGCACCCTCCTCGTCAGCCACCGAGGTCCCAGCTTCAGGGACAACGGCACTGTCGGTAGCGGCAGGCCGGGACGGCGCCTGCGCTTTGCCCTTCTTTGGGGGAGGATTGCAATTCCTCCCCTTCATTACGTGGCCCGCCGGGCGGCCACTGGCGGCGCACACCGCACAGTGCGGCGTGGCGGCCTTGCAGGAGATGGACCTGTGCCCCGCCTTGCCGCAGCGGTAACAACAGTCCGACCTGTCCACCTTGGACGGGCAGAGGGCCCGAGTGTGCCCGATTCCGAAGCACTTGTAGCAGCGCAGAGGCTGCTCCTCAAGCGCCCGGACCACACTCGAGCTAAACCCGACGGCAAGCCGTCCCTTGGCAAGAACGGCCTTGGCCGCGGCGACCGGGCACTCAAGGCGAATGGTGCCCATGCCACCGCGACCGGGCCTGATGTCCCGACACGTTACCGCTGCGATATCACAGCCCCCTACTGCTGCGATCGCCGCCACGACCTCCTCTTTGGTGACCGAGTCGTCCAGACCGGTCACCTCCAAGGCCGAAGACCTAACGGGCCTGACGACCTTAGCCGCATCCGCGATGGCCTCTCGCAATTTACTTGCGAAGAGGTCTGCGTTGGCGCCACCCTGGGCCCCCGGGAACTCGAAGATTCGAGCTCCGGTTTGGGTCTGGCGGCACGCGACTGCCCCGATTCCCAATGTTGTGGGATCGACGTTGGTACGAGCCCGCTTGAGAACGGACTCGTACGTCTCACCCCGCTCCGCAGCCTCCGCGGTGAGCGTCACCACGACGGCCGCTGTCTTGGGAGGAACCAGTGGCTTCCTTCTACCGGCTGGGGCCCTTTTGGCTGCAGAGGCAGCGGCAGCGGGCCTGGGGGTCGACTTTTCCGCCTTTCCCTTCCCTTTTCCCTTGCCGGTCGCCTGGGATGGGCAGGTAGGGGCGGTGTTGGTTGGGGAGGCAGGGTTGGCGACCGTTCTCGCCTTCTTTTTGGCCTTGCCCTTCCCCTTCTTGACCACTTCCGTCCACGGCTGGTTGGACTGAGTGGTGGAAGGGAGCATTGCGTCCACCTTCTGGGAGGATGGCCCCGGCTCGCACGGCCTCTTGTCCGCCGCGAGAGGCGGTCGGAGGCGTTTCTCCGGCAAAAGCCTGTCCTCTATGCCGGCAAGGCAGGCTCTCGTGAAGGCCCTTTCCTCCATCACTACCTTGCGGATAACATCCTCAAGGTTGGAGGAAGAGGGACCCTCGGCCGCAGGTCTCGGCTCGGCTTGAGCTGGCCGTGCCGTGATTTCCGCCAGCTTTTTATGCAGCTGGCTGACCTCCGACTGCAGACGATCTACCGTTGCCTGCAGTTGCCGCGTCTCGTCGGTCGCTGTGCGCTGCACCAGCTCCCGGACAATGCCAACCATGCTGGCGGCCCGGCATTTAAGGGACTTTTGAAAAGTCCCTTTCAGATTGGAGGACTTACAGGCGACTTCTTTTATCCCCTCTTCGTCCTCTCGCGCCATCCGCTCCAGCTCGGCCAGCGAGTGGTCCGCGTACAAGACGCTGGATGCGCCGTACCCAGTCTTAGCCCGGGCGGTGCGCGCCTGCTGCTCCTTGGCGGCGACCCTCTCCTCTAGGTCTTGCTGGAGTTGCTCCCGCCGAGCCAAATCCAGCTGCCGTTGGGCATCCGCCAGACCCACGTCGTGGGTGTCCACCACGGTCGAAGATGAAGTCGGTTTTTTGGCCTTCAACTTCTTCGACTTGGTACTCCCCGTCGAGCCCGAGGACCCTTCACCGTCATCCTTCAAGAAGGCCCGCTTGCGCTTTTGGAGGCGGTCTTCGACCTCCATCGCCGAACTCGCGTCCGACTCAAACGCATTATTGTCGGAGTCCGACCTGCAGTACAAGCTAGCCGCAGATGGTGCGCGGCTAGCTTCTGACGCCGAAATGGCATCGCCCGCGGGGCCCTGAGAATGGCCTTTTGGTTGGCCCTTAGAAGGGCCTTTTTTGAAACGCCCGAAGGCGTCCCGCAATGAATGCGTCGTCGATCCAGACGCAAGCGTCTCAGACGCAGACGCGTATTCCACCTCCTCGTCGCTCCCTACCGTCTTACCTAACCTAGAGTTTTTTAAAAAATTCTTCATAACTAATCCCACGAGTACGTGGGAAGGGTGGGTCGCCCCGGACAGTGCCCACTGTAACCGGGGAAGTCTGGCGTAACCCGCTCAGGGGAGCGACACTTCCCTGGCGGGGGACGCAGTAAGGACTGAAACTCCGTTCAGCCTTCCAGACCTCACGCTGCGCCGCCGCTTGCCTTCGGGTGATTTTTTATAGAGGTTGTCTTCCTCGTAGCCCGGGCGACCAAGCCAAGGCCTATCGGTCCCGCTCAGATCGCAAAACATGACCGCGACCATGTTGCGGGGTTACGATTTTGGGGCGGTGGCAGGGAAGTAAACTCCCACTGCCTGCCCGGCGGCAGGGTAAGTGCACGCCAGACCCGACTCCCGACTCCTCCTAGCCTAAAAAGGCTCTCCTCTCTTGTAGGCACCTAGCCTACAAAGGGACGGCTCCACCAGCCCATCCCGTCCTACCTACCCATCCTACCCCACCGACAGAGTGCCGGCGCCTGGTGGTTTCTGTTACGTCTATTTCTGATGGAAATAGACCAATAACGGGCAGCAACCGCGAGAAGGAACGACCCCACCAGACTTGCCTTGAGGATCTACACGACCTGCGCTCTCCCTCAAAGCCATTCGCCTCATTACTCGCTCCCAGAGCCGAGTAATGAAGGCCTAGATTTATCCAATACAAGCGACCGAAGCCGCAAGCTAGGCATAGCAACTACTAATGGATAAACCCAGACCCGCCCAACCTTTTTTTTTTTTTTTTTTTACGTGGGGAAATCCTCATGGATACCACCCGGCGCGGGGGCGCCGGAATGGTTATGCCGGACTCTTATCGGCTAAAACCACCACGGTGAGCAATCATTGCGCCCAGGTGGGGCAAGGTGGGGTCGCGCTAGCATTCACCACCCTGTCCCGGCGGTCGGCCCAGTTGCGAGCAACCAGGCCCCGGCATGGAGGGGGGCGGTCTTTCTCACAAAGACCCCCCCTCAAAACGACGAGTGAGGTCGTGCAAGCCGGCTGTGAGTCCCCCGACTCGCAGCCAGTGACCCCACTTATGAAGGGGGAGAGAGGAGGCGAGCAAACCGCCTCCTCCTTGCTCCCGTTCGTCTGCGCCGGAGCGGGTCCGAAGAGGCGTTGTCCTCCCTGGCTCGCTCCGCGGTCTCCTTCTGCGTCATCACCTCTTCGCAGAAGGAGACCATCGCCTGCCACGATCCCTCACTGCCGAGCATGGCGTTCACTACACTCGGCAGAGAGAGATCCCCTCCGATACACTCCGAAAGTATGTGCCGCTGCGAGTTCCATGCAGCACACACTTCCAGCGTGTGGAGCGCCGTGTCCTCGGGCGCTCCGCACTCATGGCAGGCTGGAGTCACCTCCCTTCTTGCAATTTTGTGCAGGTACTTTCCGAAACATCCGTGTCCAGAAAGCACCTGCACCACTCGGAAGGTCAGCGACCCGAACCGTCGCCTAACCCACCTACGAAGGACCGGCCTCACGGCGTCCACCGTCCACTGTCCCGGCACCGGTGGCGCCAGGTCCTCCGTCCACCGCCCTATCAAGGCGCCCCGTGCCTGCCTCCGCATGCGTGTGACCTCCTCCCGCATTGGAGGCTCCCCTCGGGATCTCCTCGCCGCTACAAAGTGGTAAACTTCAGCGAGGATCTCCGCTTGGAGTTCCCAAGGGGGATCCCCGGCCAACACGCACGCAGCCGTCCATGACACCGTCCGGTATCCGCGTATCGCCCTCGTCGCGATGACCCGCTGCGGGCGCCGCAGCAGGGTCTTGTTTTGGCGGTTGAGGGCGTCCACCCAGACGGGTGCCCCATACATGGCCATACTCCGAATCACTCCGGAGTACAGCCGACGACAGTTGGCACTCGGGCCACCCACGTTCGGCAGCAGCCTCCCCAAGGCGGCAGCAGCTCCCATGACTCTCGGAGCCAACCCTGCAAAGTGGGCCCCAAAGCCCCACCTCCCGTCTAAAATGAGACCCAGGTATTTCATCTGGGTCCCGACTTTGACTGGGACCCCGTCCAGCAGCACCCGCGTTCCTGGAGGGGGTCCTCCTCGAGGCCCATGAAACAGCAGGGCCTCGGTTTTGGAGAGGGCAACCTCCAGTCCCAGGGTGCGTATGCGCTCGACCACGAGTGTTGTACCCACCGTGGCCAACCGCGTCACTTCCCCGAGATCTCTCCCCTTGGCGACGACTAAGGTGTCATCCGCATAGCACGCGACCCGTATACTTGCGGGAAGCGTGCCGCGGAGCACCCAGTCATAACCGATGTTCCACAGGAGCGGTCCCAACACCGACCCCTGTGGAACCCCGCAAGAGACGCAACGGCGCCTCAAACCGTCGCGCCCTACCACCAGGACCTCACGGTCTTGGAGGTAATCCTCCAACAGCCTCCGCAGATACAGGGGCAAGACCCGCCCAACCTTTTTTTTTTTTTTTTTTTTTTTGCGTGGGGAAATCCTCATGGATACCAACCGGCTCGGGGGCGCCGGAATGGTTATGCCGGACTCTTACTGGCTAAAACCACCACGGTGAGCAATCATTCCGCCCAGGTGGGGCAAGGTGGGGTCGCGCTAGCATTCACCACCCTGCTCCGGCGGTCGGCCGAGTTGCGAGCAACCAGGCCCCGGCATGGAGGGGGGGCGGTCTTTCTCACAAAGACCCCCCCTCAAGACGACGAGTGAGGTCGTGCAAGCCGGCTGTGAGTCCCCCGACTCGCAGCCAGTGACCCCACTTATGAAGGAGGAGAGAGGAGGCGAGCAAACCGCCTCCTCCTTGCTCCCGTTCGTCTGCGCCGGAGCGGGTCCGAAGAGGCGTTATCCTCCCTGGCCCGCTCCGCGGTCTCCTTCTGCGTCATCACCTCTTCGCAGAAAGAGACCATCGCCTGCCACGATTCATCACTGCCGAGCATGGCGTTCACTACGCTCGGCAGAGAGAGATCTACTCCGATATTCTCCGAAAGTATGTGCCGCTGCAGGTTCCATGCAGCACACACTTCCAGCGTGTGGAGCGCCGTGTCCTCGGGCGCTCCGCACTCATGGCAGACTGGGGTCGGCTCCCTCCTTGCAATTCCATGCAGGTACTTTCCGAAACATCCGTGTCCAGAAAGCACCTGCACCACTCGGAAGGTCAGCGACCCAAACCGCCGCCTTACCCACCTACGAAGGACCGGCCTCACGGCGTCCACCGTCCACTGTCCCGGCACCGGTGGCGCCAGGTCCTCCGTCCACCGCCCTATCAAGGCATCCCGCGCCTGCCTCCGCATGCGAGTGACCTCCTCCCGCATTGGAGGCTCCCCTCGGGATCTCCTCGCCGCCACAAAGTGGTAAACTTCGGCGAGAATCTCCGCTTGGAGCTCCCAAGGGGGATCCCCAGCCAACACGCACGCTGCCGTCCATGACACCGTCCGGTACCCGCGTATCGCCCTCGTCGCGATGACCCGCTGCGGGCGCCGCAGCAGGGTCTTGTTTTGGCGGTTGAGGGCGTCCACCCAGACGGGTGCCCCATACATGGCCATACTCCGGATCACTCCAGAGTACAGCCGACGGCAGTTGGCACTCGGGCCACCCACGTTCGGCAGCAGCCTCCCCAAGGCGGCAGCAGCTCCCATGACTCTCGGAGCCAACCCTGCAAAGTGGGCCCCAAAGCCCCACCTCCCGTCTAAAATGAGACCCAGGTATTTCATCTGGGTCCCGACCCTGACTGGGACTCCGTCCAATAGCACCCGCGTTCCTGGAGGGGGTCCTCCCCGAGGCCCATGAAACAACAGGGCCTCGGTCTTGGAGAGGGCAACCTCCAGTCCCAGGGTACGTATGCGGTCAACCACGAGTGTCGTACCCACCGTGGCCAACCGCGTCACTTCCCCGAGGTCTCTCCCCTTGGCGACGACTAGGGTGTCATCCGAGTAGCACGCGACCCGTATACTTGCGGGAAGCGTGCCGCGGAGCACCCAGTCGTAACCGATGTTCCACAGGAGCGGTCCTAACACCGACCCCTGTGGAACCCCGCAAGAGACGCGACGGCGCCTCAAACCGTCGCGCCCTACCACCAGGACCTCGCGGTCTTGGAGGTAGTCCTCCAACAGCCTCTGCAGATACAAGGGCACTCCATGATAGCGGAGCGCCTCCTGTATCGTTTTGTGTGGGAGGCTGTTGAAGGCGTTGGCTATATCGAGTGAGACAGCCAACGCCTTTTTACCCTCACCAACCGCCGCCTGCGTCCACTGTTTGAGCCAGAGCAGGGCATCCACTGTAGACCGCCCCGCTCTGAAACCGTACTGGGCCTCTGAAAGGCCCGGCCCAGTTCCTTCCAGGTGCCGGATGACACGAGAAGCCACCACTCTCTCCAACAGTTTGCCCGTGTCATCCAGCAACACTATGGGCCTGTATGCAGAAGGCGAATCGACAGGTCGGCCCTCCTTCCGCAACAGACACAATCGGCCATCCTTCCAGGGCTTCGGGAACCGCCCCGACGTGAGGCACGCACTAAAAAGTTCCCGAAGCCAGTCACACATTTCCCTGAGGGCGAGTCCAAGGACCCGCCCTGGGATCCCGTCTGGGCCGGGCGCCGTCTTCTTGCCCCGTAGGCGGTTGACCACTACCGCCATTTCCACCTCTGAGACAGGCGGGATGGAGGCCGAGTCCAACTCCTCGGGAAAGGAGACGGCACCCGCCATCGTCGGAGGGGTGTAGGTAGGGTCTCTGTTGGGGAAGAGCCCCCCCAACACCCTGTCCAAGAGCTCAGGCTCCATGGACCCCGCGACTGGGGGCGCCCGGCACCGGAACATGTTCCGAGCTGCCTTGTACGGACGCCCCCAAGGATCCCTATCCAGGCTGGCCAGAGCTTCGCCAAATGCCCTAGACTTGGCCTCGACAATAGCCAGCCTCAGCTCTCGCTTGGCGCCGCGGTAAGCCTCATGCAGCTGGCCCTCAACCTCCAGCTCTTCATCCGACAGCTGCTCGTCGGTCCGGCCATGACGCCGCCTCCTGCAGTGGGTGAAGGAGCGCCGCGCCGCCGAGCAGGCAACCCGGAGCTCCGCTATCTCTGAGCACCACCAGTATACCTCGCGGCGCTCCGGGTGGCCCCGCGATCTCGGCATGGACGCGTCGCAAACAGCCGTCACCGCTTCGCGGAAACGGCCTGCAGCGACGTCGACGTCCAGGTGCGTGGGAACAGACAGCCACGACTGGACGATCGCCGCCTCTTTTGCTAATCCGACATCGAAACGGCTGACGGCCCAGCGTGGAAAATCCGCTCGAGCCACGCGCCGAGACCCTCTCGCGTTGTGGGAGGTGGGTATCTCGAACCTGATATATTTATGGTCCGAGAGAGTCTCCACCTCCGACATTACCCTCCATGCCCGGACACGTGCGGCGGCAGACGGGGTGGCGAACGATAGGTCGACCACGGAACTCCCGTTGTGTCGCACGCACGTGTGGACCGACCCTCTATTGAGCAGGGTCAGTCCCGTGGCAACTGCCCACTCCCTGACAATCTCCCCACGAGAGTCAGTTGAGGGGTTGCCCCAATCTCGGGCCTTCGCATTCAGATCCCCTAGAAGGAGGATCTGACACGGCGCCTGCCTACCTACGGCTGCAGCCAGTAGGTCCACAAAGACCTCCAGCTCCGCAGCGGTTTTGTTGGGGGAGAAGTATGTGCCCACCACAGCGTACTCTCCCCACTGGGCCACCACGTATCCGGAACCCCTCTCTTTGATTGAGAGAGGTGAACCACCCGATCGGCTTACAATGGCAACGGAGCCGTCCAGGTCCCCAGCCCAATAAGGGTGGGAAGAGGGAACGTAATACGGCTCCGCTGCTACCGCCACGTCTATTTGCCACTGCGCCAGGGCCTGCATGAGCAGGTCTTGGGCCTGGGCGCAGTGGTTGAGATTCGTCTGGAGGAAGTTATGATGTCGGACTTGATCCATCAGTCAGACATCACAACCTCCTCGCTCGCCACTGGGCAAGCAACTTCCAGCGCGACGCTTACAGCCGCAGGGTTGGCATGGGTCCTGACGGCCTTGCCTTTCGTCTTTGGGGGAATGCAGCTGCGTCCCCCCATCACGTGCCCAGAAGGCTTTCCTGCCTCCGCGCATATCGCGCAGCGCGGGGTGGACTTCCCACAGCTGGCCGCTTTATGTCCCGTGCTTCCACACCGGAAGCACAGGTCTCCCCTGTCGGCCGATTCTGTACACTGGGGGCGCGTGTGCCCCAGCCCCATGCACCTGAAGCAGCGCATGGGACGCGCCTCCAAGGCAACCACCCGCACCGAACTCCATCCGACCAACAGCCTACCCGTTCCCGACAACACTTTGGCTTCCGAGATCGGACAGGTCACAATGGTGGAGCCGGTGCCGCCAGAGCCGCGGCGAATTTCCCCCACCCTTATTGCAGTCAGCTGACAGCCACCTGCTTTGGCGACCGCCGCCGCCACTTTCTCCTTCGTGGCTGCATCGTCTAGACCCGTGATGCTCAAATTGGCAGATTTCACGGGCCTGGCAATGTTGGCCACCTCGGACAGGACTCCACGGAGCTTCTCCGCGAGTTTGTCCGCCTTCTCAGAGTTTTGGGAGCCAGATATTTCCAGAAGCCTGGCTCCCGTCGCCGTCTGGCGAAAGCGGAGCCGGTCAATCTCCAGCTCCTGCAAATCGACCTTATCCTGCGCCAGTTGGAGGACGGCACTGTATGTGACCCCCTTCTCTGCGGCTTCAGGCTGTAATGACAGCACCACAGCCGCAGTCTTAGGGGCCCTCAGCACTGCTTTCGGCTTGGCAGTTGCCTTCGGCTTTGGTGCAGTGGTGGCGGGACGAGCCGAGGGGGCACCTACCGGGGTAGTAGATTTGCCCTTTCCCTTACCCTTCCCTTTTCTCTTCCTCCCAACCGTGACCCACGTTTCCGCCTCTGGAACGGTGGGTTGGCTACCCTCAGTGGTACTTTTGGTCCGCTCAGGATTCGAAGGACCTGCAACCGGTGCCACTGCGGGAGAGACAGCTATCTTTGGGCCTTGACCGGCCTGCTTATCCGCCTTGGCAGCGGACTTATGAGGCGGCTCAGGCGTCAGCTTGTGTTTGGCGGCAGCTGCTGCCACCTTTTTGGCGTCCCCTCTTAGTGGCGGACGAACTATCGGGGCTGGCAGAAGCCGGTCCTCGATCCCAGCGAGTCGAGCGTTGAGCATTTGCCCAAGCGTGCTGGTCAAGGACCGCCTCAACTCCTCGACTAATTCCTCCGCCCCCATCCCAGCCACGGGTGGTGCTCGCGTCCCAGAAGACGCCACAGCGGCGGCGGTGTTGGCCGCAGCCACCACCGACTTGGCTTCATGAAAGCCGCGACGCAGTGCCTTCACCTCCGCATTCCGGGACTCGACTTCGAGTCGCAGCCTGCTGTTTTCCGCCCTTAAGCGCCGCGTCTCCTCTGCCTCGCTTCTGCTGGCTAGAGCGTCAACGACCTCCCTAAGGGCCGATGCAGACCTTTTCAGGCGAGCCACAAACTCGCCCTTTAGGTTGCCCGACTTCCTAGTTACCTCCAAAATGCAGGCGAGTCCTTCGCCCGCATGCGCCCTCAGTTCTTGGGCGTTCAGCATGCTGATATCATCAGCCCTCGCGATGACATCGGATTCGTTGCCCGTGTCTGTCGCGAGGTCTGAACCAGTAACCGCCCCCGTCTTCTTCTTCTGGTACTGCCTGCAACGTAGTACGTCCTCCAGTTCGGTATCTGACGGCACCAGAGCAGGCTTGAGGAAATCCGCTCGCGAAGATCCCGCCTTGGCGGTGTTTCTTCTTCCTCTCCTTGCTGAGTTTACCTTAGCCGTCGCCGTCCCCTCAGTCTCAGTGTCTGAATCGAAACCTGCAAGCAGGAACGACGGCCGCTTACGACCACTCGTCTTTTCAGTCGCGGTAACGCTCTACACCTCCAACTCAGACGCTTCGTCTGACACATCTAAATCGCCCTGAGAAGGGCCTTTTGGACCGCCCTGAGAAGGGCGTTTTTTAAATTTGCCCTTCGCATCACGCAATGGACGCATCGTCACGTCAGACGTAAGCGTCCTACCGTCGTCGCTATGCGCAGATGCGTATAGTACCTCCTCCTCACTCCCTATCGTCGTCTTACTTAACCTAGAGTTTTCATTAAAATTTTCCATAACTAGTCCCACGAGTACGTGGGAAGGGTGGGTCACCCCGGACAGTGCCCACTGTAACCGGGGAAGTCAAGCGTAACCCGCTCAGGGGAGTGACAATTCTCTGGCGGGGGACGCAGTAGCGACTGAAACTCCGTTCAGCCTTCCAGGCCTCACGCTGCGCCGCCGCTTACCTTCGGGTGATTTTTTATAGAGGTTGTCTTCCTCGCGGCCCGGGCGACCAAGCCAAGGCCTATCGGTCCCGCTCAGGTCGCGAAACATGACCACGGCCATGTTGCGGGGTTACGATTTTGGGGCGGTGGCAGGGAAGTAACTCCCACTGCCTGCCCGGCGGCAGGGTGAGTGCACGCCAGACCCGACTCCCGACTCCTCCTAGCCTAAAAAGGTTCTCCTCTTTTGAAGGCACCTAGCCTACAAACGTCCTACCTACCCATCCTACCCCACCGACAGAGTGCCGGCGCCTGGTGGTTTCTGTTACGTCTATTTCTGATGGAAATAGACCAATAGCGGGCAGCAACCGCGAGAAGGAACGACCCCACCAGACTTGCCTTGAGGATCTACACGACCTGCGCTCTCCCTCAAAGCCATTCGCCTCATTACTCGCTCCCAGAGCCGACTAATGAAGGCCTAGATTTATCCAATACAAGCGGCCGAAGCTGCAAGCTAGGCATAGCAACTACTAATGGATAAACCCAGACCCGCCCAAGACCCGCCCAACCTAACCTTTTTTTTTTTTTTTTTTTTTTTTTTTTTTTTGCGCTGGGAAAAATGCGTTACGCATGCCCCCCCATTGGGGGATGGGAGGGGTATGTGGGACTCCCCGGTCTATGTAGGACCAGTATACCTACTAAACGACCCAGCGGCACTCCGGCATCGTCTGCGTGGAGGAGGATTGGGAAACCGGCAAAAGCCTTTACTTCCAATCCCCCGCCGACGACCGCCCGCCTTTACAGCGGGACCCGCATGCTCCTCCCAGCAGGGAGGGGCCCAGGAACGACCGCGAGTGCTCGGCCGTTCCCGCCTGACAGAGGTGGAGGATATGTGCAATGCGGGAGAGAAGGCGCCCCCGCGCCTGTCTCCCGCTATCCTCCACCGGGTGGGGGAAGGTGATTGTCGTGCAATCGCCTTCTTCTCCCACTTCTTCGCCTGCGGAGCGGTGCCGCGAGGGGATCATCCTCCCGCGTGCGCTCCGCCGCCTCCTTTTGAGACATCACGTCCTCACAAAAGGAGGCGACCGCTGTCCAGGCCCCTTCGCTTCCCAGCATAGAGTTGACCACACTGGGCAGCGAGAGGTCCGGCCCGACTATCGCCGCTAAGCCGCGACGCGGCTCGGACCACGCCGGGCACACTTCGAGGGTGTGCTGCGCAGTATCCTCCGTCGCACCACAATCATGGCACGACGGGTTTTCCTCCCTTCCTATCCGGTGCAAGCATGATCCGAAGCAACCATGCCCGGACAACACCTGCACAAGACGGAAGGAGAGAAATCCGTGGGATCGCCCGAGCCAGTCTTGCAATACTGGCCCGAGCGCGTCCAACGTTCGGCGGCCAAACACGGCAGAGGCGAGGTCCTCCTTCCAATGGTGGACGATTGCGACCTTCGCCTCTCGCCGGACGGCCTCCCGCTCTTCCGGGGTGGGGTGCTCCCCGAGCGCCCTACGCCTTGCCGTCCACTCGTACACTCTGGCGATTACCCATGCCTCCAGCTCCCAGGGTGGGGTGCCGGCCAGAGCGCATGCCGCCGCAAAACCCACCGAGCGGTAGGCTCTCGTCACCCGCTGCGCGATGGCCCTTTGGGGCCTGCGGATAGCGGTCGCGTTCTCCCTCCTGTTAAGGCAGTCCGCCCAGATGGGTGCCCCGTAAAGGGCCATACTCTTAAGTATGCCGGCATACAATTGCCGGCATCGCGCTTTGGGCCCCCCCAGATTCGGGAGAAGCCACGCGAGCGCTGCCGCGGTCTTCAAAAGGCGCGTCGACAGCCCGCTGAAGTGCGGGCCGAAGCGCCACCTGCTGTCCAGGATGAGACCCAGATACTTCATCTGGGTCCTCACTCCGACCCTGACGCCCGCCACAACTATGTGGGCATCAGGAGGGATGCGATGCCGAGGCCCGTGGAAGAACACAGCCTCGGTCTTGTGCAGCGCAACCTTTAGTCCCAAACGACGGATCCTCCCCGCGACCAAGGATCCGCCAGCCGATGCCAAACTGACCGCCTCTCTGAAATCCCTCCCTCGGGCAGTGAGGAGAGTGTCATCCGCGTAACAAATGACACTCGTGCCACGGAGGAGAGCTCCTCGCAAGAGCCAGTCAAACCCGATGTTCCACAGGAGTGGCCCTAGAACGGACCCCTGTGGAACACCGGACTCCGCGCCGTACCGCCGAAGCTGGCCTTCTTTGTCTACAAGGAGGACCGCCCGTTCCTCCAAGTAGTTGGCCAGAAGGCTCCGCAGGTACTGAGGCACTCCATGGTAGCGGAGCGCCTCTAGTATTGTCGGGTGGGGGATAGAGTTGAAGGCGTTAGCTATGTCAAATGACACAGCCAAAACTCCGTCCCCTGCCCCCACGGCCTCCTGCACTTGGCCCTTGAGCCGCGACAGCGCGTCAACCGTCGAACGCCTCCTTCGGAAACCAAATTGGGCGTCCGACAGGTCCGGCCCTACCCCCCTCAGGTGGTGCTTCAGCCGAGCAGCGACGACCCCCTCGAATAACTTTCCAGCCTCATCGAGCAGAACGATGGGCCGGTATGCCGAGGGGGAGTCCGCCGGGCGTCCCTCCTTACGGAGAAGGCACAACTGCCCCTCCTTCCAGGGTTTCGGGAACCTTCCAGCCGCAAAACACGCGCCGAAGAGGTCCCGAAACCTATCCACCATTTGGGTTGCAGCTATGGCCACCACCCGTGCGGGGACGCCGTCCGGCCCGGGGGCCGTCTTCTTGCCGCGGAGACGGAGCGCCGCCACTCCGAATTCGATCTCCGTGATCGGAGGGATCTCTATCTCCGGCGGAACCGCCCCCCGCGGGGGGTCCATCAATGGTGGGGTGAAGTTGGTCCCGGGTGGAAATAGGGACCGAACCACCCCATCCAGCAATGCCGGCTCGAGAGACTCCGTCAGCGGGGGACCAGAGGGGCGCAGTTTGTTCCGCGCCGCCTTGTATGGTCTTCCGTACGGGTCCTTGTCGAGACCCTCCAGCATCTCAGCTCGCGCCGCGTCTTTGGCGGCGTTCATTGCCGAATTGAGGACCCTCTTTGCCTCTACATAAGAGGCGTAGAGAAGGTCCTCGTTTTCGGGGTCTCGCCGGCTGCGCCGTCGACTCCGCGTGTACTGCCGCCTTGCCACCACGCAGGCGGCCCGGAGCTCCGCTAGTTCCTCTGACCACCAATAGACGGCACGACGGGGACGCGGGCGGCGAGACCGAGGCATGCTGGAGTTGCATACCTCGGTCAAGGACTTTCGTAGTTGGACCGCTGCAGCGTCCACGTCCTGGACATTGATAGGAGGCGTGAGCCAGTCCTGGATGAACGCTGCCTCTCTGGCCGCTCCACGGTCCAGGTGAGTGAGAGCCCACCGTGGAAATTGAGATCGGCCCGAGCGGACCGCCACCCGGAGGCTCTGGGTGGAGATGTCGAACCGCACATATCGGTGGTCCGACAAGGTCTCCACCGTTTCCACCCGCCAGTCAACAACGCGGGCAGCAAGTGCGGGGGTGGCAAACGAGACATCGACCACCGACCCTCCCCGTTGCCGCACACACGTGTGGACTGCCCCTCTGTTTAGGAGGGACACGCCGGATGAGGCCGCCCAAAACTCGACGGCCCGTCCACGAACGTTGCAAGTGGCGGCCGGGTTGCCCCAAGCCACCGACTTTGCGTTCAGGTCGCCCAATACGACAACCTGGCGCGGCGCCGCCCTACCGACGACTGCGGTGAGGATTTCGAGAAAATTCTCGAAATCCTGAAGAGGGCGGTTCGGGGAGAAATAGACCCCCACCAGGGCTATATCTCCCCACGCGGCGGCCACGTATCCCGGCCCCCTCTCTAATAGTGATAGGGGAGGGGAGTCTGTGAAAGACCGCGACACCAATGCCACCAAGCTGTCCTGATCCCCCAGCCATCGGCCGGGGACCAAATACGGCTCGGCAACCACCGCCACGTCTACCAACCACTCAGCCATGGCCTGCATCAGCAGATCCTGTGCTGCTTTGCAGTGGTTGGTGTTCGCCTGGAGAATGCGATGTCCGGTCCTATACATCATTCGGACATCGCACCCTCCTCGTCAGCCACCGAGAACCCAGCTTCCGGGACAACGGCACTGGCGGTAGCGGCAGGTCGGGACGGCGCCTGCGCTTTGCCCTTCTTTGGGGGAGGATTGCAATTCCTCCCCTTCATTACGTGGCCCGCCGGGCGGCCACTGGCGGCGCACACCGCACAGTGCGGCGTGGCGGCCTTGCAGGAGATGGACCTGTGCCCCGCCTTGCCGCAGCGGTAACAACAGTCCGACCTGTCCACCTTGGACGGGCAGAGGGCCCGAGTGTGCCCGATTCCGAAGCACTTGTAGCAGCGCAGAGGCTGCTCCTCAAGCGCCCGGACTACACTCGAGCTAAACCCGACGGCAAGCCGTCCCTTGGCAAGGACGGCCTTGGCCGCGGCGACCGGGCACTCAAGGCGAATGGTGCCCATGCCACCGCGACCGGGCCTGATGTCCCGACACGTTACCGCTGCGATATCACAGCCCCCTATTGCTGCGACCGCTGCCACCACCTCCTCCTTGGTGACCGAATCATCCAGATTGGACACCTCCAAGGCGGCACACTTGACGGGCCTGACCACTTTGGCCGCGTCCGCAATGGCCTCTCGCAATTTATTTGCGAAGAGGTCCGCGTTGGCGCCACCCTGGGCCCCCGGGAACTCGAAGATTCGAGCTCCGGTTTGGGTCTGGCGGCACGCGACTGCCCCGATTCCCAATGTTGTGGGATCGACGTTGGTACGAGCCCGCTTGAGAACGGACTCGTACGTCTCACCCCGCTCCGCAGCCTCCGCGGTGAGCGTCACCACGACGGCCGCTGTCTTGGGAGAGACCAGTGGCTTCCTTTTACCGGCTAGGGCCTTTTTGGCTGCAGAGGCAGCGGCAGCGGGCCTGGGCGTCGATTTTTCCGCCTTTTCCTTCCGTTTTCCCTTGCCGGTCACCTGGGATGGGCAGGTAGGGGCGGTGTTGGTTGGGGAGGTAGGGTTGGCGACCGTTCTCGCCTTCTTTTTGGCCTTGCCCTTCCCCTTCTTGACCACTTCCGTCCACGGCTGGTTGGACTGAGTGGTAGAAGGGAGCATTGCGTCCTCCCTCTGGGAGGATGGCCCTGGCTCGCACGGCCTCTTGTCCGCCGCGAGAGGCGGTCGGAGGCGTTTCTCCGGCAAGAGCCTGTCCTCTATGCCGGCAAGGCAGGCTCTCGTGAAGGCCCTTTCCTCCATCACTACCTTGCGGATAACATCCTCAAGGTTGGAGGAGGAGAGACCTTCGGGCGCAGGTCTCGGCTCAGCTTGAGCTGGCCGAGCCGTGAGCTCAGCCAGCTTCTTATGCAGCTGGCTGACCTCCGACTGCAGACGATCTACCTTCGCCTGCAGTTGCCGCGTCTCGTCGGTCGCTGTGCGCTGCACCAGCTCCCGGACAATGCCGCTCATGCTGGCGGCCCTGCATTTAAGGGACTTTTGGAAAGTCCCTTTAAGACTGGAGGACTTAGAGGCGACCTCCTTTATCCCCTCTTCGTCCTCTCGCGCCATCCGCTCCAGCTCGGCCAGCGAGTAGTCTGCGTACAAGACGCTGGATGCGCCGTACCCAGTCTTGGCCCGGGCGGTGCGCGCCTTCTGCTCTTTAGCGGCGACCCTCTCCTCTAGATCTTGCTGGAGTTGCTCCCGCCGAGCCAAATCCAACTGCCGTTGGGCAACCGCCAGACCCACGTCGTGGGTGTCCACCACTGTCGAAGATGAAGTCGGCTTTTTGGCCTTCAACTTCTTCGACTTGGTGCTCCCCGCCGAGTCCGAGGAGCCTTCATTCCTATCCTTTAAAAAGGCCCGCTTGCGCTTTTGAAGGCGATCTTCGACCTCCATCGCCGAACTCGCGTCCGACTCAAGCGCATTGTAGTCGGAGTCCGACCTACAGTACAAGCTAGCCGCAGATGGTGCGCGGCTAGCTTCTGATGCCGAAATGGCATCGTCAGCAGGGCCCTGAGAAGGGCCTTTTGGTGGGCCCTTAGAAGGGCCTTTTGGACCGCTCTGAGAAGGGCGTTTTTTAAATTTGCCCTTCGCATCACGCAATGGACGCATCGCCACGTCAGACGTAAGCGTCCTACCGTCGTCGCTATGCGCAGATGCGTATAGTACTTCCTCCTCACTCCCTATCGTCGTCTTACTTAACCTAGAGTTTTCATAAAAATTTTCCATAACTAATCCCACGAGTACGTGGGAAGGGTGGGTCGCCCCGGACAGTGCCCACTGTAACCGGGGAAGTCTGGCGTAACCCGCTCAGGGGAGCGACACTTCCCTGGCGGGGGACGCAGTAAAGACTGAAACTCCGTTCAGCCTTCCAGACCTCACGCTGCGCCGCCGCTTATCTTCGGGTGATTTTTTATAGAGGTTGTCTTCCTCGTAGCCCGGGCGACCAAGCCAAGGCCTATCGGTCCCGCTCAGATCGTGAAACATGACCACGACCATGTTGCGGGGTTACGATTTTGGGGCGGTGGCAGGGAAGTAGACTCCCACTGCCTGCCCGGTGGCAGGGTGAGTGCACGCCAGACCCGGCTCCCGACTCCTCCTAGCCTAAAAAGGCTCTCCTCTCTTGTAGGCACCTGGCCTACAAAGGGACGGCTCCACCAGCCCATCCCGTCCTACCTACCCAATCCTAACCCACCGACAGAGTGCCGGCGCCTGGTGGTTTCTGTTACGTCTATTTCTGATGGAAATAGACCAATAACGGGCAGCAACCGCGAGAAGGAACGACCCCACCAGACTTGCCTTGAGGATCTACACGACCTGCGCTCTCCCTCAAAGCCATTCGCCTCATTACTCGCTCCCAGAGCCGAGTAATGAAGGCCTAGATTTATCCAATACAAGCGACCGAAGCCGCAAGCTAGGCATAGCAACTACTAATGGATAAACCCAGACCCGCCCCGCCCAACCTAACCTTTTTTTTTTTTTTTTTTTTATCGTGGGGAAATCCTCATGGATACCACCCGGCGCGGGGGCGCCGGAATGGTTATGCCGGACTCTTACCGGCTAAAACCACCACGGTGAGCAATCATTCCGCCCAGGTGGGGCAAGGTGGGGTCGCGCTAGCATTCACCACCTTACCACGGCGGTTGGCCCAGTTGCGAGCAACCAGGCCCCAGCATGGAGGGGGCGGTCTTCTCACAAAGACCCCCCTCAAGACGACGAGTGAGGTCGTTCAAGCCGGCTGTGAGTCCCCCGACTCGCAGCCAATGACCCCACTTATATAGGAGGACCCCAGTTATAGAGGGAGCCACCACGTCTATTGCCACTGCGCCAGGACCTGCATGAGCAGGTCTTGGGCCTGGGCGCAGTGGTTGAGGTTCGTCAGGCGGAAGTTGTGATGTCGGACCTGATCCATCAATCAGACATCACAACCTCCTCGCTCGCCACTGGGCGAGCAACTTCCATCGCGACGCTCACAGCCGCAGGGTTGGCCTGGGTCCTAACGGCCTTGCTCTTCGTCTTTGGGGGAAGGCAGCTCCGTCCCCCCATCACGTGCCCAGCAGGCTTTCCTGCCTCAGCGCATATCGCGCAGCGCGGGGTGGACTTCACACAGCTGGCCGCTTTATGTCCCGTGCTTCCACACCGGAAGCACAAGTCTCCCCTGTCGGCCGATTCTGTACACTGGGGGCGCGTGTGACCCAGCCCCATGCACCTGAAGCAGCGCATGGGACGCACCTCCAAGGCAACCACTCGCACCGAACTCCATCCGACCAACAGCCTACCCGTTCCCGACAACACTTTGGCTGCCGAGATCGGACAGGTCACAATGGTTGCGCCGGTGCCACCAAAGCCGCGGCGAATTTCGCCCACCCTTATTGCAGTCAGCTGACAGCCACCTGCTTTGGCGACCGCCGCCGCCACTTTCTCCTTCGTGGCTGCATCGTCCAGACCCGTGATGCTCAAATTGGCAGATTTCACGGGCCTGGCAATGTTGGCCACCTCGGACAGGACTCCACGGAGCTTCTCCGCGAGTTTGTCCGCCTTCTCAGAGTTTTGGGAGCCAGATATTTCCAGAAGCCTGGCTCCCGTCGCCGTCTGGCGTAAGCGGAGCCGGTCAATCTCCAGCTCCTGCAAATCGACCTTTTCCTGCGCCAGTTGAAGGACGGCACAGTATGTAACCCCCTTCTCTGCGGCTTCAGGCTGTAATGACAGCACCACAGCCGCAGTTTTAGGGACCCTCAGCGCTGCTTTCGGCTTGGCAGCTAGCTTGGCAGCTAGCTTGGCAGCTGCCTTCGGCTTTGGTGCAGTGGTGGTGGGACGAGCCGAGGGGGCACCTACCGGGGTAGCAGATTTGCCCTTTCCCTTACCCTTCCCTTTCCTCTTCCCGCTAACAGTGACCCACGTTTCCGCCTCTGGAACGGCGGGTTGCCCAGCCTCAATGGCACTTTTGGTCCGCTCAGGATTCGAAGGTCCCGCAACCGGTGCCACTGTGGGAGAGACAGCCATCTTTGGGCCTTGACCGGCCCGCTTATCCACCTTGGCAGCGGACTTACGAGGCGGCTCAGGCGTCAGCTTGGGTTTGGCGGCAGCTGCTGCCACCTTTTCGGCGTCCCCTCTTAGTGGCGGACGAACCATCGGGGCTGGCAGAAGCCGGTCCTCGATCCCAGCGAGTCGGGCGTTGAGCATTTGCCCAAGCGTGCTGGTCAAAGACCGCCTCAACTCCTTGACTAGTTCCTCCGCCCCAATCCTAGCCACGGGTGGTGCCCGCGTCCCAGAAGTCGCGACAGCGGCGGCGGTGTTGGCCGCAGCTACTTCCGACTTGGCTTCGTGGAAGCCGCGACGCAGCGCCTTCACCTCCGCTTTTCGCGACTCGACTTCGAGTCGCAGCCGGCTGTTTTCTGCCCTTAACCGCCGCGTCTCCTCTGCCTCGCTTCTGCTGGCTAGAGCGTCAACGACCTCTCTAAGGGCCGATGCGGACCTTTTCAGGCGAGCCACAAACTCACCCTTTAGGTTGCCCGACTTCTTTGTCACCTCTAAAATGCAGGCGAGTCCTTCGCCCGCATGCGCCCTCAGTTCTTGGGCGTTCAGCATGCTGATATCATCAGCCCTCGCGATGACATCGGACTCGTTGCCCGTGTCTGTCGCGAGGTCTGAACCAGTACTCGCCCCCGTCTTCTTTCTTTCGTACTGCCTGCGACGCAGTACGTCCTCCAGTTCGGCATCTGACGGCACCGGAGCAGGCTTGAGGAACTCCGCTCGCGAAGATCTCGCTTTGGCGGTGTTTCCCCTTCCTCTCCTTGCCGAGTTGACTTTAGCAGCCGCCGTCCCCTCGGTCTCCGTACCTGAGTCGGAACCTTGAGCCATGAGGGACAACGGCCGCTTGCGACCACTCGTTTTCCCAGTCGCGGTACCACTTGACCGCACGTCTAGCTCAGACGCTTCGTCTGACACGTCTGAATTGCGCTGCAAAGGGCCTTTTAGACCGCCCTGAGAAGGGCGTTTTTTAAATTTGCCCTTCGCGTCACGTAATGGACGCATCGTCACATCAGACGTAAGCGTCCTACCGTCGTCGTCACTATGCGCAGATACGCATACTACTGCTCGGGAGACTTGAGCTTCAATCAGAGGGCTATTGCCAGTAGTGTTAGCGTTCGCCTTCAGGGCGCCCGCCTGCACTTCCATATCGTCTTTGTCTAAATCGCATGCAATATCGGAATCCGAGTCGAAAGAATAGCCAGTGTCGCGTTCACGAAGGCCGGTGGAGTGCCGACCTACGAAGCATGAGTTGCCCCCCCCCAGAGTACGAGGGGCAGCCCTCCACTCCTGATGAAGTGGAGGGGTGGGATTCCCCCTTTCGGGGACCCACCTGGGGACCATTTTCACTAATGCTTTGGTTCATTTTGGTTTCTACTTCAATGCTCCACATCGTCGTCTCTTTTTTTCACTAGGGGTGAGCTCCCCTGCAAGTTTGGAGGGAGCGCCCTGAAAAGGACGTGCTCGCCTCCTCCACCAACGCGCCCTGAAAAGGGCGTGTCCGCCTATCGGCCCCGCTCAGATCGTGAAACATGACCACGACCATGTTGCGGGGTTTGGCCCTCCACTGATCCCGATGGATCCCTCACGTGGGTGGCTTAAACAGGCCGCCCCACCTTCTCGGTGGAGTAGGAAACTCCTTTCCTCCGCCAGACTTCATCCGCTGCGCTTTATGCTAATTTCATAGAGACACGCGGAGAAGCCTCCCCTTTCCCTCCCCGAGGCCCCCAATCCGCTAGTGAAGCGCCGACCAACCCAGAATCCCGCAAGGAAGCTGACCCATACAACCGACTCGCGGGAGACCGAGCAGGACGGCGCCGCAACAACAGTTCGGGAACCTCGCCATTTCCCCCCCAGTGTTTGGTCCGCGCCGGTAAACCGGTAACTCCCATTTCTGAGAGCCGTTCCCCTATCCGCCACCCGGGGACGCGCCGCGTTGGGGTACACCTCCCCACCCACTGGGACAACCCAGCAGGTCCGCGGCGCCCAACCTAACCTTTTTTTTTTTTTTTTTTTTTTTTTTTTTTTTACGTGGGGAAATCCTCATGGATACCACCCGGCGCGGGGGCGCCGGAATGGTTATGCCGGACTCTTACCGGCTAAAACCACCACGGTGAGCAATCATTCCGCCCAGGTGGGGCAAGATGGGGTCGCGCTAGCATTCACCACCCTGCCCCGGCGGTCGGCCCAGTTGCGAGCAACCAGGCCCCGGCATGGAGGGGGGCGGTCTTTCTCACAAAGACCCCCCTCAAGACGACGAGTGAGGTCGTGCAAGCCGGCTGTGAGTCCCCCGACTCGCAGCCAGTGACCCCACTTATGAAGGGGGAGAGAGGAGGCGAGCAAACCGCCTCCTCCTTGCTCCCGTTCATCTGCGCCGGAGCGGGTCCGAAGAGGCGTTGTCCTCCCTGGCCCGCTCCGCGGTCTCCTTCTGCGTCATCACCTCTTCGCAGAAAGAGACCATCGCCTGCCACGATCCCTCACTGCCGAGCATGGCATTCACTACGCTCGGCAGAGAGAGATCCCCTCCGATACACTCCGAAAGTATGTGCCGCTGCGAGTTCCATGCAGCACACACTTCCAGCGTGTGGAGCGCCGTGTCCTCGGGCGCTCCGCACTCATGGCAGGCTGGGGTCACCTCCCCTCTTGCAATTCCATGCAGGTACTTTCCGAAACATCCGTGTCCGGAAAGCACCTGCACCACTCGGAAGGTCAGCGACCCGAACCGCCGATTAACCCACCTATGAAGGACCGGCCTCACGGCGTCCACCGTCCACTGTCCCGGCACCGGTGGCGCCAGGTCCTCGCCCAACCTAACCTAACCTTTTTTTTTTTTTTTTTTTTTACGTGGGGAAATCCTCATGGATACCACCCGGCGCGGGGGCGCCGGAATGGTTATGCCGGACTCTTACCGGCTAAAACCACCACGGTGAGCAATCATTCCGCCCAGATGGGGCAAGATGGGGTCGCGCTAGCATTCACCACCCTGCCCCGGCGGTCGGCCCAGTTGCGAGCAACCAGGCCTCGGCATGGAGGGGGGCGGTCTTTCTCACCAAGACTCCCCCTCAAGACGTCGAGTGAGATCGTGCAAGCCGGCTGTGAGTCCCCCGACTCGCAGCCAGTGACCCCACTTATGAAGGGGGAGAGAGGAGGCGAGCAAACCGCCTCCTCCTTGCTCCCGTTCGTCTGCGCCGGAGCGGGTCCGAAGAGGCGTTGTCCTCCCTGGCCCGCTCCGCGGTCTCCTTTTGCGTCATCACCTCTTCGCAGAAGGAGACCATCGCCTGCCACGATCCCTCACTGCCGAGCATGGCGTTCACTACGCTCGGCAGAGAGAGATCCCCTCCGATACACTCCGAAAGTATGTGCCGCTGCGAGTTCCATGCAGCACACACTTCCAGCGTGTGGAAACCTTTTTTTTTTTTTTTTTTTTTTTTTTTTTTTTTTACGTGGGGAAATCCTCATGGATACCACCCGGCGCGGGGGCGCCGGAATGGTTATGCCGGACTCTTACCGGCTAAAACCACCACGGTGAGCAATCATTCCGCCCAGATGGGGCAAGATGGGGTCGCGCTAGCATTCACCACCCTGCCCCGGCGGTCGGCCCAGTTGCGAGCAACCAGGCCTCGGCATGGAGGGGGGGCGGTCTTTCTCACCAAGACTCCCCCTCAAGACGTCGAGTGAGATCGTGCAAGCCGGCTGTGAGTCCCCCGACTCGCAGCCAGTGACCCCACTTATGAAGGGGGAGAGAGGAGGCGAGCAAACCGCCTCCTCCTTGCTCCCGTTCGTCTGCGCCGGAGCGGGTCCGAAGAGGCGTTGTCCTCCCTGGCCCGCTCCGCGGTCTCCTTTTGCGTCATCACCTCTTCGCAGAAGGAGACCATCGCCTGCCACGATCCCTCACTGCCGAGCATGGCGTTCACTACGCTCGGCAGAGAGAGATCCCCTCCGATACACTCCGAAAGTATGTGCCGCTGCGAGTTCCATGCAGCACACACTTCCAGCGTGTGGAGCGCCGTGTCCTCGGGCGCTCCGCACTCATGGCAGGCTGGAGTCACCTCCCTTCTTGCAATTTTGTGCAGGTACTTTCCGAAACATCCGTGTCCAGAAAGCACCTGCACCACTCGGAAGCGTGTGGAAACCTAACCTAACCTAACCTAACCTAACCTAACCAGTCTGGCTCTTACCGCCGTCGAGAGCGCCCACTTACACTCGTGCCTCCACGCTGAAAAATTCGGTAAAAATATTAAAAAGTGACTTTTCAAGCAGTGCGATACACCAAAACCTGCGGAATCACAAGGCGCACACGGGCGTGAAAACACCGTTGCGCTAAGTGTAAATTTCACGAATTTGCAACAGAAAAACCGAAAAGTGGGGGATTTTGAAAGTTTAAAGTGAGTGTCAAACGATTTCTACAGCGGTGACATATACTTTTTATAGTGCCTCCGGAAGCGTCTCCAGAAGGACCATATTTTAGGCTTCTTTGCCGATTTTTTCCGCGCAGGCGCGCGGAAATAACAGCAAAAAAAAAAAGAAGAAACCACGTGGCCACGAGGTCGGTGATCCGGGGCTGCCAGGGAACTGCTGACGTCGGGGCTTCCAAGACACCATCAAGGACAACCGGAAGGCGTTTCTAGATTTTAAATAGGTTAAGTTTTCACATAGTTATAGCGTTTTTAAAATTTTAGTAAATTTTAAACATTTTTAATTAAGTCAAAAGATCGGTGACCCCCCTTTTTTAAATTCAATTTGTATAGAGCATAGGGACCTCTACCACATATAAAAAATTTGGCATAGATTCATCAGCTAGTTTTTAAGATAAAATTTTTTAAAAATTTATTACGTACACGAGGTACCCTTAATTTTAAATTTAGAAAATTAAGTTTATTAGGATAAATTAGTTAATAATTTTAGGTAGGATTTGTAAAAATTTCCGGAAATTTTAAGCGAAAATTGACTTAGATAGGTTAGTTTTTGTGAAAATTTAGTGGTTTATTGTGTTTATTAAATCGGGGGGTGGTCCTATAAATACGTTGCGGTGTCTAAATTACTGCTGTGGTTTGGGCCTTTAAAACAAGCCCAAACACGGCCTAATTAGGACAAAAACTGACATAGTTAGCCTGTTGTCGGCCATATTGGACGCCATCTTTGATTTATGAAAACGGTGATAACTAAGCAACGGATTGACCGATTAAAAAGCGGTTTTCTATTTTGATATAGGCGTCAAATTGAGCGTCTGCCAAGTCCGGTTGGAACTTCATGTAGAGTCCCCCTTTTTTTTGACTAGAGCCGGCCGGTGGGAAGTGAAGACTGTGCCAGGAAGTACACTCTGCTGAAAACCGCGTCTCTCTACGACGAAAACTCGCAAAGTTGTGGAGAAATTTGAGAGTGGCGGCCATTTTGTCCGCCATCTTGAAAATTTTAAATCCTTCACAACTTTGGCTAGAGTGGTCTGATTGAGACGGGGTTTTCACGACTGATACCGTCTTTGCTCCCCCTTCTGGTTGACCTGGATCTTGGTAGAGTCGGAGCTCTAGGTAGAGTAAGAAAAAATTTTTTCGACCCCGCCTAGTGAGGCGGAGACGTGGATAGGGACGAAATAGCCGTCCCTGTTATACCCTAAGCTACTTTGACATTATATTTTGACCATTTGACCGCCAAATTGGAAGTTTTTGAAAAAGCTCCTATCTCGTCAACCGTGCAACCGATTTTGACAAAATTTTTGTATAGTTAGGTCATATACGGGCCTAACTATTAGTTAACATAGACGGACTCTACGTAGAGTCACATTTCTTTTTGACAAATTTTTAATTTATAACTTATACAAATCTTTTATTCTCGTGTTTTAGTGTAGTTCTTGTATTGACATTTTATTTTATTTTATTTTACATTTTGTTTAATTTTAATAATAAAAACCGGACATGTTTGGAATCCGTACCCCGGTTAAATTGCCAGGGGGAAAGGCAAGCCCTGACCTTAACAGAACCCCCGACCAAACTGAGGAGGCAGGACCTTCTCAAGCACAGACGCAAGCCTCAGGTGTAAGGCGCAGCATAGGTGAATGGGAGACGGGTAAAACCGTCACCAAAAGCAAGGCTCCAACCACTCCGAAAAAGGTTGGACCGGCCCCGGCGGGTAACCGCTTCGCCGTATTACAGGCGGAAGGAAGTCCGCCGGTCCCGGTAAAGCCTAAATACCTGAATAGGACGGCGGAGGGAAGAGCCTGCTTAAGCTCGGCCAAATTACAACTTGGCAGTGCGCGAAACCTGAGGACAGAAATTAAAATCGAGGTCACGAAGGCTGTCGAACGTCTGTATCAGCTTGTGAAAGAGGCGGAAGCTGAGCAAACAAAACAAAAGAAGGATCAGGGCGAGGGTGAGGCTAGAGAGAACCTAGGAAAACCCGCGGACCCTCCTTCTCCATCCTCTTTACCACCAAGGATGGAATCCGAGTTTGAGAAGGAGTTGATGAAGAGGATGGAGCAACACAGCCGGTTAATAAAGGACAGCAGCGAGCAAATGGAGGAGCTGAAACATGCACTGCAAAAACAACAGAAAACCCTGGAGGGGGTCTCATATGCAAGTGTAGTGGCTCAGTCGGCTGGGAGGCAGCCCCCCGGCCAGACGGCTCTGCACTCGGTCATTATCACCTCCAAGGATGAAGGAGAAACCGGCGACGAGGTACTGGACAGAATACGAAGCGTTATCAAAGCCAAAGAAGGCGGGATAACGATGGACAGGGTCAGAAAGGCAAAAGACAGAAAGATAATTATTGGATGCAAAACAGAGGAAGAAAGGAATAAGTTAAGAGAAAGGCTTAGGAAGGCAGAAGGCCAACTCCAGGTCGAGGACATAAGGAACAAAGATCCTCTTCTGCTGCTCAGAGACGTCTTCACATACAACACGGATGAGGACGTCCTAAAGGCATTTAGGAATCAAAACAGAGGGGTCTTCCTGGGCCTGGAGAAGCAGGAAGAAAGAATGGAAGTCCGGTACCGAAGAAAGTCCCGAAACCCCCAAACGTCTCACATCGTAGTAAGGGTGTCCCCCAAGATATGGGCCCGAGCCATAGAAGTAGGAGCCGTCCACATTGACCTGCAGAAGGTCAGAGTAGTGGACCAGTCCCCCCTGGTGCAGTGCTCTCTCTGCCTAGCTTACGGGCACGGCAGGCGTTTCTGTAAGCAGACGGTAGAGAAGTGTAGCCACTGTGGGGGACCACACCTGCGATCGGAGTGCGCTGACTGGCGGGCTGGTGGAACTCCGACGTGCTGCAACTGCACGCATGCAAAACTTGACTTTACCGATCACAGCGCGTTCAGTCAGGAATGTGCAGTGCGGCGAAAGTGGGATGCACTGGCCCGTGCCACGATAGCGTATTGCTGAGGGCACCATGGTGGGAATTAACAACAGCACCCAAACCAATAGAAGGTCCTACCTAGCAGTCCAAGCAAACCTGCAGAGGAAAGAGTTAGCCACACACGAGCTCATGATGAAGGCTAGCAAAAGGAAAGTGGCTTTTGCGCTGCTCCAGGAGCCGTATGTGGGCGGGGCTAAAAGTATGAAGAGCTACAAAGGAGCGAGGATCTACCAGAGCACTAAACAAGGAGAAGGGAACGTCAAAGCGGCAATAGCCGTCTTCGACAGCGATATTGACGTAGAACAGTACCCGAAACTCACCACTAACAACATCGTTGTGGTGAGAATCCGAACTAGTGCCTGGGAGATCGTTGCTGTCTCTTTTTACTTTGAGCCAGACCAGCCCATAGAGCCATACTTGGAGCAGCTCAAAAAGATAAAGGAAGAGCTTGGACCTAGGAAAACTATAATGGGAGGCGATACCAACGCAAAGAGCACATGGTGGGGTAGCAAGAAAGTAGACAAAAGAGGGGTGGAAATGGCCGGAGCACTAGAAGAAATGAGCTTGCAGGTGCTCAACGAAGGCGATACTCCGACATTCTACACAATAAGGGGAAATAAGGAGTACGCTAGCCACGTGGACGTGACCGCCTGCTCTGAGGATATGCTTAACCTGGTGGAGGACTGGAAAGTGGAAGATGATCTGATGAGCTCGGACCACAACGGCATAACTTTTAAAATCAGATTAGAAAAGGCAAAAGGAATAAAAATAAAAAGGACTACTAGAATATATAACACAAGAAAGGCAAATTGGAGCCAGTTCCATGAGAGACTGGCTCAATTGTTATTAGAGAATAAAATAAATAAAACAGAAATAAATAATATTAATAATAAAAGTGAGCTAGAGCAAATAATAGGAAAATATACAAATACAATAATAAATACATGTATACAAACAATACCTAAAAAGAAAATGGAAGAAAAACTTACCTTGCCGTGGTGGTCCGAAGAGCTGGCGAAGCTGAAGAGAGAAGTCGTCACCAGGAGGCGTAGAATCAGATGCGCAGCGTCAGTCCGAAGAGCGAAGGTTGTCGATGAGTACCTGCAAGCAAAAGAAAAATATGAGAGTGAAGCCAAAAAGGCACAGATTGACAGTTGGAAGGGGTTCTGTGAAAAACAAGAAAGAGAAGGAGTATGGCACGGAATTTACAGGGTGATTGGTAGGACCAAGAAACGTCAGGAGGACTTGCCTCTGGTGAGTGGCGGGAAGGCTCTGAGCGGGGAAGAATCTGCTAAGCTCTTAGCGGAGACGTTCTACCCCGAAGACCTGAAGAGGGATGATAACGAAATTCACAGTCGAACTAGAGAGGCAGCTGAAAAAGTAAACGGTTGGATGCATGATGAACAACATGACCCTCCGTTTACTATCGAAGAGCTAAGATTCGCTGTGAAGACGTTCAACCCAAAGAAGGCTCCGGGGGCAGACGGTTTAACTGCGGACATTTGCAGCAGGGCGATATCCCACGATCCTGAGTTGTTTCTCGCGCTCTCAAACAAGTGTCTGCACCTCGGCCACTTTCCCACAATGTGGAAAGAAGCTACGGTGGTAGTCCTAAGGAAGCCGGGTAAAGACGATTACACCAATCCGAAATCGTACAGGCCCATAGGACTACTACCGGTCATGGGCAAAGTGGTTGAGAAGATGGTGATGGGACGTCTCAAATGGCACCTAGTACCAAAAATGAGCGCCCGTCAATACGGTTTCATGCCGCAAAAAAGTACTGAAGACTCCCTCTATGACCTGATGCAACACATCCATAGCAAACTTGACCATAAGAAACTGATAGTCATGGTATCACTGGACATAGAGGCAGCCTTCGATAGCGCATGGTGGCCGGCCATCAGAGTGAGACTGGCGGAAGCGGGTTGCCCTGTAAATTTGAGAAGGGTAATAGATAGCTACCTGGATGATAGAACTGTAAGAGTTAGATACGCCGCGCACGAATACATTAAGCACACAAACAAGGGTTGCGTCCAGGGTTCCATTGGCGGACCACTGCTATGGAACCTTCTTCTCGACCCTCTTCTTAAGGGACTTCAGCGACGGGGTGTCCACGTGCAGGCTTTCGCGGATGATGTGGTCCTACTGTTTGATGGTCACACGGCACTGGAGGTGCAGAGACAAGCAAATGCCGCTCTCGCCTATGTCCAGGAGTGGGGTATCGAAAATAAGCTCAAATTTGCGCCACACAAAACCTGCGCTATGACGATTACTCGCAAACTCAAATTCGATACACCACTGCTGAGCATGGGAGGGGTCGACATTGCCATGTCAGAAGACGTTAAGATCCTGGGACTCACTATCGACAACAAGCTAACCTTCAACAAACATACCGCGAACACCTGCGTCAGAGCGTTAAATTTTTACAAGCAGTTGTCGAGAGCCGCCAGGGTCAGCTGGGGTCTGCACCCGGAAGTGATCCGGATCATCTACAAGGCAGCAGTAGAGCCGGTCATGACATATGCGGCCAGTGCGTGGGCAAATGCGACGGGAAAGCTAAAGGTGCAACGGCAATTAAACGCGGTCCAAAGGGTTTTTGCCCAGAAGCTCACCAAGTCCTACCGAACAGTCTCCCTAAATTCGGCTCTAATACTGGCTGGTATTCTGCCGCTGGACATCAGAATCCGTGAGGCGGCAGCCTTGTACGAAGCCAGGCGCGGAGTTCCTCAGCCATTTTTGGGAGACAGGGAGGTAGAGAGTAGAGTAGCGTTTAGTCTGCGCCCGCATCCGGCAAGGCATATGAGCTTAGAGTTCACAAACCTGATGGACCAACAGGAAGTTGAACAACATAACCAACAGGCAGTGCGTATCTTCACGGATGGCAGCAGGATTGGGGATAGGGTCGGCGCGGCGCTATCCTTATGGAATGGCGAAGCGGAGATCAAGTCCCTCAAATTGAAGCTGCCATCTCACTGCACGGTCTATCAGGCGGAACTGTATGCCATATGTCGAGCCACGCGGGAGATTATAAAGCGCCACGAAGCCAGTTATGGTATCTACAGTGACTCGCGGGCAGCTCTTGAGACGGTCACGAATCATGGCTCCGTTCATCCCTTAGCAACAGAAACCAGACAGAACCTGGAAACTATTACACTCCAAAATAAAGATATATCTTTATTTTGGATCAAAGCGCACGCGGGGATGAATGGTAACGAACGAGCCGACGAGCTAGCCAAAGATGCCGCACTGAACCTCAAGAAAAAGCCCGATTATGACGCGTGTCCGGTCTCATACGTTAAGCGACAAATCCGTAAGGATTCGCTAGACGTATGGAACCGGAGATATAAATCGGAGGACAAAGCGGCCGTCACCAAGCTTTTCTTTCCCGACGCAATTGAGGCCCATCAAATAATTAGGAAGATGGAAATTTCAAGTGTGCTGACCCAGGTTTTAACGGGGCACGGTGGGTTCTCAGAATACTTGAACCGGTTCAAGTGTAAGGAGGACCCAACGTGCCCATGTGAGCCGGATAAAGCAGAGACGGTTGAACACGTCCTGTTGGAATGTCCCATCTATGGCGTGTTGAGATATGAGCTTGAGCAAAAACTAAACATTGCCCTAAGAAAGGAAAATATATATTTGATAATTAGGGATAATGAAAGTAGAAATGTGTTTATAGATTATTGTATTAATATAGGTAAAAAAGTTATATGTAGAAATAAGAATAGATAATAAAAATGTTGTTTTATATATAATGAGTATATATAGGAACATTATAAAAATAAGGAAATGTAAATAAAAATAATCTATATGAGTGTAATATTGTCAAGTTCATGTCTAAGTAACCGATAATTATAAGTTCTAGAGAAATGTTTATATTAAAATATTGTGTAATTTTGGTATAATATCTAAGAAGTTAAATAAGGAAAAGGATACAATAATGCTGAATATGTATAATAAAGTATATATAGGAACAGCATAATGTAATAAGATAATGAAAATAATAGAACAATAGATATATAAAATATAGTGCTAAATGTTTAGATATTAATAACGTAGTGATAATGTAACACCACACTGTTTATATCATAGAAATTAAGAAAATATGTAAGAACAATATATAGATAATAAGAAATAAAGTACAAGCATCCAGTTAGGTTAAGAAATAAAGAAACTCACCCCGTGTACAATCATTCTGTAAAAAAGGACTCCGACCCCCATATTGGAGGAGACAGCATGTAGGCTAGCTCGCGGGCCGGGCCTCTGCGCCCGGACAGGAAAAAAAAAAAAAAAAAAAAAAAAAAAAAAAAAAAACCTAACCTAACCTAACCTAACCTTTTTTTTTTTTTTTTTTTTTTTGCGCTGGGAAAAATGCGTTACGCATGCCCCCCCATTGGGGGATGGGAGGGGTATGTGGGACTCCCCGGTCTATGTAGGACCGGTATACCCACTAAACGACCCAGCGGCACTCCGGCATCGTCTGCGTGGCAGAGGATTGGGAAACCGGCAAAAGCCTTTACTTCCAATCCCCCGCCGACGACCGCCCGCCTTTACAGCGGGACCCGCATGCTCCTCCCAGCAGGGAGGGGCCCAGGAACGACCGCGAGTGCTCGGCCGTTCCCGCCTGACAGAGGTGGAGGATATGTGCAATGCGGGAGAGAAGGCGCCCCCGCGCCTGTCTCCCGCTATCCTCCACCGGGTGGGGGAAGGTGATTGTCGTGCAATCGCCTTCTTCTCCCACTTCTTCGCCTGCGGAGCGGTGCCGCGAGGGGATCATCCTCCCGCGTGCGCTCCGCCGCCTCCTTTTGAGACATCACGTCCTCACAAAAGGAGGCGACCGCTGTCCAGGCCCCTTCGCTTCCCAGCATAGAGTTGACCACACTGGGCAGCGAGAGGTCCGGCCCGACTATCGCCGCTAAGCCGCGACGCGGCTCGGACCACGCCGGGCACACTTCGAGGGTGTGCTGCGCAGTATCCTCCGTCGCACCACAATCATGGCACGACGGGTTCTCCTCCCTTCCTATCCGGTGCAGGCATGATCCGAAGCAACCATGCCCGGACAACACCTGCACAAGACGGAAGGAGAGAAATCCGTGGGATCGCCCGAGCCAGTCTTGCAATACTGGCCCGAGCGCATCTAACGTTCGGCGGCCAAACGCGGCAGAGGCGAGGTCCTCCTTCCAATGGTGGACGATTGCGACCTTCGCCTCTCGCCGGACGGCCTCCCGCTCTTCCGAGGTGGGGTGCTCCCCGAGCGCCCTACGCCTTGCCGTCCACTCGTACACTCTGGCGAGTACCCACGCCTCCAGCTCCCAGGGTGGGGTGCCAGCCAGAGCGCATGCCGCCGCAAAACCCACCGAGCGGTAGGCTCTCGTCACCCGCTGCAACCTAACCTTTTTTTTTTTTTTTTTTTTTTTTTTTGCGCTGGGAAAAATGCGTTACGCATGCCCCCCCATTGGGGGATGGGAGGGGTATGTGGGACTCCCCGGTCTATATAGGACCGGTATACCCACTAAACGACCCAGCGGCACTCCGGCATCGCCTGTGTGGAGGAGGATTGGGAAACCGACAAAAGCCTTTACTTCCAATCCCCCGCCGACGACCGCCCGCCTTTACAGCGGGGCCCGCATGCTCCTCCCAGCAGGGAGGGGCCCAGGAACGACCGCGAGTGCTCGGCCGTTCCCGCCTGACAGAGGTGGAGAATATGTGCAATGCGGGAGAAGGCGCCCCCGCGCCTGTCTCCCGCTATCCTCCACCGGGAGGGGGAAGGCGATCGTCGTACAATCGCCTTTTTCTCCCCCTTCTTCGCCTGCGGAGCGGCGCCGCGAGGGGATCATCCTCCCGCGTGCGCTCCGCCGCCTCCTTTTGAGACATCACGTCCTCGCAAAAGGAGGCGACCGCTGTCCAGGCCCCTTCGCTTCCCAGCATGGAATTGACCACGCTGGGCAGTGAGAGGTCCGGCCCGACTATCGCCGCTAAGCCGCGACGCGGCTCTGACCACGCCGGGCACACCTCGAGGGTGTGCTGCGCCGTATCCTCCGCCGCACCACAATCATGGCACGACGGATTCTCCTCTCTTCCGATCCGGTGCAGGTACGATCCGAAGCATCCATGCCCGGAAAGCAGCTGCACCATCCTGAATGACAAGTAACCGTGGGACCTCTCGAGCCAATCTCGCAAAACTGGCCCGAGAGCGTCCAACGTCCGCCGGCCAAACGCGGCGAAGGCGAGATCCCCCGTCCAATGATGGACGATCGCGTCCTTCGCCTCCCGCCGAACGGCCTCCCGCTCCTCCGGGGCAGGGTGCTCTCCGAGCGCCCTACGCCCCGCAGTCCACTCATAGACTCTGGCGAGCACCCACGCCTCGAGCTCCCAAGGAGGGGTGCCCGCCAGAGCGCAGGCCGCCGCAAAACTGCAACCTAACCTAACCTAACCTTTTTTTTTTTTTTTTTTTTTTTGCGCTGGGAAAAATGCTTTACGCATGCCCCCCCATTGGGGGATGGGAGGGGTATGTGGGACTCCCCGATCTATATAGGACCGGTATACCCACTAAACGACCCAGCGGCACTCCGGCATCGTCTGCGTGGAGGAGGATTGGGAAACCGGCAAAAGCCTTTACTTCCAATCCCCCGCCGACGACCGCCCGCCTGTACGGCGGGGCTCGCATGCTCCTCCCAGCAGGGAGGGGCCCAGGAACGACCGCGAGTGCTCGGCCGTTCCCGCCTGACAGAGGTGGAGGATATGTGCAATGCTGGAGAGAAGGCGCCCCCGCGCCTGTCTCCCGCTATCCTCCACCGGGTGGGGGAAGGTGATTGTCATGCAATCGCCTTCTTCTCCCACTTCTTCGCCTGCGGAGCGGTGCCGCGAGGGGATCATCCTCCCGCGTGCGCTCCGCCGCCTCCTTTTGAGACATCACGTCCTCACAAAAGGAGGCGACCGCTGTCCAGGCCCCTTCGCTTCCCAGCATGGAGTTGACCACACTGGGCAGCGAGAGGTCCGGCCCGACTATCGCCGCTAAGCCGCGACGCGGCTCGGACCACGCCGGGCACACTTCGAGGGTGTGCTGCGCAGTATCCTCCGTCGCACCACAATCATGGCACGACGGGTTTTCCTCCCTTCCTATCCGGTGCAGGCATGATCCGAAGCAACCATGCCCGGACAACACCTGCACTAGACGGAAGGAGAGGAATCCGTGGGATCGCCCGAGCCAGTCTTGCAATACTGGCCCGAGCGCGTCCAACGTTCGGCGGCCAAACGCGGCAGAGGCGAGTTCCTCCTTCCAACGGTGGACGATTGCGACCTTCGCCTCTCGCCGGACGGCCTCCCGCTCTTCCGGGGTGGGGTGCTCCCCGAGCGCCCTACGCCTTGCCGTCCACTCGTACACTCTGGCGAGTACCCACGCCTCCAGCTCCCAGGGTGGGGTGCCAGCCAGAGCGCATGCCGCCGCAAAACCCACCGAGCGGTAGGCTCTCGTCACCCGCTGCGCGATGGCCCTTTGGGGCCTGCGGATAGCGGTCGCGTTCTCCCTCTTGTGGAGGCAGTCCGCCCAGATGGGTGCCCCGTAAAGGGCCATACTCTTAAGTATGCCGGCATACAGCTGCCGGCATCGCGCTTTGGGCCCCCCCAGATTCGGGAGAAGCCACGCGAGCGCTGCCGCGGTCTTCAAAAGGCGCGTCGACAGCCCGCTGAAGTGCGGGCCGAAGTGCCACCTGCTGTCCAGGATGAGACCCAGATACTTCATCTGGGTCCTCACTCCGACCCTGACGCCCGCCACAACTATGTGGGCATCAGGAGGGATGCGATGCCGAGGCCCGTGGAAGAACACAGCCTCGGTCTTGTGCAGCGCAACCTTTAGTCCTAAACGGCGGATCCTCCCCGCGACCAAGGATCCGCCAGCCGATGCCAAACTGGCCGCCTCTCTGAAATCCCTCCCTCGGGCAGTGAGGAGAGTGTCATCCGCGTAGCAAATGACACTCGTGCCACGGAGGAGAGCTCCTCGCAAGAGCCAGTCGAACCCGATGTTCCACAGGAGTGGCCCTAGAACGGACCCCTGTGGAACACCGGACTCCGCGCCGTACCGCCGAAGCTGGCCCTCTTTGTCTACAAGGAGGACCGCTCGTTCCTCCAAGTAGTTGGCCAGGAGGCTCCGCAGGTACTGAGGCACTCCATGGTAGCGGAGCGCCTCTAGTATTGTCGGGTGGGGGATAGAGTTGAAGGCGTTAGCTATGTCATATGACACAGCCAAAACTCCGTCCCCTGCCCCCACGGCCTCCTGCACTTGGCCCTTGAGCCGGGACAGCGCGTCAACCGTCGAACGCCTTCTTCGGAAACCAAATTGGGCGTCCGACAGGTCCGGCCCTACCCCTCTCAGGTGGCCCTTCAGCCGAGCAGCGACGACCCCCTCGAATAACTTTCCAGCCTCATCGAGCAGAACGATGGGCCGGTATGCCGAGGGGGAGTCCGCCGGGCGTCCCTCCTTACGGAGAAGGCACAACTGCCCCTCCTTCCAGGGTTTCGGGAACCTTCCAGCCGCAAAACACGCGCCGAAGAGGTCCCGAAACCTATCCACCATTTGGGTGGCTGCTATGGCCACCACCCGTGCGGGGACGCCGTCCGGCCCGGGGGCCGTCTTCTTGCCGCGGAGACGGAACGCCGCCACGGCGAATTCTACCTCCGTGATCGGAGGGATCTCTACCTCCGGCGGAACCGCCCCCCGCGGGGGGTCCATTAATGGTGGGGTGAAGTTGGTCCCGGGTGGAAATAGGGACCGAACCACCCCATCCAGCAATGCCGGCTCGAGAGACTCCGTCAGCGGGGGACCATAGGGGCGTAGTTTGTTCCGCGCTGCCTTGTATGGTCTTCCGTACGGGTCCTTGTCGAGACCCTCCAGCATCTCAGCTCGCGCCGCGTCTTTGGCAGCGTTCATTGCCGAATTGAGGACCCTCTTTGCCTCTACATAAGAGGCGTAGAGAAGGTCCTCGTTTTCGGGGTCTCGCCGGCTGCGCCGTCGACTCCGCGTGTATTGCCGCCTTGCCACCACACAGGCGGCCCGGAGCTCCGCCAGTTCCTCCGACCACCAATAGACGGCACGACGGGGACGCGGGCGGCGAGACCGAGGCATGCTGGAGTTGCACACCTCGGCCAGGGACTTTCGTATTTGGGCCGCTGCGCCGTCCACGTCCTGGACATTGATAGGAGGCGTGAGCCAGTCCTGGATGAACGCCGCCTCCCTGGCCGCTCCCCGGTCCAGGTGAGTGAGAGCCCACCGTGGAAAATGAGATCGGCCCGAGCGGACCGCCACCCGGAGGCTCTGGGTGGAGATGTCGAACCGCACATATCGGTGGTCCGACAAGGTCTCCACCATTTCCACCCGCCAGTCAACAACGCGGGCAGCAAGTGCGGGGGTGGCAAACGAGACATCGACCACCGACCCTCCCCGTTGCCGCACACACGTGTGGACTGCCCCTCTGTTTAGGAGGGACACGCCGGATGAGGCCGCCCAAAACTCGACGGCCCGTCCTCGAACGTTGCAGGTGGCGGCCGGGTTGCCCCAAGCCACCGACTTTGCGTTCAGGTCGCCCAATACGACAACCTGGCGCGGCGCCGCCCTACCGACGACTGCGGTGAGGATTTCGAGAAAATTCTCGAAATCCTGAAGAGGGCGGTTCGGGGAGAAATAGACCCCCACCAGGGCTATATCTCCCCACGCGGCGGCCACGTATCCCGGCCCCCTCTCTAACAGCGTTAGGGGAGGGGAGTCTGTGAAAGACCGCGACACCAATGCAACCAAGCTGTCCTGATCCCCCAGCCATCGGCCGGGGACCGAATACGGCTCGGCAACCACCGCCACGTCTACCAACCACTCAGCCATGGCCTGCATCAGCAGGTCTGTTGCAGGTGCTGCTTTGCAGTGGTTGGTGTTCGCCTGGAGAATGCGATGTCCGGTCCTATACATCATTCGGACATCGCACCCTCCTCGTCAGCCACCGAGGTCCCAGTTTCAGGGACAACGGCACTGACGGTAGCGGCAGGCTTGGACGGCGCCTGCGCTTTGCCCTTCTTTGAGGGAGGATTGCAATTCCTCCCCTTCATTACGTGGTCCGCCGGGCGGCCACTGGCAGCGCACACCGCACAGTGCGGCGTGGCGGCCTTGCAGGAGATGGACCTGTGCCCCGCCTTGCCGCAGCGGTAACAACAGTCCGACCTGTCCACCTTGGACGGGCAGAGGGCCCGAGTGTGCCCGATTCCGAAGCACTTGTAGCAGCGCAGAGGCTGCTCCTCAAGCGCCCGGACCACACTCGAGCTAAACCCGACGGCAAGCCGTCCCTTGGCAAGGACGGCCTTGGCCGCGGCGACCGGGCACTCAAGGCGAATGGTGCCCATGCCACCGCGACCGGGCCTGATGTCCCGACACGTTACCGCTGCGATATCACAGCCCCCTATTGCTGCGACCGCTGCCACCACCTCCTCCTTGGTGACCGAATCATCCAGATTGGACACCTCCAAGGCGGCACACTTGACGGGCCTGACCACTTTGGCCGCGTCCGCAATGGCCTCTCGCAATTTATTTGCGAAGAGGTCCGCGTTGGCGCCACCCTGGGCCCCCGGGAACTCGAAGATTCGAGCTCCGGTTTGGGTCTGGCGGCACGCGACTGCCCCGATTCCCAATGTTGTGGGATCGACGTTGGTACGAGCCCGCTTGAGAACGGACTCGTACGTCTCACCCCGCTCCGCAGCCTCCGCGGTGAGCGTCACCACGACGGCCGCTGTCTTGGGAGAGACCAGTGGCTTCCTTTTACCGGCTGGGGCCTTTTTGGCTGCAGAGGCAGCGGCAGCGGGCCTTGGGGTCGATTTTTCCGCCTTTCCCTTCCGTTTTTCCTTGCTGGTCGCCTGGGATGGGCAGGTAGGGGCTGTGTTGGTTGGGGAGGCAGGGTTGGCGACCGTTCTCGCCTTCTTTTTGGCCTTGCCCTTCCCCTTCTTGACCACTTCCGCCCACGGCTGGTTGGACTGAGTGGTAGAAGGGAGCATTGCGTCCTCCCTCTGGGAGGATGGCCCCGGCTCGCACGGCCTCTTGTCCGCCGCGAGAGGCGGTCGGAGGCGTTTCTCCGGCAAGAGCCTGTCCTCTATGCCGGCAAGGCAGGCTCTCGTGAAAGCCCTTTCCTCCATCACTACCTTGCGGATAACATCCTCAAGGTTGGAGGAGGAGAGACCTTCGGGTGCAGGTCTCGGCTCGGCTTGAGCTGGCCGAGCCGTGAGCTCAGCCAGCTTCTTATGCAGCTGGCTGACCTCCGACTGCAGACGATCTACCTTCGCCTGCAGTTGCCGCGTCTCGTCGGTCGCTGTGCGCTGCACCAGCTCCCGCACAATGCCGCTCATGCTGGCGGCCCTGCATTTAAGGGACTTTTGGAAAGTCCCTTTAAGACTGGAGAACTTAGAGGCGACCTCCTTTATCCCCTCTTCGTCCTCTCGCGCCATCCGCTCCAGCTCGGCCAGCGAGTAGTCCGCGTACAAGACACTGGATGCCCCGTACCCAGTCTTGGCCCGGGCGGTGCGCGCCTTCTGCTCTTTAGCGGCGACCCTCTCCTCTAGATCTTTCTGGAGTTGCTCCCGCCGAGCCAAATCCAACTGCCGTTGGGCAACCGCTAGACCCACGTCGTGGGTGTCCACCACTGTCGAAGATGAAGTCGGCTTTTTGGCCTTCAACTTCTTCGACTTGGTGCTCCCCGCCGAGTCCGAGGAGCCTTCACACCTATCCTTTAAAAAGGCCCGCTTGCGCTTTTGAAGGCGATCTTCGACCTCCATCGCCGAACTCGCGTCCGACTCAAGCGCATTGTAGTCGGAGTCCGACCTACAGTACAAGCTAGCCGCAGATGGTGCGCGGCTAGCTTCTGATGCCGAAATGGCATCGTCAGCAGGGCCCTGAGAAGGGCCTTTTGGTGGGCCCTTAGAAGGGCCTTTTGGACCGCTCTGAGAAGGGCGTTTTTTAAATTTGCCCTTCGCATCACGCAATGGACGCATCGCCACGTCAGACGTAAGCGTCCTACCGTCGTCGCTATGCGCAGATGCGTATAGTACCTCCTCCTCACTCCCTATCGTCGTCTTACTTAACCTAGAGTTTTCATAAACATTTTCCATAACAAATCCCACGAGTACGTGGGAAGGGTGGGTCGCCCCGGACAGTGCCCACTGTAACCGGGGAAGTCTGGCGTAACCCGCTCAGGGGAGCGACACTTCCCTGGCGGGGAACGCAGTAAGGACTGAAACTCCGTTCAGCCTTCCAGACCTCACGCTGCGCCGCCGCTTATCTTCGGGTGATTTTTTATAGAGGTTGTCTTCCTCGTAGCCCGGGCGACCAAGCCAAGGCCTATCGGTCCCGCTCAGATCGTGAAACATGACCACGACCATGTTGCGGGGTTACGATTTTGGGGCGGTGGCAGGGAAGTAGACTCCCACTGCCTGCCCGGTGGCAGGGTGAGTGCACGCCAGACCCGGCTCCCGACTCCTCCTAGCCTAAAAAGGCTCTCCTCTCTTGTAGGCACCTGGCCTACAAAGGGACGGCTCCACCAGCCCATCCCGTCCTACCTACCCCAATCCCAACCCACCGACTAGACTATTGGTCTATTCTGATGGAAATAGACCAATAACGGGCAGCAACCGCGAGAAGGAACGACCCCACCAGACTTGCCTTGAGGATCTACACGACCTGCGCTCTCCCTCAAAGCCATTCGCCTCATTACTCGCTCCCAGAGCCGAGTAATGAAGGCCTAGATTTATCCAATACAAGCGACCGAAGCCGCAAGCTAGGCATAGCAACTACTAATGGATAAACCCAGACCCGCCCAACCTAACCTTTTTTTTTTTTTTTTTTTTTTTTTTTTTTTTTTTCGCTGGGAAAAATGCGTTACGCATGCCCCCCCATTGGGGGATGGGAGGGGTATGTGGGACTCCCCGGTCCATATAGGACCGGTATACCCACTAAACGACCCAGCGGCACTCCGGCATCGTCTGCATGGAGGGGGATTGGGAAACCGGCAAAAGCCTTTACTTCCAATCCCCCGCCGACGACCGCCCACCTTTACAGTGGGACCTTCACGTCTCTCCTGGCAGGGAGAGACCCGGGAATGACCGTGAGTGCTCGGCCGTTCCCGCCCGGCGGAAGTGGAGGATACGTGCAAAGCGGGAGTAGACGCCCCCGCGCCTGTCTCCCGCTATCCTTCACCAAGAGGGGGAAGGCGGTTGTGCCTTCTCCTACCCCTTCTTCGCCGGAGCGGCGCCGCGAGAGGGTCATCCTCCCGCGTGCGCTCCGCCGCCTCCTTTTGGGACATCACGTCCTCGCAAAAGGAGGCGACCGCTGTCCAGGCTCCCTCGCTTCCCAGCATGGAGTTGACCACGCTGGGAAGCGAGAGGTCCGGCCCGACTACCGCAGCTAAGCCGCAACGCAGCTCGGACCACGCCGGGCACACCTCGAGGGTGTGCTGCGCCGTATCCTCCGCCGCACCACAATCATGGCACGACGGAGTCTCCTCTCTTCCGATCCGGTGCAGGTACGATCCGAAGCATCCATGCCCGGAAAGCACCTGCACCATCCGGAACGAAAGGTAACCGTTGGACCTCCCGAGCCAATCTCGCAGGACCGGCCCGAGGGCGTCCAACGTTCGTCGGCCAAACGTGGCGGAGGCGAGATCCTCCGTCCAGTGGTGGACGATCGCGTCCCTCGCCTCTCGCCGGACAGCCTCAAGCTCTTCCGGGGCAGGGTGCTCCCCGAGAGCCTTACGCCCCGCCGCCCACTCGTACACTCTGGCGAGCACCCACGCCTCGAGCTCCCAGGGAGGGGTACCCGCCAGAGCGCAGGCCGCCGCAAAGCCCACCGAGGAGTAGGCCCTCGCTACCCGCTGCGCAATGGCCCTTTGAGGCCTGCGGATAGCAGTAGTGTTCTCCCTCCTTCGGAGGGAGTCCGCCCAGATGGGGGCCCCATAGAGGGCCATACTCTTTAAGATGCCAGCATACAGCTGCCGGCATCGCGCTTTTGGTCCCCCCAGATTTGGGAGGAGCCACGCAAGCGCAGCCGCGGCCTTCAACAGGCGCGTCGACAGCCCGCTGAAATGCGGGCCGAAGCGCCACCTGCTGTCGAGCACTAGGCCCAGATATTTCATCTGGGCCTTCACGTCGACCCTGACGCCCTCTATGACGATATGAGCGTCAATGGGGGTGCGCTGCCGAGGCCCGTGGAAGAACACGGCCTCGGTCTTGTGCAGCGCCACCCCCAATCCTAGCCGACGGATCCTTCCCGCGACCAAGGATCCGCCAGCCGAAGCCAGGCTCGCCGCCTCTCTGTAATCCCTCCCCCGGGCAGTGAGGAGAGTGTCATCCGCGTAGCAGATGACACTCGTGCCACGGAGGAGAGCTCCCCGCAGGAGCCAGTCAAACCCGATGTTCCACAGAAGCGGCCCTAAAACGGACCCCTGTGGAACACCGGACTCCGCGCCGTACCGCCTAAGCTGGCCCACTTTATCCACAAGGAGGACCGCCCGGTCCTCCAAGTAGTTGGCCAGGAGGCTCTGCATGTACCGAGGCACTCCATGGTAGCGGAGCGCCTCTAGTATTGTCGGGTGGGGGATGGAGTTGAAAGCGTTGGCTATGTCAAATGACACAGCCAAAACCCCGTCCCCTGCCCCCACGGCCTCCCTCACTTGGCCCTTTAGCCGAGACAGCGCGTCAACCGTCGAACGCCCTACTCGAAAACCGAATTGGGCGTCCGACAGGTTCGGCCCTGCCCCCCTCAGGTGGGCATTGAGTCGAGCGGCGATGATCCCCTCGAATAATTTACCAGCCTCGTCGAGCAGAACGATGGGCCGGTATGCCGAGGGGGAGTCCGCCGGGCGTCCCTCCTTACGGAGGAGGCACAACTGCCCCTCCTTCCATGGTTTCGGGAACCTTCCAGTCGCGAAACACGCACTGAAGAGGTCCCGAAACCTATCCTCCATTTGGGTGGCAGCGATGGCCACCACCCGTGCAGGAACGCCGTCCGGACCGGGGGCCGTCTTCTTGGCGCGGAGGCGGAGCGCCGCTGCTCGAAATTCCGCCTCCGTGACTGGAGAGACCTCTTCTTGCGGCGGAGCCGCCTCTCGTGGTGGGTCCATCACTGGTGGGGTAAAGCTGGTGGTCCCGGGCGGAAACAAGGACCGAACCACCCCATCCAGCAATGACGGCTCGAGGGTCTCCGCAAGTGGGGGACCGAAGGGACGCAGTTTGTTCCGCGCCGCCTTGTACGGTCTCCCATACGGGTCCCTGTCAAGACCCTCCAGCATCTCGGCTCTGGCCGCGTCATCGGCGGCGATCATCGCTGACTTGAGGACCTTCTTTGCCTCTACGTAAGAGGCGTAGAGAAGGTCCTCGTTCTCCGGGTCCCGCAAGCTGCGCCGTCGGCTCCGCGTGTAGGCCCTCCTGGCCGACACGCAGGCGGCCCGGAGCCCCGCCAGTTCCTCCGACCACCAATAGACGGCGCGACGTGGAGGTGGGCGGCGAGACCGAGGCATGCTGGAGTTGCAAACCTCGGTCAGGGACCTCCTCAGTTGGGCCGCTGCGGAGTCCACGTCCAGGACGTCGATAGGAGGTGTGAGCCAGTCCTGGACGAACGCCGCCTCCTTTGCCGCCTCACGGTCGAGACGGGTAAGAGCCCACCGTGGAAAGGGAGATCGGCCCGAGGGAGGCGACCTCCGGGGGCTCTGGGTGGAGATGTCGAACCGCACATATCGGTGGTCCGACAAGGTCTCCATCATCTCCACCCGCCAGTCAACGACGCGGGCAGCAAGTGCGGGGGTGGCAAACGACACGTCCACCACCGACCCGCCCCATCGCCGCACACACGTCTGGACCGTCCCTCTGTTCAGGAGCAACACACCAGACGAAACCGCCCATGATACGACGGCGGGTCCCCGGACGTTGCAGGAGGCGGCCGGGTTACCCCAGGTCACCGATTTTGCGTTCAGGTCGCCCAGAACGGCGACCTGTCGCGGCGCCGCCCTACCCACAACCGCGGTGAGGATTTCGAGAAAATTCTCGAAATCCTGAAGAGGGCGGTTTGGGGAGAAATAGACGCCCACCAGGGCTATATCTCCCCACGCGGCGGCCACGTATCCCGATCCCCTCTCTAAAAGCGAGAGGGGAGGGGAGTCTGTGGAAGACCGCGAAACCAACGCCACCAAGCCGTCCTGATCACCCAGCCAACGGCCGGGAACCGAGTACGGCTCGGAGACGACCACCACGTCCACCAACCACTCAGCCATAGCCTGCATTAGCAGGTCCTGGGCTGCTTTGCAGTGGTTGGTGTTCGCCTGAAGGATGCGATGATTGACCCTATCCATCAATCGGACATCGCACCCCCCTCGTCGGCCGCCGAGATTCCCCCTTCAGGGGCGGCGGTTGCAGCGGCAGGCGGGCTCGGTGCCTGAACTTTACCCTTCTTAGGGGGAGGATTGCAGTTCCTCCCCTTCATAATATGTCCCGCCGGGCGGCCGCTTGCTGCGCACACTGCGCAGTGTGGCGTGGCAGCCTTGCAGGAGGCAGACTTATGCCCCTCCTTGCCGCAGCGGTAGCAGCTGTCCGTCCTATCCACCTTGGACGGACAGAGGGCCCGCGTGTGCCCGATTCCGAAGCACCTGAAGCAGCGTAGAGGCTGGTCTTCAAGTGCCCGGATTCTGCACGAGCTGAAACCTATGGGAAGTCGTCCTTTAGCGAGGACGGCTTTAGCTGCGGCGACGGGGCACTCAAGGCGGATAGTGCCCATGCCACCGCGGCCGGGCCTGATGTCCCGACCCTGCACCGCTGCTACGTCGCAGCCCCCTGTTGCTGCGATCGCCGCCACGACCTCCTCTTTGGTGACCGAGTCGTCCAGACCGGTCACCTCCAAGGCCGCAGACCTAACGGGCCTGACGACCTTAGCCGCGTCCGCGATGGCCTCTCGCAATTTACTTGCGAAGAGGTCCGCGTTGGCGCCACCCTGGGCCCCCGGGAACTCGAAGATTCGAGCCCCGGTTTGGGTCTGGCGGCACGCGACTGCCCCGATTCCCAATGTTATGGGATCGACGTTGGCACGAGCCCGCTTGAGAACGGACTCGTACGTCTCACCCCGCTCCGCAGCCTCCGTGGTGAGCGTCACCACGACGGCCGCGGTCTTGGGAGGAACCAGAGGCTTCCTTCCGCCAGCTGGGGCCATTTTGGCTGCGGAGGCAGCGGCAACGGGCTTGGGGGCCGACTTTTTCCCTTTCCCCTTCCCCTTTCCCTTGCCAGTCGCCTGGGACGGGCAGGAAGGAGTGGCGGTGGGGGTGGCAGGGGCGGCGGCCGTACTCGCCTTGTTTTTGGCCTTGCCCTTTCCCTTTTTAACCACTTCCGTCCACGGCTGGTTGGACGGGGTGGTTGAAGGTAGTTGGGCGTCCTCCTTTTGAGAGGATGGCCCCGGCTTGTTCAGCCTCTTGGCCGCCGCTAGCGGTGGTCGGAGGCGTTTTTCGGGGAGAAGCCTGTCCTCGATGCCAGCGAGGCAGGCTCTCGTAAAGGCCCTTTCCTCCATGACCACTTTGCGGATGATATCCTCAAAGTTGGAGGAGGGGCCTTCAGCCGCTGGTCTGGGGTTGGCCTGAGTAGGCCGTGCCGTGACTTCGGCCAGCTTCTTGCGCAGCTGGCCCACCTCCGACCGCAGGTGGATGGTATCCTCCAAGTTGGAGGAGCAGTCTTCAGCCGCTGGCCTGGGGTCGGCCTGAGCTGGTCGGGCCATGACTTCAGCCAGCTTCTTGTGCAGCTGGCTGACTTCCGACTGCAGGCGGTCGACCTTTGCCTGCAGTTGCCGCGTCTCGTCCGTTTCGGTGCGCTGCACCAGCTCCCGGATGATACCGCGCATGCTCGCGGCCCTGCACTTCAGGGACTTTTGAAAAGTCCCCTTTAGATTGGAGGACTTAGAGGCCACGACCACTATTTCGTCCGCGTCCTCTTGAGCCATGCGCTCTAACTCAGTCAGGGAGTGGTCCGCGTACAGGACGCAGGACGCACCGTACCCAGACATGGCCCGAGCAGCGCGCGCCCGCTGCTCCTTGGCGGCGACCTGCTCCTCCAGGTCCCGCTGGAGCTGCGTCCGCCGAGCTAGGTTTAGCTGGCGTTGGGCATCTGCCAGGCCCACGTCGTGGGTGTCCACCACAGTCGAGGAAGTAGTAGGCTTTTTAGCCTTCCTCTTCTTTGACTTGGTGCTCCTCGTCGAGTCCGAGGAGCCTTCACCACCGTCATCCTTTAAGAAGGCCCGCTTGCGCTTTTGAAGGCGACCTTCGACCTCCATCGCCGAACTCGCGTCCGACTCAAGCGCATTGTAGTCGGAGTCCGACCTACAGTACAAGCTAGCCGCAGATGGTGCGCGGCTAGCTTCTGACGCCGAAATGGCATCACCAGCGGGGCCCTGAGAAGGGCCTTTTGGTTGGCCCTCAGAAGGGCCTTTTGGTTGGCCCTCAGAAGGGCCTTTTGGTTGGCCCTTAGAAGGGCCTTTTTTGAAACGCCCGAGGGCGTCCCGCAATGAACGCGTCGCCACCTCAGACGCAAGCGTCTCAGGCGCAGTCACGCATTCCACCTCCTCATCGTCGCTCCCTACCGTCTTACCTAACCTAGAAGTTTCCATAATTTTCTTCATATCTAATCCCACGAGTATGTGGGAAGGGTGGGTCACCCCGGACAGTGCCCACTGTAACCGGGGAAGTCTGGCGTAACCCGCTCAGGGGGGCGACACTTCCCTGGCGGGGGACGCAGTAGCGACTGAAACTCCGTTCAGCCTTCCAGGCCTCACGCTGCGCCGCCGCTTACCTTCGGGTGATTTTTTATAGAGGTTGTCTTCCTCGTAGCCCGGGCGACCAAGCCAAGGCCTATCGGTCCCGCTCAGATCGCGAAACATGACCACGACCATATTGCGGGATTACGATCAGCCGGTGGCAGGGAAGAAACTCCCACTGCCTGCCTGGCGGCAGGGTGAGTGCACGCCAAGGCCCGACTCCTCTTCTCTAACCTACCTACCTGAAAAGGCGATCCGCCTTTGGTTTGAATTTCACTCCAAGCCAAGCGCCAGCCCACTCGGAATCCCGCGAGGAAACTGACCCACACAGCCGCCTCACGGAAACCCGGCGGGATGACGCCTCCTACCTACAGATGGCTCCAGGAGACCATCCCGACTCCATCCACTCCGCCCTCTGCTACTCAGAGGGACGCGCGGAGAAGTCCTTCCCCCAGTGTTTGGTCCGCGCCGGTAAACCGGTAACTCCCATTTCTGGAAGCCGTTCCCCTATCCGCCACCCGGGGACGCGCCGCGTTGGGGTACACCTCCCCACCCACTGGGACAACCCAGCAGGTCCGCGGCGCCCAACCTAACCTAACCTAACCTTTTTTTTTTTTTATTTTTTTTTTTTACCAGGGGAAATCCTTTATGGATTCCTTCCCGCCGGGGGGCGGAAAGGATATGTCGGACTCAGCTAAAAGCGCCATACCGACTAAAACCACCTGGGTGTTCCTTCTCTCGCTTCCGGTCGGGGCCGCGGGTAAGTTACACACTCTTCCGTAGCCACCTAACCCTCAGCGTCTGCCCTGATGGGCCCTTCTTCGAGAAGGAAGGCTCGAAAGCCTTTCCACACTCCGCTTGAGGCACCTTAGGAACACGTAAGGTGTCTTCCAGCTACGGACCTCATAGGGCGGGCGACAGACCCCCCGATCCATCGCCCGCAGGTCCACGTTATGGCGGCATTCTAGCTATGTAAGCCAGGCGCCGCCGGCCGTGCCGCCTGCGGCGAATCGGAAGAGAGTTCGGGTCTTCCTCCCGCTCCCGTTCCGCCGCTTCCTTCTGCGTTAGGATGGTTTCGCAGAAGGTTTCTACCCCACTCCATGCCTCCTCGCTCTCGGCCATGACCTTGACCAAGGCCGCCAGCGACAGGTCTCCTCCAACAATTGCTGATACGGCAGCACGAGGCACCGCCCAAGCTGGGCACTCTTCGCGCGTATGTTGCGCCGTATCAGCGACTCCACCTCCACAATGATGGCACTCCACCGACGGCTCTCGTCCCGCCACCTCGCACAGATACTTGCCGAAACAGCCGTGTCCGGTCAGCATCTGCGCGATGTGGTAGGTGAGCGCACCATGATTCCGTTCGACCCAAACCCGAAGGATGGGTCGAACTGCCTCCACCAGTTCCCAGCTAGCGCCCGGGATCTCTAAACGCGCTTTCCACCTCCGGAAGAGATCGTCGCGTGCTTCCTCTTCCCACTGCGCGATCTCTCGCGGATGTGGTCGGTCGCCTGCCTCCTGCGCTTCCACGCCCCGCCAATACCTCGCCGCAAGCACCTGCGCATCAAACTCCCACGGCGGGACACCGGCAAGGACACATGCCCCAGCGTGCGACACCGTGCGGTACGCCCTAGCCACCCTGAGTGCCATTCCGCGTTGCGGTTTCCGCAACAGTGGCACGTTTCGGGAGCACAGGGCGTCTGCCCATATCGGCGCACCGTAGAGCGCCATCGACCTCACTACACCGGCATATAGGCGTCTACATGCCCCTCCTGGACCCCCTACATTAGGGAGCAATCTCCCGAGCGCACCGGCAGCAGCCAAAAGTTTCGGGGCCAACCGCCGGAAGTGCTCGTCAAACTTCCAAGTGCCGTCGAGGACGATTCCTAGGTACTTCATCGTCGACCCGACAGCAATGGAAGTTCCCCCTACCATTATTGAGGAACCGGGCGGTGGCGCATTCCGAGGCCCATGAAAAACTAGGGCCTCAGATTTACTGAGGGCCACCTCCAGTCCCAGAGCCCTGATCCTGTGGACCATCTGGGCAACGCCCGCCGTAGCGAGGCGAGCCGCCTCCCGATGAGTCCCTCCGCGGGCCGTCACGAGCGTGTCATCGGCGTAGCAAGTGACGTGTACTCCCGCCAGTGCCACCCCTCGTAACGCCCAGTCGTACCCGATGTTCCACAGGAGCGGACCAAGGACCGACCCCTGTGGAACACCGCACGACATCGCCTTCCTCCCCCAGCCGTCCTTCGTCGGGAATTCTACGGCCCTGCCGTCAAAGTAATCTGCCACCACTTTCCGCAGATACTCTGGCACCCCGTGATACACGAGGGCCGCCTTAACCGTTTCCCAGGGCAGAGTGTTGAACGCGTTGGATATATCCAGAGACACTGCCCACAACACTCCACCCTCGGAAACCACCTCTTCTGCCAGGTCCCTGACACGGGCGATCGCGCTCACCGTAGAACGGCCCCGGCGGAAGCCATATTGCGCATCATCGAGCCCTGGGTCCATGCTCTCGACGAGGCGAGCAGCGAGCACACGCTCGAAGAGCTTGCTTACCTCGTCCAAAAGCACGATGGGGCGGTAGGCCGACGGCATTTCAGCCGGGCGCCCGTCCTTCCGAAGAAGTACGAGCTTCCCCGTCTTCCACGCCCTCGGGAATCTACCCTCATTGAGGCACGCATTAAATAGGGCCCGCACCCACTCCCCCATCTCTCCAAGCGCGAGCACCAAGGCTCGGCCCGGTATGCCATCCAGTCCTGGGGCAGTGTTCTTCAGCCGAAGCTTCATAACAGCTACCCCGAACTCCCCCTCAGATATTGGAGGTACCGTGTCGGCGTCACTCTCTTGTCTATGGGTGCCTATAGGTGGTGGCACCCACTCATCCCGTTGGGGGAAGAGAGTGTTCACCACTTGCTCCAGTAGTTGGGGCTCCAGACTCGTGGTTAGCGGGGGGGCCCAAGGTCGCAGTTTTTGACGTACAACGCGATACGGCCTCCCCCATGGATCACGGTCGAGCACCCCTAACCACTCCTCCCATGCTGCCTCCTTGGCCTGCGCGATGGCTACCTGCAGAGCTGTGCAGGTGGTCCTGTAAGCCTGGTATATCGTGTCCTCCTGGCTCTGAACACGGACCCTTCTCCTTCTGTACCGAGTGTAGACGCGGCGCGCGGCAACGCAGGCTCTGCGCAATTCGCCCAGCTCCGGGCGCCACCAGTACACTTCCCGCCGAGGCGGGAATGGTTTGGCCCTCGGCATCGCGGCATCACAGACGCGGGTCAAAGCGCTCCGCAACCGCTCCGCCGCGTCATCCACCTCCTCAATGGGATCAGACAAAGTCCAGGACTCTACCAGAGCTGCCTCTACTGCTACATCTCGGTCCAAGCGCCGTAGCACCCAGCGCGGGACACCTCCAACAGAAGGTTGAGGACCTACTCGTGGAGTGGTAGGGGACGCGGTGACCTCGTAGCGGATGTAGCGGTGATCCGACAGCGTCTCCACGTCCTCCAACACTCTCCATCCCCGGACACGATGCACCAGGGACGACGACGCAAACGTTAAGTCCACGATAGACCCCCCCTGCTGTCGCACGCATGTGTCAGCCGACCCCGTATTAAGAAGGGTGAGTCCCATGGACACCACCCACTCTTCCAGCGCCTCTCCCTTGACGTCTGTTGCTGGGGATCCCCACGCGGTTGATTTCGCGTTAAAATCTCCAGCAACAAGCACGGGGTAGGAGGCTACCTGCCCAATCATGGCCCCGACATCAACAAGCATTTGCTCAAAGTCGGCGAGGCCCCGATTGGGCGAAAAGTACACCCCCACAACCGCCACGCCACCCACAACAGCCAACACGCACCCTCGACCTTTGGACACCCGATCAATGGACGGAGCGCCCGCGGCCGCCGGTGTTACGATAGCCACCAAGCCATCGCGGTCACCCACCCAGTCATTCCGGGGAGGGACCACATACGGCTCGGTGACCACAGCTATCTTTATCATGCACTCTGCCATGCTCTGAACCAAAAGGTCCTGAGCCCTGGCAGAGTGCATGACGTTCGCCTGCAGGAATGGTAGCGCCATCTAAATTTCGGTGTCCATCTGCTCCTCCTCACGCAAAGAGTTGCGCTGAGACGGCTGAGCGGTTTTGGAGCCCGTTTTCACCTTTCTTCTCCTTTTCTGGCCTCCTGGACTCGTTCGAGGCCCTTTTTGGGGCCCCCTTACGGTATTGAGGCACCCCTTCCCACCAAGTGGGTGCACTGCAGGTTTGCCGACCGCTGCACATACAGCACAGTTTGGCTCAGCCTGACAGCCCCTCGCCTTGTGGTCAGGTTTCCCACAACGGTAACAAAGACCGCTGCGGTCCACCTCAGACTTGCATTTGGTCCCAACATGGCCGGCTTCGAGGCAACGGAAGCATCTCAAGGGCAAACGGTCGAGTAGCACCACCCTTGCAGAGATCCAGCCCACTTTGAGCCGGCCAACTCCCGTTACCTTTTTCGCGGCCGCGACTGGGCAACTCAGCCACAGTGAGCCGCGGGAGCCTATAACGCCAGTCTTTATGCTGTCGACAGAGCAGCCACCTTGTTCTGCTACGGCCGACGCTACCTCGTCTGGTGTCGCGGAGTCATCTAGCTCCGTGACTCTTATGTCTGCGCGCATCACCGGCCGCTGTACGCGCACCACGTCCGCGCTTAAAACCTCCCTGAACTTCTCCGCCAGAGAATCGGCCTTTACAGCACCCGTGGCACCGGCTATCTCCAGCACCCGAGCACCTGTTGCCCCCGTCCTGAAACGCATCTCCTCAATGCCGAGGGCCTTGAAGTCAACGCGTTCCTTGGCTTCCCTGAGCAGCGCCTTATACGTAGCGCCGCTTTCCACAGCACCTGGCAACAGGGTGAGTGTGATGGCCGCCGAGCGAGGTGGGCGGAGCTTTACTTTGGGAGCAGACGCGGGAACGGCAGCCACCTTTTTTCCGGCCTTTTTGGCCGTCTTCGTCGTGCCTTTACGGACGACTGTACTCCACGCCTCGCCTGTAAGCGGAGGCGCAGAGCATCCTAACCGCAGCACACTTGCCGCAGCTGCCTCCTTAGCCGCCAAGCTAACCTTCCTCCCCTTCTTCTGGGATGAGGTGGAGGCTTTCGGCACCACAGTTGGCACCTCACGGTCGGGCCCAGCTTCAGGGCTGCTAAGACGTGCTTTGTCAGCAGCTAGCGGTGGCCGCAGACGCACTTCCGGTAGAAGCCTACTCTCCAGAGCTTCCAGCCTGGCGTTCACCATGGTCCCTACCTGGACCATGATGGCGCGTGACAACCCCTCCACGTCCAGTTGCCGACTCCCATCCTGGGAATCCGTTGCAGGTCCAGCCGGCCGCAGCTCCGCCCTTAATTCCGCAAACTCCTTTCGGAGCGCGGCGAGCTCCGTTTGCAGGCGTGTGTTGTCGGCCTGCAACTTAGCCGTCTCGTCAGAGATGGAGCGCTTACTGAGCACCTCCACTGCCTCCACTATGAATTTTGTGGCCTCGTTAAGGGACTTTTGGAAGGGGCCACTCAAGTGGCTAGACTTGCGGGACACCGTTTTGATGATGTCCACGCAATCCAGCACCTGCTTGTTCAGGGACGTCGCAAGTTGGTCATCAACCTCCCCTGCCAAAAGACCAGCCATACGCGACGGGAGCGTCACTCTCCCTTTCCGCGTCTTTTCCATCGCTACCGACACCTCCTCGCTTGCGTCCAGGAAGAACTCCTCTCTTCTGGCCGCCTTTGCCCTCGCCGTGGCCACAAACTTCCCAGAACTGGTCGGGCGGCCGCTGCCTCTTCCTTTTGCAGATTTCGTCACTTTGGGTGACGACACGTCTCCTGTGACCGTTGCGTCCGATTCCGAATCGGAGCAAAGGCTCGGGCTCGCTGAACCAGGCCTCTTTCGCCAAAATCTGGCGGGATCCAAAGCGGGCCCAGGCGACACCATCACCATGCTCCTGTCAGATTCGGAATCCGACAGGCGCGTTACCACCACTCTCAAGTCCTTCTTCATGCAGGGGTCGTTTGCTTCCACGCACACCTTCGGGGTGCATGCTTCCGCCTCATTGTCCTTATTCAGGCCAGGGTCAGCGGTGTCACCACACGCCTTCAGGGCGCATGCTTCCACCTCCATCACAACGTTGTCCATATCGCTTGCAGTATCATTTTCCAATATCAGTGAGCCAGGTTCGTGTTTACGAAGACGGGCGGAACGCCTGCCTACGAAGCAGTCGCTGCCCCCCCCAGAGTACGAGGGGCAGCCCTCTACCTCAGATGAAGTAGAGGGGTGGGATTCCCCCTTTCGGGGACCCACCTGGGGACCAAATTTACAACTGCTTGGTTCCATAGGTAACTACAATGCTCCACATCGTCGTCTCTTTTTTCAGGGGTGAGCTCCCCTGTCAACACGCCCTGAAAAGGGCGCCAATGAAGCACCGGCCCACTCGGCATCCCGCAAGGAAGCTGACCCATACAGCCGACTCGCGGAAACCAAGCGGAACGATGCCTCCCTCCTAAGAGACGGCTCCACCAGCCCATCTCGACTCCATCCACTGCGCCATCTGCTAATCAGAGGGACGCGTGGAGGAGCCTCCCCATTTCCCCCCCAGTGTTTGGTCCGCGCCGGTAAACCGGTAACTCCCATTTCTGGGAGCCGTTCCCCTATCCGCCACCCGGGGACGCGCCGCGTTGGGGTACACCTCCCCACCCACTGGGACAACCCAGCAGGTCCGCGGAACCTAACCTAACCTAACCTAACCTAACCTAACCTAACCTAACCTAACCTAACCGACATAACGGCCTGCGCGACAGGGCTTCTCGACCTGATTGAGGACTGGAAAGTGGTGGAAGGCATGATAAGCTCCGACCACAACGTGCTGACCTTCAGCATAAGAATGCTCAAGGCAAAAGGCACACAAATAAGTAGGACTACTAGGAAATTTAATAGTAATAAAGCAGATTGGAGCCAGTTTCATGAGGAACTGGCTCAATTACTTGAGACAAATCAAATTAATAGTAACAAAGTCGCAAATATATCAGATAAAGAAAATAGCTTGACCAGTCGGATCAAGCTCAGTGAAGCGCGCCGTAGTAAACGCAGTCGACTTGGTCATTTTGTATGAACATTTTGTTAACAATTGGTCAAGCTCGTGTCGGATCAAGCTCAGTGAAGCGCGCCGTAGTAAACGCAGTCGACTTGGTCATTTTGTATGAACATTAATTGGTCAAGCTCGTGTCGGATCAAGCTCGGTGAAGCGCGCCGTAGTAAACGCAGTCGACTTGGTCATTTTGTATGAACATTTTGTTAACAATTGGTCAAGCTCGTGTCGGATCAAGCTCGGTGAAGCGCGCCGTAGTAAACGCAGTCGACTTGGTCATTTTGTATGAACATTTTGTAAACAATTGGTCAAGCTCGTGTCGGATCAAGCTCAGTGAAGCGCGCCATAGTAAACGCAGTCGACTTGGTCATTTTGTATGAACATTTTGTTAACAATTGGTCAAGCTCGTGTCGGATCAAGCTCAGTGAAGCGCGCCGTAGTAAACGCAGTCGACTTGGTCATTTTGTATGAACATTTTGTTAACAATTGGTCAAGCTCGTGTCGGATCAAGCTCGGTGAAGCGCGCCGTAGTAAACGCAGTCGACTTGGTCATTTTGTATGAACATTTTGAAAACAATTGGTCAAGCTCGTGTCGGATCAAGCTCAGTGAAGCGCGCCGTAGTAAACGCAGTCGACTTGGTCATTTTGTATGAACATTTTGTTAACAATTGGTCAAGCTCGTGTCGGATCAAGCTCGGTGAAGCGCGCCGTAGTAAACGCAGTCGACTTGGTCATTTTGTATGAACATTTTGTTAACTATTGGTCAAGCTCGTGTCGGATCAAGCTCAGTGAAGCGCGCCGTAGTAAACGCAGTCGACTTGGTCATTTTGTATGAACATTTTGTAAACAAGTGGTCAATCTCGTGTCGGATCAAGCTCAGTGAAGCGCGCCGTAGTAAACGCAGTCGACTTGGTCATTTTGTATGAACATTTTGTAAAAAATTGGTCAAGCTCGTGTCGGATCAAGCTCGGTGAAGCGCGCCGTAGTAAACGCAGTCGACTTGGTCATTTTGTATGAACATTTTGTAAACAATTGGTCAAGCTCGTGTCGGATCAAGCTCAGTGAAGCGCGCCGTAGTAAACGCAGTCGACTTGGTCATTTTGTATGAACATTTTGTAAACAATTGGTCAAGCTCGTGTCGGATCAAGCTCGGTGAAGCGCGCCGTAGTAAACGCAGTCGACTTGGTCATTTTGTATGAACGTTTTGTAAACAATTGGTCAAGCTCGTGTCGGATCAAGCTCAGTGAAGCGCGCCGTAGTAAACGCAGTCGACTTGGTCATTTTGTATGAACATTTTGTTAACAATTGGTCAAGCTCGTGTCGGATCAAGCTCAGTGAAGCGCGCCGTAGTAAACGCAGTCGACTTGGTCATTTTGTATGAACATTAATTGGTCAAGCTCGTGTCGGATCAAGCTCGGTGAAGCGCGCCGTAGTAAACGCAGTCGACTTGGTCATTTTGTATGAACATTTTGTTAACAATTGGTCAAGCTCGTGTCGGATCAAGCTCGGTGAAGCGCGCCGTAGTAAACGCAGTCGACTTGGTCATTTTGTATGAACATTTTGTAAACAATTGGTCAAGCTCGTGTCGGATCAAGCTCAGTGAAGCGCGCCGTAGTAAACGCAGTCGACTTGGTCATTTTGTATGAACATTTTGTTAACAATTGGTCAAGCTCGTGTCGGATCAAGCTCAGTGAAGCGCGCCGTAGTAAACGCAGTCGACTTGGTCATTTTGTATGAACATTTTGTAAAAAATTGGTCAAGCTCGTGTCGGATCAAGCTCGGTGAAGCGCGCCGTAGTAAACGCAGTCGACTTGGTCATTTTGTATGAACATTTTGAAAACAATTGGTCAAGTTCGTGTCGGATCAAGCTCGGTGAAGCGCGCCGTAGTAAATGCAGTCGACTTGGTCATTTTGTATGAACATTTTGTAAACAATTGGTAAAGCTCGTGTCGGATCAAGCTCGGTGAAGCGCGCCGTAGTAAACGCAGTCGACTTGGTCATTTTGTATGAACATTTTGTTAACTATTGGTCTAGCTCGTGTCGGATCAAGCTCAGTGAAGCGCGCCGTAGTAAACGCAGTCGACTTGGTCATTTTGTATGAACATTTTGTAAACAAGTGGTCAAGCTCGTGTCGGATCAAGCTCAGTGAAGCGCGCCGTAGTAAACGCAGTCGACTTGGTCATTTTGTATGAACATTTTGTAAAAAATTGGTCAAGCTCGTGTCGGATCAAGCTCGGTGAAGCGCGCCGTAGTAAACGCAGTCGACTTGGTCATTTTGGATGAACATTTTGTAAACAATTGGTCAAGCTCGTGTCGGATCAAGCTCGGTGAAGCGCGCCGTAGTAAACGCAGTCGACTTGGTCATTTTGTATGAACATTTTGTAAAAAATTGGTCAAGCTCGTGTCAGATCAAGCTCGGTGAAGCGCGCCGTAGTAAACGCAGTCGACTTGGTAATTTTGTATGAACATTTTGTAAACAATTGGTCAAGCTCGTGTCGGATCAAGCTCAGTGAAGCGCGCCGTAGTAAACGCAGTCGACTTGGTCATTTTGTATGAACATTTTGTTAACAATTGGTCAAGCTCGTGTCGGATCAAGCTCGGTGAAGCGCGCCGTAGTAAACGCAGTCGACTTGGTCATTTTGTATGAACATTTTGTTAACTATTGGTCAAGCTCGTGTCGGATCAAGCTCAGTGAAGCGCGCCGTAGTAAACGCAGTCGACTTGGTCATTTTGTATGAACATTTTGTAAACAAGTGGTCAATCTCGTGTCGGATCAAGCTCAGTGAAGCGCGCCGTAGTAAACGCAGTCGACTTGGTCATTTTGTATGAACATTTTGTTAACAATTGGTCAAGCTCGTGTCGGATCAAGTTCAGTGAAGCGCGCCGTAGTAAACGCAGTCGACTTGGTCATTTTGTATGAACATTTTGTAAACAATTGGTCAAGCTCGTGTCGGATCAAGCTCAGTGAAGCGCGCCGTAGTAAACGCAGTCGACTTGGTCATTTTGTATGAACATTTTGTAAACAATTGGTCAAGCTCGTGTCGGATCAAGCTCAGTGAAGCGCGCCGTAGTAAACGCAGTCGACTTGGTCATTTTGTACGAACATTTTGTAAACAATTGGTCAAGCTCGTGTCGGATCAAGCTCAGTGAAGCGCGCCGTAGTAAACGCAGTCGACTTGGTCATTTTGTATGAACATTTTTTAAACAATTGGTCAAGCTCGTGTCGGATCAAGCTCAGTGAAGCGCGCCGTAGTAAACGCAGTCGACTTGGTCATTTTGTATGAACATTTTGTAAACAATTGGTCAAGCTCGTGTCGGATCAAGCTCAGTGAAGCGCGCCGTAGTAAACGCAGTCGACTTGGTCATTTTGTATGAACATTTTGTTAACAATTGGTCAAGCTCGTGTCGGATCAAGCTCAGTGAAGCGCGCCGTAGTAAACGCAGTCGACTTGGTCATTTTGTATGAACATTTTGAAAACAATTGGTCAAGTTCGTGTCGGATCAAGCTCGGTGAAGCGCGCCGTAGTAAATGCAGTCGACTTGGTCATTTTGTATGAACATTTTGTAAACAATTGGTCAAGCTCGTGTCGGATCAAGCTCGGTGAAGCGCGCCGTAGTAAATGCAGTCGACTTGGTCATTTTGTATGAACATTTTGTAAACAATTGGTCAAGCTCGTGTCGGATCAAGCTCGGTGAAGCGCGCCGTAGTAAACGCAGTCGACTTGGTCATTTTGTATGAACATTTTGTAAACAATTGTTCAAGCTCGTGTCGGGTCAAGCTCAGTGAAGCGCGCCGTAGTAAACGCAGTCGACTTGGTCATTTTGTATGAACATTTTTTAAAGAATTGGTAAAGCTCGTGTCGGATCAAGCTCGGTGAAGCGCGCCGTAGTAAACGCAGTCGACTTGGTCATTTTGTATGAACATTTTGTAAACAATTGGTAAAGCTCGTGTCGGATCAAGCTCGGTGAAGCGCGCCGTAGTAAACGCAGTCGACTTGGTCATTTTGTATGAACATTTTGTTAACTATTGGTCAAGCTCGTGTCGGATCAAGCTCGGTGAAGCGCGCCGTAGTAAACGCAGTCGACTTGGTCATTTTGTATGAACATTTTGTTAACTATTGGTCAAGCTCGTGTCGGATCAAGCTCAGTGAAGCGTGCCGTAGTAAACGCAGTCGACTTGGTCATTTTGTATGAACATTTTGTAAACAATTGGTCAAGCTCGTGTCGGATCAAGCTCGGTGAAGCGCGCCGTAGTAAACGCAGTCGACTTGGTCATTTTGTATGAACATTTTGTAAAAAATTGGTCAAGCTCTTGTCGGATCAAGCTCGGTGAAGCGCGCCGTAGTAAACGCAGTCGACTTGGTCATTTTGTATGAACATTTTGAAAACAATTGGTCAAGTTCGTGTCGGATCAAGCTCGGTGAAGCGCGCCGTAGTAAATGCAGTCGACTTGGTCATTTTGTATGAACATTTTGTAAACAATTGGTAAAGCTCGTGTCGGATCAAGCTCGGTGAAGCGCGCCGTAGTAAACGCAGTCGACTTGGTCATTTTGTATGAACATTTTGTTAACTATTGGTCTAGCTCGTGTCGGATCAAGCTCAGTGAAGCGCGCCGTAGTAAACGCAGTCGACTTGGTCATTTTGTATGAACATTTTGTAAACAAGTGGTCAAGCTCGTGTCGGATCAAGCTCAGTGAAGCGCGCCGTAGTAAACGCAGTCGACTTGGTCATTTTGTATGAACATTTTGTAAAAAATTGGTCAAGCTCGTGTCGGATCAAGCTCGGTGAAGCGCGCCCTAGTAAACGCAGTCGACTTGGTCATTTTGGATGAACATTTTGTAAACAATTGGTCAAGCTCGTGTCGGATCAAGCTCGGTGAAGCGCGCCGTAGTAAACGCAGTCGACTTGGTCATTTTGTATGAACATTTTGTAAAAAATTGGTCAAGCTCGTGTCAGATCAAGCTCGGTGAAGCGCGCCGTAGTAAACGCAGTCGACTTGGTAATTTTGTATGAACATTTTGTAAACAATTGGTCAAGCTCGTGTCGGATCAAGCTCAGTGAAGCGCGCCGTAGTAAACGCAGTCGACTTGGTCATTTTGTATGAACATTTTGTTAACAATTGGTCAAGCTCGTGTCGGATCAAGCTCAGTGAAGCGCGCCGTAGTAAACGCAGTCGACTTGGTCATTTTGTATGAACATTTTGTAAAAAATTGGTCAAGCTCTTGTCGGATCAAGCTCGGTGAAGCGCGCCGTAGTAAACGCAGTCGACTTGGTCATTTTGTATGAACATTTTGAAAACAATTGGTCAAGTTCGTGTCGGATCAAGCTCGGTGAAGCGCGCCGTAGTAAATGCAGTCGACTTGGTCATTTTGTATGAACATTTTGTAAACAATTGGTAAAGCTCGTGTCGGATCAAGCTCGGTGAAGCGCGCCGTAGTAAACGCAGTCGACTTGGTCATTTTGTATGAACATTTTGTAAACAATTGGTCAAGCTCGTGTCGGATCAAGCTCAGTGAAGCGCGCCGTAGTAAACGCAGTCGACTTGGTCATTTTGTATGAACATTTCGTTAACAATTGGTCAAGCTCGTGTCGGATCAAGCTCAGTGAAGCGCGCCGTAGTAAACGCAGTCGACTTGGTCATTTTGTATGAAAATTTTGTAAACAATTGGTCAAGCTCGTGTCGGATCAAGCTCAGTGAAGCGCGCCGTAGTAAACGCAGTCGACTTGGTCATTTTGTATGAACATTTTGTAAAAAATTGGTCAAGCTCGTGTCGGATCAAGCTCGGTGAAGCGCGCCGTAGTAAACGCAGTCGACTTGGTCATTTTGTATGAACATTTTGTTAACAATTGGTCAAGCTCGTGTCGGATCAAGCTCAGTGAAGCGCGCCGTAGTAAACGCAGTCGACTTGGTCATTTTGTATGAACATTTTGTACACAATTGGTCAAGCTCGTGTCGGATCAAGCTCAGTGAAGCGCGCCGTAGTAAACGCAGTCGACTTGGTCATTTTGTATGAACATTTTGTAAACAATTGGTCAAGCTCGTGTCGGATCAAGCTCGGTGAAGCGCGCCGTAGTAAACGCAGTCGACTTGCGTTTACTACGGCGCGCTTCACTGAGCTTGATCCGACACGAGCTTGACCAATTTTTTACAAAATGTTCATACAAAATGACCAAGTCGACTGCGTTTACTACGGCGCGCTTCACCGAGCTTGATCCGACTCGAGCTTGACCAATTGTTAACAAAATGTTCATACAAAATGACCAAGTCGACTGCGTTTACTACGGCGCGCTTCACTGAGCTTGATCCGACACGAGCTTGACCAATTGTTTACAAAATGTTCATACAAAATTACCAAGTCGACTGCGTTTACTACGGCGCGCTTCACCGAGCTTGATCTGACACGAGCTTGACCAATTTTTTACAAAATGTTCATACAAAATGACCAAGTCGACTGCGTTTACTACGGCGCGCTTCACCGAGCTTGATCCGACACGAGCTTGACCAATTGTTTACAAAATGTTCATCCAAAATGACCAAGTCGACTGCGTTTACTACGGCGCGCTTCACCGAGCTTGATCCGACACGAGCTTGACCAATTTTTTACAAAATGTTCATACAAAATGACCAAGTCGACTGCGTTTACTACGGCGCGCTTCACTGAGCTTGATCCGACACGAGCTTGACCACTTGTTTACAAAATGTTCATACAAAATGACCAAGTCGACTGCGTTTACTACGGCGCGCTTCACTGAGCTTGATCCGACACGAGCTAGACCAATAGTTAACAAAATGTTCATACAAAATGACCAAGTCGACTGCGTTTACTACGGCGCGCTTCACCGAGCTTGATCCGACACGAGCTTTACCAATTGTTTACAAAATGTTCATACAAAATGACCAAGTCGACTGCATTTACTTTGGCGCGCTTCACCGAGCTTGATCCGACACGAACTTGACCAATTGTTTTCAAAATGTTCATACAAAATGACCAAGTCGACTGCGTTTACTACGGCGCGCTTCACCGAGCTTGATCCGACACGAGCTTGACCAATTTTTTACAAAATGTTCATACAAAATGACCAAGTCGACTGCGTTTACTACGGCGCGCTTCACTGAGCTTGATCCGACACGAGCTTGACCAATTGTTAACAAAATGTTCATACAAAATGACCAAGTCGACTGCGTTTACTACGGCGCGCTTTACTGAGCTTGATCCGACACGAGCTTGACCAATTGTTTACAAAATGTTCATACAAAATGACCAAGTCGACTGCGTTTACTACGGCGCGCTTCACCGAGCTTGATCCGACACGAGCTTGACCAATTGTTAACAAAATGTTCATACAAAATGACCAAGTCGACTGCGTTTACTACGGCGCGCTTCACCGAGCTTGATCCGATACGAGCTTGACCAATTAATGTTCATACAAAATGACCAAGTCGACTGCGTTTACTACGGCGCGCTTCACTGAGCTTGATCCGACACGAGCTTGACCAATTGTTAACAAAATGTTCATACAAAATGACCAAGTCGACTGCGTTTACTACGGCGCGCTTCACTGAGCTTGATCCGACACGAGCTTGACCAATTGTTTACAAAACGTTCATACAAAATGACCAAGTCGACTGCGTTTACTACGGCGCGCTTCACCGAGCTTGATCCGACACGAGCTTGACCAATTGTTTACAAAATGTTCATACAAAATGACCAAGTCGACTGCGTTTACTACGGCGCGCTTCACTGAGCTTGATCCGACACGAGCTTGACCAATTGTTTACAAAATGTTCATACAAAATGACCAAGTCGACTGCGTTTACTACGGCGCGCTTCACCGAGCTTGATCCGACACGAGCTTGACCAATTTTTTACAAAATGTTCATACAAAATGACCAAGTCGACTGCGTTTACTACGGCGCGCTTCACTGAGCTTGATCCGACACGAGATTGACCACTTGTTTACAAAATGTTCATACAAAATGACCAAGTCGACTGCGTTTACTACGGCGCGCTTCACTGAGCTTGATCCGACACGAGCTTGACCAATAGTTAACAAAATGTTCATACAAAATGACCAAGTCGACTGCGTTTACTACGGCGCGCTTCACCGAGCTTGATCCGACACGAGCTTGACCAATTGTTAACAAAATGTTCATACAAAATGACCAAGTCGACTGCGTTTACTACGGCGCGCTTCACTGAGCTTGATCCGACACGAGCTTGACCAATTGTTTTCAAAATGTTCATACAAAATGACCAAGTCGACTGCGTTTACTACGGCGCGCTTCACCGAGCTTGATCCGACACGAGCTTGACCAATTGTTAACAAAATGTTCATACAAAATGACCAAGTCGACTGCGTTTACTACGGCGCGCTTCACTGAGCTTGATCCGACACGAGCTTGACCAATTGTTAACAAAATGTTCATACAAAATGACCAAGTCGACTGCGTTTACTATGGCGCGCTTCACTGAGCTTGATCCGACACGAGCTTGACCAATTGTTTACAAAATGTTCATACAAAATGACCAAGTCGACTGCGTTTACTACGGCGCGCTTCACCGAGCTTGATCCGACACGAGCTTGACCAATTGTTACCAAAATGTTCATACAAAATGACCAAGTCGACTGCGTTTACTACGGCGCGCTTCACCGAGCTTGATCCGACACGAGCTTGACCAATTAATGTTCATACAAAATGACCAAGTCGACTGCGTTTACTACGGCGCGCTTCACTGAGCTTGATCCGACACGAGCTTGACCAATTGTTAACAAAATGTTCATACAAAATGACCAAGTCGACTGCGTTTACTACGGCGCGCTTCACTGAGCTTGATCCGACACGAGCTTGACCAATTGTTAACAAAATGTTCATACAAAATGACCAAGTCGACTGCGTTTACTACGGCGCGCTTCACTGAGCTTGATCCGACACGAGCTTGACCAATTGTTTACAAAATGTTCATACAAAATTACCAAGTCGACTGCGTTTACTACGGCGCGCTTCACCGAGCTTGATCTGACACGAGCTTGACCAATTTTTTACAAAATGTTCATACAAAATGACCAAGTCGAATGCGTTTACTACGGCGCGCTTCACCGAGCTTGATCCGACACGAGCTTGACCAATTGTTTACAAAATGTTCATCCAAAATGACCAAGTCGACTGCGTTTACTACGGCGCGCTTCACCGAGCTTGATCCGACACGAGCTTGACCAATTTTTTACAAAATGTTCATACAAAATGACCAAGTCGACTGCGTTTACTACGGCGCGCTTCACTGAGCTTGATCCGACACGAGCTTGACCACTTGTTTACAAAATGTTCATACAAAATGACCAAGTCGACTGCGTTTACTACGGCGCGCTTCACTGAGCTTGATCCGACACGAGCTAGACCAATAGTTAACAAAATGTTCATACAAAATGACCAAGTCGACTGCGTTTACTACGGCGCGCTTCACCGAGCTTGATCCGACACGAGCTTTACCAATTGTTTACAAAATGTTCATACAAAATGACCAAGTCGACTGCATTTACTTTGGCGCGCTTCACCGAGCTTGATCCGACACGAACTTGACCAATTGTTTTCAAAATGTTCATACAAAATGACCAAGTCGACTGCGTTTACTACGGCGCGCTTCACCGAGCTTGATCCGACACGAGCTTGACCAATTTTTTACAAAATGTTCATACAAAATGACCAAGTCGACTGCGTTTACTACGGCGCGCTTCACTGAGCTTGATCCGACACGAGCTTGACCAATTGTTAACAAAATGTTCATACAAAATGACCAAGTCGACTGCGTTTACTACGGCGCGCTTCACTGAGCTTGATCCGACACGAGCTTGACCAATTGTTTACAAAATGTTCATACAAAATGACCAAGTCGACTGCGTTTACTACGGCGCGCTTCACCGAGCTTGATCCGACACGAGCTTGACCAATTGTTAACAAAATGTTCATACAAAATGACCAAGTCGACTGCGTTTACTACGGCGCGCTTCACCGAGCTTGATCCGACACGAGCTTGACCAATTAATGTTCATACAAAATGACCAAGTCGACTGCGTTTACTACGGCGCGCTTCACTGAGCTTGATCCGACACGAGCTTGACCAATTGTTAACAAAATGTTCATACAAAATGACCAAGTCGACTGCGTTTACTACGGCGCGCTTCACTGAGCTTGATCCGACACGAGCTTGACCAATTGTTTACAAAACGTTCATACAAAATGACCAAGTCGACTGCGTTTACTACGGCGCGCTTCACCGAGCTTGATCCGACACGAGCTTGACCAATTGTTTACAAAATGTTCATACAAAATGACCAAGTCGACTGCGTTTACTACGGCGCGCTTCACTGAGCTTGATCCGACACGAGCTTGACCAATTGTTTACAAAATGTTCATACAAAATGACCAAGTCGACTGCGTTTACTACGGCGCGCTTCACCGAGCTTGATCCGACACGAGCTTGACCAATTTTTTACAAAATGTTCATACAAAATGACCAAGTCGACTGCGTTTACTACGGCGCGCTTCACTGAGCTTGATCCGACACGAGATTGACCACTTGTTTACAAAATGTTCATACAAAATGACCAAGTCGACTGCGTTTACTACGGCGCGCTTCACTGAGCTTGATCCGACACGAGCTTGACCAATAGTTAACAAAATGTTCATACAAAATGACCAAGTCGACTGCGTTTACTACGGCGCGCTTCACCGAGCTTGATCCGACACGAGCTTGACCAATTGTTAACAAAATGTTCATACAAAATGACCAAGTCGACTGCGTTTACTACGGCGCGCTTCACTGAGCTTGATCCGACACGAGCTTGACCAATTGTTTTCAAAATGTTCATACAAAATGACCAAGTCGACTGCGTTTACTATGGCGCGCTTCACTGAGCTTGATCCGACACGAGCTTGACCAATTGTTTACAAAATGTTCATACAAAATGACCAAGTCGACTGCGTTTACTACGGCGCGCTTCACCGAGCTTGATCCGACACGAGCTTGACCAATTGTTAACAAAATGTTCATACAAAATGACCAAGTCGACTGCGTTTACTACGGCGCGCTTCACCGAGCTTGATCCGACACGAGCTTGACCAATTAATGTTCATACAAAATGACCAAGTCGACTGCGTTTACTACGGCGCGCTTCACTGAGCTTGATCCGACACGAGCTTGACCAATTGTTAACAAAATGTTCATACAAAATGACCAAGTCGACTGCGTTTACTACGGCGCGCTTCACTGAGCTTGATCCGACACGAGCTTGACCAATTGTTTACAAAACGTTCATACAAAATGACCAAGTCGACTGCGTTTACTACGGCGCGCTTCACCGAGCTTGATCCGACACGAGCTTGACCAATTGTTTACAAAATGTTCATACAAAATGACCAAGTCGACTGCGTTTACTACGGCGCGCTTCACTGAGCTTGATCCGACACGAGCTTGACCAATTGTTTACAAAATGTTCATACAAAATGACCAAGTCGACTGCGTTTACTACGGCGCGCTTCACTGAGCTTGATCCGACACGAGCTTGACCAATTGTTAACAAAATGTTCATACAAAATGACCAAGTCGACTGCGTTTACTACGGCGCGCTTCACCGAGCTTGATCCGACACGAGCTTGACCAATTGTTAACAAAATTTTCATACAAAATGACCAAGTCGACTGCGTTTACTACGGCGCGCTTCACCGAGCTTGATCCGACACGAGCTTGACCAATTTTTTACAAAATGTTCATACAAAATGACCAAGTCGACTGCGTTTACTACGGCGCGCTTCACTGAGCTTGATCCGACACGAGCTTGACCAATTGTTAACGAAATGTTCATACAAAATGACCAAGTCGACTGCGTTTACTACGACGCGCTTCACTGAGCTTGATCCGACACGAGCTTGACCAATTGTTTACAAAATGTTCATACAAAATGACCAAGTCGACTGCGTTTACTACGGCGCGCTTCACCGAGCTTGATCCGACACGAGCTTGACCAATTGTTTACAAAATGTTCATACAAAATGACCAAGTCGACTGCGTTTACTACGGCACGCTTCACTGAGCTTGATCCGACACGAGCTTGACCAATAGTTAACAAAATGTTCATACAAAATGACCAAGTCGACTGCGTTTACTACGGCGCGCTTCACCGAGCTTGATCCGACACGAGCTTGACCAATAGTTAACAAAATGTTCATACAAAATGACCAAGTCGACTGCGTTTACTACGGCGCGCTTCACCGAGCTTGATCCGACACGAGCTTTACCAATTGTTTACAAAATGTTCATACAAAATGACCAAGTCGACTGCGTTTACTACGGCGCGCTTCACCGAGCTTGATCCGACACGAGCTTTACCAATTCTTTAAAAAATGTTCATACAAAATGACCAAGTCGACTGCGTTTACTACGGCGCGCTTCACTGAGCTTGACCCGACACGAGCTTGAACAATTGTTTACAAAATGTTCATACAAAATGACCAAGTCGACTGCGTTTACTACGGCGCGCTTCACCGAGCTTGATCCGACACGAGCTTGACCAATTGTTTACAAAATGTTCATACAAAATGACCAAGTCGACTGCATTTACTACGGCGCGCTTCACCGAGCTTGATCCGACACGAGCTTGACCAATTGTTTACAAAATGTTCATACAAAATGACCAAGTCGACTGCATTTACTACGGCGCGCTTCACCGAGCTTGATCCGACACGAACTTGACCAATTGTTTTCAAAATGTTCATACAAAATGACCAAGTCGACTGCGTTTACTACGGCGCGCTTCACTGAGCTTGATCCGACACGAGCTTGACCAATTGTTAACAAAATGTTCATACAAAATGACCAAGTCGACTGCGTTTACTACGGCGCGCTTCACTGAGCTTGATCCGACACGAGCTTGACCAATTGTTTACAAAATGTTCATACAAAATGACCAAGTCGACTGCGTTTACTACGGCGCGCTTCACTGAGCTTGATCCGACACGAGCTTGACCAATTGTTTAAAAAATGTTCATACAAAATGACCAAGTCGACTGCGTTTACTACGGCGCGCTTCACTGAGCTTGATCCGACACGAGCTTGACCAATTGTTTACAAAATGTTCGTACAAAATGACCAAGTCGACTGCGTTTACTACGGCGCGCTTCACTGAGCTTGATCCGACACGAGCTTGACCAATTGTTTACAAAATGTTCATACAAAATGACCAAGTCGACTGCGTTTACTACGGCGCGCTTCACTGAGCTTGATCCGACACGAGCTTGACCAATTGTTTACAAAATGTTCATACAAAATGACCAAGTCGACTGCGTTTACTACGGCGCGCTTCACTGAACTTGATCCGACACGAGCTTGACCAATTGTTAACAAAATGTTCATACAAAATGACCAAGTCGACTGCGTTTACTACGGCGCGCTTCACTGAGCTTGATCCGACACGAGATTGACCACTTGTTTACAAAATGTTCATACAAAATGACCAAGTCGACTGCGTTTACTACGGCGCGCTTCACTGAGCTTGATCCGACACGAGCTTGACCAATAGTTAACAAAATGTTCATACAAAATGACCAAGTCGACTGCGTTTACTACGGCGCGCTTCACCGAGCTTGATCCGACACGAGCTTGACCAATTGTTAACAAAATGTTCATACAAAATGACCAAGTCGACTGCGTTTACTACGGCGCGCTTCACCGAGCTTGATCCGACACGAGCTTGACCAATTGTTTTCAAAATGTTCATACAAAATGACCAAGTCGACTGCGTTTACTACGGCGCGCTTCACCGAGCTTGATCCGACACGAGCTTGACCAATTTTTTACAAAATGTTCATACAAAATGACCAAGTCGACTGCGTTTACTACGGCGCGCTTCACTGAGCTTGATCCGACACGAGCTTGACCAATTGTTAACAAAATGTTCATACAAAATGACCAAGTCGACTGCGTTTACTACGGCGCGCTTCACTGAGCTTGATCCGACACGAGCTTGACCAATTGTTTACAAAATGTTCATACAAAATGACCAAGTCGACTGCGTTTACTACGGCGCGCTTCACCGAGCTTGATCCGACACGAGCTTGACCAATTGTTACCAAAATGTTCATACAAAATGACCAAGTCGACTGCGTTTACTACGGCGCGCTTCACCGAGCTTGATCCGACACGAGCTTGACCAATTAATGTTCATACAAAATGACCAAGTCGACTGCGTTTACTACGGCGCGCTTCACTGAGCTTGATCCGACACGAGCTTGACCAATTGTTAACAAAATGTTCATACAAAATGACCAAGTCGACTGCGTTTACTACGGCGCGCTTCACTGAGCTTGATCCGACACGAGCTTGACCAATTGTTTACAAAACGTTCATACAAAATGACCAAGTCGACTGCGTTTACTACGGCGCGCTTCACCGAGCTTGATCCGACACGAGCTTGACCAATTGTTTACAAAATGTTCATACAAAATGACCAAGTCGACTGCGTTTACTACGGCGCGCTTCACTGAGCTTGATCCGACACGAGCTTGACCAATTGTTTACAAAATGTTCATACAAAATGACCAAGTCGACTGCGTTTACTACGGCGCGCTTCACTGAGCTTGATCCGACACGAGCTTGACCAATTGTTTACAAAATGTTCATACAAAATGACCAAGTCGACTGCGTTTACTACGGCGCGCTTCACCGAGCTTGATCCGACACGAGCTTGACCAATTGTTTACAAAATGTTCATACAAAATGACCAAGTCGACTGAGTTTACTACGGCGCGCTTCACTGAGCTTGATCCGACAAGAGCTTGACCAATTGTTTACAAAATGTTCATACAAAATGACCAAGTCGACTGCGTTTACTACGGCGCGCTTCACTGAGCTTGATCCGACACGAGCTTGACCAATTGTTAACAAAATGTTCATACAAAATGACCAAGTCGACTGCGTTTACTACGGCGCGCTTCACCGAGCTTGATCCGACACGAGCTTGACCAATTGTTTACAAAACGTTCATACAAAATGACCAAGTCGACTGCGTTTACTACGGCGCGCTTCACCGAGCTTGATCCGACACGAGCTTGACCAATTGTTTACAAAATGTTCATACAAAATGACCAAGTCGACTGCGTTTACTACGGCGCGCTTCACTGAGCTTGATCCGACACGAGCTTGACCAATTGTTTACAAAATGTTCATACAAAATGACCAAGTCGACTGCGTTTACTACGGCGCGCTTCACCGAGCTTGATCCGACACGAGCTTGACCAATTTTTTACAAAATGTTCATACAAAATGACCAAGTCGACTGCGTTTACTACGGCGCGCTTCACTGAGCTTGATCCGACACGAGATTGACCACTTGTTTACAAAATGTTCATACAAAATGACCAAGTCGACTGCGTTTACTACGGCGCGCTTCACCGAGCTTGATCCGACACGAGCTTGACCAATTGTTAACAAAATGTTCATACAAAATGACCAAGTCGACTGCGTTTACTACGGCGCGCTTCACCGAGCTTGATCCGACACGAGCTTGACCAATTGTTAACAAAATGTTCATACAAAATGACCAAGTCGACTGCGTTTACTACGGCGCGCTTCACTGAGCTTGATCCGACACGAGCTTGACCAATTGTTTACAAAATGTTCATACAAAATGACCAAGTCGACTGCGTTTACTACGGCGCGCTTCACCGAGCTTGATCCGACACGAGCTTTACCAATTGTTTACAAAATGTTCATACAAAATGACCAAGTCGACTGCATTTACTACGGCGCGCTTCACCGAGCTTGATCCGACACGAACTTGACCAATTGTTTTCAAAATGTTCATACAAAATGACCAAGTCGACTGCGTTTACTACGGCGCGCTTCACCGAGCTTGATCCGACACGAGCTTGACCAATTTTTTACAAAATGTTCATACAAAATGACCAAGTCGACTGCGTTTACTACGGCGCGCTTCACTGAGCTTGATCCGACACGAGCTTGACCAATTGTTAACAAAATGTTCATACAAAATGACCAAGTCGACTGCGTTTACTACGGCGCGCTTCACTGAGCTTGATCCGACACGAGCTTGACCAATTGTTTACAAAATGTTCATACAAAATTACCAAGTCGACTGCGTTTACTACGGCGCGCTTCACCGAACTTGATCTGACACGAGCTTGACCAATTTTTTACAAAATGTTCATACAAAATGACCAAGTCGACTGCGTTTACTACGGCGCGCTTCACCGAGCTTGATCCGACACGAGCTTGACCAATTGTTTACAAAACGTTCATACAAAATGACCAAGTCGACTGCGTTTACTACGGCGCACTTCACCGAGCTTGATCCGACACGAGCTTGACCAATTTTTTACAAAATGTTCATACAAAATGACCAAGTCGACTGCGTTTACTACGGCGCGCTTCACTGAGCTTGATCCGACACGAGCTTGACCACTTGTTTACAAAATGTTCATACAAAATGACCAAGTCGACTGCGTTTACTACGGCGCGCTTCACTGAGCTTGATCCGACACGAGCTTGACCAATAGTTAACAAAATGTTCATACAAAATGACCAAGTCGACTGCGTTTACTACGGCGCGCTTCACCGAGCTTGATCCGACACGAGCTTGACCAATTGTTTACAAAATGTTCATACAAAATGACCAAGTCGACTGCGTTTACTACGGCGCGCTTCACTGAGCTTGATCCGACACGAGCTTGACCAATTGTTAACAAAATGTTCATACAAAATGACCAAGTCGACTGCGTTTACTACGGCGCGCTTCACTGAGCTTGATCCGACACGAGCTTGACCAATAGTTAACAAAATGTTCATACAAAATGACCAAGTCGACTGCGTTTACTACGGCGCGCTTCACCGAGCTTGATCCGACACGAGCTTGACCAATTGTTTACAAAATGTTCATACAAAATGACCAAGTCGACTGCGTTTACTACGGCGCGCTTCACCGAGCTTGATCCGACACGAGCTTTACCAATTGTTTACAAAATGTTCATACAAAATGACCAAGTCGACTGCGTTTACTACGGCGCGCTTCACCGAGCTTGATCCGACACGAGCTTTACCAATTCTTTAAAAAATGTTCATACAAAATGACCAAGTCGACTGCGTTTACTACGGCGCGCTTCACTGAGCTTGACCCGACACGAGCTTGACCAATTGTTTACAAAATGTTCATACAAAATGACCAAGTCGACTGCGTTTACTACGGCGCGCTTCACCGAGCTTGATCCGACACGAGCTTGACCAATTGTTTACAAAATGTTCATACAAAATGACCAAGTCGACTGCATTTACTACGGCGCGCTTCACCGAGCTTGATCCGACACGAGCTTGACCAATTGTTTACAAAATGTTCATACAAAATGACCAAGTCGACTGCATTTACTACGGCGCGCTTCACCGAGCTTGATCCGACACGAACTTGACCAATTGTTTTCAAAATGTTCATACAAAATGACCAAGTCGACTGCGTTTACTACGGCGCGCTTCACTGAGCTTGATCCGACACGAGCTTGACCAATTGTTAACAAAATGTTCATACAAAATGACCAAGTCGACTGCGTTTACTACGGCGCGCTTCACTGAGCTTGATCCGACACGAGCTTGACCAATTGTTTACAAAATGTTCATACAAAATGACCAAGTCGACTGCGTTTACTACGGCGCGCTTCACCGAGCTTGATCCGACACGAGCTTGACCAATTGTTTACAAAATGTTCATACAAAATGACCAAGTCGACTGAGTTTACTACGGCGCGCTTCACTGAGCTTGATCCGACACGAGCTTGACCAATTGTTTACAAAATGTTCGTACAAAATGACCAAGTCGACTGCGTTTACTACGGCGCGCTTCACTGAGCTTGATCCGACACGAGCTTGACCAATTGTTTACAAAATGTTCATACAAAATGACCAAGTCGACTGCGTTTACTACGGCGCGCTTCACTGAGCTTGATCCGACACGAGCTTGACCAATTGTTTACAAAATGTTCATACAAAATGACCAAGTCGACTGCGTTTACTACGGCGCGCTCCACTGAACTTGATCCGACACGAGCTTGACCAATTGTTAACAAAATGTTCATACAAAATGACCAAGTCGACTGCGTTTACTACGGCGCGCTTCACTGAGCTTGATCCGACACGAGATTGACCACTTGTTTACAAAATGTTCATACAAAATGACCAAGTCGACTGCGTTTACTACGGCGCGCTTCACTGAGCTTGATCCGACACGAGCTTGACCAATAGTTAACAAAATGTTCATACAAAATGACCAAGTCGACTGCGTTTACTACGGCGCGCTTCACCGAGCTTGATCCGACACGAGCTTGACCAATTGTTAACAAAATGTTCATACAAAATGACCAAGTCGACTGCGTTTACTACGGCGCGCTTCACCGAGCTTGATCCGACACGAGCTTGACCAATTGTTTTCAAAATGTTCATACAAAATGACCAAGTCGACTGCGTTTACTACGGCGCGCTTCACCGAGCTTGATCCGACACGAGCTTGACCAATTTTTTACAAAATGTTCATACAAAATGACCAAGTCGACTGCGTTTACTACGGCGCGCTTCACTGAGCTTGATCCGACACGAGCTTGACCAATTGTTAACAAAATGTTCATACAAAATGACCAAGTCGACTGCGTTTACTACGGCGCGCTTCACTGAGCTTGATCCGACACGAGCTTGACCAATTGTTTACAAAATGTTCATACAAAATGACCAAGTCGACTGCGTTTACTACGGCGCGCTTCACCGAGCTTGATCCGACACGAGCTTGACCAATTGTTACCAAAATGTTCATACAAAATGACCAAGTCGACTGCGTTTACTACGGCGCGCTTCACCGAGCTTGATCCGACACGAGCTTGACCAATTAATGTTCATACAAAATGACCAAGTCGACTGCGTTTACTACGGCGCGCTTCACTGAGCTTGATCCGACACGAGCTTGACCAATTGTTAACAAAATGTTCATACAAAATGACCAAGTCGACTGCGTTTACTACGGCGCGCTTCACTGAGCTTGATCCGACACGAGCTTGACCAATTGTTTACAAAACGTTCATACAAAATGACCAAGTCGACTGCGTTTACTACGGCGCGCTTCACCGAGCTTGATCCGACACGAGCTTGACCAATTGTTTACAAAATGTTCATACAAAATGACCAAGTCGACTGCGTTTACTACGGCGCGCTTCACTGAGCTTGATCCGACACGAGCTTGACCAATTGTTTACAAAATGTTCATACAAAATGACCAAGTCGACTGCGTTTACTACGGCGCGCTTCACTGAGCTTGATCCGACACGAGCTTGACCAATTGTTTACAAAATGTTCATACAAAATGACCAAGTCGACTGCGTTTACTACGGCGCGCTTCACCGAGCTTGATCCGACACGAGCTTGACCAATTGTTTACAAAATGTTCATACAAAATGACCAAGTCGACTGAGTTTACTACGGCGCGCTTCACTGAGCTTGATCCGACAAGAGCTTGACCAATTGTTTACAAAATGTTCATACAAAATGACCAAGTCGACTGCGTTTACTACGGCGCGCTTCACTGAGCTTGATCCGACACGAGCTTGACCAATTGTTAACAAAATGTTCATACAAAATGACCAAGTCGACTGCGTTTACTACGGCGCGCTTCACTGAGCTTGATCCGACACGAGCTTGACCAATTGTTTACAAAACGTTCATACAAAATGACCAAATCGACTGCGTTTACTACGGCGCGCTTCACCGAGCTTGATCCGACACGAGCTTGACCAATTGTTTACAAAATGTTCATACAAAATGACCAAGTCGACTGCGTTTACTACGGCGCGCTTCACTGAGCTTGATCCGACACGAGCTTGACCAATTGTTTACAAAATGTTCATACAAAATGACCAAGTCGACTGCGTTTACTACGGCGCGCTTCACCGAGCTTGATCCGACACGAGCTTGACCAATTTTTTACAAAATGTTCATACAAAATGACCAAGTCGACTGCGTTTACTACGGCGCGCTTCACTGAGCTTGATCCGACACGAGATTGACCACTTGTTTACAAAATGTTCATACAAAATGACCAAGTCGACTGCGTTTACCACGGCGCGCTTCACTGAGCTTGATCCGACACGAGCTTGACCAATTGTTTTCAAAATGTTCATACAAAATGACCAAGTCGACTGCGTTTACTACGGCGCGCTTCACCGAGCTTGATCCGACACGAGCTTGACCAATTGTTAACAAAATGTTCATACAAAATGACCAAGTCGACTGCGTTTACTACGGCGCGCTTCACTGAGCTTGATCCGACACGAGCTTGACCAATTGTTTACAAAATGTTCATACAAAATGACCAAGTCGACTGCGTTTACTACGGCGCGCTTCACCGAGCTTGATCCGACACGAGCTTTACCAATTGTTTACAAAATGTTCATACAAAATGACCAAGTCGACTGCATTTACTACGGCGCGCTTCACCGAGCTTGATCCGACACGAACTTGACCAATTGTTTTCAAAATGTTCATACAAAATGACCAAGTCGACTGCGTTTACTACGGCGCGCTTCACCGAGCTTGATCCGACACGAGCTTGACCAATTTTTTACAAAATGTTCATACAAAATGACCAAGTCGACTGCGTTTACTACGGCGCGCTTCACTGAGCTTGATCCGACACGAGCTTGACCAATTGTTAACAAAATGTTCATACAAAATGACCAAGTCGACTGCGTTTACTACGGCGCGCTTCACTGAGCTTGATCCGACACGAGCTTGACCAATTGTTTACAAAATGTTCATACAAAATTACCAAGTCGACTGCGTTTACTACGGCGCGCTTCACCGAACTTGATCTGACACGAGCTTGACCAATTTTTTACAAAATGTTCATACAAAATGACCAAGTCGACTGCGTTTACTACGGCGCGCTTCACCGAGCTTGATCCGACACGAGCTTGACCAATTGTTTACAAAATGTTCATCTAAAATGACCAAGTCGACTGCGTTTACTACGGCGCGCTTCACCGAGCTTGATCCGACACGAGCTTGATCAATTTTTTACAAAATGTTCATACAAAATGACCAAGTCGACTGCGTTTACTACGGCGCGCTTCACTGAGCTTGATCCGACACGAGCTTGACCACTTGTTTACAAAATGTTCATACAAAATGACCAAGTCGACTGCGTTTACTACGGCGCGCTTCACTGAGCTTGATCCGACACGAGCTTGACCAATAGTTAACAAAATGTTCATACAAAATGACCAAGTCGACTGCGTTTACTACGGCGCGCTTCACCGAGCTTGATCCGACACGAGCTTGACCAATTGTTAACAAAATGTTCATACAAAATGACCAAGTCGACTGCGTTTACTACGGCGCGCTTCACTGAGCTTGATCCGACACGAGCTTGACCAATTGTTTTCAAAATGTTCATACAAAATGACCAAGTCGACTGCGTTTACTACGGCGCGCTTCACCGAGCTTGATCCGACACGAGCTTGACCAATTTTTTACAAAATGTTCATACAAAATGACCAAGTCGACTGCGTTTACTACGGCGCGCTTCACTGAGCTTGATCCGACACGAGCTTGACCAATTGTTAACAAAATGTTCATACAAAATGACCAAGTCGACTGCGTTTACTACGGCGCGCTTCACTGAGCTTGATCCGACACGAGCTTGACCAATTGTTTACAAAATGTTCATACAAAATGACCAAGTCGACTGCGTTTACTACGGCGCGCTTCACCGAGCTTGATCCGACAAGAGCTTGACCAATTGTTAACAAAATGTTCATACAAAATGACCAAGTCGACTGCGTTTACTACGGCGCGCTTCACCGAGCTTGATCCGACACGAGCTTGACCAATTAATGTTCATACAAAATGACCAAGTCGACTGCGTTTACTACGGCGCGCTTCACTGAGCTTGATCCGACACGAGCTTGACCAATTGTTAACAAAATGTTCATACAAAATGACCAAGTCGACTGCGTTTACTACGGCGCGCTTCACTGAGCTTGATCCGACACGAGCTTGACCAATTGTTTACAAAACGTTCATACAAAATGACCAAGTCGACTGCGTTTACTACGGCGCGCTTCACCGAGCTTGATCCGACACGAGCTTGACCAATTGTTTACAAAATGTTCATACAAAATGACCAAGTCGACTGCGTTTACTACGGCGCGCTTCACTGAGCTTGATCCGACACGAGCTTGACCAATTGTTTACAAAATGTTCATACAAAATGACCAAGTCGACTGCGTTTACTACGGCGCGCTTCACTGAGCTTGATCCGACACGAGCTTGACCAATTGTTAACAAAATGTTCATACAAAATGACCAAGTCGACTGCGTTTACTACGGCGCGCTTCACCGAGCTTGATCCGACACGAGCTTGACCAATTGTTAACAAAATGTCCATACAAAATGACCAAGTCGACTGCGTTTACTACGGCGCGCTTCACTGAGCTTGATCCGACACGAGCTTGACCAATTGTTTACAAAATGTTCATACAAAATGACCAAGTCGACTGCGTTTACTACGGCGCGCTTCACTGAGCTTGATCCGACACGAGCTTGACCAATTGTTTACAAAATGTTCATACAAAATGACCAAGTCGACTGCGTTTACTACGGCGCGCTTCACTGAGCTTGATCCGACACGAGCTTGACCAATTGTTTACAAAATGTTCATACAAAATGACCAAGTCGACTGCGTTTACTACGGCGCGCTTCACTGAGCTTGATCCGACACGAGCTTGACCAATTGTTTACAAAATGTTCATACAAAATGACCAAGTCGACTGCGTTTACTACGGCGCGCTTCACTGAGCTTGATCCGACACGTGCTTGACCAATTTTTAACAAAATGTTCATACAAAATGACCAAGTCGACTGCGTTTACTACGGCGCGCTTCACTGAGCTTGATCCGACACGAGCTTGACCAATATTTAACAAAATGTTCATACAAAATGACCAAGTCGACTGCGTTTACTACGGCGCGCTTCACCGAGCTTGATCCGACACGAGCTTTACCAATTGTTTACAAAATGTTCATACAAAATGACCAAGTCGACTGCGTTTACTACGGCGCGCTTCACTGAGCTTGATCCGACACGAGCTTGACCAATTGTTAACAAAATGTTCATACAAAATGACCAAGTCGACTGCGTTTACTACGGCGCGCTTCACTGAGCTTGATCCGACACGAGCTTGACCAATTGTTTACAAAATGTTCATACAAAATGACCAAGTCGACTGCGTTTACTACGGCGCGCTTCACCGAGCTTGATCCGACACGAGCTTGACCAATTGTTTACAAAATGTTCATACAAAATGACCAAGTCGACTGAGTTTACTACGGCGCGCTTCACTGAGCTTGATCCGACACGAGCTTGACCAATTGTTTACAAAATGTTCGTACAAAATGACCAAGTCGACTGCGTTTACTACGGCGCGCTTCACTGAGCTTGATCCGACACGAGCTTGACCAATTGTTTACAAAATGTTCATACAAAATGACCAAGTCGACTGCGTTTACTACGGCGCGCTTCACTGAGCTTGATCCGACACGAGCTTGACCAATTGTTTACAAAATGTTCATACAAAATGACCAAGTCGACTGCGTTTACTACGGCGCGCTTCACTGAACTTGATCCGACACGAGCTTGACCAATTGTTAACAAAATGTTCATACAAAATGACCAAGTCGACTGCGTTTACTACGGCGCGCTTCACTGAGCTTGATCCGACACGAGATTGACCACTTGTTTACAAAATGTTCATACAAAATGACCAAGTCGACTGCGTTTACTACGGCGCGCTTCACTGAGCTTGATCCGACACGAGCTTGACCAATAGTTAACAAAATGTTCATACAAAATGACCAAGTCGACTGCGTTTACTACGGCGCGCTTCACCGAGCTTGATCCGACACGAGCTTGACCAATTGTTAACAAAATGTTCATACAAAATGACCAAGTCGACTGCGTTTACTACGGCGCGCTTCACCGAGCTTGATCCGACACGAGCTTGACCAATTGTTTTCAAAATGTTCATACAAAATGACCAAGTCGACTGCGTTTACTACGGCGCGCTTCACCGAGCTTGATCCGACACGAGCTTGACCAATTTTTTACAAAATGTTCATACAAAATGACCAAGTCGACTGCGTTTACTACGGCGCGCTTCACTGAGCTTGATCCGACACGAGCTTGACCAATTGTTAACAAAATGTTCATACAAAATGACCAAGTCGACTGCGTTTACTACGGCGCGCTTCACTGAGCTTGATCCGACACGAGCTTGACCAATTGTTTACAAAATGTTCATACAAAATGACCAAGTCGACTGCGTTTACTACGGCGCGCTTCGCCGAGCTTGATCCGACACGAGCTTGACCAATTGTTACCAAAATGTTCATACAAAATGACCAAGTCGACTGCGTTTACTACGGCGCGCTTCACCGAGCTTGATCCGACACGAGCTTGACCAATTAATGTTCATACAAAATGACCAAGTCGACTGCGTTTACTACGGCGCGCTTCACTGAGCTTGATCCGACACGAGCTTGACCAATTGTTAACAAAATGTTCATACAAAATGACCAAGTCGACTGCGTTTACTACGGCGCGCTTCACTGAGCTTGATCCGACACGAGCTTGACCAATTGTTTACAAAACGTTCATACAAAATGACCAAGTCGACTGCGTTTACTACGGCGCGCTTCACCGAGCTTGATCCGACACGAGCTTGACCAATTGTTTACAAAATGTTCATACAAAATGACCAAGTCGACTGCGTTTACTACGGCGCGCTTCACTGAGCTTGATCCGACACGAGCTTGACCAATTGTTTACAAAATGTTCATACAAAATGACCAAGTCGACTGCGTTTACTACGGCGCGCTTCACTGAGCTTGATCCGACACGAGCTTGACCAATTGTTTACAAAATGTTCATACAAAATGACCAAGTCGACTGCGTTTACTACGGCGCGCTTCACCGAGCTTGATCCGACACGAGCTTGACCAATTGTTTACAAAATGTTCATACAAAATGACCAAGTCGACTGAGTTTACTACGGCGCGCTTCACTGAGCTTGATCCGACAAGAGCTTGACCAATTGTTTACAAAATGTTCATACAAAATGACCAAGTCGACTGCGTTTACTACGGCGCGCTTCACTGAGCTTGATCCGACACGAGCTTGACCAATTGTTAACAAAATGTTCATACAAAATGACCAAGTCGACTGCGTTTACTACGGCGCGCTTCACTGAGCTTGATCCGACACGAGCTTGACCAATTGTTTACAAAACGTTCATACAAAATGACCAAGTCGACTGCGTTTACTACGGCGCGCTTCACCGAGCTTGATCCGACACGAGCTTGACCAATTGTTTACAAAATGTTCATACAAAATGACCAAGTCGACTGCGTTTACTACGGCGCGCTTCACTGAGCTTGATCCGACACGAGCTTGACCAATTGTTAACAAAATGTTCATACAAAATGACCAAGTCGACTGCGTTTACTACGGCGCGCTTCACCGAGCTTGATCCGACACGAGCTTGACCAATTTTTTACAAAATGTTCATACAAAATGACCAAGTCGACTGCGTTTACTACGGCGCGCTTCACTGAGCTTGATCCGACACGAGATTGACCACTTGTTTACAAAATGTTCATACAAAATGACCAAGTCGACTGCGTTTACCACGGCGCGCTTCACTGAGCTTGATCCGACACGAGCTTGACCAATTGTTTTCAAAATGTTCATACAAAATGACCAAGTCGACTGCGTTTACTACGGCGCGCTTCACCGAGCTTGATCCGACACGAGCTTGACCAATTGTTAACAAAATGTTCATACAAAATGACCAAGTCGACTGCGTTTACTACGGCGCGCTTCACTGAGCTTGATCCGACACGAGCTTGACCAATTGTTTACAAAATGTTCATACAAAATGACCAAGTCGACTGCGTTTACTACGGCGCGCTTCACCGAGCTTGATCCGACACGAGCTTTACCAATTGTTTACAAAATGTTCATACAAAATGACCAAGTCGACTGCATTTACTACGGCGCGCTTCACCGAGCTTGATCCGACACGAACTTGACCAATTGTTTTCAAAATGTTCATACAAAATGACCAAGTCGACTGCGTTTACTACGGCGCGCTTCACCGAGCTTGATCCGACACGAGCTTGACCAATTTTTTACAAAATGTTCATACAAAATGACCAAGTCGACTGCGTTTACTACGGCGCGCTTCACTGAGCTTGATCCGACACGAGCTTGACCAATTGTTAACAAAATGTTCATACAAAATGACCAAGTCGACTGCGTTTACTACGGCGCGCTTCACTGAGCTTGATCCGACACGAGCTTGACCAATTGTTTACAAAATGTTCATACAAAATTACCAAGTCGACTGCGTTTACTACGGCGCGCTTCACCGAACTTGATCTGACACGAGCTTGACCAATTTTTTACAAAATGTTCATACAAAATGACCAAGTCGACTGCGTTTACTACGGCGCGCTTCACCGAGCTTGATCCGACACGAGCTTGACCAATTGTTTACAAAATGTTCATCTAAAATGACCAAGTCGACTGCGTTTACTACGGCGCGCTTCACCGAGCTTGATCCGACACGAGCTTGATCAATTTTTTACAAAATGTTCATACAAAATGACCAAGTCGACTGCGTTTACTACGGCGCGCTTCACTGAGCTTGATCCGACACGAGCTTGACCACTTGTTTACAAAATGTTCATACAAAATGACCAAGTCGACTGCGTTTACTACGGCGCGCTTCACTGAGTTTGATCCGACACGAGCTTGACCAATAGTTAACAAAATGTTCATACAAAATGACCAAGTCGACTGCGTTTACTACGGCGCGCTTCACCGAGCTTGATCCGACACGAGCTTGACCAATTGTTAACAAAATGTTCATACAAAATGACCAAGTCGACTGCGTTTACTACGGCGCGCTTCACTGAGCTTGATCCGACACGAGCTTGACCAATTGTTTTCAAAATGTTCATACAAAATGACCAAGTCGACTGCGTTTACTACGGCGCGCTTCACCGAGCTTGATCCGACACGAGCTTGACCAATTTTTTACAAAATGTTCATACAAAATGACCAAGTCGACTGCGTTTACTACGGCGCGCTTCACTGAGCTTGATCCGACACGAGCTTGACCAATTGTTAACAAAATGTTCATACAAAATGACCAAGTCGACTGCGTTTACTACGGCGCGCTTCACTGAGCTTGATCCGACACGAGCTTGACCAATTGTTTACAAAATGTTCATACAAAATGACCAAGTCGACTGCGTTTACTACGGCGCGCTTCACCGAGCTTGATCCGACAAGAGCTTGACCAATTGTTAACAAAATGTTCATACAAAATGACCAAGTCGACTGCGTTTACTACGGCGCGCTTCACCGAGCTTGATCCGACACGAGCTTGACCAATTAATGTTCATACAAAATGACCAAGTCGACTGCGTTTACTACGGCGCGCTTCACTGAGCTTGATCCGACACGAGCTTGACCAATTGTTAACAAAATGTTCATACAAAATGACCAAGTCGACTGCGTTTACTACGGCGCGCTTCACTGAGCTTGATCCGACACGAGCTTGACCAATTGTTTACAAAACGTTCATACAAAATGACCAAGTCGACTGCGTTTACTACGGCGCGCTTCACCGAGCTTGATCCGACACGAGCTTGACCAATTGTTTACAAAATGTTCATACAAAATGACCAAGTCGACTGCGTTTACTACGGCGCGCTTCACTGAGCTTGATCCGACACGAGCTTGACCAATTGTTTACAAAATGTTCATACAAAATGACCAAGTCGACTGCGTTTACTACGGCGCGCTTCACTGAGCTTGATCCGACACGAGCTTGACCAATTGTTAACAAAATGTTCATACAAAATGACCAAGTCGACTGCGTTTACTACGGCGCGCTTCACCGAGCTTGATCCGACACGAGCTTGACCAATTGTTAACAAAATGTCCATACAAAATGACCAAGTCGACTGCGTTTACTACGGCGCGCTTCACTGAGCTTGATCCGACACGAGCTTGACCAATTGTTTACAAAATGTTCATACAAAATGACCAAGTCGACTGCGTTTACTACGGCGCGCTTCACTGAGCTTGATCCGACACGAGCTTGACCAATTGTTAACGAAATGTTCATACAAAATGACCAAGTCGACTGCGTTTACTACGGCGCGCTTCACTGAGCTTGATCCGACACGAGCTTGACCAATTGTTTACAAAATGTTCATACAAAATGACCAAGTCGACTGCGTTTACTACGGCGCGCTTCACTGAGCTTGATCCGACACGAGCTTGACCAATTGTTTACAAAATGTTCATACAAAATGACCAAGTCGACTGCGTTTACTACGGCGCGCTTCACTGAGCTTGATCCGACACGTGCTTGACCAATTTTTAACAAAATGTTCATACAAAATGACCAAGTCGACTGCGTTTACTACGGCGCGCTTCACTGAGCTTGATCCGACACGAGCTTGACCAATATTTAACAAAATGTTCATACAAAATGACCAAGTCGACTGCGTTTACTACGGCGCGCTTCACCGAGCTTGATCCGACACGAGCTTTACCAATTGTTTACAAAATGTTCATACAAAATGACCAAGTCGACTGCGTTTACTACGGCGCGCTTCATAGAGCTTGACCTGACACGAGCTTGACCAATTGTTAACAAAATGTTCATACAAAATGACCAAGTCGACTGCGTTTACTACGGCGCGCTTCACTGAGCTTGACCCGACACGAGCTTGACCAATTGTTTACAAAATGTTCATACAAAATGACCAAGTCGACTGCGTTTACTACGGCGCGCTTCACTGAGCTTGATCCGACACGAGCTTGACCAATTGTTTACAAAATGTTCATACAAAATGACCAAGTCGACTGCGTTTACTACGGCGCGCTTCACCGAGCTTGATCCGACACGAGCTTGACCAATTGTTATCAAAATGTTCATACAAAATGACCAAGTCGACTGCGTTTACTACGGCGCGCTTCACCGAGCTTGATCCGACACGAACTTGACCAATTGTTTACAAAATGTTCATACAAAATGACCAAGTCGACTGCGTTTACTACGGCGCGCTTCACTGAGCTTGATCCGACACGAGCTTGACCAATTGTTTACAAAATGTTCGTACAAAATGACCAAGTCGACTGAGTTTACTACGGCGCGCTTCACTGAGCTTGATCCGACACGAGCTTGACCAATTGTTTACAAAATGTTCATACAAAATGACCAAGTCGACTGCGTTTACTACGGCGCGCTTCACTGAGCTTGATCCGACACGAGCTTGACCAATTGTTTACAAAATGTTCATACAAAATGACCAAGTCGACTGCGTTTACTACGGCGCGCTTCACTGAGCTTGATCCGACACGAGCTTGACCAATTGTTTACAAAATGTTCATACAAAATGACCAAGTCGACTGCGTTTACTACGGCGCGCTTCACTGAGCTTGATCCGACACGAGCTTGACCAATTGTTTACAAAATGTTCATACAAAATGACCAAGTCGACTGCGTTTACTACGGCGCGCTTCACCGAGCTTGATCCGACACGAGCTTGACCAATTGTTTACAAAATGTTCATACAAAATGACCAAGTCGACTGCGTTTACTACGGCGCTTCACTGAGCTTGATCCGACACGAGCTTGACCAATTGTTAACAAAATGTTCATACAAAATGACCAAGTCGACTGCGTTTACTACGGCGCGCTTCACTGAGCTTGATCCGACACGAGCTTGACCAATTGTTTACAAAATGTTCATACAAAATGACCAAGTCGACTGCGTTTACTACGGCGCGCTTCACCGAGCTTGATCCGACACGAGCTTGACCAATTGTTAACAAAATGTTCATACAAAATGACCAAGTCGACTGCGTTTACTACGGCGCGCTTCACCGAGCTTGATCCGACACGAGCTTGACCAATTGTTAACAAAATGTTCATACAAAATGACCAAGTCGACTGCGTTTACTACGGCGCGCTTCACCGAGCTTGATCCGACACGAGCTTGACCAATTTTTTACAAAATGTTTATACAAAATGACCAAGTCGACTGCGTTTACTACGGCGCGCTTCACCGAGCTTGATCCGACACGAGCTTGACCAATTGTTTACAAAATGTTCATACAAAATGACCAAGTCGACTGCGTTTACTACGGCGCGCTTCACTGAGCTTGATCCGACACGAGCTTGACCAATTGTTTACAAAATGTTCATACAAAATTACCAAGTCGACTGCGTTTACTTCGGCGCGCTTCACCGAGCTTGATCCGACACGAGCTTGACCAATTTTTTACAAAATGTTCATACAAAATGACCAAGTCGACTGCGTTTACTACGGCGCGCTTCACCGAGCTTGATCCGACACGAGCTTGACCAATTAATGTTCATACAAAATGACCAAGTCGACTGCGTTTACTACGGCGCGCTTCACTGAGCTTGATCCGACACGAGCTTGACCAATTGTTAACAAAATGTTCATACAAAATGACCAAGTCGACTGCGTTTACTACGGCGCGCTTCACTGAGCTTGACCCGACACTAGCTTGACCAATTGTTTACAAAACGTTCATACAAAATGACCAAGTCGACTGCGTTTACTACGGCGCGCTTCACCGAGCTTGATCCGACACGAGCTTGACCAATTGTTTACAAAATGTTCATACAAAATGACCAAGTCGACTGCGTTTACTACGGCGCGCTTCACTGAGCTTGATCCGACACGAGCTTGACCAATTGTTTACAAAATGTTCATACAAAATGACCAAGTCGACTGCGTTTACTACGGCGCGCTTCACTGAGCTTGATCCGACACGAGCTTGACCAATTGCTTACAAAATGTTCATACAAAATGACCAAGTCGACTGCGTTTACTACGGCGCGCTTCACCGAGCTTGATCCGACACGAGCTTGACCAATTGTTATCAAAATGTTCATACAAAATGACCAAGTCGACTGCGTTTACTACGGCGCGCTTCACTGAGCTTGATCCGACACGAGCTTGACCAATTGTTTACAAAACGTTCATACAAAATGACCAAGTCGACTGCGTTTACTACGGCGCGCTTCACCGAGCTTGATCCGACACGAGCTTGACCAATTGTTTACAAAATGTTCATACAAAATGACCAAGTCGACTGCGTTTACTACGGCGCGCTTCACTGAGCTTGATCCGACACGAGCTTGACCAATTGTTTACAAAATGTTCATACAAAATGACCAAGTCGACTGCGTTTACTACGGCGCGCTTCACTGAGCTTGATCCGACACGAGCTTGACCAATTGTTAACAAAATGTTCATACAAAATGACCAAGTCGACTGCGTTTACTACGGCGCGCTTCACCGAGCTTGATCCGACACGAGCTTGACCAATTGTTAACAAAATGTTCATACAAAATGACCAAGTCGACTGCGTTTACTACGGCGCGCTTCACTGAGCTTGATCCGACACGAGCTTGACCAATTGTTTACAAAATGTTCATACAAAATGACCAAGTCGACTGCGTTTACTACGGCGCGCTTCACCGAGCTTGATCCGACACGAGCTTGACCAATTGTTTACAAAATGTTCATACAAAATGACCAAGTCGACTGCGTTTACTACGGCGCGCTTCACTGAGCTTGATCCGACACGAGCTTGACCAATTGTTAACGAAATGTTCATACAAAATGACCAAGTCGACTGCGTTTACTACGGCGCGCTTCACTGAGCTTGATCCGACACGAGCTTGACCAATTGTTTACAAAATGTTCATACAAAATGACCAAGTCGACTGCGTTTATTACGGCGCGCTTCACCGAGCTTGATCCGACACGAGCTTGACCAATTGTTATCAAAATGTTCATACAAAATGACCAAGTCGACTGCGTTTACTACGGCGCGCTTCACTGAGCTTGATCCGACACGAGCTTGACCAATTGTTTACAAAACGTTCATACAAAATGACCAAGTCGACTGCGTTTACTACGGCGCGCTTCACCGAGCTTGATCCGACACGAGCTTGACCAATTGTTTACAAAATGTTCATACAAAATGACCAAGTCGACTGCGTTTACTACGGCGCGCTTCACTGAGCTTGATCCGACACGAGCTTGACCAATTGTTTACAAAATGTTCATACAAAATGACCAAGTCGACTGCGTTTACTACGGCGCGCTTCACTGAGCTTGATCCGACACGAGCTTGACCAATTGTTAACAAAATGTTCATACAAAATGACCAAGTCGACTGCGTTTACTACGGCGCGCTTCACCGAGCTTGATCCGACACGAGCTTGACCAATTTTTTACAAAATGTTTATACAAAATGACCAAGTCGACTGCGTTTACTACGGCGCGCTTCACCGAGCTTGATCCGACACGAGCTTGACCAATTGTTTACAAAATGTTCATACAAAATGACCAAGTCGACTGCGTTTACTACGGCGCGCTTCACTGAGCTTGATCCGACACGAGCTTGACCAATTGTTTACAAAATGTTCATACAAAATTACCAAGTCGACTGCGTTTACTTCGGCGCGCTTCACCGAGCTTGATCCGACACGAGCTTGACCAATTTTTTACAAAATGTTCATACAAAATGACCAAGTCGACTGCGTTTACTACGGCGCGCTTCACCGAGCTTGATCCGACACGAGCTTGACCAATTAATGTTCATACAAAATGACCAAGTCGACTGCGTTTACTACGGCGCGCTTCACTGAGCTTGATCCGACACGAGCTTGACCAATTGTTAACAAAATGTTCATACAAAATGACCAAGTCGACTGCGTTTACTACGGCGCGCTTCACTGAGCTTGACCCGACACTAGCTTGACCAATTGTTTACAAAACGTTCATACAAAATGACCAAGTCGACTGCGTTTACTACGGCGCGCTTCACCGAGCTTGATCCGACACGAGCTTGACCAATTGTTTACAAAATGTTCATACAAAATGACCAAGTCGACTGCGTTTACTACGGCGCGCTTCACTGAGCTTGATCCGACACGAGCTTGACCAATTGTTTACAAAATGTTCATACAAAATGACCAAGTCGACTGCGTTTACTACGGCGCGCTTCACTGAGCTTGATCCGACACGAGCTTGACCAATTGCTTACAAAATGTTCATACAAAATGACCAAGTCGACTGCGTTTACTACGGCGCGCTTCACCGAGCTTGATCCGACACGAGCTTGACCAATTGTTATCAAAATGTTCATACAAAATGACCAAGTCGACTGCGTTTACTACGGCGCGCTTCACTGAGCTTGATCCGACACGAGCTTGACCAATTGTTTACAAAACGTTCATACAAAATGACCAAGTCGACTGCGTTTACTACGGCGCGCTTCACCGAGCTTGATCCGACACGAGCTTGACCAATTGTTTACAAAATGTTCATACAAAATGACCAAGTCGACTGCGTTTACTACGGCGCGCTTCACTGAGCTTGATCCGACACGAGCTTGACCAATTGTTTACAAAATGTTCATACAAAATGACCAAGTCGACTGCGTTTACTACGGCGCGCTTCACTGAGCTTGATCCGACACGAGCTTGACCAATTGTTAACAAAATGTTCATACAAAATGACCAAGTCGACTGCGTTTACTACGGCGCGCTTCACCGAGCTTGATCCGACACGAGCTTGACCAATTGTTAACAAAATGTTCATACAAAATGACCAAGTCGACTGCGTTTACTACGGCGCGCTTCACTGAGCTTGATCCGACACGAGCTTGACCAATTGTTTACAAAATGTTCATACAAAATGACCAAGTCGACTGCGTTTACTACGGCGCGCTTCACTGAGCTTGATCCGACACGAGCTTGACCAATTGTTTACAAAATGTTCATACAAAATGACCAAGTCGACTGCGTTTACTACGGCGCGCTTCACTGAGCTTGATCCGACACGAGCTTGACCAATTGTTAACGAAATGTTCATACAAAATGACCAAGTCGACTGCGTTTACTACGGCGCGCTTCACTGAGCTTGATCCGACACGAGCTTGACCAATTGTTTACAAAATGTTCATACAAAATGACCAAGTCGACTGCGTTTATTACGGCGCGCTTCACCGAGCTTGATCCGACACGAGCTTGACCAATTGTTATCAAAATGTTCATACAAAATGACCAAGTCGACTGCGTTTACTACGGCGCGCTTCACTGAGCTTGATCCGACACGAGCTTGACCAATTGTTTACAAAACGTTCATACAAAATGACCAAGTCGACTGCGTTTACTACGGCGCGCTTCACCGAGCTTGATCCGACACGAGCTTGACCAATTGTTTACAAAATGTTCATACAAAATGACCAAGTCGACTGCGTTTACTACGGCGCGCTTCACTGAGCTTGATCCGACACGAGCTTGACCAATTGTTTACAAAATGTTCATACAAAATGACCAAGTCGACTGCGTTTACTACGGCGCGCTTCACTGAGCTTGATCCGACACGAGCTTGACCAATTGTTAACAAAATGTTCATACAAAATGACCAAGTCGACTGCGTTTACTACGGCGCGCTTCACCGAGCTTGATCCGACACGAGCTTGACCAATTTTTTACAAAATGTTTATACAAAATGACCAAGTCGACTGCGTTTACTACGGCGCGCTTCACCGAGCTTGATCCGACACGAGCTTGACCAATTGTTTACAAAATGTTCATACAAAATGACCAAGTCGACTGCGTTTACTACGGCGCGCTTCACTGAGCTTGATCCGACACGAGCTTGACCAATTGTTTACAAAATGTTCATACAAAATTACCAAGTCGACTGCGTTTACTTCGGCGCGCTTCACCGAGCTTGATCCGACACGAGCTTGACCAATTTTTTACAAAATGTTCATACAAAATGACCAAGTCGACTGCGTTTACTACGGCGCGCTTCACCGAGCTTGATCCGACACGAGCTTGACCAATTAATGTTCATACAAAATGACCAAGTCGACTGCGTTTACTACGGCGCGCTTCACTGAGCTTGATCCGACACGAGCTTGACCAATTGTTAACAAAATGTTCATACAAAATGACCAAGTCGACTGCGTTTACTACGGCGCGCTTCACTGAGCTTGACCCGACACTAGCTTGACCAATTGTTTACAAAACGTTCATACAAAATGACCAAGTCGACTGCGTTTACTACGGCGCGCTTCACCGAGCTTGATCCGACACGAGCTTGACCAATTGTTTACAAAATGTTCATACAAAATGACCAAGTCGACTGCGTTTACTACGGCGCGCTTCACTGAGCTTGATCCGACACGAGCTTGACCAATTGTTTACAAAATGTTCATACAAAATGACCAAGTCGACTGCGTTTACTACGGCGCGCTTCACTGAGCTTGATCCGACACGAGCTTGACCAATTGCTTACAAAATGTTCATACAAAATGACCAAGTCGACTGCGTTTACTACGGCGCGCTTCACCGAGCTTGATCCGACACGAGCTTGACCAATTGTTATCAAAATGTTCATACAAAATGACCAAGTCGACTGCGTTTACTACGGCGCGCTTCACTGAGCTTGATCCGACACGAGCTTGACCAATTGTTTACAAAACGTTCATACAAAATGACCAAGTCGACTGCGTTTACTACGGCGCGCTTCACCGAGCTTGATCCGACACGAGCTTGACCAATTGTTTACAAAATGTTCATACAAAATGACCAAGTCGACTGCGTTTACTACGGCGCGCTTCACTGAGCTTGATCCGACACGAGCTTGACCAATTGTTTACAAAATGTTCATACAAAATGACCAAGTCGACTGCGTTTACTACGGCGCGCTTCACTGAGCTTGATCCGACACGAGCTTGACCAATTGTTAACAAAATGTTCATACAAAATGACCAAGTCGACTGCGTTTACTACGGCGCGCTTCACCGAGCTTGATCCGACACGAGCTTGACCAATTGTTAACAAAATGTTCATACAAAATGACCAAGTCGACTGCGTTTACTACGGCGCGCTTCACTGAGCTTGATCCGACACGAGCTTGACCAATTGTTTACAAAATGTTCATACAAAATGACCAAGTCGACTGCGTTTACTACGGCGCGCTTCACTGAGCTTGATCCGACACGAGCTTGACCAATTGTTTACAAAATGTTCATACAAAATGACCAAGTCGACTGCGTTTACTACGGCGCGCTTCACTGAGCTTGATCCGACACGAGCTTGACCAATTGTTAACGAAATGTTAATGTTCGTACAAAATGACCAAGTCGACTGCGTTTACTACGGCGCGCTTCACCGAGCTTGATCCGACACGAGCTTGACCAATTGTTTACAAAATGTTCATACAAAATGACCAAGTCGACTGCGTTTGCTACGGCGCGCTTCACTGAGCTTGATCCGACACGAGCTTGACCAATTGTTTACAAAATGTTCTTACAAAATGACCAAGTCGACTGCGTTTACTACGGCGCGCTTCACTGAGCTTGATCCGACACGAGCTTGACCAATTGTTTACAAAATGTTCATACAAAATGACCAAGTCGACTGCGTTTACTACGGCGCGCTTCACTGAGCTTGATCCGACACGAGCTTGACCAATTGTTAACAAAATGTTCATACAAAATGACCAAGTCGACTGCGTTTACTACGGCGCGCTTCACTGAGCTTGATCCGACACGAGCTTGACCAATAGTTATCAAAATGTTCATACAAAATGACCAAGTCGACTGCGTTTACTACGGCGCGCTTCACCGAGCTTGATCCGACACGAGCTTGACCAATTGTTTACAAAATGTTCATACAAAATGACCAAGTCGACTGCGTTTACTACGGCGCGCTTCACCGAGCTTGATCCGACACAAGCTTTACCAATTGTTTACAAAATGTTCATACAAAATGACCAAGTCGACTGCGTTTACTACGGCGCGCTTCACCGAGCTTGATCCGACACGAGCTTTACCAATTCTTTAAAAAATGTTCATACAAAATGACCAAGTCGACTGCGTTTACTACGGCGCGCTTCACCGAGCTTGATCCGACACGAGCTTGACCAATTTTTTACAAAATGTTCATACAAAATGACCAAGTCGACTGCGTTTACTACGGCGCGCTTCACTGAGCTTGATCCGACACGAGCTTGACCAATTGTTAACAAAATGTTCATACAAAATGACCAAGTCGACTGCGTTTACTACGGCGCGCTTCACTGAGCTTGATCCGACACGAGCTTGACCAATTGTTTACAAAATGTTCATACAAAATTACCAAGTCGACTGCGTTTACTTCGGCGCGCTTCACCGAGCTTGATCCGACACGAGCTTGACCAATTGTTTACAAAATGTTCATACAAAATGACCAAGTCGACTGCGTTTACTACGGCGCGCTTCACCGAGCTTGATCCGACACGAGCTTGACCAATTAATGTTCATACAAAATGACCAAGTCGACTGCGTTTACTACGGCGCGCTTCACTGAGCTTGATCCGACACGAGCTTGACCAATTGTTAACAAAATGTTCATACAAAATGACCAAGTCGACTGCGTTTACTACGGCGCGCTTCACTGAGCTTGACCCGACACGAGCTTGACCAATTGTTTACAAAACGTTCATACAAAATGACCAAGTCGACTGCGTTTACTACGGCGCGCTTCACCGAGCTTGATCCGACACGAGCTTGACCAATTGTTTACAAAATGTTCATACAAAATGACCAAGTCGACTGCGTTTACTACGGCGCGCTTCACTGAGCTTGATCCGACACGAGCTTGACCAATTGTTTACAAAATGTTCATACAAAATGACCAAGTCGACTGCGTTTACTACGGCGCGCTTCACTGAGCTTGATCCGACACGAGCTTGACCAATTGCTTACAAAATGTTCATACAAAATGACCAAGTCGACTGCGTTTACTACGGCGCGCTTCACCGAGCTTGATCCGACACGAGCTTGACCAATTGTTATCAAAATGTTCATACAAAATGACCAAGTCGACTGCGTTTACTACGGCGCGCTTCACTGAGCTTGATCCGACACGAGCTTGACCAATTGTTTACAAAACGTTCATACAAAATGACCAAGTCGACTGCGTTTACTACGGCGCGCTTCACCGAGCTTGATCCGACACGAGCTTGACCAATTGTTTACAAAATGTTCATACAAAATGACCAAGTCGACTGCGTTTACTACGGCGCGCTTCACTGAGCTTGATCCGACACGAGCTTGACCAATTGTTTACAAAATGTTCATACAAAATGACCAAGTCGACTGCGTTTACTACGGCGCGCTTCACTGAGCTTGATCCGACACGAGCTTGACCAATTGTTAACAAAATGTTCATACAAAATGACCAAGTCGACTGCGTTTACTACGGCGCGCTTCACCGAGCTTGATCCGACACGAGCTTGACCAATTGTTAACAAAATGTTCATACAAAATGACCAAGTCGACTGCGTTTACTACGGCGCGCTTCACTGAGCTTGATCCGACACGAGCTTGACCAATTGTTTACAAAATGTTCATACAAAATGACCAAGTCGACTGCGTTTACTACGGCGCGCTTCACTGAGCTTGATCCGACACGAGCTTGACCAATTGTTTACAAAATGTTCATACAAAATGACCAAGTCGACTGCGTTTACTACGGCGCGCTTCACTGAGCTTGATCCGACACGAGCTTGACCAATTGTTAACGAAATGTTCATACAAAATGACCAAGTCGACTGCGTTTACTACGGCGCGCTTCACTGAGCTTGATCCGACACGAGCTTGACCAATTGTTTACAAAATGTTCATACAAAATGACCAAGTCGACTGCGTTTATTACGGCGCGCTTCACCGAGCTTGATCCGACACGAGCTTGACCAATTGTTTACAAAATGTTCATACAAAATGACCAAGTCGACTGCGTTTACTACGGCGCGCTTCACTGAGCTTGATCCGACACGTGCTTGACCAATTTTTAACAAAATGTTCATACAAAATGACCAAGTCGACTGCGTTTACTACGGCGCGCTTCACTGAGCTTGATCCGACACGAGCTTGACCAATATTTAACAAAATGTTCATACAAAATGACCAAGTCGACTGCGTTTACTACGGCGCGCTTCACCGAGCTTGATCCGACACGAGCTTTACCAATTGTTTACAAAATGTTCATACAAAATGACCAAGTCGACTGCGTTTACTACGGCGCGCTTCACTGAGCTTGACCTGACACGAGCTTGACCAATTGTTAACAAAATGTTCATACAAAATGACCAAGTCGACTGCGTTTACTACGGCGCGCTTCACTGAGCTTGACCCGACACGAGCTTGACCAATTGTTTACAAAATGTTCATACAAAATGACCAAGTCGACTGCGTTTACTACGGCGCGCTTCACTGAGCTTGATCCGACACGAGCTTGACCAATTGTTTACAAAATGTTCATACAAAATGACCAAGTCGACTGCGTTTACTACGGCGCGCTTCACCGAGCTTGATCCGTCACGAGCTTGACCAATTGTTATCAAAATGTTCATACAAAATGACCAAGTCGACTGCGTTTACTACGGCGCGCTTCACCGAGCTTGATCCGACACGAACTTGACCAATTGTTTACAAAATGTTCATACAAAATGACCAAGTCGACTGCGTTTACTACGGCGCGCTTCACTGAGCTTGATCCGACACGAGCTTGACCAATTGTTTACAAAATGTTCGTACAAAATGACCAAGTCGACTGAGTTTACTACGGCGCGCTTCACTGAGCTTGATCCGACACGAGCTTGACCAATTGTTTACAAAATGTTCATACAAAATGACCAAGTCGACTGCGTTTACTACGGCGCGCTTCACTGAGCTTGATCCGACACGAGCTTGACCAATTGTTTACAAAATGTTCATACAAAATGACCAAGTCGACTGCGTTTACTACGGCGCGCTTCACTGAGCTTGATCCGACACGAGCTTGACCAATTGTTTACAAAATGTTCATACAAAATGACCAAGTCGACTGCGTTTACTACGGCGCGCTTCACCGAGCTTGATCCGACACGAGCTTGACCAATTGTTTACAAAATGTTTATACAAAATGACCAAGTCGACTGCGTTTACTACGGCGCGCTTCACTGAGCTTGATCCGACACGAGCTTGACCAATTGTTAACAAAATGTTCATACAAAATGACCAAGTCGACTGCGTTTACTACGGCGCGCTTCACTGAGCTTGATCCGACACGAGCTTGACCAATTGTTTACAAAATGTTCATACAAAATTACCAAGTCGACTGCGTTTACTACGGCGCGCTTCACCGAGCTTGATCCGACACGAGCTTGACCAATTTTTTACAAAATGTTCATACAAAATGACCAAGTCGACTGCGTTTACTACGGCGCGCTTCACCGAGCTTGATCCGACACGAGCTTGACCAATTAATGTTCATACAAAATGACCAAGTCGACTGCGTTTACTACGGCGCGCTTCACCGAGCTTGATCCGACACGAGCTTTACCAATTGTTTACAAAATGTTCATACAAAATGACCAAGTCGACTGCGTTTACTACGGCGCGCTTCACCGAGCTTGATCCGACACGAGCTTTACCAATTCTTTAAAAAATGTTCATACAAAATGACCAAGTCGACTGCGTTTACTACGGCGCGCTTCACTGAGCTTGACCCGACACGAGCTTGACCAATTGTTTACAAAATGTTCATACAAAATGACCTAGTCGACTGCGTTTACTACGGCGCGCTTCACCGAGCTTGATCCGACACGAGCTTGACCAATTAATGTTCATACAAAATGACCAAGTCGACTGCGTTTACTACGGCGCGCTTCACTGAGCTTGATCCGACACGAGCTTGACCAATTGTTTACAAAACGTTCATACAAAATGACCAAGTCGACTGCGTTTACTACGGCGCGCTTCATCGAGCTTGATCCGACACGAGCTTGACCAATTGTTTACAAAATGTTTATACAAAATGACCAAGTCGACTGCGTTTACTACGGCGCGCTTCACCGAGCTTGATCCGACACGAGCTTGACCAATTGTTTACAAAATGTTCATACAAAATGACCAAGTCGACTGCGTTTACTACGGCGTGCTTCACTGAGCTTGATCCGACACGAGCTTGACCAATTGTTTACAAAATGTTCATACAAAATGACCAAGTCGACTGCGTTTACTACGGCGCGCTTCACCGAGCTTGATCCGACACGAGCTTGACCAATTGTTTACAAAATGTTCATACAAAATGACCAAGTCGACTGCGTTTACTACGGCGCGCTTCACTGAGCTTGATCCGACACGAGCTTGACCAATTGTTTACAAAATGTTCATACAAAATGACCAAGTCGACTGCGTTTACTACGGCGCGCTTCACCGAGCTTGATCCGACACGAGCTTGACCAATTGTTTACAAAATGTTCATACAAAATGACCAAGTCGACTGCGTTTACTACGGCGCGCTTCACTGAGCTTGATCCGACACGAGCTTGACCAATTGTTAACAAAATGTTCATACAAAATGACCAAGTCGACTGCGTTTACTACGGCGCGCTTCACTGAGCTTGATCCGACACGAGCTTGACCAATAGTTAACAAAATGTTCATACAAAATGACCAAGTCGACTGCGTTTACTACGGCGCGCTTCACCGAGCTTGATCCGACACGAGCTTGACCAATTGTTTACAAAATGTTCATACAAAATGACCAAGTCGACTGCGTTTACTACGGCGCGCTTCACCGAGCTTGATCCGACACGAGCTTTACCAATTGTTTACAAAATGTTCATACAAAATGACCAAGTCGACTGCGTTTACTACGGCGCGCTTCACTGAGCTTGACCCGACACGAGCTTGACCAATTGTTTACAAAATGTTCATACAAAATGACCAAGTCGACTGCGTTTACTACGGCGCGCTTCACTGAGCTTGATCCGACACGAGCTTGACCAATTGTTTACAAAATGTTCATACAAAATGACCTAGTCGACTGCGTTTACTACGGCGCGCTTCACCGAGCTTGATCCGACACGAGCTTGACCAATTAATGTTCATACAAAATGACCAAGTCGACTGCGTTTACTACGGCGCGCTTCACTGAGCTTGATCCGACACGAGCTTGACCAATTGTTTACAAAACGTTCATACAAAATGACCAAGTCGACTGCGTTTACTACGGCGCGCTTCACCGAGCTTGATCCGACACGAGCTTGACCAATTGTTTACAAAATGTTCATACAAAATGACCAAGTCGACTGCGTTTACTACGGCGCGCTTCACTGAGCTTGATCCGACACGAGCTTGACCAATAGTTAACAAAATGTTCATACAAAATGACCAAGTCGACTGCGTTTACTACGGCGCGCTTCACCGAGCTTGATCCGACACGAGCTTGACCAATTGTTTACAAAATGTTCATACAAAATGACCAAGTCGACTGCGTTTACTACGGCGCGCTTCACCGAGCTTGATCCGACACGAGCTTTACCAATTGTTTACAAAATGTTCATACAAAATGACCAAGTCGACTGCGTTTACTACGGCGCGCTTCACCGAGCTCTATCCGACACGAGCTTTACCAATTCTTTAAAAAATGTTCATACAAAATGACCAAGTCGACTGCGTTTACTACGGCGCGCTTCACCGAGCTTGATCCGACACGAGCTTGACCAATTGTTTACAAAATGTTCATACAAAATGACCAAGTCGACTGCGTTTACTACGGCGCGCTTCACTGAGCTTGATCCGACACGAGCTTGACCAATTGTTAACAAAATGTTCATACAAAATGACCAAGTCGACTGCGTTTACTACGGCGCGCTTCACTGAGCTTGATCCGACACGAGCTTGACCAATAGTTAACAAAATGTTCATACAAAATGACCAAGTCGACTGCGTTTACTACGGCGCGCTTCACCGAGCTTGATCCGACACGAGCTTGACCAATTGTTTACAAAATGTTCATACAAAATGACCAAGTCGACTGCGTTTACTACGGCGCGCTTCACCGAGCTTGATCCGACACGAGCTTTACCAATTGTTTACAAAATGTTCATACAAAATGACCAAGTCGACTGCGTTTACTACGGCGCGCTTCACCGAGCTTGATCCGACACGAGCTTTACCAATTCTTTAAAAAATGTTCATACAAAATGACCAAGTCGACTGCGTTTACTACGGCGCGCTTCACTGAGCTTGACCCGACACGAGCTTGACCAATTGTTTACAAAATGTTCATACAAAATGACCTAGTCGACTGCGTTTACTACGGTGCGCTTCACTGAGCTTGATCCGACACGAGCTTGACCAATTGTTTACAAAACGTTCATACAAAATGACCAAGTCGACTGCGTTTACTACGGCGCGCTTCACCGAGCTTGATCCGACACGAGCTTGACCAATTTTTTACAAAATGTTCATACAAAATGACCAAGTCGACTGCGTTTACTACGGCGCGCTTCACTGAGCTTGATCCGACACGAGCTTGACCAATAGTTAACAAAATGTTCATACAAAATGACCAAGTCGACTGCGTTTACTACGGCGCGCTTCACCGAGCTTGATCCGACACGAGCTTGACCAATTGTTTACAAAATGTTCATACAAAATGACCAAGTCGACTGCGTTTACTACGGCGCGCTTCACCGAGCTTGATCCGACACGAGCTTTACCAATTGTTTACAAAATGTTCATACAAAATGACCAAGTCGACTGCGTTTACTACGGCGCGCTTCACCGAGCTTGATCCGACACGAGCTTTACCAATTCTTTAAAAAATGTTCATACAAAATGACCAAGTCGACTGCGTTTACTACGGCGCGCTTCACTGAGCTTGACCCGACACGAGCTTGACCAATTGTTTACAAAATGTTCATACAAAATGACCAAGTCGACTGCGTTTACTACGGCGCGCTTCACCGAGCTTGATCCGACACGAGCTTGACCAATTGTTTACAAAATGTTCATACAAAATGACCAAGTCGACTGCATTTACTACGGCGCGCTTCACCGAGCCTGATCCGACACGAACTTGACCAATTGTTTACAAAATGTTCATACAAAATGACCAAGTCGACTGCGTTTACTACGGCGCGCTTCACTGAGCTTGATCCGACACGAGCTTGACCAATTGTTTACAAAATGTTCGTACAAAATGACCAAGTCGACTGCGTTTACTACGGCGCGCTTCACTGAGCTTGATCCGACACGAGCTTGACCAATTGTTTACAAAATGTTCATACAAAATGACCAAGTCGACTGCGTTTACTACGGCGCGCTTCACTGAGCTTGATCCGACACGAGCTTGACCAATTGTTTACAAAATGTTCATACGAAATGACCAAGTCGACTGCGTTTACTACGGCGCGCTTCACTGAGCTTGATCCGACACGAGCTTGACCAATTGTTTACAAAATGTTCATACAAAATGACCAAGTCGACTGCGTTTACTACGGCGCGCTTCACTGAGCTTGATCCGACACGAGCTTGACCAATTGTTTACAAAATGTTCATACAAAATGACCAAGTCGACTGCGTTTACTACGGCGCGCTTCACCGAGCTTGATCCGACACGAGCTTTATTAATTCTTTAAAAAATGTTCATACAAAATGACCAAGTCGACTGCGTTTACTACGGCGCGCTTCACCGAGCTTGATCCGACACGAGCTTGACCAATTGTTTACAAAATGTTCATACAAAATGACCAAGTCGACTGCGTTTACTACGACGCGCTTCACTGAGCTTGATCCGACACGAGCTTGACCAATTGTTAACAAAATGTTCATACAAAATGACCAAGTCGACTGCGTTTACTACGGCGCGCTTCACTGAGCTTGATCCGACACGAGCTTGACCAATAGTTAACAAAATGTTCATACAAAATGACCAAGTCGACTGCGTTTACTACGGCGCGCTTCACCGAGCTTGATCCGACACGAGCTTGACCAATTGTTTACAAAATGTTCATACAAAATGACCAAGTCGACTGCGTTTACTACGGCGCGCTTCACTGAGCTTGATCCGACACGAGCTTGACCAATTGTTTACAAAATGTTCATACGAAATTACCAAGTCGACTGCGTTTACTACGGCGCGCTTCACCGAGCTTGATCCGACACGAGCTTGACCAATTTTTTACAAAATGTTCATACAAAATGACCAAGTCGACTGCGTTTACTACGGCGCGCTTCACCGAGCTTGATCCGACACGAGCTTGACCAATTAATGTTCATACAAAATGACCAAGTCGACTGCGTTTACTACGGCGCGCTTCACCGAGCTTGATCCGACACGAGCTTGACCAATTGTTAACGAAATGTTCATACAAAATGACCAAGTCGACTGCGTTTACTACGGCGCGCTTCACCGAGCTTGATCCGACACGAGCTTGACCAATTGTTTACAAAATGTTCATACAAAATGACCAAGTCGACTGAGTTTACTACGGCGCGCTTAACTGAGCTTGATCCGACACGAGCTTGACCAATTGTTAACAAAATGTTCATACAAAATGACCAAGTCGACTGCGTTTACTACAGCGCGCTTCACTGAGCTTGATCCGACACGAGCTTGACCAATTGTTAACGAAATGTTCATACAAAATGACCAAGTCGACTGCGTTTACTACGGCGCGCTTCACCGAGCTTGATCCGACACGAGCTTGACCAATTGTTTACAAAATGTTCATACAAAATGACCAAGTCGACTGAGTTTACTACGGCGCGCTTAACTGAGCTTGATCCGACACGAGCTTGACCAATTGTTAACAAAATGTTCATACAAAATGACCAAGTCGACTGCGTTTACTACGGCGCGCTTCACTGAGCTTGATCCGACACGAGCTTGACCAATTGTTTACAAAATGTTCATACAAAATGACCAAGTCGACTGCGTTTACTACGGCGCGCTTCACCGAGCTTGATCCGACACGAGCTTGACCAATTGTTTACAAAATGTTCATACAAAATGACCAAGTCGACTGAGTTTACTACGGCGCGCTTAACTGAGCTTGATCCGACACGAGCTTGACCAATTGTTAACAAAATGTTCATACAAAATGACCAAGTCGACTGCGTTTACTACAGCGCGCTTCACTGAGCTTGATCCGACACGAGCTTGACCAATTGTTTACAAAATGTTCATACAAAATGACCAAGTCGACTGCGTTTACTACGGCGCGCTTCACCGAGCTTGATCCGACACGAGCTTTACCAATTGTTTACAAAATGTTCATACAAAATGACCAAGTCGACTGCGTTTACTACGGCGCGCATCACCGAGCTTGATCCGACACGAGCTTTACCAATTCTTTAAAAAATGTTCATACAAAATGACCAAGTCGACTGCGTTTACTACGGCGCGCTTCACTGAGCTTGACCCGACACGAGCTTGACCAATTGTTTACAAAATGTTCATACAAAATGACCTAGTCGACTGCGTTTACTACGGCGCGCTTCACCGAGCTTGATCCGACACGAGCTTGACCAATTAATGTTCATACAAAATGACCAAGTCGACTGCGTTTACTACGGCGCGCTTCACTGATCTTGATCCGACACGAGCTTGACCAATTGTTTACAAAACGTTCATACAAAATGACCAAGTCGACTGCGTTTACTACGGCGCGCTTCACCGAGCTTGATCCGACACGAGCTTGACCAATTTTTTACAAAATGTTCATACAAAATGACCAAGTCGACTGCGTTTACTACGGCGCGCTTCACTGAGCTTGATCCGACACGAGCTTGACCAATAGTTAACAAAATGTTCATACAAAATGACCAAGTCGACTGCGTTTACTACGGCGCGCTTCACCGAGCTTGATCCGACACGAGCTTGACCAATTGTTTACAAAATGTTCATACAAAATGACCAAGTCGACTGCGTTTACTACGGCGCGCTTCACCGAGCTTGATCCGACACGAGCTTTACCAATTGTTTACAAAATGTTCATACAAAATGACCAAGTCGACTGCGTTTACTACGGCGCGCTTCACCGAGCTTGATCCGACACGAGCTTTACCAATTCTTTAAAAAATGTTCATACAAAATGACCAAGTCGACTGCGTTTACTACGGCGCGCTTCACTGAGCTTGACCCGACACGAGCTTGACCAATTGTTTACAAAATGTTCATACAAAATGACCAAGTCGACTGCGTTTACTACGGCGCGCTTCACCGAGCTTGATCCGACACGAGCTTGACCAATTGTTTACAAAATGTTCATACAAAATGACCAAGTCGACTGCGTTTACTACGGCGCGCTTCACCGAGCCTGATCCGACACGAACTTGACCAATTGTTTACAAAATGTTCATACAAAATGACCAAGTCGACTGCGTTTACTACGGCGCGCTTCACTGAGCTTGATCCGACACGAGCTTGACCAATTGTTTACAAAATGTTCGTACAAAATGACCAAGTCGACTGCGTTTACTACGGCGCGCTTCACTGAGCTTGATCCGACACGAGCTTGACCAATTGTTTACAAAATGTTCATACAAAATTACCAAGTCGACTGCGTTTACTACGGCGCGCTTCACCGAGCTTGATCCGACACGAGCTTGACCAATTTTTTACAAAATGTTCATACAAAATGACCAAGTCGACTGCGTTTACTACGGCGCGCTTCACCGAGCTTGATCCGACACGAGCTTGACCAATTAATGTTCATACAAAATGACCAAGTCGACTGCGTTTACTACGGCGCGCTTCACCGAGCTTGATCCGACACGAGCTTTACCAATTGTTTACAAAATGTTCATACAAAATGACCAAGTCGACTGCGTTTACTACGGCGCGCTTCACCGAGCTTGATCCGACACGAGCTTTACCAATTCTTTAAAAAATGTTCATACAAAATGACCAAGTCGACTGCGTTTACTACGGCGCGCTTCACTGAGCTTGACCCGACACGAGCTTGACCAATTGTTTACAAAATGTTCATACAAAATGACCTAGTCGACTGCGTTTACTACGGCGCGCTTCACCGAGCTTGATCCGACACGAGCTTGACCAATTAATGTTCATACAAAATGACCAAGTCGACTGCGTTTACTACGGCGCGCTTCACTGAGCTTGATCCGACACGAGCTTGACCAATTGTTTACAAAACGTTCATACAAAATGACCAAGTCGACTGCGTTTACTACGGCGCGCTTCATCGAGCTTGATCCGACACGAGCTTGACCAATTGTTTACAAAATGTTTATACAAAATGACCAAGTCGACTGCGTTTACTACGGCGCGCTTCACCGAGCTTGATCCGACACGAGCTTGACCAATTGTTTACAAAATGTTCATACAAAATGACCAAGTCGACTGCGTTTACTACGGCGTGCTTCACTGAGCTTGATCCGACACGAGCTTGACCAATTGTTTACAAAATGTTCATACAAAATGACCAAGTCGACTGCGTTTACTACGGCGCGCTTCACCGAGCTTGATCCGACACGAGCTTGACCAATTGTTTACAAAATGTTCATACAAAATGACCAAGTCGACTGCGTTTACTACGGCGCGCTTCACTGAGCTTGATCCGACACGAGCTTGACCAATTGTTGACAAAATGTTCATACAAAATGACCAAGTCGACTGCGTTTACTACGGCGCGCTTCACCGAGCTTGATCCGACACGAGCTTGACCAATTGTTTACAAAATGTTCATACAAAATGACCAAGTCGACTGCGTTTACTACGGCGCGCTTCACTGAGCTTGATCCGACACGAGCTTGACCAATTGTTAACAAAATGTTCATACAAAATGACCAAGTCGACTGCGTTTACTACGGCGCGCTTCACTGAGCTTGATCCGACACGAGCTTGACCAATAGTTAACAAAATGTTCATACAAAATGACCAAGTCGACTGCGTTTACTACGGCGCGCTTCACCGAGCTTGATCCGACACGAGCTTGACCAATTGTTTACAAAATGTTCATACAAAATGACCAAGTCGACTGCGTTTACTACGGCGCGCTTCACCGAGCTTGATCCGACACGAGCTTTACCAATTGTTTACAAAATGTTCATACAAAATGACCAAGTCGACTGCGTTTACTACGGCGCGCTTCACCGAGCTTGATCCGACACGAGCTTTACCAATTCTTTAAAAAATGTTCATACAAAATGACCAAGTCGACTGCGTTTACTACGGCGCGCTTCACTGAGCTTGACCCGACACGAGCTTGACCAATTGTTTACAAAATGTTCATACAAAATGACCTAGTCGACTGCGTTTACTACGGCGCGCTTCACCGAGCTTGATCCGACACGAGCTTGACCAATTAATGTTCATACAAAATGACCAAGTCGACTGCGTTTACTACGGCGCGCTTCACTGAGCTTGATCCGACACGAGCTTGACCAATTGTTTACAAAACGTTCATACAAAATGACCAAGTCGACTGCGTTTACTACGGCGCGCTTCACCGAGCTTGATCCGACACGAGCTTGACCAATTGTTTACAAAATGTTCATACAAAATGACCAAGTCGACTGCGTTTACTACGGCGCGCTTCACTGAGCTTGATCCGACACGAGCTTGACCAATAGTTAACAAAATGTTCATACAAAATGACCAAGTCGACTGCGTTTACTACGGCGCGCTTCACCGAGCTTGATCCGACACGAGCTTGACCAATTGTTTACAAAATGTTCATACAAAATGACCAAGTCGACTGCGTTTACTACGGCGCGCTTCACCGAGCTTGATCCGACACGAGCTTTACCAATTGTTTACAAAATGTTCATACAAAATGACCAAGTCGACTGCGTTTACTACGGCGCGCTTCACCGAGCTTGATCCGACACGAGCTTTACCAATTCTTTAAAAAATGTTCATACAAAATGACCAAGTCGACTGCGTTTACTACGGCGCGCTTCACCGAGCTTGATCCGACACGAGCTTGACCAATTGTTTACAAAATGTTCATACAAAATGACCAAGTCGACTGCGTTTACTACGGCGCGCTTCACTGAGCTTGATCCGACACGAGCTTGACCAATTGTTAACAAAATGTTCATACAAAATGACCAAGTCGACTGCGTTTACTACGGCGCGCTTCACTGAGCTTGATCCGACACGAGCTTGACCAATTGTTTACAAAACGTTCATACAAAATGACCAAGTCGACTGCGTTTACTACGGCGCGCTTCACCGAGCTTGATCCGACACGAGCTTGACCAATTGTTTACAAAATGTTCATACAAAATGACCAAGTCGACTGCGTTTACTACGGCGCGCTTCACTGAGCTTGATCCGACACGAGCTTGACCAATTGTTTACAAAATGTTCATACAAAATGACCAAGTCGACTGCGTTTACTACGGCGCGCTTCACCGAGCTTGATCCGACACGAGCTTTACCAATTCTTTAAAAAATGTTCATACAAAATGACCAAGTCGACTGCGTTTACTACGGCGCGCTTCACTGAGCTTGACCCGACACGAGCTTGACCAATTGTTTACAAAATGTTCATACAAAATGACCTAGTCGACTGCGTTTACTACGGCGCGCTTCACCGAGCTTGATCCGACACGAGCTTGACCAATTAATGTTCATACAAAATGACCAAGTCGACTGCGTTTACTACGGCGCGCTTCACTGAGCTTGATCCGACACGAGCTTGACCAATTGTTTACAAAACGTTCATACAAAATGACAAAGTCGACTGCGTTTACTACGGCGCGCTTCACCGAGCTTGATCCGACACGAGCTTGACCAATTTTTTACAAAATGTTCATACAAAATGACCAAGTCGACTGCGTTTACTACGGCGCGCTTCACTGAGCTTGATCCGACACGAGCTTGACCAATAGTTAACAAAATGTTCATACAAAATGACCAAGTCGACTGCGTTTACTACGGCGCGCTTCACCGAGCTTGATCCGACACGAGCTTGACCAATTGTTTACAAAATGTTCATACAAAATGACCAAGTCGACTGCGTTTACTACGGCGCGCTTCACCGAGCTTGATCCGACACGAGCTTTACCAATTGTTTACAAAATGTTCATACAAAATGACCAAGTCGACTGCGTTTACTACGGCGCGCTTCACCGAGCTTGATCCGACACGAGCTTTACCAATTCTTTAAAAAATGTTCATACAAAATGACCAAGTCGACTGCGTTTACTACGGCGCGCTTCACTGAGCTTGACCCGACACGAGCTTGACCAATTGTTAACAAAATGTTCATACAAAATGACCAAGTCGACTGCGTTTACTACAGCGCGCTTCACTGAGCTTGATCCGACACGAGCTTGACCAATAGTTAACAAAATGTTCATACAAAATGACCAAGTCGACTGCGTTTACTACGGCGCGCTTCACCGAGCTTGATCCGACACGAGCTTGACCAATTATTTACAAAATGTTCATACAAAATGACCAAGTCGACTGCGTTTACTACGGCGCGCTTCACCGAGCTTGATCCGACACGAACTTGACCAATTGTTTACAAAATGTTCATACAAAATGACCAAGTCGACTGCGTTTACTACGGCGCGCTTCACCGAGCTTGATCCGACACGAGCTTTATCAATTCTTTAAAAAATGTTCATACAAAATGACCAAGTCGACTGCGTTTACTACGGTGCGCTTAACCGAGCTTGATCCGACACGAGCTTGACCAATTTTTTACAAAATGTTCATACAAAATGACCAAGTCGACTGCGTTTACTACGGCGCGCTTCACTGAGCTTGATCCGACACGAGCTTGACCAATTGTTAACAAAATGACCAAGTCGACTGCGTTTACTACGGCGCGCTTCACTGAGCTTGATCCGACACGAGCATGACTAATTGTTTACAAAATGTTCATACAAAATTACCAAGTCGACTGCGTTTACTACGGCGCGCTTCACCGAGCTTGATCCGACACGAACTTGACCAATTGTTTACAAAATGTTCATACAAAATGACCAAGTCGACTGCGTTTACTACGGCGCGCTTCACTGAGCTTGATCCGACACGAGCTTGACCAATTGTTTACAAAATGTTCGTACAAAATGACCAAGTCGACTGCGTTTACTACGGCACGCTTCACTGAGCTTGATCCGACACGAGCTTGACCAATTGTTTACAAAATGTTCATACAAAATGACCAAGTCGACTGCGTTTACTACGGCGCGCTTCACTGAGCTTGATCCGACACGAGCTTGACCAATTGTTTACAAAATGTTCATACAAAATGACCAAGTCGACTGCGTTTACTACGGCGCGCTTCACTGAGCTTGATCCGACACGAGCTTGACCAATTGTTTACAAAATGTTCATACAAAATGACCAAGTCGACTGCGTTTACTACGGCGCGCTTCACTGAGCTTGATCCGACACGAGCTTGACCAATTGTTTACAAAATGTTCGTACAAAATGACCAAGTCGACTGCGTTTACTACGGCGCGCTTCACTGAGCTTATCCGACACGAGCTTGACCAATTGTTTACAAAATGTTCATACAACATGACCAAGTCGACTGCGTTTACTACGGCGCGCTTCACTGAGCTTGATCCGACACGAGCTTGACCAATTGTTTACAAAATGTTCATACAAAATGACCAAGTCGACTGCGTTTACTACGGCGCGCTTCACTGAGCTTGATCCGACACGAGCTTGACCAATTGTTTACAAAATGTTCATACAAAATGACCAAGTCGACTGCGTTTACTACGGCGCGCTTCACTGAGCTTGATCCGACACGAGCTTGACCAATTGTTAACAAAATGTTCATACAAAATGACCAAGTCGACTGCGTTTACTACGGCGCGCTTCACTGAGCTTGATCCGACACGAGCTTGACCAATTGTTAACGAAATGTTCATACAAAATGACCAAGTCGACTGCGTTTACTACGGCGCGCTTCACTGAGCTTGATCCGACACGAGCTTGACCAATTGTTTACAAAATGTTCATACAAAATGACCAAGTCGACTGCGTTTACTACGGCGCGCTTCACCGAGCTTGATCCGACACGAGCTTGACCAATTGTTAACGAAATGTTCATACAAAATGACCAAGTCGACTGCGTTTACTACGGCGCGCTTCACTGAGCTTGATCCGACACGAGCTTGACCAATTGTTTACAAAATGTTCATAGAAAATGACCAAGTCGACTGCGTTTACTACGGCGCGCTTCACTGAGCTTGATCCGACACGAGCTTGACCAATTGTTAACGAAATGTTAATACAAAATGACCAAGTCGACTGCGTTTACTACGGCGCGCTTCACCGAGCTTGATCCGACAAAAGCTTTACCAATTGTTTACAAAATGTTCATACAAAATGACCAAGTCGACTGCGTTTACTACGGCGCGCTTCACCGAGCTTGATCCGACACGAGCTTTATCAATTCTTTAAAAAATGTTCATACAAAATGACCAAGTCGACTGCGTTTACTACGGTGCGCTTAACCGAGCTTGATCCGACACGAGCTTGACCAATTTTTTACAAAATGTTCATACAAAATGACCAAGTCGACTGCGTTTACTACGGCGCGCTTCACTGAGCTTGATCCGACACGAGCTTGACCAATTGTTAACAAAATGACCAAGTCGACTGCGTTTACTACGGCGCGCTTCACTGAGCTTGATCCGACACGAGCTTGACCAATTGTTTACAAAATGTTCATACAAAATGACCAAGTCGACTGCGTTTACTACGGCGCGCTTCACTGAGCTTGATCCGACACGAGATTGACCAATTGTTTACAAAATGTTCATACAAAATGACCAAGTCGACTGCGTTTACTACGGCGCGCTTCACTGAGCTTGATCCGACACGAGCTTGACCAATTGTTTACAAAATGTTCATACAAAATTACCAAGTCGACTGCGTTTACTACGGCGCGCTTCACCGAGCTTGATCCGACACGAGCTTGACCAATTGTTTACAAAATGTTCATACAAAATGACCAAGTCGACTGCGTTTACTACGGCGCGCTTCACTGAGCTTGATCCGACACGAGCTTGACCAATTGTTTACAAAATGTTCGTACAAAATGACCAAGTCGACTGCGTTTACTACGGCGCGCTTCACTGAGCTTGATCCGACACGAGCTTGACCAATTGTTTACAAAATGTTCATACAAAATGACCAAGTCGACTGCGTTTACTACGGCGCGCTTCACTGAGCTTGATCCGACACGAGCTTGACCAATTGTTTACAAAATGTTCATACAAAATGACCAAGTCGACTGCGTTTACTACGGCGCGCTTCACTGAGCTTGATCCGACACGAGCTTGACCAATTGTTTACAAAATGTTCATACAAAATGACCAAGTCGACTGCGTTTACTACGGCGCGCTTCACTGAGCTTGATCCGACACGAGCTTGACCAATTGTTTACAAAATGTTCGTACAAAATGACCAAGTCGACTGCGTTTACTACGGCGCGCTTCACTGAGCTTGATCCGACACGAGCTTGACCAATTGTTTACAAAATGTTCATACAAAATGACCAAGTCGACTGCGTTTACTACGGCGCGCTTCACTGAGCTTGATCCGACACGAGCTTGACCAATTGTTTACAAAATGTTCATACAAAATGACCAAGTCGACTGCGTTTACTACGGCGCGCTTCACTGAGCTTGATCCGACACGAGCTTGACCAATTGTTTACAAAATGTTCATACAAAATGACCAAGTCGACTGCGTTTACTACGGCGCGCTTCACTGAGCTTGATCCGACACGAGCTTGACCAATTGTTTACAAAATGTTCGTACAAAATGACCAAGTCGACTGCGTTTACTACGGCGCGCTTCACTGAGCTTGATCCGACACGAGCTTGACCAATTGTTTACAAAATGTTCATACAACATGACCAAGTCGACTGCGTTTACTACGGCGCGCTTCACTGAGCTTGATCCGACACGAGCTTGACCAATTGTTTACAAAATGTTCATACAAAATGACCAAGTCGACTGCGTTTACTACGGCGCGCTTCACTGAGCTTGATCCGACACGAGCTTGACCAATTGTTTACAAAATGTTCATACAAAATGACCAAGTCGACTGCGTTTACTACGGCGCGCTTCACTGAGCTTGATCCGACACGAGCTTGACCAATTGTTAACAAAATGTTCATACAAAATGACCAAGTCGACTGCGTTTACTACGGCGCGCTTCACTGAGCTTGATCCGACACGAGCTTGACCAATTGTTAACGAAATGTTCATACAAAATGACCAAGTCGACTGCGTTTACTACGGCGCGCTTCACTAAGCTTGATCCGACACGAGCTTGACCAATTGTATACAAAATGTTCATACAAAATGACCAAGTCGACTGCGTTTACTACGGCGCGCTTCACCGAGCTTGATCCGACACGAGCTTGACCAATTGTTAACGAAATGTTCATACAAAACGACCAAGTCGACTGCGTTTACTACGGCGCGCTTCACTGAGCTTGATCCGACACGAGCTTGACCAATTGTTTACAAAATGTTCATAGAAAATGACCAAGTCGACTGCGTTTACTACGGCGCGCTTCACTGAGCTTGATCCGACACGAGCTTGACCAATTGTTAACGAAATGTTCATACAAAATGACCAAGTCGACTGCGTTTACTACGGCGCGCTTCACCGAGCTTGATCCGACACGAGCTTGACCAATTGTTAACAAAATGACCAAGTCGACTGCGTTTACTACGGCGCGCTTCACTGAGCTTGATCCGACACGAGCTTGACCAATTGTTTACAAAATGTTCATAAAAAATTACCAAGTCGACTGCGTTTACTACGGCGCGCTTCACCGAGCTTGATCCGACACGAACTTGACCAATTGTTTACAAAATGTTCATACAAAATGACCAAGTCGACTGCGTTTACTACGGCGCGCTTCACTGAGCTTGATCCGACACGAGCTTGACCAATTGTTTACAAAATGTTCGTACAAAATGACCAAGTCGACTGCGTTTACTACGGCGCGCTTCACTGAGCTTGATCCGACACGAGCTTGACCAATTGTTTACAAAATGTTCATACAAAATGACCAAGTCGACTGCGTTTACTACGGCGCGCTTCACTGAGCTTGATCCGACACGAGCTTGACCAATTGTTTACAAAATGTTCATACAAAATGACCAAGTCGACTGCGTTTACTACGGCGCGCTTCACTGAGCTTGATCCGACACGAGCTTGACCAATTGTTTACAAAATGTTCATACAAAATGACCAAGTCGACTGCGTTTACTACGGCGCGCTTCACTGAGCTTGATCCGACACGAGCTTGACCAATTGTTTACAAAATGTTCATACAAAATGACCAAGTCGACTGCGTTTACTACGGCGCGCTTCACTGAGCTTGATCCGACACGAGATTGACCAATTGTTTACAAAATGTTCATACAAAATGACCAAGTCGACTGCGTTTACTACGGCGCGCTTCACTGAGCTTGATCCGACACGAGCTTGACCAATTGTTTACAAAATGTTCATACAAAATGACCAAGTCGACTGCGTTTACTACGGCGCGCTTCACTGAGCTTGATCCGACACGAGCTTGACCAATTGTTTACAAAATGTTCATACAAAATGACCAAGTCGACTGCGTTTACTACGGCGCGCTTCACCGAGCTTGATCCGACACGAGCTTTACCAATTCTTTAAAAAATGTTCATACAAAATGACCAAGTCGACTGCGTTTACTACGGCGCGCTTCACCGAGCTTGATCCGACACGAGCTTGACCAATTGTTTACAAAATGTTCATACAAAATGACCAAGTCGACTGCGTTTACTACGGCGCGCTTCACTGAGCTTGATCCGACACGAGCTTGACCAATTGTTAACAAAATGTTCATACAAAATGACCAAGTCGACTGCGTTTACTACGGCGCGCTTCACTGAGCTTGATCCGACACGAGCTTGACCAATTGTTTACAAAATGTTCATACAAAATGACCAAGTCGACTGCGTTTACTACGGCGCGCTTCACTGAGCTTGATCCGACACGAGCTTGACCAATTGTTTACAAAATGTTCGTACAAAATGACCAAGTCGACTGCGTTTACTACGGCGCGCTTCACTGAGCTTATCCGACACGAGCTTGACCAATTGTTTACAAAATGTTCATACAACATGACCAAGTCGACTGCGTTTACTACGGCGCGCTTCACTGAGCTTGATCCGACACGAGCTTGACCAATTGTTTACAAAATGTTCATACAAAATGACCAAGTCGACTGCGTTTACTACGGCGCGCTTCACTGAGCTTGATCCGACACGAGCTTGACCAATTGTTTACAAAATGTTCATACAAAATGACCAAGTCGACTGCGTTTACTACGGCGCGCTTCACTGAGCTTGATCCGACACGAGCTTGACCAATTGTTAACAAAATGTTCATACAAAATGACCAAGTCGACTGCGTTTACTACGGCGCGCTTCACTGAGCTTGATCCGACACGAGCTTGACCAATTGTTAACGAAATGTTCATACAAAATGACCAAGTCGACTGCGTTTACTACGGCGCGCTTCACTGAGCTTGATCCGACACGAGCTTGACCAATTGTTTACAAAATGTTCATACAAAATGACCAAGTCGACTGCGTTTACTACGGCGCGCTTCACCGAGCTTGATCCGACACGAGCTTGACCAATTGTTAACGAAATGTTCATACAAAATGACCAAGTCGACTGCGTTTACTACGGCGCGCTTCACTGAGCTTGATCCGACACGAGCTTGACCAATTGTTTACAAAATGTTCATAGAAAATGACCAAGTCGACTGCGTTTACTACGGCGCGCTTCACTGAGCTTGATCCGACACGAGCTTGACCAATTGTTAACGAAATGTTAATACAAAATGACCAAGTCGACTGCGTTTACTACGGCGCGCTTCACCGAGCTTGATCCGACAAAAGCTTTACCAATTGTTTACAAAATGTTCATACAAAATGACCAAGTCGACTGCGTTTACTACGGCGCGCTTCACCGAGCTTGATCCGACACGAGCTTTATCAATTCTTTAAAAAATGTTCATACAAAATGACCAAGTCGACTGCGTTTACTACGGTGCGCTTAACCGAGCTTGATCCGACACGAGCTTGACCAATTTTTTACAAAATGTTCATACAAAATGACCAAGTCGACTGCGTTTACTACGGCGCGCTTCACTGAGCTTGATCCGACACGAGCTTGACCAATTGTTAACAAAATGTCCAAGTCGACTGCGTTTACTACGGCGCGCTTCACTGAGCTTGATCCGACACGAGCTTGACCAATTGTTTACAAAATGTTCATACAAAATGACCAAGTCGACTGCGTTTACTACGGCGCGCTTCACTGAGCTTGATCCGACACGAGATTGACCAATTGTTTACAAAATGTTCATACAAAATGACCAAGTCGACTGCGTTTACTACGGCGCGCTTCACTGAGCTTGATCCGACACGAGCTTGACCAATTGTTTACAAAATGTTCATACAAAATTACCAAGTCGACTGCGTTTACTACGGCGCGCTTCACCGAGCTTGATCCGACACGAGCTTGACCAATTGTTTACAAAATGTTCATACAAAATGACCAAGTCGACTGCGTTTACTACGGCGCGCTTCACTGAGCTTGATCCGACACGAGCTTGACCAATTGTTTACAAAATGTTCGTACAAAATGACCAAGTCGACTGCGTTTACTACGGCGCGCTTCACTGAGCTTGATCCGACACGAGCTTGACCAATTGTTTACAAAATGTTCATACAAAATGACCAAGTCGACTGCGTTTACTACGGCGCGCTTCACTGAGCTTGATCCGACACGAGCTTGACCAATTGTTTACAAAATGTTCATACAAAATGACCAAGTCGACTGCGTTTACTACGGCGCGCTTCACTGAGCTTGATCCGACACGAGCTTGACCAATTGTTTACAAAATGTTCATACAAAATGACCAAGTCGACTGCGTTTACTACGGCGCGCTTCACTGAGCTTGATCCGACACGAGCTTGACCAATTGTTTACAAAATGTTCGTACAAAATGACCAAGTCGACTGCGTTTACTACGGCGCGCTTCACTGAGCTTGATCCGACACGAGCTTGACCAATTGTTTACAAAATGTTCATACAAAATGACCAAGTCGACTGCGTTTACTACGGCGCGCTTCACTGAGCTTGATCCGACACGAGCTTGACCAATTGTTTACAAAATGTTCATACAAAATGACCAAGTCGACTGCGTTTACTACGGCGCGCTTCACTGAGCTTGATCCGACACGAGCTTGACCAATTGTTTACAAAATGTTCATACAAAATGACCAAGTCGACTGCGTTTACTACGGCGCGCTTCACTGAGCTTGATCCGACACGAGCTTGACCAATTGTTTACAAAATGTTCGTACAAAATGACCAAGTCGACTGCGTTTACTACGGCGCGCTTCACTGAGCTTGATCCGACACGAGCTTGACCAATTGTTTACAAAATGTTCATACAACATGACCAAGTCGACTGCGTTTACTACGGCGCGCTTCACTGAGCTTGATCCGACACGAGCTTGACCAATTGTTTACAAAATGTTCATACAAAATGACCAAGTCGACTGCGTTTACTACGGCGCGCTTCACTGAGCTTGATCCGACACGAGCTTGACCAATTGTTTACAAAATGTTCATACAAAATGACCAAGTCGACTGCGTTTACTACGGCGCGCTTCACTGAGCTTGATCCGACACGAGCTTGACCAATTGTTAACAAAATGTTCATACAAAATGACCAAGTCGACTGCGTTTACTACGGCGCGCTTCACTGAGCTTGATCCGACACGAGCTTGACCAATTGTTAACGAAATGTTCATACAAAATGACCAAGTCGACTGCGTTTACTACGGCGCGCTTCACTAAGCTTGATCCGACACGAGCTTGACCAATTGTATACAAAATGTTCATACAAAATGACCAAGTCGACTGCGTTTACTACGGCGCGCTTCACCGAGCTTGATCCGACACGAGCTTGACCAATTGTTAACGAAATGTTCATACAAAACGACCAAGTCGACTGCGTTTACTACGGCGCGCTTCACTGAGCTTGATCCGACACGAGCTTGACCAATTGTTTACAAAATGTTCATAGAAAATGACCAAGTCGACTGCGTTTACTACGGCGCGCTTCACTGAGCTTGATCCGACACGAGCTTGACCAATTGTTAACGAAATGTTCATACAAAATGACCAAGTCGACTGCGTTTACTACGGCGCGCTTCACCGAGCTTGATCCGACACGAGCTTGACCAATTGTTAACAAAATGACCAAGTCGACTGCGTTTACTACGGCGCGCTTCACTGAGCTTGATCCGACACGAGCTTGACCAATTGTTTACAAAATGTTCATAAAAAATTACCAAGTCGACTGCGTTTACTACGGCGCGCTTCACCGAGCTTGATCCGACACGAACTTGACCAATTGTTTACAAAATGTTCATACAAAATGACCAAGTCGACTGCGTTTACTACGGCGCGCTTCACTGAGCTTGATCCGACACGAGCTTGACCAATTGTTTACAAAATGTTCGTACAAAATGACCAAGTCGACTGCGTTTACTACGGCGCGCTTCACTGAGCTTGATCCGACACGAGCTTGACCAATTGTTTACAAAATGTTCATACAAAATGACCAAGTCGACTGCGTTTACTACGGCGCGCTTCACTGAGCTTGATCCGACACGAGCTTGACCAATTGTTTACAAAATGTTCATACAAAATGACCAAGTCGACTGCGTTTACTACGGCGCGCTTCACTGAGCTTGATCCGACACGAGCTTGACCAATTGTTTACAAAATGTTCATACAAAATGACCAAGTCGACTGCGTTTACTACGGCGCGCTTCACTGAGCTTGATCCGACACGAGCTTGACCAATTGTTTACAAAATGTTCATACAAAATGACCAAGTCGACTGCGTTTACTACGGCGCGCTTCACTGAGCTTGATCCGACACGAGATTGACCAATTGTTTACAAAATGTTCATACAAAATGACCAAGTCGACTGCGTTTACTACGGCGCGCTTCACTGAGCTTGATCCGACACGAGCTTGACCAATTGTTTACAAAATGTTCATACAAAATGACCAAGTCGACTGCGTTTACTACGGCGCGCTTCACTGAGCTTGATCCGACACGAGCTTGACCAATTGTTTACAAAATGTTCATACAAAATGACCAAGTCGACTGCGTTTACTACGGCGCGCTTCACCGAGCTTGATCCGACACGAGCTTTACCAATTCTTTAAAAAATGTTCATACAAAATGACCAAGTCGACTGCGTTTACTACGGCGCGCTTCACCGAGCTTGATCCGACACGAGCTTGACCAATTGTTTACAAAATGTTCATACAAAATGACCAAGTCGACTGCGTTTACTACGGCGCGCTTCACTGAGCTTGATCCGACACGAGCTTGACCAATTGTTAACAAAATGTTCATACAAAATGACCAAGTCGACTGCGTTTACTACGGCGCGCTTCACTGAGCTTGATCCGACACGAGCTTGACCAATAGTTAACAAAATGTTCATACAAAATGACCAAGTCGACTGCGTTTACTACGGCGCGCTTCACCGAGCTTGATCCGACACGAGCTTGACCAATTGTTTACAAAATGTTCATACAAAATGACCAAGTCGACTGCGTTTACTACGGCGCGCTTCACTGAGCTTGATCCGACACGAGCTTGACCAATTGTTTACAAAATGTTCATACGAAATTACCAAGTCGACTGCGTTTACTACGGCGCGCTTCACCGAGCTTGATCCGACACGAGCTTGACCAATTTTTTACAAAATGTTCATACAAAATGACCAAGTCGACTGCGTTTACTACGGCGCGCTTCACCGAGCTTGATCCGACACGAGCTTGACCAATTAATGTTCATACAAAATGACCAAGTCGACTGCGTTTACTACGGCGCGCTTCACCGAGCTTGATCCGACACGAGCTTGACCAATTGTTTACAAAATGTTCATACAAAATGACCAAGTCGACTGCGTTTACTACGGCGCGCTTCACTGAGCTTGATCCGACACGAGCTTGACCAATTGTTAACAAAATGTTCATACAAAATGACCAAGTCGACTGCGTTTACTACGGCGCGCTTCACTGAGCTTGATCCGACACGAGCTTGACCAATTGTTAACGAAATGTTCATACAAAATGACCAAGTCGACTGCGTTTACTACGGCGCGCTTCACTGAGCTTGATCCGACACGAGCTTGACCAATTGTTTACAAAATGTTCATACAAAATGACCAAGTCGACTGCGTTTACTACGGCGCGCTTAACTGAGCTTGATCCGACACGAGCTTGACCAATTGTTAACAAAATGTTCATACAAAATGACCAAGTCGACTGCGTTTACTACAGCGCGCTACACTGAGCTTGATCCGACACGAGCTTGACCAATAGTTAACAAAATGTTCATACAAAATGACCAAGTCGACTGCGTTTACTACGGCGCGCTTCACCGAGCTTGATCCGACACGAGCTTGACCAATTATTTACAAAATGTTCATACAAAATGACCAAGTCGACTGCGTTTACTACGGCGCGCTTCACCGAGCTTGATCCGACAAAAGCTTTACCAATTGTTTACAAAATGTTCATACAAAATGACCAAGTCGACTGCGTTTACTACGGCGCGCTTCACCGAGCTTGATCCGACACGAGCTTTATCAATTCTTTAAAAAATGTTCATACAAAATGACCAAGTCGACTGCGTTTACTACGGTGCGCTTAACCGAGCTTGATCCGACACGAGCTTGACCAATTTTTTACAAAATGTTCATACAAAATGACCAAGTCGACTGCGTTTACTACGGCGCGCTTCACTGAGCTTGATCCGACACGAGCTTGACCAATTGTTAACAAAATGACCAAGTCGACTGCGTTTACTACGGCGCGCTTCACTGAGCTTGATCCGACACGAGCTTGACTAATTGTTTACAAAATGTTCATACAAAATTACCAAGTCGACTGCGTTTACTACGGCGCGCTTCACCGAGCTTGATCCGACACGAACTTGACCAATTGTTTACAAAATGTTCATACAAAATGACCAAGTCGACTGCGTTTACTACGGCGCGCTTCACTGAGCTTGATCCGACACGAGCTTGACCAATTGTTTACAAAATGTTCGTACAAAATGACCAAGTCGACTGCGTTTACTACGGCGCGCTTCACTGAGCTTGATCCGACACGAGCTTGACCAATTGTTTACAAAATGTTCATACAAAATGACCAAGTCGACTGCGTTTACTACGGCGCGCTTCACTGAGCTTGATCCGACACGAGCTTGATTAATTGTTTACAAAATGTTCATACAAAATGACCAAGTCGACTGCGTTTACTACGGCGCGCTTCACTGAGCTTGATCCGACACGAGCTTGACCAATTGTATACAAAATGTTCATACAAAATGACCAAGTCGACTGCGTTTACTACGGCGCGCTTCACTGAGCTTGATCCGACACGAGCTTGACCAATTGTTTACAAAATGTTCGTACAAAATGACCAAGTCGACTGCGTTTACTACGGCGCGCTTCACTGAGCTTGATCCGACACGAGCTTTACCAATTGTTTACAAAATGTTCATACAACATGACCAAGTCGACTGCGTTTACTACGGCGCGCTTCACTGAGCTTGATCCGACACGAGCTTGACCAATTGTTTACAAAATGTTCATACAAAATGACCAAGTCGACTGCGTTTACTACGGCGCGCTTCACTGAGCTTGATCCGACACGAGCTTGACCAATTGTTTACAAAATGTTCATACAAAATGACCAAGTCGACTGCGTTTACTACGGCGCGCTTCACTGAGCTTGATCCGACACGAGCTTGACCAATTGTTAACAAAATGTTCATACAAAATGACCAAGTCGACTGCGTTTACTACGGCGCGCTTCACTGAGCTTGATCCGACACGAGCTTGACCAATTGTTAACGAAATGTTCATACAAAATGACCAAGTCGACTGCGTTTACTACGGCGCGCTTCACCGAGCTTGATCCGACAAAAGCTTTACCAATTGTTTACAAAATGTTCATACAAAATGACCAAGTCGACTGCGTTTACTACGGCGCGCTTCACCGAGCTTGATCCGACACGAGCTTTATCAATTCTTTAAAAAATGTTCATACAAAATGACCAAGTCGACTGCGTTTACTACGGTGCGCTTAACCGAGCTTGATCCGACACGAGCTTGACCAATTTTTTACAAAATGTTCATACAAAATGACCAAGTCGACTGCGTTTACTACGGCGCGCTTCACTGAGCTTGATCCGACACGAGCTTGACCAATTGTTAACAAAATGACCAAGTCGACTGCGTTTACTACGGCGCGCTTCACTGAGCTTGATCCGACACGAGCTTGACCAATTGTTTACAAAATGTTCATACAAAATGACCAAGTCGACTGCGTTTACTACGGCGCGCTTCACCGAGCTTGATCCGACACGAGCTTGACCAATTGTTTACAAAATGTTCATACAAAATGACCAAGTCGACTGCGTTTACTACGGCGCGCTTCACCGAGCATGATCCGACACGAGCTTGACCAATTGTTTACAAAATGTTCATACAAAATGACCAAGTCGACTGCGTTTACTACGGCGCGCTTCACTGAGCTTGATCCGACACGAGCTTGACCAATTAATGTTCATACAAAATGACCAAGTCGACTGCGTTTACTACGGCGCGCTTCACTGAGCTTGATCCGACACAAGCTTTACCAATTGTTTACAAAATGTTCATACAAAATGACCAAGTCGACTGCGTTTACTACGGCGCGCTTCACCGAGCTTGATCCGACACGAGCTTTACCAATTCTTTAAAAAATGTTCATACAAAATGACCAAGTCGACTGCGTTTACTACGGCGCGCTTCACCGAGCTTGATCCGACACGAGCTTGACCAATTTTTTACAAAATGTTCATACAAAATGACCAAGTCGACTGCGTTTACTACGGCGCGCTTCACCGAGCTTGATCCGACACGAGCTTTATCAATTCTTTAAAAAATGTTCATACAAAATGACCAAGTCGACTGCGTTTACTACGGTGCGCTTAACCGAGCTTGATCCGACACGAGCTTGACCAATTTTTTACAAAATGTTCATACAAAATGACCAAGTCGACTGCGTTTACTACGGCGCGCTTCACTGAGCTTGATCCGACACGAGCTTGACCAATTGTTAACAAAATGACCAAGTCGACTGCGTTTACTACGGCGCGCTTCACTGAGCTTGATCCGACACGAGCTTGACCAATTGTTTACAAAATGTTCATACAAAATTACCAAGTCGACTGCGTTTACTACGGCGCGCTTCACCGAGCTTGATCCGACACAAGCTTTACCAATTGTTTACAAAATGTTCATACAAAATGACCAAGTCGACTGCGTTTACTACGGCGCGCTTCACCGAGCTTGATCCGACACGAGCTTTACCAATTCTTTACAAAATGTTCGTACAAAATGACCAAGTCGACTGCGTTTACTACGGCGCGCTTCACTGAGCTTGATCCGACACGAGCTTGACCAATTGTTTACAAAACGTTCATACAAAATGACCAAGTCGACTGCGTTTACTACGGCGCGCTTCACTGAGCTTGATCCGACACGAGCTTGACCAATTGTTAACAAAATGTTCATACAAAATGACCAAGTCGACTGCGTTTACTACGGCGCGCTTCACTGAGCTTGATCCGACACGAGCTTGACCAATTGTTTACAAAATGTTCATACAAAATTACCAAGTCGACTGCGTTTACTACGGCGCGCTTCACCGAGCTTGATCCGACACGAGCTTGACCAATTTTTTACAAAATGTTCAAAAAAATGACCAAGTCGACTGCGTTTACTACGGCGCGCTTCACCGAGCTTGATCCGACACGAGCTTGACCAATTAATGTTCATACAAAATGACCAAGTCGACTGCGTTTACTACGGCGCGCTTCACTGAGCTTGATCCGACACGAGCTTGACCAATTGTTAACAAAATGTTCATACAAAATGACCAAGTCGACTGCGTTTACTACGGCGCGCTTCACTGAGCTTGACCCGACACGAGCTTGACCAATTGTTTACAAAACGTTCATACAAAATGACCAAGTCGACTGCGTTTACTACGGCGCGCTTCACCGAGCTTGATCCGACACGAGCTTGACCAATTGTTTACAAAATGTTCATACAAAATGACCAAGTCGACTGCGTTTACTACGGCGCGCTTCACTGAGCTTGATCCGACACGAGCTTGACCAATTGTTTACAAAATGTTCATACAAGATGACCAAGTCGACTGCGTTTACTACGGCGCGCTTCACTGAGCTTGATCCGACACGAGCTTGACCAATTGTTTATAAAATGTTCATACAAAATGACCAAGTCGACTGCGTTTACTACGGCGCGCTTCACTGAGCTTGATCCGACACGAGCTTGACCAATTGTTTACAAAATGTTCGTACAAAATGACCAAGTCGACTGCGTTTACTACGGCGCGCTTCACTGAGCTTGATCCGACACGAGCTTGACCAATTGTTTACAAAATGTTCATACAAAATGACCAAGTCGACTGCGTTTACTACGGCGCGCTTCACTGAGCTTGATCCGACACGAGCTTGACCAATTGTTTACAAAATGTTCATACAAAATGACCAAGTCGACTGCGTTTACTACGGCGCGCTTCACCGAGCTTGATCCGACACGAACTTGACCAATTGTTTACAAAATGTTCATACAAAATGACCAAGTCGACTGCGTTTACTACGGCGCGCTTCACTGAGCTTGATCCGACACGAGCTTGACCAATTGTTTACAAAATGTTCGTACAAAATGACCAAGTCGACTGCGTTTACTACGGCGCGCTTCACTGAGCTTGATCCGACACGAGCTTGACCAATTGTTTACAAAATGTTCATACAAAATGACCAAGTCGACTGCGTTTACTACGGCGCGCTTCACTGAGCTTGATCCGACACGAGCTTGACCAATTGTTTACAAAATGTTCATACAAAATGACCAAGTCGACTGCGTTTACTACGGCGCGCTTCACTGAGCTTGATCCGACACGAGCTTGACCAATTGTTTACAAAATGTTCATACAAAATGACCAAGTCGACTGCGTTTACTACGGCGCGCTTCACTGAGCTTGATCCGACACGAGCTTGACCAATTGTTTACAAAATGTTCGTACAAAATGACCAAGTCGACTGCGTTTACTACGGCGCGCTTCACTGAGCTTGATCCGACACGAGCTTGACCAATTGTTTACAAAATGTTCATACAAAATGACCAAGTCGACTGCGTTTACTACGGCGCGCTTCACTGAGCTTGATCCGACACGAGCTTGACCAATTGTTTACAAAATGTTCATACAAAATGACCAAGTCGACTGCGTTTACTACGGCGCGCTTCACTGAGCTTGATCCGACACGAGCTTGACCAATTGTTTACAAAATGTTCATACAACATGACCAAGTCGACTGCGTTTACTACGGCGCGCTTCACTGAGCTTGATCCGACACGAGCTTGACCAATTGTTAACAAAATGACCAAGTCGACTGCGTTTACTACGGCGTGCTTCACTGAGCTTGATCCGACACGAGCTTGACCAATTGTTTACAAAATGTTCATACAAAATTACCAAGTCGACTGCGTTTACTACGGCGCGCTTCACCGAGCTTGATCCGACACGAACTTGACCAATTGTTTACAAAATGTTCATACAAAATGACCAAGTCGACTGCGTTTACTACGGCGCGCTTCACTGAGCTTGATCCGACACGAGCTTGACCAATTGTTTACAAAATGTTCGTACAAAATGACCAAGTCGACTGCGTTTACTACGGCGCGCTTCACTGAGCTTGATCCGACACGAGCTTGACCAATTGTTTACAAAATGTTCATACAAAATGACCAAGTCGACTGCGTTTACTACGGCGCGCTTCACTGAGCTTGATCCGACACGAGCTTGACCAATTGTTTACAAAATGTTCATACAAAATGACCAAGTCGACTGCGTTTACTACGGCGCGCTTCACTGAGCTTGATCCGACACGAGCTTGACCAATTGTTTACAAAATGTTCATACAAAATGACCAAGTCGACTGCGTTTACTACGGCGCGCTTCACTGAGCTTGATCCGACACGAGCTTGACCAATTGTTTACAAAATGTTCGTACAAAATGACCAAGTCGACTGCGTTTACTACGGCGCGCTTCACTGAGCTTGATCCGACACGAGCTTGACCAATTGTTTACAAAATGTTCATACAAAATGACCAAGTCGACTGCGTTTACTACGGCGCGCTTCACTGAGCTTGATCCGACACGAGCTTGACCAATTGTTTACAAAATGTTCATACAAAATGACCAAGTCGACTGCGTTTACTACGGCGTGCTTCACTGAGCTTGATCCGACACGAGCTTGACCAATTGTTTACAAAATGTTCATACAAAATTACCAAGTCGACTGCGTTTACTACGGCGCGCTTCACCGAGCTTGATCCGACACGAGCTTGACCAATTGTTTACAAAATGTTCATACAAAATGACCAAGTCGACTGCGTTTACTACGGCGCGCTTCACCGAGCTTGATCCGACTCGAGCTTGACCAATTGTTTACAAAATGTTCATACAAAATGACCAAGTCGACTGCGTTTACTACGGCGCGCTTCACTGAACTTGATCCGACACGAGCTTGACCAATTGTTAACAAAATGTTCATACAAAATGACCAAGTCGACTGCGTTTACTACGGCGCGCTTCACTGAGCTTGATCCGACACGAGCTTGACCAATAGTTAACAAAATGTTCATACAAAATGACCAAGTCGACTGCGTTTACTACGGCGCGCTTCACCGAGCTTGATCCGACACGAGCTTGACCAATTGTTTACAAAATGTTCATACAAAATGACCAAGTCGACTGCGTTTACTACGGCGCGCTTCACCGAGCTTGATCCGACACAAGCTTTACCAATTGTTTACAAAATGTTCATACAAAATGACCAAGTCGACTGCGTTTACTACGGCGCGCTTCACCGAGCTTGATCCGACACGAGCTTTACCAATTCTTTAAAAAATGTTCATACAAAATGACCAAGTCGACTGCGTTTACTACGGCGCGCTTCACCGAGCTTGATCCGACACGAGCTTGACCAATTTTTTACAAAATGTTCATACAAAATGACCAAGTCGACTGCGTTTACTACGGCGCGCTTCACTGAGCTTGATCCGACACGAGCTTGACCAATTGTTAACAAAATGTTCATACAAAATGACCAAGTCGACTGCGTTTACTACGGCGCGCTTCACTGAGCTTGATCCGACACGAGCTTGACCAATTGTTTACAAAATGTTCATACAAAATTACCAAGTCGACTGCGTTTACTACGGCGCGCTTCACCGAGCTTGATCCGACACGAGCTTGACCAATTTTTTACAAAATGTTCAAAAAAATGACCAAGTCGACTGCGTTTACTACGGCGCGCTTCACCGAGCTTGATCCGACACGAGCTTGACCAATTAATGTTCATACAAAATGACCAAGTCGACTGCGTTTACTACGGCGCGCTTCACTGAGCTTGATCCGACACGAGCTTGACCAATTGTTAACAAAATGTTCATACAAAATGACCAAGTCGACTGCGTTTACTACGGCGCGCTTCACTGAGCTTGACCCGACACGAGCTTGACCAATTGTTTACAAAACGTTCATACAAAATGACCAAGTCGACTGCGTTTACTACGGCGCGCTTCACCGAGCTTGATCCGACACGAGCTTGACCAATTGTTTACAAAATGTTCATACAAAATGACCAAGTCGACTGCGTTTACTACGGCGCGCTTCACTGAGCTTGATCCGACACGAGCTTGACCAATTGTTTACAAAATGTTCATACAAGATGACCAAGTCGACTGCGTTTACTACGGCGCGCTTCACTGAGCTTGATCCGACACGAGCTTGACCAATTGTTTATAAAATGTTCATACAAAATGACCAAGTCGACTGCGTTTACTACGGCGCGCTTCACTGAGCTTGATCCGACACGAGCTTGACCAATTGTTTACAAAATGTTCGTACAAAATGACCAAGTCGACTGCGTTTACTACGGCGCGCTTCACTGAGCTTGATCCGACACGAGCTTGACCAATTGTTTACAAAATGTTCATACAAAATGACCAAGTCGACTGCGTTTACTACGGCGCGCTTCACTGAGCTTGATCCGACACGAGCTTGACCAATTGTTTACAAAATGTTCATACAAAATGACCAAGTCGACTGCGTTTACTACGGCGCGCTTCACTGAGCTTGATCCGACACGAGCTTGACCAATTGTTTACAAAATGTTCATACAACATGACCAAGTCGACTGCGTTTACTACGGCGCGCTTCACTGAGCTTGATCCGACACGAGCTTGACCAATTGTTAACAAAATGACCAAGTCGACTGCGTTTACTACGGCGTGCTTCACTGAGCTTGATCCGACACGAGCTTGACCAATTGTTTACAAAATGTTCATACAAAATTACCAAGTCGACTGCGTTTACTACGGCGCGCTTCACCGAGCTTGATCCGACACGAACTTGACCAATTGTTTACAAAATGTTCATACAAAATGACCAAGTCGACTGCGTTTACTACGGCGCGCTTCACTGAGCTTGATCCGACACGAGCTTGACCAATTGTTTACAAAATGTTCGTACAAAATGACCAAGTCGACTGCGTTTACTACGGCGCGCTTCACTGAGCTTGATCCGACACGAGCTTGACCAATTGTTTACAAAATGTTCATACAAAATGACCAAGTCGACTGCGTTTACTACGGCGCGCTTCACTGAGCTTGATCCGACACGAGCTTGACCAATTGTTTACAAAATGTTCATACAAAATGACCAAGTCGACTGCGTTTACTACGGCGCGCTTCACTGAGCTTGATCCGACACGAGCTTGACCAATTGTTTACAAAATGTTCATACAAAATGACCAAGTCGACTGCGTTTACTACGGCGCGCTTCACTGAGCTTGATCCGACACGAGCTTGACCAATTGTTTACAAAATGTTCGTACAAAATGACCAAGTCGACTGCGTTTACTACGGCGCGCTTCACTGAGCTTGATCCGACACGAGCTTGACCAATTGTTTACAAAATGTTCATACAAAATGACCAAGTCGACTGCGTTTACTACGGCGCGCTTCACTGAGCTTGATCCGACACGAGCTTGACCAATTGTTTACAAAATGTTCATACAAAATGACCAAGTCGACTGCGTTTACTACGGCGCGCTTCACCGAGCTTGATCCGACACGAGCTTGACCAATTTTTTACAAAATGTTCATACAAAATGACCAAGTCGACTGCGTTTACTACGGCGCGCTTCACCGAGCTTGATCCGACACGAGCTTGACCAATTAATGTTCATACAAAATGACCAAGTCGACTGCGTTTACTACGGCGCGCTTCACCGAGCTTGATCCGACACGAGCTTGACCAATTGTTAACGAAATGTTCATACAAAATGACCAAGTCGACTGCGTTTACTACGGCGCGCTTCACTGAGCTTGATCCGACACGAGCTTGACCAATTGTTTACAAAATGTTCATACAAAATGACCAAGTCGACTGCGTTTACTACGGCGCGCTTCACCGAGCTTGATCCGACACGAGCTTGACCAATTGTTTACAAAATGTTCATACAAAATGACCAAGTCGACTGCGTTTACTACGGCGCGCTTCACTGAGCTTGATCCGACACAAGCTTTACCAATTGTTTACAAAATGTTCATACAAAATGACCAAGTCGACTGCGTTTACTACGGCGCGCTTCACCGAGCTTGATCCGACACGAGCTTTACCAATTCTTTAAAAAATGTTCATACAAAATGACCAAGTCGACTGCGTTTACTACGGCGCGCTTCACCGAGCTTGATCCGACACGAGCTTGACCAATTGTTTACAAAATGTTCATACAAAATGACCAAGTCGACTGCGTTTACTACGGCGCGCTTCACCGAGCTTGATCCGACAAAAGCTTTACCAATTGTTTACAAAATGTTCATACAAAATGACCAAGTCGACTGCGTTTACTACGGCGCGCTTCACCGAGCTTGATCCGACACAAGCTTTACCAATTGTTTACAAAATGTTCATACAAAATGACCAAGTCGACTGCGTTTACTACGGCGCGCTTCACCGAGCTTGATCCGACACGAGCTTTACCAATTCTTTAAAAAATGTTCATACAAAATGACCAAGTCGACTGCGTTTACTACGGCGCGCTTCACCGAGCTTGATCCGACACGAGCTTGACCAATTTTTTACAAAATGTTCATACAAAATGACCAAGTCGACTGCGTTTACTACGGCGCGCTTCACCGAGCTTGATCCGACACGAGCTTGACCAATTAATGTTCATACAAAATGACCAAGTCGACTGCGTTTACTACGGCGCGCTTCACCGAGCTTGATCCGACACGAGCTTGACCAATTGTTAACGAAATGTTCATACAAAATGACCAAGTCGACTGCGTTTACTACGGCGCGCTTCACTGAGCTTGATCCGACACGAGCTTGACCAATTGTTTACAAAATGTTCATACAAAATGACCAAGTCGACTGCGTTTACTACGGCGCGCTTCACCGAGCTTGATCCGACACGAGCTTGACCAATTGTTTACAAAATGTTCATACAAAATGACCAAGTCGACTGCGTTTACTACGGCGCGCTTCACTGAGCTTGATCCGACACGAGCTTGACCAATTGTTAACAAAATGTTCATACAAAATGACCAAGTCGACTGCGTTTACTACAGCGCGCTTCACTGAGCTTGATCCGACACGAGCTTGACCAATAGTTAACAAAATGTTCATACAAAATGACCAAGTCGACTGCGTTTACTACGGCGCGCTTCACCGAGCTTGATCCGACACGAGCTTGACCAATTATTTACAAAATGTTCATACAAAATGACCAAGTCGACTGCGTTTACTACGGCGCGCTTCACCGAGCTTGATCCGACAAAAGCTTTACCAATTGTTTACAAAATGTTCATACAAAATGACCAAGTCGACTGCGTTTACTACGGCGCGCTTCACCGAGCTTGATCCGACACGAGCTTTATCAATTCTTTAAAAAATGTTCATACAAAATGACCAAGTCGACTGCGTTTACTACGGTGCGCTTAACCGAGCTTGATCCGACACGAGCTTGACCAATTTTTTACAAAATGTTCATACAAAATGACCAAGTCGACTGCGTTTACTACGGCGCGCTTCACTGAGCTTGATCCGACACGAGCTTGACCAATTGTTAACAAAATGACCAAGTCGACTGCGTTTACTACGGCGCGCTTCACTGAGCTTGATCCGACACGAGCTTGACTAATTGTTTACAAAATGTTCATACAAAATGACCAAGTTGACTGCGTTTACTACGGCGCGCTTCACTGAGCTTGATCCGACACGAGCTTGACCAATTGTTTACAAAATGTTCGTACAAAATGACCAAGTCGACTGCGTTTACTACGGCGCGCTTCACTGAGCTTGATCCGACACGAGCTTGACCAATTGTTTACAAAATGTTCATACAAAATGACCAAGTCGACTGCGTTTACTACGGCGCGCTTCACTGAGCTTGATCCGACACGAGCTTGACCAATTGTTTACAAAATGTTCATACAAAATGACCAAGTCGACTGCGTTTACTACGGCGCGCTTCACTGAGCTTGATCCGACACGAGCTTGACCAATTGTTTACAAAATGTTCGTACAAAATGACCAAGTCGACTGCGTTTACTACGGCGCGCTTCACTGAGCTTGATCCGACACGAGCTTGACCAATTGTTTACAAAATGTTCGTACAAAATGACCAAGTCGACTGCGTTTACTACGGCGCGCATCACTGAGCTTGATCCGACACGAGCTTGACCAATTGTTTACAAAATGTTCATACAAAATGACCAAGTCGACTGCGTTTACTACGGCGCGCTTCACTGAGCTTGATCCGACACGAGCTTGACCAATTGTTTACAAAATGTTCATACAAAATGACCAAGTCGACTGCGTTTACTACGGCGCGCTTCACTGAGCTTGATCCGACACGAGCTTGACCAATTGTTTACAAAATGTTCATACAAAATGACCAAGTCGACTGCGTTTACTACGGCGCGCTTCACTGAGCTTGATCCGACACGAGCTTGACCAATTGTTAACAAAATGTTCATACAAAATGACCAAGTCGACTGCGTTTACTACGGCGCGCTTCACTGAGCTTGATCCGACACGAGCTTGACCAATTGTTAACGAAATGTTCATACAAAATGACCAAGTCGACTGCGTTTACTACGGCGCGCTTCACTGAGCTTGATCCGACACGAGCTTGACCAATTGTTAACGAAATGTTCATACAAAATGACCAAGTCGACTGCGTTTACTACGGCGCGCTTCACTGAGCTTGATCCGACACGAGCTTGACCAATAGTTAACAAAATGTTCATACAAAATGACCAAGTCGACTGCGTTTACTACGGCGCGCTTCACTGAGCTTGATCCGACACGAGCTTGACCAATTGTTTACAAAATGTTCATACAAAATGACCAAGTCGACTGCGTTTACTACGGCGCGCTTCACTGAGCTTGATCCGACACGAGCTTGACCAATTGTTAACAAAATGTTCATACAAAATGACCAAGTCGACTGCGTTTACTACGGCGCGCTTCACTGAGCTTGATCCGACACGAGCTTGACCAATTGTTAACGAAATGTTCATACAAAATGACCAAGTCGACTGCGTTTACTACGGCGCGCTTCACTGAGCTTGATCCGACACGAGCTTGACCAATTGTTTACAAAATGTTCATAGAAAATGACCAAGTCGACTGCGTTTACTACGGCGCGCTTCACTGAGCTTGATCCGACACGAGCTTGACCAATTGTTAACGAAATGTTAATACAAAATGACCAAGTCGACTGCGTTTACTACGGCGCGCTTCACCGAGCTTGATCCGACAAAAGCTTTACCAATTGTTTACAAAATGTTCATACAAAATGACCAAGTCGACTGCGTTTACTACGGCGCGCTTCACCGAGCTTGATCCGACACGAGCTTTATCAATTCTTTAAAAAATGTTCATACAAAATGACCAAGTCGACTGCGTTTACTACGGTGCGCTTAACCGAGCTTGATCCGACACGAGCTTGACCAATTTTTTACAAAATGTTCATACAAAATGACCAAGTCGACTGCGTTTACTACGGCGCGCTTCACTGAGCTTGATCCGACACGAGCTTGACCAATTGTTAACAAAATGACCAAGTCGACTGCGTTTACTACGGCGCGCTTCACTGAGCTTGATCCGACACGAGCTTGACCAATTGTTTACAAAATGTTCATACAAAATGACCAAGTCGACTGCGTTTACTACGGCGCGCTTAACTGAGCTTGATCCGACACGAGCTTGACCAATTGTTAAGAAAATGTTCATACAAAATGACCAAGTCGACTGCGTTTACTACAGCGCGCTTCACTGAGCTTGATCCGACACGAGCTTGACTAATTGTTTACAAAATGTTCATACAAAATGACCAAGTCGACTGCGTTTACTACGGCGCGCTTCACCGAGCTTGATCCGACACGAGCTTGACCAATTATTTACAAAATGTTCATACAAAATGACCAAGTCGACTGCGTTTACTACGGCGCGCTTCACCGAGCTTGATCCGACAAAAGCTTTACCAATTGTTTACAAAATGTTCATACAAAATGACCAAGTCGACTGCGTTTACTACGGCGCGCTTCACCGAGCTTGATCCGACACGAGCTTTATCAATTCTTTAAAAAATGTTCATACAAAATGACCAAGTCGACTGCGTTTACTACGGCGCGCTTCACTGAACTTGATCCGACACGAGCTTGACCAATTGTTAACAAAATGTTCATACAAAATGACCAAGTCGACTGCGTTTACTACGGCGCGCTTCACTGAGCTTGATCCGACACGAGCTTGACCAATAGTTAACAAAATGTTCATACAAAATGACCAAGTCGACTGCGTTTACTACGGCGCGCTTCACCGAGCTTGATCCGACACGAGCTTGACCAATTGTTTACAAAATGTTCATACAAAATGACCAAGTCGACTGCGTTTACTACGGCGCGCTTCACCGAGCTTGATCCGACACAAGCTTTACCAATTGTTTACAAAATGTTCATACAAAATGACCAAGTCGACTGCGTTTACTACGGCGCGCTTCACTGAGCTTGATCCGACACGAGCTTTACCAATTCTTTAAAAAATGTTCATACAAAATGACCAAGTCGACTGCGTTTACTACGGCGCGCTTCACCGAGCTTGATCCGACACGAGCTTGACCAATTTTTTACAAAATGTTCATACAAAATGACCAAGTCGACTGCGTTTACTACGGCGCGCTTCACCGAGCTTGATCCGACACGAGCTTGACCAATTAATGTTCATACAAAATGACCAAGTCGACTGCGTTTACTACGGCGCGCTTCACCGAGCTTGATCCGACACGAGCTTGACCAATTGTTAACGAAATGTTCATACAAAATGACCAAGTCGACTGCGTTTACTACGGCGCGCTTCACTGAGCTTGATCCGACACGAGCTTGACCAATTGTTTACAAAATGTTCATACAAAATGACCAAGTCGACTGCGTTTACTACGGCGCGCTTCACCGAGCTTGATCCGACACGAGCTTGACCAATTGTTTAAAAAATGTTCATACAAAATGACCAAGTCGACTGCGTTTACTACGGCGCGCTTAACTGAGCTTGATCCGACACGAGCTTGACCAATTGTTAACAAAATGTTCATACAAAATGACCAAGTCGACTGCGTTTACTACAGCGCGCTTCACTGAGCTTGATCCGACACGAGCTTGACCAATAGTTAACAAAATGTTCATACAAAATGACCAAGTCGACTGCGTTTACTACGGCGCGCTTCACCGAGCTTGATCCGACACGAGCTTGACCAATTATTTACAAAATGTTCATACAAAATGACCAAGTCGACTGCGTTTACTACGGCGCGCTTCACCGAGCTTGATCCGACAAAAGCTTTACCAATTGTTTACAAAATGTTCATACAAAATGACCAAGTCGACTGCGTTTACTACGGCGCGCTTCACCGAGCTTGATCCGACACGAGCTTTATCAATTCTTTAAAAAATGTTCATACAAAATGACCAAGTCGACTGCGTTTACTACGGTGCGCTTAACCGAGCTTGATCCGACACGAGCTTGACCAATTTTTTACAAAATGTTCATACAAAATGACCAAGTCGACTGCGTTTACTACGGCGCGCTTCACTGAGCTTGATCCGACACGAGCTTGACCAATTGTTAACAAAATGACCAAGTCGACTGCGTTTACTACGGCGCGCTTCACTGAGCTTGATCCGACACGAGCTTGACTAATTGTTTACAAAATGTTCATACAAAATGACCAAGTCGACTGCGTTTACTACGGCGCGCTTCACTGAGCTTGATCCGACACGAGCTTGACCAATTGTTTACAAAATGTTCGTACAAAATGACCAAGTCGACTGCGTTTACTACGGCGCGCTTCACTGAGCTTGATCCGACACGAGCTTGACCAATTGTTTACAAAATGTTCATACAAAATGACCAAGTCGACTGCGTTTACTACGGCGCGCTTCACTGAGCTTGATCCGACACGAGCTTGACCAATTGTTTACAAAATGTTCATACAAAATGACCAAGTCGACTGCGTTTACTACGGCGCGCTTCACTGAGCTTGATCCGACACGAGCTTGACCAATTGTTAACAAAATGTTCGTACAAAATGACCAAGTCGACTGCGTTTACTACGGCGCGCTTCACTGAGCTTGATCCGACACGAGCTTGACCAATTGTTTACAAAATGTTCGTACAAAATGACCAAGTCGACTGCGTTTACTACGGCGCGCATCACTGAGCTTGATCCGACACGAGCTTGACCAATTGTTTACAAAATGTTCATACAAAATGACCAAGTCGACTGCGTTTACTACGGCGCGCTTCACTGAGCTTGATCCGACACGAGCTTGACCAATTGTTTACAAAATGTTCATACAAAATGACCAAGTCGACTGCGTTTACTACGGCGCGCTTCACTGAGCTTGATCCGACACGAGCTTGACCAATTGTTTACAAAATGTTCATACAAAATGACCAAGTCGACTGCGTTTACTACGGCGCGCTTCACTGAGCTTGATCCGACACGAGCTTGACCAATTGTTAACAAAATGTTCATACAAAATGACCAAGTCGACTGCGTTTACTACGGCGCGCTTCACTGAGCTTGATCCGACACGAGCTTGACCAATTGTTAACGAAATGTTCATACAAAATGACCAAGTCGACTGCGTTTACTACGGCGCGCTTCACTGAGCTTGATCCGACACGAGCTTGACCAATTGTTTACAAAATGTTCATACAAAATGACCAAGTCGACTGCGTTTACTACGGCGCGCTTCACCGAGCTTGATCCGACTCGAGCTTGACCAATTGTTTACAAAATGTTCATACAAAATGACCAAGTCGACTGCGTTTACTACGGCGCGCTTCACCGAGCTTGATCCGACACGAGCTTGACCAATTGTTAACGAAATGTTCATACAAAATGACCAAGTCGACTGCGTTTACTACGGCGCGCTTCACTGAGCTTGATCCGACACGAGCTTGACCAATTGTTTACAAAATGTTCATACAAAATGACCAAGTCGACTGCGTTTACTACGGCGCGCTTCACCGAGCTTGATCCGACACGAGCTTGACCAATTGTTTACAAAATGTTCATACAAAATGACCAAGTCGACTGCGTTTACTACGGCGCGCTTAACTGAGCTTGATCCGACACGAGCTTGACCAATTGTTAACAAAATGTTCATACAAAATGACCAAGTCGACTGCGTTTACTACAGCGCGCTTCACTGAGCTTGATCCGACACGAGCTTGACTAATTTTTTACAAAATGTTCATACAAAATGACCAAGTCGACTGCGTTTACTACGGCGCGCTTCACCGAGCTTGATCCGACACGAGCTTGACCAATTATTTACAAAATGTTCATACAAAATGACCAAGTCGACTGCGTTTACTACGGCGCGCTTCACCGAGCTTGATCCGACAAAAGCTTTACCAATTGTTTACAAAATGTTCATACAAAATGACCAAGTCGACTGCGTTTACTACGGCGCGCTTCACCGAGCTTGATCCGACACGAGCTTTATCAATTCTTTAAAAAATGTTCATACAAAATGACCAAGTCGACTGCGTTTACTACGGCGCGCTTCACTGAACTTGATCCGACACGAGCTTGACCAATTGTTAACAAAATGTTCATACAAAATGACCAAGTCGACTGCGTTTACTACGGCGCGCTTCACTGAGCTTGATCCGACACGAGCTTGACCAATAGTTAACAAAATGTTCATACAAAATGACCAAGTCGACTGCGTTTACTACGGCGCGCTTCACCGAGCTTGATCCGACACGAGCTTGACCAATTGTTTACAAAATGTTCATACAAAATGACCAAGTCGACTGCGTTTACTACGGCGCGCTTCACCGAGCTTGATCCGACACAAGCTTTACCAATTGTTTACAAAATGTTCATACAAAATGACCAAGTCGACTGCGTTTACTACGGCGCGCTTCACCGAGCTTGATCCGACACGAGCTTTACCAATTCTTTAAAAAATGTTCATACAAAATGACCAAGTCGACTGCGTTTACTACGGCGCGCTTCACCGAGCTTGATCCGACACGAGCTTGACCAATTTTTTACAAAATGTTCATACAAAATGACCAAGTCGACTGCGTTTACTACGGCGCGCTTCACCGAGCTTGATCCGACACGAGCTTGACCAATTAATGTTCATACAAAATGACCAAGTCGACTGCGTTTACTACGGCGCGCTTCACTGAGCTTGATCCGACACGAGCTTGACCAATTGTTTACAAAATGTTCATACAAAATGACCAAGTCGACTGCGTTTACTACGGCGCGCTTCACTGAGCTTGATCCGACACGAGCTTGACCAATTGTTAACAAAATGTTCATACAAAATGACCAAGTCGACTGCGTTTACTACGGCGCGCTTCACTGAGCTTGATCCGACACGAGCTTGACCAATTGTTAACGAAATGTTCATACAAAATGACCAAGTCGACTGCGTTTACTACGGCGCGCTTCACTGAGCTTGATCCGACACGAGCTTGACCAATTGTTTACAAAATGTTCATACAAAATGACCAAGTCGACTGCGTTTACTACGGCGCGCTTCACCGAGCTTGATCCGACACGAGCTTGACCAATTGTTTACAAAATGTTCATACAAAATGACCAAGTCGACTGCGTTTACTACGGCGCGCTTCACCGAGCATGATCCGACACGAGCTTGACCAATTGTTTACAAAATGTTCATACAAAATGACCAAGTCGACTGCGTTTACTACGGCGCGCTTCACTGAGCTTGATCCGACACGAGCTTGACCAACTGTTAACAAAATGTTCATACAAAATGACCAAGTCGACTGCGTTTACTACGGCGCGCTTCACTGAGCTTGATCCGACACAAGCTTTACCAATTGTTTACAAAATGTTCATACAAAATGACCAAGTCGACTGCGTTTACTACGGCGCGCTTCACCGAGCTTGATCCGACACGAGCTTTACCAATTCTTTAAAAAATGTTCATACAAAATGACCAAGTCGACTGCGTTTACTACGGCGCGCTTCACCGAGCTTGATCCGACACGAGCTTGACCAATTTTTTACAAAATGTTCATACAAAATGACCAAGTCGACTGCGTTTACTACGGCGCGCTTCACCGAGCTTGATCCGACACGAGCTTTATCAATTCTTTAAAAAATGTTCATACAAAATGACCAAGTCGACTGCGTTTACTACGGTGCGCTTAACCGAGCTTGATCCGACACGAGCTTGACCAATTTTTTACAAAATGTTCATACAAAATGACCAAGTCGACTGCGTTTACTACGGCGCGCTTCACTGAGCTTGATCCGACACGAGCTTGACCAATTGTTAACAAAATGACCAAGTCGACTGCGTTTACTACGGCGCGCTTCACTGAGCTTGATCCGACACGAGCTTGACCAATTGTTTACAAAATGTTCATACAAAATTACCAAGTCGACTGCGTTTACTACGGCGCGCTTCACCGAGCTTGATCCGACACGAACTTGACCAATTGTTTACAAAATGTTCATACAAAATGACCAAGTCGACTGCGTTTACTACGGCGCGCTTCACTGAGCTTGATCCGACACGAGCTTGACCAATTGTTTACAAAATGTTCGTACAAAATGACCAAGTCGACTGCGTTTACTACGGCGCGCTTCACTGAGCTTGATCCGACACGAGCTTGACCAATTGTTTACAAAATGTTCATACAAAATGACCAAGTCGACTGCGTTTACTACGGCGCGCTTCACCGAGCTTGATCCGACACAAGCTTTACCAATTGTTTACAAAATGTTCATACAAAATGACCAAGTCGACTGCGTTTACTACGGCGCGCTTCACCGAGCTTGATCCGACACGAGCTTTACCAATTCTTTAAAAAATGTTCATACAAAATGACCAAGTCGACTGCGTTTACTACGGCGCGCTTCACCGAGCTTGATCCGACACGAGCTTGACCAATTTTTTACAAAATGTTCATACAAAATGACCAAGTCGACTGCGTTTACTACGGCGCGCTTCACCGAGCTTGATCCGACACGAGCTTGACCAATTAATGTTCATACAAAATGACCAAGTCGACTGCGTTTACTACGGCGCGCTTCACTGAGCTTGATCCGACACGAGCTTGACCAATTGTTTACAAAATGTTCATACAAAATGACCAAGTCGACTGCGTTTACTACGGCGCGCTTCACTGAGCTTGATCCGACACGAGCTTGACCAATTGTTAACAAAATGTTCATACAAAATGACCAAGTCGACTGCGTTTACTACGGCGCGCTTCACTGAGCTTGATCCGACACGAGCTTGACCAATTGTTAACGAAATGTTCATACAAAATGACCAAGTCGACTGCGTTTACTACGGCGCGCTTCACTGAGCTTGATCCGACACGAGCTTGACCAATTGTTTACAAAATGTTCATACAAAATGACCAAGTCGACTGCGTTTACTACGGCGCGCTTCACCGAGCTTGATCCGACACGAGCTTGACCAATTGTTTACAAAATGTTCATACAAAATGACCAAGTCGACTGCGTTTACTACGGCGCGCTTCACCGAGCATGATCCGACACGAGCTTGACCAATTGTTTACAAAATGTTCATACAAAATGACCAAGTCGACTGCGTTTACTACGGCGCGCTTCACTGAGCTTGATCCGACACGAGCTTGACCAACTGTTAACAAAATGTTCATACAAAATGACCAAGTCGACTGCGTTTACTACGGCGCGCTTCACTGAGCTTGATCCGACACAAGCTTTACCAATTGTTTACAAAATGTTCATACAAAATGACCAAGTCGACTGCGTTTACTACGGCGCGCTTCACCGAGCTTGATCCGACACGAGCTTTACCAATTCTTTAAAAAATGTTCATACAAAATGACCAAGTCGACTGCGTTTACTACGGCGCGCTTCACCGAGCTTGATCCGACACGAGCTTGACCAATTTTTTACAAAATGTTCATACAAAATGACCAAGTCGACTGCGTTTACTACGGCGCGCTTCACCGAGCTTGATCCGACACGAGCTTTATCAATTCTTTAAAAAATGTTCATACAAAATGACCAAGTCGACTGCGTTTACTACGGTGCGCTTAACCGAGCTTGATCCGACACGAGCTTGACCAATTTTTTACAAAATGTTCATACAAAATGACCAAGTCGACTGCGTTTACTACGGCGCGCTTCACTGAGCTTGATCCGACACGAGCTTGACCAATTGTTAACAAAATGACCAAGTCGACTGCGTTTACTACGGCGCGCTTCACTGAGCTTGATCCGACACGAGCTTGACCAATTGTTTACAAAATGTTCATACAAAATTACCAAGTCGACTGCGTTTACTACGGCGCGCTTCACCGAGCTTGATCCGACACGAACTTGACCAATTGTTTACAAAATGTTCATACAAAATGACCAAGTCGACTGCGTTTACTACGGCGCGCTTCACTGAGCTTGATCCGACACGAGCTTGACCAATTGTTTACAAAATGTTCGTACAAAATGACCAAGTCGACTGCGTTTACTACGGCGCGCTTCACTGAGCTTGATCCGACACGAGCTTGACCAATTGTTTACAAAATGTTCATACAAAATGACCAAGTCGACTGCGTTTACTACGGCGCGCTTCACTGAGCTTGATCCGACACGAGCTTGACCAATTGTTTACAAAATGTTCATACAAATTGACCAAGTCGACTGCGTTTACTACGGCGCGCTTCACTGAGCTTGATCCGACACGAGCTTGACCAATTGTTTACAAAATGTTCATACAAAATGACCAAGTCGACTGCGTTTACTACGGCGCGCTTCACTGAGCTTGATCCGACACGAGCTTGACCAATTGTTTACAAAATGTTCGTACAAAATGACCAAGTCGACTGCGTTTACTACGGCGCGCTTCACTGAGCTTGATCCGACACGAGCTTGACTAATTGTTTACAAAATGTTCATACAAAATTACCAAGTCGACTGCGTTTACTACGGCGCGCTTCACCGAGCTTGATCCGACACGAACTTGACCAATTGTTTACAAAATGTTCATACAAAATGACCAAGTCGACTGCGTTTACTACGGCGCGCTTCACTGAGCTTGATCCGACACGAGCTTGACCAATTGTTTACAAAATGTTCATACAAAATGACCAAGTCGACTGCGTTTACTACGGCGCGCTTCACTGAGCTTGATCCGACACGAGCTTGACCAATTGTTTACAAAATGTTCATACAAAATGACCAAGTCGACTGCGTTTACTACGGCGCGCTTCACTGAGCTTGATCCGACACGAGCTTGACCAATTGTTTACAAAATGTTCATACAAAATGACCAAGTCGACTGCGTTTACTACGGCGCGCTTCACTGAGCTTGATCCGACACGAGCTTGACCAATTGTTTACAAAATGTTCATACAAAATGACCAAGTCGACTGCGTTTACTACGGCGCGCTTCACTGAGCTTGATCCGACACGAGCTTGACCAATTGTTTACAAAATGTTCGTACAAAATGACCAAGTCGACTGCGTTTACTACGGCGCGCTTCACTGAGCTTGATCCGACACGAGCTTGACCAATTGTTTACAAAATGTTCATACAACATGACCAAGTCAACTGCGTTTACTACGGCGCGCTTCACTGAGCTTGATCCGACACGAGCTTGACCAATTGTTTACAAAATGTTCATACAAAATGACCAAGTCGACTGCGTTTACTACGGCGCGCTTCACTGAGCTTGATCCGACACGAGCTTGACCAATTGTTTACAAAATGTTCATACAAAATGACCAAGTCGACTGCGTTTACTACGGCGCGCTTCACTGAGCTTGATCCGACACGAGCTTGACCAATTGTTAACAAAATGTTCATACAAAATGACCAAGTCGACTGCGTTTACTACGGCGCGCTTCACTGAGCTTGATCCGACACGAGCTTGACCAATTGTTAACGAAATGTTCATACAAAATGACCAAGTCGACTGCGTTTACTACGGCGCGCTTCACTGAGCTTGATCCGACACGAGCTTGACCAATTGTTTACAAAATGTTCATACAAAATGACCAAGTCGACTGCGTTTACTACGGCGCGCTTCACCGAGCTTGATCCGACACGAGCTTGACCAATTGTTTACAAAATGTTCATACAAAATGACCAAGTCGACTGCGTTTACTACGGCGCGCTTCACCGAGCATGATCCGACACGAGCTTGACCAATTGTTTACAAAATGTTCATACAAAATGACCAAGTCGACTGCGTTTACTACGGCGCGCTTCACTGAGCTTGATCCGACACGAGCTTGACCAATTGTTAACAAAATGTTCATACAAAATGACCAAGTCGACTGCGTTTACTACGGCGCGCTTCACTGAGCTTGATCCGACACGAGCTTGACCAATTGTTTACAAAATGTTCGTACAAAATGACCAAGTCGACTGCGTTTACTACGGCGCGCTTCACCGAGCTTGATCCGACACGAGCTTGACCAATTAATGTTCATACAAAATGACCAAGTCGACTGCGTTTACTACGGCGTGCTTCACCGAGCTTGATCCGACACGAGCTTGACCAATTGTTAACGAAATGTTCATACAAAATGACCAAGTCGACTGCGTTTACTACGGCGTGCTTCACTGAGCTTGATCCGACACGAGCTTGACCAATTGTTTACAAAATGTTCATACAAAATGACCAAGTCGACTGCGTTTACTACGGCGCGCTTCACCGAGCTTGATCCGACACGAGCTTGACCAATTGTTTACAAAATGTTCATACAAAATGACCAAGTCGACTGCGTTTACTACGGCGCGCTTAACTGAGCTTGATCCGACACGAGCTTGACCAATTGTTAACAAAATGTTCATACAAAATGACCAAGTCGACTGCGTTTACTACAGCGCGCTTCACTGAGCTTGATCCGACACGAGCTTGACCAATAGTTAACAAAATGTTCATACAAAATGACCAAGTCGACTGCGTTTACTACGGCGCGCTTCACCGAGCTTGATCCGACACGAGCTTGACCAATTATTTACAAAATGTTCATACAAAATGACCAAGTCGACTGCGTTTACTACGGCGCGCTTCACCGAGCTTGATCCGACAAAAGCTTTACCAATTGTTTACAAAATGTTCATACAAAATGACCAAGTCGACTGCGTTTACTACGGCGCGCTTCACCGAGCTTGATCCGACACGAGCTTTATCAATTCTTTAAAAAATGTTCATACAAAATGACCAATTCGACTGCGTTTACTACGGTGCGCTTAACCGAGCTTGATCCGACACGAGCTTGACCAATTTTTTACAAAATGTTCATACAAAATGACCAAGTCGACTGCGTTTACTACGGCGCGCTTCACTGAGCTTGATCCGACACGAGCTTGACCAATTGTTAACAAAATGACCAAGTCGACTGCGTTTACTACGGCGCGCATCACTGAGCTTGATCCGACACGAGCTTGACTAATTGTTTACAAAATGTTCATACAAAATTACCAAGTCGACTGCGTTTACTACGGCGCGCTTCACTGAGCTTGATCCGACACGAACTTGACCAATTGTTTACAAAATGTTCATACAAAATGACCAAGTCGACTGCGTTTACTACGGCGCGCTTCACTGAGCTTGATCCGACACGAGCTTGACCAATTGTTTACAAAATGTTCGTACAAAATGACCAAGTCGACTGCGTTTACTACGGCGCGCTTCACTGAGCTTGATCCGACACGAGCTTGACCAATTGTTTACAAAATGTTCATACAAAATGACCAAGTCGACTGCGTTTACTACGGCGCGCTTCACTGAGCTTGATCCGACACGAGCTTGACCAATTGTTTACAAAATGTTCATACAAAATGACCAAGTCGACTGCGTTTACTACGGCGCGCTTCACTGAGCTTGATCCGACACGAGCTTGACCAATTGTTTACAAAATGTTCATACAAAATGACCAAGTCGACTGCGTTTACTACGGCGCGCTTCACTGAGCTTGATCCGACACGAGCTTGACCAATTGTTTACAAAATGTTCGTACAAAATGACCAAGTCGACTGCGTTTACTACGGCGCGCTTCACTGAGCTTGATCCGACACGAGCTTGACCAATTGTTTACAAAATGTTCATACAACATGACCAAGTCGACTGCGTTTACTACGGCGCGCTTCACTGAGCTTGATCCGACACGAGCTTGACCAATTGTTTACAAAATGTTCATACAAAATGACCAAGTCGACTGCGTTTACTACGGCGCGCTTCACTGAGCTTGATCCGACACGAGCTTGACCAATTGTTTACAAAATGTTCATACAAAATGACCAAGTCGACTGCGTTTACTACGGCGCGCTTCACTGAGCTTGATCCGACACGAGCTTGACCAATTGTTAACAAAATGTTCATACAAAATGACCAAGTCGACTGCGTTTACTACGGCGCGCTTCACTGAGCTTGATCCGACACGAGCTTGACCAATTGTTAACGAAATGTTCATACAAAATGACCAAGTCGACTGCGTTTACTACGGCGCGCTTCACTGAGCTTGATCCGACACGAGCTTGACCAATTGTTTACAAAATGTTCATACAAAATGACCAAGTCGACTGCGTTTACTACGGCGCGCTTCACCGAGCTTGATCCGACACGAGCTTGACCAATTGTTTACAAAATGTTCATACAAAATGACCAAGTCGACTGCGTTTACTACGGCGCGCTTCACCGAGCATGATCCGACACGAGCTTGACCAATTGTTTACAAAATGTTCATACAAAATGACCAAGTCGACTGCGTTTACTACGGCGCGCTTCACTGAGCTTGATCCGACACGAGCTTGACCAACTGTTAACAAAATGTTCATACAAAATGACCAAGTCGACTGCGTTTACTACGGCGCGCTTCACTGAGCTTGATCCGACACAAGCTTTACCAATTGTTTACAAAATGTTCATACAAAATGACCAAGTCGACTGCGTTTACTACGGCGCGCTTCACCGAGCTTGATCCGACACGAGCTTTATCAATTCTTTAAAAAATGTTCATACAAAATGACCAATTCGACTGCGTTTACTACGGTGCGCTTAACCGAGCTTGATCCGACACGAGCTTGACCAATTTTTTACAAAATGTTCATACAAAATGACCAAGTCGACTGCGTTTACTACGGCGCGCTTCACCGAGCTTGATCCGACACGAGCTTTATCAATTCTTTAAAAAATGTTCATACAAAATGACCAATTCGACTGCGTTTACTACGGTGCGCTTAACCGAGCTTGATCCGACACGAGCTTGACCAATTTTTTACAAAATGTTCATACAAAATGACCAAGTCGACTGCGTTTACTACGGCGCGCTTCACTGAGCTTGATCCGACACGAGCTTGACCAATTGTTAACAAAATGACCAAGTCGACTGCGTTTACTACGGCGCGCATCACTGAGCTTGATCCGACACGAGCTTGACTAATTGTTTACAAAATGTTCATACAAAATTACCAAGTCGACTGCGTTTACTACGGCGCGCTTCACTGAGCTTGATCCGACACGAACTTGACCAATTGTTTACAAAATGTTCATACAAAATGACCAAGTCGACTGCGTTTACTACGGCGCGCTTCACTGAGCTTGATCCGACACGAGCTTGACCAATTGTTTACAAAATGTTCGTACAAAATGACCAAGTCGACTGCGTTTACTACGGCGCGCTTCACTGAGCTTGATCCGACACGAGCTTGACCAATTGTTTACAAAATGTTCATACAAAATGACCAAGTCGACTGCGTTTACTACGGCGCGCTTCACTGAGCTTGATCCGACACGAGCTTGACCAATTGTTTACAAAATGTTCATACAAAATGACCAAGTCGACTGCGTTTACTACGGCGCGCTTCACTGAGCTTGATCCGACACGAGCTTGACCAATTGTTTACAAAATGTTCATACAAAATGACCAAGTCGACTGCGTTTACTACGGCGCGCTTCACTGAGCTTGATCCGACACGAGCTTGACCAATTGTTTACAAAATGTTCGTACAAAATGACCAAGTCGACTGCGTTTACTACGGCGCGCTTCACTGAGCTTGATCCGACACGAGCTTGACCAATTGTTTACAAAATGTTCATACAACATGACCAAGTCGACTGCGTTTACTACGGCGCGCTTCACTGAGCTTGATCCGACACGAGCTTGACCAATTGTTTACAAAATGTTCATACAAAATGACCAAGTCGACTGCGTTTACTACGGCGCGCTTCACTGAGCTTGATCCGACACGAGCTTGACCAATTGTTTACAAAATGTTCATACAAAATGACCAAGTCGACTGCGTTTACTACGGCGCGCTTCACTGAGCTTGATCCGACACGAGCTTGACCAATTGTTAACAAAATGTTCATACAAAATGACCAAGTCGACTGCGTTTACTACGGCGCGCTTCACTGAGCTTGATCCGACACGAGCTTGACCAATTGTTAACGAAATGTTCATACAAAATGACCAAGTCGACTGCGTTTACTACGGCGCGCTTCACTGAGCTTGATCCGACACGAGCTTGACCAATTGTTTACAAAATGTTCATACAAAATGACCAAGTCGACTGCGTTTACTACGGCGCGCTTCACCGAGCTTGATCCGACACGAGCTTGACCAATTGTTTACAAAATGTTCATACAAAATGACCAAGTCGACTGCGTTTACTACGGCGCGCTTCACCGAGCATGATCCGACACGAGCTTGACCAATTGTTTACAAAATGTTCATACAAAATGACCAAGTCGACTGCGTTTACTACGGCGCGCTTCACTGAGCTTGATCCGACACGAGCTTGACCAACTGTTAACAAAATGTTCATACAAAATGACCAAGTCGACTGCGTTTACTACGGCGCGCTTCACTGAGCTTGATCCGACACAAGCTTTACCAATTGTTTACAAAATGTTCATACAAAATGACCAAGTCGACTGCGTTTACTACGGCGCGCTTCACCGAGCTTGATCCGACACGAGCTTTACCAATTCTTTAAAAAATGTTCATACAAAATGACCAAGTCGACTGCGTTTACTACGGCGCGCTTCACCGAGCTTGATCCGACACGAGCTTGACCAATTTTTTACAAAATGTTCATACAAAATGACCAAGTCGACTGCGTTTACTACGGCGCGCTTCACCGAGCTTGATCCGACACGAGCTTTATCAATTCTTTAAAAAATGTTCATACAAAATGACCAAGTCGACTGCGTTTACTACGGTGCGCTTAACCGAGCTTGATCCGACACGAGCTTGACCAATTTTTTACAAAATGTTCATACAAAATGACCAAGTCGACTGCGTTTACTACGGCGCGCTTCACTGAGCTTGATCCGACACGAGCTTGACCAATTGTTAACAAAATGACCAAGTCGACTGCGTTTACTACGGCGCGCTTCACTGAGCTTGATCCGACACGAGCTTGACCAATTGTTTACAAAATGTTCATACAAAATTACCAAGTCGACTGCGTTTACTACGGCGCGCTTCACCGAGCTTGATCCGACACGAACTTGACCAATTGTTTACAAAATGTTCATACAAAATGACCAAGTCGACTGCGTTTACTACGGCGCGCTTCACTGAGCTTGATCCGACACGAGCTTGACCAATTGTTTACAAAATGTTCGTACAAAATGACCAAGTCGACTGCGTTTACTACGGCGCGCTTCACTGAGCTTGATCCGACACGAGCTTGACCAATTGTTTACAAAATGTTCATACAAAATGACCAAGTCGACTGCGTTTACTACGGCGCGCTTCACTGAGCTTGATCCGACACGAGCTTGACCAATTGTTTACAAAATGTTCATACAAAATGACCAAGTCGACTGCGTTTACTACGGCGCGCTTCACTGAGCTTGATCCGACACGAGCTTGACCAATTGTTAACAAAATGTTCATACAAAATGACCAAGTCGACTGCGTTTACTACGGCGCGCTTCACTGAGCTTGATCCGACACGAGCTTGACCAATTGTTAACGAAATGTTCATACAAAATGACCAAGTCGACTGCGTTTACTACGGCGCGCTTCACTGAGCTTGATCCGACACGAGCTTGACCAATTGTTTACAAAATGTTCATACAAAATGACCAAGTCGACTGCGTTTACTACGGCGCGCTTCACCGAGCTTGATCCGACTCGAGCTTGACCAATTGTTTACAAAATGTTCATACAAAATGACCAAGTCGACTGCGTTTACTACGGCGCGCTTCACTGAACTTGATCCGACACGAGCTTGACCAATTGTTAACAAAATGTTCATACAAAATGACCAAGTCGACTGCGTTTACTACGGCGCGCTTCACTGAGCTTGATCCGACACGAGCTTGACCAATAGTTAACAAAATGTTCATACAAAATGACCAAGTCGACTGCGTTTACTACGGCGCGCTTCACCGAGCTTGATCCGACACGAGCTTGACCAATTGTTTACAAAATGTTCATACAAAATGACCAAGTCGACTGCGTTTACTACGGCGCGCTTCACCGAGCTTGATCCGACACAAGCTTTACCAATTGTTTACAAAATGTTCATACAAAATGACCAAGTCGACTGCGTTTACTACGGCGCGCTTCACCGAGCTTGATCCGACACGAGCTTTACCAATTGTTAACGAAATGTTCATACAAAATGACCAAGTCGACTGCGTTTACTACGGCGCGCTTCACTGAGCTTGATCCGACACGAGCTTGACCAATTGTTTACAAAATGTTCATACAAAATGACCAAGTCGACTGCGTTTACTACGGCGCGCTTCACCGAGCTTGATCCGACACGAGCTTGACCAATTGTTTACAAAATGTTCATACAAAATGACCAAGTCGACTGCGTTTACTACGGCGCGCTTCACCGAGCATGATCCGACACGAGCTTGACCAATTGTTTACAAAATGTTCATACAAAATGACCAAGTCGACTGCGTTTACTACGGCGCGCTTCACTGAGCTTGATCCGACACGAGCTTGACCAACTGTTAACAAAATGTTCATACAAAATGACCAAGTCGACTGCGTTTACTACGGCGCGCTTCACTGAGCTTGATCCGACACAAGCTTTACCAATTGTTTACAAAATGTGCATACAAAATGACCAAGTCGACTGCGTTTACTACGGCGCGCTTCACCGAGCTTGATCCGACATGAGCTTTACCAATTGTTAACGAAATGTTCATACAAAATGACCAAGTCGACTGCGTTTACTACGGCGCGCTTCACTGAGCTTGATCCGACACGAGCTTGACCAATTGTTTACAAAATGTTCATACAAAATGACCAAGTCGACTGCGTTTACTACGGCGCGCTTCACCGAGCTTGATCCGACACGAGCTTGACCAATTGTTTACAAAATGTTCATACAAAATGACCAAGTCGACTGCGTTTACTACGGCGCGCTTCACCGAGCATGATCCGACACGAGCTTGACCAATTGTTTACAAAATGTTCATACAAAATGACCAAGTCGACTGCGTTTACTACGGCGCGCTTCACTGAGCTTGATCCGACACGAGCTTGACCAACTGTTAACAAAATGTTCATACAAAATGACCAAGTCGACTGCGTTTACTACGGCGCGCTTCACTGAGCTTGATCCGACACAAGCTTTACCAATTGTTTACAAAATGTTCATACAAAATGACCAAGTCGACTGCGTTTACTACGGCGCGCTTCACCGAGCTTGATCCGACACGAGCTTTACCAATTCTTTAAAAAATGTTCATACAAAATGACCAAGTCGACTGCGTTTACTACGGCGCGCTTCACCGAGCTTGATCCGACACGAGCTTTATCAATTCTTTAAAAAATGTTCATACAAAATGACCAAGTCGACTGCGTTTACTACGGCGCGCTTCACTGAGCTTGATCCGACACGAGCTTGACCAATTGTTTACAAAATGTTCGTACAAAATGACCAAGTCGACTGCGTTTACTACGGCGCGCTTCACTGAGCTTGATCCGACACGAGCTTGACCAATTGTTTACAAAATGTTCATACAACATGACCAAGTCGACTGCGTTTACTACGGCGCGCTTCACTGAGCTTGATCCGACACGAGCTTGACCAATTGTTTACAAAATGTTCATACAAAATGACCAAGTCGACTGCGTTTACTACGGCGCGCTTCACTGAGCTTGATCCGACACGAGCTTGACCAATTGTTTACAAAATGTTCATACAAAATGACCAAGTCGACTGCGTTTACTACGGCGCGCTTCACTGAGCTTGATCCGACACGAGCTTGACCAATTGTTAACAAAATGTTCATACAAAATGACCAAGTCGACTGCGTTTACTACGGCGCGCTTCACTGAGCTTGATCCGACACGAGCTTGACCAATTGTTAACGAAATGTTCATACAAAATGACCAAGTCGACTGCGTTTACTACGGCGCGCTTCACTGAGCTTGATCCGACACGAGCTTGACCAATTGTTTACAAAATGTTCATACAAAATGACCAAGTCGACTGCGTTTACTACGGCGCGCTTCACCGAGCTTGATCCGACACGAGCTTTATCAATTCTTTAAAAAATGTTCATACAAAATGACCAATTCGACTGCGTTTACTACGGTGCGCTTAACCGAGCTTGATCCGACACGAGCTTGACCAATTTTTTACAAAATGTTCATACAAAATGACCAAGTCGACTGCGTTTACTACGGCGCGCTTCACTGAGCTTGATCCGACACGAGCTTGACCAATTGTTAACAAAATGACCAAGTCGACTGCGTTTACTACGGCGCGCATCACTGAGCTTGATCCGACACGAGCTTGACTAATTGTTTACAAAATGTTCATACAAAATTACCAAGTCGACTGCGTTTACTACGGCGCGCTTCACTGAGCTTGATCCGACACGAACTTGACCAATTGTTTACAAAATGTTCATACAAAATGACCAAGTCGACTGCGTTTACTACGGCGCGCTTCACTGAGCTTGATCCGACACGAGCTTGACCAATTGTTTACAAAATGTTCGTACAAAATGACCAAGTCGACTGCGTTTACTACGGCGCGCTTCACTGAGCTTGATCCGACACGAGCTTGACCAATTGTTTACAAAATGTTCATACAAAATGACCAAGTCGACTGCGTTTACTACGGCGCGCTTCACTGAGCTTGATCCGACACGAGCTTGACCAATTGTTTACAAAATGTTCATACAAAATGACCAAGTCGACTGCGTTTACTACGGCGCGCTTCACTGAGCTTGATCCGACACGAGCTTGACCAATTGTTTACAAAATGTTCATACAAAATGACCAAGTCGACTGCGTTTACTACGGCGCGCTTCACTGAGCTTGATCCGACACGAGCTTGACCAATTGTTTACAAAATGTTCGTACAAAATGACCAAGTCGACTGCGTTTACTACGGCGCGCTTCACTGAGCTTGATCCGACACGAGCTTGACCAATTGTTTACAAAATGTTCATACAACATGACCAAGTCGACTGCGTTTACTACGGCGCGCTTCACTGAGCTTGATCCGACACGAGCTTGACCAATTGTTTACAAAATGTTCATACAAAATGACCAAGTCGACTGCGTTTACTACGGCGCGCTTCACTGAGCTTGATCCGACACGAGCTTGACCAATTGTTTACAAAATGTTCATACAAAATGACCAAGTCGACTGCGTTTACTACGGCGCGCTTCACTGAGCTTGATCCGACACGAGCTTGACCAATTGTTAACAAAATGTTCATACAAAATGACCAAGTCGACTGCGTTTACTACGGCGCGCTTCACTGAGCTTGATCCGACACGAGCTTGACCAATTGTTAACGAAATGTTCATACAAAATGACCAAGTCGACTGCGTTTACTACGGCGCGCTTCACTGAGCTTGATCCGACACGAGCTTGACCAATTGTTTACAAAATGTTCATACAAAATGACCAAGTCGACTGCGTTTACTACGGCGCGCTTCACCGAGCTTGATCCGACACGAGCTTGACCAATTGTTTACAAAATGTTCATACAAAATGACCAAGTCGACTGCGTTTACTACGGCGCGCTTCACCGAGCATGATCCGACACGAGCTTGACCAATTGTTTACAAAATGTTCATACAAAATGACCAAGTCGACTGCGTTTACTACGGCGCGCTTCACTGAGCTTGATCCGACACGAGCTTGACCAACTGTTAACAAAATGTTCATACAAAATGACCAAGTCGACTGCGTTTACTACGGCGCGCTTCACTGAGCTTGATCCGACACAAGCTTTACCAATTGTTTACAAAATGTTCATACAAAATGACCAAGTCGACTGCGTTTACTACGGCGCGCTTCACCGAGCTTGATCCGACACGAGCTTTACCAATTCTTTAAAAAATGTTCATACAAAATGACCAAGTCGACTGCGTTTACTACGGCGCGCTTCACCGAGCTTGATCCGACACGAGCTTGACCAATTTTTTACAAAATGTTCATACAAAATGACCAAGTCGACTGCGTTTACTACGGCGCGCTTCACCGAGCTTGATCCGACACGAGCTTTATCAATTCTTTAAAAAATGTTCATACAAAATGACCAAGTCGACTGCGTTTACTACGGTGCGCTTAACCGAGCTTGATCCGACACGAGCTTGACCAATTTTTTACAAAATGTTCATACAAAATGACCAAGTCGACTGCGTTTACTACGGCGCGCTTCACTGAGCTTGATCCGACACGAGCTTGACCAATTGTTAACAAAATGACCAAGTCGACTGCGTTTACTACGGCGCGCTTCACTGAGCTTGATCCGACACGAGCTTGACCAATTGTTTACAAAATGTTCATACAAAATTACCAAGTCGACTGCGTTTACTACGGCGCGCTTCACCGAGCTTGATCCGACACGAACTTGACCAATTGTTTACAAAATGTTCATACAAAATGACCAAGTCGACTGCGTTTACTACGGCGCGCTTCACTGAGCTTGATCCGACACGAGCTTGACCAATTGTTAACAAAATGACCAAGTCGACTGCGTTTACTACGGCGCGCATCACTGAGCTTGATCCGACACGAGCTTGACTAATTGTTTACAAAATGTTCATACAAAATTACCAAGTCGACTGCGTTTACTACGGCGCGCTTCACTGAGCTTGATCCGACACGAACTTGACCAATTGTTTACAAAATGTTCATACAAAATGACCAAGTCGACTGCGTTTACTACGGCGCGCTTCACTGAGCTTGATCCGACACGAGCTTGACCAATTGTTTACAAAATGTTCGTACAAAATGACCAAGTCGACTGCGTTTACTACGGCGCGCTTCACTGAGCTTGATCCGACACGAGCTTGACCAATTGTTTACAAAATGTTCATACAAAATGACCAAGTCGACTGCGTTTACTACGGCGCGCTTCACTGAGCTTGATCCGACACGAGCTTGACCAATTGTTTACAAAATGTTCATACAAAATGACCAAGTCGACTGCGTTTACTACGGCGCGCTTCACTGAGCTTGATCCGACACGAGCTTGACCAATTGTTTACAAAATGTTCATACAAAATGACCAAGTCGACTGCGTTTACTACGGCGCGCTTCACTGAGCTTGATCCGACACGAGCTTGACCAATTGTTTACAAAATGTTCGTACAAAATGACCAAGTCGACTGCGTTTACTACGGCGCGCTTCACTGAGCTTGATCCGACACGAGCTTGACCAATTGTTTACAAAATGTTCATACAACATGACCAAGTCGACTGCGTTTACTACGGCGCGCTTCACTGAGCTTGATCCGACACGAGCTTGACCAATTGTTTACAAAATGTTCATACAAAATGACCAAGTCGACTGCGTTTACTACGGCGCGCTTCACTGAGCTTGATCCGACACGAGCTTGACCAATTGTTTACAAAATGTTCATACAAAATGACCAAGTCGACTGCGTTTACTACGGCGCGCTTCACTGAGCTTGATCCGACACGAGCTTGACCAATTGTTAACAAAATGTTCATACAAAATGACCAAGTCGACTGCGTTTACTACGGCGCGCTTCACTGAGCTTGATCCGACACGAGCTTGACCAATTGTTAACGAAATGTTCATACAAAATGACCAAGTCGACTGCGTTTACTACGGCGCGCTTCACTGAGCTTGATCCGACACGAGCTTGACCAATTGTTTACAAAATGTTCATACAAAATGACCAAGTCGACTGCGTTTACTACGGCGCGCTTCACCGAGCTTGATCCGACACGAGCTTGACCAATTGTTTACAAAATGTTCATACAAAATGACCAAGTCGACTGCGTTTACTACGGCGCGCTTCACCGAGCATGATCCGACACGAGCTTGACCAATTGTTTACAAAATGTTCATACAAAATGACCAAGTCGACTGCGTTTACTACGGCGCGCTTCACTGAGCTTGATCCGACACGAGCTTGACCAACTGTTAACAAAATGTTCATACAAAATGACCAAGTCGACTGCGTTTACTACGGCGCGCTTCACTGAGCTTGATCCGACACAAGCTTTACCAATTGTTTACAAAATGTTCATACAAAATGACCAAGTCGACTGCGTTTACTACGGCGCGCTTCACCGAGCTTGATCCGACACGAGCTTTACCAATTCTTTAAAAAATGTTCATACAAAATGACCAAGTCGACTGCGTTTACTACGGCGCGCTTCACCGAGCTTGATCCGACACGAGCTTGACCAATTTTTTACAAAATGTTCATACAAAATGACCAAGTCGACTGCGTTTACTACGGCGCGCTTCACCGAGCTTGATCCGACACGAGCTTTATCAATTCTTTAAAAAATGTTCATACAAAATGACCAAGTCGACTGCGTTTACTACGGTGCGCTTAACCGAGCTTGATCCGACACGAGCTTGACCAATTTTTTACAAAATGTTCATACAAAATGACCAAGTCGACTGCGTTTACTACGGCGCGCTTCACTGAGCTTGATCCGACACGAGCTTGACCAATTGTTAACAAAATGACCAAGTCGACTGCGTTTACTACGGCGCGCTTCACTGAGCTTGATCCGACACGAGCTTGACCAATTGTTTACAAAATGTTCATACAAAATTACCAAGTCGACTGCGTTTACTACGGCGCGCTTCACCGAGCTTGATCCGACACGAACTTGACCAATTGTTTACAAAATGTTCATACAAAATGACCAAGTCGACTGCGTTTACTACGGCGCGCTTCACTGAGCTTGATCCGACACGAGCTTGACCAATTGTTTACAAAATGTTCGTACAAAATGACCAAGTCGACTGCGTTTACTACGGCGCGCTTCACTGAGCTTGATCCGACACGAGCTTGACCAATTGTTTACAAAATGTTCATACAAAATGACCAAGTCGACTGCGTTTACTACGGCGCGCTTCACTGAGCTTGATCCGACACGAGCTTGACCAATTGTTTACAAAATGTTCATACAAATTGACCAAGTCGACTGCGTTTACTACGGCGCGCTTCACTGAGCTTGATCCGACACGAGCTTGACCAATTGTTTACAAAATGTTCATACAAAATGACCAAGTCGACTGCGTTTACTACGGCGCGCTTCACTGAGCTTGATCCGACACGAGCTTGACCAATTGTTTACAAAATGTTCGTACAAAATGACCAAGTCGACTGCGTTTACTACGGCGCGCTTCACTGAGCTTGATCCGACTCGAGCTTGACCAATTGTTTACAAAATGTTCATACAAAATGACCAAGTCGACTGCGTTTACTACGGCGCGCTTCACTGAGCTTGATCCGACACGAGCTTGACCAATTGTTTACAAAATGTTCATACAAAATGACCAAGTCGACTGCGTTTACTACGGCGCGCTTCACTGAGCTTGATCCGACACGAGCTTGACCAATTGTTTACAAAATGTTCATACAAAATGACCAAGTCGACTGCGTTTACTACGGCGCGCTTCACTGAGCTTGATCCGACACGAGCTTGACCAATTGTTAACAAAATGTTCATACAAAATGACCAAGTCGACTGCGTTTACTACGGCGCGCTTCACTGAGCTTGATCCGACACGAGCTTGACCAATTGTTAACGAAATGTTCATACAAAATGACCAAGTCGACTGCGTTTACTACGGCGCGCTTCACTGAGCTTGATCCGACACGAGCTTGACCAATTGTTTACAAAATGTTCATACAAAATGACCAAGTCGACTGCGTTTACTACGGCGCGCTTCACCGAGCTTGATCCGACTCGAGCTTGACCAATTGTTTACAAAATGTTCATACAAAATGACCAAGTCGACTGCGTTTACTACGGCGCGCTTCACTGAACTTGATCCGACACGAGCTTGACCAATTGTTAACAAAATGTTCATACAAAATGACCAAGTCGACTGCGTTTACTACGGCGCGCTTCACTGAGCTTGATCCGACACGAGCTTGACCAATAGTTAACAAAATGTTCATACAAAATGACCAAGTCGACTGCGTTTACTACGGCGCGCTTCACCGAGCTTGATCCGACACGAGCTTGACCAATTGTTTACAAAATGTTCATACAAAATGACCAAGTCGACTGCGTTTACTACGGCGCGCTTCACCGAGCTTGATCCGACACAAGCTTTACCAATTGTTTACAAAATGTTCATACAAAATGACCAAGTCGACTGCGTTTACTACGGCGCGCTTCACCGAGCTTGATCCGACACGAGCTTTACCAATTGTTAACGAAATGTTCATACAAAATGACCAAGTCGACTGCGTTTACTACGGCGCGCTTCACTGAGCTTGATCCGACACGAGCTTGACCAATTGTTTACAAAATGTTCATACAAAATGACCAAGTCGACTGCGTTTACTACGGCGCGCTTCACCGAGCTTGATCCGACACGAGCTTGACCAATTGTTTACAAAATGTTCATACAAAATGACCAAGTCGACTGCGTTTACTACGGCGCGCTTCACCGAGCATGATCCGACACGAGCTTGACCAATTGTTTACAAAATGTTCATACAAAATGACCAAGTCGACTGCGTTTACTACGGCGCGCTTCACTGAGCTTGATCCGACACGAGCTTGACCAACTGTTAACAAAATGTTCATACAAAATGACCAAGTCGACTGCGTTTACTACGGCGCGCTTCACTGAGCTTGATCCGACACAAGCTTTACCAATTGTTTACAAAATGTGCATACAAAATGACCAAGTCGACTGCGTTTACTACGGCGCGCTTCACCGAGCTTGATCCGACATGAGCTTTACCAATTGTTAACGAAATGTTCATACAAAATGACCAAGTCGACTGCGTTTACTACGGCGCGCTTCACTGAGCTTGATCCGACACGAGCTTGACCAATTGTTTACAAAATGTTCATACAAAATGACCAAGTCGACTGCGTTTACTACGGCGCGCTTCACCGAGCTTGATCCGACACGAGCTTGACCAATTGTTTACAAAATGTTCATACAAAATGACCAAGTCGACTGCGTTTACTACGGCGCGCTTCACCGAGCATGATCCGACACGAGCTTGACCAATTGTTTACAAAATGTTCATACAAAATGACCAAGTCGACTGCGTTTACTACGGCGCGCTTCACTGAGCTTGATCCGACACGAGCTTGACCAACTGTTAACAAAATGTTCATACAAAATGACCAAGTCGACTGCGTTTACTACGGCGCGCTTCACTGAGCTTGATCCGACACAAGCTTTACCAATTGTTTACAAAATGTTCATACAAAATGACCAAGTCGACTGCGTTTACTACGGCGCGCTTCACCGAGCTTGATCCGACACGAGCTTTACCAATTCTTTAAAAAATGTTCATACAAAATGACCAAGTCGACTGCGTTTACTACGGCGCGCTTCACCGAGCTTGATCCGACACGAGCTTGACCAATTTTTTACAAAATGTTCATACAAAATGACCAAGTCGACTGCGTTTACTACGGCGCGCTTCACCGAGCTTGATCCGACACGAGCTTTATCAATTCTTTAAAAAATGTTCATACAAAATGACCAAGTCGACTGCGTTTACTACGGCGCGCTTCACTGAGCTTGATCCGACACGAGCTTGACCAATTGTTTACAAAATGTTCGTACAAAATGACCAAGTCGACTGCGTTTACTACGGCGCGCTTCACTGAGCTTGATCCGACACGAGCTTGACCAATTGTTTACAAAATGTTCATACAACATGACCAAGTCGACTGCGTTTACTACGGCGCGCTTCACTGAGCTTGATCCGACACGAGCTTGACCAATTGTTTACAAAATGTTCATACAAAATGACCAAGTCGACTGCGTTTACTACGGCGCGCTTCACTGAGCTTGATCCGACACGAGCTTGACCAATTGTTTACAAAATGTTCATACAAAATGACCAAGTCGACTGCGTTTACTACGGCGCGCTTCACTGAGCTTGATCCGACACGAGCTTGACCAATTGTTAACAAAATGTTCATACAAAATGACCAAGTCGACTGCGTTTACTACGGCGCGCTTCACTGAGCTTGATCCGACACGAGCTTGACCAATTGTTAACGAAATGTTCATACAAAATGACCAAGTCGACTGCGTTTACTACGGCGCGCTTCACTGAGCTTGATCCGACACGAGCTTGACCAATTGTTTACAAAATGTTCATACAAAATGACCAAGTCGACTGCGTTTACTACGGCGCGCTTCACCGAGCTTGATCCGACACGAGCTTGACCAATTGTTTACAAAATGTTCATACAAAATGACCAAGTTGACTGCGTTTACTACGGCGCGCTTCACCGAGCATGATCCGACACGAGCTTGACCAATTGTTTACAAAATGTTCATACAAAATGACCAAGTCGACTGCGTTTACTACGGCGCGCTTCACTGAGCTTGATCCGACACGAGCTTGACCAATTGTTTACAAAATGTTCATACAAAATGACCAAGTCGACTGCGTTTACTACGGCGCGCTTCACCGAGCTTGATCCGACACGAGCTTGACCAATTGTTTACAAAATGTTCATACAAAATGACCAAGTCGACTGCGTTTACTACGGCGCGCTTCACCGAGCATGATCCGACACGAGCTTGACCAATTGTTTACAAAATGTTCATACAAAATGACCAAGTCGACTGCGTTTACTACGGCGCGCTTCACTGAGCTTGATCCGACACGAGCTTGACCAATTGTTTACAAAATGTTCATACAAAATGACCAAGTCGACTGCGTTTACTACGGCGCGCTTCACTGAGCTTGATCCGACACGAGCTTGACCAATTGTTTACAAAATGTTCATACAAAATGACCAAGTCGACTGCGTTTACTACGGCGCGCTTCACTGAGCTTGATCCGACACGAGCTTGACCAATTGTTAACAAAATGTTCATACAAAATGACCAAGTCGACTGCGTTTAATACGGCGCGCTTCACTGAGCTTGATCCGACACGAGCTTGACCAATTGTTAACGAAATGTTCATACAAAATGACCAAGTCGACTGCGTTTACTACGGCGCGCTTCACTGAGCTTGATCCGACACGAGCTTGACCAATTGTTTACAAAATGTTCATACAAAATGACCAAGTCGACTGCGTTTACTACGGCGCGCTTCACCGAGCTTGATCCGACTCGAGCTTGACCAATTGTTTACAAAATGTTCATACAAAATGACCAAGTCGACTGCGTTTACTACGGTGCGCTTCACTGAACTTGATCCGACACGAGCTTGACCAATTGTTAACAAAATGTTCATACAAAATGACCAAGTCGACTGCGTTTACTACGGCGCGCTTCACTGAGCTTGATCCGACACGAGCTTGACCAATAGTTAACAAAATGTTCATACAAAATGACCAAGTCGACTGCGTTTACTACGGCGCGCTTCACCGAGCTTGATCCGACACGAGCTTGACCAATTGTTTACAAAATGTTCATACAAAATGACCAAGTCGACTGCGTTTACTACGGCGCGCTTCACCGAGCTTGATCCGACACAAGCTTTACCAATTGTTTACAAAATGTTCATACAAAATGACCAAGTCGACTGCGTTTACTACGGCGCGCTTCACCGAGCTTGATCCGACACGAGCTTTACCAATTGTTAACGAAATGTTCATACAAAATGACCAAGTCGACTGCGTTTACTACGGCGCGCTTCACTGAGCTTGATCCGACACGAGCTTGACCAATTGTTTACAAAATGTTCATACAAAATGACCAAGTCGACTGCGTTTACTACGGCGCGCTTCACCGAGCTTGATCCGACACGAGCTTGACCAATTGTTTACAAAATGTTCATACAAAATGACCAAGTCGACTGCGTTTACTACGGCGCGCTTCACCGAGCATGATCCGACACGAGCTTGACCAATTGTTTACAAAATGTTCATACAAAATGACCAAGTCGACTGCGTTTACTACGGCGCGCTTCACTGAGCTTGATCCGACACGAGCTTGACCAACTGTTAACAAAATGTTCATACAAAATGACCAAGTCGACTGCGTTTACTACGGCGCGCTTCACTGAGCTTGATCCGACACAAGCTTTACCAATTGTTTACAAAATGTGCATACAAAATGACCAAGTCGACTGCGTTTACTACGGCGCGCTTCACCGAGCTTGATCCGACACGAGCTTTACCAATTGTTAACGAAATGTTCATACAAAATGACCAAGTCGACTGCGTTTACTACGGCGCGCTTCACTGAGCTTGATCCGACACGAGCTTGACCAATTGTTTACAAAATGTTCATACAAAATGACCAAGTCGACTGCGTTTACTACGGCGCGCTTCACCGAGCTTGATCCGACACGAGCTTGACCAATTGTTTACAAAATGTTCATACAAAATGACCAAGTCGACTGCGTTTACTACGGCGCGCTTCACCGAGCATGATCCGACACGAGCTTGACCAATTGTTTACAAAATGTTCATACAAAATGACCAAGTCGACTGCGTTTACTACGGCGCGCTTCACTGAGCTTGATCCGACACGAGCTTGACCAACTGTTAACAAAATGTTCATACAAAATGACCAAGTCGACTGCGTTTACTACGGCGCGCTTCACTGAGCTTGATCCGACACAAGCTTTACCAATTGTTTACAAAATGTTCATACAAAATGACCAAGTCGACTGCGTTTACTACGGCGCGCTTCACCGAGCTTGATCCGACACGAGCTTTACCAATTCTTTAAAAAATGTTCATACAAAATGACCAAGTCGACTGCGTTTACTACGGCGCGCTTCACCGAGCTTGATCCGACACGAGCTTGACCAATTTTTTACAAAATGTTCATACAAAATGACCAAGTCGACTGCGTTTACTACGGCGCGCTTCACCGAGCTTGATCCGACACGAGCTTTATCAATTCTTTAAAAAATGTTCATACAAAATGACCAAGTCGACTGCGTTTACTACGGCGCGCTTCACTGAGCTTGATCCGACACGAGCTTGACCAATTGTTTACAAAATGTTCGTACAAAATGACCAAGTCGACTGCGTTTACTACGGCGCGCTTCACTGAGCTTGATCCGACACGAGCTTGACCAATTGTTTACAAAATGTTCATACAACATGACCAAGTCGACTGCGTTTACTACGGCGCGCTTCACTGAGCTTGATCCGACACGAGCTTGACCAATTGTTTACAAAATGTTCATACAAAATGACCAAGTCGACTGCGTTTACTACGGCGCGCTTCACTGAGCTTGATCCGACACGAGCTTGACCAATTGTTTACAAAATGTTCATACAAAATGACCAAGTCGACTGCGTTTACTACGGCGCGCTTCACTGAGCTTGATCCGACACGAGCTTGACCAATTGTTAACAAAATGTTCATACAAAATGACCAAGTCGACTGCGTTTACTACGGCGCGCTTCACTGAGCTTGATCCGACACTAGCTTGACCAATTGTTAACGAAATGTTCATACAAAATGACCAAGTCGACTGCGTTTACTACGGCGCGCTTCACTGAGCTTGATCCGACACGAGCTTGACCAATTGTTTACAAAATGTTCATACAAAATGACCAAGTCGACTGCGTTTACTACGGCGCGCTTCACCGAGCTTGATCCGACACGAGCTTGACCAATTGTTTACAAAATGTTCATACAAAATGACCAAGTCGACTGCGTTTACTACGGCGCGCTTCACCGAGCATGATCCGACAAGAGCTTGACCAATTGTTTACAAAATGTTCATACAAAATGACCAAGTCGACTGCGTTTACTACGGCGCGCTTCACTGAGCTGGATCCGACACGAGCTTGACCAATTGTTAACAAAATGTTCATACAAAATGACCAAGTCGACTGCGTTTACTACGGCGCGCTTCACTGAGCTTGATCCGACACGAGCTTGACCAATTGTTTACAAAATGTTCGTACAAAATGACCAAGTCGACTGCGTTTACTACGGCGCGCTTCACCGAGCTTGATCCGACACGAGCTTGACCAATTAATGTTCATACAAAATGACCAAGTCGACTGCGTTTACTACGGCGCGCTTCACCGAGCTTGATCCGACACGAGCTTGACCAATTGTTAACGAAATGTTCATACAAAATGACCAAGTCGACTGCGTTTACTACGGCGCGCTTCACTGAGCTTGATCCGACACGAGCTTGACCAATTGTTTACAAAATGTTCATACAAAATGACCAAGTCGACTGCGTTTACTACGGCGCGCTTCACCGAGCTTGATCCGACACGAGCTTGACCAATTGTTTACAAAATGTTCATACAAAATGACCAAGTCGACTGCGTTTACTACGGCGCGCTTAACTGAGCTTGATCCGACACGAGCTTGACCAATTGTTAACAAAATGTTCATACAAAATGACCAAGTCGACTGCGTTTACTACAGCGCGCTTCACTGAGCTTGATCCGACACGAGCTTGACCAATAGTTAACAAAATGTTCATACAAAATGACCAAGTCGACTGCGTTTACTACGGCGCGCTTCACCGAGCTTGATCCGACACGAGCTTGACCAATTATTTACAAAATGTTCATACAAAATGACCAAGTCGACTGCGTTTACTACGGCGCGCTTCACCGAGCTTGATCCGACACGAGCTTGACCAATTGTTTACAAAATGTTCATACAAAATGACCAAGTCGACTGCGTTTACGGCGCGCTTCACTGAGCTTGATCCGACACGAGCTTGACCAATTCTTTAAAAAATGTTCATACAAAATGACCAAGTCGACTGCGTTTACTACGGTGCGCTTAACCGAGCTTGATCCGACACGAGCTTGACCAATTTTTTACAAAATGTTCATACAAAATGACCAAGTTGACTGCGTTTACTACGGCGCGCTTCACTGAGCTTGATCCGACACGAGCTTGACCAATTGTTAACAAAATGACCAAGTCGACTGCGTTTACTACGGCGCGCATCACTGAGCTTGATCCGACACGAGCTTGACTAATTGTTTACAAAATGTTCATACAAAATTACCAAGTCGACTGCGTTTACTACGGCGCGCTTCACCGAGCTTGATCCGACACGAACTTGACCAATTGTTTACAAAATGTTCATACAAAATGACCAAGTCGACTGCGTTTACTACGGCGCGCTTCACTGAGCTTGATCCGACACGAGCTTGACCAATTGTTTACAAAATGTTCGTACAAAATGACCAAGTCGACTGCGTTTACTACGGCGCGCTTCACTGAGCTTGATCCGACACGAGCTTGACCAATTGTTTACAAAATGTTCATACAAAATGACCAAGTCGACTGCGTTTACTACGGCGCGCTTCACTGAGCTTGATCCGACACGAGCTTGACCAATTGTTTACAAAATGTTCATACAAAATGACCAAGTCGACTGCGTTTACTACGGCGCGCTTCACTGAGCTTGATCCGACACGAGCTTGACCAATTGTTTACAAAATGTTCATACAAAATGACCAAGTCGACTGCGTTTACTACGGCGCGCTTCACTGAGCTTGATCCGACACGAGCTTGACCAATTGTTTACAAAATGTTCGTACAAAATGACCAAGTCGACTGCGTTTACTACGGCGCGCTTCACTGAGCTTGATCCGACACGAGCTTGACCAATTGTTTACAAAATGTTCATACAAAATGACCAAGTCGACTGCGTTTACTACGGCGCGCTTCACCGAGCTTGATCCGACACGAGCTTGACCAATTGTTTACAAAATGTTCATACAAAATGACCAAGTCGACTGCGTTTACTACGGCGCGCTTCACCGAGCATGATCCGACACGAGCTTGACCAATTGTTTACAAAATGTTCATACAAAATGACCAAGTCGACTGCGTTTACTACGGCGCGCTTCACTGAGCTTGATCCGACACGAGCTTGACCAACTGTTAACAAAATGTTCATACAAAATGACCAAGTCGACTGCGTTTACTACGGCGCGCTTCACTGAGCTTGATCCGACACAAGCTTTACCAATTGTTTACAAAATGTGCATACAAAATGACCAAGTCGACTGCGTTTACTACGGCGCGCTTCACCGAGCTTGATCCGACACGAGCTTTACCAATTGTTAACGAAATGTTCATACAAAATGACCAAGTCGACTGCGTTTACTACGGCGCGCTTCACTGAGCTTGATCCGACACGAGCTTGACCAATTGTTTACAAAATGTTCATACAAAATGACCAAGTCGACTGCGTTTACTACGGCGCGCTTCACCGAGCTTGATCCGACACGAGCTTGACCAATTGTTTACAAAATGTTCATACAAAATGACCAAGTCGACTGCGTTTACTACGGCGCGCTTCACCGAGCATGATCCGACACGAGCTTGACCAATTGTTTACAAAATGTTCATACAAAATGACCAAGTCGACTGCGTTTACTACGGCGCGCTTCACTGAGCTTGATCCGACACGAGCTTGACCAACTGTTAACAAAATGTTCATACAAAATGACCAAGTCGACTGCGTTTACTACGGCGCGCTTCACTGAGCTTGATCCGACACAAGCTTTACCAATTGTTTACAAAATGTTCATACAAAATGACCAAGTCGACTGCGTTTACTACGGCGCGCTTCACTGAGCTTGATCCGACACAAGCTTTACCAATTGTTTACAAAATGTGCATACAAAATGACCAAGTCGACTGCGTTTACTACGGCGCGCTTCACCGAGCTTGATCCGACACGAGCTTTACCAATTGTTAACGAAATGTTCATACAAAATGACCAAGTCGACTGCGTTTACTACGGCGCGCTTCACTGAGCTTGATCCGACACGAGCTTGACCAATTGTTTACAAAATGTTCATACAAAATGACCAAGTCGACTGCGTTTACTACGGCGCGCTTCACCGAGCTTGATCCGACACGAGCTTGACCAATTGTTTACAAAATGTTCATACAAAATGACCAAGTCGACTGCGTTTACTACGGCGCGCTTCACTGAGCTTGATCCGACACGAGCTTGACCAATTGTTTACAAAATGTTCATACAACATGACCAAGTCGACTGCGTTTACTACGGCGCGCTTCACTGAGCTTGATCCGACACGAGCTTGACCAATTGTTTACAAAATGTTCATACAAAATGACCAAGTCGACTGCGTTTACTACGGCGCGCTTCACTGAGCTTGATCCGACACGAGCTTGACCAATTGTTTACAAAATGTTCATACAAAATGACCAAGTCGACTGCGTTTACTACGGCGCGCTTCACTGAGCTTGATCCGACACGAGCTTGACCAATTGTTAACAAAATGTTCATACAAAATGACCAAGTCGACTGCGTTTACTACGGCGCGCTTCACTGAGCTTGATCCGACACGAGCTTGACCAATTGTTAACGAAATGTTCATACAAAATGACCAAGTCGACTGCGTTTACTACGGCGCGCTTCACTGAGCTTGATCCGACACGAGCTTGACCAATTGTTTACAAAATGTTCATACAAAATGACCAAGTCGACTGCGTTTACTACGGCGCGCTTCACCGAGCTTGATCCGACACGAGCTTGACCAATTGTTTACAAAATGTTCATACAAAATGACCAAGTCGACTGCGTTTACTACGGCGCGCTTCACCGAGCATGATCCGACACGAGCTTGACCAATTGTTTACAAAATGTTCATACAAAATGACCAAGTCGACTGCGTTTACTACGGCGCGCTTCACTGAGCTGGATCCGACACGAGCTTGACCAATTGTTAACAAAATGTTCATACAAAATGACCAAGTCGACTGCGTTTACTACGGCGCGCTTCACTGAGCTTGATCCGACACGAGCTTGACCAATTGTGTACAAAATGTTCGTACAAAATGACCAAGTCGACTGCGTTTACTACGGCGCGCTTCACCGAGCTTGATCCGACACGAGCTTGACCAATTAATGTTCATACAAAATGACCAAGTCGACTGCGTTTACTACGGCGCGCTTCACCGAGCTTGATCCGACACGAGCTTGACCAATTGTTAACGAAATGTTCATACAAAATGACCAAGTCGACTGCGTTTACTACGGCGCGCTTCACTGAGCTTGATCCGACACGAGCTTGACCAATTGTTTACAAAATGTTCATACAAAATGACCAAGTCGACTGCGTTTACTACGGCGCGCTTCACCGAGCTTGATCCGACACGAGCTTGACCAATTGTTTACAAAATGTTCATACAAAATGACCAAGTCGACTGCGTTTACTACGGCGCGCTTAACTGAGCTTGATCCGACACGAGCTTGACCAATTGTTAACAAAATGTTCATACAAAATGACCAAGTCGACTGCGTTTACTACAGCGCGCTTCACTGAGCTTGATCCGACACGAGCTTGACCAATAGTTAACAAAATGTTCATACAAAATGACCAAGTCGACTGCGTTTACTACGGCGCGCTTCACCGAGCTTGATCCGACACGAGCTTGACCAATTATTTACAAAATGTTCATACAAAATGACCAAGTCGACTGCGTTTACTACGGCGCGCTTCACCGAGCTTGATCCGACACGAGCTTGACCAATTGTTTACAAAATGTTCATACAAAATGACCAAGTCGACTGCGTTTACGGCGCGCTTCACTGAGCTTGATCCGACACGAGCTTGACCAATTCTTTAAAAAATGTTCATACAAAATGACCAAGTCGACTGCGTTTACTACGGTGCGCTTAACCGAGCTTGATCCGACACGAGCTTAACCAATTTTTTACAAAATGTTCATACAAAATGACCAAGTTGACTGCGTTTACTACGGCGCGCTTCACTGAGCTTGATCCGACACGAGCTTGACCAATTGTTAACAAAATGACCAAGTCGACTGCGTTTACTACGGCGCGCATCACTGAGCTTGATCCGACACGAGCTTGACTAATTGTTTACAAAATGTTCATACAAAATTACCAAGTCGACTGCGTTTACTACGGCGCGCTTCACCGAGCTTGATCCGACACGAACTTGACCAATTGTTTACAAAATGTTCATACAAAATGACCAAGTCGACTGCGTTTACTACGGCGCGCTTCACTGAGCTTGATCCGACACGAGCTTGACCAATTGTTTACAAAATGTTCGTACAAAATGACCAAGTCGACTGCGTTTACTACGGCGCGCTTCACTGAGCTTGATCCGACACGAGCTTGACCAATTGTTTACAAAATGTTCATACAAAATGACCAAGTCGACTGCGTTTACTACGGCGCGCTTCACTGAGCTTGATCCGACACGAGCTTGACCAATTGTTTACAAAATGTTCATACAAAATGACCAAGTCGACTGCGTTTACTACGGCGCGCTTCACTGAGCTTGATCCGACACGAGCTTGACCAATTGTTTACAAAATGTTCATACAAAATGACCAAGTCGACTGCGTTTACTACGGCGCGCTTCACTGAGCTTGATCCGACACGAGCTTGACCAATTGTTTACAAAATGTTCGTACAAAATGACCAAGTCGACTGCGTTTACTACGGCGCGCTTCACTGAGCTTGATCCGACACGAGCTTGACCAATTGTTTACAAAATGTTCATACAACATGACCAAGTCGACTGCGTTTACTACGGCGCGCTTCACTGAGCTTGATCCGACACGAGCTTGACCAATTGTTTACAAAATGTTCATACAAAATGACCAAGTCGACTGCGTTTACTACGGCGCGCTTCACTGAGCTTGATCCGACACGAGCTTGACCAATTGTTAACAAAATGTTCATACAAAATGACCAAGTCGACTGCGTTTACTACGGCGCGCTTCACTGAGCTTGATCCGACACGAGCTTGACCAATTGTTAACGAAATGTTCATACAAAATGACCAAGTCGACTGCGTTTACTACGGCGCGCTTCACTGAGCTTGATCCGACACGAGCTTGACCAATTGTTTACAAAATGTTCATACAAAATGACCAAGTCGACTGCGTTTACTACGGCGCGCTTCACCGAGCTTGATCCGACACGAGCTTGACCAATTGTTTACAAAATGTTCATACAAAATGACCAAGTCGACTGCGTTTACTACGGCGCGCTTCACCGAGCATGATCCGACACGAGCTTGACCAATTGTTTACAAAATGTTCATACAAAATGACCAAGTCGACTGCGTTTACTACGGCGCGCTTCACTGAGCTTGATCCGACACGAGCTTGACCAACTGTTAACAAAATGTTCATACAAAATGACCAAGTCGACTGCGTTTACTACGGCGCGCTTCACTGAGCTTGATCCGACACAAGCTTTACCAATTGTTTACAAAATGTTCATAGAAAATGACCAAGTCGACTGCGTTTACTACGGCGCGCTTCACCGAGCTTGATCCGACACGAGCTTTACCAATTCTTTAAAAAATGTTCATACAAAATGACCAAGTCGACTGCGTTTACTACGGCGCGCTTCACCGAGCTTGATCCGACACGAGCTTGACCAATTTTTTACAAAATGTTCATACAAAATGACCAAGTCGACTGCGTTTACTACGGCGCGCTTCACCGAGCTTGATCCGACACGAGCTTTATCAATTCTTTAAAAAATGTTCATACAAAATGACCAAGTCGACTGCGTTTACTACGGTGCGCTTAACCGAGCTTGATCCGACACGAGCTTGACCAATTTTTTACAAAATGTTCATACAAAATGACCAAGTCGACTGCGTTTACTACGGCGCGCTTCACTGAGCTTGATCCGACACGAGCTTGACCAATTGTTAACAAAATGACCAAGTCGACTGCGTTTACTACGACGCGCTTCACTGAGCTTGATCCGACACGAGCTTGACCAATTGTTTACAAAATGTTCATACAAAATTACCAAGTCGACTGCGTTTACTACGGCGCGCTTCACCGAGCTTGATCCGACACGAACTTGACCAATTGTTTACAAAATGTTCATACAAAATGACCAAGTCGACTGCGTTTACTACGGCGCGCTTCACTGAGCTTGATCCGACACGAGCTTGACCAATTGTTTACAAAATGTTCGTACAAAATGACCAAGTCGACTGCGTTTACTACGGCGCGCTTCACTGAGCTTGATCCGACACGAGCTTGACCAATTGTTTACAAAATGTTCATACAAAATGACCAAGTCGACTGCGTTTACTACGGCGCGCTTCACTGAGCTTGATCCGACACGAGCTTGACCAATTGTTTACAAAATGTTCATACAAATTGACCAAGTCGACTGCGTTTACTACGGCGCGCTTCACTGAGCTTGATCCGACACGAGCTTGACCAATTGTTTACAAAATGTTCATACAAAATGACCAAGTCGACTGCGTTTACTACGGCGCGCTTCACTGAGCTTGATCCGACACGAGCTTGACCAATTGTTTACAAAATGTTCGTACAAAATGACCAAGTCGACTGCGTTTACTACGGCGCGCTTCACTGAGCTTGATCCGACACGAGCTTGACCAATTGTTTACAAAATGTTCATACAAAATGACCAAGTCGACTGCGTTTACTACGGCGCGCTTCACTGAGCTTGATCCGACACGAGCTTGACCAATTATTTACAAAATGTTCATACAAAATGACCAAGTCGACTGCGTTTACTACGGCGCGCTTCACTGAGCTTGATCCGACACGAGCTTGACCAATTGTATACAAAATGTTCATACAAAATGACCAAGTCGACTGCGTTTACTACGGCGCGCTTCACTGAGCTTGATCCGACACGAGCTTGACCAATTGTTAACAAACTGTTCATACAAAATGACCAAGTCGACTGCGTTTACTACGGCGCGCTTCACTGAGCTTGATCCGACACGAGCTTGACCAATTGTTAACGAAATGTTCATACAAAATGACCAAGTCGACTGCGTTTACTACGGCGCGCTTCACTGAGCTTGATCCGACACGAGCTTGACCAATTGTTTACAAAATGTTCATACAAAATGACCAAGTCGACTGCGTTTACTACGGCGCGCTTCACCGAGCTTGATCCGACTCGAGCTTGACCAATTGTTTACAAAATGTTCATACAAAATGACCAAGTCGACTGCGTTTACTACGGCGCGCTTCACTGAACTTGATCCGACACGAGCTTGACCAATTGTTAACAAAATGTTCATACAAAATGACCAAGTCGACTGCGTTTACTACGGCGCGCTTCACTGAGCTTGATCCGACACGAGCTTGACCAATAGTTAACAAAATGTTCATACAAAATGACCAAGTCGACTGCGTTTACTACGGCGCGCTTCACCGAGCTTGATCCGACACGAGCTTGACCAATTGTTTACAAAATGTTCATACAAAATGACCAAGTCGACTGCGTTTACTACGGCGCGCTTCACCGAGCTTGATCCGACACGAGCTTGACCAATTGTTTACAAAATGTTCATACAAAATGACCAAGTCGACTGCGTTTACTACGGCGCGCTTCACTGAGCTTGATCCGACACGAGCTTGACCAATTGTTTACAAAATGTTCATACAAAATGACCAAGTCGACTGCGTTTACTACGGCGCGCTTCACTGAGCTTGATCCGACACGAGCTTGACCAATTGTTAACAAAATGTTCATACAAAATGACCAAGTCGACTGCGTTTACTACGGCGCGCTTCACTGAGCTTGATCCGACACGAGCTTGACCAATTGTTAACGAAATGTTCATACAAAATGACCAAGTCGACTGCGTTTACTACGGCGCGCTTCACTGAGCTTGATCCGACACGAGCTTGACCAATTGTTTACAAAATGTTCATACAAAATGACCACGTCGACTGCGTTTACTACGGCGCGCTTCACCGAGCTTGATCCGACTCGAGCTTGACCAATTGTTTACAAAATGTTCATACAAAATGACCAAGTCGAGTGCGTTTACTACGGCGCGCTTCACTGAACTTGATCCGACACGAGCTTGACCAATTGTTAACAAAATGTTCATACAAAATGACCAAGTCGACTGCGTTTACTACGGCGCGCTTCACTGAGCTTGATCCGACACGAGCTTGACCAATAGTTAACAAAATGTTCATACAAAATGACCAAGTCGACTGCGTTTACTACGGCGCGCTTCACCGAGCTTGATCCGACACGAGCTTGACCAATTGTTTACAAAATGTTCATACAAAATGACCAAGTCGACTGCGTTTACTACGGCGCGCTTCACCGAGCTTGATCCGACACGAGCTTGACCAATTGTTTACAAAATGTTCATACAAAATGACCAAGTCGACTGCGTTTACTACGGCGCGCTTCACTGAGCTTGATCCGACACGAGCTTGACCAATTGTTTACAAAATGTTCGTACAAAATGACCAAGTCGACTGCGTTTACTACGGCGCGCTTCACCGAGCTTGATCCGACACGAGCTTGACCAATTAATGTTCATACAAAATGACCAAGTCGACTGCGTTTACTACGGCGCGCTTCACTGAGCTTGATCCGACACGAGCTTGACCAGATGTTAACAAAATGTTCATACAAAATGACCAAGTCGACTGCGTTTACTACGGCGCGCTTCACTGAGCTTGATCCGACACGAGCTTGACCAATTGTTTACAAAACGTTCATACAAAATGACCAAGTCGACTGCGTTTACTACGGCGCGCTTCACCGAGCTTGATCCGACACGAGCTTGACCAATTGTTAACAAAATGTTCATACAAAATGACCAAGTCGACTGCGTTTACTACGGCGCGCTTCACTGAGCTTGATCCGACACGAGCTTGACCAATTGTTTACAAAATGTTCATACAAAATGACCAAGTCGACTGCGTTTACTACGGCGCGCTTCACCGAGCTTGATCCGACACGAGCTTGACCAATTTTTTACAAAATGTTCATACAAAATGACCAAGTCGACTGCGTTTACTACGGCGCGCTTCACTGAGCTTGATCCGACACGAGCTTGACCAATTGTTAACAAAATGTTCATACAAAATGACCAAGTCGACTGCGTTTACTACGGCGCGCTTCACTGAGCTTGATCCGACACGAGCTTGACCAATTGTTTACAAAATGTTCATACAAAATTACCAAGTCGACTGCGTTTACTACGGCGCGCTTCACCGAGCTTGATCCGACACGAGCTTGACCAATTTTTTACAAAATGTTCATACAAAATGACCAAGTCGACTGCGTTTACTACGGCGCGCTTCACCGAGCTTGATCCGACACGAGCTTGACCAATTAATGTTCATACAAAATGACCAAGTCGACTGCGTTTACTACGGCGCGCTTCACCGAGCTTGATCCGACACGAGCTTGACCAATTGTTTACAAAATGTTCACACAAAATGACCAAGTCGACTGCGTTTACTACGGCGCGCTTCACTGAGCTTGATCCGACACGAGCTTGACCAATTGTTAACAAAATGTTCATACAAAATGACCAAGTCAACTGCGTTTACTACGGCGCGCTTCACTGAGCTTAATCCGACACGAGCTTGACCAATTGTTTACAAAACGTTCATACAAAATGACCAAGTCGACTGCGTTTACTACGGCGCGCTTCACTGAGCTTGACCCGACACGAGCATGACCAATTGTTTACAAAATGTTCATACAAAATGACCAAGTCGACTGCGTTTACTACGGCGCGCTTCACTGAGCTTGATCCGACACGTGCTTGACCAATTGTTTACAAAATGTTCATACAAAATGACCAAGTCAACTGCGTTTACTACGGCGCGCTTCACTGAGCTTGATCCGACACGAGCTTGACCAATTGTTAACAAAATGTTCATACAAAATGACCAAGTCGACTGCGTTTACTACGGCGCGCTTCACTGAGCTTGACCCGACACGAGCTTGACCAATTGTTAACAAAATGTTCTTACAAAATGACCAAGTCGACTGCGTTTACTACGGCGCGCTTCACCGAGCTTGATCCGACACGAGCTTGACCAATTGTTTACAAAATGTTCATACAAAATGACCAAGTCGACTGCGTGTACTACGGCGCGCTTCACCGAGCTTGATCCGACACGAGCTTGACCAATTGTTTACAAAATGTTCATACAAAATGACCAAGACGACTGCGTTTACTACGGCGCGCTTCACCGAGCTTGATCCGACACGAACTTGACCAATTGTTTACAAAATGTTCATACAAAATGACCAAGTCGACTGCGTTTACTACGGCGCGCTTCACTGAGCTTGATCCGACACGAGCTTGACCAATTGTTTACAAAATGTTCGTACAAAATGACCAAGTCGACTGCGTTTACTACGGCGCGCTTCACTGAGCTTGATCCGACACGAGCTTGACCAATTGTTTACAAAATGTTCATACAAAATGACCAAGTCGACTGCGTTTACTACGGCGCGCTTCACTGAGCTTGATCCGACACGAGCTTGACCAATTGTTTACAAAATCTTCATACAAAATGACCAAGTTGACTGCGTTTACTACGGCGCGCTTCACTGAGCTTGATCCGACACGAGCTTGACCAATTGTTTACAAAATGTTCATACAAAATGACCAAGTCGACTGCGTTTACTACGGCGCGCTTCACTGAGCTTGATCCGACACGAGCTTGACCAATTGTTAACAAAATGTTCATACAAAATGACCAAGTCGACTGCGTTTACTACGGCGCGCTTCACTGAGCTTGATCCGACACGAGCTTTACCAATTGTTTACAAAATGTTCATACAAAATGACCAAGTCGACTGCGTTTACTACGGCGCGCTTCACCGAGCTTGATCCGACACGAGCTTGACCAATTTTTTACAAAATGTTCATACAAACTGACCAAGTCGACTGCGTTTACTACGGCGCGCTTCACTGAGCTTGATCCGACACGAGCTTGACCAATTGTTAACAAAATGTTCATACAAAATGACCAAGTCGACTGCGTTTACTACGGCGCGCTTCACTGAGCTTGATCCGACACGAGCTTGACCAATTGTTTACCAAATGTTCATACAAAATTACCAAGTCGACTGCGTTTACTACGGCGCGCTTCACCGAGCTTGATCCGACACGAGCTTGACCAATTTTTTACAAAATGTTCATACAAAATGACCAAGTCGACTGCGTTTACTACGGCGCGCTTCACTGAGCTTGATCCGACACGAGCTTGACCAATTAATGTTCATACAAAATGACCAAGTCGACTGCGTTTACTACGGCGCGCTTCACTGAGCTTGATCCGACACGAGCTTGACCAATTGTTTACAAAATGTTCATACAAAATGACCAAGTCGACTGCGTTTACTACGGCGCGCTTCACTGAGCTTGATCCGACACGAGCTTGACCAATTAATTACAAAACGTTCATACAAAATGACCAAGTCGACTGCGTTTACTACGGCGCGCTTCACCGAGCTTGATCGGACACGAGCTTGACCAATTGTTTACAAAATGTTCATACAAAATGACCAAGTCGACTGCGTTTACTACGGCGCGCTTCACTGAGCTTGATCCGACACGAGCTTGACCAATTGTTTACAAAATGTTCATACAAAATGACCAAGTCGACTGCGTTTACTACGGCGCGCTTCACCGAGCTTGATCCGACACGAGCTTGACCAATTGTTTACAAAATGTTCATACAAAATGACCAAGTCGACTGCGTTTACTACGGCGCGCTTAACTGAGCTTGATCCGACACGAGCTTGACCAATTGTTAACAAAATGTTCATACAAAATGACCAAGTCGACTGCGTTTACTACAGCGCGCTTCACTGAGCTTGATCCGACACGAGCTTGACCAATAGTTAACAAAATGTTCATACAAAATGACCAAGTCGACTGCGTTTACTACGGCGCGCTTCACCGAGCTTGATCCGACACGAGCTTGACCAATTATTTACAAAATGTTCATACAAAATGACCAAGTCGACTGCGTTTACTACGGCGCGCTTCACCGAGCTTGATCCGACACGAGCTTGACCAATTGTTTACAAAATGTTCATACAAAATGACCAAGTCGACTGCGTTTACGGCGCGCTTCACTGAGCTTGATCCGACACGAGCTTGACCAATTCTTTAAAAAATGTTCATACAAAATGACCAAGTCGACTGCGTTTACTACGGTGCGCTTAACCGAGCTTGATCCGACACGAGCTTGACCAATTTTTTACAAAATGTTCATACAAAATGACCAAGTTGACTGCGTTTACTACGGCGCGCTTCACTGAGCTTGATCCGACACGAGCTTGACCAATTGTTAACAAAATGACCAAGTCGACTGCGTTTACTACGGCGCGCATCACTGAGCTTGATCCGACACGAGCTTGACTAATTGTTTACAAAATGTTCATACAAAATTACCAAGTCGACTGCGTTTACTACGGCGCGCTTCACCGAGCTTGATCCGACACGAACTTGACCAATTGTTTACAAAATGTTCATACAAAATGACCAAGTCGACTGCGTTTACTACGGCGCGCTTCACTGAGCTTGATCCGACACGAGCTTGACCAATTGTTTACAAAATGTTCGTACAAAATGACCAAGTCGACTGCGTTTACTACGGCGCGCTTCACTGAGCTTGATCCGACACGAGCTTGACCAATTGTTTACAAAATGTTCATACAAAATGACCAAGTCGACTGCGTTTACTACGGCGCGCTTCACCGAGCTTGATCCGACACGAGCTTGACCAATTGTTTTCAAAATGTTCATATAAACTGACCAAGTCGACTGCGTTTACTACGGCGCGCTTCACTGAGCTTGATCCGACACGAGCTTGACCAATTGTTAACAAAATGTTCATACAAAATGACCAAGTCGACTGCGTTTACTACGGCGCGCTTCACTGAGCTTGATCCGACACGAGCTTGACCAATTGTTTACCAAATGTTCATACAAAATTACCAAGTCGACTGCGTTTACTACGGCGCGCTTCACCGAGCTTGATCCGACACGAGCTTGACCAATTTTTTACAAAATGTTCATACAAAATGACCAAGTCGACTGCGTTTACTACGGCGCGCTTCACTGAGCTTGATCCGACACGAGCTTGACCAATTAATGTTCATACAAAATGACCAAGTCGACTGCGTTTACTACGGCGCGCTTCACTGAGCTTGATCCGACACGAGCTTGACCAATTGTTTACAAAATGTTCATACAAAATGACCAAGTCGACTGCGTTTACTACGGCGCGCTTCACTGAGCTTGATCCGACACGAGCTTGACCAATTAATTACAAAACGTTCATACAAAATGACCAAGTCGACTGCGTTTACTACGGCGCGCTTCACCGAGCTTGATCCGACACGAGCTTGACCAATTGTTTACAAAATGTTCATACAAAATGACCAAGTCGACTGCGTTTACTACGGCGCGCTTCACTGAGCTTGATCCGACACGAGCTTGACCAATTGTTTACAAAATGTTCATACAAAATGACCAAGTCGACTGCGTTTACTACGGCGCGCTTCACCGAGCTTGATCCGACACGAGCTTGACCAATTAATGTTCATACAAAATGACCAAGTCGACTGCGTTTACTACGGCGCGCTTCACCGAGCTTGATCCGACACGAGCTTGACCAATTGTTTACAAAATGTTCATACAAAATGACCAAGTCGACTGCGTTTACTACGGCGCGCTTCACTGAGCTTGATCCGACACGAGCTTGACCAATTGTTTACAAAATGTTCATACAAAATGACCAAGTCGACTGCGTTTACTACGGCGCGCTTCACTGAGCTTGATCCGACACGAGCTTGACCAATTGTTAACAAAATGTTCATACAAAATGACCAAGTCGACTGCGTTTACTACGGCGCGCTTCACCGAGCTTGATCCGACACGAGCTTGACCAATTGTTTACAAAATGTTCATACAAAATGACCAAGTCGACTGCGTTTACTACGGCGCGCTTCACTGAGCTTGATCCGACACGAGCTTGACCAATTGTTTACAAAATGTTCATACAAAATGACCAAGTCGACTGCGTTTACTACGGCGCGCTTCACTGAGCTTGATCCGACACGAGCTTGACCAATTGTTAACGAAATGTTCATACAAAATGACCAAGTCGACTGCGTTTACTACGGCGCGCTTCACTGAGCTTGATCCGACACGAGCTTGACCAATTGTTTACAAAATGTTCATACAAAATGACCAAGTCGACTGCGTTTACTACGGCGCGCTTCACCGAGCTTGATCCGACACGAGCTTGACCAATTGTTTACAAAATGTTCATACAAAATGACCAAGTCGACTGCGTTTACTACGGCGCGCTTCACCGAGCTTGATCCTACACGAGCTTGACCAATTGTTTACAAAATGTTCATACAAAATGACCAAGTCGACTGCGTTTACTACGGCGCGCTTCACTGAGCTTGATCCGACACGAGCTTGACCAATTGTTAACGAAATGTTCATACAAAATGACCAAGTCGACTGCGCTTACTACGGCGCGCTTCACCGAGCTTGATCCGACACGAGCTTGACCAATTGTTTACGAAATGTTCATACAAAATGACCAAGTCGACTGCGTTTACGGCGCGCTTCACTGAGCTTGATCCGACACGAGCTTGACCAATTGTTTACAAAATGTTCATACAAAATGACCAAGTCGACTGCGTTTACTACGGCGCGCTTCACTGAGCTTGATCTGACACGAGCTTGACCAATTGTTTACAAAATGTTCATACAAAATGACCAAGTCGACTGCGTTTACTACGGCGCGCTTCACTGAGCTTGATCCGACACGAGCTTGACCAATTGTTAACAAAATGTTCATACAAAATGACCAAGTCGACTGCGTTTACTACGGCGCGCTTCACTGAGCTTGATCCGACACGAGCTTGACCAATTGTTTACAAAATGATCATACAAAATGACCAAGTCGACTGCGTTTACTACGGCGCGCTTCACCGAGCTTGATCCGACACGAGCTTGACCAATTATTTTCAAAATGTTCATACAAAATGACCAAGTCGACTGCGTTTACTACGGCGCGCTTCACTGAGCTTGATCCGACACGAGCTTGACCAATTGTTTACAAAATGTTCATACAAAATGACCAAGTCGACTGCGTTTACTACGGCGCGCTTCACTGAGCTTGATCCGACACGAGCTTGACCAATTGTTAACAAAATGTTCATACAAAATGACCAAGTCGACTGCGTTTACTACGGCGCGCTTCACTGAGCTTGATCCGACACGAGCTTGACCAATTTTTAACAAAATGTTCATACAAAATGACCACGTCGACTGCGTTTACTACGGCGCGCTTCACCGAGCTTGATCCGACACGAGCTTGACCAATTATTTTCAAAATGTTCATACAAAATGACCAAGTCGACTGCGTTTACTACGGCGCGCTTCACTGAGCTTGATCCGACACGAACTTGACCAATTGTTAACAAAATGTTCATACAAAATGACCAAGTCGACTGCGTTTACTACGGCGCGCTTCACTGAGCTTGATCCGACACGAGCTTGACCAATTGTTTACAAAATGTTCATACAAAATGACCAAGTCGACTGCGTTTACTACGGCGCGCTTCACTGAGCTTGATCCGACACGAGCTTGACCAATTTTTTACAAAATGTTCATACAAAATGACCAAGTCGACTGCGTTTACTACGGCGCGCTTCACTGAGCTTGATCCGACACGAGCTTGACCAATTAATGTTCATACAAAATGACCAAGTCGACTGCGTTTACTACGGCGCGCTTCACTGAGCTTGATCCGACACGAGCTTGACCAATTGTTTACAAAATGTTCATACAAAATGACCAAGTCGACTGCGTTTACTACGGCGCGCTTCACTGAGCTTGATCCGACACGAGCTTGACCAATTAATTACAAAACGTTCATACAAAATGACCAAGTCGACTGCGTTTACTACGGCGCGCTTCACTGAGCTTGATCCGACACGAGCTTGACCAATTGTTTACAAAATGTTCATACAAAATGACCAAGTCGACTGCGCTTACTACGGCGCGCTTCACCGAGCTTGATCCGACACGAGCTTGACCAATTAATGTTCATACAAAATGACCAAGTCGACTGCGTTTACTACGGCGCGCTTCACCGAGCTTGATCCGACACGAGCTTGACCAATTGTTTACAAAATGTTCATACAAAATGACCAAGTCGACTGCGTTTACTACGGCGCGCTTCACTGAGCTTGATCCGACACGAGCTTGACCAATTGTTTACAAAATGTTCATACAAAATGACCAAGTCGACTGCGTTTACTACGGCGCGCTTCACTGAGCTTGATCCGACACGAGCTTGACCAATTGTTAACAAAATGTTCATACAAAATGACCAAGTCGACTGCGTTTACTACGGCGCGCTTCACCGAGCTTGATCCGACACGAGCTTGACCAATTGTTTACAAAATGTTCATACAAAATGACCAAGTCGACTGCGTTTACTACGGCGCGCTTCACTGAGCTTGATCCGACACGAGCTTGACCAATTGTTTACAAAATGTTCATACAAAATGACCAAGTCGACTGCGTTTACTACGGCGCGCTTCACTGAGCTTGATCCGACACGAGCTTGACCAATTGTTAACGAAATGTTCATACAAAATGACCAAGTCGACTGCGTTTACTACGGCGCGCTTCACTGAGCTTGATCCGACACGAGCTTGACCAATTGTTTACAAAATGTTCATACAAAATGACCAAGTCGACTGCGTTTACTACGGCGCGCTTCACCGAGCTTGATCCGACACGAGCTTGACCAATTGTTTACAAAATGTTCATACAAAATGACCAAGTCGACTGCGTTTACTACGGCGCGCTTCACCGAGCTTGATCCTACACGAGCTTGACCAATTGTTTACAAAATGTTCATACAAAATGACCAAGTCGACTGCGTTTACTACGGCGCGCTTCACTGAGCTTGATCCGACACGAGCTTGACCAATTGTTAACGAAATGTTCATACAAAATGACCAAGTCGACTGCGCTTACTACGGCGCGCTTCACCGAGCTTGATCCGACACGAGCTTGACCAATTGTTAACAAAATGTTCATACAAAATGACCAAGTCGACTGCGTTTACTACGGCGCGCTTCACCGAGCTTGATCCGACACGAGCTTGACCAATTGTTTACAAAATGTTCATACAAAATGACCAAGTCGACTGCGTTTACTACGGCGCGCTTCACTGAGCTTGATCCGACACGAGCTTGACCAATTGTTTACAAAATGTTCATACAAAATGACCAAGTCGACTGCGTTTACTACGGCGCGCTTCACTGAGCTTGATCCGACACGAGCTTGACCAATTGTTAACAAAATGTTCATACAAAATGACCAAGTCGACTGCGTTTACTACGGCGCGCTTCACTGAGCTTGATCCGACACGAGCTTGACCAATTGTTTACAAAATGTTCATACAAAATGACCAAGTCGACTGCGTTTACTACGGCGCGCTTCACCGAGCTTGATCCGACACGAGCTTGACCAATTATTTTCAAAATGTTCATACAAAATGACCAAGTCGACTGCGTTTACTACGGCGCGCTTCACTGAGCTTGATCCGACACGAGCTTGACCAATTGTTTACAAAATGTTCATACAAAATGACCAAGTCGACTGCGTTTACTACGGCGCGCTTCACTGAGCTTGATCCGACACGAGCTTGACCAATTGTTAACAAAATGTTCATACAAAATGACCAAGTCGACTGCGTTTACTACGGCGCGCTTCACTGAGCTTGATCCGACACGAGCTTGACCAATTTTTAACAAAATGTTCATACAAAATGACCACGTCGACTGCGTTTACTACGGCGCGCTTCACCGAGCTTGATTCGACACGAGCTTGACCAATTGTTTTCAAAATGTTCATATAAAATGACCAAGTCGACTGCGTTTACTACGGCGCGCTTCACTGAGCTTGATCCGACACGAGCTTGACCAATTGTTAACAAAATGTTTATACAAAATGACCAAGTCGACTGCGTTTACTACGGCGCGCTTCACTGAGCTTGATCCGACACGAGCTTGACCAATTGTTAACAAAATGTTCATACAAAATGACCAAGTCGACTGCGTTTACTACGGCGCGCTTCACCGAGCTTGATCCGACACGAGCTTGACCAATTATTTTCAAAATGTTCATACAAAATGACCAAGTCGACTGCGTTTACTACGGCGCGCTTCACTGAGCTTGATCCGACACGAACTTGACCAATTGTTAACAAAATGTTCATACAAAATGACCAAGTCGACTGCGTTTACTACGGCGCGCTTCACTGAGCTTGATCCGACACGAGCTTGACCAATTGTTTACAAAATGTTCATACAAAATGACCAAGTCGACTGCGTTTACTACGGCGCGCTTCACTGAGCTTGATCCGACACGAGCTTGACCAATTGTTTACAAAATGTTCATACAAAATGACCAAGTCGACTGCGTTTACTACGGCGCGCTTCACCGAGCTTGATCCGACACGAACTTGACCAATTGTTTACAAAATGTTCATACAAAATGACCAAGTCGACTGCGTTTACTACAGCGCGCTTCACTGAGCTTGATCCGACACGAGCTTCACCAATTTTTTACAAAATGTTCATACAAAATGACCAAGTCGACTGCGTTTACTACGGCGCGCTTCACTGAGCTTGATCCGACACGAGCTTGACCAATTGTTTACAAAATGTTCATACAAAATGACCAAGTCGACTGCGTTTACTACGGCGCGCTTCACCGAGCTTGATCCGACACGAGCTTGACCAATTAATGTTCATACAAAATGACCAAGTCGACTGCGTTTACTACGGCGCGCTTCACCGAGCTTGATCCGACACGAGCTTGACCAATTGTTTACAAAATGTTCATACAAAATGACCAAGTCGACTGCGTTTACTACGGCGCGCTTCACTGAGCTTGATCCGACACGAGCTTGACCAATTGTTTACAAAATGTTCATACAAAATGACCAAGTCGACTGCGTTTACTACGGCGCGCTTCACTGAGCTTGATCCGACACGAGCTTGACCAATTGTTAACAAAATGTTCATACAAAATGACCAAGTCGACTGCGTTTACTACGGCGCGCTTCACCGAGCTTGATCCGACACGAGCTTGACCAATTGTTTACAAAATGTTCATACAAAATGACCAAGTCGACTGCGTTTACTACGGCGCGCTTCACTGAGCTTGATCCGACACGAGCTTGACCAATTGTTTACAAAATGTTCATACAAAATGACCAAGTCGACTGCGTTTACTACGGCGCGCTTCACTGAGCTTGATCCGACACGAGCTTGACCAATTGTTAACGAAATGTTCATACAAAATGACCAAGTCGACTGCGTTTACTACGGCGCGCTTCACTGAGCTTGATCCGACACGAGCTTGACCAATTGTTTACAAAATGTTCATACAAAATGACCAAGTCGACTGCGTTTACTACGGCGCGCTTCACCGAGCTTGATCCGACACGAGCTTGACCAATTGTTTACAAAATGTTCATACAAAATGACCAAGTCGACTGCGTTTACTACGGCGCGCTTCACCGAGCTTGATCCTACACGAGCTTGACCAATTGTTTACAAAATGTTCATACAAAATGACCAAGTCGACTGCGTTTACTACGGCGCGCTTCACTGAGCTTGATCCGACACGAGCTTGACCAATTGTTAACGAAATGTTCATACAAAATGACCAAGTCGACTGCGCTTACTACGGCGCGCTTCACCGAGCTTGATCCGACACGAGCTTGACCAATTGTTTACGAAATGTTCATACAAAATGACCAAGTCGACTGCGTTTACGGCGCGCTTCACTGAGCTTGATCCGACACGAGCTTGACCAATTGTTTACAAAATGTTCATACAAAATGACCAAGTCGACTGCGTTTACTACGGCGCGCTTCACTGAGCTTGATCTGACACGAGCTTGACCAATTGTTTACAAAATGTTCATACAAAATGACCAAGTCGACTGCGTTTACTACGGCGCGCTTCACTGAGCTTGATCCGACACGAGCTTGACCAATTGTTAACAAAATGTTCATACAAAATGACCAAGTCGACTGCGTTTACTACGGCGCGCTTCACTGAGCTTGATCCGACACGAGCTTGACCAATTGTTTACAAAATGATCATACAAAATGACCAAGTCGACTGCGTTTACTACGGCGCGCTTCACCGAGCTTGATCCGACACGAGCTTGACCAATTATTTTCAAAATGTTCATACAAAATGACCAAGTCGACTGCGTTTACTACGGCGCGCTTCACTGAGCTTGATCCGACACGAGCTTGACCAATTGTTTACAAAATGTTCATACAAAATGACCAAGTCGACTGCGTTTACTACGGCGCGCTTCACTGAGCTTGATCCGACACGAGCTTGACCAATTGTTAACAAAATGTTCATACAAAATGACCAAGTCGACTGCGTTTACTACGGCGCGCTTCACTGAGCTTGATCCGACACGAGCTTGACCAATTTTTAACAAAATGTTCATACAAAATGACCACGTCGACTGCGTTTACTACGGCGCGCTTCACCGAGCTTGATCCGACACGAGCTTGACCAATTATTTTCAAAATGTTCATACAAAATGACCAAGTCGACTGCGTTTACTACGGCGCGCTTCACTGAGCTTGATCCGACACGAACTTGACCAATTGTTAACAAAATGTTCATACAAAATGACCAAGTCGACTGCGTTTACTACGGCGCGCTTCACTGAGCTTGATCCGACACGAGCTTGACCAATTGTTTACAAAATGTTCATACAAAATGACCAAGTCGACTGCGTTTACTACGGCGCGCTTCACTGAGCTTGATCCGACACGAGCTTGACCAATTTTTTACAAAATGTTCATACAAAATGACCAAGTCGACTGCGTTTACTACGGCGCGCTTCACTGAGCTTGATCCGACACGAGCTTGACCAATTAATGTTCATACAAAATGACCAAGTCGACTGCGTTTACTACGGCGCGCTTCACTGAGCTTGATCCGACACGAGCTTGACCAATTGTTTACAAAATGTTCATACAAAATGACCAAGTCGACTGCGTTTACTACGGCGCGCTTCACTGAGCTTGATCCGACACGAGCTTGACCAATTAATTACAAAACGTTCATACAAAATGACCAAGTCGACTGCGTTTACTACGGCGCGCTTCACTGAGCTTGATCCGACACGAGCTTGACCAATTGTTTACAAAATGTTCATACAAAATGACCAAGTCGACTGCGCTTACTACGGCGCGCTTCACCGAGCTTGATCCGACACGAGCTTGACCAATTAATGTTCATACAAAATGACCAAGTCGACTGCGTTTACTACGGCGCGCTTCACCGAGCTTGATCCGACACGAGCTTGACCAATTGTTTACAAAATGTTCATACAAAATGACCAAGTCGACTGCGTTTACTACGGCGCGCTTCACTGAGCTTGATCCGACACGAGCTTGACCAATTGTTTACAAAATGTTCATACAAAATGACCAAGTCGACTGCGTTTACTACGGCGCGCTTCACTGAGCTTGATCCGACACGAGCTTGACCAATTGTTAACAAAATGTTCATACAAAATGACCAAGTCGACTGCGTTTACTACGGCGCGCTTCACCGAGCTTGATCCGACACGAGCTTGACCAATTGTTTACAAAATGTTCATACAAAATGACCAAGTCGACTGCGTTTACTACGGCGCGCTTCACTGAGCTTGATCCGACACGAGCTTGACCAATTGTTTACAAAATGTTCATACAAAATGACCAAGTCGACTGCGTTTACTACGGCGCGCTTCACTGAGCTTGATCCGACACGAGCTTGACCAATTGTTAACGAAATGTTCATACAAAATGACCAAGTCGACTGCGTTTACTACGGCGCGCTTCACTGAGCTTGATCCGACACGAGCTTGACCAATTGTTTACAAAATGTTCATACAAAATGACCAAGTCGACTGCGTTTACTACGGCGCGCTTCACCGAGCTTGATCCGACACGAGCTTGACCAATTGTTTACAAAATGTTCATACAAAATGACCAAGTCGACTGCGTTTACTACGGCGCGCTTCACCGAGCTTGATCCTACACGAGCTTGACCAATTGTTTACAAAATGTTCATACAAAATGACCAAGTCGACTGCGTTTACTACGGCGCGCTTCACTGAGCTTGATCCGACACGAGCTTGACCAATTGTTAACGAAATGTTCATACAAAATGACCAAGTCGACTGCGCTTACTACGGCGCGCTTCACCGAGCTTGATCCGACACGAGCTTGACCAATTGTTAACAAAATGTTCATACAAAATGACCAAGTCGACTGCGTTTACTACGGCGCGCTTCACCGAGCTTGATCCGACACGAGCTTGACCAATTGTTTACAAAATGTTCATACAAAATGACCAAGTCGACTGCGTTTACTACGGCGCGCTTCACTGAGCTTGATCCGACACGAGCTTGACCAATTGTTTACAAAATGTTCATACAAAATGACCAAGTCGACTGCGTTTACTACGGCGCGCTTCACTGAGCTTGATCCGACACGAGCTTGACCAATTGTTAACAAAATGTTCATACAAAATGACCAAGTCGACTGCGTTTACTACGGCGCGCTTCACTGAGCTTGATCCGACACGAGCTTGACCAATTGTTTACAAAATGTTCATACAAAATGACCAAGTCGACTGCGTTTACTACGGCGCGCTTCACCGAGCTTGATCCGACACGAGCTTGACCAATTATTTTCAAAATGTTCATACAAAATGACCAAGTCGACTGCGTTTACTACGGCGCGCTTCACTGAGCTTGATCCGACACGAGCTTGACCAATTGTTTACAAAATGTTCATACAAAATGACCAAGTCGACTGCGTTTACTACGGCGCGCTTCACTGAGCTTGATCCGACACGAGCTTGACCAATTGTTAACAAAATGTTCATACAAAATGACCAAGTCGACTGCGTTTACTACGGCGCGCTTCACTGAGCTTGATCCGACACGAGCTTGACCAATTTTTAACAAAATGTTCATACAAAATGACCACGTCGACTGCGTTTACTACGGCGCGCTTCACCGAGCTTGATTCGACACGAGCTTGACCAATTGTTTTCAAAATGTTCATATAAAATGACCAAGTCGACTGCGTTTACTACGGCGCGCTTCACTGAGCTTGATCCGACACGAGCTTGACCAATTGTTAACAAAATGTTTATACAAAATGACCAAGTCGACTGCGTTTACTACGGCGCGCTTCACTGAGCTTGATCCGACACGAGCTTGACCAATTGTTAACAAAATGTTCATACAAAATGACCAAGTCGACTGCGTTTACTACGGCGCGCTTCACCGAGCTTGATCCGACACGAGCTTGACCAATTATTTTCAAAATGTTCATACAAAATGACCAAGTCGACTGCGTTTACTACGGCGCGCTTCACTGAGCTTGATCCGACACGAACTTGACCAATTGTTAACAAAATGTTCATACAAAATGACCAAGTCGACTGCGTTTACTACGGCGCGCTTCACTGAGCTTGATCCGACACGAGCTTGACCAATTGTTTACAAAATGTTCATACAAAATGACCAAGTCGACTGCGTTTACTACGGCGCGCTTCACTGAGCTTGATCCGACACGAGCTTGACCAATTGTTTACAAAATGTTCATACAAAATGACCAAGTCGACTGCGTTTACTACGGCGCGCTTCACCGAGCTTGATCCGACACGAACTTGACCAATTGTTTACAAAATGTTCATACAAAATGACCAAGTCGACTGCGTTTACTACAGCGCGCTTCACTGAGCTTGATCCGACACGAGCTTCACCAATTTTTTACAAAATGTTCATACAAAATGACCAAGTCGACTGCGTTTACTACGGCGCGCTTCACTGAGCTTGATCCGACACGAGCTTGACCAATTGTTAACAAAATGTTCATACAAAATGACCAAGTCGACTGCGTTTACTACGGCGCGCTTCACGGAGCTTGATCCGACACGAGCTTGACCAATTGTTTACAAAACGTTCATACAAAATGACCAAGTCGACTGCGTTTACTACGGCGCGCTTCACCGAGCTTGATCCGACACGAGCTTGACCAATTGTTTACAAAATGTTCATACAAAATGACCAAGTCGACTGCGTTTACTACGGCGCGCTTCACTGAGCTTGGTCCGACACGAGCTTGACCAATTGTTTACAAAATGTTCATACAAAATGACCAAGTCGACTGCGTTTACTACGGCGCGCTTCACTGAGCTTGATCCGACACGAACTTGACCAATTGTTAACAAAATGTTCATACAAAATGACCAAGTCGACTGCGTTTACTACGGCGCGCTTCACCGAGCTTGATCCGAAACGAGCTTGACCAATTGTTTACAAAATGTTCATACAAAATGACCAAGTCGACTGCGTTTACTACGGCGCGCTTCACCGAGCTTGATCCGACACGAGCTTTACCAATTGTTTACAAAATGTTCATACAAAATGACCAAGTCGACTGCGTTTACTACGGCGCGCTTCACCGAGCTTGATCCGACACGAGCTTGACCAATTATTTACAAAATGTTCATACAAAATGACCAAGTCGACTGCGTTTACTACGGCGCGCTTCACTGAGCTTGATCCGACACGAGCTTGACCAATTGTTAACAAAATGTTCATACAAAATGACCAAGTCGACTGCGTTTACTACGGCGCGCTTCACTGAGCTTGATCCAACACGAGCTTGAGCAATTGTTAACAAAATGTTCATACAAAATGACCAAGTCGACTGCGTTTACTACGGCGCGCTTCACCGAGCTTGATCCGACACGAGCTTGACCAATTGTTTACAAAATGTTCATACAAAATGACCAAGTCGACTGCGTTTACTACGGCGCGCTTCACTGAGCTTGATCCGACACGAGCTTGACCAATTGTTAACAAAATGTTCATACAAAATGACCAAGTCGACTGCGTTTACTACGGCGCGCTTCACCGAGCTTGATCCGACACGAGCTTTACCAATTGTTTACAAAATGTTCATACAAAATGACCAAGTCGACTGCGTTTACTACGGCGCGCTTCACTGAGCTTGACCCGACACGAGCTTGACCAATTGTTTACAAAATGTTCATACAAAATGACCAAGTTGACTGCGTTTACTACGGCGCGCTTCACTGAGCTTGATCCGACACGAGCTTGACCAATTGTTAACAAAATGTTCATACAAAATGACCAAGTCGACTGCGTTTACTACGGCGCGCTTCACTGAGCTTGATCCGACACGAGCTTGACCAATTGTTTACAAAATGTTCATACAAAATGACCAAGTCGACTGCGTTTACTACGGCGCGCTTCACTGAGCTTGATCCGACACGAGCTTGACCAATTGTTTACAAAATGTTCATACAAAATGACCAAGTCGACTGCGTTTACTACGGCGCGCTTCACCGAGCTTGATTCGACACGAGCTTTACCAATTGTTTACAAAATGTTCATACAAAATGACCAAGTCGACTGCGTTTACTACGGCGCGCTTCACCGAGCTTGATTCGACACGAGCTTGACCAATTGTTTACAAAATGTTCATACAAAATGACCAAGTCGACTGCGTTTACTACGGCGCGCTTCACTGAGCTTGATCCGACACGAGCTTGACCAATTGTTTACAAAATGTTCATAAAAAATGACCAAGTCGACTGCGTTTTCTACGGCGCGCTTCACTGAGCTTGATCCGACACGAGCTTGACCAATTGTTAACAAAATGTTCATACAAAATGACCAAGTCGACTGCGTTTACTACGGCGCGCTTCACTGAGCTTGATCCGACACGAGCTTGACCAATTGTTTACAAATAGTTCATACAAAATGACCAAGTCGACTGCGTTTACTACAGCGCGCTTCACCGAGCTTGATCCGACACGAGCTTGACCAATTGTTTACAAAATGTTCATACAAAATGACCAAGTCGACTGCGTTTACTACGGCGCGATTCACCGAGCTTGATCCGACACGAGCTTTACCAATTGTTTACAAAATGTTCATACAAAATGACCAAGTCGACTGCGTTTACTACGGCGCGCTTCACTGAGCTTGATCCGACACGAGCTTGACCAATTGTTTACAAAATGTTCATACAAAATGACCAAGTCGACTGCGTTTACTACGGCGCGCTTCACTGAGCTTGATCCGACACGAGCTTGACCAATTGTTTACAAAATGTTCATACAAAATGACCAAGTCGACTGCGTTTACTACGGCGCGCTTCACTGAGCTTGATCCGACACGAGCTTGACCAATTGTTAACAAAATGTTCATACAAAATGACCAAGTCGACTGCGTTTACTACGGCGCGCTTCACCGAGCTTGATCCGACACGAGCTTTACCAATTGTTTACAAAATGTTCATACAAAATGACCAAGTCGACTGCGTTTACTACGGCGCGCTTCACCGAGCTTGATCCGACACGAGCTTGACCAATTATTTACAAAATGTTCATACAAAATGACCAAGTCGACTGCGTTTACTACGGCGCGCTTCACTGAGCTTGATCCGACACGAGCTTGACCAATTGTTAACAAAATGTTCATACAAAATGACCAAGTCGACTGCGTTTACTACGGCGCGCTTCACTGAGCTTGATCCAACACGAGCTTGAGCAATTGTTAACAAAATGTTCATACAAAATGACCAAGTCGACTGCGTTTACTACGGCGCGCTTCACCGAGCTTGATCCGACACGAGCTTGACCAATTGTTTACAAAATGTTCATACAAAATGACCAAGTCGACTGCGTTTACTACGGCGCGCTTCACTGAGCTTGATCCGACACGAGCTTGACCAATTGTTAACAAAATGTTCATACAAAATGACCAAGTCGACTGCGTTTACTACGGCGCGCTTCACCGAGCTTGATCCGACACGAGCTTTACCAATTGTTTACAAAATGTTCATACAAAATGACCAAGTCGACTGCGTTTACTACGGCGCGCTTCACTGAGCTTGACCCGACACGAGCTTGACCAATTGTTTACAAAATGTTCATACAAAATGACCAAGTTGACTGCGTTTACTACGGCGCGCTTCACTGAGCTTGATCCGACACGAGCTTGACCAATTGTTAACAAAATGTTCATACAAAATGACCAAGTCGACTGCGTTTACTACGGCGCGCTTCACTGAGCTTGATCCGACACGAGCTTGACCAATTGTTTACAAAATGTTCATACAAAATGACCAAGTCGACTGCGTTTACTACGGCGCGCTTCACTGAGCTTGATCCGACACGAGCTTGACCAATTGTTTACAAAATGTTCATACAAAATGACCAAGTCGACTGCGTTTACTACGGCGCGCTTCACCGAGCTTGATTCGACACGAGCTTTACCAATTGTTTACAAAATGTTCATACAAAATGACCAAGTCGACTGCGTTTACTACGGCGCGCTTCACCGAGCTTGATTCGACACGAGCTTGACCAATTGTTTACAAAATGTTCATACAAAATGACCAAGTCGACTGCGTTTACTACAGCGCGCTTCACCGAGCTTGATCCGACACGAGCTTGACCAATTGTTAACAAAATGTTCATACAAAATGACCAAGTCGACTGCGTTTACTACGGCGCGCTTCACCGAGCTTGATCCGACACGAGCTTGACCAATTGTTTACAAAATGTTCATACAAAATGACCAAGTCGACTGCGTTTACTACAGCGCGCTTCACTGAGCTTGATCCGACACGTGCTTGACCAATTGTTTACAAAATGTTCATACAAAATGACCAAGTCGACTGCGTTTACTACGGCGCGCTTCATTGAGCTTGATCCGACACGAGCTTGACCAATTGTTTACAAAATGTTCATACAAAATGACCAAGTCAACTGCGTTTACTACGGCGCGCTTCACCGAGCTTGATCCGAAACGAGCTTGACCAATTGTTTACAAAATGTTCATACAAAATGACCAAGTCGACTGCGTTTACTACGGCGCGCTTCACTGAGCTTGACCCGACACGAGCATGACCAATTTTTTACAAAATGTGCATACAAAATGACCAAGTCGACTGCGTTTACTACGGCGCGCTTCACTGAGCTTGATCCGACACGAGCTTGAACAATTGTTAACAAAATGTTCATACAAAATGACCAAGTCGACTGCGTTTACTACGGCGCGCTTCACTGAGCTTGATCCGACACGAGCTTGACCAATTGTTTACAAAATGTTCATACAAAATGACCAAGTCGACTGCGTTTACTACGGCGCGCTTCACTGAGCTTGATCCGACACGAGCTTGACCAATTGTTTACAAAATGTTCATAAAAAATGACCAAGTCGACTGCGTTTTCTACGGCGCGCTTCACTGAGCTTGATCCGACACGAGCTTGACCAATTGTTAACAAAATGTTCATACAAAATGACCAAGTCGACTGCGTTTACTACGGCGCGCTTCACTGAGCTTGATCCGACACGAGCTTGACCAATTGTTTACAAATAGTTCATACAAAATGACCAAGTCGACTGCGTTTACTACAGCGCGCTTCACCGAGCTTGATCCGACACGAGCTTGACCAATTGTTTACAAAATGTTCATACAAAATGACCAAGTCGACTGCGTTTACTACGGCGCGATTCACCGAGCTTGATCCGACACGAGCTTTACCAATTGTTTACAAAATGTTCATACAAAATGACCAAGTCGACTGCGTTTACTACGGCGCGCTTCACTGAGCTTGATCCGACACGAGCTTGACCAATTGTTTACAAAATGTTCATACAAAATGACCAAGTCGACTGCGTTTACTACGGCGCGCTTCACTGAGCTTGATCCGACACGAGCTTGACCAATTGTTAACAAAATGTTCATACAAAATGACCAAGTCGACTGCGTTTACTACGGCGCGCTTCACTGAGCTTGATCCGACACGAGCTTGACCAATTGTTTACAAAATGTTCATACAAAATGACCAAGTTGACTGCTTTTACTACGGCGCGCTTCACTGAGCTTGATCCGACACGAGCTTGACCAATTGTTTACAATATGTTTATACAAAATGACCAAGTCGACTGCGTTTACTACGGTGCGCTTCACCGAGCTTGATCCGACACGAGCTTGACCAATTGTTTACAAAATGTTCATACAAAATGACCAAGTCGACTGCGTTTACTACGGCGCGCTTCACTGAGCTTGATCCGACACGAGCTTGAACAATTGTTAACAAAATGTTCATACAAAATGACCAAGTCGACTGCGTTTACTACGGCGCGCTTCACTGAGCTTGATCCGACACGAGCTTGACCAATTGTTTACAAAATGTTCATACAAAATGACCAAGTCGACTGCGTTTATTACGGCGCGCTTCACTGAGCTTGACCCGACACGAGCTTGACCAATTGTTTACAAAATGTTCATACAAAATGACCAAGTCGACTGCGTTTACTACGGCGCGCTTCACTGAGCATGATCCGACACGAGCTTGACCAATTGTTAACAAAATGTTCATACAAAATGACAAAGTTGACTGTGTTTACTACGGCGCGCTTCACTGAGCTTGATCCGACACGAGCTTGAACAATTGTTAACAAAATGTTCATACAAAATGACCAAGTCGACTGCGTTTACTACGGCGCGCTTCACTGAGCTTGATCCGACACGAGCTTGACCAATTGTTTACAAAATGTTCATACAAAATGACCAAGTCGACTGCGTTTACTACGGCGCGCTTCACTGAGCTTGATCCGACACGAGCTTGACCAATTGTTTACAAAATGTTCATACAAAATGACCAAGTCGACTGCGTTTACTACGGCGCGCTTCACCGAGCTTGATCCGACACTAGCTTGACCAGTTGTTTATAAAATGTTCATACAAAATGACCAAGTCGACTGCGTTTACTACGGCGCGCTTCACCGAGCTTGATCCGACACGAGCTTGACCAATTGTGTACAAAATGTTCATACAAAATGACCAAGTCGACTGCGTTTACTACGGCGCGCTTCACCGAGCTTGATCCGACACGAGCTTGAACAATTGTTAACAAAATGTTCATACAAAATGACCAAGTCGACTGCGTTTACTACGGCGCGCTTCACTGAGCTTGATCCGACACGAGCTTGACCAATTGTTTACAAAATGTTCATAAAAAATGACCAAGTCGACTGCGTTTTCTACGGCGCGCTTCACTGAGCTTGATCCGACACGAGCTTGACCAATTGTTAACAAAATGTTCATACAAAATGACCAAGTCGACTGCGTTTACTACGGCGCGCTTCACTGAGCTTGATCCGACACGAGCTTGACCAATTGTTTACAAATAGTTCATACAAAATGACCAAATCGACTGCGTTTACTACAGCGCGCTTCACCGAGCTTGATCCGACACGAGCTTGACCAATTGTTTACAAAATGTTCATACAAAATGACCAAGTCGACTGCGTTTACTACGGCGCGATTCACCGAGCTTGATCCGACACGAGCTTTACCAATTGTTTACAAAATGTTCATACAAAATGACCAAGTCGACTGCGTTTACTACGGCGCGCTTCACTGAGCTTGATCCGACACGAGCTTGACCAATTGTTTACAAAATGTTCATACAAAATGACCAAGTCGACTGCGTTTACTACGGCGCGCTTCACTGAGCTTGATCCGACACGAGCTTGACCAATTGTTTACAAAATGTTCATACAAAATGACCAAGTCGACTGCGTTTACTACGGCGCGCTTCACTGAGCTTGATCCGACACGAGCTTGACCAATTGTTAACAAAATGTTCATACAAAATGACCAAGTCGACTGCGTTTACTACGGCGCGCTTCACTGAGCTTGATCCGACACGAGCTTGACCAATTGTTTACAAAATGTTCATACAAAATGACCAAGTCGACTGCGTTTTTTGAGGAGGTAGTCGTTGGACCTTGTGAGTAATAGTCACGTACAACTTTGCTCTCTGTATTTTTATTCAAAACTGTAGTAAAAAGTTTGATTTTGGAAGTAAAGTTTATACCAGTGAACTCGTAATAGCCCCATAGATCGTTTGGTGCAAGCAGAAGACAATAAAACGGTGTAATTGTGACGATATAGGTAAAAACACTTCAAAAATATTACGTTAAAAGTGAACGTCATTGTGCATTGTGTGCGTGAGTCGACCTTGACTTTAGTACTGGACATTGAACTTTGCAAGTAAGTGTCACCTAATTCGGTTCCCGACGGACGAATACACTTTTAGAACTCTGGACTTTTTTATTTTCTCTTCTGGAATGGCGGACTATAGGAAGGTATCCTGTTTTGGCTGTTTAAAAACTATGACGAGCAAGGATTTTCTAAAATGTTCTTCTTGTATTAATCATTACGATTTAGAATGCGCTAATGTGACCCAGCGCTCCTATAATTCTATGAAGCAGAATCTGAAAGATACCTGGAAGTGTGAGTCCTGCCGTGCCAAGGAACGCAGGGGCACCGATAACACAAACACGCCCATCCGTTCAACTGCTCAGGAGGAGGGTAGGAGTCAGGACAACCCCAACATCAACGTCACCAGGCGGAAACCAGCAATGGCACCTGTACCGACCCCGGAGGACGAGACAGAGGAAGAATGCGGCATGTCAGCAGACAATCTAAGATGCCTTATTAGGAGGGAAATCAAGAAATCTATTACGGAGTCGGTAGGTGAAATAGTAAAACAACAGCTACAGTCTATGACCGAAATTCTTGGTGGATTTAAAAGCTCACTATCTTCTATAGATGCACAGCTTGATAGTCTCAAATCTACACTCAAAGAAAAGACTGAGACTATCAATGTTCTGAAAAAAGACAACGGGCAACTTCGCGAGACCGTAGAGCGACTCGAGGAGCACATCCGCCAGTCGGAGCAGCAAGCCCTGGCAAACGACGTGGACATTGTAGGAGTTCCAGAGACTAAAGGGGAAGCCGTTGTCCACGTGGTCATGACACTTGCACGTAAACTGGGTGTGCCACTGAGCGAGACCGACATCGTCAGCGCCAACAGGGTAGGAGCGGCGCGCGACGAGACGACGGGGCGTGTGCGCTCACGGCCAATCGCCGTGCGACTAATCCGGCGTGCTCAGCGCGAAGACTTGCTGCGGGCAGCGCGGGTGCGCCGCGGCGCTACGACCGCCGACGCCGGCCTGTCCGGCGAACCTCGACGGTTCTATATTAACGAGCGCCTTACCCGGGAGAACAGACAACTCTTCCTGAGGGCCCGGGAGATCGGAGCTCGTCTTAAGTGGAGATTTATATGGTCAAAGGATGGGCGCGTATACGCCCGCCAACTGCAGAGCGAGGATTCTCCGCGTCACCGACTACGTTCGGAATCTGACCTTGTGCGGGTTTTTGGAGCCGACGCGGTTGGCTCCTCTGACGGAAAGTCTAAGTTATAAACAATTTACTTCCTCTCTTTATTATATATTTAGTTTCCTGTGGATTTCTTTCATTTTGATATATTTTGTTAGTCATTATATTATTAGTAGTAATGTTATCCGCGAATCGTGTTGTGTTGTTAAAAATCTTATTTTATTATACAGTAAATGTCTGACACATAACTCTGGGTACTGGTGCTGCTATAGCATTAAATGCGCTGATACTACTTACATAAAAACACTTGAAAAATATTTATTATTCTATTGCACTACGATCAAATTCGTGTTACAAACAATTTTGTGTATTTTATTGGAACATTTGACATCATTATTTCATTTACGACATACTTTTACATTTAATTTACAACGGACTATACTAGTAATTACGCCGTATTCTATAAGACAATCTATTGTGCATGCAATTTTGCAATTGATGATACAACTTGACATATATACTAATTTACACTTATTTCTACAATTTATAATACAACTTGACATACATACAATTTTGAATTTATTTTTAAATATTATCTTATATTTTATTCTACAATTCATACATTATATTTTAAAGTTTATTTTACAACTATTCTCAAAAATTATCTTATCACAAGTAATGAAATTGAAACAATTACATTTTCGACACTCTAATCTTGTTCTTACTCCTGCTCACATTATTTGGAAATCAGGGGTAGCCCCCTCTTTCACTACTTTTTTAAATCACATGTTCATTATGCTGGTTTCCAATGGGTTCTAAATCAAAATTCTGTTCGTTGGGTCTATTTAATGCGCGCTCATTAGGTACGGGACACGATGATTTTATTATTGCCTTAGATAAATTTAGAAATGATATTGTCGCAATTAATGAAACTTGGGTTAAAAAAGGTGAAGAAGCACGCGCCCCAAAGGTACCTGGTTACAAATTTCGTAATACCCCGCGGCCGCTGCATATGAAGCGCGGTAAGGGTGGAGGTGTAGGTTTTTACATCAAGCGCGGAATCAATGCACGTACTATGAGCCATCCTGATGCGGATATTGAGCAAATGTGGATATCAGTAACGGTAAACGGGTCGCGCATCGCGATCGGTACTGCTTATCGTCCGGAATGGGTTAAACTGGACATATTTATTGACGCGTTAACAGAATCGGTTGCACATTTCTCTGCTTATGACGGCGTTGTTATTTTAGGTGACTTTAATGTTAATTTACTTGATTTAAATAGTAATATGACGGATAAGTTGAACCAATTCTTAGTGTACACAGGGCTTATTCAAACAGTAACGACGCCAACTCACTTTACAGAAAATAGCGAAACACTTATTGATGTGATTTGTTCAGATTGTCGCATCCGTGACGTGAGCGTTACTAACATCACGGGGTCCCTGGGACACTCATTTATCTGCGCAACCCTAAACATAAAGCGCGAGAACGTACCTCCGAGGTCTATTGTATATAGGCCACTCAAAAATGTTTGTCTCGAGGAATTTGACCGCGATCTGTCTGATGTTGATTGGGCTGTGGTCACGGATGCAGTTACCGTGGATATGATGGTGGATAATTTTACATCCACTATCACTTCTCTGCTCGACAAACACGCTCCGATAAAGACAGTTAAAATAAAGAGCAAGTCTGCCCCCTGGATCACGGATACTGTAAAGATTATGATGAATTGTAGGAATAAAGCTTTCGATAGATACCGGCAAACGAAATTAGAAAGTCACAAAATATATTATAAGGAATTAAAATCACTTGTAACTCAAAGTATTTACTACGACACGCGCGCTTACTATAACTATCGTATTAATTCCGAGCTGAGTAATGAGAAGAAACTATGGAAAAATTTGAAAGAGGATGTCCTGACCAGTTCTAGGGATGATCGTTATCTGCCGGGGACCTTTGATAACCCTGACATTATAAACGACCACTTTATTAATGTTCCAGGTGAAAGTACTGTTCCAATATCTAACTTGACATATTTTGAATTTAATCGACATAACCATAACATATTTTCTCTTCAACCAGTTTGTGAGCAAGAAATTGCCAAAATCCTTCTGTCTATCAAAACAAATGCACGAGGGACAGACGGGTTATCCATGGATATGGTACTGCTCACTTTACCGCGGACTTTGTCGCTGATAACTGCAATAGTCAATAAGTCGATTACAACGTCTACCTTTCCCAAACAGTGGAAAATTGCATCTGTAAATCCCATACCAAAAGTCTCGAACCCGACTGATGTCAAGGATCTCAGACCAATAAGCATACTACCAGTTCTTTCTAAGATTATTGAGAGGGTAGTTTACACTCAGCTAAGTAAATTTATTGAAAGTAATAACATTTTACCTGATGTTCAGTCGGGCTTTCGGAAGGGTAGAGGGACCACGACAGCATTACTGGACGTAGTGGACAATATACTTGCAGAACAAGACCAGGGGTTGGGTTCAGTGCTGGTATTGCTCGACTTCTCTCGTGCATTTGACTCCATTAATGTCCCACTGCTTCTCTCAAAACTGTCATACTACGGAGTAGACGTCGCTTCCATAAAATGGTTTGACAGTTATTTAAGTGACCGTTATCAGTTTGTGCAAATTAATCGAGAGGACGGCACGCAACTCGCGTCATCACTGAGAGGGGTGGGTCGCGGCGTGCCCCAAGGATCCATCCTAGGCCCACTACTTTTTATCATTTATAGTGCTGATATTTGTTGGGTCATTAAGCACTGTCGATTCCACCTATACGCTGATGACGTGCAGTTGTACCTTCCTATGCGTCCCGAGGATGTGCCGAGTGAAATTATAAAAATAAATGACGATTTGGGATGCATAGCTCTCTGGTCACATAACAACGCTCTTGTTATGAATCCCTCTAAGTCTAAGTTCATGATTTTGGGTTCGAAGCATCTGCTAAATGGTATAGCAAAACACTCTCTAGATTTAAACATCCTTGGTCAAAGCATTGAGCAGGTACATGAAGCAAGAAACCTTGGAATATTATTTGACAGCTCCCTCCGATTTGAGAGTCATATTTTAGGATTAGTAAAAACTTGTTTTTTTAGGTTAAAGCTGCTGTATAAAGTAAGAAAATTTCTAAGAGAGGAAGTCCGTATCAAATTGTGTGAATCCCTTGTCTTGTCGAAGCTGAATTATGGTGATCTGGTGTATGGCCCACGCTTAACAGCAAAAACATCCCGTCTTGTTCAGAGAGTTCAGAATGCTTGTTGCAGATTCTGCTATGACATCCCTCCACGAACACATATCTCACCTTATCTCAATAATTCATCCACTCTCAACATGGCCTCACGGAGGTACTTACACTTGGCCGTACTTGTTCACGGCATCCTAACGTCTGGATCACCAGAATATCTCTTCTCCAAACTGAATCGTCACGAGAGCAAGTACAGCACAAGACCGACAAGGGATTTGTTACACTACTCCAAGCACAAAACGGTAGCGTTTAGGGGCAGCTTCCGATACCAGGCAACCAAGTGTTGGAACAATATTCCCCCACCACTTCGACATTTAAAATCACAGTTTATCTTTAAAAAACGGTTAAAATCCATGATAATTAGTAAACAAAAAATTGGGTTGCCTGGTGCGGGAAGCATTATTGCACCTTTCACGTGCTAGCCGGTTGGGGTATTATTTTGACCAATTTATTATTTTGATTTATATGTATGTATATGTTCTGACTTTATTTATTTTTATTACATAATATACTATTTTGACATTTTAAACTACATCTTATATTATATATAGATTATATTTTGACACAACATGACATAATTACCTACCATGACACATTATATTTTTCATTTGACAACACAATACTCTCAAGGTCTAGTGGCTAAATGGAGCGGTCTCGACAGAATATCAGCGCTTTCCTTTACGGCGGGCATAATGCTGAGTCGAGTCCCATTTACTGCTGTAGCACACAGTATCTACCAGATTCTCCCTTGAGTTTTTGTTTATTTTACGTTTATACTATTTAATTGTTTCTTTGTTTGTATTTTCTCTGTTTTAAAATGTAACTGTATTGTATATTGTGTGCTAATGTAGTGAATAAATGATTTCTATGTCTATGTCTATGTCTATGTTTACTACGGCGCGATTCACCGAGCTTGATCCGACACGAACTTGACCAATTGTTTACAAAATGTTCATACAAAATGACCAAGTCGACTGCGTTTACTACGGCGCGCTTCACCGAGCTTGATCCGACAAGAGCTTTACCAATTGTTTACAAAATGTTCATACAAAATGACCAAGTCGACTGCGTTTACTACGGCGCGCTTCACTGAGCTTGACCTGACACGAGCTTGACCAATTGTTAACAAAATGTTCATACAAAATGACCAAGTCGACTGCGTTTACTACGGCGCGCTTCACTGAGCTTGATCCGATACGAGCTTGACCAACTGTTTACAAAATGTTCATACAAAATGACCAAGTCGACTGCGTTTACTACGGCGCGCTTCACTGAGCTTGACCCGACACGAGCTTGACCAATTGTTTACAAAATGTTCATACAAAATGACCAAGTCGACTGCGTTTACTACGGCGCGCTTCACTGAGCTTGACCCGACACGAGCTTGACCAATTGTTTACAAAATGTTCATACAAAATGACCAAGTCGACTGCGTTTACTACGGTGCGCTTCCCTGAGCATGATCCGACACGAGCTTGACCAATTGTTAACAAAATGTTCATACAAAATGACAAAGTTGACTGCGTTTACTACGGCGCGCTTCACTGAGCTTGACCCGACACGAGCTTGACCAATTGTTTACAAAATATTCATACAAAATGACCAAGTTGACTGCTTTTACTACGGCGCGCTTCACTGAGCTTGATCCGAGACGAGCTTGACCAATTGTTTACAAAATGTTCATACAAAATGACCAAGTCGACTGCGTTTACTACGGCGCGCTTCACCGAGCTTGATCCGACACGAGCTTGTCCAATTGTTTACAAAATGTTCATACAAAATGACCAAATCGACTGCGTTTACTACGGCGCGCTTCACTGAGCTTGATCCGACACGAGCTTGACCAATTGTTTACAAAATGTTCATACAAAATGACCAAGTCGACTGCGTTTACTACGGCGCGCTTCACTGAGCTTGATCCGACACGAGCTTGACCAATTGTTTACAAAATGTTCATACAAAATGACCAAGTCGACTGCGTTTACAACGGCGCGCTTCACTGAGCTTGATCCGACACGAGCTTGACCAATTGTTAACAAAATGTTCATACAAAATGACCAAGTCGACTGCGTTTACTACGGCGCGCTTCACTGAGCTTGATCCGACACGAGCTTGACCAATTGTTTACAAAATGTTCATACAAAATGACCAAGTCGACTGCGTTTACTACGGCGCGCTTCACCGAGCTTGATCCGACACGAGCTTGACCAATTGTTTACAAAATGTTCATACAAAATGACCAAGTCGACTGCATTTACTACGGCGCGCTTCACTGAGCTTGATCCGACACGAGCTTGACCAATTGTTTACAAAATGTTCATACAAAATGACCAAGTCGACTGCATTTACTACGGCGCGCTTCACCGAGCTTGATCCGACACGAGCTTGACCAATTGTTTACAAAATGTTCATACAAAATGACCAAGTCGACTGCGTTTACTACGGCGCGCTTCACTGAGCTTGACCCGACACGAGCTTGACCAATTGTTTACAAAATGTTCATACAAAATGACCAAGTCGACTGCGTTTATTACGGCGCGCTTCACTGAGCTTGACCCGACACGAGCTTGACCAATTGTTTACAAAATGTTCATACAAAATGACCAAGTCGACTGCGTTTACTACGGCGCGCTTCACTGAGCATGATCCGACACGAGCTTGACCAATTGTTAACAAAATGTTCATACAAAATGACAAAGTTGACTGCGTTTACTACGGCGCGCTTCACTGAGCTTGACCCGACACGAGCTTGACCAATTGTTTACAAAATATTCATACAAAATAACCAAGTTGACTGCTTTTACTACGGCGCGCTTCACTGAGCTTGATCCGACACGAGCTTGACCAATTGTTTACAAAATGTTCATACAAAATGACCAAGTCGACTGCGTTTACTACGGCGCGCTTCACCGAGCTTGATCCGACACGAGCTTGACCAATTGTTTACAAAATGTTCATACAAAATGAGTAAGTCGACTGCGTTTACTACGGCGCGCTTCACTGAGCTTGATCCGACACGAGCTTGACCAATTGTTAACAAAATGTTCATACAAAATGACCAAGTCGACTGCGTTTACTATGGCGCGCTTCACTGAGCTTGATCCGACACGAGCTTGACCAATTGTTTACAAAATGTTCATACAAAATGACCAAGTCGACTGCGTTTACTACGGCGCGCTTCACTGAGCTTGACCCGACACGAGCTTGACCAATTGTTTACAAAATGTTCATACAAAATGACCAAGTCGACTGCGTTTACTACGCTGCGCTTCACCGAGCTTGATCCGACACGAGCTTGACCAATTGTTTACAAAATGTTCATACAAAATGACCAAGTCGACTGCGTTTACTACGGCGCGCTTCACTGAGCTTGACCAAACACGAGCTTGACCAATTGTTTACAAAATGTTCATACAAAATGACCAAGTCGACTGCGTTTACTACGGCGCGCTTCACTGAGCTTGATCCGACACGAGCTTGTCCAATTGTTTACAATATGTTCATACAAAATGACCAAGTCGACTGCGTTTACTACGGCGCGCTTCACCGAGCTTGATCCGACACGAGCTTGACCAATTGTTTACAAAATGTTCATACAAAATGACCAAGTCGACTGCGTTTACTACGGCGCGCTTCACTGAGCTTGATCCGACAGGAGCTTGAACAATTGTTAACAAAATGTTCATACAAAATGACCAAGTCGACTGCGTTTACTACGGCGCGCTTCACTGAGCTTGATCCGACACGAGCTTGACCAATTGTTTACAAAATGTTCATACAAAATGACCAAGTCGACTGCGTTTACTACGCTGCGCTTCACCGAGCTTGATCCGACACGAGCTTGACCAATTGTTTACAAAATGTTCATACAAAATGACCAAGTCGACTGCGTTTACTACGGCGCGCTTCACTGAGCTTGACCAAACACGAGCTTGACCAATTGTTTACAAAATGTTCATACAAAATGACCAAGTCGACTGCGTTTACTACGGCGCGCTTCACTGAGCTTGATCCGACACGAGCTTGTCCAATTGTTTACAATATGTTCATACAAAATGACCAAGTCGACTGCGTTTACTACGGCGCGCTTCACCGAGCTTGATCCGACACGAGCTTGACCAATTGTTTACAAAATGTTCATACAAAATGACCAAGTCGACTGCGTTTACTACGGCGCGCTTCACTGAGCTTGATCCGACAGGAGCTTGAACAATTGTTAACAAAATGTTCATACAAAATGACCAAGTCGACTGCGTTTACTACGGCGCGCTTCACTGAGCTTGATCCGACACGAGCTTGACCTATTGTTTACAAAATGTTCATACAAAATGACCAAGTCGACTGCGTTTACTACGGCGCGCTTCACTGAGCTTGATCCGACACGAGCTTGACCAATTGTTAACGAAATGTTCATACAAAATGACCAAGTCGACTGCGTTTACTACGGCGCGCTTCACTGAGCTTGATCCGACACGAGCTTGACCAATTGTTAACAAAATGTCCATACGATCTTGGAGTAATCTTTGACTCGAAAATGTTAATGTCTGATCAAGTCGCGGCAGTGGTTGCAAAAGCTTACAGAAATCTAGGGTTTGTCTTACGTGTTAGTCGGCAGTTCTCCGACGCTGAATGTATTAAAGTTCTTTATTATTCTTATGTCCGTAGCGTCTTGGAATGCTGTTGCACTATGTGGAACCCACAATACATAATATATGAGCAAGATATTGAGCGCATTCAATCCCAATTTATTAAAACATTAAATTATCGCACCCATTGTAAAAGAGGCATGACTTACGAGGAATCGTGTAGGTTTCATAAGCTCATGCCGTTAAAGGATCGGCGTTCTTTGCTGCAGATGTTGTTTTTACACGACGTTTGCAGTAATAGAATTGATAGTCCCGAATTAGCGTCTCTAGTTCTTCAATTCAAAACGCCCTTTAAACGTACTAGACACACCACCCTCTTTCATGTTCCTTTCAGTCACACCAACTATGCCCAGAACTCTATCATCTATCGCACGCTAGATAGCTACAATAAGGGTTTTTCGGATATAGACATCTTCTCTAATAGCAAGGCATCTTTTAGGAAACAAGTTATATCTGTTCTTAATCATATATAGCACGTTCCATAAAATATTCTGAAACTCAAAGAGCTACACTACACAAAACACTACACAAAACACAAAACACTACACTCTCTCCCTCACTCCCTCAAATATACACATTTACACAGCATCCCTCCTCCCCTTTCATTCTTCAAATGCGTACCTACTAAATTACTAAATTCCTTGAAAATCAATTATTATTTTGTATTGTGTTTTTTAATCTTTTTCTCTAAGCGTCTAATTTCTAATTACTTAAATGTCTATAAAATGTGAATCTGTTATTGGCATTAAGCATTAGTTATAAGAGTGTATACATTGATATCAAGTGCTGTTGATTCTGTGATGAATAAATAAAAAAAAAAAAAAAAAAAAAACAAAATGACCAAGTCAACTGCGTTTACTACGGCGCGCTTCACTGAGCTTGATCCGACACGAGCTTGACCAATTGTTTACAAAACGTTCATACAAAATGACCAAGTCGACAACGTTTACTACGGCGCGCTTCACTGAGCTTGACCCGACACGAGCATGACCAATTGTTTACAAAATGTTCATACAAAATGACCAAGTCGACTGCGTTTACTACGGCGCGCTTCACTGAGCTTGATCCGACACGAGCTTGACCAATTGTTTACAAAATGTTCATACAAAATGACCATGTCGACTGCGTTTACTACGGCGCGCTTCACCGAGCTTGATCCGACACGAGCTTGACCAATTGTTTACAAAATGTTCATACAAAATGACCAAGTCGACTGCGTTTACTACGGCGCGCTTCACTGAGCTTGATCCGACACGAGCTTGACCAATTGTTAACAAAATGTTCATACAAAATGACCAAGTCGACTGCGTTTACTACGGCGCGCTTCACTGAGCTTGATCCGACACGAGCTTGACCAATTGTTTACAAAATGTTCATACAAAATGACCAAGTCGACTGCGTTTACTACGGCGCGCTTCACTGAGCTTGATCCGACACGAGCTTGACCAAGTGTTAACAAAATGTTCATACAAAATGACCAAGTCGACTGCGTTTACTACGGCGCGCTTCACTGAGCTTGATCCGACACGAGCTTGACCAATTGTTTACAAAATGTTCATACAAAATGACCAAGTCGACTGCGTTTACTACGGCGCGCTTCACCGAGCTTGATCCGACACGAGCTTGACCAATTGTTTACAAAATGTTCATACAAAATGACCAAGTCGACTGCGTTTACTACGGCGCGCTTCACTGAGCTTGACCCGACACGAGCTTGACCATTTGTTTACAAAATGTTCATACAAAATGACCAAGTCGACTGCGTTTACTACGGCGCGCTTCACCGATCTTGATCCGACACGAGCTTGACCAATTGTTTACAAAATGTTCATACAAAATGACCAAGTCGACTGCGTTTACTACGGCGCGCTTCACCGAGCTTGATCCGATACGAGCTTGACCAATTGTTTACAAAATGTTCATACAAAATGACCAAGTCGACTGCGTTTACTACGGCGCGCTTCACTGAGCGTGATCCGACACGAGCTTGACCAATTGTTTACAAAATGTTCATACAAAATGACCAAATCGACTGCGTTTACTACGGCGCGCTTCACTGAGCTTGATCCGACACGAGCTTGACCAATTGTTAACAAAATGTTCATACAAAATGACCAAGTCGACTGCGTTTACTACGGCGCGCTTCACCGAGCTTGATCCGACACGAGCTTGGCCAATTGTTTACAAAATGTTCATACAAAATGACCAAGTCGACTGCGTTTACTACGGCGCGCTTCACTGAGCTTGATCCGACACGAGCTTGACCAATTGTTTACAAAATATTCATACAAAATGACCAAGTTGACTGCTTTTACTACGGCGCGCTTCACTGAGCTTGATCCGAGACGAGCTTGACCAATTGTTTACAAAATGTTCATACAAAATGACCAAGTCGACTGCGTTTACTACGGCGCGCTTCACCGAGCTTGATCCGACACGAGCTTGACCAATTGTTTACAAAATGTTCATACAAAATGACCAAGTCGACTGCGTTTACTACGGCGCGCTTCACTGAGCTTGATCCGACACGAGCTTGACCAATTGTTAACAAAATGTTCATACAAAATGACCAAGTCGACTGCGTTTACTACGGCGCGCTTCACTGAGCTTGATCCGACACGAGCTTGACCAATTGTTTACAAAATGTTCATACAAAATGACCAAGTCGACTGCGTTTACTACAGCGCGCTTCACCGAGCTTGATCCGACACGAGCTTGACCAATTGTTAACAAAATGTTCATACAAAATGACCAAGTCGACTGCGTTTACTACGGCGCGCTTCACCGAGCTTGATCCGACACGAGCTTGTCCAATTGTTTACAAAATGTTCATACAAAATGACCAAGTCGACTGCGTTTACTACGGCGCGCTTCACTGAGCTTGATCCGACACGAGCTTGACCAATTGTTTACAAAGTGTTCATACAAAATGACCAAGTCGACTGCGTTTACTACGGCGCGCTTCACTGAGCTTGATCCGACACGAGCTTGACCAATTGTTTACAAAATGTTCATACAAAATGACCAAGTCGACTGCGTTTACAACGGCGCGCTTCACTGAGCTTGATCCGACACGAGCTTGACCAATTGTTAACAAAATGTTCATACAAAATGACCAAGTCGACTGCGTTTACTACGGCGCGCTTCACTGAGCTTGATCCGACACGAGCTTGACCAATTGTTTACAAAATGTTCATACAAAATGACCAAGTCGACTGCGTTTACTACGGCGCGCTTCACCGAGCTTGATCCGACACGAGCTTGACCAATTGTTTACAAAATGTTCATACAAAATGACCAAGTCGACTGCATTTACTACGGCGCGCTTCACTGAGCTTGATCCGACACGAGCTTGACCAATTGTTTACAAAATGTTCATACAAAATGACCAAGTCGACTGCATTTACTACGGCGCGCTTCACCGAGCTTGATCCGACACGAGCTTGACCAATTGTTTACAAAATGTTCAAACAAAATGACCAAGTCGACTGCGTTTACTACGGCGCGCTTCACTGAGCTTGACCCGACACGAGCTTGACCAATTGTTTACAAAATGTTCATACAAAATGACCAAGTCGACTGCGTTTATTACGGCGCGCTTCACTGAGCTTGACCCGACACGAGCTTGACCAATTGTTTACAAAATGTTCATACAAAATGACCAAGTCGACTGCGTTTACTACGGCGCGCTTCACTGAGCATGATCCGACACGAGCTTGACCAATTGTTAACAAAATGTTCATACAAAATGACAAAGTTGACTGCGTTTACTACGGCGCGCTTCACTGAGCTTGACCAAACACGAGCTTGACCAATTGTTTACAAAATGTTCATACAAAATGACCAAGTCGACTGCGTTTACTACGGCGCGCTTCACTGAGCTTGATCCGACACGAGCTTGTCCAATTGTTTACAATATGTTCATACAAAATGACCAAGTCGACTGCGTTTACTACGGCGCGCTTCACCGAGCTTGATCCGACACGAGCTTGACCAATTGTTTACAAAATGTTCATACAAAATGACCAAGTCGACTGCGTTTACTACGGCGCGCTTCACTGAGCTTGATCCGACACGAGCTTGACCAATTGTTTACAAAATGTTCATACAAAATGACCAAGTCGACTGCGTTTACTACAGCGCGCTTCACCGAGCTTGATCCGACACGAGCTTGACCAATTGTTAACAAAATGTTCATACAAAATGACCAAGTCGACTGCGTTTACTACGGCGCGCTTCACCGAGCTTGATCCGACACGAGCTTGTCCAATTGTTTACAAAATGTTCATACAAAATGACCAAGTCGACTGCGTTTACTACGGCGCGCTTCACTGAGCTTGATCCGACACGAGCTTGACCAATTGTTTACAAAGTGTTCATACAAAATGACCAAGTCGACTGCGTTTACTACGGCGCGCTTCACTGAGCTTGATCCGACACGAGCTTGACCAATTGTTTACAAAATGTTCATACAAAATGACCAAGTCGACTGCGTTTACAACGGCGCGCTTCACTGAGCTTGATCCGACACGAGCTTGACCAATTGTTAACAAAATGTTCATACAAAATGACCAAGTCGACTGCGTTTACTACGGCGCGCTTCACTGAGCTTGATCCGACACGAGCTTGACCAATTGTTTACAAAATGTTCATACAAAATGACCAAGTCGACTGCGTTTACTACGGCGCGCTTCACCGAGCTTGATCCGACACGAGCTTGACCAATTGTTTACAAAATGTTCATACAAAATGACCAAGTCGACTGCATTTACTACGGCGCGCTTCACTGAGCTTGATCCGACACGAGCTTGACCAATTGTTTACAAAATGTTCATACAAAATGACCAAGTCGACTGCATTTACTACGGCGCGCTTCACCGAGCTTGATCCGACACGAGCTTGACCAATTGTTTACAAAATGTTCAAACAAAATGACCAAGTCGACTGCGTTTACTACGGCGCGCTTCACTGAGCTTGACCCGACACGAGCTTGACCAATTGTTTACAAAATGTTCATACAAAATGACCAAGTCGACTGCGTTTATTACGGCGCGCTTCACTGAGCTTGACCCGACACGAGCTTGACCAATTGTTTACAAAATGTTCATACAAAATGACCAAGTCGACTGCGTTTACTACGGCGCGCTTCACTGAGCATGATCCGACACGAGCTTGACCAATTGTTAACAAAATGTTCATACAAAATGACAAAGTTGACTGCGTTTACTACGGCGCGCTTCACTGAGCTTGACCAAACACGAGCTTGACCAATTGTTTACAAAATGTTCATACAAAATGACCAAGTCGACTGCGTTTACTACGGCGCGCTTCACTGAGCTTGATCCGACACGAGCTTGTCCAATTGTTTACAATATGTTCATACAAAATGACCAAGTCGACTGCGTTTACTACGGCGCGCTTCACCGAGCTTGATCCGACACGAGCTTGACCAATTGTTTACAAAATGTTCATACAAAATGACCAAGTCGACTGCGTTTACTACGGCGCGCTTCACTGAGCTTGATCCGACAGGAGCTTGAACAATTGTTAACAAAATGTTCATACAAAATGACCAAGTCGACTGCGTTTACTACGGCGCGCTTCACTGAGCTTGATCCGACACGAGCTTGACCAATTGTTTACAAAATGTTCATACAAAATGACCAAGTCGACTGCGTTTACTACGCTGCGCTTCACCGAGCTTGATCCGACACGAGCTTGACCAATTGTTTACAAAATGTTCATACAAAATGACCAAGTCGACTGCGTTTACTACGGCGCGCTTCACTGAGCTTGACCAAACACGAGCTTGACCAATTGTTTACAAAATGTTCATACAGAATGACCAAGTCGACTGCGTTTACTACGGCGCGCTTCACTGAGCTTGATCCGACACGAGCTTGTCCAATTGTTTACAATATGTTCATACAAAATGACCAAGTCGACTGCGTTTACTACGGCGCGCTTCACCGAGCTTGATCCGACACGAGCTTGACCAATTGTTTACAAAATGTTCATACAAAATGACCAAGTCGACTGCGTTTACTACGGCGCGCTTTACTGAGCTTGATCCGACAGGAGCTTGAACAATTTTTAACAAAATGTTCATACAAAATGACCAAGTCGACTGCGTTTACTACGGCGCGCTTCACTGAGCTTGATCCGACACGAGCTTGACCTATTGTTTACAAAATGTTCATACAAAATGACCAAGTCGACTGCGTTTACTACGGCGCGCTTCACTGAGCTTGATCCGACACGAGCTTGACCAATTGTTAACGAAATGTTCATACAAAATGACCAAGTCGACTGCGTTTACTACGGCGCGCTTCACTGAGCTTGATCCGACACGAGCTTGACCAATTGTTAACAAAATGTTCATACAAAATGACCAAGTCAACTGCGTTTACTACGGCGCGCTTCACTGAGCTTGATCCGACACGAGCTTGACCAATTGTTTACAAAACGTTCATACAAAATGACCAAGTCGACTGCGTTTACTACGGCGCGCTTCACCGAGCTTGATCCGACACGAGCTTGACCAATTGTTTACAAAATGTTCATACAAAATGACCAAGTCGACTGCGTTTACTACGGCGCGCTTCACTGAGCTTGATCCGACACGAGCTTTACCAATTGTTTACAAAATGTTCATACAAAATGACCAAGTCGACTGCGTTTACTACGGCGCGCTTCACTGAGCTTGACCTGACACGAGCTTGACCAATTGTTAACAAAATGTTCATACAAAATGACCAAGTCGACTGCGTTTACTACGGCGCGCTTCACTGAGCTTGATCCGATACGAGCTTGACCAACTGTTTTTTAAAATGTTCATACAAAATGACCAAGTCGACTGCGTTTACTACGGCGCGCTTCACTGAGCTTGACCCGACACGAGCTTGACCAATTGTTTACAAAATGTTCATACAAAATGACCAAGTCGACTGCGTTTACTACGGCGCGCTTCACTGAGCTTGACCCGACACGAGCTTGACCAATTGTTTACAAAATGTTCATACAAAATGACCAAGTCGACTGCGTTTACTACGGTGCGCTTTTCTGAGCTTGATCCGACACGAGCTTGACCAATTGTTTACAAAATGTTCATACAAAATGACCAAGTCGACTGCGTTTACTACGGCGCGCTTCACCGAGCTTGATCCGACACGAGCTTGACCAATTTTTTACAAAATGTTCATACAAAATGACCAAGTCGACTGCGTTTACTACGGCGCGCTTCACTGAGCTTGATCCGACACGAGCTTGACCAATTGTTAACAAAATGTTCATACAAAATGACCAAGTCGACTGCGTTTACTACGGCGCGCTTCACTGAGCTTGATCCGACACGAGCTTGACCAATTGTTTACAAAATGTTCATACAAAATGACCAAGTCGACTGCGTTTACTACGGCGCGCTTCACCGAGCTTGATCCGACACGAGCTTGACCAATTGTTAACAAAATGTTCATACAAAATGACCAAGTCGACTGCGTTTACTACGGCGCGCTTCACCGAGCTTGATCCGACACGAGCTTGACCAATTAATGTTCATACAAAATGACCAAGTCGACTGCGTTTACTACGGCGCGCTTCACTGAGCTTGATCCGACACGAGCTTGACCAATTGTTAACAAAATGTTCATACAAAATGACCAAGTCGACTGCGTTTACTACGGCGCGCTTCACTGAGCTTGATCCGACACGAGCTTGACCAATTGTTTACAAAACGTTCATACAAAATGACCAAGTCGACTGCGTTTACTACGGCGCGCTTCACCGAGCTTGATCCGACACGAGCTTGACCAATTGTTTACAAAATGTTCATACAAAATGACCAAGTCGACTGCGTTTACTACGGCGCGCTTCACCGAGCTTGATCCGACACGAGCTTTACCAATTGTTTACAAAATGTTCATACAAAATGACCAAGTCGACTGCGTTTACTACGGCGCGCTTCACTGAGCTTGACCTGACACGAGCTTGACCAATTGTTAACAAAATGTTCATACAAAATGACCAAGTCGACTGCGTTTACTACGGCGCGCTTCACTGAGCTTGATCCGATACGAGCTTGACCAACTGTTTACAAAATGTTCATACAAAATGACCAAGTCGACTGCGTTTACTACGGCGCGCTTCACTGAGCTTGACCCGACACGAGCTTGACCAATTGTTTACAAAATGTTCATACAAAATGACCAAGTCGACTGCGTTTACTACGGCGCGCTTCACTGAGCTTGACCCGACACGAGCTTGACCAATTGTTTACAAAATGTTCATACAAAATGACCAAGTCGACTGCGTTTACTAAGGTGCGCTTCCCTGAGCATGATCCGACACGAGCTTGACCAATTGTTAACAAAATGTTCATACAAAATGACAAAGTTGACTGCGTTTACTACGGCGCGCTTCACTGAGCTTGACCCGACACGAGCTTGACCAATTGTTTACAAAATATTCATACAAAATGACCAAGTTGACTGCTTTTACTACGGCGCGCTTCACTGAGCTTGATCCGAGACGAGCTTGACCAATTGTTTACAAAATGTTCATACAAAATGACCAAGTCGACTGCGTTTACTACGGCGCGCTTCACCGAGCTTGATCCGACACGAGCTTGACCAATTGTTTACAAAATGTTCATACAAAATGACCAAGTCGACTGCGTTTACTACGGCGCGCTTCACTGAGCTTGATCCGACACGAGCTTGACCAATTGTTAACAAAATGTTCATACAAAATGACCAAGTCGACTGCGTTTACTACGGCGCGCTTCACTGAGCTTGATCCGACACGAGCTTGACCAATTGTTTACAAAATGTTCATACAAAATGACCAAGTCGACTGCGTTTACTACAGCGCGCTTCACCGAGCTTGATCCGACACGAGCTTGACCAATTGTTAACAAAATGTTCATACAAAATGACCAAGTCGACTGCTATTACTATGTCGCGCTTCACCGAGCTTGATCCGACACGAGCTTGTCCAATTGTTTACAAAATGTTCATACAAAATGACCAAGTCGACTGCGTTTACTACGGCGCGCTTCACTGAGCTTGATCCGACACGAGCTTGACCAATTGTTTACAAAATGTTCATACAAAATGACCAAGTCGACTGCGTTTACTACGGCGCGCTTCACTGAGCTTGATCCGACACGAGCTTGACCAATTGTTTACAAAATGTTCATACAAAATGACTAAGTCGACTGCGTTTACAACGGCGCGCTTCACTGAGCTTGATCCGACACGAGCTTGACCAATTGTTAACAAAATGTTCATACAAAATGACCAAGTCGACTGCGTTTACTACGGCGCGCTTCACTGAGCTTGATCCGACACGAGCTTGACCAATTGTTTACAAAATGTTCATACAAAATGACCAAGTCGACTGCGTTTACTACGGCGCGCTTCACTGAGCTTGATCCGACACGAGCTTGACCAATTGTTTACAAAACGTTCATACAAAATGACCAAGTCGACTGCGTTTACTACGGCGCGCTTCACCGAGCTTGATCCGACACGAGCTTGACCAATTGTTTACAAAATGTTCATACAAAATGACCAAGTCGACTGCGTTTACTACGGCGCGCTTCACCGAGCTTGATCCGACACGAGCTTTACCAATTGTTTACAAAATGTTCATACAAAATGACCAAGTCGACTGCGTTTACTACGGCGCGCTTCACTGAGCTTGACCCGACACGAGCTTGACCAATTGTTTACAAAATGTTCATACAAAATGACCAAGTCGACTGCGTTTATTACGGCGCGCTTCACTGAGCTTGACCCGACACGAGCTTGACCAATTGTTTACAAAATGTTCATACAAAATGACCAAGTCGACTGCGTTTACTACGGCGCGCTTCACTGAGCATGATCCGACACGAGCTTGACCAATTGTTAACAAAATGTTCATACAAAATGACAAAGTTGACTGCGTTTACTACGGCGCGCTTCACTGAGCTTGACCCGACACGAGCTTGACCAATTGTTTACAAAATATTCATACAAAATAACCAAGTTGACTGCTTTTACTACGGCGCGCTTCACTGAGCTTGATCCGACAGGAGCTTGAACAATTGTTAACAAAATGTTCATACAAAACGACCAAGTCGACTGCGTTTAATACGGCGCGCTTCACTGAGCTTGATCCGACACGAGCTTGACCAATTGTTTACAAAATGTTCATACAAAATGACCAAGTCGACTGCGTTTACTACGCTGCGCTTCACCGAGCTTGATCCGACACGAGCTTGACCAATTGTTTACAAAATGTTCATACAAAATGACCAAGTCGACTGCGTTTACTACGGCGCGCTTCACTGAGCTTGACCAAACACGAGCTTGACCAATTGTTTACAAAATGTTCATACAAAATGACCAAGTCGACTGCGTTTACTACGGCGCGCTTCACTGAGCTTGATCCGAAACGAGCTTGTCCAATTGTTTACAATATGTTCATACAAAATGACCAAGTCGACTGCGTTTACTACGGCGCGCTTCACCGAGCTTGATCCGACACGAGCTTGACCAATTGTTTACAAAATGTTCATACAAAATGACCAAGTCGACTGCGTTTACTACGGCGCGCTTCACTGAGCTTGATCCGACAGGAGCTTGAACAATTGTTAACAAAATGTTCATACAAAATGACCAAGTCGACTGCGTTTACTACGGCGCGCTTCACTGAGCTTGATCCGACACGAGCTTGACCTATTGTTTACAAAATGTTCATACAAAATGACCAAGTCGACTGCGTTTACTACGGCGCGCTTCACTGAGCTTGATCCGACACGAGCTTGACCAATTGTTAACGAAATGTTCATACAAAATGACCAAGTCGACTGCGTTTACTACGGCGCGCTTCACTGAGCTTGATCCGACACGAGCTTGACCAATTGTTAACAAAATGTTCATACAAAATGACCAAGTCAACTGCGTTTACTACGGCGCGCTTCACTGAGCTTGATCCGACACGAGCTTGACCAATTGTTTACAAAACGTTCATACAAAATGACCAAGTCGACTGCGTTTACTACGGCGCGCTTCACTGAGCTTGACCCGACACGAGCATGACCAATTGTTTACAAAATGTTCATACAAAATGACCAAGTCGACTGCGTTTACTACGGCGCGCTTCACTGAGCTTGATCCGACACGAGCTTGACCAATTGTTTACAAAATGTTCATACAAAATGACCATGTCGACTGCGTTTACTACGGCGCGCTTCACCGAGCTTGATCCGACACGAGCTTGACCAATTGTTTACAAAATGTTCATACAAAATGACCAAGTCGACTGCGTTTACTACGGCGCGCTTCACTGAGCTTGATCCGACACGAGCTTGACCAATTGTTAACAAAATGTTCATACAAAATGACCAAGTCGACTGCGTTTACTACGGCGCGCTTCACTGAGCTTGATCCGACACGAGCTTGACCAATTGTTTACAAAATGTTCATACAAAATGACCAAGTCGACTGCGTTTACTACGGCGCGCTTCACTGAGCTTGATCCGACACGAGCTTGACCAAGTGTTAACAAAATGTTCATACAAAATGACCAAGTCGACTGCGTTTACTACGGCGCGCTTCACTGAGCTTGATCCGACACGAGCTTGACCAATTGTTTACAAAATGTTCATACAAAATGACCAAGTCGACTGCGTTTACTACGGCGCGCTTCACCGAGCTTGATCCGACACGAGCTTGACCAATTTTTTACAAAATGTTCATACAAAATGACCAAGTCGACTGCGTTTACTACGGCGCGCTTCACTGAGCTTGATCCGACACGAGCTTGACCAATTGTTAACAAAATGTTCATACAAAATGACCAAGTCGACTGCGTTTACTACGGCGCGCTTCACTGAGCTTGATCCGACACGAGCTTGACCAATTGTTTACGAAATGTTCATACAAAATGACCAAGTCGACTGCGTTTACTACGGCGCGCTTCACCGAGCTTGATCCGACACGAGCTTGACCAATTGTTAACAAAATGTTCATACAAAATGACCAAGTCGACTGCTATTACTATGTCGCGCTTCACCGAGCTTGATCCGACACGAGCTTGTCCAATTGTTTACAAAATGTTCATACAAAATGACCAAGTCGACTGCGTTTACTACGGCGCGCTTCACTGAGCTTGATCCGACACGAGCTTGACCAATTGTTTACAAAATGTTCATACAAAATGACCAAGTCGACTGCGTTTACTACGGCGCGCTTCACTGAGCTTGATCCGACACGAGCTTGACCAATTGTTTACAAAATGTTCATACAAAATGACCAAGTCGACTGCGTTTACAACGGCGCGCTTCACTGAGCTTGATCCGACACGAGCTTGACCAATTGTTAACAAAATGTTCATACAAAATGACCAAGTCGACTGCGTTTACTACGGCGCGCTTCACTGAGCTTGATCCGACACGAGCTTGACCAATTGTTTACAAAATGTTCATACAAAATGACCAAGTCGACTGCGTTTACTACGGCGCGCTTCACCGAGCTTGATCCGACACGAGCTTGACCAATTGTTTACAAAATGTTCATACAAAATGACCAAGTCGACTGCATTTACTACGGCGCGCTTCACTGAGCTTGATCCGACACGAGCTTGACCAATTGTTTACAAAATGTTCATACAAAATGACCAAGTCGACTGCATTTACTACGGCGCGCTTCACCGAGCTTGATCCGACACGAGCTTGACCAATTGTTTACAAAATGTTCATACAAAATGACCAAGTCGACTGCGTTTACTACGGCGCGCTTCACTGAGCTTGACCCGACACGAGCTTGACCAATTGTTTACAAAATGTTCATACAAAATGACCAAGTCGACTGCGTTTATTACGGCGCGCTTCACTGAGCTTGACCCGACACGAGCTTGACCAATTGTTTACAAAATGTTCATACAAAATGACCAAGTCGACTGCGTTTACTACGGCGCGCTTCACTGAGCATGATCCGACACGAGCTTGACCAATTGTTAACAAAATGTTCATACAAAATGACAAAGTTGACTGCGTTTACTACGGCGCGCTTCACTGAGCTTGACCCGACACGAGCTTGACCAATTGTTTACAAAATATTCATACAAAATAACCAAGTTGACTGCTTTTACTACGGCGCGCTTCACTGAGCTTGATCCGACAGGAGCTTGAACAATTGTTAACAAAATGTTCATACAAAATGACCAAGTCGACTGCGTTTACTACGGCGCGCTTCACTGAGCTTGATCCGACACGAGCTTGACCAATTGTTTACAAAATGTTCATACAAAATGACCAAGTCGACTGCGTTTACTACGCTGCGCTTCACCGAGCTTGATCCGACACGAGCTTGACCAATTGTTTACAAAATGTTCATACAAAATGACCAAGTCGACTGCGTTTACTACGGCGCGCTTCACTGAGCTTGACCAAACACGAGCTTGACCAATTGTTTACAAAATGTTCATACAAAATGACCAAGTCGACTGCGTTTACTACGGCGCGCTTCACTGAGCTTGATCCGACACGAGCTTGTCCAATTGTTTACAATATGTTCATACAAAATGACCAAGTCGACTGCGTTTACTACGGCGCGCTTCACCGAGCTTGATCCGACACGAGCTTGACCAATTGTTTACAAAATGTTCATACAAAATGACCAAGTCGACTGCGTTTACTACGGCGCGCTTCACTGAGCTTGATCCGACAGGAGCTTGAACAATTGTTAACAAAATGTTCATACAAAATGACCAAGTCGACTGCGTTTACTACGGCGCGCTTCACTGAGCTTGATCCGACACGAGCTTGACCTATTGTTTACAAAATGTTCATACAAAATGACCAAGTCGACTGCGTTTACTACGGCGCGCTTCACTGAGCTTGATCCGACACGAGCTTGACCAATTGTTAACGAAATGTTCATACAAAATGACCAAGTCGACTGCGTTTACTACGGCGCGCTTCACTGAGCTTGATCCGACACGAGCTTGACCAATTGTTAACAAAATGTTCATACAAAATGACCAAGTCAACTGCGTTTACTACGGCGCGCTTCACTGAGCTTGATCCGACACGAGCTTGACCAATTGTTTACAAAACGTTCATACAAAATGACCAAGTCGACTGCGTTTACTACGGCGCGCTTCACTGAGCTTGACCCGACACGAGCATGACCAATTGTTTACAAAATGTTCATACAAAATGACCAAGTCGACTGCGTTTACTACGGCGCGCTTCACTGAGCTTGATCCGACACGAGCTTGACCAATTGTTTACAAAATGTTCATACAAAATGACCATGTCGACTGCGTTTACTACGGCGCGCTTCACCGAGCTTGATCCGACACGAGCTTGACCAATTGTTTACAAAATGTTCATACAAAATGACCAAGTCGACTGCGTTTACTACGGCGCGCTTCACTGAGCTTGATCCGACACGAGCTTGACCAATTGTTAACAAAATGTTCATACAAAATGACCAAGTCGACTGCGTTTACTACGGCGCGCTTCACTGAGCTTGATCCGACACGAGCTTGACCAATTGTTTACAAAATGTTCATACAAAATGACCAAGTCGACTGCGTTTACTACGGCGCGCTTCACTGAGCTTGATCCGACACGAGCTTGACCAAGTGTTAACAAAATGTTCATACAAAATGACCAAGTCGACTGCGTTTACTACGGCGCGCTTCACTGAGCTTGATCCGACACGAGCTTGACCAATTGTTTACAAAATGTTCATACAAAATGACCAAGTCGACTGCGTTTACTACGGCGCGCTTCACCGAGCTTGATCCGACACGAGCTTGACCAATTTTTTACAAAATGTTCATACAAAATGACCAAGTCGACTGCGTTTACTACGGCGCGCTTCACTGAGCTTGATCCGACACGAGCTTGACCAATTGTTAACAAAATGTTCATACAAAATGACCAAGTCGACTGCGTTTACTACGGCGCGCTTCACTGAGCTTGATCCGACACGAGCTTGACCAATTGTTTACAAAATGTTCATACAAAATGACCAAGTCGACTGCGTTTACTACGGCGCGCTTCACCGAGCTTGATCCGACACGAGCTTGACCAATTGTTAACAAAATGTTCATACAAAATGACCAAGTCGACTGCGTTTACTACGGCGCGCTTCACCGAGCTTGATCCGAAACGAGCTTGACCAATTGTTTACAAAATGTTCATACAAAATGACCAAGTCGACTGCGTTTACTACGGCGCGCTTCACTGAGCTTGACCCGACACGAGCATGACCAATTGTTTACAAAATGTTCATACAAAATGACCAAGTCGACTGCGTTTACTACGGCGCGCTTCACTGAGCTTGATCCGACACGAGCTTGACCAATTGTTTACAAAACGTTCATACAAAATGACCAAGTCGACTGCGTTTACTACGGCGCGCTTCACCGAGCTTGATCCGACACGAGCTTGACCAATTGTTTACAAAATGTTCATACAAAATGACCAAGTCGACTGCGTTTACTACGGCGCGCTTCACTGAGCTTGACCCGACACGAGCTTGACCAATTGTTTACAAAATGTTCATACAAAATGACCAAGTCGACTGCGTTTACTACGGTGCGCTTCACTGAGCTTGATCCGACACGAGCTTGACCAATTGTTTACAAAATGTTCATACAAAATGACCAAGTCGACTGCGTTTACTACGGCGCGCTTCACCGAGCTTGATCCGACACGAGCTTGACCAATTTTTTACAAAATGTTCATACAAAATGACCAAGTCGACTGCGTTTACTACGGCGCGCTTCACTGAGCTTGATCCGACACGAGCTTGACCAATTGTTAACAAAATGTTCATACAAAATGACCAAGTCGACTGCGTTTACTACGGCGCGCTTCACTGAGCTTGATCCGACACGAGCTTGACCAATTGTTTACAAAATGTTCATACAAAATGACCAAGTCGACTGCGTTTACTACGGCGCGCTTCACCGAGCTTGATCCGACACGAGCTTGACCAATTGTTAACAAAATGTTCATACAAAATGACCAAGTCGACTGCGTTTACTACGGCGCGCTTCACCGAGCTTGATCCGACACGAGCTTGACCAATTAATGTTCATACAAAATGACCAAGTCGACTGCGTTTACTACGGCGCGCTTTACTGAGCTTGATCCGACACGAGCTTGACCAATTGTTAACAAAATGTTCATACAAAATGACCAAGTCGACTGCGTTTACTACGGCGCGCTTCACTGAGCTTGATCCGACACGACCTTGACCAATTGTTTACAAAACGTTCATACAAAATGACCAAGTCGACTGCGTTTACTACGGCGCGCTTCACCGAGCTTGATCCGACACGAGCTTGACCAATTAATGTTCATACAAAATGACCAAGTCGACTGCGTTTACTACGGCGCGCTTCACTGAGCTTGATCCGACACGAGCTTGACCAATTGTTAACAAAATGTTCATACAAAATGACCAAGTCGACTGCGTTTACTACGGCGCGCTTCACTGAGCTTGATCCGACACGAGCTTGACCAATTGTTTACAAAACGTTCATACAAAATGACCAAGTCGACTGCGTTTACTACGGCGCGCTTCACCGAGCTTGATCCGACACGAGCTTGACCAATTGTTTACAAAATGTTCATACAAAATGACCAAGTCGACTGCGTTTACTACGGCGCGCTTCACCGAGCTTGATCCGACACGAGCTTTACCAATTGTTTACAAAATGTTCATACAAAATGACCAAGTCGACTGCGTTTACTACGGCGCGCTTCACTGAGCTTGACCTGACACGAGCTTGACCAATTGTTAACAAAATGTTCATACAAAATGACCAAGTCGACTGCGTTTACTACGGCGCGCTTCACTGAGCTTGATCCGATACGAGCTTGACCAACTGTTTACAAAATGTTCATACAAAATGACCAAGTCGACTGCGTTTACTACGGCGCGCTTCACTGAGCTTGACCCGACACGAGCTTGACCAATTGTTTACAAAATGTTCATACAAAATGACCAAGTCGACTGCGTTTACTACGGCGCGCTTCACTGAGCTTGACCCGACACGAGCTTGACCAATTGTTTACAAAATGTTCATACAAAATGACCAAGTCGACTGCGTTTACTACGGTGCGCTTCCCTGAGCATGATCCGACACGAGCTTGACCAATTGTTAACAAAATGTTCATACAAAATGACAAAGTTGACTGCGTTTACTACGGCGCGCTTCACTGAGCTTGACCCGACACGAGCTTGACCAATTGTTTACAAAATATTCATACAAAATGACCAAGTTGACTGCGGTTTCTACGGCGCGCTTCACTGAGCTTGATCCGACACGAGCTTGACCAATTGTTAACAAAATGTTCATACAAACTGACCAAGTCGACTGCGTTTACTACGGCGCGCTTCACTGAGCTTGACCTGACACGAGCTTGACCAATTGTTAACAAAATGTTCATACAAAATGACCAAGTCGACTGCGTTTACTACGGCGCGCTTCACTGAGCTTGATCCGACACGTGCTTGACCAATTGTTAACAAAATGTTCATACTAAATGACAAAGTTGACTGCGTTTACTACGGCGCGCTTCACTGAGCTTGACCCGACACGAGCTTGACCAATTGTTTACAAAATATTCATACAAAATGACCAAGTCGACTGCGTTTACTACGGCACGCTTCACTGAGCTGGATCCGACACGTGCTTGACCAATTGTTTACAAAATGTTCATACAAAATGACCAAGTTGACTGCGTTTACTACGGCGCGCTTCATTGAGCTTGATCCGACACGAGCTTGACCAATTGTTTACAAAATGTTCATACAAAATGACTAAGTCGACTGCGTTTACTACGGCGCGCTTCACTGAGCTTGATCCGACACGAGCTTGACCTATTGTTTACAAAATTTTCATACAAAATGACCAAGTCGACTGCGTTTACTACGGCGCGCTTCACTGAGCTTGATCCGACACGAGCTTGACCAATTGTTTACAAAATGTTCATAAAAAATGACCAAGTCGACTGCGTTTACTACGGCGCGCTTCACTGAGCTTGATCCGACACGAGCTTGACCAATTGTTAACAAAATGTTCATACAAAATGACCAAGTCGACTGCGTTTACTACGGCGCGCTTCACTGAGCTTGATCCGACACGAGCTTGACCTATTGTTTACAAAATTTTCATACAAAATGACCAAGTCGACTGCGTTTACTACGGCGCGCTTCACTGAGCTTGATCCGACACGAGCTTGACCAATTGTTTACAAAATGTTCATAAAAAATGACCAAGTCGACTGCGGTTTCTACGGCGCGCTTCACTGAGCTTGATCCGACACGAGCTTGACCAATTGTTAACAAAATGTTCATACAAAATGACCAAGTCGACTGCGTTTACTACGGCGCGCTTCACTGAGCTTGATCCGACACGAGCTTGACCTATTGTTTACAAAATGTTCATACAAAATGACCAAGTCGACTGCGTTTACTACGGCGCGCTTCACCGAGCTTGATCCGACACAAGCTTGACCAATTAATTACAAAATATTCATACAAAATGACCAAGTCGACTGCGTTTACTACGGCACGCTTCACTGAGCTTGATCCGACACGTGCTTGACCAATTGTTTACAAAATGTTCATACAAAATGACCAAGTCGACTGCGTTTACTACGGCGCGCTTCATTGAGCTTGATCCGACACGAGCTTGACCAATTGTTTACAAAATGTTCATACAAAATGACTAAGTCGACTGCGTTTACTACGGCGCGCTTCACCGAGCTTGATCCGAAACGAGCTTGACCAATTGTTTACAAAATGTTCATACAAAATGACCAAGTCGACTGCGTTTACTACGGCGCGCTTCACTGAGCTTGACCCGACACGAGCATGACCAATTGTTTACAAAATGTTCATACAAAATGACCAAGTCGCCTGCGTTTACTACGGCGCGCTTCACTGAGCTTGATCCGACACGAGCTTGACCAATTGTTAACAAAATGTTCATACAAAATGACCAAGTCGACTGCGTTTACTACGGCGCGCTTCACTGAGCTTGATCCGACACGAGCTTGACCTATTGTTTACAAAATGTTCATACAAAATGACCAAGTCGACTGCGTTTACTACGGCGCGCTTCACTGAGCTTGATCCGACACGAGCTTGACCAATTGTTTACAAAATGTTCATAAAAAATGACCAAGTCGACTGCGGTTTCTACGGCGCGCTTCACTGAGCTTGATCCGACACGAGCTTGACCAATTGTTAACAAAATGTTCATACAAAATGACCAAGTCGACTGCGTTTACTACGGCGCGCTTCACTGAGCTTGATCCGACACGAGCTTGACCTATTGTTTACAAAATGTTCATACAAAATGACCAAGTCGACTGCGTTTACTACGGCGCGCTTCACTGAGCTTGATCCGACACGAGCTTGACCAATTGTTAACGAAATGTTCATACAAAATGACCAAGTCGACTGCGTTTACTACGGCGCGCTTCACTGAGCTTGATCCGACACGAGCTTGACCTATTGTTTACAAAATTTTCATACAAAATGACCAAGTCGACTGCGTTTACTACGGCGCGCTTCACTGAGCTTGATCCGACACGAGCTTGACCAATTGTTTACAAAATGTTCATACAAAATGACCAAGTCGACTGCGTTTACTACGGCGCGCTTCACTGAGCTTGACCAAACACGAGCTTGACCAATTGTTTACAAAATGTTCATACAAAATGACCAAGTCGACTGCGTTTACTACGGCGCGCTTCACTGAGCTTGATCCGACACGAGCTTGTCCAATTGTTTACAATATGTTCATACAAAATGACCAAGTCGACTGCGTTTACTACGGCGCGCTTCACCGAGCTTGATCCGACACGAGCTTGACCAATTGTTTACAAAATGTTCATACAAAATGACCAAGTCGACTGCGTTTACTACGGCGCGCTTCACTGAGCTTGATCCGACAGGAGCTTGAACAATTGTTAACAAAATGTTCATACAAAATGACCAAGTCGACTGCGTTTACTACGGCGCGCTTCACTGAGCTTGATCCGACACGAGCTTGACCTATTGTTTACAAAATGTTCATACAAAATGACCAAGTCGACTGCGTTTACTACGGCGCGCTTCACTGAGCTTGATCCGACACGAGCTTGACCAATTGTTAACGAAATGTTCATACAAAATGACCAAGTCGACTGCGTTTACTACGGCGCGCTTCACTGAGCTTGATCCGACACGAGCTTGACCAATTGTTAACAAAATGTTCATACAAAATGACCAAGTCAACTGCGTTTACTACGGCGCGCTTCACTGAGCTTGATCCGACACGAGCTTGACCAATTGTTTACAAAACGTTCATACAAAATGACCAAGTCGACTGCGTTTACTACGGCGCGCTTCACTGAGCTTGACCCGACACGAGCATGACCAATTGTTTACAAAATGTTCATACAAAATGACCAAGTCGACTGCGTTTACTACGGCGCGCTTCACTGAGCTTGATCCGACACGAGCTTGACCAATTGTTTACAAAATGTTCATACAAAATGACCATGTCGACTGCGTTTACTACGGCGCGCTTCACCGAGCTTGATCCGACACGAGCTTGACCAATTGTTTACAAAATGTTCATACAAAATGACCAAGTCGACTGCGTTTACTACGGCGCGCTTCACTGAGCTTGATCCGACACGAGCTTGACCAATTGTTAACAAAATGTTCATACAAAATGACCAAGTCGACTGCGTTTACTACGGCGCGCTTCACTGAGCTTGATCCGACACGAGCTTGACCAATTGTTTACAAAATGTTCATACAAAATGACCAAGTCGACTGCGTTTACTACGGCGCGCTTCACTGAGCTTGATCCGACACGAGCTTGACCAAGTGTTAACAAAATGTTCATACAAAATGACCAAGTCGACTGCGTTTACTACGGCGCGCTTCACTGAGCTTGATCCGACACGAGCTTGACCAATTGTTTACAAAATGTTCATACAAAATGACCAAGTCGACTGCGTTTACTACGGCGCGCTTCACCGAGCTTGATCCGACACGAGCTTGACCAATTTTTTACAAAATGTTCATACAAAATGACCAAGTCGACTGCGTTTACTACGGCGCGCTTCACTGAGCTTGATCCGACACGAGCTTGACCAATTGTTAACAAAATGTTCATACAAAATGACCAAGTCGACTGCGTTTACTACGGCGCGCTTCACTGAGCTTGATCCGACACGAGCTTGACCAATTGTTTACAAAATGTTCATACAAAATGACCAAGTCGACTGCGTTTACTACGGCGCGCTTCACCGAGCTTGATCCGACACGAGCTTGACCAATTGTTAACAAAATGTTCATACAAAATGACCAAGTCGACTGCGTTTACTACGGCGCGCTTCACCGAGCTTGATCCGAAACGAGCTTGACCAATTGTTTACAAAATGTTCATACAAAATGACCAAGTCGACTGCGTTTACTACGGCGCGCTTCACTGAGCTTGACCCGACACGAGCATGACCAATTGTTTACAAAATGTTCATACAAAATGACCAAGTCGACTGCGTTTACTACGGCGCGCTTCACTGAGCTTGATCCGACACGAGCTTGACCAATTGTTTACAAAACGTTCATACAAAATGACCAAGTCGACTGCGTTTACTACGGCGCGCTTCACTGAGCTTGATCCGACACGAGCTTGACCAATTGTTTACAAAATGTTCATACAAAATGACCAAGTCGACTGCGTTTACTACGGCGCGCTTCACTGAGCTTGATCCGACACGAGCTTTACCAATTGTTTACAAAATGTTCATACAAAATGACCAAGTCGACTGCGTTTACTACGGCGCGCTTCACTGAGCTTGACCTGACACGAGCTTGACCAATTGTTAACAAAATGTTCATACAAAATGACTAAGTCGACTGCGTTTACTACGGCGCGCTTCACCGAGCTTGATCCGAAACGAGCTTGACCAATTGTTTACAAAATGTTCATACAAAATGACCAAGTCGACTGCGTTTACTACGGCGCGCTTCACTGAGCTTGACCCGACACGAGCTTGACCAATTGTTTACAAAATGTTCATACAAAATGACCAAGTCGACTGCGTTTACTACGGCGCGCTTCACTGAGCTTGACCCGACACGAGCTTGACCAATTGTTTACAAAATGTTCATACAAAATGACCAAGTCGACTGCGTTTACTACGGTGCGCTTCACTGAGCTTGATCCGACACGAGCTTGACCAATTGTTTACAAAATGTTCATACAAAATGACCAAGTCGACTGCGTTTACTACGGCGCGCTTCACCGAGCTTGATCCGACACGAGCTTGACCAATTTTTTACAAAATGTTCATACAAAATGACCAAGTCGACTGCGTTTACTACGGCGCGCTTCACTGAGCTTGATCCGACACGAGCTTGACCAATTGTTAACAAAATGTTCATACAAAATGACCAAGTCGACTGCGTTTACTACGGCGCGCTTCACTGAGCTTGATCCGACACGAGCTTGACCAATTGTTTACAAAATGTTCATACAAAATGACCAAGTCGACTGCGTTTACTACGGCGCGCTTCACCGAGCTTGATCCGACACGAGCTTGACCAATTGTTAACAAAATGTTCATACAAAATGACCAAGTCGACTGCGTTTACTACGGCGCGCTTCACCGAGCTTGATCCGACACGAGCTTGACCAATTAATGTTCATACAAAATGACCAAGTCGACTGCGTTTACTACGGCGCGCTTTACTGAGCTTGATCCGACACGAGCTTGACCAATTGTTAACAAAATGTTCATACAAAATGACCAAGTCGACTGCGTTTACTACGGCGCGCTTCACTGAGCTTGATCCGACACGAGCTTGACCAATTGTTTACAAAACGTTCATACAAAATGACCAAGTCGACTGCGTTTACTACGGCGCGCTTCACCGAGCTTGATCCGACACGAGCTTGACCAATTAATGTTCATACAAAATGACCAAGTCGACTGCGTTTACTACGGCGCGCTTCACTGAGCTTGATCCGACACGAGCTTGACCAATTGTTAACAAAATGTTCATACAAAATGACCAAGTCGACTGCGTTTACTACGGCGCGCTTCACTGAGCTTGATCCGACACGAGCTTGACCAATTGTTTACAAAACGTTCATACAAAATGACCAAGTCGACTGCGTTTACTACGGCGCGCTTCACCGAGCTTGATCCGACACGAGCTTGACCAATTAATGTTCATACAAAATGACCAAGTCGACTGCGGTTTCTACGGCGCGCTTCACTGAGCTTGATCCGACACGAGCTTGACCAATTGTTAACAAAATGTTCATACAAAATGACCAAGTCGACTGCGTTTACTACGGCGCGCTTCACTGAGCTTGATCCGACACGAGCTTGACCTATTGTTTACAAAATGTTCATACAAAATGACCAAGTCGACTGCGTTTACTACGGCGCGCTTCACTGAGCTTGATCCGACACGAGCTTGACCAATTGTTAACGAAATGTTCATACAAAATGACCAAGTCGACTGCGTTTACTACGGCGCGCTTCACTGAGCTTGATCCGACACGAGCTTGACCTATTGTTTACAAAATTTTCATACAAAATGACCAAGTCGACTGCGTTTACTACGGCGCGCTTCACTGAGCTTGATCCGACACGAGCTTGACCAATTGTTTACAAAATGTTCATACAAAATGACCAAGTCGACTGCGTTTACTACGGCGCGCTTCACTGAGCTTGACCAAACACGAGCTTGACCAATTGTTTACAAAATGTTCATACAAAATGACCAAGTCGACTGCGTTTACTACGGCGCGCTTCACTGAGCTTGATCCGACACGAGCTTGTCCAATTGTTTACAATATGTTCATACAAAATGACCAAGTCGACTGCGTTTACTACGGCGCGCTTCACCGAGCTTGATCCGACACGAGCTTGACCAATTGTTTACAAAATGTTCATACAAAATGACCAAGTCGACTGCGTTTACTACGGCGCGCTTCACTGAGCTTGATCCGACAGGAGCTTGAACAATTGTTAACAAAATGTTCATACAAAATGACCAAGTCGACTGCGTTTACTACGGCGCGCTTCACTGAGCTTGATCCGACACGAGCTTGACCTATTGTTTACAAAATGTTCATACAAAATGACCAAGTCGACTGCGTTTACTACGGCGCGCTTCACTGAGCTTGATCCGACACGAGCTTGACCAATTGTTAACGAAATGTTCATACAAAATGACCAAGTCGACTGCGTTTACTACGGCGCGCTTCACTGAGCTTGATCCGACACGAGCTTGACCAATTGTTAACAAAATGTTCATACAAAATGACCAAGTCAACTGCGTTTACTACGGCGCGCTTCACTGAGCTTGATCCGACACGAGCTTGACCAATTGTTTACAAAACGTTCATACAAAATGACCAAGTCGACTGCGTTTACTACGGCGCGCTTCACTGAGCTTGACCCGACACGAGCATGACCAATTGTTTACAAAATGTTCATACAAAATGACCAAGTCGACTGCGTTTACTACGGCGCGCTTCACTGAGCTTGATCCGACACGAGCTTGACCAATTGTTTACAAAATGTTCATACAAAATGACCATGTCGACTGCGTTTACTACGGCGCGCTTCACCGAGCTTGATCCGACACGAGCTTGACCAATTGTTTACAAAATGTTCATACAAAATGACCAAGTCGACTGCGTTTACTACGGCGCGCTTCACTGAGCTTGATCCGACACGAGCTTGACCAATTGTTAACAAAATGTTCATACAAAATGACCAAGTCGACTGCGTTTACTACGGCGCGCTTCACTGAGCTTGATCCGACACGAGCTTGACCAATTGTTTACAAAATGTTCATACAAAATGACCAAGTCGACTGCGTTTACTACGGCGCGCTTCACTGAGCTTGATCCGACACGAGCTTGACCAAGTGTTAACAAAATGTTCATACAAAATGACCAAGTCGACTGCGTTTACTACGGCGCGCTTCACTGAGCTTGATCCGACACGAGCTTGACCAATTGTTTACAAAATGTTCATACAAAATGACCAAGTCGACTGCGTTTACTACGGCGCGCTTCACCGAGCTTGATCCGACACGAGCTTGACCAATTTTTTACAAAATGTTCATACAAAATGACCAAGTCGACTGCGTTTACTACGGCGCGCTTCACTGAGCTTGATCCGACACGAGCTTGACCAATTGTTAACAAAATGTTCATACAAAATGACCAAGTCGACTGCGTTTACTACGGCGCGCTTCACTGAGCTTGATCCGACACGAGCTTGACCAATTGTTTACAAAATGTTCATACAAAATGACCAAGTCGACTGCGTTTACTACGGCGCGCTTCACCGAGCTTGATCCGACACGAGCTTGACCAATTGTTAACAAAATGTTCATACAAAATGACCAAGTCGACTGCGTTTACTACGGCGCGCTTCACCGAGCTTGATCCGAAACGAGCTTGACCAATTGTTTACAAAATGTTCATACAAAATGACCAAGTCGACTGCGTTTACTACGGCGCGCTTCACTGAGCTTGACCCGACACGAGCATGACCAATTGTTTACAAAATGTTCATACAAAATGACCAAGTCGACTGCGTTTACTACGGCGCGCTTCACTGAGCTTGATCCGACACGAGCTTGACCAATTGTTTACAAAACGTTCATACAAAATGACCAAGTCGACTGCGTTTACTACGGCGCGCTTCACTGAGCTTGATCCGACACGAGCTTGACCAATTGTTTACAAAATGTTCATACAAAATGACCAAGTCGACTGCGTTTACTACGGCGCGCTTCACTGAGCTTGATCCGACACGAGCTTTACCAATTGTTTACAAAATGTTCATACAAAATGACCAAGTCGACTGCGTTTACTACGGCGCGCTTCACTGAGCTTGACCTGACACGAGCTTGACCAATTGTTAACAAAATGTTCATACAAAATGACTAAGTCGACTGCGTTTACTACGGCGCGCTTCACCGAGCTTGATCCGAAACGAGCTTGACCAATTGTTTACAAAATGTTCATACAAAATGACCAAGTCGACTGCGTTTACTACGGCGCGCTTCACTGAGCTTGACCCGACACGAGCTTGACCAATTGTTTACAAAATGTTCATACAAAATGACCAAGTCGACTGCGTTTACTACGGCGCGCTTCACTGAGCTTGACCCGACACGAGCTTGACCAATTGTTTACAAAATGTTCATACAAAATGACCAAGTCGACTGCGTTTACTACGGTGCGCTTCACTGAGCTTGATCCGACACGAGCTTGACCAATTGTTTACAAAATGTTCATACAAAATGACCAAGTCGACTGCGTTTACTACGGCGCGCTTCACCGAGCTTGATCCGACACGAGCTTGACCAATTTTTTACAAAATGTTCATACAAAATGACCAAGTCGACTGCGTTTACTACGGCGCGCTTCACTGAGCTTGATCCGACACGAGCTTGACCAATTGTTAACAAAATGTTCATACAAAATGACCAAGTCGACTGCGTTTACTACGGCGCGCTTCACTGAGCTTGATCCGACACGAGCTTGACCAATTGTTTACAAAATGTTCATACAAAATGACCAAGTCGACTGCGTTTACTACGGCGCGCTTCACCGAGCTTGATCCGACACGAGCTTGACCAATTGTTAACAAAATGTTCATACAAAATGACCAAGTCGACTGCGTTTACTACGGCGCGCTTCACCGAGCTTGATCCGACACGAGCTTGACCAATTAATGTTCATACAAAATGACCAAGTCGACTGCGTTTACTACGGCGCGCTTTACTGAGCTTGATCCGACACGAGCTTGACCAATTGTTAACAAAATGTTCATTCAAAATGACCAAGTCGACTGCGTTTACTACGGCGCGCTTCACTGAGCTTGATCCGACACGAGCTTGACCAATTGTTTACAAAACGTTCATACAAAATGACCAAGTCGACTGCGTTTACTACGGCGCGCTTCACCGAGCTTGATCCGACACGAGCTTGACCAATTAATGTTCATACAAAATGACCAAGTCGACTGCGTTTACTACGGCGCGCTTCACTGAGCTTGATCCGACACGAGCTTGACCAATTGTTAACAAAATGTTCATACAAAATGACCAAGTCGACTGCGTTTACTACGGCGCGCTTCACTGAGCTTGATCCGACACGAGCTTGACCAATTGTTTACAAAACGTTCATACAAAATGACCAAGTCGACTGCGTTTACTACGGCGCGCTTCACCGAGCTTGATCCGACACGAGCTTGACCAATTGTTTACAAAATGTTCATACAAAATGACCAAGTCGACTGCGTTTACTACGGCGCGCTTCACCGAGCTTGATCCGACACGAGCTTTACCAATTGTTTACAAAATGTTCATACAAAATGACCAAGTCGACTGCGTTTACTACGGCGCGCTTCACTGAGCTTGACCTGACACGAGCTTGACCAATTGTTAACAAAATGTTCATACAAAATGACCAAGTCGACTGCGTTTACTACGGCGCGCTTCACTGAGCTTGATCCGATACGAGCTTGACCAACTGTTTACAAAATGTTCATACAAAATGACCAAGTCGACTGCGTTTACTACGGCGCGCTTCACTGAGCTTGACCCGACACGAGCTTGACCAATTGTTTACAAAATGTTCATACAAAATGACCAAGTCGACTGCGTTTACTACGGCGCGCTTCACTGAGCTTGACCCGACACGAGCTTGACCAATTGTTTACAAAATGTTCATACAAAATGACCAAGTCGACTGCGTTTACTACGGTGCGCTTCCCTGAGCATGATCCGACACGAGCTTGACCAATTGTTAACAAAATGTTCATACAAAATGACAAAGTTGACTGCGTTTACTACGGCGCGCTTCACTGAGCTTGACCCGACACGAGCTTGACCAATTGTTTACAAAATATTCATACAAAATGACCAAGTTGACTGCGGTTTCTACGGCGCGCTTCACTGAGCTTGATCCGACACGAGCTTGACCAATTGTTAACAAAATGTTCATACAAACTGACCAAGTCGACTGCGTTTACTACGGCGCGCTTCACTGAGCTTGACCTGACACGAGCTTGACCAATTGTTAACAAAATGTTCATACAAAATGACCAAGTCGACTGCGTTTACTACGGCGCGCTTCACTGAGCTTGATCCGACACGTGCTTGACCAATTGTTAACAAAATGTTCATACTAAATGACAAAGTTGACTGCGTTTACTACGGCGCGCTTCACTGAGCTTGACCCGACACGAGCTTGACCAATTGTTTACAAAATATTCATACAAAATGACCAAGTCGACTGCGTTTACTACGGCACGCTTCACTGAGCTGGATCCGACACGTGCTTGACCAATTGTTTACAAAATGTTCATACAAAATGACCAAGTTGACTGCGTTTACTACGGCGCGCTTCATTGAGCTTGATCCGACACGAGCTTGACCAATTGTTTACAAAATGTTCATACAAAATGACTAAGTCGACTGCGTTTACTACGGCGCGCTTCACTGAGCTTGATCCGACACGAGCTTGACCTATTGTTTACAAAATTTTCATACAAAATGACCAAGTCGACTGCGTTTACTACGGCGCGCTTCACTGAGCTTGATCCGACACGAGCTTGACCAATTGTTTACAAAATGTTCATAAAAAATGACCAAGTCGACTGCGTTTACTACGGCGCGCTTCACTGAGCTTGATCCGACACGAGCTTGACCAATTGTTAACAAAATGTTCATACAAAATGACCAAGTCGACTGCGTTTACTACGGCGCGCTTCACTGAGCTTGATCCGACACGAGCTTGACCTATTGTTTACAAAATTTTCATACAAAATGACCAAGTCGACTGCGTTTACTACGGCGCGCTTCACTGAGCTTGATCCGACACGAGCTTGACCAATTGTTTACAAAATGTTCATAAAAAATGACCAAGTCGACTGCGGTTTCTACGGCGCGCTTCACTGAGCTTGATCCGACACGAGCTTGACCAATTGTTAACAAAATGTTCATACAAAATGACCAAGTCGACTGCGTTTACTACGGCGCGCTTCACTGAGCTTGATCCGACACGAGCTTGACCTATTGTTTACAAAATGTTCATACAAAATGACCAAGTCGACTGCGTTTACTACGGCGCGCTTCACCGAGCTTGATCCGACACAAGCTTGACCAATTGTTTACAAAATATTCATACAAAATGACCAAGTCGACTGCGTTTACTACGGCACGCTTCACTGAGCTTGATCCGACACGTGCTTGACCAATTGTTTACAAAATGTTCATACAAAATGACCAAGTCGACTGCGTTTACTACGGCGCGCTTCATTGAGCTTGATCCGACACGAGCTTGACCAATTGTTTACAAAATGTTCATACAAAATGACTAAGTCGACTGCGTTTACTACGGCGCGCTTCACCGAGCTTGATCCGAAACGAGCTTGACCAATTGTTTACAAAATGTTCATACAAAATGACCAAGTCGACTGCGTTTACTACGGCGCGCTTCACTGAGCTTGACCCGACACGAGCATGACCAATTGTTTACAAAATGTTCATACAAAATGACCAAGTCGCCTGCGTTTACTACGGCGCGCTTCACTGAGCTTGATCCGACACGAGCTTGACCAATTGTTAACAAAATGTTCATACAAAATGACCAAGTCGACTGCGTTTACTACGGCGCGCTTCACTGAGCTTGATCCGACACGAGCTTGACCTATTGTTTACAAAATGTTCATACAAAATGACCAAGTCGACTGCGTTTACTACGGCGCGCTTCACTGAGCTTGATCCGACACGAGCTTGACCAATTGTTTACAAAATGTTCATAAAAAATGACCAAGTCGACTGCGGTTTCTACGGCGCGCTTCACTGAGCTTGATCCGACACGAGCTTGACCAATTGTTAACAAAATGTTCATACAAAATGACCAAGTCGACTGCGTTTACTACGGCGCGCTTCACTGAGCTTGATCCGACACGAGCTTGACCTATTGTTTACAAAATGTTCATACAAAATGACCAAGTCGACTGCGTTTACTACGGCGCGCTTCACTGAGCTTGATCCGACACGAGCTTGACCAATTGTTAACGAAATGTTCATACAAAATGACCAAGTCGACTGCGTTTACTACGGCGCGCTTCACTGAGCTTGATCCGACACGAGCTTGACCTATTGTTTACAAAATTTTCATACAAAATGACCAAGTCGACTGCGTTTACTACGGCGCGCTTCACTGAGCTTGATCCGACACGAGCTTGACCAATTGTTTACAAAATGTTCATAAAAAATGACCAAGTCGACTGCGTTTACTACGGCGCGCTTCACTGAGCTTGATCCGACACGAGCTTGACCAATTGTTTACAAAATGTTCATACAAAATGACCAAGTCGACTGCGTTTACTACGCTGCGCTTCACCGAGCTTGATCCGACACGAGCTTGACCAATTGTTTACAAAATGTTCATACAAAATGACCAAGTCGACTGCGTTTACTACGGCACGCTTCACTGAGCTTGACCAAACACGAGCTTGACCAATTGTTTACAAAATGTTCATACAAAATGACCAAGTCGACTGCGTTTACTACGGCGCGCTTCACTGAGCTTGATCCGACACGAGCTTGTCCAATTGTTTACAATATGTTCATACAAAATGACCAAGTCGACTGCGTTTACTACGGCGCGCTTCACCGAGCTTGATCCGACACGAGCTTGACCAATTGTTTACAAAATGTTCATACAAAATGACCAAGTCGACTGCGTTTACTACGGCGCGCTTCACTGAGCTTGATCCGACACGAGCTTGACCAATTGTTAACAAAATGTTCATACAAAATGACCAAGTCGACTGCGTTTACTACGGCGCGCTTCACTGAGCTTGATCCGACACGAGCTTGACCAATTGTTTACAAAATGTTCATACAAAATGACCAAGTCGACTGCGTTTACTACGGCGCGCTTCACTGAGCTTGATCCGACACGAGCTTGACCAATTGTTTACAAAATGTTCATACAAAATGACCAAGTCGACTGCGTTTACTACGGCGCGCTTCACCGAGCTTGATCCGACACGAGCTTGACCAATTGTTAACAAAATGTTCATACAAAATGACCAAGTCGACTGCGTTTACTACGGCGCGCTTCACTGAGCTTGATCCGACACGAGCTTGACCAATTGTTTACAAAATGTTCATACAAAATGACCATGTCGACTGCGTTTACTACGGCGCGCTTCACCGAGCTTGATCCGACACGAGCTTGACCAATTGTTTACAAAATGTTCATACAAAATGACCAAGTCGACTGCGTTTACTACGGCGCGCTTCACTGAGCTTGATCCGACACGAGCTTGACCAATTGTTAACAAAATGTTCATACAAAATGACCAAGTCGACTGCGTTTACTACGGCGCGCTTCACTGAGCTTGATCCGACACGAGCTTGACCAATTGTTTACAAAATGTTCATACAAAATGACCAAGTCGACTGCGTTTACTACGGCGCGCTTCACTGAGCTTGATCCGACACGAGCTTGACCAAGTGTTAACAAAATGTTCATACAAAATGACCAAGTCGACTGCGTTTACTACGGCGCGCTTCACTGAGCTTGATCCGACACGAGCTTGACCAATTGTTTACAAAATGTTCATACAAAATGACCAAGTCGACTGCGTTTACTACGGCGCGCTTCACCGAGCTTGATCCGACACTAGCTTGACCAATTTTTTACAAAATGTTCATACAAAATGACCAAGTCGACTGCGTTTACTACGGCGCGCTTCACTGAGCTTGATCCGACACGAGCTTGACCAATTGTTAACAAAATGTTCATACAAAATGACCAAGTCGACTGCGTTTACTACGGCGCGCTTCACTGAGCTTGATCCGACACGAGCTTGACCAATTGTTTACAAAATGTTCATACAAAATGACCAAGTCGACTGCGTTTACTACGGCGCGCTTCACCGAGCTTGATCCGACACGAGCTTGACCAATTGTTAACAAAATGTTCATACAAAATGACCAAGTCGACTGCTATTACTATGTCGCGCTTCACCGAGCTTGATCCGACACGAGCTTGTCCAATTGTTTACAAAATGTTCATACAAAATGACCAAGTCGACTGCGTTTACTACGGCGCGCTTCACCGAGCTTGATCCGACACGAGCTTGACCAATTGTTTACAAAATGTTCATACAAAATGACCAAGTCGACTGCGTTTACTACGGCGCGCTTCACTGAGCTTGATCCGACACGAGCTTGAACAATTGTTAACAAAATGTTCATACAAAATGACCAAGTCGACTGCGTTTACTACGGCGCGCTTCACTGAGCTTGATCCGACACGAGCTTGACCAATTGTTTACAAAATGTTCATACAAAATGACCAAGTCGACTGCGTTTACTACGGCGCGCTTCACTGAGCTTGATCCGACACGAGCTTGACCAAGTGTTAACAAAATGTTCATACAAAATGACCAAGTCGACTGCGTTTACTACGGCGCGCTTCACTGAGCTTGATCCGACACGAGCTTGACCAATTGTTTACAAAATGTTCATACAAAATGACCAAGTCGACTGCGTTTACTACGGCGCGCTTCACCGAGCTTGATCCGACACGAGCTTGACCAATTTTTTACAAAATGTTCATACAAAATGACCAAGTCGACTGCGTTTACTACGGCGCGCTTCACTGAGCTTGATCCGACACGAGCTTGACCAATTGTTAACAAAATGTTCATACAAAATGACCAAGTCGACTGCGTTTACTACGGCGCGCTTCACTGAGCTTGATCCGACACGAGCTTGACCAATTGTTTACAAAATGTTCATACAAAATGACCAAGTCGACTGCGTTTACAACGGCGCGCTTCACTGAGCTTGATCCGACACGAGCTTGACCAATTGTTAACAAAATGTTCATACAAAATGACCAAGTCGACTGCGTTTACTACGGCGCGCTTCACTGAGCTTGATCCGACACGAGCTTGACCAATTGTTTACAAAATGTTCATACAAAATGACCAAGTCGACTGCGTTTACTACGGCGCGCTTCACCGAGCTTGATCCGACACGAGCTTGACCAATTGTTTACAAAATGTTCATACAAAATGACCAAGTCGACTGCATTTACTACGGCGCGCTTCACTGAGCTTGATCCGACACGAGCTTGACCAATTGTTTACAAAATGTTCATACAAAATGACCAAGTCGACTGCATTTACTACGGCGCGCTTCACCGAGCTTGATCCGACACGAGCTTGACCAATTGTTTACAAAATGTTCATACAAAATGACCAAGTCGACTGCGTTTACTACGGCGCGCTTCACTGAGCTTGACCCGACACGAGCTTGACCAATTGTTTACAAAATGTTCATACAAAATGACCAAGTCGACTGCGTTTATTACGGCGCGCTTCACTGAGCTTGACCCGACACGAGCTTGACCAATTGTTTACAAAATGTTCATACAAAATGACCAAGTCGACTGCGTTTACTACGGCGCGCTTCACTGAGCATGATCCGACACGAGCTTGACCAATTGTTAACAAAATGTTCATACAAAATGACAAAGTTGACTGCGTTTACTACGGCGCGCTTCACTGAGCTTGACCCGACACGAGCTTGACCAATTGTTTACAAAATATTCATACAAAATAACCAAGTTGACTGCTTTTACTACGGCGCGCTTCACTGAGCTTGATCCGACAGGAGCTTGAACAATTGTTAACAAAATGTTCATACAAAATGACCAAGTCGACTGCGTTTACTACGGCGCGCTTCACTGAGCTTGATCCGACACGAGCTTGACCAATTGTTTACAAAATGTTCATACAAAATGACCAAGTCGACTGCGTTTACTACGCTGCGCTTCACCGAGCTTGATCCGACACGAGCTTGACCAATTGTTTACAAAATGTTCATACAAAATGACCAAGTCGACTGCGTTTACTACGGCGCGCTTCACTGAGCTTGACCAAACACGAGCTTGACCAATTGTTTACAAAATGTTCATACAAAATGACCAAGTCGACTGCGTTTACTACGGCGCGCTTCACTGAGCTTGACCCGACACGAGCTTGACCAATTGTTTACAAAATATTCATACAAAATGACCAAGTTGACTGCTTTTACTACGGCGCGCTTCACTGAGCTTGATCCGACACGAGCTTGACCAATTGTTTACAAAATGTTCATACAAAATGACCAAGTTGACTGCGTTTACTACGGCGCGCTTCACTGAGCTTGATCCGACACGAGCTTGACCAATTGTTTACAAAATGTTCATAAAAAATGACCAAGTCGACTGCGTTTACTACGGCGCGCTTCACCGAGCTTGATCCGACACGAGCTTGACCAATTGTTTACAAAATATTCATACAAAATGACAAAGTTGACTGCGTTTACTACGGCGCGCTTCACTGAGCTTGATCCGACACGAGCTTGACCAATTGTTAACAAAATGTTCATACAAAATGACCAAGTCGACTGCGTTTACTACGGCGCGCTTCACCGAGCTTGATCCGACACGAGCTTGACCAATTGTTAACAAAATGTTCATACAAAATGACTAAGTCGACTGCGTTTACTACGGCGCGCTTCACTGAGCTTGATCCGACACGACCTTGACCAATTGTTAACAAAATGTTCATACAAAATGACCAAGTCGACTGCGTTTACTACGGCGCGCTTCACTGAGCTTGACCCGACACGAGCTTGACCAATTGTTAACAAAATGTTCATACAAAATGACCAAGTCGACTGCGTTTACTACGGCGCGCTTCACTGAGCTTGACCCGACACGAGCTTGACCAATTGTTTACAAAATGTTCATACAAAATGACCAAGTCGACTGCGTTTACTACGGCGCGCTTCACTGAGCTTGACCCGACACGAGCTTGACCAATTGTTTACAAAATGTTCATACAAAATGACCAAGTCGACTGCGTTTACTACGGCGCGCTTCACTGAGCTTGACCCGACACGAGCTTGACCAATTGTTTACAAAATGTTCATACAAAATGACCAAGTCGACTGCGTTTACTACGGCGCGCTTCCCTGAGCATGATCCGACACGAGCTTGACCAATTGTTAACAAAATGTTCATACAAAATGACCAAGTCGACTGCGTTTACTACGGCGCGCTTCACTGAGCTTGATCCGACACGAGCTTGACCAATTGTTTACAAAATGTTCATACAAAATGACCAAGTCGACAGCGTTTACTACGGCGCGCTTCACCGAGCTTGATCCGACACGAGCTTTACCAATTGTTTACAAAATGTTCATACAAAATGACCAAGTCGACTGCGTTTACTACGGCGCGCTTCACCGAGCTTGATCCGATACGAGCTTGACCAATTGTTTACAAAATGTTCATACAAAATGACCAAGTCGACTGCGTTTACTACGGCGCGCTTCACTGAGCTTGATCCGAGACGAGCTTGACCAATTGTTAACAAAATGTTCATACAAAATGACCAAGTCGACTGCGTTTACTACGGCGCGCTTCACTGAGCTTGACCCGACACGAGCTTGACCAATTGTTTACAAAATGTTCATACAAAATGACCAAGTCGACTGCGTTTACTACGGCGCGCTTCCCTGAGCATGATCCGACACGAGCTTGACCAATTGTTAACAAAATGTTCATACAAAATGACAAAGTTGACTGCGTTTACTACGGCGCGCTTCACTGAGCTTGACCCGACACGAGCTTGACCAATTGTTTACAAAATATTCATACAAAATGACCAAGTTGACTGCTTTTACTACGGCGCGCTTCACTGAGCTTGATCCGACACGAGCTTGACCAATTGTTTACAAAATGTTCATACAAAATGACCAAGTTGACTGCGTTTACTACGGCGCGCTTCACTGAGCTTGATCCGACACGAGCTTGACCAATTGTTTACAAAATGTTCATACAAAATGACCAAGTCGACTGCGTTTACTACGGCGCGCTTCACTGAGCTTGACCCGACACGAGCTTGACCAATTGTTTACAAAATATTCATACAAAATGACCAAGTTGACTGCTTTTACTACGGCGCGCTTCACTGAGCTTGATCCGACACGAGCTTGACCAATTGTTTACAAAATGTTCATACAAAATGACCAAGTTGACTGCGTTTACTACGGCGCGCTTCACTGAGCTTGATCCGACACGAGCTTGACCAATTGTTTACAAAATGTTCATACAAAATGACCAAGTCGACTGCGTTTACTACGGCGCGCTTCACTGAGCTTGATCCTGACACGAGCTTGACCAATTGTTTACAAAATGTTCATACAAAATGACCAAGTCAACTGCGTTTACTACGGCGCGCTTCACCGAGCTTGATCCGACACGAGCTTGACCAATTGTTTACAAAATATTCATACAAAATGACAAAGTTGACTGCGTTTACTACGGCGCGCTTCACTGAGCTTGATCCGACACGAGCTTGACCAATTGTTAACAAAATGTTCATACAAAATGACCAAGTCGACTGCGTTTACTACGGCGCGCTTCACCGAGCTTGATCCGACACGAGCTTGACCAATTGTTAACAAAATGTTCATACAAAATGACCAAGTCGACTGCGTTTACTACGGCGCGCTTCACTGAGCTTGATCCGACACGAGCTTGACCAATTGTTTACAAAATGTTCATACAAAATGACCAAGTCGACTGCGTTTACTACGGCGCGCTTCACTGAGCTTGATCCGACACGAGCTTGACCAATTGTTTACAAAATGTTCATACAAAATGACCAAGTCGACTGCGTTTACTACGGCGCGCTTCACCGAGCTTGATCCGACACGAGCTTGACCAATTTTTTACAAAATGTTCATACAAAATGACCAAGTCGACTGCGTTTACTACGGCGCGCTTCACTGAGCTTGATCCGACACGTGCTTGACCAATTGTTTACAAAATGTTCATACAAAATGACCAAGTCGACTGCGTTTACTACGGCGCGCTTCACTGAGCTTGATCCGACACGAGCTTGACCAATTGTTAACAAAATGTTCATACAAAATGACCAAGTCGACTGCGTTTACTACGGCGCGCTTCACTGAGCTTGATTCGACACGAGCTTGACCAATTGTTTACAAAATGTTCATACAAAATGACCAAGTCGACTGCGTTTACTACGGCGCGCTTCACTGAGCTTGATCCGAGACGAGCTTGACCAATTGTTTACAAAATGTTCATACAAAATGACCAAGTCGACTGCGTTTACTACGGCGCGCTTCACCGAGCTTGATCCGACACGAGCTTTACCAATTGTTAACAAAATGTTCATACAAAATGACCAAGTCGACTGCGTTTACTACGGCGCGCTTCACTGAGCTTGACCCGACACGAGCTTGACCAATTGTTAACAAAATGTTCATACAAAATGACCAAGTCGACTGCGTTTACTACGGCGCGCTTCACTGAGCTTGATCCGATACGAGCTTGACCAATTGTTTACAAAATGTTCATACAAAATGACCAAGTCGACTGCGTTTACTACGGCGCGCTTCACTGAGCTTGACCCGACACGAGCTTGACCAATTGTTTACAAAATGTTCATACAAAATGACCAAGTCGACTGCGTTTACTACGGCGCGCTTCACTGAGCTTGACCCGACACGAGCTTGACCAATTGTTTACAAAATGTTCATACAAAATGACCAAGTCGACTGCGTTTACTACGGCGCGCTTCCCTGAGCATGATCCGACACGAGCTTGACCAATTGTTAACAAAATGTTCATACAAAATGACCAAGTCGACTGCATTTACTACGGCGCGCTTCACTGAGCTTGATCCGACACGAGCTTGACCAATTGTTTACAAAATGTTCATACAAAATGACCAAGTCGACAGCGTTTACTACGGCGCGCTTCACCGAGCTTGATCCGACACGAGCTTTACCAATTGTTTACAAAATGTTCATACAAAATGACCAAGTCGACTGCGTTTACTACGGCGCGCTTCACCGAGCTTGATCCGATACGAGCTTGACCAATTGTTTACAAAATGTTCATACAAAATGACCAAGTCGACTGCGTTTACTACGGCGCGCTTCACTGAGCTTGATCCGAGACGAGCTTGACCAATTGTTAACAAAATGTTCATACAAAATGACCAAGTCGACTGCGTTTACTACGGCGCGCTTCACTGAGCTTGACCCGACACGAGCTTGACCAATTGTTTACAAAATGTTCATACAAAATGACCAAGTCGACTGCGTTTACTACGGCGCGCTTCCCTGAGCATGATCCGACACGAGCTTGACCAATTGTTAACAAAATGTTCATACAAAATGACAAAGTTGACTGCGTTTACTACGGCGCGCTTCACTGAGCTTGACCCGACACGAGCTTGACCAATTGTTTACAAAATATTCATACAAAATGACCAAGTTGACTGCTTTTACTACGGCGCGCTTCACTGAGCTTGATCCGACACGAGCTTGACCAATTGTTTACAAAATGTTCATACAAAATGACCAAGTTGACTGCGTTTACTACGGCGCGCTTCACTGAGCTTGATCCGACACGAGCTTGACCAATTGTTTACAAAATGTTCATACAAAATGACCAAGTCGACTGCGTTTACTACGGCGCGCTTCACTGAGCTTGATCCTGACACGAGCTTGACCAATTGTTTACAAAATGTTCATACAAAATGACCAAGTCGACTGCGTTTACTACGGCGCGCTTCACCGAGCTTGATCCGACACGAGCTTGACCAATTGTTTACAAAATATTCATACAAAATGACAAAGTTGACTGCGTTTACTACGGCGCGCTTCACTGAGCTTGATCCGACACGAGCTTGACCAATTGTTAACAAAATGTTCATACAAAATGACCAAGTCGACTGCGTTTACTACGGCGCGCTTCACCGAGCTTGATCCGACACGAGCTTGACCAATTGTTAACAAAATGTTCATACAAAATGACCAAGTCGACTGCGTTTACTACGGCGCGCTTCACTGAGCTTGATCCGACACGACCTTGACCAATTGTTAACAAAATGTTCATACAAAATGACCAAGTCGACTGCGTTTACTACGGCGCGCTTCCCTGAGCATGATCCGACACGAGCTTGACCAATTGTTAACAAAATGTTCATACAAAATGACAAAGTTGACTGCGTTTACTACGGCGCGCTTCACTGAGCTTGACCCGACACGAGCTTGACCAATTGTTTACAAAATATTCATACAAAATGACCAAGTTGACTGCTTTTACTACGGCGCGCTTCACTGAGCTTGATCCGACACGAGCTTGACCAGCTGTTTACAAAATGTTCATACAAAATGACCAAGTTGACTGCGTTTACTACGGCGCGCTTCACTGAGCTTGATCCGACACGAGCTTGACCAATTGTTTACAAAATGTTCATAAAAAATGACCAAGTCGACTGCGTTTACTACGGCGTGCTTCACTGAGCTTGATCCTGACACGAGCTTGACCAATTGTTTACAAAATGTTCATACAAAATGACCAAGTCGACTGCGTTTACTACGGCGCGCTTCACCGAGCTTGATCCGACACGAGCTTGACCAATTGTTTACAAAATATTCATACAAAATGACAAAGTTGACTGCGTTTACTACGGCGCGCTTCACTGAGCTTGATCCGACACGAGCTTGACCAATTGTTAACAAAATGTTCATACAAAATGACCAAGTCGACTGCGTTTACTACGGCGCGCTTCACCGAGCTTGATCCGACACGAGCTTGACCAATTGTTAACAAAATGTTCATACAAAATGACTAAGTCGACTGCGTTTACTACGGCGCGCTTCACTGAGCTTGATCCGACACGACCTTGACCAATTGTTAACAAAATGTTCATACAAAATGACCAAGTCGACTGCGTTTACTACGGCGCGCTTCACTGAGCTTGATCCGACACGAGCTTGACCAATTGTTAACAAAATGTTCATACAAAATGACCAAGTCGACTGCGTTTACTACGGCGCGCTTCACTGAGCTTGATCCGACACGAGCTTGACCAATTGTGTACAAAATGTTCATACAAAATGACCAAGTCGACTGCGTTTACTACGGCGCGCTTCACCAAGCTTGATCCGACACGAGCTTGACCAATTGTTAACAAAATGTTCATACAAAATGACCAAGTCGACTGCGTTTACTACGGCGCGCTTCACTGAGCTTGATCCGACACGAGCTTGACCAATTGTTTACAAAATGTTCATACAAAATGACCAAGTCGACTGCGTTTACTACGGCGCGCTTCACCGAGCTTGATCCGACACGAGCTTGACCAATTGTTTACAAAATATTCATACAAAATGACAAAGTTGACTGCGTTTACTACGGCGCGCTTCACTGAGCTTGATCCGACACGAGCTTGACCAATTGTTAACAAAATGTTCATACAAAATGACCAAGTCGACTGCGTTTACTACGGCGCGCTTCACTGAGCTTGATCCGACACGAGCTTGACCAATTGTTAACAAAATGTTCATACAAAATGACCAAGTCGACTGCGTTTACTACGGCGCGCTTCACTGAGCTTGATCCGACACGAGCTTGACCAATTGTTTACAAAATGTTCATACAAAATGACCAAGTCGACTGCGTTTACTACGGCGCGCTTCACTGAGCTTGATCCGACACGAGCTTGACCAAGTGTTAACAAAATGTTCATACAAAATGACCAAGTCGACTGCGTTTACTACGGCGCGCTTCACTGAGCTTGATCCGACACGAGCTTGACCAATTGTTTACAAAATGTTCATACAAAATGACCAAGTCGACTGCGTTTACTACGGCGCGCTTCACTGAGCTTGATCCGACACGAGCTTGACCAATTGTTTACAAAATGTTCATACAAAATGACCAAGTCGACTGCGGTTTCTACGGCGCGCTTCACTGAGCTTGATCCGACACGAGCTTGACCAATTGTTAACAAAATGTTCATACAAAATGACCAAGTCGACTGCGTTTACTACGGCGCGCTTCACTGAGCTTGATCCGACACGAGCTTGACCAATTGTTAACAAAATGTTCATACAAAATGACCAAGTCAACTGCGTTTACTACGGCGCGCTTCACTGAGCTTGATCCGACACGAGCTTGACCAATTGTTTACAAAACGTTCATACAAAAAGACCAAGTCGACTGCGTTTACTACGGCGCGCTTCACTGAGCTTGACCCGACACGAGCATGACCAATTGTTTACAAAATGTTCATACAAAATGACCAAGTCGACTGCGTTTACTACGGCGCGCTTCACTGAGCTTGATCCGACACGAGCTTGACCAATTGTTTACAAAATGTTCATACAAAATGACCAAGTCGACTGCGTTTACTACAGCGCGCTTCACCGAGCTTGATCCGACACGAGCTTGACCAATTTTTTACAAAATGTTCATACAAAATGACCAAGTAGACTGCGTTTACTACGGCGCGCTTCACCGAGCTTGATCCGACACGAGCTTTACCAATTGTTTACAAAATGTTCATACAAAATGACCAAGTCGACTGCGTTTACTACGGCGCGCTTCACTGAGCTTGATCCGACACGAGCTTGACCAATTGTTTACAAAATGTTCATACAAAATGACCAAGTCGACTGCGTTTACTACGGCGCGCTTCACTGAGCTTGATCCGACACGAGCTTGACCAAGTGTTAACAAAAAGTTCATACAAAATGACCAAGTCGACTGCGTTTACTACGGCGCGCTTCACTGAGCTTGATCCGACACGAGCTTGACCAATTGTTTACAAAATGTTCATACAAAATGACCAAGTCGACTGCGTTTACTACGCTGCGCTTCACCGAGCTTGATCCGACACGAGCTTGACCAATTGTTTACAAAATGTTCATACAAAATGACCAAGTCGACTGCGTTTACTACGGCGCGCTTCACTGAGCTTGACCCGACACGAGCTTGACCATTTGTTTACAAAATGTTCATACAAAATGACAAAGTCGACTGCATTTACTACGGCGCGCTTCACCGAGCTTGATCCGACACGAGCTTGACCAATTGTTTACAAAATGTTCATACAAAATGACCAAGTCGACTACGTTTACTACGGCGCGCTTCACTGAGCTACTGAGCTTGATCCGACACGAGCTTGACCTATTGTTTACAAAATGTTCATACAAAATGACCAAGTCGACTGCGTTTACTACGGCGCGCTTCACTGAGCTTGATCCGACACGAGCTTGACCAATTGTTTACAAAATGTTCATACAAAATGACCAAGTCGACTGCGTTTACTACGGCGCGCTTCACTGAGCTTGATCCGACACGAGCTTGACCAAGTGTTAACAAAAAGTTCATACAAAATGACCAAGTCGACTGCGTTTACTACGGCGCACTTCACTGAGCTTGATCCGACACGAGCTTGACCAATTGTTTACAAAATGTTCATACAAAATGACCAAGTCGACTGCGTTTACTACGCTGCGCTTCACCGAGCTTGATCCGACACGAGCTTGACCAATTGTTTACAAAATGTTCATACAAAATGACCAAGTCGACTGCGTTTACTACGGCGCGCTTCACTGAGCTTGACCCGACACGAGCTTGACCATTTGTTTACAAAATGTTCATACAAAATGACCAAGTCGACTGCGTTTACTACGGCGCGCTTCAGCGAGCTTGATCCGACACGAGCTTGACCAATTGTTAAAAAATGTTCATACAAAATGACCAAGTCGACTGCGTTTACTACGGCGCGCTTCACTGAGCTTGATCCGACACGAGCTTGACCAATTGTTTACAAAATGTTCATAAAAAATGACCAAGTCGACTGCGGTTTCTACGGCGCGCTTCACTGAGCTTGATCCGACACGAGCTTGACCAATTGTTAACAAAATGTTCATACAAAATGACCAAGTCGACTGCGTTTACTACGGCGCGCTTCACTGAGCTTGATCCGACACGAGCTTGACCTATTGTTTCAAAATGTTCATACAAAATGACCAAGTTGACTGCGTTTACTACGGCGCGCTTCACTGAGCTTGATCCGACACGAGCTTGACCAATTGTTAACGAAATGTTCATACAAAATGACCAAGTCGACTGCGTTTACTACGGCGCGCTTCACTGAGCTTGATCCGACACGAGCTTGACCAATTGTTAACAAAATGTTCATACAAAATGACCAAGTCAACTGCGTTTACTACGGCGCGCTTCACTGAGCTTGATCCGACACGAGCTTGACCAATTGTTTACAAAACGTTCATACAAAAAGACCAAGTCGACTGCGTTTACTACGGCGCGCTTCACTGAGCTTGACCCGACACGAGCATGACCAATTGTTTACAAAATGTTCATACAAAATGACCAAGTCGACTGCGTTTACTACGGCGCGCTTCACTGAGCTTGATCCGACACGAGCTTGACCAATTGTTTACAAAATGTTCATACAAAATGACCAAGTCGACTGCGTTTACTACAGAGCGCTTCACCGAGCTTGATCCGACACGAGCTTGACCAATTGTTAACAAAATGTTCATACAAAATGACCAAGTAGACTGCGTTTACTACGGCGCGCTTCACCGAGCTTGATCCGACACGAGCTTTACCAATTGTTTACAAAATGTTCATACAAAATGACCAAGTCGACTGCGTTTACTACGGCGCGCTTCACTGAGCTTGATCCGACACGAGCTTGACCAATTGTTTACAAAATGTTCATACAAAATGACCAAGTCGACTGCGTTTACTACGGCGCGCTTCACTGAGCTTGATCCGACACGAGCTTGACCAAGTGTTAACAAAAAGTTCATACAAAATGACCAAGTCGACTGCGTTTACTACGGCGCGCTTCACTGAGCTTGATCCGACACGAGCTTGACCAATTGTTTACAAAATGTTCATACAAAATGACCAAGTCGACTGCGTTTACTACGCTGCGCTTCACCGAGCTTGATCCGACACGAGCTTGACCAATTGTTTACAAAATGTTCATACAAAATGACCAAGTCGACTGCGTTTACTACGGCGCGCTTCACTGAGCTTGACCCGACACGAGCTTGACCATTTGTTTACAAAATGTTCATACAAAATGACCAAGTCGACTGCATTTACTACGGCGCGCTTCACCGAGCTTGATCCGACACGAGCTTGACCAATTGTTTACAAAATGTACATACAAAATGACCAAGTCGACTGCGTTTACTACGGCGCGCTTCACCGAGCTTGATCCGACACGAGCTTGACCAATTGTTAACAAAATGTTCATACAAAATGACCAAGTCGACTGCGTTTACTACGGCGCGCTTCACTGAGCTTGATCCGACACGAGCTTGACCAATTGTTTACAAAATGTTCAAACAAAATGACCAAGTCGACTGCGTTTACTACGGCGCGCTTCACTGAGCTTGATCCGACACGAGCTTGACCAATTGTTAACAAAATGTTCATACAAAATGACCAAGTCGACTGCGTTTACTACGGCGCGCTTCACTGAGCTTGATCCGACACGAGCTTGACCAATTGTTTACAAAATGTTCATACAAAATGACCAAGTCGACTGCGTTTACTACGGCGCGCTTCACCGAGCTTGATCCGACACGAGCTTGACCAATTTTTTACAAAATGTTCATACAAAATGACCAAGTCGACTGCGTTTACTACGGCGCGCTTCACTGAGCTTGATCCGACACGTGCTTGACCAATTGTTTACAAAATGTTCATACAAAATGACCAAGTCGACTGCGTTTACTACGGCGCGCTTCACTGAGCTTGATCCGACACGAGCTTGACCAATTGTTTACAAAATGTTCATACAAAATGACCAAGTCGACTGCGTTTACTACGGCGCGCTTCACCGAGCTTGATCCGACACGAGCTTGACCAATTGTTTACAAAATGTTCATACAAAATGACCAAGTCGACTGCGTTTACTACGGCGCGCTTCACCGAGCTTGATCCGACACGAGCTTGACCAATTGTTTATAAAATGTTCATACAAAATGACCAAGTCGACTGCGTCTACTACGGCGCGCTTCACTGAGCTTGATCCGACACGAGCTTGACCAATTTTTTACAAAATGTTCATACAAAATGACCAAGTCGACTGCGTTTTCTACGGCGCGCTTCACTGAGCTTGATCCGACACGAGCTTGACCAATTGTTAACAAAATGTTCATACAAAATGACCAAGTCGACTGCGTTTACTACGGCGCGCTTCACTGAGCTTGATCCGACACGAGCTTGACCAATTGTTTACAAAATGTTCATACAAAATGACCAAGTCGACTGCGTTTACTACGGCGCGCTTCCCTGAGCTTGATCCGACACGAGCTTGACCAATTGTTTACAAAATGTTCATACAAAATGACCAAGTCGACTGCGTTTACTACGGCGCGCTTCACCGAGCTTGATCCGACACGAGCTTGACCAATTGTTTATAAAATGTTCATACAAAATGACCAAGTCGACTGCGTCTACTACGGCGCGCTTCACTGAGCTTGATCCGACACGAGCTTGACCAATTGTGTACAAAATGTTCATACAAAATGACCAAGTCGACTGCGTTTACTACGGCGCGCTTCACCGAGCTTGATCCGACACGAGCTTGACCAATTTTTTACAAAATGTTCATACAAAATGACCAAGTCGACTGCGTTTTCTACGGCGCGCTTCACTGAGCTTGATCCGACACGAGCTTGACCAATTGTTAACAAAATGTTCATACAAAATGACCAAGTCGACTGCGTTTACTACGGCGCGCTTCACTGAGCTTGATCCGACACGAGTTTGACCAATTGTTTACAAAATGTTCATACAAAATGACCAAGTCGACTGCGTTTACTACGGCGCGCTTCCCTGAGCTTGATCCGACACGAGCTTGACCAATTGTTTACAAAATGTTCATACAAAATGACCAAGTCGACTGCGTTTACTACGGCGCGCTTCACCGAGCTTGATCCGACACGAGCTTGACCAATTGTTTATAAAATGTTCATACAAAATGACCAAGTCGACTGCGTCTACTACGGCGCGCTTCACTGAGCTTGATCCGACACGAGCTTGACCAATTGTGTACAAAATGTTCATACAAAATGACCAAGTCGACTGCGTTTACTACGGCGCGCTTCACCGAGCTTGATCCGACACGAGCTTGACCAATTGTTTACAAAATGTTCATACAAAATGACTAAGTCGACTGCGTTTACTACGGCGCGCTTCACTGAGCTTGATCCGACACGTGCTTGACCAATTGTTTACAAAATGTTCATACAAAATGACCAAGTCGACTGCGTTTACTACGGCGCGCTTCACTGAGCTTGATCCGACACGAGCTTGACCAATTGTTTACAAAATGTTCATACAAAATGACCAAGTCGACTGCGTTTACTACGGCGCGCTTCACTGAGCTTGATCCGACACGAGCTTGACCAATTGTTAACAAAATGTTCATACAAAATGACCAAGTCGACTGCGTTTACTACGGCGCGCTTCACCGAGCTTGATCCGACACGAGCTTGACCAATTGTTTACAAAATGTTCATACAAAATGACCAAGTCGACTGCGTTTACTACGGCGCGCTTCACCGAGCTTGATCCGACACGAGCTTGACCAATTCTTTACAAAATGACCAAGTCGACTGCGTTTACTACAGCGCGCTTCACTGAGCTTGATCCGACACGAGCTTGACCAATTGTTTACAAAATGTTCATACAAAATGACCAAGTCGACTGCGTTTACTACGGCGCGATTCACTGTGCTTGATCCGACAAGAGCTTGACCAATTGTTAACAAAATGTTCATACAAAATGACCAAGTCGACTGCGTTTACTACGGCGCGCTTCACCGAGCTTGATCCGACACGAGCTTGACCAATTGTTTACAAAATGTTCATACAAAATGACCAAGTCGACTGCGTTTACTACGGCGCGCTTCACTGAGCTTGATCCGACACGAGCTTGATCAATTGTTTACAAAATGTTCATACAAAATGACCAAGTCGACTGCGTTTACTACGGCGCGCTTCACTGAGCTTGATCCGACACGAGCTTGACCAATTGTTTACAAAATGTTCATACAAAATGACCAAGTCGACTGCGTTTACTACGGCGCGCTTCACCGAGCTTGATCCGACACGAGCTTGACCAATTGTTTACAAAATGTTCATACAAAATGACCAAGTCGACTGCGTTTACTACGGCGCGCTTCACTGAGCTTGATCCGACACGAGCTTGACCAATTGTTTACAAAATGTTCATACAAAATGACCAAGTCGACTGCGTTTACTACGGCGCGCTTCACTGAGCTTGATCCGACACGAGCTTGACCAGTTGTTTACAAAATGTTCATACAAAATGACCAAGTCGCCTGCGTTTACTACGGCGCGCTTCACCGAGCTTGATCCGACACGAGCTTGACCAATTGTTTACAAAATGTTCATACAAAATGACCAAGTCGACTGCGTTTACTACGGCGCGCTTCACTGAGCTTGATCCTGACACGAGCTTGACCAATTGTTTACAAAATGTTCATACAAAATGACCAAGTCGACTGCGTTTACTACGGCGCGCTTCACCGAGCTTGATCCGACACGAGCTTGACCAATTTTTTACAAAATATTCATACAAAATGACAAAGTTGACTGCGTTTACTACGGCGCGCTTCACTGAGCTTGATCCGACACGAGCTTGACCAATTGTTAACAAAATGTTCATACAAAATGACCAAGTCGACTGCGTTTACTACGGCGCGCTTCACCGAGCTTGATCCGACACGAGCTTGACCAATTGTTTACAAAATGTTCATACAAAATGACTAAGTCGACTGCGTTTACTACGGCGCGCTTCACTGAGCTTGATCCGACACGTGCTTGACCAATTGTTTACAAAATGTTCATACAAAATGACCAAGTCGACTGCGTTTACTACGGCGCGCTTCACTGAGCTTGATCCGACACGAGCTTGACCAATTGTTAACAAAATGTTCATACAAAATGACAAAGTTGACTGCGTTTACTACGGCGCGCTTCACTGAGCTTGACCCGACACGAGCTTGACCAATTGTTTACAAAATATTCATACAAAATGACCAAGTTGACTGCTTTTACTACGGCGCGCTTCACTGAGCTTGATCCGACACGAGCTTGACCAATTGTTTACAAAATATTCATACAAAATGACCAAGTTGACTGCTTTTACTACGGCGCGCTTCACTGAGCTTGATCCGACACGAGCTTGACCAATTGTTTACAAAATGTTCATACAAAATGACCAAGTTGACTGCGTTTACTACGGCGCGCTTCACTGAGCTTGATCCGACACGAGCTTGACCAATTGTTTACAAAATGTTCATACAAAATGACCAAGTCGACTGCGTTTACTACGGCGCGCTTCACTGAGCTTGATCCGACACGAGCTTGACCAATTGTTTACAAAATGTTCATACAAAATGACCAAGTCGACTGCGTTTACTACGGCGCGCTTCACTGAGCTTGATCCGACACGAGCTTGACCAATTGTTTACAAAATGACCAAGTCGACTGCGTTTACTACGGCGCGCTTCACTGAGCTTGATCCGACACGAGCTTGACCAATTGTTTACAAAATGTTCATACAAAATGACCAAGTCGACTGCGTTTACTACGGCACGCTTCACTGAGCTTGATCCGACACGAGCTTGACCAATTGTTAACAAAATGTTCATACAAAATGACCAAGTCGACTGCGTTTACTACGGCGCGCTTCACTGAGCTTGATCCGACACGAGCTTGACCAATTGTTTACAAAATGTTCATACAAAATGACCAAGTCGACTGCGTTTACTACGGCGCGCTTCACTGAGCTTGATCCTACACGAGCTTGACCAATTGTTAACAAAATGTTCATACAAAATGACCTAGTCGACTGCGTTTACTACGGCGTGCTTCACCGAGCTTGATCCGACACGAGCTTGACCAATTGTTTACAAAATGTTCATACAACATGACCTAGTCGACTGCGTTTACTACGGCGCGCTTCACCGAGCTTGATCCGACACGAGCTTGACCAATTGTTTACAAAATGTTCATACAAAATGACCTAGTCGACTGCGTTTACTACGGCGCGCTTCACCGAGCTTGATCCGACACGAGCTTGACCAATTGTTTACAAAATGTTCATGCAAAATGACCAAGTCGACTGCGTTTACTACGGCGCGTGACAAGTTAAATTAATAATTCGATGACTTGAAGAGTTTTTAGAACGAAATTATGTTAAACATGTTTCCGAACGAAAAGTTTGGTTAATGGCTATATTTTTTTAATAATGATAACGAGTAATTGAAGCTTAGTTAATAATGTTAAGATAGTACATTAGAACAATAATTTATAGAAATAATATTAATGCTATTTTAAGTTGTGTTTACATTTTGTTTCTCTGTTCCTAAGATATAAGTTTTTAAATGATTAAGATTTTGTAAAGATGGACGACATGAGAAGACGGCTGTGATTGGTAGCGCCCAAAAAGTAGAAATATGGCTCTAATATTACGATTTTGTGATTGTTAGGACTTGTAATAATCATTAATTATGTTTTAACAGACTTTAAGTTCATTACATGTTGTTGTTATAGCCAATATAAGAATATATTATCATGTAAACAACCACTGCTTCTGATTGGCCAAAGATATCATGGCTTCTTACGACTTTGGGTGGATAAAAAATAGGAATGTAAAGGCCTTACGGGGCACTTTTGTTGGAACTCCTGACTCGAGAACAAGTTAAGTACCAACCAATTTTCTAATATTGCTGTAATATTTTTTGGTAAACTTGTAATGTATTTCTGTGTATTGTCTGTTTGCTTGGGTAAGTTACCGTGTATTCAGAATATTATAATAGACCGTGTAGTTATTCAAATTGTATCAGTTACACTGTCGCCGACCCAGCCTATTTTGAGTAGGTAATTATGCCTGTAATTATGGAATAGAATCTAGATATTTTTCAATGGTATAACTTTATTAGCCTTTTGTTTCAATTTGATACTGGTAACGAATGAATATACGTTGTTTAAGTAATTCGTGTTTATTTCCTTACATATTATTTATTTAATTTAACATATCCCCGTTAGGTTATATATAGTTTGAGGCATAGTAGCTGTAAAAGTAGAATTGCAAGTCCAGCACAATGCCACTTTGGCTATTGACTTATATTTATAGATGGGTTATAGTAAATTATTAACAGATTATTATACTAAATATATCACGCGCTTCACTGAGCTTGATCCGACACGAGCTTGACCAATTGTTTACAAAATGTTCATACAAAATGACCAAGTCGACTGCGTTTACTACGGCGCGCTTCACTGAGCTTGATCCGACACGTGCTTGACCAATTGTTTACAAAATGTTCATACAAAATGACCAAGTCGACTGCGTTTTCTACGGCGCGCTTCACTGAGCTTGATCCGACACGAGCTTGACCAATTGTTAACAAAATGTTCATACAAAATGACCAAGTCGACTGCGTTTACTACGGCGCGCTTCACTGAGCTTGATCCGACACGAGCTTGACCAATTGTTTACAAAATGTTCATACAAAATGACCAAGTCGACTGCGTTTACTACGGCGCGCTTCCCTGAGCTTGATCCGACACGAGCTTGACCAATTGTTTACAAAATGTTCATACAAAATGACCAAGTCGACTGCGTTTACTACGGCGCGCTTCACCGAGCTTGATCCGACACGAGCTTGACCAATTGTTTATAAAATGTTCATACAAAATGACCAAGTCGACTGCGTCTACTACGGCGCGCTTCACCGAGCTTGATCCGACACGAGCTTGACCAATTGTGTACAAAATGTTCATACAAAATGACCAAGTCGACTGCGTTTACTACGGCGCGCTTCACCGAGCTTGATCCGACACGAGCTTGACCAATTGTTTACAAAATGTTCATACAAAATGACTAAGTCGACTGCGTTTTCTACGGCGCGCTTCACTGAGCTTGATCCGACACGTGCTTGACCAATTGTTTACAAAATGTTCATACAAAATGACCAAGTCGACTGCGTTTACTACGGCGCGCTTCACTGAGCTTGATCCGACACGAGCTTGACCAATTGTTTACAAAATGTTCATACAAAATGACCAAGTCGACTGCGTTTACTACGGCGCGCTTCACTGAGCTTGATCCGACACGAGCTTGACCAATTGTTAACAAAATGTTCATACAAAATGACCAAGTCGACTGCGTTTACTACGGCGCGCTTCACCGAGCTTGATCCGACACGAGCTTGACCAATTGTTTACAAAATGTTCATACAAAATGACCAAGTCGACTGCGTTTACTACGGCGCGCTTCACCGAGCTTGATCCGACACGAGCTTGACCAATTCTTTACAAAATGACCAAGTCGACTGCGTTTACTACGGCGCGCTTCACTGAGCTTGATCCGACACGAGCTTGACCAATTGTTTACAAAATGTTCATACAAAATGACCAAGTCGACTGCGTTTACTACGGCGCGATTCACTGTGCTTGATCCGACAAGAGCTTGACCAATTGTTAACAAAATGTTCATACAAAATGACCAAGTCGACTGCGTTTACTACGGCGCGCTTCACCGAGCTTGATCCGACACGAGCTTGACCAATTGTTTACAAAATGTTCATACAAAATGACCAAGTCGACTGCGTTTACTACGGCGCGCTTCACTGAGCTTGATCCGACACGAGCTTGATCAATTGTTTACAAAATGTTCATACAAAATGACCAAGTCGACTGCGTTTACTACGGCGCGCTTCACTGAGCTTGATCCGACACGAGCTTGACCAATTGTTTACAAAATGTTCATACAAAATGACCAAGTCGACTGCGTTTACTACGGCGCGCTTCACCGAGCTTGATCCGACACGAGCTTGACCAATTGTTTACAAAATGTTCATACAAAATGACCAAGTCGACTGCGTTTACTACGGCGCGCTTCACTGAGCTTGATCCGACACGAGCTTGACCAATTGTTTACAAAATGTTCATACAAAATGACCAAGTCGACTGCGTTTACTACGGCGCGCTTCACTGAGCTTGATCCGACACGAGCTTGACCAGTTGTTTACAAAATGTTCATACAAAATGACCAAGTCGCCTGCGTTTACTACGGCGCGCTTCACCGAGCTTGATCCGACACGAGCTTGACCAATTGTTTACAAAATGTTCATACAAAATGACCAAGTCGACTGCGTTTACTACGGCGCGCTTCACTGAGCTTGATCCTGACACGAGCTTGACCAATTGTTTACAAAATGTTCATACAAAATGACCAAGTCGACTGCGTTTACTACGGCGCGCTTCACCGAGCTTGATCCGACACGAGCTTGACCAATTGTTAACAAAATGTTCATACAAAATGACCAAGTCAACTGCGTTTACTACGGCGCGCTTCACTGAGCTTGATCCGACACGACCTTGACCAATTGTTAACAAAATGTTCATACAAAATGACCAAGTCGACTGCGTTTACTACGGCGCGCTTCCCTGAGCATGATCCGACACGAGCTTGACCAATTGTTAACAAAATGTTCATACAAAATGACAAAGTTGACTGCGTTTACTACGGCGCGCTTCACTGAGCTTGACCCGACACGAGCTTGACCAATTGTTTACAAAATATTCATACAAAATGACCAAGTTGACTGCTTTTACTACGGCGCGCTTCACTGAGCTTGATCCGACACGAGCTTGACCAATTGTTTACAAAATATTCATACAAAATGACCAAGTTGACTGCTTTTACTACGGCGCGCTTCACTGAGCTTGATCCGACACGAGCTTGACCAATTGTTTACAAAATGTTCATACAAAATGACCAAGTTGACTGCGTTTACTACGGCGCGCTTCACTGAGCTTGATCCGACACGAGCTTGACCAATTGTTTACAAAATGTTCATACAAAATGACCAAGTCGACTGCGTTTACTACGGCGCGCTTCACTGAGCTTGATCCGACACGAGCTTGACCAATTGTTTACAAAATGTTCATACAAAATGACCAAGTCGACTGCGTTTACTACGGCGCGCTTCACTGAGCTTGATCCGACACGAGCTTGACCAATTGTTTACAAAATGACCAAGTCGACTGCGTTTACTACGGCGCGCTTCACTGAGCTTGATCCGACACGAGCTTGACCAATTGTTTACAAAATGTTCATACAAAATGACCAAGTCGACTGCGTTTACTACGGCGCGCTTCACTGAGCTTGATCCGACACGAGCTTGACCAATTGTTTACAAAATGTTCATAAAAAATGACCAAGTCGACTGCGGTTTCTACGGCGCGCTTCACTGAGCTTGATCCGACACGAGCTTGACCAATTGTTAACAAAATGTTCATACAAAATGACCAAGTCGACTGCGTTTACTACGGCGCGCTTCACTGAGCTTGATCCGACACGAGCTTGACCTATTGTTTCAAAATGTTCATACAAAATGACCAAGTTGACTGCGTTTACTACGGCGCGCTTCACTGAGCTTGATCCGACACGAGCTTGACCAATTGTTAACGAAATGTTCATACAAAATGACCAAGTCGACTGCGTTTACTACGGCGCGCTTCACTGAGCTTGATCCGACACGAGCTTGACCAATTGTTAACAAAATGTTCATACAAAATGACCAAGTCAACTGCGTTTACTACGGCGCGCTTCACTGAGCTTGATCCGACACGAGCTTGACCAATTGTTTACAAAACGTTCATACAAAAAGACCAAGTCGACTGCGTTTACTACGGCGCGCTTCACTGAGCTTGACCCGACACGAGCATGACCAATTGTTTACAAAATGTTCATACAAAATGACCAAGTCGACTGCGTTTACTACGGCGCGCTTCACTGAGCTTGATCCGACACGAGCTTGACCAATTGTTTACAAAATGTTCATACAAAATGACCAAGTCGACTGCGTTTACTACAGAGCGCTTCACCGAGCTTGATCCGACACGAGCTTGACCAATTGTTAACAAAATGTTCATACAAAATGACCAAGTAGACTGCGTTTACTACGGCGCGCTTCACCGAGCTTGATCCGACACGAGCTTTACCAATTGTTTACAAAATGTTCATACAAAATGACCAAGTCGACTGCGTTTACTACGGCGCGCTTCACTGAGCTTGATCCGACACGAGCTTGACCAATTGTTTACAAAATGTTCATACAAAATGACCAAGTCGACTGCGTTTACTACGGCGCGCTTCACTGAGCTTGATCCGACACGAGCTTGACCAAGTGTTAACAAAAAGTTCATACAAAATGACCAAGTCGACTGCGTTTACTACGGCGCGCTTCACTGAGCTTGATCCGACACGAGCTTGACCAATTGTTTACAAAATGTTCATACAAAATGACCAAGTCGACTGCGTTTACTACGCTGCGCTTCACCGAGCTTGATCCGACACGAGCTTGACCAATTGTTTACAAAATGTTCATACAAAATGACCAAGTCGACTGCGTTTACTACGGCGCGCTTCACTGAGCTTGACCCGACACGAGCTTGACCATTTGTTTACAAAATGTTCATACAAAATGACCAAGTCGACTGCATTTACTACGGCGCGCTTCACCGAGCTTGATCCGACACGAGCTTGACCAATTGTTTACAAAATGTACATACAAAATGACCAAGTCGACTGCGTTTACTACGGCGCGCTTCACCGAGCTTGATCCCACACGAGCTTGACCAATTGTTAACAAAATGTTCATACAAAATGACCAAGTCGACTGCGTTTACTACGGCGCGCTTCACTGAGCTTGATCCGACACGAGCTTGACCAATTGTTTACAAAATGTTCAAACAAAATGACCAAGTCGACTGCGTTTACTACGGCGCGCTTCACTGAGCTTGATCCGACACGAGCTTGACCAATTGTTAACAAAATGTTCATACAAAATGACCAAGTCGACTGCGTTTACTACGGCGCGCTTCACTGAGCTTGATCCGACACGAGCTTGACCAATTGTTTACAAAATGTTCATACAAAATGACCAAGTCGACTGCGTTTACTACGGCGCGCTTCACCGAGCTTGATCCGACACGAGCTTGACCAATTTTTTACAAAATGTTCATACAAAATGACCAAGTCGACTGCGTTTACTACGGCGCGCTTCACTGAGCTTGATCCGACACGTGCTTGACCAATTGTTTACAAAATGTTCATACAAAATGACCAAGTCGACTGCGTTTACTACGGCGCGCTTCACTGAGCTTGATCCGACACGAGCTTGACCAATTGTTTACAAAATGTTCATACAAAATGACCAAGTCGACTGCGTTTACTACGGCGCGCTTCCCTGAGCTTGATCCGACACGAGCTTGACCAATTGTTTACAAAATGTTCATACAAAATGACCAAGTCGACTGCGTTTACTACGGCGCGCTTCACCGAGCTTGATCCGACACGAGCTTGACCAATTGTTTATAAAATGTTCATACAAAATGACCAAGTCGACTGCGTCTACTACGGCGCGCTTCACTGAGCTTGATCCGACACGAGCTTGACCAATTTTTTACAAAATGTTCATACAAAATGACCAAGTCGACTGCGTTTTCTACGGCGCGCTTCACTGAGCTTGATCCGACACGAGCTTGACCAATTGTTAACAAAATGTTCATACAAAATGACCAAGTCGACTGCGTTTACTACGGCGCGCTTCACTGAGCTTGATCCGACACGAGCTTGACCAATTGTTTACAAAATGTTCATACAAAATGACCAAGTCGACTGCGTTTACTACGGCGCGCTTCCCTGAGCTTGATCCGACACGAGCTTGACCAATTGTTTACAAAATGTTCATACAAAATGACCAAGTCGACTGCGTTTACTACGGCGCGCTTCACCGAGCTTGATCCGACACGAGCTTGACCAATTGTTTATAAAATGTTCATACAAAATGACCAAGTCGACTGCGTCTACTACGGCGCGCTTCACTGAGCTTGATCCGACACGAGCTTGACCAATTGTGTACAAAATGTTCATACAAAATGACCAAGTCGACTGCGTTTACTACGGCGCGCTTCACCGAGCTTGATCCGACACGAGCTTGACCAATTTTTTACAAAATGTTCATACAAAATGACCAAGTCGACTGCGTTTTCTACGGCGCGCTTCACTGAGCTTGATCCGACACGAGCTTGACCAATTGTTAACAAAATGTTCATACAAAATGACCAAGTCGACTGCGTTTACTACGGCGCGCTTCACTGAGCTTGATCCGACACGAGTTTGACCAATTGTTTACAAAATGTTCATACAAAATGACCAAGTCGACTGCGTTTACTACGGCGCGCTTCCCTGAGCTTGATCCGACACGAGCTTGACCAATTGTTTACAAAATGTTCATACAAAATGACCAAGTCGACTGCGTTTACTACGGCGCGCTTCACCGAGCTTGATCCGACACGAGCTTGACCAATTGTTTATAAAATGTTCATACAAAATGACCAAGTCGACTGCGTCTACTACGGCGCGCTTCACTGAGCTTGATCCGACACGAGCTTGACCAATTGTGTACAAAATGTTCATACAAAATGACCAAGTCGACTGCGTTTACTACGGCGCGCTTCACCGAGCTTGATCCGACACGAGCTTGACCAATTGTTTACAAAATGTTCATACAAAATGACTAAGTCGACTGCGTTTACTACGGCGCGCTTCACTGAGCTTGATCCGACACGTGCTTGACCAATTGTTTACAAAATGTTCATACAAAATGACCAAGTCGACTGCGTTTACTACGGCGCGCTTCACTGAGCTTGATCCGACACGAGCTTGACCAATTGTTTACAAAATGTTCATACAAAATGACCAAGTCGACTGCGTTTACTACGGCGCGCTTCACTGAGCTTGATCCGACACGAGCTTGACCAATTGTTAACAAAATGTTCATACAAAATGACCAAGTCGACTGCGTTTACTACGGCGCGCTTCACCGAGCTTGATCCGACACGAGCTTGACCAATTGTTTACAAAATGTTCATACAAAATGACCAAGTCGACTGCGTTTACTACGGCGCGCTTCACCGAGCTTGATCCGACACGAGCTTGACCAATTCTTTACAAAATGACCAAGTCGACTGCGTTTACTACAGCGCGCTTCACTGAGCTTGATCCGACACGAGCTTGACCAATTGTTTACAAAATGTTCATACAAAATGACCAAGTCGACTGCGTTTACTACGGCGCGATTCACTGTGCTTGATCCGACAAGAGCTTGACCAATTGTTAACAAAATGTTCATACAAAATGACCAAGTCGACTGCGTTTACTACGGCGCGCTTCACCGAGCTTGATCCGACACGAGCTTGACCAATTGTTTACAAAATGTTCATACAAAATGACCAAGTCGACTGCGTTTACTACGGCGCGCTTCACTGAGCTTGATCCGACACGAGCTTGATCAATTGTTTACAAAATGTTCATACAAAATGACCAAGTCGACTGCGTTTACTACGGCGCGCTTCACTGAGCTTGATCCGACACGAGCTTGACCAATTGTTTACAAAATGTTCATACAAAATGACCAAGTCGACTGCGTTTACTACGGCGCGCTTCACCGAGCTTGATCCGACACGAGCTTGACCAATTGTTTACAAAATGTTCATACAAAATGACCAAGTCGACTGCGTTTACTACGGCGCGCTTCACTGAGCTTGATCCGACACGAGCTTGACCAATTGTTTACAAAATGTTCATACAAAATGACCAAGTCGACTGCGTTTACTACGGCGCGCTTCACTGAGCTTGATCCGACACGAGCTTGACCAGTTGTTTACAAAATGTTCATACAAAATGACCAAGTCGCCTGCGTTTACTACGGCGCGCTTCACCGAGCTTGATCCGACACGAGCTTGACCAATTGTTTACAAAATGTTCATACAAAATGACCAAGTCGACTGCGTTTACTACGGCGCGCTTCACTGAGCTTGATCCTGACACGAGCTTGACCAATTGTTTACAAAATGTTCATACAAAATGACCAAGTCGACTGCGTTTACTACGGCGCGCTTCACCGAGCTTGATCCGACACGAGCTTGACCAATTTTTTACAAAATATTCATACAAAATGACAAAGTTGACTGCGTTTACTACGGCGCGCTTCACTGAGCTTGATCCGACACGAGCTTGACCAATTGTTAACAAAATGTTCATACAAAATGACCAAGTCGACTGCGTTTACTACGGCGCGCTTCACCGAGCTTGATCCGACACGAGCTTGACCAATTGTTTACAAAATGTTCATACAAAATGACTAAGTCGACTGCGTTTACTACGGCGCGCTTCACTGAGCTTGATCCGACACGTGCTTGACCAATTGTTTACAAAATGTTCATACAAAATGACCAAGTCGACTGCGTTTACTACGGCGCGCTTCACTGAGCTTGATCCGACACGAGCTTGACCAATTGTTAACAAAATGTTCATACAAAATGACAAAGTTGACTGCGTTTACTACGGCGCGCTTCACTGAGCTTGACCCGACACGAGCTTGACCAATTGTTTACAAAATATTCATACAAAATGACCAAGTTGACTGCTTTTACTACGGCGCGCTTCACTGAGCTTGATCCGACACGAGCTTGACCAATTGTTTACAAAATATTCATACAAAATGACCAAGTTGACTGCTTTTACTACGGCGCGCTTCACTGAGCTTGATCCGACACGAGCTTGACCAATTGTTTACAAAATGTTCATACAAAATGACCAAGTTGACTGCGTTTACTACGGCGCGCTTCACTGAGCTTGATCCGACACGAGCTTGACCAATTGTTTACAAAATGTTCATACAAAATGACCAAGTCGACTGCGTTTACTACGGCGCGCTTCACTGAGCTTGATCCGACACGAGCTTGACCAATTGTTTACAAAATGTTCATACAAAATGACCAAGTCGACTGCGTTTACTACGGCGCGCTTCACTGAGCTTGATCCGACACGAGCTTGACCAATTGTTTACAAAATGACCAAGTCGACTGCGTTTACTACGGCGCGCTTCACTGAGCTTGATCCGACACGAGCTTGACCAATTGTTTACAAAATGTTCATACAAAATGACCAAGTCGACTGCGTTTACTACGGCACGCTTCACTGAGCTTGATCCGACACGAGCTTGACCAATTGTTAACAAAATGTTCATACAAAATGACCAAGTCGACTGCGTTTACTACGGCGCGCTTCACTGAGCTTGATCCGACACGAGCTTGACCAATTGTTTACAAAATGTTCATACAAAATGACCAAGTCGACTGCGTTTACTACGGCGCGCTTCACTGAGCTTGATCCTACACGAGCTTGACCAATTGTTAACAAAATGTTCATACAAAATGACCTAGTCGACTGCGTTTACTACGGCGTGCTTCACCGAGCTTGATCCGACACGAGCTTGACCAATTGTTTACAAAATGTTCATACAACATGACCTAGTCGACTGCGTTTACTACGGCGCGCTTCACCGAGCTTGATCCGACACGAGCTTGACCAATTGTTTACAAAATGTTCATACAAAATGACCTAGTCGACTGCGTTTACTACGGCGCGCTTCACCGAGCTTGATCCGACACGAGCTTGACCAATTGTTTACAAAATGTTCATGCAAAATGACCAAGTCGACTGCGTTTACTACGGCGCGTGACAAGTTAAATTAATAATTCGATGACTTGAAGAGTTTTTAGAACGAAATTATGTTAAACATGTTTCCGAACGAAAAGTTTGGTTAATGGCTATATTTTTTTAATAATGATAACGAGTAATTGAAGCTTAGTTAATAATGTTAAGATAGTACATTAGAACAATAATTTATAGAAATAATATTAATGCTATTTTAAGTTGTGTTTACATTTTGTTTCTCTGTTCCTAAGATATAAGTTTTTAAATGATTAAGATTTTGTAAAGATGGACGACATGAGAAGACGGCTGTGATTGGTAGCGCCCAAAAAGTAGAAATATGGCTCTAATATTACGATTTTGTGATTGTTAGGACTTGTAATAATCATTAATTATGTTTTAACAGACTTTAAGTTCATTACATGTTGTTGTTATAGCCAATATAAGAATATATTATCATGTAAACAACCACTGCTTCTGATTGGCCAAAGATATCATGGCTTCTTACGACTTTGGGTGGATAAAAAATAGGAATGTAAAGGCCTTACGGGGCACTTTTGTTGGAACTCCTGACTCGAGAACAAGTTAAGTACCAACCAATTTTCTAATATTGCTGTAATATTTTTTGGTAAACTTGTAATGTATTTCTGTGTATTGTCTGTTTGCTTGGGTAAGTTACCGTGTATTCAGAATATTATAATAGACCGTGTAGTTATTCAAATTGTATCAGTTACACTGTCGCCGACCCAGCCTATTTTGAGTAGGTAATTATGCCTGTAATTATGGAATAGAATCTAGATATTTTTCAATGGTATAACTTTATTAGCCTTTTGTTTCAATTTGATACTGGTAACGAATGAATATACGTTGTTTAAGTAATTCGTGTTTATTTCCTTACATATTATTTATTTAATTTAACATATCCCCGTTAGGTTATATATAGTTTGAGGCATAGTAGCTGTAAAAGTAGAATTGCAAGTCCAGCACAATGCCACTTTGGCTATTGACTTATATTTATAGATGGGTTATAGTAAATTATTAACAGATTATTATACTAAATATATCACGCGCTTCACTGAGCTTGATCCGACACGAGCTTGACCAATTGTTTACAAAATGTTCATACAAAATGACCAAGTCGACTGCGTTTACTACGGCGCGCTTCACTGAGCTTGATCCGACACGTGCTTGACCAATTGTTTACAAAATGTTCATACAAAATGACCAAGTCGACTGCGTTTTCTACGGCGCGCTTCACTGAGCTTGATCCGACACGAGCTTGACCAATTGTTAACAAAATGTTCATACAAAATGACCAAGTCGACTGCGTTTACTACGGCGCGCTTCACTGAGCTTGATCCGACACGAGCTTGACCAATTGTTTACAAAATGTTCATACAAAATGACCAAGTCGACTGCGTTTACTACGGCGCGCTTCCCTGAGCTTGATCCGACACGAGCTTGACCAATTGTTTACAAAATGTTCATACAAAATGACCAAGTCGACTGCGTTTACTACGGCGCGCTTCACCGAGCTTGATCCGACACGAGCTTGACCAATTGTTTATAAAATGTTCATACAAAATGACCAAGTCGACTGCGTCTACTACGGCGCGCTTCACCGAGCTTGATCCGACACGAGCTTGACCAATTGTGTACAAAATGTTCATACAAAATGACCAAGTCGACTGCGTTTACTACGGCGCGCTTCACCGAGCTTGATCCGACACGAGCTTGACCAATTGTTTACAAAATGTTCATACAAAATGACTAAGTCGACTGCGTTTTCTACGGCGCGCTTCACTGAGCTTGATCCGACACGTGCTTGACCAATTGTTTACAAAATGTTCATACAAAATGACCAAGTCGACTGCGTTTACTACGGCGCGCTTCACTGAGCTTGATCCGACACGAGCTTGACCAATTGTTTACAAAATGTTCATACAAAATGACCAAGTCGACTGCGTTTACTACGGCGCGCTTCACTGAGCTTGATCCGACACGAGCTTGACCAATTGTTAACAAAATGTTCATACAAAATGACCAAGTCGACTGCGTTTACTACGGCGCGCTTCACCGAGCTTGATCCGACACGAGCTTGACCAATTGTTTACAAAATGTTCATACAAAATGACCAAGTCGACTGCGTTTACTACGGCGCGCTTCACCGAGCTTGATCCGACACGAGCTTGACCAATTCTTTACAAAATGACCAAGTCGACTGCGTTTACTACGGCGCGCTTCACTGAGCTTGATCCGACACGAGCTTGACCAATTGTTTACAAAATGTTCATACAAAATGACCAAGTCGACTGCGTTTACTACGGCGCGATTCACTGTGCTTGATCCGACAAGAGCTTGACCAATTGTTAACAAAATGTTCATACAAAATGACCAAGTCGACTGCGTTTACTACGGCGCGCTTCACCGAGCTTGATCCGACACGAGCTTGACCAATTGTTTACAAAATGTTCATACAAAATGACCAAGTCGACTGCGTTTACTACGGCGCGCTTCACTGAGCTTGATCCGACACGAGCTTGATCAATTGTTTACAAAATGTTCATACAAAATGACCAAGTCGACTGCGTTTACTACGGCGCGCTTCACTGAGCTTGATCCGACACGAGCTTGACCAATTGTTTACAAAATGTTCATACAAAATGACCAAGTCGACTGCGTTTACTACGGCGCGCTTCACCGAGCTTGATCCGACACGAGCTTGACCAATTGTTTACAAAATGTTCATACAAAATGACCAAGTCGACTGCGTTTACTACGGCGCGCTTCACTGAGCTTGATCCGACACGAGCTTGACCAATTGTTTACAAAATGTTCATACAAAATGACCAAGTCGACTGCGTTTACTACGGCGCGCTTCACTGAGCTTGATCCGACACGAGCTTGACCAGTTGTTTACAAAATGTTCATACAAAATGACCAAGTCGCCTGCGTTTACTACGGCGCGCTTCACCGAGCTTGATCCGACACGAGCTTGACCAATTGTTTACAAAATGTTCATACAAAATGACCAAGTCGACTGCGTTTACTACGGCGCGCTTCACTGAGCTTGATCCTGACACGAGCTTGACCAATTGTTTACAAAATGTTCATACAAAATGACCAAGTCGACTGCGTTTACTACGGCGCGCTTCACCGAGCTTGATCCGACACGAGCTTGACCAATTGTTAACAAAATGTTCATACAAAATGACCAAGTCGACTGCGTTTACTACGGCGCGCTTCACTGAGCTTGATCCGACACGACCTTGACCAATTGTTAACAAAATGTTCATACAAAATGACCAAGTCGACTGCGTTTACTACGGCGCGCTTCCCTGAGCATGATCCGACACGAGCTTGACCAATTGTTAACAAAATGTTCATACAAAATGACAAAGTTGACTGCGTTTACTACGGCGCGCTTCACTGAGCTTGATCCGACACGAGCTTGACCAATTGTTTACAAAATGACCAAGTCGACTGCGTTTACTACGGCGCGCTTCACTGAGCTTGATCCGACACGAGCTTGACCAATTGTTTACAAAATGTTCATACAAAATGACCAAGTCGACTGCGTTTACTACGGCGCGCTTCACTGAGCTTGATCCGACACGAGCTTGACCAATTGTTTACAAAATGTTCATAAAAAATGACCAAGTCGACTGCGGTTTCTACGGCGCGCTTCACTGAGCTTGACCCGACACGAGCTTGACCAATTGTTTACAAAATATTCATACAAAATGACCAAGTTGACTGCTTTTACTACGGCGCGCTTCACTGAGCTTGATCCGACACGAGCTTGACCAATTGTTTACAAAATATTCATACAAAATGACCAAGTTGACTGCTTTTACTACGGCGCGCTTCACTGAGCTTGATCCGACACGAGCTTGACCAATTGTTTACAAAATGTTCATACAAAATGACCAAGTTGACTGCGTTTACTACGGCGCGCTTCACTGAGCTTGATCCGACACGAGCTTGACCAATTGTTTACAAAATGTTCATACAAAATGACCAAGTCGACTGCGTTTACTACGGCGCGCTTCACTGAGCTTGATCCGACACGAGCTTGACCAATTGTTTACAAAATGTTCATACAAAATGACCAAGTCGACTGCGTTTACTACGGCGCGCTTCACTGAGCTTGATCCGACACGAGCTTGACCAATTGTTTACAAAATGACCAAGTCGACTGCGTTTACTACGGCGCGCTTCACTGAGCTTGATCCGACACGAGCTTGACCAATTGTTTACAAAATGTTCATACAAAATGACCAAGTCGACTGCGTTTACTACGGCGCGCTTCACTGAGCTTGATCCGACACGAGCTTGACCAATTGTTTACAAAATGTTCATAAAAAATGACCAAGTCGACTGCGGTTTCTACGGCGCGCTTCACTGAGCTTGATCCGACACGAGCTTGACCAATTGTTAACAAAATGTTCATACAAAATGACCAAGTCGACTGCGTTTACTACGGCGCGCTTCACTGAGCTTGATCCGACACGAGCTTGACCTATTGTTTCAAAATGTTCATACAAAATGACCAAGTTGACTGCGTTTACTACGGCGCGCTTCACTGAGCTTGATCCGACACGAGCTTGACCAATTGTTAACGAAATGTTCATACAAAATGACCAAGTCGACTGCGTTTACTACGGCGCGCTTCACTGAGCTTGATCCGACACGAGCTTGACCAATTGTTAACAAAATGTTCATACAAAATGACCAAGTCAACTGCGTTTACTACGGCGCGCTTCACTGAGCTTGATCCGACACGAGCTTGACCAATTGTTTACAAAACGTTCATACAAAAAGACCAAGTCGACTGCGTTTACTACGGCGCGCTTCACTGAGCTTGACCCGACACGAGCATGACCAATTGTTTACAAAATGTTCATACAAAATGACCAAGTCGACTGCGTTTACTACGGCGCGCTTCACTGAGCTTGATCCGACACGAGCTTGACCAATTGTTTACAAAATGTTCATACAAAATGACCAAGTCGACTGCGTTTACTACAGAGCGCTTCACCGAGCTTGATCCGACACGAGCTTGACCAATTGTTAACAAAATGTTCATACAAAATGACCAAGTAGACTGCGTTTACTACGGCGCGCTTCACCGAGCTTGATCCGACACGAGCTTTACCAATTGTTTACAAAATGTTCATACAAAATGACCAAGTCGACTGCGTTTACTACGGCGCGCTTCACTGAGCTTGATCCGACACGAGCTTGACCAATTGTTTACAAAATGTTCATACAAAATGACCAAGTCGACTGCGTTTACTACGGCGCGCTTCACTGAGCTTGATCCGACACGAGCTTGACCAAGTGTTAACAAAAAGTTCATACAAAATGACCAAGTCGACTGCGTTTACTACGGCGCGCTTCACTGAGCTTGATCCGACACGAGCTTGACCAATTGTTTACAAAATGTTCATACAAAATGACCAAGTCGACTGCGTTTACTACGCTGCGCTTCACCGAGCTTGATCCGACACGAGCTTGACCAATTGTTTACAAAATGTTCATACAAAATGACCAAGTCGACTGCGTTTACTACGGCGCGCTTCACTGAGCTTGACCCGACACGAGCTTGACCATTTGTTTACAAAATGTTCATACAAAATGACCAAGTCGACTGCATTTACTACGGCGCGCTTCACCGAGCTTGATCCGACACGAGCTTGACCAATTGTTTACAAAATGTACATACAAAATGACCAAGTCGACTGCGTTTACTACGGCGCGCTTCACCGAGCTTGATCCGACACGAGCTTGACCAATTGTTAACAAAATGTTCATACAAAATGACCAAGTCGACTGCGTTTACTACGGCGCGCTTCACTGAGCTTGATCCGACACGAGCTTGACCAATTGTTTACAAAATGTTCAAACAAAATGACCAAGTCGACTGCGTTTACTACGGCGCGCTTCACTGAGCTTGATCCGACACGAGCTTGACCAATTGTTAACAAAATGTTCATACAAAATGACCAAGTCGACTGCGTTTACTACGGCGCGCTTCACTGAGCTTGATCCGACACGAGCTTGACCAATTGTTTACAAAATGTTCATACAAAATGACCAAGTCGACTGCGTTTACTACGGCGCGCTTCACCGAGCTTGATCCGACACGAGCTTGACCAATTTTTTACAAAATGTTCATACAAAATGACCAAGTCGACTGCGTTTACTACGGCGCGCTTCACTGAGCTTGATCCGACACGTGCTTGACCAATTGTTTACAAAATGTTCATACAAAATGACCAAGTCGACTGCGTTTACTACGGCGCGCTTCACTGAGCTTGATCCGACACGAGCTTGACCAATTGTTTACAAAATGTTCATACAAAATGACCAAGTCGACTGCGTTTACTACGGCGCGCTTCCCTGAGCTTGATCCGACACGAGCTTGACCAATTGTTTACAAAATGTTCATACAAAATGACCAAGTCGACTGCGTTTACTACGGCGCGCTTCACCGAGCTTGATCCGACACGAGCTTGACCAATTGTTTATAAAATGTTCATACAAAATGACCAAGTCGACTGCGTCTACTACGGCGCGCTTCACTGAGCTTGATCCGACACGAGCTTGACCAATTTTTTACAAAATGTTCATACAAAATGACCAAGTCGACTGCGTTTTCTACGGCGCGCTTCACTGAGCTTGATCCGACACGAGCTTGACCAATTGTTAACAAAATGTTCATACAAAATGACCAAGTCGACTGCGTTTACTACGGCGCGCTTCACTGAGCTTGATCCGACACGAGCTTGACCAATTGTTTACAAAATGTTCATACAAAATGACCAAGTCGACTGCGTTTACTACGGCGCGCTTCCCTGAGCTTGATCCGACACGAGCTTGACCAATTGTTTACAAAATGTTCATACAAAATGACCAAGTCGACTGCGTTTACTACGGCGCGCTTCACCGAGCTTGATCCGACACGAGCTTGACCAATTGTTTATAAAATGTTCATACAAAATGACCAAGTCGACTGCGTCTACTACGGCGCGCTTCACTGAGCTTGATCCGACACGAGCTTGACCAATTGTGTACAAAATGTTCATACAAAATGACCAAGTCGACTGCGTTTACTACGGCGCGCTTCACCGAGCTTGATCCGACACGAGCTTGACCAATTTTTTACAAAATGTTCATACAAAATGACCAAGTCGACTGCGTTTTCTACGGCGCGCTTCACTGAGCTTGATCCGACACGAGCTTGACCAATTGTTAACAAAATGTTCATACAAAATGACCAAGTCGACTGCGTTTACTACGGCGCGCTTCACTGAGCTTGATCCGACACGAGTTTGACCAATTGTTTACAAAATGTTCATACAAAATGACCAAGTCGACTGCGTTTACTACGGCGCGCTTCCCTGAGCTTGATCCGACACGAGCTTGACCAATTGTTTACAAAATGTTCATACAAAATGACCAAGTCGACTGCGTTTACTACGGCGCGCTTCACCGAGCTTGATCCGACACGAGCTTGACCAATTGTTTATAAAATGTTCATACAAAATGACCAAGTCGACTGCGTCTACTACGGCGCGCTTCACTGAGCTTGATCCGACACGAGCTTGACCAATTGTGTACAAAATGTTCATACAAAATGACCAAGTCGACTGCGTTTACTACGGCGCGCTTCACCGAGCTTGATCCGACACGAGCTTGACCAATTGTTTACAAAATGTTCATACAAAATGACTAAGTCGACTGCGTTTACTACGGCGCGCTTCACTGAGCTTGATCCGACACGTGCTTGACCAATTGTTTACAAAATGTTCATACAAAATGACCAAGTCGACTGCGTTTACTACGGCGCGCTTCACTGAGCTTGATCCGACACGAGCTTGACCAATTGTTTACAAAATGTTCATACAAAATGACCAAGTCGACTGCGTTTACTACGGCGCGCTTCACTGAGCTTGATCCGACACGAGCTTGACCAATTGTTAACAAAATGTTCATACAAAATGACCAAGTCGACTGCGTTTACTACGGCGCGCTTCACCGAGCTTGATCCGACACGAGCTTGACCAATTGTTTACAAAATGTTCATACAAAATGACCAAGTCGACTGCGTTTACTACGGCGCGCTTCACCGAGCTTGATCCGACACGAGCTTGACCAATTCTTTACAAAATGACCAAGTCGACTGCGTTTACTACAGCGCGCTTCACTGAGCTTGATCCGACACGAGCTTGACCAATTGTTTACAAAATGTTCATACAAAATGACCAAGTCGACTGCGTTTACTACGGCGCGATTCACTGTGCTTGATCCGACAAGAGCTTGACCAATTGTTAACAAAATGTTCATACAAAATGACCAAGTCGACTGCGTTTACTACGGCGCGCTTCACCGAGCTTGATCCGACACGAGCTTGACCAATTGTTTACAAAATGTTCATACAAAATGACCAAGTCGACTGCGTTTACTACGGCGCGCTTCACTGAGCTTGATCCGACACGAGCTTGATCAATTGTTTACAAAATGTTCATACAAAATGACCAAGTCGACTGCGTTTACTACGGCGCGCTTCACTGAGCTTGATCCGACACGAGCTTGACCAATTGTTTACAAAATGTTCATACAAAATGACCAAGTCGACTGCGTTTACTACGGCGCGCTTCACCGAGCTTGATCCGACACGAGCTTGACCAATTGTTTACAAAATGTTCATACAAAATGACCAAGTCGACTGCGTTTACTACGGCGCGCTTCACTGAGCTTGATCCGACACGAGCTTGACCAATTGTTTACAAAATGTTCATACAAAATGACCAAGTCGACTGCGTTTACTACGGCGCGCTTCACTGAGCTTGATCCGACACGAGCTTGACCAGTTGTTTACAAAATGTTCATACAAAATGACCAAGTCGCCTGCGTTTACTACGGCGCGCTTCACCGAGCTTGATCCGACACGAGCTTGACCAATTGTTTACAAAATGTTCATACAAAATGACCAAGTCGACTGCGTTTACTACGGCGCGCTTCACTGAGCTTGATCCTGACACGAGCTTGACCAATTGTTTACAAAATGTTCATACAAAATGACCAAGTCGACTGCGTTTACTACGGCGCGCTTCACCGAGCTTGATCCGACACGAGCTTGACCAATTTTTTACAAATTATTCATACAAAATGACAAAGTTGACTGCGTTTACTACGGCGCGCTTCACTGAGCTTGATCCGACACGAGCTTGACCAATTGTTAACAAAATGTTCATACAAAATGACCAAGTCGACTGCGTTTACTACGGCGCGCTTCACCGAGCTTGATCCGACACGAGCTTGACCAATTGTTTACAAAATGTTCATACAAAATGACTAAGTCGACTGCGTTTACTACGGCGCGCTTCACTGAGCTTGATCCGACACGTGCTTGACCAATTGTTTACAAAATGTTCATACAAAATGACCAAGTCGACTGCGTTTACTACGGCGCGCTTCACTGAGCTTGATCCGACACGAGCTTGACCAATTGTTAACAAAATGTTCATACAAAATGACAAAGTTGACTGCGTTTACTACGGCGCGCTTCACTGAGCTTGACCCGACACGAGCTTGACCAATTGTTTACAAAATATTCATACAAAATGACCAAGTTGACTGCTTTTACTACGGCGCGCTTCACTGAGCTTGATCCGACACGAGCTTGACCAATTGTTTACAAAATATTCATACAAAATGACCAAGTTGACTGCTTTTACTACGGCGCGCTTCACTGAGCTTGATCCGACACGAGCTTGACCAATTGTTTACAAAATGTTCATACAAAATGACCAAGTTGACTGCGTTTACTACGGCGCGCTTCACTGAGCTTGATCCGACACGAGCTTGACCAATTGTTTACAAAATGTTCATACAAAATGACCAAGTCGACTGCGTTTACTACGGCGCGCTTCACTGAGCTTGATCCGACACGAGCTTGACCAATTGTTTACAAAATGTTCATACAAAATGACCAAGTCGACTGCGTTTACTACGGCGCGCTTCACTGAGCTTGATCCGACACGAGCTTGACCAATTGTTTACAAAATGACCAAGTCGACTGCGTTTACTACGGCGCGCTTCACTGAGCTTGATCCGACACGAGCTTGACCAATTGTTTACAAAATGTTCATACAAAATGACCAAGTCGACTGCGTTTACTACGGCACGCTTCACTGAGCTTGATCCGACACGAGCTTGACCAATTGTTAACAAAATGTTCATACAAAATGACCAAGTCGACTGCGTTTACTACGGCGCGCTTCACTGAGCTTGATCCGACACGAGCTTGACCAATTGTTTACAAAATGTTCATACAAAATGACCAAGTCGACTGCGTTTACTACGGCGCGCTTCACTGAGCTTGATCCTACACGAGCTTGACCAATTGTTAACAAAATGTTCATACAAAATGACCTAGTCGACTGCGTTTACTACGGCGTGCTTCACCGAGCTTGATCCGACACGAGCTTGACCAATTGTTTACAAAATGTTCATACAACATGACCTAGTCGACTGCGTTTACTACGGCGCGCTTCACCGAGCTTGATCCGACACGAGCTTGACCAATTGTTTACAAAATGTTCATACAAAATGACCTAGTCGACTGCGTTTACTACGGCGCGCTTCACCGAGCTTGATCCGACACGAGCTTGACCAATTGTTTACAAAATGTTCATGCAAAATGACCAAGTCGACTGCGTTTACTACGGCGCGTGACAAGTTAAATTAATAATTCGATGACTTGAAGAGTTTTTAGAACGAAATTATGTTAAACATGTTTCCGAACGAAAAGTTTGGTTAATGGCTATATTTTTTTAATAATGATAACGAGTAATTGAAGCTTAGTTAATAATGTTAAGATAGTACATTAGAACAATAATTTATAGAAATAATATTAATGCTATTTTAAGTTGTGTTTACATTTTGTTTCTCTGTTCCTAAGATATAAGTTTTTAAATGATTAAGATTTTGTAAAGATGGACGACATGAGAAGACGGCTGTGATTGGTAGCGCCCAAAAAGTAGAAATATGGCTCTAATATTACGATTTTGTGATTGTTAGGACTTGTAATAATCATTAATTATGTTTTAACAGACTTTAAGTTCATTACATGTTGTTGTTATAGCCAATATAAGAATATATTATCATGTAAACAACCACTGCTTCTGATTGGCCAAAGATATCATGGCTTCTTACGACTTTGGGTGGATAAAAAATAGGAATGTAAAGGCCTTACGGGGCACTTTTGTTGGAACTCCTGACTCGAGAACAAGTTAAGTACCAACCAATTTTCTAATATTGCTGTAATATTTTTTGGTAAACTTGTAATGTATTTCTGTGTATTGTCTGTTTGCTTGGGTAAGTTACCGTGTATTCAGAATATTATAATAGACCGTGTAGTTATTCAAATTGTATCAGTTACACTGTCGCTGACCCAGCCTATTTTGAGTAGGTAATTATGCCTGTAATTATGGAATAGAATCTAGATATTTTTCAATGGTATAACTTTATTAGCCTTTTGTTTCAATTTGATACTGGTAACGAATGAATATACGTTGTTTAAGTAATTCGTGTTTATTTCCTTACATATTATTTATTTAATTTAACATATCCCCGTTAGGTTATATATAGTTTGAGGCATAGTAGCTGTAAAAGTAGAATTGCAAGTCCAGCACAATGCCACTTTGGCTATTGACTTATATTTATAGATGGGTTATAGTAAATTATTAACAGATTATTATACTAAATATATCACGCGCTTCACTGAGCTTGATCCGACACGAGCTTGACCAATTGTTTACAAAATGTTCATACAAAATGACCAAGTCGACTGCGTTTACTACGGCGCGCTTCACTGAGCTTGATCCGACACGTGCTTGACCAATTGTTTACAAAATGTTCATACAAAATGACCAAGTCGACTGCGTTTTCTACGGCGCGCTTCACTGAGCTTGATCCGACACGAGCTTGACCAATTGTTAACAAAATGTTCATACAAAATGACCAAGTCGACTGCGTTTACTACGGCGCGCTTCACTGAGCTTGATCCGACACGAGCTTGACCAATTGTTTACAAAATGTTCATACAAAATGACCAAGTCGACTGCGTTTACTACGGCGCGCTTCCCTGAGCTTGATCCGACACGAGCTTGACCAATTGTTTACAAAATGTTCATACAAAATGACCAAGTCGACTGCGTTTACTACGGCGCGCTTCACCGAGCTTGATCCGACACGAGCTTGACCAATTGTTTATAAAATGTTCATACAAAATGACCAAGTCGACTGCGTCTACTACGGCGCGCTTCACCGAGCTTGATCCGACACGAGCTTGACCAATTGTGTACAAAATGTTCATACAAAATGACCAAGTCGACTGCGTTTACTACGGCGCGCTTCACCGAGCTTGATCCGACACGAGCTTGACCAATTGTTTACAAAATGTTCATACAAAATGACTAAGTCGACTGCGTTTTCTACGGCGCGCTTCACTGAGCTTGATCCGACACGTGCTTGACCAATTGTTTACAAAATGTTCATACAAAATGACCAAGTCGACTGCGTTTACTACGGCGCGCTTCACTGAGCTTGATCCGACACGAGCTTGACCAATTGTTTACAAAATGTTCATACAAAATGACCAAGTCGACTGCGTTTACTACGGCGCGCTTCACTGAGCTTGATCCGACACGAGCTTGACCAATTGTTAACAAAATGTTCATACAAAATGACCAAGTCGACTGCGTTTACTACGGCGCGCTTCACCGAGCTTGATCCGACACGAGCTTGACCAATTGTTTACAAAATGTTCATACAAAATGACCAAGTCGACTGCGTTTACTACGGCGCGCTTCACCGAGCTTGATCCGACACGAGCTTGACCAATTCTTTACAAAATGACCAAGTCGACTGCGTTTACTACGGCGCGCTTCACTGAGCTTGATCCGACACGAGCTTGACCAATTGTTTACAAAATGTTCATACAAAATGACCAAGTCGACTGCGTTTACTACGGCGCGATTCACTGTGCTTGATCCGACAAGAGCTTGACCAATTGTTAACAAAATGTTCATACAAAATGACCAAGTCGACTGCGTTAACTACGGCGCGCTTCACCGAGCTTGATCCGACACGAGCTTGACCAATTGTTTACAAAATGTTCATACAAAATGACCAAGTCGACTGCGTTTACTACGGCGCGCTTCACTGAGCTTGATCCGACACGAGCTTGATCAATTGTTTACAAAATGTTCATACAAAATGACCAAGTCGACTGCGTTTACTACGGCGCGCTTCACTGAGCTTGATCCGACACGAGCTTGACCAATTGTTTACAAAATGTTCATACAAAATGACCAAGTCGACTGCGTTTACTACGGCGCGCTTCACCGAGCTTGATCCGACACGAGCTTGACCAATTGTTTACAAAATGTTCATACAAAATGACCAAGTCGACTGCGTTTACTACGGCGCGCTTCACTGAGCTTGATCCGACACGAGCTTGACCAATTGTTTACAAAATGTTCATACAAAATGACCAAGTCGACTGCGTTTACTACGGCGCGCTTCACTGAGCTTGATCCGACACGAGCTTGACCAGTTGTTTACAAAATGTTCATACAAAATGACCAAGTCGCCTGCGTTTACTACGGCGCGCTTCACCGAGCTTGATCCGACACGAGCTTGACCAATTGTTTACAAAATGTTCATACAAAATGACCAAGTCGACTGCGTTTACTACGGCGCGCTTCACTGAGCTTGATCCTGACACGAGCTTGACCAATTGTTTACAAAATGTTCATACAAAATGACCAAGTCGACTGCGTTTACTACGGCGCGCTTCACCGAGCTTGATCCGACACGAGCTTGACCAATTGTTAACAAAATGTTCATACAAAATGACCAAGTCGACTGCGTTTACTACGGCGCGCTTCACTGAGCTTGATCCGACACGACCTTGACCAATTGTTAACAAAATGTTCATACAAAATGACCAAGTCGACTGCGTTTACTACGGCGCGCTTCCCTGAGCATGATCCGACACGAGCTTGACCAATTGTTAACAAAATGTTCATACAAAATGACAAAGTTGACTGCGTTTACTACGGCGCGCTTCACTGAGCTTGACCCGACACGAGCTTGACCAATTGTTTACAAAATATTCATACAAAATGACCAAGTTGACTGCTTTTACTACGGCGCGCTTCACTGAGCTTGATCCGACACGAGCTTGACCAATTGTTTACAAAATATTCATACAAAATGACCAAGTTGACTGCTTTTACTACGGCGCGCTTCACTGAGCTTGATCCGACACGAGCTTGACCAATTGTTTACAAAATGTTCATACAAAATGACCAAGTTGACTGCGTTTACTACGGCGCGCTTCACTGAGCTTGATCCGACACGAGCTTGACCAATTGTTTACAAAATGTTCATACAAAATGACCAAGTCGACTGCGTTTACTACGGCGCGCTTCACTGAGCTTGATCCGACACGAGCTTGACCAATTGTTTACAAAATGTTCATACAAAATGACCAAGTCGACTGCGTTTACTACGGCGCGCTTCACTGAGCTTGATCCGACACGAGCTTGACCAATTGTTTACAAAATGACCAAGTCGACTGCGTTTACTACGGCGCGCTTCACTGAGCTTGATCCGACACGAGCTTGACCAATTGTTTACAAAATGTTCATACAAAATGACCAAGTCGACTGCGTTTACTACGGCACGCTTCACTGAGCTTGATCCGACACGAGCTTGACCAATTGTTAACAAAATGTTCATACAAAATGACCAAGTCGACTGCGTTTACTACGGCGCGCTTCACTGAGCTTGATCCGACACGAGCTTGACCAATTGTTTACAAAATGTTCATACAAAATGACCAAGTCGACTGCGTTTACTACGGCGCGCTTCACTGAGCTTGATCCTACACGAGCTTGACCAATTGTTAACAAAATGTTCATACAAAATGACCTAGTCGACTGCGTTTACTACGGCGTGCTTCACCGAGCTTGATCCGACACGAGCTTGACCAATTGTTTACAAAATGTTCATACAACATGACCTAGTCGACTGCGTTTACTACGGCGCGCTTCACCGAGCTTGATCCGACACGAGCTTGACCAATTGTTTACAAAATGTTCATACAAAATGACCTAGTCGACTGCGTTTACTACGGCGCGCTTCACCGAGCTTGATCCGACACGAGCTTGACCAATTGTTTACAAAATGTTCATGCAAAATGACCAAGTCGACTGCGTTTACTACGGCGCGTGACAAGTTAAATTAATAATTCGATGACTTGAAGAGTTTTTAGAACGAAATTATGTTAAACATGTTTCCGAACGAAAAGTTTGGTTAATGGCTATATTTTTTTAATAATGATAACGAGTAATTGAAGCTTAGTTAATAATGTTAAGATAGTACATTAGAACAATAATTTATAGAAATAATATTAATGCTATTTTAAGTTGTGTTTACATTTTGTTTCTCTGTTCCTAAGATATAAGTTTTTAAATGATTAAGATTTTGTAAAGATGGACGACATGAGAAGACGGCTGTGATTGGTAGCGCCCAAAAAGTAGAAATATGGCTCTAATATTACGATTTTGTGATTGTTAGGACTTGTAATAATCATTAATTATGTTTTAACAGACTTTAAGTTCATTACATGTTGTTGTTATAGCCAATATAAGAATATATTATCATGTAAACAACCACTGCTTCTGATTGGCCAAAGATATCATGGCTTCTTACGACTTTGGGTGGATAAAAAATAGGAATGTAAAGGCCTTACGGGGCACTTTTGTTGGAACTCCTGACTCGAGAACAAGTTAAGTACCAACCAATTTTCTAATATTGCTGTAATATTTTTTGGTAAACTTGTAATGTATTTCTGTGTATTGTCTGTTTGCTTGGGTAAGTTACCGTGTATTCAGAATATTATAATAGACCGTGTAGTTATTCAAATTGTATCAGTTACACTGTCGCCGACCCAGCCTATTTTGAGTAGGTAATTATGCCTGTAATTATGGAATAGAATCTAGATATTTTTCAATGGTATAACTTTATTAGCCTTTTGTTTCAATTTGATACTGGTAACGAATGAATATACGTTGTTTAAGTAATTCGTGTTTATTTCCTTACATATTATTTATTTAATTTAACATATCCCCGTTAGGTTATATATAGTTTGAGGCATAGTAGCTGTAAAAGTAGAATTGCAAGTCCAGCACAATGCCACTTTGGCTATTGACTTATATTTATAGATGGGTTATAGTAAATTATTAACAGATTATTATACTAAATATATCACGCGCTTCACTGAGCTTGATCCGACACGAGCTTGACCAATTGTTTACAAAATGTTCATACAAAATGACCAAGTCGACTGCGTTTACTACGGCGCGCTTCACTGAGCTTGATCCGACACGAGCTTGACCAATTGTTTACAAAATGTTCATACAAAATGACCAAGTCGACTGCGTTTACTACGGCGCGCTTCACCGAGCTTGTTACGCAAGGCTAAAGTATGAGGATCGCTGCGCTTGCATCGACCTGAATAACCAACAGTTGCACGTTCCAGCTACATCAGCATAACGTGACTCCGATTGACGTCAACCGCGCCTTCCACGGAATTTACCTAGCTTTGAATTTCATTCTTTGTTCAAACTTCGAGCAAGTCTCATCATAGATTAATTAGTTGTACTCTGTAATAATTTAAGATTAAATTAGATTAAAATAAATCAATCTTTTTTAAAACTTACCCTTGAGAGCGGCCTACGTATTTGGCGCAGCCGGTAGGATGCTTAGAGATATCTCATCTCAAGGAGATAAATCTGAGTAAAAAGAATCTACTAGTGCTGTTTTCAAGGAGGAATCCAAAATTCGATTCCACAAAGTGTACCCGACGACGACGAGGAAAATGCTGTAAGTTTTTGAATCTTTCAAATCCTTTCTAATCCTTAGATCATATCCTTTCTATTGAATATTTTATGTGTATTTCTTTTACTGTGTGTTAGGTTAAATTTCCAAGATTTTTCATCCTAGAGAATCACGGAATTCTAGTTTTAGTACTAGGGTTAGTAGTAGTAGACTTAACGTTATTGACGAAAATAGAAATTTAGAAACCATGACTCAACAAGCCAACACCATCGACACGATTTATAAGTCTATCAGACTTGTGCCGGATTTTGATGGAAATCCGCACGTCCTCACGAGATTTATTAATCTCTGCGACCAGCTTGTATTAACTCATTTCTCGACTCAGCCCGGTAGCGAATTAACAAATTTAGCTCTTATAAACGGCATATTAAATAAAGTATCAGGACCCGCGGCTAGGTTGATAAATTCAAATGGGATACCGAATAACTGGCAGGGTATTAGGAGTGCGTTAGTGAATAACTTTGCAGACCATCGCGACGAAACTGCTTTATACAGTGACTTGTCCTTAGAGACCCAAGGATCAAGTACACCGCAAGAGTTTTACGAACGATGCCAAAACATGTTCAGTACTATAATGACATATGTCTCACTACACGAGTCAGTTCCAACGACCGTAGAAGCAAAACGCGCTCTATATCACAAGTTGACCCTTCAGGCCTATTTACGAGGACTCAAGGACCCACTAGGATCCAGGATACGCTGTATGCGTCCGGATACTATGGAAAAAGCTCTGCAATTTGTCCAAGAAGAGCTCAACACGCTTTACATGCAAGAGCGTAGTGGTAGTACACCGAGTAGGAAGGAATGGCAACAGCCGATCTCAAATACGCCCAAGTATAATCTGCCCCTTAATAACTTCGTCCCTAGACAGACTAACGGATTCGGATCCGGACCAATGAAGCCAATATTTAGCATGACCGGTCCTTCACGGCAGAACCCACCTTATCAAGGCTGGAGGCCTAACCCTATGTCTCAGTTACCACCACAAGGTCCTTCTCGCACGCAGCAAATGTTCCGTGCGACCCCACAAAACTATAATCCTCAAAATAACGCATTTAGGATGCCATTCAGACCTCAACCACAGCAATCGTTTAATTTTGGTAACAGAAACGTGGCCAATGCCCCACGTCCTACTCCCATGAGTGGTGTTAGTCACTTTGTTGAAAGACGACTAAGTACCCCTGACAGGACATGACTGGCGAAAACATGGAAATCCGCCCCCGACTAACTACCTGACTAAGACCCGCGAGCTAAATTTCAATGAATTTGACGACTACGAAAACTTTTACGGTGATGATGGTGACTGTTATTACGACTACTACCAGGATTACTACTCATACGAACCTGACTATAGCTATGAACAGTACGGTACTTCTTATGCCGAACCGACAGTAGTAGAAGAAGTAGCTCAGACTAGTGATGAAAATTTTCAGAAGGATTCCAAGTTAGACAAACCAAAATAGAACTCAACTTCCACATCCAACGACAGCTAGGATACATTCAGACCGTTAACCCACCTCTTAAACTTTTAATCGATACAGGAGCTAATCAGTCCTTTATTAGCCCTGATGCTGTAGATAAATACTTCCACCACATTCCTTTAAACTATGATCCGTTTGAAGTGACCAATGTGCACGCAACCAGCAAGTGCAACTACTCCATCACGTTACCTGCTTTTCAGGAATTTAACGATTCGAATGACACGACATGGTACGTTTATAAGTTTCACAATTACTTTGATGGACTTATTGGGTTTGATTTACTTGACTTATGGGATTCTAACATCGACCTGAAAAATAAATTACTTGTGACTCGCAATACACAGATCCCCATTATGATGTATGACTCCAAGAATGTAAACTTGTATGAAGAGATTATCCCAGCCAATTCTTCAAAAGTAGTTCGATTACCTGTAAATTCACAAGAGTGTGAAGTCTTTGTAGAAAACCAGACGATTTGTAATTGCCTTATTTCAGATTGTATGACAACGGTCCATAATAATCGAGGCTACGTAGAGATCACTAACCCAACATCTAATGACATAATTTTTTCAATGGATCGCCCCGTCGAAGCTGAAATATTTAATTTTGAATGTGACAGTACTGAAATTTTATCAGACCGAGCTAAAGATGTCTTATCGCGTCTCCGAACCGATCATCTTAATCCGGAAGAACTCGCGAATTTACGGCGCTTATGTGCTAACTACGCGGACGTGTTTTATCTTGAGGGTGAACCACTTACATTCACAAACAAGATCAAACATAAGATAAGAACAACTGATGAAATCCCAGTACATACTAAGAGTTACCGCTATCCTTACGTTCACAGACAAGAAGTTAGAGATCAGATTAACAAGATGCTTGATCAAAATATCATAAGACCCTCAGAGTCTGCATGGAGCTCTCCGATTTGGATTGTACCCAAAAAGGCAGATGCATCCGGTAAAGTTAAATGGCGTCTTGTCGTGGATTTCAGGAAAGTTAACGAGAAAACGATCGATGATAAGTATCCAATTCCGAATATAACAGACGTACTAGACAAACTAGGTAAATGCCAATATTTTACGACACTTGATTTAGCTAGTGGATTTTACCAAGTGGAAATGGACCCCTCTGATGTCCATAAGACCGCCTTTAATGTCGAAAATGGCCATTATGAGTTCTTAAGGATGCCAATGGGACTTAAAAACAGCCCTTCCACCTTCCAAAGGGTAATGGATAACGTCCTGAGAGGTCTCCAGAACGAAATCTGCTTAGTCTATCTCGATGATATCATTATTTTCAGTATTTCCCTTCAGGAGCACATCGTCAACTTAGATAAAGTCTTTAAAAGGTTGAGAGAGTCAAACTTCAAAATTCAAATGGATAAATCTGAATTTTTGAAGCTTGAAACTGAATTTTTAGGCCATGTCATCTGTAAAGAGGGTATAAAACCTAACCCTAATAAGATTAAAGCCATAGAGAACTACCCCATTCCAAAGACCCCTACTGAAATCAAACGTTTTTTCGGATTACTCGGATACTACAGAAAATTTATTCCAGACTTTGCACGTTTAACTAAACCACTGACTCAATGTTTAAAAAAAGGCGCTAAGATTAAACTAGATCAAAACTACACTAACTGTTTCGAACATTGTAAGACACTCTTAACAAATGACCCAATCTTGCAATACCCAGACTTTACACGAGATTTCATATTAACAACTGATGCTTCCAATGTAGCTATCGGTGCCATTTTATCTCAAGGTACCAAGAGTTCAAACAAACCGATCGCATATGCATCGCGAACTCTCAACTCTAGTGAACTTAATTATAGCACCATCGAGAAAGAGCTTTTAGCTATTGTTTGGGCAACTAAGTACTTCCGTCCGTACCTCTATGGTAGAAAATTTCTGATCCTTACGGACCATAGACCCTTACAATGGGTAGTAAATCTTAAAGACCCTAGCTCACGACTTACAAGATGGCGTCTTAAGCTTAGTGAATACGATTATAAAGTCGAACATGTAGACGGTAAATGTAACACAAATGCAGATACATTATCGCGTATTGAAATTAATAACGAAGAGCTTATGTCTATAGCAGTCAATCCATCTGAAACTGATCCCACGTTAGATGAATCTAGAACCATTACAGCTACAGAAACTATTGCTAGTTCAAGAACCGCCACTGTTCACACGAATAACGAAAGCCCTATCTTGGAAGTCCCAATCTCAGATGATCCTTTAAACAGATTCACTAAACAGTTAATTTTTAATGTCGTAGGTGATATTAAAGGAAAACCAGTAGTCACCAAGCCTTTTGATACGCACACCCGAATATCAGTTCAAATATCTGAATCCAATATGGAGGAAGATGTCATTAATGCGATCAAAGAGTATGTCCATCCTAAGATTAAAACCGGACTACTGATAAATCCCTACTTGGCTATGTATACCATCATACCTATAATTCAGAAAATATTTAAAAATTCGGCTATGAATCTTACACTAACTAAATCAGAATTAGAAAACGTTAAGGAATACTTAAGACAACAGGAAATCATTAACAAATACCATGATGGAAAAACCAATCATCGCGGTATCAATGAGTGCTTTTTGGCGTTATCTCATCGATACTATTGGCCCAAAATGCGAGAGCAAATAACTAAATTCATTAATGATTGTACCATCTGTGGCCAAGCGAAATATGATCGCAGCCCTATAAAGCAACAATTTAAAGTAGTTCCGCCCGCTAGTAAGCCTTTTGAACTGGTTCATTTAGATCTCTTAACTATTCAAAGTGAAAAATTCTTAACCATCATAGACGCATTCTCTAAGTATGCACAGGCTTATCACTTAAGAGATGGCACAGCTGTCAGTGTAGTACAAGCCTTATTAAATTTTTGCACTCACCATGGTATACCTATAACTATAGTAACCGATAACGGAACCGAATTCACAAATCAACTTATTGCTGAATTTGTGAAAATGCATAAGATCCAGCATCACAGAGTGGCTCCTCATACACCGAATGAGAACGGTATGGTTGAAAGATTCCACTCAACGGTACTAGAACATCTTCGTATTCTAAAGTTAGGTCAGAAATCTGAATCTGTAATTAACTTAATGCCTTACGCCCTTTTGGCTTATAACAGTAGTATTCATAGTTTTACTAAGTGCAAACCGATAGAAGTAATAACAGGACACTACGATCCTCGTGATCCTTTTGATGTTGACCTTTCAGCTCATCTACTTCAACAGTATATGACTAACCATAAAGAAAAAATGACTAAAGCTTATAACACGATTCATGACATGTGTAGTACGACTCGAAAAGACCTCACAGACAACCGAAATAAAACACGAGAAGCTGAGGCTGAATACTCTCCCGAACAACAGATTTTCGTAAAAAATCCATTCGCTTCTAGACAGAAATTAGCCCCTCGTTATACTCATGACGTCGTAATGGCAGACCTCCCGATTCATATTTATACTAAGAAAAAGCGAGGTCCGATTGCCAAGTCTAGGCTGAAGCGTCTCCCTAAAAGCGCCCAATTGTTACAGGACGCTCCTGACATTCCTCTTGCTCCTGTCACCAGCCCTAATGCAGGAGATAAAACTTGAAAGTCTCGGTGATGGACCTGGTATTTTACCCTTCAAACTAGGTTCAGCCAAAATAATTTCGCATTATCATTCCTTTCTACAATACGTGAATCTACAAGAGTTGCAAGATAAAGTAAATTCAATTAGTAATCAGATAGATAGTTTTAGTCCTCAGCTGCATAATAAAACTAACTCCTTATTCGAGCCTCACTTAACTTATCTTAGAGGTAGACTTGCGAGTGTATTAGATCAGCTGCAGACCTTTGAGACAATTCGTGTAAAAAGGGGACTCGTAGATGGTCTCGGATCGGTAGTTAAAAGTATTACAGGAAACCTTGATTATACCGATGCATTGCACTATAACCAAGCTATTCGAAATTTAGAGAACACAGAAAATAAATTAGTAACGGAATTTAATAATCATGTCAGTCTAACTAAAAATTGGAACTTGCAATATTATAAGATTATAGACAGTATCGTAGATAATCAGAATAAAATCGAGATTATATTAAAGCAAATTGAACAAGCCGAAGTAACCAGGGATCATGATCTTGTGAAATATGCTCATCTAGCTCAGATCCTTATTGTCCTGACTGACAACGTAGACTCTATATCGCAGGAAATGTCTAAATTACAGAATATCCTAGCTTTTATTAGAGCATCCGCTACGCATCACTCAGTCTTGAGTTTGAATGCAATTAGCGATATAGTTCGTAGATTAAATATACTTTATGTTAGTGAGAAAGTGGTAGATTTAGATATTAGAGAGTATTTCGATATAATTAGATTAGGATTTTACTATGTAGGTAATGAGATAGTTATAGTATATAAATTTCCGATTGTCCTTCCATCCACTTATGATATGTATAAATTATCTATCATTCCTAATAAAAACCATGAAATCCTTACTCCTCCATTCCCATACCTAGCTATCAATGAGAAAGATTTCAATTACATAGAGGCTGAATGCCCGAAGACAAGTAAATGGTACCTTTGTGAGGAGAAAAAGAGTCTACAGAGCCGATCATCAGATGACTGCATCCAGCATCTCATCTCGACACAACAACGAAACAAAATGTGCCGCCCCACCACCGTCATCCTAGCTAAACCAGCTTATGAAGAACTTGACGAGAAACATTACAGTATCAGCTTCCCAGTCTCTACAAAAGAACATCTCTCCTGTGGCCAGGATATCTACAAAACGCTTCAAGGGAGCTTTCTCGCGATAATCCCTCAGAAATGCTACTTGGAAACGCCAGACTTCACGATCTCCAACACTAACGATCGTTTGAAGGGACAAGCATTGAAGATCATGGACCTACCAAAGGAAGACTTCGTGACCTCATCTACCGCTCCAGCTCTCAAATTAAACTCTATCAATTTGGACCATCTTCATCGAACTAACGAAAAAATCTCACTGCAGACACCGCTACACTTGGAAAAAGCCGTCGACAATAGCTTATACCATACTACAATACCTATGTACGTGGTTATAGCTCTCAGTGCATGTGCACTTATTAGTGGCCTGCTATACAGAAGATATCAATTAAAACTGACGAAGAATTCGCACAAAGTATCTGAAGTTAACCAAGCTGAACTACAAGGAGTTTATGCCATTCCAGCTACCAGAAGGGTTAATCCCAATCAACCCGCAGCTCAATTTACGACAAGCTTCAATACTCGCTGTTCTTCGGGTGGAGGTGTTACGCAAGGCTAAAGTATGAGGATCGCTGCGCTTGCATCGACCTGAATAACCAACAGTTGCACGTTCCAGCTACATCAGCATAACGTGACTCCGATTGACGTCAACCGCGCCTTCCACGGAATTTACCTAGCTTTGAATTTCATTCTTTGTTCAAACTTCGAGCAAGTCTCATCATAGATTAATTAGTTGTACTCTGTAATAATTTAAGATTAAATTAGATTAAAATAAATCAATCTTTTTTAAAACTTACCCTTGAGAGCGGCCTACGTATTTAGCTTGATCCGAAACGAGCTTGACCAATTGTTTACAAAATGTTCATACAAAATGACCAAGTCGACTGCGTTTACTACGGCGCGCTTCACCGAGCTTGATCCGACACGAGCTTTACCAATTGTTTACAAAATGTTCATACAAAATGACCAAGTCGACTGCGTTTACTACGGCGCGCTTCACTGAGCTTGATCCGACACGAGCTTGACCAATTGTTAACAAAATGTTCATACAAAATGACCAAGTCGACTGCGTTTACTACGGCGCGCTTCACCGAGCTTGATCCGACACGAGCTTGACCAATTGTTTACAAAATGTTCATACAAAATGACCAAGTCGACTGCGTTTACTACGGCGCGCTTCAGCGAGCTTGATCCGACACGAGCTTGACCAATTGTTTACAAAATGTTCATACAAAATGACCAAGTCGACTGCGTTTACTACGGCGCGCTTCACTGAGCTTGACCCGACACGAGCTTGACCAATTGTTTACAAAATGTTCATACAAAATGACCAATTCGACTGCGTTTACTACGGCGCGCTTCAGCGAGCTTGATCCGACACGAGCTTGACCAATTGTTAAAAAATGTTCATACAAAATGACCAAGTCGACTGCGTTTACTACGGCGCGCTTCACTGAGCTTGATCCGACACGAGCTTGACCAATTGTTTACAAAATGTTCATACAAAATGACCAAGTCGACTGCGTTTACTACGGCGCGCTTCACCGAGCTTGATCCGACACGAGCTTGACCAATTGTTTACGAAATGTTCATACAAAATGACCAAGTCGACTGCGTTTACTACGGCGCGCTTCACCGAGCTTGATCCGACACGAGCTTTACCAATTGTTTACAAAATGTTCATACAAAATGACCAAGTCGACTGCGTTTACTACGGCGCGCTTCACTGAGCTTGATCCGACACGAGCTTGACCAATTGTTTACAAACAGTTCATACAAAATGACCAAGTCGACTGCGTTTACTACGGCGCGCTTCACCGAGCTTGATCCGACACGAGCTTGACCAATTGTTTACAAAATGTTCATACAAAATGACCAAATCGACTGCGTTTACTACGGCGCGCTTCACCGAGCTTGATCCGACACGAGCTTGACCAATTGTTAACAAAATGTTCATACAAAATGACCAAGTCGACTGCGTTTACTACGGCGCGCTTCACTGAGCTTGATCCGACACGAGCTTGACCAATTGTGTACAAAATGTTCATACAAAATGACCAAGTCGACTGCGTTTACTACGGCGCGCTTCACCAAGCTTGATCCGACACGAGCTTGACCAATTGTTAACAAAATGTTCATACAAAATGACCAAGTCGACTGCGTTTACTACGGCGCGCTTCACTGAGCTTGATCCGACACGAGCTTGACCAATTGTTAACAAAATGTTCATACAAAATGACCAAGTCGACTGCGTTTACTACGGCGCGCTTCACTGAGCTTGATCCGACACGGGCTTGACCAATTGTTAACAAAATGTTCATACAAAATGACCAAGTCAACTGCGTTTACTACGGCGCGCTTCACTGAGCTTGATCCGACACGAGCTTGACCAATTGTTTACAAAATGTTCATACAAAATGACCAAGTCGACTGCGTTTACTACGGCGCGCTTCACGGAGCTTGATCCGACACGAGCTTGACCAATTGTTTACAAAATGTTCATACAAAATGACCAAGTCGACTGCGTTTACTACGGCGCACTTCACTGAGCTTGATCCGACACAAGCTTGACCAATTGTTAACAAAATGTTCATACAAAATGACCAAGTCGACTGCGTTTACTACGGCTTGCTTCACTGAGCTTGATCCGACACGGGCTTGACCAATTGTTAACAAAATGTTCATACAAAATGACCAAGTCGACTGCGTTTACTACGGCGCGCTTCACCGAGCTTGATCCGACACGAGCTTGACCAATTGTTTACAAAATGTTCATACAAAATGACCAAGTCGACTGCGTTTACTACGGCGCGCTTCACCGAGCTTGATCCGACACGAGCTTGACCAATTGTTAACAAAATGTTCATACAAAATGACCAAGTCGACTGCGTTTACTACGGCGCGCTTCACTGAGCTTGACCCGACACGAGCTTGACCAATTGTTTACAAAATGTTCATACAAAATACCCCACCGACAGAGTGCCGGCGCCTGGTGGTTTCTGTTACGTCTATTTCTGATGGAAATAGACCAATAACGGGCAGCAACCGCGAGAAGGAACGACCCCACCAGACTTGCCTTGAGGATCTATACGACCTGCGCTCTCCCTCAAAGCCATTCACCTCATTACTCGCTCCCAGAGCCGAGTAATGAAGGCCTAGATATATCCAACACAAGCGACCGAAGCCGCAAGCTAGGCATAGCAACTACTAATGGATAAACCCAGACCCGCCCGTGGAGAACCTTTTTTTTTTTTTTTTTTTTTTTTTTGACGCTGGGAAAAATGCTTTATGCATACCCTCCCGTCGGGAGACGGAAGGGTTATGTGGGACTCCCGGTACTCCCCACCGGTATACCCACTAAACGACCCAGCGGCACTCCCGCATCGCCTATATGGAGGGGAACTGGGAATCCGGCACAGCCTTTCCATCCAGCCCCCCGCCGACGACCGCCCGCCTTTACGGCGAGCCCTTCACCCCCCTCCCCACCCTGGGAGAGGGGCCCGAGAATAACCGCGAGTGCTCGCGGTCATTCCCACCCGGCGGAAGTGGAGGATACGTGCAATGCGGGAGAAGACGCCCCCGCGCCTGTCTCCCGCTATCCTCCACCAGGAAGGGGAAGACGATTGTCGTGCAATCGCCTTCTCCGACCCGTTCGTCGCCTGCGGAGTGGCGCTGCGAGAGGGTCTTCCTCCCGCGCCCGCTCCGCCGCCTCCTTTTGCAAAATTACTTCCTCGCAAAAGGAGGCCACCGCAGCCCAGGACTCCTCGCTTCCCAGCATGGCTAAAACCACGCTGGGCAGCGAGAGGTCCTGCCCGACCACCGCCATCAATTGGCGGCGCGGCCCAGACCACGATGCACACACCTCCAGGGTGTGCTGCGCCGTGTCCACCGCCGTGCCACAATCGTGGCAGGCCGGGGTCTCCTCTCTTCCGATCCGGTGCAGGCACGATCCGAAGACGCCATGCCCGGATAGCACCTGCACCAGACGGAAAGAAAGGAAACCGTGGGACCGCCCGAGCCAGTCCTTCAGGACTGGCCCGAGCGCGTCCAACGTTCTGCGGCCAAAGGCTGCGGTGGCGAGGGCCTCCGTCCAATGTTGGACGGTTGCGTCCCTCGCCTCTCTGCGGACGGCCTCCCGCTCTTCTGGGGCAGGGCACTCCCCGAGCGCCCTGCGCCCCGCCGTCCACTCGTACACTCTGGCGAGCACCCCCGCCTCGAGTTCCCAAGGCGGGGTGCCGGCCAGAGCGCATGCTGCCGCAAAGCCCACCGAGCAGTAGGCTCTCGCCACCCGCAGTGCAATGGCCCTTTCGGGCCTGCGGATGGCGGTCGCATTCTCCCTCCTGTGGAGGGAGTCCGCCCAGATGGGGGCCCCGTAAAGGGCCATGCTCTTCAAGATGCCGGCATACAAATGCCGGCATCTCGCCTTCGGCCCTCCCAGGTTTGGGAGGAGCCACGAGAGGGCGTTCGCCGCCTTCAGCAGGCGCGCTGACAACCCGCTGAAGTGCGGGCCGAAGCGCCACCTGCTGTCCAGGGTGAGGTCCAGATATTTCATCTGGGTCCTCACCCCGATCCTGACGCCCTCCACGACGATGTGGGCGTCTGGAGGGATGCGCTGCCGAGGCCCGTGGAAGAACACGGCCTCGGTCTTGTGCAGCGCAACCCCCAACCCGAGGCGGCGGATCCTTCCCGCGACCAAGGATCCGCCAGCCGAGGCCAAACTGGCCGCCTCCCTAAAATCCCTCCCCCGGGCAGTGAGGAGAGTGTCATCCGCATAGCAGATGACACTCGTGCCCGGGAGGAGGGATCCCCGCAGGAGCCAGTCGAAGCCGATGATCCACAGGAGTGGTCCTAGGACCGACCCCTGTGGAACACCTGACTCCGCGCCGTACCTCCGGACTTGGCCAGCCTTGTCTACGAGGAGGACCGCTCGGTCCTCCAAGTAGCTGGCCAAGAGGGCCCGCAAGTATGAAGGCACTCCGTGGTACCGGACTGCCTCCAAGATCGTGGAGTGGGGGACGGAATTGAACGCGTTGGCTATGTCAAATGACACAGCCAACACTCCGTCCCCAGACTCGACGGCCTCCCTCACCTGGCCCTTCAGCCGGGCCAGCGCGTCCACTGTCGAACGCCCAACTCGGAAACCGAATTGGGCGTCCGACAGGTTCGGCCCAACCCCCCGCAGGAGGCCATTCAGCCGACCGGCGACGATCCCCTCGAACAGTTTACCGACCTCATCGAGCAGAACGATGGGTCGGTATGCCGAGGGGGAGTCTGCCAGTCGTCCCTCCTTACGGAGGAGGCACAGTTGCCCCTCCTTCCAGGTTTTCGGGAACCTCCCAGCCGTGAAACACGCGCTGAAGAGGTCCCGGAACCTGTCCGCCATTTGGGTGGCCGCAATGGCCACCACCCTTGCGGGGACGCCGTCCGGCCCGGGGGCGGTTTTCTTGGCGCGGAGGCGAAGCGTCGCCGCACCAAACTCCGCCACCGTGACCGGAGGGACCTCCTCCGCCGGCGGAGCCGCCTCCCGCGGGGGGTCCATCACTGGAGGGGTGAAGTTGGTCCTTGTTGGAAACAAGGACCGAACCACCCCATCCAGCAACGCCGGCTCGAGGGTCTCTGCTAGCGGGGGACCGAAGGGGCGCAGTTTATTCCGCGCCGCCTTATACGGTCTCCCGTACGGGTCTCTGTCGAGACCCTCTAGCATTTCGGCCCTCGCCGCGTCGTCGGCGGCGAACATGGCCGCCTTGAGGACCTTCTTTGCCTCTACGTACGAGGCGTAGAGAAGGTCCTCGTTCGACGCGTCCCGCACGCTCCGCCGTCGACTCCGCGTGTAGGCCCTCCTGGCCACCACGCAGGCGGCCCGGAGGCCCGCCAGCTCCTCCGACCACCAATAGACGGCGCGTCGGGGAGGTGGGCGGCGAGACCGAGGCATGCTGGAGTTGCACACCTCGGTCAGGGACTCCCGCAGTCGGACCGCCGAGGCGTCGACGTCCAGGACATTGACAGGAGGCGTGAGCCAGTCCTGGACGAACGCCGCCTCCTTGGCCGCCCCTCGGTCCAGGTGGATCTGAGCCCACCGTAGAAAGGGGGACTGGCCCGAGCGGGCCATCCCCCGGGGGCTCTGGGTGGAGACGATGTCGAACCGCACGTATCGGTGGTCCGACAAGGTCTCCACCGTTTCCACCCGCCAGCCGACGACGCGGGCGGCAAGTGCGGGGGTGGCGAACGATACGTCCACCACCGTCCCTCCCCGTTGCCGCACACACGTGTGGGCCGTCCCTCTATTTAGGAGGGACACGCCCGACGAGGCCGCCCAAAATTCGACGGCCTGCCCGCGGACGTTGCAAGAGGCGGCCCGGTTGCCCCAGGCCGCCGACTTGGCGTTCAGGTCGCCCAATACGGCGACCTGGCGCGGCGCGGCCCTACCGACTACTGCGGTCAGGACTTCGAGAAAATCCTCGAAGTCCTGTAAAGGGCGGTTAGGGGAGAAATAGACCCCCACCAGGGCTATTTCTCCCCACGCGGCGGCCACGTATCCCGGTCCCCTCTCTAAGAGCGAGAGGGGAGGGGAGTCCGTGGAAGACCGCGACACCAACGCCACCGAGCCGTCCCGATCACCCAGCCAACGGCCAGGGACAGAGTACAGCTCGGCGACCACCGCAACGTCTACTAACCACTCAGCCAGGGCCTGCATCAGCAGGTCCTGGGCTGCTTTACAGTGGTTAGTATTCGCCTGTAGGATGCGATGTCCGGACCTATCCATCATTCGGGCATCGCACCCCCCTCGTCGGCCACCGAGGTCCCAGCCTCAGGGACGACGGTGGTAGCGGCAGGCTGGGACGGCGCCTGCGCTTTGCCCTTCTTTGGGGGAGGATTGCAGTTCCTCCCCCTCATCACGTGGTCCGCCGGGCGGCCACTGGCGGCGCACACCGCGCAGTGCGGCTTGGCGGCCGTGCAGGAGGCGGACATGTGCCCCTCCTTACCGCAGCGGTAACAGGCGTCCGACCTGTCCACCTTGGACGGACAGAGGGCCCGTGTGTGGCCGATTCCGAAGCACTTGTAGCAGCGCAAAGGCTGCTCACCAAGTGCTCGGACCACACACGACCCAAACCCGACGGCAAGCCGCCCCTTGGCAAGGACGGCCTTAGCTGCGGTGACCGGGCACTCCAGGCGGATTGTGCCCATGCCGCCGCGGCCGGGCCTGATAGCCCGACCCTGTACCGCTGCGGTGTTGCAGCCCCCTATTGCTGCGAGCGCCGCCACGACCTCCTCTTTGGTGACCGAATCGTCCAGATTGGTCACCTCGAGGGCCGCCGACTTGACGGGCCTTACCACCTTGGCCGCGTCCGCGATGACCTCTTGCAACTTCGTTGCGAAGAGGTCAGCGTTGGTGCCGCCCTGTGCCCCCGGGAACTCGAAAATACGAGCCCCGGCTTGTATCTTCCGGCACGCCACTGATCCGATCCCTAGTTGTATGGGATCGACGTTGGTACGAGCCCGCTTGAGGACGGATTCGTACGTCTCACCCCGCTCCGCAGCCTCCGCAGTGAGCGTCACCACGACGGCCGCAGTCTTGGGAGGGACCAGTGGCTTCTTTCTACCGGCTGGGGCCCTGTTGGCTGCAGAGGCAGCGGCAGCGGGACTGGGGGTCGACTCTTTTCCCTTCCCCTTCCCCTTTCCCTTGCCGGTCGCCTGGGACGGGCAGGTAGGGGAGGTGTTGGTTGGGGAGGCAGGGGTGGCGACCGTTTTCGCCTTCTTTTTGGCCTTGCCCTTCCCCTTCTTGACCACTTCCGTCCACGGCTGGTTGGACTGAGTGGTGGAAGGGAGCATTGCGTCCTTCTTCTGGGAGGATGGCCAGGCTCGCACGGCCTCTTGTCCGCCGCGAGGGGCGGTCGGAGGCGCTTTTCGGGCAAGAGCCTGTCCTCGATGCCAGCGAGGCAGGCTCTCGTAAATGCCCTTTCCTCCATCACAATCTTGCGGATGACATCCTCAAGGTTGGAAGAGGAGGAAGGGCCCTCCACCGCAGGTCTCGGCTCAGCTTGGGTTGGCTGGGCCGTGACCTCAGCCAGCTTCTTATGCAGCTGGCTGACCTCCGACTGCAGGCGATCTAACTTCGCCTGCAGTTGCCGCGTCTCGTCGGTGGCTGTGCGTTGCACCAGCTCCCGGATGATGCCACCCATGCTGGCGGCCCTTTTTTTTTTTTTTTGCGCTGGGAAAAATGCGTTACGCATGCCCCCCATTGGGGGATGGGAGGGGTATGTGGGACTCCCCGGTCTATATAGGACCGGTATACCCACTAAACGACCCAGCGGCACTCCGGCATCGTCTGCGTGGAGGAGGATTGGGAAACCGGCAAAAGCCTTTACTTCCAATCCCCCGCCGACGACCGCCCGCCTTTACAGCGGGACCCGCATGCTCCTCCCAGCAGGGAGGGGCCCAGGAACGACCGCGAGTGCTCGGCCGTTCCCGCCTGACAGAGGTGGAGGATATGTGCAATGCGGGAGAGAAGGCGCCCCCGCGCCTGTCTCCCGCTATCCTCCACCGGGTGGGGGAAGGTGATTGTCGTGCAATCGCCTTCTTCTCCCACTTCTTCGCCTGCGGAGCGGTGCCGCGAGGGGATCATCCTCCCGCGTGCGCTCCGCCGCCTCCTTTTGAGACATCACGTCCTCACAAAAGGAGGCGACCGCTGTCCAGGCCCCTTCGCTTCCCAGCATAGAGTTGACCACACTGGGCAGCGAGAGGTCCGGCCCGACTATCGCCGCTAAGCCGCGACGCGGCTCGGACCACGCCGGGCACACTTCGAGGGTGTGCTGCGCAGTATCCTCCGTCGCACCACAATCATGGCACGACGGGTTTTCCTCCCTTCCTATCCGGTGCAAGCATGATCCGAAGCAACCATGCCCGGACAACACCTGCACAAGACGGAAGGAGAGAAATCCGTGGGATCGCCCGAGCCAGTCTTGCAATACTAATATATATATATGTAAAGAGTATCACTACGTTTAGTGTCGTACCTTTTCTCTATGGAATAATTATCTACAGATCTTTAATGAATGACAGTGTCACCGTCTGTCAGTATTGAGGTAATTTTAACAAGATGCGGTTAGGCTGATAATTTAGTAAAACTTGGAACGGTAAATAGTTTCCTGTATTAATAAAAGGAAGTATATAAACTAAACTAGAAGTAAAGGCTTTAAATGTTGTTTTTTGTTATTTCAGGTAAGTTACTCTGTTTAGAGTAAATTGTGTTTAAACTATGTATTTAATTGTGTTGTGAATAAAAGTAAATTTGTTATTTCAGAAAACTCAGTTACGTCTTTATTTCACGAACGCACTTTGTCATTATAAAACAACATTTTCTGCAAATATTTCAAGAAGTATGGAGAAGTTAAGATTTGACTTTTGTGTGAAAACAGCATCAGATGGAAAATCAAACATTATTTGTATAACCTCAATAGGAACACCTGACGGTCAAACCTTTGACATGCCAGCCGAATATCAACCTGCAAGTTTACATCAATTAATAACAAATACATCTAACTATGCCAAGATAAGAAAAACATTGAATAAAAGACATCAAACAAGGAAAATATGGATAACTTTAACTGATGAGATATCAAAGACATATTTAGATGGAGAACAAAATATACAGTTTAATGATTTTTACCTTGAAGAGATTATGGAAAACATAAATGATCAAAAATCCTTAACTAGAAGTTCAAATGAAACATTGGAGAAACTATTAGAGAAATTACTCGAAGAAAAACAAAAAAAATCAGAAACTCAAAATTTGGGGAAAATTTCAAAAGATTTTATGATTGAAAAATTCACTGGTAAAAATGCAAATGCTCACCAATGGATTAAGGATTTCAACAAAGAATGTGAACGTTTCCATATTGATGAAGACAGGAAAAAAATTGAAATTTTAAAACAATTTTTAGAATATTCTAGTGTGAATTGGTACAGTTGTATGTTGATGAAATTTACAGTAGAATCAGAGTGGATTAAATGGGAAAAAAACTTCTGTGAAACATTTGGAAACAAGGGTTGGTCGCCGATCAGATATGCTCTTGGATTTAAATATCAAACGGGATCATTGCTTGAGTATGCATTGAAGAAAGAAAAATTGTTATTGGAGGTTAGGAAGACGATTGATACTGGTACTCTTATAGACCTTATAGCCGCAGGCCTGCCAAATTACCTAAGTGATAAAATTGACCGAGAGACATTACAAGAAACCGAAGATCTCTACAATGAGATAGGCAAATTAGAACATTTTGTTGGGAGGAACAGATATGAAAAAAAGAACTACACATACTCTGACATAAATACAAAAAAAAATGAAGAAAAGAAACCATGCCAAATTTGTGTCACTGAGAAAAAAGGGAAACGTTTTCACCCTCAGGAAACCTGCTGGTTTAATGTGAAAAATCATAAATCAGTTGTGAAAAGTGTGAATAACTCTGAATTAGAAATTGAACTAAATGAAGAGAATCCAAAAAACTAGAAGTACCACCATTAATAAAAGTAAAGTTATTATTAAATGACACTTTAAAAGTTACCGCAATTTATGATTCGGGTTCAAATGTGTCGTTAATTAATGCAAAACTATTGAAAATACATGAAAAAGAAGAAGATGTACTTAATAAACAAACAGCAAACTTGAAAACTATTAATGGTGAGAAGAAAACAAAAGGTATGGTAACATTAAAAATAAAAATATATAACATTGAAAGAAAAATGAATATTTTTGTGATAGATAATGAAAATTTTCATTATGATTTTCTCATTGGTTTGGATTGTATCAAAAAATTTAAATTAATCCAAAATGAAGAATTGAATATCATACAATGTTATAACCCACAAAAAGAGAATAAAGTCCAAAATGAAGAGGATTACAAAAATAAAGACTCAGAAACTAATATTTACAATTTAATGAATGTCGGAATTCCTGATGTACTAGGTGACAAAAATGAACAAAATGTTTCTCTATTCTCTGAGGTACAGGAACAAGAGGTGAACAATATAAACAGATGTGAAGTAAATTTCAATGAACATATTAACTACAGTGAATTTGAAATTTCAGTAAACCACCTAGATTTATGTAAACAAACTGAAATTGATAAATTAATAAAAAAATACAAACCAGTCTTTGCTAAGGACAAATACGACGTTGGTACGGTACGAGGTTATGAAGCTCACATAGACTTGATAGTAGATAAATATTGCTACAAGCGCCCATACAGATGCACAGCTGATGATAGAAAAGAAATTGAAAATCAAATATCAAAATTATTGAAGAACAACTTAATTGAGGAATCATATAGCCCTTTTGCTGCACCGGTTACCCTAGCGTATAAAAAAGAAGATGGAAAAAGATCAAGACTGTGTATAGATTTTCGGGAATTGAATAAAATTGTTGTCCCTCAATCACAGCCATTCCCCTTGATTGAAGACTTGATGGTGAAGACTGTAAACTGTGAGTATTATTCTACTTTTGATATAAATTCAGCATTTTGGTCCATTCCGTTGAAAATTCGAGATAAATATAAGACGGCATTCGTCACGCAAGAAGGCCATTTCCAGTGGACATGCCTCCCATTTGGTTTAAAGACAGCTCCGGCTATTTTCCAAAGAATATTGAGAAACATAATAAGAAAATATAAACTCTCAGACTTTGCGGTGAATTTCATCGACGATATCCTTGTTTTTTCTAAAAGTTTCGAAGAACACATAATACATATATCAAAACTACTTGAGGCAATACAAACAGAAGGATTTAGACTGAAATTCTCGAAATGCACTTTTGCAAACAATCATGCCAAGTATTTGGGGCATATAATAGAAAATAATTCAGTAAGACCTCTCAAAGATTATTTAACAGCTGTCAGGAACTTCCCCATTCCAGAAACAAGGAAAAATATACGCCAGTTCCTTGGGAAAGTAAACTTTTATCATAAATTTGTACCACACATTGCAATTATCCTGGAACCATTACACAATTTATTACGGAAGGATGAAAAGTTTATTTGGACCAAAGAATGCCAGAAATCATTTGATAAAATAAAAGAATTACTATGCACGAAACCAATTTTAAAAATACTTGACCCAGAACAACCAATAAAAATTTACACTGATGCCAGTATTAAAGGAGTGGGAGCTGTGTTAAAACAGGAAGATGAAAACGGAGAAAATAAACCTGTAGCTTACTTTTCAAAAAAATTGACAGACACTCAAAAGAAAAAGAAGGCAATATATTTGGAATGCCTGGCAATTAAGGAAGCTGTAAAATATTGGCAACACTGGCTTATGAATAAAGAATTTATAGTATATTCAGATCATAAACCTTTGGAAAATCTGAACATCAAGTCTAGAACTGATGAAGAACTGGGTGATTTGACATATTATTTATCCCAATACAATTTTAAGATAAAATATAACCCGGGACAGTCAAATCAAGAAGCAGACTGCTTAAGCAGGAATCCAGTCTTAGAACCTCATGAAAATGCTGAAGATTTTCTAAAAGTTGTAAACTTAATAAGCATGGGAGATATAAAAAAGGACCAGGACACAAACCTAAATCTACAAGATGAAAAATCAAAGTTTATACTGGAGAATAACATATATTACAAAAAGAATAAAAGAAGGAAAAAAATTATACTATCAGAAGCATTTAGCAAAACACTAATTAGAGATGTCCACAATACTTACTGCCACATTGGGAGAACCCAGATGATAAATAAAATAACCCCTTTTTATACAGCAAAGAATATCATCACAAATATTAAGAAAATGTGTGACGAATGTGACATTTGTATAAAAAACAAGTCAAGAAGGAATTCAAAATTTGGTTTGATGTCCCATTTAGGCCCAGCAACACGCCCATTTGAAATTATATCAATTGATACAATTGGAGGCTTCGGAGGATCACGGTCTACGAAAAAATACTTACATCTCCTGGTTGATCATTTTACACGATATGCTTATATTTTGACATCAAAAAATCAAAACTCCAATGATTTTATCAAGTTGATAAAAAATGTGACACAAAGCAATCATATTGATATGGTATTAACAGACCAATACCCTGGAATAAATTCCAAAGAATTTAAAGACTTCCTGAAAAAGGAAAACATAACAATGGTTTTCACTGCTGTGGACGCACCTTTTTCAAATGGACTCAATGAAAGGCTAAACCAAACTTTAGTAAATAAGATAAGGTGCAAAATAAACGAAGGGGTCAAGAAAACAGCATGGACAACTATTGCACAAAAATGTGTCGAAAAATATAACGAAACAGAACATACAGTCACTAAGTTTACTCCAAAATATCTTTTGGAAGGAGAGAAAATGGATATTTTGCCTCTGGAATTGAAATCAAGATGCACAATAGAAGATCTCAAAAGAGACAGAGAACTAGCATATGAAAATTCAATAAAATCTCACAACTATAATAAAAAAATATATGATCTGCATAGACAAGAATATAAATTCGAAGTAGGTGATAGAGTATATGTAGAAAACGGAAACCGGCTGAATAGGAAGAAAATGGATGAATTAAGGATTGGACCATACAAAATCCTAAGGAAGATTTCAAATTCGATCTATGAAGTTGATGCTGGACATAAGAAGGCGGAGTCAAACTTCTACCATATTACAAAGTTATCTCCAGTAATGGTTAGCTCATAATCGAAAAATCATTTTGATTTGTTCTCTCCGAGGGTGGGAGATGTAAAGAGTATCACTACGTTTAGTGTCGTACCTTTTCTCTATGGAATAATTATCTACAGATCTTTAATGAATGACAGTGTCACCGTCTGTCAGTATTGAGGTAATTTTAACAAGATGCGGTTAGGCTGATAATTTAGTAAAACTTGGAACGGTAAATAGTTTCCTGTATTAATAAAAGGAAGTATATAAACTAAACTAGAAGTAAAGGCTTTAAATGTTGTTTTTTGTTATTTCAGGTAAGTTACTCTGTTTAGAGTAAATTGTGTTTAAACTATGTATTTAATTGTGTTGTGAATAAAAGTAAATTTGTTATTTCAGAAAACTCAGTTACGTCTTTATTTCACGAACGCACTTTGTCATTATATATATAATATAATATAATATAGCGCAAAGGCTGCTCACCAAGTGCTCGGACCACACACGACCCAAACCCGACGGCAAGCCGCCCCTTGGCAAGGACGGCCTTAGCTGCGGTGACCGGGCACTCCAGGCGGATTGTGCCCATGCCGCCGCGGCCGGGCCTGATAGCCCGACCCTGTACCGCTGCGGTGTTGCAGCCCCCTATTGCTGCGAGCGCCGCCACGACCTCCTCTTTGGTGACCGAATCGTCCAGATTGGTCACCTCGAGGGCCGCCGACTTGACGGGCCTTACCACCTTGGCCGCGTCCGCGATGACCTCTTGCAACTTCGTTGCGAAGAGGTCAGCGTTGGTGCCGCCCTGTGCCCCCGGGAACTCGAAAATACGAGCCCCGGCTTGGGTCTGGCGGCACGTGATGGCGCCGATTCCCAACTTGGTGGGATCGGCGTTGATACGAGCCCGTTTCAGCACGGACTCGTACGTCTCACCACGCTCCGCAGCCTCCGCGGTGAGCGTCACCACGACGGCCGCGGTTTTGGGAGAAACTAGGGTTTTTCTCCCACCGGCAGGGGCCCTTTTAGCTGCCGGAGCAGCGGTGGCGGGCTTAGGGGCCGACTTTTGCCCCTTCCCCTTCCCTTTCCCCTTGCCGGTCGTCTGGGACGGGCAGGGAGGGGAGATGTTTGTTGGGGAGGCAGGGGCGGCGACCGCTCTCGCTTTCTTGGCCTTGCCCTTCCCCTTTTTGACCATCTTCGTCCACGGCTGGGTGGACGGGGTGGTGGAAGGGAGAAGGGCGTCCTCCCTTTGGGAGGATGGCCAGGCTCGCACGGCCTCTTGTCCGCCGCGAGGGGCGGTCGGAGGCGCTTTTCGGGCAAGAGCCTGTCCTCGATGCCAGCGAGGCAGGCTCTCGTAAATGCCCTTTCCTCCATCACAATCTTGCGGATGACATCCTCAAGGTTGGAAGAGGAGGAAGGGCCCTCCACCGCAGGTCTCGGCTCAGCTTGGGTTGGCTGGGCCGTGACCTCAGCCAGCTTCTTATGCAGCTGGCTGACCTCCGACTGCAGGCGATCTAACTTCGCCTGCAGTTGCCGCGTCTCGTCGGTGGCTGTGCGTTGCACCAGCTCCCGGATGATGCCACCCATGCTGGCGGCCCTTTTTTTTTTTTTTTGCGCTGGGAAAAATGCGTTACGCATGCCCCCCATTGGGGGATGGGAGGGGTATGTGGGACTCCCCGGTCTATATAGGACCGGTATACCCACTAAACGACCCAGCGGCACTCCGGCATCGTCTGCGTGGAGGAGGATTGGGAAACCGGCAAAAGCCTTTACTTCCAATCCCCCGCCGACGACCGCCCGCCTTTACAGCGGGACCCGCATGCTCCTCCCAGCAGGGAGGGGCCCAGGAACGACCGCGAGTGCTCGGCCGTTCCCGCCTGACAGAGGTGGAGGATATGTGCAATGCGGGAGAGAAGGCGCCCCCGCGCCTGTCTCCCGCTATACTCCACCGGATAGGGGAAGGTGATTGTCGTGCAATCGCCTTCTTCTCCCACTTCTTCGCCTGCGGAGCGGTGCTCCGAGGGGATCATCCTCCCGCGTGCGCTCCGCCGCCTCCTTTTGAGACATCACGTCCTCACAAAAGGAGGCGACCGCTGTCCAGGCCCCTTCGCTTCCCAGCATGGAGTTGACCACACTGGGCAGCGAGAGGTCCGGCCCGACTATCGCCGCTAAGCCGCGACGCGGCTCGGACCACGCCGGGCACACTTCGAGAGTATGCTGCGTAGTATCCTCCGTCGCACCACAATCATGTCCGTCGCACCACAATCATGGCACGACGGGTTCTCCTCCCTTCCTATCCGGTGCAGGCATGATCCGAAGCAACCATGCCCGGACAACACCTGCACAAGACGGAAGGAGAGAAATCCGTGGGATCGCCCGAGCCAGTCTTGCAATACTGGCCCGAGCGCGTCCAACGTTCGGCGGCCAAACGCGGCAGAGGCGAGGTCCTCCTTCCAATGGTGGACGATTGCGACCTTCGCCTCTCGCCGGACGGCCTCCCGCTCTTCCGAGGTGGGGTGCTCCCCGAGCGCCCTACGCCTTGCCGTCCACTCGTACACTCTGGCGAGTACCCACGCCTCCAGCTCCCAGGGTGGGGTGCCGGCCAGAGCGCATGCCGCCGCAAAACCCACCGAGCGGTAGGCTCTCGTCACCCACTGCGCGATGGCCCTTTGGGGCCTGCGGATAGCGGTCGCGTTCTCCCTCCTGTTAAGGCAGTCCGCCCAGATGGGTGCCCCGTAAAGGGCCATACTCTTAAGTATGCCGGCATACAACTGCCGGCATCGCGCTTTGGGCCCCCCCAGATTCGGGAGAAGCCACGCGAGCGCTGCCGCGGTCTTCAAAAGGCGCGTCGACAGCCCGCTGAAGTGCGGGCCGAAGCGCCACCTGCTGTCCAGGATGAGACCCAGATACTTCATCTGGGTCCTCACTCCGACCCTGACGCCCGCCACAACTATGTGGGCATCAGGAGGGATGCGATGCCGAGGCCCGTGGAAGAACACAGCCTCGGTCTTGTGCAGCGCAACCTTTAGTCCCAAACGGCGGATCCTCCCTGCGACCAAGGATCCGCCAGCCGATGCCAAACTGGCCGCCTCTCTGAAATCCCTCCCTCGGGCAGTGAGGAGAGTGTCATCCGCATAGCAAATGACACTCGTGCCACGGAGGAGAGCTCCTCGCAAGAGCCAGTCGAACCCGATGTTCCACAGGAGTGGCCCTAGAACGGACCCCTGTGGAACACCGGACTCCGCGCCGTACCGCCGAAGCTGGCCCTCTTTGTCTACAAGGAGGACCGCCCGTTCCTCCAAGTAGTTGGCCAGGAGGCTCCGCAGGTACTGAGGCACTCCATGGTAGCGGAGCGCCTCTAGTATTGTCGGGTGGGGGATAGAGTTGAAGGCGTTAGCTATGTCAAATGACACAGCGAAAACTCCGTCCCCTACCCCCACGGCCTCCTGCACTTGGCCCTTGAGCCGCGACAGCGCGTCAACCGTCAAACGCCTCCTTCGGAAACCAAATTGGGCGTCCGACAGGTCCGGCCCTACCCCCCGCAGGTGGCCCTTCAGCCGAGCAGCGACGACCCCCTCGAATAACTTTCCAGCCTCATCGAGCAGAACGATGGGCCGGTATGCCGAGGGGGAGTCCGCCGGGCGTCCCTCCTTACGGAGAAGACACAACTGCCCCTCCTTCCAGGGTTTCGGGAACCTTCCAGCCGCAAAACACGCACCGAAGAGGTCCCGAAACCTATCCACCATTTGGGTTGCAGCTATGGCCACCACCCGTGCGGGGACGCCGTCCGGCCCGGGGGCCGTCTTCTTGCCGCGGAGACGGAGCGCCGCCACTCCGAATTCGACCTCCGTGATCGGAGGGATCTCTATCTCCGGCGGAACCGCCCCCCGCGGGGGGTCCATTAATGGTGGGGTGAAGTTGGTCCCGGGTGGAAATAGAGACCGAACCACCCCATCCAGCAATGCCGGCTCGAGAGACTCCGTCAGCGGGGGACCAGAGGGGCGCAGTTTGTTCCGCGCCGCCTTGTATGGTCTTCCGATACGGGTCCTTGTCGAGACCCTCCAGCATCTCAGCTCGCGCCGCGTCTTTGGCGGCGTTCATTGCCGAATTGAGGACCCTCTTTGCCTCTACATAAGACGCGTAGAGAAGGTCCTCGTTTTCGGGGTCTCGCCGGCTGCGCCGTCGACTCCGCGTGTACTGCCGCCTTGCCACCACGCAGGCGGCCCGGAGCTCCGCTAGTTCCTCCGACCACCAATAGACGGCACGACGGGGACGCGGGCGGCGAGACCGAGGCATGCTGGAGTTGCATACCTCGGCCAGGGACTTTCGTAGTTGGACCGCTGCAGCGTCCACGTCCTGGACATTGATAGGAGGCGTGAGCCAGTCCTGGATGAACGCCGCCTCCCTGGCCGCTCCCCGGTCCAGGTGAGTGAGAGCCCACCGTGGAAAATGAGATCGGCCCGAGCGGACCGCCACCCGGAGGCTCTGGGTGGAGATGTCGAACCGCACATATCGGTGGTCCGACAAGGTCTCCACCATTTCTACCCGCCAGTCAACGACGCGGGCAGCAAGTGCGGGGGTGGCAAACGAGACATCGACGACCGACCCTCCCCGTTGCCGCACACACGTGTGGACTGCCCCTCTGTTTAGGAGGAACACGCCCGATGAGGCCGCCCAAAACTCGACGGCTCGTCCACGAACGTTGCAAGTGGCGGCCGGGTTGCCCCAAGCCACCGACTTGGCGTTCAGGTCGCCCAATACGACAACCTGGCGCGGCGCCGCCCTACCGACGACTGCGGTGAGGATTTCGAGAAAGTCCTCGAAATCTTGGAGAGGGCGGTTTGGGGAGAAATAGACGCCCACCAGGGCTATATCTCCCCATGCGGCGGCCACGTATCCCGGTCCCCTCTCTAACAGCGAGAGGGGAGGGGAGTCTGTGAAAGACCGCGTCACCAATGCCACCAAGTCGTCCTGATCCCCCAGCCAACGGCCGGGGACCGAATACGGCTCGGCAACCACCGCCACGTCTACCAACCACTCAGCCATGGCCTGCATCAGCAGGTCCTGTGCTGCTTTGCAGTGGTTGGTGTTCGCCTGGAGAATGCGATGTCCGGTCCTATACATCATTCGGACATCGCACCCTCCTCGTCAGCCACCGAGATCCCAGCTTCAGGGACAACGACACTGGCGGTAGCGGCAGGCCGGGACGGCACCTGCGCTTTGCCCTTCTTTGGGGGAGGATTGCAATTCCTCCCCTTCATTACGTAACCCGCCGGGCGGCCACTGGCGGCGCACACCGCACAGTGCGGCGTGGCGGCCTTGCAGGAGATGGACCTGTGCCCCGCCTTGCCGCAGCGGTAACAACAGTCCGACCTGTCCACCTTGGACGGGCAGAGGGCCCGAGTGTGCCCGATTCCGAAGCACTTGTAGCAGCGCAGAGGCTGCTCCTCAAGCGCCCGGACCACACTCGAGCTAAACCCGACGGCAAGCCGTCCCTTGGCAAGGACGGCCTTGGCCGCGGCGACCGGGCACTCAAGGCGAATGGTGTCCATGCCACCGCGACCGGGCCTGATGTCCCGACACGTCACCGCTGCGATTTCACAGCCCCCTATTGCTGCGACCGCCGTCACCAGCTCCTCCTTGGTGACCGAATCGTCCAGATTGGACACCTCCAAGGTGGCACACTTGACGGGCCTGACCACTTTGGCCGCATCCGCGATGACCTCTCGCAATTTAGTTGCGAAGAGGTCCGCGTTGGCGCCAGCATGGGCCCCCGGGAATTCGAAAATTCGAGCCCCGGCTTGTATCTTCCGGCACGCCACTGATCCGATCCCTAGTTGTATGGGATCGACGTTGGTACGAGCCCGCTTGAGGACGGATTCGTACGTCTCACCCCGCTCCGCAGCCTCCGCAGTGAGCGTCACCACGACGGCCGCAGTCTTGGGAGGGACCAGTGGCTTCTTTCTACCGGCTGGGGCCCTGTTGGCTGCAGAGGCAGCGGCAGCGGGACTGGGGGTCGACTCTTTTCCCTTCCCCTTCCCCTTTCCCTTGCCGGTCGCCTGGGACGGGCAGGTAGGGGAGGTGTTGGTTGGGGAGGCAGGGGTGGCGACCGTTTTCGCCTTCTTTTTGGCCTTGCCCTTCCCCTTCTTGACCACTTCCGTCCACGGCTGGTTGGACTGAGTGGTGGAAGGGAGCATTGCGTCCTTCTTCTGGGAGGATGGCCCCGGCTCGCACGGCCTCTTGTCCGCCGCGAGAGGCGGTCGGAGGCGTTTCTCCGGCAAGAGCCTGTCCTCTATGCCGGCAAGGCAGGCTCTCGTGAAGGCCCTTTCCTCCATCACTACCTTGCGGATAACATCCTCAAGGTTGGAGGAGGAGAGACCTTCGGGCGCAGGTCTCGGCTCGGCTTGAGCTGGCCGAGCCGTGAGCTCAGCCAGCTTCTTATGCAGCTGGCTTACCTCCGATTGCAGACGATTTACCTTCGCCTGCAGTTGCCGCGTCTCGTCGGTCGCTGTGCGCTGCACCAGCTCCCGGACAATGCCACTCATGCTGGCGGCCCTGCATTTAAGGGACTTTTGGAAAGTCCCTTTAAGACTGGAGGACTTAGAGGCGACCTCCTTTATACCCTCTTCGTCCTCTCGCGCCATCCGCTCCAGCTCCGCCAGCGAGTAGTCCGCGTACAAGACGCTGGATGCGCCGTACCCAGACTTGGCCCGGGCGGTGCGCGCCTTCTGCTATTTAGCGGCGACCCTCTCCTCTAGATCTTGCTGGAGTTGCTCCCGCCGAGCCAAATCCAACTGCCGTTGGGCAACCGCCAGACCCACGTCGTGGGTGTCCACCACTGTCGAAGATGAAGTCGGCTTTTTGGCCTTCGACTTCTTCGACTTGGTGCTCCCCGCCGAGTCCGAGGAGCCTTCACTCCTATCCTTTAGAAAGGCCCGCTTGCGCTTTTGAAGGCGATCTTCGACCTCCATCGCCGAACTTGCGTCCGACTCAAGCGCATTGTCGGAGTCCGAAAACTCGTTTGCCTTGTAATATAAGCTAGCTGCAGATTGTGCGCAGCTAGCTTCTGACGCCGAAGCATCGTCCGCAGGGCCCTCAAGAGGGCCGTTTGGTTGGCCCTTAGAAGGGCCTTTTTTGAAACGCCTGGAGGCGTCCCGCGTTGGTGCCTTAAACATAGCCTTCGCAAGCAACGAATCCGACTGGCGCGTTACTACAACTCTCAGGTCCTTCTTCATGCAGGGGTCGTTTGCCTCCACGCACACCTTCGGGGTGCACGCTTCCGCCTCAGTGTCCTTATTTAGGCCAGGGTCAGCGGTGTCACCACACGCCTTCGGGGCGCATGCTTCCACCTCCATAACAACGTTATCCATATCGCTTGCCAAATCAGTGTCCAGTGTCAGGGTATTGCCAGAGTTGCGTTCACGGAGCCGGGCAGATTGCCTGGCTACGAAGCAGTCGCTGCCCCCCCCCCAGAGTATGAGGGGCAGCCCTCTACCTCGGATGAAGTAGAGGGGTGGGATTCCCCCTTTCGGGGACCCACCTGGGGACCAAATTCACAACTGCTTAATTCCATGTCTAGTTAACTTCAATGCTCCACATCGTCGTCTCTTTTTTTCACTAGGGGTGAGCTCCCCTGCAAGTTTAGAGGGAGCGCCCTGAAAAGGGCGTGTCCGCTTATCGGCCCCGCTCAGATCGCGAAACATGACCACGACCATGTTGCGGGGTTACGATTTAGCCTATAAAGGCTATCCTACATCCAGTGATGGCTCCACCAGCCCATCCCGTCCTACCTACCCATCCTACCCCACCGACAGAGTGCCGGCGCCTGGTGGTTTCTGTTACGTCTATTTCTGATGGAAATAGACCAATAACGGGCAGCAACCGCGAGAAGGAACGACCCCACCAGACTTGCCTTGAGGATCTACACGACCTGCGCTCTCCCTCAAAGCCATTCACCTCATTACTCGCTCCCAGAGCCGAGTTAAGAAAGCCTAGATTTATCCAATACAAGGGACCGAAGCCGCAAGCTTGTTTTACCTGGGAAAATCCTTTATGGATACCACCGTTCCGGGGGGAAACGGTGGTTATGTGGGACTCACCGCCGTAAGGCGGCATACGCACTAAAAAACCAGGGTGTTCCTCCTACACCAACTTAAGACGAGGGGCATGGGACCGCTCGCGCATTACTACACAGCCCTCGTCGGTGTCGCTGCCCGCCTAGCGGCAGACTCTCCTCCTGGGAGGTCTTCACAAGACCTCGCCACCTCATGTGTGATGCCCCGGAACACACGGGGCATCTCCACCTCTCGACGACCCATTGTTAGGGGATGCCAGGTGCCCCCGCACCCAACACCCCAGGCCCTCGAAGTGGAGACGGGGTGCGGGCTCGATTAGCCCGCCTCCGTGTCCGCGCCCTCCGGAGCGGCTGAGCGAGAGGATCTCTCTCCCTCTCCCGCTCCTCTTCCTCCCTCTGTGAGATGACTGCCTCGCAGAAGGAGGCCACCGCCTCCCATGACCTCAGCCCATCGAGCATTTTTCGGATAATGGTCGATAGGGAGAGGTCAGTCCCTACGACCGCAACCAATGTCTGCCGCGGTTCTGCTCCTCCCGGGCATTCCTCCAGCGCATGTTGCGCCGTATCCTCCACATGTCCACACTGATGGCAAGCTGGGGAGTCCTCCCTTCGGGCAACGCGGTGTAGGTACCTCCCGAAACAACCATGTCCCGAGAGGACCTGCGTCAGTCGGAAGGAAAGACTCCCATGCTTCCTGCGGACCCACTCCTCCAGTACTGGGCTGATTGCCTCCAAGAGCCTTCGGGCGCTCTGCCCCCTCTGCATCTGCCCCGCGAGGAGCCGCTCCCTCCACATGGCGATGGCGGACACCCTGGCCTGATTGCGCCAGTGCGCCACCTCCTGCGGCGCCGGTCGCTCGTCCCGCTCCCGCGCCTGCGCTCTGCGCCAGTAGACCGAAGCCAAAACTTCGGCCTCAAGGTCCCACGGGAGTGAGCCTGCGAGCACGCATGCCACTTCGTGGGAGAGTGTGCGATACCCCCTGCACACCCTCACCGCCATCACCCGTTGAGCTCCGATCAGCACGGCAGTGGTCTGCCGATCGAGCTTCCCCGCCCATATCGGGGCGCCATATAAGGCCATAGAGCTTACCACTGCTGTATAGAGGCGGCGGCAGCTCACTTCGCAGCCCCCGATATTCGGGAGCAGGCGACTAAGTGCGCCGGCTGTCCCCAAGTCTTTGGGGGACAGCCGCCGCACGTGCTCCTTGAAGTTCCATCTGCCGTCGAGGACGACACCAAGATACTTCAGTGTCGTCCCGACGGGGATGGAAATTCCACCCACCACTATGGTGGAGTCTGCAGGTGGTTTCCGCCGGGGACCATGAAAACATATGGCCTCGGATTTGTGGAGCGCCACCTGCAGGCCCAGCATCCGGATCCTTGCCACGACCGTAGCGACTCCGGCTGTGGCCAGGATCGCAGCCTCTCTATAGTCGCTTCCCCGGGCGGCAACCAACGTATCATCGGCGTAGCATACTACGCTAACGCCACGCAGGCTTGCCCCCCGGAGGACCCAATCGTATCCGATGTTCCACAGGAGAGGGCCAAGAACCGACCCCTGCGGAACACCGCGCGTCATGGGACTACTTCCCTCCCCGCGAGTCGTCGGGAAGACTACCTCTCGATCTAAGAGATAGTCCCCGACGAGTCTTCGCAAGTACTGGGGCACCTTGTGGTACCCCAGACCGGCGTGTATCGTGCTCCAGGGCAGCGTGTTGAATGCGTTGGAGATGTCCAACGATATGGCCACCAACACGCCGCCACTAGAGCACGCCTCCTCGGAGAGGTCGCGGACGAGAGATATGGCGTCAATCGTCGAGCGACCTCTCCGGAAGCCGAACTGGTTAGGCGCCAGATCCGGTCCCACCGTCTCGAGGTGCCTGACCAGGCGGGCAGCCACTACTCTCTCCAATAGCTTGCCCGCCTCGTCAAGCAGCACAATCGGGCGATAGCCCGAGGGCTCGTCCGCAGGACGACCCTCTTTCCTCAGGAGGACGAGTTTGCCCTTTCTCCATCGCCTGGGGAATCTTCCTTCCACGAGACACCTGTCAAACAGGTCCTTCAAGGCGGGTCCCAGGTGCTTCAAGGAGAGGGCTCACGCGCGACCCGGTATGCCGTCAGGCCCAGGCGCCGTGTTCTTGGCCCTCATCCTGAGCACTGCCGCACCCAGCTCACCCTCAGAGATAGGGACAAACTCACACTCTTCTTCTTCGGCGAGATCAGCCGAAGTCATGGGTGGCGCGAACTCAGCCCCCGGAGCACCGGGGAACAAGCCATCGACCACTCTCTGGAGCAACGGCGGTTGGAGCGAGGCTGTGATGGGGGGAGCCCAGGGACGAAGCTTTTGCCTCGCCCACTTGTACGGGCGGCCCCATGGGTCGCGCTCAAGCCCCTCCAGCAGCTGCTCCCAGGCTCGCCTCTTAGCCTCGACTATCGCGACGCGTAGGGCCCCAGAAGCCTCTCTGTAGGCGGCGTAAAGAGACTCGCTCTCCTCAGTCTCTCGCCGCCTTCGTCTCCGATACCGCTGGTATAGCCGGCGCCTCGTCACGCATCTTCTCCGAAGTTCGGCAATCTCCTCCGTCCACCAATAAACTTGGCGTCTTGGCTGCGGGGCTCACGCGCGCGGCATCGCAGCGTCGCAGACACGCGACAGTGCCTCGCACAGCCTGTCCGCCATCGCGTCCGGGTCTACCAGATTCGGCTCCTGAGGAGTGCCATTCCACACTTCGACGAGGGACGCCTCCTGCAGCACTTCGGCATTGAGGCGCTTCAGGGCCCATCGCGGACATATCTCGCTACCTACCTCTCTCACATCATCTGTGTATGTCGGGGAGACGCTGAACCGGATGTACCGGTGGTCGGACAGCGTTACCACGTTTACCAGCACCTGCCAGTCGCGAATGCGGCGAGCGATGTCCGGGGTGACTAGCGTCAAGTCGACGATCGACTCACCGTTCCGCCGGACGCAGGTGCTTTCCGATCCGCGGTTCACGACGCAGAGGCCCACCTCGGCCATCCACTCTAGAACGACACCGCCCCGCGCGTTCGTCACCGGCGACCCCCACGCCGCTGATTTGGCGTTGAAGTCACCGAGCACAAGGACAGGACGCGGGCGGGTCTGACCAATCAAGGTCCCCACCTCGCCGAGAAGAGTCTCTAGCTCGCGAACAGGCCGGTTCGGGGAGTGGTACACTCCCACGATGACGGCCTGGCCTACCCTAGCCACTACAAAACCCCTGCCCCTCACCACGTCTTCGAGAGGGGGGGAGTGAGCCGGCGATTGCGTGGTGATTGCCACCAGGCCATCGAGGTCCCCAACCCAGTCAGATCTAGGTCGGACCGCGTAGGGCTCACTTATCACCGCCACCTGGATCAACCGCTCCGCCATGGACTGCAGGAGCAAGTCCTGAGCCCCGGCGCATCGGTTGATGTTCGCCTGTAGGAAGGTTAGGGCCATACCCTGCTTATGAAATTTACATCGATAGACTTGAGGCCATACAAAGGAAATTTTTACGCTTTCTAAACTATAAAACAAGGACCTACCACTCGGACTATGTACTCAATTGTGCCAAGCAACACCTTGTTCCCCTTTATCTGCGACGAGAGTTTGTCGACATCTTATACCTATCGAAAATAATTAATTCTGCTGTCGATTGCCCGCCACTCCTTAGTAAGATACAATTTTATGCGCCTACCAGAACGTTTAGGAGAAGCAACCTATTTTATCTACCCGTAGTTTCTACAAATTATCGCCAAAATGCGTTTGTGTATCGTGCAAGTAAATTATTCAATCTATTGAGCAATGAACATGACCTTGACCTGTTCAACTGCAGTATTTCATCTCTTAAAAACAGAATTAATAATATCTTCTTTGATCGATTTAGGACATGTGTGACTGAGTGAGGATGAGTTTTTGATAACTAGTTTTGTAATATATCTACGTGTAAATTGAGTGAATGGCACCTGATTTAGTATCGTGAACGTGAGTGACCCGTACAGTGTTCGGTTAGATTTTGTCTTTTGTTATTTTGTTGTTGCTTGTTAGCATAATGTGATTCTATCAGTGGAGACCTTTAAATGGCCTGTTTATTACTATTCACTGTAACTATTGTGTTTAATATGTGCTGATGGTTTTCCTAAAATAAATAAATAAATAAATAAATAAATACTAACTAACCTTCCTCCATGCATCCAGCTGGCCCTTTATCGGGGCGAGGCGGACGCGACTGGGCCGTAGCCCCAGCCGCGTTGGCCTTCCTTTTGATCCCTGGCTTTGACGGGGACTTGGCGCATGCCTTGCTCCCGGAGAGGTGATCCGCCGGCTTCCCCGCTGCTGCACATAGGGTGCAGTGGGGGGCGGCGGTGCAATCTTTGGCCTTGTGGGCCTTTATACCGCAGCGGTAACACTCATCGCTGCGGTCAACCTCGGCCCTGCACTTGGCCGCTACATGGCCCAGTTCAAGGCAGCGGTAGCAGCGGCGGGGTCTTGCATCTAAGATGCTGACTCGCGCCGCCACCCAACCCACCAAAACGCGGCCTCCGCTGGCCATCATCTTCTTTGCGGCCACGGTAGGGCAGCGTACGAACACGGTGCCCATCCCGGCTTGTCCCCGACGTATTGTGCCAACGGAAAAAGCCGTAACAGGGCATTCGCCCTTCCCTGACAAGGCCTCCGCCAGCTCCTGAGGAGTGACGGAATCATCCAAGCCGCTGACTCTAAGGTCAGTCGTGATAGTCGGCCTGGAGACTCGTATGCTCTCCTCGTCTCCGAACACCTCCCTGAGCTTTTCAGCAAGGACGTCCGCTTTGGCCGCGTTGTACGCACCGGAAACCTCCAGCACTCGTGCCCCAGTAGCTGCCGCCCTTATTTTCAGCGGTAGGAGCCCCAGCTCACTCAACTTCACCTTCGTCTTGGCCGCTTCCAGCATCTTGGCGTAGGTGATGCCTTTCTCCACCGCACTCTCCTGCAGCGTGATGACCACCGCTGCGGTCCGCGGAGGGCGGAGTTTGGCCGCACCCGCTTTGGGGGGCTTCGTCTTCGGCCTAGGGATTTGGGCTGGACGGGGAGGCCTCTTCTTCTCGGTGGGTCCTGCCCCTTCCGTGGCACGCACCTTGTCCCGCCTCTTGTCCTTTCCCCGCCTCGTGACCACCTGCCAGTCCTGAACAGGAACCGCAGCGCTAACAGGGGCGGGGGCCGTCTTCGGCTTTGGAACCGCTCTTGTTCCCGGTTTTGGCACCGGAGAGTCCCTCTGAGTCAAGGACTCAGCTGGACGCACCTCAGCCTCCCTTCGCCGATCTGCGGCCCGAGGGGGCCTCAGTATCTGCCTGGGCATTAGCCTCTCCTCTATTCCGGCAAAGCGGGCGTCCACCATTGTGCCGACTTGCACCATGATGTGCCGCATTGCCTCCTCACCGCAGGGAGTTTGGGCCGGGGCCTGAGCAGGCACAGTGGACGGAGCCACTTGAGCTTGGGCTGCCCTCATCTGCGCCATCTCCCGTCGTAACTCCTTCAAGTCCGCCGCAAGCCGCTCGTTGGCCTTCACCAGAAGTGCCATCTCCTCAGGCATTGTGCGGGCCCGCGTTTCCTTGAAGGACGCCTTTATTGTGTCCGCAGCCTCCTTGAGGGCCCTCACCGACGTGCCCTTTAGGTTTCTGGACTTCGTGGCCACCGCATAAACGATGTCCACTGAGTCCATCAACATTGCCTCCAGCTCGGCAGCATCACAATTGCCCAGCCGTGAGTCGCGGTCCTCGGGCACCGGTGCTGGCGCCTTGAGGAACTGCGCCTTCCTCCTTTTTTGGATCTCCTCTTGGAGATCCCTTTCGGCTTCGAGCCGCATCTCTTCTTCCCGCGCCTGGTTGAGCTCGGCCTTGGCCTTCGCCAGCCCAACGTATTGCCCTGTTGTGGGCGGGCGCCCCCTACCACGCCGAGCGCTCGAGACCTTGGGTGCCGGTGAGGATTCACCCTGGTCTCCGTGCCCTTCCTGCTACTCAATGTGCCGCTTGCGCAGCCTCCTCCCGGAGTCGTGAGACGACACTGTCTCCCAGGTCATGCCGTCAGAATCAGATTCTGACAGGCAGACCGTCTCAGTTCGGAGCCATGGGGCTTGAGTAGCCTCCACATTCGAAGCAACGGGCAGATCTTCGCCGTTGCTCTCCGTCAACTCGCAACGGGTCAAAACGACCCGCGCGTCTTTCACCTCACATGCCTTCTCGGCACCACTCTGCGCAGACGCGCACTCTCTTTCCACTTCCTCCTCTCCATCACTTAACCTAAAAGAATTTTCAAAAAATTTTGCCATATTCAGTCCCACGAGTACGTGGGAAGGGTGGGTCGCCCCGGACAGTGCCCACTGTAACCGGGGAAGTCTGGCGTAACCCGCTCAGGGGAGCGACACTTCCCTGGCGGGGGACGCAGTAGCGACTGAAACTCCGTTCAGCCTTCCAGGCCTCACGCTGCGCCGCCGCTTACCTTCGGGTGATTTTTTATAGAGGTTGTCTTCCTCGCGGCCCGGGCGACCAAGCCAGGGCCTATCGGTCCCGCTCAGATCGCAAAACATGACTGCGACCATGTTGCGGGGTTACGATTTTGGGGCGGTGGCAGGGAAGTAAACTCCCACTGCCTGCCCGGCGGCAGGGTAAGTGCACGCCAGGCCCGAATCCCGACTCCTCCTAGCCTAAAAAGGCTATCCGCTCTTGTAGGGACCTAACCTACAAAGGGACGGCTCCACCAGCCCATCCCGTCCTACCTACCCATCCTACCCCACCGACAGAGTGCCGGCGCCTGGTGGTTTCTGTTACGTCTATTTCTGATGGAAATAGACCAATAACGGGCAGCAACCGCGAGAAGGAACGACCCCACCAGACTTGCCTTGAGGATCTACACGACCTGCGCTCTCCCTCAAAGCCATTCGCCTCATTACTCGCTCCCAGAGCCGAGTTAAGAAAGCCTAGATTTATCCAATACAAGGGACCGAAGCCGCAAGCTTTTTTTACCTGGGAAAATCTTTTATGGATACCACCGTTCCGGGGGGAAACGGTGGTTATGTGGGACTCACCGCCGTAAGGCGGCATACGCACTAAAAAACCAGGGTGTTCCTCCTACACCAACTTAAGACGAGGGGCATGGGACCGCTCGCGCATTACTCCACAGCCCTCGTCAGTGTCGCTGCCCGCCTTGCGGCAGACTCACCTCCTGGGGTCTTCCCCCACCTCGTGTGTGATGCCCCGGAACACATGGGGGGGGGCATCTCCCCCTCTCGATGACCTATTATTAGGGGATGCCAGGTGCCCCCGCACCCAACACCCTAGGCCCACGGAGCGGAGACGGGGTGCGGGCTCGATTAGCCCGCCTCCGTGTCCGCGCCCTCCGGAGCGGCTGAGCGAGAGGATCTCTCTCCCTCTCCCGCTCCTCTTCCTCCCTCTGCGAGATGACTGCCTCGCAGAATGAGGCCACCGCCTCCCATGACCTCTGCCCATCAAGCATTTTTAGGATAATGGTCGATAGGGAGAGGTCAGTCCCTACGACCGCAACCAATGTCTGCCGCGGTTCTGCTCCTCCCGGGCATGCCTCCAGCGCATGTTGCGCCGTATCCTCCGCATGTCCACACTGATGGCAAGCTGGGGAGTCCTCCCTTCGGGCAACGCGATGTAGGTACCTCCCGAAACAACCATGTCCCGAGAGGACCTGTGTCAGTCGGAAGGAAAGACTCCCATGCTTCCTGCGGACCCACTCCTCCAGTACTGGGCTGATCGCCTCCAGGAGCCTTCGGGCGCTCTGCCCCCTCTGCATCTGCCCCGCCAGGAGCCGCTCCCTCCACATGGCGATAGCGGACACCCTGGCCTGATTGCGCCAATGCGCCACCTCCTGCGGCGCCGGTCGCTCGTCCCGCTCCCGCGCCTGCGCTCTGCGCCAGTAGACCGAAGCCAGAACTTCCGCCTCAAGGTCCCACGGGAGCGAGCCTGCGAGCACACATGCCACTTCGTGGGAGAGTGTGCGGTAGCCCCTGCACACCCTCACCGCCATCACTCGTTGAGCTCCAATCAGCACGGCAGTGGTCTGCCGATCGAGTTTTCCCGCCCATATCGGGGCGCCATACAAGGCCATAGAGCTTACCACCGCTGTATAGAGGCGGCAGCAGCTCACTTCGCAGCCCCCGATATTCGGGAGCAGGCGACTAAGTGCGCCGGCTGTCCCCAAGATTTTGGGGGACAGCCGCCGCACATGCTCCTTAAAGTTCCATCTGCCGTCGAGGACGACACCAAGATACTTCAGTGTCGTCCCGACGGGGATGGAAATTCCACCCACCACTATGGTGGAGTCTGCAGGTGGTTTCCGCCGGGGACCATGAAAACATATGGCCTCGGATTTGTGGAGCGCCACCTGCAGACCCAGCATCCGGATCCTTGCCACGACCGTAGCGACTCCGGCTGTGGCCAGGATCGCAGCCTCTTTATAGTCGCTTCCCCGGGCGGCAACCAGCGTATCATCGGCGTAGCATACTACGCTAACGCCGCGCAGGCTTGCCCCCCGGAGGACCCAATCGTATCCGACGTTCCACAGGAGAGGGCCAAGAACCGACCCCTGTGGAACACCGCGCGTCATAAAACTACTACCCACTCCGCGAGTCGTCGGAAAAACTACCTCTCTGTCTGAGAGATAGTCCTGGACGAGTCTTCGCAAGTACTGAGGCACCTTGTGGTACCCCAGACCGGCGTGTATCGTGCTCCAGGGCAGCCAGTTGAATGCGTTGGAGATGTCCAACGATATGGCAACCAACACGCCACCACTGGTGCACGCCTCCTCGGAGAGGTCGCGGACGCGTGATATGGCGTCAATCGTCGAGCGACCTCTCCGAAAACCGAACTGGTTAGGCGCCAGATCCGGTCCCACCGTCTCGAGGTGCCTGACCAGGCGGGCAGCTACTACTCTCTCAAACAGCTTGCCCGCCTCGTCAAGTAGTACAATCGGCCGATAGCCCGAGGGCTCATCCGCGGGACGACCCTCTTCCTCAGGAGGACGAGTTTGCCCCTTCTCCATCGCCTGGGAAATCTTCCTTCCAAGAGGCACCTATCGAATAGATCCTTCAATGCGGGTCCCAAGTGCTTCAAGGAGAGGGCCCACGCTCTACCCGGTATGCCGTCAGGCCCAGGTGCCGTGTTCTTGGCCCTCATCCTGAGCACCGCCGCACCCAGCTCACCCTCAGAGATAGGGACAAACTCACTCTCCTCTTCTTCGACGAGACCAGCCGAAGTCATGGGTGGCGCGAACTCGGCCCCCGGAGCACCGGGGAACAAGCCATCGACCACTCTCTGGAGCACCGATGGCTGGAGCGAGGCTGTGATGGGGGGAGCCCACGGACGAAGCTTTTGCCTCGCCCACTTGTACGGGCGGCCCCATGGGTCGCGCTCAAGCCCCTCCAGTAGTTGCTCCCAGGCTCGCCTCTTAGCCTCGACTATCGCGACGCGAAGGGCCCCAGAAGCCTCTCTGTAGGCGGCATAAAGAGACTCGCTCTCCTCAGTCTCTCGCCGCCTTCGTCTCCGATACCGCTGGTATAGCCGGCGCCTCGTCACGCATCTTCTCCGAAGTTCGGCAATCTCCTCCGTCCACCAATAGACTTGACGTCTCGGCTGCGGGGCTCGCGCGCGCGGCATCGCAGCGTCGCAGACACGCGACACAGCCTCGCATAGCCTGTCCGCCATCGCATCCAGGTCTACCGGATCCGGCTCCTGAGGAGTGCCGTTCCACACTTCGACGAGGGCCGCCTCCTTCAGCACTTCAGCGTTGAGGCGCTTCAGGGCCCATCGCGGACCTATCTCGCCACCTACCTCTCTCACCTCATCCGTTCGAGTCGGGGAGACGCTGAACCCGCGGGCGGGTCTGACCAATCAAGGTCCCCACCTCGCCGAGGAGAGTCTCCAGCTCGCGGACCGGCCGGTTCGGGGAGTGGTACACCCCCACGATGACGGCCTGGCCCACCCTAGCAACCACGAAACCCCTGCCCCTCACCACGTCTTCAAGAGGGGGGAGTGAACCGGCGATTGCGTGGTGATTGCCACTAGGCCATCGAGGTCCCCAACCCAGTCAGACCTAGGTCGGACCTCGTAGGGCTCGCTCACCACCGCCACCTGGATTAACTGCTCCGCCATGCTCTGGAGCAAAAGATCCTGAGCTCCGGCAGAGTGGTTGATGTTCGCCTGCAGAAATTTGGTCGCCATACTAAATATTGGTGTCCATGATCCTCCTCTTGCGTCGCTGGACGCTGAGTCAGCTGCGAGGGGGCCCTGGGGCCGTCACTAGCCAACTTTTCTCTCCTTTTACCCTTCTTGGGGGGCCTGACAAAACAAGCTTTACCACCAATACGGTGATTCGCCGCTTTGTTTGCCGCATCACATACAGGGCAGTGCGGATCAGCAGAGCATTGAGCCGCCTTGTGTCCTGGCTTACCGCAGCAGAAGCAGAACCTGCTTCGGTCAACGTCCGCGGTGCATTTAGCGCCCATGTGACCAAGCTCTAGGCACCTGAAGCATCTAAGCGGTCGGGGCTCCAGGATTTTAGTCTGGACTGAGACCCAGCCTACCAAAAGCCTCCCTTCTGAAACTTTTTTGGCTGCGGCAATTGGGCATCGCAGCCAGATCGTACCTCCTCCTTGTCTGCCCGGAGAATGAATTATTTCTCCCGTTCTGATGGCTTCTTTTTCACAATCGCCCACATCAGCCACGGCTGCTGCTACTTCCTCCTTAGTAGCCGAGTCATCCAGGCCCGTTATGCGGAGTTCCACGCATTTCTCGGGCCTGGTAACCCGAACCACTTCCTCGCCAAGGGACTCTCCCAATTTCTTGGCCAGAGCATTGGCTTTTTCAGCACTAGAGGCACCGGGCACCTCCAGAAGTCGAGCGCCAGTAGCTGCAGTACGGAACTTTAAGCCTGCAGGTATGCCGAGTTCCTTAAGGTCAATTTGCTGCTTGGCCTCGGCAAGCACTTTCTCATAAGTGACGCCGCGATCTACTGCATCCGGCTTCAGAGTCAGCATGACCGCTGCTGAGCGAGGGGGACGGAGCTTGGCTGGCTTCTTCACTGGTTTTGCACGAGCATTTGTCACCTTCTGTGAGGCCACCTGAGTGCTTGGTGCCTTCTTGTCAGCCGTCTTTTTGTTCGTGCCTTTCCGAGCCACCACATTCCACCCCTCATCCATGGATTGGGGCTGCGGAGGCAACACGCACGGCTCAGTCACTGCCGGTTTGGGTTTTCCCTTTGCCTTTCGAGTCTCTTTAGCTTGAGCTTTCTGAGACTCTTTGGCTGTCTCTTTATTAAAGCTACAGGAGCATCATCAGTTACCATCTCACGCTTCGAGTGGCCCCCCGAGCGTGGAGCAGCAACCGTGACTGCAGGGGCCATCGGCACCATAGTTCTCTTTTTATCTGCAGCTAATGGTGGCCGGAGGCGCTTCTCAGGGAGCAACCGCTCCTCTAGTCCTTCCAGTCTTGCGTTCATCATGGTCCCACATTGGTCCATGACGACACGCACTATTTCCTCAATTGTTTGGGGCTGAGTTGCCGTCGGAGCTGGCGCCTGATCACGCTGCTGCGCTAGCTGCCGCATCTGGGCTAACTCTTTTCTCATCTCGGCCAACTCGCCCGCGAATCGCTTGTTGGCTGCCTCCAATCGGACAACCTCCTCCGACATTGTGCGCGACCGCAACTCTTGGAAGGAAACTTTAATCGTCTCCACTACATTTTATATTGATAGGAGGATATATATATATATTATTAATTATTATTATTATTTTTTTCAACATATATTATATTCTTTTGTATATATACTGTTTGTACAGATTCTTTTTTTTTTTTTTCTTTGTATTTTATTTTACAACTTACTTTACTATTTAATAAATTACAATTATTACACTTTTGAAAAACATTAAAATTCTAATTTAACATTACTGTTACTTATAATAATTACAATTTTAAAATAAGATTAACATTCTAAATTTACTTTACTTTTACTTATAATTATTACAATTTTGAAAAACATTGACACTTTAAATGAACGCTATTTTAGACAATTACAAGTTTTACATTTCCAAATTGGCATCCCTCATCTCCCGAGCCAACTTTTCGACGACCGCTGCGTTTCGGTGCTTGATTGACATCTTTAAATTGTACTCTATGATCTTTTTAGTGGACGCGGCCATAGCTCTCTTGATAAAGTACCCTATTGCGTCGTTGTCATCATCGGTGTAGTAGGTACAGCTGGTGGTGTGCCGTGACACTGCTACTACCGCATGGGGAACGCTCTGATGTAATTCAATTGTTCTTGATTTTGTTTGAACAATGATCACTGTTTCGAACGTTAACCCCTGCGCTTCATGGATGGTGAGCGTGCGCGAACCTGTGCCTTCACCACAGCCCAGTCCAATTAGCCTTTCCTTTTCGCCCTGAGTGTGGACTAGGAAAAGCGTGTTGGGGAGCGTATACGGTATTTGGGCACCAGTGTAGGTTTTTACCTTTAGCGAGTGAGCTTTAAGAGTCGAGGAGTAGATTCCAGAGTAAACCTACCTTAGGGCGTAGGCGACGTCCAAGGGGTTCCGGTGTTTGCAGAGCAACTCCTGGCTGATGTTTGCCACCAGGTTTGGGCGGCAGTACCTCAGATCGAACAGATTTTCTCTGTCGATATAAGGTAGTTGGTTGACATCTCCGATGAGGACCATCTCTTTGGCATCACACAGCTTGGCAGCCATGACTATGGCTCCGAAGTGGTTCATGAGAGCCTCGTCAACCATGAGACGGTTGAACTTGTCGGACTCTCTGAAGCCATTCACCAAGACTGAAGCCATGGTGCGTACCCTGGTCTTGACTACGCCACCAACACGAGGCGCTAGCTTCTCCCGTAGGTCGCTAGCTGCGTTTGATGTTATGGTGATGATGGCGTCCTTGTCAGCATCGAAGTGCCCTACCACCCAAGTTGTCTTTCCACACCCCGGAACTCCATTGACCCACTCAATTGTTGGTAGTGCCCAGTCTTTCCAGCCAGATGCAGTGTCCTGATTTCTCGAAGTCGCTTCTTGATGTTGTATGTACTAATTTATGTGCCAATAGTATTATTAGTGATCCAGTCGGATGCATAAATGGTCACCATCTTATTGTCTGCGAATTCAAAATCAAACGTGACAAGATACCGCATAGTTTTTTGAGTTACAGGCCAATCAACGATATCTGCATTGATTTTTTTAATCGCGATCTAGGATCTATACGGTGGAAGTCAATAGCATCACTCGGAGATGTTAACGAAATGGTTCTCTCTTTCACCTGTAGTGTGCAGACCCTATTTAACCTCCATTCTCCAATTAAAACTATTAAAATAAAAGACCGCACCTACCCATGGATTACCTTCACGATAAAAGAAATGATGAAACTGCGGGACGAAGCACTGCTTAATTATCATAAAACGCAGTGTCTAAGCAAGAAAGCGTACTACAAGGATCTTAAATCTGTGGTGAACCAAGCTCTTTATTTCGAAAAGGCTGCATTCTTCAAACAAAACATTAATAACAAAATTAAAGAACCAAAAACCTTATGGAAAAATTTAAAATCCACCTTATTACCCAAAAAAAATAATGAATTGCCTTTCCACTTCACTGATCCCAATGTCATTAATAACCATTCTTAAATATTCCTGGTACTCTATCTATGAACATATCCCAGCTATCTTATTATGAGTATCATAGACATGGGGAAGCAGTTTTTAGTATATACCCCGTGAGTTGCGATAAAATAGTGAAAGTCATTAGCTCTCTCAAGTCCAACGCGGAGGGCACTGATGAATTAAATCTTAAAATGCTGCTGATGACTTTGCCTCACACATTGGAGGTTATAACTGCTATTATAAATACATCGATCAAATCATCATCGTTCCCTGATGCCTGGAGGAGAGCTATTGTCTGCCCTCTGCCCAAAGTACCTTGTCCCGTTGCAGTGAAAGATCTTAGACCTATTAGTATTTTACCTTGCATGTCAAAAATACTCGAAAAAACCGTTTGTAGTCAGTTAACCGAGTTTCTAGAAGTTAACGATATACTACCTGCAGTGCAATCAGGTTTCAGAAAGGGTCGTAGTACTTCCACTGCTCTGTTGGATGTCACCGACAACCTTCTCAGTGCACAAGACAAGGGTATGCTCTCGCTTTTAGTGCTGCTTGATTTCTCCCGTGCATTTGATGCCATAAATACCACCTTGCTTTTATCAAAATTAAGCTACTATGGCTTTGATGATCGCGCCGTAAGGTGGTTTGATAGCTACCTTAGTGGGCGTCAGCGCAGAAGGCGCAGAATCAGATGGGCAGCGTCAATCCGAAGAGCGAAGGTCGTCGATGAGTACGAGTACCTGCAAGCAAAGGAGAAATATGAGAACGAAGCCAAGAAGGCACAGATAGCCAGCTGGAAGGGTTTCTGTGAAAAACAAGATAGGGAGGGAATATGGGACGGGATCTACAGGGTAATTGGTAGGACCAAAAAACGACAGTAGGACCTGCCTCTGGTGAAAGGCGGAAAGGCTCTGGACGGTGAGGAATCCGCAAAGCTCCTAGCGGAAACTTTCTACCCCGAAGACCTGAAGTGGGACGAAACTGCAGTTTACAAACAAATCAGAGAGTCAGCGGAAAAAGTAAACGGATGGACGCATGATGAACAACATGACCCTCCGTTTACTATTGAAGAGCTGAAATTCACGATTAAGACTTTCAACCCAAAGAAGGCTCCGGGGGCAGATGGCTTAACCGCAGACATTTGCAGCAAGGCTATAGTCTATGATCCTGAATTGTTTCTTGCGCTCGCAAACAAGTGCCTGCTCCTCGGCCACTTTCCCACAACGTGGAAAGAAGCTACGGTGGTAGTCCTAAGGAAGCCAGGTAAAGATGACTACACAAACCCGAAGTCATACAGGCCCATAGGACTGCTACCGGTCTTAGGTAAAGTGGTCGAGAAGATGGTGATAGGACGGCTCAAGTGGCACCTGGTGCCAAAAATGAGCACCTGTCAATATGGGTTCATGCCGCAGAAAAGTACCGAAGACTCCCTCTATGATCTGATGCAACGCATACACAACAAACTTGACCAAAAGAAGCTGATAGTCATGGTATCATTGGACATAGAGGGAGCCTTCGATAGCGCGTGGTGGCCGGCCATCAGGGTGAGACTGGCGGAAGCGGGGTGCCCAGTAGAACTTAAGAAGGATCATAGACAGCTACCTGGAGGATAGAACCGTCAGAGTCAGATACGCCGCTTTCGAACACATAAAACGTACAGACAAGGGTTGCGTCCAAGGTTCAATAGGCGGTCCAATGCTTTGGAACCTCCTTCTTGACCCTCTTCTTAAGGGACTGCAGCAACGGGGCGACTACGTGCAGGCTTTCGCGGACAACGTGGTTCTGCTGTTTGATGGAGACACGGCACTGGAGGTGCATAGGCGCGCCAACGCCGCCCTCGCCTATGTTCAGGGGTGGGGTATCGAAAACAAGCTCAAATTCGCGCCACACAAAACTTGTGCGATGACCGTCACGCGTAAACTTAAATTTGATACACCACAACTGAGCATGGGGGGGGGGGGTCGAAATTGGCATGTCAGAAGACGTCAAGATCCTGGGACTCACAATCGACCATAAGCTTACGTGCAACAAACACGTTGCGAACACCTGCATCAAAGCGTTGAACTTTTATAAGAAATTGTCGAGAGCCGCCAGGGTCAGCTGGGGTCTGCACCCGGAGGTGATCCGAATCATCTATAGGGCAACAGTGGAGCCAGTCATGATGTATGCAGCCAGCGCCTGGGCAGGTGCGACGGAAAAACAAAAGGTGAAAAGGCAACTTAACGCTGTCCAAAGGGTTTTTGCTCAGAAGCTTACAAAGGCCTACCGAACTGTCTCCCTAAATTCGGCTCTATTACTGGCTGGGATTCTGCCGCTGGACATTAGGATCCGCGAGGCGGCAGCCCTTTACGAAACCAGACGAGGAGTTCCCAAGCCATTCCTGGGGGACAGGGAGGTAGAGTCTAGAGTGGCGTTTAGTTCGAGCCCGCACCCGGCAAGGCATGTGAGCTTGGAGTTCACAAACCTGATAGACCAACAGGATGTGGAACAACACAACCAGCAGGCAGTCCGTATTTTCACGGATGGTAGCAGGATTGAAGACAAGGTCGGCGCGGCGCTATCCTTATGGAATGGCGCGGCGGAGATCAAATCCCTCAAACTAAAGCTGCCATCCCACTGCACAGTCTATCAGGCGGAACTATATGCCATATGTCGGGCCACACGGGAGATCTTAAAGCGCCACGAAGCCAGTTACGGCATATACAGCGACTCGCGTGCGGCTCTGGAGACGGTGACTAATCACGGCTCCGTCCATCCCCTAGCGACAGAAACAAGACGGAATATTGAAAAGATTCGGCTCCAAAATAAAATTGTATCTCTGTTTTGGATTAAAGCACACGCTGGGATGGACGGAAACGAAAGAGCCGACGAGTTAGCTAAGAATGCTGCACTCAATCTGAAGCGGAAGCCCGATTACGATGCGTGTCCGATCTCATACGTCAAGCGACAAATCCATAAGGATTCGCTTGACGTATGGAACCGGAGATACATATCAGAAGACAGAGTGGCCGTCAACAAGATGTTTTTTCCTGACGCAATAGAGGCCCACCAAATAGTCAGGAAGATGCCAATATCTAGTGTGCTGACCCAGGTGTTAACGGGACACGGTGCGTTCTCAGAATACTTGTACCGGTTCAAGTGTAAGGAGAACCCATCGTGCCCATGTGACCCGGATAAAGAAGAGACGGTTCAACACATCCTGTTAGAATGTCCTATGTACGGCCTAGCGAGATATGAACTCGAGCAAAAACTTGACACTACCATAATCAAAGAAAATGTACATGTTATAATTAGGAACAAAGAAAGTAGATGTATATTCATAGATTTTTGTATTAGGATATGTAATAAAGTAATATGTAGAAATAAGAATAGCTAGAATAAGATAGCTAGTCAATTTGCGCGTCTGCGAACATGCCTGATGCGCTGCAGTACCTCCGCAGCTCCAGCAGCACCCTGAACCCGTTGTTGTACTGGACTCGTAGAGCATTGTAGGATTTCTGCGTATGCCGGACCCATAGGCTGCACATGTGGAGGTTTTGATAGTAAGCCCTGAACAAAGTCACTTTGACCGGAACAAAATAACGTGCAAACCTGCGAGCCAACATATTGCATCGAACCGACAACGCTCTACGTTCCCTCTCTATATCCGTATCATCACCCATATCCTCAGTGACCAAGTGGCCCAAGTACTTAAATTTCTAACCCAGGTGAGGGGTGTTCCATCAAGCAAGACTGGAGGAACAGTGTAAGTCTTACTCCCTGACTTAAACGGTTCGGTTGACCTATAAAGCGTTAATAGACGAAAATTTGGGATTTAAAAAATGAAAGATTTGGCAAGTTTGAGACAACTCACATTTGGTGAAGATGGTGACGTCAGGTTCGGGGATCCTCTCAATCTGGGTGTTGAGCGCACGACGCGAGTTGTCGGGCGGCTGGCATCCGCTCGCATCGTGCGTGCCCAGTATCATCTCCAAGGTGCAGCCGCACGGCAGCAGCAATTCCTCAGGGTTCTCTTCACCGAAACCATCCTGAAAGTTCATACAACGACACTAATAGTAATAATAATGCTGGACATTTCACGCAGCGCTATCTAGCGCCAAACTAAGCAGAGCTTGTACTATGGGAACCAGAAAACTGATAGAATACTTGTAACGGACGATCAAAGACGGGGAAGGATCGAATCTAGATTTGAAATGTATTAGGTAGTTATAAGATCGAATCAGATTCAAATGTTAACAGGTAGCTAAGATTGTAACAGTTTAAACTTGTAAAGGTCAAAAGAGTGAGATAGCTACATGTAAGTCCCCGTCTAACTTTGCTGGAAACTTCGATGTATTAAGAATTGTATAACATGATTTGTGAAAGCGTGAATTACGATCCCCGCACCATGGCTAGGGCGAGGAGTAGTTTTGTATAAAGATAGACCGTTTTCAAGCAGAAATTTGTGATCATTCAAGAACGCGATTTATACCTTGTAAACTAGCAACTAAGAAGAAAAATAAATACAGTCCACTTTTGCACAGTACCGAGTCTATCAATGAAGCCTGGGTAGGACCTCTACAATACTTATACACATTTTTTTTGTAAATACATACTCATACGAGTATAATAACTCATACACTAAATAATTAATTAAAGAAGGATATCCAAGTGGAAATCCTTCTTTAATTAATTATTTAGTTCAATATAGAGGATACTCTTAAGTTTCTACTTAAACATTTCACTCAAAATAAAGTATATTTAGCTATTCAAACACACAAAGAGTTTGTTTCTCTCTTCTTCTGTTTTACATCCTATGATGATCTTTCTATCTTTAGCCTTTCTGACTCTATCCATTGTTATCCCCCCTTTTTTGGCTTTGATAACGTTCCTTATCCTGTCCAGTACCTGGTCCCCGGTTTCGCCTTCATCCTTGGAGGTTATCACCACCGAGTGCAGAGCCGTCTGACCGGGGGGCTGCCTCCTGGTCGACTGAGCCACTACGCTCGCGTATGACACCCCCTCCAGGGTTTTCTGTGACTTGTCTAAAGCTTGTTTAAGGTCCTCCATTCGCTCGTTGTTATTTTTGATTAGCCTACTATGTTCTTCCATCCTCTTTATCATCTCCTTCTCAATCTCGGATTCCCTCCTTGGTGATAAAGAGGATGGAAGAGGCAGGTCCGTTGATTTTCCTGTGTTCTCTCCAGACTCCTGTCCCTCGCCCTGAACCCTCTTTCGGTCAGCTTGCTCAGCCTCCCCTTCTTTGACTAGCTGATACAAGCGTTCCATTGACTTTGTGACCTCCATCTTTATGTCCGTTTTTAAGTTTCGCGCGCTTCCTAGTTGCAATTTCGCCGCGTTTAGGCAGGCTCTTCCTTCTGCCGTCCTGTTAGCATATTTAGTCTTGGCCGGTACCGGCGGGCTTCCTCCCGCCTGTAATAAGGCGAAACGGTTGCCCGCCGGGGCCGGCCCGGTCTTGTTTGGAGTGGTTGGGTCCTTCCGTTTAGTAACGGTTTTACCCGACTCCCACTCTCCTATGCTGCACCTCACGCCTGAGGTTTGGTCGGAAGGTCCTGCCTTCACTGTCTGGTCTGGGGTTTTTTCCGGGACGGGGCTTGCCTTATCCCCTGGCAATTTTACAGGAGTCCGGATACCGAACATGTCCGCGTTACAATTAAACAAATTTACAATTAAATTAAGGTCAATAAAACTACACTAATACACAGTCAAAGAATAAAATAAAAATGTGTTAAAGTTGTAAACGGTATAAAACAAAATAAAATAATAAAATTCTATCGTACTCTACCTTTGGTGCTCTACCCGTTCGGTTTCGTCTCTACCTGTACACTGGGTATTCGTCCAATAATCCCCGACGGGCCAATGCTTTGCACGCGTGTTATTGTCACAAAAGGGTAATGACTCTATGTAGAGTCGGTTGGTATTAACTAATAGATAGGCCCGTATATGACCTATACTATGTCAAAAGTTTCGTCCAAATCAGTTCAGCGGTTAGCGAGATATGAGCTTTACAGTTTTTTAAAATAACGGACAATTAAACACAAAAACTTATCTCTACAGTGACTCCGTCGGAACAGCTTTGGATTCCGTAAAGGTTCCTAGTTCGACCCCTCTATGTCTCCACCTCTTTAGGCAGAGTCGAAAAAAGTTTGCTCTACCTAGAATCCCAACTCTACCAAAAGTCCGGTCCACCGAAGGAAGAGGCAAAGACGGTACCAGTAGTGAAAACCGCGTCTCAATCGGACCACTCTGGCCAAAGTTATGGAGAATTCAAGATTTCCAAGATGGCGGACAAAATGGCCGCCAATTCTTATTATCCCCACAACTTTGTCAGTCTTTGTCGTAGAGAGATGCGGTTTTGGGCAGAGTGTTCTGCCTGGTACAATCTACCCCCTCCACAGGCTAACCTTGGCCGAAAAAATGAGACTCTATGTAGAGCTCCGACTGGTCCGACAGATGCCAAAACTAACAACTGTGTCAATGGAAAAAACCGCCCTCTAATAGGACTTTTCGTTCAGGAGTTATCTTTGTTTTTAACAAACAAAGATGGCGTCCAAAATGGCTGCTCCGGGGCTAACTTTGGCCGCCTTTGACCGATTCAATCCGTGTTTGGGCTCGTTTTAAAGGGCTGGACCACCGCAGTAATTCAAGCCCAACCACGTTGTGATAGGACCCCCCCCCCTGATTTAATAATTTTAAAAAACACTAATTTTTACACAAAAAATGACCTAACTAAGTGAATTTACAGTAGAAAATTTTGAAATTTTTTGGAGATACCCCCTAAAAATATTTACTCTAATACCCGATAAAATTTAAAATTCTTACTTTAAAATTAGGGGTACCTCGTGTTACTACAAAATCTATAAAAATTAATATCTTAAAAACTAGCTGATCGATCTATGTCGAATTTTTTATATATTGTGGGGGGGCCCTAAGAACTATATATTTTAAGTTTAAAAAAGGCACGTCACCGATCGTTTGGCCAAGATACAAAACTTTAAAAACTTTAAAATTTTTAAAAACTCTATAACTTAGTGAAATATTAACCAATTTTTCTTCCAAAAACGCCTTCCGGATCCCCACGATGGTGTCTTGGAGGCCCCGATGTCAGTTCTCTCCTGGCAGCCCTGGATCACCGACCTCGTGGCCTCGTGGTTTTCAGTTTTTTTGCTTTTTTATTTCCGCGCGCCTGCGCGGAAAAAATCGGCAAAAACCACCAAACTGTAGTCCCTTTGGAGACCCTTCTGATGGCACTTTAAAAACTGTAGGTCACCGCTGGATTTTTCGAGTAAATCCCACTTTTAACTTTTAAAAAACCTCAAAATTCACTTTTTCGTGTGTAACTTCGTGAGCTTTGCAGTGAGCGCAACGGTGTTTTCACTACCGTGTGCGCCGCGCGATTCCGCCAATTTTTCACGATTTTTTTTTTTTTTTGCGTAGAGGCACGAGTATTTGTGGGCGCTCCGGAGTGCGGTTGGAGCCAGACGGTTAGGTTAGTTTTTTTTTTTTTTTTTTTTTTTATTAGCTGCTCTCCAGAGACTCTGTGGTCCGTGCTCTTTTTTATTTTAGGTTCTTTATTTATTAACTTTATTACAATTGATATTGAAAAGATCTTACTCAGTAAGAAAAACTTAAATTAATGATTCGATATAATTTGGAAGACATTTTATATTAATAGGAGGATATATATATATATATATATATATATATTATTAATTATTATTATTATTATGCAAGCAAGCAGTATATAGAGGTTGAAAAAAAAATCAAAGAAACAAGACAAAAAAAACAAGACCGGTCCTGTACGAGTAGGGCTCGCGCACGGAGGGTTACGAGCCTAGATAGGTTTATTTATGTTTATTAAACAGCGCCATCTAGTTATGTGACCGGTAAACCAAGAAAACTTTTAAGACAGATATCAAAAAAACTGTTCTAGATAGATTTCGTTATAATTTTCCTGTAATCTTTGATTATTTATTATCAATCATACTAATTTTAGATTTTTCGATTCGCTAACTTCGGAGATAAGGGTGAGGAAACGGTATTTATTCCACATTTTTATCATTATTCCAAAAAAGTACAGAAAAAATTTGGAATGTGTAAATCTATTTCTTTGATATCAGTTCTTTGATTCAGTAAACCTATTTTGAAATTTTGACCATCAAAATGAAACTGGTAAAATATTATTAATTTTTTTTTACTTGCAAAATAGGAAAGTCAGCATTATTAATTGAAAATATCAATTTTAATTATTTTTTCCTTGTATATGTAGGTGGTAGGGGTTGTATATAAGAGCTAGATTTTACCTTGCGGCGTAATTTTATAACTAAAAAAGAAATAGGCAAATTCAAATGACTTAATTATTTCGACGCTTGAAAGGCAATAATTACTAAGCGACATGTTGGCAACTTTACACCAGAGCATTTTTAAAGTTTTTTTTTTTTCATTTTTAAATCGTCAAAAATTGCCTATTAGTCATATCTGCTCGATTCCAACGAATTTTAAATGCAGATTAAAGGCTTCGTAAACTGGCATTTAAAGATTATTATTATTATAGAGTCTACCCTCGGCTACCGAGCGAGTAACAGCTGAGCGAGTTCGTTGTACTTATTTTGTGATGATTCCGAATAGTTTTCTAAAGTTATTTTTAGTTTCAAAGTGTTAACTTTCTTTGTTAAATAATAACAAACGTTTATGTGTAGTTTGTTTTTAAATGGACCCCGTGATAAATGTGCTACAAGTGAATGATTTGTTATCCATAGCAAACCGACGTAAAAATTTCATACTTTACGAAGATTACGCGTAAGTGACGTATTCTCCACGGCACTTAGGCCTCTTTGGACGTGGTAGTACCGCTCGCCACTCCTAGTTACATTTGCTGTCTTGAAATCGCAAATTTCGACGAGTGTAAATCTGACGAATGTACGTCACACAACCTAAAAAGGAATTTGTATTTACTTCTCGTGGAATATCGACGGGGAAAAAATGAATTCACTACGATGCGCAGGTTGCCGTAGTCAACTGAAAGGCACTTCACTTTTGAACTGCAGTCGCTGCCCTGATCAATATCATTATACGTGTATGAATATTAGCAAAAAACAATACACCGAATTCTCGAAGGACTTTAAAGATACCTGGGTCTGCCCTACTTGCCGCTGCAAAGAACCTAAATCTGGTGACAACTCCAACACCCCAGTCCGCGGCGCGACTTCCTCGACGTCGCCGTCGGCACCGAAACAGTCTGGCGCCCGGATCGACAACGAGTACGATAACGTCACTCTTCGCGCAAAGCCACGGAGCATAAGCAGTTGCCACTGTCTCTCTGCTGATCTGATCCGTGAAATTATAAGGGAGGAATTAGACAGAAAGTTCAACTCCCAGATTAAAGACATCCAAACTAAGTTGACTAGCATCGACGAGTCTCTGTTGTTCTACAGTGCGGAATTGGACAGAGTTAATCGTGAAAGTGAGACACAGAAACAAACCATTGTGAGATTGCAAAAGGCCAACGAAGGCCTTCAGGTAACAAGTCGTGACCTATCCCATCGGGTACATCAGTTGGAGTTGCTCTCTCGCACTAATAACGTGGAGATACAGTGCGTCCCTGAACACAAAAACGAAAATATCTACAACACCGTGCTGCGGCTTGGTAACTCGATCAAGTGTCCATTGACCGAGGTCGACGTCCAATACTGCAGCCGCATCGCCAAGCTGAACTCCGGCAGCCCGAGATCGCGCTCGATACTGGTTAAGTTTAGCAGCCGCCGACTACGCGACACATTCCTCGCCGGTGTCATCAAGTTTAATAGGAACAATCCTACCGATAAGTTAAACACTGGTCATTTAGGAATTGGGGGCAGCAAGAAAAGTCCCGTTTTTGTCTCAGAACATCTGACATCGGAGTTGAAATCCTTGCATGCTGCAGCCCGTCTTAGAGCAAAGCAGTTAAATTACAAGTTCGTTTGGGTGCGCGACGGTAAAGTTTTTGTAAGAAAAACAGAGAACTGTAATTTCATTCATATTAAGAGCGCTGACGTTTTGGCCAGCCTGTCATAACTTTTCAATTCGTTTTGTATAGTCTTAACAATTTTTTACAGGGTTTATATATTCGTATTTAATATTTTTGTATTGTGATTAACTAAACTTAAAATTTGGGGTTAATATTATTATTATAGCCTATTTTGTCTGGTGTACTAAATTTCTATTCATATCTCAATTTATTTTTATCTTATAAGACTTATGAATATCTACTACCAAAATGTAAGAGGGTTGAGAACAAAAACCGTAAATTTTTTTAGCAATTTAATATGTTGTAACGATGATATTGTAATCCTTTGTGAAACATGGCTGAACGGCAGTGTCTTTGATTCTGAATTATTCGACGATCGTTACAATGTTTATCGGAGAGACAGAGAAACCAGTGGCTTTCATAGCAAAAAAGACGGCGGAGGGGTGCTCGTTGCTGTTTCTAAACGGTTTAACTCAAAACGAGTACCGAGTAACGAATCCAAATGTGAGGATCTTTGGGTTGAGGTTGAACTACGTAGAACTGGCGGCGCACTGGAAAATCTACATATATGTGCTGTTTATTGGCCTCCTCCCGTTAAAATGCATATTATGAACGAGTTTATTTCGAATTCCAATCGAGTCATGGAGCAAATAGGTTCTGGGAAAGTAATGTTTGTGGGCGACTTTAACCTGGGGACAATTGACTGGAATGTTCTAAAGAATATAGATTTCGATTTAGATAAATATGCTACAGTTGATAAAAGCTTATTTACTAAGATGCTGGTTGATTTTGCTATTCTTAACGACCTGTCACAATTCAATTCAATACGTAATTGCAAGGATAGAATCTTGGATCTTGTCTTAAGTAACATTAAAATAGACAATCTTGTGGAGAATGTTAATCCGCTATCTAAGGTCGACCCTCCCCACCCGCCTTTGCATTTTCAGGCTTTATTTGAAGATTTACAAGGTCTTTCTTTTAATGATAACATCTCACATTGTTTCCGTAAAGGCGACTATGCCAAGATCATCAATGCCCTTGATGACCTGTGTTGGGAGGATGAATTTGATGGTTGTGTAACTGTGGACGACATGCTCGCAATTTTCTATAGCCGGATTCATGATGCTATTTTGAAGTATATCCCAAAGACCATACGTCGTAGCTGTAAATATCCTGTGTGGTTCTCGCGTGATCTTATTAACCGATTACGTGAAAAACTTAAGTATAGGCAGAAACTACAAAAATACAACAACAATCCACTTGACCGAATTTCATTCGAATTGGCTAAAAAGCGTTGTGATCGTCTTTTGACTGTTTGTTATAATGGATACATTTCTCAGCTTGAAGCGAACATGCATTCTAATCCTAAACTATTTTGGACATTCATCAAGAATAAGAGAAAATGCCGCAGTAACTACCCTGCACAAATGTCGTTTGAAAGGGAAACTGCCACCAGTGGTAGTGACATTTGTAATCTTTTTGCTAAGAACTTTGCCTCAAATTACAGCTTTGTTAACTTACCTTGCTCTACTACTAAAGTCGAGACCTTAACAAACTCTTTTATGAGTTCTATCAAGTTTAGAGATGACCAGGTTCTTAAGATTTTAAAAAGACTGGATCTTTTTAAGGGAGCTGGATCTGATGGCTTACCTTCAATCTTTGTGACAAAATGCGCCCCTTCTTTAGCAAAGCCGCTCTGCTTAATTTATAATAAATCGCTGAGCACAGGCATCTTTCCTAGTTTGTGGAAAGAAGCCTTGGTGATCCCTATTTTCAAAAGTGGCGAAAGTGATTTGGTTAAAAACTACAGACCCATTTCAAAACTGCCCGTATTTGCAAAGATTTTTGAGCAGCTGCTGCACCCAATTTTGTCCTGGCATTTTAAGCCACATATGGACTCGCAACAGCATGGTTTTATGAAAACAAGGTCTACGACAACGAACCTTGCTGACTTTGTTGACAAGGTCTCTTCATCCATCGACAATCGTTCGTCAGTTGATGCAATTTTCACCGACTTTAGTAAGGCATTTGACAGAGTTAATCATCAAGTCTTGCTTCGTAAGCTATTATTTTATGGTATATCGGGACCTTTACTATCTTGGTGTGGGTCATACCTAGCTGGAAGAAACTCCAGAGTTGTTGTGAATGGTTTTACGTCCAAGCCTTTCCCAGGCAAATCAGGCGTACCGTAGGGTTCACATCTGGGTCCACTATTTTTTAATTTATATATTAATGATATTAGTAGCTGTTTTTTGCACTCTAACTATTATTTATATGCGGACGACTTAAAGTTATTCAGGGAGGTTAACGGTGATAGCGATGCATCTCTACTTCAGGAGGACTTGAACCGTCTATGCGCATGGTGTATCGTTAACGGTATGGACCTGAATACAAAGAAATGCTTTTATATAAGATTCTCAAGAAGTGCAGTTTGCCCATCTAGGAAGTACTTAATCAATAGTGAAATATTACTTCAAAAAGACTATATAAGAGACTTAGGAGTTGTGTTCGACAGTAAGTTGAGGTTTAACCTTCATATCAATGATATTGCCACAAAGGCTTGTAGATCTCTGGGTTTTGTCCTGCGCAATTGTAGTGGTTTTAAGTCACCAGAGGTCAAGATAACCCTGTTCAATACATTTGTTAGAAGTGGCCTCGAGTACTGCTGTGTCGTTTGGAATCCATTTTATGAGGTTTACAAAAAGATACTAGAAAGAATCCAAAAAAGGTTTTTGTGGCACCTAACTTATGCTTGTCATAAAGGTAAAATCCTTCTTAGCTATGAGGATCGTCTTAAATTCTTCAAAATGACCTCGTTAACGGATCGAAGACACTTGCTGGACAATTTATTTCTTTTTAAACTTGCAAACGGTATCCTGGACGCTCCGGAGCTACTTGCTGCTCTAAATTTCTCTGCTCCTTCTAGGTTGCCCAGGATCTCGAAATTTAATCCTTTACTGCCAAGCTCTTCCAAATCCAATCTCAGTATTAACGCGCCTCTGAACAGGATTGTCCGGCAATACAATTGTGTGGCTAAGAGCAAAGGTGCGGACATGTTTGTTGGAACTGTACGAATGTTTAAAAACAGTTTATCCCAGGTTAATCTGTGAATCGTTTTTATTCTTACCTGTATGATCTGTATCCCTATTAAATATGTAAACAAAATTATATGATATTTTTAATTTTAATCAAATTTTAAATCTTTCTTTAATAATGTACATAGATAAGTAGTTGATAGGTGTGTATAATTATGATTCTATTGTGTTTTAAATTTGTAAATAGGAATAAATTAACTTATTTAATTTTATTAAACTTTTTGTAATTTGTTATGATATAATGAAATGTATTGTTGCTAGAAGTACGTGCATGCCATCCTGTTTTTTATTAAAATCCAATTAATTCACTCGCTCGGCTTAAAATACTAATGCATGCAGTCGGTCATCTCTAATTATAGTAGCACTAAGTTCTACCATTTGAAATGTAACCGCTAAATATTGTCAGTGTATGCTATGTTGATGATTCCTAAATAAATAAATAAATAAATAAATTATTCTCAATACTTTATGAAATAGTGTCGGTTAGTAAAATTTTAATCAAAATCACAAGCAGGTAAAAATTACTTACCGAAAACAAAATTTTATTATAAAACATGTAAAATTAACTGAACCCTATTATTTTATAATTGCGTTTGAAGCAAAATTATGCATCCTGAAGTAACGCATGTTTGACATATAGGTAAAATGATCTAAATAAAAACCAATAAAACTTTTCTGCCAGGCAATTTCCACCATAGTACAAATTAAGTAAGGTAAGTGTAGGACTTGTTTGAACAAGTAATAAAGAATTTAGGTTTTAGTACACAAAATTAAAGGCTTTTTGGCAAGGTTTTTGACGAATATCATCATCGTCAACATCATTACGGTCCTTGTCATCATCATCATTATTATATCTACAATAACTCATTACTGAATATGGGCCTCCATCTAACGAGAGACGAATTAGAGCATACTCCACCATGCTGCCCTAGTACAGGTTGGTGGAGGTTTTAGGCCCGTGACTAACCCTTTGTTAAATACCTCTCTAAAACCCTCTAACATTCGAATATTGCAGTAAAATCTCTCTTCTTCTTCTTTTCAGTCAAAACAAACGTACCGCAAAATAGATAGCTGATCTTATAAAGAACATGGGCTGTCGCTGTAAATGAATAAGTCATTTTATTTTTATATGCCTTGACATGCATATGACTCGGGCTGTCAATGTACATCACCCGCTGCATCAATGTATGAGAAAATGAATTATCTTCATTATTTCTTTTTGCGTGAATTTTTCCAATATTTTAATAGTTATTCTCCTATTCGGCAGCCCTTAATAAAGCCATTGCTGAACTGAAAACCATGCTAAGGGATGCTGAAGAAGAAGGAATGCAAAGTTACTTAAATTCACTAACTGCTACCAAAGCAACTAATTACTCACTATGGAAAGCAATGAAAAATTATGACAAACCGCAGAAAGTCAATCCACCTATAAAACTGCCTAATAATCGATTGGCCCGCTCAAGCAGAGAAAGGGCTGAAGCATTTGCGACCCACCTAAGTAATGTGTTCACACCGAATGAAGCTGATTCCACCGTCCCACCAGCAGACACTGAGGCGACATTACATCAGGATTTCCAATTAGATTTGCCAATCAAGCCAGTAACACCCAAGGAAATTGACTCTGAAATAGAACGTTTGGATTATAAAAAGGCACCAGGCTTTGATTTGATCACAAAAGAAGTTCTACAACAACTTCCACAGAAAGGTATTTTATACTTAACTACATTGTTCATGGAATACTCCGAGTGCAACACTTCCCTTCTCTGTGGAAAGTATCACAAATAATAATGGTGTACAAGGAAGGTAAACCAGCTAATGAAGTCACCTCATACCGACCAATAAGCCTCCTGCCAGTACTATCCAAACTATTTGAAAGAGTACTTTTAAAAAGAATGTCTCCTGCCTTGGCAGACAGGAATATTATCCCTGATCATCGATTTGGGTTCCGACAAAGACATGGAACAACAGAGCAAGTTCACAGAGTCTATGATACCATACGATGTGCCCTGTAAAACAAGGAATACTGCTCCTCAGCTTTCCTGGATATCCAGCAGGCTTTTGACAAAGTCTGGCATGGTGGCATCTTATGCAAAATAAAAACATCATTACCACACACATATTATACACTACTGAACTCATATCTTCAAGATAGAATTTTCTAAACCAAAGATGGAGAGGAGACATCTGGATTATATGACATAACTGCTGGTGTTCCACAGGGTTCTGTTTTGGGGCCGGTTCTCTACACAATATTTACAGCTGACCTTCCTGAAACGCAGAATGTAACCATTGCCACCTATGCCGACGACACCGCAATTCTTGCAAATAGTACGGATCCACTTGAAGCATCAGATCTCCTACAAACCAGCCTTAACAAGGTAGATGACTGGCTTAAAACATGGAGGATTAAAGCAAGTGCCTCAAAATCTGTTCATGTAACCTTTACACTCAGAAAAGGCGATTGCCCTGCAGTGAACCTGGGTAACCAACCACTCCCAAACAGTGAATCTGTCAGATACCTAGGCATGCACCTGGACCGCCGCCTAACATGGAAGAAACACCTCCAAATGAAAAGGGATCAACTCAATCTGAGATTCAAAAGTCTCTACTGGCTACTTGGTAGAAACTCAAAACTATCAGTTGATAATAAATTACTTATATACAAGACTGTACTGAAGCTAATTTGGACTTATGGGATCCAACTATGGGGATCAGCCTCTACCTCTAATTTGAACTGCATCCAGCGCTACCAGAACGGCCTCTTGAAAAATATTTCAAATTCACCCTGGTTCATCAGAAATACTAAGCTGCATGACATACTACGAATCAACACGGTCTCTGATGAGATCAAAGCTAATGCTGAAATCTACCAGAAAAAGCTGAAAATACACCCAAATAAGCTGGCACAACAACTCACAAAGCCTTCATAGAAGAAGCGACTGAAAAGAAAAGATGTCATGCTACTTGGTGACTGAAAATAATGAAGACTGAGATATAGGAGTGCACTCTGCCCGACACAAACCCCAGAAACCATTTGCTCATAGTTATAAAACTGATCGCAGATAATACTTAAAAAAATCTGCTATTTAGGGCGTAGACAAATCCAACAAATCAAAAACCATCAAATTTGGTCCAGCCATTCTCGAGTAGTGTTCGAACAAATCCGACTTTGCTTTATATATTAAGATTTATTAGAAATTTCAAAATCAGTATAGGTAGGTAAAATAATATTTTAACGAAGAAGAAAATTGCTATTAAATTAAAAACGATACAAAAAATTTAAATTGGAATGGGTTTTTGGTACCTATTTATTACTTAATTAAACCAAGTTTAAATCAACCACATCAAATATTTAAGTTGTATTTTTCAGCAGTCTTACACTATTACGTCTACACTATTACTATATCTTATTATTTTATTACTTAGGAATACAAAATAGAACTACCAACAATACTAATAACAGTTTTTTCAGAAATATTTTCTAGGAACCTAATTAAATCACATACAAATTAGTTACAGATTTGCGATACAATTCTTAAAAAATATTCTGAAATTCCAATATTAGTTGCCTATGCGACAGTTCGGTGAAGAATAAATCATTATTTTATTACCAACAGTCACTCAAAATCTGCTTTACAGTGCGGATAAGCGACAAAACAAAATACGTGCATCAGGGTTAAGCTCACTTTTATACAAATTTCATATAAGAAATAGTTATCTAAGTAACAAAAACAGTGAAAAACGGCAGATTAAAAAATTACCAAACGACAAAATTATATCCTTTTTAGGCAGGTAAACATTACTACTTTAAGTTCTTAAGTCTAATGCATTTAGGTAAAAAGTACTAAATAAAATTTAATACGTAATTAAGGTGTGTTAAAAAGTCATAAATAACGAAAAAAAAAAATTGAATCATGTAAAATTTCCTAAACACTGTTAATACTGTTACGCCGAGGCTGTTAAACAATGAGTAATAATCGAACCTTCTCGAACGCTTTTGTCTTGCTGTGTTATTGTTGCTATTGTTTGTGGTTTCGCAGAATGGGGAGTGGCCATTGTGTCGAGGGACCGACCCTTTCCTGGAAGGATCGACATCGTTCTCGAACAATCGAAATGTGTGCGATATAAATAGGCCGGAGAGATGGCCGGACAGTTAGTCTCAGTCAGTCTGAGTGAGTTAGTCTCAGCGAGGCCCTGGAGGACTGACGTGGGAAGGGTCTCGCGTGAACAGTAGTTGCTCCCGAGTCAGTCTGGATTAAGCTATACGTGCGATCATTTCGGTGTCTTTAAGTGGTGCAACAGTGATGTGAATTAGTGTGTTGTGATACGTGTGACCAAGTTCGTGTAATCATCGTTCTAGTGTTAAATAAAAGTGTTATTTTGGTTGGACTGATTCTCATTATTTTATCCCGAACCCTCAGCTCGTAACAATTTGGTGTCAGAAGTGGGATAAAATAATGCCGGTTCTACCAAAGGATAACGTGGGCGGTGTCAGGACGAGAGGTCAACGACAACAGGAAATGGATGAAAGGTGGTTTGGAGATTCTCCGGTTCAAGAAGCTCGGCAGAGTCGTCAGCCGATGGAGATGGAATCAGCCGCCAGTGAACCATTTGGAGCTTCATCATCATCATCCGTGGGCCAAGCTCCTGTGACAGGCGATCTTGCTGCTATTATGGCCATGCTTTGTCGTCAACAAGAAGAGCAGCGACGTTGGCAGGAAGAACAGCGACGTCAGGATAAGGAAGAGCAGCGTCGTCAGCAAGAAGAGCAAGCTCGGTTGCAGGAAGAACAGCGACGTCAGGATAAGGAAGAGCAGCGTCGTCAGCAAGAAGAGCAGGCTCGGTTGCAGGCAGAACAGCGACGTCAGGATAAGGAAGAGCAGCGTCGTCAGCAAGAAGAGCAGGCTCGGTTGCAGGAGGAACAACGCCGTCAGCATAAAGAAGAGAAGCGTCGTCACCAGGAAGAGCAGGCTCGGTTGCAGGAGGAACGACGCCGTCATCATTAAGAAGAGAAGCGTCGTCAGCAGGAAGAGCAGGCTCGGTTGCAGAAGGAACAGCGACATGAACAGGTGGAGCAGACTCGGTTGCAAGAGGAACAGCGACGTCAGGATAAAGAAGAGCAGCGTCGTCAACAGGAAGATCAGCGACGTTGGCCATAAGAGCGTGCTCGACTGATGAGGGAATCGTTCGGTTCATCTGGAAAGGAATTCCAGGAAGTGAAAGAACAGATAGAAATCATGAGAGCCGTGTTTTGGAGGCTGGAATTGGGATCGCTGATGAGAAAGGGACTCTGGGTGTCCTGAAGTACTGGAGACGGCAATGTGGCTCTTCTAGTTGCTACATCTTCAGCGCGAGGTGCGCCTAAAATTGTTCGTGTTGATCGGCTGCCGCGATATGGGGCTGAGAATGCTCGGGACGAGCATGTTTTAGGAGGGGGCAGTGTTACGCCGAGGCTGTTAAACAATGAGTAATAATCGAACCTTCTCGAACGCTTTTGTCTTGCTGTGTTATTGTTGCTATTGTTTGTGGTTTTGCAGAATGGGGAGTGGCCATTGTGTCGAGGGACCGACCCTTTCCTGGAAGGATCGACATCGTTCTGGAAAATCGAAATGTGTGCGATATAAATAGGCCGGAGAGATGGCCGGACAGTTAGTCTCAGTCAGTCTGAGTGAGTTAGTCTCAGCGAGGCCCTGGAGGACTGACGTGGGAAGGGTCTCGCGTGAACAGTAGTTGCTCCCGAGCCAGTCTGGATTAAGCTATACGTGCGATCATTTCGGTGTCTTTAAGTGGTGCAACAGTGATGTGAATTAGTGTGTTGTGATACGTGTGACCAAGTTCGTGTAATCATCGTTCTAGTGTTAAATTAAAGTGTTATTTTGGTTGGACTGATTCTAATTATTTTATCTTGAACCCTCAGCTCGTAACAATACCTTAGGTACTGCAAAGCAAAAAATACTTTGTGTTGAAACGCATTATTACTAGTCTAGGCAAAAATTACTAAGTGTAATAAGTAAAAATAGTTTACATACTAAGTGAAAATTATTCATAAATCGGTTAAATTATAGTCACTTGGACGCCGAAAATTGTAAAAATATGATTTTTTTTAGGTTACCAAGCGACAACAAAGTTCGTCCTAGCGGCATGAGAGTAAGACCATTCGACGCAGAATTTTTTTCTGATTTCAATGATATATATAACTCAATATCGCCCAAAATGTCGCTTGGTAATTATTGCCTTTCAAGCGTCGATTTAATTTCATAGAAAAACCACATAGAAACTAGATAGGTTCAGTAGTTTCTAAGATGATCAGTTGCGACAGACGGACGGACGCGCAAAGTCGCATCATAAGGATTCCGTTTTTACCATTTTGTTCCGGAACCCTAAAAAGGGGTTAACACGCCCTCTGAAGCACGAGATTAACAGGATAGGTAGCGGGAAGTTTTACTTCTTTTATCGTGTCAATGGTTTATGCATAATTATTTATAGGTTCGAAACTAAATTGACTTTGAGTAGAACCTGGCCACATCTATTTCAGTGTTGGTAGCCGGGGATGGGGAGGTAGGAATAGTGGGTAGAGGTAAATGTGTTTTACTTACTGATCTTGAGGGATAGGTGTTACGGGAATTTCGGAAATCTGGAGTTCTGCAGGAATATGTTGATTAGATTTCAAGAATATACAATAGTATTATTAATTTAGGGAAGGGGTTTATGGTGAGGCGAAATTACCTGTTTTTAGGCGCACACGTCTAAAAATTGGATTTATGTACTAAAAGACTCGTTTTATATTTTAATAGAGTTTTGTCGGTTCAATTCAATTCAATTCATTTCTTTTTCAGACATGTCATTCATTCTGTTAGTAATTAATAATAAAATCTTAGAACTATGTTAGTAGACCGGCAATTGCAATTAAATATAAAACGAAATAACATAAAAATCGGTAGGTACATTCACAATGATCAAACAAATAATAATTAATTCAAATTCAGACAATTAATAGCTGGGTCAAAGTAATAAATAAATAATAATATAATTATTGAGTCACAAGCTGGGCGACTGGCTGGTGTTTTAAATCACAGCAGCCAATGATGTCGGAATTAAAATTAAAATTATCTGCCACAACGGCCAGCATCTTGTTGGAGCTGTCTCGTACGCGGCTCATCAGGGACGCGGTTCTTTTGCATATGATCGCATAAAAGCCGCCAATTTGCGCGTCTGCGAACATGCCTGATTCGCTGCAGTACCTCCGCAGCTCCAGCAGCACCCTGAACCCGTTGTTGTACTGGACTCGTAGAGCAGTGTAGGATTTCTGCGTATGCCGGACCCATAGGCTGCACATGTGGAGGTTTTGATGGTAAGCCCTGAACAAGGTCACTTTGACCGGAACAGAATAACGTGCAAACCTGCGAGCCAACATATTGCATCGAACCGACAACGCTCTACGTTCCCTCTCTATATCCGTATCATCACCCGTATCCTCAGTGACCAAGTGGCCCAAGTACTTAGATTTCTAACCCAGGTGAGGGGTGTTCCATCAAGCAAGACTGGAGGAACAGTGTAAGTCTTACTCCCTGACTTAAACGGTTCGGTTGACCTATAAAGCGTTAATAGACGAAAATTTGCGATTTAAAAAATGAAAGATTTGGCAAGTTTGAGACAACTCACATTTGGTGAAGATGGTGACGTCAGGTTCGGGGATCCTCTCAATCTGGGTGTCGAGCGCACGACGCGAGTTGTCGGGCGGCTGGCATCCGCTCGCATCGTGCGTGCCCAGTATCATCTCCAAGGTGCAGCCGCACGGCAGCAGCAATTCCTCAGGGTTCTCTTCACCGAAACCATCCTGAAAGTTCATACAACGACACTAATAGTAATAATAATGCTGGACATTTCACGCAGCGCTATCTAGCGCCAAACTAAGCAGAGCTTGTACTATGGGAACCAGATAACTGATAGAATACTTATACACATTTTTTTTGTAAATACATACTCATATTATATAGAGAAACAACTTTATTTTTATATTTATATCTTTCGGTACGAACTTACCTCAAATACCATTTCCTCAGGTTCTTGCACTGTTGGTGTTTGAGCTTCGACGATCTCAGGATCCAATGGCAACCAATTGATAGATAATTGCTTTAAAATGTTATACATGAGAGATGTTTTTAGCCGGGATTGACATCCTAAGGGTTCAGTTAGGGTGGCCGTACTTCATACTACGTAATACTACGTAAACCGTATTTTATAATCAAGTTTCTTACTATATTTTACATCTGTATTCTTTATGTGTTTGAATAGCTAAATATACTTTATTTTGAGCGAAATGTTTAAGTAGAAACTTAAGAGTATCCTCTATATTGAACTAAATAATTAATTAAAGAGGGATATCCAAGTGGAATAAGCAATCAAAGTGAATATAGAAGTGAAAATGCAAGCAAGCAGTATATAGAGGTTGAAAAAAAAATCAAAGAAACAAGACAAAAAAACAAGACCGGTCCTGTACGAGTAGGGCTCGCGCACCGAGGGTTACGAGCCTAGATAGGTTTATTTATGTTTATTAAACAGCGCCATCTAGTTATGTGACCGGTAAACAAAGAAAACTTTTAAGACAGATATCAAAAAAACTGTTCTAGATAGATTTCGTTATAATTTTCCTGTAATCTTTGATTATTTATTATCAATCATACTAATTTTAGATTTTTCTATTCGCTAACTTCGGAGATAAGGGTGAGGGAACAGTATTTATTTCACATTTTTATCATTATTCCAAAAAGTACAGAAAAAATTTGGAATGTATAAATCTATTTCTTTGATATCAGTTCTTTGATTCAGTAAACCTATTTTGAAATTTTGACCATCGAAATGAAACTGGTAAAATATTATTAATTTTTTTTTACTTGCAAAATAGGAAAGTCAGCATTATTAATTGAAAATATCAATTTAAATTATTTTTCCTTGTATATGTAGGTGGTAGGGGTTGTATATAAGAGCTAGATTTTACCTTGCGGCATAATTTTATAATTAAAAAAGAAATATGCAAATTCAAATGACTTAATTACTTAATTTTATAGAAAAACCACATAGAAACTAGATAGGTTCAGTAGTTTCTAAGATGATCAGCTGCAACAGACGGACGGACGCGCAAAGTCGCATCATAAGGATTCCGTTTTTACCATTTTGTTCCGGAACCCTAAAACGGGGTTAACATGCCCTCTGAAGCACGAGATAAACAGGATAGGTAGCGGGAAGTTCTTCTTCTTTTATCGTGTCAATGGTTTATGCATAATTATTTATAGGTTCGAAACTAAATTGACTTTAGAGTAGAACCTGGCCACATCTATTCCAGTGTTGGTAGCCGGGGAGGGGGAGGTAGGAATAGTGGGTAGAGGAAAATGTGTTTTACTTACTGATCTTGAGGGATAGGTGTTACGGGAATTTCGGAAATCTGGAGTTCTGCAGGAATATGTTGATTAGATTTCAAGAATATACAATAGTATTATTAATTTAGGGAACCATAGATTGAAAAGTAAATATACCTTTTTCAAAATCTCCAGGTATAGGTTCTTCTCCATGAGCTGAAACAAAGAGCAATTTCCACATTACACAAGGATCTGGAAGAGAATGCTTTAAGGTCGCCTATGAAAAGCTTGATTAATTTATACAATAAAAAAACATTTATTGATTCTTGGTCGCTTCCAGTTTATGGTGAGGTGAAATTACCTGTTTTTAGGCGCACACGTCTAAAAAGGCTAAGGCTTTTTGTCTTGTTTCTTTGATTTTTTTTTCAACCTCTATATACTGCTTGCTTGCTTTTTCACTTCTATATTCACTTTGATTGCTTATTCCACTTGGATATCCCTCTTTAATTAATTATTTAGTTCAATATAGAGGATACTCTTAAGTTTCTACTTAAACATTTCGCTCAAAATAAAGTATATTTAGCTATTCAAACACATAAAGAATACAGATGTAAAATATAGTAAGAAACTTGATTATAAAATACGGTTTACGTAGTATTACGTAGTATGAAGTACGGCAACCCTAACTGGACCCTTAGGATGTCAATTCCGGCTTAAAACATCACTCTTGTATAACATTTTAAAGCAATTATATATCAATAGGTTGCATTTGGATCCTGAGATCGTCGAAGCTCAAACACCAACAGCGCAAGAACCTGAGGAAATGGTATTTGAGGTAAGTTCGTACCGAAAGATATAAATATAAAAATAAAGTTGTTTCTCTATATAATATGAGCATGTACATATTTACAAAAAAAATGTGTATAAGTATTCTATCAGTTATCTGGTTCCCATAGTACAAGCTCTGCTTAGTTTGGCGCTAGATAGCGCTGCGTGAAATGTCCAGCATTATTATTACTATTAGTGTCGTTGTATGAACTTTCAGGATGGTTTCGGTGAAGATAACCCTGAGGAATTGCTGCTGCCGTGCGGCTGCACCTTGGAGATGATACTGGGCACGCACGATGCGAGCGGATGCCAGCCGCCCGACAACTCGCGTCGTGCGCTCGACACCCAGATTGAGAGGATCCCCGAACCTGACGTCACCATCTTCACCAAATGTGAGTTGTCTCAAACTTGCCAAATCTTTCATTTTTTAAATCGCAAATTTTCGTCTATTAACGCTTTATAGGTCAACCGAACCGTTTAAGTCAGGGAGTAAGACTTACACTGTTCCTCCAGTCTTGCTTGATGGAACACCCCTCACCTGGGTTAGAAATTTAAGTACTTGGGCCACTTGGTCACTGAGGATATGGGTGATGATACGGATGTAGAGAGGGAACGTAGAGCGTTGTCGGTTCGATGCAATATGTTGGCTCGCAGGTTTGCACGTTATTCTGTTCCGGTCAAAGTGACCTTGTTCAGGGCTTACTATCAAAACCTCCACATGTGCAGCCTATGGGTCCGGCATACGCAGAAATCCTACACTGCTCTACGAGTCCAGTACAACAACGGGTTCAGGATGCTGCTGGAACTGCGGAGGTACTGCAGCGCATCAGGCATGTTCGCAGACGCGCAAATTGACAGCTTTTATGCGATCATATGCAAAAGAACCGCGTCCCTGATGAGCCGCGTACGAGACAGCTCCAACAAGATGCTGGCCGTTGTGGCAGATAATTTTAATTTTAATTCCGGCATCATTGGCTGCTGTGATTTAAAACACCAGCCAGTCGCCCAGCTTGTGACTCAATAATTATATTATTATTTATTTATTACTTTGACCCAGCTATTAATTGTCTGAATTTGAATTAATTATTATTTGTTTGATTATTGTGAATGTACCTACCGATTTTTATGTTATTTCGTTTTATATTTAATTGCAATTGCCGGTCTACTAACATAGTTTTAAGATTTTATAATTGTTTACTAACAGAATGAATGACATGTCTGAAAAATAAATGAATTGAATTGAATTGAACCGACAAACCTCTATTAAAATATAATACGAGTCTTTTAGCACATAAATCCAATTTTTAGACGTGTGCGCCTTAAAACAGGTAATTTCGCCTCACCATAAACCCCTTCCCTAAATTAATAATACTATTGTATATTCTTGAAATCTAATCAACATATTCCTGCAGAACTCCAGATTTCCGAAATTCCCGTAACACCTATCCCTCAAGATCAGTAAGTAAAACACATTTTCCTCTACCCACTATTCCTACCTCCCCATCCCCGGCTACCAACACTGGAATAGATGTGGCCAGGTTCTACTCAAAGTCAATTTAGTTTCGAACCTATAAATAATTATGCATAAACCATTGACACGATAAAAGAAGTAAAACTTCCCGCTACCTATCCTGTTAATCTCGTGCTTCAGAGGGCATGTTAACCCCTTTTTAGGGTTTCGGAACAAAATGGTAAAAACGGAATCCTTATGATGCGAATTTGCGCGTCCGTTCGTCTGCCGCAACTGATCGTCTTAGAAACTACTGAACCTATCTAGTTTCTATTTGGTTTTTCTATGAAATTAAATAATTAAGTCATTTGAATTTGCATATTTCTTTCTTAGTTATAAAATTACGCCGCAAGGTAAAATCTAGCTCTTATATACAACCCCTACCACCTACATATACAAAGAAAAAATAATTTAAATTGATATTTTCAATTAATAATGCTGACTTTCCTATTTTGCAAGTAAAAAAAAAATTAATAATATTTTACCAGTTTCATTTTGATGGACAAAATTTCAAAATAGGTTTACTGAATCAAAGAACTGATATCAAAGAAATAGATTTACACATTCCAAATTTTTTCTGTACTTTTTTGGAATAATGATAAAAATGTGGAATAAATATCGTTCCCTCACCCTTATCTCCGAAGTTAGCGAATCGAAAAATCTAAAATTAGTATGATTGATAATAAATAATCAAAGATTACAGGAAAATTATAACGAAATCTGTCCAGAACAGTTTTTTTGATATCTGTCTTAAAAGTTTTCTTGGTTTACCGGTCACATAACTAGATGGCGCTGTTTAATAAACATAAATAAAACTATCTAGGCTCGTAACCCTCGGTGCGCGAGCCCTACTCGTACAGGACCGGTCTTGTTTTTTTTTGTCTTGTTTCTTTGATTTTTTTTTCAACCTCTATATACTGCTTGCTTGCATTTTCACTTCTATATTCCCTTTGATTACTTATTCCACTTGGATATCCCTCTTTAATTAATTATTTAGTTCAATATAGAGGATACTCTTAAGTTTCTACTTAAACATTTCGCTCAAAATAAAGTATATTTAGCTATTCAAACACATAAAGAATACAGATGTAAAATATAGTAAGAAACTTGATTATAAAATACGGTTTACGTAGTATTACGTAGTATGAAGTACGGCAACCCTAACTGAACCCTTAGGATGTCAATCCCGGCTAAAAACATCTCTCATGTATAACATTTTAAAGCAATTATCTATCAATTGGTTGCCATTGGATCCTGAGATCGTCGAAGCTCAAACACCAACAGTGAAAGAACCTGAGGAAATGGTATTTGAGGTAAGTTCGTACCGAAAGATATAAATATAAAAATAAAGTTGTTTCTCTATATAATATGAGCATGTACATATTTACAAAAAAAATGTGTATAAGTATTCTATCAGTTATCTGGTTCCCATAGTACAAGCTCTGCTTAGTTTGGCGCTAGATAGCGCTGCGTGAAATGTCCAGCATTATTATTACTATTAGTGTCGTTGTATGAACTTTCAGGATGGTTTCGGTGAAGAGAACCCTGAGGAATTGCTGCTGCCGTGCGGCTGCACCTTGGAGATGATACTGGGCACGCACGATGCGAGCGGATGCCAGCCGCCCGACAACTCGCGTCGTGCGCTCGACACCCAGATTGAGAGGATCCCCGAACCTGACGTCACCATCTTCACCAAATGTGAGTTGTCTCAAACTTGCCAAATCTTTCATTTTTTAAATCCCAAATTTTCGTCTATTAACGCTTTATAGGTCAACCGAACCGTTTAAGTCAGGGAGTAAGACTTACACTGTTCCTCTAGTCTTGCTTGATGGAACACCCCTCACCTGGGTTAGAAATTTAAGTACTTGGGCCACTTGGTCACTGAGGATATGGGTGATGATACGGATATAGAGAGGGAACGTAGAGCGTTGTCGGTTCGATGCAATATGTTGGCTCGCAGGTTTGCACGTTATTCTGTTCCGGTCAAAGTGACCTTGTTCAGGGCTTACTATCAAAACCTCCACATGTGCAGCCTATGGATCCGGCATACGCAGAAATCCTACAATGCTCTACGAGTCCAGTACAACAACGGGTTCAGGGTGCTGCTAGAGCTGCGGAGGTACTGCAGCGCATCAGGCATGTTTGCAGACGCGCAAATTGACGGCTTTTATGCGATCATATGCAAAAGAACCGCGTCCCTGATGAGCCGCGTACGAGACAGCTCCAACAAGATGCTGGCCGTTGTGGCAGATAATTTTAATTTTTATTCCGGCATCATTGGCTGCTGTGATTTAAAACACCAGCCAGTCGCCCAGCTTGTGACTCAATAATTATATTATTATTTATTTATTACTTTGACCCAGCTATTAATTGTCTGAATTTGAAATTATTATTATTTGTTTGATTATTGTGAATGTACCTACCGATTTCTATGTTATTTCGTTTTATATTTAATTGCAATTGCCGGTCTACTAACATAGTTCTAAGATTTTATAATTGTTTACTAACAGAATGAATGACATGTCCGAAAAATAAATGAATTGAATTGAATTGAACCGACAAAACTCTATTAAAATATAATACGAGTCTTTTAGTACATAAATCCAATTTTTAGACGTGTGCGCCTAAAAACAGGTAATTTCGCCTCACCATAAACTGGAAGCGACCAAGAATCAATAAATGTTTTTTTATTGTTTAAATTAATCAAGCTTTTCATAGGCGACCTTAAAGCATTCTTTTCCAGATCCTTGTGTTATGTGGAAATTGCTCTTTGTTTCAGCTCATGGAGAAGAACCTATACCTGGAGATTTTGAAAAAGGTATACTTACTTTTCAATCTATGGTTCCCTAAATTAATAATACTATTGTATATTCTTGAATCTAATCAACATATTCCTGCAGAACTCCAGATTCCCGAAATTCCCGTAACACCTATCTCTCAAGATCAGTAAGTAAAACACATTTTCCTCTACCAACTATTCCTACCTCCCCCTCCCCGGCTACCAAAACTGGAATAGATGTGGCCAGGTTCTACTCAAAGTCAATTTAGTTTCGAACCTATAAATAATTATGCATAAATCATTGATACGATAAAAGAAGTAAAACTTCCCGCTACCTATCCTGTTAATCTCGTGCTTCAGAGGGCATGTTAACCCCTTTTTTAGGGTTCCGGAAAAAAATGGTAAAAACGAAATGCTTATGATGCGACTGATCATCTTAGAAACTACTGAACCTATCTAGTTTCTATGTGGTTTTTCTATGAAATTAAATAATTTAGTCATTTGAATTTGCATATTTCTTTTTTAGTTATAAAATACGCCGCAAGGTAAAATCTAGCTCTTATATACAACCCCTACCACCTACATATACAAAGAAAAAATAATTTAAATTGATATTTTCAATTAATAATGCTGACTTTCCTATTTTGCAAGTAAAAAAAAAATTAATAATATTTTACCAGTTTCATTTTGATGGTCAAAATTTCAAAATAGGTTTACTGAATCAAAGAACTGATATCAAAGAAATAGATTTACACATTCCAAATTTTTTTGTACTTTTTTGGAATAATGATAAAAATGTGGAATAAATATCGTTCCCTCACCCTTATCTCCGAAGTTAGCGAATCGAAAAATCTAAAATTAGTATGATTGATAATAAATAATCAAAGATTACAGGAAAATTATAACGAAATCTGTCCAGAACAGTTTTTTTTATATCTGTCTTAAAAGTTTTCTTGGTTTACCGGTCACATAACTAGATGACGCTGTTTAATAAACATAAATAAAACTATCTAGGCTCGTAACCCTCGGTGCGCGAGCCCTACTCGTACAGGACCGGTCTTGTTTTTTTTGTCTTGTTTCTTTGATTTTTTTTTTCAACCTCTATATACTGCTTGCTTGCATTTTCACTTCTATATTCACTTTGATTGCTTATTCCACTTGGATATCCCTCTTTAATTAATTATTTAGTTCAATATAGAGGATACTCTTAAGTTTCTACTTAAACATTTCGCTCAAAATAAAGTATATTTAGCTATTCAAACACATAAAGAATACAGATGTAAAATATAGTAAGAAACTTGATTATAAAATACGGTTTACGTAGTATTACGTAGTATGAAGTACGGCCACCCTAACTGAACCCTTAGGATGTCAATCCCGGCTAAAAACATCTCTCATGTATAACATTTTAAAGCAATTATCTATCAATTGGTTGCCATTGGATCCTGAGATCGTCGAAGCTCAAACACCAACAGTGCAAGAACCTGAGGAAATGGTATTTGAGGTAAGTTCGTACCGAAAGATATAAATATAAAAATAAAGTTGTTTCTCTATATAATATGAGTATGTATTTACAAAAAAAATGTGTATAAGTATTCTATCAGTTATCTGGTTCCCATAGTACAAGCTCTGCTTAGTTTGGCGCTAGATAGCGCTGCGTGAAATGTCCAGCATTATTATTACTATTAGTGTCGTTGTATGAACTTTCAGGATGGTTTCGGTGAAGAGAACCCTGAGGAATTGCTGCTGCCGTGCGGCTGCACCTTGGAGATGATACTGGGCACGCACGATGCGAGCGGATGCCAGCCGCCCGACAACTCGCGTCGTGCGCTCGACACCCAGATTGAGAGGATCCCCGAACCTGACGTCACCATCTTCACCAAATGTGAGTTGTCTCAAACTTGCCAAATCTTTCATTTTTTAAATCCCAAATTTTCGTCTATTAACGCTTTATAGGTCAACCGAACCGTTTAAGTCAGGGAGTAAGACTTACACTGTTCCTCTAGTCTTGCTTGATGGAACACCCCTCACCTGGGTTAGAAATTTAAGTACTTGGGCCACTTGGTCACTGAGGATATGGGTGATGATACGGATATAGAGAGGGAACGTAGAGCGTTGTCGGTTCGATGCAATATGTTGGCTCGCAGGTTTGCACGTTATTCTGTTCCGGTCAAAGTGACCTTGTTCAGGGCTTACTATCAAAACCTCCACATGTGCAGCCTATGGATCCGGCATACGCAGAAATCCTACAATGCTCTACGAGTCCAGTACAACAACGGGTTCAGGGTGCTGCTGGAGCTGCGGAGGTACTGCAGCGCATCAGGCATGTTCGCAGACGCACAAATTGACGGCTTTTATGCGATCATATGCAAAAGAACCGCGTCCCTGATGAGCCGCGTACGAGACAGCTCCAACAAGATGCTGGCCGTTGTGGCAGATAATTTTAATTTTAATTCCGGCATCATTGGCTGCTGTGATTTAAAACACCAGCCAGTCGCCCAGCTTGTGACTCAATAATTATATTATTATTTATTTATTACTTTAACCCAGCTATTAATTGTCTGAATTTGAATTGATTATTATTTGTTTGATTATTGTGAATGTACCTACCGATTTTTATATTATTTCGTTTTATATTTAACTAGCGACCCGCCCCGGCTTCGCACGGGTGCAATGCTGATACTTAATACACTACAGAAAAACTGTGAACGTTGTATATAAAAACATAGCGGCCTGCTCCGGCTTCGCACGGGTATAAAACATATAGCCTATGTGATTAAAATCGATTCAGTAGTTTTGATTTATTCATTACTGCCCGTGGCCCGCACGTGTTAAATTTGGAGTAAAACAATCCCCCTTTCCCTATACCATGAAGATTTCCTGCTATCTTTGGAATATCTAAATTCATACACTACATTTTTACTTATTTACTTTTTACATTTTTAACTATTTATTTTATTTTTATAACATATTACAGAATGTCTTTATAAACAGCGTTCACAGCTTTCTTGTCATTAGACAATACAAACATGTTTTCTCTGGAGGTCACTCTTGAAAGAGCGACATACAATTGTCCATGTGAAAAACAGTCAACGCTCAAATCTAAGCCTGCAACGTTGAAGGTTTGACCCTGCGATTTATTAATGGTCATTGCAAAAGATGTCTTTACCGGAAACTGTAAACGTTTAAATTGGAAGGGTAAATCCGATGGTAACAGAGGGATTCGGGGAATCAATACATCCTCTCCGGTACCACATCCTGTGAGTATTGTGCACTCTATTATGAAAGTTTTCAATGATTTTACCAGCAAACGCGTGCCATTGCAAAGTTTAAGTGGATTCAGGTTTCTTAATAAAATAACAGGACAACCTACTTTCAACACCATTTTGTGAGGAGGGAGTCCAGACGGGTTCAAAGAATTTAGAAATTCTGTAGGAAAATGAACAGCTTCTTCCAAATCGAGAACAGTATCGACCGAGTAGTATATTTTCGTCGGCGCATCAATCTTTGAAAGAATCAAGTTATTTACTTTATCTACTTGTTCGTTAGTTGGTGACAGAATCGCTCTTTCTTTAAACCAATATATTGTCTTATAACTTATGTTATCAATGTCAGGATAGACATTGTTGACTAACTCTTGGATGTTGTCTATCAAAACGCAAAGGTTTTCTAGGTCAATCCTTCCCTCACTTTGTATTAACTCTCCATTGCCAACTTTTAGCAGCATCTCTGGAAATAGCCTGTTCTCACGTAAATATGACGAAACCCTCATATTATTTTTAAGCTCTAATTTATTGACATGTGGCCAAAGGTTGGATCTTTTTAGGAAAGCATTTATTTCGTCAGCACGTGTTCCTCGAGTCACAACTGGTAGGATTTGACGGAAATCTCCTGAGAACAGAATTGTACATTCACCCATAGGTGAATTTTTGTTGCGCAAATCGCGCATTGTCCTATCCAGTGCTTCCACAGACGTCTTGTTTGACATGGTAGCTTCGTCCCAGACTATTAATGAGCAGTCACGCATCAATTTTCCTGTATTGCTCTGTTTAGAAACACTACAGACGCTGTTATTATTATCGGTGGCGATTTTCAGCGGGAGCTTGAATGTGGAGTGTGCGGTTCGGCCTCCTTCCAAAAGCGTAGCGGCAATGCCGGATGACGCAACAGCTAACGCAATTTTTCCGATAGATCTCACTTTTTTTAAAAGCAGATTGATTAAAAATGTTTTTCCTGTACCTCCTGGGGCATCAAAGAAAAACAATTTCCCTTAATTGTTATCAATTGTTGATAGTAATGCAGTGAATACTTTTTTCTGATCGATGTTTAATCGTGGCTCATCTTGAGCTATATTTTGTAAAAGTTTCGTTTGATCGTATGATGTTTCTCTTGTGTATTCGGCACTGTTAGTTAAATCTGAGTTAGTAGTATTAGCTGGCATCGGCAGCCCAAAATCCTTGATCGATTTACCCGAAAGTAATTGCACTACTTTGTTCAATTCCAATAATGCTTCGTCAAATATGTTTTGATCATATTGTACATCATCTGAGTTTAACTCTCGCCGTCGCCGAATCAGAATATCACTGGCCATATTTTCTTGAAATTTATTCCATAGATTAACAGAATCAGTTACTTGACAAAACACTACTATGACGGCAAATAAATATCTTAATGATGTAGCTGAACTACAAACAGCTGCTTCTGATAATGTGTTTTCCCAGTGAGAATCGTCTTCCAAGAGCCCCATAGCTTTGCATGCTGCTTGATAAGTATTGTAAACAACACCTTGTACAGTTCTTAGGTGTGCAAAGGATGTCGGGCCTTTTACAATATGCAGTAACATTCTCAGATAAAAGCATTCGCTGTTGTTGGGATGAACCACGTAGACTCTGCCAAGAGCATCCGTTTTTTTTACTCCGGGGAAACCATCAACCGCAGTACCTTGTTTTCGCCGTTGAAAAGTTTTAGAACTCTGGTTCCATGTATAGTAACCTGGAACTCTGTCATATGTCAGTGTTTTCGCGAAATCATCTTGAGCACATAACTTGCAGAATGCTGTCAATGTTGTATCCCGCTGGTTATTAACAACTTCTTGTATATTGTTCTCTGTGAAATATAATCTTTGTCCATTTTCTAAATGAACTGCAAGGTGGACAATTGTGGGAGCCCGGTCGTGCACTTCGAATGACAAAATTCTCCATACAGCTTCAGAGCTGCAGATGTAACGTCCAGACTGATATTTTTCCACTTCATTTGGTGATTGTATGCTGAAAGTGGCTTGATCACTGCCTTTATTAATGTACTTAGTAACATATTGAATTTACTTTATTGAATTGCACAACTCTACGTTGATGTGGGCATCGAAAATTTTCAAAAGGAGCGGATTATAGGGAACGATCCATCGGTTATCAATATCATGGTTTCGGACGGTAGCATTTTGCCCACCCTGTTCTGGCGATCGTCGACGATATTTGGGATATCCGTCATCGCTAGTACTTGTTTGAGTTTGGAACGACTTCGGAAATTTTTTGCTGCATTTAGAATCTCGCATACATGGAGAATTCGGGTTTAAAGTCCCGCAGGGCCGTGTACCATATGTTTCTTTACGATTTCGTACAGGATAGGATCTTCATCTTTATCCGGTAATTCAGCTGAAATAACCCTGACAATTTGGTTTGGTCTAATTTTGTTCACTAACCACACCAACAGGTGTACATGTGGCAAGCCACGTTTCTGCCATTCTATTGTGTACATATGACAGCGCGGCGGACCGAATATATGAGACTTGTTAATGAGGTGCAGGAGTTTCTGTACTTTTAAATGGAAGACTCTGTTAACTATATCGTATCTGTCTTGTGGAGTTAAATTGGTGTTAATATTTTCTTTGATTTCCGGCCAATTTGGGTTACATGTTGCAGTTATAAATAAATCAGGTTTGCCGTAATTTCTTACGTAAGTCATGGCGTCTTGCGATTTTTCGTGTAAATATCGAGGTCCACCTGTGAATGATGAAGGTAGTCTGCCCAATGCCGTTGCGGTGTTCATTCGCCTGTAAAGCATCCTGAAGATGAACGTAATTTTCAGCTCTCAATTTAGTCTGATTATTACGGATGTAGGCCAATCTCTCAGATTCAATTTTCGCATATTGATCTACCAAGTATTGGTTTGTTAACATTCCATATCTAAGCAAAGTATTGAAATTGTTACGTCTTGTCATTATACGGTAGCAATAGTAGTTCATACATGACACTGTTTTACGCAGAGGTGTACCACCGATTGGGTCAACTTGAGAAATATTAATGGCATAACCATTTTCTCCACGACATAGCATCAAAGGATATTGTAAGCTGTCATAAGATCTGTGTAACTCTGAAATTTTTTGCAAATTATCATCACGATTATGCAATACAATATCTCTTTTGTCAAATTGCTGTCCAGCTATCACCACTGCTACTTCACTCGTGGAAGGCGCATTGTATCGTCCTCTGTGTTCTCCAACAGGAACTTTATTTGCATGGATTACGATATTAAAGTCAGGAGTATCTGCTGGAACACTCTCAATCGCAGTTTTGAAAGACTGTATGTAGCAATCATGAGAATGTAACATATCTTGGAGAGATCTAATCAAATCTCTATCAATTGGTTGTGCAACACTTGTACACCGCGTAGATGCTTGTGTATCTGGATCTGCAATAAAATATATTTGCAGAAATTTGTGATCATCGGGTCGAAGTGGCAGCAAGCTCCCAGCTAAGTGGTACACTTGCCCTTGAATTTTAAATGTAGGCATGAACCCACGCTCAACGACTTGCTTACTCTTAAAAGAGGTCATTTGAAATGCGTTATTATAACGGCGTATATTGCGCATGAATTGCTTGGATTTCTGATGATCACCCGTAAGAAGAGAGTGAAGTGGTTCAGGTGGAGGGAGAACTTCTTCTAATTTGACTTTTCCTTGTAAGCAACACATGCCTTTCGATTCGTCCTTAAATTTCAATGCCAAGCAATGTTCACACACTACTGACATAGTAGGTACCTATTGATACTATACGATCGTCCTTGTAAGAAATCGAAGGATCGTAATTCATGGCAGAATTTTCTTTATTCACCCATGAATTAGTAACTCGTGCTGATGATTCTCTGGCTCTCTGTATTCGATGTCTTTCCCTATCTCGGCTGCGGTGAACCTCACGCTCTACTGAAGATTCTCTCTCTCTCTCAGCACTATATCTATCCCGAAGCTGACTGAGGCGAGCCTCACGCTCTACTGACGATTCTCTGTCCCTCTGAACCGTATGCCTATCTCGATCCCGGCTGCGGCGAATCTCACGCTCTACTGAAGATTCTCTCTCTCTCTCTCTCAGCTCTATATCTATCCCGAGCCTGACTGAGGCGAGCCTCACGTTCCGTTGACGATTCTTCATCTCTTGCTAAACGTACTCTTCTGGCATTCACTGTACTACGACCTATGTTCGAACGACGACGTCTTCCAGACATGGCTTTATAATTTCTGTACAAAATTTACTCAGTTCTATATGTATGATTACCTATGCACAAATTGCCATATTATTAGTATGTGCCGCAGTAAAAAATATCTAAATTCTTACCATTTAGGAACACAAGATAATCAACAATCATAAAAAACAAAAGATACCTATTCTATTCAGTTCTTTTTTTTTACTGAAATACCTCAACTTAAACAATGATTTTAATTAAATTAAAAGTACTTAAAAATAATTTGCTATTCGTGCGACATTTTTACATTTTATTTGTTTTTACAAAAGATAATCAACAATCATCAACAACAAAAGATACCTATTCTATTAAGTACTATTTCTGAACTTACATATCTCACCTTACATCACGATTTTTTAAAATAATTTCCCTAATATTAAATTGATCTAACTGTAAATTTTAATCAAGATCTTAATAGAAAATTGCAATCCATAAATTATGGTTTTATTTAATTTAATCTTATCTCACCTTATGTAGGTACTTATAATTACTATAAGTGCGATTTAAAAATTAACCTTAGAATAGAATATAATTTATATTTTAAAACTACTATCATACAATTATTTATCGTAACTTATTTATAATTACTGATACGTTGTCGCGCTGAAAAGCACGTTTTTATAATAAACGCGTCCGATCGCTACTAAATTCAAAGTGCTACAGGGAAAACCGCGGCCTCAGACGCGCTATTTATAGGCACGCTCTTGCCGTACCGGGCGGCCGGCCGGTACCGCCGCAAACGCTACGTCCCGCAATTTTTAAATCTGTAATAACTTCGAAAATATTCACTTAAATCATACGGTGTAAAGGGCCATATAGATCTATATGAAATGAACAATGTATTCAAGGTATTTAATTGGTTAAGGATTAATGCTGTATTGGTTAAAATCGCTTCGAAAATTAGCCATTATTTGTCGTAAAAAGTAAATGACAAAAAAAAGTTATTGTGGTTTATCCATAAGAGATAGACATATACCATCACGGACTTTTCTGTAGATCTTTTCAATGAGTACAATACTTAGTACATTATTTTGATAAAACTCGTAGAGTTCAGCCTGCGTTTGCAATGTAAGCGGAAAAAATGTAATTATTTACGACATCACATTAGAAACCTCAAAAATAACAGTACTTCTCAACTATTTAATGGATGTTATTATACATATAAACCTTCCTCTTGAATCACTCTATCTATTAAAAAAACCGCATTAAAATCCGTTGCGTAGTTTCAAAGATTTAAGCATACAAAGGGACATAGGGACAGAGAAAGCGACTTTGTTTTATACTATGTAGTGATAGTGATAAGAGTGTCCCAGCCGTCTATGGGTTCATCTAATGTTTTAAGAACCCGTATATTCCGTAATACCGTATCAATTAATTTCCTAATTAGGAGCGATGACTCCTTATTGACTGATTGTGCAGTAAATAAAGATTTAACGTGATTGTGAATAAGTAACCGCATGTTATGGTACCGTTTCTCTAGCAACTCCCAGGCATGGGAGTAATTAGCCGCTGTGAACTCTAATGCACTAAAAACTTGAAGGGCGGAGCCACTAAGCGAACACTTTAAATAATGAAATTTTTGTATTGAATCTAAATCACTTCGCTTGTGGATCATAGATAGATAAGTGTTCTTATATTCCAGCCAGTGGTCGCAGGAACCATCAAATGAGGGTAGCTTAATATCAGGTAATTTTATCGTTATAGGCTTACTTTGATGCACGTGTACACATGTACACTGAGAATAAATGTTGATGTTATCTTTACTAACATCTACATCTAACAAACATTTAGCCATAGCCATGATACTATAATATTGATCTTCGAGCGACTCCTTGTACTCGAGATGTTGTTTCGAGAGAAGTTTCTTCCAAGACACGGTGCTGTCAGATGTCAGATCTCAGACGTCAAACGTCAAAATGGTGCGCTAACATCGTTAATTTCGTTCATATAGTTCATTTTGTTCACTTCGTTCATTCGTTTCATTTGTTCGTAAATACCGTTTAACGCGTGTTTAAAAAAATCCTTACCAAGTTTTGTTTACGATTTTTTTAAACAGTGTTTAACGGTTGTTTAACTCCTTTATGGTAAGCCCCATAGTATTTACTTACAAACACTTATGTACATGGTTTCAGGTTTCATAAGTGGCCCGAACGATAACCGTTGTAGGGGGCATGGGCTACCCAAAGAAACCCCATGTATGTATCGCGAAAAATATTCGAGAAAGTAGATTTTATTTCATTGGTATCCCAATATTGCAATATTTTTTCTTGTCTGCAAAGTATTACGACGATTTTTGTTTTGTTTTATCTCCGTTTGAACACAATCTCGCCTGATGGTTGTCTGATGGATCTAGAAGAAACCTATTTACTCTAAAAAAACAACCAGCCATGAGTAAGTACAGCCAGAAGCATAAATTGATGAACAATTCGTAATTGAAAACAAGAAGCACTCATAGCAGGTTTTGTGTTATTTCATTGACAATATACATTAACGCAACCCGTTTCAGTCTGATAATATAACATCCTGAACGTAAGCAGATCATGATTTATACAATGTACTTACATACCTAGTAACATGCATTAGAGTATGTTATAAACTTATTTAGTCACAAACGCTGCTGTCATCATAAGCAACGGTAGCAAAGGTATTGTAATTTATATCAATTCAGCAAATTTCATTTAATTTATATATTACTAGCGACCCGGGTGGACATTTATTTTTGTAACATTTTATTATGGCTAATTTTTTTACACCTTGCGTTACATTATTAAAGTTTTTGAAGGGAGCCCTACATTTTTCTAGTAATAAATATAGCCTATGTTATCTACTCAGGGATAATGTAGCATTTTAATGGTGAAATAATTTTTGAAATCGGAGCAGTACTTTTTGCTTTTATTCGTTACAAACATACAAATCTTTCCTATTTATAATATTATAGATTATATAAAGTATAGATTGTTACCAAGATTCAATCGAAACCTGCGAAAAGATCCTCAAATGAAGTAATGGTAGGTACATATTCTTTCAGAATTAAAATATGCAGTTACATATATTTTGCATTAAAGCCTTGAACTGGGGAACTATTTCAATTTCTTATAAATAAAGAGGGGTTTTCCACTTTAATTATTGAGGAACGTAAAGTTTATTAGGCTCTGGTGAAATCGTGCATAACTGTAAAACCGTTTTTGATTGGGTAAAATAATCAAAAAGTCACTAAGCGACGCATAAATAAATGTAGGTAAAGTAAAAATAAAATTTACTTAAATTTTATGAATTTTTGTTTTAATTTAAACCTTGCCATAAGTATAAAAAAATAATAAGCGACAATGTTATTAACTTGTTTTTAATGGACATCGGTTAACTGTCGTGATCTTTGACTCCAAATGACTTGCCATTTTAAAGACCCTGATCGATCAGCTATAACAATGTTTTATGATTGACATTAATTAATGAACTGTAGGTTAACACGTGATTTAAATAATAATAATGGAAGCTGGAGACTTTGAAAGAAGATTGAAGATCTTTATGTACAGTGACGGAATGAAAAGGTTCGTCAATTTTTAAATTGATTGGTTCAACGTATCGCGAGCACATATTTACTTTTTGAAACTTTGTCACAGACTGAGTTCAAGAAAATAATGTTTAACTGTTCGGTAATAAAGTTCAAAATTATTCAGTTCAAAGTTGTTTAACTATTTATCTTGTCAAAAAGAATTAATTGATTCTTGCATTACTGATGCAAGCGAAAACCGACTCTAATGTGACGAACCTTTTCCGTCCCTGCACTTAGGTATGCACTAAGACTCGTGGCCGACGGGGCCAGCCAATAAACACGATTGTTTCTTTTTCAATACAGTTACTGGTAATTAGCGTTATCGATAGGTGCTCGGGACATCACTAACGGCTCCCGTAAGGGCGGCAATAGCGAGCGAGATAGCAATACCATCGTCGATTATTTTATGACCCCGTCAGCCATGCATTGGCGTTTAGTATACCTAGTGTCTGAGCCTAATATCATGGGAGAAACAAACCCTTCAAGATTCCTGCCTGGGGCATAACTATATTCTGAATGGGGAAGTCATGCAGTCGGGGTCGTCACAATTGGTTGGAACCATATCGGCGCCGTCCGAGGTACCGCAGGCGCGACGAAGTCTAAGAAGTCCATGAATTCTGTGCAGTTGACTGGACAAAGTAACCTAGCGGTATCTGTATCCGAGGCCAAGGGACTTGCGCCACAGCAGTAAGATAAGTAAGGTAAAAACCTCAGATTATACAAACAAACAGATGGAGTGTACGCAACAAACAGTATGACGGCACTTATCATTCATGTGTGCGTGGCGATTAGAAATAGCTCTGTAGGGACACGTACATCAGTGTGCGTGTAATGATACCAGAAAAAGAAAAAACTCCCTGTATTTTTTTTAATGTCCTTTTACGACAACAGGTTCTAAAATTTTATTTGGATACATGAATTTGTTACTAATTGAATGCAAATTTGTGTGAGTGTTAGGATTGAACAATTGTTTAATTAACTAGTTTATTAACCCTTTAATTCGCAGATGAAAAAAAATCTAAAAGTTAGAATTTTTCTTTTTTGGCTGGTTAACCTTAACTCTAAATATGCCTATAGATATTTTTAAAAAAATCTAACTATTATAGTTTTTGAGAAAGCATATGTAGGTAAGGTACAACATCGCGAAACATACAGTGATAACAAGTTATATATAACAAGTTTTATGTTGTTCGTTACCAACACTGCGGCTTGTATAGAATTCAGGAATTTCTATAAAAGGTTACAAAATGTAAACAATAACATATTTATTTAATAGAAAAATACATCAAATACACACAATAAATTTATCCTACACCTTTATGTGGTATTGGTAGAAACAATTTCTTTTTCCTATCATGCACAACCTAATATTGCACTTAGTGCAACACACACTTGTGTAGCCTTTTTTGCAATATTTGCACCTTCCTTGATTCTTAAATACGAGTAAGTGACCTACATTGTCGTATCTGACAGAATCAGGTGGCCGTGGAGCAACAGGAGCTTTAATTTTCATAGATGCCTCATTTTCATTGGATCTTGTTTGTGGGGTTCTGTTTTTTTGCAAAAGCTCTTTTACCACTCCAATTCGAAAAACTTTGAGGGTCATCTGGCTTTTCTTAACTGGACGATATTGCCTATGCAGCAGCCAGGCGTTATTGATACAGATGTCAAGAGCTTGGGTAAATAGAGCCATATACCACCTTTTTGTTTTGAAACCAGAGCGATACAATGAAATAAACATATCGGCCAGGTCGACCCCACCCATATGAGCGTTGTATTGCTTTACGATTTGTGGACAATCTACATCAACCCTTGATTTAGTCTCTTTCGAGTAACGTTTTATTTTTTCTTTTGGATGAGAGTCCACAAATGAGCTAGCTAGGGTAACAACCTTGTTGTCCAACCATTTTACCACCGCAAGTTTATTTTGATTGCAGACAAGCTGCTGGCTAGCACCCCTACCTTTTTTTGCAAGTGCCTTGTCAAAGAGTAATAATGTTTGACAGCCTCTCAATCGATTACTTTTTACAGTCCCTAAGCTAAAAAGGCCGTATTCTTTGCGCAGATGGTGTATCAACTCCAAGGAGGCGAAAAAGTTGTCAAAAAAGATAGTTGCGGGCTTTTCATGTATGGTCTTGCAAAGTGCTATGACAACTTTAGCTCCAAGGCCTAGACTGTTTTCGTAGTCCGTAACAGAGCGATTTCTGAAATTATCTTCACCAGCGTATGGGTTAAAATCATAGACCAAACCAGACACCCCTGCTCGTACAAAAATTTTAAAGCCCCACTTTTTTGGTTTTTTGGTAGGTATTGGCGCCTACTACCCGCTCTCGTTCCTTTGTACGGGGTTATCATTTCATCCACACTGTAGCGTCCTTCTTCCGCTAGTGATAAGCAATTAGTGCGGATTTTTTCGAGGATTGGTGGCACCTTAAAATAGCGGTCATCGTTCATGTCTGTGTTGTCAACAAAGTGTAAGTATTTTCTGATTTGTTCATATTTTTTCAAAGTCATTACTTCAGCAATTGGAGGGTATCTCAACGCATTACTCCAATAGTCTCGATAAGCTGGCATTTAAACTACACCCATCAATATGGTAATGGCTAAAAAATTTTTTATATCATTCGTAGTCACATTTATACATCTGGTAGCTCCACTTTGCACGGAATATAAATTCGTGTTATCCCTGATAAGATCGATAATTTCTTCCAATAACAATATGTAAAAATAATCCAGAGGCGATTTGAGGCTTGCATCAAAAGTAGGTTGATATTCGGGTAGTTCTACTAATGCCGCATGATGAAACTTGCCGGTTTTCCATTTAAATGTCAGAGGTTTCCTTACATACTTCTTAACTCGATTTATCACAACCTTAGGTGCAGCATGAGACTTTCTTTTTGAACGAGTTGTAGTAGCTGGTGAGTTCATCAATGGCGATAAGACTGATGAGACTGAATTCAGCATGAAGGGAAGTTGTTCTTGCGTTCCACCAGTAGGGAACATTTGATTGATTACGGGTGACAATGGAATAGTTTCTTCATCAGATAATGGTGCGTTAAATTGAGCGGGTTGGATATTTTCATCGTCAGAACTTCCAAAAATGTCCAGATTGTCTAAGCTCGAGGGATAAGACTTTGGTTCAGAGCTGCAGTATGTAGAATTACTATCGTCATCGTCACGTAGCCTGGACTGCTGGATTATAACTTCATCTTCAGAAGAATCGCTACCACTATCTGACGGTGCATTTTCAGGTGGTACAAGTTCCAAAATTGTTCGTGTTCGTTGCCATTTTGGCTTATTCTGAAGCAAACAAATGAAAACAAACATGCAAAACCGCACCCAAAGAATATCCAAATAGCAAACGCAACATAAAACATCATTAATAAATAATTTCTTGCAAAGATAGAAACAACCAGTATATAAGTTAGTGCAAAATACAAAGTAGTTAAATCAGTAGTCTATTAGCAGTGTTGTTGGAGAGCGACATAGAAAATATCATGCACTTCACTTGTCAAATGAGCAGTGTTGTTTGATAACGACATTCAAAATGCTCAGTACTTTACAGAGAGTATCGCAATGTTGGCGACAAGCGACATACTTGTTGACAACCTCATAGATCCTTATTTTATGAATGAAATTGGATGCTTTACGCAAATATCAATAAAATATGTTATTTAGAAGGAAATGCCAATGTACAATAACGAAAAAAGTGGGCAAAATGCATAATTTGAATAAATATTTACCTTCGATCCACCCGGTACCAGTTGCCTAGGCGCCAACTTGCGAAACAGAGATAGTAATAGTGCTGATTTTTGCCAGCTTAAATTTTTATTTAGTTGCGTTTAGTTCTTGCTACGACGTGAATATAAATTTTCATGAAATAAAATAGAAACAATTGAACAGGATTTTTTTGTTTATTATGTCGGTCAGGTTTATCACTGCGAATTAAAGGGTACACTTAAATATTTCATGTACCATTGTAAACGCATTGTAAAATTACAGAAGAAATAATATGTGAAGATTTTTATAACTAGCGAGCCATCCGGTGTTTATTGAGGTTTACATGGACTTTAATGTCCTCCTGGCTGAATTACTGCTACGGCGGCCATCTCGCAAGAGACTAGCCAACAACGCAGGATATATTCCTGACTCCGAACTGTTATTAGAATTTGAAAAATTACAATAACACTTTTTGGAAAAATGGACTTTATAATAATACTTTAGTGAATAATAGAAACCCATTCCTTGTGTAGAACAACATCTGTCGGCAATCTGCAAAAATCATAAAATAATAAAACTTGACACTGATTACAGTAAGTACACGTTAAATGTAACTAGCATCCTCCATTCATTCCACTAATAATATAAATGCGAAAGTTGGTGAGGATGTTTGGATGTTTGAGTTTCAATCACGCGTAAACGGCTGAACGGATTTTAATGAAATTTTGCACATATTGAATATGATCTGGATTAATATATAGGATATTTGTATCCCGGTAAAATGTTCGGGTATGATATTTTTTCCGAAGCGAAGCGAGGGCGGATCGCTATTACTTCTCTATATATACCATTTATTATATATGTGTATATGTATATGTAATGCATATACATTACATATACAGGGTGTCCCAGAACTAGTATGTTATCCCGAGGGGGGACGATTCTGGACACTTAGGAGAACAACAATAGTTCTACGACTTTTGTAAATTCGATGATTTTCATTGAAGTACAGTGCAGCAAAGTTTGCTTGAAAACTGAACGTACGACAAGTGGTGACAACCCTAAAATCAGCTGATTTTAGAGTTTATTGTACTCTGAGCTTGACCTGAAGATGAAGCATCGTTTGAGTTCACTGGACTGGTAGGCTCAGCCCACAAAATCTTTATGAAATAAGTTACATACATATTTCATATTTAAAGGGTTCCGTACAAAATATTTTTATCTTTTTTTATGGTGGTGTTCAGTCATTTATTCATAATGTCATTGGTTCTTTCTTGGTCACTCTAGGTTGAATTCTTTCGTCCTACCACTGGTTATTTCTTGGTTACTCTGCGTTAGGTCAGCGATCAAGTCGGGGTATAAGGGTCGTGAATCGTGTCTGATGGTGAAAAAACCAGTGTGGTGTCCAAGGTCATGGTGGTTTCTTACGATGTTTGACGAATGAGTGACCAGGAAATCCCAGTGCTACAGTGACATGACAACCAAAATAAACTACCTAATTAGGTAACTAAGAACCAAACTAGTAAGAACCTACCTACAAACAAGAGTATCATCAAGTAGTCCGGTCCAATTAGCCCTAAAAATTGAAGTGAAGCTATAAAAGTTCGCATAGAGAATGCTGAAAAGTCCCCATCGATCCCATACCTAGTTTTTTTTATTCAAGGTCTCGAAAATTGATTTTTCGCGTTTTTCAGCAAAACGGTAAGTTTTATCATAAAATTAAACCGATCAAAATTATTGTAGATCATGTTATTATTTATTAAATATATCTTTTTTTCCTAAGAGCCACGGTTTCTGAGATAAAACGAATTAAGAGACCTTTGACCTTGGATAAAAAAAAATTCAGGTACGGGATCGATGGGGACTTTTTAGCATTCATATGGTGTTCCGAACATTCATACAAATTTTTAGCTCTATGCGAATTTTTGTACCCTTGCATGTCTAAATTGACCGGACTAATGATGGTTTTTAATTTTCACATCAAAAATGAACCCTAAAATATGACGGCAATTTCGATGAAGGATTATCCCGAACAATGGGTTTTACCCATTTTTTGCGCTGTTCGCCGGCCCTTCGCCTACAATGTTCCGTATGCCCTTGCGTATACGGTTGATTATTGTGGCTCTGGCGCTTGGTGCCCCAAAGACCTAACGGGATTTTTGGACGCCAGGTAAAGGTAAGATTGCTAAAAAGACCTCCGCACGGAAACGGTTCATTTGTTTTTTGATTTTCACTTCAGTCACTTGTTCGCGTTGGCTTTGATAACTTCATTAATTCAGAGTTCTGATTCCTTCTGAGCTCTGATCCAAGCGAGAATGTCGAGTTACACAACATGATTTTGTGTGTTGGTGCCGCACGAATCCGCACGCGTTCCACCAGTCCAGATTCCAGCACCGTTGGTCCATAAACGTTTGGGCCGCTGTCATCGGAGACAGGATTATTGGTCCTGCTCGACCGGCTGAACGGAGAGAACTACTTAGAATTCCTGAGGGGGGAGGTAGAGGATCGACTGGAGGAATTCCCGTTGCGCGTGTACCGGGACATGGTGTTCCAGCAGGACGGAGCCCCAGCACACTGCGCACGCGCCGTGCGCGACTACCTAAATAGGCGCTTCACTTCGTGGATAGGCCGCGGCGGCCCAGTGGCCTGGCCGCCTCGCTCTCCAGACCTGACTCCACTCAACTTCTTCTTGTGGAGCAGCTGTTCCTCCGTGATTTAACTTAAGTGATTGTTATCTACGTACCTACGTGATACCTATGTGATTTTTCTATTCTGACTTCAAAACCAGACTAAAAAGTGTTTAAGTAGGTAGTTATCTACTACCTGCTTACCGTTTTATGTGATTTTTGTTAAGTGCCGTGATAAACTTAAAAACTCTACGGAGCACGTGCCGATTAATTAAATGATATGTACCTACCTACCTAAGATTTTTAGAACCATCTCAAAAATCGTCAAGCCGGACGGGGCTACCTACACCTAACTAGGTATTTAGCATTGCACAAAATTTGAATTAATGAATGAATGAAAATACTTTATTGTACACCACACAGGAAACAAACAAAAAGATAAAAATACACAATGGTTGGTAACAATGGGTGAAGTCGCGCGGATTTATGTAGGTAGATGACGTACTTACCTATTTAGAACATTGTTGACAAATTAGGGTTGTCAAGTTTATTTTTTAAAATAAAATAAAAAGTTTTGTATGGAAATGTGAAAATAAGAATTTTCAGGCATTGTACCTTCACAACTGTTCATTTTCATGGTCCAAATCACCCCGTTCAGGCTTAACATACTAGTTCTGGGACACCCTGTATATATACGGAACTAAATTGTTATACATATACAATTATATTTAAAATCCCGCATAAGATATTAATCACCGAATCACAGTAAACGGCAATAACATAATTATAGAAATACATCCAAATTCGGAATAACAATTTAGGCGTGAGATTATGCGTGGGAATCGAACCACGTCCGTACATTTAACAGTCAGGCTAGCTAACGCCTAGATCAACAGGTAGTTTCCCCAATTGAAGGGAAACATTTTGCCGAAAACTGGCAACACAGTCGAACTAACGTCGAGGTTTTGTGTTTCGAGACAACCGTTTAACTATTGGGTGAATAAATAATAAAATCAATTAAATAATTTATAGTTACTTGTGAAATAATATTCCATCCACTTTTTTTTGTTTTTGGGAACAACTTTTACACTGTTTAATAACACAAGACGGCATATTTGACAGAAAATAATGAATCACTCGAGACGTTTAAGCAGTACGACGCAGTATCTTTAGCACTGCCGCGAGATTGTATTCGCTTTTAAATTTGTATTCGCTTTTGTGGCTTCACTCGCACGTTCGGCGCGCTCTATCTGTTTGTTTGTATAATCTGAGGTAAAAACATTCACTACTTGATACCTCGTTATGGCATCCTCAAATCAAAGTACCAAGATAGCACCCTCCATCCACCAGTAACACTTATAGAAATCTTACTATAGGGTTCTCTGTAGGCACGAGTATCTACATACCTACCTATCTCAAGATTATAAGGTGTTGCACTTTAAACAACAAATAATAACGGAGTATATTTTTGAGGCCATAATGTTCTTTATTTAATAAAACGTCAGAAAGCTGTGATCGGTCCGATTTTTTATTTTGGATTAGATTTCTAATTATGTCTAGGACAGGACAACGACAGGACCAGGACAGGACAAGAACAATACCAGGACTAGGACAGGAACAGGACAGGACTAGCGAGGCTATTTTAAAACGTTGGAAATCTGTCGTGTGTAGATACTGTTGTATTCAGATGTATGGAAAGGCTTTTTTTTATAACACCTGGATAAAGAACAAGCCTATGGCTCACCTTATGTTAAGTGGTAAGTATTGCCTCGTAGGTCACACACCTTAGAAACCTGCCCTACGATGCACTGTGCTGAGTCCATCAACTTAAGGCATACAGGTGTAACGCTTCATAACACCTGTAATTTCACCGGCAATCATACCCTTCAAACAGAAACACAGCAATGCTGCTTGTCGGCAGAAATAGGTATGGTGGTATGCTACCTAGTACGTCCCCGGACGAGCCCTTTCACAAGAAACTCTACTATTCTTAAAAATTATGGGAAGGGTGAAATAGTAGCCTTATTACTAACCGAAACCTTTATGATTGCTTCTCAGATCACACACGATCGCCGGACATTGATAAAATGACTATATCGTTGACCATCAGGGTGGAATTGTGAAATAAATCAATAGAGAGAGAGAGACATTATGTTTAGTTTTAGATTTTTATCCAGTACATGTACAGTAGGTACATGCAGTGCCTCCGATCTATTTATAAAATAGTATTTAATAAATACAACCTGTTTTTTTATGGACGACATTAATTTAAAACACACATCCGGAATCTTGTTAACAATCGTATTTTAGGGGTAGGTTTAATACTGGTGGCTTTAATATTTATCCAGTAATCGATTCATTTCCAATAAACAATTTTTAACGTAAATCGGCGGTGCCTTTGCAACGATGCCGCTTAATCCGTTTAACAGGTAGGTTAAACTTACATGGTGAATGAATATGATTTGATTAGCTATGTTACACAGGCTTGCTTCGTTGATATTTTAGGACTTGATATTAAGGTTGTTTGAAAAATAAAATTTTTCTATGGTAATGAATTTGAAAAAACCTAATAACATTAGGCCTTAGCCCTACCCGTGTTTTCATTTAATGTCGTACATAACAAAACAGTAGTATATCGCTTGCACTACTATTGTCTTGGTAAAATTTGATACATCAACTAAGCTGGTCATCGCGAAACAAAATCTAAAATCCAGTTTTAAATTGATGGGTATTTTTACCAGAAGTTTTCGGCAGCAGTCTTCTCACTGCAGTAATTTCACGTCGCTTTAGATACCAGAATAACTTATATTTACTACAAAAACACCTATCCTAAATTGTAATGAAAAAGCCAAAGCTCTACCTTTTGTGTCTGACGCACGCCGCCGCTGGTAACTCGATAATAGCATTAGCAGTGAGGTCGCTGGAACTTTTAACATGATAACGACATTATAGACAGCTCTTTCTAGGACATATTGACATTTTTAGTAATATTTTTTCAGACATAAATCTGCCTCATAATATTAGAATGGAAATTAAATGGATTATTATCTGATCCAAGCGCGGATGAGTAGTATTATATGGTCGCCACGTCGCCTTACTAGGTACCTACTAAGAAGTCTTGACAAAATCGCAACAGCCCCCCAGTAGTGGGACAGTACAGATTGGAAAAGAAGAAGAATATGAATAATGTAGAGAATCCGTTAGATTACGTTGGATTAGACACGGAATTGTTGTGCGTCTATTGGTTCTTCTTGGTCATCTTGCAATAGATACAATTGGGCACTACAGAATAAAGCCCACTGATGCTGGATTAAATATGACCTTTGGATCAGAAGTAAAACTAGTTACCTACATCTACTCTCACTTCTGCAGCTGGATCCTCCCCAAGTTCTTATGTAAAAATCTAAGAGATTAAAATGTAGAGTCGTTTTAAAACAGCTAATGACTAGTCGGGAGCAATCCGTCGAAAAGCTTTAGCTTTATTTAGCGGAATCACTAGAGCGTTCTACACAAACACCTTGACATCTAGCTAAAGACTCTTGAGATAAAAACAGCTTTTACGATTGTTTCGAGTAAGCCGTTGCAAGGCTGTGTTCACCGCGACGTTTCCACAGAATAATTGATATTCGGACTTTGAATCGAGCTTGCAACATGCCAAAAGATTGTTATCGCTAACAGCGATTATAGTTTTTTTTTGGAAAATTGTTAGAAATATCACTAAGTGACGATACACTTATGCCTGAGAAAAAAAAGCAATGAAACACTTTTGTTGCGGATGAGAAAAAGTTTGGTGAAAGACTGAAGTGCCGTTGAAGAGTATGGAAGAGACCTTTGTCCATTAAATCTTACAGCTAAGGCTTTGAATATTTAGAGCTCCATCAAAATAGAGCTACTAAGAAAAGAGTTTTGGAACATTCGGAATCAGAACATAGGAATTGAGGCAACAATCTCGCACCTACCTAACCATAATTGATTTAATTTGCTACGATGGTTACTAGGTATGAGAAACTCAAACTTTCGTGGTTAGATTCGGATACCATTAAATTTAATCATCTGGATATTTCTTCGGCTAATACATTACCTACTCTTGTAGGTACTTCTGCTGACATTTCGAGACTAAACATATATATTGATATCTCAACCATATATCACGGATCAGAGCTTTAGTCCGTCGTGAACTCTTAATTAAATGCCCGAGATAACCACTAGTGTCGTGCTATTCTATTTTCAGTGAACACAGCGGAAACAGTCTTAAGAACAACTTCCAACTCGTCCGCAGTTTACAAGTTGTTTGTGGCAAGTTGACTCGCTCCATATTACTGTATCGTTGTCCAGTGTCCATTCTCTAACAAAGTCGCTGTATACATTGTAGGTACATAGGTTTATTTGTAGAATATAATTTGTGTAGTTTTGATCGGAACTATAACTGCATTTATAACCTAGGTACAGAGAATTACAAAAAAAAATGAGCTTAGACACACTAATTATTTGCAAAACTTTAGGGCGACTTGCGCAACGATGCCTAATCGTATTCAGTGCCTAAATATGATTTAGAGAGTTGTCAAATCATATAAATACGTCAAATTGTAACATGTTTAGCTAATTACGTTTAGGCATTGTTGTGCAAGCCATGCTTAAAATTATAAGTGTACAGATAGTGTCAATGTGCTTGCTTAATTGGACAAGAGTTGGAAGAAAAAGATGTTTATTGGTTGTGCATAAGACGTAACATTTTTACTAATTGTTTGAATACCTTCGATTGCTTGCCGCAGGTTATTATCATAATTTATAGGTATCCCTTATATGTACGCAGTAATATTACTATTTGTTACAGTCCTACAGACAATTTTCTACTTTCCAAAAATTCAAAAGGTAAAAGTAAGTTTTCGGCAATAGTTCTAATTATCTCATAAATCAATATTTAATCGACTGGAGATTTAGAGTCATTGGTAATTTGTTCCTAGATGTTAACTTATTAGTTATTACTTATCCTATTTTTATACTCTAAAAATATTGGTGATATTTTCTAGATGTAACATACATAATTCGGGTTGAAACAATTAACAACGAATAACTTAACATCGCATACTCATATAGTTAATTCAAACGCTCCAAGCGTTTGCGAACTAAGTTCAAATCAAATCAGTTGTCAGCACTGATTACGTGTGTTCAACAACTTTATCAAATCTGCGATGAAATGTCCATTAGTGTCAGTTTACTGGAGAATTTGGAGAATGTAAGTACGTAGTCTACAAACCGAATACTTAGAATAATCATACTGACGAATAAAATCATTATATTTCCCGCATCACAGATGATAATGTTCTATATGCGAAAATATGAGTAATAGTTTGATTGGCACTTGTTTCCGGGTATCTAGTAGTTATTGCTCCGTAGGTACGATTATAAATAGTGTTCTAGAGACAACTACCAATATACATATTTCTGTGACAAGTCTGTCGAAGCTCGGAACTTTAAGCAAGTTCACAAATGGAACAGATTTTTCCCCATAAGTACTTAATTCTGTCATGTTTATTTGTAAAGGCGGTAGCGATAGCTTTTGAATGTAAAGTTTTCGGCCAGGCTACATTTTATAATTTTCAAGCTTCGAGTTAGTAGGCTTTAAAGTAATCTTGTATATTATACAAAATTCCCATTGGTAACCTATTCATAGTTATGTTGCTTAGGATAAAATGTTTACAATTTCCTCAATGATGAAGTACACGAGTGTTTTGAATAGACTTTTATGAGAGTAAAACGCCAAAAAAGTTAATTCAAACTTCCATTGCCGAGTCAAAGTACACGCTTAAAAATATGAGCAACGGAAAATTAACAAACTTTGCGATATAAAATTCGCTTTACGATGTTTTAAAACTTTTGCGCTCAGATACAATGGAATCATAAAAATATTATTAAATTGATAATGAAGGTGTTCGCGAGTTTAACGACAATAATCTAGTACTACCGTTTTAGTAAATTATATGGCAGTAGTAAATTAGTCCTTCCTTTATGAAGTTAGCTAGTTCGATATAAGCTATTCGATATACATATTTAATAGGTATTGACACGCTGCTTCGAAGGCATTCTGCCTGTGGCTAGTCTCAGGCGGAAGTCATATGTAGTTCCTTCAAAACCTTGGCTATCTAGGTAGCTAGGTGATAGGTTATATTTAATTAATGTACTAGGATTAAAATACAATTTCTTAACTAGGTTTATTAATGTCCATTAAAATGTTGATCTAATCCTCTGTACAGAACCATTGAATACAAAACATATCGATTTGTAAATCATGGAGTCAATCATCTGACCACAAACAAAGGCATACTGTATTGTCTACTGGTTATTATTGCTCTGTATTGATATATTGTATTGCTCTGGTCCTGATAAGGCAAATTAGTTTTGACTATATATTTAATCTATCAAATAGCGTTTTTACTCTAGCTTTAAACTGAGATAGGTACTCAACCTCAGCCTATTGTTGTAAATCTAGACTCTAGTGTCTAATCTCTAGTGACTAGACCATTTTTGCGATTTCAGATTAGACTCTAGTCTATCCATTTGACGACATCCGTGGCGCAGTGGGTGAATAACCTGCTGAGACCCAGGAGGTTGCGGGTTCGATTCCCGCTGCGGAACAAATGTTTGCATGATCTATAGATATTTGTTCCAGGTTTGGTTGTTTCTTTCTTAAACGAGCGAAGCGAGATCTCCCTAACAACTTGGGAAAATTGGGGTTCTCTTTATGTATGTATATCAGTATGTATGTTTGTTTGTCCGAGGATAACTTTCGAAGCAGTGATCCAACCATCGTAAAATTGTGTATGTAGGTAGGGTAGTGATGGCACGATTCTGGTGACTAAATAAGCTAAAAATGTGTGTGGGGGGGGGGAGGGGTTGTTGAGATATTGGGGTTTAAGAAGGGTAAAAAAAAACAAAATGGGACTATCCGGTCAAATGGCACGTCTAATGAAAGGTCTTTATGAGTAGATTTTGACCACGTTTTTATTATTACTTTAATCCTCGCAGTTATTAAGTTAATGTGTAAACAGTAAGGTAGTGTAACTTTAGTGACTCAAATATAGGCAAAAGTCTGAAATCCAGAATAACTGCAATATCAACCTCAAAAAAGTATAACCAAATTACATAAACTCCCGTTACCTGTAATTTGGATGAAACTGAAGGTTAAGTTTTTTGGTTATGTATTTCGTGGCACTATTTTGATAGTCAAAGATTACAAATAATATTTTTATTTGTCTTTATGGGAGACTCGCGAGATCTCAGTTCGAAGTGAACCTCTGGTATATTTTAAGCATGTATTTACAAAAAAACGTATGTAAGTATTCTATCAGTAATCTGGTTCCCATAGTTTTGCTTACTTTGGGGCTAGATGGCGCTTTGTGAAATGTCTAGCATTATTTTATTTATTTGTTTATTATTTATCCAAGTTCTCTTGGATCCTATTCCCATCTCAGCCCTCCTATTAGTTAATTTGGCTTTTGACATAGTAAGACTTTAAACAGTTGATAAGTGTTTTACTTATCAACCCGTATTTTTTAAAAGATTCAAACAAAAGAAAAGTTCTCATCTAATTCATAGATTTATTTTATATCACGTCTATCATATCTTTCAAACAGTAAAAACTCATGAGATCTAAAATAATCATTTTCTATTTTAATTTGGGAAACAAACAGTACATTAATAGGTACAGTAACGTAATAAGTTTCTTCCGTTAGATTACAAAAAGAAAAGAAAAACGGTCTAGATGGCATTTTAAAAAAAATTATATAAAAAAAAGAATTCACTAAACTTTATATTACCTTTTTTATTAACCAAATAGGTAAAGTACTTAATAATCGCATCATAGAGCCGAGTGGGTTGCTAGCTCGCTTGTAACTTGTTTTCATAATTTAATAGTTTGTACCTACGCTAAAACCAGTTGTGCTTATGTAGTTTTTGTAGAAACGTGTAATTTGCGAACAATAATTTGCAACAAATGATAATTGAACTTTATAACCGTGACAACAGCCTTGAGCTTATAAATAGCAAATTTTAATTGATTTTAGGGTTCCGTTACTCAACAAGAAAAATGGAACCCTTACAGGGTAATTTTTAAGGAACACTTGGATATATCAAGTTGAAATTAATATCAAATACGTAGGTGTATGGCCCCTTGAAGATGTTAAAAAATCAAGTCAACGCAATCAAAATTTCGGCCATTTATGCTCCATCTTTTGCTCGCAAATAAATCAATATGTATATCGGGTACTTCCCGTTGACCTAGAACCATGAAATTTTGTAAGAAGCGGGGTCTCATAGCACAAGTAAAGGCAATAATTCGATAATCGTTATATTTGTGAAAAAACAACGTTCGTAAAAAATCCTTTACTATAGGGAAGTAGGGGGTGATTTTTTTACTCTCGCACCCTATCTTGTTAAACAGGTCTGTTAAAAATTTAAAAACTCAACACTTTTTTGATAAAAGAACCCGTTTACGAAATATAGAGACTATAAATTGCCATTTTCGTAATAGTCGTGTGATAGCCAGTACGGTTGTACTGTACTGGCTACGGAATCCTTCAATGTGCGTGGTTCGACACGCGCTTGACGATTTTTTTTGCCGTTTGAATGAAGAGGTTTAGACAAAATTATAGGAAGGGATGCAGACCGGCTGAAATGATGTTGATTAGAGCATTGACTTAAATGATAATGAATTGTTTTATTAAGTCTAGACGAATTATATTTTAATAGTATTTTTATGTTAAAGTGTTTTCAACATTTAAAAAAAAAAAATCTCTCTAAAAACCCTCGCTCGCAATATTTGTGATGGTTTTAAAAATCCTAATGATATTTTATGATGAAATATAGTAAACTGCGTTCTAATTTAAGTCATTGAAGGATACTGTGACAAAAAAAAGAAGAGATAATCCCGTTGTGATGAGAGTAACATAAGAAGGGCGTTTCTATTCCCCTTGTCTTACAAAGACAAATAGATCACAATCTTGGAGGTTTCGTAGTTTTTATGGTATGAACTCAGGCAAGTCTGTTTAAATTTCTAATTTATCAATATACTATAAATGGATTTTTGAATTACTATTTTAATGTACGTAGTAAGTATAAGCATGTTTTGTTTTTTTTAGCTATTAGCCCCAAACTAAACAACTTATTACTATTGGAACTAGATAACTGATAGAATACTTTAAGGAGTAGGTATATTATTGTTTTTTTATTGTTATTGTAGTATTATTCTCCTTCTATTTTTTTAGTAAAACACGCATTGAACTTTTTGTTGTTACAAATGTCCATAGGCTGCGATAGCCGCATACCATCAAGCCAATTTTGTCTCACTTTTTCTCACAAACACTGAATAATAGAATTGAAATCGGACTTGTGTATTTTATATTATTAACGTATTGTGCGCATCATTATGGAGTGACCTAGGCTACCCAAATAAAACTATTTTAAAAGGTCAATTTCAAATATATTTAATGTATTCATTAAAACAAGTACCTAGATTACAAGTTTATCATCACACTTTAATCATAAGTTTTTGGTAGACACTCTAAACTAAGGTATCTAGCTGTTTATTACTAAGTAGGTTGCACTCATCACCTTTATTCGGGTCCAGGCAGAGGGATGTAGACCAGTTCTTCATAAGGAACCACTAGGAAGAATTTCTCAATAGTTTTAATGACCAATTCGACTGCATAGTCCACGAATGGTTTCCCGAACTCCTTGGCCACTATCTTCCAGTTTTCGTTTAGGAACATTAGGACTGTTTCACCTGCAAACAAATATTTCTTAATTATTCTTTCTTCTGTTTTATTTCTTTTAATTGTATTTTTAATTTTTTTATACATTGTATTTTCTTCAAACGACTCATACTTAAATTGCAGTGCCCTATACATATAAGCTTCATAATATCTAAGCTGTATAAAATGTTTGAATGAATGAATGAAAACACTTTATTGTACACAATATAAAGAAAAAAATACAAACAAAATATAAAACACAAAGCAAATAGACAATGGGCGGTCATATCGCTTAGAAGCGATCTCTTCCAAGCAATCTTTGGCTGAAGAGGGTTTGATTATAACAAAGATTATAGCGCACCCCACTAGTGCGGCCCCTCTCGCCCCTCCTGCCCCTTCGCCTCCCGGCCCTGTGCCGACGCGTCGGTCGTCCCGTCTCCAGATGCGGCGCCCGGCCGCCCGTCAGTTAGTAACAGATTCCCGAGGCGAGAGTATGCGCGTGCGCCGACCCAATTATTAGTGGCCTTAACTGCTCAATCTTAGTGATAAGATTCGTAATTGTGTAGAGGATATTGTATTATGTGTTTACTGAATAAGTGTTGAATAAATATCTCTATAACTGGCAGCCTAACGTGGAGCAGAATCGTAAACTGTTGTGGTGTACGTGAAACCTCGGGTAGTACAAGCGTCACCAGCCTCGTGTCGCGAGCGCCACGCCGTTCTGAGAAAAACTCGGGTTTTTTTTTGGCTGTTACTACTCGACTACGGACATTGAACATTTTTGTTTGGATATAGTTTTTCGTCATGTTGTTACTTTGTTGTCATGTTGTCGTATGGTGCGTTGTTGTGACTAGGTTTTGATGCAGGTATTACGTAAATATCTGAACCTAGGGTGCTAGTACGGACACAAATACGGACAAATAACTTTCCAAATAGTGTTAAAATGTTTATTCGTTGATGCTCGTAGTGAATCTGTGCATAAACAATACCTGCCTACGGTACGGACACGGTATTTGATAAGTTCGTAGAACAAACACTACGTACGGATTACAGACAGTGTTGGTGTGTTGATAAAGTTCATAGTATTTACTTATTAAATACCGGTAGTTATGACGTGAAGACGTCTGTTTGGTGTGAACTTTGTCTGTGAACAGTTTAGTTGACGTGAAAACGTTGGTTTGGTGTGAACTTTGGCGTAATTGACGGTTATAAATACTACGTGAGAAATATTAAATAAGATGGTGCTAACGAGATCGCGCACGACGAGCCCGGCATCCACCGGGGTGCATAGCGAAGGGATGGCGCCGCCCATAGCGCCCGCACTGGAGTCAGCTACGCGTGACGCCGGTGCTGATGCCGCTCAGGTGGCGCGAGCAGACCTGCAGCCAGCTGTTGGTGCTGCAGCGGCTCCAGTCGTAATGACGACGGACCAACTCCTGCTGCTCATAAACAGGCTAAGTCGCAGCGATCCTGTAAGTACACCTGTGCATACTTATTCTGGAAATTTTGCCAAGTGTACGACGCGTTTTGATGGAGCAAAATCCAGCAACGTCGAAGCTTTTATTGATGCTGTTGAGACGTACAAACAATGTATCGGCGTCGATGAAAATAACGCGCTTCGTGGATTATCTATGTTGTTGACGGGGTTAGCCGCCACATGGTGGCAAGGGGTGAAGGACACGACCCTTACATGGCAAGCTGCTTTAGAGTCGTTGAAGCAGACTTTTGGTCCAAGATTACCCCCGCACAAAATATATAGGAAGATTTTTGAACGAGAGCAACGAATGGATGAGTCAACGGATTTATTTATTTGTCGCATAAGAGCGCTTTTTGCCCAGCTCCCGCCATTATCCCTGACGGAGACGGTGCAAGTAGATATGACGTATGGGCTGATGCAACGACGTCTTCGCGAGAAGGTTCCGCGCTCCAGTTTTAGCACTTTTGCGGAGTTGCTAACAGAAGCGCGCCGCGTCGAAGATATACTGCTTGAGGAAAACCACCCACGTCACATCGATGATAATAAACCTTTGTTGCATTCATCCGCTACGGTTCCGCGGTCGCCGGCTGTGCCTTCTACTTCTACAAATAAATTCAAGCCGCAATGCCATTATTGCAAACAGTACGGCCATCTGAAAGAGAACTGTCCGCGACTTGATCATCCGAAGAAGACTACTAAGGACAGTCCAGTTGAGAGGGAACCTCGAGCACCGACCATCACGTGTTTTGGGTGCGGAGCGCCTGGCGTCATTCGTTCGAACTGTCCTACCTGTAAAGAAAAGAAACCGGTCGTTTCTTCTGTTACTGCGTTTCAATCTGTGTCCGCGAATTCCGATAATATCGATTCGCGAGTGCGTCCAGTGTTAAATGTAGGAATCTATGGTGAAGTGGGAAACATTTTAATAGACACGGGTGCTAAGCACTGTATAGGAAGTGTTAGTCTAAGATCTCACTTAGTTAAAAATGGTCACCAGTTTAAAAATGTATTTATCGAACTTAAGTATGCTGATGGGCATATTTGTGCACAAAATGTCGACGTAGCGCACGTTAACGTAACGGTGCGAGGGGTAGCACTAGTCGTAAATTTTATTATGCTACCGGATGCTACTGAAAGTTTGTTGGGAATGAATTTCATTCAGGACGTTGGCATGGTATTAGATTTCGCTAGGGGGGTATGGTTTGTGAGACATGATATGACGCCTCAGTCTATTGTTTTTGAAAAGAGGTCGTTACAGCCTCTTACCTGTTCGTCTGTGGGTCTTCGCAAGGATGAGGGATCCCATCTTGGTCCGGAGGAACGGGAACAACTGGCTGAACTCCTGAATGGCCATGAGGATATTTTTACTCCAGGGGGAGAACCTACCCAGTTCGCTGTACACCGCATAGATACTGGTGATGCCGTGCCAATTGCAAGTCCGCCATATCGAGTTTCACCCGCTAAGGAAGGAATAATTAGAAAAGAGATAGATAGAATGCTAGAAGACAATATCATTGAAGAAGCCGAGTCGGAATGGGCCTCACCTGTGGTGTTGATACCAAAGAAGAATGGGGAAATTCGGTTCTGCGTTGATTACCGGAAACTTAATAGCGTCACTCGGACTGATAAATACCCGCTTCCGGTGATAGACGAGCTGTTGCAGAGCACGAAGCCTGATTGCGTTATGTCTACGATAGATTTGAAGGCTGGATATTGGCAGACTATTGTAGCACCAGAGGATCGCCATAAAACAGCTTTTACGACTCCGTACGGGAACTTTCAATGGAGGCGCATGCCTTTTGGGCTTAAAAACGCCCCAGCCACGTTCCAGCGCATGATCGATAGGATGAGATCTGGCCTAAAAGACGTCTGCGTACTTGCCTATCTTGATGACCTTCTGGTAATCTCACCAAATCTTGATCAGCATGTGAAAGATCTTGAACAAGTGTTCGAGCGCCTTCGTCTGTTTAACCTAAAAGCAAACCGTGGTAAGTGTGTGTTCGCTAGGGATAAAGTGACTTACCTGGGGCACGTTGTTTCTTCACGAGGTATTGAGCCAGATCCTGCAAAGGTCGAAGCAGTGATGAATATGAAGACTCCAACGAATTTGAAAGAACTTAAGACGTTTCTGCAGACCTGCGCTTGGTTTCGCAAGTTTATTCCACAGTTCTCAGAAGTGGCGCGCTCGTTGACGGATCTCACAAAGAAAGACCGACGTTGGCAATGGGGGGAGAAAGAACAAAGAGCCTTTGAAGAACTTAAGTTGCGGCTATCCACTAGTCCCATTCTTCAGCAGCCAAACTTCGATGAGCCGTTTGTACTGCGAACCGATGCCAGCGCGTATGCTCTTGGAGCAGTTTTAATGCAAGGAGTGACTCCTGACGAAAGACCTATTGAGTACGCCAGTAGATTATTGACACCTGCCGAACGGAACTATCATACCACCGAGCGGGAAGCCTTGGCAGTGGTTTGGGCTTTAGATAAATTCCGAGGGTACGCTGAGGGAGCACGAGTGTCTATTTTTACGGACCATCAACCCTTAAAATGGCTTTTGTCATTAAAGACGCCAAGTGGTCGATTAGCCCGTTGGGCGTTGAAAATACAATCGTTCGATCTGGAAATTGGGTATACCCCGGGAAGAGTGAATGTGGTCGCGGATACGCTCAGTCGCCCAGTAGACCAAGGGTCTGAGGTTTTGCTTACCACCAGTCCGTGTAGCATTTGCCCTGTGGTTATCGACTTACCCCAATGGAAATCAGAAGACCTTCGGGACGCTCAACTAAAGGATACTGAAGTCAACAAGATTATCCTGGATTTCGAAAATGTAAACAACCCGGAAGCAGCCATACGTTGGACGGATAGAGGGTATTATCTTTCACAAGGCGTATTGTACCGCTGCGATCCGGATGGGGAATCCGAAGAACCTCAACTAGTAGTACCAGAGTCATTGCGGGCAGAGCTTTTAAAGGAGCTTCACGACGCGCCCACTGCTGGACACTTGGGTCTGGAGCGGACCCTAAGAAAGATCAAAGAACGATATTACTTTAAGAACATGAGGACTTACGTAGCTCAATATCTCAAGTCCTGTGACGCATGTCAAAAATATAAAGCTACTAACTTGAAGCCTGCTGGACTTCTACAGACCCCTGTGCCTCAGCAGCGGTTTGAAGTCCTCGCGATGGACCTGTTTGGTCCCCTTCCTGAAGGACAAAAGGGAGAAAGGTGGATTCTGCTTATAGAAGATACGGCGAGTCGTTGGGTAGAGCTGTTCGCGCTTCGTGATGCGACTGCAGAGTCCTGCGCTAAAGCTCTTATAGAAGAAGTCTTCTTACGATATGGTTTGCCTCGTCGTATCATCTCGGACAATGGAAGTCAGTTTGTGTCGGCCGTGATGCAAAAGGCTATGTTTGTGCTAGGAGTGCAGCAATCATTGATCCCCGTGTACCATCCGGAAGCTAATCCTGCGGAACGCAAGAATCGTGAGCTCAAACAGCTTCTTGCCATCCTGGTTGGGGCCGAACATCGGAAATGGCCGAACTTGCTCCCGACGGTGCGATTTGCGCTCAACAGTGCGTACAATCAGGGGACAGGTAAATCAGCTGCTTACCTTACTTTCGCTCGAGAGCTGCGGTCACCTATGGCTGTGCATACTGACCTGCGTGCAATAGTAGGCCAGCAGAACTTTGTACCGCAGATCACCCCGTACTTAGAAGAGTTCTCGCGGGTTCTATGCGAAGTAAGTCTGCGAATTGAGGAGCAGCAAGATATTCGGAAATCTTCGGGCGACCAGCATCGAAGAGTCATTGCAACTTATAAAGAGGGAGACCTGGTTCTTGTGGAAACTCACCTGGCGAGTAACGCGTCTAAAGGTTTCACCAGCAAGTTTGCTCCCAGACGGGAAGGCCCGTACCGTGTCTCCCAAATTGTCAGTCCAACGTCGTTTTTGGTCATTGATAGTACTGGGGTCATTAAAGGGAAGTACCATGCCAGCGCTCTGACCCCTTATGTAGGTTCATCCCCAGCAATTGTCCATCAACGGCGCCGCGGAAGACCAGCCAAGTCCCAGACGGGTCGTTCTTGTGACTTGGAGGGGGAGGTTATAGCGCACCCCACTAGTGCGGCCCCTCTCGCCCCTCCTGCCCCTTCGCCTCCCGGCCCTGTGCCGACGCGTCGGTCGTCCCGTCTCCAGATGCGGCGCCCGGCCGCCCGTCAGTTAGCAACAGATTCCCGAGGCGAGAGTATGCGCGTGCGCCGACCCAATTATTAGTGGCCTTAACTGCTCAATCTTAGTGATAAGATTCGTAATTGTGTAGAGGATATTGTATTATGTGTTTACTGAATAAGTGTTGAATAAATATCTCTATAAGATAAAGGTCGGGGTTGTACATTTATAGCTAAACTATTTATTAAGAGAGTGCATTTAATACCAAAATAAAAATATAATTTAATACTATGACAATTATAAATACATAATATTTGTATTCATATTTATAAATAAATATGAATACAAATACAACATGTAGGTACTTATATTAAATATACATATATGTATATAGATACATACATATAAATTATAACATATATTAATAATATGTAATTTATAGATAAGCTGATAAATGCGATTGCACAATAATAATATATAAATGAATTGTGCGATGCTACGACGTTTCTGACAAATGCAAACTTTTAACCCTAATGTTTGTGCATGTAAGCAAAATAAATAAATAAGTTAAAAAAATATTGACCTGTAAAAACTAAAAATAAGTTTATAATTATGTTGTATGCTCTGCTGTTGTATTTTAGGGTTATTTACGAGTGAGTATGTAGTTCAAGGTAGAGCAATAAACAAAACCTCTCTTTTTATCTGAAACCCTGTTTTTTCAAGTTCACAACAAACGCTGTTATAATATTTACCTATCTTATTTTTATGAATGGTATGTTTTATGAAAATTTCGTGTATCTTGGATGAAAATAGATAAAAGAAGTCTTCCCGTGTGCACCTCGGGTTTTTTATACCCAGAACAGAGTAGGAGGTGAAACAAAAAGAAATACAAGTGCCAGAGCCGCCAAAGAATTTTCAATTTTCACACAACAAATTAACAATACTTTTTGTAACAATTTAGCTGGACTTTGCACCTGTTTCTCAGTAACCGCTCGGTTTTACGCACCTACTATTCCGCATCGAATAGCACTTGAAATGAAGGGATATTTATTCTATGAATTGTGGTTGAATTACATGGTGTCAATTTTAGTTTAGCTCAAATACATTTCGCATAACGTAAGCATGTAATTTTATTATGTTTGAAATTAGAATTATTATGTAGATACATTATACAATTTATCAATATATTTATTTAATATATCACATTATAATACAATGAAGGAAATTAAGGATTAAAAAAAAAATTATAATGTAAATAAAACAGTATTTAATCATCTACCTCGCAGGTGGTTATAAAAAGACATTAAAACATCACAGTTAGCATATACCTATACGATCGTTAAATAGGAAATCTCGTAGTCTTAGTTATAAACTATTAATTAGGACTTGTATTGATTTCCGTTTTTGACGGAAGGTTCATCAGAATGTGACAAATAGGACGCATATTAATTAGGTAAGTATGTAATTATGCTTCCGATGCTCAAGGCTCACCGATTGGCGTCCACTCGAGTGTGTCATACAGACAGGCATTAATATTCTGCTAATGATGGTAGCCTTTTGAGTGGTAAAGATATTTTTTATTCATCGATTGTTCTGAGTCCAATATTTGACTCTTCCATGTTTGATAAAAGATGACGAACACGACTAAAATTATTCGAACTATCATTATACCTTTGGTTTAAATAACATCTGCGAAGTATGCTCTATTGTAGGTATTAACTTGAAATCTTTACCACAGCGGCTTATTTTACTTCTGTATAAGATTCAGTATTTTGATTGCGTTCATACAAAGTGGATTCAAATTATTGGGAAATTAAGTACATGTCAGATATTGTCTTCAAATGCACTGTGCGTTTTTAATATATGTAGCCTCTACACCACGGACCATGATGGACAATCAAAGAATGCGCTATGATTGCCACCATGATTGCGCAGCTGTCTACACTATGGGCCGTGATGGACAATCACAGAATGCGCCTTGATTGCCACTATCAATGGCGCACCTACATTTGTTAAAATGATGAACATCGAAACAGTAGCATCTGCAGCTATTTATTTATTTAGTGTATATAACCACTATATAAATGTTATCTATAAAAGCGCGTCCGCACCGTACCGTCAACAAATACGAACTGAGTGATTGGCGATCGATCGTATGGACACGCTTACAATCATGGCCGCAAACTTCCTTTGATGTCTGTCCGAAAAACCGACATGAAGGAGGAAGGAGGGATAAGGTCATGAAGATCTTGCGCACATTTACCAAAATAAATCTTGTAAAAACTTCATTATCTTCAGTATCTTGACCTTACGGAGGACCAACTAAACAAGCTTGAGCGTCTGCAAAATTTCTGCATTCGATTTATTTTTGGACTCCGTAAATTTGATCACATCTCCGAATTTCGTCTCAAACTCAAGTGGTTACCTATTCGTCTTCGCCGGAATGCTCATATCCTTTCTCTTTTGTACAACATCCTCCAAAATCCCTTAACCCCTTCCTACTTGAAGGAACGATTTGAGTTCCTTCACTGTTCTAATCCTCACTCGCTCCGATCATCTGAAAATTTGATGCTGAAAACCCCAGTGCATAGAACTAGATTCTATGATGATTCCTTTACAGTTCAAGCAACACGTCTTTGGAACACATTACCGGTCTCAATACGGCAAGCTCCATCATTAGCCACATTTAAAACAAGAGTGAAAATATTTTATCTCTCAGAAACGTCGTAGTGTCGCTATATATATATATATATATATGTATGTGTGTTTATGTATATTTTTATTTAATTTTATTTATCGTAGGTATATATTGTCAATATTTATTTAAGTATATTGTTTTATTTTATTGTAAATGATCAGCGTTCTGTTAGTATATACCCCCCTCCATTATTGTAATGTTACAAAAATCCTCTCCATCCAAAGGTTGTCTGGAAGAAATCGCTTCTAAGCGATAAGACCGCCCATTGTACTTGTTGCTTTGTGAATTTTTATATTTTTTGTTTGTTTCTTGTGTGGTGTACAATAAAGTATTTTCATTCATTCATTCATTCATTCATTTCATTCATTCATTCATTCATTATTTCGATTTCAGAGGTATCGAGTATTCGTCGTTTAAATAGATTTGTAAATAAAATTAATTCTACTTACTCAACTCCTTGCTGCCTTTGAAGAGGTTTTTAAGATCAAAAGTCACGCGGTCTCCGTAGTCAAAGTCGTATTTGTAGTTTCGTAACGCGAAGTGGTTAACGCCGTTTGCGTCTTTGATGTATTTGGTGTTGATGTCTACGCTCATTCTGAGGTTTGCTGAAACAATACATAAGAGATTATTTGACACGTAGGAGATAAATGTATTTTGAAGAACGCTATGTAGTATGGTGCTTGTAGTATTTTAAATTACGGAAACCCGAAGAAAGTCATTCTTAAAAAATCGTTGAATCTATGTGTCTGTGAAAGTGTTTTCAATAACAATGTAAATGATGTAATGTAATGAGACACTGGGTGCAGGTACACAAGCCCACCCAACTTGTAAAACAGTAGTATCTTTTAAATTTTATTAGTTGTTATGATTTTATTTTCCTAAATTATTAATTTTAAGTTGTCGAATTATTTTTATTCTGTATTTGAATTATTTATTTAATTAATTAATATAAATTATTACCAACTGCACTAAGCACATAGTTTTAAGATTTCATTTTTTACTAACAATTTATGGAAATAATATCTGAAAAAATAATTTGAATTTGAATAACAAGTTCATTCGATTCCTTGTTTTATAAACAGTTGTTAGTTGTTATTTTATTGTTGCCTGAATTAAATAATGTATTATTATTATATTTATTATTATTCCACGTATTTATTTATAAACTCAGGTTATAGGCCTGGACCTTATTATTACTTTCTTTATTACATAACTAGCTGACCCGCCCGCGGCTTCGTTCGCGTGGTTTGTCAATAAAACATTACCCTCCTTCTGTGCAGTCGCGTAAAGTGTATCCTATGTCTCAAGTCCATTCATATCTCTCTAGGTATATAGGCACCAAATTCCATCGAAATCGGTCGAGTCGTTAAGTCGTGAAAAGGTAACAAACAGCCAGAGATACAGAGTTACTTTCAAATCGGTATGTACGTAGATTATAACCTGGATTAACATATATGCTACTTTTTGTTGACAAACAACGCGTGCTAAGCCGCTGGCGGAAGCTAGTTATACATATTGACGACCTCCGTGGTGCAGTGGGCGAATAGGCGGCTGAGACGCAGAAGGTAACGGGTTCGATTCCCGCCGTGGATCAAATATTTGCATGATCTACAGATATTTGTTCCGGGTCTGGTTGTTTCTCTATATATTATAAGTATGTATTTACAAAAAAAAATATTTAAGTATTTTATCAGTTATCTGGCTCCCATAGTACTCGTACAAGCTCTGCTTAGTTTGGGGCTAGATAGCGCTGTGTGAAATGTCCAGCAATATTTATTTAGTTATTATATTAACCTTATTCTTGAATCACCCTATCTATTGCTGAAAACTACATTAAAATCCGTTGAGTAGTTTAAAAGTTCTAAGGTAACAGACAGCGGAAGCGACTTCATTTTAAACTATGTATGTAAAAAAGAAAATCGCGGGCAACTCCTGCATGCGCGCAGCACAGGACCGGGAAGGGCGGCGTTTACAAAGGGAGGCCTACACCCAGCAGTGGGTACTTATGGGCTGTGGATGGGGATTATTATTATTAATGATTTCTCGTCGGTTTTCGCTTTATTATGCACAAACCAGAAGATAAAGTTTACTTAATGAATTTTAGACAATTTCAAATTTTGATCTAATCTCGCAGCCTGTAAATGCAACCAATCATTAAATGATGCAAATAAAAGCAGAGGATGTCTGTATATATGTATTGTAATGCGACCGATAAGTTAGAATACGAGTATTGAGGTGGTACTGACTGTCAGCATCTACCGCATTGCTCACAAAAATTCCACTTACTTAATTTAATTTTGGCATCTCCTTCACCGTCAATGTTAAATAATAGGATCTTGCCAATAGCGTCATATTGTCCCTTAATGGTCAAATTGCAGTGGAAATCCAGGACGAAGTGACGCTTCTCCAATTCAGATCTGTAAGAAATTCAATAAGTTCAATTAAGACTGATTCCCACATGTACAAACCGCCTGCGTACAGGCTATTGCGCCTGTAGAAGTAATAGGTAATTAAATCAGTTCATCTGTACGGAGTGTCAGGAACCTGGTAGAAGTCTAAACCATAAATCAGTTTCCAAAGCTGTCCAAAATAAACGGCATTTTGAACAGCTTTAGTAAGATACTAGTTGACCCGGCGAACTTCGTACCGCTTTGACATGCATATGACGTGGGCTGCCAATGGGTCGCCCCGGTAGAATTGCCAATCGGCCATGATTAGCTGCATTTATGTATGAGAAAATGAATTTTCTTCATAATTTCTTTTTGCGTGCAATTTTCCGATATTTTAATAGATATTCTGCTATTCGGGACGGAGACAAATACAACAAATCAAAAATCATCAAAATCGGTCTAGCCGTTCTTGAGTTATAAGTGTTCGAACAAACCCGACTTTGTTTTATATATTAAGAAGATGTAGTTGTAATACTACTCAGCAGATGTTGTGCTTAACTAAATCGTAAATAATTAATTATAGGCTATATTGTTTACTATTTCAAATTAAGTGGTAGGCAATTAAAATACTCCACAAAGTGTTAGTTCATTATTATGATGATATCTTTAAACACCATAAAAGATTATGACCAGGATAAATTACTTACCAAGCAGGCAAACAAATAGAACACATGAACCAAGATGACATTTAGTTAAACACTGTTTAGTTCATTTCAACCCTATATAGGGTTTTTTTATTACTAGCTGACCCCGGCTTCTTCGTTCGTTTGCAAAGGTCTTAAGATGATTAAATTTTTTCTTATGTATTTTTATACGAGTATGTAATAGTAGATACAATACATAACTTTTAATCAAGAATGCGAGGACATTAGAAAATATTTTTTATAACAATTTGTTACTAAAAGAAAATTTGGATTCCCGGTGTCCATTGTTTTATTTTATTTTTCACAACCGGACTGTAGCCTGTTACATTTTTAAATAGAATTACAGGTGCATTGTTCAGTATACGGCCGCCGTGTGCGAACATTCATAATATTACTACAAAGTTCGCAGGAAGCATTTGTTAACTATCGACTTACATAATCCAGTCATTATTTATTATCTCTTGTAAGAAATCAAGGTCTAGGTACTCTCAAGTCTAGTGGCTAAATGGAGCGGTCTCGATAGAATATCAGCGCTTTCCATTACGGCGGGCATAATGCTGAGTCGAGTCCCATTTACTGCTGTAGCACACAGTATCTACCAAGTTCTCCCTTTTTTTTATTAATGTTTTAAGTTTATAATACATATTTAACTGTTTTTTTTTGTATTTCATCTATCTTAAAATGTACTTGTGTTGTATATTGTGTGCTAATGTAGTGAATTTTCTTAATTGAATAATTCTTAATAGAAGTGATTGTCTTTGTCTTGTCTAAATCCTTTTCTACATAACAATATTAAGGAGCTACTTGTGTCGGAGCTACACAATGTAGATCATTCACAGGACGAGCAATGTTGAACTCCGCCATAGATTGCACAAAGTGATCTATTGCGGTCTGATGTCTCCTAGGTTTATATGTATACAGGTACCTATAGTAAAGCCTACTACTCCATTGACGAATTTCTAAATGACAAATTTTAATGCCTGTTTCATTTTAGTGTAAGATTTTGAAAGTTTCCATGACATTTGTTTTGTTTTATTGTACCTACTCGTTGGCATTTTTGTATATGCTTGACATTTTATTGTATTCGTAGACATTTTTTTTCTCTTGTGGCATTTTTTATTTTTGAATATTGAAAATTGCATGCTCCTAAGCTGATTATGGAGATTCTAAATTTGATATATATATTTATTATCTGTTGTTGCTATGTGACTTACTCATTTCCGCAACGGAACAAATTAAATTAAATTCGCTGGCATTTCTTGTTGTAAGTGTTGCGTGTGGTCTATATCTTCTAATAATATAAAACAAAGTCGGGTTTGTTCGAGAACGGCTGAACCGATTTTCATGGTTTTTGATTTGTTGTATTTGTCTCCGTCCCGAATAGCAGAATAACTATTAAAATATCGGAAAAATTCACGCAAAGAGATATTATGAAGAAAAACCCTTTCCTTATACATTGATGCAGATAATGATGGCCGACGTATATTGACAGCCCGCGTCATATGCATGTCAAGGCGATACGAAGTTCGGCGGGTCAACTAGTTGTCAATAAAATCAAAATTAGCACACGAATTTAGTTTCGTAAGCAAAGTACAATTCTGAAATACTTTAAAATTCCAATAGTTCAGATTACTTTAGTGCCCATTTTCGGAGCATGTTTTTTGTCAATATCGTACATAAATGTTTACTAAAGCTGTGTGCACAAGTTCTCTAATCTTTAAATATTTTGCTACGAGAAACAAAACCCTCGGCTAGTATGGCTTTTTTTAAATTTGTATTTGCGGCTTTAGTGTCATTGCGGCTACGAGGCCTAATGTGATCGCCACTTGTTTTTATGTCGTCTCAAGTTCATGGGGCATTTAAAGTTGGCCACTAAGCCCTACAGCTGTTATAAACTCTAGGATATTCTTACTGATAACGGCTAAGAATGTGTTTGCCCAGATGAATGGTAAGTTTGCGCATTAGTGAACCTCACTTGTATGTATGGTACATGTCGGCTGGTATGTTGGGTAATCCTTAATGGTCTAACAATATCGGATTCAAATCACGAGAACTCCCGCTACCCTTGACCTGCAGTTAAACTACAAACAAGGTGGCACATGGTCATTGTACCATAGGAGGAAAAATACTGTATGTTGGCCGATACAGATCCGAAAGTCGGTTAGATTGTCTAACTATAGTCCAAAAAGGCTGTGATCGGATATTTTTTTTTCGAGAATGGATAATATTAGAATACTGTAAACTAAGGGGGTTATTCCCGCTGGTCCCCAGGGGGGGGGGACAGGGACAGGGGACCAGAAAAATTCCCAAATTCCAATACAAATGCAACGCAGTACGGACTTGTACTAATTCCGAATACTAAAAATTTCCGGAAATTTTAGTAGTGTATTTTAGTACCGCAACGGTAGGTAAAGTCTACTTGTGGATGATGATGGAAAATATTTTCTAAGTTGAGGCCTTGTCCAGTGGGATAAAGTCGATTCGATGAAGTCGAAAATGAAAATTAATTTATATTTGATTGATGTCTGATATTTAATATAATTAATATTTCTAAGGAACATAATATATTGAAAACTATAGGTGTGTTTAATTACAACAACAATAAATAAATAAATAATAAATAAATATCGCTGGACATTTCACACAGCGCTATCTAGCTCCAAACTAAGCAGAGCTTGTACTATGGGAACCAGATAACTGATAGAATACTTTTATAATTTTTTTTGTAAATACATACTTATAATATATAGAAAAACACCCAGACACGGAACATATATCTGTAGATCATGCAAACATTTGTTCCGCGGCGTAACAATATACCTACTATCTAAATCGGAAAAATAGTTCTAATAGAAAATGATTAAACATATAGAGTACAAGTTTGCCGCAGGTGGAGCCTTAGGTTTCACGATGAATCATAAAATCAAAATTTAAAAAATCAATTTATTTTTTCATTAAAATCACAAGAATCACTTTATAACGTCAATTTTACGGTCTGTTTCTCCGCGACCAAGCCAGGAAAGAAAGGCAAGAAACATCTTTACAATACATAACAATAAAGAAAATCAATTACGCATTGTAAAATTTTTGAGCAAGTTAGTGATAAGATGGATCTTGCGTGGCTTAGGTCTGGCATTTTCAATAAGGTGGAGGTACTTACACAACGTTATCCACGATACATTTTCTAAATCCAGTCACTTTGCCTTTATAGAAAGTGACCTTGAGTCCGCTCAAAGGGATGGCTAGCTTCTCTATCACGAAAGGGTCCAGGCTTGGTACTCCCAGTTCAGGGATACCCTTGACGAACCCTGGGATAGCATCTTGTGTGGCTTTCACTAGGCATTCTCTTGTTGTCGCGTTGCAAGGGTGGATGTAGTCAGCTGTTGATTAGACACATTGATATTTTATAAGCTTTTATATATACAACCTGTTTTGGTATGTACGACATTAATTTAAAACACACATCCGGAATCGTATTAACTGATTTAAGAAGTGGATTTAATAACGGTAGCTTGAATATTTATCCAGTAATCGATACATTTCCAATAAAAAATTTCAACGTAAATCGGCGCCGCCTTTGGACAATGCCGCTCAGTCAGTTTAACAGGTACCTACTTACATGATGAATGAATATGATTTGTTTACCTATTTTGTACTAGCGGTTCGTCCTGAACTGAGATCTTGCTAGTCTCCCATAAAAACGAAAAAAATATTATTTGTAATCTTTGACTATTAAACTGAATTTCGTCAAATTTCAGTTTTTATTATGGCTAATAACTTAAAAACTACAACAATTAAACTAAAACTAAACACAGGGTCAAAATGTACTCATAAAGACCTCACGCTAGACGTGCCACTTGACCGGATAGTCCCATTTTGTTTTATTTTACCCCTCTTGAATCCCAATATCTCCACAACCTCCTCACATGTTTAGCTCATTTAGTTACACCAGCATTGTGCCATCACTACCTACCTATATATCAAATTTCACGACGATCGGATCAACACTTCGAAAGTTATCCTCGGACGAACAAACATACATACATACACACTTACATACATAATATACATAAAACGCCGATTTGCCCAAGTTGATTTGTTGATCGCGCTTCGCTCGATCAACAAGTGGTTTCATTGATATTTTAGGTTTGGATATTAAGGTTGATCGAAAATTTTAAGTTTTCTGTGGTAATGAAATTGAAAAACCTATTTTACAACAATACTAGCTATTAGCCCTACCCGTGTTTTAATTAAATGTCGTACATAACAAAACACGTAGCATATATGTTGATATTTATAGGGCACTGGAAAGCGCAGCATAGGATGGCCGCACAAGATCGGCTGCTCTGGAAATCTATGATTGAGGCCTATGTTCAGCACTAGACGTCATTTGGCTCATAAACTTTATCAGGTCGGCTTTCCATCTAGTAGGGGGCTGTCCCGCTGCGCTTTCCAGTGCGTGATCTCCACTCTAGAACCTTTCTGTCCCCACGGCCAGCCGTCAGTTCTTCAAGCTATATGCCCCGCCCACTGCCACTTCAGCTGGCAAATCCTCTTGGCTATGCCCTGGTTTGTCTACGGTTGTCTTTATTTTTGATTACTACTAACTAACATTGTAATTCTCGTTAAAATAATGTATACATTAAGTACAAGCAATAATAAGTACCTACGGTAGTATCTATGTTTTTATCGCCAATAAATTGCATAGTATAAAAACACACACAAAAGTTCGTGCATGATTAACGAGTTCACATCATGACTTCACAAACAAAAGAAACGTGCGTTGCAAAAATACTCTTTTTAATTCTATGGCATCTGCCACAGATAATGTATAGTTAATAAGAAACTACCTTGAATCATCATTGTTTACCGGACAAAGTCAAGGACATCAATTCGTTATAGATTTGTAACCGGTATTTCCGGAAAGCTTTTGCTGCAAATAAATGTCAGAATAAGATGTCTATAGTAAATTAAATATTATTAATATATGATAATTTGATAATAAAATTGCAGACGAATGGTAAAAAAATACAACAAATCCGTTTTCCAGCATTTTTTGCTTGTAAAGCTTGGAACGGCGATTTAATAGTGTCAAATTAGATATTTAGAATTTTACTTATACCTAATACGTTTTTTCGTATTGGTATTTTAATAGTGCTTAGGGTAGGAAGCTGAATTTCAAAAAATCGGTCAACCCTTCTAACAAATACTTTTTTTATAAATCCACATGCAGATCGAACAAGCTTATGGACCACCTGATGTTAAGTGGTTACCATCGCCTATAACAAAGTATTGCCTCATAGGTCACGCATCTTAGAAACGTGCCCGGCGTCCATCAACTGGAGGCATACAGGTGTAAAGCCTCATTCATGTGCCTGTAATGTTAACTAACTAGATTTAGCGGAGTATGAGTATTACTTGCGCCCCTCCACAACAAGCTTATTGGTACTCAAATTAGTCAAGTTATTCCGGTTTTAGGAACACTGTAAGTCGACTTCAGCGGACTTTGACAGATATCATACAAAAATCATAGCAGATGTAAAGCTGCAAGGAACGGAATGAAATCGAATTTTTTGGGTACAAAATTGTACATAGCGTAATGAGCCAAAGGTCGCGCGTCTTCAGGGGAATTCTCGCGCATTCTCAGGAATTCTGGAATACCTGCTTTTGGTGTATCTAGCTTGTAAGTTACACATTAAATCCAGCTTGCATAACAATCCATAAACGCATTTAGCGACTAAATATGTTTAGGCATCGTTCGTTGCGCAAGTCACCCTAAAAGATTATTGACAGATTTAGAGTTATTTATGTTATGTAGATACAATTTTGTTACTAAAATTCGCTTCCATGCGTTCCGCGATATTGTAAATTGAGCACAACTCTATAAAAAGTTTAAACAATCTTAAAATTTGGTAGCTTGTATTTTGAGCCTCGCCCCAGAAGTTTTCAGTTGTACAGCCTGTATTATCAAAACGTCAACCTCATTAGATCGTGAAGCCAATACGGCAGCTTTTTAAAGCAACTCACAAACATCAAACGAGTCAGATCAATGGAAGCTCTTGAGACAGATACCTGATTGGTAATGATCGAACCCAGTGATGTGTATGAAATCAACGTACGGAGTGTCAAAGTAACAGTTTATTAAAACGTATTGGGTCGATACGTGCAAAAGCTTAATTGCAGTTTGACGTTTCAAAGTGATCCTTGTGATTTTTATTAATAATTATTTTAGTTAGATGTTAGATAACGTGTAATATTCTGCTGGATATTACAGCGGACCCTTTCAAAGCTTACCATATTTATATTGGCCTTCCCAGAATATTTATTATGATTTTCAAAATATTAATAAAAATACTCGAAAAGGACTTCAGACAAATAAAAAAAATTAAACTTACCCCCTAATATATTGCGATCAGATTTTCTAGAGACTGCAGAGTCCGCGCCACAAAAAGTTGATGTGAAAACTTTTTTCTTGTGGTACACACGGCTACATATCAAGCTATACATTTTCAGTATAAGCTAACCTCACATTATATAGGCTTTCCGTACAATGAGAGGTCAGGTTATTCTAGAAATGTATAGCTTGATGTGTGGCCGTGTGTACATATTATTGTATATTTCATCACGAATGCGAGTTTTTTTTTATTTAATAGCAGAAAGAATATACAATTTACAAGAAAATGCAGAAGAAACAGTTGAATCGAGAAAATTAAGTCTTTTTAAAACAGTTTGTTGCTAAAAAGAAAATTTGCGTTACCGATATACAGTGTTTTTTTTACTACTAGATGCCTCTTTCACTTTTAAACAGAAATAAAGATTTGCTATGAAGGTTGAATTTCAGTTTTAACTGATTTCATAAAAAGGAGGATGTTCTGAATTAATCGGAATATGTATGTTCCCCGATTACTCAAAGACGCCTGGACCAATTCAAGAATTTTTATTGTGTTTAACAGGATATACCTTCCAGGTGGTCTCATTGGCACCAAGTCAGGATCTGATTATGGGATCCCAAAAAAATCGAGGGCATCTCTCAAATGTTATAGGGACGTATAAAGTATTTTAAATATTTTTTATAAAAGAAAACTATTCAAGAACTTTGTCTGATACTGATCATCTCATGTTGCTGGGCTGATGATGTACAATGCAATGAGCATCATTCTTTTTTTCTAATTTACTTACGGCCCAGGACCGAAATCGCATTTACGGAGCAGTTATCGAGTTCATAATGACCAACTTTCATAGCATGAGTGATGAAAAATTTATTTGATTAATCACAGGATCACTATGTTTCAATGTAATCAAACTATTATAGCATAAATGGTTACTGCATTATACAAACTTAATTAGTTAGAATTAGGTTACTTACTGAAATAATATTTGAATATCTGCTTGACTTAATTTTAATCAAACGCTAAATGTTAATTTAACTGTACGCACATGTGACGTATATACATACGTTGCAATTCAGACCAAAACAGCATTCTTTTTAGTGTACTGTGTCTAAATAGAAAAAAATATCGCTGTGAGAGATAATCATCACATCACTGGTCATGAATGAGCTTACGATTCGGATTGCAACATCTGCCGAATAGAGTGGTTAGGTTTGCTTTGCCATCATTAGTTCTGTTGATAAACTCTAGGCATACAGTAATGATGGATTTGGTAAGCATCAGTATAATATTTGAAATATAATCTGAACCCAGTATGAATAGGGTTATCGATTTTGTTAGCTATTCTTCCAATTTTATTTCATGTAAATCTGAAATATAAATTGACCAGGTAGTATTTCTTCGCATTTACTATTTGCATCAAATTTTGTTTAGATAAAAAACGACCATAGGTATATATAATATAGCGTGTTGGTAACATTCGTCACTGATTTAGGACTGAGCATCTTGTTGTGTGAATGGGTTTACATTTCAGATTTACGTTTATAAAATTACAATTGGACGTCACTTAGGTAAGTCAGTCCAATAATCAATTGTAAACTATTTTTTTAAATCCAGTCTTCTACTGCGAGTGCCGTTGATAAAAATATTTGTTTATTTGTTCCTATACGACGCAAGAGTACGGTCATTTATGCTACATATTTTGCTTGCAAATAAATCAAAACCCGTGCTTTCCGTTGACATAGAACCATAAAATTCGGTAAGAAGCAAGGCAGCACAAGTTAAGGGAAAAATCCGAAAATCGTTTATTTGTATTTATATCGTAAAAAATCCAAAGAGAAGTTGGGGGTGATTTTTTACTCACGAATCACATCTTATGGGGTATCGTTTATGAGGTCTTTAAAAAAAATGTAATGTGTGCTCAACACTTTTTTGATACAAGAGTCCGTTTACGAAATATAGAGCCTCAAAATTGTCATTTTCGTAATAGTCGTATGACCCTTCCAGGCCACATGCTATTTTTGTATGCCTTAAAAGAAACCATAATAGAAGTCTATACCTACTGTTGTTGTTAGTAATAGGTTGGGGAAAAAGTCTTTTCGCATTATAGTAGGTATGTATGAACTTGTAATAAAATATCTTTGGCTATACTATTTGTATCTGGCTGGTTTTGGTATCATTCAAAGTTTAATTTTGAAAGAAAATAATTCCAAATTCAAATTAGATAAATGTGTGATTTTTATTTGTTTTTCGTACTGTAAAGATGAGTGAATCTAATGAAGAAACTCGATACATTTAAAAATTTTACTACAAAAAAAAAAGAAGCCTATGCCCCAATCCCGGTCACAACATCTAAAGAATACCTCATAATTTTAACCCCTTACTTTATCCCCCTCCCCCTCACTCTTTAGAGGTGATTTTGCAAAAAAGTTAAACACGTATTTCTTTATTTCTTACCAAAAGCCTACATAGCAATTTTCACATCCCTAACTTAAGGAATTATGAATTGCCCATACAAACTTTTAACCCCTATTTCACCCCGTCAAAATTATATTTTGAGACAAAAGATAGCCTATGTCCTTCTCGAGGATACAATCTATCTTCTTGCCAAATTTAATTACAATCTGTTCAGCCGTTTCATAAAAACTTGTTACCAAGTTACCGTAAAAAGGTAACAAACGAACATACTTACAAACAAACAGAGTTACTTTGGCATTATAATATTAGTATGGGTTCATACAAAATAATCAAAATGAATACAGCCGTACTGGCTACGAAAGCCTTCACTGCGCGTGATTCGATATGCACTTGACAAATTTATATAGTAAAATTACGCACTATCGCTGATAAAATGATTCTTCGAAAAAGGATTTTATTATACTTTGCTAAATAATTTTACAAAGATTAGTAGAATTGCAAATTAAAAGCGTTAACCAAAAACGCGACCAAAAGAAGGTAAAATTCTTTAATTTTTAGGTCAATTTCTGAATAAATAAAACATGGCCTTGCACGTTGACTTCAGTTCAACTTTGATGGATCAAGTTTTACAATGATGTAATTATGCATAAATGTGCGTTGAGATTTAAATATGTTAAATAATATGTGGCTTCTAAAAAACATATACGGAATTTAAGAAAAAAATTATCACACAATTTTTTGATCTTTTCTTACTTACCTTTTTATAGAAAATAGTTGTGAATTTTATATTAGAAAATATTTAAATGCAGTTCAAGTCAAATATTAAAATACTTGAATACCCCAAAAAATAAAGCCTTCCGAAAAATATTATATATGTTGTAAATATTTTACAACTTTCTTAAAAATACATAGGTTGAATGTTTGATGACAATAATATTTGATTGGAAAAAATCTTCTATTAGATAAGTACTAATTGTACCGATCTGTTATTCCGCATACTTTTATTGATAAACCGCCAATAGTATTTTTGCGTGTCTAGTTACATGTTTCAATTATTATTTGTTAATTTAAACAAATAAAATTATATAATATTTATCGTGTGGTGTACATAACGCGTTTTCTATCTATCTACTTCCCATTTATTGTTAACAAAAATGTACTAAATCCATAAAATGATGAATGAAAATTGTTAACTCACGTGCTAGTTTAGCGTCCCCATACTGGCAAAACAATAACACGGTGAGGGCTACACTCGTTACAGTTTTAAAATTCATAGTCAATTGTTCCGACAATATGCTGAATTAAAGGCAGCTTCGGCACTGTAAGGCCTGTGTCGAGAATAACAGCTATATATCGACTAAACGGAAATATATTAACGGACCTTCAATCTACGAACACAGAGGCGTCGACATTGTAAGCGGACAACCGGTCGGTGGTGGGACTCGACAAATTAAAAGACAATTACAACAAAAAAAAAACTGTTTAATTTGTTTAGATTATTTTTCTTACCTAAAGCATTATATACAAGATTTAGCGTAACTAGAATCTTCCGCGTAATTACAAAAAGTTAATTTTTACGATTGACTGGACTTTATTTCACCCTTCTATTATGCACCTATATGTGTCTACTTATTGTATTTTATTTAATATACCTTTTTTATTATTAGTATGGAATATTTATGTACTACATTAATATGTACCTAATCCATTGATGAATACTTATATATACATATTTTTTTGCTTATGTAAGCACACTGCTTATTCAATATTTAATTCTTTTTTATTCAAATCTACCGTCCTATAACGTTCTCGTGAAATCCAGTCCATCCAAAGGTTGTCTGGAAGAAATCGCTTTTAGCGATAAGACCGTCACTTGTATTTCTGCGTGTACTGTTTGTTTTTTATATTGTTTTTTTATTTTAAGTGTGGTTTACAATAAATCGTGTTCTATCTATCTATCTATCTATTCTTCCCATGCCTTCTTCATAAGCATTAATTACTCTAACAATAGCCCAAACTTCCCAACTCCACACACCTTGGAGACGATGTTGTCGCGTACCGTGAGCTTCCAGAGGAATTTCCTCCCTCGAACATTTCGCTTGTGGAATTGTCTCCCTGCCGAGGTTTTTCCCAGAGGGACTGTATCAGGGGGCATGGGGTTTATCAAAAAGGGCGTGTTGAAAATTTTCAAGGGTCGGCAACGCTCGAATTCCTTTGGTGTTACAAACGTCCATAGGCATGTTTGCTATCTATCTACACTAATATTATAATCTACATCTACATCTACATCTACATACATACATACATACATACATACATACATACACTTACACTATATAATATTATAAAGAGGAAAGATTTGTACCTATTTTTGTATGTTTGTATGTTTGTAATGAATAGGCTCAAAAAGTACTGGGCCGATTTAAAAAATTCTTTCACCAATAGAATGCTACATTCTTCCAATTTGACATAGGCTACATTTCATTTTGAAAAAAATTAGGGATCCTTGGTAAAATTTGAACAATGTAACCGAAGGTGTCGAAAAATGAGTCTTAAAATGTCTTTCGTCGAATGCGCTGCCGAAACTATTAGCGATAGAACAAAATAATGTACAACAATATTGAAGAACATCATAATGTCTACAAAAAACTCTGCGGTAGCATATGTCCAACTATTGTAGTTATGTCACTACAACAACTTTTTTCATTTTAAACATTAATGAAAATGCTAACCAAATTCAAACCATGCTATTTATGTGTTTATATTAATCCTTATCCAAATAAATTATTTTATGGTCAAGACCATTTAACTAACTATAAAATAGTTTTTAAATTATTTAAATTGGACTTTCCATTCAAAAGATATTACGAATTAAAAAATTCAAACAGTAAACAAAACCGCCATAGCGCCGTGGCCGTTGTTTGCGATGCAGTCTGAAAAGCGCGCCGGGCATCGCGGCGGGCGGGGTGGAGGCTATTATCGTTAATATATAATTAATAAATAATATTTTTTTAATAAATAAAAATATTTGTGAAAAAAAGTGTTTTATGTCCAAATTTCCAAAAATAAATAATTGTCTACCCCGTGCGAAGCCGGGACGGGCTGCTAGTGTAGAATAAAACAAAAAAAAACTCTAAACCATTTGTTGCAATGGTATCTGTCTCACCTCCATCTTGAAATATTTATGGTGAATATTATAAGACTAGCTGTTGCCCGCGACATCGCACGCGTTACACTACTAAATATGTAGGTAACCTAGAAAAAAGTTAAACTCGCCGTTGCAACTTGACTTCACACTCGTTTTTATCCCATGTGACCTGATTTATGGGATAAAAATAGCCTATATGTTAATCCAGGTTATAATCTACGTATTTACTAAATTTCATAGAAATCGGTTCAGCCGTTACGACGTGATTAAGTAACAAACAAACAAATAAATAAATAAATAAACAAACATCCAAACTTTCGTATTTTATATTATTATGTTAATGTGATAATGTGTTTAGTGTGATATTATAAGATTTAAACAGGCTTCTTACTCGTTGGCTACGGCCCTGGAATTGACCATTATGGATGTAGTAAGGAAGGGGTCTGGGCTTTTACATAGGCATTCTTATATAAATGTTTAAGCCCTTGTTTTTACCTGAGTTAAGTAATATACGTGTGGAAAAATAATAAAATCTTTATGTCAGGGAACACATCAATCTTATAAGTTTTCTATATGTTAGGCTCAATATTGTATAACACTAACCCTCCTTAGTTTAGTCTGCTCGGCTAGCAGCTTGGGTGTGACCCTAGAAGTTTATTTCTTTGAAAGAATACGAGTAAAATGACATTTTAGCGTACAATGTAGAAATATCTACATTATTACATACTTACTCTTCCGTAGATAGCCTTTTAGTGCTAGCCCGGCTGAACGTATTGACCATGATGATTGAATTGGAGTGAATATATTCTCTTCTAGCGCATCTTTGGTGGACATGGCCTGAATTACGATATGCAAGACGATCATTTAAATAATTGTTAATGTCATTTGGAACCGTGTTACTGCGCACATAGAGTGTATGTTAACTCTGCAACGGAAACACGATTATCGCAATATTCGCGAGGGCTCGTGATTGTTATTCGGTCAGGCACCAAGACCATACAAAAATGTATTGGCGTGATCCTTGACGAGGTAATTAGAATCGCGAAATTCTGCGATACTAACATTAATAGAATGATTTAAGACTAGTGGTTCGCCCCGAACTGAGATCTCGCGAGTTTCCCATACAAACAAAAAAATATTATTATTTGTAATTTTTGACTATCAAATAGTGCCATGAAATCAAAACCAAATAACTTTTCTTTTTTTTTATATAGGTATATATTATAGGCTTGCGATTGACCACGATCTCGCCTGATGGTAAGCGATGATGCAGTCTACGATGGTACACGCTTTCCTAGAACAAACCTATTCACTCGCGACTTAAAGATACCCAGGAAGTTTACTAATAAGGCTATCATGCCAGACCCTATCAAAGGCCTTTGAGATGTCAAGAGAAACAGCTAGTAGTAACTTGACCTACAGTTTCATTCAAATTACAGAATACAGATCTGTAATTTTTTATTTTATTCTTTTATTTATAGGTTATTCGTTTTTTAGGATAGTAAATGCAGTAATTATGGATTTCAATCTTTTCCCGATATTTGTGTCGCTAAAGATACACGCACACCAAATTTCAACACTGTGGGGTCACTGGTGTACCCTGTGAATTTCGTCAAAGTTCAGTTTTATTATGTCTAATAACTTAAAAACTACAAACTACAACACTAAAAATAAACACGGGGTCGAAATGAATTAATGAAAACCTTTCAATAAACATACCATTTGACCTAATAGTCTCATTTTTATTTTTGAAGTGAAAACTTCTTTGGGCGAGTTGGGCAGTTTTTGAACTGGAAAAAAACCATTGAACTCGAGACACTGTTACCGTTACCGTTGCCGACACCTCTGTATATAAGTATCTCGTAATTGTTCAAGTTTTCACTTCTGTTTTCACTTTCTTTTTTACCCCTCTTGAACCCCAATATCTCAACAACCCCCCCCCATATTTTTAGCTCTTAAAGTCATACCTGAATTGTGCCAACACTACCTACCTATGTATATATAAAAATTTCACGATGATCCGATCAACGCTTCTAAAGTTATCCTCGGACAAACAAACATACATACATATATATATATACATACTACATGCATACATACATACAACGACAATTTGCCCAAGTTGATTTGGAGATCTCGATTTGCTCGATCAATAATAATGCATGGTCAAAATGATTTGAATTGATTTCTTGGTTTCTATTCCACAATCTAAGTGCAATATCCAAAGAAATTATAATCTCAGGAATCACTGTCCCTAACAAACTCACCGCCGAAAAGCGGCGAGCGATACCTTGCATTTGTGTGAGTGCCGAAAATGCCTAACATTATTAATACCAAAAGTTAAATAGTCTAAACTCGACTTTATTCCGCAGATTAAAAGTTTCATTTCAAGCATTCGCATTTTAGAGATATGACGTTATGAAATGAAGCAGCTGTTAAGTCGTAAAAATTTATTGCCTTCTTTTGTCCTTTAAAAACTGTTGACTTTAACGGTATGGCAATAAGGTCGGATTCAAAATGTGCTGTTCGAAGATCGTAAAATTACTCCGTTCGGAACAGAAGTGTGGAGGAGTAGAAACGTACACAATATTTTTTTGTTGAGAAATGAAATTTCGAATCTATTACGTAGGGATAAATCATTTGTTAACCAAATTCAAAAGTCGGATTTTTTAATAATCGGATAGTTTGATAAAATCTTTCATTTTTACAGGCTCCTATTCAGTTTAATGTGCCTCGTTGTCTTGTCTATCGTTTATAGGTAATAAAATATTGCGATATTAGACCTGCTCGGTTTCTGATTTGAGTTGAAATTTTGCATGCATATGCGACATAAGGCTGATCTCATGATGCAGTAAGATGGTGCATCATCAGATGCTTAAACTAAACTACACAACAACATCGACTTTAGGTTCATTTGATCTGTCTTAACTAGTATTCGGATCCTAAATGATATCCAGGTCAGGGTTTAATGACGGAGCCAGTCTATGGGAACTCTGTAATAAAATGACATAGTTACATCGAGTGTGGGCTCGTTCGATTAGTGTTAAAGAGTATTCTTTACCTAGATGATATCCAGGGTCTGATGATGGAGCCAGAAGATGGCTATGGGAACTGTGATTAAACGATGCCACCTCATCGAGTTTTTGGGCTCGATTAATTTGTCTTGCCGACTACTCGGGTCCTAGATGAATTCTCTTCTCTACAATAATAAAATCGTAAATCTCCCTTCAATGTATGAGACCGAGGTCAATGATGCAAAAAGGAGGGTCACAACATTTTCATCCTCGCGTACGAAGTTCCCGGGCAACCTCTAGTTTTGAATAAAATCGAATTTTGTATTATATACAATATTGCAGAACCATGTTTAGTACTACAACTTTAACAGTATAGGCAGAAATCAGAAAAAAGTAAATATTGCAAGAAGTAGGACAAAGATATAGAGTGCTGTAAGCCTAGCTAAGAGTTTCAATTTCTCTTTTGCTGTTAATTGTGTATTTTGTAACAGATAACGAGCAGTTGACATTAGGCTATTGTACTTCAGATAAAGGGGCTTGGTGGCGCTGGTGGTAAAAATGCCTGTATTTTTAGTACCGAAAATTTATCTCGTTGCCCACAATTTAACGGTAGGGTAGGCTACCGCGTGTTTTTTTAATGAATTTGATAAAAATAAAACACGAGAGTTGTTTGTTTCATGAAGGTAGTTTTAGAATTGGCCGCATCTGATTAGTATATAATGCTTACTAATAAAATTGTTTTTTAAACTTGTTAAAATGTTTTTAGTATGCGACTCCATTCATTCGAAATTTAATGTAGTCCGGTTCATTGGTCTTCGGTCACGTACAGATAAATGAACGATGCAACGCGAGGGAAAGGGACAGTAGCGTAGCGTAGTCGTGTGTCTGTAGTTACAAATATTTCCGTAAAATATTGTTTTAAAGCATATTATAGACTAATTCAAAATCAAATTCATCAAATTATCAAACTTTAAGGTAATACTCACCGGAAATACGAAATTCCATCTTTTTTTAATGTAGTTAAAGTGTTGTTTTTGCAAGTTTTGACGGAGCACTTGGGCATGTTGTCACTTCAACGGCAAGCGCGCGACTAAGAGCCGAGAGTGCTTAAGCGGCGTTTAAGCACTCTCCAGCGTGGACATCCTTGACGGGCCGATCGTATATCTAGTATTTTATTGATCGTTGGCAATATCGGGCAATATTTGGTGTAAATGGGCGTGTGATTTACTTGTCTTCTCACCTCGCCTGTGAAAAGCACCATAATAGCACTATAGTTTGTTTTCTTGGTTATAAGCCAATGAGCGTCTGAATAAGTGATATTTTTTAAAGTTGTGTAATTTGTTATCGTTTTAAATCGTATTACACATTCTCGACTAGGCAATTATAATTATTATATATCCTTGTACTTAAATGAATAAAATTAAATGTTTTTATGCACCAATTAATTTATTTTTAGGGATCCGTATTGAATAAGGAACCGTTATAGTTTCACCTGTCTGTCCGCCCAGTGATATATGATATACGGACGATATTCAAGTGACGGTTTCTCAAACGTAAAAAAAGACTTCTTGAATAAAAAAATACTAGTTATAACACCAAATTTTAAAGAAAATCGACTAAGTTTAGGTGATTAATTCGATATACAAGTTACTGCCTACTCTTGTAATCGACATCCAAAAATAAAGGCCGATTTGATATCTCTTTCGGAAATTGCTGCGGGTTTTTGGTTAGAGAGGGACAACAAGAGATATCTCGAGACGTAACCAATACAATATTTGTGGTTAGATGGCAAACATTATCCAATAGCATAACATAAGTTTAATAAAGTGTTTGTTTGGTTTTACATGCCAAAATAAATTTCACATTTCTATGGTAAACATTTCACAAAATTATTTATTATTCACATCAATATTATCCTTTTCATTTTTGTGCGTACATCAAACATCCTATATAGAAGATATGTAAGGTAAGTAGGGAGTGATTATATTTTACCTAAATACCCAACCGTGTGTGTTATCGTTGAAGGTTGTGTTTCCATCTAGTGCGGGGCTGTTCTACGCTGCGCTTTCCAATGCGTGGTCTTCACTCGAGAACCTTTCCGCCGTCGTCAGTTCTTCAAACTATGTGGCCCGCCCACTGCCACTTCAACTTGATTATCCTCTGGGCTTTGTCTAAAACCTAGCTGTTGCCCGCGACTTTATAGGCGTTACACTACTAAGTGTGTAAGTAACCTAGAAATAAAGCTAAACTCGCTTTTGCAACGTGACTTGACACCCCATTTTTATCCCGCGGGAACCGATTTATAGGATAAAAGGTAGCCTATGTGGTGACCAGGTTATAACCTACGTATATACCAAGTTTCATCGAAATCGGTTCAGCCGTTACGACGTGATTGACCAAATAAACAAAATTCCAAACTTTCACATTTATAATTTTATTGTGATAAATTTATAAAAGGGTTTAATATGTTTGGGCGGGCCATGTAAGACGAATGCACTCGGACAAAATTAAACGGGCAACGATCATCATACAGTGCTGGGTGCCTGAAGACGGGCGACGGCGCTGAGGAAGGCCTAGTAGACGCTGGCGTGATGATTTCGATGCCTTCGAGACAGATTGGTGGGATTTGGCAGGCGAGCGAAAGTCCTGGAAGACAATGGGGGAGACCTTTGCCCAGTAGTGGGAAGACACAGGTTGAATAAAAAAGGGTTTAAAAGTTCGCTGGATTGTAACCAGTTACAAAAGTTATTCATCTCAAAGGACTCCATTTTTTGGCTTATATGTCAACAAGTTATATGATACCTGGATAATATGTAAATAATTTAAATAATTACCTGGATGAACCTTTGGTTTGGTTTGAGGATAAAGATTTAATGATATTTTCATGTTTATTTTAATTTAAATAAATTGTTTATATCGTCTGTATTTCTACATTGTGTATGTTATATACTGCATTGTTTTCATGAAAAAAATATTTAAATTTTACCCGAGGATCTTATCTCCTGATGTTATCAAATATTTACAAGTTTATGTTATTTCCAGTTTTCTCGTACCCACCAAAGATAGCACTGGGTTCAAATTTGAAAATCATTAGTAGCTACTTTTTCAAAGATAGGTATAACAACTTACCTAATACCTACTAAGCTCGTTATTTTTAATCTACCAATGCTTAAGTTACGCAGATAGGTATATGTAGCGTCGACGGTTTATATTTATTTTACTAGTTATATTTTGAATGACCTTTATTAATTTATAGCCAATTTGGAATAAGATCTGAAACCAAGTTGCTTACCTTGAACAAGTTATCCGAACATAATAAACTTAAATACTAACCCAAGCATGTACAATGTAAATGTAAAACAATGTATTAATATAATAAATACATTGTTATAACAATATTTAGGAACTTCACACTTCCTTATTGTTGTTCTTTGTTCATCTTTTTTATTGTTTTGAAATACAAACTATTCCAGATGATTATTCAGTATAGAAACTAATTTCGAGCAGTAGCTCAGTATACAATCATCATTTTATTATGTGTAATTATCACTTTCGTTGCGGTATCGTCTTCATCGGTTTCTCTGTGTGTTTTCCTCGTATCACTTTCTCCATTAATAGTCTAAATTAAGTAGTACTCTTTCTTTGATAAGTGCTACAATTATTTTGTGTATGATTAGCAGGAAATACCTACTTACATGAATCCTAAGTTAGTTATTTTGCCCAAAAAATAAATAAAATAATTTCTAAAATATTGTTTTATATAGATATCCTAACTCGTTTGTTCATAGCTTCGTTCTAATATAGTTTATACATTTTTTTCTTAACCTACACTTTCTCACTGCTGGGTAAAGGTCTCCCCCATGTTCCTCCATATCTCACGATCACTCGCCACATCCCACCAGCCATCTTGGAATGTATCGAGGTCGTCACGTCAACTCTTCCTCGGCTTGCCCCGGCTTCGATGCCCATCTGCAGGCTCACATTGTGTGACGACTGTTGTCCATTTGTCTATAACTTCAGCCTGGCAGTCTTGTCACCAACATCTGCGATGCCCGTCTTCACGCACAGTGTGGTATTGCGGATCCTGTCGATTCTCTTTACCCCTAACACGCTGCGTTCCATGGCTCTTTCGCAAACCTTGAGTTTGGACATTTGAGATTCTGTCAAAGACCATGTTTGGGCACCATAGGCAAGGACGGGCAGAATACATGTCGATGAGTTTACGCTTAAGTGACAATGGAAAGTCTCCCTTCATTACCGTCTTCATGGACCAGAAGCTCCTCCAGGTATTTTCGACGCGCCGGTCGACGTTTTTATTTCTTAGTTTATAATTAGGGATTTTTATTACGATTAAATTCAGTTTAGGGTTTTATTGCCAATATTTTTTTATATAGGTAAAGTTATCGAATGATTTGTCACTTTCTTACAAAATTTAAAAAGCTAATTAATTTATTGAGATACAAAAATAAAAGAAAGAAAGCACAAATGTTTGTAAAGTAAGTGTATTATTAAGAGGGTTCATATGTTACGGAAATTAAAATAAAACAAATATGTTTAGAAGTCTTTATGTTTGGAAATTAATAATTAAAATCTATTATATCATATCTTAATATAATTATAATCAAAAACGTAGAATAAAAAAACTTGAATGTATGATTATATGTGGACAATAAACCACACATATTTACCAATAATTGAATTTACAATTCACAGATACGCCAATTTAAATTTAGACCTAAAAATCAATAGGGTACTTTAGTCAACAGCTTTGCTCACAAAGACTGGAAGGTGTAAATCGAAAACATCGATTGCTATTGTCATAATAAAGGAGTCCAACGATTAACAAAACTATAGAAAAGAAACGAAAAACAAAATCAAACAACAATCTCACCGAGATTAACTACTTGTTGTATGGTTTAGTATACGTAATGTAGTTTATTATTATAATAATAAGCTTACTTTTTAGCTGAAATTATTGAGTTCCATTACAGTCACGCTAAATAAAAAAACTTCAGTTTTCTTTACAAGAACCAACCTTCGTAGGTAACAAGTAACAATTTGAAGTCAGTGTTTCTTAGAATCGAAGTTGTACATTGCCACCAACTTAGCTGTTCAGGTTCACAAAATTGGAACTTATCCCGCGAGTACAAATCTATATACAAACGTGGCAGTTCCGTAGACAGTAGCGACGCTGTCAACTGAACAGTTATGATGGTATAGCCAAATGCGGCGTTCGAGTCTTTGCAGCTCTAATGAATAAGCTTTAGTTATTGTGGAATAATTTTATAATCATTTATTTACAAGAATAAAATATAACGGACAATATTATTCTCCCCCTGACGTTGATTATAGTAGATTATTAAACAAGGGGATAAATCAGTGTCTTGCGTCACGGGCGCTATTTTGAATCCCTAACGTAACGAAGAATTCTAGAGATAACTCACGAGCGGAGCGAGGGAGTTACTAGAATCCTGAGTGCAGAAAGAGATATAAGCACGCCCAAGATGCAGGCAGCTTTACCCACGAGGAGAATACTCTACTTTTCACACTTTCTGCGAAACAATAATAACCAAGTCTAGGTGTATTCTGTGCGGAGGTAAGTTCAATTTACGAATAAGTTCTTATTGCCTCTGTCTCTTTGGTTCAAATTTTAATACAGATGAGGTTCCAAATTCATTTCACATTATGCCCGCGAGGGCATTATGTAATTCAGTACAACCTTAATCCCAGCTCAGCCGTAGGGATTTAATCACCTGCTTTCGGTGAGGTTTACATGACATATAATTTGACATTGTCGAGCAGGTGGTGTGAAAAGTATACATATTATAAACGCCAGAAATAGTCGTTAATTACTAAACTATATCAAAAATATATTTTAAGTCTAATAAAACATTCGTAATTTTCTTTAATCATTATTATAAATAAGCTATATCGTACCGTTATATCGGTGTTACTACCGACAATTGTTTGATTCGTGAACTTCATAGTGAGTTCGTTACGACCCCACTGCGTTTTGGCTAGTACCGAGAAAACGGTACGTGATAACGTATTGATACGTACTTATAATTCTGATTTTAATACTAATTTATATGTTTAATACTTTGGTATCGGCACGTTCAAAAGCTCGTCGTACGGCACAGCATCGAAAAATTTCTTCGTCGTGTGAACTGTGACGTTGATAGCGTAGTCGACGACTGGCTGCCCGAACTCTTCGGTCACTACTCGCCAGTTCTCGTTCAGGAAATCCAGGACAGTTTTACCTGAAAAAGAACACGGTGGTTTTAAAACTAGTGGTTCTGAGACAACAGTAGACCTCGCGAGAGCGGGAACAGAAAGTGGGCCTCGTTGAGTGCTAATGATTTTTTTTGATAAACTTTTTTGCCTTTAGTACCGGAAAATGGAGAAAACACGAAGAAACTCGGAATAACTGTGTTTTTTGAAAAAAAATATCATCGGAAATTTTACAAAACTACGGCGATAGGTGCCAAAAGACACCTAACAACCGACCGGAGAAGAATTGATGGTAAACTAAAAAAAAATATTTGCCAAAATTTGGTGAAAATTTCCTAGAAAATTAAAAAAATACCTATTTCAAGGTTAGGCCGGATACGCTTTGTTATAAAACAAATACAAGTCCAAAAAGTAATTTGCGCAACAAAGTTACCGAAGAAACTCCAATTTTAAATCAAATTTCAGGTGCTTGAATTTTCTAATAGGCTTACCTATGCAGACTTTTGAGCAAAATATTGGTATAAGTTTTAGAGATTACTCGCGTTCCCTGGTCGAAAGGTCGAATCTGGTGTTCATCGGTTCGACTCGTGAAGGCGGAGAGGACTGCGTAGCCTGTTTAGTATTTATATAGTTAGGTATAAATTTCCCGAAAAAAAATCAAATATTTAAACCCATCCACATATAATGCTACAGCAAAATTCCCCCCTTTTGGATTTTTTTTCGACATCTTGTGAAGAATAAAGTCCTTAGTGTGCTTCTCAAATTTGATTGAAATCCGTCCATAAATAACGCTACCGTAAACTTCCCCCCTCTTGCCCCTTATTTTAACCCCAATCAAAACAAAAAAATCATCAAAACAAGGATCTTTTATGGCAATTTTCGTCAATATTAGTTGAAAAATGCGACCGGTAGGCGAGAACAGACAGACAGACTGACAGATGGACAAAAGCATTTTTTTGGCTAATCTCGAAACTAAGACGCTTCGCTCGCTCGGTCAATTACTTTTAATCCTCTGAACAAAGCACTCTTTGATATAATTTATAGTACATTTCGCGTTTAATTATTCTTATACCGCCAGTGGACCTTTGTCTTTTGAACTTCAGATGTATCTAGCTAGATAGATTTACCTGCCATTCAGGTTATGATGCAGTTTTTACCATTTTTAGCAAAACATGGATATAACATTAGGTTTTAGATGATTAAGTTATAATGCAATTTTACCAGAGTGTAGAAAATATTTGACGTGAAATATTTAATTGTGAAGAATTTGACTTCTTTTAAAATAGTGTGTATAATTCATCATGTAAATAATTCAGTAGTGAGTAAGTACGTTTAGAATATCTAAATATAATGAAGCGTGTTGTGAAATCATAAAAATACATAATAATAAATAAATAAATAATAAATATAATAATAATAAAATAAATTGAAACATGTTTGGTTGCTAATTAAGTTTAGGGGTCGTTGTACAAGACGGGCTAAATTGCAAATCCATAATACATTCTGTTTTTGTATTGTCAGTTGCACACATTGCTTAAAAAAACTTGTTTCCATTTCAAGTTAAATTAACCTTTTTCGTTGAAAGTTTGTTGTTGGGATGAGATGAGATAAATATTTGCAAGAATTACATTACAACGATGTTTACGACCAATATTATTCCAGAGTTAAAACAATTTTGAGTGTTTGTTTACGGAAATGCTCCTCGTATGTCAGAAGCATTGTAGACCAAGAGTTGGGGATGTCTTTTACAGATACATATACAACAAAGAGTGAAACACTACGATCATTATCATCATCATAAACAGCCTGACTTCACCCACTGCTGGGTGCTCTTAGAGTTTGTGCCATTTTCGAGATAAACAAAATAACTGTAATAATGTCTTAGAAGCAACTTAGACATCGCTCAGAGTCTAATACATTAATATTATTTCATACTTCATTAATTTTGTTTTAGCCGTGCGCGCAATAAGCTTAAAAAGGAGTAACTACAAATTTTTCTCTTCACAAGATAATATTTACCAACACACGTATAAGTAGGACAAATCTAAACTATATATATATTACTAGCTGTTACCCGCGACTTCGTCTGCGTAGAACTACTACTTCGTGTAAATTTGTTTGGACTGAATAGGCTCTGAAACTATAATGAAACGATTCTAATGAAGCCGGCACATTGAATTATTGAGATTAACATAGGTAGACTTTTCCTGACCCTGATCCATGACTTAACTTAGTTTAATACGTTTTTGTATACGACATTTTTTGTTTTTCCTTCTTTGGTCAAAACATGTAGGTTTTGTGGACTCGATACTCGCCTGTTTACTGGCCAGTAGGCAATTATTTAGTAATGCCAGTTACCTACCTAAAGTAATAAAAACAGGTAAGTACTTATGCAAAAAAAAATTCTTTAGCTGACAAAAAAATTTAGTTAAAGGTACTGAGTACGAAACTATACTTAAGGTAGGTACTTATACACATTGCATGAAATAAAACAAAAACAAAACGAATTGCTAAACTAAAACTAAATGTTAAAAAAAATATACTATCCACATGGAATAAAAACAAAATGAATCGATAAAATTATATGCGAAACTACTGGAACTATTTTATCCACATGGAATAAAAACAAAATGAATCGATAAAATTATATGCGAAACTACTGGAACTATTTTATTCACAAAACAACATTACTTACCTATTAATACTCAATAAAAACTATGCTGACCTTCTTAGGTACCGTAACTACTTACTAAATGTGAAAAAACTTAAAAAAACCTGCCTACTAATCTACTACAATTTTATACCTATCCTAAAAAATGAATTAAAGTATTTATTTTACCTATTAACTATAATTCTACCTACTACTAACTTATGCTAAACTAATAATAACAACCAAAACAACTAAGTAAATAACACAAAATGCTTATCCAAGAAACCCTAAACACCAATGAAAACGTAAAGAAAGCGAATACGTTGCAGCTCAAAATTGTAGATATCGCATGCGTCCGCCAACGACGTCTGCCCTCACGTGTCTGCCCGTTCGGGTAAGCATACTTTGTGATCTACACTCCTCCCACCGAGCCATCCGCGTCCCCCGCACGTCTTTGCCGCCGCGCCGCGCAGCGCGCCCGCGCCCGCCAGCCCCGCCACACCACACCATGCATCGTCACACTCACACATTCATAGTGTATAGGCCGATGGGCCTGATGGACATGTCAGGCAGAAAGTATTCTAAAAGCTGGCTAGGAGTATTTGAATTATGCGATACATAACTGCACCCCGCGTTTTCACCCGCATAATTCCGGGATCGGGATCGGGATAAAAAGTAAAGATGTCCTTTCCCAAGGTTCCATCTATCTCTATACCAAAATTCATCAAAATCGGTTCAGCGGTTTAGGCGTGAAAACGAAACAGACAGACTGTCTATGTCTTTCCCCAAGGTTCCATCTATCTCTATACCAAAATTCATTTAGTAGGCATATACGATACATAACTGCACCCTGCGTTATCTATCACTCGCATAATTACGGGATCGGGATCGGGATCGGGATAAAAGGTTGCCTTTGTCCTTTTCCAAGGTTCCATCTATCTCTATACCAAAATTCATTTAGTAGGGATATACGATACACAACTGCACTCTGCGTTTCCACCCGTATAATTCCGGGATCGGGATCTGGATAAAAAGTACCCTATGTCCTTTCCTATACCAAAATTCATCAAAATCGGTTCAGCGGTTTAGGCGTGAAAACGAAACAGACAGACTGTCTATGTCTTTCCCCAAGGTTCCATCTATCTCTATACCAAAATTCATTTAGTAGGCATATACGATACATAACTGCACCCTGCGTTATCTATCACTCGCATAATTACGGGATCGGGATCGGGATCGGGATAAAAGGTTGCCTTTGTCCTTTTCCAAGGTTCCATCTATCTCTATACCAAAATTCATTTAGTAGGGATATACGATACACAACTGCACTCTGCGTTTCCACCCGTATAATTCCGGGATCGGGATCGGGATCTGGATAAAAAGTACCCTATGTCCTTTCTTAAGGTTCCATCTATCTCTATACCAAAATTCATCAAAATCGGTTCAGCGGTTTAGGCGTGAAAAGGTAACAGACAGACAGACAGACAGACAGACAGAGTTACTTTCGCATTTATAATATTAGTAGGGATTAGGCTTATCATTAAAATTTCAATAGTACTGCACAAACAAAGTTTAGCTAAAATTGAGCACACTCATACAAAGTGAGTTCTAGTATATAGTGACTGTTGTTAGATCTTACTATGCTTATATTTACTAAAGCACATGTCTTTTAAGTTTGGTTGGTTTAAGCATGAATTTTGCTTTGAGATTTTTACAAGGGGAAATTCGTCATCACAAAAATATTTTTCCCAAAGCTGATAAACAAAGAGATGGATAGACTGTGTAAAGAATGATATGGGTAAGAAAGAAGTGACAACGGAGATGACGACTGATAGAGAAGAAAAATACATGTTGTTCCGATCCCACGTAATATTGGAAAAGGGCAGAAAGAAGAAGAATGGTTGTTTGGAGCCGTTAGGAGAGGCTAGCCGCACACGGTCGGTCGCTCTGGAAACATCTAAACACCTATGCTCAGTAGTGGACGTCCGATGGCTGATAGATAATATAAAATCATCCCTGACTCATGGTCTATAAATTGTATGAAAATTAAGCAACGAATTAAACACGTTAATTAATATAGTTTGTTAATCAGTGTAAACACACTGATTAATGGACGACTGGAGCTTACATTTAATTGGAGTAAAATGAAATACTAACTGAAATCAAAAGACATGGGAAAAATATTTTATACAATTAAAAGAGTTTTCTTCACCCGTTATTGTTTAAGGTATGTATATCTTAGGTTGTAGCTCATCTGAAGATTTGATTTTGTACAATTGTAAACAGGAGCATTGCAGTTTTCATAACCAGCAATTGTAATAATAGTTGCCTAAAACAACGTTAAGAATGTAAGAATAGTAAAGTTCCTTGTGAAAGGGCTCGCCCGGGGAAGTTCTGACAACATACTATTTCTGTCGACAAGCAGCATTACTGAGTTTCGGTATGCTTTTAATTTCACCGGAAACCATACCCTGGTTTCCAGAAATTAAAGGCACCTAAGGCTTTACACTTAAACGCCACAAGTTGATGGACGCAGAGCAGTGCATCATAGTGCGTGACATGACTTGCATGTCGTGTGACTTGTTGTGTGACTTACGAGACAATACTTTGCTATAAACGATGGTTACCATGCTTACTCATAGGTAGTAAAAAAATACCACATCTTTATATAAAAATGTGATCACTATACGGATAAAATTAAATATCGTTTAAAACTATTTCGATAACTAAAAAAACCTATACCTAGGGGTAATTGAATTGTGCACCAAAACCTTCATATTACAATATTGTTGTACCACTGTAGCTCTATGCAATTAGTTCGTCTAAAGTAAGCAATACCCTATAAGCTAGAGGGAATTTGCTAGATGCTTGAATAGATTTCTGAGAATCTGTAACCCAATCACAATGCTTGTATTACCAATATTTTATGGGATAAAGGATATTGACCAATTGATAATATAAGGTATAAATATATCCTTATACAGAAACAATACTTCAATTACAGTCCTCTTTTTCATTTGTAATGTTTTGTTGAAATTTCATTGTGGTTTCTAGTTCTAGGGTAATACACTATTTTATCAAATTCACATATTTCGCATATAAAGCGAAACGAGTTCTCTAAATAAACTTGGGCAAATCGGCGTTGTATGTATGAATGTATGTTTGTTTGTCCGAGGATAACTTTCGAAGCGTTGATCCTATCATCGTGAAATTTGATACATAGGTAGGTAATGATGGCACAGTTTTGGTGTGACTAAATGAGCTAAAAATGTCGGGGGGTTGTTGAGATATTGGGGCTCAAGAGGGGTAAAAAAAATGAAAATGAGACTATTAGATCAAGTGGGACATTAAATGAAAGGACTTTATTAGTACATTTAGACTCCGTTTTCATTTTAGTAAAGTCCTTATAGTTTTTGAGTATAATAAAAATAAAGTAAAATAATAAAAGCCATAATAAAAACTGAACTTTGACAAATTTCACAGGGTACACTAGTGACCCCATAGTGTTGTAATTTGGTATGCGTGTAGCTTTAGTGACACATAATTACATAATTATAGGCATAAGTCTGACATCCAGAATAACTGCAATTTGTACCCCAAAAAAGTGTAACCAAATAACATGAACTCCCGTTACCTGTAATTTGAATGAAACTATTAGGTCAAGTTAGTTCGTTATTTATTTCGTGGCACTTTTTTGGTAGTCATAGATTACAAATAATATTTTATTGTTTTAATCGGACACTCGCGAGATCTCTGTTCGGGGCAAACCACTAGTTATTTACAATCTGGATCAAAATTGGATTAGTTATCTGTATATTCAGTACAGTTCTAATCTGTTTTTTGAAGTAATAAATAAGATTATAGTAATCCACTGCTGGACGAAGTTATCTTCCAAGTCTGAGCCTGACTTCGGCCCTTCTTATGGCAATTATGTACCAACCTGTTATTTGGCTCGCACCTATGAGCCCAAAAACAGGTTGTCCGACATCAATTCCCGAGAACGCGCGAAAATTCTCCGGAAGACGCACTTATCTATTTTGTGTATTACACAATTGACTTAAAGTATATTAAGCATTTTGTTTCAAAATTCGCGTGTCGTCTACTGAAGCTTTACGTTGCCTCTTGTCTCTCGCTCATTAATCTTACCACAGAGGTCATCTGAATTATTGATCGAGCGAAGCGAGATATCCAAAACAAGTCGGCGTTGTATGTATGTATGTTTGTTTGTCCGAGGATAACTTACGAAGCGTTGATCCGATCATCGTGAAATTTGTTTTATATGTTTTGGCTCAATCCTGGTGTGATTAAATAGGTAAGCTAAGACTATTGCGTCAAGTGAGACGTCTAATAAAAGGTCTTCATTAGTACATTTAAACACCGTTTTTATTTTTAGTGTATACTTTGCAGAATTTGAGTTATTAGCCATAATAAAAACTGAAATTTAAGACATTCACAGGGGACACCACAGTGCTGAAATTTGGTATTCGTGTAGCTTTAGTGACACAAATATAAGCAAAGCACAAATATGTTAAAATTTGGTTGTTTGTTTGTTACTCAATCACGTCGTAACGGCTTAACCGAATCCGATGAAATTTAGTATGTACGTAGATTATAACCGGGATTACCGCATAGGCCACTTTGAATTGGCAAACCACGTGTGCAAAGCCGCGGGCGGAAGCTAGTCCAGAATAACTGCAATTTCAACCCCTAAAAAGAGGAACCAATTAACATGAACCACCTTTACTTGTAATTTGAATGAAACTGTAGGTCAAGTAAGTTGGTTGTTCATTTCGTGGCACTATTTTAATGGTCAAAGGTTATGAGTCACACTATTTTTTGTTTTTTGGGAGACTCGCGAGATCTCAGTTCGGGGCGAACCACCAGGGTTAGTATAAGCTGGAAAAAAAACAAAATATTTATTTTTTACGTACTCAGCTCTGGATTTCCTTTGAACAAGTTGTTGATGGTATAATGTATTCTTTCGCCGTAGTCGAACGTGTATTTGTAGCTTTTGATGCCGAAGTGGTCGCGGCCCTCCTTGTCCTTGTAGTATTTTGTATTGATGTTCAGCTTTATTATAGAGTTTACTGAAATAGACAAATACATTTTTATTTCATTTGAAATTCAGGGCTTAATTCTGTTGTGTAACTAAGCCCAAACTCGTCGTAGAAGAAATCGTATAGAATACGAATTCAGACAAAAATTAAGAACATGATATTAAATAATTATTATAAAGATGTCACAGAAGTAGAAAGTCCATAGAGCCGGTCTACTCTAAAAATAAACGCCCCGCACCTTAATTACGTCAAAGCGAAATGTATAGTATAGAACTGGCTGACCAATCCGCAGCTTCGCGCACGTAGTTTTTCAATTATTACCCTCCTTCTGCGCAGTTGAGTAAAAAGTAGCCTATGCCACCCAGGGAGAGTGTAGCTTCCTAACGCTGAAAGAATTTTTTAAATCGGTCCAGTTGTTTCTCAGCCTATTCAGTGCAAACAATCAAACCTTTCCTCCTTATAATATTTGTATAGATTTATTGAATATTCAATGTAACCACAAGACACGTCATTATGAATTGTCTTACTGCGGTTTCGACGCACAGTAATGAAGTGGAGGGGAGTTAAATTTTAGAATAAACAGTCTCTACCGTGACAGACCTAGACGTGCGAGGAAGCTGAGCGCAGCGAGGATGCGTAACGGATTCTTCTCAGCTGCCTATTAACAAGTAGTCCAGTACACCGTCTCGCATACATTCTTCGCTCGCGTCCCTCGCACACATCTCTCGCTTTTTATTTGTATCTAGAAATACCTCGTTCCGCTAGCCCTTTTCCACCAGAGCTGCGCTAAGTGATGCTAGGTAAATGAAGCAATCTTATTAGTGGATTTTTTCCTTGCTCACCGCTTAGCTTCCTTGCTCAACTCTGGTGTGGTCACCTAAAGAGTGGTTAGAAATGTACCTATTTTGATTTTGGAGTCTCCTTCGCCGTTGATGGGAAAGAGCAGTAACCGTCCTACCGCAGTGTATTTGCCTTTGATAGTGATGTTGCATCGGACGTCTATTGTGAACACATTTTTTTCCAGGTAGGCCCTGAAATTTAAAATGGTACATAATTGACCTTCAAGAATTTTAAGTTACTGTTTACACGCGGATATAGGCAATAAAATGGAATACAATTATTGAACGAAAGTTTTGACAAAAAATAATTTAAAATGTCTTTTGTTTACACCAATAAAATTATGTTTAGTATATTACATATTGCTTACGAGTTTTGAATTGTGAACACAGGCTTGTACATGCCTGTACCATTTATTGGCAGGTTGCTTCAAGTATTGCACGTATTTGCGTTGGCGAATTTTTAATTCAAGTGTTGAACGTTTTAGAAGCTATTGTGTTTATAAAATTAGTGGTTCGCCCCGAACTGAGATCTCGCAAGTCTACCATAAAAATAAAAAAAATATTATTCGTTATCTTTGACTATCAAAATAGTGTCCCGAAATAAAACCACCTAACTTGACCTACAGTTTCATTCAAATTACAGTTAACGGGAGTTCATGTTAAATGGTTACGGTTTTTTGGGGTACAAATTGCAGTTATTCTAGATTTCAGACTTTTGCCTATATTTGTGATACATAAGCTACACGCATTCCAAATTACAGCACTGTGGGATCACTGGTGTACCCTGTGAATTTTGTCAAAGTTTCGTTTTTATTGGCTAATAACTCAAAAACTACAAAAAGTTTACTAAAAGTAAAAACGGGGTCGAAATGTTTTAATAAAGACCTTTCATTTGACGTCTCATTTGACTTAATAGTCTCATTTTCATTTTTTTTACCCCTCTTGAACCCCAATATCTCAACAACCCCCCACAAATTTTAGCTCATTGAGTTACACCAAAATTGTGCAATTATTACCTACCTATATACCAAATTTCACAATGATCGGATAAACGCTTCGAAAGTTATCCTCGGACAAACAAACATGCATACATATGTACATACAACGCCGACTTGCCCAAGTTGATTTGGAGATCTCACTTTGCTCGATTAATAATAGTGTTAAAATTCGTTTCCAATGACTTAATACTCACTACGCACTCATGAATGTTTATGAGACACTGAAAATGAAAATTTTAAGAACTGTGATGCATGTAATGCTGCACTAGCAGCATTTGCACAGGAATTTGGAGTTGACGGTTTGGGTTTTGGCAAATGAATAGAGAATCCAGTTGATTACAATAATTGCTTTAGAAATTACACCAAGAAAAGTTTTAAAACACGACTTGTATAACAAATCAAGAATATTACGTGTTGTTTAGACCATGCAAGTTGTATTTTGCATCAATTTAATTGTATGCAATAGGCAAGAAACTTGCATCGTGTAAATGGACCTTATGTGTGATATAGTACAGTGCAAATAAAAAAGACCGCCAATCAATTCAATATAGTTATGTAGTTCATAAACTCAGGTAAATAACAATATATAAAAAATAATATGCAATTATTTCAAGTAACTAAGAGTCATACAAGAAATTCATTAACGCCTAAAGACAGAGATTGGAAATAGCTATACATATTTTTAATACTAATGCATTTTCCCGTATTCATAATATTATTTGTTTTTGATTTTATTGTTTACTAAAATAAATTATCTTATCATTAAAATAACAAACGTCTTTGACAGGTTTCCTCGACATTGGTGCTACTAGACTAAAATATTATAGTTAAAGATCGAAGCTCCGGCGCTCCTAGGTTCGGTTGGTCTCAAACCTCAGGTCTGACATACGTCTTAGTAAAAGTACAAACCATTAAATATAAAATATAATTTTTCTACCTTTGACGAATCTTTGCCTAATCCTAGGAGAGATTAATTTGGAGTCAATTTCAGTCAGATTTCACGCGAGCTTGGCTCCGATAACACTCTAGGGGCATCACGCACAAGACTGCCTAGAGTTGGAGTGCCCCATGTCGATTTTTCCACAAATCCAGACCTAACCTACTCAATTTGGGGTGAGTCAATTCTGCCACTCATTCTGAACCTAACCTACTCTAGTCAGGGTGCCCGGTCTTGAATTATATCTAATCTAACAAACTAACACTTTAGGTCTGACTGGTTTGACTAGTCCATCCCCGATTTCATCAAATTGAGTTTCGGTATTTGACTGTCCAAATTAGTCTCTCCTTAGACAAAAATTCGTTAGTCAAAGGTAGATAAATGCTATTGGTTTGGACTTTGACTCAGACTTTATGTCAGACCTGAGGTTTGACTAGCCAAACCTAAGAGCGCCGAAGCTTCGATGTTTAACTATAGCATACTATGTGCTAGTGCGCACACTAAAATTTATAAAAAGACAACGCTAAATATTTCTAAGTTCAAGATTGTACAGGAAACTGTGTAAGCCCAATAGAACCCTTTAAAGAAAACCTTTTTCTTCTAGTTTTGTTGGGTTAGAAGTAATTTACCAACATACATAGATTAAATACAGGCTCTGCTAAATTTAACAAAAACATATTTTAGCATGAATGGAATCTAAGAGCGTGAAATATTTTTATTTAGATAATATTGTGGTTTTTATAAATTTCAGAAATCTCTATTAAATCCCTACTAACAATAACATCTTGATTACCAAGCTTTTCTCATTCAGATACAACAATAGCACCCCCTAATCCACACCATAACTTCATGTCCATGGTGGATTAACGCTTTATTTTCGCTTGGAAAGCAAAATTATCCAAGCCAGGAATACAAAGGATTTCGTCAACTCAACGCACACAATAACCGTGAGAATTAAACCGCAATATTGCTGCACAGAAAATATATATCTCTGAAAGCAGTAGAGTAAATAGATATTATGCGTTGGACTTGCTGGTTTAGACAGTTTTTAAAAACTGGAAGGATAATCTAATATTAGGTGCATTGAAGCCGAAGCTGAAATCAGTACGATCAGGTTCGAAAATATGTATAATTGAAATAATGTCTATAAATTAAATTGCATGTATTAATAGCCAATACCCAGTAAATAAGCACGTACTCGAGTAAATTTTGTTGATGAGCTTAATAAATAAATTAAACTAATGTCCATTATGATCTGCCTACAAATTATTAACCACCACAACAATTGAAGCGCCGGCCGTGGTCGTGCGCGCGCTTCTCTGATAATATTTGTAGGTAGATCTATGAAGCGATCAGAATGTATACTCTTCTAAAACTTTTAAAAGAAACCAAAACAAGAAATACCGTAACATGGGATGACTGTGTGCCACTTTTTAGAGGTTTTGTTTTATAGAAAATATCTATAAGTTGTTTCGTTAATATAAAAATACTACTTTAGCCGGTGAACTTGGTACCGCCTTGACATGCATATGACGCGGGCTGTCAATGTACGTCATGTATGAGAAATAATTTGGATCATAATTTTTTTTGCGTGATATTTTCCGATCTTTTATTAGTTATTCTGCTATTCGGGGTGGAGACAAATCCTACAAATCAAAGGTCATCAAAATCGGCCTAGCCGTTCTTGAGTTATAAATGGTATAACTACGGGTTAGTTACACCATTAGTTATCATTTATAACTCAAGAACGGCCATTTATAACTTTTTTATATATTATATATAGATAACCATGTTAAGAACGCTATAACAAATTTAACGCGTTCGAATTAAGGTATTTGAGTCGACACATAAATGAAAAATTAATTTGATTTGGGTACAAAATAATCAGGAGGGTCTAGTCAAGGAGGCTAGGTAGGTATACAAGCCACACTTTTTTATTAAATTTACGTGATAACATTTCCTGGATTTAGCTGTAATTGTACCGATTCAGACCCCTTTATTTGTCATTTTCTACAATTCTTGCGATGCTAAAATCGTATTTATGAGAAAATGTTGTATGGAACTATACAGTGGAGATGAATAAATGACCTTTAATTTTATACCATGATATCCGCATAGTTGTGATTCCTGATTGTTTAAATGGTACCAGTAGTAGCTCATAAAACAGCGATATCTGTGATAGGACCCTTAATCATACATGTATTTAGTTCTTATGTTAGAAAAAATCTTCCGTTATGAATCCCCTCACCAAACAAGTTTTTAATGGCACATTCTCGCCTCATGTTGGGGATGAAATGTGCCGCCATACATTTGCCTTCGTAATATATAGCTTTATTTATAAGCACCCATATATACCTACACGAGCGGTTCTCCCGCTTCGGGAAACCGCTCGCGAAAACTGTGAAGACCATCATACTACACGGGTTGCGGTCTACCGCTATCTTTTGTTCATTCTTCAAAATAAATCCGCCAACCATCACTGCTTTTATAAATAAATAAAATAATAATGCTGAACATTTCACACAGCGCTATCTAGCCTCAAACTAAGCAAAGCTTGTACTATGGGAACCAGATAACTGATAGATTACTTATATACTTTTTTTTTGTAAATACATACTTATAGGGTTGATAGATTACAGGGTTGAGAACAAAAACCGTAAATTTTTTTAGCAATTTAATATGTTGTAACGATGATATTGTAATCCTTTGTGAAACATGGCTGAATGGCAGTGTCTTTGATTCTGAATTATTCGACGATCGTTACAATGTTTATCGGAGAGACAGAGAAACCAGTGGCTTTCATAGCAAAAAAGACGGCGGAGGGGTGCTCGTTGCTGTTTCTAAACGGTTTAACTCAAAACGAGTACCGAGTAACGAATCCAAATGTGAGGATCTTTGGGTTGAGGTTGAACTACGTAGAACTGGCGGCGCACTGGAAAATCTACATATATGTGCTGTTTATTGGCCTCCTCCCGTTAAAATGCATATTATGAACGAGTTTATTTCGAATTCCAATCGAGTCATGGAGCAAATAGGTTCTGGGAAAGTAATGTTTGTGGGCGACTTTAACCTGGGGACAATTGACTGGAATGTTCTAAAGAATATAGATTTCGATTTAGATAAATATGCTACAGTTGATAAAAGCTTATTTACTAAGATGCTGGTTGATTTTGCTATTCTTAACGACCTGTCACAATTCAATTCAATACGTAATTGCAAGGATAGAATCTTGGATCTTGTCTTAAGTAACATTAAAATAGACAATCTTGTGGAGAATGTTAATCCGCTATCTAAGGTCGACCCTCCCCACCCGCCTTTGCATTTTCAGGCTTTATTTGAAGATTTACAAGGTCTTTCTTTTAATGATAACATCTCACATTGTTTCCGTAAAGGCGACTATGCCAAGATCATCAATGCCCTTGATGACCTGTGTTGGGAGGATGAATTTGATGGTTGTGTAACTGTGGACGACATGCTCGCAATTTTCTATAGCCGGATTCATGATGCTATTTTGAAGTATATCCCAAAGACCATACGTCGTAGCTGTAAATATCCTGTGTGGTTCTCGCGTGATCTTATTAACCGATTACGTGAAAAACTTAAGTATAGGCAGAAACTACAAAAATACAACAACAATCCACTTGACCGAATTTCATTCGAATTGGCTAAAAAGCGTTGTGATCGTCTTTTGACTGTTTGTTATAATGGATACATTTCTCAGCTTGAAGCGAACATGCATTCTAATCCTAAACTATTTTGGACATTCATCAAGAATAAGAGAAAATGCCGCAGTAACTACCCTGCACAAATGTCGTTTGAAAGGGAAACTGCCACCAGTGGTAGTGACATTTGTAATCTTTTTGCTAAGAACTTTGCCTCAAATTACAGCTTTGTTAACTTACCTTGCTCTACTACTAAAGTCGAGACCTTAACAAACTCTTTTATGAGTTCTATCAAGTTTAGAGATGACCAGGTTCTTAAGATTTTAAAAAGACTGGATCTTTTTAAGGGAGCTGGATCTGATGGCTTACCTTCAATCTTTGTGACAAACTGCGCCCCTTCTTTAGCAAAGCCGCTCTGCTTAATTTATAATAAATCGCTGAGCACAGGCATCTTTCCTAGTTTGTGGAAAGAAGCCTTGGTGATCCCTATTTTCAAAAGTGGCGAAAGTGATTTGGTTAAAAACTACAGACCCATTTCAAAACTGCCCGTATTTGCAAAGATTTTTGAGCAGCTGCTGCACCCAATTTTGTCCTGGCATTTTAAGCCACATATGGACTCGCAACAGCATGGTTTTATGAAAACAAGGTCTACGACAACGAACCTTGCTGACTTTGTTGACAAGGTCTCTTCATCCATCGACAATCGTTCGTCAGTTGATGCAATTTTCACCGACTTTAGTAAGGCATTTGACAGAGTTAATCATCAAGTCTTGCTTCGTAAGCTATTATTTTATGGTATATCGGGACCTTTACTATCTTGGTGTGGGTCATACCTAGCTGGAAGAAACTCCAGAGTTGTTGTGAATGGTTTTACGTCCAAGCCTTTCCCAGGCAAATCAGGCGTACCGCAGGGTTCACATCTGGGTCCACTATTTTTTAATTTATATATTAATGATATTAGTAGCTGTTTTTTGCACTCTAACTATTATTTATATGCGGACGACTTAAAGTTATTCAGGGAGGTTAACGGTGATAGCGATGCATCTCTACTTCAGGAGGACTTGAACCGTCTATGCGCATGGTGTATCGTTAACGGTATGGACCTGAATACAAAGAAATGCTTTTATATAAGATTCTCAAGAAGTGCAGTTTGCCCATCTAGGAAGTACTTAATCAATAGTGAAATATTACTTCAAAAAGACTATATAAGAGACTTAGGAGTTGTGTTCGACAGTAAATTGAGGTTTAACCTTCATATCAATGATATTGCCACAAAGGCTTGTAGATCTCTGGGTTTTGTCCTGCGCAATTGTAGTGGTTTTAAGTCACCAGAGGTCAAGATAACCCTGTTCAATACATTTGTTAGAAGTGGCCTCGAGTACTGCTGTGTCGTTTGGAATCCATTTTATGAGGTTTACAAAAAGATACTAGAAAGAATCCAAAAAAGGTTTTTGTGGCACCTAACTTATGCTTGTCATAAAGGTAAAATCCTTCTTAGCTATGAGGATCGTCTTAAATTCTTCAAAATGACCTCGTTAACGGATCGAAGACACTTGCTGGACAATTTATTTCTTTTTAAACTTGCAAACGGTATCCTGGACGCTCCGGAGCTACTTGCTGCCCTAAATTTCTCTGCTCCTTCTAGGTTGCCCAGGATCTCGAAATTTAATCCTTTACTGCCAAGCTCTTCCAAATCCAATCTCAGTATTAACGCGCCTCTGAACAGGATTGTCCGGCAATACAATTGTGTGGCTAAGAGCAAAGGTGCGGACATGTTTGTTGGAACTGTACGAATGTTTAAAAACAGTTTATCCCAGGTTAATCTGTGAATCGTTTTTATTCTTACCTGTATGATCTGTATCCCTATTAAATATGTAAACAAAATTATATGATATTTTTAATTTTAATCAAATTTTAAATCTTTCTTTAATAATGTACATAGATAAGTAGTTGATAGGTGTGTATAATTATGATTCTATTGTGTTTTAAATTTGTAAATAGGAATAAATTAACTTATTTAATTTTATTAAACTTTTTGTAATTTGTTATGATATAATGAAATGTATTGTTGCTAGAAGTACGTGCATGCCATCCTGTTTTTTATTAAAATCCAATTAATTCACTCGCTCGGCTTAAAATACTAATGCATGCAGTCGGTCATCTCTAATTATAGTAGCACTAAGTTCTACCATTTGAAATGTAACCGCTAAATATTGTCAGTGTATGCTATGTTGATGATTCCTAAATAAATAAATAAATAAATAGTATACAGAAAAACACCCAGAACAGGAATAAATATCTGTAGATCATGCAAACATTTGTTCTGCAGCGGGAATTGAACCTGCGACTTCCTGCATCACAGCCGACTAGTCGCCCACTGCGCAACGGAGGTCGTGCAATTGCGGGAAATCGCTCGTGTAGTATGAACGTGCTGTTGACTCTGCATGCGGCGGTCGATTCCCTCCCGTCTATGAACCGTGAGTGGCCGCGGCGGGAAACCGCGCAGTATAGATTGATTGCGTCATACAACGTTAACATTACCGGTAAACGTGCCGTTAAATGCATTTTGCATGACATCGATAATCACTCTGCAAGGCTAGGCCACAAAATATATAGGTACAGAAGTGAAGATCAGATCAATTATGATTTTGATTAGTACCTACTTATTATTACTTTTATTCATTTTCCCAAACTCAAACAATATTTTTCAGCTTTTATTGCTTTTATAACATGATTAATAGTTTATGTTACGTCAAAATAAACAAATACTTACACTTTTGGTGTCCTTTAACATTCACTCGTATGGTAAAAGTGTCCGTCCGCACTCACACACATAAGAAAGGTGTCTTTACTCAAAACATGACAAAGGTGTCCGCATTCACACACATGACAAAGGTGCCCCTTATGTCTTAATATAATTAGTATTGAGTACAAAAGTGTCCCTCACATAAGTCTTAACATAGTTATCATGTAGCATAAGCTGTAAAATTGTTTATTCACATGGTGTTTTATGAAAATAATCTATTCTAAGAAAATGATATTAATATAAATATGTATATATAGTTGATGGTAGGACACAATTCCTTAAGTCTTAACATAGTTACCATGAGCATAAGCTATAAAATTGTTTATTTAGATGGTATTTTATTTAAATAATCTATTCTAAGGAAATGATATGAACATAAATATGTTGAAAATAATCGATATAGTTCATGGTAGGACAAATTGTGTCCCTTACTTAAGTCATAACACAGTTAATGCGTAGCAGAACCTTTAAAATCGTTCATTTATGTATATGGTATTTTACGTAAAGGAATGTATTCTAAGATTGAACGAAGTGAGGACACATTGCAGATTGCAGATGGCCGAATCTGTTAGTGATTATTTGTAATTACGTACTAAATTGGTTAGTTGTATGATTACTTCAGCAATATTTACTAGTTTAATATTCATTTTTAAACAGTAGTCTCTTTAATAAACCAACCCGCCGCTTTTGTGTTGGCTTTCAAGTCGCGCCACCATCGCGGGACTATTTAAAGCATTAACGGTTATTCGTAAGCGCGCAGTAGAATAAATAGCCAAGTTCATGAAGCTCGCTTCCAAGCGACATTATGAACTTGCCACCCATCATCCGAATCCTTTGGTACACACCATTCCGGACTATCCGTTGGACCCGCCAACAAAATCCTCCGTCGTCCGAGACACGTTCTCGGAGACCCGGATGACGAAATCACCTCCGCTAACGCGGAAGCGATCTCTGAGTCATCTACATGAGACAGAGCAAACACTTCACAGATACACCGACCTCGCCGGCGAGGTCAACGAGTCCCTTCAGTCGCCGCCTATACGAGGTACAGACATGCCCAAGCCGAGGCTCGTACCTAAGTGGTGCCCTGGCGCTAGTTGCCTCTTCAAACAACGTACTGGGCTGAGCGCCATCTGCGCTCGCCAAAAGTTCGGTTAAGCTGCAACGGCTTCAGAGGCCAACAGCAAGATTAGTCCATTCGAAAAAAAGCGTAAGCGCGCAGTCGTTCTCCGTCAGTCGTCCTATAAACATGTAAGTACGTTGGTAGTAAATTCAATTACGGTAGCCATTGTGTTATGCTGTTCGTATCTGTCTATAAAATTGTTGATTATGTAATAAATTCACGTAGAACAAGATTGATGTTATAAAATAATGAGAAATAAATACGATATCCCTATGGAAGTTGTTGTTTCTTATAAATGTATCCTATCAGTTATCTGGTCCCCATAGTTACAAGTTTGCTTAGTTTGGGGCAAGATAGCGTTGTGTGAAATGTTTAGCAACATTTATTTAATTATAACCAATAATTTATCGTGTATTCCGAGAGCTGGTAATTATCTGGGCCAACGCAAAAACATTGTAATTCAGCGGGTCAATGCAGGCAGTGTCTTGGGGACACTTCCGCCTTATAGTGATCTGGAGCAGTTGAGCTATCTTTAAATCGTTTGCAATGATCTTTATATTATTTCAAAGTTTCTTTTGAGTTTTTTTAGATTTATTTGAACGTAAATCATTGTAAGTATATCCTGTTAATTATGATTTATTGTTAAAAGTTGGGGTGAATGTCTGAAGTTTTGCATTTTTTCATAACCACAATGGGGAGAATTCTGTTGACAAAAAAACTAAATTTCGGTTTGACAGCCTTAAAATTATTGCCATCCTTTCTTGTTTCATATAGACGGAGAGTGATATTTGTAATTTTAGTGCAAATATCGCTCTCAAATCGAGCTTAATAACGAAGAATCTTAATTTAGTTTAGTTTATGCCAAAGATTTATCCCCATTGTATACATAGCCAATAATGTTGTACGTTCCTAAAACTATTTCGTCACTGCCTCTGCAAATCCAAATCAACGCTTCTATCACCACAAGTTGGTTCTCGTTATGCGTAACTGGAGGCAATAATAGTTATTCTACTGTTTGTACATTTTTATTATTCTGTGGTTGCGGTGAGGCAAGGTTTCTATCTTTTCTACGTTGAAGAATCAGGATAGCGCAGCCTTGGATTCTTCATGTGCCAGTTAGCGGTGTCCGTATCGCAAGTTATTACTTGTTTTATACTACTATTTTTACTAGAGTATTTTGTGTTGGATTTTAATAGTATACTTAGTTTTAACCTAAGTTTAACTGCTGTAAGTAGTAGGTATCTTGTTAGAACAAGGAGATAAAGTGTGTAATGGTTTTTGATTTTGCTAATTATTATATTTAGGAATTTGAACGCGAACTTTGGGGTAATTAAAATAAAACTGATTTATAATTTAACAAAACAGGAGATAGTGGCGTGACATAATTAACGCCTGTTTCATCATCATCATCATATCAGCCAAACGACGTCTACTGCTGAACATAGGCCTCCCTCATAGATTTCCAGAGCGACCAATCTTGGGCGGCCTACACCCAACGGCTCCCAGCAACCATTATCAGGACTTCTTTCCATCTAGTGAGGGGCCATCCTGCGCTGTGCTTTTGTGTGGTCTCCACTCGAGAATGGTTCTGCCCCAACGGCCGTCAGTTCTTCGAGCTTTGTGCTCTGCCCATTGCCATTTCAGCTTGCTAATCCTTTGTGCTATGTCGGTGACTTTAGTTCGTCTACAAATCTCTTTCTGTTATATATATGTATATATTTTGTCATATAGGTTATTCGGAGCGGTTCGCACTCACCCTGATTAAGGTTCACGAATTGAACTGAAAATGTTGTCGGTTGAAACACCGATAAGACGGTACGTGATAAATCCCGTATTTATAATAATGATTGAAATCAATCACGAAAGTTTTCTAAGTAAAAAAAGTTATATAATAGGTTGGTGAAAAAATTTTCGCATTATAGTATTGTTACGCCGAGGCTGTTAAACAATGAGTAATAATCGAACCTTCTCGAACGCTTTTGTCTTGCTGTGTTATTGTTGCTATTGTTTGTGGTTTCGCAGAATGGGGAGTGGCCATTGTGTCGAGGGACCGACCCTTTCCTGGAAGGATCGATATCGTTCTCGAACAATCGAAATGTGTGCGATATAAATAGGCCGGAGAGATGGCCGGACAGTCAGTCTCGAGTCTGAGTCAGTCTGAGTGAGTCTCAGCGAGGCCCTGGAGGACTGACGTGTGGAAGGGTCTCGCGAGTCAGTCTGGATTTAGCTATACGTGCGAACATTTCGGTGACTTTAAGTGGTGCAACAGTGGTGTGAATTAGTGTGTTGTGATTACGTGTGAACAAGTTCGTGTATTCATCGTTTAGTGCTGAATAAAAGTGTTATTTTGGCTAAACCGATTCCCATTATTTTATCCCGAACCCTCAGCTCGTAACAATTTGGTGTCAGAAGTGGGATAAAATAATGCCGGTTCTGCCAAAGGATAACGTGGACGGTGTAAGGACGAGAGGTCAACGACAACAGGAAGTCCATGAAAGGCGGTTTGGAGATTCCCCGGTTCAAGAAGATCAACAGAGTCGTCAGCCGATACAGATGGAATCAGCCGCCCCCGAATCAATTGGAGCTTCATCATCATCATCCGTGGGCCAAGCTCCTGTGACAGGCGATCTTGCTGCTATTATGGCCATGCTTTGTCGTCAAGAAGAGCAGGCTCGGTTGCAGGAGGAGCAGCGCCGTCAGGAAAAAGAAGAGCAGCGTCGTCATCAGGAAGAGCAGGCTCGGTTGCAGAAGGAACAGCGACGTGAACAGGTGGAGCAGACTCGGTTGCAAGAGGAACAGCGACGTCAGGATAAAGAAGAGCAGCGTCGTCAACAGGAAGATCAGCGACGTTGGCCATAAGAGCGTGCTCGACTGATGAGGGAATCGTTCGGTTCATCTGGAAAGGAATTCCAGGAAGTGAAAGAACAGATAGAAATCATGAGAGCCGTGTTTTGGAGGCTGGAATTGGGATCGCTGATGAGAAAGGGACTCTGGGTGTCCTGAAGTACTGGAGACGGCAATGTGGCTCCTCTAGTTGCTACATCTTCAGCGCGAGGTGCGCCTAAAATTGTTCGTGTTGATCGGCTGCCGCGATATGGGCCTAAGAATGCTCGGGACGAGCATGTTTTAGGAGGGGGCAGTGTTACGCCGAGGCTGTTAAACAATGAGTAATAATCGAACCTTCTCGAACGCTTTTGTCTTGCTGTGTTATTGTTGCTATTGTTTGTGGTTTCGCAGAATGGGGAGTGGCCATTGTGTCGAGGGACCGACCCTTTCCTGGAAGGATCGATATCGTTCTCGAACAATCGAAATGTGTGCGATATAAATAGGCCGGAGAGATGGCCGGACAGTCAGTCTCGAGTCTGAGTCAGTCTGAGTGAGTCTCAGCGAGGCCCTGGAGGACTGACGTGTGGAAGGGTCTCGCGAGTCAGTCTGGATTTAGCTATACGTGCGAACATTTCGGTGACTTTAAGTGGTGCAACAGTGGTGTGAATTAGTGTGTTGTGATTACGTGTGACCAAGTTCGTGTATTCATCGTTTAGTGCTGAATAAAAGTGTTATTTTGGCTAAACCGATTCCCATTATTTTATCCCGAACCCTCAGCTCGTAACAGTATGTATGAACTTGTAATAAAATCTCTTTGGATATACTATTTGTATCTGGCTAGTTTTGGTATTATTCAAAGTTTAAATTTTAAAGAAGATAATTCCAAATTCAAATCAGGAAAATGTGTGATTTTTATTTGTTTTTCGTACTGTAAAGATGAGTGAATCTAATGAAGAAATTTGATACATTTTAAAATTTTACTACAAAAAGGGTAAAAATGCAACGCAAGCCGCGAAAAAAATTTATGGACCTAGTGCAGTGTCTGTGAGAGTAGCACAAATTTGGTTAAAGCATTTTCAATCCGGAAATTTTGATGTCAAAGATGCACGTCCCTATTACGGATAAAATTGATGCCATTTTTGAAAAAGTAGAGCAAGATCGGCATGTCAGTAGTTACGACGTAGCTGAAGAACTAAGAATTGACCACAAAACAGTTTTGGCGCATTTTAATAAAACTGGGTAGGTACATAAAAAAGCTCGATATTTGGATACCCCACGAGCTCACTGAAAGAAACCTAATGAACCGTGTACTCATTTGTGATTCTTTATTACGACGTAATGAAACCGAACCATTTTTGATGAAGCTGATAAATAGTGATAAAAAGTGGATCACGTACGACAAGAATGTCCGAAAAAGGTCGTGGTCAAAGGCCGGTCAGGCTTCACAGACTGTGGCGAAACCCGGGTTAACTCCCACCACACACACAGCATCACCTTGTTGCGCAAGGTGATGCTGTGTGTGTGGTGGGATTGGAAGGGCATTATTCATTATGAGCTGTTACCACCAGGCAGGACCATCGATTCTGAACTCTACTGCGAACAACTAATAAGATTAAAGCCAGAAGTTGAGAGAAAGCGACCGGAATTAATCAACAGAAGGGGTGTGGTTTTTCATCATGATAACGCTAGACCTCACCCATCTTTAGCCACTCAGCAAAAATTAAGAGAGTTTGGCTGGGAGGTGTTAATGCATCCGCCGTATAGTCCTGACCTTGCACCTTCAGATTTCCACCTGTTTCGGTCTTTTCAGAATTCTTTGGGCAGTGTCAGGTTAATATCACGAGAGGACTGCCAAAACTACTTGTCGCGGTATTTTGATCAGAAGCCCCAAAATTTCTATAGCAATGGGATCATGTCCCTACCTACAAGATGGCAAAAAATTATCGAACAAAATGGTACCTACATACTTTAGTTAAATGTAAATAACGGGAATTAAAAAATGTTTTGAATTTTCTTAAAAAATTCCAAGAAACTTTTTCTCCAACCTAATATATTTATTTTGTAGAATAAGATACTTTATTTTATGTTTTGTTTATCTGTTGTTGTGTTATGCATAGAACGCGTCAGTGGTTTGCGTTTAGTCGTCTTGCGGGCAAATTGTTATGGATGGGTCATTTACAGATAAATACACAGATAGTACAGATAATACAGATAATATACAGATAGATTTAACCGCACGTTCATAAACATGCGGTTAAATCTCTGTAGTCATAAATAGCGGATAAATTCAGTCTTCTTCTTCGTGTCCAAATGGTTGATATTATTTTAAATATAAAATGTTGTCTTGCCAATACTTGGCCACTGAAACAGCGTTTTTTTGTAGGGATACAAGTATCCCTCAGGATGCAAGAATAAGGGCACAATAGGCAGCTTAGTATGTATGCCATAGTCTGAGGGTCTGTACCGCATGGGCAATTAGTCACCGACTCTCCAATGTAGCCCCATTTGCTCAAGTTTGTAAGCTGATTGTGAAAAATCAGAATAGATAATGTAAAACAGCTTTAATGAAAAGCTAAGGGTGACAAATCAACATCGAGCTATGCTGCGCTATGCTGTGCTGTGTTTCTTAAGCTTCGTTTTTTTTAACAATTAAACGATGCTGCGCTGTACTGCGCTGTGCTGTGCTGTGTTTCTTAAGCTACGTTTTTTTAACAATCTAGCTCAGTATAAAGTAATCAGCAGCTCGTGTAGTCGTTTATATCGTCAAATATGACCCTATTTTCAAAAAACGTAAACATTACGACATAGTTGAATGCGATGAAGATGATTGTTAAGGCACTATTATAACTCTCAGATGCATACATATCATTGTAATTCACGCAGCGTGCTCCAAACCTTTTTTTTTTTTTCGAGGAGTAAATCTGCATCCAGATACCCGTATTGCATGCAGGGTACAATACGGGTTATGTGAGGTTGTCGGACTCAACGACCCACTAAAACCTCCCCGGTGGCTGGCCTCAAAACCTAGCATAGCTCGACACAGCGCAGCATGGCAGAGCTCCATAAAAAACATAGCACAGTTTGGCACAGCGCGGCTCAGCACGGCGGGTAGCGCGCCTCGCTCGAGACTGCTGCGTTTTTAAACAGAGCGTAGCCTCACATAGCGCAGCACAACATGGTTTGTTTGTATCCTCATTAAAATATTAGACGAGCGAGTTGACCAAACATAGCACAGCGCAGCATAGCTCCATGTTGATTTGTCACCCTTAGGGTTTGTTGACATGCTTGTTATGGGACAATGGTTAAAGATGAAGAAGATAAAGATAATTTTTTGCCAAAAAAATAATGCTACAATGTCTTTAGTTGTTAACATACATTACAAAATAAGCTTTGACCCGCCTTTGGCTAACCATGCATGACCAAAATATGCAATACAGATAAAAAAATATCTTATAGTTGCTTTTTCACCATTTATACAGCGTTTCTTAATTGACCACTCGGTATAATTGGCTGATAAAGAAGCTATAGAATATAATAGGTCGTGGTAAGGCATCTGATAAAGTTCATATGCAAATTTAAAGAAAGATCATTTTAGCTTTAGATAAACCTGTTCACAAATAAAGCTCAAACAGGGTTGAACAATACGGGCTTTGTGTGAAATATTTAACTATTGTTTTACGAATAACCCGATAGTTAAGCGATGATAGTTTGAAACATGCATTGAAAACTTTTGAAACAATGCATTCCAAATTACGTACACCCATAACGAGCGAGGTTGAATTGAGGGGTTCAATATAACTAGTTGCCAGTGCACAATAGTCGAAATTCGACCGAATTTAATTTCTTTTTTAAATTAATTTTAGCCTTTTCCTTTCCTTCTGCATATAAACTTTAACCATGCCAAATCTCATAGTCACAGAGAGTGTGAGATTTGGCTCGCAATAAGCTTAGACTCAGACGATCAAAGACGAGGAGTTGGCTCTTGTAGACACCACCGTATTCTTAGGTATAACCCTGGATAATAAGCTTCAATGGGGCCCTCACGTTGATGGGTTGTCGAAAAGTTCTGCGGCATACGCAGTCAAAAAGATCCGTCTTTTTATAGACGTAGACACAGCTAAACTAGCTTACTTTAGCTACTTCCACAGCATTATGTCATACGGTATACTGCTGTGGGGGAGTGCTGCAGATATAAACACCGTTTTTGTGCTGCAGAAGAGGGCTGTTCGTGCAATTTATAATATGGGCCCCAGAGAATCATTACGCAATAAGTTTAAAGAAATAAATATTATGACATTCTCTTGTCAATACATCTATGAAAATCTAATGCATTCAAAAAAATATTAATTTGTTTAAGAAAAATAGCGATAATCATAATTTTAATACTAGAAATATACATAAACTCGCTGTTGCCACGTGTAGACTCCATAAAGTTAGTAAATCGTTTAAAGAGCAAGGTGTACGCTTTTATAACAAACTCCCAAGGGATGTACAAAAATTGACAATTAACAAATTTGAAAACGTAATAAAATAAAATCTTTATAAAAAAGCCTACTATAAAATATCGGATTATTTAGATGATAGAGAAGCTTGGGAAGGATCATTATAAAAACAACCAGCCTTGTTTTCTTGTCTTTCTTTCCTGGCTTGGTCGCGAAGGAACAGGCAGTAAAATTGACGTTTCAAAGTGATCCTTGTGATTTTAATGAATAAAAATATTTGACTTTGACTTAAAATGGGTACATTGTTTTTTCTTCACGTATTTAATTAGAGATAATCCGTGATGGTATGACGATCGTCAATCGACCGATATCATCGCGCCAGTTATCAATGAGTCTGACTATCTAAAGTCCGAACTAACTGGTGTGACAGAGATCTTCTCATCAGAAGGAGATGAACACTAGATAGATTGATAATTGATCGAGCGAAGCGAGAATTCCAAATCAGCTTGGGCAAATCGGCGTTGTATGTATGTACGTATATTTGTTTGTCCGAGGATAACTTTCGAAGCGTTGATCCAATCATCGTGAAATTTTATACAATGTATAGGTAGGTAGTATTGGCAAGATTCTGGTGTGAGTAAATAAGCTAACAGTTTTGGAGGATTCTTGATATATTGGGGGTCAAAAGTTAGCCATAATAAAATCTGAACTTTGTTGAAATTCACCGGTACACCAGTGACCCCACAATGCGGAATTCGTGTAGCTTTAGCGATACAAATATAGAAAAAAGTCGGAAATTCAGAATAACTGCAATTTCTACCCCTAAAAATAGTAACTTAAACATGAACTCCCGTAACTTGTAATTGGAATGACGCTGTAGGTCAAGTTAGTTGGTTGTTCATTTTGGGGCACTATTTTTAAAGTGCGTTTCGTGGCCAAACATAATGAATAATTTTTTTTTGAAGTCTCGCGAGATCTCATTTCGATACGAACCACTAGTGTAACAAAAATAAAACTTACTCCACATTCAGAACTTGGCATTTCCTCAATCCGGTAGCCTTTCCTCCATAAAATGTCACTTTTATTCCTGGTAGCTGAATTGGCAGCTCTTCAATCATGAAGGGGTCCAATGGTGGAACTCCTAGATGTGGCATGCCTTTGGAAAACTGGAGGATAGCATCTTGTGTGGATTTAATTAGGCAAGCTGGTTCTGTGCTGTTGCATGGGTGGATGAAGTCAGCTGTGGAAAATACAGAAATAACTTTAATTAAAAAAAATGTTACTGAGTGAAAGACGCTGTCTTCTAATTCTATCGAGGCAAGTTTTGTAAAGGCACGTGGCTCTGTAACTGCATAGTTAATAGTACGCATTGCTCAGTCAAGCTTGAATGGCAATGTGTTCTATAAACTTCATAATGATTGGTAAATAGTGCTGCAATATACTGATCCGGCACACGGTAAAAGGCGAGCCTTAGTTGTTATCATTGCAAAGGCATGCAAATGTTCATGAATAATTACAATGGATTGTTGCCGACTATTGGGTATGAAAAAAGGGGGTTGCGGTTCCCGCTCTACCGTTTGTATCTTTAACTTGTTCCAAAAATAAGAATAGTTTTAGACAATTTAAAACGAAGGTAGAGGGATTCGACTAGAATCAATCATAGGAATATTTCCTTTAATATGAACATAAGTTTTGAATAGTCGAGCGCTTGAGCACTACTTCACCTTTTGGGAATTGATGGAGTAATCGAAGATGAAGGACACCTGCTTAAAAAGGATCTGTGATAACTCTGGACTTGAAGATATTTCGTAATTGCATTTTATTCGCTCACGTTGGAGATTCACATCTCGCATCAGTTCGAAGCTAGGATTACAGAAGACCTAGAGGTAATTGAAATTGAAAGTTATCTTGTAATTGTGCAACAGCACGTAGTAATGATTCGTAGGTAAACAGTGAGCAAATTTGATGTGTTAAAACAGTAATATAAGCCATTCCGAATAGTTAAGCAAGATGCTATGCTTGAGCTGTTTTGCGATTGATGCACGCAATGCGTTAAGGATAATAATGAGTGACTTAGTCATATATCAGAAAAGGAACATTTCTGTGAGTAGGAATAACTAAATCTTTAAAATTTTTGGATAAAGAAACGATGAACCACCATTATAATAAAAATAATACCGAAACGAAGTAACGCATATCTTGTTAAATTTATATGAAAGCAATAAATGATTGTGATTAAAAAACAATCAAATCTTTTTTTTATTTTAGGAAGATTTACAAAGCTGTTTAAGATTAAATATATTCTACAAAACCGGAAAAATATAATATGGAAAAACTCATAAATCAAAGATATTATGAGGCACTTTATTAAGAGAAAGGATTTCTATACTGTCGTGTCAAAAACCATTTAACACGCTGCTTAAACGTAGCAACCGTAAAACGTAGGATACAAGCTACCAGTGTATTTTTTTTTGATCGAGCGAAGTGAGATCACTTAGTCAACTTGGGCAAATCGGCGTTGTATGTATGTATGTTTTTTGTCCTAGGATAACTTTCGAAGCGTTTATCCGATCATCGTGAAATTTAGTATATAGGTAGGTCAGTAGGCAGGTAGTCATGGCACAATTTTGGTGTGACTCAATAAGCTAAAAATATTGGGGGGTTGTTGAGATATTGGGGTTCAAGGGTCGTAAAATAAAATTAAAATGAGACTATTTGGTCAAGTGGGACGTCTAATGAAAGGTCTTCATTAGGACATTTCAATCCTGTTTTTATTGTTAGTTTAATTTTTGTAGTTTTTGAGTTATTAGCCATAGTAAAAACAAAACTTTGACAAAATTCACAGGGTACACCAGTGACCCCACAGTGCTGTAATTTGGTATGCGTGTAATGTGGTGTAGTATGACATAAATATAGGCAAAAGTCTGAAATCCAGAATAACTGCAATTTGTACCCCGTAAAAACAAAACCAGATAACATGAACTCCCGTTACCTGTAATTTGAATAAAACTGTAGGTCAAGTTATTTGGTTATTTATTTCATGGCATTATTTTTTTTTATTAATCATAGGCTAGCGTTTGAGCACTATCTCGCCTGATGGTAAGCGATGATGCAGTCTACGATGGTACACGCTTGCCTAGAAGAAACCTATTCACTCGTGACTTGAAGATCCCTTAGGTTGTAGTTATCAGGAAACACAGACTCAGGTAAGGCGTTCCACTCCTTGGCGGTGCGCATAACAAAGGTGGAAGAGTACCGCTTTGTGCGTATGGGAGGTATGTCTACCATGTAGCGGTGGCGCATCGCGGAGCGTCTGGTTGTCTGATCATAGAATGGGGATGGCGGGATCAGATTGAAAAGCTCCGCAGCACACTCTCCGAAATGTATCCAATAAAAAACCGAGAGGTTTGTAACCTTTCGACGATGCTCGAGGCTGTGGAGCCTTGCATTTGCTAACTCGTCATTGCAAATGAGCTTCTTGACTCTTCTCTCAATTGAATCTAGAGCCTCTAGCATTATTTTAATAGTCAAAGATTACCTACACATAATATTTTTTATTTTAATCCAAGACTCGCGAGATTTCAGTTCGGGGCGAACCACTAGTCACATAATCAAAATAAAATCAATCACTAGTACTTGTGGAGACAACCTGTGCAACCTGTACAGTTTCTTCCACTTGACACTAACGGATTGCCGATCAAAAATTGTTCGGTGTAAGCAACTAGAAACCAAATGTTTTCAGTTGAAAACAAAAATAAGCAACATTTATATATTTCCATACAATTGTAATGAACCTTAAATTGACGGCAATGACTTCTACGTCTTCGTATAATCAACACAACAAGCAAAATAAATGTTTCTTCATCGACATCCATCTTAAAACTGACGGAAAACCAGCACAGAACTGTATCAGTGTCCAACTTTTGCCAGAGTCCAGAAGTAGCGACCGGCGTCTGTGTTCGGTTGTCGGACATACCTAGGTATAAACAGTTTCCTGTGAGGGTGTTCTGTGTCAGCAACTAAAAGTGTCTACGTTTGCGCAGCGCTTAGTGTAGGTATATGACATCCAAAACAGACGAACCAAATTACATTGAGAGTAAACATTACATTATGCGCCTTGAACGAGGCAATGTTATGTTAAAACCTGCGGCCTTGACATGCCTGGGTATGGTTAGGATGATTTCTCTGAGATAATACCATGACTTTTTATGGTTATGTTTACGTATCCTCAAAGGAATTGCTTACTGCTTTTTGGTATGATTTTGATGTTTTATCTGCACCACAATATTTAAAGATCTCTTTGTGAGAGGATATTTAGAGATAAATGTTACTTGAGATAGAGATTTTTTTTAACAAATCTGTGTTAAAAATTGATTATAGCTGCCATTCATAATCATATATCGATCCAAAAAGGCTATTTAAAGCTAGTTTGGGAAACAACGACATGAAGAAAGCAAAAACAAATAGCAGGAGAATTAACACTCTAAAAATATTTTGTCTTATCTCATTCGGCCCAGTATTTTGAATAATTTATCGGGGTAATTAATTTATGAGTTCCCATAGCTGTCACTAAACATTTTAAAATAACAAACTTCTCCATGCTACAGCGCATGAGTTCCTTTTCTATGTAAGGAGAGTGTTACAAAACAGCCAGTATCGTAGTGTGGAGATCTGGTAATATCAGTGGATTTGTAGGACAGGAATGTTGCTTCAAGTCCTATAGAACGTATTATGTATTCTCAAATGCTTGATCTTGATTGTTTGTTTTTTATTTGACAATTTATGTGAAGCGAGGTTAGAGACGGAGAGGTAAGAGGTTGTAGGATCGATTCTGATGCGAGACAATATTTGCATGGTTGCAAATATTTGTTTTGGTCTTGTTGTTGTTCCTACCATGGTGCTCCTGTATGTTGAATACGTATAAATCATCTTCTATTGATAGTTGTAAAGGCGTCAGTGTTTGATTCCTCTCTATGTTTCAATTCTAATCTTTTTTGACTTATTTTTTTTAACGACTTTGATTTGGAACTTATATATGTCCCACCTGATGTTAAGTGGTAACCATCGCCTATAACAAAGTATTTTAGCATGCACCTTAGAACCATGCCCTACGATGTACTACCCTGCGCCCATCAACTTGAGGCAGGTGTACAGCCTCATATGCCTGTAATTTCATCGGAAACCATACCCTTCATACCAAAATACAGCAATGCTGCTTGCCAGAAATAGGTACCAATTCATCCTCAATCTCTCAAACAGAGATTCGAATTGCTGTATTCCTCAAACAACTTTTCTCTTAGGTCTTTTTTGCTCTTTTTATAGCTCTTCTTTTACGGTTCAACCATTTCAAGCTGTTCGGCTGCGGAACGCGTTGCCCGTCGTTATAAAGTAGTCATCACACACTTTCAATCTGAAGAGGAAACAGCTCTACTGTCACCCCATTATCGTTTTTAGCAATTTGTTTATATTTTTGATCGAACAAAGCGAGATCTCCAAACTAACTTGGGCAAATCGGCGTTGTATGTAAGTGTGTTTGTTTGTCCAAGGATAACTTTCGAAGCGTTTATCGTGAAATTTGGTATATAGGTAGGTAATGATGGCACAATTTTGGTGTAACTCAATAAGCTAAAAATTTTGGGGGGTTGTTGAGATATTGGGGTTCAAGAGGGGTAAAAAAAAATTAAAATGAGACCATTAGGTCAAATAGGACGTCAAATGAAAGGTCTTCGTCATTAGGACATTAGAACCCTGTTTTTATTTTTAGTTTAATTTTTGTAGTTTTTGAGTTATTAACCATAATAAAAACAAAACTTTGACAAAATTCACAGGGTACACCAGTCATCCCACAATGCTGAAATTGGGTATTCGTGTAGCTTTAACACAAATATAGGCAAAAGTCTGAAATCCAGAAAAACTGCAATTTGTACCCCAAAAAATAATAACCAAATTACAAGAACCCCCGTTACCTGTAATTTTAATGACAATGTAGTTCAAGTAAATTGGTTAGTATTTTGTGGCACTAATTTATTAGTTAAAGATTAAGGCCGGCATGCACATAGATCACTAAACGTATTTAGCTACTAAACATGTTTAAATTTGACGTATTTATTTTTATTTCACAACTCCTTGAATCATATTTAACCACTAAATACGCTTAGGCATCGTTGTACGAATCGCCCTAAGAATAATACTTATTTTGTGAGATTCGCGAGATCTCAGTTCGGGGCGAACCACTAGTGTATTTGAATTATAAAACCTTTTATTAATAGGTACAATAATCAATTATAATTTGTAATAGACCACACTCCGTTATAGCTTCACTAATATTGTGGGCTTACTTCAGGGGAGACAAACAATATTTGAACGAATCGAGTTTTTAATTGTTAAGTGCAGAAAATATGAATGTGGTATTTTCATATGACTTATTCTATTGTTTTTCTGGAGCAAGACCGTAAACTTGAAATATGCTTTTCCTTGACTCACTAATGGGAATTTCGTGTTTATGCTGTAAGGAGGCAAAATTATTTGTTTGTTCGAAGAACCTTTGGTTGCCTGAGTAGACTTGACGATATCTCAAATATAATATTATTATTGTTAATTGCAAGCAAAGGTCATCTTAAACAAGGGGAGATTTTTTTGTGAGAAGGACAAATCTGGAGAAAATTGGCGAAATTTGGAGGTATATGCCCAGTAGCGAATGAATGGTAAGTACTAGGGGTGATCCAAAAGTAGTGATAATCAGTTATTTCTAGTGCACACAAAAATACAAAAAAATATCAGTCACTTGCTCAGTTACCCACTAGTTCAGGAAAAAAAAATCATATAAATAGGCCACGATTCCCGGGAGCTACATTCATTTGAATACGGACTGTCAAGGAGTGAACATAAAAATGGAAAAACACGAAATCAGAGCTGTCATTAAATACCTCTGCTTGAAAAAAATGTGTACCAAAGACATACACAGCGACTTGGTGGAAACATTAAGGGACTCTTCTCCTCCATATTCCACAGTTGCACGCTGGGCTAAGGAGTTTAAGCTGGGAAGAACATCGACAGAAGACGAACACCGCGAAGGACGCCCATCGACGTCCCTCACTGAAGAAAATGTGAAAAAAGTTGAAGAAGTTGTATTGGAAGATCGAAGAGTGACTATCAGGCATGTAGCTGAGGTCACAGGGATCTCATATGGCAGCATTCAAAGAATCCTTGCGAACGAATTGCATATGAGAAAGGTCTCCGCGCGTTGGGTACCGAAAATGTTAAACGACGAGCAAAAGAAGAAACGAGTCGACATGTCAAGAGCAAATCTCGAAAAGTTTCAGGCAGACAAAGATAATTTTTTGTCACGTTTTGTGACCATGGACGAGACCTGGATCCACCATTTTGATTCTGAAACAAAACAACAATCGATGACATGGAAACGATCCGATGGACCGACGCCGAAGAAATTCAAAGTGTCAAGCTCAGCAGGGAAGGTTATGGCGTCTGTTTTTTGGGATGCTAAAGGAATAATCATGGCGGACTACTTGGAAAAGGGGGCCACTATTACAGGCTCCTACTATGCAATAAGAATAAATATAGATAAGAACAAATAAGAAGATTGCGGGAGGCTATTAAGGAGAAAAGGCGAGGCAAACTGCGGGCTGGAGTGCTGTTCCATCAAGACAACGCACCGGTTCACAAAGCTGTAATTGCCATGGCTGCCATTCTGGAAGCGGGCTTCGAGCTGGTGGAACACCCCTCCTATTCACCAGATCTAGCCCCCAGTGACTTCTATCTCTTTCCACGACTCAAGGAACACCTCCGAGGCAAGAAATTTGACGATGATAGCGACGTGATGGCCGCGGTTGAGGACTTTTTTGAGAGTCAAGATAAAGATTTTTTTTCTAAGGGAATTTTAGGTTTAGAAAAGAGATGGACTAAATGTATAGACTTGCTAAGAGACTATGTTGAGAAATAAATTTATTTTTTTATGTTATTCATTGTGTTTATTATTGATTATCATTTCTTTTGTATCACCCCTCGTATGTAACATGCGTGACAAAATGATTAATCTTCCACAAAAGCCTGCTGCTGTGGCTACCTAAGCTTAAATCATTGGATATCTATGGATATTAAATGTGAAAACCACGTTTATTAGCCGTGAATTTTCGAAGAAATAGTAAATCCAAACATTCAGTTAAAATGTAGGTTATAAAAGAAAGTAGGGCATCCAAGGATAGACAGATAGATAATTATCTAATGCACACCATAAAATAATGCAATAAAAGAGAACAAAATAAATATATATGATACAATTGGCGGACTTATCGCTAAATAGCGATCTCTGCCAACCTTTGGATGGAATGGATTGTGTAGATTGATTGTGTAGGGTATCCTACCCTGTCAGAAAAAAATTATAGCCATGTGAAAGCGTCTGTTGCCAGAGTTCAAGGAAAATGAAAATAATAGGTTGAAGACCTTCTAGCTACGGTAACTGTATATTGAAAAATAATGCATGGAAATCACGCTACCCCTCGGATAATTAAACACTAAACACTGGTTTACCATAGCCTCTTTATGGCATCGTTTTTAAACCAAGGATCAATAATTCATGGAGCTGTAAGGATGCAACTTGTTATGTGAACAGATCATGCGTCAAGGTAATAAAAACCCCTAAAAACCTCTTCTCTTTGAGCAGCTGAGAATATCTTGGTATTCTTAGTCTGATGTTGCAGCCACGCTAACGTACCAGTAATTGCTATTTTCTACACATTTGTATAAGTAACTGGAAGGCTTTGCAACTGTTTTGATTGAAAACGGATAGTGTTTCTGGTTATTTTATGACTAATCGAGGTTGTATGTAGTTTATTAGTTATGGCGTATGGGAGTTGAGGTACTTAGGTTACTTTGGCTCCCTCTAAAAACTATACGCACATCCTAAAAGACTTAGGTACCTATACATGTTTGTGTTAAGTTTAAATCCAGGCTTATTCATGCTTGCTCCTGACTTTTTTAACCATCTTCGCCTGTCTATTTTAAAAGCAACTGATAACTTCACATTATTTTATCTTTACCGGGCTGTGGCTATTAAATAAAATAAAGGGTTTCATACTCGTAAGCCTATCCAAAATATAAATATCGAAAAAAACAGTAAACATTGTGAAATAATATAAATCTATGAAAACACTCACGTGCCAGCTTAGCCGACGAACCCACAACAAACGCCAGCAGCACCGAAACCACATATCTGTCACACATCCTAATGATCACATAAAAGCATGTAAACAATTGTATGCACCGAGCCACACTCGCGGTTTGACCCTCGCTTCGTTATGTAAATAGGAACGTGTTCTTTCAACTTCGCTTCGGTTCTCGGGATTGCATAAATTCGGTTGCTGATGTGCCGATTTTCACGCAACACTGCCTGTTTATCCGTTCGACAAATGCGAGTGGCTAGCGTGCAAGCGTGCGCCTATTCTGGATGGGAGGCACGTGGATTGCATTGTCAACGGATGGGGATACGATAGCTTTCGAAATATCAAGGCAACAGATTGAAATGCTGCTAATCTGAGCTTTAAAATAGCCACCGGGTGTGGTAAACAGAACGAGGGTCTGAATAGCCGTGTTAGACTTGACGTTTCAATGAGATATAATCAGTTTGTGGACGGGAAATACGCCTTAGAGTAAAATTCATTAGGAGTAAACTTATCTAGTTGGATCTCTATTCGGACGGAGGTCTGACCTTCGTCCCTGTTTATCCCGCTACGGTGGGTAAATAAGGACACTTTAAAGCTGTGTGGTGAAGTATATTAGTCGGGTAGTTTTTATAACGTAGAAAAATAAACAATTCATCTTATTTAGGTACGTCCATTTGCCCCAACTTAATAGAGTTTTCGGGAAAAATAACACGACAGGAGTAAAGCTCTAGTAAATAAAATTCCGGTTTTTTATTTACTAAAGCTTTCCTCTTATCCAGCCAAGTTCGAGTTCAGCTCGTGCATAGAGGGTTCCGTAAAAATATTTTATTTTGGGATGTTTTCCTTAACTTGTGCTGTGAGAACTCGCTTCGATCAAATTTCAGGATTTAAGTCAACGGGAGGTACCTTATAGGTTTTGATTTGTTTGCGAGCAAAATATGCGGCAAAAATAGCCGTATTTTTCGATTGATTTGACTTAGAAGCTTGATATTTTTACAGCACTGAGGGATCGTAGACTTATGTATTTGATATTTATCATTATTATAAATGCGGGATTTATCACGCTTTTGTTTATTTAGACTTATTTAGACGCGATTTATTTTGGCGCGATTTATTTAGTCGCGATTTATTTAGACGGTACGTCATAAATCCCGTATTTTAGTACCTCTACGTGTTCTTGAGAAAAGGGAAAAAGGGTGATAGACGGACAGACAGACCGACCAGACGGACAATGAAGTGATCCTTCAAGGGTTTCTTTTTTCCTTTTGAGGTACGGAACCCTAATAAAATCAAACCAACTTACATATTAGATTACCTCACACACAAACAATAGACTGTTATATTTTAAGTTTTAATTTCAGTTTTACAGGACACTAAAATACCTACTGTATTATAAAACAGCAGTTATGAAAGTCAAATACTGTTCCGGCACACCCAATCTGAGGAAACTTTAATTATTTTGTTGTATTTAATAAGTTCAGAATTTACTTCGCTGTATTTTTGGTTTTCATAACACTCTATAAGAATTAATTTGAATAGTACTGAACCAATAAATTACTATAATTATTTTTTCTAGTTCATGCCAAATAGCGCGCAATCACGAAACATCCTGTAATGATAAAATGTAAAGAAGTCGAATGATCGTTTTAAAATAATGTTGATTGACTAATATCGTACCTTAATAGTTTACTACTGATGAAATTTTGCATAAAGATAGATTATAACCGGGTTTGAGACATACATTACTTTATACCCGACTGCACCGAATTATATTTTTATTGAAAAACCCCGTGTTTCCTGTTTTAACTAAATGTAAACGATATTTTCCACAAACAGAGAAAAGGATACCATGAACTTTTAATTAGCTAATTAAATCACGTGTGAGAAAATACCTAATCATGTTTATTTGAACTTTTTTTTACCAGGTTTTTGATCGATCGAAGCGAGATCTCTTTATCAACTTGGGCAAATCGGCGTTGTATGTATGTATGTTTGTTTGTCCGAGGATAACTTTCGAAGCGTTTATTCGATCATCGTGAAATTTGGTATATAGGTAGACAGTGATGGCACAATTTTGGTGTGACTAAATGAGCTAAAAATGTGGGAGGGTTGTTGAGATATAAGGAGTCAAGAGGAGCAACAAAAAAAAAATTAGACTTTTAGGTCAAATGAGTACATGCCAACCCTGTTTTTATTTTTAGTTTAAACTTTGTAGTTTTTGAGTTATTAGCCATAATAAAAACTGTGTTTTGACAAAATTCAAAGGGTACACCAGTGACTCCACGGTGCTGTAATTTGGTATGCGTGTAGCTTAAATGACACAAATATAGGCAAAAGTCTGAAATCCAGAATAACTGCAATTTGTACCCCAAAAAAATTTTACCACTTTACATGAACTCCCGTTACCTGTAATTTGAATGAAACTGTAGGTCAAGTAAGTTGGTTAATAATTTCGTGGCACTATTTTGATGGTCAAAGATCACAAATAATATTCTTTTGTTTCAATCCGAGACTCGCGAGATATCAGTTCGGGGCGAACCACTAGATAATATTGTTTACATGAAAATATTTAAAATTATTTTCACGTAAACCATAGGGCGAGACATCGGCGGCGGGTTGTGGGTGGGCCTCAGCCGGCGTTTTGAACTGTATTAAACGACGAGAGCCTTATGATTGACCTAGAAGGTGGATAGCGCAATTCGTCAGTAAATCATTCAAATTTGGGACCGTCAAAACAAACCAAACGGTTTGTTTTGACGAGTTCAATAGATTAGATTAGATACGCGTAACTCCAAAATAAATTGCAGAACATACATTTGTTACAAATTGATACTTATCGCTTAAAGCGACCTCTTTCAGAAAACCTTTGGATGGACACGTAATCACGGAGGGTCGGTTTTTTAAACCACATTTTTAGAGCTCACTGATTATATAGTAGACTTGTTTAGGGGCTATGGACGTGGGATAACTAAAGTTCATTTTGATCACGCCATTCTAAAGTGGTTAGCCACAATTGAAGGTTAGCCAGCTAGTTACAGCTAATAGTTAGAGGTTTATCTATCTTTGGAAATTATTACGTAGCTGACTAACGCGCCCGGTTTCGCCCGGGTAGTCGTACCATTTGAGGGTTCCTTGAAAGTGTAGAACATTTATTGAGGTAGGTACGCTACTTTCTATTAAAAATGCCTACATTATTTTTGACACCTTAAGTTTGTCTAACATAATTTCAATGCAGTTAAGCTACGTAATATACACTGCTGTGGTATGGTGGCCAATAACCAATCTAGCCACGGCAACGAACAGGCAGCAACAAGACCATCTGCTCCGTCAGAAGCGCCAGATAAGATATCATACTAGGTCTGACGCCACTTGATGTACACATACATTAGGAAGCCACGGCGGCAGCACTTCGGACCAACCAATGGAAGGGATACATAAAAATGACAAACCATTGTCAGATCCTGAAGAAGGTCATTGGCATCATTACAGAAGCTAAACTTACATCGTAACGTACGACCTATTACGTCTGATTGGACAAAAACAGAAAAAAATATTTATCATACTTTACTCCAATGTCCTTTTCTGTGCACGTACCCACCACTATAATCAACCATCTCTATCTTCAAAAGTTTGCTGGAAGTAAACGCTTAATAGAGTTAAGCTCGCCTTTGGCGCCCATTTTTTAAGCTGATTCTGTCTGTAATCTATTTGTGTACAATAAAGAATAAGATTAAAATAAAATTAATTATAGTTTTGTTTTCTTGTGATAATTTATAAATCTACCAACTCTCTTTTTCACTAACGAGCCTGTCTGTACTTGGCAAGATTTTCATTTATCATCCTTGCTAAGTTTCTTGTCTAATAATAAAATCCCGCCAATTATCGCGTTTAATTCCGGATCGCGCCGATTTCGAATTTGTCTAATTGACGCGATGAACGGGAAGGAAGTTTACCTATCCGGTAAGATCCCTAGTACTTATCTGCTATCTAGTATGATACCAACTAATTCATCATCATCATCATCATCATATAACCTATGTTCAGCGGTGGATGGACATCTTATGGCTGATATGATGATGATGATGAAATGCCGCTAAAGCATTACAAGTAGTCATGTGTCTTATCATGTAGGTAGTTATAATTATTTTATTGATCGAGCGAAGCGAGAAATCCAAATCAACTTGGGTAAATCGGCGTTATTTGTATGTATGTATGTATGTTTGTTTGTTCGAGGATAACTTTCAAAGCGTTGATCCGATCATCTTGAAATTTGATACATAGATAGGTAGTGATGGCACAATATTGATGTGACTAAATGAGCTAAAAATGTTGGGGGGTTGTTGAGATATTATGGTTTAAGAGGGGTAAAAAAAAATTAAAATGAGACTATTCGGTCAAGTGGGACGTCAAATGAAAGGTATTCATTAGTACATTTCAACCTTGTTTTTATTTTTAGCTTAATCCTTTTATTTTGAGTTATTAGCAATAATAAAAACAAAACTTTGACAAAATTCACAGGGTACACCAGTAACCCCACAAATTTGGTTGAAATTCACCCCGCTGAAATTTGGTATTCGTGAAGCTTTAGTGACACAAATATAGGCAAAAGTCTGAAATCCAGAATAACTGCATTTAGTACCCCAAAAAAGAGTAGGTAACCTATTAACAAGAATTCCCGTTACCTGTAGTTTGAAGGAGGTCAAGTTAGTTGATTCGTTAAGAGGATTATAGGTCAAGTTAGATGGATAACTATTTCGTGGCACTATTTTGATAGTCAAAGATTACAAATAATATTTTTTTGTTTTAATTGGACACTCGCGAGATCTTAGTTCGGGGCGAATTACTAGTTATTTTATATTTTATGTTTGCAAAAAACTGGGACCCAGTCTACGGTTAGTTTAAGACGAATATTTTCAAGTTTCCGATCTAAAACGGGTTTGGCGCAACATCAATGGCGAATACGATACTTACCTTTGATTTGCCGATAATAATAGTCATCTTGTTGGAGTTTCTGAAGTTCAGTGAATTCTTAGCACAATGCCCAGATACCTAGAACCGAGATAGAGTCGCTTGTAAAAGGGCTCGCCCGAGGAAGAAGTACCACCATACCGATGCCGCCAAGCAGCATTGATGTGTTACGGTATGTTGGGTGTGGTTTCGGGTAAAATTACAGGCACATGAGGCTTTACACATGTACGTCTAAAGTTGAGGGACGCAGGGCAGTGCATCGTAGGGTACGTTTCTAAGGCGCGTGATCTATACCTACTTTGCTATAGGCGATGTTTACCACTTAACATCAGATCGGCCACAGGCTTGTTACATCTCCCAGGTAGTAAAAAAACCGCCTTTCATTAAATGGGTCTTAAAGTAATCTTATGCAACTACTTTCACCCTATCTCCAAAGCGCCTTCTTTTTTGTAATAACCACACACATTCACTAGGATCTTTAAGATTTGTTAAGGCGTCAAAAATATTATGAAGTTCGTTAGTTCGTATATATTAAGTACTAGTGGCCAACTCTGGTCTCAAGTGTATATACCGCCTGAAGGCTTCCAATGTGGCGTTACGTAAAAAATATTTAATTTTATTTATTCCACTTTCGTGACCCAAAAGCACTAAAACTTGGCCAAGGGCGTGCGGGACCACACGCAGTGCAGGGTTCGGTGCCGTATTCAACGACACCGACACGATGGGGTGCGTGAGTAAAATCAAATTAACCGGAACTTCATTATGGGGGAGGTACTGACTAAAACGTATCATCTTTTCAAATTTTAGATTGCATAAATATCCCTAAACGTATTTAGTGACTAAACATGTTTTAATTTGATGTACTTGTATGGCTTGACAACTCTCTAAATATTTTTTACTTATAAAACTTTCGTGATTTATTTCAATAATAAAGTCAAAGTCAAATATTTTTATTCATTAAAATCACAAGGATCACTTTGATACGTCAATTTTACTGCCTGTTCCTTCGCGACCAAGCCAGGAAAGAAAGGCAAGAAACAAGGCTGGTTGTTTTATTAATGATCCTTTTACAATACATAATACAGAACATAAATTACGTCTATATTGTAACATTTTGAACGAGTTGGAGCAATTTCAATCCCAAGCTTCTCTATCATCTAAATAATACGATATTTTATAGGCTCTTTTATAAAGATTTTGTTTAATTACGTTTTTAAATTTGTTAATTGTCAATTTTTGTACATCCCTTGGGAGTTTGTTATAAAAGCGTACACCTTGCCCTTTAAACGATTTACTAACTTTATGGAGTCTACACGTGGCAACAGCGAGTTTATCTTTATTTCTAGTATTAAAATTATGATTATCGCTATTTTTCTTAAACAAATTAATATTTTTTATGAACATACATTAGATTTTCATAGATGTATTGACAAGGGAATGTCATAATATTTATTTCTTTAAACTTATTGCGTAATGATTCTCTGGGGCCCATATTATAAATTTAAATACGAGATTTATCACATACCGTTTTATCGGTGTTTCGACTGACAATGTTTCGGTACATTCTCTTAATCATATTTAGATACTAAACCCGTTTAGGCATCGTTACGCAAGTCGCCCTAATTTTTTAACAGTAAAACTTGTGTTCATCAATTTGGAAGCTTCACCATGGAATTTGGTGGTTTCAAATATCACGGTATATCGTGGTCTGTTACCGCATTCACGACATTAATTTAAAGCAAATATGCAGCATCGTATTAAATGATTGGTTTAATTGCGGTAGCTTGAATATTTATCCAGTAGTCGATACATTTCTAATAAACATTTTTTAACGTAAATCGGCGGCGTCTTTGCGCCGATGCTGCTTAGTCAGTTTAACAGGAATGGAACCCGCTACCTCCTGCGTCTCAGACGACTATTCGCCCACTGCGCCACGGCGGTCGGTATATGTTATAATAGGTACCAATAATAGGTACACCTGGTTTCTCAGTCAATCTTCCATTTAATAATACTCCTTGCCATCAAAAAATGGACCGACGGGTACGAAAAAAATCACACCGTTATTAATATCAAAGTAATTCCAGTTGACCCATTAAACACTTTTGTTTCTTAAAATACCTGAAAGAATCGATTAAACTATGGCTATATTTTTCTAGCGGGCTGTAATTTAAACAAAAACCTTGTGACCATAAAAAATGTTAAACATTGTTTAACGCGTGTTTAAAAAAATCCTTACCAATTTTTGTTTGGAATTTTGAGTAAACTGTATTTAGCAGGTCTTAAACTTTTTTGTCGAAAGACCTAAAATCTTTAGATGTAGAACCAATTTTCTGGTTTTAAAATACTACGGTAACTAAAAAACATACAATAATGATGTCATTTTGATTAAAAATGTAATTTGATTAAAAATGTAATTAAAACCTTGGATGTTCAAACAATGCATACCTATTTCCTGTATTAATATTTAGAAAAATATTCGTAAAACAAGAATAAAAACTAACTAAACGTGCCTGGATTTTCCTGCGTTTTAAATGTTTTACTACTGGTTAGGTTTGAATTCTGTAAGTGAAAATTAGCGTGTTGTTTTTGCCGTGAACCGATATACATACAATTAGACAATGTTTCAGTTTTATTAGTGGAGTCTATTTAGCTAAATCACACACCAACTCTAGATTAAGATTTAGCCTTTATTTTGAAGTGGCCTCTACAATTCCGGTTCTATATACATAATGCTTCTATATACGTCTCATTATAAATATGAGATTGTTTTAAACGTTGCTCAGTGCAATTTAGATATTACACGAAGCAAAATGTTGAAGTTTAGTTGTTTTTTGATTTGCGTTGTTGGTTATACTACGGCAGCTTACGGTAACTAATACTTATTTAATCACTAACCTGTCAAAAATTACGCCAATACATTTCTTTATGGTTGTGGTCCATGGCCGATTAACAAAGCAAAATTAAACCCCCCCTTACCCGTAAATACCACAAAAAATGTACACAGCTAAGAATCAAGCCCGTTATACTAGCTTTTAACTAGAGGTTCGCCCGAACTGAGATCTTGCGAATCTCCCAAAATAAATATTATTCTTAGGGCGATTTGCAACGATGCCTAAACGTATTTAGTGGCTAAATATGATTTAATACTTCAAATTTAAACATGTTTAGTTGCAAAATACGTTGCGTGATCTTTGTGCATGCCGGCTTTTATATTTGACTAATAAATTGGTGCCACGAAATCCATAACCAACCTACTTGACCTACAGTTTCATGCAAAATAAATGTAGCGGGGGTTCTTGTTAATTGGTTATTTTTTTGGGGTACAAATGGCAGTTATTCTGGATTTCAGACTTTTGCCTATATTTGTGTCACCAAAGCTACATGAATACCAAATTTCAGCATTGTGGGGTCACTGGTGTACCCTGTGAATTTTGTCAAAGTTTTGTTTTTATTCTGGCTAATAACTCAAAAACTACAAAAACTAAACTAAAAATAAAAACGGGGTTCAAATGTACTAACAAAAACCTTTAATTTGACGTACCACTTAACCTAATAGTCTCATTTTCATTTTTTTTACCCCTCTTGAAGCCCAATATCTCAACAATCCCCCCCCCCCTATTTTTAGGTCATTGAGTCACACCAAAATTGTGCCATCACTACCTACCTATATACCAAATTTCATGATGATCGGATAACCGCTACGAAAGTTATCCTCGGACAAACAAACATACATACATATATACAACGCCGATTTGCCCAAGTTGATTTGAAGATCTCGCTTCGCTCGATCAATAAAAAAAACCCGAGTCTTAATCGGTACACCCATTTGGGAAGTACGATACCACCAGACACAGACGTCATACTTTTAAGGACGTAGCGTAGGTAATTTAAAAAATATTAAGATATTCTGTAACTATCTTGAAACATCACCGGTAGAGTTCCTTGTGAAAGGGCTCACCCAGGGAAGTACTACCATCAGACCCAATTCGCCCGCCAAGCAGCATTTCTGTATTTCAGTTTGAAAGGTGAAATTACAGGCTCATGTTTCTAAGGTGCATGACCTACGAGGCATTACTTTGTTATAGGCGATGGTAACTACCTCACATCAGGGGGGGGTCAATGCTTGTCCCATATTTAGGTCATATAAAAAAACACCCGGTGACCGCGTTTGTCGAGTAAAACACTTATCAGTTGCCTAAAATTACATTCAAGAGTTGACAAATAACCTCATTAATTGTGTCAACAGTGACTCTCGCTTACTTTCAAAATTGAGAACAGGCTGAACCTACACTGACAAACTTGCTTACAACAATAAAACAAAAAAATACTTAATTTTTACTTTCAGTCGATACCCTACCAAAATGTTCAATAAAAGACGAGGAATGTCTTAAAAACTTGTATGGGACTATGGTCCGAAGTTTCGACAGTAAAGGAGCCAGTGAGCTAGGAATCCCGGCGATAGATCCTATTGATCTGGAAGATGTCACTGTGAGCGTACTCGGACTCTTTAACATCACAATGGTCAAGGGTACCGCTACAGGTATAAGCGGCTGTATTTTCAAAAGCTTCACGTAAGTAAAATATTTATTAAATGCAAGTAAAACCCCTCTCCAACCAAAGATTGTCTGGAAAAAAAAATTCAAAGTGATAAGACTATTATTTGCTATAGGTATATTGTACTATTTTCTTTATGTCTTCTATTTGTTTGTATTATTTTTTATGGTGTATAGTAAAGTGTTTTCGTTCATTCATGTTTTTATGCCAACATCACAATAATCAATCTTAGAGACGATCTACTGGGTAGGTACGAGTATAGGCATCCCCCATTCATTTCTTGATTTCTAGTACGGCATGCACCTAACGGCTCCCACTTACCTTTAGCAGGCCATTGTATATTTATGTACCCTGCCTGATTTGTATTTGTGTTTGTATGCTGCTCGTTAAAATTATACTAGCTAATTCATATCCAGATTCCCATAACAGATTGAGCTCAAATTCTGCAATACGTGCAATATTCGATGGCAATGTTTATATCTGAGAAACTGATATAATTTAAGACAGTAGGTAGGTTAGACATAGGAACTTCTGAATGATTTAATCATTCTCAGCCCACATTAGTCCACTGTTTCTTGAGTGCGATGAATAGACGCGTGCAGTGGCCCAAGCAGGCGCACGCGCACGCCTCGGCCGATGCGAGCGCTGTGTTCGACCTTATTATTTCGACATAAAGGCTGACAGCAGCATGCGCGGCGCGCGCTTGCGCAGCGCGGGCTTGCTTGAGCGACTGCCCCGTTTTTGTTGAACAGTAAGCTAATTGTTTCTGTTGCTGGTTTTAATTTATCGGTAGGTATTTTGGTCGTTCGCTCGTAAATAGTTATTTGCGTACCCCCGCCAGTACTAATGTAGCGACAATATTCACTGTTATTGTCTTGGCTCCGGTCTTTCACACCCTTATAAACATGGTCTGATGTTTAGTGTAATGCTAATCAAAGCTTACGTGTTTTTAAATGTTCATACATAAAAATTTAAAACCACATTAAGTATCGTAACACGAAGTACCTACTTTAGGTTAAATTTTATTTGTATAAGTTTTGAGAAGCGTTTTAGCTTAACTAACGTTTTAAATTATAATATAATATTAGCCAAATCCTGCAGGGATACGGAGTGGAAGCCATCTATAAAAGCGGGTGCGCCCCACGGGCGGTCACATTTGCTCGCTGGCGCTCGATGGAAAAACACCTTGGACTGATTACGTATTGTGCATATCGGGTTACGTGAGCTATTTTTCTGTTTATTCGTGTTTTAAGTGTTCAGTACTATTTTGAGTATATTTGTGTTAAAGTTGATTTGTTCCATTTTGGTTAATTTTCTGTTTAATTGTGTAAAATTTGTAATTTAAATAAAGTTTAGGTTTTTAGTTCTGTTTTTATCTTTAATCTACTCCTGATCCTTAGATCAGAAGTGGGATAAAGAGCCAAAGAAACGGCCCACAAATAGATCACCGAAAGGGAACAAGTCTACCCGCGTTAAAAAAATAATTAATTAGTTTGTTGTTCTGCGTGTTCACGTAACTACAAACTTTGATTATTTATTGCTAAAATGCCACGAAATAAATCACGTGGTCGATCAAGACGCCGTCGTTGTTCAGAAAGTGGCTCACGTACCCGAACGAGGCACCGTTCACAGTGCCTGTCCGTTACAAGTTCGCGGGATAGCTCGCGCCGTGGTAGATCGCACTCGCGAAGTTTATCTAGAAGTCGAGCGTCACGTTGCAATAATAGGGACAGGGTATATTCGCATAGATCAAGGTAACGCTTGAGGAGCATTGATCGTCATTATCGTCGGGTCACGTTCTCGCATATCGCATAGTGATCGGTATTTGCGTCGTTCATACCGTTCACGACATAATACACCTTGCCAGCAGTGCCATCACAAAACTGACCTATACCTACCGTCATCCGGGTGATCTACGATGAATATTGCCGCGATAACTTTAAAGTCAACTACCGACGTTACCTGTTCTTTTTGCAAAAACCGCAAAGTTAAATGTTTTAGTAAGTCGCATAATCAATAACACATTGCGCACCCTTTTTGTCGAAGGTAAGGTCCTAGCCTAGTACATGATGTTCTCATCTTAGGTAACTCTGTTTGTTACACCGTATTCTACCTACTCACGCTTACACAAGCGGGCGTTTTTTATTAACCTGTGAAAGTGCACCTTCCTTACTACTAAAGTTTTTTATTTAGTTAGAGTGGTAAGTCAAGGTCAGGTTAAGCCGAGCTCCAGAAAGATGGAAGCCTTCGTGAACACGACCCCGCCAGTAAATGTCAAACACATAAGATTGTCTCGCTGGCTATTTTCGCCGATGATCTGGTCTGTGTTACAAAGTTATCTCAGTTCACAGGGACGTTGGATCCGGAAATGCGTGGCCCTTACAAAGTGGTCAACATACTGCCGAGCGGTCGGCGCGGGCAGCGGTGCAATACATGGTGCCTTGGCGATACGAGTGGTACCCGGAGACACGTGCCGCGTTCTTCGATACTGTGCACTCAACCGCTTTTATCTCTAATCTGACTAAAACATTACTTATGACTCTGTTTCTTGCCATCATACTTAACGGTTTATGTAAACAATGCAAACAGAATTTAATTTCTCCTGTTAGGTATTACTTCTACTAGGTAGTAGGCAGTAGGTAGTCAATCTTTCTGTTATTTATCGAATCTTTCAATAACCGTAAAAATCTCAGTAGGTTACGCAGAAGGCTCATAAAGCACACATGTAGGCAGGTTGGTGGCAATCGACAGCGTTGTATGTGATGAGTGGATTGAGATGAATGGTTCGGTTGGCAGACCCTATGTAGTGTGCAGCACTTGATTGGGTAGACGGTAGAAAGGTTACCGGCAGCAGGAAGATGCACTAAGTGTGTCAACCTGAAGTCCAAATCGTTTGGACGCATCCGAAGTCAGTAGTGCTATGCACTCTGTCGGATGGCAGACCTCTGGTTCAAACGCATCCATAGTCAGCAGTGCTATGCACTCAGTCGGATGGCAGACCTCTGGTTCAGACACATCCGTAGTCAGCAGTGCTATGCACTCAGTCGGATGGCAGACCTCTGGTTCAGACGCATCCGTAGTCAGCAGTGCTACGCACTCAGTCGGATGGCAGACCACTGGATGGGTAAACACGTACGAGAGCGTCTCTGCAAAAACCTGTGAAGCATAGCAACCGGCACCAAGGGGCACACGACCGACGTCGCGTTCCATTGATGACCACATCAACAGCAAGGAGACTAGTAACAGGGCCCTATTTTCTTTATTTTGAGACGTCTCTGAGGTGATGTTTGTGAGAATGAGTTTTGAGATGATGTACTTTGTGTGATGTATGAATTAAGTGAAAGCGCTCTAGTGCAAGGAGGATGAGTAACGAGGTGACAACTTCTGAAACTCTGAACGTGTCAATTTACATGTTGGTTTTTCTACAGATGACGTAACGAATGGGACTGAGGACGACTTCAGGCCCTGTGGCACATGGCTCAGGCATTGGGCTTTCCATGCCTTCACTAGATCCTGATCCTGGAGAGCAGGGCTGGCAGCAGCAGATGCCACTGGATCTAGCGGCACCACACCACGTTCCCGGGTCGGGGACGACCCTCTGTCAGGAGAGGCCGTATTAGCCAAATCCTGCAGGGATACGGAGTGGAAGCCATCTATAAAAGCGGGTGCGCCCCACGGGCGGTCACATTTGCTCGCTGGCGCTCGATGGAAAAACACCTTGGACTGATTACGTATTGTGCATATCGGGTTACGTGAGCTATTTTTCTGTTTATTCGTGTTTTAAGTGTTCAGTACTATTTTGAGTATATTTGTGTTAAAGTTGATTTGTTCCATTTTGGTTAATTTTCTGTTTAATTGTGTAAAATTTGTAATTTAAATAAAGTTTAGGTTTTTAGTTCTGTTTTTATCTTTAATCTACTCCTGATCCTTAGAATAATTATTATTTATAATATAATTATCATATTATGATTGTTCATTCTACGATTTAATTCACCCTGGAATTATACTAGTTAAGCATTTATTATCTAATAAATAACTTTTAAAATTGAATTGAGTCCACTGTTATGTTAGACATACCGATACCTGTCCCAATACGTCTCCATGAGTTCGGTGTTCGGCTCTTTTCATCTGCTGTAAGGTTTATGTTCAAAAGGTTTATTGCAGACTTGGTTTTCCATTTTTCTGACAACAAATAAGTTTATTTGTGGTTCTAATCAAAAACATTTACCAGAAAACTACTATATTATTTTATAAATCCTTTCCAGGGTCGACCTCGAGAAAGGCGTTGGTTCTCAGGAGAATGTTTGCAGCATCGTAATCCAGGGGCTATATAACATCACATCAAATGCCCTAATTAAGCCAATACTTAATATTCACGGCAATGGCAACGGAAAAGTTATAATGAGTAAGATTTTTATTATTATCAATATATACATGTATATCCCACCTGTTTTGTTATCTTCGACATTAATTTAAAACACACGTATTTTCGTATTTTAGGACTTGATATTTGACACTAAGGTGGTTTAAAAATTTAAAATTTTCTATGGTAAAGAAGTAAAAAAAAAAAACTATTTTATAACAATAGCCATTAGCCATACCCGTTTTCTCATTTAATGTCGTACATAATAAAACTAATATAGTAGATGACCTCAGCGGTGCAGTGGGCGAATAGCCGGCTGAAACGCAGGAGGTAGCGGGTTCGATTCCCGCCGCGGAACAATGTTTGCATGATCTACAGATATTTGTTCCGGGTCTGGTTGTTTCTCTATATATTATAAGTATGTATTTACAAAAAAAATGTGTAAAAGTATTTTATCAGTTATCTGGTTCCCATAGTACACGCTCGCTTAGTTTGGAGCTAGATAGCGCTGTGTGAAATGTCCAGCTTTATTTATTTATTTATAAAGTGAAGAGAAAAGTGCGTATTGCGCGGAGATTTGGCATAGTCAAAGTTTATATGAAGAAGGTAAATATGCCACAAAATAATGTAATTTTTTCCATAAATATTTTTGTACTTGTTATTTTTTGTCGTAGATTCGTGCGAGTGGTAGGTACCTATCCTTCACTCAACTTCTTTTTTATCTTTGAAGAAGATAAATCTTATAGTAAAACAGATTATTTCAAGTTTAGACCTAAGCAAGGCACATTAACATAATTAAGAAAGAGTATTAATGGTGCCAATCATTGCAACGTCGTATGGAGGGCAGTCTTTCTTGTTAGAAGAACATATTAATTACCTAAATAGGTGAACTATCAATTTGACTCTCTTTTTAACCGACTTCAAAAGAGGAGGAGGTTATCAATTCGATTGTTTTTTTATGTTTGTTACCTCAGAACTCCGTCATTTATCAACCGATTTGGATTTTTTTTATTTGAAAGTATATACTTCGGTACAAAATCGGTTCAGAAGTTTGGTTTTTTCTGTTTTCTAAAGTATATTGTTGTTAAAAAGTTACTTGTTTTTTGTACGTGTTTATTGTAATCTGGTCAAATGAGGACTTTGATGGAGACTATTAATAAGGTTTACAATGAGCGCTTCTTCATCTCGGCGAGCACGTTGAGGTCATGGCGAAACAGTTCAAGACCCCGTTTCTTCACTCATCGTCTTGACTTCACAATTTATGTTTATTAATAATTTTTAAAGCGCTGTTTTTGTAGTCTGGTCATAAAAAGATTTGAATGTACCTACAATACCTTGCGTTTCTTTGTCTCGTCCATGTGCACATTCGATTTTAGTTCTGGCCAATGATGTCTATTCTATCTCAATTGTTCTGGCAATTACAGTCATTAAGCTGTACTAAATTAAATGAAATTAATTTATTAATTCAGACAAATAGTGTTTTTCCAAGCCCATTTGTGTTTGTAGGTATTTAAACCTAAATATTATCTAGGTTAATAACATTACATGTATTTTTTTTTTAAATCCCCAAAAGACCCAATAGTCTATTTCAAAAGTCTATTTTAAAGGCTATTTCATCAGGATCCGAATTAAATATTTAATCACAGGCAGGCCATATCTGTCCGGTATGACATGCAGAATGCTGTTGGAGCTGGCCCGTACTCTGCTTAGCAATGAGGCCATTTTCTTGTGGATTATGGCATGGAACCCATCGACCCGCGCCTCAGCAAAATTGGTTGATGCACTGCAGTATTGAGGCAACCCCATCAACATTCTGAAGCCATTGTTGAACTGGATGCTTGGGGCACTTATCGAGTTTTGAGAATAGCTGAACCAAAGGCTGCTCGTGTAGAAAGATTGGCAGTAGGCTTTGAAGAGAGTTATTTTCGCCAAAGTCTTCGCTTGTTTAATTAGCTCTGAGACGATGTACACAAAAACTAACTTTGATCGAAATTTTTCAGATGATTTGCACCTTAAATTTGACTTTCCTGCCTACGCCCAGAAGCGAGATGATGGTGAGATTTACATTAAGGTAGACTACAAAAATATCAAGTACGATTACGAGGTCAAAGGAGATACAAAATTCGCCGCCGACAGTGTCTATTTGGGAAATCAAGAGACCAGTAAGTTGATATTTTTTTCTGCGCATTCCATCCTAAGCTATATAATTACTGCCAATAACTCTGCGGCTTTGAACAAAGTTTTTGCCTAAGTCATTTATACTCTTTGCCTTGAACTACTTTAAGCCCGGCTTGCACAACGATCCCTAAACGTATTTAGCGACTAAACATGTTTAAATTTACGTATTTGTATGATCTGACAACTCTCTAAATCATATTTACCCACTAAATACGTTTTGGTACCGTTGCTATAGTCGCCCTAAGATTATAGAAATATGATAACCATTTGTTTCTTTGACAGGTAAAAGTATCATAGAATTCATTAACGCGAATCACATATTTGTGATGACGACTTTTGGAAAGCCTTTCGTTGACAAGGCTATGGAGTTTTACTTCGGCTTCGCTGGAAAATTCTTCGAAACTGTCCCTACCAAGAACTACATCACCGATGACTTGTCGTCTATCGCGAGGCCATGAATCTTATATAATTAAATGTATTCATTAAATATATAATAAGATAAATTAAATGTTTTACGATGCATAAAGTTTAATGAAGTGATTAAAATGTTACGTAAAACTACTGTTTTTCTTATTTATCAGGCCCTTCCCTTGGTTTTATATAGTTATTATACAAGGTTATATTATCAAATTTAAAAGAAAATAGACTAAGTTTAGGTGATTAATTAATTCGATATAAAACTTACTGCCTACTCTTGCAATCGTCATCCAAAAATAAAGACCGATTTGATACCTCCTTCGGATATGTCTGCGGGTTTTGGATTAGAAAGGGACAACAAGAGATATCTTCAGACGTCATCAATGCAGTATGTGTGGTTAAATTGCAAATACATTATTATGCACAACATAAGTATAGTAAAGTGTTTGTTTTTATATGTCAAAATACATGTCACATTTATATGGTAAACATATCACAAAATTTACTATGCTCATTAAAATACCCCCTTTCATTTTTGTGCGTATATTATCAAACGCCCTATATAATCAGGAAAAACAAATTTAATTATAAAAATTGCTTACATATCTGCCCAGCATATAAATTCCATTTTACTCGGGGAAATCTAATAGTTTTATTAATTATAGTTATTGACACCTGTCAAAATACTGATATAATAGTATTTTTATTTTTATAGTGCTATTATCCGAACACATACGGACAATTCCAAGATTTTTAATACTATCTCAAAAATCTCACTGCATAAGTTTTTCTGCAGATGGAGCTAATGGGGCTTTAATCGTAATCTGTGGGGAAACAGGCTTACGGCTAACAACACCCGGGGTATCGTCGACGCTTCAGGTTACTCACGGAAAGCGCTTCTAAGCTGCCAATTCGTAGATTTAAATTTAAATCATATATAAAAAGCAATCTTATAAAAAAGCGTAATACACTACAGATGACTATATTCATGATAAAATCCCGTGGCCTGATGTCGCTTAGCCTCTCGACAACTGATATTATCTCAATTTTACAACATCAATACACATTTTATTTTATTTTCCAATTGATTTATATTTATTTTTGTATTATTACTATTGTTTAAAGGATCAATAAAAAGAATAACCAACCTTGTTTCTTGCCTGATTCTTTTCTGGCTTCGCCGCGAAGGAGCAGGCGGTAAAATGGACGTTTCCAAGTGATCCTTGTAATTTTAATGAATAAATGAATTTTGACTATTTACCCACTTACTTATCTCCTTCATTTCACACCTACTTATCTTTCTCTTCTTGTGTGTTACTTGTGTTTGTGTTTATTGATCGAGCGAAGCGAGATCTCCAAATAAACTTGGGCAAATCGGCGTTGTATGTATAATATGTACGTACGTTTGTTTGTCCGCAGATAACTTTCAAAGCATTTATCCGATCTTCGTGAAATTTGGTATATAGGTAGGTATTGATGGCACAATTGTGGTGTGATTAAATGAACTAAAAATGTGTTGGGGTTGTTGAGATATTGGGGTGCAAGAGGGGTAAAAATAAAACAAAATGGGACTATCCGGTCAAATGGCACTTTTTATAAAAGATCTTTGTGAGAAAATTTCGACCCCGTTTTTATTTTTAGTTTAAACTTTGTAGTTTTAAGTTATTAGCCATAATAAAAACTGAACTTTGACAAAATTTACAGGGTACACCAGTGACCCCCCCAGTGCTGTAATGTAATGCTCAAGTGACACAAATATAGACAAAATTCTGAAATCTAGAACAAATGCAGTTTGTACCCCAAAAAAGGGTAACCAAATTACTTGAACTCCTGTTACCTATAATTTGAATGAAACTGTAGGGCAAGTAAAATTATTTATAACGAGACTTTAGTTTTGATTATACAACTTGGTCGTGAGGATTTCTATAACCTACTTATGAGTAATCAAAGTGTAACGGAACCATCACACCGCTTAAATGTATCTATTTTAACGGTTTGCGTATTTTATTACAAAAAATATAGTCGCATATTTGCATTTAAATTTGATATTATTGGCCCATGTCATATATATAAAGCTTGATTTGTCGCCAAATTGTTGTAATCGGTGAAATCTTTCTCTGCAGTCATGTTCAAAACGTTATTTTTTCTTTTAGTTCCAATAGTTACTTCCTACCGTCAGTTATCATATTGTAAGTAACAGTATTTTGTATTACATAATTTTGTGATTATTCATTACCAGCTAAATTGCCCCGTTCAAACGAGTTTTTATCTAAATTAAATATAGTCTATAGCACTCAGGGATAGTGTTGGATTCTATCAGTAAAATAATTTTTAAAATCACGGCAGTTATTCCTCTACATCCAAACAAACTCACAAACTATACCTCGTTATAATAGTTAGATTGTTCTACCTTAAGATTTGTGTCAAAACAATGTTTCCGATATATGTACTACTACGAGATTACTTTTTAAAACAATGTAAATATTTTAATTAACACGTCAGGGATCACCCCAATACATTTTTGCTTGGTTGTGGTGCCTGACCGTGTAACTTACAACTAAAAATAGTGTGTAACAGTAAGTGCTTGATACTTACAGCTAAATATTAAAAATGTGTGCTAGACAAAGTGCACATAAAATTATGATACCTAGGCTTAGTGCATAAAAAGCATTAAAAATCAAATACTAGATATACAACGTGAAATAGTTATAAATAACATTTTTTACAAAAGACTTTTAGAGGAGCAGCAGCTTCAGCCTGTTGAGTCAGTGGATTATTACTTGTTTAAAATACCTAGACTGTGCTTAGGTATACTTTGTTACTTATGTACTTCTGTTAATGAAGACCTTTCAAACAACAAAAAACAAAACCTGTTTATAATATTTGTGTAGATAAATTTACAAATACAAATGTATTTATTGCATAATATTAAATAAGGTGTTAAGTGTAACATAGTATAAGTGCAGCCATATTCAACGTTTTACGCATGCAATGTCGAGTTTAAATGGTTACTATTTTAATTGCAATAACAATGTTAGAATTATTGAGTTAGTTATAATTGATCGAGCGAAGCGAGATCTCCAAATGAACTGGGGTAAATTGGCGTTGTATGTTTGTTTATCGAGAATAACTTTCGAAGGGGTGATCCGATAATCGTGAAATTTGACACATAGCTAGGTAGTGGTAGCACAATTTTGGTGTCACTAAATGAGCTAAAAATGTTAGGGGGTTGTTTGGATATTGGGATTTAAGAGGGATAAAAAAAATTAAATGAGACTATTAGGGCAAGTGGGATGCCAAATGAAAGGTCTTCATTGGTACATTCCAACCCTGTTTTTATTTTTAGTTTATCCTTAAAGTTTTTGAGATATTAACCATAATAAAAACAAAACTTTGACATCGTGAAATTTGATACATAGATAAGTGGTGATAGCACAATTTTGGTGCGACTAAATGAGCTAAAAATGTGGGGGAGTTGTTAAGATATTGGGGTTCAAGAGGGGTAAACAAAAATTAAAATGAGACTATTAGTTCAAATGAGACGTCAAATGAAAGGTCATTAGTCCATTTAGACTCCGTTTTTATTTTTAGTAAAGTTCTTATAGTTTATGAGTTATTAGTCATAATAAAAACTGAACTTTGACAAAATTGACAGGGTACACCAGTGACCCCACAGTTATTTGGTAGGTATGCGTGCAGCTTTACTGACACTTATATAGGGAAAAGTCTGAAATCTAGAATAACTACAATTTCTACCAAAAAAAAAGGAAACAAATTAACATAAACTCCCGTTACCTGTAATTTGAATGAAACTAGGTTAAGTTAGATATTATTCATTTCGAGGCACTATTTTGGGAGTCAAAGATAAACAATATTTTTTTGTTTTTATGGGTGACTCGCGAGATCTCAGTCCGGGCCGAACCACTATAGTATTATAAATTCGAATGTAACTTTGTCTGTCTGTTAGGTTTTCACGACTAAACAACTGAATCAATTTCGATGAAATTTGGTATAGATATAGATTATGGCCCGGATTGGGACATACGCTACTCTTTAGCCGACTGCGCAGAATGAGGGTTTTGTTTCGATTCATAAACCCCGCGCGCGACGCCTCGGGCACCATACTCGTATATAAACAATGTAAATTACCAGTTTACTAGTTTCTTACTAAAATCCAGACATAAAGTAGGTATTAACTTAAATCATAGTTATTAGTTACAATATTTGACAATATTTCATATTTTTTCAGTTGAATCACTACAAAAATGTAGCATTACAGATTCAGAATGTTTAAAGAATCTTTCTGAATCAATCATGCAACATTTGGTTGAACGTGGCCTGCCCGAGTTGGGAATTCCTTTATTGGACCCATTGTATGTCAAGGACAAGAGTGTGACCATTACTAATATCATGGACCTCGCCTTAATTGATGGTGTAGTAGAAGGCATGAGGACTTGCAAATTGGAGTCATTTGAGTAAGTGGATATGGTGCATTATCTATTGCTACCAGGATCAGATAGTAATTATGCTGCTTGTAATGAGCATGCCAAAGTTTATTCATTTTAATCATAAAAGCTTTTCCTTAATGCAATCATCTAATAGTCTGGTTAAGCACACCAGTCTTATTCCACTTGTATGTGAAAGATGGGCAGAAGTTATTACCGATCAATGAAAGACCGATGGCACAGAAATGTGGTCACTATGGGTCTCATAAGAAGAATGAAGGTCGCTCAGCATGCTATGAAGAAGATAATTGGTGTTTTTCTACGAGATCGAACCAGGAATGAGGAGATCCGTAAACAAACCAAGGTCGCCAAGCATTAGCAAACTGAAGTGGGCAGGGCACATAGCTCGAAGAACTGACGGTAGCGGGGGCAGAAAGGTTCTAGAGTGAAGACCGCGCACTAGAAAGCGCAGCGTAGGACGGCCCCCCACTAGATAGAAAGACGACCTAATAAATATTGCTGAGAGAAGTTTTGGGTCCAGTACGTACAAGATCGGTCGCTCTGAAAACTTTTTTAGGCCTATGTTTAACAGTGGACGTTCTGTGGCTGATGTGATGAGGATTACCTGATGTGATGTGGATGAGGATGAGGATCCTGCAAAGGTGGATAATGTTTAATTACGTATCAAAATAATACTGTTCCAATATTCTCTATCCTCCGTGAGAGATGGCCAATTGACAATTCTTAATAGTAACTTCGGCCAGTTGTAATGCGTATTACCTGCTTGACAAAAGTTACGGTAATTTTTAGGACACGAACTGGGGGAGCATTTTAAAAGTAATTTTCATTTACTACAAAATGTATGGATCTTTATTCACAAATAAAGGATAGGGGAAGGTTGCTATGAATGGACCACTTAACTTTACGCCCTCATATCTCAAAATGTATAAGTGATTAGATGAAACTGGTTTATTATTTTTATTTCTTAGGCCCTAATTTATTATAATCAAACGCACAAACAATTCGGGCTAACACTTTCTGATATATACGAAGAAACCTAAATCTTTGACTTTCTTTGGACCATGGGCACCTTCATTGAACCACTAGGTTGCCATCAATGGACTTCAAGAAATTTGTTCTAGAGGTCCAATCATGGCAACTAATTATAATCATCAATATTACCAAGTTATGACATATGAGGAGAGACAAACTATATTCATACATATACGACAAGAAAACCTATTACAGTTATAATTAAATTTTACATTGGGCACTTTCAATAAAAAAAAAATCTTTATTCAGTAAGAAACAGTCAAGGTCATATTAAGAGTAATTAAATCACATTTTCTACTTAACATGAAATAAACATATACATAAAAATCAACATACTTAATAGAAACTTAGGTCACTTGCAGTAACTGCAAAGTTAAAAAATTGCATTAAAAATTAAATCTTATATAAATGGTAATCGTAGTGAGATTAACAATATTAAAGTATTGTTGATTTAACTACGATGAAAGCAACCTTCCATCTCAAGAATGTGCTATACATCTCATTTTCTAGTTCTGGAGGAAGGTCACTTTAAGATCCTGGTATTTGGACGTGTTCCTTGGCTTTTTGGTTGACTCCATCTTCTTCCATCCATCTTCGTTTTAGTGTTGCTTTCGGGACTTCGTATATTCTGCTTGTCTCATTTAAACCAACGCTTTGTTTTCTTACTGATTTTATAGCAAGATTCATACATGTTTCATTTCATGCAAAATAGGTATTTTAGCTTTTTTGGCGACATTCTGAAATTTAAATAAAATAAATAAATAATTGCGGTTAGGTATCTAGGTGTAGTTTTTTTGCTCATAAAATTAAGACCAAAAAGTTACAATAAAAAGTTGCTATGACTGGATCGGTCCAACGGTGGAACTCTCTTGCGGTCCATTGATGGCAACAAGGGACTAATTAAGAAAAATAAATCCAAACAGTACATGGACATGATAGGACAAAATTGAATAACACACATGGATTCACAATTAAATTGTCGAATATTTCCTAATAGTGCACGCAGACAAATATTAATACAATGATACTTACATGAAGTTGTCCTGAGTAAATTTTTTAGATTTTAACCGTCGCAAACACACTTACACACGTCACTCCTCGCCACGTGTCGCAGCGTCACTGAGATAAAAGGGGGGTGCAACTGAGTCGCCATGGACTCGTTTGGACAAGTTTAGTTGTTGCTAGCTTGCACAGTTTTGGAAATACCTTGGTGGTCCAATGAAAGCACTGGTCCAATGATCGCAACCTTCCCCTACATTGTTTATTAAAAAAAATGTACCAAATTATCAAACCTTTGACTGGCTTGGTCTAGTCTTGGTAATAATACCATATCTATTTCTGCCGCCAAGCAGCATTGCTGTGTTTCAGTTTGCCGGTGAATTTACAGGCACGTGAGGCTTTACACCTCTATGCCTCAAGTTAATGGACGCATGGCGGCTGCATCGTAGGTCACGTATGCCCATGGTACGCCCTTCAAGGCAATACATTGTTACAGGCGGATGGTTAACACTTAACATCAGGTGGGCCATAAGCTTGTTCCTTAACCAAGAAGTATAAAAAAATTATTAAATTATTATTTTCAGTGTTAACATTGATGAAAAAATTACAAAGTTTGATACCTTTTGTGATATTTTGACTATCAAAGGTAAATACAACGCAGTATCTGCTCCGGTGTGGGAGAAACTTTTTGGAAATACCGTCACGGGAAAAGGAAATGGAAGTATAGTGATGGGTGAGTTTTAATTTCCCCCATAAGTTCCCATAAGGTACCTTATGAACAGTATCAGTATTTTGAGTTCACTATCGGAATAGTTTTAAGCGAAAGTTGCATAGATGCGTAGACTAGTCACATTTTTGTAGGAAAAGACGCTCCTTTTTGTGCACCATATTAGATTCTCAAATAAGTACATTATTTGAGAATCAAAATATGAAAGGGGCGTGGCTAAAATATTGAAAAAATACTGACCAGATTTGATTTAATACCTTTAATTAAGAAAATCAATGAATGAACTCATAAACTCATTTTACTTATATGTATCTATGTATGTGTATGTATCTGTTTAATTACCTATTTATTTTTCTGCGTTCGTGAGGCTACCCATGGGTCCCATCTGAAAATCAGCGCCGCTTACTATCCTCGTTAGCAGCAATTCGCTGAGACGGGGCCTGTTTGACCCACACAGCAAGATCATATTATTTGTACTTACCTACCGATATATATGTACTTAATTTTTATGTTGTGTTTTTCCTGTTTCTTTATATAATTTTTCTTCGTCAATGAAATCTGTATGTAAGTAGGTATGTTTGTGCTGTATTTGTTCTGTTTTGAATAGTCTGTCCTGTGTGTGTGGGTCAAATAAATGTATTTTCATTCTTTCTTCAAATTCTTCTTCTTACTTCTTTTATAAAAATATTTATTTACACTATTAAAAAAAAACCAAACATTTTCGTCATTGAAGACAATTAACCATTTAGCCCGGCATGCACCACAACAATCTCTAAACGTGTTAAGCGACTAAACATGTTTTTATTTGACGTATTCGTATGATTTGACATGTCTCATAAACGTATTTAGGCACTAAATATGATTAGGCATCGTTGCGCAAGTCGCCCCTAATGTACTCGTATTTACCTATATTAATTTACTTTCAGACAAATTGAAAATGCATTTCACAATTCCTTTCGACGTCGAGAAGCACGAAGATGGCGAGATCTACTTGGTTCCTGATTTTGAAAAAGCTGAATATTCATACGACACCCCAGAAAAGGTTACCTTCTCAGCAGACCAAGTCACTATGGGTAACCTTGAGATTGGTAAGTTCTTTATCATTTTTTTCCATTTGAGCTACTGGCCAACAACTTTTCATCTATTTTATTGAATATGATTTACACCCTTTAGTCTCTGTATACTTAATAAGCAATCGGCAATGTCACATTTTGCATAGACCAAACGTGAGGTAGGTGTAATGAGAATAAGACGTATTGCTTTTAGTTCAAGAGGCATAGCTGTAGTTATAATTAGAATTATTGCTTTTTATACAGCGCCTGATTATACAGTCTAGCTAGGAAAAGGTTATTGAAGTGAAAACTTCTTTAGGCGCGTTGGGCATTTTTTGAGACGGGAAAACCATTGAACTCGCGACACTGTTACTCTGTATATAAGTATCGGTAGTGTAGTCTGCTTTTAAATTTTGAAAACCCAAACATTGAGCGCTAAATTTTTCACTTTTGCACACCCGGATTGCCGCTTTTTTATTTTTTTCATAGGTACTAACTTGACATGGAACAAGCATATGACCCTGATGTTAAGTTGTAACCATCGTCTATAGCAAAGTATTAACTTAGAAACGTGCTCTACGACGCACTAACCTGCATTCATCAACTTGAGGCATACAGGTGTAAAGCCTTATGCGCCTGTAATTTCACTGAAAACCATATCATACAGAAACACAGCAATGCTGCTTGGCTGCAGAAATAATGGTGTTAGTAGGTACTTCCCCGGGCAAGCCCTTTCACAATGAACTCTATTACTCCTTACCATTGAATTTAAGATGGATAAATCCACAGAAGAGATATGTTCAATACGTGCAGAGCTAATTCTCTCGATGTTTTTCTTCCTTTTTTAGAGCACCTGTAGTGCTGTGGCACATGTTGCAAGGCCAACCCTATCAAAGATAACTTTATATGAATAATATCATATATTTTCAAAGTCAAAGTCAAAGTCAAATATTTTTATTCATTAAAATCACAAGGATCACTTTGAAACGTCAATTTTACTGCCTGTTCCTTCGCGACCAAGCCAGGAAAGAAAGGCAAGAAAACCAGGCTGGTTGTTTTTTTTTAATGATCCTTTTACAATAGGTACATAATACAGAAAAGAAATTACGTCTAAATTGTAACATTTTGAACGAGTTGGGGCAGTTTCAATCCCAAGCTTCTCTATCATCTAAATAATCCGATATTTTATAGTAGGCTCTTTTATAAAGATTTTGTTTAATTACGTTTTTAAATTTGTTAATTGTCAATTTTTGTACATCCCTTGGGAGTTTGTTATAAAAGCGCACACCTTGCCCTTTAAACGATTTACTAACTTTATGGAGTCTACATGTGGCAACAGCGAGTTTATCTTTATTTCTAGTATTAAAATTATGATTATCGCTATTTTTCTTAAACAAATTAATATTTTTGTGAACATACATTAGATTTTCATAGATGTATTGACAAGGGAATGTCATAATATCTATTTCTTTAAACTTATTGCGTAATGATTCTCTGGGGCCCATATTATAAATTGCACGAACAGCCCTCTTCTGCAGCACAAAAACGGTGTTTATATCTGCAGCACTCCCCCACAGCAGTATACCGTATGACATAATGCTGTGGAAGTAGCTGAAGTAAACTAGTCTAGCTGTGTCTACGTCTGTAAAAAGACGGATCTTTTTGACTGCGTATGCCGCAGAACTAAGTCTCTTCGACAACCCATCAATGTGAGGGCCCCATTGAAGCTTATTATCTAGGGTTATACCTAAGAATACGGTGGTGTCCACAAGAGCCAACTCCTCGTCTTTGATTTTTATGTCTGCTTTAACTTGTGTAACATTAGGTAGTATAAATCTAATACATTTTGTTTTCTTTTCATTTAGAAGTAGATTGTTTACATTGAACCATTTTACCACCTTAGAGATTGCATTGTTTACATCGTCAAAATCGGTTTGTCGTCGCTTTAATTTAAATAAAAGTGACGTGTCATCTGCAAACAATACAACCTCATGATCGTCCCGTACTAGATGGGGAAGATCATTAATATATACTAAAAACAAAAATGGTCCCAGAATTGATCCCTGTGGTACACCCATTTTAACCAGAGACCCCGGAGAACGCTTCCCATTCACGTCAACTCTTTGCACTCTGCCACTTAAATAAGAAGTGAGAAAGTCTAGAGCAACGCTCCTAATGCCATAATGGCGTAGTTTCCTGATTAATGTGTCATGGTCTACGCAATCAAATGCCTTGGACAAATCACAAAAAACACCTAAAGCGTCATGAGACTCCTCCCAGGCATCAAATATGTGCGATATTAACTCAATACCAGCATCAGTCACTTGAATCACAATCACTTGAAGTGACGTTAAAGCAAATGCAAAACAGGACACTTAGCACCGACGTGCTAACCCGATAGAGTATCTGTAACCCGTGGTTTTTTAGACTTACCTACTATTTTTCTAATAGTTTTTTTTTTATTTCAGCCCCAATGGTCAACTCCTTCTTGAATCGTAACTGGAAATACGTTATGTATGCCTTCGGAAGGTTCGTCAGCGATAAAGCAATGGCTATGAGCTACAGTACTGGGAAGAGTATCTTCAACTCTATTCCAGCTAAATACTACATATCTGACGATCTTTCCCCCTATTTAAAACTTCGAGGATATAACCCAAAATTCAGAAAATATAATTATTAAGTTGAGATATTGATATATCAAATTAATTATTTATTTATTTTATTTGTAAGTTGAAAGACAATAAATTGAGAAAAACTAATTATTAAATTAGAAATTGAAATATTAAATTACTTATTTATTTATTTTATTCGTAAGTTGAAAAACTACTACAGGACTTTAAATATTAAAATTGCTTGTTTATTGATTGATTTATTATTTCATTTTCATCATCATAACAGCCATAGGACGTCGTCGTTAGATCGTCTTTCCATCTAGTACGTGGTATCCATACAAGAACCTTTCTGTATCAATGGTCTACCTACATTAGCTGGCTTGATTATTTAATTTATTTAAAAGGCTTTTTATCCAGAAGACCAGAAAAAGCGCTAGATTTGGCGCTAAGTTGGCAGCACTGCGTTGGCTTGACGTCACCACGCCCCGCCGTCGCCGCGCCGTTCTTATTAGTTTTTTTCCAGTATTTAATTTGAAGTGGATTTGAAATGATTGCTAAGTCTAGAAATTTTAAAGATATCTCCCTGCAGACGTTCCTGCAATGGGATCAAGCCCAGTCTTGATCAAAGAAATCGTTTCGTATGTGGCCTGCATAAATAAACACAGCATTATTTATTTAACACAGCGCTATTTAGCTCCAAACTAAGCAGAGCTTGTACTATGGGAACCAGATAACTGATAGAATACTTACGAGTATATACTTTTTTGTAAATATATATATATATATATAATTTATATAGAAAAATATCCAGACGTGAAACAAATATCTATAGATCATGCATAAATTTGTTCCGTGGCGGGAATTGCCCCCGTTACCTGCTGCGTCTCAACCGGCTATTCGCCCACTGCGCCACGGAGGTCGTCAATACTATAACAATAGCGTTGTACTATCAGCATAACAAATGAAGAGTTGAAAGCCATTTTCAGACGTCTTATAAAATCATAACGTGCGTACATACTCGACAATTTTGCATCCAATCGAGCAAGATCCAACGTATAGACCGATAAAACTAAACTATTCGTAGTGGGACCAAAATGCTTGATTATATTAGAATAGAATAGAATAGAAAAACGTTTATTTTGCATCAGAAGTGTACAATGGCTTAGACAAATGGGTATAAATTAATGAAAAATTTGTGAGCATAAACGGTCACCACTCAGCATTGTGCTATTGTAGCATATTTATACTACTGTTACGAGCTGAGGGTTCGGGATAAAATAATGGGAATCGATTTAACCAAAATAACACTTTTATTCGACACTAAACGATGAATACACGAACTTGGTCACACGTAATCACAATACACTAATTCACACCACAGTTGCACCACTTAAAGTCTCCCAAATGTTCACACGTATAGCTGAATCCAGACTGACTGTCCGGCCATCTCTCCGGCCTATTTATATCGCGCATATTTCGATTGTTCGAGAACGATCTCGATCGCTCCAGGAAAGGGTCGGTCCCTCGACACAATGGCCACTCTCCATTCTGCGAAACCACAAACAATAACAGACAAAAGCGCTCGAGAAACCTCGATTACCATTCATTGTTTAACAGTCTCGGCGTAACACTGCCCCCTCCTAAAACATGCTCGTCCCGAGCATTGTTAGCCCCGTAATATCGCGCCAGCCGATCAACATGAACAATTTTAGGCGCACCTCGCGTTCCCTTCTGAATTCGGTATGTGACGTCATTGATCCTGGTCAACACACGGTATGGTCCATCCCATTTTGCTTGTAGTTTAGGGGATTTTCCCTTTTTCCGTATCGGATTGTGCAACCAGACCTGTGACCCCTCATCAAATCGCAAGTTGTTTGAATTCCGGTCATAACGGGTCTTCATTTTCTCAGACATTTGTTGACCAGTTAGTCGAATGTGTTCATTTATGTCGTTCATTTTATTGCGCAGGTCGTTTGCATAATCTGTGATGGCACGCGGAGAATCTGGAGGAATGCCAGTTATCAGGTCTGCAGGCAACCGCAGTTCTCTTCCAAAATTTGCCAACGCAGGAGTGGCGCCTGTACTCTCATGGACTGCACTTCTGTATGACAGTAAAAACGGCTGTATGTGTTGGTCCCAATCGTTTTGCTTATTTTCGACCACTTTGGCCAGATATCTCTCCAACGTCTGATTGAATCTTTCCACCATTCCATCAGACTGAGGATGATAAGAAGTGGTTCTTGTTTTATGAGTCCCCATTATTCGGCATGTCTCCTGAAATACTTGTGATTCAAAATTCCTTCCTTGATCACTGTGAATTTCCAGGGGAACTCCAAAACGACAGAAAACTTCGTGGACTAGTTTATCTGCTACCGTAGAAGCTTCTTGATTAGGAATGGCGAAAACTTCGGGCCATTTCGTGAAGTAGTCCATAACGACCATGAAGTACTTATTTCCATTTTTACTTACAGGGAATGGTCCTGCAATATCCAGGGCTATACGCTCCCATGGGGCTCCAACGTTATACAGTTTTAGTGCTCCTCTGCTGCGTGTATGGGGTCCTTTCACTGCCGCACAGGTAGTGCATTTTCGGCACCAGTCTTCAACATCTTCTCTACAATGTATCCAGTAAAACCGCTCCCTTATTTTTAACAGTGTCCTTTTTACTCCCATGTGGCCTCCCGAACATCCTTCATGGTAGAGTTGTAGCACGTTAGGGACCTTGGCTTTGGGAACCACCATTTGCAGATGACAGTGATCTCCACGAGCGTTTTCCCATTTGCGACACAGCACCCCGTCGTGGACAACCAGGCTCTCCCACTGTGCCCAATAACTCTTCGTTGTTGAACTCAGAGCAGCAATGTCACTCCACAAAGGCTTAGTGCTACCCGCTGTGATCCTTTCAATGATGGGTTTAAGGTCTTTGTCATCCTGTTGTGCCTGCTGCAAAGTTTCTTTCCATTCGTCACTTAGGTCCGTTCTCAGCAGCCTGACAGGTTCTGCTTCCTTAGACTCATATTTGGCACAATGTTTGCAGTTCTCAGGGCAAGGTCTTCGTGATAGCGCATCCGCGTTCCCGTGAGATTTTCCACTACGATGCCCAATGTCGAAGTCGAACTCCTGTAATTGTTCAATCCACCTTGCCACCTGTCCTTCAGGATTCTTGAACCGTAAGAGCCATTGCAATGCAGCATGGTCAGTTCGAAGTTGAAATTTACGACCTAGTAGGTATTTGTTGAAATGCTGTAAGGTCTTTACTACAGCCAGCAGTTCCCTTCTTGTGACACAGTAATTTCTTTCTTGTTTGGATAAGGATTTACTGAAGTAAGCGATCACCACCTCTTGATCTCCTTTGCGTTGAGATAGCACACCACCAATACCGGTATTACTTGCATCTGTATCTACAATGAACTCGTTCTCAGTATCAGGAAAGCTGAGAATCGGTGTCTTACACAGTCGGTTCTTTAATTCCTGGAAAGCAGTTTCGCATTCTGCATCCCAGCAGAACAGTCGTTTCTCCTCAGTTAGCCTGTGCAGAGGCTTAGCAATATCTGCGAAGTTCTTGACAAAACGTCGATAGTAGGAGCACAACCCCAAAAATGCTCTGACTTCGGTCTTATCTTTAGGAATCGGCCAATCTTTGACAGCGTTGATTTTCTCCGGATCAGTTTGCACCCCGTCTTGTGAAACAACGTGACCCAGAAAGCTTACTTGTTGTCTGAAGAATGAACATTTCCTCGGACTTAACTTCAGATTGGCGGCACGAATTTTTGCCAGCACACGTTCCAGATTTTGAAGGTGGTCTTTAAACGTACGTCCCACGATGATGATGTCGTCCAAGTAAACAAGACACGCGTCACCAATCAACCCGACAAGAACTTGCTCCATCAATCTTTCAAAAGTTGCAGGGGCATTGCAAAGTCCAAATGCCATGACTCGAAATTGCCACAGCCCCTTTCCTGTAGAGAACGCAGTCTTTTCCTTGTCCTTAGGGTCTATTTCCACTTGCCAGTAGCCACTCTTCAAGTCTAGCGTTGTAAACCACTTCATCCCGGTAAGTGTATCCAATGTGTCGTCGATCCTTGGTAGTGGATAACTGTCCTTCTTCGTAACTGCATTAAGTCGACGATAATCAACACAAAAGCGCAGGCTTCCATCCTTCTTTTTGACTAGAACAACAGGAGAGCACCATGGACTAGATGAAGGTTCTATCACCCCATCATTAATCATTCCCTGAACCATGGTCTCTACTTCCTTTTCTCGAGCAACCGGTAGTCTCCTAGGTCGTTGACGGATAGGTAGCTCGTTACCAGTATTTATCGTGTGCTTAACCAGTCCAGTCTTTCCAATATCAGCATCATTTGAAGAGAAAAGATCGGCGTAGCGATGTAACATTTTCTCAGTCATAGCAACTTCTTCCCTAGAAAGGCTTTTACGGCAATCTTCCAACAGTGACGACACATCGAATTTGCCATTCTCTTTATTGCCGCTAGAGCTAGGCACTTCTTGACATCTTCGCATACAGGCTACTTCCTCGCAGGTGCCCATTAAGGTCCCCTTTTTGATCAGGTGCTCTTCATTACTAAGGTTTAAAATTCGCACCACCGCAGTATCTGTGGTCCTCACTAGCGTCCGGGCCATAATCCACGGAAAGCCATTGTCCGATCTTTCCACCAGTACACATCGCTTCTGTCTTCCCGAAGTTCGTGGCAAGCTTACTGGAACAATGGTTTCTGATCTTGGCGGAAGAACAATTTTCTTCAGACTGTACACCTTACCCCTGGTTCCACCTTCCATAAAGAATTCCTCTTCTCCACATTGTAAAACTCCTTGATTTATGTCAATTCTACAATGGTGCTCTCGTAAGAAATCTAAACCCAGAATGCAGTCATCAACTATATCGGCAATGATGACGTTTTGCTGGAAAGGTCTTTCACCCAGCATAACCTCCACCTGCTTTTCACCCAGGACGGATATGTGCTGACCGGTTGCCGTCAGGAGCTGAATTCGCTCATGGCTACTGTTGAATTTCCCAAGAAACCGATTAGCCAGTTGGGAACTGATCACTGTACGGGAAGCACCAGTATCCAAAGTCATCTTGCACGGTGTTCCATTAATTTGACCTTTGATAGTCAGGCTATTCCCATCATGAACTTGTGAGATGGTAATTCTTAGGGCTTTCTCAATACCAGCCAGCACTCGCCCCGCAGTTCTGGCGCTTACTCGTTTCTCTGCTGCTGTTGAACGGGGCTCACCTGAGCACTCTCCTCTCTTTTTGGGCAGTTTGGCCTCAGATGTCCTTTTTCTCCACATCCGAAGCATCTAGGGCTAAACTTTGGACGACTGTAGTGAGTGTAAGAGTCCTTCACTTCTCTGATGCGGTGAGCTCGGGGGTCCTGACGCACGGCCTCCACCTCCAATGCATGGGCCAAGGCATTTTTTAGAGTATCGTGATGTCCAAGCCTTACAGCAGCTCTCACTTCCAAATCACGTATTCCGTCAACGAACGCCTGGATCAAATAACCGTCAAGGGGTGCTGACGAGGTTTGGTATGCCTTTCGAACCAGCTTTTCTATCTCGAGTGCCCACTGCTGTAAATTCTCCGAGTTACGCTGGCTTCGGTCCTTTAACTGCGCTCGAAAAACATGTTCCAGGTGCGCGTCACCATAGCGTGACTCCAGCGCTTCCAGCAGCTGTTCGTAGGTGACATCCTTCCCAAGAGCCTCTAAAATCGTAAGTGCTTGGTCACGAAGGCCCAGTGTTAAAGCCGTCATGGCCTGCGCCGTCGTCCATCCATTGGCCTTGACAACGGCCTCAAACTGGATCTTGTATGCTGACCACGAAGAACTTCCGTCAAATGGTGGCGTCTTAAAACCTCGCGCTGAAGATGTAGCAACTAGAGGAGCCACATTGTTGTCTCTAGACTTCAGGACACCCAGAGTTTTTTTCACATCAGCGATCTGAATTTCAGTTTCCGAAATACGGCTCTCATGATGTTCTATCTGTTCTTTCACTTCCTGGAATTCCTTTCCAATTGAACCGAACAATTCTTTCATCAGCCGAGCCTGCTCTTCTTTGTCCTGACGGCGCTGTTCTTCCTGTTGACGGCGCTGTTCCTCCTGCCAACGTCGCTGCTCTTCCTGATGACGACGCTGCTCTTCTTTTTCCTGACGGCGCTGCTCCTCCTGCAACTGAGCCTGCTCTTCCTGTTGACGACGCTGCTCTTCCTGCCAACGTCGCTGCTCTTCTTGTTGACGACGCTGGTCTTCCTTATCCTGACGAAGCATTGCCATAATAGCAGCAAGATCGCCTCCCACAGGAGCTTGGCCCACGGATGATGATGATGGTGCTCCAAATGATTCGGCGGCGGCTGATTCCATCTCCATCGGCTGACGACTCTGCCGAGCTTCTTGAACCGGAGAATCTCCAAACCGCCTTTCATCCATTTCCTGTTGTCGTTGACCTCTCGTCCTGACACCGTCCACGTTATCCTTTGGCAGAACCGGCATTATTTTATCCCACTTCTGACACCAAATTGTTACGAGCTGAGGGTTCGGGATAAAATAATGGGAATCGATTTAACCAAAATAACACTTTTATTCGACACTAAACGATGAATACACGAACTTGGTCACACGTAATCACAATACACTAATTCACACCACAGTTGCACCACTTAAAGTCTCCCAAATGTTCACACGTATAGCTGAATCCAGACTGACTGTCCGGCCATCTCTCCGGCCTATTTATATCGCGCATATTTCGATTGTTCGAGAACGATCTCGATCGCTCCAGGAAAGGGTCGGTCCCTCGACACAATGGCCACTCGCCATTCTGCGAGACCACAAACAATAACAGACAAAAGCGCTCGAGAAACCTCGATTACCATTCATTGTTTAACAGTCTCGGCGTAACACTACTATAGCGCTGGTCTTCCGTGGTGCCATTTTTGTGTGTGCATATTGTCTGTAATGTTCGATTATACTGGCTTGTCGAGCATGCACGTACGTGTAGAAGAACACATTTTGCAGTTATTGTTTTTTTAATATGTATAAATTTGTTTGCATTTTGTGAGTACTGTGTTTTGTTAAAGGTTTTCCGTCACAAATTAATTAATTAATTAATTAATTTTGTAAGACCTACCTACTTAGATAAAAATGTAAAGCAACATTACCGATAAACTCAGCCCTAAAAAAGAAAGCCATCAATTTAAATTAATGATACTTGGGTAAACTTGTTTACTATGCAAACAAAGATATAAATATCCAGTTAGTAGTGCAGTTGCATTTAACATTTAAAGCTGAGTAAATGCAACAAGTAACATCGTAAAATAAAATAGTACTCGTAGCAACTTAAAATGATTAAAAACAAACTTATAATTTTATTCGGTATTATTATTTTTCATGACCATTGTGTTTTCGCACAAGGTAAGTTTTTTTAAATTATTCCTTAATTACATTGCTAGACAAAAAGTATCTCTTTGGGCGCTTCTTTAGGCATACAATCGCTATTTCTATCCAATTTCTATCATAACCAACTCTCAAGCTTAACAAATTTTACCTACTACAGTAAATAAAACAATATCTAGAAACTCTACAATAATGAAAACTTATACTCATTGAAAACAGAATACTGACCGCGTAGTTGTTTGTTCTAATTTAGATTTTTTTAAATTTTAATGTGATATATTTTGTTTTAAGAAATTTTGCAGTCACTTTTTTTCGCGTTAACTCACATATTCTGAATAGCCCATATAAATTACAATAGTAGATTATTAAACAAGGGGATAAGTCTTGCGTCATGGGTGCTAAATTGAATCCTGAGTGCAGAGAGGGATATAAGCATGCCAAAGATGCAGACAGCTTTATCAACGAGGAAGATACTCTACTTTTCACACTTTCTGCGAGATAATAAAAACCAAATCTAGGTTGGTGCATTCTGTGCAGAAGTTAGTTCGATTTACGAATAAGTTCTTATTGTGTGAGTGTTTTTGGTTCAAATTTGTATACAGATGAGATTCCAAATTAGAATCACATTATGGCCCCGAGGGCATAATGAAATGCAGTACAACTTTACTCCCGGCTCAGCCGTAATCACCTGCTTTCGGTGAGGTTTACATGACATCCTCGTATAATTAGACATTGTCGAGCAGGTGGTGTGAAAAATATTTTACTTCAGTCTAACCTCGTACCATATTTTAAAAAATCTTTTTTCCCTACTTAGATTTTCCAAAATGCCTACTTAAAAATTCGGAGTGTCAGAGGAATTATTACCAAACCATGGCAAGAGAATATGCCTCTGAAGGATTCCCAGCTTTAGGAATTAAAGTGCTGGACCCTTTGCATTTAAGAGGCGTTGATATACCTGTCATGGACATGATAGTTCTTACATTGGTTGAAGGAGATTGCGAAGGCATCGGGAATTGCACACTTTTAAAATACGAGTAAGTCAGTGTCGTTACTTTAGTCCTAGCAGCATGACCGCCATAGAAACGTTTCTTTAGAGAAGAATATACTAAAACTACATTTTAGCGTAGAGAGTAGAAACACGACCGTATAAATGTTTCTAGCATAGAGACTCTACGATGACAATTTTACTCTATTATTCCGTAGATAAACTTTTTTAAGAATGTTATCTAATTCTAAGGTGGCGGGAATAAGATCTGCGCTGACGTCTCACATTGGCGTGTATTGTACATAGCCCCCCCCCCATCTAACCTGACCCCAGCCATCCTAACTTCTTAAACCCTTGAAATTCAAGGAGTTAGGATGGCTGGGTTCAAGAATGGCATACCAGCCCGGCAAATTTACTGATGTGACAGTGAGAAGATTTTCCAAAATATGTTTTGGAATGTGATAAATGAAGTGTTCCGTATTCAGTATTTTATTGCAAAAAAAAAAAGTCAAAGTCAAAGTCAAATATTTTATTCATTAAAATCACAAGGATCACTTTGAAACGTCAATTTTACTGCCTGTTCCTTCGCGACCAAGCCAGGAAAGAAAGGCAAGAAAACCAGGCTGGTTGTTTTTTTTTAATGATCCTTTTACAATAGGTACATAATACAGAAAAGAAATTACGTCTAAATTGTAACATTTTGAACGAGTTGGGGCAGTTTCAATCCCAAGCTTCTCTATCATCTAAATAATCCGATATTTTATAGTAGGCTCTTTTATAAAGATTTTGTTTAATTACGTTTTTAAATTTGTTAATTGTCAATTTTTGTACATCCCTTGGGAGTTTGTTATAAAAGCGCACACCTTGCCCTTTAAACGATTTACTAACTTTATGGAGTCTACATGTGGCAACAGCGAGTTTATCTTTATTTCTAGTATTAAAATTATGATTATCGCTATTTTTCTTAAACAAATTAATATTTTTGTGAACATACATTAGATTTTCATAGATGTATTGACAAGGGAATGTCATAATATCTATTTCTTTAAACTTATTGCGTAATGATTCTCTGGGGCCCATATTATAAATTGCACGAACAGCCCTCTTCTGCAGCACAAAAACGGTGTTTATATCTGCAGCACTCCCCCACAGCAGTATACCGTATGACATAATGCTGTGGAAGTAGCTGAAGTAAACTAGTCTAGCTGTGTCTACGTCTGTAAAAAGACGGATCTTTTTGACTGCGTATGCCGCAGAACTAAGTCTCTTCGACAACCCATCAATGTGAGGGCCCCATTGAAGCTTATTATCTAGGGTTATACCTAAGAATACGGTGGTGTCCACAAGAGCCAACTCCTCGTCTTTGATTTTTATGTCTGCTTTAACTTGTGTAACATTAGGTAGTATAAATCTAATACATTTTGTTTTCTTTTCATTTAGAAGTAGATTGTTTACATTGAACCATTTTACCACCTTAGAGATTGCATTGTTTACATCGTCAAAATCGGTTTGTCGTCGCTTTAATTTAAATAAAAGTGACGTGTCATCTGCAAACAATACAACCTCATGATCGTCCCGTACTAGATGGGGAAGATCATTAATATATACTAAAAACAAAAATGGTCCCAGAATTGATCCCTGTGGTACACCCATTTTAACCAGAGACCCCGGAGAACGCTTCCCATTCACGTCAACTCTTTGCACTCTGCCACTTAAATAAGAAGTGAGAAAGTCTAGAGCAACGCTCCTAATGCCATAATGGCGTAGTTTCCTGATTAATGTGTCATGGTCTACGCAATCAAATGCCTTGGACAAATCACAAAAAACACCTAAAGCGTCATGAGACTCCTCCCAGGCATCAAATATGTGCGTTCATACAAAATAGATTAAAATATTACAATGTTACATGTCAGATCTTATTGACTAGTCAAGAGCCGCACTTCATATGTACCCTGTAGGTAAGGGTATAGCAAATATTATAGCTAACTGGGTAGTTTGTAATTTTATTAGTACGTATCTACGTTATCAACGTTTCGTGCTATCGCTTCTAACCACTAGTGGCACTAGTTTCTGTGCATCCGGTTTCGTAAGACATGTTTACATCTTGGTCCAGGTCCAGGCGTTAAGGTTAGAGGTTTTAAGGCGGCCTGAAACAAAAACTAGAGTGGACCACTAGTTCATATAAAGTTCTTTAATTTTTTTTTAATGTTATTTGTAGAGAAACAGTCTTACGGCCCACCTGATGGTAAGCGGTAACTGTCGCCTATTGACACCGGCATCATCCGGGTATTGTCGAGGCGTTCCCTACCCTGTACAAACCTTTTAACATTTCTCTTGAAGCGTGCCATATCGTAGCCTAACGGGAAAACCTCAGATGGTAGCTCATTCCACATCTTGCAAGAATGGGGTAGAAAAGATCGCGTGAAGCGTGTGGTGCGCGATTCCCAATTGTCGATGATATGTGGATGAGCTTTAATACGTTGCGGAAAAGTGCGGTGGTAAAATCTCGGCGACGGGATCAGATCGAATAGCTCCTCTGAATATTCCCCATTATACAGGCGGTAGAAAACACTGAGCGATCCGATGTCACTCAGTGCGTTGACTCAGTGGTTCCAGCCTGTTGGCGAGTTTGGGATCGCCGATGATTCTAATGGCTCTTCTCTGAAGGGAGTCAAAACGAATTACCGACGCTCCATTAGTTTTCTGTGAGATTATCGGAAACAATAAGGTTAAAACATTTTTTTTTTCAGGACAGATATGGATACTTTTAATAGAACTGTAGAAATACTGTGTGATAGAATTGTCATCAAGGGCATTTACAAAATATCTTCTGATCCAGTTTTCTGTAAAATGTTTGGAAGAGAACTACATGGATATGGAAACGGATCTATTGTATTAGGTAATTGAACTTTTCTGGTAATTTTATTAGAGACATTAGAATTGGCAAGAAGACGAAGAAATACCAAATATTTATACACAAGGTATATAAATATACAATAATACAGTGCTATATTATTACAATACATGGTGTTTATTAATATACTGACGATATTCAAGTGACGGTTTCTCAAAACATAAAAAAATAATTCTCGAAAAAAAACTTCTAGTTATATTATCAAATTTATAAAGAAAAAGAGTGTGTGTACTTATGTACACGCGTTAGAAGTTATACTTCTTTGGCGTATGGAAAAAAATAACTAAAATGCAGTAGTGATTAACGATAAATATTAAAATTAATCAAAAAGATTTTATTTAAATAAATTATTAGTATCAGCGTCGTATATGAAATTGATTTAATAAAAACACCAAAATAATATTTATTTATTCACACTGTTTAATTGTACCCTTACGAAACACGTGTACTACATATAAAAATACTAGAATATACAACTTGAACATAGTTATCAATTTTCATACCACCTAGAACTAACTTCATGCTGTTAAATTTAGGTGTCGGTGTGCGCGCGCATCGTAAAAATTCACTCTCATCATTTTTCTCCATCGCGCCAAAAGAAGTATAACTTCAAAAATCGACTAAGTTTAGGTGATTAATTCGATTTAAAACTTACTGCTTACTCTTGCAACTCGAGTTAGTGACACCGATCGCTTGGACCAAGAAAGAACTAGCGAATGTAGAGGCACCTAGTAGGGATATTTTTTACCTAGTACCTACCTTTTTAAAACTCAAAAACGTAGACAAGGTAGGTTAGTACCTACCTACTACCGTAGATCTAGGCAGGCATGCAGTTTTGATATCTCTTTCGGAAATGGCTGCGTGTTTTGGGTTAGAAAGGGACAACAAGAGATAGCTCGAGACGTCACCAACACAGTAGTATCTATGGTTAGGTTAGCAAGCATTATGCAATAGCACAACATAAGTTTAATAAACTGTTTGTTTTTACATGACAACATAAACTTCACATTTCTATGGTAAACATTTCATAAATTTATTTATTATGCTCATCAAAATAACCCCTTTCATTTTTGTGCGTATATTACTAAATACCCTATATATATTACACCAGAGCTGGTCACTAGTACATATGAAGTTTCTTTAACTACCGTCGCGTATAACAATGCCGTTACCTGTACAATTATTTACATGACATTAAAAAATACGACACAGTTGAATAATTTAAAAATCGTTGCAATACTCCGTTACCGTTGCAAAAGATAGCTCAACTGCTCCAGCTCACCACCAAGCGAAAGTGTCCCAAGTCACAATTATGTACTTTAACTATCGAGAGTCTTTATTCTGCTTGGTATTCTTTGGATGACCATAATAAGTGATCCTACCGCAACCTTATATCGTCCTATGCTCCAACATATTAATAAAAAAAGCGATCAGGAGTTCATAAAAATTCCAACTTATGATCGCGTATCACTGTTCATGTTTGGTTTTGTGGATTTTACTCAAATCAAACGCAAGCAAATAGTAGAAATCCAAAGCAGGTAATGAAAATATTAGTGATAACATCGAGACGTAAAAGAAGGTCGACCTTATATAAATCCACAGGTCGTCAGCAAGAGATGTCTTGTATGTTTTATTATAGTAATCCTTTGCAATATAATCTGGGTTCTAAGCCCACGGTCGACTGCATTTTCGATAATAATCATGCAGGTACTTAGATACATTCCTTAATATGAGTTCACTGTAATCTTCGTCTTTGACGTCATAGTACTTTATCATCGTACTTTGTCATAGTATTTCAATAGAACGTACCTACATTAGGGTACACATTATGACATATGCAGTAGCTGCGTCTCTGCAATTTGCCATCAGGCGCAGTATAAATTATCTTCAATCTTGAACAATATGGTAACTAGATTTTACCGCGGCTTCGCGTGGTTTGTCAAAACAAGTAGCATAATAATGTTTAAATCCAGGTCATAATTGACTTAAATTTCATCGAAATCAGTTCAGACGACCGACGTACGACGCCATTGATTAACAAACATTCAATCTCTCACTTTTATAATATGAGTTTGATTGTGTAAGCACATATATTTATTGTTTTTTCAATCACAATAAGCTGTTATAAAATATGTTTCAGAAAACTGGTATTTCAAGTTTGTCTACCCATTTTATTTTGTAAAACGCGATGACGGTCAAATCTATACCGAGGCTAAGTTTGACGACGGAGAGTATGTATCCGAAGTTTGGAAAGATTTCACTGTTAAAGCTGACAATATTATGGTGGACTATAAGGATATCAGTGAGTACCAATTTAATATATTTTTTGACTTTGTTTTGTATACAATTTTGTTATGCATAGTCTAAGCAAACACGAAAGCTTGTTTACTTCAAATATGTACTCTTAAGTCTGATTCACTACTATGCTCATAGAGCAAGAACAGACCCGCCCGATGGTCGAATGAATAAATAAATATGGCTGGGCATTTCACACAGTGCTATCTAGCCCCAAACTAAGCATAGCTTGTACTATGAGAACCAGAGTACTGATAGAATACTTATATACTTTTTTTTTGTAATTATAGTAAATACGTAGGCCGCTCTCAAGGGTAAGTTTTAAAAAAGATTGATTTATTTTAATCTAATTTAATCTTAAATTATTACAGAGTACAACTAATTAATCTATGATGAGACTTGCTCGAAGTTTGAACAAAGAATGAAATTCAAAGCTAGGTAAATTCCGTGGAAGGCGCGGTTGACGTCAATCGGAGTCACGTTATGCTGATGTAGCTGGAACGTGTAACTGTTGGTTATTCAGGTCGATGCAAGCGCAGCGATCCTCATACTTTAGCCTTGCGTAACACCTCCACCCGAAGAACAGCGAGTATTGAAGCTTGTCGTAAATTGAGCTGGGGGTTGATTGGGATTAACCCTTCTGGTAGCTGGAATGGCATAAACTCCTTGTAGTTCAGCTTGGTTAACTTCAGATACTTTGTGCAAATTCTTCGTCAGTTTTAATTGATATCTTCTGTATAGCAGGCCACTAACAAGTGCACATGCACTGAGAGCTATAACCACGTACATAGGTATTGTAGTATGGTACAAGCTATTGACGACGGCTTTTTCCAAGTGTAGCGGTGTCTGCAGTGAGATTTTTTCGTTAGTTCGATGAAGATGGTCCAAATTGATAGAGTTTAATTTGAGAGCTGGAGCGGTAGATGAGGTCACGAAGTCTTCCTTTGGTAGGTCCATGATCTTCAATGCTTGTCCCTTCAAACGATCGTTAGTGTTGGAGATCGTGAAGTCTGGCGTTTCCAAGTAGCATTTCTGAGGGATTATCGCGAGAAAGCTCCCTTGAAGCGTTTTGTAGATATCCTGGCCACAGGAGAGATGTACTTTTGTAGAAACTGGGAAGCTGATACTGTAATGTTTCTCGTCGAGTTCCTCATAAGCTGGTTTAGCTAGTATGACGGTGGTGGGGCGGCACATCTTATTTCGTTGTTGTGTCGAGATGAGATGCTGGATGCAGTCATCTGATGATCGGCTCTGTAGACTCTTTTGCTCCTCACAAAGGTACCATTTACTTGTCTTCGGGCATTCAGCCTCTATGTAATTGAAATCTTTCTCATGGACAGCTAGATATGGGAATGGAGGAGTAAGGATGTCATGGTTTTTATTAGGAATGATAGATAATTTATACATATCATAAGTGGATGGCAGGACAACCGGAAATTTATATACTATAACTATCTCATTACCTACATAGTAAAATCCTAATCTAATTATATCGAAATACTCTCTAATATCTAAATCTACCACTTTCTGACTACCATAAAGTATATTTAATCTACGAACTATATCGCTAATTGCATTCAAACTCAAGACTGAGTGATGCGTAGCGGATGCTCTAATAAAAGCTAGGATATTCTGTAATTTAGACATTTCCTGCGATATAGAGTCTACGTTGTCAGTCAGGACAATAAGGATCTGAGCTAGATGAGCATATTTCACAAGATCATGATCCCTGGTTACTTCGGCTTGTTCAATTTGCTTTAATATAATCTCGATTTTATTCTGATTATCTACGATACTGTCTATAATCTTAGAATATTGCAAGTTCCAATTTTTAGTTAGACTAACATGATTATTAAATTCCGTTACTAATTTATTTTCTGTGTTCTCTAAATTTCGAATAGCTTGGTTATAGTGCAATGCATCGGTATAATCAAGGTTTCCTGTAATACTTTTAACTACCGATCCGAGACCATCTACGAGTCCCCTTTTTACACGAATTGTCTCAAAGGTCTGCAGCTGATCTAATACACTCGCAAGTCTACCTCTAAGATAAGTTAAATGAGGCTCGAATAAGGAGTTAGTTTTATTATGGAGCTGAGGGCTAAAACTATCTATCTGATTACTAATTGAATTTACTTTATCTTGCAACTCTTGTAGATTCACGTATTGTAGAAAGGAATGATAATGCGAAATTATTTTGGCTGAACCTAGTTTGAAGGGTAAAATACCAGGTCCATCACCGAGACTTTCAAGTTTTATCTCCTGCATTAGGGCTGGTGACAGGAGCAGGAGGAATGTCAGGAGCGTCCTGTAACAATTGGGCGCTTTTAGGGAGACGCTTCAGCCTAGACTTGGCAATCGGACCTCGCTTTTTCTTAGTATAAATATGAATCGGGAGGTCCATTACGACGTCATGAGTATAACGAGGGGCTAATTTCTGTCTAGAAGCGAACGGATTTTTCACGAAAATCTGTTGTTCGGGAGAGTATTCAGCCTCAGCTTCTCGTGTTTTATTTCGGTTGTCTGTGAGGTCTTTTCGAGTCGTACTACACATGTCATGAATCGTGTTATAAGCTTTAGTCATTTTTTCTTTATGGTTAGTCATATACTGTTGAAGTAGATGAGCTGAAAGGTCAACATCAAAAGGATCACGAGGATCATAGTGTCCTGTTATTACTTCTATCGGTTTGCACTTAGTAAAACTATGAATACTACTGTTATAAGCCAAAAGGGCGTAAGGCATTAAGTTAATTACAGATTCAGATTTTTGACCTAACTTTAGAATTCGAAGATGTTCTAGTACCGTTGAGTGGAATCTTTCAACCATACCGTTCTCATTCGGTGTATGAGGAGCCACTCTGTGATGCTGGATCTTATGCATCTTCACAAATTCAGCAACAAGTTGATTTGTGAATTCGGTTCCGTTATCGGTTACTATAGTTATAGGTATACCATGGTGAGTGCAAAAATTTAATAAGGCTTGCACTACACTGACAGCTGTGCCATCTCTTAAGTGATAAGCCTGTGCATATTTAGAGAATGCGTCTATGACGGTTAAGAATTTTTCACTTTGAATAGTTAAGAGATCTAAATGAACCAGTTCAAAAGGCTTACTAGCGGGCGGAACTACTTTAAATTGTTGCTTTATAGGGCTGCGATCATATTTCGCTTGGCCACAGATGGTACAATCATTAATGAATTTAGTTATTTGCTCTCGCATTTTGGGCCAATAGTATCGATGAGATAACGCCAAAAAGCATTCATTGATACCGCGATGATTGGTTTTTCCATCATGGTATTTGTTAATGATCTCCTGTTGTCTTAAGTATTCCTTAACGTTTTCTAATTCTGATTTAGTTAGTGTAAGATTCATAGCCGAATTTTTAAATGTTTTCTGAATGATAGGTATGATGGTATACATAGCCAAGTAGGGATTTATCAGTAGTCCGGTTTTAATCTTAGGATGGACATACTCTTTGATCGCATTAATGACATCTTCCTCCATATTGGATTCAGATATTTGAACTGATATTCGGGTGTGCGTATCAAAAGGCTTGGTGACTACTGGTTTTCCTTTAATATCACCTACGACATTAAAAATTAACTGTTTAGTGAATCTGTTTAAAGGATCATCTGAGATTGGGACTTCCAAGATAGGGCTTTCGTTATTCGTGTGAACAGTGGCGGTCCTTGAACTAGCAACAGTTTCTGTAGCTGTAATGGTTCTAGATTCATCTAACGTGGGATCAGTTTCAGATGGATTGACTGCTATAGACATAAGCTCTTCGTTATTAATTTCAATACGCGATAATGCATCTGCATTTGTGTTACATTTACCGTCTACATGTTCGACTTTATAATCGTATTCACTAAGCTTTAGACGCCATCTTGTAAGTCGTGAGCTAGGGTCTTTAAGATTTACTACCCATTGTAAGGGTCTATGGTCCGTAAGGATCAGAAATTTTCTACCATAAAGGTACGGACGGAAGTACTTAGTTGCCCAAACAATAGCTAAAAGCTCTTTCTCGATGGTGCTATAATTAAGTTCACTAGAGTTAAGAGTTCGCGATGCATATGCGATCGGTTTGTTTGAACTCTTGGTACCTTGAGATAAAATGGCACCGATAGCAACATTGGAAGCATCAGTTGTTAATATGAAATCTCGTGTAAAGTCTGGGTATTGCAAGATTGGGTCATTTGTTAAGAGTGTCTTACAATGTTCGAAACAGTTAGTGTAGTTTTGATCTAGTTTAATCTTAGCGCCTTTTTTTAAACATTGAGTCAGTGGTTTAGTTAAACGTGCAAAGTCTGGAATAAATTTTCTGTAGTATCCGAGTAATCCGAGAAAACGTTTGATCTCAGTAGGGGTCTTTGGAATGGGGTAGTTCTCTATAGCTTTAATCTTATTAGGGTTAGGTTTTACACCCTCTTTACAGATGACATGGCCTAAAAATTCAGTTTCAAGCTTCAAAAATTCAGATTTATCCATTTGAATTTTGAAGTTTGACTCTCTCAACCTTTTAAAGACTTTATCTAAGTTGACGATGTGCTCCTGAAGGGAAATACTGAAAATAATGATGTCATCGAGATAGACTAGACATATTTCGTTCTGGAGACCTCTCAGGACGTTATCCATTACCCTTTGGAAGGTGGAAGGGCTGTTTTTAAGTCCCATTGGCATCCTTAAGAACTCATAATGGCCATTTTCGACATTAAAGGCGGTCTTATGGACATCAGAGGGGTCCATTTCCACTTGGTAAAATCCACTAGCTAAATCAAGTGTCGTAAAATATTGGCATTTACCTAGTTTGTCTAGTACGTCTGTTATATTCGGAATTGGATACTTATCATCGATCGTTTTCTCGTTAACTTTCCTGAAATCCACGACAAGACGCCATTTAACTTTACCGGATGCATCTACCTTTTTGGGTACAATCCAAATCGGAGAGCTCCATGCAGACTCTGAGGGTCTTATGATATTTTGATCAAGCATCTTGTTAATCTGATCCCTGACTTCTTGTCTGTGAACGTATGGATAGCGGTAACTCTTAGTATGTACTGGGATTTCATCAGTTGTTCTTATCTTATGTTTGATCTTGTTTGTGAATGTAAGTGGTTCACCCTCAAGATAAAACACGTCCGCGTAGTTAGCACATAAGCGCCGTAAATTCGCGAGTTCTTCCGGATTAAGATGATCGGTTCGGAGACGCGATAAGACATCTTTAGCTCGGTCTGATAAAATTTCAGTACTGTCACATTCAAAATTAAATATTTCAGCTTCGACGGGGCGATCCATAGAAAAAATTATGTCATTAGATGTTGGGTTAGTGATCTCTACGTAGCCTCGATTATTATGGACCGTTGTCATACAATCTGAAATAAGGCAATTACAAATCGTCTGGTTCTCTACAAAGACTTCACCATCTTGTGAATTTACAGGTAATCGAACTACTTTTGAAGAATTGGCTGGGATAATCTCTTCATACAGGTTTACATTCTTGGAGTCATACATCATAATGGGGATCTGTGTATTGCGAGTTACAAGTAATTTATTTTTCAGGTCGATGTTAGAATCCCATAAGTCAAGTAAATCAAATCCAATAAGTCCATCAAAGTAATTGTGAAACTTATAAACGTACCATGTCGTGTCATTCGAATCGTTGAATTCCTGAAAAGCAGGTAACGTGATGGAGTAGTTGCACTTGCTGGTTGCGTGCACATTGGTCACTTCAAACGGATCATAGTTAAAAGGAATGTGGCTGAAGTATTTATCTACAGCATCAGGGCTAATAAAGGACTGATTAGCTCCTGTATCGATTAAAAGTTTAAGAGGTGGGTTAACGATCTGAATGTATCCTAGCTGTCGTTGGATGTGGAAGTTGAGTTCTATTTTGGTTTGTCTAACTTGTAATCCTTCTGAAAATTTTCATCAGTAGTCTGAGCTACTTCTTCTACTACTGTTGGTTCGGCATAAGCAGTACCGTACTGCTCATAGCTATAGTCAGGTTCGTATGAGTAGTAATCATGGTAGTAGTCGTAGTAACAGTCACTATCATCACCGTAAAAGTTTTCGTAGTCGTCAAATTCATTGAAATTTACCTCGCGGGTCTTAGTCAGGTAGTTAGTCGGGGGCGGATTTCCATGTTTTCGCCAGTCATGTCCTGTCAGGGGTAGTCGTCTTTCAACAAAGTGACTAACACCACTCATGGGAGTAGGACGTGGGGCATTGGCCACGTTTCTGTTACCAAAATTAAACGATTGCTGTGGTTGAGGTCTGAATGGCATCCTAAATGCGTTATTTTGAGGATTATAGTTTTGTGGGGTCGCACGGAACATTTGCTGCGTGCGAGAAGGACCTTGTGGTGGTAACTGAGACATAGGGTTAGGCCTCCAGCCTTGATAAGGTGGGTTCTGCCGTGAAGGACCGGTCATGCTAAATATTGGCTTCATTGGTCCGGATCCGAATCCGTTAGTCTGTCTAGGGACGAAGTTATTAAGGGGCAGATTATACTTGGGCGTATTTGAGATCGGCTGTTGCCATTCCTTCCTACTCGGTGTACTACCACTACGCTCTTGCATGTAAAGCGTGTTGAGCTCTTCTTGGACAAATTGCAGAGCTTTTTCCATAGTATCCGGACGCATACAGCGTATCCTGGATCCTAGTGGGTCCTTGAGTCCTCGTAAATAGGCCTGAAGGGTCAACTTGTGATATAGAGCGCGTTTTGCTTCTACGGTCGTTGGAACTGACTCGTGTAGTGAGACATATGTCATTATAGTACTGAACATGTTTTGGCATCGTTCGTAAAACTCTTGCGGTGTACTTGATCCTTGGGTCTCTAAGGACAAGTCACTGTATAAAGCGGTTTCGTCGCGATGGTCTGCAAAGTTATTCACTAACGCACTCCTAATACCCTGCCAGTTATTCGGTATCCCATTCGAATTTATCAACCTAGCCGCGGGTCCTGATACTTTATTTAATATGCCGTTTATAAGAGCTAAATTTGTTAATTCGCTACCGGGCTGAGTCGAGAAATGAGTTAATACAAGCTGGTCGCAGAGATTAATAAATCTCGTGAGGACGTGCGGATTTCCATCAAAATCCGGCACAAGTCTGAGAGACTTATAAATCGTGTCAATGGGGTTGGCTTGTTGAGTCATGGTTTCTAAATTTCTATTTTCGTCGATAACGTTAAGTCTACTACTACTAACCCTAGTACTAAAACTAGAATTCCGTGATTCTCTAGGATGAAAAATCTTGGAAATTTAACCTAACACACAGTAAAAGAAATACACATAAAATATTCAAAAGAAAGGATATGATCTAAGGATTAGAAAGGATTTGAAAGATTCAAAAACTTACAGCATTTTCCTCGTCGTCGTTGGGTACACTTTGTGGAATCGAATTTTGGATTCCTCCTTGAAAACAGCACTAGTAGATTCTTTTTACTCAGATTTATCTCCTTGAGATGAGATATCTCTAAGCATCCTACCGGCTGCGCCAAATACGTAGGCCGCTCTCAAGGGTAAGTTTTAAAAAAGATTGATTTATTTTAATCTAATTTAATCTTAAATTATTACAGAGTACAACTAATTAATCTATGATGAGACTTGCTCGAAGTTTGAACAAAGAATGAAATTCAAAGCTAGGTAAATTCCGTGGAAGGCGCGGTTGACGTCAATCGGAGTCACGTTATGCTGATGTAGCTGGAACGTGTAACTGTTGGTTATTCAGGTCGATGCAAGCGCAGCGATCCTCATACTTTAGCCTTGCGTAACATAGTAATAAAATATTAATGTACTTATATACTTATAAAATATAATAGTATAGAAATACATCCAGACCCAGAACAAATATCTGTAGATCATGAAAATATTTGTTCCGCGGCGGGAATCAAACCCGCTATCTCCTGCGTCTCAGCAAACAATGGATGAGTGAGACTCGCGGGGGACTGGTGGAGGTCTATGCCCAACAGTGGTTTGGACGGGCTGAAATGATGAATACTATGATAATAATAATAATCATTCAGATAGTATTTATTTAATACCTAGTGCAGTTGTTTCATTACAGTATTTTATTTTATTATATCATTTAGTGTCCTATCACACTGGCGAGTTGCAAGCGTGTTTACAGTGAGATAGTTTGTGAATGAGTTCGCAACCGCGTTGCGGTACATAAATTAACTATACATATAATTGAAGTTTTCTAGAATACGGTTGGCCGTATTCTAGAATTCTAGAAATGTGGTGGGGCGCGCGTGCTACCTGTTGCGTACACGTCGCAAGTTCCTTGCGCATTCGCGGCGAACAAGCGGCGAGCTCGCGACGAACACGTTCAAAAATCGCCTCGCTGGAAGCACGTTCGCAACTCGCCAGTGTGATGAAACTTCAACATGTCTTTTATACATACACCGATGACCCATAAATTGTTGATTTGTAATAAATTTTAATTTTTTTTCCAGCCGATGTCACACTTGACTATATTAACAGATACTGGTGTTATATCCTTAAAATCTTTGGAAAATATTTCCACAAAATATCCGTGGGATACTATTACGACACGTATGAAATATTCTTCAATAAAATACCAGCAACACAAATCTACAGTGATGATCTAAAGCCCTATCTAAAGAAAAATCTTATTTGCGGAACGAAGGAATGATATAAAAACAGGACAAGTGCGAGTCTGGCTCGCGCACCGAGGGTTCCGTTAAATATTTATTTATGTGATATAACTACAAACTAACGATTTCCGATTTTTTTTCTTTACTTGCGCTGTAAAATTTTGCTTCTTGCCAAATATCATGATTCTAGGTCAACGGAAAGTAGTCAAAATATGCGGCATAAATGATTGTATTTTTTGATTGCGTTGACTTAGAAGCTTGATTTTTTTTACAGCTCCAAGAAACCACGCGTTTCTGCGAAAAGGGGTCTTGACAGACGGACAGACAGACGGGCAACTAGGTGATCCTATAAGGGTTAATTTTATTTATTTTGAGGTACGGAACCCAAAAAATATGTGAAATTAAGAAAAAAAAACATGAACATTCTTTATTTATTTGGTTAAACCATCAGTTAATACATTAGATTCCTTCTCTATTGTCAGGGTATTAGAGTCTAAATTACATGTTTTGAGCAATACAAACTTGTATATTAATTTATTCTGTCTCTAAATTACTCGCACAAAAATATATTAGGATTGTCGGTTTCGTTCAACTCAAAAGATAATTTATTTTTATCAATGTTGTGCTAAAATACCTGACTTTTTAATTAGATTTTTTACACTTACTTCAATTAAAATTGAAGATCCTTTTATATACATTAGGTATTGCATGATAAAAAAGTATACTTTGATAATTATTTTACCTAAAGATACCATGTAATTAACTATTTATAAGCATTTATATTATTTACTTTTGAAATAAATTCATATTCATTTAATCTGCTTACATGTACATAAACATTTTTCAGCTCAGATAGTAAGCAGCTTAGGTATATATAGTATAGATAGTAAGTACATATACCCTGTAAGGGCACTTCAAGTTGGGTTTGCGTCTTTTCAAAAAATACAACAATTAAACATAGAATTAAGCATGTCAAATTAAAAAATAATAATATTAGTGTATGCGGCATATGTCAAATAATACAGTAGAAGAACAAAGGTATGTCAAGCTAACGGGTAATAATAATAATGTCAAGTGGAAATATAATAACAATCGTAATATACATTGCCATATGAGATAATAATTTGTTATGTTACTTCTTTTTAGTTGTTAGACTATTCCTATCTGTAAATGTGTACTCAAACATACTGAAGCAAGAAACAGTAATCCTGATTCATAAGATATGTTTAAATGATACAGAACCATTTCATGGTACGTTTTAATGAACTACATTATAGGTATTTAGAATTTCACACTGTCCAAAATAGCGGATACTGTTACACCATTTAGATAAAAAATAACGTGAGACAGTAAGTTGGGAAGGACCATATAAATAGGTGGAAGACATTGAAACCTAATCTTGTTGTTTGAGCATATTCCCGGGGCCATCATGTTTTGTGTTTATCTTGGTATAATTTTTATGGTTTTTAACATTTGTGATTCAGCATTGCGTAAGTGACTTTTTATTTTCTGTTATATTTTAATACAAAAACACAAATAGGTACCTACTTAGAAAATATTTATCTATTACAAGCATGATTGTGTCAGTTTGTAGTATGTAGTGTTTGGGTTCTTTTAATTTATTTTTGATGTGAGATGTTTAACTAATATTAAACATGAGATTACTAGGGTCTGAAGACTGGAATCAAGAGATCGATAGAGTGCTTTTTACCAGTTGGTCATAATCTTCAGCCACTGTACACGTTTAATAGTTCTACGTGTACGAAGTTGTGAGGGATGCATCTAGTTTTTAAAAATATTGCAGTGTAATAAACCACACTTTTGATCCGTCCAGAATAATAAAATGTTATTCCGGGCAGGACAATTGGATTTAGCATTGTTCTACCAGACGAATACTTTATGTTATTACTTTATTTACTAACTATTAGTTATTCTATTTATGTATATATTACATAAATAGAATACATGCTGACAGACGTATATTTTTTAACACAAAAAAATATTATAATATGTATGCGCCAGCCTATAATTTTATTGTCAATCTATCAATTATTTTCAGTTGGTCCATCGCGCAGATGTGCCATAAGCGATGCGGAATGTCAAAAGAATTTCTTTCAATACTTTGGGAGCAATTACGCTGAAAAGGGCATACCTGAGATAGGTGTTCCTATATTCGACCCATTTGTACTTGAAAACGTCACAGTCACTTTTAAGGACCTTATTACTGTGACACTGTTAGAAGGAGAAGCTATAGGTATAGGTGGTTGTATCATTACAAGATACGAGTAAGTATTTTTTCCTTTTATACTTTTCCTAGCTGTCACCTGGCGGTATCCTGCTGATTAGCAAAGCAGTTGTATGCCCTCTTGATTAGGAAAACCTTTTTTTCTCAGTAGAAATTTTGCGCATACGCCCAAAATTTGTTTTCTCTACCTAGTGTCAAACATGTCAACATTGACAATCGCAAATGTCCGTTCCGGGGACCCTTAAGGACAAACAAACGAACATACAACATAGTTTCGATGGAGCATTAGGTTTTGTATTTTTTGTCTTAAATTTTGATACCTGTCATTTTATATGCCGTGATAAATTTGAACGAACGTCTACACAAGAAGTCGACAAAATCAACCACATAATGCTTAATAATTATTCCGACGCAATTCCAATGTTGTATCATTAGCAGTGATCCGAGTAGGTAGATTGATTTGGGGTTAATGATCTCTATTATGTATATATTAATATGGATAGGCCTCCGGGGTTCCAGGATTTTTAAATAATAACGTGGATGTAAAGTTGGATTAGATAAATTGATTGAGGGTCAATGATCTCAAACATGTATATGTTTATATGGACATGCCTCGGGGATCTATGATAGTTATTTCATTTGCCGTTAGATGTCACTGTCTCTATATATGATTTTTTGTGTGATTCATAAGTTTACATTTAAGTATTTTCTCGTCGGAAACGTGTTTTCTCGATAAGAACCTAGATTTCACAAATTTGCACGCAGAAACTTACTAAAGCTTCAGCTCAATCGGATGAATTTTATGGGAACGCATAGGTTGCAAACAAAAAACAAGCATTCATTTTATTATTATTCGACAGATGAATAAAAATCGATTCAAAACTTTTTACTATCCTTAACTTTAAATAACAAAATAGTAGTTACAAAATCACTAGTTTAATATTTAATTCAATCCCGTAAATAACGAAAATTTCCGGGGAAAACGGCATGTCCATGTTATGTTAACCTCATGATTTATGATGCAAGTACATAAAATCAATCTACCTACTCCGACCACTGACTATTAGGTTCAAAGCCGTAGCGACCGTATTTAATCACTTCGGAACCATTTGTTATTATGAAATCGATTATAACGAAAATCTCAACTTTTACTAAACTTTAGAAAGCTTATCGACGAAGATAGGTTAACCGATGATGATCATTTTGGATCATCCGTGAATAAAATTCATCTGATGAATTTTATTTACCAAACCCAACCGAACGCACGTATGTGTTGATCATTTTATTCTAAGTACATCCCAAGTGCAAAAAAGTGATAGTCATCAATAAAAATAAACTATATTAGAGTGATAAGTACACAGATTAGTATTAAGTTCTGCAGATTATAATAAGATTTATACCTGGTGCTAGTCACTTTGTCATAAAAGGTCATTCACCCGTATACATTTATTTAAGATTATAAAGAACATTATAAAGATTTTAGTACAACCACAAAAATATTTTTCTTTAAGAAAAACGAGAATTAAACACTGAGTATTTTTTTGTCTAGTTCAAAATCGCCCAATACTGTCTAGATTTTGAACTATAGGTTAGATCAAAACTATAGGTCTAATCTTTGTTCGCTCGTCACTTTTGTTAGCAATCGGATGGTATAAGATGTTTGACGAGTTGGAGCAGATTTAGGGGGAGCATTATGCTACCATAAGCTCTTATTCAAATTTCAAACTTATTTCTTTAACTAGTTTTCTATGACTAAACAGTTATAAGAGTGCATTTGATTAAAAACATTTATTTTACCATTAGTCAGAAATAATCCTACACCTAACATTGTAACTAGGTAGTTAAAGATAATATTATAACAACTGACGAGCGAATAAAAGTCAATTTAAATAAGTTTTAGCATCTTTAGACCTATAAATAATACATAATTTCGTTCGGAATGTGATGAAAAACATGAATAGCCAAAACATTATCAAATCTCAGCAACCATACATGATTTTAGAAAGATAACGATGTCACTTCTAATTTCTACAAAATTGAGCCCAACGCCGATAGAAAATCTGCGTTTTTCTCTGTTTACGTTTAAGTTCCGAATATCCCACTGAATAGAACTAAAAACTCATCAGTTTATTATAATCCAATTAAATTCGATTATTGTTATATCAATTTAACCTAAGTTAAACTAGGCGATTACAAACTCTAAAATCAAAACGTCTCAAGAATCTATTTGTAATAAAAACGGGATATTTACCATGATTTGTGAGTTTTTTTAAATGTTATATATCCCGTTTTTAGTACAAATAGTGTTCATAACCATGATACTTTCAAATAGTTATCTCAAGAATACGTTTTTGTAGCAACCGATGATTTGGTTCCCATCCATACAAAGTATTTTTTTCAAACTTTCACGACCACGGATGTTGCATGCAGATATTATTCTAATTCTAATTTTACCCGCATTGGGGTGTATTGTGCATTTCCCCCCCCCCCCCCCCCCCCTCTAACCCAACCCAAGCCATCCTAACTCTTTGAAATAACGGAGTAGGACTTTGGGTGGCAGCAGCTTTCCAGGGTCCCCGTGGATGTTGATGTAGTAGCGGTAGACCTGTTCTCAGTCTGGCGTCGTTTGTGGCAGAGCAGTGAAGTATCACGTGCTCTACAGTCTCTTCCCCCCGAAGGCATCCGCGACAAAGCCCACTGTCCGTGGCTCCGGTCTTCAGGAGGTGATGATTAAGTTCGCAGTATCCTGTGATGATTCCCACCATCATCCTTAGATCTTCGCGTTTCATCTATAACAAGGTGTTCGTTGTTTTTCTGATTTTTGCCGGAAGCATTGTATTTGTCTGCATGCAGTCGGCTCTACGTTCCCAGTCTTTTAGGTGCTCCTTTTCGGAATTCATCCTGATTCTTGATTTCCGCAGCATGCAGATATTGCAACACAGCCGAAACGTCGAGATAACAAATAAAAAAGGTACATACGCGATAAATACCCGTTTAAATCAGTAAATACCTACGTAAAGTATTTTGACAACGTCAAATCTTATTTACCCGTTTTAATCAATAATTATGGATCGCGAAAGCTTGAAAATACTAATTCAAATCTGAATTTCACGAGTTTAGGCCATAAAGAAATCCTAATAGCCAGTCTATTAGCATTTCTCTATGGCGTAAACTCGTTTAGTTTAGGCATTCTTTTTTAACGTGTGTGTATAATATATGTAGAGTTTTCTTTTTTCTCTTTATCAGGACCGACATCGAGACCAAAATTAAAGAATCTGATTTTACCTGTGACTCCATTACTATACAAGGGCATTATAAATTAACGACGGGGTCTTTTCTCAAACGTACTATCGGCGATTTTATTAATAGTGAAGGATACGTCAGCGCTACTTTTGGTATGTTTCTCTTAGTAATTTACATACCTTTGCAATGGGTGTAATGCTTTGAACATTATTAGAAATATAAAAAATAATATACAAAACCGATAAAAAGTTTACATCATTTGACAAAGGGAAGATCTCAAATTTCGACTAAAAACATCGTTATTCTAGCCCACAAGCATTTTGAGGACAGGACACATCCCGACCATACCAGACTGATGAATCATCAGTGGTGATAGCCGATGTGGCTTAGGTCAGGCCAAATATATTAGAGTAGAGATATTACAGGCTAAAACTACTCGCTCCTTCACCGTCTACATTAAGATCAAAATGATCCGTATGAATACAATTAATGAAGATGTTTAGCTTTGACGTAATGAAGTAGAGTGTGCAATTATAGAAAGGAATACCGTAATCTGAAAGATATATGGATAGAATACGCATAAAGGTCACAGAAAACCTCTCGACAAAAGACGCACAAGATAAAGAAGGTTTCTAAATTATAAAAAGACCATCACCTCAACCTGGTACAGAGCTAAGCTTAATAAATTATATTTTTGAGTGAATAAGATCCAGAGATTAAGATCTTTTAGAGGATTTTGATCGATCAGATTTACTAGTCCGATACCACGAGGGACACCACGATTGTGGTACTAATAATAAATTGTATTATTTTAGAGCAATGGAATATCAACGCTACCTACCCTTTTGAAGTGGAAAAACATGAAAATGGCGATATTTTTATCCGCTGCCTGTTTGATGAAGCTAAGTACGAGCAAAGTTTTGGGAATATCAAAACTCACGTGTCAAACATCACAGCTGGCAACGAGAATGCTAGTAAGAAGCTTGTTAATTACGGTTTAGCTTACGTTTTTTTTCTGTAAATACATATTTAATATAATAAGGAACATCCAGACCCGAAATAAATATATCGATGGAAGAAAGCGATTTTGTCGTATCTCAAAATATCTAATTGTACACCAGAGCCAAAAAACTATTTAAAAAAATCATAACTCGTACATTAATAAAGATAGAACGTTGAAATTTGGAATATATTTTTATCAATCTAAGTTTTATTTGATACAGTTAATTGGAATGTCCTAAAGTTACTGCTTCATTGATTTTTAACTAGTTACAACAATTGATGTTTCAATATCGAACAGCGGAAATTTTTGAGATACGCCATTTCCGCTTTCTGCCGTCGATATGTAAATCGTGCAAGCATTTCTTTCGCGTTATTGTACAAGCTTATTACAATAGTATCACAAATAAATTATTCACCTTAATAATTTGAATGTAACTTAGGTATCATTAAGTTTGTCGGCAGTTATACAATTTTTATGGAGGTACTTAGGTACTTTGAAACAAAAAATATCGTTTAAGAAACCTAAATAAGAAACAACAAAAAACCATAGATAAATGATATTTTTATTCTTTTTGAGATACATTTTGATTTCCACAATACAGGGAATTCTAGTTTGGAGGTTAACGTACAACATTTAATTTTTATATAGGGTGTTTGGTAATATACGGACGATATTCAAGTGACGGTTTCTCATAACAGAAAAAAGTCTTCTAGAAAAAAAACTACTAGTAATATTATCAAATTTTAAAGAAAATCACTAAGTTTAGGTGATTAATTCAATATAAAACTTAATGCCTACTCTTGCTATCGACCTCCAAAAATAAAGGCCGATTTGATATCTCTTTCGGAAATGGCTGTGGGTTTTGGGTTAGAAAGGGGCAACAAGAGATATCTCGAAACGTCACCAATACCGTATCTGTGGTTAGATGGCAAGCATTAAGCAATACCATAACATACGTTTAGTAAAGTGTTTCTTTTTACTTGCCAAAATAAATTTCACATTTCTATGGTAAACATTTCACAAATGTATTTATTATGCTCATCAAAATGTATATTATTGCCTAATTAATTACTTAATGATTAGGAATACATAAATATTATATTAAGTACCTATATGTAAAATAGCACCTATCTTTCAAATTGTTTATGACATTTTTTTATTTATTATTTATTTTATTATTAATCCTGTTCGCAAAGTTGTATTGTTGTATTTTTCTACCTAAGATTTAATTATAAATACAGGACGATAAATAAGATAGATTAGTAGTGGGAAAACTTAAACCGTAGGAGATAGAAAAAATATTATTATTATATAATGAATGAAATCAATCATTATCAATCAATTTTATTTGAAAAATGTTTGACTTACAGGTAGGGATGCGATTCTTCAAATATTTATTCCTAACATTGAAATAGATGGCATGGTTCTTTTAAACGTTTCTCAGATTGCTTACTATTACGTTGTTAAAGTTTTCTTCTACTGACCCATCTCATTAAACAACTTACACTATCAAATCACTACCACTATTTGTAATGCATTTAATGAAAACAGGGGTAATGCTAATATTATTTTTAATTTTTTTGCTAATAATATCAAAAAAATAATAATAATTCAAACTACCTTCATATCAAGTGCTAAAATATCAACGAAACAACCTGTATAAAATAAGTAAACAAATCATATTCCTTCATCATGGTAGGTATACATAAGGTGCCAGTTTAACTGACAAAGCGTCATAGTCGCTAAGGGGCCGCTGATTTACGTTAAAAATTGTTTATTGTAAATGTATCGATTACTTGATAAATATGTAAACGACCGATATTTAACCCACCTCTAAAATCAGATAATACGATTACAGATGTGTGTTTTAAATTTATGTCGTACATAACAGGTTTATGTCATACTTAAGGTAAACAAGTTGTAGAACATTATCAAAAAATTATTTACCTACTATTATTATTAATTTAACATTTTATGTTAAAATTTAACTTATCTCAATTAGCTACCTTTACTCTGAATACGTTATAAAATAACATAGATTATAATTTTCAAGGTACATTGAACACTGCAAAATTCTCGTTTTCCTGGTTCATTATAGAAGTTTCGCTCATAAATTATTTTTATTTTCAGGCCAAAGCGTCGTCGATTTTACAAACGCTAATTGGAAATCTCTAATTAATTCCTTCGGGCGATATTTTGGAGATAAAGCTATTGGGTATTACTACAACGTGCACGAGAAGTTTTTCAATAATGTACCGGCTAAGTATTATATTACTGACGATCTCAGTCCATATGTTTCTAAAACTGAAAATGATGACGATGAATAGAAATGTATACAAACTTAATCTGGAAACTTTCGGGGGACAATGAACTCATCGGTATAAACGAATTTCTAAATTTTTCTTCGAAACTGCATCGACGAATTTCTCTGTCTAAGCTGTAACGGCTTTAGTAGCCGCCCTGTGAAAAAGGAAGTCCTATTTTATAAACCTGCAAGAAATTATGAAATATAGAATAATGAAAATAAATGATTATAATAATTGTATCTATGATAGTTTTCTTTATAAACAATTTGGTAGTGTTAAGTAAAATAAGATTAATACCTAGCTAATACTAACAGAAAATAAATCAAGACAATGTTATACAATTAACCTTCAAACGTACCTATACCTGCAATAAAAAATATAAAAGTGGAATCTGAATTTAATATATTTTTTTGATTTATTCTGTTAAGGTGATTACATTAAAGCATAACTCTTTGCAAATATATAGATAGATAGATAGATAGATAATACTTTATTGCACACCACGAAACAAATACATATAAAAAAAAAACAACTACGTAAATCTATGGATACAATTGGCGGTCTTATCGCTAATTAGCGATCTCTACCAGACAACCTTTGGATGGAATGGACTGTGTAGACATTACCTGGGGTGTACCTGACATACTACATGTACTTACATACTAATACTAATTATATAAAAATAAAAAAAAATATAAAACTTACATAAATGAAAACTACATGAATCTAAATAATAACTACTCATAATAATTCATAGATACATACTTAGACTTATTTAAGAAACAAATAATTAATAATAAATACACATATATTTAGCGACAAATACTCAGATAGTGTTCTCTGAGCATACGTTTAAAAATGGCAAGTGACTTGGCACATCTGATAGCCACCGGCAGCGCGTTCCATAACCGGACAGCCTGCACTGTAAAAGACTTATCAAAGTAGGAGGAGGAGTGTACAGGTGTCCTGAGTTGGAGTGTGTCAGATGAACGCAAGGATCGAGGATTGGATTGATAGAGGAAATGGAAGCGTTCTTTAAGATAGGAAGGTGAGGAAGGGTTGAACAGGATGTTATATAAATGCTGAAGGATGTGAGTATCCCGGCGAAGGCGTATGGGTAACCACTTGAGCTTACTGCGAAATTCGGACACATGGTCATACTTCCGCAAGCCGAAGATGAACCGGATGCCAAAGTTTTGCAAGCGCTCAAGTTTATCTAGTTGCTGTTCAGTGAGATCTAGATAAGAAGCATCAGCATAGTCTAGTATCGGGAGAAGAAGAGACTGCGCGAGCGAAATTATATATATTTATATATATGTATATATGTATATAATGACAAAGTGCGTTCGTGAAATAAAGACGTAACTGAGTTTTCTGAAATAACAAATTTACTTTTATTCACAACACAATTAAATACATAGTTTAAACACAATTTACTCTAAACAGAGTAACTTACCTGAAATAACAAAAAACAACATTTAAAGCCTTTACTTCTAGTTTAGTTTATATACTTCCTTTTATTAATACAGGAAACTATTTACCGTTCCAAGTTTTACTAAATTATCAGCCTAACCGCATCTTGTTAAAATTACCTCAATACTGACAGACGGTGACACTGTCATTCATTAAAGATCTGTTAGATAATTATTCCATAGAGAAAAGGTACGACACTAAACGTAGTGATACTCTTTACATCTCCCACCCTCGGAGAGAACAAATCAAAATGATTTTTCGATTATGAGCTAACCATTACTGGAGATAACTTTGTAATATGGTAGAAGTTTGACTCCGCCTTCTTATGTCCAGCATCAACTTCATAGATCGAATTTGAAATCTTCCTTAGGATTTTGTATGGTCCAATCCTTAATTCATCCATTTTCTTCCTATTCAGCCGGTTTCCGTTTTCTACATATACTCTATCACCTACTTCGAATTTATATTCTCCTCTATGCAGATCATATATTTTTTTATTATAGTTGTGAGATTTTATTGAATTTTGAAATGCTAGTTCTCTGTCTCTTTTGAGATCTTCTATTGTGCATCTTGATTTCAATTCCAGAGGCAAAATATCCATTTTCTCTCCTTCCAAAAGATATTTTGGAGTAAACTTAGTGACTGTATGTTCTGTTTCGTTATATTTTTCGACACATTTTTGTGCAATAGTTGTCCATGCTGTTTTCTTGACCCCTTCGTTTATTTTGCACCTTATCCTATTTACTAAAGTTTGGTTTAGCCTTTCATTGAGTCCATTTGAAAAAGGTGCGTCCACAGCAGTGAAAACCATTGTTATGTTTTCCTTTTTCAGGAAGTCTTTAAATTCTTTGGAATTTATTCCAGGGTATTGGTCTGTTAATACCATATCAATATGATTGCTTTGTGTCACATTTTTTATCAACTTGATAAAATCATTGGAGTTTTGATTTTTTGATGTCAAAATATAAGCATATCGTGTAAAATGATCAACCAGGAGATGTAAGTATTTTTTCGTAGACCGTGATCCTCCGAAGCCTCCAATTGTATCAATTGATATAATTTCAAATGGGCGTGTTGCTGGGCCTAAATGGGACATCAAACCAAATTTTGAATTCCTTCTTGACTTGTTTTTTATACAAATGTCACATTCATCACACATTTTCTTAATATTTGTGATGATATTCTTTGCTGTATAAAAAGGGGTTATTTTATTTATCATCTGGGTTCTCCCAATGTGGCAGTAAGTATTGTGGACATCTCTAATTAGTGTTTTGCTAAATGCTTCTGATAGTATAATTTTTTTCCTTCTTTTATTCTTTTTGTAATATATGTTATTCTCCAGTATAAACTTTGATTTTTCATCTTGTAGATTTAGGTTTGTGTCTTGGTCCTTTTTTATATCTCCCATGCTTATTAAGTTTACAACTTTTAGAAAATCTTCAGCATTTTCATGAGGTTCTAAGACTGGATTCCTGCTTAAGCAGTCTGCTTCTTGATTTGACTGTCCCGGGTTATATTTTATCTTAAAATTGTATTGGGATAAATAATATGTCAAATCACCCAGTTCTTCATCAGTTCTAGACTTGATGTTCAGATTTTCCAAAGGTTTATGATCTGAATATACTATAAATTCTTTATTCATAAGCCAGTGTTGCCAATATTTTACAGCTTCCTTAATTGCCAGGCATTCCAAATATATTGCCTTCTTTTTCTTTTGAGTGTCTGTCAATTTTTTTGAAAAGTAAGCTACAGGTTTATTTTCTCCGTTTTCATCTTCCTGTTTTAACACAGCTCCCACTCCTTTAATACTGGCATCAGTGTAAATTTTTATTGGTTGTTCTGGGTCAAGTATTTTTAAAATTGGTTTCGTGCATAGTAATTCTTTTATTTTATCAAATGATTTCTGGCATTCTTTGGTCCAAATAAACTTTTCATCCTTCCGTAATAAATTGTGTAATGGTTCCAGGATAATTGCAATGTGTGGTACAAATTTATGATAAAAGTTTACTTTCCCAAGGAACTGGCGTATATTTTTCCTTGTTTCTGGAATGGGGAAGTTCCTGACAGCTGTTAAATAATCTTTGAGAGGTCTTACTGAATTATTTTCTATTATATGCCCCAAATACTTGGCATGATTGTTTGCAAAAGTGCATTTCGAGAATTTCAGTCTAAATCCTTCTGTTTGTATTGCCTCAAGTAGTTTTGATATATGTATTATGTGTTCTTCGAAACTTTTAGAAAAAACAAGGATATCGTCGATGAAATTCACCGCAAAGTCTGAGAGTTTATATTTTCTTATTATGTTTCTCAATATTCTTTGGAAAATAGCCGGAGCTGTCTTTAAACCAAATGGGAGGCATGTCCACTGGAAATGGCCTTCTTGCGTGACGAATGCCGTCTTATATTTATCTCGAATTTTCAACGGAATGGACCAAAATGCTGAATTTATATCAAAAGTAGAATAATACTCACAGTTTACAGTCTTCACCATCAAGTCTTCAATCAAGGGGAATGGCTGTGATTGAGGGACAACAATTTTATTCAATTCCCGAAAATCTATACACAGTCTTGATCTTTTTCCATCTTCTTTTTTATACGCTAGGGTAACCGGTGCAGCAAAAGGGCTATATGATTCCTCAATTAAGTTGTTCTTCAATAATTTTGATATTTGATTTTCAATTTCTTTTCTATCATCAGCTGTGCATCTGTATGGGCGCTTGTAGCAATATTTATCTACTATCAAGTCTATGTGAGCTTCATAACCTCGTACCGTACCAACGTCGTATTTGTCCTTAGCAAAGACTGGTTTGTATTTTTTTATTAATTTATCAATTTCAGTTTGTTTACATAAATCTAGGTGGTTTACTGAAATTTCAAATTCACTGTAGTTAATATGTTCATTGAAATTTACTTCACATCTGTTTATATTGTTCACCTCTTGTTCCTGTACCTCAGAGAATAGAGAAACATTTTGTTCATTTTTGTCACCTAGTACATCAGGAATTCCGACATTCATTAAATTGTAAATATTAGTTTCTGAGTCTTTATTTTTGTAATCCTCTTCATTTTGGACTTTATTCTCTTTTTGTGGGTTATAACATTGTATGATATTCAATTCTTCATTTTGGATTAATTTAAATTTTTTGATACAATCCAAACCAATGAGAAAATCATAATGAAAATTTTCATTATCTATCACAAAAATATTCATTTTTCTTTCAATGTTATATATTTTTATTTTTAATGTTACCATACCTTTTGTTTTCTTCTCACCATTAATAGTTTTCAAGTTTGCTGTTTGTTTATTAAGTACATCTTCTTCTTTTTCATGTATTTTCAATAGTTTTGCATTAATTAACGACACATTTGAACCCGAATCATAAATTGCGGTAACTTTTAAAGTGTCATTTAATAATAACTTTACTTTTATTAATGGTGGTACTTCTAGTTTTTTGGATTCTCTTCATTTAGTTCAATTTCTAATTCAGAGTTATTCACACTTTTCACAACTGATTTATGATTTTTCACATTAAACCAGCAGGTTTCCTGAGGGTGAAAACGTTTCCCTTTTTTCTCAGTGACACAAATTTGGCATGGTTTCTTTTCTTCATTTTTTTTTGTATTTATGTCAGAGTATGTGTAGTTCTTTTTTTCATATCTGTTCCTCCCAACAAAATGTTCTAATTTGCCTATCTCATTGTAGAGATCTTCGGTTTCTTGTAATGTCTCTCGGTCAATTTTATCACTTAGGTAATTTGGCAGGCCTGCGGCTATAAGGTCTATAAGAGTACCAGTATCAATCGTCTTCCTAACCTCCAATAACAATTTTTCTTTCTTCAATGCATACTCAAGCAATGATCCCGTTTGATATTTAAATCCAAGAGCATATCTGATCGGCGACCAACCCTTGTTTCCAAATGTTTCACAGAAGTTTTTTTCCCATTTAATCCACTCTGATTCTACTGTAAATTTCATCAACATACAACTGTACCAATTCACACTAGAATATTCTAAAAATTGTTTTAAAATTTCAATTTTTTTCCTGTCTTCATCAATATGGAAACGTTCACATTCTTTGTTGAAATCCTTAATCCATTGGTGAGCATTTGCATTTCTACCAGTGAATTTTTCAATCATAAAATCTTTTGAAATTTTCCCCAAATTTTGAGTTTCTGATTTTTTTTGTTTTTCTTCGAGTAATTTCTCTAATAGTTTCTCCAATGTTTCATTTGAACTTCTAGTTAAGGATTTTTGATCATTTATGTTTTCCATAATCTCTTCAAGGTAAAAATCATTAAACTGTATATTTTGTTCTCCATCTAAATATGTCTTTGATATCTCATCAGTTAAAGTTATCCATATTTTCCTTGTTTGATGTCTTTTATTCAATGTTTTTCTTATCTTGGCATAGTTAGATGTATTTGTTATTAATTGATGTAAACTTGCAGGTTGATATTCGGCTGGCATGTCAAAGGTTTGACCGTCAGGTGTTCCTATTGAGGTTATACAAATAATGTTTGATTTTCCATCTGATGCTGTTTTCACACAAAAGTCAAATCTTAACTTCTCCATACTTCTTGAAATATTTGCAGAAAATGTTGTTTTATAATGACAAAGTGCGTTCGTGAAATAAAGACGTAACTGAGTTTTCTGAAATAACAAATTTACTTTTATTCACAACACAATTAAATACATAGTTTAAACACAATTTACTCTAAACAGAGTAACTTACCTGAAATAACAAAAAACAACATTTAAAGCCTTTACTTCTAGTTTAGTTTATATACTTCCTTTTATTAATACAGGAAACTATTTACCGTTCCAAGTTTTACTAAATTATCAGCCTAACCGCATCTTGTTAAAATTACCTCAATACTGACAGACGGTGACACTGTCATTCATTAAAGATCTGTTAGATAATTATTCCATAGAGAAAAGGTACGACACTAAACGTAGTGATACTCTTTACATGTATAATATATACGTTTATACATTTGTGGAAGTGCCGAATCTCACAAACGGACCCTGATTATCTTTAATAAATGATAAAGGCTTATGAACTTTTTGAAAATATGGAGTTTTTTTAAACATTAAAATGCAGTGTATCATAGGTACAAAGTTTGAGGCTGCGGTCGAGGAAACGTTCATTACTTGTCTTGTGAATGCTTACGCGCTAAGCTTGAGTTATGGTTTGCATAACGGATCAGATTGCATCTGCAGGTGATGCATTTTATGAATTATTTTGATTAATTTTGATGAATTAAATTAAAATTAAAATCGATAATTGCATAATATGCGTTCACTCGCTCCACTTTGCACTAGTCGTATCCTTAGCTCTGATCTTAACTCAGCATCTTAACTGATGATATTCAAGGGACGGTTTCTCAAAACATAAGAAAAGAGTTCCAGAAAAAAAATGTACTAGTTATTTTATCAAATTTGAAAGAAAATCGACTAAGTGTACGTGATTAATTCGATATAAAACTACTCTAACGCCTACTCTTGCAATCGACATCCAAAAATTAAGACCGATTTGATATCTCTTTCGGAAATAACTCTGGGTTTTGGGTTAGAAAGGGGCAATAAGAGATATCTCGAGACGTCACCAATACGGTATCTGTGGTTAGATGGCAAGCATTATGCAATATCATAACATACGTTGAATAAAGTGTTTGTTTTTTCATGCCAAAATAAATTTCACATTTCTATGGTAACCATTTAACAAATTTATTTATTATGCTCATCAAAATAACCCCCTTCATTTTTGTGCGTATATTATCAAACACCATTACCTCTCCATACCTCTCCATTATTTTTCTTGTAGTTTACATGAGATTTTAGTATAATAAAGTAGCTTGATATTCTTGATTATTATTGTTATAAGTAAATTCTATTTTATCTAATCATCTTTACAATTTATGTATCACGTGGCACATCATTATTTTATGTCCAATGTTATTAAGTTATGTGCTATGTTATTAAATGAGGTGCTTAAAATTTTTGCTCTAAAATCTGTTATCAACATAGATGTAGGAACTTACTGCAGTCCCATGATTCGTACTTGGCGATGAAAGTTTAACCCTTCAACACGCAGCTGACGGTTGACTCTATATCGAGCCATAACGATTGTAGTTCTATAGTTATTTTCAAACGATGGGGTCATGTCCCAAGCCCTTGGCTCACCTGATGTTTAGTGGTTACTTATAACAATTTCGCAAGCCCAGAAATTTGAACAAATAAAACCGGCCAAGTGGGTTCCGCGTACGAAGGGTTCCGTAACATTATTATTAAAACAACAAAAAAATCATGTCTATTGTATGTATTAAACTACACTTAAATATTTATTTCATTCTGTTTTTTAGTATTTGTTGTTATAGCGGCAATAGAAATACATCATCTGTGAAAATTTCAACTGTATAACTATCACGGTTCATGAGATACAGCCTGGTGACAGACAGACAGACAGACAGCGGAGTCTTAGTAATAGGGTAAAAACATTTCAATATCGTTGAATTGATTAACAAAAAAACTTTATAATACCTAGTAACAAAAGCGATTAGAAATATTTGTCATCTAATTATATTGTATAACTTTATAACCTTTGTATTTTTATAAAGTTCAAGTACCAGGATTACTTAGATGGAACGAAAAGCTGCTTGAATGCCTGCGTGGCCACTATGCTGTTGTGTGGCGATTCAAATACCTAAATTATAATGGGTCAAAAATGTAATAGCTTTTTTAAGAATTACATTGTCAATTGCTGATCTGCGCCATAAACTATGTTGTTAGGTACTTTAAAATGCATGTTCATAACCGGATTTTTATTATCTTTTTGCACTGCTGTGAGTAATATATAATAAGGTCAGTAGAAGTTTTAACAGATATAACGAGTTCTTCGGAGGAAATAGTCGCAACGATGTTCCCAAAAAAGTATTTTGCGTTGATTTTAAGCTTAGGAGTGGTCTGTGAATCGTCTTTTGGTAAGTTTAACTTATTTTAATTAGTAAATTTTGACTCATTCGTTTTTTTTCTCAACTCCCCAACTGAAGTTTCTTTCAACAGTTTGGTTGATGTCCAACCAAACTGGGTCGTTTGTTAATGATTCAAACTAGGTAAATTCCACAGCTGGTTTAGTGTGTAGAACAGTATTTTAGACGGAGTAGGCTTGCCTAGCATCTATACCAAGTTTCAGTTTAATTAACCTTAGTCCATTTACCATGTTTAACGGTGTAAAGCATCAATAGACGACCCAGTTTGGTTGAACCGTTTTGGTCGATGTGATGTCACCTATTGCATTGTGTGTAGGCTGGCGACCCAACGCCTGAAGCTCTTTTATATTCCTCTTTAAAACTTACAAAGTACTTATATTCAATAAATGCATGTGCTTATAGGTTATTTTAGATTAATACAAAAGTAACACAATTTTTTGAAATTAAAATATTTAACATTTAATTGTTTGTTTTCAGTTGACTCGCTAAAAAAATGCCCAAAGGACGATGGATTGTGTCAAGGAAAAAATATTCAGGACATGTTGTTGTTGAGTAAAGATGGAATTAAAGAAATAAATATGGATCCATTTGATCCATTGCCACTGAAACTCAATGTAACAATTTTTGAGGCAGTGCAACTTATATTCGATGGTTTAGTTAATGGAGTCAGCAAATGTAATGTAGATAAGTTCACGTACGTAACAAATCATTTCTAATAGTTTTCATAATTATGATTGTATCAAGTATCCCAATAAGTAAGGTAGGTATATCTCGGGATATGTAATTTTTAGGGTTCCGTACCTACCTCACAAGGAAAAAGGAACCCTTATACGATCACTTAGTTATCCGTCCGTCTCTCTGTCTGTGTATCTGTCTGCCCGTCTGTCAAGACCCTTTTTTCATCGAACGATTTTTTTCGTGCATTCTTTCTGGTTCATCAAGCATTGCTTAGTTTAAATTAAATAAATAAATATCGCTGGACATTTCACACAGCGATATCTAGCCCCAAACTAAGCAGAGCTTGTACTATGGGAACCAGATAACTGATAGAATACTTATATACTTTTTTTTTGTAAGTACATACTTATAATATATAGAAAAACACCCAGATACGGAACAAATATCTGTAGATCATGCAAACATTTGTTGCGCGGCGGGAATCGAACCCGCTACCTCCGCTAGTTTGGGGCTAGATAGCGTTGTGTGAGAAACCAACATTATTCAAACGCGTGGTTTGCCAATAAAACGTAGCCTGTTTGGATATTATGAAGTAGGTATGATGTGATATTATTATTAATTCATTTATTTCAGATAAAATACATGGGTACATAAATTACATTATCCTTAAAAACTAACACAAAATCTTAAAATTTAGTTATAAACAATTAAAATAGACACAATATTATCACAAATAAGATTTTATGAAAAAAATAATAAAAATGGATATTTTAATGAATGCATCCAACGATAAAAAATCTTACAAAAATTTGTAATGTATTCCATTGCAATTTTTAATGATACGAAATGACATACTAAAGGTAGCTCAAATGTCAAAGTCACCTTAATGAATGACCTGCAAAATGTGTATTATTCTTAACGATCTAAGTAGGTACCTACTTAAAATCTTTACAAAAACCCAGAGTTTGACTTTTCTACGTGCGAAAAAAATATTCACTACACGTACATACGTTCATGCTCGATAAGCAGGTACCTACTTATAATCAAACAATTTATTTATAATAAAGCATTTCGGTTCGACTTCGAACATTGAGACTTAAGTTTTATCGGTATGTTTGATCTTGCTCGATTGGACGCAAAAACGTCGAGCATGTATGCACGTGGGGCCTTACAATAAGGGAAAATTTATATTAGACCGGTCCGTGTCCGGGGCGGGCCGAAGCCGGGGCGGGCCGGAGCGGAGCCCGTCCGTGCTGCACGATTATATTACACCGAGTGTTAAACGAGTTATAAACCGCCACGGTCGCTTCAATATAGCGTAGTGAAGTGAATAATTCCCAATTATCACGATCCTTGGCAGATTCCCACCATTCCTTCTCGAATCCATTGATGTCATTGCGCCAACGCTTTCGCTGCCGACCTCGACGTCGCTGTCCATCCTCCGGTACCCAAGCTGTTACGATGTTGCCCCATTTCTCCGAAAGCATTCGACTCACGTGCCCTGCCCAATCCCACTTGAGCTTCGCGGTCTTGGCTCCCACATCGGCAATACCAGTCAATGAACGAAGCGTGGTATTTTTACCCGATCGGCTCTCCGGAATCCTAAAACGCTGCGTTCCATTGCCCTTTGGCAAATCTTGAGCTTGGACTTCTGCAGCTCGGTCAATGATCATGTTTGCGCACCGTAGGTTAGGACAGGCAGGATACACATGTCGATCAGTTTGCGCTTCAGACTCAGAGGAAGGTCACCCTTCATGTGCGCTTTCATGGACCAGTAGGTCTTCCAGGCATTTTCGATGCGGCGATCGATTTCCTTGTCATGCCTGTTTTCGAAGCTTGCTAACTGGCCCAAGTAAATGTATTCATCGACATATAGTATTTCCTGCCCATCTACCTCGACCCTAAATTTCGTGGCATTGGTCATTATTTGTGCCTTCGACCGGTTCATTTGCAGTTAATTCCCAATTATTGCAATCTAATAATAATGGAGTTTTATTTACTGGAGATGGCTACTATTGCGATAGGCTATTGATGAAGAGGAAGCAGAAGCAAGAAGTAAGAAAAACCAGGTTAACGACGGAGCGTGGAGGGTACGTGGCGGGACCGTGCAACAACCGTGGTGTAAACGAGCGTCGTACGTTAGTAGACAGGCCCGGATGGGACACAGATCATGCACTTTTAATATAAACTGCTTCATACAAAAAGTATGTAACGTTTCAAATCCATGCCCTGTCCGGCCACGTACGAGTACATGGCACGCCCCGGTCACGGCCCGGTCTAATATAAATCTTCCCTAAGGTTTGAATATATCGTGTTTGCTTTAAACACAATCAGTTATTCGTAGAAAAATCATCCGTCTCCATCATGTGTCTATCTCTATGGTACCATACTAGATAGGTAGATAGATAGATAGATCATTCCTTTATTGCACACCATTAAATATAAACATATAAAATAATATACATTTTTAAAGCGTAGGTATAATGGGTGGCCTTATCGCTAAAAGCGATCTCTTCCAGGCAACCATTGCATTGTCACCATAGGCTACATAATGCATTCCAAATTTTAGCATAATCGGTGCGGGGGAACTGGTTTAAAATCTAGTTGTAAGATTTGACCTAAACAATTTATCAAACTTTGCAAGTAAAATAAAAGCTTCGAAAAAGAACAATCGAAGTGGTCACGTGGTTTATTACAACTGAGTGTGTGATATATATTATTATATAGGATACAGCAGTTATATAACGTTATATACTAAGTGTTTTGTTATGTACGACATTAAATAAAAACAGGGGTAGGGCTAGTATTATTGTAAAATAGGTTTATTTAAAATTAATTACCACATAAAGCTTAAAATTTTCAAACAACCTTGATATCACGTACTAAAATATAAATAAAAAGCCTGTTTAAAATAGGTAAATACATTATATTCATTCATCATTTAAGTAGGTACCTGTTATACTAACTAAGCGGCATCGCAAAGGCGCCGCCGATTTACGTTGTTGTACAAAAATTTGTTTATTGGAAATGTACAGATTACTGGATAAATATTCAAGCTACCGGTATTAAACTCACCGCTAAAATCAGTTAATACGAATCCGGGTGTGTGTTTTTAATTAATGCCGTACATAACATAACAGGTTGTATATAAAATAATATTACATAAATAAAGGGACTAGACAATCTTTCTTTCACTACATTAGCACAAAATTATAGAATACGTTATCACCGGGATTGAGACATTTAATGTTTTATTGACAAAACACGTTGCGAATCTTGTATCTTTATAATTATTATGATGGATGTTGGAAATATAATCTTAGATTGAAAAATTTCGATGGATTCATGATCACCATGAAAGTTGGCACACGAGGTGTTTTCAACCAGAAGGTTCCTATGTGTTCTTTTTTTATAGACAACCCACGCTTGCAAAGCCGCGCGCAAAAGCTAGTCTTAAATACAAATCAATTCATCATCATCATCTCCGCCCGTCTGCACCCACTGTTGGGTATAGGCCCCCTCCTTATTACGTCATTCTTTCCGGTCCCTTGCGAGTCTCATCCATTGAGACTTAGCTACGCTTTCAATGTCATTCGACCATCGGGCGGGTGGTTTGGCTCCAATAAAAAGTCTTAACATACTCGTTCCATTTTCCACTTTATACATAACCTATGTCCATTTTCCACCTATTTTCTACTGTCGTTTTTTTCTGTCATTCATTAGCAAAAACTTTTTATATTTCAGGCCGAATTTCGAAGATGGGTTTGCTATTATACACCTCTCATGTGCCAAAATTGTGATCGACGGAAATTATGATCTGGCCTCTAATGGTGATGGCCTAAAGAGTTTATTAGGAAAAGAACCTATATCCGGTAATGGTAAAGGTCAACTCAAAATTGGTAAGATTTTTAAATCACAAGTTGTTTATAATTATAATGTATTATAACTTTTTCATCACTGCACTCAGGCTGTGAAAGTTCATCATTGTCAACTCGACAACCGTTCCATATATCCTATTTATGGCTTAGGGTCGTTAGTAAATTTAAAAATAGAATAATGCTTCTTGCATTCATAATAACTTAAAATAAAATACATTCTCCAAGATAAATCCTTATTTATATTTAAAAATGAAACAGATCACATTCACAAATGGTGTATTAAAATACAACCTTACTTGATATATATTCAAGATATCGCTATTAAACCCACCTCTAAAATCGGAAATAGGCATATGTCTGAATCCAGGTCAAAATTTAAAACTATCTCCATGAGAAATCCTTATGCCTATTTAAAATAAAACAGGCCAGAGTATTATTATAATAAAAAAACAAAGTACACCGGAAACGCTAATTTTCTTTTCCGCAACAAACTGTTATTATAAACTTTAATTTCTTCGCATTCGTGATGAAAGTTATGTGTTTAGATACAGTAGATTTATTAATTGTTCATAGTTCTCAGACGAGTAAATGTAATAAAAAAAAATGCATTGAAAAGATGTTTTCCTTCATTGTTTTAAGCACGCCAAGTGTGACATAACAGGTTACGAATAAATAAATCAAAACATAGCAACCGTGTCAAAGAGTGCGGAAAAACATGTGGTCTTACTATAATCTTCTCTTACAGACAACTTGGTTCTAAATTTTAAGATGCATTACGACCTTGTCAAACGAGGCGATTATATATTTATGATTGGAAAGAAAGACAAGATCGATTACACGTACAATATCGGTAAATTGAGGTTTGCAGCGGATAATATTTGTTTGGGAGGAAAAGAATCAAGTAAGTACCATTTACATATCGATTGTGGTGTTCAAAAACATCTTATGGACCCACAGCTGTTATATAAGATAAGAACATCTTATCTTATATACCTTGTTACAGCTTTGCGACTCAGATCTGGACTCATTCCATGCAGTAAATTCTCTTATCTAATGCGTAAAACTACCTCGCCAAATTGCTTGACTTGCAATGTTATTGATGATGTATATCACATATTGATGGAATGTGTTCAGAATGCTAGTGCGAGAGATTCTTCTAACTTTAATATTGGTGATTGTAATAGTATTTTGGCAGATCCGTTATTAGATACTGCCAAAAAACTATTTAAGTTAGTAGATAGGAGGTAGCTTAATTAGTATTTACCTATATAATTAGTAAATTTGTTTTGTTTACATTACCAGGGTGTCATAATCGCATGAGCGACAAAGCCCTTTTATTAACTGATTAAAAAAAAATCTTATATACCTAGCTGTCAGTGTCGTGTTGTTTAGCACTGTCGTTAACGTGCTGGACCGGACATTTCAATGAAGAAACGCTCTATTATGTATCGTAAAAATCAACCGATGACTCAAGTAAAATGCATGACAACTGCTTGAGTTACTTAAAGAACTGATTTGAAAATTCTTATGGGCATTTCTTAAGAATTTTCAAATCACTCAGTGACTAACGAACGCTTTGTGCGAATATGCTGATTCCATAGTCCCAACTATGAAGTTATTGGATATAGTTTTGATAGCCATCATATTAGCACCTAGCCATCAGTACCTATCGTATTATGGTTTAGTTAGTTCATGGTGGGTCTCGTAATCTATAGGAGTAGCCTGTGCTCAGCAGTGAACGTTTTATTGCTGATATAATGATTGAGATAATAATATATTTTTAACAAAACTGAGAGAACTTCAAACCAGGCATTTGCCGAGATATTTTTATTTTAGATAAGAGTAGTAGGTATTTTATAGGGTTCCGTACCTCAAAAGATAAAAAAGGAACCCTTATAAGATCACTCTCTTGTCCGTCTGTCCGTCTGTCTGTCCGTGTGTCACCACCGATTTTCTCAGGAACGGGTGGACCTAGCAAGTTGAAATTTATACCAGATACGAATACGATACGATGAAGTCTATAGTCGATATTAGGTGTATAAAAATCAAGGTCCTGAGTCAACACGATAAAAAGATATGGGCATTTTTAGATTTTCATGAAAACTTGTAAGTACCAAGATTTACCTTAATTTTTTATTTTTCGGTATTTTCCCTTTACCTTGATTTTAACCAAAATTGACAATTCCAGGTCAACCGGAAGGACCTTATAGGTTTTGGGTTGAAAACCTACCTATATGGTAGTTCCCGTTGACCTAGAATCACGAAATTTGGCAAAGAAAAAGATGCAAAAAAATGTTTTGCGCAAACGAACAAAATATTGCAATAAATATTTTCTTTTATTTTCTTAGCACAATTTTATTTATTTACCTTATTTGAGATTGGTGCCGATTAAGCTAGTCCTCTAAATTGTATGAGTGCCCATACAACTCAGAGGACTATCTTAATTGGCGTCAACTATGTATGTATGGGGACACCCTTTAATTTACATCTATTTAATTTTTTTGAATTTTTCCTTTATTTGTGTTGTAAGACGTGATTCTAGGTCAACGGGAACTACCCAAATATATATTTTTGACCCAAAACCCGGTTGACCTAGAATAGCCAGTTTTGCTTAAAAGCAAGGTCTTACAGCGCAGGAAAAAAAAATTCCAACAAATAAAAAAGTTGACAATTAAGGTAAATTTTGGTACTTACAAGTTTTCGCGAAAATCTAAAATACCCATATCTTTTTATCGTGTTGACTCAGGGCCTTGATTTTTATACACCTAATAGCCACTATAAACCTCAGTATCTGGTATAAATTTCAACTTGCTAGGTCAACCTGTTCCTGAGAAAATCGGTGACACACGGACAGACAGACGGACAGACCGTCAAGAGAGTGATCTTATAAGGGTTCCTTATTACCTTTTGAAGTACGGAATCCTAAAAATAAACGTGCACTAGTTTTTTCCTGAATTTCCCAGAAGCACTATATTTTTGCATTTAAAATAACTCTTTTTGTTCATAAAAAGGTGGCAACATTACATCGAACTGACACTTGTCTTATCTGCCTGTAATTTCACAAATCTTGTACAATGATAAGTAAATACAATTAATTATTTATAAATTATTATTAATGTACTTTTCAGGTGCCACAATCATCCAACTGATGAATGAAAACACAAAACCTATCATACAAACTGTTGGGGAACAGTTCATGAAAATATCTGTCGGTCATATCGTTCGTTTTTTAAATCAGTTCTTTACGGCTGTATCTACTGAAAAATTCATAATCGATGATTTGTCACCTTATGTTACTATATAATTGTATATTTTTCTTATTTATACTAAAAGACATGATATAATGATTGTTAATAAACAAAAGAAATGTAAAGGAAATACATTGTTTGATTGGGATTAGTTATACTTTAATGGTTTTGTTATTGAATTACTTCATTGCGAAAAAAAACCAAATTCTAATCTTTACAACGTGTTATGTAATTAAAACACGGGTAGGGCTAGTATTGTTGTCAAATAGGTTTTTCAAATTCGTTATAATATAAAATTTCAAAACAAACCAACTTAATATCATCCTCGTCCTATCAATATCTTACTTAGAAAACTTTCGTGTTTGTGTGCGAGGCGAGACGTTATTCGGAGCGGATCGCACTCACCCTGATGAAGGTTCACGAATTGAACCGAAACATTGTCAGTCGAAACACCGAAAAAACGGTACGTGATAAATCCCGTATTTATAATAATGATTAAAATCAATATCATTGAACTGTATAAAATAGGTAAACAAATCATATTAATTCATCATGTAAGTAGACTGACTATAAGCGGTATCGTCGCTTGGGCGCCACCTATTTGATTTTTGTTATGTTCAAAATTGTTTATTGGAAAGGTATCGCTTACTTGATGTATATTCAAGCTATCGCTATTAAACCCACCTCTAAAATCTGAAATAGGCATATGTCTGAATCCAGGTCATAATTTAAAATAATCATTTTGTATGATATCGGTTTAACCGTTTAGTAGCGAAAGAAACATACGGAAAGGTCAGAGAAACAGAGTTACTTTCAAATTTGTAAAAAGTGTGGATAGATGTATTTTATTTATACCATAAGTTAAGATTTTCTATATCTTTTTCTACTACTTTACTTACTTACTTACTTTTTTTGTTACTTTATGAGATGTACGTTGTATTGAATGAAAATGGCATTACGTCTGCATAGTTCTTACCTTAAGTAATAGGTAACTATTACAGTGTTGATTATAAGCAATTTTATTTCATGTAAATCTGAAATATAAATTGACCAGGCAGTATTTCTTCGCATTTACTACTTGCATCGCATTTGGTTTAGATAAAAAAAGAAAAAACGACCATATATAATATACCGTGTTGGTAACACTATATCCGTCACTTTTTTTTCGCACGGCGAAAGCATCGTATCCGTGATTACAATTTGTTTTGGAAAATTCGTCAGTGTACCTTAGTTTTCACCTATTTTGTGATGTTAACGTGTGTGAAGTCACAGTAAAAAACTATTATGGAATCTTGGCTCGAAAAAATCATGAAGTTTTCTCAAAATGTTTTATCTGGGGAGAAATCACTTTAATTAATTTATACATGAATAAACTAAGGATATTATTTTTCTTTTTATATGAATGAATTAATGAACATTCTTTAAGCGAAATACAATAACTCGAGAAACAAGTAAATTTTTTTTTTAATAATAATGCTGGACATTTCACACTGCGCTATCTAGCCCCAAATTAAGCAAAGTTTGTACTATGGGAACCAGATAACTGATAGAATACTTAAATACTTTTTTTTGTAAATACATACTTGTAATATAAACAACCAGACCCGAAAGAAATATCTGTAGATCGTGCAAACATTTGTTCCGCGGCGGAAATCGAACCCGCTAGTAAATGTGTAATGGGCGGTCTTATCGCAAAGGAAATCAATCTTTTACAGACAACCTATGGATGGAGAGGAAAATTTGTAATTGGAAGTTTCATATAGAATTGAATAGAATAATTCTTTATTGTAGACCAGGAATGCTTAAAAGACGAATTAATGCTAAATATAGCACAAGGGACAGGCTTATCGTTGAATGCGATTTTTTCCAGGCAACTTTAGGATAGAAAGTAATGAGCGAAGCAGTAATGTACAGGTTCACAGACCATAATTACAAATGAAGAGAAATAAAAAAATAATAACAAAAAAATTGTATTTATAATCATATTCCATAAATAAATACCTAAAGATACATTAATATATCCCTCTTCTCTCTCTCTTCGAGTGGTAGTACTCAATGCTGATGTTCGTGACTGCTGCGCCAACGGTGTCTGTTGGCGGCTTCATGTATGCCGTCATGAAGCCCATGAAAACTAATATACAGTGTGTCCCTGGATAAAGTGCAACCCCGAAAGGGGGTGAAACTAGATCAAAAATTATCGACAAAAAAATAGAAAAAAAAAATTAAAAAAATTTAGTATATACTTTATTGATGAATTAAAATTTTTATTGCTCACTAATGACTCTATTTAATAAAAAAATGATTTCTTCCAAAGTAGTAGGTCTATTTTGTTAAAATAAAAACCATAATCATGTCAGATATGTGACGATGACGATAAAATAACAAATAACTCACAAACAAGTGGCTATCGTGACTTAAAGTTTAATTTTTGTATTAAAATTACATTTTTTAGGCTGTTTTTTTCCAATAAACTCCAAAAATCTTAAAATTAAGCCTATAATACTAGAAATTTTTATGACTTTTTATTATTGTCTATCATAATAGCTTTTAAATAAAATAAAAACCTACGTTCTAACATAAAAAATGTGCTGGCTAGGAGCATTTAAAGTTGACCACTGATTACGTCACCACTCAGGTAGAGACCCTTTTTTAACTTATATTGTTGTAGATTATGATCGCTGGGCCTGTTCTATGAAAGATGAAGAGTGGGGATCGAAACAGGACTCACAACAAGGCACGCCAGTCGCTCCGATATTCTCGCCGCTGCTACCGCCTACCGTACCTTACTGCGCCTTCAAGTTTTTGTTACGTTGTTTTGCTTTTGTTTTGTTTTTGACTTTTTGTTACGTTTTTGACTGTACTTTGTTGTGTTGTGGAGATGCCGCGATTGACTGAGTTCTCTCCGCGAGAAATCGCTGACATCCATTATTATTATGGTATGTCACGTGGACACACAACAGTCGCTCGTTCTGCATACATAAATGCGTTTCCGAGCAGACTTATACCGTCAGCACGAAATTTCCAAGAAGTTCACCGAAAGTTATCCAACATCGGACTTGGATTAGCAAGAGATCGCCGTGAGCAACAAGCTACCATTATTGACCATTCCATAGAAGAGGCCGTTTTAAACGATTTGTTTGCTGATCCCACAACCAGCATTAGACGCTTAGCTTTGCGTCACGGTATATCAAAAACATTCGTATGGCGAATTTTGAAAAAGAAGGGATTGCATCCATACCATTATCAGCGAGTACAGCATTTGCATGAAAATGTAGACAATCGTGCAAGATGCGTAATGTCTACGTGGATTCAACAAAAAATTAGAAATAATCCACAATTCCTAAAAAAAATTTTATGGATGGATGAAGCGAAATTCACCCGGAATGGAATCACAAATTGCAGAAACTTACATGTATGGTCCGAGGAAAATCCACACCTAAAGAGGGCGTCTACTTTTCAAGTGCAATTTTCAGTTAATGTATGGGCAGCTCTAATAGACGACACGCTGATTGGGCCAGTTATTTTACCCGCAACATTAAATGCCGAAAGTTTTTTAAACTTATTAAGAGACGATCTGCCACTACTGCTGGAAGATGTTCCGCTGGCTACAAGGCAACAGATGTATTTGCAGATGGACGGATGCCCTGCGCACTACGGGCGCAATGTGCGAAGTTTTTTAAACGAAAACTACGCTAATAGGTGGATCGGCCGGGATGGACCAGTCGGGTGGCCGGCACGTTCACCTGACCTGACACCCCTAGACTATTTTCTGTGGGGTGTTATGAAACAAAGAGTCTACAGAACGACCGTAGACACCGAGGCAGAGTTACAAGATCAAATCATGCGATGTGCCGATGAGATAAGAAGTGACCCAGAGATGGTGCTTAGAGCCACACAACAAATCGCTCTTCGTGCGGCAATGTGCCTACAACAACAAGGAAGCCATTTTGAGCATTTAATGCATTAAACAAAACCCTTATTTCATACTTACATGTAATAAGTTAAATAAAAATGTTGTAACTAAAATTTGATTTTTAATACTACCTGAGCAGCAAAAAAAAACGTGTCTCTACCTGAGTGGTGACGTAATCAGTGGTCAACTTTAAAAGCTCCTAGCCAGCACATTTTTTATGTTAGAACGTAGGTTTTTTTTTATTTAAAAGCTATTATGATAGACAATAATAAAAAGTCATAAAAATTTCTAGTATTATAGGCTTAATTTTAAGATTTTTGGAATTTATTGGAAAAAAACAGCCTAAAAAATGTAATTTTAATACAAAAATTAAACTTTAAGTCACGATAGCCACTTGTTTGTGAGTTATTTGTTATTTTATCGTCATCGTCACATATCTGACATGATTATGGTTTTTATTTTAACAAAATAGACCTACTACTTTGGAAGAAATCATTTTTTTATTAAATAGAGTCATTAGTGAGCAATAAAAATTTTAATTCATCAATAAAGTATATACTAATTTTTTTTAATTTTTTTTTTCTATTTTTTTGTCGATAATTTTTGATCTAGTTTCACCCCCTTTCGGGGTTGCACTTTATCCAGGGACACACTGTATACCCAACTAATAAACCTATATCATTATGCTTTACAAATCCTTTAAAACGGAGACAATTGAAATAAATAATAAATAAATAAATAGGTGTAACTCAAATGACAAGAAACGTATACGTATAATACATATATATTGATATAAACTATTATTATGATTATTATGTGTGTAGTATGTTATTAACACAATGAAAACTAGGTCTATGTTGTTTTATTTATGTTCGTGAGTTTTATTGTGTATCTTTTAGTATCGGAATGCAATTGATAATGTTAATGTTCAATATACTCTACTCTTAATTGACCGATATGAATTACACAAGGGCCTTCAATAATGTCCACGTTTATGATAATAATAAAGTAAGATACGTTATACTATATGGTTTAGTTAATGAGCTATTGACAACGTCTTCAAATAAGTATTATTGGGTATATACTTATAGATGCAAGTGGGTACAGTTGCCGTCAGGGGTGTTATTATTATTATTATTCCAAGTATTTATTTTACAACACAGGTACTAAGCCTGGACCTTTAATGCAGGCATTACCGGGCCCGGAGCCAACGAGAAAGAGGCCTGTTTTCATTGGTCTTATTTATGTATGTATAAAATATATAATATAAAATTTATATATTGCAAGATGGAGGTGGGACAGATAGTTAAACTATTGCAATAATGGATTATGAGTACAGGTTTCTCAGAGTAATGCTAATGGAATTGATGCTGGGCTATGAGAGAGATGAAATACGGCACCTGCCAATTCCACAATATCAAGAATGATTGAGGCAGGTAGTGACTAGCCGTCCACTAAACGGGCCTCCGTAAGTGCCGCCAATAGAAAGCAGCGTAAGGGGCAACGTTGGTGTGGGCGGTTAAAGGGTTTTGAGAGGTGTGCTGCAGTTTCAATAAGCGCTACTCACGGCTTTATGCCTTTAACATTTTAACCCTTGGAACTGGTCAGGGGTTTCTTTCAACCCCAGGGAGTAATGGGGATCCGCGGTGTCGCCACGCACCGAATGCTCGCCACAAGCGTGCCCTTCTTCATATTCTTAAATTGCGTGGTCTGTATGTGACAACTGTCAAAAAAAAAAAATAACCGAACAACACGTATTAACAAAATCGTGAAAAATTTAAATCCGGCGCTCTTGTTGGGACACCCTATAGTAAAATACAAGCTGCAATCTAGTCTCGTCACCATACAATGGGTATGAGTTGACTGAAATGCGACTATAGACTTACATTCAATCAAGTTAATATTGTAATATTAGTGGAGCATAATGCTCCACTATATTCAATTTATAATCCAATCTCGTTTGGATCAACTGTCGTTATCTTTTTAAAGTTGTACTCGTATTACGTGAATACAATGGAGAGGACTATGCTTGGCAACCAAAGTCCAACCAACCAAATATTTAATATTGTTCAGATGATTAGCAAGCTTATGAAGCAGTGGGCAGTGTACATAGCTCAAAAAATTGACTGGCGTTAGGGCAGAAAGGTTCTCGAGTGGAGACCACGCACTGGAAAGCGCTGCGTAGGACGGCCTATGGAAATAATTTGTTCAAATTTCTAGGCTTGTGCAAGCTTCTGTGGAAAGAATTTGTTCAAATTTCTAGGTTTGAGCTTTGTTGACGTGTGTGGGCTCCATTAGTGTAGTTTGAAGTTCCATCGAAAATTTACTTCTATACGGGACTGTACGAACATACCGCCAGCGTCGTCGTAGCTATTGCGTATATAATTGCGTCATAATCTTAAAATACCTTACAATTTCACACAAATACCAATTGCAGACCTTATTTAAATAAAGATAGAATGCGTTTTCATATGGCTACTTTTGCATCCCGATAGGATTCAATTCAATGAAATATTTTACTTCTCTTCTTATAGGAATGGGAGTGTTATTTATGGATGATTTACCATTGCGCACTTTATGAACCCGTTCAGGGCTGTAAACCTTCTGAAAGAGACATGCAATTCAAATGACACAGTTTCTCGTTACAGACTTTAAGTGGTTACATGAGGAAATATTCGCGTGTCAGCTAAATTATTGGGCGGTATATTTACCTGCTATAATAAAAACCTGAAAACATATAATTTTGAATAGTTTATAAAACAAGGGAGCTTGAGGCAGATTCTGTAAAGTGTCGTCAGTTTCAGCGAAGTGCCATCCAGTAGCTTTTTTATATTTTACCGTGGAAAAAATGTGGCAAGCTCTGGTTTTGTTAGGTCTGGATTGCGTCATGTCTATCAGCTTGCGTAAGTTTTAATTAGTTTGGAGGACCTTGTTACTAGCTCAAAATGTGATGAATAGCACAAAACCTACTCATGTTTTATAAAAGCAATGAGGTAAAACTGTGGGATATTGCTTAGAAGTGATTAATATTTTGGTATGGTTTTTAGTAAATCAGAATTAAATGGTCAGGCGAGAGAAATCTGGGTCATTCCGCGAGATGGGTAGATGACGTCGAAAAAATTGCAGGGTACACCTGGATGAGAGATGCATAAGATAGAGGAGGCTGGCAAAACACTAGGAAGGCCTATACCAGGCAGTGGGTGATTCCGGGCTGAAATGAAGACGATAAAGAATTATGTGCATATCGGTTTTAAATCGGACACATTTTGGAGAGTGTGATCCTAGCATACCCATTTTATCATCGAACAGCCGGATGCTCCACCGGTACGCGACCGCTATATGGTAGACACACCTCCTATACATCTTTATGATACGCATCGCCATGAAGAGGAACGCCTTGCCCGAGTCTGTGTTTCCTGATAACTACAAGTCACGAAAGAATAGGTTTATTCTAGGCAACCGTGTTTCATCCAACGTAGACTGCATCATCGCTTACCATCAGGCGAGACTGTGGTCAAACACTAAACTATAATTTATTAAAAAAAAAAAATGCCAGTCAGTAAATAAAGCACGGACTTCCTCCGTGAAAAAAAAGGATTACAGCGAGTCTAATTTAATAATCGCAAAAATAATATAATCTGATGATGTAGCTTAATTTTGATGACCTCGGTGTTGAGATAGGTAAGTGGCCGGCTTAGACGAAAGAGGTTGCGAGTTCGTTTTCCGCTGCGGTAAAAATGTATGCATGATTTGCAAATATTTATTCTGAGTCTGGGTGTTATGATACCATGGCACTTCAGTTCCTAATACTCACGACACCGGGGGTCTTGGTGTGGTCTCAGGACCATTAACGTGACTGTTGATTTGTTTGTTATTTGTTTTTCATTGAAACAGCCTATTGATAGCGTGCTACTCGTATTTGTGGTTTATTTACTAAAACTTCGTAAGGTACAAACATTATTAATTCGTTCACGCTAAAGATCAAATAAACATGTTATTAGAAGTAAATGTCCTAAAATTAAGTTGTTTTATATATTTAATCGGCGTGTTTTGGTTATGATTATCTTACCCACAAACACACCAATATTATGTGTGTAATTAAATAACAAATTTATTTATTTGCTTAGCTAGTTAATTTTTATAATTAATTTATTTATTTTATTTAGCTATTTAAAAAAAAACTTAAATAGGTCCTTAACGTAAAAGAATTATGAACTTTCGCAACAACAGAATTGCAATTAAATACCCTTAAAATTTTAGAAACATTGTTTCATTACAAATATGATGAATTATGAAGGATTAGTAAGAGAAGTGGCAGTGGGCAGGGCACATAGCTTAAAGAACCGAAGGCTGTTGGAGCAGAAAGATGCCTCCCACTAGATGGAAATACGACCTGATAAAGGTTGCTGGGAGCCGTTGGGTGCCTATGCCAATGGGGGAGACCTATGTTCAGCAGTGGACGTCCTGTGGCTGATATGATGAGGTAGGAACATTGTGCCTGCTTGGTTCATTGATGCGCTCTGAGATTACTTCAGAAAATGTCAGAAACTTACCTTTTCAGCTGAGTACATTCACGCTTGTGCAAGAAACGATCCAAATCTTACCGATTGTGCCACAAAATCGGCAAAAGAATCTATCCTTCAATTCTCACAAGGTGATAAAACCAGAGGGTTGGAGCCTCTAGATCCAATACACGTAGCTGAAATGACGGTTTTTGTGCCAAATGAAAATGGACTTAAGCTGGTCTTCAAGAAGAATGATTTTACGGGTCTTTCTGCTATGCAGTTGGAGAGTTTGAAGTAAGTGGAACCAATTACGTAGTACCCATAATCCAAAACATTATTACCTATTATTAGACATTCGTGTCCCACTGATGGGCAAAGGCCTCCTCCTATTCCTTCCAGACTTCGCGGTTTTGAGCTGTCAGTCCGATACATACAAATAAATAACTATTGAGGTATCCAAATAATGATTTTCAACTCCAACTCTGATAAATCAACTATAAATATTTTAGTGCTGTTTATTTTCATATAAAGATAAAAAAATAACCCAATACGTTGGTTAGACCGATCCACTTTCGACTCAAGTTTCATGACGCCACACCAAACATGTCGCCGCCCACAGACATCAAAAAGCGCAGCAAAATAATGAAGAAAAATACCCATGAAGAAGGTCACACTACGACCCACAGTACGAAGGAATACGACAGTGAGAGAATAACGAGAATTGGCCTTCAGGCTTATGCTATCATTTAAATTACCTAGTAGAGCGTCCAAGTTGGCGACTGCTACGCCCTCTTGCGCCGCACTGCCCATGTAGGACAAGGCCTTAGCTATAATGCTGTAATGAACTACGCGCCTAACGACGGCATCACGGACAATTAGCTCCTGAGCCTTTTAATTATGAATAATATAATAAAGGCACCACTAGTGTTGTGCAAATAAAAAGCCGAAAAAGTTTTATCGGGTTCCATAGTCCTACTAGGAACCATTATACATTATAGTTATGCCATATTTCGATAGACGGGTCTGTCTGACGATCATTATGGGGTGCAGCAATAGGGGTTTGAAAAACAGTGCAACTTTGAGTGCTACACGTTTAAGTTAGAGGCGCTCTACATGTTTTTTTTATTCGTACGCGTACTATCCAGAATAATGCTTTTGCCCAGATAGAACCCAATCTTCTAGAAAATTCCGGCAAAAGGCGTCTTCTAGCCTACTCAACTATAAAAAGCCGTTAAATAATTAGGCACAGAGATGATTCATAACAAAAGGCGTAATGGAGTGAAAGATGCCTGCAATCTGGGGGTAGTTTCAATAAAGAATGGACGTTGGGGAGGTCAACTTTATTATGGAAGAAACGGTTGGTGCTCGTTTAGCTTCCTCATACATTTGAATTAAAAATTTACAACTCATTATTTCAAAATAAACCCTCTTTGCTATCTGCACGCTGATGATCATATTTTACAGCTTACTGACGAAACGTAGGATTTTTTTTTATGTTTATACCATACGTCTGATGGTTGCTCACCATTTAATTGTAGTAATTAATTATTTATTTATTTTAGGTTTAACCTTGAAAAGAAACTGATTACAGTTGATGCCTTGGTAAACTTAGACGTGAAGAATATTTACGAACTAAGTGGAAAGATTCTCGTGGTACCGATCAAATCTAATGGAGATGCATCGATAAAGTTGAGTAAGTATAACTTCGTGTATTTAATCAAACATTTTCTTTACTTTTTTGAAGACGAGTATTTTTTATAAGTAATATTTAAATGATATTACGTCTATGATATACGACATGGATAAATAATTGTTTATATTGCATATGATAAGATAAGACAAGACAAACAGTTAATTATAGAGATAAGATGATCTTTAATTATCTATAAATTCAATAACCACAAATATAGTTTCTTTTTTTAATTTAAATTATAGGCTAGCGGTTGACCATGATCTCGCCTGATGGTAAGTGATGATGCAGTCTACGATGGTACACGCTTGCCTAGAAGAAAACTGTTTGACACTTGCGACTTGAAAACCCCCAGGTTATAGTTATCAGGAAACACAGATCTAGGCAAGGCGTTCCACTCCTTGGCGGTTGTTACACATCTGCCGAGCGACCTGTGACGGCCACAGCAAGTGAACCACAGCATAGAATGGAAAACATTTTACTTTCAGAGTAACAAAAAAAAAACAGAGTTTTTTTATGCCTCTGTGATGTAAAATAAAATGTTTTCTATTCTGTTCTATCCCTTGATAACGACAGTTCTAAGTTGACGTACCTATAACACGATTTTATATTTTTCAGAGAATACGACACTTCACGTAAAGTTTTGGTATGACCACGTAGAAGGAGACGATGGTAAAATACATTGGAAAATAAGAAAACACGACATCAAGTACGAAGTGGAGAGGGCTTACTTTAGATTGGAAAACTTGCTGGGCGATAAAAATATTGGTAAGAATAACCTATTATTTTTTATGTTTACTTACAGCACGGATGATAATTGTAGTACTATGGAGTTACTAGATTAAAAGTGAAGTATCCAATTATGCCATCCCACTCGCAAATATGTACGTATTTCACACACACATTTGCAACGTGTGCCGATCGCGTCAACTACGAATATGTATCGATACCGTTTGATTGCGCAGTATGACAGTCTGTATAGCCGATGGCACGTTATTAATCACGCATTGTTCGGTGGGTGCTTTAACAATATCGTGACGCGGTTTTTTAATCTGACCTCATCCTACATTATTATACAGGGTTTCCCAGAAATGGTGGATAATCCTGCACGTGCGTGTGCGGGGGGGGAGGTGGGGACCCACATCCCAAAAAAAAAAATTCTATTCCCAACAGTCCGCGGTCTACGAATTTTTTTGTAAAATTTAGAAATTTCCCAGTTTTCCTCACATTTGTGGGCATCACGTCCGCTACATGAGGCCTAGTTCGGATTTTTTTCTTTTAAAGTATTCCCTAATAATGGTATTCCTAAATTACCTTAAAAAAAACGCAACTACTTAGGATAGTAGTTAACTAGTAGTCCCTAAACATAAATTTTATTTCTGAAATTTATTTTACTGCAAAGTTTGAGCACCTCTGCTGTAAAAAAAATGTATTGGAGTTTTATAGCCAACCACATAAAAAAATTACCTACATCATAAGGATTCTAAAACAGTAGCATAAGTACCTACTTTAATGGTAAAATTACTGAGCTATAGCTACTAATGTGTAAAAGTAGGCGTTTCATTACAAAATTGCAAAAGAAAAAAATAAAACAAGTAATGACCAAAAAAGTATTTATTATAAAAATAATCAAAGTAAATGTTCAAATTGGGCTCCTGATGCCCTTATGCAAGCTCTACACCTTTTTATAAAAGATTTTTGTAATCTGTTATTATAATTTTTTGATGATATAATTCTGGCTGCTTCGGCGACGCGAAGTCGAAGTTCTTCTAATGAGTTTATTGGTTTCTTGTAAACCTGCTCCTTCAAACAGCCCCAATAAAAAAAATCCAGAGGATTTAGGTCTGGGGACCGTGGTGGCCACAGTATTGGCCCCAATCGGCCGATCCATCTGTTGGGATAGGCATCATTTAGATAATTTCTTACTTGCACAGCATAATGTGCCGGACAACCGTCGTTCTGGAGCCACATTCCTTGCCGGATGGCTAGTGGCTCATCTTCTAATAATATTTGCAACTGGTTTCGAAGAAATTGTAAATAATTGTTGCCATTTAGCGATAACCATAATTGATCGAGCGAAGTGAGATCTCTAAATCAACTTGGGAAAATCGGCGGTGTATGTATGTATGTTTGTTTGTTCGAGGGTAAATTTCGAAGCGTTTATCCGATCATGGTGAAATTTGGTATTTAGGTAGGTAGGGATACCACAATTTTGATGGGACTAAATGAGCTCAAAATGTGTGGTGAGTGATGATTGTTGAAATTTTGGGGTTCAAAAGGGGTAAAAAACAACCAAAATGAGACTATCCGGTCAAATGGCACGTTTAATAAAAGGTTTTTATGAGTACATTTCGAACCCGTTTTTATTTTTAGTTCAAACTTTGTAGTTTTTAAGTTATTAGCCAAAATAAAAAAATAACTTTGACAAAATTCACAGGGTTCACCAGTGACCCCACAGTGCTGAAATTTGGTACGCGTGTAGCTTTAGTGACACAAATATAGGCAAAAGTCTGAAATCTAGAATAACTGCAGTTTCTACCCCAAAAAAGAATAACCAATTAATATGAACTCCCTTTACCTGTAACTTGAATGAAACTGTAGGTCAAGTAAGTTGGTTATTCATTTCGTGGCACTATTTTGTTAGTCAAAGATTAAGACCGGCTTACACAACGATCCCTAAACGGATTTAGCGACTTGTTTAGTCGCTAAATCACATTTTAAAATTTAAACATATTCATGTTTAAATTTTAAAATGTGTTTGTTTAAATTTTTCGTATTTGTATGATTTGACAACTCCTTAAATCATATTTATCCACTAAATACGTTTAGGCATTATTGCGCGAGTCGCCCTATGAATATTTTTTTTATGTTTTGGGAGACTCGAGAGATATCAGTTCGGGGCAAACCACTTACGCTTTTAAACAAACTCTCAAATGATATACACAAATTGACAATTAACTTTCAAAACGTAATTACACAAAATCTTTATAAAAAAAATATACTATATCTTAACGGATTATTTATGTGATGGAGAAGCTTGGGAATGAAATTGCTCCAACTCAAACGTAATGTTTCAATTCAAACGTTATTTATTTTCTTTATTGTTATGAATTCTAAAAGGATCATTAAAAAGAACAACTAGCCTTGTTTCTTGCCTTTCTTTCCTGGCTTGGTCGTGAAGGAACAGACACTAAAATTGACGTTTCAAAGTGATCCTTGTGATTTTACAGGTGACCAAATAAACAATCTCCTCAACGAGTTATGGCGAGAGATCATAGGGGACGTGGGGCCATACATCTGTGAATCCCTAGCTAACGCAGTCGTAGAAAACCTCACCATTTTCCTGGATCAAGTGTCTTTTGACGAAATGATGCCTGAACAATTGTGATAAAGTTTCATTAGAATTACTTCATACTACACAGTTATTTGTTTTATTTTAATATAACAATGAAATTACTAAATTAGAAAACTATTAACGTAATGTGGGATAAGGGCAGGAAGAAGAATAAAACTATTAAAAATCCTCCCTCCAAAGGTTGTCTGGAAAAAAATCGCTTCTCAGCGATAAGAAGTACCTTCTGTTTGCTTTTTGACTTATTATTTCTTTGCAATTTTTATATGGAATATAATAAAGACAACTCATTAATTCATTCCATTAAAGCTTGTTGAAGATATCGTTTTAGCGATGAGATTGAACATTCCTAAATTAATTTGTATTTTTTGGTCTAAGTACTTATAGTACAGTAATGATGAGGGGGCATCTCTTGGAATTACTGGTTCGATTCTGAAAACTCTTTCACTAATATGATAGAAAGCTACATTATTTCTGAGTGCTATATGGAAGAGATCACTCTTAGCAATAAGGCCGCCCATTGTACCTATGATTTAAAAGTGTATTTTCTTAAATATCTTTATATTCATTAATATTCTTTAGTATTTAATGGTGTGCAATAAAGAAATTATCTAATCTATATTTTGTTGTGATACAAATCGGTGCGCAGTCAAGCGAAGCGGCGAGTCAGCAAGTCTACTAACAATTCCAGTTACTGGTATCCAATTCTAAATTTAGCCAATAATTTTAATTTGCGAACTCTTAATTAGGGCCGTGGGGGCTTGGCAATTAAATTAGGGTACCACTGATTGTGCACTAATTACTGGGTTCATATTCTGTTACGGGGTTCAGGGTTCTATACGAGTACCTTTTGTGAGAATATTTTTGACCTACAAAAAAGGTTAATTTATAATTAATCCATTTATATTATCTCTGTCAGAGAAAACATCGTGGCAAAACCGCCACGTTTTAACCGGACTAGTGACACCAAAATGTATGAGTAGAACCGAACTGCTGACACCAAAGGCCAAAGAGTGGAACGTCTTGCCTGAGTCTGTGTTTTCTGATAATTACAGCCTTACGGTTCTTCAAGCTGCAAGTAAACATGTGGCTTTTAGGCAAGCGTGTTCCATCGTAGACTGTATCATCGCGCCCCATCAGGCATGAGCGTGGTTAAACGCGAAACCATATAAAAAATATGCTTTGAGTCAAAATAGGCACTTGATTTTTTTAAAGCACGCAATAAATATCAGTCGCTTTGCCCAGCGATCCAAATCATTGTCCAATTCGCTCTGAGTATTCAGTGAGTAAAAGTAATTTTACACAGCGAATAAATTCCCTGTTGATAGTTGGAACCCCGAATCAAAAATGTCATTGCCTTTTTATACTATCATTAACATTTTAGCAGCCAACGGAGGTCCACCGCTGAACGCCACCTCCCAAGAAGCACCAAATAGCTATATAATGGATAGATAATAGAATTCGCTTATTCTCAAAGTTCTATAACAAGCCCAAAATTAGGCATTATAAACCGCTATACAGCTCTTGTAATGCCCCTCATGTAATGTAATTTCGGCCCCAAATTATACAGGCTTTAGTTTTAGAATGGCATGTCGACAGCATTATATTGGTTGTCTACGGGAAGTAACAATGCATTATATGGGCTGAGAAAACATGTTAAGGGAGTGTTTGCCTGGTTATCTTTAGTGCGGTTCTTATACAGCTTGTGTATATGTTATTGTTAATTTCTGTTAGTATTTAATAAAATCTTCTGTAAACGGTGATATGGTGCTGGGTCGTTCAACAAAAATATAAGTGCTATGGGTATTTAAACTCTTATTTTTTTCTGTGTAAGTGAATTAGGGTTGCGAGTATTAGTTTACTGTGAAAGTGTGTGTTAATATACATCAAATATTTAATGCGCTCTCTAAACAAAGAGTTATTTGGTACAAAAATATCATAAAAAGCAGTATGTTTGTAACATTGTTCTTGCTTTTACAAATAAATCTTCAGTTTTAGTCATTATGCTACTTGTCCTAAAGCGGCCGATAAATACCATACATTGAAGTTCTCGTTAAAGCATTATATAAAAAAAAAACTTTTTTAATATTATCGAAATACAAAGCAAATGGCGTTAATATAATTAAAAGCTTTAGGCATTTGATACATTTTTTGTAATTCTATTAGCTTGGCAGAGGCATTAAAAAGGGGTTTATAATATGTTTAGGCTCTAGGAGATCTTGATCTGAGATGAAATGATGAACAATGACTTTTCACAATGATAACTAGTTTTACTTTTGTGTAACGCTCCATTTTTATTAGTCGGAATAATCATTGGTGACAGCTGTCAAAATTTCAGAGTTGCCACATAAACTAAAAAAATTATACGTAATTTCAAAAGTGCACTCTTATTGGGATACCCTATATAAGACTTACGCTTTTGTTATATGCTTTCAGCTGTATTAGAAGCTGTACATAGGCATAATTAACATCTAAAATAAAACCTTTGGCTGCACAAGAGATTTATAAAGAGGATTATATAGCTTTAGGAACTATAAAGTTAGGGAAATGCTGATTTAAAGAAGCAAGACGCGGCTAAAACCCTTCAAATTCTTTATTGAAGCTAAAATAACTTTATTGGTCACCAATTATTCCATTATATCGATTTTGTGTTGTTTGGGCTGATTTTCATAGTAACCGAACCTATGCGTCTGCAACAAAACAACTCTCATTTAGGAGAGGGGCGGGGGCGGGGGCGGGGGCGGGGGGGGGGTCCTACACTGCGCTTTTCAGTCTCTACTCGAGAACCATACTAAGAAACAAACATCCGTAAACATTTCATGTAGATACTATAAAATTAGTGGTTCGCCCCGAACTGAGATCTCGCAAGTCTCACAGAAAACCACAGAAAATATTATACATAATATTTGTCTAAAAAAATAGTGCCATTAAAGGCACACCAAATGGCTTGACCTACAGTTTAATTCAAATTACAAGTAATGGCGGTTCATATTAATTGGTTACTTTTTTTAAGGGTAAAAATTGCATTTATCCTGGATTTCAAAATTTTCCCTATATTTGTGTCACTAATACCAAATATAGCCGTCCATATATAACGCTACAGCATACTTCCCCCCCCCCCCCCTCCACTCCGCCGTTTTGGAATTATTTTATCGAAATCCGTCGATAAATAACACTACAGAAAACTTCCCCCCTTTCCCCTATTTTAACTCCAATCAAAAATCGCGATTGACTAAAAAATTAAATAAATCAAGGAACTTGTGTGCCAATGTTCGTTAAAATCGGTTGAAAAATGTGACCTGTAGTCGAGAACAGACAAACAAACAGGCTGACAGACGGACAAAAGCATTTTTGGCCAATCTCGAAACTGAGACGTTTAAAGTCGTTTAACGTGATACATTTAAAGGAACCTTATGGGTAACCTTATAGTATTATTTAGTGAAAGAGAATTCTGTGGTTTGGAGGTCATAATTATTTTAGCATTGATCCCAACTTTTGTACATTTTCGTGTATTTTGTGCAATGAAGTATTAAAATAACTACGGAGAATTCTAGACAATAGCTACCCGATGTCTCTCCCAATTCTATCTCTATGCATGTACTCGTATATCCCTTGTACCTACACGTATTTTGGCTAGCACTTAGGTACTAATTACTGTACGTGTTTATAGGTAGATGCTATCTAGGTCAACTCAATTATCTGGTTACTGTATTTACCTAAATATGAGACACTGGAATCGCTGTGTCCACATAAACATGAAATATGCACATACAAACATATTTGTAAGTACCTATTCGCTTAGGTTTATCATTTTTTAGCAAATGAAGTAAAATCTGCAATTTATTCACCATGAAAAGGAAAGCCATGTTTTCTCTATAGACATTTATCTATAGGCCATGGGCATGGAGAGAGCCATGCTCGGCATTGCATTTTAGACCGTAACGTACAACTCAATTCAAATGGATCAACAAATCTGTTATCTGCATTATTGTTTCATAAGGTTTTTAATTATAAAAAGATTTTTTAAATGTTGCATTGCAAAGGACTCTAACAATTGGTACTGTAAATAAAAATAAACAATTTTGTTTTATTTCCTGTTATATATTTTAGTAGCAGTTTTATTAGAACTAATAACCTATATTACCAATTAAAATTTGTAAACCTATTAAATACTTATTAAAATGTAAATTATAAAACTGAAACTGTCCTAACTTCGTAAGAATTATTTCATGACAAGTGGACAAGTGACTTATGGGATAAAATACATCTAATGCTATTTAATATTAGCTAGGTTCTATTAAATACTTGCTTCCTTTAATTAAAATTTAAGACCATGCGTCGAGTAACCACAACGGCTGGCGTCTTGTTATTATCGCTAGCTGGGTAGGCTCTTGAAGGATGAGTTGGGTACGTATACCGACCAACATAACATTATGTTTTATAACTGCCTACCAAGAATGTACTTAACTTCATTATTCGCCTATTACAAAATTAATAACGACAACAAAAGGTTTAAACTACCTACCTACCTGATATTAAAAGATTCACCTACTCGAAAAGGACCCGATATGAATATTTATTCAGAAAAAGTGAACTCACCGAGTTACTCAGACTTTAGTATTTGATAAGTAGGTATGAGTAGAAAATTCCACGTCTTTCTGCACGAAACTTCGGAGGTCAACCAAATAAAACTGTAAGAGTGAAAACTTAAAATAATTCGTGCTCGGACTCATTATACATAATTATAAAATATAAAATAACTAATTTTTCATCACTCATTCTCTGAAAATTAGTCCTTGTTAGCTCACGCTTACGTAAATGCGATTTATGCCCCTAGGGCTGTAGATAAATTTGAAAATAGAATGTGGCTCATTGCATTCATAATATACAAAAATTAAATATAATCTCCATGACAACTTCTTATTTATATTGAAAAAAAACACATTTATACTTTAATGAAATACAACTGCCATGACATTCTTATTTCTGATATATTATATATGAGGGCACAGTTTACAAGTGCAAAAAAAAAGTGGCACTCCGGGAGTGCCGGCAGAAGTGAACAATTTAGTTATTAATGTTTGGGTATTCAAAATTTAAAAGCAGACTACACTACAGATACTTATATACAGAGGCGTCTGTAAGGCTGCAGATATAAACACCGTTTTTGTGCTGCAGAAGAGGGCTGTTCGTGCAATTTATAATATGGGCCCCAGAGAATCATTACGCAATAAGTTTAAAGAAATAAATATTATGACATTCCCTTGTCAATACATCTATGAAAATCTAATGTATGTTCACAAAAATATTAATTTGTTTAAGAAAAATAGCGATAATCATAATTTTAATACTAGAAATAAAGATAAACTCGCTGTTGCCACTTGTATACTCCATAAAGTTAGTAAATCTTTTAAAGGGCAAGGTGTACGCTTTTATAACAAACTCCCAAGGGATGTACAAAAATTGACAATTAACAAATTTAAAAACGTAATTAAACAAAATCTTTATAAAAGAGCCTACTATAAAATATCGGATTATTTAGATGATAGAGAAGCTTGGAATTGAAATTGCTCCAACCCATTCAAAATGTTACAATTTAGACGTAGTTTATGTTCTGTATTATGTATTGTAAAAGGATCATTAAAAAAAACAACCAGCCTTGTTTCTTGCCTTTCTGTTCCTTCGCGACCAAGCCAGGAAGGCTTGGTCGCGAAGGAACAGGCAGTAAAATTGACGTTTCAAAGTGATCCTTGTGATTTTAATGAATAAAAATATTTGAATTTGAATTTGGTAACGGTAACAGTGTCGCGAGTTCAATGGTTTTTTCCCCATCTCAAAACATGCCCAACGCGGCTAAAGAAGTTTTCACTTCAAATACAAATCAAGGTCACAAATTCACTTTTTAGCAAAAAACTGTTTTTATCCTTGCATTTTTTAATAGTACCCTCGACTCATTAGCGTCCTCGCTCACTTTCCCTCGCTCATACACCAAAATATATCGGGTCCAATTGATCGCTTACGCCCCTTGTTAACGCACAAATACGGACAGCGCCGTCACCCCCCCCGCGCGCCCGCGCACGGCAGTCACTTGGCCGTCGAGAGTAACCGACGATAGACGAAGAAAACAGAAAATATTATACAAAGGATTCCCGTTCAAATAAAGGACTTTTATAAACAATATTAGGGCTTCTTATTTCAAGAAGCCCCTATACTCAACACCCCTTGTATAACAATGTAATGTATGGTAGTACTCATTACTAGGTTCTAAACTTGCAGAGGTCGTCTGTGACTATACTATAACGCAGCGTGAATAACAGTGGATATTTTTTCTGTTTTCATAGATTTAAATCTCTACAACAGTCGTCACTTCGTAGAAAATGATGGCTAATCCACAAAGCTGCATTTACACAGATAGAACCACCATAACCCGCAGACGATCAGTATCTAAAAGAATACTCGAAACTAAATTGTGATTACGGAGGGTAGAAATGGCACAAAGAATTGTCCCAGAGTCTCTTTAATCGTTATAAATTACGGTAGAGGTAAAGATAAGTCATACGCGTGACATCGTTATGAGGAGTTTCGCAGGACTGACTGGGATTAAATTCGGTTTTTGAAAGAATACAAGATGACCAAGAAAGAACTAGTATGTAACACGTCAAAGAAGATTTTTTTTATTTTTGCTTATACAATAGTGTATAAACTAGTTTTATATCTTTTCAGATGACTTTAACGCATAAATTCATGTACTAATTGTTACTTTATTGCCATTACATACTGTCTACCTAAACAATACTTTTTTATAGGCGATGGTTACCACTTAACATCAGGTGGGCCAAATATGCTTGCTCCATCTCCAGGTCTAATAAAATAAAAAAAAAAGTGTGTGTGTCAGCTTCAACGCACGACTGGAAATTACTCCTTACGAACGATTATAAAATATATAAATAAGAATAAGAATAAGTTTATTTAACCACTTTGGAATACAAAGTGCATTGCATTGTGTACAAACAAACAATGACTTATTAATATAATAAACAGTATAAATAATGCAAGCACTAGGGTTTCGAAACATACCTCCCGTGCTAGTTAAAAACTGTGTTACGGCGAGGTAGCTCTTCACTCCCCATGCAGGGCAGACACTTATTTTTTCCTTGTAATTATAAATAGAGTAAATGGTTTAACAAACATGAAACTATAAATATCTATGATTATCTATGAACAACTAGGTTACTATTAACTAAGGCTAAAATTATCTAATATAAACTAACATGCAAAACATATATATATTTATAAATAAATATAACTTACTACTAATATCAGTTTATGGGCAAATTTATAGCAACAACAAATAAAAGATAACTTAAGACTAACAGTTCTGTTCGAAGTTATTTAATAGTATGTAATAAATTTTCAGTAGAATCATAGTCATACTGCCGTAAGAGCCGATTTAGAATTTTTCCCAATATGAATCTGGTCTTGTCTTCCAACTTTTCAATTTTACTCATGCGGTTATATAAAATAAAAATAATAAATGAGTAAATTAACGCATGTTTTATATTACTGAAAGCACGCACAATACAATTAATTAAAATAATTATATAATTTATATTCATCAAAATAAATTACACAATAGTCATGGAAACATAAAAAAAGATGTTTCTGACGATCATGATGGATGTCGCATAAACATGAACATTTACTAAGAAAGTTGTCATATGCTCTTCCACAAATGAAAAAAAATGTTTATATAATAAATTGCGCACGAACATAACGTAACGGAGGAAGTTTGATTTTATAGCACATAAGTGTTCACACTCCGGGCTTATTTATTATGAAAATCGATTCATAAGGAGTAAACTCCAAAAATAAAATAAAAAACTCGTAACTCCTATATTGCTTGTTATTTTTACATTTCAATTCCAATATATATATCCAATATAATTTCAAATATATTTCTTTACTCTTTGAATTCAATAATTTTTCAATATATTTACAATACAATACAAATTCAATAAACAAGGCCGACCGACACGACGTTTTACACAACGCGCGTTACACGTGATATACTGAAATCTGTATTGCAGAAGGGTTAAAGTAACTAAGGCTAAAATTCGTGATCAGGCGATCGCGTTGAAACCACATCCATATTTAGTTGTTTCACGTACCGGATATCCGCTCTGAATGTAATTTACCTGAGATAGGACAATGTGCCTGGGAACAGATGCGATTACACAAAATGAACCCGTAATACTGTGACGGTAAAACGTCTGCACTTTTCAATTTAGATGGTTCGTATTGGAATTTAGGATTTTGTATTTCTATTACCTTTGAGGGTCCTGACCTGATACTATATAAAAGAGTAAAAAGAGATTAAATTGTGGAAGGTAAATTGTCTGACTGTCTTTGATTGCGTTTGGAAGACTTATTTTCTGATCCTGATAAATAATTTATAATGCATATGATAGTTGGCTAGCTGTGGGGGTAAATTTTAAACTATAAGAGATATAGAAAACGATCAAAGTCACCGTACTCAATTTCAGTACTAGAAAAAACCTATTCTATCTATTGCGACTTACGGGTATATGAATTTCGTCCATTGACCCACCTTAATTACACCCTGAACATTTATCAGGATCAGAAAAGAAGTCTTCTAAATCCCTAAACCTCGTAATCTTAGCGGCGCACCCTGTATCCCTGTATGAGCCTCAATTTTGTAACGTAAATAAGTGAAGACCATGAAACAACAATTTAAATAAGTCATTTTAAACAAGAAGCCGATATCAAAAATATCGTAACTCGGATCGCATCCTATTTCAAACTTAAAATTCACTGCTAAATCACTCGATCAGCAGTTGAATGCAACAATCCCATCCCACTTCCTTCACAGTTAAAAGCTTCTAGTCTTGAGTTTGTTAAAAGCCGGAGGCAGTATGAATGCCGCTTACAGAATAAATAACAGTAGATACCACCCAGTACAATGGCTTGAAAAGGCAACATTACTACCAGATCTTAGTCTTAAGTAACGCAATGACTTGAGATACTGTAATGTAAGACGTGATTATTGCGGCAATAGAAACGCTTTAGTCTCAAATTGCACAAGTTATGCGTTAAGATAAATAAATCGTACCGTTTTGTGAACGGTAATGTGAACCATATGTCACATTTTCATAGCAACGATTCAAAGGTGAATTTGTGGAAGAAATGGTCGCGTGGCCGTTCTGGAGATATATTAACCGACTCCGTACTCAGGTTGGGCGCAGAGCAAAAACCTCTGTAGATGAGGAATGCGAGAGCCTTCACTAACCAGCTGTGATTGTGGGCAGGTGGGGCATAGACCAGACTATTGTGCCCCACCTGCTTAACTGTCCTTTATGCCCTACGACAAGGTTCGATCTCATTAAGGCTACTATAAATTAAATAGACATGGCCAGAGTCATTTTTATAGACTCAACCGTAATATAAAAAGTTGCGAAATAAAATACTTTGTAAGCTATTGACACGAAATAAGAAGATAACAACCATTTGTGTGGAGGAATTTGATTTGGGAGAGCCGAGTGAGCTCTATCCCGACTTAGATCTGGACTAATGTATTTACTCGTATACTCAGAACGGCGAAGGAAACAGTGTGGAGAAAACCGCGACTTGAAATTTATTTCTTCACTTAAAAGTAAGTTACAAGGTCTTATTTTAAATGTTTGTTACATTATTTAGCCTCCTAGAAGACATGCAATTTATCTTTATAACTTAGTTCTACATCGTCGGCTATTCGTCTAGAGCGAATAATATTTTTTTGTACATAAACTATAATTATAATTTAATTTAAAATTGAGGAATAGAAGAGGTCCTTTACAGAAATTGTTTAGTGAAGTTTTTGTAGTTTTTGAGTTATTAGCCATAGTAAAAACTAAACTTTGACAAAATTCACAGGGTACACTAGTGACCCTACAGTGCTGTAATTTAGTATGCGTATAGCTTAAGTATCAAAAATATAGGCAAAAGTCTGAAATCTAGGATAACTGCAATTTCTACCCCAAAAAAGAGTAACCAATTAACATGAACTCTCGTTACCTGAAATTTGAATAAAACTATAGGTCAAGTTAGTTGGTTATTTATTTCGGGGCACTATTTTGATAGTCAATGAATAATATATTTTTTGTTTTTATGCGACACTCCCGAGATTTGAGTTCGGGGCGAACCACTAGTTAAATATAGTCTCAAACACACATGACAAAATAATAAATTGTTATTAAGTTGTTTTAGGTTTACAGTTTAAATCCGTAGTGACCATGCTAGCATGCAAAGAACTGACAGCCGTTGGGGCAGAAGGGTTCCCGAGTAGAGCCCATGAACTGGAAAGTGCAGCGCAGGACTTTAGAACATTACCCTACTAGATGGAAAGACGACCTGATAAAGGTTGCTGGGAGCCGTTCGGTGAAGGACGCATAAGACCGGTTGACCGGTCTAGAACCTATGTTCAGTAGACACTACGTTGCGTTGCTCACCAAGCGGCAACTTGTGACCAAACTTTTTTTATAAAATATGGATATGATAGTTGACTTCAATTGATAGATGTAAAAAGCTCAATTAGAAATACCTAGTAACTGTCTATTAGGCATGGAAATGATAGCTACTTTTCTTTTCTTTTACTTAAAATAATTCACTTTCATTCGAATTTTTTTTCACTGCTTATATTAATTGTAGGTACATGTGAAATTTCACAAGCAATGTCGCAATATGCACCCCAACCAGTTTTAGATGCGTCAGTAAATATTCTTAAGGCAAAACTAGGCGCTTCGAGAGGATTGGAAGTGGTATGGATATCCAATCATTATTATAAATACGGGATTTATCACGTACCACCTTATCGGTGTTTCGACCGATATGGACATTTTCTAGGGCCACTTGACTCTGATCAAAGTCGAGCTGTGAGAACTGTTGACGATCCCATTCTCACAAGCGGTATTGAGCCCTGAAGTCTCAGGAGAGATTTTGCCTCCCTGTGTGTGTTCTACCGCTTGTATAATGGATTGTGTTCTGAGGAGTTGTTGGCTATGGTGCCTGCAAGTACGTTCTATCATTGCACCGCTCGCCACCGACAGGGAATCCATACACACACCTTGGAGACGATCTGGTCGCGTACCGTGAGGTTCCAGAGGAATTTCCTCCCGCGAACACTTCGCTTGTGGAATGGTCTCCCTGCCGAGATTTTCCCTAGGGACTGCAGTATGGGGTTCTTCAAAAAGGGCGTTTTGAAAATTTTAAAGGGTCGGCAACGCGCGAGTAATAACTTTGGTGTTACAAACGTCCATAGGCTACATTGCAATTTCCCCCAAGGCATAATAAATCGTCGAGATAAATCACTGATTTAAATCCTGACTATATAACCTATAACTTCTTTCATGATCTTCGTGAAAGTTCGTGGTACAGAGGATAACCCGTAGGGTAAGGCTTTGAATTCAAAGGTAGTAACTGAATCTGAATTCTCATAATCGAATTTAAATCTTAAATTCTTACGATGAGAACTAGCTACAGGAACAAGAAAATATGATTCTTTGAGATCTATCGCAGCCACGAAGCCGTGTTTAGGTATCATTTTAGAAGCAGTTCTATGATATTCCATCTTGAAATGGGCATTAGAAACAACTATTTAGATATTTAAGATTGAATATAAACCTAGAGCCAGCATTCGATTTTGGAGTAGAAAAGATGTTTGATATAAATTTATCATTTTGGCGACTTACATTTTGTAACAGCACCTAACTCTTACATGTTTTAAATGGCTAACGTCATTTCTCGCTTTACGTTGGCGGAAAAAACAATTGCGTGGAATAAAATTTTGTTCCACTTTACGAGCAAAAGGTATACGATAGCCGTCTCGAATTAAATTTAGATTAACAGGATTCTTTGTACCTCTAAGCCAACAGAAATGGTAATGTTGCAATCGACCAGCGTGTGCCCGTGTTACTGCTTGGTAGGGGCACGCTTGTTGAAGCTCGTGCTCGTTGCAGGGCGTGCAGACGACTGCGGATTCGCGAGTGGTGTACGGCGATACGGTTGTGCTGCCGGTATCCTGCACGATGTTGACCCCTTCTCCCCTTCTCGATAGCGGATAGCGAGGAGGGCCAAACCAGTTTCCCTGGTGCTGAAAACGGCCTGCTGACGACTGAGTGCCCGATGTCGTTGCCTTTGATTTGCTTTTGACGCCTTGATTAAATAAGGTAATTTATTCCCAAAGAGAGTCTTATCTCTGTCTTGGTCCTGAATGACACTGAGGGATGCTTTGTCCAGCCCCGGAGTAAAGAGTTTGGTCCTCACTTCTGTCTCGGTAAAATGAAGGTCGGTAAGTATTCAACAGCCATCCGATAAAATTTTACTAAAATAGCCGATAAAACGGCATGTACTTTATCGTCACCAGTCATAAGCAAACTCATCGCACCGTTAAAGGCCGTTATGCCCAAACCAAGTTGTTCTTGTTCGGCTTGCATTTTCTTGTCTCTATTCCTTACTACGTCAAAGACGGCGGCTGACATTTTCGCATTAAATTCGGTACCTTCAGTAGTTTGCAATTGTCAGGAATAGCATATTCTTTTAAAAGCTTTTCTTTTGCATCTTTTTCTATTCCTTTTAATGGTATCGGAAGCCAACGTTAACCTAATTTAGTATGTATGCCCTGCCCATAGACCGGGGCATCATCAGAAATATTGCCTAAAGCTTCTAGTAACTCGGGGTCAAGTTCCGGCACGGCCTCAACATTTGCCTCATGTTGAGGCTGTAGGGTCGGTGATATCTCGTCGGAGGCCGTTAGCGGTGGTGCTGCAGGTGGCGGTGCCTCATTACACGTATTTGGACGGCCAAAATACTTTTATTTATTTGTAGAAACTTTTTAGAAAGACCTTTATGCTTGCTCAATGTATTTGTCAAAGATATATTCTTAAGACAAACTTAAACCTTCGTGTTGACCCGCAGTCAAACCTCCAGGTTATTTAAGCATCATGCTAACCCATCGTGATATCTCGCGGTTACCCTCCATTGAAGCTTAGAGACGCTGAATTCAAGATTATGGTGTTGATAAATAAACACTTTTATCACATCACTTATTAAAGTAATAATTCTTAGGACTTACCTGAATTTTCCTCGGAGTCAGATGATGAGTACATAACTACGCGACGCCGAATTTGTTTTTCGTTTCACTTTTGTAATCTTTTGATTTTTCATTGTAATAATGAATTCTTTCATCTGCATTATTTTAGGCATCATAATTTCAAATAATTTATCACTTATTGTATTTTGTAAAAAGGAAGATGTGCTTGTTGGCACGCACGAAAAAAGAATGAGAAACTGTCAGGGAGAGCGTCTTACCGATGACAGGAAACAAAAGCTGTCAGCTATCTTCCTTATTTAAACGTGCGAAGTTGTCTGTAGGGTTAAAGGTACTACAAAGTTTATATCTTCAAATGAAGCTTACTCATATAATATCGATCGAACTTCACTTGCAAGTTCGTTTGTTCATAGGTATATTATTCCGTTTTGTGTCGCTATTCATGACAGGATGCGACAAGTATATCTGTTATATGAAACAAAATATATGTAGCAAAACTAAAAGTAACTCAGATTTTAAATACCCTCTCAGGGCAAATAAAATGTTATAAATGAGTTGATCGAACCCAAAAAATAATATGAATTTATGTTTAATTCCGAATCCGGCTATTTTTCAGGAAGGCGTATTTATAGACTGAGGACGGTCATTTCATAACGCACCTGCTCTAATTGAGGGTCCTACCTACCCGGGAAATATGAAGTAGCGTTTTTGGAAGTCCATCTTTGTAATTTATCTTCCAAAATATTTTTTTTGGTTATATTTGTTCTCTGATCTGTAACTTTGAAATGAGTGTTTTTATTTGACTTCAGAAATTTGAATCCAGTTCAAATGATATAGGGTGTCTCGCAAAGGGGGTTGTTGGAACTGATATTTTTAACAAAGTGTGGTGAATTTGTTCTGAGCATGTATAGTTAATTGTTGGATGTGTGCCATTTTAGTTGTCATAATGTAGTGCAATTTAAGAGAAAGCTTTTACCCAGCTTTTTAGCAGACTTCAAAATACAAAGAAGAGGAAGTATTGCTTGGTTATATTTATGGGTAACTTTGTTATCCGATTTGAATATTGGATAAAATTTGATCTAGTGTGAGATAATTTGAAACATTTTAGAAGTATACTTTGATCTTTAATTCTAATTTAAATTAACAAATCGGTGTCTTTGTTCAATGTTTTCTGTGTAACTTGGAAATATAAGTTCATTCAATGTAAAAGAGTCCTTTCGTGGTTGCTCAAAGAAATTATAATTATATACGACGTCTATATTACAGGCCTCCATTGTGTCGTTTTCAAATAAAATTATTACAGATGGTGCCAGACAGAATAATGTTCTTTGTTCCCAAGAATTTATCTGAATATGACTTCTAATTTCCATTCAAAAGTGCTTTAGTTTTATTTGTGGATATTCTGACTTAGAAATCTCAATATTCTAGAAAAGATTGTAATCTTTAGGTAAAACAATCGTCTTTAGTACCTTTTTTTGCTGCATATACCTATTTTGACATGCATAAACTAAAAAGTTGGTTGTAAAATTTGGCAATAGTATGTATATTCTAGAACAGGGGTTTCCAACCTTTTTTGACTGGCGCCCTCCCCAGGATTATAAAAAAAATTATGCCCCCTGTTTTTTTTACATTTACAATAGAGTAAAAAAATAATCCTTTTTTTAAAACAATTAATTTTAAAACAATGGAAGAAAATACAGGGGGTTTAACCCCCGCGCACAGCGAGAGCTCGCCTTGTTTAGTACAACGAGTGATACAAATAGTGGTATAGTAGATAACCCGATTGGAACAAAGTGGCGCGATTAAATGTGTGTGTTAGTGTTAGATGATAAACATTTATAATAAAAGGTAAGGTAGATTAAAATATCCGAACACATTATGCCCCCTTAGGATTTATCTACGCCCCGTCGTTGGGAAGTCCTGTTCTACGAGTAGAAGATCTTACTATTAGGTATTCCAAGTAAATATTATTGTTTTCAGTAGAGCGGGCTTTCAGGCTTACTATTTGAATCTAAGCTCTAAAGCTTGTCGGTCACTGAAAGGGCAGATAGCAACCGTTTATTTTCCCAGGCGGGAGACAAACCGCCTAAAGGCACAAAAACAATTTGCTCGTCTAAAGCCAGTTCATAAAAGCAGGAGCAAGTCCTTTGCAGTTTAAGAAGTCTATTTCCATCACAAAGTCTTACCTGAGGCTAGTAAAACCATTCATTCATTGTAGGTACGATCACCTTCTCTCATTCAAAGTAAAGGCTTTGGCTGACTGCATAGCCGTCTCTCGCTCGTATAGTATTGCATTTCGATACAAAGAAATGAACTCTTTAGAAGAAGTCGTTCGACTTTATTTTCGTAAAAGGATCATTACATAACAAGCCTGAATTATTGCGTTTCTAGGTCAAAAGCATTGCATAGGTCTAATTGATCGAGCGAAGCGTGGTCTCTAAATCAACTTGAGAAAATCGGCGTTGTATGCATGTATGCATGTTTGTTTGTCTGAGGATAACTTTCGAAGCGTTTATCCGATCATCGTGAAATTTCTTATATGGTAGGTAGTGATGGCACAATTTTCGTGTGACTGAATGAGCTAAAAATGTAGGGGGGTTCAAGAGGGGTAAAAAAAAAACAAAATGGGACTATCCGGTCAAATGGCACGTCCAATAAAAGGTATTTTTTTATTTTTAGTTTAAACCTTGTAGTTTTTAAGTTATTAGCCATAATAAAAACTGAACTTAGACAAAATTCACAGGGTACACCAGTGACCCCACAGTGCTGAAATTTGTTTTATTCGTCAAAGATTAAGGCCAGCTTGCACAACGATCCCTAAACGTATTTTACGACTAAACATATTTAAATGTTACGTATTTGTAGGATTTTCCAACTCCTTAAATTATATTTAGCCACTAAATACGTTTAAGAATCGTTGCGAGTCGCCCTAAGAATATTTTTTTGGTATTTTGGGAGACTCGCGAGATCTTAGTTCGGGGCGAACCACTAGTGATAGAAAGATAGATAGATATACTCATTATTGCACACCATACAAGATTAATTAGGCAAAGAAATACACAGAAATAACGGTAAGTACAATGGGCGGTCTTATCGCTAAAAGCGTTAAGTTATGTTATGTTTCTAATAATAATAATAATAATATGTTTTAAGTTACACAATAAAGTATATTTTCTTTCTTTGAGACGTTACAGTAAGTGGTCTGACTGCAGTTCAATTTTATGGATCAGTTATTAATTACCACTTAGGTCATATATTAAACCTCTCATATCCTTTTAACAGCGTTCCATCATCTGCTACCTGCACTATGATATTTAATGCAATTTTCCTTCAAAATGCATACTAAGGTTTATCAGCCCTTATAGGACCTAAGTGGTTCATATTTTAATGCAAGACGACCATAGATCTTGTTAGAAATAGAATGGCAATGCTATGAAGCACTTAATTCCATACACTAAAAACAACGTACACATTAGTATTTGCTGATTTACAGGGAGAAGAACACACAGACAGACGCAGCCGGCCGAGTAATGCATGGTTAGAATACTGCAAATCGGCTAACGTACTGCCTACGAAATGGTTCAGAACTTTCGGCGTAGCAGCTACGCTATGTCGTCAAGCCGTGTCCGAGGACTTAAACAGCCTAAAAATTTTAACAAAAGAGATGACTTTAGCTACGAGTATCCTACGCGAGACATATAATATTCTCTATAAGTTTTTTTATCAAGAATAGATCTTCGTTTGTATACAATCTGATGGTAAAGTAAGAGAATACGAAGATCTAGAAAATACCTATTCACTCTTACCTTAAAGAGACTCAGATTGTAGTACTGCAAAGCCAAAACACTCATTAATACTAGTGGTTCTGTGAGTACTGTGAGTAGTCACAGTAGACCTCGCATGCCCTTATAACGAAAATTTTACAGGTCCCAGAAAATTAAAAACTATTTAAAGTTAGGCCGGACATGCTTTAATATAATGCAAATACAAGTCCAAAAAGTAATTTGCGCAACAAAATTAAAAAAAAAGTACAATTTTTTAATCGAATTTCAGATGCTTGAATTTTCAAGTAGGCCTATGTAGACTTTTGAGCGAAATATTAGTATAAGTTTTAGCGATTATTCGCGTTCCCTTCATCCCAGAATGTCGAATCTGGTATCTAGAAGTTTGTCTCGTGAAAGTGAACAGGACTGTGGTCTCTAAGTAAATCTAATTGGTATGAATACATTTTCCGAAAAAAAAACAAAACTTGAAATCCGTCCATATATAACGCTACAACAAAATTTCCTACTTCATCCCCCCCTACCCCCCCCCCTTCCCTGCAATCAAAAAATCGATCGACTGACTAAAAAAATTAACAAATCAAGGAACTGTCAAGTTTTTGTCAAAATCGGTTGTAAAATGCGGCTTGTACGCGAGAACAGAGAAACAGACAGACAGCCGGACAAAAGCATATTTTGGTCAATCTCGAAACTGAGACACTACACTCGCTTCGCTTGCTCGGTCAATTAAGAAATAAGCATTTTCCACCTGGCACGAAGGAGGTGATCATTAGTTTTTCAAAGAAAAACGAGTCTGTAAGCATCTCTAATTGGAGCCGGGGCGTGAAAATTTAAAAGAGAAAACACCTCTAAATTACCATGTTATTTCGTTGCTAATAAGCACGTACAGTCATTGTCATAAATTGATAAACATTATAACTTGAAATTTTTAAAATATTGGTCACAAAAATGGCAAAATGTACGAAATTGTACTCAAGGAAGAAGATGGATCATCGAATAAAGCTCTTATTTTGATAAGACGATTTTGAAAAAGTTACGTATAACTGATTCGTTATGACTTCAATCCGGTTTACGTGATAACATCATAATTTTATGGAAAGATGACCTAATAGGTGTTGGGAGCCGTCGGATACGGACCGCTCTGTAAAACTATGGGGAAACCTATGCTCACCACCAGTGATAACCTTCCTATAAGATAATTCAATAATATGGTGATGATGCTATATAATATTATAAATTCTAAATTCATTCTGTCTCACTTTCTGTTTGTTACGTTTCTACGATGAAACGGATGGACAGATCTTGATGAAGTTTGGTATAGTAATCATTTATGACCTAAATTGACACATTTTATTCAAAAACCACGCAGCCGCGTGTCGAAGCTACCTATTCTGTAGCCAAGCAGCATTGCTGTGTTTCAGTTTGAAGGTTATGGTTGCTGGTGAGATTACAGGCATATAAGGCTTTATACCTCTATGCCTCAAGTTTATGGACGCAGGGCAGTGCATCGTAAATAATAATAAATAAATAAAGCATCTTATATTATAAAATACGAAATCAACTGATGCGGAATATAAAAAGCCATTTAAAGATACTTACGTGTTTTGTAGATATCTAAGTCTGCGGTCATTACCGGAGAAGCCTTCGGTCTTCATCAATAAAGACGCCTGCAGCTAATTGCCAATACGATGGCTAAGTGCCGGTATTTAGCCGCGGTGCTTCTATCGATAACTTTATTACTCTAACTACGAACTAACTTAGATTTTTCAAAAATATATCAACACCAGTCACTGAACATAATTCACAAAAAATATTGTATTATTTTGCAAAAATACTAGCCATTAGTCCTACCCGTGTTTTCATTTAATGTCGTATATAACAAAATACGTAGTATAGCATTTCTCCAAAACTACAAGTACAGGTTTCTTCAAAAGAGGAGTTGGTTTTTTATGGCATCTCTCTAGCGATGCCTTTGGTACAAACGTCATTATGCTAATTGTAACCGCTTGCTACTAGAGCTTCGATATCATGTGAGTCGTGTGGTTGTTGCCAACTTATAATACAAATTCAAATTTACTGCCTGTTCCTTTGCGGTTAAGCCAGGTAACAAAGGCAAGCAAGGCTGGTTATTCTTTTTAATTATCCTTTTAGAATACATAACAATAAAAAAAAAATTACGTCTAAATGGTAACATTTTTGACCAAGTTAGAGCAATAAATAGCCTTATAGTTACTAACTAGAAAAAACAACTTACAAAAAAAAGCTGCTAACTTCCTAAAAGGGTTCCTAAAATCGTTTCATCGTATAAAACCGTTTTAATCCGTTTAAAGCTTTAAACTATTGGTGGGTTAAAATCGGACAAAATGATCTTCATTCGTATTTTCAGTTCTATTTTATTTAGTGGCACCTGCCACTGTAGTAAAGGTGTGTTTCCACTAAAGATGTGCGCAGAAGCTAAGTAGTAATGTGTCGTTGTGGCTTTTTCAAGTAACGACACTAAAGTTGAGTGATTTCAAACGACGTTGGATTATCTATTTTATAGCTATCTCATTTTTCAGTTACTGTATTTTAGTAGGTTAACTTAGCAAATAGCAAGCTGGCAACGCAGTCGGAACTAGCAGCGAGCGAGCGAACGGTTGACTACAACGAAGCGTTCATTCATTCGCGGTTCATTAACGTTACGATTGTTGTTATTCGTTGCGATGTCTGCGAAGTAGCAAATTAGGGGGTTGCTTTAAATTGTTATTCTATGTTAGGTGTTAAGAAATTTAAAGGGTTATTGCTAGAAAACAAGCGATAGTTGCGAAGCTTGATAACGTAACGTTAACCTATCTAAGGTAATTCACGCCCATCATTAAAGTTGAGCGGTGCAAGGATGCTTAGCGGAACTATAAAAACGTATGACTTTTTTCATCAGAGATGTGTGAGGAAGCTGAGCGGTGCGAGGATGCGTAGACTCTTCAGCTGTCACCGTCCGTTGCCTGGTAGTCCAGTGGCGCTTGCTACACCGCCTCGCCCACATCCCTCGCTCGCATCCCTCGCACACATCCCTCGCTTTTTTGAATGTATGTCAAAGTCAAATATTTTATTCATTAAAATCACAAGGATCACTTGAAACGTCAATTTTACTGCCTGTTCCTTCGCGACCAAGCCAAGAAAGAAAGGCAACAAAACAAGGCTGGTTGTTTTTTTTAATGATCCTTTTAGAATACATATATAAAAATACAGAAAATAAATAACGTCTAAATTGTAACATTTTGAACGAGTTGGAACAATTTCAATCCCAAGTTTCTCTATCATCTAAATAAGCCGATATTTTATAGTAGGCTTTTTATAAAGATTTTGTTTAATTACGTTTTTAAAGTTAATTGTCAATTTTTGTACATCCCTTGGGAGTTTGTTATAAAAGCGTACACCTTGCCCTTTAAACGATTTACTAACTTTATGGAGTCTACAAGTGGCAACAGCGAGTTTATCTTTATTTCCAATATTAAAATTATGATTATCACTATTTTTCTTAAACAAACTAATATTTTTGTGAACATACATTCGATTTTCATAAATGTATTGACAAGGGAATGTTATAATATTTATTTCATTAAACTTATTGCGTAATGATTCTCTTGGGCCCATATTATAAATTGCACGAACAGCCCTCTTCTGTAGCATAAAAACGGTGTTTATATCTGCAGCACTCCCCCACAGCAGTATACCGTAAGACATAATGTTGTGGAAGTAGCTGAAGTAAACTAGTCTAGCTGCGTCTACGTCTGTAAAAAGACGGATCTTTTTGACTGCGTATGCCGCAGAACTAAGTCTCTCCGACAACCCATGTGAGGGCCCCATTGAAGCTTATTATCTAAGAATTATAAATAAGAATTATACCTAAGATTACGGTGGTGTCAACAAGAGCCAACTCCTCGTCTTTGATTTTTATATCTGCTTTAACTTGTGTAACATTATTGTTATTATTTTTTTTTTTTATGATTGTTATCAACTCGGCTCAGAAAAGCCGGATAATAACTGAGGTGCACGGGCCTAAGCCAAGTACCCCTCAGTGGTTCGGGTAGTTTCATTTTGAACCGTTGTACATGGTAGTTATTATTATTATTATCTTATTCTATATTATTATTCTATATTATTATTATTCTATATTATATTATTACACATATATTCTTATTATGATTATTATTATTACTAGCCCGTAGAGTACCACTGCAGGGCAAAGGCCTCCCTTCCCTCCTTCCACGAATCCCGGTATTAAAAAAATATTATATTATTCCAATATTCAAAAGCCCCGCCTCGGTGTTTGTCAACGAGCTATGGAGCGCAGCATCCTCGGAGTCAGGCTCACAGACCGATGAAACTCGACACTGCGCTCCAAAACACAGATAGCTGACGTGGCTATGACAGCCGCAAAATTGAAGTGGGACTGGGCAGGACACGTTTGTCGTATGCCAGAGGAACTATGTGTAACATTAGGTAGTATAAATCTAATACATTTTGTTTTCTTTCCATTTAGAAGTAGATTGTTTACATTAAACCATTTTACCACCTTAGAGATTGCATTGTTTACATCGTCGTCAAAATCGGTTTGTCGTCGCTTTAATTTAAATAAAAGTGACGTGTCATCTGCAAACAATACAACGTCATGATAGTCCCTTACAAGATGGGGAAGATCATTAGTATATACTAAAAACAAAAATGGTCCGAGAATTGATCCCTGTGGTACACCCATTTTAACCAGAGACCCCGGAGAACGCTTCCCATTCACGTCAACTCTTTGCACTCTGCCACTTAAATAAGAAGTGAGAAAGTCTAGAGCAACGCTCCTAATGCTATAATGGTGTCGTTTTCTGATCAATGTGTCATGGTCTACGCAATCAAATGCCTTGGACAAATCACAAAAAAACACCTAAAGCGTTATGAGACTTCTCCCAGGCATCAAATATGTGCGATATTAACTCAATACCAGCATCAGTGGTTGAGCAACCCCTGCTAAATCCGAATTGTTTATGATGCAGTAAATTATTTGAATTGAAATGTCTAAGCAGTTGATTTAAAATTAATAAATATTTTACTAAATGTCGGAAGTAATGAGATTGGTCTAAAATTAACAGGATCAGAAGTAATGCCTGATTGGAAAAGTGGAGTTATTTTACTGTTTTATTAAATTAGGTAATACACCATAGTCAATACACTCATTGAATATTAAAGCTAGTTCGGGAGCAATTATGTCAGTCAATGTTTTTACAACGCTACAACTACACACACACGAGTACAGACAAAACACTTTTTAACTTTTTATTGCTATCTAGTGTATCCAAGACCAATTTTTCATTGTCTTCTCTTTCCAACGAAAGCTGTGAACACAATTCTTTGGTAACCTTTAATTCCAGCAAAGTCCGGTGAAGTTTGGACTCATCCTGGCGTGAGAGGGCTTTACGGGTCATCATTATTAATAAATTAACTGTACCTCACTCCACCAAACCCTTTTTCACCAGAGCTGCGCTTAGGAAAATAAAGCGATACTATTGGTGGATTTAGACGACCTCCGCGGCGTAGCGGGTGGATAGCCGGCTGAGACGCATGAAATTGCGGGTTCAATTCCCGCCGCGGAACAAATGTTTGCATGATTTTTGTTCTGCGTCTTGTTGTTTTTCTATATATTATAAGTATGTACATATTTACAAATAAAAATATTTGAGTATTCTACTCGTATCAGTTATCTGGTTTAACTTTTGAAACTATCATGGTTATTAACACTATTTGTACTAAGAAAGAGGGTAGATCGTTATATCTGCCAATAACTATCCACTCGCAAAGACTTCAGTTTACCCGTGATCATGGTGCATGCAACTGCGTCGAAATATCGGGACACTCAAGAACTCACAAATCATGGTAAATATCCCGTTTTTAGTACAAATAGTTATCTGGTTCTATAATCGGTACGAGCTTTGTTTATTTGGAACTAGATAGGGCTGTGTGAAATGTCCAGCATGATTGGTGATTGTTATTTTTGTTTCCTCGCACACCGTTCCTTGCACATCTCTGGTGAAAACGCACCTTAATCCCTGGATTACAGTCAAATGCACATGTCGGGTTTGAGTGAAAGGTATATTTAGTAAAAAGCAGGTTACCGGCTTCCGTACTTACCGGTACATGCAAATTATCTTGCATTCTTTTCCAAAGACATACACAAAATATCTGCGCAGTCCGCATCTTAACGTCGTAGTAACTAATTGTGGACCATGTTAGTTTTAAATCGATTTAAGTACAGTATTCGTAACTAGATTCCAGTAATAACACCTTGCACCTTGCAGCCTTGTAGAGTTTTTATATTGAATGATACCCCTTACAACCTACATGATAGCGGAGGTAACCTTAAAACTTTTTTGTTTTAATTTCATAGAAAAGACTTATACTTGTAAAAACTCAAGCAAAAAGTTCTTTCGAACCGGTAAATACGGTAGCCGAGCCTGTTTTACGTGAAATCGTGTGACGGATTTGTAAAAGACTTTTGAAAAGTATTTCTATTCACGTGTTGCAATTGAGTTGGTTATAATGTATGGCAGGTGTGCGAATCCCGTTGCCTGCGATAGATCTACATTTTGCATTTTTCATTTCCAATATCTGTACGTCTGGCACAAAATATTTAAAAAATCTTATATGATAATCAAATAATAATATTTAAATTAAACAAATAAACTAGTTTAAAATTTTTACACAATATTTGAATTTACATTTTTAGACTTAAAATTACTGGTTTTGTATGTAAAAGCCTCCTCCAGCTCTTTCCATTTCTCACGATCCTTAGCGACTCTGCTCCATATTTTGCCTGCTACCTTCACGATATCATCTTCCCATCGTATACCAGGCCTTCTTTTTCTCATTTTTTTGTGTATTAGGTACCAATTTGATATTGTTTTGGAGAACCTCTCGTTATCCAGTCTTTGGATGTGCCCGACCATTTCCATTTAAGGGAAAGCACTGTCTGCGCAATGTCTTTTGCCTTAGTTTTTTTTTCTTATTTCTGTATTCTTGACTTTAATTCTTAGTTTGGGGGATAAGAACGCAGTTTCTCTTTGACAAACCCTTAGTCGTTGCAGATTCCGTGCAGTTAAAAACCACGTCAGGCATGCGTACGTGAGTTTGTTTTTAATTTTATTGGTAGTTTATTTTTGAAATCTTGAACTGAATGTCTCAAGTTGATGGAAGCAGGGTAGTGCAGCGTAGGGCACATTTCTAAGGTGCGTTACTTAAATTAGAAAATTAATTATGGCGCTAATAAAATAATACATAGGCGAACTTAATGCTAATTAGCATTTTCTTACGGCTAACCTTTGTGTAGTGTAGATTAAGTGGTAATGGCAGAAAATAAATAAACAAACTTAAACATAGGTAACTTTAACTTTACCACAAAATAAACTTATTAAAATTAATAATAATACACATACCTAAGCGAAATACATAATTATACATATACTAGCTGACCCGCCAAATTTCGTACCGCCTTGACATGCATATGACGCGGACTGCCAATATCTCTGGTAGAATTATCAATCGGCAATCATTAGCTACATCTACGTATGAGAAAATGAATTTTGTTCTTATTTTTTTTTTTGCGTGAATTAATCCGATATTTTATTAGTTATTCTGCTATTCTGGGCGGAAACAAATCCAACAAATCAAAGATCATCAAAATCGGTCCAGCTGTTCTTGAGTTATAAATGGTGTAACTAACCCGACTTTGTTTTATATTATAGATAAAGTGCTCAATTTTGTGACTTAAGAGTAGAAAATACAATCCCGACCGTTTTCTGGCTCCGAAAATCCCGGGACTGTACTTGGCTAATCTCGGGATTTTCGGGATTGCCACAAACAAGTCTAGTTTGTATTCTGTAGAACGTTGCGCCTTGACAATAACCTTGCCTAGATTATATTAATAGCATTTATTACATAACGATAAAAAACAAGCCTTATGTACGCCGTCGCGTCGTACGATACGTATCTACTATACACTACACAGGTACAGTCCTAATAATATGTTTATCGTACAACTTAGAAGGGACTTCCCCACTCGGAATACTTCAATAAAATACTCTTAAGGTAATTCCTAAGATAATAAGATACATAAGATAAGAATAACAGATGATGCGCTGAAGCCAGAAACCTCTCAACCCCAACTGTCATTAAAGGAAAAGTTCCCAGATCCTGAAGTACAAGTACAAAATGAATTGGGGTTGGCAAATAGTCTTAGGTGTGAAATGAGCCTGTTCGAAAATAGAGGAGTTCGTGGATATAACTTAGAAAGAGCATATAAGTATCTATTGCCTATTCCTCCAACCAGCGTAGAACCTGAGCGAGCGTTTTCAGCTGCTACTTATGTTGGCAATACGCTACGAAGCAGGCTTGGAAGTCAAACATTGGATGCTTTGATATTTCTGCGATTATATTTTCGAAATTCTAATTAGTTTTTTGTGTTGTCTTTTTAATTTCTTGCAAAAATATAGTTTTTTTGTTTAGTCTTTTTTCTTTTCTTATTATATTGTGATTTGTGTTGTGCAAAGACATTAAATAATTTTTTTTAATTACTCAAGTTTTATTTTCATTTGACCCCAAATACAAATCACACGCCTGGGATAGGCCCGGGCTTGCGCTTCAAAAATCCTGTAATCCCGGGATTGAAAAACATGCTCGGGATTGTATTCTCTACTTAGGAGGCAATACTTTGTTTTAGACGTGGTAGGCCATATCCCTGTCCGATCTCCATGTCATATAAAAAGGCTACTACGCACTGTGTCAGTCAACTAGCTATAGCCTCACGGGTGTACTAACGGGACATCATTAATTAAAGACAGCAGATGTTCAGTGGAACTTGCAATTAACGCCGAGAGTGAGAGGCGGGCAAAATGGCAGCCGGGAGAGATATACTATCCTTTATTGCTTACTATTGCCGTTCGGGTATAGATTAGGTTTGTGAAGATAAGACTAGAATACGAGTATCACAGTATTCAAAAAAGATATTCTTATTGTTATTATCATCATGAAATCAGCCATAGGGCGTCTTTTCCCGAACTATGTTCAGTACCGCGCTTAAATCTTTGTGGGAGGTCTTCGCAAGACGCCTAGTTTGACGCCAACGTCTGACTGTCTGTATATCTGTGTCATCGTACGAGTATATCCCAAACGGATGGACCGATTTGGACGCGATTTTTTTTAATAGAGAGCTAGATTAACTTTAATTTTTAGCTATGTGTGATGGAGATTAAGTTAGCCGATCCGAAGATTATCAGCATGTTTCCTTTATAGTGAAGGGATCTCAGCTGTTAAATTGTAATCTCTTAAGGGTCCTTTTAGTGGGCTTAGAATAATTAGAAATAGAATAGAAGTTTCCAATAATTTTCTGTTCTAATCGCAGGCCACAAAACAATGAATGTGTGGGTTAGTGCCAAGTTTTACATTCGCCGAAACGCACACAAGCACACGAGTAATGCAGCAAGCGGATGGACGTTTTCATCGCACAAACCTTCATATTTTTTTGTTATACCGAGAGCTGCACTCACTGTCTCATAAAATATACAGCGCAGACGTCGTTTGGAGCCATATATGGTTCCAATTGAATGACCTTTTCACACGTGTACTTTGTTTCTGTCAGTTTCTAGGGTGTCAGGTGTTTTGAAACTTTTATAAAAATTTGCTTGTTTTTAAGGTGGATCTTCATTTCGCTACTACCTTGACCTACAACCCTTGACGGTAATCGATGTGGTCTTAGATGTAACATGATGGTATAGAAGGAGCTTATTCAATCATAGCTTAGAGGCCCATATTATAGTTCGTTATCGTTTCTTGTTGGCAACCGGGGATGGCTTATTAAGAAAAATATCTCTCAAAAAAAAGCCTTTACTGAAACTGAAGGAAGGGTGGCCTTGGCCCTGCAGTGGGACACTACAGGCTCATAATAATAGGTCTTTACCTATGAAATTGCCGTTCTTCAGTACTAGTCATTTCAAATAGAAAAAAAGTTTGGAATGGCTTTGTATTCTAAATTCAAATTAATTTTGTTTTAAAAACATGACATTCTTTTTACAAACTCAGTCTTTTGTTTATTGATTAGCGTTGTATTTTCATTACATTTGAACATTTTTCGTCATAATGGATACTTTAAAAATTAGTGTAATTATGGAATATGAGTTCCGTCATGGCACCAACGCGACACAAACGGCACGTAACATCTAAAACGTTTACGGAGAGAACTGTACAAACGAAGGCACAATCCGTTATTTGTTTTCCCGGTTCCGTTCTTGAAATTTTGACTTGAAAAATGAAGCTCATGGTCGTCCGGAGACTTTGGTCAACAATGATGAATTAAAGGCGATTGTGGAAGCTGACGAAACTCAATCTATAGCTGAGCTAGCAGCAGCTTTTGATGTTAGCATCAAAACAGTTTTAAACTAAACTGTTTTAAATTAAAGGTAAAAAAACTTGATAGATGGGAGGCCCATAAACTTGACGATCGCCAGCGCAACGTACGTGTCGAGACCTGCCTCGCGCTGCTCAATAGACAAAGAAATGAAGGAATTTTGAACCGATTTGTTACGTGCGATGAAAAATGGATTCTGTTGGGCAATCGAAAGCGCTCAGCAAGTTGGTTAGATCCTGGTTCAGCACCAAAGCAATGCCCTAAACCAAAAATGACCCCTAAAAAGGTAATGGTCACTGTTTGGTGGTCTAGTGCTGGTGTGATTCACCACAGCTTTTTACAAAACGGCATGAGCATTACTGCAGATGTGTAATGTGAAGAACTGGAGACAATGATGGAGAAGCTTTTATGAACTTTTATGAACATTAATTTTAACATTTCAACATCAGTCTTTTAAAATTATTCGTATAAAAACTGCCGCCATGTAACCCTTGCGTGCAAACTCACTGTGTAAACAGTTTGTAGTCATTACTCACCAGACCTTGCACCTACCGACGATTACTTTTTCCAAAATTTAGACAACTTTTTAGTGGGTAAAAAATTCAATTCCCGAGAGGCAGTACAAAATGCCTTTGAAGAGTTTGTTGCCTCCCGTCCAGCTGATTTTTACAAGAAGGGCATCAAAAAACTGCCAATGCGTTGGCAAAGATGCGTCGATTGCATGGGTGATTACTTTGAATAACAGAAATAAAAAAAAATAAAAAAAATAAGTACTTTCACTTATTCCATACAAAACGGCAATTTCATGGGTAAAGACCTAATATAATAGTTGTAACTGGTTGGGCAACGAGAATAAGTACCTACTGATGAAGTCACAGCATGAAGTATTTTAAAGAAACACTGTTTTCTATGTTTTTGTAATGTTCAGTCGTAGGTACATCATAACCTATTTCCAATGCTAACATCAAACTTGAACTTTCTACCTATGTTACTCTATGGCATAAAATGGATGTATAACCTAATCTATGGCCAAGATACATAGTTGGCCCTCCAACGTTCATTGCGCGGGAAAGATATACGATAAGCCTTTTCCTACTACATAAATTCCTTTCTGTGCCTCATTATGCGCTTGTATTTTTATTATTATTACAGTAATATATTTATTATTTTATGGATTGTATCAAAAGCAAGTTTTTTTTTGTTATTTCTAGTGCTAACACCCTAGTAATATAATTAAAATCCAACCTTGCTAATTCAAATTCAAGAGTGGGGGAGGAATAATATCTGTACATGTCCCACATAGGGGTGTATTGTGCATTACCCTTCTTCTAACCTGACCCCAGCTATCCTAACTCCTTAAAGTAGCGGAGTAGGACTTTGGGTTGGTAGCAGCAGTTTTCCAGAGTCCCCGAGGTCGTTGATGACGTCGAAGATGACTCGCTGAGTTCGTGCAGTCTCGACTTTACTCTGGCTTCGTGGGAGGCCATACAGTGCAGCAATATGTGCTCCACTGTTTCTTCATTCTGTAGGCATCCTCGACATAGCCCACTATCCGTGACCTTCAGCCATCGTGATTTAGTTCGCAGTGTCCTGTGATGATCTTTACCATCATCCGCAAGTCCTCGCGTTTCATCTTTAGCAGTATGTTCGTTACCTTCCGGTCTTTTATCGGAAGTATTTTCTTGGTCTGCTTGCAGTCAGTTCTGCGTTCCCAGATTTTCTGATGCTCCTTCTCAGAATTTTTTCAACCTGTTCCTGATTTCCGCAGCCTGTGGGTTGGACATGCTGATATCGTGCAGAGTCGGGATAAGTTTGACTCCTTCCCGTGCTTAGGAGTCCGCCCTGCCATTTTTTCGGGCATGCGTCATGACTTTTTGCCCATGATATTGTAACCGTATGATTTTGGGCTAGTCTTTGGAGAGCGCTGTAGACTTCTGAGACCGATCTTGACCTTGTGTCAGGTCTGCCGAGAGATGAGTGCAGCGCTGTCTGTTATAAAGTTTAGCCGTCTCATTCTACCTGATTTTGTGGTTGCTTAAGCTAGTGAGTAATTTGATTATTACCATGTTTTAAGAAGAAAAAAAATTAAGGTAGACCCTACGACCACCAACATCATTTTATTCTGAAGCCTGCTAAGGAGTTGCTGAAAATAGGTCTCTCTCATAGATTTCTAGAGTGACTAGACCACCATTTGCACGTTCTCCCATCCGCCAGACTTGACGCTGGCGACAAGTTTGCGGACGAATGTTATAGTTCGCGGTTCGGCATTCATCATTCACAAGCAGATTTGTCTGCGGACTTGTTCAGTGGCAAGTCCGGCGGATGGACTCGTGTGGTGAATTGCCTACTGATCTTGTGAAGTCTATATTAAACGATTCTCAGCAGCCTTTCAGATAGCCTTTCAATTTAGTTGGGAACCTTTGGAAGTTCCGCGTTGCAGTACATGGTCTCCACCAGACCTATAAAATGCCCATGTTTAGAATAAGAAATAAAATAAAAGCTTATATTTTCTTTACGTGGTCTTTACACCGGTGGACTCTAAAATGTAAATTCAAATATTGTGAATTTACATTTTTAGAGTCCACCCGTGACCATGGCAGTTGTAATACAGCCGAAACGTCGGTATAACAAATGAAAAAGGTGCATACGTGATAAATATCTGTTTTAATCAGTATTTATACATTTTAGAGACTTAAAACTAGTTGTTTTGTATGCAAATACCACTTTTAGTGGTAAAAGTCATATTCAGAATATTTATTATAAATCATTTAGTAAAATTTCAACGGATAGATTTGCCAAACAACAAAAATACAATACAGACAGAGAATTTCTGAGATTAAAATGTTATTCTACAGTCACTGCTCGTATGATATCTCTCAAACGGAGGATATATTTTGATGGTATGTATGGCTGTTTTCCTCCATAAAACTACACTTGGCAATGGCAATATTTGTTTGAATCATATTTTTGTGTGAGGCGTAACTTGAAGAAGAAATTGTCGGAAGCATCAATTACTTTCTTTTAGATGGTTGTTATTTCTTAGAATATAATGTTAGAATATATTAGGGTTGACTGCCGTTTACCTCTAACTATACAGTAATAATACTAAATAGGCTACAGTGATAACTTGTAGCCTACCTTTGGACGTTTGTAACACCGAAAGCATTAATCGAGCGCTGTCATCCTAAGACATACGGATGAAACATCTCATGAGTCTGTAATTTCATCGGCATCCATACCCTTCAAACTGGAATACTTTCCCGGACAAACGCTTTTACGAGGAGCTGTTCTACTATTTTATGGAAGAGATCACTTTTAGTAATCACTTTTATTTAATAGGTAAATCGTTTAAAGGGTATACGCTTTTATAACAAACTCCCAAGTGATGTACAAAAATTTATAATTAACAAATTTATAAATGTTCAAAAATGTTACAATTTAGACTTAATTTATTTGCTTTATTGTTATGTATTCTAAAAAGATCATTAAAAAGAACAACTAGCCTTGTTTCTTGCTTTTCTTTCCTGGCTTGGTCGCGAAGGAGCACGCAGTAAAATTGACGTTTCAAAGTGATCCTTGTCATTTTAATGAATAAAAGATTTAGATTTTTGATTTTTAGTGATAATACCATCCGTTTTACTAAATTAATTTGTAAAAATTACATGTGTGTTTTATTTTGGTGAACAATAAACAGTTATTTTAATCTATTTTATTCAATTAAGACAATGTAAAAAAAATGTGCCGCCGTAACTGTCGTATTCAATAACGAGAATGGAATTGATTTCATATTTAAGCAATATTTACTCGAGGATTTAAACTACTTATATGAAAGTCAGAAACGCAATTGGTGAAACTTTTCTCGATACAATTATTTGTCAAAATCGGCTCTTCTAAAACACTAATATCGGGTATACTCCGACTCTAGAAAAGATTTAAAGTATTTTTTACATAGGTATGTAGGTAATTATGGTACCAAAATTAATGGAAAAGATTTTTTTTTATTTGTTGGTTCTCATGCAATTCGAGATTTTCATTTTTTGTCGCTTACGTCATTTACTCCTGCGACAATGCAGCGTGGCTATATATATATGTATATATATATATCGTGGTATATATTTGTATCGTTCTTCACCTAAGCAAGTAAATAGCTTTGTCACTTTTTTGCATTTCCGCATTCTCCGCCCTATCGTCACCGAAATTAAATTTGTATACCGTCTTAAACGCAGGAATTTGTAGTTTAGCTAAGCTGAAACCCCCAAGAAAAATCTAAATGTCCAGCAAATACAAAAGCGCCACTATAAAATAACAAGCATAGCAAAGGTTTATCGTTTTCACTTCTGCGCAAACATGTTGTTTATAAAATATCAGAATAAAACCTCCACAACCAACGCCCGGCTATAGGAAACGGACAAACAAAGCGACAACTCAAGAACAAAGGCACGACCCGCGGTGCTATGACGAATACAAACTAACAACATTACACGTGCAACCTCCCCAACCCTTCTCTTCTCAACGTTACAGATCATTTTTGCTTCATTTTGGAGGGTAGTATGGTTGCATATCGTGTCAGGAAAGAGTGACGTTTCAGAATGTGTGTTTTCCGTGAGAGCACTGGAATTGTGCGGATTTTGGAATTGAATTCGTAATCTCTAGGTCATAATTTTAGATGCTCATTTGAATTTACACTTGAAAGAAGAGACAGGTATGAAGATAAGGATCATAATTGCCTTGATTTTCCTTTATACGAATTTGAAACACACCTAAATACGCTGACACGGGGTCTGTTTGTAACACTCAGTACGGAAGACTATTCGTGCTACTCGCCTACCTATATGTACATGTATTCTTTCTCTCTATCTATGTACTTTGTGGCCTTCCTGTGTATCTTAAATAAACGTATTTTGTTTCATTGTTCTTATAAACTACCTATTACTACCTACTTAAAAACAAATTTTTGACTTACCTTGGCGCTCTTTCACCTTTTCGTTCCTTCTGTGCTATTTATTTGATGCATAAATTGTCCTTCTCTACCGGCTAATATTTTCTCATCTCCATTGTTCACATCCCATTCAAAAGGTACGCGATGAAAATGCCTTAGATAAAATCTAGGGTAGAATTTGCAATATTCAAAGGCGATGGCTAGATCGCTATTACTCGTTGCTAGGATTGGCTTACAGTTTAACTTGAAAGGTTTTATCATGTTTTCCTAGAAGTTTATTGCAACTTTACACATTATTGAAGTTTGCGATTGAAAGATACGACAAGGTTTTATAGGTGCATAGAATAAAGAAGTTTTATACTTTTAAAAAGAAGTTTATTCTAAATCCATAATCGGCATCGCAAGCAGAATGAGAACAAACACTATCCGACTATACTCCATTCAGAAGTTCGGTTCTAACAGCCGACTGTATTGTTGACGATATTATTGCATTGTCACCGAAGTTACGTACCTATAATGTAATATCACTTTCTTTTTTGATATTCACGCTATCTCCCCATGTAAGTATTTACATTATAGCGTGAATATCACGATCAAAATCTGTATAAAAAGAGAGTGATATTACATTATATTCCCAATTTCAGCTCAATTGGTTAGAGGACTTAGGGGGAACTGGTATTAATTAAGTTGCAAATTTGAGGACATATTAAAAAGCAACAACCAAAGCTTCTTTGCTATTAGCACATTCATATCACCCGCATTGATGTTCAACATAAACTTTCAAACACAAAATTTTTAACCCCATTGAAGGCTAAATTGGCACCTTTCCAATAGCTGAAAATATGAAGACCGAATTTACATTTCATTGGTGCAGACAAGTAGTGGCTGAAAGACTGACAGCTCTTTTTGGTATTTCTTTTGCCGGATAAAAGTAGTTGCCTAAATAGACGTCTCGGAATAAATTGGGGGTTCTCGTAAAACTTGAGAACGGTATTAGGCGTCTATCTCCGTACCCAGTTCGAGAGGCAGTGGTGGTTTTACTACAAAATACGTACAATTTGAAACTTGGAAATCAAACTAATGGTTATATCTTTAATAACAAATGAGACGTCTTGACCTTTTTAACAACATTACCATGGTTTTGTAAAGGATTTTCGTAGTTTTGTTGTAAAAGGCGCTCTCATCTCTCTCATCTCATCTAGCCTATCCTTTATCCATTAAGATAATTTGATGCCCTACACAATCTTCTCCTGTGGGCCCCCCTATCGTGCGTGCCGGGGGAGCAACCACCTACGAGCGAGCGGGAGTGAGGTCATGACTGGACCGAACGTCAACGACAATTGCTTTTACTCTTTCGTGTGCTCGTTTTTTTCCTCGGTTGTCTCTGGTGCCCTCCTAAACGGGATGCCCTAAGCAATTGCTTAAATAGCTTATAGGCTAATCCAGGACTGATATTATATAACTTAGAAAATCGAATAAATGCGTAGATGCAAATTGAAGAGTTTGACAATTTTCTAATGAATCCAATCATCAGATCCTGATCAAATTTAAATAGAAACTACTCCTGAGAACCCTGTTCTAACAAAAAAGAAATGAAATGGGACAACGTGGGCAAATAAAATCAACTAAATTGAGATCCTTGTTCCAACGTCATCCTTGTTTGGTTTAATTTTGAACAGTTTTTTCAATCTTCTTCTAGCATTTTGTTTTTTTTTGTGCTAACTGCGTATATCTAGATACTTATTTGAGTCAGAGGTTAAGGTTACTGTATTCCACCATGCTAAGCGCGTCACAAACGACGAAGATGCTATCATATTTTATGTTCAGTTAAAATATCGCTCGCCATACAGTCCAATGTAAGATGAAAATATATATTCGCCGACTTCATCGTGTGTGACGCTCTTTGTGCTATTGTGTTTTCTTTTGTTTGTCGTACGTATCACATAAATGTTTTTTTTTTATGAAACATAGCCCGAGTAGTACCTAAAGCAATTGTTGTAGGTTTGTTTTAACAAATAGATATAGACATAGACACATTTACTCAAACTTTAGAATCACAAGGAAGTCTTAGTTACTTTACAGAAAAGAAATGCAAACGAAAAGCGCAAAGTGAAAGATTCAGCTGTATAGGGGATTTGTCAAATAATACTAGATATAAAAAAAAACTTTAATTAGTAATACAAGTAAGATGCAAGATTTCAAAAACACCTGCCACTTAAAAAACCTTTAAAACCACGTCAAACTGCTAAACCAAAACCACCTCAATTAAACTAGGTTTCCAGCAAAAAAAACCGCGTCCGAAACGGTCCATTCGTTTGGAAAGTACGATACGAGTACCACCGTTAGACAGCTATCTTTTTGCGTTGTGAGTTAAATAACAACTTTTACGTTTAAGTTTAAGTAATTTTCTCCACTATCTTTCAAGCTACACTTTCTTGTGATTGTAAAACCTTGGTTAAACTATTTGGAATGTAAAACACGGACGAAAAGGGCCTGTGTCGGTTTTATGTCTGTCTTGTAAACACCCCTTGCATCCCAATCGGGTGAGCCACTTTTGAGTGACTGCAGGAAAACCCTTTGTTTGATTAAACTTTTATTTACGCAACAATTTACACTGTTGGTACTTATCTGTTTTTTTGGAAACCAATATCAGAATAATAAAATATATTGTGTCTTAGAGATTAGCTCAAAATAAACTCACAGCTCAAACTAAGTTTTATATACAGTTTTTATTAAATCAGATGTAAAAATAACAACAAAATAACTACGGTATCGTGGCAAGACAAAGTATAGATCACGTAAAACACGACATGGACGAAATGGCAGGCAGTACTAGATAGTGCTAAAATGATAAATCAATATAACCCTAAAACAACAAAACATAAATGGTTCTAAAGCTGGCGGTCCGCTACTTGATTTCTTTAATAATAAATAATAAATATTGCTGGACATTTCACACGGCGCTATCTATCCCCAAATTAAGCAGAGCTTGTACTATGGGAACTAGATAACTGATAGAATACTTAAATACATACACATAATATATAGAAAAACACCCAGACAGGGAACAAATATCTGTAGATCATGCAAACATTTGTTCCGCGGCGGGAATCGAACCCGCTACCTCCTGCGTCTCAGCCGGCTATACACCCACTGCGCCACGGAGGCAGTCAATATTTCTTTCGCAGTCTCCTGTCTCGGTCTCGCTGATGAATTGATCAGCATCATCATCATTAAAGCATTCTCCGGAGATCTCCAGAACGACCGTCAGTTTTTTGGCCTGAGCCCCGCCCACTGCCACTTTTGCTTGTTAATTCTCTGGACTATGTCAGTAACTTCTCATTTCTGAATTGAACACATACGGAAACCTAAAGCAAAATTCCATCTCTGTCTTCAGTCTGTGTCTCGACCACGACCATCTGGTAAGCTGTCTAAGTTTAAAAACTAGATCCTATACTATATGGTAAATACCTGTGATAGCTTGTAAAATAATACGTGCCTAAGAGCGTTACTGGATACCAATAAATTATTAATCGCATATGCAAGGATTACGCAATTACTCAAGCACGCTTAGCAGGTGTTAGCTTCATTAGTACTTACTACATTTCAATACCAATGGTAATAGAAAGACCACGCACTAGGCGGCCACAATTCATTAACTATAAGCTTCTGCCCGTGGCTGTGGATGCGTGGGCTGTCAGTAAAGTAGACTATGTCTCAATTCAGGTCATAATCTATCTATACTAGATTTAATCGAAATCGGACGAGCCGTTTAGTCGGACAAAAATGAAAAATGGCAGAGAAACTGATCTACTTTAAAATGTATAATATTACTATGGATTAATTTTATAGGCAGACTTACAATGAGCCGATAGTTCTGGATACAAGATAGTTCTGGTTGCCGCAGCCTGCCGTTTTAATTGCAAACTTGTTATTTTAGCAAAAAGCTAATACGGAATGGCGGCGGCGGTTGAATTATTTTGTGAACGTAGCTAGGCGTAATAAAGAAGAGAATCAACATCCAGAAGTCGTTGCAGACAAGTAAGATGAGGATGATGAATATAATCCCCGGTAGTAGCTTTTCCCAAGACACATAATAAGAGAATACACGGGCGGGTACTAGTTTAATATATTTCGTACACGGACCATCGAAATAGTCACATTCCAGAGCATAGCCATCACTAAAAGCCCACACGATATAATTATAGGTAGAATGTCATTAATGAAATAGGAAAATATCGGCCCAAGTTAAAATGAATTGCTATATTTCGGGGCAATAAAGTTTCATTTAAGCTAGATTAATACTGATGTCCTGTGAATCTCGAATGCTCTAATTTGGTAAATGACTATTTTATCGTCGACTATTAAAGTAATGATACTAATGATAGCTAGATGTGCCTATTGTTTTCTCGAAACAGCGCGCTATAACCCACAATATCAAGCTACGAAAGTTGCTGATTTTGACAATAATATTGGGGTGTTAAATTCATAGAACGAGGAAAATAATAATGTTTGGGCAGGCAAACTTTTTGCATAGAATAAATGTTAGTTTGTACAACAATGTAAAATATAATACCTAGTAACAGGTGCTGTAGCTACAGCTACGGTACAAATATATATTATGTATATATATTATTTCATTATATATACATATATAAATTTATATTTGGATATTTGCTTGGTTTACCTTAGATTATATACCTCTATGTTGTAAAGACTCTGTCCTGTTAGAATGTCGATGGATCAAAGGCTGTGCCAATTATTTTGACGACCTCAGCGGCGCAGTGGGCGAATACCCGGCTAAGACGCAAGGGACTGTGGACTCGACTCCCGCCGTGAAACAAATGCATGATCTACATAATTTGTTCCGGGTCTGGGAATATTTAGATGACAAGAATCTTGTTCAATAATAATTATAACTAGATCAGTAATTTTGACATTATTATTATTAAAATGGTACCAACTAATGAAACTCGACATTGCATACGTAAAACGCTGAATATGGCTGCACGTATACTATATTATACTAAAAACCTTGTACCTACCCATATTACGCAATAAATAAGATTTGAAACATTGTCGACCGAAACACCGATAAGACGGTACGTGATAAATCCCGTATTCATAATGATAAATAAGATTTGATTTGATTTATAATTTTAGTATTCTTTCAAAACAACATTCTCGTAACAATTAGAGATTTCCAGGCAGCTATATCTAATTAAACTTGATGTATTTAAAAAACATGTCGTTGAAGTTCCACTGTGATAAACTGTCAAAAGAACGAATATATTTTTTCATCATTTTAAATTAAAAGCCCTCTTTGAGGTTCAGAATGAAACGAGCATGTTTGTGAATGCAAATATTTATCGGCATATGTGATGACCATGATCGTTTATCAACTAACTGTCATCCATTGAAATCCAATGAAATTTATTCAAAAGGAAAACTGAAATACTGTTCCACGCATCCTTGTTTCAAACAATGCAAAACGTGAAAGAAGTATTATTTGACGGCCCATGGGTTGTTTTGTAAAAAGAATTTTCACCCGTCATTTCCATTGAATGTTGTTTTCATTTAATTTGATGTTCAACGGAGTGACGTATCTGATTACTGTGCACTAGGAATGGAACGTTTCACGAGTAGTATGTGAAAAATCATATGTCATACATGAGGGGCAATCGCGCTCATTTTGAACGTGTCTAACGTTGAAACGTAACGTGTTTGGTTTGGGTTTAACGTTGGTTTGGCTGATGTGACGCGAGTCAGCGCGATACGATATGTGCATAACGTAACGATTTTGTTTTGGTTTTACTTTAGTATTATCGTTCATAATTAGGGCGATTGCCCCCCCCCCCCCTGCTAGTTCCTTCGCAAAACCTGCTAAAAATCATTCAAAAGAAATCAATTTTGGGTTTCAAAGTATACCTATCAGTCGCAGTCAATCGGGTCTGCTACAAATCACAGTCGTTCGCATTTCTTCGGAATTCATCGGGAGTTTTAGTTGCCCGTGGAATAGTAAGTGTGACATTACGGTGTCATAATGAAAAATCATTGCGATCAATTTTTACATGTGAAATAGTAGTGATAAAAAATAATCATCTGATCATAGAAAAAATATTTTTAAGTAGCAATAATTTCCATGCCTATTGTGTACGAACTGGCGTACACATCGGTACTAAGGTACTAAAAATTAAGTATTCTGTCAAATTATCTGGTTTCCACAGTACAAGCATATGAAGCTTTGCTTAGTTTGGGGCTAGACATAGCACTGAGTAAAATGTCCAGCATTATTTATCAAAATTAATTGTATTACTACTTTTTTTGTGAAACCTTATTAAAATGCTTAAACTTTTCCAATTCCCGCACAATAAACGTTCTCAAAACTAGGATTAAATAAGTATAGTCCATGTAGTAAAATTTTTGTAGAAACTTGTTGAGAGGTCGCAACGGGTTTAGTTATCCGCTCTAAGAAGTTATAACAAGCGCATACTTAACTTTGGTAAACTACTCAAGTGCTATTTTGCACTTAAAAACAAAAGTTTTAATTAGAAACAAGTGCCTTCGGGTTCGTTTGAGGTGCCTTGTTTTCGTTTGCTTAATTCAAACTTGGCTTAGCCTGTTTATGAATTGAATAACCTAATTTAAATTGGTTTAGTTTTAAATAGTTTTATTTGTTTCGAATAAATATCTAAATTAAAAAATGCTTATTTTAAAGGAAACTATGAACTTTTCCTATTTGGCTGTACTTATGTAAAAATCAATTGGTCAAGCACGTGTCGAACCACGCACAGTGAACGGTTCCGTAGCCAGTACGGCTGTATCTTAGTTATATTAAAATGCAAAGTTAATTTTGCAGTTCATTTTGATCATTTTGTATGAACGTTATACAAACTGTTTACAAACGCAACTGCAGACATACGAGTAAGTTGGTCTACTATTGCTCGTAAATTAGTAAAGTCTTCTTAGCTTTGATAATTCTTCTTTCAACTACAGTATGTGTAGGTACTACTATAAAGGACACCTTTTAGCTGGAAAGGGGGGGGGGAATCACACGACTATTACGAAAATAACAATTTTGAAACTACATATATTTCATAAATGTGTTCTTGTATCAAAAACGATATAAACGTATGAACTATTTTCGGATTGTTTCCTTTACCTGGCTATGGGACCTTGCTTCTTACCAAACATGATTATAGGCCAACGGGAAGTAGGTACCCTATGATTTTTGGTTTATTTGTGAGTATAAATAAGCGACATACTTATGGCCGTATGTTTTGATAACATTGACTTATTTGAAGTATTGTCTAAAGATATGAGTGTTTAGAAGCTTGATTTTTTTTATGGCTTCAAGAGATCGAAGACCTACGTATTTGATATGAATTTCAACTTGATATCTCCACGCGTTCCTGAGAAAAAATGTCTTGCCAGACGGCACATAGATAGATGGACAACTAAGGGATCCTATAAGGGTTCGTTTTTTCCTTTCCAGGGTAATAAACCCTAAAAAAATACGAACAAACTTTGAAAGACTTTTAATAAATACTACATGCTAACAAATTAATAGCAAAATAGTTACCGGGCTATTTCTTTAAAATTTCAGCACCATACTTGTAGTAGAAAGCACGCCAAAAGTAGGCTCTATCGGGAGTTAGTGGCGCAACGTACTGCGGCTCTAGGGAAATGGCAAGGTGGTGAGGAAATGGCAGCCACTCACCGTTCCCAGAATCAGGCGTCGGTGACCTGTAACGATTATAGAACCATTAATACCAGAGTCTCTCACTTCAGAGGTCCTGCCTAGAATATTAACAGGATATTAAATTTTAACAAATGACAACAGCGTACGTACTTAAACTTTTACTACCCACCTATTACCGGCATACCCTAAGAAATCTGCAGTCACTGGTCTGATAACTAGTTTTTTTATACATCCTCCACCCCAGCAATATTTTAGCTCGACAAAGTATTGACATTAGCTGACATTATATATGACTGCCTCCGTGGTGCAGTGGGCGTATAGCCGGCTGAGACGAAGGAGGTAGCGGGTTCGATCCCCGCAGCGGAACAAATGTTTGCATGATTACAGATATTTGTTCCGTGTCTGGGTGTTTTTCAATATATTATAAGTATGTATTTACAAAACAAAAAAGTATATAAGTATTCTATGAGTTATCTGGTTCCCATAGTACAAGCTCTGCTTAGTTTGGGGCTAGATAGCGCTGTGTGAAATGTCCAGCAATATTTATTATTTATTATTATTTATCACTACAGAAAATCAAATGGTCGTGTTAGAGTTGTCAGCAATCTGCAATGACCGAAGAGTTTATACTACAGAATGTTCTATATGTAAAAGAAAACATTGATAAAATGACTAGAAATAAAGATGTACATAATTTTAACACCCAAAATCGAAATCGTCTTGTCTTACCTAAAACAAGATTAGCCAAAATTTCAAAGAGTTACTACTGCACAGGAATTAAATTAAACAATAAAATACCGTACAGTGTAATAGGTATGTATGTCAGATAATTCATTTAAATCATTTATAAAAAGACATCTTATTTGCAAATGTTGCTATAAGTTGGATGAAGCTTTTGCTGAGAAGACAATATTTAAATTTGATGAATTGTAGTGATTAGGTACCTGACATATATACAAATATTATTGTTATACTTTCTCATGATAATTTAATTATTATTTACAATTTGACGATGCTTTTGCAGACCTTAACTTATTATTTGGAAATTTTTCATTCTTTTTTTTTATAAATTGTAATAACTACATATAAGTATGTATATATTGTTTAGGTATGTAATTAAGTGATACCTATGTTTAAATTGTTTGATCTGACTTGTCCAAGCACATGTAATTTGTCAAAGGATATGAATAAAATGAAATGAAATGAAATACTTTAGATAACTCATATTAAAAAACTTACCCATGCTTAGCGAAATTGGTCCACATCATGGTCATGAAAGTGATTATTCTCGCATCGTCTTCGTCCATTGGCAGAGGTAGTCTCTCGAGCTCAAAAATATAGAACAGTTCATCTCTGTTAGCCGTCGCTGGCAGACTCGTATTCGCCAACAACCGGCCCAGATTCCTATTCCCAATGTAATTGAAAATATACTCGTAGACAGGAAGGTTTGAACTGTTTGAGTACATCTCAGACAACAGATTCATAGGCCCAACGAATGAAAAATCAGAGTTCATATTTATCAGCCCACCAATCAACGCTTCCTCTGACGATGTATTTGTAAAGTAGGTGTCTTTCAGCATCGTTCTAAATTCTTCTCTTTCCTTCTTAGGTACTACAATACTCTTCTGATCAAGCGCGGAGAAGTCATTATTCTGAATTCTGTCCATTTGACTCGTGATAGTGTTATAATCGAGAGTGCTCGTAAGGCCTTCCACGGTGGTAATGCCGAAGATAGCAGGTACAGGGTTGAAACAGCTATGCTTTTTACCCAAAGCTAAGATTTTGTAAGGAGTGTCAGTCAAAAACGGTTCCTCATCATCAAAAACTTCTTCAACTGTCGGTAGAAACACTGACTTCGCATTCATTTGCTTTCCAATAGCTTCTTCTACTTTATCAACTTCGGTGTCTGTGTACAACTGTAATAATTCAGCAGGATCCGAGCTGATAACTCCTAAAGACTTAGCGACTTGACTAGCCGTCTTCAAACCGTTGGCGTCGAACGATTGGGGGGTGAATAACGACCCACTCTGTGAAATTACCCTGTGGAACAATCCCTTAGTAGACTCTGAAAGTGTCAAATAAATAGCAGCTACCCCTCCACTACCCTGTCCAAAAACCGTTACATTATCAGGATCTCCATTGAAATTTTCGATGTTATCTTTGATCCATCTCAAAGCGGCTCTGATATCTTTGAGCCCAGCGTTTCCGGGAGCTTCTTTGACAGCGAGGTTGAGGAATCCGTACGCGTTTAGTCTGTAGTTGACCGTCACGAGGACCACATTATGGCTGACGAGGTATTGAGGACCGTAAAAAACAGGTGAGCTGGATCCAATTCCAAACTCGCCCCCGTGTAAGTATACCATGACAGGGAGGGAGGAGTTTCCACCGTGAGGGGTGTAAACATTCAGGATAAGACAGTCTTCGTTGTCGCTGGGGGCAGCTAGAGGATCGTTGGTTGGAAATTGTGGGCAGATAACAGCTCTGTTATTAGCTTTGTAGACACCGGGATAAGACGGTGGATCCGATGGAGCCTGTAAATAAAAAAAATACTCAGGTTGGTACTGTATACATATGAGGTAAGAAAATAAATAAAATAACATAATAAAATAAGATATGTACTAAATAATAGCTATATACCGTTGTGAATGGCGGAAATAGGGGGAGGCCTTTGCCTAACAATGGGAAAATATTGGCTTATAGTAATAGTAAGAGCTAATAGAAATTTAATAGTATATAATAATAGAAATAGTAATAGTAATAGAATAGTAATAGAAATTTAGACAACTTACCCTAAATTTAATAGGTACTCCATATCTGATTCCTAAAAACTCATAGTAAAGTCCGCTACTGGCAACGTTTCCTTCGACTTTACCCTGCTTTGTAACAACCACTTTTGTGTTATCCTCACAGAAAGCAGCGTTTAGACTGACGATCAAAATAACAAACTGGCTGAAAAGCCCCATCCTATACTACCTGATATTTTACAAACAGTGAAGAAGATTATTATTAGCCTCACTTTTATACAGCAAAATAAATACCGGTAAATAATAAAGTTTATTTAAACCATGTCCCGAAAGCATAAAATCTAAATTCGCTTGTATACTCATTTTTGATACGTGACTCTTGTCTGATTTAAATAGATTTGATGTTTCATTCAATCGATTTGAACGTGATTTATCTGAAATAAGGGATACAAGTATTATGTAAGTACTAACACAGATAACAGATAAAATGATATTGATAATTCACCAAGTACAGTCGACACCAAAAGTAGGTAGGTACCTCAACTGTTAACACATTTCATTTTGTGCTCACCGAAATCATGAAAAAAATTGCTAAATGATTCAATATGATTACTGGATAAACAGCAGTAAACTACTTTTGAGATTTTATTTTATAACACAGGGATTAAACCCCCATAGAGAATATAAAAAAAATATTCCAAAAAATTGCCTAAAAAGTATGTCTATACAATATATACATTTAATAAAACTGCACATAACTGATAATTACTTAATTTTTTTTGTTATACCTTCGCCTCTGGTTTTAGTTGAAAATTAGCCATAAAATAGATAGGTACAGAAGTTAAGTTTAGTACGAGACATAACAGGCGCACGCACACAACGATAAGATTAGATAACGTTTATTTGCGAGAACATAGTATGAATCTATAAATGAATTTTTAAATGAGAGGTCGGAACTAAGTGCACAAATATTGTGGACTGACGAAGCCACTTTCACGCGGTTTGGAGTGTATAACCAACACAATGAACATTTTTGGGCACATTCAAACCCCCCCCCTCCACCGTGAAAGTAGGTATCAACATAGATGGAGCCTCGATGTCTGGCCCGGCATTATTGGGGACAAACTTGCCGGCCCGGTGTTCCTGCCGGCTAGATTGAATGGTGCCAACTATCTGGAGTTGCTGAGGGGTCACCGTTCGGCGTCCGTTGGAAGATCACCTCGAGGATTTTTCACTGGCAGCGTACCGGGATGTGATCTTCCAGAAGGATGGCGCGCCGGCCATGATACTCACGCGCCGTGCGTGTGTATTTGGACGACCACTTCTGGATGTGGATAGGCCGCAGCTGCACTGTGGCCTGGCCTCCGCGTTCTCCAGATCTAACCCCACTGGATTTCTTCCTTTGGGGCTATTTGAAGGGACTGTGATACGCCTGAACAGATGCGCGAGCGCTTAACATCTGCATGCGCCAGTATCACTCCTGAGATGCTGAAGAAAGCGACAGGCGCCGGGCTTCACCGTGCAGATGTATGCAGATGTATGCATGCTACGACAGTGCAGGCACTTTGAGCAACATCTAGGCGGCCTATGAACGTGCGAAAACATACCTACCTACCTACCAACAAGTAGTAACGTGAATAGTAGATAATGACGTGACTTTACAAAATGTTGTGAACATAAAGTAGGCAGGTTACTACTACCTACGTGAATGTTGTGTGCAAAATCTACCTCGATAGTAGTGTGACGGAAAACAAAGTGTTGATAGAAATGTGATATTTTGTGCAGTAGGTACCTGCCTACTTACTTATCGAAACAAAAAGTTGCTTACCCCATAAAAAAACAGAAAAAATTATAGGTAGGTATTTATCTAGCTCCTAACTTTATCCTAACTAACAAACTGTAGCTCCGCCTTACTGATCACGTGATTTGAGGGTTGCCACGCATAATTTAATTAACTTTTTGCATGAAATTTTGTAATCACTTATTTCTAAGGTAGATTGTCACAACTTGTCAACAACCATGGTCCCAATCACCCCCTTTCGGGATAACATACGAATTGAAACTCACCCTGTATATTGGACGGATATCAATATCACGTAGTTTTAACTTTAGCTAAGAATTATTAAATATTGTTTGCTCAGGTCATTAAATTCTTGAACTAGTTATTAAGTCTATTATAAAAACCACATACCTACTCATGTTTCAAATAATATTTATATTATATAGTACCTCAATCCGGGTTTCATATAAATCTCTAAGGTTTTTTTTTCTGTTCTTCGGGACATATCGGCAAATGTTCGACATCTTAGCAGTTGCGAGTAACAAATGAAGCATATTGTCTTAGGTCTTCGATTTTCAAAATTTAGCTGGAAACAATAAACATTTTCTGCAAAAGTACGAAATGGAATAGCAAAATAATTGCCACCTGTATAATGTACTTAATCAGTAGGGGTGATGACAATATGCCGGTCTTGGAATCGATTTACCGCATCTGTGCTCACATTATTTTCTCAGGCGATTTGTTTAACTTTGTTTGTTTGTGTAGAAGTATTTTATTCATATATTTCTGTTCAACTACTATTGAGTAGATATGCCGACATGATGTGTAACCTTAACCCGCCTTCTCTCTTAAATTATACCCTTTACTGACTTGGGTCATCTTCATAAAAATGATCAATGCTTAAAATAATATGTATACCTAATATCTGCACATAGTAGGTATGAAATGAAGTCGCTTCCGCTGTTCAACGGATTTTAACGTAGTTTTCAGGAATAGATAAGAGTGATTTAAGAGGAAGGTTAATATGTATAATACATACATAGTAACTGTTTGTTTGTTTGTTACCTTTTCATAACTAAACGGCTGAACGGATCGTAATAAAATTTGGCAAGAAGATAGATTATATCTTGGGAAAGGACATAGGCTACTTTTTACCTGAGTGCACAAAAAGAAGGTAATGTTGTTTTGAAATACCACGCATGCGAAGTCGCTGGCGGGTCAGCTAGTTATCTACTAATTTAAGAATGTAAGTGTATTAAGCCTTTAACACTTGTTGCTATGCCCAAAAAGAGTTAGGTTCTTATCGCTTTATTAATAGGAAAATTTATATATTTATGTATGGATATATTTTCATTATCATTTTTACACAACCTACTTTTTACAAAACGTTACACACACAAACAACCTGTATAATACACATATATTTTACACAACAATTTTTTTGCACCTGAGTACTTCTGTACCTCATAATGGATGATAATTCTTTCATTATTGCAGAAGTAGACAACTCACAGCAGATTGAATGCATTTCAGTTGGTAACTCTATAAGTTGCCATAAACTACTGAATCCAAAATCCAATAGTAAACATTCACTAACAATTGTAACCCAGAACATACGCAGCATAAACGCCAATTTTGATTTATTTCTTGCATTTACAACTAGTTTAAATGTATCTGTAGATATATTTGTGCTAACAGAATGCAGGACGAGTTCTCTTAATCCACCACCCGATTTAAATAACTACACTATGTTTTGGACGAAAAACAAGCTAAACCAGAATGATGGCGTTGTTACATACGTAAGACAAGAGTTGAAAGCCTCAGCATATGAACCATCTTTTTTAGATGGTAATTGTCTTGTACTTACGATATCACCGGATTATACGGTTATATGTTCTTACCGACCACCATGCTTTCAAAATGCTAGTAAATATCTAGAATCCCTTGATTCTGTGTTATTGAATGTCTCTACCAATAACGTAATATTCACCGGCGACATTAACTTGAATACCCTGCCTCATAATCTAGCAGACTACGCCCCAGATTATTTGAATATAATGGCCATGCATGGACTTAGACAGGGTATAAATCTTCCGACTAGAGCTGCTACATGCTTAGATCATTTCATGGTTAAAACTAATTATTCCTGGAAAACTTTGGTATTTGAACAAGCACTGACTGATCACTCCCCTATCCTACTCTTTATTAATAATACTAGGGTAACTAAAACTAGCATTACATATAATAAAATTATTATGAATCATGAAGGTATCAATGATTTGCTTGTTAATGAGTCCTGGGAAGACTTATACTTGATTGATAATGTAGATAATGCAACTGATCTGTTTACATCAAAACTAATTAATATTCTTAATCAGAACACTCAGATCAGAACTTTTTCTAAACGAAATCAACCCTTAAAGCCATGGATTACAACAAGCGTAGTAAGATCTATAAGGAAGCGAGACAGACTACATAAAAAAGCAAAAAAGGCACTAAATAACGAAAAGCTAAGAGATAAATACAATAAATATAGAAATGTGTGTAATAATATTATTAAAAAGTTAAAAAGAGACTACTATAAAACCAAATTGCTGGAAAATCAGGGCAACATCAAACAAACATGGAAAATAATGAGAGAAGTGTGTAATTTTACCCCAAAAAAATATATATCTAGAGAGTTGCTAGAAACTAGTAATAATCCAACACAATCACTTAACGAAGTTAATTCGTACTTTACAACTGTTGGTGAAACGCTTGCAAATGGGACTCTAACAAAAATGAGCACAACAGAAGGTCAACTCGCAAAATTAGCGAGGACATCGAACAGTCCAGTCAACTCTATGTCCCTGACACCTACGGATCCCGCTGAAGTCAGAGCCATGATTTTTGCACTTAAATCACACAGTGCGCCTGGATGGGACAAAATTACTGCGAAGTTACTCAAACAATTTATAATGTTCCTCGCTGTACCTATAGCATTTATTTGTAACTTAAGTTTAGAAACAGGGACTTTTCCCACCGCATTTAAACAAGCTGTGGTTTGTCCAATTTTTAAAGCTGGTGATAAAAATAATCCCTCAAATTATAGGCCCATTTCTCTTCTTTCCACGCTGTCCAAAGTCTTGGAAAAGCTAGTTAAGAGAAGAGTCATGCGATACCTCGAAAATAATAGTCTCATAAGCACAAACCAATACGGTTTCAGAGAAGGAAAGTCCACCGAGGATGCAGTCCTGATGCTAACATCTAAAATTACATCCTATCTGGATGGCGGAGACAAGTGTATAGGTGTTTTTTTGGACCTCCAAAAAGCATTTGACACTGTCTCCATCCCGATTTTGCTGACTAGACTGGAAAATGTTGGAATCAGGGGCCTAGCTCACGATTGGTTTCAGGATTATTTAACCAAAAGATCGCAGCGAGTACGTGTCGAAGGGCATGAAAGCGACAAAGCAGTGTGCACATTTGGCGTACCACAAGGTAGTACTCTAGGGCCTACGCTTTTCCTCGTCTACATTAATGACCTATGCAGTACTACCTTGCCTGGTCTCGACTTGCTGATGTTTGCAGATGACACTGTATTACTACTTCATGATAAAACTTGGAAAAAAACAGTAGCGCTAACCGAGAACTGCCTCTCAAAGGTGACGATATGGTTAGAGAATAGCCTCCTTACACTAAATACTAGTAAAACGAAATATATGTGCTACAGTATGACGGCCGCGGGAGACCCAGGAACCAATATTAATGTAAAGATACATACCTTTCCTTGTAATCGTAACAGTCGTGAATCATGTAATTGCTCTAATTTGACCCGTGTAAATACTATTAAATACCTTGGACTCGTTATAGATGATAAGCTTAACTGGAACGTGCACATAGAAACAATGACGTCTAGAATCAGAAAACTTATTTATGTGTTTCGAACTCTTCGAGTAGTTGCTGAGACCAAACTTGTTATACAAACATATAAGGCTTTATGTGAATGTATCCTAAGATATTGCATTTGTGCATGGGGTAGAGCGTCAAAATCTCACCTCATCACCGCTGAACGTGCACAACGTGCCGTTCTAAAGGTACTTTTATACCTACCCTACAGGCACCCTACTACAGACGTTTATGAGAAAACTAGTGTGCTTAGCATCAGAAAATTATTTATTTATGAAGGTTTACGTCGCTACCATAGAAAAATTGTTCCCTATCTACCTGATTTACAGAAAAGGGTTGACCGCTGTCCTGTTCCAATAGTTAGATCCCGATTTGCACAAAAACAATATAATGTCGTTGTTCCGCATCTGTATAATGTGCTTAATAGAGTGCTCAGGGTGAAGAAGAAGAGTAACGTTGAAATAAAAAAAATAATACTTACCTGGCTCAAAGAATTTGATTACGATGGTGTTGAAGCAATGTTAAATGGCTTTTATTGTTGATGTTTTCTTGTTGTATTCCTAAGTTCCTATCACTACACTACCTACATACGCGAATAACTTAAACACTAAATACATACATATATTTATAGATCCTGATAATTGTAAACAATGTATATAAATATATATTATAATCTAATTACTAAGCAAAACATGCACCTAAGTATAGCACCTACTACGTAACAGACTTGAATTTGAGAGAGCTTAGGCATTTCTTTTAAATACTTACTTTTTCAGTCATATGATTTATTCTTTTTAATTAATGCTTAAACTTAACTATCCTATCTTTGCTAGACATAATTTAAAATAAACACATGATGGGAGAAGCCACTGGCACCTGAAATACAGTTTTTTTAACTAGTTCGGGAGCCTATGGATTCAAATTTGACTATGTCATACTTAATTATGTCAATAAATAAATTTTTACTTTTTACTTTTACTTACTTTTACTTAGCAGTGTAGGGCGTAGTTAACTACTATTTTGTAATCTAACTACTAACTACGATTACAAGTAGTTAACTACAAGTACCTAGTTATGATTACATGTAATATAACTACAGTAATCAAGCTACATAAAGTAATCCTTAATCTGATTACTGTAATCGAGTAGTTATAACTACTGATTACTTTAGTAATATGAATATCTTGTTTTGTATGTAAATATATTTAAAAGTTAATATTTACAAGTATTATTTAATTAATCAATAGCTAATTGAAGTGGTTTTATGTAACCACATAATTATTTGTAAACCTGGGGTGGTATGAAAAAAAAATCGGTGGTGCCACACCACACACCGAGTTTGGCCCACGTACGCTTCGTTTAGTTCGTGCGGGATAAGTTGGCTATAGAGGTCATTCACCTACCTTCACCACCATATTGCAAAATGATACAGATGTATAGCTATTTCTGTCGCTTCTATACAAACATATTCCAAAACGGCGATTGCTAGAATCTTGTAGTACCGGTTGTCTATACATTGCAGGAGTTGCAAACTTTTTATGCCTACGTGTTGCAGTGTAATTAAAATGTATGACAGTTTTTGACTAGATTCTCGTAGTTATTAGTGTAAATGAAATAATAATTATAAAATAATAATAATGTAAAGGGAGAGGTGAAAAAATATAATTTCCAAACATCTGTAAAGGATTAATTAAAGTGAGAATGCGGCCTTTTTCATCTTATCTACTACAATTCTGTCATATTGTTTGGGACTTCTAACAAATTTACCATTGTTTATACATTTCAAATTAAACTTATGCTAACATCAATCAATAAATATCTGTAAAGGATTAACTAATACTATACGTGAAAAAGTGGCCAAGCACTTGGCTATCATCAATAAAAAAAAATACAAAGAAAAAAACTTATCCTAAAATTCTTTAAACTATTATGTGCACTATTCAAACTAAAATTTTTTTAATGCAGTCTTGCACAGTAACAAAAACACAACAATATTAACTAAAAACAATAACAAACGTTCCACAGGTCACGCATCCCTGACAGTACAGGGATGAGAAAATAAACTATCACAACTTAAAATTTTGCACTTTTTGGGGGCTACACAATTCTGAAGCTCATTACGTATTTAATTATATATCTATATTATTTTGAATATAAAAATGTTTTCTATACCTAAATTCTAATTATAATTCACAAATCATGTAAATTTATCGGACATATGCATTTAATTTGTTACTCGGAACCGTAGTAATATTCATAAATGCAATATAAAATGACTGGTTTAAAATATATTTCGTATTTTAAAACAATAAAATACGTGAATAGAACATTGAAAACATAAAATTTCATGCAATGATTTTCCCCGATTTTGTATAGTTTTAAGTTGTACAGTTTGCCCAGTTGACTTCTTGTAGGCCTTGTACTACGAGATTCTAGCGATAGGAATTTTGGGATATGTTTGTATGGTAGCGACAGAAATAGCGATACATCTGTATCATTTTGCGATATCGTGGTGAAGGTAGGTGAATGACCTCTATTGCCAACTTACCCTACACGAACTATAGCATTTTTTGTTTATGTACCGACCAACAGAGTCATCTCGGGTTAGGACAAAATCAACCCGGGTTGACGGGTTGGAGAACTCGGTACCCATGTCAAGTCTGTTTATTTATGTGTTTCAAGTCCTAAAAAGTTAAAATAAATATAGCATCATTAATACTCCTGTGACGAGAAAATTCTGCTCTTTCCACCTATATAAAAATTTAATAAAGGGCATTTTAAGGTATCGAGAAAGAATTTTAGAGTTTACTGACCAAAATAAAGATGAAAATGTTAAAGTATGGTAAAAGGAAACACAGAATCTATCTCCCCATATAAGTATTTACATTAGATAACGTGAATGTCACGATCAAAGTCTGTATAAAAAGAGAGTGATATTACAAGGGTACCTGATACAAAAACTCGAAAAGCTCCTTTAGATAAGAAGGTGAAGTGGGATTAAAGAGAATGGTATAAAGAAGTGATAGAATATGTGCATTCCGGCGAAGACGGATAGGGAGCCACTTGAGTTTTGCGCGGAATTCTGAGATATGGTAGTAAGTAATCATTTGTAGTTACTAATCAAAAATTTTAACTACGTAATACGATTATTTTATGTAATCTTTTATTATGATTACTAACTACAAAATGTAATCGTAGTTAGTAATCAGTAGTTAGAATATATTTTGCCCAACACTGCTACTTAGTTATGGAGAACCTGGCGTCAGGATAAAACTAGGTTTTAAGACATCATTGAACTAATTTATATGCATCTTTTTGTATCAGATAATCACATCACACTAATATTATAAATGTGAAAGTTTGGATGTTTGTTACTTAATCACGTCGTAACGGCTGAACCGATTTCTATGAAATTTAGTAAGTACGTATATTATAACATATAGGCTACTTTTTATCCCATAAATCAGGTCACATGGGATAAAAACGGAGTGTAAAGTCAAGATGCAACAGCGAGTTTAGCTTTATTTCTAGGTTACCTACATATTTAGTAGTGTAACCTACACTGCGGGGTCCTACACTGCGCTTTCCAGTGCATGGTCTCTACTCGAGAACCGTTCTACCCTAACGGCTGCCAGTTCTTCGAGCTATATGCTCATAGAACTTAAGTATACAAAATTAGTTTTCTTTAATATTTTCGCCATTACAGCAGATTTTTACCCAGTTTTTGTAAAAACATCAAATTTTAAAATGCTGTAGAACAAACATTCTTAGTGTAAGTGAGGACCTCCTCTCGCAATAATATACATATATAACAAAGCATCCTGTATACATTCTTAGCTCAGGTTATTGGGAAAAATTATATCTAGAGAGGTACCTCAATAGTAACACTTAACACAAACCAATTAGATTCTGCCTGGGTATCTAGACAATCGTAAACCTGAGCGCAAGCGTAAGACGCTGACTAGCAAAACCATCGTCGAACATGCGATAAATTAACGTGGTGCTGCGAACGCGTAGTGTTTATACCGAGATCGCTTTTATCAACTGTACAATAAAATATTGCGTATTTAGTTAACTTACCCACTGATACCTTGTCCAGGTACTCTGGCATTTCTTCGCGCTTATAAAGTTGTCTATTGTTCAGCTAGTTAGTTTTCTTGTCTCGCTAAACTGTTTATATAGCTTTTGAACGCATTCAGATATAATACAGGTTACCAGTCTGTCTATCGGCTCCGAAAAAACAGTTCTCTAGTTACTTCAACACTTTATTTAGGGTCCTGAATGTCAACGTGCCTAGTAAGGAGGTGATAAAAATAACTAACAAAATTATGCATTTTGAGCAATTTCTTTACAAGTAATTTATATATTTGCAAGGATTATCTACTGCTATCGGTTGATGCTACCATCATACAGCAAGTAGACCTAGAAACATATCTATTCTACGTTTTCTCATCGGGCAATTGTCAAAATTTTCTTTACATTACTCGACATCGTTTTTTGAAGTGAAAACTTTTTAAGGCGCGAGGGCATTTTTTGAGATGGGCAAAAACCATTGAATTCGCGACACTGTTAGCGTTATCGACACCTCTGTATCTCGTAATTGTTTACTTTTGTCGGCACTCCCGGAGAACCGCTTTTTATTAATAAACATTTAGCCACACAAGCAGTCGCGTTCAATCCCATCTTAGGTAAAAAAGGTTGCATCCTTTACCCAACTAGTGCTGCAACTTACCACCAAAAGCTGTAGGTAATATCATCTTCAATCGATCAATGGTCTCATTTTTTTTCGGAGTATAGCTTCAAGCATTGGCTTTTTTGTTTTTGTTGAATAAAACTTTTTTTTTTATAAATAATAGGCTAGCGTTTGACCACGATCTCTCCTGATGGTGAGCGATGATGCAGTCGAAGATGGTACGCTTGTCTAGAAGAAATCTATTAACTCGCGACTTGAAGGTTACCCTTAGTTACCTTAGTTTTGACGACCTCCGTGGCGCAGTGGGCGAACAGCCGGCTGAGACGCAGGAGGTAGTGGGATCGATTCCTGCAACGGAACAAATGTTTGCATGATCTACAGATATTTGTTCCGGGTCTGGTTGTTTTTCTATATTTTATAAGTATGTATTTACAAAAAAAAGTATATAAGTATTCTATCAGTTATCTGGTTCCCATAGTACAAGCTCTGCTTAGTTTGGGGCTAGATAGCGCTGTGTGAAATGTCCAGCAATATTTATTTATTTATTATTTTATTTATTTATTTATCAGGAAACACAGACTCAGGCAAGGCGTTCCACTCCTTGGCGGTGTGCTTAATAAAGGTGGAAGAGTACCGCTTTGGTACCGCTATCTACCTTTGTCAAGGGCGGTCATGCTAAATGTATGTAGGTGTTAGTAGGTAACAGTTGACGTCAATCGGTTTTTCATGTGAAACTGCGCCCTTATGCCTACAAACTTGTGCCTTCGCAAACTTTTTATGAAAAAAGTAGTTCGAAAAATCACAGAACACGCGCGTCGGCACGTGAAGCCGAGGTGCTTGGGAAACTTTGCCACGCGAGCTCTAAAGTAATACGAGTTGCCAAGAAAATGAATTTTGTGATTAACCTGGCAAAGTAAAAGTCCTTTGACGAAAATTTCATGAAGAAAACTTTATGTAGATTGCATTGACAAATTGACCTGTCGTGCATTATTAGATTAGCTATAATTATGCTTCGGAAATTATTTATTTTTATCGTGTTATTTAAAAGCCTGGTGAAAGAGACGGGCGACGGTTTTGTAGCTTCCGTTTAAGAGTTTTTGAAGTGAAAACTTCTTTAGGCACGTTGGGCATTTTTGAGATGGTAAAAAACCATTAAACTCGCGACACTGTTACCGACACCTCTGTCAAAATAATTAGTTTTTTTTAGTTTGTAGAGGGGCATAAGACAACTTTCTTTGTTAATTTTCATGTTTAAGCGACAGTCATCATGATCATTTTGCAACATCCAATTTTTTTTTTATTTTGTTTGTGGAGTATCATAAGCACACTTTCTTGGTAAATTTTCAATTCTTTTAGAAGGGAAAACTTCTTTAGGATCGTTGGGGATTTTTTGAGATGGGGAAAAACATTGAACTCGCAACACTGTTACTGTTACTGACACCGTTCCTGATGATTCAAAAAATACACACGTAGTTGTTCAAATTTTCACTTCTGTCGGCATTCTCGGAGTGCCAGGTTCTTTTTGTTTATTTTTTTGTATTTTTATTTAAGAAAGACATGACTAAGCTATACTATAAGTCTACTGGAAATAATATAAAGATGTTAGTGAAAATGTTGACTTTTAAAATTTAAAGAAGCAAAACAGTATTTTTGTTCCCAGTTCAATTCCTTACCTTCAGGTGTAGAGATACAATACAAACCCTTTTACACAAAAGTGTGAAGGCACTTCGCAATGGGAACAAAATATCCTAATTGGGTTCGTCGCACCCACACCTTTCGATCCTCGAAACTTGCTACACCAATGTCAGTTTTATCACTGAAGTATTGAGATTAATTTTAGCTGACAGGTGTTAAATCTTGGAGCTCACCTTAGATAAATCAATTTATGGTATTTTTGAGTTGTAAAAGATGCTTAGGTGCCTTTAACTCGAGTTATTAGGTATATCAAATAACATTATTTAAGTAAATAATCTTCTAATATAATCGGTATCGATCGATCGTATGCATGAAATTAAACAATGAAAACCCGCATCTGCCCGCGACAATGGCTGTTGCACCACATTCTTAAAGTCGGAATAACAAATAAAAAAGGTGCATACGCAATAAACACCCGTTTAAATCAGTAATTATGTACAATGATCGCGAAAGTTTGACTATAATATACTAGTGGTTCGCCCCGAACTCAGATCTCGCGTAATCTTTGACTATCAAACTAGTGCCACGAAATGGATATCCATCTTACTTAACCTACAGTTGCATTCAATTTACAGGTAACGGGAGTTCATGTGAATTGGTAAATCTTTTTTGGGGTAGAAATTTCAGTTATTCTGGATTTCAGACTCTTCCCTATATTTGTGTCACTAAAGCTACACGCACACCAAATTTCAGCACTGTGGGGTCACTGGTGTACCCTTTGAATTTTGTCAAAGTTCAGATTTTATTATGGATAATAACTTAAAAACTACAAGGTTTTAACTAAAAATAAAAATGGGGTCAAAATGTACTCACAAAAACTTTTTATTAGACGTGCCATTTGGCCGATAGTCCCATTTTGTTTTTATTACCCCTCTTGAACCCCAATATCTCAACAACTCCCCCCCCATTTAAAGCTCATTTAGTCACACCAAAATTGTGCTATCACTACCTACCAACATACCAAATTTCATGATGATCGGATAAACGCTTCGAAAGTTATCCTCGGACAAACAAACATACATACATACATACAACTCCGATTTGCCCAAGTTGATTTAGAGATCTTGCTTCGCTCGATCAAATATTGTTTACATTCGGTAGATACATTTAAGTTGATCATACTCGTATATATTACTAGTTGGTACCCACGACTTCGTCTGCGCAGGAGAAGTATTTCGAGTAGCTTATTATCTTCTCAATCTTTATACCAAAATTCATCAAAAATGGTTCTGCGGATTACTTGTGAAGGCGTAACAAACAGACAGAATTACTTTGAGAGACCCTTGTTCTATATTGAGTAATGTATTTATGTATGTATGTACATTGAAACTAAATATTTTCGATAATGATCTCACTGATGTCATGATCTCATCGCAGAACGGACACGACCGTCAATGACGTCTGCCCTCATGCGTCTGCCGCGTTCTTCCTCCACCTCGCTCACCGCCATAGTAACACGCACTCGATTAATAAAATCGTCGTAACTATTAAAATATTAATTATCATCTAAATGATGTAGTGTAAAAGACGAAGTTTCATAAAAGTATTTATTTTGATATAAAAATCAATTTGTTACTACCAAATGTGCATTAGAAATATATTATCAATTTTTATTGTAAAAGATTTTGTAGGACTAATTAAGATAAACATTTTTCTTATACATTATACAACTCTACAGTTTTTGCAGCGTACGCCAGAATAGCTCGCAGATGGCAGATTTTTTTCTGACTTACTTGACAATTATCGTTATATTTTGGACAATTCACACACTATCTTTAAAAATTAAGGCCTATGTGTTACTCTAATGTATAAGCTATTGTTGTGGACTGTATTTGATGTGAATAAAACCTTCGATTTCTTCTTCACTTGTTATTATTTATTGAACTGTTCTAAACGAAGTCTTAACACTGAATACAATTTCGAGGGCGGCCGCCGCTACTTTTATAGGCCGGGATCTAAAATGTTATACTGCTGATCCGATAGTGTGGGAGAGAGACGGGTGTATCTCGCTCACACACCATAACATTTTACTGCCGATTCGATAGTGTGGGAGAGGGACGGGTGTATCGCGCCCTCTCGCTCACACACTATAAATATACAAAAACGGCGGCGCCCGGCTGCCGCGCTCAGTTCGGCGGCGGCGACCCTATCGTTCGCTTCTAATTTCTAAATTTATATAATGCATTTTCTATCCTAAATCTAGCTCGGCGTCCGCTACAGTTCCTCCCACCGGCGCAGCTTGCGTAGCCTCTTCTTTTTTCAGGACGATGAGCTTTCTCACGGGCCGCTTGAAGACGCCAGTCCTCGTTCGGACGTCTGCCACTCGTACTCCGCCGTCTGGACCCGGATAGGCGCGCTCGACGATTCCCATGGGCCACACGTTCCGTGGCAAGGTGTGGTCGACTACGATGACGATGTCCCCGACTTGTAGTCGCCTCTTGTCGTCCGAGGGTTCTCCTCGTGGCACCAATGTGGGCAGGTATTCTCGGACCCAGCGCTGCCAGAAATGGTCAGCGAGCGCTAGGCTGGCCTTCCAGGTGCGTCGATCGGTTTCGCTGTGCTGTCCGGCGGTGGGCAGGCCGGCGGATGACCCCAAGAGGAAATGGTTTGGAGGCAAAGCTTCTGGATCTTCATGACTCACGCTGACATGTGTCAAAGGTCTCGCGTTCACAGAGAACTCGGCTTCTGTCAGTAGGGTGAGCAGGACTTCCTCGGTCGGTTCCTTTTCGTTCAGTGTGGCGGCTAATGCGACTTTGATGGATCGCACCAGTCGTTCCCAGGCTCCTCCCTGGTTGGGAGCCCCTGGCGCGATGAAATGCCACTCCAGTCGGTGTAGCAGGGCTTCGTCTTGCAGCGCTGGTACCCACTCAGCGTAGGCTGCTCGCAGCTCGTTGTTGGCCCCTCGAAAATTGGTCGCGTTGTCTGAGTACATGGCGCGCGGCCAACCTCTTCGCGCCGCCATTCTTCGCTTGACGTCGTTTCTGTCGACGTCTCGGGGCGGAGCAAGAATTCTGAGCCCTGGAACCAGCGGTCTTCTATGGAGATTGGTGTGCTCGCGAATCTCGTCGCATCGTCGGCTATGTTCTCCCTGGTGGGCACCCATCGCCATTCTTCCTTGTGAGTGAGCTCTGCTAGCTCACCCAAGCGATGGGCGACGAACGGAGTGTACCGTCTCGCGTCGTGCCGCACCCAGTGAATCACCGTCATTGAATCGGTCCAGTACACTGTTCTCTTGACTTGGACTCGATGTTCTCTCTTGATGGTGTCAGCCAGTCTGGCACCGATGACAGCCGCCTGCAGTTCCAGGCGGGGAATGGTCTGCGCGCGTTTCGGAGCCACTTTTGACTTGGCGGCCACGAGACTCAGTCTGACGCTTCCGTCGGGTCGTGTGTCGCGCCAGTATGCCACAGCAGAGTAGGCCTGTTCGCTGGCGTCACACAGAACGTGCAGCTCCAAGTTTTGGTCGTCTTCCATCGCGTAGCGTCGTTCCAGTCGCAGACCCGAAAGATCGGCGAGGTGTCCCAGCCACGTGGCGAAAAGGTCGTTCTCCTCATCAGGGATAGGCTCGTCCCAGGAGATGTTCAAGCGCCACAGGCTCTGCAGGATGATCTTCGCGCGTATGGTGCAGTGGCTCAGCAGTCCAAGAGGGTCGTATATGGACATGACCGCGCTGAGTGCTTCTCTCTTGGTAGGCGCGCGACTTCGTGCACGCACTTCGGCGGGGACTCTGTTCATTGAAGTGTTAAACCCCAATTCATCTCGCTCGGCGTTCCAGTGCAGCCCGAGTATCTTGTTCTCTGGCCCGTTTCTTCCAAGTTGAGTCGGTGTGGTCGCTCGCAGTTCTTCGGGTACGTCTCGCAGTACGCTATTGTTGCTAGCGCTCCAGCCTCGCAGTGTGAACCCTGCCGCCGCGTGAACTGCTTGTACTTCAGTAATCACGCGGTGGGCTTCCTGTTCATCCTCGTAGCTCGCTACCAAGTCATCCATGTAGTGATCTCGAGTGATGGCTTCGTAGGCGAGAGGGTGAGTTTGAGCGTGTTCTTTCGCATTGTGGTTGCGTACGTAATGCGCCATGAAGGGAGAGCTCGCGGCGCCGAATATCATGCTCGTCATCTTGAAGTGATGAGGTGGTTTCTCTCTGTCGGCGCCTCTCCATAAGAACTGTTGTGCCGGTTGATCTTCCCGACGAATCTTCACTTGGAGAAACATCTCCTGTACATCTGCCGTGACTGCGATGCGTTTCTCCCGGAATCGAAACAGGATGCCTGGTAGTGACATCAGTAGGTCCGGCCCTTCCAGGAGATGGTCGTTCAGGCTGACTCCGTGGCTTTTCGCTGCCGCGTCGAAGACAAGCCTCTGTTTCCCCGGTTTGTTGACGTTCTGTACCGCGAAGTGTGGCAGGTACCAACAGACCGGACTTGTCTTCTCAGTGCCGTCGCATGGTTCGGCGTATCCTTTCTGCAGCAGGTTCTCTATCTGCTCGGTGTATTTTCTAGCGAAGCCTGGGTCAGTGTCCATCTTCATTTCCATTTTGTGGAGGCGACGGAGCGCTCCACTGTAGCTCGGAGGCAATTTCATGCCGTCCGCCTTCCAGGGCAGCCCGATCTCGTAGCCCTTGTCCGTCTTCTTTATAGTTCGCTCGATTATTCTAGCGGCTCGCTGATCCGCGTCACTCACATGTGGCTTATGAGTGATGCCGAGCGCTTCGATGCTGAAGTGCTGTTCCACCAAGTTGTGGAGATGATTGTCCTGCTGCTCTCTCGCCTCCACTCTTCGTTCCGGAGTGTAGACGTGCAGGACGCTGTTTCGATCTTCGATGATGGTGCGTGGCACAGTCCCGTGCACCACCCATCCTAGTCGAGTTCGGGATGCGGCCGGTTGGTTCCGTTTACCGACGCGCAGTTCTTGCGTTACGATGTATTCCCAGTGGTCTGCTCCCACCAGTATTCCAGGCCGTACGGTATCGTAGCACACTTCCTCTTGCGATAGATCTCGGAGATGTTCGTACTCCAGAAGCGTGCTCGGTATGGATTGTTGAATCAACTTCATGCCTCTGATTGTTCTTGCTTGAAATTTGTGCAGCTCTCTGTCGGCTCCCCGCAAATGTATGGTGACCAGCTTGCTATTATTTTCTTCCTGTGTCACGTTGACTCCTTGCATCCGTAGTGGTAGCAGCGATCCCTTGGCACCGATGTTCTGCGCCAACTCCTCATCGATCAGCGAGATTGTAGCCCCTTCATCCAGGAGGGCGTGTGTGCGGATCTCCCCCCGTGGACCCACGACAGTGACTGGACACATCTTCAGCAGCACTGTCCTCTTGCTGGTGGCGGTCGGTGTTGCCATCGTCAGGACAGACTCTGCGGTGCCTGCTTCGGACCTCGGATTTTCGGGACGTTCCTCCTTATCTTGCTGATGCAGACTCGTGTGATGAGGTCGTAGGCATTGTCCTATGCTGCACCGCTTGGCCTTGCAGTGGAGGCGCATGTGTCTCTTGGCAATACATTTGAAGCAGAGCTTGTTCTTGCGCACAAGCTCCCACCGTTCGTCTACGGATAGCGCTGCGTATTTCGGGCAGTCCGGTAGCTTGTGCGGCTTCTCACACATCGGGCATTTGTCTAGCTGTTCGTCTTCAGCTACATTGTACACGGCGTTGGTTTCCTTTTCGGTCTGGCATCGGTGATGGTCGGCCTGGGGTCTCTCTTGGCAGCGGTTGCTATTGCAGATGGAGCGTAACTATATCGGAGCGCTCGGTCTGCCTCTCGCATGAGGAAGCGAGATAGCACGACGATTTCTGGGTCCGCTGTTCCTTCTTGTTTGCTGGCGTAGTCGCACCACCGCGCCTTGATGTGAGGGCTCAGCTTTTCCAACACTTCTCGGGCCAGCATGGGGTTAAAGAGGTACCCCTGGCGGTTGATGCCCTTGATTACGCAGACCACGTTCTGAAGCTTAACAGCGAACACGTTCAGTTCTACCGCTGATGATCCTGGCTTCGGCAGCCTCTTGAGGTCATCTAAGGCTCGGTCGATGATGGCCTCAGGTCGCCCGAAGCATTGTTCAAGTGTCTTCAGGATGACCTCCGGATTGCTTGCAGTGCACAGCAGGGCAGACACCAGTTCCCTAGCTTCTCCTTTCAGGCAGCTCCTTAGCCGCTGCAGATTTTCTGCCGGTGTCAGCCGGTATATCGTCGTCGAATCTTGAAAGGCGGCCTTAAATGCCAACCACTCATTTGAAGCTCCGGAGAATGGTTGCAAGTCAGGACACTTGATCCTCGGTCTGGCCAGCTTTTCCATAGCCTCGGTCAAGGCGTCGACATTACTTCTTGATCTGACGGGGGTGGTTGATCTGTCCCTCACGTTGAACCTCAGGTGTCGGTCGTCCTTGGTTCCGGACCTCGGCACGTCCCGTCGTTCCCTTCGTGCATCAAGGGTGTTCGATTGGAGCCAGGCGTCAACCTTCTGATGATGATCGGTTCCGTTATCACCGTGAAGGCTTTCCTGGTCATCCTGAATGACTGCTAGGCTCACAGCCAACCGCTTCTTGATAAGGTCTGCCTCGATCTGAAGCTCCTTTCTTCGCAGGGCGGCTAGCTTTTCTTCAGCCTCCAGCTCCACCATCCGTGTCCTCGTGGCAGTGCTTGCGGTCGACCGTACCGATTGTGCGGGGGACCGGGGTCTGGCACCCCCCGCACCGTCATCGGCGGCCACGTTCGTTGGCCTTGGTTCGATCGCGACACCGCCTCGTGGGTTTGGTGACGCAGGTGGATCCAGCGATAGCCTTCATCTTCGTTCTCGTTCGATGGCCTGAAGATCGGCTCCGGCTTCTCCCTGCAGCTCGCGTTCCAGTTCGCGACGTTCCGTGTCGCGACGCTCCTGGTCTGCGGCGTCTGCTTGGCTCCGGGTTACCACCATGGTAACGTCGTCGATTTTTCAATCCGTCGAATTTTCTGTTCTGATCCGGCTTCTGATCCGTGTTCTGATCCGTGTTCTGATCCGCGTTCTGATCCGGCTTCTGAAGGACCAAACTGTTGTGGACTGTATTTGATGTGAATAAAACCTTCGATTTCTTCTTCACTTGTTATTATTTATTGAACTGTTCTAAACGAAGTTTTAACGCTGAATACAATTTCGAGGGCGGCCGCCGCTACTTTTATAGGCCGGGATCTAAAATGTTATACTGCTGATCCGATAGTGTGGGAGAGAGACGGGTGTATCTCGCTCACACACCATAACATTTTACTGCCGATTCGATAGTGTGGGAGAGGGACGGGTGTATCGCGCCCTCTCGCTCGCACACTATAAATATACAAAAACGGCGGCGCCCGGCTGCCGCAAGCCGGATGACGAAATCACCTCTGCTAATGCGGAAGGTGAGTCATCTATATCAGACAGAGCAAACACTTCACAGAAACACCGACCTCGCCGGCGAGGTCGACGAGTCCCTTCAGTCGCCGCTTATACGAGGTACAGACATGTACCCGGGCGTTTCTCTCCTATCCCCATCCCGGCAACAGCCCAAGCCGAGGTTCGTACCTAAGTGGTGCCCTTGCGCTAGTTGCCTAAAAAACTTACTGGGCTGAGCGCCATCTGCGCTCGCCAAAAGTTCGGTTAAGCTGTCACGGCCTCAGAGGCCAACAGCGAGATTAGTCCATTCGAAAAAAAAAAAAAAAAAAGCCCGGCTGCCGCGTTTAAATCCTCCGTCGTCCGAGACACGTTCTCGGAGACCCGGATGACGAAATCACCTCTGCTAATGCGGAAGGTGAGTCATCTATATCAGACAGAGCAAACACTTCACAGAAACACCGACCTCGCCGGCGAGGTCGACGAGTCCCTTCAGTCGCCGCTTATACGAGGTACAGACATGTACCCGGGCGTTTCTCTCCTATCCCCATCCCGGCAACAGCCCAAGCCGAGGTTCGTACCTAAGTGGTGCCCTTGCGCTAGTTGCCTATAAAACTTACTGGGCTGAGCGCCATCTGCGCTCGCCAAAAGTTCGGTTAAGCTGTCACGGCCTCAGAGGCCAACAGCGAGATTAGTCCATTCGAAAAAAAAAAAAAAAAAAAAAAAAAAAAAAGCCCGGCTGCCGCGCTCAGTGCGGCGGCGGCGACCCTATCGTTCGCTTCTAATTTCTAAATTTATATAATGCATTTTCTATCCTAAATCTAGCTCGGCGTCCGCTACAGCTATATTATTGTAAACTTTTATTAAAATCCATTCGGTAGTTTTGGCGTGAAAGAGGAACAAACATCCATACATCCATACGCCCATACATACAAACTTTCCCGTTTATAATATTAGTAGGAGGATACTCTCCATTCAAAGGATACCACTATTTCAGTGATACTTTCATCATATCTTTGAATTTGCGTAGTATTGATATGGAGCTTGTAATGTGTGCAATAATAGTACATTGTAAAACAAGGGCTGTAAGCGATGTGTTTTATTATTAAAAATATTTTTATTTTCAATTTTGTATTAAATTTATGGCACCAGAAACTATCTAACTCGGATTTTCATTTATAATTAAAATGTCAATTTAATTATTATGACATAAATATTTCCGTAAGAAAGTAAATAATTAGATTGCTACTGGTTATGAAATGTACCTATTTCATTTACTTTTTAGGGTTCCGTACCTCAAAAAGTAAAAAAATAACTCTTATAAGAACACTCTCCTGTCCGTCTGTCCGTCTGTTTTATCACCGATTTTCTCAGGAACGGGTGGACAGTAAGTTTAAATTTATACCAGATACTGAGTCCTTATTAGGTGAATAAAGATCAAAGTCCTGAGTCAACACGATAAAAAAATATGGGCAAATTTAGATTATTGCGAAAACTTGTAAGTAACAAAATTTACCTTAATTTTCAGCTTTATTTATTTGTTATGAATGTTTCCTTTACTTGTGCTGTAAGACCTTGCTTTTAACCAGAATTGACAATTCTAGGTCAACCGGAAGTACCCTATAGATTTTGGGTCGAAAACCTATATGGTAGTTCCCGTTGACCTAGTTACTAAACTAGTTGCCGACAAAGAGTATTTAATCCTGAATGGCAACTGGTTGTGAAACTTAGTTGCCATCGCGGCCGAAAGGGTACCACCGCGTATTAGTCTAAGTTTTCTAGGTTTAAGAGTCTTAAATATATCTATCTATGTTATCATTAGACTAGGTAGGTTATTAGTAGAACATTATAAATTTCAACAAGCTGTCTTAAGCAGCTCACACATGGTGTTTATGTGCATAGTTCGTAATGCTGTGGTAAACTTTGACATTCTTTAACGATAGCCGACATTTTTTTTGGACCGTGGACTTACCTTTCGGGAACTACGAGATAGATATAAAGTAGGTATCTAATTCTAATTCTAAGGTGGGGGGAATAAGATCTGCACTGACATCCCACATTGGGGTGTATTGTGTATTACCCCCTTCTAACCTGACCCCAGCTATCCTAGCTCCTTGAAGTAGCGGAGCAGGATTTTGGGTTGATGGATGCAGCTTGCCAAGATCGCCGTGGATGCCGTTGTGTTAGCGGATGAGGATTCGATGAGCTCTTGCAGACCCGTCCTCAGCCTGATATCGCTTGTGGCCGTACAGTGAAGCATCACGTGCTCCACCGTCTCTTCCTCCCCCCCACTGACCGTGGCCCCGGTCTTCAAGAGGTGAAAGTAGGTATCTATTCTTCTGTTATTAATTTTGTGGAATTTGGTTAAAATAAGATTTACCGTTATTTGACGGCCGTTACGGTCACCTCTGCACGTCACCTAATAGTCACCGACTTAGAAAATCAGACCTCAACGTCTAGTGAAGTATTTTGGCGTAGTAAGGTTCTTTTTCCTCTCCAAATAAGACGATTTATACCATGAAATAAGGATAGGTATAGTCACAAAGCTGTAACAATCTTGCGTCTGTGAAGCACTTTGTTGACGACGTTTGTTTCGGGTCTGGTTGTGTCTCTATATATTATAAGTATGTATTTACAAATAAAAAAATATACATAAGTATTCTATCAGTTATCTGGTTCCCATAGTACAAACTCTGCTTAGTTTAGATCAATATAGCTCTGTGAGAAATGTCCAGCAATATTTATTTATTTTGTTACCTATGCAGGTCAATGTCGAAGTCAATTTTATTGTTTTATAATACATACCATAGATACCGGTTGAATTATTAAAACTAGATATGCTATTATAATCTAGATATAATAAACATAATTTTAGTATAATTACTTAATTTAAATTGAAATATTTTCATTGTAGTTAAATTTAATTACTTATTTAAGAATACATTTTAGAAATATTCGTGTCTAGTCGGTATAGTATTAAATCGCAATAGGTAAAGGATAGTATTAAATTATCATTTCCACCTTATTGCTTCTATAAATGTTGAAGCAACCCACTCGTTAATAAAGCTATTCTTTCCATTGCATAATGAGTGGCGCTCAATGGTTGAATACCCAGAACTTCTAGCACGAGATGTGCTGTCGAATCGACTGCAAAGTTCTTTACTATGAGTTGGATAAAAATACTCCAAATACTTCTTAGATTAATACTAACAATTTGCTTTGTTCCTTGATGATAAATGCAGTAAGTTCCTAGGCCTAAAATATTCGGCAAATTATGTGACCAATAACCTTGTCAGGTAAATGCATAAGTTTTTATTCATATTCTTTATTTAGGATTATTAGAAGCGTTTCTTAGAAATAGATGGCAACTTATAAGAATTAGTTATAGGCCAATTACCATCTCATTTGTTCGTCTAATAAAATCTTTCTATAGAAAGGTGAATTAGTACAAACAGTTACGACCACTGTAGTGTAGTGGGGGAATAGCCGGCTGAGACGCAGGAGATTGCAGGTTCGATTCCCGTCGCAGAACAAATGTTTGTATGGTTTACAGATATTTGTTCCGGGTCTGGGTATTTTTCTATATTATAAGTGAAGTGAAAACGCCAATATTTCCACCATAAGTTGATTTATTACTTCTTGATTACACGATACAGCAATAGTCAGTCAATTCAGTCTAGGCGAGAATTAGTCTAGGAATCTTAGACCAGGATAAGGCGGAGCCTGCGGTTCCATGGACAACCTTTCACATCTGAGGATCGAAATCAAATGCCCCGAGTTTTGAAAGTCGTTCGTCCATCTTCCTTTCCACGCAAACGTACGAACCGCCATCCCATTTTTGACAACTACAAAACCACCGGAAATAACAAGTCAGAACGACAACACCAAAGATAGATTCTAATTTTAATTACAAAAATAGGAGTAAAAAATATATTCATTTTACATTTATTTATTTATTTATATGAATTTTCAAAGAATTTATATGCAAAAATCATTATAATATAAATAAAGTTAACATAAGCATTTAATTGCAGAGCAGCATTTTCAAATTTGTTCATTAATTTATACCCATTTGTCTAAGCCATTGTACACTTGTGATGCAAAATAAACGTTTTTCTATTCTATTCTATTCTAATTACAAAAAAGTATATAAGTATTGTATCAGTTATCTGGTTCCCATAATACAAGCTTGACTTAGTTTGGGGCTAGATAGCGCTGTGTGAAATGTCCAGCTCACACAGCGCTATCTAGCCCCAAATTTGATATTAGTGAGAGTTAGAGAGACGGTCTTACCTGATCGATTGAAAGGTTCTAGAAACTTGAACTAAGGGTACAAGATGGCCATTATCTGAGTATTCAACTATTGGAATCGATAGAATCGATCTAGCGGATGCTGATCGGCTGAATTTTTCGCTCCGATGCATTTTCTACAGTCGCTACTCACTATCCAGTTATTATTTACCCCTACTACGGATGTTTTGTTTTAGTTGTAAGCAGAAACTTCAGAATATGTGCGTTATCCCGACAGATGATGATTCTACTACTAAAAAATAATAAAAAATAATATTCGGATAAATTGTTGATGAAAAAAATTTGATTTGAATTACCTATTAAATTAATTTTTTTGAACGCTGTGCTCGCCGCCAAATCAGTTGTTTCTTGGACTATTTTACGGATTTATCTCACTACGGGTTACACAATAAGAATGTTACATACATTTAAACTAAGGAAGAGCTATTTTCTATCTTGAAATCACTCACGAAGTTGGTCACAGTATTTGATAATTAATGATGGTATTTGACAAATTCTTGATTGCTTAACAAGCGTTTAGTAAACTAGTTATTATAAATCATTTTGTCTTATTATAAAAGCCCGGATCATCCTACTGCTGGGCAAATGCCGCTCTTTCTTTCTGTCAATTTATTCGGTCTTGTGCTTAAAGGGGAGTGTGTTCTCAAAAGAGGATATATAAAAGGGGAAATGTTTTATAATTCTGCGATCTAAAAAATAAATCCGTAAGAGAAGCAAAACACATAAAAGTGGCTAACTACTCTGACGTACGACCAATCTGAGTGTTACAATCTAAAACTCCCAAATATTTATCCGAATTATTTACATTATTATACTTATTATATTTTTATATTTAATATTTTATTATACAGTATTAGTAGGTATATCAGTATGCAATTGTTATTTTAAACTTTTTTTATATGATTTCAAAAAGAAAACTAACGACGTGTTAACTTCAATGATTTATTAGTCCAAGGTACAATCAACTGCTCAATCCGTATAAGAATTTCGAGGTCTTCACGATACAAGCTTGGCCTAGCGTGAACACCACCGAATAAACCTTTTAGTTATTAAGCCCTCTTAACATTAAGTTCACTTAAAAATTATCTGTTTTTAAAGTATTAGTCGTAAGGTGTGTTTTTTGTTGCTAAATAAAATATTTTTCATTTTCATACATTTTACCCTTTTTTTACTTAGTTTTAAGTACAAGTAAGACAAATCTTTTGGTCTTTCAAGTAAGGATTCAGATGCTTACTTGAAACTAATTGGTAAACCATCCACAGTCAGGAGCCCATTTAGTGATAAATTAATTACTTGGCATTAATTAAATTTGCACAAAGTCTCTTTATAGTTATTGAAAACATTTTTATTCAAATTAACTCATAAAATCAAAGAAAGACTCTATTTTTGAGACTAAGAGAGTATTATGTTTTTAGCGTGTCACGTTGTAGCGCCAACAAATTTTGTAGAATCTCTAAAAAGAAAAATCACGTCAAGCGGCTTTTTAATTAATTAAAATGGAAAGACTAATCAATCTTGTTGACATAATTGTGGGATGGACCTTAAAAGTGACAGCTTGTCCTCTGAACTTGGCTTATTTTTAAACATCGTGTTAAGGGCCAAAATGTTATTTTTTTATTTGTTTATGTAACCATGGTAACCAGTGGTAGCATTACTATCGCCTATAGTATTGTCTCGTAGGTCATGCTCCTTAGAATCGTGGCCTACGAAGCTCTGCCCTACGTTCATTATATTGAGGCATAAAGCCTCATGTGCCTGTATACAATACTACTCTACTCTAGATAACTTCGTATAGGCAATATCTACGCAACATGTTCTATGGCAATATTCAACTTCATCATAACAGCCATAGGTTGTTCACTGCTGAACATAGCCCTTCCCTTGTGACAATGATGGAAATCAATCACGAAAATTTTCCAAGTAAAATAGGCCTTCCCGTTGAATGGTACGATTTTTGTAGTCAAGTGTGTGTTTTAGTGTGTTTAGTAGCTAGCCCAAATATATGACAGTCCTGACCACTCTAGTAATCACTTGCAAAATGTATTGTTTGCAGTAAGTTTAACTCGAAATTATCTAATAAATAACACAGTTTTGTTATTTTCGGATTACATTTAATAATTTTACAGGAACTCAGCATCTTTAAGTATTTTTTGTTTTAATCAACTTCAATAAGATACAAGTAATAAATCATTTAAGTCTAGAAAAATCAATTTATAACGCCCTGCGCAGGAGGCAGGCGAGCTTAGCGCGCCGCGACTGCGAGCGTCCATTAGTTTTCGCGGCTGGACGTATTACCAGTTTTTACTACGTAAGTATGTACCTACCATATTATTTTTCATTAATTAAACAAAAAATGCCCGACTCTTCTATGATAATTAAGTCACAAGAATACCTAAACCAGATTAACCTCTGCATTTCCTAATATTAAATAAAACAGCATTAATTCCCTTTTCACATAGTATAATGCCTCAGTGTCTGAAGACTTTTATCTTTGATCAGTGTGTGCTACGATTGGCACAGAAACGTAGTCTCTCACTATGGGTCTGGTTGCTGGGAGCCGTTGGGTGCAGATAAGTCACTCTGGAAATCTATGGGGGAGGTCTATGTTCAGCAGTGGAAGTCATGTGGCTGATATAATGATGATGATGACAGTATAATGATTTTATAATTACAAGTTCAATTTACAAAGGCTCAAATGATTTTACAAAATCATATCCGTTGACAGCTTGTGTCCACAAAATTAATTATTTATTATCCAGAAACTGGTGCGCAAATTGAAAAGTGAATTAATGAGGAGCGACGTGAAATAAAACTAAAGTACCCTGAGAAAGCGGCCGACTTCATCTGACGCTCACAAATCCTAATGACATCAAATCATAGACCGGGAGATGGTGACACAAAATGTCAGGTCATTTGTCTAGTCTTTGCGGCTGTATGGTGGCCATTTGGAACCGTCGGAAAAGTATGGCATGGTGATTTTCGTGAATAGCGAGTCACAATGATTAGCTGTGCAAAAATTAGCCTAGTACAATGAATTGGTTGAATTGTTTTTTAAAAATTAATGTGTTCTCGTCGGTATGGCAGGGTGTAAGTCACACCAGAGAAGTATGGCCTTACGCTACCGCTTATTTCTTTTTTATCGACTATCGGAAAATACAAGAAGTTTGTGCGTAATTTATCCGACACGTTCGATTAACGCCCATGCGATTGGCCCACCGGTACCAGCCCTAAGCCTATCATTTTCCTTTTTGTCATTACGTAATTAAACCTCTGAAGGGTCGCCATACTGGTACAAATGACCTGATATTTTCTGTCACCATCTCCCGGCCTATCAGGCATCCCGTGCGTCCTTTACTGATTGGGTGAGCGGTATTTTGCACTGAGAGATAAGATAAGATAACTGTGAGAGATGTCAATCGTCGCCGCGTTGTATCTTAATGAATCATCCGGTGACAAACATTTGAAAAGTAAAACGCTTACTAACAGGTAAAAGTTGCTTTTAATAAATTAAATGCCCTCAAGATTTGTCAAATCACTTTGTGTCCCGTTGTCACTAGTTTTTTTTAAGATAGATAGGAGCTGGCAGCCTAAAAACTCCGACAAAAGGGTTGGTCACAATGTCATACCTCATTTAATCTTACGCGTGTAAATAAATAAATAATAAACTTTTATTGGAACCAGAAAAAATGTCAAACAATTTTAAATATAGGTGCTAGTTTACATATAGGTATTAATTATAATTTTAATGTATGCTTAATCATTTGGAAATTATATAAATCAGCATAAGTAATAATTATTTAACAATGTTATGCATTAACTTTGACCTCCACACTAGGATTCCCTGTATTGTGGAGATCAAATACAAAAAAGGTTAATCAAGGTAGTGGAGTGTTCGGCAAGTGAATTTAAATAGTAGTAGTTTTTTTTATTTAATATATCGCGAAGGAGGGCATTTTATATCATATTTCTTTAAAGACAGTCTGATAGTTGTTTTTACTTTTTTACGGCCGTTCCTAGCGGTGACCTTCATGTAGGAACACTAGCTTGAAACCATTAATATTGCGGTAGTGGGAAAGCAAAGCATCGTCCTAATGGCATCGCCTATGTCCACACGATCGGTCAATGTCACGTCTTACCCGCTTTTTGTAGCACTTATGAAAGCCCTCACTGTTATTCGCTGTTTCTGTCTGTATTAGCGGTCATTTGGCTCGTATAAAGATTTGCAGTATATTTTGTTTTTGTGTGGTGCTAATCTATGGATCTGAAACGAGGAAGCTCTAAGCACAAAACACACTTATAAATAAACTGACATCGTTTGGGGAAGAAATATTCTCGAGGGACATAAACTTATGTCGCCAAATGAATGCCGGTAACCCTGGAATTTTGGTCTCTTTAAATGTTTGCTACTCATGCTGATACAAACAAATAACGAATAAATAAATAATTTAGGACCCTTCACAAAGCGCTATCTAGCCCCAAACTAAGTCATGCTTGTGATAAGAGAACCAGATAACTGATAAAATTCTTATATACCTACTTTTTTATAAATACATTCTTAATATATAGAAAAACAGTCAGACCCGGAACAAATTTTAATATCTGTAGATCATACAAATATTTGTTCCGCGATGGTCGACCCCGCAATCTTCTGTGACTTACTATGCGGCTGTCTGAGTATATGTTCTCTGATAAACATTATCTGATAAACATTATTAACAGCGAGTTTACAGGTTTCTATTAGGCAAGCATGTTCCACCGTGGATCACCAAAAACAACTTTTACAATGAACGAACAATGATGATAGTTGGAAAACAATAAATTTTGATGAGATACTGAATATCCTCGTAGTAAGTGATGAAAATTGGCGGTGGAACTTTTAATAGAGCTTTTCGATTATGCAAGCTACAGTTTTAAGCCAATTTTAATTACGAGCGAACCAACGGACCACCTCCATTTTAATGCAAAAGCCGATTCGACACTTGTTCAAACAAATCCCTGTTGACGGAAAAATATTCCAACCCAAATGAATTTGTACTCTTGGGATTTCATTTTGATAGTTTAAACCTACAATAAGCTAGTGAGTAGAGCGAACTACAGATCATAGCTCATCTTAATAATAGCTCTGACGGGGGTTGGGACATAAATATTCTGGAGTCCTATCACTGGAAAGCTCAACTTAGGTAACGTACGTAAAGCCCCACTAGATGGAAATACGATATATTAAATGTTGTTGGGAGTTGATAAAAAATGTGTCACTTTGCAAACCATAAGGAGGCTTATGATCAGCAGTGGATGTCTAATGACTAAAATGCTGATGCCGATCTAAAACGGTAAGAGATTAAAATAGTTACAATAAGAAAAAAAATGTAGTGTCAGCCTTTCTTGTAAGGCTTTGTTAAGATTTTATAAAAGTGACATTTCATTTATCAGATTTTGATGATTTCTGATTTGTTGAATTTGTCTCCGCTCCGAATATCAGAATAACTATTAAAATATCGATAAAATTAACGCAAAATAAATTTGTGAGGAAAATTCATTTTCTCATACATAGATGCGACTAATGATGGTTGATTGACAGTTCTACCGGCGACGTACATTGGCAGCCCGCGTCTTAGGCATGTCAAAGCGATACGAAGTTCGGCGGGTCAGCTAGTTATTCATAAAAACAAATAACCAATTATTCAGTTGGTTTTTAAAAAGGAATAATGTACATGACATGTACTATGACTTATAACATGTTTCTAAAATATTGCCTTGCAAGTTTATTTTTTGACTATAAATGGAATCTTGTTACAAGGCCTTGTAACAAGATTCCATTTTCAATTGTTTTGTGTTCTGAATTTGTGGTCTGTCGTAAACGATCAAGTTTTTATGCAGTTAAATATATGAGTATAATCTCGGAGTCTTCAAGTCCAGAGTAAATAGGTTCTTTCTAGGCAAGCATGCTCCACCAGGTGAGGTAGTGGTCAAGTGCTTCACTATCATCATTATAAAAAAAAATTAAGAACCCATATGAAATACTTTTGACTCGGAACCAGCAAATTTATGATCTAAGAGTATTTACAAAGACATTAGAAGTCGGTATGAACCGTAGCATGGGTTTCTAATGGAAACTTGTAAATTTGCTAACGCATACGATTATTTTATTTTATTATTAAGAATCATCAACATAGCATACACTGTCAATATTTAGCGGTTACATTTCAAATGGTAGAACTTAGTGCTACTATAATTAGAGATGACAGACTGCATGCATTAGTATTTTAAGCCGAGCGAGTGAATTAATTGGATTTTAATAAAAAACTAAGATGGGACGCACGTACTTCTAGCTAAAAATACATTTCATTATATCATAACAATTACAAAATGTTAAAAAAAATTAAGTTAATTTATTCCTATTTACAAATTTAAAACACAATAAATCATATATATATACCTATCAACTACTTATCTATGTACGCTATTAAAGAAAGATTTAAAATTAGATTAAAATTAATAATATCATATCATTTTATTTATATATTTTATAGGGATACAGGTCATACAATAAGAACGATTCACAGATTAACCTGGGATAAGCTGTTTTTAAACATTCGTACAGTTCCAACAAACATGTCCGGTCCTTTGCTCTTAGCCACACAATTGTATTGCCGGACTATTCTGTTCAGAGGCGCGTTAATACCGAGATTGGATTTAGAAGAGCTTGGCTGTAAAGGATTAAATCTCGAGATCCTGGACAACCTTGAAGGAGCAGAGAAATTTAAGGCAGCGAGTAGGAGCTACTCGCTGCCTTAAATTTCTCTGCGTCTAGGATACCGTTTGCAAGCTTGAAAAGAAATAAATTGTCCAGCAAGTGTCTTATGATACTTTAAATCTTGCTTTTACATTGCGCTTTGGGTTTTAGCTATGTCTTTCTTACTATAATGAGCATTGTCATAAAAATCACCCGAGTTTTCAAAGTGAAAACTTCTTAGGGCGCGTTGGGCATTTTTTGAGATGGGAAAAACCATTGATCTCGCCGACACTGTTACTGTTACCGTTACCGACACCTCTGTATATAAGTAGTGAACACTTCTTTAGGCGCGTTGGGCAATTTTTGAGATAGGAAAAACCATTGAACTCGTGACACTGATACCGTTACCGACACCTTTATATCTTGTAATTGTTTAAGTTTTCACTTCTGTCGGCACTCCCGGAGTGCCACTTTTTTTTAATACTACATGGAGATGGAACAAGCTTATGGCCTACCTGATGTTAAAATAAATCGGTTATAACAGAGACTTGCCTCGTAGGTCACGCACGTTAGAAATGTGCTCTACGATGCACTTTTCTGCGTCCATCAAATTTAGGCATACAGGTTTAAAGCCTCATGTGCCAGTTTCATTCAACAAGTCGCACGGGCCTCGAAGCTGAATTCACCTTCATTTGTCGCTCTTTGCTCCACACATCGGTTAGGTAATTTTACTTTAATTGCTGGTCAATTCGTTGTATGGGTAAGCCTCCCTGGGAAGACTGTATTATTTTAATTTCTAGGCGTGCGCAGCCTTGCGTAAAGAAATCATTTACGTGTGGGGCCTATTTGGCCAGTGTACCATTGCATAACTAAACTCAAAACTGTCTCCAACAGTTTGAGACAGTATTTTCATAGGAAGCTGTTAAAAATCCTCTCTTGAGTCTCGTCTTTATATTTAAGAATAAAATGAAATTAAGATTTTTAAAACTACCTCAAAATCTTTCAAGCCTGATGGGACTTGAACCCGAAACCTTTCTCTTGATGTGAGGATGCACTACCAATTGTGCTACAAGCTCTTGCCACGTCAAGGTTAAATTAGTGACATGATTCAGTTTACGGCTCAAAGCGCCGTTAGCTCCATCTACATGAAAACTTTATACAGTTTTTGACCTGCTCAATGCCACACGTTGCTGTTCAGTACATTCACACGAGATGTCGTGTTGCTTATTTCTAATAATATTTTATTTTTATAGTGTTATCCGACACTTACGGAAAATTCTAAGATTTTTAAAACCATCTCAAAAACTTTTAAGAAGGACGGGACTTGAACCCGCAACCTTCCCCTTGATGCGAGGATGCACTGCCAACTGTGTTACAGGCTCTTGTCACTTCAGGGCAAAATGGAGTTTTGTCATTCCCTGTACCCATTTTATCTTTGGCACTTATGCCTTGGCTCGTTGAACGCTAAAAACCTACCAATGCCAATGCCGTCTTATAAATGGAACCTATATTCTAAGATGTAGATGATATGATATAAAAACTTGTCGGCGCACATTTTTGCATAATACACATCAAAAATACACTTATAGGTAAGTAAAGATACCTTTCCAATCAAGCACAATCGGAAACTACTTACGTTCCCGCAAACTTAGATTCTCTTTCGCCATAACAAACAGAAAACTTTGGAAATAAATAACTGTGGTTTACACAGCGCTGCGTGGGCTTACAAACACCATCCGTCAACGTCGGTGCCACAATTCACTCGGGTAGTGTAAACAGGCCTAAGGAGCTTATTTACACAATGACGTCCGAAAAGATTACATCGTCAGTATTTTAACAGCTATTTATTAGGCATTCGTAATATTTTAGGCACAGTACAAGTTTGGCTAAAATATATACGTCACTGTTTATTCTCTACAAAATGTTATTGTGAATTGATTTTCCTAATAAATGATTGAATAAAAATAACCTTACTGCTGGGGAAAGGTCTCCTGTATTCAGTATATATCCTAAATATAAAGAACAATTTATTGAACAAACTGGAAGAGCCCTCTTTTTGGGGTAGATTTTGATGGGGTGTCAAAGTTGATAAGTAATAAAGAAATATTATACAAGATTTGTCAAAAAACAAGAGCGGTCAAGTGCGAGTGGCAAGAGGGTGTCGTACTAACTTTTTGGAGTTTCTTAAGAGGAAATCCGGGAAGCAAGACATTTAGAAAATAGGTATTTAACAAATCTATTGTTGTCGCGCTGTGCCCTATATGCCCTATGTGCGTGCGATAGAGACAACTGCAGGTCGGACTGATTATATGTACCTATTTAAAATAGACGAAATCTCTGTTTCGTAGTCCCCTGTTCCCTCCTCCAAAACTAGACCGATTTTAATTTTTTTTTTCAAATGTGTAATAAAAAGGGCTTTGGCTATGTGAGTTTTTATTTATATTCGTCAAATTTGTTTGCTGGATGTCTAAAAAGGGGCAGTAAAAATTAGCAATTTCTGTGACTTTAGAAGGTTCCTAGTTCTTATAATAATTAATTTATGGAGAAAAACTAAACGTATGGACATGACCGTGGTACTTGTAGATTGTATGGTAAAAAAATATTTGCTCTAGTATCACTATCCAGAGAGGAAACAGGGGACTACGTTTGTATGGGCGAAACGCAGCCCAGCTTTCCTCTTTATGTTATTTCAAAAGTACACAACCTATCAATAATAAATAAAACTGTTTTGTAATGTTCAAACTGAGCTCTGTTTTATGGTACCCCACTTGATTTTGTAATCAAAATTCATTTTGATCCCCACCATTTTGGGTCTTTTACCAATAAAAATATATATAATTTTTTTCTGTTTTACTAGAGGTAGGCATGTATATTTTATAAATATCCCATCTATAAGATCAATTGCTTTAGTACATAGTTACTGAAATAATCAGTTGTGACAGAAATGTATGGGGGGGGGGGGGGGGCTATGCTCAGCTGTGGACGTTCTGTGGTTGGTATGATGAACCATCGCAACCGACTCTAAAATTAACTGAAACAATTTTAAGGCAATTTTGTGTCAGGTTGACTGAACATAAAAAATAGAATAAAAGAACAAAAAAATATTTATTTTAAGCCAAAAACAAAACTTATAAATAGGTAATTCAAACTAACAAACAATAAAATGCAACACAATTGGTCACCACTCAGCTATGTGCTGTCTGTGGAAACACTGAAGAAGCGTTGGTATTCTGTGGTGCCGTATTTAGTACACACGCACGAGCCAACTTAATAAATATTGGTGGACATTTCACACAGCGCTATCTAGCCCCAAACTAAGCAGAGCTTGTACTATGGGAACCAGATAACTCATAGAATACTTATATACTTTTTTTTGTAAATACGTACTTATAATACATAGAAAAACATCCAAACCAGAAACAAATATTTGTGGATCATGTAAACATTTGTCCCGCGGCGGGAATCGAACCCGCTACCTCCTGCGTCACAGTCGGCTATACGCCCACTGCGCCACGGAGGTCGTCAAATTAAAACGGGTACCTAACCCGCATGTACCTTCCCTATTTGTTATCCCAACGCTTCGACTGCGCTGCAATAGCCGTCGTCAAGGGCGGACTGGATCACTTGGAGCCAGCGTCGAGAAGTATTTCGTATCAAATGAGCAAACGAAAATAATGCGTGGTATTTTCGTAAATTTCCATATAAGTCACTCTTTTGATTCTAAAATGGAGGTAAGCTTCGAATCTTCCGTGGACTTTCTTATTCAAATAGGTATTTTAGGAAGCTCTCAGTTCTTCAATAGCGTCTCTAGGGACTTTCAGGCGACAGGCTTGAATCAAATTTGAATCTGACCCTTTTAGTGTTTATTTTGAATTACGTTCCATTTTCGAAGCTTAGTGGTTTTAAAGATTGTTAATTTATTAAATTAAGTCCTGGTTCATTGATATTTTGGGGATGAAAAAGTATTCCAAAGAGTCGTTTGAATAAATTGTTTTCGACCGCTCTTCGTTTTTTTTTTGTAGGTAATAAATGGATGTTAATTTAATAGCCATTTTTCAGTTAAAACACAAAAACTTTTAAATTTACGAATATTACTCGAATACCTAAAGGTATTTACAGACTTATGCTATTCCAATTTGATACAACAAACAAGACTAAGTGCATTTAATAAATTGTCACCACAAGATCTATTTTCATATCTCCAGTTATTAATTTACAATTAGACTTTCCCAACACAATACCATGGGTCAGACAAAAATGAAATTCTGCTATGAAATATTCATGCTATGAATTTATGAGAGTACATAATATTGCCAAAAAAGTGGCGATCATGCATTAGTTAGACCGACACGGTTCCTTACTTCAAACTTATTGGTTTAATACATCTAGTTTTGGGCTCTAGCACAGAATACATATTTATACTACATCATCATCATCGTCATATCAGTTCATATTTTTATATGATTGGGGGCGTCCTACGCTGCGCTTTCCAGTGCGTGGTCCCAACTCGAGAACCTTTCTGCCGCAACGGCCGTCAGTACTCGAGCTATGTGCTCCGTCTACTGTCACTTCAGCTTGCTAATCTGCTGGGCTATGTCAATGACCTTAGTTTTTCTACGAATTTCCTCATTTCTTCACATCAAGTTTCAGTCTATTAAGTAATTATTGTTTTTAAAGTTTAAAAAAGTTTATTTTTTATTGAATTTGCAGGAACATAATAAGTGTAATAGAGAAAACCAATAGAGTTGACTAAGTTGATAAAACCGTTTCACTCAGGTTGTAGTGTGTAGTTGTATCAGTGTTCAGAAGATTTGGAACAGTTGCACCGTGTTTTATCTCTAGATTCATTTATAACGTAACCTAAGGTCATGTGGCGTGTATGTACAGATTACAGGCGTTACGACTATACGAATTTTAGTCTTAAGTAGCTGTAGGTGTTAACATGCTAAGGAGCGTTTTGAATAAACGCGCGTTTAACGCTGCGCCGCCGCCGACGCCGAACACTTGTCAACGCGCTTCAACGAACGTCAACGCGCGCTTTGAGATCGTAGGTTTTTGCCGTAAGCCGTTCAGATGACTGCAGACATTCGAAGCGTTGATACGTATTTTTGTAATTGTGATGTAATACAAAAATGTAACTTCATCTTTGGCAATGCGCGCTCAATGGCCGACAAACACGCGCCATCATCTGAACATGCTCTTCATACAAATAGTGTTACACAGTGTACATATTCCAAGAACACATCAAGTTTATTAGTAATTTGGTAAAAATACGAGCAACTTTATAGATTATATATAGATTTTTAAAATCCTCCGTTTTAAAAATCTCCGTAAGTGTTCGGATAACACTATAAAAATAAAATACTTATAATACTTCTTCTATAAGTTATAACTTATAATAACTTCTAAGTATAATATGTTATGTGTAAAACTTCTAGCTTTATTCCTATATTTTCTAAATTCATGAATAAAGTAGTTATTATATAATGAAGATATAGGATAATGCTGATTAAGAAAATGGTCTTTTTGTACTTAACAAAAAAACTTATACATTTTCAAAGTGTCCAATAGTTTCTTATACCTATTATTTGTGGGTTTTGTTTCAAATAAATTCCGATGAACACTGTATAAAAACTATATTATATTGCGATCAAACTTGTGGGTTAGGAGAATATCTCATTTTATAATAATGCTTTATCGACCTTATTTAAAAGCTGATACGATCTCTTTCACTGCAAACAAAAGAAGTTAATATTTATTTACAGTGTGGTTGTTAGCGCGAATATTATTTTTAAGTTTTGAATTCTTTTGGAACATATTGTTCGTAAGCAAAATCAAGTGTTTCTCGTCCAGCCTTATTTCGCTTAAAATAAGAGGATTACACCAAATTATGTAGATTACAGTGTGTAGACTGGATCATCAAATATTCATGAAGTTATTTGTATTTCGGGACAGATTTCTAAATTATTTTGTTATAACATAAGTAAACCTAACTTTCTTTTTTTTTAAATGAAAGGAAATGTATGAATGAAATAGGTTTTCCCCATTGAATGGAAGAAAATGCGATTGAAAGATGAGATGAAAAAGATTTAACTCAATCAATTTGGTCCCTTTCTATCTTATAAAATGTAATCTAAGGTTTAGTTGGCTTGTTACCAAAAGTCCATTGCTACTATTCTCAGCAAGATATAAATGTATTATCTTACCGGCCAAACCCGATTTCAGGCCAAAATAATTTGTCCTAGTCTAAACCGGTTTATCCTACGCGTGATAGGATAGTTTGTCCTAGGACGAACTACATCTTTCCATTTATGCGTTCTATTTATTTTTCGCAAATACATATAAATAAATATTAGAGTAAATAAAGAGCTAAAAAAACCTATCGAGCTACTGCCACCCAAATGGTTATGGTAGATGGCAGCAAGTCGTTAGGTGTTTTCTGTGCAAATTGTGTATTTTGTTTATATTTTATTCATCGAGCTAAGCGAGATCACCAAATCAACTAGGGAAAATCGGCGTTGTATGTATGTATGTTTGTCCGAGGATAACTTTCGAAGCGTTTATCTGATCATAGTGAAATTTGGTTTATAGGTAGGTAGTCATAGCACAATTTTGGTGTGACTAAATTAGTTAAAAATGTGGGGGGTTATTGAGATATTGGGGTTGAAGAGGGTTAAAAAAAACAAATATGACTATCTGGGCAAGTGGCACGTCTAATAAAAGGTCTTTATGAGTATATTTCAACCCCGTTTTTCATTTTTAGTTTAAATTTTGTAGTTTTTATATTATTAGCGATAATAAAAACTGTACTTTAACAAAATTCACAAGGTACACCAGTAGTGTTGCCAGGTGTCCCGATTTGTGCGGGACGTCCCTATTTTCAGGAGTCTGGTGACACGTCCCGATTCACCCTTGATCGGGATGCCAAATGTCCCGATTTTTCACTAACCTCCTTAGTCTGCATTTAACTAAATTGTTAAATAGGTCTGTGAGGGAGAAAATAAATTCCTAGTTTTTATATCGGATACATTTCTTAACAGAAATTATATACCTACTTATTTATGTCTAATATTAAAAACTAACCACCCGATAAAAATAAATGATGATTCACAAAAACCTGTTTTTAGCTAAGCTTATTTATAGCTATTTTAGCTATTTTAAACTTCCGTTCCGAAATTTGCCATACTGGACCTGGCAACACTATACACGAGTGACCCCACAGTGCTGAAATTCGATATGCGTGTAGCTTTAGAGATACAAATATAGGGAAACTCCCGTTACCTGTAATTTAAATGAAATTGTAGGTCAAGTTAGTTGGATTTATGCATTTTGTGGCACTATTTTGATAGTCAAAGATTACAAATAATATTTTTTTGTTTTTATGGGAGACTCGCAAGATATCAGGTGCCCAATTCTACTAAACCAATCGCTTCACTATGACAATGGCCTCTGTAGATACCTTTTGGTATTCTACTAACACAATCTTTTACCAATGTCCGCCGTTGCTATGACAACGCCATTGAAAAGTTATATCTGTTCTTAATCATATATAGCACGTTCCATAAAATATTCTGAAACTCAAAGAACTACCTACACAAAACACTACACTCTCTTCCTCACTCCCTCAAATATACACATTTATACAGCATCCCTCCTCCCCTTTCATTCTTCAAATGCGTACCTACTAAATTACTAAATTCCTTGAAAATCAATTATTATATTGTATTGTGTTTTTAATCTTTTTCTCTAAGCGTCTAATTTCTAATTTCTTAAAGGTCTATAAAGTGTGAATCTGTTATTGGCATTAAGCATTAGCTATAAGAGTTGGTATACATTGATATCAAGTGCTGTTGATTCTGTGATGAATCAATAAAAATAAAAAAAATTGGCAGCTTATGACAGGAACAACAATCATAATCGTTAAATAATGGTATAATAATGGTAATCCTGTGTCGTCGCGAACGTGAAGTATAGTTGATACTGTCCGTCCTATTTTTGCGTGTATAAATATGTTGAGAGTTCTGTATAACGCCAAAGTATAGTAAATTTACGGTATACTGTGCAACAAACCTGTGAAGTTGTTATCTCGCACTAGTGCTCAGTGATATTGAAGTTATTATAGAAACAGGGAAATCATTACCTGACCAGTAAGTTTAATTACCCTCAACAAAAAAAAAACGCAACAGTGGTGCTATAATTTAATTCCGACATCCCGCAAATCTAGAAGTTGTTGTCGTTGTGCTCTTTGCGCAGATTAACTACAGTCTGGGCTAATCGAGAATCTAGTAATAGTATTATTATTAAGATAATACAGGAGTACGTGCTGCCATCTGTTGAAATATATTTGAAGCGTCGCTCCGTAGAAGCTGCGAATTGTGTTTCTGCCTATTGATAATCAATCAAGCTAGCATTCTACGAAAAATTGTTAAATGTGTAGCTTGTGGAAAATTCTTGGGGGCAAAAGATGGCATTAGTTGTCCTAAGTGTAAGTCTCGAAGTCACAATGAATGTGTTCGAGTACCAGTTGGTGTTACGGTAGATAATTCCTGGAGATGCGGAGAATGCCAGTGCAAGACGCCCAAAGGGCGTGACCCGTCTACGCCCGTCATGGGTGAGTGCTACTTAGATCCGACCCTGATCAGCGAAGAGCCAGCCGTGCAATCGGTTTCAACCGGTGTGGCTAAGGCATCGAGTCAGATTAACACCGATGTGGTGCGTACGCTTAGAGACGAAATGCGGTCCGAGTTCGCTAATATACAAAAGCTCATGACATCGGAATTTAAATCGTCTAATGACAAAATGAGCTCATTTCTTGAAGAAATGCGTGAACTCAAGAAAGAACTGTCATCAGCACGTTCAAGTTTTAATGAACGGATGGATGAGCTAGATGCCCGCTTACTGGTGTTAGAATTAGCTCGGGAAGCCCCTATTCAGTCGGAGGAGACGAATGCACTGGAACAAGCCCTTGAGCAGGTGAAATCTCAGCTCAACGATCGCGAACAGGAATACCTGCTCAATGACGTGGTGATTACTGGTTTACCAGAGCGAAATGGTGAAACCCCGGCTCACTTAGCTTCTTTGATTGGCACTAAAATGGGCATGACGTTGGATGAACGAGACATTGTGCTAGCTGAGAGAGAGGGGGCCCCCCGCCGTGCGCAGGATGGTACATCATCATCATTAGCACCGCTTCGCGCACGCCGCATCATCGTCCGTCTTGCACGTCGTATCACCCGGGATGAGTACCTCCAGTCTGCTCGTGTTCGTCGTGGCTTGACCACCACTGATCTTGGTTTGGAGGGGGCATCCGCCCGCATCTATGTTAATGAGCGCCTTACAAAATTAAATGGGCAAATGTTCGCCAAGGCCAGAGAGGAGTGCCGTAAACTTGCATGGAAATATTGCTGGTCAAAAGAAGGACGCATCTATGTCAGGAAGGAGCACGGTGCTCCTTATTTTAGAATCAGAAATGATATGGACTTGGAACGAATTTTTCCCAAAACCTCTGTTTGAATGAGTCGACCATCTGTCTCTCTGTCTTATCTGTCATAGCAATATGTTATACTTCTGCTCATTATCAATATTGCAATCATGTATTGTATTTGTTTAACTTACATACTCGTAACTTACTGAAACTTAAAATTTTGTTTTTCATAATTTTAATTAAAATTGAGCAGTCATTATTTGCCTATAATTTTTTCTGTGTAAATATTCTATTTCTTTGTTTTATGTTCTACTATATTTTTGTAAAACATGTTATTTTGTACGGACGACCCTGTGTCTGCTTGTTATCGTGTATGTGTGGCGTATGCTGCCCGGAATATCCTGTCACTTTATCCCACGTCTTATCATATTTACTTACAAAATATCGAATTATTTATTTGTATCTAGTTTCATATATTATTTACCAATCATTATATTATTATGTACCGTATATGTCATATAACTATTTTCTAACAACCAGCATTGTAATTTGTTTACACTTTTCTTCAGTAAAACTTATTTATAGTATAACCATTGTTTTTAAAAATGGGTAACAACAAATTTCTCAAGATTGGTCTTCATAATGCTGGTTCCTTGGGTACAGGTCATGATGATTTTATTGCAACTATGCTTAAGTACTCAATGGATATCGTGGCAATTAATGAGACTTGGATAAGAGAGGGAGAGATAGGTCGCGCCCCCTTCGTGCCCAATTATCGACTGCGTTACACGCCACGTCCAGTCAGCATGCGGGACGGTCGTGGTGGAGGCGTTGGTTTTTATATCAAGCGCGGTGTTAACGTGCGAATACGTGCTCACCCCATTAACCCTAATGTAGAACAGATGTGGCTCACACTTACTATAAAGTCTTCTAAGATAGTAATAGGCACTGCGTATCGTTCGCAACGGGTAAAAGTGAACGAATTTCTCGAGGCTTTAATGGACTCTGTTGCATTTTTTTCTAGCTGTGATAGTATGATTATTCTGGGTGATTTTAACATCGATATGATGAATGGTGATGACGTTAAAACAAAACTTCTCAATGAGTTTCTAGTCAGTACAGAGTTAAAACAGGTGATACAGAATCCCACTCATTTTACAGATCACAGTCAAACACTTATCGACGTGGTCTGTTCTAACGTGCGACCACGCAATGTAGGTGTTGAACCTATAGGGTCAGAGACTGGCCATGCTTTTATAACGTGCGAATTTTATTTTAAAAAACCAAAAATTACACCAAAGTTAATTAGTTTTAGGCCAATTAAAGATATCTGCTTCAATCTGTTCACCAGCGATTTAGAGTCGATTCGATGGGATTACATTAACACGCGAGACCACGTTGATAGTATGGTAGCGGATTTTAACGACGTAATTACGCTACTATTCGACTTGCATGCTCCAATCAAGTCGACAATCATAAAAGAATTACCTAGTCCGTGGCTTACTGATAATGTTAAGCTTATGATGCGTCTCCGTGACGCAGCACTCGCTAAGTTTCGTGAGACTAAACTTGAAAGTCATAAACTCCTTTATAAGGACCTAAAGAAACATGTTATATTTGCATTACATAGCGAGAAAAAGGCATTTTTTGAACAGAACATTAACCACAATATTAATAATTCTAAAGCTCTATGGAAGAATTTGAAATCAAATATCCTACCGCCAAAATCAATGGAATTGCCTACCCTATTTGATAATCCTAACATAATTAATGATCACTTCCTTAACGTATCTGGTAATTCCTGTATTCAAATTTCTGACCTGACTTATTTTGAATTTCATAAATATTGTACAGCCACGTTTTCTCTAAAACCAATAGATTCTTCAATTGTATTAAAAATTTTAAAACAAATTAAATCAAACGCCCTTAGGTTTGACAAAATTTCCTTAGATATGATCACGCTCACGCTTCCTCAAAGCTTGAATACTATTACAGCTATTGTTAATAGGTCACTCGTCTCTGCAGTCTTTCCCACGATCTGGAAAAAAGCTGTAGTAAAGCCTATACCAAAGATCCCCGACCCTATTGAATTGAAAGACTTGCGACCCATTAGTATCTTGCCTTGCCTATCTAAGGTACTGGAAAAGGTGGTCTGTACTCAAATGACTGAATTCTTGGAAATTCATAACATTTTACCTGATCTTCAATCAGGTTTTAGAAAAAGTAGAGGAACGAATACCGCACTGTTGGACGTAACGGACAATATTCTTGCAGCTCAAGACAAGGGTAAGGGCACGATCTTGGTTCTTCTAGACTTTTCACGTGCTTTCGATTCGATTAACATATCTCTTCTTTTATCTAAACTAAATTTCTATGGTTTTGATTCCAATACTATTAGGTGGTTTGATACATATCTGAGTAATCGTGAACAACTTGTAGAAATCAAGAAGGATAATGGGTTAGCTACGACTTCCGATATGCGTAAAGTGACTAGAGGGGTCCCACAAGGCTCCATTCTCGGCCCGGTTCTATTCATCCTATACAGCGCTGATATTGTAAATTGCATCCAACATTGCAAGTTCCATATCTATGCCGATGACATTCAGATGTACCTATCTTTTAAACCAGAGGATATAAGAGATGCAGAAAGTAAACTTAATCAAGATTTGGAAAGGATTCAAGACTGGGCTGTATCAAATTCCTTACTACTAAATACTAGGAAGACTAAGTATATGATGTTTGGTACAAAAAATCAAATTATGAAAATAACTAATTTAAATCCGCAATTGGTTATTAGTGAGGAGATAATCGAGCGAGTCTACGAAGCTAAGAATCTTGGTCTTATTATAGATGAACAGTTAAGATTCGAACACCACGTATCCGAGTCTGTTAGAAATTCTTTTTATCGCTTAAAAGTCCTATATAAAGTAAGAAACTATTTGAGTCCAGACCTCCGTACTATGCTCGTGGACTCATTAGTGCTTTCCAGGTTTAACTACGTTGACTGTGTGTATGGTCCCCGCCTGCTCTCTAAAACATCTCGTCTAATCCAGAGAGTTCAAAATGCTTGTGCACGATTCTGTTTTGATGTTCCTCTACGTAGCCATATAACACCATTCCTCAATGAGCATAATATATTAAATATGAAGCACAGGAGAGATCTGCATCTTGCAACTTTAATGTTTGGTGTGGTGAAGACCCAAAAGCCGTACTATCTCTATTCTAAACTTGATTGGGTTCAAGATCACAATAGATATGCAATACGTGCTTCATCTTTATTACTACGTACACCACGACACGGCTCTGCTGCATTTCGTGGTAATTTTCGTTTCTGTGCCACTAAATGCTGGAACTCCCTCCCTCCACCATTACGTGATCTGCTAAGTAAGCCCAACTTCAGAATAAAGTTTAAGAGACACCTAATAGACTTGCAAAAGTCTGTTCCGTTATTACGCTTAAGGTATGAAATCAGTTTTCTATACTTACTGCTGCCCCAACGAACCCGAATAAATTGTGTTCCTACGTCTTTTAATTTTTTAGTTCTCTTTTTATTGTTTTGTCTACTAAAGTATGTACTAAGTAATGTGGCACAGAATGTTTTTAATTTTTATTTATTTTTTGATTCCTAACCACTGTTAATATGGGTACTTCTTGTCTATTGTATATATTTATTTATTATGCATGCTTTCATTGTTTTGATAATCTATTTAACGTAAGCTAAAACTATATACTATCTTCATTATTGTTTTTTTGTCTATTATTTATATTTTATCGTGGCCTTTTTATTATTTTCTTTATATAATTATCTCTTATACAATCATTTATATATTTTTTTTAATTAATAATTCACTTCACAGTATTGTAACTTTTGTAAGGATATTTCTATATTTTTTATATTATTATTATTATTATTTTATCACTATTTTGTACGTTCGTGAGTCACCAAAGCCTTGTGCTGAAAATCCGCGTTGTAAATTAGTTTACAGCACATGCTGAGCTCAGGGCTTTTCGCATAATCCTGTACATGGCAGCATTTCTTCATACATACACTTTAATTGCCGTATTAAGTATATATATATTTTTTTTTCCTCCTGTGTGTATGTTTTTTTTAGTGTGTATAATTATGTAAGTTTATGTGTTGTATCTGCTTCTTGTGTACAGTTTATGTGAATAAATGTCTTCTTTCTTTCTTTCTTTCTTTCTTTCTAATCGTTTTACTTATAAATTAGCAGAATTGGGCCCCAGTTCGGAGCGAACCACTTATATGTTATAATTTACATTAATAATTAGTTTAACTGACACGCGTAGAATAGTTTGATCTAGCTAGGACATACTAGTTTCGGACCTTATTATGAACCTGAAATCGGGGTTCGCTAGTATATCTTCACGTATCTGCGTACTGGGGCCAATGTTTCAAATTTATAAAAAAAGGATTATAGAGCCATACCATTATATAACGAATATGATTGTTGTTCCTGTCATAAGCCGCCAAAAATTCAATGGTGTTTAGCAACGGCGGTTATTGACAAAAGCGTATGTTAGTAGAAAACCAAAAGGTACCTATAGTAGCCATTTTGCGACGATACCATTGTCATAGTGAAGCGATTGGTTTGGTAGAGTTGGGTGGGCCCCGGAGTAAAAAATCCCAGGATATCCATCATATGAATTAGTAAATAGTTGGGAGCTATATTATTATTACTAGCTGTTGCCCGTGACTTCGTACGCGTTATAACTTGAAATAAAGCTAAGCTCGCTGTTGCAACTTGACTTGACACCTCATTTTTATCCCATGGGAACTGATTTATGGGATAAAAGGTATAAAATAAATAAGGCAATAACATGGGCGACCTTATCGCTGAAAGCGATCTCTTCCAGGCAACCTTTGGATGGAGCGAAATTTACAATATGGAGTGCGGTGTAATTTGTAGGATATATTTAAGTACACAAATATTCTTAAGTATAATAATATATATATATATATATATGATAATGTTCCAATCCTAATACTTAAAATACTTATAAAATAGACTAATATATAGATATATGCAAATAGCTAACTAAACTAACAGATAAAATGTTTATATAGTAAATAAATAACGCTAGGAAGATGACATCGTTAGGTAATGTTGCTTCACCTTCAGCTTGAATGTGTGTAAGGAGGATGACCGTCTTATTTCTTCGGGCAGAGCATTCCACAGCCGAACAGCCTGGACAGTAAAAGAAGCGCTGTAAAAGGAAGTGCTGTGCGAAGGAGTTCTGAGTATCAAGGTATGTTGGGGGAGAAAGGTTAAAAGCCTATGTTGTAATCCAGGTTATAATTTACGTATATACCAAATTTCTTCGAAATCGTTCAGCCGTTACGACGTGATTGAGTGACAAACAAACAAGCAAATAAATAAATAAACAAACATCCAAACTTTGACATTTATAACAGTAGTGTGATTAGTATACTACAAGTTGTAAAATAAAAAACAAATCCAAACCATGATTTAGCTCACACAGTTGCAACCTCTAGATACATATCTCTCCAACTATCTCACTGGAAACTGGGATGAACAAGCAAACGAACAATAAGTAACTTTGTTCATTTCAATTAGTGAACAAGTCTCAAGCCGAAGCTCCTCAGGTTTAACTTTGCCTGAAGCTTGGTTTGTGTAAGTAGGTAATTGTTGGGACATTAAACCACCCAATTCTCAGGAGATATCCAATAAAGTCAAAGACAAGAGAGTGCAATTGATTGACTAAAACCGTGGAAACGGTGGGCTGTTCCCCGACTTCCATTTCGGAGGTTGTGGGTTCGTATCCCGGCCGTGCACCTAGATTTTCTACTCAAAAGTATGCAGTGTGCCTGTATTCAAACGTAATGTTTGCACGTGTTCTAGCTACCCTAAGTCTTCGGTGTCATAGATTTTCTGTGTCCCGGTTTTTGACGTCTTCCATTGGACAAACGAGGCTTATTTTATAATAACAAATACATACTTATAATATATAGAGAAACAACCAAACCTGGAACAAATATCTGTAGATCAAGCACACATTTCAACAATAAAAAGGACACAATTATTTACCCGCGAACACGTTAAAAATATATTTTCATTTTGTAAGGTCGGAACACGAGATAGCTCACTGTGGTACAGCCTAACTAGAAACAGTAGGTTAACTGGAGCTTTTACCTGAGTCTAAGCTCATGTTAACTCCGGACTTAAAAATATAAAAGTAACTACATAGCAAGAATTTACAAAAAAAACTCTAAATTCTAAAAATACACAGGAAAGTGAAGAGTTTTCATATCGGAAGCCGATAGGTACTCATTTTGGGTCCCTGCACCAATGGATTAAGTAAGAAGGACGGTATTGCAGTAACGGTCACCTAATATTATAAAGGTAAGATTTGTATTTTTGTATGTTTGTAACGAATAAACTCAAAACTAGGGGTCGATTTCTAAAATTCTTTCACCATTAGAACCCTACATTATCCCGGAGTAACAAAGGCTACTTTTTATCCAACTGTGCAGAAGGAGGGTAATGTTTTTATTGAAAAACTACGCGTGCGAAGCTGCGGATTGGTCAGCTAGTTTACGATAAACCACAAGACGGCGCGCTTCTTTCGGTTACACGACGGTTTTACAAACAGGCTATGTTTCATCGCATTGAATCAACGGGGTTTGCCACACGGGATTCTACATCGATATCTCCGATCACGATAGACGCCCACGTCTAGACATCTTTCAAATAATATCTCAATTTATACTGAGTTTGGATTTTGTAATGTGAAATGTAAAAATATGTTATCAAAGCTATTAATAGCATAGCAACCTGCAAATATAAAGAACATTCTGATGCAATTTCAGTATCAGTTTTAATAAATAATGTATATTTCAGTAACGTATAAATTATACAAACAGGTTATGGAATTTATTAGGTTTTTACCAGCCTTAAATTCTATGAAAGTGAAACGAAAAAATAAATTGTCGAGTCACTGAAAGCAAATCCGTGAAAGAGAAAATCAACAGCGTCCACTTTTAAAAGTTTTTTTATTGTTTTGAGTTTTTAGACTGGAGTGACTCCTGTTAGTCCCTTTGCTCTGTCCTCTTAAAACTAATAGGACAAAATCCAAAATCTACCCAAAGAGACAGACGGAGCTTATCCGGGTTTTCTCTTTGAACTTACTGTATAACGTGTTCTATTTTAGCAGCAATCTGGGATAGATAACAGTATTTTCATAGTCAATTTATACAATCTTCATGAATTACACGCAAAATCACAGTTGGATCCCAACTGTTTTATTGGAACTAGTGCTTCGCCCAGAACTGAGATCTCTAGTGTCTGCCATAAAAACTAAAAATATTATTCGTAATCTTTGACTACCAAAATAGTGCCACGAAATGAAAAACCAATCAACTTGACCTACTGTTTCATTCAAATTACCGGTAACTTAAGTTCATGTTAATTGGTTATTTTTTGGGGTACGAATTGCAGTTATTCTGGATTTTAGGCGTTTGCGAAATTTCTTGATGATCGGATCAACACTTCAAAAGTTATCCTCGGACAAACAAACATATATACATACTACAACACCGATTTGCCCAAGTTGATTTGGAGATCCCGCTTCGCTCGATCAAAAATGAATTTGTTAACAAAATTGTTTGTTTTAGATAATTATTGTAGCAGATATTTGCATTAATCTTACAGTGCCAATAATACATCACTTGATCATAACAAGAGATCGGATAAATTGATGCATATTTATCTAAAGTTAAAAGTTGTCTGGTATGGATAGCACTTTTATTATCGAAAAAATTCCGTGATTCCGGGATCAATAAATTTATCATTTGTTAATTCTATTTTCTTTATTTATCTACTTAACCTAGAAATCCCTTAAAGCTGCATAGGTTTTTATGATATTTTTTTTATGATATTCATCCCTCATATAGTCTAAAGAACTTCACATCCTATGAAATACGCACACTTTGGCACATCGGTATATTAGGTTCACATAATGCCTTGTTACAACGTAACATGGTGGCTTTTCCCTATCTTAACTGTCAGTAATTTTTGACGAAGCGGAAACAACCTTGTAACAAGTGTCAAATCGGGCCTATTAGACCTCAGAGAATATAAGCATTTTGTAAGTGTACGAGTGAGATGGCAAATTCTACCTGCTTAATATTTAACGTTAAATTAATATGCATCCAATCCCGGGATCCCGGGATTTTTAAATAAAAATATTCTAGGCAGCCACTTCCATAATTTGTTAGCCAAAAATCAACTTTAGGTAAATATGCATCCGAATACCCGATCATAACATACAGTCGTATTTCACTGTCATATTGTGGGCAAACAAATTCTGCAGCAACTGTTGTAGGCGATGGTTACCACTATCAGGTGGTTCCATTTCCATGTAGTATAAGAAATATTGTATGTTCTTTGTATCTAATAAGTTTAAGCAACGGAATTTTTTAAATTAATATATACAGTCAAAACCGTTTATAACGACATCGAGGGGACCGTATAGTTGCCGACGTTATATCCGATAGTCGTTTTAAGCAATACAGTCATATAAATATACAATGGAAGGGACCATACAATCTGGCTGTAATAACCGATAGGTCGTTGTAAACGATGTCGTTATAAACGGTTTTGACTGTATATATATTTTAATTAATCTACTCTAAAAAGAAGTTAGGTTGATTCTACTCTCGATTCTGAGCAAAGTATTATCAGGTAATGCGTTATTACAAAAAAATCAATGAGAACAAAAGTCAAAACTGTCCCTACTAACATCAGCTTGGCGTGTAACAACAATAAACTGAGCAAACCTTTCTACTTCACCGGTATCCCTGGAGCGAGCTTTATCGCTCGGCCGACTAATGGTGACACGCGGCATCGTTCGCACTTGACACTCATTAGGCGTCGGTTCGCGGCTCACATCCACAAACAATGTTTTTGACAACGTTTTACGGAATAAGTCACGTGTAAATTAAAAGGTTGGGTGTTTGTAGGTCGCGCCTAGCGCTGAATATGTTGATGTGGCTGTTTTAAATGTGATATATAGAGTGAGAAACGACTTTGTTTGTGATTATGAACAAACATGTGTGTTAATTTTCAATCTTAGGTATAGGAGGGCGCTAAAGAAGCCTCCACGTGGCGCACTCTGAAAACAGGTAGAGCACGGTAACGCTGGCAAATTCTTTCACCACAATGATTCAACCAATTAATTGATCCAAATCGGAGGCAAAACCTACTTAGCTTCCTGGTACCTAATTAAATGTTTAGATCTAATGAGTCATTGACCCGAAGAGAAGAAGAAGAAGATTCTAAGTATAGTAAATATATAACCCAACCTTTGTTTCGACAGTGCGGTTTGTATGGAATGGTGGATTTTAAACTTCGTATTGGATTACTTGTACTCGCGCGAAACTGGTAACAAATTTACCCTGTATGTTTGTATAAATCTGTGGGTTAGACAAGCAGTTTTTAACCCACCCTCTTTTATCACATTCATTTGTGCAAAATTGTAGGTTTTGATGACAATAATGGTGCGAAGACGAGTCCAATGATGAAATCAAAACCGTTACGTACATCTCGTAACTTTTCGATGAATAAAAGTACACGGAAAATATTTGTGTATATTTTGTGTGTGTGATAATATTTGTGTTCAAAAATCAAGTTTTCATTTGTTATTTATTATTTGTTTTTTAATCAATTCAATTCAAAATTAAATACATACTCATTGAAATTACAAAGATCATTTCGTATGAAAAGTTAATTTTACCACCTGTCTCACCGCGACGAAGCCAGGTAAGAATCAGACAAGAAACTTAGGTTACAGGTATATATTATGTATTTTCTTTTCCGTTTAATAATACTCTTACAATACATAACTATAGTTGCGATTTATAAACAATCATTTTAAGATAAATTATGCGGGCAGGGTTTTGTTTCAGTTTACTCGTGCGTGATAATGGCGCATGCAACTGCGTCACAATATCGGGATACTCACAAACTCACAAATTATGGTAAATATCCCGTTTTTAGTGAAAATGTTCGTAACCATGATAGTTTTAAAAGTAATGTTATTAAAGCTCTCGAGAGGCTGAGTGACGTCCGGCCATTGAGTTTTATCATCAACTAGCTGACCCGCCGAACTTCGTACTCAGGTTCAGATTCAGATTCATTTATTCCACACAGATACCACAGTACACTTGGAAAAGTCAATATCTTACACACTCAATAACAATTTGAATATAGCAATATTAACAAATAATAAAGAAATTAACTAATTTAAACTAACATAAAACATTGTGTACAAAACATCTCAAAGAATAGCAATATCAAATAATTTAACGATATAACAAAAATATATAAAATAAATAAACTCACAGTGTACTAAGATCTGCCTTGATATGCATATGACGCGGACTGCCAATATACGTCGCCAGTAGAATTGTCAAACGGTCATCATTAGCTGCATCTCGATATCATGTATGAGAAAAAGATATTTCTTCATAATTTCTTTTTGCGTGAATTTTTCCGATATTTTAATAGTTATTCTGCTATTCGGGGCGGAAACAAAACCAATAAATCAAAGAGCATCAAAACCGGTCGAGCCGTTCTTGAGTTGTAAATGGTGTAACTAACCCGACTTTGTTTTAATAGATATAATCAGCTACAGTGTAAGTTAAATTAATAATAATCATGTAATAACCTTTTTTTTATTAGATTACTTATCATACTTAATTACTTTCTCTAACCGAAGCTTACAACACTAGTGGGATGCCTCGTTTCATCTGACTTTACATTTTAGTTTATTTGTATTTTCTTCGTATAAAGTGATTTAAACAGTTTGCCGCGTAATAGTGACTTTGTAGTCAAGTACGCCAAGGGCTTGGTCACAGGATTGTGCGCACATTTGCGCGACCTAGTGGCTCTTCTACATGTACAGATTGTGCAACCATTAAATACTGTGAAATATTTGCTATAGGACGTCAACTTCTAACCATAAGTCTACCACATAGACTTCTAGTGCGGCTGATCTTGAGCACTCAACGATACAGCAAACATTATTAAAGGTATATCAATAATAATAATAAAATAAGATTTAAGGGGATTTCAAGACTTTATATCCACAAATTCCCTTCTGGCACTTGAAGGGAACGCTAAAGGGATTTGTGGACAAAAAGTCCCGAAATCCCCTTTACAGGGGATTTATGGAATAATCCCAAATATTAGGTAGGTACTCAAATGTGATCAGTTATTTTTGCGCCAAAAGTGATTTCCTGCTTCAGAATATTTAACTATGCGATCAAAACTAATCCAAGCTCACAGATTTTACGTTGCCATTTTAGTAGTTTTGGACAGGTTGAGGACAGGCATGACATTGATTTATGAAAAAATAAAAGGAATGAATAAAAAATTCTTAATTGCACAAAATAAAAATAATCTGTGCATAGCCGAACTTAATGCTAGATAGCATTCTCTTCCTTTTTTTTTGTTAACCTTTGTGTAATGCGGATAAACAATTTTTATAGGCAGTGCATATTGTTACGCCGAGGCTGTTAAACAATGAGTAATAATCGAACCTTCTCGAACGCTTTTGTCTTGCTGTGTTATTGTTGCTATTGTTTGTGGTTTCGCAGAATGGGGAGTGGCCATTGTGTCGAGGGACCGACCCTTTCCTGGAAGGATCGACATCGTTCTCGAACAATCGAAATGTGTGCGATATAAACAGGCCGGAGAGATGGCCGGACGGTCAGTTAGTCTGAGTCAGTCTGAGTGAGTTAGTCTCAGCGAGGCCCTGGAGGACTGACGTGGGAAGGGTCTCGCGTGAACAGTAGTTGCTCCCGAGTCAGTCTGGATTTAGCTATACGTGCGAACATTTCGGTGACCCAGTGGTGTGAATTAGTGTGTTGTGATACGTGTGACCAAGTTCGTGTATTCATCGTTTAGTGCTGAATAAAAGTGTTATTTTGGTTAGACCGATTCCCATTATTTTATCCCGAACCCTCAGCTCGTAACAATATTTTAGTAGTGAGAGGTTTAATTTAAATTCCAAGACACATAGATATAAATAAATAGATTCAATAAACCTACTTTCTAATACTAAAACATCAATAAACCCTAGTAATACAATTCATAAAGTAATAAATATCGTTTTATTGTTACATACAACATAGACACCATATAGATAACATTTCCGTTTCCGGATACCGCTCATTTTGTAGGCTTCGTTCATGAGGTAGTGCTTAGTATACTTTGGATCTGAAGACCTCAACAGAGGAAACATACCGGAACTCTTGCGAAATACTATTCCAGTCGGATATCAGTGATGGTGAGTTAATTGGTATAGCAAGCTGTATTGTGCTGGGGAGTTGAAGGTGTTGCGAATAACGCACAAGACGGTCCTCAGCATACAATAAGATTGTTCCATGTGTTTTAACCTGCTTATGCCCCGTTCCAGGACCGACAACATTGTGATTTTTAACGATTGCCGCCGACGTAATCTGACGCTAATCGTACAAATAGACAAGTCAGGCTGCCAGCACGTGTGGAAGTTAACCGCGCAGTTGAGTGCTGAGCTTGCGATGGCAACGCTTTGAAATCTAATTTGAGAACGCTTTCAGTGATTTGAACTCTGTAAAGATACGAATAAAAGTAAGGGATTTTTCAGGGTTGTTTAAATTTGCTTTGCTTATTGACCACCTATTCGATAGAAGATGGTTTAGAGTATAACGGATACACCTCCTATACTGAGCTAGCAACATGAAACTTGACTTTGATCTTCTGATACAGTTATCATAATTTTTAGTAAAACAAAGTAGTAACTTTTTAACAAGAAAAAAAAAGATAAAAAGATAAAAGATCATTTATTCGCAGAAAGTTAGTATAATTTTACACTAGTCTTAATGTATACAATTTAAGCTCAATTAACATTCTACCAGATAATGTCCTGGTGTGCAAATATTACATAAAATTAATTTAAAATTTGAATTTACCATTTTTAAACAATATAAAAAATGTCGATAAAATAAAATAATGTCATGTCTAGCACTTGTAATAAATTCTAATTAAAATATTCCACAATGGTGTAAACACATTTGGATGTTAACCATTTATTAATTCGGTGTTTAAATAAAGTCATGGGTAAATTTTTTAATTCGTCTGGTAATTTATTAAATATTTTTACTGATAACCGACTTCAGAGGATTGAAAATCAAAACCAGTTGTTTTGATTTAAAAATCAATCTGCTTAACCGAGTTTGATGATATTTCTATAGGACCAATTTAAAAATATATCTTTTAACATAAAAAAATATTTTCAAATTGGTTGATAATTAACTGACTTCTGAGGTAACTGAAGTTATCCTGAATATTCAGCACAATTTCGAATGTAAGATCCTACAGTGCATTCGACCTTTGGATTTTTAGTTGGGTAGTTTAGAGTTTTATTATTTTCACGTTGCGTTGGCCAATGATAGGCCTAAACAGTTACCAAACATTTTTTTGTGAAAGGACTCGCCCGGGGAAGTACTATTACCATACATATTGTTACGCCGAGGCTGTTAAACAATGAGTAATAATCGAACCTTCTCGAACGCTTTTGTCTTGCTGTGTTATTGTTGCTATTGTTTGTGGTTTCGCAGAACGGGGAGTGGCCATTGTGTCGAGGGACCGACCCTTTCCTGGAAGGATCGACATCGTTCTCGAACAATCGAAATGTGTGCGATATAAATAGGCCGGAGAGATGGCCGGACAGTCAGTCTGAGTCTGAGTCAGTTAGTGAGTGAGTTAGTCTCAGCGAGGCCCTGGAGGACTGACGTTTGAAGGGTCTCGCGTGAACAGTAGTTGCTCCCGAGTCAGTCTGGATTTAGCTATACGTGTGAACATTTCGGTGACTTTAAGTGGTGCACCAGTGGTGTGAATTAGTGTGTTGTGATACGTGTGACCAAGTTCGTGTATTCATCGTTTGGTGCTGAATAAAAGTGTTATTTTGGTTGGATCGATTCCCATTATTTTATCCCGAACCCTCAGCTCGTAACAATTTGGTGTCAGAAGTGGGATAAAATAATGCCGGTTCTGCCAAAGGATAACGTGGGCGGTGTCAGGACGAGAGGTCAACGACAACAGGAAATGGATGAAAGGCGGTTTGGGGAGTCTCCGGTTCAAGAAGCTCGGCAGAGTCGTCAGCCGATGGAGATGGAATCAGCCGCCGCCGAATCATTTGGAGCACCATCATCATCACTCGTGGGTCAAGCTCCTGTGACAGGCGATCTTGCTGCTATTATGGCAATGCTTTATCGTAAAGAAGAGCAGTGTCGTCAACAGGAAGAGCAGACTCAGTTGCAGGAGGAAGAACGCCGTCAGCATAAAGAAGAGAAGCGTCGTCAACAGGAAGAGTCGGCTCGGTTGCAGGAGGAACAACGCCGTCAGCATTAAGAAGCGTCGTCAGCAGGAAGAGCAGGCTCGGTTGCAGAAGGAACAGCGACATGAACAGGTGGAGCAGACTCGGTTGCAAGAGGAACAGCGACGTCAGGATAAAGAAGAGCAGCGTCGTCAACAGGAAGATCAGCGACGTTGGCCATAAGAGCGTGCTCGACTGATGAGGGAATCGTTCGGTTCATCTGGAAAGGAATTCCAGGAAGTGAAAGAACAGATAGAAATCATGAGAGCCGTGTTTTGGAGGCTGGAATTGGGATCGCTGATGAGAAAGGGACTCTGGGTGTCCTGAAGTACTGGAGACGGCAATGTAGCTCTTCTAGTTGCTACATCTTCAGTGCGAGGTGCGCCTAAAATTGTTCGTGTTGATCGGCTGCCGCGATATGGGGCTAAGAATGCTCGGGACGAGCATGTTTTAGGAGGGGGCAGTGTTACGCCGAGGCTGTTAAACAATGAGTAATAATCGAACCTTCTCGAACGCTTTTGTCTTGCTGTGTTATTGTTGCTATTGTTTGTGGTTTCGCAGAACGGGGAGTGGCCATTGTGTCGAGGGACCGACCCTTTCCTGGAAGGATCGACATCGTTCTCGAACAATCGAAATGTGTGCGATATAAATAGGCCGGAGAGATGGCCGGACAGTCAGTCTGAGTCTGAGTCAGTTAGTGAGTGAGTTAGTCTCAGCGAGGCCCTGGAGGACTGACGTTTGAAGGGTCTCGCGTGAACAGTAGTTGCTCCCGAGTCAGTCAGGATTTAGCTATACGTGTGAACATTTCGGTGACTTTAAGTGGTGCACCAGTGGTGTGAATTAGTGTGTTGTGATACGTGTGACCAAGTTCGTGTATTCATCGTTTGGTGCTGAATAAAAGTGTTATTTTGGTTGGATCGATTCCCATTATTTTATCCCGAACCCTCAGCTCGTAACAATATTTCTGCCGCCAAGCAGCATTGCTGTGTTTCGATTTGAAGCGTATGGTTGCCGGTGAAGTTTTACATCTGTGTGTCTGAAGTTGATGGACGCATAGTATTGCATTATAGGGCACGTTTCTAAGGATTGACCTATGAAGCAATACTTTGTATATACGATGGTAACCACTTAACATCAGGTTAGCCAAACGCTTGTTCCATCTCGAGGACTTATTAAAAGAAAAGGTGACTGAATATAATTAGTGTCTCATATTGTATTAGTAGATGTCTACCAGAACTAATGAAATCGCACTCATTCTCATCGACAGGGGCTGATTGATGTCGATGTTATAATAATCGTTAGCACATCGAGTCCGAACAATACGTCGTTAGCCGTTGTATATGTTAACTCAATAGCGGTACAGTCGCAGATATAAATAGTTAAGTTCACGGATAAATTAAAAACATGGTGCGTGTTCTTTAAAGTAAAGCACCTAAAGTGTGCCGTCTCGCAAAATACATTAACTTTACTAAACCATATAAATATGAAATTGTTTAGAATCATCCTGCAGTAGAAATTTTTAGTTTTATAATTGCTCTCATTATACTCTACTTGAAGTTTACTCACATTACGACATTTTAAAATGATCCTTATGATTGCAAATAAAGTATAAACCCAACTAAAGTTCCATATAGTCTCCCAGACTAGATAGACTTACCAAAAAGTAAAACGCTATGACTGAGTCTGTGTTTCCTGATAACTACAACCTGGGGTCTTCAAGTCGCGATTGAATAGTTTTCTTCTAAGCATGCGTGTTCCATCGTAGACTCCATCATGATTTAACATCAGGTTAGATCATGGTCAAACGCAAACTTATATAAACAGCAAACCCTCCATTTTATCACTTTCAAATAAGGTTCATTCATGGTCAAAAAAAATAACTGCACTGGAGCATCTGCTCCGGGGCATATTCCGTATTTTTAATCAACTTCTGAAAAAAGAGGAGGTTCTTTAACGAATTTAATTTATTTATTTGATTTATTAACAAGTTGACAGCACCACAGAAAACTAGAGTTAAATTGTGACCCCCGTGGTACAGTGGGCCAATAGCCGGCTCGGCTCAGACGCAGGAGGTAGCGGGTGCAACTCCCGCTGCAGAACAAATGTTTGCATGATTTACAGATATTAGTTCCGAGTCCGATGTTTTTCTATATATTATAAGTATGTATTAACAAAAAAAAGTATATAAGTTTTCCATCAGTTATCTGGTTCCCAAAGTTCAAGGTCTACTTAGTTTGGGGCTAGGTAGCGCTGTGTGAAATGTCCAGCAATATTCATTTATTTATTAGCGTCCACTGATTTGGAAACGCAGAACTGACTACAAGCAGAACAGGAAAATGCTTCCGACAAAAGACCGGAAGATAACCAACGCAACAACAAGATGAAACGCGAGGACTTGCGGATGATGGTAGAGATCATCACAGGACACTGCAAACTAAAACAGTATCTCCTGAAGACAGGGGCCACGGATAGTGGGTTTTGTCGGGGAGTCATCTTCGACGTCAGCAACGACCTCGGGGACTCTGAAAACTGCTGCCACCAATCCAAAGTCCTACTCCACTACTTTGCGGAGTTAGGATGGCTGGGGTCAAGTTAGAAGGAGAGTACACCCCTATGTGGGATGTCCATGGATATCTTATTCCCCCCCCCCCCACTCTAGAATTAGATTTAGCGTTATATTAGTAACTATCTGTAATTTTGTTTTATGGCGCAAATAAATATTCTATTATATTCCAGTTGGATTCTGCAGGTTTTTCCTAAAGTCCGGCGAGTGAAAACAGATCTGCTTACCAAGTTTTCACCCCAACCGTACCTATATTGTTGGCAAGTGTTGTGCTGTACCGAAATGTTATTGGCTTGGCCGCTCGCCATATTGGTGACTTCAGACAGTTAATGGTGTCTTGGGAGTAAGTTTGTGTTGTTTGTTATAGGCCACACTAGATGAAGCTGCTGGTATGTTTACCAGAAAGATTGTCCAGCTGTTACCTGTAGCTTGAAATTGATAGGTTTTGTGTTATCAAATTTCAATATATGGGCATATAGTGTAGGTTTAGAATTAGGCCTGTTCGTCTTAGATTTTTAAGCTCTCCGAATGCCTTTCTTTGGAAGAGACTTATAAATTATGTATTTTTTTACTTATATATATATCTTATATTTTAGGTCAGTTAAACATAAGCCGTTTATACCTTTATAGTAAAGCATCTAAATGATCACCGGTTTTATTTTTTTATAAAAGAGTTCATGATGAGCCAATTTTTCCTTGATATTTATTTCACATAACCTATCAAAAAAGCTTCTAAAATAAGTGGGTGGGTTTTATTCCATGATGCTTTGAAAGATACTTTATATACAGAAATAATTTGTAACTTTTAATTAGCGAACTTTACAAAGCTTATCCCATTCCTAAACTTGCATGGGGTAATTTTAATAATTTATTTTACGCATTGTTCCATCGGTCAGGCACTACAATTTATTAAATACAAACACAAATCTATTTATTGCGTAATATGGGTAAGTTATTTAGGAGGAGTTAAGGTGTTGAGTACAAGTGCAGCCATATTCAGCGTTTAACGCATGCAATGTCGAGTTTAATTATTGAAGAATTTATTATAGAATTTAATTGTAATAACCATGTCTAAATTATTAAGTTAGTTATGATTATTATTATACAAGATTCTTGTCATCTAAATATTCCTTAACTAACTTCCGCCAGTGGCTTCGCACGCGTTGTTTGTCAACAAAAATAGCCTATGTGTTAATCTAGGTCATCTACGTACATACCAAATTTTATCGAAAGCGGTTCAGCTGATACGACGGCGACGTGAAAAAATAAATAAATAAATAAATATCGCTGGACATTTCATACAGCGCTGTCTAGCCCCAAACTAAGCAGAGCTTGTACTATGGGAACCAGATAACTGATAGAATACTTATATACTTTTTTTTTGTAAATAGATACTTACCTATAATATATAGAAAAACACCCAGACACGGATCAAATATCTGTAGATCATGCAAACATTACATGTAAAACAAACATCTATTACATTCTACTTCATTTTATTCCAGTTTATTTCATTCTATTTCATTTCATTCAATTTCATTCGGTTTCGTTCGATTTCATTCGATTTCATTGGATATTATTGGATTTCCTCCGATTTCATTCGATTTCATTCGACTTTATTCGATTTCATTCAATTTCATTCGATATCATAATCATAAAATTCTTTAATTGGAACTTAAACAATGGTAGGTGAAAAATGTGTGAGAAAAACGATGATATCAGCAGAAGATTAAAACTGTCATTAGAAATCGAATGATATCATTAAATATCATTCGATTTTATTCTATTTCATTCGATTTTATTCTATTTCATTTGATTTTATTTGATTTTTTTGATTTCATTTGATTTCAATTATAGCTGCTGTAGAGGGGCATTGCCAAAAAATTGATTATAATACCTAATTTGAATTCTAAATTGCTGTGTATGTCAGTAAGTAACAATCTGTAGATACACTTTGTATGAATGACTGACTGACGGATCAACGCAAAGCCTAAACCGCTGATCGTAAAGACCTGAAATTTGGAGGGTATATTCTTTGAACGACTTAGGCATCCGACAAGAAATGATTTTCTAAAATTCTGCCCGTAAGGGGGTGAAAAAGGGAGGCAAAGTTTGTATGGGACAACGTGATTCCTTGGTCCAAACTTAAAATTTTGCATAAACCTTTTTTAATAGAATTGATGGAAAACGTGTTTCGTATTATATTGAAATTCATCCCCTAACGGGGTTAAAAAGGGGTAGAAAGTTATTTTGGCGGTGATTTGCTTCGAGGTTGATATCAATACTCCTTAGTACTTTTGATTTAAATTACTATTTATTTTGACACATGTTTGAAAACTATATCCGATTTCATTCAAAAAAGGTTGAATTCACTTAAAAATTTATGCAAATACTCTTTCAAATTGGAATATCTGTATTATATGAGTACCTCATTTGAAGAGTTGTAAGCTTAAAGAGGTTATGCACTTTTAGGACACGGCCTCATAGGGACGTAGGGTTTGAAATTTGAAATGGTAAGGATTACGAGTAGAACATTTTTTATTATTTTATTTATTATTTATTTATTATTATTATTTTTAACCTGTGTTGTCCCACTGCAGGGCAAAGGCCTCCCTTCCCTCTTTCCAGTTTTTTCTGTCCTTTGCTGTAGTGGACCAGTCTGGTAAATGCACATCTAAGTCGTCACGCCATCTCCGTGGTGGTCTGCCGCGTGGGCGTGTTGCGTTAGGAACCCAATCAGTTGTGATCTTTGCCCATAGATCTTCGGGCATGCGGCAGACGTGGCTGGCCCAATCCCACTTGAGCTGCGCTGATTTTTTTGTGACATCCATTATCTTTGTTTGCGAACGTAGTACGGAGTTCCGTATTCGGTCTGATAACCGGACACCTAAAATACTGCGCTCCATAGCCCGCTGACATACCTCGAGTTTGGACCTTTGTTGAACAGTCAAAGACCAAGTCTGTGCACCATAGGTGAGGATGGGGAGAACGCACATGTCCATGAGTTTGCGTTTAAGGCAGAGTGGTAGTTCGCCTTTCATTAATTGTTTCATCGACCAGTATCTTCTCCAGGCATTTTCAATGCGTCGAGCAACTTCTTTTTCTTGTCGCGCCTGGAAGGAGACAATCTGGCCAAGATACACATACTCATGGACATATTCGATCTCGACCCCCTCGATGTGCAGCCGTTGTCGTGTGCTGTTGGTCATAAGCTTAGTCTTCGACATATTCATTGCAAGTCCAACCTCGAGGCTGGCTTGGTTCAGATCGTTCAGCATGCAGCCTAGTTCTGTGGCTGAGGAGGAAAACAGAACGATGTCATCGGCGAAACGGAGATTTATTAACCGCCGTTCTCCTAAGATGATCCCCTTGTCAGCCCAGCTCGGTGTCAAGGTCTTAAAGACTTCCTCCAAAGTTGCTGTAAAAAGTTTCGGGGAAAGCGGATCTCCTTGCTTAACACCCTTTTCAATAGAGAAGGAAGGACCAGTGGAAGAAAGTTTAATCGCTGCTGTACTATGACTATAAATATTTCGAAGTAGTTTTATATACGTTGGTTCTATATTCTGATTGGTAAGGGATTCGAAAAGGGAATGGTGTTTAATACTATCAAAGGCTTTTGAAAAGTCAATAAACGCCAAATAGATAGGTAGATTAAATTCGGAATGTTTTTCTATTTGTTGGTTCAGAGAGTGGAGATGATCAGTGGTAGAAAGGCCGCGTCGAAAACCAGCTTGTTCGGGCGGCTGGTGCAAATCAAGTTGGCCAGATATGCGGTATTCTATTACTTTAATAAATGTTTTGTATAGATGTGATATGAGGCTAATGGGTCTGTAATTAGAAATGTTGGACTTATCTCCCTTCTTATGAAGAAGGATGATGTTTGAATGACAGAACGATTTTGGGAAGTTTCCAGATTGCAGTATTGAGTTAAAAAAGTTGGTAATATGAGGGAGCAGCGCAGGTTCTCCTATTTTCAGGGCTTCGGTGGTAATACCATCCTCACCAGGACTTTTGCTATATTTCATGCTACTTAGAGCGCGATGAACTTCCAAGCCCGTTATTGGCGCTATGTTTTCCGAGCAAGAGTATACCGTATTGTTTACTGTAGAGGAACCTGTAGATGGGTCGGAATAAAGGGAACTATAAAAGTCGGTACAAATATCTATGATTTTATTTCTCTCGCCATGCATTATACCATTTTTGTCTCTAAGTTTCGTTATTGATTGTTTTCCTTTTTCCGTGCCTTGTTTTGCTACTTTCAACGATTCATTTTTTTCTAAAGCTGTTTTTACTAGATTTGTATTAAAATTTCTAATGTCAGTACGTATTAATCTTTTAACATATTTATCTATATCTATATAGTATATAGTATACTATATCTATATAGTTATTTATCTATATAGTAGAACATTTTGGTCAGAAGAAAATACACACATCAAAAAAGTCTAAGCAACACATAACTCTTTTAGTATTCTTTATTCATACTTCGTTTTAAACTTTTATGGAATATCAAACCTTCATTAAATAGTTAACCTCTTTGATAAACAAATAAATACTGGCAGTTTTTTCAGTAAATTATGTTTTTAAACAATTAAAAACATTATTTTGTCCACTTCAACGGTATTTCATAGATGCGGTTTTATTTCTTATTCAACGAAAAACAATTAGAAACCGCAGTAATCATTGGTTGTGTGTTGCGAATAATAGTCCACGAGTTTTTACTGTGTAATGGAGTGCCGCCATCTTACCACGGGAGAGATGCAAAGAGCTGTAGGGATACTAGTTATTGAAAACAGTCAAGTCCATGTTGCCCGGCATTTTGGTGTTCATCGAAGCGTAATTTGCCAACTCTGGAGGCGTTATTGTGACACAGGTGATCTGAACAGTACCCAGGGCGAGGGCGTAGTACCACTCGTCGTCAAGACCGATACATCCAGGTAACATGTAGATGTGAACCAAAGCTGACTGGCCAAGATATCGCATCAAGGCTACAGAATGCTGATCGTCCCGCTGACTGCGAGAGTATGGTCTACGTGCACGTGGTCCAATCAAATACCCACAGATCCATCGAGCTCGTCGTATTCAATGGTGCAGACCAAGCGTGCTATGGCCGCAAGAACGATTGGACCAAATTTTGTTCTGCGACGAATCTCGATTCGGGTTCAAACCTAATGAACGTCTTTCAATCATATTGCTATAACACATGTATACTAATTTAAAAAATCATAACCGATAAAATTCATACACAAACAACATTTAAAACAAATAGACAAAGGGAAAAAGAGTTCTTCGTAATGCTGATAATATTCAGGAAACTAATGTTCATTTTTAAAAGACTTAGATCGGTGGCTAGCGAAGAGGTAATTAGACTCGTCTACACAAGTCTCTGTCAGTCCATAGTTAATTACTGTATTGCTGCTTGGGGAGGGGCTTGTAAGACTCGCATGCTTACATTGGAACGTGCTCAGAGATCGGTTCTAAAAGTTGCTTACAAGAAATCGTTTTACTATCCAACAAATGAATAATACAAGGAATATAGCCATCTTACAATAAGACAGTTATTTATTACCTCCGTCATCTTGAGACATCACAAAATTGCACCAACCAAAGTTATCATTTCTTATCGCCACATCCGGTGGAAACCCCCTATTAGACGCACCCAATTCTTCTGTAGATTTTTTTCTTGGTTAGGGCCCTTCTTATATTCCAAAATAAATAAAATACTGAACTTCTATCCATTGACAAGGCGGGGATGTAAGATAATTCTACGAAGGTGGCTTCTTGAAAAGGACTATACTGAGACTGAGACAATGCTTCAGTATGACAGATAGAACAACAGCAGGATAACCAACCGCACATACATAATACTTATAACACTAACCATAATAGATAAACACACATTATATACATACATAGATATACCAAAACAAATTTAACACTATAAACGTAATTAGATTACAATTAACCTTACTTTAAATTAACACATGATATTAATTTAAATAGATACATCATTTTAAATTTAAATTCACTTGCCGAACACTGCACTACCATGATTAACCTTTTTTTGTATTTGATCTCCACAATACAGGGAATCCTAGTGTGGAGGTCAAAGTTAATGCATAACATTGTTAAATAATTATTACTTAAGCTGATTTCCTAATGATTAAGCATACATCAAAATTATAATTATAGTATGTAAACTAGCACCTATATTTAAAATTGTTTATGACATTTTTTGTGGTTCCAATAAAAAAAAAAGTTTATTATTATTATTAATTTAACTAAGGTCCGTACGATTTATGGAAAAAAAGTGTATGCTTTGAAGGTGCAATATTATTTAATAAAATCCCAAAAGAAATTAAAAACCTAAATAATTTTAACAGTTTTAAGGCAAAACTCAAAAAACACATTATTACAAACATCTAATTTTTTTTTGTAATCAAACATTTTTTTAAAGAAATTTATCGAGTTTAATATACAAATACAACATAGAAATATCATTTAATTTAAAAAGAAAAGAAATAATTTAAAATAAATCTATAAAATTAAAAATATTCTAAATTTGTAGGTTAGACTTTTTGAAGTTATACTTCTTTTGGCGCGATGGAGAAAAATGATGAGAGTGAATTTTTACGATGCGCGCGCACACCGACACCTAAATTTAACAGCATGAAGTTAGTTCTAGGTGGTATGAAAATTGATAACTATGTTCAAGTTGTATATTCTAGTATTTTTATATGTAGAACACGTGTTTCGTAAAGGTTCAATTAAACAGTGTGAATAAATAAATATTATTTTGGTGTTTTTATTAAATCAATTTCATATACGACGGTGATACTAATAATTTATTATTTATTTTTCCATACGCCAAAGAAGTATAACTTCTAACGCGTGTACATAAGTACACACACTCTTTTTTTGATGTGTGTAGTTTTCTTTTAGTTGGTCATAGAAGTTTAATTTAGTGTGTATTGTTGTGTGCAATTTGTTTACATTACACTAATATGATAAATGTGAAAGTTTGGATGTTGTTTGTTACTCAATCACGTCATAATCGGCGGAACCGATTTCTATGAAATTTGGAATACCTATATATCCTGGATTACCACATAAGCTACTTTTTATCCCCTAAATCATTTCCCATGGGATAAAAATGGGGTGTCAAGTCAATTTGCAACAGCAGGTTTAGCTTTATTTCTAGGTTACATTTAGAAGTGCAACGCGTACGAAGTCGCGGGCAACAGCTAGTAATTATATATATCGAATTGCATTAGTCATTGATTACAGCATAAGGAATGTCAAGATATGCATTTTATAATGTCAAATCATACTCGTAGCTGCTGTAAAAGGGTCTTGAGTCTATCTTGAGTCGCTAACGTTCATCTAGTATTGAATAAAACTAATGGGAGTTTTACTCAATACTAGATGAACGCTAGCGACTTCGTCCGAAAAGATTTTTTTTTCCAATCGGATTGGTTTTTACTACCGGTTACCAGAAGCCCGTTACGGCCATTCTGTAAATAACCGTTGAGGACTTTCATTGAAACTTTAGACTTCAACATCAGAACCTGGTCATCTTGGTCGTCAAACACATCGAAAAGAAAATTTAAAAGAACCCAAATACAACTAACACGAAAACACTGTTGTGTTTGTTGTACATTAAGGAGTTTCGTTGAACCCTCGGGGCTCAATCATCAGACAATAATATCATCATCAACTTATAACAGTCCACTTCTGTTTCTCCCAGTGTGCGCCATTAAGCCCGATTCTCTTCTCATCCAATCTTTGCCATCCACAGCGTGCATATCTTCAATCTAACCGGAATACACATTAATATACTCAATTGAAAAGTATTTATGCAGTGTTTTCCACGCGAAATGCAATACTTTTTTTTACCGGAACAAATTCATCGAGACTTTTCAATCAGATTTACCAGATGAAATCTTTTATTAGCCCATTTCAGTACAGTTTTGTGTCAGGAGTATTACTAAAACATCTTCTATACACAAAACCGTCATAAAACTGCTACAAAAGAATCGTAAAAGCGACAATTTATAGTGGCTATATTATGAAAATGCACTACCTGTCACCTACTGTCAGTCTAGATAGAAACAAGCTTTGTTTATAGCCTGTTTATACTGCTAAGGAAAGCTATTTTATTTAACAGAGGCGCAACGCGAACACATCCATATTTATGCTTAGAATGATTACCCTATAAAGTCTTCAAGCACAGAGTGAACGTATTTCTAGGCAAGCGTGCTCCATCTCGATCACACTGTCTAGGGTAGTGGTCAAACGCTTCACTATTTCCAAATATACTTACTTCTTTCTAGGCGTTTTCATATTTCGATTGTGGTTCTAATGAATTCGTTCAATTATTTCGGCCTTAATTTGTAAGAAACCAGTCCGCGACATGTATGTAGTGAACTTAAGTAAAATATATTGATTTTTCGAATTGCCAGCACTATATGTATAGGTTTGAAGATCAGAAAATATCCTCATAGCTCTATCAAGCTTATCTTTTTAGTAGCTATCTTATTTTAAATATTTCAAACTGCGTACGAAACACTTACCTACGTAATAAGTACCACCCATGTGTAATCATCATCGTCATTATTTTTCATGTGTTCAGACTGACACAGAATGTGTCTAATGTCGTGAATACGAATATCCTAATTCAAGGTGATTATGCATGCGGAATCCATGGGAGTGGATGGCATTGTCGCTTCCAGCGGATATTAGCAAAGGCATTAGTGAACGATGTTTCTAGTTATATTCATTAGTAAAGAAAGCACTGAATTTAAAAACTATCCATCCGTTTACACATTTGCAATCGTCACTCGCGACGTCGCTCGTTAAAATGTTCGCGTACATAATTTATGTATTTGACTACCTCCGTGGTGCAGTGGGCGAATAGCCGGCTGAGACGCAGGAGGTAGCGGGTTCGATTCCCGCCGCGGATCAAATGTTTGCATGATCTACAGATATTTGTTCCGGGTCTAGTTGTTTCTCTATATATTATAAGTATGTATTTACAAAAAAAAATGTATATAAATATTCTATCAGTTATCTGGTTCCCATAGTACAAGCTCTGTTTAGTTTGGGGCTAGATAGCGCTGTGTGAAATGTCCAGCAATATTTATTTATTAATATATAAAATACTCGTGTCACAGTGTTAGTAACAAAACTCTTCCGAAACGACTTGACCGATATTTATGAAAAAAAAATCTGTATATTTGGTAGGTATGAGAATAGATCGTAAAGTATTTTTCACCTTCCTACCCCCCCCCCCCAATTTTTTAATCGAGATTTTAGTATTATTGTTTAAACAATATCCATATAATTTAACCGTCGTTCATTGACGTGAAGTCATTTACATGAAGTATCGCGTCACTTTGACATTTCATTCTGCATTTGATTTATTTGTTAAAAATGGCATTTTGTTTAGTACCTGGGTATTTCTAAATTGTAAGGATACATTACAAAAAAAGCGACCACAATATCGTCACATATTAGCCATAATCAGTAGACAACTTACAAAATATTTTAATTACTTGTGTATCTTACAAAGCCTAATAATTAATACCTAGTGAAATAAATCAATTATGGAATAAAATAAGTGTTTATCTTTAAAACTGTGTTCTAGTTTTGCTTGTTTTTATATTCTGTAATTATTTTTGTGCTCCCACACACCGGTTATAACGTTATATAGGGAGTTTGAAATAAAAGTTGAAATAAAAGGGGTTATTTTGATGAGCATAATAAATAAATTTGTGAAATGTGTACCATAAAAATGTGAAATTTATTTTGGCGTATAAAACAAACACTTTATTAAACTTATGTTGTGCTATTGCATAATGCTTGCCATCTAACCACAGATACTGTATTGGTGACGACTCGAGATATCTCTTGTTGTCCCTTTCTAACCCCAAAACCCGCAGCCATTTTCGAAAGGGATATCAAAACGGCTTTTATTTTTGGATGTCGATTGCAAGAGTAGGCAGTAAGTTTTATATCGAGTTAATCACCTAAACTTAGTCGATTTTCTGTAAAATTTGATACCTAGTAGTTTTTTTTTTCGCGAAGTATTTTTTATGTTTTGAGAGACCGCCACTTGAATATCGTCAGTATATTACCAAACACCCTGTATAACATGTGTTGTGTAACATTTTATCATTAAGTATAACATTTTATCCCTTACTTTTAGACGAATGTTGTTATATGTCATCGTTAGGTATATACCTAATGAAGTGCTCCCACACAGCAGTTATATAACTTACTAGCACCATTTCTTAGCACGACTAAAGTAGTGTTAATAATTAAATTATGAACTTAACTGTATGTATAACATATTAATTGAAGATATATTGATCAAATTCGCTGTACACTTCGTTTTAGGTTGTGATATCAATTTCATTGCTACGAGTATCAGGCTAAGCAGTGAAATATTATCCTTTACAAAGAAAGCTTTTACATTTTTCAAAACTTACCTGAAATAAAAGTGACTTGTTACACTTTACTTCTTAAAAGCTTGGAAGATGCACTTAGGAAGCTGAAGTTAATTAAAAACATGTTAAATTTTTAAACAGAAAATCTCTGAAGAATTCTGCTCTGCAGTAACAAAGCCATTTTCTATTTTCGATAACTCAGCGCCACACCGCATGCTGTTTATTTTAGTATATTTACATAGCAGCAAAAAAATTAAAATAAATAATGTAAAATTAATAATGATGCTAAAAAAATTGTGATTTATTTCAATTAATTTCCAGAACCACACAAAAAGTTGTTAGATCTTCTCATCAGAGTGTTCCAGCACTTTCTATCTCAACTAATAGAACACCAACACAGAAAAAAATTTATTTTATTAATCGAGAGCACGTTACAGACATACTGACCGACGAAGCGTACAACGTTTTAATAGTAATAAGTCTGCAAGGCACGTTTCATACATTTACTTGGTCTTACTTAGTTGACAACCTCTGTGGCGCAGTAGGTGAATAGCCGGCTGAGACGCAGGAGGTAGCGAGTTCGACTCCCGCCGCGAAACAAAGGTTTGTACAGATATGTATGTATAATTACAAAAAAAAAGTTTAACTAATTTGATTTGAGTATCATGTAGTTCCCATAATACAAGCTCTGCTTAGTTTGAGGCCGCATAGCACTGTGTGAAATGTCCAGAAATATTTATTTATTTATTAATGACTGGGGTTGATAGACTACACGCGGAAGATGTTTCCCATCAATGGAACCATTGGTAAAACGTATGGTTCTGTGAGAACAGTAGACCTCGCGAGTTCTTAATCAAATCTGATGTCGATGGGTTCGTCTCGTGAAGGCAGAGAGGATTGCGTAGTTTGATTGGTATAGGTAGGTATAAATACTCTGAAAAAATTGTAAAAATTTAAATCCGTCCACATATAACGAAAAAATCCCCCCCCCTTGTCAACCCACCACTCTTTTGTAATTTTTTTTGCAACATTTGTGTAGCATGAAATCCTTTGTGTGCCTCTCAAAATTGATTGAAATCATTTGTTTCTATTATGATTACGTATATTTGTATGTATTTATTTATATTTAGTTTTTATTGAATAAAAAAAATATATAAGTATCGAATATTTTTTGATATAATAGTCTACTAAAAGAAAGGATGTGAAAGAAAAGGAAAACCTTCTTGTTAATGTAGAAAAATGTTAGGCAAATGATGATGATGATATTTTTCGTATTTTATTATTACCCGAATTTTAGTTTAACCTAGGTCAACTTGTAGACGCATTACGATTTAATTTTGATTTTATTTATTTAATTTATCTTAGAAACAAAACATCCTTTAGGGGGGCTGTCAAAAGTGTTGTAGTTCTCACTTCTACATTTATTATACACAAACAAGAGGGGAACGCCTGGCCGAAGTCTGTATTTCCTGATAATTACAGCCTGTCTTCAAGTCGCGCTCGCGAGTGAGTTGGTTTATTCTAGGCAAACGTGATCCATCGTAGACTGCATCATCGTTTACCATCAGGCGAGATCATGGCCAAACGCGAGCCTATAATGGATAAAAAAAGCTATTCTTACTATAAACAAAAAACTTAACTAACAGTGACGTCAAACGTTGCATCGAATCATAGAGATTGAATCAATACTTGGTTTTGACATAAATACATTTCAAGTTTCCCTTGGCTGGCAACAGTTTAAATCCATTTTGTTATAATAAAAAAACTTACGCGCACAGAGGAGTGTGACATTTGGCTTAGTTAAAGGTTATATGGAAAAAGTGGGACGACATCTAAAATTAAGCTGAAACTAAATAAAAAAAATAATTGCGGTTACATTTTCAACACTATGCACCAGATATAATAAACCTTTGCTAAACGATATAAGTGTTCTCCACCAACCCTCGACTCAATCAACTATCGTCCTGCTCCATTAGCCAAACACAAGGATTAAAATGCCAAGAAAACTCACTAACCATAAACCTTTAAAGAACTTCTCGATAAAAGTTGCTGATAGAGATAGATCGATCAAGGATTGAGCCGTATTTACATCGAAAGCAGGTTCCCGGTGCCTACCAGTACAAACCCCCACACTTGTAGATGGTTTTTGGGTGGATAGGTTGGTTGTAATTGTGTCAGTATAACTATAAAATTATGTTTAGGTAAAGGTGACGGATAAGTATAAGTATATATTAAGTATCTAAATAATGTGTAGCGGCTCGAGTGAGTCTAAGCACCGAGACAAACATCTAGGGTTTTCTAGTGCTTCATGTATTAGGTACTGTTAGTATTGTTACGCCGAGGCTGTTAAACAATGAGTAATAATCGAAGTTTCTCGAGCGCTTTTGTCTTGCTGTGCTATTGTTGTTATTGTCTGCGGTTGCGCACAATGGACTGGCCATTGTGTCGAGGGACCGACCCTTTCCTGGAAGGATCGACATCGTTCTCAAACAATCGAAATGTGTGCGATATAAATAGGCCGGAGAGATGGCCGGACAGTCAGTCTAGAGTCAGTCTCGAGTCAGTCTCAGTGAGTTAGTCTCAGCGAGGCCCTGGAGGACTGACGTGGGAAGGGTCTCGCGTGAACAGTAGTTGCTCCCGAGTCAGTCTGGATTAAGCTATACGTGCGATCATTTCGGTGACTTTAAGTGGTGCAACAGTGGTGTGAATTAGTGTGTTGTGATTACGTGTGACCAAGTTCGTGTATTCATCGTTTAGTGCTGAATAAAAGTGTTATTTTGGTTAGATCGATTCCCATTATTTTATCCCGAACCCTCAGCTCGTAACAATTTGGTGTCAGAAGTGGGATAAAATAATGCCGGTTCTGCCAAAGGATAACGTGGACGGTGTCAGGACGAGAGGTCAACGACAACAGGAATTGGATGAAAGGCGGTTTGGGGAGTCTCTGGTTCAAGAAGCTCGGCAGAGTCGTCAGTCGATGGAGATGGAATCAGCCGCCACCGAATCATTTGGAGCATCATCATCATCATCATCCGTGGGGCAAGCTCCTGTGACAGGCGATCTTGCTGCTATTATGGCCATGCTTTGTCGTCAACAAGAAGAGCAGCGACGTTGGCAGGAAGAACAGCGACGTCAGGAAGAAGAGCAGGCTCGGTTGCAGGAAGAACAGCGACGTCAGGATAAGGAAGAGTAGCGTCGTCAGCAAGAAGAGCAGGCTCGGTTGCAGGCAGAACAGTGACGTCAGGATAAGGAAGAGCAGCGTCGTCAGCAAGAAGAGCAAGCTTGGTTGCAGGAGGAAGACCGCCGTCAGCATAAAGAAGAGAAGCGTCGTCAGCAGGAAGAGCAGGCTCGGTTGCAGAAGGAACAGCGACGTGAACAGGTGGAGCAGACTCGGTTGCAAGAGGAACAGCGACGTCAGGATAAAGAAGAGCAGCGTCGTCAACAGGAAGATCAGCGACGTTGGCCATAAGAGCGTGCTCGACTGATGAGGGAATCGTTCGGTTCATCTGGAAAGGAATTCCAGGAAGTGAAAGAACAGATAGAAATCATGAGAGCCGTGTTTTGGAGGCTGGAATTGGGATCGCTGATGAGAAAGGGACTCTGGGTGTCCTGAAGTACTGGAGACGGCAATGTGGCTCCTCTAGTTGCTACATCTTCAGCGCGAGATGCGCCTAAAATTGTTCATGTTGATCGGCTGCCGCGATATGGGGCTAAGAATGCTCGGGACGAGCATGTTTTAGGAGGGGGCAGTGTTACGCCGAGGCTGTTAAACAATGAGTAATAATCGAAGTTTCTCGAGCGCTTTTGTCTTGCTGTGCTATTGTTGTTATTGTCTGCGGTTGCGCACAATGGACTGGCCATTGTGTCGAGGGACCGACCCTTTCCTGGAAGGATCGACATCGTTCTCAAACAATCGAAATGTGTGCGATATAAATAGGCCGGAGAGATGGCCGGACAGTCAGTCTAGAGTCAGTCTCGAGTCAGTCTCAGTGAGTTAGTCTCAGCGAGGCCCTGGAGGACTGACGTGGGAAGGGTCTCGCGTGAACAGTAGTTGCTCCCGAGTCAGTCTGGATTAAGCTATACGTGCGATCATTTCGGTGACTTTAAGTGGTGCAACAGTGGTGTGAATTAGTGTGTTGTGATTACGTGTGACCAAGTTCGTGTATTCATCGTTTAGTGCTGAATAAAAGTGTTATTTTGGTTAGATCGATTCCCATTATTTTATCCCGAACCCTCAGCTCGTAACAGTATGTAACTTTTGTCATGCATTTTTGAAGTTATACTTCTTTAGGTGCGTTTGGAAAAAAAGATGCGCGCGCACACCGACAGCCAAAAAGCGACATTATGAAGTCAGCTACAAACAAAGAGTTGTGGCGTACGGTATGAAATTTTTAGCTATTTTGTTCTGTTACGCCAAAAATGTATAACTTTTACGTTTTTTTTTACTATTATTACTATTATGAGCCGTGTAACGTAGTTTTTAAGTGAGTTTTCACTGTATAACTTTTGGAAGACAGACATCTACGGCCTGCTTTCTGTATAGATAAGACAGAAAGGTTGGTAATATCGCGTTTACATTCCCCTCGGGACACTAACTACCAGATAATAGGTTCCTTTGTGCAATCTAAATCGTTTCTGGTTTTATGATCGAGGTGAATTTTGTAATGAACGGGATAGGGTTAGTAATTAAACACTGTAGGCGTTTTACAACAATGGTAGTGTAGAACTGTAGATGTTTTATAATGTGAATGTTTTTTGTATTGAGGTGAGGTAACGGTACATCTCCATGACTCACCTGCAAGGCACAAAACAAATTGCCCGTGCTAATTGTCCAGGTACAAGGCTTCTACGCACTAGTGGTGGGGACTTAGTGTTGGGGATTTCGAGAATAAACCCCACAGCGATTTCCTTGACTATTCTTCGAAGAAACGACAAGGCTCTGTCAAACCTTCCGAAATTGTGTAAAATAAATAAATATTGCTGGACATTTCACACAGCGCTATCTAGCCCCAAACTAAGCAGAGCTTGTACTATGGGAACCAGATAACTTTTTTTTTGTAAATACATACTTACTCGTATATAGAAAAACATCTAGACCCAGAACAAATATCTGTAGATCATGGAAACATTGTGGTCAAACCCACGAAGGTCGTCATATAGTCGTCAAATATGATTTTTATTTATTCTGTAATATTCATGATGATATCCACTCATCATTAAATCAAATACTTATCTAAATTGAGAAGAAGAAACGAAAAACCTGTTGTATAGGTCTCCTGTTGTAACAATAATTTCAGAAGAAAGTTGAAATGAAATGATAAATTAAATTCAAAGAGAAAATTACGCCCATCGTACTCGGTGTTGTAGAATATAGGTTTTGTCTTGAAAGTGTAGAGAATGTTTCTTCCTTGTCAATCTCTCAATCGCCTTGCTCGACACTGTGGACAAGTTTGTTAGTTTGTTTTAATTCTTTATTGCACATACAGAAAAATGTACAAATGGAGGAGATAATGCTAGAAACATTTACTTACGAACGTAGGACTTTTAGGCTTATAGGTGAGCAATATATGGCGGAGACTAAAACCCAAAGTCTCGAACACCGCCGTAAAGTTGCAAGCCTATCAATCTTTTACAGAATACATTTTGGAGAATGTGCCCAGGAATTATACGATCTGATCCCGCCATCGCCCTTCCATCAAAGGACAAGCAGGCGCACGGCTCAGTACCATCCGTACCTAGTCGATATACCACCCATTCGCACACACCGTTTTGGTTCTAAGTACGTTCTTGATGCGTACAGCTAAGGTATGGAACACTTTGCCATCGTCTGTTTTTCCTAAAGAATACAATCCAGGCCTCTTTAGTGCTTCATCTTAGACCATATCATCACTCAAGTGAGATTGTGGTCAAACGAAGTTCTACCCAATTAAAAAAAAACCTTTACTTTTTTTACAAAAATACAAACTTGCGTAGAACCTTCCACCGCTTAATACCATGATCACCCACAGCCCATAAGTACCCACTGCTAGGTGTAAGTTTCCCTTTGTAAACGCCACCTTTCCCGGTCCTGTGCTGCGCGCATCCAGGAGTTAACCGCGACTTTCTTTATGTCGTCGAGCCACCGCGCCGTCGGACGTCCTGGACTTCTTAGGTCTGTTTTTGGCCACCATTCGGTCAAAGATTTACTCCACCTGCCATCACCTCGCCTAGCCAAGTATCCTACCCGATTCTACTTGGTTCCACCACCCTTGTTTCGACGTCTTGGACTTTCGTCTGGCTTAATATAAACATTATTAAAGCCTTGAAAAAGTATAAAACGAACTCCCAAATGGCCATATAGATAAAGCGAAAGTGTAAAATTGCATCGTAAAATTGCAGTTCTCCGCAGAACTAGCTCATCTATGAGATATCATGTTTATAGCGTTTTTTTATGGACAGTCCGTGGTTTTTATTACGCGGAGAGTGCCATTAATAAGGCTGCCAGACGGAAAGGCCGGATGGATGGAAACGGACTTTTAAGATAAGTGTCCTGCTAAAAAAACCTTCAGATGGCCTTCCATGAATACGCTGGCGAGAAGATTAATTAAAGAAGATGGTTGAATTGTATCCAATAACAGAAAAGTGTATCATTGTAATTATACTATTGGAAATCTAATAGTTCGAATTTGACAGGTGCCAAATTACTACCACTAAACGACAGAACCAGATGATACAACATTTGAACATCGTAGCATCGTAATTTCAATAAGGTGAAACTTGGTGCTTATTAATTATTATACTTACTCATTTATACTACATTTATACTCAGTTATAGTGTATGCGTACCGTAATAATTATTTGGCTTTCTTGATTTTTCGATTTGTTGTATAGATGTTCGTACAAAGCTATCACTAGACATCGGATTTTACGCATTTGCATATCGACGGCAGAAAGCGGAAATGGCGTATCTCAAAATATCTAATTGTACACAAGAGCCAAAAAACTATTTAAAAAAATCATAACTCGTACATTAATAAAGATAGAACGTTGAAATTTGGAAAATATTTGTTTGATACAGTTAATTGGAATGTCCTAAAGTTACTGCTTCATTGATTTTTAACTAGTTACAGCAATTGATGTTTCAATATCGAACAGCGGAAATTTTTGAGATACGCCATTTCCGCTTTCTGCCGTCGATATGTAAATGCATATAACTCTTTAATTACGGCGTTAATGCATATTTTAACCTTTTCCCCCAATTGTGCATATTTCGATTAAAAGCGGGAAGTACGTACGTAGCTAGGTGACGATGACGTATACGGCGCGAGCGCGGTGGTTGACTGAACTGACTGACCAGTGCGAGCGAGCAACACGAAACCATAGAAAAATTGGAAACCAAAAACCTTCCTCTATATAAATCAATAGAAATACTGGAAGCAATGCTCGAACTGGCTAACGTCCTTCCTAATTCAATATGTTTTATTTTAGCTATTTTGGTTATAAATCCGAGTCTTGAAGACATTAAGAACATTAATGTCTACATCAACGGCACGGCACCCTAAGAAATAGCGCCGAATTTTAAATTTGGTCCAATGATGTCAGTTGACGTAGAGAGGTCATTTTCGGTGTACAAATGAATACTGGGTGACAAACGTCCCAAATTATTGTTGTAATAAATTTGTAAAATATATAATTGTATATTGTTACAAAAACTATGCATAAGGTAAAGAATATTTGGCTGTTATTATACCAACTTTTATTAAAACTATACAAAAATAAAAATGTTTTTTCTATTTGTGCATATTTCTTTCTGAGAGTTTTTAGTGCATATTTGCATGCATGTATTGCCACTTTGTTAGTGCATATAATCCGATAAATTATCACTGTATGCAAAATGATAAACATTAAATTGGACCTTCGTTTTACAAATGTCTAATATTTGATCAAACTGGTGTTTGCGACATCAACACTATATTTGCTTATAATTTTACTGTCATTTACCGGATATGCCTTAAGACAGAAGCGATACGAGCAAATGTCGTGAAATAATAAGAGTTTCCAATGAATCTTTTTTGTATATCTTTTAATGCGATAAATTCTCTTAATGAAGCTTACTCTCTCGTGTCTGTGCAAATACAACATTGTGTCTTCACAGAGAAATGAGGATAAAGGAATTTGGGAAGGATTCGGAAGAAAAGTCCGGATATATTCGGTTATTTGTCCGGTTTTTTCGAGGTGTTTTCCACGCATTTTAACGTGCCACAAGCGACGATAAACGTGCTGATGTGTCGGGCAGAGTATCAAGAGATTTATCTTGCTTGAACAAATATATGTAAAATATTGTGTTGAGTTAGTGGGGGAAATATTTGGCTAAGAATAGTTATTTCCCCACAATCTGCTAAGACTGGAGTGAGTTATTTTAGTGATACATGTTTTATTGGTTTATGCAATGCTTTCTTTTGTCCAGTCTGGATTTTAATGAAAACTTGGAGCTTATTCAGAGATGCTACTCTTTTATTGTCTCTACTATACTTTTAACCGACGCAAAAATTAAAACCATATTTATCTAAGTTCAGCGTGTCTATTGCGTAGGTATTTTGTGTATTTATTTGAACGAAGATTATTGCGAAATACAAAAACTGCAAGGTAAATATTTCTTTGGTTTAATATTGTTCAATGCCTTTCTTTGCACGTTTATTAAAGACCTTTTTTCTTTTTAAATAATAGATAAATAAATAATGCTGGTTATTTCATTCAGCGCTATCTAGCCCTAAACTAATCAGAACTTGTACTATGGGAACTAGATAACTATTAAGAAAACCACAGAAATGTACAAACAGTTTTATTTTTCTTAACTCTCTCCATTTGCTATAACATTTAGTTATACACCAACAAGTTTAAAATAATCTTAAACTTTGTAATTATGTATAGAAGAATATTGTGCGGTTTAGATTATTTCCTTCTTTTCTTCAAACAGTCTTACATTTACAGTAAGTAGATTCATTATGTAAGCAAACATTCATTAAAATGAGCTCCTATTTAAGAATGAAGAATAAGGCAGATGCAAAATAATATGCGACACATAACTTATTACTTATATTGTAAAAAGATTAACTTTTTATTATTGCTATCGTATTTATATCCTAATGCATCTCGCATTGTGAAATAAACAAAATGTCATTTTAGAAATAGTAGGTAGCTAGCAAGTTCGAATGTCTTAAAAAACAGCAACAATCATTGAAAAAATGTTTCTATTAATATTTTAAACTATATACATTATATAGCATATAAAATCCTTTATCGACGAATAAAACATCGGTAAAATGAACCTTATTTATTTACTACTGACAATAAAATATTTATTTTAAAACCATGATTCGATTTATCGACCCAATTTACATTTATATCAAATAGGTACATTATTATAACACACATTGATACTATGCTACTATCAATACTATACACGTTATACATATCCATTCTATAATTTCAAAGATTTATTCGATCGAACATTCGTCATTTAATCGAATTTGAAAGAATTTGCTAAATTTAACGCCTGAATTTCATAATCCATTAAAATAGTTTTCATCTGAGCTAATTTATTAGAATACATAATGTTAAGCACAAAATTGTTTTCTTTTATTGATCCAGAGCTAGGATCTATGCAATTCAGGCATTCGATGACACATATTGCAGAAATCAGACCCAAAACTACTGGTCCACATTATTAGTTACACCTATTTAGTATGTTATATTGCATAAAATAAGCCTCTGAGAGGCACAGTCCTATCACTATACTAGTAATTCACCATGGTCACTGACATGCTGGTTGACCAAGAAAAAACTGATAACACGACAAAGGAATAGTATTTATATGATTCACTAATAAGAAGTTCTTTTTAATGCTTTTTAATACTTTTGATGGCAATAATGTTCTGGAGATTCCTCCAAATGAACTACGTTTACTGCACAATCAAAAGTCACTCTCGGGAGTCATCGGGTTAAAGTCACTTCGGTATCACTCGAGCTCCTAGAGCTCTCCTTAATGACATCAAGTTCTCTATTCGATAGAGACGAAGTACGAGAAAATTTATGAGCGTTACATTCTTTATCTTCACAGGTATCGCGACACATATTGTAATCTTTCACATCGTCATCATCCTTATTCACGTTCATTTCTACTTCTAATACATTGTCATTGTTAAAACCAAAAGCACTACAAGTCTTCTCATGACTGAGACTACGTATTCTATCAAGATTTTGTTCTAACGTATGTATTTCATCGTTCATACACGGTGAGTCATCGAACTTCCACTTAATGTTTGTGTTAAAATGTTCAACACCGGGGTACATTCCTATGCTATTGCTTCTATGCCCGAAGACCGGACAATTTCGGTACTCTCACAAATCCGGATGCCGTCCGTTGCATATTTTGTTGAAGTTACCCTCGTCTAGGCTCAAGTTGGATCGCGACCGGCCGCATTCCAGGCCCGGGCTGGGTCTAAATAGACACACGTCTGAATTCTTCAGCCTACATTGCCTTGAGCATCCTGTTTCTATTTGGAAGGCAGATCTGTCCAGATGTCTATATTCCGTTGGTCCATAGCCATCAAAGAACCTTGTATCGTGTTTGCAGTTGCTATGACAGTTGTGCCCTTTGAAAGATCCGCTGCATCTGAGAGAATCTCTGTGACACGCTTTCTGAATAGCGTGAAGTGATGTGGATGAAACCGTTCGTTCTAATATGTCTCCCCAGTACTTTTCTCCTAGGCCTTCGAATTCTCCTTTCGAATGGATTCCATCTGAAGTAACCGGAGATCCACAGCATCCAGTTGGTTTATCATAGCTGGAGAATGACTTTGTCTGTCTGCAGCAAATCTATGGAAACAAATAAATAAAATGTTATCAATACCATTGCAATTGTAAGTCAATGCAATTGTGCCGACACATTGGATTTTAAAATGCGTCTGAACTCAACTATCAATGAAGGCATTAAGATCATGCCCTCATTTATAGTTAACAAAAGATATTTATCTAACTAACTTTATAAATTGTAAATTATTATATTCTTATAAGCACCTACGTAGCGTAGTTCCAAGCACACTTTGTACAAAAATATTAGACTGAACTAGTTCAAGATACTCACATAGTATTGCAGAAGCTCGTTACTAATCCTGCGGAAGTGGCTGTTGAGCAGCCAATATAAGAATGGGTTCCAGAAACTATTACTCAGTGCCAGCCACGTCACAATAAAATCCAGCGAGGGAGGAACCTGCGACAGATAATTGGTATAGTAAGTCTTAGAATTTATAAAACCTCGTTCAGAAACAAGAATATTAATGTTACATGTATAGATCCTATCGATTTAAAGGTTGCCTCGAGGAGATCGTTTGCAGTGATAAGGTTGCCCATTATACCTTTGTTATCAATTGTATTCTTTCAATGGTTCTTTATACGGTGTCTTGTACGCAATCTATATTTTTGAACTTTACTCATTTATAATAATTATACCAGAAGCATGCGCCAGTTTTTAGAATACTAATTCAGAAATATAAAATAGATCAGTCTTTCAAGTCTTTCAGTCAGTCAAGAAAATGAATTTCTTGTTCACTAGGATTAATATTTCATTAAAAAAAACCACTCTTAAAGCTTTTAGGCGTTCCGAGCCCAGGAAATTGAGTGTTACTATTTGATAGCGTTAACTACTCAGCTCCCTTGGTAGCTAAGTTAAATGTTTTACCAGCATCAGCACACCAAATTGTGAAGTTGGTCTAAATCTAGGCATAAATAGAAAAAATATGAAAAGTGAAACTCATAGGTGTACTTTTATTTGACCCTGTGGGGTTCTCGATTAACCCGTAACCCAAACGGGAGACATTGACCTCACTTAGAAAAAAAACGTATGTACGATTTTTTAAAATTCGACGTTTTACATTCAAAATCACTTTGTAAACCTTTGATGATTTTGGTAAGAGTCCAGTTTATGAGCTATTGGTGAATGCCCTTAGGCCGAACATTTCATACGCTTAAGAATAGATAAGTTCTAGGGAAGCCGGAAAGTCTGAAAATCTGCTCTTGTTAAGGCAATTATATCTTTGAAAAGTTATCTATAGTTATTTATTTTAATGCAATGAATGATGCTCTTTCAGAAAGATATGTCAAAATGTATTTACCTTACAGCCAGTGCAAGCAGCTACAACTTCTTGAATTGTTGCAGGGGTGACCATAACTATGAAGCCGAGAGACATCGCTGCCATCGTCCTGGATGTGCTCACGCTATGCGGTCGCACTGGTGCTTGAATCTGAAAGAGATTAATGTATGCCTACAATTATCTACAATTAGATATACATTAGATTTTCTATTGATTACCGGTTTTTTTGTTTGCCTGCCTCCGTGGCGCAGTGGGCGTATAGTTGGCTGAGACGCAGGAGGTAGCGGGTTCAATTCCCGCCGCGGAACAAATGTTTGCATGATCTACAGATATTTGTTCCGTGTCTGGGTGTTTTTCTATATATTATAAGTATGTATTTAAAAAAAAAGTATATAAGTATTCTATCAGTTGTCTGGTTCCCATAGTACAAGCTCTGCTTAGTTTGGGGCTAGATAGCGCTGTGTGAAATGTCCAGCGATATTTATTTTATTTATTTATTTATTTTTTCCACCATTTTAATTCAAAGTGTTCATTTGTTGAACAATTTAATCCCTCTAAATGTTTGGGAGTAGTCTTCTAACTAAGTTTTTTGCACTGGAGCTACGGAAGTTGGAAATGAACATTCTTACCACTATTTCATCCCCATGCGGTGACTTGGAGCAGGGTAGCGGGACTCCATTAGGTCTGACGGGTTCCGGCTCGCATTTCCCTCTTGTCTTGCTGATGTGGAACCCAGATCCATAGCAGTACATCAACGCCATAGTTGTGGGAAAGTAGTACGAGCAGCAAGCCAAAATTCTGTATAAATAACAAGACAATTTTCTGCAAGCATTTAATCTAAGAAAACATTTAGAAAAACTTCAGTATAATCTAGCGACCAAAACGTACAGGGACGTAATCGCGCTAATTTTGAACTTGTCTAACATTGGAACGTAACGTTTTTGGTTTGGGTTTCACGTTGCCGCGTTGGTTTGACTGATGTCACGCGTGTCAGCGCGATACGAAATGTGCATAACGTAGCGTTTTTGTTTTATTTTACTTTAGTTTTATCGTAAAAAATTAACGCGACTACCCCCAGGTGGTGTTAATAAGTATTTTGATGTTATTAATCCACTTCCACTTCCACCGGATATCGTTAAAATAATATACAAATTATCTAGCTAATATCATAGCAATTTGAGATTTTTTTACAAGCGTAATGATTACAAATTGCTTTTGTGAGAGACAGCCTCATAATTCCAAAATTCCTAAAAAAACACAGATGCGTCGTTTTGATAAGCCAATTAAAGTATCTAAATGTAATAAGTTTTCAAGTAAAAAATCCAAAAAAACCTAAAAATCAACTCTATATCTATAAATTTGCATACATTTTGCAGCAGTTATGTCTAATAACGGATGATTGAAAAGAAACACACAAACCTGAAAGCGACTCTGCTGTGAAAAACATCGCAAGCCATCAATCCCGCGGAGTTGAAGTAGTAGCCAGACCTCGGGAGGACCATTATGGCAAACAACGAGACCGACAAGATCCAAGTTATACTTATAACTAGCACGCAGCCCTGGAAAATACAGTAGAAAATATTTTTTATTACAATAATCGCGTAGCAACGCGTAGCAACATGTAGTCGAGCGTAGACGCGCGTAGATGCCCGTACCCACAATTAGTTGCGTAGACGTACATACGTACTTATCCCTCTACACACGGCTACGCAACTTATTGGCGCGTAGCAATCTAACTGTGCCCAGCTACAATGTATCGTGGACTACAAAATTTTGTTATAATAACAACAAGGTTGTACTGATGACACAGTTATCTACCAACACGTATTAGCAGCTGCGTTTTAAAGTAGCCATTTTAGGTAAATCATAATATGTTACATCAGCAGCTTTGTAAGTAGATAATAATATCATGTTTCTCTATTAGTCTATTAGTCGTTGAGTGCAGGCTGTATAATATCGGCCATTTTGGAAATCTATGGAAGAGGCCTATATTCAGAAGTTGGCTGATATAACGATGATGATGATGAGTAGTCTAAATTAAACATACATCTTAGAATTGAATGCAAAACATTTTAAATCTGATTAATAACCATTTTGAGAACTTTAATTGCTTGGACAAAATAAATCGCGAAGTACTTTAACTAAACTCAAATGTAATTTTTTTTATTTATACTTGTAGACGCTGACGGGCCTCCTGATGTAATATTAAATACCTAAAGTATCGTTTTAGATCCAGAATACCTCAGTTATAATTTTATCTTTATTTATTGTGGTTATATTTTTTTATCATATCTAAACACTGAAATCAAAGACGTCTAAATCCCGCAGCGTCTAACTCACGCCCTATTTCTTTGAGCAGCTTATCAAGTTCTGAGTGCTGCGATTTCAAACCTTACTTATCAGGCTTACGAGTACTAACGCACAAAGGGCACGGACTTATCCCTGTTTAGATTGCCTTATTACAATAAATACATTTGGATTAAGGTTTCTGTAATGTGGTTTTGATAAGATCGAGATTTATTTTGCCTAGAAAGTAGAAATTGCGAAGCAGATGGTTATTACAAGTCATACCTACATATGTCTTAGGCAGTTTTTATGATAATGTTTCTGAAAAATGTCCTTACTACGGTAGTCTCAGTTTTTCAGTAAAATGTACTATTGATTTAGTTATAGCGGTAAAAGTTTCTGAACAATTCTGTGATCATCAAGATTTCCAGAATATCCTACTTGCCTCATCAATTAAAAAAAAAGTGGCACCGGGAGTGACCACAGAAGTGAAAACTTGAACATTTACGTGTGTATTTTTTGAATCGTCAGGAAATATTTTTTGAATCGTAAAAACGGTGTCGGTAACGGTAACAGTGTCGTAGAGTTCAATGGTTTTTTCCCATCTCAAAAATGTCCAACGCACCTAAAAAAGTTCAAAAAAATTTGATGTTGTTAAATGATTATGATGGATGTTGCATAAACAAGAAAATTTACGAAGAAAGTTATCTTATACGCACGAACTACAACTAAATCAAATATTAAATTTGTTAAAATTATATACAGAGGTGTCGGTAACAGTGATGCGAGTTCAATGGTTTTTCCCCATCTCAAAAAATGCCCAACGCGCCTAAAGAAGTTTTCACTTCAACAATCTCGATAATTCGAAAACAAGCCGAAAGCAAGGCCCATTTACGAGGCGAAACACTTACAGCTACATTTGTATTGCCAAAGCAAATCTCACCTTCTTACTAGAGTGTTTATGGTAGGTGTTCGGGTGTAGCAAGTACAGATATCTATCAATCGCCATGCAAACCAGGATTACAGCACTTTGTTGACTCACGGCGCCTCTCAGAAGAGCCTGAAACAAACTTCACGTTAATCCAAATCTCGGATCAGCTCGTTAGGCGGAACTTAGGAATCATGTCCACTATAGCTCAACGTGGCAAAGAGTTCTGCTTTTAATTATGTCAGATATTAAAATATGAAAATAAAGCCATATGCAGACGATTTTAATCTTCAAAGAATATAGAACATCGATTGAAAATACTATTGCATACATATAATAATATAATAGCACAAATGTGAACTTTATGCTACAACCATTCTCTGCCAGATAATTATGTATATATTGGATTAAGATGTGCAGGTAGTGCACAAAAATTAATCTTGGGGGGTTTTTTTATTATACTACGTGTTTTGCTAAGTAAGACATTAAATGAAAACACGGGTAGGGCTAGTATTATTGTAAAATAGGTTTTTTTCTATTTGCCATACTTAATTTGATATTTTCAAACAAACTTAATATGATGAAGGCTTAAAATATCAATGGAAAAGCGTATAAAATAGGTAAACAAATCATATTCTTGTAAGTAGGTACCTTTTAAACTGACTAAGCGGCATCGTGGCAAAGGCGGTGCCGATTTACGTTAAAAATTGTTTATTGGAAATGATAAATATTCAAGCTACCGGTATTAAACCAACCTCTAAATTCAGTTAATGCGATTCAGGATGTGTGTTTTAAATTAATGTCGTACAAAACAGGTTGTATATTACAAGTTTATTTTTACAAAATTGAAAGTTTTCTATCTTTGTACAACTGAAATCCATAATAGCGTTTCGGAGCCACGATATCATAAGCAGAAATACAAACAGAGAAAGAGACTTACTCATTATCTCTCTTCTCTTTGTGACGTGTGTTAAAAATATATCTCGTGAAATTGCTAGTGAATTGTTGTGCAGCTTGTCTCATGTCTGCAGAAGTCAGGTAATATCTCAAGGGATGTATGTTGTAGAACAAATTACGCCAGTAAATGGCCAGCTTTGTAAGTTTTAACAAGGGCACGTTCGAAGTCGATTCAGCTCGGAATCACAATAAAATCGACCACGCCAACGCACTGAATTCTATTGAATTTTGTAACAATCAGAAATGTTCACGTTCATTCCCCAGTGAGAAGAATTCGTTTTAAATTGATCGATACTGCAGTTGTTGTGCAAGAGATAAATAGTAAGAATATGTTTTAACTCTTGCGAGAAAATAAAGGTTAGCCTACTTTGTCCCAGTAGACGCCGTACTTTGATAACCTTGATCGAAACACAACAAAGGCCACGTTGAAGGAATAACGAGCAGTCTGGTTTAACTTGCGAAACTTAAACTCCAGTTTGTGCTAGGTCATTGAGAGCCATTACCCTATTTACGGACACCCTGTATACAGCTATAAAGGCGAAGTTTCAGTTATTTTATTGTTAGTCCGTCCGCTTCAGCAGACGTCAATATAATTCCTCTTTTCATCGAGAAATAGTTCTTGTGGAATGTTTATATTTACTTTGGTTAACCTACTTTTTACCCAATCTTCTTCCTTAGTTGATGCTTCATAAAACTTATATTATTTTTTTAAGGATAGATGGCCACCTGAATCGCTTTTTCTGGTGGCATCGTCTTCCTTCATACAAGTTTTGGACCTTGTGTCCTTGTGATAAAGACTGATCATTTTAGAAGTTGGTAGGAATGTGTGCCAAGGTTTTATATCACTTAACAGTAACAAAGTTTTATCTATATATTAAGTGCAGAGAAAACTTTGTACCCTTTAAGCTTATTATGAGCACGAAGTAGTCTGAAATTGTGCATAGTTAAAGTACATAACATGGATCCCTGTGGATGGAAAGCGACACCGTGGAAGGCCTAAGAAACGGGCGGGATTTGGTACAAGATCGAGATAAGTGGAGAGATAAGCCTTGGGGCAGCATAGGCAAGATAAAAAAAATTACATATAAATATAGAAGTTTTTTTGTATGAATAGCAGCAAAATATTACATCTAATTTTTATATTATTTATCCATTGAATATTTAAAGTTCAATATATTTAATTGAGTAAGTACATTTTATTTCAATCAGTCGATTTGCGAACATTTTTCGAAAAACTACTCGTTTTCTGTCTCTTCCTTAAACAAAGTTTAGTTGGACTTTGCTTGTTCGCGTTATAACAGGATAAAACAACTTGTTACTTTGGTGATTTTTCACCTCTTCTTTTGAAGTTTTTTTAGCTGTGGTTGCTTTCACAGAGTGAGCACAGGGAGCTCTTCTATTGTATTTTATTTTAATATAAGTCTATATATTGTCTGTCATTGGAAATAAAATGATAAATAAATTAAATTAAATTAACTAAATTATCCTTTGTAACTTGAGATATGATAAACACCCCAAACATCCCTTATTTTTATAAAATAGGTTTTAAACGTATTTCATAATAACTTAAAGAGTATAAGATAATGTATATGAAATGCTTGACTGTTTCTCGCATCCAAAATTATAGTGCTTTGAGGTTCTAGGTACCTAAAAGCCTTAACCTATTTACCAAATTTAATTGAAATTTGTGCAGCCGTTTAGTCGTGATAACGAAACAAACAGACATACATACAGACAGGCAGAGAGACAGAGTAATTCGAAGTTATCATACTAATCCATAACCAGTATGAATTATTATGTTAAGTGTGATGTGATGTGATATCAAATGCTTTGGTTTTGTTTTTCGTGATAATAAATTAACCAAAATAGAATAAAGACTAAAATAAAGGCATTATGATGAACTTCACACCACAGTATGTAGGTAGGTACTTAGGAGGTATAAATACCGTAATATTAAATTTAAAATGCGGTTTATTGTATTCAAACGGTTTCTTTATTCCCATCCCACGTTGTTTGTGTTCCTTTTAACTCCAGTACAAGATTTCTTACGCCTACGTACGACTCGCTCTTCTGGGACGAAGAAAGCGCTGATTATATTACAAAGTTTTCTTTGATATTAGGTGTTGCTGTGCGGTACCATAAAAATATAAATAATCTAGTATTCTTAAAATCTAGTATCTAGTATGTCGGACTACTTTTGGCCTAAAATCAGGACTGAGTGGGGCCCACAAGGACCGCAACCACATGGTCGGTCCAGGCAGATGACGAACAATGTGATGGCGAGACGAACTTGACACCAGGTCTTCTGGCCAGCAGAATCTCAAGATCGCAGAGAATGGAAAAAGGGAAGGGAGGCTTTGCCCTGCAGTGGGTGTACATAGGCTAGTTATATATAGATTTAGATTAGATTTTATATTGTTAAGCTTAAAAGTTTATTTTTAGAGCCTTGAGATTGAGCAAGCATTTGGCCACGTGATGTTAAGTGGTAATCATCGCGTATAACAGCTATAAAAACGTATTGCCTCGTAGTTCAAGCACCATAAGAATGTACCCCACCATGCACTACCCTGGATCTATCAATTAGAGGCATATAGGTGTAAAGGCTCATATGCCTGAAATTGAACCGGCAACTATACCCATTAAACCGAAACACAACAATGCTGCTTAGCGACAGAAATAGGTATGGTGGTGGTACTTCCCTGGTTGAGTTATACTAGGAACTTTACTACGCTTGACAAAAGGTAGAAAACATTGAATCCTATTGAATGTTCTTTTTTACTAATAATATATATGATTTGTGAGTCTTTATGTAATGGCTGTAAAAATATTTATAATTTACCAAAGAACATTCAAGAGCTGCCCAAGACTTTTTAAATTTAGGCACAAATTAAAATTATGGCTTTTAGATAAGACCTTTTATATATTAGAGGAATACTTTAATAAATAATGACATGATTAATTTGACAGAGAATAATTATAATTGAATACTAAATGTTTGACATAAATAGTGTAATTTTACTAACAATATATTTACAAGAATACAAATATGAAAGCTTTACAAACTTATTGCACGCCCCTGAGTGGGGTAGAGTATAGTGAAACTATTTTATATTAAATGTTACATCTTTCTGTATAACCTATATTCTGGCAATAAATGATTATGATATGATTATGATTAAATGTCAATGTTTCGGCACAGTTTCATGCGTTATCGCGGGATACTTAACAAATCATAGTTAGTATTATATTATTATTAATATCCATTTTAGTTTTAAAAGCAATATTGATGTTTTTAAGCCTAACACTGTAACCTATAAAAATATGGATTGTGCCCGCTAAAGTACATGTAAAGTTTTGTATGACGTTATCTAGTCCTAAGATAAAACTAGCTTATTATTAGTAGTTCACCTGAATTTGGCAGAAGATCTCGCCGTACGGCCAGCACCTGTATAGGGCTGGCAGGAGTGCTACTGGAGCTATGAGGATCCCAGAGAATAGATCGTTCAGAGCCAGTGACGTCAGAAGATATCTCGGCTGCAATGAAGAAAGAGCATAAAATACTCATCAGTGACATCACTATAATATTTCATAAGTAGACAAATCCTATATTAATTTTACTGTCTTAGACCACTCACTTCAGATTTCTGAGGCGATCTTCAAGAATTTAACATATTCTGTAAGTTTTTATGTTTTAGGTAATGTAATTTATGTTAAGGTAAATTTTATAATATTTTATTGTATATATTGGTTAGTTAATAAGTATATTTCTGTTATTTTTAATGTTTATAATGTAACTCACTCATTACCTATTTGCATGCTGTGTGCACTTATAATTGTAATGGCACTTTGTTTTTGCTCTCTATTATGAATAATTTATATTCAATTTGGTGTTCATTATGTTGGTGCTCATTAAATAAACTAAAAACAAGAATTATATTATTATGAACATTACAGCCATTTAAAGGATTCTGTAACGTGAATTATGTAATGTTTTACGAGTATGTAAATGAAAGGTGTTGCTTTTCCTATAAATATGAACAGAACCCATAATAGATAGATAGATAGATAACTCTTTATTGAATTACCACACAAACAGAAATAATACATAAATAAATATAAGGCTTGAATAAATAAGGCAATACAATGGGCGGCCTTATCGCTGAAAGCGATCTCTTCCAGGCAACCTTTGGATGGAGCGAAATTTATATATGGAGTGCGGTGTACTTTGTAAGATATATTTACACAAATATTCTTAGGTATACTAAAAAATATGATAGGGTTCCAATCCTAATACTTAAAATACTTATAAAATAGACTTATAATTTGTAAGTACTAAAAGTGGGGTCAGCAAGCATGATTAACTGACTTAAAGTTATTATCTAAATAGTCTTCAGAACTTTAAACGGTTTATGCTATATGGTATAAGGAATGATTATGCAGACTGACTTTAAAAATTTAGGTTTATTTTATCATATTAATCTTATCTTTACCAAATTACTTCTTTAATGATTATAAATTAAAATCATTAACTTAACCCCAACCCCTTTAACTTTGATTCAACTGTTATATCCACTGAACTTCAATATAATGAACTAATCTGTACTACTTTGCGTACAGGTTCACATATCGATTTATTCACTGTGACGCACTCGATTGGTTTCCATGTAGGAAATGAACTTGCATCCTGCCGTAACTCGTGAAGGCATGGTTAATGGTTACTTATTGGTTTGAATAGTGATTTCGATGGAAACTACCTTACTTTTATAAGTTTAATATTTAATTTGTGAGCAGATCTAGATATGCATTCACTTTATTTATTGGGACGACTTATCCGTTGTAATTTGAACGTTATAAATTATAAGAATATTAGTTAAAATGCATTTAAAAAAGACGTTACGATTTGATTCTATGCGTAACAACTACCTACTTTTGTTCTGTGAGTTTGATTGTCAGATTTCTAAATCAAAATAAAGTCGCGTTTAGTTTATTTATATACTTAAAAAAACACATTCAAACGAACCTGATTATCGATATACTTGATGTATCTGCGATTATTTAGTACACATATAAGCACTAAATTCCCAAACACTATCGACATGGACAGTGCTAAAATAAAAAACGCTTTCAATATATCCGCCGGGGCAGGAAACGTTGTCGGCCAGCCTTTACCATTCAACCAACAAGAGCTGTTGGACAGAGAGGGCGCAACTAGCAATGCGCCCTTAGTCGAGTCAAACATAGTCGGCGACTGCAGGTAGCAGCGCACTCTTCTCTTGAATAAGACATTTAACTAAAAATATTAATAATTAGGGATATGAGTCACATGTGAGATCACTATGTCAGATTCGTACGAGTCATAAAGGACCCTTTGAAAGAGAAGCTACTGTTGACTTTAAACTGTGGGTATCAAACGATTTATTTCAACTAGCGCCGTCAAAATCTGTTCCATTATCGTGCGAGATCCTTTGTGTTTTTTCAGGGGGCGTGACTTGACATTCTTCCGTTTCAATCTGTAACAAAAAATCAAATTTAGTTAAAATATTTGGATAAGGGGAAGATTAGAACAAAGAAGTGGAATGGATAGTGCCGAGTTTTTATTGCGCTTAAAGGTACAGTTCCAATTTTTTGTCATAATTTGAATGTAGCCTTGCAAACTGTTAGGCACAGACAACTAAATAAAAACAGAGTTTAGCTTAAATTCGTCAAGATAAAATTCCTGATTTAATTGAAGTCAAATATTTAGAGGCACCCAATCAGCGTTCGTGATTCGTTGAAAAAGATCAGAAAAATGTTTTTGGCTGTTTGGTTAGTATCCACCATATTTCACGAAATGTAAAAGGACCTTTTACCCAAGATCAGTATTTTTTTAAATTAAAATAAAAACAAGCATTATTATTTTAAAATCGAATTGGATACCAATATTATTTTTCGGAACGATGCTATAAACGTTGATGTTTGTTTTATGTTCGTTCTAAATCTACCTAATTTTCGTATTCAGTGTATTTAGAATAATTTATGAAATTATTTTTTTACTTTATCAAAATAATTTTCACTGTTAGAATATAACAAGTCTCACTTCTGATACAAAATCTACAACAGATTTTTCCACCAGTAACACAACTAAAATATAATATGTGAAGATATATGTTGGTACATGGTATATTTTGACTACCTCCGTGGCGCAGTGGGCGAATAGCCGGCTGAGACGCAGGAGGTAGCGGGTTCGATTCCCGCAGTGGAATAAATGTTTGCATGATCTACAGATATTTGTTCCGGGTCTGGATGTTTTCTATATATGATAAGTATGTATTTACAAAAATAAAAAGGTAGGTATATGAGTATTCTATCAGTCATCTGGTTACCATTAGTACAAGCTCTTCTTAATTTGGGGCTAGATAGCGCTGCGTGACATGTCCAGCAATATTTATTTATTTATTTATATGTTAACTATTGATACTGTAGTCCACGATATTATCCACAGGTTAGTTAGATATGTTTTATAAAAATAAATGTTCCAGAGGGTCCGTGAAAGGGTAATATAGATTATTAAGATTGTATTAATTAAAACATACACACCCTTATAAAGGAAGAAGAAGCATAAACAATACAAGATCAAAAAGTGAAAGTAACTTAGATAGGCACTTACAAGAGTTACAAGTTTAAACCTGATCTGTAAGAAGTGAGATATTTAACATCTATTTAAATTTATAAGTATAACGAATATGTCAATAGTTGAAAAGTATTAAAGAGCTCAACCAAAATATGAGGAATGGGAGCACGAAGCCTTTAGATGGTAATTTGGGTGGGTAATTCGGTTGTGTGTGATTGTATATAAAATTATGTTTAGGTAAAAGTGGCGGGTTTTTAAGTATTTAAATAATGTGTAGCGGCTCGAGTGCCTCTAACCACCGAGACAAACCTTTATGGCCTTACTACAAAAAAAAATATACAAGCGTGAACACCTATTTAAAAAAAACCTTATGAATTTTTATATATGATTTTTTTTAGCACGCGCTAAACAGTGTTTAATTATTTTTGTGGTAAGATGCTTAAGGTTTTACAGTGCTTTATGTATTACTTAATATGGAACTTGTTGTCGAATAAATAAAAAAAAGTCCCGAGGTTCCGAGTCCCGAACACTTTGGGCTACTTTGTAATCGTACTCGTGACACTTGATCCGAAACAACCTTCAGTCACGCAAGATCTTGCCCGTTCGGTGACACGGAAACATCCTTGTGGCAACTAACTACCCTTGAGGTTTACATAATTTGTATGTTTACCCATGTCTAGCATATACAATTTTACTATTACCACGGCGTAATCGCGGCAAATACGCTTCATAAGCCTAATTCACTAAAAGTGACAATTTAAAGGAGTCAAAGCTATTCCATGCTGATGTGTATTTTATACGCATAATTTTAATAGTTGACATAATACTGAGTCGATGCCCCTTTGGTGCTACGAATACAGCGCACAAACGTAATATTGGGTCTTTATGTTTAAAAATAATTAATCTGAATATTTGCGTGTACTGTTTAGCTTTAGTTTATTTATTCTAATCCTCTTTCTCTTGTCACATAAATGTTTTATATTTGGGTGTTTGTTGTATATACTATGTGGCAATTAAATAATTATTTCATCATCATGACTGCCTGTACCTAGGCCAGTTGGTATCCTTCCAAGGACGAAAATACCTCGAAATTGCAAGACGAATCGAGAATGCTTGGAAGGGATATTGGTCAATGAAACAGCTAATGAAAGGTACACTTCCTTTATCTCTAAAAAGGAAGCTCTTGGAACTTGTACATTCTCCCCATCCTCGCAGACCTACAAAAGACTTATCTGCAAAAGACTCCAGACTCAGGGTTTGTCAGCGAGCCATGGAGCGCAGTATTCTGGAAGTCAGACTTGCAGACCGCGTTCGCAACCAGTTTACTGCGCTCTAAAACGCAAATCGCAGATGTCGGACAGCAAGCGGGTAAACTGAAGTGGGATTGGGCAGGCCACGTCTGCCGCATGCCGGATACGTTATGGGCTAAAGCCACCGCAGAGTGGACGCCTCTAAACGGGAAACGATCTCGGGGCAGACCACGGCGAAGATGGAGGGACGAAATTGATGCCCATTTGCAAGATTGATCCACAATAGCCCCAAATAGAGAAGACTGGAGAGAAGGAAGGGATGCCTTTGCGCTGCAGTGGGACACTATAGACTCTTAATAATAATAATAAATTTTATCATCATCATCCACGGCCCAACTTCAATCACTCAGTCACTATATCCAGCCTCCCTATGTTTGTGGAATTCACCAGGATCCTGCGCTAGTCTCACCCATTAAAGCCGCTTTAACGATGTTATCCACTAATCATTGTTTAATTCTAATAAAGAATTATCTTTTAAGCTACTAGTCTTGTGCTTCATGAGATTTCTTGCGTTGATAACTGGTTTAACGAAATACACTTATGATTAGTAGTTCAAAGTATGTAGACGTAACTTGACTCTACTTTTCCCAGTTTAATACTTCTTGTAGAAGAGTCAGATAAAATAATAAGAAATTGGCTTAATAGGACCCTGTGATGCGATTTCATACTGTATTTTGTAGCAAGAGGTTGCTTAGAGTTTTTGGTGTGTAACATTTTCCTCTCGATTTGTTGGAGTGATTTTTGCAAAAGGGACTGAAATGTGTAACAGGAAACCGAGGAAGCGCGCGCTATTTGATTTGACCAATGAGCGCGCGCGGTGGTCAGATGTTACTCATCATGTGCGACTACTGTAAAGCTCGAAGTTTTTTTTTAATTTGCAACATGGTGATGGATTAGGCAAAATTCGTGTTAAGTGGAGCACTTAGAAACGTGCGATGCACTGCCCTGCATTCATCAACTTAAGGCATGCAGGGGTAAAGCTTTATGTCACTGTTATTTCACTTGCAACCATAGCTTTCTAAATTTGGGCAACATAAAAAGGTATGGTGGACATACATAGGTGATGGTACTTTCCCGCGTGAGCTTTTTCACAAAGAGCTCTACTAGTAATAAGTGAAGAATACACGGCTAAGGGAACTATCACATCTCCTGTGTTCTTCTGAATATTTAAACAGCTCTTCCAGGCTAAAGAGCACAGCGGTTTCATTGATTTTAAATTCAGGTTTACGTTGCCTTAATGAAAACTGGAAAATTGAGGACTCAGGTTGAATAGGTCATTCTTATCGGGTTCCGGCTTTCAAATTATCTGGATCTGAATGATGCGATTTGAAATACTCTCGTTTGATGAAACGTAATTTGATTAGTGTTTCGCTACTTGAGTGATTTGGTATTTAATTTATTTGTTGAATATGACTTACGTAACGATATTTAATAAAACACTTATCTTTTTGTAGCAGGATTTTATGAGTTTACACAAATTTCCTATGGAACGCGCTGGTATGCCAAAAGTGGCATGCATTAAACGAAGTAGCATAGAATAGATTTTCTTTTATTTTACACCTCTAATCAAAAACAATCAACTAACTGTATTGAATACCTCAAATTAATGTTTTAATGTATTAAAAAGAAGTATCTAAAAATTGAAAACTGTATTATTTGTATGTAAGAAATAAAAGGCTTTTTTATTTATTATTTTTATTTTATTTATAATAAAAAACAAACACCTTGACAAAAATAATAAAAAAATATCCCGAAGTGCAATCGGTGGTCTTATCTCTGATATATTTTACGTAATGTTTGGACTTACCTCTGGCTACCCCTTAGTAAACTATCTTCACAAAATGTGACCTGTTTAAGAGATCTAAAGATCTTTATGGCGATTATTAAAGTCGTAAACTTTTATTACTTACAAAATTCCGTTTGGAGTATATTATAAAAACAGTTCAACGTCTTGTTCAAAAAGTCCTTCATTATTTCTCTAGAATCACAATACTCCAAAGGCTTACAAATTATCTCGATAACAACCCAATAAAAATCCGTGCAGTACAAACTGTTCGCCCTTCGGGAAAATTTTTCCCTAAAGTTAATGTAACATTAGGCGACGACGTGTCTGGGTTGCCAGCTTCTTATGACCTTTGTCAATATCTACTGTTATTTATTCTGGCCCTCTCAAGTAGATACTTTTATCGGCTTGCAAGGAGAATACAGAGTTAAGTTTTTGAGTCCTTGATGCCTGACTTTGAAAACATTTTATGAAAGCTCACTTACTTTAGACGTTGGTATGCATAATTTTTGTTAAACCTGATTTGATTCATCTGGATCACATAAAATTGTTTTTGAGTTGAATTGTTTTTTTTTTAATAGTTTGGTTCGATAATAATAATGATGAATAATAATGCATATAAACGAGGACGTTTCTAATTATGAAGACCAAGTGAAGGTAGTTGCTGTAGCTGTCATCATTTCTCGACGGTAGCTCCAAGTACTCCAGTCAACCCGTGACCATGACTGTTACAACACAGCCGAAACATCGGGCTAAAAACATACGCGATAAATACCCGTTTTAATAAATAATTAAGCATTATTAATTTGCAGTCAACACGTCTGCAAGTTCCATTATAGCAGTATAAACAATAAGTAACCAGTTATCTTTCAACATCTCATAGCAAAGTAGATCAGATTTGGACCCGAACATTAAGTCAATTTATTATCGTCAGCTCAACTTCCAACTTCACTAACAGCTAATAACTCACAAAATATGAGTACTCAGACAGCGGACAATTTGTCATAATATTTATGTAGGGAATAACTGAACATCTCTTAAATCTCACAAAACCTATTGAAGTTACCACTTGGGACCTATAAATCCTTCGGTTTTTACGAGACTTGACTTTGGATGCTGTAATCTTAAGTAATAAAATACGCACCAAAAATCTAATATGTTTTTGCCAACGGTTCAATAAATTTGAAACGTCTGATGTTCCAGTTCTTCAACTGCCAGTAACTCTTAAATTGTCTCATAATAAAATAAAACATGTAACAAAAATATCTACAATAATATCTAATATATCTATCTAATATCTATCTTCTCTACTTCAAAATGGAAAGAACGAAAAAAAGAAACAACTGTTTTCATTAAAACGGGATATCAACGATGACGGGGCCCTACATTAACTGGCTGCGATTGCGGGGAACCAATTCAAAGCATGGCCCATATGCTTATCTGTCCTCCGTGCCCTACCACCTGCACAAAGGACGACTTAAACTTAACCACTGACAACGCAATAGAAGTGGCAAGTTTTTACTTATCCTTATGAGATTGAGTAGTGAATCGTTGACTCGAAGAAGAAGAACGATGATTTGTGAGTTTTGGAGTATCTCGATATTTCGGGCTCAAAAGGTCACAAATCATGATAAATATTGCACATGAACGGGTCAAGAGAGTAAAAATACTGTTCATAAATAAAATAGTTTCAAAAGACATACAAGGATTAAAATTAATTAATTAATTGATTAATTCTAAATTATAGCCTGAGATTATTGATTGAGCGAAGCGAGATCTCCAAATCAACTTGGTAAATCGGCGTTGTATGTATGTTTGTTTGTTCGAGGATAACATTCGAAGCGTTTATCCTATCATCGTGAAATTTAGTACATAGGTAGGTAGTGATGGCACAATTTTGATGTGACTAAATCAGCTAAAAATGTGTGGAGGGGACAAATATAGGCAAAAGTCTGAAATCCAGAATAACTGCAATTTGTACCCCAAAAAAATATACCAATTAACATGAACTCCCGTTACCTGTAATTTGAATGAAACCATAGGTCAAGTTAATTATATTTGGTGACACTGTTATTCGTAATTTTCGACTAGTCGAAGATTACGAAAAATATATATATATTTTTTATTGAAGACTCGCGAGATCTTCGAGTTCGGGGCGAACCACTAGTTGTAAGGTTTACATGAAAAAATCACTAATAATGATATAATGATTTACACTACTTAAATTCTTTACTTCATTTTCAGCATTGCCTGCACGATTCTACGTTCATCAAATATGTAATAACCTATCTAATATGTCTCTTTTAAATGGATTTGAGGTCTCAGGCCACCGTCTGGCAACCCGCCCATTAAGATTATTACGTCTTTCGGTGACTAACGACTCTGTTTGATAACTATAATATTTCCCACAATGGAGGTGGATTTATCCACTTGATAACTAATCTTAGCAATTAGCATGCCTCAAACATTTCGAGCTCAGGATTATAACAAAATATTATTATCACGGGCTTTTACGTTTATATATATTATTTTGCCGTTCGATTGTTCTAAGTATTATTATCTGATATTGAATTTATGAGAAACTAGCTGTTGCCCGCGATTTCACTACTACTACACACACACTACTAAATGTATAGGCTATCTAGAAATAAAGCCAAACTCGCTGTTGCAACTTGACTTGACACCCCATTTTTATCATATGGGAACTGATTTATGAGATGAAAGGTAGCTTGTGTGGTAATCCAGGTTATAATCTACGTATATACTCAATTTCATACAAATCGGTTCAGCCGTTACGACGTGATAGAGTAACAAACAAACGAACATCCAAACTTACACTTTTATAATATTAGTGTGATAGCTACTAGATAATAAAATTGGTGCTAGAAAATAGTGTTAGCGTTGTCTTACAATACGGAAATTAGCTACTAGTTTTTAGCCTAACAACTTAGTGATGAATAAATAAATAAAGCTGGACATTTCACACAGCGCTATCTAGTCCCAAACTAAGTAAAGCTTGTTCGATGGGAACCAGGTAACTAATAAATACTTATATTTTTTTTTTTGTAAATACATACTTAATGGATATAGAAATACCCAAACCCGGAATAAATATCTGCAGACCATGCAAACATTTGTCCCGCAGCGGAAATCGAACCCACAACTTTCTGCGTCTCAGCCGGCCGGCCACAGAGGTCGTCGTTACATTGTAACGAGTAACATTTTAATTTCAGCTTTATTCTATTGCTGGAATTATGATAATGAAATAGTTTAGATGCACCATTATAAAATAGCCACAATCTTATTTAGCTACTTAAAGACAAACTATTTTTAGCACAGAAAAAAAATTCACGCGCACTTCCTACTTCAATGTACTTAATTTTCTTCTTATTTTTAATACAAGGCCCCAAAGTACAGCGGTTACAAATCTCACAATAACAAACAAACATGCTTGTTGAAATTTTGTTGTGAACATATTGTAGTTACTCTATTCTTCGTAGATAGATAGATATTTTTTTTTTCTCTAACCTATCTCGTCCCACTGCTGGGCAAAGGTCTCCCCCAAGTCCCTCCAAGTATCCCTATCCGTCGCTATCTCCCACCATCTTCTTTGGAAGGTGACCAAATCGTCCCGCCAACGCTTTCTCGGCCGACCCCGACGTCGCCCTCCGTCTTCAGGCGTCCATGGTGTCACAATATGGGCCCATTTCTCGGAGTGCATTCGGGCAACGTGGGCCGCCCAGTCCCACTTAAGTCCAGCCGATCTCCTCCCTACATCTGAAATGCCGGTAAGTGAGCGCAGAATGGTGTTACGAACTCGGTCGACACGTTTAAAGCCGAGAATGCTGCGCTCCATTGCCCTTTGACAAATCTTGAGCTTTGACTTCTGGGCTTCAGTCAGAGACCATGTCTGCGCACCGTAAGTTAGGATGGGCAGGATACACATGTCGATGAGTTGGCGCTTAAGTGTCAGAGGAAGGTCACCCTTCATGTGCTCCTTCATGGACCAGTAGCTCTTCTAGGCATTCTCGATACGGCGATCGATTTCCTTATCTTGCCTGTTTCCGAAGCTAGCTAACTGGCCCAAGTAAATATACTCATCGACATACTGTATTACCTGTCCATCTACCTCGACCTTACGTTTCGTGCTGTTTGACATGATCTTCGTCTTCGACTGGTTCATTCGAAGCCCAACCTCAAGACTTGCCGCGCTCAGATCTTGGAGCATTTGTTGCAGTTCTGAAGGAGTAGGTGCAAAAAGTACTATGTCATCCGCAAACCGCAAATTTGTCAAGCGTTTGCCTCCGATGACAATTCCCTTTGTGGTCCATGAGTCTGCTAGGGTTTTAAAGATCTCTTCCAAGGTACTAGTAAAAATTTTGGGAGAAAGCGGATCTCCTTGCTTCACTCCCTTCTTAATATGAAACAGTGGGCCGATGGAGTTGAGCTTTATGTTGGCGGTACTATTATGATATATGATTTTAATTAAGTCTATATAAGTTTTGTCTATCTGTTGATTTTCTAATGCTTTGAATATGGCAGAATGCTTTAAACTATCAAAAGCCTTTGTGTAGTCCACAAAGGCTAAATAAAGGGGTTTATGAAATTCAGTGTATTTTTCAATTATTTGATTTAGGGTATGTAAGTGATCCGTGGTTGAGAAACCAGGACGAAAACCTGCCTGCTCGGGTGGTTGATGTTGGTCGAGTTTGAAATTGATGCGATTTTGTATTACTTTGATGAAGGCTTTGTACAGGTGCGATACTAGGCTAATGGGTCTGTAATTGCCGATGTTAGATTTGTCCCCCTTCTTGTGAAGAAGGACAATATTTGAGTGGCACATCTGTTTAGGGAGCTGCCCGGTTTCAAGTATGGAATTAAACATATTCGTTACGTGAGGGAGTAGAGTCGGAGCACCAATCTTCAATGCCTCTGTCGTAATACCATCGTCACCGGGGCTTCTGTCATATTTCATAGTTTTGAAGACGTCATGGACTTCTTTGCCGGTGATGAAGGGTATAGTGTCAGGGCGGTGGTATTCTTGGACATTGGTGTCACTACTCGAATCGTCAGTATAAAGATTCTTATAAAAGCTGGTACATATCTCCATTATCTTTCCACGACTGTTATGTTTTACACCGTTGTCATCTTGTAGGCTATTAATCCAAGGTTTAGTTTTCCAAAATCCCTGTTTGGCTGCTCTGAGGGAGGTATGTTTTTCTATTGCAGTCTTAATTAGATGTAAGTTAAATGATCTTATATCCTTTCTTATGCTACGCTTAACCTTTCTATCGAATACTCTATATTCATTGGTGCAAATTTCAAGCTGTTCTCTTTTTATTATAATTTCTTTGGTTTGGGTTGATAATTTTGCTTTATTTTTCTTTGCGCCTTTAATTTTCTTGCTGCTAAGTTCTATTCCTTTTACTATGGCTTTATACTGATCTTCAACTACTTCTATTTCGTTTAAACCTAGACCAGAGAATTGATTGAAGAGCTCAGTATTAAACTGTTCTGCATTTTTGAATAAGGTTAGTTTAGAATGTTTTTTTATTTTATTCTGGAATACTTTCATTCTATGTATTTTAAAATTAAATTTTAATTTGGCACGTAGCGGTCGATGGTCAGAGCAGTATTTGATTTGATTTATGACACTGACATCCTTTACTATACTCTTGTCGGAACATAGAAAATAGTCTATTTCATTTCGGTATGTGCCACCGGGAGACACCCAAGTCCAACGCCTATGAAGTTTCTTGACGAAGAGGGTATTAGCGATGCTCATACTCTGTCCAAAAGCAAATTGGATCAGTCTAGTACCTCGCTCGTTGCGCTCACCGAAACCAAATTGGCCGAGTATGGCATCGCTGTCTGTCATCTGTTTGGTCCCAATTTTTGAGTTGAAATCTCCAAGGACGATGTACCAAGTTCCTCGGTTTTCCTCGCAAGCTTTATTGAGAAGGTCATAAAAATGTTCTACTTCTTCGTTGGAATATGCGGATGTTGGTGCATATATTTGTATGATCGTTAGGGTAGTCTTAGATGTCAATTGAAGTTTAAGTACGGCAATGCGTTCCGAGATGCCTATAAATTCAATAATGTTGTCTTTCCACTTCTTAGAGACCAGGAACCCCACACCGTGCTGTCCGCTGGTTTCTCCGAAGTGGAAAAACACATTATCTTCGCGCTCTTCTGTGTGCTCCCCATCTCTTCTAATTTCTGCTAGACCAATAACGTCCCATTTTATGTATTTTAGTGTATTTTCTAATTCGATTAGGCGCTCATCACACATAAGAGTTCTCACATTGTAGGTTAAAACGTTAAGCTGGTCGGTGTCCTTTATAACGTAAGCCGGGGTCGTTTGACGGTAGGATCTCGCCCGGAGATTCTTAGCTCCCCTGACCCCAGGGCTGGCATGGCACCCGTCAACGCCAGCATAGCCGCTGGAGTCACCGGGTACTTGGGGCCTTGGTTGGTTGTGTCTGTTCATAGTTGGGGGGGTTTGGACCATGACCCACCACGCTGGTCCAGTTCGGGTTGGTGGGTGTTTCGCCAGAGCCTTGTTCGTTAATCAGCAGGGTACACCACGAGCAGGTAAGGTTGGCTTGGGTGCCAAAAGATGTTGTTTGGCGCCCCTTGTAACCCCTTGTAAGATAGATATTTATTATTACTTTTTATCCAAAGGTTGCCTGAAAGAAATTACATTCAGCAGTAAGGCCGTCCACTACCTTATTGTTGAATGTGATTTCTTCCAGGAAATATTATGATAAAAAGTACATACATACTCGTAGTAGCAAAGCCGCAACGGACGGTGGTGCTCATAGTGAAAATTAAGAAAAAGAATAAAATGAAAAATTATAAATATTTTATTTAGCAACAAAAAGCATCTAATATTGCTTAACACTAATATTTTTAAACAAATACCTTGGTTACTACAAAAAAGATAAACAACTGTTTAACGTGTGTTTAAAAAATTCTTGTACATAAATTAAATATGAACAAGAATTTTTTAAACACGCGCTAAACTGTTTTTTTAGTGGTAAGGCCCATAGTGTTTATGTTTATAGTGATTAATAACTAAATTATTTAGTCGGTGGTCATCACTCTAGGCCAAGCCTCTATCGTGAAAATCTCGAAATTCTTAGGATTAAAAATAATAACATAACTGTAAAGGGTCCTCCCAAATCACAAGGCACTGTACTTTCAAATTTGTTATATTGCAAGTAACAAGTCACCCGAACGAACTCTACATACTTTTTTTTCGAATCGACTAAACTCGCTGTTGGTCTCTGATGCCGTTACAGCTTAACCGAACTTTTGGCGAGCGTAGATGGCGCTCAGCCCAGTAAGTTGTTTGAAGAGGCAACTAGCGCAAGGGCACCACTTAGGTACGAGCCTCGGCTTGGGCTGTTGCCGGGGTGGGGATAGGAGAGAAACGCCCGGGTACATGTCTGTACCTCGTATAGGCGGCGACTGAAGGGACTCGTCGACCTCGCCGGCGTGGTCGGTGTATCTGTGAAGTGTTTGCTCTGTCTGATGTAGATGGCTCAGAGACCACTTCCGCGTTAGCGGAGGTGATTTCGTCATCCGGGTCTCAACGTGTCTCGGACGACGGAGGATAACTCTTCATACATTTTACTTTGAGACCTTATATAACATTGCGTGCGGTTTTCGTTAGCGCGATCTAGGAATTGAGACTTTCTAGTCGCTACACCTAGTTTGAATTTTGGAACTAAATGTTGTATAAGACCTTTACGGCTGATATGAATGATTACCGTTATTACTAAATTATATCCATATTAGACAATAACTGTTTCTTCGTAATCCAGAACGATGGATTTAATTATAAATTCAGGATATAAATCAATAAAAATATTTATTATTGTGTTGCGGACTTGTTTCCATAAAAATTATTGCACACAAAATCGACATTTATTGGCAAGAACTTAAAGAAAAATCAATAAAATAAATATAAAATGCAAGTATTCAATTACTCAGAAAAGATCTTACATAAATCGTTTTTCAATTGTGCATCGTAAAACGTTGGAATAGGATGAAAGATTTTCGAATAATCACTAAATAATTCGGTCGTTTCATTTTTATGATGGCCGTAAACATTGGGCCATAAAAGGACATTTAGCTACTATTGTCCCAATTATTATTTTTTCCGGGCTTAGCGTCAGCATTTCTAGTATTATCGAAAGATAATACCGGCCTATTTATTTCTTGTTTATTTTTATCTTTATGTTCAATAGCTTCGCAGGAAGCAATACAAACATCTCAATTGTGATGTTTCCAATTATTTAAGCCTTGGAACTTTTTCCATTTCGAATTGTTTTATCTGTTTTATGATTTGATGTTATACGATTTGATTTTAACTTATGGTGACGTAAACATGTACGTATAGGATCTCGGAAACCGTATAGCTTGCCTTCAATATACAGATTATAAAATGTATAGTCGTGAAATAAAACCATAATAATAAAATCACAATTATAAATACAGGCACATGAGGCTTTACACCTGTATGCCTCAAGTTGATGGACGCAGGGCAGTGAATTGTATGGCACGTTTCTAAGGTGCGTGACTGCGAGGTAATACTTTGCTATAGGCGATGGCTACCACATAAAATGAGGTGGGTCGTATGCTTGTCCCCTCTCTAGATAGTATACTGCGTGTCACATCAATTACGACATTAATTTAAATAACGGGTACGATGGCTAGTAGGTATTGTTGTAATAAAGTTTTTTTTCAAATTAATTACCATGATTTTGTTTAAATTTTCAATCTACCATAATTGCAAGCCCTAAAATATCAATGAAATAGCCTGTATAAAATAGGTCAACAAATCACATTCATTCATCATGTAAATAGTTGTTAAACTGACTAAGCGGCATCGGCGCAAAGGCGCCGCCGATTTACTCAAAAATTGTTTATAGGAAATGTATCGATTACTGGATAAATATTCAAGCTACCGGTATTAAACCAATATTTTAAATTAGTTAATACGATTGTGCATATGTGTTTTAAATTAATATCGTGCATGCGGTGACAGACTGTATTAAAAGAAAACTTTATTCGACTAAATGAAACGAGTACGTATTATTCATATAGATAGACTAATAGCATAAAACGTATTTAATAAACTTTCAGGAACATTTTACATAATGCTTATTATTAAACAGGTAAACATCCATACGAACCCTAAAAACCGAGTCCGATTCGGTCCATCCATCCAACTACGAGGCCAAAGATAGACAGACAAACAAACATACTTAGTTGTCAAACTTATCATTCCCCTTATTTTTCATCGGGGGCTAAACATACATACCTATTTGTTAGAAATCAAAAAAGATATATCGTGATTTTCTATGAATGATTACCGGTTAGTTAATAAGCCTTGCGTCATTCTTTCCCTATCATGCTCACCCACTTTCAAAATTGAGCCTCTTGTTCTAACAATACCCAGACACGGATAAAAAGAAAACAACAAAATGAGAAGTAATCGTACAAATGGTGTAATAAAAAGTCCCGAATAGGAAGTGAGCTTCTCAGTTTTCATAAAATAAAAACTCTGAGTGAGATACCAGGCCTTTTGATATCCCTGGTAAGAAGCTAGCTTTAAGTCTACCACAGAATATTACAGAAGTTAACTTAGTGCAACGAGCAATAACATCCAGGTTAAGACCTTAAGACAGTCAAACGCCAATCGCAAGTACCGCGTTTTGGCGAGACATAAATAATGTGTTGTGTGATGTAATTTGTGAGCTGGTTTGAAATTAATTGTAATAATTTACGTTAAAAAAAAATACGTCCGAATTAGTAAATCCGTTTGGGAACTACGATGCCACATACAAACACATACAAACTTATACACCCCTATTTTAGCGTCGAGGGATAAAAAAATGATTAATTTTGGTACGAGTATTTGAAATACTTCTTCAACAGTGGCCGATTATTATTGGCCACGTTATTGTCATAGTTGAATTACAAATGTAACATCAATATTTGAGATTGTACTTCTTGTCTTGGAAATTGAGTCTTGTCTTCAAGCCTGCTCTTATAACTCTGACATGAAAACCTTGGGTAAGCAATTTGATCTCTGCGTTTTTCTTTGAACAAGTCAAGGCGTCTAGAACATTTTTTTTAACATGTATATTACTTATAAAATACACTTAAGAAGTAACTTTTTAACAAAAATATAACCGACCAAACTACTGAACTGATTTTTATGAAATTTCTATGAAACCAATATGAAAGTATAGCCTTTCAAATAAAAATAGAATTTTCCAAATCGGTTGACAAATGCCGGAGTTCTGAGGTAAAAATATAAAACTGAATTGTGTCTCTATGAAATTTGAGGGTTGCCCTCGATATTTGGGATCCCATCATCGGATCCTGACTAGCCAAAGGGACCACCTGAAAGGTATACTCTTTTAAACAAAACAAGAATTTCTCGAATCGGTCGAGGCGTATTCGAGTAATCGGGGAACATACAAGAAAAAGACTTCAACGAATTGAGAACCTCCTTTTTTTGAAGTTAGTTTAAAACCCTTAGAAGGTTTGTCTGAAGCGTAACTCATAACATTCTTCTTTAGTAACTATTTGTAGGTACGAAATGCTTGTAACCATTTCACTGTTTCTTAATGTGCAAATGTTCTTTTTAGCCTAAAAATAAAATGTATCTCCCAACAGTTATCCAATTTAGTAGTTTTTTATTAAATCTAGTTTGACCAATGCAACATAAAATCGTAAAATGTTGCTTTAATAATAGTACGCAATCTACCAACGGAGTTGTGCCGCAGGTGTAATAGCTCCCCGGAAACCATACAGCACATCACAGGAGCCTGTAGAGCAATAGTCCAAACGGACTACAAGTTCAGGCACGACCAGGTAGCCAATATAATACACCAACGATTAGCTGCTAAATACGATCTCATAGATGCATCTGTTAGACCAATACCATACTACAAATATACGCCCGAAGTTGTACTCGAAAACGCCTACCATAAACTGTACTTTGACAGAGCGATATTAACAGACAAAACTACACACTACAATAGACCAGACTTAACCCTTATAGATAAAACTAACAAAACCGCACTTATTATTGATATCGCCATCCCAAATACCCATAACATGCAGTCCACAATCGCGGAGAAGCTATCGAAGTACATAGATTTAAAAGATGAAATCACTCGAATGTGGCGGCTGCAAAAAGTATCAATAGTTCCAATAGTTTTATCCTCTACAGGTGTCATCCCAAATCAACTGTTTCAGTCCCTCTCACTTCTGGATCTCCCAAAACATACCTTTGCCTTATTGCAGAAGGCAGTAATTTTGAATACATGCAGGATTGTAAGAAAGTTCTTGCAGACTGCCCTATCCACCGTATTATAGAATAGAATAGAATAGAATACTCTTTATTGCACACCAACAAAATTAAAATACAATAAAAAATACACAAAAATTAAGGTAAGTACAATGGGCGGTCTTATCGCTAAAAGCGATCTCTTCCAGACAACCTTTGGATGGACAGGACAAAACAAAATCAAAAAGACGGCGGTGTAAATACGAGTATATTCATAAACTTACATAAACTACCTATACTTACTAATAAACTAAATATATATACTTACAAATATAATAATATATACTTCTATATATAAACTACAATAAAGGAGATAAACATAACGATAAACTAGCAGTGCGTAGACAAAGAAAGGAAATGGTTGTATACCTTAGCTTTGAAGATAGGAAGAGATTTAGATGATCTAATAGAGAAAGGTAAAGCGTTCCACAGCCGCACAGCTTGAACTGTAAAGGAATCACCATAAAATTGAGAACTGTGGACAGGGGTTTGGAGACTTAGAGCTTCAGATGAGCGTAGATTTCGATCATGCGCCTGGTGCAAGAACACAAAACGCTCCTTTAAATAGGATGGTGAAGAAGGATTGAAAAGAATGTTAAAAAGAAGGGACAGAATATGTGCATTCCGGCGAAGACGGATAGGGAGCCACTTGAGTTTTGCGCGAAATTCTGAAACATGGTCATATTTGCGCAAGCCAAATACGAACCGAATACAAAGATTTTGAAGGCGCTCAAGTTTGCTCAATTGGACTTCAGAAAGGTCGAGATAGCTGACGTCGGCGTAATCTAAAATAGGGAGTAGAAGGGATTGTGCAAGCGTAATTTTGGTGGCGGTTGGTAAAAAGTTGCGAAGTCTTCGCAACGAGGCTGAGGACGCAAACATTTTTCGGCTGATCTCGGCAATACACGGCTCCCACGATAGCTTGGTGTCCATAATAATGCCTAAGTTTTTCACCGTCTGACTGATACCTATCTGAGCCCCATTAAAAACTACAGGTGGAAGTTGCTCAAACTTTAGCCGGGGAATCATTTTGTGGCTACCAATTATGATAGCTTGTGTCTTCTGTGGGTTTACTGTAAGGCCAAAGGATTTGCTCCAATCACAAATTCGGTCCAAATCTGAATTTATTATGCTGATTGCTCCGTTAATGTTATCAACCGTAGCTTGTGTATAAATTTGTAAATCATCTGCATACAGGTGGTAGGAAGAAGATAATTTTTGAGATATTGAGTGAATGAAAACAGAGAAAAGAAGAGGAGATAAGACGCCGCCTTGAGGGACACCAGCGGAGAGACTGCACCATGAAGAATAAGTATCTCCAATACGGATGCGCTGCCGGCGTCCAAACAAGTAACTACGAAACCAGTCAATAGCCGTTGGAGATATGTTAAGAGAGTGTAATACACCGAGAAGTATATCGAAATCGACGTTATTAAAAGCATTGCTGAAGTCAAGGAGTGACAGTACTGTCACCTTCCCACTGTCCATTCCAGACCGAATGTCATCAGTAATCTTGATGAGCGCTGTGACTGTGCTATGCCCGGGGCGGAAGCCAGATTGGTGAGGATTTAACAGGATATTATTGGATAGGAAGGTACTGAGTTGTTGGTGTACAAGACGTTCAAGGACTTTTGATAGGAAGGGAAGTATGGATATGGGGCGATATTCGGAAAAGGATGATGGACTGGGTTTTTTAGGTAAGGGAATGACCTGTGCTTCTTTCCAGGCGTCAGGAAAGGAGCCGGAGTCGATTGAGGCATTCAGGATGTAGGTGATGATAGATACAATTTCATTAAGGATTGGCATAATCATGTTCCGACTGACACTGTCACTGCCAACAGCATTTGAAGTGATAGATGTTATACTCTTCTTAACATCACAATCGGCAAATTGACTAAACTGAAAAGAAGGAAAGTCTGGTGTTGGCTGAGAAGAAAGATAATAGAGTGTATTTGATTTAGTGAGTCCATCTATATTGGATGAACTCGTGAAGTGTCGGTTAAGATGATCAATGTTTAAGTTTTTTGGGATATTTTCTTGTTTAGATTTACCAACTCCCAGTGTTTTAAGAAATTTCCACACTTTAGATGGATCATTGTTATCAACAGAGTCATGAATGTATCGGCGTTGCGCGTCCCTACACAACCTGTTGCAGTGATTTCTACGATCGTAGTATTTGGCCTTATTATTGTCAGATGGTTTACACCTCATCCTAATCTTTGCCATAGCCTTCTTGTGCATCGCCGAGCGGATTTCATCAGTAAGCCATGGTGCTGGCAGATGTTTGATTTTAATGGCACGTATGGGGGCATGTGTGTCATATAGTTTAACCAGTTGTTTATTAAAATACCCCACCATGTCATCAACGCTGCACGCATCTACGATGTCAGTCCAGTCAATTTTCAGAGCATCCTCACGGAGGCTCTCCAAATCCATTCCACCAAAATTACGCTGCATGACAATTTGAGGCTTAGCTTTCGGTGGACGAACTTTGTAGGACAAATAGATTGAATCATGGAAAGAAAAAGCTGCCGCTGAAGTTTGGCCGTGTTTAGCTACATTATTGATCGATTATACTAATATAAGGTCTAGACGAGATGGAATGCAATTTGGAAAGAAATGTGTAGCAGTTGAAGGAAGAATGGTCAAATTGCTAGCCTTAGAAAGGGTTTCAAAAGTAACAGCACGGGAATCCTGCTTAAGAAGACAGGTGTTGAAGTCACCCATGATTATGGTGTGACTGTAAGAAGGAGTTAGGTCTTCAAGAAGTCTTTCGAAAGACGGAAAGTAGTTGTTCCGAAGATGATTGCTGTAGTAGACTCCGAGTAATACCTTGGTGTGAGAAAGGAGGACTTCGACAAAAATGTGTTCGCCCGCACCAGGAGACGGTGGTTGTGGAGACACATGAACAATACCATGTACAACGGTTCAAAATGAAACTACCCGAACCACTGAGGGGTACTTGGCTTAGGCCCGTGCACCTCAGTTATTCTCCGGCTTTTCTGAGCCGAGTTGATAAAAATCATAAATAAAAATAATAATAATAACGTTTTATTGTAGACCGCATTTATATTAACAAATCTTAACATATAGTTATATGATACGCGACCATGTTTGCATGTCTTATCTTATCGCGGCGGTCTTATCGCTAAAAGCGATCTTATCCTGCTTTATTTGTCTTTAAATTTTTATTATCATCCTAAGGCAGAGTAGACCTTAAAATCTGGGCCTTGTAATGCAAGATTTGACATTTGTTGTTATTGTTGAAATTTTAAACAAATTCGGTGGTTTGTATGAACCGCAACCGGACCGTCGGCACCAAAATGTATCAGTAACTAACAAATGATTCTGATTTCTGATTTGAGTAGTTCGGTCAACCGGACTCCGAACTAATGACACTAGAGGGATTGTACGAGTAGAAATATCACGTCGATGTTAAAATTTAGTGACACGTTGTTGACCACACATAAGACAGCATAACTTTTTAATAAACTCTTTACAAATTCGAATACTCGTTTTACAAATGATCTATAAGTTTACTAAAATTTTTATAATTTTTATGTACTTATTTTTATTTTTATATAATTTATTATATACTTAATCGGAATAACTGAATTAACGGAAGAGCGAGACCCTCTAACACAGGTGTTTTATACTTAAATGAGGGCCCCAAACCCATGAAATGTAAATAGATTAGGTTTACTGAAATAAATATATTTGTATTATTGTATTGTATTGTATTTTGTAGTTTTTTGGCCCGTTACTGAAAAGGACAATTCGTTTGAAATTAAGTACATAATTTGATTGATAAAATATTGTTCCATTGATTTTTTTGAACAAGTTTTAGTCATGTTATTCCTATTAAGTTTCAATGCTTATAAGAAAACTACTCCAAATGTTCTCAGTTCCGAACAAACAACATTTTTAGGTTAGTGTGGTGTGCCAGTATGCTCTACTAAACGCCAAACTTTGGCCATATCGACAATCCAGCATTATTTTATGGTAATCGCTGCGTACATCGCGATTTGAGAAGTTATACGAAGCATCTTCACGATTATTACAGTAATAGATTGTAGAAAAAATTAAAATATGTATTTATATACGCAATTTACGTAATTGTACAACATTCACAACGTAATAACAAAAAAATACTACCTATTTTAATATCTTCTTTATATGTATATCTACTGTACGTGTGTTGTCACTGAACTCCTCCTAAACGGCTGGACCGATTTGAATGGTTTTTTTGTATGTGTTTGTGTGGGTCCCTGGATGGTTTAGATTCACAATTGGAACCGTTAGATGGCGCTTCAGTCATTATCTAGGTTATTTATCTATACTGCAACTAAACGGCTGGGTCGACTTGAATGAATTTTTGTGTATGCATTCATTCATTCATTTTATATGTATTCATTCATTTCATTCATTTTCTGTCTGTATTAATTCAATGCATTTAATTTTTTGTACGCTGTGTTTTGATATTATACTTATGTATCGCATTTACGTAAATATTGAGCATATTCAGATATATTCAGATATAAGTACGTGCACGTAGCATAGGATTTGGATTATTTTTCGACATTGTAGTTTGAGTGTATTATATTAAGTGTTTTTCGTTATTTTGACATATACATTTTTTCGTGCGGTGACTTTTGATATTTCAGGTGTCGCATTTCAGTGAATATTAAGTGTATTGTATTGACATATAAGTTACGTACATAAAACAATGCCACGTCTTCGTGGACGAGGAGGAAATATTGGTCGACGGACTTGGAATTCACAATTAGTCACAATTAGTAGAACCGTCGGTTAAATAGATCGGCAGAAGATCAATTGACGGACAATGAAAATTTAAAAAACCAGGCTCCAATCACACGTGCTAATGAAAGTCAAGAGCAACGCAACGAACGCCTTCGAGCTAATGCATTGAGACAAAGACTGGCCCGTCAACGAGTCACCGACACATTCAGAACACGTGAACAACAGCGTTTGCAAGTGTATCGCGCATTGACACGTGCATCACTTCTTCGCCTTGCGTTTGAATATGAGTCGGATATCGACTATTCGTCACATTAACAAATTGTAATCAGTGGTATGAACAAACAATGCCAACACTGTCATGCACTCAAATACACAGGTGAATCGGCCGGTTTCTGCTGCGCGTCTGGAAAAGTTGTATCGCTACCATTAAATTCGCCGCCAGAACCATTGAAAGAACAATTGGCTGGAGCTACATCTCAATCTAAATTGTTTTTGCGTAAAATTCGTAAATTCAATTCGTGCTTTCTAATCACATCATTTGGAGCAACAAAAATCGTTTCATACTTTAATTTTTTTTCTTTTCAAATATGTCTTTCATTTCATACTTTGTTTAATATCCAAATCGCTTGAAATATCATGCAGGACAACGTCTGTTGGGTCCGCTAGTTATATATAGAATTTGAAAACTATTATTCGCAAACACTGTATTTTATCTTTTTTTATCAAAAAGACAAGGGAGATCTCACGACACAGAAACGCTAGTGTGAGGTCTAGGGCTCATTTCTTACATTGATTTTTTTGATTGCCTTCCTGCTAACTTTGCAAGTCAAGTTAAGCAGGCATCTTAACCTATTATTATTCTACCTACACCTAAACTTTCTTCATAATGTAATTACCATAATAAGCTATCTAAATAAATATATTCTAATCTTCTACCATATGTAATTAACAAACCATTTCTCTTAACAATAAAATAAACATATGAATTGGTGGTCTTAATACCATGAATCTTCCAAACAACTTTTGATAAAGATGGTGGTGTTTGTTAGATGTCATATTGTTACAAGATGAAACATCTTTGCATTTGCCAAAATTCGTTGCCTCGTTATGGTTATTTACAAGATGACTTATGGAATCAATTTCAATGTTTGCCGCATACTTACATGACAAGACTAAAGACAGTATGCAACTCATACCAATGTGTAATAAGTCCACCTTGAATAAACTCTCCGCAACTTCCCGAATCGCCAGGCAGAGCCACGACCGTATTACCGACCAATAAACGGAAAAACTTCACTAACGACAAGGTTCGTTCAGCTTGTTTTGCTATTTTCTGCCGTGGAAATCTGCAAGTTGCTCAATATTTATCATCATCAATCGATAACAGTCCACTGCAGGAAGTATATTTCTACCAAGATGCGTCATTGAGTCCAATCTTCAGCTCTTCTCATCCAGTCTCTACCAGCTACAGCGTTCAAACGTCACTCAGCACACTACGAGTATATCACCAATTAATATTGACTTGATAGACAAGTTTATCAAGATCAAGTTTAAATTTGTCTAAAATTAATTAACTACATCTTATAAGCTCAAAATTAATACACCACTATCTCGGTATTTACATTACGTAATTAAATTACTTTAATGCTTGTTAAAACACCGCTCTTATTACCGTAATAAAATGTCTAAATACCCAAATTTCAGAAACATTCCCTAGTAAATTATTTAAAGAATCTTCCTATTAGCTTTACCCAGAGTTAACCAGGATGTGAAAATTACTCATTAACCAACGCTCGAGTTTACCCCAAACCCAACTTAGCATCTCATTTTGAATAAAACCTTGAGATTGGTATGAACCTCATTAAAACTTTACAAAATAACAGAGAGTTTTTAATCAACACGTACTAATGAAAAAATTCCAAGTAGCCTGCGAATATAGAGCCATGTGTCGCAAGAGTCCGGTAATTACAAAAATGTATACCTCCTTGACTCGCAAGTACGTCTTGTTACTTACACTTACTCTTAGTATTATTTACTCAATGTAGCTCTCTACCTTACTGTACTATTCAACCTTGCAAGTACCCGTGCGAGTGTGAGATGTCTTATTTCATCTATTTTTGCGATCCTATTTCACCCACCCATCATTATCTTTCACCCACTCACCAGCCTCTTTCAAAGGCGTCGAGATCTCGCCGCATATATAGGTATAGATAAGACGTAGGTACTCAAATAGCAAGCCAACAAGCTCAAATGAATACATTTACGTCATGATACTCCGTTTCGTCACAGTTTCAGAGCTTTTGGCTTTGATGCCAATTTGATTTTAAAGCCAAGTGGGCCAAATCCCTGGCCTATTTTGTACTACAAGAACAATATTTTTTAAACTAAATAGAGAAATAATGGTATGAAATATAGATTCCCACATTTGGCAAATTCATGGGAAAGCCTTGACATGGATATCGTTTTAATTTTATTTGGCTAGCTACTCCGGATGGATCGCTCTTTGTTTGGATGAAAGTGGCACCATTTCGGTCACAGAACACAGAACGTTAGTTTTCTCTATTTCGTGGCTCGTGAGTTCAAGTGTCGATGACAGTGCATTTTTGGGAAAAGCGTGGAAACAGTCGAAAGGCGGGTTAGAACTAAACACATTGCTTTGAAATAGTAAGCGAATTTTGTGAGGATACCAGCATTATTACGAGCCTCAAATCAAATAAAAACACATAAGCTAAATGGTAATTACATGATTAATCTGCAAATTAGCCGATTGCGTTACCACTAACGACCCAACACTGGCTAATTTCTAATAGGACAAGTCTAGAATTGTGTGCAAACGGCTGGATTAGTGTAAGCCAGATACCGCAGTAATTGAAAACTAATATATTCTTATCAACTCATCCCGTACAAAAAACTAAAACCAAAGTACAAATGAAATAGTTAAATGAATCGTGACTTGGGTCTATAAGTATCTCAGCAGGAGGGATAGGTTCCCAGTCCCGGAAACGGCGTCTGATTGGCGCTCCGAATACTTTTGGGGTCTTGAAAAACCCCAAGGAATTTCTGCATTCATTTGAAATTAATTTAATTTACTTTGACGGTAACGCTACGAGATTTGTGTTGGTAATAATAATTTTACTGAGCTTTGTTTTAAATTTCAGATAATTATGGATGATGAAATGGTTGCTAAGCAAGATCCAATTTTCTTGTTCATCAATTCCAAGTTTCCAAGGCCCTAGTCTATTTATTAAATTAAAAAAAGCAATATCTACAATGTTTACCTTATTTTGTTTCCGAACCAATGCTTGTCAAGTGTGTTTACCCTTATTGTAATGTTATATGCATTTGAAATGAGTAAAATAACGTGAACAGTTTTTACAAAACAATTTTGTTATTTTAGATCACGAAATTTATTCCGTTTTTAACATTCCTATCCAACTGAAGTGTTTGTAGTTTATGTCCATCATTGATCAAGTTTAATTGGGTTTACTTACTTCCAACATCTAATTTGTAGTTGGTTCCTGAAGTCAACTTTATAACTGAATTGTCTTTGAAAAATAAAGTCTAATCAATCATATCTTACGAGCAAAATATACTTTCAATACGTGGTACTTAATGATCGTGTTTGCAATTTAATGGAAAATAAAATCATAAACAAAACGAATTTAAACCTACATTCAGCTTGGTCAGCATTTGGCTTAGTGACTGTAATGTGAATACCTCACTACAAAGCACTTTCGTGATTCAGATGCTACATAAAGATGTAGATCTCAGTTACATGTCGAAGGCGTCTGGACGCAGACTGAGTTGTGAATATAATATCTAAAATTCGTATTATATGGAACGTAGAGTGCTTTAAACACGTTTTGATCTCATAAGAAGGTTAACATTTTAGCAAATTACTCTTTTATAAATATTGATTGCATCTTGAGTCTCCTTAAAATGTATATAAACGTGACTTCAAAGATAAATGACCATAAAATTGCAGGGAAATACGTAAATCACCTTCGACACCCAATAAACACCTTGACATTCAAAGCGATATTGTAAACTACTGTTCTGTCCATTACCGCTCAACTATCACACCGTTTGTCTCTTCACAGCACAAAGGAAGCAATGGATGGAGACAGCCGGCTAATGGTATAATGGAACTATGGAACCACTCGAGTGGCGTCACTTGCTTTCACGGTAATGCATCAGTGTTCATGTCAAATGATAGGATATGGTAAGTGATAGGTACTGAATCTAGGAACTATAATAACCTTAATTTATTGAATTGGTCCGAGTCAATGTAGTTTGAGAAATCCTATCGAACCCTAGCCACTACGTTGATGTAATATCATTGTTCTAATCATGGTAGAGGTACCTAATGGCTCTAAGGTGTTGTGGACTGTATTTGATGTGAATAAAACCTTCGATTTCTTCTTCACTTGTTATTATTTATTGAACTGTTCTAAACGAAGTCTTAACGCTGAATACAATTTTGAGGGCGGCCGCCGCTACTTTTATAGGCCGGGATCTAAAATGTTATACTGCTGATCCGATAGTGTGGGAGAGAGACGGGTGTATCTCGCTCACACACCATAACATTTTACTGCCGATTCGATAGTGTGGGAGAGGGACGGGTGTATCGCGCCCTCCCGCTCGCACACTATAAATATACAAAAACGGCGGCGCCCGGCTGCCGCGCTCAGTTCGGCGGCGGCGACCCTATTGTTCGTTTCTAATTTCTAAATTTATACAATGCATTTTCTATCCTAGATCTAGCTCGGCGTCCGCTACAGTTCCTCCCACCGGCGCAGCTTGCGTAGCCTCTTCTTTTTTTCAGGACGATGAGCTTTCTCACGGGCCGCTTGAAGACGCCAGTCCTCGTTCGGACGTCTGCCACTCGTACTCCGCCGTCTGGACCCGGATAGGTGCGCTCGACGATTCCCATGGGCCACACGTTCCGTGGCAAGGTGTGGTCGACTACGATGACGATGTCCCCGACTTGTAGTCGCCTCTTGTCGTCCGAGGGTTCTCCTCGTGGCACCAATGTGGGCAGGTATTCTCGGACCCAGCGCTGCCAGAAATGGTCAGCGAGCGCTAGGCTGGCCTTCCAGGTGCGTCGATCGGTTTCGCTGTGCTGTCCGGCGGTGGGCAGGCCGGCGGATGACCCCAAGAGGAAATGGTTTGGAGTCAAAGCTTCTGGATCTTCATGACTCACGCTGACATGTGTCAAAGGTCTCGCGTTCACAGAGAACTCGGCTTCTGTCAGTAGGGTGAGCAGGACTTCCTCGGTCGGTTCTTTTTCGTTCAGTGTGGCGGCTAATGCGACTTTGATGGATCGCACCAGTCGTTCCCAGGCTCCTCCCTGGTTGGGAGCCCCTGGCGCGATGAAATGCCACTCCAGTCGGTGTAGCAGGGCTTCGTCTTGCAGCGCTGGTGCCCACTCAGCGTAGGCTGCTCGCAGCTCGTTGTTGGCCCCTCGAAAATTGGTCGCGTTGTCTGAGTACATGGCGCGCGGCCAACCTCTTCGCGCCGCCATTCTTCGCAGTGCCATGATCGCAGAGCTCGTGGATAATGACGACACGAGCTCCAGGTGTACCGCGCGTGTGGTGAGGCACGTAAACAGTGCGCCCCATCTTTTCTCTCGGCGGCGTCCAATCTTTACTATCATCGGCCCGAAATAGTCCACCCCGCAGTGGGTGAATGGGCGGTGGTAGGGCTCGAGGCGTGCTCGTGGCAGGTCCCCTGTCGCCGGAATCAGAGGTCTCGATCGCTTCCTTCGGCAGAGGGCGCAGTCCTTCTCAATGGTGCGCACGGTGGGTCGTAGATGAATGATCCAATATTTCTGACGGAGATCATTTGTCACGCGCTCGCGGTTCGCGTGCCCTGCTGCGCAATGCTCTCGCAGCACGATGAGTTTGGTGATCCGGTGGCGGCCGTCGAGGATGATGGGCTGTTTGACTTCAAGAGGTGCAGTGGCCGCCCCGATGCGGCCTCTGACTCGCAGGATGCCGTCTTCCAGGACCGGGTCCAACCGAAACAGTCGGCTCGTCCTGGTGATCGGACGAGATGCTTTTAGTTTCTGCAGCTCGTCTTGGAAGCTCTCCTGTTGGGCTTGACGTAGAAGAGTGCGTTCCGCTTCCTCGATGTGTCGATGTTCTAATCCCGAGGCTCGGCGCCGACACAAGTCGATGAATGCCAGCACGCGGGCCGACGCTCTGACTAGCGTCTCGTATTTGGAGAAGCGTGCGGGATCTGGCAGCCACTCCCCTGCTTTGTTTTCTTCCGTAAGATGCAGGATCACTTCTTCCTCGCCATCTTCGCTTGGCGTCGTTTCTGTCGGCCACTGATTCTCGGGGCGGAGCAAGAATTCTGGGCCCTGGAACCAGCGGTCTTCTATGGAGATTGGTGTGCTCGCGAATCTCGTCGCATCGTCGGCTATGTTCTCCCTGGTGGGCACCCATCGCCATTCTTCCTTGTGAGTGAGCTCTGCTAGCTCACCCAAGCGATGGGCGACGAACGGAGTGTACCGTCTCGCGTCGTGCCGCACCCAGTGAATCACCGTCATTGAATCGGTCCAGTACACTGTTCTCTTGACTTGGACTCGATGTTCTCTCTTGATGGTGTCAGCCAGTCTGGCACCGATGACAGCCGCCTGCAGTTCCAGGCGGGGAATGGTCTGCGCGCGTTTCGGAGCCACTTTTGACTTGGCGGCCACGAGACTCAGTCTGACGCTTCCGTCGGGTCGTGTGTCGCGCCAGTATGCCACAGCAGAGTAGGCCTGTTCGCTGGCGTCACACAGAACGTGCAGCTCCAAGTTTTGGTCGTCTTCCATCGCGTAGCGTCGTTCCAGTCGCAGACCCGAAAGATCGGCGAGGTGTCCCAGCCATGTGGCGAAAAGGTCGTTCTCCTCATCAGGGATAGGCTCGTCCCAGGAGATGTTCAAGCGCCACAGGCTTTGCAGGATGATCTTTGCGCGTATGGTGCAGTGGCTCAGCAGTCCAAGAGGGTCGTATATGGACATGACCGCGCTGAGTGCTTCTCTCTTGGTAGGCGCGCGACTTCGTGCACGCACTTCGGTGGGGACTCTGTTCATTGAAGTGTTAAACCCCAATTCATCTCGCTCGGCGTATTTTCTAGCGAAGCCTGGGTCAGTGTCCATCTTCATTTCCATTTTGTGGAGGCGACGGAGCGCTCCACTGTAGCTCGGAGGCAATTTCATGCCGTCCGCCTTCCAGGGCAGCCCGATCTCGTAGCCCTTGTCCGTCTTCTTTATAGTTCGCTCGATTATTCTAGCGGCTCGCTGATCCGCGTCACTCACATGTGGCTTATGAGTGATGCCGAGCGCTTCGATGCTGAAGTGGTGTTCCACCAAGTTGTGGAGATGATTGTCCTGCTGCTCTCTCGCCTCCACTCTTCGTTCCGGAGTGTAGACGTGCAGGACGCTGTTTCGATCTTCGATGATGGTGCGTGGCACAGTCCCGTGCACCACCCATCCTAGTCGAGTTCGGGATGCGGCCGGTTGGTTCCGTTTACCGACGCGCAGTTCTTGCGTTACGATGTATTCCCAGTGGTCTGCTCCCACCAGTATTCCAGGCCGTACGGTATCGTAGCACACTTCCTCTTGCGATAGATCTCGGAGATGTTCGTACTCCAGAAGCGTGCTCGGTATGGATTGTTGAATCAACTTCATGCCTCTGATTGTTCTTGCTTGAAATTTGTGCAGCTCTCTGTCGGCTCCCCGCAAATGTATGGTGACCAGCTTGCTATTATTTTCTTCTTGTGTCACGTTGACTCCTTGCATCCGTAGCGGTAGCAGCGATCCCTTGGCACCGATGTTCTGCGCCAACTCCTCATCGATCAGCGAGATTGTAGCCCCTTCATCCAGGAGGGCGTGTGTGCGGATCTCCCCCCGTGGACCCACGACAGTGACTGGACACATCTTCAGCAGCACTGTCCTCTTGCTGGTGGCGGTCGGTGTTGCCATCGTCAGGACAGACTCTGCGGTGCCTGCTTCGGACCTCGGGTTTTCGGGACGTTCCTCCTTATCTTGCTGATGCAGACTCGTGTGATGAGGTCGTAGGCATTGTCCTATGCTGCACCGCTTGGCCTTGCAGTGGAGGCGCATGTGTCTCTTGGCAATACATTTGAAGCAGAGCTTGTTCTTGCGCACAAGCTCCCACCGTTCGTCTACGGATAGCGCTGCGTATTTCGGGCAGTCCGGTAGCTTGTGCGGCTTCTCACACATCGGGCACTTGTCTGGCTGTTCGTCTTCAGCTACATTGTACACGGCGTTCGGTTTCCTTTTCGGCCTGGCATCGGTGATGGTCGGCCTGGGGTCTCTCTTGGCAGCGGTTGCTAGTGCAGATGGAGCGTAACTATATCGGAGCGCTCGGTCTGCCTCTCGCATGTGGAAGCGAGATAGCACGACGATTTCTGGGTCCGCTGTTCCTTCTTGTTCGCTTGCGTAGTCGCACCACCGCGCCTTGATGTGAGGGCTCAGCTTTTCCAACACTTCTCGGGCCAGCATGGGGTTAAAGAGGTACCCCTGGCGGTTGATGCCCTTGATCACGCAGACCACGTTCTGAAGCTTAACAGCGAACACGTTCAGTTCTACCGCTGATGATCCTGGCTTCGGCAGCCTCTTGAGGTCATCTAAGGCTCGGTCGATGATGGCCTCAGGTCGCCCGAAGCATTGTTCAAGTGTCTTCAGGATGACCTCCGGATTGCTTGCAGTGCACAGCAGAGCAGACACCAGTTCCCTAGCTTCTCCTTTCAGGCAGCTCCTTAGCCGCTGCAGATTTTCTGCCGGTGTCAGCCGGTATATCGTCGTCGAATCTTGAAAGGCGGCCTTAAATGCCAACCACTCATTTGAAGCTCCGGAGAATGGTTGCAAGTCAGGACACTTGATCCTGGGTCTGGCCAGCTTTTCCATAGCCTCGGTCAAGGCGTCGACATTACTTCTTGATCTGACGGGGGTGGTTGATCTGTCCCTCACGTTGAACCTCAGGTGTCGGTCGTCCTTGGTTCCGGACTTCGGCACGTCCCGTCGTTCCCTTCGTGCATCAAGGGTGTTCGATTGGAGCCAGGCGTCAACCTTCTGATGATGATCGGTTCCGTTATCACCGTGAAGGCTTTCCTGGTCATCCTGAATGACTGCTAGGCTCACAGCCAACCGCTTCTTGATAAGGTCTGCCTCGATCTGAAGCTCCTTTCTTCGCAGGGCGGCTAGCTTTTCTTCAGCCTCCAGCTCCACCATCCGTGTCCTCGTGGCAGTGCTTGCGGTCGATCGTACCGATTGTGCGGGGGACCGGGGTCGGGCACCCCCCGCACCGTCATCGGCGGCCACGTTCGTTGGCCTTGGTTCGATCGCGACACCGCCTCGTGGGTTTGGTGACGCAGGTGGATCCAGCGATAGTCTTCGTCTTCGTTCTCGTTCGATGGCCTGAAGATCGGCTCCGGCTTCTCCCTGCAGCTCGCGTTCCAGTTCGCGACGTTCCGTGTCGCGACGCTCCTGGTCTGCGGCGTCTGCTTGGCTCCGGGTTACCACCATGGTAACGTCGTCGATTTTTCAATCCGTCGAATTTTCTGTTCTGATCCGTGTTCTGATCCGCGTTCTGATCCGCGTTCTGATCCGCGTTCTGATCCGGCTTCTGAAGGACCAAACTGTTGTGGACTGTATTTGATGTGAATAAAACCTTCGATTTCTTCTTCACTTGTTATTATTTATTGAACTGTTCTAAACGAAGTCTTAACGCTGAATACAATTTTGAGGGCGGCCGCCGCTACTTTTATAGGCCGGGATCTAAAATGTTATACTGCTGATCCGATAGTGTGGGAGAGAGACGGGTGTATCTCGCTCACACACCATAACATTTTACTGCCGATTCGATAGTGTGGGAGAGGGACGGGTGTATCGCGCCCTCCCGCTCGCACACTATAAATATACAAAAACGGCGGCGCCCGGCTGCCGCGCTCAGTTCGGCGGCGGCGACCCTATTGTTCGTTTCTAATTTCTAAATTTATACAATGCATTTTCTATCCTAGATCTAGCTCGGCGTCCGCTACAGTTCCTCCCACCGGCGCAGCTTGCGTAGCCTCTTCTTTTTTTCAGGACGATGAGCTTTCTCACGGGCCGCTTGAAGACGCCAGTCCTCGTTCGGACGTCTGCCACTCGTACTCCGCCGTCTGGACCCGGATAGGTGCGCTCGACGATTCCCATGGGCCACACGTTCCGTGGCAAGGTGTGGTCGACTACGATGACGATGTCCCCGACTTGTAGTCGCCTCTTGTCGTCCGAGGGTTCTCCTCGTGGCACCAATGTGGGCAGGTATTCTCGGACCCAGCGCTGCCAGAAATGGTCAGCGAGCGCTAGGCTGGCCTTCCAGGTGCGTCGATCGGTTTCGCTGTGCTGTCCGGCGGTGGGCAGGCCGGCGGATGACCCCAAGAGGAAATGGTTTGGAGTCAAAGCTTCTGGATCTTCATGACTCACGCTGACATGTGTCAAAGGTCTCGCGTTCACAGAGAACTCGGCTTCTGTCAGTAGGGTGAGCAGGACTTCCTCGGTCGGTTCTTTTTCGTTCAGTGTGGCGGCTAATGCGACTTTGATGGATCGCACCAGTCGTTCCCAGGCTCCTCCCTGGTTGGGAGCCCCTGGCGCGATGAAATGCCACTCCAGTCGGTGTAGCAGGGCTTCGTCTTGCAGCGCTGGTGCCCACTCAGCGTAGGCTGCTCGCAGCTCGTTGTTGGCCCCTCGAAAATTGGTCGCGTTGTCTGAGTACATGGCGCGCGGCCAACCTCTTCGCGCCGCCATTCTTCGCAGTGCCATGATCGCAGAGCTCGTGGATAATGACGACACGAGCTCCAGGTGTACCGCGCGTGTGGTGAGGCACGTAAACAGTGCGCCCCATCTTTTCTCTCGGCGGCGTCCAATCTTTACTATCATCGGCCCGAAATAGTCCACCCCGCAGTGGGTGAATGGGCGGTGGTAGGGCTCGAGGCGTGCTCGTGGCAGGTCCCCTGTCGCCGGAATCAGAGGTCTCGATCGCTTCCTTCGGCAGAGGGCGCAGTCCTTCTCAATGGTGCGCACGGTGGGTCGTAGATGAATGATCCAATATTTCTGACGGAGATCATTTGTCACGCGCTCGCGGTTCGCGTGCCCTGCTGCGCAATGCTCTCGCAGCACGATGAGTTTGGTGATCCGGTGGCGGCCGTCGAGGATGATGGGCTGTTTGACTTCAAGAGGTGCAGTGGCCGCCCCGATGCGGCCTCTGACTCGCAGGATGCCGTCTTCCAGGACCGGGTCCAACCTAAACAGTCGGCTCGTCCTGGTGATCGGACGAGATGCTTTTAGTTTCTGCAGCTCGTCTTGGAAGCTCTCCTGTTGGGCTTGACGTAGGAGAGTGCGTTCCGCTTCCTCGATGTGTCGATGTTCTAATCCCGAGGCTCGGCGCCGACACAAGTCGATGAATGCCAGCACGCGGGCCGACGCTCTGACTAGCGTCTCGTATTTGGAGAAGCGTGCGGGATCTGGCAGCCACTCCCCTGCTTTGTTTTCTTCCGTAAGATGCAGGATCACTTCTTCCTCGCCATCTTCGCTTGGCGTCGTTTCTGTCGGCCACTGATTCTCGGGGCGGAGCAAGAATTCTGGGCCCTGGAACCAGCGGTCTTCTATGGAGATTGGTGTGCTCGCGAATCTCGTCGCATCGTCGGCTATGTTCTCCCTGGTGGGCACCCATCGCCATTCTTCCTTGTGAGTGAGCTCTGCTAGCTCACCCAAGCGATGGGCGACGAACGGAGTGTACCGTCTCGCGTCGTGCCGCACCCAGTGAATCACCGTCATTGAATCGGTCCAGTACACTGTTCTCTTGACTTGGACTCGATGTTCTCTCTTGATGGTGTCAGCCAGTCTGGCACCGATGACAGCCGCCTGCAGTTCCAGGCGGGGAATGGTCTGCGCGCGTTTCGGAGCCACTTTTGACTTGGCGGCCACGAGACTCAGTCTGACGCTTCCGTCGGGTCGTGTGTCGCGCCAGTATGCCACAGCAGAGTAGGCCTGTTCGCTGGCGTCACACAGAACGTGCAGCTCCAAGTTTTGGTCGTCTTCCATCGCGTAGCGTCGTTCCAGTCGCAGACCCGAAAGATCGGCGAGGTGTCCCAGCCATGTGGCGAAAAGGTCGTTCTCCTCATCAGGGATAGGCTCGTCCCAGGAGATGTTCAAGCGCCACAGGCTTTGCAGGATGATCTTTGCGCGTATGGTGCAGTGGCTCAGCAGTCCAAGAGGGTCGTATATGGACATGACCGCGCTGAGTGCTTCTCTCTTGGTAGGCGCGCGACTTCGTGCACGCACTTCGGTGGGGACTCTGTTCATTGAAGTGTTAAACCCCAATTCATCTCGCTCGGCGTATTTTCTAGCGAAGCCTGGGTCAGTGTCCATCTTCATTTCCATTTTGTGGAGGCGACGGAGCGCTCCACTGTAGCTCGGAGGCAATTTCATGCCGTCCGCCTTCCAGGGCAGCCCGATCTCGTAGCCCTTGTCCGTCTTCTTTATAGTTCGCTCGATTATTCTAGCGGCTCGCTGATCCGCGTCACTCACATGTGGCTTATGAGTGATGCCGAGCGCTTCGATGCTGAAGTGGTGTTCCACCAAGTTGTGGAGATGATTGTCCTGCTGCTCTCTCGCCTCCACTCTTCGTTCCGGAGTGTAGACGTGCAGGACGCTGTTTCGATCTTCGATGATGGTGCGTGGCACAGTCCCGTGCACCACCCATCCTAGTCGAGTTCGGGATGCGGCCGGTTGGTTCCGTTTACCGACGCGCAGTTCTTGCGTTACGATGTATTCCCAGTGGTCTGCTCCCACCAGTATTCCAGGCCGTACGGTATCGTAGCACACTTCCTCTTGCGATAGATCTCGGAGATGTTCGTACTCCAGAAGCGTGCTCGGTATGGATTGTTGAATCAACTTCATGCCTCTGATTGTTCTTGCTTGAAATTTGTGCAGCTCTCTGTCGGCTCCCCGCAAATGTATGGTGACCAGCTTGCTATTATTTTCTTCTTGTGTCACGTTGACTCCTTGCATCCGTAGCGGTAGCAGCGATCCCTTGGCACCGATGTTCTGCGCCAACTCCTCATCGATCAGCGAGATTGTAGCCCCTTCATCCAGGAGGGCGTGTGTGCGGATCTCCCCCCGTGGACCCACGACAGTGACTGGACACATCTTCAGCAGCACTGTCCTCTTGCTGGTGGCGGTCGGTGTTGCCATCGTCAGGACAGACTCTGCGGTGCCTGCTTCGGACCTCGGGTTTTCGGGACGTTCCTCCTTATCTTGCTGATGCAGACTCGTGTGATGAGGTCGTAGGCATTGTCCTATGCTGCACCGCTTGGCCTTGCAGTGGAGGCGCATGTGTCTCTTGGCAATACATTTGAAGCAGAGCTTGTTCTTGCGCACAAGCTCCCACCGTTCGTCTACGGATAGCGCTGCGTATTTCGGGCAGTCCGGTAGCTTGTGCGGCTTCTCACACATCGGGCACTTGTCTGGCTGTTCGTCTTCAGCTACATTGTACACGGCGTTCGGTTTCCTTTTCGGCCTGGCATCGGTGATGGTCGGCCTGGGGTCTCTCTTGGCAGCGGTTGCTAGTGCAGATGGAGCGTAACTATATCGGAGCGCTCGGTCTGCCTCTCGCATGTGGAAGCGAGATAGCACGACGATTTCTGGGTCCGCTGTTCCTTCTTGTTCGCTTGCGTAGTCGCACCACCGCGCCTTGATGTGAGGGCTCAGCTTTTCCAACACTTCTCGGGCCAGCATGGGGTTAAAGAGGTACCCCTGGCGGTTGATGCCCTTGATCACGCAGACCACGTTCTGAAGCTTAACAGCGAACACGTTCAGTTCTACCGCTGATGATCCTGGCTTCGGCAGCCTCTTGAGGTCATCTAAGGCTCGGTCGATGATGGCCTCAGGTCGCCCGAAGCATTGTTCAAGTGTCTTCAGGATGACCTCCGGATTGCTTGCAGTGCACAGCAGAGCAGACACCAGTTCCCTAGCTTCTCCTTTCAGGCAGCTCCTTAGCCGCTGCAGATTTTCTGCCGGTGTCAGCCGGTATATCGTCGTCGAATCTTGAAAGGCGGCCTTAAATGCCAACCACTCATTTGAAGCTCCGGAGAATGGTTGCAAGTCAGGACACTTGATCCTGGGTCTGGCCAGCTTTTCCATAGCCTCGGTCAAGGCGTCGACATTACTTCTTGATCTGACGGGGGTGGTTGATCTGTCCCTCACGTTGAACCTCAGGTGTCGGTCGTCCTTGGTTCCGGACTTCGGCACGTCCCGTCGTTCCCTTCGTGCATCAAGGGTGTTCGATTGGAGCCAGGCGTCAACCTTCTGATGATGATCGGTTCCGTTATCACCGTGAAGGCTTTCCTGGTCATCCTGAATGACTGCTAGGCTCACAGCCAACCGCTTCTTGATAAGGTCTGCCTCGATCTGAAGCTCCTTTCTTCGCAGGGCGGCTAGCTTTTCTTCAGCCTCCAGCTCCACCATCCGTGTCCTCGTGGCAGTGCTTGCGGTCGATCGTACCGATTGTGCGGGGGACCGGGGTCGGGCACCCCCCGCACCGTCATCGGCGGCCACGTTCGTTGGCCTTGGTTCGATCGCGACACCGCCTCGTGGGTTTGGTGACGCAGGTGGATCCAGCGATAGTCTTCGTCTTCGTTCTCGTTCGATGGCCTGAAGATCGGCTCCGGCTTCTCCCTGCAGCTCGCGTTCCAGTTCGCGACGTTCCGTGTCGCGACGCTCCTGGTCTGCGGCGTCTGCTTGGCTCCGGGTTACCACCATGGTAACGTCGTCGATTTTTCAATCCGTCGAATTTTCTGTTCTGATCCGTGTTCTGATCCGTGTTCTGATCCGCGTTCTGATCCGCGTTCTGATCCGCGTTCTGATCCGGCTTCTGAAGGACCAAACTGTTGTGGACTGTATTTGATGTGAATAAAACCTTCGATTTCTTCTTCACTTGTTATTATTTATTGAACTGTTCTAAACGAAGTCTTAACGCTGAATACAATTTTGAGGGCGGCCGCCGCTACTTTTATAGGCCGGGATCTAAAATGTTATACTGCTGATCCGATAGTGTGGGAGAGAGACGGGTGTATCTCGCTCACACACCATAACATTTTACTGCCGATTCGATAGTGTGGGAGAGGGACGGGTGTATCGCGCCCTCCCGCTCGCACACTATAAATATACAAAAACGGCGGCGCCCGGCTGCCGCCCATTCCGGTTTACCCGTTGGATCCGCCCGCCAACAAAATCCTCCGTCGTCCGAGACACGTTCTCGGAGACCCGGATGACGAAATCACCTCTGCTAATGCGGAAGGTGAGTCATCTATATCAGACAGAGCAAACACTTCACAGAAACACCGACCTCGCCGGCGAGGTCGACGAGTCCCTTCAGTCGCCGCTTATACGAGGTACAGACATGTACCCGGGCGTTTCTCTCCTATCCCCATCCCGGCAACAGCCCAAGCCGAGGTTCGTACCTAAGTGGTGCCCTTGCGCTAGTTGCCTATAAAACTTACTGGGCTGAGCGCCATCTGCGCTCGCCAAAAGTTCGGTTAAGCTGTCACGGCCTCAGAGGCCAACAGCGAGATTAGTCCATTCGAAAAAAAAAAAAAAAAAAAAAGCCCGGCTGCCGCGCTCAGTTCGGCGGCGGCGACCCTATTGTTCGTTTCTAATTTCTAAATTTATACAATGCATTTTCTATCCTAGATCTAGCTCGGCGTCCGCTACAATATGTATAGTAGAGAGTTGCTATGTTAGTGAGAACGTGCACATGTACGTTTATATCTATGTTTTGCATTTTGTAGTATTATATAATATGCACATAGTGCGATAAGGCAGCGGTAAAATGCAAGCTATCAGATGCAAACCGGTAACACGTGTACCAAAATATCTTGTACTCTAGAAAATATCAAGTCAGATGCAAAATTTCTAGTGAAACATGTAAGATGGCAATATATTTATTTTCTGCTTCTATATAGTTCGAACGTTGAAGTCCAAAACGTTTTGCTTTATGTAATAATTTAAATGCTTGTGCATTACTTTACCTTGTAAATAGGTCTTAGTAGATTCCGTCTATGGCTTGGCTTGGATTAAAAGTAGGCAATATTATGTACCTATACGTTACAAATACCTTTCAAATTATTTCAGATCACAATAGAGCATAAACAGCTAACCAAACAAATGCAGTTACAAAGATTTCATTTCCAGGATCATGTTAATTTGTATTCTGTCAAGCATTCATCTCAAGTTTCACGAAAACCACGTTTCTCAATATGAAAGCGTATGACTGCGTTCCGCTTACCGAGACAAACCCAATTCGGTATTACAGGCACATGCTATTATCACTTCCACGAGACCGCACAGACCCGAAAACTTCACAGTTTCTACCAAATCGAATAAGTTTTCATACGTAATTTATGTTGGCTGCACTTGGCTGCCAGTATTTGGGTTCATAACTAAGTGCAATGGAAATTTATAGGACAGTCCTCGGCATTAATTTATGAAAAACGAAGTCACTTAGTTTTTACATGACATGGCTTTTTCTGCTATTCTGCGAGATAGCTAGTTTTCACAATGAGCAACGGAATACATTAATTAAAATGACTAACGTATATTTTAGCTACTTAACTGTAAAACAACATAAAAGTTTTTTTATTCGTGAGCCAAATATGAGAGTTAAAGGAATTGGAAAGACGGCCTCATTTTCTGCTGGGAGCTGTTGGGTGCAGGCCACACAATATTGGTCGCTCTAAAAATCGATGGAGGAGGCTTATGTGCAGTGGACATCCTGTGGTTAATGTGATGATGATGAAGGAAATAAAAAAAACTTTTTAGAAGATGAATCTTGTAATAAATCATACTACGAGTATTTGCAATGATTATCAGAAGAACGTAGAACCAATTTTTTCCTGTTTTTTGATAATGATGTACCTAAAGATAAATTTACGGAACACAATACAACTACAACTTCTTAGCTCCCTTGATGCCAAAGTTTTCGCGTCATTTAATTGTTCACCCTCTAACATAATAACAATATGAAATCAGCGAACAATAAACAGTAATTAGATAATTCCTAACTAATACGATAACTCCAATCCGGAATACAGAAGCTTTGTCTATTGAGTAGTTGGTATAAGTGGCTTTGTATAACGGATGTCATTGCATCAATATATGTTGGTATTGTTGCATCCTGTATAAAGAGTTTATTTGGGTATGAAAACTATTTACAAAAACTTTAAATAAAAATCTATCTTTTAATAAAGTTCGCGGCGGTAATTTGCAACTTCCGCTAAGCAAAGAACACAGCCAATTTTAGTGCCTGCCACAGGCACCATATCATCCCCTAGTCCGCACTTTCAATAAGACTTTCCTTCTGCAAAAGCTAATATAATACCTCTAAGAAACTAAGTTACCATCTTAAACTTTCAAGAGAAACTATAAGGCAATTATGTTAACCCCAGTGTTGCCCAGCCAATCTAAAGAGTATAACCAAACCAAACTTGAGGCAAGATTAACGAGCACTTCAGCACAATTGCACAATTCCTAGCACCAATTTAGTATCTAAGGGGCGTTGCAAACGACGATGAAATGCTTAAGATAACACAAATTTGCATATAAATTCGCTGAATGCACAGTAATGCACTTCACTTCAGAGGTTCATAGTTTTCATAGCCACAAGAGAGCACTGCGATTGCAAATGAAATGACGTGAGATTTTTAGTTTTCTATCCTCGAACTTTTTTAAAATTTTAAATTCATTTAATTTTTAATCTAAATCATACATCATATTGAATATAGCTGCAACCACATTATACTTTTTAATTAAGTTTTATACTGAGACAACTGTTACTTCGACTGGAAATAAGGGGCAGGGAAAGTAAATGAAAAGTATGAATATGATTTAGATATACGGCAATTTTGAAATAGCAATTTCTTTTCTTAGTAGCGTAGGCTAAGTAAGGCTTAAGTAGTTAAGCATTATCTATCCGTTTGTCTATTTGAAAAACTTTTTAGTTTTTTGCTAACCTATAATGTCTTACAACCAGGCAAAGGCCTCCCCTCTCCATCAAAAGGGACGGAAATGTGTAACAGGAAACCGGGGAAGCGCGCGCTATTTGATTTGACCAATGAGCGCGTGCGGTGGTCAGATGTTACACATCATATTATGCGATTACTGTAAGGCTCGTAGTTTTTTTTAATCTAACTTTGTACATATTTTGTATTATTTCTGTTTGTGTGTTAATTCAATAAAGAGTTATCTATCTATCTATCTATGTACGTGACCTAAATTATAAAATACTTATTTTGTAATCATGTTATGTCGTATTTTGATATAAATTGCTACGGCCATAACAGTAACCATCCAATATACTTGGATATTGAACGGGCTTAACTACAAATAAACATCAGAACAATGGGTCGGTTATCGCCCTACAGAGCACCATTCAGAACATGCTTGTCTTGTTTTGACACATGACGTGTCACAACAGTGTATGCGATAGTGATAGCAATGTAGATACTTGAGATATTATGTATCGCACTGAAATAGCCCATAAAGTTTACCATTAAGTTACACTTATGTGATATCGATCCCAAAAATGTGGGTGTGCTTGTGTCAAAATAAATGTCTCTAAAAATAAATTTATTTATCTAACAAAACATTATCTTTTTAGATAATTTTATCTTTTTGAACTGAAAACTTCTTTAGGCATGTTGGTCATTTTTTGAGATGGGAAAAAACCATTGAACTCGCGATACTGTTACTGTTACCGCTACCGACACCTCTATAATATAAGTAGGGAAAACTTCTTTAGCCGCGTTGTGCATTTTTTGAGATGGGAAAACTCATTGAACTGGCGACACTGCTACCGTTTCCGTTACTGACACCTTATGTATCTCGTAATTGTTCAAGTTTTCACTTCTGTCGGCACTCCCGGAATGCCACTTTTTTATGTATGTCCCTCGATTACTCGAAGACACCTGGACTGATTCGAGAAATTATTTTTTTGTTTAAAAGGGTAGTTCTTAGGTGGTCCCATTGGCACCAGGTCAGGATCTGATTATGGGATCCCAAAAAACTCGAGGGCAACCCTCAAATTGCATAGGGACGCAATTCTGTTTTATGTTTGTTGCCTCAAAACTCCGTCATTTATCAATCGATTTAGATAATTGTTTTTTTTTATTTGAAAGGATATACTTTCAGATTGGTTCTGGAAATTTCATCAAAATCGGTTAAATAGTTTGGTTAATTCGGTTATATTTTTATTAAAAAGTTACTTTTATTTTATTTCTTAGTCGTCTTACTAAAGGGCCACGTTATGATCGAAAACAATGGTTAAGAGGCACCACTTCCATAATAAATTAAAAATGTTTCTCTATGTTTTGAACCCCCAACGGAAAAAGAGGGTTATTATAAGTTTGATGCCTATGTGTATGGCATCATAGTGTCCAAAACATGGACAGATTCGGACGCGGTTTTTTTTATTATAAACTACATTTTTTTATGTATTTATGTAATTAGTACGGCCTTGGCTAATTATACTTATTACAAATATTTAATATATACAATACATGTCTTATTGATAAAATTTGGATTAATGGAATAATTTTCACACATAATAATAAATGTCAATGTTATAAAAACTGTCAAATAAAGTTATCGATATGTTTATAAGTACCTACCCCATATTAGCATTGTATTGTATAATTATATTACTACTGGTTGTATCAAGGAAATGGAATATTTTGTTTGAGGCTCCATTATATTGCTCAGTCTTGCCACGTGCAAGTATTCAGACACTCAATGCTTCGGTATAGACACGCACAATAATGATGAGGTTTAAATTGGGGACCTTTTGAATATCTGAAATAGCTGAGGGGTAAGGACGCCTTTAGTCGGTAGGTAGTGGAGGTTGTACGTGACGAATTCCCGACTGCCCGCCCATCAATTTGACTCGATAAGGAAATGATTATTCCCTAGATTGACCTATTTATAGTATGAATCAATTTTACCATCGATATATTCTATTGTTTTGGAATTGAATGTTCATCAGGAGTCATCATTATCATATAAGCCACAGGACATCTACTGCTGAACATGGAACATAGGTCTCCCATATAGATTTCCTGAGCGACCGACCCTGAGTGGCTTGCACCCAACGGCTCCCAGCAACCTTTATTAGGTCGTCTTTCCATCTAATGGGGGACTCTTGTACCTAATATTATAAACGACGACCTAAGTGGCTTAGTCGTCGAACAACCGGCTGAAACGCAGGAGGATGGGGCTTCGATTCCCGCCGCAGAATATCTATGTTTACATGATCTACAGATATTTGTTCCGGGTCTAGATGTTTTAAATATTTGATCGATCGAAGCGAGATCTCCATATCAACTTGGGCAACTCGGCGTTGTATGTATGTATGTAAGTATGTTTGTATGTTTTTTGTCCAAGAATAACTTTCGAAGTGTTGATCCAATCATCGTAAAATTTGATACATAGTGATGGCACCATTTTAGTGTGACTAAATGAGCTACAAATGTTGAGGGGTTGTTGAGATATTGGGGTTCAAGAGTGGTAAAAAAATGAAAATAGGGCTATTAGATTAAATGGGACGTCAAATGAAAGGTCTTCATTTGTACATTTTAACCTCGTTTTTATTTTTAGTTTGATCCTTGTAATTTTTGAGTTATTAGCCATAATAAAAACAAAACTTTGACAAAACTCACAAGGTACCCCACAATGCTGAAATTTGGTATTCGTGTAGCTTTAGTGACACAAATATAGGCAAAAGTCTGAAATCCAGAATAACTGCCATTTGTACCCAAAAAAATAACCAATTAACAAGAATCCGCGTTACATCTAATTTGAATGAAACTGCAGCTCAAGTAGGTTGGTTAAGCATTTCGTGGCACCAATTTATTAGTCAAAGATTAAAGCTGGCAATCAGAAAGATCACTAAACGTATTTAGCGACTAAACATGTTTAAATTTGACGTTTTGTATGAATTTGACAACTCCTATCATCTTAACATTCACTGTGTTAATTATTTTATAATATACGGTAATGTAACTGTGAATCTAAGTATTAACGAATAAAATAAATAAATATTTAGCCCCTAAATACGTTAAGGCATCATCGTGGTGCAAGTCGCCCTAAGAATAATATTTATTTTGTTATTTGGGAGAATCACGAGATCTCAGTTCGGGGCGAACCACTAGTATATTAAAAGTATGTATTGACAAAAAAAAATAAGTACCGAAACATGTTCCATAGTGACTCAAATGATCTTTTATAACATCCACACAGTAAAATAATTAACTGTGTTTAGGTACAAACCTAAAAACACACAAAACTATCAAAAACAATATAACTACACAAAAATGAATCCACCAAAAATTTCGAGTATGTACAGATTTTAAGAACTTTATTTCCTCCCTAGATGATAATCATCTACCATTTCATGCAATACCAAGCAAGAAAACTGGGTTTAAAAAATAGAAACCTGTTTTGAAAATGTATAAAATTAACCAAGTGGAAATGATATCACCTAGAAAATGTCCGCATAATAGCCTTAATAAGAAGAAACTAGGGAAACCTACATAAAAATCTGTGAGATGAATAGGAGTATGCTTCGGTAATGAACTCGCATTCAACGGTAAAAATGTTTTCTGGTACAATTTGCTGAGCTGGCCACAGTGTGCACTTTTATTATGATAAAAAGATTTAATTTAGAGCCTATGCACACGATGTATTTTAAACGCGAAGATGGCGCGCGTTTTCGGCACAGTAGAGGCTCAAAAAGAAAACACGCCACGTTTGTGCGTTTAATATTAAAATTAAATCATTTAATTCGGGTACCACAATAAAATAGTTACAAGATGTTAAAAAAACTTATTCTACGGCCCATAAAGATTACCTTACAAGATAACCTTAGCCTAAAATACATATTATAATAAAAACTTCTATTTATCTACTTTACTACATAAGTAGTATTTTTATAGTGATAGCCAAACACTTACGCAAAATTCCAAGATGTTTAAAACCATCTCAAAATTGTTCAAGCCTAGACGGGACTAATCTGAAATCTGAATCATCTCACTAATTTTGACCCTGACGTGAGCCCGGTAGCACAACTAGCAGTGCATCCTCGTATCAAGATGAAGGTTGCGGGTTCAAGTCCCGTCTAGGCTTGAACATTTTTGAGATGGTTTTAAAAATCTTACTACAAAAACACTGCAATTTTAGATGTGAGTTTAATATACGCCATGTGCCTTAACTAGTTATTAAATAAAATAAAATAATAAAAACTTTATTTCTACTGCATATTCTTACATTGCTTACTTAATCACTTTTATTTACATACTAATTATACCAACACTCATTTGATCTTATTTAACTTTTTCTTCCGCAATAGTCGCCTCCACGGCGTAAGCTTCCCCTAAATCCCTTCATACATCCCTCTCTCTCGCTGTTCTCATTCCTACGGGTCCACATCGTTGTGTAAAAATGTCTCTCCATCTCCTTTTTGGTCTACCCTCTCTCTTTTTTCCTTCCAGTGGGATTCACTCTGCCACCAGTAGTTTAATAGGCCTTAGTAGTTAGGTGTGTTTATTTATTTATTTGATAAGACAGTGTCAGTGACAGAACAAGCCACCTAATAGCGGCCCATCCACTAACATTCATCCCTTTTGACTTATCCTATGTGACGGGATAAAACTCTCTCAGTAATACCGTAATTTTTTCTCGCTCTTGCAAATATTCATTCCATAGCGAATAGAGTGTAAAAGTGTTAGTTAACGTTAGCGGATGCGACGATGCCCCCGCCTATAACAATTGCATTATCTCCCAGTTTACGCCCAACTAAGACTTGCCCTACGGCATTACACTGCTCTCGTCATCCTGAGACAGCCTAATGAGCTTGTAATTTCACCGGCACGTTCAAACCGGAATACAATAGTATTCGCATTACTGCTTGGTTGCAGAAAAAAATTGGTAGTACTTCGTTGGGTGAACTATTTCGCAAAATTGGCTTTACAAAAGAACTATCTACTCTCGATGCTGGGACTACCATAATTTCTTACGTACTTAGGGTATTGGACGAGTCACATGACGCTTTAGGAATATTTTGCGACCTCTAAAGCGTTTGATTGCGTTCATCATGCCATCCTTGTTATGAAACTTAAACACTATGGTTTTACGGATAAAACCTCAAGCCTAATCACATCCTATCTTGCAAATAGAAGCCAAAGGGTTGCAGTCTCAAATGTAAAATCTTCGGGTTCAATAGTGGAGCTGGGGGTTCCACAGGGATCTATACTGGATCCATTCTTATTCCTAGTATATGTTAATGACTTGCCCTGTATGATACAAAAGCAAGCAAAAGGCGAAGTTGTACTGTTTGCTGATGATACATCCTTGCTTTTTAGAACTTAAAGAGGGATCTCGGACTTAGGCGAAGTCAATAATGTTTTGTATTTTATTGGACAAGGCCTTTTTACAGGCGCTCTAATTTTAATTATTCATTAAGATTTTTTTTTAATTTTAATAATAGTTGACAAAGCCCCTATACAGCTGCATCTTTCACTTTTTGCTTTTATGTTTGCATTTATTTGTAACATGACGTAACTAAGCGCTCCTAGTGATCCTAAAGTTTGAATAAATGAATGTCTAATGTCTAAAAACAGCTAACCGCAAGATTTTTATAACTACTGCAATTAGTAGCTGTTTATCACGCTAATATTATAAATTCGAAAGTTTGGATGTTTGTTTGTTTGTTACTCATTCACGTCGTAACAGCTAAACCGATTTTTGATGAAATTTAGTATGTACGTAGATTATAACCTAGATTAATACATATACTACTTTTTCTTGACAAACAACGGGTGTGAAGCCGCTGGCGGAAGCTAGTTGTAAATAATTCGTCATGTTTACCTTAATTAGTCCTAATAACGACCATTTTATAAATAAATAATATAATGATTAATGCTCTACCTATGTTACATCTATATAATATACCTATTATGCACTATCTAGTCCAAACTAAGAAAAACCTGTACCAGATAACTGATGGAATAATTGTATATATTTTTATGTAATCTATATGATGTAAATGTTTTTTTTTATTATATAAATCAACACGAAGTAATCAACACATACAAATACTCGTAACCTCCTACATCTCAGCCAGTTATTTTCCTGTATTTTGTGTTACTTTTTATTGGTGTGCATCTAATTCCTAGAGCAATGCACGTTATAACCTATACTTCATAGTAAAATGTATGGTATGAATATGTTTTAGTCGACAAGTATGGAACTTACAATTCAAGGCTATTCCGAAGGCCTGATAATCTAATTCAGGCATCCGAGGCGAAGCAATCGCGATATGTTCCGTCATAGATCGCAGTTCATGAATACAGATGGTGTGGCATGATTTTGTACGCAACCCCATGTGGGTATGATGTAAGCTATAGGCACATATTTGGGGTGACCTATCTATAGATTCCACGGACGAGAACTCTAAATCTAATTAAAACCGAATTTAATTAGAAACTTTCATTTATAAACGAATTTATTATTTTTATTAAAACTATTGATTTATGCTATAACTAGTATTATTAATTTTATTGTAATCTAATCTTATCCTATTGTGGTTATGCACCTATAATTAAATTATAGTTACTTTATTTATTAAAACTGGATAGGTAGTATAGTAACATTGTACACTCGGAAGAGTAATTTGTGATGGGACACTTTGGTATTCATACATTTACAAAGAATAAAATGGCTTCAATGGTTTCAAAATAACCTATGTTCATGAATCAATGAAAACTATTTATCGCATATCTTATTACTAGCAGTAACACAGATGAAGCTAACTCCAAATATACTATGGGAGTCCTATCGCTAGTGAAAGAATTGACTTAGTAATGGGATCAAAATCTGTTGATAAAATCAACAAGCGCACTCGGGCTGATCGAAATCTGGCCGTTTAGATACATATATAGGTCAGACACACATTTGTTAGGTATTGCTGTTTTTGTATGCATGAATATATTCTCTTGTGTGGCCTTACTCGTGTGCTGTGTGTGTTTTGTACCGTCACAAATAAATGTTTTTTTCTTTCTTTCTTACATAGACCAAAAATATTATATCCTCCTCTTAGTATGTCGGTGATTCAATTTGGTTGAACTGTCTTAGTCGTAAAAGTGTATGTAGTGTGTAGAAAAGTAGTGTTTATTTAAAAGACGTAAAAAATATGAAGTAATAATTCCAACTAAGAACGCAGGTTAAAATTCGACAAGTTTTGCTTTTCCACGCAATTTGTTGAAAGGCTAGAAAATAAATGAACTCCTCAGTCCCAATTTTTGGTGAATCATCACCTGTTCTAGAGTTAATTTGAGAAGTTTTTTGTCGAAGTATATCCTGCGTTTTAAATAGATAGATAGATATAGACATTTATTTCAACACACAAACACACAGAAACTACATATAGTGGATAAGTAAAGACAGACAATGAAATACAGACAGTAAAAAAATACGTTCCTTAAACAAAACATTATACAAAAGATACGTACCCAGTCACTATGAGCCCTTTGCCGAAAAAGGGGAATGGCTCAGCATTATGCTGAACAATAAACTAAATATAACTTTTGAAACTATCATGGTTATTAACACTATTTGTACTAAAAACAGGATATTCACCATGATTTGTGAGTTCTTGAGTGTCCCGATATTTAAGACGCAGTTGCATGCGCCATGATCACGGGTAAACTGATACCGTGAGTGTTGTGTGTCGGATTCGAGTTATGATCGAGAATGAAACTGGTGGTAGTGATAGTATTAGTGAATTCATTCCTAGCAAGAGACTAAGAAAGAGGGTAGATCGTTATATCTGCCAATAACTATTGTTAGCTTGCCTAAAAATTATCTCTTTGATTTATATAAATATTTAATGGTTTTATTTATTATTTGATTGCAATTTATTAATTTAGTCGTTCATGATCAATGCAATATTGACGGAAGTCAGTTATAATTAAATTTGACATTTATGTACCTTGTTTAAAATAATTGTGATAGCGATTATTTGTAATTACGTACTAAATTGTAGTTTTATTATTTGAGCAATATTTACTAGTTTAATATTCATTTTTAAACAAAAGTCACGCCACCATCGCGTGACTATTTAAGCATTGACGCCTATTCGTAAGGGCTCATTCGTTCTCGAGCTACGAAGCGTAACGGTCACCTAAAAGTGTATAATGTGTGTGTAGTAATGATTGAAGTATTTGTCATAAAGGAATAAATGAATAAACGAAGACTTGTAAAGCATCGTGGTGTTTTTCTACTAAGCTCGCAAAGACTTCAGTTTATCGGGTTTATTAGAAATATCGGGACACTCAAGAACTCACAAATCATGGTAAATATCGCGTTTTTAGTACAAATAAAATAAACTAAATAAATGTAATAACTTATAATAAATAAATGTAAGAATAAGAATAAGTTTATTTCACAACTTTAGGAATACATAGTGCGTTGCATTGTACTCGTATCGCAAACCATCGACTCCTAATTATGATAAAAACAATGTAAATAATGTAAGCACTGAGGTTTCGGAACATGCCTCCTTCCCGTGCTGGTTCAAAACTGTGTTACGGCTCTTCACTCCCCATAAAGGGTTGTAAATGTAAATAGTGTTCTCCGTAATGCAAGGTTTTTTTTTAATGATTATGGTTTCTGTTAGGTAATTTCCTGAATCAATAAATTGTCAAAATTCTTCAATCAAATCTGTGAGATACAAGTAACTTTACAAAAATATAACCAACTTAACCAAACTACTGAACTGATTTTGATGACATTTCTATGAAACCACTATGAAAGTACATCCTTTCAAATAAAAAAAAATCCAAATCGGTTGATAAATGGCGGAGTTCTGAGGTAATAATAAAAATAAAACCGAATTGCGTTCCTATAAAACTTAAGGATTACCCTCGATCTTTTTGGGATCCCATCATCAGATCCTGACTTGGTGCCAATGGGACAACTTGGGAAATATACCCTTTTAAACAAAAAAATAATTTCTCGAATCGGTCCAAGCGTCTTCGAGTAATCGGGGAACATAAAAAAAAGGTTCTGACGAATTGAGAACCTCCTACATTTTTTGACGTCGTTTAAAAAAGAAGAAAGTTACATAAAAACATAACCCTTTTCTTCGCAGTCGGGTAAATACACAATTGTAAATAACAAAGATGCGCTGCTCAGTCATAATTTCTATCAAAATAATTTCACCCGTAAGATACGACAATTAATATAAAACCGTACCTTCAATTATTTTAATGTAGCTAGTCTCTCAAACTTCTTTATTACATGTAATCATTTCTTTGCAAATTACTTAAGTTGGAAAAAAGTTTACCTTTGCAGAAGTTTTCGTATTAGTCATTTTATAAGGTTTTTATTTTTAGTCTCGGCGCGTCGCGGGAACTGAAGTATTATCTAAAAGTTAAAGTACTGAATTAATCTCGGTTTCTTATTAGATTTAAATAGTAACTGCAAGTCAGTTGTTAAACAATTTGTGATTTAGAAATAGATTATTTAACCAATAACAGACTCAACATTTTTGTTATATTCATATTCAAATGCTAATTTCAATTTTTTCGGCTTTGCACGCGTGGTCTGTCAGTAAAAAGTAGCCTATGTTTTAATATTTTAATCATTATTCTACCCATATACCAAATTTTATCGAAATAAGATCAGCCCTTACGACGTGCTTGAGTAACAAACAAACAAATAAATATCCAAACTGTCGCATTTGTAATATTAGTGTGAGTAATGCCGTTGAAATGAGAAATAACATAATGTACTGATTCAGGGCAAAAGCTTAGAATTAGTATAGTCTAAAACTATTTGACAGACTTAGTAAATCAAAATTGTTCTGTGACAAACTAGTATAAAATAAGTGGCACTCCGGGAGTGCCGACAGAAGTGAAAACTTGGACAATTACGTGTGTATTATTTTTTTTAAATCGTCAGGAGATGTTTTTTGAATCGACAGGAACGGTGTCGGTAACGGTAAGGGTAACATTGTCACAAGTTCAATGGTTTTTTCACATCTCAAAAATGCCCAACGCGCCTAAAGAAGTTTTCACTTCGGTGTCGGTAACAGTAACAGTGTCACGAGTTTAATGGTTTTTTTCCATCTCAAAAAATGCTCAACGCGCCTAAAGAAGTTTTCACTTCAAAAATACTTTAGGCGAAGGAACACTCATTCTAGTCTAGAAATCCTGACGCAGACACGGTATCATTGTAATAAAACTTAGAAGATAAGAAATATCTCCCTCGTAAGAATGAAATTAATTTCGCATTGAAATAGCTCGGAATGAATCCATTCTTTGCGTTAGCAATCGTTCTCGTTATAATTTCATTATGTTTCCTTCAGCGGGAATCTTAATATATAAAACAAAGTCGGGTTTGTTCGAACACTTATAACACAAGAACGGCTGGACCGATTTTGATGATCTTTGATTTGTTGGATTTGTGTCCGCCCCGAATAGCAGAATAACTATTAAAAAAACGAAAAAATTAACGCAATAATAAATGAAGAAAATTCATTTTCTCATACATAATGATAGCCAATTGACAACTCTACCGGGGTGACGTAGGTACATATTGGCAGCCTGCGTCATATGCATGTCACGTTAAGGCGGTACGAAGTTCGGCGGGTCAACTAGTAAGGCATAATTAAAGAATAATTATGGAGTGAAAGAAATGTAGCAATCTTTCGATCTAAAAAATAGCGAGTTCTACAATTGAATGTTTTCCGGGAAGCCCGACATAATCCCGTGGAATAATAAGGGCTTTGTTAATTTCAGTTGGTAATTTTGTAATTATTTAGAATTATTTCAGTCCTGCTTACTTCCTAACAAATTCTAGTCTCTAGTTATTTTTATACCAAACTTGCTGTGCCCACCGAACTTCGTACCGCCTTGACAATCATAATAACGCGGGCTACCAAAGTACGTCGGTCGCCCCGGTAGAATTATCAATCGGCTATGTATGAGAAAATGAATTTTCTTCATAATTTCTTTTTGCGTTAATTTTTCCGATATTTTAATAATTAATCTGCTATTCAGGGCGGAGACAAATCCAAAAAATCAAAGATCATCAAAAACGGGTCCCGCGGTTCTTGAGTTACATATGTAGAGGTCCTACCCAGGCTTCATTGATAGACTCGGTGCAAAAGTGGACTGTATTTATTTTTCTTCTTAGTTGCTAGTTTACAAGGTATAAATCGCGTTCTTGAATGATCACAAATTTCTGACGTGTCTTCTTCTCACACACACCGGCGAAGCCGGTGTGGGGGATGCAGTGCCGGGCTTTTTGGCCCTTTCCTGCAGAGTTCTTTCCGCCCCCCGTTTCAACGGGGGGGTCATCGGGTCGGCTCGCGGAGCCTCAGGTTTGTTACTCACGCGTTACTGGCCGCCCGATGCTCACTCCGCAGGGAGGATCGTCGGACGGTCGCCGCGCAGGTACCTTTGTTGGAAGGAAGGTAGGGGGAAGGGATGAGGGAGGGATGTCCCCGTCTGACGATGCCTGGTCCTCATCGTCAGTTTCTGTGACCAGCTCCCGCGGATACGGCTTGCTCTTAGGGGGCCTTTCTGTGAGAGGAGCTAGTTCTCTTAGATGTTTGTAAGAGGAGGTGTCGAGGCGCGCAAACATCCTGGTTGCTAGGCGGCCTATAAATTGGTCTAAGCTCTCAATTTCTAGGTCTCGCTGAATGGTGGCATTCCGTACGTACCGTGGTGCGTCTACGATCGTCCGGAGGCATTGGCTTTGCTGACTTCGCAGTGTCTTTCTGTGGCCTTCGGCTAACAAAGCATACCACGCGGGGGCCGCGTATGTGAGCCGCGGGCGGACGTAAGTCTTGTACAGTCCAACCTTCATTCTGAGTGGAATGTTGGACCGGAGGACGGGCTTCAGTAGCGCTCTAGTAGTACTCGCTAGGCCACGGACGTTCCTGGCGTGTTTACTCATCGTGAGGTTCCGGTCTAAAGTAACCCCCAGGTACTTAGCCGTGTGTGACCAGGCCACCGGTTGTTCCTCCAAAACTTGCTCTTCGGTAGTATAGTGGTAAGTATCCCCGCCTGTCACAAATTTCTGGACGTGTCTTCATCTCACACACCGGCGAAGCCGGTGTGGGGGATGCAGTGCCGGGCTTTTTGGCCCTTTCCTGCGGAGTTCTTACCGCCCCCCGTTTCAACGGGGGGGTCATCGGGTCGGCTCGCGGAGCCTCAGGTTTGCTACTCACGCGTTACTGGCCGCCCGATGCTCACTCCGCAGGGAGGATCTTCGGACAGTCGCCGCGCAGGTACCTTCAAAGGAAGATGGGTAGGGGGAAGGGATGAGGGAGGGATACCCCTATCTGACGACGCCTGGTCGTCGTCAGTGTCTGTGGCCAGTTCCCGCGGGTACGGCTTACTCTTCGGTGGCCTTTCTGCGAGAGGGGCCAGTTCTCGCAGATGAGAGTAAGTGGAGTTATCTAGGCGCTCGAACATCCTGGTCGCTAAGCGGCCTATAAATTGATCCAGACTTTCAATTTTCAGGTCCCGCTGTATGGTGGCGTTTCGAACGTACCGTGGCGCGTTTACGATCGTCCGGAGGCATAGGCTTTGCTGACTTCGCAGTATCTTTCTGTGGCCTTTGGCTAGCAAAGCATACCACGCGGGGGCCGCGTATGTGAGACGCGGGCGGACGTACGTCTTATACAATCCAACCTTCATTCGGAGCGGAATGTTGGACTGCAGGACGGGCTTGAGTAGCGCTCGGGTTACGCTCGCTAGACCGCGGACGTCCCTTGCGTGCTTTCTCATCGTGAGGTTGCGGTCTAGAGTTACTCCCAGGTATTTCGCCGTGTGCGACCAGGCCACGGGTTGATCCTCCAGAGTGAGCTTCGGCGGCAGGGTGAGCCTCTTCGAGAATGCCACCGCCTGTGTTTTACTCACGTTGACACTCAGTCTCCATTTAGTAAGCCAGGCGGGGAGCTCTGTTAGGACCCTTTGCATTTTGGTGGCGGCGTGGTTGAGGTTCATTGACTTGGTGATGTATGCTGCGTCGTCCGCGTAAAGGGCCAACAGAGCGTCTTCGGTGATGGGAATGTCATCAGTGTATCGTGAGTAACACACAGGGGAGAGGCAGCTGCCTTGCGGTACTCCCGCCTCGATGGGTCGTCTGGAGGAGAGCGCTTGCTCCCACAAATTTCTGCTTGAAAACGGTCTATCTTTATACAAAACTACTCCTCGCCCTAGCCATGGTGCGGGGATCGTAATTCACGCTTTCACAAATCATGTTATACAATTCTTAATACATCGAAGTTTCCAGCAAAGTTAGACGGGGACTTACATGTAGCTATCTCACTCTTTTGACCTTTACAAGTTTAAACTGTTACAATCTTAGCTACCTGTTAACATTTGAATCTGATTCGATCTTATAACTACCTAATACATTTCAAATCTAGATTCGATCCTTTCCCGTCTTTGATCGTCCGTTACAGTCTCCCCCCGGCGCAGATCCTCGCAGCCTTCTTATTCAATCGGGAGGACGATCAACCTTCTCACTGGCCTCCGGAAAACGCCTCCCCGCGTCCGCACCTCAGCGCTCCGAACTACTCCGTCCGGACCCGTAATCACGCGCTCGATCTGGCCCCGCGGCCATACGTTCCGAGGCAGCAAACCGTCCGCGATTATGACGACGTCCCCTTCTTTGATGTTCTCTTGCTGTCTTCTGACGTCGCCTCGCGGCGCCAACGTAGGCAAGTACTCGTCGATCCAGCGCTTCCAAAAGGAGTTTGCCAGAGCTTGTGCGGCGCGCCATGTTCTTCTGTCGGCTACGTCGCAGTCTCCCACATATGGCAAACCTACTGCCGTCCCCAATAAAAAGTGGTTCGGCGTTAAAGCTTCCTTTTCCTCTGGGTCCACGGGTACATGTGTTAAAGGCCGCGAGTTCACGGTGTGCTCGATTTCAGTTATTAGCGTATTCAATACCTCTTCTTGCGGGGCACGTTCATTTAAGGTGATGGCTAGGGCTCTCTTCACCGTTTTTATCATTCGCTCCCAGGCTCCCCCCTGGTTTGGCGCACCAGGGTCGATGTACCGCCACTCGATCCGCTCTTTGAGTGCGTACTCTTTTAGGCCTGGGAGCCACTCTTCGTACGCCTTTTTTAATTCCACTTCTGATCCGTGGAAGTTCGTTCCGTTGTCTGACACGATTGTACGAGGAGTCCCCCGTCGGGCAGCCATTCGCCTGATAGCCATAATAGCCGAGTCGGTGCTGAGACTCGCTATAAGCTCCACGTGTATAGCTCTCGTTACTAGACACGTAAAGAGCATACCCCATCGCTTCTCACGGCGCCGCCCGATCGCCACCCACATAGGGCCGAAACAATCGATGCCGCAGTTAGTGAACGGCCTCGTGTTCATATCTAGGCGCATCCTCGGCAAGTCACCCTTTACTGGCTTCTTTGGGTTCGCTCTCCTTATCTTACACAGCGTACAATCGTTCAGAACCGTTCTGACCGCCGGACGCAACCGCAGTATCCAAAATCGCTGGCGCAGATTATTCACGATCTGTTCTCTGCCCGCGTGCTTATTCTTCTCATGTTCCCGCCTGATCAGTAGGCGTGATAAGCGGTGCGCTCCGTCCAGAATGGGTGGATCTTTCAGGTGATCCGGTACTGTAGCGGCGTTGATCCTACCGCTCAGCCTTATGATTTCCATATTCATGTGCATTGGCCGCTAGCTCTTTCGGTGCATGCGCTCGGTTCTCCGGGGTAATACTATCCAGTAAGCCTTCACGGTTCGCGCTCCAGCTTGCAAGTTCAAAACCCGCTTGTTGATGCACCTCTCGCACTTGTGCTATAGCTCTGGCGGCTATCTCTTCCGTTTCAAAGCTGTCCACCCAGTCGTCCATGTAGTGGTTCCGAGTTATAGCGTCAAACGCTAGCGGGTGTGTCCGCTCGTGATCTTTCGCGTTCCTGTTCCTGACGCTATGAGCCAGAAATGGAGAACTTCTCGCTCCGAATATCATGGACTTCATCATGTACTTCTGCGGTGGATCTGTTCGGTTGTCGCCGCGCCATAGAAAGTGTTGGGCTGTACGGTCCTCTTGTCTTATGGTCACCCTCAGGAACATGTCCCGAATGTCCGCAGTGATCGCGATCGGCTTCGTTCTGAAGCGAAACAAGACGCCATGTAATGTCTGTAGTAGATCTGGTCCGTCCAGCAGCGCGTCATTGAGACATGTTCCATTAGCGCGCGCGGCTGCATCGAAAACCATTCTAAACTTCCCCGGCTTGTTGGGGTTTGTCACCGCAAAGTGAGGGAGAAACCAGAGACGTTCGTTCTGACTCTGTTCCTCCTCGCTTTTTTCTGCATATCCCTTTTCTAGCAGCTTCTCCACTTGCGCGGTGTATGCACTTCTAAACTCCGGCGATCTGTCCATCTTACGTTCGATCCCATGTAAGCGTCGTATGGCCATGTCGTAGCTGGGCGGCATCTTCACCTCATCGCTGGCCCAAGGTAGTCCCACTTCAAAACGACCGTTTACTCGTCTCGCTGTTCTGTCGAAAATGCTTTGAGCCCGCTCATCCTTCGCGTTTGGCTTTCTTTTAATTGAAACGCCCAAAGCATCTATCTCAAAGTGTGCTTTCACGAGCTTGCTTAATTCCTCGTCTTGGTCGTTCAAAGCATGTCCGTTCTGGACACCTTGGCACGTATGGACGTGTAGTACCGTCTCCTGCTGTCTTATTGTGCTCCTGGGGATTGATCCATGGATAACCCATCCCAGCTGCGTTAGTGATGCAGCTGGCTGGGTTCTCTTCCCTGTCAGAAGCTTCCTCGTCACAATAAGATGCCAGTTGTCGGCCCCGATGAGTATGCGTGGCTTCGCTGACGCATAGCACACGGCTTCTGGACGGAGTTTCCTTAAGTGCGCGTATTTTAACACATCGGTACTGACGAGTTGATTTCCTAAGGTCAGGTTCTTCACAGTACGCGCTGTGATCCGATGTGAGTCCGACTTGTGTCCTCGGATCACGATATCCACTACCCGGCTCTCGGGTTCCCTCTGACTAGTCGTAGCCCCCACGATGTTCAAGGCTTTTGTCGGGCCTTCCGTTCCGATCATCGCGGCGATCTCTTCATCGATCAGAGTTATCGTTGATCCTTCGTCCAGTAACGCATACGTATTAATTTCCATGCCGTTACTGCCCTTAATCACGACTGGACACACCTTCAGTAGGACTTGATTCTTTGCTGTTACATGCGCAGATGCAGTGATGGCTGATTCTTCGGTCTGGCCCTGCTCACTGGCACCCTCGTTCCTTATTTTCGGCGCATGTAACAGTGCGTGATGCGGACGTGTGCATTCACCTACTCCGCATCGCTTGCTCTTGCACATAAAGCGTCTATGCTTGCTGTTTAGACAGCGAAAACATATGCCTATCTCTTTGGCCCATTCCCATCTCTTGTCTACTGGCATCGCCGTGAGCTTTCTACACTCGACGGTTCTATGGTTGCCCCCGCAGCAACGGCACTCATTCTTGTCCGTTGCTGCGTTCTTACTCGTTGAGGCTTCCTTCTCCGATGCCGCGTTCTGTGTAGCGTACACCGACCCACGATTTCGTTCGTTCACCCTGGGTCGCTGCTCTGTAGGTCGGGCCTTTGAGGTGCTCTGCGAAGGCGTAGCTGTATACGCGTATCGCATTGCGCGATCTGCCTCTCTCATCAGGAACTGGGACAGCGTCAATATTTCTGGTTCATTTCGGCTGCCAAATTCCTCTGCATAGTCGCACCATTTTGATCGGATGTGCGGTGTCAACTTCTCGGCTACCTGTCGCGCAAACATCGGGTTCTGCAGGTAGCCGCGTTGGTCCATACAAGAGATGGCGGTTACTACGTTCTGTAGTTTGATGGCGAAAGCGTTTAATTCGCCTGCGGTCGCGCCCAGTCGCGGTAGCTTCTTAATCTCTTCTAACGCGTTGTCTATAATCATCTCTGGGCGACCGTAACACTGCTCCAAAGTCTTCATTATAACTGCCGGTTCGGTTGCAGTGTATAACAAAGCCGACACTGCTTGACGGGCTTCGCCTTTCAGGCATGTTCTAAGCCTCGCTAGATTCTCAGCCGATGAGATCTTGTGGATGGTCGTCGATTCCTTCATGGCTGCCTTGAACGGTAGCCAATCCCCCGCAGCACCTCATCTTCTCTATGGCTTCCGTTAACCGATCAATCCCTCTGTCTCGCGTTCGGTCCGGCGTGAGTGATCTGTCTCGCAGTGTTCGTGGGTCAAAAGTGACCCGATTGTTCGTAATCGGAGGATACCGCTCCGTATTCTGTTCTCTCGTGGTCGATGAGAGATACCTGGTATCCTGATCCGTCACTTGTTCTGGCTCCCCCCGTTTATGATGGCGTTGGAGCCAGTCCTCTATTCTGTGTTCTGTGTCTAGGGCTCCGTTCCGTGCACCCGTGCCCTGGATGCTTTCTTGTTCATCTTCTTCCCGTATTGTAGCGACTTCGGCAATCAACCTCTTTCTTATAAGTTCCGCTTGAATATGGAGCTCTTGCCTCTTAATCTCGGCAAGTCGTTCTTCAGCTTCAAATTCAATTTGCCGTATCCTTGCCATCGCGCTGGCGCTGGAGCGTTGCGAGCGGACGGACGGGGCACGCCGGCGTTCGGGCTCGGCGTGTGCGGTCACTCGCGGTGCTACCTCGGTCGCGGGTGCGTGCGCGGTCGTCTCTGACACTACGCGAGCGGAGGAGGGTCCCGCTTCGGCGGGTCGCGGCTCAACGGGAGCATTCGGAAGCGCGGGTTCGGACGGGGACGCGGGGTAGTCTTCGTAGACGCGAAGTGCAGCCTTCTTCCCCCTCGTCACTGGTGGGCTCCTGGTGGTCATCTTCTTCAGCACTTGATGCCCCTACCTACCTAGCGGTCCCTAACACTAACACTAAAAACCGCCCTAAGGCGTTTACCTGCTATTCCGACCGTTTGGCACCGTTAGGTGGCCGGAATAAACGGGCCGTGGACCAGCCACGTGAGGGGGCGGGGGGTCTTCACTCTTCGGGTGACGTCCTCGTTCGGTTGTCTTCAACGGACGCGGGCTTATCTTCAGGCACCCCGTGCCCTTGCGCCGGTCTTGACAACGTCGCACGTCGCACCGTTGGGTGATCTTCAGGCACCCCGTGCCCTTGCGCCGGTCTTGACAACGATGCTCGTCGCACCGTTGGGTGATCTTCAAGCCCGCGCCGTTTCTTCAGTGGTTATACGATGTAACTGTTTCTTGAAATCCAGTGGAGCGGGTCTTGTCGGCTCCGCAGGAACAACTGGTCCGGTCGTCGCAGGAACGGCTTATCCGGCTCGGAGGACCAAAACTTGTAGGAACGGCTTATCCGGCTCGTAGGACCAAAACTTGTAGAGGTCCTACCCAGGCTTCATTGATAGACTCGGTGCAAAAGTGGACTGTATTTATTTTTCTTCTTAGTTGCTAGTTTACAAGGTATAAATCGCGTTCTTGAATGATCACAAATTTCTGCTTGAAAACGGTCTATCTTTATACAAAACTACTCCTCGCCCTAGCCATGGTGCGGGGATCGTAATTCACGCTTTCACAAATCATGTTATACAATTCTTAATACATCGAAGTTTCCAGCAAAGTTAGACGGGGACTTACATGTAGCTATCTCACTCTTTTGACCTTTACAAGTTTAAACTGTTACAATCTTAGCTACCTGTTAACATTTGAATCTGATTCGATCTTATAACTACCTAATACATTTCAAATCTAGATTCGATCCTTCCCCGTCTTTGATCGTCCGTTACAACATATAAATGGTGTAACTAACCCGACTTTGTTTTATAATATAGATGTAATTACGTCGGTAACTGTGTTAGGTTGTCTGTAAATAAAAATGTATTTTCTTTCTTACTAACAGTGAACCTTCATAATTTTCGTAGATAATAATAAAGTCATTGTCCCTTTACTTTCTAGTCGTACGAAAAGCAACGGACGGATGAAAAAAAGATCCAACTAATAGGGATTTCATTCGACCAATCCTTATTCCAAATATTCGCTTATTTTGGCCTCCTTGCTCTCCAAATTCATGACCTTGGCTTGCCCGAAAGAAGTTAATGTAGGTATTGAAACAGTAAAAAATAGGAGATATCTCTGACGCTACATGAAGGCGAAGATTGGATTTGGGCCGAGTGGCCAGTGTTGGCGACCCAAGTTGTAGTTTTTTCTAAAGTGTATTCTATTTTGCCATCTAGGCTTGCATTTGACAACTACCTGGCTGGTAAATGACGATGCAGGTGGTATAGCACAATAGGTATCAAATTTTTGCTCAAAGACACATATTAGAGCGGGGAACACAGATAACAAGAAGGCGTTCCATGCCTTTGTTTTCTTACCACGTCATGTCTATCGTCTTATGCATTTTAAGATAAAATCTCATAAAACGTTGAATAGAATCTACCGTCCTCTATACCCCATTTAAACGTTATATCCCGTATTATTCCTTACCAAACAATTAACGCAGTACACGCTAACAGACAAACTTTTATTGGAATTTCAGCACAATTTGCGAACAAAATTTTTGTAAGAACGATAAAATATATACCTACCAACCTATTTATTTTTAGATATTAGCTTAACCCAACAAAATCTTACAAAACAACTAAGGGCTCGTGACCATTTCCTTCAGCCCTTACGATCAAAGTATTAGGGATTGGTCCATTAGGAAAGGGTAAACTGTTAGTTAACAATCCGCCCTAATCGTCCGAAATCAGGATCCGACCGCACTGACCTATTCCCACAGACTGAAAAGAATAACTGCTTTATTATGGCTTTTATCCCCCTCCAGCCGGGCTAGCGTGAAACATTTCTACGCTAGACCGTAGAAATGACGTAGAAATGTTATTCTACGATAACGATAAACTTTTCTAGTGTTCATACTAGCCTAGCTGGGAAAAATGGCTCTGTCGTAGACCTTGTTGTCTGTTCTGTTTGTTTGCTGTGAGACAAAATCTAGCTGCCTCTCTCTCTCAGCAAACAAACAGATACGCTCTTTAATTATAAACTACAACACCTATACCTACTATTTAACCCAGATCCACAAACAATAAAGATTTATAATTTTGTAATAAGACGCATGTAATCTTAAGATTTATATTACCTAAAGATTGTAGGGCTTTAGACACAGCAGCTGTATCGCCCGGAACATTTTAAATAGAGCAGGCTTTTCCTGAATAGTATATACCATCCTCTCAGCTAAGTCAACCTTCATCAGCAAGAAAGGAAAATAAGCTTACACAATTAATAATGCAGAATATATCGTGTACTCTAAAACTGGCGTACTTTCTATACTTTGAGTACGGTAATTCGAAGCATAATATAAGCTACGTTGAAGTTCTAAAATATAGTTTCATTTATACTCAAATAGGTTTCTCCATTAAAACTCACTAGGGGGCGCTGCAATCGATGATTTATCGATCAAGGAAAAATATAACACACACCGACGATATACGACACCGAAGATCTAAAACTGCGCGCGCGGATTCGTCTACTTAGTTTAAAAATGATGATAAATTTTCAAAAATTGGGTTTTCACTTTACACAAAGGTTATCTGAAACAGAATTTTTTCTGGCATTAAGGTCGTCTATGAACAGATTTATTTATTTCGTGCAATAAAGAATTTTCTATCTATTTATCGCAATTAATAAATATTGTTTGGTTGTTGACGTAACAAAGCGCGGGGTGCTCCATTTAAGGGTGACTTTCCACCAGAGCTGTGCGAGGAAGATGTGCGAGCTGTGCGGCAAGCGAAGAAATAAATGTACCAATAGAATTGCTTCATTTGCCTAGCCTCGCACGGCACAATTTAACTTTTAAAAGCTTTTTTATTTATCTCTAAGGTAGCAAACAAGCTTATGACCTGATGGTAAGTGCCGTAGCATATGGACGGTTGTAAGACGAAAGGCATCACTCGCGCGTTGTCGACCCTTAGCTTTGATTTTTTCCGGGTTTTCCTACGTACAGCACAACAGTTATTTCTCTATGGTGCAATGATAAAGTGCTATCCACTTTGATCCCTGCTAAGTTGGATAGCGGCGGCGGAAAAGCATAGCAGCCGTTTTTCACACAAGCTTAGTGGGGCTGTTGATGCCACCATGTCTCTGAGTTATTGGTTCCAACCCGTGGTTTTTACGGCTGTTTATTTTCATGGTTGATCTCCTTCTTAGGTGTAATATTATATGTTATTTGTTTTTTTTATCGACCATTTTATGGTCATGAGTTATTGTAATATTCATACAAATACATTTTATTTTCTTTATCTTGTTTCAATGAAGTTACTTTGGGTTTTTGTCGTGCCCCTTTTATGTACAAAGTAGATAGTTACATAGTTACATAAACCATTTAATGTATTTATACAAAAATGAAAATGAAAATTTTGTACAATGGGCGATCTTATCGCTAACACTAACTCATTTTAATTAGATAGGTAGGTATGTAATTTGAGTAGTGGAGCTAAATTAACATTTAATTTTGTTCTTTCTTTATCTGTGAATAATGCATCTGAAAAATTATGCGATTGATAATATATACAACCTGTTTTGTTATGTACGGCCTTAATTTAAAACACACACCCGGAATCGTATACACTGATTTTTGTGATGGGTTAAATACCGGTAGCTTTGATACATTTCCAATAAACAATTTTTAAAGTAATTCGGTGGCGCCTTTGCGACGATGCCGCTTAGTCAGTTTAACAGGTACCTACTTACATGATGGATGAATATATTTTATACAGGCTGTTTCATTGATATTTCAGGACTTGATAAAAAGGTGGTTTGAAAATTTAATATATTCTATGGCAAAGAATTTGAAAAAACACCTAATTTACAATAATCCTAGCCCATTAGCCCTACCCATGTTTTCATTTAATGTCGTACATAACAAAACACGTAGTATATAGTCAAAGATGGAGTAAGCTTGCCTAGAAAGAACCTTTTCAGTCTGGATTTGAAGAGATTATAGTGATCCGGAAAACAGACATCGGAAGCGAGTTCCACTTCTTACTCGTATTAACAATGAAATAGCTATACCAAAGATACTTATCCCCGATTATTAATTACCAGTGATATGGATGAACCTTCGGCTTTGTTAGTTACAGCTTCGGGATGATTATTAGTTCTGACCGAAGAGCAAACGAACTACAATGCATATAATGAGCGGTTAGTTATGTGCTGGGAAGTGACCCTACGCCAGTTATCCTCACATTAAAGTACCAGAATTAGTTAGTATTATTTTGTACCAGGATGAGTTATAATAAACTAGTGATTCGCCCCAAACTGAGATCTGGCGAGTCTCCCAAAAAACCATACAAAATATAATGTATAAAATTTGACTAATAAAATAGTGTCACGAAATCAACAACCGACTAACTTGGCCTACAGTTTGATTCAAATTACAAGTAACGGGAGTTCATGTATTGACTTTTTATGTCATGATTAGATTTTTAGGGGTAGAAATTACATTTAATCTAGATTTCAGTACTGTGGGGTCACTGGTGTACCCTGTGAATTTCGTCAAAGTTCAGTTTTATAATGGCTTATAACACAAAAACTATAAATACTTTACTATAAATAAAAACGGAGTCTAAATGTACTAATGAAGACCTTTCATTTGACGTCCAATTTGAGCTAATAGTCTCATTTTCATTTTTTTTTACCCCTCTTGAACCCCAATATCACTTCAAAATTTTGCCATCACTACCTACCTATGTGTCAAATTTCACGATGATCGGATCAACGCTTCAAAAGTTATCCTCCGACAAACAAACATACATACATACAACGCCGATTTGCCCAAGTGTATTTAGAGATCTCGCTTTGCTCGATCAATAGTAAACAAATATTGCTGATTTATATAAACAGCCGACAAAACAGATAAAAAAACCTGTTTGTACAAATACAAAAATGTATTTGAATTCCGTAAAGGTAATTGCACCAGGTCTAACAGGTAGAGCCAGGTGGAACAGGCGAGAAATTATTTTAATAATGTATTTTAATCGAAATTCGGTTTTATATTCGGCAAAAATACTGAGTTAGGTCACACCTTTCCTATAAATTACTGTGACTCGCCCCGCATCAATCGTGTAGGACACGCCTTTACGGCTTCCTAGTTTTCCAGGATAGTGAGATACATTGTAGGGTTCTGTGATATAAGGTAACTGAGATCTTTAAGATTTAGATGTATTTAGAAATACACTAAATTTTATTGCTGGTTAAAGCAAGTCCTACACCTAAAATTTACATCTTGATAAAAAAGCCTTAAAAATATATTGTTTATGATTAACTACTACATTACGCAAAGTTTGGGTACTTATATTTTTTTGTAAATTCATTTATTACCAACCTATATATCAAATTTCACGATAATTGGATAAACGGTTCGCAAGTTATCGTCGGATAAACATACATACTCGTACATACAACGTTGATTTGCCCAACTTGATTTGGAGATCTCGCTTCGCTCGATCAATACCATTCAACCGTGTATATCAAAATGAAACACAAACAAACGTACAAATTGCCAAATATGTTTTCCTTTGTGGCATTCTCTCTATGCATACAGTTGGTTAATTTAGCAAAGCGGGTAATGTTCGTAGTATTGCAATACCGGAACTAAACTAATAGGCACGCGTCAACTATTTATTTGCTCGCGCCTGCACATACTCCAAATTCGAACAAATTCTTCCCACAGAAACCAGTGCGTAGCAAACTTTACACAAGCCTCTGTTTTTTACGGTTTCACGACTAAACGGCTAGACCAATTACGATGAAATTTGGTATTTAGATAGATTATGAACGGGATTCAGATATAAGCTATATTTTATCCAACTGCGCAAAAAGTGCAAGCCAGGCTTAGTTAGGGTAGGCCAAGGTGAACTTTAAATGTGATGCAAGTTCCGGAACTGCCAAAAAGTCACATGCAGTGAAGCAAGTTAGGTGTGTAAGTTATGTATTCTAACTCTTTAATATAAAATTCTATTTACTTCTTCTTCTCCGCCGTATCTCAAACAATGCTTTGAATTCCTAAGTTTATCCAATCCCCGCAATCTGCGTTCTTCCACTACTCTCCAGTTGAAAACTCCAGCTCATAATTCCAACTTCTTTAGTAACTCGTTTACGGTACGAGCTGTACGTTTATGGAATGACTTGCCCGTTTCCATCAGACATGCTAAATATTTAGCTATTTTTAAAAGTGAGGTCTACAAACTGTATTTACAAAAAAAAAGTATATAAGTATTCTATCAGTTATCTGGTTCCCATAGTACAAGCTTTGCTTAGTTTGGGGCTAAATAGCGCTGTGTGAAATGTCCAACAATATTTATTTATTTATTTATTATATATATATATATGTATGTATTTATATTAGTTACCTTCACTCTTCGATTTTTTATTGTTTATTCTTCTTCTTTGAGGTTCTTTGTTTGTTTTTGTTAACACAACCTTAATAATCTGTTACCCTCTAACTGACCCTCTAGCTGGAACATTTCTTTTTATGAGTTGTATATAACTAACATTTGGATAACGTCGTGGACTATATTATAAATAGCTCACACATGATATACTATGTATTAACACAGACTGTACCTTACATAATATATATTGTAGTTGTTTGTTATTCGTTAATAAATAAAATAAAATAAATAAAATTTATTTATTTATTTATTTATTTATTTGGAAAACCAACAGCTAATGAAACACAATATGAAACAAAATAAATAAAAGAAAGCCAATAAAAGGTTTTCACGACTAAACAACACAATAAAAACAAAATGTGAAGTGAACAATTAAAAGTCTAAACAAAGTGGTTATAAATAGATACATAAGGAAGTTAACGTAAAAGCTACTTAAATAGTACTTAAAGTATACTTGTATCGCCAAAAAATTCTCTGTTCAGCCGCAGTCTGGCTGAACTGACACTCGTACAGAATAGATCTAGATCTAATCGCTTACTCAGCTTATTAAAGTTGTCGCTTGCTCGCCACAGAAATGAATTTTGCCCGTAGTTGGTACCAACTACAGGTATATGTAAATATGCAGGATTTTTTTAGGTTTTGGTATTTATTTATTTTTATCCCACATAAATAGGTATTTATTGTAACACTGTCTCCTCACACGTTTTTTCCATCCAGTCCATCCAAAGGTTGCCTGGAAGAGATCGTTTTGAGCGATAAGGCCGCCCATTGTACCAACATGTATTAGTCTAATTTTTCAAGGTTAAGTTAATTTGGTGTAACAATAAAGAATTATCTATCTATCTATCTATAAATAACAGTAAACTCGCTCACCATCAGGCGAGGTCGTGGTCAAACGTCAACCCTATATACGAGTATTATAAAAAAAAACTGGCCTTTCTAACACTTGAACATAATAATAATTTAAATTTATTTAAAGGTAAGTAAGGTTAATTTTTCGTTTCTCTATGGAGGAAAGAGAAGTTAAAAGTACTTAACTGGTAAACTTATAATGGCAAACACTTGATAATTCTGCAAAGATGTGATAATGATCTTGGAAATAAGTTTTAAGTGGATCATTTTTGATTTATCATCATTATTCCGTTGCGTGCAGGCCGCGCAAGATCTGTCGCTTTGGAAATCTGTGGAAGGCTTATGTTCAGCAACGTGTTTTAGTTTATGAAACAAGAGCCGCAATCCAAATTATTTTATATTAAATTCTCTTAAATTTTGTTTAAAAATCGTAATAAAAAGGAATGTTAATGAATGATTTTCATTGAGATTAAATCAAAATAGAATTTGCCTAGATTTGAATACAATAATAACCCTTTCATGACTCAGTCTCACAAAAAGTGTGAAAAGTAGAGTATTCTTCTGGTGGATAAAGCTGTCTGCATTTTGGGCGTGCTTATATCCCTCTCTGCACTTAAGATTCTAGTAACTCCCTCGCTCCGCTCGTGAGTTAAATCTAGTATCCTTCGCTACGTTCGGGATTCAGTATAGCACCCGTGACGCAAGACACTGCTTTATCACCTCGTTTAATTAATCTATTTATCAGTTGGATAACGTTACTCAGAGATGTTGAAATAGGCAAGAAAACTTTTCCTCATCTTAATACTATATAGGCAGAACAATTTAATGAAGTAGTGCCACTATCCAGCCTCAAATCTGCACGTTCCGCTTCCTTAATAAAGCTGATATTGTACGCAAACAAGCTTGAGAACGGCTATTAATATAACAATTAATAATCGTGCTTAGTTAAAATTAATCTACAAACCCTTTCCAGCTGCCTTAACTCTCCAAGCGAGCATCATCGTCAAAAGTTTCAAATATATCATGAAATTTAGAATATTTCAGCCCGTATTTTGCTCTATTTCGATAAACTTTATTACATAAAATGTTTCAGGAAATAGTGAAATTCACATTTCCGATAACGAGTATGTACAGCGATCAAATAAAATTATTTTCTGTTCAGTACATTGAAACCGAAACGAAAGTTTCGATATAATCTCGATGTATATCAAACGCTTGACGCAGCAGAAAGGAGATGCTGTTTTTGTACTTAATAATGTAATGTAATGAATAACGTTTAATATAAAATTCTATAAAAAATTGTGAAAAAGAAATACCTACATCTTAACTAGTTATTCGTGAAAACTAGACTGATTAAAAGTTATGAAAAGAAATTCAAAATTTTATTTTAATCGGACATTAAAAACATAATATTGCCATCTCCAACTTTTCATATCTATGTTCAAATTGGTTTTGATTTTGTTAATGTACCTACACCCCCCTCCATTATTGTAATTTTACAAAAATCTCTTCCATCCATAGGTTGCCGTTAAGACCGCCCATTGTACTTGTTGCTTTGTGATTTTTTTTTATGTTTATTTCTATTGTGGTGTACAATAATGTATGTTCATTCATTCATTCGTTCAAATTCAAACACCTGTTATTATCCTTACATTAAGTTTTTAGCTAGTTCATTGATACATTCATATCGCCGTTGGTTTCTCTAAATAAATAAATAAAATAATACAACATACTGCTAACAAAATTACAAAAAGACATCACATAAATTGCTTACGTACACTGTTGTACCTGTCCCGCTGACGGTTTTAGCTCAGCCCATAGTAAAATTAAAATCATTTTATTTATTAAAATCACAATGATCACTTTGAAATGTCAATTTTACTACCTGCTCCCTCGCGACCAAGCCAAGAAAGAAAGGCTGGTTGTTCTTTTTAATGATCCTTTTAAGATACATACAATAAAGAAAATAAATTACGACTAAATTGTAACACTTTCTGAACGAGTTGGAGCAATTTCAATGCAAAGCTTTTCTATCATCTATACAGGGTGTTTGGTAATATACTGACGATATTCAAACGACAGTTTCACAAAACATAAAAAAAGACTTCTCGAAAAAAAATACTAGTTATATTAACAAATTTTAAAGACAATCGACTAAGCTCAGGTGAATAATTCGATATAAAACTTACTGCTTACTCTTGCCATCGACATCCTAAAATAAAGGCCGATTTGATATCTCTTTTGGAAATGGCTGTGGGTTTTGGGTTAGAAACGGACAACGAGAGATATCTCGAGACGTCACCAATACAGTATCTGTGGTTAGATGGCAAGCATTATGCAATTGCACAACATAAGTTTGATAAAGTGTTTGGTTTTACATGCCAAAATAAATTCCACATTTCTATGGTAAACATTTCACAAATTTATTTATTATGCTCATCAAAACAACCCCGTTCCTTTTGTATGCGTATATTATCAAACACCCTATATAATCCGATGTGTTATTCGTAAATTTGTACACACCCAAGGCCGCTGCGTATGTAGTATTAAAATTAAATTAAATCTGTTCATTTGTATGACATGTCTGAGGACAGCTAATTATTTACTGAAATACTTTCTTCATTTTGCTTGTAATTATTTCCTAGGACAATACTAGGCATTAAATAACAACAGACTTGCTCAGGCTCCTCGTAAAAGTCCCCAAGAGCCAACAAACCGTACGGACATTGCGCCCCGCAGTCGGGGGTATTTTATGAACTTACTCATCCTGATTTGCTGCTGGCAACTGTTTTTTTCTGTATCATAAAATATGATACACATTTTTATGTTACTATCGCTACTGGCCAGAGTCGGTGTAAGGAAATAATCGAAAAGACCGCGCTTTAAAACTTAGCCTCCCTGCACACGAGCCACGCACCACAGCCACAATACGCCACCAGATGAAGTTGGAGGCAGCCACTTAGTAACGGAAGCGCGCTACAGCCATTACTCTTAGTTTTTTCTTCACTATCGGTAGATGGCAGCCACACGACCACTCGAAGCGAAAAGCGGCGTCTCGTAGCGACCATTGGCGTCAACATGTGCGGCGAGTTTTTTCAAAATGTACGAAAAATGCGGACCGCAGTTCGATGGCGGCGTTTTGTGCCTGTTGTGTGTGGCAACGCTTACGCTAATCAAAAAGTCAGTTTTTTTAAATTCACAATTAAAATGTTAGATTTTTTATTGTAATTTGTTGAAGAACTATTGAGTTAATAAAGTCAATAGCTTGGGTAGTAAATGTTGGCATGATCGAAGACGGAGCACGCTTGCCTAGAAAGAACCTTGGTGCCGACCACAATCTTTTAGAATACCATCATGTTTCAGGAGCGATTTGTTTCAAGTTTGTAGCAACATTACTTCGATTTGAACCACAAAACTTTTAAACATTACTGTTATAATGATAATGATGTCCTAATAATGACTGCCTCCGTGGCGCTGTGGGCGTATAGCCGGCTGAGACGCAGGAGGTAGCTGGTTCGATTCTCGCCGCGGAACAAATTTTTGCATGATCTACAGATATTTGTTCAGTGTCTGGGTGTTTTTCTATATATTATAAGTATGTATTTACAAAAAAAAGTATATATTAAGTATTCTATAAGTTATCTGGTTCCCATAGTACCCAGTCAGGTCATAAGTATTGTCACACAGTAAAAACTTTTCTTTTAGAATGCTGGCCACAAAAAAGTTTATAGAATTCGAATTTCGAATTATTCATGAACATAAAATTGTATACTTTTTAAAATTTTACTAATTTTTAAATATGGAGTGGACGCTTAAAGAAGGCCGTGTTGCAGTTATTGCGTTGCATCGTTGCGGTTACGCGCCAATTCAAATTTTTGACATACTGAAAAATTTGAATATAACCAAAAGATTCGTTTATCGCACCATTAAACGATACAATGAAGACTGTAGTGTAGATGACAGGTCAAGAAGTGGTCGCCCTCGGTCTGTTAGGACTCCAGCAGTGATAAAAGCTGTGAAGGCGCGAATTCAAAGAAATCCCAAACGTAAGCAGAAACTGTTGGCCCTTCAGATGGGGTTAAGCAGAACCACGGTGAAAAGGGTGTTAAATGAAGACTTAGAGCTTCGGGCATATCGAACAAAAACAGGACATCGTTTGAATGCTCGTCTAATGGACCTGAGACTGAAGAGATGCCGCGCTTTGTTGAAGCGGTACGCGGGAAAAAATATCGGGAAATTCTTTTTTCGGATGAAAAAATTTTTACCGTAGAAGAGAGATACAACAAACAAAATGATAAGGTGTACGCACACAGTAGTGAAGAAGCGAGCAATCGTATTCCGCGTGTCCAACGAGGTCATTTTCCATCCTCGCTCATGGTATGGTTGGGAGTTTCTTATTGGGGCTTAACAGAGGTACATTTTTGTGAGACAGGTGTAAAAACGAATGCAGTTGTGTATCAAAATACAGTCCTGACGAACCTTGTGGAACCTGTTTCTCATACCATGTTCAATAACAGGCACTGGGTATTCCAACAAGATTCGGCGCCAGCTCATAGAGCGAAGAGCACACAAGACTGGCTGGCGGCGCGTGAAATCGACTTAATCCGGCACGAAGTCTGGCCCTCCTCCAGTCCAGATTTGAATCCGTTAGATTACAAGATATGGCAACACTTGGAGGAAAAGGCGTGCTCAAAGCCTCATCCCAATTTGGAGTCACTCAAGACATCTTTGATTAAGGCAGCCGCCGATATTGACATGGACCTCGTTCGTGCTGCGATAGACGACTGGCCGCGCAGATTGAAGGCCTGTATTCAAAATCACGGAGGTCATTTTGAATAAACTTTAGTGTCATAAGAATCTATGTTTTGTTAAGTTCATTTTGGTATATAAATGGTTACATAATGAATAAACTTGTTTCAATTATTTTATATTAAACATGTGACAGAATTTATGACCTGACTAGGTATACGCTCTGCTTAGTTTGGGGCTAGGTAGCTCTGTGTGAAATTTCCAGCAATATTTAATATATATTTATAATTATTTAATATTTAATGTTGTATATTTATTTTAGTACTTTCTAGTGATTACACCATTACACCATACACTTAATTTTTAGGATTATTTTACGCTTTATTTGATCTCTAATGTGAAACGTTTTGAGTGAACGATTTATGATGACGTCACCAAATTGCGCCGCCTTTACAATAATAAAGCAACCTTACTAATTGAGGGTGATGGTGCGAAATATCAGTGTAATTATTGTTTTAATATTGCTATAAGAGATTGAGGTTGGCCTCCAGATCACTCTGGACTGAGAATATAGTTGTCCGAAAAAACATAAAAAAGGAGTTAAATCGCCTCAAGATCGATGATAATAAAAAATACAGTGTTGGCTTTAGAACCCGAAGTTAAACCCTGGAACGCGTGTTTTATCTTAATAGTGCAATAAAGAATTTCTAACTAAGTACATCATTATAAAACACCTCAAAATCGTAAAAAAGAAGAAACTTTCTGCATCTTTTTGATTCGAGCGCGGCGAGCTTTTATTATGTATTTTGGGGTGTATGACTTATATTTACTTATATTATTTTAATCACGAGTAGTTATTGACCACATTATATTGTCATTACTATTGGAGCACAATCTCACCAGTTGGTAAGCGAGTATGTAGTATAAGATGGGGCACGAAGATCTAAAAGACACCTATTCACTTAGAAAAAACAAATGACGGTCTGTTTTCCTAAGCGAATACTCGTAGTACGAGCCTAACAGTAGTCGCATATGATGTGTAACATCTGACCACCGCGTGCGCTCATTGCTCAAATCAAACAGCGCGCGCTTCTCCGGTTTCCTGTTACACATTTCCGTCCCTTTTACCAAAATCTCACACAAACCGAGAGGAAAGATGTTACACATCAAAAAAAATATGAATCTTGTTCCATATTGGAATTGATTGGAAGTAGGTCACACAATTACGAGGGTATATCAACACCTTGTTATATGGATATTCCCTCACTGGCTGAGCGAAGTGGCGATACCAAGGTAACTGTCAACGCGTCTCTACGGGCCGACTACTATTACTCCCTCATTGTAAGCACCAAAAAAACAATATAAAACAGGTGCCCGCTGGTGGCTAAGTGGTAGTTTTAGCGCGTGTTACATCCCTCAAAAAGACGACATACATCTCCCATCAACCACAGCAGCCTATGGACATGTATGTCGAATTAAACCATGGTTAGTCGCTCTCGCATCAGCCTTTTACTGAATTCCCGTACAAAGGCTGCTCTAGGCTATGACCACAATATGTTTCACAAAACTTATCCGCAATCTAGCCAGTGAATACTACTGAAACGTACGATAAGCGTTGTTGTAAATCCCGAGTTCTATCTTATTTATTTCGTGGCAGATACAGTTTAGGGAGTAAAGTGGTTTGATGCAGAGGGAATTTTGTATTTTTTTTTTGAGATTCTGTTTATTACAAAAACTTATAGACCAGTCATAGAAATAAAACCTGGTCAAAGCTTTGTCGATACCCGTAAATGTGAGTTAAAGTTACGAAATCGGGAATACAGCGTGTTTGCAATTTTTCTTGTGTAAATATAATTAGTAACCGTCTGAGACGCAGGAGGTTACTGGTTCGATTCCCACCGCTGAATAATTGTTTGCATGATCTACAGATATTTGTCTCGGGTCTGGTTGCTTCTCTATGGTTGTATGTATTTACAAAAAATAAAGTACAAGCTTCCATGTCCAGCATTAATTATTTATTTAATTGTTTCCGTATGCGAAGCTTGCCAGTACAACCCAATCGCAAAGTGTACATTGTCGCTCACTTGACTGCTTATACAATTGGATTCTCAAAAGTTACCAACTAATTCCAGTTAGAGGTAAAGCATTTTATTAATAAAGCATTTATTAAGGAACCACAAATATACAGTCATGTGTACAGTTTAAAACGATGATGCCTGTATTAGTATGAAAACTGTGTTACAGACACCAACGCCCTCCTCCTATATATCTATGAGTTCCAATCAGGTAAATGGTACATTATCATAAAACTAAACTAAAAATACTAGTTATTCTCCAACAGACCAGAAGGATCTGTGTGGGTGCATGTATTTGTGAGTGTGTGTGTGTGTGTGTGTGTTTGTATGAGGGTGTATGTGTATGTATGTGTGTAATGGAGTGTGTGTTTTTGTGTGTAGGCACTATTTGGGAATCTTTAGGAGGTCCTCAGTATCTTCGTAATTTAAAGATTTAAGCCACTCTAGATATTTAATCTTACATTTGTTGTGGGGTAGCGGGTAAATGTTAATTTCCTTGTTAACTCTGTTGTACAAGGAAGAGCTTATAAAAAAGAAGTGACGACTTGCCACTGCTGTACGTCGTTGAGCTATTTTGCAAACTTTATCTGCTCTCCGTTTCGAATGTTTCAGGTTAGGGTCATAGAACAACTGAGAGTGCTTGCGAAGAATAGTTTGCAAAATGAATGTTTGCCGAACTGTGGGGACTGAACAGATCGAGTAAAGCTCAGTAGTAGGGAACCAGATAGGTTTTTTATTCATCACTTTAAGAACAGGTATTCATTCAGAAGAATTTTCGAAATAAAATAATTTGTTAGGACAGTATTTGCAATGTTTTAAATGTATTTTATTTCTTATCTAGTAGGTAATGCGGGCTTTTGGTTGTAAAAGTCTTGGAGCTTGTTATCTGCAGAGCTTAAACCAGTAGCAAGTAAAATGGGATGACTATTTACGAGGCAGTTCTCTGTTATAGGCGATGGTTACCACCCTTACATCAGGTGGGCCATAAGCTTGTTCCATCACCAAGTCGTATAAAAAAAATAAAAAAGGCAGGTGAATATGTACAATAGGGGTTCTGGCTTCAAAATCAATCAATTTCTACTTTATTTGTGATTGCCAGCACCTTCTTTATTTACACATCGATTCGTTTTAAGGTTTGTAATTTTTGGCAAATATTACGAAATAGTTTATGTAACTTATAGATTAAGTAACGATTTATTATATTATTTATAAATTATTTATTATTAATTGCAGTTATTCTGGATTTCAGACTTTTCCCCATATTTGTATCACTAAAGCTACACGCGTACCAAATTTTAGCACTATGGGATCACTGGTATACCCTGTGAATTTTGTCAAAGTTTAGTTTTTGTTATGGCTAATAACTTAAAAACTAAAAAGTTTAAACTAAAAATAAAAAAGGGGTCGAAATGTACTCACAAAGGCTTTTTATTAGACTGGCTATTTGACCGGATAGTCCCATTTTGTTTTTTTACCCCTCTAGAATCCCTGTGTTTCAACAACCCCCCACATTTTTAGCTCATTTAGTCACTCCAAAATTATACTATCACTATCTATCTATATACCAAATTTCACGATGATTGTATAAACGCTTCGAATGTTATCCTCCGACAGACATACATATAGGTATATATAACGACGATTTGCCCAAGTTGATTGGGAGATCTCGCTTCGCTCGATCAATAAAAGAATAAATGATAAACCCTAATATACACAAACTTGGAATGACACATATAGTCATTCCAAGTTTGTGTGAAACGAAGCTTAAAAACCGTAGCGTGCCAACACCGCGCTACTTGGCTTTGGGTGCACTATAAAAAAGATATAGATAAAAAACAGTAAACGGATATTTACCATAATTTGTGTGCAATAAAAATACCGATTAGACTTCGTGATTTATGTATCTATTTTTTTGTTGAAATGTGTTTTAACCCCCGGCGCGTTTTAACGGTGTTTTAAGTTTGAAACCTGTCTGTATGTGGCATCGTAGTTTCCAAACGGATGGTCCGATTTGGACGCGATTTATTTCAACAGTAAACTTGTTTAACTGAGTCAGTTCTTAGAGTGATAAAGATCAGGTCAGCCGATCCGAAGATAACAGCATTTTTCCTTTTTGGCTGAAGGGGTTAAATTTTTAAGTTACACTCGTACTTTTTTATGTTGTGTACAATTTAGAAATATTACCTACTTTACCCTTTATTGTACCTCTTCTATTTGTGAATTGTGTTGATTCATAAACCATATTACCTTTTCGTGTACATTTTTATTTGGTATATAAACCTGATAGTTTCGTTAGTCACGTATAACCTAAAATAAATAAATCTAACAACTTTGTTATGTGTACATTAAAACTTATGCAATTACATAACCCACTTTCTTAAACGTCACATTAAAAGTGCCGTTCCCCATCGACCAAAGCAACAAAATTGCCGTTTCACAACAAAACTGCAGTCCGTCTGCCAATATCCCTGAATCACTCGAACATGGTCACTAGACCTCGAGAATGTTTACGCATTCAACACTGATTTGTAGCCAGCCTTTTTATTGTCTTTCCCGTTTTATACTTCCCCCAACTCGTTGGTTTTACACTGATATAGGGTTTTAGAGACAGCTTGTACAGTTTATGCTAGCGGGACATTATTATTTTTTTTATTTACATAGAAACTTCTAATAAATAGATGGAATAAATAAATAAATACGGCTGGACATTTTCACACAGCGCTATCTAGCCCCGAACTAAGCTCTGCTTCTACATGGGCACCAGATAACTGATAGAATATTTATATACAGTGTGATTTTGTAAATAAATACTTATAATATATAGAAAAACGTCCGGATCCGGAACGAATATCTGTAGATCATGCAAACATTTGTTCCGCGGCGGGAATTGAACCCGCTACCTCAGTTACATTTACCTACCGTTTACATTGCTTAGTTCTGTATGTAATCATGGTCATTATCATCAATCATGTAAAATGATAATATTTTATTTCAATGATAATGGCTGTTATGCAACTGTGTCACCAAGTGGTATTAGTACATTATTATACAAGGGCTGAAAGCGTTCTATAGTACACCCGAGAATTGTTTCCCGCTAACTTGCTAATTGCGGGTGTTATCGATCGCTTAAACCCGAGTATAACACATAAATTTTCATCACGAATGCGAGGATATTAACAGTCTTTTATAACCTCATTTCAGCCTCATTCTATTTTCAAATTTGCCTATGACCCTCGGGCCGTAAACCAAATTTTCGGAGCTGTTATCGAGTTACAATTAACAACTTTGTTGTTGTTGAAGTGATGTTGAGTGATGAAAAACGGATTTAAGGATCCTTAATTCAATCCGTAAAATTGAAGTTTCGATATAATCATGATGCCAACTTTTGACTAAATTAAAGGTGATGTTGCCTTTATGGACTGAAATACCACCGAAAATAGACTGAATTTATGATTACAATATATTGGATAAGCGCGTGTCAAACCACGCACAGTGTCGGGTTCCGTAGTGAGTGCAGCTGAATCATATTAATGTTATAATACAAAGTTATTTCGCTGTTCATTCTAGTCATAAGACAGTGTTTACAAACCCAGCTATAGACATAATTTAAGTTGGTCGATTGCAGTAGAGCCTACTCAGCTTTGTTAGTTGGGAATTTCATAATCGAGGGAAACACACGACTATTATGAACATAGACCATTTTAAAGCTTTATATTTCGTAAACGAACTCTTGTTCCAAAAAAGAGTTGAGGAAATCTTAGAGTATTTTTAAAAGACTTAATCAACTATACTGGGGTATAGTTACGATAAAAAGTAAAAAGCGCGTGTAAAAACTTACATAAAACAAGTATTAAGTGCCTTTTTCATAACTTACTTGGCGTTACTAAAACTAGAGATAAATAATATAAATGTGAACGCTAACAACGTAACAAAACCGAAGCGAGACTAACGGGCGAGTAACCTATATTAGGTGAGCAGAGTGAGTCACGATATCTTAAGGGTTTTAAATGCTAACCTTGCTACTCATACAAGTTAAAAAACTATTTAACGTGTGTTTAAATAATTCCTTACCAATTTGATATAGCAATTTTTTAAACACACGCAAAACAGTGTTTATTAACTTTTGTGATAAGACCCTACCCTACGAGTAAATCGACTGTAATTGGTGGAATACACAGACAGAAACACAAACATAGCAAAACTTTAAAGGAGCCTAGCTCGACTATACGGTACCCTAAAAAGTAGGGTAAGTACTGATATCTTTCTACGCTGTGTTGAGATCACAAATTACGTTGTCCTACTTGTTTCCCTGCGTAAATTTCCGCTGCGGCTGAGTTTAATCGAGATTTGTATTTATTATTAACATATTTTATGGAGCAGTCATTCTATTTATATAATTATGCTTATGAAGATGAAGGTATATACATATATAATATACAGGATATTGTACAATTCAAATTTAATAATATTACTTTAAGTTGGAACTTAATAAATTAAATATTTATTTCAAATACACATTAAAAGAGCATAATAAATTCCTAAGCGAAAAAAGACTTTTGTAATTTTGATGAACATAAGTACTAATGTGAAAATAGTATATATATAAATTCTAATACGACACTGATGTTTATTATTCTGTAATCGTAGTTTTTTAGCACTCAAATAACTACGAATAACCAAAATAACCAAATAATAAAGTACTCTTTTTTTTGATCAAATGTTGCGCGAAACAAAATCCACTTAGGAGCCTTTCAGTAGGAGTGGTGTAAAAGTTAAATCAATTACTGTGCTTCAATACCTACTTACGAACATCGAAAATAAAATCAATATGTAGATATTTGATGGCAAAATGATGCAAACATTGCTCTAACGCTAAAAACTTAGCAATGTTTTTATGCACTTAGCTGTAACCATAAATTTAAATAGAAGCTTTTTTAGAACTTTGCTTTCTTAAAGCTTCTATTATATAGATTATTTATATATATTATACCGTTTTGACATTGTAAATTTTTATTAATTAAAATTATTATTAATGTTATACTGTTGAGAATGCTTTTTTTCGTCTATATATATTCGTCGCTATAATCTCGAAGTCTTTAAGTTCAGAGTGAATAGGTTATTTCTATTTAAGCCTGCTCCATCTTCGATCACACCATCACTTATCATCAGGTGAGGTAGTGGTCAAGCGCTTAGCTATCACTAATAAATAAATATAAACAAAATTGTTTGTCTGTAACAATGTACTTTATTCAAAATTAATGATTTTTAGGGTTTAGGAGAATAGCCAGCAAATTAGGGTTCGATTCCCACCGCGGTACAAATGTTTGCAGGATCTATAGATATTTGTTCCGGGTCGGGATGTTTTTCTATATAATATAAGTATGTATTTACAAAAAATTAGATAAGTATTCCATCAGTTATCTGGTTCCCATAGTACTCTGCTTAGTTTGGGGCTTGATAGCGCCGTGTGAAATGTCCATCATTTTTTTTTATGTTGAGAAGTCCATAGTTTATACGACAATTTTTTAAAGCAGCTCTATCGAGACGAGTTCAATGAAGACACTGCCCAGACATGTGATTTAGCTGTAATAGTTAGTGTTCAACATCTTGTTTTTAGGTTTTCTAAGAAAATTAGTATTGTGAAATTTATTTCATCGTCATCACCATCATTTTCAGCCCTTCTTATCCCACTGCTGGGCATAGGCCTCTCTTCCTTGTTGCCATTCGTCTCTATCCTGCGCTGTTCTAACCCACAGACGACCTGAGATTTTTAAAGAAATGTATTTAAGTTTTCAAAAATGGATTATTACACAATCTTAACACGACTTTAAAAAATAAGAAACATAAGATTTCTTTACCATTATTTTAACAAACACCAAAACAAAATATTATATTTTACAAAAAAACAAAACATACATGCGAAATTGTTTGCCCGCGGTTTATAATGTCGTCGCTTGAAAGGAACTCCTGTCAGTATAACACAATTAAAATGACCTATATAAATAGTAGCTCAATTTTAACGTCCAAGCTGAAGAGAAATATTGAATAAATGCTTTTACGGGCTCATAATTAAGCTGGAAAATTACTTCAGAAATACCTTCTGTCATTTTCTTTCCATTTATTAAGCACACATATTTGCGTCAGATGCGATAGTTACATTTAAACCAATGATAGCAGCGTCGATGTGATCAAGTTTCAGACTCTCAAAGGATGCCATTGGTTAAATAGCAGATATCATTAGTTTAAATGTTACTGTCGTCTCGCTAACCTCTAACGGATAACCCCTGCGTTATTTATTATTGATCGAGCGAAGCGAGATCTCCAAATCAACTTCGGCAAATCGGCGTTGTATGTATGTAAGTATGTATTTTTAAAGTATTTATGTAAGTAAGATTTTTGATTTGATTTGATTTGATTTTGACGTATGTATGTTTGTCCGAGGATAACTTTCGAAGCGTTGATCCGATCATCGTGAAATTGTATAACATAGGTGTGGCACAATTTTGGTGTGATTAAATGAGTTAAAAATATGGCGGGGTTGTTGAGATATTGGGGTTCAAGAGGGGTAAAAAAAAATGAGACTATTAGGTCAAGTGGGACGTCAAATGAAAAGTTTTCATAAGTATATTTCAACCCTGTTTTTATTTTTAGTTTAATCTTTGTAGTTTTTGAGTTATTAGCCATAATAAAAACAAAACTTTGACAAAATTCACACCAGTGACCCCACAATGCTGAAATTTGGTATTCGTGTAGCTTCAGTGACACAAATATAGGCAAAAGTCTGAAATCTAGAGTAACTGCATTTTGTACCCCAAAAAAGAGTAACCAAGTACATGAACTCCCGTTACCTGTAATTTGAATGAAACTGTAGCTCAAGTAAAATGGTTGTTCATTTCGTGGCACTATTTTATTAGTCGAGTAATAAGGTCGGCTTGCACAACGATCCTTAGATATAGGTATTTAGCGACTAAACATTTTAAAGTTTTACGTAGGTATTTGTATGATTTGACAACTCTTTTAATCAGTCTTAGCCACTAAATACGTTTAGGCATCGTTGCGCAAGTCGCCCTAAGAATATTTTTTTTTGTGTTTTGGGACTCGCGAGATCTCAGTTCGGGGCAAACCATGAGTTATTATAATTTACTAGCTGACCCTGCAAACACTGTCCTGTGATATACATTATCAAACAAATCAAATGCAGAATGAAATGTCAGTGACGCGACACTTCATGTAAATAACTTTGCGTCAACAAATACTAAAATCGCGATTAATAAATGGGGGTGGGGTGGGGGGGGGGGGAAGGGGGAAAATACTTTACGACCAATCCTTCTACCTACCATATATTAAAAAAAAAATCAGTAAATTCGGTCGACCTGTTTCGGAGGAGTGCGACCACTAAAACCGTGACACGAGATTTTTATATATTAGATAATATTCGATTTTGTGTTCACTAAACTAAACTGTCTCATGAATCTACCGGTTCGATCGTACAAATATTATATCAAACACCCGATTCGATTTTACTGTATTGAAAGTAAGTATACATGTGTAGTATTACAATAATGTAGGTACAAACTGAAACAGAATAGCTATTAAAATACTATAACAAAATGTTAATTTATCTGACCCAAATTACAATCATATAAATTGAACCTGTTCTTTGGTTTAAGTCAAACAGAAACGATTAGAAGAAAATTGGTCATTGTTACCTGATGCATAAATGTAATTTACGCCCTAATAGGGGCGTAAGTAAGTTTGACAATAGAATGAGACTCATGATATTCTTAAATGAAATACAACCTCCATGACAAATCCTTATTTCTATTTAAAATAAAAGAGGTTACTTTCATAAATGCTGAAATTAAATGTAACCTCCTTGACGAATCCTTATTTCTATTAAATAAAATATCTTGGCTGCAATTGATCACTTATACCCCTTGTATAACAATGCACTGTTATTTGTCATTGTATGTTACAAACACTTGAATTTTATTTAAACGTGAAGATATTGTGGAAACGAAGAAGTTTTATTCCGTTATCTCACTCCGAACGAAATGGGGGCCGTTCATTCCAGTTCTCTGTTTGCTTTTCACGTTTTATTATTTATTGAGTCAATATTTTATTATGATCAATTCGGCGAGGGTCTTAGTAAATTATATTTATTAATTAAGAAAATTCTGATTTTGTCCCCGAACAAAAACTATTCTGTTTTTTGGCAAAAACTTATGATAGTTTACAGATATTAGTAAAAACGGTGTTAGCTTTTTCAGGAACTCAAAAAATATATAATTTACCATCAACTGCTGCAAGCTGAAAAATCTGTTTTCATTTTTAACATTAGTTTGAGCTTGTATAAAAATATTGTCCGAAACAGTAAGATCAATTGTAAATCAAACACCTTCTGAATATATTTTATCCCAACATTACCAAGCTTTTAACTTCAACACTACAAAATTCAAACGCTTTGAAAGTCCCACATTTCTTCGCTTCACACATAACAAATTTACGAGGTCAAGCTTTCAAAGCAAACCTAAACCACTGAAGAGTTCTAAAGAACCAAATACGACTGCACAAACAAATCCTAAAACACTTACCTCGCCCTAGAAACCGTCTACACTCAATACACTTTACACACAACCGAAAAAAGCACTTTCGAATTAATTCAGTTTATGAGTTCCAGTTCGTATATCGAGATGAGATCTCCGAGGGGTGGGAGCACGTCCTGCCCCCGTGACGTCTGAATGCAGACTGAAGTCTGGAGTCCGGGATATCAGGAGGCTGCGGCCACAAATGTCGAGATAAGTCCAGAGCGCTAAGCTGATTACAACTGTGGATATCTTGGTACGATGTGACGGGATTTTACACTAAACTTTATTTATTTTCAACTAAAAAGCTCTCCATTAAACCAATTGCCTAGTCACTTTATTACGCAGCGAAACATACATAGGTAAGTAAAGAGTTTATGCGGATGGGAATAAACTTAAATAATAATCATAAAATTAATATTATTGCAAACAAAATATAAAACAAAGTTCAATTAAAATAATCGACTGCACTTATTGAGACCATGTGCAAAATCATGTATATGTTTCATATATCTTTTTACCCGAACAGTAAAAAAATATAATCAGTAGATAGCCCGAAGCATAAAAAATTAACGCGTCCTGACCCTCATATCTTTGAACGTGTCAAAGACTCCCTTAGATCGGAAGTGGCTAATTCAACACATCCGGCTGTATAGAGTTTCTTAAAAATATTCAGACCTTGGGCCTTTTCCCTTCAAGGTCGTAAAGTTGTATAGCCTCTTCTAAAACAATGGCCTATTGAAATCGGTTCTTTGTAATGCTACAGGGAGCGATGTATTAGCATAGGTTTACCGTCTACCTTTGTTGGTCATTATAAACTCCTAAGTTTGACCCTTGATTGAAAAATATTACTCGTAGCTCGTAACTTTTTCGTAGGACCCAAGAACTTTAAGAATTTTTCAAGAATTTTATGTGTCAAACAAGAACTAGAAGGAACTAAATCTACTCATCATTATTTTACTAATCTCAAGATTATTATGCGTTATAAACTATGACCTCAATAATCGAATCTCACGGTTCATACAGTATAGCCCAGTCTAACTTGCTTCCTATTACTCTCACACCTACAAAGTGCAAATTTTAAGCCAAAGTCATTGCTCAATTCGCGTCCTCATTTCACATCTCATAATTCCATTCAAAAGCAATATTTCCAAACTTTTTATACGCCACACTGGCTGAGTTTGAAACATGGTGCGTTCATGAATAATGGCAAAAGTTGAAACAATTTAAAATTGAACTGTCCGTATTTCAGTTGAATATTAATTTTGAGGATTTCACTTGCCATTATAATGAAAATTAATTTCACATAATTTTGTTCCGGCTAGATGGTATGCTGGTCTGCATTGTAGCTCAAAGGAGCCGAAGATATGGTTCTGTGGCGCACCTTGCGACAGACCAGTCCAGTAGTGGACTTCTTTAGATTGATGATAATGATGAATGTTGTTAAGACTCAAACTGCTACATGAAATTTATTGATTCAGCATTTTCTTTTACGTGGTATTTTATTGCTCCTGATAAAAATGACACGTTCCGATAAGAAGGATCCAAAAGGGTTCCCTACAGTGTAAGTAGATTGTGGCATGTAAAGTGTTCTGTGTTAACCACCACACATTTTATTAAATTTTGAAAAGGTTTTTCAGTAAAACGTTTATAAAACATAGCAAGTAATGGGTTTAATAATCATATAAAGGACTAGCTGACCCGCCCGTGGCTTAACACGCGTGGTTTGTCGACAAAACATTACCCTCTACTTGCACAGACGCGCAGTCGGTCAAATAAAAAGTAGCCCATGTCCCAGTCCTCGTCATAATCTATCTGTATACCAAATTTCACCAAAATCTTTCCAGCTTATTAGCTAGTCGTGAAAGCGTAACAAGCAGACAGACAGAGTTACATTCGAATGTATAGTATTAGTATGTATTGGGAAGCTTACTTACGTAAATCGTTTTTCCTTTTTTGTGTGCACTTTTTCACGAAATGTTTTCATCGGTGTCAACAGTACAAAGAAGTAAAATATTACGTTCGTGTGTCTATAATAGATTTATATATATAGTGTAGGTATATTTATCTAACTTAAACTGTAGGAAAAGTTACCCAAAACTCAGCCTTTCATCTTTAGAGTATTGGGAGCATTTCCATAATAACGCATAATCTGGCAGCAACATTGGTATTCAGACGTAATCGTTTGGTCCCATGGGAGGCAATTAATAATTGTTTTATGCAAATCCCCTACCCTTATCAGATAATACAACATTGTAGACACAAAGAGAGAATTAGTTCTCAGAACCATTGAGTTTGGTGGTACGAGTATAAATGAGTCAAATTGAAATGAACGCGGTACATAAGTTTTTGTCATGAATAGAAATGACTGTTTATTTGTCGGACAAATTAAATTTCTCCTTGTTTGTTATTCAAGACCTTTTTTTGATTGGAGGGATGCAATTACTCGAAGTAGGTATTTTACTATCAACAGAATGCCGTTGAAAAAAGCCTAATATTTTTCCCATGGCTTCAGTCTAAGAATAAGCTATTACAGGCCACACAAGATCAGTCTCTCTGGAAATCTAGGGTCTCCCATAGATCTAGAATCTATGACGCTCAGTTTAAGACGTGATCTTGTTTTATCTCAACCAGTGCGATTCTAGCGAATATCTATCTTATTTTGTTATTATTATGAGATTTTGTTTAGTAAACTGAAATCGACGATCGTATTTTACCTAATCATTGTTACTTCATTGAAGATAAACTGAAAGTCACCTAGCAAATTGAAAAGTAAAATCTCTAATTAATTAAATATTCGAGTTTGAGTACTAAATTACAAAAACAAACTTTGTTCACCCTTTGAGTCCAATCACTGCTGTGTTTAATTACTTAAATGTCAAGAAAATAAGGCTTAAACCTGACGGTGCGATTTGTAGCATAAAAACATATAATTTAATTTTATAGTCAAGAGTAAAATAACGAGATAAAAAGGAAAACTCACGCTGAAAACACTGAAGATTAATCCCTCGGGAACGGATAGGTTATGTTTTTGAGATTGCTTTGTCAAGAATGTTGGCCATGTAGGTACCTTTTGTGTTTAGTTACACGTGATTTGTAAAATTTATTTACTTAAGTACTAGACTAACTACGCAGACTCTACCAAGCGAAGGCAATAAACCAAACAACCGCTCTCGTTCCTTACAAAAACATAAGGTTATACGTTAAAAACACATTTTTCTTTGTATTTCATAAACCCGCAATTGCAGCGAAAGACGAGAGAAAATCCGCACCATGAGATTCAAGTATAATAAAACTTTTAAAATAAAATAATTCATTGACTCTGGGAAACCAATCGAAATTTGTTCAGAGTTATTGGTGTTCCAACAGTGGGTTTATCTTCATAACGAATGATTTCAACTTTTAGAGTTATTCTGAAAGTAAATGGAAAACATTGAAATTGCAGATTAGTCTGTTCGTGTAACTTAATTACGATCGCGGCTGCTTTATTAAAGTTGGTGGTGAGTTCAAAGTTCGGTTCAATAAAGTTAATTTATTCAATGATCAACACTGCTCTGCCCTTAGAGGTTTGTTCCAAAATGCATTGAAAGTAATATTATTTTAAAATTTGACGATCTGACTTCCTTGATTTGACTTGTCTATTAGGTATCACAGTAATATCATAAATAATGAAAGCTGGTTGTTTGCTTAATTTGTTTGTTGATGACCTTCGTGGTGCAGTGGGCGAATAGCCCGCTGAAACGCAGGAGGTAGCGGGTTCGATTCCCGCCGCGAAATAAATGTTTGCATGATCTACATATATTTCTTCCGAGTCTGGATGTTTTTATATATAATATAAGCATGTTTTACAAAAATAAAGGTATATAATATTCTATCAGTTTTCTATAGTACAAGCTCTGCTTAGCTTAGGGCTAGATAGCACTTAGTGAAATGTCCAGCCATATTTATTTATTTATAATTCATTTGTTACTCAATCACGTCGTAACGAGTATACCGATTGCGAGGAAATTTGATAAATAGATAGATTTTGACCTTGATTAAAACATAGGCAACTTTTTAGCAACAAACCACGTGTTCGAAGCCGCGGGCGGAAGCAACTAGGCAATAAATCTATTCGTATGAGCTTGTGGCCAACTCTGGTGTCGGAGTTTTAGTCCACCCAAGGGCCTCCGATATGGGTTGTGGACCTTTACAGTCAGATGAGATGATATCCGAGTCATGGAAATGTTCATTTGTTGTTTTCACTTTTGCAATTTTCCGATCAAAGACATCGCACTTTGACACAGATATTTGCAATCGAGAATTAAATCATAGATTAGCCAATCCAAATCATCTGTTAGTCGCTGATAAACGAAAACTGATTGCGTTATCTGAAACTAATTTCAGCTTCGTAAACCGTATCAATCAATGTCGATTGGATGCGGGTTTGACCCTGACGTGTAGCACATCTTCACGTCAATCTACGTTTATAATTGGCAAGGCAATCTGCGGCAGCCGACCAGTCAGTCATAGTTTTTTAGCAATAAAATCCGGTGGCATACTTTTACATGTATTTATTTCGAACGTTTGTGTGCATGGAATGAGTTGAAATTGGGCGTCAAAGTCAAAATACCTCATTCACCGAGCGAGCGAAGCGTCTCAGTTGCGAGATTGGCCAAAAATGCTTTTGTCTGTTTTCGCCTACAGGTCGCGTTTTTCAATCGATTTTGACGAAAATTGGCACACAAGCTCCTTGATTTATTTACATTTTTTAGTCGATTATGATTTTTGAATAGGGGAAAAATAGGGGAAGTTTGCTGTAGCGTTATTTTCGACGGATTTCAATCAAATTTGAGAGGCACACTAAAAACTTAATTCTACTACTTATAGATGTTGCGAAAAAAATTCCAAAAAAGGGAGTGGATGGGGAAGAGAGTGGAAACTTGCTGCAATGTAACGTAATGTTTGCTGTATGGACACATTTCAATTTTTGAAGTTTTTTTTGAAAATGTATACCTATCTATAATAATATTTTCTCAGAAGTCTACAAAGGTATTAGAAAGTTCAAGCACATGAAATTCGATTTAAAATTGTACTTTATCTGTTAATTTTGTTGCGCAAATTACTTGGGACGCAAGAACGCATCTACTGTTCTCACAGAAACAGTAGGATGTATTAAGTAAAAAAAATAGACACGAAAATAAAAAAAACCTTTTTCTAACCTCGAGCGCCGTAATTTTGATAAGCAAAATTTGTAATATAATTTTTTTGTTAGTTGGTTAATTGCCAATACATAAAAGATACATATGAAATGAGGTACAGCAATATTTTTTTAAATTTTGATCACCTCTTCTTCATAATTAAATGCGCAAGTAACTAGATCTCTAGTAAATGTTTACATGTTACTCATCGCAATAAACCTTATATTAAATTAACTTTTTATATTAAACTATACTTACTCAGAATACCTAATTCTTTAGTAATTGAATGCCTCGGGAAAATTTATGAATCATAATCTATACATATAAAATGCTTTGTCCTGAATGACTGACTGACGGATCAATGCACAGCCTAAACCGCTGATCATAGAGACCTGTAACTTGGAGGGTGTGTTCTGTGTACGTAGGCATCCAATAAGAAAGGATTTTCCGAAATTCTAACCTTAAGGGGGTGAAAAAGGGGGGGTAAGGTTTGTATCCAATCTACTTCAAATTTTGCATAAACCTTATTTAACAGAATTGATGCAAGACGTATTTCGTATTTTATCGATATTCATCCCATAACGGGGTTAAAAACGGGTAGAAAATTAAATCAATACTGCTTAGTTATATATTGTATTAGTTATAATATTGTATGTTAGCGGTTAAGAATTTTTATATGGATTTTTAAATCGGAATTAAATGAATAATAATAATAATTATTGCATTTGATTTATATTACATTTTATTTCGACACATGTTTGAAAACTCAATCCGATTTTATTCAAAAAATGTTAAACTCACTTAAAAACATAAGCAAATACTCTTTAAAATTGGAATGTCTCTAAAGTCACCGTACTATGTATATTAGTACCTCATTTGAAGGTTTCTAAGCTTAAAGAGGTTATGCACTTTTAGCACACGGCCTCAGGAAGGACGTAGGGTTCTAAATTTTAAATGGTAAGGACTAGAACATTTTGGTCAAAATAAAATAGTTTTCTTTTAGTTTGTCTTAGAAGTTTAATTTATTGTATTGTTTTTCGCATTTTTTACATTACACTAATATTATAAAAGTGAAAGTTAGTATGTTTGTTTATTTGTTACTCAATCACGTCGTAACGGCTGAACCGATTTCGATGAAATTTGGTATATACGTAGATTATAACCTGGATTACCGCATATACTACTTTTTACCCCATAAATCAGTTCCCATGGGATAAAAATGGCGTGTCAATTCAAGTTGCAACAGCGAGATTAGCTTTATTTCTAGGTTACCTACACATTTAGTCGTGTAACGCGAACGAAGTCGCGGGCAACAGCTAGTCTTATATGATAATTTATAAAACAAAGTCGGGTTAGTTGCACCATCTAAAACTCAAGAACGGCTGGACCGATTTTGATGATCTTTAATTTGTTGGATTTGTCTCCGCCTCGAATAGCACAATAATTATTAAAATATCGGAATAATTCTCTCAAAAAAAAATTATGAAGAATATTTATTTTCTCATACATAGATGCAGCTAATGATGGCCGATTGGCAATTGTACCGGCGACGTATATTGGCAGCCCGCATCATATGCACGTCAAGGCGGAACAAAGTTCGGCGGCTCAGCAAGTGTTAGCATAAAATAAGCCCAAAGTTCTTGAAATTTATTGAGATTTTGAGCTTAAACAAAAGTCGTCAAAAATAATATGCAAAGAGGTCCTCATCGAGAGGGGAAATTCTATTAAACATTTACATAACAGCTTCAAGCCTTCAACATTGAGACGATGTCGGTCTTGCGTCGATGTTCTGCGTCAAAATGAATAATTTACACTGCGGTCATACTCGACCGCCCGCAAAATGCCAGTATGACATAGGTATATTAGCTACTAGCTTCAACCCGCGGCTTCACACGCGTGGTTTGCCAATTCAAAGTGGCTAATGTATTAATCTATACCAATATATCAAAAGTATGGAAATTCCTAAGGTCCTTGGGGATTGGTAAGTCTTGTCAATCTAGTATTCCAAACAATCTCAACATCGATTTATTAAATAAACACTTCACGTCTTCTCCTAACCTTGTTGCTACTGATAAAGCTGACACTTTAAAACATCTTTCTTTAATACTACCCCTGGACTTCCATCATTTCAATTTCTATCAATTCTCCGATTGTGATGTTAAGAAGAGCGTAAAATCCATAACTTCTGACGCAGTCGGCAGCGATAGTATAAGTCGAAACATGATCACGCCCATTTTGGATGAAATTATCCCTGTCATCACACATCTTCTGAACAGTTCCATTTCCAGTTCCACCTTCCCCTTCTGGAAAGATGTTCAAGTTACTCCTCTTCCTAAAAAACATTGATGCAATTTTCAGTAATCAATCGAACAGACATACATATTAACAGTAATATCATACATACATTATGCAGAACATACCAAAGTATTGGTCTCACGTGGCTTTTGTACATACATATATGATAATATTCGTTTATTAATATAAGTATGGTTCTATCATATGTGATTGAGTAACAAAGAAACAAACAGATACAATTATGGAGGATCTGAATTTTATGTTTATTTTAACATCTGCTGCTATGTAATATCCATTTTCGCATTCAATAAATGAATTGAACTGAACTGAAAACAAATAAATAAACAAACATCCAAACTTTCGCATTTATAATATTGGTGTGATTGGGACGAGAAATGAACGCTTGGAGTCGACTTTTGAGGGGATCAGAGAACACTACGAAAAATATACCTTTAATATACCGTATATTAAAGTAAGTAGTGTAAGTAGTATATATTATGAAGTCGTAGTCTAAGTATTGTTATTTCTAAGTATACTTCTATTAAATAACTTACCTTATAGAATAATTTAGTAAGATATTTTGCGATACAAAAACATTGTAGATAGTGCATTTAATTTTACTATATGGTTTGTATGAACATATAATATGTTATATAGATAGACTATATACTATATATACTAGATATACTACATATATAATATATATATGTAAGAGAATATGTAAGAGTATATGTATATTTTTTAAACATATACTTATAAAAATAATACCCTTAGAAAACCTTAGTAGGTTTGAATATAAATAATATATTATATAATGTGTATGTATACTCGAAAAGAATACACCCCATCAAAATTACAAACATTATATAAAACAAATTTATTATCCAGACACGCAATATCAAGAATCACGGATCATCAATCTATTTCATCCTGATTTACCCATTCTCACCTTTTGTGATTTATCGTTGGTGCCATTGTGGTTTACGTTTCATTTAAAATGTCACTTCTGGTTTGTTAATTTTATTACCTATCTGGTTGAATTGGGTTACCTGCTTTAAAGGTTTATTTACAAAATTAAAAAATTGCTTACAGTTTTAACCAGAGTGCAAACTGCCTTAAACTGAACACAAAAAGCAAAACACTTATATAAAACTTAAATATACCTTATGAGACACATAAAAAGAACTAGGAGTTGTTGTTGGTAACATACATTTTTCGTCTACTGAGAGGTATATATGGTGCACAATCCGCGAGTGGTGATGTGTGAGGGTTTGTACGTACCTGATAATTGCGTGTACCTTTATGCGGCGACGAGCTCGGCTGCTCGCGATCCCGAGGGCAAGGCCTAATCTCCTGAGCGAGGCTCCATTCACGCGAGCCCTTCAGGTTATCAACAGCATATGTCTAGCCGAAGATGTTGATATTTTCAATATTACCTTGGGTCTTGCATTTTCACAGTGGGACCTATCTAGTCTAAGTGTAAATAAGTAGTTTATAAGTACTAGATATTAAGGTTTTTCACTGATGCTTTGGTGTCACTGTGCTGGCTGTGTAAAAATTTAAATAAATATATATATACCTAGTCAGGTCATTAATTCTGTCACATGTTTAATATAAAATAATTGAAACAAGTTTATTCATTATGTAACCATTTATATACCAAAATGAACTTAACAAAACATAGATTCTTATGACACTAAAGTTTATTCAAAATGACCTCCGTGATTTTGAATACAGGCCTTCAATCTGCGCGGCCAGTCGTCTATCGCAGCACGAACGAGGTCCATGTCAATATCGGCGGCTGCCATAATCAAGGATGTCTTGAGTGACTCCAAATTGGGATGAGGCTTTGAGCACGCCTTTTCCTCCAAGTGTTGCCATATCTTGTAATCTAACGGATTCAAATCTGGACTGGAGGAGGGCCAGTCTTCGTGCCGGATGAAGTCGATTTCACGCGCCGCCAGCCAGTCTTGTGTGCTCTTCGCTCTATGAGTTGGCACCGAATCTTGTTGGAATACCCAGTGCCTGTTATTGAACATGGTATGAGAAACAGGTTCCACAAGGTTCGTCAGGACTGTATTTTGATACACAACTGCATTCGTTTTTACACCTTTCTCACAAAAATGTACCTCTGTTAAGCCCCAATAAGAAACTCTCAACCATACCATGAGCGAGGATGGAAAATGACCTCGTTGGACACGCGAAATACGGTTGCTCGCTTCTTCACTACTGTGTGCGTACACCTTATCATTTTGTTTGTTGTAGCTCTCTTCTACGATAAAAATTTTTTCATCCGAAAAAAGAATTTCCCGATATTTTTTTCCCGCGTACCGCTTCAACAAAGCGCGGCATCTCTTCAGTCTCAGGTCCATTAGACGAGCATTCAAACGATGTCCTGTTTTTCTTCGATATGCCCGAAGTCCTAAGTCTTCATTTAACACCCTTTTCACCGTGGTTCTGCTTAACCCCATCTGAAGGGTCAACAGTTTCTGCTTACGTTTGGGATTTCTTTGAATTCGCGCCTTCACAGCTTTTATCACTGCTGGAGTCCTAACAGACCGAGGGCGACAACTTCTTGACCTGTCATCTACACTAGAGTCTTCATTTTATCGTTTGATGGTGCGATAAACGAATCTTTTGGTTATATTCAAATTTTTCAGTATGTCAAAAATTTGAATTGGCGCGTAACCGCAACGATGCAACGCAATAACTGCAACACGGTCTTCTTTAAGCGTCCACTCCATATTTAAAAATGAGTAAAATTCTAAAAAGTAAACATTTTTATTTTCATGAACAATTCGAAATTCGAATTCTATCAACTTTTTTGTGGCCAGCATTCTATAAGAAAAGTTTTTACTGTGTGACAATACTTATGACCTGACTAGGTATATAAAACAAAGTCGGGTTCGTTACACCATTTATAACTCAAGAACGGCTGGAACGATTATGATGATCTTTAATTTGTTGGATGTCTCCGCCCCGAATAGCAAAATAACTATTAAAATAGCTGAAAAATTCACGCAAAAAGAAATTATGAAGAAAATTCATTTTCTCATACATAGATGCAGCTAATAATGGCCGATTGACAATACCGGGGCGACATTAGCAGCCCGCGTCTTAAGCATGTCAAGGTGGTACGAAGTTTGGTGGGTCAGCTTAACAAATAAAATAAAATGAACCATCTTCATTACTTCCTCTGGCGTGTCGGGTCGGAGCCTTAATGGAAAGATAACCCCTAATTAGGCAAATATATTGTTTTTTTTTAGATTAGATTATGTAACTCTTTATTGTAACATCACGTGTAACGTTTCAAGAAAAATATAAACGACTTTAGAATAGTTTTTATTATAGAAAATATGTAAAACACATTATGCGTCCCTATTAAATTTGAGGGTTGCCCTCGATTATTTTGGGATCTCATCATCAGATCCTGACTTGGTGCCAATGGGATGACCTGAGAAGTATAAACAAAAAAAGAATTTTGCGAATCGGTTCAGGAGTCTTCGAGTAATCGGGAAACAAATAAAAAAAGATTCCGATGAATTTAGAAACTCCTCCTTTTTCATAAGTTAGTTAATAATAAATTACAGAACATAATTTCTTACAACTTAGTACAATGATTTAGTAAATATTTTAGATTTAGTATAATATATTTTTTTCTAATATTTACAATTTTAACCAATGTTTTTTATTTACTTTGTGAATTACTGTATCGAGACTAGACGCTCCTATTTTTTGTGACGGATGGACATTGGAATGGATCCTTTAAAGGGAAATCCCTCGTAGATTACCCAGAAGACGATTTCCAATCTCTTCTTCAAATAAGTACTTAATCTATACGTTACTCTCATCCACTGTAGTCGCTCTCAATGGGACCATACTCCAACTAAAAGCCCTGAATAATGAAGTTTACAGCTGCAAAAAGCCTCTTTAATTGCCTACCCTTTAACATACTTTAGCAGGGATAGGAGCGTTATTACCCAAGATAAAAGGCTTGCTGTTTTTAACTTAGTTTATGGCGTAAGATTGTCCATTAAAATGGCATTTTACATCATGTCAAAAAACTAAATAATCTCCTACTCTCAAAATATAAAGAGAGATCTCAAAGTATTAAAGCTTTCTTTATAAAAAATCAATCGAATTTCAACAAACATTATGATTTTTAACTAAAATTATGATATTTTTTTTACTACACGGATGATGTTGAAAATGCAAGCAAATTAAGGTAATTATGGTCTATTACGATACACTGCCCTGCGTCCAATAACTTGAGGTAATATAGCTGTAAAGCCTCATGTGCCTATCTATTTTTGAGCTTTCATAAACCTGCTTTACGAAATTTTCACTCAAAGACATAGCAGATTTTGTATAAAAAATAAAATGCCGACATTGTTCCGTAAAAATTACCATCTTAATTATCCCTTATTAGACAAGTCCAAGAATCAACTGATTAAAAGAAGTATTTTATTAAAAAAAATGCTGTTAATATACCAAAATATATTTGGTACTTTATTTTTCAGAGACCTTTTCAACACAATATAACAATCAATATTAATACTTAGACAGCAAAAGCCTTAATCACGCACCCCGAATATGCGCATCAATAGCACCCCATGCCAAAATGTCATTCCCATTTGTTGACAGGAGGGTGAAAATTAAATTGTACAAGAGGTCCTGGGGTCACAAAAGGCCTGTGGAGGTTTATTGCGCACTGGAACGCATGAGGTGCCTCAGTATATAGAACTTTGATGAAGTAGGACAAGTTTTGCAATTCCCTTTTGAACTTGGTACACTCATGACTAATACGTCACGTTATGCTGAAATCCACATCATCACACGCGTGTTTTCAGGATACACCCAGACCTATCTATTTATCTTTATCTTTTTTTATTTTTTTTTATTATAGGCTAGCGTTTGACCACTATCTCGCCTGATGGTAAGCGATGATGCAGTTTACGATGGTCTACGCTTGCCTAGAAGAAACCTATTCACTCGTGACTTGAAGATCCCTAGGTTGTAGTTATCAGGAAACACAGACTCAGGTAAGGCGTTCCACTCCTTGGCGGTGCGCATAATAAAGGTGGAAGAGTACCGCTTTGTGCGTATGGGAGGTATGTCTACCATGTAGCGGTGGCGCATCGTGGAGCGTCTCGTTGTCCGATCATAGAATGGGGATGGTGGGATCAGGTTGAAAAGCTCCGCAGCACAGTCTCCGAAATGTATCCAATAAAAAACCGAGAGGCTTGCAACCTTTCGACGATGCTCGAGGCTCTGGAGCCTTGCATTTGCTAACCCGTCATTGCAAATTAACTTCTTGGCTCTTCTCTCAATTGAATCTAGAGCCTCTAGCTGGTACTTCGCTGATCCGTCCCAGAGGTGAGAACAGTACTCCAGACATGATCGGACTTGTGCTTGGTATAAGTTGAGCAACTGTCCCGGTGTGAAGTATTGCCTCACCTTTGCAAGTATTTTAATCTTCTTAGCGGCCAGCTGGGTTTTCGACTCAATGTAGGAGCCGAAATTGAGAGTGGGTGTTAATGAGATATCAAGAAGCTAGAGGTGGTCAAAAATCGGCACGGGTACATTACGGAAAGTAGGAGCCAGATGAAATGGGTTCCATTTCGCGGAAAACAGACACGCCTGGGTTTTATTTGCATTAAAGTTAACCAAGTTGGCATCGCCCCAGTCGGAGATCGCCTTCAAGGACAAGTTTAAGCGCTCAACCATAGCCTCTCTGAGTGACTGAATCTGCACCCCACTGGCTCGTGCAGTAGATGTGTAACTCTCCCCAACTGTGATGTCGTCTGCATACCCAAAGGTTCCGGGCTTTAGCAGATCGTTGATATGCAGCAGGAAGAGAGTTGCAGAGAGTACCGACCCTTGAGGGACTCCGGCGTTAATCACCAATTGATCGGACGAGCAGCCATCAACGACGACTCGTATCGATCGGTCTTTCTCTCAAAAAGTCCGAGATCCAAACACAAAGACCAGTGGGTAGACCGAAAGATGGAAGCTTACTTATAAGGCTATCATGCCAGACCCTGTCAAAGGCCTTTGAGATGTCGAGAGAAACAGCAAGCGCTTCTCCGTATTTCTCAATGGCCTCGCTCCATAAATGCGTAAATGCGTGGCATATCTATTATACTCGTGCAAATCTAATACTTATACTCTGTTCGCTGAGAATGCCTAATAGGGAAATCAGGGACTGCACGTCATCTCTTGGATTTAGCAGGTGTAAAAATACTACCAACGAACAACAAAACCAAATGACACAACTACTGATATTTTACAGGTATTTATTGCGTATTTACCTTTTTATCACCCCGACGTTTCGACTGTGTTGCAACAGCAGTGGTCACGGGCAGACTGCAGCTGGAGCTACCGTCGATAAGTGATGGCAGCTGCAGGGACTACCCTCACTTAGTCTTCAGAATTAAATTAGAAAAGTCCACGTTCATATTGCGAACCTTTCCTAAAAACCTTTAATTTGACGTCACACTTGACCTTATAGTCTTATTTTAAATTTTTTTTACCCCTTTTGAACCCCAATATCTCAAAAACCTCCCCCCGTCCCCCATTTTTAGCTCATTTTGTCACACCAAAATTGTGCCATCACTACCTACCCATGTATCAAATTTCACGAAGATCGGATCAACGCTTCGAAGGTTATCCTCGGACAAACAAACATACCTACATACATACAACGCCGATTTGCCCAAGTATGTTTGGAGATCTCGCTTCGTTCGATCAATTATGAGACAAAATTATGTCAAAATGGTATATATATGGGGAGACCTCTGTTTAGCAGTGCACGTCATGTGAATGATGATTATGTACCTGTATCCATTATTATCTTCGAATAAAGTTACTCATATAATAATGATCAAACTTCTCGGAAGTTTATTTGATCATATATAAAACACACATATAGTGCATCGATTTTGTAAAACCATAAGTATGAAAACAGTTTAAGAAAATTTATGTGCATACATAATAACGCGACTGACTGTATCATATTTCAAATAAAGTAAGTTAAATCAAAAGGTACATGTCATTTGTTATGTAGCTGTCAAAAACATCAAGTAATTGTAGGTTACGAGGGTGGCTTATATTACTGTATTTACCTTGTACTTTGGAAGTACTTACGGTAAAATCGTATTTTAACAAACATAACTTTTGATAGGCCGTAACAGACTGTTTTAATTCTAATTCTAAGGGTATAAAAACTGCCCTAACATCTTATGTATATTGTAAATTACCCCCTATTAACTCTATTTCAATATTCATTAAAATCACAAGCATCATTTTTAAACCGTCTATTTTACTGTCTGTTCTTCTGCAACCAAGCCAGGAAATAATGATCTATAAAAAAAAATACGAGCCTTACAGTAGTCGCATATGATGTGTAACATCTGACCACCGCGAGCGCTTATTGATCAAATCAAATAGCGCGCGCTTTCCCGGTTTCCTGTTACACATTTCTGTCCCTTTGGCCAAAATCACTCCCACAAACCGAGAGGAAAGATAAATAAATAAATAAATATTGCTGGACATTTCACAACACTATCTAGCACCAAACTAAGCAGAGCTTGTACTATGGGAACCAGATAACTGATAGAATACTTATATACATCTTTTTTGTAAATACATACTTATAATATAAAGAAACAACCAGACCAGATGTTATACATACATCAACAAAGCTGTCTTTATTTTACATAAGTTTTGTTTATCCGGCCGAGTTCAGCCGACGTCGTCCGGCATACTTCAGACGATGGCGGGTTTGGTGTATTTGAGCCGTAATATTCATTTGGCGTATCGAGTAGGCTAAACGGTTTGTATTGATGGATTTTGACAAATGGTATCATTGGAATCGGAATAATTAGTATGACATTTCAAGACTTTTCAAGAACATTTGAAGAAGAAGAAAGTTCAAGACATCATAATTAAATTTCCAGAGAAAAAAAATTAAAAAAACCTATCGAGTGACGTTTTAAAATGAAGTACCATAATCATGTAAGTAGGTACCTGTTAACCTTCGGCATACAAGGTGGAAAAATCTCCTCACCTATACAACGTGGGGTCAAGTTAACCCCACAAAAAACTTCTACTATTTTGTGTGTGCATTAATTTATCTTGAGTTTAAATGCATTCATTAGATAAATACTATACTAACTAATAAATAATACACGAAAAAATTATCAAATTAAACATTTATTACAAAAAAACTTAAAAATCACGTACCCATCCGTGAAATCAACAAAATGTTATCATATCACATTAAAAATTTAAACAAAAAGTTTTTCTTACAACTACACAAATATTTTACTCATTTATTAAAATAAAAACTCTTAGCTTTAGAAAAATAGTAACAAAAAGCTCTCTATACCTATCTTAGTGAAATCATTCGTTATCACAATCAGTACAGTTTTGACACATCAAATTTGCGTGTTCCTTACATATCGCGGCATTACATTTAATGCAACCGTTTAGAGTCTTCCTATCTTTATTTCTAGGACAAAATGAACATCTCTGGGAGCTTCTCGGCTGCTTCTGAGGTGGTCCTGGAACTTCTTCATGCAATATTTCACAAACGCGTCTTCTTATATCCCGTGGTATACGTGGATTGTCTTTTCTTTTTCTAATATGATCTTCTAGCAAAGAAAGTCCCAATTTTTTATTCCTAAGATTCGTTTTATTTCTTTGGATGTTATTATTCAACATATGCACAATAAAACCATTTATACCGGCATGGTTCAACATCGAAAAAAAACACTTTAAGAGGCCAGCGTTTACAGTTGCGGGAAACATCGTATGTTCTTGCTAGTTTATCAACAACATCAACTCCGCTCTTTGTTGAGTTGTAAAACATTATGATAGACGGCTTTCTTTTATCGGCATCTTCAAACTTCAGAAGCCTCGCTTATATGATCCGATTCATCGTCACTACTAGGCAAAAAGTTTTCATCACCCGACGAAGTATCATTTTCTTCCAATAAGGCAGACGCAATACGATCATCTTGCAGGTTGTAAGACATATTCACTATCTGCGCCTATATTAAAAATAAAACAATGTAAATAAAACACTATTTTTCGGTGTAAATAACAAAATAACATAAAAGTGGGCACCTACTTTTTTTACGACGTCCCATACAACGTGGGGTTAAAAACGCCCGGGACGACTTTGCGCACGTGTGCACACGACGCCGGCGCGCTCTGTACTGATCAAACACTGTCAACGGACACGGCAATATTTAAACTCCAGCTACTGTAAAAATCAACTTAATTGATTACGTTTTACTACAAAATCAACGTATTTTAAAATTGTTGGGGTTAAAATAACCCCAACTTGTATGCCGAAGGTTGTACTAACTAAGCAGCATCGGCGCAATGGCGTCGTCGATTTACCTTAAAAATTGTTAATTGAAAATGTATCGAATACTGAATAAATATTCATGCTACCGGTATCCAATCTTTAAAATCAGTTAATATGATTCTGCATATGTGTTTTAAATTAATGTCGTGAACGCAGTGACAGACTGTATAATAGATATTAATTTAGTTAGAGCACTAAAAAGGGTAAATAAAAATTATAATTGAAAATTTTTAAAACCCGTCTGCAAAACGAACTGAAAAGAGGTAAACAAGCTTGCTCATTTTTATAATCACAGACTTTAATCAACATCACTAATGACGTAACAATTCATATATGTAATAAGATAGATGACTCAAGTTGCGGTATGATTAATGTTGATTATACGAGTAATATTCCCCGCCTGCGATTATCAAAAAGTGCAAGCCTGTTTACCTCTTTTCAGTTTGTTATGCTATCGATTTATTTATTTTTCAAATAACCTTTTTAATGATCCTTTTACCACATAACGATATTACAGGGACAAGTTTAGTATATAAAAGTGTGGGTACTATTTTTGTCCTGAATTTCCTAAAAGTAACGTATTAAGAGCATCATAAGCTCTAATCTATATTATTATCTCAATACTACCAGCTTCCCAAAGAGATTAAAATTACGCACAGATAATTAAAGTGAGTTATCTCGTAGGTGCAAATGTTGCAATCACTACTCGTTGAATCATGAATGAAGACAAGTAATATTAAGAGAGTACGTACATAGTTATAAACAATTAATAAATAATAAATAAATATTGGTGGACATTTCACACAGCGCTATCTAGCCCTAATCTAAGCAGAGCTTGTACTATGGGAACCAGATAACTGATAGAATATTTATATATCTTTTTTTTGTAAATAGGTACATACTTATACTATATAGAAAAACATCCAGACCCGGAAAAAATATTAGTAGATCATGCAAATATTTGTTTCGTAAAAAATTATAAGAAAATGTGCATTTACAGACATTGCAAAATTTATGTTGTGGACTGTATTTGATGTAAATGAAACCTTCGATTTCTTCTTCACTTGTTAATTTTATTGAACTGTTCTAGACGAAGTCACAATGCTGAATACAATTTTGAGGGCGGCCGCCGCTACTTTTATAGGCCGGGATCTACAATGTTATACTGCCGATACGATAGTGTGGGAGAGAGACGGGTGTATCTCGCTCACACACCATAACATTTTACTGCCGATTCGATAGTGTGGGAGAGGGACGGGTGTATCGCGCCCTCTCGCTCGCACACTATAAATATACAAAAACGGCGGCGCCCGGCTGCCGTCTCCCAAACCGATCTCCTTATTTGGCAAGCCCATTCGCTGGGCCCCATCAGCCAAATACTTGGGTGTCATCCTCGATAGGCGTCTCTCCTTTAGGTTGCACATCACTAAGAGGTGCAATCAGGCAAAGTTCACCCTAGGACGACTGTCCTCACTACTAGGCGCGAAAAGTAAAATGTCCCTTAAAAATAAGGTGACCCTTTACAAAGTGTGCATTCGCCCCATCATGACATACTCCTCTGTAGTATCTGCCCACTCTCCTAAAGTTGGTGCCATTCAGGTCATCCAAAACCGCTTCTTGCGAAAACCCTCAGGCTCGCCATGGTATTTTCGCAATAACGATCTACATCGCGATATGAAATTAGAATCAATAGCCAGGTTCATGAAGCTCGCTTCCAAGCGGTTTTATGAACATGCCTCTTATCATCCGAACCCTTTGGTGCACACCATTCCGGTCTACCCGTTGGATTCGCCCGCCAACAAAATCCTCCGTCGTCCGAGACACGTTCTCGGAGACCCGGATGATGAAATCACCTCCGCTAATGCGGAAGGTGAGTCATCTACATCAGACAGAGTAAACACTTCACAGAAACACCGATCTCGCCGGCGAGGTCGACGAATCCCTTCAGTCGCCGCCTATACGAGGTACAAACATGTACCCGGGCGTTTCTCTCCTATCCCCATCCCGGCAACAGCCCAAGCCGAGGTTCGTACCTAAGTGGTGCCCTTGCGCTAGTTGCCTAAAAAAAACTTACTGGGCTGAGCGCCATCTGCGCTCGCCAAAAGTTCGGTTAAGCTGTCACGGCCTCAGAGGCCAACAGCGAGATACGTCCATTCGAAAAAAAAAAAAAAAAAAAAAGCCCGGCTGTCGCGCTCAGTTCAGCGGCAGCGACCCTATCGTTCGCTTCTAATTTCTAAATGTATACAATGCATAACATTTTCTATCCTAAATCTATCTTATAGCTCGGCGTCCGCTACAATTTACTTAAATTATATTGTGCGTAGTGAAAACGGCTATACTGTAAGAGTTTAGCTGTGGCAAGGGTTCACATCCGGTGTGCAAGTGACAGCCCCATGTCCTAATTGGCAGGATTCAATCATTGTGACTCCGCGTCTTGTCAAATTGCTGTTGGTAGTTTATTTGTGCGACCCTCACGTGACGTGTAAACGTAACCGTATATAACCTGTTTTGTTATGTACGATATTAATTAAAATCAAACATCCAGAAACGTATTAACTCATTTTAGAGGTGGGCTTAATACCGGTAGCTTGATTATTTATCCAGTAAATGATACATATTCAATAAAAAAAATTTAATGTAAATCGGCTGCGCTTTTGCGAGGGCACCGCTTAGTTAGTCAAACAGGTACCTACTTACATGATGAATATGATTTGTTTTCCTATTTAATACAGGCTGTTTTATTTATATTTTAGGACTTGATATTTAGGTTGTTAGAAAATTTTAAATTTTCTATGGTAATTAATTTGAATAAAACCTATTTTACCACAATATCTACCTTCCATCAGTCCTACCCGTGTTTTCATTTAATGTCGTACATAACAAAACACGTAGTATGAAAACTAGTGCCGATGAGAAGAGTGTGTGTCCCCTCCGTAGGTTACGCGTGCTCTCGCCATTCAGATAGTGCAAAATCGTTTTATTTTTTATATTTTACAGTCTTGCGTTTGAGCACGATCTCGCCTGATGGTAAGCGATGATGCAGTTTTCGATGGATCACGCTTGCCTAGAAGAAACCTATTCACTCGTGACTTGAAGACCCCCAGGTTGTAGTTATCAGGAAAAACAGACTCAGGCAAGGCCACAGAGCGTCTGGTTGTCCGGTGTTAGAATGGAGATAATAATAATAATAAATATTGCTGGACATTTCACACAGCGCTATCTAGCCCCAAACTAAGCAGAGCTTGTACTATGGGAACCAGATAACTGATAGAATACTTATATACTTTTTTTTTGTAAATATATACTTATAACATATAGAATATAGAAAAACACCCAGACACGGAACAAATATCTGTAGATCATGCAAACATTTGTTCCGCGGCGGGAATCGAACCCGCTACCTCCTGCGTCTCAGCCGGCTATACGCCCACTGCGCCACGGAGGCAGTCATATAGTGATGATAGTGGGATTAGGTTGAAAAGTTCCACCGCGCACTCTCGTTTCTTGCGAAATGCTCGCCTTCATACTTTTGCAACGAGTATCACCTTCACTCGACAGAAAAGGCATTACACAGATACAAAGATCCCGACGACGGGGTCAACGTCCCTTCTGTTGCCGCCATCATGCATCTGGGTATTTCTCCCCAGCAACAGCCCAAGCCGAGGCTTGTACCTTGTGGTACCTTTGCGCTAGCGCCTTATAAAACTTTCTGGGCAGAGTGCCCTCTGCGCTCCCCTAAAGTTGTGTTAAGCTGCATTGGCCTCAGAGTCCAACAGTGAGTTCATAAAAAAAAAATCGAAATTGTGGCTTTTGTACGTTTCTCTTGGTGTGTACACGCGTATTTTAACTCTTATCTACAACCATCTAGTAAACAAGCTATATGGAAAAACTTTGTATAGAGTTCTTTTATATATCTAGACCGAATCGAAGATTCTCGAAGATAATCGAAGAAACACTGTTTCAAAGTCATGAACGCAAATCTCGTGTTCCTTTTCATTCAGAATCAAAAGATTAAAATGGCTTTCGGCAATTTGGAACGCATACAAAATCATAGTTAGAATGCAAACTTTTAAATTGGGATTCAAACCAGCGCTAATCCGATTGCGTTTAGATTTGTCGTTTTAAAATATTCATAAAACTGGTCACGGAAAAAGTTTTTTATATTTGTTTTCAACGAGTTTCAAAAATTTCGCGCAAAACTAAGTTTTTAATTCACTTATTTTTACTCTAAGGAAACAGAGTTCCGAAAAGTATTAGATGGAAAAAATATTAAATGAATCACATTCAAAGAACCATTTTATAAATTCACCACGTCCTATTTTTAAAAATGGTATCACAAATAGAAAAGAAATCTACTCCACATCTAAATATAAAGTTAAGTCACAAACTATTTACCTTTTCTTCTATTACTTTATCAAACTACATATTTCAATATTAATAATTGCTAGACATTTAAAACAGCACTAACTAGCCCCAAACTAAGCAGAGCTTGTACTATGGGAACCAGTTAACTGATAGAATACTGATATACTTTTTGTGTAAATACATATTTATAATCATCACACATCGACAAACATCCATACCCGGAATAAATATCTGTAGATAATGCAAACATATTTTGTTCTGCGGTAGGAATCGAACCCGCTACCTCCTGCATCTCAGCCAGCTATTCAATCACTGCACCACGGAGATCGACGTGATGATATGTCCCCGCTAAAAATAAAATTAAAGCAAAGCTCGTGGCACACCTGATTTTAAGTGGTTACCACTGCATATAATAATTACCTCACAGGTTGCGTCCATTTAAAACTTGACCATCTAAAAGTATGATTCCGATCTCGGCAGCATGTTGCCGCAGCAGTGCTGCCGCAGCACTACTGGCCTCCATACATTCTCTATAGGTTTATATGAGATTACATTCCGAGCTGGGCAGCAATGCAGCGGCAGCACTGCTGCGCGACAGTGTCGCCCTGCCGCCGTGGCAGACCAGTAGTGACGCGTCCGACGCCACAGCGATAACACCTATGAGAATGTTGACAAATAAATTAGCAACAAACGATGAATTTCTTATATGAATTGTAAATAAAAGTTGGTCATCAATCGACATCTTGTCAACTCAAAGCAAATAAATTACTACACCTACTACAGCGCATCACCATGAACAGCGCAACACTGCCGCCTTGCTCGGAATCAGCGCAGTCGCAGCACTGCTGCTTGCTGCCGAGGTCAGAATCATACCTTAAGACTCTGCATAGCGTCCGTTACCCTGAGAATTATAGGTGTAAAGTCTTATGTGCCTGTAATCTCACAGTAACTCGGAATGTCTGGTAGTAGATATATGTGAAACCCGACCTGGCAGATAAAGCCTTGCATTTCACTCAAATTTGAATTCTGATCGTAACCGTCCTGAATAGCTGGTCGTTCTGAACCGCTTGACGCCAATAAGTCCAAAACGAGCTCCCTTAGTAGAAAAACGGGTCTCACTGAACCTTTCGAAAATGTTGACGAAAGTGGTGAGAGCTGGTTTAAAAAAATGTGACCTGAGTTGTTTAAGAAAATTGATAAATAAAGGTTGTTGATTTCTAATATTTTTTTTATTCAACCCATAACTATACACCCCTAGTATAGCCAACTTTAGAACACTATGTACCTTATTTCATATAGATTATATGTAAAATACGCAGTTAAAGATCCGGCTTAACAGACCCACCCGGCATACCGTGTAACTTTTTGTCACCAGGCATGCCGAGGGTTAAGATGTTTCATCTCGGTCATGGTGGACACCGGCCTTTATGTGTCAATTTATAAATTAGCTATATCACTAATAGGATTTTTCTTGAAAAATGTCTTGATATTTTTGAATAATATTTTAGCAGCCGCCTCAATCATCGGCCTGCCAAATTCTATTGAGATTTGCTTCCAATTTTCATTCAGGAATTTCAACATTGCTTCACCTAAAAAAAAACAAAATCTTTAATCGATTTTTACACTTATATTATTGCACTGTTTATTTTAAATTTATTCATTTTAATAATTATTGCATTCATTGTATAAATAAATATATTTTCTCTTTAAATAAATGTAAAACAGAAGGTAAACAAACAATATGTATACTGCTAACCATCTAACCTAATGATTTATCTGGATAGAGCCAGTGGCCTGGAAATACTTGACTAGGAGGGCTTATCTAGTCAACGCGGATGCATTGCAATTCAGCAGGGCATTGCAGCCAGTGTCTTGGGAAAACTTCCGCCTTTAACTGGTGTTGTCACAAATAAATGTTTATTTCATTTTAACTTTTATGTTTATCATCTATGGAACAATAAAGAACTTTTATTCATTCATTAAAATATTACTGATTTGATTTTAATTTGAAATGTTTTCTAGCAATCTTTTAAAAAACCACTGACGAGCCGCTATGAAGGATTTAAAAAAACAAGTGTATTTTTAATCATCCTCAATTTTTATGAATAAGTGGCAGAGTTAATATTATAAGTTCACTTTTCTATAAGACTTTTACAAATCCAGTGCTAGAGGTAGGTCTCTCCCCTGCCACTAAGCCAGATCTTCGGCTCTTCTCATCTATTCCACCTACAGTGCTACATCTAGCGAGCGTCTTATGGCCTTACGTCAACGACACAAGATTTTGTTTAAACTAGGCTTGTGAAAGGTTTGCGCAAAGATATCGTTGACGTGTGTGGGCTCTATTACACAAAGCTTGCATAAGCGTAGTCTCTAGAACTCGACGGTTATCGGCCTAATTACGTATTAATTAGCGACACCAACACGACAGCAATCGGTTGCAAAACGTCAAATTTACTTTGGGGGAATACTTCAATCTGTTGCCCTACGTTTGCTGGCCGTGCTAGTTTTTATGTGCAAATTGAAGTTTCGCAACTGATTGCTGTTGTGTTACTGTCCTTGATTTTAGGTTTTTATCCCCCGGTTCTTGGGCAGATATGACCGAAGATATATAAAGAAGAAACTTACTGAGTTCCTTATTTCCATTAAAGAGGTTAGTCAGATGGAAATGGCCGCTGTCTCTCACATCGAACTCGAAGTGAAGCTTTTTGGGCACGACGTAGTCTTTGCCATCATCCCCTTTTTGGTCCTCGTAGTCAATTTTAAAGGTAAGCAGAACATTATCTAGGGGTACAAAAACATATATTTGATTTCTTACAGATATAAACAAAAAAATATATAAATGAGCGTCAAAACCAACATTTACAACCTAAAAAGAAACTTATGTGTGAGGCTCAATTCACCGCTCTGGTTTATTCAGTATCCCTTAAAATGACGTATCCCTTAAAATTATATCTCCTTGTCAAAACTTGCGCGTGTTGTAATATCACTGTAATGTCAAAGCTAATATTTATATGAACGTCACTGTATGTAAACTTCAAGTAAACGCTTTTGAGGGGCGCGTAATTTTAGACGAGAAGGTATTTGACCAAAAATGAACCAAAATAGACCAAATGTAAAGGGGAAAAGTAAAAAGGGACCTTGAACCAACAACTTAAAGATATATATATATATATAAGACTATATATATACCTAAAATATCTTAAATGATCCTATTACAAAGTCACGTTCAAAATTTACAATAAACACGTAGCGTTCAATAATTAAATGAGTTCGTGAAACTTTATATCTTTATCGTCATTTATATGACGCATAGCAAGCACTATTTAGATTTTTCATATTAACCACATATAACAGTTTTGTATAAAATTGCATGGTTTTCGCTCTCACGCTTCGAATTAGTCCTTCTCGCACTGCGGGTATTTTTGCATGGAGTGATTGAGATAGTTGCCCAAGGTATAGTTGCCTTTAACAGTAAAGTTTGGGCAGATTTATTATTTTCCATCTTACCCAGACTCAGCTTCATGTCGCCATCTCCAGTTATAGGCAAGATGAGGATTCTACCACCAGCGGTATAGTGACCCGTTACAATGCAGTCTAGATGGAAAATCACTTCGAATCTCTTCTTGTTCACGTCCCAACTAAAAAAGGTTATGTTAGTTTTAGACAGTGATTATTACTCATACTCATTACTGTTATTAGTCGGGCTTATAATACGTATATCTTCGATAAAGGTGATTTTAATAAAATTTTAAAGTTTTGCAATAATATTTAGTTGACCTGCTATTTTGAGTGGATTACCGAAGGCTTATGGCATCTTTAAGTATAAAAATACCTTTGTAGGTGGGCCAAAAGAATTAAAATTCACATACCGCGTACATAAAATACCTGTCAGTTGGAGAAATTAACTATCATCTGTATTTTTTCTAGAAGAAAGAAAACGCATAAGTACATACGAGGCATGCCTTTTAAGTTCTGTCGTTTCCATATTTTCCGGAAATTTTGAATTTGGAACTGTTCTATATTCGAATGTGTTTACATTTTGAATCTCAAAACAGTTGAAAGTATTAGGATTAATGCTATTGTTTAGTCACAGTTTCGATTTGAATCTGTCAGGTCACGTACGAAAATGAATCTTTCTAAGGAAAATGTTCGTGCAATAATTTTCTACAACTTTAGAAGAGGCCTGACACGGCTTCAGTGTTTAGAAGAGCTAACATCTGTGTTCAGTGATGTAGCCCCATGTCTGCGGACTGTCGAACGCTGGTATTTAGAATTTCAGCGTGGACATACTAGTGTTAGTGACAGATTTCGCGAAGGACGCCCAAAATCCGCCTTCACTGAAGATAACATCATTGCTGTGAGACAACTAATTCTCGAAGATCATCATGTGACGTATCGAGAGATAGAGGCTCTATTAGGCATCTCAGGGACAACCATTCAGAAGATCTTGCATGAAGCGCTTGGTGTGAGAAAGCTAGTTTGCCGTTGGATACCGCATCTGCTTGCCGACGATCACAAGGCGGCCCGCGTCAGATGGTGTAAGAAAACTCTGCAAAGGTTCAACCGAGGGGAGTCAAATCACGTCTACGACATCATAAGTGGTGACGAATCTTGGATCTATGCCTACAATCCTGATTCCAAACAACAATCTACAATCTGGGTCTTTCAAGACGAGCCAAAGCCGACTAAAGTTGTTCGTTCTCGAAGCACTTCAAAGAAGATGGTGGCCACGTTCGTTGGAAAAACCGGCCATGTTGCGACTATTGCACTTGAAGATCGTAGAACGGTTAACGCAGAGTGGTATACTACAGTTTGTTTACCACAAGTCATCGCCGAACTTCGAAAATCTAACTCAAAGCGACGCATCATCCTGCACCACGACAACGCAAGCTCACACAGCGCTCGTCAAACGATTGAGTATTTGAAGCAGGAAAAAGTAGAAATTCTTGACCATCCTCCATACAGTCCTGACCTAAGCCCTAACGATTTCTTTACATTTCCTAAAATTAAGAAAAGTCTTCGTGGTCAAAGGTTCCAGTCCGGTGAAGAAGCAGTCGACGCTTTCAAGTCAGCCATTTTGAACACCCCCACTTTAGAGTGGAATAAATGTTATAATAACTGGTTTGAGCGAATGGAAAAGTGTATTAAGCTACGCGGTGAATACTTTGAAAAACAATAAAAAGTACTATAAGGTTCTAGTTGTGTTTTTTTCTTCAAACGACAAAACTTAAAAGGCATGCCTCATATTACAATATCAGTTCTGCCGTTTAAATGGTTACTAACTAATGTACCAATGCAATTAACTTCCCGTTGCTTCCCGTTTCCGTTGACAAAACCTGTATAAAGATTAGTTTTACAAACATAGGCCCAATCACATAAGAAGCAGGTTGCAAAACTGTCTATTTATCTTAACCCAATGCAGAGCAAAGGCCCCCTTATCTTTTTATATTCTACAATAGCAAAATCCAGCTTAGAAATTTGACCAGCGTTAAGTTATACGAACCAAGTTAGAACCCCTAAACTAAAGTTCAACCATTTTGATTTATTAAAGTCATAAAAACTTGGCTGGGCAGCGTTCGCGTAACTACGTGACTTTTCTCGTCCAAAATACCTTAGTGTCTTTAATCAGTGCGTGTTACCAGCGACGCATATGGCACAAAAACGTGGTCTATCACTATGGGTCTCATGAAAGGGCTAAGCTTGGTGTTTCTCTATGAGATCGAATCAGAATACTTAAAACGGTAGAAATATGCGGCCTTATCGCTTAAACCTATTTCTCCAGATAACCTTAGGATATACCGCAGGTGCAGTTAAAGTACCATTTACCTAAAGGTATTTAAATTGTTCCTGCAGATAACTTACTTGGACACTATATACCTATTATCCACCTTCCTAGTTCATATTAATCTATCTTTTACCCAAATACTAACTACCTACCACCTACTTAAATGTTTTAACTAAACGAATTTGTTTATGTACCTACCTACCTACCTACTTTTGTAATGTTAATTTGAGACGACAATAATGTTACTAAGTTTATAATTCTTTCTCATTGTAAGTGACAATGTTTATTAAATGAGAAATAAAGATTATTTAAAGTGTAATGAGGAGATCCGTAGACTACTAAGGCTACAGACATAGCCAACAAGATTAGCAAGCCGAAGTTTTTGCTTTTTTAAACTGAATAGAACTTCGTTTGACTACAATCTCACCTGATGGTAAGTGATGATGTGGTCTAAGATGAAGCACGAAGATCTAGAAGAAACCTATTTACTCTTACCTTAAAGAGGCCTAGATTATCTGCTTTAGGAAAAACAGACGACGGTAAAGTGGTCCATACCTTAGCTGTACGAATCAAGAACGTGGGACCAAACCGGTGTCTGCGAATGGGTGGTACATCAACCAAGTATGGATGTTACTGAGCCATGCGGCTTCTTGTCCTTTGATGGAAGGGAGATGGTGGGATCAGATCCTATAGTTTCTGGGCACCTTCCCCAAAATGTATTCTGTAAAAGTTCGATAGGCCTGCAACTTTACGGCGGTGTTCGAGACTTTGGGTCTTTAGTCTCCGCCATATATTGCTCACCTATAAGCCTAAAAGCCTTACGTTCTATCGAGTTTAAGGTAGCGAGCTGGTATTTGGCCGACCCATCCCAAAGGTGGCAGCAGTACTCCATACCAGATCTGACTTGAGCTTTGTAAAGACTAAGTAGCTGTCCTGGTGTGAAGTATCTCCTGACCTTGCTGAAGTTGCCCAGCTTCATGGCAGTTGTTTTAGCCTTAAACTCGATTTATGAGCTAAAGTTGAGAGTAGGCGTGAGCGAAACCCCTAGGAGCTCAAGGCGACCTTTTACAGATCGGAAAATGGGAACTTGGAGAAACTGACTCTTTTTCGCCGAGAAGAGACAAGCTTGCGTGCTTGCGAAGTGGTAGTGGGCGGGGCACATAGCTCGAAGAACCCGTTGGGGCAGAAAGGTTCTAGAGTAGAGATTATGCACTGGAAAGTGGAGTGTAGGACGACCCCCACTAGAGGGAAAGACGAAAGGTTGTTGGTGTAGGTCGCACAAAATCAGTCACTCTGAAAATCTATGGAATTCCTATATTCAGCAATAGACGTCCTACTGCCGATATGATGTTGATGACGAAAGTTATAACAGACTGGGACGGAAAGACGAATGGACTGGATTAAATAATTGGCTTTGTCAACTTGAAATTGACATAATTGTGGCAACAACTGGTCAAAGAAGTCATACACCAAAAATGAGAGCGAAATTATTAGGGTTTCTTGTCGGATAAACTTCGGAACCCTAAAAAACCTAACTTAATTTTGCTCATAAGGGAACAAACCCTTACCCGGGGCTTTAAATACGCATAATAATTTATAAGGTTACAGAAATATTACAAAAGTAAAAGGTGGCAGGTGGCCTTCTATGTGAACGCATTACTTGTAATATTGGCACCAACCGTTTATCACTGTTTTTTTGTGTGTTTTTTGTCACTGGAAAATAAAAAAATCTAAGTATCAATGTAAATGTAGTAAAAGGGTAAGTTGATCAATTTTTGAGGTACTTAATCAACTTTCGGAAAATCATAAACGGCAGTTGAAATGTATTATTTAACGCAATACATTTTAACTAATTGTTCAACTTACGGTGCCTAGCATAATTTTATAATTAACGATTTTGCCACCAGTCAAATCATATACAAATGGGCCAATCGTTGCTCAGTGTACATTTTTACGGTACACTATCACCCGTAACATAATACACTGTTCTCTGATTGGTCGATGGCATTGGTTGCAAGCATTTGGCAAGTGTTTATTCACAGAATTAACAAACGCTTAGATCTGTTAATTTAATATTGATATTTTAGTTACCTATAATTGTATAGAGATAATAACTAAAATATATAATATAGAATTGTATAGTTAGGTTAGTTGTATTACTGTAACTAAATAAAAACACGTACGGACGAGATCGGTTCGTTTACGTTAGGACCAAGTATCAGTATTCAACCAATCAGCGTACACCTCGCCTACGTCGGATCATTTAGCTGCAAGACGCCATAAATTAACCAATTTACTAAAATACATACGTTAAATAAAACATTTCAATTGCCGTTTATGAATTTCCAAAAGTTGATTAAAATACCTAGAAAATTGATCAACTTACAATTCTTGTTATTTCCGGTGACATATACAAGTCACTAGCACCTGTTTTGTACGTAAACACACGCCTCAGTAAACATAATGTAATGAGAGGAGAAAAGCTGTTTTTGCTCTTCAGTTGGTCTAATTAGGGTCTCGTCTGCGAAACTCGGAGCTTAAGCACCTAAGTCTTTTTGTCAACATTTCAAATTTGAGTGGCAGTTACTTAACAAAGAGCCTTTAAATATTTAGAGACTCCTAATATACGGAAATACATTTGTTTAAAACTGTATTTCTTCTTTGTTTTAAAAACTGAAATACCTTGGGTACCACATAAATGTAAAACATCTGCTGAACGCCTGTTTTAAGAAAAACCATACCAATTATTGTTAAAGAAATTTTGAAACAGATGTGCAACGGGTGTTTATCTTTTTTGTGGTATCCGATGAAAACAAAAAAATATTATTTGTAATCTTTGACTATCAAAATAGTGCCACGAAATACATAACCAACTTACTTGGCCTACAGTTTCAACTTTTTTTGGGGTAGAAATTTCAGTTATTCTGGATTTCAGCTTTTGCCTATATTTGTGTCACATGAGCTACATGCATACCAAATTACAGCACTGTGGGGTCACTGGTGTACCCAGTGAGTTCTGTCAAAGTTCAGTTTTTATTATGGCTAATTTATAACTCAAAAACTATAAAGACTTTACTAAAAATAAAAACGGAGTCTAAATGTACTAATGAAGACCTTACTTTTGACGTTCCTGTTGACCTATTATTCTCATTTTCATTTTTTTTTACCCATCTTGAACACCAATATCTCAACAAACCCACACATTTTTAGCTGATTTAGTCACACCAAAATTGTGTCATCACTACCTACCTATGTATCGAATTTCACGATGATCGGATCAACGCTTAGAAAGTTATCCTCGGACAAACAAATATACATACATACGAGTACATACAACGCCAATTTGCCCAATTTGATTTAGAGATCTCGCTTTGCTTGATCAATTAATGTTGCTGGACATGTCACAAATCGCTATCTAGCCCCAAACTAAGCAGAGCTTGTACTATGGGAATCAGACAACTGATAGATTTTTATGTAAATACATACATAACATTCATAGAAAAACATCCAGACCCGGAACCAATATCTGCAGATCATGCAAACATTTGTTCCGCGCCGGTAATCAAACCCTCTACCTCCTGCGTCTCAGCCGGCTATTCGCCCACTTCGCCAGGTAGGAAGTCAAAGCTTGTTTTAGTCCAGGAACCGTTCGCTTTACATCCTGTATACCGCACTTACTTGACGCTGTCAACGACAGAATTCTTCAAACCCTTCAGTGTCCCGTCCATCAGTGCAAACTGAAGACCAGAGAGATCAAACTTGAAATCATCTATATTCATCAAATCTAACTCTTGAATGCCCTGCTCTGGGATACCACTCATGAAGACTGGAACAGCATTCTGGAACTCTTTCGTCAAACATTCGCTATCTTCTAAACTGCATTTTCCTACTGGCAGTACTGAAAAAAAAAGAGGATCTAGTTATCTTCCTGTTGCTTGCCGTCAGGGTTCGTCATGTACACTACCTACTTACGTCTTGTTACAACTTTGTAACCTTATTGTAATGAGTATTGAAAATCTGAATCTTAAGATTTAAAATCTTAAATATTTTTTTAACTACATACATCTTCGTTTGGCCACAATCTCACCTGATGGTAAGCGATGATGTGGTCTAAGATGAAGCACGGAGATCTAGAAGAAACCTATTCACTCCTACCTTAAAGAGGCCCGGATTGTATTCTTTAGGAAAAACAGACGACGGCAAATTAGATAGAAAGGAGTTGTCGGAATCAAATCGTAAAGTTCCTGGGCACATTCCCCAAATATATTCTGTAAAATGTCGGATGGGGAGCCGGACGGGATTTGAACCCGCACCTCCCTCTTGATAATTTTTTTAGGTACTCCCCCCCCCCCCATAAAAGACTCCACACTGCTTTGTTATAAGAGTCCAGGTTCAATGTGGACCATTTTCGTAGAAGTCGTCATAGTAGATAAGATTAATCTGTACGTCCAAAGGTGAGCTTAATGTTATCAACATAATTAATTGAAAGCTGTTTGTTTAAGTGACACATAATAACAATTTTAGTATGTAACATCTTTAACAGAAGGAAATTGTTTTAATTGCAAAAAGGTTTACGAGATAACATCTCATAATTTGTTTGTACGTAGCAGCATAATCATGGCTGTTAATTAAATATATTACTTGACGTCTTATGGAGTGCTTAACTTATAATGGGAAAAAAATATTCTGTGATTGCATTCTAGGTCCTTACAAGGTATACAATAATAGTGGTTTGCCCGGCAAGGATTTATTTTGGGATCCCATCATCAGATCCTGACTTAATGCCAATGGGACCACATGGGAAGTGTATCATTTTATCAAAACAAAATAATTTCTCGAATCAGTCCAGAGGGCTTAGCCAAGTTATAGTCGATTAGCGATGACGCTAGTCGATACGTCCGAAAATGTATGGGATTTGACACATGCTATAGAAATACTACGTCATTCCGCGACAACAAATGTATGTAGAAATCGAATAGATTCGTGGCGAATGTAATTTGGCTACGCTTCGAGTATGAGGAAACCTTTTAATGTCTTTAAAATACATGTATTTAACGATTACCTAAGATATGAGATGCGCCAGTAAAAAAAAATTCCCCAATTTCCATACAGGGGCACCCTATATATTTCTATTATACCTATATGTTATAACGTACTAAGTGTTAAAGTATGTCTTGCTGAATTTCAGCTCTACAGCACCTTCAGTTTGCGAATAAAACGGCTATAACTGGTCGCACAGGCAGACTAAAAGGGTTCCTAGTTTGACTACGGAACCCTAAAAGTTGAGATAATATCTTGTAAACCTTTTTCCAATTATAACAACTTACTCATTAGATTGTTATTATGACACGTGTCACATAAAGACACAGCTTGATATTAATATGGTTGCTACATTAAGATCTTGGCAGGCTTGCGCTACGATTCCTAAACGTATTTAGAGACTAAACAGGTCTAAACATGATTTGTATTTTTATGATGTGACATAATTATTATTAAATATTGACCTGGCCAAGTCCAAGAGTATATCTACCTAGGCCAAATAGTATCCTTCGAGGACAGGCAGGTTAAGGAAATCGCTCGGCGAACCGAAAATGCCTGGAGGAGCTATTGGGCCATGGGAGATATGACGAAAGGATATCTTTCCTTATCACTTAAGAGAAAGCTAATGGGCGTAATCATCCTCCCCGTTTTGACATATGGTGTGCAGAACTGGTCACTGACCAACATTTTAAAGTCCAAGCTCAAAGTTTGTCAGCGTGCGATGGAACGCAGCATCTTAGGTGTAAAGCGAACGGACAGAGTCTGGAACACTGAATTGCGCTCAAAGACCAAAATTGTTGACGTAGCCACCAAAGCCACTCAGCTGGAGTGGGACTGGTCTGAGCATGTCTATCGGATGCCAAGTTAGCTGTGGGCAAGAATAACTACCGAGTGGCATCTTGACCCAGCGAGAAGGCGACCGGCAGACCAAAACGTAGATGGCGGGACGAGCTGGATAAATTCCTAACGGATTGGCCACAATCAGCTCAGACCGCAAAGTCTGGAAGGAATGGGGGGAGGCCTTTGCCCAGCAGTGGGACACGAATGGTTGCTATAAATAATAATAATAATGATGTAACAACTCCTTAAATCATATTTTACCACTAAGTACGTTTAGGCATCGTTGCGCAAGACGCACTCAGTCTGGATACTCAAAGGGTTACTAGCGTTCACCTGTATATACGTAGGTCACACTAAAAGTTTTGCATAACTTAGAAAACAGCACGTTATATACAAAATATTATGTTTATTGCTTTTCAAAATACTCTCCTTTACATTTTAAACATTTTTCATGCGATTGAACCATTTTTTTAAACAGGAGGACCACAGATCTGAAGTCATGTTTTATACGTGCTGATTGAACGCTATCACTGCCTCTTCGGAGTTGGTAAAAGTCATCAAATCTTTGATTTTGGGGAAAATACAGAAATCACAGGGTGCTAGGTCGGAGCTATGTGCAGGATGGGTGACGAGTTGTACTTTTTCCGAAGCTAAAAATGACTTTATTTTGTTGGCCGTGTGTGAAGAAGCGTTGTCATGATGTAGGAGAACACGGCTTTTTGGTCGTCTTTCGCGAACTTTTTCTAACATCCTGGGTAAACAAATGGTAGGATACCACTCTGCATTAACACTCTTTTGAGCTTCAATTGGAATTGTGCAGATGGGACCCGTAACTGAGAAAAAAAACGCGATCTTTTTTTTAGCAACGTTTCTTGCCTGCCTCACTTTTGTTGGCCTGTTCTCATTTTCAAACACCCATTCACAAGATTGCTGTTTTTTTCGGGTTCAAAACAATAAATCCAAGTTTCGTCTCCTGTGACAATGTCATAAACAGCATTAGAATGTCCGTGGTCGTACTTCAGTAGCATCTGTGAGCACCATTCCACGCGAGCCCGCTTCTGCTCCGCTGTCAATTCATGAGGGATCCAACGACAACAAAGTTTCCGAACTTTCAATTCTTCGTGTAAAATGTTCTGAATTTGGCTCATACCAATCCCCAATAGTCCTCGAATTGATTGAATGAAGTGATCCGCGGGTTTTCTTCAATTAGCCGCTTAACAGTAGCCACATTATTTTCGTTGACAGCAGTTGAAGGCCGCCCTTCACGAAATTCGTCATGTAAAGAAACCCAACCTCTCTCAAATTCAGCAAACTATCGCCTTACGGTGCTCAAACAAAGTGCTTCTCTCCCAAAAGCATTTTGAAGACGAGCGGCACAGTCTTGGGAGAGAGAACTTTTAACATCATAAAAAATCATCGCTCTAAAATCTTTTCAACTTAATTCCATTTTCGTTGCGTACGTAGAACTTTGATGTGTGATAAAACCAATTGACAAATGATTTCCCGCCAATTTTTTTTTTTTTTTTACTAAGATGGTTGCAACGTTTCAAAAAATATAACATTCGAAATTCAAATAGTTCCGATTAGCTAGAAGTGCAAAACTTTTAGTGTGCCCCATGTATTTTAAAATGGTGTCAATCAAACATCTCGGCCTTATATAAAATATTAAATACAAGGATAGCAAAACCAGTTCACTAATGCACTTAAAAGCCATTATATATACCTATATACCTATCAATGTCAATTTACTTAAGAAGATAATTATATACTGTTGATGTCTTTGTATCTAGCAATTAGTTTCTACGAGTTCATATTCTATGGAAAAACGGTTTTTGTTTCATGTCTTCTTTTTATGATTTCTATTCTCCTTTATTTTCTTCATGTAATTGTTCAACTTCAATAATAATACGATTTATTTGTAATAATCCTTTATTATATAATATCGAGTCTCAGTAATGGGGTTTGTAGATTGTACTAGTTTTCAGGAGAAAAAAGTTCGGATGTTTGCACCTTTTATTTAAGTAGGTTGTTGTTGATTTATTTACCTGAACACTTTTATTATTAGGGTTCCGTACCTCAAAAGGTAAAAAAGGAACCCTTATAAGATGACGTTCTTGTTCGTCTGTCCATCTGTCCGTGTGTCACCACCAAATTTCTCAGAAACGGGTGGACCTAGCAAGTTAAAATTTATACCAGATACTGAGGTATATAGTCCCTATTAGGTATATAAAAATCAAGGTCGTGAATCAACACGATAAAAAGATATGGGCAAATTTCGATTTTTGCGAAAATTTGTAAGTACCAAAATTTACCTTAATTTTCATTTATTTTTTATTTTTCGGAATGTTCTCTTAACTTGTGCTTGTCGTACCTTGCTTTTAACCAAAATTGACAATTCTAGGTCAACCGGAAGTACCCTATAGGTTTTGGGTCGAAACCTACGCGGTAGTTCCCGTTAACCTAGAATCACGAAATTTGGCAGAAAGCAAGGTCAGCAAAAATAAAGGAAAAATTCCAAAAAATAAAAATAGTTGAAAATTAAAGGGTGTCCCCATACATAGTTGACACCAATTAAGATAGTCTTCTGAGTTGTATGGGCGCTCATACAATTTAGAGGACAATGGGTAGGTACGGAACCCTCGGCGCACGAGTTTGACTCGCACTTTATCGGTTTTTTTTTTGGTTCGTGTAGCTACTCATGGGTCCCGCCTGATAACCAGCGCAACTTACCCTCCTCGGATGCTTGGCAGCAATGGGACCTGTTTGGCCCCATACTTACATACCTACTTATCTTTCTCTTCTTGTTAGGTACCTGTTTGTCTGGTACTAATGTACTTGTGGTCTGTCCTGATGTAATCAAATAATTGCTTATTTTGATGTGAAACATCTATTTTTATTAACCTTAATTTTTTTATTATTACCTAATAACATTTTCAGAAAAGATAACAATAAATTACGATGTGAAAAATAAGTTTCTCCCTAACATATCAAAATTTTTTTTTCTCACTGCAATTCCTTTCTGTTAAGGACTATCTTCTTGAAAATTTCATTCAGCTAATTAAAATGCTTCGTGACGAAAATTAGATTCTGTGTAACTCCTGTTAATTAAGAAATTGTATAGATTTGGATTTGAAATGTAAGTTAATTCAATAAGCAATTGCAAAAATATTTACTCACCAAACGCTTCCACATAGAAGGCTAGAGAAGCCAGACACAATAATATAAACTTCATTTTTATGTCTATTTAGAGCTAGTAAAGTAAGCGTTACAATGTCAACTGACCGCTGCGCAGGAAGACACCATATCTTATTATAGTAGCGAGATCTCACATTTATCAACTACTGAGGCATGTGACTTTGCTCGAATAAAGTATTGTTCTAATAAATCATCATCATCATCATATCAGCTATAGGACATCTAAACCTTCATAAATTTTCTGCAATCGATCCTGCGCGGTCTGTACTCAACGGCTCTTAGCAACCTTTACAAGATCGTCTTTACATCTAGTTGGATCAACAATAGGACGTCCACTGTTGAATATAAGCCTTCTCCATAAATTTCCAGTTGCCTTTATAAGGTCGTCTTTCCACCTAGTGGAATTAATAATAGTGGAATGAATTTAATAATATGAACATGGCGATTCTTATAAATAATAATGAAAAACATTATTTTAGGGGTGAAAAATATTTAGCAAATCAATGATTTGTTCTAATGAATGAAAGACATGTGCCTAAAATAGTGTTAATTATGAATGTGGAGGGATATAAAAGTAGAGGTAGAGTAAAATATATGATTGTGTGAAAGTTGTTAGGAGTAAGAAAGAAGTGAGCAGTGAGATAGCGGCTAAGAAAACATGTTTTACCGACCCCACCCACTGAGGGGTAAGGACAGAAAGATGATGATGACGCAGCCTGACAATGCGATGGACCACCGATGGCGCAACTCCCACTACCGCTCCCGTCTACTCGCGCGCAGAGGGCTGCGGCGCGTAGTGCGAGGCGAGACGTGGGTCGGAGCGGATCGCACTCACTCTGATGCAGGTTGTCGAATTGAACCGAAGCATTGTCAGTCGAAACACCGATAAAACGGTACGTGATAATCCCGTATTTATAATAATGAATGACGATGAGTATTTTTGCTGAGTTTGTGGCTAGATAGCGCTTTGTGGAATGTCCAGCAATATTTATTTATATTTTCCTCAACTGCAGCTGTCTCATCTATATATATAGGTCGGGTTCAGGAATGCAATGGCAAGAATTATATCAATTTACAAAATCATCACATTCATGTAATTTAAATACTTAGTAGTAGAGTTCCTTGTGAAACTCGTCCAGGGAAGTACTACCGCCGTACCTATTTGTGCCGCCAAGCAGCATTGCTGTGTTTCGGTTTGAAGGGTATGGTTGCCGGTGAAATAACAGGCACATGATGCTTTACACCTGTATACCTCAAATTGATGGACACAGGGCTGTGCATCTTATGGCACGTTCCTAAGGTGCGCACCTACTGGTATAGACTGACTTTGGTATAGACGATGGTTACCACTTAACTTCAGGTGGGTCATATGCTTCCAGGTCGTATAAAAAACTTCCATGATTAAACAGAAAAAAATATAATTAGATAAAAAAAAAGTATTTACTAGACTAGATCCTGAAATCCAGAACCTTATTATAATAGTCCCCTGCAAATATCAACGTTTACAATCTATTTTCAGTTTGATTTGCAGTCGGGGTTTTTTTATTTAAACAATATTTTTTCACTCATTAAACACTCGTAAGACAACTTTCATTAAATTTTCATGTTATTCGACATCCATCACGATCATTTTGCAACATCCAAATTTGTTTTGTAGTGAAAACGTCTTTAGGGCATTTTTTGAGATGGGAAAAATCATTAAACTCGCGACACTGTTACCGTTACCAACACCGTTCCTGATGATTCAAAAAATATTTCCTAACGATTAAAAAAAATACACACGTAATTGTTCCAGTTTTCACTTTTGTCGGCACTCCCTGAGCGCCTGTTTTTTTATCCAGAATGCCCTTACCCAATGTATGTAATATACTAGTGGTTCGCCCCGAACTGAAATGTCGCGAATCTCCCAAAATAAATATTATTCTTAGGGCAACTGGCACAACGATGCCTAAACGTATTTAATGGCTAAATATGATTTTAGGAGTTGTCAAATCATACAAATACTTCAAATGAAAATGAGACTATTAGGTCAAGTGAGACGTCAAATTAAAGGTGTTCATTAGTACATTTCGACCCCGATTTTACTTTTAGTAAAGTTTTTGTAGTTTTTGAGTTATTAGCCATAATAAAAACTAAACTTTGACAAAATTCACAGGTCACCAGTGACCTCACAGTGCTGTAATTTAGTATGCGTGTAGCTTATGTATTACAAATATTGGAAAAGGTCTGAAATCTAGAATAACTGCAATTCGTACCCCAAAAAAGGACAACCAATTAACATGAACTCCCGTTACCTGTAATTTAAAGGAAACTGTAGGTCAAGTTAGTTGGTTGATATTTCGTGGCACTATTTTGATAGTCAAAGATTACGAATAATATTTATTTTGTTTTTATGGTAGACTCACGAGATCTCTGTTCGGGGCGAACCACTAGTATAATATATATGGACTCAAGATAAATAGAAGCAAAGCCAAGATGATGATTGTGGACCGCGTCAATAACAATTCGACGGAAGTCACAGAAATTGCGAACTATGATGTTGTCAAATCATACGTTTATCTTGGAGCATTGATTACAAACAATGGAGGATGCGTTGATGAAATCAAGAGGCGTATGGCGATTTCAAGATCAGCAATGGACAAACTGAAGAAGATATTATGGAGAAACAGGAACATCACGTAAGCCACCAAAACTCGTCTCGTAAGAGCGCTAGTGTTTCCCATATATATGTGTGTACGCTTCAGAGAAATGGACTCTAAGGAAAAGTGAGAAAAATAAAGTAGACGCTCTCAAGATGTGGTGCTGAAAAAGAGTGCTTAGGATATAATGGACAAATTCCGTACCAATCAGTCCATACTTCAAGAGCTCGGCATCAAGCAGCGTCTCTCTTCCACGGTACAATCTCGCATCCTCACCTTCTTTGGACACGTGTCGCGGCGCGGGGAGCTTTCCGTTGAGCGCTTGGTGGTGCAGGGGAAGGTTGGCGGCAAAAGAGTGCGTGGCAGATCGCCTATGAGATGGACGGATCAAATAAAGGCTGCCATAGATGTTCCTTTGAACGAATGTGCCCGAAGAGCCGCGGTGCGAGAGGAGTGGCGAAGGATATTTAAGCACGCCACAACCCTGATATGACGGCCACGACCACTCTGCCCAGAGTGCTACGACTAAGAAGATATTATAATAACTACCTCCGTGGCGCTGCGGGCGAATAGCCGGCTGAGACGCAAGAGGTTGCGCGTTCAATTCCTGCCGCGGAACAAATGTTTGCATGATCTGCAGATATTTGTTCCGGGTCTGGTCGTTACTCTATAAATATTTTAAAAGTATGTATTGTCATAAAAAAGGTTATTGCTTTGCTTAGTTTGGGGTGTGTAAAATGTCCAGCATGACGGATTTTGTCTTACCTACCTGCATCATTGTTTTACACTATTAGGGCTAAAAATGTTAGGTATATTGTTTAACCTAATAGATGAACCTCACGCTAACGCAATTATTTACAAGTACGATATATAATAATACTCGTACTTACCACCATTATCTAACTGATTATAATAATTAGTTTAAATTGCATGTCCACCACAAAATGGACTTTTAAATGACATAACAATGTCTGATAGCCATAAAGTGGTTTAAACGATAAAAAAAATAGTTTCAGTTAGTTGCGAAAACGAAGCAAGCGTATTTATCCTCGGGTGGTAGACTACATCGGCCTACTACGAACGTCTTGTAAGAATTGTTTACCAAACGCCTATCCCAAGAAAATGGAAAATTTAACAAGTATTCGATCTCCGTTTCGATTTTTATTTATTAATTTATTCGGTCATTTACCTATTTATTAATTTATTAGACTCGCCAACTAAATTTACATAACAACGTGCTTAAATACTAGGTCCTGGCGATTATACAAGCATTTTCATTTGCACTTTAAATTCACATAAATATAACATTATGAATTGATTATCTCGGTTTATTTTATTTAATATTTTAATGGGGTCAAAATGACTTTAATAACAACAAATATTTACATGACACACACACAGAATAAACAGTTGAATCATCTAAAGACCGTTGCAAACGATCTATCGATAGCTCAACTGCTCTAGATCACTACCAGGTTATAATTATTTTATATAATAATTACGACTGATTTTTTTTTTTGTTTTTATAAATTATAGGCTAGCGTTTGACCACTATCTCGCCTGATAGTAAACGATGATGCAGTCTACGATGGTACACGCTTGCCTAGAAGAAACCTATTCACTCGTGACTCGAAGATCCCTAGGTTGTAGTTATCAGGAAACACAGACTCAGGCAAGGCGTTCCACTCCTTGGCGGTGCGCATAATAAAGGTGGAAGAGTACCGCTTTGTGCGTATGGGAGGTATGTCTACCATGTAGCGGTGGCGCATCGCGGAGCGTCTGGTTGTCCGATCATAGAATGGGGATGGTGGGATCAGGCTGAAAAGCTCCGCAGCACACTCTCCAAAATGTATCCGATAAAAAACCGAGAGGATTGCAACCTTTCGACGATGCTCGAGGCTGTGGAGCCTTGCATTTGCTAACTCGTCATTGCAAATGAGCTTCTTGGCTCTTCTAACAATTGAATCTAGAGCCTCTAGCTGGTACTTCGCTGGTCCGTCCCAGAGGTGAGAACAGTATTTGTACTAAAAACGGGATATTTACCATGATTTGTGAGTTCTTGAGTGTCCCGATATTTCGACGCAGTTGCATGCGCCATGATCACGGGTAAACTGAAGTCTTTGCGAGTGGAGTGGTGCCAATAACTATCCACTCGCAAAGACTTCAGTTTACCCGTGATCATGGCGCATGCAACTGCGTCGAAATATCGGGACACTCAAGAACTCACAAATCATGGTAAATATCCCGTTTTTAGTACAAATAGTGTTAATAACCATGATAGTTTCAAAAGTTATATGGTGAGAACAGTACTCCAGACATGATCGGACTTGTGCTTGGTATAAGTTGAGCAACTGTCCCGGTGTGAAGTATTGCCTCACCTTTGCAAGTATTCCAAGCTTCTTAGCGGCCAGCTGGGCTTTCGACTCAATATATGAGCCGAAATTGAGAGTGGGTGTTAATGAGATACCAAGAAGCTCGAGGTGGTCAGAAAAACATTGCCAACTTCAACTTTATTATGATAATTTTTTTTAATAAATATGTTACATCATTTACCTATTTAATTTTTGTCATCTCAGTGCGTAGATACGGGTAGTGCAGTGTGTCGTAATATGGACGAGGACTAATTCTGGGCATGTCTAATTCTGAAGACCAAGTGATGGTAGTTGCTGTGGCTGCCATCACTTCTCGACGGTACCTCCAAGTACTCCAGTCTGCCCGCGACCACGGCGGTCCAAGACACTGTTATGGATGTTCTATTTCATTTTATTATATTATGAACAGTGATTGGCGTAGGTAGATTGATTTTATGTACTTGCACCATTTATGTACTATCATAAATCATGATGTATATCATGAATAACATAACATGGGCATGCGCATGCCTTCTTTCCGGAAATTTCCGTTATTTACGGGATTGAATTTAATATTAAACTAGTGATTTAGTAAATACTATATTTGAAACTATAGTAAAAAGTTTTAAATTGGTATTTATTTATCTGTCGAATATTAAAATGAATGCTTGTTTTTTGCGTTTCCATAAAATTCATCCGATTGAGAGGTGAGTGTACTTTGATGAGTTTCTGCGTGCAAATTCGTGAAGATTTCTACGTAATTTATCAAGAAAACACATTTTCCATGAGAAAATATCCCGAAGCCATGTTCATATAAACATATACATTTGAGATCATTGACCATCAATCAATAAAGCTACTCCCATTTTACACCCAGCTCAATGTTATAATTTGAAAATCCCGGAATACCGGAGGCATGTCCATATTAACATATACGTTTGAGATCATTAACCTCAATCAATCTACCTACTCCGATCACTGATTATGAATGCAATGAGCCTCATCGCATAATATATCGCATTCATACATATTAATATAAATCGCATTTACGCATCAGATATCGAGCTGACAATGATCGACTTTTAGAGCAAGAGAGATGAAAAGTTTATTTCTAATCATCAATTTAATACAGGTGCCGACGTGAACAATCACAATATTTTAAATCTAAATTAGTTAAAAACCTCCACTCAAATGTCATTTCACTTTGCAAGGTAGGTAATTACTAGAAAATATGAAGAGCGTTGTGCATTACTGCATTGCACTAAGGTGTGTACTCCTAACAAGGTTATATCTTTGGAAAGTAGGTAAACAGTACATTTATTGAACGAATTATCCTTCGTACTTTATGGGCTTAGGTTAAAATAAATAAAAAAACATATTTATATTGTATCACATAAATATTCACCTCTTTAAAACTGACACTGTTAACATCGCCCCGGTATATAATACTGCATTACTCTTTTAGGCTTGCACAGCAAGACACAATCTTAAACTAAGCAACAAATTAAACTTAATAACTTAAACATTAGCAATTTCCTCCAAAGGTAGAGAATCTAAGTAAGCCTTCACTGAATTGTAAATCTTCTGGACTGGCTTATCGAATACGGGGGTGCCGAACTCCAGCGTCATAGTCTTCCAGTTTTCATTCATGAACGTGTGCAATGTGTCACCTGAAAAAAAACATATTAAATGATATTATATTTACTAGTTATCAGTGCACAGTGACCGAAATTCATTAAATACCAATTTTTTTAGCCTCATTTTAGAAGTCGCCTTTCCTTCTCCGTATAAACTTTAACTTTAACTATCCCAAGTCTCACACTTCTCCGTGCGCGCAATAAGCAAAGGGAAAACACAGTTTTCTCTTCACGTACCTATTCATATATAGATCACTAGATGTTGCCCGCGACTTCATACTCGTTACTCTACTAAATGTGTAAGTAACCTAGAAATAAAGCTAAACTCGCTGTTGCAACTTGACTTGACACCCCATTTTTATCCCATGGGAACTGATTTATGGGTTAAAAGGTAGCCTATGTGGTAATTCTGGTTATAATCTACATATATACCAAATTTCATCGAAATCGAATCAGCCGTTACGATGTGACTGAGTAACAAACAAACAAATAAATAAACAAACATTCAATCTTTCACATTTATATTATTAGTGTGAAGTGTGATAATGACAACCTCTGTGGCACAAACTAAATAAGTATAGAAGTTAAGTTTAGTATCAAGAAGTTCGACTGCCTCCGTGGCGCAGTGGGCGAATAGCCGGCTGAGACACAGGAGGTAGCGGGTTCGATTCCCGTCGCGGAACAAATGTTTGCATGATCTACAGATATTTGTTCCGTGTCTGGGTGTTTTTCTATATATTATAAGTATGTATTTACAAAAAAAAAGTATATAAGTATTCTATCAGTTATCTGGTTCCCACAGTACAAGCTCTGCTTAGTTTGGGGCTAGATAGCGCTGTGTGAAATCTCCAGCGATATTTATTTGTTTATTATTTATTTATTTCAGTTAAATTCCCGGATTATCTCACAGTTCTCACAGTACTCTGTTACCAGTGTAACCTTCTTGTTTATATTTGTATAACTATGCATGTTGCTGCAGCGTGTGCTATGATGAATTTTCCAGGCACTGTGTTATTTTATTTAAAAACCACAAACACATTGGACTTTTTACGATTGCAATGCAATGCTAGGCCTAGTTTTAATTGCACAAAACTGACGTCATCATCATATCAGCTAAAGGACGTTCACTGCTAAACATAGACCTCCCCCGCATAGATATCCAGAGCAGCCGGTCTTGTGCAGCCTGCAGCCAACCTTTATCAGATCTTTTTTCCATCTAGTCCAGCGCGTGGTCTTCACTCGAGAAACTTTCTGTCCCAACGGCCGTCCCTCGAGCTATGTGTCACTTCAGCATGCTAATCCTGTTTAGCTCGATAAAGTATCCCAACAGGTGGGCCTTAAAATGGACATGGATAAGACAAAATCATGTTGAATGTCCATATGGCGCCTTCCCCGGTATCAGTTGGGAACTCTAATCTCGATGTTGTTAACGAGTGCGTCTACCTGGTTCAGTGCTAACCGTTTTACATCAATTGAGTCTTAAAATAGTTTCATCAAGCATGTTATAAAAAAATCACCGGATCGCCCTGGATTTTCACATATTATGTGACTGGATAAAAGAAGAATATTTCATTTGTTCATACGTCTTCTTGTCGTGTCTAATAATATAATTTTTACAAAAATCTAACAACCGACTTCAATGTTACCTGGAACATTTACACTGAAAACTCAGAAATAGAGCACGTATTAATACACATATTCCTGTGATCTCTACTCTTATATATGAATTCTTTGTCCTTTAAGAATGCTTTAGGGTATCTTCAAAGCACAAGGTCATAATGATCAACTGACAGTTGACAACATGTGATCTCCAAAACAATACCCTAACTGCGATACATGAACTGTTTGTTGTTAAAGAGTTATATGTTCTGCTAAGTCTTGTCAAAATCAAAGTCCATGAACAGATCAGTTGATCAGACAGGTTCCCAAATACATATACTTTCGCTTGTAATTTCCAAAACAATTGATACTTTGCAATGCGTCATCTGTTGAGGAGGTTTCGATTTCTAACTTTTTACTCCATCATCAGATCCGTACCAAACTAATATAGACCCTGAAGGTATATCCTATAGAATAAAAGAAGAACATCGAAATCGGTTAACCATTGGTGGAGATATCGAGTAACAAGCATACAAAAAAAACATACACCCGAATTGAAAACTTCCTCCTTTTTGAAGTCGGTTGAAAAGTGATGAAATACATCTGAATCTATCCGTTACTCTTTGGTTACGAGTATAATAAACGATGCTTCAACGCTCCTTACACATCTGCCACAAAGCGTCAAAGCTGGCAAACAAGATATTTGATACCATAAAACGAAAATTTGGAAATAGAATCGTAACTACTCAATTTAGACAGAACGGTGGTCTGGCTTCTCAATCTCGATACCAAAGGGGCTATGAATATAAATAGTAATATAAATATAAGTAGTATAATATAAACAGCGGCCAATATTGAAAAAAGTGAATGAAACGATAAGTTTCTCAATTGTTTTAGTTCTCAATACTTCTCATTCGTTTTGGACTTATATAAGTCTTTAAATCAATTATTAATTAGCCCCATCTGCTAGTGCAATGTAGGTCAGTTTGTTTATGTATTGTGTACGTACGTAAGGTAGTATTTATCAAGTATTCGACATTTGAGTACTCTAGTGCCTCGATAACGTCAAAATCTTATGATACTTGTACTTTATCATTTTTAAAGGTTTTATACGAGTTTCTTACACATTTTTTTTAAATAATGCAGGACAGTTCGCTCAGCGCTATCTAGCCCCAAACTAAGTCAAGCTTGTATTATGGGAACCTGATAACTGATAATAAATACATACTTATAATGTAAAGAAAAACACCCAACCCGGAACAAATATCAGTAGATCTTACGAACATTTGTTCTGCGACGGGAGTCGAACCCTCAACCTCCTGTATCTCAGCCGACTCTTCAATTCAAAATCCACTTTATGATAACTACACAGACAAACAAATTTTCTATGAAATACGTACTCAGAGCCTTGTTTCCGTTGAAAAGGTTGGTCAGTTGGTAGTTGGCCCCGTCTCTTACGTCGAAACGATATTTGTAGCTCTTCAAGTTGATGGTATCTTTCCCGTCCTTGTTTTTGGAGATGTCGAAGGCTATGTCCATTACAATCTGGCAATTTTCTAAAATTTCAAACAATTTTTTATTATTTCAGTATAGTTGGAAATTCATGGCAGGCTTGGAAATAAAAATAAGAAGATAAAAGTCCTTTTTCTTCTTTGGTATTTCTAAACCCTAGGAAATGAATTGGGTTATAACTTCTAATTTTTTTACCAGTAAAATTATAATCCTATATTCTTGATGGGTACGATTTATGCTACTTATAAACTAGTTTTATTCTTAAAATAATTACACCATCTTTTGTCTCTTGCATCGACAGAAGCTTTTAAATCCGAAAGAAAGAGCCAAAACACCGTTTCACCGATTCATTGATATTGCATGGTAATGTGTTTTAACATCTTCTATATATGTTAAAACACATTTACACACTTTATACGTTATACGTTAAAATACTTTATTTTATATATATATGTAATAAAGTTGGGTTAATTACACCATTTACAACTAAAGAACGACTGGACCGACTTTGATGTTGTTTAATTTGTTGGATCTCCGCCCCGAATAGCATAATAACTATTAAAATATTAGAAAAATGCACGCAAAAAAAATTATAACAAAAATTCATTTCTCGTACATAGATGTACCTAATGATGGCCAATTGGCAATACATTAACAGCCCACGTCATATGCATGTCAAGGCGATACGAAGTTCAGCGGGTCAGCAAGTTTAAGATAATTTATACTTTATAAAATGCATATACTTTTATATCGTACCACACATATTATGAAAAATTAATGTATATTTCTTTATTAAGCTGTAACAGAATGGATCAGTTCATATACCAAGTTTACTTAAACGTCAGTTTTAACTCATAAACCACCTGTGTTTGATCTTCATCGAGTTTTGTCCATTAGTTTCCGGTTAAACTGGCAATGTCATTTTTTAATGCCGCTTAGTGGTTTTCCTCTGTCATAATACAACTAATACATGCATTACTTTTCTACGTGCACATGCTATTTGCTCATCGAGTCAAGTTTAATCAAAGGAGTCAAGGTCTTACAAATGCGGCAAGTAAACGGTATTTTTTTATCCTTTCACCCTATTTAAAGCAGTCTTGGTCAATAACATAATATTTGCTGTTTGTATTGCAAAATTTATATTATGGTCAAATATGAACCAGTTGATCTACTTTAGTTTTGACGATCAAAGTATCTTGATGCCGCGAAGTTTTAAGTCTGGAACTCGTGATGATGAAAGTAATTCGATTGCCACTATGTCGTAGCTTCTTGCTGGTAGTTAAGGAAAACAACTTAATGACATCGTTTTGGGAATGACATTGACAAATTTACTAGAAATTAAAACACGAGTACAATATTTAGGACCTATGAAATAAACTTCCAATTGACTCTCTATCGTTCTTTCTTGGTTTAGTTGCGTGAGTTTCAAACTATGGTGTTTTTGTAAAGCTACCCACCTCCCTTAGTATAAGTAAAAAGTTTAAACAGCTTACTTATTTTCATCACAGTATCTCCATCCCCGCTAATAGGCAGAATGAGCAGTCTCCCGGAAGCCTTGTATTTCCCTCTCATTGTAATATCGTCGTGGAAAACTAGTTGTATAAGCTTCTTAGACATATTAACACTGAAATCAAAATAACAATTTGTCGTAATTTTAACCATAACACTTCCGGACATAATTACCTATTACGATTCAATTGGCAGCATCTACTTTCCAATAAGTCAAACTTTGCGTTGACAAATATCCAAATTTGAACATAATAAATTTTGAAAAATATTCAAGTTTTAGCGTGATGTCTCATGAAAAATAATGAAAGAATACTAGCCTTAACTTCTCAATAACAGCATTCTTCAGTCCTTTAATCACAACGTCTTTAATATTCAGTTTAAGGCCAGACAGGTCCACCTTGATAACATCAATTTGCATAGGATCCAGGACCTCTGTGGCCAGCTCTGGAATACCAGCAGTAAATATCTGAACTGCTGGTTGAGCTGATGCTTTTATGCAGTTGGAGTCTGATAAACTGCATTTTTGTATTTGTGGTACTGAAATCAAAGGTAAATTTTAATTTATGGTGCACAAGTTTATCTTAGGTAGCCTACGCAAGAAGCCCTCGCTGTACTGGGTAAATGTTTGTATGTTATGCATATTATTATATTTTTTCAAGGTATATTGTAATCGCATATTGTAATCCAGTAACTACGATACAGTCTAATCCTAATTTTAGAATGCAAATTTAAATAATCATTTAATTTTAGACTTTGCACGTGTGGCAGCCAAATCAAATGTAATATGTCAACATTTATTTCGAATCGGTATTATATAGCTATGAGGGACTCAATTCGCCTCTTATAATCAAACCTAGAAATTCGTTTATAATGAGTTTGAATATGTGGACGCATATATTTTTCTTATTATCTTCGCAAATCGCATTTCGCAAGCTATTGGTTTTACGTATGCCTAATGCGTGCATTTATGTATTCTGCCAGACATGATGTATATTTGTGTCACTTCCTTATGCGTTTTATCTATTTATATGATGCGAGGTCCTTCCTGAATTTTAGTTTGCATTTTGAAATTTTCGAGATTATTCTATTTTGGTCGCTTAAACGATAGGAAGTATAGTGAGTTTGTATGAGGTATTGTTTTACAAAATCTAAAGGCATAGGTAAATCCCTTAACGCGGTAAATATAGATGGTTCGATAAGCAGTAAATAATAAGACCTTTTGATAAGCCTAAAAATTATGTTAAATAAACTTGCGAATAGTAACCTATTCGGTACCTACATGAAATTTATCTACATAACTACCTAACATTTTTGGGGGTAATTATAACTTGACACATCTTTTCACAAACTAAACCCATTCATATGGCTCATTTTCTAGGTAGGCAGGTATTTCATCGAGCGAAGCGAGATCTCCAAATCAACTTTGGCAAATCGGCGTTGTATGTATGTTTGTTTGTCCGAGGATAACTTTTGAAGCGTTCATCCGATCATCGTGAAATTTGATGCATAGGTATGGAATTGTGATGGCACAATTCTGGTGTGACTAAATGAGTTAAAAATGGTGGGGGGGTTGTTGAGGAATTAGGGTTCAAGTGGGGTAAAAAAAAAGACTTCGGTCAAGTGGGACGTCAAATGAAATTCCTTCATTAGTACATTTCAATTCCGTTCTTATTTTAAGTTTAGTCATTGCAGTTTTTGAGTTATTAGCCATAATAAAAACTGAAATTAGACGAAACTGACAGGGTACAGCAGTGACCCTACAGTATTGTAATTTGATATGCGTGTAGCTTTAGTGACATAAATATAGGCAAAAGTCTGAAATCCAGAATAATTGTAATTTGTACCCTAAAAAAAATTACCAATTTATATGAACTCCTGTTACCTGTAATTTCAATGAAACTGTTGGTCAAGTAATTTGGTTATTTGTTCCAAGGCACTATTTTGATAGTCAAAGATTACGAATAATGTTTTTTTGTTTTTATGGGAGACTCGGGAGATCTCAGTTCGCGGCGAACCACTAGTCTAATAAAGAGAAATATTTCTCATCATCTTAATGATTTGATTTTCTGCTGTGTTTCTATTTTCTGCTGCTCATACGCACTAAAGGCGTCACATAACACCAGCGCTACAGTAGCTGTACGTTGCAGTGGCACACCGCTGAGTGACGACCTATTTATGTGTCTTAAATTTTGTAATAAGTATAATTAACTGAATATTTTTGTATTTGTATAAATTTACATTTGTATTTAATCTCGGGCTAAATTATCCACATGTAGTTTATGTCTCTTTTTCTTTTTGTCCTTGCGTCTCTCATCCAGGTTTCACCCGAAACCTTTAAGACGTCTTTGACTCACTGGTCTTCTTCGGCTTCTGCATCTCGTGGGCTCCCAAATCAATAAAAATAGTTTTGACTAGCACGTGGTCACTTCTACAGCCCTATCAGCTGGGTTATTGAACTGATCCTGGGCCCACCGTAATTTGATTATACTTATTGTGTTAACGACCCGGATTTCTTCGACTTGTCCTTGGGTTCTTACTTCTTTCTGTCTCAATTAATGTATCCATCAATTCATCATTGTCAGTCAATTACCTATTGATTTCATTGGAACTGCGAGTCATCATGCGTAATAAGTCGACAAAAACATCTCTTACGGCGTAGTTGCTATATAATCTATGATTTTTTGTTTATATGTTTTTGTCTATTATCAAGGATACGGAATTGATAATCACTTTGATGTTTGTCTTTGTATGAAGTAAAAAGATGGGTGCTATAATTTTAACGAATTTGTTTGCCTGTGTGTCTGTGCGTGAGTCTGTCTGCCTGTGGCGTCGTACTTTCCAAATAGATGGATTCCAATGCGTTTTTTTTTAAATAAAAAGCACGTTTAAAAGGGTTGGTTCTTAGCTACAGGTGATCAAGATCAGGTTAAATGGAAATTGATTACGGCCTTTTTAGGTGTTGGCTGTCTCGCGTGTTGGGTTCTATTGATCCAGCAAAGCGAGATCTCCAAATCAACTTTGACAAATCGGCGTTTGTTTGTCTGAGGATAACTTTCGAAGCATTGATTCGATTATCGTGAAATTTGATACATAGCAGTAATTCGTAGGTAATTATGGCACTATTTTGGTGTGACTAAATGAGCTAAAAATGTTAGGGAGTTGTTGAGATATTGGGGTTCAAGAGGGGTAAAATAAATGAAAATTAGACTATTAGGTCCAGTTGGACGTCAAATGAAAGGTATTCAGTAGTACATTTCGATTCTGTTTTTATTTTTAGTAAAGTTTTTGTAGTTTTTGAGTAATTAGCCATAATAAGACTGAACTTTGATGAAATTCATAGGATACACCAGTGACCACGCAGTGCTGTAATTTGGTATGCGTTTAGCTTAAGTGACACAAATAGAGGCGAAAGTCTGAAATCCAGAATAACTGCAATTTGTACCCCAAAAAAGCGTAACCATTTGACATGAACTCCCGTTATCTATAAATTGAATGAAACTGTAGGTCAAGTTTTTTGGTTATTTATTTCGTGCCACTGTTTTGATAGTCAAAGATTACGAATAATATATATTTGTTTTACAGGAGACTCGCGAGATATTAGTTCGGGGCGAACCACTAGTGTATAAGTATTACTTGTATAAAAAATCCCAGAATTTCAAATATTCATTTTCATAGCCAAATTCATTGAAAATGAGTTAGATAGATACATATCATCAATAACTTCATAAATATGCTGAATATCTACGCACCGTACCTACATATAAAAATATAATTATTATTGTAATTCCACGGCTTAAAAACTTCCGATACCACGTACAAACTTTATATTGTTTAGCATTTTCGAACTTTATAGGTCATATCTTAAACACGGTCTTCAAAACTTAGTACCACACTTTTAAAATTGCAATAACTTTTAAAGTACACTAGATATATTTTCGAAATAAAAAGTATTAGAAATTTAATTTAATTTTTTATATAAAAATGTTTAGTCGATAACCTTGTTTTAACTAATGACTGAAAAAACTTGGTAAACTTAAACACTGCTTTTCAAACTGTTGTCTCACTTTTGACTTTTTTGTTTCTGTTTTTGTTTTCACGTTTATTTTTTTAAACTATAATTCAAAAGAAAGTTGATGAAATTTTCTATAAAACGTTTTTTATTTAAAATCTCTGACTTCAATAGTTTAAGAGAAATTTCAATTTTAAAAGTGTGGTACTTAGTTTTGAGAGCCAGTGTATATTAAAATAATTACTAAAATAATAAATTCAAAACTCACATGCCGATAATATAAAACCGAACTGCGTCAACAAAAAAATCCCGCTTGCGAAACTCATTGCGAATTCGCACGATAGCCACGAACGAAAGCTCACACTGCTAGATCCACCACACACCAGCCGCATTTATATACAACTTAACGAGATACAAGGATATACTCATTGAATTGTCAATAATCAACAATAGATTTAATAGGGCCAGAAAAAAAATGCGAAGTTAAATGAAGAGCGGTTAATTTAATCCTGACGCAGATTGCGTTTTTCTCATAACTAGAAACTAAAATATCGGGTGTCTCATTTTGGTATAAGCCAAATAATTACTGCGATGGATTTTTACAAAATAATAAAAATATCTTATCAAAAGCGGCATAAATTTAGAGAAACACTAAGCACGACCCGTTATAAACTAACATTGCCAAATAGATACATTTTCACGTGCATACCTTTTTTTTTAAACTGGATAGATTTTCGTTTGACCACAATCTCACTGATGGTAAGCGATGATGTGGTATAAGATGAAGCACGAAGATCTAAGAAAACCCCTATTCACTCTTACCTTAAAGAGACCCGGATTGTATTCTTTAGGAAAAACGGAAGACAACATCAAGAACGTAGAACCAAAACGATGTGTGCGAATGGGTGGTATATCAACTAGGTACGGATGGTACTGAGCCGGGCGCCTGCTTGTCCTTTGATGGAAGGGAGATGGCGGGATCAGATCATATAGTTCCTGGGCACATTCCCCGAAATGTATTCTGTAAAAGATCGATAGGCTTGCAACTTTACGGCGGTGTTCGAGACTTTGGGTCTTAGTCTCCGCCATATATTGATCACCTTTAAGCCTGAAAGCCCTACGTTCTATTGAGTCTAAGGTAGCGAGGTGGTATTTGGCCGAACCATCCCAAAGGTGGCAGCAGTACTCCATTCCAGACAGGACTTGTGCTTTGTAAAGACTAAGACTGACCTAATGTGAAGTATCTCCTGACCACGTTGAGGATCCCCAGCTTCATGGCAGCTGTTTTAGTCTTAGACTCGATGTACGAGCTAAAACTGAGAGTAGGCGTGAGCGAAATCCATAGGACCTCGATGTGACCTTTTACAGATACCGGTACATCTCGGAAACTGGGAACTTGGAGAGACTGACTCTTTTTCGCTGATAAGAGGCATGCTTTCGTTTTAGAGGCGTTGAATTTCACGAGATTTGCCCCAGTCAGAGACGGCCTTGAGTGTCAAATTCAAACACTGCAGCATCTCATTTCTCTGCTTCTGGATTTCAGTTCTGCTGGCTCGAGCATTAGAAGTGTACCTCTCTACAACTATACTGTCGATGTTGAATATAATCTGCGTTATATTCAACATCGTACTAAATCAAATGATTTTATAAAAATATTTGAAGCCAAAAATTTGTATTTCGGAAGTTATTCGAATTCATGCCTCTAAAGTAATATTTACTAGTTTCAGCCCGTTTTACGCTCGCATGATTTGTCAAAAAAGCGTCCAGACATCCAAATCATAATCGATCTATATACTAAATTTCATCGAAATTCTTTCAGCTCTTTCGACGTAAAAGCGTAAGAAATAAACAAATAAACTCACTATTGCACATTTTTTAAATTTACACGGCTAACTTCCATTTTACACATAACAAGATCATTTATACCTTATTTCCGAGGTCAAAGTGATAACCGCTTTTTCATACTGTAATTTCAAAATACAAGGAACCATACATAAAGGCAATGCCCTCAGTAACTTCCAAAGTCACCGGCTTCCTTATTGGGTAACTTTTCTGGGCTTTATAGGCTTCATCGTTTTAGTTATATTAACCCTACAGTGGTCGCGCACTAAAACCTGACCTGATTGGTCGCGTGGAGTACTATTGTATACCATTTACAAATTCAAATAAAAAGACATTTTAGTTTCAACTATGTTTAATTCTTATTGTAATAGTGTTTTTAAAGTATTGTTGTATTAAAAGTAATCAATAAAAACGAATCACAACCTCTGAGTATAAAAAAATCAACAAAACAAAAAAAAACTCTAAAGTGGCACAAAAAATCAACAATACTAATTAGTGTTTTCTTAACAAGACAGACATACAACCTTCGAATGATCGCCACAAATAGACTTTTTGCACGTGTTGCATAGTTTTCGAGTGCTTTTATTGCGGCTTCTTCCGCAGTCGTGGCAGCGACCTATGGATCGAGTTGCTGTCTGCTGACGTTGTCGCTGTGGTTTCTGTCTGGATAATGCTTGAAATTCTCGCGCGCAGCACTGAGCGTGAGAAGCGTTCATAATTTATGTTAGCAGTTTTTGAGAATTTTACAATTCCTTAAGTGTGGATTACATAGGTAATCCACACGACCACTGTAGGGTTAATTAATAAATAGGAACGCCAACAGCATACATAATTTTAAACATACATGAAAGGCCTGATAAGTATGCCTATTATAGGCATATATACAATACAGAATTGAGTTAAAACACATATTTATGCAACATAAGATCTAAAACTTCACTTAGCAGGTACCTATGAACCTATTAATAAAACTACCCACAGTTATGCTCACTTAAAAATAAAACTCAACGAAACAGCATACACATAAGGGCGCCTTCAAATTTGCCGCAATGTGCCGCGCGAAGGCAGCGCGTCTGCAGCGCTGCGGCCGCGCTGCTTTGTAAATCCATATAAATACTGCAACGCTGCAATCGCACGTTTTTTATTTATATGGATTTACAAAGCAGCGCGGCCGCAGCGCTGCAGACGCGCTGCCCCCGCGCGGCACGTTGCGGTAAATTTGAAGGCGCCCTAATAGTTGATAGCAAGATAAAATTATACATAAGTTACCAGAATAAAATAATCTTACCTTAAATATCTCTAAAGAAAAATATATTATAAATAAATACATAACAATCATCATTATCACATCAGCCACAGGAGGTCCACTGATGAACATAGGCCTCCCCCATATATTTCCAGACCCGGTTGGTATGTCGCCATGAAAAAGGTCCCCAATTTATCATAGGTATAATTTATATAACTTTAGTCATCGTTCTCTTAAATTTGAGTTTCGTAAGAGAAGTACATCTGATTCTCTGTCAAAATCAAAATGTTTATTCCGTATAATTGTTTTTACATGCTCAAATCCTATAAATAGAGTTTTTATAAAATGTTCCATAAAGTGTTATTAGATAAATGGTGAATAATTTATTAGCTAAACATTAACATAAAATTTACATATATACTGACGGAAATAATAGTTACATATATCTTGATTAATAAAAAACAAACAGTTCTAGAAACCTATGACTGTTGCAAACAATCTATAGATAGCTAAACTGCTCCAGATCACTACCAGGTGGAAGTAAGTGTCCCCAAAACACTAGCTGCATTCCCCGCTGAATAAAAAATACGTGCTACCAAAAAATTAAAAGAGTATTAACTCACTTCCGACGTGTATTTTACGAACTACTATAATCTCGAAGTCTTCAAGCCAGAGTCAACAATAATGTTTATGAAGTCTGCCTCATCTTTATTCACAACATTACTTACCATCAGGTCAAAAGACTTCATACGCGTAACGTACTAAACGTATAAGTAACCTAGAAATAAAGCTAAACTCGCCGTTGCAAATTGACGTGACACGCCATTTTTATCTCATGGGATCTGATTTATGGGACAAAAAGTAGCCTTCGTGTTAATCCAGGATATAATCTACTTATATACTAAACTTCATCGAAATCGGTTCAGCCGTTACGACGTGATTGACTAACAAACAAACAAATAATGAAATAGACAAACATCTAAACTTTCGTATTTATAATATTAGTATGAGTTGTGTGATAAAAATCAACGAAAAGAGTACTTTTAATTATATATTCTTATTTATTAATCATAAACTAATATAGTAGATTATAAAATAATACCGAATTTCATCGAAATCAGTTCAACCGTTACGACGTGATTGAGTAACAAACAAACATCCAAACTGTCATATTTTTTTATAATATTAGTATAAAGTTTTTTTTTAAACTGTGTTTAGCGTGTGTTTACCTATTTTGTGGTAAGACTCTAAGCTATTTATAAAAAGTATTTATCAATTATGTTTGATAAACAACATAAAAAACTAAAAAAACACGTTCGACGTACGAAGACGATGAAATCTAGACGAGTTACGCAATAAGGATGCTGAACTTGGATAGTCTTCAATGTCAACCGCTTTTAGTACTCTGGAGGATATCTTTAATTACAGACTTGTATGTAGTTTTAACCGGAAAACCCTGAGAATACTCCATTTAACTAACTCCATTTAACTAAGAACACGTTTCACCAAGGCTGTTACCATACACGCGTAGGGTCGAAGAGTAAGGTTAAATTCATATGACCGCGCGGTACCGCACGGAACTTCTAACCGCGCGGTACAAGATCAAACTAAATAGTGTTTATGTAATGTAATGTAGGTAATGTAGACGATAAACACTATTTAGTTTAATCCTGTACCGCGCGGTTAGAAGTTCCGTGCGGTACCGCGCGTTCATATGAACTTGGCCTAAAGTAATTACTAATCGATTGTAGAGAAAAGGAGGGTAATGCTGAATACTTTTCGTAATTTGGGACAGCAGGGTTTCACAGACGCTAAGGGCGACTTGCCGAACGATACCTAAACGTATTATATTATTTAAAGAGTTGCCAAATACAATACGTCAAATTTAAACATGTTTTAGTCGCTAAATGCGTTTAGGGATCGTTGTGCAAGCCGGCCAAAGCGGCATATCATTTTTATGCCCGGGATATGAAAAAAGAAGGCACCATCTTTGCGATTATGACCCTAGATTAGTCCGCCACTTGTCTACGGCTGAATAAAGATCAAATTGTGAAGTCAAGTAAATAAATAAGCTGTAGGCTTAAATTGACATCATTCAAAACAGCGCTCATTCCAAATTCCGAACTCTGGTCTGACGCGACCATAGAGTTCCTACATAACTTAGTTAAGTACAGTGAATATACTCGTAAATTGGAATACTCCTCATCCAAAAAAACCTTCACCACATCTATTCTGGAAAACTGAATTCTTTTATTTTGCGTTCAACCTAAAATTTTACCCAATTGTATGTTGATCGCGCGCTTTGGAAAAGTCTAGGGGAGGATTATGCTGATAAACAAAAGTACTATACTTTTGTTTATCAGCATAATAAATCAGTTAAGCGAATACCGATGCCATAGAATAAATAATAATTTTATAAATTTAGTCTATACTAGTGGTTCGCCCCGAACTGAGATCTCGCGAGTCTCCCATAAAAACAAAAATACATTATTCGTAATTTTTGACTATTAAAATAGTGCCACAAAACAAAAACCAACTTACATGACCTCAGTTTCATTCAAATTATAGGTAATGGGGGTTCAGGTTATTTGGTTACTAATTTTTGGGGTACAAAATACAGTTATATTCTGTATTTCTGACTTTTGCTTATATATGTGTAACTGAAGCTACACGCATATCAAATTTCAGCATTGTGGGGGCACTGGTGTACCCTGTGATTTATGTCAAAGTTTTGTTTTATTATGGCTAATAACTCAAAAACTACAAGGATTAAACTAAAAATAAAAACAGCGTTGAAGTTGAAATGTACTAATGAAGATCTTTCATTTGACGTTCCACTTGACATTATAGTCTCATTTTCATTTTTTTTACCCTTCTTGAATCCCAATATCTCAACAACCCCCCCCCCCCCCCACACACATACATTTTTAGCTCATTTCGTCACACCAAAGTTGTGCCATCACTACCTATGTATCAAATTTCACGATGATCGGATCAACGCTTCGAAAGTTATCCTCGGACAAACAAACATACATACATACATACAACACCGATTTGCCCAAGTTAATTTGGAGATCTCGTTTCGCTCGATCAACTAATGGGGAAAGATTTGTATTTTTGTATGTTTGTAACGATTAAACTCAAAAACTACTTGTCCTATTTCAAAAATTCTTTCACCATTAGAATGCTACATTATCTCTGAGTAACATAGTGTTACGAGCTGAGGGTTCGGGATAAAATAATGAGAATCGATCTAACCAAAATAACACTTTTATTCAACACTAAACGATGAATACACGAACTTGGTCACACGTAATCACAACACACTAATTCACACCACTGTTGCACCACTTAAAGTCACCGAAATGTTCGCACGTATAGCCAAATCCAGACTGAGTGTCCGGCCATCTCTCCGGCCTATTTATATCGCGCACAATTCACTACACTAGCGTTCTCGATCGTTCCAGGAAAGGGTCAGTGTTTCGACAGAATGACCACTCCCCATTCTGCGCAACTGCAGGTAAAAACACAGCATGCAGGTATATTCCATACCAAGTATTACGTATTCCGTGACATAGTAGGTAAATCGAGAGCCATCGAGAAATTTCGACTATTTCTTATTGTGTAACAGCGTAACACTAGGATACTTTTTGCCTAACTGTGCAGAAGGAGGGTAATGTTTTTATTGAAAAACTTCGCGTGCGAAGCTGCGGATTGGTCAGCTAGTATTATATAAGATTGTTAAATAAAGGCTTTTGAAATTGAAATTGAGATTGTTTCTTTAAATCTTTATTGCACTGAAAAACATGTACAAAAGGAGGACTTAATGCGAAACAGCATTTTCTACCAATATTTAATAGTGATGTTGAGTGGTTTATAATATCTTGCACCTAATAGTACCTAAATAATTTATTGCTTCAATTAATTTTATTTTTTTACACCTTACAGAAAAAAGGTCGTAGGCCTAAAAAAAATATGTAGTACTTTTTTATACTACTTGGAGTTGGAACAAGCAGGCGGAATAAGCATACCTACTACTTATTCCACATACCCTTCCTTTCATCTACCTGTTATTTATCTTGAGGCGTCTTATTGAGATTTTTTCTTAAGAAGACTTTAGACTCTATTAGCCAGCCAGATGGATTATTATAATTCAAATCACTTGCCTTACGTAGGTTAACTATTGATGCTCGTCGATATAAACTGTGATGCAATTGTCTAAAAATATTAAATTATAATTATATCCTCTTATCTAAATTAATTCTGTTTTACATCGGGATAAAACAAAAATATTTTTGACCAGAAAAAATAATTGCATGTCATGCAAAAATTTGTCTCACAGCAGGAATCGAGCCCGAAACCTATTACGTCTCAGAACACTGGTGGGCGTCTTGAGCACCGCGCCACCGCAATCAACAGACAAACGCGTTTCTAATATTGATAAGAAATGATTCAGGAACCTGTCATAAATTATAACGATACTATAAATCATATGAGTATTAAGTAGGTATCTATGTGAACAACTGGATCTAAGACAATGGATTATAATCGCTTAATCACTACTAAATTGCACATTGTTGATTTGTTACGATCTCTTATCATTAACTTTAATTGACGGATAAACTCATTCTCTCTTCATCTGTTTCCATATGAAAACTTTAAACGTACATAGGATGTTTGAACAATAGGCACAAAAATGAAAGGGGTTATTTTGATGAGCATAATAAATAAATTTGTGAAATGTGAAAATTACTTTGAGAAGTAAAAACAAACACTTAAAATAAACATATGTTGTGATATAGCTTAATGCTTGCCATCTAATCACAGATATTGTATTGGTGACATCTCGAGTTGTCACTTTCTAACCTATAACCAGCAGCCATTTCCGAAAGAGATATCAAATCGACCTTTATTTATGAATGTCGATTGCAAGAGAAAGCAGTAAGTTTTTTATCGAATTAATCACCTAAACTTAGTCGATTTTCTTTAAAATTTGATATTATAACTATTAGTTTTTTTTTTCGAGAAGTCTTTTTTTAAGTTTTGGGAAACCAACAACCTGTTTATTTTCTATCAGTTGGATAGTCGTGAAATAGCACTAAGGGCGACTTACGCAACGATGACTAAACGTACTTAGTGGCTAAATATGATTTAAGAACGTGTCAAATCATACAAATACGTCAAATTTAAGTCATGAATAGTCGCTAAATACGCTTAGGAATCGTTGTGCAAGCCAGACAGACTCATAATTCACACTAATGTGATAGTTTGGATGTTTGTTTGTATGTTACTCAATCACGTCGTAACGGCGGAACCAATTTAGATGAAATTTGATACATACGTAGATTATAACCTGGATTACCACATATGCTACACATTATCTCATAAATCAGTTCCCATGGGGTAAAAATGGGGTGTCAAGTCAAGTTGCAACAGCGAGTTTAGCTTTATTTCTAGGTTTACCTACACAAGTAGTGTAACGCGTACAAAGTCGTAGGCAACAGCTAGTGTCATATAAATGTTTGACCACAAGAGATTCCTCAATAAAGGTTGCTGGGAGCCATTGGGTGCAGGCTGGAAAATATAGGTCGTTTCTGGAGTGGCTGTTCTATGGCTATTATGAAGATGATGAGAGGTTCCTTAGTGAATAAAATAGCAATTTCAATAGTGCATTTGACTGCGGACTTTAAGTGAAACAGTATTAATAAGTAATAAACAATGGAAACAGATTAACTTTGTTCTCAGATCTATTAAATGAACATAATTAACGTGTTAAGTATCTGTTATAATTATCATAACGGTGTTTACATTGTTATTTCATAAACTGAACTGAGTCTACCAAAACTCAAAAAAAAAAAAAAGTTTTAGGGCGACTGGCGCAACGATGCCTAAACGTACTTAGTGACTAAATATGATTTAAATAGTTTTTAATTCATAGAAATACGTAAAATTTAAACATGTTTAGTCGCTAAATACGATTAGGGATCATTGTCCAAGCCGGCCTTAAACTTTGATTAATAAAATACTGCCACGAAATAAACAACCAAATAACTTGACCTACAGTTTCATTCAAATTACAGGTAACGGGAATTCATGGATTTGGTTACATTTTTCTGGGGTACAAATTGCAGTTATTCTGGATTTCAGACTTTTGTCTATTTTTTTGCCACTCAAGCTTCACGCATACCAAATTGCAGCGTATGGGTCAGCTAGTACTGTAATGACTATAAAAAATAAAAATAATCTATAAATTAATCTAATTAATTGAACAAGCATACACAGCAATCGATCTATGTAATAAGGCAATGCTTATAGGTAACAAAATCAAATATTGTAACATTGATCGCGAGGAACAAAAGAAAAATAAAGCAACATTGAACACGTGACCATAACGTGACATAAACAGTGTCATTATTAAATGATGAGAAAATAGTAAGTCAAGCGGGTCAAAACAATATAATTAAAGATATAGAAGAAATAACACGTTATTAAAATAATTAGGAACCTAGGTAATATGTACATAAATAGATACCTACCTAGAAATATAGAACTAATTGTTTAGTCTTGCCTTAAAAAGATAGCCAGCGATGATTTAGGATCGGGTGACAGTACTGACAATGCCTTCATTTTTAGAGACCTGTCTTGTAACCAAAAAAAAGTTAAACCATTTTTTAACGCCTGTTTAATAAAATCCTAACATTTTTGTAAAGGATATTTTTAAACACACACTAAACTGTGCTTAATTTTATTTGTGGTAAGTATGACCTACTGTCTGTTTTTATATTATTACGTCAAAGCAAAATCTTGTTTGTGAATTGCAATCATTGATTAATTGATTGAAAATTATGAATTACACAAAAACAACCAAATGAATTAATTTGTGCATATGTGAACTTAATGCTAGAAGCATTATCTTCAAGGTTACCCTTGTATTATGTGCAAAAACAATTTTACAGGTAGAGTTCACAATTGGTAGAGAGAGAAGTTACAAATTCTGAAATACATTGATACTCGTATATACAAGGAAATTGATGAAACTTACATATTAATTATTTTTCAACATTCTAAATTGATAAAGCCGGAGGGGCACGCAATCTAAGACTGGAAGCCACTGCGGTAAGTTATACATAATTTAAATCGTGTTTGGTGTTTCAATTTGACTACCTCTTCCTCCAAGTGTCTTCTGTTCTTCCTCATTACATTACACATCGTAACTTATTAGAAATAGTAATCCACCCCCAGTGCAATTTCATCCACAGAACTCTTATTGATTTAAATATTGATTGACTACCTCCGTGGTGCAGTGGGCGAATAGCCGGCTGAGACGGAGGAGGTAGCGGGTTCGATTCCCGCCGTGGAACAAATGTTTGGATGATCTACAGATATTTGTTCCGGGTCTGGTTGTTTCTATACCTATATATTATAAGTGCATATGTATTTACAAATAAAAAAATTATATATATATTCTATCAGTTATCTGCTTCCCATAGTACAAGCTCTGCTTAGTTTGGGGCTAGATAGCGCTGTGTGAAATGTCCAGCAATATTTATTTATTTTATTTATTTATTATTGATTTTGTATAATATTAAATGCATTCTTTGTTTGTTTCTGTGCTTGCCTAGTCAAATCAACGGATCGACAGTAAATATTCTGTCTGGTATTGATTGATTGGTGCTTCTTAACACATACATAGGTACTTATATAATAAATACAATTAAAAAAGCTCAGAAGGTTTGTCCTATGCATAACGCAAAGAATTCCTCTTTGACTGCACTATCATCCACTTGTCAGCAAGGGGCATGTTCCCAACTTTGATATCAAATGTAACTACCTATTTATTTATGTATATATGTTCACACATTTCACTCATCACATTTATTTTTTCTGCGTTCGTGGCGGGACCCATGGGTAACATACCCCATGGGTCCCGCCTGAAAACCAGCGCCGCTTACCATCTTCAGATGGTTGGCAGCAATACGATGAGACGGGGCCTGTTTAGTCCACACAGCATGGAAGACTATCTTAGTTAGTAGATTTCCAACATATTCTTTCTCTTCTTGTGTGTCACCAGCATAGACTGCATCATCGCTTACCATCAGGCGGGATAGTGGTCAAACGCTAGCCTATAATTTATAAAAAAAAAAACCTGCTTGTGTTTTTAGTTAACTAAGTAGGTAGTTTGTGGTTTGTCCTGTGTGTGTCAAATAAATGTATTTTCATTCTTCTTTTTTTTTCTTTCTAACTTAAGCTAGAAAACCACAGCGTATGCGTACAATGTAAATACCGATGTTAGACAAATACCTGGTTATCCAGTAACAACGCCAGTCCTCAGTACTTTCCTATTCGCAAACGCTTCAATTACTTGCCTGGGAGTCAAGCGCTAAGGAAGGATGTTACTCTGGATGATATAATCTAAATACGATTGCCATTTGATTGGTAATCTTGACATCGGTTAATCGAAACCTTAATTTCCAACGCGACGCTGCTCGAAGTTATTTACTTTCGGGAAATGGCCGCTTCAATCAGGAAATTAAAGTTATACGAAATATCATGAAACATTTGACTTCAGTGATTAATTTTAATTTAATTTATAAAACTTGGTTAACCTAGGTCATATATATTCATATATATTATATAAAGTACTAATATTACTATTAAAAAATAGGGTTTGAGGGTAGAAGGGTGAAAATTTATACTTGTATGTATTTTTGATGCCTAAACTAATCATAAAAAAATAAAAATAAAATATTTTGTCCAACAAAAAAAAATGGAGTGGACCACCCTTATCACATAGGGGTGTGAAAAATATTTTACGTCCTATTCTCAGACCTACCAAATATACACAACAAATTTCATAACAATCGGTCAAGCCGTTTCGGAGGAGTTTTGCTACAAACATTGTGACACGAGATTTTATATATTAGATTTACATGACTATAAAAATACATAAGTTGAATCATCTAAAGACCGTCGCAACCAATATATAAAAAGATCAACTGCTCCAGATCACTACCAGATGGAAGTGACCCCGAGACACATACCCCGCTGAATTGCAATGCATAGGCGTTGATCCAGATAAGCTTCAGCTCTCAGATTACACGTCGCACGTCGCTTCGACCAGATATCTAGAAATAATGTTGAAAACGCGATAAGCCCCGTGCCCCGTGGAAACAGGGTCGATCCCAAATTACTCAATAACGTAGGTAAGCTCTGTCGAAACTTCCATTTTACAAAATAAATACTTATTAATCAAACATTGTTTCTGACTTTTGTACAAATGTAGACACGCGGTAGCGTGTCAAGCCAAGTTCAAGCTAACAGAACTGGCGAACAGCACCGTATGTAATATTACACGAACTTTGGAGCCATTTTTGACCCTCTTGGAGATATCGACTTTAATATTTTATCATTTTTCAACCACATTTGCTAGTGATTGCAGAGACCCGAAAAACGTAAGAGCACTGTACCAGTTTTGAGGATTTGTTTGCTTGTGTGTTTTATCAGGCGTTTATGATAAAGTCAGTAAATACTTCGATATAGCTTATGTATTAAATCTTAGCTGTCTTCCAGCTTAATATACGCAATCTTATCTAATTTACATCCCACCTAGCTTCATAGCTTGGTTCGTGTCATTTTATCAAGCATATTGTATGTATAAAATCTGTCTTCAGATTTGATCACTCCGAATTCAGGACATGTCGACCCTCGTCAGCACAAAAGGCTAAATCCTACCCACGCCTTACCTGATCAGTAGGTTTGCTAGACGTACTAACATTTTGGGTCTATTAATTTTCAACAACTGATTACCTGGTCCCAACAGTTTCTACTTATCAAGACACTGATGTACTCGTACCTACGTCAATCTAATGAATAATTAAGATTGCGTTTGAAATAATACATTTATTACTAAGTGGTTTGGCCACAAAAGTTTTTCCAAAAGATTTTTCACAATGTAAGAATTATTTGACGACCTCCGTGGTGCAGTGGGCGAATACCCGGCTGAGACGCAGGAGGTAGCGGGTTCGATTCCCGCCGCGGAACAAATGTTTGCATGATTTATAGATATTTGTTCTGGGTCTGGTTGTTTCTTTATATATTATAAGTATGTATTTACAAAAAAAAATGTATATAAGTATTATATCAGTTATCTGGTTCCCATAGTACAAGCTCTGCTTAGTTTGGGGCTAGATAGCGCTGTGTGAAATGTCAAGCAATATTTCAATATATATATTTATTCTTATTCTATTTTACCTTGCCTTTTGCAAATTTGTTTTTCTGTACACATATCTACCTAGTTATGTTTTGTAGGAATACAACACGCGTATGAGTTAGTTTATAAACACCCAGTCCCGGTCAAATATTTGTAGATCATGCAAACAATTGTTCCGCGGTGGGCATCGAACCCGCAACCTCCTGCGTTTCAGCACCATCTATTTACCCATTGCGCCATGAAGGTGGTCTTTGGTACTAACTTGAACTAACTCGAAAGTAACTTATCCTAAAAATAAAGTCGATCTATTTCATGTAATATGTTTCCGAAATATGATTTTGGCGAAGGCCTTTATAAACGTACAATCTAATTGGATTGCTGCATGTTTAAAGATTTAAATAAAAACTTGTAGAAGGATGATGTCCAAAACCATTTTATTACACGTCATGTGTTCAGTTATTATCCATATTTTAATAAAAAATATTTTAGGAAAACATCCTTCTGACAGCTTTTACCAGTTAGCGACGCTGTCTGTACATAACATAGACAGAAACTGAAACAGAATTGTTTCAGTATAATAAATGTCCGTTTTGCATTGAAATAAACTTGTAACCGAGTTTGGCCACGCTAACAGAATAAAACGAAAGTTGTAACTAAATTCAGAGAAATTCCGTTGCTGTTTCTGCAGGGTGATTTCTGCTTAATATTTTATGTAAAATCTGACGTTTGCTTTATTGTTCACGATAAAATGAACTTTCTATTATTGCACATTAAATAAAAATACAGTAATAAATATCGGTACGGATGGTCTTATCGCTGAAAACGATATATTCAAGACAACCTTTGGATGAACAGGATAACACAAGAGCAAAAGACTACCAATCTTTTTAAACATAACTTTTAAACGATTGTATTTAGATTGTATCCTGTGTTTTATAAATACAAAATAGTTTCATTTTATTTATGGTTATCTCATACAAATTCTGCAACTTAATAATCGTAATAAAGCTGATAGTTAAAGATTAAGCGTTCTAAACTGGATAATTTAACCGACAAATAACAAAAGTAGAGGTTCGGAATTCGACGCGTATATTTGACATTTTCTAAATTTTATTGTAAATAGTAGCTTTTTTATAAAGTTTTTCAAAATCATCTTATCAACCTACTTTTGAACTTCCCGGGACACAGCTGGTTCGAAAGGACAATTGGTGCAATCGCCAAAATTAGACAGAATCTAATTCGCCTCCCGGGAAATTGCCTATAAATTTTCGGTCATTTCGCAGAGTGTCCTGGGTCTTTAAATGTCTTCCAATTCCCATGGTGCCATCGAAACTTCCGGGTAGGAAACCACGTTTGTGGTGGTTTCTTTATGTTGTAAGGGACGGGTACGGGATGTCAACGATTTCTTTGCGCAAGCCTTGTGCAAGCCTGGCTTGAGTCTAGCACGAATTTGTTAACATTCATTGACGTGTATGGGCTTCATTGGCTTACGTATCAAGGCTACTAGTATGGCACAAAGATAGATAGATATATACATAATTCCACAGCATAATCATCAAAATAATTAAAATTAACACAATTAAAAAAAATATACTGTTGCCGGTCTTATCCTCTACCTTTCCTTTGGATAGAAAGGATAATCTGAGTATTATCTAGGGTATCATATCAATATTGTACCACATTGTACTATTTACTGTGTATTTTCTATGTTGCTTGTAATTTTTTAATTAATTTATTTTTATTTAATACTTTCACACAAAACAGAATAGTGCTAGGAGGACTTAATGCTAGTAGCATTATCTACCTGTCATCCTGGTCGTGCTAAAAGAAGGTATAAGGCGTGACACAGGAAAAAAGGTATTTCAAAGCTAATCAAAAATACAGACCGTAAATTACTAAATAAGAACATAATAATAAATACACATAATAATTATATGTAACATATTATATATAAAATTATAATATGTATATATATAATATTTTTTTGTTTATATCAGTGTCATCACTCTTGTTTTTTTTTCTCTAATGTCTATTATCTATGGTTTTGCTAGTTTTAGGGCCTATTTATTATTTTTTTTTATTTGAGGCTATAATTAATTATATGTAAAAATAACTAGACTTAGTAATATAATATATGTATACGTTGTTCTACAGGTACAACCAGCACCATTGTCCACAGATTAGATTGAACTTAACAAAAGTGGGCAGTGAGTAATGTTGGTAGTATAACAAAGTGGGGTACTTATGATGGTTTGTACAATGCTTGATTTGATACTGACACAAAAACTAAGTAGTAGATACTCATATGTACCGATGAGTACCCACCCATCATTTATTGTATACAATATAAGCACTTATAGTCGCGGATGCCTTCGGGAGGAGGACTGTGGAGCACGTGATACTTCACTGCACTGACACAAACGACGCCAGACTAAGAACGGGTCTGCAAGGGGTCATCGTATCCTCATCCTCCACTAACACCGCTAGTACATCAACATCCATAGGGACCCTGGAAAGCTGCTGCCAACAACCCAAAGTCCTACTCCGTTACTTCAAGGAGTCTGGGTGGCTGGGTTTAGGTTAGAAGGGGGGTAATGCACAATACACCCTAATGAGGGTGCAGATCTTTTATTCCCCCCACCCTAGAATTAGAAGCACTTACAAATACATATATTATTATTACATATTTTGGTTCTCATTTTATATTATTTCTGTATCCATGTAAAATTTTAAATTGCTTCCTATTATAGTAAAAATGTACGGTGAAGTTTGTATCTATAGTTTCTAAAAATGCTTCCACCGAACGTAGGTAAAAGGTACAAAAACGAGTCTTAAGTATTGTCATCGCACTTGTCTCTAAACGACGTTTAATTCGAAATCTAAAGTAGATTTAATACAGACATAATGACGTAGTACGTCAAACTTGCAAATGTCACAAGGTACGTAAGCAGACCTTCCCGTCCCGTCATAGTATTAAAATCGTCGTTATCTTATTGGTTTAAGTTACTAAAAGATAATCCAACTTGTGTTTTGAAGAGATTAGAAAATGCATCGGGACTTTAGATTCTTGAGAAAGTTATTTGTTTTGAGTTCTCTTTGTTCGGAGAAGAGAAATTACGAGGATTACTCGTTGTGAGCAAGTGAATCAAAACTGAAGATTTCAAACCTAACAGTTCAAGATAGATTTATTTTAAAATTGTTATTTTGCAAGAATATTTTAACAATCTGTACACAAAGACAAATTGTATTGTATTACAAGGTAATAAGTGTAACTAAATAATCGAATCTTTCCTCGTGTTTTATGCACTTGGACAAGTATGAAAACTTAACTTATTTGTCACATAGCAATTATACTAGTGGTTCGCGCTGAACTGAGATCTCGCGAGTCTCCTATAAAAACAAAAATATTATTTTGTAACCTTTGACAATCAAAATACCTAGTGCCACGAAATGCATAACCATCTAACTTGACCTACAGTTTCATTCAAATTACAGGTAACGAGAATTCATGTAATATGGTTACTATTTTAGGGGTAGAGATTGCAGTTATTTTGGATTTCAGACTTTTCCCTATATGTGTGTCATTAAAGCTACACGAATAACACATTTCAGCGCTGTGGGTCACTGGTGTACCCTTTGAATTTCGTCAAAGTTCAGTTTTTATTATGGCTGTGAGTTTTACTAAGGTATCAATCAATGGTGTACTACATACGTTATGTACCTAGTAACTCTATTTGAGGAAATCATCATTCATCATATTTTTTTGATCGAGCGAAGCGAGATCTCCTAATCAACTGGGGAAAATTGGCATTGAATGTATGTATTTATGTTTCAATGTGGGGGGGGGGGGGGGGTTGTTGTTGAGATATTGTGGTTCAAGAGGGGTAAAAAAAAATGAGACTATTAGGTCAAGTGGGACGTGAAATGAAAGGCCGTATGCATATTGCTTAAGTGACAGAAATATAGGCAAAAGTCTGAAATCCAGAATAACTGCAATTTGTACCTACCCCAAAAAAAGTAATCACATAACTTAAACTCCCGTTCCCTGCAATTTGAATGAAACTATAGGTCAAGTTAGTTGGCTCTTTATTTCGTGCCACTATTTTGATAGTCAAAGATTACAAATAATATATTTTTGCTTTAATCGGAGACTCGCGAGATCTCAGTTCGGGGCGAACCACTAGTGTAGGAAGTAGGTAGTAGGAAGTGAAGGAAACCCAGGCTTTATAAGTAAAACTTGCAATTACCCAAGACGCTGGCCGCCAAAATGGCCTCCGCTCCAGTTGACGCGATAATTAATAGCAATATGCTAGGGCCTGACTTAGGAAACATAAGTGCAAAATCTAAATCTTACTTACTTATTCCACTAGCGCAGGGTCCCAAAGTGTGTCTTGGCATCCGATATGAGAACTCTCTACTTTCCTCTGTCCATTGCCATCTCTTCCCAATCGTCGGCTCCAAGGTCGCGCAGGTCAGCTTCCATTCTATCGCTCCAGCGATACTGGGGACGACGAACCGCCAGTTGGTCGGCCCAAGTATGCTCTCTTGACGCCTCGATCTTCCCCAATTCGCAGTAGATGGCCGAGCCAGCGGAGTCAGTGTCACTTGTATGATGTTTAATATTATCTTCAAGAATAAGTTATAATGTTTTTTTCTTTGAAAAGAATGATCTAAACTTAACTTGTAGAGACTCAAGCTGACGGGGCTGCTGATGTTAAGTATTTTGTCTAGTATTTTGTCTTGAAAAACTATTATTATTGTACTTTATCTGTGTTGGTTTTAAATTGTATTTGTATTTTGTTCAAATATATAAATAAAAAGAAATAAAAAAAATAAAAAAGTGGTCACCGTCGCCTGTAAACTCCTGCAGCACTCGTGGTACCGCAGTCGCTAGATAAACTGTATAAAAAAGCTACCTACTCCTTAACTCGAATAAGTATTCGAGTTATTGTTCTAAAACGTGGGCCTTAGACAGAATCTATCTATTTATACAGGGTGTCCCAGAACTCAACGTCAAGCCGAAACGGTGTGACAGGATTGGTCATAACCATCACGAGAAAAATCTGAAAAAAGATCTATCCCATGCAGTTTGAAAATTATGGGCATTTTAAGAAAAACCTAGAAATTTGATCAAACTGTACCATTTTTCGGTTATTGTGGTTATTCTTTTTTATTTTTGTTCATTTGAACTTTGGAGACGTAATTCTAAATAACATTTCTAGAATCTCAATAAAAAATAATGATACAATTGCCTCAAGTTTCCGAGAATTGAGACTATTTGTTAAACTACGAATTTAAAATTTTCAAGATTCGTCGACTTTGACAGGCCCTCCTTTCAAAAAAATGTACTAGAGTGCCTTGGCCAGTGGCATTAAAAGTTGGCGCATTTAATCATAATTCTAAAATGATACAATACTTGTTAGTTCCGTACAATAAAAATGAGTAAAAAAATTAAAACCTCAAGTAACCCGATTTTTGCTATCTCAGTTAAAATGTTTTTGATTCGCACAAGCTCTAGGTAGGTTCTTAATTTTAAGGAAAAATTATGATTTACAAAGGCTCATCGTATTTTGCAAAGAGCCGAAATGCATCCGTTTCACGTACAACGAGTTCAAAGTCTTCTACCTCGAGATTATCAGGAAAGGATTTCTTTTTGTAGAACAATGCTACAGAGGCATAATGAGAATCCCCAATTCATCCAAAAAATTATCTGGTCAGATGAATCGACATTTAAAAAAGATGGTTACATAAACTTGCACAATTATCACGAGTGGCATGTGGAGAATCCACATTTAATGCGAGAAGATAGATCCCAGTATCGTTTTAAAGTAAACCTGTGGACCGGAATTTTAAACGGTAAAATTATTGGGCCTATTGAACTGCCTGAGAACTTGAATGGAACTAATTACCTACATTTTTTAAGAGAAGATTTACCAACCCTGTTAGAGGACGTACCACTAGCAGATCTTTGCTACATGTGGTTTCAACAAGATGGCTGCCCAGCGCATTTCGCAGTGCAAGTAAGAGATTTCCTTGACCAGGACTATCCGGTAAGTTGGATTGGGCGTTCAGGCACTGTCTCGTGGCCCGCCCGTTCACCAGATTTAAATCCCCTGGATTTTTTCTATTGGGGAGTTCTCAAAGAAAAAGTTTACTCAAAGCCCATTGAGAACGTAGCCGACCTGCGTAAACGCATTTCTCAAGCAGCTGAGGAGATCAACTCTCGAAGATATGCCCGACTAATAAGTAGATCTTTTTTAAGAAGATGTAGGGCTTGTATTAAGGCTGATGGTAAACAATTTGAACATTTATTGTAATAAAAAATGTTATTTCTCTATCAGACTTTTATTCCAGCAAACCTAAATTAAACTAGATCAAGATTTTTCATTATTTTACTAATTTTACTAACTTTTATTCACTTTGGTAAAAGTGGCGTCACTATTTGTCTCGCTCACTCATGGCAAACATACCCACTATCCATCTCTCTCATCATTTTGCCTTAAAATTAAGAACCTCCCTAGAGCTTGTGCGAATCAAAAACATTTTAACTGAGATAGCAAAAATCGGGTTACTTGAGGTTTTAATTTTTTTACTTTTTTTTATTATATGGAACTAACAGGTATTGTATCATTTTAGAATTCTGATTAAATGCGCCAACTTTTATTGCTACTTGCCAAAGCACTCTTGTACATTTTTTTTAAAGGAGGGACTGTCAAAGTCGACGAATCTTGAAAATTTTAAATTCGTAGTTTAACAAATAGTTTCAATTCTCGGAAACTTGAGGCAATTGTGTCATTATTTTTTATTGGGATTCTAGAAATGTTATTTAGAATTATGTTTCCAAAGTTCAAATGAACAAAAATAAAAAAGAATAACCACAATTACCGAAAAATGGTACAGTTTGATCAAATTTCTAGGTTTTTCTTAAAATGCCCATAATTTTCAAACTGCATGGGATCATTTTTTTTTCAGATTTTTCTCGTGATCGTTATGATCAATCCTGTCACCCCGTTTCGGCTTGACGTTGAGTTCTATAAAACAAAGTCGGGTTAGTTACACCATTTATAACTAAAGAACGGCTAGACCAATTTTGATAATCTTTAATTTTTTGGATTTATAGAATAGAATAGGAATAGAATAATCATTTATTTGGCACACACAAAATGACACATGAAACAATAATAAGGAACAGGTGAATCCATTAAGACAGTTCGACTCATGTGTCTGCGTACCAAAATGGCGTTCAGCTCAGCATAATGTTGGATGTTGTGCATCCAACGCTGATTTTCAGCTGAAACCGGGAGCAAAAGGTAGTGCAGCAGCGACGAAGTAATATAAAAATAAATAAAGAAGTGAATAAATAAAAGGTGTGCAATTTTATTAAAATGTAAATATAAATTCATAAACATACTTTTCTAAAATAATAATAAATATTTATATATATATGGATTATGAATCCAAAGGTTATGAAGGTGAATATATAAATAAATATGGGTAACTATTTAAAATATATTGACTTAGATATATATATATGTAAGTATAGTAAGGATTTGTCTCCGCTCCGAAGGCAGATTTGGCAGCCCGCATCATATGCATGAATATGTGCAAGATGCAGTGACTTTATTCCCTTATTCTTTATTGTACACAAATAGATTACCTACAGACAAAAACAGCTTAGAGGATGGACATGTACAAAGGCGAGCTTAACCCTAATAAGAGTTTTCTTCAGAGTTCTTCTAAGGGTTGATTATAGTAGATACGTGCACAGAAAAAGACATTGGAGTAAAAAACTAAAGAAAAAAACTGTATTTAACTAATAGATTGACACAAAATTTATTAATTCTAAGTTCGCGGGGTCAGCTAGTTATGAAATAAAACACAAGAAATGCATTGAAGTTAGCTCATTGATCTAGAAGTTCCAATGCCACGTACAACTACACGACACACAGTCAAAGGCTGAAAACTGCACCACCCCTTTCTTTGATTGGGTAGTTAAAAACAAAAATCCTAGTACAGATTCCATTTTAACAATATACATATTTCAAACACCAGCACTTAAGTAAAAATAGTTTTTCAAAACTTCTAAGCGTTACATTTTCCTGTTTTCAATTATCGTCAGGCAATTAGTGCCTTCCAATAGCGCGCTGGAATCATTTATTTCACTCAACAATGTTCTCAAAGCTCTGAAATATACAACATGTAGCCTGATACGTATAATAACACGGCAGGCACCCAGAAGAATAACGTACAAAGATATGCCATCTTTTAATAAATATGCAAGATACACTATTGCCCATTAAAAAGTAAAAAAAGACATATAATTATTATGTCACACTAAGGAGGTACGAAGTACCAATCAGTGTGGGGCATTTGTAACAATAAATTGTAATTTTAAATATCCATTGACTAAATGACAAATAATAGTTTTTAAGTCTTTATTAATGATTAAACAGTTATTTTAATGCAGGGTTGTTCTGTTGACCTCTTTAGCTGTCTTAACGCCTGAGTCCGACCCTGGTGACACATGAACATGACACGCCGAGACCTGCTGACCCGTTTCCCTCCAACCACCTGCGACTAGTCAATTTACCTTTAAAAAATCTCGGAAAACCTCCCGAAAGAAAGCAGTATGTTGACTCAACACACATACCACGGTATCGCCGCGGCCTCATTTCAGCGCCACGGAAAAAGTTACTCCACCCTTTTGAGACCTTTGCTAATAAAGTGTATATTGCTTTGAGGGAAATCTGGTTGTTCGGTCATTTTGTTTTGTGTTTTTAGTGGAATGCTTGGGAATGGTTGAGACCTGAAACGTGATGTTTACGGTATTCAAATTGCTGTCACATGGCCTCAGAGGGTGTAAGGTTTAATAAAAAATATTTCATTCATGTTCGCGTAAGGGTTGGTAGCGCTGTTTTATTCGGCTGCGGTGTGCACTAATGAGTTTTACGCATACTTTTTGCTCGCTCTACCTGCTTTATTATTATTTTGAGTGCGTTTTTGTTCTTTTTCTCAAATAAATATATTTTTTAACACATACCTACATAGAATAGAATGGAATAGAAAACGCTTCATTGTATACCACACTCAAATTAATAAATCATAAATATAACACTTAAAACTAGACACGCGATAGTATAATTGGCGGTCTTATCGCTAAAAGCGATTTCTTCCAGGCAACCTTTGGATTTTACGAGAACGTTAAAGGACGATCATAGTACATATACATAGTATTATCAGCTACAGAGAAAAGGTAAGACAGAAACAAAATCAAAAGTCGTACCGAACCTATTAGCCGATAAGTCTTGTTTTCAAAGGCCATGTTATTGACTGGACAGTGAAGGATAGTTACTTACCAACTGACCTGTCAGTTTAATTAGCCTACTTGTTTAGATAACATTGTTTTTGTTCTATTATCAAAATGCTAACCACAAAATCTATTCATGATGTAAACGCAGTATTTTAGGATGCCATCTAGCTCATAGTCTTTGTATTTTCTAGTTTTGTTTGCCACAATAAATTACACTATCACAATAATATTATAAATAGATGTTTGTTTGTTTGTTACTCAATCACGGCATAATGGCTGAACCAATTTGGATGAAATTTGGTATGTCGATAGATTATGACCTGGATTGCCACAAAAACTACTTTTTATTGACAAAACACGCGGGCGAAGCCGCTGGTGGGAGCTAGTAATAAATAAATAAAAGGTATTGGACTTATAAGATTTTGGGCATACAACTACAATGCAACAAAGGTACATAAACAAAATTATTTCTTGTTCAAACAAACTGTGAACTGACTTGCACACTCGTAGGTTCAATGTGGGACATTTTCCATTACTGCGTCCCATTATTCATTTTGACGCACATTCATTCATTCTTTCATATTACGAGCCGCTTTCGTACAAGTAAAACGCTTGCAAAGTCGTACATAATGCACGATTGCATTTCAAATACTATCCGGATCTTCACAAGGAAGACCGTATTTTACGTGAAAAGCTGTTTCTAGGCATACATATCTATGCGCTTAAATTAAACTAATCCATCACAGTATTCTTCGTTTCAAAACAAGATCAACAATAATTATTTAATTTAACTATCAAAATGCGCTGGAGGTTTTTGATTCTTTCGCTTGGAAAATATCAATTGAAATTTAGAAAACATCTGGCCTTCTTGAAAGCGAAGGTTTCAGAGCATTCCGAGTTTCCATAGTTAATGGTTATGATGCACAGAATGATTATAATATTTATATAGATGAAATTGCTGGTTCTGCGCATCGAAACGCGAAAGAGCGTGGGCTTAAATCTTAATAAAATTTCGACATGCCACTTTTTTTATAGGCTCGCTTTTGACCACGATCTCGCCTGAACGTAAGCGATGATGCAGTCTACGATACGAAGACTCATAGTTTGTAGTTATCAGGAAACACACTCTGGCAAAGCGCTTAGTACTTTTGACAAGTATAAATAAATAAGCCAATCTAACCAACTATCGACTGAAACGGCGATCGCGGTACAGGCTGACTAAGCGCCGTTAGATAAACAAGACCAGCCTTTTGTGTAAATGCGTTCAAATGAATAATTCATCCAAGTCACAGCATAGCAAAGTATGTATGGATGCAAAGCAAAATCCGATCGGTGACTGTTTGAAAAGCTGTATCGTTTTGCATACATGCATCGCGGAAGTTTTAATGGAATTATAATAAACACTCGCTTGCAATAGGTTCGATTTCCTTTGAGGGGTAAATATATACAGATTCGCAAATATTTGATACAGTGGTACGTCTCGCTAACAGGTAAAATTTCCAAAAAGTTTGTTTATTTAAATATCACACGACGTGTAATAAAAACTTTTTGAAAATCATCATTCTACAAGATTTTATTTAAATCTTTTATTACATGCTTCTGTTTAATTGATATGTAAATTAATACATTTTCTAAAATTCTTATTTAACTTGACATATATGTAATTTTTAAACAATTTAATTTTAATCATTATTATAAATACGGGATTTATCATGTACCGTTTTATCGGTGTTTCGATCGACTATTTTATTATTTATAATAATGATTGAAATAAATCACGAAAATTTTCAAAGTAAAATGTAATTTTATTTAATGATTTTGTATGTTAGTATTTTTTTGTGTGCATTCTGTATTATTGTCATTTTTTTTTGTTTATAGTTGAATCCCAGTTGGAAAATGTGACCCACGTTTATCTTTCCTAAGATTTGTGTATGATGCAAATAGCGATCGACTGTAACATTTAAATAAATCAAGGAACATGTGTGCCAATTTTTGTCAAAATCAGTTGAAAAATGCGATCTGTAGGCGAGAACAGACAAACAGACAGACAGCCGGACAAAAACATTTTTTGGTCAATCTTGAAACTGAGACGCTTTGCTCGCTCGGTCAGTAATATCTATGGTTTGCGTCAAGTAAACACGTATGTTTTTATAGAATTCCGCATTCCTTTGCGTAACCTAGCGGAAAGTAGGGAAGTACTTGAATAAATGGAACTATGGAAGCCTTATAAACGCCTGTAGGTTTACCACGGGCGTCACCAGGTTTTAGTATCGGGGGTTCAAGAAAATAAAATAACATGAAAAATGTGAAAAAGTAATAGAAGGTTGATCGTCGGCCATAACCATCGGAGATCATGAAGAGTCGTGATTCATTTCATGATCTACTAATATATATGTATGTAAGTACATGATTTTTTTTTTATATAGGATATTTATTTATTTACAATTATTTATATATCTAATATAAGGTATCTAGTATTTTTTCTTTTTCTATTATTATGTAAGAGGTTGGTGGGAGATAACGACGGATAGGGATGCTTGGAGGGACTTGGCGGAGACCTTTGCCCAGCAGTGGGACGAGATAGGTTAGAAAAAAAATTAATATGTATATTATTTTTACACCTCGCCCAATCTTCCTTTCTCTCCATCCAAAGGTTGTCTGGAAAAGATCGCTTTGTTAAGAAATAAGATCGCCCATTATGCTTACAATTTTTGTTTTGTTTATATCTTTTGTGCTGGTAAGGTATAATAAATAATTTTCATTCATTCATTTAATGAAATATCTGTTGGATTACGTCTAGAAACGGTTGATTTTAATGGAGTTTCGTGCATTTTTTGTATAAATAATGTTTGCATAACTTTATATTTATATAATAGTTGTTTAGTTTTATGGTCCGAAATATCGTCTTACATTATAGATAATAATGTCCGATCCGGGTTTAAAAAGACTTTTTCTAAACCTGTCAACCGATATATTTGAATCAACAAAGTTATAACTTCAAAGAAATACACATAAATAAACGTAAGTACAATGAGCAGTCTTATCGCTAAAAGTGATCTCTTCCAGACAACCTTTGGTTGGACATATTATATAGGATGTTTGATAATATACGCACAAAAATGAAAGTGGTTATTTTGATGAGCATAATAAATAAACTTGTGAAATGTGAAATTTCCTTTGACAAGTAAAAACAAACACTTTAAATAAACTAATGTTGTTATATTGCATAATGCTTGCCATTTCACCACAGATACTGTATTGGTGACGTCTCGAGATATCTCTTGTTGTCCCTTTCTAACCCAAAACCCGCAGCCATTTCTGAAAGAGATATCAAATCGGCCTTTATTTTTGGGTGTCGATTGCAAGAGCACGCAGTAAGTTTTATGTCGGATTAATCAACTAAACTTAGTCGATTTTCTTTAAAAAAAATTCGATAAATATTTTTTTATGTTTTGAGAAACCGCCACTTGAATATCGTCCGTATATTATCAAACACCCTGTATTAGTGGTTTGGAATAATCTCGTTCAATGCTGACCTAAACGTACGTTTAATATAATTTATTATGATATTTTTTTTGCTCAACGTTACTACAAATTGGGGGCATAAAAAATTATTGTGTCAAAATATGTTTATAAAATATTTTTAACTCTCAAAGGTGGAAGAAACCCCGTTAAGGCAGAAAGGTTCTTGATTGGAAACCACGCACTGGAAAGCACACGTAAGACGGTCCCCCACAAAATGAAAAGACGACGTAGAAGAAGACGGTTACTGGGAGCCGTTGGGTGTAGGCCGTACAAGGTCGGTTGCACTGGATATCTATATTGGAGGCCTATATTCAGCAGTGGACGTGCTATAAGCTAATATTATGAAGAAATCGAGTACCTCTATTGCTGTCGAGTACCTCTTTTAAACGGAGCCTTTTTATTTACTACTTTGCTATATACGTTGACTATGGATGAATTTTTCTTTAAATTGATTCCTAAATTGTAACACGAAGCTTAAAATCTAGAGTCAGAATGTCTAAAGCTCAAGGCTGCAATATAACATGTCTGCAAGAATCTTTTTCTATTGTATTACCTTTTCAAATAATACAAACACTCATACTGCAGTCCACTCAGTTCTCAAATTGTGTTACTTGTTGGGAAACAAACTTGAGCACTGAATTTTGTACAATTGTATTTCGTTCCTATGTCTGCAATGAGGAAGATACACTGAAAATTCGTAGAAATATGATATTTTAGCCTCTATTTGATATTTCGAAGATTGTTTGGAATGCAAATATTGCAAGCAAATATTAAAAACACACATGTTAAATTTAGCCTTTCTTAGTTAGTACATTACTGACCTTTAAATAATATCATCGGTCACAAATACTTAGATGTGAACAAATTATCAAATGATATTAGCGTAATGCCGCTATGGTAATTGAGTTACATAACCGATTGTCTAAAAAAAACTTGGTACGCATCCAGTTGTCGAAGAAGATATTCTATTCTTGTTTCAAAACCAGTTGCCAACTAAGAATTCACGAAGAAGTGTGGGTAAAAATATCCTGATCCATTCAGTAAGAAATTGCTCACCCTTGATAAAAATAATTTAAGGCTCAAATCGTACTATACCTAAGTCTCAGTAAATGTTATCCTAGAAAGTGTTACATTATCATATTACATAGTCAAACATTTTTGATTACCGCCGTGGCGCAGTGGGCGAATAGCCGGCTGAGACGCAGACTAGCCCCAAACTAAGCAGAGCTTGTACTATGGGAACCAGATAACTGATAGAATACTTATATACTTTTTTTGTATATACATACTTATAATATATAGAAAAACAACCAGACCCGGAACAAATATCTGTAGATCATACAAACATTTGTCCCGCGGCGGGAATCGAACACACTACCTCCTGAATCTCAGCCACTACGCCACGGAGGTCGTCTGAATTGAGCTATGTATAGATCGTTTGCAACGGTCTTTAGATGATTCAACTGTTTCTTCTGTATTTTATTGTAAATAATTGTATATTCTTTCTGTTATTAAAGGCATTATTTACTACGTTGAATTAAATAATATCAAATACATACATCTATTAATTCACATTGTCTACGATGAAAATTATGATCAGTTTTTATTATTGTTTGGGTCCAATCTTCTCTCATTGTTGGAAACATCGTGGATAATATTTGCTTGAAACTACAGAGACTTAAACATCTAAGAAAATAAGTTTTCATTTTCATAATCTCGAACCGTGAAAAATGTAAACCGATATTGTTCAGAATTTGCCCGCAAACAAGAAAGCTTTTGTGCATTTTCTATGAAAATTTTCTAACGAAAGCGGTTTTACCTTAGCATTCTGTAATATTTTCAATTTAGATACATTTAAAAACGTAGTATCAATATTGTCTCAAAGAATTTCATTTATTAAGTAATTTACAATTTATTTGTACCTAGCTTTTCATTTAACGCAAAAATAAGTCGATACATAGTAGTTTTTACTGAAATATTATATTTATTCAAAATAATACTAATCTAAATAATAAATAAAAATTTACGTTTATTATTCTTGTTCATTAAAACTTGGGTGACCAATATAAAATATGGGTGTGTGTTTTCTACACACACCCATAATAGGATTTTCTTTGCCCTCTAGGCGCTTTCCACATCATGGTGTATACCATGATGTGGAAAGCGAATTAATTGAACATGCTTTTAAGGGATAATCCGTTGTTTAAACTGGTTTTAACCTAATCCTAATTGTGCTTCTTTAGACTTTGGGTTCCGATAGTTTACTGTTTATACAGAAAATGGGGGTCATATCGACCATAGTAAAACGAGGGTTGGAATATTGATGCTTCATCAAGAAGGTTATTTGGTTAAAAATACCTTTTCGTCTTTAAAATAAAATATTATTAACATTTTCTCCATAAAAAGATACACAATTCACAAATATTTATCCACTCAAATATTTTTTTTGTGTGAATTGTGAATCTTTTTATGGAGAAAATCTTATTAATATTTTACTTTAAAGAGAAAAAAGTGGTACATGATTCTTGTCTGTATTTCTTTTCACTCAAACAACACTCAATAGAGTAGACAAATCTAGAGTAATAAAACGTTCGAGGTTCCTAAATAACGCAATTTGTTCATATGGGTTGAATACCGCTCTTGTTTTTATTAAATTCCTCAAATTTTGGAGTACAGTTTATTATTTGATTCCGGGTTCGACTTTATCAATTTTTTGATGAATTTATCAATAGAACAACGGAATGGTTATTTAATAATATTTGTTCATGATGAACACCCACAAAGATTTGTATTAACTACTCTTAAGTAGGCTGCCTTTTGACCAGAGATAGCTACGTTGCTAAGCTATAGATATGTGTCAGACCAACCTGTCAATAGGATCGCTTGATTTTGGATAGCTTAGCTTAGCTCTGGTGGAAAGAGGTACTACTTTTAACATACTCGTTAAATCTTAGGATGCGAGTTCATAATGGAAACCTCGCACATCTCTGGTGAAAAGGCACCTTAGTATTGAATTATAGAAAGCTCTCCTATGATTTAGTTATATCCTTTGTGGTTTCAGAATAATGGAAAATCCCATTCATTAACCTTTGCTTGGAAATCTCTTATCATTTCAGATTATTATAGAGAAAACGGAAAAACTACTCTACACATAATCCAGTAAAGGTACGACGGGCCCGTAGTGATACGATTGTGCAACATCGTCGGGCAGACTACCAAGTGCTACAAATCCTTCACCCGCCACCACCCCACAGTAAGTCAGTCCCGTATTGACCGGCCGCGTAAAACATCGCTATGGCCCCAATCGTTCTAATACTTATATTTCTCGCAAACGTAAAAACGGAAATCAACGGAGCCACAGCAGAATCCAGGTTAAACCAGTTACTAGGAACTTTTCCCGCACAAATCAGGACATCGGAAACGACGCCTGCGGCCTCCGCCGGAAATAATCTAAATGACGGCGCTGTAGCGCAGCCAATCAGCAGCAAAGATTTCCAGGCAATCTCGCAAACTTCCCTCTTCGAACACAAAAAATCAAAAGATGACGAGAAAAACGACAAATTAAGTTCCATTGGTAGCAATCAAGAAAACGGTGAAAGATTAGATAAGATTAAGCCCCTGCAGATGGTCTGGGAAAACTGTATGGAAACAACGTTTAGAGAAAATCAAGAGGGTTTGGTGAAAGTTCAAGATATGGAAATTGCTGTTCAAGATTATCTAGTCGAGAACCTTAAAGAGATAAGCAACACGTGGCATAAACGAGACGCTCAGAATTATAATGTGTCTGCGGCCAGGACAGCTTGGTTAGAGAAATACAACAATTTATTGAATAGTAAAGCTGACGAGAGGCGCCAACAGAAACCTGATTATGTTCCAGTAAAGAAGATACTTGAGACCACACAGCTAACAACTACTTATTCTACTACAACTACGACTGTATCTACAACTACTCCTACTCCTTCAACAACTACTACTTCAACAATTCCTACATCAACAACAGCTGCTTATACAACATCTACTACTGATCCGACAACGTCTAGTGATGAAACTATTCCAATAGTTCCAATAACGAGAGAAGTCTTTAAAGACGAGATAGAGATATCAAACTCAACACATGCAGTGGTCACGGATAAAACCATACATAGCTATACAGAAGACTGGTTTAATATAAAAAAAGTAAAGGAAAGAACTAAGATAAGGTTTAGCAGCCTCCCTCAAAGAACAACGTATTTGATTCCTACGTTGAGACTAGAAGACGGGTTTCACCCTTTTAGTTTTATGTCGGAGTTTTTCTATCTGATTTATCCTTTCGAGTTTCCAGTGGGTAAGTTTTACAATAGAGTTTCAGACAAATATAATACCAAATATATTTATTATTATCTGGTTCCCATAGTACCTACAAGCTTTGCTTAGCTTGGGGCTAGATGGCGCTGTGTGAAATGTCTAGCATTATTTATTTATATATGTATTATTATATTTATCACTATATTAATATAGGCAAAAGCCTGAAATCCAGAATATCTGCTTTTTGTACCCCAAAAAAGTCTACCCAATAAACAAGAACCCCCGTTACATCTAATTTGAATGAAACTGTAGGTCAAGTAGGTTGGTTAATCATTTCGTGGCACCAATTTATTAGTCAAATATTAGAACCGGCATGCACAAAGATCACTAAACGTATTTAGGGAATAAACATGTTTAAATTTGAAGTCTTTGTATGATTTGACAACTCTTTAAATCATATGTAGCCACTAAATACGTTTAGGCATCGTTGTGCAAGTCGCCCTAAGAATAATATTTATTTTGGGAGATTCGCGAGATCTCAGTTCGGGGCGAACCACTAGTATATAATGTTTAAATAATCTACGCCTGTCCATTTGACGCATCGTGTAGACTATAGGGCTCGACGGAACTGACCCGCTCTCAAGAACTTTGTAAATCACAAAATTACGGGTAATTTACTGACCTCATACTTTCAGATAATGACATGTCCGCGAAATAGTTTACCTATAAATAGTTATCTGGGCCAATGTCGTATCGATACACTTAATCTCGTTAATATCGTATTAAGTGAATAATCGCATTAAGTGCCATTGTTATTTGAGACGATTGCGAAACTTTTGACATAATGAAATTATTGATTTTGCCACAAACATGGTTGTATAAAGGTAATTATAATTGATTGGTTACACAAACTTCCCCGGCGGAATATTATCGGATAGCCTTCTAGGCCTTAATAACTATCCTACATTTATTACACATACTTATTATAATTACAAGTTTATTTATGTATTTTTGATCATTTATATATTATGTATTCTATTATATATCTATTTATGTATGTATATCTTTAAATCCGTCCAATAATTATGTATATTCCTATTTGTTAATTCTTACTACAATACCAAGTTTAATTTTTATAAAAATCATATTTATAAGATTATTTTTATATATATTTTTTTATTTGATTATGTTTATAAGATTTGACTGCCTCCGTGGCGAAGTGGGCGTAGAGCCGGCTGAGATGCAGGAGGTAGCGGGTTCGATTCCCGCCGCGGAACAAATATTTGCATGATCTACAGAAATTTGTAATTGTATTTGTATTTGTCTGGGTATTTTTCTATATATTATACGTATGTGTACCTACTTATTTACAAAAAATCAGTTATCTGGTTTCCATTGTACAAGCTTAAGGTTAATTTGGGGCTAGATAGCGCTGTGTGAAATGTCCAGCAATATTATTTATTAAGAAAATATTTTTTTCCTTTTTTAGGTCTTATCAAGGATATTGTTTGGGGAGAGTTCACGTTTCCATACTCCTTTTTGCAGGTATGTACATATAGTACAGTAAAACTAGGAAGTAGTTTTTGTTATATTTATATTTAAAATAAATTTATTAATTACTTTGGTTCGAGTTCAACAAACTACCATTTATTATCTTTTAAACTATGTTACCGTCAATGTAATACAAGGGCTGTAAGCGATCTATTGTACACCAATGCGAGCAAGGACGTTAAGGGGGGGTGGTATTGATCGCTTACATCCGATTACAACATATACATTTTCATCACGCATGCGAGGAAATTGAATAATCTTTTGAAAACAGTTTTTTGCAAAAAATAAAATATAGTTTCCGGGATTTAGATATCGGTACCTATTGTTTTTCTTACACTGCTAGACTATGGCTTCTTTCATTTTTAAACAGAAATAAGGATCTGTCATTGAGAAATACAAATATAAAATGATATACAATTCATTTTAGCTTATTATTAATGCAATGAGCCTCATTCTATATTCAAATTTGCTAACGGCCGTAAATCACATTTACGGAGCCGTTATCGAGTTTACAGTGACCAAATTTCAGAACATGTGTGTTGAAATAAATGAAATTTTCAGACAGGGCCTTAGGTAGGCTGACATCACAAATAAAATAAAATAAATATAACGATAACGAGCACGCATGTTCAAACGGTACGCTCCTCGCTGCTCGTCATTCGTCTTGCTCGCGAGTGACGAACGTGAATGTCGGTTTAGCGTCTATCGAGATTATTTGTCGAGATTGCGTGTTAGAATCGCAATCGTGTAAAGGCTCTTTAAGGGTGCGTTTCCACCAGAGATGTGAGAGGTAACTAAGCGGTGAGTGAGGAAAAAATCACCAATGAAATGCTTTATTTGCTTAGCCTCGCACAGCCCAGCTATTCTATTGGAGATTTTTTTTCCTCGCTCACCACTTAGCTTCAATAGACTACTCTCATGGAAACGCACCCTTACAGTCATGTGAAAGATTTTCTCAAATAGTTTTTACATAACAGGAACTAGATATCTAAAACTACATACAGGCAAGAATAGCTTAAGCTATAAGCTCGTTCTTAGGTACATTATGGAAGAAAGTTTTTACATTGTTGAAGACGATTTTAACAAGCCTGTCGAGGATCGGAGCGCCAAACTCTTCAACGATTTGTTTCCAGTTCTGGTTCAAGAATTGAAGAACAGCTTCACCTGAAATTCCATGTAATATTTAAACAAGTTTATCCAAGTAGATTTAGTTCCCTCACTTTTATAAGATGCTAAGTAAAGTATACGATATGGATGAGAATTTGCAATGAAATTGCTCTCGGGGCAAAAAGTTACAACTAACATTGATTGTACGACTTTATAACGACTAGTTTCTTCAGACATTTTATTTAATTATATTTTTATTTAATACTTTTATGTGTACAACTAAATATAGTCAGGGGTATTCAAATATATTTTAGCTTGAACATTACCAAAAACTATTTTGGATCATCCAAATAATTTACTCCGCCCTATTCCCATATGATATTTGTTCATAAATAATGTTATGCGTTTAAAATAATGGCCGATATGTGCAAATACTTGAGCCATTTTAAAATACAATTTGGTGATTCGCATTGTAAAATATTTACCTACAATGTTAAAACAAATAATTGAAATAGGTATCTATTATTGGCAACCTCCGAGGTGCAGTGGACGAATAGCCGGCTGAGACGCAGGGTGTAGCGGGTTCGATTCCCGTCGCGGAACAAATGTTTGCATGATCTACAGATATTTGTTCCGTGTCTGGGTGTTTTTCTATATATTATAAGTATGTATTTACAAAAAAAAGTATATAAGTATTCTATCAATCGTCTGGTTCCCATAGTACAAGCTTTGCTTAGTTTGGGGCTAGATAGCCCTGTGTGAAATGTCCAGAAATATTTATATAATTATTACCTAAATATGTATGTAATTATTTTGATATTTCAACTGTGAAATATGTTGTAGCAGCTTACAGAAAATAAGTTGAAATCAATATTTTATTTCAATCAAAGTAAACGAAACGTAGACATGGACCCGTTTATCTCTATGGAAGTATAGAGTAAAATCACATATTAGAGTGGAGAAACAGGAGCATAAACACGTTTCTACTCTGTACGCTAAAATGTGATTTTACTCTATTCTTTTGTAAAGAGAATTTGCTTGTTCCATCTCCAGGTTGTCTAAAAAAATGCATGAAACAGACCCTAGGGCTAGCCCGGCAGGCAGCAGCACTAATTAGTAGCCCCTGTGGAAGTTTGACGTCAAAAACGTAGAAAAAAGATAATTTACACAAAGTAAAGACTTACCAAAACAATTATTATATTATGTTATCTTAAGATAAAAAAAAATATTAGCTTTCTTATATTTTTGAACTTTAGACCATCATTAAGCGCTGCTTTCGTTTCGATACAAACACTTATTAAAAAAATGAAGTTGAATAATAAATTGTATTGAAACATATTTTAGTGATCTTTTCTTTTTAAATTACACCAAACAAAAACACTTACTAAGTTGCGGGTTTCCTCTGAACAGGTTCGTCAGGACGAAGGTAACTTTGCCTCCATAACTGTGATTTATCTTGTAATCCTTGATTTCGTAGTAGGTTACTCCATCACGGACCACGTCCCCGAATTTTATCTTAGCACCGATCATAACATTATCTGTAAATATATATACATATATATAATAAATCTTTATTTCAGGGAACAATAGAAAAGTACAAGATGTTAAACTGAATTCTATTGCCTGTATAAATATATACCTTAGTGACTAACATACATATTATTGATCGAGCGTAGCGAGATCTCCAAATCACCTTGAGTAAATCAGCGTTGTATGTATTTAAGTATTTTCGTATGTATGTATGTATGGTTGTTGATGATAACTTTCGAAGCGTTGATTCTATCATCGTGAAATTTGATACATAGGTAGGTAGTGATGCCACAATTTTGGTGTGACTAAGTTAGCTAAAAATATTAGGGGGTTGTTGAGATATTGGGGTTCAAGAGGGGTAAAGAAATGAAAATGAGACTATTTGGTCAAGTGGGACGTCAAATGAAAGGTCTTCATTAGTACATTTAGACTCCGTTTTTATTTTTAATAAAATCCTTATAGATTTTTAGCCCTTATAGATGAAAGGTATTAATTAGCACTTTTCAACCCTGTTTTTATTTTTAGTTTAATTCTTGTAGTTTTTGAGTTATTACCCATAATAAAAACAAAACTTTGACAAAATTAACAGGGTACACCAGTGACCCCACAGTGTTGAAATCCCCCATAGATTAGCAAGGCGAAGTGGCAGGGGGCGGGGCCCATTGCTCAAAGAACTGACGGCCGTTAGGGCAGAGGTTTTACAGTGGAGACCACGCATTGGAAAGTAAAAAAACAAATAGATGGAAAGATGACCTAATTAGGGTTACTGGGAGCCGTTTGGCACAAAATCGGTCACTCTGAAAATCTATGGAATATCTTAGTTATAAATCTTTGAAATTAGTAGAACCTTTATTAGTATTAGAAACTGATTGTTGTTTTTATTTTAGCGGATCACATAATATTATATGAATAATGGTAAAAAGAAGATTGGCGAACGTTTAGCACCTGGTACCAAGCTATATTCGCTAAGAAATCGTTCACCCTTGACACAATATTTTAAAAAATATCTGAGACTAAAACTATAGGTATCTATAGTAATGATTCGTTTCATTTTTTGATAATTGTGACGTTGTACGTTTGTTTGTAGGCAAACAATGACTTTAAGAAAACCATAAACGGTTTTTATTTCATGGCCAGTGTAACCTTCTTTATCAAGATTAATAACATATTAAACCACTTAATAGAGTTCACGTGTGTTTATTATCTTAGGGTATAATAAATTTTGATCCAATGCTACATAAATTATTAAAAAAGTTCAAGATCATAAAATTGTTTTATAGCTAGCAAAAGTTAATAGTAAAGTGATGTTACAAAAAAATGGCAGAGTGCAAGGTCGAAATTAGTAATATGAAAAAAACTTACAAGCTTTGATTTTTGCGTCTCCATCTCCATTTATAGATACAATCAAAATGTTTCCGTTGGCCTTGTATCTGCCTTTGATAGTCGCGTTACACCTCAATTGCAAATCTGCTTCATCGTTTTCGTATCTGAAAGTTTTAATACAAATAAACCATTGTTTTTGGAATACTAGTACGAGTTCATTTATATTTATTTGGACATAGAAATTCAGAATAGTGAAAAGGCTAGTGGAAAAATTTTGTATGTATGGAATGCATAGTCATTGAACAGAAAACCTTTTTTACATGTAAAAATATACCTGTTTTTTTTAATTTATTTATCACTTAACTTTTTAAGATTTGAGGGAAAAAGCTTTTATAAAAATATATATTTTTAGGGTTCCGTACCTCAAGAGGTTAAATAAGTAACCCTTATAAGATCACTCTCTTGTCCGTCTGTCCGTCTATTGAAATTTATACCAGATACTGAGGTCTATGGTCCCTATTAGGTGCATAAAAATCAAGGTCCTGAATCAACATGATAAAAAGATATAGGCAAATTTGAATTTCGCGAAAACTTGTACGTATCAAAATTTAGCTTAATTTTCAACTTTTTTATTTTTCGGAATGTTCCCTTTATATGTGCTGTAAGACCTTACTTTTAACCAAACTTGACAATTCTAGGTCAACCGGAAGAACCCTAATGGTTTTGGGTCAAACACCTATACAATAGTTCCCGTTGACCTAGAACCACGAAATTTGGCAAAAGCAAGGTTTACAGCACAAATAAAGCAAAAATTCAAAAAATATAAAAAGTTGTCAATTAAATGGAGTTAAATACATACATAGTTGACGCCAATTAAGATAGTCCTCTGAGTTGCATGGGCGCTCATACAATTTATTATAGATAATGGTACGGAACCCTTCGTGCGCGAGTCCGACTTGCACTTGGCCAGTTTTTTTACCTACGTGAAACATAATTACTGATTAAAACGGGTATTTATAGCCTTTATCGTATGTACCTTTTTTATTTGTTATCCCGACGTTTCGTTTCAACTACGAAACGTTTCTAAACATCGGGATAGTAAATACAAAAGGTACATACGCGACAAATACTCCTTTTAATCATCTATTACCTTAGTTTTTGTGACTAAACTCAGGATTAAGATATCTTCCAATGGGAATCAAATTCACTTAAGTGAGTATTAATCTAAAATATCAAATATTTGCAGGCGTTTGGTACATTCATATTACCCGATGATGACCCCAGTAGTAGGTTATTAATACCTTCTGATGCTATTTATTATTCAATAATGACGTAATAACTAATCTACAATTCAGCCAGTCAAGATCATGTTAGTTTTTGTTAATTTATGCTAATAATAATACTAATTATTGGTTTAGATATCGCAAACAATAAAGATCAAGGTTATTTTAAAATAAGTTCCCGGTTATTGGATATCCTTCATTTGTGATTCAGCGGGGCAAACCAGCCAGTGTCTTGAGGACACTTCCGCCTGGTAGTGATCTGGAGCAGTTGAGCTATATATAGATCGTTTGCAACAGTCATCAGATGTTTCAACTCTCTCTATATTTTATAATATAATAAATAATTGTATATTATTTCTGTTACATTTATTAATGGAAAGAATATAAATCTGTATCATTCTTTATGTTGATAAATATATATATATAATATTGTATATATATTATATCCTTTAAAATAAATAATAATCTCAAATTCATTTGGTGGGACATGTAATCCCAATACTAATTTACTTTATTTGTCGTGTCTATTACTGATCGAATATGCGTATCTAGAATTATATCGTAAACTCTTCATAAACAGCAGAGAAACTATAACAAAAACCCATTGTACTTTTTTTTGTGGCTACAAGAAAGTGTTTTCATTCGGTTTAATTCAATAAAATAGTGTACAACTTTACAGTACAAGACTAATACGTTATAAATACTACAAATCAAGTGTAAAAATAAAACATACAGTTCTACTCACCTATAAAAAAAGAAAAAAAAAAGAGTTACCCAAAATACAATAATAGAATAAAAATTACCAATTAAAATACCATCTAACAATGCACAAAAATAACCCCTACTCACTCAATATTATAAAAAACTTTATTCATATATTGGAATATATAAATTATTTTAAATATTATTCTGGCTACAAATATCCAGAGCCCAGATCAAAGAATACATTTAATTGTGATTTATTGAATATGCAAAATAACTTACGAAACATCCTCAACGATGCACTTTCTAAGTCCAGTAAGAGTACCATTGTTCAGATGAACCCTGAACGAGCCAGGCAGCTCCAAATCCACATTATCATCTTTCAGGGGGTCTGAGGTTATTACCCCGAGCTCTGGGATACCCTTCGTGAAGAAAGGAATGGATTCTTGTATAGTCCTCTTAAGACAGTCTGCTTTTAGGCCGGGACAGACAGTGATGAAAGAAGCTAAAAGAATAACATTATGAGTATTGTTAAAAAGTTAATTTTGTAATATTGGATAAATTTGATAAAAAATAAACAAATTTACATAAAACCCTTTTGATTTTAAGACACAATGATGGTAACAAATTTAGAGTGTTATACCTGTTATAAGTAATGTATTCTCCTTATATTTTTCTCTTAATCTTAGTCATAGGTCTTTAGTTAAAAAAGAAATTTTTTAAACAATAAAATCGATAAGACAAGAGTTATTCCCATATATTTTTAATTATTTAGCCAAATAAATAAATAAAAAACTTACGTGCAACCTTGGCTAAGCTCCCGTCGATAAGCACCGCCACAACAGCCACTGCTAAAACCTTGAACATTTTGGTTACAATAATTTAACTTAAATATTTTTGTTCACGTGACGATCTACTTGTGCAATACTGTCCGTATCTTAAACTATACTGACGGATTTAGACAGCGGCCCGTAATAAAAGGTATGATCTGAATTATAATTTTCTAGTGTATTTTTTTACATATTTTTATGACGCTATTAAAGTTTGACACGCAGAATTGGCTTAAGCATGCTGTAGGTAAATCGTTACAAGAATTAACATGTTTTTTTAATGTCAAGAGTATTGTCAAGGGTTCAATTAAGGTTTCTCAAATTAACACCTACTCTTTTAATGACAATGTTGAAAATGTAGTTAAATTATGTCAATAAATTATAAATTATAAAATTATAAATTATTTTTAATAAATTTCAATTATTTATTCAACAACAAACTTCAAAATTTCACAAACAAAAAATTACAATGGTTTACTAGGTATAATACAATTCAGGATGGAAAACATACGTACCCAAACTAGGATTGACCTGTATGATGGCATACCTATACCTCCCTCCGGACTATGGTTCATAATGGAATGATCAGTGAATGCATGTGTGAGTGTGGGAATATGTTGGTTGTGAGATTTGAATGTGTGTGTGTGTGTTTGAGTGTGCAAGTGTGTGTCAATATGCATGCGAGCATATAATAAAAACTTAAGTTTAATATTTTCATTTTAAAAACGTGACAATGGAAAATATACTTTGTTCAATGTTCTCAAACTATTGAAATACGATATTTTTAATTCGTTTCGTATAGCGTTTATTATCAGATACAAAAAGCTGGTTATACAATAGTCCGACGATGTCTTAAAACCTATACTAGGTTTGTCCAGACACCAGGTTCTCGATAACGTGGGTTCTGGTCAAGAGTATGTTAATCTTAAAAATAGGCATTAATTATAATATTACCTAATAATAATTATATTTATACCTTATTACAATGTACGAGTACACTACGTGTAAATAAGTATACATTTTAAATTTAAAAAACCCCTGCCCTCTCACTTTGTGACGGGTATTCTAAACTGACATAGCTAAGAACCACCCCAGTTAAACTACCTTTCTATTTAACCGCGTTCGAATGGGTCCATCCGTAAGGGAACTACGATGCCATCGACAGGCAGACAGACAGACAGACACAGAATGAATGAATGAATGAACACACTTTATTGTACACCACAAAAAGAAATATATATAAAAATTAAAATTCTCAAAGCAACAAGTACAATGGGCGGTCTTAACGCTTAGAACTTAACGTGTGATCACTTACAATAAAATAACACAATATACATGAGTAAATATACCCAAATTGACCATAATATACCTACAACAAATAAAATAAAATATACATAAACATACATAGATGGGTACAACAAATACACAGACATGGGTGTCCAACTTACGTCCCTCGTTTTGCGACGGGGGTCAATAAACTGCATTGTTGCAGGCTGCACACAAGTGTGAAGACAGAGATGTTAAACGATCGTGTGACATTGACATTTTAAAAGGACCGCTTCCGGAAACATGATAGAGCTTTTAAAAGTATATTGCTTGGTATTTTGTTTGGTTTTGTCTTTTTCACAGCAAGCTATTTATATTATGATACTGAATAAACACGCGACAGCTTTGCTGATGACACGCTTATTGATCGAGCGAAGCGAAATCTCTAAATCAACTTGGGCAAATCGGCGTTGTATGTATGTATGTATGTTTGTTTGTCCGAGGATAACTTTCGAAGCGTGATCCGATCGTCGTGAAATTTGATACATAGGTAGGTAGTGATGGCACAATTTTGGTGTGACTAAATGAGCTAAAAATGTTGGGGGGTTGATGAGATATTGGGGTTCAAGAGGGGATATTTGGGCGTTAAATGAAAGGTCTTCTTTAGCACATTTAGACTCCGTTTTTATTTTTGTTAAAGTATTTATAGTTTTAGAGTTAATAGCCATAATAAAAACTCAACTTTGACAAAATTTACAGGGTACACCTGTGTGCCCACAGTGCTCTAATTTGGTATGCATGTAGCTTAAGTGACACAAATATAGGCAAAAGTCTGAAATCCAGAATAACTGTAATTTGTACCGCAAAAAAAATTAACCACAACATAAACTCCCGTTATCTGTAATTTGAATAAAACTGTAGGTCAAATTAGTTGGTTATTTATTTCGTGACATTATTTTTATAGTCAAAGATTACAAATAATATTTTGTTTAGTTTTAATCGGAGACTCGCGAGATCTCAGTTCATGGCGAACCACTCGTGTTAACAAAGGACATTTTAACCTACTAAGTATTTATTAGTTATCTGGTACCCATAGCACAAGCTTTGCTTAGTTTGGGACTAGATGGCGCTGTGTGAAATGTCCAGCATTATTTCTTTATTAACTACTAGCTTCCGCCAGCGGCTTCGCACGCGTTGTTTGTAATAAAAAGTAGCATATATTTGAATCCAGGACATAATCCACCCACACACCAAATTTCATTGAAATCGGTTCAGCCATTACAACGTGATTAGTAACAAATAAACAGACATCCAAACTTTCACGTTTATAATATTAGTGTGATACGCAAAGGGCCTTCAACGCTCTACGTGTAGTGTATTTTCTAACGTGTTAAATAAAAAAACATTATCCTCCTTCTTTGCAGTCGGTTATAATCTTTAACAAGACACTCGATGGCACTAAGTTTAGAAAATGATTACACCGTTAACTTACAGATTTTGGTGGCTATAATAAGAAATTAAAAGAAAATAAATATTACCAGTAGAAAATAGGCTGTTTTTATTGTGGCGTACACAAAATCTGAAGATTTATCGGCCACTTCGAGTGCTAAAGTGTGATTACCGGTGGGGTATGCCTACCTTCATTTTCTGGATAGCCTATTTTTCCAACAAATAAGAATTATTGGCTGTTCAAACTCGTTATCACAATGTTTCTCTTTGAATTATCATGATTACTTACCTAACCATCATCATCATCAGCTACAGTCTGACTTCAGCCACTGTTGGGTATAATAGGCCTCTCAAATATGGTACCAACCTAATCTAATCTAACGAGCGGGGCAAAGACCTCCCTTTCTTTTTTCCATTCATCCCAGTCTAGGCCTTCTGTCGACCACTTTGCACTGTGCACGTCCTGTTCATCCAGCCAAGTACTAACCTACTTATGATTAATTAGGATAAACATATACATTTATTATTCAGGCAATAGGTTGTGATACATAGAGTAGATTTGAAATCAATCTACCTTTCATAAATAAAATTATATTATTTTGATTTTTTGGCCAAACTGTTCTTGGGTCGATTATTTACAAATATTCCTTATTTTTTAATTAAGTATTTGTACAATTAAATCAAGTACTCTTATTAATATACCCTTAAAACAAGGTTTGTCTGGGTGCTGGCATTCCTCGGTAGACATAGATACATTTTCACAATAATAAATAATAGTTAAAAAAAACTAAGAAACACGCTTTTGTAGATAAACGAACCAAAAAATAGAAAATAATTTTCAATAAATTTAAATTAAGAATAGTATGATTAATAAAAATGTATTTTATTGCAAAAAAGCGTGGGGTGCTTGATGGCAATTGTTATAAATATTTTATTGACAAATATTGGTAAATGTAGGGTCATTTTGAAAATATCTTAAAAAGCACCCCACGCTTTTTTACAATAACATACTTTTTTTTGTTTTTTTTTTTTTTTTTTTTTATTCCAATTTATTATAAGGACCTTTATAAGGATAACATGTCGGTCCTATCGTATGTACAAGTTAATTGAATCAAAGATACAAACAAAGCAAACAAAATAAAGATTAACAACAACAATTAACTTATTTAAATCGGTCCGGCACCACAACCATACAAAAATGTACAGGTGTGATCCCTGACGGGTTAACTTAGAAAAAAAAAGAACAATAATTAGCCACAAGTAAATGAAGTTATCTACCTATCTATCTATATGTATGTCACTTGTGTATGTAGGCATACGTGAGCCTATTTAACTACATAAAAATAAACATAGACGCCATTATGATATTTATCAGTATCATAAAAACTGTCGTTTGCGCACATCGCGGTTATTTTATTTTTATAAATAACCTAAAAATAAAGGTTCAAAGATCTTTTATAATACAACACCTCAAGATTTTTCAATTTACAAACAATTTTATGAAATGTTTTTTGAAAAATATGACAATATTCGCAATATTGTTTTTTTAGATTGAATGGAATTAATTTTGGATGAAATACGAAAGTTCGACGCACATTAGCATGCAGATTAGCGCGACGCGACGCACGGAATCTCGACAGGTTTTCCTATCTACAAAATGAAAATAATTTACACTAAATACCCGAGTCACAATGATCCTGAGCCAAAACTTGGACTAATCCATGTACCGTGGGTATTACGAACTAAGAGTCCTATAGTAACACAACACCCAGAACTGGAACAAATATTGCTAACATCATGCAAACTTTTGACCTGTAGTTAGAATTGCACCACCGCTTACCGTGCTTCTTCCAGTCTTCCTAATTGTGATAAAATAACTGTTCATTTTTTATTGGAATTAAATGATCCCGTAAAAGGATAACTGGTAGTTCACCCCGAACTGAGATCTTGCGAGACTCCAAAAAACAAAAAAAATATTAGGCACCAAAATCTTTCACTAACACTCTCATTTAGAGATGTTTTTTTTACCTTTCTCGAACTCCAAATTCTCAACAACCTCTGATATTTTTACGTTATTTAATCACACCAAAATTGTGCCATCACTACCTACCTACATATCAAATTTCACGATGATCTGATCAATGCTTCAAAAGTTATCCTCGGACAAACAAACATACATAGGTACATACATACAATGCCGATTTGCCCAAGTTGATTTGGAGATCTCGCTTCGCTCGATCGTAATAGAAAATTACTTCTGAAACAACTTACAATTAAGATATACTTCATCCATGTCCTGGGTAATATCGCCAAGCAGCATTGCTGTGTTTCGGTTTGAAGGGTATGGTTCCGGTGAAATTACATGCATGAGACTTCACACCTATATGCCAAGATAATTGACGCAGGGCAGTGCATCGTAGGGCACATTTCTAACTTGCGTTACCTACGAAGCAATTCTCTGTTATAGGCGATGGTTACCATTTAACATCAGGTGGGCCATAAGCTTGTTCCATCTCCATGTGGTATAAAAAAGGTAAGTGAACAAAGATTTCCTTATCCCAGTAATTATTTTTTCTTTGTTCCAGTCAATTAAAGTTGAATCAACTTTTCTAGCATGCATAGTACTCTTCGCATGCATATCACTGGTGATACCATCCTACCTTTTTATACTGGCTGTGCTAAATCTCTTCTCCAAGTCCAGATGTGATGATGAGCTAGAAACTGGAGCTCTGTTCCCTGAGGTGGATGACTCAAATTGCAATGACAAAGTGCTGGTGGCTTTGTCGCTGATTGTGATTCTTATTGGCTGGTAAGGTTCATTTTTGTTTTATATTTTATTTGAAAATTTATAGATCTCGTTATTTCTGCGCTAAAATATACAAAGCAAATTATGATAAAACTCAACCTGGAAGTTGAAAAGAAAGAACAGCTAGGAAAGTTCCAAATTAAACTTGGGAACGATCGGTTCCCAAAAGACGGAATTGATATTTGTAGCAGGTAAGTGATGATGTATATTTTCAAATATTTCTATGAAACAATATTGCTTAAGAAAAAGAAGTATTACTTCTGTAATTTGTAGGTGTTCTATATCCCAATATAAGCTTGAAGGTCTCCAGTAAGCAATGTATAACTACAAAACTGAGTTATACTGCGACTCGCACTAAACTTAGCTGAACACGCACTATGATTAAAAAAAATAAAGTTATTGTCCACTTTTATTCGTCCTTGATGTTGTAATAGGACCCCAAAATAATTACCTCGTCTCATTGTGTCGTGTTGCGTACGTATTACTATGGTTCACATTAAACTTTTACCGTCTAAGGTTATTTCAACAATAAGGCAAGTTACCACATCATCTTGTTTTGTGAGTAATTGTATCAATGTCACGATTATGCTTAGGTACTGTTTGATTCAAAACTGCGTATTCACTAGGCGACAAATGTCCTGGAACATGTAGCGAGACATGTCGTGTAATGTCTCCGGACATCGTGCAACCGACGTCGTGACACATTTTGTCTGTCACTAATGATGACAAAATTTCAATTTCATTTCAGATTCAGATTTGGACATTTTTCGCCTGGTGAATAACTCTCGAAGTTCTATGGCTTTAAGCTAGAAGCATTTCAGAAATATTTAGTTTTTATCTGTTTCCTCGAAACGTTTAATCAAATTTTTTTCTGCGCACACGAAATAAATGTTATGTTGTCTTAACATATTTGTTCTTCAATATTTGTTGTACGATAATACTGAATTATGGGAACAACAAATTTCTCGCTCAAAGTACTGGCTTAGTACCATCGCAAATATTGGTGGATTTTGTTTGAGTATTGTGTCAAAACATTTTTTACCGAACCGCACAATGTATAGGTACGTGTGTGAGGCCCTGCTAATCCTCTTTATTTTATGTCTATTACATCATTGATTATAGGCAGATTGACGATGCGGGGATGTTGAGGTTTCGGTAAGCACTTGTCAAGTCACAACATGAATAACATTTTTTTTTTGCTATTATAATCGTCTTGCTATTCTGACTTGTTCATTAACAGAGTTTTCACTGGAAACGGCAATTTTTTATCACTGCGAAAAATCGGCCTCCCCCATTGATTTTCAGAGCCACCAACCTTGTGCATGCTACACCCAATGGCTCCCAGCAATCTTTATTATGACATCTTTCCATATAGAGGAGAGGCCGTCTTTTGCTGCACTTTCCAGTGCATGGTCTCTACTCAGAAACCTTTTTCAGCGGCCGTCAGTTCTTTGAGCTATGAGCCCCGTCCACTGCCACCACAGCTTGATCCTATCCTACACCAGGAGGCTCATTGCATATATTTCTGATTGCCAGTGGTCTACTAACCGGTATGGTGGTCAGCAACGAGCAAGCACATACAGCCGGCTCAAGCGTCAGGAACGTGGTCAACTGCGCTTTCACAGACGTCGCAGCTTGGCTCTCAGCAGCAGCCAGAGAGCTTCATCACAGCCTGGTGCCACCTGTGGACCTAGTGCTTCATGCTTTTAAGGAAGATTTGAAAAGTAAGTTTTTTTATTATGGGCGATAGTCAAGCGCTTGCCCACTACTTCACCTGATAAGGCCTGGTAAGTGATGGTGTGGTCATAGAGAGACGCTTGCCTAGCAAGAATCTGTTCGCTATGAACTTGAAGACATCCAGATTACAGTGATCCGGAAAAATAGACGGCGGTTCTGGGTAAATCTTTATCCAGAAATTAGACATTATAGAAATATCTGCCCTAAATTTGCTCAATTGTACAAATGTAAATTTTTTAATTAACTATTTTAACAAAGATTACAGTTATATGTTCAGAAATATAGCATCCAAAAACCACTAAGGTTTGTGCTGGTGCTATCTTGGGTTTACGTCACTATATGTTTTTTACTTTGACATATGACTGTCAACCAAAATAGGTAATCAGTGACGTAAGTTAATCAATAAATTGAGTTCTTAAATCCGTATAAACCTGTAATTAGCAAATTTTGAACATAAATATTTATTTATATATTATAATTCCAGACTTTCTTTTAACATTTTAGGAAAATCGTTTTTAATTTGTTAGCTATTTTATATATCGCTGACTCTAATCTTGTATAGTCTCCTCAAACTCCTACTCAAAAGTATCATGATGGCCCCACCTACCATGAAGTGGGCATCCGTTATTATCAAGAGTGGGGTAAATACCATCCAATAGAAAAAATAACAGTCTGGTGCTAAAAGTGAAAACTGCTATATGCTTAGAGTATACAATTTTTAAGCTAAAAAGCTGACTATGGACAATTCCTATTTCAGATGTGGAATATCTACTGGGAGAACCCATACAACAAGCGATTGCATCAGAGAGTGGCATAGATCTAGTGTTCGACTCTTTGGCTGACATTATCGAAGGTAATTTCATTTACTGACATTGCTTTCCATAGTCATCATAATAATCATTTGAATCGTACGGCGACAACTACTGCATATAGGACTCTTATATTATTTCCAGAGCAACCAATCTTCTGCGTTCTCTGGTAACTTAATAAAACATAAAAACATCTAATACAAGTTGATGCAAGAACTAACATTCTGATAAAATTCGTCCTATTAGAAAAACCTTACAATAAAATCGCCATACCATTATCCAAATCAGGTAGGTAAGTGACTTTATAGGTTATGAGAAACGGAATCAAAATAGGAGACATTATTGCAATTAGCAATTCAAATTCATTAATTAAATTGTCGGTTACACAAAATTTATTTTTCCCTTATAATATTCAAAAGTCTTATCAAAAAATCTTCATTTACTGGGACCTTCGTTATGAAGATTCAGTGAAGAAGAAGTGTCAAATATGGCAGAGACCAATTTATTTAATTATGTTCAATGATAATATATTTTGTATTAAGTAGTTTTTTTCGTTAGGGATTCTTTAATAGGTAACATCATTATCATCATCGTCAGCACTTCTCATCCTACTGCTTAGGCCTCTCTTCGTTAAACTAATTGCCTCTGCTTTATGTTTTTGACCCACGTACGACCTGTGTTTTTACTATGTAGTCGACCAATATTGCCGGCGGACATTTAATTTTAGACCTAAGAGTAGTAGAGTTCCTTGTGAAAGGGCTTGCCCGGGGAAGTACTATCACTTAAAACTTATTGCCTATCCTTGCAATCGACATCCAAAAGGCCGATTTGATATCTCTTTCGGAAATGGCTGCGGGTTTTGGATTAGAAAGGGACAACAAGAGATATCTTGAGACGTCACCAATACAGTATCTGTGGTTAGATGGCAAGCATTATGTAATAGCACAACATAAGTTTAATAAAGTGTTTGTTTTTACATCCTAAAATTAATTCACATTTCTTTATAAACATTTCACAAATTTGTTTATTAAGCTCATCAAAATAACCTCTATCATTTTTGTGCGTATGTTATCAAACACCCTATGTATAGGTTTGAAGAATTTTCAAAGTTACGAGGAATAAGTGAAAATTATTTTCAAAAAATTTAAAATAAATAATAAATAAATAAATAATGCTGGACATTTCACACATCGCTATCTAGTCCCAAACTAAGCAAAGCTTGTACTATGGGAACCAGTTAACTGATAGAATACTTATATCCTTTTTTTTTTTGTAAATTCATACCTATAATATATAGAGAAACAGCCAGACCCGGAACAAATATTTGTAGATCATACAAACATTATAATAATAATAAGTCTATTAAATCACTTTATCTGCTTTTTGTTTTTAATATTAAAGTTTTTGAATGGAAAAGTTTTCTCACATTTATAACCCAAGGTTATCTATCTCTGATCCGGATTATTTAATCATTCAAATTCGTAACAAACATCCTTCTATAAACATGTTTTGCTTTGACAAGTTTCGAACCGTTCATAAATTTTCACAAAGTTTATTATAGATACTGCAGGTGCTTCAAAACATTGTTAGGGAATCTGAAAGCGGGTACCCATATAAACACATCTAATTCTAATTCTAGGGAGGGGTGGATAAGAACTGCACTGACGTCCCGCATAGGGATGTATTGTGCATTAACCCCTTTCTAACCTGCCCCCCGGCATCCCCACTCCTTAAACAACTCACTAATTAAATTCCTACCAAAAATAATTTATTTTCTAAATATAACTTTTGAAACTATCATGGTTATGAACACTATTTGTACTAACTACCAACTGCATCGAAATATCGAGACACTCAAGAACTCACAAATCATGGCAAATATCCCGTTTTTATTTTCCAAATGTTGAACTGAATTTTAAAGTGTGTAGTTATTACAAACATTATTTTGGTTAGCTTATTTTTACAACATGTTTCTTTCATGGGAAACACCAAACTTTGAATAGCCATAAACATTGTTTTCGTGAGGTCAATAACAACTTTCTGGTTAAAATATTCCGAAGCAACCTGTTTAAGTATTTTACTATTGTAGAAAACTTGTTCATCCAAACTTAGTTTCAACTGAGCAACACTTGCACGTATAAGTTTACTAAAGCATATATTAAGTTGGGAGCTTATTAAACGATGTTATATGTAGTTCCATATCTGTAAAGTCTCAGTGTCAAGTTTAAATTTTAGAACTTTCTGCTTTTTATTTTATATGTATGATATTCTTCTTCTTCTCAGGTAGGCACTCGAGGCAGAGTGGTCGTAGACACCGTTGGATTGACACCGAAAAATATCTATAGATCGCTCAACCAGACTAACAACTAAACTCCTAACTTTTGAAACTATCATGGTTATTAACACTATTTGTACTAAAAACGGGATATTTACCATGATTTGTGAGTTCTTGAGTGTCCCGATATTTCGACGCAGTTGCATGCGCCATGATCACGAGTAAACTGAAGTCTTTGCGAGTGGATAGTTATTGGCAGATATAACGATCTACCCTCTTTCTTAGTCTCTTGCTAGGAATGAATTCAGTAATACTATCACTACTACCGATTTCATTCTCGATCATAACTCTATTCCGTCACACAACACTCACGGTATCAGGGCGCGTAATTGACACTAAACTTCTTCGGTTCTTACACATTCTCACCACAGGATTCCAGGCTCCAGATAGTTGAAAACCATCTTCACGATTGAAACTCTTGTGTTTGGTAATCTCAATTGCCTCTTGAACCAGTTTTGGGATGTAATGTCGCTCAGTTGAGATTACTTGTGGGTTGTGTAGCTCGATCCAGTGGTTTGAGCCTGAGTCCAGCAGATGTTCCGCTATGGCAGACTTTTGTCTGTCAACATTCGTCACCGCCCTGATATGTTCCTTCACCCGACAAGCTATTGTGCGTTTGGTTTGACCAATGTTGGTTGAAGAACTCCCACAGCTACAGTCTATCTTATACACTCCTGGTTTTTCTAGTGGAAAGCAATCTTTTGGTGAGCGCAGGTAGTGTGTAATTTTCTTTAAAGGAGTAAAGATGGTCTTCAGTGAAAATTTTTGTAGAATGTTTGCGATTTTATCTGTCACTCCTTTAATATATGGTAGAAAAGTAGGTTTTCGTTCCACCCTGCAACTGTGGGGTTTAGGTCTTGGTCGAAATGGTAAGGACCGCAATTTATAACCATTCCTAACCAGAACATTACGGACATGTGCCAATTCACTCTGAATGTGGTCCTCATCGCACAGGTCGAATGCACGATTGGTAAGTGATGTTACCACCGAATTAAGATGTCGAGGGTGATGGTGTGAATCAGCATGTAGGTATCGGTCCGTATGTGTAGGTTTTCTGTAAACTGAATGGCCCAAACTACCATTATCTCGAACCTGAACCAAAACGTCCAAGAATGCCAAACGACGATCACATTCTTTCTCGTACGTAAACCTAATTTTACTATGTACGTCGTTAAGGTGTGCCAAAAGGAGTTCCACTTCAGCCGTGTTTCCTTCCAAAATACAGAAGACGTCATCTACATATCTTTTCCACAACTTTATTGGTAAAGGGGCAGACGAGATGGCCATATTCTCGAAATACTCCATCCAAATGTTGGCCACCACGGGAGCAACAGGACTTCCCATAGCTACTCCATCTATTTGAAGATAGTATTGCCCCTTATATATGAAGAAGTTGGTGAAAAGAGCATGCTCCAGAAGCTTGACATACTCTGCCGGGATATCGTCTTGCTGTATTTTCGCCTCAACTACCCTCATACAGTCAGCCACGGGGACGTTCGTAAAGAGAGATTCTACGTCAAAACTGACCATCATCTTATTACCCTGTACCTCTGTCTCCTTAAGTATCTGTATAAAATGCCGCGAGTTCCTTACAAAAGACGATGTACGTCCCACCGTCGGTTGCAATACTTTAGCTACATGTTTCGCTAATTCATAAGTAGGAGAATCAATTTGACTCACAATAGGTCGTAGCGGAGCATTCTGCTTGTGCACCTTTGGCAGACCATATAGTTTAGGCGGCTGGACGTTTCTTGGTCGTAAGAGGAAACTGGTGACTTCCTCACCTATAGCATGATGACACTCCTTGATTAACTTTTGGGTATTTCGTTGCGTTTACTTGTCGGATTGTAGTTAACTGGCTTGTAGGTGTTGGTGTCACTAAGCAAGCTTTGGATTCTATCCTCGTATTCTGTGACGTTCATCACCACTGTGGCATTTCCTTTGTCAGCCTTAAGGATTAAGTATCAGGTCCTTGTCTTGGCGTAAGTCTTTTAACGCACCCAACTCTTCATACGTGATGTTCGGTTCTGGATGTTTAGCATGACGTAACACAAAAGCAATGTCTTGTCTTAGACACTCCGCGTCGCTTTTTGGAATATTATTATAACGGATAACTTCCTCTACATTGCCGATCACCTTTTCATATGGAATGCGCTTCTTGGTCGGTACATAATTGAGACCCTTCTCCAACACTTTGAGAGCTGAATCATTAAGGACTTTGTTGGACAAATTGATAACTTTTCGAGTTTCTTGTGAGTTATTATATTGGTAGGGTACATGTTGCCTCTGTTTATTCCATAAAAATTCCAACTTACGCCTTTGTTTAGATGCACTAAGTTCTCTAGAGCGTTGGGCTTGCTCATATGTTATACGGTAAATATCCCGTTTTTAGTACAAATAGAACTAAACTCCTGACACTAGAGAGTTGAAATTATGTCAGTGGAATATTACGAAGCTAAAAATAGTGTCAATTATAATCCAATGTTTGGGTACTCGTAGGTACAGTATTTCCAAGTATACATTATTGATTTAATGACTATTTTAATAAGGTATTAAATATTTACGACCATTTATCGCCAATGTGTTTAATTAAACTAGCATCATAATTCTTGGCATCTTTATGGCTCGTACACGTGTAAAATCTAATCTGTTGAAGGGATCACTGCAGTTAGAACATCCTTGTTAATTCTGGACTTTAAATTAAATATTTTATTTGAATGCATGAAATGAACGAAACGAATGAAATGAAACGAACGAAACGAATGAGTTGAACGAAATGAATGAAATGGAAGTTATAGCATACATAAAAATAAACAGAAACAATCCTTGAACCGACGATATCCGTGATAGACCGTTCCTGGTGGGATAACATTAGTTAGTACCCAATCTAGGAAAACCTGTGAATGATAGTATGTTAACATAATCTCAACAGAAGTTGATAAATTTAATATTATAATTAACTAATTACACATTGAAATTGTCCACATCATTACCCACTTACTTAATTTCTCCATCAACACGGGAACCTATCCAAGTGCATGGAAGGAGGCTCAAATAACGCCTCTTCCCAAAAAACCTAACCCTGCGTTCTTTTCTGAATACCGTCCCATATCCATTCTCCCGTTCCTATCTAAAGTCCTAGAACGTCTTGTACACCAGCAACTTAGCCGTTTCCTTAATACAAACAGCCTCCTTAACCCTTTTCAATCCGGTTTTCGTCCAGGCCGTAGCACTGTGTCTGCTCTCATCAAAATCACTGATGACATCAGGCATGGTATGGAAAACGGACTGGTCACTGTCCTTTCCCTCCTGGATTTCAGTAATGCCTTCAATAACGTTGATTTTGATATTCCTCTTAGCTTTTCTTCGCTCTCTTAACATTTCTCCAACAGTAATTGAATGGTTTCGTAGTTACCTGTTTGGACGCCGGCAACGTATCCGTATTGACGATACATATTCTTCTTGGTGTCAATTGAGTTCCGGTGTACCTCAGGGCGGCGTGTTATCTCCTCTTCTTTTTGCTATTTTTATAAATTCTATCTCCGAACAACTCACTTCGTCCTACCACCTCTATGCAGATGATTTGCAAATTTATACCCAAGCTCCTGTTGGGTGGTTAGGCGAAGCCATTAATGGCATAAACAATGATTTGCAGAATATATTACAATGGAGCAACTCATATGGGCTTAAAGTCAATCCATCAAAAAGCCAAGTAATAGTAATAGGAAGCTCGCGGATGATTACTCAAATCGATTGGCTTGATCTCCCAAAGGTAAAATTTGACGGTACTTCAATAGAAATCAGCAGGGTAGTCAAAAACCTGGGGGTACTCATGGATAGTCACCTATCTTGGGGACCTCAACTAGCAGCGGTAAGCCGAAAAACCTTTGCTGCAGCTGCCTCTCAGAATTTCTCTATTAGATTCATATTTGGCTTGCGCAAGTATGATCACATTTCAGAGTATCGCCAGAGACTTAAGTGGTTACCTATCCACCTTCGCCGGAATGCGCACATCCTTTCCCTCCTTTACAGCATCCTTTTCATCCCTTCTACTCCGTCCTACCTCAAAGAACGCTTTGACTTTCTTCACCTTTCCAACTCTCGACCCTTACGTTCCTCTGAAACCCTTCAATTAAAAACTCCCCATCATACCTCAGTATTTTATAGTTCCTCTTTTACTTTGCAGGCTACCAGGCTCTGGAATGCCCTCAATTCATCACGCGAAATCTCTCCCTATCTTTAAAAACTTGGTCAGACAACACTATCTATCATCCATCGCTCACTAGGCCACTTATTAATTATTACATTTTTATAATTTATATACGTAAGTATGACAATATATATTTTATGTATTATAATAATAATATTTATATAATTTTATGATTATATTATACATTATAATTATGCATTTTATTTTATATTATCTATATTTTTAAATAAATATACGTGTACTATATCGGATTTACGCCGCCGTCTTTATTTTGTTCACATAGATCCTGTCCATCCAAAGGTTGCCTGGAAGAGATCGCTTTTAGCGATAAGGCCGCCCATAGTACCTATTATTTAAGTGTATTTTCTTATAAATGTTTGTATTTAAATGGTGTGCAATAAAGAAATTATCTATCTATATACACTATGTATCATTTTTATAAAATAATTTTCACACCACCTGTGTGACCCGTATTTTCACTTCCTCGCGCTGCTCGTGAGTTAACTCTAGAATCCTTTGTTGTGTTCGGGACGCAAGACACTGCCTTATCCACTCGTTTAATAATCTACTATTACTTAATACACCGTACGTTCATGCTCGATGAGCAAGTATAATGCAATTGTTATAGGCAGTGGTAACCGCTTAGAACCAAGTGGGCCATGGGCTGGTGCCAATGCCACCACCTCATCTTAAAATAAACCGGAAAAGTGCGAGTCTGGTTCAACAAAATATACGGCATATTTTTTGTAACGCATTTTTTGGATTGCGTTGACTTACGAGTAGAAGCTTGATTTTTACAGCTCCAAAGGACCATAATATACCTACGTATTTGATTTTAATTTCAACTTGATAACTCCACGCGTTCCTGAAACAAAGGGCCTTGACAGATGGACATACAGACAGACAGAGTACGGAACCCTACAAAACGTGAATATTGTCAACAACGCATTGTTCTTTTATCACTCAATGAGCTTGCTATCACACTAATATTACAAATGCGAAAGTTTGGATGTTTGTTTATTTATTTACTTGTTTGTTTGATTGTTACTCAATCACGTCGTAACTGCTGAACTGATTTCGATGAAATTTTGTGTGTATGTAGATTATGGCCTGGATTATCCCATTATACTACTTTTTATCCTATAAATCAGGTCCCATGGGATAAATAAAGGGTGTCAAGTCAAGTTGCAACAACGAGTTTAGCTTTGATTCTAGGTTACATACACATTTAGTCGTGTAACGCGTCCGAAGTCGCAGTTGGTTATATAAAGAAAAATTATATCGTATAACCATAGATTTTTGATTTTGTCAATATTTTTCTCAGAAAGCGAAGACTTGGCAGCCAAGATAGCTTCCCTCCGTGACGTCAGCATCAAGGCAGGCAGCCTAGCCTCTGCAGCATCAGATCGCATCAGAGATCTGTCGAGGCAGCTGGATAATCTGAAGAAACATTGCATCATGAAGGATATGCCACTGTGTGACACAGTCAATACCAACTCCTTGGAGATGAAAATGAAGTTTGATTTGGTAATGCTCTTCAGCCTTCTACGACGTATTCAATAAAAATAAATTATCGTATGAAAATGTGCATAGAATAACCGCTGGCTTTTGAAGCAGATGTTATGGTGTCTATCGTAGAAACCCGTTGTTTGCGGGACGGATACTATAGTAGCCGCGAGACAGCTGACCAAAGAAAGGTCTGGTCGTCACCAAAGTCGTATTTTTAGGCTTCTAAAGTAGTAAGTCAAACATAATTAGCTTCTCCATATATTTTATCGTTAAGCTTTTTTCTTAGACAACACAAAAAATACAATTTAACGACAAAGTCGAAAGTCAAATATTTTTATTCATTAAAATCACAAGGATCCCTTTGAAACGTCAATTTCACTGCCTGTTCCTTCGCGACCAAGCCAGGAAAGAAAGGCAAGAAACAAGGCTGGTGGTTTTTTTTAATGATCCTTTTACAATACATAATACAGAAAATAAATTACGTCTAAATTGTAACATTTTAAACGAGTTGGAGCCATTTCAATCCCAAGCTTCTCTATCATCTAAATAATCTGATATTTTATAGTAGGCTCTTTTATAAAGATTTTGTTTAATTACGTTTTTAAATTTGTTAATTGTCAATTTTTGTACATCCCTTGGGAGTTTGTTATAAAAGCGTACACCTTGCCCTTTAAACGATTTACTAACTTTATGGAATCTACAAGTGTACACTAGTAAAGGTGGTGAGTCGTAAAACACAAAACACAAATGAGTGCCTCGTGGCTTTCCGTGCGCTCGCGAGCCAGCGGTAACAAGTCAGGCTTTGTGTATTCTGTAAATAATTGGGGTTCTAAGTCAATTAGTGCGAACGAAGCCCTAATACTCTTCCCAGGTGGCTTAGCCAAAAAGCATTCACTTCAAATCGATTCGTTTTCTACTTGTTCGTTGTCGATAGATCACGTGATATTTCCATAGCATGTGTAAAAAATATTCATTTTCGGACTTATCGACCAGCGTCATTGCTGATCGAATGTAACTTGGCTAAGCCCTCAGGTTAATAAATGGTATTCGTAAAATAATCAATCAATTTATTTACCTATTGCAAATATGGGTTCGTTAGTAAATACAGTTTGAGTTTGTCCATATAATAAGCGTTGCAATTTTAATCAGCTTTCTATCATAGAATAATTAAATTTAAACGTGCGCGGTGCTGCGCCCCTCATCAGTGCTAGCGCTGTTCGGCAGTTGAACAGCTTGGTCACCATGGGTTATCGTGTTCCAGGGCTGCTGGTAGGATTTCCCGTCACGCTAGCCTTAATGATATCATACGCCGGGCTTTTTATAGCGTCAACGTTTTCTCGAACCGAACGGTCTGATACGTGACGATGGTAAGAGGCCTGACGGTATGACTCTTGTACCTTAGGAGAAGGGTAGACCTTTGGTGTGGGACGCCACGTGCGTCGATACCCTTGCGCCATCTCATCTGTCTGGTACAGCAGTTGGGGCGGCAAATTTAGCCGAAGATCTCAAGCGGTGCAAATATGGAAGTCTCGATAGAGCTTAGGTAATTGAGCCATTTGGGGTCGAGACCCTGGGTTCATCGCGCTTTCAAAATTATTTCTGGGCGTCTGGTTGAAGCGACGTCTGATCCGAGAGCTGGCGCTAACAGCTATTCGCAGCATCTCTAGTTATCATCCCTAAGAATATCCCACAATTTCTAATAGCTGTAAGCCTTAGTGGTGAATTTTGAACACCCCCATGTACACGAGGCGACATAGCACAAGTAGAATAGAATAGAATAGAATAAATTTTATTTGACACACACAAAGAAACACAGAACGGATCACAAACAAAATAGTTGATAGACAGGAAAAATACAGTAAAATGAGATATTATAACATGGGTAGAACACAAGTACCTACCCAGCCAGTAGGTTGGTGCACTAACTAGTCCCGCTCCGTCCCACGCATGCACAAACAAGTCCTGCCTCAGCTTTAAGCTCCTTTGTGCAAAGCAGCGCTGGTTTTCAGGCAGGGCCTTATGTAGGGTGACGTCACAAATTTAAAAATATAATACTAAAAATAATAATAAAATGAATAAGCGATAACAACAATACTAATAACAGATACCTACATGAAAATACACTAATAACAATAAGCAATAATAACAATTCTAATCATAAATACCTATTAGACAATACACTATTGTAATACATTATTGTAATGTTACAAAAATCCTCTCCATCCAAAGGTTGTCTGGAAGAAATCGCTTCTAAGCGATAAGACCGCCCATTGTACTTGTTGCTTTGTGAATTTTTATATTTTTTGTTTGTTTCTTGTGTGGTGTACAATAAAGTATTTTCATTCATTCATTCACTAATAACAATACAATAATAACAATACTAATAACAAATAACTACATGACATACAAACACAATAAAATGTTACATATACGTATGTATGTATGTATGTATGTGTATGTAAACGAAGTGCGTGACACTTCATTTAGTTTGAATTTGCCGCGTAATAACTTTGACGTATACTTTATCTGTGAACTCATTTGAATGCATTGGTGCTGTCTGTCATATTGACTGAATGACACAGCAGGATAAATAAGTAGCGATCACAATAGGCTGCAGTGCGTGGCCGCAGTGATATTAAAGCCTCAAAGACAAAATATAAAAAAAAAAAACAGGCCTCTTACTCGTTGGCTTTGTCCCCGGTAATGCCTATTTACAGGTCCAGACCTACAATCTGAGTACGTATAATATATATTATTATAATATATATAGTAAGTACCTATAAAAAAGTGGTACTCTGGGAGTTAATTAATAATTTAGCGCTCAATATTTGGGTATTCAAAATTTAGAAGCAGACTACAGATACTTATATACAGAGGTGTCGGTAATGGTAACAGTGTCACATTCAATGGTTTTTTCCCATCTCAACAAATGCCCAACGCGCCTAAAGAAGTTTTCACTTCAATAATAAACTGTGTCCACGAGTGCTGCAGGAGTTTATAGACGGCAGTGATCACCTAACATCAGGAGGCCCGTCAGCTAGCTTGTCGACAAGTTTAACATAAAAAAAAACTGATTATTATAATTATAATTTATGAGGTAGGTACCCAAAGTAATACAAATAGGTTTTCCTTGAGACATATTTTTCGTATTTATCTTGCGTGTGTACTTACAAAAACAAACAGGAAGAAGAACCAGTCCAAAAAAAGTATGTTGGACCTTTTTTTTATTTCCTGTTTATTCTAAAATTACATTCAAGGCAGTCAAGAACTTTGTTTTAGTGATGCAGAAAATCGTGGTTAAGTAAAATGAAAAAGTTTCTAATTTCGGTACTTTAATGGCTATTCTGAATCAGAAATTAATTTTAAACTTTACTAACATCAGAAAGTTATTTTTAAGTGTTGAGGAATAGACACGAATTGAGGTCAAATAATTTGTTTTTTTCGGTCAAAATTTACAGAACTGACAATGCTCTTTATGATACATCGCTAGTTTACAAAGGTTGTTAACAAACATTGCTTACAAGCTATGCTTAAAGAATAAGCTTGTGTTTTGGGGCTCAGAGTACGAATATAATTACTAAACCATAAACTACAGAATTGCTTGAACTGCAATATTATTGAAAAAAATAATATTAATAAAATTATAATACGTTATTTTATTATTATATTAATAACATATAATAAAAATAAAAACATCTTACAATATGGGCTTAATTTATGATATTAGCGGTGAGTGTCTGTGTGGGTGGGTGTTTGAGGTATGGAATCTATTTACTGTTGATATGATTATTTTTAAAAACGTTAAAATAGTCTATATGTAGGCGTTTGTTCTTAATATTCCGGACCAAAATGGTAAAAACGGAACCCTTAAATGCAAATCTGTCTCAGCCGATTAGCTCAGCAATTGTTGAACTTATCGGCTTAAAATTTGGAACAGTTATAAATAATACTGACTTTCCTCTATTGCAAGTAAAATAAATCAAAAATATTTTTACTTTGATAGCCAAATGAGCTAAACTGGCGGGGACAAATTTCAAAATAGGTTTACTAGATCAATTGGGGGATTGTCAAAGAGATTGTCAAATGTACACATACCAAAACCATTGTTTTATATTATTTTGTAAAATTTTGGAGTTATGATGATAAATCTGTTTGTTACATTTTCACGACTAATTTTGGAATTTAGATAAATTATGACCGGGATTGAGACAAAGGCTGCTTTTCACCTGACTATTCAGAATGATGGTACTGTTTTTATTGACAAACCACGTCGAATGCAACCATGCGAAGCCGCCGGCGGAAGCTTATTATTAATAAATGAAGATTATTCATTAATTGTTTCTCAAAAATCTGGATCAAGTGGGACTAGTTCGGACACGTGTGCCATATATCAGACGAAATGTAGGCGCAGACCACCATAGAATGGGCCCCAAGCAACAGATGATGGCCGTGTGAAAGGCCGAGGCGAAGGTGGCGGGATGAGCTAAACTTCTACCTTAAGAAATTTCCATTAAGTTATTCTACCTTAAGGATTCACTCTTACTCGCGAACAACAGAAACAAGTGAAAAGAGCCTTTGCCTTCCAGTGGGACACAACAGACTTATAATAATAATAATAATTATACCTTTCAGATACTGCACGAGCAACAGTTACTAGAACTGAGAACTCTTGGCGTGGAGAATCTCTCCAGGGCTATATCGGGCGCAAGGAAGGAGTTCAGGTCTCTGCCTTTAGCAATCACCGCGCAAACGGAGCCAGTTAGAGAAGGTTTGTTGCCTTTATTCGCCGAGTTATTTGCTTAGACTTTTCACGAAACTTTGTTTGCCAAGTTAGCCAGTTACCAAGTAAGACTTTAAAAATATAACAGTATGTGAGTTCTATGTGGATATAGGTATTCTCAAACTTTTTATCTACGCGGGGAACTGACGGCAATTGGGGCCGAAGAGTTCTCGAGGGAAAAGCATCCTGGAAAGTATGTAGCAAGTTGATGGATGCAGGACAGTGCATCTTAGGTCACGTTGCTAAAGTGCGTGGCCTACGGGGCCATTCTTTGTTATAGGCTATTATTACCACTTAACATCAAATGGGCTGAATGCTTGCCCAATCTCCAGATAGTAGTAAATAAAAATGACGACCTATTGCTGGGAGCCGTTGTGTGCAGCTCACACGTTGGATGTTGTGTAAATATATGGACAAGGCTTATGTTTAGGTTAGATAATTTCTTTATTGCACAGCATTAAATATAAACATATAAAAGAAAATACAATAAAAGTTTATAGAATGGAAAACGTTTATTTGTCAGACGCAAGAACACAGAACGGACATAATATGCGAACATAAGAATAATATATGAATATTTTTTTTTGGTATCCTAACTCTTTGGTTAAACCTGAACGCCTCCCACAGCCAGTCTGAGGTGAGCCTAAAGAAGATTTTTACCTACAAAAACCTTTTAACGTTGACGCAACAATGTGTCAACTACTATTTACTAAGGCGTAGTTTAAGTGTTTGATTATTATTTTAATATTATGGCAAACAATCTTAACTTTCCCAAAAAAAACAATCATATGTCCTTCCTCATAATACACAGTATTTCCTTGTTAAGTTTCATTAAGATCGGTCTAGCCATTTAGCCGTGAAAACGTAATAAACAAACAGACAAACAAACAGACGGACAGACATACAGACAAAAAAAACTGAGTTGCTTTCGAATTTGTTGTCTATCTGTTTGTTATGTTTTTACTACAGCCAGGACCGATTTTGAAATTTCGTATATAGATAGATTATAACCTGGATAAAGACAGGCTGGATGGGTCGTCCTTTTTCTCGAATTCAACCTTTGAATTACCTAGCACAGATAAATACTACGCTCTAAACGATAAATTATCTGTGGTACAAACAAAGCTAACACTATTACAGTAACTTTATTCCTTGAGATTTAATTATAACTTATGTGCTAAAGTTCAAGATTGAGTTCTACAATTAACTTTAAGTTTTCCACTAACTGCAATCGAATAAGTGCTGTTTATCACAAATAGTGAAACTGTAGAAAATGTTACGAAACTAATTTAGATAAATGAGTAATCAAGAAAACATTTCAGTAATGGTGTTTGTTCTTACTTTTAAACTTTTTACCGGAGAATTTGCTAGAAAGCGTTAATCAGCTGCAAAAGTTGGCGAGATTTAAGTTTAAAAGCAAATCTTTATTTATTTGCTGTCTTTATTTATAAGCGTGTGTTTTATATCATGTGAAAAAAAAAACGCACATAACGAAGACATAAACACAGTGGCAATCAGGCTTCAACGGAGTGATACAAAAGCCACAACAACTAAAAAAAATACTTATCGATTCGACACTATACGACATATACATATATGACTGAAACACATCTGGTTTTGGGTTCAATTTCGCCACGGACCAAATATTTGCAAGATCTACAGACTGCATAAGTACATACGTACTTAAAAAATTATGTATGTTAGTGTTCTAGCTGTTATTTGGTTCCCATAGTATAAGCATTGCTTAGTTCTGGGTTAAATAGCACTGTGTGATATGTCCAGCATTATTTATTTATTTTAATTATTATTAATACGCGTATCAATTTTGTAGTTACGAGCAACTTTTATATTTAATTTTGTAGTTAAGGCAATGAGGTCCAAAGACTCACGTGCAATCTTTTTTCTCAACAAGGCCATGCTCATTATCCTCTGAAGTATCAAATATATTTTTTTTTCAATTTATTTATTCAATAAATAATATCGCACCTTCGGTAGAACAAGGGCCTAATTGCCAAGTTTGTGATTTTACAGGAGAGACATTTTAAGATTTTTTTGTGATCAGAGTCAATTTATCTTCTTTTTCTTCTTCTACCTTGAGGTCATTTCCTTAGTGTGAAATATACCTTATAGTTTTGTGAATAATGGCGTGCTCTCTACAATGCTTAAATATTTATAGTTTTAATTATTTTCATATAAATATAAAAATTTACCCACACTTAGGCCTTTGTTCCACCAACATTCTTAAAAAATAGTAATAATGTCCGTATTTCTCTTCATTTTTATGGGATGTTTTTCAATAAAAATAGCAATTATTTAACTTTTAAATTATTTACTATTAAAGTTTTAATAGGAACCAACAGAGTCAATTACACTTAGTAGTTAACAACATTAAATTCTAAAGTCTTTGTTCTTAACTTAATACAGTCTTTGCAATCTTAAATATTTAGAGAATCAATACTTTTAAAGTTATATAAAATATAGAGACAAAAACAAGACTATAGTAAATTTTCACTCAGATTTAATGGCAATCGAACCTATCTGAGTGGAAAATTCTAACAAAACAAAAATTTCTAAAATCAAAACAAGGTAAGCACAGTAATTACAGCTGCACTCAACGACGTTAATGTTTACTAAAACTACCACTAAGTTTTTTTTATCCTTACTTAGTAATCGTTTAAGCAATCATAAACATCTCTGAGTGCGGCTGTTAAATAATGTACCTTTTTATACGAAAAGTGTGATCGTTCTCATCTTGATTAAAATTAAAAATAAAAGTTTCAAAAATCTTAGGTATACGGTCCCTAACTGTACCTACTCATTCAAATATGGAATCGTTTCTTATTTATTAAACTAGTTGAGCAATTAACGTTTGCCATCGAATCACAATTAAAATAATCCACTATAATACTGTTCATAAAATCTTGGAACAATGTTCGAGGCAATTAACTGCCGAATGTCATCTCTCTTCCGATCGGGGATTGGTAACTTTTCGGTGTACAGCACATTCAGCTTTAAATCTTTTATATCTTTTTTGTTACCGGTGCGGCTTATTTTCACATTAGCTTCTGTCCAGATATCTGATTGATAGCTATATCTGAATTGGTACGTCTCTGAACTTTTAGCGAACTTAATGACTTTTAGCTCAGATAGTTTTATATTATTTCGATCAACGTCTTTGTTTAGGTTTAAATTCACTTCAACCGACAACGATTTCAGATCAAAGAATGAATCAAAGTTCATTTCATTGACAATAAAGCCGTTGCCTGTTTTTTTGGCGTTTCTTATTAGGCTTATGTATTCTGCTGGGCAGTAAATTGGTCCAGCTTTCTTTGCCCTTTTAATGTTCTTTTCGATTACAGAATGAACAGAGTCAGCTTTATTTTGCGTATGTCCTCTAATAAGGAACTTATGTGTGATTGATTTGATTGCCAGTGTATTTACAGCGTAAAAGAACATTGCAAACACGAACCTGAATGAAAAAAGAAAGAAGTTAGTAAATTGTGACCACCAAAGAATTAAACAACTTCTGATTAAAAACAACTACAATCTACATACTTGTTTTTTTGCTGCCCGCAGCAATTGTCGGAATAGAATATTATGTCTTTATCGGGTTGGTTGGTAGAAAGTTCCTCCAAAAACTTATAAACGCACGTTCCTATTTCATTGGCACCACGCTTTGCCAGACCTTCGTGCCAAAAAAAGCAAAATGTTTTATTTTCATTCAAATTTGAAACCTGAAACAATGATTAAAATTAAAAAATATAATAGAATTGAACCTGTAAGCTTACCATCAATCAGTACTTTATTTAATGCGTATAAGCTACTAGCTTCTGCCCGTGGTTTCGCTCATGTGGTACCTGGATAAAACATAGCCTATAGCACTCCAGGAGTCAGTGAAATAATCTTTGGATGTTTGTCGTGGCTAATCTCCGCCTAATCTCGCCGCCCGGAGATTAGCCACGACAAACATACAAATATTTATAATATTAGTGTAGATTTAAGAAAGTAAGTACCTAAGCTATCTTTACCTACCGTAAAATTGTAGCAGTTTAGCTTCGACTTGTAAAAAAAGGCTGACGACTGGCCAATTGGACATGGAAGGACAGCTTGTAGATCGAATATGGCTACTATGGTATTTGAATCTGGTTGTTTACTCTGTTGTATATCCTTTTCAAGTTCTGATCGGGCCAAACGTTTTTCCTCCATGTGTAAATTATGCTTATCCAATAGTGGTTCCTTGTCTATAGCGTTTTTGAATGCCTCACACTCATCGCATTGATCTTTACGAGGTGCGTATAAGCCAATGTTGAAATCGCTGTTAAAAATTCGGTGGTAAGCGTCATAATTGACGGCTTGTCTGCCAGCTGCTTGTCTAAGGGCTTGGTAGTTGCGATGGAGCTCCGCTACAGTCAGGCTTCCATCTATATATTCTCTGATGGTATTCGCTCTCAAATAATGGCTTTCTGTTCGTGGAATTGAATTAATATGGTCATACACTGATTGTAGAACCTCGTCACTTAATTTACAATGTGAACTGTGCTTTCCACGTTTATCGGTAGCACTCAAACTCAAAACATTATCGAATGTATTGTTTATAACATTGCGTAGCGTTTTTTCACCGACAACCAAAGTATTTAGCAAAAATGTCTTGCATACTCTAACTTCTTTTCCATCTACAACAAAATAGTAGCTCGAGTTCGGTTTTCTAATAGGCTTATTCCTGGGGATGTTAACTGGAACTATGATTTTTCGAGTTGCTGGCTGAATTTGTTTCACACAAGATGCAAGAAAATCTCTTTGTCTTTGATGATCTCCCAGTTCCCAGTAGGATTTGAAAATGTTTTTCCTATTTTCAAAAGAAACTTTAGTCGAACACGAAAGTCTGCATTTGTCATTGCATGGAGGAAGTATGGATTTCGCTGGCACAACTTTTCCTCTCTTCGATGTGTATTCTTGCCCACTGTTCTTCAAACGCTTCGATACAGCTTGTTTCCACGCATGCGTATTTCTTTGACGTTTCCTAGACTGCCTATTAGATTCTGGTGGAACACTTTCATCATTCATGGGCAAAGCAGGTACTTGTTCAATATTACCTGCATCATTTCCCAAACCTGCCGTATTATTTAGGGGCACAGGAGCGCTGCTACTGGAACTAGAGCTGCTACTTGAACTAGAGCTGCTACTGGTACTGCTGCTGCTGCAACTAGTCCTACTTGACGGACTAGGTACAATCTTGCGTCTTGTTTGGCGTGGGGGCTCATAATCAGATCCTTCCGACGGTGAAAAATCTTCGTTCTGGTTATCTTAAAAAATAAATTATAATATAAAACTTTATTATTATAAAGTTGCTATACCCGCGCGCGAATCCGTTGGCGATTGCCATAGCTGCAGACTAATTATTCACACTATTTGACCGTAGTTTCTCTCGTTTATTATGTATATCAGTAATCTAGTTAATATCCATAACACAAGGTTTTCTTAGCTTGGGGTAGATAATTATGTGTGAATTGTACATTGCTTATTTATTCATACCTGAGATTGCATTTATATTATGCTTTGAGGGTGCGTTTACTGTTTCCGAAATGTTATCATCCACACTTGTAGGGTTTTGATTTTCAATGACATTGCTTTCAGTCAAAGGCTCAGCAATTGTATCCTTGCCCGAGCTTGCATTCATCATTGGTAGGTTTCCTGCTTCCGGAATCGTACTATCCAAAGACATAGTACGCTGATTTTCAAAATCATTACTGTCTATCCATTTTTGAACTATTGTTGAAGGACTAGGCGGGTAATCTGAAAACAAAATATTACTTATACAGGTTAATTTTGTCATTTTAGTTACATTATAATATTACTATCTATAAAAATATATAATGTAATTGACTTATAATTACCTGTTGATGAATCAATGTTTAAAGTATGAATTGGCTTATCTATCTGAAGGTCAACTGTCTGCCTATTAGTTTGGTCATCATTAAGCATCATCAATATTTTTCTGCTACGTGTGTCCCGGGTTCCCATTTTTATCTTAAATAATAAAATAACAAATCAGTAAGTCATAAAACTTAAACAATTTTGCTCAGTATCGTTAATTAATTGGAATGATAATGTCATAACAGTAGTAATATCTATGTAATTATGGAAGCAGTTGGAATGACAAAGGCATACCAGTATTTATGTTCACCAACTAAATTTTTGTTCGGAATTATAAAGTGACATTTGTTTTTAAAACTACGAGATTGTTTACATTTTGGAATAACATGGTCATATTTGATTTTACGACTGCGAGATTATTTACATTTTGGACATACAAAAGCACAACTGATCGAACGACTTTGTACCTCCAAATTATCTTCTAAGAAATGGGCATAAGTGAAGAAAGTGAGACTTTGTTCCTCCAAAACTCTGAAATTAAAAGGGCATATTTACCTTAACGACTTGTACGCTCCAGCTGACAACCACTCTGCGCGCCGGCAGCGCCGCAACTGACCAATAGGATTTTGTCGCGCCAATACGTTTGAAAAAACGCTTCAATGTGACAAAGGCACTGTCGCCCTCTGGCGAAATTAGATGGAATTGAACGAGTGTCTTTGTTCCTCCGGGTAAAAATACGTTTTAAAAGCACTTTGGCATACTTAAGTCATTTTTCGAAAATTTGTTAGTTCGGCCCTTGTTCTACCGAAGGTGCGATATAATTAATTACTTAATATTACTACCAAATAGTTGCGGTAACACAAAATATCTTTATCTTAGCCACGATTCCGCGGATTCTTGTACCAGCATTGGAATGGCAAAAATTCTAATAACCATTATTATAAACTAGCGTCCGCGAGTGGCTTCGCACGCGTTATGTTACTAAAAAGTAGCCTATATTCGAATCCAAGTCATAATCTATCAACACACCAAATTTTATCAAAATCGGTTCAGTAGTGATTGAGTAACAAATAAAGAAACAAACATCCAAACATTAAAATTTATAATATTATATTAATATTAGTGTGATATGGGATTTATTACGTACCTACCGTTTTTTCTTATTTATAATAATGATTGATATAAATCACGAAAGTTTTCTAAGTAAAATTCAATAACCTTTGCAAATGCAATAAATTATAACTAAAAAGGTATGGCACCTATGGTAATTAACGTAATTTTCATAATTTCAGAAATAATCCGGGACATAGTAAATCGAAGACAGTCGGTACACGGTTCAGTCAGAGTTCTGAACGACATAGTGCGCCATCTGACGGCCGGCCTGCACACTGCATCGAGGCAGCTTGACTCTGGTTTTGAAAGGGTTCAACGATATGAGTTTACTAGGTGGACATTGATGCTTAGTGAGTTAATTATAAAATATCTTGTATTTATATGTTGTTAGATTTTGACACTTTGACAGAACAAAAATGATACGATACCTAAAATATATTTTTCAAACATTTTAAGATCGTCGTTAGAATAGGTATATCGAAACTTGATGAGACTTTAGAGTAAACCACTTTTTTATTGGTATAACATATTAATGTATTTTTAAATAAATAAAATTAAAATTATTACTAAGTATTTCCGCAGTAAACACAATAAACAAAAACACTAAAGAACAACAAGTGCAGTCTCGTTAATGTTTTTTGTATGATATAAACGAGTGCTACGAGTGCTACGGCGTAGCATTTTTCTGATGACAATGTTTTTTTCAGCGTGCATTGTAATTTTGGGCTTCGTTACCGCACTTATACTAATGGCTCTACTTTGCGGCTGCGGACATGCAAAAAACCATGCTCAAAGAACTTTGAAAGTGTATGTACAGTTTTCTAAAATCGACTTTATATACTCGGGAAACAAAGTTGATAATAGCAATTTTCAGGTCGGCGGTATGGATATGCTTTGCTACTCTCATATTGTGGGGGATGATATCCACAATCTTCCTTATCACGGGCCACGCAGAGGTAAATTTAAACGTATTAATCGTAGAAATTACAGCAATTTTTTAAACTAAATTACGTGGTATTAAAACAGGGAAATTGTTTGATCTCAATAGCTTGAGGTTGTATTGCTATTGACTTTAAGTAGGCGCTTATTTGAAAACAAATTAACTTATGCGCTACTCATAATTGCTATGTTTATTCTGTTTGATAAGAAATGTAGAAGAAAAAAGTAATTAAGGAACTATGAAATTACTTTTCTCTTACACAACACTATACCTACTTACTTAGTTGTTATAAGCAACTTTCATTACATAATTAGTTTTAGAAAAGTCTGCAGCAAGAAATAATTTACAAGTTACATTAAAAGCTAGAAAGTCCTTTGTGTCAGAAGGATAGATGACTTTTATTTATTTGGAACCCTGAATATACGTAACATAAACCCGCAAATAAATAGGTAAATAAGATTAATATATTTTTTTTATACTACTGGAGATGGAAAAAGCCTATAACCCACCTGATGTTAAGTGGTAACCATCGCCTATACCTTACAAATGTGCCCTACGATGCACATCCCTGCGTCCATCAACTTGAGGCATTTAGGTGTAAAGCCTCATGTGCCTGTAATTTCACCGGCAACCATACCCTTCAAACTGAAACACAGCAATGCTGTTTGGCGGTAGATATAGGTATGGTGGTAGCACTTCCCCGGGCGAGCACTTTCACAAGAAACTCTACTACTCTTAAAATTACTCTTAAATTTTAAAATTTGAGTTTCATATTACTTTTTCTTTTAGATTTACGTGTGCCATGCTTTATGGGATAGTCCACAGTACAGCACGCTGACCGCTCTTCTCGATAGGCCTTCGCCTCTATTGTCAAACAGCGAAGGCATTTTCGATGCTCTGTTCAGAGATCTGGAGAATATCACTATTGATGTCTCAATCAGGGATGTTCTAAGGTATGCCTCAACTTCATTAAATTAAACATCTTGTAATCAAAAAATTAAATGCGGTTTGAAAATAAACCAATTGTTCGTTCTTCGGTGTATGCTTGCTCACCGGTTGAGGCTATAAAAAACATCACTAAAGGATGAATGCAATAAACATAATCAATTCCATTCGCAGTATTTAAATGTGAATTGCACTTATTCCACGTTTCGTTGTAAATACTTCGCAATTTTATTTCTTTTCTTATATCACAAAGTTACTAATATTTCTAGGGAATACATTACTAACTTATTTTTAATTTTTAGAGATTGTGAAAAAGATAGACCTGCCTACGTGGTGTTCCAACTAGACAAAATACTAGATGTCAACAAGGAAACTTCTTACTTCGAATGGAGAGAACTACAAGCAGATTTGGGAAGGCTTAAATCATCTGTGGATGTTGGGCTTTTAAAGAGCATTTCTGCATCGTTCAGTAGGCTTTTGAGCCAGATGTTGACAGTGTCTGATGTAAATTTGGCAAAGTATAGGTAAACTAAACCGTCTCATGAAAAACTCACTTTTCTGACCAAAAGCAACTTTTAAACTAAAATATAACCAAACTACTGAACCGATTTTGTTTGAAATTTTTATGAAACTAATCTGAAAGTATATTCTTTCAAATAAAAAAGATTTTTCCAATCAAAATAAATGACTGAGGTCTGAAGTAAAAAACAACAAAAAAACACGAATTGAGGACCCCCTACTTTCTTTGTTATAATTAGATTAAAGGTGGGAGCTATTCACGACATTTTATTTCAATAATTGGTACTTAATTTTAATTAAATAAAACAACTATTTAAAAACTTATTTACAATAATGCTATGATATATAACAATTCACTTGCTGAGTAATGGGTACCATTGCTGGTTAATAGGCCTCCTCGTTATCATGCCACCCTCTCTTGTCCTATGCCAAGCGCATCCATTGCATCGCACTCTTCATACTAACATATTAATATATTAATTGTTGTTGATAAATGCTAATATATTAATTAACTGCTAATATATTAATTAAAAGTAATTCCTAATTACTGATTTAAACGGGTATTTATAGCGTATGCACCTTTTCTATTTGTTATTCCGAAGTTTCAACTGTACACACGGTTAGTGTAGTATGTCTTAATACGAACAAGGGCATTTCTAATTCTTAAGACTAAGTGAGGGTAGTTGCTGCAGCTGTCATCACTTCTCGACGGTAGCAAGTACTCCAGTCTGCCCGCGACCACGGCTGTTGCAACATAGTCGAAATGTCAGGCTAACAAATAATAAAGGTACATACGCGATAAATGCCCGTTTAAATCAGTTATTATGTATAGTGATCGTGAAAGTTTGAAAAATACTTGATTTTTATACTACGAGTATATCTTGAGATTTTTCCGCGAGTGTCCGATAACACTTTAACACAAAAATAAATATTTCCATCACTCTTGCTCTGAAAGTTGGTCATTGTAAGCTCTATATCAGCTCTGTAAATGCAAATAACGGCCCTAGGGTCGTAAGTAAATTGGAAAATAGAATGAGGCTCATTACATTCATAATAAGCTAAAATGAAATACAAACTCCATGACAAATATTTTAAAGTAACAAAATCAAATGTACCTTTCCAGGTTGGACTACAATGTTCCTGTGGTGGGAAAGGATCTGCCATCGTTGGTCGACCAACTGGAGAACGTTGCAGCTCAAGTCACTGATTTAACCACTGCAGGAAGATTTGAAACATTGGGTAAGGGGTACATTATTATTTACTGAAAAGAGCTGAAAATAACAAAGTAATAATAACAATATGCGAAAAGTATTATCTATCTATTTATTAATAACTAGTGCTTCGCTCTGAACTGAGATCTCGCGATTCTCCCAAAACACCAAAAAAAATATATTATTCATAATGCACAACCACATTACTAGACCTACAGTTTCAATTAAATTACAAACAACGAGAGTTCAAGTAATTGGTCAACCTTTTTAGGGTTTTTAGGGTTAAGAAATTGTGGTTATTCAGACTTCTTCGGATATCAGATTTTTTCCTATATTTGTGTCAATTAAGCTACACGAATATCTAATTTCAGCACTGTAGGGTCACTGGTGCACTCTGTGAATTTCATCAAAATTATTTTTTTGATTATGGCTAATAACTCGAAAACTATATGGAATAAACTAAAAATAAAAACTCGGTCGAAATGTACTGATATAGATCTTTCATTAAAAGTGCTATTTGACCGGATAGTTCTATTTTGTTTTTTTTTTACCCCTCTTGAAGCACAATATCTCAACAAGCCCCCATCATTTTTAGCTCATTTAGTCACACCAGGATCGTGACACTATTACCTACCTATATGCCAAATTTCACGATAATCGGATCAACGCTTCGAAAGTTATCCTCAGACAAACAAACATACATACATACAACGCCGATTTGCCCAAGTTGGTTTGGAGATCTCGCTTCGCTCGATCAAAAAGGTGCACCGATGATGATGATGTAAACTAGCCGAGTAAATATTTGTAGGTATCTAGTCAGTGGTCAAATGGGAGTGAATTTTTGGACAATGATTTGAAGATTGAAGAGGTTATACGAATAAATACGCTTCTGTTCTTAGATTATTCAAATGTTTTATTGTTTATCGTTATTGGCATTATAATTGGTCATATTTATCAACGATTTAGCACATTTACATATATATCTGTTGTTTGAACTTTTTTGACTATTAATTGGTAATTACGAGTGTTACATTTTCTCAGCGTCAAGAACCCAAAGACTGCACGTCACGAACATAAAGCCTTTGGAACAGCTACGAGCAGATGTGGTGTTCAAACTGACAGAGCTAGAGCTTCAGCTGATGCCATTCAGACGAAAACTGAACATCTCCCTGAGCCACATCCATACCGCACAGTTTTATATCGACAATCAGGGTGATGTTATTGCTAGAAAGGTACTAAGTTTCGATGTTATTATACTTGCATTCTGTTAGGTTAGAACTATTTTATTAACGCTGCCATCCTCGTTGTCCATATAGTTTCTGTCCATCCAAAGGTTGCCTAGAAGAGATCGCTTTTAGCGATAAGGTCACCCATTGTACCTATGATTTAAACATTTTTTTTTTGTTCTTGTTCATTATTTATATTTTAATTGTGTGCAATAAAAATATTATCTATCCATCTAAGTTTCAAAGTTACTGTTAGTCCTTTTTTTATATCAGGTTCAGTCTAACAAATTTCCATGGATTTGTTGTGATTAAGATCGTGTATTTATCATTTTAGTGTAAAGTAAAAGTGTTATTTTGGTTAGATTGATTTTCATTATTTTATCGCGAACCCTATCTCTCGCAAAAATATCTAAAGATGTGTCCCTATTATGTGACTTGTTATAAACCTTTTGTTATATAACACGTCCACATTATTTAACATTGCATAATTTATAATAACCATGACCAGGTTCAACAACATGTTATGTTATAATGTGGACTCAGTATTATAGTGTGGAGTCCATCAATGGAGTTTATGGCATCCATTTAATTACTTTCCAGAAAATATCCCTCTACGTTTCTCGTCTAATCTCACACGCGGCTGGCTGGCGTACCCACGTGCTGACTTCAACAAGCAAACACGCAGCACGGTGTCGTCCTCTATTCGCCGTGTATGCTGCAGCACGGACTTTATTATGCACCAACTATATCGCATCACTGGTATGACCCTTTTGAGAAGTTGTTACGTTAAAGGGCTTTGATGGTGTAACTGGTGTAATTTATAAATTTGATTCTTTCCAATGCCTTTCTCGACTCTTTATGCGATATGACAGTGACCTTTTTTCCCGCTTTAAATTTGTTCAATTGCTTGTCTCTTCTTTACTTTCTATATATTCTTATATTTACAAAGTTGTTATAATATATTATTTGAAATATCCAAGCACTTTCCTATTCTTTTCCAATTTGTTTTTTGATGTGTAACATCTTTCCTCTCGGTTTGTGGGAGTGATTTTGGCAAAAGGGACGCAAATGTGTAACAGAAAACCAGTGAAGCACGCGTTGTTTGATTTGACCAATGAGCGCACGCACTTGTTTTTTTTTGCTTTTTAAATGCTTGAAATTTAAATTGGCGTTTATAAAACAGCATGCCATGCCAGAGACGTTAGGTTGCTTCTGGTTAGTGACATCTCTTATTCAAACATCATCAAACATCAAACAAAAAATGAACGAGAGCTCATATCATGACCCTGTGATCGCTGTAGCCAAATGACAATTAAAAACGCAACAGTAGTAATTGATTATGTTGACAGTTATAATCATTTTAACAGTTTTTATATTATGTAACATGTTAGATCTAACAAGTTATCTGTGAATTGAAGGGCGACCCCCTTCAGTGTCTACTGAAAAATAACCAGCCTTTTTTCATGCCGGATTTTTTCCTGGCTTGGTAGTGGAGGAACAGGCGGTAAAATACACGTTTCAAAGTAATCCTTGTGATTTTAATAAACAAATGAATATTGACTATTGACTTGACTATTGAACAGTCGCGTTTGCATCTAGATTTGTTATTGTCAGGATTAGTACCAATTTTGTCCACCGAAGCAGATAAATTGGTAGCATTCAAAAGTTGTCTGTGCGATGAAATGGTATAAATAAAATGTTTGTTTGACAGCACGGCTGGTGGATCTGTGGTTTTTTATTGGGGGTATTATGGAGCTCCGCGTTAACCCCCCTGTGTGTCAAGCTGTGGAGGACTTACGGGTGGAAAGTCAAGGCTCGAGATGCAATAAACCTGGCTAATTTGGGAACTGGGTAAGAAATCTAAATAATAATTGAAACGGGACATAGAGACCATGATTCTAGACATACCACGTGCCATGCTATGTACGACATTAAATTAAAACACGAGTAGGGTTAGTGTTAGTATTGTTGTTAAATACTTAATATCACGTTAAGTTTAACTTTGTATATATAACTTTGTATGCGTGTTTGATTTGATATAAATCTGTAATCTGCTTTTTGGGGCTCTACGTCTCCGAAAAAGCGATCTGATAATCTGTGCGATGTGCATAGCTCCTTAGCTAACTGGTAATCGCGGTAATGATCTAGATTTTACTTATTTTCTTGTGATTTTCGCAGACAACAAGAAACGCCGACCACAGCACCATGTGATGGCAGTAACTGGAACACTCCTGGGTAATTAATATATTTTCTATACTAATATTATAAAGAGATGAGAGAAGTTTGTTTTTATGTTTGTAAATTAGTATGTTTGTGTAGGATGCTCAGAAACGACTAAACGGATTCTGTAATTTGCTCAATGATAAGAAGCTACACTATCCTTTAGTGTTAAACTTCTACCCATTACACTACTAAATGCGAAGGTAGCCTAGAAATAAAGCTAAATTCGCTATTGCAACTTGTCTTGACACCCCATTTTTATCCCATTGGACCTGATTTATGGAATAAAAAGTAGCATACTCGTATGTGTTAAGCCAGGTTATAATTTAGGTAGGTACATACAAAATTTAATTGAAATCGGTTCAGCCGTAACGACGTGATTGAGTAACAAACAAATAAATAAATAAACAAACAGCCAAACTTTCGTATTTATATTATTAGTGTGATGCTATATTTATTTTGGGTAAAATCCGTGCAAAACCGGGGCAGTTCAGCTAGTTTAAAATAATCAACAAACTGAAATTGGAAAAAAGTTTCTGCAGTGCAAGTGGGTTAAAATTACAATAATTTAACCTTATTAACAAATACATACTTTGTCACGACAGGCCGCATGATTTGACAGTTCATAGAAATAACTAAAAAAAATTCCTTTATAGGAGAGTATACAAAATGCTTTTTCATAAAAGGGATAACTTTTTGTCCCCTTTACCTAATTATTATCCAATCTTGATGATTTTAAAAGCATTACCTAACTTACGACCTAGTTTCTCTGGACCCAACCACTCGATGTAAAGTCAAGACCCGACGCGCCCAACCAGTAAAATTATGACTCCCGACCAGCCTACACAAAATGCAATATGGTTACACGTGACATCTTAATTTGATACGATCAAAAAATCATCAGAACGTCTCAATCGTGTGTTAATGCTTTATGTATGCTATGTACACAAAATCAAATATTGTTTTTTTATGTTTTTTATATTATTTCTTTGTTTTATAGGCCACCAGCCCCACCCCCCAGAAGTGACAGCTGGTGATAGCTTCCCATCGAGATTCAAGTACCAATTATGGCTTCCAGGAAGTAGTCTTTGTGTCTGCTTGAATTATGAAGGTCGTGACATTATGAGGGCTTTTTAAGGATGTAGGAGATTACTTTACGATTTGATAAAATGTGATTTAAATAAAGATTTTTACTTAAATAATAAAATTACGCACTTGACAGCGCTGTTTAGGACGGCCCCCACTAGATGGAAAGATGACCCGATAAATGTTGCTGGGAGCCGTTGGGTGCAGATCGCACAAGATTGGTCACTCTGGAAATCTATGAGGGAGGCCTATGTTCAGCAGTGGACTATGGCATCAGCCATAGGACGTCTGCTGAATTACATCATATGATGTCTAATAATATAAATCATATGTGTGTAATCAACATTATCATCATTGATATGTATCAATGATGATTCCTTTTAATTTACCTTTTAATTAATAATTGCATTTAGTTTCACCTTTCGTTCAAATTTGTATAAATAAATAAGTCACTGTTATTATTTAAATTGTTAGCTACTGGTACTATAGTTTTGTTTCACGATGCATCAAAACCAAATAGGTTAATAATGCTACGTCAAAACCAAAACTCTAGCTCATTTTTTTATGTAGGCTACTTTGGCCAAGTTTACCCAATTGGAGGAAATTTTCATTACGGAAAATTTACACCTTTTCCTAAATAAAATTAAGGAAAACGTCATGAACTTTGTAACTTGTAAGAATCATAAGCTTTTGTATCTTGGATTTGCAGTTTCTCGGACTTTAGGACTTGCCTTTAAGTTTGTAGCGCTTGTAGCGTTTGATTTCGGTTAATACCTGCACCAGTTCATTAACAAATTTTTTATTAAAAAAATTTTATAAACAAGTTGTTCTTCAAAGAGAAAAATTTACTTCGGAACAATCATGAAACAAACAAGGGAAGGGAGGGCAATGACAACATATTCAAAAGCGCCTTGTAGAGAATGAAGCAGGGCACATCGAGATAAATCCACAGTATATTAAAAATTTGATAGTAACTCTGTCTCTCTCTCCTTGTGTTTGTCTGTATGTTAACTTCTCACGACTAAAGGACTGAATAGATTTTGATGAAGTTAGATAGATAGATAGATAGATAATACTTTATTGCACACCACGAAACAAATACATATAAAAAAAACAACTACGTAAATCTATGGATACAATTGGCGGTCTTATCGCTAATTAGCGATCTCTACCAGACAACCTTTGGATGGAATGGACTGTGTAGACATTACCTGGGGTGTACCTGACATACTACATGTACTTACATACTAATACTAATTATATAAAAATAAAAAAAAAATATAAAACTTCCATAAATGAAAACTACATGAATCTAAATAATAACTACTCATAATAATTCATAGATACATACTTAGACTTATTTAAGAAACAAATAATTAATAATAAATACATATATATTTAGCGACAAATACTCAGATAGTGTTCTCTGAGCATACGTTTAAAAATGGCAAGTGACTTGGCACATCTGATAGCCACCGGCAGCGCGTTCCATAACCGGACAGCCTGCACTGTAAAAGACTTATCAAAGTAGGAGGAGGAGTGTACAGGTGTCCTGAGTTGGAGTGTGTCAGATGAACGCAAGGATCGAGGATTGGATTGATAGAGGAAATGGAAGCGTTCTTTAAGATAGGAAGGTGAGGAAGGGTTGAACAGGATGTTATATAAATGCTGAAGGATGTGAGTATCCCGGCGAAGGCGTATGGGTAACCACTTGAGCTTACTGCGAAATTCGGACACATGGTCATACTTCCGCAAGCCGAAGATGAACCGGATGCCAAAGTTTTGCAAGCGCTCAAGTTTATCTAGTTGCTGTTCAGTGAGATCTAGATAAGAAGCATCAGCATAGTCTAGTATCGGGAGAAGAAGAGACTGCGCGAGCGAAATTTTAGTGGCAGTCGGAAGGAAGTTACGCAATCTCCTAAGAGAACCCGCTGAGGCAAACATCTTACGGCTGACTTCAGATATCTGAGGTCCCCATGACAGTTGCCTGTCTATGAGAACGCCTAAATTTTTCACCGTCTCACTCTGCTTAACGTAGGTGCCATCAAATATAATTTGTGGAAGGCAAGACCAGTCTATCCTCGATATCATCCTAGAACCCCCAACGACGATTACTAGTTAAACGAAAGTGACGAAGTTAGTAGGTATATAGATGGATTATAACCTGGATTGAGACATATGCTAATTTTTTATTGAATTTTATTAAGTAACTAGCTGACCCGCTAAACTTTGTACTGCCTTGATATGCATATGACTCGGGCTGCCAAAGTACGTCACCCCGTTAGAATTGTCAATCAGCCATCATTAGCTGCTTCTATATATGAGAAAATGAATTTTCGTCATAAATGTTTTTAGCGTAAATTTTTCCAATATATTTATAGTTATTCTACTATTCGGGGCGGAGACAAATCCAACAAATCAAAGATCATCAAAATCGTCCCACCGTTTTTGAGTTATAAATGGTGTAACTAACCCGACTTTGTTTTATATATATCTTAATATATATAAATCTCCTGTCACGATGTTTGTCCGCGATGGATTCCTAAACTACATAACTGATTTTAAATTAAATTGGCACACCGTGAGCAGTCTGGTCCAACTTGAGACATAGGATAGCTTACATCACAATTTACAGTCGCAATATTATTTTATTGCAAATTATTTGTTTTGACAGTCACAATTATCTGTTAGCTCCAAACGATTTTAACAGATGGCGGTATCTGTTAACTGGATTGAGTAAGTAATCAATAGATGGCACTTCAATGGTAAACCGACAAACGTGTCATATAAGCTACAATTCAATAGCATGATTACCACGTGTTATTGAGGCTAAAGTATAAATTAAATTTATTTTGTAGTAAACGAAATACCGTGAAATTCAATTATTTTTACTTTTTTAATTATTATAATCACACTAATATTATAAATGCGAAAGTTTGGATGTTTGTTTGTTACTCAATCACGTCGTAACGGCTGAACCGATTTTGATGAAATTTAGTAGGTATGCACGTATGTTATAATCTGGATTAACACATAGGCTACTTTTTATCTCATAAACCTGGTCCCCATGGGATAAAAATGGGGTGTCAAGTCAAGTTGCAACAGCGACTTTAGCTTTGTTTCTAGATTACCTGGCTACACATGTAGTAGTGTAACGCGTACGAAGTCACGGGGAACAGCTAGTAAATATAATATTTAAATTAGAGGTGGCACTGCTTTTATAAAGTCTGGGTCAATGATACACCTCTGTTGATCAAACCGGTCCTTATCTTTATCCAATATCCCTTAAATAATCTTGCATTATAACTGTCGGCATTAACACACACTGATTATTCTAGCATTCTGAGCACATATGGAGTCAGAATATGAATTAAGTCATAAAATGTTTGCCATTGCCAACGAGTCCTATTTTATCTAAATGATAATTTCAAATGTCTTACTTTGTTGCAATTTGTAAACTAACTTATATATTTGAAGGATTCCGTATCTCTTTCGTAAATACAATAATAATTTAAGTACCTATCCGGTAAAATGATCATAGCTTAAGAATATGTATTGTGTTATATATACGACACCGAATATAATGTATATATTCTACCAATTCGAAATAATTCTGTGCGTATTTATACGAGCTCAAAACGGCGAAGCTTTGCCACATATTGACGACTGCCCTGCGGATTAAAGCTGACTTAGCTGATAAGATGGTAACAAATCCCTACATCCAGGCGATTTCAGAGTAATCTACTCTTGACAAACGTGAGCAAACACTTCACAAATACACGGACCCCGTCGGCGGGGTCAACCAGTCTCTTCTGTTAAGTACCTGGGCGCTTTCTCCGATTCCAATATCAACCAGGTATTAAGTTGAATTTAATTACAACTTGATACCCCCCACACGTTCCTACAGATGGGCAGCGAAGTGATCCTGTAAGGGTTCCTTTTTTCCTTTTGAGGTACGAAACTTTAAAAGATGGTAAAGGTGCTGGATAAGCCACCCACCTAAAATTTCAAACAGCCAACAGCCGACAGTCCTAACCTAACAGTCAGACCTAACTCTGCAGTTCCACAAGTGCTATAGGCGTTTTAACAAGTAGCTTTTTAACAAAAATATAATTAACTTAACCAAACTACTGAACAAAATTAACAACTACTTGATGAAATTTCTATAAAACTAATATGAAAGTATATCCTTTCAAATAAACAAAAAGAATTTTCCAAATCGGTTGATAAATGATGGAGTTCTGAGATAAAACATAAAACAATTAGGCATCCCAATAAAATTAGAGAGTAGTGCTCGATTTGTTGGGATCCCATCATCAGATCCTGACTTGGTGCAATGAAACTACCTGGGAAGTTTACCCTTTTAAACAAAAAATAAATAATTTCTCGAATTGGTCTAGGTGTCTTCGAGTAATCGGGGAACATACATACGAACGAATTGAGAATCTCCTCCTGTTTTTGATGTTGCAGCTTGTGACTAGGGCCGTTTCCTTTATTGGTTAGTTTTCTTAGTGTTTAAAAAGAAAATGTGCAATACTTATACGTAAATCTGCAAAGATTTTATCAAACATACGGTTAAACTGAATATGTATCGAACAGAAAAGGGCTACTTGTAGAATCCTAGGCACGTGTGATAATGAACGCTAACTTGACGAGTTCTTATCTACTCAGATACAATGTATCAAATGATATACCGTCGTCGCCTGCTTATCAATTACTGACAAGTTTATTATAACATGTTTTATAAGACTTGCCTTTATATCTATCAATATTGAGGTACCTCATCGCCACCATACTGATAACGGTTTCTAACATCTACGAGAAGATTGAGCGACGCCAGTTGTAAGGTAAATAGGCAATTCTTGATGGCCAACCGGAGCCAGCAACAACCGCATTTTCTAAAGGTATTGTAAGTTAGGCGAGACTTCAGTAGGCAAGGCTTTATAATTGCAGATTTTTTTTTATCGATGATAGCCAAGCGCTTGACCACTATCTCACCTGATGGTAAGTGAAGGTGTGATTGAAGATGGAGCACGCTTGCCTAGAAAGAACCTATTCACCTTGGATTTGAAGACTCCAAGATTATACTGGTTCGGCAAAACATACGCCGGAAGTGAGTTCCACTCCTTACTTGTGCTAACAAGAAAAGTTGAAGGTACTTGGCCGAGACATCCCAGAGATGGCAGCAGTACTCCATACATGAGCGGACTTGTGCTTTTTAGAGACTGAGCAGCTGTCCCGGTGAGAAGTACCGCCGAACCTTAGCTAGGATGCCCGGCTTCATAGCAGCAATTTTGGCCCTAGATTCGATGTGCGAGCCGAAGTTTAGGTTGAAAGCTCAGACTTTCAGTAATTACGAGTGGAATGTCACAGAGGGTGGGAATGGTTATTATTAGATTATTATCCATTCTAATATTAAAAATTCTACAGTAACTCTGTCTTTCTGTCGCACTGTCTGTTTATAACGTTTTCACGACTAAACGGCTGGACTGATTTCTATGAAATTTGGTATATAAATAGATTAATAACCGCGATTAGAACATACGCTACTTTTTACTCACGCAGAAGAAGGGTAATGTTTTGATTGACAACCCACGCGTGGAAAGCTGCGGGCGGGTCATCTAGTTTTGTTTTACATATAAAGATTGTCACACTAATATTATAAATGTGAAAGTTTGGATGTTGTTTATTTATTTGTTTGTTCAATTTCGATTAAATTTGGTATTAACATAGATTACCACATAGGCTACCTGTTATCCTATAAATCAGTTTCCATGGGATAAAAATGGGGTGTCAAGTCAAGTTGCAACAGCGAGTTTAGCTTTATTTCTAGATTACTTATACATTTAGGAAAGTAACGCGTACAAAGTCGCGAGCAACAGCTAGTTTAATATAATCATTATATTGAACGTCTGAAAATAATCTGCAGTCAATTAACAAGAAGGAAAGAGGGAAGATAGATTGTTGCCTTCGCAACAATCTAGTGGTGGCCATGTGAAGGGTGCAAATCATTTGGCAGCTGTGCATGTGGGCTGAGTAGATAGTATATTTTGCACGTGCTTGCAATTAGTTGACCACATCAGATCATTTTGACTTAAAACTGATATCATTAAAGCCAGCAGCCCATTGTACTTGCTTAATTGGTTCTCATTACTGCGTAACGAATTGGTAGTCTTCACACTAATGATTTTAGGCAAATTTCCGACGACACTGTACATTGGAGCTAGAATAAGACAAACTCGGGCAATATCCACAAATTACAGCGTATTAATTATCCAATTGTTCCTTAGGATCGATACCTAACTTTAAATTGGGTAACCACCTACCTAGCTAACATAAAAACCGTGACGATGATTGATTCTAAGGTATTGTAAAAGAATATGAGGATTTCTAATATTACGTCAAAATTCTTATATTCTTTCACAACAAATTGAACATGAATCTTTGAAAATCGGAAAAGATACTCCACCGGATATAAGGATGAATACACACGAAATAAATCACCCATCCAGTCGTTCATAATTCATGTAATAGTTAGTTTCCTCCCTCTATTTATTTTCTAAATTATGAGGCCTAGTCCCACCCCCGACTAATAAATTCTACCCTAAAAATGCTGATACGAAAAGGTGAAGTTATATAAGAGGTAAAAATAATGTTAGATGGTACCATTGTAACGAATTCTCAATACATATTAATAGTTTATTATAGTAAGTGAAAGTTTTTGACTCAGGAGTGTCTACTTGGTACCCTTTGTTTGTAAGGTAAGTTGTGGCTGTTCTGTCTGTTTCTTGCAATGGCAATGGCCTTCGCCAAGATCTTACAATGATTTGTGATATTTACGTCTCCCTTCCATTCAGTGAGTCAAAGACTTCACAATCTTCAGCAGTCGTTCACATTTACACTGACGGAGCCAAAAACAAAACAGAGGTGATCTGCGGCTACTTCTGCCCAGAGACAGGACTAACTAGAGCACGGGCCCTAAACAAAACGACTTCAGTGTTCAAGGCAGATTCTCCTCTTGGCAGCCACAGAAATATCTTCATGTATTGAATCCAAAGCAAACACAACCACAAAAGCAGCTGGAATGACACAGCTAAACATTATAACAGACAGTGCTACACTCATCAGTGCTCTCGGCAGACCTGACACAAGGTCAAGATCGGTCTCAGAATGCTACAGCATTCTCCAAAGACAAGCTCAAAACCAAACGTTCACAATATCATGGACAAAAAGTCATGATGCGACATGACCCGGAAAGCGACAGGGAGGACTCCTAAGCACGGGAAGGAGCTTATCTCAACCCGACTCTGCACGATATCAGCCTGTCCAACCCACTGGCTGCGGAAATCAGGAACAGTCTGGGAACGCAGAACTAACTGCAGGCAGACCAAGAAAATGCTTCTGAAAAAAGACCGAAAATTAACCAACACACTGCTAAAGATGAAACGCGAGAACTTGCGGATAATGGTAAAGATCATTACAGGATACTGCGAACTAAATCACCATCTCCTGAAGACAGGGGCCACGGATAGTGGGCTATGTCAGAGATGCCTACAGGATGAAGGACAGTGGAGTACGTGCTGCATTGTGCTTATCAAGTCATCTTCGACGTCAGCAACGACCTCGGGGACTCTGAAAAACTGCTGCCACTAATCCAAAGCCCTATTCCGCTACTTTAAGGAGTTGAGATGGCTGGGGTCAGGTTAGAAGGGGGGTCCGACGACACCGCTTAGCACACCCTTGAGGTGTGCAGTCGTTGGGACGCGGAGCGTGGCCTCATGGCACGCACCATTCAGCGGGTGGACCTCTCGCTCCAAAGCATTGTTGAAGCAATGCTGAGCAACGAGAGGTCCTGGGAGGCGGTAGTCTCCTTCTGCGAAACAGTCATTTCGCAAAAGGAGACCGCGGAGCGGGAGCGCGAGGAAGATCCTCTCGCGCATCCTCTCCGGCGCAGACGGCTTGGGGTGAGAAGGCGGCGTTTTGGCGCCAGACTCAACCCATAGTGGCTGCGGTGATTAGCCACTGAGCGGTCTGGGAGAGGGCCAAGCGTGCTCGCCCTTCTCCCCTTCGGCGCGGGAAGCCCCGGCAACGGCTGGGGCGCCACCGGTGGACATCGTGGACTATGCCTTCGCGGGTTCCACGGTGGCCAACAAAACCGGCGAGAGGGCACGTCCGGGTGTTTTTTAGTGGGTAGCACTCTCTACCCCTCCTCATTCTGAGGAGGGAGAGGCGATGTGTAGTCCCACATAACCCTCCGAAAAAAAAAAAAAAAAAGGTTAGAAGGGGTGACCTTGGGTGATGAAAGTGCAGACCTTATTCCACCCCACCCTAGAATTATAATTAGAAAATTAAGTGAAAATGGAAAATTAAAATTTAAAAGGAAAAGTACCTATTTAACTACTATACTTACGTGTTTTAACGCTCTTCGAAATTGGGTGTTACATTAATTTCAACTACTTACCTGCTTTAAAAGTAACAAAATCTCTGAAAGGTATCGTGTTACTGAAAGTTACGAACATATTTTTCTCAGTAAATTGATTTCAAAATTTACGTATTATCATGAAATCAAAGAATTAGCCAAAAAAGCCATATAGGTTAATAGCATTATAATTAGATACAAACTACTGTGCAAAAACCGGTAAGTAGGCATTAAACATTAAAATTCATCGAGCAAAATGACTACAATTACATCGTGAGCAAAGAGTAGATACGTATTTGCAGATGTGGCAATATAAAATTACTGCCGCCAAAGAGTGGAACGCCTTGCCAGAGTGTTCCTGATAGCTACAACCTGGGTGTCTTTAAGTTGCGAGTGAATAGGCTTATTCTAGGCAAGCGTGTACCATCGTAGACTGCATCATCGCTTACCATCAGTCAAGATCGTGGTCAAACGCAAGCCTATATGTATTAAAAGAAAAAAACTTCATTGCCTGCCTTGACAGAGCTTAGTCCAACAAGATTGCAGTTTCATGAACTAAGATACAAAAACCATATAAATAATAATAAATAAATAAATATTGCTGGACATTTCACACAGCGCTATCTAGCCCAAATTAAGCAGAGCTTGTACTATGGGAACCAGATAACTGATAGAATACTTATATACATTTTTTTTTTGTAAATACATACTTATAATATATAGAGAAACAACCAGACCCGGAACAAATATCTGTAGATCATGCAAACATTTGTTCCGCAGCAGGGATCGAACCCGCTACCTCCTGCGTCTCAGCCGGCTATTCGCCCACTGCACCACGGAGGTTGTCAAATGTATAAATCTGTTGTGTAAATATGTTATAAATCTTATGAAAACATTGCAAAATATAGTAAGAATAGTCACAAAAAGAGATTTCATATTGTTAAAGGAGAACCACAAAAAATCAAACTGTTGTTACACAAGAAATATAGTTAGGGTGTTATTAAATTACTAATTTACCAAAACTTAGGTAGGTTAATTATAATCACCACACAGAAACAATATAACACTAAATTAAAACTGAAAAGTCAATACAGTCTTATCACTGAGGGCCTGTTCCTTCTGGTCAAACATAATCTTTGTCTTGTTGCGCAAACGCACCGTCTAAGATGTAATGATCCATCTGTGTCGGCGACCGCTTAACATTTCGCGTGGCCTTAACATTAAAAAAAAACATTGCGACACTTAGGATAGAGATCTAATAAGCTCATTATTGCTTTGACTTCTGGTTTATTAAGACGATTGTCAAGTTAGCCAGTTTCAAATCCGCGTAGGTTCGCCTTCGGTAGATGGAATCGTATTTGTGACTGTTAACGATGTTTTTTTACTATTTAAAATACAAGAATGCCAAGATTTTTAAAACCATCCCAAAAATTTCAAGCCTAGACGGGACTTGAACCCGCAACCTTCCTTTCTTTTTTTTCCTTATTCCTACATAAGGTGTAAGTTTTCATTCATTTATTCTTTTTCTTAATTTCCGGATTGGAGCATCTTGGCGCAGGAAAGAAGTGAATGGAAAGAATGGAGGGAGGGCTTTGCCCAGCAGTAGTACCGGACGGCTGAAAATAAATAAGCTTTTTTTTTTACTTATTTATTTAATTCCAGCTGTGAAAGCATCTGAATTCAAATTAATAAATAAATCAGCAAACTGAATCATCTAGATCAAGAATCACTAGGTCATAAATTGGTTTGCGAATAAATCCCAATCAAGAATAAAAATGCCTCATGCGAATATGATGAATTTCTTACCAGAGTTGCATAATGATGCTTTTTTTAGACCAAGGTTTGATTTGCCAAATATGGAGTGATTCCATTTATTATCATTCGAGTGCATTCAATTCATTTTATGGGTCTCCCTGTGTGATTAATCTTTTCGCTGGAAGTCTCATACATCTGGTATAAAAAAACTTACGCATTTACAAAATAATAATTAAAGATGATTTAAATGCCTGGTAGCAAGCTGCATCACCAGCTTGGCATAGTGCTTGGGGCTGGAAAAAACTATTATGAAAGTAGAATAAGAACACATGGATTAACATGTAGGCTACTTTTATTGAAAACCACGCGTGCGAAGCCCCGGGCAGAAGCTAGCTATCCTTATAAAGCCATCAACATCGCTAGACAAAGGTACCACAAAATCAATTTTAACGCCACATCAAGCGGATAAATCGTTCTACTGAGCGAAACACACAGAATATTTATGCACCTACAAGAGTGTCTAGCCGCGTAGCTATTGCAAGTGTTACGCAATAAATTACTAGCTTTAGTAATTATACTAACTTTTTTAGATATACGATGTATGTACTTGGCTTACATATGCCAATTGCCAACTTATGCTATGCATGGCCACGAATAATTATTATTTATAAGCGTATCTATACAAGATATAATCAGAAATATGAATACCCGTACCCGTAGACTAAGGTCACCAACATATAGCCTCGGATAACTGACATTGGGGCAGAAGGCCCAAAAAAACTATTAGGAAGCTCTGGCCAGGTTCGAATCCTGGCCATCGATTGATTATTTTACTAGAATTTACATTTTTTGGTAACTATTATTTGTATTTGCAGTAAGAGAATTATTAGCATTATTTAATTAATATACCAAGAAATTTCAAATCATTTTATTCAACAAATATAAAATAATATAGGTACACATAATTCAAGATAGATTGATAAGAGGTTAGATAGATAAAAGGTTAGATAGATAATACCTTAAATAGATAACAGGTAATGATAACAATAATAGATAATAGGTTATTTTGAGGATACAACACAATACATTCACCGTTGTGGTGTACGGGAATTCTACTCATTGAACTATCATTGCCAAGATTGTGTTGGAGCTTCAATTGTTTTTTATTCACCAAGGGAATCATTAGATCCGGCAGTGGAAGTTCTATGAATGGTAACGATGATAAATCAATGAATCTGGCTTGTCCACATTACGCAGATTAATTTCAATTTCAGAGTCGTAATCATTTTGTATTTTCGCAATCCTTTACTACGTGCATTGTTTTATGCAAACTAGATCTTCAGCTCAAGATACCGATTACAATTCGAACTTAGTGAGTTGTGAAAGCATTGAATATTTTTGAATGCTAATGTATTAGTAAAACTATTCTACTCCATTTACTTAGCATAATGAGATTATTACGTAGGATGCACTTACAATTCCATGCAGAGTAATTGAAGTGACGATCTACTTTTCAGATTATTTCAGTTTCAGTTTAGATTGTGGTTACAAACGTATTATTTAATAATACCTATTTCGTAGGGAACTAGATAGACGATAAAACGACGATAGATGTTATGAAACGTCACACACAACTCAACAGAGAGAGAGAACAGAGAAGGCTCGAGGTCGCTCAGCCAGCTGGATTGCATTGGAGATCCGCAGATAAACTAAAGATAAGCAAGTTATAGAGATAATTTACTTAGATATACTTACTACTTACTTTCTATGTACTTAGCTTAGAGATTGGCAAGTTTAAGTGCTAGTGAGCGGGACACATAATTTGAAGGCTGTTAGGGCAGAAAGTTTCTCGAGTGTAAACCACACACGGAAGCAATGATAGCCTCCACTAGATGCGACCTAATAAAGCTTGCTGGGAGCAGATGGATACAGTCTGCATGGATGGACGATGGAAGTAGACGTCTTCTGGTTGATATGATGATAACTTGTTCATGAATAATTCAGCCTCTACGCCAAAATCACACCCAATGAATTTGCCTTAAAAAGATTTAGTTGCACTGAATCCATTTTCAATTTACAGTAAATCACATAACTAAGTACTTATTAAAGCACTAAGCTCAGGCTATTCTGAATTTCATCTTCATTTTATAGCATCGTATAGATCATGTTGTATTGTACAGGGTGCTTCGGAACGTGTATGTTATCGCAATATGAATAGAAAATAAAGAAACTTTCCTAAAAATTATCATCACACTAATATTATAAACGCGAAAAATTTGATGTTTGTTGGTTTGTTTGTTTCTCAACCACGTCGTAACGGCTGAACGAATTTCGATTAAATTTGGTATATAGAGAGTCTATAGTCTGGATTAAAACATAGGCTACTTAATATTGAGAAGACATTCGTGCAAAGCCGCTGGCGGAAGCTAGTCATACACACTATATAGAGTAGAAATATTATTATTATTTAATACTTTCACACAAAACATAATAGTGCTAGGAGGACTTAATGCTAATAGCATTATTTACCAGTCTTCCTGGTCGTGCTAAAAGAAGGTAAGGCGTGACACAGGAAAAAAGGTATTTCACAGCTAATTATAAATACAGATCCTAAATGACTAAATAAGAACCAAATAAAAATGCCTAACATGATAATAGTACGTATTAAAGGACTTTTACAAGTTTTAATTTGAATAGGGTATTTTCAACCTATTTCTTTGAAGATCATTTATTTTGTTTTTGTAAACACTGACCTTTAAATTATGGTAACAAGAGTAAATACAGCGATTTGCATTTATTTGCTGTTAGTTGTAGTTACGCCTACAACACTGACGTCAAATGTACATTTAAATATATCTAGTTCGAAACAGGATCTATGGTAATAGATTTAAATTATACTGTTAATCTTGTCTGATTTGGGAAGTTCCTTATTTTTATACAAAATAAGGAACCCAATCACATAGATTTTATAGTAATAAGTTGAAATTTTAATGTTGTGACTGTGGTTTCTGCAAAATCATCAACTTTGGTAGTAGAGTTAAGAGTTAAAGCTTTGGACACCAAACGTGATGCAGTGAAGCTGAAGGCGCTCTGAAGAAATAAGGTAACCTATTATCTAGTATAGGATTTCCACAATGAAGTTCGTCGACCGGAGATGAATCACGTGTTATGCAAGTACAGCGATGCGCAGGAGTCGATCTCGGCCTCGATTGAGTTCAAGCGCACAACTCATCTTCATTCAAACCGTGTAGCGAAGACTATTAAGATTCTAAAATAGATCTGGTACTTTGTGCATTGATTTTTAATTTATAAATAAGATGATTGCTTTCGAAAATGTCGTGGTGCCTCACATAAATGCGTACAAATCCACATAAATTGCTTTTTTCATTTGTAAATCAACAGACGAGACACAAACAACACAAAAACAAACGAAGAAAAAAGGTCGCGGAAACGAGGAGGCCTCTAATTAGGGTGCCTTCATATTTTATCGTCTAATAGGTACCTGTCTTATGGCTACATACCTAGTAACGTTACAAAGTAATTCTTAGAGAAATACCTCATCCAAAATGTAATAACTTCATGTCGGCAGACGAGTCTGTTTAAACAAACAAGAATGGTGCTATGAAGTCATTAGTTCAAGGTTATTTATCGTATAAGTTTATTTCGTTTTTGAGTACGCAAGTTCATTGCTCTTTCTAATGTTATGGTTCTTAGTTGATTGATATAGGTAGGTAATCGAGCAACAGTAGTGATTTGTTTTAGAGTTCCGTACCTCAAAAGGAAAAAACGAACCGTAATAGGATCACTTCGTTGTCCATTTGTTTGCCCCGACCCTTTTTCTTAAAAACGACGTATCAAGTTGAAATTAATATCTAATTCAGGTCTGCGGTCCCTAGGAGCTGTAAAAAAAACGTGGCACTCTAGAAGTGCCGACAGAAGTGAAAACTTGAAAAATTACGAGATACTGATATACCGAGCTGTCGGTAACGATGACGGCAACAGTGTCGCGAGTCCAATGGTTATTGCCCATCTCAAAAAATGCCCAACGCGCCTCAACAAGTTTTCACTTCATATACAGAGGTGTCGGTAACAGTAACGGTAGCCGTGTCGCGAGTTCAATAGTTTTTTTCCATCTCAAAAAATGTCCAACGCGCCTATAGAAGCTTTCACTTCATACGAGGCATGCCTTTTAAGTTTTGTCGTTTGAAGAAAAAAACACATCTAGAACCTTATAGTACTTTTTATTGTTTTTCAAAGTATTCACAACGTAGCTTAAAACACTTTTCCATTCGCTCAAACCAGTTATTATAACATTTATTCCACTCTAAAGTGGGGTGTTCAAAATGGCTGTCTTGAAAGCGTCGACTGCTTCTTCACCGGACTGGAATCTTTGACCACGAAGACTTTTCTTAATTTTAGGAAATGTAAAGAAATCGTTAGGGCTTAGGTCAGGACTGTATGGAGGATGGTCAAGAATTTCTACTTTTTCCTGCTTCAAATACTCAATCGTTTGACGAGCGCTGTGTGAGCTTGCGTTGTCGTGGTGCAGGATGATGCGTCGCTTTGAGTTAGATTTTCGAAGTTCGGCGATGACTTGTGGTAAAAAAACTGTAGTATACCACTCTGCGTTAACCGTTCTACGATCTTCAAGTGCAATAGTCGCAACATGGCCGGTTTTTCCAACGAACGTGGCCACCATCTTCTTTGAAGTGCTTCGAGAACGAACAACTTAAGTCGGCTTTGGCTCGTCTTGAAAGACCCAGATTGTAGATTGTTGTTTGGTATCAGGATCGTAGGCATAGATCCAAGATTCGTCACCACTTATGATGTCGTAGACGTGATTTGACTCCCCTCGGTTGAACCTTTGCAGAGTTTTCTTACACCATCTGACGCGGGCCGCCTTGTGATCGTCGGAAAGCAGATGCGGTATCCAACGACAAACTAGCTTTCTCACACCAAGCGCTTCATACAAGATCTTCTGAATGGTTGTCCCTGAGATGCCTAATAGAGCCTCTATCTCTCGGTACGTCACATGACGATCTTCGAGAATTAGTTGTCTCACAGCAATGATGTTATCTTCAGTGAAGGCGGATTTTGGGCGTCCTTCGCGAAATCTGTCACTAACACTAGTATGTCCACGCTGGAATTCTAAATACCAGCGTTCGACAGTCCGCAGACATGGGGCTACATCACTGAACACAGATGTTAGCTCTTCTAAACACTGAAGCCGTGTCAGGCCTCTTCTAAAGTTGTAGAAAATTATTGCACGAACATTTTCCTTAGAAAGATTCATTTTCGTACGTGACCTGACAGATTCAAATCGAAACTGTGACTAAACAATAGCATTAATCCTAATACTTTCAACTGTTTTGAGATTAAAAATGTAAACACATTCGATTATAGAACAGTTCCAAATTCAAAATTGCCGGAAAATATGGAAACGACAGAACTTAAAAGGCATGCCTCGTATACAGAGGTGTCGGTAACGGTAACTGTGTCGCGAGTTCAATGGTTTTTTCCCATCTCAAAAAATGCCCAACGCGCCTAAATAAGTTTTCACTTCAAAAATTAGGCTTCTAAGTACGGTTGAGGGGTCAACACAATCAAATAATACGGTAAATGCCGGATATATTTGAACAACACTCTCAAATAAATCTAAACTTTTATGGTAATCCCCGTTAACATAGAATAATTAAATTTGGCAAAAAGCTATGTTATGCAGCACAAATAAATGTAAAATCCGAAATGTTTAATTTGTTGATATATCACATTAAACAAAATTACGGAAATCTCGGTGCACGAGTCAGCCTACACTTGTGGGGTTTTTAACATATCAAATAGGTAAGGCTAAGTTGAGCAAGGTTCAAAAAATGGGTGACACACGATCTAGCTTTTCTGTGCTTTGAAGTGAAAGAAATCTTCTTTTATAAAGAAATCTTCTAGTTGTAAAGTGCGTCCCACTTTCTTATTGCATCAAAACAATCTTCATTAATTGTGATAATAAAGATCATTTTGAAACATTTTACTATATACATTTCATGTAGATGCGATATATGGAAAAGTAAAACTGTGGCCGAACTTTTTGTTGACTATTTTTGAAAGAGGACTTTAACTAGGGTTGACTAATACATATGAACATAGCTGCTTATCAAATTAATTTGTATGCGAAAATAAACCTAATAGCATTTTAATAGCATTCATAATGGTAGATTTAGTAACACAGGCCTATGATACAGTCGTCGTTAGGGAGCGACATCTTACAACATTACTCCCTACGAATTTCATAGTGGACTGCATTGCAAAACCAAACACGTTCGTCTGACCTTTCACCACAAAAGTCTAGAGTCTAGACCGATCTAGATTCAGAGATAAATGCATGTGTCCGCCTCTTACGAAACCTAAATCTAAGTGGGTATCTACCAATCTGATTAGAGAGGGGCAAAATGCCTTTAAAAACTCAAAGAATATACAACTACAGAAGAAATAGTTGAATCATCTAAAGACCGTAGCAAACGATCTATAGATAGCTCAACTGCTCCAGATCGCTACCAGGCGGAGGTGTCCCCAAGACACTGGCTGCATTGCCCCGCTGAATTGCAATGCGTTGACCCAGATAAGCGCCAGCTCTCGAATCACACGTCGCTGATCAGATAGTTCTAGGAATGATGAAAACTACAGGGTGCTGATAGATAGTTAGATTTATGTATTAATACGAACTTTGTACCCCTTTATAAACTTACTGTGCGCACGGAGGAGTGTGTGATTTGGCATAGGTTAAGTTTACATATATATATATATATATATATATATATATATATATATATATGAAAGAGGGGAGAATGGAAACTTACAAAACTCTTTGGTAAATGATACTTGCCTTGGTTTCATCCTGATTACGGACGAAAATGTATATAATTTTCTATTTTGCCTACATTCATTTGGTATTGAAAAGTATAAGCAATTCGATAATAATTACAATAACACCTTCTTAGAAAAATAATTTCCAAAATCTGGGTAGGTACTTTTATATTTAATAGGTTTTGGGTTAACCCTTTATTAGATTAATTTGTGTATTTTTCACTTCGAAAACTGTCGCGAAATTATTTAGTATAGAATAGTCGGAAAGGAAAATCCTCGGCGAATTTATGACCAAATCCGAAACCATCTAAGGAAAAATACGTCCTAACTGACCCTACCTATCCTTTAGGGAAATACTTATAGATTTATGTAACTACCAGCTGACCCGCCCATTGCTTCGCACGCGTGGTTTTCCAATAAAGACATTACCATCTGCGAAATCGGGTAACGCAGACTTTTTTTTCATACTACACGGATATAAATAAAAAAAAATATTGCTGGACATTTCACACAGCGCTATCTAGCCCCAAACTAAGCAGAGCTTGTACTATGGGAACCAAATAACTGATAGAATACTTATATACTTTTTTTTTTTTAAATACATACATACTTATAATAAATAGAAAAACACCCTGACACGGAACAAAAATCTGTATATCATGCAAACATTTGTTCCGTGGCGGGAATCAAACCCGCTACCTCCTGCGTCTCAGCCGGATATACGCCCACTGCGCCACGGAGAACAACCTTATGAAATCTATGGGTCTATTTTCAGCAGAGGACGTTCTACGGCTGATATGATGATAATGATGAGCATATGAGCTAATAGACGTCAACTGCAGGACATATGCTCCTTTTCGAACACCACAACGAACGGTCATGATTTGTTCACGACCTCCTGCAACCATAACAATATCATACGTCCATCAAGTGGAAGGTCGGCCCAGTTCGTGGTTTTAATAATAAAACACATATTGCAATGTAGAGCATGCAGCATGATACAGACTAGAATTTATAAAGGAAACTAGCTACCGTACGCGACTTCACACACCTCATTTTTATCCACAAGAACTGACTCATAACATGAAAAGTAGCCTTTGTTAAATTCCAAGTTCAACTTATACATCAAATTTAAGCCAAATCGGTTCTGTAGTTTTGGCATTAGAGAGGAGCAAACATCTATCCAAACTTTCGCATGTTTTTAATTAGTGGGAAGCAGTATAGTGGGATTATAATATAAGGTCACAAAGGAGCTCATATAGTTTGATAAACACTAAGTCATAATCTGGATTGTCATAATTAATACGCCGTTTGAAATGCCTCCAGCCTCGGTTAGTTTCGAAATGGTTCCATGTTACTAAACCTTAGAACTCACATGATTTATAGATTAGAGCTACTTTTATTAAAGATAAGGTTCTAGAAATGTCTTGAATAATACATTACTAGAACTCTTTGAGCGTGTAAAATTTAAACTCCTTTGGTTAAATTTAAATGTTGTACGAACTGATTTCATAAAACTGAATTTTATATCAATCTAGCGTAGTTTCTTTATTTTATAACGTACTAGTTGACCCACCTCGGTTTCGCATGGATAGTTTTCAAAATAAAATTTATCGAAAAAATAATATTATTTTAAAATAAAATATTTCAAAATAAATCGGCTGAGTGGTTTGGAGATTACTTATATGTAATGGTTATAGTAAACAAACTTACAACTACTGATCATTTAAAATGGTACCCAACTGTAACATAAGAATGAATGTACTTAATGTAGTTGAAGTACATTATCAAAAGCTCTGCATAAAATCACAACAAACTTCTAACCTTCTGAATACTCGTGTGACACACTTTTATTAAAAGTGTCACTAGGAGAAATGATATTTTCTTTCATTTGTTAAAAAATTTGGTCCTTTAATAAATAAATAAATATTGCTGGACATTCCACACAGCGCTATCTAGCCCCAAACTAAGCAGAACTTGTACTATGGGAACCAGATAACTGATAGAATACTTATATACTTTTTTTTGTAAATACATACATATAATATATAGAAAAACAACCAGGCCCGAAACAATGTAGATTTAATGATATTATATTTAAAAAAAGGCAACAGTAAGATTCGCTACTCAAGTCATCTTAGAGCACACCAATGTTACATAGCAGGAACAATGTTACCGTAGCCGAAGTCGGCTTGGACGACATCATCATCATCATCATCATCAAGGCAACAGAAACTAATCAGACTAAAACTGCAAGAAGAGGCTATGGGGAGTTGAAATGAATGCAATTATTTTATTTAAATATCAACCACAAATGACAGACATTAAGGTGTTGCCTATATTAAGATACGTGTAGCAAATATTCTAATGTTTTTATTGCTTAGAGTATGTGAAGGTTTCTTCTTGTATCAAGGTGTACCTCAAGGTTTTAAAAATGAATCTTGCTATTAAAACTATCGCAAACATTGTAATCGTCCGCTTTTCAACTGTGTTTTCTCTCGGTCAATAGCTGAGAAAGATCGTAATTTGAAACATATTGGCGTTATCAATGGAAACTTTACTTAAAATTGGGTGTAGGGTTTTTTATAATTAGACTTTGTGCACTGCCGACCGTCATTGCTGCACTCTTAACTTTTTTTCCAAATGTTGCCTAGAAGAAATTGCTTTAATCTAATAAATAATAGGTTGGGAAAAAGTCTTTTCGCATTATATGATATGTAATAATAATGGCCGCCCATTGTACAATGTCGTATTTGGCATAAACTAGTTATATACGGCAGTCAAACCACTTGGTCACCATGGATTATCGTGTTTCAAGGCTGCCGGTAGGATTTCCCGTCACACTAGAATTAATTATATTATACGCCGGGCTTTTTACAGCGTCAACTTTCCAGCAGGTCTACTCTAATTCAACGAAAAACGAAGTTTCGATCGAAACGAGCCGTTTTCGAACCGAACGGTCTGATACGTGACGATGGTAAGCGGCCTGGCAGTATGACTCTTGTACCTTGGGAGAAGGGTAGGCCTTTGGTGTGAGACGCCACGTGCGTCGATACCCTTGCGCCATCTCATCTGTCTGGTACAGCAGTTGGGGCCGGCGCGGCGGCAAATTCAGCCGAAGATCTCAAGCGGCGCGAAAATGGAAGTCTCGACAGAGCTTACGTATTTGAGCCATTTGGGGCGAGACCCTGGTCTATGGGTTACCGGGGCCTAATCCGTTTTCAAAATTCTTTCTAGGCATCTGGTCGAAGTGACGTGTGATCCGAGAGCTGGCGCTTATCTGGGTCAAATCATAAGCATTGCAATTCAGCAGGGCAATGCAGCCAGTGTCTTGGGGACACTTCGGCCTGGTAGTGATCTGGAGCAGTTGAGCTATCTATAGATCGTTTGCAACGGTCTTTAGATGATCAACTGCAACGGTCCGAAAACTTGAAACATCAACAATTTATAATGGGCGGTACTATCGTCTAAATCGGTTTCTTGACAAACTTAGGATGATATTAAAGTTAGAGAAAAAGTGGCAGATATAATTCATTTTCGAATGAAATCTTTCTTTACGGTTTATTTTAGTTTTTTTATGATAGTTACCGGGGACATAACCACATTACTCTGCTATTAAAAGTAAATCTCCAAGGACCAACCCCATAACTGTCTCACAATAATGCCTTATACGCTTAGTAATATATCATTTTGAATGGCAAACGCGCCGTAATTTATAAATTTAGCTTCATTTCGTGTTCTACCCATAAAAGAACCTGCGAAATTGACTTAGCCCAAAAATAGTTCTCATATTAAGACCACTTAGAGCGTTTTGAAAGAATCCTTCTTTTATAAATCTTATAGACTAGTGCGAAACCTACTTTTCATGAATCATATTTGAATATGATTCACGAAGTTGTTCCGAGTTGTTCCTGTTATCAAAGCCCTGTACCGGATTAAAGTAATTTTTACTTTTCAGGTATGCAAGATGTCACAGGGTACTTAGTCCTTTTTTTGATACTAATATTATCCAAATCGTTTTACACAAATTATGTTAATTAATTGCTTATTTTGCTTTTCATCGATCGATACATAACATAAACAGAAGCTATTCATTATCGTTTTTTTCTATAAATCTAAATTACTAGTGTTTTGCCCCGAACTGTGATCTCGCGAGTCTCCAATAAAAACAAAAAAATATTATTCGTAATATTCGATAAAATGTGGGGTCACCGGTGTACCCTGCGAAAGTTCTCAAAGTTCAGTTTTATTAGGGCTAAAAATCTATACAGATTTTATTAAAAATAAAAACGGAGTCTAAATGTACTAATGAAGACCTTTCATTTGACGTCCCACTTGACCTAATAGTCTCATTTTCATTTATTTTTTACCCCTCTTGAATCCCAATATCTCAACAACCCCCAACATTTTTAGCTCATTTAGTGACAACAAAATTGTGCCATCACCACCTACCTATATATCAAATTTCACGATGATCAGATCAACGCTTCGAAAGTTATTCTCGGACAAACAAACATACATACATACATACAACGCCGATTTGCCCAAATTGATTTAGAGATCTCACTTCGCTCGATCAATTATTGCATCTGAGTCAGCTGTTTCCAGAGAAGGCATTTCGAAACTTAAGTAATTCAAGTCTTAGTGAGAGGGTCTTGCTAATAGCGTTAATTTTTCTCTCTAATTAAAAAGATTTTGTAACGCGATGAAGCAAACAGGATGCTGCGTTTTATTAAATTGTTAAATTGCCTTAGTATTTCAAATTTCTGAATTTTTGCTTGGACTAGTGATGGCCTTAAAAAAATATTTGTTAAATCTTTGAAAAATCTTTAAAGATAAACTAATCGTTTTATCGTCGTCTCATCGTTTATGAATCAAATAGCTGTTACCTCCGACTTCGTATTCGTCACACTACTAAATGTATAGATAAACCTAGAAATAAAGCTAAACTCGCTGTTGCAACTTGTCTTGACATCCCATTTTTATCCCATGGTAACTGATTTATGGGATAAAAGGTAGCCTATGTTGTAATCCAAGTTATAATCTACGTATATAAAAAATTTCATCGAAATCGGTTCAGCCGTTACGTCGTGATTGAGTTACAAACAAATAAACAAACATCCAAACTTTCATTCATATTTATAATATTGGTGTGATATACGTAATATAAAGTCTTGCAATTTCAAATAACAAGTAATGACGGATTTTGAGAGCTTAAATAAATTAATGTTATTTTTAAATCTAAGCCCCTTTATAATGAGATTTTGTTTTGTTTTTGTATAGGTACTTACCCTCCTGTCGTACGCGCCGGTTGGGTCATTGACGGGTGGGGTCATTAAACAAGCGAGGTCATTGAACGGCTCGTAGTAACTTTTTAGTAATCTGTGGCATCGCACAATACGCCAGTTCTGTAACATTTCGTAGACATTTATTTTTAGTTTTGTGTCGAATCCGTCCCTTAATTTAGTTAGTTTAAATTGCAAGATCCTGTCTACATACCACTTTTATGGTACCACATAAATACCTTTTTTAGGGTGCCTGTCCATTGGAGCGGAGCGAGCTGGCGGTGCGGAGCGAGTGAGTATTGCGGAGCGGAGTTGCGGACTTTGTCTGTCCATTGACGCGGAGCGAGATAGCGGTGCGGAGCCAGCGAGTATTGCGGAGCGGAGTAACGGACTGTGCGAAGCTAGGCCGAGTTCACGCAACGAGTTATTTGAGTGGAGGGCGACGGGCGGTCAGTTCAGTCGACGCAAAAGTTAAAATGTTACTACCTCACATTGCTCGAGGAAGAAATGTTGGACTCGGAAGAAACCGAATTACTTACAACATACTATATCCCAATATCCCATACCCCCACCCTCGAGACCGGGCCGTTTCCCCGCCGCCGGCTCACTCGGCTGCCCCGCTCCGCCGCCCCGCTCCGCCGCCTCGCACCGCTACCTCGCACCGCTACCACGTGCCGCTTCCGATAATGTATGAACTTTTAAACTAGCTCGCAAATCCCTTTCCATTAAAGCGGAGCGAAGATTTCATGCAATCCTATTGGTTAATATTTCTTCGTTTCTCCGCTCCGCTGCCTCTCTCCGCGTCAATGGACAGGCAGCCTTATGCTGGCATTGTGTAAATGCCTTGTCGACTACTGACAGTCAACGTATTTTATCAATACACAGACTTTAAATTCGACCCACACTAATAAAATCCTGATTGCTAGGAGCCGTTGGGATCAGACTGCACAAGATCGGTCGCTTTGAAAATCTATGGCTGAAATGTGAAATTTATTTATTTGCTTGAACATATGTGATAATATTAGGTCTTACATAAATTATAGATCCATTATATGCCCTACCACAATTGTTGGCATGCAAATATTAATATAAGTTATATTCGTCAATATGTTATACCTAGTTACATATATGAAATAATTTTATTAGATATTTAGAAAAAAGGTAAAAACAATGTCAAAATAAATGAGTAATTAATTAATTTACACAGTATAGTTGAATTAAATGTCCTTATAATTTAAATATTCACTTAATGTGTAAAAACATTTTTCTTAAGCCATTTTTTCAGTTGGCGAGAAAATAAATCCCCTTTTAGGGTTATTAAATCTTGTGGTAGCTTACTATATATTTTGATACACATGTAATAAACTTGATCTGTGTCAGATGCAGTTTATAGCTAAAAAGGTGCAATTTGTTGTCAGATTTATCCCTTAATTGTCTAGTGCGAAACTCTTTACTTTTTTAAAATATTTCAGGATGTTGCTTGACGAACTCGGCTGCTAGTTTTGTGTAAAGGCAGAGAAGGGTTAAAATATGATTTTTTTTTAATAAGGGCCTTTAGGGTTCTAAAAAGTGCGCACAAAGATCGGATATACCTTTTTTGTGCTCTAAGCGCTCTATAAATATCGACACTATTGCCCCACAAAAGAAGATCATATGGAAGAGCTGATCCTACATAGCCATGATATGCGCTGAGGGATATTTTGACGGAGGCTATTTCTCGAAGTCTCTTTAACACATATGCATATCTGCTGATCTTGGTACATACTTTGTCAATTTGTATTTTCCAATTCATATTTTTATCTAGATGAATGCCCAGAAACTTCATTGAATCAACTTCATCAATTATAGAATTATTCAATTATAAACTGATGTGATAATGATGATGACATAGATATAACTACATGTACTTTTAAGCCCCAATAATAATTGTATCTCCGACTTTTAAAGTAACAACTTCACAGTCGAGCTAAACCAATTAGTATCTTCATTAGGTAAGTATTTTGAACAGACAATCTTTTAGCTGAATAGCCGAAATATTTCATCCAAATCTTAATTCCGGTTGAGTTCTTCCAACTCTTAATTTCGTAAGTAAAGTTTAAATTTACGAGATTTTCTTTGAGTTTGATAATGAGAAGGTTGAAATGGTACCTTTGTAAAATAAGCCAGTCAACAACTCTCTAACAAGTGACAACCACAGGTGACACAGTGTAAAGTTAGATTGGATTCCAGTAGGACTACTTCTTGTCCTACACTCTCCAGATTCTGGCAAAGTATAAGGATGTACTAGTTGATCCGGACTTCTGGTCAGTTGGCATCTTCTACAGGCACTACAGGGAAGCGGAAAATCCTCCATATAAATAAAAGTGTAAGTTTTAACTTTATTGTTTTATGTATGTTAGTCTTTAAGGTATTTATACATATGGGCCTTCTAATCATATTTTATATGCACATATTTCTGCCTGAAATAAACGTTATATTACTTGTGGTTCGCTCCGAACTGAGATCTCGCGAGTCACCCAACATTCATGTTAATTGGTTACACTTTTTTGGGGTAGAAATTGCAGTGATTCTGAATTTCAGACATTTGTCTACATTTGTGTTACTAAAGCTACACACAAACCAAATTTCAGCACGGTGGGGTCACTGGTGTACCCTGTGAATTTTGTCAAAGTTCAGTTTTTTTTATGGCTAATAACTTAAAAACTACGATATTTAAACTATAAATAAGAACAGAGTCGAAATTTACTCACAAAGACCTTTTATTAGACGTGCCACATGACCGGATAGTCCCATTTTGTTTTCGTTTTACCCCTCTTGAACCTCAATATCTCAACAACCCCCCCCCCCCCCATTTTTAGCTCATTTAGTCACACCAAAAGTGTGCCATCACTGCCTAACTGTATACAAAATTTCACGATGATTGGGTAAACGCCTCAAAAGTTATCCTCGGACAAACAAACATACATACATACAACTTCGATTTGCCCAAGTTGATTTTGAGATCTCACTTCGCTCGATCAATAGAAAAGAAATGATCCTTATTTTTTAGAGTTGATCGTGTCCTTGGTAAATAGTGGCTATAGGAAAGTAGGATGTCCAGCAACAGAGCGGGCCCAATTCTGATAATTTATAAGAAAAACGATTACGGATTCCTTATTTAAATAATATGATTGTTGTCATAAGCTGCCAAATTTTTAATGGTATTGTTTATTTAATGGTATTGCAACGGTGGTCATTAAAAAAAATTGTGTTAGTAGAATACCAAAAGTTATCTAAAGTGGCCATTTTGCGACGATACCATTGTCACAGTCGCGGGTCATTCGATAAGCGAGTCTAGTACAAGACCGTAAAGCCTGGCACAAATTCAGAGTGACCCAGCTGTGGTTGGGTGAAGTCAGACTGTGGATATTGTATAATAAAGAATGGACATATCTCTCAGCGCTACCTAGCCGCAAACTGAGCAAAGCTTGGTACTATAGGAACCAGATAACTAATACTTTTTTTTGTGTACCTATGTACTCGTACGTGCATCCATAAAAGACATAAAGAATGACCCACACCGAAAACCAATATCTGAAGAATATGCAGACCGCATTGAACTTCCGCGATTGAACATAATTAAAGATTGCTCGTTTTTTTATATATAAAACATGGATATAAAGTAGGTTTATAAAAATCACTTTGATACTTTACAATGTCACGCAGTCAATTGGTCATACTTCCGCATAATAATAAGCCTTCTGAGATTCGAGAATAAAATGTGGTGAATATTCTCGCAATATAGCCATTTTGAATGAAGTCATAAAACCCACTCGTTTCAAATGAGTGTAAAAGTAATAAACTTCAAAAAATATATGTATAAGGTAGGGTAAAAATATCCTAAAAAACTTTTGCGTCTTTAGTCAGTTACTGCTATTTTTATTTAATTTTAATTTTACCTCTGACGCAAAAGGAGGAGTGTTATAAATTTGACGCCTATGTCTGTCTGTGGCATCGTGGTTCTTAAACAAATGAATTAATTCGAGTGCGATTTTTTGTAATAGAAAGCTAGTTTATCTTGAATGGTTCTTAGCTGTGCGATGAAGACCAGAACAGCCGATCCGAAGATTATTAGCACTTTTCGTTTTTGGTGAAGAATCTAATCTAAGCTGTAAAATGGAAGTTTACGGGTTTTTTTATAAGCCAGGGGTTTTTAAATGTTAAATGTATACATGTGTTTGTAACTATTAATTACAAACTTTAATAAAATATGCAGGTTAAAACTACATCGAGCTAGTGGTCAACACCTGTGTCGAAGTTTGACGGCATAGTTAAAAGCAGTAAATAAATGGCTTATTAATGAATCCGAAAAAGGTACAGGACGATGTCCGTCTACAGAATGCAGTGCTGCAAACTCAACCCTGCAAGTAAACAGGAGACAATAAGTAAAAAAATCAGGAGACACCAAAAAAAGTCAGAAGATAACAAAAATATACCTTTACGTTCAAAAATAAATTATGCGTGTAGGTTAAGATGACGACTTCCGTGGCGCAGTGGGCGAATAGCCGGCTGAGACGCAGGAGGTAGCGGGTTCGATTCCCGCTGCGGAACAAATGTTTGCATGATCTAAAGATATTTGTTCCGGGTCTGGATGTTTTTCTATACATATATTATAAGTATGTATTTACAAAAAAAAATTATATAAGTATTCTATCAGTTATCTGGTACCCATAATACAAGCTCTGCTTAGTTTGGGGCTAGATAGCGTTGTGTGAAATGCCCAGTAATATTTATTTATTTATTTATAAGTATGTTAGTGAAGCAGAACAGTGAAAAAGTAAATACCTACCAGAATGAATGCTGGCGGCATAATGTCATCTGTCTCCTCTCATCACTGAAAGTGACACTCCCAACATGAAAACTTGTTACTCAAACAATTGAGCCGTATTTACATGTGACTGACACGTAAATTATTGTAGGAGTGAATACGCCACAGGTCTATGTTCAGCAGTGGACGTCCTAAGGCTGATATGATGATTATTTTTAGGCACAGTCATTCATAAATATTGTTTTATTCATATTTCATGTTCAATCAAAATTTAAGCTATTATAACACAAATAATATACAATTATTTACAATTAAATACCGAAGAAACAGTTGAATCATCTAAACACCTTGTAAACGGTCTATAGATAGCTCAACTGCTCCAGATCACTACCAGGTGGAGGTGTTCTCAAGACACTGGCTGCATTGCCCCACTGAATTACAATGCTTATGCGTTGACACAGATAAGCGCCAGCTCTTGAATTACACGTTGCTTCGACCAGACGCCCAGAAAGAATATTGAAAACGCGATGGGTCCCGGAACCCCCCATGGACTCCGGGTCTCGATCCCAGATGGCTCAAATACATAAGCTCTGTTGAGACTTCCATATGTTTAAGCTATTATTATAGTTGTTTTATCTCACGAAGGCGGGTTGAAAATAAATATTGATCACGAAAAATATTTTAATTTTACCACTAATCTAAATAAAACTCAAATCTCACTACTTGAATGAACTGATTAATAAATTAACTGTTTAATTCAAGGAGTAAAAGATTTGTTGTTCGATTAGATTAGTGGTGAAATAAACACATTTTTCGTGATTAATATTTATTTTTAATCCGCTTTCGTGAGATAGAACAACGTAATACTTTTTGATTTGCCTGCGTGTGTTTGTTCTGTTCGTACTATTGGCGTTGTAAATGTTTTTTGATTTGATTTGATTCAATTTTATTCATAACATTGAACTGTTGACACCGAACAAAACACTTACACGGTCACATACACTGTGTCAGTCAAATGTGAGCATGAAAGATTAATATTCGCGAACCATACTCGCACAATAACAAAATATAGATCAAGGCTGCAAGGTTGTATGCAATTTGTAACTTAAACAGACTTATTCGAAGAAACGCTTAGGTAACTTTACTTATTGCGTAAAATGTTTATAATTAATGATTATATAAATGTTTAAACAATAAATAAATATTGGTGGACATTTCACACAGCGCTATCTAACCCCAAACTAAGCAGAGCTTGTACTATGGGAACCAGATAACTGATAGAATACTGTTACGAGCTGAGGGTTCGGGATAAAATAATGGGAATCGGTCTAACCAAAATAACACTTTTATTCAGCACTAAACGATGAATACACGAACTTGGTCACACGTAATCACAACACACTGGTACACACCACTGTTGCAGCACTTAAAGTCACCGAAATGACGTATACGATGACGAATGATGTATGACGTATAGCTTAATCCAGACTGACTCGGGAGTAACTACTGTTCACGCGAGACCCTTCCCACGTCAGTCCTCCAGGGCCTCGCTGAGACTCACTCACTAAGTAACTCAGACTGACCGTCCGGCCATCTCTCCGGCCTATTTATATCGCACACATTTCGATTGTTCGAGAACGATGTCGATCCTTCCAGGAAAGGGTCGGTCCCTCGACACAATGGCCACTCCCCATTCTGCGAAACCACAAACAATAGCAACAATAACACAGCAAGACAAAAGCGTTCGAGAAGGTGCGATTATTACTCATTGTTTAACAGCCTCGGCGTCACACTGCCCCCTCCTAAAACATGCTCGTCCCGAGCATTCTTAGCCCCATATCGCGGCAGCCGATCAACACGAACAATTTTAGGCGCACCTCGCGCTGAAGATGTAGCAACTAGAGGAGCCACATTGCCGTCTCCAGTACTTCAGGACACCCAGAGTCCCTTTCTCATCAGCGATCCCAATTCCAGCCTCCAAAACACGGCTCTCATGATTTCTATCTGTTCTTTCACTTCCTGGAATTCCTTTCCAGATGAACCGAACGATTCCCTCATCAGTCGAGCACGCTCTTATGGCCAACGTCGCTGATCTTCCTGTTGACGACGCTGCTCTTCTTTATCCTGACGTCGCTGTTCCTCTTGCAACCGAGTCTGCTCCACCTGTTCACGTCGCTGTTCCTTCTGCAACCGAGCCTGCTCTTCCTGCTGACGACGCTTCTCTTCTTTATGCTGACGGCGTTCTTCCTCCTGCAACCAAGCCTGCTCTTCTTGCTGACGACGCTGCTCTTCCTTATCCTGACGTCACTGTTCTGCCTGCAACCGAGCCTGCTCTTCTTGCTGACGACACTGCTCTTCCTTATCCTGACGTCGCTGTTCTTCCTGCAACCGAGCCTGCTCTTCTTCCTGACGTCGCTGTTCTTCCTGCCAACATCGCTGCTTTTCTTGTTGACGACAAAGCATGGCCATAATAGCAGCAAGATCGCCTGTCACAGGAGCTTGCCCCACGGATGATGATGATGATGATGCTCCAAATGATTCGGTGGCGGCTGATTCCATCTCCATCGACTGACGATTCTGCCGAGCTTCTTGAACCGGAGACTCCCCAAACCGCCTTTCATCCAATTCCTGTTGTCGTTGACCTCTCGTCCTGACACCGTCCACGTTATGCTTTGGTAGAACCGGCATTATTTTATCCCACTTCTGACACCAAATTGTTACGAGCTGAGGGTTCGGGATAAAATAATGGGAATCGGTCTAACCAAAATAACACTTTTATTCAGCACTAAACGATGAATACACGAACTTGGTCACACGTAATCACAACACACTAGTTCACACCACTGTTGCAGCACTTAAAGTCACCGAAATGACGAATGATGTATGACGTATAGCTTAATCCAGACTGACTCGGGAGCAACTACTGTTCACGCGAGACCCTTCCCACGTCAGTCCTCCAGGGCCTCGCTGAGACTCACTCACTAACTAACTCAGACTGACCGTCCGGCCATCTCTCCGGCCTATTTATATCGCACACATTTCGATTGTTCGAGAACGATGTCGATCCTTCCAGGAAAGGGTCGGTCCCTCGACACAATGGCCACTCCCCATTCTGCGAACCACAAACAATAGCAACAATAACACAGCAAGACAAAAGCGTTCGAGAAGGTGCGATTATTACTCATTGTTTAACAGCCTCGGCGTAACAATACTTGTATACGTTTTTTTGTAAATACATACTTATAATATATAGAAAAACAGCCAGAACCGCAACAAATATCTGTAGATCATGCAAACATATGTTCCACGCCGGGAATCGAACCCGCTACCTCCTGCGTCTCAGCCGGCTATTCGCCCTCTGTACCACCGTTGTCGTCGTTTGTTTCTGTTTTTTATGTACTGTTTAATTTTTATTGTTATGTTCATTATTTTGTATTCTTTCTTCCTCTCTTGTGTCTCACTCATCTACTGTAAATGTATTACGTGTGCTATTTAGTAAATAAATGATTGTCTATGTCTATCTCTAACTTTAAATTAGTCAACGTTGATGATTAAATGAAATTATGTATTAATTCAACGTTATTAATATATATGATATCGTTATTTTTTCTATCATAATAACCTCGGACGGACAGACATGAGAATGATCTCATTAGAGTTCCGTTTTTTTCGACCTTCTTATTGAAGAACCTCACTCTTGATGCGATCCCCTCCATTTTTCTGTTTCTAAGGCGGTCTGTTTTACATCCTTATACGGTAGTGCGTTTATAATGATTTTCAGAAACATAGTATTCATGTAACCGACGTCCGACCTCAAAGAACTATAACATCGTATTGTTTCGTCATTTCGTTCAGTTAAGTAAACAGAGATGTGATTTCACAAAACAGTGAACTTTAGGTAAATCAATTAACATTTAAATGCATTTTATCATCACTTGCTTTTATTTTGTAACGTTTAAATGTTATTAATTTATCTGAAATACCCATCTGTCTTTGATGAAATTTTAAGCGCAGGAGATGCAATTCTGCACTTTCAGGAGTGATGCAATGCACTTAGTTGCAATTAACCCTAGAGTGGTCGCGTGGATTACCTATGTAATCCACACTTACGGAATTGTAAAATTCTCAAAAACCGCTAACGTAAATTACGAGCGCTTCTAGGTACTTTAAGTTAAATCATTGACAAACGCACTCAGTGCTGCGCGTGAGATTTTCTTGTAATTATCTAGAAACCACAGCGACAACGTCAGCACAGACACCAACTCGATCCCTAGGTCGCTGCCATGACTGCGGAAGAAGCCGCAATAAAAGCACTCGAAAACTATGCAATACGTGCAAAAAGTTTATTTGTGGCGATCATTCGAATGTTGTATGTCTGTCTTGTTTAGAAAACATTAATTAGTATTTTTGATTTTTTGTGCCATTTTAGAGGTTTTTTTTGTTTTGTTGATTTTTTTTATACTCAGAGGTTGTGATTCGTTTTTATTGATTGCTTTTAATATAACAATACTTAATAACACTATTACAATAAGAATTAAACATAGTTGAAGCTCAAATGTATTTTTATTTGAATTTATAAATGGTATACAATAGTACTCCACGCGACCAATCAGGTCAGGTTTTAGTACGCGACCACTGTAGGGTTAAATGAAATCTATATGTAGCATCTTAATTAACTCACGAAAATTTAATTCTGGCGGGAAAACAATAACACCGCAGAAAAGTTTGCCTATACGTATTATAGAATAAAATAACATTTAGGTTGTATAAAAATATCTACGGTCTCACGTAGAAAAATGTTTCTACACTTTCTACATTTGAGGCTAAAATGTCAGATGGGACCACTGTGCGTCGTATAAATTAGTTTATTTCTCAAATTCCCAACATACTGCGTATTTAAATAAATAAAATGCATTTAATAGACACACACATACACCTAATAAGCTGACAGAAGTAGGTAGGTTAATAAGTACTAATAAAGCTGTGTAAGTTTAACAGTAAGCTTAATTTTAAGAAACATTAGTCCATGCAACCCCCTTATAAGGGACGTTGCCCCAGTCACTGATAGTCCCTCGTGTCCGCGAACGTGTATGTATGTATGTGCCTTTTTAATTATAATTAAATTTTACGGTGTAATTTTATTTTTATTTAATTTTATTGGATTTAATTTAATTTTGTTCCATTTAATTTAATTTTGTTTGATTTAATTTGATTTGATTTAATTTATTTTTATTTGATTTTGTTTAATTTGATTTTAGTAATTTAATTTTAATTTTATTTATGAGTCAATGGCTTGAAATAAACAATTTTTATTTTATTTATTTTTATTAGTACATTATTGTAGGTAGTACGTATGTTGAAGGTGGTAAACAGGTCGAGGGCTAAGGTACGCTGGTTTTCAGCCTCGCCTTGACAGAAACATCTGCTGCCGCCGCCGCCATATCCTACCAATCTATAAATCGGCACTTAAAACTAAGAATAGTTTAATGACTATTAAAATCTTAATATATAAAACAAAGTCGGGTTTGTTCGATCACTTATTACTCGAGAACGGCTGGACCGATTTTGATGATCTTTGATTTGTTGGATTTGTATCCGCCCCGAATAGCAGAATAACTATTAAAATATTGGAAAAGTTCACGCTAAAAAAATTATAACAAAAATTCATTTTCTCATACATAGATGTAGCTAATGATAGCCGATTGACAATACATTAGCAGCCCGCGTCATGTGCATGTCAATGCTATACGAAGTTGGGCGGGTCAACTAGTATTTAATAAAATACCAAGAGACTTAAGAAAATTACCTAATAAGCAGTTCAAGACGAAGCTTTTTTCACATGAAATTTTGACAGATTTTTATTGTTTGCATGGTTTTGTTTTATAATTTTATTTTTCTTTTGATTTTATTGTTATTTTATAGGTTGCACGATATTTGATGTATTACAATGATTGATAAGTATTTGATGTTATATGTTATTGATTGATTTTTTTTATATTCATTAATTTTTGTGTATATTAGAATTAATTTTGTGTAATTGTAATTAGCACGCCGTTAATCGGTGAAGTATGTGAAACCTACCTATATAGCTGTATCAACTTATGCTTCTAGCAAATAAATTTCATTTCATTTCATTTCATAGATAGGGTTCTTCAATTCAATTTAGTTCATTAATTTCAAACAATATGGGTACATAGAGAACACTTTGTTACGGCAACTTCTCGGGAACTGTCAGCTGTATGCACTGAATAAACAAGTAGGTAGTAATTGAGGAAAAAACTAGAGAATTACTGAAAACCTATCGCGTAAATATTAAGATTAGAAAATTCTTTATTGCACTTATAAAATAATACATAGGCGAACTTAATGCTTATTAGCATTTTCTTCCAACTAATTTGTGTGTACTTTAGATTAAGTGATAACGAGTTTCTATGCCTTCTTTCAGTACCACCTCTCACGCCTCTCACGCAGAACCAAGAAATAACCACCAGGGTGAACTAAGGAATTGAAAAGAATATTAAATTCAACTAGGCGGTTTAAAATCACCGATTCACATTGGCCTAGATAACTGAAGGCCAAGCAAATGTCAACAGAACCTTTGCGATGAGAATGCGAGCACCTGCCACCAGCAAATTATAAAACTTAATTACATACCGAGGTGGCACCAATTGGCGAAATGGATTACTTTGGCATAATTTCGTTGTAAAGATAAATGAGCGATGGCCATTCTAGAACTCGTAAATTGCGTGTGAATTACTTCTTTCATGCAATTATTAAGCTTAGGTACTTCAAAATTTTATCATTCACAGGCCAACTTCACTCACTAAAGGATAGCTTCTCTAAGTTAGCCCTATCCATCACAATTATACTCTAGTCTCATCTATCGATGACCTTAACTTTGACTATTTCATATAATATTTTTCATAAAAAAATACACAAGATCAGTTTTTACTCGCCTTAACAAAATGATAAGCGACAAGTTTAATAAAAATGTACCCAAAGTAGTATCATCGTCATCATTCACAGCCCGTGTCGATCCACTGCTGGGCATAGGCCTCTCTTTGTTTCTGCCATTCTTCCCGATCCTGTGCCAGTTTGAACCACGTACGACCCTCGGTCTAATTGATGTCGTCGACCCATCTCGCTAGTCCTCGGCCTTCACTCTGTTAGTGTCTTAGGCCAGCTGTTGTCACTGCGTCTGGCCAAGTCCACTTGATTCCAATATTCGCTTGCTGACGTTTTGTACTTTAGTCTTCTTGTGAATTTCGGTATTGGGAACTCGATCTAAGAGTGTGATGCCGAGCATGGCGCGCTCCATGGCTCTCTGTGCTACATTTATTTTGTGCACAACCTAAAAGTAGACTTTCACCAAAAATATGAATGAACGATCTAAATAATGAATGCCAACGACACATTCAACCCCAATACCAATAGGCGTTTTATAACTTCTGCCAAATTACACCCATGGCAGTAGTTCAGAACTCGAAGCAATTGAAATTTATTTTCCGAGACCATTTTCCGTCTTCTTTGGACTTTTCCCGTCATTATAAGTTGGGTTGTTGTCGTTGACTACAAAAAGGATAAAGCTTACATAGTTACATCTGGCTCACTCCATAAAACGTCTAAAATGGCAGTGATTAGGACTTGGCCTATAAAGCTGCAAATAGAATTGATATGTCGATAAGTTCAATCGAAGCTAAAGTTGACTTCCTTCCAGTCGGGGTCGTTGCTGGCGGCGACGGCCTGCAGCCAGAAATAGAAGTTTTTAATAAAATATGTATTTTAGACTGTTCTACGGCCCACAATCTTTATGGGCCGTAGAACAATTATTTACTATCCTGTATTTATTTTATTGTTGCATAAATTAAATGATTTATTATTATTATAAAAGAATATTCTTTCCATTGCGATGACGTAGCATTGCTTTTCAAAAACTATCCCTTGTTGGAAAAATGATTAAACAATAACAACACGAGATAAAAAAAATTGCCTCCCATTTCTCCGTCGAAATCATATATTATGTTCATTAGTTCACTTTTTTATAACCGTGTTTTTTTTCCAAAACAAATAATTCATAAGGCCTACCTCTAATTACATCTATTCTTACTTAATATAGGATGCTCATACGGAATTATCCTTAAAAATTGCAGATTTTTGCCATATGATTCTTCATTAAAAACATTTAAAAGTGGTAAAACAGATATTGATTGTATTAGCGAGAATAATGACCCCTTTCGGCAAACACGTTTTCGGGAGCACCGCACAGCACAAAACAAAAGCCAAAAGCCAAAAAATAAATAAATAATTCTAGAAATTTCACACAGCGCTATCTAGCCCTAAACTAAGCAAAACTTATAAAGTAAAAGTAAAGTAAAAGTAAAAATTTATTTATTGACATAATTAAGTATGACATAGTCAAATTTGAATCCATAGGCTCCCGAACTAGTTAAAAAAACTGTATTTCAGGTGCCAGTGGCTTCTCCCATCATGTGTATATTTTAAATTATGTCTAGCAAAGATAGGATAGTTAAGTTTAAGCATTAATTAAAAAGAATAAATCATATGACTAAAAAAGTAAGTATTTAAAAGAAATGCCTAAGCTCTCTCAAATTCAAGTCTGTTACGTAGTAGGTGATATACTTAGGTGCATGTTTTGCTTAGTAATTAGATTATAATATATATTTATATACATTGTTTACAATTATCAGGATCTATAAATATATGTATGTATTTAGTGTTTAAGTTATTCGCGTATGTAGGTAGTGTAGTGATAGGAACTTAGGAATACAACAAGAAAACATCAACAATAAAAGCCATTTAACATTGCTTCAACACCATCGTAATCAAATTCTTTGAGCCAGGTAAGTATTATTTTTTTTATTTCAACGTTACTCTTCTTCTTCACCCTGAGCACTCTATTAAGCACATTATACAGATGCGGAACTACGACATTATATTGTTTTTGTGCAAATCGGGATCTAACTATTGGAACAGGACAGCGGTCAACCCTTTTCTGTAAATCAGGTAGATAGGGAACAATTTTTCTATGGTAGCGACGTAAACCTTCATAAATAAATAATTTTCTGATGCTAAGCACACTAGTTTTCTCATAAACGTCTGTAGTAGGGTGCCTGTAGGGTAGGTATAAAAGTACCTTTAGAACGGCACGTTGTGCACGTTCAGCGGTGATGAGGTGAGATTTTGACGCTCTACCTCATGCACAAATGCAATATCTTAGGATACATTCACATAAAGCCTTATATGTTTGTATAACAAGTTTGGTCTCAGCAACTACTCGAAGAGTTCGAAACACATAAATAAGTTTTCTGATTCTAGACGTCATTGTTTCTATGTGCACGTTCCAGTTAAGCTTGTCATCTATAACGAGTCCAAGGTATTTAATAGTATTAACACGGGTCAAATTAGAGCAATTACATGATTCACGACTGTTACGATTACAAGGAAAGGTATGTATCTTTACATTAATATTGGTTCCTGGGTCTCCCGCGGCCGTCATACTGTAGCACATATATTTCGTTTTACTAGTATTTAGTGTAAGGAGGCTATTCTCTAACCATATCGTCACCTTTGAGAGGCAGTTCTCGGTTAGCGCTACTGTTTTTTTCCAAGTTTTATCATGAAGTAGTAATACAGTGTCATCTGCAAACATCAGCAAGTCGAGACCAGGCAAGGTAGTACTGCATAGGTCTTTAATGTAGACGAGGAAAAGCGTAGGCCCTAGAGTACTACCTTGTGGTACGCCAAATGTGCACACTGCTTTGTCGCTTTCATGCCCTTCGACACGTACTCGCTGCGATCTTTTGGTTAAATAATCCTGAAACCAATCGTGAGCTAGGCCCCTGATTCCAACATTTTCCAGTCTAGTCAGCAAAATCGGGATGGAGACAGTGTCAAATGCTTTTTGGAGGTCCAAAAAAACACCTATACACTTGTCTCCGCCATCCAGATAGGATGTAATTTTAGATGTTAGCATCAGGACTGCATCCTCGGTGGACTTTCCTTCTCTGAAACCGTATTGGTTTGTGCTTATGAGACTATTATTTTCGAGGTATCGCATGACTCTTCTCTTAACTAGCTTTTCCAAGACTTTGGACAGCGTGGAAAGAAGAGAAATGGGCCTATAATTTGAGGGATTATTTTTATCACCAGCTTTAAAAATTGGACAAACCACAGCTTGTTTAAAACCATGGGAACTATACCATGGGAGTTATACCATGGGAACTAGAGAACTGATCCTTAAATACTTTTTTTTGTTAACACATACTTTTAATACATAAAGAAACAGCCCGACCCGAAACAAATATTTGTTCCGCGGCAGGAATCGAACCGAATAGTTAATAGAGTTGCATCTTTACGTTTTTATCAAAACTGTGTACCTAAAATGAAGTGAACCAGCTTCTCCATTACTGAGATGTGATAAAAAGTTACTCTTTGTGATAAAATTGCCTTTCGTACTTCCCCCTTTCACATCGAAGATTGTTATGTTTAGTGGTAATTTTTAATCTCCGACAAGATACATTTTTATTTGTTTATTGTATTGCAATTTAAACTAATTATATTGAAAGAACGGCTTCTATACAAAAAATACAAAAAAATGTATCTAGAAAATGTACTTGTTTTACTATCAAAATCTCGAGAAAATCGATAAAATGCTGCTCGATGAAATAATAGACAACTAGCGTATTGTACTATGCCATAGATTACTAAAAGTTACTACGAGCCGTTCAACATCCCCATTTGTTCAATAACCCAGCCAGTCCATGACCCTGCCCGGTTAATTCCCTCAACCAGACAACAGAGCGCGTACGGTGCGTACGGCAGGGCAGGAAGTGCATGTTAGGCACAAAAAATAAAGCTTTTTGGATTAAATAAAATATATTATTTATGGTCTTTAAAATATAATCCGTCATTATTTATAGGTTAAGTTCCAACACCTTATGTTATTATTTATTTAATTTATGTAGTGTTTTAGAAGCCGCGGTCGAAAGGTAGTAAAGTACCCTAAGACACAGGCCAGACAGAAGAGATGTAAAGCTAGAACAGGGCGAACCCATAGCCTCACTTTCTTCAATACTAATTATTATAAATTCGAAAGTAACTCTGTCTCTCTGTATGTCTGTCTCTCTTTCTGTTTGTTACGTTTTTACGACTAAACGACTGGACTGATCTTGATGAAACTTAATAAGGAAATAGTGTGTATCAGAGAGAAAGTAGATTAGTCAAACACTTGGACTGCGCCATAGATTAGAAAATAGTGGTTGGTATCGTCGCGTCCATGAATTTAAAGGTAAAAAGATTTTTTTACCTTAGAAAAAAACCGCACACAAATACTAAATTCTCTGCCATATTGCCACTGTTATAATTGGATTACTTACAACTTTTTCACTGTGCAACCATTTCGCAGAATATGAAATGATCATTTTCCTTATAGTAGGCCGAAGCAATCTCATTATCCTGAAGGTGATATGATACAATACATTTTAATATCAAGTGCCTGATATCAAGCCACTTGGAGAACAAAAGAAAATTATTTCTTGCTTACCAAAAAATCCACGCGTGGCCGTGGGGTAAATGACGCACAGTAGGTAGGTATACCTACTTATTTAAATGCCATGACTGGTCGAAGCGACGTGTGATCCGAGAGCTGGCGCTTATCTGGGTCAACGCATAATCATAGATTTAGCGGGGCAATGCAGCCAGTGTCTTGGGGACACTTCCGCCTGGTAGTGATCTGGAGCAGTTGAGCTATCTATATAAATAGCAACGGTATTTAGATGATTTCTGTTTCTTCTGTATTTTATTGTAAATAATTGTATATTATTTCTGTTATTTAATAAAATTACTTCAGTACTAGGTAAATACACAGGAAGGCATTCCTGTGTGAGGTAATGGTAATGCGATGCTTCCACCTATTGTTTTATCTAATGAAGCAGATGAAGTACCTATATATTTTGACGTCAATAGTCTTATTGTTTCGAGTTGTTGATATTATCTTTAAAGTTAAAGAAACACATTACAACATTTTCTTGTAACTGTTATGACTAATGACCACAATACTTTTATACATAACATCTCTATATTATACATAAATAATTCGAAATTCGAAGCTGGACTGATTTTGATGAAATTTGGTGTATAGTTTGTCCATAAAAAGAAGCCTATGTCTCAATACTACTCATAATCTATCTACATACCAAAGGACAATGGGCAAAAATGTATGGCGCTTGTCCCATCGGCGGCCACATCTGTCCTATATATTTTTTAGTCGACAATTATGTATATATTAAGACTGCAAAAAATTATTTCGGCAACTTGTTTAGATAAAAAGTTATAAAGCGTTGATCATATAAAAAAATCGAATTAATTAAACCGAAAGTACGTAAATGATAAAACGTAATGCATGTCTAAGTATAAGATAATGATGGATTAAATAAAACTAAAGGTTAATTGGTTATTAAATACATCGATTTATTGACAGACACATATACAATGCTCGTATATAATGCTAGTATTCCTTTAAAAAAAGAAAATGATGGGATTCAATTGTCGTCTACAATAATATCGTTTAAAAAATGAGCTGGTAAACGGATATCTTTCTCTTGGTTTCTCGCCTACCCTAAATACCACACTACACACATAATGTGGGCACAGCAACCAAGAGTGCGCTTACCGCTTAGACAACTGTAATAGTAGTTTTCTATGGCTTCTCTGCCGCTTTTCTCTCTATCTACTATAATGTACGAATAATATATTTTTGACCTAGTATGTCTAGATTGTATTCGACATCTTAGCAGCCAAACATTTGTTGCTGTGATGCCGCACCTGCCTAGGCCTGTAACATCGGGGTCCCTATACGTTTCTATATTATAGAGACCTTGTCGCACATGCTCCGCATAATAGCTGCGGGCTAGCTTCGCTTGGTATGTACCAAGTGCAAAAATGGTTAAATCGTCCTCAGTCAGCAAAGGAAAATCACTTATGTTAGGTTGGTTTCCTGTAATGCTATCGAAACTAGCCCGTCTACGATTAAGGTCAAGCCGTTTAGTCGTGTAAACAGAACAAACAGACAGACAAAGAGTTACTTTCAAATTTATAGTGTTAGTATAGATTTTAATCATTTTAAAACCCTAATCGTGTTTGCTCTATTTTGCACTGATGGATTTGATGAACAGAAAACATTTGATAAAATATTTCCCAGTTCCATTGTAGCAATATTGTCTCCGAAAAATCTTGTCAAATAATCAGAATACCTAGGTATTACAAAACAAAAAAATCATAAAATCAAAATGAAGAGGTGATTTTGCGAACAAACTACAGAACCCTCAGCGTTCAAGTATCAATTTAAAAACATTTAAATACTTTTGAAATGGCAACAAAAACTCATCTGGAATGCGTCCAGCTTCCGAGGCCAAGCGACAGTGTAACTATTTAAACAGTGTTATAACTACATTAAATAAATTTAACGAAATACCAGATCCTGTCACTTTCTATTTATTTTCCAACCTTGGAGAAAAATTAAGAGTAACTTTGAACTTACACTATTAATCTTAAACGGAATCATGATGTCATATAAATAAATAAGCTGGGCATTATGCTCGGTGCGACTTGCGCAGCGATGCCTAAACGTAATTAGAGGCTAAAAATGATTTAGAGAGTTGGCAAATTGTACAAATACTTTCGTCAAATGTAAACATGTTTAGTCACTAAATACGTTTACTAAGCCGGGCTTAGTACAATAAACAGCCAAGCTCTTTGTGAAAATAACAATATTATTGACTGGTTACCGTAAAGTTCTTCAATTTGATTTACTTACGCACTTGGACTTCGCCTCGGTACTTGCCTCTATAAGACGCACCGCGGCAATAACCTGTCATCAGTGCGTAGATATCATAATCACAAACAACGTAGGCCGTAACGAGTGCCACAAAGCTTGACTTGCAGTACTGAACTTAAATCGGTAAAGAGGAATTACCGCGAATACCGTTACCTCAGCAAGGCTTCAAGGCAATAAAGGTTAGGCGCTTCGCCAAACCAGCGGTTATTACATTACTGCATGCTTAATTATTATTGTTATAATATAACAATAATATGCTATTGTTATATGATATTGGCATTCATTATCATTATCACAACAGTAATGGGACGTCCACTGCTGTACATAGGCCTTGCCCATAGATTTCCAGAACGACCAATTATATATATATATATATATATATATATATTCTATTCTATTCTATTCTATTCTACCAATCTTGTGCGGCCTGCATCCAATGGCTCCTAGCAACCTTTATCAGTTTGTCTTTCTATTTAGTTAGAAGTGTATTGAATAAAAATGTATATATAAATCTTAAAACGTTGGTTGTTACATCTGGCTAGCACAGTCATCTAAAAACATAAATCGCATCTTAAAAACATCAACTTGAGGCATACAGGTGTAAAACCTCATACGCCTGTAAACCATATGCCTGCCGGCAACGATACCCTTCAAAACGAAACACAGCAATGCTGCTTGGGGGCAGACATAGGTATAGGTAGCAGGTATGTGCTTCTCTTCTGCTCTTGAAAGTCAATATCATGGTGGTCTTACCGTGAACCAATCTAGGATATAGGCCTCTTCCCTTCTTCTCCACTCCTGGTGATCTTGTGCCCATCCAGTTATGTCCTGCGTGTCATCTAACGTTATCCATCCAGCGATTCGGAGAGTACCATATAATATGTATATACGATAATATAATATAGGTATTAATGAATCGCATACTTTTACAGCAATACCTATGTAAATACCAAATATCTTTATTTTATATGACTTTAATTGGAATTGCTTGCGTTTTCTCACGGATAACAGTTTAATTTATATTTATTGATTTAATTTGTAGCAATACCTCAAGCCGCTTGACTCCTGATGACTAACCGCAACTTGTAACTTATTACATTTAAGTTCACAACGCTTAGGCTCAAAGTGGTTCAGTTTTTGTGCGAAATTGATATTGCTTCAAAGTATCTAGGCATAATAATCTGCCCAAAAAACTAGTACTCTTTTATGTTTATCACACGCCGCGCCAAAACAACGGTAATGTTACGTTAATAAGTATTTCGCCAGTCTAAATTAACGATCTAAGTTGTAGGTAAGTTTTAGTGAGTGAAAATCCATACTAAGCAATATTATAAATCCTCAACTCCGACTCTATCTGTGTGTTACGCTTTCACGACGCTGAACCTATTTTAATGAAATTTTTAACTTGATAAATATGGGATATGACCTGGATAGTGTTTAAGTGTGGAATTATTTAATAATATTATAACTCAGTCTACATACATGTATGAATTAACAAGACTTGAGAAAACGGAACTTGTATATGAAGTACAGTTTGCAAAAAAGTTTTTAAAGCAAAATTTAAATCTACATGCAATTAGTTCGTATCACACTAATATTATAAATGTGAAAGTTAGGATGTTTGTTTATTTATTTGTTTGTTTGTTACTCAATCACGTCAAAATGGTGGAATCAATTTCGATGAAATTTGGTATATACGTAGATTATAACTTGGATTACCACATATACTACTTTTTATCCCATAAATCAGTTTCCATGGGATAAAAATGGGGTGTCAAGTCAAGTTGCAACAGCGAGTTTAACTTTATTTCTAGGTTACCTACATATTTAGTAGTGTAACGCGTACGAAATTGAGGGCAACAGCTAGTATTTTATAAATTTACAAAAGTTTAAAACCAAAATACATTATTATTAATACATGATTCTATATGATACATAATACATTATGTATATGATAGAATGTGATATAATGATTTAAAAACAGTAGAAATTTTCTATGACCACGAAATAACTTTTAATTGATGACGAGAAATTATAAAACGTTTTATTTAACATTATTTTTTTGTGTACATATTTACTTATTTTTTTATTTTATTGTTACTATTAAATATAAACTATGTACCTGCTGTGTATTTACTTTTGTGGTAGTCTGAAATAAAAGCATTGCATAAAAAAAAACATTTGATACTAACGTATTTGCTGTCGGTACTATAATAGCCAACGTACGTATGCAAGGCCGTTATGCTATTACGATTAATACCGTACAAGACGTCAGCTGAACTATTATACCTACTGTTGATTTAGTTCATGTAAAATAGCCTACTTCTATGAAGAAATTGATTTAGCTTCTGCCCACGACTTTGCTTTCCTGGTAGCTTAAATCTATTCCAAATGTTAATCAAATCGTTTAAGCAGTTACAACATTCAAACATCAATGTGTTTTGCATAAATATACATAATGCACAGGGTGGAAAGGACGAACGAAATGAAATGAGAGATTTGTTCATTATGATTAACCTTTTTTTTCCTTTGAGAGAAATTTGATTTCTAATATTTAGTGAACTTTCCACCCATTATGCCTAATTCAAGGTGGGCTCATGTTTGAACTGTCCTAGAGTTCTTCGAACGAACCACTTATATTTTTCACCAGGGTTAACCTGATCATTCGACTGTGAGAGTCTGAGATAGGGCACTTCGTAGCCATAATTTCTAAGCATATGATTTATAACTAGGTTGCAATTTATTGAACACAAAAAAATATTATATGAAGCCAAAGTTAGTTATAATTAGTTCAAGTTTGTTTGTGGCCGGACAAGGTCGTGATGTAAGGCTAAATTAAAATTTTGCTTGTAATTAGCAAAAAAAAAAATTATACCTAAATGATCTTGACCATCCAAAGAGTGTCTGGAAGATATCTTTTTAGCAAAAAAAAAATGTCTTTGACATTACCCAAATTATTTGCAAACTGAAGTGGCAGTTCGTGGGGCACATAGCTCGAAGACTGACGGCCTTTGGGGCAGAAAAGTTATCATTTGGAGTCCACGTACTGGAAAGCTCAACGTAGAACGAACCTCCACTAGATGTAAAGACGACCTAATAAAGGTAGCTGGGAGCCGTTGGATCCAGGCTGCACAAGATTGGTCGCTCTAGGAATCTGGAGGCCTATGTCCAGCAGTGGACTTCGTATAGCTGAGACGATGATGATGAAGGTGTAAAAAAAGAATTATAACTAACTTATTAACTGTTATTCTTACAATGACAAAACAGTTTATTGATCTTAGTGGAACCCACTACAAAAACTGCTAATGTGCTAACAAAAATTTATGCATCAGTGATTAAATTCAATTAATATTACCTACTAAATTATTTACTGTTTATTGGTCAAGGGAACAACCACACAACGCAACATCCACTCCATCCAGGTAGCAGAGATGAAAATGATCCGATGGATGTGCGGAGTCACAAGACGCGACAGGATTTACAACGAATACGTACGCAGGAGTCTCGGTATGCGCGATATCACCGACAAAATGCAAGAAAGTAGATTCAGCTGGTTCGGACATGTAAAAAGAAGACCGCCAGAACACATGACACAGAAAATTATCACGCTGAACATTTCCAGGTCCAAGCGAAGAGGAGAACCAAAAGGAAAGTGGACAGACGTGATCAATCGAGACATTATAGACTATAGTCTTTCCCAAGACCTTGCGTTGGATAGAGGCAAGTGGAAAGAGAAAACGAGGAAAACAGACCCCACCATCAGAAGGGAATAATAATTGCTCAGGATAGAGAGGTTAAGGGTACAATGGGGCTGTTATACCATAGTAAATGTCCTTAATAAATACATTACAAATAAAACATACATAAAGAAGTTTATTTGTACACACTGCTGCCTAACTTCGGATCATTACTGAAATGCTTCGGCTATTTTAAACATATTTTTGCTTCTGTCGTGACTCAACCTCCTAATTTAATAAATCAAGAGACATTTCATTGCGCAAGTAAAGATAGCCGATCTAGATACCGGCCAAGAACTTGCATCAGAGGATTAGTAATATATTGAACAATTAGAATGCTACAAGGTCCAATAAGCTTTGGAAGCAAGTGATGCTTGTTCGATTGTTCAATGCTCGGTCTTTTTTGGAACGTCAAATTGCACATTGATAACCAATGCCTATTACCTTAATAATACCTACCTTGAATTTATCTTTGCACCTTATTCTTTGCATTGAAAAATTTGATTCTATACATTCATTACATATATATAAAAAATAACAATGAAATTGTGTTTGTTGGTAAGCGCATCACTTGAGAACGACGGGACAAAGTCGTCCGGGAAATTTGAAAATTTTCAATAAACTGAAAGTGCTTTGTTCTATGGGACTTTTGTATGAACCCTGGATTTTATTTTGAAATCGCCGCGTTTCTGTTAGCTGTTAATATATTGTAGTTTTTTTGTATGCTCGGAAAGTATTTAGAGCTTGGTCTTATTACTTAACTTTTTACCTGAAAACGTGATGTTGTATTAACTGTATGTATAGCTGTAAAAATCGTTAGTTATAAAATATAGGATAGATTATTTTAAATACGAGTGTCCTTCGACGTCCTTGAAATAGTGTAGGAAGTTGAACTATTTCCATTCTATTACGACTATTTACGACTGTCTACAAAGTTGCATTACCTACTTATTTTATTACGTACTTCGTATGGAACATGCTCCTTATAAAGTACTTAGTCGCTTTACATTATTACTATGTGATTATAGCAGACTTTTTGCCTACATATGAATACGTAAATTTGCTTTTAATCAAAGTGGAACAAAATTATATGCTATCGGACTTTTCGATATATTGCATTGACTTTTCATAAATATATAATTATTTATCTATTTAGGTCCTGTATTTTTAAGCTCCAGAGATAGTCTCATGGCTGCGGTTGCGGACAGTAGCTGCGGTTATCAGCTTAATATCAAAATAAACTGTATGGTTGTAGTGTTTTCGCGACAAGACGATGGCTGCTAAAACCTAGCCCAAATTATAAATCTTATGTTGGTTATTTTATTATTTTAAATGTGGAGGATGAGGATCAGAAAACCGCTCAAAATCATTAGGTACACTGATATTATAAATGTGAAAGTTTGGATGTTTGTTTGTTTGTTACTCAATCACGACGTAACGGCTAAACCGATTTCGATGAAATTTAGTATGTTCGTTTATTATAACATTGATTACCTAATAGGCTACTTTTATCCCATAAATCAGGTCCCATGAGATTAAAATTTAATGTCAAGTCAAGTTGCAACAGCAATTTTAGCTTTATTTCTAGGTTACCTACACATTTAGTAGTGTAACGCGTACGAAGTCGCGGGCAACAGCTAGTTATGAATAAGGTCATATAAGACAAATATAATCTGGCCCGGTGATGACGTCATCAGTGTCTAGTTCCAATCTTATACCTGTGTAACAGATCGTTAGAATTTTGTCCGCCGTAATGCAATTATTTGAAGGCTTGTGTTTAAATGCCTACCAGAAATACACTTATATTCATTCCAATAATTTGGAAATACCCGCCAAAACGGATAAATACTCACCAAATTGTGTTTCATGAAGTATTATAGAAATTAAGCTAATTTCCTTTCTATTGAATGCCATAAAAATATGTAAACACCGTTAAATTTAACTTTAGATCAAATATTTTATATTATCGCTAAATAGATATTACCAACATTTTGTTTTATGACTTTCATATAAGTAATCTTTGTTGAGGCAAAAAACTAACTGTCGCCTTTATTAATACCTACATATATATATAATTATATACAAAAAACCTAACGACCTACCGCCATACGATGTTACGGTGCGTTTGCTGCCGCTACGCTACATTATTGTAGTACGTATAATAAATAGTAAGAACTAAAGTAAGCTAGCCTGTATCTGCGCGCGAGCATACATACTGTTACGAGCTGAGGGTTCGGGATAAAATAATGGGAATCGGTTTAACCAAAATAACACGTTTATTCAACACGATAACGATGAATACACGAACTTGGTCACACGTATCACAACACACTAATTCACACCACTGGTGCACCACTTAAAGTCACCGAAATGTTCGCACGTATAGCTAAATCCAGACTGACTGTCCGGCCATCTCTCCGGCCTATTTATATCGCTCATATTTCGATTGTTCGAGAACGATCTCGATCGCTCCAGGAAAGGGTCGGTCCCTCGACACAATGGCCACTCTCCATTCTGCGAAACCACAAACAATAACAGACAAAAGCGCTCGAGAAACCTCGATTACCATTCATTGTTTAACAGTCTCGGCGTAACACTGCCCCCTCCTAAAACATGCTCGTCCCGAGCATTGTTAGCCCCGTAATATCGCGCCAGCCGATCAACATGAACAATTTTAGGCGCTCCTCGCGTTCCCTTCTGAATTCGGTATGTGACGTCATTGATCCTGGTCAACACACGGTATGGTCCATCCCATTTTGCTTGTAGTTTAGGGGATTTTCCCTTTTTCCGTATTGGATTGTGCAACCAGACCTGTGACCCCTCATCAAATCGCAAGTTGTTTGAATTTCGGTCATAACGGGTCTTCATTTTCTCAGACATTTGTTGACCAGTTAGTCGAATGTGTTCATTTATGTCATTCATTTTATTGCGCAGGTCGTTTGCATAATCTGTGATGGCACGCGGAGAATCTGGAGGAATGCCAGTTATCAGGTCTGCAGGCAACCGCAGTTCTCTTCCAAAATTTGCCAACGCAGGAGTGGCGCCTGTACTCTCATGGACTGCACTTCTGTATGACAGTAAAAACGGCTGTATGTGTTGGTCCCAATCGTTTTGCTTATTTTCGACCACTTTGGCCAGATATCTCTCCAACGTCTGATTGAATCTTTCCACCATTCCATCAGACTGAGGATGATAAGAAGTGGTTCTTGTTTTATGAGTCCCCATTATTCGGCATGTCTCCTGAAATACTTGTGATTCAAAATTCCTTCCTTGATCACTGTGAATTTCCAGGGGAACTCCAAAACGACAGAAAACTTCGTGGACTAGTTTATCTGCTACCGTCGAAGCTTCTTGATTAGGAATGGTGAAAACTTCGGGCCATTTTGTGAAGTAGTCCATAACGACCATGAAGTACTTATTTCCATTTTTACTTACAGGGAATGGTCCTGCAATATCCAGGGCTATACGCTCCCATGGGGCTCCAACGTTATACAGTTTTAGTGCTCCTCTGCTGCGTGTATGGGGTCCTTTCACTGCCGCACAGGTAGTGCATTTTCGGCACCAGTCTTCAACATCTTCTCTACAATGTATCCAGTAAAACCGCTGCCTTATTTTTAACAGTGTCCTTTTTACTCCCATGTGGCCTCCCGAACATCCTTCATGGTAGAGTTGTAGCACGTTAGGGACCTTGGCTTTGGGAACCACCATTTGCAGATGACAGTGATCTCCACGAGCGTTTTCCCATTTGCGACACAGCACCCCATCGTGGATAACCAGGCTCTCCCACTGTGCCCAATAACTCTTCGTTGTTGAACTCAGAGCAGCAATGTCACTCCACAAAGGCTTAGTGCTACCCGCTGTGATCCTTTCAATGATGGGTTTAAGGTCTTTGTCATCCTGTTGTGCCTGCTGCAAAGTTTCCTTCCATTCGTCACTTAGATCCGTTCTCAAACTTCTCAACAGCCTGACGGGCACCGCTTCTTTAGGCTTCTCTTCGGCACAATGTTTCCAGTTTTCAGGGCATGGTCGTCGTGATAACTCATTTATGCTCTCTTCTCTTTTTGGGCAATTTGACTTCAGATGCCCTTTCTCTCCACACCCGTAGCATCTAGGACTAAATTTTGGACGATTGTACCCAGTATAAGAGTCCTTCACTTCTCTGATGTGGTGAGCTCGGTGGTCCTGACGCACGGCCTCCACCTTCTTTGGGCAGCTTGACCTCAGATGTCTTCTTTCTCCACACCCACAGCATCTAGGGCTAAACTTCGGACGACTGTCGTGAGTGTAAGATTCCTTTACTTTTCTGATGCGGTGAGCTCGGTGGTCCTGACGTACAGCCTCCACCTCCAATGCATGGGCCAAGGCATTTTTCAAAGAATCAGGATGTCCAAGCCTTACAGCAGCTCTCACTTCCAAATCACGTATTCCGTCTACGAATGCCTGAACCAAATAACTGTCAAGGGGTGCTGGAGAGGTTTGGTATGCCTTTCGAACCAGCTTTTCTATCTCAAGAGCCCACTGCTGTAAATTCTCCGAGTTACGCTGGCTCCGGTCCTTTAACTGCGCTCGAAAAACATGTTCCAGATGTGCGTCACCATAGCGTGACTCCAGTGCCTCCAATAGCTGTTCATAGGTGAAATCCTTTCCAAGAGCCTCTAAAACCGTAAGTGCCTTATCACGAAGGCCCAGTGTTAAAGCCGTCATGGCCTGTACCGTTGTCCATCCGTTGGCCTTGACCACAGCCTCAAACTGAATCTTGTAGGCTGACCACGAAGAACTTCCATCATATGGTGGCATTTTAAAATCTTGCGCTGAAGGTGTACCAATTGTAGGAGCCACATTGCTGTCTCCAGAACTCAGGGCATCCAGAGCTTTTTTTATCTTGGCGATCTGAATTTCAACTTCCGACATACGGCTCTCATGATGTTCTATCTGTTCTTTCACTTCCTGGAATTCCTTTCCAATTGAACCGAACAATTCTTTCATCAGCCGAGCCTGCTCTTCTTTGTCCTGACGGCGCTGTTCTTCCTGTTGACGGCGCTGTTCTTCCTGTTGACGACGCTGTTCCTCCTGCCAACGTCGCTGCTCTTCCTGATGACGACGCTGCTCTTCTTTTTCCTGACGGCGCTGCTCCTCCTGCAACCGAGCCTGCTCTTCCTGATGACGACGCTGCTCTTCTTTTTCCTGACGGCGCTGCTCCTCCTGCAACCGAGCCTGCTCTTCCTGATGACGACGCTGCTCTTCTTTTTCCTGACGGCGCTGCTCCTCCTGCAACCGAGCCTGCTCTTCTTGACGACAAAGCATGGCCATAATAGCAGCAAGATCGCCTGTCACAGGAGCTTGCCCCACGGATGATGATAATGATGATGCTCCAAATGATTCGGTGGCGGCTGATTCCATCTCCATCGACTGACGACTCTGCCGAGCTTCTTGAACCGGAGACTCCCCAAACCACCTTTCATCCATTTTCTGTTGTCGTTGACCTCTCGTCCTGACACCGTCCACGTTATCCTCTGGTGGAACCGGCATTATTTTATCCCACTTCTGACACCAAATTGTTACGAGCTGAGGGTTCGGGATAAAATAATGGGAATCGGTTTAACCAAAATAACACGTTTATTCAACACGATAACGATGAATACACGAACTTAGTCACACGTATCACAACACACTAATTCACACCACTGGTGCGCCACTTAAAGTCACCGAAATGTTCGCACGTATAGCTAAATCCAGACTGACTGTCCGGCCATCTCTCCGGCCTATTTATATCGCTCATATTTCGATTGTTCGAGAACGATCTCGATCGCTCCAGGAAAGGGTCGGTCCCTCGACACAATGGCCACTCTCCATTCTGCGAAACCACAAACAATAACAGACAAAAGCGCTCGAGAAACCTCGATTAACATTCATTGTTTAACAGTCTCGGCGTAACAATACTTTTGAACGGCAGTTTGCGGATCAGCAGCTCCGTGCTCTTCTGGTAGCGGCGGAACTCACGCAGAGCTAATCTAAGCCTAATTAGAACTGTAGTTTTTTTGTATCAATGTTACTGTTTCAGTAAAACAATATTTGGTGAGCATTAATCCATTTGGCAAGCAAAAAGAATACAAAAGGTACAATTATTCTGATGTGTGTATATTTATTTTGGAATTTAAAAGGTTTACTTTAGGGACCTCGGTAATAAAATCGGTTTAATTTATATGGAGGATTTTACTTGGTACTTAGTGTTAGAGTATAAAAATTATTTTGGTGAGCATTTAAAATGTACCCTTATTTGAATTCTCCTCATGGATGAATATCTCTACAGTACATTTGTGTATGGTTGTAGTGCCTGACCGATTGCAAGAGAAAAAGCAGTGCTACTAATCACCATAAGGTACCGCTCGGATTGTTGGAAATGCAAATTATTTTCTAATATTATGCGACGTCAGTCTTTATTAAATCTTAACGGATGTCGCCATAATGCCAGTCAAACCACTCCAGATATCAATCTTTACTATTATCTGATTACAAAACGCCTAGATTCTAAAATAATGTTGTCTCGCGTAGTGCGAGGCGAGACGCACTACGGAGCGGATTAAAATCACACTTTTCACGAATTTAACAACATTATCGGTCGAAACACCGACAAAACGGTACGTGAGAAATCCCGTATTTATAATATTGATAATGTCACTGGAAATTTTATATTTTTTTTACATACATATGCATGTAAAAAAACATTCGTGATTTAATTCAGTCATCTTTTCTTTCAGTTTTTGCATAAAAACAAGTGATCAGTTTATTGATTGTCTCATATAACATTCAACAAATTAACAAATTATTTATTCAACAACAAACTTCAGAATTTCACAAACAAAAATTACAATGGTTTACTAGGTATAATACAATTCAGGATGGAAAACATAGGTACCCAAACTAGGATTGACCTGTATGATGGCATACCTATAAAGTATATAAGTACTTATAAGTACTTTATATATACATATATGTATATATGTAAGTACTTATACTATGAGTTTTAAAGTATTGTAATCAAGTTCATTTAAAAATGGCTTGTATGTATTGAGTGTACTTAATTTTTATCCTATTCTACTACCGATTCAACGGTCATCCATTGCCACTTCAGCTTGCTAATCCTCTTGGACTTTAATCGGTGACTCTGGTTTATATTCTCTTAGCTTGGTCAACTTTAATCGACATCATTACTCGTAGGTCACAGAAATTATCATTTGAAATTATCTCTTCTAGATATCTCGTACTTATAGTAGGTATAAAGTGACTTATGTTACTACGCTATTGCAATACTACCAACCAAAAGGATATGAATTCAAACAATACATTTAGGTCACACCTACACGATATGCTAGTATGTTCGAATGTAGTGCCGATAACTTTTGGTCCATTGACAGAACATACCAGCTGCCCACCTTTACACGATTAATTGCTATGCCTTTGAGGACTGTAGTATATATACGAGTATGTATATATATAACTTGACCCATGAATATACCAGATAATTTTGCCCTGCCGGGTGATTTTTTACAAAAATAGACTATTTTTGCAAAGAGACTGACGATACAATCAGATCTTAAATATATGCAACTATACGATTACCACAATATGATATATCTTGACTAGGGCTTACGCACCCTAAAATGTAAATAATTAATATTTAATTTAGTAATTTGTGTATATAAAAATACTTTATCATAAAAAAAGATTAGAGTGGCTCAATTTTAATTAATTTAGCTGAGCATCTCTGTTATTGAAAATAGTCGAAATCTATGTTTGGACTCTTAAAGTAGGTACTTGGCTAATGTCGGTCCCATGCCTTATTAAATGTTTGATAGACGCTTTAAAGTACCTTTCGGTTCGTAGAACCCATTCCACTTCTAAGAACTTACGTGAAGTTTAATTGCACGGTAGACTTACGGGCGACCGCCTCATTCGGCCTATTAGGAGATCTACTCCGAAATTAATGAGTTCCTAGCAATTGAGAAACTAAGAGACTTTGTTTCTCAACCTGAGAGCAAGTAAAAACTATTTCACCCAAGCTTAAAAATATTGAAGAAGGGCAAAATTTAAAACACTAGACTTTTAGGTCGCCTGAAGTCCTCCGACATGGTATATCTATTTTAAAACTAAGTCCAACATTTTAACGTACACGGTTAAAAAATCTCACTATTAATTAACAAAGACTCTAAACTTAACTTAGTTTTATATTTACCAATTTTACTTAGCTGAACTGTTCAAAGCGACTAAGCAAGCTTCACTTTGAACCTTGTTACTGATTTCTACCTACGATAAACTATAACCACATTAACTTGAATATGTCGAAAGCAAATAACAATGAATTTTGTTTCTGAGTGGTTTCAGCCCCTCGCCACCCAGTGAGCAGCCGATTGCTCATGAATATCGATAAAAAGACATTTATTTATGAGATGAGTCATGAATAAAACATTATTATTGTCCGTAATTTAACACTTTCGCGTCCTTGCTTCAACAAGGTATGAACTGCTAATCAAGATAAGGATCAACTGGTGGATAAAGATGATGAATGGTTATAATGAATACCTGTCGTGCCGTGATCTAATGATTGATATTTTAAGCAACGCGCCTAGTTTCAAACAACGGCTTAGTGATAAATTGATGAGATAAATAGGTAAGTGTTTTAAGACTTTAATTGTATGCGTCATACTTCTGATTTTTATTTAAATAGTTGCTGAATTTATGTTGTTACCTACAAACTCGTAATATGTATATGTACCACTCTACTAAAAGCATGTACTTAAATTTACCATTAGAACTACGGCCCTCTATTCGATTCTCCTCACGTTTAAACTCGTGGCCTTGATATTCCACCCTTGTCTTCTTGCGTATTTTCATCATTTGCTTTTCCTCCAAGGTTTTCTTATTTAATATTACCAAACAATTTTCCGGTTCATTCAGAACCCAATACTTATTCAAGAGACATTCCTTTACACGCACAAAACCATTATTGTTCTGTATGAGATCTCAACAACAAAGGTACAAATATAACTGGAAACGCCGAAAGGTTGACTCGGTATTTCAATAATCGCTTATTCTACTTTTTATGGCGGACCTTATAAACTTGGACATAAGTCAGGGTTTAAGGTTGTTGTCTGGTTTGACAGCTATTGTGTGCCTGGCCCTATAGGGCACCTATATTTAAAATTATAGCTACGTACTTGTAACTCGTTTAACGTGATTTATCCAAGGCGGTTGCTGTGAAGTTGAATTGATATTATCATATAAAAAGCTGGATAAGACAATAAATCTACATTCAATCAGTAAAAATACCAACAAAATGTCGCGAAAGGTAATTCGTTGAATAATTAAAATAGTATAATTTTCATGTTTGTATCTTAATAATTATTTATCAGTGTTAGTGCTGCCAGATTGTGTGATTGAATTTTTGGTATATCTAAAGGTTTTTTGGCATTAAGGTCATTAAAAAATAGGAGTATGTTGACTATAAAATGCAAAAAAGATCCCAAATTAATGGTATAATTTACTAACACATTTCATTAATTAATTTCAGGTGGTTATAATATGCTGTTTTGCCTTGGCTTATGCCAACTCCCTTGATACTGAATACCCCTCACATACAGCAGTATCATATTCCTCAATAAGGTTTGGATCATCAAGCATTGAGAAGAACCCAGCTCCAATTGCATACGATGTTCTGACGACTTCACCTCTTTTCACACCAGCGTACCAAAACTACAAGACTTTAGATGGAAATCAACAGAACTCCTACAGCACTTTAGATACCACCAACACGAACATCAAATCAGTTGCCAGCTCTAAAACCGCTCCTAAATACACAGAAGTTATATTCCCTCGATACATTCCATCTGGACGACGTGTTCTAAACTTAGCTAAACCCCTTCCAACTAGTAGAAACATTCCTGTGCAACCGTCTCCAGAATTTGCTACGGTGCCTTCAGTACTGATGACTGCTGGACTTTCAGCGTATGCTTCTTTACCAGTTAAATCTTCTGTGCCTGAAGTATATTCAGCTCCTATGAAGGCTAAAGGGGTATCCAGCTATGGTTATACATCATCTCAGCCTGCACAAGCTTTTACTTATTCAGACGCTCTTGAACCTACGAGTAAATACTATTCAGAATCTATAGTAAAGAAGAGTGAAGGTCTATCTTCTTTGTCTTTTTTGGATGGGAATGAAACTCGACCAGTCAAAGTAGACCTTCCGGAATCCACAGTATCTCACGTTTCTGTTAGTAGTTCAGGAATCCACTATTCTTGGTAATTTTAGTTTAAGGCCGCGACTGACTTTAGTTTTTATGTGTGTACCTAGTTTTAGTTATTTTATTAAAATATTGCTGAACCATTGTTCTGTATTTTTATTGTTCCATTTTCACTAAATTTAATTGTACTAGGGGCAGTAACCCAACTTTAAGTGTGTACTAACAGTTAACAGGTTCTTACTAAGATCATTTTCGAAAAGAATTTCAAGCTTGGCTCGTTACGCATGGGATCTTTCCTTTCAAAGGCTTACCAACTAATTAGACGACATCAAAAATGTTAGCAACTTGGTAAACTATTTCATAACATTAATTGCAGACAATTATGTTATAACGGCCTAAGTTTGAATCACGTCATTTAGGTCCTAGAGCATTAAGGCTGCCTACGTCTAGACTAGACTATACTGAATCAACATTCTGCGGGCCAATTACGCACTTTGCTCACACAAGTAACTTACAAACAGAGGAATAGCTCCATAAAAATTGTGAAATGTTTAATGTTTTAGTCGTTCGACTTTGATGATCTTTAATTTGTTTCCGCCCCGAATAGTAGAATAACTATTTAAATCGCAATGATCACAATTTGCGTTCTTCAGATTCCCTTCAACTTAAAACTCCTGTCCATACGACAGAGTTTTAAGGTCGATCCTTCACTGTAACAGCCGTACGATTGTGGAACGATTTGCCCTTCTCTATAAGAACATCCAAGTCTATTAGTAATTTTAAAACAAAAGTACACACGCATTATCTGTCCCTGCGTTGAAGTTGTCGCTGCTTGTTAATTCATCATAACCATTTTTATAGTTGCTTGTTTTATTATAATTAAATTTGAGTTATTATTAATATTTTAGGTTTATAGTATGTAGGTATGTTTTTAATTTTATATAGATGCACCGCCGTCATGTGATATATTATAATCCTGTCCATACTAAGGTTGTCTGGAAGAGATCGCTTTTAGCGATAAGACCGCCCATTGTACTAAATTTGTTAGTAAAAATGATGTTCTGTATTTTACTTTGGTGTACAATAAAGAGTTATCTTATCTTATCTTATCTTATCTTAAATATTGGAAAAAATCACGCAAAAAAAAGTTATGAAGAAAATTCATTTTTTCATACATAGATGCAGCTAATGATGGCCGATTGACGTATATTGGCAGCCCGCGTCATATGCATGTCAAGGTGGTACGAAGTTCGGCAGGTCAGCTAGTATAATATATAATTTATTATATTTTTCTTTCCAATTATACTACTGATTGTAAGATACGTAATAGTTAAAATACGTAGGAGTTTTAAACCACAGTACTGTGCCACATCTAATAAACGGAGCTTTTTCTCTGCATATTTCTTACTCCTGTGTTTTAGTTACACAACCACAGCCTTTTATGTACCGAGCACAGAGGAAACTTGGGATAAATTAGTGTTGATCTCAAGGCCAGCTGGATAAATTAATTTGGGCAATAATTAAGTTAGGATGAACTTGGGGTTTTGATTACATTGTGTGGTTTTACTCGAGCGCACGCCTCTGCTTAATATAGCTTGAACTATTATTTTTATAGTATTACTTACGGAAAATTCCAAGATTTTAAAACCATCGCAAATTTTTGTTTGTTATTTTTTTTTTTAATCTTGGAATAGTTAATCTTCTGAACCTCATTTCAGTTAGTAGTAGATTAGATTAGATTAGATAATACTTTATTGCACACCACGAAACAAATACATATAAAAAAAAACAACTACGTAAATCTATGTAGTACCTAAATAATTAAACAAAAATTTGTAGCTAATAGTTACAAACTAAACTTAGCAACTATTTTAAAGTAGTGGATATAATGAGACAAAATTTCATTTTCATTATAAAATTATTTAAATTTAAAAAAATATCGAAGCCATTCTTATCAAAGAGAGTGCTTCTATGCAATAATTCTCTAAATATTTCTATTTTATTGATTATTATTTTTTATTTATTTCATTATTTTAGGTTTTTATTTTTTTGGTACTTTGTTTTTTCTATGTAAGTAAATATTTATTTTCAGCTGGTCTACACAGAACTGCGCTAAAGTTATCATGCTGTGTATACATGCTTTGGAATACAATCTAGGTCTAACTATATTCTGTATGTGATTGGTTGTATTATGTTTTGTGTGCCATAATAAAATAAATAAATAAAATTCTAAATTATATGATTTGAAAATGTTTCGTAAGGCGACTAGTCACGATCATATCCGTCACAGCTTGACCATATGTCGTCCGAGCCATTATCACATCACCAAGCCTCACTTCCATGAATATTTTGCGAAAGACGGTCATCCTTACTCACTGAACCACTTCTAACGAAATAAAGTGGCACAAGTATCACACTTATATTATAAATGTGAAAGTTTGGATGTTTGTTTATTAATTTGTTTGTTTGTTTGTTACTCAATCACGTCGCAACTGATGAACCGATTTCGATGAAATTTGGTATATATGTAGATTATAACCTGGATTATCACATAGACATACTTTTTATCCCATAAATTAGTTCCCATGGGATACAAATGGGGTGTCAAATCAAGTTGCAACAGCGAGTTAAGCTTTATTTCTAGGTTACCTACACATTTAGTAGTGTAACGCGTACGAAGCCGCGGGCAACAGCTAGTCTAGCATAAATAAAACTTTTGTCTGTCTGTACAGTACGGATTCAGGTAGTCATTGAAGTCCACGGTATTTATCATGAATTGTGTTAGTCAATAGGTAATACAAAGAATAGTGATGACTGTGGGAGTCATCACTACCCGTATCTAACCGTGCTGGACACCGACCACATCTAGACAATCGTAGGACGCCCTTCAGCAAGATAGACCTACGATTTGCACGCTGCCAGAGTCTGGATGAAAAGAACTTAAGATCGAGCTCAATGGCGCACCCCTACATCCAGCAGTGGACTGCTATAGGTTGATGACGATGATGATGAACCGAATACTAGGATTTCTTGAATCATGGGTATCAAAAACTACAAGTATTATGAATATTTGTAGATCATGCAACCATCAAATGGACTTTGTCCTGTAGCCTGAAACAACCCGCCAACAGCGCAACAAACGTGCCGAAAACATCGAAGTACTCGTAAGTTGGCTTAACGCACACGGAGACATAGTTAAATACTAGTATAACATAGAGAAATAAACTATGAAATAAACAATTCAAAGAACCTGCCTAGTCCAGTTTGAAGATTTCTTATTTATCTTACTTAACTTGAGATAGTATTTGCGTAGAAAACTGGTTGTAAAAGCTTACCGCTTGTAGGCTTACCGTCTGGGCGGTAGTCTGGATTTTTATAAAAATATCTCTAAAATTGTCCCTGTTAATCAAAAAGACCAAAAAGAAGAAGAGATTTCAGTGGATATCACTTCATCGTTTATGTTGAAAGCTCCTAGTAGTGAGTAATTAATTCGTAACACCACTGACAAGTATGTAAACTTGCATTTTGAAAGTGCATTGAAGAAGATTTAAACCCCAATTCAGGAGGGGGGGGGGGGGTCACATTTCGTATCGCGCTGACACGCGTCACATCAGTCAAACCAACGGGAGTTCCAACGTTAGACACGTTTTTAATTAGCGTGATTGAACCCAGGAGGATAGTTCTTATTGTCTAAAATTGTAAAGCCCTCCTTCTGCATCTGCTTAGAGTTTAGTTGCAGTAAGATGTCTCAAAATGATCTTTATGATGCCAAACACTCTTTATTTTTGCTATCATATTAATAATATTATTAGCCAAATTCTGCAGCGATACGGAGTGGGAGCCATCACTTCTATAAAAGCGGGCGCGCCCCACGGGCGGTCACATTTCCTTGCGCTAGTTGCCTAAAAAACTTACAGGGCTGAGCGCCATCTGCGCTCGCCAAAAGTTCGGTTAAGCTGTCACGGCCTCAGAGGCCAACAGCGATATAAGTCCATTCGAAAAAAAAAAAAAAAAAAAGGCGGTCACATTTGCTCGCTGGCGCTCGATGGAAAAACACCTTGGACTGGTTACGTATTGTGCATATCGGGTTACGTGAGCTATTTTTCTGTTTATTCATGTTCTAAGTGTTCAGTGCTATTTTGTGTATATTTGTATTAAAGTTGATTTGTTCCATTTTGGTTAATTTTCTGTTTGATTGTGTAAAATTTGTAATTTAAATAAAGTTTAGGTTTTTAGTTCTGTTTTTATCTTTAATCTACTCCTGATCCTTAGAATATAATATATATAATTATTAATATAATTTTGTTTGGCTTTAACGTAATAAAGTACTTAGATTTTCACTGCGTCTATTCAAAGCTTACTTATAGTACGATGTTTCAAAATGATACTTATGATTGCAATGAATATAGAGTATTTGACCCTAAATTTTATATAATATGTGGTGCGCAGAGTGAAATATTTCAAAACAATTGTGTGGCTTAATGTTAGGTACATTAACCACACAATTATTTTGAAAAATAAATAAATATTGCTGGCCATTTCACACAGTGCTATCTAGCCCCAAACTACGCAGAGCTTGTACTATGGGACTCTGATAACTGATAGAATAGTTACATACTTTTTTTTGTAAATACATAGGTACTGTTAATGTATAGAAATACATCCAGACCCGGAACAAATATATGTAGATATATAAGAACCGACGCTTGGTAGCCATCTTTTAGTGTAAACGAAGCTTTCGAGGGTATACAATAAGTACGTGTCCATTACGGGATTTGTGCTACAATGGTAGAGTACAGTGGTGTACATTACTCAAATGTTGTGTTGCAGAGGTAGGCTGGCGGTACACGATTGACCTGTCCATGTAAATTGCAAAACATTTGATAGAGAGGGTTTTTATGGCGGCAAACCTAAAAGAAAAACACAAAGTACTTTTTTTTTCTTTTATCAGGACTATCAAAATGCACTTAACATAGCACTCGAGTATGTGTACCTACGTATACGTAATGAACTGATATTTTGTAAATATTAACAAATTTGCAGTCAAATATTAATATACCAAATATTATATTTTTATGCCGGCGTTGAAGCTACTCCACAATTTTCATAATTTTTGCAGTTTCATCGTTCTATCTGAAATCTGTTTGTACCTACTACTTGTTCTAAATAAATGAAATTTTAAATGAAATTCTTTATACTTATCTACCTCAAACAGTTAACTTTCAATAAAACGGATTAAAATAAAGTCTGAGATCATTCTTACTCGATCCTACTATTTATATTTATAAACTAAATAGTTTTATAGGATCAAACTAATTTATATTCGAATTGGTTTCGGTTGCAGGAGCATCTATAGCAATAATTTTATAGAGGATAAGTTTATTATTTGTATTTATGTTTGTAGAGGGTAATCACAAAAACTACTGAACCGATTTCAAAAGTTTTTTTAATGATAAAAAGCTACACTATCCTTAAGTGCCTGAGTTATTTAAATAAGTTTTCAAAGTTTTCTGTACGAAATCACAATATTTATGAGTCAAGTCGAAGGTAAAGATATTGAATGCAACTGCAAAATTTGCGAGCAGATTAGCTAGTAATTAAAACTACTATAGCTTCTGTAATTCCATTTTATGGTGACTCCTTTACAGTTCAAGCTGTGCGGCTGAGGAACGCTTTACCTTTCTCTATTAGATCATCTAAATCTCTTCCTATCTTCAAAGCTAAGGTATACAACCATTTCCTTTCTTTGTCTACGCACTGCTAGTTTATCGTTATGTTTATCTCCTTTATTGTAGTTTATATATAAGTATATATTATTATATTTGTAAGTATATATATTTAGTTTATTGGTAAGTATAGGTAGTTTATGTAAGTTTATGAATATACTCGTATTTACACCGCCGTCTTTTTGATTTTGTTTTGTCCTGTCCATCCAAAGGTTGTCTGGAAGAGATCGCTTTTAGCGATAAGACCGCCCATTGTACTTACCTCAATTTTTGTGTATTTTGTTGTATTTTTAATTTTGTTGGTGTGCAATAAAGAGTATTCTATTCTATTCTATAATCTCTGGCGTAGCATGTAAACTGTTCTTAAATAAGCGCACAGTGTTAACCCTCGTAAAAGCATGGTTGTGGTAAAATCACGCGTGTCCCGGGCTTGCACAATTGGAATACCTGTTGACCTGAACAAAATGCTTGCAATGTAGCCGGTAGAAATAGGCGTATATAAAGAATTCAGATTCCAAAGGGGCAAAATGTTGGGACAGAAAAATTCTTGAGCAAGGACCACGCATTGTAGCGCTGTGTAGTCCCCACTAAACGGAAATTGGCTTATGGCGAAGTAATCTCAATATATAAAAATCTCGTGTCACAGAGTTTGTAACAAAGCTCCTCCGAAATGGCTTGACCGATGCTTTTGAAATTTTTTGTGTATTCGGTAGGTCGTAAAGTATTTTTCGCCCTTCTACCCCCACATTATTTAATCGCGATTTTAGTATTTTTGTATGAACAATATCATATAATTTAACCGTCGTTCATTGACGTGAAGTATCGCGTCACTTTGACATTTTATTCTGCATTTGATTTCTTTGTTAATTTATATGGCAGAACAACTTTTGCGGGGTCATAGATCATTTGCAACGGTATTTAGATGATTCAACTGTTTCTTCTCCATTTTATAGTCTTGTAAATAATTCAATATTATTTCTAGTAATAAACTTAATTATAAGTACCTACCCAATAAAAATTAGGTAGTTTGACTAAGTAACCTTGGATTTTAGTTACTACGTAGGTACTAAAGTGCTATTGGAGAGATCCCGAGAGAAGCTCATTCATATTTTGTACCTACCAAAAATGTATGTTATCCTTTGTAAAATAAACATGAAACAATAAATAAATATGGATAAGAATTTGGGGATGGCTATTTGGAAGCTATCTCTCTTCTTTGATGGGTGAAAGGAAAGTTATGAAAAAAACATATGATCGTTATTTATTAAATAGGTTGCTGGGAGCCGTTGCAGACCGAACCAGGTCGGTCACTCTAGAAATCGATGGGAAGTTCTATGTTCTGCGGAGGACATCCTATTGTTGAGTAATGATGATGAAAATATTGGCCGAGTAGTCCAAAACGTTGCTAAGAATATGATGCTGCTAAAGAAGAGAATACACGCGCGATAGAAATAGAATATTGATATTATTTCTTCAAGTCAACAAATAGTTAGGGACAACAAATAGTGTGTTGCATGATATTACCACATACTCATTTAAACTCATGATGGGACCCTTTGAACTATGACCCTTTGTATATCTTTAGACCCTTCCTTCCATATAGGTATATCTTTATCATAATCACAATCTGATCATGACACTGAAATGAATACAAAAATAATAATGCTGACATTTCACGCTGCGCCTCCAAATCCTAAACTTAGGCAAAGCTTGGACTTTGTTGGGAACCAGTTAACTGATAGAATACTTGTATACTTCGTAAATACATACGTCTTATCTTTATTACGTAGTATAAAATGAAGTGGCTTCCGATGTCTGTTCCCTTAGATCTTTCAAACTACTCAACGGATTTTAATGCAGTTTTCAGCAATAAATAGAGTAATTCAAGAGGAAGGCTTATATGTATAATACATAGATAACTCTGTTTGTTTGTTAGAAATGTGTTGTTAGAGATAGAAATTTTTCAAGGAGATAGATTATATCCTGGGAAAGGACATAGGCTACGTTTTAGCCAACTGTGCAAAGTGAGGGTAATGTTTTATTGAAAACCCACCCATGCGGAGCCGCGGGCGGGTCAGCTAGTAATTTATAAAGAAATATCCAGACTCAAAACAATATCTGTAGATCATGCAAACATTTGTTACGCGGCGGGAATAGAACCCACAAACTCCTGCGTCTCAGCCGACTATTCCACTTCGCCTAACACAGACAGAAGTTACATACTTTGGTTTGACCACCTACTAGTTTCCCAAACTAAGTTTACTCTAGTTTAAATCTCATGCTAACGGAAATTACTTAATCAAAAAGTAAAGCAAAAAATTCTCACCGACAAACTGTACATAATTATAAAGGACTTGATTCAAGATTGACCTCATTATTTTATAAAAACGACAATTTGAAGGTCTGCCTTATGGCTCCTGTTTGTCGCTATGTCAAGGGCGGAAACAGAGGTTAGTGGATGATTTCAGGATACCTTCGATGTATGTCGCGAAAACTTTGGCTAACTTTCAGCAGAATCTAATTTGTATCAGAGTTCACAATAATGGTAGCATAATGAGCTTGGAGAAATATACCATAACAAACTAGCAACAAGCAACTGAAAGGACAAGCAGGCGCATGACTCAGTACCATCCATGCCTAGTTAATATACCACCTATTCACACACACCGTTTTGGTTCTACGTTCTTGATGCGTTTAGCAAGGTATGGAACACTTTACTATTTTTTTTTCCAAAAGAATACAATCTGGCCCTCTTTAAGGTAAGAGTAAATAGGTTTCTTCTAGATCTTCATGCTTCATCTTAGACCACATCATCGGTTACTATCAGGTGAGATTGTGGTCAAAAGAATATATATCCAAAAAAAACCCCCTGACGCGTCGCACGTTGGGGCTGTCAATAAAAAGTATCCCATAAATAAATACATAAATATTGCTGGACATTTGACACAACGCTATCTAGCCCCAAACTAAGCTGAGCTTGTACTGTTTTTTTTTTTGTAAATATACACTTATAATATATAGAAAAACACCCAGAAACATCCCATGTTTAAATACCAAATTGATTCACCCGTTACGACGTGATTGAGTGACGAAGAAACGAACATATATCCCAACTTCCGCTTTAAAAATTACAGTGATAGAGTGTTACCAGACACATTTATTAGTCCAGACCCCACACAAAATAAATATTTCCAGATAATGCTTATATATGTCCGCCATCGGGAATCCAACCCCAGCGTTCATCATTTAAGAATACTAAACTACAACACTATACTTCTATGTTATACTTACGTTATGATATGTTAAGTTTAACCTAATTTTGTTATTAATAACACGATTTGTATTTATCGCGTAACTTTACATACATTTTTTTATTTATAGTCCCAATGTTTTAACTGTGTTGCAACATTCGTTGTGTATAACCGTATAGTTGCTATTGTTTAGAGACCACAATATTGATCCTTAAACCACCAGTAAACTGTACCCCAGTCACAAACATAAGGTTTTAGACCATTCGATTTAACCTGCAATCTTTTTCACCATAATATTTTCTATTCAATCAAGTATCCCTAAAAAGGAAAACTCTTTACAAAATGTTAATTGATTTGAGCATGAATCCTAGCACCAGCGACTAAGATTATGGCCATAAATATGTTAGTAACATAATTAAATTTAATTTTAGCTATATCGGTAAGTGACATACTAATCTAGTAGTCGTATACTGCATTAGTTTCATACATTTTGTGTCCTAACAAGCGTGTATGTAGTCTGAACTAGATTCAGTACTAAGGTGCGCCTGCGCACGGGGGTAGACTGCTTGGTATAAAAGTGCCACACTACACTTAAATCGTATCACTTGCCGTAAGGATTTTATATAACAAAATGGCAGCTAAGGTACTTACTATATAAAATACTTATAAAGTACAGTGATTTTTATACATAAAAATAAAAGGGATAATGACATTACAAGTAATATCTATCAAATCTGGAAAATGGAATTAAGTTATTTTTGTTCCAGAAATATTATAATTCAGGAAAAGGATAACTGTTTCATCATTAATCGTTTGAAACTCCAGAACTGGCATTTATACACAATTTGTCCTTCTCTCCAGATATTGCACAGTGTTTTAATATCCTGAAGCAATAATTGAAAAATATTAATTTGTCTATTATAATGACATTGACATTGTAAAATATAATGAATTTGTTTATCCCGCCACTTTAGATAGTGATATAAATTTAAACACTGATTTGAATGTATTACCTTGTTTCAGTTCATCGTCCTTCTGTGCGCGTTGGCATCAGCCCGCGCTGGTGGCTTATATGGAGGCGCATACGCTGCCCCCTACGCCTCCTACGCCGCTGCAGCCCCGGCGTACGCCTCCTACGCCGCTGCTGCCCCAGCGTACGCGTCATACGCTGCTCCCGCCGTGTCGTACGCTGCACCTGCTGTGTCATACGCCGCCCCTGCGGTATCATACGCGTCTGCGCCTCTCATCAAGAGCTACGCCGCTCCCGTCGCGACGTACGCGTCTGCTCCTATCGTGAAGAGCTACGCCGCACCAGCTCTGTCTTACAGCGCCCCAGCCGTCTCATACGCTGCCCCGGCGTACTCCGCGTACTCCGCGCCTGTGGTTAAGGCTGTCGCCCCTGCAGTGTCCTCCATCTCGTCTTACTCCACTCAGACCGCTCACGCTACCCCGGTAGCAGCATACGCCCACGGCCCCGTGGCCTACTCTGCTCCTATCTCAGCCTACGCTCACGCTGCTCCCTTAAGCTACGCCGCACACGCCGCGCCGTTGGCCACGTACGCCGCCGCCCCTGTCCTAAAATCAGCTGTGGCTTACTCGGCTGCTCCTGCCGTCTCCCACGTGTCCTACAACGGACTTGCCTCGAACTACGGCTGGTGATCGGAGTGTCTGTTTGTTTAGTTGTTACATTTGTATATATTTTATACGAGAACAATGCGAATAAAATGTTAAAAGTGAACATTTTCTTTACTTGTGTAATGTATAATTTTCCGAAACCGACGTTTTTATGATACTAGTTTCTAATACTTTTAGGGCGACATGCGCAACGATACCTTAACTGAATATGATTTAGAGAGTTGTCGAATGATGCAAATACGTCAAATTTAAAAATAATTATAACAAGGGAAATGAAAACATTTATTTGACTTGACATAATGGACAAAAAAATACAAAAGATGATTGTGAAATAAAGTTAATGAAAGATCTATGATTAAACATGTTTAGTCGCTACATACGTTTATGGATCGTTGTGCAATCCGGGCTTATTGTGTATCGTTCATTTATATGTAAATAAATGCCCTTTTATTTTATTTTTTTTATAAATTATTCCAAGCTATCTAAAGGTAGGTATTTGTTTAGAAAAATTCACGAATTGAACTAAGACATTGTCAGTCGAAACACCGATAAGACGGTACGTGATAAATCCCGTATTTACAATAATTATCTGAATGTAAATTTTACTACTGATGTACTACTTCTTTACTTACAAAAGTTTGGAAAGTCAACTTACAAGGAGCATTAAATATTATTTGATGCGTATTAGCTTGATTTACATAGCTCTGGGCCATATAACAACTCTTTTTAAAACTCCTGTGATGCGCTTTTAAATCCGCAAATACTCGACCAGTGGTACCAAAAGATGGATACCATCAATAAAATCGAGGCTCAAATAGGCAATGCCCGATTACATAAAACTTTGTATAGAACCAGTTAGCTTGGATTGGCTCGTTGCGAATACAAACTGCCCTTTAAACTTGCAGTGGTTGATAATTCAAAACTAGGCCATGTACTAGAATATCAAGGACTTGATAAAACAGAACTAACGTTTGTTATTAATAAAGGACCTTACAAAGTACGGGTTTTTTTTAAATATGGGTACTTAATGTAAAAGGGCTGTTGACATTGCATTATATATATATATATATATATATATAATATACTTATATTAAATATGACTTTAACACTACAAAGTGTACAATCCTCAATATAATCTATTTAAATAGGTATTGAATAAGGTTTTAAAATTGTAATGATTACTTTTATATTGAATGTCTAAGTGGTAAACAGTAAGTTTTGGAAGGACCGGGTCCTTTTTGTCGAGAAACTATTTAAAAGTGAGTAAAGGAATAAAAAATGGCACTCCGGGAGTGCCGACAGAAGTGGAAACTTGAACAATTACGAGATACTTGACGACCTCCGTGGTGCAGTGGGCGAATAGCCGGCTGAGACGCAGGGGGTAGCGGGTTCGATTCCCACTGCGGAACAAATGTTTGCATGATCTACAGATATTTGTTACCAGTCTGGATGTTTTTCTATATATCCTAAGTATGTATTAAAAAAAATGTATATAAGTATTCTATCAGTTATCTGGTTCCCATAGTACAAGCTCTGCTTAATTTGGGGCTAGATAGCGCAGTGTGAAATGTCCAGCAATATTTATTTACTTATATACAGAGACTAGAGGTTGCGTTGTGCGCGAGCTGCTCGCAGCTCGCGTGTTTTTCTTTTAGTCGAAGAAGTAATTAAAGAGGATATCGAGCTGTTAAAAGCCATCAAAGAGGATATCCATGTGTAAGAAGCAGTCAAAGACGATATCGAAATGGAAGAAGCAATCAAATCAAAGAGGATTTCCAAGTGGAAGCAGCAATCAAAGATGATATCGAAGTGGAAGAAGCAATCAAAAAGGATATTGAAGTGAAAGAAGCAATCAAATAGGATATCGAAGTAGCAGAAACAATCAAAGAGGAAATTAAAGTTGAGGAAGAAATCAAAGAGGATACCAAGGTGGTAGAAGCATTCTAAGAGGATGACGAAGTAAAAAAAGCAATCAAAGACGATATCGAAGTGGAAGAAGCAATCCAATGGATATTGAAGATGAAGAAGGAATAAAAGAGGATATCGAAGCGGAACAAGCAATCGTAGAGGATATCAAAGTTAAAGAAGCAATCAAAGAGGATACCAATGTGGAAGAAGCAATCAAAGAGGATATCGAAGTGGAACAAGCAATCAAAGAGAAAAAAATTGGATGTTCCAAAATGATCATGATAATAGTTGTATAAAAAAAATTTAACGTTGCAAAAAAGATCATGATGAACGTTGCATAAAAAAAATCTGGACGTTCCAAAATGATCAGGATTGACGTTGCATAATATAAATGTATGTTGTAAAATGATAATGATCAAAAATTTGTACTAATATTTTGTCAAAGTTTGCTAGTGCTATCTCTTCCCGTTTAGAAGATACGAGCGATTAAAGTTTTGTAAGAAAAATCATAAATTTGTTGATTGGATATCGAAGTGGAAGAAACTATCAAAGAGAATGTTGAAGTGGAAGAAGCAATCAAATAGGATATCGAAGTGGCAGAAACAATCAAAGCGGAAATTGAAGTTGAGTAAGCAATCAAAGAGGATACCAAGGTGGTAGAAGCATTCAAAGAAGATGACGAAGTGAAAAAGCAATCAAAGACGATATCGAAATGGAAGAAGCAGTCAAAGACGATATCGAAGTGGGAGAAGCAATCAAAGAGGATATCGAAGTTAAAGAAGCAGTCAAAGATGATGTCGAAGTGGAAAAAACATTCAAAGAAGATGACGAAGTGAGAGAAGCATTCAAAAAGGATGTCAAGGATGACAATAAAAAAACGGTTGCACCAAAAATTTATACCAATATTTTGTACAAGTTTGCTAGGGCTATCTCTTCCCGTTTAGAAGATACGAGCGGTTGAAGTTTTGTATGAAAGACCACAATTTTGTAGAGAGCATAATGAAGTAACTTAAGCAATTAAAGAGGATATGAAAGTAGAAGAAGCATTTTAAAGGGATAACGAAGTGGAACATGCAAAAATAGAAGATGTCGAGGCGGAAGAAACAATCAAAGAGGATATCGAAGTGGAAGAAGCAATCAAAGAGGGTATCGAAGTGGAAGAAGCCATCACAGAGGATATCGAAGTGAAAATGCTATCAAAGACGATATCAAAGATGAAGACGCAATCAAAGAGAATAATGCAGTGCAAGAAGCAATCAAAAGGAAATCGAAGATGATATCGAAGTGGAAGGAGTAAACAAAGAGGATATTGAAGTGGGAGAAGCAATCAAATAGGATATCGAAGTAGCAAAAACAATCAAAGAGGAAATTGAAGTTGACTAAGGAATCAAAGAGGATACCGAGTTGGTAGAAGTATTCAAAGAGGATGACGAAGTGAAAAAAGCAATCAAAGACGATATCGAAGTGAAAGAAATAGTCAACGACGATATCAAAATGGAACAAGCAATCAAAGCGGATATCGAAGTGGAAGAAGCAATCAAAGAGGATATCAAAGTGGAAGAAGCCATCACAGGATATCGAAGTAAAAATGCAATCAAAAACGATATCGAATATGAAGACGCAATCAAAGAAAATATTGCAGTGCAAGAAGCAATCAAACGGAAATCAAAGAGGAAGGAGCCCTTACAGAGGATACCGAAGTGAAAATGCCATCAAAGAGGATATCAAAGATGAAGAAGCAATCCAATGGATATTGAAGATGAAGAAGGAATAAAAGAGGATATCGAAGTGGAACAAGCAATCGTAGAGGATATCAAAGTTAAAGAAGCAATCAAATAGGATATCAATGTGGAAGAAGCAATCAAAGAGGATATCGAAGTGGAACAAGCAATCAAAGAGAAAAAAATTGGATGTTCCAAAATGATCATGATAATAGTTGTATAAAAAAAATTTAACGTTGCAAAAAAGATCATGATGAACGTTGCATAAAAAAAATCTGGACGTTCCAAAATGATCAGGATTGACGTTGCATAATATAAATGTATGTTGTAAAATGATAATGATCAAAAATTTGTACTAATATTTTGTCAAAGTTTGCTAGTGCTATCTCTTCCCGTTTAGAAGATACGAGCGATTAAAGTTTTGTAAGAAAAATCATAAATTTGTTGATTGGATATCGAAGTGGAAGAAACTATCAAAGAGAATGTTGAAGTGGAAGAAGCAATCAAATAGGATATCGAAGTGGCAGAAACAATCAAAGAGGAAATTGAAGTTGAGTAAGCAATCAAAGAGGATACCAAGGTGGTAGAAGCATTCAAAGAAGATGACGAAGTGAAAAAGCAATCAAAGACGATATCGAAATGGAAGAAGCAGTCAAAGACGATATCGAAGTGGGAGAAGCAATCAAAGAGGATATCGAAGTTAAAGAAGCAGTCAAAGATGATGTCGAAGTGGAAAAAACATTCAAAGAAGATGACGAAGTGAGAGAAGCATTCAAAAAGGATGTCAAGGATGACAATAAAAAAACAGTTCCACCAAAAGTTTATACCAATATTTTGTACAAGTTTGCTAGGGCTATCTCTTCCCGCTTAGAAGATATGAGCGATTGAAGTTTTGTATGAAACACCACAATTTTGTAGAGCGCATAATGAAGTAACTGAAGCAATTAAAGAGGATATGAAGTAGAAGAAGCATTTTAAAAGGATAACGAAGTGGAACATGCAAAAATAGAAGATGTGGAGGCGGAAGAAACAATAAAAGAGGATGACGAAGTGTAACAAGCAATCAAAGAGAATATTCGAATAGTGGATGTCGCATAATAAAAAAAAATTGACGTTCCAAAATGATCATAGTGGATGAGGCATAAATAAAAAAAAACTGATGTTCCAAAATGATCACAGTGGATGTTGCATAATAAAAAAAAAATGACGTTCCAAAAGTGATCATTGTGGATGAGGCATAATTTAAAAAAAAATTGACGTTCCAAAATGATCATTGCGGATGAGGCATAATTAAAAAAAATTGATGTTCCAAAATTATCACAGTGGATGTTGCATAATAAAAAAAAAGAAATTGACGTTCCAAAATGATCATTGTGGATGAGGCATAATTAAAAAAAATGATGTTCCAAAATGATCGCAGTGGATGTTGCATAATAAAAAATAATTGACGTTCCAAAGTGATCATAGTGGATGAGGCATAATTGAAAAAAAAATGATGTTACAAAATGATCACAGTCGATGATGCATAATAAAAAAAAAATAATTGACGTTCCAAAGTGATCATTGTGGATGAGGCATAATTAAAAAAATGATGTACCAAAATGATCACAGTGGATGTTGCATAATAAAAAAAAAATGACGTTTCAAAGTGATCTTTGTGGATGAGGCATAATTGAAAAAAAAATGATGTTACAAAATGATCACAGTGGATGTTGCATAATAAAAAAAATAATAATTGACGTTCCAAAGTGATCATTGTGGATGAGGCATAATTAAAAAAAATGATGTACCAAAATGATCACAGTGGATGATGCATAATAAAAAAATAAAAAATAATTGACGTTTCAAAGTGATCATTGTGGATGAGGCGTAATTAAAAAAATGATGTACCAAAATGATCACAGTGGATGTTGCATAATAAAAAAAAAAAAATGACGTTTCAAAGTGATCATTGTGGATGAGGCATAATTGAAAAAAAAATGATGTTACAAAATGATCACAGTGGATGATGCATAATAAAAAAAAAATAATTGACGTTCCAAAGTGATCATTGTGGATGAGGCATAATTAAAAAAATGATGTACCAAAATGATCACAGTGGATGTTGCATAATAAAAAAAAAAAATGACGTTTCAAAGTGATCATTGTGGATGAGGCATAATTAAAAAAATGTGGATGTTCCAAAATAAACATGATGAACGTTGCATACTAAAAAAAAAAAAAATTGGATGTTCCAAAATGATGATGATGACCTTTGCAAAAACTATGAAAGTTATCTCATGTCCCTCCACCACCATTATATAGAATCAAGCAAATTTACAGTAATTTTATAGTACACACAAGCCGTGGGCTCCCTACAAAAACAGTATGAAAATTACGGCAAACGAAATATACGGTTTACGGTATTCATACAGAAATATTTTGTATGGGACAATTTTTTTTTTGTATGAAAGACAATTTTTTTTTCATGGAACCGGATATAAAAAAATGTCCTCTGCAACATTAGTTTTTGCACCAGCGCTGTAAGACCTATACTTTCCGAGATACGAGGTGGATGGGAGCGAATGGGGGACAAAAGGGGTACTTTAGGATTTATTCCCAACTCATCGGAACTCCCTCTATACGAACCCACCAAACATTTTCACCCTACGAGGTGGTATCTGGGAGAACAAACATGTCAATGAGTCAGTCAGTCAGTCAGTGGTAATCGAGCTTTATATAATATAACTAGAGGTTGCGTTGTGCGCGAGCTGCTCGCAGCTCGCGTGTTTTTCTTTTAGTCGAAGAAGTAATTAAAGAGGATATCGAGCTGATAAAAGCCATCAAAGAGGATATCCATGTGTAAGAAGCAGTCAAAGACGATATCGAAATGGAAGAAGTAATCAAATCAAAGAGGATTTCCAAGTGGAAGCAGCAATTAAAGAGGATATTGAAGTGAAAGAAGCAATGAAATAGGATATCGAAGCAGCAGAAACAATCATAGAGGAAATTAAAGTTGAGTAAGCAATCAAAGAGGATACCGAGGTGGTAAGAGCATTCTAAGAGGATGACGTAGTAAAAAAAGCAATCAAAGACGATATCGAAGTGGAAGAAACAGTCAAAAACGATATCGAAGTGGAAGGAGCAATCAAAGAGGATATTGAAGTGAAAGAAGCAATCAATTAGGATATCGAAGTAGCAGAAACAATCAAAGAGGAAATTAAAGTTGAGTAAGCAATCAAAGAGGATACCGAGGTGGTAGAAGCGTTCTAAGAGGATGACGAAGTGAAAAAAGCAATCAAAGACGATATCGAAGTGGAAGAAACCGTCAAAAACGATATCGAAGTGGAAGAAGCAATCAAAGAGGATATTGAAGTGAAATAAGCAATCAAATAGGATATCGAAGTAGCAGAAACAATCAAAAAGGAAATTAAAGTTGAGTAAGCAATCAAAGAGGATACCGAGGTGGTAGAAGCGTTCTAAGAGGATGACGAAATGAAAAAAGCAATCAAAGACGATATCGAAGTGGAAGAAACAGTCAAAGACGATATCGAAGTGGAAGAAGCAATCAAAGAGGATATCGAAGTGGAAGAAGCAATCAAAGAGGATATCGAAGTGGAAGAAGCAATCAAAGAGGGTATTGAAGTGGAAGAAGCCATCACAGAGGATATCGAAGTGAAAATGCTATCAAAAACGATATCGAAGATGAAGACGCAATCAATGAGAATATTGCAGTGAAAGAAGCAATCAAAAGGAAATCGAAGGTGATATCGAATTGGTAGAAGCAATAAAAGAGGATATCAAAGTGAAAGAAGCAATCAAAGAGGATATCGAGCTGTTTAACGTTATCGAAGAGGATATCCATGTGTAAGAAGCAGTCAAAGACGATCGAAATGGAAGAAGCAATCAAATCAAAGAGGATATCCAAGTGGAAGCAGCAATCAAAGATGATATCGAAGTGAAAGAAGCAATCAAAGAGGATATTGAAGTGAAAGAAGCAATCAAATAGGATATCGAAGTAGCAGAAACAATTAAAGAGGAAATTGAAATTGAGTAAAAGACGTCGAGGACAAGGATAAAAATAAAAAACGGTTTCACCAAAAACTTATACTAATATTTTGTAAAAGTTTCCTCGAGCTATCTCTTCCCGTTTAAAAGATACGAGCGATTTAAGTTTTGTATGACAACCCATAATTTTGTGGAGTGGAAATTGAAGTAAAAGAAGCAATTGAAGAAGACATATAAGTAGAAAAAGACATTAAAAAGGATATCAAAGTGGAAGAAGCAAAAATAGAGGATATCGAGGTGAAAGAAGCATTCAAAAAGGATGTCAAGAGCAACGATGGTAATAAAAAAACTATTCGACCAAAAATTTGAACCAATATTTTGTAAAAGTTTGCTAGGCGTAACTGTTCCCGTTTAGAAGATACGAGCGATTTAAGTTTTGTATGAAAACCCATAATTTTGTGGAGTGGAAATTGAAGTAAAAGAAGGAATTGAAGAAGACATATAAGTAGAAAAAGACATTAAAAAGGATATCAAAGTGGAAGAAGCAAAAATAGAGGATATCGAAGTGAAAGAAGCATTCAAAAAGGATGTCAAGATCAATGATGGTAATAAAAAAAATATTCGACCAAAAATTTGTACCAATATTTTGTAAAAGTTTGCTAGGCGTAACTGTTCCCGTTTAGAAGATACGAGCGATTTAAGATTTGTATTAAAACCCATAATTTTGTAGAGTGGAAATTGTAGTAAAAGAAGCAATTAAGAAAATATATAAGTAGATAAAGCAATTAAAAAGGATATCAAAGTGGAAGAAGCAAAAATAGAGGATATCGAAGTGAAAGAAGCATTCAAAAAGGATGTCAAGATCAATGATGGTAATAAAAAAAATATTCGACCAAAAATTTGTACCAATATTTTGTAAAAGTTTGGTAGGCGTAACTGTTCCCGTTTAGAAGATACGAGCGATTTAAGATTTGTATTAAAACCCATAATTTTGTAGAGTGGGAATTGAAGTAAAAGAAGCAATTGAGAAAATATATAAGTAGATAAAGCAATTAAAAAGGATATCAAAGTGGAAGAAGCAAAAATAGAGGATATCGAGGTGAAAGAAGCATTCAAAGAGGAAGACAAAGTAAGAGAAGCATTCGAAAAGGATGTCAAGGGCAATGATGGTATTAAAAAAACTATTCCACCAAAAATTAGTACCAATATTTTGTAAAAGTTTGCTGGGGGTAACTCTTCCCGTTTAGAAGATACGAGCGATTTAAGATTTGTATTAAAACCCATAATTTTGTAGAGTCGATATTGAAGTAAGAGAAGTAATTGAAGAAAATAGAAAAAAACAATTCATAAGTATATTGAAGTAAAAATGCCATCAAAGAGGATTTCGAAGTTATAGAAACAATTAAAGAGGATATCAATGTGAAAGAAACATTCGAAAACGAAAAGGAAGTGAGAGAAGAATTCAAAATGATGGCAAGGGCGATGATGACCGTAAAATAACGATTCCACCCAAAATTAGTGCTACAAAAAAAAAAATTTTCCAAAATGATCACAGTGGATGTTGCATAATAAAAAAAAATTGACGTTCCAAAATGATCATGTGGATGAGGCATAATTTAAAAAAAATGATGTTCCAAAATGATCACAGTGGATGATGTATAATAAAAAAAAAAAATTGACGTTCCAAAGTGATCATTGTGGATGAGGCGTAATTATAAAAATGATGTACCAAAATGATCACAGTGGATGTTGCATAATACAAAAAAATAATAATAATTGACGTTCCAAAGTGATCATTGTGGATGAGGCATAATTAAAAAAAATTATGTTCCAAAATGATCACAGTGGATGATGCATAATAAAAAAAAATATGTACCAAAATGATCACAGTGGATGTTGCATAATAAAAAAATAAATAATTGACGTTCCAAAGTGATCATTGTGGATGAGGCATAATTAAAAAAAATGATGTACCAAAATGATTACAGTGGATGTTGCATAATAAAAAAAAATAATTGACGTTCCAAAGTGATCATTGTGGATGAGGCATAATAAAAAAAATGATGTACCAAAATGATCACAGTGGATGTTGCATAATAAAAAAAAAATTGACGTTCCAAAGTGATCATTGTGGATAAGGCATAATTAAAAAAAATGATGTACCAAAATGATCACAGTGGATGTTGCATAATAAAAAAAAAAATAATTGACGTTCCAATGTGATCATTGTGGATGAGGCATAATTAAAAAAAAATGATGTTCCAAAATGATCACAGTGGATGATGCATAATAAAAAAATAAAAAATAATTGACGTTCCAAAGTGATCATTGTGGATGAGGCATAATTAAAAAAAATGAGGTACCAAAATGATTACAGTGGATGTTGCATAATAAAAAAAAAATAATTGACGTTCCAAAGTGATCATTGTGGATGAGGCGTAATTAAAAAAAATGATGTACCAAAATGATCACAGTGGATGTTGCATAATAAAAAAAAAATTGACGTTCCAAAGTGATCATTGTGGATAAGGCATAATTAAAAAAAATGATGTACCAAAATGATCACAGTGGATGTTGCATAATAAAAAAAAAAAAAATTGACGTTCCAATGTGATCATTGTGGATGAGGCATAATTAAAAAAAATGATGTTCCAAAATGATCACAGTGGATGATGCATAATAAAAAAATAAAAAATAATTGACGTTCCAAAGTGATCATTGTGGATGAGGCGTAATTAAAAAAATGATGTACCAAAATGATCATAGTGGATGTTGCATAATAAAAAAAATAAAAAATTGACGTTCCAAAGTGATCATTGTGGATGAGGCATAATTAAAAAAAATGATGTACCAAAATATCACAGTGGATGATGCATAATAAAAAAAAAATTGACGTTCCAAAGTGATCATTGTGGATGAGGCATAATTAAAAAAAATGATGTACCAAAATGATCACAGTGGATGTTGCATAATAAAAAAAAAATAATTGACGTTCCAAAGTGATCATTGTGGATGAGTCATAATTAAAAAAATGTGGATGTTCCAAAATAAACATGATGAACGTTGCATACTAAAAAAAAAAAAAAAATTGGATGTTCCAAAATGATGATGATGACCTTTGCAAAAACTATGAAAGTTGTCTCATGCCCCTCCACCACCATTATATAGAATCAAGCAAATTTACAGTAATTTTATAGTACACACAAGCCATGGGCTCCCTACAAAAACAGTATGAAAATTACGGCAAACGAAATATACGGTTTACGGTATTCATACAGAAATATTTTGTATGGGACAATTTTATTTTTGTATGAAAGACAATTTTTTTTTCATGGAACCGGATATAAAAAAATGTCCTCTGCAACATTAGTTTTTGCACCAACTCTCTAAGACCTATACTTTCCGAGATACGAGGTCGATGTGAGCGAATGGGGGACAAAAGGGGTACTTTAGGATTTATTCCCAACTCATCGGAACTCCCTCTATACGATCCCACCAAACATTTTCACCCTACGAGGTGGCATCTGGGAGAACAAACATGTCAATGAGTCAGTCAGTCAGTCAGTCAGTGAGTGGTAATCGAGCTTTATATAATATAACTAGAGGTTGCGTTGTGCGCGAGCTGCTCGCAGCTCGCGTGTTTTTCTTTTAGTCGAAGAAGTAATTAAAGAGGATATCGAGCTGTTAAAAGCCATCAAAGAGGATATCCATGAGTAAGAAGCAGTCAAAGACGATATCGAAATGGAAGAAGCAATCAAATCAAAGAGGATTTCCAAGTGGAAGCAGCAATCAAAGATGATATCGAAGTGGAAGAAGCAATCAAAGAGGATATTGAAGTGAAAGAAGCAATCAAATAGGATATCGAAGTAGCAGAAACAATCAAAGAGGAAATTAAAGTTGAGGAAGAAATCAAAGAGGATACCAAGGTGGTAGAAGCATTCTAAGAGGATGACGAAGTAAAAAAAGCAATCAAAGACGATATCGAAGTGGAAGAAGCAATCCAATGGATATTGAAGATGAAGAAGGAATAAAAGAGGATATCGAAGCGGAACAAGCAATCGTAGAGGATATCAAAGTTAAAGAAGCAATCAAAGAGGATACCAATGTGGAAGAAGCAATCAAAGAGGATATCGAAGTGGAACAAGCAATCAAAGAGAAAAAAATTGGATGTTCCAAAATGATCATGATAATGGTTGTATAAAAAAAAATTGAACGTTGCAAAAAAGATCATGATGAACGTTGCATAAAAAAAAATCTGGACGTTCCAAAATGATCATGATTGACGTTGCATAATATAAATGTATGTTGCAAAATGATAATGATCATAAATTTGTACTAATATTTTGTCAAAGTTTGCTAGTGCTATCTCTTCCCGTTTAGAAGATACGAGCGATTAAAGTTTTGTAAGAAAAATCATAAATTTGTTTATTGGATATCGAAGTGGAAGAAACTATCAAAGAGAATGTTGAAATGGAAGAAGCAATCAAATAGGATATCGAAGTGGCAGAAACAATCAAAGAGGAAATTGAAGTTGAGTAAGCAATCAAAGAGGATACCGAGGCGGTAGAAGCATTCAAAGAAGATGACGAAGTGAAAAAAGCAATCAAAGACGATATCGAAATGGAAGAAACAGTCAAAGACGATATCGAAGAGGGAGAAACAATCAAAGAGGAAATTGAAGTTGAGTAAGCAATCAAAGAGGATACCGAGGTGGTAGAAGCATTCAAAGAAGATGACGAAGTGAAAAAAGCAATCAAAGACGATATCGAAATGGAAGAAGCAGTCACAGACGATATCGAAGTGGGAGAAGCAATCAAAGAGGATATCGAAGTTAAAGAAGCAGTCAAAGATGATGTCGAAGTGGAAAAAACATTCAAAGAAGATGACGAAGTGAGAGAAGCATTCAAAAAGGATGTCAAGGATGACAATAAAAAAACAGTTCCACCAAAAATTTATACCAATATTTTGTACAAGTTTGCTAGGGCTATCTCTTCCCGTTTAGAAGATATGAGCGATTGAAGTTTTGTATGAAACACCACAATTTTGTAGAGCGCATAATGAAGTAACTGAAGCAATTAAAGAGGATATGAAGTAGAAGAAGCATTTTAAAAGGATAACGAAGTGGAACATGCAAAAATAGAAGATGTGGAGGTGGAAGAAACAATAAAAGAGGATGACGAAGTGTAACAAGCAATCAAAGAGAATATTCGAATAGTGGATGTCGCATAATAAAAAAAAAATTTACGTTCCAAAATGATCATAGTGGATGAGGCATAAATAAAAAAAAATTGATGTTCCAAAATGATCACAGTGGATGTTGCATAATAAAAAAAAATTGACGTTCCCAAAGTGATCATTGTGGATGAGGCATAATTTAAAAAAAAATTGACGTTCCAAAATGATCATTGCAGATGAGGCATAATTAAAAAAAATTGATGTTCCAAAATTATCACAGTGGATGTTGCATAATAAAAAAAAAGAAATTGACGTTCCAAAATGCTCATTGTGGATGAGGCATAATTAAAAAAAAATGATTTTCCAAAATGATCACAAAGGATTTTGCATAATAAAAAAAAATGACGTTCCAAAAGTGATCATTGTGGATGAGGCATAATTTAAAACAAAATGATGTTCCAAAATGATCACAAAGGATTTTGCATAGTAAAAAAAAAAAAATTGACGTTCCAAAAGTGATCATTGTGGATGAGGCATAATAAAAAAAAATTGATTTTCCGAAATGATCACAAAGGATTTTGCATAAAAAAAAAATTGACGTTCCAAAGTGATCATTGTGGATGAGGCATAATTAAAAAAAATGATGTACCAAAATGATCACAGTGGATGTTGCATAATAAAAAAAAAATTGACGTTCCAAAGTGATCATTGTGGATGAGGCGTAATTAAAAAAATGATGTACCAAAATGATCACAGTGGATGTTGCATAATAAAAATAAAAAATTGACGTTCCAAAGTGATCATTGTGGATGAGGCGTAATTAAAAAAATGATGTACCAAAATGATGACAGTGGATGTTGCATAATAAAAAAAAATTGACGTTCCAAAGTGATCATTGTGGATGATGCATAATTAAAAAAAATGATGTACCAAAATGATCACAGTGGATGTTGCATAATAAAAAAAAATTGACGTTCCAAAGTGATCATAGTGGATAAGGCATAATTGAAAAAAAAATGATGTTCCAAAATGATCACAGTGGATGCAGCATAATAAAAAAAAAATTGACGTTCCAAAGTGATCATTGTGGATGAGGCATAATTAAAAAAAATGATGTACCAAAATGATCACAGTGGATGTTGCATAATAAAAAAAAAATTGACGTTCCAAAGTGATCATTGTGGATGAGGCATAATTAAAAAAAAATTGATGTTCCAAAATAAACATGATGAACATTGCATACTAAAAAAAAAAAATGGATGTTCCAAAATGATGATGATGACCTTTGCAAAAACTATGAAAGTTGTCTCATGCCCCTCCACCACCATTATATAGAATCAAGCAAATTTACAGTAATTTTATAGTACACACAAGTCGTGGCCTCCCTACAAAAACAGTATGAACAGTACGGTAAACGAAATATACGGTTTACGGTATTCATACAGAAATATTTTGTATGGGACAATTTTTTTTTTGTATGAATGACAATTTTTTTTTCATGGATCTGGATATAAAAAAATGTCCTCAGCAACATTAGTTTTTGCACCAACGCTGTAAGACCTATACTTTCCGAGATACGAGGTGGATGGGAGCGAATGGGGGACAAAAGGGGTACTTTAGGATTTATTCCCAACTCATCGGAACTCCCTCTATACGAACCCACCAAACATTTTCACCCTACGAGGTGGCATCTGGGAGAACAAACATGTCAATGAGTCAGTCAGTCAGTCAGTCAGTGGTAATCGAGCTTTATATAATATAACTAGAGGTTGCGTTGTGCGCGAGCTGCTCGCAGCTCGCGTGTTTTTCTTTTAGTCGAAGAAGTAATTAAAGAGGATATCGAGCTGTTAAAAGCCATCAAACAGGATATCCATGTGTAAGAAGCAGTCAAAGACGATATCGAAATGGAAGAAGCAATCAAATCAAAGAGGATTTCCAAGTAGAAGCAGCAATTAAAGAGGATATTGAAGTGAAAGAATTAATCAAATAGGATATCGAAGCAGCAGAAACAATCAAAGAGGAAATTAAAGTTGAGTAAGCAATCAAAGAGGATACCGAGGTGGTAAGAGCATTCTAAGAGGATGACGAAGTAAAAAAAGCAATCAAAGACGATATCGAAGTGGAAGAAACAGTCAAAAACGATATCGAAGTGGAAGAAGCAATCAAAGAGGATATTGAAGTGAAAGAAGCAATCAAATAGGATATCGAAGCAGCAGAAACAATCAAAGAGGAAATTAAAGTTGAGTAAGCAATCAAAGAGGATACCGATGTGGTAAGACCATTCTAAGAGGACGACGAAGTAAAAAAAGCAATCAAAGACGATATCGAAGTGAAAGAAACAGTCAAAAACGATATCGAAGTGGAAGAAGCAATCAAAGAGGATATTGAAGCGAAAGAAGCAATCAAATAGGATATCGAAGTAGCAGAAACAATCAAAGAGGAAATTAAAGTTGAGTAAGCAATCAAAGAGGAAACCGAGGTGGTAGAAGCGTTCTAAGAGGATGACAAAGTGAAAAAAGCAATCAAAGACGATATCGAAGTGGAAGAAACAGTCAAAGACGATATCGAAGTGGAAGAAGCAATCAAAAAGGATATCGAAATGGAAGAAGCAATCAAAGAGGATATCGAAGTAGAAGAAGCAATCAAAGAGGGTATCGAAGTGGAAGCAGCCATCACAGAGGATATCGAAGTGAAAATGCTATCAAAAACGATATCGAAGATGAAGACGCAATCAAAGAGAATATTGCAGTGCAAGAAGCAATCAAAAGGAAATCAAAGATGATATCGAATTGGTAGAAGCAATAAAAGAGGATATCAAAGTGGAAGAAGCAATCAAAGAGGATATCGAGCTGTTTAAAGTTATCGAAGAGGATATCCATGTGTAAGAAGCAGTCAAAGACGATCGAAATGAAAGAAGCAATCAAATCAAAGAGGATATCCAAGTGGAAGCAGCAATCAAAGATGATATCGAAGTGGAAGAAGCAATCAAAGAGGATATTGAAGTGAAAGAAGCAATCAAATAGGATATCGAAGTAGCAGAAACAATTAAAGAGGAAATTGAAATTGAGTAAAAGACGTCGAGGACAATGATAAAAATAAAAAAAGGTTTCACCAAAAACTTATACTAATATTTTGTAAAAGTTTCCTCGAACTATCTCTTCCCGTTTAAAAGATACGAGCGATTGAAGTTTTGTATGAAAACCCATAATTTTGTGGAGTGGAAATTGAAGTAAAAGAAGCAATTGAAGAAGACATATAAGTAGAAAAAGACATTAAAAAGGATATCAAAGTGGAAGAAGCAAAAATAGAGGATATCGAGGTGAAAGAAGCATTCAAGGAGGAAGACCAAGTGAGAGAAGCATGCAAAAAGGATGTCAAGAGCAATAATGGTATTAAAAAAACTATTCCACCAAAAATTAGTACCAATATTTTGTAAAAGTTTGCTAGGCGTAACTGTTCCCGTTTAGAAGATACGAGCGATTTAGGATTTGTATTAAAACCCATAATTTTGTAGAGTGGAAATTGTAGTAAAAGAAGCAATTGAAGAAAATATATAAGTAGAAAAAGCAATTAAAAAGGATATCAAAGTGGAAGAAGCAAAAATAGAGGATATCGAGGTGAAAGAAGCATTTAAAGTGGAAGACGAAGTAAGAGAAGCATTCAAAACGGATGTCAAGGGCAATGATGGTATTACAAAAACTATTCCACCAAAAATTAGTACCAATATTTTGTAAAAGTTTGCTAGGCGTAACTCTTCCTATTTAGAAGATACGAGCGATTTAAGATTTGTATTAAAACCCATAATTTTGTAGAGTGGGAATTGAAGTAAAAGAAGCAATTGAAGAAAATATATAAGTAGATAAAGCAATTAAAAAGGATATCAAAGTGGAAGAAGCATTTAAAGTGGAAGACGAAGTAAGAGAAGCATTCAAAACGGATGTCAAGGGCAATGATGGTATTAAAAAAACTATTCCACCAAAAATTTGTACCAATATTTTGTAAAAGTTTGCTAGGCGTAACTGTTCCCGTTTAGAAGATACGAGCGATTTAAGATTTGTATTAAAACCCATAATTTAGTAGAGTGGAAATTGTAGTAAAAGAAGCAATTGAAGAAAAGATACAAGTAGAAAAAGCAATTAAAAAGGATATCAAAGTGGAAGAAGCAAAAATAGAGGATATCGAGGTGAAAGAAGCATTTAAAGTGGAAGACGAAGTAAGAGAAGCATTCAAAACGGATGTCAAGGGCAATGATGGTATTAAAAAAACTATTCCACCAAAAATTAGTACCAATATTTTGTAAAAGTTTGCTAGGCGTAACTCTTCCCATTTAGAAGATACGAGCGATTTAAGATTTGTATTAAAACCCATAATTTTGTAGAGTGGAAATTGTAGTAAAAGAAGCAATTGAAGAAAATATATAAGTAGAAAAAGCAATTAAAAAGGATATCAAAGTGGAAGAAGTAAAAATAGAGGATATCGAGGTGAAAGAAGCATTCAAAGCGGAAGACGAAGTAAGAGAAGCATTCAAAAAGGATCTCAAGGGCAATGATGGTATTAAAAAAACTATTCCACCAAAAATTAGTACCAATATTTTGTAAAAGTTTGCTAGGCGTAACTCTTCCCGTTTAGAAGATACGAGCGATTTAAGATTTGTATTAAAACCCATAATTTTGTAGAGTCGATATTGAAGTAAGAGAAGTAATTGAAGAAAATAGAAAAAAACAATTCAAAAGTATATTGAAGTAAAAATGCCATCAAAGAGGATTTCGAAGTTATAGAAACAATTAAAGAGGATATCAATGTGAAAGAAACATTCGAAAACGAAAAGGAACTGAGAGAAGAATTCAAAATGATGGCAAGGGCGATGATGACCGTAATATAACGATTCCACCAAAAATTTGTTCTACAAAAAAAATTGATTTTCCAAAATGATCACAGTGGATGTTGCATAATAAAAAAAAATTGACGTTCTAAAATGATCATGTGGATGAGGCATAATTTAAAAAAAATGATGTTCCAAAATGATCACAGTGGATGTTGCATAATACAAAAAAAAAAAAAAATAATTGACGTTCCAAAGTGATCATTGTGGATGAGGCATAATTAAAAAAAATGATGTTCCAAAATGATCACAGTGGATGATGCATAATAAAAAAAATAATTGACGTTCCAAAGTGATCATTGTGGATGAGGCATAATTAACAAAAATTATGTGTTGCATAATAAAAAAAAAATAATTGACCTTCCAAAGTGATCATTGTGGATGAGGCGTAATTAAAAAAATGATGTACCAAAATGATCACAGTGGATGTTGCATAATAAAAAAAAATTGACGTTCCAAAGTGATCATTGTGGATGAGGCATAATTAAAAAAAATAATAATTGACGTTCCAAAGTGATCATTGTGGATGAGGCATAATTAAAAAAATGTGGATGTTCCAAAATAAACATGATGAACGTTGCATACTAAAAAAAAAAAAAAATGGATGTTCCAAAATGATGATGATGACCTTTGCAAAAACTATGAAAGTTATCTCATGCCCCTCCACAACCATTATATAGAATCAAGCAAATTTACAGTAATTTTATAGTACACACAAGCCGTGGGCTCCCTACAAAAACAGAATGAAAATTACGGCAAACGAAATATACGGTTTACGGTATTCATACAGAAATATTTTGTATGGGACAATTTTTTTTTTGTATGAAAGACATTTTTTTTTTCATGGATCCGGATATAAAAAAATGTCCTCAGCAACATTAGTTTTTGCACCAACGCTCTAAGACCTATACTTTCCGAGATACGAGGTGGATGGGAGCGAATGGGGGACAAAAGGGGTACTTTAGGATTTATTCCCAACTCACCGGAACTCCCTCTATACGATCCCACCAAACATTTCCCCCCTACGAGGTGGCATCTGGGAGAACAATGATGTCAATCAGTCAGTGAGTCAGTGGTAATCGAGCTTTATATAATATAACTAGAGGTTGCGTTGTGCGCGAGCTGCTCGCAGCTCGCGTGTTTTTCTTTTAGTCGAAGAAGTAATTAAAGAGGATATCGAGCTGTTAAAAGCCATCAAAGAGGATATCCATGTGTAAGAAGCAGTCAAAGACGATATCGAAATGGAAGAAGCAATCAAATCAAAGAGGATTTCCAAGTGGAAGCAGCAATCAAAGATGATATCGAAGTGGAAGAAGCAATCAAAGAGGATATTGAAGTGAAAGAAGCAATCAAATAGGATATCGAAGTAGCAGAAACAATCAAAGAGGAAATTAAAGTTGAGGAAGAAATCAAAGAGGATACCAAGGTGGTAGAAGCATTCTAAGAGGATGACGAAGTAAAAAAAGCAATCAAAGACGATATCGAAGTGGAAGAAGCAATCCAATGGATATTGAAGATGAAGAAGGAATAAAAGAGGATATCGAAGCGGAACAAGCAATCGTAGAGGATATCAAAGTTAAAGAAGCAATCAAAGAGGATACCAATGTGGAAGAAGCAATCAAAGAGGATATCGAAGTGGAACAAGCAATCAAAGAGAAAAAAATTGGATGTTCCAAAATGATTATGATAATGGTTGTATAAAAAAAAATTGAACGTTGCAAAAAAGATCATGATGAACGTTGCATAAAAAAAAATCTGGACGTTCCAAAATGAGCATGATTGACGTTGCATAATATAAATGTATGTTGCAAAATGATAATGATCAAAAATTTGTACTAATATTTTGTCAAAGTTTGCTAGTGCTATCTCTTCCCGTTTAGAAGATACGAGCGATTAAAGTTTTATAAGAAAAATCATAAACTTGTTGATTGGATATCGAAGTGGAAGAAACTATCAAAGAGAATGTTGAAGTGGAAGAAGCAATCAAATAGGATATCGAAGTAGCAGAAACAATCAAAGAGGAAATTGAAGTTGAGTAAGCAATCAAAGAGGATACCGAGGCGGTAGAAGCATTCAAAGAAGATGACGAAGTGAAAAAAGCAATCAAAGACGATATCGAAATGGAAGAAGCAGTCAAAGACGATATCGAAGAGGGAGAAACAATCAAAGAGGAAATTGAAGTTGAGTAAGCAATCAAAGAGGATACCGAGGTGGTAGAAGCATTCAAATAAGATGACGAAGTGAAAAAAGTAATCAAAGACGATATCGAAATGGAAGAAGCAGTCAAAGACGATATCGAAGTGGGAGAAGCAATCAAAGAGGATATCGAAGTTAAAGAAGCAGTCAAAGATGATGTCTAAGTGGAAAAAACATTCAAAGAAGATGACGAAGTGAGAGAAGCATTCAAAAAGGATGTCAAGGATGACAATAAAAAAACAGTTGCACCAAAAATTTATACCAATATTTTGTACAAGTTTGCTAGGGCTATCTCTTCCCGTTTAGAAGATACGAGCGATTGAAGATTTGTATGAAAGACCACAATTTTGTAGAGAGCATAATGAAGTAACTGAAGCAATTAAAGAGGATATGAAAGTAGAAGAAGCATTTTAAAGGGATAACGAAGTGGAACATGCAAAAATAGAAGATGTCGAGGCGGAAGAAACAATCAAAGAGGATATCGAAGTGGAAGAAGCAATCAAAGAGGGTATCGAAGTGGAAGAAGCCATCACAGAGGATATCGAAGTGAAAATGCTATCAAAGACGATATCGAAGATGAAGACGCAATCAAAGAGAATAATGCAGTGCAAGAAGCAATCAAAAGGAAATCGAAGATGATATCGAAGTGGAAGGAGTAAACAAAGAGGATATTGAAGTGGGAGAAGCAATCAAATAGGATATCGAAGTAGCAAAAACAATCAAAGAGGAAATTGAAGTTGACTAAGGAATCAAAGAGGATACCGAGTTGGTAGAAGTATTCAAAGAGGATGACGAAGTGAAAAAAGCAATCAAAGTCGATATCGAAGTGAAAGAAATAGTCAAAGACGATATCAAAATGGAACAAGCAATCAAAGCGGATATCGAAGTGGAAGAAGCAATCAAAGAGGATATCAAAGTGGAAGAAGCCATCACAGGATATCGAAGTAAAAATGCAATCAAAAACGATATCGAATATGAAGACGCAATCAAAGAAAATATTGCAGTGCAAGAAGCAATCAAACGGAAATCAAAGAGGAAGGAGCCCTTACAGAGGATACCGAAGTGAAAATGCCATCAAAGAGGATATCAAAGATGAAGAAGCAATCCAATGGATATTGAAGATGAAGAAGGAATAAAAGAGGATATCGAAGTGGAATAAGCAATCGTAGAGGATATCAAAGTTAAAGAAGCAATCAAATAGGATATCAATGTGGAAGAAGCAATCAAAGAGGATATCGAAGTGGAACAAGCAATCAAAGAGAAAAAAATTGGATGTTCCAAAATGATCATGATAATAGTTGTATAAAAAAAATTGAACGTTGCAAAAGAGATCATGATGAACGTTGCATAAAAAAAATCTGGCCGTTCCAAAATGATCAGGATTGACGTTGCATAATATAAATGTATGTTGTAAAATGATAATGATCAAAAATTTGTACTAATATTTTGTCAAAGTTTGCTAGTGCTATCTCTTCCCGTTTAGAAGATACGAGCGATTAAAGTTTTGTAAGAAAAATCATAAATTTGTTGATTGGATATCGAAGTGGAAGAAACTATCAAAGAGAATGTTGAAGTGGAAGAAGCAATCAAATAGGATATCGAAGTGGCAGAAACAATCAAAGCGGAAATTGAAGTTGAGTAAGCAATCAAAGAGGATACCAAGGTGGTAGAAGCATTCAAAGAAGATGACGAAGTGAAAAAGCAATCAAAGACGATATCGAAATGGAAGAAGCAGTCAAAGACGATATCGAAGTGGGAGAAGCAATCAAAGAGGATATCGAAGTTAAAGAAGCAGTCAAAGATGATGTCGAAGTGGAAAAAACATTCAAAGAAGATGACGAAGTGAGAGAAGCATTCAAAAAGGATGTCAAGGATGACAATAAAAAAACAGTTGCACCAAAAATGTATACCAATATTTTGTACAAGTTTGCTAGGGCTATATCTCTTCCCGTTTAGAAGATATGAGCGATTGAAGTTTTGTATGAAAGACCACAATTTTGTAGAGCGCATAATGAAGTAACTGAAGCAATTAAAGAGGATATGAAGTAGAAGAAGCATTTTAAAAGGATAACGAAGTGGAACATGCAAAAATAGAAGATGTGGAGGCGGAAGAAACAATAGAAGAGGATGACGAAGTGTAACAAGCAATCAAAGAGAATATTCGAATAGTGGATGTCGCATAATAAAAAAAATTGACGTTCCAAAATGATCATGATTGACGTTGCATAATATAAATGTATGTTGCAAAATGATAATGATCAAAAATTTGTACTAATATTTTGTCAAAGTTTGCTAGTGCTATCTCTTCCCGTTTAGAAGATACGAGCGATTAAAGTTTTGTAAGAAAAATCATAAATTTGTTGATTGGATATCGAAGTGGAAGAAACTATCAAAGAGAATGTTGAAGTGGAAGAAGCAATCAAATAGGATATCGAAGTGGCAGAAACAATCAAAGCGGAAATTGAAGTTGAGTAAGCAATCAAAGAGGATACCAAGGTGGTAGAAGCATTCAAAGAAGATGACGAAGTGAAAAAGCAATCAAAGACGATATCGAAATGGAAGAAGCAGTCAAAGACGATATCGAAGTGGGAGAAGCAATCAAAGAGGATATCGAAGTTAAAGAAGCAGTCAAAGATGATGTCGAAGTGGAAAAAACATTCAAAGAAGATGACGAAGTGAGAGAAGCATTCAAAAAGGATGTCAAGGATGACAATAAAAAACAGTTGCACCAAAAATTTATACCAATATTTTGTACAAGTTTGCTAGGGCTATCTCTTCCCGTTTAGAAGATACGAGCGATTGAAGTTTTGTATGAAAGACCACAATTTTATAGAGAGCATAATGAAGTAACTGAAGCAATTAAAGAGGATATGAAAGTAGAAGAAGCATTTTAAAGGGATAACGAAGTGGAACATGCAAAAATAGAAGATGTCGAGGCGGAAGAAACAATCAAAGAGGATATCGAAGTGGAAGAAGCAATCAAAGAGGGTATCGAAGTGGAAGAAGCCATCACAGAGGATATCGAAGTGAAAATGCTATCAAAGACGATATCGAAGATGAAGACGCAATCAAAGAGAATAATGCAGTGCAAGAAGCAATCAAAAGGAAATCGAAGATGATATCGAAGTGGAAGGAGTAAACAAAGAGGATATTGAAGTGGGAGAAGCAATCAAATAGGATATCGAAGTAGCAAAAACAATCAAAGAGAAAATTGAAGTTGACTAAGGAATCAAAGAGGATACCGAGTTGGTAGAAGTATTCAAAGAGGATGACGAAGTGAAAAAAGCAATCAAAGACGATATCGAAGTGAAAGAAATAGTCAACGACGATATCAAAATGGAACAAGCAATCAAAGCGGATATCGAAGTGGAAGAAGCAATCAAAGAGGATATCAAAGTGGAAGAAGCCATCACAGGATATCGAAGTAAAAATGCAATCAAAAACGATATCGAATATGAAGACGCAATCAAAGAAAATATTGCAGTGCAAGAAGCAATCAAACGGAAATCAAAGAGGAAGGAGCCCTTACAGAGGATACCGAAGTGAAAATGCCATCAAAGAGGATATCAAAGATGAAGAAGCAATCCAATGGATATTGAAGATGAAGAAGGAATAAAAGAGGATATCGAAGTGGAACAAGCAATCGTAGAGGATATCAAAGTTAAAGAAGCAATCAAATAGGATATCAATGTGGAAGAAGCAATCAAAGAGGATATCGAAGTGGAACAAGCAAGCAAAGAGAAAAAAATTGGATGTTCCAAAATGATCATGATAATAGTTGTATAAAAAAATTGAACGTTGCAAAAAGATCATGATGAACGTTGCATAAAAAAAATCTGGACTTTCCAAAATGATCAGGATTGACGTTGCATAATATAAATGTATGTTGTAAAATGATAATGATCAAAAATTTGTACTAATATTTTGTCAAAGTTTGCTAGTGCTATCTCTTTCCGTTTAGAAGATACGAGCGATTAAAGTTTTGTAAGAAAAATCATAAATTTGTTGATTGGATATCGAAGTGGAAGAAACTATCAAAGAGAATGTTGAAGTGGAAGAAGCAATCAAATAGGATATCGAAGTGGCAGAAACAATCAAAGCGGAAATTTAAGTTGAGTAAGCAATCAAAGAGGACACCAAGGTGGTAGAAGCATTCAAAGAAGATGACGAAGTGAAAAAGCAATCAAAGACGATATCGAAATGGAAGAAGCAGTCAAAGACGATATCGAAGTGGGAGAAGCAATCAAAGAGGATATCGAAGTTAAAGAAACAGTCAAAGATGATGTCGAAGTGGAAAAAACATTCAAAGAAGATGACGAAGTGAGAGAAGCATTCAAAAAGGATGTCAAGGATGACAATAAAAAAACAGTTCCACCAAAAGTTTATACCAATATTTTGTACAAGTTTGCTAGGGCTATCTCTTCCCGTTTAGAAGATATGAGCGATTGAAGTTTTGTATGAAACACCACAATTTTGTAGAGCGCATAATGAAGTAACTGAAACAATTAAAGAGGATATGAAGTAGAAGAAGCATTTTAAAAGGATAACGAAGTGGAACATGCAAAAATAGAAGATGTGGAGGCGGAAGAAACAATAAAAGAGGATGACGAAGTGTAACAAGCAATCAAAGAGAATATTCGAATAGTGGATGTCGCATAATAAAAAAAAATTGACGTTCCAAAATTATCATAGTGGATGAGGCATAAATAAAAAAAAATTATGTACCAAAATGATCACAGTGGATGTTGCATAATAAAAAAAAAAATTGACGTTCCAAAGTGATCATTGTGGATGAGGCATAATTAAAAAAAATGATGTTCCAAAATGATCACAGTGGATGATGCATAATAAAAAAAATAATTGACGTTCCAAAGTGATCATTGTGGTTGAGGCGTAATTAAAAAAATGATGTACCAAAATGATCACAGTGGATGTTGCATAATAAAAAAAAAATTGACGTTCCAAAGTGATCATTGTGGATGAGGCATAATTAAAAAAAATGATGTATCAAAATATCACAGTGGATGTTGCATAATAAAAAAAAAATTGACGTTCCAAAGTGATCATAGTGGATGAGGCATAATTGAAAAAAAAATGATGTTCAAAAATGATCACAGTGGATGTTGCATAATACAAAAAAAATAATAATAATTGACGTTCCAAAGTGATCATTGTGGATGAGGCATAATTAAAAAAAATGATGTTCCAAAATGATCACAGTGGATGATGCATAATAAAAAAATAAAAAAATTGACGTTCCAAAGTGATCATTGTGGATGAGGCATAATTAAAAAAATGATGTACCAAAATGATCACAGTGGATGATGCATAATAAAAAAAAAATTGACGTTCCAAAGTGATCATTGTGGATGAGGCATAATTAAAAAAATGTGGATGTTCCAAAATAAACATGATGAACGTTGCATACTAAAAAAAAAAAAAAATTGGATGTTCCAAAATGATGATGATGACCTTTGCAAAAACTATGAAAGTTGTCTCATGCCCCTCCACCAACATTATATAGAATCAAGCAAATTTACAGTAATTTTATAGTACACACAAGCCATGGGCTCCCTACAAAAACAGTATGAAAATTACGGCAAACGAAATATACGGTTTACGGTATTCATACAGAAATATTTTGTATGGGACAATTTTTTTTTGTATGAAAGACTATTTTTTTTTCATGGAACCGGATATAAAAAAATGTCCTCTGCAACATTAGTTTTTGCACCAACGCTCTAAGACCTATACTTTCCGAGATACGAGGTGGATGGGAGCGAATGGGGGACAAAAGGGGTACTTTAGGATTTATTCCCAACTCACCGGAACTCCCTCTATACGATCCCACCAAACATTTTCACCCTACGAGGTGGCATCTGGGAGAACAAACATGTCAATGAGTCAATCAGTCAGTCAGTCAGTCAGTCAGTCAGTGGTAATCGAGCTTTATATAATATAATGTCGGTAACGGTAACGGTAACAGTGCAACGAGTTCAATGGTTTATTTCCATCTCAAAAAATGCCCAACGCGCCTAAAGAAGTTTTCACCTCATATACAGAGGTGTCAGTAACGGTAATGGTAACAGTGTCGCGAGTTCAATGGTTATTTCCCATCTCAAAAAATTCACAACTCGCCTAAAGAAGTTTTCACTTCAAAAAGAGAAAAAAAAGGGTATAAGGACGAGTTATTTTTACATGAAAAAACAGTCATGTTTTACAAAGTGGACCTTGAACGGTCCCATAGTTAACTTTGTCACAATTGTCACCAACAATCTCAATTGATGAGGCACGAAGATCTTGAAGACACCTATTCACTCTTACCATAAAGAGATGTAACTTCTGCCTCTATCGTAATGTGATCGAAAGTTAAATTGACGAGAATTGGGCTACATAATGATGACCATGATATTATATAGACAATATTTGTCACTATAATGTGAGATTTGTGACACACAAATATATAGGTGACCTTTACAAACGGTGTCAGTGATGCGGTAACATCACACTTTACGCGACACTACGTTGGTAGTAAATTAAAATTCTCATATAGAGTTGAACCGCGTTGAGTCTGCATATAATTAAACGAATAAATTAATGAATGAAAACACTTTATTGTACACCACAAAAGAAACAGGCAAAAATAAAAATCCACAAAGCTTACAATGAGCGGTCATTAAATATTTATATTGCTGATAACATATATATGAATCTTTATCTGTTTAATAACAAAATAGCCATCCATTTTAATTTTATTTTATTCTTGCATTTACTAACTAATAATGAGTTGTAAAAACATACAACTGTTTTCATTAAAATATTAGTTAGTATATGCTAAAAATACCTTAAAATTATATAATTGATTACACTTTTAACGACAGGATCTTAGGTTTTTTTAATAAATCTAACATTCCTGCGATGACTATGACACCGCACCGTCCTCATTCTTCTGTGTAAATTAGTTTATTTTACCCAAATATAACATTACAGACTACTCCTATATGCTTTATCTACTATTAATGATTCTACAATAGTAATACCAAAAAATTTGTAATCCTCTAGTTACCTCTTTCTTCACGATACAGGCTTGCCTAGTGTGAAGGCGGCTGCATAAACTGTGATTTTATGTAGTGCCTCAAACTTTGTTTATTCATGTTTATTGCTATTATACCAGGCATCTTAGGTTAATTAAAAAAATTGTGTTCATGATAATTTCATTGATAAGTTTTTGGTTGCAAATTAATATATTTTCATATTTTCGTTTTCTTAAGATGACTGAAAAATATAACTTTCAGCGATAGGACGCTCATCGTGCATTTTTATTGTTCTTAGTAAGTACTTTTACATAGTCTTTTACGTTGCGTCGTCATACCTTTTAAAACCTTTTTTTTATCAAAAATCTTTGGTGCTATGCAAACTTAGAGTGGATGGACTATAGTTTTCATAATTCCTCTGTTACCTGCGTATCATATCTACGTGGTTTTACGGTTTTATCCTCGTACATTTTGTCATGACCTTTACTGAATCTATTCTGAAATTACTCTGTAGATACATCACCTAGCACGTGTAATGTAGGTCAGCAAAAAAGCTGAGCTAATGGGTTGTACTAAATAAAAGTACGTCCGTGTTTAGGAAAACGTTATTAGAGATAGCTTTGCACCCATTTTCAAGCTTATTGCTCATTATTATAAGTTAATACTTATTTCTAAGAGCAGCAAAGTTCCTTGTGAAAATACTCGCCCGGAGACGTATTACCACTATACCCATTTCTGCCGCCAAGCTGCATTGTTGTGTTTCGGTTTGAAGGGTATGGTTGCTGGTGAAATTACAGGCACATGATGCTTTATACCTGTATGCCTCAAGTTGATGGACGCAGGGTACATTTGTAACGTGCGTGACCTACGAGGCAGTTCTCTGTTATAGACGGGGCATAAGCTTGTTACATCTCCAAGTAGTAAAAAAAACAAAATTGAAGAAGGACGTTTGCATGCTAAGCTAATCGATAAAAAAATCGTTTTAGTCGATTTTCGACCACTGTGCGCTGGAAAATTTTATAAAAAAACATATAATTAACACATAAAAGAAACATAAAAACTTTTATTAAGAAAGTAATTTATTTTACTTGAATATTGATTGTGATTGTGGCATAATGATTGTCCTGCACTAGATGAAAAGAAGACTTAATAAGGGTTGCTGGGAGCCATTGGGGGCAACAAGATCGCTCTGGATTGATATGGCAGAGAGATGTTCTATGGCAGAGATGATGATGACGATACTAGAATCTAGGCCTGTTACCTTTGCAGCGCAGTGAGCGAACAGTTGACTGAGACGCAAGAGGTTGTGGGTTCAATTCCCGTTGCGAAACAAATTAACTACAGATATTTTTTCTGCGTGGTTCTCTAAGAACAGACACCGTCGCTAATAACCCCCTGTACGTATAAAGGTATAGACCTGTACGTATATAAACTTGTAGAAGGATGTTTTCCAAAATGTTTTAATTACACTTCGTGTGTTTGGATAAAATCTATTTATAAATTAACAAACGTTTTGGAAATCTGCATTCATTTTTTTTATTTCAAGGGTTTTACACGTTAGCCACGCTGTCTATACCTATTATAATAAGTATTTACATAAAAAAATACTTAAGTAATTATGTTAATAGGTTCCCATAGTAGAAATTTTGCTTTGTTTGGGGCTAGATAGTTCATTGTAAAATTTTCCAGCATTATTAATTTATTTAATTTCACCGCCCCCAATACTTCGAACTGAGATAAAGCAATGCTGCTTGGCGGTAGAAATATGTATGGTAGTATTACTTTCTGTGCGAGCTCTTTCACAAAGAATTTTAGTAGTAGAGACTCATCATCATCATCATATCAGCAAAGCACTTCCACTGCTGGACATAGGCCTCCCCTATTTGAAATAATGATTGAAATAAAACACGAAAGATTTCTAAGTTAAATAAACCTCCCCATAGATTTCCAGAGCGAGCGATATTGTGCGGCCTACACTCAACGGCTCCCAGCAACCTTTATCAGGGCCCGTAGCCAAGTTACATTCACTTCGAATCGATTCGATTTCTACATAGATTTGCATTTGCAAATCCCATACATTTTCGGACTTATCGACTAGCGTCATCGCTAATCGAATGTAACTTGGCTAAGGCCCCAGGTCGTCTTTCCATCTAGTGGAAGCAGTCCAACGCTGCGCTTTTCAGTGCGTGTTCTCCGCTCGAGAACCTTTCTGTCCCAACGGCTGATAGTTCTTCGAGCTATGTGCCTTGCCCACTGCCACTTCAGTTTGCTAATCCTTTGTGCTATGTCTGTGACTGGTTCATCTACGAATCTCTTCATTTCTGATTCAACCTCGTAGAGAATAACCAAGCATAGCCCTCTCCATGGCACGCTGAGCGACCTTGAGTCTTCTTATGAGACTATAGTACTAAGCTACTCTACTTACTTAACTTATAGGTTAACGTAATTAAGTAGTTGGTGCTATAATTTGTCACATTCTTATCTTGCGTGATGTCAGTCAAGGATTCAAGAAGCTTTCGACACCGCACTTGGCCTTCTTAAAACAATGACGCGGGCTGAAGTAATCGCTATCATCGCATGATTATGATTTGTCGTGCTTTTATGATGATAATTAATTCAACAAATATTATTGTGACACTTGAATGACGTTTTGTTTCGTGGGAATTCGAGGTACAATGTTTGCCTGCGCTAAGTCGTTATCTAGTGAGGGCCGTTCAACGCTGCGCTTTCCAGTATGGTTATCGCAATGTCCCTTTCAATCCAATTTTGAACTATCCATCAATGCACGCTATTAGATTAGACTATCAAATATTAGAATGAAATCCTATTTTTAGGATTAAGATACTCTTGACCGGAGCCCACGTTATCGAGAACCTGGTATCTGGACAAACCTAGTATAGGTTTTAAGATATCACTGAACTATTGTATAACCAGCTTTTTGTATCCGATAATCAATCACACTGATATTATAAATGCGAAAGTTTGGATGAATGTTTATTTATTTATTTGTTTGTTTGTTACTCAATCACGTCGTAACGGCTGAACCGATTTCGATGAAATTTGGTATGTACGTACATTATAACCTGGATTAACATTACTTTTTATCGCATAAATCAGGTCCCATAGGATAAAAATTGGGTGTCAAGTTACAACAGGGAGTTTAGCTTTATTTCTAGGTTACCTACACATTTAGTAATGTAACGCGTACGAAATCGCGGGGAAAAGCTAGTAATAATAATAATGCAAAGACGACCTTCGAGATGTAGTGGGCGAATAGACGGCTAAGGCGCAGGAGGTTGCGGGTTAGATTCCCGAAGCAGAAAAAATATTTGCACTAACTACAGATGTTTGTTCTGGGTTGGGATGTTTCTCTATACATTTAAAGTATCTATTTATAAAATAAAGGTATTTATGTATTCTACCAGTTATCTAATTCCCATAGTTTGGGGCTAGATAGCATTGTGCGAAATGTCTAACATTATTTGATTGAAACTACTGAGCCAATTCAGAAAATTATTTCGCTGGTAAAAGCTATTAGATGCCTGACCTACTATACCTAGGCTATATTTTGTTTGGATAAAAATCAGTGCGAAGCCAGGGCAGGGCAACTAGTTTTCAATAAAGATCAATTGTTGCACTTGTCAGATTCTCATTAATGTTTTTTTTATTATTTTCATATATGTATTCTAATTATTATGTACCTATTGGTTTGGCTCTAACTACATAATTCATTGTGTTTTAAATGTTGCCGAAGTTATTCAAGGAATCGTAAAAAACTTTGTTTGAAACAAAGGAAAAGTCAACAATATTTTATACAAATCACAGAGATCAATGAATATTACATTAGTAGGTTTAGGGTAAATTATATTGAAACTAGATATTAGCAGGCAGCGGGATGGCTGGTTGGCAGTCGATGGGTAGACAAGCGTAGGAACCTGGTGGATGTAAACTTGATCTTTATACGCCAGCGAATAAATAAATAAATAAATATTGCTGGACATTTCACACAGCGCTATCTAGCCCCAAATTAAGCAGAGCTTGTACTATGGGAACCAGATAACTGATAGAATACTTATATACATTTTTTTTTGTAAATACATACTTATAATATATAGAAAAACACCCAGACACGGGATAAATATCTGTAGATCATGCAAACATTTTTTCCGCGGTGGGAATCAAACCCGCTAGTCATGAAGTCTAATAGCTATGCTAATGCTATGATAGTAAATGCTATGATGAATCATGAATGCTAGTAGAATGAAGTCAGACTCTGAATTACGATATAAAAATATTAAATTTATTATTTTAAGTTAGTCTTAATCATACTAATATTATAAATGTAAAAGTTTGGATGATTGTTTATTTATTTGTTTGTTAATTCAATCACGTCGCAACGGCTGAACCGATTTCGATGAAATTTGGTATGTAGGTACGTAGATTATAATCTGGATTAGCATAGGCTACTTTTTATCCCATAATCAGGTCCAATGGGAAAAAAATGGGGTGTCAAGTCAAGTTGCAACAGCGAATTTAGCTTTATTTCTAGGCTACCTACACATTTAGTAGTGTAATGAGTACGAAGTCACGGGGATGTCCTATAAATATGGGGCATCTAAAGTGGGATAGGATGGCCCTTATCGCTTTAAACAATCTCTTCCAGGCTACCTTTGTATAAACAAGAATAGAAGATGTTTATACGAACATAGCTTAAAAAATGTTTATATACCAAATACATAATATAAGATAAACAATCATGATCGTATTCATTGAATAGTGAAACAGAATCGTCCATGTGAAAAAATGAATTATTCCCTGTATCAATATCTGTAATGAAGCATGTTGAATAATGTACGAGTATTTCAATAGACCGGAAAAGTACGCATGGAAACATACCTACCTTTTACCGGCCTGCGATTCGGGAGAGATATTCCATTTCAATAGAAAACAGCTCACCTTGTTTTCTATTGAATGCTTCAATACTCTAAAAAAAAGTAATTATTTGTCACAATTTTTTTGATGTGTAACATCTTTCCTCTCGGTTTGTGGAAGTGAATTTGGTAAAAGGGATGGAAATATGTAACAGGAAACCAGGGAAGCGCGCGCTGTTTGATTTGATCAATGAGCTTGGGCGGTGGTCAGATGTTACACATCATATGCGACTACTGTAAGGCTTGTAGTTTGATTGTTAAGTGGCCTATAACATCGCCTATAACAAAACATTATATTTAATTACTTCCACCTAGTCCGTGTAAATGAAACTGGTTAGTTTATCTTAACTATTGGTTTATCTTCAATTGTGTCTTTCTTGTCTATTGAGAAATAAAATAGAAAAAAAAAACTCAAACCGAAGAATGTATAGCAAAGCTAAAGATTTCCTTTTTGAAAACTGTGGTCAAAATCTAATTTAAATTATCGTATGAAAGGCAATGAAACGACATGCTATTAATATACACGCTATCAACATTACAATTATCTATAGAGCCAGGCCAAAAGTAAACAAACTATTTCTATACAGAAGCTCGAAACTTTACAATGAACATAAAAAACGCTTTATCACACCTAAATTAATAAACAATATAAAAATAACAACAGAATACCCGCCGAAATATATACAAGTAGCGGTCTTATCGCTAAAAGCGATCTCTTCCAGACAACCTTTGGATGGTCTGGATTTCACGAAAACGTTATAGGACGGTAGCTTTAACTTAAAAAAAATTAAATATTGAATAAACAGTGTACTTACATAAGCAACTCATAATGCATAATGATGCAGAGCGCAACTCGTTTCAGTGACATAAAGTTGCGCGTGAAACGAATCAGAGCAAATTGCTAAATCGCACTACTACAGGTAGGCAAGAGATTTAGTATGTAAAAGCAATACTCGTAGAATATAATAAAATAATAGGTAATGTGTGATATGCCTACGAGTACTATATTGTGAGTTCACTACTCAGTATGGTAAGATTACTTGTAGAGTTTTCCATCTAGGTAACAATTTTTTTATCGACAGTTAGTCGGACAGTTAGCCCGTGGCGAAATTGGTACCACATTTTTGTATCAAGAGAAAGATTGCGGGTTCAAATCCCATCTGGTTCGTACATTTTGGGATGATTTTAAAAACCATATGCAATACCTATGTAATACTTAAACGGTATCTAATGCATGCTTTCTGTATTTACTTTAAGCTAGTATTGTTCTGATTTAGGTGACTTGTTTGTTAGTAATTTTGGAGAATAAATTTCTTGAACCATATTTATCTCAACAAAAGTAAGCTAGGCATTCATATAAATAAGTAGTCAGTCAGATAGCTTAGCATCAATAGCAAAACTTTCAGTTTTTTACAAGATTCATTTTGGTGAATGTGCGCAAGATCTTCATGTACCTCCTTCCCCTTTCCACCACCAGACAAACAGACGTACCGAGAAGTACCACCCATACCTGGCGGCATACCTTGCCGTACCAAATCTTGTTAGCACAAGTAAGGAGTGGAACTCAATTCCGGGGTATGTTTTTCCAAACCAGTATAATCTCGAAGTCTTCAAGTCCAAAGTAAATAGGTTCTTTCTAGGCAAGCGTGCTCCATCTTCGATCACACCATCACTTACCACCAAGTCAAGCGCTTGACTATCAATCAATAAAAATAAATAAAAAAAAGCGTGCTATGTAGCAGGCAATTCTATAACTATTTTTATTTTAAATAGATTTTTTATTCAAAAGGAAAGTAAGTGATCAATTCTAGTTACTTGTACTTTTAAAAAGTAACTATTAAGTTAGAATTTCGATCCCAAAATCAAAGAAATGGTTTAAAAGACATGTTGTAATAATTCGTAATGTCAACTTTGCTTTGCTCTCCGAAATTATATTATATCTATATCCCTACGTTAAACATTATATTGCGTTCACCGACAAAAAAATACATAAAACATCTTTTCTATTTAAGATTTTGAGACCGATTCAAAATATAGAATTTCGGTGCCGATTTAAATAGTTTAAAATTTTACGTTTTCCTTATTTCGATTGCAATGTCATCGCATATTTTTGGAAAAGCCTACGATTTTAAGTATCAGTTTTTTGTTGGGTTCTGCAGAGTTTAAATACTTAAAGATTTTACAGCTGGCTTTAAAATTCTAATTATGTACTTACCTACTAAGGTTAGGTACTTACTAAGGTCAAGCTCAATACCGCAAATAAAACTTATGATGTTGTTACCTTGAATCTTTCCTTGAAAGTATAAAAATAGATAATTAAATATATTTTGACTAGCTTCCGCCAGAAGCTTCGCACGCGCTGTTTGTCAACAAAAAGGAGCCTTTAGGCTGTATGTGTGTGTAGGTGTGTTAGTAGTGTTAATTAAGACGATATGTAAAAAAATTGTGCCGCTAAGTAACTGTCGTATTCAATAACGAAAAATGGTACTGATTTCATATTTAAGCAATATTTACTTGAGGATTACATCAATGAAAGTCAGAAACGCAATTGGTGAAACTTTTCTCGATACAATTATTTGTCAAAATCGGCTCTTCTAAAACACTAATATCGGGTATACTCCGACTCTAGAAAAGATTTTAAGTATTTTTTTACATAGTTATGTAGGTAATTATAGTACCTAAATTAATGGAAAAGCATTTTTTTTTTCTTTTCTTGGTTCTCATGCAATTTCTGATTTTATCTTTTGTCGCTTAGCCGCGCCGCATTGTCGCAAGAGTAAATTACGTCATTTACTCTTGCGACAATGCGGCGCGGCTATGATATATTTTTCTCGTTCTTCACCTAAGAAGTAAATAGCACTGTCACTTTTTTGTATTTCCGGATTCTCCGCCCAATCGTCACCGAAATAAAATGTGTATATCGTCTTAAGGTTGCAATCTAAGTACATACCAAATTTTATCGAAATCGGTTCAGCCGTTACGACGTAATTGAGTAACAAACAAACATCATAACTTTCACATTTATAATATTAGTGTGATATAGACATAGACATAGACATAGAAATCATTTATTCACTACATTAGCACACAATATACAATACAGTTACATTTTAAAACAGAGAAAATACAAACAAAGAAACAATTAAATAGTATAAACGTAAAATAAACAAAAACTCAAGGGAGAATCTGGTAGATACTGTGTGCTACAGCAGTAAATGGGACTCGACTCAGCATTATGCCCGCCGTAAAGGAAAGCGCTGATATTCTGATATAAACCAGGTATGAATAATAGTCATCATTTATGTAAACAAATATCACGTGTTGTTATATAATCGGAATAAAAATACTTAAGTGTCTATCATTTTATTACTAGCTTACGCCTGAGGCTTCGCACGCGTGGTTAGTCAATAAAACGATTTTATCTCAATTCAGATCATTATAATCTATATACGGGGGTCACACTGAAAGTTTTTAGAATAAGCCAGTAAGAAAAGCAGACGATGAAAAACTTATTTAAATTTCTAATCAGGAACTCTTTGGGAATCTGACAATATGTAATGAATTCATATGTCATTTGTTTTTACAAATTAGCGGCAATTTAAAAAGTGTCTGTCGTGCGTCGAAATAGCTTTGACTAGAGACAATTTTCAATTAATGATTTATTACGACTTTCGTTGCGGTCTTACTCAACAAGAATGTTGCGATTGACTTCGATTAGCATTTTATGATGAAGCTCCATCTCGTGCCACTGTTTACAACTGGTTTAATGGGTTTAAACGTGATGGAAGCAAACTCACTACCGAAGATAATGTGAGTGCTGTGCGGCTAATGATAAAAACTGATAGAAGGGTGACATATCAACAAATTCAGGTAGCTTTAGGCATTGGTATGAGTCAAGTACAAAAAGTCTTACATGAACGTTTAAGCGTCAGAAAGCTTTGTAGTAGATGGATTCCTCATAACTTGACGGAAGATCAAAAACGCCATCGTTTGGATTGGTGCCGCTTAATGCTTGAAAAGTATGACGGAGGTGACTCGAATGTATATGACATCATCACACACAGCTGATGAAAGCTGGATATATTGTTGCAAACCCGAAACCAAAAAGCAATCTGCGAAATGGATGTTTCCAAGATGATGATTGCCTCATTTTTTGGATGGAAGGGTAATTTTACAAAACAATTGTCCTAGAAGATAATGGAACTGTTACTGTAGATTAGTATGTTAGTCATTGTTAACCAGTTGTCTTTGAAAATGTTAGACAGTAGCGCCCAAGAAGCAGAATCGTCCTTCCCCACGACAATGCTCCAGATCACTCCGCCAGACGGATTTTTTAAAGTTTTTTATTGATGATAGCCAAGCGCTTAACCACTACCTCACTTGGTGGTACGTGATAGCGTGATCGAAGATGGAGCACGCATGCCTAGAAAGAACCTATTCACTCTGGACTTGAAGACTCTGAGATTATACTGGTTCGGAAAAACATACGCCGGAAGTGAGTTCCACTCCTTACTTGTGCTAACAAGAAAAGTTGAAGCAAATCGTTTGGTACAGCAAGGTGGTATGCCGACCAGATATGGGTGGTACTTCTCGGTACGTCTGCTTGTCCGGTGGTGGAAGGGGGAAGGAGGGCTAAGGTCATGAAGATCTTACGCACATTCACCAAAATGAATCTTGTAAAAAAGGAATAGACTTGGACTATCGAATATTTGTTTATCGAAGGTATGGAACTAGTGAGTAATCCTCCTTACAGTCCCGACGGCGCCGGGACTCTTATTTATTTCCAAAAATGAAAGATAAACTTAGACGAATTCGTTTTATGAACCCTGAAGATGCCGTGGCTGCGTTTGAAAAAGGCATGGAAGAGATCCCTAAAGAAGAGTGGGCCCACTGCTTCAGTCAATGGTTCCATCGCATGCGACGGTGCTTAGAAAGGAACGGAAACTTCGAAAAGCAACTATTAACAGGCTTCTACATCTTTCCGTCCTTTATTTTCTAATAACTTTCAGTGTGACCCACGTATATAACGACGTGAAAGCGTAACAAATAAATAAACTTCGCATTTGTAATATTAGTATGATATGATAATCATCAATGGGAAGGGGGGTCTATATCCGGCCTCCCTTTTTTTTGGTAGAGTTATTTTCCACTGCCCTGTATCTCAACAACCTCCCTACATTTTTTGCTCATTTGGTCACACCAAAATTGTGCCGTCACTACCTACCTGTATACCAAATTTCACGATGAAACGCTTCAAAAGCTATCCTCGGACAAACATACATACACACATACTACGCCGATTTTCCCAAGTTAATTGAGAGTTCTCGCTTCGCTCGATCAAATATTAATGTACATACCAACTTATCCTTTGTGTCAAATAACACACGTTTTTCTTTGGATTTAACATTCCCTAAGAAAGATAAAGCCGCCCTATAAAAGCATTTTAGATTAATAGATAGTGTTGTGGACTGTATTTGATGTGAATAAAACCTTCGATTTCTTCTTTACTTGTTATTATTTATTGAACTGTTCTAAACGAAGTCTTAACGCTGAATACCATTTTGAGGGCGGCCGCCGCTACTTTTATAGGCCGGGATCTAAAATGTTATACTGCTGATCCGATAGTCTGGGAGAGAGACGGGTGTATCTCGCTCACACACCATAACATTTTACTGCCGATTCGATAGTGTGGGAGAGGGACGGGTGTATCGCGCCCTCCCGCTCGCACACTATAAATATACAAAAACGGCGGCGCCCGGCTGCCGCGCTCAGTTCGGCGGCGGCGACCCTATCGTTCGTTTCTAATTTCTAAATTTACACAATGCATGTTCTATCCTAGATCTAGCTCGGCGTCCGCTACAGTTCCTCCCACCGGCGCAGCTCGCGTAGCCTCTTCTTTTTTCAGGACGATGAGCTTTCTTACGGGCCGCTTGAAGACGCCAGTCCTCGTTCGGACGTCTGCCACTCGTACTCCGCCGTCTGGACCCGGATAGGCGCGCTCGACGATTCCCATGGGCCACACGTTCCGTGGCAAGGTGTGGTCGACTACGATGACGATGTCCCCGACTTGTAGTCGCCTCTTGTCGTCCGAGGGTTCTCCTCGTGGCACCAATGTGGGCAGGTATTCTCGGACCCAGCGCTGCCAGAAATGGTCAGCGAGCGCTAGGCTGGCCTTCCAGGTGCGTCGATCGGTTTCGCTGTGCTGTCCGGCGGTGGGCAGGCCGGCGGATGACCCCAAGAGGAAATGGTTTGGAGTCAAAGCTTCTGGATCTTCATGACTCACGCTGACATGTGTCAAAGGTCTCGCGTTCACAGAGAACTCGGCTTCTGTCAGTAGGGTGAGCAGGACTTCCTCGGTCGGTTCCTTTTCGTTCAGTGTGGCGGCTAATGCGACTTTGATGGATCGCACCAGTCGTTCCCAGGCTCCTCCCTGGTTGGGAGCCCCTGGCGCGATGAAATGCCACTCCAGTCGGTGTAGCAGGGCTTCGTCTTGCAGCGCTGGTACCCACTCATCGTAGGCTGCTCGCAGCTCGTTGTTGGCCCCTCGAAAATTGGTCGCGTTGTCTGAGTACATGGCGCGCGGCCAACCTCTTCGCGCCGCCATTCTTCGCAGTGCCATGATCGCAGAGCTCGTGGATAATGACGACACGAGCTCCAGGTGTACCGCGCGTGTGGTGAGGCACGTAAACAGTGCGCCCCATCTTTTCTCTCGGCGGCGTCCAATCTTCACTATCATCGGCCCGAAATAGTCCACCCCGCAGTGGGTGAATGGGCGGTGGTAGGGCTCGAGGCGTGCCCGTGGCAGGTCCCCTGTCGCCGGAATCAGAGGTCTCGATCGCTTCCTTCGGCAGAGGGCGCAGTCCTTCTCAATGGTGCGCACGGTGGGTCGTAGATGAATGATCCAATATTTCTGACGGAGATCATTTGTCACGCGCTCTCGGTTCGCGTGCCCTGCTGCGCAATGCTCTCGCAGCACGATGAGTTTGGTGATCCGGTGGCGGCCGTCGAGGATGATGGGCTGTTTGACTTCAAGAGGTGCAGTGGCCGCCCCGATGCGGCCTCTGACTCGCAGGATGCCGTCTTCCAGGACCGGGTCCAGCCGAAACAGTCGGCTCGTCCTGGTGATCGGACGAGATGCTTTTAGTTTCTGCAGCTCGTCTTGGAAGCTCTCCTGTTGGGCTTGACGTAGGAGAGTGCGTTCCGCTTCCTCGATGTGTCGATGTTCTAATCCCGAGGCTCGGCGCCGACACAAGTCGATGAATGCCAGCACGCGGGCCGACGCTCTGACTAGCGTCTCGTATTTGGAGAAGCGTGCGGGATCTGGCAGCCACTCCCCTGCTTTGTTTTCTTCCGTAACATGCAGGATCACTTCTTCCTCGCCATCTTCGCTTGACGTTCCAGTGCAGCCCGAGTATCTTGTTCTCTGGCCCGTTTCTTCCAAGTTGAGTCGGTGTGGTCGCTCGCAGTTCTTCGGGTACGTCTCGCAGTACGCTATTGTTGCTAGCGCTCCAGCCTCGCAGAGTGAACCCTGCCGCCGCGTGAACTGCTTGTACTTCAGTAATCACGCGGTGGGCTTCCTGTTCATCCTCGTAGCTCGCTACCAAGTCATCCATGTAGTGATCTCGAGTGATGGCTTCGTAGGCGAGAGGGTGAGTTTGAGCGTGTTCTTTCGCATTGTGGTTGCGTACGTAATGCGCCATGAAGGGAGAGCTCGCGGCGCCGAATATCATGCTCGTCATCTTGAAGTGATGAGGTGGTTTCTCTCTGTCGGCGCCTCTCCATAAGAACTGTTGTGCCGGTTGATCTTCCCGACGAATCTTCACTTGGAGAAACATCTCCTGTACATCTGCCGTGACTGCGATGCGTTTCTCCCGGAATCGAAACAGGATGCCTGGTAGTGACATCAGTAGGTCCGGCCCTTCCAGGAGATGGTCGTTCAGGCTGACTCCGCGACTTTTCGCTGCCGCGTCGAAGACAAGCCTGTGTTTCCCCGGTTTGTTGACGTTCTGTACCGCGAAGTGTGGCAGGTACCAACAGACCGGACTTGTCTTCTCAGTGCCGTCGCATGGTTCGGCGTAGCCTTTCTGCAGCAGGTTCTCTATCTGCTCGGTGTATTTTCTAGCGAAGCCTGGGTCGGTGTCCATCTTCATTTCCATTTTGTGGAGGCGACGGAGCGCTCCACTGTAGCTCGGAGGCAATGTCATGCCGTCCGCCTTCCAGGGCAGCCCGATCTCGTAGCCCTTGTTCGTCTTCTTTATAGTTCGCTCGATTATTCTAGCGGCTCGCTGATCCGCGTCACTCACATGTGGCTTATGAGTGATGCCGAGCGCTTCGATGCTGAAGTGGTGTTCCACCAAGTTGTGGAGATGATTGTCCTGCTGCTCTCTCGCCTCCACTCTTCGTTCCGGAGTGTAGACGTGCAGGACGCTGTTTCGATCTTCGATGATGGTGCGTGGCACAGTCCCGTGCACCACCCATCCTAGTCGAGTTCGGGATGCGGCCGGTTGGTTCCATTTACCGACGCGCAGTTCTTGCGTTACGATGTATTCCCAGTGGTCTGCTCCCACCAGTATTCCAGGCCGTACGGTATCGTAGCACACTTCCTCTTGCGATAGATCTCGGAGATGTTCGTACTCCAGAAGCGTGCTCGGTATGGATTGTTGAATCAACTTCATGCCTCTGATTGTTCTTGCTTGAAATTTGTGCAGCTCTCTGTCGGCTCCCCTCAAATGTATGGTGACCAGCTTGCTATTATTTTCTTCTTGTGTCACGTTGACTCCTTGCATCTGTAGCGGTAGCAGCGATCCCTTGGCACCGATGTTCTGCGCCAACTCCTCATCGATCAACGAGATTGTAGCCCCTTCATCCAGGAGGGCGTGTGTGCGGATCTCCCCCCGTGGACCCACGACAGTGACTGGACACATCTTCAGCAGCACTGTCCTCTTGCTGGTGGCGGTCGGTGTTGCCATCGTCAGGACAGACTCTGCGGTGCCTGCTTCGGACCTCGGGTTTTCGGGACGTTCCTCCTTATCTTGCTGATGCAGACTCGTGTGATGAGGTCGTAGGCATTGTCCTATGCTGCACCGCTTGGCCTTGCAGTGGAGGCGCATGTGTCTCTTGGCAATACATTTGAAGCAGAGCTTGTTCTTGCGCACAAGCTCCCACCGTTCGTCTACGGATAGCGCTGCGTATTTCGGGCAGTCCGGTAGCTTGTGCGGCTTCTCACACATCGGGCACTTGTCTGGCTGTTCGTCTTCAGCTACATTGTACACGGCGTTCGGTTTCCTTTTCGGCCTGGCATCGGTGATGGTCGGCCTGGGGTCTCTCTTGGCAGCTGTTGCTATTGCAGATGGAGCGTAACTATATCGGAGCGCTCGGTCTGCCTCTCGCATGAGGAAGCGAGATAGCACGACGATTTCTGGGTCCGCTGTTCCTTCTTGTTCACTTGCGTAGTCGCACCACCGCGCCTTGATGTGAGGGCTCAGCTTCTCCAACACTTCTCGGGCCAGCATGGGGTTAAAGAGGTACCCCTGGCGGTTGATGCCCTTGATTACGCAGACCACGTTCTGAAGCTTAACAGCGAACACGTTCAGTTCTACCGCTGATGATCCTGGCTTCGGCAGCCTCTTGAGGTCATCTAAGGCTCGGTCGATGATGGCCTCAGGTCGCCCGAAGCATTGTTCAAGTGTCTTCAGGATGACCTCCGGATTGCTTGCAGTGTACAGCAGGGCAGACACCAGTTCCCTAGCTTCTCCTTTCAGGCAGCTCCTTAGCCGCTGCAGATTTTCTGCCGGTGTCAGCCGGTATATCGTCGTCGAATCTTGAAAGGCGGCCTTAAATGCCAACCACTCATTTGAAGCTCCGGAGAATGGTTGCAAGTCAGGACACTTGATCCTGGGTCTGGCCAGCTTTTCCATAGCCTCGGTCAAGGCGTCGACATTACTTCTTGATCTGACGGGGGTGGTTGATCTGTCCCTCACGTTGAACCTCAGGTGTCGGTCGTCCTTGGTTCCGGACCTCGGCACGTCCCGTCGTTCCCTTCGTGTATCAAGGGTGTTCGATTGGAGCCAGGCGTCAACCTTCTGATGATGATCGGTTCCGTTATCACCGTGAAGGCTTTCCTGGTCATCCTGAATGACTGCTAGGCTCACAGCCAACCGCTTCTTGATAAGGTCTGCCTCGATCTGAAGCTCCTTTCTTCGCAGGGCGGCTAGCTTTTCTTCAGCCTCCAGCTCCACCATCCGTGTCCTCGTGGCAGTGCTTGCGGTCGACCGTACCGATTGTGCGGGGGACCGGGGTCTGGCACCCCCCGCACCGTCATCGGCGGCCACGTTCGTTGGCCTTGGTTCGATCGCGACACCGCCTCGTGGGTTTGGTGACGCAGGTGGATCCAGCGATAGTCTTCGTCTTCGTTCTCGTTCGATGGCCTGAAGATCGGCTCCGGCTTCTCCCTGCAGCTCGCGTTCCAGTTCGCGACGTTCCGTGTCGCGACGCTCCTGGTCTGCGGCGTCTGCTTGGCTCCGGGTTAACACCATGGTAACGTCGTCGATTTTTCAATTCTTCAATCCGTCGAATTTTCTGTTCTGATCCGGCTTCTGATCCGTGTTCTGATCCGTGTTCTGATCCGCGTTCTGATCCGGCTTCTGAAGGACCAAACTGTTGTGGACTGTATTTGATGTGAATAAAACCTTCGATTTCTTCTTTACTTGTTATTATTTATTGAACTGTTCTAAACGAAGTCTTAACGCTGAATACAATTTTGAGGGCGGCCGCCGCTACTTTTATAGGCCGGGATCTAAAATGTTATACTGCTGATCCGATAGTCTGGGAGAGAGACGGGTGTATCTCGCTCACACACCATAACATTTTACTGCCGATTCGATAGTGTGGGAGAGGGACGGGTGTATCGCGCCCTCCCGCTCGCACACTATAAATATACAAAAACGGCGGCGCCCGGCTGCCTAGAAATCCTCCGTCGTACTTCAAATCCTCCGTCGTCCGAGACACGTTCTCGGAGACCCGGATGACGAAATCACCTCCGCTAATGCGGAAGGTGAGTCATCTACATCAGACAGAGTAAACACTTCACAGAAACACCGATCTCGCCGGCGAGGTCGACGAATCCCTTCAGTCGCCGCCTATACGAGGTACAAACATGTACCCGGGCGTTTCTCTCCTATCCCCATCCCGGCAACAGCCCAAGCCGAGGTTCGTACCTAAGTGGTGCCCTTGCGCTAGTTGCCTAAAAAACTTACTGGGCTGAGCGCCATCTGCGCTCGCCAAAAGTTCGGTTAAGCTGTCACGGCCTCAGAGGCCAACAGCGAGATTAGTCCATTCGAAAAAAAAAAAAAAAAAAAAGCCCGGCTGCCGCGCTCAGTTCGGCGGCGGCGACCCTATCGTTCGTTTCTAATTTCTAAATTTACACAATGCATGTTCTATCCTAGATCTAGCTCGGCGTCCGCTACAGATAGCTTACCTTTTGTTTTTGTTTCTTTGTGGTAATCTATGAAGATAAAGTTTATGTAAGTAACTACTAGAATTATCCAATATTCCAATGGATTAGAGCACACCTCTAACTTTTAACTTTTGTTCATTACCGAGTCATCAAACACCTGCTGATAACGTTAAGCTGTCGTGTTTATGCAAATTACTTTAATGAGCCGCAAATCAATCAATCATTTTGTCAATAGTTGCTCAACCTATCTCAAACAAGGCCGGGGGCTAACCATATTTGCACCAAGTTTCGAAATATAAATCTAGTGACATACTACATACGTTAACTCTGTCCAAGATAAATCAGCATAGCATTGCAATTGGTAGATTTTAAGGTTTTTGGTCGAGCGAAGCGAGATCTCCAAATCAACTTTGGCAAATCGGCGTTGTATGTATGTACCTATGTTTGTTTGTCAGAGTATAACTTTCGAAGCGTTGATCCGATCATCGTGAAATAATGACAACTTTATGGAGTCTACAAGTGGTAACAGCGAGTTTATTCTATATTCGAGCGAGTTATTTCTTGTATTAAAATTATGATTATCGCTATTTTTCTTAAACAAATTAATATTTTTGTGAACGTAAATTAGATTTTTATAGATGTATTGACAAGGGAATATCATAATATTTATTTCTTTAAGCTTATTGTGTAATGATTATCTGGGGCCCATATTATAAATTGCACGAACAGCCCTCTTCTGAGCACAAAAACGGTGTTTATATCTGCAGCACTCCTCCACAGCAGTATTACGTATGACATAATGCTGTGGAAGTAGCTGAGCAGTCCAATGAGCAGTCTACACTCGAGACCCTTTCTGTCCCAACTGCCGTCAGTTCTTCTAGTTATGTGCCCCGTTTACCGCTAGTACAGCTTGCTAATCGTCTGTGTGGCTTTGATTTGTATACGAATCTCTGCATTTACGGTTCAATCTCGTAGAGAAATACCAAGCATACATTGATACCAATACCGCGGAATAGTACAATCCGTGCACGCTATCTACTCGCAATAGAACAGTAGGTTTGAAAAAACAACAACTAGTCGGAAACAGCTTCCGGTGTTTCCAACGGTGTTGTGATGAGATTCAGAGAAAATCAACGCAGAAGCAGCGTTTATTTTACTTTCACACACTGTGGATTGGCTAATTTTAATAAAATTATAATAGGTATTTAGTGGGATAGTTTTAAAAATAATTAAACTATTATAAAATTGTTAAAAGAACTTCGTATCTTCTATAACGAATTATTATAATGCGACGACTTTAGACGCAAAATTTGTAATTTGATTGTATGTATGTATATTAAGATTATTTTAATAGGAATAAAAATATCATTATTATATAAAAAAAAAATATATTAAAATCCATCCCACCGCTATGCAGAATTAGTGTGACCGACCTACATAAACAGCTACAGTTATATGAATGTGTATAGAAATAGGCGTTTTGTCGTGACCAGCTAACCACGGATCAAAATGAGCTTTTGGGTCGTTGAACTTCTACGCATGACTTTTGACCTCACGGTTGGATGATCGTGATAGGCTCACTACACGAGCAAGTTACTAGTAGACGCTTAGATCGATGATTCTCGAAACTGCCCACTATTTTATAGGATATCTTAACTATTAATCCATATAATCACACTAATATTATAAATACAAAATTTTGGATGTTTGTTTATTTGTTAATCTGTCTGTCTGTTTGTTACGTTTTCACGATTAAACGGCTGGACCGATTTTGACGAAATTTGGTAGATAGATAGATGAAAACCGGGATTGAAACATAGGCAACATTTTATAGACGAACCACATGTACGAAGCCGCGGGCGGTAGCTAGTTTTTTTAAACTTTCTTTTAACTACGTCAATCGATGCTTCACCATTTTTTTTCTCTTATCAAATCTTTGTCTTAGGTTTAACTTTTAAGGTTAGTTATACGGAACCCAAAATGCACATCCGCGTACAAGCTTCCTGTTTTCAATCGGCTGGGTAGGCGACTCCCCTTCACATTAAACGATGTTCACAAAATTATTATTAATACAAACAACGGTTTGATCCAATTATACAACTAAAATAATAAAATTATCACTAAACTATTCTAGAGCGTGACAATGCCGAGGTCGCTTTGTTTCCGAGATTTGGTCATATATAAACCTGACGAGTTGACAATTGTGCATTCAACACATCATTTCCAAATAATACACATCTAAGGCAACCCTGCAAAATGATCGCTAAGGTAAGAAAAAATATATTACGAAGAGCTTATTGGTTTTTGTGGTCAAGAGCTTATAGAACTACATAAATGTCTTATTCTATGTTAAAGATTCTTAAGTTTGCTATCATTCTTTCTTTATTCTTTATTGTACACAAGAAAATATAGGTCATCTAAAAAGGCGAGCTTAACCCTATATAAGAAGAGTTTCATTCATTTAGTTAAATATAAGATTTTCACACAGATTGGCACACTTTGCACAGAATTAATTAGTGACGGACATAGCTCAATCTGAATACTCGGCCAAAATCTCGATAGAAGGCAGTTCTAAATCTTTTTACTTTGAAATATCAGGTCACGGGATTAAGCAGAAGTTATCCCATTTTCGGGATCAGTTTCAGCAGTTTATCATTATTATCATCATCACATCAGCCAACGGCTTTCAGAATCCTTTGGGTTTGGCTTTCAGAAAATTAAGTCAGTTTTCATCTTAGATACTGTTTTATTTTATGCTGCATCTCTTGTTACAGATTGTAGTGTTCTTGTGCATCGCCTACACCGCTCAAGCGGGCTACCTCGGAGGCGGTCACGGCTACTCCGGATTGGGTTACTCCGGACTGGGTTACTCCGGACTGGGCTACTCAGGAGCCGGCTACCATGGTGGCTACGCAGGGCTGGGAGTAGCACCCGTCTACTCTGCCTACTCCACCCCTATTATAACTAAAGCAGTGATACCTGCTGTGTACTCTGCTCCTGCTATTTCCCACGTCTCTAGGTACGATGTGCACCACTCTGCCCCTATTATCAAGTCCTACGTTGCCCCTGTTTCGTACGGTGGTGTTCACGGAGGCTATGGTAGCTACGGGTATGGTGGGCATGGGGGCAAATATGTGTGGTAAAGAATGATTTAACATCAAAGTTGATGGGCATTGATTAGTGATTGAGTTGAAAAGTAAAGTGTAAATTTTTGAAAGCTTCTCAATATTTGTTGATTATGTGTTGATATTAAACAACCAAAAACTCTAAAATTGTAACACTTTGGAGCATTGTCTGTTTTGCTAAATTCTTGCTCGAGATTTGTAAATTGTATGAAAACGTTTTGCTACGTTCGGTCTGTGATAAAATTGTGTTAGTAACATATTTATATAAATACTATTTTAAAATAAATTAATAAATGATTTACTAAACTGTTTGTTTTATTTATCGGCTGCTCTACAAAAATAAGTGAATAGTAGTTTGAACAAAAACTTTAACGCCTCCACTTTAATGAATAACATTATTAAAATTGCGAATATTTCAATTTATTATTAAGCTACCCGGTGAACTTCGTACCGCTTTGACATGCATATGACGCGGACTGTCAATTTACGTCGCCGGTCGAATTGTCAACCGGCCATCAGTAGCCATCTATGAATGAGAAAATTAATTTTCTTAAATATTTTTTTTGCATTAAGTTTTCTGATATTTTAATAGTTATTCTACTATTCGGGGCGGATACCAATCTAACAAATTAAAGATAATTAAAATCGGTCCTGCCGTCCTTGAGTTATATATAAATGCTAAAACTAACCCGACTTTGTTTTATATATTAGAAATTACCTCTTTATTATTAACTGATCTTGCCTTACACTGTTTGATTTTATCAAGGCATGGGTACATTCCTTGCAAGTTGTTTAAACCTTATAACCTTATAATGTTATAACCTTATTAAGCAATAAATACCAAAGAAATGTCAAAGTATTTTAATTAATGCGAAAAGAATGTATTTTCATAAAAATTGTTTAGCCGTAAGTTAACTGTAAACATTGTTTGTAAAACAGCTTTAACAACCTTTTTTCCTTATTTTTGATTAGATATTATCATAGACATATTTAATTAATAGCATTCTCCTACAAACTGTTTACATACAAACGTAGTTTTTTTTATAATGTAGTCTGTAGGCAACTGTTAAGTTTGGGACCAGAATAGCGCTGTGTGAAATGAATAAGCTTGCAAATATCGATGGTACAAAAGATACCTAGATATCCATACTAGGGTGATTTGAAAATGTAGAGACAAAAGTAAAGTATCTAATATTTTTCAGTTTTTAATTTCATAGAGCATCAGAGAGTAAAACCAATTTATTGCTTGCTTATAGCTGCTTGCAATACCAAACCCATCATACCCATAATAGTGGATTATTAAACGAGGGGATAAAGCAGTGTCTTGCGTCACAAGCGCTATATTGAATCCCGAACGTAACGAAGGATTCTAGAGCTAACTCACGAGCGGCGCGATGTAGTTACTAGAATCCTGAGTGCAGTGAAGGATATAAGCAAGCCCAAGATGCAGACAGCTTTATCCACGAGGAGAATACTCTACTTTTCACACTTTCTGCGAGACAATAAAACCCAAATCTAGGTTGGTGCATTTTGTGCAGAGGTTAGTTTGATTTACGAATAAGTTCTTATTGCGTAGGTCTCTTTGGTTCAAATTTTAATACGGATGATGCTCCAAATTTAGATCACATTATGCCCGCGGGGCATAATGAAATTCAGTACAACTTTACTCCCGGCTCCGCCTTAGGGTTTAATCACGTACTTTCGGTGAGGTTTACATGATATATAATTTGAAACTGTTGAGCAGGTGGTGTGTCAAGATATTTTAAAATACGGCTTCACAAGAATAATATAAATACCATTGATATAATAATTTATATACCTATTTATAAATAAAGAAATAAAGTTACGCACCCACCCATGTAATATTCGTAGACATTCAACATTAAAATGGATTCTCATGTCATTGGCAATCCTTGTAATGCTGAATACAATAAACCAAATTTCTGATAAGATCTTTCTCATCCACAATTGAAAATAACTCTTGTTAGTTTGTAGTAGAGTCCAAAATTGCCTGGGATTTTGACAACATGTTTGTAAATTATAGTTGTTGCAGTTTAAGATAGTGCTAATTAAAGTGGTCATGCTCCGTTTCTCATCCAAAAATTTAATAGAACCTTGAAAAAACAAACGTTTCCTTCAATTTAGGTATAAAAGCGTGTAACAATAGCTAGACAACATTCAACTCATCATTGAAGTACCAAGCAACATGTTCACCAAGGTAAGTACCTACTGCACTCAAGGTATTTATTTAAATCTATTCAATTTTAGCTAAATATAAATCGATAGATCGAGATTTATATTGTGACTTCAATGGTAAAAAGTTCTAAATATAATGTTAAAATTACTTCATCAATTGAAATGCAAAATGTCTGCTTCGCACTTTGCTTCATTGGGACGAAAGCCTATTTTCTCTCATTTACCCATTTGGAACCGATTCTATAACCGTACACGACATATCCAACCACTGTACTCATAATTATAAATACGGGATTTCTCACGTACCGTCTTATCGGTGTTAATAATGATATTACCGGTGGTAGAGCTTTTGTGAACGGGCTCGAGGAAGTGGGCACCACCGCCTTACCTTTATCTGCCGCCAAATAGCAGTACTTGTGCTGCTGTGTTCCGGTTAGATGGTAATGGTATGTTTCTGTAATTTCTGGCGTATAGGCATAACAGCTAAGTCCTATAAGTATGGCAACGTATCCACATAGAGATCAAGACAACATAATACCTTGTTTTGAATTTTATGTGGATATCCATGGGCTGCAAGCTCGTTTGCCATAGAAGTTGTATAAAAAAAAATTAATAATAATGATTGAAATCAATCACGAAAGTTTCCTAAGTCAAACTGTACTCATACGTCATTGCCACAAAAGGAATATTTTTTTAGGTACTTGTTATAATTAAAAAAAAAATATTCAAGCTATTTTTATTACAGGTATTTACTGTTGCTGTATGCCTGTTCGGATTCGCCCAAGCTGGAGCTCTTAGCTCTCTCGGTGGATATGGCGGCTACTCCGGCCATGGTGGACTTGCTGGTGCTGGTGGCTATGGCAGTGGATACGGCAGCTATGGCGGTGGTTATGGCGGATACGGCTCCGGCGGTTATGGTGGATACGGCTCCGGTGGTTATGGCGGATACGGCTCCGGTGGTCACGGGGCAGCGGGCTATGGCCTAGCTCCCGCGACTTCATACACCAGTGTCACCAAAGTCATCCCCGCATCTTCCTCTTTTGGGCACGCTGGTGCTGGTCTTGGAGGTTGGTCCAGTGCTGGCCAACATGGAGGTTGGTCAGGTGCTGGCCAACTTGGAGGTTGGTCTGGCGCTAACCAAGGAGGATGGTCTTCCGGTGCTGGATACTCAGGAGCTAGCCTAGGCCCGGCAACGTCGAGCGTGCACCGTGTTGACTCCTACGGCTCTGGTTACGGTGGAGCTCACGGAGGTATCGGTGAATACGGCAGCTCCCTTGGTGGATATGGCAGTGGTTACGGTCATGGTTCTCAGAGTGGTTACGGCAGTGGTAGCTATGGTGGATACGGCCATAATGCCTGGTGAAAACAATGGTGTGATTTGTGAACTGTGAATGTAAATAATATACTCATCAGTCAATGTACCTACTCTGTGATTATGTTAATAAAATACTCATCAATGAAAAAACTCGGATTGTTGACTTTTTTATCAATTGCTTAGTTTATTGTTTGATGCTTTGGAATATTTATATGAACATAAAGATACTAACTGATACGAACCGACTAAGAACAGATACTAACTGTAAACGACAAAAAAATTGCATAAGTTTCTTTTGAGAAAATTTATAACCTGTTTTACCCGTCAACAAAATTAAAATTTTCTTGTTTCATGCGCTTACCGTAGGACTTTATCGTCCAATATGTTTGCATTTAGGTTATACAACAAATCAACCCTACAGATGATGAACTGATATTTTAACATAATACCAGATTGATACAGAGATAGTCTTCATATCAGCAGAGAATAGCAGATAGTCTCCAATAAAAAAACATTGATTTTCGAAAAATGGTATAACAATCAACAATCGTATAAATAAATTATCTTCACTTAGAATACTCCTAAGTAAGGATAATAAAATTAATTTATTGAATTATTTCAAATAAAATATACCTACTAGTATTAGGAAGACTTAATGTGAATAGCAATGCAATCCTAGAAAACTAGTCTCTAGTTCTCTATCTCAGTGTGTCCACTGTTGCAGCTCATCGCTAAATAGTGACGCTTTGGTTGCCTCTTTTATTGTTTACTTTTAGGTAAAAATTATAAATATATTTCCTTCGTTCTAAATAGGTATCTTTTTAATTACGAAGTAACTCATAGTTTAATGTATTAAACCTATTTAATTCAATGATAATTATCAATTCGTAATAATTTAGATTATAAGCAAAAATCAAAATCTATTTTATTTTATTAATTAATACATTATTAGATTCACAGTTACATTACCGTATATTATAAACTTGAACATGTCACTGAACTTAAACCAAATTAAATCTTATGTAATGCTAAAACGCTTATAATCTGACGCGGCAAAGTAGCCCACCTGTTTACTTTAACATGCCTACTTAGAAATAAACAAAATAATATTAATGTGCTTACCAACTTAATATTAATATTAATATGCAAATCTAATTTCCGATAGGATTTCCTTATAAATGCGAATTACCTTTTACAAAGGTAAACACCATCGAGATTACACAATTGGGCGGGCTTGCCTTGACATTGAAACGGAAAGTGCCCGAGGCATCAGGCCCACGGGCCATCGGGTACAGATACCAGTTTACACCCGTCGATATAAAAGCGAAAGCAAGTGCTCCAATAATTATTACAATCAGCAACAACGTGCCATACAAACATGTACTCCAAGGTACAAAAGGATTTTAATATAATTTAATTGAAATTCGATCGGTGGTCAAGTGATTTTAAGATCGAAATCAGAAAAGTGACTTTTAAAAATTAGTAGTTTTACAATTAAAAGTCCCATCTTTATTTTTCAGTGTATTAAATTACAATCCGCTTAAAATTTTTACCCGTGTATTAAAATTAAAGCATTTCGAAATAGCCCAAAAAAACGTGTATGGTTCTACAAAGTGTTAATAAAAAATGTGTTCCCAGGTGGTGATTTTCCTGTGCGCGGCTGGCATCGCCTCCGCAGGCAACCTTCTGGCCGCCGCCCCTGTCCACTACAGCTCAGCACCCGCTGTGTCTTCAGTCTCCTACTCATCCCACACTTCACATGGTCCCGTCACATATGCCGCTGGTCCGGTTGTGGCTAAGACCTACGCTGCTTCCCCGGTTTCGCACTACGCCGCAGCTCCTGTCGCGCACTACGCCGCAGCTCCCGTCGCGCACTACGCCGACGCTACCGTTGTCAAGAGCGTCGCGCCTGCTGTCTCTTACTCTTCAATCTCCCACGGATCTTCATACGGATACGCTAGCCCCGTCGTCGCCAAGACCATTGCCGCTCCTGCAGTCTCCTACTCCTCATACTCTCACGCTGCTCCCGTCCACACTTATGCCGCTGCCCCTGCTCTCTACTCTGCCTCTGTCTCCCACTCCGCTCCCGTGGCATACGCCGCTGGTGCTCCCGTCTTGAAATCCTATGCTGCACCGGCCTACTCTTACGCCGCCCCTGTTGTGACTAAGAGCATCGCCCCTGCCGTGTCTTACTCTTCCATCTCTCACTCCGCTCCCAGAGCATACGCCGCTGCCGCCCCCGTCTTGAAATCGTACGCTGCTCCAGCCTACTCTTACTCCGCCCCGGTTGTAGCTAAGAGCATTGCTCCCGCCGTCTCTTACTCTTCCATCTCCCACTCCGCTCCCGTGGCATACGCCGCTGCCGCCCCCGTCTTGAAATCGTACGCTGCTCCAGCCTACTCTTACTCCGCCCCCGTTGTTGCTAAGAGCATTTCCCCTGCCGTCTCTTACTCTTCCATTTCTCACTCCGCTCCTGTGGCTTACGCCGCTGCCTCTCCCGTACTCAAGTCCTACGCTGCTCCCGCGTACTCTTCTTACTCCGCCCCTATCGTCACCAAAACCATCTCCCCCGCTGTTTCTTACTCTTCCATCTCTCACGCTGCCCCCGTGGCTTACGCCGCTGCCGCCCCTGTCTTAAAATCTTACTCTGCCCCCGCCTACTCCACTTACTCCGCCCCAGCCTACTCCACTTACTCCGCCCCAGGCTACTCTACTTACTCCGCCCCAGTCCTAACCAAGACCATCTCCGCTCCCGTTGTAAAGACTGCCCTTACCTACTCCACTGCACCCGCGGTCTCCCACGTCTCATACTCCGGACCGGGAAACAACTACGGCTGGTAAACAATATATAAATATTTGTTGAATATTTATTAAACTTGTAAACTATTGTAAATATTAAAAATAATAATCGAATAAAAATTCGGATAATTTAAGTATTCTATTTTTACTACATCACCAGTTACATACCTTCATTTTCTTCCGGAGTTATTGTTACGCGTGTTCCTACAATACGACGTAACGAAATTGCATGCCAATTAGCAGCACTTTATGTACCTACCTATGTAATGTTAGTTAACCAGATAAAAGTATAAGGGTTCATTAAATACTAATTGTTAACTAGATTAAAATATTTTTATGATAGTATTGAGAAACTTTGCCTAATTCGAACACAAAATTAGATGTGCCAAGAAAGATAATTAAGCAAGTTAGAGATAGATTACCTATAAACTTGAAACGTTCCATTATTTAATTTCCGCCTCCGCAACTTCCGTGATTGAAATTCAAGAAAAAATCTATTTCTTTGTGCATATTATTAGCATCAAAATTAAAAGGACACAAGCCGGTTTTGCAACGGCCTTCAAACGGGTTCTCAGTGGATCACTAGAATATCATTCGGCATAAGCTAATCGCTAAAAGACCGGTGTTGCAATAGCCATCAATTTAGTTGTGACTTAGTTTACTAGTTTTTGTATAAAATTAATTAAATTCAGGAGTTATGGTGTCAGTTTAGTTACGGAATGTTCTAAAGATAATTTAATTTGACAGCACTTAAAAGGGTTTTGTCCTTAAATGTATAATGTTTTTGTTTGTACATACTTAAGTTCCTTAAAAATGTAAATATGTCTAGTTTTCTAACAAACTAAGACGAAATGAAAGCCGATATTTTAATGCTATCAGATTTAAGATAACAGCCTACACTAGTGTCGGAGTTTTTAAGCCACTTTAAGGCCTTCACATGGCCTAACGACTTTTATATATTAAATTGTCTTCCGAACCACGAATGCGCTCAGTTGAAAATGGTATTATATTTACTTCAACATAGGTAATCGATATCAATTATACAAATCAAGTTTCGATATGCCAAAAGGTTAAAAAATTATAGAAGTACAGATGAAATAATAAGCCAAGAAAATTCGTTTCAGTTTATTGAACATGACATCGTTAAATTAAATCAAGTTAAACTACCAGTCTTACAGTTGAAACATATAAATTGTCTACTATACAGATTTAATTCCTTTAAAATATCCTTAAAATTACAACCGGGCGGGAATTTTACCTATGACCTTCTCCTCGATATATGATTCATGGATCAGTAGTTAGGTTTCCTCCAAGCTTGACCGTAAAAAATGATATATATGTGCTCTAAGTGCCTATATAGAGTAATTATAGCTACCGCCTGCTCCAGAAAAATTGACACGGGATACTGGTCTTGACTGGGAATATGTTGGCTGGGCTGTGGATGCTGAGGTAGAGGAATAGCCTACGTACTGTGGTGATTGTGTTGAATAACCAACATACTGAGGAGATGACTGAGTGGTAGAATAACCAGTGTATTGTGGAGATTGAGTTGATGAATAACCAACGTATTGTGGAGATTGAGTTGATGAATAACCAACGTATTGTGGATAAGATGACTGTGCGCTAGAGTAGCTATTGTACTGTGTAGGGGATGGTGTGGAGGAATAACCAGACCCTGCATTTGAAGGAAATACAGGGATAGTAAAAGGCGACTGTCCTACTTGAGCTTGACTACCAGCATTTGACGGGGCAAACACTGCAAAGTTTGGAGGGGATTGCCCAGCTGAGTTTGCTGTATTCCCAAGAGTATTTACAGAGCCATAGTTTGGTATAGACTGTCCAGCTAAATTAACGGGGCTTCCAGCTGCATTAATCGGTCCGAAAATAGCATATTTCAGAGCAGACTGTTGGTCAGCAGATTGGGCTTGCGATTGAGTACCCGGGGCATTAGAAGAAGCAAATACCGCGTGGTTCAATGAAGACTTCTGCCCAGATTGGCCTTGATATTGACTTCCAGGGGCATTTATAGGTCGAAAAATTGCAAAATTTTGAGGAGACTGTCCCGCTGATTGACTCTGTTGTTGATTTCCATAAAATGCTTGGTTTGAGGAGTACCTATCGTTTTGATATGCAGCTTGGTTTGCCTGAGGATTGACTCCAGGGGAAGCCAAAATATAATAACCCTGGTTCCCTGACTGAGGTACTTGAGGTTGATAAGAAGCTTGATTTTGTGTAGAGCTTTGATAACCGCCCGTGCCAAATTGAGCATTATTGTTCCCTTTCGGAACAATGATGTAAATTGGACCTTGGTTAGCAGACTGGCTAGGCTGAATTGGATTGTTTTCTGGATAGTTAGGGCTTACAGGGTTCTGTTGATACCCATTTAATAAAGAAGTAGGAGGTTTGACAGGAACGAGACCTTTCTGAAGATATTGAGGCACCAAATTAGTATTTAAGTTTCGATAGGAATTTCTCACAAATGCATCAGCAGTTAGAACTGACACCGGGACCGGTTCTGGTAATTTAGGCCAAAGGCGAAACGAATGTAAGTCGATAGAATACGGGTTTTCCAAAGTCTCTTCATTTGACAACTTTCTTGCTACAAATGGAGCTGGAGTTGAGACGACAGACCGATATGCAGATTCTGGTGCCTTGACTAATACAGGAACGGGAGTTACATTAGGATTTGGATTTTTTCGGATTGGTATAGGACTGGTTCCGTAAGCTAATTGAGGCTCTTCAGTCGGCGCAGAACCGTCATCTGGATAAGACACAGGGACTGGTATAGGTTGGTTCACGTTACCTTGAAATGGAGTATTACTGTTCACTATAACAGGAACCGACACGGGGTTATCGTTACCCCCACCAGATGGCTCAACACCTTGTGATGTTCCGTAAGCATTTGGCAACACTTTTACACTATTAGATGACACTGGTTCTCCAAAGAATGGTTGTCCGTTTGAATATCCGGGAGGTGATCCATTTTGTGATATTATATAAACCGGTCTTTGAGTCTGATCATCTGCTGCTGAGACGATGCCCAAGACCCACAAACACAGCAACTACAACAAACACAATACAATTTCAGCACTATTTCTATGAAATTGATTTAAAAATATAAATATATATTTAGCCACTCACCCGCATGTGCATAGTGTGGACCAGTTTAGATGATAAAATATTTCATCAACAGCTTTTGCATTCACTTTTATAGCTTTGGATCAAACTGGTATCGATCCCCGAAGATGTCCAACAAATTCACAAAGCCATAGTTTTCCGAGCCATGCGGAAATCGTCTCTAATATTATTGTAATAAGCTGTTCGTTGAATGCATGATTAATTTGTAACTGACTCATCAGTGAGTGTCACTTGCATAAGATGGTCATAACTGGTCGATAAAAAAGATTCATAGTTACACCAGTTGCTATCAATATGTCAAGAAAACTCCGTAGGTAGACAAGAAGTCTTTCCATTTTTAAAATATTTTAGTAACTTAGTAGGTGGTAGGTTAGGTATTTACTTAATGCGTTTACAAAAACCTGATCGACTTTTCAATCTATCAAATTATGAGCTTATAGTTTTCGTAATAACCTGCAGTTACTAATTAATCAAACTGTCTATTTTTAGCTTCATATAGAATTAATTAAAGTTTACGACAATAATATGACTCGTGAAGTTGTACAATTGTTACACAATCTTAGTCTTCAGTTTCTTTACCAGCAGTTCCTTTTGTCTTATACATAATATAAAAGTCATTAAAAGGTAACTCAGACGAAAGCTTGCATTACGATTACCTATATCAAAACTTGGTAAAATAAATAAGTAATTATACTAGGTTATAAGTATATAGTAGGTACTTCTGTAATCAAAAGTTAAAGTGTTGGTGGCCGGTAGGACTAGCAAAGCCACATTTAGAAAAGCAACCTACTTGTAAAAATGTGTGAACTTATAAGTCATAAAACTATAAATTATCAAACTTTTAACAATTTAATTAAAAGTGGTTAAGCAAAGTCATCAAAGTCTGTGAATGTTTAAGTACTCATAATTTTTGAGATTTTATTATTAGTTCTCGAAGTTTTGGTATACCTAATTAACTTTACATGCACAGTTTTTCTTCACAACTCAACGCATAGAAATTATAAATTCTAAAATGGATAGTCAGAACATCAAACCTTAAAAAAAATGCATCATTTATGGCAAGTCGTTTATTTACATTTTTCTATTTAGGTACAATTGGTCTAGGATTCAGTTTACCAGCCGTAGTTAGCACCGTGGCCGCTGTAGGAGATGTGGGAGACAGCGGGGGCAGCTGAGTACACAGCGGATTTCAGGACTGGGGAGGCAGCGGCGTAGGTGGCGTACGCGGGAGCGGCAATGGTCTTGGTGAGGAGGGGAGCGGCCACAGCGGAGTAACCGTGAGCGCCGTATGAGATGGAAGGAGCTGCGGCGTAGGCAGCGACGGCGGGAGCGGCGTAACTCTTAGCCACGATGGGAGCGCTGTAGGAGATAGCGGGAGCGGCGGCGTACACGGCGGGGGATCCGTGGGAGGTGGAGCTGGAGTAAGAAGAGATGGAAGACACGGCCGGGGCGATGGTCTTGGTCACCACAGGGGCGGAGTACGCGATAGGAGCGGCGTAGGACTTGTAGACTGGGGCAGCGGCGTAGGTGGCGATGGGAGCAACAGCCTTAGCGTACACGGGGGCAGAGTAGGCAGCGACAGCGGGCGCGCCGTGAGAGGTCTGGCTGGAGTAAGATGAGATGGAAGATACAGCGGGGCTGATGGTCTTGGTGATGACGGGTGCGGAGTAGGAAGAGTAGGCGACCGCGGGGGCAGCAGCGTAGGACACTGGGGCGTAGGACTTCACGGCGAGGGGAGCAGCGGCGTAGGTGGAGATAGGGCCAGCATGAGCGGTGTGGGTCGAGTAGGAGGACACCGAGCTCACGGCTGGGGCGATGGCGTGGCTGCTGTAGGCCAGAGGGGCGCTGTAAAGGCCTCCAGCGTGGGCTACACCCACGGCACAAAGGGTGATGATAAGCTGAAAACAATAATTTATTAGCTTTTTCTTAAGATAATTGTAAACTTTCGAGGGAACATTTTTAGTTTTTATGTTTGAAAATACAAATTTTTCCAGACAATAATCAGAATCCGAATGATAATTATTTTTAGTAGGCAGTTTATTCCTTAGTTAAACAGGATCATGGTCCAGAAAAAATGGGTATTGAAGAATTGCAAGTAACAGAGTAAAAGAAACCTTTACAATAGGCATTGTTACACACCTTGGCGTACATGTTTATTCTGCTAATGCTGGCAACTGAATAATTTCGGTAAAGAGTGCCCCGGTTTTTATACTTGATGCGAACCAGTGTCCAATTCACTTTCATTGCCAAGGTGAGCAGCGTACACCTCAGTGTATAACTAGCTAACCTACGCTGACTCAGAGATAGCCTTTCGATTTCGTTTATTCCGTAAGTATGTACTGTAACTGATTCTTTGTCGTAAGACTTGTAAGCTAGGGTTACACGGGCGTAGCCAGCCGGCCGGGGGGGCTTGTAGGGGTTCAAACCCCTGCCCCCTTGAAATATTTACGATATCAAATATTATATTTTGAATTTGCCGTGCTGTCACCGATTATCCGATGTCACCGCATTTATTTTATTTCTGATCGAACAAACAATTGATTGATTAAACGAGTTATCGAAAAAACGTTTAATATTTTTTTACTACAGATCGAGTGAATATTTAGTCGTAAAACAAAAAGCTTGGACCTTCCCCCCCCCCCCCCCCCAAACTAATACCTGGCTACGCCCGCGCCCGCGTAGGGTTTGCAGGACCTTGATCAGAAATGCCAAGTAATCACATCCGTCATTCAGAAGCTCTGACGAAACTAATTTTTGATTGCAATTAAAAAATATAATTTAAAATAGATCATCCTTTTATTACTAATTAGCTCTAGAAAATGACCACGGCCATCTTTAAAACTCAAATAGTCAGTAATTTTACCTTATTTTACAAAATAATTAGGCACTTGTGGTTTTATATTTTTAATACGATTTTTAAGTATGATATTGGACTTTACAACCGTTAAACGACCATTTTTATGAAATCTTAAGTGATTTTTATTAGGTTGTCTTGTATTTAATCGTGAAGGTATCTTTTAACACCTAAATAAGTTACCGACTGATACTGAGGCCGTTAAAATTCATCCCACACAGGATTCCCACAGGAACTTAATATTTCCTTATTACTTCTTCTATTGTTAAGTATGTATTTTTATTTGATATTGTTTAGTCTATTATATAATGTATTAAAGTAGGTTTATTTATGTAGTATGTACTTTTACCTATGTTATGCTATTTTTATTAGTACTGTGCAAATGTTCAATAGTTTTCTTTTCTGTGCTTTAGCTTACCTACAAGGTTATCTGGAATAGAATGCCGATTTATTAAGTTAAGTTATTAGCATTAAGTTCGCCTTCGTACTAGTTTTATAAGTGCAATAAAGTATTTTCAAGCAATCGATTCCCTAATAGGTAGAATCAAGTTCCTTGTGCTCGCCTGGCTCGCTTTTACCTACCGGATCAAGCGTAATTTATACAATAAAGCTCAGCTAAAAGCAGTATCTACGTATCTATTGATAATTATGTATGTAAATACCTGCGGGGAAATATCAAAAAAACACCTTGGGTGCTTGCTCCTAACCTAACTAAATTTTAACCAACTTATACCTACTATTATAAATGGTATAGACTGTTTTGCTAAACGATAACCCTCTCCTGCAAATAAAAACTTATAGTAGGATGATTTTCAAAAAGTTTGTGTATAGGTTAGAAAATATAAAACATGGATTTTATTTAAACGTACCACGTGAAATTTAAACTTTATTGGAAATCATTCTTCTGCTAAGTTTTATTTCAATCTTTAAGCATACCTATAGGGGGCCACAAGCGATCTTTGCTGTACCTACATATGTAGCATACGCGACATTTTTATTAAGAACAAACACCCATTTTTCGGTATGTTCCTAGTACATATAAAATCAGTTAGTAATCAGTATACAGTATTCATTTATTCACAATTTCATAATATAAAAATAAATAAATAAAAATTAGTTAATTACAACCAAGCAGAGTGACTAAGAGCTAAGCTAACTTAACTAACAGGTTACAGCAGATAAATAAAATAAATAAATAAATATTGCTGGACATTTGACACAGCGCTATCTAGCCCCAAACTAAGCAGAGCTTGTACTATGGGAACCAGATAACTGATAGAATACTTACATACTTTTTTTTTACCATCTAGATGAGAAAATAACAGCTCATGTATTAATTAAAATAATAAAATGGGTGGTTTTCTACGAACGTTTTTAGTTTCACCCGGTATGAATCGGTATGTTTATCAATTACTGATTTTATTATACGTTTTTGGTATGTCCTACTTGTATACCTACATAGTCTGTATTTTGTATTTATTTATTCTACAATAAGTTACATTACATACCTACCTTTAGGTTTGTCTCAGGGCCTAGAGACACTATGTTAAGATCACTAAACTTTTTTTACTATCCCCAAGATACCTAATCATTAATTCAAATGAAAATATAATTACATTGCATTTTCAACAGATCGTAAATATTATCAAACATAATTCTAAAATGTACTTGAACAAAATAGTCATTAACTCGTTGCGGAGATTAAGGATCTCAATATGCTACAGTATATCTGTAAGACAATATTATATTTAAGTACCTACCTAGTTTATTCCACAAACCGCAGAATATGTTAGGAATCTCACGAATTGGATCAATTATGTTATGCACATTCAACAGTATACAGACATGTATGTATGGATATGTAAGTAGACAGCAGCCAAGTCGCACGAACACGAGAAAAACCAACGGAGGCCTGTAGAAAGCCAACGTTTTTGCCCTACTTGAAGGGGGTGACAGATAAAATTAGAAAAATATCGAAGAGGTTTTCAATTAAGTCGGTCTTCACTCCTCTCTCAAAGATGGCCCAAGCATTTACGGACTCCAAATGACATTATACCTCTGCCTCTGATGCCTGGTGTTTATAAGGTAGACTGTAGCTGTGGCGCTCTTACATCGGACAAACCAAACGTACCATAGCCGAGCGTGTCAGAGCATATCGCAGCTGTCAAAAATCGCTAGGTAAACAAGTCAGCGATAGCAGAGCATCTGGTAGACTCGGGACCGAATCATTGGATTGAACTTCATGATCCTAAGGTTCTCTCTAGTGAACGCCATTATGACAAGAGAATGGTTCGTGAAGCGACTGAAATCAAGGAATTTCCAAATTTCAATCGGGAAGATAGCTATACAGGTAATATACTGACGATATTCAAGTTTCTCAAAACATAAAAAAAGACTTCTCGAAAAAAAACTACTAGTTATATCAACAAATTTTAAAGAAAATCGACTAAGTATAGGTGAATAATTCGATATAAAACTTACTGCCTACTCTTGCAATCAACATCCAAAAATAAAGGGCGATTTGATATCTCTTTCGGAAATGGCTGCGGGTTTTGGGTTAGAAAGGGACAACAAGAGATATCTCAAGACGTCACCAATACAGTATCTGTGGTTAGATGGCAAGCATTATACAATATCACAACATAAGTTTAATAAAGTGTTTGTTTTCACATGCCAAAATAAATTTCACATTTCTATGGTAAACATTCCACAAACATATTTATTATGTTCATCAAAATAACCCCTTTCATTTATGTGCGTATATTATCCAACGTCCTATAGACTCTCGTCGTCCTGGAACCCAGTGATCGCTAGGTGTGCGCGTCGTGATCGGTCGTCTCAGTGCGTAGATACGGTTAGTGCAGTGTGTCGTATATGAACGAGGACATTTCTAATTCTGAAGACCAAGTGAGGGTAGTTGCTGCAGGTGCCATCACTTCTCGACGGTAGCTTCAAGTACTCCAGTCAACCCGTGACCACGACTGTTGCAACACAGCCGAAACGTCGGGATAACAAATAAAAAATGTACCTACATACGCGATAAATACCCGTTTTAATCAATAAATTAAGTATACAGACAGTAACTACCATCAAAAGATTATAAACCTATAGGTTAGTCCTTCTATGTTAAAGGTCGATCTGGTAACAAAGCAAGCCCTTAAAGCTTTATTGTACTTTATTGATTGAATGAATGAATGAACTAAAATTCTTTATTATACCTTACAAGCTAAACATAACAGATATAAAAAAAAACAAATAAATGTAAGCATAATGGGTGGTTTTATCGCTTAACAAAGCGATTTTTTCCAGACAACCTTTTGATGGAGAGAAACATTGCTTAATGGAAGATTGGCCGAGGTATAAAACGAATAAACTTAATAATAGAAAAAGAAAAATTACTTAACCTTTAAGGTTAAGTAATTTACATAAATATTAGGTACATAAATAATTGTTAATAAATAAATATGTACTTACATAGAGATATGAATAACATGATGGAATAACATGATGAATGGCTGATAATAATTGAACTGCCACATGCACCTATATTTCCCCATCGGCTCACTCTGTGGTCTAATTGGATCTTTTTGGTAGTACGGGAATACAAACATACGCTGGTGATCTTAAATTATTGTTAATAATATTGTAATAATAGAATGAATCACCAAATCCTTTTAGAAAAAAATATTAGCTCTCACTAATGCTACGCCGTAGACAACCGTAGACCTGCAGAGGTTTAGAGTTTAGGCTGCCGCCGGGGTAAACTTACTTTATCCCAAACGTTTCGATAGAGAATCTACAAAAAAGGTATATGCTATTTCTATTAGCTATATGCTAAAGAAACGAAGATCGTACAACTTTTGTTATGTTCTGCATTAAAGCTGAAATTTTACCCGTAGACACAGGATAGTCGCATCCTAAACCTAATACAATAATATAGTCAACTTAATTTCTAACTTAATTATCTACCTATTCTACTCAATTTCGATTAATTAATATACTACACTTTATTTACAAACATAAAATACACAATGTGGCTTTTGCGAGTTCATTCAGAGAAACATGGAACACATCGTATGTTCTCCGCAACTAGATTGAGCGTGTACAGGGTGAGCGTCAGAGGCACCTCGAAAAGACGTGTGTCGCAACACCTCGAACGCATGTGTTTCCTACGTAAGGGACCATAAATAAATAAAATAAGATTGAATGCCTACAAAAGATTTTAAGAAATTAAAGATGATAGATCAATAGAAGCAAAGCAATAACAAACTTCTAGCATATTGTGTAACTCATAGCTTACTTTTAATTCCCTATAATCAATACCTAAGTAATATCTAATATGAGTCATAGATACCTATCTAAGTAGCACTAAAAGTCTATCTAAAACTTCTAATAAGTAGTTAGCCTGACCTCCCATTCTCTCCAAAGGTCGATGACCGTGTGGCCAAACATAATGTCATGACAAGCGGGTAGGGTAATGTCAACCGGTGTATAAATATCAGCAAGTACTCAGGTAGTTAACAGACACTTTGAATCATTCATAGCTTACGGACATATAGATCAGACGGAAAGATTCAGAAACTTTTCCGTGAGGTGGCGACGGTCTTGCTTTGTTATTAGCGAGTCTACACATTGGCGCGAGTGACGAGGTTAATAGCGAGCATAATGTTACTATAATACGCTCGTCATACGTCTCGGTCGCAAACAGCGAGCAAGAATGTGTAAGCGCAATATAAATGGTCGCTTTCGACGCGAGCATGAGCGCGAATGCAGACGCCGAATTACTGAAGAGTTCGCCGCGCCGTAAGACTTTCAGTTTAAAATTACAAAACTCCTCCGAAACGGCTTGACCGATTCTTATGATTTTTTTTTTATATATTCTGTGTATCTTTTTGTGTGGTAGGTCTGAGAACAGGGGCCCAATTCTGCTAATTTTTAAGAAAAACTATTATGGAGCCATACCATTGTTAAACGATTATGATTGTTATTCCTGTCATGAACTACCAAATGTTCAATGGGGTTTTCATAGCAACGGCGGTCATTGAAAAAAGATTGTGTTAGTAGAATACCAAAAGGTATCTATAGTAGCAATTTTTCGACGATACCATTGTCATAGTGAAGCGATAGGTTTAGTAGAATTGGGGCCCAGGATGTAAACTATATTTAATCATTTTCATTTTGCAAAAACATATAAACGGTCGTTTTTTTAATGATTGATCACTCTTTTAGTGAGACATTACTAGATACGTCAAAGCTAAATAGTTTTTAATCATTGCAATCATAGTTTATTTTGTCACGTCATCGTACTGTAAATTGATGAAAGGTTGCGATTCACCTTGAGATTAGAATCTATAATTCAAGGAGCTATGATGGTTAGAGGGCGAGGGTATGCAATACAATACATCCCCGAGCGTCGTCAGTAATCTTCTACCTGACCCATTAAATTTGATCCAAGAGACCAATTTTGTAACGAAACATTTAATACGCAAATGGTTAATTAATATAGGTAAATCTAGGCTTCTTACATCTTTGCTTGTCGCTAAGAACAAGATTAGTAAATAGTGAGCAAATTTCAAAAGCGCCATCTAGCGATCACATCTAGAACTAAAAACTGTATAAAGCTGTCTTTTATCTACTTACTGGTTCTGGTTTTGTTAGTACGTGTACATATTATCAAAACCGGATGCGTTCTTTATCCAGCTAGTGTAGAAATTTTCCACCAGGTAGTCCCATCGTGGAAGTAGCGAATTGAATTACTGGGCCCACGCAGTTCAAAACCATCTTCAAGTAATCTATGTAAGTAATACATGAAGGGAAAACTTTCTACCGCTTCTATGTTTATTAGAAGGGGTACAAAGTTTTCTTGTTCCTCCTGCACGCACGGAGGAGTGTGTGAGTGGAGATTTGGCATAGCTGAATTTCAGTCAGATAATTAACAAAATAATAATAATACAAAATGGTTACGGGGATTTCGGGGCTTCTGGTCCACAAATCCCCTTACAACACTTAAAGGGTATGAGGATTTGTGGACACAGTCTCGAAATCCCCTTCGTAGGGGATTGTCTAAGTCAGGGATTCCCAAAGTGGTCGATATCGATCCCCTCGATATCGGTTTCCCAGGGGTCGACATATTATTTTTTTACCTTTACTTTGCGATTTTAAAGATTTTTTCAAAAAATAATTAAGTATTTTTACGTAATTTATATTAATAATTGTATTGCACTTGATATTTACAGAATTTTATGTCTATTTATTTTGTTAAATTTTGATGAGAAAATGATGTCAAGTTTACTCAATTAACCAACCGCAAAGTTTTTAAATTGGTAAGTATTTTGTAGCAATAGGAAAAAAACACTAGAGATTTTTAAAGTAATTTAGCTGTCTGAGGTATCAGTTAATTTACGAACTCTTGCCCAAAATAGTTTGGGAATCCCAAACTGTGTGTATTTGTGGGATAAGGCAAGTTTATATTTATAGGGGGGGGCAAATGCTAAGAAATTAAGCTTGAAAAAACTAATTACCGTCGAAATTCGACCTTTGTGCACCAGCAACTAGTCTAGTCTTAGCCTCAGTGGTATTAAAAGGAACGAAGGAGATGAAGATATATGAGGGATTTTCACGCCCTCTCTCTCTCTCGCCTCTCTCTTTTTGCTAACAGGTGGCGTTGTTCTGTCATTATGATTATCAAAGGAAAGTAAATCGTCAACGTAAATTGCCGTGTCAACATTATTTACACGATGAACATGTATTTAAAAAAATGTGTCTATTTATTTGACGAAGTGAGAGTATAAGACAAAAATTGTAATATTGTGTCTTAATATTTTGGCATATAAACCATATTTTTAGGCGGCTTATTTCTAGATAGCGCCATCTATTACGCCAGTTGGAACTAGTTATATTTTTTAAATCGTTAATGAAGAGCTCTCATTGTTTAGGGTATGTATGTACTAGATTATTATTAAAAAAAACATGTATTTACTACATACACATCAAGTTTATTATAACTCATCTCTAAACAACATCAAACATTGTATAATTACGTAACAAAAATCTCAAGCAATAAAACTAAAAAATAAATCTAATCACACTTGACTAATGTCTTCATATTTAATGTTGTTAAATGTTAGGTACATTTTATCTTTTTACGAAAACCTACCTACTCACACTTTCTTTTTCTTACCAACCCACGTCAACACTTCTTAATATTCTATAAAATGTATTATCACCTATTGTTTATGAGGACAAAATCCACAAAACACAGAAACCGCAAGGTATCGAATTTGTCTTTTCAGCAAATATTGTTAGTCTAACTGCTAGACTCTAGCAAGACTCTTGGCAAGTTTTGCAAACGCTAGAAAATGTGTGGACAAGACTTGGTCAAGATTTGTTGCGATTTGGCAAGGTTGGCTGATGATTGATCTCGTCATCTCCGATCTTTCCTAGCCATCTCTTGGTAGGATCGTTTAATTTAATAATTGAGTGAGACAGATAGGTATTTACTTTCGCCTCAGAGCCAGTATACTTTGGCCATTGAAATAGACAAGCCTTTGTCTCGAATATCTGCAAATAGCCTGATGCCATAGCCAGGATGCATCTTAATATAAATGTGATAACATGGCCGCACTTTTTACTTTCTAATTGAGCATTCCTTTAATTTAATTCCCTGCACAAAATGTTTTACAAACATGGTTAGCGTTTAACTTCGAAGCGGCGGTATTGCAATTAGGCCGTAAATTCGGTATGAGCGTTGTAATAAAATCCCGTTAAAATAGAGTTTGTACGTTATAATAGAAGAGTGATATGAAAACTAGATCAATTCCGTAACGTCTCTTCGCGTCTAGCTATATTATAGAGCACAAGTTGACATGCAGATTCCGCATTTATTATAACAATTCTTTTTGATATATTTGGAGGGTGTTATGCAAACCGGATCGGGTTTAAGTCAAAACGCTCCGCCACTACCGCAATTGCAATCTCTTATCAATTATATTGTTTTAATGGACGTAGCTAATAGTTTGACTAAGGCCCTCCTTAGATATCACGTTAGAAGCCCTAAAATATTTATTATTATAATTTACAGCCAATTAGTTATATTAAATTTTTTATAAATTTTGAAAGTATAGTTTATCACGTTTTACATTAGGCATTTACAGCACCCGTTTTGGGTTTATTTTAACAACATTCCCGAAGGCTATGAGGCCTCCGGAGGATAATAACTTGGCAAAATAGCACCTCACGTAAACAAAACCATATAACAAAACGCGCTTATAAATTAAATAGAAATTAATGTTCGCAAATTTCATAAACTACCTAGGTTTTAATTAAAATGGCTACGTATATGTTCAAAATAAGGTAAACATGAAAATTGCACCTTAAATCTAACATCGAAAACATTTCTAAAACACCAAGAAGTAACTACAATATTTATGATTTTTAAAAGGTATTTATATTTTGGCCAACAAGCCCTCAGTGTACCCAAAACCATTTGATTGTTTGTAATAGTTTCAGAAATTCTATAATTTATAAGTTTGAAAAAAAAGAAGGCGCGGGGCTGCCAGAAACACAAACATTTAAATCTCTATAATCATTCATTTGGCGACAAAAATTCGTCAAGTTCGGTAAAATTTTTGTTCTATGCTATTTCTGACAACCCCGTGTAAGCCTTTAGCAATCACCCACATCAAACAATTCTTAGATATTGTCATAGAAACTACCCTGTTAAATTTTGGGCACAATAATTGACACAAAACGTTTGAGTGATATGAATAAAGCATAGCTTACTATAACACATATATTAAAGGAACTTTAAAGTAACATTACACATTTACATGTACATGTTGTACATATAGTACAACATTTATCTTGACTTACTTATGAGTAATAACCGCAATAATCAAATATATAGAAACTGTAAAGGTTCCTCTACACGTACGTTCATGCTCGATGAGCAAGTATAATCGAACATTATTAGCCGCATACAGACTGACCGAATCACGCCTCTATATTATTTCTTTTTTTTTTCGAAATGGACCTTTCTCGCTGTTGACCTCTGAGGCCGTTGGAGCTTAACCGAACTTTTGGCGAGCGCAGATGGCGCTCAGCTCTGTAAGTTTTGATGAGGCAACTAGCGCAAGAGCACCACTTAGGTACGAACCTCGGCTTGGGCCGTTGCCAGGATGGGGATAGGAGAGAAACGGCCAAGTACATGCTTGTACCTCGTACAGGCGGCGAGGTCGGTGTAACTCTGAAGTGTTTGCTTTAATGTAGATGACTCAGAATCTCCTCATCCGTCACAATTCGTCATCCGGATCTCCGAGAACGTGTCTCGGATGACGGAGGGTTTATAACTCTATATTACTTAATTACATGTAAAATAATCTCTACAAATTGTTTTCAATAATACCGTCATTCTTTCTCGCTCTGTAAATCTGGCGTTCATTCCATAGCGATTGTACATTCCGACAGGAATGTCAGTGGATCCGCTGCGTCTTGTTTTTTCGGTCTATACTTTCGATATTGCTTGATTGGACGCAATAACGTCGAGCATGTACGCACGTATGGACTAACCATAAGATTAGCAATAAAATTCGTTCAAAATGTTGTTGGTACGCTTTGTTAGAATTATTTTACTTGTGTTTATGAAGTCGGTGGACGGTTGTTTAGTTTGAAAAACGTTTTTTAATCACCTGAATAAAAAAGCGGGTACTTAATCCCGAAACCTGAAGAAAAATTAACGAGTTTTTTTCCAGATGCGAGAAAATATCCGCTCAGCTAATGATTAAAAAACGCTACGCAAAACCCTGGACATATCCAGTTTTATCTGTTAAAAATATATTTATATATTAATTATCACAGAATAACAACTTATATTTCAAAGTGATAATATAAATTAAAAAAATACAATGACTACTTCTAGTTCAAAGAATCTAGTTTAAAAAAATATGATATTCTCATTAAAATCAAATTCAAAAAAAAATTCGTCGAATACAAGTTATCTAAGAAACTGAGAATAGAGAAACAAATTATTTAGAGAGGTTTAAAGAAGTGTAGATCACTAGGCATATACCTAACAGGGTTTTGACTTGTCTGTGACTACCTAGTGAGTCATACTAGAAAATAGATCTGAGGATTTCATTAATTGGGCTTTACTTTCTGTCTTTATGTGTTTCGTTTAAGTTACGTTAATTTAATTTCTACTATTACAGTGACAAATACCTGTGAGAAATATAATATAAATACGGGGTGTCCCAAAAAATAGTATCAAGCGGAAGTCCAGAGATAGAACACAGATAAGGCAACCCGAATCACCCTCATGTATGTTCTACGATTTTTTATAGTTCAGAAGCTAGGGATATTTGTCATGTTTTCAATTATTTTCAAAGGAGAAAGTTTTACATCGAATTATAAACTATCTATGTGGCTGAAAACAAAAAAAATCTTAGGACATACATGGGGTGATTCGGGTAGACTAAACGTTGCTCTTACTCCGGACTTCCGCTTGACATTACTTTTGGGACATCCTGTATATGACACTTAACTAAAGTATCTGACGGACTAACAGTATGACATTGATAATAATTAAGATTTGGTTTCACTACAACAACGACAAATATACTACTAAGAAATATAGGGTCTTTAATTTCAAACTAATTAGATTTGAGCTACGGTTTCTAGACAACAAAAAATACTTAATATCATAATAAATTTTTTTTTCACTATGAAATCTCGAGAAAAGCGATAAAATGTTGCGCACTTCTAATGGTATTGAGCTATTCAAATCGTATAGGCACAGATTATTAAAAAGTCACTTCATAAAAACATCTGGACGCGAGACGAGCCGTTCAACGACCCCGCGCACTCCGCTTTAACAATCTTTATGCAAACACTCTTCATTGGTTTCAAATTTGTTTAATTATATAACGTTATACTTACATGTGTTGTATAACATTTTATAGTTATATAACATTTAGCCCCTTGCATTTAGACAAATGTTACTAATGTTGACGTGTTATATAACTGATGTATAGGAGCATTACAGTAGTCGCATCTGTGTAACATTTGATCACCGCGCGAGCTCATTGGTCAAATCAAATAGCGCGCGCTTCCCCGGTTTCCTGTTACATATTTCCGTCTCTTTTGCCAAAATCACTCCCACAAACCGAGAGGAAAGATGTTACACATCAAAAATCACGAACTAATGAAGACTGCTCGCAAAATTAGTCAAATGGAACTGGGCGGGGTTATTGAACGGCTCGTCTCGCTCCCAGCATTTTTTTCAAAATAACTTTTAGTATCTGTGCCTGTACGGTTTAAATGGCACCATTAATAAACATAATCCTTGTTACCACAAAAAAGATAAACAACTGTTTATAATGTGTGTTTATAAAATTCCTTATAAATTTTTGTATAGGATTATTTACAATCAGTTTTTTTAATGTTATTTGCGGGTAAACAGGCTTACGGTCTACCTTACGGTCTTGAAGCGTACCATGTCGTAGCCATGTCGTTGCAAGTATGGGGTAGAAAGGATCGCGTGAAGCGTGTGGTGCGCGATATCCAATCGTCTACGATATGTGGATGAGCTTTATTACGTTGTCGAGAAGTGCGGTGGTAAAATCTCGACGACGGGCTAAGATCAAATAGCTGCTCAGTTTAGCGGGTGTTTAACTTTTATGTGGTAAGGTCCTATGTTGTTTCGATTAAAAAATATATTTATGTTCTCTAGAATAATAATTACCGTAATTTTTTGTAGTTTAAAATGAAAGACCTAATATAATAAATATAACACGTAACTATTGAAGAACAGATGTAAATATTTAGCTTTCTACTATTACCACGACAAAGTCCTAAAAGAAATATAATATAATAACACACCTTAACATCGATTTTTAACATTTAAACACATTACATTACATACATTTAAATAATTAAATTATGAAAAAACAGCTAAACGCACTCATCTTTATATTCCTAAACATGGAATAACTTTAAAAAAGTATAAGAATACTGTCTCACATATGAGATTTTTGAAAATAGTATATTTTTATGCGTTTAACTGCTTTTACGAGAGCTTAACTATAAAAGTTATAGAAAATGTCTAGAAGTCGGAAAATACATTTAGATATTTGTTCGTAAACAGTCAGGAATATAAAACAGCTAATCCTTAACCTACAACATCGTGGAACAATTGGCTCAAAAAGGGACTAATTATTTTCGATTTTTTTTTGTTGTATCAGAATAAGCACATTCAAGTCCAAAAATGGTACTTTTTGATGGTTTTATGCGGAGACATTGTATTACATTATATATAAGAAAAATAAACGGTTATCAAATGGTTATTTTAATTTTAACCGACACTTAGAGCCAATTTCTATCAAAGCGGAGCGGATGAAGGAAATCAACCAATAGTAACACCACGTAGATAACGTAATACGATTTCAGACGTGAGTTTATTGACTGAATTTACACATCTCTCGTCTACGTTTTGGTGGAAATTAAGGTGGTAAAATAGAGAGAAAACAGATTCGAACTAAAAACAGATTCATACATTTTCAGAAATAAATTTGAGAAAATGTATATTTATCATCGAAATAACACACATGTTCCGGTACACTTAATAATACTCCTACGTTTTAGATACTAGATAAACATTCGTAACAACTTATCTTACAACACAACTGTTATAATTACCCTTGCATCCTCTTCTTACATTTGATCATTTATTGTTTTGATCACGTATTCATTTTACATCCCAGTAATAATTTATTTGCATATTTAATTACTAAAAACATGTTATCAACTCTTAGTGAAATTGTAATTAAATAAAATTTTATTATAGACTCATTATTTGTGCGTCCTGTATTTTAAAGATGATAATATCATAGATATTCATTTAAAATACTATTTAGCTTAATTTTTTTGTAAATTTTGAACAAGAAATCCGATATTTTTTTACATTCCCGCTCGTATTCCCGCTGCGGGACAAATGTTTGCATTATCTACAAATATTTGTTCCGGTGTCTTTCTATACATTATAAGTATGTATTTACAAAAAAATAATAAACAAGTTATACTAAGTTTAGCTTAGTTTGGGGCTAGTTAACTATGTGTGAAATGTCCAGCATTATTATTATAATCAGTAGACATTAAATTACTTGTACCTTTTAAGAGCCGTCAAAGTCAGAGAGTCATCATCATCATCTACATCCTATAGCAGTCCACTACTGCTCCCGATACAAAGGATTGGCAAGCAGAAGCCACTTCAAGACTAGTGGGCACGGCCGTTGGGACAGAAAGATCTCGAGTGGAGACCACGCACTGTAGACCACAGCTTAGGACGACCTGATAAAGGTTGCTGGGAGCCGTTGGGTGCAGGCCGCAAAAGATCGGTCGGAAATCTATGAAGGAGGCCTATGTTCAGCAGTGGACCTCCCGTGGCTGATGTGATAATGATGATGATGAACCTTTACAAAGTCCGCCTCGTCAATAAATACAACATAGTATGAGTATCACTTCTCATTAAGTTTGATTGACACTTACAACTTTAAAAATCCCATCCCAGGTCCCAGCAGCTTCATGCCACCATCCACTGTAGAAACATATTTAGTAGAAGAATAAGATATTTCTAATATGCACGAGATGCGCGGCTTCCTCTGGGTTGTACCCCAGAAGAAGAAGCAATCTCTAGGAGTTCAGAAGCTCTTCCAGTAGCATGTGCGTCGGATGCAGACGAGCCTCCAATAGACCAGGGTTCTGGTGGCGGTAGCTGAAAGAAAAATATAATTACTGATTAAAACGGGTATTTATCGCGATGTACTTTTTTTATTTGTTATCCCGACGTTTCGTCGTAGTCACGGGTGGACTGGAATACCTGCAGCAACTACCCTCACTTGCTCTTCAGAATTAGAAATGTCCTCGTTCATATTATCACACACTACACTAACCTAATAATCACCGGATTCCAGGACGCGGAGAGTCTATAGCCATCTTCCGGATTGAAATTTGGATTTTTTAATTTCGTCTATTTGATTGTATAATTCGCGAAGCGATTGAAATCAAGAAATCAGTAATTATGTACAATGATCGCGAAAGTTTGATAGTAGAAGCTGTAAAAGTTAACTCTGGAAGAGAATGCTTACTAGCATTAATTTCGACTATGTACAGATCTATTAATTTGGTTGCAAGAAAGAATTTTCAATCAATCAAAAGTAATAAATAAATGATCATATCTCTGACTCTGCTGATGGATTCCCTGTGAACTACAAGAACCATAGTACCTCAGTTTTGTTGATATATATTTTTAAATGAAGCGTTTATTAACAGAGTTTAAAAAAAAGCAGGTTCTCAATTCATCGGATTTTTTTATTTTTATTTTTTACCCGCTCGCGACCTCTTTAGCGTTGTGTGTAAATAAAAACATAAAACTCCTGCGCAGTCGAGTAAAAAGTAGCCTATGTCTCAATCCAGGTATTCATCGAAATCGGTATAGCCGTTTAGTTAGTTGACCGACAGAGAGACGAGTTACTTTCGAATTTATAATACTAGCTTCCGCCCGCGGCGTCGCACGCATGGTTTGTCAATAAAAACTGGCCTATGTGTTAATACAGTTTATAATCTAAATATATACCGAAATTCTTTAAAACTCATTCAGTAGTTTTTCCGTGAAAGAGTATATCAGTGGGATTAGTAAAATAATTCTTTACCACGTAGTCCGATTTTAATGCTACGTTACCATTTAAATTTTATCATGATATGATGATGAGATCCATGAGAAAATCATGAAACTCTTCAATTTGCAAAGGCATCAGCACATTTTTCGATATTGTTTTCTGAAGTCGGTTAATATTTTTGTTAAAAAGTTACTTGGTACATACATATCTATGTAGACACAAATATTTATTTCGACATAAGTAACATACAAACAGAAACTATTTACATGCAGTAGACAATTACCTACAGACACATTAACATACATCAGAAAAAAATATACGCACAGCATTATGCTAAACAAATGTATTCCTCTGCAATGGTTTAAAGCAATGAGGGACGGTTTCTACTAAAGCGGAGAGAAGAGATGTGTAAATTCTGCCGATAGAATCACGTCAAAATCATATTACGTCATCTACGTCACTATTGGTAGATTTCACTTATCGCTTCTCCGCTCTGCTTTGGTGGAAACAGCCACGGAAGTCAGTTAAATAATAAATAAATGCAATTCGCATGCATACCACAATTATTGTACCTACGATATCGAGTACGTAAGGTGAACATAAAAGACATCCTTGCAAGGAGTGGAAAAACAAGTATTGCCCGCTTCGAAACGCAGCTAACTTGTTTTTAGCGAGTTAAGCACACAATAAGGGCCTGCACACGGCATATTTTAAACGCGCATGGCACGCGTGCTTTTTTAATAAAAACATTACCCTCCTGCGCAGTCGGGTATAAAGTAGCCTATGTCCCAATCCTTCTCATATTTGTTGTCTTTATCACCTGGAATTGGAACAAGCCTATGTCCCACCTCGTGTTAAGAGGTAACCATCGCCTATGACAAAGTATTGCCTCGTAGGTCACGCACCTTACAAATGTGCCCTACGATGATCTGCCTTGCGTCCATCAACTTTCACTGGAAACCATACCCTTCAAACCGAAACACAGCAGTGCTGCTTGGCGGCAGATATAGGTGGTAATGCTAGCTTGCCCCGGGAAGTACTCAAGGAAGTCACCTACTCTTAAAAATTCTAGTCCAGCCGTCTAGTCGTTAAAACGTAAAAACAGACAGACAGAGAGACAGAGTTACTTTAGAATTTATAATATTAGCATGGATGATTTGGGAATCTACGGCGCCGTAAATGCGCGTTTAAATATGCGCGTTTAAATAAGTAGACTAGTGTGCATGGGAGAATGAAGTGATGTTTTCTACTTTGCGAGTAATGTTTTATAAGAGTACACACATATTCTAACTTTATTAATTCTTTACAAACAGGCCACATCCAAAATATTTATTTTATTGAGTTTCATTTTAAAATGGCGATAAATAAGATATAATACTGTAGAACCATGCAGACGACACAACACAGTATAATATTTATTACCTTTTTTTTCCACGAAAAATAATTTTCGTATGAAACTGAAAACTATTCCAAGTGTGAAAATAAACATGTTTAATATGTATTAATTTGCTTCATCTAGCATGAATAGTTTGACGTCTGAGTTTAAAACTACTTGCTGCATCCTGTATGAATCGTCTGTGTCTCAGCCGTATCGGTGAAGGACTTCCAACTAAACTCGATAACGAGCCATAACATTTTTTTATGTCAAAAGAGGGTATTTGCGAGATTTAAGTCAAGCTTTGCAAAAAGCAGTTAAGATATGAGTTATGCTCTAGAATATGATGAGGTTTTTGGTAACCGACTAGACCCGCGGTGAGTCTGTACTTGTTTGCAGTGTACCTTTTCATATCATGTAATAGCGACAATGCGGAGGCTTGAAATCTCAAAAGATACTTACGTCAGGCCCCGAATTCTAAGGCGGTTCATAATGGCTGGTTTAACTCTCGGCCTGCCCGGGCTGTGCTTTCCTCTTCCTGTTATAATGTGGAGTACCAAAGGTTTCGGATTGGGGGAAAGTCTCATCTTCCTGAGACGATCATCAATGAAAAGGTCAAGAGAAGTCTCAGCTTCGGGTACGCGAAGAAAATGGAGATCTATGACGTTGGAATCCGGGTGGAAATGAGCGTGGTACTGGAATTGAGAAAAGATATTTATTAATGCTGGGCCTAATTTATTGTGTTCCCAATTTACTATTTTCTTGGAAGTCAAGATTTCCTTAGTCTTAAGGTCGCATATACGCAAAACGTCCGATACGCAGAATGACCAATACGTATAGAGTAAACTATTTAAAAAAAAGCATGATAATTGCCTTTTTATATGGTAAAGATCAACGCTGTTTAGCGGCACTGTTTGGAACTTTCAAACTTTTCAAACAAAAAAAATTATTGAATAGCTAGGAAAGTTTAGAATTAGTTAATTAGTTGAAGCACAGATGGCGCTGTGTTCAACACTAATATTCTATCAGTTATCTGCTTAGTTTAGGGTTAGGTAACGCTGTGAAAAGAGTATTTATTTATTCATTCGATAATAATTTGCGTCAGAGATTAATTATTAATACGTAAATTGATCTACCGGTGGATACCGTGACGTATGGAAGGTAGGTACCGTGACGTATCATCCATCCACACCGAGCATAGGCCTCCTACAGATTTCCAGAGCGACCAAAATATTTCGGGTATACAATAGATCACTTACAATCCTTTTGTAGGAATATATTATTAATTTGAAACTATGATTGAATGAATGAACCATGCTACAAACATTACTTTAATAGTGCGCCTCAAGTTATTAATTATTTAAACATAGGTTAAAACAGAAAATAAATTGGTAGGCCATGGACAATAACTAAAACTAAAACAATTATTTCTCAGAGTAGCGATATCTAGTATCTACCGGACCATGTTTGGATGAATTAGAAATGTACATACATACACGTGTGTAGATATAAAACACAGAAATATACTTGAATCGTAACCAATGCAAAGGATAAACCACGGTAAACTTTTCCTAAGATAAACGTCATCACTCACTATAACAGCACCGCGCCGTCACAGCAAGAAACGGCGCAGCATCGCCCTGAATAAATTCAACCACTAGACACCAACGCGCCTTCGGCCAGATGGCTTGCTGTTCGAGCACCGCTTACTAGTTAAAAGCTCGCCGCCCAACCGCCAACGGCTTGACTTCAGGCTCGCAAGACTAGTGTAGTCACAAGAGTGTCTCACTAGACAGCATGTGGGCGGCTCAAGGACTGCGCACGTGCGGCGGTCTGCGCGGTCTACAAGACGACCCATCAGCTATTTTAATTATACAATTAAAATTCAATTTAAAACCTTATCTTTTTGTGGCAAGTTTTTTGCCGTCTCGGAGTGGTGCTGTTATAGTGAGTGATAATATTAATCTGAATTTATTTACTACGTGTATATCCTTAGAACCATGCAGACGATCAAAACAGTGGTATCAATTACCTCATGTCTCCGCAAGTAATAAGCTGACGTTGAAAAATATTCCCAATGTAAAATAAACATGTTAAATATATCTTTTTGCTTTTTATCTTGTGTGAATGATTTGACTTTAGATTTTCCTAAATTGTAAGATAAAAATACACACGGCTAAACATCAAGCTATACATTTCCAGTACAAGCTGGTGGACGCATTACAATGTAAGGCGATACGGGAGAATACTATACTCCGACAAATATTTTTATTCACATTTTGACGTTTATGAAATGTCAAAATTCATATTAATGCTGCAGCACCCTAACCATTAGTATTGGTACAGCACAGATTTTTAATGAAAGAGTGATTTAGCTTAATTACAGTTCGATCTTCATTAAGCCAGTCTAGTGGCAATGTAACAAACGGACAGAGACAGAGACAGAATTTATAATATTAGTCAGCCACAGATCTATAACTTTTCCTAACCAGGGCAGAAACTTGATATGACGCCTCCTCTCCACCAACGTTTGAGGGGGGGAGGGGAGTGGTAAAGTTTAAAGCTTTCCAAATCAAATGAACATCCAGGTGAACTATAAAGGTGGACCACGGGCAGGGGGTGGAACAATCGATAGTACGAGGTGTGCTGGATGCCAAGCGCTTCCTCCCCCCCCCCCCCCCCCCCCGATCCCTCCAGATCCGGGGCTGATTTAGTTTAATTCATGTGTTATTTTGATTAAATTGGTTTGAATAACTTTATCCCAACCCGTACTAGCGTTACTTACTTGCACCAAAGCGGCAGCGGCGTAATTATTAGCCGTATCATATCTAGCGGTGTGCAGCGCCGCAATCCTCGAGTAGTGGCTCGCCTCAGCTAACTTCTTCCGGGCGTAGTACCACTGGGCTTTCTGGAAGTACCTTTAGACCAAATCATCGAACATTAATTTCTGATTTTATTGTTGAATATTGACTGATTTGTAAATTGTATTATATTTTTTATTTTATTGATGATATAATTAAATTTATAATTATATCAATTGGGCATCGAAATAGGGGACATCCACCAGCGAGATGGGTTGACGACATCAAAAAGACCGTAGGACCAGAAATAAAAAGAGGCCTATGCCCAGCACTGGATTGACACGGGCTGAGAATTATGATGATAATTAAATTAATAATTTGTTGACATAATGTAATTATTAATCTTGTAAACATTGCACGCCCTAGTCGGTAGAATACATTGAAATTGATATGTGACCAATCTGAAAGCTCAAAGCATATCCACTTTCAGATTGGTCACAATTTTTTTTAATAAAAATCGAGTAAGTAGTTTGTTTTTTTCTGTTATCTGAAGTCGGCATAAATAATTCTGAACATTTCACGTTATCTAGCCCTAAACTATGCAAAGCTTGTACTTTGGGAACCTGATACTGATAGAATACTAACATGCTTTTTTTGTAAATAATGTAGTTATGTAAAAACAAAACAAAGTCTAAGGTGAAGGCCAGACATAAGAGCTAGGCAAGGCGAGGCTAAGTCGTGATTGTAAAAGTTGTTATGTACTTTCATACAAAATGTACAGAGAAACATACAGAGGAGATGGAGCGACGAATCTTCTATACATTTTCCATGAAAGTAGATTGTAGGGACGTGGCGTCTTCGCCTCGTCCATAACTTTCGTATGTTCTCTCCCTGTGCCTTATAGTGCCATCAACGTATCTCTTCAGGTGGACAAAATTAGATCGAAATCCGACAAGCACAAAACTAGATTCAACTGAACAGATAAGATGGTGGGACTGTAAGGAAGGCAAGAGACGTAAGCTAAGGGGTCGTCTTTTAATCACGTGAGGGTTTTCAGGCCATATTTATCCCCCCCTCCCCCGTATGTGATGCGTTGTGATGTTTAGACTAACCCACCCCATCCCCAATGAAACGTGCATTTTTTTATATAAATAAAACAATTTGCTTTAATGAAAACTTATCATAAAGACAGCTAAATATTGCATTAACGTCCCCCCCCCCCCCCATCGTGCTGTTATTCTAACCCCCTCACTGCTTTCTCACTAAACGACGTGATGCCTCTTTAATGTACTTTCATCTAAAATGTATCGAAGTGTCATCGCACCGTCTTCTCTGTGCGTCAATCTTCTTAGCCTGAACCTTAAAACGCAACTGATGTCCAAAATACTTACATGTCCCTTGCATTTTTGTGCATTTCTGCCTTCTCTCTCATCTGATTGACGGTGTCCATACTGAGTTCTGTTTGTTGCTTGCCCGGTTTGAACAAGTATGGATACTCTTCTTCATTGAGAGCCTGAAAAGAACCAGTTAAAAATTATTATTTTCATAGAAACAATCATAGATAGATAACGCTTTGTTGTACATCACACTTAAATTAAAAAATATATATAAACAAACACATAACTAGACACGCGGAAATACAACCGAGATTAGCGCATAAATGGATCCGTATCATCTATATAATAGGTCAGGGAAAAAGTCTTTTCGCATTATAGTATGTATGAACTTGTAATGAAATCTCTTTGGCTATACTATTTGTATCTGGCTGGTTTTGGTATCATTCAAAGTTTAAATTTTAAAGAAGATAATTCCAAATTCAAATTAGGAAAATGTGTGATTTTTATTGGTTTTTCATACTGCAAAGATGAGTGAATCTAATGAAGAAATACTATACATTTTAAAATTTTACTACAAAAAAGGTAAAAATGCAACGCAAGCCGCGAAAAAAATTTGCGATGTTTATGGACCTAGTGCAGTGTATGTGAGAGTAGCACAAATTTGGTTTAAGCGTTTTCAATCCGGAAATTTTGATGTCAAAGATGCACGTCGCTCTGGTCTGGTGGTGGTATTACGGATAAAATTGATGCCATTTTTGAAAAAGTGGAGCTAGATCGGCATATCAGTAGTTACGACGTAGCTGAAAAACTGGGAATTAACCACAAAACAGTTTTGGCGCATTTCAAAAAAACTGTGTACACAAAAAAGCTAGATATTTGGGTACCCCACGAGCTCACTGAAAGAAACCTAATGAACCGTGTACTCATTTGTGATTCTTTATTATGACGTAATGAAAGCGAACCATTTTTGAAGAAGCTGATAACTGGTGATGAAAAATGGATCACGTACGACAAGAACGTGCGAAAAAGGTCGTGGTCAAAGGCCGGTCAGGCTTCACAGACTGTGGCGAAACCCGGATTAACTCGCAACAAGGTGGTGCTGTGTGTGTGGTGGGATTGGAAGGGCATTATTCATTATGAGCTGTTACCATCAGGCAGGACCATCGATTCTGAACTCTACTGCGAACAACTGATGAGATTTAAAGCAAGAAGTTGAGAGAAAGCGGCCGGAATTAATCAACAGAAGGGGTGTGGTTTTTCATCATGATAACGCTAGACCTCACACATTTTTAGCCACTCAGTAAAAATTAAAAGAGTTTGGCTGGGAGGTGTTAATGCATCCGCCGTATAGTCCTGACCTTGCACCTTCAGATTTCCACCTGTTTCGGTCTCTTCAGAATTCTTTAGGCAGTGTCAGGTTAACATCACGAGAGGACTTCCAAAACCACTTGTCACGGTATTTTGATCAGAAGCCCCAAAATTTCTATAGCAATGGGATCATGTCCCTACCTACAAGATGGCAAAAAGTTATCGAACAAAATGCTACCTACATACTTTAGTTAAATGTAAATAAACTATATTAAAAAATATTTTGAATTTTCTTAAAAAATACGAAGAAACTTTTTCCCCAACCTAATATATTTGTTATTCTGTGTCAATATATTTTAAAGTTATGGACGCAAAAACCAAACAAACTTTTAAGACAATTTCTAATAAAACTGCTCTAGGATAGACTTCGTTTCAATTTTCCTGTAATCTTTGCATGTATTTATATTAATCGTATTAATTGAATTTCAGATTTATCGTTTTAAAATCTTCGGGGATAAGAATTTAGTATATTTTATTTTAGCTCCAAAACCAAACGACATAAAAAAAATGGAAAAACGTTTTTGGAATATGTACATTAAGTTCTTTTATTATAATTGTTTACCCCCACAAATTTTGGCTCCTGTGACAATCAGAAAATAGCTTCCGCAAAATATCCCTTATTATTTTGAAATTTGATTATACATACCGCATTTTGTTCTGCTAACATTAGCTTATCTTTATTTTCCTTCTCCTTCACCATAACGAACTTATTGATACCGTTAATTTGGTCCAAAAAGTGACCTTGGCCGGTGGACATCATGAGGGTCTGAAAGAAGTTATAAATTAGTTTTCTTAGTTCTAACTGAATCATGTATACTGGCTATACTTATACCAATATTAATCACATCGTCGTCGACACTATTTCTACAAAACTAAATGTTACGAATAAATATATTGCTGGACATTTCACACAGCGCTATCTAGCCCCAAACTAAGCAGAGCTTGTACTATGGAAACCATATAACTGATAGAATACTTATATACTTTTTTGTAAATACATACTTATCTTCTATGATATGTATCTTCTATTCAAAGTCGGGTTAGTTACATCATTTATAACTCAAAATGGCTGGAACGATTTTGATGATCTTCGATTTGTTGAATTTGTCTCCACCCCGAACAGCAGAATAACTTTTGAAATATCGGAAAAATTCACGCGAAAAGAATATGAAGAAAATTCATTTTCTCATACATAGATGCAGCTAATGATGGTCGATTGGCGTATATTGGCAGTTCGCATCATATGCAAGGCAAGGCGGTACGAAGTTCGGCGAGTCAGCTAGTAATAATATATATAGAAAAACATCCAGACCCGGAACAAATATCTGCACATCATGCAAACATTTGTTCCGCGGCGGGAATCGAACCCGCTACCTCCCGCTTCAAATTATTTACTTATTTTTATGATTTCATTGAATAAAGAAATTTTGACTTTTAATCTATTTTCATGTAAAAAACAAAAGACGTGTATGTTTTTATCTGTTGGATAACATTTCTCACAGGTTTCAAGAGGCACCTAATCGACTTACCTCTACCGTATTCTCAAAGCTGTTGTCATGAGCAATCAGCATTTCTGAGAGCGTCTCGTTAGCAACATCAGGGAAAAGTTCATACAACTTCTTCCTCGTCATTTGAGCAGCCATGTCTTGTGGCTCTTTATTCTTCCACTCCTCTTTCACTTCTTTCTCGTAAATTGCGAGAGCCAATTCTGTGTCCATGATTTCTTTGAACTTCTTAGGCTCACTGGGTTTTTGGGGTTCGCAAGATTGTGCATTCTCTTCTTCTTCTGGGAAATTCTCTGCCTCCGCTTCGAGCTGTAACTCGATCTCCACTTGTCTGTAAGAATGTTAAGTTAATAATAAGAGAAGAACAAACGCTTATTCACAACAGCAAGCTTTGGTTTATCTTCAATTAGTATAAACACAAGAAATTACCACTGAACTAACAGCAGAAATTCCTAGTGGCATTTTATTTTTACTATTTACGACATTGCGCGAGATTTGGAAATTCAATGGATGCGCTTGGCACAAGAGCGGAAATAGTAGCGTGATATCCAGAAGGCCGATACTCAACAGGGGTGGATAATGTTCAAGATCAATAAATACTATATAAGTAAGGCACGTTGCAGAAACGAATCGCACATATTTTATGTTTGGTAATTATATTTGAATCAGTTTTAAATCGCATGCGATTGACATGTATTTTATTATGCACTTATACTATAATCTACAATAAACACAACCAGCAGAAATGCCGCTTCTGGAATTTTTTAAGGAATTCACTTCATTCGCTGGCTGAAGAATTACTCACGGATACCTTACTACATAAATAGTCGCAAGGAATAAATATTAACAAATAACAATAAACAATAACAACTAATAACAAGGTTTCGGTTGAAGGGTATGGTTTCCGGTGAAATTACAGACACATGTATGCCTCAAGTTGATGGACGCAGGGAAGTGCATCGTAGGACACATTTATAAGGAGCGTGACCTACGAGGCAAACTTTGTTATAGGCGATGGTTACTACTTAACATCAGGTAGGGCATAGGCTTGTTCCATCTCCATAGTATAAAAAAAATAAGTAACCTAGTTTATTATTACGTACACGATTCAAACGTTTCGAAATTCAAAAAAGTGCAGATATTAAATTAAATTGAACGGACTTAGTTAATTTATAAATAGGAAATTATATTTTCATCACTCGTACGTAGCACGAGTTACGGCCGCAAGTAAATTTTAAAATAGAATGAGGCTCATTGCATTCATAATATGCTAAAATTAAATACAATCCCCATGATCAATCCTTATTTCTATTAAATAAGAGGCCATAGTCTAGCAGTAAAAAAAAATGGATAACGGGAACGCAAACATTCTTTTTAACAACTAACTGTTATAAAAATACTTTTTAATTTACTCGCATTCGTGAGGAAAAGCTATGTGTAACGATCAATAGCACCCTCGATTAGCGTCCTCGCTCGCGTTTGAGTGTACAATAGATCGCTTACATCCCTTGTAGAACAATGTACTAATAAACAAACAGAATGTACTCGTATTAGTGTAAATCACGGATAACGAATCAGCGCATTCAAATTGGCCCCGACAAAAAACGCCGCACCCACGGCGGCAGCGGCGTCTGTTCTGTTTTAAATTAGTCTGTCAAAAACACGTGGACAATATTTGGTATCAGTTGTGTATTGGACCGATTATCTAATTGTAAATTGTTAATTAAAGATGTAAATCAAACAATCATTAAATACCGCATGGCATATCAAATAACTTTCTGAAACCACAATCGCAACTGCCTTATGCTAAATGTATCAGTGGCAATACAGCCTTAATAAACTAACTATACCAATATCTAAACGTCATTACCTTGCAAATTCTTCATCCTGTTTAATCATCTCTTCGGTTTGGGTATGATTATTGTCCAATTGATAAGTAATAGACTCCATCCAAATAGCATTGAGCTCGTGCAATATTTTAGTTGGAATACTCATTACAGCTTCGACCTCTTTTGGGTATTCAAAGTCGTGTCTACCATACAACTCGTCTAATCTTCTAACAAATTGCATTCCAATATTAAGCGTTACATTTTTACTTTCAATCTTTATAGGCTTGTCATTGTCACTTCCCAGTGTATCATAATCATTGTCACAGTCATCGACATCGTCATCTTCATCATCTGCTTCTTTAGATTCAAACTTTCCTGTGCCGGAAGTACTTGGTATAGCGTCGTTAGCATTCGCAGACGATGTACTTGGCATATCCCGCAGAACATTTTGAGAAGTGTCAGGCTCAGGCAGGACACAAAGCTCTAAGTAAACATGAGCCAAAGGAGTAGAACTCGACTGGACAGAGGTTGTGAGATCGATAAGATCCGCAGTTTCTGGTATAACTGTCTGGTTGTTTGAAGGACTTTCATTATTGTTAGGTGTAATTTTTTCACTATCGGGGCTTTTGTTGTCTTGGCATGGCCGCCTCGTATTTAAGTAATGTTGCGAATAATGATAATCAGAAATCATTATACTTTTTTCTATCTGTCGTTTTAGTTGGATGGAATCATCTGTTACAATTTTTTCCTTTTTTGTTTTTTTCAGAATCATAGGCGTAGAAACTGAAGACGTATTTTCATCCGGCGTGCTTAGCAATGTTGTGGTAGGTTTATCTGGCATTAAACTAAAACAAGCTTGATTATTTTGACACTGACAATCCACTTCTTCTACTTCCTCTTCAGAGTCAGATTCCTGAGTTTTTAAGGTTTCCAAGTTATTGTGTTTAATACCGTCCAACACTATCGAACAGGCCCAGTAAACGTCTCCTTCGCAATTATCAAATATTTCCCGTAATACTGGACGAGGAATATTTTTAAACATTTTTCTCATTTGAACAAAATGCTTCTCTTCGTGCTCACATCTACCAGTTATTGATGCCTCCCGTTTAATTGTGATTTTGCTATGATTGGGTGTTACATTTGCTTGGATGGTTGATATGGTTCTGTGCTCTTCAGTAATGGAATCGCCATTTTCAACAGGTGTCCTGGTAGTTTTAGTTTGTAGTTGGATCAGAGGTTCTTCTAATGCCGACGCAGTATCTTGCATGGGTGTCATAAACTTAAGATTTTTTGACCAATCGTCATACAGCATTGAAGGTTCTATGTATTTTTCAAGCGTAGTAGTAAACTTATTTGCTTTGGATCGTTGCGGTTTAGGGCTTGGTAAAGATGGAATGTTCATCTTTGTTTCGTGATTTGCTGAGGGTGTTTCCCATACGCCACCATTTTCCCATTCAACTTCCACTTTAAGTATTTCATCCAAGTTTTTTTCATCATTCATCGTTTGATGTTGCGGTATCTGTGTCTGATTGACGCTATTATTTGACTCTACTATTTGTGAAATATCGTTCACATTCAAGGTAGCAGGTATTTCGTTGGTGTTATGATTATCATCCTGAACCTCCTGAAGATCACGCTGTTGCGACTCTAAATTGTTGATTTCATGTACGTGATTTGGTTGATTTACACTCGGTTCAGCTAGATATTGTATGTTTCCAGGCGGTAACACTAAGATAAGGCTTCGTTCATGAAATGGTGGAATGTTTCGTTTTACTGGCGGTACCATACCTTTAGGGTAGACCAATTTGAAGCATTTAATAAGGCTTTCACCATCATGGCCACCTTCATATTTTTGAAACATAGTCTGAATCTTTTCTTTCGGTACTCCGTGAATATTACGTTTTGCAAGCTGCGAAGGATTTTTGGACCAAGGGTTTGATGGCTCTAGAACTTCTATGATGTAACCATTCGCAACTGCATCTCGGGCATATGCAAACATCTCCCAAGTCTTCATATTAGTGTTGTCAATTATGACTGGACTCCGACCCTCGTTAACCGCTTTATGCACCCTTGACTGGTTTTTCATGTGTACTTCGTCCAAGCGATTTATATTATAAGAGTATACACCATTAATTTCCATATGATCATCTGCGCTGAAAATATGGTTTGAATAGTTGTTGAAGTTTTTTGTTCCAACAGTTGATTCTATTATAACTCTGGCTAAGTAAGTTTTGCCGCTGCCGGGAGCTCCTCGCATTATTACCATCACCCTGGTACCTTCATTGTAGTCTTTTAAGATTTTCCTCATTTGTTCCGTCCAGTAATCTATTTTAGGCATGATATTCTTCCTGCGGGGTTGTATTATCTTCGGGGCTTTTTCGGAGGCTTGAGATGCGGAAGCATAAGAGTGCGTTGTACAGCTCATATCGACGCTAGTTTGAGTCGTATTATTGTTGTAGCATTCTGTAACTGTTTAAAACACTATTATTCAGTTATTTTTTTCATCTTTGTTTAATAACTAGTCAGACAGAACTAACTAAATGCATTATGCCTTTATTATGGGTTGTGGTCAAAACATCTTTACCAGAGTAATCTTCACAAGGGATCAGAAACCCGGAGATTTCTAAAGATTTTCAAGTTAATAACTCACCTGCACTGCTACGACTTTCTATATTCGGAGGGTTTTCAAGGGGGCTGTCCACTAGAAACAAACAAAACACTGTTCAAAATATTTGCAGGAACCGCAGGCAGGATTAAACAATAAAAATCACGCGCGAGAAAGAATGAGCTCTTTACCGCGGAACACCTACTAATACAACCAAATATATATCGCGGTGTTTGTAGTAAATACTTACAAATGTTTGCATGAATTACAAATAGTTGTTTCTGTTCCACCCATGTTATATATGTTGTAGTAGTATTGTTATCGTATCTTAGATTCCCTATAGAGGGAATCGTGTTGTGGCTATTTATGTAACCGCTGTGTGCCAATTTATTTATTCAGGATGTTCCAAAAAATTGTGTCAAGCGGAAGTTCAGAAATAGAGCACCAATAGGGCTAGCCTACCTAATGAATTACGATGACATTTTACACAAAAAAATCTATTTGTTTTCTAACTTCATAAACTTCCTAATTTTAATTTAATCTTTTTTTAAAATTTCATTTGTCGAATCAAAGTTCTTTGTCATGAAAACTTAATTCTAAGTAACTCTTCGTTACATACACAGAACATACATAGTGGTGATTCTGGTAACCCTAGCGGTGCTCTACCTCTGCACTTCCGCTTGACACTATTTTTGGGACACCCTTTATTCAGACTTACCAGCACCACTGCCATCTATCTTCGTCAGCGTATCCACCGCGTGGTTCACTGTAAAAAAAATAGTATTACTAGCTACAATCGCACCTAGCTCTATGAAAAAGTAGGCTGATACCCTAGGTCACGCACGACCGACTTTTACGAAGAAGACGAAGTTTATCAACCAACACACGAATCGAGTTTTGTTACTGACGCGGTAACAGTATAAGTAAAATGTTACCAAACCTATTTTTGCTGCCAAGCAGTTTGAAGGGTATGGTTGCCGGTGAAATTACAAGCACATGAGGCTTTACACCTGTATGCCTCAAGTTGATGGACGCAGGGAGTGCATCGTAGGGCACATTTCTAATGTGCGCGACCTACGAGGCAATGGTTTGTTATAGGCGATGGTTGCCACTTAATATCAAAAAATGATATTAAATGTTAATGATGTGATCAAAAACTTATTGCTAATAATTTTAGAAATCACTTTTTTGTAAAGTCTGCACTAGGTCCGACACAGTCCATGAGAGATGTGGGGAAAGCGGAAGGTGGATTAGTGGGAACGCTGATTGTTGCTAGGGATGTAGCTAGGGCGATAAAATCGATATCCAGGGGCAAATCTCCTGGGCATGATGGGCTGAGTATTGAACATCTGCAAAACGCCAGCCCTCATATATTTGGAGTCCTAGCTATGTTTTATAAGTTCTGCGTATCTCATTCGCATCTGCCGTCGGATTTGTTGAGAACAATCGTAGTTCCGATTGTTAAGAATAAAACAGGTGATCTCTCAGGTAAAACAAACCACAGACCAATTTCGCTGGCGACCATCGTGGCCAAGGTTTTTGACAGTATAATTAACACACAATTAAATCAGCACCTAGAACTTCATGATAATCAGTTTGGGTTTAGGCCTGGACTGTCGACTGAAACTGCGGTATTGTGTTTTAAGAGTGCTGTCAAATACTATACTGATAGAAAGACACCTGTTTACGCTTGTTTCCTGGACCTCTCCAAGGCCTTTGACCTGGTCTCGTACGACATCCTGTGGAGGAAGCTAGAGAGCGTGAAATTCCCTGATGAACTGATTGATATCCTCAGAGTGTGGTACGGGAGCCAGGTTAATAATGTCAAGTGGGCGGGAGCACTGTCTGAGCCATACATGTTGGAATGTGGGATGAGGCAAGGGGGGTTGAGCTCACCAGCATTGTTTAACTTGTACTTAAATGGACTAGTCGAGGCACTCAGCAGTGAGCATATTGGTTGTCATATTGATGGAGCATGTTTCAATAATATTAGCTACGCGGACGATATGGTGCTGCTGAGTGCGTCGATCTGTGGGCTTAGAAAGTTGCTAAGTATATGTGAGAATTATGCCAACAGCCATGGACTAATCTACAATGTAAAGAAAAGTCAGTACATGGTCTTTCAGGCCAGCTCGAGACGAGTTACGGAGGTACCTCCAGTAAGGCTTTACGATTCTAACCTGGAAAAGGTAGAACAGTTCAAATACTTGGGTCATTTGGTTACGGCTGACCTGAGGGACGATGCTGATATTGAGCGAGAGAGGAGGGCTTTGTCGGTCAGAGCAAATATGATAGTCCGCAGGTTTGCACGCTGTTCAAGAGACGTTAAAATAACTCTCTTTAGAGCATTTTGTACTTCATTCTACACGTGCAGTCTGTGGAGAAACTATACTCAGAGATCGTACACAGCCCTCAGAGTTCAGTACAATAACGCGCTGAGGATGATGTTGGGGCTTCCCCGCTTCTGCAGCGCGTCAGGAATGTTCGCGGAGGCGCGCATCAATTGTTTCTATGCGACAATGCGCCTGCGCTGTGCATCCCTGGTGCGGCGGGTGCGGGTGAGTACCAACGTCCTCCTCAGCGTGATTGCAGACCGCCTCGACTGTCCGTATCTAAACCACTGCTGTAAGCTCCATGTGCCACACAAGCCTTTCCAAAGAGCATTATGAGTATTTGCGAGTGAGAGTACCTGACTGTAATTATTATTTGACTCATGTTTATTTTGTTTTTTAACTAAGCACACTTGTACTAACCCATTTGACATGTTTAATTAAGTTTTTATTTTTACTAACAAATATGGATCTTTGTCATCTGAACTAAATAAATGAATTGAAAAATTGAATATCTAAGTAGGCCATAAGCTATCTTCAGGTCGTATAAAAATTTAAAAACTACTAGCAAAACAATCTATAAATAGTCAGCATGGTTGCGCTACCAAAACCGAAGCCATTGCATAACAAAATACGAGTATGCATGTATAACGGCGCACAACATGGTTGCCTGCGCCTCAATTACCATCCCATAAATCAATAACAATGAAGGTATCAACAGACATGGGGTTATCGACGCGCGCATCAAACTGCATTGCAGCAATTCCGTAGAGCCTGTCTACCTAGTTACGAGTAGGTTTCCTAGCAACGACTGAGATACACTACACGGTATAAAATAGGTTTCACAAATAGAGAAACTCGCTGTGAGCTGTGTTGGCCCACTGAGATGTATCTCGGCTTCCGATGCAGAGGTTGTGGGTTCTAATCCAGGCCGTGCACCAATTGATTAATCTAGTCTAAACTAGTGGTTCGCCCCGAACTGAGATCTCGCGAGTCTCCCATAAAAACAAAAAAATGTAATCTTTAAGCATCAAAATAGTGCCACGAAATAGATAACCAACTTACTTGACCTACAGTTTCATTCAAATTACAGGTAACGGGAGTTCATATTAATTGGTTATACTTTTTTGGGGTACAAAATGCAGTCATTCTGGATTTCAGATTTTTGCCTATATTCGTGTCACTAAAGCTACACGGATACAAAATTTCAGCATTGTGGGTCACACACACAACAATATGGGCCCCAGAAAATTATTACGCAATAAGTTTAAATAAATAAATATTAGGACATTCCCTTGTCAATACATCTATGAAAATCTAATGTATGTTCACAAAAATATTAATTTGTTTAAGAAAAATATCGATAATCATAATTTTTAATACTAGAAATAAAGATAAACTCGCTGTTGCCACTTGTAGACTCCATAAAGTTAGTAAATCGTTTAAAGGGCAAGGTGTACGCTTTTATAACAAACTCCCAAGGGATGTACAAAAATTGACAATTAACAAATTTAAAAACGTAATTAAACAAAATCTTTATAAAAGAGCCTACTATAAAATATCAGATTATTTAGATGATAGAGAAGCTTGGGATTGAAATTGCTCCAACTCGTTCAAAATGTTACAATTTAGACGTAATTTATTTTCTGTATTATGTACTTATTATAAAAGGATCATTAAAAAAAACAACCAGCCTTGTTTCTTGCCTTTCTTTCCTGGCTTGGTCGCGAAGGAACAGGCAGTAAAATTGACGTTTCAAAGTGATCCTTGTGATTTTAATGAATAAAAATATTTGACTTTTACTTTGACTGGTGTACCCTGTGAATTTTGTCAGTTTTGTTTTTATTATGGCTAATAACTCAATTTAATTTACCCTGTAGCTTTATCATACCGATCGAAAGGCTTCACTATAAGAATTATTTTTTGCTGAATAACATAGTGTCAGAAATAAAAGGAAGACCATGAATCATATGAAAACGTTTTAAAAACAACTTCTCTCTCTCTCTCTTCCAGCTGTATCTAACTGAGCCCACGCGCGATCTCGGTCCAGCTGGCCAGAAACGGATGTGGAGACGAAGCAAGTGCACGCAAGAGTGGAAATCATGAGATGGGAGAAGGGCGACGATCCCGCAGTGGACCACCAGCACCGGTGCTCCTTCCTGGGCTAGCCGACGAGCGCGGGCAACGTAAGCGCGCATACCAAGAGCCCGGGCACACACGCTACTCAAGAGCTTCAACAACTGGCCCCGCTTGATCCGTCACAGACCCGAGGAGCTTGCGGCAGCCGGGTTCTTCTACATCGGCCAGGGTGACAAGACGAAATGTTTCTACTGTGACGGTGGACTGAAGGATTGGGAGGAAGATGACATTCCGCTGGAGCAGCACGCGCGTTGGTTCGGGAGATGCGCATTCGTTTCGCTCAAGAGACGTAAGACGTGTGAGGTCCCCGCCCCGGAGAAGGCCGCGGCGGCCGCGGAGGGCGACGACAGCAGCCAGGTAGAAACTGTGCAAGATCTGGCAGGACCAGGAGCGCAACGTATGCTTCGTGCCGAGCGGACACGTGGTGAGCTGCGCAAAGTGCGCGGCTGTCGACGGACAAGTGCCCGAGGTGCCTCAGGACTTTCCATAACGCAGTGCGCTTGTATCAATATAAATAAATAAATAATCAATAAATAAATATTGCTGGACACACAGCGCTATCTAGCCTCAAACTAAGCAGAGCTTGTACTATGGGAACCAGATAATTGATAGAATACTTATATACTCGTACATTTTTTTTTAAATACATACTTATACGAGGGGCACACTAAAAGTTTGCGGAATCAATAATAAAAAAATACTATTAATGGTCAAAAGTGAATTTATTGTTTCTCAAAATATTCTCCCTTTGCGTCAATGCCTTTTTCATACGATTGAACCAATTTTGAAAACATTTGTGCCACTCCTCCGTGGTGACGTCAGATACATGTTTTTTATACTCTTCGACAGCCTCTTCTGGTGATGAAAACCGTTGGTCGCGTAATTGGTTCTTGATTTTTGGGAAAACAAAAAAGTCACACGGTGCCAGGTCAGGACTGTATGCTGGATGACTCATAAGTTGTACGTTTTTCGCCTTCAAAAACTCAATTGTCTGTCTGGCCGTGTGGGAACTTGCATTGTCGTGGTGCAAGGTGATACGGCGTTTACCGTTATTTTCACGGAGCTTGTCAATAATTTCTGGTAAACCGTGAATAGTGACTGTACACTATTCACGGTACGACTATTTTCTAAAGCAACAGTAGCCACGTGTCCAGTTTTATTAAAAAAAGAAGCAATCATCCGCTTCGAGGTACTTCACGCGCGCCACTTTGGTTGGTTTCGGCTCATCTCGAAAGACGCATACGCTCCATTGCTGCTTCGTTTTGGGATCATAGCTATAAATCCATATTTGGTTATCTGTTACTATGTCCCACACCAAATTGGAAGCTCTTTCGTAGTATCTGGCAAGCATAGCATGGCACCAAGTGATGCGGTCCGTTTTTTGAGCATCAGTCAAAATGTGTGGAATCCATCGAGAACACAGCTTTCTCACACCCAAATGTGTGTACAGGATTGACTGTATTTGACTCATGCCTATGTCCAAAGATGTCCCGATCTCATGGTAGGTCACAGGTCACATGCCTGTCTGTTTCGATCATACGGCGCACTTCATCAATGTTTCTTCATCTTCATCAAGGTCGGCCGTGCACCGCTGTGAACAACAGTTCACAGCGGTGCACGGGCGACCTTCACGAATTTCATCATGGAGATTGACATGACCAGGGATTCTGCAAACCAGCTATAAATAGTTGTCTTGCATGGTGCTCCTTCGCCAAAAGCAGATTGAAGCAGAACGACGCTCTGCTGAGCTCTCAAATTACACTTAAAATCGTAAAAAATCATGCAACGAAAATTTTCCCGAGTCCATTTTATTGCAATCACGCAATTTTTAAAATGTCAAATGAAACAAATTTTATGCTATGGCTAGAGTTCCATTTTCAAATGTAGTAATAACTTTTTGAATATTGTTTATGTAAGTGGCCAATACCGAAAACTTTTAGTGAGACCTATGTAATACCTATATAGAGAAACAACCAGACCCGGAACAAATATCTATAGATCATGCAAACATTTGTTCAGTGGCGGGAATCCAACCAGTTACTTCCTGCGTCTCAGCCGGCTATTCGCCCACTGCACGGCGGTGGTACCTAACATAGAGAGGTACCTAACGTTTTTGTTTGTAGGTAAAAAGAAACACAGTAAAAGTTTTTTAAATCAGATGGCATTCGAAATTAGAACTGTTATTAGTACAAATAATGAGGTACTGTATCAATGCCATTATTGCACATCATTATTTGTACTAATAACAGTTTAAATTTCGAATGCCATCTGATTTAAAAAGCTTTTACTGTTTTTTAAATTATTGTTAAAAAAATCGAAAAAACGGGGTTTTCGGCGACTTTGTAGGGTTGTTTCTCCGAAACTGCCCATCAAGATCGGATGGCAATTTTTTTTCAACGTTTGCTGGTGTCACTAAGTTCTTACTTAGTACTACCAATTTTGAAGCGGTTGCCTCACTAGTTTTTTTTTAGATTCGTTAGAGTGAAAACGGCCCACATGTTATGTTGGCAAAAAAAATGTATTATACAATTAGGGTAAATCAACCGCATTAATATCAAGTTGTTTAGTTAAAAAAACAATTTGCCCCACTCCCATATCACCGCCCCCGTCCACTTGGGGTCAATTCAGCCGATATGAGGGGATTCTGTACTACTTCAAGGCCCTGATTACCACTCGCTATACAGTAGTGTCTCCGACATACATTTGACGTGCCATTGCTCTAACAAAGAATGTCTATCATTTTTTTTTTTTTTTCATTTTAAATTCAATTTCTTTTTCTAATATGACTGACTATTTCAGATCAACTTAATAATTTTATCAATGTATGATTAATGGCTTCATCAATCACAAGTTTATTAGATAATAATAGGATTAGGTAAAATACTGAATCAGCCCTCGTATTTTGATCAATATGGTACTTATAAGTACTATATAAAAACATATCAAATAGGTATCATTGAAGTTTGTGTAAAACACCATCTTTATGTACCTAGTGATCGCAAAACTTTGTAAAATACGATCTTTTAACTTCATAAAAACCATTAAATTGATTGATTTGTTCTTTTAAAGTTTTTTAGTATGAACAAATCAGTTTATTTTGTAGTCAACTTACCTAATAAATATGTATGCTATGAATGCTGCTGAAGCTTGCTACACATAGGTACCTACATAATTGAAAAAAGAAAAAACCAAAACACAGACAGTACTGGTGCAAAGCGCGACGACACTGAGAGGAAAACTACACTGACTAGCCAGACAGGGTGAATAAGGGTAGAGGGGTGCAAAATACCCCCTTGATCAATACTTCATTACTCAAACATCCTTTGTTTACATCCGCCTTTACTGCGCACTAGGACCCCGCAGAGGCGGCGCAAACATAGGTAAACACAAAAACAACGCATAATTTCCTAGCACAGCACCACAACACAGTCGAGTTACCTACTTTTTTTTATGGGTTACGGGTATTAAATCACTTACCGTCGCCGGCACAGTCTTCTAGCACCCCAGCAATCACTTCTGAACTGAAATGGTCCTCAAACATTCCTTTGAGGAGCTCAAATTCTTGTTTGTAAAGTTTTTCCACTGCATTTTCTTCTTTATCTTCCAATTCCATTTTGTCCTAGTACCTTTGTCCAAAGTACCTATTGTCAATTTTAAACTTTCACCAAATATATACCCAAACGTAACAAACACACGGAAACTTTTTAATTTGCTACGCAATTTTAATAAAACTGATACGTGAATTTTGTTTTCATTCAACACAACACAACAACCATAGAGAAAAGAGAATTAAAGTAGAGGAGGAATAATAATAGAAAGGAGACTGCGAAAAAACTACCTAACAAAGCAGTGCTACCAACTCTCAAAAAATATTTACCCCTAAAGCTAAAGTCTTACACCCATAAACCCCAAAATCACCTTAATAAGGGATTTTCACTGCCATGTTTTTATAACTGCTAACAGATGGCGCTGCTCTTTCAAGCTCTGATTGACAAAGAAAAATGAATTGTCAATGTCAGTTGCCATGTCGATGTTTTAATTTATAAAACAAACATTTGTGTTTGTTTGTCTGACGAAATGAGATTGATTTAGACAAATTTTGTTATTGTGTCTTTGAGATTTTTATTTATAAACCATATTTTTTGGCGGTGCATCTTCCGATAGCTTCATTTATTACGCTAGTTAGAACTAGTTTTGTCATTTTAAATCGAAAATGAAGAGCACTCATTGCCATTATAAACATTACTTTCCTAGAGAGCTAATTATGACGAGTGCGCCCAGTAGTTGCAAAAAAATGCAATTTAACATATGAAAAAACTTTAATAAAAGATTACATTTACTTTATACTCGTATCTAGGTATATGTCTAATGGTCGATGTTAGATCCAAAAGTGGCACGACGCCCTGTTGTCCGATGAAGCTCGGCGGGCGGCGGGGCGCGGGGTGATCACGTTGTGCTGCCTCAGCTGAACGTGACGGTAGATTCCACGAGTCACACTAACTAGGTAATTGCAAGTTAGCAATTCGTAGGTAGCAACGATGTGTAACACCTCCCCCCGTACTTCAGCGACTATGTCGAAACCTTTTTTGATAGAGTCGCTGAAAGGTTGCTATGGTCAACTTTGATGTCGAAAGGGTGGTTTCTTCTTTCTGCTATCTCAGAATAAATCCCTGTAGGTGTAGTAACGTTCTCTGAATGCTCCTCAGTGCGTTTCGCTTGGAGTTGCCGGTACGTGAGGCCGATAACGAGTGCAGCCGCACTTAGTAAGATCGTGTAGACTGGAATCGTAGTGTGGTATAGACTGCTATCTGAGATTTCATCTAACCTTGTTGGAGTTTGCAGGGATATTTTATCGTTGATCTCATGAAGGTTTCCAAGATCGATCGAGTTCAAGATGATGGATGAATCATTACTGAGTTGATGTTCTTCGTATTCAGGTAGATCCATGATCTTCAGTGGGTGTCCTTTGACGCGGTCATCTGAATTGGATATAGTGAAATCGGGCGTCTTGAGATAACAGTTGAACGGAATGGTCGCCAAATAACTTCCTTGAAGGGTTCTGTACTGCTCCTGTCCGCAGGATGTCTTTTTACCTTGGTTTGGTTAGGAAAACTGATGGTATAGTGCTTATCATCAAGTTGTTCCATTGCTTCTCTCGTCAGGATAACAGATGTCAGCTTGCAAGATGAATTGAGTTCCTGCTTGATGATGAGCTGATGAATGCAGTCAGGATCCGCTCGAACTTGGTAGCTGGATTTTCGCTCGCAAAGATACCATGTTTTTACCTTCGGACATTCTGTCTCCATGTACATAGAGTCTTCTCCAGAGATTGCTATGAAAGGTAGGGAAGGTACAAGGATTTGGTGATTTTTGTTAGGGACGATTGATAGTTTAAAAAGGTTATAGGTTATTGGAGAGGCAATCGGTACCTTATAAACTACAGCTATCTGGCTATCAGTATAAAAATATCCTAACTTAATAATATCGTAATAGTACCTAATATCTACGTCAAGGATTTCATCTTTTAAATATAAAACCCTTATCTTATCTAAAAACATATTTAAATCTGCTATATCTAACATTGAATGAGGAGTGCCCGATATCCGGATAAAAGCTAGGGTATTTTCGAGCCTAAATAATTCTTCAGACAGTTTATTTATATTATCACCTAAGATTAAAAGATGTTGCGCCATATGGGCGTATTTAATAAGGTCAGTTTCCCTAGTACTATCGCTTTTCACTATAAGATCGATATTTTTAGCAATTCTATCTTGATTTATCGTTACGTTATTTAATATCTCAGAATTTTGCAATGACCATTTTTTAGTTAAGGTAATATGATTTTTAATTTCCGAGTCTAAAGAATGTTCATTGTTTTCAAGTACATGAATGGCATTGTTATATTTCGTCGCGTCAGTATAATCTAAGTTACCGGATATGCTATTTATTACTGAACCAAGTCCGTCAATAAGGCTTCTTTTCCTACGATTGGATTGGAATGACTTTAACTGATTATAAATACGCTCTAATTTATCACTAAGGTATTCAATGTGAGGCTCATAAAGAGATGAAGTTTTGTTATTTAACTGTGGCCTAAGTTCAAGTAATTGAGTTTTTACTAATTGAATTTGAGAAAATATTTCATCGAGATTAATAAAATTGAGAAAGGAATGGTAGTGGGATACGACCTTAGTTGGGCCTAGTTTAAAGGGGAGTAAACCTGGGCCGTTTTGTAGCGAGTCAATCATTACATCTTGTCCTTGAGTCAGTTGTAGTAGCAGCGATAGTAGTATTATGCGCATTTTGGTATTTTGCTGGATCGATTGCTGGATCCACTCCTGGGTCGCTCCCGTGGGTTGTAAGTCCTTATTCCCGGTATTTCCAGAGAATTCCGAAGCCTGCGCCAATTATGACGAGTGCGCCCAGTAGTTGCAAAAAAAATGCAATTTTAAATATGAAAAAACTTTAATAAAAGATTACATTTACTTTATATCTAGGTATATGTCTAATGGTCGATGTTAGATCCAAAAGTGGCACGACGCCCTGTTGTCCGATGAGGCTCGGCGGGCGGCGGGGCGCGGGGTGATCACGTTGTGCTGCCTCAGCTGAACGTGACGGTAGATTCCACGAGTCACACTAACTAGGTAATTGCAAGTTAGCAATTCGTAGGTAGCAACGATGTGTAACAAGCTCGAAATTAAAACACAAACATTTGTTTATTTTTTGTTTTATGGGCTTGCGTTTGACCACGATCTCGCCTGGTAGTAAGCAATGACAGTCTACGATGGATTACGCTTGCCTAGAAGAAACCCTGTTCACTCGTGACTTGAAGACACCAAGGTTGTAGTTATCATGAAACAGACTCCACAGGCAAGGCGTTCCACTCTTTGGCGATGCGCCTAATAAATATAAACTAACGAAATTAAATTGTTTTAAACAAATTTTGATATTGTATCTTTGAGATCTTGGCATATTTTTTTGGCAGCGCATCTTCAGACAACGCCATCTATTACACTAGTTGGAACTAGATTTTTCTTTTCAAATCGAAAATGTGTAACTCTCATTTCTTGAAAATCCTCTTAAAATAAAAAGAACAATTTACATACGTTTTATAATATTATTCGATCTAGTGAAGCTATCTGTAAATCAACTTGGACAAATCGGCGTTGTATGTATGTATGTTTGTTTGTCCGAGGATAACTTTCGAAGTGATTATCGTGAAATTTGGTATATAGGTAGGTAGAGATGGCACAATTTTGGTGTGCTAAATGAGAAAAAAAAATGGGGATGGGTGCGGGGGGGGGGGTTTGGTTAGTGATGCTTTTCCAAATGGACAAAGAACTAAAAACCACCTTCAAAGTTACCCTGAATAAAATACACTGCATCAGGGGCCAATTCTTTTATAACAATTTTAAAATCATATGAAGTGGACCCAAATGAGATTGGATTATGAATTAGATGTATATTGACAATCTGCTCCATTATTATTACAATATTAGTTTGATCTATTTATAGGCTATAATCGCATGGCAGTCAACTCATACCATTGTATTGTCAGTACGTGAATACTGTTTAGGACTTCATAGCGAGATCAATACTTGAATTGTTGGCCCCCTGACGTCGTATCGGACCGGACGTCGCCGTCACAGCGGTAATGTTCGCGCATCAAATATTGCCATCGCAGCCACTTGAACGCCGTTGCTCCACTGCACGCGTGGCCACCGGAAGAAAGTTAAACTCTCTGGCGTCCACTACCCCGTAAGCTCCTGGGCTCACCAGTTCCTTCATAAGGCGTACGAAAAGTTCTAAGCCACCATGAAAACCACCGTAAGCCAAGAAATTGGCCTCGTAATGTCCGAGGACCTTGAACTGTAAGTTAGGAAAACCCCGGGCACTACCCCGAGATTCTGAGGTAGAAAACAGAATCTCTGAAGTAGAAGCCAGAGGGTTAGATGCAAGTCCAAACCTTACATACACTTCCCAGACAGAGTTGGTTGAAGTGTCGAAGACCCTAGATGGAGTTGACTTGCTTGACTTTGATTGATTTGATTTGATTGATGTTGATTGAATGATTATGTTTTTGTTTGATTTGAAGACAAGACTCGGAGTGTGCGAGATTTTCTATCAATTCTTTGAAGTTTAGTTAGATTATTGAAATCTGAAATGGCCTAAAACTTAAAACTGAATGAAAAACTAAACCAAACGAAGCTCAGTAACTGAAGTCGAAAACGAATGTTTTGTAGATAAAACAACCGGACGAAAAGTTAATACAATGGGCGACAATTTTCAAAACAAAACCATGGCATCGGTGATGATGGACTACGATTTTAAAGTAAAAACTCAAAATGAGCGGTCAAAAGTGGAAGATTTGTTTGATTTCGAAGGGTGTAAAGTTGGCCGAGGGACGTACGGTCACGTGTATAAAGCCAGGCGGAAAGACGGGTCTGATACAAAAGACTACGCGTTGAAACAGATTGAGGGCACAGGGCTTTCCATGTCGGCCTGCAGAGAAATCGCGGTAAGTACGAACTCAATATTTAAACTAAATATTGCTTAGTTGGCACAGAAACTATTGAATTAAATAACACCTGAATCTAATGCAGCTACTCCTCTAATCTCAGAAACTAAACAATTCAATTACCAATGTGTTGTTTTGCTATAAAATTGATCTTTTTCAGTTGTTACGAGAGCTGAAACACCCAAATGTGATCAATTTAATCCGAGTATTCCTGTCCCACAATGACCGCAAAGTATGGCTGCTCTTTGACTATGCTGAACATGATCTGTGGCACATTATAAAGTTCCACCGAGCTGCCAAAGCTAATAAGAAGTCTGTGATGGTGCCTAAGGGAATGGTGAAGAGCTTGCTCTATCAGATTTTGGATGGGATACACTATTTGCATTCTAATTGGGTGCTACATAGGGATTTGGTAAGATAAACTTTACTTGTATTCTGAGACTTTACTAAACATGATATTTTTTAACATATACATGTTAGTTGAAAACTGGGCTGCATACTCTGGTTTGGGCAATATTTTTGTCTCTTTAACTGCTCTGTTTATAATACACAATAAAACCGCAAACAGAATTCCTCATAATATAATACAAGTTTACTCTGTTTACATAATATGTTGAAAGAAATGTTCTGAAACTCATGTTAGGCCTATTTTCAAGTTTCAGAAGTTTTCAGTATTATTAACCTATCAGGAATCACACCCATACATTTTTGTATGGGTGTGGTGCCTGACGGATTAGACATTGCCATTTACACCCATTTGCTAGAACAATTGAGAGTATTCTAAATTCTCTATTTAATGGTAGCTATAACCATGGGGTCTCTAAGAAAAGGAAATTAGTTTATACAAATCACAATAAAATAAAATACATTTATTTCAAACAATTATGTAGCTCATATAGGCAAGGACACAATACAATAGGTATGCTAAGGTTTATACTAAACAGGTTTTTGAGAGCATGCCTGTGACAGCAATGTCTGGTGTACAGACAGTAGAGTACTGCCTGTACACCAGACCGTATATCGTTGCCAAGAAGGTGTTAGCGGTTCTTTTTTAAACAATACGGTCGTTTTCTTTTTATATTGTTCTTCATAAGTGATTTATCATTGGCTTTAGTGAATTTTCAACCCCAAAATATTGATAAAAAAACAGATATAACAAAAAATGTTGTTGGTACATTTTGGACTTATTTACTAATTGGCATTAGTATGAAAAATCCTATCCTATATTGTCAGAATATACCAAGTGAGTAAAATGCACTTTTCTTGTTTTTTTTTACCATATATATTGATTTTAAATGTCATAATCTAAAACAGGACTTCCATATCTTTACAATGATATTGTCTTTTTAGATATATTTAAATATAAAACAATCAATAACTTATGTCAAACTTAAAACTTAAATATCTCGGAATAAGGTTGATGTGGATTGGTATGATTTGGCACAACACGATCCAATTCAGTAGTTGTTCTTTCGGCGGCCTAAAAGTTTTTACGGCGTATTAAATAGATGGCGCAACTATGATTTACAGTAAAAGCATCTAGTAATACGAATCATCATCTAGCGCCTTTGCAAGCCAAGCAATATAGCTCACTAGTGATAGTCGAGTTTCATTGTATGAGGTGAGGCATCTGTACTAGTATAAGTAGATTTGATTAGATTAGATCATACTTTATTGCACACCATAAATAAAAAAAAACAATTAAGAGTAACAGTATTCAAATGAATTTATACAATTGGCGGTCTTATCGCTAAGTAGCGTAGTAGTCTTATCTGTACTATAACCAAGAAGTGTAGTGAAGATGGGTTATTCTAAGACCCTGATAAAAATGTATACTGTTATAAAAATTATGTAATATTCTTAGGTACATTCCACATCTGAGCAATAATCTCTTGCCTTTCAGAAACCAGCTAATATCCTGGTAATGGGTGAGGGCCCTGAACGGGGCAGAGTGAAGATAGCTGACATGGGGTTTGCAAGGTTATTCAATGCTCCATTGAAACCATTAGCTGATTTGGATCCAGTGGTGGTCACTTTCTGGTACCGGGCCCCTGAATTGCTACTTGGCGCCAGGCATTATACAAAGGCTATAGGTAAAAAAATTATAAGACTTATGATAAAATTACTAGCTGGTAAAATGTTATACCACCTAGACATATCATCTTGCAGATTAACTATTCTGTAGTAGGGTCTGTAAACAATGCATAATAATGTTCTTAACTGCAAAATTAACCTTGTATTTTAAAATAACTAACAGGGTAACATACTAACAGCCATTCTGATAACAGAATCCTTGCTATGCTTGATCCGACACGTGCTTAACCAATTTATTCCAAAATATGTTGGGTCGGCACAAAATTGCATTTCTATCCTTTATTAGTTGTCATCTCGATCGTTAATCGAAATAACAAAAATTATATTAAAACTTAAATAAGAAAGCTCTCCCGGTTTCGACAATTTAGCAGTTTCTTTAATCAGAAAATCCATGCCCTCCATTATTGCTCCTCTCACTCACATCTTCAATCTAAGTCTAAAATCAGGAATCTTTCCTGAATACTGGAACATCGCAGCAATCTCACCGATCTTTAAAAGTGGTTGCAAAAGCCTCCCATTGACCTGTAGCTTTACTAAGTATTGTCTCAAAAATCCTAGAGAAGATTGAAAACAATCCATTGGTCCCATTTTAAAAAAAAAATAATCTTATATCCGAAAGACAATTTGGCTTTAGAAAGAGCAAATCAACCGAAGACGCCGTGACGCTTCTTGCCAACCTCATATCATCTCACACAGAAAATGGTAAATATTGCTTAGGAGTGTTCATTGACTTGGCAAAAGCATTTGACACCGTTTCGGTTGCTTTGCTCCTAAAGAAGCTAGAATCCGTCGGAATACGTGGAGTCTCCCACGAATGGTTCAAGAGTTACCTAACCAATCGTGCGCAATGCGTCAAAATCTCCAACCAGCTCAGTAAACAGCTTCCCATTAACTTTGGTGTTCCGCAAGGAAGTGTCCGGGGCCCAACCTTATTCAACCTTGATGACATTCTTGATCTTCCACTAAATAATGCCGAAGTGATAGCATACGCCGACGGCATAGCGATCATTTTCCATGGTGACTGCTGGGAGTGTTTACTCACTTGCGGAGAAAGGACTATCTACTATTTGTAAAGCACTCAGCTACAACTTACTCACGATGAACATCAAAAAAAGTGTCGCTTTCTCAAAGACTGCAGTAGCTAGCCCCCCTGATTCCCTCGCTCTTCACATTCACTCATGTTCCATGAACGATTCCCCATGCTCTTGCAGCACTACCGACCGGATCTCCTCAATAAAGTATCTAGAAATAACATCAGATGAAAATCTCACATACAAACAATACCTCTCTGATTTCTTGATGATTGAAGATATTCTGAGATTAGTTTACATTTCCCTTTGTCAGTAGATAATACGATACTGTATCACTGTGTGGGGTAGTGCTGGAAAAAGCTACTTCATTCAGTTGGAAAGCGCTCAACGGGCACTAATCAAAGTCACCCTGAAAAAACCTTTTCACTTCCCACCGATGACCTGTACAGCGAATTCAAGGTTCTTCAAGGGTTCTTCAAATGCATGCATAAACTCACAGAAGCATTAGGCTCCACCCGGATTACGAGGATCTAATGGCCAGGCGTTCATACAGAATCCCCCTTCCATGCACACAATCTCTCATGGTCAGACGCATTCCTGTATTCTCTCTTCCTCACATATACAACAAAGTTTGTAAAGCATGTGACTTAAAAAACTGTTCCACTCACGCATATAAAAAAATGGTTCACAAATGGCTTCAAGACCTAACTTATTGCGATACAGAAGAACTGATCTAATTACATAGACTGCTACATCCTTTCAAATATTTTTTACACCCAAATGCATCACATTCCATCACACACTACTCACCAACACACTCTACTCACCAACACACTCTACACACCAACACCCATCAACACACGCCCATAATTACACACACACACGCACACACAACCCCCATTCCCCCTTCTAACTTTCGTCCCTCGTTCAGTGTCATATGAGTCCTTACCTAATAAATTTTTGATAAATTGCAATGTATAACCTGATAGCAATATTACATCTTATAAACTTACCTACTTTTGTAAACTGCACTTTAAGAGTACAAGCACACAAGCTCTATGCTTAGTTTGGGTCGCGCTGTCAAGCTCTTAAAAAAAAATTGTATCTGGTTTAAAAAACGTGGCAAATCATTTATGTATTTTTTTTGGAAATAAACATTTTTATCTTTATCTCATAAATAATATCTCTTTATTTAAAGTATTAAATCATCACCTGTTGCTTTCTCATGTTTTTAGATATCTGGGCGATTGGGTGCATATTCGCTGAACTTCTTACATCTGAGCCTATATTCCACTGTCGGCAAGAAGATATCAAGACTAGCAATCCATACCACCATGACCAGTTAGACAGGATATTCAACGTCATGGGATTCCCCCAAGAGAAAGACTGGGAGGATATTAGGAAAATGCCTGAACATGCCACTTTGGTCAAGGATTTCAAGAGGTCAAAGTAAGTTAAAGTTTTTAACTCTGTAATCGTAGACATCATTACTTACTATCAAGCGAGATCCTGGTTAAACGTTAGCTTATCTAATCTTCTAATATATAAAAATCTCGTGTCATGGTGTTTGTGGTCGCACTTCTCCAAAACGGGTCGACAATGATTTTTTTTGTATATTTGGTAGGTATGAGAATAGGTCGTACAGTATCCCAACCCCCCATTTTTTAATTACGATTTTAGTATTTTTGTATGAACAATATCCATATAATTTAACCGTCGTTCATTGAAGTGAAAGGGAAGTCATCTACGTGAAGTGTCGCATCACTTTGACAAGTGTTTTATATAGTTTTTATCCCAAAGTTCCCACAGGAACGGGAAATGTCAAGCGTGCGAAGCCGCGGGTGGGTCAGCTAGTAATTTATCGAAAAACTCCTGATGTAGCAATTGTGACTCAATCTATCCATGACATTACCAATAATAGATGGACCAATATTTTTATTATAAGTTGGTGTCTGTAAGATGTAGCTATGTTTGGTGGAAATTGGTTTGGTCTTTTCTCATCAACCCATCTACTTTAGATCAGTGGCGGATACAGAAAAAACTCAAGGAGGGGACGCTAAATATATATTGAGCTACCTTCACTTTTATCGTAATAAAAAAATAATCAAGTCACATGCAAAGTTTAAGAAAGTTTTATTTAAACTGATTATACACATATACAAGACAATGCCATCTTATGATATAAAAAAACTACAATTGTGGTTCTCTTCCTTAAAAGATGAGTTCTGTGCGCCTATTCTTCCTGGCAAATTGGTTATTTACATTGTCAATAGGACAATCAATGTCAGGGTGAGTGAGTGTTCAACAGAATGTTCACTTCCAGACTTTTATGAAGTGTGAACAAATACAAACAGTAGAATATTCGCGACTTTTCTCAAACAAATGCCAGACAGAATAACGAATCGAGATCACTAGAGTGGCCGCGACTTTTCTCATAGGTATGTGTTAGCTATCTATGTGCCAGACAGAAACGTATAAAAACGATGACGCGGACGCGCGCGCGTGCTACATACGAGGCATGCCTTTTAAGTTTTGTCGTTTGAAGAAAAAAACACATCTAGAACCTTATAGTACTTTTTATTGTTTTTCAAAGTATTCACAACGTAGCTTAAAACACTTTTCCATTCGCTCAAACCAGTTATTATAACATTTATTCCACTCTAAAATGGGGTGTTCAAAATGGCTGTCTTGAAAGCGTCGACTGCTTCTTCACCGGACTGGAACCTTTGACCACGAAGACTTTTCTTAATTTTAGGAAATGTAAAGAAATCGTTAGGGCTTAGGTCAGGACTGTATGGAGGATGGTCAAGAATTTCTACTTTTTCCTGCTTCAAATACTCAATCGTTTGACGAGCGCTGTGTGAGCTTGCGTTGTCGTGGTGCAGGATGATGCGTCGCTTTGAGTTAGATTTTCGAAGTTCGGCGATGACTTGTGGTAAACAAACTGTAGTATACCACTCTGCGTTAACCGTTCTACGATCTTCAAGTGCAATAGTCGCAACATGGCCGGTTTTTCCAACGAACGTGGCCACCATCTTCTTTGAAGTGCTTCGAGAACGAACAACTTTAGTCGGCTTTGGCTCGTCTTGAAAGACCCAGATTGTAGATTGTTGTTTGGTATCAGGATCGTAGGCAGAGATCCAAGATTCGTCACCACTTATGATGTCGTAGACGTGATTTGACTCCCCTCGGTTGAACCTTTGCAGAGTTTTCTTACACCATCTGACGCGGGCCACCTTGTGATCGTCGGAAAGCAGATGCGGTATCCAACGGCAAACTAGCTTTCTCACACCAAGCGCTTCATGCAAGATCTTCTGAATGGTTGTCCCTGAGATGCCTAATAGAGCCTCTATCTCTCGATACGTCACATGACGATCTTCGAGAATTAGTTGTCTCACAGCAATGATGTTATCTTCAGTGAAGGCGGATTTTGGGCGTCCTTCGCGAAATCTGTCACTAACACTAGTATGTCCACGCTGGAATTCTAAATACCAGCGTTCGACAGTCCGCAGACATGGGGCTACATCACTGAACACAGATGTTAGCTCTTCTAAACACTGAAGCCGTGTCAGGCCTCTTCTAAAGTTGTAGAAAATTATTGCACGAACATTTTCCTTAGAAAGATTCATTTTCGTACGTGACCTGACAGATTCAAATCGAAACTGTGACTAAACAATAGCATTAATCCTAATACTTTCAACTGTTTTGAGATTCAAAATGTAAACACATTCGAATATAGAACAGTTCCAAATTCAAAATTGCCGGAAAATATGGAAACGACAGAACTTAAAAGGCATGCCTCGTAGGAAAGTACAACTACTAGACTCAGAGTCGACTGACGAAAGAAACGAATAGCGTGCGGCTGAATGGCGGGGGCGGTGCGGGTGGCAATGCGGGCGGCCCCGCAAGGCGGGGCACGCACCCCGATCGCCCCCCATATGTATCCGCCACTGCTTTAGACAAGCTTTAATTTTGCTCGTCTTATTTGTTTGTTATTCAAACCGACTTCTTATAAATAAATTGCTTGAAAATCATAAATAAAACGAATTTTGCTTACATTATTACGTCTGTCAAGTTTTGATGACAATATAATATTATGATGAAAGTGAACTAGTCTGAAAATGGCAGAGGTGGGCAATTAAACTCACTGGATAATAGTTTAAACATAGTATATTTAAATCAGATCGTTATTGATCCAATTTCTAATTGAAACGAGGACCTAATTGGCCCCATCCCAAGCAACACATTTTTATATCTAATGATAATAATATAATTAATATAATTTAATAATATAATTTATATCTAATAATAATAAGGTATAATAAAGAATTTTCATTATATCATTCACAATAATAAGAAATCTCTTTTTCTTTAATATTTTGTATTCTGTGTTCTTTCTTTCTATTTAAAACTTCTATGTAAAAATTTAGGATATTTTAACAAAAAAGCTTATTTTTGTTCTAGCTACCAAAACTGCTCTCTCAGTAAATACATGGACCGACACAAGATAAAGCCAGACAGCAAAGCATTCAGTTTACTGCAGAGGCTTTTACTCATGGACCCCAATAGGAGAATAACTTCAGAACAGGCCATGCAAGACCCGTATTTCACTGAAGACCCATTACCCACACAGGTAAATGCACAGTGTGCATTAGATAGATAGATAGACTGCACTGTACGGCCACACACTAAGCCAGACCGTAGACGGGACTGCTGCCACCAACAAGCCCTACTCCGCTACTATAAGGAGTTGGGATGGCTGGGGTCAGGTTAGAAGGCATCTGCACTGACGTCCTGCATAGGTGTTTATTACGTAGTATTATATACGTAGGTATTATACGGGACGTCAGTGTAAATCTTATTCCCTCCCCCCCCCCCCATACTAACAGTAATACATAATAGTAAATTAAACGAGGGGATAAAGCAGTATCTTGCGTCACGGGCGCTATATTGAATCCCGAACGTAACGAAGGATTCTAGAGTTAACATGACTAGAATCCTGATTGCAGAGAGGGATATAAGCACACCCAATATAAGCTTTATCCACGAGGAGAATACTCTACTTTTGACACTTTCTGCGAAACAATTTAACTAAATCTAGGTTGGTGCATTCTGTGCAGAGGTTAGTTCGATTTACGAATAAGTTCTTAATTTGAATACAGATGAGGTTCCAAATTCAAAGTACATTATGGCCGCGAGTACTCCCGGCTCAGTCGTAGGGGTTTAATCACCTGCTTTCGGTGAGGTTACATGACATATAATTTGACATGGTCGAGCAGGTGGTGTGAAAAGTACTTTAAAACCCTAGATGAATTTGTATATGTTTTCCAGGATGTATTCGCCGGCTGCCCCATCCCTTATCCGAAGAGAGAATTCTTGACGGATGACGACCAGGAGGACAAGAGTGAATCTAAGGCGAGACAGAATCAACAACAACAGCAGCAGAATAATGTAAATATCAATGCAATACAATCTACTCATCTTTGTTGCCTGGTTGCCCGCGACTTCGTACGCGTTACTTACTAAATGTTTAGGTAACTTAGAAATAAAGCTAAACTCGCTGTTGTAACTTGACTTGACACCCCATTTTTTTCCCTTGGGACCTGACTTAGGCGATAAAAAGTAGCCTATGTGTTAATCCAGTCTATAATCTACGTACATACTAAATTTCATCTAAATCGGTTCTGCCGTTACGACGTGATTGAGTAACAAACAAATAAATAAACAAACCAACATCCAAACTTTTGCAATTATAATATTAGTTTGATGGTTATAGCATAATGCTACTTTCACTTGTACTGTTCTCTTTTTACAAGCTTTTTATTATCCGAGTGGAATCTTGCAACTGAATTTTAATCCCGTTCCCCTCAACCGATTGAGCTGAAATTCAATGCAATAATATGGTACCATGGAGGTGGTCTCATGATCGACACGGATGCTAGACAACGGAACTTCTGAATGGCTCATTTGAATCTGCTTGCGGTTCCGATTATGAATAATTTTATAAAAGCTTGTTTTGAAAAAGTAAATTTTCAACAAAAAACTTATAATGTTTCCTCTAAAAGTGGTAACCCGCTAAATGTCAAAAATATGTATCGAACTATTTGTCAGACTATAGCTCAGGATCGTGATGGATGGCACAAACGGTAAGGGAGGCCTTTACCTAGCAGTGGGTGGCGTCAGGCTGTGGATGATGATGATAATAATAAGTTTAGAAAACTGTTTCGTTACATACAAATGCAGTTAGGGTTTCATCATTTTTGATGTGAAACAGCAATTGGCGCGCTTTTGGGGTGAAACTGATTCGTATGCCGTCACGCTGTGATGGCATGGCGTCAGAGCGATGCCATGATAATATCATCATCTATTAATAAATACCTAAGTCGTTGGCCCGTTCGGTAAATCTCGCCACTCGCCACCTGCCAACGGTTTTGTTTAATAATAAATTCTTTCAATAACCATCAATTTAGATGTATCACATCTGCCGAAACCACATTTTTTTTAACTCATTACTTCCTTTCTTACTAACACGTTGACTGAAGGTCGGTTCCTATATCCGTCGGTTACCGACTACGACTCGTATCTCCTTGAAAAAAATGTCAAAACTTTTGACACGTTTTTAAAGAGGAACGAGTCGCAACTGATTACCAACGGATATAGGAACCCGTCATAAGAAATTTGAACAGCCTAACTTCCGTTTCTAAACACATTTTTAATGCCTAAGCATGCCCACGCGCACACATCTTGAACGCGTGGCGTGCGTGCCACTAATAATATTCTCAGCAGTCAACGTGTATTGATTACTTTATTTTTATTTAGATTTACAAGCAAGTTGTCCAACAATTTCAGACTCAACAAAACCAAGTGCAGAACCAAAATCACGACCACGCGGCGAATAACGCGAAACGGATGAGAATGCAAGGTAACCATCATTTAACTATCTAACTAACTATCTAGTTCTTTAATAACATGAGGTTTGAACGGGGGGGGGGGGGGGTTAGAATATGATCAGGACTGATCACGACAAAGGGGGGAGAGGGTGCAGTGACAATCACGTGTATATTTTTCGTGCGACCAAGTGAAATCCTAAGCGAGTGAATTTATGTTTGTGTAATTATATTTGAAAAGCAACATAACAACAATATTTGTCGACCTCCGTGGCTCAGTGGGAGAACAGCTGGCTGAGACGCAGCAGATTGCTGGTTCGATTCCCGCCGCGGAACAAAATTTTGTTGCGGGTTTGGTTTTCTCTATTATAAGTATGTATTTATGTATTTACAAATGAAAAGTATATAAGTATTCTATCGGTTATCTGGTTCCCATAGTACAAGCCTTGCTTAGCTAGACAGCGCTTTGTGAAATCTCCAGCATTATTTATTTAGCGTTCAGCAGACTGTCCTCCCATGCGCGAGCGTGTGCGGTTTTCAGAATCTGAATTCATGATATTTTTTAATTAAAACAGATTGTCCAATATTTTTTCATAAAAAAGAAAGAGTCACTCTTACTTTAAGGTATAAAAAATACCCTCATTGTATACCTAAAGTAAGGGTATCTCAATATAAATGAAAAAATCAGTTTTTTAACAGTAAAATTTGCGCATATGGACTTACGACTTCTGATAATTAGGCCGACGATATGTCAAAAGTCCAAAGTCGTGAGGCCGTTCGCTCCCGCTGCCCGTTGGCTCCCTTCCCCCACGTTTGCTCCCTCTCTCCCGTTGGCTCTCCTCTCCTCCGTTGGCTCCCTTCTCCCACGTTGAGTCCCTTTCCCCCGTTAGCTCCCTTCTCTCACGTTAGCTTGACGCTAGAACTATAACTTATTGCAAAGGCTAATGAACTATACTATGGCCGGCTTGCACAACGATCCCGAAACTTATTTAGTGACTAAACATGTTTAAATTTGACGTATTTGTATGATTTGACAACTCGTTAAATCATATTTAGCCACTAAATACGTTTAGGCATCGTTGCGCAAGTCGCTTTAGATCTTAGATCAACACTACTTAGATCAATACCTTCTTAATTTCCTTGAATAAAACGTCACAAATTGTAGGACCGAACCAAGGCAACAACCAACAAGGCGGGCAGCAAGAGTTCCATCAACAACAACAGATGATGTTTGGCGGACAACAGCAAGGCGGCTCGCAGCAGCAAGGCAACTTCCAGCAAAGGTTTTGATTCTAAAACTAGATCTGATAGGTGTTATTACAATACTGAATACGCATTTGTGTAGCCTGCGCACAGATCTGTATTGAATAGATCACGCGAGTTCACCTACTTTCGTGTCTTTAGTGTTTACTCTTACAGTACATAAATGATCCCGAACTTGTCCGGCTTCGCAGTAGCACGCAGTAGCGGCGGCTTTGAATCGGCTGAGCGCGATGTGTGGGCGTCCCAACACTAAATTGCTTTCGGGACGATGTATAAAAATTTGGCACGCTTGGTTTTCATACAAATTAACGCACTTGCGTTATCTATTCAATATAGATCTGTGACCTTGCGCCTTGTAAAGCGCTGGTATACCACGAGATATTATATAGTACAGAGAATTTCTGCGGAAAACGCGGTCGTGTAAGTAGCTGCCGTATAGGGTTTACCTATAGGGGGATTATTTTTCTAGCCAGTTTGGGGAGATTCTGAACTAGGTCATAAAGAAAAATGCTGAAAGACTCAATTAAAAAAAAACCTTTTCGAAGCTCGCCCGATTTATTCTAGGCAATGTCGGGTCTAAAATACTACTGAATATTTTTATAGAAAGGGGATTTGATTTGTTAATACTGAATTTATGTTATTCCATATCGTACTTGGGGCACAGCAGGTTTTATATTATTCGCTCGTATTAAATTTTTACAATTTTTAAAGGGTTTTCGTGGAAAAGTTCTTGAAACGCTACTATGATTTGGTACTATTTCTTTATATTTCTTCTATTACTATTATTATTCACAAAAAACAAAGAAAGTGTTCCTGCACTGAAATCAATTACTTGTAATTAGTGTTGTAATACAAAATAGGTAACAATTTTTAATATAGTAATTCATTTCGATTGATTCGAAAATTAATTTTCAATGTTTCTATTAATTATATATTCAATGAATTATATATTGTATTATTATATGTTCAATTATATGTTCTAATTGTTTTTTTCTATAGTTAGTAGTTGATTTTTCTAGTTCTCTTAGATCATTTCTTCAATGTATTATTTTGATTATTTTTTAACTGTAATATTCGGGCAGACTGACTTTGTGTAAATAATTTATATATAAGTATGAAAAATGAATTGACTGTATTAATTAAATTACTTAAAACAATAGTGATATTTTATAATTTCAGCTTTCTTTATAAACATGATTAAAAATCAATTAAACATAATTTGGGGTAAAAATCATTTATTTTATAATTAAGTCAATATACTATAGGTACAATAATATTATTTACATCCTAATTACGTATATGATATACCTATTACACTTTATCACTTTCCTATTATTCCCTAAATGTATCTAGTATATATTAAAAAAATCAATACGTCAGTCAGCTTATACATTTTATGACACTTCATACAGGCTTATTATTTTTTAAAATGGCTGCCAAAAATATCATGATATAAAATAAAAAAATATGCTACGTACAATATATTCAGGTAAATCAACTTAAAAATTGCATGATTTCGCAGAGTAATAAACTAATTTAGATAATACTCGAAAAAACGCGAAAAAATTTTATATTCCTAAACACTTTAATTTCGATTGCATATAAATGTTATGATTATAACTTACATTTAATCGAAATTAACTCAACACTTAGATACTCACTTTAACACTTTGTTAGTGTATATAAAAAATTACTTGAATAAATCTATCATCCATTACATCTTGTCTATGTCCATGATTATAGACAACATCGACATGTGTTTGTTTACTTTCAAAGGGTCTTAAAAAGTCGTGATGCACCTACTATGTAAATCAATTCATTCGCAACTCAAGGCTGGGGTCTAAAGTGGTTCATATTGCATTTGAATTCCATTAAAAAAAAATTGTCCACACAAACTTCTTAAAATGATTCTGATAATGTTTTGCTTCCAATTCATCTAAAATGTATCATCATTCAATTTCCGAACAATAGAGGAAAACTGTTGATAAAACATACTCGTATGATATTCGTGACCATTGTAGACACCAGTACTTAATACTTATAAGAATTAACTGTTCTAAACCAGTGTCTTACTATCTCCAATTGTTTACATTCCAAAGGAAAACTCTTACAATTTAAAGACTATATAAATTGATGTATTATCAAGTCTACGCTACACCAGAAAACTCAATAATCGTCTTCTGACCTTGGTCTACTGAATACTCATTCTTGCGAAGTTCATCTTTCTTCAGCTTATTCTTGGAGTCGATCAACCGTATTCGAGTACGTAGCTTGCTGCAGCTTCCTTCTATCACCTTCTCGAATGCTGTAAAAGAAATATAATTTAATTTTAGCATTGATTTTGCTTTGGCTATAGGTATTTTTGTCTGGTAATCTGTTTCACAGTTGCTAGCTGGGCACTTTGACAGTTAATTCAAAGTGTAGAACACAATTATTAAAAAAAAGTGGCACTCCGGGAGTGTCGATAGAAGTGGAAACTCGAAAATTACGAGATACTTATATACAGAGGTGTCGGTAACGGTACCAGTGTCGCGAGTTCAATGGTTTTTTCCCATCTCAAAAAAGGCCCAACGCGCTTAAAGAAGTTTTCACTTTAAAAAAATTATAATAATTCTTCCGTCAAGCAGTAAATGCACATAAGACTTTGTATGTCCGAGTGACGGGTGCATTCCAATGCCATGTAGGCCGAGTCGTAGTTGCACGTAACATGTGAGGTACCCAATGCATAGAGGCAGTAGTAACCACATAACATCAGGTGAACCATGGATTTGTGTCGTAACCTGTTCTGTACACGTCTTAGGCACTTGTCTCACCGCCGGTGAGTAAGCGATTAGCTATCAACTATTATTAAGATATAGATTCTGTGTTAGTAAAAGAGACACGTATAGTTGATCGCTGGCCGTTTACACTGCCAGCGAGAACTCGCTCTCCACTGTTTTGTCGCAGCGACTACAACACTCGTTCAATGATGCTCGCTTGGCGTGCGCGGGCCACGCGTTCAACGAGTGGCCCGCCGCACTCGCTCACTCACTTTATAGCCCAGCGAGACAACTATAGGAACTACACACTCGCTTCTCGCTGCGAGACAGCTCGTTTCTAGTTTCTAGCTTTACTGGCTTGTCGCTCATCGCCGGCGGCGGCGGTGAGACAAGTGCCTTATCCAAGTTGTAGGTGAACGAATTGTTTTAAATAATGCAATCTTAAGCTGGCTACATAGAAATCGGTTTCGGAGTTATGAAAGCAGCAAATTAAGGTGGTTCGATTCATATATAAACATCAGTGCACATTCAACATAACTCAACAGTACAAATGTTCAACTCAACTTGTAACGGACGATTAAAGACGGGGCAGGATCGAATCTAGATTTAAAATGTATTAGGTAGTTATAAGATCGAATCAGATTCAAATGTTAATAGGTAGCTAAGATTGTAACAGTTTAAACTTGTAACGGTCAAAAGAGTGAGATAGCTATAGATAAGTCCCCGTCTAACTTTGCTGGAAACTTCGATGTATTAGGAATTGTATAACATGGTTTGTGAATGCGTGAATTACGATCCAAGTACGACCAAAGTAAAATACAGAACATAATTTTTACTAACAAATTTAGTACAATGGGCGGTCTTATCGCTAAAAGCGATCTCTTCCAGACAACCTTAGTATGGACAGGATTATCACATATCACATGACGGCGGTGCATCTATATAAAATTAAAAACATACCTACATACTATAAACCTAAAATACTAATAATAACTCAAATTTAATTATAATAAAACAAGCAACTATAAAAATGGTTATGATGATTTAACAAGCAGCGACAACTTCAACGCAGGGACAGATAATGGGTGTGTACTTTTGTTTTAAAATTACTAATAGACTTGGATGTCCTTATAGAGAAGGGCAAATCGTTCCACAATCGTACGGCTGTTACAGTGAAGGATCGACCATAAAACTCTGTCGTATGGACAGGAGTTTTAAGTTGAAGGGAATCTGAAGAACGCAAATTGCGATCATTAGCCTGGTGGAGAAACTCAAAACGCTCCTTAAGATAGAAGGGAGAAGAAGGGTTAAAAAGGATGTTATACAAAAGGGACATTATGTGTGCATTCCGGCGAAGACGGATGGGGAGCCATTTGAGCTTTGCGCGAAAATCAGAGACATGGTCATACTTGCGCAAGCCAAATATAAACCGAATACAGAAGTTTTGAAGGCGCTCAAGTTTGCTCAGTTGGGCTTCAGAGAGGTCAAGATAGCAGGCGTCGGCGTAGTCCAGAATCTGAAGTAAAAGAGTCTGTGCAAGCGTAACCTTGGTAGCAGTTGGCAAGAAGTTACGAATTCTCCGTAAAGATCCAGACGATGCAAACACCCTGCGGCTAATCTCATTGATACAGGGAACCCAAGTTAAACGGGTATCCATCTGTATTCCTAAATTCTTCACTGACTGTGTGACTTCTATAGGTGTTCCGTCAAAAACTATGGATGGTAGTTGTGCAAAATTGATTTTGGAGATCTGTTTGGAGCTACCAATAATAATGGCCTGCGTTTTGTTTGGATTGACTGTAAGGCCAAAAGATTTACTCCAGTCGCATATCCGGTCAAGGTCAGTATTTAATAAGCTAATGGCTCCATCGATATTTTCAACTGTAGCTTGAGTATAAATTTGCAAGTCATCTGCGTACAGGTGGTAGGAAGAAGTTACATTTTGTGAGATAGAATGGATGAACATAGCGAATAGGAGAGGGGATAAAACGCCACCTTGCGGGACACCGGCAGAAAGATTGCACCACGAAGAGTAAGCCCCTTCAACAAGGATGCGCTGACGGCACCCAAACAAGTAACTATGAAACCAGTCAATTGCCGTTGGAGATATGTTAAAGGAGCATAACACACCCAGAAGTAGGTCGAAGTCAACATTATTGAAAGCGCTGCTGAAGTCAAGGAGTATCATTACTGTAAGCTTCTGACTGTCCATCCCAAACCGAATGTCGTCTGTTATTTTAACCAGAGCTGTTACGGTGCTATGACCTGGACGGAAACCAGATTGATAAGGATTTAAAAGGGAGTTTTTGGAAAGGAAGGTACTTAACTGTTTATGAATAAGGCGTTCAAGGATTTTAGATAGGTAAGGAAGGATTGATATTGGATGGTATTCAGCAAAAGAGGAAGGATTTGATTTTTTAGGTAAGGGAATAATCTGAGCTTCTTTCCAGGCATCGGAAAATGTGCCAGAATTGACAGAGAAATTTAGAATATGCGTAATAACGTGGATAATTTCATCAAGAATGGGAACAATCATATTTCGACTGATACTGTCATTGCCCACAGCATTTGAAGTAATAGATGCAATGCTCCTTTTAACATCACAATCGTCGAATTGACTAAAATAAAACTGAGGGAAGTCTGGCGTTGGTTGAGAAGAAAGATATTTTAGTGTAGTGAGCTTAGTTAATCCGTCAATATTTGAGGAATTTGAAAAGTGCTGATTGAGGAGATCAATGTTTAAGTTTTTAGGAATAGATTCTTGTTTTGATTTACCAACACCCAGAGTTCTAAGAAATTTCCATACTTTGGAGGAATCATTACTTTTATTAACAGAATCGTGAATGAATCGGCGTTGTGCGTCCCTACACAACCTGTTGCAGTGATTGCGGCGATCGTGATATTTGGCCTTATTGACCTCCGTAGGCTTGCATGCCATCCTTACTCTTGCCATAGCCTTTTTGTGCATTGCTGTGCGGATTTCGTCCGTAATCCATGGTGCAGGGAGGTGTTTAATTTTGATAGCACGTTAGTAGTTAGTTACGTTAGTAGTAGACAGTAGTTAGTTTTGATAAATAGTTACATCGTATAACCACTGAAGACGGCGCGGGCTTGAAGATCACCCAACGGTGCGACGAGCATCGTTGTCAAGACCGGCGCAAGGGCACGGGGTGCCTGAAGATAAGCCCGCGTCCGTTGAAGACAACCGAACGAGGACGTCACCCGAAGAGTGAAGACCCCCCACCCCCTCACGTGGCTGGTCCACGGCCCGTTTATTCCGGCCACCTAACGGTGCCAAATGGTCGGAATAGCGGGTAAACGCCTTAGGGCGGTTTTAGTGTTAGTGTTAGGGACCGCTAGGTAGGTAGGGGCATCAAGTGCTGAAGAAGATGACCACCAGGAGCCCACCAGTGACGAGGGGGAAGAAGGCTGCACTTCGCGTCTACGAAGACTACCCCGCGTCCCCGTCCGAACCCGCGCTCCCGAATGCTCCCGTTGAGCCGCGACCCGCCGAAGCGGGACCCTCCTCCGCTCGCGTAGCGTCAGAGACGACCGCGCCCGCGCCCGCGACCGAGGTAGCACCGCGAGTGACCACACACGCCGAGCCCGAACGCCGGCGTGCCCCGTCCGTCCGCTCGCAACGCTCCACCGCCAGCGCGATAGCAAGGATCAGGCAAATTGAATTTGAAGCTGAAGAACGACTGGCCGAGATTAAGAGGCAAGAGCTCCATATTCAAGCGGAACTTATAAGAAAGAGGTTGATTGCCGAAGTCGCTACAATACGGGAAGAAGATGAACAAGAAAGCATCCAGGGCACGGGTGCACGGAACGGAGCCCTAGACACAGAACACAGAATAGAGGACTGGCTCCAACGCCATCATGAACGGGGGGAGCCAGAACAAGTGACGGATCAGAATACCAGGTATCTCTCATCGACCACGAGAGAACAGAATACGGAGCGGTATCCTCCGATTACGAACAATCGGGTCACTTTTGAACCACGAACACTGCGAGACAGATCACTCACGCCGGACCGAACGCGAGACAGAGGGATTGATCGGTTAACGGAAGCCATAGAGAAGATGGCTCACCGTAGACCACCTCCGAGACAGACGTACGACCTACCTGTATTCGGAGGTGCTGCGGGGGATTGGCTACCGTTCAAGGCAGCCATGAAGGAATCAACGACCATCCACAAGATCTCATCGGCTGAGAATCTAGCGAGGCTTAGAACGTGCCTGAAAGGCGAAGCCCGTCAAGCAGTGTCGGCTTTGTTATACACTGCAACCGAACCGGCAGTTATAATGAAGACTTTGGAACAATGCTACGGTCGCCCAGAAATGATTATAGATAACGCGTTAGAAGAGATTAAGAAGCTACCGCGACTGGGCGCGACCGCAGGCGAATTAAACGCTTTTGCCATCAAACTACAGAACGTAGTAACCGCCATCTCTTGTATGGACCAACGCGGCTACCTGCAGAACCCGATGTTTGCGCGACAGGTAGCCGAGAAGTTGACACCACATATCCGATCAAAATGGTGCGACCATGCAGAGGAATTTGGCAGCATCAATGAACAAGAAATATTGACGCTGTCCCAGTTCCTGATGAGAGAGGCAAATCGCGCAATGCGATACGCGTATACAGCTACGCGTTCGCAGAGCACCTCAAAGGCCCGACCCATAGAGCAGCGACCCAGGGTGAACGAACGAAATCGTGGGTCGGTGTACGCTACACAGAACGCGGCATCGGAGAAGGAAGCCTCAACGAGACAGAACGCAGCAACGGACAAGAACGAGTGCCGTTGCTGCGGGGCCGACCATAGAACCGTCGAGTGTAGAAAGCTCACGGCGATGCCAGTAGACAAGAGATGGGGATGGGCCAAAGAGACAGGCATATGTTTTCGCTGTCTGAACAGCAAGCATAGACGCTTTATGTGCAAGAGCAAGCGATGCGGAGTAGGTGAATACACACGTCCGCATCACGCACTGTTACATGCGCCAAGAACAAGGAACGAGGGTGCCAGTGAGCAGGGCCAGACCGAGGAATCAGCCATCACTGCATCTGCGCATGTAACAGCAAAGAATCAAGTCCTACTGAAGGTGTGTCCCGTCGTGATTAAGGGCAGTAACGGCATGGAAATGAATACGTATGCGTTACTGGACGAAGGATCAACGATAACTCTGATCGATGAAGAGATCGCCGCGATGATCGGAACGGAAGGCCCGACAAAAGCCTTGAACATCGTGGGGGCTACGACTAGTCAGAGGGAACCCGAGAGCCGGGTAGTCGATATCGTGATCCGAGGACACAAGTCGGACTCACATCGGATCACAGCGCGTACTGTGAAGAACCTGACCTAAGGAAATCAACTCGTCAGTACCGATGTGTTAAAATACGCGCATTTGAAGAAACTCCGTCCAGAAGCCGTGTGCTATGCGTCAGCGAAGCCACGCATACTCATCGGGGCCGACAACTGGCATCTTATTGTGACGAGGAAGCTTCTGACAGGGAAGAGAAACCAGCCAGCTGCATCACTAACGCAGCTGGGATGGGTAATCCATGGATCAATCCCCAGGAGCACAATAAGACAGCAGGAGACGGTACTACACGTCCATACGTGCCAAGGTGTCCAGAACGGACATACTTTGAACGACCAAGACGAGGAATTAAGCAAGCTCGTGAAAGCACACTTTGAGATAGATGCTTTGGGCGTTTCAATTAAAAGAAAGCCAAACGCAAAGGATGAGCGGGCTCAAAGCATTTTCGACAGAACAGCGATACGAGTGAACGGTCGTTTTGAAGTGGGACTACCTTGGGCCAGCGATGAGGTGAAGATGCCGCCCAGCTACGACATGGCCATACGACGCTTACATGGGATCGAACGTAAGATGGACAGATCGCTGGAGTTTAGAAGTGCATACACCGCGCAAGTGGAGAAGCTGCTAGAAAAGGGTTATGCAGAAAAGAGCGAGGAGGAACAGAGTCAGAACGAACGTCTCTGGTTTCTCCCTCACTTCGCGGTGACAAACCCCAACAAGCCGGGGAAGTTTAGAATGGTTTTCGATGCAGCCGCGCGCGCTAATGGAACATGTCTCAATGACGCGCTGCTGGACGGACCAGATCTACTACAGACATTACATGGCGTCTTGTTTCGCTTCAGAACGAAGCCGATCGCGGTCACTGCGGACATTCGGGACATGTTCCTGAGGGTGACCATAAGACAAGAGGACCGTACAGCCCAACACTTTCTATGGCGCGGCGACAACCGAACAGATCCACCGCAGAAGTACACGATGAAGTCCATGATATTCGGAGCGAGAAGTTCTCCATTTCTGGCTCATAGCGTCAGGAACAGGAACGCGAAAGATCACGAGCGGACACACCCGCTAGCGTTTGATGCTATAACTCGGAACCACTACATGGACGACTGTGTGGACAGTTTTGAAACGGAAGAGATAGCCGCCAGAGCTATAGCACAAGTGCGAGAGGTGCATCAAGAAGCGGGTTTTGAACTTGCAAGCTGGAGCGCAAACCGTGAAGGCCTACTGGATAGTATTACCCCGGAGAACCGAGCGCATGCACCAAAAGAGCTAGCGGCCAATGCACGTGAATATGGCAAGACATTGGGTATTCTTTGGATTACCGACACGGATGAACTCACCTTTAACACTGCCATGCCTCGCGTACCTGAAGATGTTAAGAATGTGGCACGAACGCCAACAAAGCGGGAGGTATTGGGTGCAGTTATGTCGTTGTTCGACCCACTAGGCGTGCTGAGTCCATACACGATTACGGCAAAGATCATGTTACAAGAGTTGTGGAAAAAGAACGTTGATTGGGATGAACCTTTGCCAGCCGAGGAGGCGGCGACATTTTTTGAATGGCAAAATAATTTACGCTACGTCGCCGACCTAAGACTGCCGCGATGTTACGACGCAAGACCAGACATAATACAGCGACAACTTCATGTTTTCTGTGACGCCAGCGAGCAGGCGTTCGCTGCGGTCGCGTTTTGGCGAAATGTCAGCCAAGACGGCGTGAGCATCGCTATAGTAGCAGGAAAGGCAAAGGTTGCGCCACTAAAGGCACAGAGCATACCACGAATGGAGCTGCAGGCTAGCTTAATCGCCGCTAGACTTGCCGCGGAGATTGTCAAAAGCCATGACTTAGAAACAAATGTAACATTTTGGAGCGACTCAAAGACGGTGCTACATTGGATTAGGAACGACGAAACGAGATTCACTCCGTACGTGGCGCACCGACTCGGGGAGATAGCCGAGTTAACTCGCCCAGAACAATGGCGGTGGGTGCCCACAGCGCTTAACGTAGCAGACGACGCAACGCGATCGAGGAACACTCAGCTACGGAGCGACGATAGATGGTTTACGGGACCGGCGTTTCTATTTGAAGACGAAGAACGTTGGCCTGTAGAGGTTTCATCGCCACCAGAACAAGACGAAGAGAGAACATGTGCAGCGCACGTGAGCCAGGGATCAACGCTCATCGACATGAGCAGGTTCTCATCCCACGAACGGTTAGTTCGCACGCTGGCCCACGCGCTCACATTTTTAAAGAAATGTCGACGACGCGGTGGGCAGCTTGGGATGGGAGAACTGCGGGAGGCAGAACGCCTGCTCATCAGAGACTCGCAGCGAGAATGTTTCCCTGACGAAGTCCAGCGCCTGAAGAAAGGAATGAGCGTCGATCGAACGAGCAGGCTGTACCAACTCGACCCTAAGTACGGTGACGATGAAATAATAAGGCTGAGCGGTAGGATCAACGCCGCTACAGTACCGGATCACCTGAAGGATCCACCCATTCTGGACGGAGCGCACCGCTTATCACGTCTACTGATCAGGCGGGAACATGAGAAGAATAAGCACGCGGGCAGAGAACAGATCGTGAATAATCTGCGCCAGCGATTTTGGATACTGCGGTTGCGTCCGGCGGTCAGAACGGTTCTGAACGATTGTACGCTGTGTAAGATAAGGAGAGCAAACCCAAAGAAGCCAGTAAAGGGCGACTTGCCGAAGATTCGCCTAGAGATGAACACGACGCCCTTCACTAACTGCGGCATCGATTGTTTCGGCCCTATGTGGGTGGCGATCGGGCGGCGCCGTGAGAAGCGATGGGGTATGCTCTTTACGTGTTTGGTAACGAGAGCTATACACGTAGAGCTTATAGCGAGTCTCAGCACCGACTCGGCTATTATGGCTATCAGGCGAATGACTGCCCGACGGGGGACTCCTCGTACAATCGTGTCAGACAATGGAACGAACTTCCACGGATCAGAAGTGGAACTAAAAAAGGCGTACGAAGAGTGGCTCCCAGGCCTAAAAGAGTACGCACTCAAAGAGCGGATCGAGTGGCGGTACATCGACCCTGGTGCTCCAAACCAGGGGGGAGCCTGGGAGCGAATGATAAAAACGGTGAAGAAAGCCCTAGCCATCACTTTAAATGAACGTGCCCCGCGAGAGGAGGTGTTAAATACGTTAATAACAGAAATCGAGCACACCGTAAACTCGCGGCCTTTAACGCATGTACCCGTGGACCCAAAGGAAAAGGAAGCTTTAACGCCGAACCACTTTTTATTGGGGACGGCAGCAGGTTTGCCATATGTGGGAGACTGCGACGTAGCCGACAGAAGGACGTGGCGCGCCGCACAAGCTCTGGCAAACTCTTTTTGGAAGCGCTGGATCGACGAGTACTTGCCTACGTTGGCGCCGCGAGGTGACGTCAGAAGACAGCAAGAGAACGTCAAAGAAGGGGACGTCGTCATAATCGCGGACGGTTTGCTACCTCGTGACGTATGGCCGCGGGGCCAGATCGAGCGCGTGATTACGGGTCCGGACGGAGTAGTTCGAAGCGCTGAGGTGCGGACGCGGGGAGGCATTTTCCGGAGGCCAGTGAGAAGGTTGGTCGTCCTCCCGATTGAATAAGAAGGCTGCGAGGATCTGCGCCGGGGGTAGACTGTAACGGACGATCAAAGACGGGGCAGGATCGAATCTAGATTTAAAATGTATTAGGTAGTTATAAGATCGAATCAGATTCAAATGTTAATAGGTAGCTAAGATTGTAACAGTTTAAACTTGTAACGGTCAAAAGAGTGAGATAGCTATAGATAAGTCCCCGTCTAACTTTGCTGGAAACTTCGATGTATTAGGAATTGTATAACATGATTTGTGAACGCGTGAATTACGATCCCCGCACCATGGCTAGGGCGAGGAGTATTTTTGTATAAAGGTAAACCGTTTTTAACCAGAAATTTGTGATCATCAAGAACGCGATTTATACCTTGTAAACTAGCAACTAAGAAGAAAAGTAAATACAGTCCACTTTTGCACAGTACCGAGTCTATCATTGAAGCCTGGGTAGGACCTCTACACAACTAATTCTATACGCATATGTTTAGAAATGCCTACTGTTCAATTATCTAGGGTAGTAGTGTGTGTGTGCGCTGGTTGTTTGCATGGGAATCGAATGAATCAATGAAAACCCTTTATTGTACACATTAAAAAAATAAAATTACAGATAAAATAGAATCGAATCACCTCAATAGAAAACATCGGGAAAAAACAGAACGAAAAACTACTGTACGTGTGTGATGAGCAAGCGCGGAGCCCGTAGCAAATTGTATCTAAGGGCACTTGATCTGGTATGGATTCTTAAGTATAAAGTGGCGGAGATGGGCGGGCTTGGATACGCGGGGCCCCTAGCAATTGCTACTCTTACTACGTGGTTAAACCAGCACTGACTGTATGCGGCTAGCTTTACTGTATTCTTAACAACCCAGCGCTCTACTTAGTAATTAGTTTGTTGCTAAAAAATGTAATGGATAATTGCTCGACACGAAAATAAAACCAGGTGAATTGAATATGTATCAGATTCCACAATACGTCAGAATCGTCTGATTGATATCCGCTAGTAAATTTTGAGAAAGTATATAATTAGTTTTGTAAGACCGTCGGGCGCCGCTGTTATGATGAAACCGGTAGAAGTATACGCACTGCTTGCCGACTGGTAAATATTCAACTGATTGCGTGCGAAGGAATTATTGAACATAACTCGTTCGTAAATAACTAGTGGTTCGCCCCGAACTGAGATCTCGCGAGTCTCCCATAAAAACTAAAAAAAAAAAATATTTGTAATCTTTGACTATCAAAATAGTGCCACGAAACGCACAATTAAATTACTTGACCTAAAGTTTTATTCAACTTACAGGTGACGGAAGTTCATGTTAATTGGATATAATTTTTTGGGGTACTAATTGCAGTTATTCTGGATTTCAGACTTTTCCCTATACATATGTATTTGCATCATTAAAGCTACACGAATACCAAATTTCAACACTGTGGGGTCACTGGTGTACCCTGTGGATTTCGTCAAAGTTCAGTTTTTATTATGGCTAATAACTTAAAAACTACAATCATTAATGTAGTTATTAATAAGTAGTAGTATTAATAAATCATGTGACATGTGACATTTTACTATCCATCTAATTGACTGTATTATTATTGATTTGTATGTTTTTGATTTTAATTGTATTTATTTGAGATCGTTGATATTTTGTATGGACAGACACTGTCTGAAATAAATGATTATTCTATTCTATTAAACTTGATATATAGGTAGGTAGTGATGGCACAATTTTAGTGTGACTAAATGAGCTAAAAATGTGGGGGGGGGGGGGGGGTTGTTGAGATATACGGGTTCAAGAGGGGTTAAAAAAATTAGACTATTAGGTCAAATGGGATATCAAATAAAAGGTATTCGTACATTTAGACTGCGTTTTTATTTTTAGTAAAGTCCGTATAGTTTTTGAGTTATTAGCCATAGTAAAAACTGAACTTTAACAAAATTCACAGGGTACACCAGTGACCCCACAGTGCTGTAATTTGGTATGCGTTTAGCTTAAGTGACACAAATATAGGCAAAAGTCTAAAATTCAGAATAACTACAATTTCTACCTCAAAAAAGTGAACCAAATAACATGAACTCCCGTTACCTGTAATTTGAATGAAACTGTAGGTCAAATTTTTTGGTTATGCATTTCGTGGCACTATTTTGATAGTCAAATATTACAAATTATTAATTTTTATGTTTGTTTTTATTCGAGAGCGAGATCCGAGTTCGGGGCGAACCACTAGATAGGTTTATCATAAGCCCCACTATTATGTTAGAGCTAGTAGGCTGTATGAAACTAACACATTAACATGCAACTTATTTATTATTATTATAACATGTCCCAAAGTGGGCCCGACACATGTAAAATCAACAATGGTATATATTCTAATTGGAACTGTGGGAAATTTTTTATCGACGTAATGACCGACAATATTTTGTTCAGTTTGTGAACCTTGATCGGATTCGCTTCGCGATGCGTCTCACCTTATAAATGATGTGGTACTGTCGTATCTATATGGTATAAAACAAAGTCGGGTTAGTTACACTATTTATAACTCAAGAAAGGCTGGACCGATTAAGATGATCTTTGATTTGTTGGATTTGTCTCCGCCCCAAATAGCAGAATAACTATTAAAATATTGGAAAAATACACGTTAAAAAAAAATTATGATGATAATTAATTTGTAATTGACAATTCTACCAGCGACGTACATTTGCAGCCCACGTCATATGCATGTAAAGGCTGTACGAAGTTCGGCGAGTAACTTAGTTTATGATAAAAATAAATAAATAAAATGAATATTGCAACATTTCACACAACGCTATCTAGCCCCAAACTAATCTGAGCTTGTACTATGGGAATCAGATAACTGATAGAATAGGTACTTAGATATTTTTTTTATGTAAATACATGCTTATAATATTTAGAAAAATATCCGGAACAAATATCTGTGGGTCACGCAAACATTTGTTCCGCGGCGGGAATCAAACCTGCCAACTCTTGCGTCTCAGCCAAATAAATAATTGCTAGCGTACAGTAGTCGAATGTGACATTAATTCATATTTTATTAATATGCATGTGATATACATATATGACAGGAATCAAATATAAATAAAAATAAAGAAAAAATATAATAAATATAAATATAAATATATCAGTTTCAATAAATATACTTTTTCCTATGATACTTACCGACCTAATTTCTCGCAGTGCAGTAATGCACAAAATGACATTTTAGTGGATGTTTTTAGCTGATACGGACTTAGAAATACTTCCTATATTTTGTAAGAACCCAGTACGACAGTGCGTTCGAACATTGCTACTGTTCACGTCGGTACCCTGTAAAGATGGTTGAAGTAAATCATGAAAGTTTTTTTCTTTTTATAAAGTCTTCACAACGTACAGTGGGCGAGGTTCGATCTAACGAGAGCCTTCCTTTAGTTTTACACAATGCAATTCCTGTAGCCTTACTTCGTAGTTAACGTTAGAGAGCGTGCAGAATTGCACAATTTCATTGCAGCTGTTTTTGCTTGATATTTTGTTGTTTCTTCAGTAAAGCCATGTTTTTTAATAACTTTTACCTAATCCAAATAGTTCTTATAGCATAGCTGTTTTAATATTCGTATTGCGTAATCCTATTAAGTCATGTATGGAGAGAAACGTGGTATATATCTATAAAAACCTCAAAAATGTATACCATAACATTCTGCACTATGTTAATTAAAATTAGAAAGGGTACTCACGGTCTTTTCTGTAAGAATTATGGCACGCCATATGGCAGACGGACGGGAATCCTCTCAGAGTCTTCGGATCTATCGCGCGATGCGACAGCGGGGCTGCGCAAATTGGATCCTTCACTTTCCTACACCCATCCAAACACCTATCATGGTTATTCTTTTTCGGCTTACTCGTTCTACGAGTAGTCGGCCTTCTTGTTGTTGGTTTAGTCTCGGGTCGCTTGGTTGTCGTCAACGGGTTTATATTCACGTTGGTTATGCTTCCTGTAGGCGCTATCACGCGTATCTTCAGCGGGAAAGCAATACCAGGGATTTTATTTATTCCCTTTTGGAGCACCGGACGTGGAGATGTTACACAGCCAGTTTTTAGGCCTAAAGTGGAAGTCATTGTAACAGCTACACTGGAGCTTGATAGCGTAGATCTCCTGTCGGTAGACCCAGGAATCCATGGCGTCGATAGAGGTGTGGTTGGAATCGATGATGTTGGAAAGAGTTTGAACGTAGATAAAGCTTCAGAAGTGGGGGGCGGTACTGAAACAGTAGTTGGTGTTGATTCACGGATAGTCACTTCAGAAATACCAGGCCCTGAATACGGTGATGGTGGGTAGGGCTGGATAGATTGAGGCGCTTGTTGATAAATCAGGAAGTAGTTTGAATTTGGTGGTTTCAACGACGGTGGAGGAGGTGAGAATAGTGGAGGATTTGTCACCAGAATAGGTTGTTGGCTGCTACTGCTCTTAGGTTTCATTTGCGTCGTCTGCGGTTGGAAGAGAGTAGTCAACGGTATGCCTGGTGTGAATGTCTGCCCTGGTTCCTTCAGTGGTTCGACGTTAAGTTTACGTGTCGTTGGAGGTGGCACTTCGGATACTGGTTCCAACTGCGGTTCTTCATTCGGAATCTGCGGCATCAGTTGTACAGGTAGGATATACGGTTCATTCGGCTTTAGATATGTTTGCTGCTTCGGTAAAATGTCTAATTGCTGATTATGGTTGAACTGCGATAGATGTAACTGTTGATACAAAGCGCCAGCAGGCATCGCAGTCGTGGTTGGAACATACGTTTGTTGAGTTAACCTTGTAATTTCGGACTGCATAGTTGATGGTGCTAGAGTCGACGAGAACTCGATTTCGTCAGAAATGTTATTGTCGAGATTTTGAGTCACCACGACAGGCTTCGAAGTTGAGAAAACTGGCTCATTCGTGAAAATCTCAGAGATCGGTTTGGGTTGGAAACCACTGTTTATATTGGCGGAGTACCATTGCGGCAAGATATGTTCAGCTCGACATAGTTGTAACACTGTAATAAACAAAAAAGGGTTAAAAATACCCAGTGTCACCAATGTGTTTGTAGTAATGAAAGAAGATAACATTTGATAACAAATATCGATTAAATAAGATGATTTTTTGTTATTATTTTGATGTTTTGTATCATGGATTGCTGACAGTTTATACGAGTACGAACTGGTACGTAAGGCCAACACTCCGTAATAAATCAAGTTGTTCAAATTGCTCGAGGTACTTTGCAAACAAGTTTTCAAGGACCACTTTTTGTGTTGCACAGCGTGTCTTGGAAATATGTACATCATTAAAGGAACCGACTAGGTATGCTTGTGTATAAAATTCCCTTTTGATATTGCCAGGTCCTGTGCGATAAGCGATTAAATAAATATAAATAAATAATAAATAATTGTGATTTGTGCGAACATGATCTACTGAGATTGGGTTTCGATAGCTCCATTGCGCTAAAACTACCGCGAGGTCCAATATGTGCGCTTTTTGATACTCGGCTTTAGATCTTGAAGCAGAAGAATACGACGAATTTAATTGACCCTGCAAGACCCTGCAGCTAGATATGTTGCAGTATTAGATTACTGTTTCTTTCTCAATCAAAATAAAATAGTTCGGCCCATAAGTCCATTGCGTAAAATAATAGGATCAAAAGACGCTGAGTCCTTCGATTCTATTATTGATGTGTAACATCTTTCCTCGGTTTGTGGGAGTGATTTTGGCAAAAGAGACGGAAATGTGTAACAGGAAACTGGGGAAGCGCGCGCGGTGGTCAGACGTCACACATCATATACGACTACTGTAAGGCTCGTAGTTTTTTTTATATAAGGAGCTCTTAAGTATTCTTGTAGTATATTAAATGGACTTAAGGTTGGTTGCGACACGTTGTTGTGACGTAGGTATGTCTTTTTATCGTAGAACACTATAATTCCGTTAGCGTAGAGTTCAATGGTCAGATTCCATTGGCTGCTATGCTCTAATAAGCAATGCAATGCACCACACAATGATTGAATGGTTCGGTATTGCTGCTTTCACCAATTAGGGACTTGTGTTATTTTATTTTACAAAAAACGCGACATATTTAGTTTATATTATGTTCAGAGTTTATAGTAATTATTTCGAAAATGAATTTGAATGCAAGAAAAATGGATAAGGCTTAGATGGCGATCCTATGCTTAGTCCATAGTAGCATTGGACTAAGCACAAGACTGTGACAAATCTGTGAGATACTTTTCGAATCACTTTAAAAACAATTATTCGCGAGATTTTTAAGTGGTCCCATGAGAACTTAAAAAATATATACGTATGAGTGATATATAGGTATATATATGTATTCACGCTCGCGTTTCATTCTGATATACGAACCTATGCAAATATGTATATATGGATAGACAACTGAAGAAAGAGTACTGAAGAAAGAATTGCATACTTATTTATTAACATATCACAATATACAGTTTACATTAGGTTTGAGCATTACCTATGTGTTTTTCTGCCAAAACTTAGGTGCATTGCGTGTCTTGCCCTTCCCTATGCTTTTCAGCTTGGGAGCAGAGTGGGTCTCAGCACTTCCTCCTGATGCTGATTCCTCGTTTTCCGCCTGTGTTTTGAGGGTCTTCTTTATGTAACTAATCTCTTGCTCTATTGTCTGGTGATGTCTAATAGCTCGTGTTTTTTTTTTTTACATCTAAGAAAGTTCTTAAGCAAATCCATTCGCGCATGCATATGCGATAATATGTTAAACTAAATGCATAACATGCAGTGGTTGCATGCCAATCTTCCTGACAGAATGATTAAATAATGTCTAAATAAACTATGATTGAGAGATATATATTTCTTATTTATTGCCAAAGGCTGTCCGGAGTTATGACATGTGATTTATTGATCTTGGATGAAAAACATTACCTATTTTGATTGGATTTACAGATCATTGCCTCCTATGCTGATGTAATAAATTAGAACACCGCTACAACGTACAAACTACGTCAGTCTCATCATATAATTTTTTCTTGAGTTATCTAGATCTCATTGTTTTGACTTTATTTGATTTTAATAGGCAAAAAACATAAATTGTTGTTTGCCACGAAACGTATAGAAACAAAAACTAGTTTTTATATTATTTATTTATCTCCAATCAAATAATGACAACCAGTCATTATTTGACTGTAAATAGCGATTTCAGTCCAAACTTATTGCACAAAATAATTTAAAAGGTAGGACGTAACAATTTTTCAAGCCAATTGCCTATCCATGCGTTTTATTGATTAGTTAATTACTGAAATCCGTACCTATGACAGGTTTTTCGAGGATTGCGTTAAGTTTGCGTTTGTAAGTGTTTGTGTACAGTGACGGAATGAAAAGGTTCGTCACCTTAGAGTCGGTTTCCGCCAGCACCAATAATGCAAGAATCAATTAATTCTTTTTTACAAGATAAATAGTCAAACAACTTTGATCTGAATAATTTTAAACTTTATTAACGAACAGTTAAACAATGGTGGCGATACTGTTGTTTATGCTCACTAACTAAAATCGTGTTTAGGCTAGTTTTAGTCAGCAGTCAATGGTGCTGATTAAAACTAGCCTGCAAACAAACACGCCATCTTAGTAAAAATTACTTAATTTTAGAAATGCCACTTTAAATATCATTCTAATTTGATCTTTAGCGTAAACAAAATAAGACTGTTCGTAATTAAAACAATTTTAGTTAGTCAGTGTAAACAACAGAATCGCCACCATTATTTTCTCAGGGAATTGGGTGGGGTGGGGGGGGGTCTCAGGGAATTGTTGGGGGTCTGCGAGGCCTATGCTGTTGAGCACGGGCTTATTTATAATGCGAAAAAAAGCGAGTACATGGTTTTTAGGGCCGTCGGTAAATGTCCCGGGTATACACTGAATATAACCCTAAACGGCTTGAACTTAAATCGTGTTACGAAATTTAAATATCTGGGACATTTTCTTGCCGATGACCTTAAAGACGATGAAGATATTCAGAGGGAGCGTAGGGCATTGGCGGTCCGAGGTAACATGTTAGCCCGCAGATTTTCCCGTTGTTCTGAACAACTTAAAGTTACGCTTTTTAAAGCCTACTGTCAGAGCTTGTACACGGGAAGTCTGTGGGTCCGACATACCAAAAGATCATTGGATGTCCTACGCATCCAATATAATAACATCTTCCGGATGATGTTGCGGTTGCCCCGATACTGCAGTGCATCGGGGATGTTTGCGCATTATCACACAGATGGCTTTCACGCCATCATGCGCAAAAAAACGGCATCGCTGATGAGCAGAGTTCGGGACAGCCGCAACAGCATCCTGAGGACGGTGGCTGAGTGCTACACATCTCCGCTCTGGAGGTGCTTTGTGCGAAGGGTGATTAATGAAGGAAGTAATTTCTTCAATTAGTCACCTTTGGCAGAAAAGAAATGGCAGATTCTAGTTTCACCCAGTCCCTATTTTATACTTGTTTCATTTATGTTTTATTTTCTGTGTCCTAGAAACCAACATAGATTTTTAAATTTAATTTCATTTCATTTAATTTTGATATAGTTTCAATTTAATTTTAGTTTAATTTTAATATAATTTTGATTTAGTTTTAAATTAACTTTAATTTTAATATCATTATAATTTAATGTAATTTTTTATTTTAATTTACTAACACAGTTTATAAGAACCTTTATACTATTAACATATGGATCATGGATAAATGACTATTTAATTTAATTTAATTTAATTTCACTAACTCAGTCTAAAAAAGTAACACAGTTTCAAAAGGCAATATGTACTCGCGATACGTTGAACGAATTAATTTGAAAATTGACGAACCTTTTCATTCCGTTACTGTATCTACTATTAAACACCAAATCAGGGTGTTCCAAAAATTGTGTCTATTGGAAGTCCAATAGATCACTAGGACTACCCGAATCACCCCCATGTATGTTCTACCAATTTGGATAGTTCAGGAACTATGGTTATTTACCGCAAAAATTTTCACCTGTTACGCAGAATATAGTTTTCATTATGAATAATTTGGATAAGCACAATTAAATTCGAAATTTAAATAATGTAGTCCCTAAAATGAGAAAAACGTCATCACATTTTATCGTTGATTTTCATTTGTTGTATTCAGTCTGTTGTCAGTTTGAATTCGGGTAGCTCTAGGTATCTACCTCTGGACTTCCGCTTGACATATTTTTTTGGACACCCTGTACAAAGACCAACAACAATGGCGCGGTAGAGGATTCACTATCCATATATATTATACTAGGTTCCGCCAGCGGCTTCGCACGCGTTTTTTGTCAACAAAAGGTAGCCTATGTTTGAATCCAGGTCATAATTTATCAACACAGCAAATTTAATCGAAATCGGTTCAACCAATTCCTACATACTTTCACATTTATAATATTAGTGTAGTTAGGGTCTGGTCACTATCTCATAACCTTAAAAATGCAAATTTTCGCAGCCTCGCAGAGTGACCTCGGGTTGTCGAGAATTTCTGTACGTTGCGCTTTTATCAACGCTGAAAAATACCTATAACCGGGTTTATTATTAAATATCTATATAATGAATACCTCTCAGTTGCAGGAATTCATGCGGTAGTGTGCAAGTAAGATTATGATTTACGGCGCAATTTAGATTCGTTTCTTTAATCCTATAAGAAGCAGATTATGGAATTCTGAACATTTCAAACAAATTGGTCCTTCTATTTCGTTAATATACTGTGGATCAAAGGTGTCGCTGAAGTGTTTAATGAGAAGTACTTACCTAATTCTGTTTTGTTATTACCTTCGCGAACAATAGAATTGTTTGTGGTTTGTGCTTATAAATCGTGAGAAACGAGCAATAAGAATTATATGCGGGTTAAAAAGGACAACAACAGAAAGGAAATATTTTAAGCAATATAAAATAATCATTGTAATATACATATTTGAAAGTCTCCTCGAAATTCATCTAAACAAAGATATAAAATAGGTAAGAAAAAGGGCACACAACTATAATTTAAGGAACAAGGAGATACTATATAAATCAATAGTAAGACTAGTTAAAGTGCAAAAGCAGGGATAATATAATAAGTTGTTATTGTACAATAAACTTCCAACAAAAATTGAAAATTTAGAATATATTTCAGATTTTAATCTAAAAAAAATGTTACGGGACGCCTGGCAGATGTGAAACGTCGACATTATTTTGTAAAAGTAATATGCAGAAAAGAACATATTGTGATAGGAACTAAGTATGTCCTAATGATAAAATAAAATATTACGATTTTTTTTCCAGATAACGATGACTATTTATTGAATAAACATTTATTTTCATTAAATACAAAAATTTACGAATTTATTTCAAATCGTGACTACTTAATTCGTTTAATCAGTGACTTCGTTCATGCCGTGGCGACGCGTCGCCTCAGCATGCGTCGCCACGCCAGAAATCGGTTTTACGTGCGGCTATAGATGTTTCACATCAAAATGAAATGGTTTTTATGAAGACATGCTTTTTATTGTAAAAGAGATACCAAATTGGCCTTTCTTTTTGGATGTCGATTGCAAGAGTAGGTAGTAAGTTTTATATCGAATTAATCTTTCAAGTACTTAAGTAAGTTTTATGTCGATTTTGTTTAAAATTTGATAATTTAACTAGTAGTTTTTTTTCGAGAAGTCTTTTTTATGTTTTGAGAAACCGTCGCTTGAATATCGTCAGTATATTACCAAACACCCTATATAAAACAAAGTCGGGTTAGTTACACTATTCATAACTCAAGAACGGCTTGACCAATTTCTATCAAATATGGTATATGTATAGATTACGATCGGGATTGAAACATAGGCTAATTTTTACTAGACTGCACAGAAGGAGAGTAATGTTTTTATGGACAAACCACGCGTGCAAAGCCGCTGGCGGGTCAGCTAGTTTAATATAAATAGATATAGGTACTGTTTTAGTTAGGAAATTATAATTTTGTTTTACATATCTGTTATTTTACCTACCTACTTATCGGTTTTGTATTTCGTTATGACATTATTAATAATTGTTGAAAATTGTTATTAAGAAATGTTATTATTAGTAACTACCTGTCTGTATCCTCCCGTATCTCGTTTAGATCGTAATCAGTTTTTTGTTATAACTATACTTACCTATGTTTAATTAAACAATTGAGGAAAGTAGATAAAAACAGCTAGGTCTAACCCAAATAAGTTCCTATTGCCATTTAAGAATATGTTTCCGTGTTCACCTTTCATCTCCATCATCAACATCTCCGTTATGTACGATATTAATTTAAAACACACATCCGGAATCGTATTAACTGTTTTTTTGGGTTTAATACCGGTAGCTTGAATATTTATCCAGTAATCGATACGTTTTCAATAAACAATTTTTAACGTAAATCGGCGGCGCCTTTGCGACAATGCCGCTTAGTCAGTTTAACAGTTACCTTCTTAAATGTCGAATGAATACGTTTATACAGGCTGTTTCATTGATATTATAGAACTTGATTAAAGGTTTTTTAAAAATTTAAATGTTCTATCGTAATGATTTTGAATAAAACCTATTTCATAACAATACTAGCCATTAACCTTACAATTGTTTTCATTTAATGCCGTACATAAAACACGTAGTATATGTTCTACTTCTAGCTTGCTCAGTCGTTATTAACAGATCAGCTAAGGTAGGCAACATTCCGCGCGGTCACCACTTGGTTGCACTGAAGGCTACCGTGCTTCGAAGGGCAGTGTTGGCCACAAACCTATATTAATTACTTTATAGCATTGCAAAAAAAAAATTAAAAACTTTTATCTCCATGAAGAGTCGTGATTCATTTATCTGATCTACTCGTATAATATACCTATAATATTATTATATTTTCTATAATATTATTATTATAATATATTAATATTGTACCTAATATGTAGGTAATGTATTTAAGGTTAAGTAATTTTTCTTTTTCTATTATTAAGTTTATTCTTTTTACGGCTGGGCCAAACTTCTATTAAGCAATGTTCCTCTCCATCCAAAGGTTGTCTGGAAGAGATCGCTTTGTTAAGCGATAAGACCGCCCATTATGCTTACATTTATTTGTTTTATTTTTATATCTTTTGTGTCTAGCTTGTACGGTATAATAAAGACTTTTCATTCATTCATTCATAAATAACAAAATAAAAAAAAACAGTTCAGCTGCACCCAAAGCTCCTAATTACAAAAAATGAGTAAAGTTCCACATTTACGGCCACTATAAAATAACTATGCAATGTTGACATTGCATAACTATGCAATGTTGACACAATCAAAACAAATTGTCGAAGCAAACACTCACGTGCTAAAACGACGAGCGAAGCAGCGCGTGGGCACTCCATGTTGGCACTTTGCTTACTGAGTTGGCTCTGCGGTTACGTACCACCATTTGCTACGGTTTCTGATCCTGCTTTTCGCATGTCCGATGTTTTATGTGCGTATGTAAGAATGCAGGAACGATTCGTCGAATGCTAAATGCTGTTATATAGCTTCGTTGGATTTGGATTAGGAACAAACCGTTTATTAACATCGGTCGAATTCTGAAAACTTAACTGATATTCGTGATGCTAAGACAACACGTTTTTTTAGCAGAAAACAAGCTATGATTAATTGTACTGCATATCAACATGCATGATCATATTAGCCAAGAAGTCCACGTATGAGAATATGGGCACCAGCTACGAGGCATGCCTTTTAAGTTCTGTCGTTTCCATATTTTCCGGCAATTTTGAATTTGGAACTGTTCTATATTCGAATGTGTTTACATTTTGAATCTCAAAACAGTTGAAAGTATTAGGATTAATGCTATTGTTTAGTCACAGTTTCGATTTGAATCTGTCAGGTCACGTACGAAAATGAATCTTTCTAAGGAATATGTTCGTGCAATAATTTTCTACAACTTTAGAAGAGGCCTGACACGGCTTCAGTGTTTAGAAGAGCTAACATCTGTGTTCAGTGATGTAGGCCCATGTCTGCGGACTGTCGAACGCTGGTATTTAGAATTCCAGCGTGGACATACTAGTGTTAGTGACAGATTTCGCGAAGGACGCCCAAAATCCGCCTTCACTGAAGATAACATCATTGCTGTGAGACAACTAATTCTCGAAGATCGTCATGTGACGTATCGAGAGATAGAGGCTCTATTAGGCATCTCAGGGACAACCATTCAGAAGATCTTGCATGAAGCGCTTGGTGTGAGAAAGCTAGTTTGCCGTTGGATACCGCATCTGCTTTCCGACGATCACAAGGCGGCCCGCGTCAGATGGTGTAAGAAAACTCTGCAAAGGTTCAACCGAGGGGAGTCAAATCACGTCTACGACATCATAAGTGGTGACGAATCTTGGATCTATGCCTACGATCCTGATACCAAACAACAATCTACAATCTGGGTCTTTCAAGACGAGCCAAAGCCGACTAAAGTTGTTCGTTCTCGAAGCACTTCAAAGAAGATGGTGGCCACGTTCGTTGGAAAAACCGGCCATGTTGCGACTATTGCACTTGAAGATCGTAGAACGGTTAACGCAGAGTGGTATACTACAGTTTGTTTACCACAAGTCATCGCCGAACTTCGAAAATCTAACTCAAAGCGACGCATCATCCTGCACCACGACAACGCAAGCTCACACAGCGCTCGTCAAACGATTGAGTATTTGAAGCAGGAAAAAGTAGAAATTCTTGACCATCCTCCATACAGTCCTGACCTAAGCCCTAACGATTTCTTTACATTTCCTAAAATTAAGAAAGTCTTCGTGGTCAAAGGTTCCAGTCCGGTGAAGAAGCAGTCGACGCTTTCAAGACAGCCATTTTGAACACCCCACTTTAGAGTGGAATAAATGTTATAATAACTGGTTTGAGCGAATGGAAAAGTGTTTTAAGCTACGTTGTGAATACTTTGAAAAACAATAAAAAGTACTATAAGGTTCTAGATGTGTTTTTTTCTTCAAACGACAAAACTTAAAAGGCATGCCTCGTACCTAACTGATAGGTACAATACATAAATACGTTTTTCTGTAAATACATACTTATAATATATAGAGAAACAACCAGACCTGGAACAAATAACTGTAGATCATGCAAACATTTATTCCGCTGCGGGAATCGAACCCGCAAGTTCCGCAACTTCCTGGGTCTCAGTCGGTTATTCACCCACTGCGCCACGGAAGTCGTCTTAATACTTCATTAAAGACAAAATACGAAATTTTGGATGTTTGTTTGTTAGTCAATCACGTCTTAACTTATGTGTGAATGACAACAAAGCACGTGATCGTAATAACATAATAAGTACTAAAACAATTCCTGGTAGCTATTAAGGAACTATATAAAAGTGACCAGGTTAAAGACGCTAGTAAAAAAGCAGCATTTTAAAGTAGAATTAAAATAGACACCAACCAGACACCAGCAATTTGCCGTTTTTTAGGCAACTTTATGTTCTTATTTATATATGCCCGCGACTTCGTTTGCAATTTTCTGGATCTCGACAACAGCGCCACCTACCGGGTCCAATTATGAATGTAAACCATTCAGGGACCCACTCAAACAGACACAAAAAAAAAACATCAAAATCGGTAAAGTCGTTCTCAAGTTATGGCGTGACCAAGGGAAACAGGATTCATTTTTATATACCTACCTATATAAATATAAATGGTCATTTATCCCTTCATTTGACTATAGGTACCAACTTGCTGACTATAAAACTTGTTGATATAAAAAAAAACATTTTTTTTCTCTGGTGTTAATATTTTTTGGTTTGAAATGTTTATAAAGTTTTGAGGTAGGAGATTTAAAATTTATTTTTTAGGTATTTTCTTTGTCCTTGGTTTTACAACATAAAAATATTGTTGTTAATTTTTTATGGAATATATTTATATTATCTCTTAGGTACACAGTGAAACGGTTTTAACGTTTCATTTAAAGATCAATTCTCTCAAAATAATTTGGGAGATTAAGGTAAAGCGGTACAAAATAATAATTATTGACTTATATAAATTATAATGTATACCAATATTATAAAAAGGAAAGATTTGTATTTTTGTATGTATGTAACGAATAAACTAAAAACTACTGGTCCGATTACAAAAAATATTTCACCATAAGAATGCTACATTATCCTTGAGTGGCATATGCTACTTTTTACCCGACTGCGCAGAAGGAGGGTGTTTTTATCGACACACCATGCGTGTGAGGTAAGTCAGCAATATGCTGGACATTCCACACAGCGCCATCTAGCCCCAAACTAAGCAAAGTGTGTACTATGAGAACCAGATAACTGATAGAATACTTATAGAATCGCTAATACTAACAATACCTGTGCAAGTATGTACCAAGCTGACATTATTAATGACAAAGATATGAATCACATTAATGCTGAATATCCAAAGAAGCGAGGGGCTTATAACTTGAAGAAAGTAAGTTCAGCGAGCTAATACTGATCAAATTCTAAATTTAAAATTATTTAATACTTTAGGAGTTTTCAAGTCCAAAGTGGAGGTTCTTTGTAGGCAAGCATGCTCTTCGACCACACCATCACTTACCATCAGGTAGGGGTCAAGCGCTTGACCACCAAAATAATGACGATTTTTTTGCGATTTTATCAAGCTCATAACATAACTCGTTACATTCAACTTTATTATCTTTACATTTAATCTTGTTTGAATGACACTTGTCTAATATTTTAGCTTGGCTTAGTTTGGAATTATATATTTATTTATTAGGCAAGGCTAACAGCACATATAGTAAATACAATATTACAAAGCATTATAACGGGCATGTACAGCATTAATACAAAATTTTAAACGAACGAGAGTTAGGTGGTTAAGTTAATAGTAAAACATATAGCGCTGTATGAAATACGAGTATCTAGTAGGGTAAACCGAGGTGAATCGGATAAATGTTTTTTCAAACATTAAAAACAGACATTGTTTTGCACAAAACATCATATTTATTAAAATCATGACAGTCTACATATATTTGATAACGACTAGGCATTCATCATCATCATCATCAACCTATAGCAGTCCACTGCTGGACGTAGGACTCTCCCAGGGTGCGCCTGATCCTCAGCTCTTCTCATCCAATATTTGCCAGCCACAGCGCGCAAACCGTCACTCCATCTAGCCCAGTGGTGGGCAAACTTTCTTAATGGGGGGCCAGAAAGTTTAAGAAATTTTAGATATGTATGATCTACTTGTATGATTCTACTTGATATGATTTAATTGTGAAGGGAATGTGTTACCCTACTCTCACTATATTGTATACAAAATATATTTGTGTGCGTTTAGAAAGACTGTGCTCTTATGAAAAAGTGGGGTCCCTCACTAAGAAAAAATTCTTAGAATTTTAGCTCCGAGTTGGGATTTATAGAGAGGGAGCATTGTACTATGTAGAATCTACTTTATACTTCTGAACCGACAAAATATAATTATCGCGGGCTATATACTATTCATGTCGAAAGACCGTCGGCGGGCCGGATTAAATGCTTTCGCGGGCCGGAGCTGGCCCGCAGGCCGTACTTTGCCCATCACGGATCTAGCCGGAGGGCGTCCTACACTTCGCTTGCCTAGACGTGGTCTCCACTCCAGAACATGTTTACCCCAACGGTTATCGACTAGACATTGTCAAAGTTAAATTAAACTTGAACATTATTCTTTAAAAATAAAAAATGGGAAATATCTGATTTGTCCCAACTTAGGGGTGATAAGAAAAATATCATTAATTATTCTGAATTATTCATAAAAGCTTTATAAAACTCATTCAGAAACATAAATTTACCATGGCCGGTTGTCCACCACATTGTTTAAATACACACCTTCCTTGATAGTGTCATTCTCATCTGTAAACTCGTGAAAGGTACTCCATAGACCTCAGCTGTCCGAAGCACGGTAAGTTTTTTGGTCAGGACTGTATCGGCAGCTTCTTTCATGGTTTCTGGAAGCCACTGCCCTTGTTTGGTCTTCCTAAAACAACAAAAAATAATGAATCTCTACATTAAACCCTGAGCAACATGATCCGATTTACCCCATATCACAAAAGATCATAATAAATAGTTTACTCGTATACTAAGTAAAATTATACTAAAACGAAAATCAAACTACATAAAGAGATACATACAATAAACAATAAATTCTATACTTCGAAGTAATTCTGTAAAATGGCTACCGAAATTCAAAAGTACTTACCTTACTTCGGCGCCAAAATTGTTATAGGTACACACACGAGCAAACGCGTCATTGTCGACTGGCGCCTGAATTGATGTACAAGCGAAATCCATGCCTTTACATGACAAGAGATGCGGATTGAGGAGATAACCTTGGAGAGTGACTACTTCCAAATTAACACGCGCGAAATTTGAATTATTTAAATATTTCTTAATTTGATCCGATTCGCCTCGGTCTACCTTACCTATTTAAAAAATATATTATTTTTAAGCACAACGATCCCTAAACGTATTTAGCGATTAAACAAGTTTTTATTTGACATACATATTTATATGATTTGACAACTTCTTAAATCATATTTAGCCACTAAATACGTTTAGGCATCATTAGATAGATAGATAGATAACTCTTTATTGAATTACCACACAAACAGAAATAATACAAAAATAAATATAAGGCTAGAATAAATAAGGCAATACAATGGGCGGCCTTATCGCTGAAAGCGATCTCTTCCAGGCAACCTTTGGATGGAGCGAAATTTACATATGGAGTGCGGTGTACTTTGTAGGATATTTTTACACAAATATTCTTAGGTATACTAAAAAATATGATGGGGTTCCAATCCTAATACTTAAAATAGGTACTTATAAAATAGACTTATAAGATAGATCATTGCACAAGGTTATTCATCTACCTATTGTTGCTGTCTTCTAAATGTTTACCAAGTAAATTATTCAATTTCATAAAAGTAGGCAGGTACTACGTATTACAAATTCATGAAAACCATTTTAATGGACGATTAAATCTCAAGCATCGCAAGACTTTATATATAAACTGTCGTAAGACATTGCCATTATTCATTTGACAATATCTGCTCTCAACGCTAGGCACAAGTAAAAATATTTAAAATCATAACAACATTTATAAAAAAAAATAAAAATAACTAAATAGTTTTTTACCATGGCTCCGAATACATTAATTTCAGAAACTAGTTTTGGTGACGAAGTGTTTGTAAAACAAAAAGTATCGCAGGCAGAGCCAAGAGATTTTAAGATAGTGTACAGAAATCTGATAACTTTCGGATATTGGCATATAGCTGGTTTATATGGATTGTATTTGTGTTTTACAACCGCAAAATGTGCTACAGTTTTATTCAGTAAGTTACTAACAAAACTTTGTTTTTTGTGAGTGGTATTTGTTGACATTTATCATCATAGCTCCAATAGGACCAAAATCGCACTGAACTGGTTTCGTTTCTACCACTTTGCTTCCGAACACTTAATTATTTTTTTTGTTGGGTATTTCACACAGCGCTATCTAGCTCCAAATTAAGCAGAGCTTGTACTATGGGAACCAGATATTTGATAGAATACTTATATACCTTTTTTTGTAAAATATATTTATAATATAGTATAAAAAAACATCCAGACCCGGAACAAATATCTGTAGATCATGTAAACATTTGTTCCGCGGCGGGAATCAAACCCCTGCTCCACAGAGTCGTCATCATATTTTCTTAGCACGTTTGTTTTTTTTTAAAGGGGATGAAAGAAGCATATGGCTCACCTGATGTTAAGTTGTAGGTCACGCGCAGCGTAGTATTTTTAACATAAATTTTGCCGATTCAGTCTTTAACTACGAGTTTAAAAACACTTGAAAATAGTGAGGCAAGGCAGTTCTATCAGCACAGATGATATTATTAATGGTGCAATATTTTATGAAAAATGTTTTCGCTTAATTTACAGGTGTTGTTCTGTACATCCTAGCCGAGGTAGGTGTGACCGCTGGCGCTCACAGATTGTGGTGCCACAGAGCCTACAAAGCGAAACTGCCACTTCAAATTCTACTGATGGTCATGAACTCTATTGCATTCCAAAATTCCATCATGGAATGGGTCAGAGACCACAGGTTACACCATAAATATAGCGATACGGACGCCGACCCTCACAATGCAAGTAGAGGTTTCTTTTACTCACATCTGGGGTGGTTACTGGTGAGGAAACATGAAGAAGTGAAGAAGAAAGGGAAAACTATTGAAATGTCGGATATTCACGCGAATCCTGTTTTGAGATTCCAGAAAAAGTAAGTTTACTCTAGCAAAGTTCAAGCACTTCAATGTTTATTTAACTGGCCTTTCTGTTCTTATTTGCATATAATTTGATTATTTTACTTAGAAAACTTAAGTGATTTATTTTAATCATTACTATAAATACGAGATTTATCACGTACCGTTTTATCGGAGTTACGACCGACAATGTTTCGGTTAAAGTGCAAGCCGGGTCTCGCCTCGTACTTGATAATACGGTACGCGTTAAATCCCGGATTTATAATAACAATTTTATTAGTTTGAAATTATTTTGGAATTTATAAAAATATCGTTTTGTTAACAGATACGCGATACCCGTAATCGGGACAATCTGCTTCATCCTACCCACTGTCATCCCCATGTACTTTTGGAATGAGACCTTGAAGAATGCGTGGCACATCACCATGTTGAGATATATCCTCAATCTCAATGCTACTTTCCTAGTAAACAGTGTCGCACACATGTGGGGCTACAAGCCTTACGATAAGGACATCTCACCAGTCCAAAACTTGTCAGTTACAATTGCCACATGCGGAGAAGGCTTTCACAACTACCACCACGTATTTCCGTGGGACTACCGTGCAGCAGAACTGGGAAATAAATATCTAAATTTAACAGCAGTCTTTATAGATTTTTTCGCAATGATCGGATGGGCATACGACCTCAAAACAGTTTCTGAAGATGTCATAAAACAAAGAAAGGAAAGAACCGGTGATGGCACCAATTTGTGGGGATGGGGTGATAAGGATTTGAGTCAAGAGGATAAGGCAGCTGCTGTGATATTCTACGCAGAAGATATAAAGGCGAAATGACTCAAGTGAATGTTTTAAATATATATGCTGTTGGCGATCCTTTATAAAAAATGTAATATAATAAAAATCAAAGTCCTGACTGACTGACTGGTTCTACAGACTTAAAATTTAATGGATATGTTCTTTGTGGGGTGTAGAGGTGTACTATGAAAGATTTTTCGAAATTGATCCCATAAGAGGATGAAAAGGGGTATGAAAAATCATAATCCTTGCGTTTATTAAAATAAAACTGGGCAAAAATTTTGTACAAGGTAAGTTAGAGAAATGGTAAGTAATTTTTTCTTTTCCAAAATTCAGTCCCTGGGTGGCATTTCGTATGGCAAAATATTATTCCTTATCAGCGACAAAGTCGTTTTTTTACAATGAGAGTATTATTGAGATTGTGGGCTTAGCGTCGTCGCACACGATCCACACACCACAGCCACGAAACGCTGCCTCCGAGCTGCGGAATGCATTTTTCTTACATTTTATATAAACTTGCCGCTCACGGTTGTCGCCGGTGATCGCTACAGATATTTTTTCCTTCACTCTCGGTCGGTGGTAACCCTCCGCCGAGACACGTTCCTGTCGATCCGGATGACGAAATCACCTCCGCTAACCCAGAAGTGATTTCTGTGTCATCTACATTAGACAGAGTAAACACTTCACAGATACACCGACCTCGCCGGCGAAGTCGACGAGTCCCTTCAGTCGCCGCCTATACGAGGTACAAGCATGTGCCCGGCCGTTTCTCTCCTATCCCCATCCCGGCAACGGCCCGAGCCGAGGTTCATACTTATGTGGTGCTCTTGCGCTAGTCATCAAAAAACTTACAGAGCTCGGTTAGATTAAGCTGCAACGACCTCAGAAGTCAACAGCAAGAATAGTCCATTCGAAAAAAAAACTCGTTCAGTGGCGGCCACACTATCACACAAAGAGAAGTGGCGTCTAGTGGCGTGGCGCGCGTGTAGCGACCGTCTTACGCTACTAAGTGGCCGCTTTCAGCTTCATGTGACGACGTTTTGTGGGTGTGGCGCGTGGCTCGTGTGTGGAGGCTTAATAATGGACTCGCAACACAAAATTTAGCAAATAAACTATTTTTAAATGCATTATTCTTTGTATCCTACTGAATCTGTCAGTCGATAACTCTTTGATATTATTTGACAACATGACAATGACAAAATTGACAGATTATGCATCCTCAAATATTGTAGGTTTTGTACAAAACTGCAAATGATTCTTCTAATATACATATTATTTCATTGGATACCTATATGAAACAAGGATCACATAAGTATCTAAGAGTGTTTCTTTATAGAGTTTACTTAATCGCTGTATTATACTGTTTATGTTCATTGAATTTTACCGTGGGCCTCAAACAGGTACGTTCAGTTTTGTAAAAATATAATAGTTTTTGAAAATTCGTCTATTATTGTTTACCACCCGACTATTTCTTGCAACAGACAGGCTCTGGAAGATCAAGATATTAATCGCTCAAGAGAAGCCGATATCTGAATTCATATCTACCCACTCTCCATATTACTATATGAATTAGGTAGTAATTTAATATATTAAGTTTAGTTTTCATTTTAAAGTTTTCCTATTATGTCAGTTTTCACCAATTGTTGTGTGTTGTGTTTGCTTTTAATTATTAGTCCTAGAAATAATGTATCTTTTTATGTGAATTTATAAATATTTATGCTCTTGACGATCCAGAAACTATTTCATTTCTCATAAATTCGTTGTCATAAATGAATAAATATATATTTACCTACATAAACATACAACCAACCAACCCATATGAAGAAGAAAGGTAACCCAGAAATAGACAACTTTGATGGCACACTACGAGATTCTGGGTGACTTCTGAAAGATTCACCCAGAATCTCGTTAATGCACCATCAAAGTTGTCTCGAAAGACCACACAGACCCAGATCCATTAAATCTTCTCAAATGTTGTTCCCCTTTTTTAACCGATTTTAAAAAAGGGGAAGGTTCTAATAGAGTTGTTTTTTAATTTTTTATTTGTGTTTGTTACCTCAGATTTCCGTCATTTATCAAACGATTTAGAAAAATCTAAAATTGGTTCAGTATTTTATTTTGATTTTTCTGTTTTCTGAAGTCAGTTAAAGATTTTTTTTTGTTAAATATGTAGTTTATTGTTATTAAATTGATTATAAAAGGAACAAAACACAACATATCTAGGTTTATTTCCCTTACCTATTAGGTTTTTATCTTATTAAGATGCAATTATACTTTTGTCCCTAGAACGATAATCAACCCTTTAAGACAATTTTAGTGAAGACACGCAGATATGGTGAATCGCAAGTGAATCTTGGTGAAATACCTCATCATGTAAGTTTTGGATAAAAGCTACCTCTGCATTTTCGTTGAGCACATACGATCTGTCTGTGCTCTGTGATGGAGAAAGCTTATGGCCCACCTGATGTTAAAGTGGTAACCATCGCCTATAATAAAGTATTGCCTCATAGGACTTAAAATATGCCCTAGAATGCACTGCCTTGCGTCCATCATCTTGAGGCATACAGGTGTAAATGCTCATGTGGCTGTAATTTCACTGTCAGGCATCTTCAAACCGAAACAGCAATGCTGCTTGATTGCAAAAACAGGTGTGGTGGTAGTGTATACCGTGGTATAGGCTCCTGGACGAAAGACTATTTTACGATAAATAGCTTAATATAAAATGTTATAGAGAAATTTTGACGTCGAGTCTAAGTAACACCAAACATTCGAAAACGCGAAACGAGAAAATGGTTCTAATCTAAACGATGTGATGTGTCAATAAAATGACGGATATGGCTTAGCCAGCGTAGTTTTTTTGACCTAATTGGTTAGGGCACTGCCGATTCGGGATTCAGATTCGTGCTACAGTCCCGAATCGAGATGGAAAATGTTAAGCTGCATTTTGATGATAAGAGAAATCAGATGAGTTATACCCTGATAAGTTTTCCCTTTTCGAAGTTTTAGAAGCTGAAAGCACTCTAGTTTTAGAAGTAACAGAAATAATATACAATCACAGAAGAGTCTCACTAATCCGGCACTATTAAAAACTAGGGGGTGCCGGATTGTTGGAATGTTCGGATTATTGGATTGTATAGAAAAATTCAATCGGAATGAGGGAGTCGTGAGTGGAGGATGCCGGATTATTGGACGTACCGGACTACTGAAATACCGGATTACTGGGACTCTACTGCTGTACCTATTATTTACATTACTATAAAATACATCAGAAACAGTTGAATCATCAAACGGTCTAAAGATAGGTCAACTGCTCCAGATCACTAGAATTTTAAAAATTAAATGATAGATGTAACAATCCAATAATTAAGTAATATAATTAACAAATTTAAGAAGTTGAACATCGCTAATTATCATTACACTCTCTGTTTTGTAGTTTTAAGTTATTACTTAATACAAATAAACGATTATAATTCTAGCAGGCGTTAATTGCAGTTTACTGCGTGTTACTTCGCTCACACATTGTTATACTGTTTGATACCTACTTACGTATTTCATGAATTCATTATTTGCATAACATATTACAGATAGGTACTTACCACGGGCGTAGCCAGGGGTTCGGGGGTTCAAACTTCCCCCACAATCTCAATATAAGAAGAGGAGTATAAATTATTACCGACGATCAACCTTCTGTTATTTTATCACATTTTTCATTTTTTATATTTTACAGTGGTGGTCAAATAAATAAGAACGATTTTTAGTTTCTGAAATTTCTAATAAAACATGTAATTTTTTATGCATATTTCAATAATAAGTTGTAATAATAAATACTTAGGTAGGTACTTAATTATACCGATTTACATTACAACTACAGATACAGTAAACTGAACAAATAAACAGATACGAAAAACACTAAGATTTTTACTAAAGAGCATTTATTTTAAAAAGTAATAAATTAAAGCTAAAAATATAACGATCGATAAGTTCTAGAGTTATATCAATAAAAATTATGGTCAGTTAATAAACGTACGAGAATTTACATTATAGAAGGCAAGTAAATACTGCATCGGTTTATAATTTACTAGCTGACCCGCCCGCGGCTTCGCACGGGTGGTTTTTCAATAAAACATTGCCCTCATTTTGCGCAGTTGGCTAAAAAGTAGCCTATGTCCTTTCCCAGGATATAATCTATCTCCTTCAACAATTTCATAACGATCCGTTCAGCCGTTTAGTCGAATAAAGGTAACAAACAAACAGATTTATGTATGTATATGCCCACGTTACTTTATTAGTGCTTTATCCGTACGGTATTGATTCAATATATTTTTGAAACCTTGCAAGAGACTTAGACAAGAGATTACAAAAACATCGTACAGTTCTTTTAAATTGCCACTGTCTATTTGAAAACTTTTTCTTGACTTCGCACGAGAGACTTGATCGGTTTTCAATCCGGTCTGATGGCTGGCCAATCTGAGACTACTATGAGTCTAAAAGGTCCGACTCCATGACGAGAAAAGGTACCCCAAATGTTTACGTTTCCACAGCCATGTTTCAATGGTATCGAATGCTCTGCTCGGAGGGCATCGTACATATCACTCTCCATCGGAGCAAACCCTGTTTATTTTGGTCTCATCAGAGAATATATAATTTTTGCCACTGTTTGACTGTCCAGTTTTCATATCTTCTTGCAAATGCAATACGGGCTGAAGAATGGCACCTTCGCAACATAGGTTTCCTTAAATCTTATTAAAAATATCTTTACAAAAACCCTACTATAAAATATCGGATTATTTAGATGATAAAGAAGCTTGGGATTGAAATTGCTCTAACTCATTCAAAAATGTTACAATTTAGACGTAATTTACTTTATTGTTATGTATTCTAAAAGGATCATTAAAAAAATATCCAGCCTTGTTTCTTGCCTTTCTTTCCTGGCTTAGTCGCGAAGGAATAGGCAATAAAATTGACGTTTCAAAGTGATTTTAATGAATAAAAGATTTGGTACCTCTATCCTTCTAACATCTTTTGTTATCAAACGCATTCGAATGGTTCATGCCGGGATTGCTGAGGGGTTGTTTTCGCCAAAAAAATCTGTTCCCAGCTCATTTCACCATTTACGTCACCTACGTCTCGACGAGAAAGAAAGAAGTGAAAGAAAGGCGCCAATATTTCAGCAAATAATATCAATAAAAAATATATCTGCTTCAAATAAACGTTCTTGTTTATTTGGCCACCCTGTATGTTTAGGTATTATACTTTCTTATTTAGGTTAGATACAGAACGAATTTTCCTAGGGAGTATGAGACTAAACCTTTTTCGATTCATATATATATTTCATGAATCATTACGATTTATCCTTGACCTAGTATTTCAAAGTCAAAGTATATTCAACGAAGCCGTTATAGGTACTTACAATTTACGATCTCTTCACTTAAATACTCACATTCATGCTAACTGCTTCGTACATGTTCTTACCTCTACTTGCCTCAAACATGATTTGCACTTAATAATAACAATTTTCTAATAATTAATTAAATAGGAATAGTTTGTAGTTGTGCTTTATTTCTTCAGGTGCTTTTTTTCAAATTGTACAAAGAACCTGATTTGTTTCGGGCATTTTGCGCTGGCAGCATCATTACATCTGAAAGGGTGATAACTTCGTCAAACTGCTTTCTTACTAACCAAAAAAGGTGAGAACATAATATTAAATTATTACCCACACTAGTAGGATCTTCTTGGCTTATAGCATACCAGGCACTGATGAGTCACATAGTCACACATGTCTGTAGCTTATATAGGGTGTTTGCTAATAAATAAATAAAGAATAAATAAATATTGCTGGACATTTGACACAACGATATCTAGCCCCAAACTAAGCAGAGCTTGTACTATGGGAACCAGATAACTGATAGAATACTTATATACATTTTTTTTGTAAATATATACTTATAATATATAGAGAAACAACCAGACCCGGAACAAATATCAGTAGATCATGCAAACATTTGTTCCGCGGCGGGGATCGAACCCGCTACCTCCTGTACCTCATCCGGCTATTCGCCCACTGCACCACGGAGGTCGTCGGTGATAATAAACGCACAAAAATAAAAGGGGTTAATTTGATGAGCATAATAAATAAATTTGTGAAATATTTACCATATAAATGTTTAATTTATTTTAGCATGTAAAAATCAACACTTTATTAAACGTATGTTGTGCTATTGCATAATGCTTGCCATCTAACCACAGATTGATGCAATATTGGTGACGTCTCGAGATATCTCTTGTCCCTTTCTAACCCAAAACCCGCAGCCATTTCTGAAAGAGATATAAATTGGCCTTTATTTTGGGATGTCGATTGCAAGAGTAGGCAGTAAGCTTTATATTGAGTTAATCACCTAAACTTAGTCGATTTTCTTTAAAATTTGATAATAAAACTAGTAGTTTTTTTTTCGAGTATTATTTTTATATCTTTTGAGAAACCGTCACTTGAATATCGTCAGTATATTACCAAACACCCTGTATAATCGTTTCTAGAAACGTTTTTGTGAAGTGTCTGTGGATAGTTATAAAATGTAGGCGAATTTCCCTCCCCACTCGTAGCATGCTAAGTGCTACAATTTTCTCTCCGCATCTCGTAGCAACAAAAGATAAAGATTAATTTATTTACATGAACATGGGTAGGACTAAAAAGATGTCACAAAAATAAATATTATTCAGCAAAACCTCGATACAACATGCTGAGCTGGTAGGTAAGAGCTTTTATAAGTATGTTAATGCTTAAGTGAGATGTTGTTTTTGCGTTTTTTCTTTCTTTTGTTGTGTGGTTTTGAATAAAATGTTTCTTTTTTTTATATAAATGCCATGCTGGTACTTGCCAGATCTAACATGTTGTGTTATAACCAGCCAGGGTGTATGTATAGTTTTGCACTTTAGTTTTCTACTTGGTCTGCTACCGTGCGCTAAAACTCACCCATTGCTGCCAACCCTACGTAGAGAAAATATAAGGCCACTGTTTTCAGATACAAACAAAGCTTAGAGAAGGTGTTTGTTGTATCTAGTATCCTGACCACACTGGCGAAGAAACCTTATTCTGAGAACAGTGAGACTCGTCAATGGAGGTCTATTCAAAAGCTTTACTCACAGAGGTTGTACCGGTACCCTGCTTTCAATCTCTGTATTGCGGTAATTAGTTATTACTTTGCTGTAATTGTGAATAAATAAATATTGCTGGATATTTCACACAGCGCTATCTAGCCCAAAACTAAGCAGAGCTTGTTCACACGGCTACACCTCAAGCTTTTTCCGTACAATGAGAGGTCAGCATAGACTGGAAATGTATAGCTTGATGTGTAGACGTGTGTACTATGGGAACCAGTTATCTGATAGAATACTTATATACTTTATTTTTTTGTATATACATACTTAAAATATATAGAGACACAACCAGACCCGGAACAAATATCTGTAGATCATGCAAACATTTGTTGCGTGACAGGAATTGATCCTGCTACCTCCTGCGTCTCAGCCGGGTATTCGTCCACTGCACCACGGAAGTCGCCAAATGAAAGTAAGTTCGTATGAGATAAGGCAGAATACTTATCCGAAGGTCTATATGGATCCTGGAACATAAGTAGGTACCTACCCTTTTCTCATGATAGTTTTGTCTTATTCGTTACAGTTTACTAACTTTTTCCCGTGGCTACGCTCGCGTTTAATATGTCTTTATTGATGAGACTCTTCCTGTGGCCTATGCTATTTTCTGTACCCATAATAAAGACCATGTGCGAGTGTAGGTATGAAACATATTGATTTTAACAGAACTCTATGTAAGGCTAATTCTTTCACAGGAAATAACCAAACCATGGATATTTAATTCTTTTGTGAATAAAATACCATACGCCTCAATAGTTCAAAACTTTGACGGGGTTTGTGAAACTATTTCTGTGACAGCTACTAAGGTTAGTAGTTTTTTTAACAGACTTCAAAACAAGCAGGAGGTTCATAATTCATCGGATTTTTTTGAAGTTATACTTCTTTTGGCGCGATGGAGAAAAATGATGAGAGTGAATTTTTACGATGCGCGCGCACACCGACAACTAAATTTAACAGCATGAAGTTAGTTCTAGGTGGTATGAAAATTGATAACTATGTTCAAGTTGTATATTCTAGTATTTTTATATGTAGAACACGTGTTTCGTAAGGGTACAATTAAACAGTGTGAATAAATAAATATTATTTTGGTGTTTTTATTAAATCAATTTCATATACGACGGTGATACTAATAATTTATTATTTATTTTTCCATACGCCAAAGAAGTGTAACTTCTAACGCGTGTACATTAGTACACACACTTTTTTTTTGTATGTTTATGCATAAATTGTAACTTGTTGGACGAATATTGATGATCTTTTTAAAGTTGATAGATAGAATCGAGGGTGGATTCATTAAGGTAAAATAATTTTGAAGGTACTTTTCATTGAGGAACTACTACTTACCATCAGGTGAGGTAATGGCTATTATCTATTTATAAAAAAACTTGGCTATTATCTATTTATAAAAAAACTTGGCTATTATCTATTTATAAAAAAAAAGGAAAAGATTTTCATCCCCGAAAAGTAGTTTTACTTGCACCCCAGTGTAGGGTATTGTAGAATAGCTATCTTATAATTTAATTGAAGTTTCACTAACCATTTTCATTTTAATTTTCCGTTTACGTTTTATTTTGGATTTTCTGTTTTCTGAGGTTCGGTTTTTCGTCCTGGTGATGAAATAAGCTTAATGAGCCACTCGATATTAGGCATAACCATCGGTTATGGTTAACAAAGTATTGCCTCGGTTAAATTTTAGTTAAAAACATACTTGTTGCTTAACACAGATACGGACGCACACTTGATTCATTTAACACACTAAAAGAAAGGAATTCTAAGAAGGTCATTTATTGTTTCGTCTTTGATCTTACAGAGTTGGGCAATTGAAAAGGCGATATTTAAGGAAAACCTACAACTTATTCAAAGGCAAAAGTGCGAGCGACTGCTGCTAAGAAACTGTGGAATGTATTACTGCACCGTGCCCACTAAGCTGCACCTGCGATCATATTATGTGAGTCTGCCTCTGACTTATACATTTTTCCAGCCCCCGGTCTAGCGGGGGGGGGGGGGGGGGATCTGGGTACTTGCCCCAGGCGGCAATATCAGGAGGCACCAAATCTATATACATATATAAAACAAAGTCAGATTAGTTACACCAATTATAATTGAAGAACGGCTGGACCGATTTTGATGATCTTTGATTTGTTGGATTTGTCTCCGTCTCGAATAGCAGAATAACTATTAAAATAACCAGGGCGACGTACCATAAAATCGAAAAGACGAAAAGTCATGGCCAATAACCATACTTAGACATAGAACTACCCCCCATTTTCTTATTTTTTTCCTTGAGACACTTATGGAAGCGCTGCATTTGTAAAAGCGCAGTCGTGCTTCTGTGACTTGAATGTACATACATGTATTGTAAGCCACTGTAATGCTTCAAAAGTAACACGGCAGCGATTCCATCTAAATTGGAAGGATAAGATGAAATAAGATAGATAACTCTTTATTACTTTATTTTGACTGCCTCCGTGGCGCAGTGGGCGTATAGCCGGCTGAGACGCAGGAGGTAGCGGGTTCGATTCCCGCCTCGGAACAAATGTTTGTATGATCTATAGATATTTGTTTCGTGTCTGGGTGTTTTTCTATATATTATAAGTATGTATTTACAAATAAAAGTATGTAAGTATTCTATCAGTTATCTGGTTCCCATAGTACAAGCTCTGCTTAGTTTGGGGCTAGATAGCGCTGTGTGAAATGTCCAACAATATTTATTTATTTATTTATTGTACACCAAAGTAAAATACAGAACATAATTGTTACAAATAGTATTAGTACAATGGCCGGTCTTATCGCTAAAATCGATCTCTTCCAGACAACCTTTGTATGGACAGGATAATAATTAATCACATGATGGCGGTGCATCTCTCTAATACCAAAACATACCTACATACATACTACCTAGGGAATGCAAATGCTTTATTAAACACATTGATCATCTATAGGAGACGGTAGGTGGTGGCCTTGTCTGCCACGGTACCGGCGATCCTGATGAAATAAACGAGGAACAAGGCATCCTGGTCGCAGTCACCGCGGTTATCAATGAAGATTTCCCATCTCTTCACAGCAAAATAGGACTCTTTCATCGATGGGTTACTGATGAAAGTTGGATGTGGAAAAGTGATAGAAAATTGTTGGTTTTTGCCTTATTGATTAAATTGTTGTAAAGAAATATGCATTCTAGAGTTGTTTTCATATATTTTGTTGAATAATCGTCTAATTATTTATACCTACAAGGAGCTCAAACATTCATTACGTGTCTTCTATTTGCCAACTTTTCGAAAAGGTAGAAATAAACTCCTTAAAGCATAACGTATCTCCAGTCCAATTGGTTCCCTCAACCTTAAAGTACATATCAGGAATTATGCATGTAATAAGCTGATTCATTATCTATCAGGGGGGAAAGAATACAGGTGGTTTGATCGGGAACAAGAAATAAATAAATCAACAAAGGGATCAACAGTTACAGGAAGGCTTTAAAATAACAGTTACCTGTAGTCGAATCTAATTTGATATCACTAATGTCCATAGCCTTTGTCAAGGAATTTGCTAAGTCGGCTGATTGGGTAAAGAATACACAGAACCTAGTAAAACAAAATCAAAATAGCAGTATTTCTCCGTATATAATAATAGATAAACACGTCAAAAGTACACCACCCCTTACACTACACGCCCGGGCAGTTTCTATAAACTTGTGGTGGGTAGAAACTCTAGTGAAGAAGGATCCGACTCTCGGCCTGTTTCCGCTGACCACGCCTACTATCTGGCCATCACAGACAAGAGGTCCTCCTGAATCACCCTGCAAAATGAGCAATCAACATCAATAGGGTGACTAATCAACATTAAACTATGCTTAGCTGTTAGCCAATTCGCTCCTCATAGATTTTATACAGGTAACAAACAAAGCATGCTACGCTGAGCTTTGTTTAAACAGCACAGCACAGCGCAGAATAGTTCAATGCATTAGTCACCCTTTGTATGAATTGATTAAATTGTATTGACGTTATCTATATCCTTAATTATTTAACATAAACCATTCTAATTTTTTACACCAATATATTTGGTAAACATAGTGCACTTTAAACTGTAGCTGATATCTATAATATTTATGTGTCACAGTAAATAATTTTATGATTGAGATTATGATGGTATCATGGTGTTCGTAGTTTCTGATATGCACGACACAGAGAGTCCTAGAAGTCCTAGTCTGAGTTCTGGCCTGTATATCCACTCTTGGGTATTATTTTTCTATCGTGTCAATGATGATGAAAAATATATGTCGTGCCAATACCACTTATTGGGATACCTAGGTGAAGAAAATACAAAGATGATGATGATGATTTAATACTAATTACACCGAGTCGTCGAAGACACTTCCATGACGAAAATTGAGGTTAAGGTTCTCTCAACAATAGTGCATCTTTTAAAATAGTGCTGCGATTTCAAAGATCTACGTTATCATCATCGTTAACCCTTTAAATAGCAATGCTGCTGGGTTAGTATGACTCGATTGCAGTTGTGTCATAATGAACATTTCTATGTAGTTGTGCATACCGGTTGGTATGTGAGGAACTCAAGTAAATATTCATACGCGAGACTTAGGTAAGTACACACATTCAATCCTAAAATGCAATTTATCTCGTCCGTAGGGAGAAACTTTTATAAGGTGTTCGTACTGACCAGCTGTTAGAGGCTTTTAAAATTTTCATAAAAGTTCACTGACAATTTTATAAATAGCAATCTTACCTTATTGACATCGGATATTTTATCAGATGTGCAGATGAATCTATCCATATTTTTTCGATGCAGTCTGCTGCACCACTGTTTGGAAAGTACTTCTAAATCCGCCAGTAGCAGTCTACTAGATTCTTTCTGAAGCGAACATGAATATTATGTTAGTTTTTGTTGTTAGAGCATGGTTTCTCATGCGTGTGAAATGTATTTTATTCTTGCGTCTAATTCATTCCTAATGGAGTCCATACGGACCGAGTGCTAAGTGAAGTTTTGGCTGTAAGAATTGTGTACGACCCCATGATCACAAGAGATTTTTCCTCTCTATGTGTGTTTTAATAACACATTCAATAAGGGGATTGAAGTAGACGATTTTCCAATTGAGCTTGAGGAACCTCACTACAAGAAGCCTTTTTATAAAACACTAAAATATTTTACCTTATTTGAAACCCTCCCATAGCCAGAGACCAGGCATTTTCCTTTGTATTGTCGAAATTCGTTTGCGTACGGTTTGGAAGCGACATTGCTGTTAAAGATAAATGGTTCCGTCGTAAACTGAAAGATAGAAGACTATAAGCTGCTTAGATACTTAGGTATTTTATATTTGTATGACTATATTAATTTAATTATTGATTAAAACGGGTATTTATCGCGTATGCACCTTTTTTATTTGATATCCCGACATTTCGGCTGTGTTGCAAAAGTACTCCAGTCAACCCGTGACCACGACTGTTGCAACACAGCCGAAACGTCGGGATAACAAATAAAAATGGTACATACGCGATAAATACCCGTTTTAATCAATAATTATGTACAGTGATTTATTAATTTATCATTTAAAACGCTTGGATCACCTTTGAGAGTTTAACTGAAGCTTACGAGTATACCTAACTATGTATTAGGATTTGCTGTTCCATACATTTATTGCTATTGGATTTTAGGAAGGATAAGTCGAAATAATTTAGTATAGAAAAATAATATTACAATATGCATCTGACTTACCCCTACACAAATATCATTTCTCGGAAATTTATAATTTGTAGGAATGTACATTGAGTGGAGTCTTCGCCACTGGCCGATATTATTATGGCCCCACATCGAATACCTCGCATAGTTCATGAGGTTGCCTGCTACGGCGAATGTACTCCTTAGTTTCTTTGATCCGACTCTTCTGAAATGGTAATAGGTTTTTTCTTTATACGAACTGGAGTTGGATCAAGCTTATGCCCCACTTAATAGTAAGTGATAACCATCGCCTATAACAAAGTATTGCCTCGTAGGTCACGCACCTTGGATACGTGCCCTATGATGTACTGCTTTGTGTCCATCAACTTGAGGCCAACAGGTGTAAAGTCTTGTGTATCTGTACTAACCCCGGCAACCATACCCTTCAAATTGAAACACAGCAATGCTGCTTGGCGGCATAAATAGGTAGATACATGTATCTTGAATCTATGACTTGACTACTTATCATAACGCGATCTAAAAGCTCTGACACCAGGTTCCGCCACTAGCTCATAGGAACTTACTATTTAACTAGTTGCTGGTTTTAGAGAGGAGTTTCTAGAGCCCTGGTGTATTTAGTCCCTTACCCTTTTCTTAAAAGCCTTAAACAACGGCTCGTTCTGTCTTCGAAGCAATGCGCTGCTGTAAGGACTTTGCTTGGTCCAATTATTGAGCCTCCGCAGAATGTAGTGTACAATCTTTGACTTCTTGACAGCAAGGACTTAAATGCAAGCTGAAAGCACAAAAACCGCAGTATTTGCGGCTGGTGAAAAATATATTTTTTATAAATTTGGACGATGTTTACTTGGTAAAAAGGGTATGTACCTAAGTATATGAAACATTTTTTATTGTAAGAACTTAATTGTACACCCTCTAGGCTGAATAATCAGACTAATGTTATAAATGCGAAAGTTTGGATGTTTGTTTATTTATTTATTTGTTTGTTACTCAATCACGTTGTAGCGGGTGAACCGATTTCGATGAAATTTGGTATTTACATAGACTATTTTTTATTCCATAAATCAGGCCCCATGGGATAAAAATAGGGTGTAAAGTTTCTATAGAAAAATAATTTCGGCCTTCGTTACCACTTTACACATATTTTACACTTTACACGAGTTTATCTACACATGTAGTAGAGTAACCCGTACGAAGTTGAGGGCAACAACTAGTCTTATATAAGTCTATAATCTATAAATAATTATACATAAATCTTGAAACTTTATATAGAACAGTTTTGGTGATATACCCAAAGCCGCAAAGTATTGTGTGTGTTTTCCTTTAGGTATACTCAAAGTATAAGCCTCTATGAAACACTATACTTTGAACGCCACAGCTTTTTGTCATCACAAGTCTTTGTGACTAAGAATGAATAGGTATATATTATGTAAATGATTTATTTACCTGGTAAGGAACATCCCCTAGCTTAGCTGGATAACCATTTACTACGCGAGGTACGAAATTCTCTTCTTCATCCTCAAAATTATCTATATTTTCTAAATAGCAAAAATGAACACTTATTATTAGAATAAGAACAGTATTGCAATTAAATAGTTTCAACATTTATACGTAAAATATTTTGTATGATTAGAAAATCATGTGTTTTAGTAGCAAATATTGATAGGCAAGGCAAGGACAAAGAATATAAACCCTTCGTTATGAAAGCGAAGACCAAAGAGAATATTTAAATTAAAGTCTATGTGCAAAAAGAATTTAAACACTAGATCAAAGAGTTTAGAAAAAAATCGAATGAGCCCTGTAACTTATGATAACCTTAATAATGAGGCCTTTTCCACGCACGGCTATAGTCCAGTCAATAAAGGTGTAGAGGGCGTGAGCGGGGCGATTCTAAAAGAAACAGAACAAAACCGGAGTAATCATAACAGCCCTTACTTCTACGAAATGGAGGGGGGAGAGGGGGGGGACAAAGAATGTCTAACTTTTGGGGTTTTCTCTACTTACAACTTTTAGTGTATACACTTTTTTGAACTTCAATATATTGAGTTACACGCTCAGCACCAGAGAAAATTTAGGATAACAAATAATCGTAGTGGGTAGAAGTCGGGCGACTACCGCTAGTTTTTTTTTATAGTGAATTCAGTTTGTCTTATTTTATTTTGATGTTATCTTCTTATATCAAAAAAATCGGGGGAACGCATTCGCTACCTCGTGGTTTTGCATTCTGTTGTAGATTTAACAAATGCGTTGGCCAATTCGTTAATTGATTGAGCGAAGCGAGATCTCCAAATCAACTTGGACAAATTGGCGTTGTATGTATGTATGTTTGTTTGTCCGAGGATAACTTTCGAAGCGTTAATCCGATCATCGTGAAATTTGGTATATAAGCAGATTAGGAAGTGTTGGCACAGTTCTGGTGTGACTGTAAATGAGCTAAAAATGTGAGGGGTGGTTAAGATACTGGGGTTCAAGAGGGGTAAAAAAACCCAAAATGCGACTATCCAGTCAAAAGGCTCGTCTAATGAAAGGTTTTCATGAGTACATTTTGACCCCATTTTTATTTTTAGTTTAATCTTTGTAGTTTTTGTGTTATTAGCCATAATAAAAACTGAACTTTGACGAAACTCACAGAGTACACCAGTGACTGCACAGTACTGAAATTTGGTATGCGTGTAGCTTTAGTGACACAAATATAGGGAAAAGTCTGAAATCCAGAATAACTGAAATTTCTACCCCTCAAAAATTAACCAAAAGACATGAGCCCCCGTGGTTTGTAATTTGAATGAAACTGTAGGTCAAGTAGGTTGGTTGAGGATTTCGTGGCACTATTTTATTAGTCAAAGATTATGAATCATATTTATGTTGGTTTATTGGAAGTCTCGCGAGATCTCAGTTCGGGGCGAACCACTAGTATTTATATTGAATCAAATCAAATCAAATCATTTATTTGCATCAAATAAGGTTTTAACAAAGTTCTTAAAATTATTATAGATGGGTCCAACTTATTTCGACCCCAGAGTTATTCAAATTGTTAAATTATAAATAAAATAAATGATTACAAATTACAAAATAAGAACAATAATAAACGAAACCATTTTTATTGTTACAAATATTTACAAAAAGATTTGATTGTTTTATTCATAAGAGTACGCCATCTTGTGGATTTTATCAGAACTAGATTGAATCTACACTCGCAAACCGCTCAGTGAACGAGTGTTGTAAACTCAAGTCGTATCTGTTAGTAAGTCCATTAGAAATGTTTAGGTGTTTGTCATAATAACGAAAGAGATGGGGTTAGTAGTGTAGTTTTAAAATATTTCTCGCGTTTTCTGTTTAGGCGGAATAACGATTTTCAAAATAACCTAACGCTTGTAATTGATAAGTACTTAATCTAAGTTTATCTAAGTTTCGTAACATTAATTTTAGCAGAGCACAGATTTACCCTAATCTTTAAATATAAATACTTTAAATACTTTTTTTTTGTTAATTTTTGTTAATACATATATAGAGAAACAATCAGACCTGGAACAAATATTTGTAGATCATGCCAACATTTGTTCCGCGGCGGGAATCGAACCCGCTACCTCCGGCGTCTCAGCCAGCTATTAGCCCACTGCACCACGGAGGTCGTCTCCGTGAAAAATAACTTTTCAGATTGTCTTATAAGTGATTACGAATTTAAAATTTCTGAAACGGCTAGGTGGGTACTCTGTCAGCAAATCTAAATGTTCAGTTTAATTAGCGCTAGTCTCGGAAAGTTCCTACTAAGTAGCTATTATCAAGGTATGCATAGTTGGCAGATCTCAGCCGTCGTGCATTATACATCAGATGTTTCATTACCGGTAAGACGAAGCCGGAACTGGCTTCATAAATTATAACTTCCGCTAGTTTAGACTTGGATGTATTTCATGAGGGAGACACGAGGTGATTTTTTAGACGGGTACCTTTGTGTTTTTGTAGGTAGTTCTTTCTTACAGTAACAAGTCGCTTTTTAATAAAAAAATATAACCGGATTCAGAAAACAGAAAAAAACCAACCTGAAACCAATCTGAAAATATATTTACTAAATTGGTTGATAAATAACGGAGTTCTGAGGTGACAAACGTACAAAAAAATACAACCGAATTGAGGACCTCCACTTTTTTTTGTACAGTGGGTTAAAAACTCACAAGAACGAAAGTATAATGAAACAGCACTGCATAGGCAAAGAGAGGTAAATACCTACCAGCAGTGTGACATATTGATTTATGTGCTGTGTACATTTTTGTGTGGTTAAAAACTCTGTATTTCTTACTTAACCTAACTTCCCGTTGTCTTGTGCTTTTATACATACTTACCTACAACTATTATTCACATATTTTATCCATTCTCGACCTATTTTTCATCCGAGGATACTTTATACTTACTCTGATTTACTGATAGAATAGAATAGAAAACGTTTTATTGTATACCACACTTAAATTAACAAAACATATAACTATATACGTGATAGTACAATTGGCGGCATTATCGCTAAAAGGGATCTCCTCCAGACAACTTTTGGATGCTGCCCTTCTCTATTACAAAGCCGTCATTTAGATTGAATCCTTCCTTGCAATGCAAGTGCCCCCAAAACTTGTTGACCGAAGAATAAAATCATTTCCCTCTAAGTCGTTAAGTCGAGAAATTCAAATGTTGATGATTTGTCGATTTTAAACGTAAATCGACACGTTTCGAATTGACACTACTGATCTGTTAAGTTTGTTTCGAATTTTTAAAAAACATTATCATCATCCGCAGTGTGTGCTATTCTCCACGTCCTGAGCCAGGCTCATACAGGCACAACATTAACAGCGTCAAAACAATAGTTTCAAACTCCACCCCGTGAGGATCCACAAACTTGAGAAATCCGTTCGTTGTATTGTCTTGAGAGTTGATGAGCAATCTAGAGACCGTATTTAATTAGCAGACCGCACGGCACCGACTTGGACCGGATATTAACCTGCGCATACCAAATGCCTACCGAGTGTGTTTATAAGCTTTATGAAACACTTAGGACTTAACTTATATCATAGGGATGACTTATAGGCACACCTTTACAGGCACATAATTTACATAGGTATATAGAATACAAATTTTAAGTAACCTATTGTATGTTGCATTGAAATAAAATATCACATTATTATTATAAATGCGAAAGTTTGGATGTTAGTTTGTTTGTTACTCAATCACATCGAAACGGCTGAACCGATTTCGATGAAATTTGGTAAGTACCTACGTAGTATAACCTGGATTACCACATAGGCTACTTTTTATCCTATAAATCAGTTCCCATGGGAGAAATATGGGATGTCAAAGTTTATTTTTGCACCTCAGAACAACGCGGGCGAAGCCGCTGCTGGCAACAACTAGTCTAAAATGTTTAACTATAGACTAAGTTCGACCATCACTATTAGAAGGAATCCTGAAGGCTTACTTACATGTTTTTCTTTAACAGTTCTAGCTCGTGCCTACACCAATGTCTTAAGTACCAAGAAACCACCAGACCAACAACCTGATTATCCGAACAAGCTTCTACAAGAATACTAATTACGTCTGGTAAGTTTAACAAGACATCACTACAAATGCTAATTAAGTGTTACGAGACACTTGCAAGCTGCAACTTCAGCTAAGTCGGTAACTTCAAGTTGTATTGTCGAAGTTTAGCGTGAACTTAGATTGGGAGTAGGATCGTGCTTACTAGTGGTTGAAGATTCTTTTTATTTGTTTGTTTGAGCAAAAACTACTATGTAAGTTTTGTATGTTTTGTATGATGTGTAATTTTTTGAGGGTCCCGCTATTTTCGGCACAGATGCACTACCACTTGAGTTTTGTATGTTTGTGTTCTTTGTTGACTTAATTTATTAATGTACTTATTTTGTAATTTGTCTTAATCGATTATTATTAATTTTAATAAATAAATAAATAAATATTGCTGTATATTTCACACAGCGCTATCTAGCCCCAAACTAAAAAGAGCTTGTATTATGGGAACCAGCAAATTCAAATTCAAATTCAAATATTTTTATTCATTAAAATCACAAGGATCACTTTGAAACGTCAATACTAACTGATAGAATACTTATATACATTTTTTTTAATACATATATATATAATATATAGAAAAACACCCAGACACGGAACAAATATCTGTAGAGATGCAAACATTTGTTTTGCGGCGGGAATCGAACCCGCTACCTCCTGCGTCTCAGCCGGCTATAGACCCACTGCGCCACGGAGGCAGCAATTTTGAAATTATACTTCATTTGGCGCGTTTGGAAAATATTATGAGCGCAAAAATTTTACGATGCACGCGCACACCGATAACCAAAAAACGACACGGTGAAGTTACCTGATAACTGTCTCATGCGCGCGCACACCGACAGCCAAAAAGCGACATGATGAAGTTAGCTACAAACAAAGAGTTGTGGCGTATGGGATGAAAACTTTAGCTATTTTTGTTCTGTTACGCCAAATAAGTATATCTTCTTACGTGCGTACATAAGTACACACACACGTTCATTTTATTTAATATTTGCATGCCTTTGTGGTACAAATAAGTTGGACCCATTTATGTATAATTTGAATAACTTTGTTTGAAAGCCTTATTAAAAGCAAATAAAATAATGTTTTATTGATTATGCTACACACACAAGACTTCATGTCTTTGCGAGTGTGAAAAACATCATGGTAAATTATCGCGTTTTAGTGAAAATAGTGTTAACATTTATGGTAGTATATAAGTCATAAGTTTAGTATGAGCTAAGTGGCATCAATATGTTGCAGGTTGTAAGCTTTATAGAAGTCAATTTTTTATAGTACAACATCTAGATGGATCAAGCAAATGGCCCACCTGATGTCATGTAGGTAACCATCGCCTATAACAAAGCATTGCCTGGTAGGTCACGCACCTTAGGACATGCCCTTCTATGCACTGCCCTGCATCCATCAACTAGAGGCATACCGGTGTAAAGCCTCATGTGCCTGTAATTTCACTTAGGTATCTTTCAATACGCAATATCTCTGACAAATCGTGGTTTTAGCAAAACAGCTCTTTTTGAGAAAATCTTTGGTATGACCTCTGAGTCAGGAGTCTGAGTCTGAGTCAGAGGTTCTGGTATGACCTTTCATGTTAGGTATCTATATTTCCAACATACACATATTTTGGCATTATGTGATGAAATTGAATTCAATTTTTGAAAAAGGTATTAAGAAAAATATTCCACTTATCACTGTCAAAGAGCAAAAAAAACACAACTAACTGAACAGATGCGCCACAATACTTCGTTACATCTCTCATAAAACATCATAATAATACTTAGTTATAAACAGCACATATGCGCTGGTACTAGTTAAAAATATATTGATTAAGTACTATTATTGCTTCTATACTGTCATGCTTAGAAGCAGGACCTGTGTAAATAGAAATTTGTATAATTAAATCGATTTAATCTTAAATTTTGAAAGAATAATGTAACACAGTTTATCGTCATTATTATGATAATAAATTGTTCCTTTATCTATAAAAAATCAAATCAAACATCAAATCAAGATTTTTATTTGCAACACATAATTACTACTAAAAATAATAGAGTATAACAACACAACATATACAGAAATCATATATGATATTAAATTCATTACTAATCAGTAATTTAGAAATTAATTAAATAATGCTTATTCACACAGTTTTAAAAATAAAAGTTCAAAACATGTTCATTGATGTTTAATTAAAATGTTAAAATATAATGAAAATAATATTTCACCTACTCATTAATAACATCATTTTACGAAAAATATTTGACCATAAATCAAACTGACCATGCAAGGAACTGGCCACTTGAAATAAATGGTACAACAAAAAGCCATTTAACAGTGGGCCCTACCAGGGCTACCGGCCATTAGGGTTGGCGCGAGCGGGCCTTATTAAAAATGTGGCCTGAATATCAAATTGCTATCTTCCTATTGTGCAGCACCCTTGTATATGGACAACAGCTACCCTTGGATTATGAACAATATTTTGTAGAGTAACAGCGATTGTAGAGACAACACGATTTCAGAAATAAAACCAAAGTAAAAAGATTGCTATTTATATTACGTTAGGGCGATTATCCAGTCCTTCATGATTCTGTAAATTATAATATCTTTTAACCAGAAAACAGGCATACCGTTGTAGATAACGTTTACCAGTTTATTTTGGTAAACGTAAAATATCTACTAAGTAGAGTTAAATTAAACTTCATTAAAAAACGTAAGGAAAACTTATCACTTCTGATTTTTCAATTATAATGGCAATCTCTAACCGCGACTGCTCTATCAAATCTACAGGACGAACAAAAATGTTATCCAGGGGCACAACACTAACGGCGACTATTGTTTGTTTTTTTATAAATAAATTCAGTTGTCACAGCTCTCGTGATAAATGGTCGCACTGACACGATGGTCATATGGCGAATTTAGGATTCACTTGTTCGTTGTTTTCATATTTTTGGGGCGCATTGAGTAATGGCTTGGTACTATTTTGAATGTTCTCTTTTTTAATGGAATAGTAAATTATCTGGTTGGTTTGCTCCAAGGTTTTATGACCCTGTATAATAATTGCAGTATTTGCAGAGTCTTACAAAACTCAGACAAATGACTTCTTGCAAAATTATTACCGCGGTGTGCCACCGCTACATGGTAGAAATACCTACCTACCATACGTAGAAAGGGGTTTTCTTCCAACTTTATTATCCACACCGATAAAGAGTGGAGTGGTCTGTTTCCTGATAACTACAACCTGGGGGTCTTCAAGTCGCGAGTGAATAGGTTTCTTCTAGGCAAGCGTATTCCATCGTAGATTGTATCATCGCTTACCATCAAGCGAGATCGTGGTCAAACGCGAATTATTATTTCAATTTAAATTCATATCTACATTAGAATATAACTATCAAACGAGGTAGTGGTTAAACGATTATCTATCATTTAATTTTATTTAAAAGAAATCAATAGCGTTATTAGAAGTATTTAGTGGCTAAATATGATTTAGAAAGTTGTCAAATTACGTTAAGGGATCGTTGTGCAAGCCGGGCTTACAGTTGATAATAATGTCGATGACAGATTACGTAATATTCCTTCAATACAAGATCATTTCTACAAAATTTAAAAGTTTCCTGACCGTGTTGTGTCGACGGCTAAAACTGACATAGCAAAACCAGTAAAACAAGCTTTCTATTTCAAAAAATTGCTTCCGAATCGATCCATTTCTTTGGGAGTTACGATGTCACAAACATACCAGGCACACAACCAGACGTAGGCGTCAAACTGATAACACCCCTCTTTTGCATCGAGGTTTAAAAAAAACTTATCTTGATAGTTAACCAGCGTCATACGAAAAGTTATTTAAAAAACAGAAACAAAACTAACTCATACCTTTTAGGTTCTAAAATTTTCTTCCAAAAATTCAACGTCAAGCGAATAACTGGAAACCCGCCCGAGTAATCAGTTATGAAGATAAATTTTGAGACGTTAAATAAATAATGTGGCTCCAAATCCATTTGCTTCGGTTTTTGCGTTTTTTCTGGTCCATTATACCGCGCACAGCCAATTTGAAAATATTGAATAAGTAACGCTCCCCCGAAATATGGATACAGAGTAGCTAGCTACCAGATTAGGATAAACATTTTAATGACACTGATCAGATAAAAATGTGCCGCGTGCTCAGGTTTTTAAAATAATGTTGAATCAAATTTTAAAGAATGTGATAAGCCAACTAAAGGATTTTATTATTTTGGGTAATGGTATTATTATAATGCTTGGTAAAATTCTTTTACCTTAACTTTCAGGATTTGCAATTCGTACGGCACGTAGGAAGGCTTCAAGTTTATCACACACTTCCTACGGCATCTCATATGCTTACCTTTACGTCGTATAAATAGGTAAGTAATCATACTTAAAGTAAAGGACTGAATATGATTAGCGGATAACTGATCGAGCGAAGCGAGATTTCTAAATCAACTTGGGCAAATCGGCGTTGTATGTATGTATATTTGTTCAAGGATAACTTTCGAAGCGTTGATCGGATCATCATGAAACTTGATAGACTGGTAGGTAGTGATGGCACAATTTTAGTGTGACTAAATGAGCTAAAAATGTGAGGGGGTTGTTGAGATATTGGGGGTCAAGAGGTGTTAAAAAAAATGAGACTATTAAGTCAAATGGGACGTCAAATAAATGGTATTCGTACATTTAGACTGCGTTTTTATTTTTAGTAAAGTCCGTATAGTTTTTGAATTCTGAGCCATACTAAAAACTGAACTTTAACAACATTTACAGGGAACACCAGTGACCCCACAGTGCTGTAATTTGGTATGCGTTTAGCTTAAGTGACACAAATATGAGCAAAAGTCTGAAATCCAGAATAACTGTAATTTAGACACCAAAAAAAAGTAACCAATTAATATGAACTCCCGTTACCTATAATTTGAATGAAACTGTAGGTCAAGTATTATGGTTATGAATTTTGTGGCACTATTTTGATAGTCAAAGGTCAGAAATATTATTTTTTTGTTTATAATGGGAGACTCGCGAGATCTCTGTTCGGGGCGAACCACTAGTTAATAAGTCTTTAAAAGCGCTGAACTCATATTAAGATGACAAGTATTTTTCATGCATTGCAGTACGTAGTTAAATAGGGATTATTTAAACTTTATCTGATTTAAATATGATAACAACAAACAACGGTAAAATACAAACTCCACCATAATGTTTTTGAATAGACAACAAAAACATAAAAAAGTGGACTTTCTTTTCACAGAGTGCATTTTTATTCTAGGACCGGCAGCAAGCGAGCAAATGCTAAACACATTATGACGAGTTACCTTCTACATCAGCGTACCTCAAATAATACAAACGTGAGGGAAATACACCTTGATATCTCTACCATTAAAACCATAGAGAAGGGGGATTATTGTGTAAACTTCAGGCGGCGTGTTAAGTGCTTGATGATATATTTAATACAATTTATATAATTTTATTTTTATTTTATCTATGGTCGGTCAGGTAGATTTTTTTCAGAGTTTTCTTAATTTCGCATTTGTGGTGATTAAATGACAATACTCATAGAATGATGATCAGAATTATTAGCAACATTTTAAACCAACCTGTATTTTACAAGCTTTTTATTAACTTGCAATGTATGTATGTTTGTCCGGGTGGAATCTTGTAACTGAATTTTAAACCCGTTCCCCTCAACCGATTGAGCTGAAATTTGGAATACGTATGTAACTTCGGTGACAATGCAATAATATGGTACCATGGAGGTGGTCTCATGATCGAGACGGATGCTAGACAACGGAACTTCTGAATGGATTATAATAGGCTACTAGTGTTTGGACTCATTTGAATCTGCTTGCGGTTCCGATTATGAATTTTATAAAAGCTTGTTTTGAAAAAGTAATTTTTCAACAAACAACTTATTCATTGTAAGTACCTGTTTACAAAGAATGCTATCTTTGAAAAAATATATTTTAAGTATTAGCTGTTGAATCAGTGACCGTAATTTCGGCTTCGAATGACTTTTAACTGAACATTCACAGCAAAATCATGAATACGAAACCATTCAGAGGAGAATACACCCCCATGTAGAATATAGTCAAGCTTTCGTTTTTTAAGTCCTTTTTCGTTGTCTGTTGCCTGACGTTTTTATAGTTCACGTTAGTGGTCTACAGTTTTCCTTTTTTTGGGACGTGTAGAATGGTTTTTAAAAACAGACTTGTCTGTTGGTCTGACTATTAAAATTCGCTTTATTTCGTTTTTCATGCAGATCTACGGACAGTTAACGCGGTTATGGCTTAGAAAATGGCTTTTTGTGTTTGCGAAATTGAATGCATTTTTTGCATTTTTTGAGTCCATACGTTAGAACATCAAACGCGTCTGTTATTAAATTACGTTTCGTAGGTTATAACTAAAGCTGGGGTTAAGACTTCAAGGTACCTACTTATACCTATAAAAATAGGATAGGATAAGGAAGTCCTTATACCTACTTAGTGTGTATTTTAAATAAATAAATAATACTGGACATTTCACACAGCGCTATCTTGCCCCAAACTAAGCAAAGCTTGGCCTATGGACACCAGATATCTGATAAATACTTATATACATTTTTTGTGAATACATATTATACTTACAATATATAGAAAAACATGCAGACCTGGAAAAAATATCTATAGATCATTTGTTCCGTGGCGGGAATCGAACCCGCTACTTCCTGCGTCTCAGCTCGCTGTTCGCCTACTGTGCCAAGGTAGTCAATTTAAACAGTAAGTACAAAAACTTAGTATAAAAGTGACCGTTTATACAACCGCTAAGCATAATCTGTGATTTGCATTTTGCTGTACCACAGAAAATGTTGTACTATCAATTTCTTGGAAAGAATCTATAAATGTAACTTACTCTAAGTGTAACGCTTACAAAATATACAGTGACGATTATTTGTATTTTAACCAGCACAGCGTGAGGTCATATTCAAAGTCCCGTTACGAGAAAAAAGTCGGCAACTTAAATTTTTCACCAGTAGTGACACGAATTGACAGCTCTTTTCTACAAAATTAACGTATTATTTATATTTGTTTAGCAAAATATGTCGCTTAGGACATGCTATTGTGTCCAAATGTTTGCGAAATTATGTTCGCAGCGTGATGTGGTTTTTGTTAGGTCTGGTTCATTGGGGACTCAGGTAATGAATGGAATGAGTAGTCGAGAAACGGGTTCAGTGAATAGAAGTGACGATTATAGAAATTAATTGAAACTTATCGTTACATCGTGCTCGTGCGATGGTACGGTCACGTGAAGAGGAAGCCACCTGACTACGTAGAGAATATAACACAACAACTTTTCATCCCCAGTTGAAGATCTAGAGGTAAACTCCACAAGGTAGAGGGATGTAGTGAGGGAGTGTGACATGAGAGAGTGCTAAGTCTGATGAGGACGTAAAGGGTAAAGCGAAGTGGAAAAGAACAACCAGGAAAGGTGACTCCACATCGATGTGGGATAGCTTGGAAGAAAAGAGAATTTTATCGTGCTCGTAGACTAAAAGGCAGACCACCAGCCCCATAGCCGAACGTCACCCAGAGGGTGTAAACGGATTAATAAAATAATGAATAATTTCATGTAACCGGTTTATAACCTAAAACATATAGATACCTATATATATTGGTAGTTGCTTACAAAAATGCATTCGCAGGGACCAATAGTATCTAGTATTTTGAAAGAGGTAGCAATTTAGGAGTAGTTTAATGCCTATTTAAATTAAAATAAAGTACACATTAAATTACAAGATTTCAAAGATTATGTATTCTACGATAAAACTGGACGTGATAAATCCTGTATTTATAGTATTCTCTTTAAATTCAAACCAGGAGGTACAAAATCGATGCCAAGCTTTTGTTAAAGCTCAATAATTTCTCGTATGAACTATGAAAGAAAAATTTAACATTACACTCTCATTAAAATTGATTGATGAACACCGAAGCCATTTTCAACATGTATAAACACTTCATAAGTGTTCACATATATTTATTAAGTGGTCTAAACACCTTGACACTCTTTCCCACAAAGTTTGAAAAAAATACGCGCATCTCATATTAACATCCCAAGTGGTCGAAACATCTGACACTTTTTCACACCCACTTAGACCACTTTATCACCGCTAACTTCCTTAAAAATAAAAACTGACTTCCAATAATATAAAAAAATCTTAACCAAAAAATCTTAACATCAAAATTCGCACCAAAAACAAATCGAAACTTCCGGTAGCATCTGTGTCACCGGCCTTCATAGAAAAGCAATCGGCCAGTCGTAAACGTTAAGGGTCCAAAAGCACCCTCTAGGGGGCATCTAAGGGTAGGACGATGTTTCTTGACACTGCGAGAAAAAGTACCCGTTGGTTGCCCCTAATCCTGTACAGCCGTCCGGGGGGTTATAAGGGTACAAAAAGTGTAATTTAAAGCTGACTTAGGGTTTCGAATTAAAATGAAGTAGGCACCCCTATTGGGTCCCTTATTGGGGTATGGGCTATGAAGAAATAAGTAGATAAGCAGGTTTATTACTACAGGAAGTTACTTGGTAGTTTCACAGCTTGTAAAAAGAACCGTGTCGGAAATATTGCCTGAAAACCAGCGCCGCTTACCATCTTCAGAGAATTGGCAGCAATACGCCGAGAAGGGGGCCTTTTTCGCCCACACAGCACGGAAGACTATATTAACTGAGTGATACCTACCTGTATTTTGTTAGATAACTAAGTGTTCTGTGTGTATCAATTACATTTTTGAAGTGAAAACTTCTTTAGGCGCGTTGGGCATTTTTGAGATGGCTAAAACCATTGAACTCACGACACTGTTACCGTTACCGACACCCATGTATATAAGTATCTGTAGTGTAGTCTGCTTTTATTCAAGTTTTCACTGTGTCGGCACTCCCGGAGTGCCACTTTTTTATTACCTTTCTTTTCGCCTGTTTGCGCAAACAGGCTTATTACGTCAAAAGAATTATCAAAAATGTAGATCACAGTAAACTCGTATGAGCTAGTGGCCATTTCATGTCGAAGACTTTGGCATAATAACTTTTATAGCAAGAACTGACGACAACTTAGCGTCCGGTCCGAAGCACGGGGAGCCAAGTTGAAAATGCCACTATTAATGGTCTCCCATCAAAGTAAACACCGCGTGGGACGTCGCTTAACTTATTTGATCTGATGAGAATGACTAAGTTAGCTACGCGTATCCAAACTCGACAAAAAATCGAGAGTTCCGATAAAAAATAATATTTATATTGACATTGCCCGCACAGTGGTCGAATTTCGATCATAATTCATCATAATTTCTTTTTTTTAGCTTAATTTTGGCTTTCTCTTCTCCTCCGTATAAACTTTAACCGTGCCAAATCTCACACTCCTCCGTGCTCGCAATATTCTTAAAAAGGGCTACAAAGTTTTCTCTTCACGTATTAATATATAAATAACTCGTGATTTCACTTAAACTCTCGTCATTGATCCAGGTTGCTAAACGAGCTTACTGGAATAACATTCTGATATTTGTCACAAACACGGAATTAAAAATTGCACGTAATTTATTCACATCGTCCATCGTATGCAAATCCATTTCCCAGTTGACCACACCGCTCTGATTCCTTCATTCACGAAGACAATGGTAACCTAATTGCGATGCATCTAGATCGTATTGTTCTTCATATGGAGATAGGAAGTGGGTATGCTAAGTGCTGATTTAAAATTAATTTATTAGAAACTGGATCAGATTGTGGGCGTTGAATATGATTTTAATTTTTTTAGTGACTTATCTTAATTAAATTTAACCTTGCCTTACTTACATTTAGTTTGTGTGTATGGCTGTGGCATTGCATCTCTTATACGATTGACCGATTTCAATGTGGTTTTTATTTGAAAGCAGGTGGTTATGATTCAAAGACGGCTAAGTTTGGGGCTTAAAAATTGGCTAAAATTGATTGGTTACTACGCAATGATGCTTAATCGTATTTAGTGGTTAAATACCATTTAAGGAGTTGTCAAATCATACAAATACGTCAAATTTAAACATCAGTCACTAAATACATTTAGGGATCGTTGTGCAAGCCCGGCTTAATCTAGATAGAAAAAAATTAAGATGACTATGTACTTTTACTACAGTAAGGTTTTTTAAACATAATACGAATGTAGGGGCGAAAGGTTAGAGACCGTTTATCGTAGCATTTAATGGGAGAGTCCATTATTTCGACTATCACCCGGTATATAAGAAGTATTTCTCACCACAGAAAGCAAGCAATTTTTTGAACCCTAAGCAATATATATATTTATTTGCGTAAACAAGTGTACAATATAGTCTTAAAAGCTGGTTAATGGCACTTTATACTTGTTTGTCCTGTACAAACATCGCATATTTACTGATTACTTAGGTCGATCTTCGTTTAAGCACAATCTCACTTGGAGGTAAGCGACGATGTGGTCTTAGATGGAGCACGAAAATCTAGAACCTATTCACTCATAAAGTATCTTGGATTCTGAATTCTGGTCTTCAGGAAAAACATTCGTTTCCGTAACCCGCATGACTCTTAAGAATAATTCGCGACTATTTTGAAAATACACGATACAAATTAAATGTGATTGCAGAAAGCAGTTATAGTTTCATCCATAGAACGTGTTCCACTACAAACATCCTTCTATATAAAATCAGTACATAACGTAATACTGCTATATAGAAACTAGCGTTTTCTCTGAGGACAACAAGGCTTGTGATAATAGTAGTCTTTGGGTAAATACAATACATAAACTATATATGTTTCCCGATATGATACTCTTCGCTAAGAGGTTTTGAAACAGAAGCACTGATCCATCATACCTAAATCTTGAAAAGCTATATTTTACATTAGTGAATTCTCCAGGCGAGGGCGTGGCTTAGGGTAGGCGTGGTCAGGGGCGGTCCTTTGGGACCTCCTAGTAGGTCCCAGGCCTCAACAACTTGTTTGTACTTCAATATTACTCTTGTAGTTAATTTATTTTCGCAGTAAAAAGGAAATTAAGTTATGATGTTGTTTGGCTTTGAGTTAGTAAGTAAATATGGGAACAATTTAATACTTGGAGACTAATTAAAGTTGGCTAAGTAGAGAGGTTTTAAGAGTAGTAGAGTTCCTTGTAAAGAGCTCGCATGAGGAAGTACTACCATCATACCAATGTCTGCCCCCAAGAAGCACTGCTGGTTTGAAGGGTATGATGGCCGGTGCAATTACAGGCACATGAGGCTTTACGCCTGTATGGCTCTGGTTGATGGATGCAGAGCAGATCGTCGTAGGGCACGTATGTACGTGCGTGGGCTACAAGGCAATACTTTGTTTATGCGATGGTTACCACTCAACATCAGGTGGGCCATAAGCTTATTCCATAAGCAAAGCTTGTACTATGGCCACCAGATAACTAATTGAGTACTTATAGGTATAATATAGGTTTTTATTGTAAATACATACTTAAATAGAAAAATACACAAACCCAGAACAAATATCTGTAGACCATGCAAACATTTGTCCCGTAGCGGGAATTGTACCCGCAACCTCCTGTGTCTCAGCCAGTTAGTTATTCGGCGACTGCACCACATAGGTTGTCAAATTATAATCACGTAAAAAGTAGAGTCATGGATGGCCCTACTCTATCTGGCTCTTAGTCTAGTGGGACCGTTGTTATGTAGTGTAGGGGCTATTATGTAGGTACATAAAATAAGGATCATTAAAAACAGTAGATGCTGCGTCGCCTTACAGTTAAAGGGCCTATCGGAAGATCTGTAATTTTTCTTCTATCGTCTCAGTAGCTTACAACATATTAAAATTCGCAATTATATTAAGATTGAGTAGAATCTGGCCTCGTCTATTGCATTTATGGTAGCCTTATTGACGTCGTCTCTTGAATAAATACAAATTCTTTATTATATCTTACAAGATAGACACAACAGGTATAAAGAAATAAAATAAACAAGTAAATGTAAGCATAATGGACGGTCTTATCGCTAAACAAAACGATCTCTTTTAGACAATCTATGCACTCTAGTGGATGGCTCTAGTGCAGGTCGTAGGGCACAAAAGATCCCTAATTAAAGTTGTAATTAAAGGCCAATGACAATACCCGCGTTAAAGAACAAGTAAATTTTTAACAAAATCATAACTGACTTATCCAAACTACAGAACCGATTTTGATGAAATTACTTTAGGATTATTTAAAGTATATCCTTTTAAACAAAAGAAGAATTTTCCAAATCGGTTCGTAAATAACGCAGTTCTGAGGTAATAAGATAAAAAAAACCTACCACCGAATTGAGTACCTCCTCTTTTTTGAAGTTGGTTAAAAAGAAAAGGTGGCCTTAGCATTAGGTACTAAAGGTATTCAACCCCTATGCATTGCCATTATTATCATTAGATAATGATGGCAGCCATGCGGTTATTGTCTGCGCGATCACCCCAGGCGGTGCCAACGTGTCCGCGAAGAAATGTATATGCGGGTTGGCACACTTTGTGTGCATGGACGAGACGAAAATCATGTCGAATGTCCATGTGGCACCCACGCCGATACCAGTTGGAAACTCTGCTCCTAAGTTGTTGACGAGTACGTTTACCTAGGACCAATAATTCAGTTAGGTAGGTGGACCTACCTAACTGGATTATTGGTTCTAGGTTCCAGCTTCGAGAAAGAGGTCAGTCGACGAATCCAACTCCGCTCGATAGAGTTCGGAAAACTATGTAACGTCTTCTCGTCCAAAATACATCAGTGTAGATGAAAGTCTTTATTTAGTGTGTGTTACCTATCATGACATAAATATGGTATCAGAAACGTGGTCTTTCATTATGAGCCTCATATGAAGGCTCAAGGTCGCTCAGAGTGCTACGAAGAGGGCTAGGCTTGTTGTTTGACTACGAGGTTGAAACAGAAATGAGAAGATTCGCAGATAAACCAAGGTTATAGCCAAGATGATAAGCCAGCTGAAGTGGCAATGGGCGGGCACATAGCTCGAAGGATCAGTTCTTCGGCCGTTAGAGCAAAAAGGTTCTAGAGTGGTGACCACACGCTGGGCCGCGTAGGGCCGTCCTACGCTGCGCTTTCCAGCAAGAAACAGCAACAAGATCTGTCAATCTGGAAATCAGTGGCGGAGGCCTATGTTCAGCAGTGGATGTCATGTGGCTGATATGATGATGATGTGCTTCACGTTGGAGATGGTGGCGCGCTCCGGACATTATTTTTTTTAAGTCATAAAGTAAGTTAGTATGAGTTAATTGTTAACATTGGTGTCGGAGTTCAAAGCTGCCGAGTATCTACGAGGTGATATAACAATTGATTTTATCTGAGTTTATTCTTATAATATAAAAATAAATAAGTAAATATTGCTGGACATTCCACACAACGCTATCTAGCCCCAAACTAAGCAGAGCTTGTACTATGGGAACTGATATAACTGATAGAATACTTATATAGGTACTTTTTTAAAATTATGTATTAACGATTTATAATTATCATGTTCGATGCTCGAAATAGCTCAGTGTAAATGCCTCTCTCAGTCATCGATCCAGAGCTACTGAACGTTGCACAACCTAGTTGAGCTGTTATTAATGTTAAGGTAGGTTTCTAGAAAGATTAAAGACTTTCTAGTAGAACTCGTTATAAATCATGATCACAGAGACAAGAGTGCTTGTAACAACCCCCAATTGACGTCTGTAATTGCCTTAACTCTTCAAACAAACCAACTTAACAAGTTTGTTCTGTAACACACGACAATAACAACCATTATAATTGATGACCCAAAACACCATCTCGCGAGTACTTAAAGTCAATTCCCACTGAAATTTCATCATCGTCAATCCTTGGTTTAATAAGTAATACTCCGTGGGCCGTCCCAACGCAGAGGTAAGTTGGTCCAGCGAGATATTGTGCGTCTCGTCTGATACTGCCATCCCTTTCCAGCGCGCGAGCCTAGTGGTCTCAGAGGGAAACCCCGGAACCGATCTACCATTATCATGAAACGCGTCGATAAATTCACACGTGTCTAACCCATTCTGCTTAAAAAATTACACTGAATTTTTAGACGGAAATCTAAGATTATTATATGTGGCAGATGAAGTTGACAGTTTGTCTAAGATGCTGTATAAGTGGCGCCACCTGTGCTCGTGTTGCCGTCCCGCTCGTGAGACGAGGGCGTGTCCCCTGGGCGCCTCCCCGTCATCGGGGACGGACGGGGGTTCGAACCCGGGCACTGCGCGCGATCCCGCGACGCTTGTTAGTGCTCGCCGAATTCGCAGCGGGATCGCCCGCTCAGCCGGGACGCAATCCCAATACGCATACGATAACGCAGAGCCGCCTATCGGACGATTTGTTACAACAGAGTTATGAACGAACTTTAAAAACATATTCGAATTTATTTGAAAAGTAGCCGTTTATTATTATCGACTGTGTTCTTTTTATGAATTATCTGAAAAAATAAACATTAAAAGATAGATATACAAAAGTTTAAAAATCTTCGAAATTTAAAATTAAAACTGTCATAAAACAAAAAACTTTCTCGAATTCGAATTTTAGATCATCATCCGAACGCAACAAAAAGCTTTTCATTTTAACTCGCGCGTGGTTTTTCTATTTCTTTTTTTTTCTGCGCTCGCGAGCGCCTACCAGTGGCACGCGTCGTGTGTCGCGATTCGGTCGGACGAGCTAAACGCGGCGGCGGGCGGGTATACCGGCTCGCCGTGGCCGCCGCTGGAGTTGGACCCCGTGGGATGGGGACGGAAGCTGTATCCTTCGGGAGCGCCGAGGACTTCAGGTATGTAACGAACATTTTATTGAAAAAGATACTTGCTGAGGCAGAGTTATTAGAAAATATGTACGGGAATAACATTTAACCAGATTCAGTTGTAGAGTTTAAGAATAAATCGCAGTGGAAGGGTTTCTAATACTTCTTGACAACGTTAGGAAGTAATGATGTAATTTAAATATGTATTTTATTTTAAAATAGTGTATAATGTTTTTTTGAACTATAATTGAAAATTTGCTTTATTTATTGGAAAAATGGCACTGGTCTGATTAATTTCATGTCACGTGACAAATGCTTATTATATTTTTATATTAATTTTGGATTAAAGTCGCTAAGTAAATAAATATTGGGACAAGTTTCACGTTTGAGCATTAAGGGCGTAGACCCTCTACGAGTCTAGGAGCCTACGACATATGTACCATAAAAATAATCTATTTTTTTATGAGTGTATGCTAGACCGAATATTATATGATGTAATATTATGTCAGAATAAATACGGAATAAGGTTTGTCACTGAAGTTTTCGTGTAGTAAAAATAGCTTTTATAAATATTATTTTAACTATGCCAATATCTCACCAAACAAAGTAAGGTTCCTTTACTGAAGATCATTTTGACTCATTGTTTCAGATATTTTGTAAAACAAAATTAAGTAAGTGTACTTACGGTAGTTTATATTTATGGAAAACTAGTTGACGCGCCCCGGCTTTGCACGGATTTTTAAATAAAATATAGCGTAATGGCCTTAAATTCACACAAAAATCTCATATAAAAATCACTTTTAGGTTTTACAGAATTAAAAAAAAAAATCGGAATTTTATCAAAATTTTCTTACATACAAACCTTACTCTGAAAAATATGACGTAACAAAAAAACAAAAACTAGCCAAATCACTCGAACAGTTCTCAAGTGACGGTATACATGTGGCAATATATTTTTTTATATAAACTCTTATTCTCGCTTCATTTTGGTACACGCTCTATTTGGCTACAATAATTTGGCAAATAACTCGTTACATATTTATTGTATAACCTCGTTGGTATAATACTGGCTGAATTGAAAAATACGCAATGTTATTTTGAATTTGGAACCGGCAAAAATGCACAACGACGAGAAAATCTGTTCTGGATTTTTCGGTATTCTCAAACAATTGTTTTAAATGGTTAGGCTTGATGAAAGTTATTAAGTTTTCAATATTAGTTCAGTGATAACATAAAACGTAAATTTTCTTTATAATTTATGTTATTTTGTCCGTAGATTTTTTATATTTTGAGTTATTTCAACTATTATATTTACTGTTTCTATTTAAAACAAAGTCGGGGTAGTTACACCATTTATAACTCAAGAACAGGGGGACCGATTTTGATAACATTTCATTTGTTGGATTTGTCTCCGCGCCGAATAGCAGAATAACTATTAAAATATCGAAAAATTCACGCAAAAAAATTATGAAAAAAGTCATTTTCTCATACATCTAATGATGGCCGATTGACAATTCTACCCACGACGTAAATTGACAGCCCGCGTCATATGCATGTACAAAGTTCACCGCATCAGCTAGTTATTGATAAACTTAAAAATGTAAGTAATTGTACTTACCTACATTATTCATAAAAATATTACATTAAAGATAGACAGATAGAAAACGGTTTATTATAAATTATTCTTATATTAAAAAACAATATAAAAAACAAATAAAAATACACGCAGAAATACAAGAAATACTAAAATAAAGAATTTATTAAAAAAGATTTTATTTTCTCTTTAAACCGAAAAAAGATTTTATAAAAGATTTATTAAAGATGCCTTCTTACTTCGACTAAACCGGTTAGAATATCAAATCAATTCTTCTCTATTAGTACATAATAAAGCGTATGTTTAATTCTTTATTGATAAATAGTAATATATCGTGTGTATACCCAGATCCGGAACAAACATTTGCAGATCATGCAAACATTTGTAATGTTCAGAACCAGTTTTATATCGTGGTGGTTGTTAAGTTTGCCCTGGTTACATTCTCAAGTATTTTAAAACTTTCTCGATCACTGTACTTAATTCTTGATTTAAACGGGTATTTATCGCGTACGTATCTTTTTTATTTGTTTCAACTGTGTTACAACAACCAAATCAAATCAAATCAAATCATTTATTTGCATCAAATAAGGTTTTAACATAGTTCTTAAAATTATTATTCATCCAACTTATTTCTACCACAGAGGCAAATTATTAAAACATAAATAAAATAAATTATTACAAATTACAAAATAAGGACTAATAAAAATAAGTCAGGAACACAAACAAACCAAAATAAAATAAATGTCAAATAAAATTAATTGATCAAATTCAGATGTCAGGCAATATTAATTATACATTACGTCAATATTAATATTCATTAATCTAGTATATTAATATTCACATATATATTACACAACGTCGGGATAACAAATCATATGCAATAAATACCCGTTTAAATCCGTAATTATTTATATATATTTTATATTTATTTTAGGAAAACCATCAGCACATATTATACACAATAGTTACAGTGAATAGTAATAAACAGGCCATTTAAAGGTCTCCACTGATAGAATCACATTATACTAACAAGCAACAACAAAATAACAAAAGACAAAATCTAACCGAACACTGTACGGGTCACTCACGTTCACGATACCAAATCAGGTGCCATTCACTCAATTTACAAGTAGATATATTACAAAACTAGTTATCAAAAACGCATCCTCACTCAGTCACACATGTCCTAAATGGATCAAAGAAGATTATTATTAATTCTGTTTTTAAGAGATGAAATACTGCAGTTGAACAGGCCAAGGTCATGCTCATTGCTCAATAGATTGAATAATTTACTTGCACGATACACAAACGCATTTTGGCGATAATTCGTAGAAACTACGGGTAGATAAAATAGGTTGCTTCTCCTAAACGTTCTGGTAGGCGCATAAAATTGTATCTTACTAAGGAGTGGCGGGCAATCGACAGCAGAATTAATTATTTTCAATAGGTATAAGATGTCGACAAACTCTCGTCGCAGATAAATGTTCATAAAATATAATTTGTTCATAAAATAGTAAAAGAAGCAATATTCTTGCTACGATTACTAAATGTGATTTTAGTAGTTATTAAATTTTTTTTCTTTGTCACAGGCGGACTGATGTTTGGCCTCCACCATCAAGAGGCGGCGGGGGGCCTACACGCTCAACCACGAGGCCCTGTGACGTCACTCAAAGAGGAACCTCTCACCAGAGCGTGGATGACGCCAAGCTCGCTAGTTGACAGTACCAAGTGAGTATCAATGAAATGAATCAATAAATGAAAACACTTTATAAACAAAATAGAAAACACAAAGGAAATAGTACAATGGGCGGACTTATCGCTTAGAAACTATCTCTTACAGTCAACTTTTGGATGGAGAGGATTTTGTTATAACTGGTTCTAATAAATTGATCAATTTTCATAACCAAACCAGATCACCTTCGCTATTTTTTCCGGTCATGTCACCAAATAGACGATTAATCTCACACACATCGATATTAGTTTTTAGAGTTCCGTACCCAAAAGGTAAAACGGGACCCTATTACTAAGACTCCGCTGTCTGTCTGTCTGTCACCAGGCTGTATCTCATGAACCGTGATAGTTAGACAGTTAAAATTTTCACAGATGATGTATTTTTGTTGCCACTATAACAATAAATACTAAAAACAGGATAAAATAAATATTTAAGGGGGACTCCCATACAACAAACGTGATTTTTTTTTGCTCGTTTTTGCTCGATATTGATAACGGCAACAGGTAGACGCTTTACTAGACGAAATATTCACAGAATATTGAGTTATATTATTCACTTTAAAAATATTTTTTTAAATTAAAGTTAGTAAATCGTTTAATGGGCAAGGTGTACGCTTTTATAACAAACTCCCAAGAGATGTACAAAAATTGACAATTAACAAATTTAAAAACGTTATTAAACAAAATCTTTATATTTATTTATTTATTAAGGAATAACAAACAACTACAATATATATGTAAGGTACAGTCCGTGTTAGTACATAGTATACCATGTGTGAGCTATTGATACTGTAATCCACGACGTTATCCACAGGTTAGTTATTTACGTTTCATAAAAAGAAATGTTTCAACTACAGGGTCTGTTAGAGGGTAACATAGATTATTAAAGTTGTGTTAACAAAAACAAACAAAGACCCTCAAAGAAGAAGAAGAATAAACAATATAAAATCAAAGAGTGAAGATAACTAATATAGGCACTTACTATCTAATCTAATTTGTCTAAATCTAAGTTCATCTTTTTAAATTTATAGGGAAATCAGAACGTTTATTTGCTCGAATATAGGTAAATGTTTCGATGTTACAATTTGTTGATCCTTATATATTCTACCATACAGATGGTGTGCAAATATAAATATATAAATCAAATTTAAACTAAGCGAATGTCAATAAAATTAGAAATATCAAACAATACAATATAAAAAAAACAAATGTCATAGTTAGTAGTTAGGGAGTACAAGCGAATATGTCAATATTTGAAAAGTTTGTATTATAGGACTCAACCATACGACGAATGGGATATAAAAGAGTCTACTATAAAATATCGGATTATTTAGATGATAGAGAAGCTAGGGATTGAAATTGCTCCAGCTCGTTCAAAATGTTACAATTTAGACGTAATTTCTTTTCTCTATTGTTATGTATTCTAAAAGGATCGTAAAAAAAACAACCAGCCTTGCCTTGCCTTTCTTTCCTGGCTTGATCGCGAAGGAACAGGCAGTAAAATAGACGTTTCAAATCACAAGGATCACCTTGTGATTTTAATGAATAACATATTTGACTTTGATCAAATTAATATTTAAGTGGGGCTCCCATACAACAAACGTGTTTTTTTGCCGTTTTTATAGATGGTACGGAACCGTTCGTGCGCGAGTCCGACTCGCTCTTGGTCGGTTTTTTTTCGATTGGCAGCTAAGATGCCTCAAAAGACACACCACACAGAGAGACATAAACTGTAAACTTATAAAAACCCTCATCTTGTGTCTTAGGTTAAAAAGATCATCAGCATATAGACAGCATCGAGTCTTTCAATTTTACTATAGCTCGTTTTGCTCGCTCTCAAGACTCACGCAGCATATATTTTTCTGTATTTTGTCCCAGCCGTGTTTCTTTTTGTTTGTTTTTTTTAATTGAAAATTGATGTACATGCTCCTAATGGTGATATAGAACATAGTGAGGGTCCTGAAATTTGCGGCTTAGTTAGCTCTGCGTACATTTACTGTTGCATTATCCAGCTCCTGCTGCAACTAATCAACAGGAGCAGTATAATTAATTTTCCTTCTTAAGAGCTTCAGTTTTCTATATTTTTATGTTATTAATTTCCCAACTATTTTATCGAGCTTTTCTAAGGCATACCTACTCGCGTTGAATGTCTCTTATGAGGCCACATCTAAAGCTTCATACGCACTAGGATACATTTGTCTCGAAACATTTAAAAGTAACTCGATCTCATAAAGTCTCCGTCATGTCTTGGGACAAATTTTGCGAGAATTTTTAGCGATACATCAAAGGCCAGAGATTATGATACTTGTATTACGTGTGTTAAATACGTCATTTGAAGAAATGGCTAATGCTTGGCCTAGCAAACGCGCTCTTGAGACATCACGACGGTAATATGAACGGTTGTCTTGGAATATACATGGTTTCGAAACTAAGATGGAAACATTGTCATAAGTTCCGATACATGTTGTTAGACATGTCTTATAGTGCGTACAAGGCTTAAAACATAATAAGATCAACGTTTGTAACAAATTAGACCTTTTGGCAGTTGAACCCTTATTTACACAGTTTCCATAAACCATTTAGCAGGGAAAAGAGCAACCGCGTAGTTTATTAAGCACCGAATATTGCATTAGCTTCGCGACCGAAACAAATGTACGCTTTGACATTAAATAACCGAATAGGATTAAGTTCGATGAGGGGAGTCGTATGAGTCAATCATTTTGGTTGGATTTTTGTTGTAATAACAAACTAGGTTTTTCTTTTAGCGAGTTACTTTTACTGAGTGATTAATATTAGATGAAATATTTTTTTTACAGAGTTTATGTGTCATACAGGATTAATTAGATTCCAATGACTTTAAAAAACATCTTTTATAAAACCAGAGGTGGTCACTTGCATAATCGAACTTTTTTTTTTAGTAAAAGCTCTAAAGTCGGTGCGTTTGTTAGCTTAGATATTTTTTTGTTACTCATCATCACTAAAACGGGTTTAGATACTTAACCAGGGTACTACGCAAGAAAATCCGTCGATAGAAACTAGTATAAATATAAATATTGCTGGACATTTCACACAGCGCTATCTGGCCCCAAACTAAGCAGAGCTTGTACTATGGGAACCAGATAACTGATAGAATACTTATATACATTTTTTTTGTAAATACATACTTATAATATATAAAGAAACAACCAGACCCGGAACAAATATCTGTAGATCTTGCAAACATTGGTTCCGCGGCGGGAATCGAACTCCTGCGTCTCAGCCGGCTATTCGCCTCCTGCACCACGGAGGTGGTCAGAATATAGCATTTTGATAATTACAACGCATTGCGTCCGACCGAAATTACTGACTTTACCAGTCAGTTCAAAATTAATGTCTTTAAAAATAAAAGCAACAGAAGCTGTGTTTCCGCGCTATAGTGAGCTACGTAGTGTTGTAGCAGAGCGCCCCAACGCATTGCGCTATGATTTATCGCGCCCTTCTCGTTTATGAATACACTTGTTACCGTTGCTGGTTCATTATCGGCGTGAATTTGCTCAGCCATTATTGGACAGTGCCCCGGGATAATGTAGTCATTGTGATCGAGTGCTGTGTACTTGGATGCAGGTACATATGGTGCAACAAATCTTTATTATTATGCTTTTGTGAACGCTCAGTTCTAAGAGGGTTAGGAAATGTCATATTTGAATAATATAAAGTCTTATTAGTTAGCACGAAAATTAGACCTATACTCCCTTCTAAAACAGCTTATCGTGAAATGATTGACCTCAAAATCATTGCCGTAAGGTACCGGACTGACAACACTCATTTTGGTGCCTAAGATTTTAGACCTGATTTTAGGTATATTTTGTGACCTGATACGAGAAAACTAGTCACATTTTTCATATCAGCTCTTGTTGATGAGAAAGAAGAAAAAAAAACAAGCAAAATACAAGCGAATTACCGTGTCATTAATCGGTTTCCGTTGATCTTTCATTATATACTCACCGCATATGAAACAAAACATATCAGGATCGTTAATGCAACTTCTTGACTTACTTGCCATCATAAATTTATACGATAAATGTCATAAAAGTAGTTATAACATGGACTGATTTTGAATAAAACCGTAAAAAAGTTCAAATAAGAATTGTATGTAGGTAAACCAGAGCTGTCAGCTGACATCTAAGTAGTAGCAATGTAGTTCATACTACCTACTTTACCGACTACAGATGTGAACAGAGCTGCACAAAAACAAAAAAAATGTTTTTGTAGACCTGTGTAATATGACTAATAATATATGAAATACCTGAAGATTTGAATTAAGTGTATTCAAGCGGAGAAGCGTAAAACAAATGGCACCACATCATTCTTGTAATCAAGTATGCTCTTGAATATACTATGCAACAATTTTCAAGCATTTGGTGTGTTGTATTATGACGTATTGCTTGCTTCGAATTAGTGCACATTGTTTGCTCAGTAGTCGCTCCCTACCGACATCTGTCGTTCTAACTGGCTTTCGAGCAATATAATGTTTGCTTGAACCAAGTGTTTGCGTGCTAGAGGGACTTTTATTTATTTTTTTAGTGGCTAATTAATAGGGGTTGTGCTCGTTAATTTTTTAAAGATGGTAGTGTATGTTTGTTAGCTGATAACACGGTTTGTTTGAATAACTGAATTTGTGTTGTGAATAAGTTTTGTGGCGCTGATGTCAGTCACGTGAAAAATAATACATAGTAAAACTTCAAGTCTAACACTTAGAGCGCTATCATATCACACTGGCGATTTGCGAGCGTGTTTCCAGCGAGGTGATTAGTCAGTGTGCGTAGCGTCCTCGCCGCGTAAACGCAACGCGAACGTGCATGCGGTGGTTTTCCTATGCTACGACTCTCTGAAGTTTGCAGGGCGTGCGAGTGTTTCTATAGAGCGTAATCGGCGGCCGCGTTGCGGTGTTGCGGCGAGCTCGCGGCAAACACGTTCACAAATCGCCTCGTTGGAAACATTCTAGGAAATCGCCGGTGTGATATAACGTCCTAAGAGATATTGAAAGGCCAATAAGAATTTGAAAAGTTTTAATCATAATGCATATATGTTTTGATATTTTTGGGTATCTTATAACCATTCTTTATTAGGTAGAGATTTATTAACCGTAAGGTATCTACTCTGATTGATTCAACCAATTATCTTAGAATCAGTTAATTGCCCAAATAATCAAGAGCTTCCAATGACAAATAGCGGTCCGTCCGTGATGACAGTATCATTTATTAACCCAGTGGTATATCATCATCATTAATTAAGAACGCGCCTCTGCGATTAGTCGCTGTTTTAATAAATTATATTTCAGGCAAACAAATGTTTCAGGAATTTGGAGAAGTCGCGACCTTTAGGGGTTTTAATTGTGGGGAGTATAACTCATACGGGGTAACGAGTTCATAACAATTTACAAAAAAGGCAATTTGAATTTAATTTCTAAAACAGCGTGGTTTGGACCGAATCAGTTTTTACTATTCAAACACGGAACGTCCGTTGTTTTTTCTGACTCAAAAACTTCCGAACTTTTGTAATCAAAGGAATATTAATTGAAGACAGGTATTTGACAATCCAGCACAGTTTAATGTTCCTCTATGTTGAAGTATTTCATCAGCCAATTGGCGGGCATCGATTGATGACGAAAGCAAAGAAAAAATCATGTATAACTGACAAAACGGCAGCGATCTGTGAGCGGAAAAAGCGCGACCTAATCGCGTGCTCGCGCCGAAACTGGTAGCGATAAATAAAACAATGGAGTGTCGCGTAGCAGAGTATAAAATGGCAATCGCGAAACCAATTTGTTTACGCAAATTCTGCAGCGGGGAGAGATGAATGGGCGACCATAGCGTAATACGGTGCCGGGTAATGTTGTAGTGTTGTGAGATGTCGATATCGATGCCGTGACGAAAAAATATATTTTCTGAGAAATATTTTTTAATAAAAGGTACCTACTTATAACGTGTTTTGCTTCTCCAAATCCTTTGTGGGATAAATTTTCACGGGTCTGCGTAGTGAGTAAGAGATTCGAGGATGTCCATCGTGGCCATCAATATAGTCGTGAGCTATATTATTAAACAAACTAATGAGATTTTCGGTATGATCTGGGTTACTTAATAAATATTGCTTACGATTCTATTTCTTATGTAGTTATTTCACTCAGTTTTAGTAGCAAAACACCTAACATATAAATTTAAAGACATGATTTAATTTTTTTCATGATATGAGTATGTCTCAAAATAAAACGAAAAAAAAATATTTGTATTTTATGACTATCAACATAGTGCTCCAAAATAGATAACCAAATAACTAGACCTACACTTTCATTCAAATTACAGGTAACGGGAGTTTGTCATTTGGTTAGACTTTTTGGGGTACAAATTTCAGTTATTCTGTATTTCAGACTTTTGCCCATATTTTTGTCACTAAAGCTACACGCATACCAAATTTGATCACTGTGGAATCACTGGTGTACCCTGTGAATTTTGTCAAAGTTCAGTTTTTATTATGGCTAATAACTCAAAAATTGCAATGACTAAACTAAAAATAAAAACGGGGCCGAAATGTACTAATGAATACCTTTCAACTGACGTCCCATTTGACCTAATACTCTCATTTTCATTTTTTAACCCCCTTGAACCCTAATATCTCAACAAACTCCTCACATTTTTATCTCATTAAGTCACACCAGAATTGTGCCATAACTACCTACTTATGTATCAAATTTCACGATGATCGGATCAACGCTTCGAAAGTTATTCTCAGACAAACATACATACATATGTACATACAACGTCGATTTGCTCAAGTTGATTTGGAGATCTCGCTTCGCTCGATCAATAATTCATAAGTTAGTATAATGAGTACAAATCTGCAGTTGACCAGTTGTTTGCTGCCAGTACGTACGCCAATTAATATTTTAGGTCTTCCCTAGAAAGCAACATTGATGGAACTGCAGTGAGAAATGAGACCGAAGATTTGATGAATCGTCCGCATTTGAAATGTGGGCTATCGATGTATTCATTGCAGTATTTTTGTCAATACATATCTCCCTTATCCCAATGCAAAAAGGCCTGACTGGTTCAGAGAAACGAAAGACCACATGTGTCGTTATCGTGTGTGGTACGATTAATACATCGTCACTTCATTTTGCCATATCGATGTTTTAGAATCGCTTCCATATTTTGTTGTGCGGTGTGAATCAAATGGGATAATCTTCGACAGCTATTTATAAATGATACAGAATAAGTATCTGTTTTATGAAATGAACTGAATGTATACGAAGGCAAATGATAAATTAGTAAAGCAAGCGAGTATATGAAACGAATCATGTACTTTCTACTCACATACGTAGTTGTATTTTCAATAATGATTAGGTATGTATTTTTTTAATGTTTATTTCTGCAAAGTAATAAGTTTTTTGTTGAAAAATTACTTTTAAAAACAAGCTTTATAAAAAAAAAATCAGAACCGCAAGCAGATTCAAATGAGCCCAAACACTAGTAGCCCACTAGACAATCTATTCAGAAGTTATATTGTCGCTAGACAGATTAATTTGTTGGAAGCTTCGATTGACTTGACCTGAAATCCTCGTACGCGTGCGTCTAATATTTGTGCGTGTGGCTGTTTTCGATCGTTGTACAAAACTTTACATACCTATGTTCCTATCTAAGGGACTTTAATCACGTGAGGTTTGGATGGCCCCCCATATTTTGGATTTAATCTGACGTTGTATTAGTTTTCGTGTTCTCCTCAGCAAGACCATTCATTTGATACTCATACAGTGGTAGTGCAGAAAAAATAACAAGTCCGCCATCTTGGATGATCAACCATATTGGAATTAGAATGTCACATAGAGATGTCACATAGCTAAGCATGCATTGTCATCCAAAATAAGCATGTATACCAAATTTCAGCACAATCGGTTAATGATAACTGATTTAAAATTCAGTTGCAAGATTCCACACGGACAAACATACATACATTGCAAGTTAAATAAAAGCTTGTAAAATATCCGATACGTCTATTATTGAATAAACCAAAGAATGCGTACCCTTACATTTAAATGGTTGCACATTCATTTACCTACCGATCCTTTCTACGTTTTGAATATTCAAACACAAACTAAACAACTTTGTAGTTATACGAACAAAGATAATTCTACTGCACCAGTAACCATAATTTACAGTTTCTAAATAAATACATCTGTTGCAAATACAGTTACAAACAGAATCTGCAAGTAACGGTAACCAATAAATCAATTTTAAAAGGATTATAATCTACTCTATTGTTTCTCCGAATCCTTTATGTTTGTCTGAGGTTATTAACAAAAGATTAAATAATATAGGTGGCTGTGTGCCGGGTCTATTGACAAATTTGGGGTTGGACTGTTAAAAAAATGCTTTATTTGAGCCGGGTGCAGATTTTTTGGATTATTCTCTATTCACTATTAGTAGCCTTCTGTGGCTAGTTGCTGGCACATTTACGCCAATGTCAAGTTGACAGGTTTAAAACGGTAAAACGATGGAGATTCGAGTATTGAAAATGGTTGGCCAGTCTTTACAGAGATTCAACCAGAATTTAGACTACAAAGTGATTTATTAAACCTGAAAAGCAAAAAGACAACCCATATAAGGGCATACACAACACAAATATATACACAAAAACAACACATAAAAACATAGAATTAGTTATTTTTGTGGAATATAAAGTTACTCGTTAAGTTTAGATGTCGATAACGAATTTTAGTAGATTATTAATATACGTAATCATCTCAAAGTCTCACGATAGTTTTCCTCGTACATCAGGAACAATAAATATATTTACAGGCCAAATTATTCTTTAAAATAAAATTACACTTAATTAAACAACTAGCTAATTAAATAACTGAACAAGAAATAAGAACGTATTGATAATTGATCGATTAAATTCAGTTACAATATCATACTTTAAATTTTTATGTTCAAATTCAAATTCAACATCTAATTTTGAAGTCATAGGCCAAAACAATGATTTGATACATGCCCCCGTTTTCCTCAGTACGTTACAGCATTATTAAGAACGGCCGCAGAGGTAGGTACGCCAAAAAATTCTGACAAGTTTCTATAAGTCCTTGAAAATTGAAGAACCTTCAAAGTTGAAATCTGCCAACTATGGTTATTCTAGTACAGTCAGCAACATAAGTTGGTTGACAGTTTTAGTTATTTAAATCTAAATAAATCTGGAACAAAGTATTTTTTTGTGTTCGGGATTTATTAATTTTATAATGTATACTTGTTTTATGTTATAGCGTAGGCGTAGGCGTTGGAAGAGCGCACTTCGAGAAACAACCGCCCAGCAATCTGCGCAAAAGCAACTTCTTCCACTTCGTAGTTGCACTGTACGACCGCGCCGGACAACCTGTGGAAATCGAGAGGACTGCCTTCATCGGTTTTATTGAGAAGGATCAGGTAATAAATAACTGTACTAGACGCCAACGCTCCGGCAGACGGGGTCGTAAAACGGGACAAGCGATGATGATATTGCCATCTCGCTCACGCTTGCAGCCCTTACGGGAGCTGTTAGTGATGCGCGAGTACCTATCGATAGCACTAATTACCAGTAATTGTGGAAACAAACATGTTTATTGGTTGGCCCTATCTATCACGTGTCTTAGTGTATACTTTTGACGACCTCCGTGGCGCAGTGGGCGAATAGTCGGTTGAGACGCAGGAGGCAGCGGGTTGGATTCCCGCCGCGGAAAAAATGTTTGCATGATCTACATATATTTATTCCGGGTCCAGGTGTTTTTCTATATATATTATAAGTACATATTACTAGTTTGTATTTACAAAAAAAAAGTATATAAGTATTCAATCGCTTATACGGTATACATAGTACAAGCTTTGCTTAGTTTGGAGGTAGATAGCGCCGTGTGAAATATCCAGTTATATTTATTATTTAGCGTAGCGAGATCTGCAAATCAACTTGGGCAAATCGGCGTTGTATGTATGTAGGTATGTATGTTTGTTTGTCCGAGGATAACTTTCGAAGCGTTTATCCGATCATCGTGAAATTTGGTATATTATTTATTTGGTAGTGATGGCACAATTTTGGTGTGACTCAATGAGCTAAAAATGTGAGGGGGTTGTGGAGATATTGGGGTTCAAGAGGGGTAAAAAAAACCAAAATGGGACTATCCGGTGAAATGGCATGTGTCATAAATGGTCTTTGTGAGTAAATTTCGACCCCGTTTTTATTTTTAATTTAAACTTTGTAGTTTTTAAGTTATTAGCCATAATATAAACTGAACTATGACACAATTCACAGGGTACACCAGTGCTGAAATTTGGTACGCTTTAGTGACACAAATATAGGCAAAAGTCTGAAATATAGAATTACTGCAATTTCTACCCAAAAAAAAATGAACAATTAACATAAACTCCCGTTACCTGTAATTTGTATGAAACTGTAGGCCAAGTAAGTTGGTTATTCATTTCGTGGCACCATTTTGATAGTCAAAGATAACGAATAATTTTTTTTGGTTTTATGGGAGACTCGCGAGATCTCGGTTCGGGGCGAACAACTAGTTATGGTTAAATAAAAAGTTAAAAAATTATGTCCTGTAAAATATGTTCAAAATGAGATTCTTTCATCCTTCTTGAGTTGATGGACGCAGGGCAGTGCATCGTAGAGCATGTTTCTAAGGTGCGTGACCTACGAGGCCCTTATTATAGGCGATGGTTACCACTTAACATCAGGTGGGCCATATGCTTGTTCCATCTCCAAAAAAACAAAAAAAGCTCAACAAAAACCCATGAGTTTGTAACTGTTTATCTGTTGCTCTTCCATCTGACTTGTTACGACCAACCAAACCTTTCAATAAGCCATCATTACCGCCTTATCGAATCCTGTTCCAAGATTGGAATCGGGAATCAAACGTGCAACCATCAATCAGGATGTAGGAGACATGATTTCTATTGTGTGCACATTATCCATTTGCATAATACGGATGAATGTCGTTGTTATTTTGTAGGTACTTCCATACATTTTTTTGTTTTTTAGTTTGATATCTGGGTGGGTTATGGCCTTCCTATAAATGTCGGTAACCGAAAACGCCTGGATTCTCTTTAAAAATGTGTCAAATTTTACATTGGCACTTTTTTAAGCGAAATGAGGCGTCGGTTACGACGTGTATAGGAACCGGCCTTATTCGATAAGATTGCTACTTAATTGTTTTTTGACTAACCGATAGTTTTTATTTTGAAACTTATTGCACCTAAAATTAACGTACAATCGATATTAAAGTATCAAAATCTACTACCACACCAATATTAATAAATAAAATTAAAGTACTTTAATATTATTATGATTAGTTGTAGCTTATGTGTAGATACATACATAATTGAGATGTACATATGTATGTAGGTATATATTTGGACTTATTAAAAATGTCAATGTTGTGTTTGCCTAGAATGGGCAAAAATATTAAAACAAAATCAAATTAATAATGTAATAATCTATGTATCGATACTTTAAGATCTTGGAGTCCTTATCACATCACTCTAATATTATAAATGCGAAAGTTTAGATGCGAAACCGATTTCGATGAAATTTGGTATATAGATTAGATTAGATTAGATAATACTTTATTGCACATCACGAAACAAATACACATAAAAAACAACTACGTAAATCTATGGATAATATTGGCGGTCTTATCGCTAAATAGCGATCTCTACCAGACAACCTTAGATACCTTATATACGTAGATTATAACCTGGATCACCACATAGGCTACCTTTTATCCCATAAATCAATTCCCATGGGATAAAAATAGGGTGTCAAGTTAAGTTGCAACAGCGAGTTTAGCTTTATTTCTAGGTTACCTACACATTTAGTAGTGTAACGCGTACGAAGCCGCGGGCAACAGCTAGTTTTAAACAAACAATGATCATTAATTGGTAAGTACGATGCGACGTCCTATAATTATAATACCTGAAACTGGATGATCGCAAATGTTAATAATGAATTTGTAATGATTTCTTTGTTGGATGAAAATTATTGATCGAGCGAAGCTAGATCTCCAAATCAAGTTGGACAAATCGGCGTTGTATGTATATACATATGTATGTTTGTTTGTCCGAGGATAACTTTCGAAACGTTGATCCGATCATCGTGACATTTGTACATAGGTTATGGCACAATTTTGGTGTGACTAAATGAGCTAAAAATGTGGGGGGTTGTTGAGATATTGGGGTTCAAGAGGGGTAAAAAAATGAAAATGAGACTATTGAGTCAAGTGGGACGTCAAATGAAAGGTTTTTATCAGTACATTTTGACTCTATTTTTATTCTTAGTATAGTTTTTGTAGTTTTGAGTTATTAGCCATCGTAAAAACTGAACTTTGACGAAATTCACAGGGTACACCAGTGACCCCACAGTTCTGTAATTTGGTATGCATGTAGCTTAAGTGTTACAAATATAGGCAAAAGTCTGAAATACAGAATAACTGCAATTTGTACGCCAAAAAAGAGTAACCAATTAACATGAATCTCCTCGAGTTTCCTGTAATTTGAATGAAACTGTAGCTTAAGTAAATTGGTTTACATTTCGTGGCTCTAGTCTAAGATTACAAATAGTATTTTTTTGTTTCATAGGAAACACGCGAGATCTTAGTTCGAGGCGAACCACTAGTTTTTTATATTTAAACTACCTGACCCGCCGAACTTTGTACCGCCTTGACATGCATTTGACGCGGGCTGTCAATGTACGTCACCCCGGTATCAGTAGCTACATCTACATATGTATGAGAAAATGAATTTTAGTCATTATTTTTTTGCGTGAATTTTTCCAATATTTTAATAGTTATTCTGTAATTCGGGACGGAGACAAATACAACAAATCAAAAACCAGGAAATTTTGATTTGCTGTATTTGTCACCGTCCTTAGATACACCTTGACACCTTGATACACCAGATTGAATGAATGAATGAATGCATACACAAAAAATCATTCATGTCGATCCAGCCGTTTAGTTGCAATATAGATAAATAACCTAGATACCGACTGCAGCGCCATCTGCCGGCTGATTTGTGAATCTAAACCATCCAGGGCGCCACCCAAACGCATACAAAAAAATTCATTCAAATCGGTCCAGCCGTTTAGGAGGAGTTCAGTGACATACACACGTACAGTAGAATTATATATATAACTTGCTGACCCGGCAAACGTTGTTTTGCCATATAAAAAAATAAGGGTTGATCGTAGAAGGGTGAAAATTGAGGATAGTATGTATTTTTGTATGTTGTATCATAAAAAAATATAAATTAAAAATTTTGTCTAATAAATAAAAAAAAAATTTAGGGGTGGACTACCCCTAAAATTTAGGGGGATGAAAAATAGATGTTGGCCGATTCTCATAGATACCGGATAAGCACAAAAAATTTCATCAAAATCGGTCAAGCCGTTTCGGAGGAGTATGGCAACGAAAACTGTGACACGAGAATTTTATATATTAGATGATAGATTATTTATCTTAATTACCAGAAGAAAACGACAGATAAGTCTTAAAACCAAAGTTTTAGCACGATATCTAAAGAAACTTGTAAAAAGATGTGTTAAATTACTAATGTAGGTTACAAGTTGCGGCAGCAGAGGGCGCGCGTTCACACGTCTTGTTTGCCGGTTAGTTAATTATTCAGATGGTAAACGTTCGTGGCGCGTTTTTGTGGCACGTGTGGTACAACCATATAGTGGTTGTTTTGAGGAATAAAAAAACACAAAATTTACAGTTCTAATCTTACATTAGGATTCCCTGCATCTTGGGATTCGGAAACTACGAGTGCAATCAACAGTATTTTACCAACTTTCGTGATCACTGTACTTATATAATTACTGATTAAAACGGATATTTATCCCGTATGTAGGTACCTTTTTTATTTGTTACACGGGTGGACCCGTGACCACGGCTCTTGTAACATAGCCGTAACGTCGGGATAACAAATAAAAAAGGTACATACGCGATAAATACCCGTTTGAATTGGTAATTATGAGTGCCATGAATACCCAAACTCATAAGAAATATTTGCAGATCACGCACACATTTTTTGTTTCGTTTCATTTGAAACTATCATGGTTATGAACACTATTTTTAAAAGCGGGATGTGAGAGTTTTTTATATTATCTGGAGATGGAAAAAGCATACAGTCCACCTGATGTTAAGTGGTAACCATCGCCCATAACACAAGAATAATTGCCTGGTAAGTCACGCACCTTAGAATCGTTTTTTAGAGGCCCGATATTTCGACGCAGTAATAATACTTATTAGTGATTTATGAGACTGAAGAAGAGAGTAGATCTACATATATATCTGCCAAAACCATCCTTCAACTTCAGTTAATCCGTCATTATGGCGCATGCAATTGCGTCGAAATATCGGGTCACTCAAAAACTCAAATCATGGTAATTATTCAGCTTTTAATGTAAATCAGTGTTATATATTTTTTTCTAATAACCTCTTCCAATATTCAAAATATACTCAAATGCGCGTTATATTTTCGGTTTGTGGTTTTAGTGTATGACCGAATTTCGTTATCTTTTGACAGTCATTATCATTTAGACTTCCGCTAATTGCACGTTTCACACGATTTTATAGTAACATTTATATATGACGATCTCCGTGGCGTAGTGGGCGAATAGCCGGCAGCAGTTTGCTGATTCGATTCTCGCTGTGGAACAAATGTTTGCATGTTCTACAGATATTTAAGGTATTATAGACTGTATTTAAAAAAAAAATATATATATATATATATACTGGTTTTTTGAGAAAGGCGGTGATGGCCAAGTCCGAAACCACGAGAGTTAAAGAAAAGTCATAAAAGGAGTCGTGCCTCAATTTATAAGGAAACAGTAACAGCATATTTAGTTTTTTAATCTCTTAGTTTTGACGGAAATCGACCCGAATGATTATTAAAAAAAAAAGATAACCTGTATTATTGAACCAATGGATTCTGTTGCTCTTAAGGATCAAGCTTTGCAAAGAACTGTATTACTAAAAATGAAAAGAAATAGTTAGTTTCCATAGTACAGATATTGCTTAGTTAATAATAATAATAATAAACTTTTTATTGGAACCACAAAGAATGTCATAAACAATTTTAAATATAGGTGCTAGTTTACGTATTATAATTATAATTTTGATGTATGCTTAATCATTAGGAAATTATATAAATCAGCATAAGCAATAATTATTTAACAATGTTATGCATTAACTTTGACCTCCACACTAGGATTCCCTGTATTGTGGAGATCAAATACAAAAAAAAGGTTAATCAAGGTAGTGCAGTGTTCGGCAAGTGAATTTATATTTAAAATGATGTATCTACTTAAATGAATATCATGTGTTAATTTAAAGTAAAGTTAATTGTAATCTAATTACGTTTATATTGTTAAATTTGTTTTGGTATATCTATGTATGTATATAATCTGTGTTTATCTATTATGGTTAGTGCTATAAGTATTATGTATGTGCGTAATATATATATTATATTAATATACGTAATAGTTGTATTATATTTGTTTATAATATAACTAAGCAATTAGAATGCGTAAGTAACGGGGCGCCGACAGCTTTAGTATCCTTACTTAAATTTTTACACTTAAAGGTTAGGTTTCGTTTTAATATTTTTGCCAATTATAGGCAACCACAACATTGACAATAATTAGTGGCTGTAAATATACTCAGTGTTTTGTTATGTACGACATTAAATGAAAACACGGGTAGGGGTAATGGATAGTATAGTTGTAAAATAAGTTATTTCAAATTAATCACCATATAAAAATTTAAGTTAATTAACAACCTTAATTACAAGTCCTAAATATCAATAAAAAGCCAGTGTAAAATCGTCAAACGAATCATATTCATTGATTTTGTATGTAAAAAAAAATAAAAAGGCATTTATTTACACACACACCTCTTATGCTAACAGAAGTTGGTAGGTACAATAAGTACTAAATAAAGCTAGGTAAGTTTAATAGTAGGCCTAATTCTAAGTAACATTAGTACTACATTATCGTAGGTAGGTACCTGTTAAACTGACTAAGCGGTATCATCGCAAAGGCGCCGCCGCGCGCCGATTAACGTTAAATATTGTTTATTGGAAATGTATCGATTACTGGATAAATATTCTAGCTACCGTATTTCAGAGGTGGGTCCTCTAAAATCAGTTAATATTGTTCCAGCTGTGTGTTTTAAATTAATGTCGTACGTAAACGGGGTGTATACTCAATTATCTAAATTTATGAGCTGGAAAGAAAAGTTATTTTTGGGCTAGACAGCGCTATCTGTAATGTTCAGCATTATTTATTACATAAGAACTTACATGTAACAGATGTTTACTATTATTGTTGCTTGTTGCAGGAAGCAGAGGGACAAAAGACGAACAACGGCATCCAATACAGGCTTCAGTTATTATATGCGAACGGTAAGACAATTTTAAATAACAAATAAAAATATTTTATTTCTGATTACATAAATCCATATAGTATTAAGTATTAGTTAATTACTTAAAGACCAGCTAACTTTACCTTCAATATTAATAGAAATAATTGTAGGTTAACCACTAGAAAATATATCTATTTGCGCAATACAAAATGCTCTCCAGTGGCAAAAAATACGTCGGCGAAACGGCAAAACATCCTAGGACCTATAATTTGAAGACATGAACTTTACATGATAAAATAATTATAATGGAATATTTACCGTTTTATAGAAGTATCTCAATGATCAATCTAGTCATTGTCTACGTGTAGAAAAGAGCAAAGTCCATAAAATATCTATGTCACGATGAACGAATACAATAATGTGGTTAAACCTTGACTATTAGGTATTGAAGAACTTAAACACACCATTATAATGCGGAAGTTTGTTTGCTATTACTCAATTACGTCATAACGGCTGAACCAATTTCGATTTATAGATAGAAAACATGGGCTAAGATAACCACTGAGTGGGCCAGAAGCCCTAGACCGGTATGAATAGAAGAAGGGAGGCATTTGCCCAGCAATGGGATTCAGCGGGCTCTTTAGATTAGATAGAAAACATAGGATTTTTTTTACAAACTACTCGTTCGAAGCCCATGGCGGAAGCTAGTCTCTCATAAAAAAAAACGGAACAAATGACCAAAGTTAAATCAGAGTTAGCATTCTGTTGCAATATATAGATACGAGTATATAGACAGCTCAACTGCTTTAAAACTTAAAAAACTGAATGTTACTTATATTCCTAGAATAAGGTGCCGTATCTGAAAACATATTATTATGTAGTTTTAAATCATATGTTAATTATACATTTTAGAATAAGACCTATGTATTTCATTAAGCATTATGAATTAGATTTAAAATTAATAATCTTATACTGGTCTAAGATGCTGTAATATGCTGCTAGGACAAAGAGCATAAATCGTTCAGCATCTCGAGACTGCTCAAGATGCAGCGTTCGATAGCTCACGAGTTAAGCAAATATTGCCTTTAGCCGGCATTGTCGTCTGCATTGTCATCAATGAATATTGCCACAAATGGCACAATACAGCCACGCAGTACCTTCATGAGGTAACACAGAGCTTAGTATTGTTTGTGACATTTTATTTTACATATGTTCTCGTACTCAAATTTATTATCTGACGTCTATTTTTCATTTGAAGTAATCTTTATCAAATTCAAATTCAAATATTTTTATTCATTAAAATCACAAGGATCATTTTGAAACGTCAATTTTACTGCCTGTTCCTTCGCGACCAAGCCAGGAAAGAAAGGCAAGAAACAAGGCGGGTTGTTTTTTTAATGATCCTTTTACAATACATAATACAGACCATAAATTACGTCTAAATTGTAACATTTTGAACGAGTTGGAGCAATTTCAATCCCCAGCTTCTCTATCATCTAAATAATCCGATATTTTATAGTAGGTACATATATGTATGTTATATAAATGAATGGCTAAGCGTGGGTAGTTTACTGATTAGTGATTAAATTTAAAGTAATAAATAAGCTGGTTTATTCATAGAAGAAAACAGTTCAAGGTACTGAAAGGAGACAGCCAGAAAGCACTTAAGTTGTACTTTCCTGCGTTTGTGATCATGATCTATGATGATAAGGCCATGCCAAGTGTATTGTTGTATAAATATGATAGTCCGATGATCTTGGAGTAGCAGTTAGACAGCAATAGTTCAGACTTGTTCAGGACCAAACGAATTAGCGTAATAGAACAAGCTATATAATGTTTAAATACTGAAACCAGACTACGTAATACCTATGTCATTCGCACCATAATAATCGATTGACATCTCATTCATCAAAATCGGATCACTAGTTTAGGCGCTACGGTGGCACATAGGTAAATACATACTTACATACACACATACTTACATATATACCTTCCTTTACTACAACCCTTCCTTTTGGCTTTGCCGTAGTCAGGTAAAAACGGGTAATTTAATGGCTCAGTTGAAGGCTGCATGGATAGATAAACTAAATATTTATAGATTTCCCGAAATACCATAATTTCATACCCATACGTTTCTTGTATTTATTCGTATTCACCTCGTGAATGCATCATAGTGTTAGCTAACCATTCATATTCCAATAGCTAAGCGGTCCAAAAGATCGTATTTTCAGTGCCAATTTTACAATATCCCTTCCGGGCAAGACGGCAATATTTACAAAGCACCGTGTGTGTTGTCACTGAGCGTCTCCAGACTACAACAACAGAGTCTTAAATCAATGGAATAAAAGCCATAGTCGCACAGCTCAACAGAGGAAATTATCAATATTAATATTATAAAGAGGAAAGATTTGATTGTTTATTTGTTTGCATTGAATAGGCTCTGAAACTACTGGACCGATTTAAAAAATTCTTTCACTGTAGGAAAGCTACACTATCCCCAAGTGGCATAGGTTACTTTTTATCCAACTGCGCGGAAAGTGGGTAATTTTTTTATTGAAAAACTACGCGTTCGAAGCTGCAGATTGGTCAGCTAGTTTATTATAATGTAACACATTTCAAATAATCGTTAAAAATTTGATAATGCTTGTGGCATTCAATAAGACTTGTTCTAAGTAACATTCTTCATTGATTGCTATAAACCTTTATCTGGAATGAAAAATGTAGAATCCGTAATCTGTAAATACTCAGTCATCAAAAATATAACCCAGCAAAATGGTTATCGGGTAATATAATTAATCCTGCAGTTTGACATTCAGGGGTGCAAAAATTGTGTACGAAAGTAAGAGACAGATCACGGATAAAACCATACTTTTGTATTGGTGTCTTATCACCATATACACAAGGTGAATTTGTAAGCAGTTGACACATTTTGAGAAAGGTTTCTCCCATGATCCAGTATAATAATATGGGGTTTTTTTTAAATCAAATATTCAAATTTTTCTTTCGAGTCAACGGTTCACTTTACAATCGCATTATGGATAAATAAAAATTTGCCACTTTTATTGCGTTCAAAGTGCCTTAGTTTAGGTTTAGGTGGTAGGGCGCGAAGGACCATTTTAAGTGGGAACCTGTGGGCCATGCTTTGAATGGGTTCCCCGCAATTGTAGCTAGTTAATGTATGTACTCTCTCTTAAGGCCTCTTTAAGGTAAAAATAAATAGGTTTATTCTAGATCTCCGTGCTTCATCTTAAACCACATCATCGCTTACCATCAGTTGAGATTGTAGTCTAACGAAGAAGTATCAAGTTTAAAAAAAAGTGTATGATCCCGCATTCCCCATGTACGCAGATTCAGGTAAAAATTAACGTTTTGATACAAACCACGTTGTCCAAAGACGTATTGTTCGAGAAGTTGGATTTTCAACTTCATTATTAGATTGAAACAAACACAATAGATTATTGTTCCTCTAAATATGTCGACACTTTGTAAAGTCAAAAAGGACAATCTTGTCATTCAATTATTCTACCGCGCTCCATAAAGTCAAGTATGTAGGTAGATAAACAACTACAGTTATTTTAATTCTGTAAAAAGAGCAAGAAGGCGAGCGTAGAGCAATTCGGAGAGGTTAACAAATTGTGCAGTCTACGCTTCGGTGCTACGCCCGTAGCCTCGCGTAGCCTCGTAGCCGGACTTTATTACTACAATGTGTTAATGTTAACGTTTTAGATGTTAGATAGAATTAGAACTATGTTTCTTTTGCTCGATTCAAAGTGTATAAACATTATTTGGAATTAGGAGACAAATCCACCTGTGAATTATTTAAATTTTATGTCTTATATCAAACATACAGTTATATTAGTAGTAAGGCCAATAATGTCTTAAGGGGAAAAATGTGCCTAAGACAAGTTTTTACCATCTTCTAGGAAAGAAAGAAAGAAAGAAAAAAAGAAAACATTTTATTCAAAAACCACACAGTAATAAAGAAAAATAAACACAAAACTAAGCACTAACGAACTAACAAATTAAAAAGCTATGTGTGGGGATGAATTGGTACTCAGCTCAGCATGATGCTGCGGCATGTTAATATGCCGCAGCGCTGGTCTTCCACTGAATCCAGCTTAGATTACCTCACGTTCATCTTGATCAAGGGTCGTTTTTATAAGAAAACACAACTATTGTTATTAAATACTTACATTAAATACTACAAATCATATTAAACACACAACACAATTAAATACCTACTATTTTAATCAAATAAACCCAGCAACTACATACTAACTATCACACTCAAGAACATTTCACTGGTATATTTTAGACTAGACATGGAGACTATGTACAAAGTACGAGTTGCACAGAGAGCCATGGAGTGCACCATGCTTGGCATCAACCTGCTGGATCGAGTTCCCAATACCGAAATCCAACGCCAGATGAAAGTCCAAGACGTCGGAACAAGGATAGTGGAACTCAAGTGGAACTAGGCAGGACACTTGGCTAGGCGAGGTGATGGCAGGTGGAGTAAATCTTTGACCGAATGGTGGCCAAGAATAGACCTAAGAAGTCCAGGACGTCCGACGGCGTGGTGGGTCGACGATATAAAGAAAGTCGCGAGCTGGATGCGCAAAGCACAGGACCGGGAAGGGCGGCGTTTACAAAGGGAGGCCTACACCCAGCAGTGGGTACTTATGGGCTGTAGATGATGATGATGATGGAGACCAGTAGAAGAGAGAGAGAGCTTCAGCTACTGCCACTACGGTTGATTTAGCTGCGATGACAAAATATCGGCTTTGAGTTTTAATCTAAACAAATTATTACTGTTACGCCGAGGCTGTTAAACAATGAGTAATAATCGAAGTTTCTCGAGCGTTTTTGTCTTGCTGTGTTATTGTCTGCGATTGCGCACAATGGGGATGGGTCGTTCTGTCGAAACACCGACCCTTTCCTGGAAGGATCGACATCGTTCTCGAACAATCGAAATGTGTGCGATATAAATAGGCCGGAGAGATGGCCGGACAGTCAGTCTCAGTCAGTTAGTGAGTGAGTCTCAGCGAGGCCCTGGAGGACTGACGTGGAGAAGGGTCTCGCGTGAACAGTAGTTGCTCGTCAGTCAGTCTGGATTAAGCTATACGTGCGAACATTTCGGTGACTTTAAGTGGTGCACCAGTGGTGTGAATTAGTGTGTTGTGATTACGTGTGACCAAGTTCGTGTATTCATCGTTTAGTGCTGAATAAAAGTGTTATTTTGGTTAGACTGATTCCCATTATTTTATCCCGAACCCTCAGCTCGTAACATTACATAGAGGTTGAGGGATGTTGTTCCAACACTTCGTAGCGCAATAGTTAAAGCTGCTACGAAAAGCTGCGGTTCGTTAAGTTTATAGTCAATTGTTATTACAAAGTACCTATGTGTAATTGTATCACAAAACGAAATGAAAACATTACTGAGACGACTTTTGTTTTTTTTTTTTTAATTTGATAGAACTTCGTTTGACCACAATCTCACCTGATGGTAAGTGATGATGTGGTCTAAGATGAAGCACGAAGATCTAGAAGAAACCTATTTACTCTTACCTTAAAGAGGCCCGGATTGTATTCTTTAGGAAAAACAGACGACGGCAAAGTGTTCCATACCTTAGCTGTACGCATCAAGAACGTAGAACCAAAACTGTGTGTGCGAATGGGTGGTATATTGTGGCTCAGTACCACCCGTACCTAGTGTACGGGTGGTACTGAGCCGTGCGCCTGCTTGTCCTTTGATGGAAAGGAGACGGCGGGATCAGATCGTATAGTTCCTGGGCACATTCCCCAAAATGTATTCTGTAAAAGATCGATAGGCTTGCAACTTTACGGCGGTGTTCGAGACTTTGGGTCTTAGTCTCCGCCATATATTGCTCACCTATAAGCCTAAAAGCCCTACGTTCTATCGAGTCTAAGGTAGCGAGCTGGTATTTGGCCAAACCATCCCAAAGGTGGCAGCAGTACTCCATACCAGACCGGACTTGAGCTTTATAAAGACTAAGAAGCTGTCCTGGTGTGAAGTATCTCCTGACCTTGTTGAGGATGCCCAGCTTCATGGCAGCTGTTTTAGCCTTAGACTCGATGTATGAGCTAAAGTTCAGAGTAGGCGTGAGCGAGACCCCTAGGAACTCGAGGTGACCTTTTACAGATAACGGTACATTTTGGAAAGTTGGAACTTGGTTAAACTGATTATTTTTCTCAGATCGTAACCAGTGAATTTTAATTCTGGTATTTGTTCCAGGTATCAGACAAGAACAGGACATTTTCGTTCGACTTATCGATTCAGTGACAAAACAGGTAAGTCAATGTATTAACATTTTTAGTTTTTTTTCACTGAAAAATCAAGTCAAATCCTTTCTTAGTATTTAGAAATTGTGCAAAAAATATATCAACATAATATGAACCAGCTAGCTAATTGATTCAATTAGCAAGTAGGCGTACCGATTTAGACCACGGATTTTATGAACCATGCTCACTACCCACTTTACCATCAGATCGCCCGCGCCTCTCACGCATTCTCCCTGCGTATGCCCCGCGCCGGTCACGTGTCCGCCACGCGGCAGATTGTCATCGCCGCTGCCCGATTAGACCCTAATCCGCACGCCCTCTAAAGCCAGAATTTATACCAAAAGCAGTTTTCCAGCGCTTGTCAGCTAATAAACTAGTACAGGGGCATATCATACTTACCTTAATACTCCCTACGCTGATGAACGTGCCAATATTAATTGACTCAGTTATTCAAAAAGCAGCTGTAACTATACTATACATTAGATTTTACCTTTTCATAGGAGATAAACCAAATATGTATAATAATGCTTTATATTACATGTTATGTCACATTTTTAATAAAGTCATGTCATGTGTTTTTGAGCACCGTCGTAGGTACAACGCTGAGATCTGCGACTTGAGAATGTTGATATTGAACATCGGTTATCGGTGACCGAAATCGTCACTAAAGAAAATTATTATACCCACAAAATAGTCTTTTATTTGAATAAACGGGAGCTTATACCGATAAAAGTCTAAAGTAAGTACTAGTAAAAGTCAGCGGAAACCTGCTTTTTGGCTTAATTCTTCCTAAATTGCATTGCATTTCACAATCATTACCGTTATCTCGTGTTACAATTTCATTCCACGTTAGTTTTAAATCTCCTTTGTGGTGTCAAGTAATTCAAGATTTGATCGACAGTTTCAAAGGGTTGTAGATAAATTGTTGATGCGTCTTGATGGGGGTGTGTGAAAACACTTTAGTTGCATTGTCATTTATTCCAATTGAAATTCGATATTTCTTTTGTTTAATGAGATAGTTAACGATTAAATATTGCGTTTAAACCATAAACTCGTGCGTTTAAAATTGTTAATAAAATAGTATTATTTTTATCCCCATCGATATCACTTCTTCTTCGTGTCGATATGGTTCAAATTATTTTAAACATCAAATGTTGTTTTGCCAATACTTGGCCACTGCAACAGCGTTATCTGTGGCGGAACAAGTATCCCTCAGGGTGCAAGAATAAGGGCACAATATACAGCCTAAAAAGTGTGCCATAGTCTGAGGGTATGTACCGCATTCGCAACTAGTCGCCGACTTTATTTGCCAGCCTCCTCTAGGTATTCTGTGGCACTCTTGACTATTATTTTCAGAATACAAAAATACCAAAACAGTTATAACGTAGAAAGTGTATGTCATTTTAACTTTATTCAAATTGCAAACAATATGAAGTAATGAATACTATGTTCAGAAAATAATATGTAACGTATACCTATCGATATACTACGGCACAGTTGAACATAATTAACGAAAACATGATGAAACTTTGCCGCGTACCTCACATATATAATTTCAACACGTCCCAAGCTCTTAGTATTGTGAAACAAGAGGCCAATTACGAAAGATTTATGCCATGAACATAATTAACTTAGGCCGAACGTAGTTAACTAAGAATTACGGAATTGTGTATGCGCGTTTGTTCAAGAGATAACCAAACGAGTATAGGTGTGATGTAGCTTTTACATAAATATTTTGCCGTGGAACATTGCCCTTTTATTAATTAACAAATACATATGAAATGTAGGCACTAATCAATCTAGATATGAAGCAAAAACTATCCAGTCTGGAACTATTTGACATTTGCTAAAATAGTTTTATTTTACGAATAATTTGGTTGATTGGGTGTAATGTTAGAAAGGAACACAATACTGAATTGATGATGCAAGTAAAGGAAGTTAATGAGTTATTAACACAATTGGACAAGACAAATTAAAAGAAGATTATATAACCCTCTTTGAATAAAACAAGATAATTGCCCAAATACACTTATTTTTGTGACAGAGACACGCAAAAAGGTCGTATAAAAATGGCGATGAAAAGATGGCGTTCGGATAATAGAGAGTTGTGGTCGATTTAATTGTATTAAAACGTTAGGCTGAGCACACGGGCAATCAGCTAATGTTGTACGGTGCATGCGAACTCGACACGCAACTAGGGTTGCCGGATCAAAAACCAAAAAGTCTGACGAAGCTGTCAATGTGACAAAAAGTCGGATGTAGATTTTTTGGGACTTTACGAGTAGTGACGTAAACAGTATCAGTTTTTAAGGAGGTGAGTATGCAAGTGATATTTATATGACACGATACAATGAAATAAAAATAAGGTTAGAAAAACAAGTATGAAAGTAGGTACGATAAATTCCAATCAGTTTCAATGAATGTACTGTTTACCAACTTTTCTTTGATACCTACCTACCGATATTATTCAACACGTGATTTGTGAACGAGTGCAGTACATGCACAAGGATGTCCATTTTTTCGTAATTATCTTGCAAAGTGTAAGATAAGATAAGATAACTCTTTATTTTAAAAATAAAATACAGAACATAATTTTTACAAATTATGATACAAATATTACAAATATGATTTAGTGTAATGACATTTTAGTGGATGTTATTAACTGATATGGATTTAGAAATAATTACTATAATATTTTAAGCACCAAGTACGACATTGTTTTTGAATATTGCTACTATTCGCGGCACCCTGTATACATCATTTACGATTTATGCAAAAAGTATTGTTAGAAATAGCTAACGTGTAACGTAGCGTCTATAAATGTAACGGAAATGTAAATCAAATTCAGGTACAGATCCTAATTATATTTACTGTGGTCAAATAACTGAATAAAGTTGACCGGATAAACAATTAAATGAAATGTACACCCGGACTTTTAGCAACCCTAAACGCAACTCTTGTTTCGGCGAGATTAAAAAAATTACGCCATATCTGACATTGTGACATGGTTTTTGACGGTTTCATCTATTCAAACCAGAATGGAAACCCAGCACTTTAATCAGTGAAAAGTTTTGTGAATTCTAAAAAAAAATTTGGGTTCGGAGGGGATAAAGAATACCTAGTTTTTACGATTTGATCTAAATTTAAAATACCTGAATTTGATTACAAGCCACTTATATGTTTTATAGTTATTAATGGCTATGCAGCATTAATCACCGGATTATTTGTGTTCCCATACTAAATCACGATCATATCAATATCTAAAACATCAATCTGCCACCCTCTGTTTAGTTTTATTCTTAAGATACTGACCCGCCGCTCGTCGAATGAGATTCGCCTAAATCCCATAGAGCAACTAAAGTTGAATAGAATGGACGTGTGTAGGACACGTGCCCGAATGATTATGTTTACTTAACAATGTTCAAACAACATATTAATTTGGTGGGTTTTTGTTAGGATAATGACTTTCGGAAGCTGATTAGAATTGGTTTTGGAGTTTTGAGTTACATGAGTTTTTTGACGTAGAGCTCTACTAATTTGATTGTGTCCAGCTTTCGAATCAGATTATACCAGAATGAAACTTGGTCATCGGGAGAATACTGCCTCTTAATATATAAATAAAAATCCTTTATTTCACAATTAAAAACGTAGACAACCAAGCCATGTTCTGACCTTTGTTTTTCTCTAGAAGTTAAAAGATTGACTTACAATCACATAACATAAAGTGTAACATAAGTGTAACATGCACAGATGAATACAGTAGAATAACAGTCTTAATGGAGAATCGATCAAATGCACTTTTTATACATAAAATGTAAACTCTTGTGAAGTCAGCGTCCATTTTTAGCTGTAAAAATAATTTAAGTTTTTTCTGTGAAATAAAACGCTAAAACTGAAAACACAATAAAATCTCGCGATGCCGGCACCGCGTTCCGTTGGTGTGAATGTAGAACGTAAATCATTGAATTTCTTGTCTCATATACCCGGTTTTCCAGTCCATTTAAAAAGTTTTATAGTGCAGTATTGAATTCGAAAAATGTAAAGAAAATAGGTTAAGTTGTGCTTTACATATTTACTTGATTGTATATTCTACCTTTATATTTATAGGATTCAATATCGTTAAGCCTAGATCTAGTATATTTTTTTTTGTAAAACTGATTACTATGAACAATGATTTTTGAGTAAAATTGTTGAACCTTATTCTGTGACCCTATGAATGATAATAACTTACCTAACTTTTTGACTATTACTCTGTTTCTATATACAATTCAAGCGATGCGGGTCATGTACCTAAATCACGTGCCAATGTTGTTTGATTCAGCTCTTCTTGTCTTGTACAGTTTGTTTGTTTTATGTGTAAATTCGAGGCGTTGTCCTTTTTAGGGTTCTGTACCCATTGGTAAAACGGGACCCTATTACTAATACTTCGCTATCTGTCTGTCCGTCTGTCTGTCTGTCTATCCGTCTGTCACCAGGCTGTATCTCATGAACCGTGATAGTTAGACAGGTGAAATTTTCACAGATGATGTATTTCTGTTGCCGCTATAACAACAAATACTAAATACAGAATAAAAGAAATATTTAAGTGGGGCTCCCCTACAACATACATGATTTTTTTGCCGTTTTTATAGATAATGGTACAGAACCCTTCGTGCGCGAGTCCGACTCGAATTTGGACGATTTTTTTATAAAAAGCACTGCAATGTGCAAATAAACAGCACGTAAGTACTATGAAGATGTGTTGATAAAATAAGCATTTATACTTCATCACAATTTTTTATTCATGTTTGTGTTTTGTCATATTTTTTTTAATGTGTATATTTTATATCCTGAATAGCGAATGTGAGCTAACATAAAATTGTTTCATAAGATCTTTGTTTACCACATTGAAGCAAATAAATTTGTTATAAAAAAAAACAGTTGAGGCTTCATTTTGCTTTGTAAAACAATACTTTGTTCTACAGCAGTATCCACCCTAACCCTAATTATATCATTCAGTAGTAACGAAACACAATCAGAGAATCAGCTCCATAATGAATCAGACTACACAAGTGCCCAATGACCACATTTTTTTCAACCCCCGCAATTCCCATGAGATTGAATCCCTGGCGACAGAATGCCCAGCTCGGGGATAGCTCGCTCCAGGCGATCCTATGGGACCTTACTGAGGGAATGAACTTGAAAAATGATGTCGGCTCGACTAGATAGTTCTAGTTAGTATGCGGAATGGAATCGATGATATTTGGTGGATATTTGTAAAGAGTAAAGGATTTTCCGTCGTTATGAGACTATCAAAAGGGCAAAATTTGGATATACTCGTCATATAATATTTCCGATGAAGTATCTACGAAGTAAAGTAATTTTTATTCAATAGTTAATAGTCATCATCATCATCATTAACCTATATCAGTCCACTGCTGGACATAGGTCTCTCCCAGGGTGCGTCATTGAGCCCGATCCTCAGCTCTTCTCATCCAATCCTTGCCAGCCACAGCGAGCAAATCGTCACTCCATCTAGCCGGAGGGTGTCCTACACTTCACTTGCCTAGACGTGGTCTCCACTCCAGAACACGTTTACCCCAACGGTTATCGGTTCTGTGGCAGATATGACCGAGAATCAGGAACGAGGTTATCCGACAGAGAACCAAGGTGATCGACATAGCTCAGAGGGTCATCAAGCTGAAGTGGCAGTGGGCCGGTCATATCTGCCGCAGTTTATAGGCAATATTCATTTATTCATAAAAATCACAAGGATCACTTTGAAACGTCAATTTTACTGCCGGACGACCTAGCCAGGAAAGAATCAGGGAAGAAACAAGGCTGGTTATGTTTTTTAATGATCCTTTACACTAGATTTAGACTTGAGGTTCTAGATATAACATTAGGAATAATACAAAAATAAAAGTAAGTACATACTTATTATGAATAGATTTACTTCGATACTCGAAAAATAGATGTCCGCACTTGTTCCATACTCCATACCATGAAAATATAGCGCAAAAAAAAGTTCAGTCGCGGAACTTTGCAACGGAACTAGTGCGAGTACACAAAATCAATAAAACACAACATTTTAATAGTTTTCGATGACATCGGTACATTTATTTCTCTAATCCTTCAGTCGCTCGTTTAAGACTACTAAAGTACTTGATTTACAATCACACCTGATACCATACACCCCATTTAGACCCATAAGCAATTTTGCTTAAATACTTTTCTATGACCCTTGAATACCTATTACGCAACACCCTACGATCACGAAATCCTTACAAATCCTCCGTACAAAGGACGATAATACCAAGCTATTTCATATTCAATTAAATATTTTGTCAGGGATGAAAAAATCTATTTCGGATTTCGAGGGATTTGAAGAAGATGTTGTTTGATGTAACTAATTTTTTGTGGTATTTGGTTTTGGGTTTTACGCAACACATGTATTTAAACATGTTTAATAGCTTGGTACATAGATTTGTTAGCAATGCAGATATTACGATCAGGATCTAGGTCTTGAGAGTTTCATCTATTCGATTTAAATTCTATCCAAATCGGTTTAACGCGTTGCTATATAAAAAACATCAAACTTCGGGTTTTTTTATAGCTGGAAGAGTAAAAATAAGTTTATTTGTTGAAAAATTACTTTTTCAAAACAAGCTTTTATCAACCTCCGTGGCGCAGTGGGCGTATAGTTGGCTGAGACGCAGTAGGTAGCGGGTTCAATTCCCGCCACGGAACAAATGTTTGCATGATCTACAGATATTTGTTCCGTGTCTGGGTATTTTTCTATATATTATAAGTATGTATTTACAAAAAAGGAAGTATGTAAGTATTCTATCAGTTATCTGGTTCCCATAGTACAAGCTCTGCTTAGTTTGGGGCTAAATAGCGCTGTGTGAAATGTTCAGCAATATTTATTATAATCGGAACCGCAAGCAGATTCAAATGAGCCAAATACTAGTAGCCTACTATAATCCATTCAGAAGTTCCGTTGTCTAGCATCTGTCTCCATCATGAGACCACCTCCATGGTACCATATTATTGTATTGTAACAGAAGTTACATATGTATTCCAAATTTCAGCTCAATCGGTTTAGGGGAACGGGTTTAAAATTAAGTTGCAAGATTCCACCTGGACAAACATACATACATTGCAAGTTAATAAAAAGCTTGTATTAAGTTGGATGTAGCCTATTTTTAAAATTTTTTTTACAAATCGGCAAAATTCATGGGCTTCAATGTAATTTTATCTTTAAATTGTATTAGGTCAGTGCATATTTAATGCAAATTAGGTTTTGGTCTCAATAATAAAATGCAGGAGAGGGTGAATAAATTAAAACAATTACGTAATGGCTTGACGAAGACGGAACATTATTATCTTATCTGACCGATTTTTAATTAGAATTCTTATCTATGGTTTTGGTAATTTTGTCTATTGTGTATGGAATGTGTAATTTATTTTAAAACCATCTCAAAAATTTTCAAGCCTAGACGGGAGCTAACGGCGCTTTAGTCGTAATCTGAATCATCTCACTAATTTGGACCCTGACGTGACAGAGCCCGGTAGCACAATTGGATAGTGCATCCTCGTATCAAGAGGAAGGTTGCGTGTTCAAGTCCCGTCTAGACTTGAAATTTTTAGAGATGGTTTTAAAATCTTGGAATTCTGCGTATGTGTTCGGATAACACCCTAAAAATAGAAAAATAAAACGAGTGTGATATAGACCACACGACTGAAATAAAATTTCTTTAGCACCTCTGTCTCTTGCCCCTACGGTAATATACGAAACGTAACTATCTCGCTTTCTATCTTCACTAACTTATATCTCCCTCTCAATTTGCGTTCACCTCACCCGATCACACTTTTCGTAACACTCTCGTCACGCATTCACCAGCTTACTCCCCAAGTCAAGCGTGCGTAAAGAAGTTTTACTTCAATAATTTATGTTTTGTTTCAGCCAATTGTTTATGAAGGCCAAGACAAGAATCCAGAAATGTGCAGGGTTTTACTTACTCATGAGGTTATGTGCAGGTAAGAGAAAAATATTAGTATTACTGGTATACTCGTAGTAGATATTGCCAGCTCATTTGGTTTAGAAAATGTTTGAAAATGAAATAATAAAATTTCACTTACAAGACAAGTTAATGCTAACTTAATAAAACTTGTTACGAAATCGGTGACCATACGTTTTCTAAACTACGGGTAATTTGCGCAACGATGCCTAAACGTATTTAGGGGCTTAATATGATTTAAGGAGGAAACCATACAAACACGTCAAATTTAAACATGTTTAGTCGCTAAATACGTTTAGGGATCGTTGTGTAAATCGGACTATGTGTAAGTAATATAAACTTTTACCGGAAAAGTGTGTTGTTTCTTCGTTTTCGCCAGCGACTATACGAGACAGCGCAAGTGCGTCACACGACACAGACTACGTAGCAGTAAATGGTTTTAAGTATTATTATTATGTATGTTAGACACTAAGGTATATGGGCCGTAGAATTAAGTTTTAACATCTTGTACTTTCCTATTGTTGCCTGAAATAAAGATTTTTTATTATTATTATAAACAATAAATATCTATGCTGGCCAGTATTTTGGCCAACGTTTAAGCATTGCCATTCAACGTGGCAATGCGGCCAGCATTCTGGGCACGCTACCCACTGGCAGCGGCTTGTTAGATTAGGGTTTTATATATAGTTTGCTTTGTATATACGTTTAGTTGCATAACATAAATCACGTTATTAAAAATATCTATACATAAAAATATGTTCCTTATGTATCTCAATATCTGGGCAGTATTTCAGCTGCTCTAAATGTTATCTACACTGTACAGTGATATACACTATCAACATGCGAGTATTGTGTTCATTTCGTAGACAGTGGTAGGTACTCTTATTAGTTCTAGACTTTTCAGTCAGTCTGATAACACCACGTATGACCCGATACGTACAAAAGGGTTCGAATTTATGATATCATCGATCTACGGATCAAGTTCTATTCAGAGTGACCAATTATGAAATATCACAATAGATTTGTTTTCTTAGAAATGCCACTGATCATTCATCATAAAATATTTAACTCGAAAAAAGTTAAACTTTTGCCAGTCATGTCAGTCCCAAGAAATGCAATCTTCCTTCAAACTTCACAGCTGTAACGCTCATGATTGTATTAATATTAAATTTTGGACATTGTCAAAATAGCTGTGATCATTGATCATTGTTACCTTGGCAACATCCAAGTGTAACCTTCAAATAATTTGATCTGCAGCAGCTTAATTTACAATAGTGTTTTAGAAACAGAAAACCCCTTTATAAAGCTAAAGTATTAATTATGAAACCTAAGGTTAAACTTGCCCTTGTAACTTTGAAACAACAAAACGCACCGGCAAAAGTGAATGTCCTTATTAATTTAACCATTTGTTTGGGGTGGTTTTTCCGCTCGTAAACGCGGAGAATCGTCTCGCCGACGCGAATGTGTGTTTAGCCACGGACTACGTATGTGTGGGTAATTGCTGCCAACTCGAAAAGCTAGAATTGTAAAAAATGTGGCTAGATCTAACTAAAAAAACGCACACGTGAGTCTTAATGTGCTAAGAGCTCTGTCACATCGCAATAGTAGAATAATTCAATAATGTTTTAAGCATTCTTATCGTAACATGTGGCATCTTGATCCCATAAACATTCTAACAAAGCTAAGGGTTAAACGTATGAGCGTTTTTAAATTTACTTTTTTAGGTTCAAACTAATTTAAGCTGTTGTTGTATCTTCAAATCTTTAATTGATTCTTGTAAAAGTATCTTAAATACCGAAGTTTACAAAAAATTACTCTTCGTAAAAGTGGCCAGATCTATCCAATACATAGCGTTGGCAACAGCGGTGTAAGCAATTAAAATTTTATTCCACCTTAGTCGATATCACCATCTCTCTTTCCTGGATACATGTGTCTTGCTCCTTCGTCTTCAGGGGTGGAGTCTCTTGGGAGTCTGTCCTTTCAATGTCTTTGCCCTTTGCGTCCAGGCGGCCCGGTAGGGCGCGCTACGGTGCACTTGATTAGTGTGGACATGCCTGATTTATTTTTCTGTTTGTCCGTAAGACGTTCAACGTTGGGTTGTAGATGCACTTTGAATTTGTAAGGAAATGCACGGCTACTAAGTTAGTTGTATGGACCAATTTTGATTTGGAATTTTATGGATTATCTTAAAATATTATACTGCTCCTTGGGATTAAAGGTTAAACATGTCATCAAAATGGCTACAAATCAAAACTGAAAATTGTCTATTATCGGGAATTTGTCAGAAAATTAATTATAGCTTGCTAAAAACGCGTGGCTATTGTAATACGACTAAAGAAAAAGATTAAAATTAAATTATATAAAATAAGATATATATATATATATATAAATATATTTATAGTATTTTATATCCATAGTATTACATTTATTTTAAATAAGATTTCGTGTTAACAAAGAAATAAAATACATACGTCAGAAAGTTTACTGTAGTATACATACTTACTATTTTTTCCGTAAATATCTACTACTAACTAACCCGGCAAACTTTGTTCTGCCGTTTAGATTAACAAAGAAATCAAATGCAGAAGAAATGTCTTCTTGTGAACTGTGAACTTTCAACCATTACTTCACACCCTTTATGATTATTTTTTGAAACAAAAGATAGCCTATGTCCTTCCCCAGGATATAATCTATCTTATTGCTAAATTTCATCACGATCCGTTCAGCCCTTTAGTCGTGAAATGGTAATAAACAAACAAACTTACAAACAAATAAACTAACAAACAACAGTTACTTTTGCATATCTAATATTAATATGAATTATTTGGAGTTACCCTGAATTATTCTTAAGATTTAATATAATTTCAACTAGACATTTCTATTTCGTTTATTATTATGGTCTATGCAGAAGAACCTCCATGATATATCCTGAAATAACGCTATAAATCGTTCGTGCTATGATAGACACACATCTCGGGACCCTCCGGAGGTACATTTACTAGCAATTTATTGATTTCTCCCCCGATTGGTATCCCTTTAAGTAGTTTTATCTCTTGCAGGTAGGGGCGAATATGACTCATATTATTGCAACGTTGGAACAACTGAACACAACAGTTTATTTGCCTACTAATATTATTTTCAATTTTATAGATATACTTACTTACGAGTAATGTCATCACACTAATATTATAAATGTAAAAGTTTGGATATTTGTTCATTTATTTGTTTGTTTGTTACTCAATGACGTCGTAACGGCTAAACCGATTTCGATGAAAATTGGTATAAACGTAGATTATAACCTGGATTACCACATAGGCTACCTTTTATCCTATAAATCAGTTCTCATAGGATAAATATAGGGTGTCAAGTCAAGGTGCAACAGTGAGTTTAGCTTTATTTCTAGGTTACCTACACATTTAGGAGTGTAACGCGTACGAAGTCGCGGGCAACAGCTAGTAAAAAATATAGAGAAGATAGATTTGGGAGAAACCTTTATCTAGCAGTGGAATAGAAAAGGTTAAGAAAATAAAAATATAGTGGCATTTCTGTATTTCATAATGTATTTCATGACTATTTCTGCCGCGTAGCAGCATTGATGTATCGATTTGAAGGGTATGGCTGCCGGTGAAATTACAAGTACACGAGACTTTAAACCTGTATGTTTCAAGGTGCGTGACCTATGTATGTAAAAAAACACTCCAAAAATAGTGTCATAAAAAATATAGATTTGGGGAACCTTTGTCTAGCAACGGGGTAGAAAAGATTAGGAAACTAAAAATATACGCAGAGGCATTTTTTTAATATTTGTTGGGTAGTATAAAAATGTTTTTTTTTATTTTCATCAAAATAATGAAAATAATATGCGAAAATGAAACCGTGAACATATTAAAATAAGGCCAAACAATGTCAGTCTTTTTATTTTTTTTTGTACATAATCATAAACTATTTTAATATTCTGTAAATGAGCATATACCTAGCTGGAATTGGTTGTATTACTGATTGAAGGCATTTACTTTTGTCATTTTATGTACAAAATTGGAGTAAATAATAGCACTTTCATGTTTGTTAATGAACTCTATACTTACAAAATAGTTGCTTAATTCTTTACTAATTAATTCCATTTTCTATTTCTAATATTTTAATACTCAAGGCAGGAAAATATACTAATCTGTTGGCATAACATGTATATTATAGGTTAATCTGCTAGTTTAAGGTTCTTTACATTAAGTTACATACATTCTCTGAGTTTTTTGCTATATTTGAATTAACTACATTCAAATACATCTATTTTGCCTAAATATACCAAACTGAGTATTTATCTAATTTTTCACATAACGTCTTGAAGATACAATACCAAGTTACAAATTACCATTAAAATGACTAATTAAGATATTGTACAAGCCAAATCTAAGAAGAATAAAGAAAAGTTAGAAATGAAGAATGACTGTAACACTACATTATGTACACCGTTCACACCACAGAGCTGACAGTCTCAAAACATTAGTGAATACATTTACTCTCACATCCGTGAGCCCTTCTGTTGAAGCACCTTGGCTCGATCTGTAGGTTCTATGTCATTACTGTTAAGGGAACTACCACATTCCCGGCTCACAACACAAAGGAATTCAGCATGCTCTTCATTGCCATAGTTATACTGGGAGCCGATGTTGATCAGCTGTTCAAACTTCCACCCATCAGACATGGTGGACACCATCTGAGTTAGCTCTTCTTCATGGAACTGTAGCACTCTGTACACATGCTTTTTGGAATCTTTGAGTGGCCTCCTCTCTCTGAGGCATATCCTCTCTTTTACTAGTCTTATCAACTCTGTAATATTATAAAACTCAGCTTCTTCTAGCACTCCTTCTTCAGCGATGTCGTTGTTGATGACCAGTTTACCGTGACGAAGAAAATTCAACACTGGGGAAAAGTACGTTGGGTCTCTGTCTATTAGGTATGCGCCTGTCTCGTCCCTGTCTGAAATTAAGTCGCTATCCTCTTGAACTAATCGATACAAAAATGAATTTGGATCCCTAGATAACGTTGTTTTAGTTGTTAAGAAATATGTTCCACCGACGTTTAATTTGACCCACTGCTTACTACTCCGTCTTTCATTGTTGAATTTTTGAATATTTTCGTCAGAAATATCTTCGTCACTCAGTCGCTCCGCCATGGCGTACCATAAACAACTAATAATCTTCAACTAATAATCTTCTAATACCTATATAAAAATCACTTGTCACGGTTTTTGTGGTCGCACTCCTCCGAAACAAGTCGACCGAGTTTAATGAACTTTTTTGTATATTTGGTAAGTATGAGAATAGGTTGTAAAGTTTTTTTCACCCTCCTACCCCCACCCCCAGTTTTTAATTGCGATTTTAGTATTTTTTATGAACAATATCCATATAATTTAACCGTCGTTCATTGACGTGAAGTCATTTACATGAAGTGTCGCGTCACTTTGACAAGAGTGTTTATATAGTTTTTATCCCGAAGTTCCCACAGGAATGGGAAATTTCAAGCGTGCGAAGCCGCAGGCGGGTCAGCTAGTTGTTTCATAGAATTATGTTTAAGAAAATTTATGATTTTTGTCTGTTACAGTCGGTGTTGTGATAAGAAGAGCTGTGGAAACAGAAATGAAACTCCGTCGGATCCAGTTATCATCGATCGGTGAGTGCTTTGTCATCATTTTCATTTGATTTCCATTTTTGCTTGAATTCGTTTCGATATTGTTGAAAGTAACTTTTCCATCGCAATAGTATATCGTAGGTATGTTTATAAATTTAAACCCGCTCCTACAACAAAAATAAAGTTCCAAAACAAATCAACAAACTGAAAAGTTCATCGAACACAGAGTTATAAAACAATAGACGTGGCAACTTCGTTAATATTGCTTTGTTCCATTTGCGACGATTCATCAGGCGGCAATGACGGCAATCTGAAAACTTTCCGCCAAATGCATTTGCACGAAACTTTTGAGTTTCCGTTTTGTATCATATTTTTATTGCGATTCCAGACACTGATATTCTCATATTTGCTGGTGAAATGATTTATTTTGGATACAGTACTCCGTAGCTATCATTCAAATTCAACTAACATTAACCCAAAAACTACTGAAGCGATTCTAAAAAATCGTGTACTGGTATAAAGTTACACTATCCTTGAGTGTTATTAGCCAATATTTTATTTTGAGTAAAATACGTGCTAATCCGGGCGTGTCAGCTAGTTTGCTTAAAAATGTATCTTAAAATACTCGTGAATCTCCCATAACCGCATGCTTGGATACCAATCAAGATTGATCATAGAATGAAAAACAAAAGCCGATAATTACCCTGACGTCACGCTGCGCTATTCAACCAGATTCGATATTCAAACAATTTAGGCGGGAGAGTTGGCTAATCAGGCTGACAAATATCGATATTTGAATGGCGAACACTATTCAGGCACTATTGATAGGAGCTCGCGGGCGGTGCGACCTACTGCTTTTTATTTTTCGTCCTTTTTCGGGAATTCAATAGAGATAGGCGTCTCCCGTTTTCGGTACGTCGTCGTTCGATATTTGAAATGTAGGGTTGAGAGTCAAGAGTTTATGAGTTTTCTCTACCAATATTTTTGTTATCTTACATCCATCGGTCCAGATAAAACCTGCTCTACACCTTATCTCTCAAGAATCGCTTCATTAGGTACCTTCGCATAATGCAAAGTATGTGTTAAAATTGTTAAATAATCGGAAAGAAAGTCTTTAAATCGGAGATAGTTGTGTGGTTAAAACAGTGGAGTAGTTAAACGAAGAATGATTATTTTAAAGGGGCATGCCCACTCTCCCTTGTAAAAAATGCTGTCACTGCACACACTTGAAACTAATTGCTAATGATTCTAGGCTTAGTTAGTAATAAAAGAGCTAAGAAGTTAGTTATAAAAAAGTTTACTATAAAGAGAAAAATCAGTTTTTATTTTTCAGAAACAACCAGTTTTACATCACTGTATTCAACTACAACTTAAATAGTTTATTATTGTAATTATTACGATTCCTAGATAAATTATGATATTGATAATTACTATCAATTTAATCGTTTAAGCTTTAAGTCAGCAAACAAACATATATTCTTATTATATATAAACCAGCTTTGTAATTTACATCTCCCTAACTGTAAGATAATCACATACGCTGACGACACGGCTCTCTTGGTCCATGGTAGGAGCTGGCCAGAAGTTTGTGATTTCTCTGAAAATGCCCTTAAATTTGTTATGGACTGGCTACGCACAAACCTTCTCACCCTTAACATATCCAAAAGTAAATTTATTGCTTTCACTCCCAATCTATCCACTCCACCTTCCTCTCTATCTGTATGTGCCCATGTTTGTTCAAGAGATGCAGTCCCCACCACTTGCAATTGTACGCACATAGAGCAAACATCTTGTCTCAAATATCTTGGCGTCATGATTGACAACGCTCTAAATTGGAAGAAGCAGATAGATTCAACAGTATCACGCATAAGAAAGCTGTTATTCGTTTTCAAAACTCTAAGAACAGTTATTGACCTAAAATCCTTAAAAATCATCTACCTGGCACTAGCCCAATCCATCATAGCGTACTGCATCACTTCCTGGGGTGGCTCAGTTAAAACCTCGATGCTAAGACTAGAAAGGGCTCAGAGAGCTGTTCTTAAAGTGATGAATAAAAAACCTATCTGGTTCCCTACTACTGAGCTTTACTCGATCTGTTCAGTCCCCACAGTTCGGCAAACATTCATTTTGCAAACTATTCTTCGCAAGCACTCTCAGTTGTTCTATGACCCTAACCTGAAACATTCGAAACGGAGAGCAGATAAAGTTTGCAAAATAGCTCAACGACGTACAGCAGTGGCAAGTCGTCACTTCTTTTTTATTAGCTCTTCCTTGTACAACAGAGTTAACAAGGAAATTAACATTTACCCGCTACCCCACAACAAATGTAAGATTAAATGTCTAGAGTGGCTTAAATCTTTAAATTACGAAGATACTGAGGAGCTCCTAAAGATTCCCAAATAGTGCCTACACACAAAAACACACACTCCATTACACACATACATACACATACACCCTCATACAAACACACACACACACGCACACACAGACGCACACACTCACACACACACTCACAAATACATCCACCCACACAGATCCTTCTGGTCTGTTGGAGAATAACTAGTATTTTTAGTTTAGTTTTATGATAATGTACCATTTACCTGATTGGAACTCATAGATATATAGGAGGAGGGCGTTGGTGTCTGTAACACAGTATTCATACTAATACAGGCATCATCGTTTTAAACTGTACACATGACTGTATATTTGTTGTTCCTTAATAAATGCTTTAAAAAAATGCTTTTAAAAAAAAAAAAAAAAAAAAAAAAAACAAAAAACAAAAATACGCGAGAAAACAAACGAAACGGCCACAGACACAGATCACAGGAAACGGCTTGTGTAGGTACTTGTTTGTGAATGACGTACGCGCACAGTCATAGGGATTGGCATATCGACCATCGACTATTATCCGAAATATCGATTTATCGGCGCAAAATAATCGGTCAAATCGAGCGATCGATTATATTTAATCTCAAGACGCACGCGCACAGAAGTGCCATTTTTTACATCGCGCTCCTGTACAATCAACAGACGAGGGCAATTATTCCAGTAAATCAAAATTCAATATTTTAATGCACAGAAATAATAATCATCTGATTCTGTTGAGCAAATGTTGAATCGAAGTAAAATCGAGTTTATTTCGATTCAACACGAGCGCCACAGATAAATACAAAAATATACCTACCTATTTACTTCTGAAAATCAGATATTTAGTGTGTCAGGGGTAGTAATAAGGTAATAAAATGTACGAAAAATGTAAGTACCAATTGTACCCAAGCGAAAAATATGTATTTATTTGCCTTTGGAGATGTTTAATAGAATTCATTATGTATTTCTGTGTTGATTTTGTAAACTTGGATTGAATAGGTAGTCGATATCGATCGATATCGACTATCGTTTGAGTTAGTTCTTAATTCGATGATTTGGGAGGAATAACGAGTGATAGGTGCCTAACTAAAAAATATCTCATGTCTGTGTCATTAACTCGTCTCTGCATGGCCTTATGCAAAAATCGTGCGAAGCCTTAACCTCTCATCTGTTGATCGAATTAAAATCGAGATAATGCTACAGATAAGCAGAGTTATTTTTTTCCGCCTTTTTTCTCTCCACTGGTTAATCCTAAAGCCATCTAGAAGGTGGCGCTGGTCTATATAATAAATTGGAAAAAAAAAAAAAAAAAAGGTGGCGCTGAGATCAACGACCCGCCGATTATGATCAAAGTTAGCTGAGAGCGAGAGTATTTAGATCAATTGCGGTGCGTCAACAGCTGAGCGCAAATTCAGCGCGCACTGCGATTGGCTGAGATTATCTCGCTCGGGCGCTCGCTACCAGCGCGAGTCAAGCATAATACCACGAACGGGTTAATTAAAGAGAAAAAAAAAAACTATTTACAAAACGCTCATTGGGAAACAAATATCGTTTTGGTTTCGTACTTCTGAAATCGGTGACCGATTTTTCGTGTCAGTAAAAATACAGTCAAATAAATCGATTGTTTTATTTATGGTCTTTTATCAACAATCAATTATTGTTTCAAAACAACTCTGGCACAACACTAATGTTTGCAACTGGAGGCAATTTGCTACCATTTCATTTCCTGTCGTTTTCATATTCATTATTATTTTAAAATATTGTAGGATACTTTTCGTGTTAATCGATTGATACGTAGAATAACGAAAAAATGTAACATATTTTTTGGATGAACGCAATTTTTTGTGCAGTTGACAGCATTATATGGGCATGCCCCTTTACGAATCTCTTTTTAGCTTTAAGTGATAATTCCGCCCATTGTACCTTTGATTTAATTGTGTATTCTCTTTTGTTGTTGTATTATTTTTAAAGGTGTGGTTAAAGAAATAATCTAATCTTATCTCTATTAAATACCATTTAAAATGTTTGTTTATTTTAGATTTAGAAATTATCTTAGATAATGTACGAGTACAGCCCTAGCAACCCAAACGTCGCGCGTCGGTTTTGTAATTCGCTCGATTCAAATTTTTTTCTACCTTTGAAAACAAAAAAATCAACGGTGGCCTTTGTGAGAGAACTCTTTTTTGCTTTTCGACGGGGCATAAAGTTGATCGTTGGAAATTTTCCTGACCACGAAAAAAAACTTGTGATTTATTTCCATCGTTTGTAAATTAATCTGGTTCAAACATGGTTTCCATTATTAGCCACTGGTGTGTGAAATTTCAAATTTGGAATTTTGATTTCTTTTTGAATATTTATAGCCAGTATAAATAACCCTTTGATTTCTCGATTAATAAGTTTGGTTTCAACCATGCCTCAACGGTATTTTATGACAAGTTAACCTAATAGGTAATTTGTAAGCTGAAATAAATAAACAATAAGGCCGGTCACATACAGTCGGAATCCGTTTCAGAATATTGAATCGGAATATTGAAGTCAGCAAAACCATGCAAAATCGGAAAATAATTCAAAATTACGTACGTGATTCCTTGATTTTGTATGGACTTGCTGTCTTCAAAATTCTGATTCGATATTCCGAAATGGAATTCCGATGGTATATGACCGGCCTAACATAACTAATACGAGAAGGACTGCCTAAGTACCAACTATGATTGTCACAATAGTAGCCAGCTATTAATCCATCAAGGTTATTCCGCCTCGCCCATGAACATACATTTACCAAAATAGCAATTCAGGCTCTATTGTAATAGTCACAAAGTTCATTTTATACCGCTGGAATGTCGAACTAATTCGATAATTGAAATTGTGCAATTGCGTGCGAAAACGCCCAGCACCGAATTCATTACTGTCGTGTTTTTCGCAATTTGTTTTTTTTTAAACTTTTTTATGCACTGTCGCTGCCTACGAAATGATACCGTTTTTAACAGTTTAATCATTTTATGCGCGCGTCGTATTACTGTTATTAGGGCTTGGTAGGTACTTGTACTGAGTCAACCTTTTGCCTTAATTAAGTTAGTATTTTCGTTGATAGGTTTTTTACAACATCTGAATATGATAATCATTTAGGCATTAGTGTCTCTACAAGACATAATAAAATCAAAAACTTAAGTATGGTAAAAGATATACTGGAGGACTAAGTCATAAGTGCACGAATTTCTCAATTCATAATAGATACATGTTTTGTTGTGTACGACATTAATTTAAAACACACATCCGGAATCGTATTAACTGATTTTAGAGGTGGGTTTAATACCGGTAGCTTGAATATTTATCCGGCAATCGATACATTTCCAATAAACAATTTTTAACGTAAATCGGCGGCATCTTTGCGACGTTGCCACTTAGTCAGTTTAACAGGATGAATATAAATATAATTTGTTTACCTATTTTGTACAGGCTATTTCATTGATATTTTAGGAGTTAAGGGGGTTTTAAAATTTAATATTTTCTATGGTAATGAATTTAAAAAACCCTATTTAACTATAATACATAACAAAACACGCAGTATAAATATTTTTTATCCAATACCACACAAACAGAAACAATACAAATAAGAACAAAGCTAGTATAAAAAAGACAATAGAATGGCGGTCTTATCGCTGAATGCGATCGTCTATCATAATTGCTATCATCTTGATTCGTAGCAGTACGCAAGTGTAGAACCCCGTAGCAAATCCGTTCAGGAACATTTGAAAATCCCATTCGTCATGGACTTGTAACACTCGTAACATTCGTGTATCGATAACACGTCGAATAATTGACGGAACGGTAAAAGCAGGCAACAATCCGGAACCCTACGAATCAGCAGCAATTTGTTAAGTGGATTTTTGCCCGAGACACGAGCTCGGCTCGTTGCGCTCCTGTACACAATTTCATTATCTGTTCCCGGTACCGTGGCCGCTACTATTAACTTATGCGATGTCGCATTCCACTATGGAAATTTTGCACGTTATTTGCGTGAGATTTTTCTTAAATTATTATCGTAATTTTTCGTTTATTTAAAGGAGATATTATATCACTTTGTCCAGGTAAACGTTAGGGTAACATGCACAACGATCCCTAAACGTATTTAGCGACTAACCATGTTTAAACTTAACGTATTAGGCACTAAATACGTTTAACTATCGTTGTGCAAGTTGGCCTAAGAGTAATCAATGACATACCTACTGTCATTTATAACATAAGTCATTAACGTCGCATCCACTAACGTTAATTTCTATCGGCATGTGCAATGGCTATGGAATGAACGCCAGTGAATTTGACTAGCGAGAAAGAATGACGGTATTACTCACAAGAATTTTTTTGAGCTTTACCCCGTCGCGTTTCTGTACAGATTGAACGACAGGACAAGTCAGAAGGAATGTATCTTAGTGGATGGGACGCTATTGCCATAATTGAACATTTTTTTTAACTTGATAGATCTTCGTTTGACCACAATCTCACTTGGTAAGCGATGAAGCACGAAGATCTAGAAGAAACCTATTCCCTATTACCTTAAAGAGACCCGGATTGTATATTCTTTAGGAAAAACAGACGATGGCAAAGTGTCCTCTGAAAAATGAATACGAGAGATAAGGACGTATAAATAAAATGTTAATAAAATCAACCAAAAATACCCCCATTTTTATTCTGAAACCATTATAATACCAAATTAATAAACATTATTGAAAATAGATAACGATTACAATAAAAATCTACTGTCATTTAACGATGCACCCTCGTAAACTCTACTACATTCAGGTACTTAGGAGATGGACTTTTTAAATCAATTCGTGTCCACGCAATCACCCCATGTAATCACTTAAGAATTTTATGAACCGTAATGATTAAGATGTTTTGTCGTGCTTGGGTTAAGGGGAGATTTTTAACATATTGTGACTGGAATTGCTATTAAAGGATTAAGCGTTTGAGTATTGGTCGTAGGTTTTAAGGGCTTAAACTGTGTGGGAAACATCGAGCTTTTAATTGTGAGAAATAACTTTACCCTTGTACTTCTTGAACGCAGTTCTTGAGATTTGTTTGAATGCTATTAATGTGCCTGTAACAATCAAGCTGAAATAGTTTCATTAGAGATCTAATAATAATGAAAAGTGTTAGAGCCAATCGGAGTTATGACTTAGAAGCATATACATGTATATAAAGGTAAAATATATCTGTGATTAAATTCAAATATGACTTGCAAATCTGACTCATCATCTTCATCATATCAGCCACAGGATGTCCATTGCTGAGCATAGGCCTCCCCTATATATTTCCAGAGCGACCAACCCAACGGCTCCCAGCAACCTTTATCAGGTCGTCTTTAGATGAAAGCCTGACAATATACATAGAAATTTTGTGATTATCAAAAAAATTAAGGGCTGCTGCAGGAGCGGTTATTAATGATAAAAGCGCTGTCAGAGTTTTATATTATTTATCCGTCACAAAGTAATCGAGGTTTGTTTTATAATTTGTGCGTATTTTTGGTTAAAAACTTTAGTACCTAACCGTTTCTGTGGCTGCCCTAGATATTTTTGGCATTTACAAGGTTTTGGAGCACGAGCTTCAAATGTAAAGCCCAATAAAGATCTATAAGTAAAAAGTAGCTAGATATCAAAAGAGAATTTATTTGGCGAGAAGAGGCGCGCACTGCCGCGCGTCTAATGAGATAATGTAATAGCCGTGATTCTGCCGTTCACGGAACCGGAAATCACCGGAAAACTGCAGTGTAGATACGACTTTATAATATTAGCTGTTCTAATCTTATGCTAGTTTATTCTAGAATTAAATAAAAGATTATGTCGTGATAACAATGGACATACAATTTTATTGTTTCTGTTTAACTAATACTAACATACCTATTTCTGCCGTCAAGCAGCATTGCTGTGTTTCGGTTTGTAGGGTATAGTTGCCGGTGAAATTACAGGCATGCCTCAAGTTGATGAACGCAGGGCAGTGGTCTAAGTTGCGTGACCTACGAGGCCATACTTTGTTATAGGCGATGGTTACCACTTAATATCAACTTAACATCCTTGTAGTATAAAAAAACATAAATCAAAACTGCATAGATATGCAAAAGCGTAGATTTTTGTCAGTTTTTTAATTGTTATCTGTATATGAATCTACGCTAGAGTCTTGATTTAAACCTGAGTAAGGTTTCAGAATATATTACAGAGTAGGTATGAAGGTTATGGACGGCAGTTTATTATTTCTGCACTATTTTCAAAACGCGTCTCAATCAAATAACTGGTAAAGAGGGTCATATCGGATTGAAAATCGATTTTGTCGCACACAAAATGGGGTGTAAAAATCCATTGTAATATAGATGTCACCCATATGTCGAGAACTCTTGCCCCATTGCTACTATTCATCACAATACTTTTTATCGCTATTTTTAGGGCTCTGTATTTTCATAAAATCATAAAGTTCAGTACAAAATCCTTAGTTTGTTACTGTGTAGAAAATTACCAATTTAAGAGTTTCAGTCGATTTATTTATTTCACCATTAGTTTTAATAAATATAATAAAAAATATTGCTAGATATTTTACACACTATCGCTTAGATTACTGATAGAATAATTATATACATTTTTTTTGTAAATAGATACTTATAATATATAGAAAAACAACCAGACCCAGATAATGTATCGGTATATTTCTTACAGTAAGTTAATCGGCAATAACAGCAAAATTTTCGGTGAAGTTAAAGGTAAGTATTAGGCATTTGTAGTAAAACTCAGTGTTAACATTATAATAAATTCATATTACAAATAGTTGCCAACTACAAGTTTGTTCAACCGCGACCCGGAACGCCGTTTGCTGAGCAAGTTTCCATAACTTGGTAAAGTCTCTTTATTAATAGCTTTGCACTTTCTTCACTTTTTATAAAGAAGTACCAGTTATATGAATTTAAATAATGGCTTATTCCAAATGTTTTGTTGAAAAGTAGTTCTTGAATATTCGTACATAAAAAAGTAAAAAACTCATAGCATTTTGTAAGTAAAACCTTTTTGTTAGGGATAAACAACAGTCTAGTTATTTTAGAAGCGATACAGATACAAGTAAACACAATACAAATCACACAAATCTGTACAAAAAGCGAGCGCGCAACAAAAGAATTCGGCACACTTACGTTGTAATGTAAACCAAAAAAGAAAACTGGTCCCAAAAGCATACCCCGGGGGATACTCGCGCTTCTCCCGACCCGATACAGACACGACGACTGGTGATTAGGCTGCTTATCCACGAGATAGCGACAGAAACTGTGCAAGACTTAACAACTAGAACCGTTTTCTTATTCCCTCCGACCAAGCATTTTCTTGGCCGACTTTATCTAACGCTTTAGCTTAAAATTCCTATGTACCTAATGTTGGCGGCCAAGTTTTGAAGCTTATTTAATTTAGTGTAGCGATATAATTTTTGCATTCAGCATTTTATAAAAAAAAACTATGCGTACTTTTCTACTCGTTTTCACCAGTTGAGGGAGAAGGCTCATTATTTTTCTACATGAATTCCAAACGATTCCAGCAATAAAAGTATATATTCAGTTTGCTAATGAGACGTCTCATTTCTGATTTATACCAGTGCCCACAGATTTTTCTACTCGATAAGTCCGGGTGACGATCGTAAATTGAAATATGATAAAGTCGCAGTAATAAGCTCGGATAATCATATCGACCCTCTGCAGCAGGCCCTCGTCTAACGAAATGTCATGCTAAATTTACTGTAGGCAGCTATATCTTTCTGCAACGTAATTTTCGTGATTTTAAGGTAGCTTTTGTTGAGTTTAGTTTTAGAAAGAACATGTGGATACTAACAACATACATATCGGACGATACTGTGGGTAGGTATGTGGGAAAGGCTCATTTCTCCCTGTATGATTATATTTTATGTTACTAGCTACCATGTTATTTTATCGTAAATTTATCAGTTGCTAATGAGGATATACTTATTATTTTTAACGGAAATTTTCCTTTATAGTCCCTTTTTTTCTTCAAGCTTCTTTATTCGTACGTGTTCGGGCTTTCTATCTCAATTCAGAGCTCATTCCCGATTCCAATACGTGATTCGTCGGTTCGAAAATTATTCGGTGAAAATTCACCATCTCGTTAGAATGTGCGATCCGGTCGGGAGGCGAGCCAACCGCTTGATAAATTGTCCGGAATAATAATGATGAATTGCAACTACTCGGCTTCTGATGTCGGATCTAATCTATGGACCGATTCAACCTCCACATTAAACTCTACCAAACGTAAGAGTAGCAGTTCTAATCCAGGAATAACGTTTACAAATTCTTCCAGGAATTCAAAATTTCAGTTGAATTTCTTAAATTAATTCGACGTTTGATATTAAAGAAGAACTCGGCGAAATTACTTCAAATTAGCGACAAATCTATTAAGAGTAGGACGTCTCGAGCCCATTTAATTAGTGACGGGGGTTTTATCATCCGCCCTTCTTACTTCTATTCGTTGAAAATTTCGACTGTATTACAGGCATATTGGCGAGGCTTAAATAATATCAGGAGTAGCTAATAATAGAAGATCTTTCGTAATTTCAGGTCTGTCTTATTTTTTTACCACTATATATTTTATTTCTGTGTAAAGTGGGTTGTAAAAGCGACACCTAATGTATAACGGTCATTAAATACATTCGTGACATCTCCTTTGAAGACAAACACACCTCGTAGTAGGCATTAAAACAAAATAGAGTTAATTGTTACTTTTATGATGACATCGCGTGTTCTGGGGTCCGACAGTAAACAAAATGTTACTGTTAGCCCCGACACCGAGGAACGCCACGTTTCAAAAACCGTGTTAAATTGGATACGGCATCTCATTTAATCGGATCATACTTTAAAATATACATTAATGTAGAGTCATTATTTTATTTTTTATTCTTTTTTGTAGCATCTAACTTAATTAACAAGATTAATTCCAAGCAACTTATTAAGAGACGATGCTCACAAAGCAGCGATAAGACCACAGCGCTATGACACCGTTTCATACATATTTTTTACTTAAAGAAAAAAATTGTCCTGTGCATACAGAATGTCGTAATAATGTGCATAAAATTGTGAAGGTATAATTCAATTTCGTTATCGAATATTTTACTGATCCATATCTCATCACTTACATTCAATTAAATCGAGTGGCGTATTCATTAAGTTGCCACGATTTGAATGTAATCATGCCCTATTACTTGATTGATGGTCTTCAATCTTCAATTTAGGATTTTAATAATTGGGAAAAAACGTTGGCTTTGTTCCATTAGCTTGATGATACTGACTTTTTATGTTATTTGTTTTTCTTTTTTCTGATTTTCACATTACACTAGGACCTGAGAAAGAGTCAATGATACAAAAGAAAAAAATGCTATAGACATTACGACGGACGACGTGATTTATATTGCAGTAATTATTGCTTTTAAGGTTAATAATAGGAAAATACCAAACCCTAAAAGATCACTTTCGTGCCCGTCCGTCTATCTGTCTCAGAGGTTTATTATTTTTAGTAGTCGTGGTATTATAACGATAACTTTGGCACAGGAACGTTCGTTATAAATCCTACGATTCTGATTTAGAATTTGGTCTGGATAATGCGCGATTCGCAATTCAAAACAAGCGGAGAGCCATCTCCATACGTGTCTAAGCTCCTGTCACTTATAATCAGCGCCTGATACAGAATGAGCTTTAGTACACTGACTTTAGATATATAATAGCAATAGTGTTACTAGCTGAGACCTAAGGTTTTCTGTCGACCCTAACTTTCAAACATTTTGCTAAACGGTATTAGGCCTCACGCGCTTACTTCAGTTCCAATATCAGCTTTTTACGTAGGTCGTAGAGTACCGCTAAAGTGCAACTTCTGAACGTTAGTACTATTATTTCTTCTGGGAGTGTACTAAGAGCTGTTAGTACCCCCCTCAGGGGTTCAAGACGTCAGCGCGTTTAAGCACCAATTAATTATTAAGGGCGCGTTTCCTTTGCTCTTTGACGGCGCCTGCACAACAATGTGGCTAGCTTTCGTGATTGGATGCTTAGTAAATTGCATTACTGTATGCTTGTTTGTTTGATGGTATTGAACTTTAAAGCTTCCAACAAATCAGGATACTTAGTTCTTCACCCTGATTCTTCATTTACCTGTTAACGCATAGGGTTATATTGTCATATCGAACTCCAAAGAAAACGAAATATTATTTCAACTTGAATATTCACTAACACAACCCGTTTCTAAAATATTTTTTGTTAAAAGCTCACCTACTACAGAGTTCCATCTTACTTTGACATTTCTAGTTTATTAAAAACTAAATAGTCCAATTAGGTGTCCATTACACCAACGTCTTCGGCTTTATGCAGTTATAAAGATAGCTTTCATACGATCGAATATAAAATAGAAAGTGCTCTAAAGTGTATTTCGGCAAACATGACGCGGGGTCGCATTTGATGGAAGCGCTTCTTCAATTGTAAGTTGTAAATCCAATTTTCACTTTATATTGGTAGTTTCATGTTGCGTAGGGTGCATTTCGTAATGGACGTCTTTTGTGAAATCGATACCACGTACGATATAGAATTCGTATTCTTTTCATTATTTATGACGAAGAAAATAGTTTTTTAGTAACTTTTTATATATATTAATACTAGTACTTTATGCCAGTTATTTTTTATACTACTAAATGTGTACTAATTTATCACAACATATCACATTAATTTAATATAAACTTTAACACCCCATTTTTAGCCCATGGAACCTGATTTACGGGATAAAAATAGCCTATGTGTTAAGTGTAAGTGTAGCCAAGGTTATAATCTACGTACATACCAAATTTCATCGAAATCAGTTGAGCTGTTACGACATGATTGAGTAACAAACAAACACACATCCAAACTTTCACATTAATAATACTAGTGTCCGCCAGAGGGTTCGAACGCATGGTTTGTCAACAAAGAGTAATTTATGTATTAATCCAAGTTATAATCTACGTACATACCAAATTTCATCGAAATCGGTTCAGCCGTTACGACGTGAAAGAGTAACAAACATTCACACATACATCCATACAAACTTTTTCGTTTATAATATTAGTGGGATGGGATATAGTGGGATATATCTCTATGGGCCGTATCTCTATTAACCATTCTGATGATTAATATTATTGTACTAACACGGCATATTCTTCATACGCTGCTATAACATTAATACAAGTTTTTTAAGAACTAGATTGAAATCTTCCTTTTATATATACCGTGTTTAAAGATATTTTTGGTTGCAACGAATACAAGCGAAAGTAACTCGGTTATACTCTATAGGGGTAGATAAAATTGCATTGGGCTACCCATTAACGCCTTGTCAGATCTGATTTCGATTTATTTATTTGATAAATTGGATGTCGCTATATCTTAAAAATAATGGGAGGGGTTTTATTACACTAACAAGCAGTTAAGTTCCTGGTACCATTCAATAAGAAATATTTCGTTACGATTCAAAGGAATTTATTTTATATTTATTAATTACATATATCCATTTTTACAGCTTAGATAGTTAGTATCTTTAAAGTACAAACACATCTAAATTGTGCATAGAAATATCCTAATCAATACATAAAATCGATAAGAATTATAGAAAGTATTAGCAACTGTAGATAAATCTGAAAAACGCGAAGCTATTTTCCTCGACCTACGATTTGTTCCGTTGTCGCGGACAGTTAATGAAAGAATTAGCTTTCATTACTACTGATACGATTCCTTAAAGGGATTCTCGAATGAAGACGAAGTGCCCTTGTAACCTTTCCGATGGCCAGGATCAGCGGGGGGAGGGCCTTATCTGTGATTAGTTTTTTGGGACACCTTTAAATGGAGCTGATGGAGTTTAGTACCTACGTGTGCGATTCCAAATTACGTTTATCGAATAGGATAGTTTATTTTTGATCGAGCGAAGCGAGATCTCTAAATCAACTTGGCCAAATCGGCGTTGTATATGTATGTATGTCTTAATAGAAATAGAAATAGAAATATATTTATTGTGACCATAAAAGTTACATAGATGAGTTGTGTCCCTGTTTCCCAGAAAAGCGTAAGCTGTGGCCTAGGAAACAGTTCACTCCTGAATGACATGCTATAAATATTACAGTCTAGTACATGAAAAACGAAATAACAAAACAATCAAAGAAATATGGTGTCGGAGCGCACATGTTTACATGTATGCGAATGCACCAGTGTATAAGTGAGTATATGCGTGGGCCATGTGCGTGTGTATGTGGGTATTTTGTTTGCGTACGTGTTTTTTGTAAGGGTGGGTTTTTTTGTGTGTATGTATGTGTGTGTGTGTGTGTGAGTGTGTGTGTGTGTGTGTGTGTGAGCGAATATGTGTGCGTTTGCTCAAGTTTATTTGAGCAAGTCTTCTATACCGGCGTAATCAAATGTATCTAACCATTGCGTTAATATGCCTTTTAATTGGTGATTACTATATTTAAATATATTAAGTTTAGAATCAAGCTTAGAATATAATCGAGATGCGTTATAGTTATATTGTCTTCGAGCCAGAGAACTAAACAAATTGGGAATAGGGTAACGTTTAATTCTTCTTTCGGGTAAATTTAAAGTTGGAACCGTGAAGCGGTGATATCTACGAATGCACTGAAAATGATGTTGTTTGTTTTAAATGATACACAATGACATTTCTAGTTTAAAATTGAATCTAATTATTTAATTAATATGTGCTGGTATTATATTAAGTACTATTTCTTAGTTATTCGTATAGTAATTTAATTTTAGGTGACATGTAATTTGCACGCCACTGTGGTTGAATATGGTGAAACCATTTAATTTTGTAACATCTGTATAATTTTACCCATGTTTTAGCAAGTAAATAAATCTTTATCTTTATCTTTATGTATGTTTGTTTGTTTGATGATAACTCTCGAAGCATTTATCCGATCATCGTCAAATTTGGTATACCTATAGGTATGTAGTGATGGCACAATTTTGGGCAATGAGCTAAAAATATGGTGGGGTTGTTGAGATATTGGGGTTCAAGAGGGGTAAAAAAAACTAAAATGGAACTATTCGGTCAAGTGGCACGTACTCGTAAATAAAAGGTATTTCACGTAAGTACATTTTGATCCCGTTTTTATTTTTAGTTTAAACCTTGTAGTTTTTAGTTATTAGCCATAATTAAAACTGAACTTTGACAAAATTCACAGGGTACACCAGTGACCTCACAGAGCTAAAACTTGGTTGCGAGATTTAATGACACAAATATAGGCAAAACTGAAATCTACAATAACTGCAATTTCTACCCCAAAAAAAGATAACCAATTAACATGAACGCCCGTTACCTGTAAGTTGAATGAAACTGTAGGTTAAGCTAGTTGGTTATGCATTTCGTGGCACTATTTTGATTATTATTTTGATATATTTAGGTACAAATAATATGTTTTTTTTATGAGATACTCTCAGTTCGGGGCGAACCACTAGTAGTTAATGTGTTTGTTTTTAGTAACGGAACCAGCTATCTCCAATTTTTTTTAAGTGAAATGATGTTGTAACTACTGAAACAGGTAATTTAAAGTCCAAACTCTAATGACTTACCAGTGCTTAACTTAAAATCTGAAAGTTATAAAAAATATTATATCATTACTGAAGACAGATAAGTAATGGATCAAGCCCACTTACAAATTCTGATTGATCGACTTACATATAGATAGGCAGACCGAAGTAGGCAAAAAGATAAACGTAAGAGGACTTTCAACCCCAATGCATTTAATTAAGTCGCGCCGAACCCCGAAAATCGTCTCGAAACTCTCTCTGTTTAAATTAGTGCAGAATTCATTTTCTTTTTTAATTCGTCTCCTAAATTCAAATAAGATTTCTTTTTTACGTCGCCGTACCGTATAAAAGGGGTAGGCCAGGATTTGTCTGTGCTATTCACTTCGCAACACTAATTTCTCCTTGTTTCGCGATACTGATTGGACGATATATTTAACAATACTAACATGCTTCTCCGAGAAAAAAATACATCTTCAGTTACTACCTTTTTGGAGCAGGGATTCCTTTTTCTTATACCCCGTTTGAACTGCAGACAAAGGTTACATAAGTTGGTTTGTACACGCGTTAATGATACTAATAGCAATTAGAGCAAGGTTCTGTTTAGCTTGTTCGCTGTTTGGTGTTTATTTGATTGTGTTTGTCTGGGCATATTACGGGGTGGCCAGATCATGGAGGGTCTTAACGGGAGGTCGTTTGCTCTGCTGCCAGCCTTCTAAGATTAATGACATTATGCTAAGACAGTTTGTAGAATACGAACGTGACAAAAATCCAAGTGGTAATAAACTTAATGCAATACTTACCTACTTTGTATGTTTATAAAGACAATATAATAATGAAGTTCGCAATTAATAAAAATAATAACATGCACCATCTCTTTTATATTTAGAATCATAGATGTTTGACTATATTCGTGACTGGAATATCAGTGCCTGAAGTTTACATTTTTCACACCGGACCCAGAAATGAAAGCCAGACTGCGTCGGCACTGGACATCATAAAATATTTAACACTCATATCTTGCGAAGCGGTCCAAATATTATCGACTTGCCTATAAAACCGAAAATTCTTACTAGAAAAAGATGGAGATATATAATTTATTTGCGTAAGACAAGGACGGAAGTGCGGTTATTGTAAGATCTTTCGAAATTTTTCGGTAACGTTTGGTTTCTTCCATCGTTTTTATCGTGGCCGTTATGTTTTGATAGAGCTGTTTGGGTGAATCGCCGATATAACGTTTATGTTTTGGTTTTTGGATACCATAAGCAGAATGGTTATTGTTTTTTACTGTCAATATTAAAACTGGATATTTAAACAGTTGGTATACTTTCCGTGTTCTTATATAAAGAGTTAAGGGCCAAGTGATTGGCAACCTCTGAGGCACGTTGGACGAGTTACCGACTGAGACGCAAGAAATTGTGGGTTGTGGGACAAATGTTTTATGTTATGTAAATATTTGGTATGGCTCCATGAACTAGTTGTTTTTGATACCTATATAAGGTGTTTGAATACACAAAAATGAAAGGGGTTATTTTGATGAGCATAATAAATACATTTTTGAAATGATTACCATAGAATTGTGAAATTTATTTTGGCATGTAAAAACAAACACTTTACTAAACTTATATTGTGCATATTACTTGACATCTAACCATGTATCTAACCTGTATTGATGACGTCTCGAGACATCTCTTGTTGTCCCTTTCTAACCCAAAACCCGCAGCCATTTCCGAAAGAGATATCAAATCAGCCTGTATTTTTGGATGTCGATTACAAGAGTAGGCGGTAAGTTTTATATTGAATTAAACACCTAATCTTAGTCGATTTTCTTTAAAATTTGATGATATAATTAGTACATAGTTTTTTTTTCGAAATTATTTTTTTATGTTTTTAGAAACCTTCACTTGAATATCGTCAATATATTACCAAACACCCTGTATACAGGGAATCCTAGTGTCACATCATAGTCAGGACTATGATGTGACATTGGACTTCTAAATAAGCAACTGTAAACTTTATCTCCTTCGTTAGATAATTATCTAACGAAAATAATTAATTGTAATTAATTAATTATAATTAATACTTACGAGTGCCAACAATAAAGCTACTAAAAAAATTATGGACTATGAACGCATCTGCTTATAAAACCATACAAAACTCATGAAAATATGCGGCTGCGAATTCCCAATAATAAATTATACTCCTTGTCCGCTTACCTTGGGTTAACCGGCTTTTATAAACTACCCGGGTAATTTATAACTATTACCCGGCCGAAAACGATCACGTGATATCACTTTATAGCGTATTCATCCGGTAAATATGAGGGAAGCCGGTCATACGTTGTAGGTAAGCTATAATGTAAACGAAATGAACGGCCATATGCAAGGCTATAGGTTAGGAATTTGTTGTGAGTGCCTGAAGTGTTTAATATGTTTATGTTGCATTAAATAGCTAAAAGTTGTTTAGATTTGTTAAATTTTATGAAAACTGCTCTACACTTTCTTTATGTATGAAAGTATTTTAGACTGACATTTACATTTTATGCAATGGTTCAAGATCTCTCGACAATGGCAAGGTGGATATTAGAATTGTTATTTTTTGTCAGCACTCTTAAATAAATTCAAATTAATTCGCTAATTAACAGCATTAAGTATCTTCTATTACAGGTAGATAGAGGTACCATTAAAATTCACCTTTTAGAAATTTTCATTTAACCCCAACCAAAAAACATAGTGTGAACATCGCAACCGACTATCTTACTACAAACTACGTACTTAATGTAATCGCGCTCAATATCCTTTGTTCACTTTCAGACTCATTAAAAAGGCGATGCAATTTAATGAGTTCATAGTGTGCGTTAAACCCTCGCTTCGTTTGCAAATACGGTTTCTTACACATTCGAAACTGAGCTCTAGGTTATTCTGATAAGTTCGGTATTTGTTTGTGGAGGAGGGAGAGGATATTGGTATGTAGGGGTCGAAGATTAGTGGCACACGCCTACCCGACGTAGCGCTGAGCGGCTGATGGCGCCCAAGAGTGTAGTTACAATTAGAGCGGTGCCCACAATGAAGTGATGCCGCGTAATGTTACCCCTTGTCTTTGTATGTTGATTGCGCTGGAAAGAGCTCTGTGTTTCCGTATCTGTGGTTGTAGGTACTGCGTATGCTTCCGTTACAGATATCGTTATGTTTCATACTAGTTTTGGAACTTGAGTTTACTCACTTCGTGTTTTGACACAATTAACCCTGTAATTGATTAGCATTAAATAAGATGAAAGCTTGGTCATATTCGAGCATTAGTAGAGCTAACAAAGATAAAAATCTACTAAGTTTTTAGATTATTGTGCGACATCAACTAGCTAACGATTCTGGAACGGAACCCAAAGTACAAAAACTTTTTTCCATGTTTTAGAAGAACGATGTCTAACATTATCCGTATCGTTATAAAAACAAAGCAAGAACCAACTCAAACTAAGAACTGACTAAAACATGACAAGAAACTTACAGCTACTATGAGAAATATAAATATGTTTCCTTGAATTGTGGTCTAGTTGGGAGTAAAGGCGCTTACAGGCCGCGCGATTGCCCCGTCTCTGTGAGTACCTACAGAGTATATTGTCAATTGGAAACTGCTCGGCTTCAGCAAGCGCTTTTAGATTTGAAAGAGTAAGTTCTAGAGTAGGGTGCAATTTCAGATAAATCTGCGGAATTTTAAAGGTGTATATCGTACTCAAAGGTCAAATTTGTTGGTTTCTATATAGAAAATGGTATTAATTATACCAGTACTAAAATATACCTCCTTGATTTAGCTAATTGAGGTTTTTGTATCCAGGACTCCTCATAGTGGGTATAGAGCACTATATGAGGCACCTTAGGAGGTGATCAGGAGTTTAAGAGCAATGATTGATCATCGTCATTCAATTACTGTAACAAGAAAATGGATACTAAATATGGAATTAACTTGCCTTCAAATAAAGATCCAAGACAAAAACAGAACAGAAATATTATAATGTAAATAACAAAAATAATAAACATATCTCTGAATTCCTCGCGTTTACTGCACCGAGGGCTATGAAAAGGCGAGGTTTTATCGCGTTGCCATGGCGACGGTGGGATGCCGCGACGCGATACCTACCCCTCGCTCGGAAAAACTACTACACTGCTTTATATTTACGGCTATTCGATATGTATACTGTATGTGGAGACGGAATTTCGGAAGTGAAAGTGAGTGAAGAAAGTTTAACGACATCGCGTAGATAGGTTTGTGATACATACGTGTTATTTGAAGGAAGTTGGTGAATCCAATAATGTGATTTTAAAAGCGCGTTCAAAAGCTATTCAAATTGTTTAAATTTCTTTTAAAAGTACAGGCGAAAACAAACCGATTTAACAATTGAGTTTATTCACACAAAGATAGCTCTAAAAATATTTTAGCAGTAAATAATTTAACGAATTCAAATGAACTAAGTTTCACAATATTTTAGACGGTTTATTCAATGTGCGACAGGTTTAGTATCTGTTTATTCGATGGTTATGTTGTTATGTACGTAGAGATATTGAGTAATTCAGTCTTATATGATAAACTCTGTTATTTACAATTAACTTTCACGTTTTGGGAAAGCCCCCCACAAAAAGGTGGAAATTATGATTTCAAAACAATAATAGGTAATCGTTCAATTGTTAGTCGTAGGCCGTTAGCGCAGTTAGCACCAGTTAACCCTTGAATTCGGTACACACTGAAATATTAACGCCCGCTATGGAAGCACGCGGAAAAACAAGTCGAAAGCCGGCCCGTTATGGGCCCGCCGCATGTTCACCAAAGAATAAGTTGTCAGTAATTTAGAACTTTGCAGATAAGTCATTCGCCAACTAATCACCAATCAACAGTTGATGTTAATCTATGAAAAATATTTTAATCATTGTATTTGCCTTGGTATCTGCATTATCGGAATAAATCATTCTAATAATGTGATTCTACTCAAAATCATTGGTATACATGTGTGCTCACTGTCAAGACTAAACGCATTTATAATTTAAAATTTTAAAACCAACTGTTGTGTATCCCTTGCTTCTAAACACAAGTTTTTAAACTTAGTTAGAGCAAAGTATCAAAGCATTTGAACTAGATAAACAAGGCTATAGCGCAGAATCGCAAGACTTAACACCCTAGGTGTCCTTGAAATAAAACTATTTATATAAGTGCACTATGTAAATCTTTTTTTTGAAAATAATTACATATACATTCATTCATTAGTTCTCTATAGAAAGTCTATACAAAAATGCACTAAAATAACCGAACCGTCTTAAACTGGGTCCATTCTGGCTCTTTACTCTTTGACCGCATGGCGTGTCGGTATTGAGTGGTGGCAGGGGCGTTCGCTGGGGAGTCAGTGCCGGCCCTGGGGACCGCCTCCCGAGGGAGCCGGCGGGGGACGAAAGGTTAAAAGGGAAAAGTTATAAGAGAACGCTTGTTGTCGGTTCGCGCATTTCTAGTTCGATTTTCCAATTGTACTAGCGATGTGTGGATGTGTGTAGTGGTCCGTCCGGTCAGGGGGTTGCTGGTATGACAATGTTAGATGAATTTTTTTATCAAATAGAGTTTATTTCATTTTAGAATCTTAGGTATGTTCTGCAAAATATAAATTGTCACTTTATTAAGTTACTTTTTGTTGTGGCGGGTACGTGTTTGAATTTTGAATATGAATACTTACTTTTACAGTAAAAATACTGATGTTTTAATACCAAAACATAAAATTGCGATCGGTTATGTCTGTAATTAAAATGTCAAGAGTGAATGTTGCCCACTGGTAATAATGACCTAAGTCCAAAATTTCTAAAATAAATATAACAGGAAATTACATCACTCATGCCACTTCTACCCCTAGGTATTCAGTAATTTTCTTCTACGGAACCGACAAAAAATATTTAAATAAAAACCTAAGGACCTACTGCTATGCAATGTGTCTAGTTGGTAGTAGGGCCTTAGGTTTTTTTAATAACATTGACGAGATCTGTTACTGTTGATATTTGCTGACAATTCATTAATCTCTTGGCATTTCAATCGGATATATTTTAGACTTCGTTATGATATTATAGATATTTTAAAACGATTTTGCAAATTTAGGTTTAGATTTTTTGAACATCGGTATTTTAACTGTAGAATCTGTGGCATAATTAAATATTGATACCATGATATTTTAAATATTCACCCTTTTTCACGTCTCTAATCACAAAATATAATGTTACACATTTGTAGTTTTCCAAAACATTGATTTATGTATCATCCAGTTTCTCAAGCCTTAGGGCAGTTAAAGGCCTACAAAAAGACAACTTTTCCGACTTTATTCGATGCAAATAAACATAGTCTGCGGTAGTAGGGGGTGGGAGGGGGTTCAAGTGTTCCGACTTGAAAGAGGGTAGCCTCGATACGAGTCTCCACACCGACATAATGCCGCACTAGATTTTTTCCACTTAAATTTTCCTGAAACTTAAGAAAGCGGTTTATAAGACTCAGAAAAAAATCTATGTATCGATATTTTGTAGTTTTCATTACAAGAAAACATAAAAGTTGCTGATATTCTATTTTGGGTTTAAAAAAAAATCATTCTCATGACTAACTTGGACTAAATCCACAATCTCCATTTTTTATAGTTACACAACAACACGCAATTAAACCCCAAGAGGTAATGAGAAAAGTACTTCTATCATTTTACTGCGTACCTACCATTCCCAAATCCAGCGATAAGCTACATAGATATAAGGACTGTTAGACCCACCTACACAGAAGGGCAGAAATACGAGGGCAGTTTTACGACGTAAACATGCTTCTGTCTATAGCTAACTGTATAGTAACTTTTTATGCAGCCTTACGTTAATATAGCTAAACATAAAACCATTGCTTACACTGAGAGTATTTTGCGATCGACGTTCCATTATAATACTCTATTTTTTCCAGCTGTTTAACTAGGTTTTTTTGCTTTTACTTAATGAAATAATCTGTAAAATAAAAGTTTTCATAGTATTTTTCAAACTTTCGCGATCACTGTACATAATTACTGATTAAAACGATTACTTATCGCGTATGTAACTTTTTTATTTGTTATCCCGACATTTTGGCTGTATAACAACAGCCGTGGTGTGAACCTGGACCTGTTCACTCTGGACTTGAACACTCCGAAATTATAGTGGTCCAGAAAAACAGACACCGGAAGTAAGTTCTATTCTTTACTCGTCTTCTTTAGATCTTTTATGCCGTCACAAATGACAGGACAACCCTAAAACTATTGTTTGTTGTAAAAGTTGAAAAAGTTATAAGTTGGTTTGCCTCGAAATTTGTTCACTCTGGACTTGAACACTCCAATTTCATAGTGGTCGAAAAAAATAGATGATGGAAGTAAATTAGCACACTCGTCTTCCTTAATTTTTTTTTGCTGTCACAAATGTCGCGACAACCCTAAAACTATTGATTCTTGTAAAAGTTAAGAAAGTTAAAAAGTTTGTTTGCTGGAAAATACCTATTCACTCTGGATTTGAACACACCGAGATTATAGTGGTCCAGAAAAACAGACAACGGAAGTGAGTTCCACTTCCTATTCCTCTTCTTTAGATCTTTTTTCCTGTCACAAATGTAGCGACAACTCTAAAACTATTGATTGATATAAAAGTCGAAAAAGTTATAAGTTGGTTTGCCTGGAAAGTTGTTCACTCTGGACTTGAACACTACGAGATTATAGTTGTCCAGAAAAGCAGACTACGGAAGTGAGATCCTTATTCATCTTCTTGATACAGTTGCTTAGATTATTAGTTAGAAGAGAGGTAATTCACAATACACCCCTATGCGGGACGTAAGTACGGGTCTTATTCCCTATACCTACATAGAATATTAGTTTAGGACCTCTAAATCCGTGTTTCCTTAGTACTTCTAAGAAAATCAATGCTGAAACTGGTTAAATCATCCGACAGGTGCTAATTTATCCGACTCCACGTGAGATTTACGACCCCATACCCCTTTATACGCCTACTTATTGTAACGGCGAGAGTGCGGAGATGATTAAACATTCTGATAATACTACATCTTGACGGGTGAAATTATGGTTCTAACATTCTTGAGGTAACCATAACCCTTTCATTTGGGCTCTACCTGCATAGAGTTGAAAATTCTAAATTACCAATATAATTTTTTTTTTATGTTAAACCGAAAATTCCTAACCCATACTAACATTATAAATTCTAAAGTAGCTCTGTCTGCCTGTTTGTTACGTTTTTACGACTAAACGGCTTGACCAATCTGGATGATATTTGATATACACCGATAGATAGTGACCAAGATTAGAACAGCTACTTTTTACCTGACTGTGCAAGGGGTTATGTGAACAAACCACGTGAAGCCGTGCACGACAGCTAGTATTAAATTAATTCGATAAATTTTTCAAAAACCCTAAACAATAGAGTATTGGCCATCCCATACATTTTATTTACCGAGTTGGCAATAATTTTCCGGCTTACCGTCCACAAGACCGATACTGGCGGATAACGCGAGTGTCACGTGACCCTTACCATGATATTAATGGTGAAGGCTTTCAAGGGTCAAGATGTGGTTGATTCTTTAGATACATAATCGATATTATTGAACGACAGAGCTTTGTTCGGGAACTAACTGTAAAAAAAGCTATTGGTAATTTTATTACGTAGTCGTTATTACGTATTAGTTATTATCTTTGATTTTATTATTTTAGGTAAATATAAGATTCACAAACCAATAAAATGTGAAAATAATAAATTCTTATTATCACGACTTGTCTTTGCTTCTAGGCCCTGCGCCAATTTTGTCTGAAGTTCACGGTCTTTGAACCATTACTCTTTGTGAGTATCTCACAATTTGGCTGTAGAAGGTATAACTTCCCTCGTAGCGTTTCCCTCTGCCGAGGAAGTGACGGACGACCCAAGAATATGCTAAAAATAAAATCTCATGCAGTCGAAAGTGGCGTTAACTCCTAACTCGCGATATTGTGACATAAGGTGTTTAACATAAATAATACGAACAGATGTGTTGCGCCTCCGGCGCCGCAAATACGTTCGCGCCAGCCAGTAACACCGGTATGGTCTTTTGGTTGTCTCACAGAGATGATAATACCCCCGACGATTCAGGCGCACAATGTCACAATTATGAAGGATATACTTACCGATTAAGAACAAATATTTCGATACTATCCGTAAACATTCTTTATTTACACTTAGATTTCTCTAGGAAAGGTTTTTTTGTATGAATTGTTTGAAATAGAACGAACGCACAAAATGTTTTTTTAAATAATTTACGGCATGGTTTGTTGACGGGAAGGCGAGGGGTGTCTAGCTACTCTATAAAATCCATATCTGTTGGCACAGAAATTCGGCGTGGTGGCATCGCCGACGCCTCGGGCCATGTAAAATATTTCTGCTAAAAGCATTCATCGTGATCGCCCGCCTGATCCTACGCACTACCGACACATAAACCATGGGTCAACGCAATAAGGGTGGAAATTCTTTCACAAAGATCGTAAAGTCAAACTATTATGTGAAATCCGATATGACGATAGTTCGATAGACTCTCCGTTCGGAATTGTTTGATTTCGGTTTGAGGATTTATTATGACAAGGTCTTTTGTACAAAAAAGTAGCATGAGTGCCTTATTGATCGAGCGAAGCGTAATCTCCAAATCAACGTCCGAATCGGCGCTGTATATAAGATATATGTATATTTGTTTGTTCAAGGATAACTTTTGAAGCGTTGATCCGATAATCCTAAAATTTGATATAACTAAATGAACTAAAAATGTGGGGGGGTTGTTGAGATATTGGGGTTCAAGCGCGGTAAAAAAAATCTAAATGAGACTATTAGGTCAAATGGGACTTTTATTAAAAGTCCCATTTTCCATTTAATTAAATTGGTATATTTGGACCCCGTTTTTATTTTAAATTTAATCTTTTTCGTTTTTGAGTTATTAGCATTAAAACAAACTAAATTTTAACGAAATTCACAGGGTATACCAGTGACCCCACAGTGCTGAAAATTGGTATTCGTGTAGCTTTAGTGACACAAATATAGGGGCAAGTCTGAAATCCAGAATAACTGCAATTTCTACCTCTAAAAAGAATAACCAATTAACATGAACTCCCGTTACTTGTAATTTAATTAAAACTGCAGGTCAAGTTAGTTGGTTGGGCATATCGTGTGGCACTTTATTGTGTGGTATTTTATTAGGCAAAGATTATGAATAATATTTTTTTTGTTTTGTGCAACAGACTCGCAAGAGAACAGTTCGGGGTGAACCATTAGTCCATAGAAGTTGCATAGTTGCAAGTTGCATCTGTTTTAATGTCGATAGTCTTTTTGGATTACTTTTAAAATTAGTTTATTTTCAAAACCGTTTCGATTTAATTAGAGTTGTGCGTAGTACCATGAATATTTGGTATTCAAATGTATCAAAGTTATCTTAGATTTTTTGCAGCAATAAAATCCAAGACCAAAAACCAAAAGTATGAAACAGATAAAAAAATCTCAACACATTGCTACCGCAGAAGCAAAAACAAAGTTTTTTTAAACCGTTTTAACGGAAGAGCGGAAAGTACAAATTCGTGAACACAAGAAACAAATTAATATCAGTGAGCTCGCTCTGAAGTGGAAACATCTGGTAAGATGTTCGAACTTTGTTCGGTCAAGAATTTCTGCAAAGGAACTCCGATGTTCCGTAGGACTTTATATAAATAAATGCTGGAAATTTTTACACATCATCTAGGCTCAAAGTAGGAGCTTTGTGTTATGGGAATCACATGACTGAAATACTACCATATACTTATATAGATTTTCTGTAAATATGTATGTATGATACATATTATAAATAGAAAATACCCAGATATTGTCTGTTTGTTTATCATTTATTGTTTATTGATCTCTTGAAATAGTGTCTATGACTGGTTTTTTATAGTTTTAAATGTTTCTAAATAAGTAAATGATTGTGGAAATTTTACACAGCCCCAAACTAATAATAAAATGCTTAACTAATAACATAATGAAAAACATTACTATATTGCAATAAAATGATTTTATATTCTAAAGATGATACATAGTTAAAGTTTTTTATTATTAGTTTGGGGCTGTGTAAAATGTCCAACATTATTTACTTATTTAGAGATAGATAGATAGATAGATAATTCCTTTATTGCACACCATTAAATACAATCATTTATAAGAAAATACAATCTTAAATAATAGGTACAATGGGCGGCCTTATCACTAAAAGCGATCTCTTCCAGGCAACCTTTGGATGGACAGGATCTATGTGAACAAAATAAGGACGGCGGCGTAAATCCGATAAAAAATAAAAGACATAGATAATATAAAATAAAATGCATAATTATAATGTATAATATAATCATAAAATTACATAAATATTAATATTATAATACATAAAATATATATTGTCATACCTACATATATACATTATAAAAATGAAAAAATTAATAAGTGGCCTAGTGAGCGATGGATGACAGATAGTGTTGTCTGACCAAGTTTTTAAAGATAGGGAGAGATTTAGAGTGACAAATTGAGACAGGTAGGGAATTCCAGACCCTGGTAGCCTGCAAAGTAAAAGAGGAACTATAAAATACTGAGGTATGATGGGGAGTTTTCAATTGAAGGGTTTCAGAGGAACGAGAGTTGGAAAAGTGAAGAAAGTCTAAGCGTTCTTTGAGGTAGGACGGAGTAGAAGGGATGAAAAAGGAAAAGGAGGGAATGGATGTGCGCATTCCGGCGAAGGCGGATAGGTAACCACTTATGTCTGTGGCGATACTCTGAAATGTGATCGTACTTGCTTATTTAGAATCATTCAAAACTACAAACGAGCACTCATTGACACTATTTCAAGAGAAAAACATTATTTTATTTTCATAAAATGTTAGTTTTGATAAAAATTATTAATGATAGTAAATAAAACACAAATTACACCAAACTCTCGAAATAAACACATAACCTATTCTCACGCATTTTAAAACTTTTCTATCGTGAAACACGTTGTCAAAGCTGGAAGTTTATTTTTGTATTTAGTAAATTATTTATGTTCATATTTATCATACTGCACTCTATAAGAATCTACCTGTTTTTGTCAGCAGACAAATAGCTATAAAATACTCTGAATGATTTTAATATGAGGCGCCTTGTCGATAATTCGGGTGTCGTGTTGCCTCTGATTTATGTGTCCGCATCATTTGCATCGCATTATCTGTTCACACGCTCGTGGTTTATGGCTCGGTTTATATTTGTGTTGCTTTTAATAAAGTTTTGGTATTAATAAGCAATTTATTTTTAAAAGCATCATATTTTTACAATTAATCATTATTCAAATTAAAATCCAGTACATCTAATGGTTGCCTGGAAGAGATCGCTTTAAGCGTTAACTGCCACGTGTATTTTCGTATGAATTAATGGATGAAAACACGTTATTGTCAAAATAAATCAAAAATAAAAAACAAAATGGAAAATACTAAGTAAATAGCTTAAAAGCGATCTCTTCCAGACAAACTTTGTCCGTGTGTCTTGTAATTTTTGACCGACTTCAAAAAAAGAGGAGGTTCTCAATTCGTCGGAATATTTTTTCTATTATAATATATGTACCCCGATTAGTCGAAGACGCCTGGACCGATTCGAGAAATTCTTTTTTTGTTCAAAAGGGTATACTTTCCAGGTGGTTACATTGTTACCAAGTCAGAATCTGATGATGGAATCCCAAAAAATCGAGGGCAACCTTTAAATTTTATAGTGACGCATAATGTGTTTTATAAAAATTTATTGTATATTTTCTATAAAAAAATATATTCAAGTATTTAAGCCTGGTACTGATCATCTCATATCGCTGAGCTGATGATGGAAAATATAACTCCTTAACTTATAGGAGTTAGTGGATAACTCTTTAAATATTATAGACCGCTACTTATGTTTCTTTGAGCTATTCAGGTGAGCTCTTTATGGAAGGTACCAACTCCTTGTTTATTTGAAAGGATACTTTTAGATTGGTTCGATAGAAATTTCATCTAAATCGCTTCAGTAGTTTGGTGAAGTTGGTTATATTTTTGTTAAAAATTTAAATAGTGATAGTCAAAGATTACAAATAATATTTAACTGTAAATGTTAAATATTTTACATTAACGCATTATCTATCTATCAATCTATCTTCTGTTGCAAATACTGCATTAGTACCAAAGGATTCTTGTCCTTTTGCAGTGACGATGCAAAAGAAAAGAAAGTGCAGAGAAGGGGATAGTGGTCTGATGCGACAACTTAACCACTTTACTTAATGAATGATGTCTTAAAATAGTCATATAATATTTCCTAAGCCTAAGGCCTAAGCCTAAGGTCTTGGTACAGTACGTTATAATAAATATTAACTTTTTTGTTACAGATTTTTCCTGAAATTCTTTCTTAAGTGCAATCAAAATTGTCTGAAAAACGCCGGGAATCCTCGAGACATGAGAAGGTTTCAAGTAAGTTACAATATCTGCTTAAAAACTTCAATAATCTATATTTAATGCGTGAGGAGTTTGTAACTCTTTTTGCGCGTACTGGGGAGTGCGAGATTTGGCATAGTTAGGTATAAGTTTATATCGAGGGTGCAAAAATTAAGCAAAACAAAAACAAAAAAAAACTACCTCTGTGCACTGGCAACACCTGAGGGCTTAACCAAGTTACATTCGATTAACGATGACGCTAGTCGATAAGTCCGAAAATATATGGGATTTGACACATGCTATGGAAATATCACGTGATATATCGACAACGAACCTATGTAGAGATCGAATCGATTCGAAGCGAATGTAACTTGGCTACAGGCCCTGAAGATTTTTTTTATTATAAACTCATCGTGCTAGAAACATTTTATTAGAAAAAATGTTGATCTAATTATTCAGGCTGTCGACAAGTAAATGGCAAACAGTTTACTAGAGTAGACGAGAAATTGCCGCGATCCTCACACAAGTCTTACTGTATTGGTCTACCTGTTTGGTTCAATTCATAAGCGAAGCGATTTCGTATGTTTTCGAACACCATAAAAACTGTTCGTTGTAATACGAGTTTTCTATACAAATTAGTTGAAATCAGACCAAACTTTGTATCAGAAATTATCAATTCGTTTATTAGTTAACTAGCTAGACCCGCTCGCGGCTTCGCACGGATGGTTTTTCAATAAAACATTTTACGCAGTTGGCTAAAAAGTAGCCTATTTCCCAGGATATAATCTATCTCCTTGCAAAATTTCATTACGATCCGTTCAGGTAACAAACAAACTAACAAACAAACAGAGTTATGTATGTATTAACATATAAACCTTCCTCTTGAATCATTATATGTATTGCTGAAAACTGCATTAAAATCCATTGAGTAGTTTAAAAGATCTAAGCGAACAGACAGCCGAAGCGACTACATTTTATACGAGTACGAGTACTATGTAAAGATTAGGACTTTATCAATTATTTTTGATTTTAAGTTTTTTTCGAGTTTATTAGTTTAATTTTAAATACAACACGAGTTTTAACAGACTTAAAGCACTATTCTTCTACCTTGTACCAATATTATGTCTGTATCGCCCTTAACTGAAGGAAGGGTTGCGTTCACGACTCTTGAATATTTGAAACGGCTCCAATTTAGGGGAGGAATATAATTAAATTTATTTATACGAGTTTATTTATTTACTCTCAAGTGATTTTGTTTGTTCTTCACTTGTGTTTAATTGGTGATATTCTTTTGTTTGCGGTTATCGGTTGTTTGTTTTTGTGATTTTATTAATTTTATTCACATCATGTCTTAATTAAAGTGAAACTTTTATTACATCGTCTCAAACTTTTTCGTCTGTGTGTTGCATGTCGCGTGACGGTCGGCCACGGAGTAGGGATAAAGTGAAAGGTGCTCGTCAGAGCAGCCGAGGCCAATATGGCGGCGCCTATAGTTCGCATCAGCTGACCGTGTAGTGTATAGACTATTACTCATTTGTGCCCACGAACATTTTTAGTTAAATGTCTATAATGTGAAACGAAGTTTCACTTTTACCGTGGTTTCATAAAACCACACAATGCTTTTTTTTGTTTGAATAACTATATATGAATACGTGAATAGAAAACTTTGTATCCCTTTTTAATAAGAATAAGATTGAAAATAATAAATTAAGCTTTTTAATCTTATTGCGCTAAATCTAAAATTAAGCTAAAATAATAAAATAAAAAATCGACCACTATGCGTGCCTTTGCAACTATGTAGTTTTAATTAAGAAGAGTATGTACAATATGCAATTGTGCTGTTTCAATTACGTAATCAACCAGTAAAACTTATTACATAAGTATTCAATAAGTACGTTTAATAAGTAAGAGTTGTAGAGTTCCTTGTGAAAGGGCTCGCCGGGGGAAGTACTACCACCATACCTATTTCTGCCGCCAAGCAGCATTGCTGTGTTTCGGTTTGAAGAGTATGGTTGCCGATGAAATTACAGTCTTACACCGTATGCCTCAAGTTGATAAACGCAGGATGCAGTGCATCGTAGGGCACATTTGTGCGTGAGCTACGAGGCAATTCTCTGTTATAGGCGATGGTTACCACTTAGCTTCAGGTGGGCCATAAGCTTGTTCCATCTCCATATAGCATAAAAAAAAACTAGTACGGTATATGCACTCGTAATTACGAACCTAATATTTCATACTTAAAAACTAACACAAAGTCACATACCTTTTAATACAAATTAATTAATGACAGCCCTAACACAAACTGCGGTAAAGGTGCATTCACACTGTCTACTTATGAGTACAAATTTGCTACTACGTTGGCGAAGACATATTTGTCTTGCGTGCCCTCGTAATAGCTCCAAGCTAATATAGAACTTAACTCTATGCATATTCAGTACATATTTCCGCTATAACAACTTTATAAGCGTGTGTGAGTAGTTATGTCTATATTTGGGCTTTCTGTATGTCATTGAATAATTCATTGGTCGTACACGTACCCCAACGATTCAAGGGTAAGAATATATGGCAGTTATATATGGTGCACGCTTATAGTCTCGGAATCGAAATAGTGCAGTAATTTTATTGATTAAAATACTACACATATTTATGTGTGTATAAATACATTTGTACTTATACGTATTTTACGTACGTACGCACAGTATGAGCTAGCTAAAAAATACAAACATTTTGTTTACATCGTTTACCAGTTTTACATTTAGATCAGCTTGCACAACGATCCCAAAACGTATTTAGCGAGCAAACATGTTTAAGTTTGATTTATTTGTATGATTTGACAACTCTCTAAATAATATTTAGCACCTAAATATGTTTAGGCATCGTTGCGCAAGTCGCTCTTAGGAAAGATTTGTATTTTTGTATGTTTGTAATAAATAAACTCAAAAACTACTTGTCTGATTTCAAAAATTATCTCACCATTAGAATGCTACATTATCCCTGAGTAATATAGGCTACTTTCTACCCGACTGCTCAGAAGGAGGGTAATGTTTTTATTGATAAACCACGCGAAGCCGAAGGCAGGTCAGCAAGTTTTAGATAAAAAAGAACCAAATAAAACTAATATCAAAATGGCAATAAACTTTGTGAACACACATTTTTACATATATAAGTTTAGAATCAGATCTATTTAACATTCCAATATTTATTCAAACCATTCTCTAAAAACCCGTATCGATTGAATGGCTTCCATCAATCGGCCACCCACACACACACACACACACACACACACACAGTGCATTTCCTTGCATACCTATTGTAAGTGTTTCGTCCATTTTAAATCCCAAGACATTGGCTCCACCTTCCCCAGGGACTCTCCCTTTCGGGTTCTGTTATCTGTGTGCGTCGAAATGTCAATGTCTACGTAGCGTTCTATTTTTGTTGTAATTTAAGTTACGTCGATCTTGAACTTGACGGGTAAATACGTATCGCTTTTGTGCTGAATGTTGTGTTTCTGTAGAAACCGTCTAATCTAAAACTGAACGCACCTCTACCGCGTTTACTTGAAATTGATGCACAGCAAATCACTTCAAAATGAGCCTTGTGATTACAGTGAATATAATATTTCTTATTAATTATTTGACGTAGTGAATTGTCGTTCAGTTCGTAAGGGATTCAGTTTTATATTAGATGGTAAGACGGTATCTACCTGAAAGAAACTGAACCTGGGTGAACTAAACCAAAACACCTGACCTCAAATTATTTTTTAGAAAAGTAGATTACAATCATAGTATTATCTAAGTACTTCTTAATATTTAAGCTTAATTACAAGCTTGAGGTAGAAGTCACGCAAAGATAATTCACATGCAACATCTTGAGAGCTCCCGAGATATTTTCATTATTCTGTATAACAACAGGTGGGAACGTGTGCAGATATGTAGATCTCCATCATCCTACTATCGATGTCCCAGTATTATGAACATGCAGTAATACCTACTTGTAGTGGAAGTCATGGTAGAATATGTGAAGAGGAAGGCCAACCTACATACTAATAGTTTTGTTATGTACGACATTAAATGAAAACACGAGTAGAGAGTGTTGTTGTAAAATAGGTTTTCTGTGATTAATTACTCAGAAATTTTACATTTTCAAAGAACCTTGTTATCAGGTCCTAAAATATCAATGAAACAGACTGTATAAAATAGTAAAATAAATCATATTCATGCATCATGTAGGCACCTGTAAGTACCTGTTAAACTGACTAAGCGGCATCGTCGCAAAGGCACCGCAGAGTCGACTTAAAAATTGGTTATAAATAATAATAATAAATAAATAAATAAATATTGCTGGACATTTCACACAGCGCTATCTAGCAAACTAAGCAGAGCTTGTATTAAGGGAACCAGATAACTGATAGAATACTTATATACTTTTTTTTTTAAATACATACTTATAATATATAGAAAAACACCCAAACACGGAACAAATATCTGTAGATCATGCAAACATTTGTTCCGCGGCGGAAATCGAACCCGCTACCTCCTGCGTCTCAGCCGGCTATACGCCCACTGAGCCATGGAGGCAGTTTATTGGAAATGTATCTATACTGGATAAATATTCAAGCTATTGGTCCACCTCTAAATCAGTTACGTCGATTCCGGATGTGTGTTTTAAATTAATGTCGTACATATCCCTTTCAAAACAGGTTGTGTAAGGGTCGAACAGTTGGAATTGCGCCACAATGTTTTCAAATCTTTTGTTGCGTTTTCCGACTCAAGATCTATCGACCTTTACAAAGGAAAAGTTTTGGCTTTGCGACACAGCGCAAGTACGTCACACGTCGCAGACTTTAAGTGTCAGCAAATAATAATAATAATAATAAATCATATAATTCAGGCAACAATACAATAATTACAGGATATTAATTAACTTATTCTACGGCCCATAAAGATACCTTAGCTTACAATAGTAAGGGGTTAAAATTATGAGGGATTCTTTAGATGTTCTCCCTATGTACCGTTAGTATACAGTGTGTCCCTGGATAAAGTGCAACCCCGAAAGGGGGTGAAACTAGATCAAAAATTATCGACAAAAAAATAGAAAAAAAAATTAAAAAGAAATTCGTATATACTTTATTGATGTATTAAAATTTTTATTACTCACTAATTACTCTATTTAATAAAAAAATTATTTCTTCCAAAGTAGTAGGTCTATTTTGTTAAAATTAAAACCATAATCATGTCAGATATGTGACGATGACGATAAAATAACAAATAACTCACAAACGAGTGGCTATCGTGACTTAAAGTTTAATTTTTGTATTAAAATTACATTTTTTAGGCTGTTTTTTCCAATAAACTCCAAAAATCTTAAAATTAAGCCTATAATACTAGAAATTTTTATGACTTTTTATTATTGTCTATCATAATAGCTTTTAAATAAAAAAAACCTACGTTCTAACATAAAAAATGTGCTGGCGTGTCAACTTTAAATGCTCCTAGCCAGCACATTTTTTATGTTAGAACGTAGGTTTTTATTTTATTTAAAAGCTATTATGATAGACAATAATAAAAAGTCATAAAAATTTCTAGTATTATAGGCTTAATTTTAAGATTTTTGGAGTTTATTGGAAAAAAACAGCCTAAAAAATGTAATTTAAATACAAAAATTAAACTTTAAGTCACGATAGCCACTTGTTTGTGAGTTATTTGTTATTTTATCGTCATCGTCACATATCTGACATGATTATGGTTTTTATTTTAACAAAATAGACCTACTACTTTGGAAGAAATCATTTTTTTATTAAATAGAGTCATTAGTGAGCAATAAAAATTTTAATTCATCAATAAAGTATATACTAAATTTTTTTAATTTTTTTTTTCTATTTTTTTGTCGATAATTTTTGATCTAGTTTCACCCCCTTTCGGGGTTGCACTTTATCCAGGGACACACTGTATATATAGATAGAGTGGGACCGGGATTGGGATATAGGGTAATTTTTACCCGATTTTTACTGACAAACCACGCGTGGAAAGCCGCGGGCGGGTCAGCTAGTTTACTCGACGACCTCCGTGGCGCAGTGGGCGTATAGCCGACTGAGACGCAGGAGGTAGCGAATTCGATTCCCGCCACGGAACAAATGGTTGCATGATCTACAGATATTTGTTCCGTGTCTGGGTGTCTTTCTATATATTATAATTATGTATTTAAAAAAGAAAGTATATAAGTATTCTATTAGTTATTTGGTTCCCATAGTACAAGCTCTGCTTAGTATGGGGCTAGATAGCGCTGTGTGAAATGTCCAGCAATATTTATTTATATTTATATAAACACTGTGAGTTCTTGGTGGTCGATGTCCGTAAACAGTTCTAAGTATTATAATATGTATTTAGAATAAGTAATTTCATATCTTATACTTTTCTATTGTTGCCTAATATAAAGTTGTATTATTGTTAATGCAACTTTACTTCCCAGGTGGTGATATCAACGCAAGTGATGGTCGACGGTCCTCTCCTAGCGATATCGGACAACATGTTCGTCCACAACAACAGCAAGCACGGCCGAAGAGCGAAGCGGCTCGACCCTACTGAAGGTACTGACGCCGCGCCCGACAACACTTGTACGTTTTTGTTTTTTGTTTTATTTCTTTTTATATTTTTATAATTTTTTAACGACATATAATTAGACGTAGACAATCATTTATTTACTACACTAACATATGTATATTTATTTTATTTTAAGTTTTTTATTTTCCTTGTAAGTACACAGTTAATTCCTTTTTTTATTTATAAAGCTACCGTCTTTTAACGTTCTCGTAAAATCCAGTCCATCCAAAGGTTGTCTGGAAGTATCGTATCTAGTTATATGTTATAAATATGATTCAGCGTTGTTTCTTCGAAATCATGCATTTTTGCAGTTTTTGTAATTCTAACAACCTCATTAGGTAAGGGCTATTTTAATATTAACAGTAATCGTTTTCAGTAGTACCTTCTTTACTGGTATATGTTTCTGTACTTGTTTGTACATAATTTATGACTGCTAATAATAAAGTTAGGATAATCTAGCGAGTTGATTACAAAATAAATTTGTTGTTCAATAATTTTCATAAAACTTTATCTTCGATACAACGATTTCCATCAAAATACTTACCCTGAAACTACGTGCAAATTCAGCGTCAATCGACAATAAATGTGCAAAAGTCATAATACAGTTTTAAGGCGTCGTTTGTATTCAAGGAATCACTGTAGACATTTCGCAAAGAACTTCAGCTGAGGGGCGTTGAGACGGGTATGAACCGAGTGCGGAAAATTTACTGAGAAATTATTCCTTGTAAAATCTTGGAGCACGGTTTTTGTTTCGGCCTTATCTTGAATGGAGAGGCTTTTGTTTGTCAACATTTTTGTGGTTCCGAGAGATATCGGTGGAATGTAGCTTAAATACCATGCTATATTTATTTCAATAGAAAGTGGTAGACTGTTTAAATGTAAACAAATACGTTATGTGATAATGTTTTTCTTATGAGGGATTTATAGAAATAACCTTCTGATCCTTATAGCGCTTCTACTCAATGGGCCATGATGGGCGATCATAGACGTCCACCACCGTGTAGAGGGCATAATTGCCTGTAATCGCCCATGATTGGTGACGTTCGAACGTGATTGCCACTATGCTGGTTTTTCGGACAAACATCAGTTTGCGGCCATAATTGTAAGCGTGTCAAAGGAGTTTGTAAGCGTGTCCATACGATCGCCGAGCACTCAGTTCGTATTTGTTTATGGTACGGTGCGGACACGTGCGTTATATATAATGTGTTATATAATGGTTATATACACTAAATAAATAAATAGCGGCAGCTGTTACTGTTTCGACGTCCATAATTCACAAATGTAGCTGCGCAATCATGGTGGCAATCATTGCGCATTCTCTCATATTCGACTGCCTCCGTGGCGCAGTGGGGATACAGCCGGTTGAGACGCAGGAGGTAGCGGGTTCGATTCTCGCCGCGGAACAAATGTTTACATGATCTACAGATTTTGTTCCGTGTCTGGGTGTTTTTCTATATATTATCTATATGTATGTATTTACAAAAAAAAAGTACAAGTATTCTATCAGTTATCTGGTTCCCATAGCTCTGCTTAGTTTGGGGCTAGATAGCGCTGTGTGAAATGTTCAGCAATATTTATTTATTTATTTATTCTGTGATTGTCCATCATGGCTCATGGTGTAGAGGCTACTTTAAGGTTAAGGTATTTTAAGGTACTTTAAGGTACTTTAAGGTATAATCAAACATGATTAAATCAAAGATAAAAAAAAATATTAGAAATATTTCAGCACTACAATTAAATGCTCTTCTAACAACAAACCACCACATTTTATTCGTCAACAGACAATGTATTAAAATCGTTTCAGGGAGGGACCAAGATTTTAATATTAGTTAAATTAAAAAAGAACCGCCGACTTAATCTCCTTTCGTTCCCTTAAATTCACTTTCTCTCCTTGTCTTTATTACTACGCCGTTTGTTCGCAAGATTTCGGTTCCCCCGTCTTACGGTGCGTGTCCCCCTCAATGGCCTTCTTGCAACTACCGTCATAACTGCCGTAAACTTTGGATGCAATCTTCAACTTTATTACTGATCATTAAAATTCATTTTCAATTACCATTGCCCGCGTCTTCGATTTTATTGTAAATTTTATGGTGCAATTGTCCTTTTTCCGAAGCAGTCAAAGATAAACGTCTAAGTAGGACGGCAAGAGTTTGGCTGTTACGCGTTTATTCAACTTTTAAGTTGTTGGGCATACATTCGACCCTTACTTTTGCGGTAGTTTTCAAGAGTGTCGTTTACTAGGAATGTTATTTTTATACATACGAGGTAGTTTGGATACTAAAGTGGTTTGCATGAATAGTATTACAACTAGAGCTTTTTAATTTATTTAGTAGGTACATATACATAACATATCCTTATCCTTTATGATTTTAGATTTTGTTTAATCCCACACACGTTCGAGTACGACCATTCTTATAAAAATAGTCTACTTCTATCCTACAGCGGGTCTCTACCCTCCCCTACCCGTGGCTACCCCTTGTATAAAAGCGATATCGCCAAGCGAAGGCTGGACATCTGGAGGTTCAACGGTTATCATAGTAGGGGACAACTTCTTCGATGGATTGCAAGTTGTGTTCGGGACCATGCTCGTATGGAGTGAGGTTAGTAACTAAATTGTTTATTATAAAGTCGTCTATTGTAAAAGTATCTTATTATTGTATGTGGTGTCTACTTTTGGAACAATTTTGATAAAATGTAGGTCATAAAAGTATAGATTTTTGTAAAGTTAACCATACCTTTTTAAGAGAAAGAGAGATATAGTGCCTTCGAAATCCTCATTATCATATCAGCCACTGATGAATATAGGCCACCTCCATAGATTTCCAGAGTGACCAATCTTGTGCGGCCTGCACCCAATGGCTCCCAGCAATCTTTAATAGGTTGTCTTTCCATCTAGTGGAGGGGCCGTCCTACGCTGCGCTTTCCAGTAATAGTCTCTACTCGAGAACCCTTCTGCCCCAACGGCCGTCAGTTCTTCGAGCTATGTGGCCTGTCCACTGCCAATTCAGTTTACTAATCCTTTGAGATATGCCGTTGACTTTAGTTAGTCTACAAATCTCTTCATTTCTGATTCGATTTGTACAAAATAGAAACTTCTTAATATTTAATCACATTTAAAAAAAGAGTACGTTTTCTCTATGTCAAATATAATTTGTCGACAGTTAATAACATCCCACGCGATACGAGTCCAAACACCTCCACGGCACATACCAGGCGTGGTTGAAGTCACGCTCTCGTATAAAAGCAAACAGTTTTGCAAAGGAGCGCCCGGCAGATTTGTCTATGTTTGTGAGTATGATTATCCCATTGTTTACCTATTTACGGCTTTTGTTTATTCCTGTAAAACTTTGTTGTTTTAATGAGGATTGTTGTTTTCTTGTCACGCTATGAATTTCCGCTTGATGAAATTGACTCATTTAAAAATAGAGAATACTACCAGAGTAATAATATCTAGGTTTCAAACACAACATTTCAATTTACCCCAACTTTATATGAAAAAATAATATAAAATCTTCCAAGATTTTTTCTACCATTATTATCAAGAGTTTCCTAATTAGGAAACATCCCAAAAATCTCCGATCCATCAATTAGTTGTTCTTTTAGTAGAGCTAATGATTGATTTTGTTTATCCATTTCGCATAGCAGCGCTCAACGAGCCGACGATAGATTACGGCTTTCAACGGCTCCAGAAACTTATACCGAGGCACCCTGGCGACCCGGAAAAACTGCCCAAGGTATATATATTACGTGTTTTGTTATGTACGACATTAAATGAAAACACGGGTAGGGGCAATGGCTACTTTTGTTCTAAAATAGGTTTTATAAAATTCATTATAATAGAAATTTTAAAATTTTCAAACAACCTTAATATTAAGTCCTAAAATAGCAATAAAACAACCTGTATAAAAAAAGTACCTAAACAAATCATGTTCAACTGACTAAGCGGCATCGTCGAAAAGGTGCCGCCGATTTACGTTGAAAATTGTATATTGGAAATGTATGCACGCATATGCTTAGAAATCTCTACTGTTCAACTATTTAGTGAATGTGCACTGATTGTTTGTATATGAATCGAACCATCTTAAAAACCCATGATGATAATGATTTTACGCAATTGTTCACTCCAATATTTTCCCTCCTAGGAGATAATCCTCAAACGTGCAGCGGACCTAGCAGAAGCGCTGTACTCGATGCCTAGGAATAACCAGCTAGGACTGGGAGCTCCGCGGTCTCCACCTTCCAGTATGCCTTTCAACTCGTATACGGGGCAGCTGGCTGTCAGTGTCCAAGACACGGCCGCCTCGCAGTGGACTGAAGGTTAGTAACTTTATATCCTAGACTAAAACCTTTTTGTTTTTTTGGCATTTTGTTGAGGCAGAAAGGTTCTCGATTGGAGACCACACACTGGAAAGCGCAGTGTAGAATGGAAAGACGACCTGATAAAGATTACTGGGAGCCGTTGGGTGGAGGCTGCACCCAACGCAACCCATGCTAGACCATTTCCTTTGTCTATTTCGGACCAAGTACTAACGATTTATAAAATCATTCCATACGTTATAAACCAGACGGGATTTGAACCTGCAAACTTCTTTATAATATTTCGCATCAGGCCCACTTCTTATTTAGTGCAAAACTATAAATATGTTATTTACGGGTCAAAGCAAATCATTTTTAACAGGCAAGGGCTTGAGTGATTGAAAATGGGTTGATATATTTTGGCATACTCAGGAGAAAAGGGAAATTCAGTGCTTACCTAGTATTCAAAATCATTGAAATACCTATAATTCATATGAAAAGTTGTAGCTTCGTAATAAGTAGCATAGAAAGCAAAAGAACATTCTCGCAAAGATTTTGAATTTTTTTAAAATGAAAAAATGTATTCTTACAGTTTTACTAAAATTAAAACAATAATATTCACAAAACCACAGGAAACCAAGTCTAAAACTTCCTCTCACCTATTGCAAGCTATAAAAGTACCAACCCGTACAACCCTTTCTTAAATATGCAAACAGCTTTTGCTGACGCAAAAAATCCTAACGGTAATTTCGTGTTGACCCCAGGCTTTTTCTTTTAGAGGAGTATGCGCGTAGCGGCGGCTCAGTGTCCCCGCGCTATTGCTCCGCCGCGTCCACTCCGCACGCCGCGCCCGCATCCTACCCGCATCCGCAGCACTACCCCGCGCCCCCCACCTCTCTCTTCAACACTACCTCACGTAAGTACCTCAACTACATTCAATTACAAAGAGATGAACGAAGGAGACAATAATACATACTCTTGTCGACCACAGTACAATGAAGGTACAAGCGAACGAGTGATCGCCGTTGATAAGGTATTTGAAATAGTACAATTGTTACATTTTTGTAGACATCCACTTACACCACTAAAACTTTCATAGTCTAGTGGTTCTGTGAGAACAGTAGACCTCGCGATAACCGAAAACTTTTGAGTAAAATATTGGTATAAGTTTTGAGCGATTACTCGTGTTTCCTTGGTCCTAGAAGGTTGAATTTGGTGTCTACGGGTTCGTCTTGTAAAAGCGGAGAGAACTGCGTAATTTGGTTGGTATAGGTTTAAATTTTCCGAAAAAAAAATTACAAATTGGAATCTGTCCATATACATATAACGCTACTGCAATCTTCCCCCCGTTTCCCCCCTCCTACCCTTTTCAAATTTTTTTCGCAACATCTTCTGTAGAATATTTCATTCCATTATGAGGCTCTCAAATTTTATTGAAATCCATCTATAAATAACGCTACAACAAACTTCCCCTCTTTTTCCCCTATTTTCCTCCAATCAAAAATAGTGATCAATTAAAAAATTTGAAAACATCAAGGAACTTGTGTGCCAATTCTCGTCAAAATCGGTTGAAAAATGCAACCTGTAGGCGAGACAGACAGACAAAAGCATTTTTGACCAATCTCGAATCTGAGACATTTCCCTCGCTCGTTACCTCAGTGACACTTCACAGTGGAACAGTTACCACCCGAGCATGATCTGCCGTGACCAGTCTGGAAGTCCTTAAACAGGTTCCGCACCCAGGTTGGCCGCTGCAGACTTAATATGTGCAAACTGGGGATTCAGGGACCCTAACTTAACGCAGTGCGACTGCGGTGATCCCACTCAGTCAATGCAGCACTTGCTAATGTGCCCTTTGTGTACGAACACCTGCACGGTGGAGGATCTAATAACCGCCTCACCTAATGCTATTGTTGTGGTCAAACACCAGTCCTACATACTATAAAACACCAGTCCTACATACTATAAATTAAAACGTAGAACTCTTGACACGCTAAGAAGAAGAAGTGACACTTAAATTCATCTGTCACCTAAAAACTGTCACTTAACGCTATTTTCTTAAATGAAGTGGCCACTGGGTACTAATTTCCCGAAAATCAAACTTCATTAAAATGCACATAGTATAAAATGAAGTCGCTTTCGCTGTCTGTTCCCTTAGATCATTTAAACTACTCAACGGATTTAAATACAGTTTACAGCAATAGATAGAGTGATTTAAGAGAAAGGTTTATATGTATAATACCTACATACATCCTAACTCTGTTTGTTTGTTAGTTTGTTTGTTACGTTTACACGAGTAAACGGCTGAACGGATCGTTATGAAATTTTGCAAGGAGATAGATTATACCCTATTTAGCCAACTGCCCAAAATGAGGGTAATGTTTTATTGAAAAACCACCCGTGCGAATCCGCGGGCGCGTCAGTCATTCATTAAATCTTGGAATTTTCTGTTAGTGTTCGGATAACACTAAAAATAAAAGTACTATTCATTATAATGGTTCAGTTTTGATCATAAAAAGTATATCGCTTTTAATTGCCTTCAAGCTTAGAGTGACTTTTTTCTAGGCAAGCGATTTCTATCTTCGACAATACCATCACTTACCATCAGGTGAGATAGCGGGCAAGAGCTTAAATATCATCAAAGAAAAAATATATATCATCTGCGATTCATCATCATCATCATTCTCAGCCCGTGTCGACGCACTGCTGGGCATAGGCCTCTCTTTGTTTCTGCCATTCTTCCCGATCCTGTGCCAGTCTGAAGCACGTATGACTCACGGTCTTCTGGATGTCAGCGATTATTTAACAAAAATATCAACGGTTTATATTTTCTTATGAGTATGATCAGATAGAAATAAATATTGAAAATAATTATTATAATATTATGACACAGACATACATAATTATGGCTCAGTAAAAGTTTTGTTTTCTATTATGGCTAATAACTCAAAAACTACAAAGATTAAACTAAAAATAAAAACAGGGTTAAAATGTATTAATGAAGACCTTCCATTTGACGTCCCACTTAACCTAACAGTCTCATTTTCATTTTTTTTACCTCTCTTGGACCCCAATACTCAACAACCTCCCAATATTTTTAGCTCATTTAGTCACACCAAAATTATGCCATTACTACCTATCTATGTATCAAATTTCACGATGATCGGATTAACGCTTCGAAAGTTATTCTCGGACAAACAAACATACATACATACTTACATACATACTTTCATACATACATACATTCAACGCCGATTTGCCTAAGTTGATTTGGAGATCTTGCTTCGCTCGATCGATAATTAATAGAGTACACAAGACCACATGGCATACACCAAATAAGCTTATCCTCCTTTAAGTAGCCATTAAGTGGTGATATCTAAGAATAAGTGAAACGCATATGTGCGTTAAATACACAAATCCTTTTGGATTGTTGATGAAAGTGGGCAGACTTCCACTATTCACTTATGTATGTTTGATATGCTTTTACAATAAATATTTATAGCCACATTTCAGCTTACCTTCCGAATACACACGATTAGAATTTAATTATATAGCTAGCAAATAAAATAAACAACGTAAACATCTCCCCACCTGACTGACTCAGAGCGTCCGGAGCTTATCTCACCAAAGCTAAAACAAGATTAACGTCAACATTTTCAACTCTTTCTCAGTACCATTGTGCTAACCCCAGTTTTTGTTCCGCGCAGTGTCACTGGGGCCGTATCACCCCGCCAACATGAATGGACTATCTGACCATCACTATAACGCGTATAATACGAAAGATAGCGCGTATTATGAAAGGAATGATTCTAAGAGCGGTGCTGACTGTCCGGCAAACACTCATTCGAAATGCGCGCCCGGGATGAAAGGGGATGACACTAAAGGAAAGAGCGCTTTTGCAGTAGTCAGACATCCTCCGAGGGTGTCCAATGCTCAACTTTCCCAGCACAATTGGCAGCTCGCAGTCCAATGTTAGTAGCTTTGTTTTTATTTATTTACTTTTGAATTTGATGTGTGCAGCTCTTGATCTTTTGAATATTTATTTACTTATTGAGTTTGGTGTGTGCCATTTTTTATTTATCTTGTTTTTTATTCTTTATTTACACTAGCTGACCTGCGCCGGCTTCGCACGGATGTTTATTAAAATAAAATAAAGCCTTCTGGGTTCAGGGTTTTGCAGCCAAATTTCATCGAAATCGGCCCAGCCGATTAGTCGTGAAAAATTAACAAACAGCCAGAGTTACTTTCGAATTTATAATATTAGTGTGGTTTTTTATATGCTTTATATCTGAGAACAAATTTTTAGAATACATTAAATAGTTTCTGTCACTACCCCCTACAAACATATGTACAAATATACAATCAACAAACTTTACCTTTTTATAATACTACTATAGATAAGAAAATACATTAAAAAAGATAGAAATCAGAGTATAGAACATATTTGAATTCTTTCTAATGTTCCTTAGAATAATTAACTACACTTTGTTTCCGTAGCTCCCAAACGGATGGACTGATTCAGACGCGGTTTTTTAATAGATTAAATTTACTGGGTTGGATCTTAGCTATGTTTTTAAGCCCGACGCAAAAGAAAAAGAGAAGAGGTTTTTTAAAATTAAAATTCGATTTTTATGTTTTTAATGGAGAGGTAGTTTTAAATCCGATCGAAAAAAATAGGAAACACGGTGTAACCTTCCCAAGGATAGATAGAAATATAGATAACTCATTATTGTTACACCAAATTACAATTACATGACTTAATATGCTAAGAATTCTAGTTTATTAGGCCTTATAAGGTTTGCGCAATCATTTCTATCTTTGGATTAAAATTTAATACGCATTTTATCTTTTTTACAAGCTTTTATTTTATTGTTTGCTTTTTTGCGTGTTTGATGATCTCACTGAATGGGTTAACGGACTGTAGTTTGCTACTGAACATGATAGAAACTTCTGCAATCAAATGGAACAATAGGTTACTTGATTATTCTTTCAGTCAAACTAGTCTTTGTGTAATCACTTACAAATACCACTTACAAAATCCCCATTCTGTTGTTTACTAACACAAATTTCGTAAAATACGACCGTTCTTATTTCGCTTACGGTTAAGGCCAAATTAGCATAACATTTCTAAAATAAATTGGCGTGCTTCCAGATTCAATGTCCCTATATTTCAAATTCTTTAGTTTATATAATTTTGTTTTTTTTAATAAGGTCAGATTATCCGGAACTGAATTTAGGAACCGGCGGAAGACCAGCGCGCTGCGTACTCGTATTTACTAGTGCGTGGCGCATAATGCTGAGCCGGATCCTAGTTTGCGGACGCTCATAACCTGGACGTACCTACTACCTATGTATATTCTATATTTTCATTTAAATTTTTTGTATGTTATACTTATTGTCGTGTTATTTTTGTAATTGTGTACGTCTTTCTTTTGTTATGTCTGCAAATAAATGTATTTTCTTTCTTTCTTTTTTATTTCAGATAGGATAGTCAACACCAATTTTTTTTGCTGATATAAATTCCCCACAACCCGAATTTAATTAAAATAACTCAATTTAAAAATGTCACTATAAATGTTATTTAATTTGGTCTTTAGCATTATCGAAATCAGAACCATCACATTTTACGAAATTTTAGTAAGTCAGTAAGCACCAGAATCGCCTCCACTTCTGACTGAATGATTTTAATGAGGAACTTTAATATTCAAATGTTTGTAATAATCTTAATATTAGTTATTTTCTTTAACTCTATTTTTTTCTTTTTCACAGGAATGGGCGGTCTAGTATCATCACCGTTCAGCGTAAACCCCTTCTCGTTACCGACCTGCAGCGCTCAGCAGTACGCCCAGACAGCGCCTTTAGCCACCAAATAGCACATGTTTAACTACCATAATGGTTAGTGCTCTTTTCATGATGGTTAGAAATTTATTCCATGATGGTTAGTGGGCTATTCCATAATGGTAAGTAACCGTTTTATCATTTCTTTGTAAAATTTCCATAATGGTTAGTGGCTGGATCCAAAATAGTTAATCAATTACATAAGATTTGTAATATTTCATATCGGTTAGTAATGTTTTCCATAACAGTTGATGGACTTTTCCATGATGGTTCGTGTTTCCATTATAGTCAGTGTTCTTATGTTATTATAATGGTTTTTCAAATTTTCCGTGATGGTTAGTTACATTTTTAACATTGTTAGTGCCCCTTACTTGAATGACATGTGATCTATAGTTTAAACCTACAATTATTTAACAAATTATGTAGCATTATCACATATGTATGTATATTTTTTAATATACGTATTTTTGTTAATAAATCAGTGGTCACTTTTGAATGTGTTCAGTAATAGTAATACAGTAATCATGTGAACGAAATATTATAATTTTCTAAAATATATAATTATTTCCCTGAAACGTTTATAGGCGCAACGGGGCAGTGTAATTTGTAAATAATTAAATAATTTCTGTAATTTTCATGTAAATAAAAATATTACCAAAATAAATACCAAATTAATAGATTTCTTGCTAGTTTGAACGGTAGTAGATTTTGTATAATCGATTAAATGTTGAATGCTGCTCAGAAATTTGAATTTTAAACCTTATTCTTACAAGAATTTTTTCCGTCAGTGTGTCTGTTTGTTTATTGTAAAATCTGTGATATATTTATTATAAGTAACGTTGTAAATTTTAATCTAATTGTAATAAATTGTAACGTGTATAACATTATTCGATTTAAAGACAGATTAAATTAAAACAGAGTTTTTGTATAATTTAGAACACGTTTATCGTATTTATAGTCTACAAAAACTCCCCACTTGGCTAACATCGAAAACGTAAAATGAACCATATCTCGAAATAAAACATATCTCGTTATACGAATCGGTTTTATCTGTAAAAATACAACGAAGTATCTCACATAGAAATAAAAACAATGTATACGAAAACAAATATCTCCAAAACTATTTGCTTGGAAACTCACAGAAAACGAAAATGTATTTTTAGAGATATCCCCCCCTGAATATAAATAGTGTAGTTACGTATTCTTTAAAGCAATCGTGTATCAAATAGGATGTAAATTGTAATCGTTTATGATGAAAAAATATCACGGAGTAAGAGAATAAATTGCGAAAATATGGATTTTGTATTTTATTTTCTCTTAATATTCCAATAATTATAATGAGAGTCGTGGTGACCTAGTGAGATGTACATATCTTAACTTCCGATTAGGAGGTTATGGGTATGAAGGGTTTCGGTACGAAGGGTATGGTTTCCGGTGAAATTACATGCACATGAGGCTTCCTGTATGCATCAAGTTGATGGACGCAGTGCAAGGTAAGGTGCGTGACGTACAAGCCAATAAGCTATAAGCAATGGTTACTACTTAATATCAGGTGGGCCGTATGCTTGCATGGTATGTATTGCATCAAATTATTACAAAAAACCAACAACAGGATTTACTTTTATAATATCGTTTATAAGTCGTTATCCATTTTTCAATTAACATAGTTAATTTATGTTTTCTGAAAAGACCGGCCTTTTTAAATGCTAATCAGTAACACAATCCCTATTCGACAACCATACAATTAGAAGGAAGATAAACCCATGCATTATCTAGTCAATACAACAATGGAAATAGCCCCTAATATTATAAGTGATGGACAAAAATTGTTAGTATAATATTTCAAGAGGGTGGAAAAAGTACCATGTGTGATAGCACAATAGTTTAAAATGATGTGCTGGTAGACATCTGATGCGTTTTTGATGGATGGTGTTTAACAGATAAGTACAGACATTTTTAAATATTTAGTTTATTATGATAAATAAAATTGTTACTATTATTAATCGATTTTACCTATACAGGATGTTTGGTAATATACTGACGATATTCAAGTGACGGTTTCTCAAATCATAAAAAAAATACTTCGCGAAAAAAAAAACTACTAGTTATATTATCAAATTTTAAAGAAAATCAACTAAGTTTAGGTGATTAATTCGATGTAAAACTAAGTGCCTACTCTTGCAATCGACATCAGAAAATAAAGGCCGATTTGATATCTCTTTCGGAAATGGCTGCGGGTTTTGGGTTAGAAAGGGACAACAAGAGATATCTCGAGACGTCAACAATACAGTATCTGTGGTTAAATGGCAAACATTATGCAATAGCACAACATAAGTTTAATAAAGTATTTGTTTTTACATGCCAAAATAAATTTCACATTTCTATGGTAAACATTTCACAAATTTATTTATTATGCTCATCAAAATAACCCCTTTCATTTTTGTGCGTATTTTATCAAATACCCTATATATTTGTGTTGCCACGTCTTTAGGTGTTGCCACAAATTTAAAGTTTTGTATTGTTATGAATTTGGAAAAAAACAATTTTACAATAATACTAGCCCTACCCGTGTTTTCATTTAATGTCATACACAAAGTCAAGAATATGTAGTTTCAAACACACAGTACATTAAGGCCTTACCTAATCTAAAAGCGTGTCATTTTAGTGCAGACATTCTCAAAACATGAACGAATTCACATAGAAAATCAATCAATACAAATTTCTTGAGTGCCTTTACAGTATAAAGTTGCGAGCACACTAAGTAGATTACGCCACAGTAATTGCAATGCGTTTTGCACTCGTTTGTCGACGTGTGTGGCGCACGTGCGACACCGCACGCGTCCGGCCGTCCATATGGGATTCAGTGGATTGCTTATTTGGAAGCGATGTGAGGTTGCCGTAGGTACTACTTCTTGGTTGACCTGCTTTAGGTCAATGCCCAAATGGACCGCCTGCCAACACCATATCATACTAATTGATCGAGCGAAGCGAGATCTCCAACTCAACTTGGGCAAATCGGCGTCGTCTGTATGTATGTATGTATATATTCGAAGCGTTGGTCCGATCATCGTGAAATTTGGTATATTACCTATATACCTACATAGGAAGTGCTGGCACAGTTCTGGTGTGACTAAATGGGCTAAAAATGCGAGGATTAAGATATTGGGGTTCAAGAGAGTTAAAAAAATCAAAATGAGACTATCACGTCAAATGGGACGTCTTATGAAAAGTCTTTATCAGTACATTTGACTCCGTTTTTATTTTTAGTTTTAGCCGTGTTGTTTTTAAGTTATTAGCCGTAATAAAAACTGAGCTTTGACAAAATTCACAGGGCAGCATTCTCACATTGCTGAAATTTGGTATGTGTGTAGCTTTAGTAACACAAATGTAAGTCTGAAATTCAGAATAACTGCAATTTCCCTAATAAAGTAACCAATTAACATGAACTCCCAGTACCTATGATTTGAATGAAACTGTAGGTCAAGTTTTTGGTTATATTTCGTGGCACTATTTTGATAGTCAGAGATTACAAATAATATTTTTTTTATTTTTATAAGAGACTCGTGAGATCTCAGTTCGGGGCGAACCACTAGTATTATAAATGCGAAAGTGAGTTTGTTTATTTGTTACGCTTCACGTCGTAATTAACCGATTTTGATGAAACTTGGTATAAAGTTTAACCTGGATTGAGACAGGTCACTTTTTATTGACAAACAACGTGTGCGAAGTCGCGGGTTAAAGCTAGTTAATTATAGTTAAAACGATTGTATTGTACCTGCGTTACTAAATCCATACCTATTCGTAATATTAATTTGGAAGTAAACACACAAACGGCTCAACTAATTTTGATGAACTTTAGTATATGGGTAGGTTATATTGATATACAGGCTTCTTTTTACTGAAGAACCACGCATAAGCCATCTAAGGGCACAACTCCCAAGCCAACATAGCCTAGGAAAAGCCTAAGTCAACATAGCCAAAAGGTCTTTGTGCATTATTAATTAAAGTCAGTGGCTTTTTTGGCCCTCAAAATGATCGTGGTGAAAGAAGAGGCTCAAGTTATATTTCTTAAAATTTTAAATTTTGGCATATTTTTTTTTTCTGACAGACCGTATGTCGTTACGTCGTATGTACCGTTAAGGTAACATTTAAAAAAAGTTACCTTAAAATATGCGATCTTAATTCAAACCTACGAACCAAACAGGCACTACACCACAAGTACTTATATGATATGGAGCAAATTTGATTAGATTTTATATCATTTTCATAATTGTAAAATAAAAATGAAAAGTCATTTATGTACAGCAAAAACAAACATTAGGTTCAGAATGTACTTATAACACATAATTAGTAGAAAGATAAGCGTATAACATGATACGTAGATACGCTAATTGTGTGGACGTAGTGAAGGTTTAAACCAGTTTTAGCTTACTGCCAATTTCAAAGTCCTCTAAGCTGTATTTAGTTATATGCATTTTCTCCCCCTGGCTACGTCCCTGTGTTTACATAACTAACTAGGTTCTAATCACTACACTTTATTAGCTAGTAATTAATATTTAAAACAGAACCGTACGCCAGTTGATCACTTTTAAACTGCTATTCTGGACGAATGGTCAACAGTAAAATGGAACCTATAAGAGCCATAATCGTCGTTTTTACGTGTATATTCACAGCAACCACCGCTGAACTGTATCCGCTCTCCGATGCTTTCATAGACCGCATTAACTCCAAGCAAACAACCTGGAAAGCTGGCCGAAATTTTCATCAAGATACGACCCTAAAGCACCTGAGAAGACTGGTAGGAGCCCATCCAAGCTCCAGTATAGACTCACTACCTAACATTGAACACGACGCCAAAGTAATGGCCTCTCTTCCCGAAAACTTTGACCCAAGGGACAAATGGCCCAGTTGTCCCACTCTCAGTGAAATAAGAGATCAAGGATCCTGCGGAAGTTGCTGGGCGTTTGCTGCTGTCGAAGCGATGACTGATCGAGTCTGCACCTACTCTAACGGCACCCAGCATTTCCACTTCTCCGCCGAAGATCTTGTTAGTTGTTGTGGTGCTATTGAATGTGGTGACTGCCACGGCGGCCATAATACTAACGCTTGGTTGTACTGGAAGAGCCATGGTCTAGTATCCGGTGGAAACTACGGTTCTAAGCAAGGTTGCAAACCCTACTCCTTTCCTAATTGTCAGCAGCAGCCACCAACAGGGTATACAGAAAATGTAACAGGGAAGAAAATACCATGCCAAAATTATTATGAAACGAAAACGCCGAAATGTTTGGACCGATGTAAAACTGGTTATGACGTGACTTACAGAAAAGATAAACGGTTTGGTAAAAATATTTATAACCTTAAAGGTGGAGAACTTCTTATCATGGCTGAATTGTTTGTGAACGGTCCAGTTGAAGCGGCATTTCTAGTGTTTACTGACTTTTTTAACTACAAGAGCGGTGTTTATAAACATGTTGAAGGCGATTTAGTCTACGGTCATGCTATCAAGATTCTTGGTTGGGGGGTGGAGAATGGTAACAAATATTGGCTAGTGGCAAACTCTTGGAACACAGACTGGGGCGATAAAGGTTTCTTCAAGATTCTTCGAGGTGTGAATCACTTAGGTATTGAAAGCTCTATTGTAGCCGGTGAGCCACTTTTGACCGATGCTTAAATGATTTACATCTAGCTTTACAAACCTAATCTGTTTGTCTATATATATAGGAGTTCATTTAAACTGACTAACTGAATGTACTCTTTATTGATTGAAAATATTATATCTTTGTTTATTTTATGCTATTTAGTGGATATTAATTTACCCAATAAACATTGATCTGATGACAATGACTGAACAATGACTGCCTCCGTGGCGCAGTGGGCGTATAGCCGGCTGAGACGCAGGAGGTAGCGGGTTCGATTCCCGCCGCGGAACAAATGTTTGCATGATCTACAGATATGTATTTGTTCCGTGTCTGGGTGTTTTTCTATATATTATAAGTATGTATTAACAAAAAAAAGTATATAAGTATTCTATCAGTTATCTGGTTCCCATAGTACAAGCTCTGCTTAGTTTGGGGCTAGATAGCGCTGTGTGAAATGTCCAGTGATATTTATTTATTATTTATTATTATTATCTAAATAAAAGGGGCGTACTTTATTTTATAATTTTTGTTCTTTATAAATTCAACTTTTAAGCTCTATTTGTAAGCAAAAAATTTGTGTTACATAAGTAATATAATTTCATTACAATGAGTAATATCCTACGGTGATACTTTTAGTAATGTTAAAAATGTTCCTTTTAATGATATTTTGTACAGAATCTACACCGAAAGGTAACCTTTATCACTAGTGACATTTATATTCGAATACTTATTTGTTCATTATGATAAACAAGTTAAGTGAACAAATCGCGCAGTCGCGTCAATGTGTCGCGTGGCGGTGTCACGTGCCGTCGCGTGGCGATGTCGCGCATTACCAAATTAGCGTCCGGTGTACACCCGCCCTAAATCAGATGGGTCATGTTACTAGCTAAGTCTGCCAAAATCTACGGGGTTATGTAACCAATCGAATAGTCATTCGCTAACGGCCGAGTAATTGTTTTAATGTGAAATCTAACAGAAGACTTCTTAATTTGTCAGGGCTTGTAACAAGGAATTAAGTTTTCTAAGTTTTAACTTCCACTATGGGTTTGTTACCATACCTACATAGGAACTAAAACCACATTTAAAATTGATTTTGCTAGAGAACAACTGAAAATTGAAAACTCACAAACTGAATAATGTTTGTTACATGAAAAATAATAAGACATCACGAGCATTATTTGACAAAGTAGAGTTATTTCACAAAGCTACGGTACAAATTGACAACAAACCTTCGAACAAAGAATTAAAGCCTACAAAACTGATAAAAATAAAACGAAAAACGCATAAGAAAGTCCTCAACTCGTCGAAGGGGGATGAAAAACGGGGGATGGGACAGGGGGTGGCCGACAATAGGTGTACAGATAACTTTCCTTCCATAGTAGAGTCAATACCGACCCAAGGGAGTTTTACCCTCGAGGCTCGGTCGCTTGGGAAAACTAGACCCAACAATATAGAAAGGGACAGTGCGATACGGTTAGTTTGCGCGGGAAGAGTGCATCAGAGTGTACTTATGTATTAATAATATATAGAGGAAAAATGTCGAGAACGTTCGCCTAGTGATATGTTGCGACTGTTAGCAGAGCGGGATGGATGACATCAATTTGTCGTGTCGTGATGGGGTTTTATTTTGTTTGTCCTTTGGCGATTTTTAAAGGTTTCTATTTTTGTTAGATTTGGTAACAGCCGAATTTTTACGACAATAGACTGTAACCGCTGGTAAACACTATTGCCTCGTCACGACCGATATTTTATTATTTTTAGGACACTGCAGAGAAATCACAATTCTTATTTCTACGTGATCGTTTCGGCCAAAAATATCCTTTTCTGGCGTCCAATAATCATTTTGGTCCGTGTTTGATGTTTTTGTTGAACTTTTCTTAGCAATTTTGTAGACGTTATGCTACGCCGTAGAGTACCGTAGACCCTACTTAATGTTAAAAATAGATACCGTCAAAGTATCTTTAACAACCTAGATGCCCTTCCTCACTATAAAGCTGCCAAGAGAACAACAGATTTTATTTTAAGGTAACTAACAGTTTAGAAGATAACAGGAATCAGTTTCAAAACTTTGATCTTAAAATAAGTTGGAAGTTCAAGTTCAATAAGTTAACGTAGTTAAACAGTTATAAGACGATATAGACCCGGCATCGAGCCGTGTCAACGACAGAGGCGTTAAGCGAAATTGAGTGAAAGTCGAGTTAAAGTATTAAAAGTTTTCAGCGAGCGATCTTTGTGAGCAGCGAGACGAGCGAAGGCGCCGCAGACTAATAGAGATGGGACTATTTTATACAAAATGGGAATATCGATAAATTATATTCCAGTAAGTATTTAGAGTTGAAAAGGGATGAGGACTCTTTGAAATTTGAAGGCACTATTGTCTAATTCCGTATCGGCTAGTGGACAATTAGTTTGTTGTTGTAGTTGGATAGTAATCTAGACAATAATGTTTTTAGTAAAGAATAAATACAGATGAATTCATAGATAATTTAGGAAAAGGTTTTGGAGATACAATTTACTGGTATTCTGGACTAATAAATAGCCAACACTCTACATGGCAAGAAATGCTTTGCCTGAGCCTGTGATTCCTGATAACTACAACCTAGGGGTCTTCAAGTCGCGAGTGAATAGGTTTCTTCCAGGCTAGCGTGTACCATCGTAAACTGCATCTGCATCATCGCTTACCATCAAGCGAGATCGTAATCAAACGCTAGCTTATAATTTATAAAAAAAAATTGTATATAATGTGGTCAAAATTGCGATAATTCCAACGGATACTTTTCTTTCAATATTGTATAATATTTTTATCGACAAATTTTACGCTACACCTTATCCCATCTCAGTTTTCTTAACACGGTGTAAGTTAATAATGTAATAGAATTACGAGGGAAAAACTGTTGAACTCCGAGGCGCGGGTCGCGACTTAATTGTAGCACTTTGTTTCCTGTGTCTGCCTGCCTGATACCACACGAATATAGACGATTTCCTTACATTGTCTTCTGTACACTATTATTTTTTTAAGGAACTCAGTTGGCGAGGTGCCAATTATCTAGCATTATCTATCTGATAAGAACTGCAAAAATTACCAGAGGTTTCTGTTGTAGGTCTATCGATAGATGTGTGTGAGTAAGTCTATGAACAATCTGTTTACTTCATAGAGTTTGAAGACAAATAAAGGTATATAGGTAGTAGGTAAATATAGTACCTAAGAATGTACCAATTTCTTGTACGAGTACATAAGGAAATAACTTGTAATAACTATTTGAACATGGTTGATCGATTGACGACATAGTAACAATCGCAGGTCATATGTTTGCGACAACGAAGTGAGGACTATGCCCAGCAGTGGGATGAGAGGAGATGACAATGATGATGATGATTTTTTTTAATACTAGATAGATTTTCTTTTGATCACAATCTCACCTGATGGTAAGCGTTCATGTGGTCAAAGATGAAGCACCAAGATCTAGAAGAAACCTATTCACTCTTACCCTAAAGAGACCCGGATTGTATTATTTAGGAAAAACAGACGACGATAAAGTGTTCCATACCTTAGCTGTACACATCAAGAACGTAGAACCAAAACGGTGTGTGCGTGATGAACTATTTTAGCCAGTATATAACTCTGAACGATATTTTCCTCGACAGATAACTTAAAATAAAAAATAAAAGTATTGGTGTCGTGGATAAGTACCTAGAGGTTAAAGTACTCGTAAAACCTAGAGTCTACTTTTATTTTTCTTTTCTTTGACTCTGTTGTATACATTGACCGTACAGCTAATGGTATTTTCGTACTGTAAGTATAAAAAACAATTCAGATATATATAAATACACGGAATGCAAATGCAACGCTTATAGAAATAACAAACGCAACCGAACTGCAAAACAAAATCCAACTTTCTGAATATGCATTGCCGTAAATAAAACATTTCATGAACTGTTTCTAAAACGAAATTTCTAGAGCTGACGCCTCGGCGGTACGCCAACTAAAAGTTAGTTTCAAAAATCATGCATGTAGGAGTAGTTAGCGAAAAATTTGGAACTCGGGCGTATACAGTCAGACACCTTATCGATACAGTTCCAAAGCAATAAACAAGGCCTTACCACAGAAAAACAATAATTTGGTAAGGATTTTTGAAGTGATAACTTCTTTAGAGCATTTTTGAGATGGAAAAACCCATTGAACTCGTTGCACTGTTACCGTTACCGTTACCGACCCCTCTGTGTATGAAGTGAAAACTTCTTTAGGCGCGTTGGGCAGTTTTTGAGATGGGAACAACCCATTAAACTCGTTGCACTTTTACCGTTACCGTTATCGACACCTCTGTATATGAAGTGAAATTTTCTTTAGACGCGTTAGGCAGTTTTTGAGATAGAAAAAAACCATTGAACTCGCGACACTGTTACCGGTACCGTTACTGACACCTCTGTATATGAGTATCTCGTAATTGTTCAAGTTTTCACTTCTGCCGGACCTCCCGCAATGCCACTTGTTTTTTAAACAGATTAAAGACACAATCTACAAGTTATTCCGGCAAGACAAAGCTGTTCCAAAAGAAGTTTTAACATTGATTTCTAATTTAACTTAATCCACATTAATTTAACTGAAATTAATTAATTTTATTATTATTTTCAGGTTATTTAATAAATCTAAATAACTTGTACTACAGAAGAGCAAGACCATCTAACACAGGTTTTCCATACTTAAAAAGGTCCCACACCCATGAAATGTATCCTAGATTAACCGAAATAAAATTATTAAGTATTCTTAGACTTAAAATTCACTGGTGTTATGATGCTGACTATACCTATTTTGAAGTTCATTCTAAATGTAGCTGCTATGAAAAACTTTCTACTAAAATGATATGTAGGAAGGATGATTGCGGGCTGCCTGAATGAGTAAGCACACCATTTTTGATGAGCTTTAAGTATCCCCGTACTTTTTCGTATATTCGTGCAATTATTGACGACCTCCGTGGCGCAGTGGGCGTATAGCCGGCTGAGACGCAGGAGGTAGTGGGTTCGATTCCCGCCACGGAACAAATGTTTGCATGATGTACAGATATTTGTTCCGTGTCTGGGTATTTTTCTATATATTATAAGTATGTATTTACAAAAAAAAAGTATATAAGTCTTCTTTCTTTATTCTTTATTGCACAAAAGAAAATACATTTATAAATACAGAAATAGAGGTCATGTACAAAGGCGAGCTTAACCCTAAGAAGAGTTTTCTTCCAGCAAACCTTTGAGGCTAGAGAGAGAAATGATTTTAAAGGTAGGTGAGTGTCCAAAAACATAAATAAATATATATGTACCCAAAACGAATATGAACTATACTAAGTATGTTATAATATTATAATTATAATAAATAAATTATATGTAATAATAATATATAACTACGTAATATAAATATACCTATATATAATAATATAAAATTACAGAGAAAGGTAGTGCTCTTTAACTTTCCGTTTAAAAATGTTGAGTGATGGGCTAGCGCGAACTTCATGAGGAAGGGTATTCCAAATTTTTACCGCATAAACGGTGGAGGAGCCTCCATAGCGGCTAGAAGTGTGTTGAGTATCTATCTATATTCTATCAGTTATCTGGTTCCCATAGTACAAGCTCTGCTTAGTTTGGGGCTAGATAACGCTGTGTGAAATATCCAGCAATATTTATTTATTTTATTATGTGTAAATGGAATGTATAGGAAAATGGCCGGCTTAGCCTTGAATGGCACTGCGTTTTCATTAGGTTTTGATATCTTCAGACTTCTATAAAAACAGGACGATGATATGTTAGACATAACACTTTTACTAATATTATAATTCCGAAAGTACTCTCAAAAGAAGTATTGCTGTCTGTCTGTTTGATACGTTTTCGCGACTAAACCTATCTTGTTACATTAAATTACAATTACTTAACCTAGAAAACTTAAAGACTAATGCGGGGTGGTACAAAGGGTAGCCTTATCAGTTAAAGCGTGATCTTCCAGACAACCTTTGGATGGACTGGATTGAAAACACGTGGGAGGAGGCGGTGTTACAATAAATACCTATATACATAGATAATGCCCGAGATAGCGACATAGGCTACTTCTTATCCGACTGTGCAGAAGGAAAGTATTGTTTTTATTGATAAACCACGTGACGCTACGGGCGAGAGAATTTGTAAAACATAATAACGTCATAATGTGTTCAGCCTAACATAAAATATATCGAAATAGCCTCGACATTAAGCTTTGAATTGTGAGATGCATCAAATTACTTTTACGTTTTTTTGGAAAAGGGCGCTGACACTGCTACTCAGTTTTTCTTAACTTTTGCAGTTGTCAACGTTTTCCTTTGTACATTGTACTTTATTTATGTTCCAAATAAATAATTTTGAATTTAATTTTGAATTATGTAGGAGGGGTTTAATCACTAGGGTAGGGCCAAAATACGACTGGCTCTGAAATGACACCAGGTAACTAGCGCTAAGTAAAGTGATTAGGAAAACCTGTGACATAATCTAATGAACGATACCTAGCTGAACATTAGTTTCTTTTCCTCCACTCAATATCACACACGTCTTTAAAAAGATCCTAGTTCATAAATTCATACTTAATCCGAGAGCATGTTATGTATTATAACTATAAAAAAACGCTACACCAACACTAGATACGATTGTTGTCGATCCTCTTATCATGATCGCGTCGATTCACGCCGAATTTTATGGGCCTAATCGTGGCGACCACAAATTGGGCCCGCGTGGCTCATTTCCTAACCTGACCGATTATAGGATTACGGCTAATTAGCTATTACCGATATATTACTCCAAAATGCTGGATTGTGGTTGCGTAACGGAAATAATGACTCAGGACTAATAATAATGACCCAGATTACATTTTTATTATTGACTGCAGATGGTAACTATTTTAGGTTTCCTCATTTATGACGACCTCCGTGGTGCAGTGGGCTAATAGCCGGCTGAGACGCAGGAGGTAGCGGGTTCGATCCCCGCCGCGGAACAAATGTTTGCAAGATCTACAGATATTTGTTCCGGGTCTGGTTGTTTCTCTATGTATTATAAGTATGTATTTACAAAAAAAAATGTATATACATAAGTATTCTATTCTATCAGTTATCTGGTTCCCATAGTACAAGCTTTGCTTAGTTTGGGGCTAGATAGCGCTGTGTGAAATGTCCAGCAATATTTATTTATTTATTATTTATATAAATAATATGGCTAGCAGTGTACCAAACTGGCCATTCATTAGGTACCCTTTTTGCAGATGATACTCGTACACACATAAGAATAAAAGGTGAAACCCTACAAGACCTAAAAAGCCGTATTGACATAAAAATAATGGTTTGAGGTAAATGGTATTATTCTGATCTCTGACAATAGTGTAATATATTATTATGCATGTGATTGCATTCACTATTATTATAATTGATAAATAAAGTCATTATTTAAAAAAAAGTGTCACTCCGGGACTGCCAACAGAAGTGAAAACTTAAACAATTACGAGATACTTATATACACAGGTGTCGGTAACGGTAAAAGTGTCGCGAGTTCAATGGTTTTTTCCCCATCTCAAAAAAAGCCCAACGCGCCTAAAGAAGTTTTCGCTTCATATACAGAGGTGTCGGTAACGGTAACAGTGCAACGAGTTCAATGGTTTTTTCCCCATCTTAAAAAATTCCCAACGCGCCTAAAGAAGTTTTCACTTCATATTCAGAGGTGTCGGTAACGGTAACGGTAACAGTGCAACGAGTTCAATAGTTTTTTCCCATCTCAAAAAATTGTTGGTCAAAAAAAGTTGGTCAATAGTGAATATTATTCATATTGACTGCCTCCGTGGCGCAGTGGGCGTATAACCGGCTGAGACGCAGGAGGTAGCGGGTTCGATTCCCGCCGCGGAACAACTGTTTACTTGATCTACAGATATTTGTTCCATGTCTGTGTGTTTCTCTATATATTATAAGTATGTATTTACAAAAAAAAGTATATAAGTATTCTATCAGTTATCTGGTTCCCATAGTAGCTCTGCTTAGTTTGAGGTAGATAGCGCTGTGTGAAATGTCCAACGATATTTATTATTATTCAAATTAAGTGTTTAAGACTCTTGAAGTAAGTAAAATTATCTACTATTTTGAGCACAACTTTTGACTCTGTCACGGCAAATATTTTATATATTGTAACTAATACGAGTAACCATGTCCTTTCTTTTTGAAAAAAAGTTCAATTTGTAATATTTGTTTGATTATTAATCCCCTAACATTGTAGGTATTATAAATATCGACAGATTGAAGGAAGAATCTTTTCTTAATAAGCGTTCCTTGTAAATTGATAAGATGCTTAAAAAATCGATACCTGCTATGCGGCTACGGTTCGCGATTCTTTCTGCGAGACATTGGACATTTTTTAAAGTCCTTTTACTTTTTTACATAAAATATTCTTGTAAATAGGACATTATATGGGTTCTTAAAAGTAAATTGTAAGTAAATTGTTGTCCTTTTATAATAAGCTGACACAGTATGTATAATTTTCAGAATTAACAAAAACATTCCGTTAATTAACTATATGCAAAAACCTTTACTGATTTAATAATGTAAACATTTAAATTATGTAATTTATTAATTAAATTATATAATTTCGTTAGTTAGATTAGATTAGATAATTTCTTTATTGCACACCATTAAAAATAAAACAAATATATATTACGAAAATAATATATATAATAAATACATAAAGAGATATGAATCATATATTATCCTATTTAGGTTTTTAATAGGTATACGTAGGCAAGTTACTAAAACCCATTGAAGTTTAAATGACCTGCTAATTTAAATCCAACAACATTTACCTCATCCAGCAACATTCACAAGTTCGCAAACTCCGCCATAATTTTAGTTTAGAACATTCAGCCAACTTTCACTACAAATCCCAGAGGCTTTTGAGGAGACTATCGGCGCCATCTTGCGCTAACTCCCACAACGTAGTTCTGTCGTTTTCCGCAAGGTGGCAGCGGTGCGCCCTCCTGGGACTCAGATCCGAACCCAGTTTCAGCCGGCTCCGTCCTGAAATACAGCGAAGCTCTTGAGAAAGGGAGAGAGCAATTCTCAAGGCTCAGTCTGTGGGAACATTCTTGTACGGAAATGAAATGTTCCTTTTTGTAACACGGGTGGGCGGGGCGTAGCATGACCAATGGGAGTGGCTTAGCTATTCTCAGCCACTCCTACACTGTTTCTGATGCCTACAGGGAGTTGGATGGAAAAAATGTTGGAAATAGGTAATTTTGAATGTCGTTTACTGGTGACGTAATTGCGAATTTATGCGCGGCGGATGGTTCTTGTATTGTGGAGTTAATTGAAAATAGAATTGGTAAGTGGGTAGAGCAAAAAACGTTTAAAACAAATTCTATCCAACTGTAACTGTGGCCAAACCACGGGTTGGTATTGGTTCACTAAATATTCACACTAATATTATAAATGCTTTGTTGTTAAATGTTTATTCATTTGTTTGTTACTCGGGCACGTCGTAACGGCTGAACCGATATAGATGAAATTTAGTATTTACGTAGATTATAACCTGGATTACCTCATAGGCTACTTTTTATCCCATAAATCAGGTCCCATGGGATAAAAATGGCCTGTCAAAGTTTATATATTAAAATGATTTTGGTCTTTGCGCGTCCGAAGCCGCTGGCAGGTCAGCTAGTAAAGAATATAAAAATGCTTTGATCGACTCAGACCTTCATGCTCGTTGTCATGCTCAAAATGACGTAGCTAGCCAAAGTGATTTCTCCTGTAGCAATGGATTAAATTTTTTTTATGTGATTTGAAAATTTACTTGTCAGATCAAATATAGGTACCTACCACAACTTGTTTTTAAAGTTTGAAAAAGAAACAACGGTCGATGCATAAAATCTATTTTCACTCCACACTTAGGTAAGGGTGATATGCAAAGATATTGATGGATAAGCGCGCGTCCCAGGGAATATACGGTCTCTACACGGCTTAGCACTTTTGAGGGTCCCAGTTTAAACTCGGGAGTGGCTTTTTAGTGGTGCATTATAGTAAGTATAAACTGCTAGCTTATCTGTGGGTATAAGTAGTTTTGTTTTAATACAGACAACAGGCATTGTTTAAAACTTTTAAGTAATATTTTACGTAACACTTTTATGATAATGTTCTTTAAAAGTTTGTTTTTGCATGAAATTATTGTCTAAACTAAAAAGTATAACATATAGGTAGAAGAAGCATCCAGTTTTGAATTTTAATCTTTGGATTACCTTTAACTTTTTTAGGCAAAGGCCTCCCTTCAGTTCCGTCATTTACAACGATCTTGTGCCAATCTCAGACAATCTTTAGATAGTCTATCATCATCATCATTTCCGCGATAGGAAGTCCACTGCTGAACATAAGCTTCCCCTATAGATTTCTAGAGCGACCGATCTTGTGCGGTACCGTTTATTGAGTCGTCTTTCCACCTAGGGAGCGGGTGAGGGGGGGGGGCGCTATCCTACGTTGCGCTTTTCAGTGCGTGTTCTCTCCTCAAGAACCTTTCTGTCCAACAAATTAAAGACCATCATAATCGGTTTCATAATCAGCCGTTCTTGAGTTCTAAATGGTGTAACTAACCCGACTTTGTTTTATATATAAAAAATAAAATAAATATAAATATTCCTGGACATTTCACACAGCGCTATCTAGCCCCAAACTAAGCAGAGCTTGTACTATGGGAACCAGATAACTGATAGAATACTTATATACTTTTTTTTTACGACGACATACATATACAACAGTACAAGCTGTGAGCCTGTGGAACGCCTTACCTTCGTCCATAAGGTCGTCCCAATCTCTTCCTATTTTCAAAGTCAAGGTATACAACCATTTTCTTTCGTTGTCTCGTAACTGCTAACTAGTGTTTATGGTATTTATCCTCCATATTATGTAGTGTAGTTTATTTATATATTATTTGTAAGTATTTAAGTTTATGTTTATTATTATACATAATAGGTATATATTATTTTATGGGTTCTGTTTACGTATGTTTATGCTTAAAGGTACTCTTACACCGCCATCTTTTGATTTTTGTTTATCCTGTCCATCCAAAGGTTGTCTGGAAGAGACCGCTTTTAACGATAACACCACCCATAGAACCGTTATTTATTGTTTACTTCCTTTGTTACTGTATTTTTGTTTGGTGTGCAATAAAGAGTATTTCATTCATTCATTCATAATATATCGAAAAACACCCAGACACGGAACCAATATCTGTATATCATGCAAACATTTGTTCCGAGGCGGGAATCGAACCCGCTACCTCCTGCGTCTCAGCCGGCTATACACCCACTGCGCCACGGAGGCCAGGAGTATATGTATATAGATATAGATTATCCTAATTATTATTAATATACCTAGCCAGTCGAGTAATGGTGGGTTCCTATATCCGTCGGTAACCAGCTACGACTCGTTTCTCCTTGAAAAAGTGTCAAAAGTTTGAAACTAGTTTGACACTTTTTCAAAGAGATACGAGTCGTAGTTGGTTACCGACGGATATAGGAACCGGCCTTAAGACAATTAAATACAATGGAGAGACGACATCTTTATCAAATTAAACAAATGAAAGCACAATACGAACATTTCAAATTGAATTTATTGCTTGTCAAATTCCGCACTTGTTATTATTGCTATTGTAGTGGTACAACTGGTAATTGCTGCAACACATGGTATTATGACGCTGACAGCCAAAGGGGTAGGCAGGAAATATAATAAATGTTTCGCGAAAATAATGATCGGTGTCGCTCGTTAGGTCGCATTCAGATGGTAAATTTTATATTGAAAAAGTGTATATTCTGTTAGTGGCGCAGATGGTGTGATGAAGATCTGTGTTTCACGATGTAAAACTTTGTAAAAAAATCGAATATTAGATTTCCTGATTATTGAAAAGATCAAGTTAATTTCGGGAGTAATTATCCCGTCATGGATAACGCCAATAGGTACATTTTTGTATGGTTGTGTGGTCTGAGCGACTCCATCCATTCAAATTTAAGTTTCGACCTATATCACGACACCTGTCACATGTAACTACCATCATCATCATCATTCATCATTTCTTCGTCCAGTATTGGACATATGCCTCCCCTAACCACTTCCAATCCGATCTGTTCCGTGCTTTACATCTACGTTTTTGATGTGTACGTACAGGTATGGAACACTTAACAGTCGTCTGATTTTCCTAAATAATACAATCCGGGCCTCTTTAAAAGTGAATAGGTTTCTTCTAGATCTTCGTGCTTCATCTTAGACGGTGGTCATCGCTTACCATCCAGTGAGATTGTGGTCAAACAAAGAACTGTCCAGTTTAAAAAAAAAACATCTTCATTGCTGACCAGCTACTGTTCTTATATCGTCGGACCATTGTGCCTTCGGTCTGCCCAGTTTTCAGCCTCCAATCCGCGGTCTCCACTTTGTCATCTTGTAGCTTCATCTATTATCGGAGCATCACATGAGGTGTCTCGCCCAATTCAATTCTGAAAATTATTTCATAAAAATGAGGCTAGGGCCATATTTTATTATGAAATAAATCCTTGTGAAGTATAGACGCAACTAGTCACACTAATATTATAAGATTAGATTAGATTTAGATGTTTGTTGGATTTAGATGTGATGATGGTGTAGATGTTGACCAAGGTGATCGCCATAGCTCAGAGGGTCAGCAAGCTGAAGTGGCAGTGGGCCGGTCATATCTGCCGCAGAACCGATAACCGTTGGGGTAAACGTGTTCTGGAGTGGATACCACGTCTAGGCAAGCGAAGTGTAGGACGCCCTCCGGCTAGATGGAGGGACGATTTGCGCGCTGTGGCTGGCAAGGATTGGATGAGAAGAGCTGAGGATCGGGCTCAATGGCGCACCCTGGGAGAGACCTACGTCCAGCAGTGGACTGCTATAGGTTGATGATGATGATGATGATGAGATGTTTGTTTGTTACTCAATTACGTCCCAACGGCTGAACCGACGTTAATGAAATTTGGTATATAGATAGATTATGACTTGGAGTAAAAAATAAGCTACTTTTTATTGGCAAACCACTTGTGTGAAGCTGCAGGCGGAAGCTAGTAAACAAAAGTAACTCTGTCTCTGTCTCTTTGTTGCGTTTTCACGACTAAACTGCTGGACCGATTTCAATGAAATAACAAAAATTATTTCAAAAAAACGATCTTTCTGTTGACAAACCACGCGTGCGTGTTCGCGGGCGCAAGCTAGTCTTCTTTAAATAACAATGCGACCAAAAGTTGTCCGAAGTAAAGTTAGAAGAATCGGAGTAATATACAAGAAAACCTAAAACCTAGTAAGGTTTAAGTTATTATTGTATGTGTTGTGTGTGGTTTAAAAAAAAACTCAACACATGTAGTTAAAAACGCCTTAAAGTTGTTAGATTCCCATCGTGACAGCTACGAAAGAGTGCGAGAAATACACAGATAAATTGAAATTCTTTGAAATAAACACACGCTTATCAGATTTATCTTCCCCTAGATATTCAGGGACTGTCACTGTTAATGGTTATTTGTGATGAAATTGACTTTAATTCTTTTGCATTTGTGTAAACGCCAGCATGTGTTACTTCGGTAGACTCATACATAGAACTTGATACTTATTTGTGTTTTTTTCAGATTTGTTGCTAATATGAACTTTAAATAATTTTAATAATTAAGCCGTTGTTTGAAATAATTGATATTCTCTCTCTCGATCTCTCTTCCCATGTATCCCACATGATGGTGGGGTCAGCTTTCTTGGTTATTCTTCTATACTTCGCTCTATCCTTGACGTCATTATCAGAAACTTGGCACTCTCTCATGTCTTTTGACACATCTCTGCACCTTGTCTTGGGTCTACCTCTAGATCTTCGAACGGGATGGAAAGTTGTAGTGCCAAATTTCCTACGTACTCAGGTGGCCTCCTCTTCACGTGACCGTACCATCGCAGCCGACTCTCCTGCGTCTTGTCAGCGATGTTGCCCAGGCTTCCTTGCACGTACTCGTTACGAATATGGTATAAAATTATTGCTATTATATTGAAAAATATGAAGAGCACAATCGTTGATCGAAGTTTCCGAAAAAACTGGTAGTTTGTAACATTATTTCAATAAAAAACTAGCTTGGATTCGAATCTTTAAATTGGCCTACATTTATTCATAAATATAGTAAATTTATGTAATTTTGTTTTAACTAAACAAATAAAAAACCAGAATTCTTAGATACTACTCAATATCAAAACAGGTACCTTTTGAAGTAAAGCCGCGTTGACAAAAACCCGGCTAATCCAAATCACAAAGCTTTTGCAACCCCAGTAATGCTCGAGTTATTTAAGAAAGCGAGGTTTACTCATTCAATTCCACACCTGTTTGTGAATTTAATTTATTATGCTCTGTAAACAAGATGAGACAAGCTTGCAAGGAAATTCAAAACGAGGGATAAAATCTGAAGTGAATAAGAGTAAAATCAGATTCTGTTTATCAAGCGTGAATGAACACACATGATAATTTAATTTTCAAATTGACAATTCTATAGAATTGTCAATATGAATGGTAGGTATATATACCAAATACAGAGTATTTAAATTATTTTAAAATTTGTCTTAGACATTGAACACACTTAGGGCGACTTGCGAAATGATGCGTAAATGTATTTTGTGGCTAAATAAATCATATTTAAACATGTTTAGTTGCTCGTTTTGCAAGCCGGGCTAAGCCCCATCGGATTTTAATACTGTTAGGTTTAAGACATTTATTCTCATAAAGGTTTATAATTCATTTAAATGAGAACTTATTATAACAAAAACATATATATTATATAAGAAACAAAGTCCTAAAGAAGATGGGGAAATCGACCGTTCTTAATCAACAATATTATCATCAATATATTAAATAATCGTTACGGGACTGACAGACTGACTGAAAATCTACGCACGGCGTACCGCACCGCTGGTCCTAGAGACTTGAAATATGGAGTAGTAGTAGTGTAACGCGTACGAAGTCGCGGGCAACAGCTAGTTGACAAATATAATAATCGCATACGCGAGCGTGCTACGTATAACTAAAAATAAACATGTAAGTATACATACTTAATATTACCTAACAACTAACAGAATATAATAACAAAAACATTTACCTACAAACGAAAAACAGCAAAGTGGTAACTTTGTATGTGTGGGTAAATTTGAAAACATTACCTATGACGAGAACCAAACATCAGCACAACCGAGCCAAAATAAAACAGTGAAACTACTGTTTTCAGAATCAAGCAGATTTTTTGAGATTCCAAAGAAAACACAAAATATGCTCGAGTCTCATTTTAATTTTGTGTTTAGTTCTAGAATAAAACGGAAATCATGCTCTCAGTGTGATCGGATAAGACTTTGACAGCATGATACCAACATTATATATCTGGGTCATCAACATCTACAAAAAAATTTTAAATGCCCTTTGATAAATTTTTCCTACCATACCTTCAATCCCTCAACAAACATGCTAACAGATTCTTTGTAAAGTCTTACGTCCCTTATTAGACAGAGGTTATTTGCTCTGGCCGGGCTGGGACGTTACCGGGTCATTATCCGGGACTGAGAGCGAGGCACGTGATGCGTGAAATTATTTCGTACTTTACACAATTCTCGGGCAGTGTGCGTATGCGCCCCTGTGCCGGGGTGAAGCGGAGAAATAGTATGGATAAGACACTTAAATATAACAGACAGATAAACGGTACGTGATAAATCCTGTATTTATAATAATAATAGAAATCAATCACGAAAGTTTTCTAAGTAAAATAACAGTCAGACATTGTTTTTTTTATTTAATAGTCCGTCGATGATACGGAACATTCATTTTTGATTATGAAGGTATTGTTGTTATTGAATTGACGTAAATTCTTATTGATTTCAATAACAAGCTAAAGTTCAACACACGCGATTAATAATTTCAAGGATTATTATAACAAGATTTATTATATCATCAGAAATGCTTATTTTTATTAAAGGTATTACGCACATTTATTATCGTATATTTTAAGTTCTGACACAGTATTTCCAAGGCCTTTCGATCATCAATATGATCGTAATTCTAAAGGAGATATTTCAAACATCGGAAAGCTGTTGGAACGATAACCTCAGGTTTTGTCGGATTCGATTTCGAATTCGAGAACAGTATTTTTTAAACTGTTAACCTTCGAATCCTTGTCGGAAAGGTATCCGAGCTTTAGCTTTAGGTAAATCTGAAATAGTTTTAAAATAGCGTTTGGGATTTTAAATCGAATCTTCCGATCCTACAGCTTTCCGACGTTTTACAATAGCCCCGAAAATATTTGAACGTATCCATAATACTCTTTCGATTCACATCCCCGTCGCAACCCCGACCGATTACGATTCCTCCAGAATGAAGCCGTAATGTAATACATCTGGCTAACACCCTGTTTGACATACTGATATATTGTGCTCCAATACGAATGCACTTTACAATGGCAAAATAACATTGTGTTTATTGTACTGCTTTTAAAAGTCAATGAGCCGATCAGAAAGTCTAGAGGACAAGTTTAGTTGGATTTAAACTATTATATCTGAATTAACACTTCCGATATTTATTGTTAAATCTGCTTTTAGACATGTGCCCTTTTTCTTTTTGAAATTACAAATTGTAGCTACTGGTTACTAACCATTGTTAATATTTTTTAAAACTAATATTATAAAAAGATGGAATACGCGGTCGGGGTCGGTTAAGAAAGAGTTGGCGAGACGATCTTGTTGCCTTCGAGCAGGAGTGGTGGAGTGTCGTACAGGATAGAGATAGATGGAAGGACTTGTGGGAGACCTTTGCCCAGCAGTGGGGCAATATAGGTTAATAAAAAATAAATAAAATAAATGTCATGAACACTGAAAATAAACTATTATTCTTTTTTGGGTACTTGTGTATACATCTCATAATCTGTTTAGTAATACGAAGATAGTGTTGAACTTTGATAGAAAGATAAATAAATAATATACTACATACGAATAGTAGTGAGTTTATCATTCCTAGAAGTTTTCAAATGACTGAATGGCGTTGCCCTCAAAAAACTAAATTAAAACATTTAGTAAACGTTCTAAACCATTTTACATTATTATATTTTACATGTTACATTTTCACTCATCACAAAGAAAGTCACACAATCTATTTTTACCCATATTTGCAAAGCTTTTTATTTCCTCCCTCAGCCATCATTTCATCAATAACGAAAGAGGTTTCAGACCAGTAACTGCGCTCAATAAATTCACATCAAACAATACATCCCTTAGCAATCACACCGCAGATTGTGTTGACAAAACCAATGAACATTCTTAATTATTTGCTCGGTTTTGAGTAAACAATCACCCTTGCTTGTGACCAGTTTATTCTCGACGCTACACATGACTTGTTCACCTTATTCTAACCTACAAACAGATTTACCTACATGTAGCTTCTTTAAAAAACTTCTTTAGGCGTGTTGGGCATTTTTAAGAATGGGAAAAACCATTGAACTCGCGACACTGTTACCGTTACCGACACTTCTGTGTATGACGTGAAAACTTCTTTGGGCGCGTTGGCCATTTTTTAAGATGGGGAAAACCATTGAACTCGCGACACTGTTACCGTTACCGTTACCGACACTTCTGTGTATGACGTGAAAACTTCTTTGGGCGCGTTGGCCATTTTTTAAGATGGGGAAAACCATTGAACTCGCGACACTGTTACTGTTATTGTTCAAGTTTTCACTTCTGTCGGCACTCCCGGAGTGCCACTTTTTTTATTCTTTTCTTTTGCATCTAATAATTTTGTGTCACATATAAAAAATAATAATCGAGAAATGATTTCAGGAACCCTGTACAAAATAGCGTACACGGAATACGTTTTGGCATTGAACCGTTTACGGAATTCCGAACAAAAACAATGATCACAGTGAAAAACACAGTGATCACTCAAGAAATCATTATTTTTTATTAGCTTTTCATTATTAATTGTCAAAAAACTACTACACATAAAATTCAGCTTACGCTCTACAGTTTACACTTCAGAATAGGGATCTAAATTAACTGGTTAGAAACTATTGTTTGACAACATACGCAGGGCTGTCTCAATTAAAAATATCGCCAACAGGGCGAACAATTGTCAACAAATGCGGAGTTTTAATTGGCTGTTTGGACAGATAAAGATCTTAATAGATTTACTGTTGGTGTCATTTTATTGGCACTGGTGACTTATGATAAGATCATGGAATACTTGATTGCTATTTATGTAATGAATGATTTCGTAAAAACACGTTGAAGTTATAGATTCTCATCGATTGTGAATATTTTAAGATTATAAATCTGCGTTTGCGACAAGTAAAAGTAAGTAAAGTAAAGATTTATTTATTGACATAATTATATATGACATAGTCAAATTTGAATCCATAGGCTCCCGGTATAGTTAAAAAACTGTGTTTCAGGTGCCAGTGGCTTCTCCCATCATGTGAATATTTTAAATTATGTCTAGCAAAGATAGGATAGTTAAATTTAAGCATTAATTAAAAAAGAATAAAAGTACCACTACTAATGACGTACTAAATACATATACATACGTCTATCTACCCAGATACCGTAATGTTTATTACGGCTCTGCGTGTTTACTGATCAAAAACATGACATAACGACCAACAATCGCACATAAAAAAATTAAAATGTTTGTAGGAAACATAACTAAAATGTAGGTGGTGATTATTAACCAATTTTAACCACGTTAATTTAAAAATCAAAGACATTTAAAAACCCAAAGGGTCCGATTACAACATTTGGCTTTACTGTTTTATCAGTGCGTCGCAGGACATTTTAGCAGTATCTGTGGTCGCCATCTTTGGGGGTTGCTGTCAGGGGCTAAGGGTCAGTCTTGGGGTCCCCGTGTCAAGATGAAAAGCATGTTGTAGGGTGTGTGTTAATGAGTTTAGTGGATTTTGCGTTTAGTTATTATGATGAAGGATGTTTTACGTTTGTTATTTAAAAAAAGTTAGTTTGAATATTTAACTACTTTTGTGACAAATATTATACGTTAGTATGTGGACTCGAATTTGAACTAATAATATAGGCTTCATAGATATATATACATATGGTTTGGACAGTAAGTATTAAAAGAATGTTTAGCTGCAAGAAAATGGTGTTCCCCTGTTTATTCGTTTTAATCTATCTAAATATGTCAAAGAAAATTAAGCAGGCACTTTTAAATATTTTAACAAATATATATTTTGAAGCCGAAGCTCTTTACTATCTTTTTTGTACGACCTGGGGATAGACCAAGCGTATGGTCCACCTGATGTTAGGTGGTAACCATCGCCAAAGACAAAGTATTGCCTCGTAGGTTCTAGAAAGGCGCCCTAAGATGCACTGCTCTGCGTCCATCAACTTGAGGTATACAGGTGTAAATTTCTCAAGCAACCATATCCTTCAAACCGAAACACAGCAATGCTACTTGGCGGCAGAAATAGATAAGTATGGTTTAGCTTTATGGTAGCCAAAAACGCAACGATATACCTGTACATGAAAAACATGTACAGGGATAACTGAACAATCTTTATCGTATGCACGTGTCGGCCTACCTCTGGGTTCACCTGTTCAGATAAACCTGTTAGGTATGGCTAGCAATATGTTTCTATAAACCAAAAAAGTTGTTAAATATCTTTATTCTTAACAAGTAGGTAAGATATTGTTTTTCACTCCGCACTCGTCAGCGTGACGGGAATCCATAATCAATCAGTAATTCAGGGCGTCGTCCCGTGACTTGCGAATCGCAGGGGGATTCCGAATTCAAAATATTCTAATTTTTTTATTTTATGTTATAAAAACATTGTTTCCGAAGTTCAAACCAAGTTTAAAATGTCAGAATATGCCCATAACTTTATAAAGTAAGAATACATTTAAGTATTTATGTTTTTCAATAAAACAAGTCTATTCAGACGAGACTGTAGGAGACTAGACTGTATGATATAATACTTAATTAGTAGATCAACTTATGTTAATGAATGACGAATTGTCTAAGTACAATTTTTTGCATCATTTCAGTGTCTTTAATCTACAAAACGTTCTTTCATTTCAGTTTATAACCAAATCGAAGAGGGTTTTAAATCAAACGCCGCGGAAACCACAGGGAGACGACAAAGAAATGCGCAGAATGAATGCTCTGTAATTTTAAAAGCTTTCACAGATGTATTCTGGAATTTGCCTTCTCTCTCGGGACTTGATTATTGATGTTTTGACAGCTTGTGGCGAATAATCGCGATAATGGATTGCAAACAGCGGTTAGCACCTACTGACTTTGACAAAACGCGGCTACTTGCAAGAATTTCTTGATTTATTTTTTTGATAAAAAATCACAAATTGGTATTTTTGAGGCTGTCTGATGGAGATTGCTATTAGATAATGCGACTTGTATTAAGACTTAAACAAAGGAAAAATTTGATTGCATATTATATGAAAGGAAAGAAAGAATAAACATTTATGGATGAAACAAAACACACACATCAGGATGTAAGTATACACGCAAAAAACAATAATGCTAAGTCTTTATCGAACTGGCTTTATTATTATATTATATTATTTTATATATTTTTATTTGAAACTTTATTTTTATTGAATCTTTCGACTTGAAACGTTTTTTCCATTATATATTATGGTGTAAGATTTTTCCCTAATATACGGGCATTGTTCCTTTGTAATTAAGATTGTTTAATATTTTTTAGGGCAAAATCAACTTCCATCCGCGTCTCAAAAATATATTTGCTATGATATATCACGTTGTCTATGTGGACTTTCCCCGTACAATGAGCAATTTCTCGCCGTGATTGGTTGGATTTCCCAGAGGAGGGCGAGCGCGACTATACTTTTAATTTCTTGCTCCGGATACGAACCTTTTAGCGCCTGTTACTTGTCAGATATTGCTATTTCATTGAAATATCTAGATTCATTTCATAACTAGATGACATTTTTAAGTAGAGCTTTTTGTCTTCAGTTAGAGGCAAAAAGCTGCGCAAGATGAGATACATAGATTATTTTTATAAGATTAGATGACGATACATATATTTTATGATTTGCTTAATTTAATTATTTCTTTCTATGCTAAGCTATAGCTATTGAAAATACTGTTTAACTATATATATTTGGTGTTTAGTATGGGTATTATTAACAATATATCTTAGTTGTATTTGTCTAAAACTTTTCTTGCTACTTGTGGTGCACTACCTACAAAATATTTTTTTCCACTCTATGCATGGGTTAACTGAAAGAAAATGCTTGCTAGCATTAAGTTCGCCTATGCACAGATATATGTATTTTTGTGCAATAAAGAATTTTCAATCAATCAATCAATATAGTTATTCTTAGGTTATGCATGTTTTATATACATTAATATACTTTATTCGTATTATTGTAGGAGTGTTACGTGGCATTATTATATATTTGTATTATTATATAAACGATACATTTGAAGTTATAGTTCTATTGGCACGTTTGGAAAAAAAATATGAGAGGATATTTTTTACGATGCGCGCGCACTCCGACAGCCAAAAAGCGACATGATGATGTTAGCTGATAACTGTCTCTCAAGTTTCCGTGAAAACTCATAACTATATTCATGGTAGTTTCTCAAATATTCATAAATCTACAACACGTGTTATATCGGTGTTATATACGTTATATCAGTGGAGATAAAAAAAATATTTATTCATAAATATACATACATGTGTGCATGTGATTTTAAATGATATATGGTGACAAATGTAAAAATTCGTCTTTAGCTATTTTTGTTCTGTTACGCCAAAGAAGTATAACTTCTTACGTGCTGTTATAGATAACTAATGCACCCTTTACTACTTAATAGACACCCTCCTTTTGCAGACTCAGCACTCTCCACTCACAGCCCATAATCCCTTCCATTCAACCATCAGTCTCATTCCAATATCCAACTTAGGCGGTTGTCTCATCCAACAAATAAACATTCTTTTTTTTAAAAACCTAAATCCGTCGAGGCTCATAACATTTGGTGGCAGCGTAAAGGGATTCAGTAAAGAGTCCCCGGTACATCTCAAAGTTTCCAAAATCAAATCTCGACGCGTGTGTGTGTGTGTTCGAGTGTAAGTGCCAACTCCATTGTGTGAACCTTCATTACCACACCGAGTCTGGCCCGGCCCAAGATATTCCAGCGTTTGTGACAAGTTCCTGAAAGGCCCACTGCTGCGTATCATCCGTACTGCAGCCGGTCTTTATCAAGAACAGCTGTTTGCCCACTGTCGCGCACGATTTCGTGCTGCGACCGGTAAACGAGCTACCTAGCAACGCAACGGAGCGAGGTTTATCTTCACGCAGACATTTCGCCGAGAGCAGCGCAAATCCCAAGAATGATCGTCCTTATCGCGCTATCCGCATTCCAGTGAGTAACTTGGTCATTGCTATCGTCCGATTGTAACCACATTGTAATTATTCTTATCGTATGTTTTATTAGATCATCCTATAAGTTAGTTAGAGTTCAAGCCAGGGTCCTATTACGTAGTATAATAATTTGTGAATCTCGTTTTCGTGTTTGTTAATTTAATTATACAAAATGGCTGAAAGACCAAACAGCCCTAAGCCCGAAATCGTTTTGACTGACGTAGAGGAGGAAGGCCAAGATCAGTGTTTACCCCCTCCTGGACTTTCCACCAGGTCCCAAACAAAGAGGAAAGCGGCAGTAGTAAAATCAATCGAAGTCGAATTATCAACATTATTGAAATTCATTAAGCCATACGACGGCTGTCGTGAGAAATTAAATTCATTTTTAGTAAATTGCACCAATGCATATGATTTAGCATCAGAATCCCAGAAAGATATCCTTTTCAAATATATTCTTTGCCAACTGCAGGGCAAGGCTGAGACAGCCTGCTCCATCAAAGAGTTCACCAACTGGCAACAACTAAAAGAGTTCTTAAAGACTCAGTTCAGCGAGAGGAAGCATTACGCGCACCTCCTCACAGAACTGCAGGACTGTAAACAACGACCGACGGAGCCAGTAAGCCAGTTTGCTCTATGAATCGAAACGTGTCTGTCTCAGTTGCTAACAGAAATTTCTATATCTCACAGCTACAAAAGCAAGGAAACCATAGGGAGAACTGCGGCTATGGAGGAACTTGCCCTCCATCATTTCCAGATGGGTCTGTCGCCCCGTCTTTCAAATTTCGTTAGGTGTAAATCAGCAAAATCCTTAAATGACGCTATTAATATTGCAATCTCAGAGGAGAAAATCCAACAAGCGTTATTCAAATCAAATCCAAGTCAGTCAAGCAATCAATATTCACGTCAAGATAGGTCCAACACGCCAAGGGCAAATAACCAATTTAACCGTCGTAACCAAGGCTACTCTAACGAATCGAATCCAAGACCGAATTTCGTCTCCAACCGATCTAATAATAACATTCCCAACAGCAATCCTTCTACTTCGTTCTGTAGGTATTGTAAAAACCCAGGACATACCCTCGAGCAATGTCGCAAAAGGGAATTCAATAACAATCGTTTCAAAAATTTCGATCGAAACCAACCCGGAACGTCTCAACGGGTTCATTTTCTATCTGATGAGTCATCGGAACCCATCGATGATGAATATCCAGCCGATCCAGTAGACGGATACGATACCGTCGATACTAATCCAAAAAACGAATAATCGTCTCGTCCCAGTGTCGTGCGGGACCTTACGACATAAAAATCGACACCGCCAATTCACTCAGGGAATCCAAAGCAAAGAAATCCATGTACAAACCTGAGTTATCACAAACATCATTTCGAAATCCAAAACCTACAAAATCCACTGTATCCGTGCAGCGACCTAACAAGGTTGACCTGCCAAAACCTACAAAATCCACTGTATCCGTGCAGCAACCTAACAAGGTTGACCTGCCAAAACCTACAAAATCCACTGTATCCGTGCAGCGACCTAACAAGGTTGACCTGCCAAAACCTACAAGATCCACTGTATCCGTGCAGCGACCTAGCAAGGTTGACCTGCCAAAACCTACAAAATCCACTGTATCCGTGCAGCGACCTAACGTGGTTGATCTGCCAAATCCTACGAAATCCACTGTATCCGTGCAGCGACCTAACGTGGTTGATCTGCCAAATCCTACAAAATCCACTGTATCCGTGCAGCGACCTAACGTGGTTGACCTGCCAAATCCTACGAAATCCACTGTATCCGTGCAGCGACCTAGCAAGGTTGATCTGCCAAATCCTACGAAATCCACTGTATCCGTGCAGCGACCTAGCAAGGTTGATCTGCCAAATCCTACGAAATCCACTGTATCCGTGCAGCGACCTAGCAAGGTTGATCTACCAAACCCTACGAAATCCACTGTATCCATGCAGCAACCTAGCAAGGTTGATCTACCAAATCCTACGAAATCCACTGTATCCATTCAGCAACCTAGTAAGGTTGACCTGTCAAGACCTGCTAAATCCAATATATTCGAGATAATTAATAATCCTGCAAAGACATTGCTACCTCAAGTCGTAGTAAAATCCTCTGTATCCAATATCCCACTATCATTGCTAGTCGACTCAGGATCCTCTGTGTGTCTGTTACAACATTCGTGCATCGAAACCCATCCTAAACTCATCAAAGAAATCATCCAATTAAAAGGCATTGACCCTGCTGAAGAAACAATCCGCACCAGAGGTCACTTCCAATTGAAATTACAATTTCCCAAATTAAATGTGTCACATTCATTCCACGTAATAGACGCAGTACATTTACCATATGATGGAATAATCGGTTCAGACATGCTCAATGCTCATAATTGCAGCATTAATTATAACAATAACCTTCTTCACATCGGTAAAACATCCGTAAAACTACATTTCCATGATCCTGCTTACATTATCCCTCCTAGAACCGAGACCATTATTGAGTGCTCAGTATCAAATCCTGAAATGAAAGAAGGATTAATCCTCGATCAAAAACTTTCCGAAAACCTATTAATTGCAAATTGCCTAGTAGTTGTAAAACAAAATAACCGAATAAACTTATCCGTAATTAATACATCCGAAATTCCTATCACCCTGAAATCCGATTTAAACCTCAAACTTAGTCCTTTTCATTCTTCCAATTTCACAGAACAACCTTCCGTCTCAATAAATCACATAAACGTTTCAACAGATTGCCACAAAAGAACCAAAGAAGTATTAAAACAACTACGTGTTTCACATCTCAATCACGAAGAGAGAGAGTCACTCCTTCAATTATGTTCCGAGTTTTCCGATATTTTCCATCTTCCCGGAGAAAACTTAACCTATACCAACGCCCTGAAACACGAAATCAAAACTACCACAGATGTCCCAATACATACCAAATCCTATAGATTTCCTGAAGTCCACAAAGCCGAAGTACGCAAACAAATTGACAAAATGTTGGAACAAAATATCATAGAGCCCTCTGATTCTCCTTGGTCGTCACCTATTTGGGTTGTCCCTAAGAAGCTGGACGCTTCTAACATACAAAAGTGGCGCGTAGTGATCGACTACCGAAAGTTGAACGACGTCACTATCGGCGATACCTATCCTATCCCACAGATTACCGAGATATTAGACCAACTCGGTAGCAGCTCCTACTTCTCCACCATAGACCTAGCATCTGGATTTCATCAAATTAAGCTGAATGAAGCCGACAAACCCAAAACAGCTTTCACAGTTCCTGAGGGGCACTACCAGTTCACCCGCATGCCTTTTGGCCTTAAAAACGCCCCGTCAACGTTTCAGAGACTTATGAATTCTGCCTTGTCAGGTCTCCAGGGCATCCGATGCTTTGTCTACTTGGACGATGTCGTTTCATATGGATACGATCTGAATTCCTGTATCAACAATCTAAGAGCCATCTTCCAGAGAATCCGAGATTTCAATTTAAAACTTCAGCCCGACAAATGCGAGTTTTTAAGATGCGAAGTCTGTTATTTAGGGCACGTAATCACCGAACAAGGTGTCAAGCTAAATCCTGAAAAGATCAAGGCCGTAACTGCATTCCCGATTCCTAAAACTCCAAAGGATATAAAATCATTCCTTGGCCTTGTATCATACTATCGCCGTTTCATATCCGATTTTTCTAAAGTTGCTAAATCCCTTACTAGCCTGCTGAAAAAGGATACACCTTTCATATGGCAGAATCAACAACAACTAGCTTTCGACACGTTAAAGCATAAGCTGACAACTGCTCCGCTCCTTATATATCCAGACTTCTCAAAGCCATTCATCCTCACCTGTGACGCCTCAAACCACGCTGTTGGTGCCGTCCTTTCCCAGGGTCCTGCTGGCAAAGATCAACCAGTCGCTTTTGCTTCACGAACCCTCAACAGAAGCGAATCCAATTACAGCACAACTGAAAAAGAATTGCTGTCTATCCTATACGGTTGCAAAACCTTCCGTCCTTATCTGTATGGGCGTAAATTCCTCATCATTACCGACCATCGTCCCTTGAAATGGTTATTTAACCACAAAGATCCCAGTAGCAAGCTCCAAAGATGGAGATTAAAATTGGAAGAGTATGATTACGAGATAACCTATCGTAAAGGCAAATTAAATTCCGTCGCAGACGCACTATCTAGATATCCGGTAAACCCTGTAATTCCTACTAACCCTTCAGACCAAATGAACAATCCTAACTCTCCTGGTCCGTCGCCAGTACAAAATCCGAACTCTTCTCTTGCTGTAGGTGATGAACTCCCTTTCAGCCCCTTAACTCTCAAAGACCTGGGTGTACAACTTCCTGCTCCATCCGAAGAGGATGACAGCATACCCTGCATCGACCTATTGGAAGGCGACGATGAAATCGATCTTCAATATAGCCCTACTGAATATAAAAATCCAGAGGCATCTGCCCTAATTCCACATCCTAACAACAACTTACCTCCATTATTGCCCTCTGCTTCAAGTCCTAATCCTGAAACGCAACCAAACTTACCTTCTTCTAGTTCACCTCGTTACGATGCTCCTTCTCCATCAGCTGAAACCTTACCCGTGTCCGACGAAACCTATAGTAAATTCTTAAAGTCACCCACGAAATCACATGATACTCAAATCATAGAACATAACGAAACCCTCCTAAAGGGAACTCAGAAGTTGATCATTCTTCCTACCTCAATAGACATGGACGACTCCATGCCTTATGTCCAAGAAATTATTAATAATTGTCCAGAATCTGAACGCGACGAATTCCTGAAGTCAGATAGAACATTAAACACCTTTTTACCTCTTACAATCGAGAACAAAACTTACCTGTTCTTATTTACGAAAGTGCACCACTTTGATGATTACTCTTACTCCGACATTTTCAAATCCCTAAAATATGCACGTGATCAAATAATGATGTCATACCCCACAATAAACGAAATTAGTACGTCTGACTTTAAAAATCCGTTTGATAGGCATTCCTTTGTAAAAATATATAATATGTTCAGTTATCTATTTGATGGAACAAATATACACATCCATATCTACCATGATTCTATTATATATCCATCACTGAGTGAAATTCCCAAGATCCTTAGAGAAAATCACGACATCCCTATCGCCGGACATTTAGGAGCTATCAGAATGTTAAATCGTATAAAAGAAAGGTTTTATTGGAAAAACATGCGAGGCGATATAGAAAATTACATTAAAAAATGCACATCCTGTCAAACAAATAAAGCCCTACGTAAAGTTAACAGAGCGCCCATGATAATAACATCCACTTCAACAACTCCATTAGAGAGATTATCCATTGACATAGTCGGACCTTTACCCGAATCCGGCGCAGCTAAACTTAAGTACATCTTGACTATGCAAGATGACCTCACCAAATTCTCGATAGCATACCCAATTCGCAGCTATACTGCTGAGGAATCGTGCGAGTGCCTCCTTCATTTTATTTCGATATTTGGAATTCCAAAGTATATACTTACTGACCAAGGTACCAACTTCACCGCCGAAGTATTCAAGAAGACATGCGATTTCTTAAAAACAAAACAGTTGTGGTCCGCTCCTTACCATCCGCAAACGCAAGGTGCCTTAGAAAGATCCCATTCGACCTTAAAAGAATATTTAAAATCATATGTCAACGATAATCAGGATAATTGGCCCCGGTATGTTTATACAGCGATGCTCGCATATAATACCGCTGTACATTCGACAACACATTACTCACCATATGAATTATTATTTGGATATAAATCTCGCATACCAGACTCAGTGTATAATGACAGTTCTAACACGATGTATCCAGAATACGTTAAAATGCTTCAACATCGGTTGAAGCATACTAGAGATAAAGCCATAGAATTCATCCAAAAATCTAAAAATACCTCAAAAACGTACTATGATTCCCGTACTCGCCCTGTACAGTACAAAGTAGGCCAGTATGTCATGTTAAAAAATCATCTAAGAATGCGCAAAGCTTTGTCCCCTGTATGGAAGGGCCCATACAAAATTGTCAAAGTACATGGGAACCATACATTGTCATTATTAATAAACAGGCGATATGTAAAACACCATTTCGACGAGGTCAAACATGTAGAAAGCCAAGACAATTAATTTTTATTATAATAGGTTAACATTAATTCTAATTTACCTTTTTTTTATAATACCTTTTTATAATATATTGATACATTTTTATAATACTTAGGTTAGTTTATTTTACAGGTAAGAGTAGGAACCTACATATACATAAAATACATAATTAAACAATAGATAATAACCTGAGAAAAAAAAAACTTTCCAAACAGAATGTCTCCTTTCATTACAGCATATTGGCCCAAGGTCATCCGGAGCTCGTCCAAGAAATCAACTCCAGTTCTGGCATATACTTTGACCCAATTGGTGAACTCAAAATTCGCGTAAGCCATTTAGACGTAATAACGCCTATCGATATATCGTATATTGAACCTCATATCAAAAACTTAAACTCTATTTTGGGTACACTGCGTCTCATATGTACTCAAATTCAATTAAAAAGCAGTTACAATTTAGAATGCCATAATATTTTGGAACCATTAACAGTTCGGTATCATGATTTAGTTTCTGAATACTCCGCTATTTCTCACCTGGTGGATAAAAGGTTTAAGAGAGGGGCATGGATAGGTGGTATTGGCTCTCTCGCCAAAACTATATTCGGGACCTTGGACGAAGAGGATGGTATTAAATATGATAATGCCATCCAGAATGTACACAATAATGAGAAAAGATTGGCATCGTTAATTAAAGAGAATGTCTTAGTCACCTCTTCAGTTTTATCTCAATTTAATAAAACATTACATACCATAAACCTTAACGAGGCCAACCTTAACCAAGCTATCGACAATTTCTTTTTAAAACTAAAAAATATTACATTAATTTCTAATGAATTAACTATCAAAGCAAATATAAATTCAATCCTAAACAGTTTAGAAGCTTCATTGTTAACATTATCGTTCCGGCTGGAAGACATAACAAACGCTATCATGATTAGCAATCAAAACATTCTGCACCCGGCCGTATTACCTCCCACGCAGCTTTACGATGAAATTGTCGCTAACTATCGATACTTACTTGTAGATTTTAAATTACCTGTAGATTTAGCATTAAAAAATATTCACGTATTATTAAATGTCTCTAGTATAGTATGTTATAGTTTAAGCAACAAGATTGTCTTCGTATTAAGAATACCTTTGGTTTCTCCAAGAGAGTTCAGTTTGTATCATAGTATAGCGTTACCTACACCTCACAATAAAATGAAACCAAATTCTTTTACCTATATTATACCTAGCAATAGATATATAGCAATGACCAAAGACAGATCGGAATACTGTAACCTTGACTCACTGAAGGAATGCATTGCGATAAGCCCGCGCGAATACATCTGTGACGTCATGACCGTGTTTCCCGTCAGTGCAAATCCAAATTGTGAAAGTGTGTTAATGACCAATGTGATAAAGGCTATGCCAGTGCAGTGTCAAACCGATTTTGTTCACGGAAATATCGATTTATGGACACCACTCTATGATAATAATTGGATCTATGTACAATCCCAAAATAATAAACTGTATATCGAATGCCCAAATCAAAAAATCCTAGAACTAAGTATTATTGGCACAGGAATACTTACAGTACCAAATAACTGTATCGCTTATTGTAAAAGTACAAGGTTAATACCGAAATTTAATAATATAAGAATCAACGCTACTGTAATCCACCCCGATTTTAATATTGTAAATCAATCTTGTTGTACTTTAGATAAGTTTAATAAGGTAATCAGTAATGAGGCTCCCATGAAACTACAAAATATTGATTTAGATGTTTTTACTTTAGAATCAAAATCAAAATTAAGATCTATATCTGATCAAACTGATAAAATTTTAAATCAACATCCGATAATTAAATACGAGACTCATTACTCAGTTACATTCATAATTATAATATGTTTAGCTTTAATATTTTGTATTTTAAAGATAGTTTTATACATTAAATCGCACAACCGTCTGATTTACCCTTTCCCGAGATCCTCTCGTGCCAATCCTGTAAATTTACCTGTAAACTTACCCGTAGAACAAACTCCAGCTTCCGAACCAGCTATTCCTTTGAAGGTCCTTAAACGTCATCCTAATGCAGAAGAACTCCCATCTCCTAGTATTCGCCGAAATGTGTAATACCTACCTTTTCCCATTTTTCCCAAACATCGCTCATTTCACCCCGATGTTTAGTCTACCCCCGGGAGGTGTTATAGATAACTAATGCACCCTTTACTACTTAATAGACACCCTCCTTTTGCAGACTCAGCACTCTCCACTCACAGCCCATAATCCCTTCCATTCAACCATCAGTCTCATTCCAATATCCAACTTAGGCGGTTGTCTCATCCAACAAATAAACATTCTTTTTTTTAAAAACCTAAATCCGTCGAGGCTCATAACAGTGCGTACATAGGTACACACACACATACACACGTTTTTTTATGTTATTATATATTTGTCAAAACATTTGTAATTATTTATATTCTACGTATATCGCACGTGTGCCTCATCAACTAGTTTTGATATTATGTAACTTCTATATTAAGGTATAGGTTATTCTTTTAATTTAATTGCATGCATTATTTTCATTGATTGTACAATTAGTTTTCGTATGTACTTTAAGTATTAAATGTCTTGTATAATTTTATGTGAATGTATCGCTGTAACAATCGTTGGTTGACCTGAATAAATAAAACAAATAATAAATACTGTTTCTTTTTCTATATTTTACTGTAGATAATTGTATATTCTTTCTATTAATAAAATTATTAATTTATGAATGAATGAAAAAAATTAATTATTTATTGCACAAAATAAAAATAACCTGTACATAAGCGATACTTAATGCTAGATACATTCATCTAGACCCTTACTTGACATGAAATTGCCTTATTACTCCCAACGATAAACTTTGGACAGATTAGCTGCGTTTATCTCCAATTTAAGATGGAATAGACAACTAAACCGACCCATACATATGTTAGTGCTAAATATTGATATGCACTGGTTCGCAAAAAAACAATCTGTAAGAAGATGGGATAGTATTTGCGGTTTTACATAATATCACAGACATTAAACAAAAAACCACACTCACTGCATCAGAGCAATCACTAAATGGTTCTAATCATCAAGATGCATCGTAGAAACAAAAATGCACCCAAATAGTACGTGTAAAATCAAATACCTATAGATACTCGTACTTTAACTGTGAGTACGGTTTTGTTATACCAATCCAACGAATCGGAACAGTGACTCGAGGTGATTCGAATTAATGAATATTAAGTGCATACAGTGCCATCTTTCGGAGGGTGCGAGATTTAAATTTAAGTTTAGATTTGTTTGATTAATAGTAAGTGACTCGTCTGGGAAGTGTTTATTAACCCTACCAACGTCTGGTTTATTTTCTTAATGGTAGCAAGATTTGAAGATTTCTCAGTGGCTTAGAACTTATACAGAAATCCGTACCTATAGTGCCTTTATTATCTATATAACGAATACACAACTAGTACTTTTCAAACTTTCGCGATCATTGCACATAATTACTGATTAAAACGGGTATTTATCGCGTACGTACCTTTTTGGTTGTCTTATTGTCGTGATTGGGACCTACGTGTGTTTGGATAAGAAGACCAAGTGAGGGTAGTTGCTGCAGCTGCCATCATTTTTTGACGGTAGCTCCAAGTACTCCAGTCCGCCCGCGACTACAGCTGTTGCAACACAATCGGGGATAACAAATAAAAAAGGTACATACGCGATAAATACCCGTTTTAATCAGTAATTACACATAAGATATACATTGTCGTTTTAAGATGTTCAACATTCCACATAGAAATGGTAGATAAGTTTTTATACAGCTTCAATAAACTGCCGTTACTTATCTTCTGAATTAAAATTATGAGACTATGTGCTTCTATCATAAAATAATAAGTAAAAAGCAAGATATCTTGTACCTAATAAAAAAGTAGCTGAGTTGCAAACATTTGTTCTGTGGCGGGAACCAAACCCGCTACCTCCTGCGTTTCAGCCGGCTATACGCCTACTGCGCCACGGAGATTGTCGGTCGGTAGTCGTCGTCAAGCAAGTTATTTATCTTTTAACAACATTTTCATATAATAATTTGTATTTTGTACCCACCGGTATTTCGAGTTTAAAAGCGACTAGAGACGTACGATGCGTAGAATGATCACATTTATATAACCTAAGTTGCTGGTTTTTGCGCATCGAATCGCAAAAGAGGCGTGGCTAAAATCTTATCCAATGGGCCAATTTTGACTGATACCTAACTAATAGCATGCCAATCAAACTAACAATCGGCAAAATCGACAATTAGCTAATGGAATCGATGCTAACTGTAGTGTCGGTGATCGCGTTAATTTCATTAAGTTTTTGTATGTATTTACCGATTAGTTATTACTAAACAATACACGACTTGTAACGCAAAGATTAAAGTGAGGGATGCGGCTCTTTTATAACCGACTTCAAAAAAACGAGGAAGTTCTCAATTCGTCGAAATCTTTTTTTATGTATACTCCCCGATTACTTGAAGACGTCTGAACCGTTTCGAGAAATTATTTTTTAAAATGAGCCTTTTATTACATCGTCTCAAACTTTTTCGTCTGTGTGTTGCATGTCGCGTGACGGTCGGCCGCGGAGTAGGGATAAAGTGAAAGGCGCTCGTCAGAGCAGCCGAGGCCAATATGGCGGCGCCTATAGTTCGCATCAGCTGACCGTGTAGTGTATAGACTATTACTCATTTGTGCCAACAAAAATTTTTAGTTAAATGTCTATAATGTGAAACAAAGTTTCACTTTTACCGTGGTTTCATAAAATGACACAATCCTTTTTTTTGTTTAAAAGGGTATACTTTCCAGATGGTTCCATTAGCACCAAGTCATGATCTGATGATGGGATTCCAAAAAAATCGAGGGCAATCCACATTGTTTATAGCGATGCATAATGTATTTTACATATTTTTTGTAAGGATATACTTTCAGATTGGTTACATAGACATTTCATCAAAATTGGTTCAGTAGTTTGGTTTGAAGTCAGTTATATTTTTGTTAAAAAGTTACTTGTCCTGTAGCGCATTATTAGGTACGACGTGGACGATGATGGATGGTGAGCGAATCACATGAGATTTGGGACTACCCGTGTTACAGGGTACCGGAATTGAGGTGACTACGTTTTCTCACAGCAGCATTCATGTTGCCAATAACATTAATGCTTGTAACATGAAACGAAACCCATATGATGCAACTTTGTCAATGCATCTGTCCGTTTGTCAAATATCCTAGCAACTGCTACAGTTATCGACTTGAAATTTGAAACAGTTATAAACATTACTGGTATACCTATAATATAATAATATATTGCAATTACTATAGCACAATGCTGTAGCAGAAGCTGTAGCAAAGCAAGCTATGCTGTAGCAAGTAACCTACTATAGCACAAAGCACAATAACTACTATAGCACAGTGCTGAGTGGTGACCGTTTTTGCTCACAAAATTTGCTCTATAATTTATACTCATGTGTCTAAGCTGTAATGTACACTTGTAATGCAAAATAAACGTTTTTCCATTCTATTTTAAGTAAAAAAATCTGAATAGTTTTTATTTTTATAGACAACGAAATGGTGGGGTTAATATTTCAAAGTAGGGAACAGAAAAATAAAACGAAATCTCTATCTAGAACAGTTTTTGAGATAAGATAAGATAAGATAACTCTTTATTGTACACCAAAGTAAAATACAGAACATAATTTTTACTAATAAATTTAGTACATATCTCATCATTATCATTTAGTATCATCATATCATTTATCATTTAGTATATAGTATAGTTAGTGAGATATCTGCATTTAAAAAAAACATCGCCTTAAAGTTTATTGCGCACATAATTAGATGGCGCTGCTAAATTAACATAAATCTAGGTATAACTTTTGAAACTATCATGGTTATTAACACTATTTGTACTAAAAACGGGATATTTACCATTATTTATGCATGCGCCATGATCACGGGTAAACTGTGTGTGAGTTTACCCGTGATCATGGCGCATGCAACTGCGTCGAAATATCGGGACACTCAAGAACTCACAAATCATGGTAAATATCCCGTTTTTAGTACAAATAAATCTGGGTAGGTACGTCGTACGAGTCTCACGCGCATTAGTGCTTATTGTCAAGCGTTTGCTAGGCCTAACTTTCCGTTTATCGGTGTTTCGTATTGTTTAAATAATAATGATTCACTTAAAACCACTAGACCGCTTTCGATACCTACTTATTTTTTATTGCATAAGTACATAAATACATAGGTACATAAGTACATAGTACCACTTGTCACAATGCATGTGCCATTGTCTAAATTAGATTGGGCACGCCTATACCAAGAGGCAGGTTGCGATCTCAAATCCTATCGGGTTCGTTTTTCGCAAGATTAAAAAATAACCCATAAAACTTTTTCAATTCCTTCACGACGCTGTTTGTCTAAATCTAAAATTTTCCCGAAAAAGTACAGCGAATTTTCTTTTTCTTCTTGGTCTCCTCAATTGTTGAACACCAGCATATTATCATTCGTTGCGGCCCCAGCGGCGGTAGACTGGTAGGCCCCGGTACATAAATATTTGAGAACGTTGTGACGATGCCGACCGAATGTCTTATGCTTAATTTATTTTGATAAATCTTCTTCTTTGTTCACGTGGATAAGGTGTGTTTGGTGAGGGGTGGCTGTTTGAGGTACGCGGTTTTATAAGTGAATAAGTTACCTAATCTTCCATTTCGTCCATAGAATTACTTAAAATTATTATATCTTATCGGCTTGCTTAGGCGCGATTGCAATTTCCAGATATTTGGATTAAGTGTTAGGATATCGTTAAAAATAGCTACCACATACAAACAAACATTACATAGCTATGGTTATAGCCGCACTCCGTTTTATCTTTGTAAATTTAAGTAAGTATTTACCAAAAAAAAATGTATGTATAGCTATCAGTTATCTGGTTCCCATAGTACAAGGTCTGCTTAGTTTGGGGCTAGATAGCGCTGTGTGAAATGTTCAGCAATATTTACTTAGTCACTATATTCACACAGTATTAATTTCACTCCATCCAAAGCCAAAATCCAGATGCCTGGAAGAGATCGCTTTCAGGTATAGGGCCACCCATTGTATTGCCTTTTTATTCTAGTTTAGTACTTATTTTTGTATTAGTTCTATTTGTGTGGTAACCTATCTATCTATTTATGCACAGTAAGCACAACCCTGTGAGGGTTGGACAATTATTTTGTAAGCTTGTATCATTATTATCTCAGCCTTGGATCTATAATTTTTCTTAATCGGGACAGAAACTTGTGTTCTTTGGAACCTGGCCTGGAAGTTCACCTGGCTGAAATTGCCACCCGAGGATATTGCCCCGCTCCCCCCATAAATTCGGGGCTGCATTATCTTCATCGTAATCAGCACAGATGCCGATAGGCATAGGCCTCTACAATAAAACACTACATCGAAGCTTCTTAATCCGGATCCATTACCCATCGACCACCTGCAACTTGTACAAAGCTATGTGTAATTTGTATCAATAACAAACAAATTCAATTTCTTTTGTTTTCAGACAAATACAAGTCTCTACTGTAAGTTGAATGTAGCGCTAAGTACACACAATAAGACAGTTAACGTTACCCGGCATGCAAATATTAGCGCAGATAGTTCCGAGTCGCGGCCGGTCCCAGAAGGTCGCGACATCCGACATGTGGCCTTTATTTTACTTGTGAACCACCCCTTATATACAGGATGATCATATTTTGTTAACAGACATTATCACTGAGGGGCTTGATTTCATATACCAAATTAGTTTCATTCTTTTTAAAAAGCCAGACAAGTCGGACTCGCCCACCGGGTTCCGTACACATTTGTAGGTAATTTTAAAAATAGTTCAGGAGTCGAGTCTCGCAGTTTTTTCCAAGCTTTTCCCGATATTCAGAATATAGACTATACCTTTTTATGATTTAATTACAAATGTACAGTTTTTAGATTTTTTCCTGTACTTGTAGTATAAGACGATATTACTTGCGAAATTTCACAGTTCTAGGTCAATGAAAAGTAACCTATAAATTTTGATTTCCGAGAGATTCGAAATATACGTTTTTTGCGGCATAAACGGCCGTATCTTTTTTTACGTTAACTTAGAAGTTTGTTTTTTGTACAACTTCAAGGGACTGTAGATTTGAGTATATGGTTTTAATTTCAACACAATACCTCCACGCGTTCCCGTTTTAGCTGCGGAACCCTAAAAGCATTAAATTCCATACTTTTTTCAGAATATGTTATCCCGAAAGGGGTTTTTGTCCTCACTCTCACGGACAAAGTTACTTCTTATGAACGAAATTAGATGTCTTTTACTGAAAAACCATTCGGTAAAAATCAGCTATTTATGAGAAAAATCTGTATCAGATTGTCTTTATGTTCAATGAGGTATCTATATTTGATAAATTGTTCTGTCAAGTGTCAAAGTAAGTTTTGTGACCACAACAATACTATTTATTTTACTCAACAGACTGGCATAGATATCTAACTTAATCACCAAGGAGTTTTTAATTCTTACATAGTGTTTAATAATAATAATAATAATAAACGGTTATTTCAGGCAACAATGTTAAGAATGAATGTTTAAGAAGCACCCTATAAGTTACGAGTACATTTGACACAACTTCATAATATATGAGACGAGTTAACAAGCATGTAGTTTGGCTACCTCAGATGACGTCCCAACCCTCTGGAGACTCCTGGACTAATATGGAAATGTTTTGAAGTAGAGGTAATTAAGTTTAATGTGGATTTGTGGACTAAAAGTAATTTGTAAATGGTTTTGGATTAATGGAAAAGCATTTATCGTAATTCAAAAGATTTAGCATGGAATAAATCAGAATGCTACAGAAGTCAAGACCTTGTTAAGGAGATGGATGAGTCACAGAAAAGAACAAATATGATTTCCAAAAATAAGCATGAAACAAACTGTTTTATGTTTCAAATAAGTTCACAAATGCATAAATGCTGTAAAGAAATACTAGTGGTTCGCCCCGAGCTGATATCTCGCGAGTCTCATATTAAAACAAAAAAATATTATTTATAATCTTTGACTATTAAAATAGTGCCATGAAAAGAACAACCACCTGACTTGGCCTACAGTTTCATTCAAATTACAGGTAACGGGAGGTCATTTATATGGTTTCCTTTTTTGGGGTACAAATTGCAGTTACTCTGGATTTCAGACTTTTGCCTACATTTGTGTCACTTAAACTACACGCATACCAAATTACACCACTGTGGGGTCACTGGTATATCCTGGGAATTTTGTCTAATTTCAGTTTTTATTATAGCTAATAGCTCAAAAACTACAAAGACTCTACTAAAAATAAAAACGATGTCTAAATGAACTAATGAATAACTTTCATTTGACGTCTCATTTGACCAAATAGTCTCATTTTAATATTTTTACCCCTCTTGAACCCCAATATCTCAACAACCCCCCCCCCCCCCATATTTTTAGTTCATTTAATCATACCAAAATTGTGCCATCACTACCTACCTAATATATGTATCAACTTTCACGATGATCGGATCAACGCTTCGAAAGTTATCCTCGGACAAACAAACATACATACATACAATGCCGATTTGCCCAAGTTCATTTAGAGATCTCGCTTCGCTCGATAAATAAATAACTAAGCAAAAACAGAGATCACGCACAGGAAAGTTCAGTTTAGGACGTTCCCTCACTAGATGGAAAGATGGCCTAATAAAGGTCGCTGCCAGCCGTTAGGTGCTTTGTCGCTCAGGAAATCTATGGGGAGGCTTATCATCATCACCATCAACCTATAACAGTCCACTGCTGGACGTAGGTCTCTCCCAGGGTGCACCATTGAGCCCGATCTTCAGCTCTTCTCATCCAATCCTTGCCACCACCGCGCAAATCGTCACTCCATCTAGCCGGAGGGCGTCCGGGTAAACGTGTTCTGGAATGGAGACCACGTCTAGGCAAGCTAAGTGTAGGGAGGCCGATATTCAGCAGTAAACGTCTCGTGCCTCATAATACTGATCTAGATGAAGCAAAAATGATTAGGTATTACAGCAAGTCGTAGCAGTCTTTTTATAGTGCTTTTTCTATGCTCATGGGAGTTTACCAAAACTCAGCAATTCAAAACCCTCCACTTTGCAAAACCGGTCAGTAATATCCAATTTGAAAATACTCTTTCCTATCCTACTCGATACCAAACGAACCAATACAAATATTACAGATATATGAATATCCAATTCTTGTATCATGTGAATTTCCTTCGACTGGGACCGTCTTTAATGTTTAAAAAGAGATATTATCTATCGGGCGTGTAATTCCACAGGCGATCTGTTTCCACCGGCGATGTAATTCCACCGATGTCTGGATTAATATTAATACGAATGTTTGTGTTTATGCCCTTTGGGGTTGAAAAGGAGTTTATTATCGCTGGGTAGAGCTCTGAGAGAATTGGTAGAAATACGATACTGGAGACATGTTTATCGATGAAGATATGATTTACCTAATGCAAATGAGTGTTGATTTTTATGTTGCACGATCAAAATAATACATTATTTTCAGTTCACAAAAATAATAATTTATTAAACAATTTCGGTCTTAAACAAAAATCACTTATTTATTCGTTTATTTAGTTTTTAGGGTTCCATACCGACTCCGTTGTCTGTCTCTCCGTCTGTCACCAGGCTGTATCTCATGAACCGTGATAGATAAACGGTTGAAATGTTCACAGATGATGCCGCTATAACAAAAAATACTAAAAACCGAATAAAATAAATATTAAAGTGAGCTCCCATACAACAGACATGATTTTTTTGCCGTTTTTATAGTTAATGGTACGGAACCCTTGGTGCGCGAGTTCGACTCGCACTTGGCGGGTTTTTTTTATTAACTCATAGAGCTCTTTTCACACTGAATATTCGTGTGTTGAGTCACCTTGATTTACTTTATCAGAAATATACAAATGATTTCTGATTCCAACAATAAAATATAAATCTACATAAACTTCCATCTTCTTAACTCCATCAAGCAGTTTGCAGTCAATTAATAGCAATCACGAAGTGGCCAGGTACCCCCACTGACCGAAACTAATCCCTCTTTCTAATTGCGTTAGCGACAACTTTGATCCGTTCCCTCAGGATTATGATCCGGGAAGAAATTATATTAGTTATAGTTCGGCGAGCTAATAGAGGGCAAAAAGTTTTGGCATAACTTCGGATAGGGGTAGAAATTATGGGGTAAGTTAAATAGCAATTTTGTACCTCTTTTTTCACGTTTTGATGACTGAAGCATGAAAAAACCTGATTTACGAGTAGTTATTGTAGGAATTTATATCTGTATTCAAGAAAGTTATTTTATCGTCAGAAGTGCAGCCAATCAACATGACATGACATCATTCTCTATATATTAAAATCTCGAGTCACGGTTTTAGTGGTCGAACTCTTTCGAAACGGGTTGACCGATTTTAATGACTTTTTTTTTGTATATTTGGTAGGTGTAAGAATAGGTCGTAAAGTAATTTTCACCCTCATACCCCCACTCCCATTTTTTAATAGCGATTTTAGTATTTTTTATGAACAACTAGTTGACCCGCCGAACTTCGTATCACCTTGACAGTCATATGACGCGTCACCCCGGTAGAAATGTCAATCTGCCATCATTATGTATGAGAAAATGAATTTTATCATAAATTTCAGTTTTCGTGAATTTTTCCGATATTTTAATAGTTATTCTGCTATTCGGGGCGGAAACAAATCCAACAAATTAAAGATCATCAAAATCAGTCCAGCCGTTCTTGAGTTATAAATGGTGCAACTAACCCGAGTTTGTTCTATAATATATAGATATATCCATATAATTTAACCGTCGTTCATTGACGTGATGTAATTTACATGAAGTGTCGCGTCACTTTGACAAGAGTCAAACAACAAGACAAGAGTTTTTGTATAGTTTTTAACCTGTTCCCACGGGAACGGGAAATTTCAAGCGTGCGAAGCCGCGGGCGGGTCAGCTTATGCATGTAGCTAGCTCGATGTTACACCACGCGACATTTTTTTACACCGGAAAATTATGCATGAAGCTATGTTATTCAATGAGGTGAACAAAATGCCCGTACACCCTACATCTTGCTGAATATTTAAAGAGCTTGATGTCTCGGCATCCTGAAAATTCATTACAGGGCGGTATAAAAAAGCCTCCCCTCTTTGTTTAAACGCAAAATCACAATAAACTTGCTCTTGTAATGGGCTATGCATTTTGAGTTTGGAGGCGGTTTTTGGTTTTATTTTTTTTGAATCACTGAGCGTATAATTTGGTTATAGGACGCGTGCTCCCTTAGGTTTTGTGACATAATCAGCGGGAAATGTATATCAAGTTAGATACAGTTTTCGGCTTGACAAACCACACTAGACCAATTCACGTCTTGCTCTAGTCTCGATATGTTAAATGCCATAAATGGTATTCACGTAACTGACAATACAATGGTATGAGTTTGATGACATGCGATTATAGACTTTAATTATGTGAAGATGATATAAGTGGAGCAGAATACCAAATATGTCCAATTCATCATCCAATTTCGTTTGGATCATCTGTGTTTTGTTTTATAAATTGTATTAAGTGAATTGCCCCCAGCTTTCTTATTATTAAACGTCGGTATTAAGATGATGTTCGATGGCTTTCACGCCATCAATACTACAATACAATACTGTTTGGTCTTTCAAAAAATCTTTAAAAAAGTACTTGTTGAGTTTTCAAAAGTTTTCACACGTAGGTGGTTGTTCTGGTCCTGGTTTCTAGCAATATAATTCTAATTATTTAATTTTCAAAGCTCTCTTTATTATGCCTGTTTACTGTATTATATATTTTTATTTATTATTATTATTATTTTGGTGTTGTATTTTTTACACTCGGTTGTACTATAACCGGAGATATACCTGAGCTGCACGGGCCTAAGCCAAGTGCATATCAGTACCTAACGTATGATTGATTGGACTTTCACTTGGAAGGTCCGTTTGCAAGAATTTTCGCACAATTCTGCAGGTGTTCAGTATAGCCGCTTTTTGCATGAGAATATATGTGTGTTTTGGGAGGTCTAATACGGCAAGTGATTGAAACAGTTGCTTTGGAACTACACCTGTACTGGAAATTACTATTGGTACGATTGATACCTTCTGCAGGCGCCACATACGCGCAATTTCATTTTTCAGATCTATGTACTTGGAGAGCTTTTCTGATATAGTGTTCTGTAGGTTATGAGTGTTTGGGATGGCTATGTCGATAAGAAGTGCTGTTTTGTTGATTTTATCTAAAAGTGTCAAATCCGGTCTATTGAAATGAGTGGTCTTATCGGTCAGGATAGCTCTATCAAAATAGAGTTTATAGTTTGCATTTTCTAGTACTATTTCAGGTATGTATTTATAGTAAGGTGTGGGCTTTGAAGACGTGTCGATGAGGTTGTATTTTGCGGCTAGTCTTTGGTGGATGATGTTGGCCACCTGATCGTGCCGGAATTTATAGTCCGTTTGTGCTAGCGCCTTGCAGGCCCCCGTTATATGTTGAATTGTTTCGGAAGAACTGTTGCAACGTCTACATAAATCTGTTTGCATGTTTTTTATTTTCATGATATGTTTTTGATAGTTCCGGGTCTCAATTACTTGGTCTTGTATTGCTATCATAAACCCCTCAGTCTCAGGAAAGAGTTCACCTCGACTGAGCCATATTATTATTATTTTTTAATTGTTAATTTTTCAAAACTATTTTAATTATGTCTGTTAACTGTTTATGATTGTGTATTTTCATGTTTTGTATATTTTAATAGTTCGTAAGTAGGGAGGTACCTAAACGAGTCCGAAAGGTTATATGTACCTACTGGCAATGTGTATCGATAGGTAATTGTAAACACAGTTGCTGCCCTGCACACACAAAAATGACACCACGGAAGACCAGCGCTATAGTAGTATAAATATGCTACTATAGCACAATGCTGAGTGGTGACCGTTTTTGCTCACAAATTTGTTCATTAATTTATACCCATTTTTCTAAGCCATTGTACACTTGTGATGCAAAATAAACGTTTTTCTATTCTATTCTATTCTATTCATCATGTGCAAAATAAACTGCGTTTCTGATGAGCAGAGTGCGGGTCAGTCGCAACAGCATTCTGAAGGTGACAGTGGTAGACATCTCCGCTCTGGAAGTGCCATGTGGTGATTAACGAAGGAAATTGTGCTTTGTTATAGGTGATGGTTACCACTTAACATCAGGTGGGCCATATCCTTGTTTCAACTCCAGGTGGTTTAAAAAAAACCAATTCCTCAGTTAATCATCTTTGGCAAAGTTAGTGGCTTACATTTCCTATATAATTATACACCAAAAAAATTATGTATGTGTTTTCTGCGTATGGTCATTTAAGTTGTCTGAGATGAAATATTTTTTTTATTAGTAGTAGGCTCTTTATTTGTCATTAAAAGAAAGCAAAACAAGGCTCTCTACGACATTGATCCTCGAATATTTTACTTGTACGCAGACAAAATACACCACAAGGCTACCCTCTTGTTCAGAGGCAAGTCAAAACATTAGGTTGATATATGATCACTTTTTGCGATTTGCAAAAGATTTTGCCATTTGTAAGTTTGTTTTTCAATAGATATCTATCTGTAAGTGCAAGAGAATATACGAGTAGTATGGTCAGTAGGTAACAATAGCACTCTAATATGGCATCACAGAAATCCTGTTTTGCATTGATTCCCAGGCTGGCAAGTGAATCAATGCAAAACGGATTAATCAAGCCGCAGATAGTGAGGGTCCAAGGCTCTGTCTGGACGGTCCCTTAAGGTTTGACCGCTCAAATGGAATATCTCGTCTAGGACGTATGACATACACTTAGCTTTTATTATATTTGATTACGTCTAGTAATATACTTTTGGCAGGGATATTGCTATCAGTTTTCTCTTCCAGGCAGAGATGCTAAAATTCTTAATTCGATATACTAAGGTTATATAGTCATTATATAACATTATTGACGACCTCGGTGGCGCAGTGGGCGAATAGCCGACTGAGACGCAGGAGGTAGCGGGTTCGATTCTCGCCGCGGAACAAATGTTTAATGATCTACAGATATTTGTTCCGGGTCTGGATGTGTTTCTATATATTATAAGTATGTATTTACAAAAAAAAAAGTATTTAAGTATTCTATCAGTCATCTGGTTCCCATAGTACAAGCTCTGCTTAGTTTGGGGCTAGATAGCGCTGTGTGAAATGTTCAGCAATATTTATTTATTATTATTATTATTAACTACGAGATTAATCATTAACCGTTTTATCGATGTTACGACCGACAATGTTTCGGTTCAATACGTCAACCTTCAGCAAGACAGGTGTGCATCCTGTATTTATAATATTGATTGAAATAAATCACGAAAGTTTTCTCGTATTAAGTACTAGTTAACTGTAAAAACACGAAGAAAAGTGTCTTTTAAAGGGGCATTCAGGAATAAATCGTTAGATAAAAGGGTACAGATACGTCCAGTTACTAGTAATGAGCAAATAATATTACCTTACAGTATGAAATTATAACTAGTTAAGGGACCTTTGTAATGTACCGTGAAACATTTCAATTTGCCCCGTTTTCTGCCAAATCAAGCGGCACTTTCCAATTTGTAGGCATTATTGGCCAAATTTCGGACATTTCGGTCGAGCATAGTTTTACTGTTACACTCGAGGGAATATTACCCGTAATATTCGATATTAATGATACAAAAGCATTGGATAATGGCTCATTAAACATTTACAATTGAATGATATAAAATTTCGATTTCAATGATGACGATGATTCGGCGCGAGGCCAAAATAAACAAACATTTCAAAACTATTACGTACTTACCTATATGTAGTTATAACATAAAGTTTGTGAAACTTAGGTAGATACATTAAAAAAAGATGGGTTACACATTTTTGGTAACATACATTTAGGAGTTACTGTTTATTTTTATACATATTGTTTATCTGCAAAAAATCTTGATGAATGTATTGTACAAAAATAAAATGGCTGTTGTGTCAATATAATGCTATTATTCGCAAAATACACAATTTTATCCTCATAATGAGCCAATAAATAAGCTTGATAAAGTTCCCCGGTTATTATTTACGCGCGCAATTTGCGACAAATGGAACGCATTGTCGCGATTGGCGGGAATTTGTCGCCGATATTTATGAGCATTTTTGACGTTCAGCTACGAAGTTATGAGGGGTTTTCCCCAGAAGGTGCATAAAATAGATGAAGTTGAAGCACTGTGATAAACTGTCAGAAGAAAGCACAGTCCCACCATCTTATCTGTTTAACAGACAGCGTAGCTAGTGTATGTCTACGTTTGTATCTAGATTTGAACTTGTCGGGATTTGTTCTAATTTTGTCCCCAAAGAGATAAATTAGTGGCACTGTAAATTACATTTTGATATTGTGACTTTGAAAAGATTGTCAATTTTGACAATAATTGGTAAAGTTGGATCTATTTTTTTATCGTAAATGGAAAGCCTTACTTGCCGTACTTACTTGCTTTTATATAATACTGTTATTGTTTTTTACCCAACTACGGCAAAGAAAAAGAAGGGGTTATGTTTTTAGCAGTCCATGTAGGAGTATGTATATATATACCTATGTTCCATCTAAGCGCCTAAACTACTCATCCGATTTGTCGAATGAGGTGTTAATCGACTACAGCAAAGCCAAAAGAAAAGGTTTTTTTTTAGCAGTCTATGGATGTGTGCTCCACCGCAGCGCCAAAACTACTCCATCCGAACTTCGTTCGTCGAGTGCAAATTATACCTATACTTGTGCAATTCGAATAGAAACATTATAGCTAATAAGTAAGAATTTCAAACATTTTTTAGTACACCTACTTACTTTAGAACTCCAAAGAGTTTTTTTAATTACCTTCTCCAAAACATCAAAATTCAATGGTAGTGAAAATGTTCGCTCGTAAACAGTCAATATTCGATACAATTTATGCGCGGGTAATTAAACGTATCATGTTAATTGCAGCCTACTGCACGGCTTTCTCTTATTTCTGCATTGAGCTTTAATTTTGCCTTATTCACAACAAACCGCTTAAACATTAAGTATTTTAAGTAATGAGGCCCGAAATAAAATAGGTAACAACAATAATGTGTTTATAGTAGGTAAGTAAAGAATAAAAATTAATTCAAATTCAAAGTATTTATTGCGTTAATGTTGTTTTGCAAAATAGACAATTAATAAATTTAAAAGCGTAATTTTATAATTTAGATGTAATTTATTTTCTTTATTATATATTCTAAAAGGATCATTAAAAAACAACCAGTCTTATTTCCTGCCTTTCTTTTCTGGTTTTGTCGCAAAGGAACAGGCAGTAAAATTGATTTGATTTACATAGATCTTATTCTAGGTATTTTTGTTTTAAAGATGAACCTTCAAGGGCACTGCAATTTTGCTTGTTGCAGGTCCTATAAACTTCGGCAACTGATAACTAAAAACTTCTCTTAAAAATCCTATTTTTTACAGTTTTTAAACAGAAACGTGTCAGACACTACCCAAATAAATAAAAATCAAGAAATCAACATGAGAGCTTAAAATTAAGTTTGGCATTTATGCTTACTGAATATATAGCTGCCAGGATAGCATGTTTCCACGGAAGAATCGAGTATATTTACATTTTAGCATAAAGTGTAGAAATATTTCTATGGGAGACCGTAACTGTTTTTTTTACTACACTAGCTGACCCGCCGAACTTCGTACCGCCTTGACATGCATGTGACGCCGGCTGTCAATGCCGTCATTAACCATCATTATGTGCATTTATGTATAATAAATGAATTTTCTCCATAATTTGTTTTTGTGTGAATTTTTCCGATATTTTAATAGTTATTCTGCTATTCGGGACGGAGACAAACCCAACAAATCAAATTTCATCAAAATCGGTGTAGCCATTCTTGAGTTATAAATAGTGTAACTAACCTGACTTTGTTTTATATGTATATAAATAGATGGAGATGGAACAAGCTTATTGCCCACCTGATGATAAGTGGTAACCATCGCCTATAAAATAGGTAAGGTGGTAGCACTTCCCCGGTGAGCCCTTTCACAAGGAACACTACTACTCTTAAAATTGTCTTAATCTACATTGTAAGCTAAAATGTCAAACGTGTTTTTACTCTTCCGCAGAGATTAAACTTTTTAGGGCGGTTTTTCTGGTCTGGTAAGTTTAATTAAAGCAAATCTAGGGGATTCAGTACAGTTATGAAACATAAAAAACCCCGTAACCATTAATATAAGATAACTAATTAAATTAATACTCCCTTACCCCCTCTTTTTAAAAGGGGGTAAAAACTGACATACCTAAGAACCCCAGAAAACTTTTTTTTTACTGGATAGATCTTCGTCTGACTACAATCTACCTGATGGTAAGACTGTTGGTGGACCTGTAGTCTAAGATGAAGCACGAAGATCCAGAAGAAACCGATTCACTCTTACCTTAAAGAGGCCCGGATTGTATTCTTTAGGAAAAACAGACGACGGTAAAGTGTTCCATACCTTAGCTGTACGCATCAAGAACGTAGAACCAAAACTGTATAAGGACTAGAAAAAAACTGCTTCCTAATCGATCTATCCGTTGTAGAACGATTTCACAGACAGACAGACACACAGACATAGGCGTTTAACTTATAATATATCTCTCTTGCGCCTGGAATTAAAAATAGTCATGTGGCCCCCTTGAGATAACAGCAATGTCGTTTAACTATCAAAGGTAAAAGCTGAACAAGAAACGCTATTCGTTGTAAAACTTTGGACGGACGGTAAATCGGTTTAACGTTTTTTGGGTTAAACAAAACGGACATAAATTAGCCGAGGATTGACGAGGGTTCCCGACAGGACGCAGGGAAATACTAAATGACCACAAGTGACAACCGAAGTGCGGGGAAAAGTTTAATGTAAAGAAAAATGGGAAAAATATTTAAACAAAATAGAAAGCTATGTCAAATATTTTTAGGTGGTTTACCTTAAAAAAGTAAAATAGAATTAATATACATTATGTCTATTAGCTGAAATTGAATCGAGACTCAATTAGATTTATGACAGCTTTTTCATAAGAAGCTGTCAAAAAATATATGCTGAGTCTCGATTCACGCTTGAGCACAGCACTAAAATACAGATCTAAATAATAATAATAAATATTGCTGGACATTCCACCCAGCGCTATCTAGCCCCAAACTAAGCAGAGCTTGTACTATGGGAACCAGATAACTGATAGAATACTTATATACATTTATTTTTGTAAATACATAGATACTTATAATATATTGAGAAACAACCAGACCCGGAATAAATATCTGTAGATCATGCAAACATTTGTTCTGCGGCGGGAATCGAACCGCTACCTCCTGCGTCTCAGCCGGCTATTCACCCACTGCGCCACGGAAGTCGTCGTCTAAATGTGTTGTTTATCCCAAGAATCGAATCTAAATAACTTTCCTACGCGATATGGTTTGACTAACATTATAATAAGTGGTTAGACCTATTTTTTTATTATATTCTTGTCATTATTATTTATTTATTATTATTTATTATTAACATTTAAATTCATTAATAAAGTTATTAGTTTTTATTATTAACGGGAAAGGGTCCCCAAAACGTACCAGCGGTTTGTATTGGCGAGCAACCCGTAGGGGTAGTGGACAGTTTCAAGTACCTTGGTCACATCGTGACTTCCAGCCTAAAAGATGACACAGATGTAGAACGCCAGCGCAGAGCCCTATGTATTGTGAGCAATATGATTGCGAGAAAATTCTGCAAGTCGACTCCAGACGTGAAAGTGTAGTGAAGACCTAAACAGCGTCTTTTAGGTCTTTCTGTCAGACTTTTTACACGTGTCAACTCTGGACTGAGTATACTAAAAAGTCCCATGACGGTATAATGGTAGCCTATAATAATACCTTTCGATAACTGATGGGCTTAAAGCGCAACTGTAGTACCTCCGAAATGTTTATCGAAGCACGCGTTAATACGTTCAACGCTATTCAGCGTAGGAGGATAGCGTCTTTCATGTCCAGAGTTGACACTTGTAATAACGCATTAATTATTAGAATTAATCATTAGAAGTCTGACAGTAAGACTGATACATTCTAAGATGTATATAAGTCTTTCTTATGGATGTATGGAATATTTTTATTATTTTATTTTAATTGTTTTTTTTATTGTAAATTATGTGTGTTGTTTTGTGTGTAATAAATGTTTAGGGATTATGGACCTCATGAGTCTCAAATAAAGATTATTTATTTTTATTCATTTATTTTTTATTTTAGCTATTATTTATAATATAAACCTTGGTTTTCATATTTGTAAACTACCATTGATCATATTCAAATTATCTGTCTGTCTATATAGCGTGATATTGATCGTGTAACTAAGTTTATCTATCCCATGGGAATTTACATTGTACACAGTTGAATATGCGTATCCAATCAATCGATACATTATTTCAGTTGTAGGTACGAGAGCAGTGTGGTAGATAGGAAAGATCTATTAAGATATTATATAAGTATACTTATTTTACTCCATACATTAATTATTAAAAACAAAGGCAATGACCAATAGCACGGAGAGGAAAATAAAAGTCGAGGATGTGGAGATTGCATATGTCCAGGAGTATGTCTATTTGGGCCAAATAGTCTCTTTCCAGGCGAGAAAGAGATTACTCGCCACACAGAAAACGCCTGGAAAAGTTATTGGGCAATGAAAGACCTCAGAAAAGGAAATCTTACACTATATTTAAAACGGAAACTATAATGGACATGTGCATTCTCCCCATTCTCACATACGGTGCACAAACTTGGTCCCTCACCAATATTCAAAAGTCCCGCCTCGGTGTTTGTCAACGAGCTATGGAGCGCAGCATCCTCGGAGTCAGGCTCACAGACCGTATACGAAACTCGACACTGCGCTCCAAAACAAAGATAGCTGACGTGGCTCTGACAGTCGCAAAATTGAAGTGGGACGGCAGGACACGTTTGTCGTATGCCAGAGGAACTATGGCCAAAAGTCACTACAGAATGGGTTCCAAACGGGTGGCGGCCTCGTGGTAGACCCAGGCGGAGATGGAGGGATGAACTAGATGCATACCAGAAAGAGTGGCCTCAATTAGCCAATAACCGGGATTCGTGGAAAGAGGGAAGGGAGGCCTAATAAATAAGTTTTAGGCCAAGTTAATTGGACCAAGCCTGGACAATACTGTGTTCTCCTAGACCAAATATACCCAAACTCAGCATTCCCACAAATTCAGTCATAAGTGCGAACCCCAAATTCAGTGCTTACTGTCAACATGGTTATTGAGATCTAATATCATATTTATTGCACGATCTAAAACATATCAAAATCAAATTATATTCTGCCAGATCCCACTCTTCGGCGTACCTATTCCTTGGATTAAATTCGCCAAATACTTGGGTGTAATCCTTGTTAATTGTATTTCCTTTAGAAAGCTTATCACTATGCATCTAAGCTAAGTTCACCTTAGGTCGGTTGAATTATCTCATACACAAGAGTAAAATATAATAAAATAAAAAAAAAATAAAAAATTAAAAATTAAATTAATTAATTATTAAATTTTGTAATTAGGTTAATTGGTATACTTACGTAATCAGGAAGGAACGTCAAACTCATTTAGTTGTATGTACGGGCACTGGAAACTGCGACACAGTATTTTACTAATGCAGTTTCCAGTGTTCACTTTGTTTTAGTTACATGTAGAAAGTTCAAAGTTCACAATAATTTAGAAGACGACAATTTATAAAGCTTGGATCCATCCCATTATGACATACTCCTCCGTAGTTTTCGCTCACTCTCGTCACGTTGATGATATAAATAGCATCATAATAGTGCAAATCATTTCTTGCGAGAAGCCATAGGCGCGCCTTGGTACTTTCGCCACAGCGATCTGCATCGAAATAAGAATCCATAGCCAAGTTCATAAAACTTGCCTCCCTCCACCCAAAGTATCTCATCAATACCATTCCGGATTATCCTATCGACCTTCCCGCGGCGAAATCCCTCCATAGACCGCGACACGTTCTCGTTGATCTTGATGACAATATCACCTCCGCTAACGCGGAGAAAGGCGCCATTGACGGGCATATCATAATCCGAAACTTCATAACGTCAAGCTACATAAGCTTGCATTGTTGAAATTAACTTCAATGCCAAATTGTGGATGGTCGGATATTTGGCAGTGACATTAGAGGCAGACCCGTCACATACACAATTCACCACAGACTCAATAAATACATAACTAGTAAGTACAACAGGCGACATTGACGTTCTGCCACTGGACAAAAGCTGCCCCAAACATTTATTAACGAACAGGGAATGGAATTGAGTAGGTAAGCTTAAAAACAGGTCTCTAACCTATATAAGGATCACAGGTATGATAATGCTTGTAAGCTTTACCCTAATGATGACCTTTGTTAAAAGAAATAAACGCTATATTATTATTATAAACATTGATTTATGACGTCCTGCGGCTGAGGTAGCGGGTTCGATACCCGCCAGGGAACAAAACTTTGCATGATCTACAGATATTTGTTTCGTGTTTGGGTGTTTTTTTAGGTATATATTATAAGTATGTATTTACAAAAAAAGTATATAAGTATCCTATCAGTTATCTGGTTCCCATAGTACACGCTCTGCTTATTTTGAGGCTAGATAGCGCTGTGTGATATGTCCAGCAATATTTATTTATTTATTATTATTTTATTATTGACGTAAAGTCTTACTCTATAGATGTGATGTCCATCCCATCGTGCATACATCACGGCATGCAGACCATTATTCTAATTGGTCACAAATTATGCCTGATCGGGTTAGCATTTAGCTTAGTTTAGCTTTGGGGTCGAGTAATTCAGTTTGCCTATTGTGCTGTGATTATTGAGGATGGATGAAGATTATTGTTTACAACACAAGATGACATATCTTGTACAAAATTTAAAAAGAAAAATCGTGTTATTGTGATACCCTGGAAGATTGTCTGGAAGAGATCGCTTTCAGCGATAAGACCAACCATTGTACTATACTTAGCATAAGTTATTCTATAAGTATATGTACAATAAAGCGAAATTATGTATATATGTATAGTATGTATGTATAATATATGTATGTCAATATAATATAATGTATAATCATTATGTCTATTATTTATATTTACAGGTGAAAAGTACGGCTTGCCTCCCTAAATGTATTTAGCAACTAAACAAGTGCAAATTTGACGTATTTGTATGATTTGTTAACTCTTTTAAACATATTTAGGCACTAAACACGATTTGGCATCGCTGCGCAAGTCGCACTTATTGAATTGAAAGTGAACTTAGTAGAAAAATCCTTTGTTGCTTTTAAGTCAATAATACTTTATTAATTACCACGAGAAAGTCCGTGTTAATTACACTTTTGACTTTGTCCGTCTTTGTTGACGGGAGAAACTACCTAGTGAAAAATCCTTAGGTTCAAACTTTCTTCCTGTATGCGTCAGTGTGACAGACGCAATGCAATGCATAAAAGATACTCGTATAAGCTCAGAAGTTAAGTTTAGTGTAACGAGCGAAAACACAGACGCGCTCTTCTCGGAATGATCTCGATCGAACGTTCGACCGACTTTCGCTCGTTGTATTAAACTTTACTTTTGTACGTATCTCTTTTGTGGCAGTAGATTGTAGTAATACAGTTGGTCAAATCTTAGATGGCAGTCTCCTGTAAGATAAAACCAGTGGTTTTACTGAAAATCAGGCGGGCCATGGTCTTGTGCCATCATCACAAAATGATATGACTCTTGAAACTATCATGGTTATGAACACTATTTGTACAAAAAACGGGATATTACCATGATTTGTTAGTTTTTGAGTATCTTCACAATGGTTTTCAACTATCTGGAGCCTGAAATCCTGTGGTTAGAATGTGTAAGAACCGATGAAGTGAAGTGACAATTACGCGTCCTGATACGGTATCAGGACGCGTAATTGACAATTGAGTGTTGTGTGTCGGAATCGAGCTATGATCGAGAGTGAAACCGGTGGTAGTAATAATATTAGGGCGACTCGTTTCTCCTTGAAAACATGTCAAAAATTTGGCACTAGTTTGACACTTTTTTAATGAGAAACGAGTCGTAGCTGGTTACCGACGGATATAGGAGCCCGCCATTAGTGAGTTCATTCCTAACAAGAGACTAAGAAAGGGGATAGATCGTTATGCCTGCCAATAATCACCCACTCGCGTCGAAATATCGGGACACTCGAAAACTCACAAATCATGGTAAATATCCCGTTTTTAGTACAAATATCACAAAATGATATTGTGACAAGTATACATTAAATATGTAAAAACCCCCGACATCTACCAAACCCGTACTAAATTTCCATTTTACAGCTGAGATCTCTTCACCAAAAATTATTTATTACAGCGCCCTCACAAACCTTTTACAGAAAACCGTATCTAAATCGGTCAATCCGTTTTGGAGATAAATGGGAACATTCGTTTTATGTACACACAAACAAACGAACAACCTCTCACCCTAAACGCATACACTACCCTTCCGTCGTTGGTAAAAATCAACTCAGACTGACTTTTTACTTGTTGCTTTATAAAATCGTAAATTAATCGAAACTTTTTCACAGAGTGAGTTTTTTTCAAAACTGGCAGACACGTACGTAATTTTAATGTATATTTAAATAATATTTATCTGCAAACCAAAAGGTGAAGTCGCATTAACATAACACGAAAATCCCATAAACATATGACATTTGTTTTAACTCCCTTCAGGGTAAGCGACAACGGATTGCCAAAGTTCCCCCTTTGAGTATGTTTACTGGTTAATAAGCATTTGTCTAATAAGTTTTTTTGTTGAAAAATTACATTTTCAAAAGAAACTTTTATAAAATTCGTATCTGGAACCGCAAGCAGATTCAAATGAACCCAAACACTAGTAGCCAATCGATTCAGAAGTTCCGTTGTCTAGTATCCGTCTCCAACGTGGACCACATCCATAGTACCTTAATACTGCATTGTCACCTGTGTTACTTAATATCAATTGTGGGGAACTGGTTTAAAGCTCAGTTGCAAGCTATGACGTAAACAATCTAACAAACATTGCAAGTTAAATAAAAGCTTCTAAAAATACTGTCATGTTGTAACAAAAAGAAACTAAATTTCTTTCATCTGTAAACAAGAATATCAATATAATATTATTGTTACGAGCTGAGGGTTCGGGATAAAATAATGGGAATCGATCCAACCAAAATAACACTTTTATTCAGCACTAAACGATGAATACACGAACTTGGTCACACGTAATCACAACACACTAATTCACACCACTGGTGCACCACTTAAAGTCACCGAAATGTTCGCACGTATAGCTTAATCCAAACTGACTCGCGAGCTACTACTGTTCACGCGAGATCCTTCTCCACGTCAGGGCCTCCAGGGCCTCACTGAGACTGACTCACTGACTGACTGTCCGGCCATCTCTCCGGCCTATTTATATCGCACACATTTCGATTGTTCGAGAACGATGTCGATCCTTCCAGGAAAGGGTCGGTGTTTCGACAGAACGACCCATCCCCATTGTGCGCAATCGCAGACAATAACAACAATAACACAGCAAGACAAAAGCACTCGAGAAACTTCGATTATTACTCATTGTTTAACAGCCTCGGCGTAACACTATGATATTAATTATCGAGTAAACTTTAACGATTTGTCTAACATTTGTGTAACTAGCTCAATAATGACTTAATGACCTGCCTCAGAAAAAAATGGTTTATTAATATTAATAAAAACCTCAGATTATGGTTAAGGTTCCCAAATGTGGTCTTTAACCGAGGCTCAAAAATCCAAAAACAAGGTTTGCCATAGAGCAATGGAGCACAGCGTGCTTGGAGTGAAGAGGATTAACAGAATCATTAATACCACGCTGCGTTTAATGACCGGCATTGCTGTCGCAGGAAATAAGGCTGCCAGGCTAAAATGGGATTGGGTGGGCCATGTAAGACGAATGCACCCGGACAGATGGGCAACGATAGTCACGCAGTGGGTGTCTGAAGACGGACGACGGCGCCGAGGAAGACCTAGTAGACGCTAAGACAGATTGGTGGGATTTGGCATGCGAGCGAAAGTCCTGGAAGACAGTGGGGAGACCTTTGTGCAGCAGTGGGATGACACAGGTTGAAAAAAATCTAATATTTATTGTAACAAATACCTTCACAATAGAGGTTGTGAGTTTTAACGCTTGCTTAAACTAATTTTTATGCCCACGAAGATGTAAATGCCCACGAAGATAATGATGACGATGAAAATTATTAAAAAAGTAAGTTTTGGAGTTAGTGTAGCTAACCCAGCGAGAAGACTGCGGCAATCGGACGACCTGGATAAATTCCTAATAAATTCCGAAATCTTGAATGAATGGAAGGAGGCTTTTGCCCAGCAGGACACGAATGCGTGAAAAATATTATATATATTTTTTTAAATTCCTGTTTGATAGTTACAAAGGTTATAAGTTACATAAATCGTAATTTAAAAACCACTCCTTAACATACCGCTGTAATGAAATTGCGAGTAGAATGAATGCTTCCGTATTAATTAAATTAGAGTTAAGTAGATCGTTGTCTTCTCGTATTAACCCTTTTCGTTGTTATCTTCCTGTCAGCTTAATTTATTCGACTTATGTTTGAATTTATGGATCACTTACGTAATTGTGTTTTAACAAACGAGCATGCATTGATTCAGATAAAAATTGGCCAACATATTTTTAACTTTTAAAGTATAAATAAATAATAAACTTTTATTGGAACCACAAAAAATGTCATAAACAATTTTAAATATAGGTGCTAGTTTACATATTATAATTATAATTTTGATGTATGCTTAATCATTAGGAAATTATATAAATCAGCTTAAGTAATAACTATTTAACAATGTTATGCATTAACTTTGACCTCCACACTAGGATTCCCTGTATTGTGGAGATCACATACAAAAAAAAAGGTTAATCAAGGTAGTGCAGTGTTCGGCAAGTGAATTTAAATTTAAAATGATGTATCTACTTAAATGAATATCATGTGTTAATTTAAAGTAAAGTTAATTGTAATCTAATTACGTTTATAGTGTTAAATTTGTTTTGGTATATCTATGTATGTATATAATGTGTACTTAATATATATGTGTATAATTTATATATATTTTTTATAAATTAACCTTACGACAAATATTTTTATGTTATAGCTTTTTAAGGTCGTAAAATTACTCACAAAAACTTTCAAAACGATTTTTTTTATGAGTCATATAATGTGTCGTAAATTTTATCTGGAATGGATAATCGGAAGTTAGTTAAAATTTGATTACGAGATTTCATTATCATGAAACTAAATAAAATCGTTACTTACTGACGCAAACTATCTATCAAAGTTCATAGAGTACACACGTAATGAGAGGTTGTTTACTTTGTGGCCGGAAAACTTACAATATAGCCGTAACTGTGCTATTTTTTTACATTATGGCCGCAATAGTTCGGCCATATTGTAAAGTAGCTAAACTATATTTTTGCTTCATGCCGATAGACGACTCAACCTTTACGAACTCCCCACAATTTTTCCTAAGACATAAGGGAACCATATTCCTCGTAAGTAATATTGTTTCCCTTGCAACACTATTACTAATTCACACTAACAAAGCTTTCCTCTGACCATTACAAAGTCTTCGCAAAAACAGCGAACCCGCGGGTTACCATGTTTTATTCAAATTTACTTACATTTATACTAAAGGAAACGACCTTTGCTATCCTGAATTGTATTCCCCCGCCACACCATATATCTTCCTCACGCGGTTCTGTACCTACTTATTTATTTTTGGAACGTAGCGGTTGGTTGACTGAATGATGTATGGTTGCAACTTTATTTAAAAAGGTTTAATGCAACAAAATATATATTTATAAAAAATATATTAAAGAATTGTATCCCATCGGTCGCTTACAGAATCAGTGTTACGTAACCAGTATCGTTGAAAGAACATTAATGACTAGCTTTCGTCAGTGGCTTCACACGCGTTGTTAGTCAACAAAAAGTAGCCTATGTGTTATTCCAAGTTATCTACGTACATACCAAATTTCATCGAAATCGGTTCAGCCGTTACGATGTGATAGACTAACAAACCAACAAACATCCAAACTTTCGCATTTATAATATTACTAGCTTCCGCCCACGGCTTTGAATGCGTGGTTAGTTAGCAAAAAGTAGCCTATGTGCCAGTCCAGACCATAATCTATCGACACACCAAATTTCATAGAAATTGATTAAGCCCTTATGACGTGATTGAGTAACAAACAAACATCCAAACTTTCGCATTTATAATATTAGTGTGTTAATAAATCCGACCGGCTTGTAATTGTTAAGATGATTTTAAAATCTTAACATTTATCTTAAAAAGAAATTAATATTGAAGATGTTTTTTATCTTGACTTTATGGTAATTAATAAATAGACACGTAATATTAGGTAAGGAAAGGTTTTCACTTTGTGACAAGATGTCAAAATCCAAAAGAAGAGAGTTAGACAAAACACTCTTTAAGAGGTCCTTTGCACAAAATTGATTTGCAACGCATCATTTCCAGCATTCAAGGTGATTTCCAACACCAGTCTAACAACACAGCTGCGATAATAAATAATACGCGCTGTCTTATAAATTATGATCGTGTTAGCTCACTGCTCATTTGCTGACGAAGTTCAAACCTCCCGGGAGTAGAGCCAATCACGGCACGAGCCAACTTATTATGAGAAAAAGTATAGCGATGCGATATGTAGGACAGTAATCAAATCTGTGTTGTGATCGTGCGAGGAAGTTTATGGTAAAAGTGTTATATCCTATAGTTTTATGTTCAACAAGATGTTTTTAGCGAGATCGATCCGAATTTTTTTACCTGGTCCCTGACTTAACTTTTTTAACAATAAAAATTTATTTCGAATTACAATCGCCAGCAAACTAAACTTCCGCCATCAGTCGACAGTAGGTCTATTCTTTAAACAAAGTTCTGTAAAAACAAAGAGCAATTCAGAAAGCTCACCGAGGCGATACATCATCGAGTTATATTCGCGATGAGACGGTGAGTGTTGATGGCGACAATTTTTCACCAGCGCGGAACAATCCTGATTAATCCAACGGTGAGACTGTCTATTGAAGCGAGTGTAATCTACGGCAAGAGAGGTCTTGATACTTTTGTATCAAAATTCAAGTGGTTTTAAAATTTATTTATCACGGGTTTATTTTACAAACAGTAGTGTATAAAAATAAGTGACCACTAAGTGACTGTATTTGGTACCTATCTACCATGCAATCACGGTAATGTGCTAGAGATACGATGTAACTTGATGATAAGTAAATAGATAATAATTTAGTGGTTTTAAAATTACTATGGAAATAAAATAAATCTTAAATTGTTTAATGATCATCTCTATCCTAAATGTTGTAAAAATGTATTTTTTACTGACAGAGCCGACAGTTGTACGTATATTTCTTTGTATAATTTACTCATGTGTTTAAATCAATTTATAAGGTATTCAATAAAGAATTTGCATTAATTAATTATTTATTTCTTAGACATGTATTGAAATGAAAACTTTTTTAGGTGCGTTGGACAATTTTTGAGTTGGGACAAAACCATTGAGCTCGCGACACTGTTACCGTTACCGTTACCGACACCTATAAGTATCTCGTAATTGTTCAAGTTTTCACTTCTGTTGGCACTCCCGGAGTACCATTTTTTTTTTATTTCCTTCATAAACGTTTTGGATTTTGAATGAAAATGCGTTGGGTATACGTGGTTCTATCTAAACTATACCAGAAGTTTTATAATGATAAATTTAGAGTTTTTAAGATTGAATTAAGATAAATAAACTTGATTTTTTTGTTAGTAGGTAATTTGTCAAATCAAGAGAACACGGTGTACAGCGAATATATTCAAAATACATACATTTTTAGTACAAATAAATTAAAAAGTATCAAAACCACTAGCAACCATCGATTCTTCGCACCAATACTTGCCTTACCACGCTGCATTAATATTTTGGTTGAGTTTTTCGCCGCCATCAATTCCCAGGGTCTTAAGGGGGAAGTTATTAAGGGGGGGTTCTCCGTCTCAATAAATTATCGGATATGAGCGGTACATTAACTAATTACGGATACCGATACCGATACCTGGGCGATACCGGTGGCACCTGTGGGGGACTTGCAAATTGTTTATTAACCACGCTTTACGGGTAGGTATTTTAATTGTTACAGTTAACTAAAGGAACAATTTTATTATTTAGCAATAGGATACATATGTTTTTGGAAAATACAGGATTATTTCGACATTTACGACATTTAGGCCAGCTTACACAAAGAATCCCTAAACGTATTTAGCGTCTAAAAGTACTTTGACGTATTTGTATGATTTAACAATTCTTTAAATTATATTTAGCCACGTTTAGGTATCGTTGCGCAAGTCACACTTAATTCATAAAATGGATAGTACCGTAAAGATTTTGATAAATATTGCTGTAAAATAAGTTGTTTTAAATTATCTCCTTTGTGTTTTTTAAAATATTTTTTACTTATATTAATATTTGATACCAATTTAAAGAAAAAAAATACTTTTCATCCCGTAGAGTGCATTCTCAATTAATAAACGTCATTATTGTCATTTAAAGAGGACCTAAGAAAAAAACCACCTCTGACATTTGACATTGACAATACGCACATTCAAGAGGTATAATATATTGGTATATAGTACTGGTATAATGTGTTTTTTATCAAAGTCAACACAAAATTTTCTCCACAAGCAAATTATTTCACAATCACAATTGAACGAGCTCGCGAACAATCCCGTACTTTTCACAACTTAAACAGAACAGAACAATTCCATGGCATTGTTGCAAGCAATGCAAATCCAGACGTTACCCTTTGCTATATTTAATTCAGCGTTGCAGGTAAACGGGAAACACCGGTAACTGTAAGTGTAAACGAAGGAAGGAACGAAAAATTTCCGGGAAAAAGAAAAAACAAAGTGAAACTCCGGCCTTATTTCCCTTGGCGACGGGCCGTGCCGCGCAGGAAATGGAAAATATTGCGATAAGACGCATTATAGATTAAACACGTTCCTCAGGCTTAATGCTGTTTGAGATCAAGCATCGAATGTGCTTTTAAACTTGTAAATAATGGTCTGATATGGTAGAGTTAGAAGTGAAGTCACTTTGCATGTAAACTGCTCTTCGGAAGCGATTAATGTTTGCTTATCTTTTTAATATGACTTTAAAGAGATAGGCAGTTTGTTTTGCAAAATCTGTACGTATCTGCCGCTTGGCATTCTTCATTTTTACAGTATTGTTCGATGTTTTTTATAACAACCATCTGTCTCATTGATTGTCTTGACTCCTAGAGGTCCTTGTGTCGTGGGTATTAAGACAAGAACTAGGAGTACCTAAGAGGATGTAAGGGGGCAACCACCACCAATGCTCTTAATGTCAACCTCACCTGCTCGCGGTGCATCCTGCAGTAACCAACGAGGCTCTGGCGTCCGGTCGATGGCGGTATAGCCCTTCCTAGATTGGCACATCTAAACTCTGGCCGTTGATGGGCCGCAGCATCTGCTGACTTGACAAGATGTGCCCCTGCGATCGCCAACCCGCATGCCCAGCGTGGCGATTATGAGCAAAACCTCCCAATGATATGTGCACAAAAAGGCTCAATGGCGCACCCTGGGAGAGACCTACGTCCAGCAGTGGACTGCTATAGGTTGATGATGATGAAGAGTACCATGTTTTATTTTTCTAAACCTTTCAATTAGTAAACAAAACGTACGCGCTCCTGATGGAAAATAGCTACCATAGCTTATGGTCAATTGTAGCACCAAAGGGATCTATCGTGTGATACCGTGACTTTAATATTTTTAAAACACCTCTTTTGAAAAGGTATATTGTTGCCTCCACAGTTCGAAAATAAAATCAAAATCAGAATTCGGAAAATATATCTGTCCTACAACCGCGTCCCAGTAAGCTACTTGCTAACCATGTAAAGAGGTTATTCAGAAACGGTAATTATAAATCGCTAATAAGATAAATGTAAAACATCCCTCTACTGCCAAGCCATTGTAAATCTAAAATAAAGTAGCCCTATTGCCCTCACGTTAAATAAAGCATGGTATGCGTGCCGGTAATCGGCAGGAGATCAGAATTTAAAGCCACACACACATGTTGTACTCGGATTACGGCGCCCTTAATTTTGTGGTACCATCTGAGGGCTTCTTAAAAGGGCAAGGTTTCATTATTTCATGGGTAGACGCTGATTAAGTTATGATTTTGGTCGTACTAACAATGTTTGCTATTTTAATATATGAAAGTTTGGATGTGTGTTTGTTTGTTACTCAATCGCGTCGTAACGGCTGAACCGATTTCGATGAAATTTGGTATATACGTAGATTATAACCTGGATTTCCACATGGGCTACCTTTTAAGGTGAGTTCACATGGGATAAAAATGGAGTGTCAAGTCAAGTTGCAACAGCAAGTTTAACTTTATTTTTAGGTTATTTACACATTTAGTAGTGTAACGCGTACGAAGTCGCGGGCAACAGCTAGTAATATAATAGATCATTTAATTCAGGCAACAATAATATAGTTACAGGATAGTAATTAACTTATTCTACGGCCCTTAATAACCTTAGCCTAAGATACATATTATAATAAAAACTTATACTTATTTACCATATATACACTGTGAGTTCTCGGTGTTCGGTGCTAATGTTGAATATTATAATATAATAATAATATAATTCGTAAAATAGAATCAAATTAATAGAATAATTCTTTGTATTTATTCTGTGGTGGGTGTGCTCAATTGTTCGAATATGTATCAAGCCAAAACCACATAACTAATGATCATAAAAAGATACAAGATGTTTATTTGCATAAAAAAATGAACAATTAAGAAGGTCTTAGCAGCTAGTTCCTAGATCGCTTACGCTCTTTACGTACATCACAAATAAAAAAATTATACGAAACCAAACATTTTATTCAATAAAGCTCAATTTTTAGTATTAAATAGAGAGTTACAATCATAACCGAAAAGCTTTAAAAACGTTTGTTTATTTATACATAGTATTTAATGAAGTCGCGTCCGCTGTCTGTTCGCTTAGATCTTCTAAACTACTCAACGGATTTTATTGCAGTTTTCAGCAATAGATATAGTGATTCAAGAGGAAGGTTTATATGTATAATACATACATAACTCTATTTGTTGGTTAGTTTGTTTGTTACCTTTACACGACTTAACGGCTGTATGGATCGTTATGAAATTTGGCAAGGAGATAGATTATATCCTGGGAAAGGACATAGGCTACTTTTTAGCCAACTGCACAAAATGAGGGTAATGTTTTATTGAAAAACCACCCGTGCGAAACCGCGGGCGGGTTAGCTAGTTTTTTTATAAACATACTTATTTAATGCTTTTCGGTCATCATTTTAAATTGTAACATTTGTAAAACTCAAAGAAAAATCGCGAGATTTGAACAAAGAAATCAAAGAATCATTTTAAACAACATACTGGTAGCAAATGGAACTAACAAAATGAACAATCGGACCAAGTGTAACTCAAGTAGGAGCGCATATGGTAAGCCTAATTCCTACCCTAAATGAGGGTTGAAATAAAATAAAAACTAAATTAGGGGAAGATGATGCAACACCCCTTCGATTTTTGACAAATTCCATTATACGTATCTCGATGCATTAGCTCGTTACATATAATCCAGTTTAAGATAATGGGTTGGTTTTTCTTGTTTCATATATGCATCATTAATGTTGTTATTTTTTATCACTTGTCGTTTTCTCGAGATGGCGGCCGTAGAATTGATCAAAGTATGTATTTTGCAGCGGTCTGTGATGATCGCGATCGAACTCAAAGTCAAATATTTTTATTCATTAAAATCACAAAGATCACTTTGAAACGTCAATTTTACTGCCTGTTTCTTCGCGACCAAGCCAGGAAAGAAAGGCAAGAAACAAGGCTGGTTGTTTTTTTTAATGATCCTTTTAAAACACATAACAATACAGAAAATAAATTACATCTAAATTGTAACATTTTGAACGAGTTAGAGCACATTCAATCCCAAGCTTCTCTTAATTCGATATTATATAGTAGGCTTTTTAAAAATATTTTGTATAATTACATTTTTAAATTTATTAATTGTCAAACTTTGTACATCCCTTGGGAGTTTGTTATAAAAGCGTACACTTTGCCCTTTAAACGATTTACTAACTTTATGGAGTCTACAAGTGGCAACAGCGAGTTTACCTTTATTTCTAGTATTAAAATTATGATTATCGCTATTTTTCTGAAACAAATATTTTTGTGAACATATTTACATCAGATTTTCATAAATGTATTGACAAGGAATGTAATAACATATATTTCTTTAAACTTATTGCGTATTTAAACTTATCTCTGTCATTATATTTAAACTTATCATATTATAAATTGCACGAACAGCCCTCTTCTGCAGCACAAAAACGGTGTTTATATCTGCAGCACTCCCCCACAGCAGTATACCGAATGACATAATGCTGTGAAAGTATCTGAAGTAAATTAGTCTAGCTGTGTCTACGTCTGTAAAGAGACGGATCTTTTTGACTGGGTATGCCGCAGACCTAAGTCTCTTCGATAACTTATCAATGTGAGGCCCCATTGAAGCTTAGTATCTAGGGTTATACCTAAGAATAGCTAAGAACTCTATGTAAAACCTTTTATAAGTTCTACACTTTTTGGAAGAAAATCACAGTTAATATAATACAAAGTAATCTATATTATGTACCACATGCACACTACAAGTTCATAAACCATCGAACGACGTATGATGTATCTTTTTTATTTTGTAAATTATTATAATTTTTACATATTTGTATTCATTCTGTAATTAAATATCCTACTTTAAAATTATCGTAAGTATAAATTTCATAAAATCCATAAAACTATCGATTTGAAAGGGCCACATGTCGTCCAATTTGTACCAAGAAACACCCGCTGTGAATACATTACGCCTCGCAAACATCACATCATCACGCCCCTTGAATCATTACTGCAACAAAAGTACTTGATTATGACTTATCATAGCTGTGCAGATATTTATGACGTTTTTCGTTACGATAATTGGACGCGCAAGTGACGATTTGTTCTGGGTATAATAATTATAATGGAGGTAAAAAGTGACAAATAATTCTATCAGCGGAATATTGTGCCGATGTAATTTCCAACTCAAACGGGTACCAAACGAAGAGTAGCAGAAGCCTTCAACTAAGCTGTTGGATATGGCAGTTAAAAGCTTTAATCATTCCGTATCCCACATGCTTTGTTGTACCACCTGCACAAGGGATGCCATCAACAAGGCCACATCCAACACGATGAGGCAAAACACATTTCAAAAATAGTGTAGGTTTGTTCATAGACACTTCAGAAGAATAAGAAGCTAAAGGCCTGTTTGAAAACCAAAAACATCTCTTTCCTACCTTTTCATAAAATCTGTAATAATATAGTAGTACTGGTTTTTTTAATGAGCGTCATGGGCACAGAACACAAATATCCTAAAGGAGTCATAGGTACGTAAATGTAATTAAAAATAAAACCGGCCAAGTGCGAGGCGGACTTGCGCACGTAGGGTTCCGTACCATTATCTATAAAAACGGCAAAAAATCATGTCTGTTGTATGTTGTATTAAATAATTATTTTATTTTAATTTAATAATTTATTTTAAAATGAATAATATAACTCAATACTCTGTGAACATTTCAAGCGTTTACCTGTTGCCGTTATCAATATCGAGCAAAAAAATCACGTTTGTTGTATGGGAGCTGCTCCCCTTAAATATTTATTTTATTCTGTTTTTAGTTTTTGTTTTTATAGAGGCAACAGAAATACATCATCTGTGAAAATTTCAATTGTCTAACTATCTTGGTTCATGAGATACAGCCTGGTGACAGACTAACAGACAGACAGACAGACGGACAGACAGACAGCGGAGTCTTAGTAATAGGGTCCCGTTTTACCCTTTGGGTAAAGAACCCTAAAAAAGTGGCACTCCGGGAGTGCTGACAGAAGTGAAAACTTGAACAATTACGAAATACTTATATACAGAGGTGTTGGTAACGGTAACGGTAACAGTGTCACGAGTTCTATGGTTTTTCCCCATCTCAAAAAATGCCCAACGCGCCTAAAGAAGTTTTCACTACTTATACGAGTATGCAGAGCTGTCGGTATCGGTAACAGTATCGCGACTCGCGAGTCCAGTGGTTTTTTACCATCTCAAAAAATGCCCAACACGCCTAAAGAAGTTTTCACTTCAAAAACTCGCGAGTCATATATACATTTCAGGCAAAGAATACAAACTTATTTCAGGATACAAGGTTCACCGTCGACAGATACGAAATAGAACCTGAAATAAGTTTTTAAGTAGTTACTTAAGCTCAATCGGTTATTCAGTTGCAAGATTTGACCAGATACTAATACGGATAGTTAAATATGAGCTTATAGAAAGGCACCATTTCCTTTCTACTTACTATTGCAGCACCATCAATAACTATTAAAAACTGCTACACAAATCTCCTTTTCCGTGGTAGAAAAAATATCATCATCATCATCATCATCTCAGCCCGTCTGCACCCACAGCTGGGTATAGGCCACATCTTTATGAAGCTATTCTTTCCGGTCCCTTGCGAGTCTCAGAAAATATATATATAGGTAAAAACAAACACTTTATTAAACTTATGTTGTGCTGTTGCATAATGCTTGCCATCTAACCACAGATATTAGTGTATTGGTGACGTCTCGAGATATCTCTTGTTGTCCCTTTGAAATCGAAAACCCGGAGCCATTTTCGAAAGAGATACCAAATCGGCCTTTATTTTGGATGTCGATTGCAAGAATAGGCAATAAGTTTTATATCGAATTAATCACCTAAACGTAGTCGCTTTTCTTTAAAATTTGATAATTTAACTAGTAGTTTTTTTTCGAAAAGTATTTTTATGTTATGAGAAATGGTCACTTGAATATCGTCAGTATATTACCAAACACCTTGTATACGTAAATAAAAAAAAATTGAGATGATTTTAAATCTTAGAAAAATCACTAACTAATCGCACATACTCGTACAAAATCATTGTTTTCTCAAATTTCGGGCCGAATTTTCCTTAATTTCCGCTCACCTCACAAATCCTTCAGGCCTGATATAATAAATCACGCGTTACAGCACGTATTGGGAATTGATCAGGAGTTGAGTCACGGAACAACATCCTGTGGGATTCATTACCAGCCTGATTGTTGGGACTAGCCTCGCATTGGAAGATACAATAGTATCTGTAGGTAGACTGGGTTGGTCGTATCACTGGCTCTTTCTGTATCACCTTGAAATGAAAAACTGAATCCTTCTAATTTATTACGTATAATATATTTTCTTTTCTTTTCTTTATTTAACAATGAAGACCTTTCATTTGACGTCCCACTTGACCTAAAAGTGTCATTTTTATTTGTATTTACCCCGTTAAACCCCAATATCTCAACAGCCCCCCTACAATTTTAGATCATTTAGTCACACCAAAATTGTATCATCACTACCTACCTATGTATCAAATTGCACGATGATCGGATCAACGCTTCGAAAGTTATCCTCGGACAAACAAACATACATACATACAACGCCAATTTACTCAAGTCGATTTGGAGTTTAGTAGTGGAGTTAATTAGTTCAGTTATAATTAGTTCGTTTAAACTAAACTAATTATGGCTAAGAACCCTCTCGATCAAGTCTCCAATATATTATATATGAAATGTTCAGCGCATATGTCAAATAAATGTTTTTCTGTTTTTTTTTTAACATAATGTGTTGTAAAAGAATCTCGAGGAAATATTCTAATATTTACCTTAAAACACCAGGAAATAGACTTACCAGCACTTAATCCGCCATCCAACCCTTCCGGAGTTTTTCCTCACTCTTCCTCCAGCTTCCTTGTAATTAATAAAAACCTGGTCCATTAACGCTCCTATCGATTCCTGTAACGAGTTGATCCGAACTGCCCTCTAGTGTATTAAGCCAATAACGCAAAAAAGAAGGGCCGAAAGGGGGCCATACTAAATGGGCCGTCTCGTGTTACTCTTGAATATTTATGAGGGACTAAGAACCATCAGTGTTTTTAATGCATTTTGTTAGGGCACTATCGAGGATAAAAATTAGTAAGGAAACAATAAAACCTGCCAAGTGGAAGTCGGAGTCGCGCACGAAGGGTTTCGTACCATTATCCATAAAAACGGCAAAAAATCACGTTTGTTGTATGGGAGTCTCCCTTAAATTATTGTTTTATTCTGGTTTTAGTATTTGCTGTTATAGCGGCACCAGAAATACATCATCTGTGAAAATTTCAACTGTCTATCTATCACGGTTCATGAGATATAGCCTGGTGACGGACGGACAGACAGACAGACAGCGGAGTCTTAGTAATAGGGTCCTTTGGGTACGGGACCCTAAAAATGGTAGAAGTTACTGTAATTTGATTATTATTCTTTCAGCAAAATTACATTTTCTTTGTTCAAAATTACTTATAACAAAATTACTTGAAAACTTTCATATTCGTTCAGCCAGTAAATACATACAATTAATAAAACAGATTTACAAAGTCTAACTAAATTATGAATAGTAATTTTATCAACAAACTTATAAAGGTGATAGCCTGCTGAGTTACTTTAATATAAAATAAGATATTGTTTCACTACATCTTTCATGTTTCGTGTATCCTCGTAATAACGCCATCAACTTATTTTCTTACAAAAAGTCAAATGCCGCTGATCTCAGAGGCCATTTAATACTCCAATCTACAGTATAATAATACTCATATTATGTAGCGTTGAATAATTAAGATATTCATTAAATAGAAAAAAACAATATTTTTAAAGTTTTTTACCTAAACCAAATTTTACCAATAGATTCAAAACCAACCCTCAACTTCAAAACGCCCCAGTATTACCATATGCTGGATTCGCGGTGATGGCACAAAACACAAAGAGTACAGAAAGCAAGCTTGTGCATTTCCTTTTGGCCAATGCACTTTATTTTAGCAAGGGTTGACCATTCCAACTACATAATTAAATAATATAATAATTTTATAATTAGTAAACAGTTCGTAATACGTCCAAAAGTACATTTAAGAAGTGTAATGTGTAACTTTGAATTCCGGTTAGTGATACGGTAAAAATCATATTACTAAGAGATGTTGTTATCTAGTCTTCTGAATTCGTGTATCTTGTGATGATGGTGACTGAGGACAATAAACCAATTATATCTGTCATATTTCACCCGCGCTGTATTTACATTTATATTGGAGCCACCGACCAGTAGATTGGCTTGTAGATTTTACAATCAAAACTCTGATTTGTTACAAGTATACAAAGTAACAACTCGCTATCCAAGCCCGAGTTGCACATTATTGAGTTTTGTTTAGGTGTAGGTAGAATGGGTTATTTTTTTAAGAAAACCCTGATTTACCTGTTCGAACTCTTTCATGGAGAATTTTTTGTAAAAAATATATAGATCGATAGATATATAATACTTTATTGAAAAAAATTATTAAATTTTAAAAAAGTGGCACTCCTAGTGTGCCAACAGAAGTGATAACTTGGACAATTACGAGATATTTATATACGGAGGTGTCGGTAACGGTAACTGTAACAGTGTCGCGAGTTCAATGGTTTTTTTCGATCTTAAAAAACGCGCCTAATGAAGTTTTCACCTCAATAAATGTATACAATTGGCAGTCTTATCGCTAATAGCGATCTCTATCAGACAACATTTAGATGGAATATATTATATTAGTTGTATTATATGCAGTATATAGTATTATATCAGTTGTCTGGTAGTACAAGCTTTGCTTAGTTATGGGCTACGTGTGTTAAATTTCCAGCATTATTTGTTTATTTATTCAGGAAATGTTTTTTTTTCCAATTCATCTGAAATGTTTGTACTTAACGAATATTAAAAGAATACTAAATAATCTGCTTACACAGCTGATTATCTAACATGTTTCGTAGGTCTTCTTAGGACTATGATAGTGTTTGTTTTTGCTTCCAATAAGAGGTGCCAAATATATGAACTCCAAAAAAAAAAATGTGAGGCGTCACGGGACGCCTGGCAGATGTGAAACATCGACATTATTTTGTAAAAGTAATATGCAGAAAAGAACATATTGTGATAGGAACTAAATATGTCATAATAATAAAATAAAATATTACGATTTTTTTTCCAGATAACGATGACTATTTATTGAATAAACATTTATTTTCATTAAATACAAAAGTTTACGAATTTATTTCAAATCGTGACTACTTAATTCGTTTAATCAGTGACTTCAGTGACTTCGTTCATGCCGTGGCGACGCGTCGCCACGGCATGCGTCGCCACGCCAGAAATCGGTTTTACGTGCGGCTATAGATGTTTCACATCAAAAATTTATTGACAAAATCATAGAAGTGACACAACTATCCATATTTCCAAAAGCTATGATTACGTATACCTATCGGTGAAAGGATAACGTCGACATTGCGATGCGTATTTGCAATTCGGGCCACGCCTGCACTCTTCGTGATTCCATCTGGGAATTGTCGCCGCACTCACAAATCTGTATTTTCATTATAACCTTTGGGTTTCCAAGTTTTGTTATTACGAGTGTTAATGTAGTAGGTATACTATAATTATAAAGCAATGCTGGCTAAATCTATATATATGTATATATAAAGTATTTCCTTCTTACGTGCTTAAGGAACGATTTTTGTTATGTGATAAAATGGTAACAATATGTTTGCTGACCTGTCACGAATGAAATGCTAAATACCATTATTATTTATTTTTAGCCCTCTGTGTCCTACTGCTGGGCAAAGGCCTCCCCACATTCTTTCCAGTCACTTCTTTCCAGCGCCAAGTGGTCTTCTCGGAAGTTAGTGAGCTCGTCCTTCCATCTTTACCTTGGTCTGCCGCGACGTCTTTGGGTTGTGTCAGAGTTCCACTCGGTGGTCAGCTAATCCCCATGGTCATGAAATATATTGTAATGACCGTAAGTCAAATTTCAAATGAATAAAGGAGGTTTTAATTTAAGAATAGCTTTTATAGACACTCCATCTTGTTCAGTTTATCAATAGGTTTCACAACATTCAGCATAAAATTTTATATTGTCTCTTAGCGATCTTAAGCATTTATTTCTCAAAAGAATTACAAATGTACTTATAGAGAAAATTACAATTTGTCTTAAAAATTAAGAGGATGTGCCATTTGGCGTAGTAAACTATATATAAAATGTTGATGTTACTGTTTTACAATAATAATATGTGGGTAGAATAAACAAGAATCGGACCAGTGCGTAGAAGTGTACCGCACCGTGCATATAACTAAAGGAATATATTTCTATACATATATACAAAAACATTTCAAATATCTTTCGGGCAAAATGTTAGGTACTTGTATACAAGATTCCTCTCCCTCTTTGAAGTTTTTCAAATAGTCTTTGAAATGATGTGTGGCCTCAGATGTTTTCAATCCAACTTCCGATGGCCAAAAAACTTGAAATCCCATGATAAAATAAAAATTCACAACGTGCGCCATCGAATAAATAACATTGACAGTGGCCACAATAGCTTTTTCCACCACTGGTCACGTTTTTATCCCATTATTGTTTCTGAGAAATTGTTACAGTTTTGACGAGTGACCGACCGTTTTTCTTCCGGCGCTAGTCGGGTGGAATGAAAAATTTTCAAGTCCCCCTTGTGTCCCCAGGGTGCCGTAAAACTCGGTCCAGCGTAGGATACTCCTGACCAGCGCCGGACAATTTGTCATATTCATATGTTAACGTGTCCGTCTTTTCTTGCAAAAAGTGGATAACTTAATTCCGGGTGGCGCGGTCTGTTATTCGATTTGTGGACTTTCAAATTTCACGTCTTGTTATGGTAATACAGGTGTTGTCTAGCCAGCGGCGGGTTTTTATTTGGTGAAATGAGATTTTGTGCTTATGCTGTACAGTTTTCGTCAATTTTCTCCAGTTTTTGTAACAAGGGGGTTCTGTTTTCTGTTTGTTTCTATTACAAATAATAGTCTCAAGGTTTGACAAAATGATAGTGATGGAAATTAACTAACAATAGTTATCTTGTCATGATATACCCTTATTATTAACTTATTAATGTCTAGCTTAAATTTATTATAAGTCTAAGGTTTCATTTAAAAGCCGATGCCAACAATAAACTGTGTTGTGTAATGTTATAGTTATAAATTCCATCAAAAACAAACAAACAAAACACAAAAAACCTTTCTTTATGCTATCTGGAGATGGAAAAAGCATATGGCCCACCTGATGTACTGCCTCGTCACGCATCTTAAAAACGTGCCCTACAATGGTGGCAATACTGTTGTTTACGCTAACTAAAATTGTGTAAAATACAAACGGTCTTATTTTATTCACACTTAAGATCAAATTAGAATGAAATTTAAAGTGACATTTCTAAAACTAAGAATTTTTGTTATAATATCATGTTTGCGGGCTAGTTTTATTTAGCAATCAAATTGGTGTTGACTAAAACTAGCCTGCAAACACGCCTTCTTATTTAAAAATACTTAAATTTAGAAATGTCACTTTAAATTTCATTCTAATTTGATCTTTAATGTGAGCAAAATAAGACCGGTCAGGTAATAGTCAGCGTAAACAACAGAATCGCCACCAATGACTGCCCCGCGTCAATCAATTTGAGACTATTTTTGTATTTTTATTTTATAACCTAATCTTTTCAAAACAAATGATTGAATGCTTAAGTTAAACAGAAAACTCAATAATAAACTATCCCCTTCATAAATCCAATGACCTTAAACCAAAAACTTAAAGAAACTAAACTAAAATAGTATCAATATCGGAAACTATAGTAAGCAACGCGAGGCTAAAGTGACCGAGGCATATAACCGGCAATATCAATAACGCTCCCAATTGATGCCTTGTCCGATTTGTTCCGACCAATCGTTTCTCACTTGTTTTACGGCGAACGTGTCCCGATCTGACAGTACTTTGTGGCTACCCTAGTAAAGGTTCAACTGTAAGTATAATATAATCAAGAAGCTGTGTGCTAGGAGTATTTTTTTTTTTTCATTATAGGCTTGCATTTGACAACGATCTCGCCTGATGGTAAGCGATGATGCAATCTACGATGGATCATGCTTGACTAGAAAAAACCTGTTTGCTCGCGACTTGAAGAAACCCTGGTTGTAGTTATCAAGAAACACAGACTTAGGCAAGGCGTTCCACTCTTTGACAGTGCGCATAATAAAGGTGGAAGAGATATTTGGAGACCAAAAAGCCTTTAAAACCTAAGTAATAAGAAGTAAGAAGCGCTTTATTAATAATGTAATAATTTCTGCACAAATAAAGTTTACAGTTAATACAAAATATTAATATCTCTATCCTAAAGTTATCTAGAAGAAACGCCTTAAGTGATAACATAACTCATTGAACTGTGCTGTTGTTTTTAGATTTATTGATCGAGTGAAGCGAGATCTCCAAATCAACTTGGGCAAATCGGCGTTTTATGTATGTATGTTTGTTTGTCCAAGGATAACTTTCGAAGCGTTGATCCTACGTTGGCATAATTGAGCGTTGATCATAATTGATCAAATTTTTTTACCATAATGACATAATTGATTTGACCATAATGAGCGAAGCGAGATCTCTAAGTCAACTTGGGCAAATCGGCGTTGTACATATGTATGTATATTTGTTTGTCCGAGGATAACTTTCAAAGCGTTGATTCTATCATCGTGAAATTTGATACATATGTAGGTAGGTAGTGATGACACAATTTTGGTGTGACTAAATGAGCTAAAAATGTTGGGGGGTTATTGAGATATTGGGGTTCAAGAGGGATAAAAGAAATGAAAACGAGACTATTAGATCGAATGAGACGTCAAATGAAAGGTCTGCTATAGTACATTTAGATTCCGTTTTTATTTTTAGTAAAGTCTTTATAGTTTTTGAGTTATTAGCCATTATAAAAACTGAACTTTGACAAAATTCACAGGGTACACCAGTGACCCCACAGTACTGTAATTTGGTATGCGTGTAGCATAAGTGACACAAATATAGGCAAAAGTATGAAATCCCGAATAACTTTTTAATACTACTTGGAGATGGAACAAAGCATACAGCCAACCTGATGTTAAGTGGTAACCATCGCCTGTAGCAAAGTATTGCCTCAAAGGGCACGCACTTTAGAAACGTACCCTACGATGCACTGCGTCCATCAACTTGAGGCATACAGGTGTAAAGCCTCATGTTACTGTAATTTCACCGGAAACCATACTTTTTATATCAAAACACAGCAATGCTGCTTGGCAGCAGAAATAGGTATGGTGGTAGTACTTCCCCGGGTGAGCCCTTTCACAAGGAACTCTACTATTCTTATTTTCTAAGTAGCCTTAATAATGAAGGGTATTTCCCTAATATAAATGATAACTAAGATAAGATCACAACACTAGAAAGCAGCAGGGATCGCTCTAAAACCTATTACACACGAACTAATTAAGTTCAATTAATTTACTCTTATCTCTTGCAGCGTCATTTCACCGCTAAAACTTTAAGTAAACAGAATTTTTGTCACCATGTCCAATGAAATGTCCAATGAAATTAACAACAGGGTAGATGACGCTAACTTATGACAGCTGAACACGCGATCGTGTCACGGTAATGACAGAATAATAAATTATGTTGTAATAACTTATTATAATGTGCTCTAGGGCTTATGATAGCCCCAGGGCGGGTAATGGAAAGACGGTAATTAGCAAATTTGGTAAATGAAAGGTGTGACGTGTTTGGGCAGTGGGTAAATTTACCCTAAATTGGGTAATAAAGGGTTGAATTGTCATATTTACATAGATAAGATGGGTATAATCGCGAAGCAAAAACACTCCCTTTTTACTCATACACAACTTTAAGGGTCATAAAAGCAATAAGACAACTTACAAAAATGGCAAATATAACCTTAAATACAATGCAATAGAAATCAAATCAAAATTTTGATAGGTATATTTTTTAGAAGCGAAGGTTTAAGAAAATGTTTAGTAATCCTCAACTTAGTATAGTAAATTTACCAAACAATACTTTTATTATGGTTTTATTTATTAACTAGCTTCCACCAGCGGTTTTGCACGCGTGTTTTGACAGTATTAAGTAGCCTATGTTTTAATCCAGGCTATAGTCTATCTGTACTCCAAATTTCATCGGAATCGGTTCTGTCGGTATAACGTGATTAAGTAACAAACAAACAAACATCCAAACTTTCGCATTTATAGTATTAGTGTAATGTCAATTCAGATAAAAATTAAAGCCTAAGCCAAAACCTTTAATAAATAGAAGCAAGGATCAATCCATATGCGTTACTAAGGGCAGTTTGCGCAACGATGCTTAATCGTATTTAGAGTGTTTAAATATGATTAGTTGAGTTGTCGAATAATATCAAATTGAAACATATTTAATAGTTAATTGCGTTTAGGGATTATTATGCAAGCCTCGCTAAGTATTTTAGTAAAAAGTTTAAATGCCAAAGAAATGGATTCTTTGAATCAGAAACACTTGAAATTCTCCTTCATCTTACCTATTGAAAAAAACATTCTAGAATAAAAACGAAAAGCTTTTTCATTGCCAGACACTAAAGAGATACACGTCGTTAATAAATTCAAATTCTTTATTATTATTTAGCAAACAAACGTGAGCCATATCGGCCTACTTAGTATGCACCCTCTGGGAGGCTAAACTAGTAAAATAGATAATTTTTAATTACAATTTTATTACTACGCACCCATCCAATTACAAAAGAAATAATTGAGACATACAATTGAATTTTTAGTTTGTTTTTATTACCAGTTTTTTAGTATCCTAGTAGAAGTAGCAAGACCTTCTTCGGGGCCTTTTTTATTTTTTTTTTCTCCCAGCTCAGCAGTAGAGATTTAATCACCTGCTTTCGGTGAGGTTTACATGACATATAATTTGACATTGTCGCGGTGGTGTGAACATAAATAAACTTTATTGGAACTAGAAAAGATATCATAAATAATTTAAAACATAAGGGCTAGTTTACATGTAGGTACTTTATGACAGTTGGCTTTACCCTCCAAACAGGAGATAAAGTAAGTTAAGTTGCTCCAGCTACCAACTCAGAGTATGAGCATTGCTTACACAGTTTTTTAGATTACAGAAATCTAGCTAACCCATTCAAAAACAGCGTAAGCAAAGCTCATACGAACTTACCTATTTTTATAAAACTATCAAAACAAACCTATTACACAGCTAATATCTATCTATGACCGCAGAAACACGTCCACAGGCAATTCCCAGCCGTCGTAACGTCTAATTCTGCCGACTTACACACATCAGCGTTTCCGATACTCTACCCCCTTTATTTGTAGAGTAACTGAAGGCAGAGAATGTTTCATTGTTTCTAGTAAACTTATGAAAAACTCATGCTTAGGAATCAAGAGTTCTATATCTATATTAGAAAAAAGAGCGTACAAAAAAAGTACTTTATGTAAAGAGAGCCTAAAGTTAGTTCACATTTTATTTGAGTGTATGTAACAGTGTATGTACGGAAATGTTTGATTGATCTCATTTATACTATACTAGCTGTTGCCCGCGACTTCATACGCGTTACACTACTAAATGTGTAGGTAACCTAGAAATAAAGCTAAACTCGCTGTTGCAACTTAACTTTACACCCCATTTTTATCCCATGGGAACTGATTTATGGGATAAAAGTTACCATATGGGGTAATACAGGTTAGCCGTTACGACCTGATTGAGTAACAAACAGACAAATAAATAAACAAACATCCAAACTTTCACATTTATAACATTAGCATGCATGGAGCATACTAATTTATAAACTCGCGGGAATCAAACCCCCCTCTTTCATCTCAGTCGGTTACTCACCCACCGCTCTTATAGACGTCTGATTCACCATCATCATTATATCGCTATAGGATGACCATAGCTGTAACAGGCCTACCTAATAAATTTCGATAGCGACCGATCTTGTGCAGCGGGGCTGAGTAAAATTATTGCAAATACTTTGAAACATCTGTAACCACACTACTCTGCGTTCACCGTTTTTCCATTTACACGAAACCGCACAAATATTACAAACTAAACGTGAGCGGAACTATTTACAATTTCGCTCCCCAGTTAAGTCCGTCAGAGCACATTCGGCGCGTCTTTACGTACATGTTTGTTTATATTGTTGTTTATAAATAACTAAATAGTGTTGGGCATTTCACGCCACGCTATCTAGCCACAAAATATGCAAAGTTTGTTGTACTTGTACAAGATAGTTGATATATTTTTTTGTAGAAACATAACATATTATAGAGAAAAAAACACGCAGATCCGAAACAAATAGTTCCGTGGCGCCATCGAGCCCGCAACCTTCAGCATCCCAGCCAGCTATTAGTCCACTGCGCCACGGAGGTCATCAAACACACGAGCTTACTGCGAAGAATCAAGAAATACCTGATTTGCTAAAACTTGGACTCAAGTTGAAGGAAATTCTGAAAAATTTTAACAGAGGGTTGGTGGAAACGGTCTTAACAAGTACAGTACTTTTTCTGAAAACCCTGTATAGTAAAACAATTCAGTACACCTCGATTTATTCATAAACCTATGGCCTGAAGCAATATGCCACCAGTCACTTTAAAAACATCTTCAACTAAAGATGATTTGACAAGTAAAACCACTGGTTGAATAAAGAAACGCAAGTACTGAAATGCCAGAGCCTTCATTTGATATGGAATTAGCTTGTACACAAATAGTCAATATTCATTTATTCGTTCCTCCGCAAGCCAGTCAGAAAAGAATTAGGCAAGAAGCAAGGCTGGTCATTCTTTTTAATGATCCTTTACTCAATATAACAATAGGAATAATACAAAAATAAAAGTTAGTAAATAATGTAAATCAATTGTAAAATAAAACGAAATGTGTAATGATATTGCAAAACTGAGATAATATCAGCTGACGAGAATAAATTGATGATAAATAAGTTAAATTCTACAGAAACGTAATAAGGCCTAAACGCAAAACATAAACTAAATTACAATGAAACTGAATCAGTTGGCATATCTCCTATTGCTCACACGCCCGTAAGGTAAAGTCTCCGGTTCTGCAAGGTCTACCAGACTAGGTAGGAACTGCATTCAGACAGACGTCGCCTGGAGACTTCACGGTCCATTATCGGTGTGTAGAGATAGGGTAACTGTCGCTATTGTTGGCACTTACTATGCGATCCGGTTTTAGTTTTCAAGTAAAAGCCACTTTGAATTTGTAGCTTTGCTCGAAATTGAAGTGTGAATTGTTTATAAGAATTTAACTTTAAGAAGTTACAAAAAGTTAAGTGCAGTTTAAGGTTTTAGAGTTGAAAAAAACATGACACAGTTTTAATAAAAAACATTTTAAATCTTCTGCAAAATATTGCCAGGATAATATCGTTTTCATTGGCAATAAAACCGCTCATACTCATACATTTTACCTAGCTTGGGTATAACTAGTGGTTCGCCCCGAACTAAGATCTCGCGAGTCTACCATAAAAAAAAATTCGTAATCTTTGACTATCAAAATAGTGCCACAAAATACCAACCATCTAACTTGACCTACGGTTTCATTCAAATTACAGGTAACGGGAGTTCATGTTAACTGGTTACTCTTTTTTGGGGTACAAAGTGCAGTTGCTCCAGATTTCAGACTTTTACCTGTATTTGTAATATATAAGCTACACGCATACCATATTACAGCACTGTGGGGTCACTGGTGTACCCTGTGAATTTTGTCAAAGTTTAGTTTTTATTATGGCTAATAACACCAAAACTACAAAAACTTTACTAAAAATAAAAACGGGGTCAAAATGTACTAATGAAGACCTTTCATTTGACGTCTCACTTGACCTAATAGTCTAATTTTCATTTTTTTTTACCCCTCTTGAACCCCAATATTACAACAACCCCCCCATATTTTTAGGTCATTTAATCATACCAAAATTGTGCCATCACTACCTACCTATATACCAAATTTCACGGTGATCGGATAAACGCTTCGAAAGCTATCCTCGGACAAACAAACATACATACATACAACTCCGATTTGCCCAAGTTGACTTAGAGATCTCGCTTCGCTCGATCAATAATCTTTCCACAAACTCTAAGATTATTATGCTCAGCAAGTCATCACTAAAAAAGAATGGCTCGGCAACGTCACTAAATAATATTAATAAACTAATGAATATAGACCTCTTGTCACTTTAGGGTCGAAATTAGGAAGGAAGAGTTATTAGGAAGGCGGCGGGTTCAAGTCCCGTCCGGCTTGAAAGTTTTTGAGATGGTTTTAAAAATCTTAGAATTTGCAGATGTGTTCTGTGTTTTATATCACTATAAAAATAAAATTCTATGAAATGTATATATTGATACTTTTATAAGTAAATATACTTTTGATAATAACTCACATAGATAGATAGATAGATAATACTTTATTGCACACCACGAAACAAATACATATAAAAAAAAACAACTACGTAAATCTATGGATACAATTGGCGGTCTTATCGCTAATTAGCGATCTCTACCAGACAACCTTTGGATGGAATGGACTGTGTAGACATTACCTAACATTACATAACATGCATGTAAATCTGATATTAATATTTAAAGAAAGAAAGAAAGAAAATATTTTTATTATGCCAACCACTAATAACAATATATTTATAATTTAGGTAGCTTAATATTACCAATCGATATAATTAATTAATTAGTATAGGCAGAGAAGCCGCGCCTGTAGCACCTACCTCGTAACTAGCGCAACACTCGATTTCCCAAGAGGTACCCGTTCAGTGTTCGGCCAAAGAGTAGAGGGATAGATACGCTAGTTAATTTGTGCCTACAGTCTGACACAGAAGTTTGCAATAAACTACACTGAAGGAAATCTAATAGGTCCGATTTGACGTCTGTCATTTTGCATGCCTTAAAAACTTTTTACGAACGTCTACACAAGAAATCGAAAAATCACCACATAATGCCAAATAGTTATTAGGCTATCCATTCCCTATAATATACTGTATGATTACTGTCGCTAGTTAATCCTGGATCAATATTTCGACAGGACGATATTCAAATGTTGTTTTATTTGGTTTTGTTGTTGGCTGGTGGTATTTCGACACCTGTCAAATCTGACCTATTAGATATCCACGAATATGTTGGTGTCTTTCAGATAATTTTCTCAGTTTTTTGGGAAAATTTAGTTGACGGTAAGTTTTACAACTTAGTTAAAAATAATAATTTTAGGAGGTTGTTGAGATATTGGGGTTCAAGAGGGGTAAAAAAAAATTAAAATGATACTATTAAGTCAAGTGAGCCGTCCACTGAAAGGTCTTTATTAGTACATTTTGACGCCGTTTTTACTTTTAGTAAAGTTTTTGTAGTTTTTGAGTTATTAGCCGTAATAACAACTAAACTTTGACAAAATTGACAGGGTATAACCCCACAGTGCTGAAGTTTGGTATGCGTGTAGCTTTATTGACACAAATATAGGCAAAAGTCTGAAATCCAGAATAACTGTAATTTGTACCCCAAAAAAGTTTAATCAGTTAACATGAACTCCCGTTACCTGTAATTTGAATTAAACTGTAGGTCGAGTAGGTTGGTTATTATTTCGTGGCACTATTTTGATAGTCAAAGATTACGAATACATTTATTTTTATTTTTATGGTAGACTAGCGAGATCTCCGTTCGGGGCAAACCACTAGTTATAAATTTCTATAAGGTAAGAGAAAGTGAGTGAAAAAACCGTGGCATTCCGGGAGTGCCGACTGAAGTGAAAACTTGAATAATTACGAGATATATACAGAAGTGTCGGTAATTGTAACGGTAACAGTGTCGCGAGTTCAATAGGTTTTTCTCATCTCAAAAAATAACCAAAGCCGCTAAAGAAGTTTTCACTTCATAAATTACTGAGTAAACATCTTCACCCTCTGTTCTGTGATTTATCTATGAGCAGTAGCACCGCACCCGCCATGTCATTCCGTCCATTAAGGCACCTGTCATGTGAGTTTACAATAAGTAAATAAGGACGTGCCGGCATTGGGGACGTTTACCTTGTTATTGCTTCACTATTGGCGACAATATTGCCCGGTCTGTTTGTTTGAAAAATTAACTTTTGTGTAACGGCCTTTATTGGGTGCTTGGGGGCTCGGATTGATTTTAAATTGGTGTTTGTTTTTGACAAGGAGGAAATATTACCTGCTATTTTTTTCTCCACCATGGTCTATGTTGTTCACGTGATGAATATATCCCTCTACGATAGATTTCTAGAATAACCGATCTCGTGTGGCCTGCACCCAATAGCTTTCAACACCCTTTAGTGGTTCCATACATAGTGAAGTTGATTAGTTTAGTTTGCCTGTATATTCATAATAGGCTAACTATTTAGAAGATTTTTCTGCGCGATCATCATTTAGAGTGACCGCTCTAAGGATAAATAAATAAATAAATATTGCTGGACATTTCACACAGCGCTATCTAGCCCCAAACGAAGCAGAGCTTGTACTATGGGAACCAGGTAACTGATAGAATAATTATATACTTTTTTTGTAAATATATATGTACTTATAAAATATAGAAAAGCCAGATCCGGAACAAATATCTGTAGATAAAGCAAACATTTGTTCCGCGGCGGGAATGGAACCCACTACCTCCTGCGTCTCAGCCGGTTGTTCGCCCACTGCGCTACGGAGGTCGTCAAGATTATCAAGATTACATCCAAGCAAAGGTCAAGCAAAGAAATGTCGGAGACCTTGGCCTTTAACTCTCAAGACAGACCCAAGTGTACTTATTGTCATAGCATTAGAGATACTCAGCTTCTGATAAAAAGGTGTTAATAAACCTATTCATTCCTAGCAAAAGACTAAGAAAGAGGGTAGATCGATATATCTGCCAATAATCATCCACTCGCAAAGACTTCAGTTTACCTGTGATCGTGGCGCATGAGACTACGTCGAAATATCGGGATACTCAAAAACTCGCAAATCATGGTAAATATTCCGTTTTTAGTACAAATAGTGTTCATAAACCACAACCAAAAATAGTTTTTTCAATACATTTCTTTGTCCTTTGCGGCGTGGTGGGTGAGTAGCCAACTGAGACGCGAGGTGTTCGATTCCCACTACTAGATCAATGTTCCAAATATTTGTTAAGTTTCCGGATGTTAGGGTAGTATGTCTACTTGATCTGAATATTTAGCCAATCGGCATTGTTTACAGGCGCTACAGGGCTACGAAGCCTACGAATCAGAATCCTCCAAAAATCAAAATGTTAGTTTCAAATTTATTGTTTTACTAGCTGTTGTCCGCGACTTCGTACTCGTTACACTACTAAATGTGTAGGTAACCTAGAAATAAAGCTTAACTCGCTGTTGCAACTTCACTTGACACCACATTTTTATCTCAAGGGAACTGATTTATGGGATCAAAGGTAGCCTATGTGGTAATCCAGGTTATAATCTACGTATAAATCGAATTTCATCTAAATCGGGTCAGCCGTTACGACGTGATTGAGTAACAAACAAACAAATAAATAAACAAACATTCAAACTCACAAATTTATAATATTAGTGTGATGTATGTTTGTTAGTCTTAAAGTTATTTATATATATGGGCCTTGTAATCATAATTTTATGTGCACATTGTTGCCTGAAATAAACGTTATATTATTATTATATTTCAAACTTACTTCTAACTATGAAATAATAAATAATGTTATGACAAACAAAATTCCCGGTAATTATCATATTTTTGAATTAAAGAAATCTTCCAAAACGTGACAGCATACTAACCTATGTCTTCAGGTAAGTAAGTAATGCGCAAGTCAGACCCATGTCAAATTAATTAAAGCAAGTCTGTCGGGACTTACACGCTTACAAGATGACTGATAAAACAATTAAGGCTGTGTTTATTAGTTGATTAATTTATATTGTATTTACTAAATACTAAAATGCGAATAGGTAGCCCAATTAAAAGCTTTATATTTTTACGGATACTAATTTAAGGCTCGGACTATATGGCATCCGGGCTTGTCAGGGACCGTTTTTTAACGGACCCTGACCAATCCGCACAACCAAACATTTGAATTTTTCCTACATCGACGAGACACGATCCGAGGCCATCTGACTCCGATTTTTACCTGGAAGCAACCGGGACATGCTCCGGATCCGCAGGATCCGGAAGACCCGGATGCCATGTAGTCCGAGACGAGTAAATTTAAGAGAAGCTATTTCTGCCACCTTTCGAATGGCGAAAGAAAACCAAAGTCTAAAACTAGATGTACTGTCTCAGACCCAGATTTAAGTGGAAATGGGTGGGAGATCTGGCATGTCTAAAAGACAAAAGATGAAAACAAACCATAATGAAATGGACAGGGCTGACGAGAAAGAGAGCCAAAGGACGCCCGCAAGAACGCTGGGTTGACGAAATTAAGAATGCCACCGGCACAAGCTGGATGGAAAGAGCGCAAGATAGGAAGCTTTGGAACAATTTGGAGGAGGCATATAACCGAAAGGGGCCTTAAGGCGATGGCATTTGAGGTGTTGTACTTGCGGGACACGTCTATCCGAAGATGCACCGCAGCGTGCTAAAATTTATATAAATTAATATTAAATTTTAAATACCTATGTAATACCATTCGTTTTAGTAAGGAAATAAAAAGGCTTTTCATTAAATTGTTATTTCTGCCGCCAATCAGCATTTCTTTGTTACGGTTTGAAGCGTATGATTGCCGATGAAATTGCAGACCTGAATGTCTCAAGTTGATGGATGCAGGAGAGTGCATCGTAGAACACGTTTCTAAGGTGCGTGACCTACGAGGCAGTACTTTGTTATAGGCGATGATTACCACTGTACATCAGGTGGACAAAAGGCGTAATGCAAAATATTTTTTTGACTGTGTATTACATAATAAATAATAAATAAATAAATATCGCTGGACATTTCACACAGCGCTATCTAGCCCCAAACTAAGCAGAGCTTGTGCTATGGGAACCAGATAACTGATAGAATACTTTTATACATTTTTTTTTGTAAATACATACTTATAATATATATAAAAACACCCAGACACGGAACAAATATCTGTAGATCATTTGTTCCGTGGCGGGAATCGAACCCGCTACCTCCTGCGTCTGAGCCGGCTATACGTCCACTGCACCACGGAGGCAGTCACGGAGAAGTGTGTATTGTAGTTTAAGATGATTTCTGGGTTTCAAAATAAATACCTTGGTAAGACTGAAATCACTGAACATTTTTCTTTCATGTCAATGGTAAGTTAAATTATTTTTGATTATTACTTTGGCACTTTTTCCTCTATAGCGTTGAGCTGAAGTCCCTTGTGCAGGAGGTAGGGCACAAGGGTCAGGAGAGCAGATGAGACTGAGTGAATGAGTGAATGAGTGCTCTACAGTCAGATTCAGTCCGGGAGGAGTCTCTTATACCCCATTTACACAGGCTTTGTCTGCAGTGGCCAATTTGGGTCCGGAGTCTGTTCATTGACTTCCAGACTGGCCAAGGCAGATCATGACCTGCGGAGTAACAAAATCAAACGGTGGTGGGTGCGTAAATGCGTTGATTTTCAGTGCCGCCGGGTGGACTTGTGTGGCTAGGGTGGTGCGTATGAAGCTCTTGCGACTTTTGAAATGGGCTGCTGGAATTTGGTGGCCAAAAGGAGGTGTATGTGGTCGGTTGCCTGAGTAGCCTTCTCTGTAGCACAAGCAATCCCGCCTGACGGCAGGTGGTGCTATGCCCGCCAGTGGGTATAGCATGTTTAAAGGTGTCGGCTTCAGGCAATCATTTATCGTGCGGCAGGTTTCATACAACGCAACGTCGAAAAATAATACATAATATAAATTTTATAAGGAATAGCTTAGTATTAAGTTAGGTGACAGTAATATCACCTTAAAATAAATATTTTTTATTATAACTCTTGAAGCTCTAGGACCTACTTTCAAATAATAAAATTTTAGATTTTAATAAAATATTCTGCTTTTAAATTGTGCTACACTTCTCCACATTAGCTTTTATAGGCACTTCGTAGGTCGTAGCACTTCGTAGGTCGTAGCACTTCGTAGGTCGTAGCACTTTGTAGCGCGTAGTGTTCTAAATCAGCCGCGCATGCACTACCTAAACTTGAGAGCAAAAAAATCGCACATTCATGATTTTTTGACATAACTAAAAAAAAACAAAAAAAATTATGTTTCTGTATGTAATGCAGATTCATAGTCTATTTTAATACCTATCCAGTGGTATCTGATTTGTCTTTCAATCATTACATAAAAATGCTTTTGTGGATCAATAACAAAAATGCATGTTTAGTAAAAAATTCTTTATTCAAGTATTGGTGTCAAAGTTATGAAATTAAAAGATAAAATTAATTTAAAGTTTGTTATTAATACCGAGTGTTCCCTCCCCTAGCCTGAATCACTGACTCCATCCGTGTTTTCATTGATGTTACTAGACTTTTGATAAAGTCTTGAGGAATAGCCTCCCATTCCTCTGCGATCGCCTGTTGCAGCTCCTGTAGAGTCGATGGAGGAGCATCTCGGCCTCGAACTCTTCTTTTCAGCTCGTCCCATAGATGTTCGATGGGATTGAGGTCTGGGCTTCGAGCTGGCCACTCCATAACGGTCACATCCACCTCTTGAAGGTACTCGATCACTACGCCAGCAGTATGCGGTCTTGCATTATCTTGCATAAACATAAAGTTTTCGCCGATAAACCCAGCAAAAGGTACGACGTGGCTCTCGAGTACTTCCTCAATGTATCGTATGGAAGTCAATCCTCTTGATTGGCGACCAGTATTCGGTCCGGTGATGAAGGCAAGCTCGGTTTTTGCTTCCATAGACATGCCTCCCCAAAACATGATTGATCCACCGCCATAGGCGACACGTTCTGTTATGCAGCATTGGGCAAATCGCTCTCCCGATCTTCTATACACCTTCCCCCGTCCGTCGTTGCCATGCAAGCACATCCTGCACTCATCAGAGAACAGGACTGCACTCCACTGCTCTTCGGTCCAATTCAAATGGTCTCGAGCGAACTGAAGGCTGGCTTCTCGGTGGGCTGGGGTCAATTTCGGCCCGTTTGCTGGCCTGTGTGCAGTCAGGCCACCTTCTCTCAATCGTCTTCTGACTGTCCACCGGCTAACTTCTACTTCACGAACTTCTTGAAGTCGTTGGCCCAGTTGAACTGCGTTCAAACGACGATTTCTTAAAGATTTCGTTATAAGAAAGCGGTTATCACGCTCTGTTGTAGCACGGGGACGGCCCGATCCTTGTCGCCGTTGGTAGCCACCAGTCTCTTGATACCTCTGGTATACACGCCGAACGGTAAATCGGCTCAAACTCAATTGTCGAGCCACTTGACTTTGCTTAAGCCCCGATTCAACAAGGGCAACCACTTGAGCGGCTACTTCTGGTGTAGTATCCATTTTCGTGTTCCGTTTGAAGCCAATATCAATAGAGAACCTTTCACACTGTACGTTGGTATGCAAATGATAACCATTCCCTCAATATGCACTCTTTTATACCTGCGATAAATCCCGCCGCCGGCCTTACCTGGATCGAGCGATATAAGGGGGTCTATTGTTTTGTTGCTAATGAGTTGTTTTTAAAGGTAAATCTCAACCCTTTATCAGTTCTGCGAATGCCTAGATTATGCACTTTAATTTAATTTGATTTTAATTTGCTGTAAGCTCAAAATAAAAAAAAAATTAACTTTTAAGTAAAAATGTGCGGATGTGCGATTTTATTGCTCTCAAGTGTACCTTGTGGTTTACAAGATTATCGAACCAATAAGGTTACGTTTCGTGATGCAAAATATTGATAAAAAAATACATATATATTTTAAAATTAAGTAATTATTTAACTCGATACATGTGCTTGTAATTGATTAATTCGCGTTTTCTAATGAGGGGTTTTCATGGCTATTTTTTTATAACTGCTAACAGATGGTGTTGCTATGATTAACAAAGGAAAGTGAATTGTAAATGTCAATTGCCGTGTCAACATTATGTTCAGAGGAACTTTAAATAAAGAAACAAACATTTGTGTTTATTTATCTGACGAAGTGACATTGTTTTAGATAAATTTTGATAGTGTGTCTTTGAGATTTTGGCACACAAGCCATATATTTTGGCGGTGCATCTCCAGACAGCGCCATCTATTACACCAGTTGGAACTAGTTTTTCTTTTTAAATCGAAAATGAAAAGCCCTTATTCAACTTTTATCGCTTCTGTATACCTAATGTTGAAAAAAACTTGGTAAAATAAAATAAATAAATAAATATTGCTAGACATTTCACACAGCGCTATCTAGCCCCAAACTAAGCAGAGCTTGTACTATGGGAACCAGATAACTGATAGAATACTTATATACATTTTTTTTTTTTTTTGTAAATACATACTTATAATACTCGTATATAGAGACACAACCAGACCCGGAACAAATATCTGTAGATCGTGCAAACATTTGTTCCGCTGTAAGACTTGGAAGATAACCCCAGTTGAGTTTGAGTTCTCTGCACTGTATTTTAGTTTACTCGTATAACATGTTTAAGTATTTTGTTAATTACATTATTATAAACAAAAAACAAAAAGCCAAAAAAGCGTAAAAGCCCCACGAAACTCGCAGAAAACACCAATAAATCTTTATATCAAATATCATTTCAATACGTTTAAAGTTACACCCGTAAAGGGTAAAAATAAAAACAATAATACGGGGATGGTGGGTCCCGACGGACGCATTGTTACCCCAATAATACTTTTTATCATATTTATTGAGTTATGAATGTACGGGACTTCTAGTGCATTTTTGTGTTGTTTTTGGCTTGGGTTTTCTATAGTCCCGTATATATTTTAAAGAGAGATAGACATAGATTTATTATATCTACATCTATATCTCTTTATGTATAATTAAAACTCATTTTGGGGTTTTTCATAATTTTTCTCGCATTTTTGTTTTTTTACAGTAATACTTCTATTTTTGCGACAACAAACGTATTTCCTCTATTTTTTCATATTAAATTACGGGAAAAATCATTCAATACAAAATCTGCCCTTAAATTTCAACTTCCTTAGTTTCCAAGAGTCGATTATCAAAGCACTTTAACCCGTTACGTGCTCACACTGTAACCTTATTCGCGAGTCAGAAAAAAACCCTTTGAAATTCGCCTCATGCGAAGATGTAAATCTGTATCCCCTTGCTTTTACCCGATGCGAATACGATATGCGTTATCTGCTAATGCCACTTGGGATATCAGTAGTGCTTTGTGCTCAAAGGCACCTGTTTTCAGAGAATTGTATTTCCAATGTATTTATTATGTGATAACGCGAGGGTATACAACCAGAGACGTTCGTGGCTTTCGTTTCAATATGTGTAATTTTACATGTGCATAAACTTAGGAAAAACATGCAGTAGGTAGTATGCAGTAGGCTGCAGCATCCAATATTAGTGAGATTGGACCCAAGCAATATATAAAACAGTTCTTAATATTCATATATATTACAGCCGCCAAACAGAACTGTTATGTTTCGGTTTGAAGGGTTGCCGGTAAAATTACAGGCACATGAGGTTTTACACCTGATGGTTGATGGATGCACGATAGTGTACACAGTTACACCAGTGACCCCACAGTGCTGAAATTTGGTATACGTGTAGCTTTAGTAATGCAAATATAGGGAAAAGTCTGAAATCCAGAATAACTGCAATTTCTTCCCCAAAAAAGAGTAACCAATTTACATGAACTTCCGTTTGGCTGTTTTTGGTCTGGAGTGGAAAAGCGGAAGAGAGGGCTGCCCTGCTGTGATCCAATGGGCTTTTAATAATAGATTAATTTATTACCCTTATGGCTGCTTTTAAGGTATCAGATAAGGTGAAATAGCTTAAGATTTGTTGGTTGTTTTCAGCAACAAATCTTTCTAATTCTAGCAAAATTCAGACTCAACATATCAAAGATAATATCATCAACATTACAGGAGTTGTGCTAATGTGTGAATGTGCGAATCACGGGCGCGTGACGTCACGTGACATCACGTGATTAGCGGCACGTGATAACCCGTCTAATGATCGCATGGTGGGTTGGACATAGTGTTCTAGGGAATAATAATAAAAGTTTACATTTACTGGGGATTTCAAGTAAGAAGTTCAGAAAGCATAGGTCCTACATAATTTAAGGCACGTTTAACTAACAGACCCTAATTGGTATTGTACCGGTAATTTTTCTTTATCTATAACCTGTACCAAAATCTAATATCATGCGTTAACAAAGTATAGTTAGTTGGATTGGTTTTAAATACATTTACAACGTAACGGCAAAACACGATAAAAAAACGCGGAGCTGGTTGCGGCGCTAAAATTCGGGGATTGCACTCAAACTAACGATTTTTCTTTCCAGCACACAGGTTTGGTTACCTTAACTTCTTAAAGTATAGGCAAATGTGTTACACGCATTTGCAAAATTATCCGGTTGTGAAGCTAAACGCGTCACGCGCCAATGATCTACGTTTGACGTCTCTTGACGTCACTAATTGAACACGGCGGGGTAATTGCTATAACTTGATTGTGTTGTCATGAATCGTGAGTTGGATTGGTATTTGATTAAGTGACAATGTATTTGATTGCTCAGGCCTCACAACCATACAAAAATGTAAATAGCAAAATTTTATAATGTACCTACCTAAAATGCTCAATGAAAACCACAAGAAAACGTTTTTTATCAAAAGGGAAAAACCAAGAATAATATTTTCCAAGCTGTATTCATGCATATATTTCGTAGTTCAATTAATTTGAATGTGATAGAAAAGTTTGTTTTCTAATATTTGTAATAACTACCTACTGCTAATAAAGTAATCGAGTTGGACTACCACGGTTATATAATTAACTAGCTGACCCGCTGAACTTCGTACCGCCTTCACATGCATTCCTATGACGCGGGCTGCCAATGTACGCCGCGTGTAGAATTGTCAATCGGCCATCATTAGCTGCATTTATTTTTATTATGCATGCATTTATATTTATTTTAATAGTGATTCTACTATTCGGGACGGAGACAAATCCAACAAATCAAAGATTATCAAAATCGGTCCAGCCGTTCTTGAGTTATAAATGGTGTCACTAACCTGACTTTGTTTTATATATATACTTAAATATATAAAGTGGTCAAGTTTGTTCTTTGTATGTTTGAGTACCACCTCCTCATCTCGGGAATTAATGAACCGATCCTGAAATTCTTTATTTTGAATATTTTATTTTTTATTATAAATCCGTACGAAGCCATTAATAATAATAAATTATAAAACATTTAATTCAGGAAAAAATAAAATAGTTACAGGATAAATAAATAAATATTGCTGGACATTTCATAGAGCGCTATCCAGCCCAAAACTAAGCAGAGCTTGTACTATTGGAACCAGATAACTGATAGTATACTTATATACTATATTTTTTTCGTAAATACATACTTATAATGTATAGAAAAACATCCAGACCCGGTACAGATATCTGCAGATCATGCAAACATTTGTTCCGCGGCGAGAATCAAACCCGCTACCTCCTGAGTCTCAGCCGGCTATTCGCCCACTGCACATACCATTCCATGGCACATAAAAATATATCCTTAGCCTAAAATACATATCATAAGAAAAACTTATATTTATTTACTACATAAACTCGAGTTCTCGGTGTTCAGTGCCATTGCGAGTCAGTTTTTCAGAGTGTCAAGTCAAACATTAATTAAATAAAAGAGCATATATGTTATTTTCTTCAAGATTCAATTACAGAATATTACAGTATAACGGTACCTTTTATAATGTGAGTAAATGAAAATGTCAAAGGCTCAGCCACACTGGTTTTCAGGCTCGACTAACGTGTGTACTCGTGTTTAATATTTCAATATAGCATGGCACCGGTCGGCGGTGGTGCCTGTCCATTGGCCGACACATTACAGTGGTCTGGTAGACCACATTTAACTCGAGGACACTAGTTTGTCATTAGATTGTATTAGTTATTTATTTAAATTATGCCAGCTAATGTGGAGATCATGTGTTATATTCTAGTATTTCTACGATCAACTAAATAACGGTACAATGGGTGGTCTTATCGCTATAAGTGATCTCTTTGAGACAACCTTTGGATGGACAGGATAAACAAAAATCAAAAGACGGCGGTGTAAGAGTACCTTTAAGCATACCTACATAAAACATACATAAACAGAACCCATAAAATAATTTACTTATTGATTATGTACAATAATAAACTTAAATACATACAAATAATATATAAATAAACTACACTACATAATATGGAGAATAAATAACATAAACACTAACTAGCAGTTACGAGACAACGAAAGAAAATGTTTGTATACCTTGACTTTGAAAATAGGTAGAGATTTGGACGACCTTATGGACAAAGTTAAGGAGTTCCACAGTCGCACAGCTTATACTGTGAAGGAGTCCCCATAAAATTGTGAACTATGGCCAGGAGTTCGAAGCTGTAGAGCTTCGGAAGAACGAAGGTTTCGAGAGTGTGCCTGATACAGAAACTCGAAACGTTATTTTGTCAGTCTTTTTGTTATTCTGTGTTCTATTATTATGTTTTGTTTTGTTCTGGTTTTGGCATTAACTGTAAGAAATAATTGCATTATAAAAATGCATATTATAAGACACAGGGAATATTCGGCCAAAGAGTGGAACGAATTTTGTTTTCTTTTTATTAAGAAATAGATTGTTTACATTGAACCATTTTAAGCGATGATGTGGATGATGCGAAGAAACCTATTCACTCTTACCTTAAAGAGGTCCGGATTGTAATCTTTAGGAAAAACAGACGACAAGATGTCAGACCGCCTGCGTGCACACTGGCACTGTACTTGAACACGTGAACTGAAAGGTATATAGGCATATTCTAGTATAGGCTTTAATGTGTAGCCTGTTATAACTAGTGGCTCGCCCCGAACTGAGACCTCGCGAGTCTCCCATAAATACATAAATGTATGATTCGTAATCTTTGACTATCAAAATAGTGCCACGAAATAAATAACCACCTTACTTGACCTACAGTTTCATTCAAATTACAGGTAACAATGTAAATTGGTTACATTTGGGGTACATATTTTAGTTATTCTATATTTTAGACTTTTCCTATATTTGTGTCACTTAAGCTACACGCATACCAAATTACAACACTTACAATAGTAGAGGAGACCGTGGACATCGACCTTCACCGATCTGATAACCAGATGAGACGTATTTTTTATCAAATATAATTTATAAACAAATATGCCTATAATTACTTGCCTATCTAAAAGTGCGTATGGCTATTTTTAATTAAATTAACTTTAATCGATTTTTTTCATCACTTTCATTCTTTTGATAACCAAATGAATTTTATTTCACTGTTAGTTTTTAACACACAGAATATGCCTCAGTAGGCTTGCCTACTCATTTCTGTGTATAGCTACCTGGCAAGCCGATGTGAACAGGTAAGTCAATATAGGTGACTCCATCGTTCTGCTAACTTATCGAAAGTTACTAGGGGTGATCCAAAAGTAGTGATAATCAGTAATTTCTAGTGCACACAAAAATACAAAAAAATATCAGTCACTTACTCAGTTACCCACTAGTTCAGGAAAAAAAAATCATATAAATAGGCCACAATTCCCGGGAGCTACATTCATTTGAATACGGACTGTCAAGGAGTGAACATAAAAATGGAAAAACACGAAATCAGAGCTGTCATTAAATACCTCTGCTTGAAAAAAATGTGTACCAAAGACATACACAGCGACTTGGTGGAAACATTAAGGGACCCTTCTCCTCCATATTCCACAGTTGCACGCTGGGCTAAGGAGTTTAAGCTGGGAAGAACATCGACAGAAGACGAACACCGCGAAGGACGCCCATCGACGTCCCTCACTGAAGAAAATGTGAAAAAAGTTGAAGAAGTTGTATTGGAAGATCGAAAAGTGACTATCAGGCATGTAGCTGAGGTCACAGGGATCTCATATGGCAGCATTCAAAGAATCCTTGCGAACGAATTGCATATGAGAAAGGTCTCCGCGCGTTGGGTACCGAAAATGTTAAACGACGAGCAAAAGAAGAAACGAGTCGACATGTCAAGAGCAAATCTCGAAAAGTTTCAGGCAGACAAAGATAATTTTTTGTCACGTTTTGTGACCTTGGACGAGACCTGGATCCACCATTTTGATCCTGAATCAAAACAACAATCGATGACATGGAAACGATCCGATGAACCGACGCCGAATAAATTCAAAGTGTCAAGCTCAGCAGGGAAGGTTATGGCGTCTGTTTTTTGGGACGCTAAAGGAATAATCATGAGTGGACTACTTGGAAAAGGTGGCCACTATTACAGGATCCTACTATGCAGAACAAATAAGAAGATTGCGGTAGGCAATTAAGGAGAAAAGGCGAGGCAAACTGCGGGCTGGAGTGCTGTTCCATCAAGACAACGCACCGGTTCACAAAGCTGCAATTGCCATGGCTGCCATTCAGGAAGCGGGCTTCGAGCTGGTGGAACACCCCCCCTATTCACCAGATCTAGCCCCCAGTGACTTCTATCTCTTTCCACGACTCAAGGAACACCTCCGAGGCAAGAAATTTGACGATGATAGCGACGTGATGGCCGCGGTTGAGGACTTTTTTGAGAGTCAAGATAAAGATTTTTTTTCGAAGGGAATTTTAGGTTTAGAAAAGAGATGGACTAAATGTATAGACTTGCTAGGAGACTATGTTGAGAAATAAATTTATTTTTTTATTTTATTCATTTGATTATCATTACTTTTGGATCACCCCTCGTATATCAAATTTTAGATTATTTTATTACAAAATCAGTCATATTACAAAATCATTGCCTGCAAAAAATCATACTTATAGTACTGTTGCCTATCTAAAAACTTTTAGAGAGCACTTTTAGATAGGCAAGTAATTATAGGCATATTTGTTAATAAATTATATTTGATAAAAAATATGTCTCAACTGGTTAGCAGATCGGTGAAGGTCGATCTTCACCGGCTCTTAGACCACAACACTGTGAGGTCACTGGTGTCCCCTGTGAATTTAGTCTCAAAAAACTACAAAGAATTTACTAAAAAAAAACCCTGAGTCGAAATGTACTAATGAAGACATTGCATTTGACGTTCTATTTGACATATTAGTCTAATTTTAATTTTTTTCCAATATTCAACCCCCCCCCCCCCCCCCTCTTATACATTTTCATCTTAGTCACATCAAAATTTGATCACCTACCTATATATCAAATTTCACGATGATCGGATCAACTTCTCGAAAGTTATCCTTGGACAAACGAACACATATAACGCCGATTTGCCCAAGTTGATTTGGAGATCCCGCTTCGCTCGATCAATACAACGCCATGATTTTGGATGAAGTAAAAAAAGAAGACTATAAAACTCTTTTACCGTGTAAAAGAAATTCATAGCACTATGTGTTTAAAAATTTCTCATTGCAATTCCGATAGGGGTCTAGATTTGCCGGACAATAATTTTAATTGACAACGGCGCTCTACTGAATTGACAGGGGATAGGGCAATTAGGGTTCGCCAGGGCATCGGTCAAGCTAGGAAAGGGTTAGGGATCGTATGCACTGAGGTTAATTATGATTATCGAATGCATTTAACTATCATAGATTTGTGGTGGTGTCATTAAATTAGTATTTTGTGACATTTTAAACCCAAAATTTAATTTTATGGGATTTGTATTATAGAAAATACGAGATGAAAAATATACTTTAGCCCATTACACCGTACAAAATCTGCGTCTATTTCCAAAGACAAAGACATGTTTTAATATACATAGGTATATATTTATGAATATTCTATCAGTTATCTGATGCCCCTAATACAAGCTTTGCTTAGTTTGAGGCTAGATATGTATGTAAAATGTTCAGCATTATTTATTTATTTAAAATATTGTTACGAGCTGAGGGTTCGGGATAAAATAATGGGAATCGGTCTAACCAAAATAACACTTTTATTTAACACTAAACGATGAATACACGAACTTGGTCACACGTAATCACAACACACTAATTCACACCACTGTTGCACCACTTAAAGTCACCGAAATGTTCGCACGTATAGCTAAATCCAGACTGACTCGGGATCAACTACTGTTCACGCGAGACCCTTCCCACGTCAGTCCTCCAGGGCCTCGCTGAGACTCACTCACTCACTTAGACTGACTCACTCGAGACTGACTGTCCGGCCATCTCTCCGGCCTATTTATATCGCACACATTTCGATTGTTCGAGAACGATGTCGACCCTTCCAGGAAAGGGTCGGTCCCTCGACACAATGGCCACTCCCCATTCTGCGAAAACCACAAACAATAGCAACAATAACACAGCAAGACAAAAGCGTTCGAGAAGGTTCGATTATTACTCATTGTTTAACAGCCTCGGCGTAACACTGCCCCCTCCTAAAACATGCTCGTCCCGAGCATTCTTAGCCCCATATCGCGGCAGCCGATCAACACGAACAATTTCAGGCGCACCTCGCGCTGAAGATGTAGCAACTAGAGGAGCCACATTGCCGTCTCCAGTACTTCAGGACACCCAGAGTCCCTTTCTCATCAGCGATTCCAATTCCAGCCTCCAAAACACGGCTCTCATGATTTCTATCTGTTCTTTCACTTCCTGGAATTCCTTTCCGGATGAACCGAACGATTCCCTCATCAGTCGAGCACGCTCTTATGGCCAACGTCGCTGATCTTCCTGTTGACGACGCTGCTCTTCTTTATCCTGACGTCGCTGTTCCTCTTGCAACCGAGTCTGCTCCACCTGTTCACGTCGCTGTTCCTTCTGCAACCGAGCCTGCTCTTCCTGCTGACGACGCTTCTCTTCTTTATGCTGACGGCGTTCTTCCTCCTGCAACCAAGCCTGCTCTTCTAGCTGACGACGCTGCTCTTCCTTATCCTGACGTCACTGTTCTGCCTGCAACCGAGCCTGCTCTTCTTGCTGACGACGCTGCTCTTCCTTATCCTGACGTCGCTGTTCTTCCTGCAACCGAGCCTGCTCTTCTTCCTGACGTCGCTGTTCTTCCTGCCAACGTCGCTGCTCTTCTTGTTGACGACAAAGCATGGCCATAATAGCAGCAAGATCGCCTGTCACAGGAGCTTGCCCCACGGATGATGATGATGATGATGCTCCAAATGATTCGGCGGCGGCTGATTCCATCTCCATCGGCTGACGACTCTGCCGAACTTCTTGAACCGGAGGATCTCCAAACCGCCTTTCATCGTTTTCCTGTTGTCGTTGACCTCTCGTCTTTACACCGTCCACGTTATCCTTCGGTAGAACCGGCATTATTTTATCCCACTTCTGACACCAAATTGTTACGAGCTGAGGGTTCGGGATAAAATAATGGGAATCGGTCTAACCAAAATAACACTTTTATTTAACACTAAACGATGAATACACGAACTTGGTCACACGTAATCACAACACACTAATTCACACCACTGTTGCACCACTTAAAGTCACCGAAATGTTCGCACGTATAGCTAAATCCAGACTGACTCGGGATCAACTACTGTTCACGCGAGACCCTTCCCACGTCAGTCCTCCAGGGCCTCGCTGAGACTCACTCACTCACTTAGACTGACTCACTCGAGACTGACTGTCCGGCCATCTCTCCGGCCTATTTATATCGCACACATTTCGATTGTTCGAGAACGATGTCGACCCTTCCAGGAAAGGGTCGGTCCCTCGACACAATGGCCACTCCCCATTCTGCGAAAACCACAAACAATAGCAACAATAACACAGCAAGACAAAAGCGTTCGAGAAGGTTCGATTATTACTCATTGTTTAACAGCCTCGGCGTAACAATATTATCAAATAAGGCAACTCTTTCACTTCCAAATCGAGTGCCCTCTCTAACTTACCTATTCTTTGATCATCTAAATCACTTGGGTGCAGTAAACCGGGCGAGAGTAATTAACACAACGACGAATAATTCACGGACCGACAAAACGAGAATTTTAATACGTAAATGAAATAATTCCTCAGATTGATGACGCGGATTTTTCGCGCCGTTTTTCCTGTTTGTTTTTTTTTCGGCTGCCATTTTAACGTGGATTTTAGGGGTACGCGGTTGACGAATGTTAATGAAAACCCCTTTCTAACCGGGAATTTTTGGATATTTGCTTATTAACTGTAGGTAGGTTCATCGCGGCAAAGTATTGGGGCGGCCTTACTGCAAAAAAGATCACCCATTGAACACCTGTTTAAAAAATTCCCTACCTATTATTAGTAAAGAAACAGGTGTTCTACGGGTGTTTATCTTTTTTGTTATAAGGCCCTTAGGGCGACTTGCGCAACGATGTCTAAATGTATTTAGTGGCTAAATATGATTTAATGAGTTGTCAATTCATACAAAAACGTCAAATTTAAACATGTTTAGTCGCTAAGTACGTTTAGGAATCGAAATTTACTGTTGTCCTCGGTTGTTCCAACGTTGCAATAATACGAGTCATATTTGCCTCTACCTGCAAGAGATCAAACTACTTAACTGGCTACATATCGGGGGAAATATCAATAAATTGCTAGTAAATGTATCACCGGCATAGTGTTTGTTTGTATACCTATTCATTAATAGCCTAATTCCATGCCTGCAAAAACAATAAGAACTGTAGTTTTCTGCTCGCTAAGACGGAAAAAAGAGTGAAAATAAAAAAGTTATCATAAATAGTGGTTCAGCCCGAACTGAGTTCTTGCGAGTCTCCCAAAACACAAAAAAAATATTCTTAGGGCGACTCGCGCAACCATTCCTAAACGTATTTAGTGGCTAATATGATTGCTGTCAAATCATACAAATACGAAAATTTAAACATGTTTAGTAGCTAAATACGTTTAAGGATCGTTGTGTAACCCGGCCTTAATCTTTGACTAATAAAGTAGTGTCAGGAAATGCACAACCGAATAATCTACAGTTTCATTCAAATTACAGGTAACGGGAGTTCATGTTTATTGGTTACTTAAATTGCAGTTATTCTGGATTTCAGACGTTTTCCTATATTAGTGTCACTAAAGCTACACGCATACCAAATTTCAGCACTGTGGGGTTACTGATGTACCCTGTGAATTTTGATAAAATTCAGTTTTTACTATGGATAATAACTTAAAAACTACAAGGTTTAAACTAAAAATAAAAACGGAGTCAAAATATGCTCACAGATACCTTTTATTAAACGTGCCACTTGACCGGATAGTCTCATTTTGTTTTTTTTTTACCCCTCTTGAACCGCAATATATCAATCCCCACACATTTTTAGACCTTTTAGTCACACCAAAATTGTGCCATCTTTGCCTATCTGTATACCAAATTTCACGATGATCGGACAAACGCTTCGAAAGTTATCCTCGGGCAAACAAATATACATACATACAACGCTGATTTGCCCAAGTTGATTTAGAGATCTCGTTTCGCTCGATCAATTATGGTCAAAACTTTTTTATCTAAGTGCTAAAATAATTGGCTTATTCTTTCATGGACAGGCTAGCTTGTTTTATTTTATTTTTTGTATTTCTTTAATTCGTCTAACAATCGGTGCGTAATTATTATAACAACGGAACCATCGTTTCTAGTGTCAGAGTTGACTTGACGCGACTGTTTTTGTATGATTTTCGGAGCGTTTTTTTCTGGATTGATTTTTTAATTATGTTTTACGGCGCACAAATCGCAATTTACTGGATTAACTGCGATTAGTGTAGATATTGTGAAGTCGTAAGCTTTTTTATTATTTTGAACGATAAGGGTTTGTATATTTATTTTTCAACAATAACAACACGGGGATGTTATAATAGATACTTGATTAAGATGGAAAACCGCAGGAATTTATAATGGTTTTTTAAAGAGGTTCTTACCACTCTTGTGTATTATAGATAATTGTATGGTGTATGTTTCTTATATTATTGTTATTAAAATTTAAATGTCAATTTTCATTTACCAAAACGAGTTTAAAAATAAACTAATTAGTGGTTCGCCCCGAACTGTGATCTCGCGAGCCTACCATAAAAACAAAAAAAAATATATTATTCGTAACCTTTGACTATCAAAATAGTGCCACGAAATAAAAACCAAATTACTTGACCTACAGATTCATTCAAATTACAGGTTACGGGAGATCATGTATTATGGTTATACATTTTTGGGGTACAAATTGCAGTTATTCTAGATTTCAGACTTTTGCCTATATTTGTGTCACTAAAGCTACACGAATACCAAATTACAGCACTGTGGGGTCACTAGTGTGAATTTTGTCAACGTTCAGTTTTTATTTCGACTCAAAAACTATAAAAACTTTACAAAATATAAAAACTGAGTCTAAATTTACTAATTTATTTACCTTTCATTTGATGACCCATTTGACCTAATAGTCTCATTTTCATTTTTTTTACCCCTCTTGAACCCCAATATCTCAACAACCCCGGATTATTTTTACCTCATTTAGTCACACCAAAATTGTGCCATCACTACCTACCTAAGTATCAAATGTCACGATGATCAGATCAACGCTTCGAAAGTTATCCTCGGACAAACAAACATACATACATACATACATACAACGCCGATTTGCCTAAGTTGATTTGGAGATCTCGCTTCGCTCGATCAAATAGTCTTTAAAGGATGGTTCCACATATTACATGATTTACCAAACTGTAATATACATTTCAAACTAAATACACGTTTTTAACTTTTGAAACTATCATTGCTATGAACACAATTTTCACTAAACCGGGATATTTACCATGATGGCGCATGCAACTGCGACGAAATTTTGAGATACTTAAAAACTCACAAATCATGGTAATATCCCGTTTTTAGTGAAAATAAATACACGTCTAGCACACTAATATTATAAATGTGAAACTTTGGATGTTTGCTTATTTATTTATTTGTTTGTTTGTTTGTTACTCAATCACGTCGTAACGTCTGAATCGATTTCGATGAAATTTGGTTTATACGTAGATTAACCTGGATTTATCTAGATTATTAACCTACATAGGCTTTTATGCAATAAATCAGTATCCATGGGATAAAAATGGGGTGTCAAGTCAAGTTGCAACAGCAAGTTTTGCTTTATTTCTAGGTTACCTACACATTTAGTAGTGTAACGCGTACGAAGGCAGTAACAGTTAGTGGATCTATAAATTACCTAAACTTTTAAAATTACCAAGAAAAAAAACACTGGCCTTCTAAAAGACATAAAAATACAAAAAAAAATTGTCACAAGTTTTACCCTAAAAATAATTTCAGGCTGTCGTACACCATACGGCTCTTTAAAACGATACGTTTCATTTATAAACAGACAAGCACGACTCGACAACAGCATCCGACAGCCTCCCTCAGGAGCCCAACTTTCCCTCCACCCAGCGACAATATTTGAAAGTTATTCCAACATTCACAGCCCTCATAGGCACCGTTAAAATTCCCTGCAACCTTATTCATAATACACGTATTAACTGTCCTTTTCACACTCTCACCTAAACATGATATGAGAGAGAGACAGAAATATTTACGAACTGACATCTCAAAATTAACGGTGGTCGGCTCATAATAATTTACATATTTAGGTGAATTAACCTCGTTACGTTAAATTGTATTATGAATATTAATGGTGTGTGGCATTATACTTTATGATGGCATCTTCTTTACGGCTCAGATTTGTTAAGAAATTATTAATATTTTACATGAAAATACATATCAACACTCACAATTCAAAACAACAGGTTAAAAAAGTTATATTCCAGAAGAAAGAATGAACTTTACGATTAAACATTATTGTCAAAAAATCGATAACTTCCGTACATATCTCAGTCTCTGTAAATTGGTAATAAAATGCGAGCCTATTCCCGATACTTATTAAAAATAAATTATTCCTTAATCAAAATTTCAAAGTACCCATGCGAATGATTAAGAAAACTTTATTCAAATTTCGAACTCCAAAAAAACAAAACACACAAAACTGTACAGTATTTGCAACCTTCTTGGTTTATTTGGTTATCTAATAAAATATTACGAGCTTTGACAAGTGCCTCGGAGCTGGCCCCTGGTGGCCTGTTCCTACCTTCAGTTATGGCTCCGTAAGCATCTACTGCTTTTATGTAAGAAAAGTAAATATCTGTTAGGAAAAGTTGAGCTTTAACAACCTCTTTGCTGCGAAGTTCTTCAATACGCAGGTTAATAAGAACCATATATGTATATATTAAATAAACTGCTTTATGTATTTCTTTGTCTATGTATAACTTTTTTTAATATGTATTTGCTTAAATAAATTAAGAAAAAACAGGTTTAAGGCTCGTCACATACACACACAGGAATATCGAATCGGAATTCCGAACGCAGCAAAACCATACAAAATCGCACACACGTACGTATTTTTCCTTTAGATTTTTCCCCGATTTTGTATGGACTTGCTGCCTTAAAATTCTGATTCGATATTCCGAAACGGAATTCCGTTGGTCAGTAGGACCATAGATCGTCCGTACAAAAACGTAATATCGCTAAAATAAAAACTCACATTGCCCCCGGAAAATCAAGCGTCACAGAAAGTTCTTACGGCCAGCAATAATTCGAAGGGCGGCAAAAATGTGAGGGGATTTAAATTTAATTTTCGAACTGGAACGACGTGAAAATATCCCTAGCGGCTGCGAGTTCAAGTCCATGAAAAAAAAAGAAATTAAATTAAGAACGAACACAATACTGGCACATTTTAGGAAGAGATTTCCAATTATTCGATGTTTGAATATTTATTTGGTTTAGTTATTTAATTTAGTTGGTAGACAAGGTATTAAAATAAATTTAAGCTCAGTCACATGTAATAATTGCATACTCAAATCTTTTGCCTATACGACTCAACCTGAAAATATGTATATACCGAAAAGTACTTATTTTAAATTATTTGTTCGATAACCCCATTTTAATTTATCATAACTCGATCAGTAAAATAGATTATTTTAATAAAGACTAAACATTAAAAGGTTTCCCTGTCGGATGCGACTTGTACTTATAATTAACGGGGACTCCTAAGGGAAGACCCAGGGTCCGGCCCACCAATATATTATATTTCAGATGACACTGAGGGTCGTGAAGGATCATATCTGAACTCCTAAATTGGACATGTTTCGTTGATATCATAATTTTGGGGAAAATGTGAATGTTTAAATGAGTTTCTTTGCCTCGATGATTTTTTGGGTCAAAAAAAAACAATAGCTTTTAAATTAGGTGATTACTGATCGTTGTTATAATATTACTTGAGAAAAACTAAAAATATTTCAACTATTCTAGACTGCCTCCGTGGCGCAGTGGGCGTATAGCCGGCTGAGACGCAGGAGTAGCGGGTTCGATTCCCGCCGCGGAACAAATGTTTGCATGATCTATAGATATTTGTTCCGTGTCTGGGTGTGTTTCTATATTCTATATATTATAAGTATGTATTTACAAAAAAAAATACATAAGTATTCTATCAGTTATCTGGTTCCCATAGTACAAGCTCTGCTTAGTTTGGGGCTAGATAGCGCTGTGTGAAATGTCCAGCAATATTTATTATTTATTATTATTATTATTATTCGGATCCCGATTAATATATTTTGTGCGTATAATATGTATTTATATGGTTTATCTTTACTTATTGATCGAGCGAAACGAGATCTCCAAATCAACTTGGGCAACTCGGCGTTGTATGTATGTATGTTTGTTTGTCCGAGGATAAGTTTCGAACCGTTTATCAGATCATCGTGAAATTTGGTATATAGGTAGGTAATGATGGCACAATTTTGGTGTGACTCAATGAGCTAAAAATTTTGGGGGGTTGTTGAGATATTGGGGTTTAAGAGGGGTGAAAAAAATGAAAATGAGACTATATTAGGTCATGTGAGACATCAAATGAAAGGTCTTTATTAGTACATTTCGACCCCGTTTTTACAGTTTTTGTAGTTTTTGAGTTATTAGCCATATTAAAAACCAAACTTTGATAAAATTCACAGCGTACACCAGTGACCCCACAGTGCTGTAATGTGGTATTCGTGTAGCTTATGTATCACAAATATAGTTAAAAGTCTGAAATCTAAAATAACTGTATTTTGTAACCTAAAAAAGGGTAACCAATTAACAGGAACTCCCGTTACCTGTAACTTGAATGAAAATGTATGTCAAGTTAATTTGTTTTTATTTCGTGGCACTATTTTGATAGTCAAAGATTACGAATAATATGTTTTTTTTGTTTTTATGGTAGTCTCGCGAGATCTCAGTTCGGAGTGAACCACTAGTTAAATAAAAAAGTTGAATGCGTTATGTTTAGTACCAGTAAAAAGTACCTATGCACTTGTTTAAAGTTTGTATATACTCGTATGTGCCATCTTTACCATTGTTTACAGAAAATACCCGGTTATATGTTAGTGAATATATACTTTAATAATATAAAATGGCGCGACAACAGCCTGATTTAATTTTCATAGTTACTGGCGGAAGTTTTTACGATGAACGATACGACGGCTTGTCGTAACGGCTTCTACGATTAATTCTTTAATCTTTGATGAGATGTAAAGTCATTCGTAAAGATTGTTTATGTGGCTATGAATTTTTAGAAATAAGGTAATTTTATAGGTTACAAGCTTCCTCCCACGGCTTTGCACGCGTGGTTTGTCCATAAAAGTGGCCTATCTCAACCCTGATCTATCTATGTATAGCAAATTTCATCGAATTCGGTCCAACCGTTAAGTCGTGAAAACTTAATAACACACAGAGAGACAGAGTTACTTTTAAAGTTATAATATTAGTATAAATAATTAACTATATTGTTAGAAAAGTTGCCGCGTATTCACCTAGTTGTCAGGACAGCACCAGTAGTATATAAATATATATATATATATATATACCCATAGATAATAATAATAAACATAATAGAACATTCAAATAATTTCAGTAAATTGATTAGAGTAATTTGACAATCAAAATGTAGTAGGATTTATAATGTTACTAGTATCAATTAATCTTTATTAGTTTACTAAAATTCAAATCTAAATAAGTATTCATTGTTTTTTCGTCAATTTTTGAGGTTGTGTAATTAAATATTATTCCGAAAATATTATAGGAATGTAAGAAGGTGGTGGCAACACAACTTGATTGTTTATGTGGGTACATTTCAATTATTGAAATGGACGGTAGGTAGCATTGGATAAAAATAGATCTGAAATTTCTCAACTTGCGCTTTTATTTGCAACTTAAATCAAGTTATTTTGCTTCTCTTAAATTCCGTTACACCATTGCATAACCAAACTTACTTAAGGAAATGGCCAAGTTGGCCTATTACAGAGATTATCACAATCCTTTACCATGACATGTCATGGCGATTCAACCATGTTAGATTGAAAATAAACGTTATAGTACAGACGGCTCTTAAATTATCTCCCAGTTCTTAATTGCGAGCTCTTTTCTAAATTATGTTTAAGCGATTTATGTACTTACAATAAAATGCTAATAGATAATTTTTAAACCTTTTATTGTACGTATAAGCTTGGTATATTTCCCTTATATTACTAGTAACTACCATGGAGTCTATGCCGTTATAAATAAGGTAATCCAAGATGTATTGCAACACATCCCAATACACACAGCATCTAAATCCTGCCCTGACACTTTTATAAGAGCTACTTCACCCCCATTGCAGCCGAATTAGAAGGAATGGTACTGATGGCAAAAACCAGCTCCTACATGTTTTCACCTTGCGTGCATTTACTGAGTAAAGTTTACCGATTAAAACGATAGTCTTCACGTGCTACACACAAATCAAGACTGAAGACGGGACTGCACGAACTCAGCGACTCATCTTCGACGTCAGCAACGACCTCTGGGGCTCTGGAAAACTGGTGCCACCAACTCAAAGTCCTACCTACTTTAAGGAGTTGGGATGGCTGGGGTCAGGTTAGAATAAGGATAATGCACAATACACCCCTATGCGGGACGTCAGTGCAGATCTTATTCCCGCACCCTAGAATTAGAATAAAAATTGCATTACCTGTAAAAGGGGTCGCCCAAGGAAGTACTACTACCACACCTATTTCTGCTGCCAAGCAGTATGGCTGCGTTTCGGTATGAAGGGTATTGTTCCCGGGAGCTTTTTTTTAAATAATTTATTTAATAAAAAAATGTTACATCATACACTAACCCGATAGAAACTTAACTAACATTTATGATAACTTGATAAAAATACGGAGATAATGCTGCATACACCACCTCTAATACTTAAACTTGGTCGAGCCTGTACTATAGGTTAAATTACAGGCACATGAGGCTTTACACCTGTATGCCTCAAGTTGATAGACGCACGGCAGGGCATCGCAGGGCACGCCTCTAAGGTTTGTGTTCTACGAGGAAATTTCTGTTATAGGGGATGGTAACCACTTAACATCAGATGGGCCATAAACTCCATCCATCTCCAGGTAGTAAAAAAAACTAATTAAATCAAATAGCGCGCGCTTCTCCTGTTTCCTGTTACAAATTTCCGTTCCTTTTGCCAAAATCACTCCCACAAACCGAAAGGAAAGATGTTACACTTCAAAAATAGTTTCGAGGCATGATACATGTTGCATTGCATTAATTTGGACGGCACATCTGTTTCAATGTATATTATATTTCATCACGTTTCATCACTCTGCACGTGGCATTAAGAAAAACGAATAAACTGTCCATCTTGGGGCTGACAGCTTTAATTACCACCAAACATAGCTTAGAACTATCTTGCAAACAAAAAAGCGTTTTCACAGACCGACAGAGTCGTACACTGTCTGTCTGTCTGTAAATAAATTACAGAACATAATTTCTTTTAAATTGATTTAGTATGTACAATGTGATTTAGTGTTTATTTATTTAATTCTTTATTGTTTATTAATTATTTCATTTGTACATTTTTCTGATTGTGCAAAACAGAAAAATATACAAATGTGCAAAGCAGAAAAATTTACAAATGGAGGTCTTAATGCTAAAAGCATTTTCTACATCATCCAGTCATATCAGTTAGTATTTTTGACATCTGCTGCTTGTATTTGCTATCCGTACAGATGAATCATCTCCCCGTGTCCGTAACTAGTGTTTTTCACACGGAGTTTTATGCGCTATTATTTGCAACGGCGTATAAAAGTAACCCTGCCCAAGTTTATGGCTACTGGTCAGACTGAACACACAGTAAACGTATAGTTTTACAAGCAGTAAAGATATTCGTTTGGGTAAAGGCCTCCTCCATCCGTCGCCACAGACTCCTATTTGCGACATCGACTATGTCGTCTCGCCGGCAGCGGTGCGGGCGCCCGCGTGCGCGCTTGTATGATCGTGGGTACCAGTGTAGCACGCGTTCTGTCCATCTTTCATCCGATGTGCTTGCCACATGGCCGGCCCATCTCCACTTAGGAGGAGGCCTTTACCCAAAGCAAAATAAATGAATAAAATAATCAATAATAATGTGGAATAATGAATATTGTGATATAGTGAATGTAAATTATTTGTTTAAAATGTATTAACTATTGTATATGTAATTTTGAGAATAAATGGCTTATAAAAAGACACTCGTTTGGGCATGGGCCGCAGTTCAGCCATGTTTTTCTAATGGAATTACGAGCCAGAGGTAGCGGGTTCTAATCCCGTGCACCATTGGATTTATCGTGTGTATTCAAAATGTGGAAGAAAGATATTTTGAAGAAAAATTTGGTTTTAGCAGACTAATTAACTGACCATTTCTTTCTATAAATTTGGCTGGGTTATTTGAGAGGAGGGTTTGGCATGACCTTTTCATCTAAGATCCTAAATAATTGAAGTATTACACGAGCATCTTCATCCAACCACGTTAAGGTCACTAACCGGTAGGTTTGTGTGCAGTTTACGACCATACGCTGTTTAAACAAGTAAAGCCTTAACTGTTGTAGGCTAGCTACCACGGGCTTTGCAAAGGGACATGCCCATATAATGCTGTCAACTGCACAAAAATTTGCGTTCATCCAAAAAATATGTTACATTTTTTCGTTAATCTACGTATCAATCGATTAACACGAAAAGTATCCTACAATATTTTAAAATAATAATGAATATGAAAACGACAGGAAATGAAATGGTAGCAAATTGCCTCCAGTTGCAAACATTAGTGTTGAGCCAGAGTTGTTCTGAGACAATCATCGATTGTTGATAAAAGACCATAAATAAAACAATCGATTTATTTGACTGTATTTTCACTGACACGAAAAATAGGTCACCAATTTCAGAAGTACGAAACCAAAACGATATTTGTTTCCCAATGAGCGTTTTGTAAATCGTTTTTTTTTTTCTCTTTAATTAACCCGGGGTGGTATTATGCTTGACTCGCGCTGGTAGCGAGCGCCCGAGCGAGATAATCTCAGCCAATCGCAGTGCGCGCTGAATTTGCGCTCAGCTGTTGACGCACCGCAATTGATCGAAATCCTCTCGCTCTCAGCTAACCTTGATCATAATCGGCGGGCCGTTGATCTCAGCGCCACCTTCTAGATGGCTTTAGGATTAACCAGTGGAGAGAAAAAAAGCGGAAAAAAAAATAACTCGGCTTATCTGTAGCATTATCTCGATTTTAATTCGATCAACAAATGAGAGGTTAAAGCTTCGCACGATTTTTGCATAAGGCCTTGCAGAGACGAGTTAATGTCACAGACATGAGATATTTTTTAGTTAGGCACCTATCACTCGTTATTCCTCCCAAATCATCGAATTAAGAACTAACTCAAACGATAGTCGATATCGATCGATATCGACTACCTATTCAATCCAAGTTTACAAAATCAACACAGAAATACATAATGAATTCTATTAAACATCTCCAAAGGTAAATAAGTACATTTTTTTTCGCTTGGGTACAATTGGTACTTACATTTTTCGTACATTTTATTACCTTATTACTACCCCTGACACACTAAATATCTGATTTTCAGAAGTAAATAGGTAGGTATATTTTTGTATTTATCTGTGGCGCTCGTGTTGAATCGAAATAAACTCGATTTTACTTCGAATCAACATTTGCTCAACAGAATCAGATGATTATTATTTCTTTGCATTAAAATATTGAATTTTGATTTACTGGAATAATTGCCCCCGTCTGTTGATTGTATAGGAGCGCGATGTCAAAAATGGCACTTCTGTGCGCGCGCGCCTTGAGATTAAATATAATCGATTGCTCCATTTGACCGATTATTTTGCGCCGATAAATCGATATTTCGGATAATAGTCGATGGTCGATATACCAATCCCTATGACTGTGCGCGTACATCATTCACAAACAAGTACCTACACAAGCCGTTTCCTGTGATCTGTGTCTGTGGCCGTTTCTTTTGTTTTCTCGCGTATTTTTGTTTGTTTGCTGACTTAAAGCTTAAACGATTAAATTGATAGTAATTATCAATATCATAATTTATCTAGGAATCGTTATAATTAGAATAATAAACTATTTAAGTTGTAGTTGAATACAGTGATGTAAAACTGGTTGTTTATGAAAAATAAAAACTGATTTTTCTCATTATAGTAAACTTTTTTATAGCTAACTTCTTAGCTCTTTTATTACCAACTAAGCCTAGAATCATTAGCAATTAGTTTCAAGTGTGTGCAGTGACAGCATTTTTTACAAGGGAGAGTGGGCATGCCTCTTTGTCAATTGATTTAAAATGTAGTTACATATTTTCACTGATTTTCAAAATGCCGCCTTGCCGTTAAATTTTTTATGAATATTCCACAGCAGTTTTTTCAGTGTTTCAAATTTTTCAAGTGTGTTAGAATCTCAGTAGTGTTATTACTGTTTCTCAAAGCTATACTGTGCTAATCCTGAAGTAGCCAGGAAACCCCTTTATGTTGTGTTCGATACTAAAATCTTAGCCTATGTATTGTTTAATGGCAGCATGGTGGTAGGGGTTGATGAGGTTTACGACCAGGTTTTACGGTATCATAATAAATTATGTTTTGGCCATAGTTGGAACATTGAGATGATTTTCAGCATTATTTTTAGTTAGTATCGGACAGCCAAGTTTGTATTACTTTTTGCTTTTTGTATTTTTTTTTAGTTTATGATATTTGTTTTTTCTGTTTACGTGTTTATTTCAAAAGAAAAGAATGGCAACCCCTCAAGTCAGTTATTCAGTTATTTATATAGTATTTTTTAAAATTTTAGACTTTCAATTGACCACGATCTCGCCTGATGGTGCGATGATGCAGTCTACGATAGATCACGCTTGCCTAGAAGACACCTGTTCACTCGTGATTTGATGACACCCAGGTATCAATGATCTTAAAGAATATTAAAGAAAAAATACAACACAAAATTAAATACGTTAATAGTACGTTAACATAACGTACGTTATAAATATTATAAGTTGTTAATTCGTTAATTGTAGTCATCTTAAAATAGAAAGAAATAGAAAGAAGAGAAAGAAAGAAAATACATTTATTTGACACACACATAGGGCAGACCATTCAGAACAGAACAAACATACCTTCTTACATAAAGACTATAAGATATTAAAAAGAAAAGAAAAGTTATATAAACACAGGAAAAATCACATAAAATTTTTGTAGATAGGTATACGTAGGTAGGTACATACAAGATGGTCTTCCGTGCTGTCCGGGGCCAAACATGCCCCATATCAACGTATTGCTGCCAACCATCCGAGGAAGGTAAGCAGCGCTGGTTTTCAGATGGGAGCCATGGGTAGCCTCACAAACGCAGAAAAATAAATAGATAAACAGGTACATAGACATACATAGATACTTACTTACACGTAAATCATAAAACAATCTTGAAAGAATAAAATACATAAGATTAAGGTGGAGCAAATTTAAGTTGTCTGTGGCCGGTGACAAATAGATATTGACATACTTGCTGAATAAATTACTCATAAAAAGGCGCATGAAAGGCTAGCAGGAGTTACCTTCAAGATATAACTTCAAAACGTAGGCTATGCCTTAATTCAGGTTATTATCTAACTATAATCATCATTATATCAGCCATAGGACATCCACTGTTCAATATAGGCCTCCCCCATAGACCTTTAAAGTGACCGAACTTGTGTGGCTGCACCCAATGGCTCCCAGCAACCTTTATCAGGTATTCTTTTATTTTTTGCGTAGGTTATCCTATGCTACGCTTTTCAGTGCGTGGCCTCCACTCTATAACCTTTCTGCCTCAGACAAATCCAACTATATACCCATCGAAATCGATTCAGCCGTTTAGATGTAAAAACGTAACAACAGATAAATAGTCAGAGAAAAACAGTTACTTGCAAATTAAAAATATTGGTATGAATGGATGAATGATTTCTTTTAATATACCTTACAGGCTGGACACAACAAAAATTATAGAAATAAAAAACAAATAAATATAATCACCAGGCAACCTTTGGATGGAGAGGGTCATTGCTTGTGTGAATAATATTGAAACATTTAAAAGGTTGTCACTTGATCCTACAGAAATAAAACCTTGTCCAACCTGTATTTTATTTCACTTACCTTCGATCGAAATGCAATTGCATATAAAAAGAGCACTTTTCTGGAAATAGCTCGTAACAATTCTACACAGAGTCATTTCGAACACCATGAAACTCGACGCCGTGATTGCGTGAAATTTTCATCGAACGTAAACGTGCAAGTTAACGTTATCGACGCGACGGAATTAGTTCGGGAGTTTGGGGTACGGAATGGGTAATTGTGGTGGGGAAAATTTCACTGTGGATTGTTTGGGATAAAGATATTTTTGATCAAACGTGCTGTTACAAAAAAATGCTCATTTGTAGAAACAACTTCAACATGGCTTATGTATTCATTAATTTTATCAATCTCTTATAAGAGAAATGAAAGGGAAAATAACTAAATCAAAGCGTCACCTAGGCTTAACCTTTTTAGCACAGTGGGCTAAAACCAACTGAGATGTAGGTTGCAGGATCGATTGCCGCAGCGAAATAAATTTTTGCATGATTTAATTACATTTGTTCCGGATCTGGGTGTTTAATATTAAGTTCATACTAAAATTATAAATTTGAAAATAATCCATACCTACTTAATAAAATAAATTCGCATGTAAATCTGTCTCTCTGTCTATCTGTTTGTTTTACTTGTTCACGACGGCGGGACTGATTTCGATGAAATTTTCTTTGTATTTTTATGACCTGGATTGAGACAGCTACTTTTTATTAAAATACCGCACGTACCTATGAAGCAGTGGGCGGAAGTTAATTTTAATATAAAGGATTCAATGTTATTACTGATGTACTAATGGCTGTTGTATTATTGTCGTTGGTTAGTAGTTCTTTGTGAAAGGGCTCGCCCGGGGAAGTACCACCAACATACCTGTATGCCTCCAAGCATATATACAAAAAAAAGCATGTGTGCAATTCACACGTGGTAGAAGTGAAAGCTTCAAAAATGTTGGTTTCAAATTATTGAGACGAATGTAAAATTTCGGGAAGATGATAATTGTAGGTTTAAGTAATGATCATAGTGATGCAAAGTTAGATAATTATTAACACGAGTGGAGGGAGTACGAAGCAAAGCAGAAAGAGAACCACGAATATAAGAAACACTGTACCTACGTATAATGCTTCCTATCTCATTTTCTCCCACGTTAAATCTTATGAATTTGTGTCTGTCTCTTTTTACCGTCGCTTTTTCGTTTCATCGACTTTCAAATCACAACGAAGCTAAAGAAATTTTCACTTCAAAAAAAAATTAAGCTCATAGGCGTATTTTTATTACAATAATTACTATACAAACAGACAACACTGCACAAGGCAAAAGTACATATCAAAGAGTTCCAACCATACCCCTACCACTTACTTACAAGCAATCCAAAAGCCATTTAGCGACATAAATAAAATAAGTCTCGAGTGTCCCATGCCTTTCAATTCCTACGGCATATTCCCGGGGATATACTAAACAACTGTCATTTTATTTTATCACCTGGCTTTCGCGTAAACTCGCTCGCTAGTGATAAATTTTAATGTTAGATACACGAAATATTGTCAGGCGCTATGCAAGAATAGGGCTTTTCTATTTCGTCGCCGTTATTTTTTATCGCTTTAAACAAAAAAGTGTTGTTTCATATTTTTTAATTATCACACTAATATTATAAATGCGAAAGTTTGGATGTATGTTTACTTATTTATTTGTTTATTACTCAATCACGTCGTAAAGGCTGAACCAATTTCGATTAAATTTAGTATGTATGTAGACTACAACCTGGATTAACACAGAGGATTCTTTTTATCCCATAAATCAGGTCCTGTGGGATAAAAATGAGGTGTCAAGTCAAGTTGCAACAGCGAGATTAGCTTTATTTTTAGATTACCTACACATGAGTCGTATAGAATCAAAGTTAGCAAACTGTCATTTTGAGTAAACATGTGTTATGAATGTGGCAACACGGAAAAAATAAATAAAAATCCACTATAAAAATAATTGAAGCAGGATCAAACATGGCACACTACCTTAAAAAACTGTCCGTATGATAGAAAGAAAGAAAGAAAGAAAGAAGACATTTATTCACATAAACTGTACACAAGAAGCAGACACAACACATAAACTTACATAATTATACACACTAAAAAAACATACACACAGGAGGAAAAATAATACTTAATACGGCAATTAAAGTGTATTGTTACGAGCTGAGGGTTCGGGATAAAATAATGGGAATCGGTCTAACCAAAATAACATTTTTATTCAACACTAAACGGTGTATACACTAACTTGGTCACACGTATCATAACACATTAATTCACACCACTGGTGCACCACTTAAAGTCACCGAAATGATCGCACGTATAGCTTAATCCAGACTGACTCGCGAGCAACTACTGTTCACGCGAGACCCTTCCCACGTCAGTCCTCCAGGGCCTCGCTGAGACTAACTCACTCAGACTGACTCAGACTGACTGTCCGGCCATCTCTCCGGCCTATTTATATCGCACACATTTCGATTGTTCGAGAACGATGTCGATCCTTCCAGGAAAGGGTCGGTCCCTCGACACAATGGCCACTCCCCATTCTGCGAAACCACAAACAATAGCAACAATAACATAGCAAAACAAAAGCGTTCGAGAAGGTTCGATTATTACTCATTGTTTAACAGCCTCGGCGTAACAGTATGTATGGAGAAATGCTGCCATGTACAGGATTATGCGAAAAGCCCTGAGCTCAGCATGTGCTGTCAACTAATTTACAACGCTCATTTTCAGCACAAGGCTTTGGTGACTCGCGAACGTACAAAATAGTAATTAAAAAAAAATAACAATATACAAAATGTATAAATATCCTTACAAAAGTTACAATACTGTGAAGTGAATTATTCATTTAAAAAATATATATATACATGATTGTATAAGAGATAATTATATAAAGAGTCATAATAAAAAAGAGCACGATAAAATATAAATAATAGACAAAAAGCAATAATGACGAACAAAAAACAATAATGATAGAGATTAGCATCAAAATTAAATGTGGCTATCTATCTTGCTCGACCAACCAACCATAGGCGTTTATTCCATCATGATCTACAACAGATTTTAGTGTTACGTTTCAATGGAGTCTTTTTTCTAGATTTTTTTATTTGATTCTAGATGACTCACATTTAGTAGTGTAACGCGTATGAAGTCGCGGGCAACAGCTAGTTTGTAATATCTACACTTGAGTGTGTTTAATTTTAATTTAAAAATATGTCTCTTGTTTTATGTTATCTGTGCTGTTATTGTGTGCCACATACATCGTTTACTTAGTTATTGACTAATTGATTATTTTAGACTGAATTACTAGCATAGACTAAATTTATTTAATTTTGTTTTTTTTTATCACAAATAGATCTTCATTTGATCACAATTTTACATTTTGGCAAACAATGATGTGCTTTATAAAAGATTCCGAATTTTTTCCGTACCTTAGTTATACGCGTTATGAATGTAGAACCATCGCTGAGTGCGAATAGGTACCTCAAAGTGTAACCTGACAACTTAAATCCTTTCCAAAAGTTTTACGCGTAAAATTTCCCAAATCGACACCTAAAATGTCATTAGATTCTAATAAATATCCCTCTGGAGTTATGAATTTTACCAAGTTTTTGGTAAATTTGGCCTGGTTTCAACCCTTCTACCTGAATATTTAAAAAGTCGTTGGCAACATTTTAATTGGACAATCCTGGAGGGTTACCATAATCTTTTGTGTGCGTTTGGCTTATACCTTTTTTCATAGAATGAGGTGACGTCACAGTTACAGCCCTGTGTTAATAGGTAACTATAAAAATTTGCTGTGTCTCATAAATCACTTATAAATAAGACTTGGCTTACACGCATCTTACATATTGCATTTCGGCTGTTATCCTCAGATACACATGTGATAAGTCTAACGTACCTGATTTTTTTGAAGAAAACACTTCTTTAGGCACGTTGTGCATTTTTTGAGATGGGAAAAAACCATGAACTCGTGACACTGTAACCGATACCTGTCACTGACTACTGACATTGACTGTTACTGAGACCTCGGTGTAGTCTGCTTTTATTCTAATTTTCACTTCTGCTGGCACTTCCGGAGTGCCACTTTTTTTTTATTCACACTACAGTAAATTACAAGTTCATTAATTATTTTATAATAAAATTAATGGGTGGAGTGTAATTTAAGTATGTCAATATAGGAATATAAGGATAGTGCTAATAAGCAGTATTGTTTGTTTATAACATATTGTTACGCCGAGGCCACAATAAGCAGATTACACAATAAGAAATAGCCGAAATTTCTCGAAGTCTTTTGTCTTAGGTACCTGCTGTGTTATTGTCTACGGTTTCGCAGAATGGTGAGTGTTCATTCTGTCGAAACACCGACCCTTTTCTAGAACGATCGAGATCGTTCTAGTGTTGTGAATTCTGCACGATATAAATAGGCCGGAGAGATGGCCGGACAGTTAGTCGGACCGGCTCATTCGCCTACCGCGTCCACTTACGTTTTTTTGGCGCGCACACGGACCCTCTGCTCCGAACGATCTCGGCAGCGTTTTCTTCTGGAAACGTCTGCCGAGTCCAACCCGCTTTAAAAAGTGTGCGGGGACCGCCTTTCCCCTCGAGTTTCGGACTGCGAGATAGCAGTACCCAGTGCCGCGAGCCGCTAAACCCGAACGGGATTACGGTTTCGCGGTGCCGGCGTCGTCTCGCTAGTCCCCGGTCGCGCGAAGGCGAGTGCCCCAACTACGTGTTGTGAATTGTGTAGTTTTTGTGCCACCAACTCTGTTAGTTCCATGTTGTGTATTACCACGCACGATGTCGGACACTAACGCCCCTTCCGGTGGGCCCGCCCGTGAAGGTCGGAGCTCCCGTAAGGACTCTCTGCTCCCGGAAACCTTCGACACATCCCTGCCCTCGAGTCGCGCGTCCAGTTCGGGCCGCGATAGCTCGGCCTCGCGTTCGCGATCCGAGATCGTAGGGCAGGTGATTGAACGCTTCTTGGTAAAAAAGAAGAGGGAAAAGAAGACCAGCACCCCAGTGCCGCGCCCAGTGCCGGTAGAAAACCCCCCCACCTCCGCGGACAAGATGCCTCCGCCAAATCCGCCCAAGCCACAGGTGATGAAGCCTCTGTCGCCCAGATCCGAAATCGACAGAAGCTACATCATCTTGGAAAGGCTAATCGAGGCAAAGTGCCTCCCCACCAAATACCTCAGCGTACTGAGGAGCACCCTTGAGGAGGACGAGAGGAACCTCTCGGCCCCAGCGACGCCCACACCCGAGAAAGCCGCCGCAGTGGAGAGGCACAAAACCCTCGAGATGTCGAACGTCCCGATCCCAGGCCTGCGTAGGAAGCGGGCCGACGACAGCCCATCGGAGGAGGAGGTGAAGCGCAGATGAGCTAAGCCCCACCTCACATCACTCCCGCAACGCGCGCCCAGGCCCGAACGCTCGCAGCCACCGCCCAAGGACCAACAGCAGCCTTCCACATCAAAGGCTACCTCCTACGCATCAGCTGCAGGAGCAAAAAAGGTACCTTCACCCACACTACCTACACTATCTGCCACCCCCCCCCACCCCACCCCCTCGGCCTCCTAGCCCGGAAGGCGTGTCAAACTCCGACAAGCCGACCGCCGCTATTAAGCCGAGGTACCCCTCACTAATAGTGGAAGTGCTACCCATTTGGGCCACGCACTTTAGAGCACTCAAGGAGCGCCAGGACTCACAGACAGGCACAGACACAGCGCTCGTGCGCTGCGCTCGCACAGTCTTTCGTACGGGGGAGACCCGATCCCAATAGTACTCAACGGGATCGGGAAACTCTTCAAGGTAGGGAGCTGAGAATCTTGTTCTGGAACGCTCGGGGCCTCATAAGTAAGAACAAAGGGAACAAAACCTTGCTACTGAGGCCCCTACTGAAAGAGCAGAACATCGACCTGGTTCTCATCAGCGAGACCCTCCTCAAGCCATCAGACAAGCCTAAGTTCCCGGGCTACCATATCTACCGAAGGGATGACCAGAACGCGGAAGGAAGATGCATCAGGGGCCTGCTCGTCCTGGTGAGAAGACGCCTGGTACACCAACCGCTCCCAGAACTGGAACTGAGATCCATGAAGGCACTGGGGGTTGAGATCTGCAAAGACGGAACACCCATCCAAGTCCACTCCATCTACCACCCCCCAGGAACGCCCCTAGCACATATGGACCTCCAAAAGCTGCTACCAACCGCACCGGGATGCCCAATCATAGCGGCCGGGGACTGGAACTGCAAGCACAGGAATTGGAATTCAAGCACCAGAAACATAGACGGGGGTATTCTCCAGCAATACACGGATACTCACGGCTACGAGGTCGCAGGCACTGATACGCCTACCCACTATCCAGACATAGCAAACCAACTTCCAGACGTCATCGACCTCGCAGTCGACGCACAGCTGCCTCAACACCCAAAGCTGGAGGTACTCCTGGACGAACTGCAGTCGGACCACCAACCGATCCTGATGGTTGTGGAAACCAGCCCGGCCGCCCTAAAACCCCCACCACCAAGACCTGGAATCGACTGGGCCTTGTTCTCAGAAGCCCTACACACCGCAACCCCCACAAGGCCAGTGAAAAACCCCGCAGACGTGGACCAACTGGCCGGGGAGATCACGAGCGCAATCCAAAGGGCACTTTCCGAAGCCTCACTACCGCCACATCAAAACAGACTCACCAAAACACCGGCACACCTGACCAAACTCCTCTCTGAGAAACGTAGGCTGAGGAAAGAGTGGCAGAGAACAAGGGACCCACGTCTGAAAACCAAACTGAACGCCCTCTGCGACGAGGTGAAGGCAGAGCTGCAAGATGACAAAGCCAAGAAATGGGAGAGAAGGATAGATGACGCCACAGATGACTGGGCATCACTCCACAAACTCTGTCGACAGCTGAGGAACACCCCTACCCCGATTCGACCTCTCAGACACCAAGATGGTAACCCCAGATACCGAGCTGAAGATAGAGCGGAAATCTTCGCAGATAGCCTTGAGGCACAGTTCAAGAACAATCCAGACAAAGACCCGGCACACACAATAGAAGTGGAAGCCTTTGTCGAAAACTACCTAAAGGCCGATACCCAGGAGGCAGACACTGCAGAAGGTATTTTCTTCTCTCCCGGGCAAGTCCAACGGGCCATACGTCGGACAAAGCCAAGGAAGACACCCGGCGAAGACAATATAACGAACGCTGCCATCCGTCACTTCCCCCCCAAAACGATCGCCTCCGTGACCCGGCTCTTCAACGGGATCATGCGAAGCGGTCACTTCCCCTCTCCCTGGAAATCCGGCCAGGTTATCATGATACCGAAACCCGGCAAAAACATCCTGCTCCCAGAGAGCTATCGCCCAATCACCCTTCTTCCCAGCCTATCAAAATTATTTGAAAAGCTACTCCTCACCCACATTAATCCCTATATCCCCCCGCGTCCAGAACAATACGGATTTCGGTCAAAACACAGCACGACGCTTCAACTGACTAGGGTACTGCATCACCTCACCACCGCCTACAACAGGCGCGAACACTCCGTCGCAGTATTCCTGGATATGGAAAAAGCGTTTGACCGAGTCTGGCACGCGGGACTCCTCTACAAGATGGCTACCTCACCAATACCGCAGAAGGTGGTGAAGGTAATAGCGTCGTTCTTACAAGGCCGCAGCTTCTCAGTGCGCGTGGAGCAAGCGCTCTCCTCCAGACGACCCATCGAGGCGGGAGTACCGCAAGGCAGCTGCCTCTCCCCTGTGTGTTACTCACGATACACCGACGACATTCCCATCACCGAAGATGCTCTGTTGGCCCTTTACGTGGACGACGCAGCATACATCACCAAGTCGATGAAACTCAACCACGCCGCCACCAAAATGCAAAGGGTCCTAACAGAGCTCCACGCCTGGCTTACTAAATGGAGACTGAGTGTCAACGTGAGTAAAACACAGGCGGTGGCTTTCTCGAAGAGGCTCACCCTGCCGGCGAAGCTTACTCTGGAGGAACAACCCGTGGCCTAGTCGCACACGGCTAAATACCTGGGAGTAACTCTAGACCGCAACCTCACGATGAGAAAGCACGCAAGGGACGTCCGCGGTCTAGCGAGCGTAACCCGAGCGCGACTCAAGCCCGTCCTGCAGTCCAACATTCAGCTTCGAATGAAGGTTGGATTGTATAAGACGTACGTCCGTCCGCGTCTCACATACGCGGCCCCCGCGTGGTATGCTTTGCTAGCCAAAGGCCACAGAAAGATACTGCGAAGTCAGCAAAGCCTATGCCTCCGGACAATCGTAAACGCGCCACGGTACGTTCGAAACGCCACCATACAGCAGGACCTGAAAATTGAGAGTCTGGATCAATTTATAGGCCGCTTAGCGACCAGGATGTTTGCGCGCCTAGACTTACTCCACTTACTCTCATCTGCGAGAACTGGCCCCTCTCGCAGAAAGACCACCGAAGAGTAAGCCGTACCCGCGGGAACTGGCCTCAGACACTGACGACGACCAGGCGTCGTCAGATCGGGGTATCCCTCCCTCATCCCTTCCCCCTACCCACCTCTCTTTGAAGGTACCTGCGCGTCGACCGACCGACGATCCTCCCTGCGGAGTGAGCATCGGGCGGCCAGTAACGCGTGAGTAGCAAACATGAGGCTCTGCGAGCTGACCCGATGACCCCCCTGTTGAAACGGGGGGCGGTAAGAACTCCGCAGGAAAGGGCCAAAAAGCCCGGCACTGCTTCCCCCACACCGGCTTCGCCGGTATGTGAGAGATGAAGACACGTCGGACAGTCAGTCTGGATTTTGCTATACGTGCGAACATTTTGGTGACTTTAAGTGGTGCAACAGTGGTGTAAATTCGTGTGTTGTGATTACGTGTGACCAAGTTCGTGTATTCATCGTTCTAGTGTTGAATAAAAGTGCTATTTTGGTTAGATCGATTCCCATTATTTTATCCCGAACCCTCAGCTCGTAACAATTTGGTGTCAGAAGTGGGATAAAATAATGCCGGTTCTACCAAAAGATAAAGTGGACGGTGTCAGGACGAGCGGTCAACGACAACAGGAAATGGATGAAAGGTGGTTTGGGGAGTCTCCAGTTCAAGAAGCTCGGCAGAGTCGTCAGCCGATGGAGATGGAATCAGCCGCCACCTAATCAATTGGAGCTTCATCATCATCATCCGTGGGCCAAGCTCCTGTGACAGGCGATCTTGCTGCTATTATGGCCATGGTTTGTCGCCAAGAAGAGCAGGCTCGGTTGCAGGAGGAGCAGCGCCGTCAGGATAAAGAAAAGCAGCGTCGTCAACAGGAAGAGCAGCGACGTTGGCAGGAAGAACAGGCTCGGTTGTAAGAGGAACAGCGCCGTCAGGACAAAGAAGAGCAGGCTCGGTTAATGAAAGAATTGTTCGGTTCAATTGGAAAGGAATTCCAGGAAGTGAAGAACAGATAGAACATCATGAGAGCCGTATTTCGGAAGCAGAAATTCAGATCGCTGATGTGAAAAAAACTCTGGGTGTCCTGAAGTCTAGAGACAACAATGTGGCTCCTCTAATTGCTACATCTTCAGCGCGAGGTTTTAAGACGCAACCATTTGATGGAAGTTCTTCGTGGTCAGCCTACAAGATCCAGTTTGAGGCCGTTGTCAAGGCCAATGGAAGGACGACGGCGCAGGCCATGACGGCTTTAACACTGGGCCTTCGTGATCAAGCACTTACGATTTTAGAGGCTCTTGGGAAGGATGTCACCTACGAACAGCTGTTGCAAGCGCTGGAGTCACGCTATAGTGACGCGCACCTGGAACATGTTTTTCGAGCGCAGTTAAAGGACCGGAGCCAGCGTAGAATTTACAGCAGTGGGCCCTCGAGATAGAAAAGCTGGTTCGAAAGGCATACCAAACCTCGTCAGCACCCCTTGACGGTTATTTGATCCAGGCGTTCGTTGACGGAATACGTGATTTGGAAATGAGAGCTGCTGTAAGACTTGGACATCATGATACTCTAAAAAATGCCTTGGCCCATGCATTGGAGGTGGAGGCCGTCCGTCAGGACCCCCGAGCTCACCGCATCAGAGAAGTGAAGGACTCTTATACTCACGACAGTCGTCCAAAGTTTAGCCCTAGATGCTTCGGGTGTGGAGAAAGAGGACATCTGAGGTCAAACTGCCCAAAAAGAGAGGAGAGTGCTCAGGTGAGCCCCGTTCAACAGCAGCAGGGAAACGAGTAAGCGCCAGAACTGCGGGGCGAGTGCTGGCTGGTATTGAGAAAGCCCTAAGAATTACGATCTCACAAGTTCATGATGGGAATAGCCTGACTATCAAAGGCCAAATTAATGGAACACCGTTCAAGATGACTTTGGATACTGGTGCTTCCCGTACAGTGATCAGTTCCCAACTGGCTAATCGGTTTCTTGGGAAATTCAACAGTAGCCATGAGCGAATTCAGCTCCTGACGGCAACCGGCCAGCACATATCCGTCCTGGGTGAAAAGTAGGTGGAGGTTATGCTGGGTGAAAGACCTTTCAAGCAAAACGTCATCATTGCCGATTTAGTTGATGACTGCATTCTTGGTTTAGATTTCTTTCGAGAGCACCATTGTAGAATTGACATAAATCAAGGAGTTTTACAGTGTGGAGAAGAGGAATTCTTTATGGAAGGTGGAACCAGTCTGAAGAAAATTGTTCTTCCGCCAAGATCAGAAACAATTGTACCAGTAAGCTTGCCACGAACTTCGGGAGGACAGAATCGGTGTGTACTGGTAGAAAGATCGGACAATGGCTTTCCGTGGATTATGGCTCGGACGCTAGTGAGGACCACAGATACTGCGGTGGTGGGAATTTTAAACCTTAGTAATGAAGAGCACCTGATCAAAAAGGGGACCTTAATGAGCGACTGCGAGGAAGTAGCCTGTATGCGAAGATGTCAAGAAGTGCCTAGCTCTAGGCAATAAAAGGAATGGCAAATTCGATGTGTCGTCACTGTTGGAAGATTGCCGTAAAAGCCTTTCTAGGGAAGAAGTTGCTATGACTGAGAAAATGTTACATCGCTACGCCGATCTTTTCTCTTCAAATGATGCTGATATTGGAAAAACTGGACTGGTTAAGCACACGATAAATACTGGTAACGAGCTACCAATCCGTCAACGACCTAGGAGACTACCGGTTGCTCGAGAAAAGGAAGTAGAGACCATGGTTGAGGGAATGATGAATGATGGGGTGATAGAACCTTCATCTAGTCCATGGTGCTCTCCTGTAGTTCTAGTCAAAAAGAAGAATGGGAGCCTGCGCTTTTGTGTTGATTATCGTCGACTTAATGCAGTTACGAAGAAGGACAGTTATCCACTACCAAGGATCGACGACACATTGTATACACTTACCGGGATGAAGTGGTTTACAACGCTAGACTTGAAGATTGGCTACTGGCAAGTGGAAATAGACCCTAAGGGCAAGAAAAAGACTGCGTTCCCTACAGGAAAGGGGCTATGGCAATTCCAAGTCATGGCATTTGGACTATGCAATGCCCCTGCAACTTTTGAAAGATTGATGGAGCAAGTTCTTGTTGGGTTGATTGGTGACGCGTGTCTTGTTTACTTGGACGACATCATCATCGTGGTACGTACGTTTAAAGACCACCTTCAAAATCTGGAACGTGTGCTGGCAAAAATTCGTGCCACCAATCTGAAGTTAAGTCCGAGGAAAGTTCATTCTTCAGACAACAAGTAGCTTTCTGGGTCACGTTGTTTCACAAGACGGGGTGCAAACTGATCCGGAGAAAATCAACGCTGTCCAAGATTGGCCGATTCCTAAAGATAAGACCGAAGTCAGAGCATTTTTGGAGTTGTGCTCCTACTACCGACGTTTTGTCAAGAACTTCGCGGATATTGCTAAGCCTCTGCACAGGCTAACTGAAGAAAAACGACTGTTCTGCTGGGATGCAGAATGCAAAACTGCTTTCCAGGAATTAAAGAACCGACTGTGTAAGACACCAATTCTTAGCTTTCCTGATACTGAGAACGAGTTCATTGTATTGAGATGCAAGTAATACCGGCATTGGTGGTGTGCTATCTCAACGCAAAGGAGATCAGGAGGTGGTGATCGCTTACTTCAGTAAATCCTTATCCAAACCGGAAAGAAATTACTGTGCCACAAGAAGGGAACTGCTGGCTGTAGAAAAGACCTTACAGCATTTCAACAAATACCCACTAGGTCGTAAATTTCAACTTCGAATTGACCATTTTCAGGTTCAAGAATCCTGAAGGACAAGTGGCAAGGTAGATTGAACAATTACAGGAGTTCGACTTCAACATTGGGCATCGTAGTGGAAAATCTCACGGGAACGCAGATGCGCTATCATAAAGACCTTGCCCTGAGAACTGCAAACATTGTGCCAAATATGAGTCTAAGGAAGCAGAACCTGTCAGGCTGTTAAGAACGGACCTAAGTGACGAATGGAAAGAAACTTTGCAGCAGGCACAACAGGATGACAAAGACCTTAAACCTATCATTGAAAGGATCACAGCGGGTACCACTAAGCCTTTGTGGAGTGACATTGCTGCTCTGAGTTCAACAACGAAGAGTTATTGGGCACAGTGGGAGAGCCTGGTTATCCACGACGGGGTGCTGTGTCGCAAATGGGAAAACGCTCGTGGAGATCACTGTCATCTGCAAATGGTGGTTCCCAAAGCCAAGGTCCCTACCGTGCTACTACTCTACCATGAAGGATGGTCGGGAGGCCACATGGGAGTAAAAAGGACACTTTTAAAAATAAGGTAGCGGTTTTACTGGATCCATTGTAGAGAAGATGTTGAAGACTGGTGCCGAAAATGCACTACTTGTGCGGCTGTGAAAGGGCCACATACGCGCAGCAGAGGAGCATTAAAACTGTATAATGTTTGAGCCCCATGGGAGCGTATAGCCCTAGATATTGCAGGACCATTTCCTGTGAGTAAGAATGGAAATAAGTACTTCATGGTTGTTATGGATTACTTCACAAAATGGCCCGAAGTTTTCGCCATTCCTAATCAAGAAGCTTCGACGGTAGCAGATAAACTAGTCCACGAAGTTTTCTGTCGTTTTGGAGTTCCCCTGGAAATTCACAGTGATCAAGGAAGGAATTTTGAATCACAAGTATTTCAGGAGACATGCCGAATAATGGGGACTCATAAAACAAAAACCACTTCTTATCATCCTCAGTCTGATGGAATGGTGGAAAGATTCAATCAGACGTTGGAGAGATATCTGGCCAAAGTGGTGGAAAATAAGCAAAACGATTGGGACCAACACATACAGCCGTTTTTACTGTCATACAGAAGGGCAGCCCATGAGAGTACAGGTGCCACTCCTGCGTTGGCAAATTTTGGAAGAGAACTGCGGTTGCCTGCAGACCTGATAACTGGCATTCCTCCAGATTCTCCGCGTACCATCACAGATTATGCAAACGACCTGCGCAATAAAATGAACGACATAAATGAACACATTCGACTAACTGGTCAACAAATGTCTGAGAAAATGAAGACCCGTTATGACCGAAATTCAAACAACTTGCGATTTGATGAGGGATCGCAGGTCTGGTTGCACAATCCGATACGGAAAAAGGGAAAATCCCCTAAACTACAAGCAAAATGGGATGGACCATACCGTGTGTTGACCAGGATTAATGACGTCACATACCGAATTCGGAAGAGAACGCGAGGTGCGCCTAAAATTGTTCATGTTGATCGGCTGGCGCGATATTATGGGGCTAACAATACTCGGGACGAGCATGTTTTAGGAGGGGGCAGTGTTACGCCGAGGCCACAATAAGCAGATTACACAATAAGAAATAACCGAAATTTCTCGAAGTCTTTTGTCTTACCTTACCTTACCTGCTGTGTTATTGTCTACGGTTTCGCAGAATGGGGAGTGGTCATTCTGTGGAAACACCGACCCTTTTCTACTCGTAGAACGATCGAGATCGTTCTAGTGTTGTTAATTGTGCACGATATAAATAGGCCGGAGAGATGGACTGGCTCATTCGCCTACCGCGTCCAACAAGTTATCGCGCGCGCACGGACTCTCTGCTCCGAACGATCTCGGCAGCGTTTTCTTCTGGAAACGTCTGCCGAGTCCGACCCGCTTTATTAAGTATGCGGGGACCGCCTTTCCCCTCGAGTTCCGGACTGCGAGACAGCAGTACCCAGTGCCGCGAGCCGCTAAACCCGAACGGGATTACGGTTTCGAGGTGCTGGCGTCGTCTCGCTAGTCCCCAGTCGCGCGAAGGCGAGTGCCCCAACTACGTGTCTGTGCCGTATAACTGTTAAGTGTCTGTGTTGTGTAATCCACGCGATGTCGGACGCAAACGCCCCTTCCGGAGGATCCGACCGTGACGGTCGAAGTTCCCGGAAGGATTCCATATCCTCGGACTCCTCAATGCCCAGCAGCAGAGCCTCCAGCCTTGGTCGTGAAGAATCGCTCGCGCGCCAGCGAGAGATTCTAACCGGCCAAGTGATAGACCGCTTCCTGGAAAGGAAGCGGGCCAGCAAGAAGTCCGGCACGCCCGTCCCGCGCCAGGAATCGGCCTCGACCCCCGCCACCCCCGCAGGCAAAATGCCTCCGCCGCCGCCGCTAAAACCGCAAGTGGAAAAGCCCCTTTCCTTAAAGTCCGAACTAGATAGGAGCTTTATTATACTGCAAAGACTGATCGAGGCAAAATGCCTACCCCCCAAATATTTAGGGGTACTTAAGAAAGCCATAAAAGTCAAAGTCAAAGTCAAATATTTTTATTCATTAAAATCACAAGGATCACTTTGAAACGTCAATTTTACTGCCTGTTCCTTCGCGACCAAGCCAGGAAAGAAAGGCAAGAAAACCAGGCTGGTTGTTTTTTTTTTTAATGATCCTTTTACAATAGGTACATAATACAGAAAAGAAATTACGTCTAAATTGTAACATTTTGAACGAGTTGGGGCAGTTTCAATCCCAAGCTTCTCTATCATCTAAATAATCCGATATTTTATAGTAGGCTCTTTTATAAAGATTTTGTTTAATTACGTTTTTAAATTTGTTAATTGTCAATTTTTGTACATCCCTTGGGAGTTTGTTATAAAAGCGCACACCTTGCCCTTTAAACGATTTACTAACTTTATGGAGTCTACATGTGGCAACAGCGAGTTTATCTTTATTTCTAGTATTAAAATTATGATTATCGCTATTTTTCTTAAACAAATTAATATTTTTGTGAACATACATTAGATTTTCATAGATGTATTGACAAGGGAATGTCATAATATCTATTTCTTTAAACTTATTGCGTAATGATTCTCTGGGGCCCATATTATAAATTGCACGAACAGCCCTCTTCTGCAGCACAAAAACGGTGTTTATATCTGCAGCACTCCCCCACAGCAGTATACCGTATGACATAATGCTGTGGAAGTAGCTGAAGTAAACTAGTCTAGCTGTGTCTACGTCTGTAAAAAGACGGATCTTTTTGACTGCGTATGCCGCAGAACTAAGTCTCTTCGACAACCCATCAATGTGAGGGCCCCATTGAAGCTTATTATCTAGGGTTATACCTAAGAATACGGTGGTGTCCACAAGAGCCAACTCCTCGTCTTTGATTTTGATAGATATAGAGGAATATGAAAAATACACAATACATAGAGGAAGATGAAAAAAATCTTTCTACCTCCGTGACGCCCACGCCAGAAGAATGTGCCATCATTGAACGGCACAAGACAATGGAGATTCCGGATATCCCACAACCAGGCTCACGGAGGAAACGGGACGAAGACAGCGCGTCGGAGGAGGAGGAGGAGGTAAAGCGCCGCTGCGTAAAGCCTCACTTCGCGTCGCTCCCACAACGCGTGACCTAGACCCCCACGCCCTCAACCACCACCCACCGACTCACCGCAGCCTACCACCCCGAAGGCCGTAACCTACGCGGCAGCCACCGGGGGCGCTACGCCTTCCGCCCGCCTAACGACCACCGCACCGACGCAGACCGCACAGAGCGCCGCCGCATCAACGCCACCCCAGGTAGGTGGCACAGTGACCCGCTACCCACCTCTTATTGTCGAAGTGTTGCCCAACTGGCCCAGGCACTTCAAAGCTCTAAAGGAGCGCCTGGGTCACCCGCCAAACGCTCGCCCGTTCGGCAAGGGAGTCCGTTTCTCCCCGACGTCCGCGGGAGAGTACAGGGCAATCCAAGATTACCTAACGACCCTGGAGCGCACGGAGAAGGTGGTATGGTTCTCATACGCGGTCCCCGAAGACCGCAGCCTAAAGGTGGTTATCCGAGGGCTCCCCGCAGATACCCCCGTCGATGAAATCGAAGCTGATCTCCGGGAGAGGGGGTTCGAACCCGAAGCCATCCGGGCCGTTCGCCCCTCAAAAGGCAGACCGGGCTGCATATTTTTTGCAGTCCTAAAACAGACGCCAAACCTCACCCCGGACATATACAATATCACAGAAATGTTATACATGCCCGGGGTCGTCATCGAGAGCTGGAGGGGGAAGAGCGGCCCGCACAAAGCCACCGTTGTCAAGCCTTCCGCCACAGCAGTCACAACTGCCAACGGCCGCTGGCCTGCGTCCGATGCGGCGGACCGCACTACGCGGGTGAATGCCCTCGCCCCAGGGACATGCCCCCCACCTGCGCCAACTGCGAGGGGCCTCACACGGCCAACAACAGGAGCTGCCCTGCCTTCAAAAAGGAGGCGCGCAATAAGAGGGCAGGCACTGCAGCCCTCACCGCCACTTCCTCGGCCCCCCCCCGGAGGGGACGTTCGCGCTCAGGGGGCAATAACAGAACCCAAATACCGGCCCCGCCGCGCCCACAGACACAGACCCCAGCCTCGCTACACTCTGAGGTAATGGAAACGGCGGGACCCACACTGATGGCCCCCGCCAACCTACCAACCAGTAGGCTACAACCCCCACCAGCGCCCAAGAAGAAGAAGAGGACAAATAGGGCAAAGAGAGGAGGCAGAGAGGAGCCCCCCTCTGACTCAGACGCCCCACTGCCCGCCAGAGTGGCAGTCATGTTCCAGCCTGCAGGCCCCCCCACCACCACTGCGAGCCAGACCCCCCTGCCCCCTCGGACAGCAACGCCAGCGGTAGTCCAATCTCAGACTACCGCCCCCCGCCCAGGACCAGCAACATTAGCTGCCCCCCAGGCCCACCAAGTACCCCACCCCTCCCAGGTCCGCACGCAAAAGCGGACGAAATCCCAAAGACCTCCCACACAGCAACAACCCCTCCCTCACCCACACTTCCAATACCCCCAACAACCCTACGGCAGCGAGCGCCTCCAGGTGCTGGACACAGCGCTACAGATCCTGCAGGAGATCCTCCAGACCCTCAGAGCGGGGGAGGACCCCATCCCGGTAGTCATAGTCGGAATGGGAAAACTGCTGCAGGTCTGTTAAAACTGCGGATCCTGCACTGGAATGCCCGGGGCATCAGGCAAAAGGTAGGCCTGATAAAGCTCCTCATCCGCGAACAGAACCTCGACGTCCTAATCATCTCAAAGACCATGCTAAGGGACGCCGATCGCTTCAAACTCCCCGGCTACTACATATACCGCCAAGATGAGTGGAGCGAACACAGCAACCGCGCGTACCGTGGCCGTGCAGTCTGCGTTAAAAGGAGGATTATCCACCAACAGCTACCACCGCTAAAACTCAATGCAGGCCCTAGGGGTGGAGGTGAGTATCGCTGGTAGACCCCACCACATATACACCGTCTACAGATCCCCAAATATCCCCATCAACATTGCGGATGTCCATAAGGTCATAAATTCCACGCCACTATCCACCATCGCCGCAGGCGACTGGAACTGCAAGCACCAAGCGTGGAATTCTATGACCTCAAACACGGCTGGCAGACGTCTCCAGAAAGACGCAGAGGAGAAGGGGTACTCGGTCTGCGGCCCCGAGATACCCACACGATACCCAAGCGAGAGTCATCACCTGCCCGACGTCTTGGACATCATTGTATACAAGGGCCTGGAGTGCCCGCCCACACAGAAGGTCCTCCATGATGAGCTGCTTTCTGACCACCAACCGGTGTTAGCCATCATGGAGCAACAAGCAACGCATGTACGGCTGAGGCCCGAGAGACCCAAGATGGACTGGAAAAAGTTCGCCTCCTCGATGGACGCAAACACACCATCACGACCCATCAACCGCCCAGAGGAGTCGAACTACAAACCAAAGAGCTGACGCAGAGCATCAAGGCAGCCCTGGCAACCGCTTCCGAGCCCCCGAGAGTGCCTACAAATCGTCTACCGCCCCTCCCAAACCACATCCGGAAGCTCTTGGCGGAGAAGCGCAAGACACGGAAGCTATGGCAAAGAAATCGAGATCCGGCCCTCAAAACGAAATTAAACCGGTTGTGCGATGAAGTCAAAGGAGAGCTTCAAACGCACGAGACCCAGGAGTGGGAGAGACGCCTGCAAGACGCGGAAGGCGACTGGTCGGCGATACACCGGCTATGCCGACAACTGAGAGCGACTCCCACCCCCACACGAACGCTTCTCCTCAACGACAAACCGGTTTACCGCGCAGAGGACCGGGCTGAGATCTTTGCCAAACACCTAGAATGCCAGTTCCAGCTAAACCCAGACCACCTACCAGAGCACACAGCTGAAGTCGAAGAGTTCCTCAGGAACCATACCTTCGAAGAAGCTGATGATAAGGAGAGCATCTTCTTCTCCCCAGGCCAAGTCAGGAAGGCCATCCTCCGGACAAAGCCCAGAAAGGCCCCCGGCGCGGACCAAATCTCAAACGCGGCGCTCCGCCACTTGCCACCCAAGGCAGTGGCGGCAGTAGCCCGCCTATTTACGGGAATCATGCGCTGCGGACACTACCCGGAGAGTTGGAAGATGGGTCACGTCATCATGATCCCCAAGCCGGGTAAGAACACCATGAAACCGGAGAGCTACAGACCGATCACGCTGCTGCCTAGCATCTCCAAGCTCTTTGAAAAGATGTTGCTCAAACACCTTCTACCGCACATCGCCCCCAGACCAGAGCAGTTCGGGTTCAGATCAGAGCACAGCACCACCTTGCAACTAACAAGAGTTCTTCACCACCTGGCTGTAACCGCGAACCGAAAAGAAAAGGCAGTAGCCGTCTTCCTGGACATGGAGAAGGCGTTCGATCGTGTCTGGCACGCTGGCCTTCTCTACAAACTGGCTCACACGTCCACCCCTCGACCCATATACGAGATCCTGGCATCGTTCCTGAAGAATCGTCACTTCAGGGTCACCGTGGAAGGCAAACTGTCTGACGAGTACCCCATTGCGGCTGGCGTTCCGCAGGGGAGTTGCCTTTCACCGGTCTGCTACACCCTGTACACGGACGACATTCCCACAGGAGCAGACGGAGCGATGCTGGCCCTGTACGCAGACGACGCTGCGTACATCACAACCTCTATGAGCGCAAGCCACGCGGCACTGAAAATGCAGCGGACACTGGACCTCCTCCCCGAGTGGCTCAACAAATGGCGCCTGTCGGTCAACGTCGGGAAGACCCAGGCTATTTGCTGTGCCGGCAGAAGAGCCCACCCACAACCCCTACCTTTTGGCCTTGCCAAAAGCTGAAATGGTCCGGAACCGCCAAATATCTCGGGATCACAATCGACCAGAGACTCACTATGAGGCAGCACTGCGCTAAAGCGGTGAATCTGGCCAGGGTAACCCGCAACCTGCTAAAACCACTGTTAGATTCCAAAATCCCACTAAAGGCAAAGGTCGGATTATACAAGACGTATATCCGGCCTAGACTCACGTACGCCGCCCCAGCATGGTTCGGGTTCCTGGCCAAATCTACAAGAAAGAGTCTATTGGCGCAGCAACATCTCTCCCTTCGGTCGATTGTAGATGCCCAACCACTAGTCAGAAACACCACAATCCAGAGAGACCTGCGAATAGAGAGCTTGGACCTTTTCATCACCGGCCTTGCCAGGAGAATGTACGAGCGGACCGAGGGCTCTACTTACGAGCACATCAAAAACCTAGCCCGGAGTCATGAAGAGATCCCAAGGTGCAAAGCCCACCCCCGTGACCTAGCCGCCGCTTCAACTTCAACTCCCTCCACCTCCTCCTCAGAAGAAGACGCCGCCAAACCACACACCAAGCGTGGACCAAACACCGGACTGCCCACCTCAGGGCAAGTCTGTGATTAAGTCCACGCGGGTGAAAAGGAAGAAGGCCTCCGGGCCGAACCCAATGACCGCCCCGTATAAACGGGGTGCGAATTGAGCACCGCAGGAAGGGGTCACCACCCAAAACCTGCACCCCACACGCCGGCTTCGCCGGCGCGTGAGTTGAAAACCCGAGCCCGGACAGTCAGTCTGGATTTTGCTATACGTGCGAACATTTTGGTGACTTTAAGTGGTGCAACAGTGGTGTAAATTAGTGTGTTGTGATTACGTGTGACCAAGTTCGTGTATTCATCGTTCTAGTGTTGAATAAAAGTGTTATTTTGGTTAGATCGATTCCCATTATTTTATCCCGAACCCTCAGCTCGTAACAATATTTATGTTTGTGTTCACAAAATATAAATAGGTTTGAAAACTTTTGGTATAGTTCCTGATTCGCCATTTTTTATTCAAAGGCGCGTCGCAATATGAATCTTATTCATTTGGATTTATTTCATAATCTCCTAAAGCGTTGCGTTATTAAGATAATTACTACATTGATATAATTATTGCAAAGTCTTTACGACAAATTATAGTTCGTAACGATTCCCAAAACAGAGTAATTTGGAACACCATGAAACTTGGGGACTATGCTAGCCTCTATACAAAAATATTAAAACCCCTTTCAGAAATTTACACTAGCCTTAAACTGATGTTCTAACCGGTATATGTATAGCTATTTAGCGATAAGACCACCAATTGTATCACATATATTTACGTTGTTCGATTTAATTGTATTATTTTATATTATTAACAATAATAATATAACGTTTACTTCAGGTAACAATATGTACATACAAAATATAATTACAAGGCCCATATCTATAAATACATTAAAGCCTAACAACATACATAAAATAATAAACTTAAAATCTAACAGTAAATAACAGTAAATCTAACAACTAATTTAATCAAAAATTAAAAAGATTATAGTAATTAAAAAATGTATTGAAAAAGGTTTAAGGGATGCAAAAAAGAATTATCTATCTTTAAGTAATTCATTTTTTTTCGTGAGTAACTGTCAAAAGTGGTGGTAGCTCCTCTAGCTGGATTAAATTATCAAGACACCTAGTTATGCCACCTTCAAACTTAATGAATTCAAAATGAATTAACCAGGCCTGCGTAATTGTGGATTTGCTCGTTTGCAGATTTGTTATGTTTTACTGAGTGGAGGAGTTTCACTTCTAATTTGTATGAAATGAGGCTTTTTAAATACTTAATTCCTACTTTATAGAGGTAAGTAATAATTTCAGGTTCTTTCTGAACTTACACGTGCTAGGAAAACACCATGAGGAAACCGAAATGTCTTCGAGTCGAAAATTCGAAGGATTGTGCATGTCTAATATTCCTAATTCTTAATTTGACGATTATAGTAAACTACTAAATTATAAATAAATGAATAATGCTGGATATTTCACACAGCACCATCTAGCATTTAACTAAGCAAAGCTTGTACTATGGGAACCAGATAACTGATAGAATACTTATAAAATAAATAAATAAATAAGCCTTTTATTTCTTACTAGTTACACAATAATTAGATTTTATTTTTATCTGTAAGAACCCCACAAGAGGTGAAGGCCTCCCCCAAAGATACTTATATAGAGTGTTTAATAATATAAGAACAAAAATTAAAGGGGTCATTTTGATGAGCATAATAAATAAATTTGTGAAATGTTTACCATAGAAATATGAAATTTAATTTGGCATGTAAAAACTAACACTTTATTAAACTTATGTTGTGCTATTGCATAATGCTTGCCATCTAACTACAAATACTGTATTGGTGACATCTCGAGATACATATCTCTTGTTGTCTTTTTCTAACCCAAAACCCGCAGCCATTTCCGAAAGAGATATCAAATCGGCCTTTCTTTTTGGATCTCGATTGCAAGAGTAGGCAGTAAATTTTATATCGAATTCATCACCTAAACTTAGTCTATTTTCTTTAAAATTTGATAAAAGATTTTTTTTTATAAGAAGTTTTTTTTTATGATTGGAGAAACCGTCACTTGAATATCGTCAGTATATTACCAAATACCAGTATATATTTTTTTTGTAAATACATACAGTAAAAAATATAGAAACATATCCAAGCCACGAACCATCTGTAGACCAAGCAAACATTTGTCCCGCAGCGGGAAACGAACCCGCAATCTCCTGCGTCTCAGATGGCTATTCGCCCACGGAGCTACGTAGGTCGTGTTATGTAAATAACTATTAACTAGTGGTTCACCCCGAACTGAGATCTCGCGAGTCTCCCATAAAAACAAAAAAAAAACGCTTCTAAAGTTATACTCGAACAAACAAACACACATACATACATACAACGCTGATTTTCCCTAGTTGATTTGGAGATCTCTCTTCGCTCGATCAACTAATATACAGTGTGTCCCTGGATAAAGTGCAACCCCGAAAGGGGGTGAAACTAGATCAAAAATTATCGACAAAAAAATAGAAAAAAAAAAATTAAAAAAATTTAGTATATACTTTATTGATGAATTAAAATTTTTATTGCTCACTAATGACTCTATTTAATAAAAAAATGATTTCTTCCAAAGTAGTAGGTCTATTTTGTTAAAATAAAAACCATAATCATGTCAGATATGTGACGATGACGATAAAATAACAAATAACTCACAAACAAGTGGCTATCGTGACTTAAAGTTTAATTTTTGCATTAAAATTACATTTTTTAGGCTGTTTTTTTCCAATAAACTCCAAAAATCTTAAAATTAAGCCTATAATACTAGAAATTTTTATGACTTTTTATTATTGTCTATCATAATAGCTTTTAAATAAAATAAAAACCTACGTTCTAACATAAAAAATATGCTGGCTAGGAGCATTTAAAGTTGACACGCCAGCACATTTTTTATGTTAGAACGTAGGTTTTTTTTATTTAAAAGCTATTATGATAGACAATAATAAAAAGTCATAAAAATTTCTAGTATTATAGGCTTAATTTTAAGATTTTTGGAGTTTATAGGAAAAAAACAGCCTAAAAAATGTAATTTTAATACAAAAATTAAACTTTAAGTCACGATAGCCACTCGTTTGTGAGTTATTTGTTATTTTATCGTCATCGTCACATATCTGACATGATTATGGTTTTTATTTTAACAAAATAGACCTACTACTTTGGAAGAAATAATTTTTTTATTAAATAGAGTAATTAGTGAGTAATATAAATTTTAATACATCAATAAAGTATATACGAATTTTTTTTTAAATTTTTTTTTCTATTTTTTTGTCGATAATTTTTGATCTAGTTTCACCCCCTTTCGGGGTTGCACTTTATCCAGGGACACACTGTATAAAGTTTACCTATAGTTCGATTCGCTGGAAGCTGGGAAACAGATATTCTCAGCTGACCCCCAGTGCACAGTTATAAATACATATTTGTTTTTTCACATTAAAGTTAATCTGTACTTAATTTATACGCATATACAGTATTATATATGCTGATTTTTTTAATATTTTTGAGTAACAAATAAATTGTTGTTATTATGTGGATTATGTTCTAATAAGCGGTGATGGGCGTGTAACCCCTAACGTGAGCGCTTAACTTATATGCAAAAAGTTTGCATGCACCATACGTAATGTTTGGACTGGCCTTTGACTACCCCCTTGTGAGATATCTTCACAGGTCTGCGTATTGAGTAAGATATCCGATGATGTCCTTCATTTAGAAAAAATATAGTAGATCCTCTGTTTTTCTGCCAAAGCGCTTAATCTTTGACCTCCAATATAAATAAAAGAACAGGCGCCGTAAGGGAACCGTAAAATTATACAAGTCAAGCTTACGCAACCCATTGTAAAGTGTCTTTTTAACAAACTCTAAGACTTTTTAAATTCGGCCGTGTCTCAAATCCGGCATTGGTCTCTAAGGACTTCCGTAAAAAATTAACTTAAAGCCGAAAAATAAAAGTTTAAATGTTCCCCTCTTGGCAAAGTAAACATTTTACCTCTTGGCATTGTGAATTAAAATGGTTTGTTGGTGTTTTAGGCCGACTAGGTGGAGCGCTGACATTAGAAAGGTGGCGGACAGAAATTGTATGAGAAGAGCTGAAGACCGGTCTCAGTAGCGCGTATTGGGAGAGGCCTATGTCCAGCAATGGACTAATGTGTGCTGATGATGATGATAAGGAGGATGATGATGATGTAGGTGGAGCGATGACTTAAGAAAGGTATCGGACATAAATTCTATAAGAAGAGCTGAAGACCGGACTCAGTGGCGCGTATTGGGAGAAGCCTATGTTCAGCAGGTCTAATGTGGGCTGGTGATGATGATGATGTTGGTTTCTTGTTCTGGATTGACGTGGACTTTTTTATTGTGTTGGTAGGTCAAATAAGTATAGTTTTTCGGCTTTTGCGACGACCTGCTATGAGTTGCTGAGAGCCGTTTGGTACAGGCCGCATAAGTTTTGGAAGTTATGGGGGCAGTGGACGTCTTATGGCTGATATATGATGATAATGTTGATTGACTTTTCACCCAACATCATAGGAGGGTAATGATTTTACTGTTTTAATCATATTTTTAAGTAGCTCTTAAAGGTTAGAAAATTAAGAACTTCCATTGCAGTATTAAACAAATGAGTTGTATCCCTATTTCGTCAATAAATTCACGAGGTTCATTTTAAAACGTTAATTTACTGCCGGTATCTCAAAAAAAGCGGGTAATTTTATCGCAGCTATTACATAAACCACAATAAAGAATTATTCAAATACATACATATAGAGCCTGGTATTTTCAATAGGTACAAATTCAGGTCGTGCAATATTTTAATCATGCCAGAAATAACTCTACACAAATCTAACTCGATAGCAACTAAATTTTGAGCGACCAAATATAATCTAGACGAAATGTAGGAACATGGAAGGAGTAGAGAATTTGTGCGTTTATATTATAGGATAAATAAGTGATTTGACGGAAAAATAGGTGACTAGCGGAATCTCAAGATCGCATAGAATGGAAAAAGGGAAGGAAGGCCGTGGAATCACACAGTATAATTAGATTCAAAAATTATACTTAGAATCACCAGTTAAATTTCGACAAGACGATATTCCAATGTTGTATTATTTGGTTCTGTTTTTCGCATGTTTCCTGGCGATGTTTTCAATCACCGTTTTTCAGTTCATAAGTAATATTACTAAAAAAATAGCAATATTACTAGCATACATCTGTTTTGGTAATTCTATTGTTTGTACATACAGTGTGGAAAGAAAATGACACTTCATGGTAAAGTTTACTGTAAACATTAAAAAAAACAAGACCGGTCGAGTACGAGTGAAACTCGCATACCAAGGGTTCCATACCTAGTACCTACCGATATTTATGTTAATTTAGCAGCGCCATCTAGTTATGAGACTCAGAAACTTGCAGACATCTAATATTTTTTCAAGAGAGGCTCCTTTTTATTTTCCTCGCATCTTTGCAATCTACGTGTTTTGTTAAGTACGATATTAAATGAAAACACGGGTAGGGCTAATAGCCAGTATTGTTGTAAAATAGGGTTCTTTCAAATTAATTACCATAGATTTTATTTAATTTTCAAACAACCTTAATTTCAAGTCCTAAAATATCAATGAAACAACCTGTATAAGTAAACAAATCATATTCATTCATCATGTAAGTAGGTACATGTTAAACTGACTAAGCGGCATCGTCGCAAAGGCACCGCCGATTTACGTAAGAAATTGCGTGGAAATGTATCGATTACTGGATAAATATTCTAGCTACAGGTATTCAACTCTCCTCTAAAATATGTTAATACGGTTCCGGATGTGTCTTTTAAATTAATGTCGTACATAACAAAACAGGTTGTATATTTCTATAAATCATCTTAATTTCAGATTGTTCACTTTGCGAACTTCGGGCTGAGCGGGAGGGACGGTATTTTTTCGTCTTTTTGGATCATAACTCAAAACAAAAAGACAGACAGACAGAGAGACAAAGTTACTTTCGAATTTATAATATTAGTATACATACAGTCCCACATTGCACGTTTTTGTTATAATATTCGTAAACGCTTGATTTACATATAAAAGACATCAACGCGTTACCTGCTACGAAAACTTTTACTACGATGAGTAATATATGTATACTATTAGGTAATCTGTACACTCCAAATTCAAATCATATTTTTCATACAATTTAGGCAATTATGTGTGATGTAACTCAGCGGTTCTTAAAGTGAGTTCCGCGGAACCAACGGGAAAAGTCCGCAAATTATTTTTATTTTTGGCTGTTAAATAATACCACAGTTAAATACAAATATTGTGGATATTGGAGTTAGGAGTACCCTGACGTAGCCAAAAAGGCTATCTTATTGCTCCAACTTGTCACAACATATCGTTGTGAAACAGGTTTTTCAGCTTAAACTTATACAAAAAACAAATTCAGGTTGAGATTGGATGCTACCCCAGATATTAGCATACAACTGTCGAACATAAAACCCAACTATAAAGCTTATATTGATAAAATATGAAACAATTTCATACTTCCCATTAAAAGTTAAAGAAAACAATAAAGTGTTTCACTTTTAAAATATTTCTGACAAAAGTTTTGTTCATTTAATGAAATGAAATGAAAATGAAATGAAATATTTTTATTTTATCAACAAAAAGCACACCTTATGACTAATAATTTTAAAACAGATATGTAAAGTAAACTTATTGTTGAGAGGGTTTATTAATTAAATGATTTAGTCGGTGGTCTTCACACTAGGCCAAGCCTGTATCGCGAAGACCTTGAAGTACTTGTATGGATTATGCAATTGTTTACACCTCGGACTAATAAAATAACAATTGATAACTTATAATACTGTAACATAATAATAACCTAAATTTGTGAATCTTAAATAAATATACAACATATAATAAAAATGTAATAAAATATTAAATATCGATATAAGTATAATAAATATATAAAAATAATACATAGGATAAATATTTGGGACTTTTAGGTTGTAACACTCAGAATAGTCTCAGTATCAGAGTACGTCAGAGTAGTTAGCCACTTTTGTATTATATATGTTGCCTCTCTTACGGGTTTATTTTTTAGATCGCAAAATTTTAAAACATTATTATAAACACATGCTCTTATAAACTGACCAAAACGTTGCGCAAAGGATGTACTAATTGGCGGAGTAGGAATTTTGAAGACTCGTTTGCTTTTCAGCTCCAAGTAATTTTCTGATGAAAGTAAATGCTTATGAGCTGATACCGATATTTTCAAAATAAAAAGTTGCCGGACACTTAGAATACCACTTTCTTTGTACAAATCTGTAGTTGAATATCTATAAGGTTTCATAAGCATTACTTTGAGTACGGAGCGTTGCGCTCGTTCAACTTGAATAAGGCAAGTTTTAGCGGCACTTCCCCAACACGTAATGCAGTATGATATAAGGGACTGGCACAGCGCAAGGTATACGGTTTGGAGTAGTTCCCTGCATGCGATGTTTCGCAAATTGCGGATTATATTTATTACTTTTCGAACACGTGCCGATAGACTCTCAATATGTTTTTTAAAGTTTAGTTTCTCGTCTATAAAGATTCCCAAGTATTTAATAAAATTTGTTCTATTAATAGAGTCACAACTACAACAGGAATTGTCAAGACAGGCAAAATTGTGTGTTTTAATATTTAAATTATACATCGGAGGAGCAGAAGCAGAGGTCTTATGGAAGCACAGATACTTGGTTTTTTCCGTATTTAGGGTTAGAAGATTCTGACGAAGCCATCCACTAATCTGTGACAAACCAGTTTCAGCAAGTGATGACACTTTTTGCCAGTTAGGTCCGTGAAAAATCACCGCGGTATCATCAGCATAACATATAACTTGGGCATTATCAATGGTGAGGTCATGGATATCATTTATGTACATATTGAAAAGCGTAGGTCCCAGTATGCTGCCTTGCGGTACGCCAAAAGAAACCGGTCGGGGCTCGCTTATTACCTGCAAAATCTTTAGACACTGTCTCCTTTCTGATAAGTAACTTTTGAACCATTCTCCAGCAACACCTCGGATTCCCATGCTGTCCAATTTCTTCAAAAGTATAGGAATGGAGACAGTGTCAAAAGCCTTTGCTAAATCTAAAAAGATTCCCACGCAGCATTGCCCATTGTCTAGTTGTGATGACACCTCAGACGTTAGCAGTGTCACGGCATCTTCTGTGCTCTTACCTCTACGGAAGCCAAATTGCCTTTGGGAATTCAGATTGCGTGACTCTAAATAATCGACAAGCCTCTTATTGACAATTTTTTCCAGTAATTTTGAGAACACTCCTAATAGAGAGATAGGCCTATAGTTATTGAGCAAATCTTTGGGGCCACCCTTGTGTATCGGACAGACTGAGGCAAGTTTCCACTTTGAGGGGAAAACCCCGGTCGCAAGGCTTAAATTTAAAATATGTGTCAGCGGTGCCGCCACACTAACTCTTATATGCTTCAGTAAAGAGTTATCTAGACCATCAATGCCTGGGGCTTTACCATTTTGCAGCTTAACAATAAGTGTCTCAACTTCCCTAACGTCAGTTGGAGTTAAATAGAAAGAGTCAACAGGGGTTCGCGTGATTCTAACTGAACTTGCTAGATCAGCTTCACTGCTGTTAGTATCAGTTAAAATTCTGTTTGCAAGTCTCTGGCCGACTGTAGAAAAGTGAGTGTTACACTGGTCGATTGAGTTTTGTAAGCTTACGGAACCAGGAAGATCCAGAAGTTCAGACGATTCCTGGTTTGGTGAGGATAAATTACAAACGTTTTTAATAGATTTCCATAGTTTTTTGGGGTTGTTCACATTTTCTTTCAATTCATTGGCTTGGTACTCATTTCTAAGATCGCGAAGTAGCCCAATAAAGAAGTTTTGGTACCGTGTATAAGTAAGATGGAGTACTTCATTTTTGGGGTCCTTTTTAGCTCGCAAATGTAGTTGATCGCGATGTCGCATACATCGCATAAGGCCCGGGGTTATCCATGGCTTTAGATTAAACTTAGATCGGCTCATTCTTATTTCTTTTGTGTGCTCATTGATAATATTTGTTAGTTTCGCAGTAAAAACATCTGTTGCGTCATTTACATCTTCAATTTTATATAGGTCAATCCAATCAGTAGCTTTTAAATTATTAACAATACCATCATAATCTCTCTTATGTTTTAGGCGCGTGAGTCTTTCATGTTTTGGTTTATCAAGATTAACACCTAGCATAACCAAGTAATGGTCCGTGATGTCAGTCTGACAAACAATACCAATTGCAGACAAAACAAAACGGTTACTGACATATATGTGATCGAGACACGCTGAGCCTCTGGTTGCTTCGCTAATTGCTGGTAAAAGTCCATATTCTGCCATGAAGCACTGGTATTCCAGGCTTTGGGTATTGTCAGTGCTGTTCATTATATTAACATTAATGTCTCCAGCAATGATAAGTGGCAAATTTTTTGAACTATCGTTTATATATGTTTCTAGTGATGATAAAAATTCTTCTAGTTTTTTTGATGATGGTGAGCGGTAAATACTTAGAATGGTAACTAATTTAGGGATATAGATAGCTAGACAATCTGCATTTTCAAGAGAAGGCTCCGATACAGAAGCGTTCCAAAGGTTGCTCACATAGACTACTACCCCGCTATTTTGGTTCCTGTGTTTAGCAGTAACATATGAGTTGTATCCTGAGATCAGTGGAACAGTTACAACGTCATGTAGCCAGCACTCAGATAATATTATAATATCTATTTCCAATTTTAAACGTGAAAATGCTACGAGAAATGCATCAAAGTTTTTTTGGATACTCCTAATATTAAAGGCGACTACTTTAAAGTTATGATCGGGGGTGATTATAGTTCTGCAATTTTCGAGAACATTTGTGGTCTCGCATTGTATCATAATCGAGTCCAGATCTGCACCTAAATCTTTAGAAAAGAGCATTTTTATAGAATAAGAAATTAACTGAACGGAAGTATCTCTTTACGTTTGATTTTTTACAAGAGCATGCATTACGGATTATGGTTATAGCAAGCAGCAGGCTTCCAGTGACATATACCAGCAATTTGGGCTGTTTTGTTACTCTTTTGTGAATACTATACAAATGATGTAATATTTCATGATTAAATAATATATATACGCACCAACAAATATGATAATATACTACAAAAAAGAATAGACAATATAAACATAATGCTGTAAAATACACTTTTCCATTATCCAACCATAGAAAACCGTTTATGTAAAATAATGAACAGAAAATATACGGCACCTTGGAAAACAGCAACAGCTTTTCACGAATGATAAAACACCGGGTGGGGAATTTTACTCTATTTGCTTTGGATACATTATTCAGCTTTTTAAAGGTAACTACTTGTTTAAAGTCTAATTGAAAGTCAATAATATCAGCCAGGAACTTACGAGTATCATACATTGTGCATAGAATATACCGATAGCAATAAAAACTTTTATGCATGAGTAATGGCTCGATCAGCTGAAGTCGATTCAGCCGGTAGCACGCGGTCAAGGTCTTCCTGTGTGCGGATGACCACGGCTGATTTTCCTTCTCGTTGCCTAATGAAGATGGAGCCCTGGTTACACCAGCAGAACAAGTATCCGTGTGTTTTTGCTCTTGATCGTGCATCACGAAACAATACTCTGTTTTCTTTAGTGAGTCGTTCGTTGAAGAAAACTCTAATCGGAACTCCTGCCACCTCCAAGTCAGAACTGTTAATGTTACGGCGTGACTTTGAGGCCAACAGGAATTGGTCGCGTTTAGACCGGCGGATGAAGCGCACGACAACTGGGCGTGGCATTCTGTGTGGCATCCCAGGTGCAGTCGAGTGAACGGGCGTACTCGAAGGACGACGAGCTCCGACCCTGGTGATTAAGTCAACATCATTATCTTCTAAATCCACTCCCAGTTTCTGAGCAGCTACCCGAACGACGTGCTGCAGGTTTTCGTTTAAATTTTCTGGGATTCCAGCTATTTCAATCTCATTCCGCAGCGAGTACTGGGCCTGTGAATTTAGTTCCGCCTGGAGGTGACTAACGGTTGCCCTGAGGTCTACTACTTCTTGATCTCGTCTTTCCAAGCTCTTAATGCGAGCGTCAGTGGCTTTCATGCTAGCGACAAGGTCGTCCATACGGTCATGGCAGTGAGTCAAGGATTGCGTCACTTCCTCCAGTTTAGTGCTGAGCGATGTAAATTCTCTCGTCAGCTGTCGCAGTTCAACAGTGAGCTCTTTGAGTTCAGAATCAGGTTGTTCTGGGAGCGGCAGTGATTCAGTCTTCTTACGCATAGTGACATTTTGTGATTCCGTTTCAGACCTTATAGGCGTCAGGGTGTTATCCCCTCCCTTTTTTGTAGCGGCCAAGCAATCTGGGCATTTCCATGTCTTTTTGCGCTCATTCGTGAAAGAGGACACATTTATGCATAAAGTGCAAAAACTGTTGCTGCATCCCACGGTAGTGCACTTTATAGCGTTCACATCTTTTGTCGATTTTAAGCAGCCAGCACATTTCATTTTCACCAAACGAAAATTCAGAACTTCAGTAAAAAGACTCACAGAGGCAGGACTTTTGCAGTTAGTTCGAGTGATCACTCTGCGCCGTTGATCTATGACCGGCCGCGTAATACACACAGCTATTGTCACACCAGCGGGGTCCACACGCAGTTCACACGGTTATTTAGCGGAGTTAGAGTAGCAAATCGCCTGCACTGCACACGGGCTGCGCTTGAACTTCGTCGATAGATTAGTACCCGCACTGATTAATTAATGGTATAAGGTTCGAAACTTTACTTGTTTTTTGCACTTATACGCAGTGTTTTCGTTAAAAATCAATAATACTTTTATTTAGTGTTTATCACTGATGGTAATTATGCAACTTTTATGTAAATTACGAAACCTTTTTATATTTAAATGAATATTATCACACAGAGCTTTACTACAACACAGTTGACGATTAGACCGAGGCGTCAAAGATCTCAAGATTAATTAACAGTGTCTTCGATTATAATCATTTGATATGGGGTTACATAAAATACAAGGTATTTGGTGGGTCTTCCGTAATATTAAAAGGTTAGGAACCCTGATGTAAATCATTTAAAAAACTCTTGTATAAAATGAAAAGAGGTCGAAAAATTTTCTGATTATTGTTTTGTTTATTTCGCATAAGAAAAAGATAATTGGTTTTATTGAAACCCTTTATAAATAAATAAAAGTAAATACACTTTCAAATTGTGTTGGTTGGTATGATTATCACTCAAAGCTATATCTTCCAGGCAAAAAAACGAACAAAAAAAGAAATAATTTTATTTAAAGTCACAGTAAAATAATGAAAATACGGTAGGTAATAAAAAATAAGTAGAATATGCATTATTGCAACCACAAAACAATAAAAATAGGAGAACGTAAATTGGGAGTAACGACGGGCGGCCTTATCACTGAATATAAATCTCTACAAGACACTCTTTAGAATGTAATTTCTGTAAGCAGAAGTCTCTATTGTTGTCTCTGTGTACTGCAATGGCCAAGGGACGGACGTGGACAGACGGACGACCAACTTGTAATATTTTCATTATATCCAGTCCCACTGGTCTTGCAGTCTGGCTTTAGTTTTGATCAGCTTAGCTACTTCGAAATTTTACCTTCCGGCTAGATATTACTGTGACTGAACTGCCATAGTAATATCTATTTAATTACACGATACAGCAATACTCGGCAAATTAAGTATGAGTAAGAATTACTCTAGGAATCTTAGTCAAGGATAAGGTAGATCCTACGGTTTCATGGACAACCTTTCGCAGCTCAGGATCGAAGTCAAAATGCCAAGAGTTTTGAAAGTCATTCGTCCATTTTTCTTTCCACGGAAACGTATGATCCGCCATTCGCGTATATCAACCACAGAAAATAACAAATTAGTACGACAACTAAAAAATAGATCCACATTCTAATTACAAAAATAGGAGTACATATATTATCAGTATAAATTCATTTTACATCTAATTAATTATTTATATAAACTTTCAAAGAATTTATATGCAAAAATCATTATAATATAAATAAAGCTAACACTAAGTAAGCGTCAAGCGTTTTATTTTTATATACATTCGTTTAATAAATAAAACACAGACTTCGAACGAATATTTACAGATCATGCAAACATTTGTCCCGCAGTGGAAATCGAACCTGCACCCTTTTGCGTCACAATCGGTTATTTGCCCACCGCGCCACAGATGTCTTAAATCTGTTTATGTTTTCCGCTTAAATTGCGAATGCGGCGAAAGAAATCTAAAAAAACTCATCACATTTTGTATTACCTAGTTGTATTCCATGCAAACGCTTATTTCGCAATTGATATGCAAGCCTCGGTGGCGCAGTAGGCAGCGCGTAAGTCTCATAATCTTAAGGTCGTGAGTTCGATCCTCACCCGGGGCATAATTTTTGCATCATATTTTTTTTATTTGATAGCTTGTAGTTTGTAGAACTTTTTTAAGCCGATATCTGACGAAAATGTACTGTGGCAATACTGAAATATTTTTTGATATGGGTAATAAGTCACTAAAGGTGACTTGCACAACGATGCCTAAACATATTTAGTGGCTGATTTAAGGAGTTGGCAAATCGTACAAATACGTCATATTTAAACATGTTTAGTCGCTAAATACGTTTAGGGATAATTGTGCAAGTAAGTAAATACTGCACTAGTTACTAAGGGCACTTGTATGTTTTGAAACCTTATAACAAATTGTTCGCACTTACAATAGTAAGTTTATATTTCAAGATCAAAATCACAATTTCAATATAAAATCAAAATAAAAATAAAACTTATCAAAAAAAACTATGTTCAGCGGCGCCATCTATGAATGCGTAGCAATAAGTGAATAAACTAGAACTAAACCTATTTTTGTTACCTAGCGCCACCTAGTACATTACTCTTGAACTACGTTGTAGTTCTACTTTGCTATTGTTACCATTTTGTTCAGTGCTAGCTTTTACAGTCTTACTAAGTCATCATGAACGTAGTTCTTAAGAAAATGTTTAGATGGCGCTTATACAAAAACTAGTTTTAGCCAAAATCATTACCATGAGTCGGGAAAGACTGTTATTTTTTTTTATTAATAATTCTCTTGTACCACACAAGTAACCTGATAGCTTAGCTATCTATAGATTGTTTGCAACGGTCTTTTACGATAGATGCTTCAACTGTTTCTTTTGTATTTTAGTCTTGTGAATACGTAGGTATGTTAAAAACTATAATTTTACTTATTATTTATTAAAAAACCTAAGTAAGGAAGAAGAAGAAAAATAAAATACATAGGTATGTAGGTAGTTATAATAACCAGATTAACAGAATTTTGAAGTTGGTAAATTCTTACAAGTTTAGAAATAGGTGTACATAATTAAGACATGTTTTATCAAAAACTGAACGCTTCGCTACCGCGTTTACCTATTTGTTGACACATTTGCGTTTGCTGTGCACAGCAAATCATTTCAAAATGAGCTTTGTGATTACAGAGATTAAGAACATTTCGCTTTGACGTAATGAAGTAGAGGGGCGTTCAGTTGTAGATTGAACTGTCTCTATATCATAGTTTTTATTGGATTAAAATAAAAAATATATGTAAGAAGGTACGTAAGAATTTAACGTTTTAAAATCATCAATAATTAACTAGTGGTTCACCCCGAACCTCGAATCTCGCGGGTCTTCCATAAAACAAAAATATTATTTAACTAACCTGCCCCGCTATTTATTATATTTTGCTAACTGCTTCGCACGCGTGGTTTTTTAATAAAACATTACCCTCCTTTTGCGCAGTAGGGCCAAAAGTAGTGTATGTCTCAATCCCGGACATAATTATATCTATAAGTGTTAATGGATAAAAAATTTATAGATACGTCTTTTATTTTCACATGAACCCAGCCAGATAAAGAGAGTATCTTTTTTATTCGACAATTAAAGTTACTCGGCGGTCGTGAAATAGGTACCTATGCCAAAATAATATACTAAGTACTCGTAGGTATACAAATATTTTCATAATTAATCATAATCAATAAATTATAATCATAATCGTCCAACCGTTTAGTCCTGAAAACGTACCAAACAGACAGATAGAGAGACAAACAGACATAGAGACAGAGTTACTTTCGAATTCATATAAATAATCAATCTTTTCATATAAAAATTCATTTAAAAAAATTTAGTAAGGATGTATTTTTACACGTGGATTATGGTTTCGAGATTAAGTAGTGACAGTAAAGATGATGACGAACGCAATAAAAATTTATTCAAAAACCTAAAGGTGTTAAGTTTCAGTCGACGATAAAAAACGATTTATTATACATATTCACAGTGATAATTTAATTCATGTGCGATTATACATAATCTAAATGCAGCTGTCTACTAAAGCGTAAACGTACAAAATAATTTTCTAATAAATTCATGATTTTTCCGCATTATAATAATAAAAGTCTTACTTTTTTTTTGGTTTCATCCGTTTTGTACCTACTTATTTACGAAGGGCGTCTTGCGCACGACGAAGCTTAAACGTATTTAGTGGCTAAATATGAGTTAGCTAGTTGTCAAATCTTACAAATACGTAAAAATTAAACTTGTTTAGTCGCTATTTAGCGACGTACTACGTACGTATAATACGTTTAGGAATAGTTGTGTAAGTTAAATGCGACATTAATTTAAAACATACATCCGTATTAACTGATTTTAGAGGTGGGTTTAATTCTTGTCGCTTGAATATTTATCCAGTAATCGATACATTTCCAATTAAAAAATTTTAACGTAAATCGGCGGTGCCTTTGCGACGATGCCGCTCAGTCAGTTAAACAGGTACCTACTTATATGATGAATGAATATGATTTGTTTACCTATTTTATTTTTGCTGTTTCATTGATTTTTGAGTACTTGAAATTAAGGTTGTTTGAAAATTTAAAATTTTCTATGGTAATGAATTTGAAAAAAACTATTTAACTACAATACTAGCCCTACCCGTGTTGTCATTTAATGTCGTACGAAACAAAACACGTACTATAAATACTACTTTACTTACTTAAATAATATGTATATAAATAATATGTATATACATATTATAACATGTACGTCAAAAGATTTTTTTAGTAGATATAAGTTTCATTTTAGTAACGTTTGATTTTTTTTTCTATATGTAAATAAAGTTACATCAGATTTAAAATATTATGAACAATACATAAGATAATATATTCCTACATATCATGTATACCTAAGCTCAAACAGACAGGCAGGCAGATTTAAGTGGTTATGTTATACACTTTAGTCGACACTGGTGTTTAATTAAAATTGTTCTTATATTAGCAAGGTCGTTCACTGGCGCCAATGCTTAAAATTCTACAAGATTTTTTTCATAAATAATAAGGGATTTACCTCTTTCGCATCGATTTTTGCAAATAAACGTCATAATTGATGGGCATTTTGTGGTTTTAATGATGTTATTGCTAACATTTATCTGATTAATTGCTCGTAGGATACCTATCACGAGCCGGACATAAGATAATAGAAATACGGAAAATAGGTAGGTAGTTAGTCAAGTTACCTAACATTATAAAATAATGTTTTGACACAGAAATGTATGCTTTAGGCATTTTCCATGTATTTTGGCCAGGGAGTTAGATTTGCTAACAATTTTTTTATGTTATCTGTTGTTGGGGCAATCACATGGACCACCTGATGTTAAGTGGTAACCATCGCTTAGCAACATGCCCTACGATGCACTGCCCTGCGTCCATTAACTTGAGACGTACAGGTGTAAATCCTATGTGCCATACCCTTCATACCGAAATACAGCAATGCTGCTTGGCGGCAGAAATAGGTATGATGATAGTACTGCCCCAGACGAACCGTTTCACAAGGAAATCTACTACTCTTAAAAAAGGTTTGCGTTTGACCACGATCTCATCTAATGGTGAGCGATGATCCAGTCTACGATGGTACACGCTTGCCTAGAAGACACCTGTTCACTCGTGATTTGAAAACACTTAGGTTGTAGTTATCAGGAAACATTCTTCGGATCTTTGGAGCAGCTGAATTTTTTTGCGGTCAAAATGTTGGACGAATAATATCCGGCTCCCCGCTTTATATTTTACATCTTTATTGTTATTTTACTCTTATGTAAAACATTACTTCAGATAATATCATAAACTGGCTGAACCGACCGCGGCTTCGAACGCGTGGTTTGTCAATAAAAACATTACACTCCTGCGCAGTCGGCTAAAAAGTAGCCTAGGTTCCAATCCTAGTCATAATCTATCTGTCTACCAAATTTCACCAAATTCGGTCTAGCCGTTTAGTCGTGAAAACGTAACATACAGAGAAGACAGAGTTACTTTCGAATTTACTTAAATTAATTAGTATAAATTTGTGTGTCTAACTGGCTAATAATAATGCTGGACATTTCACACAGCTCTATCTTACCTCAAACTAAGCAAAGCTTAAAATACTATGGGAACTAGACAACTGATACAATACTATTTACTATTTTTTTGTATTTACAAAAAAAGTATGTAACTATGGACCATAGACATAGACCATGCAAACATTTGTTCCGCAGCGGGAATCGAACTCGCTTACTCCTGCATCTTAGCCGGCTATTACGACCTCCATGGCGCAGTGGGCCAATAGCCGGCTGAGACTCAGGAGGTAGCGAGGTCGTTTCCCGCCGTGGATAATTGTTCCGGGTCTGGATGTTGGATTATATATTATAAGTATGTATTTACAAAAAAAAGTATAAACTTAAGTATTCTATCAGTTAACTGGTACCCGTAATAAAAGCTCTGCTTAGTTTGGGATTAGATAGCGCTGTGTGAAATGTGCAGCTATATTTATGTATTATTATTATTTGCCCACTGCGCCACAGAGGTCGTCGAGTATCTTTACACTTGTCTGAATTCAGAGTCTTTTCCATACTCTCAGAATATTGCAAAGCGTAAAGCGGGTTTTAGGTTATGTTTTAGTTTAGAGTGACCTACAATCTAACTACGGCAATAATCTATGTTATGGTCACCACGGGTACAAAGTTCCGCAGTGGCCTTAACCTATGCAAGAAGTTGCGCGTGTTGGAATTCCAAACAATACCCCATCAAGTGGGCGCTTGTTTGGTTTTAATACCTTTGGCCGCAGAATATGTTTTATGTTACCGCTACTACCCGCTAGAGGCGCTGTTCTGGTCACCGTGTTCCTATACAAATTGACAGTTTTATCAGTCATGTTAGATTTATTACTTAGTATTTCATAAATATTTTATTTTTATTTTTAGATGCCTTCAGCAGTTCAGCCTACCGAGTTAAGTAAGTACGTGTGTATTTAAGTTTTAATTAAGTACTTACTAGATTGTGTGACTTATTGAGTATGTTATGATATCCTGATAAATAAATATAATTAAATGTAAACATAGTACTAAATAATTAAAGTTAAAATCATAGGGTTAAATACACACTAATCAAGAGTTTAAAAAAATCTTTTACATAAATAGGTAAGGAATTTTTTAAACAGGTGCTTAACTTTTCGTGGTTATAAAGATAATATAAAAAAAATACCCTGTAGATCTCAACTTTTACAATTTTTTTTGTGAAAACAGTATCAAAGTTAGTTTAAGTAAGTAGGTACAAGGTAACTAAGTACTTACATAATTACCTAAAAACCATTTTGTAATCCATCCATATCCAAAACAAACCATCTTGGAACCGTTATGAAAGCGTTCAGTAACTGATTCATTCGCAAAAATATTAGGTAATTACCTGTACCTAAAATTTTACCAGCCATATTAACACTTACAATGCCATCGTGATTAATTTTACCAAGAATGATTACAAGCTTACAACCTATTTTTAAATCATTTATTATCCGTTCCACTCATCAGTTCCACCCATTTTAGGACAAAAGGCGGGCTGTTCGAAATAAATCACAATATTAAACGTTTTAGTTGACCCTCTGTCTTGGCACCAACCACTTAAGCCTTCGTTAAGGCGAAGTTATACTTAAAGTAAAAAAACCTATTAGTATATTTTGTTAGTATTTCGTACCGCAAGGTGGGTTTAGGTGCATAAGGTTATTTATTTAAAAAAATGGATACTTACATGACACAACGAAGTAAAATTAAAAACATGTAGGTATTACTCACTTTTATTGATCGCTTTAAATGTATCCTACAGAGTATAAGCAAGTAAACATGTATCATTTCATATTTTTAATTGTTATTCAGTAACCAAAACCACGTATTCTTCTTCCTGCCCTTTTCCTACATTACACGGGGTTGGCATAACATGTATTCCTCCTCCACATCAGCCGTCATCTCCGTTGTCACTGCCTTCCTACCCATATTATTCTTCACACAGTCCATCCATCTCTTCTTTTCCTCCTCTTCTTCCTGCCTTCCTCTACTTCTATATCCATCCACACTCATATCTAACACTCTTTTAGTCACCTGATTTTCTTCCCTCCGCCTGACATGCCCATACCACGCTAGCCTCATTACTCCTCAATTTTTCTATCACTGGAGCTACTTTTAAACTCTCGTTACTCCACACATCCATCTCAACATTCGCATTTTGGCCACCTATATAAAATATATTTTATTTTAACGCCACTGAATTATTAATATGTTTAGAAATTTTCATATTTCAAAAGTAAAATCGATCTTTTAAACAAATTTAAAAGCGGGCCTGCACTTAAATAGTGAAACAGTGACTATGCACCCCTAATCACACAATAAATATACCCCTTTAAAAAGCGCCGCCCTAAAATGCTATTAGCTGTTAAACAACTGATTTATCTCTGGTCATTATAGCCGTTGATTAGCTAAGGATGATTTTGAAAACTTATGACCATAGGCATGGGCAGTAGCCATTTTACAGCATCCAAATGATACCCATTTGAGTACCTCTTATATCTTTATTGCCAACTTTGGTGGTCTACATTTGGTATAGCGTTGTTCATTTCCCAGTAAGTAAATTTCTAATCATCGTAGTCATCATCATCATCCACTGCTAGGTTTATTAGGCCTTCCTAAGCTTATGCCATCCTCCAGGATCATCTTACGCAATGACAGCCTGCGATTATTATAAGTTAAAATAACATTTTAATGAAAAAAAGCCTATTACAGAGTTATTTATACGACTATCATGTAAACAAGTAACACCGTAAGATCTTGATTAAAAGTTACAAAATAAAATAAATAAATACTTTTGTAGCATCTCGAAAATATTTGAGATCTCTAGTTGCGGGTGTTACCTACAAATCGACAAATAGGTACACATTAAACTGAAGACGCATGTTTGAAAATTTCTGGTAAAACAAGGAATTTTACTCATAAAAATAATATATCTAATGAATCATGTGTGGTAAAATATTCGGTTGTTATTAATGTGAGAGTATTATTATTCTGTGTGCATCTTCTCACAAAGATGCCGCCAATGCACTCAATATCACAAAAAAATGTAGAGTCGTGCGATAGAATCTGCTATAAAGTTACTTTACATAAACAGTTTTTTATTACAGACACAATAAAATAAACTATAAATGAATATTAAAAGAAAATAAATATATTGCATGAGTTTTACTTAAAAGTAATATTAATATGTAGGTTTTTCCAAATATTCATGGACATTATTATAACTAAAAACGAAATATTTGCCTTCTATTTTGGCACAAGTTCCATGCGCGTATTTGGGCGTGGTTAGTTATTGGCAGATAAATCGATTATCAGCGTTCTTCAGCTCAGATTCTGCTGCTCCATCCCTTTTCCTAACCAGCTCCACCGATCCAAATTGAGTTATCAACTTTGGTGAAACTCATTGTTTTATATAGGCCTTTTTGTGCCGAACGCGTTTAATAGTCAATTAATGAAGCTACCTGCGGCGGTTATCCAAAATTGATCACAAGGATATTGACCAGTCATGGCCCGGGGAGAACGAGCGGTCAATTGGACCCCGTGCGTAGCTTGAGGGTTAAATCGATATGTGACTGTAATCATTTGAATGAATGTATTGATATGGATATTATTTGAATCAGGATTGTATTTTTTTAAACTTTCGCGTTCACCTGTACCTACTTATCTAATTACTAATATTAAACTGGTGTAAATAAAAATACGCGGTAATCAGGATTGTACCTATTTGCTGTCTGTCTGTCTGTCTGTTCTCGCCTACAGGTCGTATGGTTCAACCGATTTTCACGAAAATTGGCAGTTATTTATTTATTAACTGAGCACTAAGGACTTTATTCTACGCAAGATGTTGAAAAAAAACAAAAGGGGGAGTGGAGGGGGATGAGGGGGGAGTTTGCTATAGCGTTATATATGAAAGGATTTAAAATTTTGCTTTTTTTCTGAAAATGTATACCTATCTATACCAATCAGACTACGCAGTTCTCTCCGCCTTCATAAGATGAACTTGTAGACACCAGATTCGACCTCCTAGGACCAAGGGAAAACGAGTTATTGCGAAAACTTATACCAATATTTTGTTTTAAAGTCTACATACGTAAGCTTACTGGAAAATTCTAAGCACCTGAAATTCGATTTAAAATTGGACTTTCTTCGTTAATTTTGTTGCGCAAATTACTTTTTGGTCTTGGGACGCGAGGTCTACTGTTCTCACAGAACCTCTAGTTATTTAGGTACTTAACTTATATAACATTATTATGAAATAAGACTATATTACAGTATTTTTATAATTGCTATTGACTTTGATCATTATGAATAAAAGGGTTAAATTTTAATAAGCGTTTGTCTTATCTATATTTAAAAATCTGTGGGCGGACACTTATTTCGATAATCGACGGTATCCGTGATCTATCGTGATCAACGGATACGATCTACGGTTAGATTGATAAGCCGAAAATTACGCATTATTAAATTATAGGCTATTGATAGGAGCTGGTGTTTTTAATAACAAGCCGACGAAAATATGGATAGATTTCTTAGTAATACCTTATTAATTTATGGAATACCAAAAAATATATATATTCTACTGGGTGCTTTGGAAGACTTATATGTCATCATAGTCAATATCTACACCATCATGGTAATTACCAAAAAAAAAAGACCGGTCAATTACAAGTAGGATTCGCGCACCAAATGTTCCGTACCATCGGTAAGCAGAGTAATTAGCGCCATCTAGTTATGTGACTGGTAAACCAAGAAAACTAAAACAGATATCTATAAATCATATTCATTTCAGATTTTTCACTTTTCTAAATTCGGAGATAATGGAACGGTATTTTTTTATATTTTTCATCATATCTCCAAAAATGAACAAAATAAAAAATGCATTTGGAATGTGTCAATCAATCTCTTTGATATGACATCCCACTTGACCCTAGTTTTTACGTCAACCGAGACACAGATGACATAACAGTGTGTGGTCACAGATAAGATAACAGTATGTTCGTAAACTGGGTGGCGAGAGCCCATCCTGTGTGTTCCCATAACTTGTGTTTTTGCCCTAATCGTTATAGTTTATTCCAATTTAGATTATTGCTGCTATTAAACGCAGCAAACGGCGCTTGTTAAATGAAGCAAGAGTTTGGGGGGTCATTTTGTAGTAAAAATCTAGTGAAAATTATAGTATTTGATACGAAATAGCAATATGAAACGTCATCAATACAACTGGTAAAGAACTGTGTATTTATGTCGTTTGCTTCTAACGGGTAATTTTAACTGCCTCACCAGCGGCCGAAATAGCTCAGTTGGGAGAGCGTCAGACTGAAGATCTGAAGGTCCCTGGTTCAATCCCTGGTTTCGGCAATCCTCTTTTTGCGATTTATTATTGTATAATTATATTTTATATTATTAGTTGACACGGTTATTATGTATTATATTTCCATGCCCCTTATTAGTTTACATTTGTAAATTTTTATAAGTTTTGCGTATTCCTGCCAAATCTACCGCTTATTTTCAAATAATAATCAGTGCCGTGACTGAAAATTAAAACTAGACTAAACTATTTGAAATATGTTATACAGTCAGCGATGTAAGAAGGTTAAAATTAAATTTTCGATTAACATCGAATCGAGGTAAAAAATATTTAAGCACGATAGTGGTAAAATCAATATTTTGAACAAGCTTCTGTACGTGGCTGTCTACACCTACACGTCAATAAAAATATAATGTCTTGTAATAATGTCTCAATCCGGGTCACAATCTTATACCAAGTTTTATCGAAATCTGTCGTTTGGTTTGTCATTTTGTAAAGTTGTAGTTCCTGACCGATTACATTGATAAAAACTTATTGTCAATTGTATACCAATTTCTCCATGTTACACAAAAAGAGAGGTGTTTTATTTGACGCTTCTGTCCGTGTGTCTGTGGCATCGTGGTTCTAACGGATGTACCGATTTAGATGCGGTTTCCTTTATTAGAAAGCTAGTTTTACTGTAATGGTTCTTAGCTATGTCAGTTTACGGGTTTTTTATGTGTCGGACTTTGACATTATGTACCCAACTTGATGGTGTCAAGGGGTCTTTTATTTTTTTTTATTAATTTGAATCTTTAACTGTACCCTGAATACCACATTCTTAATAGGTATTTATATTTAGATATTATGTAAGAAAATAAACATATTTCATAAACAACATACCTGAACATAAATAAACAATGCTTTAATACCTGAAGTTAGTATTATTAAGTATTTCCTTCATATTGTTTAACACCTAACTAACACATGATTGTCCGTTCACACAGACCGGCTCGGATAATTTTTATCGCGATTAAAAAAGAGTTTTGGATCATTGAAATATGGTTGGATTCTTCATTTCACTTCTTTTTTAAACGGAGCCGACCCTAACGCGCTCAGTGTAAATCAAATCAATATCATTTCAATTACCCAAAACCATGCACTGCAGACAGTCGAGGCCGGCCCGCCACGACTGACACGTCGACTGCTCAACCTTCAGAGACTGGAACTTCGAATCATCTGTCTCCTGAACAAGCACCTCTACATCATCGGAGCAACAGACAGCCCACTCTGCAGGGCATGTCTCACCGAAGTAGAATCAGCTGCCCACGTAGTCCTGGGCCCGTAGCCAAATTACATTCGCCACGAATCTATTCGATTTCTACATACATTTGTTGTCGCTGAATCACGTGGTATTTCTATAGCATGTGTCAGATTCCATACATTTTCGGACGTATCGACTAGCGTCATCGCTAATCGACTGTAACTTGGCTAAGCCCTCTGGAATGCATGGGGGTAACAACACAACGTGCGGAAATTCTGGAAAATCCAAGATCACTCCATGAAGCCGGCGAAGACCCCAGGAAACTTCTGCGCTTCTGGTCGGAATTAGGCTGGCTATCCATGTAGTCAACTATCTCACGCATAATGGACTACTTATGAGTTCAAATGCGGAAAAGGGAGTCCACGAACATATAATGACTCAAAACTCTTTTTTAAACGCGATAAAAATGTACTCTCCTCTCCGAGCAGGTCTGTGTGAACGGGCACTTAGTGGGAATGTATAATGCTTAACCCGAGCATAATAGTCGTTACTTAGCACGTGTTTGGCTTCGTCGCTGCGACTTCATGAGTGTTTTAAATTTTGCAGCATGAATGTAGCAGGTAGGTAGATAATAATTGTTTATTATAATATTTAGTGAATTGAAGACACATAAGTAGTGCTTATTTAGGGGAATTTCCGAGGTAAGTAAATTTAAAGTATTGTTAAGTGGTCATTGTATAAAATTATTGTCATAGAGTCATAGCGCAAAATATTATGTGGTCAAAGGTTTTTTCCCGTCTTTACGTATAAATTTAAAATATCTACAATGCATTTAAATATGTAAATAGTTTTTATAATTAACTTCTTGTATGGTTAACAACAATATATATATCCCTAATCTAAAGATCCCGCTGGATCCCACTGCTGGGCAAAGGCCTCCCTTCCCTTCTTCCATTCATCCCTGTCTAGGACTATTTATATATGATTTAAATTTACTTACTTAATTAATTTACTCAATATTATGATGGTCAAAAAAGACGATAACGATAAAGCAAAATTCAGTTCAGTTCAGGGGGGACAACCCCGCTAATATTTGAACGTGTCTAATGTTGGAACGTAACGTGTTTGGTTTGGGTTTCACGTTGCCGCGTTAGTTTGACTGATGTCACGCGTGTCAGCGTTTTTGTTTTGGTTTTATTTTAGTATTATGGTTCTTGTTTGTGGCTACTGTGAGTAGGTAATGTCACAACTCCGCCAATGTCAATGTCATGATACTTTCATAAGCTTATTAAGAGATCCAGAATATTACCGTTATTCTGAATATTGAAAAACCATTTTGAAAAAAACAAAATTCAACAAACAAATGTTTAAAATTTAATGTCAGCTAACAGATGATAAAAATGATAAATGCCAAAAATTATAGAATCATACAAAGTGAAAGTTCTGTTTTTTTTTTCCTACGCTTCGCTCGATCAATTAGGTAATTATCTAAATCAAAGTATCGTATCGCCTTATCACAGCAGTTTTAATGATTGATTCATTAATGAATTTAATTTCATTGATAAGTTTTGATACATTGCGGCATAAATATACCTATAGTATTTATATGAAGGTAGGCATTCTTCTAAATTGTTCCATAATTTATTTATACTATACCAGTTGACCCGCCGAACTTCGTACCGCCTTGACATGCATATTACGCGGGCTGCCAACGCACGTCACCGGTAGAATTGTCAATCGGCCATCATTAGCTGTAGGTATCTATGTGAAAATGAATTTTCTTCACAATTTCTTTTTGCGTGAATTTTTCCGATATTTATATAGTTATTCTGCTATTCGGGGCGGAGACAAATCCATTTTCCTCATACAAATATGCAGCCAATGATGGCTGATTGACAATTCTACTGGGGCGACGTACTTTGGCAGCCCGCGTCATATGATTGTCAAGGTGATACGAAGTTCGGTGGGTTAGCTAGTATAGATATAAAAGAATATCTACTTATAGAGAGGCGTTATAAGATTAATGCCTTTGTCAATCTGTCTGTTAGTTTCTCGGTCTGGTGGTCCGTGTGTTTAGCTGTTGAATCAGAGCTCCAAAACAGATGCACCAATTACAATGCGATTATTCTATGTCAAAACTGGGGTTTGCGAGATCGATCTTAACTAGGTAAATTTGACAAGGATCTGGGGGTTTTTTTAATGTAGTAAGTTGCATAACTCTTCTGTTTATTTATTTATCAATAAGAAACATTGGTGTAGGCTCAGAATAGATAAAACACCAGAACAGACATTCAGCTGTGATTGCAAGCCGTGCGTTGTGTCCATAAAACAAAACCCGCGTCACGCGCCCACCCTCCCTACCCGCGTAATGTTGCTAGCTTAGTCATTATATACCCATTTTGGGATAAATGTTTTTGGTAAGATATAACTGATGTAACTATGGCACTATTTTATTAATCAATTAACAAGGCCGGTTTGCAAAACGATCCCTAAAGGTATTTAGCGACTAAAAATGTTTAAATTTGACATATTTGTACGATTTGAGAACTCCTTAAATCATATTTAGCCACTTAATACGTTTAGGCGCAAATCGCCTTAAAAATATATTTTTTGTTTTTTGGGAGACTACAACTAATAAGAGTTTTTAATCTCAGAATTTTAGAGTAGGTAAAATAATAACACTTGATATTTGGCAACACCAGCAAAATGGAGGATCATTATTAACGACAATTACAAACCGAACAATTTATTCAATAAACAAATAACACAACATCTAAATGCGCTACTTACGTATGAAATATGATCTCATTTTGTTTTTTTTTTGAGCTCTGCTGAATTTTTATACGTTGGGACGACACAAGAAGGCATTAACTTAATTAAATTGAACACTTTAAAACACGTCACGCGTGACGACGGTCACAGAGTAACTAATTGTGTTCACGTTAACATCTACCTACTCAATTGGAGTAGATGTTGATGCTTCAGTATTAGGCGCGTTCACTTTTTCTGGTGTTTTATCTATTCTGAGGGTGTAGGTTATAAATGTATTGAAACCTATGTAAGGTTTGAATATATACTAATTTTTCGTATTTAAATGGTCAAAAATATAAAAAGAAAATTGTGCTATCTACCTTAGCGGCCTGTCTTGAACTTTACCGTGTAACCGTGGCTTCTTAACACCATAAGTGGGCAAGTAGCTGAATTTATTATAACATTTAACCCCTCAATTACCCACCCCGTGGATTGTAATTAGTAGTATTACTGTGGAATTACGTTACACCAGTAATATACGGCGTAATGGTCGATGATAGTGCGTAATTATTTTTGTTCTTGTAAGTGAATCGATTTATTTTGTAAAGCCGCTCTTTTAAGTGTTGCTGGGTGTTTAAATGCTCTTGGAATTTATACGTTTAAAATTGCGCTGAGTTATTGTTGAGACATTTGTCTAAGGTTAATTATAATTGCATGAGTCTTAGTAGAAATGTTGACCGATTGAACAAAATATAAATCTTTATTGCTTTAAAGTACAATAAACTTAGTTGGAACTTGGAGCCCCATCTATCAAACTAAGCTGTAAGAATAGAATAGAATAATCATTTATTTGGCACACACAAAATGACACATGAAACAATTTTAAGGAACAGTAGATACAATTGAATCCATTATGACAGTTTGACTCATGTGTCTGCGTTCAGCTCAGCATATTGTTGGATGTTGTGCATCCAACGCTGCTTTTCAGCTGAAACCAAAGGTAGTGCAGCAGCGACGAAATATGTAAAACAAAAAAAAAATAAAGAAGTGAGTAAATAAAAGGTGTGTGCAGTTTTTTTTACATTTTATAAACATACTTTTCTAAAATAATATTACCTATATATATGACTTATGTATCTTACTTATGAATCCAAAGGTTATGAAGGTAAACGGTTATATAGGTAACTATTTAAAATATATTAATTTAGATATACATATGTAAGAAGAGTTATTGGATGACTAGATCGAAGAGAGGTCGATATTGATTTTACCATGTTGTATTTGGGCTTCCAATAAAAATAATTTTAGTTTTTTTCTAAAGCTGTTGCCACTTTTGGCATTTGGTGGTGGCAAATTGTTACCAAAAGCTGTTGCCATCTTGAACCTTGGTACGGAGCCTTTCCTTTGTTTTCTTTTATTTTTACTATCTGGAGATAAACAAGCAAGTGGCCCAACTGATCTTACGTGGTAACCATCGCCTATAACAAAGTATTACCTCGTAGGCCACGTACCTTAGAAACGTGCCCTACGATGTACTGCCCTCCGTCCATCAACTTGAGGCATACATGCGTAAAGGCTCATATGCCCGTAATTTTACATGAAAATTCATTTAGCCCGCGGTTTTACACGCGTTGTTTGTCAACAAAAAGTAGCCTTTAGGTTAATCCAAGTTATAATCTACTTACATACCAAATTTCATCGAAATCGGTTCGGTCGTTACGACGTCATTGAGTAACTAACAGACAAACAAACATCCAAACTTTCGCATTTATAATATTAGTGTGATTCTTTAGTGAGATGGGCGGATGAAACAACCTACCTACGAACCTAACCTCAACCAACCTAAAAAGGTAAAAGGGTATTCTCATAACTTTGATACAAAATTAAATAAGAAATCTGTCAAACTGGCAGCTATTGCGCGCGCGTAGGCGTGTCGGCGCCACCGCTCAAAACAAGTTATATTGTATGCTAATTCCAACGATTTCGAATAGTAATTAATACAAAAAATAATTTGTAAGTCGCGTTTAAGGGCACCGCAACTAGTATCTTCATAATGGTTTCGGTACCGGTTCAGATAAAATAGTTGTAACTGTACCTTAAATGTTACAGTGGGTGGATAGTTCCACTAATCATATTTAGGGCCAGAGTTTTTACTTTTTTTGGCAGCTGTTAGCACTAATTAGAATAAGAATCAATTCAATTGTTATTATAAATATGGGATTTGTCATGTGCCGTTATAACGATGTTACAACAATGTTTCAGTTCAATTCGTGAACCTTCATCACTAGGGTGAGTGCGATCCGCTGCGCATTGAGACTCGCCTCGATAAAACGGTACGTGTTAAATCCCGTATTTATAATAACTAACCAAAATAGTTTACCGAAACTAATTGCATTTGTATCAAAGTGCTTTAAAATGTATTCAAATAAAAGCGTGCTCGAAATACACAACCTTTGAATTGATAACCTATTCCTTTTTTAAATTCAGTTAAAAATATCTATTTACTTTCCTAGTGACGTCACAAGCTCACAAGTCAGTTATTGACTCGGTAATTACATACAACGCACCCTCATGTAATTACCTCTTCACGATTACACAACAAACGAAATCCTGTTGTGTTGAACGTGATGTTTTAATTAGTTACATCCTAGATATTGAGAAACGTTTTGACGTAATATCTACATTCTATTATCTAGCACAGCTTTTGACTATGAACGTCATTCGTAACAAAACTGTGGACGTTGGGTCTCGCTCAGGGACGCCTTTAGCGGCCGATTTTATCGACGATGCCCGAGATAGCGTCTGCCATAATTCACAGAATAAGGGCTAGCTTACACCAAAGCGCAGAGGAAGGATGTGTAAAATCAGCCAATAAAATCCCGTCAAAATCGTATTACGTCATCTACGTGGCGTTACTATCGTCTGAATTTACATATCTTCTTTCCGCTTTGGTGGAAATTGTCCCTAAAAGCTGCATTCTGTTATCAGGCGCTATGAAATGTTAAAAAGATAAAATAAATAAGTTAGTAAGAATAATTTCAAAAATACAAAACAAACATCTTCAAAAAGGGCTTTTAAATTAATATGCATTTATATCAAGTAACGAAAAACATCATAAGCTTAAAATTAAGCTTTTTGTAACTAAGCAAAGCATTTCAATTGGTATTACCTATACAAGTGTCTCTAGGTATACCTAGTCAGGTCATAAGTATTGTCACACAGTAAAAACTTTTCTTTTAAAATGCTGGCCACAAAAAAGTTTATAGAATTCGAATTTCGAATTAGTCATGAAAATAATAATGTATACTTTTTAGAATTTTACTCATTTTTAAATATGGAGTGGACGCTTAAAGAAGACCGTGATGCAGTTATTGCGTTGCATCGTTGCGGTTACGCGCCAATTCAAATATTTGACATACTGAAAAATTTGAATATAACCAAAAGATTCGTTTATCGCACCATCAAACGATACAATGAAGACTCTAGTGTAGATGACAGGTCAAGAAGTGGTCGCCCTCGGTCTGTTAGGACTCCAGCAGTGATAAAAGCTGTGAAGGCGCGAATTCAAAGAAATCCCAAACGTAAGCAGAAACTGTTGGCTCTTCAGATGGGGTTAAGCAGAACCACGGTGAAAAGGGTGTTAAATGAAGACTTAGGGCTTCGGGCATATCGAAGAAAAACAGGACATCGTTTGAATGCTCGTCTAATGGACCTAAGACTGAAGAGATGCCGCGCTTTGTTGAAGCGGTACGCGGGAAAAAAATATCGGGAAATTCTTTTTTCGGATGAAAAAATTTTTACCGTAAAAGAGAGCTACAACAAACAAAATGATAAGGTGTACGCACACAGTAGTGAAGAAGCGAGCAACCGTATTCCACGTGTCCAACGAGGTCATTTTCCATCCTCGCTCATGGTATGGTTGGGAGTTTCTTATTGGGGCTTAACAGAGGTACATTTTTGTGAGAAAGGTGTAAAAACGAATGCAGTTGTGTATCAAAATACAGTCTTGACGAACCTTGGGGAACCTGTTTCTCATACCATGTTCAATAACAGGCACTGGGTATTCCAACAAGATTCGGCGCCAGCTCATAGAGCGAAGAGCACACAAGACTGGCTGGCGGCGCGTGAAATCGACTTCATCCGGCACGAAGACTGGCCTTCCTCCAGTCCAGATTTGTATCCGTTGATTACAAGATATGGCAACACTTGGAGGAAAAGGCATGCTCAAAGCCTCATCCCAATTTGGAGTCACTCAAGACATCCTTGATTAAGGCAGCCGCCGATATTGACATGGACCTCGTTCGTGCTGCGATAGACGACTGGCCGCGCAGATTGAAGGCCTGTATTCAAAATCACGGAGGTCATTTTGAATAAACTTTAATGTCATAAGAATTTATGTTTTGTTAAGTTCATTTTGGTATATAAATGGTTACATAATGAATAAACTTGTTTCAATTATTTTATATTAAACATGTGACAGAATTTATGACCTGACTAGGTAATACTATTACCTATATATAGGAATGCAAAAAACCGGCTCTAAGTACAATTTAAAATTGATATTAGTAAAATTACGAGATACCTTTAAAACTGCCGCCTCGTTAGGTAGGTCTCTAGTCCAATAAATTATTTTTAAAGTAATAGCCGTTAAATATGCTCATTATGGTGGAACGCCTACCGAAAGTGTCGATGCATATTTTAGTAGCTTCATGTACAGTTACATAGATTACGCAAGATCTGTTTATCTCAAACATTTTATTTTGCACAAGTACCTACCAAAACCAGCATCAGTGAGGCTTGATTTCCATAATGTGAATATCAACTTTAAACTCAAATTATATACAATTATTTATTATTTAAAATATATTAACAGATAATTTTCGATTCCCATTATATTTAAAATCATTATCGAAAATTTTTGGATTCGATTTTGTATTAAGTAGCTTAATGATAATCTCACTAATTAATTAATTCAATTTTATCTGTAAACAACTAAGACCAATACACGAATGATAAACTATACGTATTAAACTCACAGCTCCATAATAATTATTATACTTCTAATTGAATTTTATCAAAATATAAAGTGCAATCATTATCTTAATTAATTTTAAGATAGCCGATACACGCTTCGCGTCAATAAAATACCTGTTATTGCATGTTCTTTGATTGTGAATTTATGAGGCATTGGTACGAAACTTGTTCGGAATGATCTGTCTAATTCTTCTCTAGGCATTATTTATGATAATACCACTGTGCATACCCAACAGAGATTATTAATTTAAAAAATCGTATCGGGCATCCATTAACGCCTCATCTTGTATGCAAATTGACATCTCGAAGCCTACAATTACGATGCCAATCGGTTTTTTAATTTTTCCTCTCTCATTTCCCTTAATTTTCTTTCTTATCTGTGGAGTTTACGAGCATAATAATAATGTACATATTGTAAAGGTGATGATTTTGGGTGGTCCGAGTTGAAAGTAATGATGTTATTATATATATGAGGTTATTAATGGTACGCTTCAGCTCAACTGTCTCATCAAGATAAGTTTGTTTTCAACGAGCTCTCATTAGTATTTTATCGGATGAACGATTGACTTTTAAAACGTTTATCTGTGTTTTAGATTTAGATTTGATTGTTTTTGAGAGTAAGTCGATAACTGTTCAATAAATTGAATTACCTCCATGAGCTTTTGTCGAGATCATCGTTGCTTAGTATTCGCTTTGTGCCTTCAATTAAAGCTGCAAGTCCTAGTTCTTAAATATTATTGCCCGAAGCATTAGTCTGACATGGTCCCAACATTTTTCATTACTTAAGCGACAAAGCGGTTGCATTGCGCCTATCGTGGGAACCACGTCTATTTACCATCTACATTTGTTCTCTTCAAGTTTCGACGACCAAACACTCCACGTCTTTTGTCCGAAAACGTAATGGGGATAGATAAATAAAAATAAGAGGACCTCAATGGAACTGGCGCTAGGAATCTTAAGGATGTGACGGTAACCGAATGTGATTGAACTGTAGGCATTTTTTTCTGACACCCAACTTTGGTTTGTCTGTGCGAAGTTTTCTGATGTTTACTCTTCATTAGGTATACAACCAAATTAGGAAACGTTTTGTGTCTATAAGCAAAAAACTACACAAAACATATCAGTACCTCTACCTAATTTACTAATACATTTAGTAAATGTAAAATATGAGTTAAGTAGGTACTAATTTCGCAAGTAATATGCGGTTTTTCATGAGTGGTTAAATAGGATCGTATCTTTTTCACCCAGGTGATTTGCTCTAGGTGAATTTTGTATATCGCTCTTACCTTTAAATTACCTGGATGAATCAAGTCTATAAAGTAGTGTACTTAATTCACTTAGGTGATTTGCTCTAGGTGAACTAAGTCTACCATCCCGTTTTTAGGGCTCCGTACCCAAAGGGTAAAACGGGATCCTATTACTAAGACTCCGCTGTCTGTCTGTCTGTCCGTCTATCACCAGGCTGTATCTCATGAACCGTGATAGTTAGACATTTGAAATTTTCACAGATGATGTATTTCTGTAGCCGCTATAACAACAAATACTAAAAACAGAATAAAATAAATATTTAAGTGGGGCTTCCATACAACAGACATGATTTTTTGCCGTTTTTATAGATAATGGTACGGAACCCTTCGTGCGCGAGTCCGACTCGCACTTGCCTGGTTTTTTTACATAACCAAGCTAAAGAAAAATGCCACATGCGACTTTAAGCTCTCATTCATAAGGACTTCAGAATTGGCGAAAAAAATCACTGAAAATCCATTTGAAGTGGCTAAGTCTTGGAGTTTGCAATTACTGGACGCCAAAATAATATGTCTCGACGTGTGAACCAAGCTGTTTATAAGGATTATTACATCGGGCAATATAGCTGTAGCTATCGTTAAGATAAATAATTTATGTGCGAACATGTCTGTGATTAAGCTGTAAAACATTATGAAATAGTAAGGGCTTTCACAATATATTACCACGCTATTTGAGTCACAGCTTTTTATTAACTTTCCTCGAGCATGTCAATGCTAAACTATTTTGGAAGAACACTTTTTACTAGTGGTTCGCCCCGAACTGAGATCTCGTGAGTCTCCCATAAAAACAAAAAATATTATTTGTGTCTTTGAATATCAAATAGTGCCATGAAATGACTAACGGGTGTTCATGTAATACGGTTACTCTTTTTTGGGGTTATTCTGGTTTTCTGACTGTCCCTATATTTGTGTCACTAAAGCTACACGTATACCAAGTTTCAGCACTGTAGGGCCACTGGTGTACCCTGTGAATTTTGTCAAAGTGCGGTTTTTAATATGGCTAATAACTTAAAAACTACAAGATTTAAACTAAAAATTAAAACGGCGTCAAAATGTACTCACCATTACCTTTTATTAGATCTTCCAATTGACCGTATAGTGCCAGTTTGTTTTTTTTACCACTTTTGAACCCCACTATCTCAACCCCCCCACCCCCATTTTTAACTCATTTAGTCACACCAAAATTATGCCATCAGCCATCACTACCGACCTTTATGTATGTACCTATATACCAAATTTCACGATGATCGGATAAACTCTTCGAAAGTTATCCTCATCCATACAACGCCGACTTGGCCAAGTTGATTTGGAGATCTTGCTTCGCTTGATCAATAATATTTTTTTTTTTTAATTATTTTTGTTTGGAATTTTTATTTACGCAGATGTCATCATACAATGGTTTTTTAAACCTGAAAACGGTTTCAAGTTACAGATTGGCTAAAAATGAATAGAATAGAATAGAATAGAATACTCTTTATTGTACACCAACTAAATTAAAAGTACAATAAAAATACACAAAAATTAAGGTAAGTACAATGGGCGGTCTTATCGCTAAAAGCGATCTTTTCCAGACAACCTTTGGATGGACAGGACAAAACAAAATCAAAAAGACGGCGGTGTATCTACGAGTATGTTCATAAACCTACATAAACTACCTATACTTACTAGTACACGAAATATATATACTTACAAATATAATAATATATACTTATATATAAACTACAATAAAGGAGATAAACATAACGATAAACTAGCAGTGCGTAGACAAAGAAAGGAAATGGTTGTATACCTTAGCTTTAAAGATAGGAAGAGATTTTGATGATCTAATAGAGAAAGGTAAAGCGTTCCACAGCCGCACAGCTTGAACTGTAAAGGAGTCACCATAAAATTGAAAACTGTGGACAGGGGTTTGGAGACTTACAGCTTCAGATGAGCATAGGTTTCGATCATGCGCCTGGTGCAAGAATACAAAACGCTCCTTTAGAACTAAACTGAACTGTGTGGTCAAAGAATTTATTCTCAAAAGAAAATATACATTTCACTTATGACAAACAATAGGTTTAAACTTAGGTTAAATATTCAGTGAGCATGCAGAACATTGTAGGTAGTTAAAAAAAAAAAAAAATGTTGCTGGACATTTCACACAGCGCTATCTAGCCCCAAACTAAGCAGAGCTTGTACCATCTTATAATATATTTATCTTATATATTATATCTTATATATATATTTAAGATATACATCTTGTTTACAATCTCATTTTGGAGTCAAATTATACTTATACTAGACTAGTTGTTGCATGCGCCTTCGTACGCGAAACTCTCTGTTGCAACTTGACACCTCATTTTTATCCCATGGGAACTGATTTATGGATAAGAGGTAGCCTATGTGGTAATCCAGGTTATAATGTACGTATATACCAAATTTCATCGACACGGTTCAGCCGTTACGACGTGATTGAGTAACAAAATCAAATAAACAAACATCCAAATTTTCACATTTATAATATTAGTGTGATGATCCTTGTGATTTTAATTTACTTAATGACCATCGTGTTTGTATCTAATACGAAAAGGAGCTCTGTAAAACATCAACTTTTTAACACAACACCAATTTTTAATTTTTAAGCACAAGTTTTTAAACAGATTTGTAAAACTAAACAAAACCATAGCGCCACGAGTGACCTTACTGACAGCGAACTATGAATGATATAACTAAAAAAAAAATAGGATTTTTTCATCAATAATAGTATTTTGACTACTATATCCCTTGATGGTAAGCAATGATGTAGTCTATGATAGACTCGCTTGCGTAGAAGAAACCTGTTCACTCCTGTCTTGAACCATGACTAGTTAATTTCAAAGACAGTGGTATCCCTGTTATGGCTTTTCAACGAGACTTATTACTTATATAAACAAAGGCTTATACGCTTGTTACTTATAATTATCCAGATTCCAGCAAAGAGGCTCTACAAACACGCTAGCCATTCAACCCTTCAATTCGGTGCGACAAAAAATACTCTACTTCGTCAATATTTGGCAACCAGTTTCTGAGACGGTCGCGAGTTAAACACCGACGCGATTCCGAATATTTTTTTTTTAATAAACTGCTAATAGCCGACCTTTATCACATTCAATCCACAATCATCCATTATTTATACGTGGCGCAGTAGGCGAATAGCCGGCTGATATGCAGGAGCGGGTTCGATTTCAGCCCTGGAACAAATGTTTGCATGTTCCAGATTCGGGTATTTTTATATATGTTTCTAGGTATGTTTTTGTACAAAAAAACATGTATTATGTATTATTCTATTAGTTATCTAGTTCCCATAGTATAAGCTTAGTTTTGTGCTAGATAGCGCTGTGTGAAATATGCAGCATTATTTATATTTATTTTCTCATTTATTTGTTTTGGGGCCCTAGACAACTGAACTGAGTGTGTAGCCTGCGAAGGCTTATTTGGTCACGGGTTAACCCCTTATATTTTATACCACAAGGCAAATGTTGGCCCTTCGTCCTTTTAACGCCACTTTTGTTTGAGAACTGCGGGTATTACAAGTCCATTAGGTCGCCTGCGGATATGTCACGAGGCTTGAGATGAAACGTTTTTAATAGCCAAGTGTGGGGCTATTGTTATTGTGGTGGGAGAAAGAGACAACAGGATGTTTATGAATACTTCAGACAGACAAAATAGTGTTTTCTGTTTTCTATTGAAAAATCTGTTTCCAAATGAAGATTTTGTGACACAAGAAATGTTTGTGCTAAAAATAATTTTAATTACTCTTTTGACGCAATAGTAATCCATGCAAGAGTTTGCGGGTTGGATACTCGCTGCAAATCTCGAAATAAGCTGAATTTGATGCCACAGTTTTATTTTGAAAGTGGCAGAATTTTCATTACATACATATCTATAGGGAAAGATTCATCCTGATTTCCATTTAAATGAACCATCAATGAAAATTCTTATAGTACACTTACAAGCTAGTTTGTTACCCTTTATCTATTTATTTCCAAAATCTTTGTAAAGGGTTGGCCTTTCTAAATTGTATTTTTATGGAATAAAATGTTTTGAATATAATTAAATTGACCAACTGTTGGATGGAGATGATTTTAAATATTGGTCATTTGATTTCCATTGAAATAATGACCATAGATTAAATAAAGGATCACCATTCTTGCAAAATAGAAAGCTCATATGTGCTACTTCTATCCCCTCGCATTGGTATATTTGCAAAACACTCCACTTCGCTTGTAGTCGGTATAATCCGGAAATAGTCGAGCCAGGGTAAGTGGGTATTGGTTGTGTCACTTCAAATTGGCTCGCAATGTAAAATGACCTTTATTGCCTTATTTTCTCTTTGACGATTGTGGCAGCTTATGCAGCTGCTACGTCTATGTGGCATCTACGGTGCGTCTGCGCGGCATCTGAGCGACAACTACGCAGTGTCAAAGTGGTATCTAGGTATTTAACATCTACAGGACAACACGCGTCCACACAACATCTACGGTGCGTCTGCGCGGCATCTGAGCGACATCTACGCAGTGTCAACGTGGTCTCTAGGTATTTAACATCTACAGGACAACACGCGTCCACACAACATCTACGGTGCGTCTGCGCGACATCTGAGCGACATCTACGCAGTGTCAACGTGGTCTCTAGGTATTTAACATCTACAGGACAACACGCGTCCACACAACATCTACGGTGCGTCTGCGCGGCATCTGAGCGACATCTACGTAGTGTCAACGTGGTCTCTAGGTATTTAACATCTACAGGACAACACGCGTCCACACAACATCTACGGTGCGTCTGCGCGGCATCTGAGCGACATCTACGCAGTGTCAACGTGGTCTCTAGGTATTTAACATCTACAGGACAACACGCGTCCACACAACATCTACGGTGCGTCTGCGCGGCATCTGAGCGACATCTACGCAGTGTCAACGTGGTCTCTAGGTATTTAACATCTACAGGACAACACGCGTCCACACAACATCTACGGTGCGTCTGCGCGGCATCTGAGCGACATCTACGCAGTGTCAACGTGGTCTCTAGGTATTTAACATCTACAGGACAACACGCGTCCACACAACATCTACGGTGCGTCTGCGCGACATCTGAGCGACATCTACGCAGTGTCAAAGTGGTATCTAGGTATTTAACATCTACAGGACAACACGCGTCCACACAACATCTACGTTGTGTCTAGCACAACAAAGATGATATTGGCTCTTCCAATAAAGTTTTTAAAACATGGGTTTTTGAAGGGGATGCCTACTCAGTAGCGGCTAGATGCAGACCGAGAAGACAAAACGATAAAAGGATAAAATATTTTTTACCATGATTTGTTTTTACATGTTTTCCTCTTTTTTTTAAATGTTGACTGAAATTATGAATTTCAATTCAAGTTAAGCCAGCAGGTAATTCATGTCACCGACGCGTTCCCATGTTTGATCAAACGTTTAGCACGTACTTGCAGGTACCAAGTAGACGGTTACCTGCAGTTTAGAGTTCCACACTCAAATAGTCTAAACAGAACCCTATTATTATGGCAACGCTGTTCTTTACGTTTGTCACAGGCTTTTAATTTCTTTAGGAAATAGTATAGGATTTGGGAAAAAAAAACTTATAATGCAAACTTTTTGCCTATCACACTAATATTATAAATGCGAACGATTTGATATTTCCTATATCTAATTTCTTTCTCAATTTAAGTGTCGTCTACCTTACCTGTTTATGTATTGTCTATTCATCTCCTACCTTACTTGCGGAAACTTTTAATTGGCCTTCTTTATAATAAGTAGCAGTTACTGTTGTTTATTTCCTACTCAAATACCTTTTCTGTAACCTAGCTGTAAGTTTTCCAAAAATTCATAAAATAAAATAAAATAAATAAAAATATTTGTTTATTTATTTATTTATTTGTTTGTTGCTCAATCACGTCGTAACGGCTAAACCGATTTTGATGAAATTTGAATTGGAAAACCACGCATGCAAAGCCGCGGGCGAAAGTTACTCTCTAATAAACGCGAAACATGTGTGAAGTAGTCGATCGATCAAGCAAAAGGTAGACGTCGAATATGCACCACATAGTCGAAGCGTAGAAATCACGTAGACTTCTCCGTAGATGCCGCGTAGACTCCACGTATATACTGGGAAAACTTGCGTAGATGTTGCGTGACACCCTGTAGATGCCAAGTAAAAGCCTTGAAGATGCGTAGATTTCGCCTAGATGCCGCGCAGATGCTGCGTAGCCGCTACTACTAGATATAGCAGAACGCGTTCGCTGGAGACACAATGTGAAGTGGATTTTAAATTATATTTTGTCGAGTGCCAACTGCGCCAAATACAAAATAACATATCGAAGCTAATTAATAAACATTTGCATACTAGTGATGTGCTGTACTAATAATCTACGTAATAAGAACTGCTGTAACTACATTTTGCAAATAAGTATGATTTGATTTGAAAAAAATAGACATGGTTGAGAAGTTGCTAAGACTTTGAAACTACGTCTTAATGTATTAACTCAAACCTCAAACGTGTTGTTGTAAGAATGTATGAATGACGCAATTTTTATTGAAATCTCGAAATACTGATTAAGTAGTAGAAGCAATTTTTACGCTGACTGACGTATGCTAATAGATATTAGTAAAGGTACTCATGCCATAAAAATAAAACTAGTGGTACTGTGAGAAACGTATACCTCGCGAACCCTTAAATCAAAAATTGTATAAGTTCCGGAAAAATTAAATTATTTCAAAGTTAGGCCGGATATGCTTTAATATAATGCAAATACGAGTCCAAAAAGTAATTTGCGCAATAAGTCTAAACAGAACCCTATTATTACGGCAAAGCTATCTACACTTCTACACTTATATATATATATATTATTTATATTAATATTATAAAGAGGAAAGATTTGTACCTATTTTTGTATGTTTGTATGTTTGTAATGAATAGGCTCAAAAAGAACTGGGCCGATTTAAAAAATTCTTTCACCAATAGAATGCTACATTCTTCCAATTTGATATAGGATACATTTCATTTTGAAAAAATTAGGGATCCTTGGTAAAATTTGAACAATGTAACCGAAGGTGTAGAAAAATGAGTCTTAAAATGTCTTTCGTCGAATGCGCTGCCGAAACTATTAGCGATAGAACAAAATAATGTACAACAATATTGATAAAATCATAATGTCTACATCATAAAAACTCCGCGGTAGCATATGTCCAACTATTGTAGTTATGTCACTACAACAACTTTTTTCATTTTAAACATTAATGAAAATGCTAACCAAATTCAAACCATGCTATTTATGTGTTTATATTAATCCTTATCCAAATAAATTATTTTATGGTCAAAACCATTTAACTACCTATAAAATAGTTTTTAAATTATTTAAATTGGACTTTCCATTCAAAAAATATTACGTTAAAATAAAAAAAAATTCGTCCGTATTATAACGCTTCGGCAAACTTCCCGCCCCTTTCCCCCTCCACTCCACCAATTGCATCTTTTTCGCAAAATCTTGTGTAGAATGAAGTCCTTAGTGTGCCTCTCAAATTTGATTGAAATTCGTCGATAAATAACGCTAACTTGCCCCTTCCCCCCCCCCCTATTTTCGCTCCAATCAAAAATCGCAATCGACAAACAAATTTAACTAAATCAAGGAATGTGTCAATTTTCGTCAAATGCGACCTGTAGGCGAGAGCAGACACGACAAAACCATTTTTTGGTCAATCTCAAAACTGAGCTTCGCTCGCTCGGCCAATAACATTAAATAAAAAAGGCATTTATTTCTTACAATTATTACACTTACGTAATAAATGCATAATAATAATATTGTGGTGCCCCAGCCATACTCATGTTTAGGACCAAAATTTTAATCAAAAAATAAGCATCTGTATGTTCTAAAAAAATACATGAAACAATAAATAAATAACACTAGTATTACAAATGCGAAAGTTTGGATATTTCTTTATTTAGTTGTTTGCTTGTTTGTTACTCAATCACGTCGTAATGGCTGAACCGATTTCGATGAAATTTAGTATATACGTAGATTATAACCTGGAATAACACATAGATTAATTTTTATCCCATAAATCAGGTTTCATGGGATAAAAATGGGTAGTCAAGTCAAGTTGTAACAGCGCGTTTAGTTATTTTCTAGGTTACCTATACATTTAGTAGTGTAACGCGTACGAAGTCGCGGGCAACAGCTAGTATGAATATAAATCTGTATAGCCTTTAGGCAAATATTTGCATAGGAGGTAAGGAGTAAGGTATGGTTGCCGGTGAAATTACAGGCACAACACTATAAAAAATACTCGTTTTTCTAGAAACTCCATTTACCTAGTTACTTCTTAGGAGGGAGCTCACTAATGATTGGCTAACTTATTCAATTATTTGCTAAAATAACAGCAAAACAGATCAACCGAATTATGTCAAATATTTTCTTACCACATCGTGTTTGAAAACATCTTGAGAGTTCCATACATACACACCTGGTACAGTCAATTATAAAATTTACTATCAGTTTTTCACTCTTGAAAAATTATAAAAAATCGAGATATGATGATGATGAGATATGATGATGATGATGATGATGATGATGACAATCCTAAGGTAGACATTTAAGCAAATAAATATACTCTATTCAGGTAGCAAAGGCGAAATACAGAGCGGGGCAGTTTCGCAAACAAAATTGATGCCAGAGACAATTTTGTCACCGACTGTCGTTGTAACCGGGGCGCTTCGCCATGCAATCACAAATATATAGCTAACATTAAACACGGCACACCTGTATATAAACTATGTATATGGCCTATAAGTAGGTATCTACATACTTGTCTGGCTATTATCTTCAAACATACAAATTAAACACTCAATGCCTGTCCATTTGTACAGTAAAAACGCTGTTTGATTACGTATACAATATACGATTGTGTACATTTACGTTGTGTAGGGTATGCGAATTGTGTACCTACTAATGTTAAGATAAGTAAAGTAAGTTTTCGCATACCGCATTTTTAAAGTTTATCTACACGTGAAGCAACCAACTAATGTTAGGTAAAAATATTGTATATAGGTAAAAAGTGTTTTAAAAATACAAAAAAATATATATATGTGCCTTAAACACCACTTAATGTGTTAGGTAAAAATTTGAAAGTTTGTGTGGTCCCTACCACACAAACTTCAATTCGCCTATTTCGAATTTCGATGTTCGAGTGGCGCTATGATTAATTTGTTTTGAAACAAAAGAAGAAGTAAAAAGAATTTTCTTTAAATAAATTTATTCTGAAATAGTTCGTAACCCTGAATTTTTCGCGATAGAACATTTGTTCCTTTATCACTTTATCAAATGTTTCATACTGTTTTTATTTCAATCTTTAAACACGCAGAGCGACAGTTAGCTGTCTGTACCTAGTTACAGAATTAATAGGCTTGAAAAATGTGTTTTGTCCCTATAAGTCACGGTAAGTACCTACTTTTTACAAGTATTTCCGTCGTATTCTTTTCTATAGAAGTCTACTCTTTCTAGGTGCTAATCGCATCGCTTGACGGAGGGACCAGTTAGCCCCACTTTGTCCTGTTTGTTTTACATGTTACTACCCTCTAATACCCTCTTCCGGCAAGATTACGAGAAATCGCGCCTTTTTGTGGTAGTCGGCTACTTCGCTAACAAACATGATGGCTATTTATGTAGGCAAGTGTGGGTACTCACTGGGGTCTTAGTATGAATGAAGTTTTGTTGGAAAGATTACCTGATTTCACTGACCAGAGGGCTTAGCCAAGTTACATTCGATTCTAATCGATTCGTTTTCTACTTAAGTTTGTGTCGATATATCACATGATATATCTATAGCATGTGTCAAATCCCATACATTTTCAGACTTATCGACTAGCGTCATCGTTAATCAAATGTAACTTGGCTAGCCCTCAGTTCTCTACAGCTCTTGGTATTAAATAAAAACACGAATGTCTATTATGAATATTTATGTCGTATTGAACAGATATATTCATTTAAACTGTTTTACATTTAAACATTTAAACCACCGACACAAAAAAGAGGTGTTATAAATTTAACGCCTATGTCTGTCTCTGGCATCGTAGATCCCAAACGGATTGACCGACTCCGATGCAGTTTTGTAAAATAGAAAGCTTATTTAACTGCGGTGGTTCTTAGCTATAAGTGAAAAAGATCTAGGGGGGGGCAATCGCGCCAGCCGAACCGAAGATTAATCAGCAAGCTTTTTCGTGAAGGGATCTCAGATGTAATAAGTATAACACGTGTTTTTGAAATGTTTAATTTATGCTTGATGCTGTAATGTATTTAATAATAACTGATGAAGATTTTGGAGTCTGTAATGAAACATCAGTATGTACCAACTGCATACGTTTGTAGCAGTGTTTTTGATCGAGCGAAGCGAGGTCTCTAAATCAACTTGGGCAAATCGGCGTTGTATGTATGTATGTATGTTTGTTTGTCCGAGGATAACTTTCGAAGCGTTTATCCGATCATCGTGAAATTTGGTATATAGGTAGGTAGTGATGGCACAATTTTGGTGTGGTCAGTTTGGTGTGTCAATGAGCAAAAAATATGGGGGGGTTATTGGGGTTCAAGTGGGGTAAAAATAAACCAAAATGGTCTTTTGTAAGTACATTTCAACTCCGTTTTTATTTTTAGTTTCCACTTTGTAGTTTTCGTTATTAAACTTAGGTTTTAAACCTAAGCCAAGTGTTTAAGTTATTAGCCATAATAATAACTGAACTTTGACAAAATTCACAGGTTACACCAGTGACCCCACTGTGCTGAAAATTGATATGCGTGTAGCTTAGTGACACAAATATAGGGAAAAGTCTGAAAATCAGAATAACTGCAATTTCTACCCCAAAAAAGAATAACCAATTAACATGAACTCCCGTTATCTGTAATTTGAACTGTAGGTCAAGTTTTGGTTATTTGTTTCGTGGCACTATTCTGATAGTCAAAGATTAGGTAGGTACGAATCATATTTTTTTGTTTATATGGGAGACTCGCAAGATCTCAGTTCGGGGCGAACCACTAGTTATAATATTTTATAATTGTAAGGTTTGCGAAATAATAAACAAGATTGCAAGTTAAATAATATGATTTAATTTCGTAATTTTTCTTAGCAATTATTTCGTTCTCGGCATCTGAATACTTATATTTAGACACAGTAATACAATACGGAGTGTCACGTCATAACAAAATGTATATAAGCGCATATTTCATCATTATAATGTGGAATGTCTTAATGTCTTTTACTATCGACTATGGAATATGTAGGAATGTACGACTAACATTGACTGGATACATTTTTCCTTACGTTTTTGGAAATTCTAGGCAAAAATTTGAAGCTTAATCTTTCCCTTGTATATCACTGGGCTAGGTTTACAAAAATCTGCAATTATTGTATCTAGTATAAACTATATTTTACTACAATTTTTATCGAAGGTAAGTCTCATAACATTTCAAAGTAATCTATTCTGTTTTCGCTAATGTTTTATAATGATAATTGAACTAAATTGCTTAATATATTCTACGTCAAATATATAAAATTAAAAATAGTTACAACGGAACACAAACTGTAGTTATACACTGCCACCACGCTATGGCACAGATCTTGTTAAATTAACATATTTTATTATATATTTCTATTTAGGTAGGTAGTTACTGCAATGAACATTATAATTTAATAACAAAATTAAAGAATAGTGCGTGCGACGCCTTTAAGTCCTTGACCAAACTTTACATACAACTGATTAATTTAGAAAACTTTTAAAAGCATCACTTGAAATCAAGAAGAAAGAGAGATTCAAAAGCCTATCACTCATACAAAACAAACTTATGAAATAATATTTACAAAGCGCTCAAAATCATACAAAATTCACAGAATCATACTGAAATGAACATTAGTTAGAAAGTTATTTATTTCAGAAGTAAAGAACTAAGTCATTTCGACAGGCGAATCACAAGAGAGCGGTTGGTCGAATAGATTAAATACCCATAATTAAATACAATACATTTTAATACAACTTTACAACTAACACCTACGTTACATAATATTCTGGATTAAGTTTTTCGATAAATAAGTAAACATAATCGTGTAATTATATTTACAAGCAGATAACACGATCCGTACTTAACAGTAAAGCGTTTAAATAATAACACACTGAGAATTGACGTAAAGGCGTTTTGCTACACTTATGGCAAGCCAGCCGGAACGGCCGAGGGACCTCAATCTGGACTACTGTAACTCACCGTCCCAGCGCCAACATTCAGCGGTGGTCCATCCGGAGACTCGTGACCGACGAGACTACTATTTGCTCTCTCCACAGAAACCTTTTTTCCTTTTAGAGCACAAGCCCGACTGGCACAAGAGCAAACGCCACGATGTTGCACGACCTTAAGGAATTTCACAGCTTTGGCCCTTTTCCCCGTTCGAATGTTTGCTCTCTCGCTTCAGCTACCACTGATGCGGCGTTTGAAACGCCGCGGCCACCGCGAGCTAACCTAACGCTACCCAGTCCACGTCACTGTAATAATACTGCGATTGACTAATACTCTGTCCACGCACAATGTCCATCGACAGCCGGCAACGGAACGCGCGAAGCGTTGAAGCGTAATATTGCTGGTAGTGGTGGAGGGTCTACGTGCCGTCGCAGTTCCTCCGCCTCTGATGCCTGCCGTGATGGTGGCGCACGCCATGGCAAGGCGGTTTGATGGCGTTGGGCGAGGGAGGCCGGAGCCTACGCTGCGGGTACGAGCGCCACTTGGGCAAGTCTCCGGCGAGCATAGTGTTGTGTCGGTTGATGTCGAAGTCGTGGGCCTCCTTCATGAACGAGAAGCACTTGTGGTGTCGTTCGGACAGGCGACTCTTGCCACGCCGCAGCTGCACCCCGCGCCGGTTGAACCCTATGTAGCGGTCTTCGTTCTTCACGAGGTGGTATCTGTTGTAGCCGTCCACAAATTCCTCTTTGAACAGGCAATTCGGTTGTTTCTCCGCTTGGAATCGTGTCTGTGGACAAGGAAATCTCTATAAGTAAGCGATTTTCGACCTTAGCTGTAAATGTTATCCCAAGAGAATATGAACCTTCACCAAACGACACAATGATCACTTACCAGCCGCCTGCCAACCAGCCGTGAGCGGTTGAAGCACAGGTACATATCCTGAACGGGCGAGTGGATGAGGAGCTCCAGGTTGAAGCCACGAGTGCTGATGGTGAGATTCGCTGTAACAAAAGAAAGAAACAATCAGAAAAATCATGTTTTACATTATTGGAAGAATTGAAAGGGTTTCTTGTGAAAGGACTCGCTCGGAGAAGTACTACTATAATACCTATTTCTGCTACCAAGCAGTACTACTGTGTTGTGAAGGGATGGTTAATGGTGAATTAAAAAGCATATGAAGCTATATACCTGTATGCCTCAAGTTAATTGACGCAGGGCAGTGCATCGTAGGGCACATTTCTAAGGTGAGTGACCTACGAGGCAATTCTCTGTTATAGGCAATGGTTACAACTTCACATCAGGCCGGCCATAAGATTGTTCTATCTTCATGTCGTATATAAAAAAGTAGTGGTAACATAATAGAATGCGTAGAATAAGATGAATCCAAAATAGCATCAAGTATTTAGTTATGCTTTTAACAATTTGCTTTCTCTCATTTTGTAAGTACCTACCATAAAAATATAAATCCTTAATACAACATTGCTACATAACTTTCTACTATCTCACCAATATAAACACATATTAATTAACCCATAACAGCGAGTATTACCGAAATAGAAACGTAAATTCGTAGGAAAAATTCCTAATTTTCATTTTGATAGTAATTACTTCGCCCCAGGCGTATAATATTCGATTTGAATCAACGCAGCGGGCTTTGGACACATAATAAATTCAATTTACAAATCCGATAGAGAAACATAGTAAGCGACGTCAGGTGCGATCGTTAATGATATCTGAACGTCAATAAAATACAAAAATAAAATGTCAATAAATATTAATCTATGGGATATTCAATACATGGCTTAGCAAAGATTTACATGGGTCGGTAATTTTTATCGAACTGCTCGTGTGATCACGTCGTAAATTACGATGTTACGTGTTTGAATTATTGTAAAAAGTCATTCGTTTCTAAAAAGATAATTCGTAAGCAACTTTACTTTTGATATTTAGACACATAGAAATAATATACTACAGTTTCAGAAATAACTTACCTAAGCTATGTTTTTTCTGTCAAAACTTGCAAGTGCATTTTCTTTTATTGAAAGATATCATTGAAAGATAGCTTCCCAGTTCTCTAGAATATATGAGTGAGTTTGGTTTGTCTAAGAATCTTCTCATTTCTGATTTAATCGTGTAGAGAAAATCTAAGCATAGCACTTTTAGTGCGCATATGAAAAAGATTTTATTAAATTTGACCAACTTCTGCTGTCCAGATTTTTTTACTCCAATACAATGAACTAATACTAACAAGAAACTGTATCGATTCACATTATTAATAAAATTATTGAAAAAAAAATGTGAACCTTATTCCTTTTCTACGGAAAACTCACGCTTGACTAAAAATTTAACTATACCAAATATATTGCTTTATAAAAAAAATGGTTCCTTAGGCAGTTTCTCTGTCATCTGCTATAGCTTCGGATTCCCCCATAATTTCAGAGTTAAAAAAAACACTGTAATTCAGATGACTTGAACAACAATAAAAAATATCTACGTGTGTTTATTTCTATAAAATATAGAACTTTAACAAGGTTGTTGGGATCTTCTTTTAACTATATTATATACATGTGTCAGAAGACCCCCCTCTTCAATTGCCATACAATTTTTTTTAAATTTAAGTTACAGATTTATACATGGAATAGGTTATCTACTTGGTGGCTTTTGTTTGTCCACAACAACAAGTTTGCAATGGTTTTAGTTATATTGTAAGAGCTTGTATCGGAAACGCGTTAGATAAAAAACCAATAATACTATATGCCTTGTCAATGAGAAGTCAAATTGTTTCTCCGCTCAATACAAACCAGTCTACAACAGATAACAGAAGAGAAAATTTCTCTGGAATTTGATGACCGAACCCAAAACGAATAAAAAGAATTAACGGAATAAAACCAGGAATCGACCACCATTGACACCGGCGATGTCATTTCAATTAACATTATAGTCAGGGAGACAACGGCTACTACACTGCATGATGTTTTACTACTAAACTCGTGGAAAGCTAATGTCAGACTTGGAAGGTTGCAAAATACCACCAACGAACTACAAAACTAAATAATACAACATTGGAATATCGTCGTGTCGAAATATTTATCCAGGACTTACTAGTGTTTCTGAATGTTATTTTTCAACATAAAGTGAAATTCTGTGCTTAAACTAGTGGTTCAGCCTGAACTGAGATCTCGCGAGTCTACCATAAAAACAAAAAAATATTATTCGTAATCTTTGACTATCAAAATAGTGCCACGAAATAAATAACCAACTTACTTGACCTACAGTTTCATTCAAATTACAGGTAACGGGAGTTCATGTTGATTGGTTTGTTTTTGGGGTACAAATTGCAGTTATTCTGGATTTCAGACTTTTGCCTAAATTTGTGTCACATAAGCTACACGCATACTAAATTACAGCACTGTGGGGTCACTAAGTGTGAATTTAGGCAAAGTTCAGTTTTTATTATGGCTACTAACTCAAAAACTACAAGGACTTTATTAAAAATAAAAACGGAATCGAAATGTACTAATGAAGACCTTTCATTTAACGTCCCATTTAATCTAATAATCTGTCATTGTCATCATGTCATTTGGTTACGTTTTTTGGGGTATAAATTGCAGTTATTCTAGATTTCAGACTTTTGCCTATATTTGTGATACTTTAGCTACACGCATACCAAATTACAGCACTGTGGGGCCACTGGTGTACCCTGTGAATTTTGTCAATTATTCGTTTTTATTATGGCTAATAACTCAAAAACTTTACTAAAAATAAAAGCGGGGTCGAAATGTACTAATGAAGACCTTTCATTTGATATCTCACTTGACCTAATAGTCTCATTTTCATTTTTTTTACCCCTCTTGAACCCCAAAATTGTGCCATCATTACCTACATATATACCAAATTTCACGATGATCAGATTACGGCTTCGAAAGTTATCCTCGGACAAACAAACATACATACATGCAACGCCGATTTGCCCAAGTTGATTTGGAGATCTCGCTTCGCTCGATCAATAATAATTATTTGGCATTATGTGGTTGTTTTTTCGATTTATTGTGAAGATGTTCGTACAAAGTTATCACGGTATGCAAAATTATTTACGTCAAACCGGACCTTGTTAAGAAAATCATCAATCCACTTTCGCTTATAAAATAGAATGGGTTATTTTTTAGGTTTATTAGGTTGAATATTTGGCTCTTGATCTATCAAAAATATAATATCAGGGTGTCGTCGAATTAGATTGTGTTAATGTGGGTCATAGGATTTGTACATGGGACTGGAAAACACAGCGTAGGACGGCCCTCCACTAGATGGAAAGACGACCTGATAAGGCCCATAGCCGCATGCGTGGAAGCAACCAACAGCTTCCTGACCGTTGTTAGCGAAACATGAGCTCATCTATCATAAGGCACTGGATGGCTTTGCTTGAGCCGATCACATGCCTGGTGTCTCAGTAGATGTGCTCATGCTCCAATATTATCTCATTTTGTAATTTATCTTTATGTGTATCTATACTAAAAATAATTTTTATGTATGATTTTTCTGCGTTTACTAACAAAAATTATGGATTCCTGTCTAAGAGAAATCTCCTTCCAGTCAGAGTGGAACCCATCCAGATCGTCGCGCCAACGTTTTCGTGGTCTGCCTCGTTGTCGTCGTCCTGTAGGTGCCAGTCGGTGGAAATCTTATTCCTCCTTTCATGTTCCTTTCATTTGTGTGACATGCCACACAAATGAGGGTGCATTTGTATGACATGACCCGCCCACTCCCATTTGAGTCTTGCAGCCTTATACCCCACATCGATGGTTCCGGTCTCAGATAGTAGAGTAGTGTTGCGGATTCTATCAGTTCGCTTAACACCTAAAATGCTACGCTCCATCGCTTATTATTTATTAATTTATTTAAAGTATGAAGAGAGCTGTTGGGTGCTGTTGGACGTCATACGATACGATAATAATGTCTAAAGTCGTCGCTATGTATGAGAAGGTAGAATTTCAACTTCATTAATAGAATGAAATAAATAGAATAGCTTTGTTTAATATCCGCTTAAAAGCTAATTTCTAATATAAATTTTGAAATTTCTTGTTAAAGGAAATGTTCAATTGTTAAAAGACATTTTAGTATGATATCTAAGGCTTACTGTTTTCTCATTTTTCGTTAAATTAAGTAACTGGTTGATTGCATTTTGTGAGTTGTTGAGTTACAAAATTATAATTTTTATTAATTTAGACTTTATTTTCATGAAATATTGTTTAGTTTTATAGGTAGAATCACCCCCCCCCTTTTTTTGAGTTAACATACATTTCCAAAGCAAGCTTTGGCTCCGTTTTTTCATACATTTGGTGTATTATGTAAGTAAGTAAAATTCAGTGGTCAAATCACATTTAACAGTAGGTACCCCAAGAATTTTGTTTCGAAACTAACGAACCATGTAAACATTGCCTAACCATAATAGACCCGAGCTAATTTTGTCAAGACAACATAATCTCGAGTCGCAAATGTAAACAAGCTTTGAAGTTACCGCTATGAAATTTCACTTTATTTCGACATTTTTTGTAGTATTCGACTTTTGTTCTACAACATTAGGCTTAAGTATTTTTGCAAAATAGTTTAGAAGGTAGATGTTTTAAAACTACCGAGGATTTGACTTTACTGGTCTAATTTACTCATTTTTTTAATAACAGTAAAGTGTTTTAAATTAGTTTGCTATGCCTTATGGCACACTCTTTTTATTTTTAAGATAACTTGTATTTTCACTATAAGTGAATCAGTTTATAACATTTGTTATTGCAATTTAATACTTTCATAAATAAAATACATACAAAGCTTTGAGAGGGAGAGAGTGTGTAGAGCACATAAAGTAGTAAAGGAAGTCAACGTAGAATCACAATCACACTAATATTATAAATGCGAAAGTTTGGATGTTTGTTTATTTGTTTGTTACTCAATCACGTCGTAACGGCTGAACTGATTTCTATTAAACTTGGTACGTATCGTCGGCTTATTGCAAGAAGTCATTAATTGCAAAACATCACTAACTGCGTTTTTTTAAGATATATATATATTTTGACCTCCCTTTTAAAATGCGAGAACTCACTAACTTCTATCTAATCAACTTTAGCCGCTACGGCCTTGGCCATAAAGGTGATAACTGCAGATTTATGAATCACAGAGTCGTTTAAAATCTATAAGATATTTAAGTAAGTTTTTAATATTAATGTTTCTCTTAAAATCAAAGAAAAAAAATTGACAGAATTCATTAAATATTATTCGCAGAAAAAAAAGCATTATTCAGTTTCGAAAATAATAATTTATGGCAATTAGTTATCTTTTATGATACCAAAATTATCACTATCTCAGAGTATGTGATCTTAATGAATTTTATCTGTATATAAATTTTTTTGAATTAAGATTATTGCAATTGCCTAAAATCATTAATTTTACACAGTGACTTTTTTATTTCTTAATTCAAACAATTTAATTCAATATAAGAAGATAACGAATTCTTGCAATTTTCGCGGTTTTTTCTGTGTTGTGTAGTGAATTTATTCAAGAGTAGGTACAATGCAACAGAAGAGCGAATCATACGATTTGAACGCGGGGGTGGGGTGACCTGCGCGGGGTGGTGGCGTCGCATCGTCGCGCGCGCGGCCGCGGCTCGCTGCTCAGTACACGGCGAGCTACGATGCATAGTACACCTGTCGTATGCAATTAATGATTTCTGCCAAAATGCAGCGAAATACTAGATTTAAACCAGGGCGTGGAAGCCAGATTTTGGAGCAATTGAACTACGATAAAGAGAACATTGAAATCCAAGAAAATTCGAAGGAAATTACAAAAAATGTAAGTATTTTTCACTTACCTAGAGGTTGCTACTTATGTGTTTTGTCAGTTACCACTCTAGCTATACTAAAAAGGTAGGTACCTAACTTCAACTTATTAACGGTTGTATTTTTGTTAATATGACGTGCTGCCTTCGCCAAGTGGCTGTTGTAAAGGAAGACAAATATTTCCAGGATGTTAATAACTCGCCGACAAATGTAAGATCTTTGTTTAATACATACCTACCTAGTTACAATTCGTTTGCTGTTAGAATATACCTTGGCTTTTTTTTATAACCAAAGCAAGCTCTAGAGCCCGAAATACCTATAATCTTTCACCAAGCTTGCAGCTGTAGGACTGTACCTACCTAATTATAATGGCTTAGTAGGGAACATTTAGGTGTGACATGTTGAAACTTAGGTATACACTACATTAGGTATTACCTACTTCCGATTGTACTGATAGGTAAGAAGGTAAGCATCTACTTACCTAGTTCTCTGGTGTACTTAACAGCTTCTTCTTCCTTTGGTTCTTGGTCATGAGTAGATAAGTAATAACCAGGTTTACGTAAAGGGAAATCCATTTTTTCTAATCGCTACTACTTACTTCTTCTTGGTAAAAAAGGCGTAAGCAATGGTTTTGGTGGTTTTTTACCTGCCTACTTATTTTAAAAATCTTTTGCAATTTGATTTCAGAGTTCCATTGACATTACCGAAGGTACACCGTCTCCGCAGCCAGTACAACGGAATCTAATAAATGTTATGCATAAAACGGTACAGTCATCTGATGAAGAGGACAAAGAAGAAGAACAAATGGAAGTTATTATCAACGTGTTGTCTGAAGTAAATACCTACCTATGTTTTTTCTTTTTTGTATAGGCAATGTTGAGGTCCAACTAATGATCCTAGTACACTGGCATACGTTTATTTTGTTCTATTTTTCTTCTAGATTGTGGAAAATGAATCTTCTTAATGAATACAAAATGTAATGTACCTATTACTGGTATTTTGTAATAGTTTTAGGTACCTTTTATCCATAGCTACTATCCGACATCATAATAATATTTGTAAACCATCCAGAACACCCGCAGTGAATTTTTAAGCAGTTGAGGTCATTCCTTACAAAAAAAATATTTGAAATGTCTGTATTTGTGGGGGGGGGGGGGTTGGGTTCCGACGACCCCACTAGCACTACATCTCCGGTCGGACACATTGTATATCTACCAAAATACAAAATAAATACAAGCACTCACTAAATACATCTCTTTTTCTTTTTGTAGGATGATTCAGTTGCTGATCCTGACTGGCAGAATCTTGATGATTTACCCCCAGAACGTAGTGAAAACGACAGTGGTTCTATTTTGCAGACAGAAGTTGTTCAACCTAAAAAAATCAAGACTACGAGATGGCATAAACGAAGAGAGGATAGTTATGACCGAAATGCGCAGAAAAGGAATCGTTCACAGTCTCTACCTTACAAAAACTATAAAAAGCAAGTAAAGCCTCCTAAAGCACCAAAATCAGGAGATTGCAAATGTAAACTCAATTGCTCACTTAACTTTTCTGAGGAGGACCGTAAGGAAATCTGTAAGTCATACTGGGCACTCTCAGAGTATACTCGCCAGAAAGATTTCATACTGATGAATGTTACTGCACAAGCACCTCAGAGGCGTCTCGTTAAAGCAACCAGGAAAAGGAATACATCTCGCTATTATTATTTCGTAAAGGACACTCAAAGGGTCAGGGTGTGTGAAAAATTTTTCAAAAACACTCTATGCATTTCAAATGGACCGATCAATAAAGCTTTTTCTGAAAGGGGAACATCAGGTGCATTCGAAGGTCAGGACAGACGAGGGAAGCACGAACCAGTCAACAAAACCAAAGATGAAGATGTGCAATTCGTCAAAGGTCACATCGAAGCTTTTCCCACCATGGAATCGCATTACTGCAGAAATACTTCGTCTAAAAAGTATTTAGATAGTACTCTTTCCATCTCCAAAATGTATGAACTGTACAAAGCAAAATGTACTGATGCATCTAAAACACCTGTTTCTATAAACGTGTATCGTAATATATTTTGTACTCAGTATAATCTAGATTTCCACAAACCCAAAAAAGACCAATGTTTGATGTGTCATAAATATAACCGCGCCAAAGAAGAAAATGCGCCCGATTTAGCTGATTGGCAGAATAAGTATGATAAACACATATCTCTGAAAGAGCAAAGTCGAAAAGCTAAAGAGTTGGATAAAGTTCGGGCAAATGAAGATGATAGTTTCAACTCTATTACGATCGACTTACAAAAAGTACTACATTTGCCGACTAGTGATGTCTCTCTGCTTTACTACCTGCGTAAATTAAACGTCTACAATGCCACCATTTATGAAGCCCGCTCTCCAAATGATGGCTTCTGCTATATATGGTCTGAAGTGGATGGCAAAAAAGGAAGCGATGAAGTAGGAACTGCTCTGTACCTTTGGATCCAACGTTTACCTTCTACAGTCACCGAAATATCCATATTTTCTGATACCTGCGGAGGACAAAATCGAAACCAGTTCCTGCTATGCCTTATGTTATACTTAGTTCAAACTTCTCACCTAGATGTGATAGAACATAAGTATTTGGAGTCAGGGCACACACACATGGAAGTCGACAGTATGCATAGCGCTATCGAAAATCAAATGCGTCTCATGCCAATGTATTCTATGATTGATCTCTGTAACGTCATAAGATTGGCTAGATCGAACAGAAAGCTCAGCAAGATCAAAACTCCAAAGAAGCCTTATGAACCCATTGTAATGAGCAACACTGATATCCTGGATCTAAAAGAATTGCAAAGCCAATTAATGGTCAATAGATCAATTGATTCTGAAGGACAAAAACTGCAATGGCTAAAGGTGAAATGTTTCAGGTTTGAGAAAACCCGCCCAAATGTAGTCCTATATAGATATGACTACACATCTGATTATAAAGAACTCGACGTATCATTTAGAGAAGCCTCAGTTGTGCCTAATACAAAAAATCTCAGAAAACGAAAGCGTGAAGTCGTTAAAAATGATTTTGAATACAATAGCTATTCTCTAAAAAAGGCGTACAGTACGAAGCTTCCAATAACGAAATCCAAGAAAAAGGACCTTTTAAAAATGTGCAGCGAGAAGATCATACCTGCAGAACTACACGATTGGTACGAAAAATTACCTGACAAAGAAGGGCCAGATTTTCTTCCAGAAGAAGAGATGTCTTCGGATACGGAATAGACTCTACCCCGTTTACTCAATTCACGACGAGAGAAGTTATTTGTGTTACTGAAATGTTATTTTTCTCAGAATTTTATTTTTTATTCCGACTAAGTGGGACCAAAGTTAATTTTAAGCCATTATGCGGGTGATTCTGTGGAACGCGCGTTATTGATTGTTTTGTTGATTTAACGAAAAATGCTTCTATTACTTTTAAAGTGGTAATTCTATTACCTTTTTAATTTGAAGACACGGTAGATGAGAGAAGTTCCTTGTGAGATTAATAGTAGTAACTTATGTTAAATGTTGTTTTTTCTCAGAATTTTATTTTTTTCCTATTAAGTAGGATAATTCAGTTAATTTTCAGCCTGGTTGCGTGTTTTCTAAATAAAAAAAAATATGAAAAATGTGTTTTATTTGTTCAATCTCAGAAATGAATAATTAACTTTCTTAACAAACTCGCAGTTGCAAGAAATCATTAACTTTGATTTTGGGCTTTTAAAAAAAAATAAAACAGTGTAATAAGCAAATTTGGCTTGTTTCTATTAAACATATTAAGCAATGATCCAAAGTAGATAATATTTTCATTTCTAGCATTCATTTAGTGATGTTACAGGGAGATCAATACAATCTTCATTACCCCGGAACTAAAATGTGCTTTTTCTCACAATATTGAATTGGTCGGTTAATGAGTTCTTGCAATAAGCCGACGGTATGTAGATATAACCTGGATTAACACATTTTATCCCTTAAATCAGGTTCCATGGGATAAAAATGAGGTGTAAAATGTTCGATAAAAAAATGGTTTTGTTCTTCGATGTTTTGTCCATGATGATGAGTCATACAAAATGCTGCTACCGCACCATCTGCCAGCACACTCTTTTCAACGAAAATAGGATCACAGTGATGAATCATACACAATTTACAGGTACCGCAGCGTCCTTCAACCACTACAACTCACTACAAGTTAGAGTCGCAACAATGAGTCATAAAAAAATCAGCTACCGCAGCTTCTTCGAGCCCATACTCTTCAAGTTAAATAGGATCACATTGATACCCATACAAAATGCAGCTAACATAGCGTCTCTCAGCCCACCCTCTTTAGGATAAATAGGGCCGCAATTATGAGTAGGTAATAACACTTTTCAAAATCAAATCAAATCAAATCAAAAATCTTTTATTGTGTATTACAAGAGTACATTTAAAACTAGGGTTGGGAACTCTTAAGTTGCATTAACCAGTGTTAGAAGAGCCCCCCCCCCCCTCTTGACTGTGCTCGTTTACGATCACATCTTGCATAACAATAAGTGTATACTAATAAGTAAATTAAAAATAAATAAATAGGTAATATTAAAGATGTACTAATCGACTGTAAATATTAATATATAAAGATTATTTTGTAAATGGGTTCTATATACATATAAGAGTAGTTATCGTTTTACATAAATAAATTTGCATAAGTACTGATATCTTATAACAGTGAGGCATAAATAAACATATATATATATATATATATATATATATATATATATAGATATCCCTTTGGGCACTTTGTGGCTCCAACGTGCCGTATAGGTAGTAATTTGTTGATCCATTTTCACTTGTTGATCCGGGTGTCTTTTGTTGATCCAATGCCAGCTGACCATAAATATGTAGCTCCGTTCGGAGCCACAAGTGTCACGATGTGTAATAATAATAATTAAGGGATTTTTATACAAATCTACCTTTTTGGCGTATGAGCAGTTGTTGATCCAATTCAAATGGGCCAACCAGGGCGCAGCATTTGCCAAGGGCTTCCTCATTGGCACGTTTGGGCTACTATAGTACTGGCTACAGTAACTTAATAATGCCTAGCTAGTATTTCAAATTCTCCTCAAGTAGTAGAGAATCTTGTCTTAAAAAAAGGAAAACTCACAAGAAATCAGTCTGGAGTAACGTGACTCCAGATCAAACCTCAATACTTGTTATTTTTTGGACGGGACTCTTTCCTTTTGTAACAACGTTACTGTATACTTGTATACGAGGCAGCGATCGACTTGAGTGGAGTGCAGCAAGCGAATTACCAGTGGAAGACGCATCGTTTACAGAAAATGCCATGAACCAAGAACCAGAGGATGGTGACGCAATAACCACAGGGTTATTGCGTCACCATCCTTTGGTTCTTTTCTCGCTCCATTCTGCTGTGAATGAAGCGATTGGTAAACTAAGGGACAAAATAACGACTACAGCGAAGTGCAACGAGTGAAAACTGGTTCATCACTCACTCCACTCCGCTTTAGCTGTTACGTTGTCATGTACTGCTTTTTCACTTGCTCCACTCCGTTGTAGCTGTTGCTTTGCCATTCAGTTGTTCTTCACTCACAGCACTTTGCTGTAAACGCTGCATCGTCCTCCATTGGTTTACTTATCTCTCCTCTCCACTTGCTGTTGCATTGTCATTCTCTGAACGACATGATACACTGAATAACAACGCAACAGCTACAAAAGAGTAAAGTAAGTGGTGAACCAGTGGACGACAACGCAGCGGTTACAGCGGAGTGCAGCAAATACTGAATCAGCGGACGACGACGCAGCGGTTACAGTGGAGTGCAGCAAAAAGTGAAACAGCGGACGACGACGCAGCGATTACAGTGGAGTGCAGCAAATAGTGAATCATCGGACGACGATGCAGCGGTTACAGCGGAGTGCAGCAAATAGTGAATCATCGGACGACGACGCAGCGGTTACAGTGGAGTGCAGCAAATAGTGAATCAGCGGACGACAAAGCAGAGGTTACAGCGGAGTGCAGCAAATAGTGAATCACCGGACGACGACGTAGCGGTTACAGTGGAGTGCAGCAAATAGTGAATCAGCGGACGACGACGCAGCGGTTACAGGGGAGTGCAGCAAATATTGAATCAGCGGACGATGACGCAGCGGTTACAGCGGAGTGCAGCAAATAGTGAATCACCGGACGACGACGCAGCGGTTACAGCGGAGTGCAGCAAATAGTAAATCACCAGACGAGGACGCAGCGGTTACAGGGGAGTGCAGCAAATAGTGAATCAGCGGACGACGACGCAGCGGTTACAATGAACTAGAATGAATGAAGAACCAACAATTACAAAGGAGTGAAATAATGAACAGCATACGACGACTACGCAGTACCTATAAATGAGTGGAGCGACTGAATAAGCAGTCGCTCCACTCATCTGTAGGCATGAAAGTGCTTGTGTTTATTTTGTTGATTTCGAATAAAAAACTTTATGTTGATCGAAAGAGATTTTATTTTCGTTTTCGAAAAATAATAAAGTAATTAATGTAGTGTTGATGTTTACAATAGAAAAAAGACAATGGTAACTCGCAAAGAGTCATTCATAATCATCTCATAAATGTAAATAGATGCTAGACAAAAGGGGATTTTCATAATATCTAATCAACCCTAAAATAGTAAAACTTCAGCTATTTCACTGTTATTCATCCATCATTTTCATTATAAATTAATGAAACAGCTAATATTTTTTGCACGATCGGAGTGTTGGTGCAGTGGTATTAATTATAAGAAAATTTATTTATCTATTTCAAAAAACAAACGGTTACATCGGAAAACATTGTTACTTAAAATATAACATTTATATAAATAAACCATTGTTTCTCTTATATTTTAACACAATATTAAATTCAATGCAGTCCTATGCATTTTTTCTTGTCTGAGTTTTAACAAAAATATAGAAATATTTTTTTAACAGAACAAATCCCGGAACTAAATGTCCGTGCCTACCATACGCCCTACGAGATGAACGACGAGATATGACATAGACCAATAGACAGACCCAGTAGGTATTTTATTTGAAATAAAAAAAAGAGAAACAAGAATTGTGGCTAGCATTAATAAAAAACTAAAAATAATTGTTATCTTGAGTATTTCGAGCTCTTTTAAGCTGAAACAAACCTTTCCGTGAAGCCCAATAAAATGAAATTGTACACTTGTCTTTAATTCAAAAGAAATATTGCGCAAAGAGGCAGTTCTTGGATTTTATATTTTTATTTTAATTTTTTTTCGTAAATATTGTTGATATAAGTATTAATTTGCATCCAAGTTCGTTTATGCAGAATTGGCTCTTTGCGCCATACTTGTTCGCATAAGGCTTTTCCTGGATTTTTTTTTCATTTTTATAAATTGTTTTAGATGTCGCATTACTGCTTCAACCTCATCGCTACTCCATTTGTTATGAGTTTTCTTTCGTCTTATTGGTTTTGGTACAGTTATTTCTTCATCAGATCTATCATCGGATTCATCGGTAAGTATTTCTTTTTTCTTTTTTGAATACTTTGTACGTTTGAGTGCAATGTCAATAGAACTTTCGGTATCCGATGACTGCACCTGCTTTGGAGCACTTTTTGTTCACTTATCATATTTTTTTTTTGGTTTCGTCAATTGTTAGTTTGTTTATTATTTCTTTGCCCTTTTGTTCAGTAACTTTTTTATCGGTAAGTATTTTTTTTGTCTTTCTTGTTTTTCTCTTTAGTTGTTTTTCTTTAACATACTTACTCTTCTTATTGTTTCTTATTTTCTCACTTTTTTCTTCACATATAGCGCTTTTATTTTGGTGATAATTCTCTTTATTATTGTCTTCATTCATTATACTGTTATCGCTTTCATTATCTTCAATTATATAATAGTTTATTTCTGATTCTATTTGTTTCTCTTTCTTTTTGAAAGTTTTGATTTTTTGTCCTTAATATAATCACATTTACTGGTTTCATTTTCTTTGCTATCTGTGTCACTGTCAGTTTCATTATTTCTTTTCTCAATTTCGTTAACATATGAATCAGTTATTTCACTTTCAGACTCTTTTTCTATAGGGTTTTCTTTGTTTATTGAATGATTTTCAATTTCTAAAAGTCTGCTGCCAACAAGTCCCTTTTGAATAGCTTGTATGGGTAATCGATAGTTACTGGCATGCACTTACATATCATGACCGAGAAATGTAGCTAAATGTTGGTTATATTTATCGTCAGTTTTACTATGAACTTGAGAAATCGTGGCAATATGGTATCTCAATCCAGTTGAGGTCAACATTTCCGGTTTTTTTAAGTTGCACGTGTTTTTTATTCTATTAAGACATCTCCCTCCATCAAATGGTTTATCCGTGAGTGTACGTGCAAACAAGTAATCGGACGAAATTTTCAGAATTGATCGACAAGCTAGTAGCGCATCAATATTTCTTCTCATCACTTTTGTCAGTAGCACGGGTACAGACCTACCTCGTTTACCCGGAATTTGGAAAATGTCTAAATCTGATATAGCTTGTTTTTATTTTTTGTCCAGAATTTCCAGAACTTGTGGTGGAATATCGTCTGTCTTTCGGTTAAGATAATATTGAAGCTCTGCTTCGGCAACATCACCACTTCGTTTGCGATCTAAAAGTTGCAATTGTAACCTCACAAAGATTTTCGTAATTGACATTTATCTAAGGACTATTAAGGATTATTAAGGACTTCAGATAGAAAAAATCGGTTAACTAGGTACTAAATGTAAAACACATACCTTGATCTTCATTCATTTTTCATTCAAAAACAAATTCAAATGAACACTTTAAAATAATGTCGACGTTCGCACAGTTCAACAAGCACATTCAAATTGAGATACAAAACGGCGCAGCAGAGACCAGGTCTAAAGGGCGCGGGGTGCGGTGTACAGTGCCCCCCCCCGTGCCTCCACCGTTACCACCGAGGCGGATCTTACAATGTATGGAGCATTGCGAATATAAAATACATATCTAGATTAGGTATAACAAATTCATAATTGATCGACCGTTACGGTATTGGTACCTATTCGGATCAAAACAAGTATTACCGGAAGTACGAGTATATAAATGGATCAACACAAGTAACTGATTTTTGAAATATACATATTCAGAGCCAAAAAGTCATCGTGCGTTTAAAAAAATGTGCGAGTATATAAATGGATCAACACAAGTAATTGATTTTTGAAATATATTCAGAGCCAAAAAGTCATCGTGCGTTTAAAAAAATTAGCCGTTACGGATCCACTATTGCATGAAATTGTTGAAAAAATATATATCGAGTATAGGTACTATCGACGAATACATTTGGCAACATCGCATAATAGAATGCTACGTTGCCATTTCGCCCGAGAAATACGCAACTGGATTCAAGTTATTCGGTGCAAAAGGCGGAGTCAGCAATGTATGGGGTCGTGGCTGGATCAACTAAGTGTGCAAAGAGGTGTTTATATATATATATATATTATATTAATTAGGACAAGTATAAATAGTCTGCAGTTATATTTCAATAGTTCATAATCTGTTTCATTTTAGGTAGGTGTTCTATATTGTAAATATGTGTTATTATTGTATATTCTAACTGTAAATAAATATAATATTATTATAATTTTTAAGTCTGAAAGATTATGGATATGTTATGGATAAGCATACTACTATACAGAATTAAGGAAACTTTTCAGCTACCGCAGAGTTCTTTAGCCTGCTCTTTCTAGGTAGAGTCTCAATAAGAGTATCTTAAAATTAGCTGCATGTATTTTTGCACCCAAGAACAACGCGAGTGAAGCCACTGGTAACAGCTAGTATTAACATAAATGTTCAAAATGTTTGAAAACACTGGTCTTAAAAATTGAAATATCAAAACTATATCGACGTACCATGGGGTCAATGGCTCGCTATCACGCGTGATATGACTATCGAGTATCGACTGTATCTTTGTACTTATTACCTGAATTTCTTAAGGTCTTTAGAATGCAATAAATCGTTATTATATTTTTAAGTGGAGATGGACTGGACACTTGGCTAGGAGAGATGACGGGCGGTAGACGAAGGCGATTATAGAGTGGTGGCCAAGGGATGGTTGTAGACCAAGAGGCAGACCACACGCCCGATGGTCGAATGACGTAGCGTCAATGTCAACGTCAATGGATGAAACTCGCAGTGCAGATAGGCTGAGATGATGATGATGATGTTCTATAGGAATCTTCTTCGTCCTGTCCTGCCCCTTATCGATTGATAAGCACATGACGATTTTGCAAAAACTGTGACAATATTTCTTGGTATGTAAACAAATGAGGTAAACATGCAGGATTTATGAAGATAACATAATTCCGTAACGTTTACGTATGAACGCATTGTCAGTGACCCTACTGATACAGATCAGGAAATCCGAGAACTAAATAATTATGACAAAATTACTATTAATTTAGCCAAAATAAATAACGTCAAAGCAAACATATCTGTATTAATTGCAATCATAAGGTTCAGTTTGAAAAGTTTAATTGAAAGTAATTTTCATGTAGTCAATTAATTATAAATTTTATATTAATGTATAGAATTAAATGGGACCAAATCTAGTGTAGTACCAATTTAACGAAAACAAGGCACGCGACTAACAATAGATTGCGAACTAAACTGGTAGTTTGGATAAACAAATCTGATACACTGAAAGAAGCAAATTACTATAAGCACATAAATCTATTAGTTCAGAATATTAGCAGGATTTTTTAAGAGCAAGTAAATCGAACAGAATCTGTTATTCATCAGCAAATCGGTATAAAAGCTAACAAAGTTTAGTTTGAAATAAAAAGTAATGATGAAAACAATGAGACTTCATTAAAACAATGACTCAAGATACCTACGAATTTTGTCTTTAACACGTTCTTTAATGAAGTGTATCGTCATTATGATGCTATTATTATACATTATATGCTATGCGGTGCTTAGCATCACTGATGATCTCTTATTAGAAGTATTATAATCGCACACTGGTGGAACAAGCCTATGATCCACCTGATGTTGAGTGGTAACCATCTCCTATAACAAAGTATTGCCTCGTAGGTCAGGCACCTTAGAAACGTGCCCTACGATGGCCTGCGTCCATCAATTTGTGGCATACAGGTGTAAAGCTTCATATGCCTATAGTTTCACCGGCAACCATACCCAACCGAAACAGCACTTCCCCAGGCGAGCCCTTTCACGAGGAACTCTACTACTCTTAACAAACCGTCTAGAGATTGTCTATTGACAATCTCTACGGCAAGCAATGTTTCCCGGGACTGTAGAACTGTCACCCGTATGAGTGTTTAAGTACGATGGTATTTATAACTCCTGCTACTCAAGCCATTGTCTTTATATTATAATTTTTAACGAACTTATCACCTATCACCTGTAACTCTGTTTTTACTCAATATTTATTTAAATTTTGAGTACGTTATCAAAACTTATTACAATTTTGTTTTTAAAAGTTTCGCAACACGGCAACCTAAGATACCTTTTTGTTAACCATTGTTGCTCGCTAACATTTGTAAACGTTGCTCCACAAAATGTAACTTCGATGTTGATGAACCGTTAGAAGTTGTGGCGATGTTTTAAGTTGTGTAAAAAGAAACATTTCGTTTTGCATACCGTTATCATTTAATCGACGTGTAAACAATTTTATCAGAAAAATTTTACGTAATTTTACGTGTTGACAACCAGATCTCTCAAGAATTTATCGTTCGTAAACAAACACGAAATTGTAAGCAAATAGTGTTATATCATAATGTTGAAGTCTTGAAAAAAACAATTCGAAACAAATAATCCAACACACTCATCAACAGTACTCGTATCTATCAGGACGTATACTGCTATTTTCCGATCCTGTGCGGTCGTCCTCTAGCGGAGAGCTGCATTTTCCATTGCGTAGTCACGTCACCACTCGAGAACCTTTCTGCCCCAAATAACCCAACAGTTCAACCAACGTAAACAATAATATCGAGTCAGTTTAAGAAAATTTATTCGTCGGAACCTTTTGATATAATTGGAAAGAAGTCAATACACGACATTAAATTGCATCTAGCAGCAAAAATTATGTCAAACACAACATCTTACTCAACACTTCACAAGGTAACTGAGATTATGAAAAGTAGAGTGCCGCGTAGCTTTTGAAGTCTAACTAAAATCCGAGACAAACGCATGTAATCGACTTAAAGCCTGGATTAGGCCTGCGGTAGGTGGGATTCTCAGTTCTAGTCCTTCCTTAGTTGCGGGATTTTGTCCATTGGAGAATGTGTCATGATATTTTTGACGTACATCTTTGACGTAACCTACTCGGTTTTAACAATTTACAAGTTCTATAATTCTTCGTATAAAAATATTAATTTATTATGCAATCAGCAACGTATTTACTTCTGATTGCTACAATAAGTATGTATGTGTGACGCTATTGACTCTAATACGAAATTTCAAAATCTATTACACAACAATTAAATATGGTAATCCATGTTATCAATGAGCTACGTCACATCTAGCTTTGCAGATCACCGATTCACAGCATTCTGCACGCGATGTGCAGAGTTACTATGTGTGTGGTACGTAATCATTTCCTTACTTATAATAATAATTAAAGTAGATCACAAAAATAATTCTTACTAAAATATTTACAAGTACCTATCTAACAATATCGGATGACGCATGTTAATGGAAATGCACAATCGTAAGCGCCTCCCAGGCGGCAGGATACGCCGAATCAACTTTAAACAAGGATTAACCTGCGCTATTGAAATCCTTTAATCTTCTTTATCATACTCTTAATGTGGAACTTATTTGAAGCTTGGAATTTTCGTCCATTTTTAGAGGACAAAGTGAGTGAAAGTTTTGTGAGTGAGACAACTTATCTAAATATATAAATGTTCCAAATGTTAACAAGGGTAGGTCAAATGCCAGGAGCCATATTTTCAATTTAAGTGAATTGTGTAACACGCTTGCAAAATGTAGGTACAATACTGCCAAATAAAAGATGTATGCAGAGATCTATTAACTAAAAGTGAAGCGAACAAAGTATCCGGTCCTCGTAATTACTGAACTCCACGCACACATTGTCCATACCTGTGCCGATCCCGCAGCCAATCAAATTCAATGTCATTTATTAGCCGATCATTTCCTTTAATTATAGGTGCAGTGTAACTACTAATACTATTTGATTGTAACTCTAAAATAGACTAACAGCTGCGACTGATTTTTGTTTTGTTCCCGACAGATTTCCTTACAATGTTCAAACGTAGAAACCTGTTATTAGCCTTACGTTTAGTTCTAAGCTACTTGTCTATACAAATTGTATCACCGTTGGATTCTCTAAGTAAATAAATCACTGTATCAAGCTATTCACCGGATATTGGAGTCGGTGTTTACGTGATGTCGCATTCCTCGGCATATTAATTTTATCACATATCAATCGGAATGTTCAATACCTACTAGTATCATCAAAAGGTGTGCGCATACTGGGCATAGCGTTAGGTTAGCAGAAACGTCGTCATGTCAAGAGTGTGGTACTAAATTGTACAAAATCAACCTGGTCTTTTGGATTCATGGTGATAAAAGAGTTTTTTATCACATTATCTTGTGTATCATTAGATCCCTGACTGACATTGGATTTATTTAGATGTAGACTGCAGGACTTAGATAAAAACATAACTACGCAGGTTTTCTTTTGATAATATAGCACATTATTTATTGTTACATACTTTTAATTTAGGGCTTAAATCCGGAATGTCCTTATACTCGTAGCAAAGCCATGTTTTACTGTTCTTAAGGATCAAGAACAGTTTCAAGCTCTGGCAGTTTGTCTATGCCTAGAATAGAATTATAGTAATAGAAGCGCCTACTTATATCTAATACCATTAAACTAATATTGTCTATGGAATTCCTGAGCTAAACCTTCATACGTCTTTTCCTTATCAATCTTCCTTATGCGTATGATGACGTCATGTTCGTACCGCCTTGACATGCATATGACGCGAGCTGCCAATGTACGTCACCGGTAGAATTGTCAATCGGCTATCATTATGTGTGAGAAAATTAATTTTTGCGTGATTTTATCCGATATTTTAATAGTTATTCTGCTATTCGGGGCGGAGACAAATCCAACAAATTAAAGATCATCAAAATGGGTCCCGCCATTTTTGATTATAAATGGTGTAACTAACCCGACTTTGTTTTATATAGATACTAGCTGACCTCTGATCAATAAATTTTGTGATAACCTATTATCTGAGTTAAATTCTTTTTTTTTGTCGTTAATGTCAATGTATTTTTTCTGTGCACATACCCACTATAATCAACAATCTCTATCTTCAAAGTTTAGCTGGAAGTAAACTCTTATTAGGGTTAAGCTCGCCTTTGTACATGTCCATTTTGTAAGGTGTTTTTGACTGTAATCTACTGCTGTACAATAAATAATAAAGTCATTGCATCTTGCGCATATTCATGCATATGACGCGGGCTGCCAAATCTGCCAATGTACTATCGCCGCGCCGGTTGAATTATCAATTGGCCATCATTAGCTGCATTTATGCATGAGAAAATGAATTTTCTTGATAACTTTTTTTCGTGAATTTTTCCGATATTGTAATAGTTTTTTTGCTATTCGGGACGGAGACAAATCAAAGATCATAAAAATCGGGTCAACCGTTCTTGAGTCATAAATAGTGTAACTAGCCTACTTTGTTTTTTATATATGGTTGGGGAAAAAGTTTCTTCGCATTTTTTAAGAAAATTCAAAACATTTTTTAATATAGTTTATTTACATTTAACTAAAGTATGTAGGTACCATTTTGTTCGATAACTTTTTGCAATCTTGTAGGTATTAGGTAACATGATCCCATTGCTATAGAAATTTTGGGGCTTCTGATCAAAATACCGCGACAAGTGGGTTTGTTAGTCTTCTCGTGATGTTAACCTGACACTGCCTAAAGAATTCTGAAGAGACCGAAACAGGTGGCAATCTGAAGGTGCAAAGTCAGGACTATACGGCGGATGCATTAACACCTCCCAGCCAAACTCTCTTAATTTTTGCTGAGTGGCTAAAGATGTGTGAGGTCTAGCGTTATCATGATGAAAAACCACACCCCTTCTGTTGATTAATTCCGGCCGCTTTCTCTCAACTTCTTGCTTTAATCTCATCAGTTGTTCGCAGTAGAGTTCAGAATCGATGGTCCTGCCTGGTGGTAACAGCTCATAATGAATAATACCCTTCCAATCCCACCACACACACAGTATCACCTTGTTGCGAGTTAACCCGGGTTTCGCCACAGTCTGTGAAGCCTGACCGGCCTTTGACCACGACCTTTTTCGCACGTTCTTGTCGTACGTGATCCACTTATCATCACCAGTTATCAGCTTCTTCAAAAATGGTTCGGTTTCATTACGTCGTAATAAAGAATCACAAATGAGTACACGGTTCATTAGGTTTCTTTCAGTGAGCTCGTGGGGTACCCAAATATCGAGTTTTTTTGTGTACCCAGTTTTTTTCAAATGCGCTAAAACTGTTTTGTGGTCAATTCCCAGTTCTTCAGCTACGTCGTAACTACTGATATGCCGATCTTGCTCCACTTTTTAAAAAATGGCATCCATTTTATCCGTAATAGAGCGACCAGAGCGACGTGCATCTTTGACATCAAAATTTCCGGATTGAAAACGCTTAAACCAAATTTGTGCTACTCTCACAGACATTGCACTAGGTCCATAAACATCGCAAATTTTTTTCGCGGCTTGCGTTGCATTTTTACCTTTTTTGTAGTAAAATTTTAAAATATATCGAATTTCTTCATTAGATTCACTCATCTTTACAGTACGAAAAACAAATAAAAATCAAATATTTTCCTAATTTGAATTTGGAATTATCTTCTTTAAAATTTAAACTTTGAATGATACCAAAATCAGCCAGATACAAATAGTATAGCCAAAGAGATTTTATTACAAGTTCATGCATACTATAATGCGAAAAGACTTTTTCCCCAACCTATTATATTATATGGTTGTCAGATATGCAAAACGGTGACTGATTAGGAAGTACATACTATGTTTGCATTATCTAGGTGCAGCTAGTTGTTCCGGGTCTGGGTATTTATATTATAAGTATGTAGTTCTAAAAAGAAAAGTATATAGATTATAGGTATTCTATCAGTTATCTGATTTCCCTACTATTCCCATATGCTTAGTTTGCGGCTAGATAACGCTGTGTGAAGTTTTTATACCACCTAAGATGGATCAAGCACACGGTCCAGCAGATATTAAATGATAACCATCGCCTATAACAAAGAATTGCCACGTAGGTCACGCACCTTAGGAACGTGCCCTACGATGCACTGTCCTGCATCCATCAACTTAAAGCGTAAAACCTCATGTGCCTGCAATTTCACCGGCAACCATACCCTTCAAACCGAAACACAGCAATGCTGCTTGGCTTCAGAAATAGGTATGCTGTTAGTATTTTCCCAAGTTTCCCAGTTGAGGCCTTTCACAAAATACTCTTAAACTAGAACCTATTAACTATTAATGCCAATAAAAAAAAATTAGTGGCACTCCGGGAGTGCCAACAGAAGTGAAAACTTGAACAGATTACACTACAGATACTTATATACAGAGGTGTCATGTCGGTAACAGTGTCGCGAGTTCAATTGTTTCTTCCCATCTCAAAGATGCCCAACACGCCTAAAAAATTGGGTCCAATACCAATACAACCTGTATTTATTAACATTATACCTTTACGCAGTATTGACTTGAAGACTTCTATCTAATCTCGTCCTAATAGTGCAGATTACATTGGCTAAGATTCTTATATCAGATTACAGTCTAGTCAGACTAGATTATGACCACAAACACAATGTGGCATTGACACTAATAAGATGAGTACAATATGACACAAGTCAAAGGTCTCGCCGGCAAATTTTCCAGGCAGAATTCCTTGGAATATAATATTCGAGCTGTGATCAAAACTGTTTTGTTTTTAAGGGTTCTTCCTCGTGGTCAAACTTTTTAGCCTAAAAGAAGGCTTAGCCAAGTTACATTCGATTAGCGATGACGCTAGTCGATAAGTCCGAAAATGTATGGGATTTGACACATGCTATAGAAATATCACGGGATATATCGACAACAAACCTATGTACCCTGTTTTGTCCTGATTTGTCAGGTCAGGGCCCGTAGCCAAATTACATTCGCTAGAAATCATTCGATTTCTACATACATTTGTCGTCGCTGTATCACGTGGTATTTCTATAGCATGTGTCAAATCCCATACATTTTCGGACTTATCGACTAACGTCATCGCTAATCGACTGTAACTTGGCTAAGCCCTCTGGAATATGTTTTCTTGTGTTCAAACTGTTAAGATAGATATGTCAAACGCTGACTCAGTAACATACTAATATTTTTTGTTATACTACTCTGGCAGTAACCAAACTAACCAAGCATACGGCCCACCTGATGGTAAGTGGTTACCGTAGCCTATGGACGTTTGTTACACCAAAAGTATCACTCGCGCGTTACCGACCCTTTAAAAAGTTATTCAAATGTATTACTTTTTTCATTCGAAGTAGTTATTTTAAATTTCTTTAAATGTTGAAACTTTTTAATGTTATCATACTATAGTAGAATTCTTCGAACAATATTCATATTAAAATATCAAAATAAATTATTTTAGTTTATACGTACGTGACTTCTTTAGAGCGCACTTGAGCTTTGTATCAAAGTGTTCGCTGATTACATGATATTTCCTGGTTCAGACCAGTTGTTTGTTTATCAGTGGAATTATTTATGAAATATTATTAATTCCAAAAACAAAAATTGTTTATAAGACGCAATTATGTAGAAAATATTTGCGCCTATATGTCACTTTACTAAGGGAAGTAAAGGGCCCAGGGTAACTTTTTCTGTGTAAATACGTCATAGACACAGAAATACTATAAATAGATAAATAGTTTTATAAACAAAAAATCTCCGAAAAACAGCGACTAATATGGTCTTGTCCTTATTTTTTAACATAGATCCTGTCCATTCAAACGTTGCCTGGAAGTGATCGCTTTTAGCGATAAGGCCACCCTGATACCTATTATTTAAAAGTGTATTTTCTTTGATTTTTAAATCATCTCAAAAATTTTCAAGCCTAGACGGGACTTGAGGATGCACTATCTAATTGTGCTACCGGGCTCTGTCACCTCAGAGATGAAATTAGTGAGATGATTCAGATTACGACTAAAGCGCCGTTAGCTCCATCTACATATTTTCTTTCATTTGTTTATTTTTAATGGTGTGCAATATAGGCATTAATATCTTCTTCAAATTTATAAATAATAAACTTTCCTTAAGCTTTCTAGATGGCGCTAAGCAGAATGGAACCAAAATTACGTAATTACAGTAACTCATAAGTCGGCATAGTTACAATTTTCCCCGCAGTAGGGTAAGAATAAGTGATAAAAACCAGTTTACTATCGGCAAAGATATTGTAGATCTGAAGTTTACTTGAAATGCCAGTGACATTATCTACTTATCTACGAGTTCAAGTATCAAGAATACATACATATACACGGGAGTAGGTAACACCAAAACTATGTCAATATTGCAAAATCGAAATTTGCAATAACAATTGTTGATCTCTAAAATAGCCCTTATTACCAGGTAGAAAGAGTTATCAACGTGTTATCAGATATGATTGGTTATCAAATCAGGTCAAACGCATATTTTGATAATAGACATCTTACATTTGGCGAATGGAATGTTTTGAGTGTGAGTTGTGAAAATGTGCGGAAATTCCTCTGAATTTTGAATTTTCTCTTTGTTCTGGTTTTTGATCATCAAGCCGGGTACATCAGTGACCCCCACAGTGCTGTAATTTGGTATGCGCGTAACTTAAGTGACACAAATATAAACAAAAGTCTGAAATCCAGAATTACTTCCATTTCTACCCCAAAAAAAACCAATTTACATAAACTCCCATTACCTGTAATTTGGATGAAACTGTAGGTCAAGTTATATTGTTATTCATTTCGTGGCACTATTTTGATAGTCAAAGATTACAAATAATATTTTTTTTGTTTTTATGGGAGAACTGCGAGCTCTCAGTTCAGGACGAACCACTAGTTTATTTATTTGTACATCCAAACACTCACAAATTTTAACTGATGCCAAAAATATACGTAAAGAAAATTTAAATGTCTTACAGCAAAATGTTGAGGGTAGACATAACTGACCAAAACGGGCGTGATGTCATATTTTTCTTTTCATTACAAAGTGATTTCTCAAGACGTCATCGCGTCATCACGGCACATTAAAAAAAAGTTCATTACAAAGGTGAATGTTTACAAGCCTTACCACATATTTTTATTCGCAACATAGTGGACGACTGGACCACCCAACGTGCAATTGTGAACACATGTTTTTACAATCATAACAATAAAATAGATAAACACAACTGTCGTATGTGTGTTGATTAGATGGTTCATCTGAATTTTGTATGTTTATTAATTGATAATGATGTAATATATGTATGTGATAACAGAAAATAGTGTTATGATAACATTTTTGTTTAAATTTTTCTTAGTTTTATTAAGTTTATTTTATAAACTTATTTTATTTCATTCGATACCATTTGAAAAAGGACCGTGTTTATAATTACTAACTCTGTTATTTAATCGTCGGCATGACTCTATATTTTAATAATTTGGTTAAAATAGCATTACAAATCATTATTATAAATACGGGATTTATCACGTACCGTTTTATCGGTGTTTCAAACGACAATGCTTCGGTGTAATTCGTGAATCTTCATCAGGGTGAGTGCGATCCGCTCCGAATAACGTCTCGCTTCGCACTGTTTTTTGGAGCGGATCGCACAATGTCGGTCGAAAAACCGAGAAAACGGTTCGTGATAAATCTTGTATTTATAATTATGATTGAAATCAATCACGAAAGTTTTTAAAGTAAGGAATTACCAATCATAGGAATTACATTTTATTCAGGTAGTTTAGATTCCATCTTTATTTTTAAACGTCATAAATATACTTTTCTGAGCTGATAATAGGTACACTCTAAAATAGAATTTAATTACTAATGTAATTAAATACTAATTAAGTGACATGTCCGACTACACTTAGTGTAGGGTTCCAAAGATTTGATATCCGTTTGTTTTCATGATTATAAAAGTTATGACGCTTCGAAAGTTTTTTTTTATACGCACTTGAGATGGTGTAAGCATATGGCCCACTTGATTTTAAGTGGTAACCATCACTTATAACAAAGCATTGCCTCGTAGGTCATACACTTGCGTCTCCATGCTCTGCGTCCATTAGCTTAAGGCAGCAAGTTACAGCAAGGTTAGCACAGCGATTTCCTTGTCTACTCTTCGAAGAGACGACAAAACTCTGACCGCTACTTGTATTTCTGCGTGTATTGTTATTTGTTTTTTTATATTGTTTTTAAATTTAAGCGTGATGTACAATAAACCGCTATTATATTCCTGTTCTCTGTTGATTCTTCCGAAATTGTCTTTGCCCCGAGCAGGTTCAATATGGTTTGTTCCTAGACAAGAGAAGGATACTCTGTCTATAGCAACGTACGTTGTATATAATTAATTAAATATCTAATTAAAAGTTGGTGGCGAACGCGCGATTGAAAAGAGTGCGAAAGAGACATCTTGAGACGACAGTGTAAGCATTGAAAGACCTAGACAATTTCAGAAGAGAGTTCTCTATCCTTAAATGTCAAAGATAGATAAAATGATGGAAATCGTGCTCGGCGTTGTAGACTTATCGAGGAAGTGTCGACAACGCTTCTTCCCGTTCACTCTCGCAATCGCCATGCTCGAGAAGGTCAACAAATGTCTTCTTTCTTCCGAAAAATTGCTCAAGACTAAAACTTCTCTACAGTTACTGAGCTAGGCCTACAGGTGTAAAGCCTCAGGTGCTTGTAATTTTACCGGCAACTATACCGAAACACAGCATAAATATTTGTATGGTGGTAGTAATTCCCTGGGCGAGCCCTTTCACGAAGAAATCTGCTACTTTTTTGGGATGTACATATGGGCGGACGGATTAAAAAAAAAAATATTTGGATTTACAAAAGTCCCTTATTGGATCGACTTTTGAACTCTAAAACACAAGTCAACGGCAAGCTAACAGCAAGTCATTCATTACCTAAAATAACATCAATATTTATAGTTAATAAACTTCCAATTTGTATCTAACAAAGGCAGATAATTACACGGGTATCTTTAAAAACCCAAAGTTATATCAACTACTTGACAAAATTCGGTACTCAAAACGGATTGATTCGAAGAAAACCGACAAAAAACACAGATCCAAACAAAATATTATCGAAATCGATCAATTTGTCGATCAGAAATTGCTTCATTAATTTCTTATTAGATTAAACGTAACATAATGAGTTTGCGTGTGGCATATTCTTTTTTTGCCAAAAGGTACCTTATGGGGGTTTATTATGGTGTTTATATTATAACAACTTAATTTAGGAAGGCGCCGTACCGCCTACTTCGATTGATTTCTTATAATTTTCTTACCGCCGCGCGGCCGGATTCCTTTCTCGATTGATTGTAGCAAAAAATCATAAACGGCCTGCAAAAGTGGAAAGTTTGAGTATGTTTTCTGAATAAAAAGATGATTGTCTAGTAAAAATTGACAGAGTATGCTGCGATTCCATTTTTGAATTCAAGTTTTCGTTTCCTTTAAACTTTTTTACTGCACGATGACATCAAGTTATTCAGCCAGTATTTTTTCTAACGCATTGAGTAATTAAATTCTGTTATCAGCTTTTAAAATCTAATTTTAATTAAAAAGCGTCATATATTTCACGCGGTATTCGGTGGTAGGCGGTGCAACCTCCGATGTAATGTTACCGGGCAAAAATAATAAGAACTCATATTCATTAGTGTTTCCTCTCGATACGAATTAAGATTAGAGATCATCTCTTGCTGGTTATGAAATATTAAATCGTTAAATTTAATATTGGCTGTAGTTTCTTTTATTGCTTCACTAACGCGTATGCTAACAGGTCAAGTGATTATTTTTTGATCTGGCAACAAATAAATATTATCTCACGCGATTATTGTTCGTATTAAATTAATGGTTTACGTTCTGGATTAATTTATTGGTAGAACTTTAGGGTTAATTTATTACTGACATGTTACGAGTAAGCAAAGTGAACTTTTATTTAGGGTTAAATTCTTTTAGGATAGTTTAAAATCTCTTATCAAGCTTCCACACTAATTAGAACTCGGCTCATAATATAGTGTGAGCCAAGCCAGTACACGTTATTCAGACTGCCTGATGGCGGGTTCCTATATCCGTCGGTAACCGACTACAACTCGTATCTCCTTGAAAAAGTGTCCCTCTTTTGACATGTTTTCAAGGAGAAACGAGTCGTAGCTGCTTATCGACGGATATAGGAACCCGCCATAAGTCATCTAAGATCCTTAATCAGGATAGTGTAAATAAATCCAGGAAGTTTCCTAATCAGAAAGTTCTATGGTCCCGGCACCGTTCAGTTCCGTACTAAGGAAATTTATTTAGGAAGCCTAAATAACATGTAAAGTAATAAGTCCCCAATGCATTATTCATGACTAGCTGTTGCCCGCGACTTCGTACACGTTATACTACTAAATGAGAAAAAAAGCTAAACTCGCTGTTGCAACTTTACTTGATACCCCATTTTTATCCCATGGGACCTGATTTATGGAATAAAAAGTAGCCTATATGTTAATCCAGATATCTACATACGTACCAGTTTAATAGAAATCAGTTCAGCCGGTACGACGTGACTGAGTAACAAATAAATAAACATCCAAACTTTCGCATTTATAATATTAGTGTGATGAATTCTTCTTAAGCTCAATCAGACTGTTTTCAATTATTACTGATACTACCCCACCCAGCGTGACTAAGAACGACCACTTGCGATAATATTCAATATCGACTAATTTCCTCTAGCTTTTAGTAAGATACACTTATGTTCGTTACATACATAAATGTCGGCGCCAATCAAAAACTTTATAACATTTATAAATGTATTTGAGTGAATAGATTATGCAATAATTGATAAACAAATCGTAAAGCAAAGAGGACATAATTTAATAAGTGTCTAAATGCTGATATGCAACTGACACAGTCCTTATTAGGTCAGCCGTAGTGCGTGTCACCGGTAATGTGAACTTCATTGTCACCAAACGAAGAAAAACAGCCTTTAAAACCATTACCTATCATAGAGGTATCATCGCTATTTATAACTTCATACGGTGCATTGTCCCGTGATGAATAAATGTGGAGGGAATCAACTTGTGGAATAGCGATAGGCGTCTGCAATTCAATTTGTCTACATGTTTTGAAATCCTCAAATAACTTTCTGTTTCATATGTATATCGTGGCTCTAATATCAGATCCTTTTATAGAAGATATTCTATCGAATTCAATATCAATTATTTCTTCGCAAAATATATTCTTTGAGTATTTAAAACTTTCGCTACCACTTAGGTAGACAGCTAGAAAATGCTTTTAGCATAATGCTTATCTTATCCAAAGGTTGTCTAGAAGATATCGCTTTTAGCGATAAGACCGCCAATTGTAATCGCGTATCTAGTTATATGTTTAAAATATGATTTGTTAATTTAAGTTTGGTATATACCTATACAATACAGCGTTTTCTATTCTATTCTCTCAGACTCATTTTTCCTTGAAAACGTGTCAAAAGTTTGACACTAGTTTGACACTTTTTCAAGGAGATCCGAGTCGTTGTTGGTTACCGACAGATATAGGAACCCGCCATTAATCTGTAACTTAAAAATCATCGATGACCAGTCTTTGACAAGTGTACAACGGACCTAACTTAACATCAAGGATTGTCTAATGAGTTGCTTACTCTTTGTGTGTAATTTAGTGATTTCTAAAACGGAGAATAGAGTTAATAAAGTTTTTAAACAAAACCTGGTTACCTGAAAACCAGCGCCGCTTACCATTCTCGGATGGTTGGCAGCAATACGTTGAGACGGGGCCTGTTTGGCCCACACAGCATGGAAGACCATATTATCTAGGGACTCTCCTACCTATGTCTATGTACTCAACCTTTATCTTGTGTTTTTCCTGTGTTTCTGTATGTCATTTTCTTATTAATCATTTATAATCTTTATGTAAGTATGTATATTTATTCTGTTCTGAATGGTCTGTCTTGTGTGTCAAATAAATGTATTTTCTTTCTTTCTTTTTCAAAGGTAATTTCAATATAAGTTACATCAAAAAGAATATCAAAGAAATGTGAAAGTAATGTTTATCTATGACGACTTTAAGTGTTACGTATTTTTGCGTAAACATTGTGTAATTTCACGCAAAGCATAATAACATTACATATTCGCAAATCTGTATGTACTTTACTTTCGCCAAAGAATAACAGAACTGTATTGATACATTGCCTACTTTCTCACATTTGCATGAACTTTCATTGTTACGATTTGACAGAAATTATTAGACATATACTGTCACTTTGATATCAACTTTGACAAAATTAGTCTTGTTGTTAAAAATGCAATTATTTATTCATAAAGTCTAATTATTTGCATGTGAAAGGTGGTTTTGCAGTCAGTTAATTAGATTTATATCAATAAGTTATTATATAAAATTACGAACCTTATATCTTTAGACCCGCTACATTTGTCACTTTTAACCACAAAAATAAAAAAATACCAGTATCATACTTAATATTATCAGTGTTGTTGCATAGCTGCCGTCATTTAACGACAATGTGACATTTAGAATTTACCACGAAGAACAAAGTCATTTTGGATGCTGATCATTATGGTTTTTACCCTTCGTATCAAGTTTTAAAAGAAATGGCAATTTGAACCTTGTCCAGCTAATAGCAAAGTCTTGTTGAAAAAAGACAAGGATCTCTAATTTATCGTTGACGTCAATTGAATGAAGTTTTTGCATATTTAGAGACACTTAAGCTCAACAAGAATAAATAAAAAGCTCGTTACTGAAGTCCCTAGGAATGGATGGAGGTCGAAAATGTATTAAAGTAGTATTACGGTTTAATGAACTTATTATAATGTGATGGCGACACAATTGGAAAAATAGTATTCATTTGCGTAGGTAAGTTGTAACTTGCGTAAATCTCAAAAAACCAGTAGGTAATTAAAACCCATTATTATATTTTTTGCCACCATACTCATCTGAATCATCAAAACTCCATCCATTTTGAATATATTTTAGTTCTGATGTAATATCACCAAATCTTATAAAAAATTTAGGAAAATAGGTATTTTCAAACAGATTGGGCTTATAATAATGATAAAAAGATATGGCATTTTCTTTGATTTTAGTAACAATGGTATATTTTTTTTCGCAAATATTAATTGACTTGATTAGGGTAGTTAAAAAACGATTTCTTACAAAGTTTTCGCGTACTTATATAAATCCTTCGTGGCCATACTCCGTTACTGCAGTGGACTTTACCAAGCGGCTGGACGTTGACCCGTCAAGTATTGACATATTTGTATAGTTTCTCACGTCTAGCTTAGGGTTGTCAATCACTAGATTAACAGATTTTTAAGAGTAGTAGAGTTCCCTGTGAAAGACCTCCAGGGGAAGTACTACCACCATGCCTATTTCTGCCACCAAGCAGCATTGCTGTGTTTCGGATTAAAGGGTATGGTTGCCGGAGAAAATACAGGCACATGAGGCTTTACGCCTGTATGCCTCAAGTCGATGGACGCAGGGTATCGTAGGGCACGTTTCTAACGAGCGTCACCGAGGCAATACTTTGTTAACATCAGATAGGCCATATACTTGTTCCACCTGTAGTGGTATAAAAATAAATAAAAGATTTGACTAGATTATGAGAAAAATGTGAAGTGATTTTCGCGATATTTGATAAATTATTTTATACAAGATCTACTTCTCGTAATGAGAAAAAATTAATAAAATAAAATACTTACAAGTTGCAACTAGCTATAAGCAAAAAAACATACAATGATGTACAATTGTACACATTAAGAGAAAGAATAAAAAGGCCTAATTATTTCACGATTAGTGCCTCCTCTGAATTACAAAATACGTATCCGATATAGACCGGAAATTGATCTTGTCCACAATGTGTTTGTCCCACTTTACCATTTACAAAATAAATGTTGAATATAATAAAAATGAAAACAGAATGAGTTTGTTTTGAACGTGCAAGCGTTTATTGATGATTTAGGCAGATTTCATGATATGAATTTGCCAATACTTGACTTCATATCAGTTTCATAATCCAATTTTACCAAACTAGAGAACAACACTGCGTGTGGTGGATCTTGGAACTATAGAATATACTTTTATTGCTAGTAGGTATGTGGGTAGATTACTGCTTTATTGTATTGTTTACCTTCTACACTGGTTTAATAAAAAAGAAAAAATATAATGAATTTTTTGGATTTTATTTCGGGATAAACGGTTTTGTTCTATTATTCTGACAACCCTATTATTTATTCACTACACACGATTACCTCTGGTATGTTTTTACTACGCAAGTGTACACACGCTTAGATGCATTTTGTTCACCAGCGTAGGTACTTTCTTTCACATGTGACATTTTGTTAGCAGCTTGCTACTGCACGTTTTGTATTCGTATATACCTTCATAATAAAGACATCAAAATATTCAGTGGTCGGTACGACGAAGATAACATCCCAAATTGAACATATTGGAGTAGCATAAATATCGTACTTGTGATTCGTGCAAAGACAATTTCAATACATTGAACAACAATATTGAAATTTTGGACAGTTATGGAGAGATCTTGAATTTTTATACCTTGTAGTTAAGGAATACTTTCCGAAAGGTATTTTAAAAGTGTTACATCGAAAAGATTTTAATTCCGATAATCCTAAGCTAACACCATCAGAATCTTTCGACCACAAATCCATTAGCAATATTTTGTGTGAATTGGCAGGATCGCAATATAAGGCTTTTAGTGCCAAATTCCAAGTCAAAAGATAGCATTCTGCTAATTTGATTTGGGAGATAATCTTCGTATGACCACAATTTCGAATTTTTCGGTGTTTGTTTATTGTTCAATTAATTTGACTACTTTGTAAGCAAAATATACCAAATTTTTCTTATGCATGATGTTAATGTAAATTTAAAAATTTAGAATTTTCTGAACTTCATAACATTTTTTATTTTTACAAACATAACATAACATTTTCATGCTTGAAGTGGTAAAATAAAAAAACTCACGTTGGTCGTTTCCATCTGAGCGAGCCATGACAGTGCCGTTTGGGAACACGTTGACGTAGAGATGGGAACACTGACTGTAGAGGCGAACCGATCGGACCATCGATGGCACCGCACCGCAGATCACCACCTGATGATAAACAAAACCTTCAATGTAATGGAATAAGTCTTGAAGATGATTTATACAGTGCTTGGTGGCAATTTATAGCATTAGATCACTGAAGGACGCAGCTGCCTGAGATAGGGTTATAGATGAAGACGTCTTGTACCTAAACCAAAGAATACTAACTATTATTGATCGAGCGAAGCGAGATCTCTAAATCAACTTGGGCAAATCGGCGTTGTAAATATGTACATATGTATGTTTGTTTGTCCGAGAATAACTTTCGAAGCGTTTATCCGATCATCGTGAAAATTGGTATATAGGTAGGTAGTGATGGCACAATTTTGGTGTGACTAAATGAGCTAAAAATGTGGGGGAGTTGTTGAGTTATTGGGGTTCAAGAGGAGTAAAAAAAAACAAAATGGAACTATCCAGTCAACTGGTACGTCTAATAAACGGTCTTTGTTAGTGCATTTTGACCCTGTTTTTATTTTTATTTTAAATCTTGTAGTTTTTAAGTTATTAGACATAATAAAAACTGAATTTTAACAAAATTCACAGGGTACACCAGTAACCCCACAGTGCTGAAATTCGGTATACGTGTAGCTTTAGTGACACAAATATAGGGAAAAGTCTGAAATTTAGAATAACTGCAATTTCTACCCCAAAAAAGGATAACCAATTTACATGAACACCCGTTACCTATAATTTGAATGAAACTGTAGGTGTTAGTTGGTTTCTCATTTTGGGGCAATATTTTATCAGTCAAAGATTATAATAATATTTTTTTGTTTGTTGGGAGACTCGCAAGATCTCAGTTCGTGACGAACCACTAGTCCTAAACCAACCTTTTAACTAAAACAGTTTTATTTACATAAAAGGCATGGTTAATTCGTTATGAACTTTTTAAACAAGAATTTTCCCGAATGTACCGCGTTGTACTTTCGTAGGTTGCTGAATTAACCATTTATGCGGCCTCGATATTTTGTATTGCAAACATGAATGCTGGTCGAAAACGCCAACTATTGATACCTCGATATTGTGAAAACTTATTGTTACGCCGAGGCTGTTAAACAATGAGTAATAATCGAACCTTCTCGAACACTTTTGTCTTGCTGTGTTATTGCTGCTATTGTTTGTGGTTTCGCAGAATGGGGAGTGGCCATTGTGTCGAGGGACCGACCCTTTCCTGGAAGGATCGACATCGTTCTCGAACAATCGAAATGTGTGCGATATAAATAGGCCGGAGAGATGGCCGGACAGTCAGTCTGAGTCAGTCTCAGTTAGTGAGTTAGTCTCAGCGAGGCCCTGGAGGACTGACGTGGGAAGGGTCTCGCGTGAACATTAGTTGCTCCCGAGTCAGTCTGGATTAAGCTATACGTGCGATCATTTCGGTGACTTTAAGTGGTGCAACAGTGGTGTGAATTAGTGTGTTGTGATTACGTGTGACCAAGTTCGTGTATTCATCGTCATCGTGTTGAATAAACGTGTTATTTTGGTTAAATCGATTCCCATTATTTTATCCCGAACCCTCAGCTCGTAACAATTTGGTGTCAGAAGTGGGATAAAATAATGCCGGTTCTACCAAAGGATTTGGACGGTGTCAGGACGAGAGGTCAACGACAACAGGAAATGGATGAAAGGCGGTTTGGAGATTCTCCGGTTCAAGAAGCTCGGCAGAGTCGTCAGCCAATGGAGATGGAATCAGCCGCCACCGAACCATTTGGAGCTTCATCATCATCACCCGTGGGCCAAGCTCCTGTGACAGGCGATCTTGCTGCTATTATGGCAATGCTTTGTCGTCAACAAGAAGAGCAGCGACGTTGGCAGGAAGAACAGCGACGTCAGGAAGAAGAGCAGGCTCGGTTGCAGGAAGAACAGCGACGTCAGGATAAGGAAGAGCAGCGTCGTCAGCAAGAAGAGCAGGCTCGGTTGCAGGCAGAACAGCGACGTCAGGATAAGAAAGAGCAGCGTCGTCAGCAAGAAGAGCAGGCTTGGTTGCAGGAGGAATAACGCTGTCAGCATTAAGAAGAGAAGCGTCGTCAGCAGGAAGAGCAGGCTCGGTTGCAGAAGGAACAGCGACATGAACAGGTGGAGCAGACTCGGTTGCAAGAGGAACAGCGACGTCAGGATAAAGAAGAGCAGCGTCGTCAACAGGAAGATCAGCGACATTGGCCATAAGAGCGTGCTCGACTGATGAGGGAATCGTTCGGTTCATCTGGAAAGGAATTCCAGGAAGTGAAAGAACAGATAGAAATCATGAGAGCCGTGTTTTGGAGGCTGGAATTGGGATCGCTGATGAGAAAGGGACTCTGGGTGTCCTAAAGTACTGGAGACGGCAATGTGGCTCCTCTAGTTGCTACATCTTCAGCGCGAGGTGCACCTAAAATTGTTCGTGTTGATCGGCTGCCGCGATATGGGGCTAAGAATGCTCGGGACGAGCATGTTTTAGGAGGGGGCAGTGTTACGCCGAGGCTGTTAAACAATGAGTAATAATCGAACCTTCTCGAACACTTTTGTCTTGCTGTGTTATTGCTGCTATTGTTTGTGGTTTCGCAGAATGGGGAGTGGCCATTGTGTCGAGGGACCGACCCTTTCCTGGAAGGATCGACATCGTTCTCGAACAATCGAAATGTGTGCGATATAAATAGGCCGGAGAGATGGCCGGACAGTCAGTCTGAGTCAGTCTCAGTTAGTGAGTTAGTCTCAGCGAGGCCCTGGAGGACTGACGTGGGAAGGGTCTCGCGTGAACATTAGTTGCTCCCGAGTCAGTCTGGATTAAGCTATACGTGCGATCATTTCGGTGACTTTAAGTGGTGCAACAGTGGTGTGAATTAGTGTGTTGTGATTACGTGTGACCAAGTTCGTGTACTCGTATTCATCGTCATCGTGTTGAATAAACGTGTTATTTTGGTTAAACCGATTCCCATTATTTTATCCCGAACCCTCAGCTCGTAACATTATTTACAATCAACCAAATTACAAAATCGGCAAACGTGTATTAAATAAAGTTATTTATAGAGAAATTTTCAATAACAATTGGTATAAATTGTAACAATTGGTATTTGCTCCACATATTTCAGAACATTCTCGGTGATAAATTCCTAGGCGATTAATATAAAAAAATTATTTAAACGACTAACAAAGCACTCAAGAACTTGTAAATTGTTTAATGGTGTGTCTTACTTGACTGTGCACGTCTAGTTTGTAACTTTTAGACATAAGTTAATTTGTATCAAGGCCTCATAACCTCTCCAATCTACATGCTGAACAATTTTATATATAAAAACTTTTACGGCATAGAAAAGCATGACGGCCCTAGTATTTTCATTAGGTTCTACCTAGGTTCTAATCTAATCTTACAAACAAAGCCTTTATTTATAGACACAGCAAATCACAACAAACTCACGCAAGAACATTGAGATTCTGTTGAAATGAAACGCATGAAATTACTTTAATTCTAATCTTACTACTTCCTATTAGAATCTAGTACTAAATAATATGATACGCATAAACTAGCAATCCTTAAAAATTAAATTCAAATGCCTGTCCCAGATGTAGCCAACTCGCAACAAGTAAATAATGATAAAGTTAGGTATAAAGACTGAAAAACCGTTTCATGCGGTTTTCGTCCACCTTAGCTGTGTTTTAACTAATATATTTTTAAATTATAAGGGGAATTTGTAATTGGTACTAAAAAAACATGTGTTTTTTACAGGTTTTTTTTATATATACACATATCCTATAAAAAAATATATATAAAATATAAAGGTTGTCTGGTAGAGATCGCTAATTAGCGATAAGACCGCCAATTGTATCCATAGATTTACGTAGTTGTTTTTTTTATATGTATTTGTTTCGTGGTGTGCAGTAAAGTATTATCTAATCTAATCTAATCTATCCTCTCTTTTCTCTATTTTATTCTTTTCAATCCATTCTCTCCTGACTATCTGAAAGATAGATTTGAATTTCTTCATTCTTCAAACAACTATAGTAATCTTAGATCATCAGAAAACTTGATACTCAAAACTCTTTCGCACAGCACTTCCTTTTAGAGCTCTTCTTTTACTGTCCAGGCTGTTCGGCTGTGGAATGCTCTACCCGAAGAAATAAGACGGTCATCCTCCTTACACACATTCAAGTGGAAGGTGAAACAACATTACCTGAAGATGTCATCTTCCTAGCATTATTTATTTACTATTTAAGTACTTTATCTGTTAGTATAGTTTGTTGTTTTTATTAAGATTAAAACTTTATCTTATTTTTATATTATACCTAAGAACATAATGTGTAAATGTATTCTCCAAAGTACACCGCATTTCGTATCTTCGTAAATGTCGCTCCATCCAAAGGTTGCCTGGAAGAGATCACTCTCATAGATAACGCCACCCATTGTATTGCCTTATATATTCTAGCCTAGTACTTATTTTTGTATTATTTCTGTTTTTGTGGTAATTCAATAAAGAGTTATTTATCTATCTATAATGCGTTTTTCTGTGTAAGCTGTAAGTTTCCCAAAAAACAAAGTTTAAATAAAATGCTTTTTCAATTTATTTTGTGTTTCAAGCTTATACGAATGAGGTGTTCTTACTATCAGAAAACATGGTCACGCGAATAATGAGCGATAACAAATGCTTGTAACACGATGATTTATGCCAGGGTTACTCATTTTCATGGCAAATTTTAAGACCATTGACGGTTACATGGGTGACGTAAGTTGTATTACGCATAAGGAGATTATGGTGGTCAGTAATCGAAATTTGTACACAATCTTTCCATACTTGTACAATTTGTGCATACAAAGAAAATGTATAGTTTCGTTTATAAATCTACTAGTGGTTCGCCCCGAACTGAGCTCTCGCGAGTCTCCGATCTTTGACTATCAAAATAGTGCCACGAAATAAATAACCAAATAACTTGCCCTACAGTTTCATTCAAATGACAGGTAAAGGGAATTCATATTATTTGGTTACACTTTTTTGGGGTACAAATTGCAGTTATTCCGGATTTCAGACTTTTGCCTAATTTGTGTCACTTAAGCTACACGCATACCAAATTACAGTACTGTGGGGTCCCTGGTGTACTCTGTGAATTCTGTCAAAATGTAGTTTTTACGATGGATAATAGCTCAAAAACTATAAGAACTTTACTAAAAATAAAAACGGAATCGAAATTTACTAACACCTTTCATTTGACGTCCCATTTGACTTTTTACCCCTCTTGATATCAATATCTCAACAACCCCTCAATATTTTTAGCTGATTTAGTCACACCAAAATTGTGCTATCACTACCTACCTATGTATCAAAGTTCACGATGATCGGGTTAACGCTTCGAAAGTTATCCTCGGACAAACAAACATACATACATACATAAAACACTTGTTTCGCTCGATCAACCAATTAAAGATGATTGCTAAGCACCTATTCTTTCAGCTAAATAAACACCAAACAGTTATACAGCAGAATATCTTCCGACCATTATTCCGCTAAGGGATGTCTAGTGTCTCAGTTACGAGTACTAGACTACTGCGCCAGAGAGGTCGATCTTGATCCATACTAGCTGACAAATAATTAGTCAATTCATCGCCTATGAAATGTTATCCACATATCTGATATCGGGAAGCGGAAGTCATAAAAGGTTTGAGGTTTCAAATTAAATTATGACACAAGTCGAGACAGTTTAATTGCCGACCGGTATCAATGATTTATTAATTTGGGAATAATTGCTGGAAAAACCGTTTTCAAAATCCCTATATCTACTTACCAATTTTCATTATTCATATTAAATTGATAACAACACACGGAGTCTTAGAATGAGGTCTGGCTTTTTGTGTTTTATTATATTATTTGTTAACTTAGTTACATGGTTTATATTGATTTATTAATTGGAACAATGATTAAAACATAATGGAGGGTGTAGGCCGCACAAGATCCCTCTGAAAATCTTTAGTATCTATAGGATCTATAGGCCTATGTTCAGCAGTGGGCTTCCATTGGCTAATATGATGATGTAGATTCAATTATTCAAAAATCTTATTTAAAGCAACTAGCGTATTCTAGAGTTGCTCTATTATTTTATAAAGGTCCCCACCAGTGGATGCCTTTATAAGCTTTCAACGGGACTTAAGGCGCCGACTAAACACCTCATTACACCGATACCAATCAAATCTGTCTGTCTGTAGACCTCCTGAACTTCACGAACTTGTAACTCGTTAACCTCGATAATTTGAATCTCCTTTATTTGTCACGTGGATTATCTGATGGTCGTGACTTCTGTATTGATAGGCTGATTGTGAGTTTGTCAGGTGGGAATTGACGATCAAATCAACCAGTTATCTGAAAGAGGATAACTTGATTTTGGTGCGTTACAAATTGTTGACCTCGAAAATTGTAACCTTTAACCTTATCGGTAATATTATAGCGAAAACTCTTCGAAGGGAAACATTTTTAGACGCTCCTTAATACACAAATCAGCCGTTGCCGTCTTTTACGTCACATCTTCTGATTATTCTAATGACACATCTACTAATTAGTAAGGCGACACACATCTTCCTCTTGATAATCTCGGATCACATTCTTGCATAATTTCAAAAGTAACTGATTATGCAGGTAATCCTAGAATACTGGTAAAGACTATGTCGGTCTTGACAAACTGAAGCAACTTATGAAGTATTTCCTGAATTAAATTCGTTTTGTAATATTACCTACAAGCAAAAATGCATCTAGTTAAAACCAATAACTACCTATATATCATCTATGTAAATAGCACTTTGTTAGCTTAGACTGCCTAAGTGGAAATTTGAATTGAGACATCATCAGCCTATCACGATTTCAAATATGAATGCGCCGTAATCATCCACGCCGAACAGAATTCCTCTTAGTTATTAGGTCTTGGATAGACCGGGCCGGTATTATAACGTATCTCTTCTCTTAGCCATTTCTACCGGGATTAAAGGTGGTTTCAGATCTTACTAGGCTACTTTGCTCAACAATACTCAACAATCTTATATAATTTTGTAATTATAAGAGCCAGCCGTCCAGGGCACCACAATAAGGAAACAATCGATCGTTTTAATGGGTCAGCCGTGCCCAGCTAATCCGTCACTAGGGTTCAAGGTTTCTTCTACTGCAATTTTCAATTCTATTCAACTGACAAAAAAGTATAGTTTACTTTATTCTCAAGGTGGTCTTGTAAGCTGTTTGGTTGTGGGTAGTGTGGTGTCATATTCAGGTGGGAAAGCGAACGCTACCGCGTCGCGGTCACTATTTAGCCATATTGCATTTCACGATACTTTTTGTAAACAATACCGGATTTACTTTTTAATATTGATTGTTGTATTCTTTTTGGAATTCCTTGTTCTAAGTGGTTCTCTGGAGCGGGTTGGTTTAATCTTCAAATGCATTTTGAACCGCGATGGAACGAAGACATACACATTTAGGGAAAGCGTCAAGAACTATAGTTAGACGTGAAGTTTTTTTTAATGTAGTAACTGCAGGGCAGTTTAATATGACTTTCCATATAAAATGATGATGGGATCTTGCAATAAATTATGTATGAGAAGGTTCTAATGATTTTTTGAATATTTCACATCGGATCGTAATTAAATTTTGCAAGAAGATAGTTTAGGGGAAAGGGAAAGGACATAGGCTACTTTTTAACCAACTGCGCAAAATGAGGGTAATGTTTTACTGAAAAACCACCCGTGCGAAGCCGCGGGCAGGTTAGCTAGTATTAAAATAAACTACGATTAATAAATAATTTAAAGATCCTGTAGGAGCCAGCCATTTGCATTTTTAAATGCAGCGACAAGATTGATGGAAATATTGGCTGTTGTAACCAAATTCAAAATCATTTATGTTATCTTCAATTACCTTTAACACAAATCAAAATTATATTTGACTTTCATTTGACAACGTTTAACAACGAATACTTAAAGAAGTAATCTTGACTGCTTATGTTGTGAATTATGATTAGTAAAAGCGGCATATTAATTGATATAATAATTGATAATTAATTGATTGAAGAGATAATTGATACGAGACCATACAAATCACACTAATGTTATAAATGTGAAAGTTTGGATGTTTGTTTGTTTGTCTCAATCACGTCGGCTGAACCGATTTCGATGAAATTTAGTGTGTTGATAGATTATTACCTGGATTCAAACATAGGCTACTTTTGGTTGACGAACAATGCATGCGAAGCCGCTGGCTGAAGCTAGTGTTTCTACAAAAAAGCTAGTGTTGGAACAAATGTTTGCATGATCTACAGATATTTGTTCCATGTCTGGGTGTTATAAGTATGTATTTACAAAAAAAAAATATAAGTATTCTATCAGTTATCTGGTTCCCATAGTATAAGCTCTGCTTAGTTTGGGGCTAGATAACGCTGTGTGAAATGTCCAGCAATATTTATTTATTTATTTATATTCTACGCTAAAATGTCATTTTAATCTATTCTTCGACTTGGTTCAAATTATTTGCAACACAACATGCAATGCAACATTTTACGTGCATTTTAATTTGTTTCCGAACGCTCTTATAACAACGCGCGTATAAATTACATATGTACATATCTTGCTACATTACATGTTGCGTTATAAATAATCTGTACAAGTCTTAATGATAACTTTTCTAAAGTGTTAATAGCGCGGCTGGTTTATTAGTTCATATTAAAAAATATATATTTGGTATGAGGCGCCACATAATCGTAACATGTCAAAACGAGTCATACTTTCTCAAAAATAACGGTTACATACCAAATACGAAAAGATAATTATGTAAATACACAGATTTTCATTTAAAAAAGCGAGTTTAAAAGTATTTTATTTTGATGATAACGTTTACGAAACCAATTCATTTAACTTACTTCCTTCTTTATAGATAAACTAGCTGATCAACCCCGGTTCGCATGGATTTAAAAAAATATATATCAAAATACATAATGTTATAAACCATCGCAAGCGTGTACAACATTTCACAAAAGTTTCTTTACAATCGGATAAGTCGTACAGGAACTCATATGAGAAAGAAAGCAACATTTATTTTGTACTAGCTGTTGCCAGCGGCTTTGCCCGCGTTGTTCTGGGGTGCAAAAATATATACAAATGGGATAAAAATAAAAATAGCCTATGTGGGGTAATCCATCTATGTACATACCAAATTTCATCGAAATCGGTTCAGCCGTTTCGACGTGATTGAGTAACAAACAAACAAACATTCAAACTTTCGCATTTATTGATCGAACGAAGCGACATCTCCATATCAACTTGAGCAAATCGGCGTTGTATGTATGTATGTATGTTTGTGTGTCCGAGAATAACTTTGGAAGCCGTCATCCGATCATCGTGAAATTTGGTATATAGGTAGGTAATCATGGCATAATTTTGATGTGACTCAATGAGCTAAAAATTTTAGGGGGTTGTTGAGATATTGGGGTTCACGAGGGGAAAAAAAAAAGAAAGTGAGACTATTAGGTCAAGTGAGACATCAAATTTTTTTGACCCCGTTTTTATTTTTATTAAAGTTTTTGTAGTTTTTGAGTAATTAGCCATAACAAAAACTAAACTTTGAGAAAATTCACAGGGTACACCGGTGAGCCCATAGTGCTGTAATTTGGTATGCGTGTAGCTTATGTATCACAAATATAGGCAAAAGTCTGAAATCTAGAACAACTGCAATTTGTACTCCAAAAAAAACGTAACCAAATAACATGAACTCCCGTTACCTGTAATTTGAATGAAACAGTAGGTCAAGTAAGTTGGTTTTTATTTCGTGGCACTATTTTGATAGTCAAAGATTACGAATAATATTTTTTTGTTTTTATGGTAGACTCGCGAGATCTCAGTTCGGGGCGAACCACCAGTTATATTAGCGTGATATATAATTGCAGATATAACTGACAGGTCAAATGAATACCTATACAATAAAATTAATAGGTATTTAAAACAGAAAAAGTTTAGCTATTAGAATGTTAACGCGTTTAATTATCATGTTGGCTGAAAAATATGACTGAAATGTTCAGGTATAACACCTTAATTCTTCTGCAGTCAATTATTATAGCATAGAATTCATGTTCAAACCTAACCTTACAGTTAATATAGCAGTTAATCGGTACCTGGTTAATGTAGCTGGTCACGCCACCATTATTAAAAGGCTCTAATATTTTAACAGTAGATAACGCCATGTTTGCTGGCAGGCTGCAGTATCGTAAAGTTTAATTATTATTCACTGCTAGTAATAATTATAATTATTGTACAGTAAATATTACGCAAGCTTTACTAATGAATCTATGAAAACAAATTATAAAGATAAATACTTAATAGATTGTGATATTTATTATAAAATCAGCGATTAGTATTTATTAGTGATTTGTAACGCCTACAAAAATCTTTAGGGCGCGCCGTCAGTCCTAATTACTGACACCACCAACATAAATGAGTCTAGAATGATGTGCTCTATATATTTCACATTTTAAATAAGTTATGACTTATTCGTGTTTTATAATTGATCGAGCGAAACGAGATCTCCAAATCAACTTGGGCAAATCGGCGTTGTATGTATGTTTACAAAAAAAAAGTATATAAGTATTCTATTAGTTATCTGGTTTCCATAGTACAAGCTAAGCTCAGTTTGGGGCTAGATAGCGCTGTGTGAAATGTCCAGCAATATTTATTTATTTATGTAAGAGACGGAGGGACGAGCTCACCAATTTCCTAGCGGACTGGAAATTCTTAGCGCACGAAAGAAGTGTCTGGAAAGAGTGGGCAAAGGCTTCCCGCCTATGCCCAGCAGTGGGACACAGTGGGCTAATAATAATAATAATATTTATGTAAGTATTATGTTTGTATGTATGTATGTATGTTTGTTTGTCCGAGGATAACTTTCGAAGCGGTGATACGATCATCGTGAAATTTAATATATAGGTAGTTAATGATGGCAAAATTTTGGTGTCACTAAATGAGCTGATAATGTGGGGGGGATTTTGAGATATTGGGGTTCAAGAGGGGTAAAAAAATGAAAATTAGACTATTAGGTCAAGTAGGACGTCAAATGAAAGGTCTTCATTAGTACATTTCAACCCTGTTTTTATTTTTAGTTTAATTTTGTAGTTTTTGAGTTATTAGCCATAATAAAAACAAAACTTTGACAAAAATCGCAGGGTACACCAGGGACCCCACAGTACTATAATTTGGTATGCGTGTAGCTTAAGTGACACAAATTAGGCAAAAGTCTGAAATCCGGAATAACTGCAATTTGTACCCCAAAAAAGTGTAACCAAATAATATGAATTCCCTTTACCTGTCATTTGAATGAAACTGTAGGGCAATTTTATTGGTTATTTATTTCGTGACACTATTTTGATAGTCAAAGATCGGAGACTCGCGAGAGCTCAGTTCGGGGCGAACCACTAGTAGATTTATAAACGAAATTATATATTTTCTTTGTATGCACAAATTGTACAAGTATGGAAAGATTGTGTACAAATTTCGATTACTGACCACCATAATCTCCTTATGCGTAACCCCACAGTGCTGAAATTTTGTATTCGTGAAGCTTTAGTGACACAAATATAGGCAAAAGTCTGAAATCCAGAATAACTGCACTTTGTACCTCAAAAAAGAATAACCAATTAACATGAACTCCCGTTACCTGTAATTTGAATAAAATGTAGGTCAAGGAGGTGGTAGTTATTTCGTGGCACTATTTTTATAGTCAAAGATTACGAATAATATATTTTTGATTGTATGGCACTCGCGAGATCTCAGTTCGGGGCGAACCACTAGTTATATACATTTGGGATGCAAAGTGGTAGCCCAACATCTTAATACCCCAATAGTCAACCTCACCTGAAAGTGGTGCATCCTGCCGACTAGTAGAAGAGGCTCTGGTGACCGGTTGATGGCGGTATAGCCCTCCCTATACTGACACAACTAAATCTCCTGTCCTGACGGGCAGCAGCGGCAGCGTCGCGACAAGTTGTGTCCTGCGATCGCCAACCCGCATACCCAGCGTGACGATTATGGGCATAACCCTCCCAATGACAGATGCAGCGGCGGGCAGAAATTGGATGAGAAGAGCTGAAGACCGGGCTCAGTGGCGCGTATTGGGAGAGTGGACTAATGTGTGCTGTATTCGGCCAGTTACTGTGACTGAAAGATCCTTGAGTGCTTGTCAAAGTCAAAGTCAAATATTTTTATTCATTAAAATCACAAGGATCACTTTGAAACGTCAATTATACTGCCTGTTCCTTCGCGAACAAGCTAGGAAAGAAAGGCAAGAATGCGGAATGTGGAAGATGTCAGAGTCTTTTTTAATGTCATTATATTTGTGGACACTTCGGCAGTAGTTTCGTGATTAATTTCAGCAGGATGTACGGATTATCCCATATCAGACGGTATCTGCTCAAGGGCCGTGAAAATTTCCAATACACTTACCTCAGGTAGTTTTGGGTTGATCGCGTAATCAAGCGTAGGTAATGAGTATTACCGAGAAAGGGGGAGAAGATACTCGTAATACCAATGACAACACGATTACTGACCTCCGAATCACACTAATATTATAAATGTGAAAGTTAGGATGTTTTTTTTTATTTGTTTGTTTGTTAGTTAACAACCACGTCGTAATGGCTGAACCGATTTCGATGAAATCTGGTGTGTTGATAGATCATGACCTGGATTCAAACATAGGGTACTTTTTGTTGACAAAGAATGCGTGCGAAGCCGCTGGCGGAAGCTAGTAAATAATTTGTGTAAAACAGTAACTATTTTTAAGATTGTGTTATTTGTTAATTAATGATGTACTGTAAGTCAACAAATGATTATTATTATTTCTCACATGAGCTGATCCTATCTTTCGATGGGATGGTTGCAGGTTTGAATCCAGCAAAGCATAACTATTTTTAGCAGGTTTAAATGTATTTAAGCATCGCGCATGACCTCAATTCGACCTGAAACTAAATTTTTCTCCATCAGCATTTCCGTTTCTTGGTGACTATGCGTTATGTAATTGTTTACAGGTAGAAAATATAATAGAAAATATTATCACGTGATCAGAACTCAGGGTAACTTACCATTTCAAGATGACGATGACCTTTGCACACAACACAACCTTCCTGTCAATACAGTAAGTAAATATTATGATGATACCGAGACAGATCAATATTTAGATGATCTTGATACTTATTTGTTACATAACCTTAAATTGAAGGTCAAGAAGGCAATTTAGATAAGCGACTAAATCATACTTAATTCACAACTCTTTAATACATTTATTAATGCGATCATGCATGGCGCATGCAACTGCGTCGAAATATCGGGATACTCAAAAACTCGCAAATCAAGGTAAATATCCCGAATTTAGGTGCAAATTTTCTTAGGTGCAACAAAATCTCATAATAATGAAATGTAAGATTATTTAAGGCAGGAAGAATTCTTTCAAAATTTAAAAAGCTGATATACTTTACGATACAATGATACGAGCAAAACCAAGAGATTAATATTTTTTATAACACCACATTTTTTTCTAACTCTTATCAATAATCTATACAGTGGTGGATTAAAACATTTACCTCCAGTAGGCTATTCGAATTTTGCCGCCTCTACCGACCTCTACAATTTGATACCCTAGTTCAGTGTTTTTCAACCTTTTTAATTCGCGAGCTCTTTACACGTAAAAAAAATTTGGCAACCCTGGTCTTTAATAAGTTTGAGTGATTCAACAAACCCGGTCAAATGTGGGTAAAACAGTGGGTGACTTTGACTTTGGCCCCAAATTTGCCGCCCCTAAAATCTGCCGCCCTAGGCTCCAGCCTACTCAGCCTGCTGGTAAATCCACCACTGAATCTATAGAAATACGCTCTATTGCTAAACATATATTATTTAATACGATAGCCTAATTCCCAAGTGATCACTGTAATCAAGTTGTTATCTTGGCCTACCTAGACGGATCATCGCCCATCGGCCACACAGGCCGATAACGACGCGTAAATAATTCCAAACAAGAATCGAAAGCGAATCAAAATTGAACATTTTATTACTTGTTTTATAAACACTGGGAATCACTCGTAATGCTATTCGATTCAACTGTGAAAATTATTTTAATTGTATAATACATACAACCAAAATACTATTCTGACGATACACAAGATAATTCAGGTGAAGCACGCGCCTGATGCAGAGTCATATCGAACTTCAATACATAAACCTAACATATTAAACAAAACAGCATCATTATTTACACAGTAAACATATCTTTCAATTTTTTTTTGCAAAGTTTCTACCAGATTAATTATTATCTACGAAGGTCACACACATATTTTAAATTAGGATGAATGAACATTGACTAAACGAACTCGGATTAAATATCCTGAAAAACATATAACAGGAAAAAACTAGTAATAAAGTCAAAGTCAAATATTTTTATTCATTAAAATCACAAGGATCACTTTGATAATTTTACTGCCTGTTCCTTCGCGACCAAGCCAGGAAAGAAAGGCAAGAAACAAGGCTGGTTGTTTTTTTAATGATCCTTTTACAATACATAATACAGAAAATAAATTACGTCTAAATTGTAACATTTTGAACGAGTTGGAGCAATTTCAATCCCAAGCTTCTCTATCATCTAACTAAATAATCCGATATTTTATAGTAGGCTCTTTTATAAAGATTTTGTTTAATTACGTTTGTAAATTTGTTAATTATCAATTTTTGTACATCCCTTGGGAGTTTGTTAATAATATATAAATTTATCTATAAAATAATCTTATATTTAAAATATAAATATATAATAAATATATCAAGAGATCGAGAGCAGATATTTTGCAAAACCACTAACTGAAACGTACTTGGGTGGTCCACGACGTGAACCGATAATCTAAGTGCTAAATAGCAGATCGCGATGTATTTCATACCCGTTATTGTTAATGCCGTGAAGTAGTTCCGTGCCATTTTTGTTAAGTATCAATTTGGTATCGATTAAAAATAACCTGCTGCTTTTAATATTTTTACAATATGCTAAAATATTGGCATTCCCTAGTTTATAGTAGCTTCATCAACAGTTAGATTTTACAAATGTTTGTAAAATGCGTTCGGCAAGCTGGACGACATCCTTAAGTCGCCTAAAACTCCACAGAGTCTGAAGACCCGCTTATTTAGCCAATGTGTTCTGCCCACCATGACTTACGGTGCCGGGACATGGACGCTCACGCAGGAGGCTGTGTACAGGTTAAGAGTTGCACAGAGAGTCATGGAGCGTACCATGCTCGGCATTAAACTCTTAGATCGTGTCCCAAACGTCGAGATCCGTAGGACAACGAAGCTTCATGACGTTGGGAATCGAGTTATGGAGCTCAAATGGTATTGGGCGGGACATTTGGCAAGACGTGCTGATGACAGGTGGAGCAGGATAGCGACTGAATTGTGGCTGAGAAATGGCTGCAGAAGGGTAGGACGTCCGGCAGCGAGATGAGTGGACGACATTGTTAGAGTCGCGGGACGTTAATGGCTGAGACTAGCGCAGGATCGTGGTGGATGGCACAAACTGGAAGTTGGGCTGTGGATGATGATGTAAAACGCAATATTTGGGTATTTTTAAAAAGATTGTCCTACTACTTTATAGTATTTTTATTCTGTCTACTTTATTCTTTAAGAAAGCTTCTATCTTTAAAACATATTTGACCCTCTTTTTTACCAACAAACACTTCAAAACTTTTATACTGCAGGTACTGGTAGGAATTTGGCACCAATAAACAGGTTTGCAAAGTCTTTCTACATAAAGTAATTTATATGATCATTCACTACGTTCATTTCTAAATTATCTTCTTCAATATTCGCTTCTTGAAAATGCATATTTACAAACTAGACTAACGTTAATACGCCTTAGCTTTTACGAGCAATTCCCATAATTGAAAACACATAATAGACACCGTTCAATAAGAGCAAATTTCTTCATTCTACGGTAAAGTGTTTGCGCAGTAATCACGGCAAATGGTAGTATATACTTATAGTTATAAAAGTAAGTGGTAGCCGACGGTATGGATAATGTTGGGTATCATACACTGTAGATTAGTTTAGTCGAGTAACATTGTCGCGGAAATATGTTGCGACAATGTGTTTCATCAAGAAATAAAACTAACAATTGACAAGTCAGGTAGATTCGATAATTTAAGCAATGCACCTTTGATCCTATAACTAAACAGCAGACAACAGAATAAACTGAGATATTATGATGCCTTCTTCAACTCTGTTTTTCCTGACAAAACCAATATTACGACAATAGGCAAGCCATTCGAATGTTTTTATATTCGTCTGCAAAGACATGTCTATCTTTAACCTCGAATGTACGATAAACGTGTAAATATAAGAAGCACGTGATTTCAAGTTGAATATTTAAACCAAAGATGTCTTCATACATTATATTATTTAACTAAAGGAACCTACTGCAGAATCAGAGAAGTTATTTGACGTGACTTTTAAGCAAATTTGCTTAGAAAGCTCCCGTATTACCGAACACGATATCGCGTGTTTCAGTAGATACTAACTCTAATAAACATTTAGAATTCAAGGACAGTGTGAACCTCCCACCAGATGATATCCATATCAACGAAACCCATATGTTATTGAAACACATTCGCAAAATCACGTTCATATATCATAATGTAATATTTCGCCAGATTTCCGTACCGTCACTAATTTCAATGTCAGTGGAAAACGGATATTTTAATATTGAAGAGCACTAAATTAATCTGCGCTAGACCAAAATTTGCATACATAATAAATTGATTAGCAGTTTGTTATTCAATCGATGTAATTTCATCTTATTTATTTGTTTCCATAATTGTTTTAATTATTATTAATTACATAGTAATATATATTTTTGGTTATGAACTTGGTACATAATTACCATAAATTGCATTATTTTTACAATCCGTTCAATCGTAAAAGAATAACAACAATACATAAAAAATTGTATATAATATTTTGGGTTGCCCATGATTCAAAATCTCCGTTTGCTTAATCATTATCCCTGGTAATGCTTAAAGTTTAAAACGATAACTGTAGTTCCCTGTCTTTATATACAATAAAAGAAACCAATAATTTTAGTGATGTCAAATCTATAATGCCAACAGAATCATCCACATTAGGTTTTCTAGTATCTGATTGATTTTTACTTGTGCTTGGATATAAAGCGCACCTTTACTAAGAGTATGGACAATTCGACTAACCGGTAGATGTTTTCTCATTAAAACGAGCTAATGTGAATAGAATGATAGCGAGTGCAATTGAAATCACTAATCCTTTTACATCGGTTAAATATTTTACTAAAAAACAAAGTTCCTATTTATTATTTTTTGGACAATCGTGTAAAATGGGTAACTAAAATCTTCTGACTTAGTGACTTGGGCAACTTGCGCAACGACGCCTAAGCGCATTTAATCCTTAAATGTGTTTAAGAGTGTTATCAAATAATACAAATATGTTAAATTTAAACATGTTTACTCACTAAATAGGTTTAGGGATCGTTGTGCAAGCACAAAGCGTCATTAAAACTTTCCTACTAAATAAATTTTAGGTAACTATATAAGGAAAATAAAAATAACTTACCATCAGGAGGCACAATATCTTTGCAGAGACGGCAAGCTGTGGTAACCTGAAAAAAATAAGTTTTATGTTAATACATAAATATTTGATCGAGCGAAGCGAGATCTCCAAATCAACTTGGCCAAATCGGCGTTGTATGTAATGTAAATGTATGTATGCATGTTTGTTTGTTCGAGGATAACTTTCAAATCGTTTATCCAATCATCGTGAAATGTGATAATAATGAAATCTAAATCAGCTATAAATGTTGGGGTGTTGTTGATATATTAAGGTTCAAGAGGGTTATTATTTCGTGGCACTATTTTGATAGACAAACATTACAAATAATATATTTTGTTTTTATAGGAGACTTGCGAGATCTCAGTTCGGGGCGAACCACTAGTTAGCACAAGAATAGTCACATACATAGTTCTAACTCGTAGTTAATCATAGTTCTAAATTATCGGTACCACAACACGCAAATATTTGCATATCATGCAAACTTTTCTACCAACGCTTGAATCAAAACTGCGACCTATTGCGTCTCAGTACCAGAGAGTTTGCCACAGAGTTGTTATAACATCTACAAATGCGTACACCTAATCATTGTATTTTGATAATATAGAAACTTACTAAGATGTAGTAATGTATGAGTTTATTGATACCATAGCATTGAACTATGATTGAAAATTACATTAAACTGATGATTATATAATAAAGATCGCGAGTAATAAACCTTCCTCCATCATTATTGTCTCAAGTTTATGTACACGAGTAACAATGATAAATAAAATCAATATAATAAACCAAACCATATAATGTAATAATCTATGTATCGATACATAAGTATTTTAATGAATAAATAATAACGATATGTTATAAAAGAAATTCTTCCAATCTTCGAGATTTAATAAACCATGTGCTTAATGACATAAAATTTCGCCTAACTCCACCGTATTTTGAAAAAAATGTAGGGTTAACGCAATTCACATAATTGAAGTATGCGTAATTTGATCTTCTATTTCTTCAAATTTACAGTGAAATAACAAAGTGCGTCAGGCAAGAATGTCAGCCTATACCTACGTGCTTTATCCATTTCTCATATAGGCATCGATTACCTCAGTCTGATTAGATGGCCTATGAACCGTGTTTTTGTTCTTATATGCTATGATACTTGTATCACGTTACTGGGAAATGACACCAATGGTATGATTATGGTTGATTTATGAACCGAAATTATTGAATTTAGTGTAAATTTAACTGCGATTGTATTACTCAGTTACGTGTTTATAAGTTCAAAGTTATGTTTCACACAATATAGTATACTTAAATATATGTAAATTTATTTTTAATAAAAAATATAAAAATACGAGAAGAGAGAACTTTGTACCCCTTTTTAAAGTTTATATGGAGAAGAAGGAGCGAATGATGAAATTAATATAAAAAACAGTCGAATTTCGACTACTGTGCCATCTATGTTTTATAATTATGGCTTTTATATTTTATTTTATTTTTATTATTTTAGGAAAACTTATAGCTAGGTTACAGAAAAGATATTTGAATAGATAATAAACAACGCTAAATGCTTCTTATCAGCCAACCTGTTTTGTTATGTACGACATTAATTTAAAACACCCATCCGGAATGGTAATAACTGATTTTAGAGGTGGGTTTAATACCGGTAGCTTGAATATTTATCCAGTATGGACAATTTCCAATAAACAAATCGGCGGCGCCTTTGCAACGATGCTACTTAGTCAGTTTAACAGGTAGGTACGTACCAACTACTTACATGATGAATTAATATGATTTGTTTATGTATTTTATTCAGATAGTTTCATTGATATTTTAGGACATGATATTAAGGTTATTTGAAAATTTAATATTTTCTATGGCAATGAATTTGAAGAAACCTGCTTTACATAGAACAATACTAGCTAATAACCCTACCCGTGTTTAATTTAATGTGGTACATAACAAAACACGTAGTATATTATAATTTTATACTATGTAGTGTTCTGAATTATTTACGTTTAAAGTCTAATTGACCAATTTGAATATAAAAAAATGCATTGTTTATTATAATTTTCTGGTCATAAACAGTGTACAATATTATGTTAACTTTTTTCATAATCTGTCTTCGATTTACCTTTGACACCTGAGGAATTTGGACCCACTGTTGTGTTATTTTTTTACGTAAAACATAGCTAATTATACCTAATATATTTATTAAAACATTGAGACATCAATATAGATTTATTAATCCATAATTCTGAATTGAGACAAGGCATAATCGATTTCTTATGTTAATACAATCCAAAGTGTTATAAATATTTATTAACAAAACTGATGATATGTAGGTATGTGTACTTTACCTTATATTGACGTAAAAAGTGAATAGACCCTTTTTCTTTTTTCCGAGTGGGTAAAAATAAATTAACAAACTGTTGCGCTTAGATAAGACCAAATGGCATTTGTTTAAATTCGTAATACCTTTTTGGGATAAAATTAAAAATTTTTGACTAAAAAGAGAACATGATACATTTTATTGATATTTAATCAAGACATTGATATACTGGTAAATATTCGATGCAAAATGCGGAACCGTCTACAACTTGACCGCGAATACTGGCTTATCACGACTACATCCTTATGTCTTAATTGCCTACTTAGACAAGATGTTACATTATACATTACAAAAGTTAATATGCACAAGTAATGCAATATTCATATAAATGTTTCATTTAATGCCTAATAGCTATTGGAGCGCCGCTTGATACATTCTTTATAGTACAGCGTAACATTTTTACAGCATCCGTAAATTGTCGCTTATGCTTTGTAGTTATAGAGCTTCAGTACATAGTGGCCTCGCTAAACAGTTAGCCTAAGCCATTAATTAACCAACTCTATAATAAAAGTGGTAATAGTTTAACTCTTATTGTTATAACACCTTGCCATTGTTTGCAAGTTCTAAAATAATATATCTATGTGTTTTATTCATATACTCGCTTATGCTTGCGACTTCGCTCGCATGTTTTGTCAATGAAAAGTAGACTACGTTTCAATCCAATTTCATTGAAATCGGTTCAGCTGTTACGACGATTGAGTAACAAACATCCAAACTTTCGCATTTATAATTTATTAGTGTGATTATTACTTGAAGAGGCCACAGGAATGTAAGATTTAGCATAGCTCAAGTTTATATGGAGGAGGGGCGAAAGCTAAAATTTGGCTATTTATTTATTAATTTCGGTCAACCACATTTGCACTAGTCATAATAAATCGGTTAAGTGCGAGTAGAACTCGATCTATTCAAGTTTAGTGCATTGAAAAAGTTGTTTTAAATCATAAAGGGATTTCTTCTCGCGTCACTGGTACTTAATTGGTCACCTAGAGTCACCCTGCTTTAGGTTGGTGACCATGTTGAGGAGCGGTGACTATTAAGGGATTTACGAGATAATGTATTAAATAAGAATCAAAGTCGCTTTGTTAACGATAAGAATGTCCATTATGCTTACATTTATTTGTTTTTTTAATGTCTTTATTCCTGTTGTGTCTAGCTTGTAGGGTATAATAAAGAATTTTCATTCATTTAAAGTCCTGACATACTGACATATAACGCACAGCCTAAGCTGGTCCTATGAGACTAGAAGTTTGGAGGGTGGGTTCCTTAGGTAGGCTCACGCTAAGAACGGATTTTTCGAAATTTATCTCCGAAGGGGGTACAGGAGTATTTACACTTTATAAGTTAACGTTTAGTAGTTTTTTATATATCGGAATCAATCAAACAAAATGCTGAAGATAATATATATTTTTTAATTGACGATGGTCAAGCCCTTGACCACTACCACACCCTGATGGTAAGTGTTGGTGTGATTGAAGATGGAGCACGCTTGCCTAGAAAGAACCTATTCACTCTGGACTTGAAGACTCCGAGATTATATTGGTTCGGAACATTTGCCGGAAGTGAGTTCCACTCATAAATATATAGATTTGAAAATTAATGCATTATTTTAATCGAGACAGACATTAAAGCCTTTCTCAAAGTATTTATAAGTGATAAGAAAGTCACGTCGTCCACAGTAGGTATATACTCTCTCGAGCAAGGGTGTAATTTATTATGCCCATTGAATGAATAGGTTACCGAAAATAAATATTAACATAAAAATACAATAAAATAATAAGTAGCTGCTTTCATTATCTACTATTACCATGCTTGCAGAAGCTATAATATCTATTATATCTATGAATATAGATAAGATAAGATAATATCTTGGTAAGACGCCGCTTGGGATCCAAATAAGCGTACTAAAATCGATAAAAATGATATTAGGAACAACCATTTTTATTTGATAAGGTGTACAATAATATTAATTGGTTATTTTATCACAATTGACTTATGGAATTTATATTCAAAGTAGTAGGGGAAGTTTTTGCTCAGGAGTGAAGGAGAAACGTTAAAAAAGTAGGCAGTTTTATAACAGTTCCAGAGAGTAAAATTTTCAACGCAGAAGGTACACCTATGATAAAAACGACGGGGTAAAAAGTATACGTCTAACACGATAAATTGGGTCAAGTACCCTCGCAAATAATATTTACATACCAACCGCATAATCCACTATTTATGAGGGTATTTAAATATTTACAAAAGCTAGAATTACAATGTTTTGAAGTGCAGCTTAAACACTTATTTGTTAACAATCGATTAATAAACATTCTAATCTACAATCATACGTCTATGAAAAACAATAAATTATAGATAATTATTTACAAAAGGATTATATAAAATATTAAAAATATGTATCTATATACTTAACGACTACAAATAGCGCATGACCCTAGAGAGTGGCATTGCCTTGCACAAGCTTAGATATTTGAACAAATTCTTCCTACAGAGGCATGCGCAAAGAAATCATGACGTAACGCTCTATAACGCTAATCTCTAGGGTCATACGTGAAAAGAGAAAGAAGTCAAGCCCACTTCTCTTCTTAAAAGAGAAGAGGACTCTATGCAGCAGTGGGTGTCAACAGACTACTTACATACTTAGAGCGTTATAACACGAGCACACGTGCGCCACGAGCATACGCCGCATTGTTACAGTACATAAATTATACGTTCTATTAGTTTGTACAATATGACTGCGTATTTATCTGAAGCGATTTGTGAACTCGCTTCGCTGGACACACGCTCGCAACTCGCCAATGTGATAAGGCCCTTAGAGTACCTGCTTCCAGTCATCAAAAGTGTAGTGCAAGCAGGTGTACTCATACTGTAATCATGGGAGGGCTAGCCAACTCACCTAGCTCTCCAATGATTGCAATGGATGATGAAGATAACGTAGGCACGTGCATAATGTAGGTACTTACCTCTTTAGTACAAAGAGATTTGATTCACCAGTCTGTATACTAAACATTTGACATACAAGGTTATATACAAGGTTTGGTTGCTGGTGAAATTTCAGGCACATGCTTTACACCTGTATGCCTCAAGTTGATGGACACAGGGCAGTGCATCGTAGGAAACGTTCGGAACGTGACCTACTAGGAAATGCTTTGTTATAGGCAATGGTTGCCACTTAACATCAGGTTTTTTTACGTCCTGGTGATGGCATATGGCCCATGCTTATTCCATCACCAAGTCGTAAAAAGTTATATATTACCGCTCCGATTATCGCATACAAGTTAAAATACCCTTCACGAAACACGCAGCTTTCAGTTAAAGTAACAACAAGAGTTCGTGAATTTAATAAATAACTATTTATATAAAAAAAACTTATGATATTAATAAACATTGTAGAGATCGCCAGATAGATAGATAAGACCAACAATTAATAAACCAACTAATATTTATGTTATCCTAATTTTAATCGTAATATTTTATTGATTTAAGTATAAATTTTCCTGTCTATCTTCTATCTAAATATAATAATTTAAATTATTATAACTCAGTTTAAGTACATGTTAAAAGAGCTATCGATCTCTTTATTAGAACTTCCTTTTGATAAGCACGCAATTGAATCTTTATCACTAAATTTAAAGATACAAGAAGTTTCCATTCATAACAATACTGTAAAACACAGACGCCGTATGACTTATAAATAGTACATTTATAGCAACTTAATCAATTTACCGGCGTCTCAATCGATTAGATTATATTATCTGATATAGTCTGAACAAGCTTTGTATAATTCCTTCGAAATTGCACTGAACTTCACGTATCAAACAAATTAAATTGCATTCCGCTTCTGCCGAGAACCAATGTTATGAAAACACTATTTTTTTTCAAAGTAGGTACCTACGAATACTTACATAGCCAAACTTTGCCGTCATGTTGTGTCCCGTTGTATATTATGTTGAACATACATCTAACTGAGTTGCCCAACCGCTTTTCCTTGATTAAAACTGAACAATCCACTTTTATGTAATAATTTTTCAACACACTTTTCATACATTTGAACAAAACACTGAAAACAGTTTTGTTACAATTCAACCTGAACTGAAACAATAGCTTTTGTAGTCACAACGAAAAAAAGTTACTGAACGCACTGAAGAGAAACACGTACGTTTCACATCACTTTCATAATTTTCCGAATAGGGCCGGCGAGGCGCGAATTTTGAAATGGAACACTTGTATCGTCAAAGGCGTTTTGCGGTCAGGGGTGCTTTGAATTCAAACGGGGAATTCTTTAGATATTTCTTATGCGGGTGGGGATATTTTTACGCTCGTGTTATGATGGGCGAACAAGCGACATGCGCGCTCCGCGACGTACGGCGGGCAACTACGACTACCAGCAGATAAAAACCTCGTTTGATTATAAACTTATAAGCTAAGTTTTTCTTGTGTGCGTGCGTTTGAGATAGTGTGCATCGAGGCTTTGTTAGTGACCTTACAAAGTTTTCACTTACACGAGGATTCTTGGGTGTAAAACAATAAAATTAATTGATGGCGTTATGAAATTAGGGTTAGCGAAGCCAATGTCTCACTCTTAGAAATACAATGTAAAATATTTTATGGATAGGGTTATTTTCAACTGATCATATGGATTAGTTAGTGGTTGCTTCTGATCAGAAAGCAGTTCCCAACGGATCTCGGATTTGTTGCAAGTGTTTTATGAATGAAATATGTTCCTGAATTCCCAACGGATCGCGATTGCGAGCTTCTGTTGACATTGAATCTGGCAAAATATACAGGGTTACAGGAAAAATCGTGCTAGATCCTTTAAGGGCGTAGAGTACCCATCATTTCTGACTTATTTCACTATGAAACACCCTACCCTAAACTTAACCCTTTTCGAGATATTCGACTTTTAATTTTTTTATTGAAAATTGCCGATTTTTAGGCTACTAAATTTATTTTTGTTTATTTTGTGTATCTTGTTATTATTATTATTGCATTTTTACATGTGTAATAAGATGCTTTAGGACGTCAATCATTAAAATAGTGCATAAGTTAATTGAATAGACCGTAGTAGACAAGTGACAGTTAAGAAATAAAAAAAAATATTAGAAAGTTTATTTTTCTCTAAGGGATATCTAAAAAAAATATTATGGCAATGGTTCGGCAGATGTTTTTTAAAATATCTACGTTTCATCAGCTATCTAACGAGGTATAACAATTTAGGGTTTGTATTACATTTCGTGGAAAAAAAGTAGTTGGGACGTAGAAGACCCAGATTTTCTAAGAAATATCTTGTGGACGGATGAGTCCAAATTTGATAAAGATGGCATAACTAACTATCACAACGCCCATTACTGGGCCCCAAAAGAGCTAAGGAATCCCAATAAGAAAAGAGTGAAGGGGTCCCAACGAAGATTCAGCGTGAATGTGTGGATGGGCATTATCTCCAATCATTTGATTGGACCTTACTTTCTCCCGGATAATCTAAATGGGGAAAGCTACGAAAATTTCCTGAGAGCAGACTTAAGTGATTTGCTGGATGATCTGCCACTCAACCTGATCAGGGACATGTGGTTCCAACACGATGGCTGCCCTGCCCATTTCAGGAGAAGTGTCAGAGACTGGCTGGACACAAATTATCCAAACAAATGGATAGGACGAGGTGGACCGTTGCCATGGCCAGCAAGAAGTCCGGACCTAACCCCCATGGATTTTCATGTGTGGGGGTGCATGAAAAGTCTTGTGTACAGCGAGCCGAATCCAGTTTCGTCTGTGGAAGACTTACGAGAAAGGATTGTGGATGCAGCCAATAAAATGAGGACCATGTTAACCACTGGAGTAGTAAAGACTGGTCTCCGTAGAAGGATGCGACAATGTATCAGAAATAGAGGCGGCCATGTTGAACATGAACTGTAGAATAAGAAAAAGTTGTGTGAAAATCTTTAATAAATGACATTTCATGCTTACCTATTATTTTATTTTACTTTTTAGGGCTAAGTATAAATTTTCTTCTCCACTGTCGCCTATAAAACTAAATTTTTTTCAATGCATTTGAATAAAACCCTAGATTATTATACCTCGTTAGATAGCTGATGAAACGTAGATATTTTAAAAAACATCTGCCGAACAATTGCCATAATATTTTTTTTAGATATCCCTTAGAGAAAAATAAACTTTCTAATATTTTTTTTTATTTCTTAACTTTCGCTTGTCTACTATGGTCTATTCAATTAACTTATGCACTATTTTAATGATAGACGTCCTAAAGCATCTTATTACACATGTAAAAATGCAATAATAATAATAATAAGATACACAAAATAAACAAAAATAAATTTAGTAGTCTAAAAATCGGCAATTTTCAATAAAAAAATTAAAAGTCGAATATCTCGAAAAGGGTTAAGTTTAGGGTAGGGTGTTTCATAGTGAAATAAGTCAGAAATGATGGGTACTCCACGCCCTTAACGGATCTAGCACGATTTTTCCTGTAACCCTGTATATCCATCGAATAATTTTTACAATACAATGTTCTGGTACTGAGATCAAATGTTGGAATTCAAATAAAAATAAATTGGAAATTTCGGGTTATTCCCGCTGGTCCCTGTGATGACAGGGACCAGCGGGAAGAAAAATTCCCAGTTCAGTTCCAGGCAGTTTCTTAGTAGCATTTGTCCTCATAAGCACCCACGTATGCGTGTTTTTTCTATATTTTTATTTGTAATTACTCAACTGATTAATGTTATAGGTCATTTTTGACCTCGAAATATTTCATCAAATAATTAGCTTGTTTGCCGAATTTACCAATCAGAAATTACTTATTACGTAAAAAGACCTTCGAGCGAAACTCCGATAAATTTTTTTTACAAATAACTTTATAAAAATCCAATAGCACCTGAACAAAATGGACGTTCGTAATCTACGCGAGAGTTATCAAAATGGGTCAATGCGGCAGCACGGCGCAGTCGATAAAAACTAGTTGTTTCGAGTAAAACGCTCGTTTTGTTCTATTGTTTTGCTTTGATGTTTATAAAAATGTGTCGATGGTCTAACATTTCCCTCAAGGGGAATATTGAGGTCGTAATCGGTCAGGCAACACAACCATACAACGTAACGTGATACATAACGGGTTAAATTTTAATGTTTAGTTTTTATAAGTTTAGTCAGGCTATTACAGTTTTATCCCCCTTTGCGCGATCGAATGATGCAATTATTCTGGATGGATTAGAATATTGAAATGCGTGTATTATATTTTTAATAGTATCGAAATTGAGTACTTTTTTAAACCTTCATGAAATGGCGCATTTGTATCGCATATTTTTTACAAACGACCTAGTTTTCAAGGCAAAAAATATAGGTAAGTAAAATAAATTCATAAAATAAAAACTTGTTATTTGATGAACATTATAAGTTATCTACTGGTGTTTCGCCCCACCCCCCGTTTCGCCGTTCAAAATAGTGCCATGAAATGCATAACCAACTTACTTGACCTACAGTCTCATTCAAATTACAGGTAACGGGAGTTCATATTAATTGGCTCCACTTTTTTGGGGTAGAAATTGCAGTTATTATGGATTTCAGACATTTCCGTATATTTGTTCAAATTACAAACTTCAACACTGTAGGGTCACTGGTGCACCCTGTGAATTTTGTTAAAGTTCAGTTTTTAATATGGCTAATAACATAAAAACTATAAGGTTTAAACTAAAAATAAGAACGGGGTCGAAATAAACAAATATTTTTACCTTTCATTAAATGTCCCACTTCACCAAATAGTCTCATTTTGATTTTGAGGTTTCAAGAGGGGTAAACCCTCTTGAAACCCCAATTTCTCAACAACCTCCCAACATTTTTAGCTCATTTAGTTACACCAGGAGTGTGCCAATACTACCTACCTATATACCAAATTTCACGATGATCGGATAAACGCTTCGAAAGTTATTTTCGGACAAACAAACATACATACATACACCGCCAATTTGCCCAAATTGATATGGAGCTCTCTCTTCGCTCGATCAGTTATTATGTATCGTTAGCTTAAATAATAAATAATTACATCCATTTTTATTACAAAAACACTTAAGTACAAAGTTTATAAATATTGATTATAATTTTATCGCTTGGTATTTACCCAAAATTATTTTATTACTAATGAACTCTAAGATAACTTTTAACCAACAGCGTCAATTGAACCAAATACCTTTTCTGAAATTCCTATTAGTTATTCATACCAAATATTAAAGTGCCTATCGTTATTTGCTCAGCCTGAGTCAACCCTGTATTTTAACTAAGCATTTCATAGCTTATTAAGTATGTAGGTGTGAGCGTATCCGACGTGCTTGGACATAATTAGAACCTTGTCGTATTAGTATTGATTGTTTTACAAAATACCGGGTGTACAAATATAGAGATTTAAAAAAATGCCTGGATAAGTTATACCTAGTTTAAGCTTGCGCGAGGCAGTAGCAACGGCATCCTGCAGATGATTGTTTCGCCTCTATACTGCCCCAAATAATAGTCGGACTGGATCAAACCCAAACGGCTCAAGAAACATTCCATTGTTAATTTTTCAATTGACGATTGCAATGTGCTTTGGAATCTGAATCTGAGTTATAGGAACTTGAGGCTTTACACCTGTATGCCTCAAGTTGGGCAGGGCAGTACATCGTAGGGCACGTTTCTAAGGTGCGTGACCTACGAGGCAATTACTTCGCTATAGGCGATGGTTGCCACTTAACATCAGGTGGGCCATATGCTTGTTCAATCTACAGGTAGTATAAAAAAATCACATCCATTGTCAATTGTTTTGAAACAGGTATTATTTATTCTTTGTTGTACACAAATAGGCGTAAATTAATTACGTGAGATGGTCAGGGGGGCAGTGGGTCGAGCCGAATCTCGCCCTTTCTCATATGAGGAAGAGGGGTGTTCTTGGCAAATACCACGTAATTTTTTGTTCTGTCAAAAACAATGTGAAATTGCGAGAAAGTTGAATTAAATTAACCTCTCAAGTAACAACAAAAATTAATGACATGTGGCAATAAAAAGTTCAATAACAAGCTCAGGGAAAAATCTCACGTGAGATAAGGGGAGCGAGGGGGTCGATCCAAATCTCGTGGCGTCTCACCAGGGGGAAAGGTGGGATCCAAAAATCGTCAAAAACACCTTACGTAATTAATGGACGCCCCCTTGCACACAAAAAACTTACAAAAAAACACGTACAAATGCAAGCTTAACCCTAATAACAGTTACCTTCCAGCAAACCTTTAAAGATAGGTATTTAACGATGTAATAATATTTTTTTGAGATTTATACCGTGCTAGGAGTAACTACTTAAATGGCATGAATTATTTGTGGTAGAGGAAACCTTGAGTCAGTCGTTCCAGATCGTCTGCGTCCTACGTTACGCTTTTCAGTGCATGGTTTCCTCTTGAAACATTACTAAACCTCTAAAAAACTCTAATACCTAACTGTTTGGCTTACACCCGGTATTTCAAAAAAATATCAAAGTTCACCATCATTTTGCAAAAACGTTAACTACGAGTGTGGCGCCAGTTAATACCCGTATTGATTTGTCAAAATCGTTATTCTAAAATAGGCAAAAAATCATGCAATAAAAATCAAACAATGAGATGGTTTTTACGGTTTTACGTCCTAATTTGTGCGTGTTAATTGTTATCTATATAAATAAAAATGAAACGGTGTTCGTTGGTAAGGGTATGACTTGAAAATGTCTAAACAGCCTTTAGCATTTTTTTTTTAATATTCATAACACTCCGATTAAGGTTTTTAGAGAAAGACAAATTGGAAAAGTTTCCCGGAAAGTTTGAAAATTCTGGTAAAACATAAGTGTTTTTTTATGGGACTTTTGTTTCAACTCAAGACTATATTTTATTTTGTAATCCGTGCGAAGCCAGGGTGAACCAGCTAGTTAATTAAAAAACCAATCGATTCCCAGTATAAATAAAATAAAACTTTAGATTGATCTATGACCGATCGACGGGGAAATAAACGAGACTGGCTATGTAAAAGTAAACTTCACGTCATCGATATCCTAAAAACTTCGTAAAAATCTGAGGGAAGTGGTGGTTTTATATATAAGTATTAATAGTTAAGATATTGCATTTTAGTAGTTAAGATATTGCTGAAGAACTGGGCATTGACCACAGAACAGTTTAGACGCATTTGAAAAAGGCTGGGTATCAAAAAAGCTCAAATTTTGGGTGGCCATGAACTTTGATTACAACTTCATACATACATACAAAATACGAAACGACTTTCTCCCCGACCTTTTATATATGTATGCAAAATTAGTAGCGATATTGACCGCCTAGTAAATACATACAGTTATGTGGGTTTCCAAACCTTACCTACCAAATTTTACGGGTGCTCGTACAACCGGCAATAATTTCCAGTATTAGCTGACCTCTCATTGTATGGAGAACCTACACAATGCATGGATAGCTTATACTGGAAATGTATTGCTTGATGTGTAGCCATGTGTATATCCTTTAAAAAGGACATCACACGTACGTATTTCCTCCATTTTCCTTTCTTGTTTAGAATGATCATTTTGTTGATTAGGGCATTAAAGAGCAATGAACGATTTTTCTATAGTAGGTTTTTTGGTGGTCAATGGGTTTTCCACCAGCGGTTACGCGACGCACATCGCACCTACAAACGTGATCACTATTCAAAACAAATCAAAATAGTTACAGTTACCGTTCAGTGCTATGGCACAACATGCCTTAAGCTGTATCTTTAAATTCATCAATTTGTAGTTGATTTTTACAGCGCCTGTTGAAGCACTAATCGGCTGAAGAACGGAGCTGCTGTGTAGAGCTGAGATAATGCCAAAGAAAGTACTATTTATTATCTGTAGCAATTCGCAAGTTTTCTGGAAGACACCCTTATATTTATAGTTTTAATAACTGCCTTTTCTTACTGAAAAAATAGATTTTCAGAGAGAAATACAGCTTAAACAAATCAGGACCATGCCGGGGTTAAAACTCGTTTACAAAATGATGATTAAAATGTTTGCAGTTCACATTCTTTTCCCATAATTATTTTAGTTAGGCAACCAAAATAAAATCAACCTAGTGTAGGCCAAATACTGAATGGATATTTAAGTAAATAAAGTGACTCATTAATGAAACCTGACACAGATATTTCATCATGTCTTCCTGCCTTTTTTGCGTAGAGTCGGCAAAATAATTCTCATTTTCCATAGCCTATCAACTATCATTAGACCATTCAAGAGTAATAGAGTTCCTTATAAAAGGGCTTGTCCGGGAAGCACTACCACCATACCTATTTCTACCACCAAGCAGCATTGCTGTGTTTTGTTTCGAAGGGTATGGTTTCCGGTAAACAGGCACATGAAACTTTACACCTGTATGCCACAAATTGATGGACGCAGGGACATGCATCGTAAGGCACATTTCTAACATGCGTGACCTGTGAGGCAATTCTCTGTTATAGGCAATGGTTATCACTTAGTATCAGGTAGGACATAAGCTTGTTCCATCTCCATGTAGTATAAACAAAAAAATTCAGTTTCGGCTCAGAGAACTCTCCAGGAACAAAAAAAGTTTACTGGATCAGATACCGGGATTTGCAAAATACTTACCTTCCGAGAGTCTGCTTGAATTGACTTGCCATCATAGAGCTGGCGCTTATGTCAACGCCATATGTGTTGCAATTCAGCGGAGAAATGCAGACAGTGTCTTGGAAACAATTTCGCCTATTTGTGATCCGAGGCGGTTGAGCCATCGTTTGAGACGTCTTTAGATAGCTCAACTATTTGGTTTGTATTTTGTATAATATAAATACTTTTAATATTCATATACTATACATTAAATTTACTAACAAAATTGATTTGATATACAGTACACATCATTGGTCCACAATGTGCCACAGCAGCAAAAGGAAACTGTAGATACCTTGAATCGAATGGTTTCTTTGTAAAATAACCCACTTACGATATACCATTGACCTCACAGTTACAAGTTTCGAAGTTAGTTCAAAAGATTCAAAACACTTGACTTCCCGTTTCCGAGGTGTGAGTTCGTTCAATCACATTTTTCCTTGTTTAGGGTCGACCCGTACTGCGAAGACCAAGAAGAATAAATATTCATTCCATATTCATGCCTATTCATTTGCAGATTTATTGTACCTACAATTATTACCAAAATATTAATAAAAAATTCAAGTACAAATTCAATCAGAAATGAAAAGTCATCGTCATCGTCAGCCCAACTTCACAAATTGTTGGGTATAGGCCTCCCCAAGTTTGTGCCATCCACCACGATCCTGCGCTAGTCTCACCCACTGACGCCCCGCGATCTTTACGTCGTCCACCCATCTCGCTGCCGAACGTCCTACCCTTCTATACCCGCTTCCCGGCCACCACTCAGTCGCTGCCCTGCTTCATCTGTCATCACCATGTCTAGCCAAGTGTCCCACCCAAGACTATTTGAGTTCGTCTACGGACCTCGACGTTTGGAACTCGATCTAACAGTCTGATGCATGATGACAGATGATGAGCATGGTACGCTCCATGACTCTCTGTGCAACTAACCTGTACACAGCCTCCTGCGTGAGCGTCCATGTTTCGGCACCGTATGTCATGGTGGGCAGAACACATTGGCTAAATAAGCGGGTCTTCAGACACTGGAGTTTTAGGCGACCTAAGAATGTCGTCTAGCTAGCCGAATAAAATGAAAAGTAAATTATATAATTTCTTTAAATTCGTGTAACATCTTGTGCTTCATGTTCGATTATAACATTACAGGTGAGGTAGTGCTCAAACTCTTGAATAAGATCAGTAAAACAAACTAAATTTACAAATTTCTAGGTACATAGATAGTTTGAACAAATTTAAAGAGAAACAATTTGTATGAGCAACAGTAGTTAACCATTTGGAGCAGCCAACGGCGACTAGATATTATTGCCAGGACCTATAGCGTGAAATGCCTCTTTAAAGAACGGTGACACATTTTTTTTTCCAAATGTCCTCCCAACATATAGGTACGAATATGGCATTAATGTTTAATTATAAGTTTATGATCTCAAAAGGAGTCAATTCCCGTGATTATATGTCAAATATAAATTTTGCGATTTTTTTTTATAAAAATCGCAGGTCGTATGTGGGTTAGAACAGCGCAGGACAGAGGTGAATGGCGACAACGAAGAGAGGCCTATGCCCAGCAATGGGATGAGAAAGGCTGACAATGATAAATTTTGATTTATCTCGATGCCTGTTATGTTACGTTATGTTATGTTACGTTTGATTTTAACTGAAAGGTGACACATCAATCAGAATGCAACCAAAAGTTTACACAAGTTAGAATTATGAGAATAATGATTCATCAACAATCCTTTAATTTTAAGTGACTTTAGAATATAATAGATTAGAATAATCATTTATTTCAAACATTGTTCATAAAAAAATTATAATAATCACAAATAATAATCACAAATATTCCTTCAAATTAAAATCATAGGTACAAATTAATAATAATTATAGATTATAACTAGCTGACCCCAAGAACTTCGTACCGCCTTAGAATCAATAAATATTGTGTTGCTAAGCTGAGTTAAATTAATTATTTATCAATTTCCTGTTTTGTGCACGTACCCACTATAATCAACTATCTCTATATTCAAAGTAAAAAAATATTAAAATACTAATATCGCTATTAAAAAATAGGGGTTGGTGGTAAAAGGGTGAAAATGTATGGTTGTATGTATTTTTATTGCCCAATCATAAAAAACAAAACTAAAAAATTATGTCCAAAAAATATAAAATAAATTTATGGTTAATCCACTTAATCCCTTATCACACAGGGGTATGAAAAATAGTTTACGTCCTATTCTCAGACCTACCGAATACACAAAAAATTTCATAAGAATTGGTTAAGCCGTTTTGGAGGAGTTTTGTTACAAACACTGTGACACGAGAATTTTATATATTAGAGATATATGTATATTATTATAAATTTAACAATACACTTTTTACGGAACACCAAAGGATAGCTTCATCTAGCAATGTTTAACTTAAATATGAAGCATGAAGGCCGGTGCTTTATCTCAGTGCGGGTTTATCCGTAGTATTTTGACCGAAGAGGTAAATCGGTGTTTGGATGGACGCCTTGACCTTACCTCTGTCAATAGGTTTGACCGCTTGATGGCGCCCAAATATTCCTGACCTTTGAATAGGCATTTCATTTCCTATATTTGTATTGACTGTTTGTACTGTCACAGCCTTTCCTTGACTGGTCGTTTGGAAAATTCCGCTTTTCGATTTCTTTTGTTATTTAAAACGACATATATTATTTGAATTTGAGGCGATCAGAAATATTCTTGCAAAATATTTTTGTAATGTTAGTTTAGCGTCAGTTTAGTTTGGTTAGCTAAGACTTTTTAACGTTTGATTTTTTATAAAAATTGATAGGTTGCTCGCTAGTAACAAAATCTTAGGTTAACTTCGTAACTTAATTCTACTTTGTTTAGTTAAAAAAACTCTACAGTCTGAAAACTATGGCATCATTTCAATAACCTACCAGTACATTGCAAGAGAAAATCAACACCAACTGATGTAGAATAATTAACTTTATCACATTTTAAAATAAAACTTTCGAGGCTGTAATAATCATACCCGTTTATTCCCCGTGACACATCTGCTTGGCCATAGTGCCATAGGACATTTTTATTTCCCGTGACACTATCGATAGTGTCACGGCTAGGGCACTTCTAATATAATATGTATTTGAATATAATTAAACCGATTTCAAAATTAACTTTAAATAAGGCATACGACGACAAACGAACGTGATTTTTCTTATTTCCACACCTAAAGTACCTATCTGCGACTGATAAATTGATTTCGACATAAGAATTGCTAAATATCGAAATGTTTGAACATAAATTCATATTATTTCATTTTAAAAATAAGTATACAAACCGAGATTAATTACTGTGACAATGACACACATGACACGACAAATGACATTTTTGTTAAGTGACGTCTATCTTGCTGACCATATAACACATGGCATTATGCCCCTATCATCATCATCATCATATCAGCCGTAGGAAATCCACTGCTGAACATACTCGTAGGCCTCCCCCAAAGATTTCCATAGCGACCGATCTAGTGCGGCCTGCACCCAACGGCTCCCAGCAACCTTTAACACGTCGTCTTTATATCTAGTGGGGGTATTAGAATAGGAGACTGACATAGCTTAGAGGATTAGCAATCTAAGGTGGCCGTAGGCAGGGCATTAGCTCAAAGAACCGATGGCCGTTGGGGCAGAAATGTTCTCGAGTAAAATCGAGAATCTCAGAAAATAGAGTTGGCCCCTACCTCATATTAACATAGGTGTTTATCATGCATGACCACTTTAACAGGCCCCAACAATTTGTTTGTAAGACCACGCTTACTATAAATAATAATCCACAAGTTATCGGAAAAAACAGAAAATTTGTGGACACGGAATCATCATTTATATAATTATGTGGGTATGATAATATATATGTAAGTATATTAATATTTATCTAATTTTATGATTATACTATAGGTATGCATTTTATTTTATATTATCTTAATTTTTTTTATAATATTGTAATGTAAAAAAAAAAAAAAAAAAATGTAATGCATACTTTTTCTCATAATATCAGGCGCCACCGCCGTCCTTATTTGTTTACATAGATCCTATCCATCCAAAGATTGCCTGGAAGAGATACAAGGCCGCCCATTGTACCTATAATTTAAAAGCGTATTTTTTCATCTATTTATTTTTAATGGTGAGCAATAATGACATTATAAAATCTAATCTATCAGCATGCTCAGCCTGCCAGCTCTATAAGTTACGCATCATCGCGAATTTGTTGGAGAAAACATCACCAGTAAGAATAACCAGTGACCTATTCCTCTACCAACCACTCCACACAGTCCATTCTCCATTGAGTCAAGTAATAACATCCTTAAGCACAATAACGACAACTGAGTTGTGGCGCTTTATGAGTGTTTATTTACTGAACAGCACAATAGCTGTATCACGCAGTAAAGACACGCGGATAATCAGAGGTTTCCTTCAAGATGACACTTAGTGTGGGCAGGGCTGTAATGAGGGAAAAATTGTCCCAATAATAATTAATAAATAAATATTGCTGGACATTTCAAACAGCGCTATCTAGCCCCAAACTAAGCAGAGCTTGTACTATGGGAACCAGTTAACTGATACAATACTTATATACTTTTTTTTTTGTAAATACATACTTATAATATATAGAAAAACATCCAGACCCGAAACAAATATTTGTAGATCATGCAAACATTTGTCCCGTGGCGGGAATAGAACCCGCTACCTCCTGCGTCACAGCCGACTTTACGCCCACTGCGCCACGGAGGTGGCTATAATGATAATAACAATGGCCCCGCAGGGCACGCTTGTGGCGAGCGTTCGGTGTGTGGCGACACCGTGGAGCCCCATTACTCCCTGGGGTTGACAGAAACCCCTGATCCTTGGTTTGCCTTAGTTGGCCGGTCAAGAATGGAGGCGCAAGAGCGGAACCTATGCTCCATGGGTTGAAGTGTTAAAGGCATAAAGCCAGGATTGGCGCTTAGTGAAACTGCAGCACACCTCTCAAAACCCTGTAACCGCCCATACCAACGTTGCCTCTTACGCTGCCTTCTATTGGCGTCACTTATGGGGGCCCGTTTAGTGGACGGCTAGTCGCCACATGCCTCAATAATTCTAAATATTACAGGATTAGCAGGTGCCGTATCTCATTTCTCTGATAACCCATAGGTACTCTATTTCATAAGCATTACTCTAACAATAGCCCGAACTCCAATCCATGTGTTGTAATAGTACTACCATCTGCCTCACCTCCATCTTGTCATAGTGATTTTTATAAAACAAACAGGCCTCTTACTCGTTGGCTTCGGCCTCGGTAAAGCCTCTGTAAAGGTCCAGGCCTAAAGCCTGTCTTAAGTAATGAATGTGTGGAATAACAATGGCTATATGTATTCTTTATTGTACACTAATAGATTATAGGCAGAAACAGCTTATAAAATGGACATGACATAGACATTCGATGACCTCCGTGCCGCAGGGGGCGAATAGCCGGCTGAGACGCAGGCTGAGGGTTGAATTCCCACCGCGGAACAAATGTTTTCATGAACTACAAATATTTGTTCCGTGTCTGGATGTTTTTCTATATAAGTATGTATATACAAAAAAAAGTATATAAATATTCTATCAGTTATCTGGTTCCCATAGTACAAGCTTTGCTTAGTTTGGGGCTAGATGGCGCTGTGTAAAATATCCAGCATTATTTATTGGTATAACCTTTTAAATGATCTCAACCAAGGTTCAAAGAGTACAAAGAGTTGTAGAGTTCCTTTTGAAAGGGCTCGCCTGGGGAAGTACTTCCACCATATCTATTTCTGCCGCCAAGCAGCATTGCTGAGTTTCAGTTAGAAGAGTATGGTGACCGGTGAAATTACAAGCACATGAGACTTTACACCTGTATCTATACCTCAAGTTGATGGAAGCAGAGCAGTGCATCGTAGGGCACGTATCTAAGGTGCGTGGCCTACGAGGCAATACTTTGTTATAGATGATGGTTACCACTTAACATCAGGTGGGCCATAACTTTGTTCCATTTCCAGGTCGTATAAAAGACACAATAAAAAAAGGATCCACCACCCGTGCCCTTAATCCATCTCTGCAATGTAGTTAAATGAGCCTTCACTCACCGTCTGTTTCACATCGATAAAATGTCCAAGAACAGCCCCCGTCCTAACGTCTTATTCTAGTTTTACTGCCCACAACAATGTACAGGGTACGACAACCGACTATTCTGAAAATTTATGCTTCAAGTACACGCGAAAAGTCCAAGACCTTGCCAAGTAAATTATTACGTGAAGTTAGAAAGCGAGAGGGTATGTTGGGGATGTGATTATTAGGCGCAAAATGCATAAATAAAATTGCTGGACATTTCACACAGCACTATGTAGCCCCAAACTAAGCAGAGCTTGTACTATGGGAACCAGATATAATACTTATATTGTTTTTTTTTCTAAATATATACTTATCATAAGAAAAACATCCTATATAAGAGAATAAGAATGTTATTTATGATGTCGGTAATCAAAATTGTCAAAACTAACATTGTGTTTGTACAACGTGTTTTGTTATGTACGACATTAAATGAAAACACGGGTAGGGCTAATGGCTAGTATTGTTCTAAAATAGATTATTTCAAATTAATCATCATAGTAAATATTTAATTTTTAAACACCCTTGATATCGAGTCCTATAATATCAATGAAACAGTCTGTATAAAATAGGTAAACAAATCATAATAATTCATCAAGTAAATAGGTACATGTTATACCGACTAAGCGGTATCGTTGCAAAGGCGCCGCTGATTGTCGTTAAAAATTGTTTATTAAAAATGTATCGATTACTGGATAAAGATTCAAGCTACCGATGTTAGACCCACCTCTGAAATCCGTCAATACTATTCCGGATGTGTGTTTTAAATTAATGTCGTACAAAATAAAACAGGTTGTATCATATCACAAACTGTAATATATATATATATATATATATATTATATGACGACCTCCGTGGCGCAAAGGGCGAATAGCCGGCTGAGACGTAGGAGGTAGCGGGTTCGATTCCCACCGCGGAACAAATGTTTGTATGTTTACAGATATTTGTTCTGGGTCTGGATGTTTTTCTATATATTATAATTATGTATTTACAAAAAAAAGTATATAAGTATTCTATCAGTTATCTGGTTCGCATAGTACAAGCTATGCTTAGTTTGGGGCTAGATAGCGCTGTGTGAAATGTCCAGCCATATTTATTTATTTATTTATATATATGCAATTGTCAGAAGTATTATTTTGAACAAGCTTTCTTTTTACACCCTGTACTGTGTTACTGTGTAATATATTAGTAATGTGAAACACAATAGGTATTGCTGGGTTCCGTACATCTTGTAATAATGGGCATTACTCAACATGATTTAATGTTATTCCTGGTTTTTTTTAAATCATTCTTTATTTTTACGGTCATAATGTTTAATGATTATTGGATCTTTGGTCGGTAACTGAATAAAGTTGTTTACGTCACGAATGAAGGAAGAGCTTAAATTACCTTAAGAAAATACTACAAGGGTCTTTATTGGTATCATTATTGAAAAGAATTGAATTAAAACAGTTTTCTTACATCTAAATATAATGTGCCTAAGAAGAATCGGCGGAAAAATGGTAATGGTATTTTCATTTGATAGGTAGGTACTTTATCATCGCCAAATGCCACATTAACTTACATTCATTTTCTTAGCTCAATGGCTAAGAACGCTATGGACACTGGAAAATTTTACCCTATCTTACATAACTTCACGCAACATTACATTTTACCGCAATAGAAATAGAATATATTTTTAACTAACTGTTATTACGTAAGTAAAACATTTGCCAATGATTTAAGTATATCCGCAAATAAATAGTAAAGTCAATCAAACTCAGTTATTTTATAATTACTTATTTACTTAACTTATTTTAAGTAAGGTGGTAAATGTAATATTAAATAACTTAAATAAATATCGTAATTTTTGAAGTGAAAACTTCTTTAGGCGCGTTGGGCATTTTTTGCAATGGAAAAAAACCATTGAACTCGCGACTCTGTGACCGTTACCGACACATCTGTATATAATATCTCGTAATTGTTCAAGTTTTCACTTCTGTCGGCACTCCCGGAGTGCCACTTTTTTATTGCAGTTTTTGGTTGTGTTGTCTAAAAGTAAACAACCCTAAAGCAGTAAGATATTTTTCTTGGAAAAAAAATGTTTTATTTCCAAAAAAAATATTGTAGTTAGGTAATGTCTTTGAAACAATTCTTCGAAGTAGATTAAAAACTATGATTCACGTAATTTTTGAGACTGGTGACATCAATTTCTGATGTCAGGAATTCCAAGCATTGTGAATATTGTGTCATATCAACAGATAAAATAATGGATTATCTGCATCATAAACCCTGCCTACCTAAATTACGTTAAACGTAGTATTAATTTATATTTTATTTATTTATAATTTATATTTAAATTTGTATTTTACAAACTTTCCGATCGTAAATAATTACTGATTTAAACGGGTCTAATCGCGTAAGTAGGTACCTTTTTTATTTGTTATCCCAACATTTCCGCTGTATTGCAACAGCCGTGGTTGCGGGCAGACAGTCTGAATTGATGCTAACATTATTTTTCGTTAACACATTCGACGACTTTCGTGGCGCAGTAGACGAATAGCCGGCTCAGACCCAAGAGGTTGTGGGTTCGATTCCCACTGCGGAATAAATATTTGTCTAGTAGGCTTATTACGTAAGCCACTGTCCCGTCGCTGTTGCTTGTCATGCTAACTTACGTGTTTTAGGGACGGCCGCGTAAACCACGCATGTGAAGCTGCAGGCGGAAAGTTGTACGATATATAGTAGTACCAATTACTGAACGAATCTGGTCACTGGTCATAGGGATTAATTTTCGTGGATTTATGAGCTTATTACCTAAAACAATAACCTTTCTTGTTTCTTAGCTTGGTCCAGGAGCAACAGGCAGTAGACCTTACAAAGGGTAAACGCCGTGGAAGAGTGCTAACGCGTAACTACAGCTACTACAAATGACGTTCTAACCCCGTGACTGCCCGTAAAGTTTTAGTCAATAAAAATCTGACATAACCTTTCACCTGCCCAAGACGAAAGACACAATGTGCTGATGTTTATAAAACTGTAAGTAGGTTAAACCAAGCATGGCGCGGGGCGGAAAGTCTCCCTTAGCCCGCGGTCATATTGTAACTAGGAATGTAACGTTTTAGGAGTAGCATGTGAAAATCCATATGAAATTAAAAATAATATGTCACACCTGCTATTTTCATTCGCATATCCTGCTAAAAATAATTTGAATGAAATCACTTTCGGTTTTCATCGTATATCGGACGCAGTCATTCGGCTCTGATACAAATTACAGTCGTTCGCATTTCTTCGGAATTCATCGGGCGTTTTCGTTGCCGGTAATTTTTCTCAGTCCTATATGGCATCATAATGAAAAATCAATGAATGTGAAATAGCAATGATAAAAAATATCATATGAAAATGATTTAAGAGTAGCAACAAAATGGTCTAAAATTATATCACTGTTCAATACATGAAATTCATATCGGACTTTGTATTTATTTCAACCCAAACATCTCGTAACTTAATACCTCAACACTAACCATAACGGAATTGCTCACGTTAAAAAATGGGTTTTTATATTCAGAGCCAAACGCTTGACCATTACCTCACCTGATGGTAAGTGAAGATGTGATCGAAGTTGAAGCACGCTTGCCTAGAAATAACCTATTCACTCTGGACTTGACGACTCCAAGATTATACTGGTTCGGAAAAACGTACGCCGGAAGTGAGTTCCACTCCTTACTTGTGCTAACAAGAAAAGTTGAAGCAAATCGTTCAGCAACATGGAATTACAAAATAGTAGGTATTTGTATTTTAATGAATAATCATATTGAGTTTCTTTTACCTTATGTACCAAGTTTAATGTACAAAACGGCTAGTAGGTAGAAACAGTACATTGCTACAGCTACAAACGTTTAGTATGTTTACCCACTGGCGCCTGGCTATTTAATTGTTCGAACAAACATACCGTCCGACGGATGCCTGATTTACTAATGTATATGTATAATTACGAGTATATCTAGTTTTAGCACTTAAGGATTTAAAAGTTTACATGTCAAAAAATTCATTCCTGATTTAAGAAACTTTTTCGGAACAATATGTAGTTTCATCATCAGCATCATCGAATCAGCCACTGCTGAACATAGGCCACCCCCATGGATTTCCAGAGCGACCAATCTTGTGCGGCCTGCCCCCAACGGCTACCAGCAACCTTTTCCGTCGTATTTCCATCTAGTGGGAGGCCGTTTTTTGGGTTTCCACTCGAGAACCTTTCTGCCCCAACGGCCGTCGGTTCTTCGAGCGATTTTGAAGTTTATGCACTGAAATATGCCACAAATCTGCTCAAATACAGAATCTTAAATCTAGTTCATAAGTCATTATTATAAATACGGGATTTATCACGTACCGTCTTATCGGTGTTTCCACCGACAATGTTTCGGTTCAATTCGTGAACCTTCATCAGGGTGAGTGCGATGGTAAGTACCTACTTCAATTCATAAGCAACCATAAAATATTCAGATATTTTATTGTTATATTTTTATGTATGTATTTTACAAAAAAAATATTTTGTACTTATATGGAAATTATTTGATTTTTCGCGACAAAGAAAATGCCGTATTTTGCATTGATAGTAAACTGGAATAAATCACTTTTTTATTTCATGCAATTTGCAGGGTTCTGTGGGAATACGTCATAAACCAACCCTCAACTCTGATTACAAGAAAAGTCCTTCATTTTCTGAATATCCTTACATCTAAGAATAATAAGATACAACTACTGAAACACTGAAACTTTCTATTCCAGTATGAACCTGTAGCAAAAGTATGAATAACGACTAATAAGTATAAAGAGCGCAACATTATTCTTTGAAAAATACTTTGTAAGTTTTTAGTTGAAAAATTACTTTTCAAAACAAGCCTTTATAAAATTCATAATCAGAACCGCAAGCAGATTCAAGTGAGCCGAAACACTAGTAGCCCACTACAATCCATTCAGAAGTTCCATTGTCGCTAGACAGACAAATTTGTTGGAAAGCTTCGATTGACTTGACCCGAGATCCTCGTACGCGCGCGTAAAATATTATTTGTGCGGGTGGCTTTTTTCGATTGTTGTACAATACATACTTACTTGTATTTACTTGTATAATGTACTTATGTAGGTATGTACCTATGTTTCTATCAAAGGGGTCGTTCTTTAATCACGAGAGGTTTGGATGGTATGGGGGACAATTTTGGATTGAATGTGATGTTGTATTAGTTTTCGTGTTCTCATCAGCAAGCCATACTTACTGTGATACCCATACTTTTACACATTTGATACCCATACTGTGGTAGTGCAGAAAAAATAACAAGTCCGCCATCTTGGATGATCCACCATATTGGAATTAGAATGACGTCACATAGCTGAGCATGCATTGTCATCCAAAATAAGCGTATATACCAAATTTCAGCTCAATCGGTTAAAGATAACTGATTTAAAATTCAGTTGCAAGATTCTATCCGGACAAACATAGATACATTGCAAGTTAAATAAAAGCTTGTAAAAAAACTGCAAAAACACATTATTGGTTGTATCTCAGTGAGAATGTAGGTATACAGTGTACGCATATACACGCGCGTCCTGTTAGCAAATATTCTATAAACGCGCTCTATAACCTAGTTTTACTCCATCCACATTTTCTGATGACATTTTCTGGACACAAATCTTCCTTTCTCATTCAAGAATAAAGACAGATTGGATAGTTTTCTAGTATCCGGGGATAAACTTGTTTTTGTTTTCCAAACTTTTGTTTGTTCGGATTCTGTCATAGAATACATAAACCAGTTTTATTTTATGTTGTGAGTTAGTGAGGAAATTTTGCGTGGTTTATTTCCCACATTTAGGATTTTTTGTGGTCATAATTCTCATCAGATTTCGGATAGATGGGTATTTGTTCCGTTCGTACTCACCACTTTGATTTGCTGAATCCTTTAATCTTTTTACGTTATTTCCTTGCTAAAACAATTAAGAATTATTAAACTATTCTTGTTTTTGTCTCTTTAGGTTAAGGTAACAGCAATGGCCTATTACCTCATAGGTTACGTCCAAAGACAGCCTACATTGCTTTGCGCCAAGAGACTTACAGGCGAAAAGTCTCATGTGCCTGTATTGGATTTGTGTGATAGATTCACACTAATAGGTGAAAGAAATGCGAAAGTTTTTATGTGTGTTAGTTACTTAATCACGTCAAAATTTTTCTTCTTTCGTGTCAATAGCTTACAACGTATTTAATTCGCAATTTTTAATAAATAAATAAATATTGGTCGACATTTCATACAGCTCTATATTCGCTATCTAGCCCCAAACTATGCAGAGCTTTTACTATGGGAACCAGGTAACTGATAGAATACTTATATACTTTTTTTGTAAATACATACTTATAATATATAGAAAAACATCCAAACCCGGAACAAATATTTGTAGATCATGCAAACATTTGTTCCGCGGCGGGATCGAACCCGCTACCTCCTGCGTCTCAGCCGGCTAAACGCCCACTGCGCCCCGGAGGTCGTCACGAGGATTGACACATAAACTACTTCTTATTGTCAATACACGCGTGCGAAAGCTAGTAGTAATTAATGCAAAGGCAGTTTATCAGAAATCAGAACGTTTGTTTCGTAGAGTGTAGATAAAATTATTAAATTTTACATTTTTGATATAACATTTTGTTGATATTTATATATTCTACCGTCTAGATGGTGTGTACATATAAAAAAAGAAAATTATTTAAATTATTTAAATTTAAATTATGTGAATATCAAATATCATGCAAAATATTATCTCTTTAGTTTTTCACTTCCTATGTCAAATGGTAATGAACGTTTATAATTTCATCTTGCCATTGAAAACCTAAAAAAACCCCTATAGCGGAAATTATGCCTATAAGTACGTACCTAAAAGTTCAGGTTTCGATATCGAATACCTACCTGTAATTAATGTGTCATTTTATCGAGAAACCCTACAGGGTTTTAATCGAGGTGTTTTCTTACCAACCCTTCAAGGGTTGAATTATAGTAATGTGCGTTGTTAGGTTTCTAGTTTCTTTACCCAGTTCATCATCGCCAGCCGTAGGATGAGTCTAGGCCCCCCCCATACATTTTTAGAGCGGTCTCATGCGGCCTGCAAATCCCGTCCTAGACCGTGGCACGTTCTCGGTAATCCTGATCAGAAGCATCTACTCTCGACAGATAAACCACTTCACAGATACACTGACCTCGTCGGCGAGGTCAACGAGTCTTTTCAACTGCCGCCTACACAAGGTACAGACATATACCTGTGTGTTGCTCTCCTATCCCCATCCTAGTCGAGGCTCGTACCTAAGTGGTGCTCTTGCGCTAGTTGCCTCATCAAAACTTTCTGGGCTGAGCGCCTTCTGAGCTCGCCAAAAGTTAGGTTAAGCTGCATCGGCCTCAGAGGCCAACAGCGAGTACCTAAGTCCTTCAGAAAAAATAAAATAAAAAATGCAGCCTGCTCCTAACGGAACCCAGCTACATTTATTAGGCCGTGTTTCTATACAGAGTGTTTGGTAATATACGGACGATATTGAAGTGACAGTTTCTCAAAACATAAAAAAAGACTTCTCGAAAAAAAACTACTAGTTATATTATCAAATTTTAAAGAAAATCGATTAATTCTAGGTGGTTTATTCGATATAATACCTGCTACTGCCTACTTTTGCAATCGACATCCAAAAATAAAGGCAGATTTGATATCTCTTTCGGAAATGACTGCAGGGTTTGGGTTAGAAAGGGACAACAAGAGATATCTCAAGACGTCACTAATACAGTATCTGCGGTTAGATGACAAGCATTATGCAATAGCACAACATTAGTTTAATAAAGTGTTTGTTGTTACACGCCAAAATAAATTTCATATTTTATTATGCTGATCAAAATAACCCCTTTCATTTTTGTGCGTATATTATCAAACACCCTTTATAGCAGGCGTAGTTCTGTGCTGCACTTTCCAGTGCGTTCTTACTTGATAACTTTTATGCGCCGGCTAATCTTTTGACTTTGTTACGATCTAGATTTTATCTAGATACTAATACTAATATCCAAATTTTATTTTGGTTATCTAGATTTTATCGATAATCAAAAGATGTTTCATATAAATAATATAAAAAATAAGCTCTATATCCGGTACTTAGGTTTTCACACAAAAATAATGATACTATATCTTATCTTTTTTATTATTATCAGCCTCAATTGATACATGGCGCCACAATGCCACTATATTCAGCGTCTAAATGTATTGTAATAATTGATATCGTATGTAAAGCATATAGCAAAATTTAAGACAAGTAAATTTTTATAAAATTTGGAAATCGTTCCAGTTCGCGCCAGATTTTATAGTATGGGAACCAGTTAACTGATAAAATTCATAAATAACTTTTTTTTTAGATACATATTTATGCTATATTATAATACTATATTATAAAGTAACACCCAGACTTGCAACAAATCCGGGTCTGTAGATCATGCAAACATTTGTTCCTAGGCGGGAATCAAACCCGTAACCTCCTGCGCTATAGTCGGTTATACGCCCACTGCGTCGCGGGTTTGTTTGTCTATTTTTATGTCAGAGTTATGAAATAGACAAATAATGAAACGTATTTCCTAGATTGCATTAAATTATTTGAGTAAACATATAAATAAAGATTCCATTATTCAAATTGGATTTTACCTACCTACCTATTTATTCACGTTATACTTACGAGGATATTTATCGTTATTCATCCACACTAATAATAAAAATTCGAAAGTAACTCGCCTCTCTATCTATTTGTTATATTTTCATGACTAAACGGCACGACTGATTTCGATGAAATTTGGTATACAGATAGATTAAGACCGGGATTAGGACAAGGACTACTTTTTACCCGACTGCGCAGAAGTAGGGTAATGATAAACCACGCATGCAACGACGCGGGCGCACGGCAGCTAGTATTAAATATATTTTATTGTTTAACTTTTCGATTGAGTAACGTTATATCTTTCTTTCTTATGATTTGAAAAGTAAAATACAAATGAAAAGTTTTCCAAATTCTGCAATGACATAAGTTTAATAAAGTGACTAAACGACCGGTGTCATTTATTATAGTCATAATTAAAATGACTAATATCAATTTAATAAGAAAAAATATGCAATAATATTTACTCAAAATGTATGTCTGTGATAAAATACATTTCTAGACGAGATTAATATAATAATGTTTTTCCTGCTGATAAAATTTATCAATATTAATGCATTACGTTGCAATTTTAATACTGAACGGTAAATAGTAATCAAACAGTCAAGAAATAGGGTAGATTTTTAGTTACAGCAGAGACCAGTGTAAGAAACTAAAATTGGACAAGTACGAGGCCGGTCGAGAGACACGTGCACCGAGGGTTCCATTCGTCTGTTAAATGATTCAGAAACCAAATAAACTTTTATGGTAGTTTAAAAAAAATCGAGATAAATAAATAATAAATAAATAAATATTGGTGGGCATTTCACACAGCGCTATCTAGCCCCAAACTACGCAGAGCGTGTACTATGGGAACCAGATAACTGATAGAATAGGTACTTATATGCTTTTTTTTGTAAATACATTTATAATATATAGAAAAACATCCAGACCCGGAACAAATATTTGTAGATCATGCAAACATTTGTTCCACGGCAGTAATCGAACCTGGAAGTCGTCATAGGAGATAGGAGCTTTTATTTATTTTCAAGCCTAGACGGGACTTGAACCCGCAACCTTCCTCTTGATACGAGGATGCACTACTAATTATGCTACAGGTGCTACATTTTATTTATTTTATTAATCTTTACACACCTATATTTCTATCAATCATATCAATTTTCTTATATTATTAGAGTCGTGATTCATTCATCTGATCTCTAATATTATTAATATTATATGTTTGTAAATACATATTTGTTTATTTTATATATGATTTTCATTTATTTACAATTATTTATGTACCTAATATGTATGTATTTAAGGTTAAGTAATTTATCTTTTTCTATCATTAAGTTAATCTATTTTACACCGCGACCAATCTTCCATTAAGCAATGATCCTCTCCACCCAAAGGTTGTCTGGAAGAGATCGCTTTGTTGAGCGATAAGACCGCCTATTATGCTTACGTTTATTTGTTTTCTTTATTTTTATATCTGTTGTGTCTAGCTTGTAAAGAATTTTCATTCATTAATTCATTCATCAATATCTGATTTCTCCTTTTTTTAAACTTTGGGGATAGGGGGATGGAATGGTTTTTTTTGGAATGTACAAATTATGCCCTTTTGTATGATAATCAACTTGTAACATACCTAGAATAAAGATGAGCTATATATTTATAGCCATTTTAAATTTCAAGTTTAGTAGAATAGCTTCAGTAATTGCTACGATCAGCTGTGACAGACGGACGGACGGACAAAGTCGCACCATAAGGGTTTAGTTTTTACCATTTTGGTCTAGAACCCTAAAAATGTAAAGTTCATGAACAGCTTGGGCCTTTCAATGCGTTTCTGCGTTTCTGTGCATAAATACGCACAAAAACATATTTATTGTATTGAATAAGTTACAAAATACATGCGAAAAATGTATCTTTTTTTAATACCACCTGGAGATGGAACAAGCATATGCCCCCCACCTTATGTTAAGTGGTAACCATTGCCTCATAGGTCAAACACCATAGAAACGTGCCCTACGATGCACTGCCTTGCGTCCATCAACTTAAGGCTACAGATGTAGAGCCTCATGTGCCTGTAATTACGCCGGCAATCATACCCTTCAAACCAAAACACAACAATGGTGCTTGGCGGCATAGGTATGGTATGGTAACTATTTTATCCAGAAAATCAACAATATTATTGATTTTCTGCAACACACTAGCTTCAAATAAACTGAAACCCTTTGAAATACCATGCCCCTAACATGTGGCAGACGATAAAGATGTCGTAACAAGACCGATGGTGACATGGTCATACGTAATGTCGACATTGAATGTCATGTCATGTGGCCAATTATGCCGGAGTGTCACTGAACTGTGGCCCGATCCAATAACTCTTTATTGGCTTTGATAATACTTGTAGCTATCGGTTAGTGCAGTGGTAACCTTTCTCCGAATTTGACTTCTTGATTGATGGAGAATGCTTACCAATTGATAAATGACATGGAGGCAAATTTTACTAATATTAAGAGTCAACACTGTGTGATGTAAACATATCAGCAATATTGTTGCTAGTCTATAAAGAAAATAAATAACTAGTGGTTCGCCCTGAACTGAGATCTCGCGACTCTCCCATGACAACAAAAAATATTATTTGTAATCTTTGACTGTCAAAATAGTGCATAACCAACTTACTTGACCTACAGTTTCATTCAAATTACAGGTAACGGGAGGTCATGTATATTGGTTACTCTTCATTGGAGTTATTCTGGATTATATCAGACTTTTCCCTATATTTGTGTCACTAAAGCTACACGCATACTAAGTTTCAGCACTGTGGGGTCACTGGTGTACCCTGTGAATTTTGTCAAAGTTCAGTTTTTATTATGGCTAATAACTCAAAAACTACAAAGTTTAAAATGTTAGTCAAAATGTCATAAAGATCTTTTATTAGATGTGCCGTTTGACCAGAGTCCCATTTTATTATTTTTTTAGCCCTCTTGAACCCCAATATCTCAACAACCTCCCCACATTTTTAGATCATTTAGTCACACCAAAATTATGCCATCACTACCTACCTATGTACCAAATTTCACAATGATAGGATAAACACTTCGAAAGTTATCCTCGGACAATTAAACATATATAGAACGCCGATTTGCCCAAGTTGATTTAGAGATCTCGCTTCGCTCGATTAAATATTGTTGCATCTTTAATAGTCTTAATTGATCTCAAAAGTTAATGGGTTAGATTTTTAAACATTTTGTTGCAATTTTGGCGTTTAAACCCCCACTTTCAGACCGTTCATTAAAATTTTGACAGTACAGTTTCAGTTTAATGCCTTTTTGAGGTCGTTAATTGCTGTGCGGTTTCTTGTTTACCACTGATGCATAATATTTTCAAAGTTGTACATGTTGCACAGTTTTCCATCATTTATTTTAAGAAGCACATACCATAGAGCTAAAGATTCATTCATATTGTGTTCCAAAGAGAAGCAACTCGTACACTTCTCATTCATCATAGTGAAATGAACACGCGCACAAAATAGTAATACATTTCCAAAATCAATTTGACTCAAGTACCATTATTCAAGTTGAATAAACATTATGTAAATTGGGTTCTATACACACTTACCTACCATAACTTACACAACAATAGGTAGTCACATAACCGACAAAGTCAAAATAAGAAAAGAAAATACCATAAAATGCAGTGAATCATATTACATGAACACAGCTTACACACAATGAGAATAAATCAAATGTTTTAAAGTTATTTTTATGTTTTCACATGCTACTAAAGAACTGTACAATCGTCAATCAAACAACTAAATCTTAACAAAATTTAAAAAATCCCTGGTCTCATATTTTTTCGTCGAGGATTCAAACATAGCTAAAACGACCTCAGTTAAACTTGCTAATTAAAAAAACCAGCATCAGAATCGGTCCATCTGTTGGTAACTACGATGCCACAGACAGACATAGGCGTCAAACTTGTACTTATACACATCTCGTTTTGCGTCGGCGGTTAAAACTAAGTTCATTTCATGAAAACCCAAAGGAAATACCGATACAAGTTCATTAATAAAACCGTGATCTCAACCAGACTACCAAAATGGTCTCTAGCATTAACAATATACTGATCTATGATAAAAAGATAAATATGCCAATGCCGAAGGATAGTTTAACGAACGGAAATACAAAAATGACTAAAAGAGCAACGTTCGTCGGGCGTCGAAAGGCAAAAGAACAATTCCCTTATCAAGCATTTAGCAGGTTTCTGAGTTAGCCCCGCTATCTACCAAAGCTGTCGCTGCATTGCGTCACAATCGTGTGCGTGTATTGATATAATATCTAGTTTATTGTGAGGGTAAGTCAGTTGGCACAAAATAAACTAAATTTAAGTCTGTCAAACCTAAATTTGTGTAAAAATCATACTAAAATCATATATGTACCTAATTTTATAGTGTAGTGGAAATAAAGCTTATTTTTAATATATTTATTTATTCTTCAATTGATTTAAGTTCTTGTAAATAGAATTGCCCTCGTATTCCCTAATCTCGCGCAGCGGACGCGAGAATATGACATGTGACATCTTTGACTCACTACCTTGTCAACCAAAAGTGACCGCGAATGTGCGATATTGCAGTTTATCTACTTCATTATTAAAAATGATGTAAAAATACCAAAGTCGCGCCCGATCTCAGTCATCTAAGAAGCACTCATACATCATTCTTGCCTCAACACAGTTTAGTAGACCGTGTACTTTATGAGCTTTAGTCATAGCTATGTTCGTGAAAATCGCTAATCCGTTTAGCGTTCCAGATAATTATTTTAACCGATTTCTTGTTTGTAACTGGTTCAGGAATTAGGAGATCATACGGTGGACTTGGTTAGCTGATAGTTAGCAAAACAATGCGCCGTTATCTATTCATTCTACCCATTTTTGGTTGAAGTAGAAGTTAGTGTTACGATCAAAAATCTTTTCATCATTATCATATTTGCCATGGGACGTCCACTGCTGAACATAGGCTCCCCAGAGCGACCGATCTTGTACAGCCTGCATACAACCACGCCCAGAACCTTTAGCAAATCGGCTTTCCATCTATTGGAGGGCCGTCCTCCGCTGCGCTTTCCAGTGTTCCAGTTCTTCAAAACGTTTGATCTTTAGGTACCGGCAGTGAGTTCTTATAGCTTTAGGCTCAATAAAACGTAGTTTGAAGTGGAGATCTTGCCTAGGCGAACGTATTGTAGAACGCCCGCCACCACTCGGACTAAATTCGGCGACAATCTGAGCGCTGTAGAGCATAGAGTAGTAAAAAAAGTCAAAGATTAGGTTCAGTTCAATTCTCACGTAAGTATTTCTCAATGGGGAAAAAATTGGGAATTAGGAAGAAATTCAAAAATTGGGAAAGAATTTCGTCCAGCAATCCCATTTGCTAACCACCGAGTGGGTCAAAGCGCGAGGCCGCGTGGCTGGTCCAGGCGGAGACGGCGAGACAAACTTGACGCGCACAATGCAAACTGGTCGCCAGAGCCCTCGACCAGAATTAATGGATGAAGGGAAGAGAGGCCTTTGCCCAACAGTGTGATCCAGCGGGCTCTTTAGATTAGATTAGAATTATATTGGTTGATAATGCGACTAATTTATAGTTGTCTCTCATTTAATTTCAGATTGATTGGTCTTAAATGTTTGTACTGAAATTATACTGAAATCGATTTACTAATGAAGTTAAATCCAGAAAAAGAAATACCAGGAATAAAATTTCTCTTTGACATCAAGATTAGTATCAACCTTTGATTACAGCCCTTAGAAATTAAGTGGTAAAAAGCTTACTGTGCGCAAAACCACTCCTCTCAGCCACAAATACGAAATTTCTACAACACCACTATATTACTTTACAATCCACACAAGTTTACACACACTCTTACGCCTGACCACACTGAAAGCCATTACCACTTACCCATTGTACTAATTATAAACATTTTCTTGTTTATCAAAAGGCTTCGTATTAGCTTGCTAAGTCAAATTCCTTGTTCCGAAGCCCTGCGTTCTATTTGCTGACTGCATGTCTGGGCATTGTTGCATGACCACTTTGCACACAGATATGCCGTAAAGATGAGTGGGTACAGTCAACGACATTAGTTGATACATCATCATTCCAGCCACAAAAAGGCCATTGTTGTATGTCCAGCAGTTTCCTATGCCTTCCCCATGAAATTCCATACCATTATTGTACCAACTGCATACCGAGGCTCCTAGCAAATTAAAACATACAAATTTTATACCCAACAGTCATACTCAAACCTGACTAGGATTCAATGGGTTGTGGGTATCAAGAACTTCGATTACCATAGTACCAGCATAACGAGAAATACCAGATATTCAGTCATCACGTAAAAAAAATCATGCCACAGCGACCACAGCGGTCGTCAAATCAGCCGGAGTTAGGTTCCCTGCTAAACGAGTACTTATACTCCTAGTGCTCAGTGACCTGAAATGTTTCTTAACTTCCAATAGTAGAAGTCGCCATTTTGGTCTCTCCTGTGCAGTTTTCCGCCAGTTCTCCGCTTGTAGCTCACGCATTCCGCTTCCACGACATCTTTCCAGCGGTACGGCGGTCGTCCAATGGATCGTCGGCTGACGCGGCAACCAGGATCAACTAATGTTGCTGACTGTATACGTATTTGGTATTGACTTAGGTCAAGATGAAGGATATAATAATAATTTTGCAGGTGTCCTTCAACCTATAACGACAGTATGGGAAATTCGAGTGTGATACCAAACCGTCTGTCAAAACAAGTTGATTAAATGTAACAATTTACAATAAATTTTAATAATTATTCAAAAATTTTACAAGTAACTTTCTAAAAAAATATAACCGACTTAACCAAACTACAAAACTGATTTTGGTGGAATTTTTATGATGCCAATATGAAAGACATGAAAAATCGGTTGATAAATGACGGAGTTCTGAGGTAAAAACTTAAAACTGAATTGGGTCCCTATAAAATTTTAGGGTTGCCCTCGATTTTTTTGGGATCCCATCATCAGATCCTGACTTGGTACCAATAAGATAACCTGGGAAGTATACCCTTTTAAACAAAAAAACACTTTCTGGAATCGGTCTAGGCGTCTTCGAGTAATTGGGGAACATTCATAAGAAAAAAGAAACAAAAGGCTCCGACAAATTGACCTCCTCCTTTTTTTGAACTTCAAAACCTTTAAAACAAGGCTTTTTACATCAAGGGGTTTAAAACTGACGTAGCTAAAAACCACTCTAGTTAACCTTGCTTTCTATAAAAAGGTCCACGTACAAATCGGTCCATCCGTTTGGAAACTGTGACGCTACAGACATAATCGTCAAACGTATGCCCCCTCTTTTAAGGTGTTTCAAAATAACGAGTCATCAAAAATCAAATCGCGTCATCCAATAAACCAGTCATACGAATTCATAAATTTTTAATTAGCAAAAACATTGATCACCTAAACAAACAGCCCTCTCGAAACGAAAATAAGCTTCGAAATTAGCACTTACTCATATTCCTGGAAAATCACTCACAACCAAAATACAAGCATCCTTCTTTGACATTGTTTGTCACTCGCGAAAAGAAGGAGAGATTGTTTATGTTGTGACCGAAAAAATTGGCAGCGATTACATTATTTTTGTTTAAATTATGGCCGCAACAGTCCGGTTTGGGTAAATCGAAAAAAGACAGACAACATTTCCACAGCGTAACTAAAAAATTACCAACCTATTAAGGTCCTCTAGACATTGCGTGGTCCTATGCGAGTACATAGAAATCCATAAATTCTGAATGTGAGCCCTAAAAACGAAAATGTATGCTGTTTTTTTTATCTAATAACTTTTCTCTAGAAGACAATAAATTAAAAGAGAAAATTTTACATAATTTATTTGTCATTGATCTTTATTTATTTTATTTTTTTATTACTAACATAGATATAAACAAATGTGGTACTAACCATATATGGACATGATACGTAAGAAATAAAATTATTGAATTGGAAAATTTAATATCATCTCTCTAGAAATTAAAAATCATAAAGTATTAAAAAACGATTGAAACATATTAGAGAAGCAAAACGAACCCTGATTGGGTTCGATTCTCAGTCCAGGACATTTATAACTACAAATATTTATATATCGTCTAGGTGTTGTTGTATCACGGTGTTCTTAGTTCTTGATACCTACGATACCTATTTCTGCCGCCAAGCAGCCATAATAATAATAGTCATAATAATAGTCATAATACTCTGAGCAGCACTTCTGAGTTTTGGTTTGAAGGGTATGGTTGCCGGTGAAATTACAGGCACACGAGGCTTTATACCTGTATGTATGCCTCAAGTTGATGGACGCATGACAGTGCATCGCACTGTACGTTTTTAAGGTGTGTGACCTACGAGGCAATACTTTGCTATAGGCGATGTTACCACTTAATATCAAGTGAGCCATAAGCTTGTTCCATCTCCAGGTCGTAAGAAAAAAAAACTAGCTTTAGATTAGGACTACTTAAGCAATTTTTTTACACGTGTACCTACAGACAAACTGACAAAGCTCGCCCTATTCACACTAATATACTCTCCTCTATACTCTAATATAATCTCACTCTCTACTCACATTCCTCTGTCGTCACTCTATTACTATTTACTAGTTGATCCGCCCCGGCTTGGCACGGATTATTAATAAATGTATGGAGTCGGTCATGGTTTGTATGACTTTTGAATTTGCGATCTAGAAGGTGCTAGAGGTATAATTTAAATGCTGTAATGAATGTAATGTAATGTATTGTAATGTCTGGGTGTCCGTGGCCTCAGCAGAAGACCAGCGCTGCAATATGCCAACATGTTGTAGTTAATGCTGAGCTGAGGACGCTTTCACCACCACACTTATAATTTTTATTTAGTTTATAATTTTAGTAAGTTTATTAATAGTGTTTTCTTTTGTATCATTTGTTTCTGTGTCCATATGTGGTGGTCTGAATAAATATTTTTCTTCTTCTTCTTCTTCTTCTTCTATACAGCTAATTATTATAAATTCGAAAGTAGCTCCGTCTCTTTGTCAATCTGTCAACGTTTTCACGACACGGCTGGACCGATTTCAATGAAATTTGATACATAGATAGATCATCACGAGGATTGAGACGGGCTACTTTTTATTGACAAACCACGAGTGCGAAGCCGCGGACTGAAGTAGTACATACATACATAAATAAGAGATAACACATATGTTTTAAATTATTGATATGCGTGTAACCAGTACACGCAAATATCAACTGCACATTTTAAAGTCTATGATAATTCAATATATAATATAATAAGAAGTACCCAATAATGTGTATTTACAATCTGTGTTATTTAAAGACATTGGACTTATAACATAATTAATGCAAGAACACGGGCGTTCATGTCTGGTCACCAACATTACATTTTCATATTTGGCATACCTAATTTACAGTATGCGTTGCTTGATGGTGCATTTTTGAGTTCTGATTTTTGACAGTCTGCACACGTTTATAATGTAGAACTAACTATAATGAAGAAACATTTAAGAACTTCCCAGTGCGTGATCAACACTCAAGAACCTTTCTGCTTCAGCTTCTATGTTATGTGCCTCGCCCAAATGAATTTTAAATTGCTCAGACCTTCTTACCGATGCGTTCGAATGACCGATGTCATTGTTGCAATTGCAGGAAATCCAGGTGGATAGAGGTGGTTCAAAAAGTGTCTTCGGTCTTGGGGTGTTCCGATTTTAAAATGTTATGACTGCAATATCATATGTATAAGTTGTATTCTTTTCGTGTTGATGAGTCCTAAATCACCAAAACTAATTTGGACCAAATAAATAAACAGATTTAGATAGTGGAGCAAAAGGGGCAGAAGAATAAGATAAGTGCATACTAAAGTGTTACGCACTGTATCATTTTAAAATATGCAAATACATCCGTAAATACTGGTAAGAATGTGCGTTCCGTTAATTACATAATTTTAAAATAAGGAATAGTGTCATGGGGCCAATAATAGAGAATTAATTATGCGTCGACACGATTTCTTTTATGTTAACAATATTCGCGGTGCAAAAATCAAATAAAGTATGTTTTTGTCGGTCGAAAAATATCTTGGACAATTAAGATTTATGAGCAAAGAAACGATAAAGTAAGCTGCAAACTGGCATTCAAAACAAAGCGGACAAGGTGGTCCTAGATGGTCACACTAAACGCAGTTGAAGTTATATGTTGGTCGGCTTTGAAGTTAAATGTTATAAAAATATAAAAATAAACCTTTTACAGGTTAGTAATTTAGTGTGAAAACTGACAGAAAATAGTAAATTGCACTTTACATATTGAATTATAGCTTCTATAAAGCAAATTAACCATCGAATGAACCTGTCAGAGCTCAGAGGATAACAAACTGAAATGGCAGAGGCCGAGGCACATAGCTCGAAGAACTGAAACACGTTGGCAGAAAGGTTCTCAAACGGAGACCACGCATTGGGAAGATCAGCGTAGGTGAGATCTCGTTGGAGAGCAACCAAGCGGTATCTTGCCCTCCAGTCTGCCTTGCACTACAAGACGTTTTATGATTCCTCTTTACGGGTAACGTGTGCTAGGAACTTAAGTACTCGCATTTGTATAGTCGACGATAATCTTTCTTTAATCTTAAGCTCTTATAAGATTGAAACATTGGTACGGTGCGCCGTTCTAGAAAATCAATAGAAGCTTCCAGCACCTTCCAAATTAACCTAACACCTTCGATATTGCCGATGTAATTGAGCAACTTTGAATGATTAATTATCGAGTCACTTATCCATATAACATTTTCTCTTATACTGCGTTGACATGCGACGAGTGACGAGACGAAAAGCGAGACATTCGTCACTCGTCTCGCGGGAGATTACAGATTGCGAGTGTGTAAACGTAATATTATATAAACGGTAGCTTTCGACGCAACCATTTCAACGAGTAACGAGCGAGTGATGATAGCGATTGTGTAAAAGCCGTATATTGTTTGTGCCCCTAAAACAGCCGGGCACTGTACAATGTCATCTGTTATGAACGTTATAAAGTAAGTAACATGTATCCTGCGGTTTTCATTACCTATCCGTAATTGGTCCGACGTGCGGTCGCCGGTGCCATCCTAATAACCAGTGTTTGATGATACGATGCTAACCTTGGAGGTGCCAACTAGATGACGTGCACCAAGGATCTCATTCGTCCATACTAATATTATAAAGTCTATAGTAACCTGTCTCTCTGTCAGTATACATTGTCACGGCTACACGGCTTGACCGATTTCAAAAGAAATTTGGTATATAAATAGATTATGACTGGGATTTAAACATGGGATACTTTTTATCCGAATGCGTAAAAAGAGTAAATAATGTTTATATTAGCAAACCAAGCGTGCAAGTTATCAATTCAAAAGTTCTCTGTCTCTCTGTCTATTTGTATGTTTGCTACGTTTTCCAGACTAAACAAACGGATTTACCGGATTTAAATTAAATTTAATATATAGGTGATTATGGGCTGGATTAGAACTTAAGCTACTGACCCTGCACCCCACCCTACAACACTCAACGCATCACACACGATGAAGATGCCATAATATTTTAAGTTACGATTTATAGTATCTTAAGATATCACACACGGGTAAGATATATCAATATATGAAATCCTTTTATTTTCTTTAATAGTCCGTAACAAACCTGAATACGAATCTTTCACATCTTACGATATATCTTATGATCTTATCTTAAGATGAAATATCCATATCGCTTGGTATCTTAAGATACTGTAAGATGAAAATAATATATATATTATGGTCGCCGTGTGTCATGGTCTATTGGCTTGTATGGCGAGCGATATTTTATCGTAGCATAAAATATTATAGCATCTGGACGACCCCTGTGGCGCAGTGGATGAATAGCCGTCTGAGACGCAGGAGGTTGCGGGTTCGATTCCCACCGCGGGACAAATGTTTGCATGCTCTACAGATATTTGTTCCGGGTCTTTAACTATGAAATTGCCGTTCTTCAGTACTGGTCATTTCAAATAGAAAAAAAGTTTGGAATGGCTTTGTATTCTAAATTCAAATTAATTTTGTTTTAAAAACATGACATTCTTTTTACAAACTCAGTCTTTTGTTTATTGATTAGCGTTGTATTTTCATTACATTTGAACATTTTTCGTCATAATGGATACTTTAAAAATTCGTGTAATTATGGAATATGAGTTCTGTCGTGGCACCAACGTGATACAAACGGCACGTAACATCAAAAACGTTTACGGAGAGAACTGTACAAACGAACGCACAACCCGTTATTGCTTTTCCCGGTTCCGTTCTGGAAATTTTGACTTGAAAAATGAAGCTCGTGGTCGTCCGGAGACTTTGGTCAGCAATGATGAATTAAAGGCGATTGTGGAAGCTGACGAAACTCAATCTACAGCTGAGCTAGCAGCAGCTTTTGATGTTAGCATCAAAACAATTTTGATCCATTTGCGACAAATAGGCAAGGTAAAAAAACTTGATAGATGGGTGCCCCACGAACTTAACGATCGCCAGCGCAACGTACGCGTCGAGACCTGCCTCGCGCTGCTCAATAGGCAAAGAAATGAAGGAATTTTGGACCGAATTGTTACGTGCAATGAAAAATGGATTCTGTTCGATAATCGAAAGCGCTCAGCAAGTTGGTTAGATCCTGGTTCAGCACCAAAGCAATGCCCTAAACCAAAAATGACCCCTAAAAAGGTGATGGTCACTGTTTGGTGGTCTAGTGCGGGTGTGATTCACCACATCTTTTTACAAAACGGCATGAGCAAAGATGGAGAAGCTTGCACATCGGCAACCAGCTTTGGTCAATCGGTCGTCCCCACTGCTCCTTCACGACAACGCGCGACCCCATACTGCACAACAGACAGTCTCCAAGCTGCAAGAGCTGGGGTTGGAAGCTCTCCCTCATCCGCCATACTCACCAGACCTTGCACCTACCGACTATTACTCTTTCCAAAATTTAGACAACATTTTAGTGGGTAAAAAATTCAATTCCTGAGAGGCAGTACAAAATACCTTTGAAGAGTTTGTTGCCTCCCGTACAGCTGATTTTTACAAGAAGGGCATCAATAAACTGCCAATGCGTTGGCAAAGATGCGTCGATTGCATGGATGATTACTTTGAATAACAGTAATAAAAAAGTTTTAAAAAATAAGTACTTTTACTTTTTGCATACAAAACGGCAATTTCATAGGTAACGACCTAATATTTACAAAAAAAATATTAGTATTTTATCAGGTACCTGGTGGAAAAGTGTGAAATATCCAGTAATATTTATTTATTTATCTTTATCTTGTGTGATGCATTATAAAGCAACTCTTAGTAGGTGGAAAAACGACGCAAGAAGGAGGAAGAGGAACGGTTCTTATAATCTACTAAACTTTACTATCACATTAATTATTTCCTAACTCTGTATCTTAACGCGCCACTATTAAATCACAAAGGCAATAAAAACAATAATAATCGTGGACGGTGACAACTGAACTATTATAGGAACTATTATCATCACAAACTATGGTTTATAATATCCGTGTTTATTATAAACTGAGAGGAAATAATATAAAGCGCGTTACCATGTTTTGTCTACGATTCATGCCAAGTATGAACGAAACAGAAATGTACATCACTCGCGAGTCTACCATAAAAACAAAAAAAATATTATTCGTAATCTATGACTATCAAAATATTGCCACTGAATAAATATCCAACATACTTGACCTACAGTTTCATTCAAATTACAGGTAACGGGAGTTCATGTCATTTGGTTAATGTTTTTTGGGGTACAAATTGCAGTTATTCTAGATTTCAGACTTTTGCTTATATTTGTGATACTTTAGCTTATATACCAAATTACAGCACTGTGGGTTTACTGTGAATTACCTGGGGGTGTACCCTGTGAATTTTGTAAAAGTTTAGTTTTTATTATGGCTAATAACTCAAAACTACAAAAACTCTACTAAAAAAAACGGGACCTTCCATTTGACGTCTCACTTGACCTAATAGTCTCATTTTCATTATTTTTTATCCCTCTTGAACCCCAATATCTCGACAACCCCCCAAAATTTTTAGCACATTGAGTCACACCAAAATTGTGCCATCATTACCTACCTTTATACCAAATTTCACGATGATCGGATAAACGCTTCGAAAGTTACCCTCGGACAAACAAACATACATACATACATACAACGCCGATTTACCCAAGTTGATTTGGAGATCTCGCTTCGATTGATCAACAAGTAGGTAACTAGTGCACACTTAAAGCATTGATTTTTTACCATCTGTCACAAATCCCATAAAAATATTGTAGTAGATATTAGCTTTGGTATCCGCTTCCGTTAAAATTGTACAATATCATCTACGTGCATTGCCCACACAATTTTAGTTTAGCGATACCAGTACCTGCCATTATTCTCGTAATTTGAAAAATTACTTTTTCAAATAAAAGCTTTTATAAAGTTCTTAATCGGAACCGCAAGCAGATTCAAATGAGCCCAAACACTAGTAGCCTACTATAATCCATTCAAAAGTTCTGTTGTCTAGCATCCGTCTCCATCATGAGACCACCTCCATGGTACCATATTATTGCAATGTCACCGAAGTTACATTATGTATTCCAAATTTCAGCTCAATCGGTTGAGGGGAACGGGTTTAAAATTCAGTTGCGAGATTCCACCCGGACAAACATACCTACATACATTGCAAGTTAATAAAAAGCTTGTAAAAATGGATTTGAAAGGTGTCGAGAGTTTTAGCGAATGGTTGAATTTTTAATGAAGTTGTTTGGAGACAAGACCTAAGACTGTAACGAGAGAGGCTACAACATTCTCAGTTGGCACCTGCGGCCTCACTTTTTCATCTGGTGCAGCGAAGCGACTGAGGTGAGTGGTGGGGTTCTTATACATTGCAATTTTCGTGGTGGTCCTGAAGTGTGGTGACAGCCCTTCGCCAAAACATTTTAGGCAACTAAACTAATGAATTTGACTAGATTTTACTAAAATGACACAGTAAAGTGGGCGTTTGAGGTGCTCTCTGTATAATTTCCTCTCTACGGCTCAAAGTAAATATTGGCTTGCAGGCAATTCAGATAAATTTGTGAGATACCTTCACGCGGAGTAAAACTGGAAGCTGGCTAAGCCCGTTTGGTTATTAGAATCATTAAAGAAAATACACGTTAAGTTTTATGTTTAAAGTAATAAAATATTGCAGTATTTGCAAGGTATGTTGGTATTCCTTGGAACATTATCTGTATGTTATAAAACTCGGAATATTGTTTGAACAGAATAGACTACGAAATTGTATAAGGAACTAGCTGCCGCCCGTGGCTTCGCACGCGTGGTTTATCATTAAAATCATTACACTCCTTCTGTGAAGTCGGGTAAAAATTAGCCTATGACCCAATTCCGGTTATAATCTATCAGTACACCAAATTTCATCGAAAACGGTTTAGCCGTTTAGTCGTGAAAACTTAAAAATACACAGATATAAACAGACAGTGGAACAGAGTCACTTTCGGGTTTATAATTGATCGAGCGAAGGGAGATCTCTAAATCAACTTGGGCAAATCGGCGTAGTATATATGTATGTATGCATGTTTGTTTGTCCCAGGATAACTTTCGAAGCGTTGCTCCGATCATCGTGAAATGTAATACACAATATAGTAAATTAATGCAATAATTTAATATAATAATTTAGTACAGTGATGACACAATTTTGGTGTGACTAAATAAGCTAAAAATGTTGGGGGGTTGTTGAGATATTGGGGTTCAAGAGGGGTAAAAAAATTAAAATGAGACTATTAGGTCAAATAAGACGTCAAATGAAAGGTATTTATTAGTACATTTAGACTCTATTTTTATTTTTAGTAAAGTCCTTATAGTTTTTGAGTTATTAGCCATAATAAAAACTGAACTTTGACAAATCCACAGGGTACACCAGTGACCCCACAGTGCTGAAATTTGGTATGCGTGTAGCTTACAAATATAGACAAAAGTCTGAAGTCCAGAATAACTGTAATTTGTACCGCAAAAAAGCGTAACCATATAACATGAACTCCCGCTACCTGTAATTTGAATGAAACTATAGGTAAGTTATTTGGTTATTTTTTCGTGGCACTATTTTGATAGTCAAAGATTACAAATCCTAATATTTTTTTGTTTAAATCCTAGACTCGTGAGATCTCAGTTCGAGGTGAAGCACTAGTATAGTAAGGATGAGGAATTTAACTTAAATTCAAGGCTTCTTTGGTGAGGTAGGCAAGTAACCGATGTGGGTAAATATTTGCCTGAATTGCAAATATTTGTTCTGGTTCTGGGGTTTGTGGTACCCCACCTCAAATCGGTTTTAAAAAAATACATGAATGACTTTTTTAAATGTTTGTATTACAAGTGAACTATAATTGTCAATGTGAATATGACAATTATGCTAGATATGGTATAAGTAACTAACCTTCCATTGGTCAGATGGATAAGTTTCGCAGAACTTCTAACAAAATGACTTGAATGAAGCTTTGTGCTATAATGATTGCAACTTTGTCCACCACTAGATAGATAATCGTTTCTTTGAATTCTATTTAAGGGTATATCGTTGGAATATCTAACAATTTAGTTCATGGCACAATGTTGGATCCTTGCTATCTATACTAATGTAGGAGGAAAGATTTGATTGTTTGTTTCTTTGTTTGCATTGAATAGGCTCCAAAACTAATGGATCGATTTAAAAAAAAAAACCACCGTTGGGAAGCTACACTATCCCCGGGTGACATAGGCTACTTTTTACCCAACTGCGCAGAAGGAGGGTAAAGTTTTTATTGAAAAACCACTCGTGCGAAGCTGCGGATTGGTCTGCTAGTAATAATATATATTATATATATTAATGAATGCTCTAGCTAGCTAATCAAAGGGTGATGATGACAGAATCGGGCACCTATCTGGATAAGACGCAGGAGGTTGCGGCTTCAATTCCCGCCTCGGAACAAATGTTTTCATGATCTACAGATATTTGTTCCGGGTGTTAAGATTTTTCTGTATACGAATAAGTGAATATTTATAAAAAAAAAGTATATAAGTAATATATCAGTTATCTGGTACATGCTTTGCTTAGTTTGAGGCTATATAGCGCTGTGTGAAATGTCCAGAATTCTAATCTAATCTTATCTAAAGAGCCTGCTGGATCCCACTGCTGGGCAAAGGCCTCCCTTCCCTTCTTCCATTCATCCCGGTTAGATAGAAGACTCAGAAAAATTTCGTGATTTATTTTAATCATTAATATAAACATGGGATTTCTCAGGTATCGTTTTATATTACGAGGTGAAACGCTAAATACGTTTTGGGATCATTGTGCAATCGGGCCTTAATCTTTAACGAATAAAATAGTGCCACAAAATGAACAGCCAACCAACTTGACCTACAGTTTCATTTATATTACAGATAACGGGAGTTCATGATATTGGTTACTCTTTTTTGGGGTAGAAATTGCAGTAATTCTGGTTTTCAGACTTTTCCATATATTTGTGTTACTAAAGCTACACGCATACTAAATTTCCGCACTGTGGGGTCACTGGCGTACCCTGTGAATTTTGTCAAAGTTCAGTTTTTATTATGGCTAATAACTTAAAAACTACAAGGTTTAAACTAAAAATAAAAACGTTATCGAAATGTACTCACAAATACTTTTTATTAAACGTGCCATTTGACCGGATAGTCCCATTTTGTTTTTTTTTTACCCCTCTTGAACCCCAATATTTCAACAACCCCCCCACATTTTTAGCTCATTTAGTCATATCAAAATTGTGCCGTCACTACCTACCTATATACCAAATTTCACGATGATCGGATAAACGCTTCGAAAGTTATCCTCAGACAAACAAACACAAACATACAGCGCCGATTTTCCAAGTTGTTTCCAAGAAGTTTTCTAAGTAGTAAGAAAAATTTCCAAGTTTTCCCAAGTATAACTGTTGTATTCATAGAATGTAAAAATGCACACAAAATAAATATTTTTAAATTTGTACCTTCAAAATTAAATTCAAATTAAATTGTCATAATAACATAATGTGAACCAAAATTTTACAAATCTATAAATAATGAGAAGTGGGTTAAAAATAAACAGTTAGACACTAAGACTTATCGAGATCTGTCTTAATTTCTGGCAAATACAACCTTTGAATGTAAAAGGTTACACGTTATAGAGGCTTCATATAGAATTGGATTAATCAATGTCCACAACCCAGTTTCCCACATTTTGTGTCACGCGAACTGTAAAACCTACTGGCTTGATTTATATCAACTGGTTCAGTGGAATCTAAAGCCTAGTTTATTATAAACTCTATGTAAGTATTCAGAGTATTTTTAAGTTGATACGTTTCGGGAATAAAAAGAGAGTTTCTGTATCAGTTTTTTTGATGATTAATTTTAGTAGAAATTCTAAGCCCCTGACGAAAATGGCACAATTTTCACTAAACTAGATATGAACCATCGCATATTGAAAAAAAACTTGTACTGGACTTGGTGTATCCTTTTGGGAGCTATAATGCCACTTACAAACAAGGGATTTTTTAGTTGGGGTCCGAAATATACGGTATGGATGCAACCCATGTTATGTTGTTGGTAAAGAGTGCATTTATGTGTGTGATTCATTTGGCAAGGAATTTGGAACTCATCTCAATTTTCTATGAATCGTTGACATTATCTTGAATCTGAAAGGAGCATTACTCGATTTAACTAGTGGTTCGCCCTGAACTGAGATCTCGCGAGTCTCCAATAAAAACAAAAAAAAACAAAATAGTGCTACGAAATGCATAACCGCATTACTTGACCTACAGTTTCATTCAAGTTACCGGTAACGGGAGCTCATGTAAAATGATTAATTGTTTTTGGTCTAGAAATTGCAGTTATTCTGGATTTCAGACTTTTGTCTATATTTGTGTTACTAAAGCTACACGTATACCAAATTTCAGCACTGTGGGGTCACTGGTGTACCCTGTGAATTTTGTCAAAGTTAAGTTTTTATTATGGCTAATAACTTAAAAACTGCAAAGTTTAAACTTAAAATAGTAACAGGGTCGAAATTTACCCACAAAGACCTTTTATTAGACATGCCGTTTGACCAGATAGTCCTATTTGTTTTGTTTTACCCCTCTTGAACTCTATAATATCTCAACAACCCCCCCTCCCCCCACGTTTTTATCTCATTAAGTCACATCAAAATTGTGCCGTCACTACCTATATACCAAATATCATGATGATCGGATAAACGGTACGAAAGTTATCCTCGGACAAACAAACATACATACATATTTACATACATACATACAACGCCAATTTGCTCAAGTTGATTTGGAGATCTCGCTTCGCTCGATCAATTATTTCATGTTTTTATACAATTTGCCATATTACCAAATAGTCAGTGTGTCTGATACAGACCCCAGATCTTACGAGGGTTATGTCGCCAACTCATCAGCCGCATAATTACAATTACGTGCAAAATATACTTACCATTCATACTTATTACCTGTCAGACAAATTAACTTGTAACTTTAACATATTCCTGCAGTTAACCTTAAATCTTCAGTTCATTCCGGTAGTATGGAGCCACTGAGCATTGCTGACATGAATTGATAAACACAAATATTTGATTTCGCCAACGGTATTACCATACCTGACCTGCCTTGCGATTCCAGAAGCTGCTGTGGGCTACTTCATGGTCACTTAGGTCATAATGTCACGAGATGCGCACCTTTGTAATGTCACCTTTGCAATCATTAAAATTTGTCGCCACGTTATGGCTAGATAACAACATTGAAACCCCGGTTTTCAAAAACCAGTAACTGACCAGTCAGTTAGTCAATAACATGTCCATGAGTATTAGCTAAATGGACTAGTTATTCAATTTTAGGCCCTAACAAAGTAATGGTCCCTACAAGGGCATTTGAAAACTAGCCTTAACTGATAGATTCAATCTGTCTTATTCTTGATATCATGAGACCACTGACTGTTTTGTACTGTACTGGCTACTGGTCCTTTGTAAACCAGACTTCAGTAAAGTTATTCTTTTGTCGGCGAACCTTATTGCAATGGTGCAGTGAGCAACTCGTGACAATATGACATCAAGAAAGTCACGGTAACTTCCCGAATCGGCAGACAGAGACTAGTCTTCGCAGACTTGTCTTGCATGGTTAAAGTAGAATTTTTAGAAATCAGGAAAAGTGGTAGTTTATTTTATTGTTTCCAGTAATATCTACCGTTGGACGGACTTAAATGTTTTGAAATTCTGATATAACCAACTCTACATTCGATTCTAAGAAGATCTTACTCATATTATGAATTTTCCTTCTATTATTGCAAAATAAAGTTAAAATTCTACATTACTTTGCATAAATTTTAATAAGAGTATTATGTGAACCTGGCTGGCTCTAATAAACAGTAAGATTTGGAGAAAATCCATATTAGAGTACCATCACAGTTCTTATCATAATTTTGAAATCTAGTATCATATTACTTTAGTTATGAACTTTGACTTGTAACAAAGTATCATACTTTAATTGAATTTACATAGTGTAATTGAAATTCAAAAATCGTATGCAGTTTGCACCTTTGCACTTTTCCAATACTGAATTCTTCTTCTTCATTGTGTTGTTATGGTTCTTAGATTTAAAATAACAAATGTTGTTTTGCCAACGCTCGGCCACTGCAACAGCATTATCTATGGCGGTGCAAGTATCTCTCAGAGTGTAAGAAGTAGGCCACAATGGCTTAGTAAGTGCGCCAGGCATTGCTTAGATTCTGGGGTGGCTCCTGAGAGGAAGGTAAAGGTCCGTTTGTTGAAAGGATTATCCAACCTCTGCGTTACCGGACTCAGCTGTTTTTAGAGTGTGCCGTATAGGGGCTTCTTTCCCCACTCCAATACACTATAATTTCCTGTAAAGTGGGTATTAGGAACTTCGAGTACCACAACATCCAACCCAGCACTAAATCAGCTAGAATCGAAACCTCTATCTCTTGTTTCTCAGTTCGCTACTACGCCTAAGGTCGTCCGTATAAATCGATTGTAATTGAATAGAATATAAATATTATAACAATATTGGTCAACAGAAGCGAATACCATTAGAAGTCTAAATGATAATTTCCAAACGGAAAATGAATTTAAATCGATAATTACCTGTCGATATTATAATTTATTATCGTTCAATGCCATAGAAATGACATCGTAACTAATGCAAATGCCAATTTGGAAATCAATGTCCCAATCAATAATGTGGTAGGTATATCTTAAGGGCTTGATTCGCTTTCTTCGACCTTAAGTTAAAGAAGGTCAAAATACTTAACACATAATTAACCCTGTTATAAATTTGTAGTAGAAAACTGGTGGCGCCTCGCCTTTATTTGTTTAAATAAAGATTTTGGTGTAGTATCTAAGCCTCGACAAATATTTTTTACACAATTAAGTAGTTTTATTTCGCTCAATACTGATCTATAGGTTTATTTTTTTTATTATAAGGCATAATAAACTAGTCTTCCCATTACAAACAATACAAAAATAACAACTCAAAATTGTTGTATAATTTATATTTGAAAATTTCTTAGATACGTGGGAGATAGCACGTAGGTACCTAATAACTATTTGTCACTATATTAATTTACTGGACATAATTTATGCAAATTATAAAAACTAGAAGCAACACGAGACAGGTCAGGTTTTATGGAATTTTGGAATTTTCATTATCTTTATTGTTTCATTTTCCTAATGTCAAGATTATAACCCGTTTTCGCTGACGTGATCAAATTGAATCTAAAACTATACTTTATTACAGTTTAAGTATATTCCGACTTTATTTATTGTGAAGGGGTCAAAAACGCGGACGACCTAACTGATTCCAACTCGATGAGTCATCGAAACTTATTTATTTAAAGACCAGGAGCTTTATCACGACCTAAGAATAACGTTAATTAGTATATTGGAAATACGATGGATACCAATAATCAAGATTTACTAGTTTAAGATATCGCCGACTAGAGTGATACAAGATTGGAGGTCAAAATCTTAAAGGGTCAATGGTCTATTAAAAACTACTGTTTAACTCTAGCAAGCGCGAAACAAAGTCTGTCAAAAAACACCATAATATAATTTATAACAAAATATTACATGACAATAAAAACAAACCCGGATCACAAATCAAAATACACGAAAGTTCGAACAAAATAACAGATGTTAAAATTAATAGAAAATAATAAAATATACATTAGTCTATTCCTAAATTAACATAAATTATATTGCAATAAAAAAGCCAAAAAGCCAAGTTCGAAGTTCGCAAGATTCTAAATAAAATTTGACATAAAAATCAGAAATTAAATCGTATAGACTGTATGAATACATAAATGACTTGTAAATTGGCTAATTTACAATCCATATCGAGCATCGTTTCGTTCAATTTGGCTTTTTACGAGGTTCCTTTTTCAAAATTTACTGGATTCGAAACATTGTAGGTTATATAAATAGCTACTGTATGCTTAGCGACGGTTATTATATTTATTTTATGGATTGGAAATTTACGACAAGAAAATAATATACAACATCCGATTCAGGAAGATGATTCGCTGTACTACAGTTGTTTTTTGCTTAATGTATCTTACCTAAATCTAATTTAAAATGTCCTCACACATCAACTGAATGCGATAATAAGCTAAAATTTGTATACGTGTCATAAGAATATTAAATGTAATAAAAAATTTAACTATCAGACGTACAGTCCCCAGTTAGAATACCAGACCTTCCAAAATACCTCTTCATTGGTATTCGGCTCTCGCCCGCCACCGGTGTGTTCGCTTTAGTATTCAGATAACATTATGTAGTCGATTTACTACTGATATCAATTTGTAGTTAGCGGCGCGATCGGAATTTAAAGCAGAACCACGTGGTTGTATTAACTAAAATATTCTGAATACGGGAATTACTGCGCTTATTTTATACAAATTGAACTGGGATGATAATAGTAAGATAAGATAAGATAAGATAACTCGTTATTGTAATGACCACACAGAAACAATATAACACTAAAATAAAAGTAAAACGGCAATACAATGGATGACCTTATCGCTGAGAGCGATCCCTTCCAGACAACCTTTGGATGGAAAGAAATTAGTGAAGTTATAGTAAGGTGTTCAGTGAGGAGTGCGGTGTTCTACAGATTCTTAATAAAGTTAATAGTAATAAAGAATAATATACCTACATAATAAATATAAATGAAATAAAATAATAAATAATTTTTTGTTCTTTTCTTTCTATATGCTTTTAAAACTGAAGTAGTATACATTTTTAATAAGGAAACTGTGAAAGATATTTTTATTAATCTATAATATTACGAGTGAAGTAAATTTAATACTTTATTGTTAACTTCCGAATCTTGAATGGTTTTGGTGCTTCTAGGTTAACTTAAGCAAGAGTGTTAATCTTTGACCCTCTTGTGTGAGCTTTCTTACTTGGCAGTAATACCTTAACATAAGTATACAATTTAGTATTTCTTTGTCGACAAGTTTGTGAGAGGTTAATACTGGTGTCTGAGTTTTTAGGTATTTCTAATAGAAAATTCCCCTTATCTTTAAAAGTTTCAATAATTTCTTTATCATATTGCACTTCTGTTTAAACAGATGCAGGATTGATAACACCATAATATAAAACCGTTTATTCGCATTAATCACAGACAGACGGAATGGTGTAGTATTTATTGGTAGAAGCTTAAACTTGACGGCGCCACTGTCAATGATATCGCACCGGTAGGCTTTGAATTGCCGCTACTTAGGACTGGAACACACAGATCATGGAGTTTATTCGTAAACATTAAATTTAAAATTTTTAAAGGAGGTAGTCCAAATAACATAATAAATGGAACAGACAAAAATCGTGCCTATTGTCTTTGTGGCGCCCACCCCAGTATCAGTTGAGAACTCTTATCTCGAAGTTATTAACGAGTAAGTCTACCTAGGATAAACAGTCCATTTAGGTGGGTAAAACGTCGAGAAAGGGGTCAGTCGACGAATCCAACTTGGCAGTGTTCGTCCAAAATGCCTCAGTGTCTAAAGACAAAAGTCTTAGATAAGTACCAGGGGTGATCCAAAAGTAGTGATAATCAGTTATTTCTAGTGCACACAAAAAAACAAAAAAATATCAGTCACTTGCTCAGTTACCCACTAGTTCAGGAAAAAAAATCATATAAATAGGCCACGATTCCCGGGAGCTACATTCGATAGGGACCGGCTCATTCGAGGACCGGCTCATTCGCCTACCGCGTCCACACAGTTTTTCGCGCGCGCACGGACCCTCTGCTCCGAACGATCTCGGCAGCGTTTTCTTCTGGAAACGTCTGCCGAGTCCAACCCGCTTTGTTAAGTGTGCGGGGACCGCCTTTCCCCACGAGTTCCGGACTGCGAGACAGCAGTACCCAGTGCCGCGAGCCGCTAAACCCGAACGGGATTACGGTTTTCGAGGTGCTGGCGTCGTCTCGCTAGTCCCCGGTCGCGCGAAGGCGAGTGCCCAAATTACGTGTGTGTTGTGTAGTTTGTGCCGTACTAACTCTGTCCAGTGTTCCGTGTTGTGTGTTTACGCGCGATGTCGGACGCTGGCGCCCCTTCCGGTGGGCCCGCCCGTGAAGGTCGGAGCTCCCGAAAGGACTCCCTCCTCCCAGAGACCTCCGACACATCCCTGCCCTCGAGTCGCGCGTCCAGCTCGGGCCGCGACAGCTCGGCCTCGCGTTCGCGAACCGAGATCGTAGGGCAGGTAATAGAACGCTTCTTGGAAAAGAAGAGGAAGAAGAAGCCCAGCACCCCAATGCCGCGCCCAGTGCCGGTAGGAACCCCACCCACCTCCGCGGACAAGATGCCTCCGCCAAATCCGCCCAAGCCACAGGTGATGAAGCCTCTGTCGCCCAGATCCGAGATCGACAGAAGCTACATCATCCTGGAAAGGCTAATCGAGGCAAAGTGCCTCCCCACCAAATACCTCAGCGTACTGAGGAGCACTCTTGAGGAGGACGAGAGGAACCTCTCGGCCCCAGCGACGCCCACACCCGAGGAAGCCGCCGCAGTGGAGAGGCACAAAACCCTCGAGATCCCAGACGTCCCGATCCCAGGCCTGCGTAGGAAGCGGGCCGACGACAGCCCATCGGAGGAGGAGGTGAAGCGCAGATGCGCCAAGCCCCACCCCACACCACTCCCGCAACGCGAGCCCAGGCCCGAACGCCCGCAGCCACCACCCAAGGACCAACAGCAGCCTTCCACATCAAAGGCTGCCTCCTACGCATCAGCTGCAGGAGCAAAAAAGGTACCTTCACCCACACTACCCGCATTATCTGCCACCCCCCCACCCCCTCGGCCTCATAGCCCGGAAGGCGCGTCAAACTCCGACAAGCCGACCGCCGCTATTAAGCCGAGGTACCCCCCACTAATAGTGGAAGTGCTACCCAACTGGGCCACGCACTTTAGAGCGCTCAAGGAGCGTCTAGGCCACCCACCAAATGCCCGCCCGTACGGAAAAGGAGTTAGGTTCTCGCCAGCGACCGGAGAGGAATACCGCACCGTACAGGCGTACCTGACCACAATAGAGCGTACGGAAAAAGTAGTATGGTTTTCGTACGCTCTCCCCGAGGAGCTCAATCTTAAGGTGGCAATTCGTGGACTCCCCGCCGACACCCCAACCGAAGAAATAGAGGGCGACCTCCGCCGGTTAGGCTACGAACCGGAGGCCATACGGGCCGTCCGCCCATCCAAAGGTCGCCCAGGGTGCATATTCTTCGGAAACCTGAAGAAAACCCCCAACCTCACCCCGGACATTTATAATGTGACGGAGCTACTGAACATGCCCGGGGTGGTAATAGAAAGCTGGAGGGGTAAAAAGGGCCCCGCTCAGTGTCACCGCTGCCAAGCCTTCCGGCATAGCAGCCATAATTGCCACCGACCACTCGCCTGTGTACGGTGCGGAGGACCGCACTTCGCGGGCGACTGCCCCCGACCGCGCGAAATGCCCCCAACGTGCATAAACTGCGAGGGGGCGCACACCGCCAACAACAAGACGTGCCCGGTCTATAAAAAGGAGGCGAGGAACAAGAGGGCGGGCACCACGGCCCATACCACCGCATCCGCGGCCCTCCATCGAGGAGATAGAAGGGAGCGCTCTGCGAACAGCGGAGCTCAAAACCCCGCACTCCCCCAGACCCAGACTCAGACTCGGCCCCCGGTCCCACACACACCCCTCCACCATACGGTGAAGGAGACCGCGGGCCAGTCGCTGATGGCCCCAGCAAACAACCCACAGACAGGGAAGGCCACCAAGAAGAGGAGGAGGAAGACTAAGCGGGTGAGAGTGACTGAGGACCCCTCATCCTCAGACTCAGACGCTCCCCCATCGGGCCCCCCGCAGCCCCCTCGGACCGCTCAGCCAGCGGTGATCGGGAAACGGACTCCCAGGCCAGGAGCCCCCCCGACCCCCGCCCCCCAGGAACAGGAACACCACCCACTGAGCCAGCACTCCAACCCGCAACCACCACCACCGCAACACCCCAAGCGCAGGGGGGGGAAACCGCACAGACCTGCACCCCTACCGCCCAAGACCACTCACCGTTACGACAGCGACCGGTTGGAGCTGCTGGACACGGCCCTACAAATCTTGCAGGAGGTTTTGCAAACCCTACGAACGGGGGGAGACCCGATCCCAATAGTGCTAAGCGGGATCGGGAAACTCTTCAAGGTAGGGAGCTGAGAATCCTGTTCTGGAACGCTCGGGGCCTCATAAGTAAGAACAAAGGGAACAAAACCTTGCTACTGAGGCCCCTACTGAAAGAGCAGAACATCGACGTGGTTCTCATCAGCGAGACCCTCCTCAAGCCATCAGACAAGCCAAAGTTCCCGGGCTACCACATCTACCGAAGGGACGACCAGAACGCGGAAGGAAGATGCATCAGGGGCCTGCTCGTCCTGGTGAGGAGACGCCTGATACACCAGCCGCTCCCAGAGCTGGATTTGAGGTCCATGAAGGCACTGGGGGTTGAGATCTGCATAGACGGAACACCCATCCAAGTCCACTCCATCTACCACCCCCCAGGAACGCCCCTAGCACATATGGACCTCCAAAAGCTGCTGCCAACCGCACCGGGACGCCCAATCATAGCGGCCGGGGACTGGAACTGCAAGCACAGGAACTGGAACTCGAACACCAGAAACAGAGACGGGGGTATCCTCCAGCAATACACGGATACTCACGGCTACGAGGTCGCAGGCACTGATACGCCTACCCACTATCCAGAGATAGCCAACCAACTCCCAGACGTCATCGACCTCGCAGTCCACGCACAGCTGCCTCAACACCCAAAGCTGGAGGTACTCCTGGATGAACTGCAGTCGGACCACCAACCAATCCTGATGGTTGTGGAAACCAGCCTGGCCGCCCTAAAACCTCCTCCACCAAGACCTGGAATCGACTGGGCCTTGTTCTCAGAAGCCCTACACACCGCAACCCCCACAAGGCCAGTGGAAAACCCCGCAGATGTGGACAAACTGGCCGGGGAGATCACGAGCGCAATCCAAAGGGCACTTTCCGAAGCCTCACTACCACCACGTCAAAACAGACTCACCAAAACACCGGCACACCTGACTAGACTTCTCTCAGAGAAACGTAGGCTGAGGAAAGAGTGGCAGAGAACAAGGGACCCACGTCTGAAAACCAAATTGAACGCCCTCTGCGACGAGGTGAAGGCAGAGCTGCAAGAAGACAAAGCCAAGAAATGGGAGAGAAGGATAGATGACGCCACAGATGACTGGGCATCACTCCACAAACTCTGTCGACAGCTGAGGAACACACCAACCCCGATTCGACCTCTCAGACACCAAGATGGTAACCCCAGATACCGAGCTGAAGACAGAGCGGAAATCTTCGCAGATAGCCTTGAGGCACAGTTCAAAAACAATCCAGACAAAGACCCGGCACACACAATAGAAGTGGAAGCCTTTGTCGAAAACTACCTCAAGGCCGATACCCAGGAGGCAGACACCGCAGAAGGTATTTTCTTCTCTCCCGGGCAAGTCCAACGGGCCATACGTCGGACAAAGCCAAGGAAGGCACCCGGCGAAGACAATATAACGAACGCTGCCATCCGTCACTTCCCCCCCCAAAACGATCGCCTCCGTGACCCGGCTCTTCAACGGGATCATGCGAAGCGGTCACTTCCCCTCCCCCTGGAAATCCGGCCGGGTTATCATGATACCGAAACCCGGCAAAAACATCCTGCTCCCAGAGAGCTACCGTCCTATCACCCTTCTTCCCAGCCTATCGAAACTGTTTGAAAAGCTCCTCCTCACCCACATTAATCCCTATATCCCCCCGCGTCCAGAACAATACGGATTTCGGTCTGAACACAGCACGACGCTCCAATTGACTAGGGTACTGCATCACCTCACCACCGCCTACAACAGGCGCGAACACTCAGTCGCAGTATTCCTGGATATGGAAAAAGCGTTCGACCGAGTCTGGCACGCGGGACTCCTCTACAAGATGGCTACCTCACCAATACCGCAGAAGGTGGTGAAGGTAATAGCGTCGTTCCTACATGGCCGCAGCTTCTCAGTGCGCGTGGAGCAAGCGCTCTTCTCCAGACGACCCATCGAGGCGGGAGTACCGCAAGGCAGCTGCCTCTCCCCTGTGTGTTACTCACGATACACTGATGACATTCCCATCACCGAAGACGCTCTGTTGGCCCTTTACGCGGACGACGCAGCATACATCACCAAGTCGATGAACCTCAACTACGCCGCCACCAAAATGCAAAGGGTCCTAACAGAGCTCCCCGCCTGGCTTACTAAATGGAGACTGAGTGTCAACGTGAGTAAAACACAGGCGGTGGCATTCTCGAAGAGGCTCACCCTGCCGCCGAAGCTCACTCTGGAGGATCAACCCGTGGCCTGGTCGCACACGGCGAAATACCTGGGAGTAACTCTAGACCGCAACCTCACGATGAGAAAGCACGCAAGGGACGTCCGCGGTCTAGCGAGCGTAACCCGAGCGCTACTCAAGCCCGTCCTGCAGTCCAACATTCCGCTCCGAATGAAGGTTGGATTGTATAAGACGTACGTCCGCCCGCGTCTCACATACGCGACCCCCGCGTGGTATGCTTTGCTAGCCAAAGGCCACAGAAAGATACTGCGAAGTCAGCAAAGCCTATGCCTCCGGACGATCGTAAACGCGCCACGGTACGTTCGAAACGCCACCATACAGCGGGACCTGAAAATTGAAAGTCTGGATCAATTTATAGGCCGCTTAGCGACCAGGATGTTCGAGCGCCTAGATAACTCCACTTACTCTCATCTGCGAGAACTGGCCCCTCTCGCAGAAAGACCACCGAAGAGTAAGCCGTACCCGCGGGAACTGGCCACTGACACTGACGACGACCAGGCGTCGTCAGATAGGGGTATCCCTCCCTCATCCCTTCCCCCTACCCATCTTCCTTTGAAGGTACCTGCGCGGCGACTGTCCGAAGATCCTCCCTGCGGAGTGAGCATCGGGCGGCCAGTAACGCGTGAGTAGCAAACCTGAGGCTCCGCGAGCCGACCCGATGACCCCCCCGTTGAAACGGGGGGCGGTAAGAACTCCGCAGGAAAGGGCCAAAAAGCCCGGCACTGCATCCCCCACACCGGCTTCGCCGGTGTGTGAGATGAAGACACGTCGAGCTACATTCATTTGAATACGGACTGTCAAGGAGTGAACATAAAAATGGAAAAGCACGAAACCAGAGCTGTCATTAAATACCTCTGCTTGAAAAAAATGTGTACGAAAGACATACACAGCGACTTGGTGGAAACATTAAGGGACTCTTATCCTCCATATTCCACAGTTGCACGCTGGGCTAAGGAGTTTAAGCTGGGAAGAACATCGACAGAAGACGAACACCGCGAAGGACGCCCATCGACGTCCCTCACTGAAGAAAATGTGAAAAAAGTTGAAGAAGTTGTATTGGAAGATCGAAGAGTGACTATCAGGCATGTAGCTGAGGTCACAGGGATCTCATATGGCAGCATTCAAAGAATCCTTGCGAACGAATTACATATGAGAAAGGTCTCCGCGCGTTGGGTACCGAAAATGTTAAACGACGAGCAAAAGAAGAAACGAGTCGACATGTCAAGAGCAAATCTCGAAAAGTTTCAGGCAGAGAAAGATAATTTTTTGTCATGTTTTGTGACCATGGATGAGACCTGGATCCACCATTTTGATCCTGAAACAAAACAACAATCGATGACATGGAAACGATCCGATGAACCGACGCCGAAGAAATTCAAAGTGTCAAGCTCAGCAGGGAAGGTTATGGCGTCTGTTTTTTGAGACGCTAAAGGAATAATCATGGTGGACTACTTGGAAAAGGGGGCCACTATTACAAGCTCCTACTATGCAGAACAAATAAGAAGATTGCGGGAGGCTATTAAGGAGAAAAGGCGAGGCAAACTGCGGGCTGGAGTGCTGTTCCATCAAGATAACGCACCGGTTCACAAAGCTGCAATTGCCATGGCTGCCATTCAGGAAGCGGGCTTCGAGCTGGTGGAACACCCCCCCCCCCCTATTCACCAGATCTAGCCCCCAGTGACTTCTATCTCTTTCCACGACTCAAGGAACACCTCCGAGGCAAGAAATTTGACGATGATAGCGACGTGATGGCCGCGGTTGAGGACTTTTTTGAGAGTCAAGATAAAGATTTTTTTTCTAAGGGAATTTTAGGTTTAGAAAAGAGATGGACTAAATGTATAGACTTGCTAGGAGACTATGTTGAGAAATAATTTTTTTTTTTTATTTTAGTCGTTGTGTTTATTATTGATTATCATTACTTTTGGATCACCCCTCGTATAACACAACCTGTTTTGTTATGTAAGTACGACATTAATTTCAAACACACATCCAGAATCGTATCAACTGTTAGTTTATTAGGTACTTACTTACATGATGAATGCATATGATTTGCTTACCTATTTTATACAGGCCATATTTTAGGACTTGATATTATGGTTGTTTAATTTTTTATATTGAATACCTGTGTTTTCGTTTAATGTCGTACATAATAAAACACGTAGTACATGACATATGGCATCGGTCACTCTGGAAATCTGTGGGGGAGACCTATGTTCAGCAGTACACGTCCTAAGGCTGATATTATGATGATGATAGATCCAAATAAAGCAGGAACAGGTAATGTACACATAGATAAACAACAAACCATAGAGGATAATAAATCTGAATAGTATGATGCATTTCATTACTTGATCTTCACAATACACGAGGAACGACAATGACCTTCTTCAATTGTATTCTAAGAAAAAGCATATTGTTGAAATCGCAATATGGTTATGCAACTCAAACAGTCCACTATGTGTCCCGCACTCAACATCAAAGACTTAACCTGCTCTTCACTACATTATTATCTCGATTGTTTTGCATATCGGCAAACCACTCCTGCGCAGCCGATGCAAGGCAAATTAACGATCAAATGGATCCCGCCACTATCCGCCTTTCTCGAACTTCCGACGTAAGCGCAAAATAAAACAGCGCCTACTAAACCATCATCCATCAAAAATTGAGCTCTATGTCGTGGAAGAACGAAAGAGTCAGCGATAACGAAGCACGAAATTAATTTGGCACCGTAATTCAATTACTACCGTCCTTGGCAGTAGCGGGCATCTCGTCCATCAATCACACTTTCAACTGTATCAAGTTTTTTGTGTCTTGCGCCATCCACTTCTTACGGGCCGCCTTCTCTGCCATAATTTGTCAAACTTTTTCAATTAATTAATTGATCACCGTGACGAGGCTTTGGCATGCGTCGAGGAAATATTAACACACTCGACGATTGTGTATCTAAGAATCGAATGTCATTAACCATTTCCTGCACAAGGGCCTCGAGTGTCCATCTTCGAAGCCGGTGTGCTATTGAATAAATATTGTTCGACAAGTTGCCAAGTGACATTTTGTGGCGCGGGCGCAGCGGCCCACGTCATCTCAACGTCCGCTCTCATCGCGAACAATTTATTTTCAATATGCAAAACATTACAATTAAAATTGTTTTATGAATTCATAGCTGCGTCGATTAAGATTTCATTTTGATAAGGACGCTGCTTTTGTAGACTGTATCATTAGGGTATATCATGTCCTCGAATCAACTCTGGTCGACTTGATGAGTTATAGTGGCGATTGATGACTATGTTATAGCATAATCTGCAGTAATTAATATGGCATGGTAATCGTTGTTTAAACCTCTACTTACGTTCCAATTTTGTCCACAATCTACGGACAATTTTATTGGTCCCTGATCCGCACACAGGGACATGTACATGTTGCATGCGTAATTGGCATGTCACTAGCTTTTGAGTCTTACAAAGTGGTATTGACGAGCTGAAACTCGCGTATAATTTATATGAATATCGCAACGTGTTGAAACTGTTGTCTGAAGTAGTGGACTAGCAGTAAAGTTTTCACAGCCGATAAAAACTCCAGAAGATTTAAAGTTGCGAGTAATGGCGCCGACCGTCTCTTGAAGTTAGTATTTACGACAGGGTTATGGTGCTGCGTCCACATTTGTTTCTAGTATCTTCTAAATATGACGTTTTATACAGCCAACAATGACAGAGCGGCGCCGGAGAGTCAATCTCGCGAACAAAAGTTTGGCTCGCACTTCTTTTAACTGTCAAAATGACAGCTTTAACACCTAACTTGCTCGTAAAACAGAAAAAAAGCTCTTGGAGGTTAAAATGAAGACATAAACGATAATAGCTCGCAAAAGCGGTGTTAATTTCCTTCGAGCATTAGCGAGGTCTTCTTAACATCCAAGCTTCGAGTACTAGAGACAAAACCATATTGTCGTGTTTGGGTATTTGTGTTTGAGCTATATTAGTCACAAAGTCCTATATTTTTAACTATAAATAGACCTAAGGTTAATCCAGAAATTGTCATGCATTCCAATAAGTTTGAGTTTTTTGGTAGTAATAATAATTTGGAAATGATACATAATATTCAAAACCCCGAAGATTTAACATCTGCAATACCTACTAAAATTACATCCACTTCTCCCAATAAATTGCGCGACCACCCAAAAGCCAACATCATCGTCGAACTTGTAAAGAAATATAGTTGTAAATGCTTTGAACATCCAAAACAAGACGTTAAATATTTCTCAACGAACCAGATATTATATTCTTCAGCAATGGCTTCGGATACAATAAACGCTGTCATTTCGCGAAATGTATAAAGAAGATTTATTGGGAAAGTAATGTTCACAATAACGTCTTAACTTACTGCATTCTTACTTTAACCCACTTTAGATAATATATGGTTGAAAAGAATGTACGGTCGTGGGCAAAAGTTTTAGTACTTTTAACATCAAAAATGTTTTCAGTTTTTGACAATCGAAGTGAACTTGAGCACACTGAAATCCATACAATCTATAATCTGTATTATGCAAGCTATTGTAAAAATACTTAAAAGGTACTTTAATAAACTAGTGGTTCGCCCCGAAGTCTCGCGAGTCTCCGATTAAAACAAAAAAATATTATTTGTACTCTTTGACTATCAAAATATTGTCATGGAATAAATAACCAACTACTTTGACCTACAGTTTCATTAAAATTACAGGTAACGGGAGTTAATATTATGTGGATAATCTTTTTTGGGGTACAAATTGCAGTTATTCTGGATAACAGACTTTTGCCTATTTTTGTGTCATTTAAGCTACACGCATACCAAATTACAGACTGTGGGGTCACTGGTGTACCTTGTGAATTTTGTCAAAGTTCAGTTTTTAGTGTGGCTAATAACTCAAAAACTATAAAGACTTTACTAAAACTAAAAATGGAGTCTAAATTTATTAATGAAGACCTTTCATTTGACGTCCCATTTGAACTATTAGTCTAATTTTCATTGTTTTTTACTTCTCTTGAACCCCAATATCTCAACAACCGCACTACATTTTTAGCTCATTTAGTCACACCAAAATTGTGCTATCATTACCTACCTTTATACCAAATTTCACGATGATCGGATCAACGCTTCGAAAGTTATCCTCGGACAAACAAACATACATATATACATACATACAACGCCGATTTGCCCAAGTTGATTTAGAGATCTCGCTTCGCCCGATCAATAAGAATATCTCGCTTTAGGGTAGTTCAATCGGTTTTATTAGAATTCGATATATTCGAATACTTATCGATAGCACAACCCTTTGTTTTTCCTTTAGCTCCATGCATCAGGTGCTATAATTGGTTACTTTGAGTTCATAGTACATTTAAGTGTCAATCTTTCTTCAATAAAGCTCTTTTATTCCAAAAAATATGAATAACCTATAATTAAAAGTTGTCAAAGTGATTCAGATTCGGAGTTCATCTAAAATGCGCAAAGATCTCTATGTTCTGGCTGCATGTGCTGAAGAAACATAATCATTTATTGATGATCATGATTGTGATGTTACATCACATGTATCTTCAAACTCAAAATTCAAAAATGTAGGTATCTAAACCTAAAGTGGCAGCTTTAATTCCGCAGGGCATTTAATGAAAACGCATATAACAATATGCTAATTTGCTAATTTTTTAGTTTCTTCGATTTATGGATAAATCGATTTCAATCTGACTACTGTAATGAAGTTCACTGCCGATTAACCATTTTCAAAGATCACTAAATACTAATAAGTAGTAATCCTATTACACCTACAAAACGTTGGTGGGCAGACACAAAAACCTCATCAATATTTGGCACGTCTGGCGCCTTTAAATATGAAATGGTCTATTGAAAACAAAACTAACAATGCTAATATGTCTGTCTGTCTGGTCGTGACTACTCATCACTCCTTAGTATTAGTTTCACATCCATTTATTTAAAGATCCGTCATTACATTGATTTCGATATTGATTGCTCGCTTCCGCATGTCTTCAAGTTCAATACATTGTACTTACCTACATGTTTGTAAGATGTTTTGTTTGTAGACAAATTGGATTTGAATTACATCAGTGATTGCTTGAGTATCGTTTGGTAGGGGATCAGTTTAATTTAAAACAGGCTAGTTTGGCAGTTTTAAAGTTATTTCATGTATGGTTTTGTCCTGGTATCGTCCTTACGATATGATAATTGAAGATCACACAGTTCGTTTTTTTGAATTTTGTGAAGTTCAATCGATATAATAAGAGTGATTTAATCGGAAGATATCTTTATGACCTCCATAACATCACCATGCCATCACTTATCCTCTCCACCCAAATGTTGTTTGGAAGAAATCGCTTCTAAGCGATAATACCACCTATTGTACTTGTTGCTTTGTGTATTTTTTATTTTAATGCTAATGTTTTCTTTTAATTATTCATTCGTTTACCACTATAATCAGCGTCAGCTTAAAATAAACCCTATGCGGAGTTTAAGCCACCTTTAGCTGCTATGTACATTTTGGTTTATCCTCGAGGCTGAGGACTGCAAGGGGCTCTTGTCTCTCGACAATTCAATTCATTAGTCAAGCCTTACACCACCTACCATCACAGTCTGGTCCTGCCCAACAAGTATAGTTTAGCAATGTAATACATTAAAATATCGAACAAATTGTAAAGTGTTAGCAGCATGCCTACCAGACCATGTTTTTGTACTATTTAGATACAAAACATGATCTGCCTTCCTGTTGCTATACCCTGCCAGGGTTCAAATGTGAAACTATCTACCTGTAACAACTTTGCCAGCATGTGAAAGCAATAAATGTATTGAGTATTGAGCAAAATGTTCTCTAATATCTACTAAATGTGTCCTCCTACAAATTTCTGATTTATGATCCTGTGCCCATATCACTGTAAAACTTTTAGATATGATTGTCATACCTGATTGATATCGGGTTCACTATCACTGGCCAGTTCTACACCGCACTGCTATCATGTTATCATTAAGAACGTATTAGCACCGCGCTGGGAGGCTGACGGCCCACAAATGATAGCCGTAATGAAGAAACACGACTGCGATTACCAGTGCATTAATATAATCATTTATTATTTTTAAAGCTGCTTCAATCGATAGTTTGTTGATATATTGGACTGGATTCAATGGACGTTACGGTAAATTGAATAAGGGTGATCTCCTAGGTGCTGTTCAGTAATCCAATCAATCATCATCATCATTTCATCACAGAACTTCCCAAGACAATAAAAATGAAATGAAATGATATTGCAAGAAAGTGTTACAAGATGTCAATCATAGTTTAGATCCACACCACATATATAAGATCTATTTTGCTGTGCGCAAGATCTTCATGTTGTAAAACATGTAGGTACTCCATCCTTCTCCCTTCCACCAGCATCAGCATCTCAACTTTCATTGTTAGTAGGTCCATGGGTAAAAATACGAATCCAAAAATGATGTTCGAAAATTAAATGTAACTTTAAGAGACTTGTAAAAGGGCTCGCCCGGAGAAGCACTACCACTATACCTTTTTCTGCCGCAAAGCGGCATTGCTGTGTTTCGGTATGAAGGGTATGGTTTCCGGTAAAATTACAGGCACATGAGGCTTTACACCTGTATGCCTCAAGTTGATAAACACAGGGCAGTGCATCGTAGGGCACGTTTCTAGGATGCGTGACCTACGAGGCAATATTTGCTATAGGCGTTGGTTACCACTTAACTATATTGGTGGACTATATTCAATTCAATTCAATAAAATTTATTTTAGACGCAAGTATTATGTCCATATATTGTTAGTACTTCATTTGTTTACAACTATCTTAGTAATACAAATATAAAATAAATAAGGATAAATGACAGTTAAATTTAAATCAAACCAAATTACAAATCAAATTAAAAATTAAAATAAAAAAAACCATGTCAAATAATGATAAAAATATATGAATAAATAAAAAACTGAACTTATTTTCTAACATGTAGCTGAACTAGGTGCCACAATATTGGGCAGTCAGCTTTATCAGACAAAACGCGTAGGATAGTGTTACCGCTGCCGCGGGCACGGCACAGCATCGAGGCGGCTCTCTTGCGTAGAATGGCATGAAAACCATCCGCGTGAGCATCTGCAAACATGCCTGATGCACTGCAGTACCTCGGCAGCCCCAACAGCATCCTAAACGCGTTATTTTACTGAACGTGTAAGGCATTGATTGTCTTCTGCGTATAGTTGGTCCATAGACTGCATGTGTAAAAAGACTGGCAGAAGGCCTTAAAGAGAGTTACCTTTACTGCTCCCGTACACCGTGCAAATCTACGAACCAACATATTGCTTCGGACAGCCAACGCCCGACGCTCCCTCTCAATGTCAATGAGGTCCTCCGTGACCCATAGGTATGCTTGTTCCATTTCCAGGTAGTATAAAAAAAATAACAATTTTGGCGCATGTAGGAGTATTTTAACGAAATATGTGTTTAAAACTAGTAGCCCTTGCTTTATACTATATAAATCTTATAAGAAACCCCGTAGAGATCATACGTGGATGATTACCTATTACAAATTGGCTAACTGCAATAAGATTAACCTTTTCAAATAAAAAGTGCATTTGAAACTCATCGCCACTTAATGGAAATACTAAATTATAACCGGGGCGTGGTATTAATTAGCCCCAGACTATTTAGCGGAGTTCTAGATCATTTTTAGATGCGCAATCTTTAATTGTATACTCCCTAATAGATATTGCCAATAAATCATTTCAAGACGTAAGAATAAAAGAAACTAAGTGAAATACTATAGGATGAACTACAAGCTAAGAAACTCAAATTAGACGGGCTGATGACGTAATAAAGGTTACTGGGAGCCATTGGGGACAGGCCGCATAAGATCAGATAGAAATCTATTTGGGAAGCCTTTGTTCATCAGTGAACGTCCTATTACTATGATGATGATGAAATGCTAATCGTATATTCGAAGTACGAAATACAGTTTACTTAGAAAACTTACGTGATTTATTACTAACCATATTATAAACTAGCTCCCGCCAGCGTCTTCACACGCGTTGTTTGTCAACAAAAAATGGCCTATGTGTAAATCCAGGTTATAATCTACGTATATACCAAATTTCATCTAAATCGGTTCAGCCGTTACGACGTGAAAGAGTAACAAACTACCATACATACTTCCGCGTTTATAAAATTAGTGGGATACAAGATTTATCACGCAAAGCCGAAACACCGATAAACCGGTACGTGATAAATCCCGTATTTATAATAATGAACTGAATACATTTATCAATTGCATTGCAACATATTTGAAAGACTATTCCAATTTGTTTTACAGAATATAAAATAAAAAGCAAGCATAAACTCTTGAAACCGTAGTGCATGTCGTTAATAATTTGCTTTAAGGAAAGACGTTAAATTACTTCATTAATTAAGAATCAATAAACCAGCCTATAAATACGGGTAAAACATGAGTCGGTAACCTTTAGTTTTGAATTCCTAGCTGGTAAGGGTAAGTTTACACCGTGAGATGTGCGAAATATGCAATAAAATTCACCTCTAATTACCTATCTATCGATGCTAAGACATAAGTGCTTTACCTATTATTTAGTAATAAAATACATAAAATTAAAAAAAATGTACTTATAACATTGTTCATATAAGGCTCGGACTATATGGCACTCGGACTTGTCAGGGACCGTTTTGTAACGGCCCCTGACCAATCCGTCGCAGAACCAAACATTTGATTTTTCCTGCATCGACTACACACTTTACCCGGAAGCAACGGATGCCATATAGTCTGAGCCTAAGGAGGACAAATTTTAAGTTATGGTACTTATTCTAAAATTTCTTGTATTAGTTCAATCATAAGGATTACGTTTCTTTTGCACCAATTTTAATAAACAACATCCTACGTTGCACAAGTCTTTCTCGCCTAAATCATTATTTTATTCATAAACTATAAAAATAAGAACTTCTCTTTTTCCCCAGCCTTTAGCAAATATCAGATATCAAAAGATCTGATAAAATCTTTTTGGTATATAAAAATTCTTACAAGTAATAAACTTTTTACAAGCTTGTAATTGCCATTTTAATTGTGCTCTTTAGATACATAAATTTTGCATTTTATTATCATTAAGAAAGACACTTTTGTTTGTCGAAGACTTGCTGATTACAAATTGACTACAAATTGATTATTTTTTTTATTCACGTTGGAGACTGCAATACGTATGAGAAATATTTATCAAGATCAAAAAGTGAGATCAGAAAAGTGTCGATAGATTATTGAACCATAAAGTATAGAATAAGATGATAGAAAAAATATAATGTGCAAAAAAATTTAAGAGACCTTTGTCTAAGCACCAGAGGTGTGAAGACCGCCCACCTGCTAAATGTAACAACGAGCTGGAAAAGAATGAATAAAAAGATGGGGAAAGATGTCCAACAGTGGACTGCTATAAGTTGATGATGATGGGAAGTGAGACTCTCAATTTGCCATTATACAACGTGTTTTGTTATGTACGACGTTCAATAAAAACACGGGTGCCTAGTTTTGTTGTAAAATAGGTCTTTTATCAAGTTCGTTACAAAAGAAAATTTTATATGTTCAACCAAACTTAATATAAAGTCCTGAAAATATCAATGTAACAGCCTGTATAAAATAGGTAAACAAATTGTATTCATCCATCATGTAAATCATGTACTAAGACACATCGTCATCGATTCGATGTTTAAAAATGTTAACAATTGTGTATTGGATATGTATTGATTTTTTTTTAATAACCTATACTGTCCGTCCCACTGCTGGGCAAAGGTCTCCCCCATTTGCTTCCATTCCTTGCGTTCTCCAGAAATCTCCGGCCAGTCAGAATGGAACCCATCCAGATCGTCGCGCCAACGTTTTCGCGGTCTGCCTCGTTGCCGTCGTCCTGTAGGTTGCCAGTCGGTGGAGATCTTAGTCCACCTTTCAGGGTGCATTCGAGTGACATGACCCGTCCAGTCCCATTTGAGTGTTGCAGCCTTGTACCCCACGTCGATGATTCCGGTCATAGAGCGTAGAGTAGTGTTGCGGATTCTATCGGTCCGCTTAACACCTAAAATGCTACGCTCCATCACTCGTTGGCATACCCCGAGTTTGAACTTTTGTGAGTCCGTCAATGACCAAGTCTGAGCACCGTAGGTTAGAATGGGTAAGATACACATGTCGATGAGTTTTCGCTTAAGTGACAGTGGAAGGTTGCCCTTCATTAGCTCTTTCATGGACCAGTAGCTCTTCCAAGCGTTATCGACACGACGGTCTACTTCTCGATCTTGTCTGTTCTTGAAAGAGACTATCTGGCCCAGATAAATATACTCATCGACATAGTGTATCTCTTGCCCATCTACCTTGACCCTATGTTTCTTGCTAATGGTCATAACTTGGGTCTTTAACTGGTTCATCATCAGTCCAACCTCGAGGCTTGCCTTGCTCAGGTCTTGGAGCATTTGTTCTAATTGGGGGGCACTGGTGGCAAAGAGAACTATGTCGTCAGCGAACCTAAGGTTTGTAAGTTTTTGATCGCCGATTTCAATGCCTGCATTTGTCCATGAGGCTGGCAATTGTCTAAAAACCTCTTCTAGAGTGCTCGTAAATAATTTGGGAGAGAGCGGGTCACCCTGTTTGACTCCCTTTTCTATTAAAAACTTTGCTCCTGATGTATTTAATTTAATGTTAGCGTAGCTATTGCTACTGCTGTAAATGCTTTTAATTAGGTCTATATAGGTTTTTTCAACATTTTGTTTCTCTAAAGCCAAGAAGATTGCTGAGTGGTTGATGCTATCGAAAGCTTTTGTGTAATCCACAAAAGCCAGATATAGTGGATTGTGGAATTCATTAAATTTTTCTATAACCTGATTTAGCGTATGGAGATGGTCTGTGGTGGAAAAATTAGGTCGGAATCCAGCTTGTTCCGGTGGTTGGTGCTGGTCCAGTATACCTTCTATGCGCTTCTGAATAACTTTGATAAAGGCTTTGTAGAGATGTGACACTAAACTGATAGGACGGTAATTATTCATGTTACTTTTGTCTCCTTTCTTGTGAAGAAGAATTATGTTTGAGTGGCACATCTCCACTGGTAGCTGACCTGTATCTAGAATGGTGTTGAAGAGATTTGTGATATGGGGTAGTAAAACAGTGGCTCCAGTTTTTAAAACCTCGGTCGTGACACCGTCCTCTCCAGGGCTCTTATCATAATGCATGGCTTTTATTATTGTATTATTTGTTATGTATTGATTACTGGATAAATATTCAAGTTACGGGTATTAAACTCACCTCTAAAATCTGTAGATACGAATCCGGATGTGTGTTTTAAATTAATGTCATACGTAACAAAACAAGTTGTATAACTATGAAGGCACCCTGTAATACACGAGATGTACTCGTAGAAAAACTCACGTTGAAAACAGTTCCGTTAGAACGTTATTTCAGGTTTCGTAGTCCAATTAGGTATATTATCGAGTAATAACAGCAGACGAGAGGCCCAATTTTCGTATAATACTTATTTATTTACGTTACCTATATAGAGTAAGTATTAGTTCTTCAGAATATCAGTGTCTGCCATTACGGCGGGCATAATGCCGAGTCGAGGCCCATTTGCTGCTGCAGCAGCACACATTAAAATCTCTTCTGTGTTTGTTTAATATGTTTTTCGATTTTCCGATTATTATTTAATTTTGTCTCTGTATGTTTTAAATGTTATTTTATTGTATGTTTAAATAGTAAGTAAATAAATGTCTATGTCTATTCAGTGGGTCCAATCACCTAGTAGGTACTTCAAATACGTTTGCGTACAATAAGATTCAATATCGAAACATTTCACTTATCAAACATCAAATACAACTTCATCGAGACGACATGTTTCGAAACGGAGTTTTAAAATATGCAGGCCTATCCTTTTATTACAATGTCACAACCCCATTGCCGTTACAACATCATTGGCATTCACTCTGCTTGCTAATTGGTCGTTACAGTGCGCACAATATAACTATGCGCATTTAAGAGCGTGCTCCAGGAAAAAAATGCAGAATCCTGTTTCTATGAGGCTTAAACATGAATCGTGGTTCATGATCCTACTTATGTCTACTATAGGATTTTTCTACATTATTAGTAGTAAATTGAGCAACAATTTAAGTCAAATGTTTAGACAAACTCATTAAAGAAGACAGAAACACTATGATCAACTAAGCCTAATGCTAGTATAACTAGGTTTAAGCATTTGTTTTCAGCAATTTTACATGAAGTCCTGTTATATATAAATGTTTTGTTATATCTTCATAAGTATTCATATCCGTAGATAAACCAAGAGGATTAGCGAGCTGAAGTGGCAGAGAGCAGGGGCACATAGCTCGAGAACTGACCGCCGGCGCCGTTGGGACAGAAAGGTTCGAGAGTAGACCACGCACTGGAAAGCACAGCGTAGGACGGCACCTCACTAGATGGAAATACAACCTACAAAAAGGTTACTGGGAGCCAATGGGTGATCAAGATAGGTCGCTCTGAATATTTATGAGAGAGGCCTATGTTCAGCAGTTGACGTCCTGTGGCTGACAGGTCGCGTACTGTACTAGTCGTACGGGTTTAAATATACATTATTTTTTCTGTATTTCTTGTTCTGTCCTGTACTTGGTACTTAACGTTTGCGATTGATTGAGATAATTATTCAAATAGCCGAGGGACACGCGAATGTATCTTTTTTGATTATTGAGTAGACTTTAGTATTAATGGAATGAAAAAAGGCTACAAGAGATTTCTGATTAATTGTAAAGATTATTACTTAGAAAACTTTCGTGATTGATTTCAATTATTATTATAAATACGGGATTTATCTCGTACCGTTTTATCGGTGTTTCGACCGACAATGTTTCGGTTTAATTCGTGAACCGTCATCAGGGAAACATTGTCGGTCAAAACACCGATAAGACGGTACGTGATAAATCCAGTATTTATAATAATGATTGAATAGATTACTTTTATATTTTGAAACATTTATTTTTAGTAATTGTCACAAATATGAAATTACTATTCTAAGCGACAACGACCCCTAAACACGATAAGCGAATAAACATGTCTCTCTAAATCATATTTAGGTACTAAATACGGTTAGGCATCGTTACACTAATCGCGCTTAATCAAGTAAAATTAAAAAAAAAACTTCGAGCCTTACTGTAGTCGCATAATAATTATGATGTGTAACATCTGACCACCGCGCGCATTCATTGGTCAAATTAAATGGCGCGCGCTTCCCCGGTTTCCTGTTACATATTTCCGTCCCTTTTGCCGAAATCACTCTTACAAACCGAGAGGAAAGATCAAAACACAACAAGTGTGGGGGACACTTGATAACCCCACGAAAACGTATCAGAAATGTGTTTATGGCTATCTTCATAAATCTGGTAACTAGCTATAAAGTGATAAAACATGTGTACCTACTGTTGGTGTGTCTTTAAAAAATTAAAAAAAAAAATAAAAAAACCCACGTAAAACTGAAATAGCTAAGAACCTCCCCTGTTAAACCCACTTTCTATTTTTAAAAAACCGCGTCTAAATCGTTTAGGAACTGTAATATGCCACAGACAGATGTAGGCGTCAACTTTATAACACTTATGCAACAACTAAACATTTGTTTATTTTATTAAAACCATCTCAAAAATTGTCAAGCCAAGGACTTGAACCCGCCACCTTCTTCTTGATACGAGGATATACTTATTGTGCTACGGACTCTTATCAAGAAGTTGCGGATTCAAGTCCCGTCTAGGCTTGAAATTATATAAAATGGTTTTAAAAATCTTAAAATTTTCCGTAAGTGTTTGGATAACACTATTAAAGTAAAATACTATTTTTTTTGTTACTAAGTTTATAATTCTTAATTACTGATTAAAACGGGTATCTATCGCGTATGCACCTTTTTTATTTGTGTTTACGGGTGTGTCCACGACTGATGCAACACAGCCGAAACGTCGGGATAACAAATAAAAAGGTACATACGCGATAAATATTAAATATCCGTTTATCAGAAATTATGTACAGTGATCGCGAAAGTTTTATAATTATTTCCCATTGTAAGTGATAATGTTTTTAAATAAGAAATAAAGATTCTATGAACGGCAACCACCGCCTCCTGAAAGCCAAATGTAGTCATTTGGCTTTTTGGTACCAGCATTTTTTTTTCCAATTTCCTGAAATTATTTCACTTTTAACTGGCCTTCTTGACCTCACTGATAGCCATCGGCCTGAACTTGAAGTGGTTACGTAGAACCTAGGCTGCCGACCGCTTACCGATCGCCGAATAAGATAAACACAGATCAAGTATCAAGATTGCGTGGAAACATGAGCCCTAGAAACAGGTCAGGGGCTTAAAAATATAATGAAAATCATAACTGAGTTTTACGATGGCTGGCATCGTTCTAGGGCTGTTTTACTTACAAACAATGTTCATAAAAAAAAATGAAGTCAGTTTTTTTTTATTTATTTATAGTCCCTTAACTAAGTACATACAAGGTGAGTTTTAAAGTAAAATATGTATTTTATGTAATTAGAACATGCTTTTCGTTTTCTCGACGAGGTTATTTCTGTTTAATTTTGTATTCTAGTTAAGTTTTAATTTTAATCGTTCGTAACGTGTAATGTGCGAAATATAATCGATAAAATAAAATTCGATTATATTTCTCTTTTAACTTCAGTTTGATCAAACTACGATACCTTTCAGTTACGTCAACTGGCATCAAGATTAGATCGGCACTTGAATTCAACTAGTCTGAATTACAGAAATGGTCAATTGATTCAACATGATTCAAAATTATCTAAAAAAATAAGTTAATATTGATTTTGAATTTGACACAAACAAGACCAGACTTGTAAAGTAAGGTCTTCTCAATTAAAAAAAAATATGACCCTATACTTACAAAATAACAGTATTTATTTATTGACCAGAAGTGCTCGTACAGTCTACGCAATTAATTGAACGTCAAAACTAACCCATGTATTAAAACCTATTCGTATTTTTCTGACCACACCCCGAAATTACACCAGGCTTGTAAAATTTCACGCTAACAATTTAAATCACAGACGATTTCACGCTAAAAGCAGGTAGGCGCAGGTTTCTACCGATAGTTACAGTTTACTTTGAGATTTCATACAATGGCGATAAAAGCATGCACATCTACACAAAACAAATGACAAGCACCAGTCGGTAGAGTTAATTTGTAAGTAACGTTTACGGAGAAAGGGTAATGTTCGGATTCACCTTTATGCATGTTAGTGTATGTTTTGACAGCTACCAATATTCGTGCCAATGAGTCCACCGTGGGAGCTAACTCAGAATAGCCCTTATAAGCCATAATCGAAAAGATCCCTAAACTCAAAATACTCTTCATGCACTTAAAATATTTTCATTTGCTTTCGTCATCATTATTTTTCGTGAGAACCAAGGATCTACCAGTGACATAATAAGCGCCTATAAACTGATTTCTACGCAAAGAGGGTCTTACACTGAGCGACAGGAAAATGGAACACAGCTACGAACATTATAATTACACGGTGTTTAATTTAAATTAACAATCCGTAAGACGATTTTACGGCTATAAATATCGATAACTAGCGAAACTTGTATTGCACGAATGAAAACGAATTTTCTATGTAGGCACCTTCTGCAAATTAAACAGATTATTGTATTATATAAATAAATAGCTTTCACCTGCGGCTTCGCACGCGTGCTTTGTCAATTAAAAGTAGCTTATGTTCAATCCAGGTCATATTCTATCTATAAACCAAATGTCATCGAAATCTGTTCAACCCTTTTGACACGATTGAGTAACAAACAAAAAGATCTTAACTTATCTAAAAGGTTAGATCATCTTCGAGGTATCTACTTAGGATTAAGAGTGAACCTTATTTTGACAATTGCTCGACATATCTGTCAATTTATCTCGACCTAAGTCTCACTTGTTAGTTCGTAAAGCTTTCACTTGCCTTCAAGGAAGTCCGCGATCAATCTAATGAACCCACCAAACATAAAGTTGCATACAACCGTCAGAAATCATGTAATTGGAATTGCAGTGGTTATTAATTTATTATAACTTAACTAGGTATTCCTGGATTCGTTAGGCATGCTATATTGAGATTTACGGCACTTGTGATGTAAGTGATTGAGTGAAGTAAACATACAATGTAAGCATGACTAGCTTCCGTCCGCTACTTTGCACGCGTAGTTTATCAATGAAAAGTAGCCAATATAAAGTAGCCCAGATTCGAAACCGTTACAGCGTGATTCACTAACAAACAAGCATTCAAACTTTCGCATTTAATATTAGTGTGATAATGAGACTTTAGGAGACACTCAGGTTTTCACAAATGATATCGTAACGAAGCTCAGAGTCGTCCAGAGATCAATTAAAAAAAAATGGTAGGTATTACGCTGACGATCAGAAAAAAATGATTAGCTGAACAAACCAAACCCCTTGTTTTCTTTGCCGTTGTTTACTTATTTTACTATAAAGGGGCAAAAATATACAACTATTTACATGACTAAAATACAGAAGAAACAGTTCAGTCATCTAAAGACCGTTGCAAACGAGCTATATAAAAATGTATAGCTCAACTGCTCCAGATCACCCTGGCGGAAGTGTCCCCAAAACACTAGCTTTGCTTATTTTACTTAGTTTTAAGCCCAAATTGTTTATCTCGTTTAGATAGAACTATGTTTCTTGCTTTATTGTCTGAGGAGGTTGGCGTTGAAGTTATTCCACAATTTTCATATTATTTGTAGTTTCTTTGTTATATCTGTAATCTGTTTGTACCACTTGTTCTAAAAAAATAAATGAAATGAACTAAGGTCACCGACGTTATCAAACGTATCGCGAAACGTAAGTGGCAATGGGCTGGCCACGTCGTTAGAAAACAAGGCTTGTAGTATACCATGGGATGAAAAGAGCCCGCATGGTAGGCCGCAAATGTTTTGGTATGATGATGTAAAAAGAATAGCTGGAGTGATATGGGTGGAGACAGTACATGAACGAGAGAAATGGCATTTATATGAATGAGGCTTACACCCTTAGGGCCGAAAGCAGCTTAGAAGAAGAAGAAAGAGACTGTAGGAATGCCCATTGTGCGGTTATTTATTGTATATTTCCTTCGTTACTGTATTTTTATGTGGTATTCAATAAAGAGTATATTATTATGATTAAATTAATACATTATTTTAGGTATTTTAACAGCTGTATCCAGTTGTTAAAGTACCAATTTACGACTGCCCATTATACATTTTATGTTTTTCTCATGATTTGTAATTATTCTTGAAATAAAGAATTTTCATTATTTCAGAAGGTACCCTTAGTCCCGTAATTTCGTTATCATCATCATATTGGTAACGTCATCATAAGTCCACTACAGAACATTGACCTCCTGGGCCAGAGCGACCGATCTTATGCCCCAACCGAGAACTTTTCTATCTCAACGGCTGTCAAGTTATCAATTTCGCTAATCCTTTGGGCTATGTCAGTGACCTTGAGTGTGAGAAGGTGAAAAGTAAGGTCCTATAGCTGATATGGTAATGATGATGAAAGTATGGTGTCAAAACCATGAACATACCGTGAACGTACAAAATACAAACACATACAAAGAAAGTGAAAACGTGATCTATCACTCATAGATTTAACATCAAATTAGAGTCAAGACCGAGTAAAGTGCCACAAAAAGATAGATGGCCCCTTCTTTATTAGAGTTCCGTGACTCAGAATAAAACGAAACCCCTACAGCATCACTTCGTCTGTCTATTTGGTTGCTTTAAAGACTCTGTTTCATTAAAACGGGGCTAGAAAAATTAATTCAAACATGAAACAAAATAGATATAGATTTATATCTATAGATCCCCATAGATTTTAAGAGCGACCGTACTCCCAGAAACCTTTATCAGGTCATCTTTACATCTAGTGGAAGGCCGTCCTACGCTGCGCTTTCCAGCGCGTGGTCTCTAATCTAGAAAATTAATCCCCCAAAGGCTATCAGTTCTTCGAGCTACGTGTCCTGCCCACTGCTACTTCAGTTTGATAATGCCCTTGGCTGTGACCTCGGTTTGTCTAATTAAATATTATACAGTATAAAATGTTTTATCGCTTATTGTAACTTTTCGTCTAAATGGCAAGAAGGTACAAAACGTTCTTGGTTTAATTTTTTTTATAGAACCTAGAGTTGGAGCAAGCAAATGGTCCACCCGATGCTAAGTGGTAACCATTGCCTATAACAAAGTATTTCCGCGTAGGTCTCGCACCTTAGAATCGTGCCCTACGATGCACTGCTCTGCGTCCATCACTTGACGCAAACAGGTATAAAGCCTGATGTTCCTGTAACTTAACCGGTATACCTTTTTTTTAACATTTATTTTTAATTTTTTTTTTCATTAAAAATGGAAGTGAGGTTGTGGAAATACTGAGGCGGAACCCTCAAACCGCAAGTCCTACTCGCACTTATCCGTGCTTATAACAAGGTGGTGCGGCGATTCATCAGAGCTTGTCAATTATTATTCTAGTAGCAAACGCGCGCTTCGTCGAGCAGTTCGATTTAATTAAAATTTATTTGACACAATATAGGAGTGAGAAGTGGCTCCCGCTGTGGAAATGTACCCTGTTTCATCGACTGCGGGTTTTAAATTATGATAATGGGATATTATTGGTCTGTTTTCACCTGACGATAATTTTTAAGACAAAAAACATATTGTTGGGTTCGTGGGGAAGCGAGTGGAAATTCGTAATTTCTGTCAACTTAGATGGGTAGACTTATTTCACTTTTCTATCAAATCTGGTCTAAAAGGAAGCTAGAAAATGTTTTTATCTATTTTTTTTATCAGGAGGTAGCGGGTTCGATTCTTGCCGTGGAACAAATGTTTGCATGATCTACAGATATTTGTTCCAGGTCTGGATGTTTTTCTATATATTATAAGTATGTATTTACAAAAAAAGTATATAAGCATTCTATGAGTTATCTGGTTCCCATAGTACAAGCTCTGCTTAGTTTGGGGGTAGATAGCGCTGTGTGAAATGTCCAGTAGTAAATATTTATTTATTTTTATTTATGTTACTTAAAAAACTTTCGTGATTTACTTCAATCATTGATCGATCGAAGCGAGAACTCCAAATCAAGTTGGGCAAATCGGCGTTGTATGTATGCATGTGTCATGTATGTGTCGTAAAACCGTCGCAGGTTCGCAACGTGCACGCCGCGCGTTTTGCTACACTCGAGCCAGTCATATTGTAGAAACTATTGTTACGTATTGCAACAACGCGGCGTCCACGTTCAAAAATCGCTGAAAACACGCTCGCAACTTGCCAGTGCGATCTTGCGATCTCTTAGTGAGGGCTGCATTTACAAAGAGAGCTTACACTATTAGTTAAGGCGTTGACAATAAGGCTAAAGTATGAGCAAAATGTAGAGACAGTTTAAATTAAGGGTACAGTAATGTGATTATTTGTTATGTTTTCCGTGCGCTTATCACTATAAATATGACTTTGGAATAATTATTGAGAAATTCTAAGCTATTTGGTTTTGAGCGGCTGCATAACTTGCAAATACAGTATTTTATAGGAAACTATGATTTATGTGGCTTTGGGTATATTTAAAATACCTACTAATGCAAAAGAGCCTTAAACTGTATGCTTCAAGTTGATGGACACAGGGCAATGCATCTTAGGGCTCGTTTCTATGGCAATACTTTTTTATAGGTGATGGTAACCATTTAACATCAGTTGGGCGATATGCTTGTTCCATCTCTAATTCGTATAAAAAAATAAAAATTAGTAAAGTTATTTGAAATTACAGACTCATTAGCCTTTTCAAATCTCAGGATGTCGATGACGAACGCAATTTATTTTAATTTATTTATTTAATTGAAGAAACATTTGACTAGCATTCAATTCACAAAAAATATTATGTGCAATGCAATGTCACCTAAGCCATGTCTTATTTGGGCGTACCTTGTGAGGTAAAGTTATTGTTGGAAGTGCCAGTGCTCAGGTGGGTCATTGGTCTTTATTAGGTGGTCTCTTTCGCGATCAGTATAAATCGTTATTAATTTTTTAGTCGTTAAATACGAGACTTAATGTTTTATTTTTTTATTATTACAAGGGATGAGCTGAACTCTTACGATAAGAACTAGCCAAAAATAGCCCAAAGTAGGGGCATATGGAAAGAGGGTAACGAGGCATTTGCTCTGCAGTGGAAAACATCGGGCTTTTATATAAAATATAATAATAATAAAAACGCGATTTTCTAATAAGATGTGACAAGGTTTTTATAGTCAAAATCGTTGAAAAGTCCTTTAAAAAAAATTTAAAATAATAATCAATATAACAAAATAATATCAAATAATAAGACCAATATAACGTTTTAAAACAAGGAGAATATAAAATATAAAATGCTGATCAGCAAAAAGACAATTTCATAATCATCATCTGTGATGAGCCACAGGAAGTTCACTGCTGAACTAAGGCATCTCCCATAGATTTTCAGAGCGACCGATTTTGTGCAGTCTGCACTCAACGGCTCCCAGCAACCTTTAGCAGGTCGTCTTTCCATCTAGTAGGAGGCCGTCCTACTGCTTTCCAGTGCGTGATCTCCACTCTAGAACCTTTCTGCTCCAACGGTCATCAGTTCCAAAATAAACTTTGACATTAATATTTCATAATTATCTCTTAATTTATGTGTTGTTAATAAAAGAGAGCTTATTAAGACATTAAAATATTTACCAACTTAATAAATTTTAGGTGACATCTACAACGGGACTCGTTTAGGCCCATAAAGTGCATTCCGATTAGAAAAAGGTTGCATAATTTTGGTACAAAACTATCCGACAAACTACTTAAGTTACATATAAAGCTTCTAGTTCTAGGGGGGGGGGATAAGATGTGAATTACCCCCCTTCTAACCTGACCTTAGCCATCCCAACTCCTTAAAGTAGCGGAGAAAGACTTTGGGTTGGTGGCAGCAGTTTTCCAGAGTCCCCGAGGTTGTTGCTGACGTCGAAGATAACTCGATAAGTTTTAGTTTCAGTTAAGGTTGCTGGTTAAGTTAAAGGCACATGAGACTTTACCCGTATGCCTCAAGTTGCTGGACGTGCGTAGAGCACGTTTCTAAGGTGCGTGACCTACGAAGCAATACTTTGTTATAGGCGATAGTTAACACTTAACATCAGGTGGGCCATAAGCTTGTTCTACCTCCAGGTCGTATAAAAAGTTTACGAAATCAGTCTAGCGTTAGACCACTCCTCACCTGCTAGTAAATAATGATGTGGTTTTCTTCAAAACATTTTGGGAAAATGTCTGCGAATGAATTTTGATGCAGTTCTACGCCAAACTTAGGTCATAAGCTAAGTGTGGCATTCAAACACAAATTCTGTTTGACACTCGCACATATCCCAAAAACAAAACTTTGAACTTTGAAGCAGAGTTCTTACGATACATAAGTACTGGTCTCACATAATCAAACCACGGATAAATACAAAATCCTCATTAATTCAGATTATAAAAGCAACGGTAAAAAGACATTGATTAACTCCTCGCATCGGGTACCGGGGACGGTTCATTTGTCGTGTCACATCAAAATCCTTTCACACTTATTTAATAGATATTAATCCCTATCCCTTACTCGTCATCCACCCACACGGGTTAGAAATCATAGGTACTTATTATGTTACGGCCACATTCACTCTGATCGACTGTGGTTTCCAATCATTCTGTTTTTTAAACTTTTTTTATTATAAAAAAGACATTTTATGCAGCGAGAACTTTAATGATAAAGGAACAATAATTATGTACAATACATAAAAACAATCATAACAAAAGCGCATATCGTATTCATCGTTAATTTATGAAAATTATCAAACACTGGCAGGATACAGCTGCGTTTAAAAAAATAAACGAATTCCATAATTAAATTAGCGTCTTCGAAAATTAAAAACGTTCGTTCACGGGACGTCCTACCGACGGCGGGTGCAGCGCGACATACGACCGCCGTGGGGCGCCGTCCGCACGACACATACCATCGCGTTTTATACCCATCAAATCGTCTGATAATTGAAATGAGTTCCTTGTAAAAAGCAGAAAAACGATTATCCCCATACCTTTTAAGACGTCCGAGATACACAAATGGACTTTGTATTAGAATTTATGTCACTTAAAAGAGATGATATAAAAAAGCGCCGACGGTTTTACACGCAATAAAAATATGGGAACGACGAAGGTTCCTTCCCGGTTGTCAATCGGAGGGTTTAATAATCATAAAATGTTTTTTGATCTACTCAAATCGAGAGGTTGTAGAGGACATGCACCTACTGACGCGCTGAGAGATTAGCCACGCTTCATTTCGATTCTAATGAAGGTTATTTATTTTTTAAACTGTAGCAGATATTAAAACCTTTTTATTATAGTTTGACAATAAAATGCAATTGTTTTGACGTTTGTGGTCGGGGAATTTATTTAATTTTAATAATGATTAATATATTTTTATCGGAGATAAAACGCAATAAAATTACGTATTGATTGAGTCACTGCGATTTACCAACACTAGACCAAAGGGTAATTTTAAAAATATAAAATTAAATGCACGCTGCGTTTCATAGAGCTTGACACATCAATATTCCGAAATTGATTTTACGACTCTACCCGGCAATTGCATACGTGGTTTATCTATAAATGTATTTTATTCGCTCAAGACCGAACTTTACGATCAATCTACCAAATTAGTTAAGAAGCGATAAAAAATCATTTTAACGTTCTCACACGCCGATTAAAATAGGCATGTTAAACTTTCACTGAAATCGATCACTTTACTAAATATCTCGGAATATTATAATTATGTTTAATTATAAAGGCGCCTGCATTTCTTGTTTCTAAATATTTTCTGACAGCTAATAACGTGGTTCTTGAATCGTTAGGTAATTTATATTGGATTCTCGACGCCCTAAACGATTAAAAAGCGATGCTCTTTAGTATTCATAATGCATACTTCTTTTTGTTAGGCGGATGCACCTCTCAATCGATCAACAGTTTTTATTGGGACTACTTGAGCTATTGTTGAGAGGAAAAAGAATGTAAATATAAATAAAAAAATAAAAGGAATGGGTTCAATTCGAACACTTTTTTCTTAAGAATTAAAATAAAGCAATGACAGCATGCGGGTTGTAAACAAATTGAAAGCATATTTATACGCTAATATTTTATAGTTATGTATGTATGTGTATTAGTATGTTCGAGTAAGTACCTATCTACATAATCATAATAATTAAATATAATAAATAAATATTGTTGGACATTTCACACAGCGCTATCTAGCCCCAAACTAAGCAAAGCTTGTACTATGGGAACCAGATAACTGATAGAATACTTATATACTTTTGTTTTTTTTTTTGTGAAAACATACTTATAATAAAAACATACTTATAATATATAGAATAATAATAAATAATAATAAATAAATATTGCTGGAAATTTCACACAGCGCTATCCAGTCCCAAACTAAGCAGAGCTTGTACTATGGGAACCAGATAACTGATATAATACTTATATACTTTTTTTTTGTAAATACATACTTATAATATATAGAAAAACACCCAGACACGGAACAAATATCTGTAGATCATGCAAACATTAGTTCCGCGGCGGGAATCGAACCCGCTACCTCCTGCGTCTCAGTCGGCTATACGCCCACTGCGCCACGGAGGCAGCCATTACTGCTATGATTGATTTGATTCTTGAGAATTTGTATAGAAAGTAGCCAGTCAGTGTGACAGGGATAATTTTATACTTACAGGTTGAATTAATTGGAGACGTGATTCAAAACAATCATTATTATCATCATCATATCAGCAATAACATGTCCACTGCTGAACATAGGCCTTCCCCATAGATTACCAGAGCGACCGATCTTGTGCGGTCTGCGCCCAACGGCTCCCAGCAACCTATATAAGGTAATCTTTCCATCTAGTGGCGGGCCGTCCTACGCTGCGCTTTTCAGTGCGTGGTCTCCACTCTATACTGTACTATTTCAATCAAATAGTAAAAATCTAACTCGTCTGTCTAAATATACCGCAATGCTTGAGAAGATAGATTTACAACATGATCAACACAGAGTATTTCATTGGAGTATGAGCTGAGATGTTTCCTAAAACGTATCAGCTTTTTAAAAATTCACTCTGAGCAAGTTCTTAAATTAGCCGAAGGCAAATCGTATTTAGTAGACTTTTCTTTCCAGTTTTTAACAGCGTATAAATATCATACATTGTCTTCCAAGAAAAAATTGTAATTAAAAATCTTCAACACTGAATATATTTCATGTTAATCGAGGCTCATAAGCCTCTGGTAATAAGACATCAGTTTATAGTACAGCCCCCAAGATAATTTTATACCTATGCATTAAAACACTTGCACCGTTTAAAAAAGATGTGCTTAATATGATACAATTGTTAAGCTTATAGCGGTGGAAAACGCGGGCAGCTGTAAACCGCTCAATAGCCTTCAGTAGCGGAAAAAGGGCGTAACCGCTCTAGTGCCTCCGACAGGATTATAGATACTTATGCCAGGTGCTATACTACCCATCTAGCTTAGTCGATCTTGATCTTCAGATATACATAAGTGACACAAGAATAATTGTAGACCACTCAATAACTGACTCTGCACCAATAATCCATTGGACATTTGTCAACTCGACATAAAGTCACATTGGTGGGTGGTGGGTTAAACTGAGCTTTTGCTATTACGTTTAGTTACTACAGTAACAACGAGTTTCACACAGACTATAACACGGCATAATAAAAACATGAATACAACATGAAAACAAAAAAAATTAAGTGTTGTGGAAGTAACTCATGTATAAGACAGAATTTATTTTGAGGTTTGTAAACATAATTTTTAAAACGTATAATATTTTTGTGGCTTTTTGTTTACATCAATTCACATCGCAATCATCGATCAATCGTCAAAAGGTTAAACTTTCACGCGGACAGCACTAATTGGTCAATAAAGTCTTCTCAAAATCGCTCGTGCTTTCCCCGCCCACGCTTGCAATTTGGACCGAGGTGCTAAACGGTGAGCCACAATTACGCATATTGGTCGATCGGATCAAAAAGTGCCGACTCTATTAAAATGTACAGTCAGTGACAAAAGAAACTTAACCTCTAAAGAACGAAAGATTTTTTTTTTTCAACCTATTTCATTCTACTGCTAGGCAAGGTCTCCAAAAAATTACAAAATAAAAAAACTGCTTGAATCATCTGTACAACTGATATATTTGCATCTAACCACGCGGTCTCTAGAGGTCCTCCTCCTCAAAAAGACTCCTTTTTTGTATACTTTTTATTTTGGTAACCTTTTTTTAGAATAATAGTTTAAAAGTAAATGAAGAAAAAGTAATTTTATCTTGGTTTTTGGTAAAAACTAAGCTTGTTCTTTAAATTCACTCTGAAATATTCTTATTAATTATTAGTTTATTGCAAAAAGTTTGAGAGAAAGCGATTTTTAAGTCAAATTACCTCTTGCTGTCGACTGTATCAAATTAAACTTCTACGGAGATTTATAATGAAAAGTCGCGATATTGAGCAATATCTGCTAATAATAGAATGATGACAATGGTCGACTGATGACAAAAGACTTGAACCTTTTATGGCAAGATGGAAATAAACATTCCTCTCGATAAATTATTATAGAAGCTATACCTACAAATGGCACGTAAAAAAACTTATAGGCTTCGAATTTGATAGCATTTATAACCTATCCCTCATCATGACCATCTTGTTAGCCATAGGACGACCACTCCTGAACAAAGGCGTCTCCCATAGATTTCCACAATGGCCTATATTGAGCAGCTTGCACCCAACGGTTCCCAGCAACCATTTTAGAATTGCTTGCATAATTGACTTAACTACCTCCGTGCTGCAGTGGGCGAATAGCCAGCTGAGACGCAGAAGGTAGCGGGTTCGATTCCCGCCGCGGAACAAATGTTTGCATGATCTACAGATATTTGTTCCTGGTTTGGATGTTTTTCTATATATGATAAGTATGTATTTACATAAAAAGAATATAAGTATTCTATCAGTTATCTGGTTCCCATAGTACAAGCTCTGCTTAGTTTGGGGCTAGATAGCGTTGTGTACCCTGTCCAGCAATATTTATGATTATTAATTATTAATAGACATAGCTGTTTAAATATTATAATTAAAATACCTTTTAATACCATTCTTCTAATTTTCAAGATGAAACACGAATGCTTCGAAACAATTTTCATATAAATTTAGGGCTACACGATGCATACAATTTCCGCCCGCACTTAAAAGGGCGCTCACTGCTCACTTCCTTTCATTACAAGTACTGATAACACACAATACCCTTCTTCCCTCAAAAACGGTTTTCCCTCTTGAATCAGAGAAGGGACCAGACCACCTGACCTGATAAAGTTAAAGCTGACTGCACACGTTCAGTTTAAACTGACAAATAAAAATATTTACATTCGATTCTTGTCAAATTCCGTAAGTGCAATCATTTATTACTTCTACTCCAAAACCTGCAAATGAAATTCGGGACGAATTGACGAACATAAAGTATTTTCATTGAAAATCTCCGTTTTGCCGGAATGCAGGAAATTGTACGCGAAATGGCGAAAGACTCGTAAATCTGTACAACTGTATCACTTATCGAAATCGCTTAGTTGTCTACTCTAAATAATAATATTTACTTTAAACAAGCTAGGCACAGATAGAATTCAGGTACAGCCATGACACTGAGACTTTTTGGGTACCTATTTGCTTTTTTTAGATGTGATTTCATCGAAGTTGCGTGACGAGAGTGATTATCAATTATCAATCAAAACTGACCGTGTAAACAGAGTCTAAAGTGTGACCAACAGAGATCCGGATCGCAGGGGTATGCTAATTAATTTATTGTCACGTACCTACCTACACTTTCCGAGTGTGTTCCTTTTGTGATGTATGAATGTTTATTATTTATGAGGTATTTAAGGGCGCGCGCAGACTGTAGATATAATACAAACACAAGAAGCTTTGTCTGCAGCAAATATAGTCTCGACATTTGCTGCAAATGCACTTTTCTAATAAGATTTCGAGAAGACTGAGTGCCTATTTCACCACCTCTAGACCACTTTTTGGCGGACCTGCGAACTAGAAGGAGATCCTAAGGTATGTTGTTGTAAAAATAGATATATCTACTAAGAGTTATTCACGTAGTGTTTCAGGCTATTTTACTCATTGATTATATTTTATTCAACTATGTGAATCGATGATAATGTCGTGAGTAACGGTATCCAATGGGTAAAAATATTTACGTCTTTTGTTTTTACATTAAAACATTGCATTCCCTTGTCAATGCATCTATGAAAATCTAATATACGTTCACAAAAATATTAATTTGTTTAAAAAAATAGCGATAATCATAATTTTAATACTAGAAATAAAGATAAACTCGCTGTTGCCATTTGTAGACTCCATAAAGTTAGTAAATCGTTTAAAGGGCAAGGTGTACGCTTTTATAACAAACTCCCAAGGGATCTACAAAAATTGACAATTAACAAATTTAAAAACGTAATTAAACAAAATCTTTATAAAAGAGCCTACTATAAAATATCGGATTATTTAAATGATAGAGAAGCTTGGGATTGAAATTGCTCAATGTTACAATTTAGACGTAATTTATTTTCTGTGTTGTTATGTATTCTAAAAGGATCATTAAAAAAACAACCAGCCTTGTTTTCTTGCCTTTCTTTCCTGGCTTGGTCGCGAAGGAACAGGCAGTAAAATTGACTTTTCAAAGTAATCCTTGTAATTTTAAAGATGAAAATAAATAAATAAAAACATGAGAGAATGATTTTATCCGCCAATTAAAGTTACTCAGAGGTCCTGAAATAGGCACTAAAACATAAAGCACACATTCGAGTCCCATAGAAAAGTCGCTGGCAGCGTCGTTGTACTGTGATTGCGGCCGGCAGTACGTCTGAATTTGTCATAGTACAAATGTACGTGTGGTGTGCGACCTGCCTAATTTAACAGTGTGTAGTGTTGTCAATGGGAACGTGTTAGCCACCCATTGATTTAAGCTTGAGGATGCAGTTATAATAGTTACTTTGAGTAACGACTAACGGTCTTGGGAGTAAGTTTGTCAGGATTATGCAGCTTAGGGTGCGTAATATAGTACCTGGTTATGCATACTGAAGGCTAGGATCACTCAGTGTATTTTACCGCCTGTATAATGGGAAATATTCTAAGGAACTATTCGATCTCATGTCGTCATTGAGATTTTGCACCGCACTTCTCGACAACGGAATAAAGCTCATCCATATATCGTCGACAAGTGGGTATCGCGCACCACACGCTTCACGCGATCTTTTCTACCCCATACTTGCAAGTTGAATGAGGATCTGAGGGTTTTCTGTTAGGCTACGACATAATACGCTTCAAGAAAAATGTAGAGGATTCTACAGGGTAGGGAACGCATCGACAATATCCCGGGTGTTGCCGGTGTCAGTAGGCGACGGTGACCGCTTACCATCAGGTGGGCCGTAAGCCTGTTTCACCACAATTAAAAAAATAAAAAAAGGTATATCCGAATCATCTTCACCGCGAGAGGAGTCACAGGGGTACACAGTGCACCATTTTAGCTTTATGCAAGTAACTTTTGAGCAAAAATATAACCGGTTTCAGATGCTTTTGAAAATTGAAGAGTTTGATAATTTTATCATGGATTCCATCGTCAGATCTTGACTAAATTTATATGGGAATATCCCTGAGGTATCTTCTTTCTAACGAAAAAGAATCATTGAAATCAACGTGCCAAAGAATTATCGTTGAACATAGATAGGTACATCAAAAAATATTCCGACAATTTGAGAACTTCCTTTTTCATAATAAAAAAAATATTAAACATTTAATAAACAATAATAAAACAAATAACCGACTTTTAAAAACAGAAAATCGAAACGAATTTGATTTAAAAACCAACTACGGAACCGATTTCAATTAAATCTCTATGGGACCAATCTGAATGTAGGTAGGTATCCTTTAAAAAAAATGATGTTTCCAAATCGGTTCATAAATGTCGGAGGTAAGAGGTAACGAACATAAAACATATGAAAATGAATGAATTGAGAACATTCTCCTTTTCTTTAAGTAGGTTGAAAATGCTTGCACTTTGCACCCTCTTGCTTGTCACCATTACTGTAACAACGAGTTACCCAAACAGCCACCACTAGCGGCATTTTGGGGTAACGCATGCTGATTTTCGCTAAACAGTTACTGGTAAGCAAGTCTTAGTTTTTCGTAAAGGCGTGTTTATATCTTTTATATTACACATGAAAAAAAAATGCATTATTACGTTTAAATTATTTCATTTGTATAACATGTGAATTGATATTATGTTAAGTCCATAATCGAAAAACCAACAAATTTCCAGAACGATTTATGAATCTAGTTCATTTTAAATTTCAATATGATAATGCTCCTCCCGAAATGGAAGACAGACTACAATTGCTTAAACATTTAAAGTCCAAACTTTTGACTATTTTTATGGAAAGGCCATTCAATAAATCACCCTTTTAATATACCTTAAACTAAACCATACCAAAGTTCTGTAACAAACGTATAAAATCAAATGATTTCCGAAAACATGAGCAATCCTTTAAGTCCAAGCCGCCTACACACATAACGACGGAAGAGTCGTTTATTATGTGTAGATGCTACTAATAAAGAAATAAGAAAATCAAAAACAAATATTTACTCATAAAACTATTAATACGTATTATTGCACCCAGGTTGTCACTATAACTGATCTTAATCAATCAGTTGAGCTATCTATAGATCGTTTGTAATGATATTCAGAAGACCAACCATTTTTAACGCAAAGCAAAAGAGAAAGTGTTTCATTATTTTTTTTTTGTTTCTGTTGATAACTCGTCGCGTACGTAAATTTTTAGGGTTCCTTAGTCGAATTCGAAACCTTATAGTTTCACCATGTCCGTCTGTCTGTCTATCCGACCAGTTACAGCCGTTTTATATCGTAGACTATTAGTCCTGTAGATCTGAAACTTGACATGATGATACGTTTTAGTGAATTTTAGTTTTAGTGATACGCCTAGTAAATTATGAAATAAATACGAAAATAACTTGTTTTAGGGGAAAGTGGGGGGGGGGAGTTTTTGATTGGGGTAATACCTCTTTGATACAAAATCTGATAACAACGTAAACAGCATCAAAGTAGCTATTTTCGTAATATTCGTATGTTGTGTCCCAAACGATTTTGTTAAGAAAAAACATAAAAAGTATCCACAATGGTAACACATAAAGCAGAGTAGACTACTAGTTATAACACAAACTGCAAAATTAATTCTATTTAATGATACAGCCGTATTGACTACGGATGAAACCCTTCACTATCCGTGGTTCGACATGACCAACTATTTTAGTGTACTTACCGTTAATAATTAAATCTCTTCAATGCTATAAGTAATTTGTTTAGCCATAAAATTACGAGATAATTACTGTAAAATTAGTAATACTCACTCGTATAATAATTAACACATTACACTAAGAACCGCCCACAGACCACCTATTAACCAAACAAATGTTAATCAAATACAACACTAATGTCTAATTAGCCATTATTAATTCTTGAAAGGTTACGGCTGTATTCATTATTTCTTATGCCAGGGCTATTGTAGAAAATTCTATTTGAAATTAGAATAACCAGTTTTTTAGTTACGTTAAGTTTATTTCTTTATATGCAATAACATCACATACCTAATAAACAGTTGATGAAACGACAATATAAAAAAAAAGTTATCTGGATTATGTAACCTGACAACTGATGTCTTTCTCTTTTGGCAATAATAGTAGATTATTAAGCGAGGGGATAAAGTAGTGTTTTGCGTCACGGGCACTATATTGGATCCCGAATGTAACGACGGATTCTAGAGTTAACACACGAGCGGAGCGAGAGAGTTACTAGAATCCTGAGTGCAGAGAGGGATTTAAGCACGCCCAAGATGCAGACAGCTTTATCCACGAGGAGAATACTTTACTTTTCACACTTTCTGCGAGACAATAAAACCCAAATCAAGGTCATTCTGTGCAGAGGTTAGTTTGATTTACGAATAAGTCCTTTGGTTCATATTTTAATACAGATGAGGTTCCAAACTCAAATCACATTATGCCCGCCAGGGCAGTACAACTTTACAACCGGCTCAGTTGTAGGGATTTAATCACCTGCTTTCGATGAGGTTTACTTGACATATAATTTGACATGGTCGAGCAGGTGGTGTAAAACATTTTTTATCTTTATTTCATACCGAATAGTGTTTAAAAATTCACCAAACAAATTTTTATAAAAAAGCTTACAAACTCATGGACGTGTTTCTTTGTGACAAATTTTAATGCATAGTTAATTTTATTTTGACATTTATTATATTTTATTGGTTAGATTGGACAGCATGTCGCCTATTTTAGACATTAAGCCTGGCTTGCACAAATTAGCGACTAAACATGTTTAAATTTTACATATTTATGTATATGATTTGACAATTCTAATAATCATAATTATTTAGGCGCTAAATACGATTAAACTTCGTTGCGCAAGTCGCCCGTCAAAATGAGTTTAACTCTGTGTAATTACTTGAAAGTTTTTGGCTTGTAAGCCTTGAGCAGATCGCAGTGCACAAAAAAATACTGTTAGATCTCTGATACCTGTCTTCACAAATATAGATTTTGATTTAATTTAATTTAAACTTTTAATGACGTTATCCTTGAAGGGTTATCAAACTACATTAAAAATTCAGAAGACGTAACAATTCAATAAAACAAAAACAAATCAGACTACGTTTAGGTAGGTATGTACAAAAGGAGAGCACGTGTTGATGCGTCTGACATTTGAATTACTTTTATGAGTCGGCCAATGGCTTGTCATAAATATTTGTAGATTAACAATACTAATTAATATACGTACATACGTCAAATATTAGATACAACCTATAGATATACGTATGCACAGGGTACTTATGAATACGTATTAGCTTCACACGCGTGTTTTGTCTATGTTTTAATTCAAGTCATAGACTATTTATATACCAAATCGAATCAGCCGCTACGACGTGATTAAGTAACAAACATCCACACTTCCGCATTTATATTATAAGTGTGAACTAACCTGAAATGGGGTCTTACGAGAACAAGGCTCTATAAAAAAAATCGATGTTTTTTATATTCGTTGGAACAAACACTTGTTTGTGCAAAATCAAATAATTTGCTGTTGAGGTGAATAACCCGAAATCAAATAGCTTTTTTATAGTACTAGGGCAGGCACAAAATTAAAAAACAGTCGATTTCTTGTAAAGTAGAATGAATAATAAAAATATTTATTTGTGGAGACGTTCGGTTTGTAACTTTTATATCTACTATACTTGGTAGAAATTATATATTTATCGGCATTTTAGCATGAACTAACATAATTGATTAAAGGTACTTAAACTGTCTGAAACTAGTGGTTCGCCCCCAAACTGAGATCTCACGTAATCTTTGACGATCAAAATAGTGCTACGAAATGCAAACCACATAACTTGACCTACAGTTTCATTAACGGTAACGGGAGTTCATGTATATTGGTTACTCTTTTTTGGGGTACAAATTGCAGTTATTCTGGATTTCCGACTTTTGCATATATTTGTGTCACTAAAGCTACACGCATATCGTGGCTAATAACTCAAAATCTATAAGAATTAAACTAAAAATAAAAACGGAGTCGAAATGTACTTCACTCTGATGCTGGTATTGAGTTAATATCGCACATATTTGATGCATGGGAGAAGTCTCATGACGCTTTAGGTGTTTTTTGTGATTTGTCCAAGGCATTTGATTGCGTAGACCATGACACATTGATCAGGAAACTACACCATTATGGCATTAGGAGCGTTGCTCTAGACTTTCTCACTTCTTATTTAAGTGGCAGAGTGCAAATAGTTGACGTGAATGGGAAGCGCTCTCCGGGGTCTCTGGTTAAAATGGGTGTACCACAGGGATGAATTCTGGGACCATTTTTGTTTTTAGTATATATTAATGATCTTCCCCATCTTGTAAGGGAAGGTCATGAGGTTGTATTGTTTGCAGATGACACGTCACTTTATTTTAAATTAAAGCGACGACAAACCGATTTTGACGATGTAAATAATGCAATCTCTAAGGTCGTAAAATGGTTCAATGTAAACAATCTGCTTCTAAATGAAAAGAAAACTAAATGTATTAGATTTATACTATCTAATGTTACACAAGTCAAAGCAGATATAAAAATCAAAGACGAGGAGTTGGCTCTTGTGGACACCACCGTATTCTTAGGTATAAACCTAGATAATAAGCTTCAATGGGGCCCTAACATTGATAGGTTGTCGAAGAAACTTAGTTCTGCGGCATACGGAGTCAGAAAGATCTGTCTTTTTACAGACGTAGACACAGCTAGACTAGTTTACTTCAGCTACTTCCACAGTATTATGTCATACGGTATACTGCTGTGGGGGGAGTGCTGCAGATATAAACACCGTTTTTGTGCTGCAGAAGAGGGCCGTTCGTGCAATTAATAATATGGACCCCAGATAATCATTACGCAATATGTTTAAAGAAATAAATATTATGGCATTCTCTTGTCAATACATCTATGAAAATCTAATGTAACATACATATATACATATACACAAAAATATTAATTTGTTTAAGAAAAATAGCGATAATCATAATCTTAATACTAGAAATAAAGATAAACTCGCTGTTGCCACTTGTAGACTCCATAAAGTTGGTAAAACATTTAAAGGGCAAGGTGTACGCTTTTATAACAAACTCCCAAGGGATGTACAAAAATTGGCAAATACTAAATTTAAAAATGTAATTAAACAAAATCTTTATAAAAGAGCCTACTATAAAATATCGGATTATTTAGATTAGATGATAGAGAAGCTTGGGATTGAAATTGCTCCAACTCGTTCAAAATGTTACAATTTAGACGTAATTTATTTTCTGTATTGTTGTGTATATTCTAAAAGGATCATTAAAAAAAACAACCAGCCTTGTTTCCTTGCCTTTCATTCCTGGCTTGGTCGCAAAGGAACAGGCAGTAAAATTGATATTTCAAAGTGATCCTTGTGATTTTAATGAATAAAAAATATTGGACTTTGACTTTACAAATACCTTTTATTAAACGTGCTATTTGACCAGATAATCCCATTTTGTTTTTTTTTTACCCCTTTTAAACCCCAATATCTCAACAAGCCCCTCCACATTTTTAGCTCATTGAGTCACACCAAAACTGTGCAATCACTACCTACTTGTATACCAAATTTCACGATGATCGGATAACGCTTCGAAAGTTATCCTCGGACAAACAAACATACATACATACATACAACGCCGATTTGCCCAAGTTGATATAGAGATCTCGCTTCGCTGGATCAATAAATCATTTTGATTCAATATGTGTAACAAAGTCTTAAAGTAACTGCTTTATTATATAAGTTAGTAATGTTTTAAGTACTATAAAGTAATTAGTGTAATTTGTTGATCCGTTCGAATTAAATAAATAATGTTACAATGTTTGGTTGTGTTTTGATGTAAATTTGTGCACCCGTATAGATAGAATTTTAGTGGGACATTTTTACTAGAACCCTATGAGTACTTGTTACTTGTTTTTATTTTTGTATTATATTTATAATTAACTTTATTATTAGCTGCGTTTTACTCGACATCTTAGGTAGTTAGGTACAATTGGCTGGGCAGGCAACTTGTAATTATTCTTTTACTAATTAATTTATTTGTTATCTTTTTCAAATAAAGCACTTATAAGTTTTAACTTTTAACTGACGTCCGTGACGTCAATGCAGGTTTAATGGCTGTAAACCAGCGCTGAGCAATAAGTTTATTGTTCAGCATAATGCTGAGCCATTCCCCTTTTTCATAGTGACTGGGTACGTATCTTTAGTATTATTTTTTGTTTAAGTAACGTGTTTTTTAAGTGTCTGTATTTCATTGTCTTTATTTAATTGTCTGTCTTTACTTATCCACTGTATGTAGTTTATGTGTGTTTGTTACTTGTGTCGAAATAAATGTTTTATATCTATCTATATCTATCTATAAATCTTACGTCTATTTTAATTTAACTTAAAACTCTTGCGTAATAATGATATTTATATTTATCTTAATGTTATACTAATTGATTTATTTGGGTAACAATAAAAAGGCATAACAAGGTTTATGACTCTAAAAATCAATTAAATACTAAAATGTAGTTTTAGTATAAAACATAAAACAAAACAAATAGTCATTAAAAACACAAGGATCACTTTGAAATGTCAATTTTACTGCCTGTTCCTTCGCGACCAAGCCAGAAAAGAAAGGCAATAAACAAGGCTGGTTGTACTTTTTCTTTCATCAACATTCTCATTTTAATCAGAACATTCAATGGTTAATATATTCGTAATGCCCGCCTACAAGTAGCAGCTCAAATAAAAAATGTCTACTTTTCAATATGTCTAGACGATGTTGCAACGAAACCTGACCTCATACGAATACAAACAATGATACTACCCACGTCGTTATCACTGTCAAAGACCACTTTTTAATAAACGAATAAAAAACAGTAAATGATACTACAGTTTGGAAGTCTCGAATGGTTATTAAAATTAGATACTGTACGAAAGAACGTATTGAAATGACCTCTGTGTTGTAGTGGGCGAGCCTACTGCGATGTCAGTGAGTTCGATTCCCGCGGGGGGCAAATGTTTGTACGATTTATAAATAATTGACGTCTTGGTGTTATACTATTCTTAGGCACGTACTTTATAACTTAATTCAAAACTATCATAGATTTTTTACAGTTATTTGAAAACTGAGAAAAAACAATTCTCGAGTCGCAAATAACGATGTTTCGATTTTAGAAAAATTATAAATTAAATGTAATGAATGAATAAATGATAACCACACTATAAAAAAAAACAAAAAAATACTTAAGCAAATAAAGCACAATGGGCGGTCTTATCGCTTAGAAGCGATTTATTACAGTAAACCTTTGGATAAAGAGGATTTTTATAATATTACAATAATGGAGGAGAGTGTACATTAATCAGGTGTCATGTTCAAAAAAAAGATTAATTTTCAAGAAACTTTAAATAAAGTGACACGATCCGTATTTAGAGAAAGGCGCAATATAATATTCGATACCAGTATGTGCCTATAGATCGTTTAATTTTCATATTTTCTCTAACTACCTTCACCTGATGCTCACAGCGGGGGCTCGTGCCATCAGCAAAGAATTTTGAAACCACCGTGGCTATAGAATTATATATAGTTACTTATATAAGGTCTCTAGACAATCTTCACTCAAACCAAACAATATGTAAAAAATAGTGCCCCCACTAAATGGAAGAAATACCTGATAAAGGTTGCTGGGAGCCGTTAGGTGCAGGCTGCACAAGATCCATCGCTCTGGAAGTCTATGGGGGAGGCCTATGTTCAGCAGTTGACGTCCTTTGTTGATGATGATGACGATGTAAAAATTACTGTAAAAAAATCCTACATCCTAAAAAAATATTTTATAAAAAAAGAAAAGTGGCACTCCGGGAGTGCTGACTGAAGTAAAAACTTGAATAAAAGCAGACTACAGTACAGATACTTATATACAGAGGTGTCAGTAACAGTCAGTGTCAGTAGTGACAGTTGTCGGTAACAGTGTCGCGAGTTCAATGGTTTTTCCCATCTCAAAAAATGTTCAACGCGCCTAATGAAGCTTTAACTTCAAAAAAAAATTTAACACCAAATAAAGTCTAGTAATACGATGAAACGTATATTAAGTATGCATTTCAGAATTATTACTTTTTCATATCTGTAACCTATATGATTAGGATTGAATAAAATCCTATACCATTGGAAAATAATATTGAATGATGATGCCTTGGGATGAAAAAAAATATATATCTAATAGTAATAATATTGAAAATTCTAAGGTTTTCAAGAATAGGAACTGCTAAATAAAGTTCTTTCAACTGTTAAATACCTATATTCGACAGTTCTTTCATTGAAAACTATCAAAAAACCTGCGATTGATCCTCGATTTTCTAAAGCTTATTTATAAAATATAGGCCATATCACATTCGATCCATATTGTATCTAAAGTGATCATGATTAAGCTCATTTTATACTGCAGCCGATATGAAGTGAGACCAGTCAACTGACACGGATGGCTCTCCGTTTTGATGGAGTAAGTTTGTGTAACCGTTCCCGCTTGCAAATTACAATTAAACAACCCGTCTTGTAATATTTGAAACAACGTTGTATGTTATTTACATCCTAGGAAACCTGCAGAAACATTTATAAGTGGTATACACTACTACCACTTAGTAATGTCTCCACGCGAGAACCTTTCTGTCCCAACGGCCGTCAGTTCTTCGAGCTATATGCCCTGCCTACTGCTACTTCGGCTTGCTAATCCTTTGTGCGATGTCGGTGACTTTGTTTCGTCTACGAATCTCTTCATTTCTCATCCGATCTCAGTAAGACTACGGAATGCACAGCGTAGGATGTCAAATACTTGACAATTACAAATCTGTTGTCAGATAAATTTAAAGCTAATAAAAAAGTTCCTTGAAGGTATGACGATAAGCCTATTTCCCATTTCAAATCTTAACTTCCCCACTTATTATAATTAATGGGACGTTTGAAACACTAACGTGGAATATAACAGGTAGAAGGTAACTTAAATCATTTTCTAAGCACTTGCAAAATAAGTTAAGTTAAATTACAGAAACAGTTTATGGAAATGTTACTCGTCCACTCATTCTAACTAATTTAATATGTGTAATAGAAAAGGTACAGTTCACGGCTTGTATGTGGCACATTGGCATGCCTGATGATTAAAATCAGCTAACTTGTTTGTATAGCGTTTTCTTTGACACACGTAGCAAAGACCCCAAGTACATGTTTGTACCTTGTGTAGGTGGCTACTGAAGGGACTCGTCAACCTCGCCGGCGAGGTCGGTGTTTCTGTGGAGCGACCCGCAACGCGGTTGCCGCGTTCGCTCTATACACCCGCGCGCCCCGCCATACTTCAGTCATCCGTATTGTAGGAAAAACGCCGAGTGCGTGTTGTTTTGCGAGCCGATTACGTGTGCACACACGCAGCGAGCACATTGTCTGATCGCCAGTGTGTTAACGCTCTAACTATAAAAGTTAGCGTGATACATCTACAAAGAACACTGACTATTCAAAACGTCAAATTTGAATTTGAAACTTTAGCAAGCAAAAAACTAACCATCAATATATATGCTAATTCAGCTTGTACCTACAACTTAGAAGACATATATTTACATAATAAAATACCTACTGTGTTACGTTCAACATGTTACAGTGACAACTGTCAATTTTGTGAAACCATTGAATGCCCAGTCTTCAAATAAATAATTGTAAAGTTTCTTTAGTACAAAATGTATTTTTAGAAAGAAGCTAACCTCTATCATTCTACTAAGTACTTGAAAATAATGACTGACGATCAAATAAAGGTCAACTTAGATAATTTTTAGCCATTTGAGACCATCACATGCATGATTTCGTTAATAATGTGATTTAGAAACTAATAATCCAAAAAAAAACAATTAGATATCTCCGAAAACACACTATTATTCATATTTTTGAAATTTTCTGTCAATGTTCGAATAACACTAGCATAAAAATAAAATACACAGTATTTTTTTCTTCAATATTGAGCCCTTTTAGGGTTTTTTGTGTCCTATAATTGAGAATATCCCCATACTAGCAATAAAAACTTATCTTGTATACGAGACCGAGACCGTTTCATAACTATTAATTATTTATTTATCTATTGGGATTATATTTTTTTTGGTCATTCAATATATTAAGCTGTGCACCACCGTCCATTACTATTTGCCCATTACTGTCCATCCAAAGGTAAGAAATCTCTTTCAGTGATAAGGCCGCTCATTGAACTATGTTCGTGTATGACAGTTATTTTAAGAAATCCTGGTGTTCATTAAAGTGTTTATCTATCTATCTACCTTAACTTCTTTCGTGGTCTTCTGCCCTGTCTCTATTATAAACTGACTATAATTCCATATATCATACGGAAGCTGAAGACCAAGTAGCAACCTCCTCAGACTCCCGTCTGTGTATTTCTCGAGACTGAACCCCAACCATCACTCTGAGATTACTAAAAACCCATATTTTTTATTATATTCAAAGGTTTGAAAATTAACACTTGCTATTCGAAATGAGAGGATTAACGCCGTGGAACTTTATCCGGCACACTGATCTCTGGGCAGAGCGATTCTTCCCCGTAAAAATAAGGCTTTAAACAATAAGGTATGTCCGACTTACGATGATGACAACGTTTCACGTTGCTAATTTTTACATTGTGCACTATGACGGGTAGACACATCATAATAATCCTATTCTTGACCCTAACTGTAACATATTCTTGACAACTACTGACTTTGACAATACTGATTAGCTATGCATCGCCTCAGACTAACGATTGTTATTAATTAGCCCATTGTGTCCGAATTTGGCGTTTTGTGGGTGGAACCGATCGGTCAAGGGTACGAATATTGACTTTATACATCCAAAAAATATCCTTATGACCTTTAAAATAGGAGGCAGATAAAAAGTATAATATTTGATATTGTTTTGTTATCTTATAAGGGAATTGATAGAAATAAGTATAGATAATGACTACTTCGATTTCCTTTTAAAAGCCCAGACGAACGTAAAAGGCAATCTCGATATTTCTAATTTGTCATCTTTATTTCTTAAAGTGGATTTAGGCTAAGCTACATGCATTATTTTTCTAAAGTCTACTCACCATAGCCGAAAACGGCTTAGTGAATTTTTATACTTACCTATACTAGAAGCAGGGATACAAATACGTATTTTGTATTTGTAATTCAATTACTTCGTAAAAATGTAATTTGTAATTGGTATTTCAAATACCTGACGCTGAGGTATTTTGTAGTTAGTATTTCAAATACATTTAGCGATCTTATTAATGGTGCGTTCTAGAGAAAATACCAATTGTCAAGTACCTAACACTTGATTGTATTTTGTAATTGGTATTTTATATAAAAATAGTTAAAATACGATATTTTGTATTTTATATTTCAAATACATAACTTAAAAATATTTTGTGTTACGTATTTAAAACGTACGTGCGAGATACTATTTTGTAAATTGTATTTTAATTAACGAAAAGCATGTATTTTGCCCAGCTCTGACTAAGTTTGTTGTTTGTATGTTTGTACATCATTATACATATAGATCAGGCACCACGAACAACCATTAAAAATGTATTGACGTGAGTCTTGACGGGTTACGCGAAAAGAAAACTGAGTGCCCCTATTTAAGCATATTGCGCGCACGGAGATAGGTTTGGCATAGTTAAAGTATACATTAAGAACGAGCGCAAAAAGATAAAATTAAGCTTGTAAAAAAATAACAATCGATTTTTGACCACTGTGCGGGGCAACTAGTATATTTATACATACTAGTTGCCCCGCACAGTGACAATTATTTGTCTCAGAAATTACTAGACCGATTACGAAAATGATTTCACTGATAAAAGTGAACTGTGACTTCTGAGTGCTATATTTTGTTCTTATTTTTTTATTTATTAAATTTGGTACACAAAACAGAATACAACCAGTAAAGATAACAATATTAAGATATACAATGGTTATGAGCTAGATGGTATCCTAAAAATATATAAAATACCAATAAAAAAAATACCATAAAATATAATAATATACTTATATATATTTTATTTTGATAAAAAACCGAGCAAAGCCGGGGGAGCAAATATATTATATTAAATAAAACTGTTTTATGTTATGGAATCTACAAAAGGCTTTATTTTTATTACTACAGTTATCTATTTTATAAATTGGCCATCTATTTCTGACATATAAATTAATCTCATAATAACTAACAATGATCTGTTTCTCATCAAATAATGTGACATTCCTTGCAATTTGACACATCGTCGCGACTTTTTCAGCAAACTGTGTATGCAAACATTGCCATGTGCACAGTAAATATTTCTTAAATCATGTTTAGTATTTTGTATTAAAATTTGCGCTTTTAACTGGTTATTTTCCCTTTATTTCTAGGGGCCTTATCTTTCGGACTCTTCTGCTGCCGTCCTCCCTGCAGAGTGGTCGCGGTTTGTACTCTTTCGCCACACTTCAACCGTTACGTAACCGATACGTTTCTACAATATGACTATTGTAGAAACGTATCCCAATAATATTACAAACGTGAAAGTTTGTATGGATTTATGTGTAAATGTTTGTTACTCTTTCGCGCAAAAACTACTGAATAGATTTTAATGAAATTTGGTATGTATGTAGATTGTAACCTGGATTAACACATAGGCTACTTTTTATAGACAAACCGCGCGTGCGAAACCGCGAGCGGAAACTAGTAATGTATAATATAATAATTGCATCAACGCGGCATGCACGTTCAAAAATCGCCTCGCTGGAAATACACTCACAACTCGCCAGTGTGATAACGCTTTATAAGTAGGTTTTTTTAATCCTATTTTTTCACTTCAACGCAGTCACATTCATATGCATCATATGATTCATGTAATCTGAATCATCTCACTAATTTCGACCCTGACGTGACAGAGCCCGGTAGCACAAATGGTTAGTGCATCCTCGTATCAAGAGGAAGGATGCGGGTTCAAGTCCCGTCTAAGCTTGAACATTTTTGAGATGGTTTTAAAAAATCTTGGAATGTTCCGTAAGTGTTCGGATAACACTATAAAAATAGAAATACACATTCATATGGTTCTAACCACTCTACAGAACTCCCTGTAAAGCTGGTCATCAGCTTCGAGTACCACCATATGCAAACCTGGAGCAAATAATTTGCACATCGTATAAAATGTGTCCCGTAGCAGAAATCTAACCAGCGAACTGTGGCGTCTCATTCGATATTAACCCACCGTTCAATAAAGGCTAATAAAGCCACAATGCTTTTACCTAATGGAGTGACCAAGAACACATATTAAGACAGTGAAAGAACAGAAGTTTTTCTTTTGACTCAACTTTAAAATTCCCAGCTGATTCGAATTCGTTTCATTATTTTAAAATGGATTGTTTTATGGCGGCTTCCTATATCCGTCGGTAACCAGCTACGACTTATATAGGAACCCGCCATTAACGGGTGTTAACAGACTAAACGTTAATTATGAACCAAAACCTTCCTACTATAAAAATAATTCGAACATAAAACCATCTTAGGGAATGATAAAATGAAGATACTGGCAGTCGGAAGTACGAATCAATGTGAACGAACTTTATCTGCACTTATCTCGAAGCACTTTGGTTCTAATCTGTCGATGAGAATTTATTTGTAGGCCTTATACTCCATACGTTAGCTAGTAGGAAGATTTGATTTTACCTTTTTTTAATGCACCTTATGAGACTCGCGAGGGACCGAAAAAAACGGCGTAATAAAGAGGAGCCCTGTACCCAACAGTGGGTGCAGACGGACTGAGATGATGATGATGATAACGCACCTTGAGTATTAATAAATATTCTATGTCTTAAGTCTGTAAATGTGTTATTATTTCAGTGCCCCAAATCAAATCATGAGATCTCAGTTCTGGGCGAACCACTAGTTTTTACTTCAGCCTACTCTAGAATTCGAGGAATTTATTTTGGTTTTCAAATGGTTTTCACCTTGATAAAGTAGGATTTTAGAGACGACTCGAACTTAATAATTGGCAAAATGAGACTAATAGGTCAAATGAGACGTTTAATGAAAGGTCTTTATTTCGACCCCGTTTTTATTTTTAGTTTAGTCCTTGTAGTTTTTGAGTCATAATAAAAACTGAACTTTGACGAAATTCACAGGGTACACCAGTGACCCCACAGTGGTGAAATTTGGTATTCGTGTAGCTTCACTGGCACAAATATAGGAAAAATCTGAAATTCAGAATAACTGCAATTCATACCCCTATATTTAGCCACTAAATACGTTTAGGCATCGTTGCACAAGTACCCTAAGAATAATATTTTTTTGTTTTTTGGGAGACCTCAGGTCCGGGCGAACCACTAGTAAAACATAATTGTACATGAGCAGATTACAGACAAAATGCTTACAAAATGGCATGGACCAGCAAACCTTTGAGTAATAATTGCATTATGTTTTGTTAAAATAATGTGGACAAGAAGCCTTGAAATCTTATTCTTGACTGAATCCAAAGTGGAAATGAATTAGAAAAACAGTAGACCTCACATTAAATAAGTACTCGAAAATATTTGCAAAAACATTTAGCACACAGCTGAATGCTACGCCGTAAAATTTTTCTAATAGCCGTTCTCTGAAAAAAACATGAACAAGCTTCAAGAAGTAGCCCGAAAAAATTCAAAATGGTACTTTATAGTATTAACTGTTTAATTATTTTTTACTCGCGTTGGCTACCTAACTAAAGTGCCTCCACGGTCGACTGGTCAATCGCAGTCGACAACTTGGCCACCCCTGTCCTCCATCTTACACCACATCATCGCTTACGACTTAATCATCATCATCATTCTCAACCCGTGTCGATCCACTGCTGGGCATAGCCCTCTCTTTGTTTCTGCCATTCTTCCCGATCCTGTGCCAGTCTGAAGCACGCACGACCCACGGTCTTTTTGATGTTGTTGACCCATCTCGCTGGTGGATGTTCTCGTGCCTCGTTTGTTGATCAGTTCTCGGCCTCCACTCTGTTAATGCCTTAGTCCACCTGTCGTCACTACGTCTGGCTAAGTGTCCTGTCCAACTTCACTTGAGCCCCAATATTCGCATGTTGACGTTATACTTTAGTCTGCTTGCGAATAAACAAGGTACGTACCTGTATAAAGCTCGCGATGTAGCTTCCGTTAGAAATAACACGACTTCCTTTGAAAGGATTTAAACTCAAACTAAAAACGTTCTTAGAAAACCACCCATTTTATCATTTAAATGAATACATGAGCTGTTCATTTTTTCATCTGCATGAGTAGATTATAATCTTTATTGCACACCATAAAACAATACAACTAAAAAGAACACCGTATACTATGTGATACGATTGGCGATCTTATCGCTGAATAGCGATCTCTACCAGATAAGCTTTGGATGGAATGGACTGTGTGGGCATTATCTGGTGTAACCTCTTAGCTTAGCTCTTAGCCTCTCTGTTTAGTTGTAATTAGTTTATTTTTATTTTTATTTATTTCTATAGTTAACTAACATTTGTAATATATTTTTGATATACCAATATTATGGAAGTAAACCAGCGCTGAGCAATAAGTTTATTGTTCAGCATTATGCTGAGCCATTCCCCTTTTTCGGCACAGGGCTCATAGTGACTGGGTACGTATTTTTAGTATTATTTATTATTTTTTGATTAAGTAACGTGTTTTAATTGTCTGTATTTTATTGTCTTTATTTAATTGTCTGTCTTTACTTATCCACTGTATGTAGTTTCTGTGTGTTTGTTACTTGTGTCGAAATAAATGTCTATCTATCTATTGTGAAATGGTGAATAAATTAATACTGAATACTGCTTTCTATCAGATGAGATGGTGATCAAACGAAGGTCTAATTCTATTTGAAAAATTCTATTAGAAGATCGCCAAACCTTAGCAATTTTTGATATATTCATATCATAACGCTGTCGGTGGTCCTAATAGAAACCAGTGATGAAAATAAAGTCGTAAAGCCTAACCACACCCTTCGTCCAAGTCTGAATTTAACGGAACGGTCGTTTTATGGGCTTTACATTGATGATCGTAAAGGAAGGTCGCAGCAACATACTGTTTGACTACCTCAATGGTTGGCAGTTGGTACTAAGATAGTCCGAATGGTAGGTACGAAGACCCGAGACCTCATAATAAGCCTTCATAAAAACACTCACGTACCATCACTCACGTAAAATTGTTAACTTATAGCCCTTTCATTTATCGATGCAATAAACTCTAGTATCAAAATATATATATTCCGACTTAAAAATATGATAAATCCTATATTACAATTGCTCGGGTCGGGTCAAAACATTAAAAAGTAAACGGTTAAAGAGCACTTTCTTGAATTTGATTGATAAAGAAGGCTGCGGGAACGATTCGCGCTGAAGAATATGTGTTCGCATGATCTACAGATTTTTTATGATTTTGAGTGTTAAAACCAATATATGTTAGTATTTTATCAGTCATCTATCTGGTTCACAGTCATTGTATAAGCTTTGCCTTAGTTTGCGGCTAAATACCCCCCCCCCCCCCATAGGTTTCCAATAAAATATTTTAAATTAAAAAAAGATTTTTATAGTAGATGGTCAGAAATATCAGACATTTCCAGAAACTCCGTAATTCTTGTAATAACCATATACTTAATATAATTATACACCAAAACGTAGTTATTCGAAGAAATAGGTAAACTGTAGACATTAAACGAAAAGACTCAATAAACTACATTAAAATTAATTAAAGTTTGGAGCCAAACGGATGTTTCAAACATCTGATTACATGTTCCGTGTGAACGTCTAAAATGAAAACGAAATCGATTTCCTCAAAGTAAATATCTCCATATTTTTTCTGTAGTATAAAAATTATTCATTTTTGTAGAATTAAAATTTTAGAAGGTTTTAATATAATATATATAAAGCATTTAACGAATAATCGATTGAAATAAACAGTTGCATTTTAATTTTACGTAGAACATTTCAAAATAAGCTTAATAAATGAAGTCCTAAATCCTCTAAAATCTTATACAAGTAAATGTAAATAAAGATGAGCTAAAAAGATTTCTTGAAGTCTGTGAAACTAATTTAAGTATTAATGTTAATATAATTTAAGTATGGATATGATCGGTTTTTACATAGGTCAGCTTCAGTTAAGCAATAGTTTTTTTCTTCTGTCTTTAAATACTGTACCTACTATAAACATTACAATAAACACAAAAAGTAAACACATGTACGTTAATAATACTTGCAGTTCACGAGGGGCGACTTTCGGACAGTAAATAGTTCTGTACTGTCCGCTAGCTACTAGTCCGTGAAAACCAGACTTCAAGTGTTAAAAGTATGAATAAATGAAAGAAGTAGAATATAAAGAGTACTCACGTGTATACAGTTAGTAGCATCCAGCACTGAAGTCGTGCGCCGGGAAGCCACGTGACGTAGCGACCTGTCAGCGCACAGTCGATCCAAGAGGCAATATAAAGCATACCACGTCAGTGGCGATTCCAAAAACCACGCACTAGATCTTTGTAACCACTGGTAACTCACTATTGCTATTTCTATTTTGATCTTTATTTCGTTTAAGTTAATGACTAGTTTGGTTTCGCGTTCGTTAATCGAAAGAGTCGATGGATCTACTTATCTAAGCACCGGCTGTCAACAGCCGAGCTATAACTGATGTCTTTTGAGAAAGATGTGAATGAGGTTACTCTCCTAAGAGCACACCCCAGCATCTTCGTTTTTCAGGCGGTTTTTAAGAACTCCGTTTTATTTTAAAATATTGAATATCTACAAGTGTCCTAAAAGCGTGCCGGTCGAACCACTCATTTCCATATTGTTCCTGTAACAAAAGAAATAGAACGTTAAACAGTTTGTTGGCATCGCTATATCCGCGAAGGTCGAACAAATATGTCAGAAACCACCCAAACTCGGTCAAGAGGCTTTTAAAGGCAAAGTCGTAAATAAATCACACCTTCGCAAACCCGAGAAAAAGAATTCCTTTTGTTTAAACGCTACCAAGCGTACAAAAAAGCATTTTTCTCGCAAGCTGCTCTAAAAAAACTAGTCGAGAGTTATGCAAGATCAAAACAGAGAAATCATTAAACAATGCGCCTGACTTTGCCTGGAATTGAGGTGTTTATTATATCGGGTTCGTAGCCAGTCATTCTGCAAAAAAAGCGTGCATCCAGGTAAGCTGTGATGCCTTTTTTGCACCTCGAGGAACTTATTATGCGGGATTTATGTCAGTTTTTGTGGCGTCCGAGCTAATTATTGTTATCTGCATTTGCTTGACCAGAGCGCTTTGCTTTTCTAAGGAGCCATAATGGCCCACTAATTCTCACAACACCTTCGGAGTTAAAGCGTCAATCTTGTGAAGGTGCCATTGTGCCGGACAAAGCCTATTTTATTACGAGCTCCTTTGCGTTTTTATTATTTGCAATGTCGATGTCTCATTCATCTTTCCTTTTATGCTACGACCGGGCTAAGGTAAATGAAGACAAATATCCACCGTGATTTTTGTATTATGACCGCAAATATTTGGACCAATACCTATCTGAGATGTGAATGGATATTTGATTATAGCTTAATAATTTAACGCTTAAGTAGCAAAGGATTGCAAATTAAATTTCGTATCGGTTTACGACAAAAAAAAGCAAATTTAGACTAGGGTTCTTTATTTTAGCCAACAAAGTAGAAAACCATTTACAATAAATCATTTTGAATGCTTTCTCGGTTCCCATGCGAGCGGCGACGGCGATGCAAAGGGTGATTTTCTGTCTGAGTGTACATAAATAAAGGTGAAGGTCCTGTGAAGTCCAGGTACGTATACTCAGGTGACTGCACAGAAACAATATGGACTGGAACGGCCAAAAACAACCACACACATATAGGAACTCACATAGCTGTTTACGCATACGAACAAACCGATATCATATTAATCACGAAACTGGACTTTATACCAATTGGGTAAAAAATACGTTGAGTGAGAAAGGGTTATATGAATTAACGGGAGGTTTACATAACTAAATACAAAAATACAATAATACTCATAGTGGAGCTATGTAATGACCGTTTGCCAACTACAATACAAGTTTAAATACCATGTCTCAACAGTACTCAAGAATTTCATACAATTTGATTTAGATTTATGTACTACTTGCTTCCACCCAAGACTTTACACGCATGCTTTGTCCATAAAAAGTTTATGGTAAATCAATAAGCCTATGTTTGAATCCAGATCGTAATCTATTTAGATACAAAATTTCATCGAAATCAATTAAAGCGCGCTAGTCGTTACGACATGATTGATTAACAAACATCTAAACTTTCGCATATAGAATTATTATTAGTGTGATTTAATTAGTGTCAAAATATATATGGATTGGCTTTTCTAGATTATATATTATTATTAATATCTATCGTTATTACATAATTCGTTTATAATTAGTTTTGCAGTGTTGGCATTCTGACCGCACCGTACATTATCGTGTAAGGATTTGACTTGTGTCTTACGTCACAAAGAAACGAACTTAGACACTCGCCAAAAACATGAGGAATTCAATAGTCTCTTTCAAATCAAATCAAAATAAAATTGATTTATTTCGAACAACGAATACAATCCGATTCAATCGATTCAATACATTTTTGTTCATTAATAACTGTTTAAAATTTGCAACAGAGGAGAGATCTATTTCAGCCTCTGTGCAAAGTTCGTCCAAAAAGGAGAGGTGGATCTCTCACCTACTGTTTTCAGGATACTGTTATGACTTTCTCTTTTATTATCAAGCGAAGCGAGATCTCCAAATTACCTGGGGCAAATCGGACTTGATGTATGTACGTTTGTTTGTCCGAGGATAACTTTCGAAGCGTTGATCCGATCTTGTGAAATTCGATACATAGGTAGGTAGTGATGGCACAATTTTGGTGTGACTAAATGAGCTAACAAGGGGGGTTGTTGAGATTTTGCGGTTAAGTGGAGTGAAAGGTCTTCATTAATACATTTTGACTCCGTTTTTATTTTTAGTAAATTCTTGTAGTTTTTGAGTTATGAGCCATTATAAAAACTGAACTTTGACGAAATTCATAGCGTACACCTGTGACCCCACGGTGCTGTTATTCGGTATTCGTAGCTTAAGAGATAAAAATACGGGCAAAAGTCTGAAATCTAGAATAACTGCAATTTGTACCCCAAAAAAGAGTAACCTGGTTACATGAGCTCCCGTTAGCTCTAATTTGAATAAAACTGTAGGTCAAGTTAGTTGGTTATTATTTCGCTGCACTATTTGGATAGTCAAAGATTACGAATAATATATTTTTTTTATGGGAGACTCGCGAGATCTCAGTTCGAACCACTAGTTATCTTCATTTTGTTTTAACTTTAAGAACAGTAAACAAACATGTGTTATATATGCAGTGAGTTTATCAATGTATCCATTTCAAAGTCTTTAACAAACTACAAAACGGCCACATTTTTTTTTTACCCTTACGTAATTTGGCAGCTACTGGTAATTACGATATATCTAATTTTATGCAAATGTCAAGCAAGGGTAATAAGTGGGTGTGTCTGCGAAGCTAATGTTTGTGTCTGTCAGTTTGTCCGGCTTACAATGAATATGTAACTAAACACTATGTTCTTTTGAATTCATTATTTCTAGTTCAAAAGGCGCGTATCTGCCATTCCCATCATTTTTCTTCAGAAATCAGAACGTTTATTTGCCAGAATATATGTACATACATACGTTTCGATGTTACATTTTGTTGATTCTTATACAGGGAGTCCCAAAATATAGTGTCAAGCGAAAGTCCAGAGATATAACACCCCTTGGGGTACCCGAATCATCCCCACGTATGTTCCACGATTTTTTATAGTTTTCGAGTTATGAATTTTTTTCAGAATTTTGGAAAATTTTCGACTTGAACAACTTAAAAAATTCTTTAAAAACAAGTAGAAAACATTATTGAGATTTTTTTTTGCTACTGAATTTTTATGAGTTATTTTTTGGGACAACCTGTATATTCAACCATACCATGGTGAGCCAATATAAATTAACATATAAATTAAATTTGGTTATTATTTCATCACATTACATATTTGATACTAAAATATCAATATATTTCTTTTAAATTTCTCAAAATTAACATTAATTAATAGGTGTTTCACGGTTTGGCTTGTTCTAATGAATTTATTACGCATATCTATACTGATATTATAAAATCTAAAGTAACTCTGTCTCTATGTCTGTCTGTTTGTTATATTTTTATGACTGATCGGCTGGAGCGATTTCGACGAAATTTGGTATAAGCACCGGGATTGGGACATAGACTACTTTTTACTCAACTGCGCTGAAGGAGGGTATTGTTTTATTGGCAATCCATGCTTTCGAATCCGAAGGGTCAGATAGTTGTTTTTATAATACATACCAAGTTATTATGAAACAATAAAGATCAAGAAGTTTTTCAAAAATATAAAAATAAAAAATACGTAGCAACCAGTAGCAGAGGTACAAAACGTCAATTGTTCAATTCTCCGTATTTGCAATTGTTATGGTCGATGTTTACTACCTGAGCAATGTATCGAAACCTGATAGCCCGACAATGACGACCACCCGTTAGCTCGTACCTATATTTTGCAGATATCAATTGAATAATCAAATAATTAGCCTTTGTCATATATTTGTGTATATGAGTTTCTCATACCAGTATATTAGAAATCTATCAAAAGAATAACGTCGCTTTCGGTTCAAAAGGTTGTATGATAAAACAGTAGGTTTTAGGAGACACAAAAAACTATACATTTTGTAAATTAGGATTCATAGACTAACAATATTCAGGAACAAGATTTAAATTAAACAAATACATATATGGATTTGTAAGGTAACAAAATTAGCTTGAAACATGATTATCGGGACTGTACGTACGTCCTTTTGGAAAAAAAGTAATTTTGACATAAGTCCTTTTGAACTGACAGCAACGATAAGCTCAATACGTAAATACGAGGCTTCTTAGAAAAATCTAATAAAAGTTCGAAAGTAACTCTGTCTGTTTATAACATTTTTACGACTAAACGGTTGGACCGATTTCGATGAAATTTGGTAAACAGATAGATTATGACCGGGATTGGGGCAAAGGCTACTCTTTACCCGAGGATGGTAATGTTTTTATAAGCTTAGATACGTAATAAGGCTATCGAGGTAGGCTAATCCAACTAATTAAATAATGTCAAAATTAACTTCACACAAAGGATTGTTGGAAACTGTCCCTTACAATTTGAAACACAAGCAATTGATAAAAATATACTACAATATAATAAAATGTACAAATTTATATTACAATGGATATTTTTCAATGCTAGAAGCTTGTCTAATGAGAAGGTCACATAATTACAATCTCGGCATCAATCAAGCTCAATGACATGACTTTGATTTTCCTATAGACAGGAAAATTATTGTCTAAAGACGCATACATTTCGTACATTTCCATCATATACTTTGACATCCGCATTAATTTTATTACGTTTTCAGAACTACACGGAAGGACCGATTTAAATGGATAGATAGATGATCGGGATCGGAGCATTGGTTACTTCTTACCCGACTGCGCAGGAGGGTAATGTTTTGCGACAAACTTGAAAGCTTGTTTCTTTATGTAGCTAATTTGGTAACTTTCCGTCAGCACTATAAATTTTTTTTTGTGGTGGATTGAAGTGTAAAAACATCATTCATAATACCAACCATACATCCACTGCTGAGCATAGGCCTCCGCCATAGATCGTTAGAGCGACCGATCTTGTACGGGCTGCACTAAATCCAACGGCTCCCAGCAACCTTTTCAAATCAATCAGGTCGTATTTCCTTGGGGGCCTTTTTTTTTTTTTACGATGGGAAAATGCTTTACGCATGTCCTCCAACTCGGGGAGAGCTGAAGGTGTCTGTCGGACTCTCCGTAGAGCAACCAACGGCATACCGACTAAAAACCCACCGATAGGCCAACGTCCTACGCTTTCCAGTGCGTGATCTCCACTCTAGAACCTTTCTACCCCAATGGCGGCCGTCAGTTCTTCAAGCTATGTGCCCTGCCCACTGCTATGTCAGTGACTTTGATTTGTCTACGAAACTTCTAAGTTCTGATCCGATCTCTGACACGCTGAGCGACCTAGAGCGTCTTATGAGGCCCATAATGAGATCATGTTTCTGTACCATACATCATCACTACTAACACACACTGATCGAAGACTTTCGTCTTAAGACAGTAAGTTATTTGGGACGAAAAGACTGCACGCAGTTTCCTGAATGCTGCCAGCCGAGTTAGATTCGTCGACTGGCCTCTTTCTCGAAATTGGACCTAAATATATCTATATTTATATACGCGAAGAGAAAACTTTGTACCTTTTTTAAGCTTATTACGCGCACTAATAAGCTTAAAAAAACTAAAATAAAGGTAAAAGAAGTATTTCATTAATTACGGTCGAATTTAGACCTCTGTTAGTGCTCAACCAGTTGCCAGTGGGCAATTAGTTAAGTATGTATATGCTTTAGCATTTTCAGCGTTTCATTTTAAAAATCAACCATCCAATTACACCTTTATCTCGATAAACCATTTGACACTCGTAAACAACCATCGATCACAGGATATCCACAAATAATAAATCACCAAACATTCTCAATCGAAAATTTATAACGAAAAGGAAGTTAGAAGTTAGTTGACTATGTTTACGCAGAGAGCTGAATGTAAAATTACTATGGATTCGGAAGTCACTTACAACTCGCAAGTAATGCGATCAAAACTTTTAAAACTGTTACAATTATAAAACACTTCATATTAAAATAATACAGTAGTTTTGTATATTTTTTAAATTACTGTACTTAAAAGTATCTATATTATTTACTTATCTGCTACAATATTGAAAAGTGTACCAACTGTTAAAAAAAATATTTATTTACCTCTAAAAAATAATTATAGCTCCTAATATATCGAATAACAACGATAATTGATTTTGTCCCCAAAATTCAAAAAGAACCTGAATCCTCAATCATTTATGTTAGGCCATTTAACTGATTAAAAGTTAGCCATATAAAAAATATGATTCTTTATCCATTAATCAGGGCAACATCAGCAACCTAACAGCAGCACAAAAACAAGTAACAAGAATTGAAAAGCCAAACGCAACTCATAAATAAATAAGTAAATATTGCTGGACATTTCACACAACACTATCTAGCCCCAAACTAAGCAGAGCTTGTACTATGGGAACCAGATAACTGATAGAATACTTATATACATTTTTTTTGTAAATACATACTTATAATATATAGAGAAACAACCAGACCCGGAACAAATATCTGTAGATCATGCAAACATTTGTTCCGCGGCGGGAATCGAACCCACTACCTCCTGCGTCTCAGCCGGCTATTCGCACACTGCACCACGGAGGTCGTCAAATTACGTACCATAATTTGTACGATGACTTATTTCGTAAAGGTATTTCAGCTAGCAAGCTTAGATTTTGTTCACCGCTTATCTATCTTTACTAAAATTATGACCTAATTTCGGAATTAAAAGAAAGACCACCTAACAATAACAAAGGTTGTTGAACGTCAATTGCTGCAGGCGATCGGACGCTCTAGAAATCAATGTGTGAAGCCTATATTCAGAAAAGGACGTTTTATAGGTGATTGTTTTTTTTCAATCATTTATTTAGGATTTGTTCCTACTGGAACTTGCCATTCTTGAAAGGTTTACAAAGAATAAACTATAATACTATTATTATATAAACAATATAATACTATTATTATATAAACAATATAATACTATTATTATATAAACAAAATCATCTTTACTCAACTAAATTACTTCTAATCTCGATTTATTTTTTGCGGCTTGACAATATAGCTTGTAAAATTGTGTAGCCACCTCCGGACGAGGGTAAGCTAAAAAACTCAAATATCTTATTTTTATAGTGTTATCCGAACACTCACGGAAAATTCCAAGGTTTTTAAACAATCTCAATTTTTTTTTACTTTTTTAAGTCCCTCTAGACTTGAAAATTTTTGAGGTAGTTTTAAAAATCTTGTTACAAGCTCCTACTTGCCAAAATATAGAATCCTCACCAAATAGTTGTTTAGACTTTCGTTCCTGTCACATTCTGTCACAACATACATACATGACTCAGAGTTAGGAGAGGTTGTCTTTTTCATTAAATACCCAAAACTATTAAATTATAGCTGATATGATGATCATGATTGGAATTAATCGACAAGCCATCGGAAGTCTTTCCCCTGCAGTGCAAGATTACATATAAAATCGAGTTAACAACGTCCAAATTACATTCGAGTTACCCGTAGTAACGCGAAATCCCATCAACTCCGTAATACGCGTAACGTAACGTACGGATTCGGAAATTGGCAAACGTCGTATGTCAGAGTGCAACGGACGGAGTTTACACTTGTCGACGATTTGCCGATTGAAAAATGGACGAGTGTAGTGATAAGTGCTGTTTTCCATTAATTTTAGGTTTGTTTTCTACGAAAACGTAGGAAAACATTATGAATCAAAGCTGATGAGAATGTTGAGTGGGAGAATCAAAAATCCATTAAAATTACAACTCCTATGCATAATAACTGATATGTGTTCATTTATTTGTGTAATTATTAGAATGTATATTTATCAGGTACCTACCAATAGTAGGTAATACATCTGGATTATAATATTTTTATTGAGTACTATTCTTTCTATGTAACAATACTCCTCTCCGTCCAAAAGCTTGTCTGGAAGAGATCGCTTTTTAGCGATAAGAGCACCCATTATACATTTTCTTGTGTAAAGATTGATGTGTAAAGATGTCGCAAATATGAGAATATGGATTTTCAAGATCATTATTGGAATTAAATAAATACAGAATATTGTTATTGATTAAGAACACAGCTTTTTCAAAATATGTATACTATTTACAAATTCACCGTGTATATTACAATTATACATGACGACGCAGCGGGCGGATGCAGGAGATTGCGGGTTCGATTCCCGCCGCAGAACGTCCAGCGTTATTTATTTATTTATCACACGTATCGTAACATCATACAAACAGTAAGTAGAAATATAATGATTTAAGAAGTAAATCAATCTACTCATCTAATTTACATGTTAAATTCTCTACCCATTATAAGTAAGCGATCTAAAGCTACACCCTAATTTAAAAAAGGGGCGCTGCAGGAGTGCCGACAAGAGTGGAAACTTTAACAATTACGAGATACTTATATGCAGAGGTGTCGGTAACGGTAACAGTGTCGCGTGTTCAATGGTTTTTTCTTTTTTCCCATCTCAAAAAATGTCCAACGCGCCTAAAAAAGTTTTCACATCAAAAATTCTAATTATTTTCAGTAGCAAGCTGGTTTTAGTATTCGTATTTACGTAACCGAATCGCTAGCGAAATTTTACGTCCTCCGCAGCGCAGTGGGCGAATAGCTGTCTGAAACGCTGGAGGTTGCGGGTTCGATTCCCACCGCGGAACAAATATTTGCATGATCTACAGATATTTGTTCCTGACAACCTGATACAACTTGCTGGGAGCCATTGGGTGCAACCCGCACAAGATCGATCGCTCTGGAAATCTATGTATGTTAGTAGATGTCTTACAGCTACGATATGATATGATGAAATTATAAATCAAGGAAACGATTGGTCGTATCGTTATGATTAACTGAAGCAGCTGATCATCTATTTAGTCAAGTGAAAGTCAGCTATCGCTAGATCAAAATAGTATCTATTTTCGAGTGGCACTAAAGTGAAACTTTAGTATGTTACTAAACTAATATTATTTACTCTGTATTGGACAAGTGACTGCGCGTGTGTAATTAATCAATCACAAGCCAGAACACGTCAGCTTCCTAGCTTAATTATTTACTGAACTCGTTTCTAAAGGTTATAGTTTGTTTTACATTACGCGATATAAGATCTAGTATCCTTTCTAAATATTTATTTCTAGACGACCTCTGTGGCGCAGTGGACGGATAGCCGGCTGAGACGCAGGAAGTTGCGGGTTCGATTCCTGCTGCGAAACTAATGTTTTCATGGTCTACATATAACTAAGCAAAGCTTGAACTATGGGAACCAGATAGCTGATAGAATACTTATATATATATTTTGTAAATATAATAATATAGAGAAACAACCAGACCCGGAACAAATATCTGTAGATCATGCAAACATTTGTTCCGCAGTGAGAATCGAAAACGCAACCTCCAGCGTCTCAGACAGCTATTCGATGGCAGACCATTAGATGGAAAGACGGCGCTGGGAGCCGTTGGTGCAGGCCGCACAATCGGTCACTCTAGAAATCGATGGCTTATGTTCAGTGGACATGCGTTTTGTTGCTCTCAGGTCAGCTCGGAAAATTTCAATAAAAACATCTTCATCATCATTCAACATCATTTCAGTCTGAATCCATTTAGGTCTCTTTATTACGCCATTGTCTCGGTCGCCTGTGAGTCTCGTCCATTGTTTCCCAGCCACGCTGACAATGTCAGTCGACCATCTGGCGGGTGGTCTGCCTCTTGGTCTACGAGCATCCCTTGATCATCATTTACATCTTATTTTTTTTTAATCTTTTAAGGTATGAATAGGTACATATAGGTAGATCTGGCTTATAATATTTTATAAAATATTCTCTACATATATTAAACCTCGGCTAATCTTCTATTTCATAATTCTACTCTCATACAAAGGGTGTCTGGAAGAGATCGTTTTTAGCGATAACACCGCCCATTATACATTGTGTTCTCCCATTTATTTATTTTTATTCGGAAAACAAACAGTACTTATTTCTAACAAGAACCACTTTAAACACGTCTTATTACCATTTACATGTTTTCGCATATGATATTAAAGTGAGCTTGTTTGTTTAGTTAACATTTTCAAAACTAAAAGAATCTTATCTAGCTTGTTAGGTATTATAAAGAATTTTCATTTATTCATTCATCTTTATCTTAAAACTCCAGTTGAGAACCGCATCTTTTGTTTTCTTCGCTCAACATCGCAACTTATTTACCTAATAAATCAGCAATTCCAAAATAGCAATTCCCTTTCATACTTTGCCAAATCACATTTTATTTACGCACGAAATAATTTCAAAGCTCGTATCCTCAAGGATAGTCTTTCTAAGTTAGAGCAACCAAAACAAAATCATAAGAAACGTTAAAAACAACGGCTAAATAACTAGCGAATAGAACTAAGCGCGGATAATATCTCTCATGTAAGGATGTTTGCAGGATATCGTACAGTCGGCGAAGAATACTTGTGAACTTTACAATCCTCGCAAAACTGAATGTTAAATATCTGTTGTATTTGGTTGTCTGTGTTGGTGACATCGTAGGTCAACAGAAAATCTAAACAGAAACTATTTGTATTTGTTATAACTTTTTATTTTTCACATACGCAAAATGCTCCACTGCCCAATAATTGTGATAACGAAGCTTTTGAAAAGGTTCCAGAAAAAGTAAAAGGCTCTATCTACAATAGTTATTTAGGAAATCGCGATGATATATAGTACTGAACCCTCAGCGTCTAAGTCTCTCTCGCACTTGATCGGTCTTGTTTATTCATAAATTGTCTCTGTGTACGAGTATATCGATTGTAGCTTCTAAAAGGCTTAATCGATGTGTTTTTGAAAGCTGATGTTTTCGAAATGGTTTTTATTATATATATAGATGGAAATGTATATGATATATTTTTGTATGATTTGTACGTTTTTTTGGAAATGGATTTGGTAGAAACTGTTATTATACTAATAATAAAAAGAGACAAAGTTTGTTGTTTCGGGTGGTAATCTTAGAGACAATTGAATCGATTCTGTAAATTTATTCACGGATAAAAAAAGGGTAGCTACCCCTGATATAGGCTATATTTTATTTTAATTGCTGATTAAAATGGGTATATATCGCGTATGTACCTTTTTATACCGTATACCCGTTTTGATCAGTAATTATGTACAGTGATGGCGAAAGTTTTAAAATACTATATTTTATTTTGTCAAAAATCTTTAAGAAGCCGATTGCTGTGACTAACTACTTAGTAAGTACTTGGTTGGTTAGTAGTTACTTGGTAAGTTCATAGTCTTGCTTTTTACAGATTGTGCGCTTAGCTTTTTTCTGCTGACTGTACAAAAGTGCAAGACGTTCGCTAAGTTACGCTGCAGTTTGCGTTGTTATTCCCAAAGTTATCCGAGGCGAGTCAATAACACCGTTAGCTAAAATATATGGCGCTAGTTTATACTTTACTTACATTTACGACAAAATCCTGCATTAAAAGTATTACGGTTATGGCTATTTTTTATCTGTCAACTTGATATTTATTATAATCATCATCTTAATATATTATATTTTGTGACGTCATCACGTGGATGCCACTGAGAGATATCTATCTAATATATAAAAATCTCATGTCACGGTTTTAGTGCACTTGCACTCCTCCGAAACGGGTCGACCGATTTTAATGATTTTTTTTACATATATGGTAGGAGAATAGGTTGCAAGGTATTTGTCACCCTCCTACCCCCCCCCCCCCTTTTTTTGTATGAACACCATATAATTTAAACTTCGTTCATTGATGTGAAGTCATTTACATGAAGTGTCGCGTCACTTTCACAAGAGTGTTTATATAGTTTCATCCTGAAGTTCCCACGGGAACGGGAAATTTCAAGCGTACGCAGCCGCGGGCGGGTCTGCTATATATATATATATATTTGTTTTATTATGGCTCCCAGCAACCCTTCTCAGGTCTTCTTTTCATCTAGTGGGAGACCATACTACGCTGTGCTTTAAGGTGCTAAATTAATAGTCATAGTCAGCTATTCTTTGCTATCAGTAACTAAGTGAACTAAGTGTTGAATTATTTTTAACCGACTTCAAAAAAGGGAGGAGTTTCTCAAGTTGAGGATAAATGTTGCTTGCACTCCAGAGTGTGTGGTAAGCTCTTTAATAATTAAGTAGAAGTTTCATTAAGTAACCACTTTTTATTAAGTAACCACTTTTCATTTAGTAACCACTTTTTTAGAGTTCCTTTGGATACATTTATGTTAAAAAGTTATTTTAAATGTCAACGTTTTGCAGTCGCGTATTTTATTTTTAACTAGTTGACCCGCCGAACTTCGTACCGCCTTGACATACATATGACACGGGCTATCAATGTACGTCACCCCGGTAGAATTGTCAATTGGCCATCATTAGCTGCATCTATGTATGAGAAATTGAATTTTCTTCATAATTTCTTTTTGTTTGAATTTTTCCGATATTTTAATAGTTATTTTGCTATTCGGGGCGAAGACAAATCCAACAAATCAATGATCATCAAAATCGGTCCAGCCGTTCTTGAGTTATAATGTAACTAACCCGACTTTGATTTATATATATGTATATAGATTTATCAATCTGCATTTTCTTTCTGCTGGTCCCTTCTAATTCAATTGACGTGTTGAGAACTACCTAAACTCAAGGTGAATATTTTTCTGTCAAAAAGCGCGCTTCAAAAATGTATCTTACGATGTTTCCCGAACGTTTCCTTTTCAAAATGACGAACAGCATTTTGAAAACGTACATGATAAATTAAAAATATCTTAAGACCACTTAAGACATCAGATGGCGCGACGACTTGGATATGCATTTACCAGACTGGCCTACTGCAGCACGGGATCGAAAAAACTGGGAAGAAGGGGAGGCTTTTACCCTGCAGTGGAACAATACAGTAAAAAAAACAAAGTAAGATTGCTAGTAAAATAAAAATAAATTATTTCATCAAAAGTCAAATCACGACTTGAAAAGAATATAATCAGAATATTACAGTTACCTTGTAGTACCTTGATTAATATCATGCGTTAATGAAAAGGGAGAGGGCTCCTATGTGGGTCTGGCTACATAGGTAAATAAAAGCCCTACATAAAAGTTTACATCACATTCGTGATAACCGAACAAAATTTCTAAAATAATAAAATAATTAGATCACGGCACCGGTAACCTAACAAGTTACTTTGAACTACATTTTAGTCTCATTATGTTGGTATTTAAGTAGGGTATTCGAATTCTTAGCTGTACCAACGAGTACCAACCTAATAAAAACTATTTTGTAATGGAATAAATTATATCCAATAAAAATAGCATCGTTACAACATGACCTCTACCTGATTAGTATTTAATATACTCACTAATATTATTAAACGCGAAAGTTTGTAGGTGTATGGACGTTTGTTACTTTTTCACGTCGTAACGGCTGAACCGATTTCGATGAAATTTAGTATGTATGTAGATTATAACCTGGATTAACAGATTGGCTACTTTTTGTTGACAAACCACGCGTTCGAAGCCACTGGCGGAAGCTAGTATTAACTATATGTTCGATGGTTTCATGATAAGGAACTATTAAATTCTGAAGATAATCACAATTTCGATGTACATTTTATGATACCAATATATCTATGAATGGTATGAATTCGTTAATTTACAATACCAATGACATACGCACCGTTATCACGCGATTTTATAAAATTTTGAAGGGTACTTAATTTAGTTTATTAGTTCTATGTGTTGAACCAAAATAATTTTATTTAAAATGATATAATCAAAAATTATGATTTATGTCATATATACACAAAAAAATAATGTTTTAAAATTCAGGGTAAATTTAAAAACAGTCCACAAATTTCGAGAATCGAATCAGAAATAATTTGTTTTTTTCAATCCAATATTTAAGTTAAAATCGACGGCTACGAAAATTCTATGCGTAGTTATATGGTACCTACTAAGATATACTATACATGTATATTACGTGATTTGATACGTTGACGATAAATGTTCACACAGGGCACTAGTATTGTTGCAAAGTAGGTTTTTTTTCGAATTCATTACCATATCAAATTTAACATTTTCAAAGCACCTTAAATCAAGTCCTAAAATATCAATAAAACAGCCTGTATAAAATAGGTAAACAAATCATATTCATTTATCATGTAAGTAGGTACCTGTTAAACTGACTAAGCGGCATCGTCGCAAAGGCGCCGCCGATTTACGTTAAAAATTGTTATTGGAAATGTGTACTGGATACATTTTGAAGCACCGGTATTAAACCCACCTCTAAAATCAGTTTAAACGATGCCGGATGTGTGTTTTAAATTAAGGTTGTAACATATATTAAGATAGAAACTAAGCAAAAGCTTGTTCCTTAACAAGATTTTGCTTAGTGTTGGGCTAGATAGCGCTGCATGAAATGTCCAGCGCTATTTATTTATACAAACCGACAGGCCGACAGATAGTGATCTCTGAACCGTACTAATATATCGTGCAATATAATCAACTAGCCACCGCGCAAAAAACTAATGGTCTATAAAACTTAGAAAAGAAAGAACTAATTAGTTTTTTTTTCGTCTATAACATTAGATCTAGTTTGACCCAATTTCATAATATGTACACTTTATCATCCCATATTTATCATCTTTATTTTATAAATAGTATACTTTTTTTATAGTGTTATCCGAACACTTACGGAAAATTCCAAGATTTTAAAACAATTCATCAGGTGACTAATTTATTAAAAGTGATGTCTATAGAATGAGAATCTGTTATTGGCATTAATCATTAGCTATAACAGTTTGTTTACATTGATATCAAGTGCTGTTGAATCTGTAAAGAATAAAAAAAACTCAAAAATTTTCCCGTTTTTGCTTTAAAATTTTTGAGATGGTTTAAAATCTTTATTTTATAAAGTCTATGAAAATAAATAATACGCAAATTACAGCAGTATCTATCCTAGTATCTCTGCTTAGTTTGGGGCTAGATAGCGCTGTGTGAAATGTCCAGCAATATTTATTTATTTAGTATCATTTCCTAGTTATTTTACTCATAGATACAGCGTTTTCTTCCTATCATCATATTTTAGGTAGCTAAAATCTAGCTTCCACCTGCGGTTTTGCACGCGTTTATCAATAAAAAGTGGTCAATGTCTTGCCTTAATCCAGGTACCCATCTATCCGTATACATTTCATCCAAATCGGTTGAGCCGGTACGACGTGAAAGCGTAACAAACGAACTCACTTTCGCATTTAAAATATTAAGTACTAGCTAACCCGCCCCGACTTTACACGGATTGTTATCTAAATAAAATATAGCCTATAACCCTCAAGGATAGTGTCCATAGGCTACAGTAACCGCTTACCATCGGGTGGATCGAATGCTTGTTTCCTACCTTAGTAGTATAAAAAAAGGATGGTGTAGTTTTCTATCAGTGAAATCATTTTCAAAATCGGTTTACTAGTTTCGGATATTAACCGTTACAAACAAACTTATAAACAAATTTTACCTAGTTATTAATTTTACCAATTAACTTTATTAGTATATTAATGTGAAAATTGTACTTATAAGTATCAATATATGTATCTATATAGATTTCTGTATAATTTAAAAGATCAGTAGGTGGCTATAGTTACGTACAGTAGGTACGTTGTAAACGACAAAAGTTTCTATATTTTTGCCACACATTAGCAAAAACTCTAACGTACTCTTATGATTCTAAAGTAAAAAGCGTTTAAAAAATTATCCATCTAAAGTATTTATTATCGAAATACTTAAAACGCTTAAAACTCATAAAAGTTTCCCGGCAGCCATTAAACCAGGTATAAATTTTCTTCAAGATAGATTTGAGATTTTATCAGTACGTGTTCTATCACTAGATAGTGCATAAAAGTACATTCCCAACGATTTCCGTAAATAAACGTCCTATAATAACGATAAGACGCATAACAGATAAGCCCACTATACGACAATACATTAGTAATAGTAAAAATAAATACGATTAAAAATTAAAAAATAAACCAACCAAAAAAAATCCGGAGCAAAAAAATCCAAATCAAAATTATGCACAAATAAACACTTCACACCAACATAATCTTTCGGCACGAAAAAGCACATTTAGAAAAATCTTAGAAAGCTCTGAAAGTTCACTTTACTGGCACAACACACAACTTTACCGTTTGCCGCCAACTCCTTCAACTTTTGAACGAAAGTTTAAAAAAAATAACTGGATTTTTTTATTGGAATAGTTTTGCGAATTCTAAATTTGTATTTCGCGTTATTTGGCGCGCGTGATCCCGATTTCGATTGTGGAATTTTCGGCTATGTAAGGGAAGATGCTCGCATAGCAGTGGCTTAGATGTGACTGTGGTGTGCCGCGTCCGTCCAACTGTATGGCCGGAGTCGACTTTCGCCCCGACCGGTCGCCCTACAGCTCGGGCGACCGGTGACGCATCCAGGAATTCATATTTAAAAACTGTGACTAAATTATTCTTATTAGAGAATCACCCGCGAATTGCCAATTACACTGTAAAGTAGATCTTGAACAAGTATACCGTACTTACCGGCTGGCAAACCAGTCATGACTGAATTAAGGGTAGTGAAATTGGAAATGCGGATATGGATTTTTTTAGGAGTCACGTTTTTATTTTAGGAATTTTTACTTATTTCTATGCGTGATGTTTTCAACTGCAGGGCAAAGGCCATAAGCTTGTGCCATCTCTAGGTTGCATAAAAAACATAAAAGAACACTCGCTTTCTTTTTTTCCTTTATGTTAGGTACCTATACTATTTAATAATAATCTCATAACAATGTTCTAAGATCAAACTTATTTAGTCCAACACAAATATTTAAGCTAAGTGCAGCCAAGTTCAGTTTGGTATGGTAGGTACCTGTCCTGGCACAAAATATTGCATCGCACAATTATACGCACCTAATTATTACATTTATGAGTTTAATTTTTGAAGTGAAAACTTCTTTAGGTGCGTTGGGCATTTTTTTAAATGGGAAAAAACCATTGAACTAACGACACTGTTACCGTTACCTACACCACTATAGTGAAAACGTCTCTAGGCGCGTTGGGCATTTTTTGAGATGGGAAAAACCATTGAACCGCGACACTGTTACCGTTACCGACACTTCTGTCTTCTGTATCTCGTAATTGTTCAAGTTTTCACTTCTGTCGGCACTCCCAGAGTGCCACTTTTTTATATAATTGGTAATTATCATCATAACCACACCATTCTTCCAAAGAGTCCTCTCCATTCTATGGTTGTCAATAAAAACATTACCCTCCTTCTGCGCAGTCAGGTTAAAAGTGCACAAGTCTTAATCCCGGTCATAATCTTTATGGTTACCAAATTTCATTGAAATCGGTCCAGTCGTTTATTAGAGAAAACTTAATAATCAGACAACCAAAGAGACAATTTACTTTGAAATTTACAATATTCGAATGGACATGATAATGTTCATAATTGACGAAGCATAGTTTATCTGTGTCACTACAACAAAAATAAAATGTTCTATGAAACTCTATTGAAATAACACGAAGAAGGAAAATAAGATGAATATTTAGTTTGAGTGTGTAAATGAAGAATACATTTACCGCGAACGGCTCTTGAATGAAATAAATTCCTATTATAATGAATTACTTGGGTTTTATTGTTTATCTTGACTAAGTAATGTTCTCCAATGCCAAAATTCCTTGAGGTAAAGTTTACCTTAAATTTAGGTAAGTAATTCTTAGAAAATTTTGCTACATAATTCCTCAAACATTAGCAAAGGTCTAGATTTTAAAAATCTGAGAAAATAAGTCATAGGTCAAACAATCAATTAAACATACATTTTTTTGTAGCATTTGGAGATGGAACAAGGTTAAGTGGTAACCATCGCCTATAAGAAAGTTTACCCTCGTAGGTCACGCACCTTCATGCATGCCCTACGATGCACGGCCCTGCGTCAATCAATTTGAGATGTACAGGTGTAAAGCCTCATGTGCCTGTAATTTCACCGGCAACCATACCTTTCAAACCGAAACACAGCAATGCTGCTTGGTGGCAGAAATAGGTATGGTGTAGTACTTCTCCGGACGAGCCCTTTCACAAGAAAATCTACTACTCTTAAACTCTACTACTACATACAATCAAACATAGGTTAAATAATAAATAAATATTGCGGGACATTTCACAAAGCAATATCTAACCCCAAACTAAGCAGAGTTTGTATTATGGGAATCAGATAACTGATAGAATACTTATATATATATTTTTTTTTGTAAATACATACTTATGATATATAGAAAAACACCCAGACTTGGAACAAATATCTGTAGATCATGCAAACATTTGTCCCGCGGCGGGAATCGAACCGACTAACTCCTGCGTCTCAGCCGGCTATACGCCTACGGCGCCACGGAGGTCGTCGAATAAAAAATCAAATAAAAAGTCGAAATAATAAAAAAATGCTAATTTCAAATTCAAATTATTCAGATAAAATACAATACATTTAGTAACGGAAATAATATTCAATTAATTACATGACTATACAGGTTTACAGGCACAGGTTTAATACCTACGGTGGGAGATAATGATCATTTTGTGTTCACATACCGTCCTGTGAATAGCATGTATGTTATACTTCTGTGAAAATAAAAATGTAATAAAAAAAACATATACATGTAAATAAATATACAATTTAGATTATAGATATAATTATAAAACTGCCCACAATATAAACAGACGGACAACGAAATTATCCTTTAAGGGTTCCTTTTTTCTTTTTGAGGTACGTTATGGGATTACTAACTTCCGCCAGCGGCTTTGCACGCGTTTTTTGTTACCAAAAAGTAGCCTATGTGTTAATCCAGGTTATATTCTACATACCAAATTTCATCGAAATTACATTGTTCTACAAGAGGCATAAGCGATCATTGCACCCGAGATGTCTTGGCTAATTAGTCGAGGGTGCTATTGATCGTTTACACCCGAGTATAACACATAACTTTTCATCACAAATACGAGGAACTTAAAAAATGAATTCGTATTCAGTTGTTGCCAAAAAAAAATTAGTTCTCCGTACTTATCCATTTTTTTTTACTACTAAACTATGTCCTCTTAAATTAAATAGAAATAAGAATTTGTCATGGAGGTTATATTTCATTAATTTTAATTTCAGTATATTATTAATGCAATAAGCGTCATTCTATTTTGAAATTTACTTACGCCTCTAGGGGAGTAAATTGCATTTACATATCAGGTATCGAACTAAAAATTACCAACTTTCAGAGATCCGTGATGAAAAGTGTTTGTGTCTTAAACCAAACTTTTTAACCGGACTGGAGATCTAGCCTCATAATACTGCGTCTCAAATTTTACTTACAATTTTAAGACACCATTGTATGATAATCTGTGGGTTATATTATAAGTCCGGACATAATACTATATAGGCAACCAACATCGGCAGTGGAAGTTGTGAACAGTAACCTAGTTACCAGGAGCGCAGGAAACAGGAGCGGTGCAGGATACAGGACGACTTCCTTTTACAACTTCGCAATGTTGCACTGTTGTGTTTGTCAAATATTACGTACTAGCTGTTGCCCGCGACTTTGTACGCGTTACACGACTAAATGTGTAGGTAACATAGAAATAAAGCTAAACTCGCTGTTGCAACTTGACTTGACACCCCATTTTTAGCCCATGGCCACTGATTTATGGGCCTATGTGGTAATCCAGGTTATAATCTAGGTATATACCAAATATCATCGAAATTGGTTCAGCCGTTACGACGTGATTGAGTAACAAACAAATAAATAAACAAACAAACATCCAAATTTTCACATTTATAATATTAGTGTGACTAGCGTTCGCTGGCGGTTTGTTCCGTGTATTATATTCGCATAAGCTAGTAATTCGTCTCCGACATGGTTTATCAACTTGTATAGCCAGATAGGACCTGCATTTAAGGAACAGAAGCGTTCTATCAATGTTACTAGCGATCTAAAATTATCAAATGGAACGTTGTTCTGTTAGGAAACAAGTTACAAGCGCTTCGCGCGTTTTAATATCTCGCGGGAATTGTTTGGGATAAATATTATCCTAGCTTTTCTATAGATTGATTTGTGTATACCAATGTCATAGATATCCAGTTCAGCTGTATTGCATGATTTTAGGATAAACAAACAATCATAGGTATGTTTACAATTAATTATAATAAATAATGCTGGTCATTTCACACAGCGCTATCTAGCCCCAAACAAAGTATTTTTTTATCATGTAAGTACTTATAATATTATAGAGCTAAATATCCAAACCTGAAACAAATATCTGTAGTCCATGCAAACATTTGTCCCGCAGTGGGAATCGAACCTGCAACCTCCTACGTCTCAGTCGGCTATTCGACCACTGCGCCACATAGTCGGTTGACATTTTTAAGTTGATGCCATTGTTGTTATCTGGACTAACTTTGAGAGAATCAGATACAGATTTATCATAGGTTAGGTCAGCCTACATTAAATAAATAAATATTGCTGGACATTTCACACAGCTCTATCTAGCCCCAAACAAAGCAAAGCTATAGGAACCAGATAACGAATAGAATACTCAGGTATACACTTTTTTTGTTAATATCACGGAACAAATATCTGAGACCATGCAAACATTTGTGGAATCGAACCCGTAACGTCCTGCGTCTCAGCCGACTATTCGCCCACTGCGCCACAGAGGTAGTCAGACTTTACTTTCAGAGTGGTATATTTTTCAACTAATACATTCACCAAAAAAAAAACAACTCATCCAAACATAGTGTTTAACGCAAAGTATTATTACTTTATAGCAATATTATTATTATCTAAACACCTAACGCATTATCGTTATAATCTTTAATATTAGTTTTTAACACACCAGCGACATAATAGTATAAAGTCAGGGTTTCTGAAAAAACGGTAGCCCACTTTGACGGGCGTTATTCAGTCAACCACGACGACGTAAAACTACTAAAACGGTGTATTTGCTAGGCGACAAAACAGCCAGCCTTTATGTATAACGAGAATATGGGCCGTAATATGCGATGCGGTGCGATTGTGGGACGTCAGAATTATTTTCTGACTCAGTAGCGGAGAAACAAAAACAAATTAAAAAAAAAGTATTTACTTAAAATTCACATGTGTACATAACTAAGGAAAGACAGTGATGATTATAATTTAATCTATGAATGACGTCCTGTGCGATAAGACCGCCCATTGTACTTACCTTAATTTTTGTGTATTTTTATTGTATTTTTAATTTTGTTGGTGTGCAATAAAGAGTATTCTATTATATTCTATTCTACGAGGAGTGATCCAAAAGTAATGATAATCAATAATAAACACAATGAATAAAATAAAAAAATAAACATTTAGTCCATCTAAACCTAAAATTCCCTTAGAAAAAAAATCTTTATCTTGACTCTCAAAAAAGTCCTCAACCGCGGCCATCACGTCGCTATCATCGTCAAATTTCTTGCCTCGGAGGTGTTCCTTGAGTCGTGGAAAGAGATAGAAGTCACTGGGGGCTAGATCTGGTGAATAGGGGGGGTGTTCCACCAGCTCGAAGCCCGCTTCCTGAATGGCAGCCATGGCAATTGCAGCTTTGTGAACCGGTGCGTTGTCTTGATGGAACAGCACTCCAGCCCGCAGTTTACCTCGCCTTTTCTCCTTAATAGCCTCCCGCAATCTTCTTATTTGTTCTGCATAGTAGGAGACTGTAATAGTGGTCCCCTTTTCCAAGTAGTCCACCATGATTATTCCTTTAGCGTCCCAAAAACAGACGCCATAACCTTCCCTGCTGATCTTGACACTTTGAATTTCTTCGGCGTCGGTTCATCGGATCGTTTCCATGTCATCGATTGTTGTTTTGTTTCAGGATCAAAATGGTGGATCCAGGTCTCGTCCATGGTCACAAAACGTGACAAAAAATTATCTTTGTCTGCCTGAAACTTTTCGAGATTTGCTCTTGACATGTCGACTCGTTTCTTCTTTTGCTCGTCATTTAACATTTTCGGTACCCAACGCGCGGAGACCTTTCTCATATGCAATTCGTTCGCAAGAATTCTTTGAATGCTGCCATATGAGATCCCTGTGACCTCAGCTACATGCCTGATAGTCACTCTTTGATCTTCCAATACAACTTCTTCAACTTTTTTCACATTTTCTTCAGTGTGGGACGTCGATGGGCGTCCTTCGCGGTGTTCGTCTTCTGTCGATGTTCTTCCCAGCTTAAACTCCTTAGCCCAGCGTGCAACTGTGGAATATGGAGGAGAAGAGTCCCTTAATGTTTCCACCAAGTCGCTGTGTATGTCTTTGGTACACATTTTTTTCAAGCAGAGGTATTTAATGACAGCTCTGATTTCGTGTTTTTCCATTTTTATGTTCACTCCTTGACAGTCCGTATTCAAATGAATGTAGCTCCCGGGAATCGTGGCCTATTTATATGATTTTTTTTCCTGAACTAGTGGGTAACTGAGCAAGTGACTGATATTTTTTTGTATTTTTGTGTGCACTAGAAATAACTGATTATCACTACTTTTGGATCACCCCTAGTATTCTATTCCTGTGATGTCGTACGGTCTCAGGATAACAAAATTGTCGCCTAGACACAAATTGACATTATGTACTTCTCTCCGCTACATTACTGCCGGTGCGCTGTAGCCGCTATACCAAAAAACCATGGTTTAAAAGCATCGCACCTTCAAATATAAATATTTAAATACGAATATTACTGACGACATTGTCATTCATTAAACTTTCTCCCAAGACGAACGCCCTTTCAATGGCGTCAAAAGATTCACGAATAGATTTAAAATGTTACTTACTCCAATTCAAAGGGCTTTATGAATAAGATAGTGCACTCTCACAGAGATTGAGAGCAGTACTAATGTTTTTTTAAAGACTTTGTATTGTTATTTGCCATTCAACTGTCTCGCAAAACGTTATAATATTTCTTTTAAAACGTCATCGTTCTATAACGTCATGATTATTTACAAAAATTCTTCAAAATAGGTAAAGTCAAAGATGAAAAACGTGGCACTCCGGGAGTGCCGACAGAAGTGAAAACTTGAACTATTACGAGATACTTATATACAGAGGAGTCGGTAACTGTAACAGTGTCGCTAATTCAATGTTTTATTTCTATCTTAAAAAATGCCTAACGCGCCTAAAAAAGTTTTCACTTCATATACAGAGGTGTCGGTAACGGTAACAGTGTCGCTAGTTCAATGGTTTATTCCAATCCCAAAAAATGCCCAACGTGCCTAAAGAAGTTTTCACATCAAAAAAATGGTACGGATTGTCACTATCTTGAAAGCGAAGCTATCAAAGTGTGCCAGTCTGCTCGTAAATATACATGTCCTTCACGCACACATTTACAACACCCATGCCAATCGGCAGTCACACGTTTTACGTCTGTAAATATGACAAAATAACCATTTTCATACTTACTAGATTCTGCCCGTGGCTTCGCCTGTTCGGTTGGCAATAAAAAATAGCAATTTTGTCAATCCAGGTCATCATCTACCTACTACGTGTTTTGTTATGTACGACATTAAATGAAAACACCGGTAGGGATACCAGCTAGTATTGGTGTCAAATAGGTTTTCTTCAAATTCATCACCATAGAAAATATTAAATTTTCAAACAACATTAATATCAATTCCTTAATTATCAATGAAACAGCCTGTATAAAATAGGCCACCAAATTGTATTCATTCATCATGTAAGAGCGGCATCGTCGCAAAGGCGCCGCCAATTTACATTAATAATTGTTTATTGGAAATGTATCGATTACTGGTTAAATATTGAAGCTACCGGTATTAAACCCACCTCTAAAATCAGTTAATACGATTCCGGATGTGTGTTTTAAATTAATGTCGTATGTGGTATGTACATACCACATCAAAATTCGAGTCGTGAAAACGTTACAAACTGGCATAGAGAAAGAGTTACTTACGAATTTATAATATTAGTGTGGTCTCCGTATAACGTCGCACATTTGTCGGAATGGATGTGGCATGTCCATCAGAGCTAGTCCGGAGGAAGATATAACTCCTTCCAGTCAGTTGTAATTGGGTCATCTAGCAATATACACAAGATCTTGACACGATTTTACATGAAAACTTGACCTTTAATAACCGCAATTGAAAACATTGAGACGACCAGCGGGGCTATTTTCAATGTCGGAAAGCTATCGGATTTGTCCGATAGTTTTTTTCAGATTCGATTCGAATCTGAAAACGCTATTTTCAAAAACGTTGTAACGTGGACCTTAATTTGTGTCATAATAATCATAATTAAAACGCCGCGAACCAAAGAGTTCGCAAAAAACTAATATTAACGGGCTATCAACTAATATTTTTGAACATGTGGTGGAGTCCAAGTTTTACCGTATGCTTAATTTTTTGACTTTTTTTATTTTTGACGACCTCTGTGGTGCTGTGGGCGAATAACTGGCTGTGACGCAGGAGGTTCCGGGTTCGATTCCCGGCGCGGAACAAATATTAGCATGATCTACAAATATTGGTTTCGGATTTGGATGTTTTTCTATATAATATAAGTATGTATTTACAAAAAAAAAAGTATATAAGTATTCTATCAGTTATCTGGTTCTCATAGTAGTAGCTCTGCTTAATTTGAGGCTAGATAGCGTTGTGTGAAATGTCCAGCAATATTTATTTATTATTGTTACGAGCTGAGGGTTCGGGATAAAATAATGGGAATCGATTCAACCAAAATAACACTTTTATCCAACACGATGACGATGAATACGCAAACTTGGTCACACGTAATCACAACACACTAATTAACATCACTGTTGCACCACTTAAAGTCACCGAAATGATCGCACGTATAGCTTAATCCAGACTGACTCGCGAGACCCTTCTCCACGTCAGTCCTCCAGGGCCTCGCTGAGACTCACTCAGACTGACTGACTGTCCGGCCATCTCTCCGGCCTATTTATATCGCACACATTTCGATTGTTCGAGAACGATCTCGATCCTTCCGGGAAAGGGTCGGTGTTTCGACAGAACGACCAATCCCCATTGTGCGTAACAGCAGACAATAACAACAATAACACAGCAAGACAAAAGCGCTCGAGAAACTTCGATTATTACTCATTGTTTAACAGCCTCGGCGTAACATTATATTTATTTTCAAAAATGTATAACGAATGAAATTTTCCCAAAATAAAACTATCCAATATCTTTTACCATGTTACATAATATTTTATGGTTAAGTTTCATCAGTCGTGACAATGTAACAAACAGACAGACAAACAGAGACAAGATAGACAGAGATATAATTACTTTTGAATTTTTAATATTAGTATGGATTTTTACATACATATTTACTTATTTTAATTACTTATCGTCATATGATTGAAACTTTGCATTTAACGACAAAGCTTGGATGTTATGATGACTGTTATCAAGATCTCATTAATTATGAGTATTTTGCATTAGTAAAATGATGCAGTTATGAACCAGTTGATAGACCAGAATCGAAAAATATTCCTTATCAGTTATTCATATTTTGCTCGCAGACAACTCACTTGTTTTACCCACCTACCCTATATCACTTTACATTTTTAACACATCATTTTAATTTTAAAAAACTGCACTCTAATGTTTCTACACTCTGTTATGTCAGCACTCTATATTTCAACGCTACTGAAGCGATCGTCAAACATTGGCCAATGACTAACGTGTTTATAATCTTATTCAGAAAAGTAAATTCAGAAAAATCGACAATGTCCAACTTTGACAAATGAAATCGAGCTGTCAATATCGCATTGATTCGTTCAACAAGTCCTATAGTTTTCATAATTATAACTTCATTAAAATTCGGTCGCATTACAATGTATATTCTCGAGTTATGTCAAATGCAATTACAGACACTGCGATTCGATCGAAATACAATCGAGTTACTATAAATATGTCATTTTGCTTTCTGTTTGTCCGACGTCTTCAAAGTGAAACAATTGGAGACTAATGCTATTATTTCATCTGTATTACAGCTTCTGCATGGCTACCGTCGCGTCGGCTATAATAAACTGAAATCCGATATCCCTGCCTACTACAACCTCTTTGCCTACGAGATCTCTGATAAGACGATCGTTCGCTCATTATTTACGACCTGCTCAGCGGCGTTGATTACGCCAAAATTGACGTAGCATTTTTATTGCGCCAACGTTTGATCCAACGTTCGTGGGGAATTTTGCACCATCATTATATTATACAGTAGTTTAGCATGAGTTTCTATATAAATAGTAACACCATGTTTTTTATATTTAGTGTACAATCAAGTATCGTTTAGTATGTAACCTGATCAAGTTTGTTTGCGATAGGTAAACGATTAGCCATCGGGGAAGATTAACATGCTGGCTAATCGTTTTTTTTTATTGATTATAGCCAAGCGCCTGACCACTACCTCTCCTGGTGATATGGTAAGTGATGGTGGGATCGAAGATGGAGCATGCTTGCCTAGAAAGAACCTATTCACTCTGGACTTGAAGACTCCGAGATTATACTGGTTCGGAAAAACATACACCGAATCAGGAGTGGAACAAGTGAGTTGCACTCCTTACTTGTGCTAACAAGGTGTGCGTTTCGGAAGGCGATCTGTGAATTTTTTGGCCTCAAATTTGTTTGATAGCGAATGAAAATGATAAATATATGGAAAGATGACCTAGCAAAGGTTGCTGGGAGCCTTTGGGTGCAGGCTGTACAGTATCGGTTGCTCTGTAAAACTATGGGAAGAGGTCTATGTTCAGCAGTGGTCCTGTGGCTGATTTGATGATGGCGATAAAGGGTATAAGGTTGAAACACGGCAGCTGCGCTTTAGATTTGTAAAGCGATGTATAAATTTATTCATTTACACTTCACGCCCTTAATCCCGCTGAATAGAAGGGGTCGATTCGCATTGTCACGTGTGCGTCTGCGCATCACGATACACACCGAATCGATTTCTAAGCACGTGACATTTGTTCATTTTAACCGACTTTGAAGGGAAAAAATGATTAATTGAGAGCACTATGATATTTTTCTTCGCACATAAACAAATGTTAAAAAAAATGTTTAATCAATAATGTACAGTGATCGTGAAAGTTTGAAAAATACTATAGGGTCCCGTTTTACCCATTGGGTACGGAACCCTAAAAATAAACACAACAAATAACAATATAGATAGATAGATATAGGTACTCTTTATTTCAATATCTACAAAATCTTTGTCGCGTGATTTAACAGACGTCATAAAAAAGCATCCAACTCAGCATAAGTAGTAAGTAGTACCGGTGACATAAGTAGAGGAAATGGTATATACCATGTCCATACGCTGTAATATCACTCTCTTTTTATACATATTTTGATCGTGATATTCACGCTATCTAATGTAAATACTCACATGGGGAGATAGATTTTGTGTTTCCTTTTACCATACTTTAACATTTTCATCTTTATTTTAGTCATAAAACTCTAAATTCATTCTCGAAGCCTTAAAAAGCCCATTATTACATTGTTATATGGGTGGAAGGAGCAGAATTTTCTCGTCACAGGAGTATAAATGATGCTATATTTATTTTAACTCTTTAGGAGCAGAAACACAAAAATAAACAGACCTGTCATGGGTACTGGCATACTTGTAATTTTGACTTATATATATATATTTACTTTTAATTCTTGGTAAACCGTCAGGTTTTACTTGGAATTCACATTGAACCTCTGAAATTGATGTAAGGCTGTACTGGCCGCTAATTATAAATTTGTAATTTAATTTCGAAACAGGTCCGGATGGCATCGAGAGCATCCTTCAAAAAAGACAGCCTGGACTTGGAAACTGAGGGTGAAAGATCTGAGAGAGGAACGCTTTGAAAACAGTCTCATTTTATCAATCAGTCAGCGCAGCCCGGAAACAGTTTGTTCTTGACGGCGAAGCCCTACCGGCTTGAGCTTGGGAGCCTAACCCCCTCGAGGTTGGAGACCTCACATACCCCCCTTGGACCCTCGAGGCTGAGACCTTTGCTTATTACAGACTTGGAGATCTCAGTGGAGCTATTTCGTCTTCTCGGCCTCCCGTCGACGTAGGCTAGAGGCTCCACTAGCCGCTTTCTACCGGACCTACAGACTCCCGGATTCATCGAGTGTGCGCACCTTAGTGGGACTATAAGTGTTTTTCATAAGTATTGTATTAATAGCCAATCATTGTATTAAATCATAACACTTTGAAAATCCCTCTTTCTTTTATAAACTGTTTCTTAGGTCTAAATTTAACTTGGCTTACAGCTCTCTTATTTTACTGGAGAGAGTTGTAACGCTACAACGCATTCCTATATATTCTGATAACAAAAATATATATTATAATTTTTTTGCATCATAACATAACTGTTAGCAAGCTGAAGTAGCAGTGAGCGGGGCACCTAGCTCATAGAACTGACGGCCGTTGGGGCAGTAAGGTTCTAGAGTGGAGACCGTGCACCGGAAAGCACTGCGTAAGATCCCCCCCCCCCCCACTAGATAAAAAGACGACCTGTTATATTATAGGTGGCCGTTGGGTGCAGGCCGCGCAAGATCGGTCACTCTGGAAGTCTATGGGGGGGACTATGTTTAGCAGCTGAAATGACGATGATGAAAAAAAATGAGATAACTGATGGTTTATGATAACTATTCAAACAACCACAGAAGAAATAACACGTTTAAATTATTAACAAATTATCAAAATTACATAGTGGTTCGGAAGCGAGGGGTGGCCGGAAGTGTCACTGGTTATTTCCTCCCCACATTAGTATTGATTCGCGCTGTCACCGCAAGGGGGCCACTTTTCAACATTTTTGATTGATGCTCCTTCTATTGTGTTTTATATCTATGGATGTCATAGAATTTCTGTTGTGGAATCCTGTTGTTATTAGTTTTATGTGATACAAAATATTTAGGCTTCTGGAATTTAAGATTATTGTTTTTTTATTTGTATGCAAACTTTTTTCTGCATAATTTTTTGTGCTTTGACTCCGTCTTTAGTATATATTTTTTTAATTTAAGTTAAGAGTATATTTGTTTGATTTGAATTCTCATTTCGTGTGTTCAAGTTTTACGTTCTCAATTAGTGACATTAATTTATTATTTGATCGAGCAAAGCGAGATCTCCAAATCAACTTGGGCAAATCGGCGTTGTATGTATATGTATGTTTGTTTGTCCGAGAATAACTTTCGAAGCGTTGATCCGATCATCGAGAAATTTGATACATAGGTAGATAGTGGTGGCACAATTTTGGTGTGACTTAATGAGCTAAAAATGTTGGGGGGTTGTTGAGATATTGGGGTTCAAGAGAGGTAAAAAAATGAAAATGAAACTATTAAGTCAAGTGGGACATCAAATGAAAGGTATTCATTAGTACATTTTGATTCCGTTTATATTTTTTGTAAAGTATTTGTAGTTTTTGAGTTATTAGCCATAATACAATCTGGACTTTGAGAGAATTCACAGGGTACACCAGTGACCCCACAGTGCTGAAATTTGGTATGCGTGTAGCTTAAGTGTCACAACTATAGGCAAAAGTCTGAAATTCAGAATAACTACAATTTGTACCCCAAAAAGGTCTAACCATGAACCATGAAAAGTACGTGAGTGAACCTAAATAATAACTACTCATAACAATTTATATATGTAGACATTTTTATATTAATATTTTATAATTTTTATATTAATAGGTAGGTTATGTAAAAAGAGTTAGTACTTAGTACTCTATAATTAATAACGGATATGGGGTCTCTTACATCAGGGAACATTTCTCTTTCAATACTCAAATTCTTTATTCATATAAAACCCACATCATGTTACAATGCACCATAAAACTAACCCTTTATTTCTAAATTGCTAATTAAAATGCATTATTATACAAACATTCCCTTAGGACGCAGCCCTATAGAAGCGTAGAATGAAGATATAAAGCGTGCGCCAAACCGGTTTGTATCATGAAGCCGTTTGCTACTATTGTTAACATTTAATTGGCAATAGTATTGTAATACCCACAGGTTAGATATAAACCAGCTGGATCAGTTGAAAGATAAAATTGCACTTAGTTTGTTTTCAAACGACCTCCGTCGTACTGTGGGCAAATAGCCGGCTGAAACGCAGGAGGTAGCGGGTTCGATTCCCGCCGCGGAACAAATGTTTGCATGATCTACAGATATTTGTTCCAGGTCTAGATGTTTTTCTATATATTATAAGTATGTATTTACAAAAAAATGTATATAAGTATTCTTGTTATCTGGTGCCCGTAGTACAAGCTCTGCTTAGTTTAATGCTAGATAGTGCTGTGAGATCCAGCAATATTTTTTTTTATTATTTAATTTAATTCAGATTTAAAATTCATATAAAAATTATTAACCGCTAACATACAATATTTGATAGTCATAAAATAATTATACAAAAATTAAAAATTAATAATACAGATCATTGAATAATTTAATAGTATGTCAATAGTTTAATAATTAAATAATAAATAAATAAACATTGCAGGACATTTCACACAGCGCTATCTAGCCCCAAATTAAGCAGAGCTTGTACTATGGGAACCAGATAACTGATAGAATACTTATATACATTTTTTTGTAAATACATACTTATAATATACGAGTATATAGGTAGAGAAACAACCAGACCCGGAACAAATATCTGTAGATCATGCAAACATTTGTTCCGCGGCGGGGATCGAACCCGCTACCTCCTGCGTCTCAGCCGGCTATGTGCCCACTGCACCACAGAGGTCGTCGTATTAGTATGTAACATTTTGCCGAATAAATAAAATACAAAATAGTTTAATCTCTATTACGCTTAGGAAGTTTCTTCTCGTGGGATTGAAGTTAATAAACCACGAAGTTACATCAGATCCCCAAAATCTGCTAGCTGAAGGTAGCTTATTTAAGATACTTTCGAGTCGTATTGTGCTTTTAAGCTTCGTCCCAGTAATTCTATCATATATGTTTTTTTTACTTGTGATTCTATTGTCTTTGTTCACTTCCTACAGTAAGTCAGCTATTTTCTAGCCACTGCACCGTGGGTTTAACATAAGGCGAAGGGTCACAGCCATTTGAATTTACTATGTAGCAGCTCCCTGAATTAGAAATCACAGACCGAACGGCGATCACTACGCTCGTAAAAAAACTTTGTAGCTGTGAAAGTATCAAGAATGTAACGTCTAACTTTACGTGACATAACCGACCTCTACAATCAGTATTTAGCATATTTTTGGTTTTCTACAATTTATTAAGAGTGAGTATATTCCATCTTCAATAGTTACCAATCGGCCGTCGGGTGTAATAGTCTTGCAAGACTACTGCAGACAGGTCGTCGAAAAATCATCGACAATTCGCTCACGAACTTACTGGCTGTTGTACACAAGATCCTTCATAATATATTACCCGAAAGGGAGTAATTAAATTAACAAGATAAGGAACAACTTTGCTTAATTTAATTAAAAAAATATTATGTTTTTAATAAGCTTTTTAAATCACATGTTTCTTAGGCGTTGTGCAAAACAATCTTAAGCGTCCAATATAGTTTTCTTTGGGTCGTGTACCAATTATTGTTATATACAAAATTAACTGCAAAAAATGCATTATGACAGAGCAATGCCCCCTTTTCAATTTAGTATACATTCTGTAGCACTCTATATGAACGAATGACGAAAGAATGAAATATGAACACTTTATTGTTCACAATTTAAACAAAAAAAAAACAAACAAAATAGAAAACATGAAGCAAATAGTAAAATGGGCGGTCTTATCGCTTAGAAGCGATCTCTTCTAAACAACCTTTGGATGGAAAGGAATTTGTTATAACAAAGATAATGGTCGCGGTGTACATTTATTGCTAAACTGTATAAAGAGAGTGCGTCTAATACCAAAATAAAAATATAATTAAATACCTAAATTTATAAATAAATATGAATACAAATAGAACATATGTACTTGCATTAAATATATATAGATACGTATAAATTATAATAAACAATTATAATAAACATTATTAATATGTAATATAAAGATAAGCTGATAAATGCGATTACATTGTTTGATACTATACGCACAAAATGAAAGGGGTTATTTTGGTGAGCATAATAAATAAATTCGTGAAATACCATAGAAATGTGAAATTTATTTTGGCATTTAAAAACAAACACTTTATTTAACTTATGTTGTGCTATTGCATAATGCTTGCCATCTAACCACAGATACTGTATTGGTGACGTCTCGAGATATCTCTTGTTGTCCCTTTCTAACCCAAAACCCGCAGCTATTTCCGAAAGAGATATCAAATCGGCCTTTCTTTTTGGGTGTCGATTGCAAGAGTAGGTAGTAAGTTTTATATGGAATTTAATCACCTAAACTTAGACGATTTTCTTTAAAATTTGATAATCTAACTAGTAGTTTTTTTTTCGAGAAGTTTTTTTTATGTTTTGAGAAACCGTCACTTGAATATCGTCAGTATATTACCAAACACCCTGTATATAAATGAATTGTGCAATACTACGACGTTTCTGACAAAGACAAACTTTTAACCCTAGATTTAAATATGGCTAAGGATGAGGCTTGCCGTATTGTTACAGGTAACGCGTTCCAGAGACGTACTGCATGGACGGTAAAAGAATTGTCATAAAAGCTAGTACTATGCACTGGAGTTTAAAGCAATAGATTTTCAGACGACCGGAGTAGGCGGGGATTCGAGCAATGAAGGAACTCAAATCGCTCCTTCAAATAGGAGAGGATTAAGGGATTTTGGAGGATGTTGTACCTATAACAGGGAAAGTATATGAGCATTCCGGCGAAGACGCATAGGTAGCCACTTCGATGAAATTCAGAAACATGATCGAACTTCCAGAGACCGAAAATAAATCTGATGCAGATATTTTGAAGTCGCTTAAGCTTGTTGAGCTGATTCTCCGTAAGATCAAGATAACCGGCATCATCATAATCAAGGACAGGGAGAAGAAGAGATGTGCAATCGCAATTTTTGTAGCGGTAGGTAAGAAGTAGTCTGTTTTTCAATACGTTCCACAACATTATCTGGAAGAGATTGCCCATAACACTTAAACAGCACAATGGTATCAAAGCGTTCACTAAAATCATTGTATGATCATGTAACCAAAGCCTCTGTCCACGAAATCCAAGTTTAACGACTAACGAATGTTGAACCGATATAAAATAATCTAAATTATGTCCGACAACTATAATTTCATGGCGATAGGCGGTACTAATAGATTCTAATAATCACCACGCCTTCACTTTCCACTCATTATGCAAAACACAATAAAATTATATCTAATCAATACTTATATCGAGAGAACATTGAGTTTTTATCGGTTGTAACTTGTAAGTTCGTATCTGATTATATCTTATGAACATGGCCCATTTTTTATACAATAAACAATGGTTTTTTAGTCTTTTAAAAGATTTATTTATACAGCAGCTTTTGGTAAGTTGCACTAATGCGGGCTATTTTTTTAATAGTTTTTGAGAGTTTTTTGTATCGCGAGTCACAGTCGCTGGCTACAGATAAAAACCTGGGATAGGTTAATGGTAGATTTAATATCCTCTCAGTTTCATATCACCATTTCCAGTTCGTGGTCACTCACTGTTGGGTTTGCACCCACCCAAGCGCTGCTACGCGCTACAAGTAATCTCAACTGAGCGACATTACGTGCCAAGACTGGTTCAAGAGGCAATTGAGATTACCAAACACAAGAATTTCAATTGTGAAGATGGTTTTCAACTATCTGGAGCCTGGAATCCTGTGGTGAGAATGTGTAAGGACCAAAGAAGTGAAGTGTCAATTACGCGTCCTGATAACGTGAGTGTTGTGTGTCGGAATCGAGTTATGATCGAGAATGAAACCGGTAGTTGTAATACTATTAGTAAATTCATTCCTAGCAAGAGACTAAGAAAGAGGGTAGATCGTTATATCTGCCAATAACTACCCACTCGCAAAGACTTCAGTTTACCCGTGATCATGGCGCATGCAACTGCGTCGAAATACTCAAAACCTCACAAATCATGGTAAATATCCCGTTTTTAGTAGAAATAGAGGTAGAAAATTTAAAATCCCTTTTGTTCCATCTCGTTGTAAGTATTCCAATGGTTATCAACGAAATCTATTGCATATTAAATGTGTACGGACATAAATAACGATATGCAATAAAATGAACCGAATAACGTATAGTAAACTTGTAATAAATATTCATTTATAGCGTATTAAACATCAGTAAAAACTCAATAAACCGAAGACTGTGTGACAAAAAATATTGTGAAACTCAGGATTAACAATAGATTAAAATTTGATGGCAAAAATAAATTCTGCGGATTATTGTAAATGACTGTAAAAAACGTGTGAATATATAAAATGGATGTCATTAGAGTAGGAACTAAAATTGCTTTAAACGACTTCCCACAGAATAAGTTGTAGGAGGGCATTCATAGTTTTTGATATCCAGGGAATCTAGGTGCGGGGCCAAGACTAGATATATCATCATCATTCACTCATATGTAATTGTTCCAGTAGAAACATAAGACCAAAGAATATGAACTAATATATTTATTACTAGTGATGACTCCCTAGTGAAAGCCTATTACAAAGTAGTACAAAGCCAATTTACAAAGTCTTTCAACATATAAACAGCATTTTACCAGTTTCAATAAAACAACTTCATACTAAACATAATTAGCCATCGGATCATACTCTCTAACTCATTAGGTACCGTCAAATTCGGCGATATGTTTGGCAATTTAGAATATTTATTTCGCTGCTCTTTATATCTCTTAGTCTTTGTAAATTAATCGACATATTTTCTTGTTAAAATCTTCAGAATAATGCCACGATTCAAGACAATTCTGGTGACGGGTGGAGCTGGCTACATCGGCAGCCATTGTGTGGTGGACTTGATAGAAGCAGGACATGAAGTCATAGCGATAGATAACTTCGCGAACGCAGTTGAAGATGTGGATGGGTCACCAGCGTTGCAAAGAGTTGAACGAATCACAGGCAAGAAGATCACGTTTTATAAAGCTGATTTGCTGAACAAAACTGAAATCAACGATATATTTGATAAGGTAAGTCTTGGCCTCATACATCCGCCAGACCTTAAATTAATTTAGAGAATGTACCGGTTTCTATTTGTTAAGCTTGGTCCTTTTATAATGGAATCATATGCATGACCATAAATATATGTACATATATGCATAAATATGTTATTGAAACTGGTAAAATGGTTCAGAAAGAAGACTTTCAGAATTTTACAAGATTCATTTTGGTGAATGTGCGCAAGATCTTCATGACCTTATCCCTCCTTCCCCCTTCCACCACCGGACAAGCAGACGTACCGAGAAGACCCATACCTGGACGGCATACCACCTTGCCGTACCAAATGATTTGCTTCAACTTTTCTTGTTAACACAAGTAAGGAGTGGAACTCACTTCCGGCGTATGTTTTTCTGAACCAGTATAATCTTGGAGTCTTCAAGTCCAGAGTGAATGGGTTCTTTCTAGGCAAGCGTGCTCCACTTCAATCACACCTTCCCTTACCATCAGGTGAGGTGGTGGTCAAGCGCTTGGCTATCATCAATAAAAAAAAAGTTCAGTAATGAGATGAGTCTTCGTCATTATTTGATCTATCAATTATGCAAAGTCAACAAATGTGACAACGTCATAAATTTCTACGAGAAGGGCCATGGTAATGACGTCATAGGAATACAGATTGAGCAACGAAGGTTTGTAAAGGAGTCCACATAGGTATGATCTTATAGTATTTTTTTATAGTGTTATCGGAACACTTACGGAAATCTCCAAGATTTTTAAAACATAGACAGTCCCGTATAGTCTTGAAAATTTTTGAGATGGTTTTAAAAATCTAGGAATGATCTCGCTGTAGTAATATGCTGTTCGGTTCTATTTTGATTTAAAATCTCTATAGGCTGTTCAATATTGCTCTAAAGTTAATACCCACGTAAACCTTTAAGCAACCGTTTACGTCCACATAAAGATAAAAGAGATCTTATAAGGTGTTAGTGCTAAGCTTACAAATAATATAATATGCAACGGTATCCATACTTCTTGTTGAAAACATAATCATTCACAGAGATAGAAAGTCTTAAAAGTCACTACAATGTATGGAAATATTAATTTTAACTTTAAAATTATATTTGTACGTTAACTTTCCTTTTACATTTCCACTAAATCGGCATTTTGGCGACTTCAAAATGTATTAGCAGTGCACAACCGATCATCAAGGACAAGCAGGCGCACAGCTCAGTACCATCCGTACCTAGTCGATATACCACCCATTCCCACACACCGTTTTGGTTCCTCGTTCTTGATGCGTACAGCTAAGGTATGGAACACTTTGCCGTCGTCTGTTTTTCCTAAAGAATACAATCCGGACCTTTTTAAAGTAAGAGTGAATAGGTTTCTTCTAGATCTTCGTGCTTCATCTTAAACCACATCATCACTTACCATCAGGTGAAATTGTGGCCATACCAAGAACTATCCAGTTTAAAAAAAATCATACGAAAAAATCGTGGTTCAGAATCGTCCAATTAGCTTTACACATTTTTACGCGTTTTACTTCTTAACTTTAATAAACGATAACTGTGTATGAGCAATCAGTAGTTTAACTCGACAGTCAACTAGTTACCTCAACTTTTAACCGTGTGCAGTCTATCTAGGATGTACAAGAATGCCCGACTTCCCCAACTGCTGGGAGTAAGCCTCGCCAAATTTGTACCATCTAATATAATCCTGAGCCAGTCTGCCCATAGTTTTTTATTTTGGACGTCCTATGTTTCTAGCCATCGCCTTATTCCTATCATCCCCTACTTATAGGATTGAAGTATGATAGAGTGGATTTTACTGGATCAAGAGCATCGTTTCTAAAGTCTCCTTTTGTACAAACACCATAAAGATGTAGATATACGAATTTAGCTTTTATGACTGATCAAGATACAAACGATCAACAGAATAACTCAAAATAGCACCATCGACGTATCTATAATGTATCTTTACGATATTTATTACGGCAACACGATAGATCACGCATTCTATCGTATCAATACTATCGTAGTTTTCACAGCGCTATCGCGAGATATAAAACAAAATATTGCATCACACCCAACTTCACATATTATAATGATAATATCTAAAACTCACGAGCTTTCATACCAATAAAACAATATAAAAAGTTATTGATTATAATTTATTCAATACAAATCCAGTGGTTACACATCGAGCTATGAAACATGTGATACGATTCAATTGAGAAACTCATAATTGAGAATATAATGAGGATAGTATGTAGTGAATTTAATTTGATTACAATACTGAACATTTGTAGGCATTATATCTAATACAACGATTAAAAAGTATTATTTAAAAAAATTATAACCCTGGACCCATAAAAACCGTGATAAATTAAATAGTCAAACAAACTTACCCCGGTAAGTGATGTTCGACTGGAATTATGCCAAGTGTTGTCCGGTCCGAAGATGATGAGCCTGGATTTACTCTGTAGTACGATTTAATGTTCTCAATATCACTTACAGCCGTTTAAAAACCAGCAAACAAAACGGAACGTATAGTCCCAGTGCTGCTAGTTGCCACTCTCTGGAACTAAACCTCATTAAGTTTACAGAATTAATAAGCTTTTTTGATTTTACTTTAAGGGTACATCTAAGTATTAGATTAAGGGTTGGGTGGGACTCATCATCTTCAGACCGGACAACGCTTGGCATAATTCCAGTCGAACATCACTTACCGGGGTAAGTTTGTTTGACTATTTAATTATGCTCATGTTGTCCGGTCCGAAGATGATGAGCCTGGATTTACTCTGTAGATGTTAAAAGTCTCATGTAAAATCAAGAAACTTTATTCTCCTTTAAATTGTTTACATAATACAACAAAAAATACAAATTTAACATGCAACTCTAATTGGTTGATTTAACAATAGTCAACATTAAGTATCATGTAGAAACTCTCTATAGAACTCTCTTCTTTATAATTAACTAAATTATCACACTTATTTGACCCTTATCAATCAATCTTATTTATTAAGTACTGCACTAGCAAAGTGCACATTATTTATGATAGGTCGGTTGTAAAACCTTGCAAAAGAGGAAGACTCACCAGTCCAACCAGCCGTTCTTCGGATATTATCAATATTTACACCTCTTGCATAAGCTGCAGAGGTAGCAGCATGTCGTGTACTATGTGCTGAAAATACTTTAATGTCTATACCGCTATCTTCCATGATTTTCTTGATCCAACGGCTGATAGTACTGGTTGAGACACTTTTGTGAGGTTTCCTTAAGGATACAAATAAGTTATTAGTAGACCTAATATTTTTGGTTATTTCCATATAGTTAATCACAGCTTTAGCTGGGCAAATGCCAATTCTTTCTTTAAAAAATGGTAGAGTTAGGTAAGGTTGGCACCTATTAGGTGCTGAAGTTTTAATCAACTTATTTATTTTAATACTAACACAGGTATCTTTAATTTCTATATTGTTAATTTCAATTAAGGAAAGTGTTTGTGCTCTTTGGCCTGTAGCCAATGCCAGTAGCATTACAGTCTTCTTAGTATTTATTTCTAAACTATTCTTGTCACTATAATTATTTTCTATAAAATTTAAAACAATAGATACATCCCAAGTATTATTATATTTCGGCGCCGTGGGTCTTAATCTAAAGAATCCTTTAAATAATCTTTTTATCTTATCATTATTTCCCAAATCAGGAATGATTAGGGACAACGCTGAACGTAATGAATTTAAACTACCATATGATAGACCCTCATGAAACTTACTTGTTAAATACATAACTATTTCAGAGATGCTGGGATTCGTTATTATTAACCCCTTAGAATAACAATGTTTGGCCCAACTAACTATGCTTGGCAAATATTGTTTAAGAGTATTACTTGAAATTGATGATAACATTATTTCTGTTGCTTCATCATTAATTCCGGAACTTAGAAAGGCTTGCCTGATAATATTCCTGCCATTAATGACAGGTTTCGGTGAAGAGGATGTAATAGTCTGGAATTGTAAAAGGTTAACAAATCTTTATTGGGTTCAAATATCATAGGATTGGAAATTAAGAGCTTTTTAAAAATTGGAAACCATGGTTGTGTTGTCCAGAAAGGAACAATCACTATTCCTTCTGATCTTTCTGAAATAATTTTTTCCAGGGTTTTTAGAATCATTGAAAAAGGAGGAAAAGCATAAAAGAAAAAAGTTGACCAATTTATAGTAAAAGCGTCAACTGCCCAGGCGAAAGGGTCTGGATGCCACGATACATATGACTGACATTTAGAATTTGTTCTAGAAGCAAAGAGATCTATTGAAGGTTGACCAAAAACGGAAACAATCTTTTCAAAATAACTATTTCCTAATTCCCATTCTGTGTGACCTAACTCTTTTCTAGATTCAAAATCTGCTATTACATTTTCTTTGGTATTAATATATGTAGCAAAGATCCAAATATTCCTAGTTTCGCACCATTGCCATATCTTTTTGGCCATATTATGTAGATGAGGATATTGAACCCCACCTAATCTATTTATGTATGAAATAGCTGTAGTATTATCTATGTGCAGCAATATGTTAGTCTTTCAGATCTTTAGCAAAACATTTTAAGCCAAAATATGCTGCCAACAACTCTAATGAATTTATATGAAGTTTAACTTCATCTTCTGTCCACAGACCATTAGCTGTTTCGGCCCCACATGACACCCCCCAGCCTTTTGATGAGGCATCTGTAAAAATTTCTATTTTGTAATTGTTTTTCCTAATGGGGCAACCGTATGTCTTGATATTATTGGCCCACCATTGCAGATCTCCTTTGCATTGGTTATTTATTGAAGTATGACCATCATAATTATCGTTATTATGTTTTAATGCCAAGTATTTTGTTCTTTCAAGATTTTTTGTATAAAGAATCCCATACTTAATAGCAGGACAAACTGATACTAATGTTCCCACTGTCTGAGCCAATATCCTTATTTGAACCTTCTCCTTGTATAATAATTCCTTAACTAATTTGTAACATTTTAACCTCTTTTCTTCAGAAATGTTGATGGTCATATTAGCAGAATTAAAAATAAAACCTAAAAATGTACATGTTTTTGATGGTATCAGGTTGCATTTATCCTTATTAATTACAAACCCTAACTTGGACAGCAATTCAATTGTGGCATTCATATTTTGTTTACAACCAGACAAAGAACTATCTATGCAAAGAAAATCATCCAGGTACAACACTGATACAAAACCCTGTTTTCTCAAGTGAGCAACCACAGGTTTCATGATTTTTGTAAATGTCAAAGGTGCTGTGCATAATCCAAAAGCAAGGACTCTAAATTGATAATATTTTCCTTCAAAATAGAATTTTAAGAATCTTTTACTGTCTTTATGTATATTTATCATATAATATGCATCTCTGAGATCTAAAGATACTAAGAAATCATTCTGTTGTATAAGCCTGCATGCTGTCCTATAATCTTCTAATTTGAAATGCTCTGTGTCAATGAATTTATTTAATTTTTTCAAATTCAATATGAACCTGAAAGTACCATTAGGTTTCTTCACCAAAAAAATAGGTGAACAAAACTGATTATTTTCAGTTTGACATAATTCAATAGCCTGCTTATTTAACAAATTATTAATCTCCAATCTAATTTGGCAGAGTTCTGAATCAGTAAAGTTATTATTAATTGGGATTGATGATTGGTACGGTACCCTGTGTATAGGTATTTTATACCCTTTCACCCATTCAAGAATGGTATCATCCTTTGTGATAAGCTCCCAATTATCATAAAAAAAACTTTAATCTGCCTACCTCACTTATCTCCTTGCATTGCGATATGGTAGCCGCTCCTGTTGTCTCTCGTTCTTTTTCTGCCCTCGCCCGCTGTGTGTTGCTCCCCCTGCAGCCACAGGTTTTTGTGCTCTGGGGTATGCACCCTGACGAGGGCCCCGCCAGTTTAAAGCTCTTGTATTATTGTTTTTACCTGCATTCTCTGCATTACGGTTTCCCATATTGTTTTTCTTCTGCGGTACTTTTAAATCTTGAACTGACTTTTGTACATTCTTTGCAGTTTTGATCTGTTCTGAGAGATCATTTCCGAACAAATATTCTTGAGGTTTGGTTTGCAATAATGATTCTTTCATATCCTTATTGATACAGCCAAGAATCAATGACCTTCGGCCCTTGGAATCGTAATAGAAGGTCTCACAAAGGAGCCGAGATGCCTGGCTAATCTTTTTTAAAATTTCTTTATGATCTGTACTGTTGATACATCCTTGCAAGGCAGAACCAAGGCATGACAGGGCAGTTGAAATCAGTCTCTGCCTGTTTTCAATAATCTGGTCCCTTTTCTTGGAAGATTCTGGTAATGCCGCTTTCACCTCCGGGTTCAATTTTGGTGCAATTAATTCTTTGCAATTTTCAAAAGGAAGGTTGTTTTTCCTTATTTCCTCTTTCTCCTCTTTTTTCAGGCCATTAGTAATAATCTCAATCCACCTGTTTGCTATTTCTTTGTGCAACATTGCACCTTTTTGTTCTGTCTGAACTTCTCCTAATATTTCTAATATGCTTTCATCTAGCATTGGATCATCATCAGATTTCTCATTGATTAATTCAATTTGCTCTGTAGGAGATTCCAATGGAAACATTTCATTCTCATGATCCAGCCTCTCAGGCGAGAGAAGGAGATCTTGATCAACCTCATCATCTTCTGTAAGAACAGAATATTTTCAGTAGGTATTGCCATGAGAAAAGAAGATCACAGCACAGTTAGTCACAACAAAAAATAAAATGTAAGGTTAGATCATGTACTGTGTGACAGGATTGGACATGTTCGCCCCAGCAAAGGCGACAAAGAACTTTTGGTGCAAAATCCCACAGATAAGCCAGTAAAAGTCTTTGTTTGGTCGTGTTCGCCCCTTCCGGACGGCCCTTGACCAATACTTGTAAAAAAGGTATAAGTACAGACAAAAAACAAACGCAAGAACTTTTGGCGCAAAACCCCACAGGTATGCCATTAAAAGTCTTGATTGATCACGTTCGTCCCTGCAGGACGCCCCCAGATCGTTTGTAGTATACCTACCGGTAGATGCCTGGAAAGGGATCTATAGACAAATACAAACACAAGAACTTTTGGCGCAAAACCCCACAGGAATGCCATTAAAAGTCTTGATGGATCACGTTCGTCCCTACAGGACGCCCCCAGATCGTTTGTAGTATACCGGTAGATGCCTGGAAAGGGATCCTTACTCCCAAGAACACACACAAACTAGAAAAAACACTTTTTGAAACTTTGAATTATGGCGTCGTTTGTAACGATTTACCTTCATCCGAAACTGGAAGCTTTCGTATCTTTTTTTCCAATTTTCTGATCTTTCTGAGTAGATGCTCCTTATCTACTCCGTTTGATCTTTTCATTTTCACAATTTTTCACTATGAAACCGAAAAATATAACAATTTAAAAATTTTGTACGAAGTGACGTCGCGAGTACAAAAAACCGAATGAGGTTTAGTTCCAGAGAGTGGCAACTAGCAGCACTGGGACTATACGTTCCGTTTTGTTTGCTGGTTTTTAAACGGCTGTAAGTGATATTGAGAACATTAAATCGTACTACAGAGTAAATCCAGGCTCATCATCTTCGGACCGGACAACATGAGCATAATTTCAATTTTACACCACAAAAAAAAGTGCTAAAAATCTTCGGACTGGCTGACCTGATCTTCATCACACAGCTAAAAATCACCCCCCAGTTAAACTAACCTTCTATTTTAAAAAACCGCGTCCGAATTAGTCAAAAAAAAATTCAAATATTTTTATTCATTAAAATCACAAGGATCACTTTGAAACGTCAAAATCCATCCGATAGGGAGCTACGATGCCACAGACATATGTAGGCGTCAAACTCATAAACCACTCCTTTTACGTCAGGGGTTAAAAATACTTAAAAGCCTGTACGAATAGTCTTATGGTCCTAGAAATTAAATTTATTTCATTTATATGGCTATCACATGAATGAAACAATATATTTATATTTTCATGATGCTGAAGACTGATCAAAACAGTCAAGAACTTTACAAATAATGTTAAAATGAGTATTTCGTTGTTTGGTGATGCAAAGTACCTTATCCACTTCTAAAATCTTTTTCAATACTTCAGTGTACCGTATCAGTTATAGCGTAAAGTAAAACTCTATGGGAAGCCAGGTGGGCGGTAATCTAGTGATTACAACGCATTACCATCGGTCACACCAAAGCAACGATAAACTTTCATATAAATACCCAATTTGCTTACTATTCATGCGTTTGTTTATTCAATAACCATGATTTTTTAAATCTCGGATTAGGCTTGACCACTGACTTAGCACAGAGGATTATCCACCAAAATTAATTTATCTTCGCCTCGTAAAAATAAATTCACACACATTTTGAATTCCTAAGATAAAGTTTAGGCAATATATTATTATCATTTGACACCTTGATCATTAATATTTAATCTTAATGAATTACTTTTTGTTACACCTCCCGATAAAATCAAAGACGATGAAGACGTCAGTGGGCGAAATCGGAACGAAGAATGATGTTGTAAATTAGCGAAATACAGTTATTTAGACAGAAATGAGGCTGCTAATGAATATTCCCATGCAAATTCTGATATCGGAGAAGAATCTTGAAAATAAGCTTCGGAAACTGGATGTGATCGAAACGTGCACACAAATTAATATAATTATTGGGCAAGTCTACATATCACAGCAAAGAGCGGCAGTGAACGAAGGTAAAGAATTTAAACCATTTCCATAACTGACTATAGTGATAACTGGCTTTGTAGTGGTGACCCTGATTTCTGATCCTAAAGCCAAAGATTAGAATTCTGGTCAAAAAAATAGATGGGTTATTTATATTGATATTTGATTTATTAGATACATATTTTATTTAACAAATAGTGTGCGTATGCCTACCATATGTTCTCAAAGGCATAGTCTTTCTTCAAGGTGAACTGACATAATGAAGAGTAACAATAAAAGGACCCTAACTCAACAAATAAAAAGAGAACTTGTGCCTACATTTTATCAAAACAGGTACATTAGGTGGAAAAGGGTTTTAGAAGAATGGAATGTCTTGCTAAAACCAATAAATCTATACAAGTGAAGCCACCGGTCCGTCCAGTGTCCACAAACACTGCGCAGACGCACCGAGTCATCGCTCCCTAAAGTGTTGACATTCGATTGTTTATTCGTCTCCACACACAATACATACACACAGTTGCACACACTAATTACAAATATAAGAACCTTTTTGATCATTTACTGATGAAGTATTGTAAAAACTTGATACATTGATTGTTGTGCTCGTTATCGATGCAAAAATTATTAGATATTACACCAATACAAACTTTAACCCTTTGACCTTTGGTTTAAAATTATTTATATTGGTGCTACGTTGGTTTTTCCACATTTTTTTATACAGGGTATATTTTTATGTCCTTACATTTGACGAAGAAAAAAGACGATACAACTTAGCTTTCTTAACTAAGGGTAACTAAGAAATACCTACTTTCAAAAGGTATTTCAAACTGATTAATGTATTGAATTGTCTGCATTCGGAGGCATTCGTAGGTACTTAATTCAGTCATATCGCATACCTTTGTCTAATTAATGTTACACAACAAGCATATTACTAATTCCAATCGTATCTACTTGAGTATACTTAGGAAATGTGTTAGATAAAACCTCTTTCATAATATAGAGCGTTGTCTTCTGATGTCCTCGCTTTACATGCCACTATCTCGGTACTTCCAGGTTTTCAAATGTCTTACTTGACGTTTTGACGTCGAATGGAAGTGACATTTATTTTTTTATTGATGATAGTAAAGCGCGTGACTACTACCTTACCTGATGGTGTGATCGAAGATAGAGCACGCTAACCTAAAAATAACTTGTTCACCCTGGACTTGAAGACTCCGATTTGTTTCATGGATTATAATAAAATGGTACCTACCCTATTTTATTATATTCCATAACCTGGAAGTAATCCTAATAATTAATAGGTATTTAACCAACTTCACCGGGAACAAAAAATTCTAAAAGGCTTCTCCTCCAATTATTTCATCACAATTGTATTTATAACAACTCTCTTATTAACGTACTCCGAGGTGAAGTGGGCGAGTAGCCGGCTGAAACGCAGGAGATTGTGGGTTCGATTCCCGCTGCGGGACAAAGGTTTGCGTAGTCTACAGATATTTGTTCCAGGTTTGGGTATTTTTCTATATATTATAAGTATGTATTTACAAAAAAAAATGTACATAAATATTCTATCAATTATCTGGTTCCCATAGTAAAAGTTTTGCTTAGTTTGGGGCTAGATAGCGCTGTGTGAAATGTCCAGCATTATTTATCTATTTAAGACTATTTTAAAAAGACTACGTTCTCTAATCGTGCACATAAGTAACCGTGTCTGTAATCTGAATTTCTTCCTTTACTTCATATTTTGTTTCTCCAAGCCAAACAAAATTGGTTTTCAGGAGAGTATTTACATTTCCTAGCAAATTGCTATCGGAAATGGCGCAGTGGTGTTTCGATCTCTTATCTCGAGGAATGTCGAGTGTCTCGTGTGATTGCACTTGATCCTCATATGGACTTTGGAGCCTTACTGGCGTATTGAGGATTTAAAAATAGTCCTTAAATCTTAATAATATTTCAAACTCATATTTATCAACAATATATCATATTTTGTTAACAATTATGTCTTACAGCTAAGTTAGTGTCACAACCAGAACTAAACAAAACACAATAAAATAAACAAAGCAAAATACATAAAAGAACAAGATTAACATAGAGACACAAAGAGTAACACGTCACAAGACATGCAGCCCCATGTATCTCACCAGTACTGCAGGCTCAGGTCTATTAGACATCATCTTAATAAAGTGTATGTGGGTCATATATGTGACATTCCTCATTTGAATTGGCCGTCGATAAAAACGAGCCTATTTTGTTGTATTAGGTTTTTATTCAGTCGCTTGGATTTTTTGTAAATTTAATCAATGAGATTTACTTTTTGAAAATTGTTTGATCAATAATTTAATCGAAGTCTGGATCAAACTAATTTCCAATTTATGATACCATTTAAATATTTAAAGTCTTCACAGGTCCCACAATTTATGCTCACAATTACCATGTAAATGCGAATTCGGGATTGTAACCTATCAATAAACTTGGATGACCAATAAATCGTAATTTGGGGAAAGTCGGAAGGCCAAATTATATGGTTTGAGTATGTCAATCCAGAATTTTACTCTAATTGGTTTCAGATTTCGTTACTTTAATTTGGAAATAGGTCGAAGAAAACTTTTTTTCTTATATCTTTATTTTCTTTTAAAATTGATAAATTATACTTTACATGCTTTTTCGACTTCCATGACTTATCTTCAGATTTTGGTTGAAAGGACATTTTCTGATCTGTGGTCGATCCTATTCCAAGATTATCATTTAGGATGAGCTTGATATTATAATAAGATTTAGTGTTACGACTGAATTAATGAAAATTATAGCAACCGGTACATAAGATCCGGTCGGTACTACAAATAGACATATATAAAGATACGTTCTACAAAATTTAAAACACTAAAATGTAAGCAAACAAATCGAATACTTAGTAACTGGGAGTATCTAGACTTACTGCATTAGTATACGTAAATAGATGCCATATTTATACGTATATTGTTGAAAACATGTTGTATGGCCAAGAGCGCTTCTAATTCGCTAGTCACGCACTTGACCGCGACACACAGGCACACATTCTGTAGACATTTATAGATAAACTTATAGTTATAACAATTAGTGAGGAATTTATTAATACACTTAGAAGGAGCAAAGTTTTGCGACAAATAACATAAATTGGTCGGATTTTCTTGTCCAAAGGCGATAAGTTTAGTATTTTATTTTGTAGTTTGGTGTAAATTGGGGACTTACTTCGGCGTATGACAGGCTGGAGTGGGAAAGGGGGACTAGACAAACTCTCAAAGCGCTGCCGACGATGTAACGAGGCTCATTTGAAAGGTTCTATAAGCTGCCCCTATTCTCTATCTTGAAAATCACACTGCGAGAGTTGGTCACTGAGTAATTTGACACACTTATGGGTTTATTTGATCTTTGTTTCTGCCCGGAAAACCTTTTCCATAAAGTTAAATTCCGCTTTTGTTAAGGAAAATACATACTGGAAATTGATTGATTGATTGAAAATACTTTATTGCACTTATAAAACTAGTACAAAGGCGAACTTAATGCTAAAGAGCATTCTCTTCCAGATAACCTTTGTGTATTGTAGATAAAGATATGTAGGTAGTGCACAGAAAAGGTAAAAAAAGAAAATTTGCACAGGACTAATAAATATAGCATAATATAGGTACATACTACATAAATAAACCTACTTAAATACTTTATATGATAGACTAAACTATACCAATATCGAATAAAAATACATACATAACAATAGAAGTGTTATGGAAATATTAAGTTGCTCATTTTTGGTCGGTTTGACCGAGAAGGTGCCAATAGATGCTCAATCTGAATGCTTCCACTGAAGTAGCCTCGAAATATATTGATGGCATATTATTCCAGAGACGAGTAGCGGTTATGGTGTAAGAGTCAGAGTAAGTAGCCGTGTTATGCTGTGGAGTAATTGGTTGGAAACGACACGAAATGAAGACATCTGAAAAGTTTGCTAGATAACACAAAAATAGTTGTGAAAATCTTTTGATATACTTTTCATTTTGACACGCAATTAACATTTCTGTGACGTTTCCATCAACAATACCTTTGATTTGATTGCTTAATATCATTATCAATGTCTAAGCTATGCGCCATACATAATCTTGAGTGCTATGTTTTCGTAGAACCAGTAATTAAATGGCTGAGATATTGATAGTAGTATCAGCTATTGGACACGCGATTCCTATTCGATTGCTTATTTTATTAGGGGGATTACCGTAAGAAATAGAATGTTATTTAGGTCAATGGCACTTGAATATTATTATTTTATTGACAATATAGATTTAAAGATTTGTAATGACCTTCGATCTAGTAGGAAGAACTTTTTTAGTCCCCTAAGAACAATCTACTTATTTCATCAATATTTAAATCCACGTTCGTTCACGCAAACCAACCTATTGCCAAGATATATGTTATAGATTGGTTATGTTTTGTTATCAAAAGAAGGGTTTATCAATAAAAAAGCCTATGTCTCAACCCAGGTCATAATCTATCTATATATCAAATTTAATTGAAATCGGTGTAGCCGTTTAGACGTGCAAACCAAACAAACAGACAGACAAAGAGAGGAATTACTTTAAAATATAATTATAATACTGTTACGAGCTGAGGGTTCGGGATAAAATAATGGGAATCGGTCTGACCAAAATAACACTTTTATTCAGCACCAAACGATGAATACACGAACTTGGTCACACGTAATCACAACACACTAATTCACACCACTGTTGCACCACTTAAAGTCACCGAAATGATCGCACGTATAGCTTAATCCAGACTGACTCGCGAGCAACTACAGTTCACGCGAGACCCTTCTCCACGTCAGTCCTCCAGGGCCTCGCTGAGACTCACTCACTCACTCACTGAGACTGACTGACCGGCCATCTCTCCGGCCTATTTATATCGCACACATTTCGATTGTTCGAGAACGATGTCGATCCTTCCAGGAAAGGGTCGGTCCCTCGACACAATGGCCACTCCCCATTCTGCGAAACCACAAACAATAGCAGCAATAACACAGCAAGACAAAAGAGTTCGAGAAGGTTCGATTATTACTCATTGTTTAACAGCCTCGGCGTAACAATACTATGTTATGTTATGTTATGTTGGTGGACTCCCTTTTCCGCATTCGAACTCTGTATATGGTCCATTATGCGTGACGACCTCCGTGGTACAGTGGGCAAATAGCCGGGTGAGACGCAGGAGGTAGCGGGTTCGATTCCCGCCGCAGAACCAATGTTTGTATGATCTACAGATATTTGTTCCGGGTCTGGATGTTTATCTATATATCATAAGTATGTATTACAAAAAAAAAGTATATAAGTATTCTATCAGTTATCTGGTTCCCATAGTACAAGCTCTGCTTAGTTTGGGGCTAGATAGCTCTGTGTGAAATGTCCAGCCATATTTATTTAAAAAAAAAATGCGCGAGAGAGTTGACTATATGGATAGCCAGCCTAACCTCGACCAGAAGCGCAGAAGTTTCCTGGGGTCTTCGCAGGCTTCACGGAGTGACCTTGGATTGTCGAGGATTTCTGCACGTTGTGCTGTTACCCCCACGCATTCCAGGACTACGTGGGCAGCTGATTCTTCTTCGGTGAGACATGCCCTGCAGAGTGGGATGTCTGTTGCTCCGATGATGTAGAGGTGTTTGTTCAGGGGGTCATGTCCTAATTATAATACTAGTAAGGATATTAGAATTAGAATATTGTTTATTTTTCGGAGCCATAAACTTACTAAAAAAAGAATACACCTGAGGGAAGAAAAGAAAAATCAAAACCTAGAAAATATTGTAGTATGGTCACCTGCGCTAAATCGTCTAATAGAATATTCTCGTAGGTTAAAATATCGATGTTTCAAAAACAAAGTATGTGTCACAAGCCTGGGAAAAAGGTTAAACGATGATACCAAACCTTAATCTCCTTAAAATTTAAGAAATCATTGATTATTTTTATAGTATTTATATCGATTGATACTTTCTATAATGTCTCTCCCTTAATCGGATTGGAGGTCGTAAACTAAAACTATGGGAAAACACTCAAGTTCCAACCATATGTTCTATACATAATGTCAAACTTTTTATAAAACAACTAGGTCAAAATATGCTAACTTCTATATATATAGTATTTTTCAAACTTTCGCGATCACTGTACATAATTACTGATTAAAACGGGTATTTTACAACAGCCGTGGTCACGGGTGGAGTAACACAGCCGTTACGTCGTCGGGATAACAAATAAAAAAGGTACATACGCGATAAATACCCGTTTTAATCAGTAATTATCTATATATATATCCAATCACACTAATATCATAAACGCAAAAGTTTGTATGGGTGTATGACTGTATGTGTGGATGTTTGTTACTCTTTAACGCAAAAACTACTGCATGGATTTTAATGATATTTGGTATGTCGATAGATTAACACATAGACTACTTTTCATTGACAAAACACGCGTGTGAAGCCGCAGGTAGAAGCTAATATATTATATAATAATAAGCCTTTATTGTGACATTTTTGCATTAAGTAAATTTCAATATAGATCATATAATATCCAATAAAATCTGTCAGTAGCAACTCTTCTCCAATAGGGACCGGCAGTCAATTTTATTTCATCCTCCTATCTTTTGATTTGCTCTTTCTTTTTGATGTTTTCCATCTTTTAGATACCAATTTGTTACTATTTTACTATTTTGCTCCATTTTTCGTTTTTGCTATAACGAAGGTCTTCTTTCCATCTTGTGGAGAGCCGTCCTACGCTGCGCTTTCTATTGCGTTGTTTCCACTAACTTAATTGAATAGTTTAAGATTTGAAGTCTTAATTTAATAGAAACTAAACAAGTTCTTATAAAGATAAAAATACACAAGTAACTTTTTAACGAAAATATAACCGATTGAACCAAACTACTGAACTGATTTAGATGAAATTTCTATGAGACCAATATGAAAGTATATCCTTTCAAATAATAAATGTATCAAAATGGCGCTTATGAAATAAATTGTCGATTTACCTACATCGAAGAAAACAACTAGGGTAGGATTATTTCACCCTCCGTATAAGGTATACTCATATCACGTTTAGGTAATTGGATCCAACCGCAAAAACGACAATTAGAGCAAATATATGACGCACAAAATCGCTAATCTGCCACCGAATCGATAATAAATCGATTACTACGGTGACCAAATGACCAAACCCTATTCACACCCGAACGCCATCTGTCAAAGGACAAAATGACCAATAATTATTGTCATTTATCAATAGGATATAAATTTACGCATCAATTGGACTATTTCTATTCAAAACCAACGATTCAATTCGTCATGATATGGACTATAATCTAGTCAAACTGAAATAAACTTAATATAGTTTGAATTGGAATTATTTTTGCATGAATTGAAAAGATAATTGGAATAATTTGATAATCGTTTCCTATTGTAAATCGATTTGATGCCAAAATATGTTTTTCGGAAACCTCCTAGACTAGGGCTAGATGAAATACAGTTATAAATAAATATAAATAAATAAATATTGCTGGACATTTTACACAGCGCTATCTAGCCCCGAACTAAGCAGAGCGTGTGCTATGGGAACCAAATAACTGATAGAATACTTATATACTTTTTTTTTTTGTAAATACATACTTATAATAGATAGAAAAACACCCAGACATGGAACAAATAGTTAGCGTCTGTTCAAAGTAGGATTCTTAAATAGTCTTTCTTACTAAAACAGTGATCTGAAGTTCCAGTAAATATAAATACATAAATACATACTTAGAAAACTTTCGTGATTTATTTTAAACATTATTGTAAATAAATACGGTATTTATCACGTACCGTTTTATTGCTGTTTCGATCGACAATGTTTTGGTTCAATTCGTAAACCTTCATCAGGGTGCGTGCGATCCGCTCCGCACTACATCTCGCCTCGCACTACGCACCGCAGCTCTGCGCGCGCGTATGATTATATAAAGTATGTATTATAAAGTATTAGTATAATTCCAGACATTTTTGCATTTTTTTTTATATTTTTCCTGCCATTTTACGTCCATATTCCTCAATCAATTACTAACTTTTTTTTTTTCGAATGGACTAAACTCGCTGTTGGCCTCTGAGGCCGTGACAGCTTAACCGAACTTTTGGCGAGCGCAGATGGCGCTCAGCCCAGTAAGTTTTTTAGGCAACTAGCGCAAGGGCACCACTTAGGTACGAACCTCGGCTTGGGCTGTTGCCGGGATGGGGATAGGAGAGAAACGCCCGGGTACATGTTTGTACCTCGTATAGGCGGCGACTGAAGGGATTCGTCGACCTCGCCGGCGAGGTCGGTGTTTCTGTGAAGTGTTTGCTCTGTCTGATGTAGATGACTCACCTTCCGCATTAGCGGAGGTGATTTCGTCATCCGGGTCTCCGAGAACGTGTCTCGGACGACGGATGATTTAATCAATTACTAACATTTGGATTTTTTCTTTAAATACTATAATTATCGAAAAAGAAAAAGACCCCAACAAAAATTATTATAATTCGGACTAACCATCTGCCATTCCGAACAGTACAATTTGCCACGTGTCCCACACAAAGCTATAAATCGCATTACTATAAGCTATTGTCACAATAGGCGTGAAATGGACAACCAATCACTATTCAATTGCGGTCTATAGAAGTTTTAGAAGCTTTTATAGACGTTGATGTTGAATCAAACGTTTCGTTCTCAGTGTGACGCATCTTTATAGGTGTGAATACTGTTTGTCAGTCATCTAAGGCAGGGGTCGGCAACCTTATGCTATAGCCGGGCCACATATGTTGCCAGAGTATCAGTGCGGGCCGCACTTATATTTATATGTTCGGGCATGTATTTTTAATATTTGAAATAAAACGCATATATATTCATACAATTATCTCTTTTTTAATTGAACTACTATACTAACATAAAAGTAAGAACTAGTGAGATTTTTGAGGCTGCATTTGACTTGCAAGTTTTTTAACGTCTGCTTTCATTTTAGTAGTAGACACGCGCAGTATCGGGTCTAAATGTTCATCCGTTAACCGCGAACAATTCTTATTTTTGCGGTAGTTGAGAATTGAAAAAGTCTGCTCACACAAATATGTACTACCAAACATAGTTATTATCTGCTGAGCAAACTTTTTCAATTCTTTGAAGTTTTCAGAACTCAAACCTCCGTAGAACTGTATCAAGTCAGTGCTTTCCTTAAATGCCGTTTTAAGTGTGCTATTACTTTGCAAATCTACTATGTTCATTTGCAAATTGCTTGGTATCTCACTAATATCAATTGCAAAAGGGTTTTGGAATATTTCCATGTTAAGGGAGCTCTTTTTAAAGTCGGTGAATCGATTTACAAACTCAGTTTGTAGTTGTGTTAACACGTTTCTCATTGTAATATTTTGCCACACAAAATTATCTCCAGCTTCTTCCACGGCTTTCTTGCAATTAGGAAAATGGTCAAGCTTTTTTTCATCAATATGCTTGATAAACAGTTTCAGTTTCATTTCAAATGACTTTATATCTGTATACATATCGCAAATCAATTTATTTTTTCCCTGCAAGCGTTTGTTGAGCTGATTCAGGTCCTTAGTCAAATCAGTCAAAAAACCAAGATCGATAATCCACTGTTTGTTAGTAAGCTCTTCTACTGGCTTTCCTTTCATCTCCATGAAGTTGCCAATTTCTTTCCTCAAATCAAAAAACCGTTCCAAAACGGCACCTCGACTGAGCCACCTCACTTCACAGTAGTAAACCACGTCACCATGTTCAGCTTCCAGATCTTCCAAAAACTTTTGGAACTGACGGTGTGTGAGCCCATTTCTTCTTATAAAATTAACAGTGGATGTTACAGTATCCATTATTTCTTTCCAGGATATAACTTTGAAGCACAATGCCTCTTGATGGACAATACAGTGAAAAATCAATGGCACAGTAGATCCAGAATCTTTCACTTTGCTGATGATTCTCCCAACAACACCTTTGTTTTGACCGCTCATGTTCTTGCCTCCATCGGTAGTGACACTTGTTAACTTTTCCCAGCTTAATTGCAATGAATCCAGAGCTTGTTCCACATGGTGAAATAAATCTTCTCCCGTAGTTGTACCTTTCAAACTGCACATTTTCATAAGCTCTTCGTAAACAGTAAAGTTTTCGTCAATGCCGCGTACAAATATGAGTAACTGTGCTGTATCCGACACGTCCGTACTTTCATCCATCGCTAAAGAGAAGCAGTCGAAAGACTGCGCCTTATCCCTGAGTTGTTCACACAAATTAGCACCCAAGTCTTCAGTACGTCGGGTGCAAGTTCTTGCAGAGAGACTAAGACTTTCAAACATTTTTTTCTGCTCTGGGCATATTTCTTCTGCGATAGCTAAGACACACTCTTTTACTAATTCACTATCGGTAAACGGACGTCCACTTTTTGCAAGAATCTCTGCTACCCTGTAACTGGCCCGAACATTCGATTCGCTGTTGTCTGCCACAACCTTAAATATGTTTTGTTGATTTTGTAATGACGATTTCAAAGTGGAAATTTTCCTTTTCCGTATTTCTCCTTCAAGACAGTCAAATTTAGCTTTGTGCTCGGTGTCGTAATGTCGCTTCAGGTTATATTCCTTTACTACAGAAATACTCTTTTGACAAATCAAGCATAACGGTTTTCCTTTAAACTCGATAAAAAAGTATAATTCTGTCCATAATTCGTTAAAAACTTTTTTCTTCTTCTATCTTCCTTTTTCTTGAAGCCATGTTTATATAATTATTCTGTAACAATAATGAAAAAAATTAAATTCGTTGTAAAATTATATGTTCCAGTTAGCACCTACAAATTCAACTCCACATTCAAATAATAATTAAAACATGACACACTCGTAACTAACTTCATGTCATGTAACTACTATCCCCGTCCTTATAACATTTACCCATCAATCTGAAGGTTCACATTAACAAGCAGTAAATAAAATAAAACAAAATGCTCGCGAGTGCATACAACTTACCTCATACGTCGTGCGTGAGAAGCTATCAGCGAAGGGAAGAAAGGTGAAACGAAACGCGTAGCTAGCAACCAGATGAGACGTGAGTTTCCGGCGAATTTCCACAACCGAATGTGGCGAGAGCTGCGCGCGGCTGTGATTTTAACTAAAACCGGTCGCTTTGAATTTTTTCGCCGCCGCACACCTGCGTCTAATCAAAGACTGCCGCCCCGCCTATTGTCTCAAAGGAGCCGCCCGCCGCCGCACGTGCGGCGGATAAACGCAAAAGAAATTGCCAAGAATTGAATAAGTACAGCAAATATTTATTTTCGGTAGAAACAATACATAACATCACAGTCTTGATAAACAGTTCTTAAGAAATGAAATAGAGGTACATTTTTATCACCCCGCGTGGGAGCGAGCTTTCAAGAATACTCTCATGGCCCAGCAGCATGGCCGTATAAATTCTAGTGAATTTATATGGCCTTTTGCTTCGGTATTTTTTTCTTACGGACCTCAGGGTTGCGGGCCGCACCGAGATAGTCTACGGGCCGCATGCGGCCCGCGGGCCGCCGGTTGCCGACCCCTGATCTAAGGCAAAGGCCAGACATACGTAACGTGAGGCGAGGACGGAGTGAAGACGAGGCGTGCGTTAGCCACGCGTTAAAAATAGATCTCAAACAGTCAAACTAAAATATTAAATACCACAGAAAAGGAGAAACTTTTCTCTTCTCTGTGGTTTAACTTTTAAGTCCATCATATTAGCTAACGGATGTCCAGTGCTGAACATAGGCCTCCCCATAGATTTCCAGAGCGACCAATCTGCACCCAACTTTCCATCTAGTAGGGGCCGGTTTCCAGTGCGTGGTCTCCACTCGACTCTCTTTAGGTTCACTTGTAATCAAAATTTCATAGAAACGAAGTTCTTATAAAGATAAAAATACAAATAAAGAGTGTGTGTACTTATGTACACGCGTTAGAAGTTATACTTCTTTGGCGTATGGAAAAATAAATAATAAATTATTAGTATCACCGTCGTATATGAAATTGATTTAATAAAAATACCAAAATAATATTTATTTATTCACACTGGTTAATTGTACCCTTACGAAACACGTGTTCTACATATAAAAATACTAGAATATACAACTTGAACATAGTTATCAATTTTCATACCACCTAGAACTAACTTCATGCTGTTAAATTTAGGTGTCGGTGTGCGCGCGCATCGTAAAAATTCACTTTCATCATTTTTCTCCATCGCGCCAAAAGAAGTATAACTTCAAAAATACATTGCTTCATAAATGACAGATTTTCAATGAAAACTCTAAAAAATAGAGATTGAGCCTCTCTTTAAATTAAGGTCTGGAACAAGCCTGTTTCTACTGTTATTTCTCAGCTTACTGATATGGTTTTGATATCAAATGTTTAACGGTAATAAAAGTCATACCTACTAAACTCGTGCGCATGACACGACGCATCGAGATAAGAACACCTACACACTAAGCACAGTTATCGATTAATTAGCGATTAGATACTTAGACTTTGAGTGCCTACTTATGACCTGGGATGATACTAACAAAAAGTAAATTTGATAAATATTTAATCGAGTGACAGGACTTAATTAAATTGGCTGTAAGATTTTGGCACTACCGTCGTCTACCACTGTATTTTTTTTTCACAAATTTGCGGTGCACAATCAAACCTATAAATATAGATAAAGGAATACGTAAACGAACAAAAAATATTGACATATATGACATCCTAAAGCGTGAAGGTATGTTATTAAATGTTTGTTATCTCTAGTATATTTAATTACTAGCATCCGATCGCGGCTTCGCATGCGTGTTTTGACTATGAAAAGTAGCCTGTGTCAATCCAGGTCATAATCTATCGACATACCAAACTATATTGAAATTGGTTCAGCCGTAATGACGTGATTGAGTAACAAACAAACATCCAAACTTTCGCATTTATAATATTAGTGTGATTAATATACATAAGATGTAAAGATACTAGGCTTCGCCATTTTATCCTACAAACATTACAATTAGTCACATACATTAATACAATAAAATAAATCAAATACATAATTAAATACAAATGTCAAAGATTTTAGGTATTTGAGTACAATTAATACAATAATAATAATGTCAAAATTAAGGTAAATCAGAAGTCATAGTCAGAATACAATATAAATAAAGAGAAAATTGTTAAATATCTCGGAAACGTTAAGCGTTAGGATGCCTTAAAGGACAATTTTGTTTGTTCCAGGTGTCCTCTAGATAATATTTACACCATAAACAAAAGAATTAAAAATAACAGTTTTCAAATGAATGTATACAATCGGCAGTCTTATCACTATCCATATTTATGGATTTTATCGTGCACCGCAAATTTTGGGAAAAGATTATACGGCGGCTGGCGATAGTGCTAACCTAAAATTCAAAAATCTTATTGTACCTTTAGTTCGCGTTTAAAACATTTATGAGCGTCTTGTCAAAGAGGCGCAGGATCCAAGAGCTGGTCCTTATCTGGGTTAACACATATGCATTACAATTCAGCACGGTAATGCAGCCAGTGTCTAAGGGACACTACTGCCTGGCAGTGATCTGAAGCAGTTGAGCTATCTATAGATCGTTTGCATAGCCATACATTTTTTTTTATTTGATATAATAATAATAATAATAATAAACTTTTATTGGAACCACAAAAAATATGTCATAAACAATTATGATTCATATTCTTGTTCCATTTAGATTTACGTTTTTCTTTTTAATTGTATTGTTTTATGTGCAATAAAGAACTATCGATCTATCTATCTGTGACATCAACAAAAATAAATTAACTAACCAAACCCTAAAAGTGATTTTACAATATCAATAAAATAGATTTACGACAATTTCAATAAATGGAATTCGCAATGACGTCAAATAAGGTAAGTCTTAAAAATAGTCAATCCCAGTAATAAAAACTTAATGACTGTTAGTTAATTTGTATGACAGTGTTGATGTTTCGCTAAGAAACATAATAAGCTAATGAGCGTATCAAGTAACCAACCAAATCGTTTTACAAAGGCAGGAGTAGGTATGAACATCCTATAATTAAACATTCTTCATCATCGTATCAGCCATAGGACGACCAATCCTAAACATAGGCGTAGCATTTGACCCCCCCCTCCCCCATGGCAAGATGACCTGATAAAGGTCGCTGGAAGCCGTTGAGTGGCTTCAAAACGGGCCATTCAGGACGCACGAAATTGGTCGTTCTGGAAATGTATGGGTGAGGCCTGATAAAGCACAATTTTACTTTTCTATAAACGTGGTGGATAACTTGCGAGATGACACCGATATGGAGAGAGAACGCAGAGCATTGGCAGTCCGGGCGAATATGCTGGCCCACAGATTCGCGCGATGTACAGACGCGGTCAAAGTGACTCTTTTTAAAGCGTACTGTCATCGCTTTACTCAGCGAGTCTGTGGTTTCAGTATACGCAAAGGGCTTACAATGCTCTGCGTGTCCATTTTAATAATGCGTTCAGGGCGCTGTTGCGGCTTCCGCGCTTCTGTAGTGCCTCAGGCATGTTCGCCGAAGCACGAGCAGACAACTTTGATGCCATCTGGCGTAAAAAAAACAGCCTCACTAATGCGCACGGTGCGCGAGAGCGGCAACACCATTCTGAACGTCATTGCCAATAAATTCGACTGTCCTCTGATGTGGAGGCTCACGCAGAGGACTAAATCACAATTAGTGATTAAGTACTAACTCCCCTAGATTTAAGCTTTTTACTAACAAAATAGATACATTGTTATCTGATAAAATAAATAAGCTGCAGCAACCAATCTGACTTACATAATGATTTACTGAAGCCTGTGTAATAGGCGGACAAAAATCGAATCTAACTAGTCTATCTGATCCTACTGAATAGTAGACTTCAAGCCTGTCACTCTGCCTCTTCTTCCTCTTTCCACTGAAGCCAATAAAACTCATATAAATGTTTACCGCTTACTAAGTAGGCAGGATAACAGATCCTGAGAGATACCTATATGTAGTTTGTTCGCCATCAACACTAAACAACATACACAATTAGTTTTTTGTTGAAAAATTACTTTTTCAAAACAAGCTTTTATATAATCCATAATCGGAACCGCAAGCAGATTCAAATGAGCCCACACACTAGTAGCCTACTATAATCCATTCAGAAGTTTTCACTTGACATTATTATTATTACCCGATAGCTTGACATACCTTTGTTCTTCTACTGTATTATTTGACATATGCCGCTTAAACTGTTTTAATTTAATTGATTTGACATGTTTAATTCTATGTTTAAATACTGTACATTTGAAAAGGCGCAAATCCAACTTGCAGTGCCCTTACAGGGTATATGTACTTACTTCTAAGCTACCTACCATCTAAGCAAAAAAATGTATATGTAAGTACATGTAAGCAGAATAAATGAATATGAAGTTCAGTTGTCTAGCATCTGTCTCCATCATGAGACCACCTCCATGGTACCATATTATTGCATTGTCACCGAAGTTACATATGTATTCCAAATTTCAGCTCAATCTGTTGAGAGGAACGGGTTTAAAATTCAGTTGCAAGATTCTACCCGGACAAACATACATATAGGTACATTGCAAGTTAATAAAAAGCTTGTAAAAAAAGGTACAGTAGGCGGTTTTATCGCAAAAAGCGATCTCTTAACAACTTTTCGTTTTTGACCGCTGTCGGTCTTCTCTATGCCACCATTTGCATTCTACTATCATAACTCCAACCAAAATAAAGAATAATACAATAGTAGCCACAGCATAATCAATCAACAATTGTTCGGAGTCCTTAGTCACCGCGTATTCGTGCTAGTCTCTGTGCTGGTACAAAAAATTTAGAACATTTACTGTCTCATAAAAAACACAATTCGCCAGACTGCGTGCCGCTTGTGTTACTAACTAATTTAATTTTACGTGGAGCTACGATGATATAATCAAATTTGGATATGATAGTAAAATGTTGGCATGTTTGAATCCAGGTCATAAGCTCACACTAATTTTCATCGAAATCGGTTCAGTCATTACGACGTGATTGAGTAACAAATAAACAAATATACAAATTTTCATATTTATAATATTAGTGTAATGTGATAGGATGGGGTGGTAGATGTGGCCAACCTGATGTTATAATATTATAATACACTTATATATTACATTAACTTATACATAAGTACCTAGACTAATAGTTAATATCAAATTAACAGTTAATTAACCTATTATCATACTAAGTACCTACTAATAATTAAGTTTACTTATCAGCTAACTTAATACTAGTTAGCTGATGGATTTCTCATCGTTAAAAACCTTACCCTTTTATTATCTTTGGTTAAAGTATTATAATTATTAACAAAATCAATAGACGTACTAAATCACATAGAGCATTATTTAGAATAAGTTATCATGATTTATAAGTATCAACCTTAAACGAGCAGTTTGCTAAAAAAAATTTTTTTTGTTCTTTCAATATATAATGAACCAAAAAATCAACAAATAATGATAAAAGTCAAAGTCAAATATTTTTATTCATTAAAATCACAAGGATCGCGACCAAGCCAGGAAAGAAAGGCAAGAAACAAGGCTGGTTGTTTTTTTAATGATCCTTTTAGAATACATAACAATACAGAAAATAAATTACGTCTAAATTGTAACATTTTGAACGAGTTGGAGCAATTTCAATCTCAAGCTTCTCTATCATCTAAATAATCCGATTTTTATAGTAGGCTTTTTTATAAAGATTTTGTTTAATTACGTTTTTAAATTTAATATATTATAACTTTAGATAAGCAGATACATTGATTTTTTTCAACAAAAGTAACATACACACCATTTTTGTCACCGTTCAGGTGTTTTAGCCTACTCCAATCTATTTTTGTTTAGTAGCTCAACGTGATTTAGAACATCTGGACAAAACAAGGTCTTGCATTAAGGAAACCAGCCACGAACGACACAAAAACCTTACACCTTCAATATCATTAAAGATCATCGTTATAAAAAAACCAATACAAATTATAAAAGACACAAAGAATGGTGCCAAAAAAAATAAGTGGATCAATTACTTCCTAGATTAGACAAACAGTTACGTTGATAAAAATGCTCGTTAATATATCGAAAAAAAAACTAGAATACATCATTATCCTGCGATTATTGATCACGTAAAAACTAGTTTGGTTTATAAAATCAATTACTACTGTTATCTAGCACATTTTTTACGAGTTGTTTGGTAGTAACAAACAACTCGTAAACAATTTGTACGAACTATACGCACAAATACGTTTATAGAGACATAAGTTGTACTTTATACGATTTGAGTTTTTTAAGCTCCAAAGTTTTCATCATCATCATCATATGATGACGACCTCCGTGGGTTCGATTCCCGCCACGGAACAAAAGTTTGCATGATCTACAGATATTTGTTCCGGGCCTGGTTGTTTTTCTATATATTATAAGTATGTATTTAAAAAAAAAGTATATAAGTATTCTATCAGTTATCTGGTTACCATAGTACAAGCTCTGCTTAGTTTGGGGCTAGATAGCACTGTGTGAAATGTCCAGAAATATTTATTTTGTTTATTTATTATTTACATACATACATTTACAGCCCAAAGACGTCTACTGCTGAGCATAAGCCTCCCCCATACATTTCAAGAGCGACCGATCTTGTGCGACCTGCACCCAACGGCTCCCAGCAACCTTTATTACCGTCCTATGCTATGCTTTCCAGTGCGTGGTCTCCACAAACTTTCTGCCCCAACGGCCGTCGGTTCTTCGAACTATGTGCCCTGCCCATTGCCAATTCAGCTAGCTAATCCTTTGTGCTATGTCGGTACTTTGGTTCGTCTTCGAATCTCCTAATTTCAGATTCGGTCTCGTAGAGAAACATCAGCATAGCTCTCTCCATAATACGCTGAGCAACCTTCAGTCTTATTATGAAGCCTATAGTGAAATAATAAAGAATTATCTTGCAGATATTTTGATCAAAGTTGTAACTTTCGAAGTTTTAACAAAAGTGCCTCTACAAAACCTAGTCAATGATGCTATTTTAGGTAACATCATATAAAAATTGGATTCTGTAATTAGGAATTGTTAACCTAAGTGGTTGGCTGTACCTTACAATCAGTAGCAATATTTTTAATACGTATTGATGTAATATTGTAAATGTGAAAGTTTGAATATTTGTTTATTACAATCACGTCGTAACGGCTCAACTGATTTCGATAAAATTTGGTATATAGGTAGAATATGATTTGGATTAAAATATATGGTACTTTTTACTGACATGAAATGCGTAGGAAATTATTTTCAGTGACAAACATATTTTTTACAGTGATATAATAGTTTACATAATATTGATATCGAATTTCTCGATATCGATATCTTAAATTGAGCTATCTGATTAGGTACGTTAAACTGAATTTTTCTTCTTTTCTCTAAATAATAAAGAATAATGGAACGTCGTGCTTTGCGACAGAACCTTTAATTTAAAGATAAACCGTTTTCGAATAACATCAACAATATAATTCAAACCTACAACCAATTCACGACTGATTCAACAATATGCTAAGACTACGCTATTTTAAGGCTGCATTCCGCTTCTTTGTATCGGTTCAAAGGTGTGAATTGAAGCTATTGATTGCCCACAGTAGCGATTGCTAAATGAATAAAGTATTTGACACTCCTTACTAGCCATCATCATTGACCCGAAAATTACAAAAGGCCGCCATCAGATAAAGCTGAAGCCACACGACTGACGACCGTAACTAAAGAACACGTGTTGAGACAATCACAGCGTATGGTTTGACAGATGCGCTACCAAACTCTACTTTGGGCATTGTGTAACTGCTAGTGCATAACTCTAAGTGTAGTAACAAAAAACTTAAGGTAAGGTTAGATATATCTGATTATTCTGACCGCAATTATTAAATTAATTATTAATTTTGAAAACTAGCCAATTTATTCCTTTTCAATAACATACAACATCATTATAACTAGTGGTTCTGTGAGAACAGTAGACCTCGCGTCCCAAATCTAAAAAGTAATATATGCAACAATATTAACGAAGAAAGTCAAATTTTAAATAGAGTTTCAGGTGCTTGAATTTTCCAAAAGGCTTGTCTATGTAGACTTTTGTGCAAAATTGATATAAGTTTTAGCGATTACTCGCGTTCCCTTGGTCCTAGGAGGTCTAATCTGGTGTCTATTGATTTATGTTCTTAGCGTCTCGTGAAAACAAAAAGTATTGCGTAGTCTGATTGGTATAGGCAAGTATAAATTTTCCGAAAACATTTCATAAATTTAAATCCGTCCATATATAACGTTACAGCAACTTCGTCTCCTTTTCCCACCTCCACTTCCCCCTTTTAATATTTTTTTCGCAACATCTTATGTAGAATGAAGTTCTAAGTGTGCTTCTCAAATTTGATTGAAATCCGTTGATAAATAACGCTGCAGCAATTTTCCCCCCAATTAAATATCGAGATCAACTAAAAAATTTAAATAAATCAAGGAACTTGTATTCCCGTTTTCGTCAAAATCTGATAAAAAATGCGACCTGTAGGCGAGAACAGACAGACAGCTGGATAAAAGAATTTTTGGCCAATCTCGAAACTGAGACGCTTCGCTCGCTCTGTCAATTATGTTCAGCCCATTTAATGAAGTGTAAAGAATACGGCCCCAATAAGAAATAACTGCTTTTACAACTAATATGGCCTATAATAGAGTTGTATCATATAAAGCACTAATCAAATGTTAGTATCGTCAGCGGTGTGGCTTCAGTTTTATATTGCAATCGAATAGGTATTTCACGAATAAACCTTATTAATAGCAAATAAAAATAAAATATGTCTAAATACTAAAAGTCAGTCATAAATCACGCTTTCTTATCGAATACTAATAAGTACCTGTTGCATCATAAATACGATTTGATCTATTATGCAGATTTATTTATGGTACTTTAAAGTTTGTGTTTTATTAGAGACAAGTAAAATAAAAGTGTTTTCTATCAAATGCGCTAACTAATAAAACATATCAGTTACTGTCTATCTATATTACTCTGTTGTATTAGTATTTAAAGAGACAGCGAGAAATTCCAACGGTGTGTAAAAAATCTTGTCAAAGTGTTCAATGACAGATAGGTGTCATAATACCTAATTATTATCATAACACGTATATTATTATTATTGCTATAAAAAGTGATTCGCGCTTCATTTTTGTAATAAATCAAATTTTTTTTATATTATCGACTTCAGCGGAGATTTTGATGACTTTTTTTGTAGAATCGAAGTAACTCGTCACCGATGGGTAATTTAAATTTTCCCAAAATACTTGCCCTTGATGATTGCGGCAAGTAAGTCGTTAGCTGTGGTTGCCTTCACAGTGTGAGCACATGGAGCGGGTCTATTGTACTTTTCTATTGTATTTAAAATATTACTCATTGGAAATCCTTAATAAATAAATTTAATCTAATAAAGCATAGTATTTTCAATGAGAAGAATTTGCTAATGATCGAAATGAATGAGGAATTTGAAATTCCAGGATAAGTGATTTCCAATCAGTTTAGTGAGCCTTTGGTGAAGTTGATAAACGCATCTTTGTATCAAAAATAAGGTCGCGGGTTCAAACCAAAAACGTCAACAAATCCCGCCTGGTCCGTAATTTTTGTGATAATATTTTCGTGACTATAAATTTTTGTGATTAGATTTATATTTTTCAGTGGGTTTTTGTATGCGGTTCCGCAAGTTTATGTTCAGTTTATGGCCGCGAGTATGTTAAAGATACGCAGATACCTTTCAAGCACTCAAAATCTTTAGAATAAAACTCCTGATTAAAACAGTACTTAGGTCAGATTAATTCGACCCAAATCGTAACTTCATGAACGTCTCATCTCATTTGAACTAGGAAATGAAATTGATTGATTGGTAACATAAAAATTCAACGCTGTTACTTAAATAAGCGTCAATCAAACTGACTATTAACTAGTTTGGTCTTAACTGGGAGATAGTTGACTGATAAAGTTACGGTAGCTTTGAAACTTTACTTAGTTGGAGGTAAATAGAAATCTGTTCGATAATGACGCTTTAGATTCTAGCTACTTTTAAATCATCATTATCATATCAGCCATTGAACTTACACTGCTGAACATAGGTCTTCCCTGAGATTGACATTTTAATATTAGAAGCAAAACACGTTCAAATAGGCTTTGTCGTGGATGCCTTCAAGAAGAAGAGACGGTGGAGCAGGTGATGCTTCGCTGTACGGCCACGAGCAATGCCCGACTGAAAACGGATCTGCAGGAGCTCTGCGAATCCTCGCCCACCAACACCACAACAAGATCTACGAGGATCTTGGAAGGCTGACCCATCAACCCTTAGACGCTACCTTAGACTCTATAGAACGTAAGGCTTATAGGTGATCAATATATGGCGGAGACTAAGACCCAAAGTTTCGAAAACCGCCATCTCCTTTCCATCAAAGAACAAGCAGGCGCACGGCTCAGTACCATCCATGCCTAGTTAATATACCACCCATTCGCACACACCGTTTTGGTTCTACGTTCTTAACGCGTACAGCTAAGGTATGGAATACTTTACCGTCGTCTGTTTTTCCTAAAGACTACAATCCGGTCCTCTTTTAGGTTAGAGTAAATAGGTGTCCTCTAGATCTTTGTGCTTCATCTTAGACCACATCATCGCTTACCATCTGGTGAGATTGTGGTCAAATGAAGATCTATTCTTTTAAAAACCCCCCAAAGTCCTGCTCCGTTATTTCAAGGAGCTAGGATGGCTAGGGTCAGGTTAAAAGAGGGTAATGTACAGTACACCCTAATGCGGGACATTAGTGCAGATTTTATTCCCCCCATCCTAAAATTAGAATCAGAACACGTTCAAAAGACGTTGTTTGTGTTGTTTGACGTCATTTTGTAAGAAAGCATAATCAAAAATTTGGTCATTATATTACTTTTAAATTCGTTATACATGACATATTTTATATGCATTTTAATTGGCATGAAACAGAAGTAATATCAGTATAATCCATAGTCAACAAATGATATATACTTTTGATTATACATAGTACAAGATCTACTTAGTTTGGGGCTAGATAGCACTGTGTGAAATGTCTAGCAATATTTATTTATTGATTGAGCGAAGCGAGGTATCCAACTCAACTTGGGCAAATCGGAGTTGTATGTATGTTTGTTTGTCCGAGGATAACTTTCGAAACGTTTATCCGATCATCGTGAAATTTAGTATATTGGTAGGTAGTGATGGCACAATTTTGGTGTGACCAAATGAGCTAAAAATGTGTAAGGGGTTGTTGAGATATTGGGGTGCAAAAGAAGTTAAAAAAAAACAAAATGGGATTATCTGGTCAAATAGCACGTCTAATAAAAGGTATTTGTAAGTACATTTCGACCCCGTTTTTATTTTTAGTTTAACTGAACTTTGATAAAATTCACAGGGTACACCAGTGACCAGTACCTAAATTTGGTATGCGTGAAGCTTTAGTGACACAAATATAGGCAAAAGTCTGAAATCCAGAATAACTGCAATTTCTACCCCAAAAAAGTATATTCAATTAACATGAACTCCCGTTAGGTACCTGTAATTTTGATGAAACTGTAGGTAAAGTAGTGTAAAGTGGTTATGCATTTCGTGGCACAATTTTGATAGTCAAAGTTTACAAATAATATTTTTTTGTTTTTATGGGAGACTCGGGAGATCTCAGTTTGGGGCGGAACACTAGTTTATTATGAAAAGTATAACGAAAATTCCTGCCAAATGGTTTTCCGGTGTAACTTTCCGATTTTAAGTTTTTAGATAAGTATTTGGTATAAATTATATAATTATAGGTATATATATATATATATATATGTTTGTAACTTTCCTATTTATATTTTAATGACTAGTCAAAGTCCGCGGGATTGTCTTATTACACTATTATATCTGCTACTTTCCTCCTTAAACTTACAAATCTAAGATGTTAGTGCTGTTCAAAGAGTTTTATTCAGTTTAGCGAAAAAACTTTTTCCCCCTCGGTCTCATAAAAACGGTACATAATCTGTCGTAATCCGTCATATTCAGCCAAAACAGAAATTCAGGTGCGCAGACAAATCGCTTTATGGCGCGTATGATTCGATTTTCGAAATTTTTACCGCCATGTTTTCGTCTCGACCGCACTTCCTGTTGTTCGTTATGTTCTTATTGGACGTGTTTTGATTCTGTTATTTTGCTAGGATTTGTGTTTTTCTTGGGAAAATTACAGAATCTCGTAATTCTTTCCTGTCATAAAAGGTCTCGAACCGCACAATTGGTTATTATCGGTCAAATAATTGAACAGGTACAAAATAGAATTAAAAAACAAAATTTTCTAATTACTTAAAAAACATAGCTTAAAGACTAGTTTTATTTTTAAATAGAAACAAACTAAAACTAAAAAAGTTTGATTGAAAATCCAAATAGAAACTTTCAGGCATTAATTATACTCGTAATATAACCAATTATATTCTTACTTACTTACTTACTCCATTGGCACAGGGACCCAAAGTGAGTCTTGGCCTCCGATAGGACAACTCGCAACTTTCCTCTGTCCATTGCCATCTCTTGCCAGTCGGCGGCTCCAAGGTCACGCAGGTCAGCTTCCATCCTATCGCTCCAGTTATACTTGGGACGACCAACCGGTCGGCGGCCAATCGGTCGGCGCAGGTATGCTCTCTTGACGCTTCGATCTTCACCCATTCGCAGTATATGGCCGAGCCAGCGGAGTCAGTGTGACTTATACTCTCCTATGATTATATTCAATTATAAATAATCGTAAAGGCTGGTCGAAAAATACATAAAACATTTCAATACAATTTCCAGTATTTTCCGAATAAATTGAATCCGCGATGATTCTGCAACCTCGCTTCATTTGCTAACTGGGTCTGCGAGAACAACCCCAGTGGGCGCTTTTAATACATTAAGGCTATATGCAAAAGATACACACACAGATACTGATTCGGATTTTCAACGCACCCACGTAACAGAAAAACACCGGAACAACCTACTAAAAAGATTGAATAAACCAATAAAATTAAAAAATAATGAGTTCCTATTTGAAAAAATTACACGTTTTCATAGCGATGAACAAAAACACGCGTACTTTACCCAACTGATGCCACCCGGTGTATAAATCATCTTCAAATGACACTTAATTTGTATCAGGTTTGATACAAATTATTGATTGTTTTTTTTGCTTTTCTACATAAAATAAAAAATGCGTGAGTGTCGTTGAACACTCGGTTGGAACGAAGTTCCTTTTGTAGTATATTATTATTGAAATATTAATATTAATATAATTATTAGCAATAAAATATAATATAATTAATTTTATTAATAAATATAATTTTTTTGGGGTAGAAATTGCAGTTATTCTGGATTTCAGACTTTTGCCTATATTTGTGTCACTAAAGCCACACGCATACCAATTGACCAATTCGACAATTGCTCCATTTGACCTAATGGTCTCATTTTCATTTTTTTTTACCCCTCTTGAACCCCAATATCTCAACAACCCCCCAACATTTGTAGCTCATTTAGTCACACCAAAATTGTGCCATTACAACCTAATGCTTCGAAAGTTATCCTCGGACAAACAAACATACATATATACATACAACACCGATTTGCCCAAGTTGATTTGGAGATCTCACTTCGCTCGATCAATAAATACGGGATTTATCTCGTAATGCAAGGCGAGAACCTGCTTGGAACAGATCGCACTCACCCTAATAAAGTTTAACGAATTGAACCGAAACATAGTCGGTCGTAACACCATTATAACCTTACGTGATAAACCCCGCATAATATTAAAACTACACAGTATTAACTTGCCTATGTATGCATGATAGCTATAACCAACGATTGCAAAGTCTAAAATATTTATAGTCTTGTCTAAAATAGTGCGGTACGGCTAAATTAAAACTCGCACCGCCTACATTCAGCCTTACAGAAAATGCCTATTGTACTGAAACGAAAACGTAGAAATCTCTTAATTAAATCTCGGTTACCTACCGAAACAACCCAGTTTGGCTCAGCTGAAAACTGCTTATACATTTGTTGCTTAACTTAATTAATTTTATCTTAGTAGAGCAAGTGAATTCAGCGTAATATATGAAAAAGCTTTATAGGTCTGTTTCTTAATAAAATTATCCAGGGTATAATCACAAATATGTACGTAAAATACCAAATTTCATCGAAGTCGGTTCAGCCGTTACGACGTGATTGAGTTACAAACAAATAAATAAACAAACCTCCAAACTTTCGCATTTATAATATTAGTGTGATGACGTAAATACCAGTCGACTGCGGGAATCGTAAGCAATAAATAAATCTCCGAATAGTTCGAATTGATACTTAGCCTGGCTTGCACAACGATCCCTAAACGTATTTAGCTTCTACATATGTTTAAATTTGACGTATTTGTGTGATTTGGCAACTCCTTAAATCATATTTATCACTAAATACGTTTAGACAATGATGTTTATCTCAATCCGTGGATGAAGTCGTGGGTCGGTATTCATTTATGTACTAGCAGCACTAAGTTGATTAACTTCATAGTGCAATGACTGTTTATCTATGTACATCTATGAAAATCTAATGTTATTTCACAAAAATATTAATTTGTTTAAGAAAAATAGCGATAATCATAATTTTAATACTAGAAATAAAGATAAACTCGCTGTTGCCACTTGTCCATAAAGTTAGTAAATCGTTTAAAGGGCAAGGTGTACGCTTTTATAACAAACTCCCAAAGGATGTACAAAACTTGACAATTAACAAATTTAAAAATTAAACAAAATCTTTATAAAAGAGCCTACTATAAAATATCGGATTATTTAGATGATAGAGAAGCTTGGGCTTGAAATTGCTCCAACTCGTTCAAAATGTTACAATTTAGACGTAATTTATTTTCTGTATTATGCCATGTGTTGTCCAGTCCTCGATGATGATGATAATTTACTCTGTAGTACGGCTTATTTATTCTCAAATCACTTACACTATTTAAAGACAGCATAAAAACACGGGACGCACTGTCCCACCTGTCAATGTCATCCTGCAATTAACGTCATTCGGTTTTTTGTACTCGCGTCGCTTCTCACAAAAAAATAATTAAATTGTGTTTTCAAGTTTTTAGTGTGAAAAATCGTGAAAATGGATACAAAAAGAGAACACAGAAAGTTGTCAGTTATTCATTCAATGCATGAACATACATTTTAAATAACTCGTAAGATACTGACAAGCCGTTTAGTACTTTTTTGGGACCCAGGAATCTTTAGTGAAAACGAGTATTTGAGGATAACACTGTAAAATCAATCGTTAATTTAAACAAAGAGTCAAAGTCCAAGTCAAAGTCAAATATTTTTATTCATTAAAATCACAAGGAACACTTTGGAACGTCAATTTTACTGCCTGTTCCTTCGCGACCAAGCCAGGAAAGAAAGGAAAAAAAACAAGGCTGGTTGTTTTTTTAATGATCCTTTTCCAATACATAATTAAATAGTCAAACAAACTTACCCCTGTAAGTGATGTTCGACTGGAATTATGCCAGGTGTTGTCCAGTCCTCGATGATGATGATAATTTACTCTGTAGTACGGCTTATTTATTCTCAAATCACTTACACTATTTAAAGACAGCATAAAAACACGGGACGCACTGTCCCACCTGTCAATGTCATCCTGCAATTAACGTCATTCGGTTTTTTGTACTCGCGTCGCTTCTCACAAAAAAATAATTAAATTGTGTTTTCAAGTTTTTAGTGTGAAAAATCGTGAAAATGGATACAAAAAGAGAACACAGAAAGTAGATAAGAATCATCTACTTCGAAATATCAAGAAATAAACCTACCGATTTCGGATTTAGAAAGTACTTAGGTTATGAACATTTGACATTATATTTTCTTCAAGAAATCTACTAAAAACGTGTTCTTGGGATGATATATTCCCTCCAAGGTAGAAGAATAGGTGCCTACGGTGTGTTTTTTTCACACGATCAATCAAGACTTTCATATTGGCAAACTCGTGGGGTTCTGCACTGAAAGCGCTTGACTAATACTAACCTAACTAATACAAGACTCAACCATGGTCTAGGGCCGTCCTTCGGGGACGAACGTGATCAAACCGAGGCTTTGATTGGCTAATCTGCGGGATTATGCACCCCAAATGCCCTCGCTGGTTGTACCTACCTATTTATACACAGCTGTGATCTAGGGGCGTCTTTTTGAGGCGAACATGATCGATTATGACTTTGACTGGCAAACCTTTGGGGTTCTGCGACTAAAGTTTTTTATCTAATGTGTACCTAGTACACACTCAGTAGTTGCCTTGCTGGGGTGAACTGGAAAGTAATGTAATACCCATTGGTAGTTACAGATAGCTATGACAATTATATATGTCAAGATTCCTACCTCTCTTACCTGAGATGCTAGATGAATGGGATAAAATGCATCCATTGTAATCTTGTAGAGAGAAGTTCAGATGGAGCAGAAGAGTGCAACACTGCACAAAGGCAAATAGCCTGATCAAAGAGGAAATAACCTTCCTTTGCTAACTATGTTTCTAATAAATTACCCAAAGTGGAAATATAAGCAACCAGTGGATTGGACTCCTACAGGATACATTATGTCTGAATTCAAGAGACCAGAGGTCATTGATTCTATTTCATATTAAGAAAAAAGGTTCCCGTTCAGAAGAATATGGGCTTTAAACCGGTGGGGTCCTCCTCATCAGGATGCATTGCAGACCCCAATATAAAGAAGCCAGCAGCTGCAGGGGGAACACCGGAGGCAGGCGAGGACACTGCAGCGCAAGGAGATGAGGGAGGTATGCAGATTACACCATTTTTATGATAACTAGTAAGCTTATCATATGGTATGATACCATTCTTGAATGACACCGTCCACGTTATCCTTTGGCAGAACCGGCATTATTTTATCCCACTTCTGACACCAAATTGTTACGAGCTGAGGGTTCGGGATAAAATAATGGGAATCGATTTAACCAAAATAGCACTTTTATTCAGCACTAAACGATGAATACACGAACTTGGTCACACGTAATCACAACACACTAATTCACACCACAGTTGCACCACTTAAAGTCTCCGAAATGTTCACACGTATAGCTGAATCCAGACTGACTCGGGAGCAACTACTGTTCACGCGAGACCCTTCCCACGTCAGTCCTCCAGGGCCTCGCTGAGACTCACTCACTCAGACTGACTCAGACTGAGACTGACTGTCCGGCCATCTCTCCGGCCTATTTATATCGCACACATTTCGATTGTTCGAGAACGATGTCGATCCTTCCAGGAAAGGGTCAGTCCCTCGACACAATGGCCACCCCCCATTCTGCGAAACCACAATAGCAACAATAACACAGCAAGACAAAAGCGTTCGAGAAGGTTCGATTATTACTCATTGTTTAACAGCCTCGGCGTAACAGTATATATTTTAAGTGACGATATTTTATAGAGTTGTTGACCGTTACTGACCCGAATTACTGAGTGGGGTTAAATCACAAAGACAAGATGTTAGGTTTAAGTTTCATTTTGGAGTAGGTACCTGCAATACCATTTTAGCGTCCCCGCTTTCCGAGGAAGCGGGGACGCTAGTCAAACTGTATCTGCATTACTTGCAGATATAGTTTGATCTTGCATCTAAACATGATCATTCTGGTATCGGATTTATCTTTTGTTATATATGTACCTACCATTTTTATAGTAACATTTTGCAGTACATAGTCACTGTGTGACAAAACCCATCGTTGAAAATAAAGAAAAAAAGATGTGGAACAAGCCTTATGACCTGATCTTAAGTGGTAACGATCGCAAGTATAACAAAGTATTGCCTCGTAGGTCACGCACCTTATGATGCCCATACACCATTCAGGTTGCTGTTGAGGTATACAGGTGTAGAACTTCATTTGTCTGTAATTTCACCGGCAACCGCACCCTACAAACCGAAACAAAGCAATACTGCTTGGCGATAGAAATAGGTATTGATTCGTATCATCATCATCATCATCATCATCAGCCCACATTAGTCCACTGCTAGACATAGGCCTCTCCCAATACGCGCCACTGAGCCCGGTCTTCGGCTCTTCTCATCCAGTTTCTGCCCGCCACCTTTCTTATGTCATCGCTCCACCTAGGGGGGGGGCGCCCCACACTACGTTTTCCGAGACGCGGTCTCCACTCAAGAACTCGTTTACCCCAACGGTTGTCGGTTCTCTGGCATATATGGCCAGTCCACTGCCACTTCAGTTTGCTAATCCGCGGAGCTATGTCGGTGACCTTGGTTCTCTGTCGGATAACCTTGTTACGGATTTTATCCTTCAGAGAAACTCCAAGCATAGCCCGTTCCATAGCTCGCTGCGCAACCTTAAATTGGTGGACTAGTCCTACCGTGAGCGTCCACGTCTTAGCACCGTAGGTCATTACGGGTAGGACGCACTGATTAAACACTTTAGATTTCAGGCATTGTGGTATAGGTGACGAGAAGATTCGACCTAATTTCCCAAATGCTGCCCAACCCAACTGAATCCTCCTCTTGGCCTCCTTCTCGAAGTTGTGTCTACCCAATTGCACTATCTGGCCGAGGTATACGTAGTCTTGAACTACTTCGAGTGGATGATTCCTTGATTCGTATGATATCAATTTATTATGGGGTTTTCTGGACTTTTAGTTACCAATTTTGAAACATAAAAATGCAAAGCTAGGACCAGTAACTAAGTGCAAAATATATTTATGTTAAGTTTAAGAAGGTCCATGTACCAGATTGACGAATGTAATAAATTGAAATTCTGAGGTTCCCAGAAAACATCGCTCCTTGTCAGATCCATACAAATCTTGAGGTTAATTATCCTACCATTATGGAAAATACTACCCACGCAAGATGAATCCATAACTGATGTGCCTGAACTGATTACATCTATCAAAAGTTTTATAGGGCTTGACGGTTTGACATACGGAAATTCAGAAAAGACATATGCACAAAAGGGTATAGGGATGTTGCGATAAATCCTATTCTGAATATCATATCATGAATAGACTATGGTAGTAGGTCTACGTTCTTTAACACTGTACTTGTAATTGTATATACTGGTTTTGTTAGGTCAGTTTCCATGCTGTTCTCATTGAATAGGATAGAATAGAATAATAATTTATTGGGTATACACAAAATGACACATGCAACAATTATGAAAAACAGTAGGTACAATTGCATATTTAAAACAGTTCGACTCATGTGTCTGCGTACCAAAATGGCGTTCAGCTCAGTATAATATTGGATGTTTTGCACCCAACGCTAATTTTCAGCCAAACCAAAAGCAAAGGTAGCAAATGAGCATTGGTTGATTCCAAACTTTTGAGATATGAACCACTGGTTTCCTAAACATGACCCAAAATGGCTCATGTTAAGTATGAGAAGGTTCTGAGAAAACATGGACGGCGTGAGATCCTTCAACTGCTCTATGCAAGGTATCACAGCTCTTTTATGTTTTTTGTTTCAGGACATCGCAATGTCTTATTTCTTCGAAAAAACGCGTCCAAAAATCCCTGCTTCTCCCACGCACGCCCCAAAATGCCAAATACTGAGGAAAGTAGATATGAATGGGGTCTGGCCCTGGCTTGGGCGGCTGCCAGCCCCGGGACGGATGTCTAGCGGTTCCGTACACAATCTTGCAAAGGTTAAGGGTGACGAAAATAATGTAACGAGCCACTTTGGGGTGTTATGAATCAGCTATGGCCTACTTTTTCGCTGAATTACTTGTGAATTTCTAGTGGGCGTTTGCGCAATGGCGTTAAATTGTTATGGTGAGTTGAGGTTTGTCTATTGCATAATTTTACTGTTCTTTACATGTTTTTAGTGATTTCGCTTAGGCCCATTTGGGTTTTTACTTTTTCCTGCTTGATTTAATTGTAACCAATCTTAATCTTTGTCCATGAAGAGTAGATGTCAGGACACCTTTCACATAATTATTAAATAATATCAAGTTTGTATGTAAAGAATTGTTTTTACTTTTGGATAGGTTTGTAGCATCACATTTATTTAACCGATTCCAAACTAAACTGAACAAATTTCGATAAATTTATGACTATCCATATTATTAGAACATTACTATACACCCGTCTTTTTATTTTGATTTTGTGTTGTCCTGTCCATCCAAAGGTTCTCTGGGGAGACCGCTTTTAAGTAGAGGTAAGGGGACAAAGGGCTTTCTTTTTTATCTTTCTATCTTTCTCTATATATATAAAACAAAGTCACGTTAGTTACACCTTTTATAAACAAGAATGGCGGGACCGATTTTGATGATCCTGATTGATTTGTTGGATTTGTCTCCGTCCCGAAAAGCAGAATAACTATTAAAATATCGGAAAAATTCACGCAAAACGAAATTATAACAAAAATCATTTTCTCATACATAGATGCATATAATGATGGTCGATTGACAATTCTACCGGAGCATTGACAGCCCGTGTCACATGTCTAGGCGGTATGAAGTTCGGCGGGTCAGTTAGTGTTCATATAAAACACGATGTACAGTAATGTTCAGGATGCTTGAACTTGTTTAGAAGGACTTACAATATCTTACACCTACAAAAATGATTATCTATTTGCACTTTTGAAAAACTATGATAAACGACAGACCTATTTTGTAGATGGGAGGTTGTTTAAGAGTAATAGAGCGCTAGTGAAAGGGCTCGCTCGTGGAAGTACTACCTATTTCTGCCACCCAGCAGCATTGCTGTGTTTCGGTATGAAGGGTATGGTTTCCGGTGAAATTACAGTCACATGAGGCGTTCCATCTGTATGTTCAAGTTGATAGACGCAGGGCAGTGTATCGTAGGGCACGTTGCTAATTGATCTACGAGGCAATATTTTGCTATAGGCGATGGTTACCACTTAACATAAGGTGAGCCGTATGCTTATTCCATCTCCAGGTAGTATAAAAAACAAGGGCATTATTGTTTTTATAGACACTTATCCACTCAGATCCCGCTTCTAGTTTTCTTAAAATTGCAATTTTGCAACAAAATTGTATCTCAGACCACTCTGTCCAGTTTTAGAGTAGTACCAAAACGTCCTCTATTCAACCCCTGTGGCATATTCTATTGTGACGTCACTCCCCCCTCCCCCCATATTTTCAGTGACTAAGCGGTATGAATACACTACGAATGTATTAAGTTCGCCTACGCGTCTGAAAGAAGCGTAGGAGTATCTTGAAACTAAAATACAGTGTGTTCTAAAATCCACAGAAACATTTTTTTAAATATTCATTTTTCAAATATAGATTATTTGAAATGCAACCAAGCTCCAATTACAAACCTAAACCAGAACTGGTCATGGACATTGTTAAAATTGAAACAAAATAATATTAACTAGTGGTTCGCCCTGAACTGAGATCTCGCGAGTCTCCCATAAGAACAAAAATATATTATTCGTAATCTTTGACTATCAAAATAGCGCCACGAAACAAATAACTAACTTCCTTGAAGTTTCATTCAATTTACAGGTAACAAGAGTTCATGTAAATTAGTTTTCTTTTTTGAGGTACAAACTGCTTCTTTGACTTTTTTTGACTGACTTTTTACTTTCAAAATAGTACCACGAAATGACTAACCAACTTACTTGACCTACGGTTCCATTCAAATTACAGGTAACGGGAGTTCATGTTATTTAGATATACTTTTTTGGGGTAGAAATTGCAGTTATTCTGGATTTCAGACTTTTGCCTATATTTGTGTCACTTTAGCTACACGCATACCAAATTACAGCACTGTGAGGTCACTGGTGTACCCTGCGAATGTCGTCAAAGTTCAGTTTTTACTATGGCTAACAACTCAAAAACTACAAGGACTTTACTAAAAATAAAAACGAAGTCAAATGTTCTAATGAAGACTTTTCATTTGACTTTTCAACCCCCTAACATTTTTTAGCTGAAAGAAACAAAATAATTATGAACAATTAAACATGAAAATCAAGGGCTAAAATTCCACCAAATTATTTTACCATTGTTTTCCTGATCAGTTATCAAGCTTGGTCACATATCTTCCCCTAAAAAGGGCAAAAAAGACAACTACGAAGTAAACTCTCACGTCTTAGAAAATACCATCCTGTAGAGAGTGGCGACGTTGTGGCTCGGATGCCGACACACTTTCCATTGACTGGCCACCCCCACAGCCGACCCCGAACCATGGTGGTGGTATTTTTGGAAGAATAAGTATTGCCTTACGTCATTATGTTCGTTTGTCTATTTTTAGAACAGACGAATATTAATAGATGACTTTTTGAAGTAGAGCAAAATAAAGTAGGAAAATTACGCCATTTTTCCACAAGAAATACACTAAGGTGGGTAAGAATATTAAAATCAAAATTTCTATCAATGTTCCAAATCTAATTAAAGATGTAGAAGAAAGACAGATAGATATATAATTTATTTGTAACATTGAACACACAAACACATATTAATAAAAGAGTCATTAACCAGCTATTTAGAAATATATAAAAAGCGTAAAAAAAGACAAAAGATATAAAAAATAACACATCTAAAAAAATAACACAACTAATAAAGATAATTAGGATACGTTATTAGTTTTATTTACTTAAATCAGTTGCATTATAGGCAGGGCCGGATTAACCAAGTAGCAATAGTAGCAATTGCTACGGGCCCCACGCGAAAGGGGGGCGTATCCAAACCTTTCCACCTCCGCCTGAGCATATTTTTTTATCAAGATGTAGTTAGTATTAATATTGATTTTACTTGATGACACAAAAACGTGAACCATATCCCTTCCCAACTAAGACAACCCGCATCAGACAATCGGCAACCTATAGACAAAAATAAAACACAGAATTTTATACGGTAAATGCACAAGTTCTACATAGGCCCGATAATCGACGATTGAGTCTTGTTTTTTTTTACCCCCCTATAGAATTTGCTACGGGCCCCGCACTTGCTTAATCTGGCACTGATTATAGGTATTTTCTTTGGCAACTTTTGTTGTACACTCAGCTGCCTCTACTATCGACTCTTCCGTTTTCTTTTAGTCTCATCATCATCATAACAGCCACATGTTGAACATAGGCTTTCTCCGGTAGATTTTCAGAGCGACCGACTAGAGAAAAAAAACTGGTTATTTTTAGCGCCCTTAAGCCTAGCGTTTTGCTCATATCCTCTTCTGTCTTTTGCAATGTAGTTTCTTGTGCACTAGATAACTAAAAAGACAACGTCTTATGTTCCCTTAATTTTAGTAACGAACCGAAACTGTTATTACAGTGGACAAAAACAGCGAACAAGACTAAACTAAAAATATGCCCGCGCCAATATAACGGCTTTTACAAAAAGTCCCTAATCCTTTATTATTCCCGTCAATGGGCATTCACGTTGTGTGGTATGACGTCATGACGCTAATCCCTGCCGATAAATGCGATATGGGTCTACAGGACTCAATGGGCTAGTGACAAAGGACCCAAAAGCTTAGGATAACTGTTGATAGAGTTGTAGACAAATATGCCAGGAAATATGGGTTGATTTGAACGGGGTCACCAATTTCAACACAATAGAAATGCAGAATGTTTGATGCAGTGTAGTGGATTGATAAAAGCTTTAGATTTTTTCTAAGTTTCTAAAGGCATTAAGTACCTACGTTTAGTTACACCGCTAAAATCATTATTGTAAATAGCCCTAAGTTAAAAACTCTATCCTAGGTCAATTAGACTGTCCAATTTTATCCTAAACTAGATGACCCGCCGAACTTCGTACCGCCTTGACATTCATATGACACGGGCTGCCAATGTACGTCACCGGTACAACTGTCAATCGACCATCATTAGTTGCATCTATCATAATTTTTTTTTGCGTAAATTTTTCCGATATTTTATTAGTTATTCTGCTATTCGGGGCGGAGACAAATCCAACAAATCAAAGATCATCAAAATCGGTTCCGCTGATTTGTTTTATATGTATACTCGTATATACCTAGATACCGAGTGAACATTCAGACTTATCATTATGCCTACTAAATGACAACTAAATTTCGGTTCTATGATAGTAGTAGAACACAGGTTATGCTCATCATACGTTATTTTAATTATATCAACACTAAATTAGAAATTCGAAATTCTCTATGCCTGTTTGTTACGTTTTTATGATTAGGCTGCACTGATTTCGATGAAATTCGTTATACAGATAGATTTTGGCCGGGATTGGAACAAAGGCTACTTTTACTGCCTCCGTGGCGTAGTGGGCGTATAGCCGACTGAGACGCAGGAGGTAGCGGGTTCGATTCCCGCCGCGGAACAAATGTTTGCATGATGTACAGATATTTGTTCCATGTCTGGGTGTTTTTCTATATATTATAAGTATTTATTTACGAAAAAAAAAGTATATAAGTATTCTATCAGTTATCTGGTTTCCATAGTACAAGCTCTGCTTAGTTTCGGGCTAGATAGCGCTGTGTGAAATGTCCAGCGATATTTATTATTATTATTACTAGACTGCGCAGAAGGAGGGTTAATGTTTGTATTGATAAACAACGCGTGCGAAGTCGCGGGCGGCAGCTTCTATAATTGAAATAACGTTATTTCTATTTTTTGTCAGTTTTTTTTTGCTTTTGTATGCCTTCTGAATTAAGATTCTATGTAGCATTCAGCTTTATATAGGCTAGCGTGGTATAGGCATGTCTTGCGGAGGGAAGAAAATTATGTGACTAAATGACTGTTCGATATGAATGTGGATGGATATAGAAGTAGAGGAAGGCCGAAGAAAAGATGGATAGACTGTGGGTAAAAAGAAGTGACAACGGAGATGACGGCTGATAGAGAGGTATGGAAGAAAAATACATGTTGTGCCGACCCCACGTAATGTGGGAAACGAGAAGAAGTATTCAGTTTTAAAAGCTGCCTCAAACAGTCAGTCGGTAGTCAGTCGGTCTTAATGCACAGCGTAAATAGGAGTCCATAGGCCAAGAAAACACAAAGTGGCGGCTAGAAAAAAAGAATCTACCTGCACGCGTATTCTTAGAATCTAAAATTGAAAAGACAAACACACGCAGTTTACTTTATCCGAACGCGCTTTTATCACGGAAGAACGAATAGTACTGAAAAACAGAAGATTCACTTCTACTAATAGTTTCCAGAAAGAAGCAGAAATTGCTTTGTTTTATAATACCATACACTGTGTAAACATGTAAGCGGATGTAATTTAATGTTAAAATGTTCATTAATTAGTTTATTTTACTGTGTAATTTTTTATTGTTAATTAGCACCCTCAGTAATTAGTAATTTGCGATGCTCGTAAAGATCAAATCAAATAAGTGTAAAGTGATATTACCTAGTATTTGGACCTTATTATACACTGGTTTATGCAAATAAATATCTTGTATCTTTCAGATAATAAATAATGCTGAACATTTCACACAGCGCCATCTAGCCCCAAACTAAGCAAAGCGTGTAATATATACCAGAATAGAATACTTATATCCATTTTTTTACTTAAGTATTAAAGAGAAACAACCAGACCCGAAACAAATGTATGTAGATCATGCATTTGTTCCGCGGTGGGAATCGAACCCGTAACTTCTGCGTCTCAGGCAACTATTTGCCCACTGCGCCACGGAGGTCGTCATATGAAGTAGATGTATATTTCTATTGTTTATAGTGGCGGTGGGCAGGGCACATGGCTAGAAGAACTGATGGCCGTTAGGGCAAAAAGGTTCTCGAGTGGAAACCACGCACTGAAAACCGCGTAGGACAGCTCCCACTAGATGGAAAGAAGAACTGACAAAGGTTGCTGGGAGCCGTTGGGTGCAGGTCGTCTTTTAGCTGATATGATGATGATTATGTTTAGTTACTTACAAGCTTCTGCCCACGACTTTACACGCGTGGTGTGTCAAAGTAAATAATGATTTTGTGTGAGGGGGAGGATAGATAAAGGGTGGTGGTGGCCTGATAGCAATCCTGTCTTCAGTTCCAGATCGTATATTTTTAAATAATTATAATAATATTTTATATCATACCATAATCCATCTACACTGTTACTTATAGGCTAAACTAGTAGTCACAAAAAATAGGAAAAACTCAACGGATTTTGAATATTGCGTTTATACCATTTTCAAAGAAAAGAAAAAATACTGGAAACATTGTGTACGAAGCATTGTGTATTGTGTACGCCGGCTGTAAAGTTTTTTTTAGAATTTTAATATGATTGAATCTAAAGTGAAAGCAACAAGGCTCATTTTCAAGTAAAAGCTGTTTTGGAATGGTATAGGGCTCTATAATTTTATGTTCACTTGTATTCTGGTTATCACTTTAAATTGCTACCTAGTTAGTGTACAATGTATTAGAATCATTTTACCTCACTCAATTGTTACTAAGTAAGCGCTTAGTATAAGCTATCGAAGTTATCAGTTTGTTTATGTAAGTAAAGTCTAGTTATGACGGGGGATCTATGTTTTTCCATCACCTATGACAAAGCATTGCCTATGTTCTGAGCGCTGAAGTTCGGAAACAGATATTTCTAGTCCGAACTTCAACGAACCCCCAAAAGACAAAATTAAATTCATTTATTAAATCAGACAATAGTGGTTTTCAAGTCCATTTGTGTTAGTAGATATATAAACTTAAATATCTAAGTTAGTAATATTACATGTATTTTGTTAAAATATTCATTCGCATTCCGACCCAATAGTCATAATGTTATTTGATTAGGATCCGAATGAAAGATCGAATCAGAGGCTGGTCATATCTATCAAGCATATGTCTATGACCTGCAGAATGCTGTTGGAGCTGGCCCGTACTCCGCGTAGCAATGAGGCCGTTTTCTTACGGATTATGGCATGGAACCCATCGACCCGCGCCTCAGCAAACATGGTAGATGCACTGCAGTATTGAGGCAACCTCATCAACATTCTGAAGCAATTGTTGTAATGGACGCGTCGGACACTTATCGAGTTTTGAGTATAGCTGAACCAAAGGCTGCTCGTATAGAAAGATTGGCAGTAGGCTTTGAAGATAGGTATTTTTACTTGCCTACTGTAACGTTCACACTTTCGGGCCAGCATGTTACTTTTGACCGCCATTGCCTTACGCTCCCTTTCTATATCAGCCAGAATTTCTATATCCATAAAGCGTACAATAATTTATTTATAATGTATATATTTTTTATTTTTTTTATTTAGTGATTTGAATTTTTATTTAATTTATTTATTATTAATCTATTCATGTATAATATGATAATTGTGCATGCATGTGATGTGATTTTGATTTGATTTGATTGCCTCGTAGGTTACGCACTTACGTAACTTACGCACCTGATGAACGAGGCCTAACATGCATTGGTCTGCGTCCATCAACTTGAAGCATACAGGTATAAAACCTCATTTATCCGAAATTTCATCGGCATATCCTTCAAAATCAAAACACAGGAATGCTGCTTGATGGCAAAAATAGGTCTGATGGTAGTACTTCCGCGGGTTATCGCATTCACAAACAGCTCTGTTACTACTAAATTTTTTTTGTTACTACTAGTTATTTGATTTTCCATTTTAAATAAGTATTTACCCAGTGCGAACGAGCATTTAACATCAAAATACAAAAAAAATATTGATCGTAAAAGGTTAAAAACATTATAATTATTATTTGAATTTCGATTTTAATAGTAAAAACATAGGTCAAAATAAACAAACGCAAATTTTGTTTTCACAGCGGCTTTTTAAGTTTAATTGTGTCACCAATAACCTACATAAAGGTACTAATTGCTATTACTTATTGAAAACATATATCAAAGAACAGGAAACGGAAATGAAACTCAAGTCTTTCTCTATGATTAGCAAGTCAAAAGGTCATAATAACTCAATTATTTTTTATCCACAGTTTAACATACAAACACATTATTTGTACTAAAAACGGGATATTTACCATGATTTGTGAGTTTGGAATGAAACCGGCGGTAGTGATAGTATTAGTGAATTCGTTCCTAGCAGGAGACTAAGAAAGAGGGTAGATCGTTATATTTGCCAATAACTACCCACTCGCAAAGACTTCAGTTTACCCGTGATCATGGCGCATGCAACTGCGTCGAAATGTCGTCAAAAACTCACAAATCATGGTAAATATTCCGTTTTTAGTACAAATATTGTTCATAACCATGATAGTTTCAAAAGTTAGAAACACATTGTGTACGCATCGAAACGCAAAATATCACAAATTACCGTAAAATAAATGTAGAGCGTCCACTGCTGAACATAGGCCTTCTCCATAGATTTTCAGAGCGACATCTGCTCCCAGCAACCTTTATTAGGTCATCTTTCCATCTATGATCTGATTATGATTAGTCATCTGGACTTATTACGACTTATTATTGCCACGGCCACAACGAACGCTTCCGCCGCGTCTACCGCGCAATCAAACGAGTATCTGGTACAGCCTAGTTTATTGGCAAAAGTGTAGCATATCTACGTAGTAGTGCTACGAAAATGCTACGAGAATGTATTCGCACTGTAATGTAACGATTTTTCATAAGTCATGCATTCTTGCTGATAATATGTTAAAAAATAAGATCTTAAATTCAATATGATAGTGCTTAAAAATTATTATGATCTGCCGTAGAGCTTGCAAAGTTATACAAATTCTGGTCATTTTTAATTAATTTTTAAATAATATTAGAATAATCTTAAATTCAAAAATTCATTAACTGTGTAGAAGCAATGATTCAGTAGCCATGTGAATCATTTATATTTAAACTAGCCTCCACTAGCGGCTTCGCACGCGTTGTTTGTCAAAAAAAGTAGCATATGTTTAAATCTGGGTCATAATCTATCAACACACTAAATTTCATCGAAATCGGTTAAGCCATTACGTAACGATTGAGTAACAAACAAATAAACAAACATTCAAACTTTCACATTCATAATAATAATGTGATTGTTTGAGTGGTAACTCCTTAGGTAACAACGTATTATACATTCTTATACACATGCCGTACACATTTTTGATCGAGCGAAGCGAGATCTTTAAATTAACTTGGGCAAATCGGCGTTATTTGTATGTATGTATATATGTTTGTTTGTCCGAGAATACTTTCGAAGCGTTTGTCCGATGATCGTGAAATTTAGTATATATGTAGGTAGTGATGGCACAACTTTGGTGTGACTACATGAGCTAAAAATGTGGGGGGGTTGTTGAGATATTGGGGTTCAAGAGGGGTAAAAACCAAAATGGGACTGTCCGGTCAAATGGCACGTCTAATAAAAGGTCTTTGTGTATACATTTTCCTAGTTTTTATTTTTAGTTTAAGCGTTGAAGTTTTTAAGCTATTAGCCATAATTAAAAGCGAACTTTGACAAAATTCACAGGATTACAAATTTGGTATGCGTGTAGCTTTAAAAATACAAATATAGGGAAAAGTCTGATATCCAGAATAACTGCAATTTCTACACCAAAAAGATTAACCAATTTACATGAACTTCCGTTACCTGTAATTTAAATGAAACTGTAGGTCAAGTTTTTAGGATATGCATTTCGTGGCACTATTTTGATAGTCAAAGATTACAAATAATATTTTTTTGTTGTTGTGGGAGACTCGCGAGATCTCAGATCGGGGCAACCCACTAGTAATTATAAATTTCAAGTCTTATCCTAGGTAACTTTACGTTAGTATTACGATGTCTGGCAGAATAATTCCCTCAATCATAAATAAATCATAATTATCCCTGACAAACAAACAAATCTCTCTCATGATGATGAGGATATTCGTAGATGAACCAAAGTCACCGACATAGCACAAAGGATTAGCAAGCTGAAGTGGTGGTGGGCAGGGCACATAGCTCGAAGAACTGGCGGCCGTTGGGGCATAAAGGTACTTGAGTGGAGACTACGCACTGGAAAGTGCAACGTAAGATGGCTTCCCATTAGATAGAAAGACGATCTGTTAAATATTTCTGGGAGCCGTTGGGTGTAGGCCGCACAAGATTGTTTGCTCTGGAAATCTATGGGGGATGCCTATGTTCAGCAGTGGACATCCTGTGGCTGATATGGTGAATGTAATGATTTTTCAATGGTTTTTTGTCAGATCGACCTCGAAACCCTACGAAAGAGCCAAATGGTTATGACCTAATGGTAAAATAAAACTGTGAGGCTTGAATTATATTTTCCACATAAAAACGCCTACGTATGACGTGATCGATAGTGTGAGAAAAAGCTTAATGGTGGTATTTAGTAACATTACTAATCAAAAATTTGCGTAGGTAAATACGTAGGTTTGGAATTTAAAGGAATATTGATATTTTAGCACCCTTTTTGCAAGATTGTTCATGATAATAAATAAAGAAGATTCGCGAAACTGGACCCGAGCAATATAAATGTTCATGTCATCGTACATAATGTAAATTAGAAGACGTAATTTTTATGGTGCCTCTTCACGTATGTTCATGCTTGATGAGGCAAATGTAATCGAACATCGGTGTGCTCGACGTTTTGTGAGCATTTCGATTCAACGAGCAGACCATACAACAGTACAGGCCTTAAAAGTAGATAGCAGTGTTTGTATCGATACAAGTGCGCGTTTTCAACACAGTAAAACATGAAAAGCTCGTCGTCATTGAAATACGCCGTGTACATCGGCTCAAAAAAAGCGTCATGTCACCTCATCTCATATTGCAAATGGGTGAATTGTATACCTACAATCAGGAACGTCAAACTCATTTAGTTCTAAGTACTCAATTAAGTTCACTGGTTACTGCGACAGCATTTTCCAGTGTTCATATTGTTTTAGTTACATGTAATAAGTTCATTAAAATAAATAAATTACAAATCTTATAAAAATACATCAAAAGAACATTTGTACTTACGTTATTTTAAACTACCACAATATTAAAATCGTTCTCTCTCACATTCAATTAGAACTCTGTATTGCTCTTTTATAGGACGTTGAAGATGATATACTGTCCAGACAGAGACTGGCACTACAGTGAGTACTCGTCGTAACAGCAGCCTGATATGGGCAATAAAGCCTGGATTCACATGACAATTACATGTGGAATGAACTGGTGTTGCAGTCAAAGTAGTAAACCTGGCCGTATTAGGAAGTATACTTAATAGTTAACCAGTTGTGTTTATGTTATACTAGAATTAGATGACCCGGCAAACTTCGTACCGCCTTGACGTGCATATGACGCGGGCTGCCAATGTACGTCGCCGGTAGAATTGTCATGAAGCTGCATGTATGAGAAAATGAATTTTATCGTAATTTTATAGTTTCTCTGCTTATCGGGGCGGAGACAAATCCAACAAATCAAAATTGATCAAGCCGTTCTTATGTTATAAACGCTGTAACTAACCCGACTTCATTTTATATGTATACTAACTGAACCGCCCGCGGCTTCGCACGGGTGGTTTTTCAATAAAACATTACCCTCATTTTGCGTAGTTGTCTAAAAATTAGCCTATGTCCTATCCCAGGATATAATCTATCTCCTTGCAAAATTTAATTACGATCCGTTCAGCCGTTTAGTCGTGTAAAGGTAACAAACATACTAACAAACAAGTTATGTATGTATTATACACATAAACCTTCTCTTGAATCACTCTATCTATTGCTGAAAACTGCATTAAAATCGGTTGAGTAGTTTAAAAGATCTAAGCGAACAGACAGCGGAAGCGACTTCATTTTATACTATGTAAAGATATAGATATTTTTAAGGCCCGATGCAAACAGAGGAGGTGTGTTATGAGTTTGACGTGGACGTGTAAATCTGTGTATCTGTCTATGGTATTGTAGCTCCCAAACGGATGTACCGATTTTGATTTAAGTCAACATTAATTTTGAGGTTTGAGACATAAAATGAACCATATCACTAATTTGCCTGACACTAATTTTCAAGTACCGTCTGGCTTAATCATTATTGAGATGGTTTCAAAAATCTTAGGATGTTGATTTATTTTTTTAATGAAAAAGCTGACACAGAATGGCTTGTTCAATAATAGGAGGCATTTTGCCTAACACCTTTTTTTGGAATTGCAAAGTAAAGATAAAAAAATATTATGTCGACCCCTGGGAAACCGATTTCAACCACAAGGGATCGATATCGATCACTTTGGGAATCCATGCTGTAATCGATGTAACCTTTATAACTGTTAAAGTAAATAAATTATTGAAAGAAATTATATTTAGATTATATTTGTTTACTTTAACATTTCTTAGTTATTGATAAAGAACTATCTGCAACATCCGTGACGCTGAAAGGTTGAGTTATGATGCGGGATCGTCTTGGTGCAATTTGAGGTTCCGTCGGCGTATTTGCTCGGTGCCAAAATTGCAGGCTTTCCGGCTTCCTAGTTTCAGCCTTACTCATATAATAACTATTTTAACACTGCCTAGAACCGAAACTCCACGAAACATATAACACTCTTTAGAGTACTTAACAACCAGTAGGTAAGAACTGCAAGTTATTTCACTTATTTATTCTTCTGGGCAAAGCTACTCCATCTAAAATCCTGTCACACTACAGTAGCTTCATCCTTTACCCATGGCCTTGCATCACTATCTATACTTGCTGCACCAGGATTTGTTAATTACCAAGCGATGGCAGGTTGTGCTGTTGGCGAATGGCGAGTATTGAATTATACTTACGTGGCGTTCCGTGAAAAACAAACCTATGTAGTGCTGGTACTTAGAACTGGAGATGTTCAGATTTGGCTAAATCTAAAATCGACGTTAGGTTTACCTGTATTTAATGTATAAATAATATAAAATGTGTTAATTCTCAGGTAACAGTTTTAATTTAATAATCGTTGGGTCGTAGGTTTCAAGTATTTTAGTAGTAGAAACATCACAAAAAACGTTTTGTAAGAAAGAAAAAGAATGTATCGGACGTACACAGGTTGTTACAGATCAGACTACTAAATTAACATAATAATAACACAACATAAAATACACAAAGATAACTAGATACAAAAAAGATACTTGTGAGGTAGTTTTATTTGTCGGTACCGCGTTCATGAATCAAATTGTCATGAACCACGTGCATGAACCAAACACAATGAGATATAATAATGAGATCTCTCTCCTCATAAGGTACATCAAAATAGAAGAGTCATACCTCTCTGTCACAGGCTTCAGGATGGCGTTGGGGCTATCCTGACTGCGGATTAGGCATGCGGTATTAGCTTGCCTCTGTAGAACATTTTTAGAGATCCTATCAGTTCCTGCCTACATTATTTTGTGTTGTCGTTTGATTTCATTTTAAAATAAAGCAATAGGTACCTACTGCTACATGCGTGACACAGTACTGCTAGATATGTAACACTTGACCAAAGGGATAGAATTATTTTTGTCATCAATGCCGGTAACAAATAAATCAGTTTCATTTCTATACCTTAATATTCGACTCGTCAGCCTCCGTGTGGTGTAACTTAATCCCGAGTAGAGAGCGCTTTCATTTACATATGTGCTGAAACGTTGACTGTAACAGTTACATTTCAGCACCGAAGTCGCATTTTGTAAAGATTTGGGGCACAGTCGCAACACTTGGAAACTTCGGACTTGAAATTAAAAAGCTCTCGTACGAAGCTTCTCTATCGTTTTAGAAAAAATAAAAAAGAAGAAAGAAAAGACCATTCGTACCATAACAAAAGAACTTTACTAATGCAGGCTACCGTAGTGAAGTCAGCTTTATTATCAGCCTATAACAGTTCACAGCTAGATGTAGATTTCTCCCAAGGTGCCCAATCTACGCCACATAAAGCGTCCATATTGTAGCTTACTTATTCGGTCATAAATAGATCAGGTCAGTTTAGCAACGTTATGCCAGCTACTTATATGAGTGACAGTTAGTAGAATTTAGCAACTGAGCGCTTGTGTGTTTCGGATAACAAGTTAAGATATCGGTCCAGGTTTTTTTTCCAAGTCTGCGATCAGTTTTACAACTATGAGCAAATTGTTTCTGGGTTTTGTGTCGGGAAGAGTGCACTCCTATATCTCACTCTTCATTCATTTCAGTCGCCAAGTGACATCTTTTCTTTTCAGTCGCTTCTTATATGAAGGCTTTGTGAGTTGTTGTGCCAGCTTATTTGGGTGTATATTCAGTTTTTTTCTGGTAGATTTTAACTTTGATCTCATCAGAGACCGTGTTGATTCCAAGTATGTCATGCAGCTCAGTATTTCTGGTAAACCAGGATGAATTTGAAATATTTTTCAAGAGGTCATTCTGGTAGCGCTGGATGCAGTTCACATTAGAGGTACAGGGCGATCCCCACAGATGGATTCCATAAGTCCAAATTGGCTTCAGTACAGTCTCGTATACAAGTAATTTATTATCGACTGGATCTTGTGATGTTTTGAGTTTCTTCCAAATAGCCAGTAGAGACCTTTGAATCTCAAATTGAATTGAACCCTTTTCATTTGAAGGTGTTTCTTCCATGTTAGGCGGCGGTCCAGATGCATTCCTAGGTATCTGGCAGATTCACTGTGTGGGAGTGGGTGGTTACCTAGGTTCACTGCAGGGCAATTCTGCCTTTTCTGAGTGTAAAGGTGATATGAACAGATTATCTACCGTGTTAAGGCTGGTTTGTAGGAGCTTCGATGCTTCAAGTGGATTCTTTTATTACTACTACTAGTATTTAGTATTGACTATTTTTAAGAATTGCTGTGTCGTCGACATAGGTGGCAATGGTTACATTCTGCGTTTCAGGAAGGTCAGTTGTAAATATTGCGTAGAGAACGGGCCCCAAAACAGAACCCTGTGGAACATCAGCAGTTCAAATTCAAATCAAATCAAATTTGGTTCACAAATTTGGTTGATAACAAACATTCCTTACTGAGGCTCAGAGTACGAATTTAATTACAAAAAAACAAAGTACAGAATTGCTCGAACAGCAATATAATTGAAAAAAATATTAATAATATTATCATGAGCATGCATTACGTTATAATTACTTAATAAAATAAAACAAAATAGAATAATAATCAAAAATTTAGGTAAAATCTTACAGTAAGGGCTTAATTACCTATATTTATGATATTAGTGGTGAGTGGGTGTAAAGTTATGTCGTAAAATCCAGATGTCTCCTCTCCATCTTTGAATCAATCGGTCCCGGTTGAAAAAAGTCAGTTCACCCGTTCTACTACAAACTTATACGAACAATCGAACTAACTTTTGGATTATTTATACCTAGTTTGGATTGCACCATATTAAACTGTTTTATTTTTTTAAGTTACTGACTTATAATACCATGACTAAATCAGTATGAATTAGAAATGATACCCGGATTTGACGAAATGAGAGTAGTAACTGCTAGTTTGCAATATGTAAAGGTTGTCTGGAAGAGATCGATTTGTTAAGCGATAAGACCGCCCATTATGCTTACATTTATTTGTTTTATATTTTATTTTTATATCTGTTGTGTTTAGCTTGTAAGGTACAATAAAGAATTTTCATTCATTCATTCATGTACACTACCCATGACTCAAAAACCCAGATCAAATGGCATTCACCCAAACACAACTATATTTGATGGAGTTCATCACACAACTGACCCCATTGGAACGCGCAATTTGAAACAAAACTCATACAAATCCGAAAAGGCTTCTAATATCCCACATTTCAGTATAAGTGCAGCATTCTGACATTAGTATGGAACAGTTCCAAACGAAGCCATACATTTTTATTGCGAAATCTAATGGAATATGGTTCATTCGTCATACATCGAAAACTAAGCTCTAGATATTATTAGTTCTGCTGTGAGTACTTCATTTTTTTATTTTGTATTTTATACTACCTCACTTCCCTGGCTTCACACGGATTATAATAAATTTAAAATAAATAGCTTTATAGCACTTAGGGATAGTGGAACTTCAGCGATTTTTGATCAGTGAATTTTCACAATCGATTCAAGAGTTCCGGAATTTACCCATTACATACAAACTTACCCCCTTACTCCCCCAAAAAGTTATCTATTTTTGTATGGTAGTGGTGTCTGTTTTTTTAAAACCATAGAATAATTATCAATACTATCTACTGTGTTTGAAAATCTAACAAAATATATTGATTGTATGGCAAAAAAATATTCACACCACTTGTTTTATTGTCAAACTTTGCAAATTATGACATTTACCAAGAAAACGCCATACTCAAGACATCGCAAAGTCTTCAACAACATTCTTCATAGGAATATTGAAATTGGCAAAGTTTCACACAAATAAAAGTTAACGTTCCTATTGTTTTTATCTACTCTCTTCATTTCCAACTACTTTTGAGTACAATAGAATAACTATCGATCTATTTCTATTGTCCCGAAGTTTGAGGAGAGAAAAACATGAGAATAATATGATGTATTCTTTCGGTATTTTTATAGAGTTGTAAAAAGTTTTCAGACAAAAGGCTGTTTAGCCAACACAATTCTTACTTCAAATAAACACTTATTTAAGTACTAAAGTTGTCTAGGACTGAAGATAAATAAAATAATGTAATTACTTTCTATGTATTGATATAAAGTTGACGTTGCATCGCCCGTGAGTTAGACAAATAGTCGGTTGCGTGTTCGATTCCCGCAGCACAAATGTTTGCATGATCTACAGATATTTCTTTCAGGTTTTTTGATTGTTTCTCTATAAATTATAAATATGTATTTTCAAAAAACCTATATATAACTATTCTATCAGTTATGGGAACTATAGTATAAGCTTTTATTAGTTATAAAACATTTTTCCGATATTTGTCCAAATTTGTCTACTAATTTAAAGTCAGCCTAGAAGGTATATCGGCCCAATACCTGGTTTACATGTATCTTCTTTTTTATAAGTAAATAGGTATATAGAGTTCAAAGCAAATTTTATTGGTACTCCAGTATGCGAGTACGTTCATGCCCCTTTCGCTTTAAGCTGTTTGCAAACCACACCAAAATACCCAGTTAATGTGGGAAACTTCTTGACAAGCGAGCTATCAATCACATTAAAACTGCCACAAGGTTTCACTCCATAATCCCAATGGTGAGATGGTGGGAACAGTCCTCATCCGTTTGTGATATTCCGCCTTCAGACTCGTTTTAAGGATTGGTGTTTGGGGTTCACCAAATGATCCTAAGCATAGCATAATTAAGGAGCTATGAACGTCTTACTGTTGATTTATTTGGCGACTTTGATGATGTGGTATAGTTCCCCTTGTAGATGATCATCATCACATCAGTCACAGTGCGTCACTGCTGAACATAGGCCTCCCCCATAGATCTCCATAGCGACGGATCTTGTGATGTTGTGAATTATTTATCTCGGGCTGTTGTATAACAATATATATCTGTACTAGCGGACCCGACAGATGTTGTCCTGCATGAATACATACAAAATGAATGAATGAATGACTGAATGAATGAATGCATACACAAAAATTCATTCAAGCCAATCCAGCCGTTTAAAAATAAAATAAATATTGCTGGACATATCACACAGCGCTATTTAGCCCCAAACTAAGACAAGCTTGTACTATGGGAACCAGATAACTGATAGAATACTTATAATATACTTTTTTTTGTAAATACTTACTTATTATATATAGAAAAACATCCAGACCCGAAACAAATATGTGTACATCATGCAAACATTTGTTCCGCGGCGGGATTCGAACCCGCCACCTCCTGCGCCTCAGCTGGCTAACCGCCCACTACGCCACGGAGGTCGTCAAAAAACGAGCTGACCGGGTTTTGTTTGTTTGTTTGATTGACGACCTCCGTGGTGCAGTGGGCGAATACCCGGCTGAGACGCAGGAGGTAGCGGGTTCGATTCCCGCCGCGGAACAAATGTTTGCATGATCTACAGATATTTGTTCCGGGTTTGGTTGTTTCTCTATATATTATAAGTATGTATTCACAAAAAAAAAGTATATAAGTATTCTATCAGTTATCTGGTTCCCATAGCTCATAGCTCTGCTTAATTTGGGGCTAGATAGCGCTGTGTGAAATGTCCAGCAATATTTATTTATTATTTACTTATTTATTTATTTGTTTAGCTGTATCGCTTGCTAATCTGCTCGGCGTTTCTGTATCAAGTTTCTAGGGCACAATTCAGTTGTGTTGCTTAAATTATCTTACACAATTTCTGTATGCTTCACGCAGAGCATGGCAAACTGAGACCGTGACTGGCTGACTAAAGCCAGAAATGATTATGATAACTACTGAAGGAGCGAAAAATTATTGATCATCCTCGAAAGCATTTTCTATTGAAGGATGAGACTTTTTGAATTAGGGTGACTTTCCCTAGCTACGGCCCTGGTCCGTCAGTTTGTGATATTCCGCCTTCAATTCGCGCGGATCGTAAACTGCGGTTGCGCAGACGCATCGCACGGTACGCTTTGATTTGAAATCACCGCAATACGTTAAGAGCCTCGCTCGTGAGTCGAGAAGAACGAGGGTTATATATTTGTGACGAAATCTGTGATGGGTATGAGATAGCTGACTATATGGGTATGAGACGCAAAAGTTTTCGTCCGTCGTCGTCGATTCCCGCTGCAGGACAAATTAAGTTGATCGATCATAAAAAGGCTTACTTTATTTTATTCGTTTGTAATATTCGAACTGGGTATATACAGTTTCATGAACAATAACTTGTTGCTATAAAATTTACAGCACTGAAATCATGATTTTCACGCAACGATAAAAGTTCTCGATAACAATACAATTCAGGTGATTTTCCACCGGCAAGGCAAGAGGAGGCGATGTGAAATGAGAATTGAAATCTCGCCCAATTCCACCAATAAATCGTAAAACTGTGGGGTACTTACGATTAAAGATTATAAAAAGACTAGAGGTTGCGTTGTGCGCGAGCTGCTCGCAGCTCGCGTGTTTTTCTTTTAGTCGAAGAAGTAATTAAAGAGGATATCGAGCTGTTAAAAGCCATCAAAGAGGATATCCATGTGTAAGAAGCAGTCAAAGACGATATCGAACTGGAAGAAGCAATCAAATCAAAGAGGATTTCCAAGTGGGAGCAGCAATTAAAGAGGATATTGAAGTGAAAGAAGCAATCAAATAGGATATCGAAGTAGCAGAAACAATCAAAGAGGAAATTAAAGTTGAGTAAGCAATCAAAGAGGATACCGAGGTGGTAAGAGCATTCTAAGAGGATGACGAAGTGAAAAAAAGCAATCAAAGACGATATCGAAGTGGAAGAAACAGTCAAAAACGATATCGAAGTGGAAGAAGAAATCAAAGAGGATATTGAAGTGAAAGAAGCAATCAAATAGGATATCGAAGTAGCAGAAACAATCAAAGAGGAAATTAAAGTTGAGTAAGCAATCAAAGAGGATACCGAGGTGGTAGAAGCGTTCTAAGAGGATGACGAAGTAAAAAAAGCAATCAAATACGATATCGAAGTGGAAGAAACAGTCAAAGACGATATCGAAGTGGAAGAAGCAATCAAAGAGGATATCGAAGTGGAAGAAGCAATCAAGAGGATATCGAAGTGGAAGAAGCAATCAAAGAGGGTATCGAAGTGGAAGAAGCAATCAAAGAGGGTATCGAAGTGGAAGAAGCCATCACAGAGGATATCGAAGTGAAAATGCTGTCAAAGCCGATATCGAAGACCAAGACGCAATCAAAGAGAATATTGCAGTGCAAGAAGCAATCAAAAGGAAATTGAAGATGACATCGAAGTGGAAGGAATAATCAAAGAGGATATTGAAGTGGAAGAAGCAATCAAATCGGATATCGAAGTAAGAAAAACAATCTAAGAGGAAATTGAAGTTGACTAAGGAATCAAAGAGGATACCGAGATGGTAGAAGTATTCAAAGAGGATGACGAAGTGAAAAAGCAATCAAAGACGATATCGAAGTGAAACAAATAGTCGAAGACGATATCGAAAAGGAAGAAGCAATCTTAGAGGATATCGAAGTGGAAGAACCAATCAAAGAAGATATCGAAGTGTAAGAAGCCATCACAGAGGATATCGTAGTGAAAATGCTATCAAAAACGATATCGAAGATGAAGACGCAATCAAAGAGAATATTGCAGTGCAAGAAGCAATCAAAAGGAAATCGAAGATGATATCGAATTGGTAGAAGCAATAAAAGAGGATATCAAAGTGGAAGAAGCAATCAAAGAGGATATTGAGCTGTTTAAAGTTATCGAAGAGGATATCCATGAAGCAGTCAAAGACGATCGAAATGGAAGAAGCAATCAAATCAAAGAGGATATCCAAGTGGAAGCAGCAATCAAAGATGATATCGAAGTGGAAGAAGCAATCAAAGAGGATATTGAAGTGAAAGAAGCAATCAAATAGGATATCGAAGTAGCAGAAACAATTAAAGAGGAAATTGAAATTGAGTAAAAGACGTCGAGGACAGTGATAAAAATAAAAAACGGTTTCACCAAAAACTTATATTTTGTAAAAGTTTCCTAGAGCTATCTCTTCCCGTTTAAAAGATACGAGCGATTTAAGTTTTGTATGAAAACCCATAATTTTGTGGAGTGGAAATTGAAGTAAAAGAAGCAATTGAAGAAGACATATAAGTAGAAAAAGACATTAAAAAGGATATCAAAGTGGAAGAAGCAAAAATAGAGGATATCGAGGTGAAAGAAGCATTCAAGGAGGAAGACCAAGTGAGAGAAGCGTTCAAAAAGGATGTCAAGAGCAATGATGGTAATAAAAAACTATTCGACCAAAATTTGTACCAATATTTTGTAAAAGTTTGCTAGGCGTAACTGTTCCCGTTTAGAAGATACGAGCGATTTAAGATTTGTATTAAAACCCATAATTTTGTAGAGTGGAAATTGTAGTAAAAGAAGCAATTGAAGAAAATATATAAGTAAAAAAGCAATTAAAAAGGATATCAAAGTGGAAGAAGCAAAAATAGAGGATATCGAGGTGAAAGAAGCATTCAAAGCGGAAGACGAAGTAAGAGAAGCATTCAAAAAGGATCTCAAGGGCAATAATGGTATTAAAAAAACTATTCCACCAAAAATTAGTACCAATATTTTGTAAAAGTTTGCTGGGGGTAACTCTTCCCGTTTAGAAGATACGAGCAATTTAAGATTAGTATTAAAACCCATAATTTTGTAGAGTCGATATTGAAGTAAGAGAAGTAATTGAAGAAAACAGAAAAATAGAAAAAAACAATCAAAAGTATATTGAAGTAAAAATGCCATCAAAGAGGATTTCGAAGTTATAGAAACAATTAAAGAGGATATCAATGTGGAAGAAACATTCGAAAACGAAAAGGGAGTGAGAGAAGAATTCAAAATGATGGCAAGGGCGATGATGACCGTAAAATAACGATTCCACCAAAAATTTGTGCTACAAAAAAAAATTGATTTTCCAAAATGATCACAGTGGATGTTGCATAATAAAAAAAAAATTGACGTTACAAAATGATCATGTGGATGAGGCATAATTTTAAAAAAATGATGTTCCAAAATGATCACAGTGGATGATGCATAATAAAAATAAAAAAAAATTGACGTTCCAAAGTGATCATTGTGGATGAGGCGTCGTTAAAAAAATGATGTACCAAAATGATCACAGTGGATGTTGCATAAAACAAAAAAAATAATAATAATTGACGTTCCAAAGTGATCATTGTGGATGAGGCATAATTAAAAAAAAAATGATGTTCCAAAATGATCACAGTGGATGTTACATTATAAAAAAAAATTGACGTTCCAAAAGTGATCATTGTGGATGAGGCATAATTAAAAAAAAATGATTTTCCAACATGATCACAAAGGATTTTGCATTATAAAAAAAAAAATTGACGTTCCAAACGTGATCATTGTGGATGAGGCATAATTAAAAAAAATTGATTTTCCAAAATGATCACAAAGGATGTTTCATAATAAAAATAATAATAATAATTGACGTTCCAAAGTGATCATTGTGGATGAGGCATAATTAAAAAAATGATGTACCAAAATGATCACAGTGGATGTTGCATAATAAAAAAAAATTGACGTTCCAAAGTGATCATTGTGGATGAGGCATAATTAAAAAAATGATGTACCGAAATATCACAGTGGATGTTGCATAATAAAAAAAAATTGACGTTCCAAAGTGATCATAGTGGATGAGGCATAATTGAAAAAAAAATGATGTTCCAAAATGATCACAGTGGATGAAGCATAATAAAAAAAAAAATTGACGTTCCAAAGTGATCATTGTGGATGAGGCATAATTAAAAAAAATGATGTACCAAAATGATCACAGTGGATGTTGCATAATAAAAAAAAATTGACGTTCCAAAGTGATCATTGTGGATGAAGCATAATTAAAAAAAATTGATGTTCCAAAATAAACATGATGAACGTTGCATACTAAAAAAAAAAAAAATGGATGTTCCAAAATGATGATGATGACCTTTGCAAAAACTATGAAAGTTGTCTCATGCCCCTCCACCACCATTATATAGAATCAAGCAAATTTACAGTAATTTTATAGTACACACAAGCCATGGGCTCCCTACAAAAACAGTATGAAAATTACGGCAAACGAAATATACGGTTTACGGTATTCATACAGAAATATTTTGTATGGGACAATTTTTTTTTGTATGAAAGACAATTTTTTTTTCATTGATCCGGATATAAAAAAATGTCCTCAGCAACATTAGTTTTTGCACCAATGCTGTAAGACCTATACTTTCCGAGATACGATGTCGATGGGAGCGAATGGGGGACAAAAGGGGTACTTTAGGATTTATTCCCAACTCACCGGAACTCCCTCTATACGATCCTACCAAACATTTCCCCCCTACGAGGTGGCATCTGGGAGAACAATGATGTCAATCAGTCAGTGAGTCAGTGGTAATCGAGCTTTATATAATATAACTAGAGGTTGCGTTGTGCGCGAGCTGCTCGCAGCTCGCGTGTTTTTCTTTTAGTCGACGAAGTAATTAAAGAGGATATCGAGCTGTTAAAAGCCATCGAAGAGGATATCCATGTGTAAGAAGCAGTCAAAGACGATATCGGAATGGAAGAAGCAATCAAATCAAAGAGGATTTCCAAGTGGAAGCAGCAATCAAAGATGATATCGAAGTGGCAGAAGCAATAAAAGAGGATATTGAAGTGAAAGAAGCAATCAAATAGGATATCGAAGTAGCAGAAACAATTAAAGAGGAAATTAAAGTTGAGGAAGAAATCAAAGAGGATACCAAGGTGGTAGAAGCATTCTAAGAGGATGACGAAGTAAAAAAAGCAATCAAAGACGATATCGAAGTGGAAGAAGCAATCCAATGGATATTGAAGATGAAGAAGGAATAAAAGAGGATATCGAAGCGGAACAAGCAATCGTAGAGGATATCAAAGTTAAAGAAGCAATCAAAGAGGATACCAATGTGGAAGAAGCAATCAAAGAGGATATCGAAGTGGAACAAGCAATCAAAGAGAAAAAAATTGGATGTTCCAAAATGATCATGATAATAGTTGTATAAAAAAAATTTAACGTTGCAAAAAAGATCATGATGAACGTTGCATAAAAAAAATCTGGACGTTCCAAAATGATCAGGATTGACGTTGCATAATATAAATGTATGTTGTAAAATGATAATGATCAAAAATTTGTACTAATATTTTGTCAAAGTTTGCTAGTGCTATCTCTTCCCGTTTAGAAGATACGAGCGATTAAAGTTTTGTAAGAAAAATCATAAATTTGTTGATTGGATATCGAAGTGGAAGAAACTATCAAAGAGAATGTTGAAGTGGAAGAAGCAATCAAATAGGATATCGAAGTGGCAGAAACAATCAAAGCGGAAATTGAAGTTGAGTAAGCAATCAAAGAGGATACCAAGGTGGTAGAAGCATTCAAAGAAGATGACGAAGTGAAAAAGCAATCAAAGACGATATCGAAATGGAAGAAGCAGTCAAAGACGATATCGAAGTGGGAGAAGCAATCAAAGAGGATATCGAAGTTAAAGAAGCAGTCAAAGATGATGTCGAAGTGGAAAAAACATTCAAAGAAGATGACGAAGTGAGAGAAGCATTCAAAAAGGATGTCAAGGATGACAATAAAAAAACAGTTCCACCAAAAATTTATACCAATATTTTGTACAAGTTTGCTAGGGCTATCTCTTCCCGTTTAGAAGATACGAGCGATTGAAGTTTTGTATGAAAGACCACAATTTTGTAGAGAGCATAATGAAGTAACTGAAGCAATTAAAGAGGATATGAAAGTAGAAGAAGCATTTTAAAGGGATAACGAAGTGGAACATGCAAAAATAGAAGATGTCGAGGCGGAAGAAACAATCAAAGAGGATATCGAAGTGGAAGAAGCAATCAAAGAGGGTATCGAAGTGGAAAAAGCAATCAAAGAGGATATCGAAGTGGAAGAAGCCATCACAGAGGATATCGAAGTGAAAATGCTATCAAAGACGATATCGAAGATGAAGACGCAATCAAAGAGAATAATGCAGTGCAAGAAGCAATCAAAAGGAAATCGAAGATGATATCGAAGTGGAAGGAGTAAACAAAGAGGATATTGAAGTGGGAGAAGCAATCAAATAGGATATCGAAGTAGCAAAAACAATCAAAGAGGAAATTGAAGTTGACTAAGGAATCAAAGAGGATACCGAGTTGGTAGAAGTATTCAAAGAGGATGACGAAGTGAAAAAAGCAATCAAAGACGATATCGAAGTGAATGAAATAGTCAAAGACGATATCAAAATGGAACAAGCAATCAAAGCGGATATCGAAGTGGAAGAAGCAATCAAAGAGGATGTCAAAGTGGAAGAAGCCATCACAGGATATCGAAGTAAAAATGCAATCAAAAACGATATCGAATATGAAGACGCAATCAAAGAAAATATTGCAGTGCAAGAAGCAATCAAACGGAAATCAAAGAGGAAGGAGCCCTTACAGAGGATACCGAAGTGAAAATGCTATCAAAGAGGATATCAAAGATGAAGAAGCAATCCAATGGATATTGAAGATGAAGAAGGAATAAAAGAGGATATCGAAGTGGAACAAGCAATCGTAGAGGATATCAAAGTTAAAGAAGCAATCAAATAGGATATCAATGTGGAAGAAGCAATCAAAGAGGATATCGAAGTGGAACAAGCAATCAAAGAGAAAAAAATTGGATGTTCGAAAATGATCATGATAATAGTTGTATAAAAAAATTGAACGTTGCAAAAAAGATCATGATGAACGTTGCATAAAAAATCTGGACGTTCCAAAATGATCAGGATTGACGTTGCATAATATAAATGTATGTTGTAAAATGATAATGATCAAAAATTTGTACTAATATTTTGTCAAAGTTTGCTAGTGCTATCTCTTCCCGTTTAGAAGATACGAGCGATTAAAGTTTTGTAAGAAAAATCATAAATTTGTTGATTGGATATCGAAGTGGAAGAAACTATCAAAGAGAATGTTGAAGTGGAAGAAGCAATCAAATAGGATATCGAAGTGGCAGAAACAATCAAAGCGGAAATTGAAGTTGAGTAAGCAATCAAAGAGGATACCAAGGTGGTAGAAGCATTCAAAGAAGATGACGAAGTGAAAAAGCAATCAAAGACGATATCGAAATGGAAGAAGCAGTCAAAGAGGATATCGAAGTGGGAGAAGCAATCAAAGAGGATATCGAAGATAAAGAAGCAGTCAAAGATGATGTCGAAGTGGAAAAAACATTCAAAGAAGATGACGAAGTGAGAGAAGCATTCAAAAAGGATGTCAAGGATGACAATAAAAAAACAGTTGCACCAAAAATTTATACCAATATTTTGTACAAGTTTGCTAGGGCTATCTCTTCCCGTTTAGAAGATACGAGCGGTTGAAGTTTTGTATGAAAGACCACAATTTTGTAGAGAGCATAATGAAGTAACTGAAGCAATTAAAGAGTTTATGAAAGTAGAAGAAGCATTTTAAAGGGATAACGAAGTGGAACATGCAAAAATAGAAGATGTCGAGGCGGAAGAAACAATCAAAGAGGATATCGAAGTGGAAGAAGCAATCAAAGAGGGTATCGAAGTGGAAGAAGCCATCACAGAGGATATCGAAGTGAAAATGCTATCAAAGACGATATCGAAGATGAAGACGCAATCAAAGAGAATAATGCAGTGCAAGAAGCAATCAAAAGGAAATCGAAGATGATATCGAAGTGGAAGGAGTAAACAAAGAGGATATTGAAGTGGGAGAAGCAATCAAATAGGATATCGAAGTAGCAAAAACAATCAAAGAGAAAATTGAAGTTGACTAAGGAATCAAAGAGGATACCGAGTTGGTAGAAGTATTCAAAGAGGATGACGAAGTGAAAAAAGCAATCAAAGACGATATCGAAGTGAAAGAAATAGTCAACGACGATATCAAAATGGAACAAGCAATCAAAGCGGATATCAAAGTGGAAGAAGCAATCAAAGAGGATATCAAAGTGGAAGAAGCCATCACAGGATATCGAAATAAAAATGCAATCTAAAACGATATCGAATATGAAGACGCAATCAAAGAAAATATTGCAGTGCAAGAAGCAATCAAACGGAAATCAAAGAGGAAGGAGCCCTTACAGAGGATACCGAAGTGAAAATGCCATCAAAGAGGATATCAAAGATGAAGAAGCAATCCAATGGATATTGAAGATGAAGAAGGAATAAAAGAGGATATCGAAGTGGAACAAGCAATCGTAGAGGATATCAAAGTTAAAGAAGCAATCAAATAGGATATCAATGTGGAAGAAGCAATCAAAGAGGATATCGAAGTGGAACAAGCAATCAAAGAGAAAAAAATTGGATGTTCCAAAATGATCATGATAATAGTTGTATAAAAAAAATTTAACGTTGCAAAAAAGATCATGATGAACGTTGCATAAAAAAAATCTGGACGTTCCAAAATGATCAGGATTGACGTTGCATAATATAAATGTATGTTGTAAAATGATAATGATCAAAAATTTGTACTAATATTTTGTCAAAGTTTGCTAGTGCTATCTCTTCCCGTTTAGAAGATACGAGCGATTAAAGTTTTGTAAGAAAAATCATAAATTTGTTGATTGGATATCGAAGTGGAAGAAACTATCAAAGAGAATGTTGAAGTGGAAGAAGCAATCAAATAGGATATCGAAGTGGCAGAAACAATCAAAGCGGAAATTGAAGTTGAGTAAGCAATCAAAGAGGATACCAAGGTGGTAGAAGCATTCAAAGAAGATGACGAAGTGAAAAAGCAATCAAAGACGATATCGAAATGGAAGAAGCAGTCAAAGACGATATCGAAGTGGGAGAAGCAATCAAAGAGGATATCGAAGTTAAAGAAGCAGTCAAAGATGATGTCGAAGTGGAAAAAACATTCAAAGAAGATGACGAAGTGAGAGAAGCATTCAAAAAGGATGTCAAGGATGACAATAAAAAAACAGTTCCACCAAAAGTTTATACCAATATTTTGTACAAGTTTGCTAGGGCTATCTCTTCCCGCTTAGAAGATATGAGCGATTGAAGTTTTGTATGAAACACCACAATTTTGTAGAGCGCATAATGAAGTAACTGAAGCAATTAAAGAGGATATGAAGTAGAAGAAGCATTTTAAAAGGATAACGAAGTGGAACATGCAAAAATAGAAGATGTGGAGGCGGAAGAAACAATAAAAGAGGATGACGAAGTGTAACAAGCAATCAAAGAGAATATTCAAATAGTGGATGTCGCATAATAAAAAAAAATTGACGTTCCAAAATGATCATAGTGGATGAGGCATAAATAAAAAAAAATTGATGTTCCAAAATGATCACAGTGGATGTTGCATAATAAAAAAAAAATTGACGTTCCAAAAGTGATCATTGTGGATGAGGCATAATTTAAAAAAAAATTGACGTTCCAAAATGATCATTGCGGATGAGGCATAATTAAAAAAAATTGATGTTCCAAAATTATCACAGTGGATGTTGCATAATAAAAAAAAAGAAATTGACGTTCCAAAATGATCATTGTGGATGAGGCATAATTAAAAAAAATGATGTTCCAAAATGATCACAGTGGATGTTGCATAATAAAAAATAATTGACGTTCCAAAGTGATCATTGTGGATGAGGCGTAATTAAAAAAATGATGTACCAAAATGATCACAGTGGATGTTGCATAATAAAAAAAATAATAATTGACGTTCCAAAGTGATCATTGTGGATGAGGCATAATTAAAAAAATTGATGTACCAAAATATCACAGTGGATGTTGCATAATAAAAAAAAAAAATTGACGTTCCAAAGTGATCATAGTGGATGAGGCATAATTGAAAAAAAAATGATGTTACAAAATGATCACAGTGGATGTTGCATAATAAAAAATAATTGACGTTCCAAAGTGATCATTGTGGATGAGGCGTAATTAAAAAAATGATGTACCAAAATGATCACAGTGGATGTTGCATAATAAAAAAAATAATAATTGACGTTTCAAAGTGATCATTGTGGATGAGGCATAATTAAAAAAATTGATGTACCAAAATATCACAGTGGATGTTGCATAATAAAAAAAAAAATTGACGTTCCAAAGTGATCATAGTGGATGAGGCATAATTGAAAAAAAAATGATGTTACAAAATGATCACAGTGGATGATGCATAATAAAAAAAAATAATAATTGACGTTCCAAAGTGATCATTGTGGATGAGGCATAATTAAAAAAATCATGTACCAAAATGATCACAGTGGATGTTGCATAATAAAAAAAAAATGACGTTTCAAAGTGATCATTGTGGATGAGGCATAATTGAAAAAAAAATGATGTTACAAAATGATCACAGTGGATGATGCATAATAAAAAAAATAATAATTGACGTTCCAAAGTGATCATTGTGGATGAGGCATAATTAAAAAAATTGATGTTCCAAAATTATCACAGTGGATGTTGCATAATAAAAAAAAAGAAATTGACGTTCCAAAATGATCATTGTGGATGAGGCATAATTAAAAAAAATGATGTTCCAAAATGATCACAGTGGATGTTGCATAATAAAAAATAATTGACGTTCCAAAGTGATCATTGTGGATGAGGCGTAATTAAAAAAATGATGTACCAAAATGATCACAGTGGATGTTGCATAATAAAAAAAATAATAATTGACGTTCCAAAGTGATCATTGTGGATGAGGCATAATTAAAAAAATTGATGTACCAAAATATCACAGTGGATGTTGCATAATAAAAAAAAAAATGACGTTCCAAAGTGATCATAGTGGATGAGGCATAATTGAAAAAAAAATGATGTTACAAAATGATCACAGTGGATGATGCATAATAAAAAAAAATAATAATTGACGTTCCAAAGTGATCATTGTGGATGAGGCATAATTAAAAAAATGATGTACCAAAATGATCACAGTGGATGTTGCATAATAAAAAAAAAATGACGTTTCAAAGTGATCATTGTGGATGAGGCATAATTGAAAAAAAAATGATGTTACAAAATGATCACAGTGGATGATGCATAATAAAAAAAAAATAATTGACGTTCCAAAGTGATCATTGTGGATGAGGCATAATTAAAAAAATGATGTACCAAAATGATCACAGTGGATGTTGCATAATAAAAAAAAAAAAATGACGTTTCAAAGTGATCATTGTGGATGAGGCATAATTAAAAAAATGTGGATGTTCCAAAATAAACATGATGAACGTTGCATACTAAAAAAAAAAAAAAAAATTGGATGTTCCAAAATGATGATGATGACCTTTGCAAAAACTATGAAAGTTATCTCATGTCCCTCCACCACCATTATATAGAATCAAGCAAATTTACAGTAATTTTATAGTACACACAAGCCGTGGGCTCCCTACAAAAACAGTATGAAAATTACGGCAAACGAAATTTACGGTTTACGGTATTCATACAGAAATATTTTGTATGGGACAATTTTTTTTTTGTATGAAAGACCATTTTTTTTTCATGGAACCGGATATAAAAAAATGTCCTCTGCAACATTAGTTTTTGCGCCAACGCTGTAAGACCTATACTTTCCGAGATACGAGGTGGATGGGAGCGAATGGGGGACAAAAGGGGTACTTTAGGATTTATTCCCAACTCATCGGAACTCCCTCTATACGATCCCACCAAACATTTTCACCCTACGAGGTGGCATCTGGGAGAACAAACATGTCAATGAGTCAGTCAGTGAGTGGTAATCGAGCTTTATATAATATAATAATAATAAATAAATATCGCTGGACATTTCACACAGCGCTATCTAGCCCCAAAGTAAGCAGAGCTGTACTATGGGAACCAGATAACTGATAGAATACATATATACTTTTTTTTTCACGTATAGTCGTTTCTCAAAATTTGATACTGATTTCAAATTAACTCTATTTATTAAAACCGTATTTATTAAAAAAAATGTATATGATGTCATTATGTTTCATAATTAGCTTAATAACTCATTTATGTTCCTATAATACTCATGAATTACATTATCAACAGAATATTAATGTATTTACATATCTTATAAAATATAAAAGAAAGTTGATCTGAAGACCGTTGCAAACAATCTATAGATAGCTCACCCATAGCACTACCAGGCGGAAGTGTCTCTAAGACACTGGTTACGTTGCCTCGCTGAATTGCAATATTTGTGTGTTGACATACAATTATTATTTTAACGTGGGCTGTACCTTTAATTAAACAGGCTTTTTAAGCCCTCAACTTAAACAAACCTAATTACTGATTAAACGGGTATTTATCACGTATGTACCTTTTTTATTTGTTATCCCTATATAAACATATATAAATATATAAAAAAGATACATACGCGATAAATACATGTTTAAATCAGCAATTATGCACAGTGATAGCGAAAGTTAGAAAAATACTATTAATAAACTTGTTTAATAAAACTTGGTAAAAATTGCAAGATGGAGATGAGATGGTAATATTATTATTATTACTACAAATCACAAAAACATAGAGTTTTAACACAAAAAAGTTAAACATCCACTAAACACTGTTTTAATAAAATCCCAAACTATAATTGGTAAGGAATTTTTTCAACATGCGTTAAACACTGTTTAACTTTTTTTGTGGTGACAAGGCTATTGTTTTATAACTAATGATATTTTATAAAATAAAAATAAAAGGTATTTACGTCCAAAATTTTATAATTATACAGATGTGAACCTAATTATAGTGTAGATAGAAAAATCGATGTTATACTGAAAATATATTGTTGTTTTTGATATTGGTCTATTATTGTCATAAACTAACAATCCTGTACCATCACACCTAATATTATAAATGCGAAAGTTTGGATGTTTGTTACTCAATCACGTCGAAACAGCTGAACCAATTTCGATGAAATTTCATATGTAAGTAGATTATAACCTGGATTAACAAAGACTACTTTTTATCCCATAAATCGGGTCCCATGGGATAAAAATGGGGTGTCAAGTCAAGTTACAACAGCGAGTTTAGCTTTATTTTTAGATTACCTACACATTTAGTAGTGTAACGCATACGAAATTGCGGACAAAAGCTAGTTAATTATATTCATGATAGTGACACGTAAAATTTAAGAAAGGGGTAAATGGGAATATTTTGAGACGAAAAGTTTTATGGACATATTTTTTTTCATCAATGAAATCGCGATCTTAAAAGATTCAAGCAGTTTGGTTTTTTAATTCTCTATTGCACTCCAATATATCTCTTCCCGTTTAGAAGATACGAGCGATTAAAGTTTTGTAAGAAAAATCATAAATTTGTTGATTGGATATCGAAGTGGAAGAAACTATCAAAGAGAATGTTGAAGTGGAAGAAGCAATCAAATAGGATATCGAAGTGGCAGAAACAATCAAAGCGGAAATTGAAGTTGAGTAAGCAATCAAAGAGGATACCAAGGTGGTAGAAGCATTCAAAGAAGATGACGAAGTGAAAAAGCAATCAAAGACGATATCGAAATGGAAGAAGCAGTCAAAGAGGATATCGAAGTGGGAGAAGCAATCAAAGAGGATATCGAAGATAAAGAAGCAGTCAAAGATGATGTCGAAGTGGAAAAAACATTCAAAGAAGATGACGAAGTGAGAGAAGCATTCAAAAAGGATGTCAAGGATGACAATAAAAAAACAGTTGCTCCAAAAATTTATACCAATATTTTGTACAAGTTTGCTAGGGCTATCTCTTCCCGTTTAGAAGATACGAGCGGTTGAAGTTTTGTATGAAAGACCACAATTTTGTAGAGAGCATAATGAAGTAACTGAAGCAATTAAAGAGGATATGAAAGTAGAAGAAGCATTTTAAAGGGATAACGAAGTGGAACATGCAAAAATAGAAGATGTCGAGGCGGAAGAAACAATCAAAGAGGATATCGAAGTGGAAGAAGCAATCAAAGAGGGTATCGAAGTGGAAGAAGCCATCACAGAGGATATCGAAGTGAAAATGCTATCAAAGACGATATCGAAGATGAAGACGCAATCAAAGAGAATAATGCAGTGCAAGAAGCAATCAAAAGGAAATCGAAGATGATATCGAAGTGGAAGGAGTAAACAAAGAGGATATTGAAGTGGGAGAAGCAATCAAATAGGATATCGAAGTAGCAAAAACAATCAAAGAGAAAATTGAAGTTGACTAAGGAATCAAAGAGGATACCGAGTTGGTAGAAGTATTCAAAGAGGATGACGAAGTGAAAAAAGCAATCAAAGACGATATCGAAGTGAAAGAAATAGTCAACGACGATATCAAAATGGAACAAGCAATCAAAGCGGATATCGAAGTGGAAGAAGCAATCAAAGAGGATATCAAAGTGGAAGAAGCCATCACAGGATATCGAAGTAAAAATGCAATCAAAAACGATATCGAATATGAAGACGCAATCAAAGAAAATATTGCAGTGCAAGAAGCAATCAAACGGAAATCAAAGAGGAAGGAGCCCTTACAGAGGATACCGAAGTGAAAATGCCATCAAAGAGGATATCAAAGATGAAGAAGCAATCCAATGGATATTGAAGATGAAGAAGGAATAAAAGAGGATATCGAAGTGGAACAAGCAATCGTAGAGGATATCAAAGTTAAAGAAGCAATCAAATAGGATATCAATGTGGAAGAAGCAATCAAAGAGGATATCGAAGTGGAACAAGCAATCAAAGAGAAAAAAATTGGATGTTCCAAAATGATCATGATAATAGTTGTATAAAAAAAATTTAACGTTGCAAAAAAGATCATGATGAACGTTGCATAAAAAAAATCTGGACGTTCCAAAATGATCAGGATTGACGTTGCATAATATAAATGTATGTTGTAAAATGATAATGATCAAAAATTTGTACTAATATTTTGTCAAAGTTTGCTAGTGCTATCTCTTCCCGTTTAGAAGATACGAGCGATTAAAGTTTTGTAAGAAAAATCATAAATTTGTTGATTGGATATCGAAGTGGAAGAAACTATCAAAGAGAATGTTGAAGTGGAAGAAGCAATCAAATAGGATATCGAAGTGGCAGAAACAATCAAAGAGGAAATTGAAGTTGAGTAAGCAATCAAAGAGGATACCAAGGTGGTAGAAGCATTCAAAGAAGATGACGAAGTGAAAAAGCAATCAAAGACGATATCGAAATGGAAGAAGCAGTCAAAGACGATATCGAAGTGGGAGAAGCAATCAAAGAGGATATCGAAGTTAAAGAAGCAGTCAAAGATGATGTCGAAGTGGAAAAAACATTCAAAGAAGATGACGAAGTGAGAGAAGCATTCAAAAAGGATGTCAAGGATGACAATAAAAAAACAGTTCCACCAAAAGTTTATACCAATATTTTGTACAAGTTTGCTAGGGCTATCTCTTCCCGCTTAGAAGATATGAGCGATTGAAGCTTTGTATGAAACACCACAATTTTGTAGAGCGCATAATGAAGTAACTGAAGCAATTAAAGAGGATATGAAGTAGAAGAAGCATTTTAAAAGGATAACGAAGTGGAACATGCAAAAATAGAAGATGTGGAGGCGGAAGAAACAATAAAAGAGGATGACGAAGTGTAACAAGCAATCAAAGAGAATATTCAAATAGTGGATGTCGCATAATAAAAAAAAATTGACGTTCCAAAATGATCATAGTGGATGAGGCATAAATAAAAAAAAATTGATGTTCCAAAATGATCACAGTGGATGTTGCATAATAAAAAAAAAATTGACGTTCCAAAAGTGATCATTGTGGATGAGGCATAATTTAAAAAAAAATTGACGTTCCAAAATGATCATTGCGGATGAGGCATAATTAAAAAAAATTGATGTTCCAAAATTATCACAGTGGATGTTGCATAATAAAAAAAAAAGAAATTGACGTTCCAAAATGATCATTGTGGATGAAGCATAATTAAAAAAAATGATGTTCCAAAATGATCACAGTGGATGTTGCATAATAAAAAATAATTGACGTTCCAAAGTGATCATTGTGGATGAGGCGTAATTAAAAAAATGATGTACCAAAATGATCACAGTGGATGTTGCATAATAAAAAAAATAATAATTGACGTTCCAAAGTGATCATTGTGGATGAGGCATAATTAAAAAAATTGATGTACCAAAATATCACAGTGGATGTTGCATAATAAAAAAAAAAATTGACGTTCCAAAGTGATCATAGTGGATGAGGCATAATTGAAAAAAAAATGATGTTACAAAATGATCACAGTGGATGTTGCATAATAAAAAATAATTGACGTTCCAAAGTGATCATTGTGGATGAGGCGTAATTAAAAAAATGATGTACCAAAATGATCACAGTGGATGTTGCATAATAAAAAAAATAATAATTGACGTTTCAAAGTGATCATTGTGGATGAGGCATAATTAAAAAAATTGATGTACCAAAATATCACAGTGGATGTTGCATAATAAAAAAAAAAATTGACGTTCCAAAGTGATCATAGTGGATGAGGCATAATTGAAAAAAAAATGATGTTACAAAATGATCACAGTGGATGATGCATAATAAAAAAAAATAATAATTGACGTTCCAAAGTGATCATTGTGGATGAGGCATAATTAAAAAAATCATGTACCAAAATGATCACAGTGGATGTTGCATAATAAAAAAAAAATGACGTTTCAAAGTGATCATTGTGGATGAGGCATAATTGAAAAAAAAATGATGTTACAAAATGATCACAGTGGATGATGCATAATAAAAAAAATAATAATTGACGTTCCAAAGTGATCATTGTGGATGAGGCATAATTAAAAAAATTGATGTTCCAAAATTATCACAGTGGATGTTGCATAATAAAAAAAAAGAAATTGACGTTCCAAAATGATCATTGTGGATGAGGCATAATTAAAAAAAATGATGTTCCAAAATGATCACAGTGGATGTTGCATAATAAAAAATAATTGACGTTCCAAAGTGATCATTGTGGATGAGGCGTAATTAAAAAAATGATGTACCAAAATGATCACAGTGGATGTTGCATAATAAAAAAAATAATAATTGACGTTCCAAAGTGATCATTGTGGATGAGGCATAATTAAAAAAATTGATGTACCAAAATATCACAGTGGATGTTGCATAATAAAAAAAAAAATGACGTTCCAAAGTGATCATAGTGGATGAGGCATAATTGAAAAAAAAATGATGTTACAAAATGATCACAGTGGATGATGCATAATAAAAAAAAATAATAATTGACGTTCCAAAGTGATCATTGTGGATGAGGCATAATTAAAAAAATGATGTACCAAAATGATCACAGTGGATGTTGCATAATAAAAAAAAAATGACGTTTCAAAGTGATCATTGTGGATGAGGCATAATTGAAAAAAAAATGATGTTACAAAATGATCACAGTGGATGATGCATAATAAAAAAAAAATAATTGACGTTCCAAAGTGATCATTGTGGATGAGGCATAATTAAAAAAATGATGTACCAAAATGATCACAGTGGATGTTGCATAATAAAAAAAAAAAATGACGTTTCAAAGTGATCATTGTGGATGAGGCATAATTAAAAAAATGTGGATGTTCCAAAATAAACATGATGAACGTTGCATACTAAAAAAAAAAAAAAAAATTGGATGTTCCAAAATGATGATGATGACCTTTGCAAAAACTATGAAAGTTATCTCATGTCCCTCCACCACCATTATATAGAATCAAGCAAATTTACAGTAATTTTATAGTACACACAAGCCGTGGGCTCCCTACAAAAACAGTATGAAAATTACGGCAAACGAAATTTACGGTTTACGGTATTCATACAGAAATATTTTGTATGGGACAATTTTTTTTTTGTATGAAAGACCATTTTTTTTTCATGGAACCGGATATAAAAAAATGTCCTCTGCAACATTAGTTTTTGCGCCAACGCTGTAAGACCTATACTTTCCGAGATACGAGGTGGATGGGAGCGAATGGGGGACAAAAGGGGTACTTTAGGATTTATTCCCAACTCATCGGAACTCCCTCTATACGATCCCACCAAACATTTTCACCCTACGAGGTGGCATCTGGGAGAACAAACATGTCAATGAGTCAGTCAGTGAGTGGTAATCGAGCTTTATATAATATAATAATGGATAATGGATAATGGATTTACAGCAATTAATTTCAGAGTAATAACCATCGCGTGCTCGCGCGAGCCATCACGAGAATCGTGTTTCAGTTGTTGCAGAGTTAATGCACTCTACGTATAAAGCAGTGAGGTTCAGTTGCACACCAAAAAATATTTCAATTAAGACATAGACATAGACAATCTATTACTACATTAGCGCACAATATACAATGAAGTTACATTTTAAGACAGAGAAGAGACAAAAAAAAGAAACAATGAAATAGTGTAAACGTACTGTGTGCTATTTACTGTCCCATTTACTGTCCCATTTACTGTCCCATTTACTGCTGTAGTAAATGGGACTCGACTCAGCATTATTAAGATATCACACATCCTCGTCAATATAGAGCATTTCCACCGCGTGAGGAGAGAATTGAAATTTTGCCATTTTCAATTCACTCTAACTAATCCAATCCTCTCCCCGACCCACCGCCGGTGAAAAAGCACCTTTTTATCGTTACTAAATTGAAACATAAACTTCAAATCTATTCAAAAGTTTCATTATAGGATTAATAGAAAATATTCAACTTTCATTGAATTAAGATGGATTCTTATTTGCATGAAAATAATCATCATCAACCAAAGCAGTCCACTGCTGGACGTAGATCTCTCCCAACGTGCGCCACTGAGCTCTTCTCATTAGATCGACTACTCAGCCGTTGCAAACGATCTATAGATAGCTTAACTACTTTAAATCACTATCAGATGGAATTACAAATAGCACATGAGTTATTAATGGATGTAAGCCTTCAAACCATGTCTGAAGCCTTCGGGTGACCTAGAAAGTCCGTCAACAGATTTGACCATTACAAAATTCCGATACAAAATTCAAAATTTCTGTAAAACCAGGATCCAAACATCTAGGTCACCCCGAAGTAAGCTGTTTCAGGCTGTTTGTCTACGTGTTTCTAAACAATAAATTGCCCAAACTTGTCTAGATTAGTTATAATTATACCGATTGAAAATCTTCTTGTCTTAAATTGCACACCCTACAACGTCATTGTGTCAAAACCAAAATATAATCTTCATTGTTTGCAAGGATATAAGATAAGGTTAGATTTATTTCTAAAAAATGTTGCCACTTTATATTCTTCTTATGGTAACTTAGTTGGTAGCCTTACTTTAGATAATAAAGCAGTTATACCTAAGGACAAGAAGACTGGCTGGCACTAAGTAATGGAACTAAGATTAAAATAATCTAAGTTTAATAATATCGATTATGTTAAACTTTTAACAGTAAATTTTAAGTAAAGATAATATATTAGGTATTATTCAGGTTCATTCATTTATGTACATAATTTTATTTTTTCCATATTCTTAGATCATTATTATGTGCATAAGGTATTACACCCCAGGTAATGTCCACAAAATCCATTCCATCCAAAGGTTGTCTGGTAGGGATCGCAATTTAGTGATAAGACCGCCGTCTTGCGATTTAAATTGCGATCCCACATACGGAGTTATTTTAAAATGTATTGTTTTATAGTGTGCAATAAAGAGTTATCTAAACGAATCTAAACGCAGTTGAGGGACCTTTCTACTGTGCCTTGTATATATCGGTAAAATAGAGTGGGCGAGTGACGTCATGCACCGAATGCAAGCCTTCGCTTTAGCCATCTAAACGTACGGCTCGTTGGTCTAGGGGTATGATTCTCGCTTTGGGTGCGAGAGGTCCCGGGTTCAAATCCCGGACGAGCCCAACTTTTTACGGTTTTTAATATTTTTTAATTTGATAACTCATCCTATTCTAGCATTTGATTCTTAGTAGAAAATATATACCATTTTATTTCAATACATATTTATACAAAAGTGTTGTAGATTGCTAACAATATTTGTTATCATAATTTGATTAACATAACATTTTTTTTAATTGGTTTTTCAATATAGTTATTTTATTAAAATATTATCAACACAAAAATATCTCCTCTAAAATCCTCTGGATTACAATTTTATTTTGGTTAGGTACATTACAAATCGATTACATGCTTATAATAAATAGCTTATAAATTACGTTAAATCCGTGAAGCGAGAGTAACATAGTATTAATGAGGTAAAGAATAAATCGAAACGCAGTATATTACAACTTAATTACCTATAGATTATACTTATCACAAGTTCGAGAAGCTCTAGTTCAAGCTCCCGTGTTTTAAAGTCTCCTCGATAGATTTCAAACTATTTTCTTTTTATATTTTTATCTTTTTTGTGCCAGTGGGAGCATAGTTGATAAAATTTCCATTTTATAGCTGAGAAATCTTCATCAAAAAGAAAATTTGCTGATGATACCTACCCTGGCTAATCTGATCTTCATCACACATAGTTCCACACCACTTAAACTGGCTTTGGATTAAAACAAACCGCGTTAGAATTGGCATCGGTTTGGGAACTACGATGCCACAGCCGTCGAATTTATAATACCTACTTTTGCGTCGGGGGTTAAAAGGAAGAAGCTATTGATTTGAAACCTATGTATTTTTATGAAGGTAGTTCCGACTAGTTGGTAATAGCTTATTTAATGTTTTTCTTTGATGTGTTTATAATTCAAAATGATTTCATTACAAGTGCCTTTCTAGACAAGATACTTTTTGATGTGAAACATCTATAGCCGCACGTAAAACAGATTTCTGGCGTGGCGACGCGCCGCCACGCTATATGATGGTATATATATACAGTCTATATGCAGTAGTGTGTACGGTGTGGCGACGATTTATTATATTATTATTATTTATATATTTAGTTATTATTAATATTTAATTATTATTATTTGTTTTATTTTTTTCATATAAAACAATTTCGATGTTTCACATCTGCCAGGCGTCCCGTAACGGCTCACTCATTTTTTTTTTCAAAATGGTAAAAAATCTCCTACTTTCCAATAATCTATATCTATAAAAATATGTATTTAAAACAAAGTCGGGTTAGTTACACCATTTATAACTCAAGAACGGCGTGACCGATTTTGATGATCTTTGATTTGTTGGATTTGTCTCCGCACCGAATAGCAGAATAACTATTAAAATATTGGAAAAACTTACGCAAAAATAAATTATGTTTATTTTCATTTTCTCATACATAAATGCAGCTAATGATGGCCGATTGACAGTTCTACCAGGGCTAAATGTACCTCACATTGGCAGCCCGCGTCATATGCATGTCAAGGCGGTACGAAGATCGGCTGGTCAGCTAGTAAAACATAATTATTAACACCAACATTCATACGTAACTATTTAGTCCTGATGTCAGACTAGGGGATGACCATTAATTACGTAAGGCGTTTTTGACAATTTTACCCCCATCCACTGACCCCCATCTCACGTGAGATTTTTAGAAATTTGTATTCATAGGGTAAATGCGTTGGACTTATTTAAAAAAAAACAATTAGCTTCATTATTTTAATTAAAGATTAGCGGCCCATCCCGGCTTCTCACGCGTGGACTTTTTTTTTACATTTTATATTATTAATTTTTTTATACCTTGGTTACATTATTTAAGTTTTAGATTCCTATTTTATCTAGTAATAAGAGACAGATGTTACTCATGGGTAATGTAGAATTCTAATGAATTTTTGAAATCGGACCAGTAGTTTTTGTGTTTATTCGTAACTAACATCATATAAAAATACAAATCTTTCCTCTTTATAATATTAGTATAGCCTAGTATTCAAGATTGGATTGGTTCTCTCGTTATCTTGAATCACAGCGACAAAATCATAAAAAAACAACGTGATATTTGCCGAGACACCCCCCCCCCCCCTTCTCCCCATGTGAGATTCGGCTCGACCCCCACCCCCCTCCTGAATACCTCACGTAATTAATGGACGCCCCCCTATCAGATCAATATCAGAAAAGCGAATGGTTTGCAAATCATGCAAATATTAGTGCCCACCGCTCGACAGGTGTTATCGAAAATGTTGGCATTAAAGATTTTCGGAAAGTTCTTACTGTTAAGTAGATTTTTCGCAGCGAGAGCTTCAACTAACGACAAGAAATATTTGACCTGTTGAGATTTATCCAGTATTTACAAGTAAATAAACATATTATTACGATTAGAGCATTAGACTCTTTATGTTTGTAGAAGCAAAGGGTTATCGAGACATACAGGGTGTCCCGGAACTAGTATTTTAAGACCAAACCGGGTGATTCCGACCATGAAAACTGCACACTTTTCATATAACAAAATAACAGTTTAAATATTTAATAACTGATTTAAAAGGTATTTATCGCGTATGTACATATTTAATTTGTTATCCCGACGTGTCGGATGTGTTGCAACAGCCTAGATCGTAGGCAGACTTAATTTTGTAAAATATGAAAAATAAATCAGTGCGTTTGTTTGACTTTTCGATTCTAGAATATTGACTTTAACATGTAAAGAGAAACACGATAGGTATATGGTGGCAAAAAACTGGGCCCGTCCGGGATTTGAACCCGGGACCTCTCACACCCAAAGCGAGAATCATACCACTAGACCAACGAGCCGACTGAAGTATAGCCTGAAGTGAACGATTTTCTAATACTCATAGTTGTATTTTGCAGCTGAGTAAACAAAGCTTTAGTACTCGGCTCACATACTAGTAAATAAAAATAAATAAATATTGCTCGACATTTCACACAGCGCTATCTAGCCCCAAACTAAGCAGAGTTTGTACTATGGGAACCAGATAACTGATATACTTATATACATTTTTTTTGTAAATATATACTTATAATATATAAAGAAACAACCAGGCCCGGAACAAGTATCTGTAGAACATGCAAACATTTGTTCAGCGGCGGGAATCGAACCCTGCGTCTCAGCCGGCTATTCACCCACTGCACCACGGAGGTCATCAAAAACTAAACTAAACAATGACAAGTTAAAAAGTTCATTAATAGGTTCATTGAAATAAAACACATCTATCGTTATATCTCTCTCCATTTTTAGATAAAATGCGACCCCCGGAGCAAATTAAAGACAAACAATTTGAATAAAAATTGGGCCCGTCCGGGATTTGAACCCGGGACCTCTCACACCCAAAGCGAGAATCATACCACTAGACCAACGAGCCAGCTGAAATATCGCCTGAAGTTATAATTTTCAACAAATAAAAAGGTTTCCCATACAACTGTGTCAATAAAAGATTAATAGGTCACGAAATCTAGTGTATAGATCACAAACAGTGTCTGTCTACGAAATATTTTTTACAGCATTAGGATGGCAGCCACGACTTAATATTCAGGGGTTGTGGATTCGAACCTTGGCATAATTTTCAATTCGTTTTATGAGCGCATTTACACATCCTTACAACGGTGAAGGAAAACATAGTGAGGAAGCCCACGGCTTGATTAGCTCTGTACGTATTGATCATTGGATTAGGCTAAATAAGCAAAGAATTGCATAGGTGCTTGGCAGGATAAATGAATGAAAACACTATTGTACTGTACAGCATATAAATAAAAATTACACATAAAATAGTAGACACAAAATAAATAATACAATGGCTGGGCGGTCTCTAAAAAACTACTCTTTCTATAAAAGAACCTGTCCCAGGCATTGCAGCGGCCGCTATTTTCTTCAATCCAGATGAAGCTACAAATTTCCACTAAGCACTTTATAAATCACCTTGAAGTGATAAATCTAAAAAGTTTCAGACATGCGTTGACAAGTTTAACGACTCTTATTTCTACCAGTGTAACGTGTAAATAAAAACATTATGGTCATCTGCTTTCTGCAGAAGACAATAATGTTTTTAATTTCCAATTCTAAACTGAAAAAAATATTCATCCGTTAAAAATTTGGGCCCGTCCGGGATTTGAACCCGGGGCCTCTCACACCCAAAGCGAGAATCATACCACTAGACTAACGAGCCGGTTGAAGGACAGTTTAAAGACAACCAGTTTTAGATAATCATAGTTACTGTTTTCACCTGAACAAACAAACTTGTACAGCTAAGTTACGAAATAGATAAAAATTTAAAAGTATTTGTATCAAAACATATTTTGTGAGTAATCGTAAAAGGAAAGTTTTTTTTTTCAATAATAATGATGCTCAATGATTCTGAGCAGCGATGAGCAGGGCTGCAGGGCTTATCGAAGGATTTCTACAATCGTTTACAGGTGGTAATTGCTCCTGATAACTCCAGAAAGTGGTACGTTTTATACTTTCTCCAGTTCACACCTGGAGCAACTTGTATCGTACGATGGTAGCTTAAAAAGCTAAGGCGGCATCAATTCATATAAAATAAAGCCTTTTTAATCAAATTAATAAAAAGTTAGCAGCTTTGAGGCTTACTATACCTAATGTTTTCAGATTTAAGCTGACGAAACGAACCTAGCACTCTTTGCACAAACCAAAATATGTATTTTCAATCAAAAATATTGGGCCCGTCCGGGATTTGAACCCGGGACCTCTCACACCCAAAGCGAGAATCATACCACTAGACCAGGGGTCGGCAACCGGCGGCCCGCGGGCCGCATGCGGCCCGTAGACTATCTCGGTGCGGCCCGCAACCCTGAGGTCCGTAAGAAAAAAATACCGAAGCAAAAGGCCATATAAATTCACTAGAATTTATACGGCCATGCTGCTGGGCCATGAGAGTATTCTTGAAAGCTCGCTCCCACGCGGGGTGATAAAAATGTACCTCTATTTCATTTCTTAAGAACTGTTTATCAAGACTGTGATGTTATGTATTGTTTCTACCGAAAATAAATATTTGCTGTACTTATTCAATTCTTGGCAATTTCTTTTGCGTTTATCCGCCGCACGTGCGGCGGCGGGCGGCTCCTTTGAGACAATAGGCGGGGCGGCAGTCTTTGATTAGACGCAGGTGTGCGGCGGCGAAAAAATTCAAAGCGACCGGTTTTAGTTAAAATCACAGCCGCGCGCAGCTCTCGCCACATTCGGTTGTGGAAATTCACCGGAAACTCACGTCTCATCTGGTTGCTAGCTACGCGTTTCGTTTCACCTTTCTTCCCTTCGCTGATAGCTTCTCACGCACGACGTATGAGGTAAGTTGTATGCACTCGCGAGCATTTTGTTTTATTTTATTTACTGCTTGTTAATGTGAACCTTCAGATTGATGGGTAAATGTTATAAGGACGGGGATAGTAGTTACATGACATGAAGTTAGTTACGAGTGTGTCATGTTTTAATTATTATTTGAATGTGGAGTTGAATTTGTAGGTGCTAACTGGAACATATAATTTTACAACGAATTTAATTTTTTTCATTATTGTTACAGAATAATTATATAAACATGGCTTCAAGAAAAAGGAAGATAGAAGAAGAAAAAAGAGTTTTTAACGAATTATGGACAGAATTATACTTTTTTATCGAGTTTAAAGGAAAACCGTTATGCTTGATTTGTCAAAAGAGTATTTCTGTAGTAAAGGAATATAACCTGAAGCGACATTACGACACCGAGCACAAAGCTAAATTTGACTGTCTTGAAGGAGAAATACGGAAAAGGAAAATTTCCACTTTGAAATCGTCATTACAAAATCAACAAAACATATTTAAGGTTGTGGCAGACAACAGCGAATCGAATGTTCGGGCCAGTTACAGGGTAGCAGAGATTCTTGCAAAAAGTGGACGTCCGTTTACCGATAGTGAATTAGTAAAAGAGTGTGTCTTAGCTATCGCAGAAGAAATATGCCCAGAGCAGAAAAAAATGTTTGAAAGTCTTAGTCTCTCTGCAAGAACTTGCACCCGACGTACTGAAGACTTGGGTGCTAATTTGTGTGAACAACTCAGGGATAAGGCGCAGTCTTTCGACTGCTTCTCTTTAGCGATGGATGAAAGTACGGACGTGTCGGATACAGCACAGTTACTCATATTTGTACGCGGCATTGACGAAAACTTTACTGTTTACGAAGAGCTTGTGAAAATGTGCAGTTTGAAAGGTACAACTACGGGAGAAGATTTATTTCACCATGTGGAACAAGCTCTGGATTCATTGCAATTAAGCTGGGAAAAGTTAACAAGTGTCACTACCGATGGAGGCAAGAACATGAGCAGTCAAAACAAAGGTGTTGTTGGGAGAATCATCAGCAAAGTGAAAGATTCTGGATCTACTGTGCCATTGATTTTTCACTGTATTGTCCATCAAGAGGCATTGTGCTCCAAAGTTATATCCTGGAAAGAAATAATGGATACTGTAACATCCACTGTTAATTTTATAAGAAGAAATGGGCTCACACACCGTCAGTTCCAAAAGTTTTTGGAAGATCTGGAAGCTGAACATGGTGACGTGGTTTACTACTGTGAAGTGAGGTGGCTCAGTCGAGGTGCCGTTTTGGAACGGTTTTTTGATTTGAGGAAAGAAATTGGCAACTTCATGGAGATGAAAGGAAAGCCAGTAGAAGAGCTTACTAACAAACAGTGGATTATCGATCTTGGTTTTTTGACTGATTTGACTAAGGACCTGAATCAGCTCAACAAACGCTTGCAGGGAAAAAATAAATTGATTTGCGATATGTATACAGATGTAAAGTCATTTGAAATGAAACTGAAACTGTTTATCAAGCATATTGATGAAAAAAAGCTTGACCATTTTCCTAATTGCAAGAAAGCCGTGGAAGAAGCTGGAGATAATTTTGTGTGGCAAAATATTACAATGAGAAACGTGTTAACACAACTACAAACTGAGTTTGTAAATCGATTCACCGACTTTAAAAAGAGCTCCCTTAACATGGAAATATTCCAAAACCCTTTTGCAATTGATATTAGTGAGATACCAAGCAATTTGCAAATGAACATAGTAGATTTGCAAAGTAATAGCACACTTAAAACGGCATTTAAGGAAAGCACTGACTTGATACAGTTCTACGGAGGTTTGAGTTCTGAAAACTTCAAAGAATTGAAAAAGTTTGCTCAGCAGATAATAACTATGTTTGGTAGTACATATTTGTGTGAGCAGACTTTTTCAATTCTCAACTACCGCAAAAATAAGAATTGTTCGCGGTTAACGGATGAACATTTAGACGCGATACTGCGCGTGTCTACTACTAAAATGAAAGCAGACGTTAAAAAACTTGCAAGTCAAATGCAGCCTCAAAAATCTCACTAGTTCTTACTTTTATGTTAGTATAGTAGTTCAATTAAAAAAGAGATAATTGTATGAATATATATGCGTTTTATTTCAAATATTAAAAATACATGCCCGAACATATAAATATAAGTGCGGCCCGCACTGATACTCTGGCAACATATGTGGCCCGGCTATAGCATAAGGTTGCCGACCCCTGCACTAGACCAACGAGCCGGTTGAATAACAGCCTGAAGAAATCCAGTTTTAGAAAATCATAGTTACTGTTTACAGCTGTGCAAACAAACTTGTACAGTGGTGATACAAACATTTCATTTATTGTACGTAAACGTAGAAAGTAAGTTTTTATACGATAAACCTAATATGATTGATGCTGATTAGCCATGAGCAGGGTTGCAGGGCTGATTGAAGGACTTCTACACTGGCCATTGCAAACCCTTTCCAGGTGGTAATTGCTTCTGATAAAATCAGAAAGTCGTACGATTTTCTTTTTCCAGTTAACATCTGGTGACAGCAGGGTCTTCAATAGCTTATATTATACGCTGGAGCTTAAGCAGATAGATCGAAAAATAGATAGCAGCTCGTTATCCTTTCTAACAATGTTTTCAGATTTAAGGTGACGAAATGAATTTACACTTTCTATACACAAAAAAATATGTATAAAATTCTTCACGGGTCCAACTGTATGATTTGAACCAAAATAATTGGGCCCGTCCGGGATTTGAACCCAGGACCTCTCACACCCAAAGCGAGAATCATACCACTAGACCAACGAGCCGACTGAAGTACAACGTGAAGTAAATAGTTTTCAGAAAATCATAGTTACAACTGAGTAAAGAAAAATCACAAACGAATAAAAATCTAACCTTAATTTAAGCTATTTGTAGAAATTTAAATGATTTTACATTGCAGTAAGTATCTCAAAAGATTTTATTAATGAAAGAGACAGAATTACCTTAGTATTATAAAAAATATTGCATTCTAAATCAAAAATATTGGGCCCGTCCGGGATTTGAACCCGGGACCTCTCGCACCCAAAGCGAGAATCATACCACTAGACCAACGAGCCAGCTGAAATACCGCCTGAAGTTATAATTTTCAACATAATACAAATGTTTTTCATTCAACTGCATCAATAAAAGTTTAATGGCTCACGAATAGATTCATTTTATCTGGTTATTTGCAATGAACCACTATCTAATTTTATTAATGTTATTTACCATCAATAAAGGTTTTCAGACCAACCATATGCGGCCTTCACCCAAAACTGCACATACCAGCAATCTTTATTAGGTCGTATAATAGTTGATCAAGCGAAGCGAGATCTCTAAATCTCGGGCGAATCGGCGTTTTATAACTTAGGATAGGATAACTTTCGAAGCGTTTATCCGATCATCGTGAAATTTGGTATATACGTAGGTAGTGATGGCACAATTTTGTTGTGACTAAATGAGCTAAAAATGTGGGGGTTTGTTCAGTAATTGGGGTTCAAAAGAGGTAAAAAAAAAACAAAATGGGACTATCCGGTCAAGTGGCACGTCTAATAAAAGGTCTTCGTGAGTACATTTCAACCCCATTTATTTTTAGTTTAAACCTTAGAGTTTTTAAGTCATTAGCCATAATAAAAACTGAACTTTGACAAAATTCACAGGGTACACTAGTGACCCCACAGAGCTGAAATTTCATATGCGTGTAGCTTCAGTAACACAAATATAGGGAAAAGTTTGAAATCCGGAACAACTGCAATTCCTACATCAAAAAAGTGTAACAAATTTATATGAATTTATATTATTCATATTATTTTTATTTTATTTTATATATGATATTTATTTATTTACAATTATTTATGTATCTAATATTTATGTAAATTACTTAACCTTCAAGGTTAAGTAATATTTCTTTTTCTATTATTAAGTTTTTTCTTTTCACACCTTGGCCAATCTTCCATTATGCAATGATCCTCTCCATCCAAAGGTTGTCTGGAAGAGATCGCTTTGTAAAGCGATAAGACCGCCCATTATACTTACATTTATTTGTTTTATTTTTATATCTGTTGTGTTTAGCTTGTAAGGTATAATAAAGAATTTATTTTCATTCATTCATTCATGAACTCCCGCTATCTATAATTTGAATGATACTGTAGGTCAAGTAATTTGGTTATTCATTATTTTGATTGTCAAAGATGATAAATATTTTTTTTTGTTTTTAGGAGACTCGCGAGATCTCAGTTCGGGGCGAACAACTAGTTATAAATGTTGTATTTACACACTACTACGTATTTTGTTATTTATAACTACTACTTAAAAGAGCCGCCGATTTACGTTAAAATCTGTTTATTGAAAATGTATCGATTTCTGGATAAATATTCAAGCTACCAGTATTAAACCCACCTCTAAAGCCAGATAATACGTTTCCGGATGTGTTTTTTTAAATTAATGTCATACGTAACAAAAGAAGTTGTTTATACAGAATATTTTTTTTTTCCAATTTTCTGAGAATGTTACCATTCATAGGCGAAGGAACCTACGTCTCATGTTTATGAAAATCTTGTCCTTGCTAATCTTTATTCGTGACTAATAAAACTGTATTTACTCAGCTGCATAAGTTACTATGATTTTCAAAAAATGGTTTACTTCAGACTGTATTTCAGCTGGCTCGTTGGTCTAGTGGTATGATTCTCGCTTTGGGTGTGAGAGGTCCCGGGTTCAAATCCCGGACGGGCCCAATCTTTTTTTAATTTTATTTAAAAAATCATGTAAATAAATAGTTAGCTTCAAAAACAATATTAGATTTATTAAGTCATCGAAGTATTTCTCATGATATACATACTAATATTATGAATGCGAAAGTAACTCTGCTTGTTTGCTAGTTTGTTTGTTTGTTACCTTTTCACGACTAAACGGCTGAACAGATCGTAATGAAATTTGGCAAGGAGATAGATTATATCCTCAAAAAGGACATAGACTATCTTTTTTCTCAGAAAATTATCTTTAAGGAAGTTAAATAGGGGTTGAAAGTTTGAATGGGCAATCTATAATTCCTTATGCTAGGAATCTGAAAATTCATATGGTAGGATTTTGGTAAGAAATAAAGAAAAACATGTTTCAACTTTTTAGCCAAAATTATCCCTAAAGGGGGGGGATAAAGTAAGGGGTTCAAATTATGAGGTATTCTTTAGATACACTCCCTATGTACCGTTGGTATATAGATAGATTGTGACAAGGATTGAGATATAGGCTACTTTTTACTCGACTGCGCAGAAGGAGGGTAATGTTTTTATTGACAAACCACGCGTGCGCAGCCGCGGGCGGGTCAGCTAGTACGTTTATAATTATAAAAAAAATTTGGTTAATACCTAGTTATCATTTTGTCTAGCTTATAAACAATACGCAATACGTTAATGTTTATTCAGCTGCAAAAAACTGTGATTTCCTAAAAACAGTTTATTTCAGGCTGTATTTCAGTTGGCTCGTTGGTCTAGTGGTATGATTCTCGCTTTGGGTGTGAGAGGTCCCGGGTTCAAATCCCGGACGGGCCCAATTTTTTTTTCTTAGTAATTCATTACAATCTGTTGTAAAAAGAACTCAAAATCTACCGTAAATGTAATGTTATGATGAATATGGCTTGAAATCCTGAAATGGTGGGTTCCCATCGAGTTACACCCAAACGAGTTACACTATTACAGAGGGTGTGACTCGTTGGGAAAAATTTATAAAAATAAAGTAGCAACGAGTCACACCTATTTATTTGTCAAGAGCAAAATAGAAAGAATAGAATAGAATAACGCTTTATTGTACACCAAAAATACGTAAAGAACAAATTTATGCTAAATAAAATATAAATACGATGCAATAGGTACTGACCTCAAACCAAAACCCGAATTAATTAAACACAGGATACTTTGAAATTATATATTTATGTTAACCCGAAAGGGAGTAATTTATAGTAAGATTTTTTTAATTATGAACTTTGTATCTCGCAGTTTTTTGAACTTTGTGCCTTTTTTTTTTACGTGGAGGAATCCTCAAGGTTACTGCTCTGAACCCAAGGAGCGGTATGTCGGACTCCTACCGGCTAAACCTCCACGGCGTTTCTCCGCTCGCTGTATGCCGAGGACACGGGCACAGAGAACATTCTTCCGCGACCCCGGTGGCGTTGGTCCGCTCTTGCGGGCCCCATCTCTAAGGGTTTCGGGTCATCTCTACTAACTATATACAACTGTATATAGTTAGGCCACTGCTATGGGGGATGGAGGTCGGCATACGCTCTCGCATATGCCCTCCTCCTTCGCCCCGGTCTTGTGCGGCGGGTTGAGAGAGTGCTCTCAGATTCCCTGTCCCTCTCCGCTGCTTCCTTCTGCTGCACTACATTTTCGCAGAAGTACTTAGCAGCTTGCCACGACCTATTGCTCTCGAGCATTGCGCAAACTACGGTCGGGAGAGAAAGGTCGTGACCTACAGTGTCACCGAGAGCCTGGCGCTTTTCAACCCAGGCAGGGCAGAACTCGAGAGTGTGCTGAGCCGTGCCCTCGAGGCAATCGTCACAGTGGTGGCACGTTGGTAACTGTTCCCTCCCAATTTGGCACAGGTATTTCCCGAAACAGCCGTGTCCTGAGAGCACCTGCGCCAGCCGGAAGGAAACGGTACCATGCTCCCTGTCCATCCACTGCTGAAGCACTGGGCGGATTGCCTCGATGGTCCGGATACCGGCGCTTGGCCTTGCTAGCCTCTCCTGCCACTCCTCTAAGAGGATCTCACGGAGTTCAACCCTTTGCCGCTCCACTTCTCTCGGTGCCGGTTGCTCGCCCTGAGCCATAGAGTTCTCGCGCCAGAAATAAATTGACGCAAAGACCCTTGCATCCATGTCCCATGGCGGTGACCCCGCCAGCACACATGCCGCCTCGAAGGAGATAGTACGGTATCCCCGTATCACCCTGATTGCCATCGCTCTTTGAGGCCTACGTAAAAGAGTGACGTTCCGGCTGTTCAGGGTGTCAGCCCACACCGGAGCTCCATACAGTGCCATGGAGCGCACGACGCCCATGTAAAGACGCCGGCAGCCTACGTGCGCTCCCCCAAGGTTTGGCAGTAGTCTTCCGAGAGCGGCCGCCGTACCCATTAATTTTGGCGCTAGGCGCTGAAAGTGTGAGTTAAAATTCCACCGGCTGTCAAGAACGAGTCCCAGATATTTCATCGTTGACTCGACACCGATGCGAACTCCACCCACCACAATATGGGATCCTGCTGGTGGTGCTTTCCTCCGCCCATGGAAACACAGGGCTTTTGATTTGTTCAGGGCCACTTCGAGTCCTTACTGCCTTATTTTTGTCACCACTTGAGCCACACCAGCTGTTGCAAGAAGGGCGGCGTCCCGATAGATTTTTCCGCTAGCCGTCACCAAGGTGTCGTCGGCGTAGCAAGTCAACTTGATGCCAGGAATAGTGTCTCCCCTCAGCACCCAGTCGTATCCAATGTTCCACAGAAGTGGTCCAAGGACCGATCCCTGTGGAACACCGCACGACATCCTGCGCCGGCACAAGCTGTACCGCCCCTGATATGCCACGCACCTATCTGCAAAATAGTCAGATACTATTTGGGAAAGGTAGCGAGGCACTTGGTGGTACCTGAGTGCCTCCATAATGCAGCTCCAGGGCAAGGTGTTAAAAGCGTTGGAGATATCAAGAGATACCGCCAAAACAACCTCGCCCCGAGAGACTGCCTCTTCCGTGAGGGCCTTTACCCGTAAGATCGCGCCAACAGTCGATCGCCCTCTCCGAAATCCGAACTGATTGTCATCCAGATCTGGACCGACTGAGTTCAGATGTCTGAGGAGGCGACCGGCGATGACACGCTCGAAGAGTTTTCCCACCTCATCCAGTAACACGATGGGCCGATACGCAGATGGAGAGTCTAGTGGCCACCCTTCCTTACGAAGCAAGACTAAGCGGCCTATTTTCCATTGTGCTGGGAAACGACCCTGTTGCAAGCACGGCTTGAAGAGCGCGCAGAGTCTAGGTCCTAGACCGGACTTAAGGGCCAGGACCCAGGCACGGCCGGGGATCCCATCTGGGGCTGTGTTCTTAGCTTGTAGCCGCAGAGTTGCCATCCTCATCTCAACCTCGGCTACTTCCGGCACATCAGTGTCCGTGTCGCTCTCGTCCATAGTAGGGGACGCCATCGTCGGTGGCGTGTGCTCCTCCCTGGCAGGAAACAAAGTCGATACCACTTCCTCCAGTAGCCGGGGCTCGAGGATTTGCGTCAGTGGGGGGGCCCAAGCTCGGAGTTTCCCTCGCACCATCTTATATGGCCGACCCCATGGGTCATGGTTCAGGGATTCCAAAAGCTCGTCCCTAGCCTGTGTTTTGGCCGTGGCGATCGCAGCTGCAGGATCTCCTTGGCCTCTTTATACGCAGCGTACAGCTGAGCTTCACGGTCCTCGTCACGAAGTCGGCGTCTTTTTTGCCTGGTATATTGGCGTCTGCTTACCACGCACGCATTGCGTAACTGCGCAATCTCTAGTGACCACCAATACACCTGACATTTGGGTGTGTGAGGTTTGACTCGGGGCATTGACGCATCGCAAATGTTGGTCATTGCCCCCCGGAACCACTCCGCCTCTTCGTCAACGTTAACCTCTTCAGGTCTGCTCGGGGCGGTAATCCAAGCCTGCATTAGGGAAGCCTCCTCCAACGCATTCCTGTCCAAGTACTTTAACCCCCATCGTGGGTTGTTCGCGCGGGTGGTACATCTCGCAGGGCCGTTCAGAACAATTGACGGGGAGGAGATACCAAATCGGATGTACCTGTGGTCAGACAGGGTTTCTACGTTGACCAGCACTTCCCAGCCCTGCACCCGATGCACCAACTCCGGACTGGCAAAAGATAGGTCCACAATAGACCCGCCCTGCTGCCGCACACACGTGTTGGATGATCCTCGATTGAAAACCGAGAGACCAGTCAACACGGCCCATTCCTCAAGCACGTCTCCGCGCGCGTCTGTAGCTGGTGAACCCCATGCTGTGGACTTAGCATTGAAGTCTCCAAGTAAAAGCACGGGGCTGGGGTGACTTCGCCCAATGAGAGCCCCAACTTCCACAAGAATAGTCTCGATTTCAGCAAGGGCTATGCTAGGTGGAAGATAAATACCCACAATAATGATACCACTAAACAGAGCCGCGACGTATCTCCGACCTTTCACGACATTATTAAGTGGCAGAGAACTGCCAGCGTGCTGAGTGGTAATGGCAACCAGCTCATCTTCGTCAGCAGCCCAGTTGTTCCCTGAAGGTACAAAATATGGGTCTGCGACCACAGTAATGTCTATCAACCACTCCGCCATGCTCTGGATTAAGAGATCCTGAGCCCTGGCGGAGTGGTTGATGTTTGCTTGAAGGAATCGTAGGGCCATACTAATTTGTGTGACAATTAGTACCTCCTCTTCCATGGCATTGGCCTGCGAGTGGACCTGCTGCGAAGGGTCTTTAGCCCTAACCACTACTTTTCCCTTCTTTTTGCTGTTGGATGGAGCAGTACACACTTTGCTGCCTACCCTATGCCCTGCAGGCTTCTTTGCTGCTACACATAGAGAGCAGTTAGCCGCAGCCCTGCACTCCCGGGCCTTGTGTCCTTGTTGGCCGCATCGATAGCACTCAGTGCTACGATCGACCTCTGAAGTACACTGGGCTCCTATGTATCCACTCTCTAGTCATCTGTAGCACCGGATGGATCTAGGCTGCATGACCCTGACTTGCGCTGCAACCCATCCTATCAGAATGCGACCGTTTTCGGACAGCCTTTTGGCTGCTGTGACTGGGCAACGCACCCAAACAATGCCAAGCCCCAGGTGGTCTTGGCGAATTTCCCTGGCTTCACTGCTTCTGTGGGACACTCACCTATTCGTGCTACTGAAGATACTACTTCTTCAATAGAGGTAGAATCATCCAGGCCTGAGATGCGCACTTCTACGCACTTAATAGGCCGAGAGACTCTTACATCCTCCGCCTTAAGGGATTCCCTTAATTTTTCAGCAAGTAAGTCTGCCTTGTCTCCACTTGTCACCCCAGGCAGCTCCCACATTCGCGCTCCAGTAGCTGTCCGTCGAAAACGCAAAGCCTTGATCCCGAGGCCCGAGGGATCTATTTTACTTTTGGCTTCAGCAAGCACCTTCTGATACGTTACACCACGCTCCTCGGCTCCAGGTTGCAATGTAACCACAACGGCCGCAGAGCGAGGCTGGCGCAGTTTGATCATCTGCTTGGCTGGCCGTTTTTCCAGTCCGCGAGTCGGTTGCTTCGTCGGCTGTGGCAGCTTCCGTGGATTGCTGTTCTGCACTGAGGTAGCATTCTTTTTGCAGCCCTTAGCTCCAATTTCTGTCCAACCCTCGTCTATGATTTTAGATGCCAGTGGTGGTGGCAGTGGCCAGGGCTCACTCTGAGTTCACTCACTGTTGCAGTTTTCTTTTTTCTGCTCTTTCGGGGTTTTGGGGTTGTCTCCTTCTGAGCTGCTGATAATGAGGTCGCGGCAACAGGCTCTGACGTATTTCGGCCTTTACTCTTGTCTGTGGCGAGTGGAGGACGTAGATGCTTTTCAGGTAGGAGGCGCTCCTCAAGTGCCTCCAGCCGCGTGCTCACCATATTGCCAACCTGTACCATTATAGAGCGTGTAAGCTCATCTACTAGCCCACTTCCTTGTGAGAGCAAAGGTTCTGGTGCCACCCTCCTTTCAGGCGAGAATCTTCGAAGGGATCCAGGCTCTTTTGGGGTGGCTCCATTGTGTGGCAATTCCACCTCCTCCTCCATGTTCTCATGAGGCAGTGTGAGACTGACCTTTATATCCGCCACCTCTTTGCGGAGCGCCTCCAGCTCAGCCTGCATACGAGCATTATCTGCCTGCAGCCTTGCCGTCTCTTCAGTTGAAGTTCTGCTGTGAAGAACCTCCACAGCAGATTTTATGGACGCTGCTGCCTCTTTTAGAGCCCGTACAAACGTACCCTTTAGGTTCTTCGACTTTGCTGCCACCGTTGTTATGATGTTGACATCTTCTTGAACCCTCCGGTTCAAGGATTCAGCTTTTCTGGTATCGACATTGTCCGTCATATCCAACTCTAGTGCAGCCCTGCTCGAGCTGGCTTTGCGTGAAAGCTTCTCCATCTCTTCCTCTGCTTCTATGCGGGCCTCCTTTTTTCTCTGTTTGTGGAACTCCTTACGGGTACCCACCGAAGCAGGTTTTTTAAATGTTCCTTCAGGTGTTAGGATTTCCCCATCGCTTGAGGACATTGAGACGTCAGGAAGTCGTCTTTTCAGAACTTTGTCTTTGTCAGAACTTGCCCTCCAAAGAACTTTTGCCTTTTTTTTTGAACTTTGTGCCTTCCGTAACTATTCAACATAAAAGACGTTTGTACCCCTGAACTATAAGTATATTACTCTTTATTCTTTTGTTGTATACTTTCTACTCAAATTGCATGTGGGCCCAAATGGCCGTGTGACACTAGAGTAATATTTTTTTGTAGGATGGAAACTGGGCCCCTGGGCCCGGGCCCAAATGTATCCCGACCTGAAACAGCCAGAATGTATTTGTTATCTGTTCTTACGAAAATGCATTGTTTTTATTATAGATGACAATGACTCACTTTCGGGTAAACATACCGTCGCTGTCACTTAAAAAAGTTGTATGATAAAACAGTAGGGTTTTCTAGAGACACACAAAACTGTATATTTTTAAAATTTGGATTCATAGACTAACAATATTCAGGAGCAAGTATTAAATTAAAAAAATCTATGGATTTGTAAGGTGTCTGGTAACAATTTCGCTTGAAACATGATTTTCGGGACTATATGTCCATTTGGTAAAAAAAGGAATCCTTCCTGGGATTCGACAGGGATACGTCTTTTTGAACTAACAGCGACGATACATTTCGAACCATCCAGTATAAACTGAGAATATGACAGGTGCCAAATGTTATCATAGAACACTCTCACTGCATTCCTAAATATTTAAATTATGAGATAAGTCTTACGATAGACTTTTATATCGATAAGTTTCATCGGATTTTATAATAAATCGCTTCCTGCCTGACTATCGAATTACTATCAGTCGTGGAGCACAGATCAAAATAAAAAGTAAGGGTGTTATAATCAAGAAATTCCTGTTTTGTAGTTTTATTCCTGTTCCTTTCCTGTTCTATTTTTTTCAAAATTATAAAGTCTTACGGCAACAAATAACAATAGTATTTTTTATGCATTGAAGTTTTAAATTGTGTAATTAACAACCGACCTTCTTCGATAAAATAGTGTAGAATTAAAATTTTTTTCTCAGCCAGTTTTAATTATGTACCTGCGAATAAAGCTAGTATAAAAAACACGCCGTTTTTGATATTTACCTTATTTTAAAATTTGTGTATGAGATACATTTTTTGGATGGTTTATACCTCATTACTACAATCTATCGTTTGATTCTATGCCATTATTTCAATTAATAAATTTGACGCCTATCTGTGTGGCATCGTAGTTCCCCAAACGGATGAACCGATTTAGATACGGTTTTTTAAAGAAATCTCGTTTAACTGGGGTGGTTCTTATCTATGTCAGTTTTTAACCCCCAACGCAAAAGGAGGCCCGAACCTTTTTTTAATATTGTAAAATATAACTTTTTACGTCTATCAGTTTACATAAAAATAAATAAAAATATTACTGGACATTTCACACAGCACTATCTAGCCCCAAACTAAGCAGAGCTTGTATTATGAGAACCAGATAACTGATAGAATACTTATATACTTTTTTTTCTATATACCTATTTACTTATATAGGTATATGGAAAAACATCCAGACCCGGAACAAATATCTGTAGATCATGTTTTCAAACATGTTCAAACATTTGTTCCGCAGCGGGAATCGAACCCGCTACCTTCTGCGTCTCAGCCGGCTATTTGCCCACTGCGCCACGGAGGTCGTTAATTTAATTAAAGTTCTTGTTATATTTATTGCATAAGTACAGAAATCTCTATTTTATCTTTATTTTGTCCTCAATTCAAATTAATTGTATTTAATTTATTTGTCTTCGATCAGAGCTCTTACCTTGATAAATCCAGCTACAAATCAAGAGGGGCCATACTTAGCACAGTCTTCAAACGAACACTTCCTTAAGTCATGTCTTGTACGAGTTCCTTCATGTAGGCGTCAAGTTCCGAGAACTCGTCCTCAGCCCTAAAGCAAACGAAAATGCCCTCGAACTGCAATCACACACAGCGAGTAAACATTTATTAATTAACACATACACGCGGAATTCAGCCGACATATCCGCATAATTACCTAGGTGCTGTTTTAATTGTGCGGTTCGTAGAACGGTGCTTTTGACTAGAATCTAAATAGTCGTCTTGAATAGCGCATAAGTACCTACTTACTACTTTTTTTAATAACCTATAATTTCCCTCTGCTGGGCAAAGATACCCCCTATTTCCCACTTACTACTTATGGAGCTTATTTTAGCACATGACTTTTTTTTATAAATTATAGGCTAGCGTTTGACTACGATCTCGCCTGATGGTAAGCGATGATGCCGTCTACGATGATACAAGCTTGCCTAGAAGAAACCTATTCACTCGCGACTTGAAGACCATGAAAAGGACGGTGCAGTATGAACGAATGAAATACTCTTTATTGCACACCAAACAAAAATACAGTTACAAAGGAAATAAACAATGAATAACGGTACAATGGGCGGTCTTATCGCTAAAACGGATCTCTTCCAGACAACCTTTGGATGGACAGGATAAACAAAAATCAAAAGACGGCGGTGCAATACTCTTGCAATCCTTTAAGCATACATAAACATAACCCATAAAATAATATATACCTATTGATTATGTATAATAATAAACATAAACTTAAATACATACAAATAATATATAAATAAACTACACTACATATGAAGGATAAATAACATAAACACTAACTAGCAGTTACGAGACAACGAAAATAATGTTTGTATACCTTGACTTTGAAAATAGGAAGAGATTTGGCAGTAATTTTACTCAAAGAAAATTTTCAGACTTCATAAACTTCTGAAGAGCGCGCTGGAACCCACTGCAAGGTAAAGGACTGCTTTACCTTTTTCCATCAATATTTCCACGAAGTGGAGCCCAGGGACAGTGTAGTGGCAGAACACGCTTTAGATGGCAGAGCTGGCTGGACGGCTTTGAAAGCACTCGTGGAACTGACAAGATCATTGTAAATGGAGGAGGAATTTAGACAAATGATCAATTTATTTATTCACTTAAATATAGGTCACAAGGTCGCTTGCCCAACAATAAAAAATATGAACCAATTACCTAGTTTTTTTTAAAAACATAGGTACTCATAAAAATAATACACTTAAAAAACCTTAGTAGGTTTGTCCTAAGCGCAACTCAAACATTCCTCTTATAACTATTTGTATACATGTACGAAATTCTTAGATACCAGTAAGACTAAGTTAAGAAACTATCGCAAACAGTCACTATTAAAACCGTTATCTGACTATAATTAACATTGAAATACTTACCGACCACCTTTTTCCATATCGTTTGTTCTACCAAAAAGTTCACTTTCCAATCCTATCCTACAATTAAGTTTAATATATCAATAGAAAGGTAATTTAATCGTCGGTCTAATAAATAGGTTATAATTAAAACATGACCCAGTCTCGTATGTATCCGACGGCACCCTTTAATTGTCTTCGGATATTTAATTTGTTGATACATTTCACCGATCCTTATTAATCGCTTTACACGTCAAAGATGAGACAAGTGAGCTAGATAAGATCTAACGATAGATATTTAGAAATGATTAAAAGCGAACCGTCGTATGTTGGTTGATATAATATAGATCAAGCCCATTAAGTAGAACTTTTTTTTAATGGTTATTATAAATGAGTATCCGGCGCACTTTTAAAGCCTACTTAAAAATCATGAAGTCATCTGTTTAGATATTTAATTTAAAGATGAAAATTTAGGTCACAATTCACTGAACGTAACTTTTTCAATTTAGACCGATATTTTCATAACTTTCATCAAAGTTACGAAGCTGATTATTTTATGCATAAATGTACAACTCAGGAACATTCAATTGCAAAACAAAAATCTCTAAAAAGTCTTAAATTTTTTGTTTAGAACTTTTTTAAGCTGCTCAGGTCGAAAATTTTCAAATATTCAGAAAAAAATCCATAACTCGATAACTATGAAAAATCGCAGAGCATACATGGGGGTGATTCGGACACCCCACAATACGAGGGACCTAAATTTTGTAATGTTTGGACGTCAATGTTCCGTTCACCCTGTATATAAATAAATCGGGTAGTTACACCATTTATTACTCAAGAACGGCTGGACCGATTTTGATGATCTTTGATTTGTTGGATTTGTTTCCGCCCCGAATAGCAGAATAACTATTACAATATCGAAAAAATTCCCGCAAAAAAAAAATATGAAGAAAATCATTTTGACTGCCTCCTTGGCGCAGTGGGCGTATAGCTGGCTGAGACGCAGGAGGTAGCAGGTTCGATGCCCGCCGCGGAACAAATGTTTGCATGATCTACAGATATTTGTTCCGTGTCTGGGTGTTTTTCTATATATTATAAGTATGTATTTACAAAAAAAGTATATAAGTATTCTATCAGGTATCTGGTTCCCATAGTACAAGCTCTGCTTAGTTTGGGGCTAGATAGCGCTGTGTGAAATGTCCAGCGATATTTATTTGTTATTATTTATTTTCTCATACATAAATGCAGCTAATGATGGCCGATTGACGTATATTGGCAGTCCGCGTCATATGCATCTTAAGGCGGTACGAAGTTTGCCGGGACAGCTAGTCATCATTTATAACGAAACCTAACTATAAACATGATAGGGTGAATACTAACTGGTGACACTAAGCTAGTTTTTAAGGCTAAGACGTTTTTTTTAACCTATTGTTTTACCACTGCTTGCAAAAGGCCTCTGCTTCCACTTGACTCGATCTGGTGCCAAATTCTATCCATCCGTATAATAGCTAGGACAGTAAGTTAATCAAGCTAAGAATCTAGTTCAACTATTTGGCTTTACTTAACTTGGCAAATCTTGCTAGGAAATTTTAAGCAAGTCTTCTGTAATTCTCAACTCTATTATATCACAGAAGCGGCACAGCCCAGAGGCGCAGACAATATCGCCCCAGATTGAATTATCGATCGGATAATAGGATCGCGAGAGTAATGCTCCTATATATTGTTCCAGCTACTTTAATTATAGGAGCTATTGAGCTAACTTGTTTATTAAAGCTCGCGGTAAAGTGGTTCAAGTCTCCTAGATAAGATTCTCGAGGTATTTTGCGTGTTATAGAGGTAAGCTTATCTGACAATATAAGGAAGGGATAGATATTGAACTAGGTGATCTCATAACAGGTATTTGATATTGATGTCGACCTCTGTTGCTCTAATCTGAGGGTTCAGTTCCTAGGTTTTCAAATATTTGTTCCATGATTTAAATTTGATGGTACCATGGGATCTGAAACCCATGTCACAGTGAATCATAGTGGTATGAGTCATGACTATGTTGGGTGTTCTTTTATTATAGAACCGATATTAGATATCACAATTTTTGACATTATAATTGAGGAGGTAAGGATCAAAAGCTTACATATCCACTTAAAGTAATTTGTTAAAAAACAATAAAAACTAAACTATTCTTAGTACACTGATAATAAATATAAATATTGCTGGACATTTCACACAGCGCTATCTAGCCTCAAATTAAGCAGAGCTTGTACTATGAGAACCAGATAACTGATAGAATAGAATACTTATATACTTCTTCTTTTTTTTTTAGTAAATACATACTTATATTATATAGAAAAACATCCAGACCTGAAACAAATATTTGTAGATCATGCAAACATTTTTCCGCGGCGGGAATAGAACCCGGAACCTCCTGCGTCACAGCCGGCTATTCGCCCACTGCACCACAGAGGTCACTGATAAGAGATTTGTGGTGGTTTTGAACGAAACTTTTGATATAGTTTGCGTTTCACTGAGGGATACATGATGTTTTAATCAAAAAAGTTTTGTAAAAATTTTAATGTTATCATTTGGAGTCAAATAAGAACAAAAAAAACGAAGTGTCAAAAGAGGATACGTGTGTTTTTGATGCTGACCTCCTCAATTGTTCATAATTAATTGCAATTAAAAGTGATTTGGTGTGGCGCAAACTGATCTCTACAATCTCTTACTCTACCTTACAAGCTTTGTGATTAATGTGCTACTTAAATCTATAAGTGCAATGGTTTAGATGTGAATCTTCATAATTCACGATCCAAAAATACTATAAACAAAATTATTGCACAGAAATCAGTATCGATTCCAAATAATCAAAACCGAACTGACCTACTGAAAGCGCCGGCGCAGATAAGAATCAAAATGGCGCCCGAAGCGTCACCAACTGTCACAGTAACTAACGAGCACATTAAAATGAAACGCTTATAAGCAGTAGTCGTAAATTAAATAGCCATCCACGTCACTCAAAGTCTTCAGCCGTAAGACCAACCTGATTCACTCCCAATTTAAATTCAATGTAAAATCAACCTAAACAACATGTTTTTAGATTGAATATAGCCTGGGTACATGCAATTTTTTTAGGTGAGAAATTCGCTGCGTCCTGGCGCTGATCATCTTGTTTTAGCTAAAGTAATAAGAGCCATCACTCAATAATTTTGGGTTTCAGAATTGTTTGATTAAGAACCATTTATTCATGCAATGTCTGTTTTAGTGACGCGAGGGTGAACTTGTAGTTAGTTCTTTTGTTTCATATATGTATGCCGAAGGACCTCGTGACAGAAGCCAGGTAGTAAAGATCGAAACAAAAATATGAGATAACAATTAAGATGTTTAGTTTTATTGGGAGCTGACAAAGCGTCGCTAATTTACGTCCTTTCAAAAGATAAGGTTCTATTGATGAAACTAAATAAATTAAGGTGATAAATTCAAAGTTTCTAAGACATAGCCACACATTCTTAACTCAGTTCTCTTAACTTAGAACATCTTGACATTGTGTGCTTTAGTTAGCACTGCGTTCTATTATGCTGAAGTGATGTTTGTGTCGCCTCTTCAATCTAATGAGTTCTATGGAAATCTTAGCGAGATAAATCATTTTCCTTTTAATTTTCCTGGTTTATAATGAATGGTAACAGCCATACAACACGGATTTGTCTTACTTCAATATAACTTGACTAATCTTCGTTTATTTACGATCTCTTTATCCAATCCAAAGGAAGAGATCTCTATTACAGTGACTGCCTTTTTGTATAATTCTTCGTTAATTTTAATATTTTTATTAATCGAGTGAAGCGAGATCTCTAAACCAACTTGGCCAAATCGGCGTTGTATGTATGTATGTATGTTTGTTTGTCCAAGGATAACTTTCGAAGCATTTATCCGATCATTGTGAAATTTGGTAGGTATATAGGTAGGTAGTGATGTCACAATTTGGTGTGACTCAATAAGCTAAAAATGTCGGGGGGTTATTGAGATATTGGGGTTCTAGAGAGGTAAAAAAAAATGAAACTATCCGGTCAAGTGGCACGTCTAATAAAAGGTCTTTGTGAGTACATTTTGATCCCATATTTATTTTTAGTTTAAACCATGTAGTTTTTAAGTTATTAACCATATTAAAACTGAACTTTGACAAAATTTACAGGGTACACCAGTGACCCCACAGTGCTGAATTTTGGTATGCATGTAGGTTTAGTGACACAAATATAGGCAAAAGTCTGAAATCCAGAATAACTGCAATTTCTACCCCAAAAAAGTATATCTAAATAACATGAACTCCCGTTACCTGTAATTTGAATGGAACTGTAGGTCAAGTAAGTTGGTTAGTCATTTCGTGGTACTATTTTGATAGTCAAAGATTACGAATAATATTATTTTGTTTTGAGAGACTCTCGAGATCCCAGTTCGAGGCGAATCACTAGTTATATAGTTTAATCCTGTAAATTGTCAACAGCTAGGTCGGAGTTTAGCACACGTTTACATCATTGTAATACTAGAAACGAATAGTTAGAATACATAGTGGTTACAAGTAAATTACTTTGGCAGTATACGCCGGAGGGCAAACAATAGAGCAATAAATGCGACTCGGCGAGAAAGCGAGAATGTATCGACAGCAAATAAATAAAGGACTGTATAGACGAGCTGATTGCACTCCCAATTTACGGAACCTTCCGTTGGTTACATAAATTGTGTTGAAAATTATAGAAAAATATAATCATTATACAATCCATTCCATATCTTTACTAGGCACCTTATTTACTTATTGATTCAGTGGTATCCTAAACATTTTTTTTATTAATACCCATTACTAATTTGATAACAAAAGTCCCTCTAGTGTCAGTAGTTCGGTTTTAAGCCCGGTTGACAGAGTAACTGATTCATTTGGGGGGCAATAGTCGGATGGGACAAAAAAACCTAACGTATTTCTGCCATCTAGGTACTACACAGAATGGCAGTAGGTTATTAAGTTTTTTATACTTTACTTTCCGAACTATTGCTACTAAAAGTTATGAAACTAAAACTTCATAGTTCGGTGCGGTGATCTAAGCCCATCTAATGACACCGAAAAGTATCAGTCGTTCGGTCAACCAGACTAACAACCAAACTACTGACACAAGTTCAGTAACAAAAATCTGGAATCGGTCGGATCTTAAATCAGTTAGATTGGGAAGTTCGTAGAGCCTCTGTACTCTTCGTTCTACCTCGAGCGCCACTATTGGCACTCAAAATACATCGATGAAGGCTGCAAATATTGCAACTGAACATAAGTCATATTCCTATGAATTCCATTAACTGTAAAATACGCGTCTTTGCATGTAACTACTCCACTAATAGTCGAATATTTGTATCCAATCCAAAGCTTTGTGTAAACATACGTGTTTAAAATTTTTGGCTCTCAACATGCGAAGTTTTTCTACTTAATTTCATCAAACTAGATAATCTATAACTTCCACGAGTACTGGTAGAGTACCTATGTGTGTATTGTATGAGCTACCTCATAATTTACCATTTAAAACAAAATAAGGTACTGTATGTATACTGAGTGACTGGATTACTGATTGTACTTTTAGTATTGTTTTTTTCTTTTAAACACAGTTATAAATCTGCTTATAACCAGTTTGAATCAAAAAAGTTACTGACGGAATCAGCTACCGTCACGTCTTATTCCGAGATACATCTCACTAAACAGTCATAAAATTTTGGTACAATTATGTCAATTTTGCTCTTTGTCTACCATTCTCAAATTCTTCCACGAGGGATTTCGTAAATAATCTTGAGGGCATCTGGGCGAGTAGACTGGAAAACTTTACTGCGTACAAAATTAACAATTACATTTTTCATAATAAAGGGCCTTTCTTTGTGCTCGTAAAGTCTACTCTACTTCACTATCCACTATCCTCTAGAAATCCACATAAATTATACTTACATAGAGTCAGAATTGAAATTTATAAAAGAAATGTTTATGTGAGTGCCATAAAGGTGTATAACAAATTGCCAAATACATTTATGGAATTACCATTTAATGTATTCAAAACAAAGTTGATAAAATGGTTGGCACACTATGGTTTTGCATATTGAACCCATTCCAATGACTTTTCATTGACTTACTAGGTACTATGACATTTGTTTTTATTTTATACTGTATTGACATTTCTAATTTTATTTGCTTATTCGTGTACTGATACTGATAATATTTTGCATGACATTGAACATTCGCTTAGTTTAAATTTAATTGATTTATGTAGTAATTTATATCTGTACACAATCTTTATGGTAGAATACTACTTTATGGTAGGCTGTTTGGTAATATACTAACGGTTTCTCAAAACATAAAAAAATACTTCTCGACAAGCTACTAATTATATTATCAAATTGTAAATAAATCGACTATGTTTAGGTGATTAGATTCGATATAAAACTTACTACCTACTCTTGCAATCGACATCCATAAATAAAGGCCGATTTGATATCTCTTTCGGAAATGGCTGCGGGTTTTAGGTTAAAAAGGGACAACAAGAGATATCTCGAGACGTCACTAATACAGTATCTGTGGTTAGATGGCAAGCATTATGCAATAGCACAACATGAGTTTAATAAAGTGTTTGTTTTAACATGCCAAAATAAATTTCACATTTCACAAATTTATTTATTATGCTCATTAAAATAACCCCATTCAGTGTTGTGCGTATATTATCAAAGACCCTCTATAAGGATCAACAAAATGTAAAATCGAAACATATGTACCTATATTCTGGTAAATAAACGTTCTGATTTCTATAAAGATTAATGTTTTATCATACTGTTACGAGCTGAGGGTTCGGGATAAAATAATGGGAATCGATTTAACCAAAATAACACTTGTAAGGCGGTTCTCTCAGGGCGTGAATAAATGAGTTCGGCACACGATCAATTGGTAAAACTGTATATTGAGACACGATAAACAAGTAGCAACAGTGATTGTACACAAATATGATGGTAAACACGAAATAAAATAATTAAAGTCAACGGAGCCGACGCGTCCTTCACGGTGGCGTGGGCGAATCTCTCTTCTCGCTCGCACGTGTTGCGTTCTCGCTCGGCAGAGGCAAAAAGGATGCGTTCCCTATTCCCCGGTCGCTACGTCATCGGCGTGCGTTCATAAAAACAAAATAAGGCTCCTGCTACACACTTTTATTCAACACGATGACGATGAATACACGAACTTGGTCACACGTAATCACAACACACTAATTCACACCACTGTTGCACCACTTAAAGTCACCGAAATGATCGCACGTATAGCTTAATCCAGACTGACTCGGGAGCCACTACTGTTCACGCGAGACCCTTCCCACGTCAGTCCTCCAGGGCCTCGCTGAGACTCACTCACTAACTGAGACTGACTCAGACTGACTCCGGTTTTTTTTTTTTTTTTTCGAATGGACTAATCTCGCTGTTGGCCTCTGAGGCCGTGACAGCTTAACCGAACTTTTGGCGAGCGCAGATGGCGCTCAGCCCAGTAAGTTTTATAGGCAACTAGCGCAAGGGCACCACTAAGGTACGAGCCTCGGCTTGGGCTGTTGCGAGGGTGGGGATAGGAGAGAAACGCCCGAGTACATGTCTGTACCTCGTATAGGCGGCGACTGAAGGGACTCGTCGGCCTCGCCGGCGAGGTCGGTGTTTCTGTGAAGTGTTTGCTCTGTCTGATATAGATGACTCACCTTCCGCATTAGCGGAGGTGATTTCGTCATCCGGGTCTCCGAGAACGTGTCTCGGACGACGGAGGATTTGGCATAATTTTTCCTTTTTTTTTTTTTTTTTTTCGAATGGACTAATCTCGCTGTTGGCCTCTGAGGCCGTGACAGCTTAACCGAACTTTTGGCGAGCGCAGATGGCGCTCAGCCCAGTAAGTTTTGTAGGCAACTAGCGCAAGGGCACCACTTAGGTACGAACCTCGGCTTGGGCCGTTGCCGGGATGGGGATAGGAGAGAAACGCCCGGGTACATGTCTGTACCTCGTATAAGCGGCGACTGAAGGGACTCGTCGACCTCGCCGGCGAGGTCGGTGTTTCTGTGAAGTGTTTGCTCTGTCTGATATAGATGACTCACCTTCCGCATTAGCAGAGGTGATTTCGTCATCCGGGTCTCCGAGAACGTGTCTCGGACGACGGAGGATTTTGTTGGCGGGCGGATCCAACGGGTAAACCGGAATGGTGTGTACCAAAGGGTTCGGATGATTAGAGGCAAGTTCATAAAACCGCTTGGAAGCGAGCTTCATGAACCTGGCTATTGATTCTAGTTTCAAATCGCGATGTAGGTCTTTATTGCGAAAGTACCAGGGCGAGCCTGAGGCTTTTCGCAAGAAGCGATTTTGAATAACCTGAATGGCACCAACTTTAGGAGAGTGGGCAAATACTACAGATGAGTATGTCATAATGGGGCGAATGCACGCTTTGTAAAGAGTCACCTTATTTTTAAGGGACATTTTACTTTTCGCGCCTAGAAGTGAGGACAATCGTCCTAGGGTGAACTTTGCTTGGTTGCACCTCTTAGTGATGTGCAACCTAAAGGAAAGACGCCTATCGAGGATGACACCCAGATATTTGGCTGATGGGGCCCAGCGAATGGGCTGGCCAAATAGAGAGATCGGTTTGGGAGTGAGGTTTCTCCGTGAGAAGTACACTGCTGTACTTTTCGACGGGTTTACCTCGATCCGCCACTTGCGGAACCAAGTGGCTAATGAGTGAAGGGCAGCCTGCAGCCTTATACCCACCCGATCAGGATTCCGATTGGATGTGTACAAGGCTGTGTCGTCTGCGTATAGGGCTATTTCCACTTGAGGAGTGCGGGGGATATCGCTGGTGTACAGCGTGAACAGGAGGGGGCCGAGAACGGAGCCTTGAGGGACTCCTGCTCTGACTGGTCTAGGACTAGAGAGAGTGCCTTCCACGGTGTAGCGAAAGCTGCGACCTTGTAGGTAGTCTCGTATGATGAGCACGAGTCTGTCTGGGACTCCGAGTTTGAATAGCTTGTAGATCAAGCCGTTGTGCCAGACTTTGTCGAAAGCTTTCGCTACGTCGAGGAAGACGGCACCAGTATCTGAAGGCCAGGTACTTTGCCAGTTGGAGAGGACATGCTCCGTTATGCGGAGCACCTGTTGTGGGCATGAATGTTGGGCTCGAAAGCCAAACTGCTCGTCGGGAAGGAGTTTGAACTCATTGACATGAGCCCATAGGCGCTTCATTAGAAGACGCTCATATATCTTGCCTAGACTATTAAGTAGACTAATGGGACGATAACTAGTTGGATCGTTTGCCTGTTTGCTGGGTTTTCGGATGCCAATGACGTTGGCTTCCTTCCAAGCATCAGGGAAGGTGCAAGTTTCCATAGCCGCATTGAAGATGCAGACTAGGATATGGATAAGGGGAACAGAGAACTGTTTGAGTACTCTGTTAGAAATGCCGTCGGGGCCGGAGGATTTCTTTGGGTGTAGGGCCTTGATAGTGTCAAAGACTTCAGAGGGCTCAATCGGATCAAGTGGGGAAGTAGGGGGTCGGGAGGCTAAGCGGTCAACCTCGCTGTTCACCGTATGTAGGTGAACAGGGTCGACGGGTTCGAGACTGGGCGAGCATTGAGATTCGAGGGTTTCAGCCAGGAAATCGGCTTTTTCCTCGTCTTCGAATGCTGGAGGGTGATTGGGTCGGATAAGGGGAGGCATCGGAGCGAGAGCGTCCGCTTTCATGGAGCGAGCTAACCTCCAGTAGGCCAGATGGCTAGGCTCGATCCCCGAGAGCAGGCTCTCCCACTCACGATTGCGATGTTCTTTAATGCGCTCTCTCACCTCACGGTGCAGGGAGCGCATTAAGACTCGATTGTCGTTAGTGGGGCAGCGACTATGAAATCTAACTGCGGCGTTAGCTTCAGTCATCAGCCGTCTGATATCATCTGGCAGGGGGCCCCGGTGGTCATCCACTACGGGCACCTGCTTTGATGAGTCTCTGACTGAGTTTGTGATATGTGTGGTAAGGGCGTCAACCGCTACCGTAATATCACCAGATGTCCGAATGAAAGAAGGGATCCTATCTAGGTCAGTCGAGTGCGCAGTCTTGAGGGCTTTCTCAAGTTTATGCCACTCTACCACAGTCTTGGTGGCAGGGGGCTGGTCAGTGGGAGGGCCGAGTAAGAGCATTACCGGTCGATGATCGGAATCGAGCTCATGAATAACTTCGATTAAGCGTAGCCGAAGGGCTACGTTTTTGAGAAGTGCAATGTCAAGGAGCTCGGGGGGAGTGGAAGTAGGGAAGCGAGTCATGCCTCGAGGGGCAATGATGTCGAAATTAAGGGGTTCAACTAGGCTTTCTAGTTGTTTGAGACTGACTCCGGCCATCTCTCCGGCCTATTTATATTGCACACATTTCGATTGTTCGAGAACGATGTCGATCCTTCCAGGAAAGGGTCGGTCCCTCGACACAATGGCCACTCCCTATTCTGCGAAACCACAAACAATAGCAACAATAACACAGCAAGACAAAAGCGTTCGAGAAGGTTCGATTATTACTCATTGTTTAACAGCCTCGGCGTAACACTGCCCCCTCCTAAAACATGCTCGTCCCGAGCATTCTTAGCCCCATATCGCGGCAGCCGATCAACACGAACAATTTTAGGCGCACCTCGCGCTGAAGATGAACTAGAGGAGCCACATTGCCGTTTCCAGTACTTCAGGACACCCAGAGTCCCTTTCTCATCAGCGATCCCAATTCCAGCCTCCAAAACACGGCTCTCATGATTTCTATCTGTTCTTTCACTTCCTGGAATTCCTTTCCAGATGAACCGAACAATTCCCTCATCAGTCGAGCACGCTCTTATGGCCAACGTCGCTGATCTTCCTGTTGACGACGCTGCTCTTCTTTATCCTGACGTCGCTGTTCCTCTTGCAACCGAGTCTGCTCCACCTGTTCATGTCGCTGTTCCTTCTGCAACCGAGCCTGCTCTTCCTGCTGACGACGCTTCTCTTCTTAATGCTGACGGCGTTGTTCCTCCTGCAACCGAGCCTGCTCTTCCTGTTGACGACCCTTCTCTTCTTAATGCTGACGGCGTTGTTCCTCCTGCAACCAAGCCTGCTCTTCCTGTTGACGCCGCTTCTCTTCCTAATGCTGACAGCGTTGTTCCTCTTGCAACTGAGCCTGCTCTTCTTGCTGATGACGCTGCTCTTCCTTATCCTGACGTCGCTGTTCTGCCTGCAACCGAGCCTGCTCTTCTTGCTGACGACGCTGTTCTTCCTTATCCTGACGTCACTGTTCTGCCTGCAACCGAGCCTGCTCTTCTTGCTGACGACGCTACTCTTCCTTATCCTGACGTCGCTGTTCTTCCTGCAACCGAGCCTGCTCTTCTTCCTGACGTCGCTGTTCTTCCTGCCAACGTCGCTGCTCTTCTTGTTGACGACAAAGCATGACCATAATAGCAGCAAGATCGCCTGTCACAGGAGCTTGCCCCACGGATGATGATGATGATGATGCTCTAAATGATTCGGTGGCGGCTGATTCCATCTCCTTCGGCTGACGACTCTGCCGAGCTTCTTGAACCGGAGAATCTCCAAACCGCCTTTCATCCATTTCCTGTTGTTGTTGACCTCTCGTCCTGACACCGTCCACGTTATCCATTTGTAGAACCGGCATTATTTTATCCCACTTCTGACACCAAATTGTTACGAGCTGAGGGTTCGGGATAAAATAATGGGAATCAGTCTGACCAAAATAACACTTTTATTCAACACGATGACGATGAATACACGAACTTGGTCACACGTAATCACAACACACTAATTCACACCACTGTTGCACCACTTAAAGTCACCGAAATGATCGCACGTATAGCTTAATCCAGACTGACTCGGGAGCCACTACTGTTCACGCGAGACCCTTCCCACGTCAGTCCTCCAGGGCCTCGCTGAGACTCACTCACTAACTGAGACTGACTCAGACTGACTACGTTTTTTTTTTTTTTTTATTTCGAATGGACTAATCTCGCTGTTGGCCTCTGAGGCCGTGACAGCTTAACCAAACTTTTGGCGAGCGCAGATGGCGCTCAGCCCAGTAAGTTTTTTAGGCAACTAGCGCAAGGGCATCACTTAGGTACGAACCTCGGCTTGGGCTGTTGCCGGGATGGGGATAGGAGAGAAACGCCCGGGTACATGTCTGTACCTCGTATAAGCGGCGACTGAAGGGACTCGTCGACCTCGCCGGCGAGGTCGGTGTTTCTGTGAAGTGTTTGCTCTGTCTGATATAGATGACTCACCTTCCGCATTAGCAGAGGTGATTTCGTCATCCGGGTCTCCGAGAACGTGTCTCGGACGACGGAGGATTTTGTTGGCGGGCGGATCCAACGGGTAAACCGGAATGGTGTGTACCAAAGGGTTCGGATGATTAGAGGCAAGTTCATAAAACCGCTTGGAAGCGAGCTTCATGAACCTGGCTATTGATTCTAGTTTCAAATCGCGATGTAGGTCTTTATTGCGAAAGTACCAGGGCGAGCCTGAGGCTTTTCGCAAGAAGCGATTTTGAATAACCTGAATGGCACCAACTTTAGGAGAGTGGGCAAATACTACAGATGAGTATGTCATAATGGGGCGAATGCACGCTTTGTAAAGAGTCACCTTATTTTTAAGGGACATTTTACTTTTCGCGCCTAGAAGTGAGGACAATCGTCCTAGGGTGAACTTTGCTTGGTTGCACCTCTTAGTGATGTGCAACCTAAAGGAAAGACGCCTATCGAGGATGACACCCAGATATTTGGCTGATGGGGCCCAGCGAATGGGCTGGCCAAATAGAGAGATCGGTTTGGGAGTGAGGTTTCTCCGTGAGAAGTACACTGCTGTACTTTTCGACGGGTTTACCTCGATCCGCCACTTGCGGAACCAAGTGGCTAATGAGTGAAGGGCAGCCTGCAGCCTTATACCCACCCGATCAGGATTCCGATTGGATGTGTACAAGGCTGTGTCGTCTGCGTATAGGGCTATTTCCACTTGAGGAGTGCGGGGGATATCGCTGGTGTACAGCGTGAACAGGAGGGAGACTGACTCCGGCCATCTCTCCGGCCTATTTATATCGCACACATTTCGATTGTTCGAGAACGATGTCGATCCTTCCAGGAAAGGGTCGGTCCCTCGACACAATGGCCACTCCCCATTCTGCGAAACCACAAACAATAGCAACAATAACACAGCAAGACAAAAGCGTTCGAGAAGGTTCGATTATTACTCATTGTTTAACAGCCTCGGCGTAACAATACTTACATGGTTTTATACGTCACGCGAATCCGTATATATAATTGCAGATATCGCTATAACAAGCCATAAGCCATGTAGTAAGCCTTAGGGCGGCCGAAATCTTTCGTTAGGCCGCCTCTTTTTTTATTGATGATAGCCAAGTGCTTGACTACTACCTCATCTGATGGTAAAAAAGGTGTGATCGAAAATGGAGCACGCTTGCCTAGAAAGAACCTATTCACTCTGGACTTGAAGACTCCGAGATTATACTGGTTCGGAAAAACATTAGGCCTAGCTGATAGTAACTTTCTTAATCCTTAGAAAAGGTTTATTGATAGCCGCACTTCTCACATCTCGCCATCTTGGGGAACTAAGGCCTGCCCCATGAGTGAAATTTCATAATAAATTCAAGAAAAATCCAGTGACGTACCTCGTAATCAGGATTTCCATTGTAGATCCATGTAAGTAGATTGTTCTCATCATCACGTGGATGGGACTGAGATACACACAATAGAATGTATGGATTGTCTTTCTCTATTTACCTTGTTGCTCTAGTATGCCGTTATAAATTAAAGCGTTTTATGTTTTTCTTTCCTTCTTTTCAGTGATCGAAAAAACGAAGTCTTCGAACTAAGTCATACGGCGTTAAAATATTCAAACTCGTCAGCCGCCTCGTCGCTTATACAAATATGTAAACACAGTATCAGGGATTCCCATTGTACTTTAGCATCGCATTGCATGACTAGCTGACAGAAATAGACAGTCTGACAGCGAGTATCTTCATCAAGATACCACCGAGCACGTCCATGGTCCCTATTACGTGATGTCACCAATTTCATCGTAATAAGATGCGTTCACATGAGTATCTTAAAAAAACTGATAGTGATAATAATTTTAGATGCTGCGAATACTTACAATTTCCCTTTTTAGGGTTCCGTGATCGAACTAGGAGCCCTTATAGATTCAGCAAGTAAATTAAAAAAACCCCGACCCTTTAAAACCCTTCCCAAAAAAGAGCTGAGTCTTCGGACCGGCTGACCTGATCTTCGTTACACACAGCTTAGAACAACCCCCGTTTTTCTATTCGTTTGGGAGCTACGATGCCACAAACAGACACACATACTGACAAACTTATAACACCCCTTTTTTCTGTTGGGTTAAAAAAGTTATAACATTACCTACCTACTCACCATAAAATAAAATAGGACTTAGTTGACCCGGGCATGATAAATCAATGAGGAATATTAATTGGACTCACAAACAAGTTTTTTTGATGAAAAATTACTTTTTAAAACAAGCTTTTATAAAATTCATAATCAGAACCGCAAGTAAATTCAAATGAGCCCAAACACTAGTAGCCCACTACTATCCATTCAGAAGTTCCATTATCTAGCATCCGTCATTAGTACCATATTATTGATTTGTATCCAAAGTTACATTAGGTATGTATTCCAAAATACGTACACAAAATTTCGTGTCTGTGCTGTTGACCGTTAAGTAGTTCCTTCTCGGAAGCCAACCCTGAGTGCAGCAGCAATGCCATGGTGGAACTTAGAACAGGCTATCATAATTAAATGCGTATACAAAATTTTGTGTCCGTGCTGTGGACCGTTGAGGAGTTCCTTTGTCTGGAGCCAATCGAGGGTGTAGAATGAGGTTATGCTTACCATTTAAATGCATTATCATTAGAACTGAACCAATATGTCAAATTTCAACTCCGTAGAAGGACCACCAGGAAGTGGTTCTAATTCAGCTCGCAAGATTTGACCTAAATCAACTAACTAACATACAAACAAACATCGTAAGCTAAATAAAAGCTTTTAATAAGTAGGATTATTTCTCATCATATCAGTCAAAGGGCGTCCACAGCTGAGTGTAGGCCTCCCCCATAGATTTGCAGAGCGACCTGCACCCAATGGCAACCTTTATCAGGTCGTATTTCCATGTAGGGGGGGCCCGACCTACGCTGGGATTTTTCCTATTAGGAGCCTAAATTCCTACTGCAGGGCCAAGTTTCCTTCCTTCTTTCCACTCCTTTCTGCTGTTTAGTTTTGTCTTTGAACATTTCAAATTACTATTTGTCAGTGCACAATGGTCGAAATTCGATCGTAATTGACTGCCTTCGTGGCGCAGTGGGTGTATAGCCGGCTGAGACGCAGGAGGTAGCGGGTTCGATTCCCGCCGCGGAACAAATGTTTCCATGATTTACAGATATTTGTTCCATGTCTGGGTGTTTTTCTATATATTATATGTACCTATGTATTTACAAAAAAAAAGTATATAAGTATTCTATCAGTTATCTGGTTCCCATAGTTTGGGGCTAGATAGCACTGTGTGAAATGTCCAGCAATATTTATATTATTATTTATTAGCTTAAGAGTTTAGCTTTATTTCTAGGTTACCTACACATTTAGTAGGGTAACGCGTACGAAGTCGCGGGCAACCGCTAGTATTATTATGGATAAGGTTTGAAATATAGACGTTTTAGTTTTTACAGGATAATATTTCATAAAAGTGTTTGGATTAAAGCAATTAATTAAGAAAAAAAAATTATTAATTCATACTTTTTTTTATCTTAACTTTTATCTTTTGGCCCTTCTTCTCCATATAACATTTAACTATGCCAAATCTCACTTTCCTTGCAATATGCTAAGGTACCTACTCGTATAATAATAGGTTGGGGAAAAGTCTTTTCGCATTATAGTATGTATGAACTCGTAATAAAATCTCTTTGGCTATACTATTTGTATCTGGCTGGTTTTGGTATCATTCAAAGTTTAAATTTTAAAGACGATAATTCCAAATTCAAATTAGGAAAATGTTTGATTTTTATTTGTTTTTCGTACTGTAAAGATGAGTGAATCTAATGAAGAAATTCGATACATTTTAAAATTTTACTACAAAAAAGGTAAAAATGCAACGCAAGCCGTGAAAAAATTTGCGATGTTTATGGACCTAGTGCAGTGTCTGTGAGAGTAGCACAAATTTGGTTTAAGCGTTTTCAATCCGAAAATTTTGATGTCAAAGATGCACGTCGCTCTGGTCGCCCTATTACGGATAAAATTGATGCCATTTTTGAAAAAGTGGAGCAAGATCGGCATATCAGTAGTTACGACGTAGCTGAAGAACTGGGAATTGACCACAAAACAGTTTTGGCGCATTTGAAAAAACTAGGTACACAAAAAAGCTCGATATTTGGGTACCCCACGAGCTCACTGAAAGAAACCTAATGAACCGTGTACCCAATTGTGATTCTTTATTACGACGTAATGAAACCGAACCATTTTTGAAGAAGCTGATAACTGAAGGTGATGAAAAATGGATCACGTACGACAAGAACGTGCGAAAAAGGTCGTGGTCAAAGGCCGGTCAGGCTTCACAGACTGTGGCGAAACCCGGGTTAACTCACAACAAGGTGTGCTGTGTGTGTGGTGGGATTGGAAGGGCATTATTCATTATGAGCTGTTACCACCAGGCAGGACCATCGATTCTGAACTCTACTGCAAACAACTGATGAGATTAAAACAAGAAGTTGAGAGAAAGTGGCCGGAATTAATCAACAGAAGGGGTGTGGTTTTTCATCATGATAACGCTAGACCTCACACATATTTAGCCACTCAGCAGAAATTAAGAGAGTTTGGCTGGGAGGTGTTAATGCATCCGCCGTACAGTCCTGACCTTGCACCTTCAGATTTCCACCTGTTTCGGTCTCTTCAGAATTCTTTAGGCAATGTCAGGTTAACATAACGAGAGGACTGCCAAAACCGTTTGTCGCGGTATTTTGATCAGAAGCCCCAAAATTTCTATAGCAATGGGATCATGCCCCTACCTACAAGATGGCAAAAAGTTATCGAACAAAATGGTACCTACATACTTTAGTTAAATGTAAATAAACTATATTAAAAAACGTATTGAATTTTCTTAAAAAATGCGAAGAAACTTTTTCCCCAACCTAATATATAAATAATAATAGGTTCTACTGGTGTGTTTTTGAAACCTCTATTTGGCATGGCTAAAAAAATTAGACATAACGCAATAAACCTATTTATTTACTCAAATTTAATATTATTGTATATATTAAATGTTTACCTAGTATTATAGCTAAAATGGTTTTTATTTATTTTTGTACAAAGATCTAAAAGTCTAAAGGTGTAATCTAATGTTGAACTTGAAGTTACATCAAACTAGCTGACCCGCCCGCGGCTTGGTTTGTCAATAAAAACATTATTCTCCTTTTGCGCAGTCGGGTAAAAAGTATCCTATTTACCAATTCCGGTCATAATCTATTTATATACCAAATTTCATCGAAACCGGTCCAGCTGTTTAGTCCTGAAAACATAACAAACAGACAGAGAGACAGAGTTACTTTCGAATTTATAATAAACTAGGTACTACTAGTAGTTTGTCAACAAAATGTAGCATATATGTATGTTAATCCAGGGGCCGTATTACCTAAGCAAAATTGCTGTCGCTTTGTTATCGCTACTCAGGTCATCCCTTTCACACGTGAGGTACGTACTGTACATGTGAAAGGGATGGCCTGAGTAGCGATAGCGAAGCAACAGCAATTTGGCTTAGGTAATAAGGGGGCAGGCTATAATCTACGTACATACCAAATTTCATAGAAATCGGTTCAGTCGTTTCGACGTTAAAGAGTAACATACATCCATACAAACTTTCGCGTTTATAATTTTAGTGGGAGTGGGATGGGATGGAAAGTATAGAAAAAAAATATTCAATTAATAACTATTTTATTATTATGCTAGGTTTCGTTTAGACCGAATACATTTCTATAAAACGTATTCTGATTAACAAAACGGAATATTCACCACTTCGCAAAGAATTATCCTACTACTACTTTTGCCGAAATATGGGGCCACTCAAAATCTCACAAATCATGGTAAATATCCCGTTTTTAGTGATAACAGCATTGAAAATGTTTGGATATACACTAGTTGACAACAATTTAATTCGTTCATGTACTAAAATATTATGAGAAAACATTGGTTTTATTAATACTACATCGCTACACTGTTTACAGGCTGCTCCGAAATATGTGTTTTATCTTGAACAGGGTTAAAACTACCCATGACACCGAATAATTTTTTATAACATTAATTCTCTTTTTTTATAAAAAATTCCATAATTAATAACATTAAACGAATATTTATCGCATATTTTTTTATTTATTATCCTGACCTGAATCTGCCCGCGACCACGGCTGTTGCAACACAATCGACACGTCGCGTCGGGATGGTAAATAAAAAGGTAAATACGCGATAAATACCCGTTTAATATTATGTACAGCGATCGCGAAAGTTTGAAAACTTCCATTATCTTTTTGTCCCTTTGAATCGTGTGCGAACAAACTTACAAGATATGCGACAAAAAAATTCTGAAAAAAATCTGCTGTTTATGTGCAAGACTCAAAAATCTTGTGCAAAAACAGCTGATTTTTCTTTTTATACCTAAATTGTAGGCTAGCGTTTGAGCACGATCTCGCCTGATGGGGCGCGATGATGCAGTCTACGATGCTACACGTTTGCCTAGACCTATTCACTCGCGACTTGAAGACTCCTAAGTTGTAGTTATCAGGAAACACAGACTCAGGCAAGGCGTTCCACTCCTACAGCGAAATCAGCTGCAAAACTGTTTTAGGTGCGAAACCCGAAGTCAGGCATCTTATAAAGAATTAGATATACTCGTAAAGTTTTCCCCTAAAACAGTGGATTTTTACACAGTGATTCTTCAATAAATAACATTCGTAAAGTCATTGTTCGTGTGATTGAGGAGTTGAGGACAATGACCTTTCGGGCACATACACATTCCGAAGCACCGTGCATTCACATTAATATATAGCTTACAAAAACCACATCAACTATGTACTCGTAATTATATCTAAACAAACTAGATCTATAAAAAAATATGACAAAGAACTGATAAAAAATAATTTAAAAGGTTCTTTTTCTTTATAGGTACAGTCGAGAAACATTGAAAATGATCGTTGAAGCAAAAATATGATAAAATTACTAAAAATTATTCTTTAAATTATTGTTAACTTACAGATTTGGTTCGGAAGCTCGGAATGTTTTTGCATGGTCGTAGTTCATGAGTGTATTTCAACTTGATAATGGGTTCTCATACAAAAATGATACGAAAAAACTGTCAACGAGAACTTAAATTTCTAAATTTTGTACATATTTATGAAACTTATCCCGCATAATTTATTTATTAACGTAACAGGTTAAATCATCAACATTATAATGTTAGCTTCGGCTTTGAAAGACTAACTTTAAATGAGACCAAACGCCGCAGCATGTATGTATGTCGATATTATGTGCCGGTTTTAATACGATATCTAGTTGTCATAGATAAATCAAAAAAATAACTAATTATACACATTGATTGATTGAATGACTTATTTGACATAGTTTCGTTATGTGTTTTATTGATTTTTGTTTTATTTTTATTATTATATGTTGACATTATTTGATATAATAACTTAATAAGTCCCGATACTTGTCTGTTTGAGCTACTATAATGTTAATTTTATCACAATTGTTATTGATAAATTCTAAATATGACTTAACTTAGTGTGTTAATGTACCTACAGTGGAAAATAAATGAAATGATAATGAAGCACTATGGGTACACCAACTAAACTATGGGAATCAGATAACTGATAGAATACTTACATACATTTTATTGTAAATACTTATAATATAAGAGAAACATCCAGACCCGAAGCACATATCTGTATACATTTGGATCCAAACATGTATCAAACCCGCAATCTTAAGAGTCTAAGCCGGCAAGCCAAAATGTAATTATTATTTATTAATAATTATAAATTAGTATTCTTATCTCTCAAAATATAATAAATCCGTTGTTAGGTCCCTTAAAAAAACAAAAACAATATTACCAAAAATCTTTCTGAGTAGAACGAGTAGTGTCTGCATAGCAATTTCGACAAATAAGTATTTTTAAATACTTCACTGACTTCGAAAAAAAATGTTCTATACACACTCCTAGTTTCTGATACATTACTTTAGTAATGGGTACAATTCATACATACTATATACAAATAAAATACATCAATAAAGGATTCAGCAATATATACTTTAAAATAATTTAAATCTTGTTTGTTTCATTTATGAACACGATGGTATTTAGTTAGTTCCTAGTTCTTGATCTATCATTTCGTGTGTTTTTGGAATATCCACTATTATCAACAGTCCTGCTGCTCTGTGAATACCTATTTCCACTAGTTTCCCTCCTTCTCCAAGACAGTGGTGAGACGTCTTTCGTACCCCTATCACTTCTGGTTTTAGTTCCTGTATCGAATCCGTTTTGATTAGTGTTGCGTTTGTTAGCGTTATTTGAATCTCTGCTACTGACTCTTTTAAGTCCGTACCTATCGTTATTAGATCTGCTGTTTCCAGATCGATTTCTCCAATCAACTGTGTGGCTATCTCTGTCGTCACCGAGTGGTGATCTGTAATTCATATCGTTTCGTCTGCTATCTATGGGTATTACTTCTCTTTCTTCATCTATATTTGCTGGTTGTTTATTCGTACCTAAAATGTCGTTTACATAGATGGCCCTTTCGATTTTATAACCACGAGCGACTTCGAATCCTGTAACAAACAATGTATTTTAAGTATTCAATCATTCCATGTAATTACTTATTTATAATTGTACTGTTTCTGTCGAATTGTGTATCTGCTCATACGTGAAAAGAAAGTAATAAAATTCTTAAGATTTATTAAAGGCAAATTTTTACCCAAGTTTTAAACATCTAATGGTCTTACCACAAAAAAAATAAAACAATGGCTTTTGTTTGTGAATTTTCTAAACACGCGTTAAATACACTTGAGAGCAATAAAATCGCACATCCGCACATTTTTACTTAAAAGTTAAATTTAGTTTTATTTGGAGCTTACAGCAAATTAAAATCAAATTAAATTAAAGTGCATAATCTAGGCATTCGCAGAACTGATAAAGGGTTGACATTTACCTTTAAAAACAACTCATTAGCAACAAAACAATAGACCCCCTTATGTCGCTCGATCCAGGTAAGGCCGGCGGCGGGATTTATCGCAGGTATAAAAGAGTGCATATTGAGGGAATGGTCATCATTTGCATACCAACGTACAGTGTGAAAGGTTCTCTATTGATATTGGCTTCAAACGGAACACGAAAATGGATACTACACCAGAAGTAGCCGCTCAAGTGGTTGCCCTTGTTGAATCGGGGCTTAAGCAAAGTCAAGTGGCTCGACAATTGAGTTTGAGCCGATTTACCGTTCGGCGTGTATACCAGAGGTATCAAGAGACTGGTGGCTACCAACGGCGACAAGGATCGGGCCGTCCCCGTGCTACAACAGAGCGTGATAACCGCTTTCTTATAACGACATCTTTAAGAAATCGTCGTTTGAACGCAGTTCAACTGGGCCAACGACTTCAAGAAGTTCGTGAAGTAGAAGTTAGCCGGTGGACAGTCAGAAGACGATTGAGAGAAGGTGGCCTGACTGCACACAGGCCAGCAAACGGGCGGAAATTGACCCCAGCCCACCGAGAAGCCCGCCTTCAGTTCGCTCGAGACCATTTGAATTGGACCGAAGAGCAGTGGAGTGCAGTCCTGTTCTCTGATGAGTGCAGGATGTGCTTGCATGGCAACGACGGACGGGGGAAGGTGTATAGAAGATCGGGAGAGCGATTTGCCCAATGCTGCATAACAGAACGTGTCGCCTATGGCGGTGGATCAATCATGTTTTGGGGAGGCATGTCTATGGAAGCAAAAACCGAGCTTGCCTTCATCACCGGACCGAATACTGGTCGCCAATCAAGAGGATTGACTTCCATACGATACATTGAGGAAGTACTCGAGAGCCACGTCGTACCTTTTGCTGGGTTTATCGGCGAAAACTTTCTGTTTATGCAAGATAATGCAAGACCGCATACTGCTGGCATAGTGATCGAGTACCTTCAAGAGGTGGATGTGACCGTTATGGAGTGGCCAGCTCGAAGCCCAGACCTCAATCCCATCGAACATCTATGGGACGAGCTGAAAAGAAGAGTTCGAGGCCGAGATGCTCCTCCATCGACTCTACAGGAGCTGCAACAGGCGATCGCAGAGGAATGGGAGGCTATTCCTCAAGACTTTATCAAAAGTCTAGTAACATCAATGAAAACACGGATGGAGTCAGTGATTCAGGCTAGGGGAGGGAACACTCGGTATTAATAACAAACTTTAAATTAATTTTATCGTTTAATTTCATAACTTTGACACCAATACTTGAATAAAGAATTTTTTACTAAACATGCATTTTTGTTATTGATCCACAAAAGCATTTTTATGTAATGATTGAAAGACAAATCAGATACCACTGGATAGGTATTAAAATAGACTATGAATCTGCATTACAGAAACATAATATTTTTTGTTTTTTTTTAGTTATGTCAAAAAATCATGAATGTGCGATTTTTTTGCTCTCAAGTTTAGTTATAAAAAACTGAAAAGGCTAATTCATAATATCCAAAACAATTATGAAATCAAAGCAAGAACAGAAGAAGTCGACCTCCGTGGTGCAGTGGGCGAATAGACAGCTGAGACGCCGGAGGTAGCGGGTTCGATTCCCGCCGCGGAACAAATGTTTGCATGATCTACAGATTGTTTCTATATATTATAAGTATGTATTTACAAAAAAAAAGTATATAAGTATTCTATCAGTTATCTGGTTCGCATAGTACAAGCTCTGCTTAGTTTGGGGCTAGATAGCGCTGTGTGAAAAAGTCCAGCAATATTTATTTTATTTATTTATTTTACAGTAATTTCATTATTTATTCATTATTGTATTGTTATATAACACAATAAACAGGTTATACAATGTTCTTAACGCTATATTAGGTTTGTCCAGGTGTTTGATGAATTTGATACTGCTTCTACTACTAATTACTTTATTGTTGTTTTTTTCATCTACATAATACATCAGAATACTTACTTGTGACAGCTTGTTGCGCGGGTATACTCAGTCTATCACGCATATATCGGCACACCATATAGCCAGTTCGGTTCAACCCGTGTGTGCAATGGACACCCACTAAAGATTCTGAAATAAAGCTTAACTTTGAGCATTGTATTGAACTGTGTGAACTAGGGACTAGGTGAAGCTGAGCTGTGACGATGATAAACGAAATGCAAGGTCGATTCACATTCATATCGCATTCGTTGATATGTATTTGATAGCATCGATTCACGTACGAAACTCTTCCAAAATTAGGAGCGTGCTGGAAATGTACTGGAGAATGCAATAAATTAATAAGTACAATCAAATAAAATGAGCATAATATTACTATAGGTTCTACACATAAACAAAATTTACAGCAAAACGGATGCTATTTAATACAATAATAGTATATTAACGTAACTGATGGTAAACAGCAAACCGTTTGTTTATCAACATCAGCATACAGCATCTAGAACTCTGTAACGTAGCGTAGCCCTTTTTTTCTAGCCTATGCTATCCCACTGCTGGGCAAAGGCCTCCCCCTCATCTCTCTTTTTGGTACGTAGCCCATACACAGGTACCAAATATATGTCTGTACATACGTTGTGTGCAACTAATATCTCAACAAATCTATCAATACCTACATGCTAACCCAAAAGAATGCGTCTGAAACCTAAGCCAATCCGCAAACTAAACTGTAAAAATCGATCCACTAAAAGTAAAATGGTTCACGGAAAATAAACCAAAAAATCTCGTGTTTGTGTCTTCAAAATCGCACCGCAAACATCGGCGGGAGGTCGTTGACACCGCACCCCTTCGCATGGGGGTGGAGGGTGGTGGTGCAACGAGGGTGAGGGGGAGAAGGAAGTCGTGGCCGCGGTTTGACACTTCCTCAGGAAGACCTTTGAAGTAGGAAGATGCCATGGTATACAGCTCGCCGTTTAAAAAGCTATAGAATACAAGGTCTATTTTACCAGTTCTAAGCTTTGTGGAATTTATTAGATGTCTAGGAATGTCCATAAATGTTCCAATGGCTGAATGCATTTGTGGAGAGTAAGATAAAGCAGGACTCTTTATTATTATTGAGCATACTAGCATTTGTAGTTTCAACTTCGATGTAGGTCTTTTAGTAATTTTGATAGTTTATTACCAGTGTTATTTCCAAGCTTTTGCATCACAGATATCAACATCAATTGACAAGCTCGCCCACTTTCATGGTTACATGAATAAAAAAACAAACGCTCAAACGTTTTAGCACGAGACAAAAATAATACAAAAGCTCCGACACAGTCACACAGTACAGACATCATGGCAGTAAGGACGAAAGAGATCGCGTCTTGTTTTGATGGCTCACTTGAAATGGTCAACTGCACGACCGATCCAAAGCAAAATTAGCTACAAGAGACCTGACGTTTCCCATTCAAAATAACTGATTATTAAATATTTATTGGTGGCGATTCTGTTGTTTACACTAACTAAAATTGTGTAAAATACGGGCAGTCTTATTTTGTTTACGCTAAAGATCAAATTCGAATGACATTTAAAGTGACATTTCTAAAATTAAGTATTTTTCACTAATATGGCGTGTTTTATGGCTAGTTTTAGTCAGCAGTCAAATTTGTGCTGATTAAAACTAGCCGCAAACACGCCATCTTAGTAAAAATTACTTAATTTTAGGAATGTCACTTTAAATGTCATTGTAATTTGATCTTTAGCGTGAACAAAATAAGACTGTTCGTATTTTACACAATTTTAGTTAGCGTAAACAACAGAATCGCCACCATTGTCAAAACGTAGTTTAGAAACGCAAACCTTTTATTTTACATCAATTAAGAGCTGTTGCTACTCTATAAGCCCTCAGAAAACCGAGCTACAGTGCACTAATCGATAGCCAGACGGAAAGGGTCACGACTTGAATATCTTTTATTATTCCTAGTATCTTTACTGCTTGATATCTGTATCGTGTCTCCATTTAAGATGCAGGATTCCCACGGCTGAGGCGGCGCGAGCTGCGTTTGTTGCATTACACATGCAAACTCATGCCAACTCGAGTCGGGACACAATAACAATACATTACAATCCATCAGGCTTTCGTCGGTGACTTGATAAACGAGAGAGGCTGTGTTTCAATTACAGAAACAAACACATTGCAATTATTGAGGTAACGTTGGATATATGGCTGTAGTTCCCGAGATGTACGCTTCGTTTCTTTTTTTCTACATTCTACCCATAATAAGAGCATTCTTTATCAAGAAGATTAACAATATGAAAAGTGTTTGGCAGGTTATTTGTTTTTCTTTGTTTATAATAAACAAGGTAGTTGAGTATCTGAGATTAATCAGCAAAGACAAACAGATGCATTTTATAAGTTGCGATGAAAGTGATACCAAAATACAAGATCAACAGCACTTTATGGTTGTTGACTTACATAATCCAAATACTTGTAGAGTATAATGTAATTGAACTCAAATTAATTCAATTTGAACGTAATCAGTGTCGTGTAATAAAAATACCGCGGCAAGAATGCCGTTCCAGCGCCACAATTAATATTCCTAAATAGCTAATCAGTCATTTGATCATCGCAGCCGCCCACGCGACGCGTATCGGTATCAGCTGAGTATGTGGTAACATTTCGGAGGGGAAATATGGGAGAGAGTCTATGCATGCATAGTATGCATATTAGACTACGAAGTTGTATCTTCATATTACTAGGTGGTTCGCCCCGAACTGAAATATCGCGAGGCTCATATAAAAATAAAAAATAATATTTCTAATCTTTGACTATTAAAATAGTGTGTAAAGTATCTACGAAATGCACGACCAAATTCCTTGACCTACAATTTCATTCAAATTACAAGTAACGGGAGTTCATGTTAATTGGTTACCAACTTTTGAGGTAGAAATTGCAGTTATTCTGGATTTCAGACTTTTCCCTATATTTGTGTCACTAAAGCTGTGAATTTGGTCAAAGTTCAAAGTACAAGGTTTAAACTAAAAATAAAAACGGGATCGAAATGTACAGATGAAACACTTTCATTAGACCTCCCACTTGACCAAATTGTCTCAATTCGTTTTTTTTACCCCTCTTGAATCCCAATATCTCAACAACGCCCCTACATTTTTAGCTCGTTTAGTCACACTAGGATTGTGCAATCATTACCTACCTACATCTAAAATTTACGATGATTGGATCAACGCTTTGAAAGTTATCCTCGGTAAAACAAACAAACATACAAACATACATACAACGCCGATTCGTCCAAGTTGATTTGGACAAGTCGCTTCGGTCGATCAATCAGCGCTACGACTGCGCGGCGGCGGCAGTGGCGGCGCGACGCCTGCTGCTGTGCTGTCTATCCCAAGTGGCGACCTTTTTTTGTGGTCTTTGATGTACCAGTTTACTTGTTTTATATAATTTCACGTTATATACATACCGGCACATAAGGCTTTACATCTGTATGCCTTACGTTGATGGACGCAGGACAGTGCATCGTAGGGCACGTTGCTAAGGTGCGTGACCTACGAGGCAATATTTTGTTGGGGGCCATATTATGCATCTTTCATCGTAATGTCGTTGTATAAAATAAATAAATATCTGAAGCTGCTTTAAGAAGGCAATGAACCTGTTATGCTGTGTTTCTCTATGGTGCACACTTTTCACGAAACTTTATAAGTGACATCTTTCGTCTTCTCTCTTTCTATAGCTGGAACCCATCAGACTGAAGTTTGGCTTGGTCTGTCTAGTGCAAGCTTTAAAAATTTCATACGCACGCTCTATAGCATATTTTCACTCTATAGAAATGTAGCGTTTCATCTTTGTAGTTGCAGCTTCTTGATAGATATCAATCGCTAATAAGCGCGATAAGTATGAGAAATTAACACGAATCATACCAGAAATAGTTAAGAGTATGAACAGCAGCGTTGCTTTATGTTGTATGTTCAAGATTATGCTAAGGAATATCTTATGGCTCCTAGCGAATAAATAAATGTTCATCTATTTTGCCAAAACTTTAAATCACAATCGCAATATTTTTCTCGTATTAATGAGCTAGGTCATAGAGAGTACTGTTACGCCGAGGCTGTTAAATAATGAGTAATAATCGAACCTTCTCGAACGCTTTTGTCTTGCTGTGTTATTGTTGCTATTGTTTGTGGTTTCGCAGAATGGGGAGTGGCCATTGTGTCGAGGGACCGACCCTTTCCTGGAAGGATCGACATCGTTCTCGAACAATCGAAATGTGTGCGATATAAACAGGCCGGAGAGATGGCCGGACAGTCAGTCTGAGTCAGTCTCAGCAGTGAGTGAGTCTCAGCGAGGCCCTGGAGGACTGACGTGGAGAAGGGTCTCGCGTGAACAGTAGTTGCTTGCGAGTCAGTCTGGATTAGCTATACGTGCGAACATTTCGGTGACTTTAAGTGCTGCAACAGTGATGTGAATTAGTGTGTTGTGATTACGTGTGACCAAGTTCGTGTATTCATCGTTTTAGTGTTGAATAAAAGTGTTATTTTGGTTAAATCGATTCCCATTATTTTATCCCGAACCCTCAGCTCGTAACAGTACTAATAGTAGGGTAGAGGTACTATTTATTTGTTTTAAAAGCTATCGCGTTTCTGTCTACTTTATGCCAGTTGGCAAAAAAATTTTTTTAGCAAATCACAAGTTGCATCTAAACAAGCAAGTATTTTCGTTACTCAACTAATTTGTGGTTTATCTGTTGATGGTCACGCAGATATTTTACAAGCTTTTCCTCATAGGCAATTCCGAAATCCCATCTTAGAACCGACAAAGGGAAACCTAGGTTAGCATCTAGCGCTAATAAACCGCGGTCGCATGAATACGTGTGGTAAATCCTTATAAGCCGATTACTGTAGACAAGGATGCAAATCTGTAGAAAACAGGTTACCTGTTTGTGTAAACTGACGTGTTCAATAGTGGGACTGGTTATTTCTTGGTATAATATAGCCCATTAATATGTTTATGCCATCAGACGGTTTTGGTCCTAGCTCAAAAAATATTTTTTTAATTAGGAGGCTCAGAAAAGAATCGAATGAAATTTAAAAAAAAAACATGTTGGTTGGCGTTTTCACGAATGATTTTTTAATTGCACTAAGCGACACTTACGTATTTCCTCGCACAAGAGTTTTCAGCTTTTGTATTGCTAATGACGCAAGGGTCAATTCGATAAAGATAAGAGAAAAGTGTTAATTTAGTCAAATACAAAAACAATACAATGTTAAAACTAGATGTAGAAAAAGATACATACTGACAAAAATCGCCACCACTCAGCACGTGCTATGGCAGAGCGCTGGTCTTCTGTGGCCACCGTGGCTACGGCAACAAACTTACAATATTAACAGTATTTACCAGGTGCTGGCTGGTAAGCTCAGATAACCACAGCACACGCTTGCTACGTGAACGTGGTCGTTTGTCGAGATGTTCGCGTAGGCGAGCATATCGATACCGACATCGACTCGTTCACAATCGATTGTCGACGAACGATCCGCACTATTCGATGCAACCGATGCATGTAATGCATATTCTGACATAGAGCTGTTAATGGGGAGAAAGTGAAGTGAAATGGATGCAGGAACGCTTTTTCACTTGTTTACAAGATGTTTCGCATATCGGCATGCCAATTACCTGCTTATTTGTGTAATAAATAACATGTTAATTATGACATGGAAACACTAGCGGTAAATTGCGATGCTACCCGCCATGTCTTTCGGAGAATTAAATTTTTGAAGAGTATGAACAAGTATTGATATTTTTTCCTTCCAATAAGCAAACAAACGGAAAGATTATGTAACACGATTGTAGGAAAATTAAATTAAGATGTTTTTATTAGCATATGTATTGACGTCAAGAAAATTTCACGCTTACAAAGAATCATGGATAATACACATGGAGAGCATCAAACTACTTTTGCATACAGAAACGTTTTAGCGATTGTCTGTGTCGCTAAACACTGACAAATTTTTATTATTTAACTTACTGTGGTACATGTTTGCTATTTCCTGGCACCCATTCTCGCAGTTTCTGAGTCTATGGTGGGTCCTACCATTACGCAATCATATTCGGCTACATACATTACTATTATAATTACGTCACGCCCTCTTTTGATACCTTTTGTCTGTTTGTTGGGGCCAGTCAGTGCAGTATACTGTGTTTATTTTCTATAGTTTTTTTTAAGTCCCGCTTTCTATGCTAAGTAACTTACAAGTGGTAACATGTATTGGCTCATTGTACTGTCAGTGGAGATTTGCATGAGAATCGGAAACCACTTTTAAAATAGCTGCTTGATTGACATTTCAAACGTCAGTCAGAGGCTGGTACTGGAGTACCAGTCCCGCCAGTAGCTACGAGGTGGTTCATAGAACCAATAATGTCACATTATAGTGAAGACCGTGAATCTTACACTATTTGTTATCAACTATGCCGTCTTAGATGTTGTTTCTTACTTTCAAATTAAATTTTACAATATAACACTAAATCTCATGCACATCAGATAACAGAATAGCTTATGGCTTACGACGCTGTGACAAACTGAGGCAGACGGACGGACGGACTAAGTACATGATTTTATAAGGGTTCCCTGTCGCGCCACCGCGGCACCTTAAAAGGTGATTCACAAAACGACATTTGCAACAAATAACTCGGTGGAAAATGATAGTACGTGTATAGAACAATACAAAAGATACAAGAAAGAAGATCACGTAGGAAAACAAACACGTAAAACGAACAGACAATACTGTTTTAAACAAATGATTCTAAAAATGTTATCCGATTTGTATTCAAAAATAAACTAGAGTTGAACAAAGTTGTACGAGTACGTGCAAAAAACAATGACTAACCGAACCCAAACAAGCGCTTTCACAGTTCATCGACACATTAAAGATGAAAGAACCCTAACTAAATGAAAACATAAAAGAAGTTTTGCAGACAATAATTCAAATACAACATAAGTTATACATGCGTCAAACAAACTGCAAACTGCGTTATCATTCCGCAGATAGACAAACATATTCTGCAGCAACATTAGAGACATGGCAACTTTGTCTACAAGTTACTACTGACTTGGTTGAAAGTAAGAGAACTATTTGAAACGAGAGCGATATATCCAGCTTCCATATCAACTAACTTCCAAAGTTTCTGGCGAACTCATTCCTCCATGACGTCAGTTCAATAATTTTAAAGATTGCACATTCAGGCGACGTATTTTGCTTCTTAAAACTTGGCGATTCGATTACTTAGATAAGGAAATAACTTTAAAAAGTCAGATTCTACCGGACTTCCGATATTTGTGACCCGCCCGCGGCTTCGCACGGGTGCTTTTTCAATAAAACCTTATTTTGCGCAGTTGGCTAAAGAGTTATGTATGTATTATACATAAAAACCTTCCTCTTGAATCACTCTATCTATTGCTGAAAACAGCATTAAAATCAGTTGAGTACTTTAAAAGATCTAAGCGAACAGACAGCGGAAGCGACTTCATTTTATATTATGTCAAGAAGATAATAGAACCTATTTTTTACATTCGCGGAATATATCGTTTCGTAAAACAAAATCTTTTAGTCTTCAAAGTTCTGACCTCTAAAGTAAAACTTAAGCAAGATTCTACTTTATTTAAAGATACATTTCAACGATTACATAAACATTAACAAGATTCGAGAAAAAGAAAATTTCATGGTGTTCTATTACACTAAATTGGACACTACTTTAAACCATAACAGTAACTTTAACAGTTGTTATATAACTTAATAAATATTCAAGTGAAAAAGAAAACAATTTACGCTAACAAGCCATTAACTTTTAAGTTGTAACTTACATAAGAAACGTAGCTGTCCAAGTTGGAGAAAATAAAACTGAACCACGTACAGGTTTCTTACTTCTATACAAAATGATAGTTTATAGCGCATTTTAAGTGATTTTATTAGACCTGACAACAAAATCATGAAGACTGCACAAGAAATTCCATAGGTTATTTATTATTGTAAAAAACTAAATGGCAAGTCATCTGCAACGTAACGGTAAAATGATTCATCTATCAATCGGTGGCATGCGCATGATGTGGACATGTGCTGCGAGAAACGTCAAACAGCTTTGTGTCAAACATTTATAATGGCGTTAATTTTTGTAAATTATCTTCCAAGTAGGCACATACTTGAGACAAAGATAAAATAAAAAGTATAATGATGTATGAATATAATGAAAATGATGTATTCTGATAGTTTGATTATGAACTTCTAGTTTTCTTTTACGATAGCAGATAAGATACAAAATCAATAAAAGTAGCCCATGAACAAACCCCTACGAGAAACCACTAATCTCTAAGCTTATCGTACGCATTTTCGTAAACAACCTCAAACACGTAAGTGAAGTTTGAAAATTGAGATCGTGACACAAACACGCAAATCTGCAAGAGCACATTACGACCCCCGGGTGTGCGGTAGCTGTACCGGCCGCGGCATTCCCATGCATGTTACTTTCTAGGGATGAGACTAAACTACTTCTTCAAATGTCAAATTCATTCATCTTCAAATTCGTTTTTAATATATTTTGACACTGCTTTACTAACTCTATTTCAAATTGTTCAAAACTTGTAACGTTTGTGAAATATTTCCTTAGCTTAATACTACAATGCAGAACTCATTCTTTCAGGCCGCGTACGTTACGACACTTTACCTTCTGACTTTGATTTCAATAAGATGGCAGAGTTCATATTCTGAAACACATTTTGAAATCTACTTGGCAGTACATCCCTATTCCCAAGCATGCGATATCTGGCGCGATATCGTGTAAATCAGGACGAGCCCGCGATTCCCGCCGCGATACAAGTGATATATGAATATCGTCGCATTACCGCCGCTACCGATGCGTGTCGCTCGTTTGTTTGTATGGCGCCTTATTTGCTAATCTGATCTCATATCGCTTACAATGTACCGATGTCTTTCTTGATCGATAGTTTTGTAAGAACACTTATAGAGGCAAGCATTTTGATATTTGCAGCGATGCTTTGCTTACCAAATATATTAGTTTTAAATGCTTTTCAAGCCGTCACATGATCGATAAAACATGTTCATTTTGGTTCAAACCGTCCGTCCGTCAAAAGGTTTTGGCATAGTAGAGCGCTACACTTATTGTTACTCATTAAATTTTACAAGACACCGTTATACTTGTAATTTGACTCTTAAACAAAAAGCTAATCGCGATTATGATTATAAAACCAATTCAACGTCGCATTCACTGCGTTGTGATGCTAATTCGACAGATTCAATAAACGTAGCTATCTGGTTACCGCGGGTCTTAAGCCAAAGCGATTATTTATCTACCGAATTAATAATTCTCGTTTATATCTATTAGAGTAATAAACTGCACGGTAATTATTATTGCCGACTATAAAATAAATAGTTTTCAAACAGGCAGATCAATCCGACCCGAACGGATTACATTCTTGGAGAATCCGGCGCTTACAACCGCGTTGCCAGTATAATATACATCTCACTCAATCTACTTAGCGACACCGATAACCGGCCATGCCCAATGAAACCGCCGACAGATAGGTATGCCCACAATTAATTGAAACTACCCACGTAATCTAATAAAAGCTAGTTTTTGTGAGCAAGACAAACAAGCGCACTCGTAATGAACCTAATGAACATTATATTGAGTTCGGCATCGTGAGAGTCAAACGATAACTACGATTTGTGTCAATGTAATTAAAAGTGTAGCTGCCGAGTGCCGATAATCTGATGCGAGCTGCACCTACTAGTTTTGACTGCTATGAGTTATTGGTGTACCAGTTTTGGGAGACCTCTCTTGTTGCGCTTTGGTCACTTTCATCCCGATGAATTTTAACTAACCTATGTCACTTCAAAAATACTTTGAGAGGAAACTAAACTTTATTGCACTATCCTAAGAATTGTGTATTTGCGCCGGCATTGATCTTCTACTGTTGTAAAATGGAATAGTAGGCTTTCACGTATAGTTCCAAGTTTCAAATTGCCTTGCGTCACAGACTCGATAAGGCCCTGCATCAGTGGTGCAGCAGTGAGACTAATATACTATAATTTCTTCTGTGTTTTGATGCATCTGTAGAAATAGTTCAGGTTCTTATAATATTGAACGCCGAATGCACTCCTCGTTTAAATCGAAGCGGTCTTTAATTGAAATCGTATGTTGTGTCGAATGTCACTGATAAGGACAGATTTCTAAAGCTTGGGCAAATTGAGTTGCAATGAAGGTTTATCTTTTGGCCCTTCGAAATAAATTTACTGTATCTCTCAGGCAACTAATCAAACTAGAATTCCATGTCGCTACAAAAAACATATTTTTTTTCGATGAAAATTCTCATAGGTAATGTTTATTTGACAGAAAGGTGAAGAACACAATTTTTTAATGAAAGAAACCTATAAATGAGACATATCCTAAAAACATTCTCTTCGCTGCGTAGATCCTAAGAAAAACCAAAACGTCAGTGACGAACAAGAACAACACAAAAGTGTTGCATCACCAAGTTTAATTGAAGATTTTATAGCATCGATTCGCTGTCACATAGCCATATTTATCAGAACTCTCTCACAATAGAATAACGATTAGTGACTATAAAGACCTTTATGGTGGTCTCGTAACGTAAAGCAATACAATTAGGCAACTTGCATTAACACCTAGCCTCTTCACAGTGTTCACCCACGCGAAACAACTTTGCTTACGACTCATGAATTTAACCTACATCAGAGTTTACAGTACTCACAAGTACAAACTTTGACCACAGACCATTTTATAGTTAGTACAGTCGCCATCAGAAGTTGCTTTACGTCTCAAGTGACAAAATAAAACGCTTTGTGCAAAGCTTCTTCAACAAATCAACCAGCTAAACAGTTTAAATTTAAACCGCTTTCGTGCTTTGCAGAGCTATAACAGAATTATCTTCTATGATTAGATTGGCTACCTACACTATGAAGCAGTCTTGTTTTGACGTGTTTAACATAATATCTATATTATAGAAGACTTAGAAAGATGATAGATGTATTTTCTTTCCAAAGAATATGCAAATGTTTATTTAGTCTACGCACAAATGTAATTTTTGTTTCTACCCCTTGCTTTGGTGGGCAGGGTGTAACACAGAGTGTTTTTTCAGCGTTTTTCTCTATGATCGAATATATTTCATTTTTTTTATACGTCTTAGAGGTAGAACTAGCATATGCCCCACCTGATTTTAGGTGGTACGATGCACTGCCCTGCGCCACTTGAGGCATACAGGTGTAAAGCCTCGTGTGTTTGTAATTTCACCGGCAACCATACCCTTTAAACCGAAACACAGCACTGCTGCTTGGCGGCAGAAATCGATAAGAATTTCACCATATTAGCAAATTTGTGAAGCTGTTCTGACAGCGATTGTACGTGGAAAGCACAAACAGCACACCCAATTGTAGACACTGGTTGTTTAGACATATCGAGTGTGCACGGATCTTACTTGCGGTCACATGCCTCCGTCGCCTCTCTTCACGTGCGCAAGGCAAAGTAGAGAAAACCGCACGTTTGATTTAACCGCCCGTTTATAATGAGAGCGGCTATAATAATACATAGTATGGAATAACTGTTTGAGCGCGGCTGCATCAAGCATATTCGTCAGGGTCTAGTTCATTCGTATTGACATTGGTTATTGCTTGGTCACTGACTCTGTTTGAGTTATAGGCACATGTCTTAGTTTTTTTTTATGCTTCCTGGAGATGGAACAAGTTTATGGCCCCCTTGATGTGTAGTGGTAACCATCGCCTGTAACAGAGAATTGACTCGTAGGTTCCGCCCCTTAGAAATGTTCACACATCAACTTGTGGCATTCGGGTGTAAAACCTCATGTGCCTGTAATTTCCCTGGCAACCATACCCTTCAAACCGAAACACAGCAATGCTGCTTGGCGGCAGAAATAGGTATAGTGGTCGTACTTCCCCGGACGAGCCCTTAACACAGAACACTAAACTCTTAAAAACGGTTTTCGGACATACTGCATTCTTTAGGTATTTCAGAACTAAAATACTAAACCGAGTTTTTCATATCACATTAGTAAGAGACAATTACATAAATTACCTACAATGCATCACACTCACTTTTCTTTCTGATTAAGAATAATCTTACATTTTACAAATTAGGCCTCAAGCCTTTTAAGAATAGCTTTATGAGATAACCTCAAAATCTCACGAGCTCTAATTAGCCAACCCGAAAACTAATGAAACACGATAAATTTTTTTGTAAATATTACTCACCTCCATCTTTTTCCAGGAACTCATCAACTGCATCCATGAATCTGCAGAAGAATAAAGTGAACTCAATAAAGTGATTAATTTAGCCCCAGACAATTATATTTTTTGAGATTTCCTTTTCCTACTTTCTCTCCCCTCTGATCTGATAAGACAAAAGAGGCGATCAAATAATGTTAAAAAAATGAGAATTAAATTTTGTGAGAAAATGAAGATGTTGACAATAAAACAGCCACATTAAAAACAGCTTAGCCGTTAAGCGTCGCGCACTTTACAGACATGCTGCTAAACAGAACATTCCCGTTTAATTTTACCTACACTATAAAAAAACGATGTAAACTGATACGCAGCAACAGTTATTCAGCTATAAAACATTTAATTGAATTTCACAAAATATAGGAATCTACGGCACCCGTCACGATAGAGATGAAATATTATCATGTATCGATCGCAGCGTGTCGCCATACTTTAATCGATTTTTTTACACCTAAACAGCACGACCAGTGGGCGTGCGGTTACAAGGCATTTCTGCCGATCCCTATTTGGTGAAATATGTTTGTTTTCATCTAACGAATGCCTTTAATATTTGCCGAGAGGGTGCCGCCAATCCTCGACATATTATTATTATGAATGTTTTCTCAAATAACTTCCGAGGGTGGTCTCCATTCAGGGTGTTCAGGTTTTTATCAAAGTTTTCTTCATAAACGTCTTATGAAGATAAGCTAACGGAGGGGTTGTTGGGATTAGAGCTTGTCATGCTAAATTGCAACCGTTTGCCGTCGCAAATTCAGTTATTATGCCAGCCGCGGGGGACAGAAACAACGGCTGCGTCGCGACAAATCCATCACACCATGAAGACGTAGGTGTATAATAGGAGGAATAAATAAAGTCCATAAATAAAAGATGACGTACTCGAAATTCGTTACGATTCTGACCAGGATACGGATCCTGAGTTAACACAATTCCGTAAAAAAATATGTAAAAACCCGTAACAGAAAAACAAATACATGCAACAATTAAACCTAAAATGCATGAAATTTTATGTCGCGGAGTAAATTTTAAATTATCCGTGAAACTACAAATTGAATTAAAATGCCGAGATCTAACCAGTAAGTTTAAAATCAATGGTCTCATGCGTTCCGGTAAATACTTCAGTTTAGTTTGTTGTGCGAACTTCGGCTATAGGTCATTGGTACTTTATATAATTTTGCAAGGAAACACCCAGTTTCTCAAGTCATTTGAAAAGAACAATGCACAAGTCGAAAACGAGGTAAGCTCACCGCGTACCGCCTACGTAGAGTTTTATGCCTTATTTATAACATTCTCTATCAGAAAACCAAGCGGAATGACAGAAAGCCTAGGTATTCCTTTTACGCAGAATCACTTTGTAGATCTAAACAATAATTTTAGATGTGTTTAGAAGTACAAACAGCCTTAAATGTAGTTCTATAAAGGCTTACCCGTGTACCCCCATTAACGTGTACAAATCAAACTTAGGATGTGTGGCGCCATAGAGCAAACAGTTAAATTAATGTACAGAGTCACGCACGATTCAACACATTTCATGGAACTCTCGAATTTCCTTGTTATGTTTTTACAACTATTAAAGGTATACAAGTTAGCAGAAAATTTGCTGGTAATATTAATAAAAGCATAGGGTTCGTCGCACCTGGCCATAGGCGCATCAAAATGAAATGCCCTATATCATGAGTATAATTTGAAAAGACCACACCATTATTCACTATCGTGTTGAACATGACCACTGAACTATTTAAGAAACAAATTGATGCCGAACTTTCTAAGCATTTCCTGGGCAACGCGGACGTCATTATTTAAAATCTGTCAAAAATTTGTATTTTATTACACGTGAGGCAGATCGGACCGAACGTGAATTACATGCTTTCTTATTTAATATTAGTGGCGTCTTGCGTTTGTCGGATAATTTATATCTGGTCTTATCTGTACAGTGGATCGCTCCCGAGCATAATCCGTATATTTTTCATATGGCCGGGTGCCGCGGTCCCTCTTACTGGGAAATTTATGTAACTATGAGGAGGTATCGCTGCAATTATTATTGGCCTAACAGTATTCAAAGCCAGAAGGAAACCGCGAAGCCTGCAAAACGTACAACATAACTCACACTTAAAAACCTCGAGTATGCTTGTAAATTGCACAGATGTCGTAAATTATTTACGAATATTATCCGGCAAACAGGAAGTGATTAACCTATAAATCTAGAAATGATAACTTAATTAACGATAATGTCACGCGTTGAAAGCTGATATCAGAACTTAAAGCTCAGAGTGGTTTTTAATGAAAATTTCCGTGAGATTTAACGTGTGGGCTATAAAATGCCAAATTTACAAGACCATTGCGACGTGTAACCATAATAAATGCATATAAAATGTTTCATAATTTTATCGCAAACTGATAACGACATTTATTTTAAAACGGATACTGTTCTTGGTTGAAAAGTACTAAATCTTATCCCTAATTAGTCGTGTTTCCTAACATTCATACATAACGAAGACAACAAATTCGACTGAGTCGTAGTAACATGCTTTCACGAGACCTCACAAACGCGACGCGGGCGCATCCATCATGCTAGGAGCGTGGTGTCGTTACAACAACTAGACTTGTGTCACTCCAATTCGAATTTCAATACAAAATAAGCTTTAATGCGCTGTATTCAGATTTAATAAAGTTTAATTGTGAGTAATCATACTGGCCGGAAATATAGGCCCTTATATTTGTGCTTTCACGCACTAAATTTAAGACTCAATATCACTCGCATGCAAGCCACATACACATACATAGTATCTATTTTAAGTTAAACATTAATATGTAGCCACAAAAGTTTCTTCTGTGGTCACGTGTCGGTACAACAAGCGCCAAAGTGCCCAAGAGAGAGATAATGGGCGACATTCTGATACATCGCGAGATAAGAAGCCAGGAGGTTCCCATGCTGAGGGTGATCTACATGCACGGAAAAAACAAAGGGCCAGAGGTCATACGCGGACAAAATACAAGAGGTGCATCCGGCAGGCGACAAAGAAACCTCTCAATCGTTTCTTAAATCAGGCAAAATAGTTTTGGGATTATTACTTTCATGGCCCTTTTAATAGAAAAGATATTAGAAATCGATATTTTTCATCTCAAACAAAAAGCGAGAATATTATATATGGCTAAATATGGCTGGACATTTCACACAACGCTATCTAGCCCCAAACTAAGCAGAGCTTGTACTATGGGAACCAGATAACTGATAGAATACTTATATACTTTTTTTTGTAAATACATACTTAAAATAAATAGAAAAACATTCAGACCCGGCACAAATATCTGTAAATCATACAAACATTTTTGTTCCGCGGTGGGAATCGAACCCGCTACCTCCTGCGTCTCAGATTATTTTGTAAGTAAGGATGCAAAGTCGTTTTATAAGGCCATTCGTGTTGGATTATAACACTTACTATTTACAAGAAAATTATTAAAATATTTATAGTTTCAGAGTGCATCGGGGTCGAGGCTGATCATTAATATATTACAAAGTTTATTAAACGTATCAAAATGACGATATTATCATATACGAAGGACCGTGCGACTATCAAAAGTTTAACGATTTCACATAAATGTAAGGGTTCGTATACTCCTATTTTAAACAGACCTAGGCAACTCTATTTGCAAAATAGATCCATACTTAAAAAGACTTACTTATTTCTAGTTTTCTAAAAAATCATCATCATCATATGAGCCGTAGGACATGCACCGCTGAACCCTCCCGCCTCCTCCTCCCCCGTAGATTATCAGAGCGACCAATCTTGTGAGGCTTGCACCCAGTGGCTAAATCTAAAATATTATTGTACTTAATTTGTTAGGATTATATCTCTGATGCTCTATATATTTCAGGCTTTTTATTTTCCTGGTGCTTTCGATAACCCTATATTGTATGAGTATTGTTCACGGCAAATTTATGTAAAGTCGGCTCTTTCGCGCATCGTGCCTGATACTTTACAGCGTGCGAACTGTTTGACGGCCGGTGGCAGAATGCCTTCGGGAAGCTATTACCGGCTGATGTATTGCTGTCATTGGTTCTGCTAGAGTGCTAGTAAACGATGTCTTTATATATTCCCTTCTCAGTGTAGCGCCACCATTATTACAATTACCATCCCCTTGGGCGAAAGCCTTCTGTTTCATTTGTATTCATGTAGTGTCTCACGAAACTATATGGACTACCAGATAGTTTCGTGAGAAAATCTTTGTAACTATTTGAGTTGGAGTTGGCGCGTAGCATTGAATATAATGATTTATTTATTTATTTATTTAGGCAAGGCCCACAGTAAAGTATAGTATACTATAGAGAATTATTAAAATAATTCTATAAAATGTGTGCCAATAATAGGCATGCACAGCATTTACAATAAAATATTAAACAGACAAAAGTTAGTAAGAAAAGTAATTTATAAAACACAGAAGAAAAGAAAATAAAATAACAGGTACCTACTTCCGTACAAATTAAATAAAACACAGTTCTAAAACTTACAACTAATAAAAAAAAAACAAAGAGAGAATATATACACAAGAGAGAATACTGATCAGTCTTCTGTCAGGTCAGGTCTGTTAAGGAGTCAGGTGGTTTTGCTGATCACAAAGATAGTGGTGTAATACTTTGTTTCTATAAATTTGTAAAGAGTCACTGAACGGATCTAAATCTAGTAAAGTTTTCGAAATGATAATAAATAAATAAAATATAGGGATGATGATGACAACCTCCGTGGTGCAGTGGGCGAATAGCCGGCTGAGACGCAGGAGGTAGCGGGTTCGATCCCTGCTGCGGAACAAATGTTTGCATGATCTACAGATATTTGTTCCGGGTCTGGTTGTTTCTCTATATATTATAAGTACGTATTTACAAAAAAAAATGTATATAAGTATTCTATCAGTTATCTGGTTCCCATAGTACAAGCTCTGCTTAATTTGGGCTAGATAGCGCTGTGTGAAATGTCCAGCAATATTTATTATTATTATTATTATTATTATAGATGACATTTCAGACTGATATTTTGGACCTTATCCGTATCATCATTTGTCCGAAATAACAAGACACGGATTTATTTATGACAACAAGGATATAAAAGATTGATCGTTTGATATTTATGCAAATCATAACACGCGTATAAAATCACAGCGTTTAAAATCTTTAATACAAATTGCAAATAACCGTACTCCCTTATTCCCAGGCGGTCAAAATGTTGCAGATATAGTATCGACAGCTAAAATACCAATATCGATAGATTCGCCTGAAGGACCTGTCGATATTTGAATTACATGATTGCACCTCTCCAGTTATTTTATCTGATGTATTATAATTGTAGGAATGGTATGGAAGCTTAAATTAATTGTCAAAGCTACAATTAAATGTTGATTAAAAGCAGTTACAATGTAAGAATCAAGAAAGACCAGCCCCCGTATTTTCTAACTTTAAGAGGAGATGTAAAAGAAATCGATGATTAATTTTTGACGACCTCCGTGGTGCAGTGGGTGAATAGCCGGCTGAGACGCAGGAGGTAGCGGGTTCGATCCCCGCTGCGGAACAAATGTTTGCATGATCTACAGATATTTGTTTCGGGTCTGGTTGTTTCTCTATATATTATAAGTATGTATTTACAAAAAAAATGTATATAAGTATTCTATCAGCTATCTGGTTCCCATAGTACAAGCTTTGCTTAATTTGGGGCTAGATAGCGCTGTGTGAAAAGTCCAGCAATATTTAATTTAATATTTAATTTAAATTTCTCTTGCACAAATAACCCAAGATAGACTTGGGTTATTTGTGCATTAATTGATCGAGCGAAGCGAGATCTCCAAATCAATTTGGGCAAATCGGCGTTATATGTATGTAGGTACGTATGTTTGTATGTCCGAGGATAACTTTCGAAGCATTTATCCGATCATCGTGAAATTTGGTATGTAGGTAGTGATGGCACAATTTTGGTGAGACTAAATGAACTAAAAATGTGGTAGGGGGTTGTTGAGATGTTGAGTTTCAAGAGGGGTAAAAAAGAAACAAAATGGGATTATTCAGTCAAGTGGCACGTCTGATAAAAGGTCTTTGTGAGGACATTTTGACCCCTTTTTTATTTTTAGTTTAAATCTTATATGTAGTTTAAAACTGAACTTTGACAAAATTCACAGGGTATCTACACCAGTGACCCTACAGAGATGAAATTTGATATCCATGTAGCTTTAGTGACACAAATATAGGGAAAAGTCTTATATGCAGAATACCTGCAATCTCTACCCCAAAAAACTTTACCACTTAACATGATCCCGTTACCTGTAATTTGAATGAAACTTTAGGTTAAGTAAGATGGTTATGCACGGCGTGGCACTATTTTGATGGTAAAAGATTACAAGTTAAGATTTTATTGTTTTTATGGGAGACTCGCGAGATCTCAGTTCGGGGCGAACACTAGTATTATTCGTCTTCGTTTGTACCATGTACTTTCTGCAAAATTTTTGTCTGTAATTCTTAATCGAAAACTGAGAAAAAAAAGCATCTTCGATTTGACATCTCGTCTTTGTGTTTAAAGTTAGTCAATACTAAAGCTAATTGACGAGAAACTACGAGTACTAAGCTTTATTCAAATTAATTGGAATTTTAAAAAGTCAAAGTCAAATATTTTTATTCATTAAAATCACAAGAATCACTTTGAAATGTCAATTTTACTGCCTGTTCCTTCGCGACTAAGCCAGGAAAGAAAGGCAAGAAGCAAAGCTGGTTGTTTTTTTAATTATCCTTTTATAATACATAACAATACAGAAAATAAATTACGTTTAAATTGTAACATTTTGAACGAGTTGGAGCAATTTCAATCCCAAGCTTCTCTATCATCTAAATAATCCGATATTTTATAGTAGGCTTTTTTATAAAGATTGTGTTTAATTACGTTTTTAAATTTATTAATTGTCAATTTTTGTACATCCCCTGGGAGTTTTTTATAAAAGCGTACACCTTGCCCTTTAAACGATTAACTAACTTTATGGAGTCTACAAGTGGCAACAGCGAGTTTATCTTTATTTCTAGTAATAAAATTATGATTATCGCTATTTTTCTTAAACAAATTGATATTTTTGTGAACATACATCAGATTTTAATAGATGTATAGACAAGGGAATGTCATAATATTTATTTCTTTAAACTTATTAAGTAAGTATTAAAATAAAAGGTGTAACGTTCCGAATGCGCCACAAAAAGGGTTATTTAATTATAATAATAACGAAATCCAAGCAAATTAATATCATAAAGTGTATAAGTAAAATGACAAGAAACGGACCCGCCATAAAAACTAATGATTTTAAATTGTTTTAGGCTCGCCTTTTGGATTCAATATCGTTCAGAACACAAGGGGTCAAGTGCTTTAATATAATTAACATCAAGCTGCTCATAAAAATATATATTTTATACTATTGTGTAATTTGCACCAAAAACCAATTGCTACTTTGATACACATACCATAAATTATAACTTTATAACAGCAGTAATAACACCTTTTAACTGGTGTCGGAATTATAACACGTTTAAAATAAATTATTTTATTTCTATGCTCAGAAGCTTGTTCGACCGAGCTTTTTGATTACACTTATCAAAAGTTGCATCATGTTCACACTTCCATCAATATGTTGACAAGATGATTATGGCGAATGTATATCTTTGATTTATACCACGTGTTTTGTTATGTACAACATTAAATGAAAACACGGGTAGGGCTACTGGCTAGTATTGTTGTAATTTTTTTTAAATTCATTACATATTAATGAAACAGCCTGTATAAAATAGGTAACCAAATCATATTCAAACTTTTGCGATCACTGTTCATAATTATAGATTAAAACGGGTATTTATCGCAAATGAGTCAACCCGTCACCACGACTGTTGCAACACAGCCGAAACGTCAGGATAACAAAAAAAAGGTAGATAGGCGATAAATACCCGTTTTAGACAATAATTAAATCATATTCATTCATCATGACTCTCTCCGTGAGACGACTCCGTGGCGCATTGGGCGTTTAGCCGGCTGAGACGCAGGAGGTAGCGGGGTTCGATTCCCACCGCGGAACAAATGTTTGCATGATCTACAGATATTTGTACCGAGTCTGGATGTTTTTCTATATATTATAAGAACATATATTACACATAAAAACGTATATAAGTATTCAATCAGTTATCTGGTTCCCACAGTATAAGCTCTGCTTAGTTTGGGACTAGATAACGCTGTGTGAAATGTCCAGCAATCTTTATTTATTTATTTTCGCAAAGACGCCGCCGATTTACGTAAAAAATTGTTTATTGCAAATGTATCGGATACTTACTCGATAAATATTTAAGCTACCGGTATTAAACCCACCTATAAAATCAGTTAATACTATTCCAGATGCGTGTTTTAAATTAATGTCGTACTTAACAAAACAGGTTGTATACAAAGAGGCTGTATAAGACTTAAGACTACTTATTCGTGTTTTTACCGCTGATAATCAGAGGTTATCTAGATGTGTTCCACTTTGACTTGGCAGGAGATTTATAAAGAACGCAAGGAATGGAAGAAAAGGGCCATTGCCCAGCAGTGGGACAGAGGTTTTGAAGCCGTGACGCAATAACAGATCCAACAGAAACCAATGTATCAACATAAATATAATTCCACTTAAACCAGTCCTTACTAAGTCTTACTACAAATAAACCCCATTGAAATCGCAAGACATCTGTTCCGTAACATACATTCAAAGAGATACAAAATAGTGAGTACATTAAACCTCCTTGCAAAAATATCTTTTGAAGTATTTATACATGGCTATACGAAGTGACCTCTTTTCAAAGTTCCATTGAATATAATTCAAAGGGGCAATTATATTCCTCAATTGACGAGGACACTGAATATAGTATTATGTAGGGAATAAAAACATACTTTGTGTTGAGAAACTTTTTGGATGTGCCTCGGGAGAAACCTAATCTGATTACTGATCGTAGGTAGGTCAATAGAATATCCAAAATTATTCTGATGGCAGAGAAAAATAAAGTTTATTTAGATACTAGCTGATTCGCACGGATTTTTAATAATATAAAATATAGCTTTTAGCACTCGGGTATAGTGTAGCTTACCATCAGTGAAAAAATTTTCAAAATCGGTTCAGTAGTCTCGGAGATTACCCATTACATTCAAACATACAAAATCACCTCTTTATAATGTTGAATTCACATTACATTACCATTAATATATTTGAAATTAAATGAAATTTATTATGTTATTATAACAGACATCAAATAAACAGAAACAATCCTCAAAATAATTATACTTCACATAGCCAGTTCCTAGTGGGATAGCATTAGTACTGAAACTAGGAAAACCTGTTTTATGGCATATTATGCCCTCCTCCGGGGTTTATAGTAAACATAAAATAATTACAATAGAATTATATTATAAAGTAACCTATATGTTTATTTTATCATATCTTTTTAATGAATAAGATTTTTGATTCTATTAGCATTAAGTCCTCCTAGCACTATTCTGTGTGAAAGTATTAAATAAATTAATAAATAAATGATGACAAGCAAAACAGAACGTAAATAACCTTTCCCTTTGGCTTTGCCGTAATCGGTTAAAAAATACATAAAACTTGCGTCACAAAAGCTTTTTCTGCGGAAAACTACACAAAAACTTCCCACATTATGCAAAACAACTAAATTAGTATGTGACAAAAACTATGAAATTTCTCAGAAGCCATTGTTATATTATATTTGCTCACAACAATTCCTACGTTTTCACAATTGAACAAGACGTCTAAATATACATAAAGGAGTTTTCACGTCTCGTGAGGCAGCCCAACAGCCCAGAAATGATGACCGACTATAAGCTGTTTTGCGCATTGTGCTTTATGACCAGAAATGTTCGTCTGCAATATTTATTCGTCTATACTATACTTATATTATAAAGAACTATGTTTGTAGGGGGTAATCTTAAACTACTGAACTTATTCTGAAAATTCTTTCCCTGATAGAACACAACACTATCCCTGAATATTATCCATACTTAAATAATAAATGCGAAAGTAACTCCTCCTTGGTACAGTTAGCGTAGTACTGTTGACGACTTCCGTGGTACAGTGGGCAAATAGCAGGCTGAGACGCAGGAGGTAGCGGGTTCGATACCCGCCGCGGAACCAATGTTTGTATGATCTACAGATAATTGTTCCGGGTCTGGATGTTTATCTATATATTACAAGTATGTATTTACAAAAAAAAAGTATATAAGTATTCTATCAGTTATCTGGTTCCCATAGTACGAGCTCTGCTTAGTTTGGGGCTATATAGCGCTGTGTGAAATGTCCAGCTATATTTATTTATTTATTATTTATTTAACTCTGTTAGTTTGTTTGTAACCTTTTCACGACTAAAGGGCTGAACGGATCGCAATGAAATTTGGCAAGAAGATAGATTATATTCTGGGGAAGGACATAGGCTATCTTTTGTTTCAAAAAATAATCTTGAAGGTGGTGAAATAGGGGTTGAAAGTTCCATATAATTAAACCACCGTTCATTGACGTGAAGTCATTTACATGAAGAGACGCGTCACTTTGACATGTCATTCTGCATTTGTTTTCTTTGTTAATTTATATGGCAGAACAACGTTTGCGGGGTCAGCTAGTGTGCTATATCGAAGCTTAGGCGGGTCAGCAACTCTTTTATAAAAAAATGAAACTTCCACCTAGTTTTGGAAATACAACAGTCTTTTTGAGAACGTAAATGAACATTATTTTAGCAACGTTATGCGCGTAGTGTATTTTGTTTTTTCGTTCTTATCCGATCAGCTCAATCAATAAAAATCAATCAATAAACAAATAAAAAAAGTTAAGCAACGTTCCTGGCGGATATCCGCTAGAGCTTTTTTAACTAAGCGCTTCTATTCTTTTAGATAATACATTAAGATGTCGATCCCGCCCGACTATAAACGACGTTAGCTACGCCAGAAGCCTTCGAGTCAAGCAGCCTCAAAACCAGACAAGAATTGGCCACTAGGCCACTGGCTCATATAACTTTATCAACTTTGTTTCTAAATGAAACATACTATGGTAGAAAACCATTAATAATGATAAGTTTTTTTTGTTTCCTCTGAGGTTGGCAGGTAGAAAATGCTTTTAGCACTAAGCCCGTCTTTTGTACGTTTAATATGTATTTTGTTCGATAAAGTATTAATTAAATAAATATAGATAAAGCAACTAAAAGTTGCTACTAATCTACTAAATATAACTAACTAGCTGACCCACCCACGGCTTCGCACGGGTGGTTTTTCAATAAAACATTACGTTAAGCCGTATAGTCGTGTCAAGGTAACAAACAAACAAACAGAGTTATGTATGTATTATACATATAAACCTTCCTCTTGAATCACTCTATCTATTACTGAAAACTACATCAAAATCCGTTGAGTAGTTTAAAAGATCAGTAAGAGAGGAAGCGACTTCATTTTATACTATGTAAAGATCATCCGATACTCTATCCGATATTATGAGGTGTCATTCCCCGAAATTCAAAGTTTGTTCAATATTACTCATCAGCTCTTGCATAAACAGTTTTCAGACAAACATTAAAGCTCAGACGGACTAATTACCACCATCAAAACAGGAGTCGTCATAATCCCATAGTGTGAGTCACAGTACACTAGCTGTACCATTACGTGTCCCATGCGAAGTAATTAATTTAAAACTATCCCAATGAAGTGAATCAGATGGATAAAGGTACGACCACATGGTCTTCTTTCGACTTCAGTAGTAGCCGATGTCGTACATTGTCGAATTTACTTTAGTACTTTAGTTTCCTACTTTAGTATTTTATCGAGGTCGCAAAAATTTGGATCATATTTTTTGAAGTGAAAACTTCTTTAGGCGCGTTGAGCATTTTTTGAGATGGGAAAAAACCATTGAACCCGCAACACTGTTACCAACATCTGTCACTGACTACTGACACTGACTTTTACTGACACCTCTGTAGATAAGTATCTGTAGTGTAGTCTGCTTTATTCAAGTTTTCACTTCTGTCGGCACTCCCGGAGTGCCACTTTTTTACATTTGTACAATCAACACCAAAAGTAGCTGACCATTTACAAACTTCCAAAAATCCTATTCATCTAAAATATTAAAAGTCGGTGATCTGCTATGGCCACATTATACAGTGAACATTGCAAGGTTACAAATATCGGTGAATTACTGAACAAAAATTACTGAACGCATAAAAACATAGTACCACCCGTATCTCGGACACTAGACGTTCTAAGCTAGCGGTGTCTTGGGACAAATGGTAGATATCAATAATATCTAATTTTATTGATTATCAAATAAAATCTCGGAAGACCAGCGCTGTGTTACCTTGCTGTGACATAGCAAAATGCTGAGTTGGAACCTTTTTGTGGCGGCTACCAATAACTTATATTTGTGTAATCTTTTCTTGTACTGTATTTTTTTTTGTTGTTAATGGTTGATATTAGTATATATATAGTATATATAGTAAAAATATTTTCTTTCTTTCTTTCTTACTTTTCTGCATATCTGATGACAGCTGTCAAACTTCAAACCGCCGTATCTCGTAAACTTTACTTCGACTTTTAATCTATTAGGTGTATAGGATTTTTGAATGTTTGTAAATGGTCAGCGACTTTTGGTGTTGACTGTACCATTCCTCGCATCCTACTTCTACTATTTACTAGCTTATTACTAGGTTACTAGCTAATTGGGGCCACTCTTTATGGTACGCATCCAGTTCTCTCTCTTCTTTCATCTCCGCCGTGAAAAGGAAAAAGAAAAAGATCTCTGCGTAGAAAGAGGGAAGGGAGGCGTTTGCCCTGCAGTGGGACTCTAGTCTGAAAATAAATAATAATACAGTAGAGTCTCACTAATCCGGCACTTCAGAAGTTCGGTACGTCCAATAATCCGGCACCCTCCGCTTACGCCTCCCTCACTCCTCCCTACTCTCGTACCGCGCTTGCGCACATTATTTATTTACTTATTATTATTTTTTCTATACAATCCAATAATCCGAACTTTCCAATAATCCGACACCGCCACGTTTTTAATAGTGCCGGATTAGTGAGACTCTACTGTAGTACCAAACAAATAATGAAAAAAAGAATGATGATGGGTGACTTATAAATAGAGAGCAGTATGTTTTGCCAAATGACGATACACAACCTGTTTTGTTATGTACAACCGACATTAATTTAAAACACACATCCGGAATCGTAATATCTGATTTAAGAGGTGAGTTGAATACCGGTAGTTTGAATATTTATCCAGTAATGGTTACATTTCCAATAAACAATTTTTAACATAAATCGGCGCCGCCTTTTCAACGATGCCGCTTAGGTTTAACAGGTACCTACCTACTTACATGATGAATAAACATGATTTGTTTACCTATTTTACACAGGCTGTTTCATTGATATTCTAGAACTTGATATTAAGGTTGTTTGAAAATATAAAAAATTGTATGGTAATGAACTTTAACAAAACCTATTTTACAACAAAACTAGACATTAGTCCTACCCGTGTTTTCATTTAATGCCGTACATAACAAAACACGTAGTATAAATTCATCGATTTATCGATACTCGCAATAAAGTTAAAAAGTTGACTGACTTTAAAAACCTATAGTGTGTTCAAACCCCAGCGTATGGAACTCCATAATTGCGAGGTACAATATTTACCCGTTCCTAGAATCCAGCTTCCTTTGTGGTAAATCATTGCCGCCAATACCATTGTTATTTAAATGACCTAATTGCTATTGTATGAGATGTAAAACCGCAATATATAAATAAACTAAAAGTATGCTCTGATGTAATTCTTTTCCGGAAGGCTATAAATGGTAATAGGGACATGGATACTCTTTAAGCCTACAAGTTTGTTTTTCTTGTCCTTAGATCATCACTTGCGAATGAGTCGTCGCTCACTAAATAGGATACGGCATTTTTTTTATGTTTTTATTTTAATTATTTAGATTTACATGCTGACACACATAGAGGCCTCCTGTTGTTAAGTGGTTACCGCCTATAAACTCCTGCAGGACTCGTGGTACTGTAGTCGCTCTCTTGAAGCCATTTATATTGAAGTTGAAGCCCACCGGGAAAACCTCCGGGGGAAGGTCATTCCACGTCTTGCAGTATGAGACTTCCACGCATCGTATTCGGTATAATACAGATTTTTTTAAAACATAACTTTATTAGGGTACTGTTGCTCAACTCTATGGGCCACATTAAACAAATATCACAATTATTGCCACTAACAGGTTATTTTTACAGGCAAAATGAGAACAACCTAAAATCATCAACCCAATTGCAACTGACGTCCCTAATAAGCGTAAATAGAGTATGATGATCCTACCAAATTCACGGAATACCGTATAGAGATATTATGACTGTATACGGTTTTTAATGGTAGTAACTAGTTAAAGCGTTACTCACATTAATGTGCAAAGTTGAGTAATCCAAGCTTAATGCTGGGTTTATGTGTCATTGGCGCCTCTTGTTCCTCTCTATTAATAATTTATTGTGACAAATGTTTCAAGTGCGGTTTCTGATTTCTGATTTGGTTATTTCTTTATTTCGACGACCTCCGTGGTGCAGTGGGCGAATAGCCGGCTGAGACGCAGGAGGTAGCGGGTTCGATTCCCGCCGCGGAACAAAATGTTTGCATGATTTATAGATATTTGTGCCATGTCTGGTTGTTTCTCTATACATATTATAAGTATGTATTTACAAAAAAAAGGATTGTGTGGTTTTATGAAACTACGGTAAAAGTGAAACTTTGTTTCACATTATAGACATTTTTCCTTGTTGGCACAAATGAGTAATAGTCTATACACTACACGGTCAGCTGATGCGAACTATAGGCGCCGCCATATTGGCCTCGGCTGCTCTGACGAGCGCCTTTCACTTTATCCCTACTACGCGGCCGACCGTCACGCGACATGCAACACACAGACGAAAAAGTTTGAGACGATGTAATAAAAGTTTCACATAAAAAAAATGTATATAAGTATTATATCAGTTATTTGGTTCCCATAGTACAAGCTCTGCTTAGTTTGGGGCTAGATAGTGCTGTGTGAAATGTCCAGCAATATTTGTTATCAATATTTTATTTATATTTGGTAATACATATTATGAAAAAAATACTAGCTCCATATAATAATCAACACCAATCAGACCTAAGGTTTTCTTTTTACTGAGTAAAGATTTCGAAATTATCAACATCAAATAATTACAACGGATACAGTAGGTAGGTACGCCGAAGATATAATAGCACAACATATTAATAACGTCAAAGAAACGAATGTCTCAATTACTCTAGCCTGTGTGGTCCCAAAACATACGATTATCAATCTACTCCGTAATAAAACAAATGTATAACATGACGATATTCAGATCAACGATTAAATCGATTGAAACGCGCTGTAACAACTGGTAATAGTCGTGTTATTAGCATCATTATGGGCATTAGAGAAAATCGACAGTACATTTCAACATTCGATAAAATTCATGTTATTAATAGTCCGCGGTCATGGATATCATAATAAGGCGGAATGTTGAAACAGAAAGAAATGATCAGTTATTTGCGCGGGGATAATTGGTGCAACATGATAGCGGTGACAGATCTTATCACATTCATTAGTGCGCATTACCATAACCGGCACGCGGATAAAATTAATGTTGAAAATAACCACCTTTCTTGTACGTAATTAAGTAACCTTGTAAAATATCCTGTATAATAATACCCTTGCTGTCAAGAAGATTTAGATTGATCCATCGTCCGATGAAAATGCTTTTTAAAGAAGTTTATTATCTCCAGGACATTTAAGAGAAAAACGTCCTCCGTGCCAGCGATAGGTGTCGATGACAGTAAATTTGGACAATGGCTGGCGGTCGCCATATTTATGTGTTTGTTATCACTGTCACAGTCGGAAGTCTACTATCTTACTCTGATTTACACTAGCCTTTTAAAAGACACACAGTCAACAAAGTGAGAATTTACTTTCAACACCTTTACTGTGACAAACAGGTTCACACCTCGTAACTTGCGTTACCAAGAATAGTTTTGTCCTTAAAGGATTTTACCGTTAGAAAAGTGTACTTAAGTGTTAAAAATAAGTAATATTGTCGGCAGCGAATAAATCATACCAAAATTGGCCTAAGTATCAAAACAGCAAATGTACAGTTTGCCGAGAATGTTGACATAGCATAATTTGTAGCTTCTCGATGAAGCCATCGATCGATACAAAGTCTAAGCAAGCCCGGTTTTTCCGATGTGGAGTGATAGAACCACCTAAAAATAATAAATGACTTAACACAATGTCAAATTGTCGCGTTATAAGTCTCAATCGTTCGCTAATACAATCACAAACAAAAAACAAAGGCAAAGAAGCTCATATGCGGATTTAACATGTTTGCATGGCATAGAATCCGGTGTATCAATATTGGATCAAGCGATGACTCCAATGATAATTTGTTTGTATTAGTCTTTAATTCCATTGACATTGCTTTTGCAACTGATATTTTAGACTAAAAGATTCAAAACAGATAAAAAACAATGTCGCAATCGGACAAGTAAATGCTGTGAAACAATAGGAATGGTCATCTGTGGAACAATAAAAATTTATTAATCGAATGGACGGCATGACACCACCGTCGGTGGTCACAATTTATAGATGAGGTGATGGTTACAACTGGCTGGATTGTAATGAGGACATGATTGTCGACAGACGGACACGGACAAACAAGAAAAATACAGCCGTGATAATTAGATGGGATGAGGCGCGCGTTCATCATGGCCGGTTCTGATGATATTAAAAGGTTTAGTCTAGAAGTAGTCTACGATATTCCTTTTAAGATATTTATCCTGCAAAATGTACCGATGGTAAGCGAGGTGGTTTAAGATAGAACACATAATGATACATCAAATCATGGAAGCTACTGTACACGTGGAATGGATAATAGTGCCTCACTGCCTTTAGACTCACTTGAAACTTCAACTTCAAAAGTCTGACATTAACAGAACAGAAGTTTGATATATAAATATTCATCTCCATAAAAATTTACAATCCGATCAATCTTGATGTTAAGGACCACCGTTCAACAATTCTAATTGCCTGCATAACTCGAGATACTTCAAATAGTTACCGATCCTTGAAACATATAGACCTGTCGAAGGACGACATAGTTCAAAGTATTAATACGGGTGGCGCATTTGTCTTACGCTAGCTGACAAACAGATGCGAGGTCCTTCGTTGTGATAACAGGGGCAGACTATCTCAGGATTTTGATAGTTATTTATAGCCTTTGTCAACTGATGATTAAAGAAAGCCTAAACTAAACGCCGAACAAATTATAGAGATATATTTTAGTAAAAGCATATTATACTGATGCAATTGATGAGTGGTGAATTCATTGTGAAGATATACGTGCAGGAAGATCAAGACGTTAAAAAAATCATGAAGTGTAATTGCAATAAAAACACCGATCGACAATTAAAACATCTAATAAGTATACTTTTATGCTTTAGATGCGACACAATAACAGGAAAACCAATAAAATTAACGATATATATATTTAATAGGAAATCGATTAATAATGTATTTTATATTATTATTATGATTTTATTGTGTCGAAATTTATGGCATAATAAAACCGTGGTACGTACAGGGTACAAGTGTAGCACGTGAGATGCCACGGACTCGTATGAAGGTATGCCTTTCGAATTCCGGGGCGCGTGGGCGGGACTGTCGCCGCTATACATGTGACCGCAGCCGATTCACAAGTTTATATCGTCTTTAACCGAGATGTCGATTTGATGCAAACTAATCGGTGCATCTTAGGACTGCACACGAGTTCTTCTACCATTTACAATTTTTATTTGTTAATGTACCGGATTATTTTGTTTCATCGCCTTATAACTGCTTTTTCGCATGTATTGATTTATTTTGGAGGTTCATGTGCGTTTAAACATTAATATCGCTAAACTAATTGAAAACTATACATCATCTATGTTCTCCGTCTAATAAATCCGCAACTGTCTTATGCACCATCGTAAATTATCTACTTGTGATCATAGCTATACAATGTACAAGGCACCACGAATGCTTATTCAAGCAAGTTCATCGGATTGTTTAGTTATTTGTCACTTCTATTACACAAACAGTTTATATTCTATGTCACGACCAGTGGTCGGGCCAAGGCGCGCGCCACCTCCCACACAAGCGCCGTAGATTTATAACATTACCCATATTCGGCCGACGAATGGCGCCGATTCGACGCTTCAAATTAAAATCGACCGCGCATGCAAAACGATCGGCCACTTGATAGATAGCTGTAAGGTTTCTGATTTATTAGCCGCCGTATAAGGGGTGTAAAGTTGTTAATGCTTATTCTCTAAGGCAATATACACTGATAAACAACCGGTTGGGCATGACGTTGACGAGGAGTTAGGTAGAGCTTTTTTAAACGCAAACGCGTCCAAAATATTAATAAAATTAATTCCTATTCATATGTAAATATGCACGGTCAACTGAATATCATAAAACACAATCTTCAAAGTTCTTAAACAAATGTTCAGTATTAAAATCAAGCGTGCCCGATAAACCCTCAACCTGGGCGAGCAGCGTGTAAGCAACAAGGACGAGATTAATCGCGAGTGAAGCAAGCATTCAAAATGTACGTACTCTTTGACCGAGCTCTCCGGTGGTATGATACGTCCCGGCATTAAAATTTTCTTGTGCAAAACATTGGCATTTAAGAAGACCTGCAACAGAGAAAAAAGTTATTTAGTATAGTTTAGATTTGTGCCTAACGTAACGTACGTTGTATGTACATAAAGAAGTTAGCATGTATACGTGCAGTAAGAGGCTTCTGTAATCTATAAACCTACAAAAGAAAATAATATTACAATAACTTTTAACTATAATCTTTGTAATGTATGATTATGGCATTTGTGACTAAATGAAAATCAGATAAACCTTACAATAAATGAAGAATTAATACGAAATATCAAGAGTAATCAGACGGTTGCATTATAATGTGCAAAACGCACAATTACAACCTCAAAACCGCCAATACTCGTACTTCCAACACTTAAAGACTAAAGACGCAATCACAGCAGAACTACTCGGCTAATCCAAATTAATTGATCTCTTAATTAAAACCGGTCTCAGGCATGTCATCTACACAGATTATGAAGAAAGTAGTTCATGATAAAGTTGCAACAAACTTACTCGTGCGCACGACCAAATTAAAATCTAAACTCTGTATAAGAATCATAGATTTGTGATGAAGAAGTGGCGCCATTGAAACGTACTAATAAATATGTCAATCTGTCAGTATTTTAAACCGAAGCACGAGCCACGTCCGATGACAATCGTCAAAGAGATGATCGGAGGTGTCGAAATGAAAATGATAGCAGATTTGGTTGTTGATTGAGTGAGACTCAATTGATTAGACAACTGTGAGTTGAATAGCGATTAAATTAGAAAGAAGTGTACTTGTCAACACTTTGGTTAGTGGAATTTCAACATATAATATGATTACGTCTTTATTAATGTACGTATTGAAAATATCAATATTTAGCTAACCAATATCTAGCTTACTATTTATGCCTAGATATAATTTTAACACAGTTTTACTCATTATTGTGATTCACATTTTGCAATAATTATCGGACAAGGTAACTGTAAGTTCCCAAAAAAAATGGGCAAATCGGTGTTTGTAAAATTGTTTATTTTAACAATACTCGTAATTTTCGGAGTATTATGACCACCACTATTAGTTTTCAATAATATTTTATAAAAAATAAAAATATATATCAATGGTGTATAAGCTAGGAGACAACCATAGCATCGAAGGGACGCCGGCGTCTAAATGTAACAAAACCGTATCACTTTCACAGCTAATTCACTGTAATTAGATGCCATGCTCAAAAGTAACATATGACAAAACAAACAATAAACTTAGAAAGACTATAATAAATTTAGTAACGACCTGCTGGTATAATATAAAAAACCGGCCAAGTGCGAGTCGGACTCGCTATATTTATAAAAACGGAAAAAAATCATTTCTCTTATATGGGAGCCCAACTTAAATATTTTTTTATTTTGTTTAAGTATTTGTTGTTATAGCGGCAACAGAAATACATCATCTAACAGTTGTACCTACTACGAATAGCAGTTCCAGTGCTGTCAAATATATCTTTTATTTGAATTTTAAATTAAACCTTTTGTAAATATTTCAAGTTTCTACCTGTAATCGTTATTAAGACCGGGAAAAAGTTTGAAAAAAATCACGTTTGTTGTATGGGAGCCCCCCTTAAATATTAATTTTATTATTTATTTTCAAAGTGAATATATACCTAAATATTCTGTGAATATTTCAAGCGTCCTGTTGCCGTTATCAATATCGAACAAAAACGAGCAAAAAAAAATCACGTTTGTTGTATGGGAGCCCCCTTTAAATATTTATTTTATTCTGTTTTTAGTATTTGTTGTTATAGCGGCAACAGAAATACATCATCTGATGAAAATTTAAACTGTCTAACTATCACAGTTCATGAGATACAGCCTAGTGACAGATGGGCATACGGACAGACGGACAGACAGACAGCGGAGTCTTAGTAATACAAAATACGATGACAATAATCTAACTCTCATCAACACATCCCAATGTGTCTAACTAAATAAGCCTGATAATTACTTACAAAGAGATACGAAATACCCGGACCGCTATTTCATACTTTGGTACATTGTATGTATTGTATCGTATTCGTAACGTATTTCTATCCATCGCTACCTTCTGACGCCTATAATGTTTAACAAAATTTCACACTTGGCTGGCGTGTAACGGACAACGGAGCACATCAGGTGGATTAGCAGAAACCCAACCCTCAACTTCACAGTAAAAGCTTAGAATGTGTGAACTACCAGAGTCGAAAAGGAAAACGCTGTGAGACAGCGTATTTTGAATGATCTAAGTAATGAGAGATGGGTCGATGACATTGCGATTGTAGGAATGTTTAAGGCGAGGTATGGTGCAATAGAAGAGTGTGTAATGGTATATTGTTAGAGACGTAAACTGAAAATAGTTTATAAAACATGCAACTCAATGACAAATTATAATAACAAAATGCCGTGTACCGAGAAAGTTGAATATAAACAAAGGAGACCAAAGGAGAATGTTAAGAATGTGCGTTAAAGATCATCGACGAGACTTAAATACAGTCTTAGAAAATGAAACATAACATGACAATAATAAACAAAAAGACGATACAAACAAGACAATGGGAATACAAACAATTCATAACAAATGAAAACTTTACAACCAGAAGCAAATAATTATCCAAACAGTATTATCGACATCCAATCGCTTGGACCACAGAATCCATGAAAACGTTGTTTTACGATCGGATTATGCTAGAAGATGAATGCAAGGCAATCACACGTATGTACGAACAAAGCATCGTACTGGAAAATGTGACTTTCAATACTAAAACTGAGCATAATTTTATTGCTTCCCGGAATTCTAACAGGGCGGTAAGAAAGTCCCGAAGGCGCTACAACGGGCAAGAACAAGTAAAAGTCATAATTCTGAACTTAAACATGTTGTCTTATATTAGCGACGGCACTGCTCGTTACTTCTCATTTATTAGTATCTTTGAAGGAATGTTTATGAAAATGCCGGTTTCGGTCGTGGACATGTGTGAAAGTACACTTTTGTGTGAGAATATTTTTACAACAATGTCGAATAAAGAGAAACATTCTAAAGCTATGTTTAACTTATGACCATACACTTACCCGTGGATCGTAGTACCGAGCCGTGTTCGTTAGGTCGATAACTGCACCTAACTTGGGAATATCTGCCAGAACCGTAGGAATGTCCCATCTGAAATCGATTTTTTACTTTTATATTCCTAAATAAAACTTGTATAAAATATTTTAATCTACAAGGTGTCAATTAAAAGATTCAATTTACATGCAATATATTCAATCAAACAGATGGACAAGAGCTTATAAAACAGTTGAAAATATAGCAACAAATCTTGATGAACATAAGTACTACATAGCGGAATTTCAAATTAAACTTTGATTGATACGTAGGAGGGAACTTAAAATGTGTCCAATTACCGAAAACATAGTACGTTAACGGTTCAAAAGTAAAATCGCTTTAAGCCGAAATGTTTGAATAAATACATTGGTAAATCCGGCAAAGGCACAGATTAAATAATAATGGTTAGTTCTGTTTAAAAACAGCAGTTCGTTTTTAGTAAGAAAGCGTAATTAATTTTTAAAAATTCAGCTGTTCTAACTCGAAAGCCTCTAGTAGGTAGCTTTTCCATGCATTAAGCCAAATGCCTATTTACTCCAAATATTATTACGATGATGTTCAAATATTTATGCAGAACATCTTAATACATTATAATATTTTCAAAGATTATGTAATAACGGATAAAATATCAGTTTAATAGCCATATTTGCCATAAATTATCTTTTAACCAAAAAAAATTACGATAAATCTACTTTAAAAACATTTTGGTGATCATCATTGAAACTTTGAATACAGTTCAGGCCTTCAACTCACTTACATTTTTTGTATATTTCGGACGTTTTTTTGAACACTCTGAAACAAACATAAAAATAAATTAGAAAAATATTGTCTAAGCTACATCTAAGGTAAAATTACAACCTAAGTTTTTATACAATATGCCTTTGACAAAGCCGAACGTAGGCGACACTGCGCAGTGATAAGAGCCGAGATCAATCATCCACTGGCCCTACCTGACCGGTGTCAATGAACTTTGCCCAATGTGGCAAGACGGGACTCACTTTACCTCCACTGGACCAAACTCGCTATCAGAAATTAGTATGTAAATGCTCAAATTAAATTTGTTTCCAAACCAAACGATCGAATCAACAAATTAAAAAAAATCTTTGAAAGTAATATCAACAATGCATTAGAATTTCAAATTTTGAAAATATTTCGACATAAATCTTGAAAACCCATTCCAGTTGAAACGCTAATTGTTTGGGTGAAAATTTTCAATTTCGCCCAAAATTATTTTAAATAAAATGTCAGGTCCTATAATAATAGGTTGTTAGAGTGGTCATAATTTATCGACGGTGTTGACATGGTGAAAAAGATGAATAAAAAATATTTGAACGCCAGGAGGTGTATCTAAATGGGGTTAATTTTCAATTGGAAATCGCCGGTGGCCTTTATAAATCTGGCAACGTATTAAAATAAATTCATGTGGTTTATATTGGGAAGCGTGCATAAATATTGGACACTGCTACTTGATTATGGTTTTAAACCGATTAACATTTTATGTAAATGATAAAACTTAATCGGCGATATGCAGACAGAAGTCGCCGAAATGTTGTTCGACATCTCTTTCATTGAGATACTCAGAAAAGTAATCATATAATGATTTTTTTAACTCTTAATTGCAAGCCGCTTTTGCTGCCAAGTAAGAGTAGAACGGAGTGGTGGAGATAACAAACATTAAAACAAATAACACTTCAACACCAAAAGAATGCCAAAACCTGTTAAGGAAATATTTACTAAATAAAAACGGATGTTTTAAACAATCGCGACCACCTCATCCTGCACTTACCACGATTTTCAATTAACATTAAAGCACCGGAACAAATAAAACTCAGTCAGGACAAAGGAATTTATCGAAACCGCGAATATCAATGTAAAAAGGGCGCGATCGCACACAAATCTGGGATTCCATTTACCTTTACACTTTGGTTCAACCATCTCAACATAAAAATCTTTAAATCAAAGATAATTAAAGAAAATAAACATTATGCTTCTAAAATAACAGCTATCAATAGCATCAGCAAAACACTGCGCCCTTCAAACAAGATAACAAATTGGCGTCCTACAATAAAACATCGTCGAAATGTATCAAGAATTAAATACGGCACGAGAGAAGAGCAATAAAATCCATGTGATGATCCTCGATCATAAATCGAGTCCATTACAATATTAATGACAATCGTAACTCTCAATCACAAGTTGAAATTGCACGCACAGATACGCACCTACATTATTGATACTTTCGAATAACGTCAACACAACAAAAGCTTTTAAAGAAACTATTTTTAAGATATAGCTCGAGGGTCATATTAAAATATAGCTTGTATCTCATCAGTACCTTTTATTTTGCTAACCGATGGAAGGTCAATAAATTCTTGATGGATTTGCAAAATATATATCTCGGACAACTATGAGTTTCTTAGACGAAAAATATTATTATAGCAAAATGGTTTTTAAATGTTTAGTTAATTATGTAAATACATTATATTTAATTCACTATGCTGCTGTCTCTACTAGATGCTTTAAATTTTGTAGCAGGTATAACAAACTACTTACAGGTATTGTGCCGCATCCAGATTACATTGATCTTCCATATATTGTGATTATTCTAATTGTCAAGGAGCGATATTACTAGACAAATTGAACAGGACTTCTATTTTAAGAGCCCTTATTTCTTGGTTTATTTGTTAAACTACTGGTTAATTAACTGATGGTTATTTATATTTTTATAACTCGCATCTATCTGGGTTGTGTGTAAGCCACAAGTAATAGCTTTTCAAAATATACGAATGATAAAGAACTCCTTGAAATAAGAGAAAGCTTCCTTAGAACATCGCAGTTTACAACACGTGATAAACATTGATTCGTCAAGCATATCTGCAGAACAGCATGTTTTGACAGAAAGATTTAAGCTCCAATGACTTCGATGATGATAAACAAGATATGGTACATGTCGTTAATAAAATAATCAACAATGGAGTCCTATAAATTGCGGATTGCCCGCCGACAAAATCCATACGAGACGAGACATTACTAATGTGAACGTACAATACGATAAATGTAAATTGTCATTTTTACGACATTCCACTTGTATGAACATTCATATTACATTTGCACACAGGGAAGACCGCCACCTGCGGAGAGTAGCCGGCGGTATTGAGATGTATGCATACTGAGATGAAAAGTGAAAATTAAAAGATTCTTATCACGTAATCGGATGATGCATTGAGGTTCCATTCTTGGATAATATATCTCAAAAGCTAAAAATAATCTCCAGATTTAAATTAATTTACATTCGAGCACCAGACCTAATTTAAAGTTAAGATTACATCACTAAAGAACAATTTCAAGACCTTTTAAATTCAGTATAAGACTTAGCGTAGGTTAAACCTTTTAACAATGTAATAATCCGAACTCAAATGAATGATATCCGTATAATGCTCAGTTGATTCAAATCAGAACAGCACCAAAAAGAATCAAACGCTAAAACCCCGAGACCTCCCATCAAATTACAAGTGGCAACCATTCGAGTTATCGGTTGATCGCGTGTCGACAAAACGAATAACACCTTCGCACGCCTCGATCATATTTGACAAATGCGAGGATCAAATAATCGCAAATACACAACTTACAGTGCATTCAACAATATCGACCTACAGTACAACACAATAAGAATTCAATCAGAATAACAAGGGTGCGTCGAGCAATGCGATAGCGATCGGAATATGTTAAATAATGATATAGACCACCGGTAAACAGTGACAGAAAATTTATCAACTCAAGGAAGTTAAGTATCTACTGTAATAGTGTTGATTGAATTTGAATGCAATAGAAACAAACAATCATGTAGAGATTACGCAAATTGAAATAGTGTGAGTCAACGTTTTATTTTAGTATTCGATTTCAATTGTAACTTCAAGGGAACAAATCTAGCCGATATCGACCTGGATTTATGACGTTACACGAAACAGCTTGTAGTTGGTTATCGTGATCCACAAACACCAAATCACAAAGGCCACTTTCCCTGAATGATGCACGAAGGAAGTACTATTTGCCAAGAGAGAACAGAGGTCTAACAGTATTATATCTTAGACCATACACCCTGCCTGGTATAAATTTAACTATATATTTTCATAAAAATAACTAACTTTTCGCACTGAAGATTTCCTAATGGGCTTGATTGATATTCTACTGGAATATAAGTGTCGTCTATCTTACCTGTTTATATATTGCCTATTCATCTTCTACCTTACTTGCGGAAACTTTTAATTGGCCTTCTTGTAATAAGTAGCATTTACTGTTGTTTATTTCCCACTCAAATACCTTTTCTGTAACCTAGCAGTAAGTTTTCCAAAAATTCAAAAAATAAATTAAAATAAAATAAAATTGATCTGATCTAAACAGTTAACCCAAGTTAAACATTTGATCAGAGGTTGTATGTTTCAATGATAGAAAAATAAATGCCTATAAATAAATATTAAATGTTCTAATACTTTTACAAAGAAACCACGTTATGATCATCATCAATAGAGCAACATAATAACGAGCTAGATTTAAATAAAACTCATAGAACATTGCAACAGAAATTAAGACGGCGCCACACTCCATTAATCATTTATAGGGTAACTGTTTCGACATTTCAAATACGCACGTTCATCTTCTCAGATCTGTTTGATAAAATGTTTTATTCATTAGCTTTTAACGTTTAATTTCCGTTGTCATTGTTGCGCTAGTTATCCGTGAAGTTTGACATGGTGTTGTTCTTGACAAGCATCTGATCCGTTACGTCGTTTATCCGGATGGTAATGATGGCATAATTGACAGTGCACTATTGTTCTCATTGTGTTCTATTGATATTAAAGTTTTGTCGCCTTGTAATAGTGGTTCCATTCGTATTGTTCGGTAGATTGTTGAAGAGCCACTTGAATGAGAACAGATGGATCACTCTAAGGACGTTATCCTAATCACGAATGTTCTCAACTCTCTACGTCTGAGACATACACATTATTAATAGAAAAGTCATGATTGATGGCGTATCTTCAGCTCGATATCAGATAAAGATAGGTCATGCTTCTAAGTTCGAAGATAATTACGCTATACTCAATCTGAAAGTAGTTGTTTTCCAATTATTGTTATGTTAGCAGCACGGTACATAAATGCAGTTATATGGAAGTGAACTAGCTTTCTCAGAAGGTCTTTAACTTGTACTTTGAATTAGACGACTGACGCTGCAGCGGAGCGGTAGATTCGAAAAGGGTGGAGTTGTCCCATTGAATTCCATGACCTCAAGAATGGTCACAAAAATGTATGTCATTGTCATTAGCAGCGACGTAGTAACATCTGTTTTTGAAATGTCGTGAACTGGTTTAGTGGTTTCCGTCACCCTAAATATGTGACCCTTGATTTAAATAAACAACAACAGCTAGGTAGGAATGGATGTTATGTTTTTGTTATTTTTTTCAAACTTGTTAAAGCCTCCTACAGCGTAGGGCGTTTAGCAAAGCGATGGTTGCGAAAGCCAGCGCAGTCATTCTAATACGAATCAACATCCACAGACTCAAATAAATGATTGTATTCAGCAGTACCTAGTAGTAAAAAATATATAATTGATCAAGCGAAGCGACATCTCCAAATCAACTTGATCAAATCAGCGTTGTATGTATGTTTGTTTGTCCGAGGATAATTTTCGAAGCGTTTATCCGATCATCATGAAATTTTGTATATAGGTAGGTAGTGATGGCACAATTTTGGTGTGACTATGAATGAGCTAAAAATGTGGAGCGGTTGTTGAGATATTGGGGTAAAAAAAAAACAAAATGGGACTATCTGGTCAAGTGGCACGTCTAATAAAAGGTCTTTGTGAGTACATTTTGACCCCGTTTTTATTTTTAGTTTAAATTTTGTAGTTTTTAAGTTATTAGCCATAATAAAAACTGAACTTTGAAAAAATTCACAGGGTATACCAGTGATCCCACATTGCTGAAATTTGGTATAAGTAAAGCTTTAGTGACACAAATATAGGTAAAAGTCTGAAATCCAGAATAACTGCAATTTCTACCCCAAAAAAGTTAACCCATTAACATGTTATGCATTTCGTGGCACTATTTAGATAGTCAAAGATAACGAATAATGTTTTTTTTTGTTTATAAGGGAGACTCGCGAGATCTCAGTTCGGGGCGAACCACTAGTTAATACATTGCATTTAATACTTCGTTCGGTACTACAAACAAGTGTACAAATTGAGACGTAACCTTAACACGACGTAATTGATTAACGACCAAAAAATTACGTTCGGTGTCAAAATAAATGATATGTGACCAGTTCTTACGAATGCGGGCTTGTCAACATACTAACCACGTGATTATATTCTACCAATTCAGATATCAATAAATTAAATAGGCATACGGGTGTTTTGTTTCTTACATCTTTTTCAGTGATGCTTTTGCCCATATTTCTTAATTAATTCAGATTCAATTTTCATATTTGGCAAACTATCATGCAAAACCGCGGATATAAATGAAAGGTTTTATATCCGAGTTGATCCGGAATTATAAACATCGATGTATAATTCCGGGTTCTTTTAAAATACGATATTTGAAGGCTTAAAACTTTAAAAGTTATATTCAAAAATAAAGTAGCACTGCGATTAAATATACCGCAGGGCGTGAGTATAAACAAACAAACTAAACGACCTGTTAAAATCGGATTTGGCCGATTAATCGGGTGAGAAGTGTGCGATGTCTTTGGTTTTTATAGTGCCTAATTGCGACCACATGAATCCACGAAAACGGACGACTGGGAGTGAATTCCTTTCACTCTACATCAGAAGAAAGTAGAACTACACTTCTTGAAGACAATTACCCAAATTAAAGCTCAATAACATTCATCATTACTCATTACATGTCAGTTTCCAAGCAATATGCAAATAAGGGTATGAAGTCGTTACAATTTAACCTGATCATTTATTTCTCTTTGAGATTGCCACCACCGCCGAAATCTCGTTATCATATCTCAAGACACTGTTTAATGGTAGCGTGGCCACCCTACACGATATCGCTTTTCGGGCGTTGCGAAATTACATAAATAATTGATTTCTTTTTGGGTTGAAGTACGCACTAAAACCTTTGCCATACATACAGAAAATTGGGAACTTGTGAAAGTTATTGGTGTTATACATACAATATAATAGTGACAATACTTCATTGAACCAGAACTGCTACCGTATTTTGCTACCCGGTGTTGTACAAGGCTGAGGTTTTCAATCTCGGAAGCAGTATATTTTATGACAATTAAAGAGAATGGACCCAAAAAAACAACACTATTATTATCGAGGGTAATATTTGTTATTAGAGCTTTTAATTCAACCGGAAACCCAACTCTGATTTGTTTGATTCGTAATATATGTGTAAAAAAACTTCCGATATATTTAAAACAAAGGTCGAATAAATCAAATTAAAATGCATGATCTATCGCTAACTACTCAGCATAATTATTTATCGAAACGCTTCCGTCCTTTATCCTAACTCTATATCATAAATAACACCTATTACTTTCTGTTATAATATAATACATGCTACTACCACCTACTATTGAGGCCTTTTTACATCTAGGTATCAAAACCAAAGATGATCTATCCAACACCAAGTCAAAGTAAAGTTGCAGTAGGTGAAAATGCAGGCATTGTAATGCATAACAACAAGCAATTAGAAGATGATCAAATCCCTGGATAGAAACAGGAAAGGATCAAAATAAAAAAAAAATCATAGGCAATTTACTTATAACTTTAAATTCAAGAATTTATATCATACGTAATCAAATAACCAACATGAACATGACACCCTCCATTCACCACCCAAAAATTATCCTCATGAGTTAAAATTCAATAAAACCGTATGAAAAATAAAGGTAATTACGCAAATTCACGGTTTAACTCTTGCTGCAAGTGGTAGGTATAATCAAAGAATCACGGTTTTAAAGGAGGTACAAATTTAAGTGCTGAAATATTATCATCACTTGACAAGCGGACGACGGACGTGTAAATGAAACCATGCGCAAACTGCCCGCCCTCAACACCTTGTCATTATCCACGGGTTTAGCGAACGTTGAACCGAGAGGTTTCGCAAAGGCTTTGACTGGTAAAAGTCAGTGAATTTATAATAAAATGCAAATCTAGATTTCCTCTTTGCTGGCAAAAGCTCCGTTGGATAATGATTAAAATGATCAATTCAATAAGCCTTGAGTAAATAGAGACATGCCTTAAGGTTGAAAGTAATGCCTAAGCATAATTTTCAATCTGCTGTTACTATGGATATTAGACCATTACGTTGTCTTATTTAAAAATCAGTTGACCGAAAGTCGACATGACGATAATTCAGTAATACACTTTTTCATGTATTTTGATGTAGATAAGTAAATAAGACCACTAAAAACAAGCCTTGTCCTTGTCTGATTGTTTTCTGGCTTGGTCGTGCTCCAAGTGGTCAGAATGGAATTTTAAAATTAATCTTGTGATTTTAATGAAAATTGAATTTGATATTGTATAAGAAAACTAGTCAAAGCGACAGGTAAGACTAAACAACGCGGAAACAAAAAAACTCTATGAAACGTATAAAGTTCTTATCCATTCTGATCCCCTCACTTCTACGTCTGCAGATGAAACAAGACGGTCAAGAAAGCTGATTACACGGTGCTCCCACGATCTCGTGCCCTAGCGGCTTGGAGTACGAAACTTGGCGCGTACGTGTCAAAAGATGTAATTATGAAGAAATCCAATCAGCGGCCGCCGTCAGTGTTGCCAGCTGACCCCTGATTCTAGGAGGTAAATCAGAAAAAAATATTGGTTGAAGCTGGTTTGTTATACTAGAAAAACCCCGAAAATACTAATGGATCGAAAGTGATAGACATTTCCAACATCAATAAATAATATTAAAATATTTTAGAACTTAACCCAAAATTTTCAAGTTGAACAATAATCACATAAAACATAAAAAAGTGAATTTTTTTTTTTGTTGTCTTAGAGGTTGAGCTTTAAAATATTTTATGTACACAAACCACTTCAAAAAATTGTTAGATCTAGCTATAAAGTAGGTAAACTGGCGACACTGCCACCGATCGGCGGTTGCGCCGACGTTGATTGAGCGATAAATTCATTGAAGATAAATCACCCTCGTGACAATTCGGTAGCAAGAACCCTACTTAATTTTAGGCGGCAAATTTACAGTGTTGTAAGCTTGTAACACTAATTACAAATGACAACAGGTAATTAACGTGTCGGCTGGAAGTTGCGGCAACTGATCTAAGGCCGCTTCCAGCATCAAATAACATTTTCTATGCAAAGTTTTAAGCAGATCTTTTATACATTTACTAGCTGACCCGCCCGCGGCTTCGTACGCGTGGTTTGTCAATAAAACATTACTCTCCTTCTGTGCAGTCGCGTAAAGTGTATCCTATGTCTCAAGTCCATTCATAATCAATCTAGGTGTATATGTACCAAAATCCATCGAAATCGGTCGTGCCGTTAAATTGTGAAAAGGTAACAAACAGACAGAGATACAGAGTTACTGTCAAATCGGTATGTACGTAGATTATAACCTGGATTACCACATAGACTACTTTTTGTTGACAAACAACGCGTGCGAAGCCGCTGGCGGTTGCTAGTTATACATATTAAACTTCGCCTTGAATCACTCTATCTATTGCTGAAAACTACATTAAAATCAGTTGAGTAGTTTAAAAGGTCTAAGGTAACAGACGCGGAAGCGACTTCATTTTATACTATTGTAAAGATATAAATAAATAAATATAATAAATATTGCTGGACATTTCACACAGCGCTATCTAGCCCCAAACTAAGCAGAGCTTGTACTATGGGAACCAGATAACTGATAGAATACTTATATAATTTTTTTTAATAACTACTTACTTATGAAAAACACCCAGACACGGAACAATTATCTGTAGATCATGCAAACATTTGTTCCGCAGCGGGATCGAACCCGCTACCTCCTGCGTCTCAGCCGGCTATACGCCCACTACGCCACGGAGGCAGTCGATATGCCAGAACTATCAGAAGATTCAGTTTAAGATCGTCTTATAAAATACTCATGCGATCATTAATAGTTACGCTACGCAACCACTATTAACAAACACTATTGACTTTCTTTTGCCTATGATAATAGAAATAGACTATTAGACGCGAATAATATACAACAGACCTCTGACAATAAACCCTAATAGGCAAATCTAGTTGCGCCACACATAAACGAATCAATAACTCAGAAACGATAGAACCACTAATCCATGGAGAATTATTATGCTTGCGCCATGAATTCAAAGAATAGCGAGCAAAATGAAAGATAACTACTCATACACAGTAACGATATTTATACAGTGAATTCAATAAACAACGGTTATACAAAATAACAGATACACGGTTCAGATTAATTTCGCCGACGGCGCCACCATGTCGCCGTATTTCACATTATGTATCTGTTTCAAAATATTTCTCGTTAAACGAACTCGCATGGCATTAATGATGTACAATTGGAGCTTTTAAGAGATGAAATCGATCCCACCCAATATCCTTACCAAAAAGGCACTTTCAATACCCAGCCAATACCAATACAATAAGTCATAGCAAACAACATACGAGTCTGCTTACACAAGAGGAGATTTCGACGACATATAAGAATGGTTAAGGAAAATATATCACACGACACGAGCTATTCAGCGCAGAGGATGCCGCAGCCGAGTGCAATAAATCCGACAAAATATACCCTTTGATATCCGTTGACAATTATAATGGACAAAACCGTCATACGAGGAGTTTTAATGTCACTTGTGAATATTCTTATGAATAAGCGAACCAGATGAATCTGTGCACGACTGTGAAATACGATGTCCTCTCGTCGCAGACGGTTAATGTAAAGCAACGATGGTATTGCATTGTAGTAGGCGTATCGACGGCGCCTTTGCGCGTTTCTATAAATTCGAGTACGAGACCTGTAATTTTTGATTTGCAAGGATGTTTCATAAGTACGGAATTTCGCAAAACTTCGGCACGCATTACATATCAATAAATAAGGTGATTTCACGGCGCATATTGCGCTGTGGGCCCGCGGCGAGTGTGGTACTAAACAGTCTGCCTAATTAGACGCACTAGGCAACAAAGGGCCGTCGTATGCTTGTACCAATTGTAGTGCTCAGTCGAGTTTGAGCTTTACGCGATTGTGATAGCGATGAGGTGGTGAATTAGGTGTGTCAGTGTGTGAGACGTGCGATGGCGGCATGGATAGGCCGCCCACGCGCCGCGAAATTCGTGAGAATAGCTGCGCCGGCGCCGACGATGCTCTCCAACATAATCTGATGGCAGACTCGTAGTTAAGTGATACCTCACCGCAGTCTCTCATGAGTATACAATGATAGAAACTGCATTCAAATTGAAAAATGAGGCTAACTTGATAGTTCTAGGCGGTCGGTCAAACTTGTTCGTTTTACTTCATTCGTTGGGAGTCTGGACTTTTGGTACATGTCAAGTTATTTATACAAATGATAAAATTATCCGAAAGATTATGAAGATAACAAATAATCCTTTTAAATTGTGTATACGGTTACTGAACAGGTGTAAAACCTTAGTCTCGGTTCGCAGGCTGCTCTACAGAATGGCTAAATAAAATATCATTTGTGTTTGTCACACATCTTTGTAGGTTTTCTTGGAAACCGCTGGATTAAATATTTTATTGTCATAGTGACCGCCCTGCTCATAATCTTACATTATATCGTTTACCATTTACAGTCTCGCTGCGTACGAAGAATTACCAAACCACCGAAACGCATTTGTAGTCTGAGCTCTTCTCACTACAACACAAGAAATATAACCTCACAGAGCGACGGAGGTTAGAAATACTTATAATATTATAAAGAGGTAAAACGTGCGAGTTTACTTTGATATAGGGGGTACTCGAAATACTGATCAGATTTCGAAACTTCTTTCACCAATAGGAAGCTACATTATCCCTGAGTGATATTTTATTTTGATAAAAATCCGTGCAAAGCCTGAGCTAGTCAGCTAGTGTCTTATAAAAACATAAACAAACGATAAAGACTGTCCCATTCAAACTATCAACGTTCTTGCCGATTTTTTTAAAATATTATTTCTAATGAAGAGAAATACATATTATACAATAAAATAAACCTGTTACACTAGGAGGTACTTAGTATAACGAAACACTCGATCGAATCTACGTAGGTACTTTAATTATAAAATTGCCGTGTTTGCCTGTAATTGGTTTTTCGAGCATTAAGCACGAAGATCATATTTTTTTTGTAAATATGCATATGTGAACTGTTGGCACACCAAAAAAAAAATTGATCCAAAACTTTAGAACCGTACAATAAACTTCGAGCAATGGGAGCTTGAACTAACCATGCTGGTACATTACAGAAATGTAAAATAATTTGCATATCTCCAAAATCGGGGCATCCTGATTCACATGGTACATAATATACTCGTACAGCACTTTTACATAAACAACAATACAAAGAAATCGCAATCACTGCGATCAAACTTATGAACAGTGAAAAGTTCGGTGATTCAGGCTCTTTATGCAAATTGGTTGACAAGCGTAGCGGTAAAATACATAACGAAATATAATTTTAAAATATGTAGTAATGCTGAATGGTGTGTCATTCAATTAGTTAAGTTTATTTTTTTAATAATTTGACATGCCTGTCGACACGGCTTCCTGCCAAGGTGCAGGGTCACACATAACAGTATAGAACATTCTATACATTTTGTATGAAAGAGGCGTTACGTCTTCGCCTCGTCCTCGCCTTACACATCTCTGTGTGACCTGCGCTTAAGAGATTTATTATTTTGTGTAAATAAAAATGGCGACATTACTATTTCCACATTCGTGTATTACATTTTATTAAAATTCACAAAACAATCATCAAATGTATTTGAATGTTAGCCGTTACTTTTTTTACAATTTCTATTGCATCAAATTTTCTGTAGGTACCTAACCTACTCTTGAATGTCAATGTCTCCTTTAGTCTTAAGGTCGAACCCTGGAAAGTGGGACACTGTTTTACTACTGCATTTTTCAGTGTTTCATCTATGTATCTACCTATCCTGTGTCTATTATGTTCAAAAATAAATGATGGAAATTATGAAAAAAAGATAAAACTAAAAATAAACTATAAAATGCCATCTACGCGTGTTACTGCATCTTTTTAACGTAGTCTATCAAACGAATAGAAAAGTTGCCTTAAAAATAGCACTTCAGCTTATTACTCAAAATAGCCTGAAGCGACGTTGGAGATTTCAATAGACTAATTAAACGGAGAGTGCTTTAACATGTCATGTTGTATTGAGAAAGTGAATTATAATTTGTTTCTTGCGTAAGAAGAGAAATACCCGAATTGCAAGTGTATAATCATGACTTAATATTAGAATTATGATGTTATAATGAATAAGCTTTCTTAGTAGAGCGTTGAATAGAATAGTAGCGCTTTTGCAGTGGTCAAGTATTGCCGAAACAAAAATGTTTATACAAAAAGGATGGAGAAATATTTTGAGGTGCAGAAACTATGTAATGCACAAAGTCGGGTTAGTTACACCATTTATAACTGGTCTGTTTGTTACGTTTTTACGACTAAACGGCTGGACAAATTTCGATAAAATATGGAATAAGTCCAAGTTCCCATTTTCCGAGATGTACCCGTAGCTGTAAAAGGTCACCTCGAGCTCCTAGGGGTTACGCCCACGCCTACTCTCAACTTTAACTCATACATCGAGTCTAAGGCTAAAACAGCTGCCATGAAGCTGGGCATCCCCAACAAGGTCAGGAGATACTTCACACCACAACAGCTTCTTAGTCAAAGCACAAGTTCGGTCTGGTATGGAGTACTGCTGCCACCTTTGAGATGGTTCGGCCAAATACCAACTCGCTACCTTAGACTCGATAGAACGTGCCCTATGTACATACTATCGAGTCGTAGTTTAAGCTTATAGATGAGCAATATATGGCGGAGACTAAGGCCCGAAGTCTCGAACACCGCCGTAAAGTTGAAAGGCTATCGATCTTTTACCGAATGCATTTCGGGGAATGTGCCCAGGATCTATACGATCTGATCCCGACATCTCCTTTCCATCAATTGACAAGCAAGCGCACGGCTCAGTACCATCCGTACCTTGTTGATATACCACCCATTCGCACACTCCGTTTTGGTTCTACGTTCTTGATGCGTACAGCTAAGGTATGGAACACTTTACCGTCTGGTCTAAGAGCCCATGACCGGCTACCTGTATGTATTTGACCAGACCTGAGTTTTTGTACATTAAGGCCCCTATACCTACCATACATAAGTAGGGGACTCACTAAGCTCAAAGTGGTGGACGCGTCGAGCGCTCAGGTAAGACAGGTATCGATTTTTGACTAATTTTAAATCCATTTGACCACGTCTGCCGTTTTAAAATTTGAAAATATATTATTATTACTATCGGAAAATAAGAATGGCAGACCATTATCGCGCATTTTATTTTGTGGCAGACAATTTTGAAAATGCTAAAAAAATAAAATTTTGAAAGTATTTGACCAAATCTGCCATTGATATATTTTATTTATTATAGTCTTAAAAACTTATATTGAACACGGCAGACGTCTACATTGCGTACACACATCAACAAATAATAAAATCTTAGCTACTATCCGGCCAGATGTATATGTATTCCGTTCACTGTTTTACATCAATGTAATTTACTTTATCACTGTATTTAGAGAAATTATTTTTTTTTGTATTCTATATACTAAACTTCATTAGTTAGATGAGAAATAAGTAGATTTTTTATGGAATCATAAATAATCAATCAAATCAATCAAAATCAATGTAATATGGTACAATGCTTTTAAAAAGATAATTAGATTACTCATTTAAATTTTTTTCTTTTTATTTGTTAAGAAAAAATTGAAAAGTGTTAAATGAGTTAAAAAAATATATCATGCATGCATTACAATATATATATATATATATATATATATATATATATATATATATCTGTAGCGGACGCCGAGCTATAGATTAAGTTAGGAAAATGTTACGTTTAATTGCCCTGTATAGTATAGAGATTAGAGGCGAACGATGATCCTGGCTTCGGCAACCTCTTGAGGTCATCTAAGGCTCGGTCGATGATGGCCTCAGGTCGCCCGAAGCATTGTTCGAGCGTCTTCAGGATGATGTCCGGGTTGCTTGCAGTGCACAGCAGGGCAGACACCAGTTCCCTGGCTTCTCCTCTCAGGCAGCTTCTTAGCCACTGCAGATTTTCTGCCGGTGTCAGCCGGTATATTGTTGTTGAATCTTGAAAGGCGGCCTTAAATGCCAACCACTCATTTGAAGCTCCGGAGAATGGTTGCAAGTCAGGACACTTGATCCTGGGTCTGGCCAGCTTTTCCATGACCTCGGTCAAGGCGTCAACATTACTTCTTGATCTGACGGGAGTGGTTGATCTGTCCGTCACGTTGAACCTTAGGTGTCGGTCGTCCTTGGTTCCGGACTTCGGCACGTCCCGTCGTTCCCTTCGCGCATCAAGGGTGTTCGATTGGAGCCAGGCGTCAACCTTCTGATGATGATCGGTTCCGTTATCACCGTGAAGGCTTTCCTGGTCATCCTGAATGACTGCTAGGCTCACAGACAACCGCTTCCTAATAAGGTCTGCCTCGATCTGAAGCTCCTTTCTTCGCAGGGCGGCTAACTTTTCTTCAGCCTCCAGCTCCACCATCCGTGTCCTCGTGGTAGTGCTTGCGGTCGATCGTACCGATTGTGCGGGGAACCGGGGTCTGGCACCCCCAGCACAGTCATCGGTGGCCACGTTCGTAGGCCTTGGTTCGATCGCGACACCGCCTCGTGGGTTTGGTGACGCAGGTGGACCCAGCGATAGCCTTCGCCTTCGTTCTTGTTCGATGGCTTGAAGATCGGCTCCGGCTTCTCCCTGCAGCTCGCGTTCCAGTTCGCGACGTTCCGTGTCGCGACGCTCCTGGTCTGCGGCGTCCGCTTGGCTCCGGGTTACCACCATGGTAACGTCGTCGATTTTTCAATTCTTCAATCCGTCGAAATATTCCTGTTCTGATCCAGGTTCTGATCCGGGTTCGTAGGACCAAACTATTCTGATCCGGGTTATGATCCGGGTTCGAAGGACTAAACTGTTGTGGACTGTATGTTGTTGAAAGTAAACCTTCGATCACTGTTAATTAATATTTATTTCTTTGAACTGTTCTAGACGAAGTCTTAATGCTGAATAATTTTGAGGGCGGGCGCCGCTGCCTTTATAGGCCGGTATCTGCAATATAATATTGCTGATCCGATAGTGTGGGAGAGGGACGGGTCGCGCCCTCTCGCTCGCACACTATAAATATTATACTGCCGATCCGATAAGTGTGGGAGTATAAATCCTCCGTCGTCCGAGACACGTGCTCGGAGACCCGGATGACGAAATCACCTCCGCTAATGCGGAAGGTGAGTCATCTACATCAGACAGAGTAAACACTTCACAGAAACACCGATCTCGCCGGCGAGGTCGACGAATCCCTTCAGTCGCCGCCTATACGAGGTACAAACATGTACCCGGGCGTTTCTCTCCTATCCCCATCCCGGCAACAGCCCAAGCCGAGGTTCGTACCTAAGTGGTGCCCTTGCGCTAGTTGCCTAAAAAACTTACTGGGCTGAGCGCCATCTGCGCTCGCCAAAAGTTCGGTTAAGCTGTCACGGCCTCAGAGGCCAACAGCGAGATTAGTCCATTCGAAAAAAAAAAAAAAAACCCGGCTGCCGCGCCCAGTTCGGCGGCAGCAACCCTATCGTTCGCCTCTAATCTCTATACTATACAGGGCAATTAAACGTAACATTTTCCTAACTTAATCTATAGCTCGGCGTCCGCTACAGATATATATAATATATATTGTAATGCATGCATGATATATTTTTTTAACTCATTTAACACTTTTAAATTTTTTCTTAACAAATAAAAAGAAAAAAATTTAAATGAGTAATCGAATTATCTTTTTAAAAGCATTATACCATATTATTTATGATTCCATAAAAAATCTACTTATTTCTCATCTAACTAATGAAGTTTAGTATATAGAATACGAAAAAAAATTAATTTCTCTAAATACAGTGATAAAGTAAATTACATTGATGTAAAACAGTGAACGGAATACATATACATCTGGCCGGATAGTAGCTAAGATTTTATTATTTGTTGATGTGTGTACGCAATGTAGACGTCTGCCGTGTTCAATATAAGTTTTTAAGACTATAATAAATAAAATATATCAATGGCAGATTTGGTCAAATACTTTCAAAATTTTATTTTTTTAGCATTTTCAAAATTGTCTGCCACAAAATAAAATGCGCGATAATGGTCTGCCATTCTTATTTTCCGATAGTAATAATAATATATTTTCAAATTTTAAAACGGCAGACGTGGTCAAATGGATTTAAAATTAGTCAAAAATCGATACCTGTCTTACCTGAGCGCTCGACGCGTCCACCACTTTGAGCTTAGTGAGTCCCCTACTTATGTATGGTAGGTATAGGGGCCTTAATGTACAAAAACTCAAGTCTGGTCAAATACATACAGGTAGCCGGTCATGGGCTCTTAGACCAGTCGTCTGTTTTTCCTAAAGAATACGATCCGGGTATCTTTAAGGTAAGAGTGAATAGGTTTCTTCTAGATCTTCGTGCTTTATCTTAGACCACATCATCGCTTACCATCAGGTGAGATTGTGGTCAAACGAAGATCTATCCAGTTTAAAAAAAATATAAATAAATAGATTATGACCGGAATTAAGACCGGAAGAGCTACTTTTTACCGGGCTGCGTAGAGGGAGGATTATGTTTTTATTAACAAACCACGCGTGCGAAGCCGCGGGCGGGTTAGCTAGTTTACTATACATTCTCATCTCTAACACTTGTTTCAAGAAGCAAGTTCAATTACTCCTAGGTAAACATAGGTTTACAAGTAACCTGCCGCGTTGCAGTCGACAGATCAACTGCTAGGCGGGGCGACACACCCCTTCATTACAGCTAGGCCTCTTATACACTACTTCTCCTAGGTTAACGCTTGTTATTAATGGTAATTGTATGTACTGTATAATTTTTATATTAATTAAACGCGTGTACGCATTTTGTTGGGTGGTGCGTGTGTGTGTCACCACAGAATACCAGCGCAATATCAGTGTTTCCACTGATTTTAGCACATCGCTGAGTGGTGCCCAATATTGTTGCCTCTTTCATTGTGTTTAGTTTTAATTGTGTACCTATCGTTAAGTTTTGTTTGTAGCGAATAATAAATGTTTTATATTCTATTGTTTTAATTACTTTAGCAGAGTTAGAGAACTGCCTAGATAGAGGTTTTGTAGAGTCAGACAAAAATGTCAATTATGAACATACAATAACAAATAACAAAATATATTAAATAGAAAATTATTACTTAGAGTGCTCTTTTACTAGGTTGTGCGTGGTGTGTGTGTGTGTGTGTGTTTGTTTGTGTGTGTGTATGTGTGTATGTAGGGGCAGGAGGGGGTGGATGTATGTGTATCGGTGGGTGTGATTGGATGTGTGAGGGGAATGGTAAGAAGGATTTGAGGAAGGGCTTGGTGGTTAGTTAGACGAATGGAAATATAATACATATATAAATTATGATGATGATGTGTACATATCATCGACACAGTGTAATGCCGTGCCGATATATCAATGAATGTTGGGTAATGCGTCTATTGTATTGGATAAAGCGTCATCATCATCACCATCATTAACCTATTGCAGAGAAGAGCTGAGGATCGGGCTCAATGGCGCACCCTGGGAGAGACCTATGTCCAGTGGGTAATGCGTATGAAAATGAAAATATATTTATTGACACCTAATCAATTAAAAGTACATTAAGCAGTGATGGTTCAACAGGCTTAAGGTAAAAATAGTTACAGTAAGATAAAGAATATCTTGTATGATAGGTATCAGCGCCAGCCCTCAACACTGATAAAAAGCATAAAGCCTACGATAATTATTATGTTCAACAGCAGTCTAACAAACAGAAGTATGTAGGTAAACAGTTTAACAAAAAACCTATAAACAAAATGAAATAAATTATTATTTATTGCTTATAGGTAGGTAATAAAGTATCACTTACGTGAGTGAACAATGCGAGCGCCCCCAATCTACCCGGGCCACAGGCAACATTTCTACTGTTTCGAGTTTTAAGCTTTATCTGTTCTCTGAGAAAACATAAAGTCAACGTCAAATATTTTTATTCATTAAAATCACAAGGATCACTTTGAAACGTCACACGTTTTACTGCCTGTTCCTTCGCGACCAAGCCAGGAAAGAAAGGCAAGAAACAAGGCTGGTTGTTTTTTTTATGATCCTTTTACAATACATAACAATACAGAAAATAAATTACCTACGTCTAAATTGTAACATTTTGAACGAGTTGGAGCAATTTCAATCCCAAGCTTCTCTATCATCTAAATAATCCGATATTTTATAGTAGGCTTTTTTATAAAGATTTAGTTAAATTACGTTTTTAAATTTATTAATTGTCAATTTTTGTACATCCCTTGGGAGTTTGTTATAAAAGCGTACACCTTGCCCTTTAAACGATTTACTAACTTCATGGAGTCTACAAGTGGCAACAGCGAGTTTATCTATAGTTTATAGAATCGCCATAGTCTGCAAGATATTGTTTTTCAATAATTAAACTCCCTAAAGAAGTACAATCATAATTGTGAAATAACGTACTTATTTTCAAAGCTCTAGTTTAGACGTTTTTCCACTTGGTGGGATAGTTTCAGATTTAATCAAAAAAAATGCAACAGAGGGTACTTTACTACACACACAACCCTATTTCTATAGAAATTACCTAATAATAAACATCAGATTGAAAAAATAATAAAGAAGATAAGATGGCAACAAGATAAGAAAATCAATATCTCACAAATCAACAAGTAAACAACAGTATAAATTGAATTAACAGATAAGGCTTCTGCGGTTCCAATATACACTGTTTGACCCTATGTTCTATTCGACCCCTGTCGTTAAAATGAAATGCAAGTTAAGGTAAGGCAATTACACCGGACGGCCTTACATTCAGTAAGTTTATAGCTTATTTTCAATCAAAATAAGTAGTATGTAATTAAATATTAATAATCATGTCTAATTACCTAGTCGTTTTAATTAGTCTGGGACCATTTGCGCATTGGACGTTATTTTCATACCAAAAAATTTTGGCTTAGTAAACTTATACCTACCGAACTTATGCGCCATCTGGGGCTGACATTGGTCCCTTTGAATCTATAGGGAGGGCAGTGGAGATACAGACTTATATTATTAAGAATAGAATAGACTAAAAATGTATTTGCAACAACACAGTAAATACTCAAAAAGAAGATACAGGTAAAAAAGATAAAAAAATAAAAAGAAACAATCTACTGTCTTATGTGACATAAAGCACTCTAACTCAACATGATGATACCGCTCGCGGTTCCGCACACGTGGTTTATCAATAAGATATACCTACTTTCATCAAAATCGGTTAAGCCGTTACGACGTGCGAGAGTGAGTAACAAGCAAACATCTTTCAATAACTTAAGCTTTACTTTAGCATCTTAATATATAAAACAAAGTCGGGTTTGTTGGAACACTTATAACTCGAGAACGGCTGGACCGATTTTCATGGTTTTTATTTGTTGTATTTGTCTCCGTCCCGAATAGCAGAATAACTATTAAAATATCGGAAAAATTCACGCAAAAAGATATTATGAAGAAAAATCATTTCCTTGTACATTGATGCAGATAATGATGGCTGACGTATATTGACAGCCCGCGTCATATGCATGTCAAGGCGGTACGAAGTCCGGCGGGTCTGCTAGTTTATAATAAGAGTGAGACGTTGTTATAGAAACTAGTCACACTAATATAGTACGCTTTTGTAGATTAATTGTATGAGAACCTCAGAGTAGAGCTACTTTATGTGAGATTTTATTTGCATAAATTTATTTATTATATTATGGATGAAACTCAAATAATAAACCATAAAATTCCCTAATATATCTATGAAGATAGAAAAGCTATACTTCATAAGTCTAATTTAAATTATTAAGCAATAACAAATCACTCGCTAAATAACTAACACGGTATCTATGATTTACGCTTCCAAGTCCATTCCCTAACTAAATATTCACATTTTAACATAAGTAATAAAATGAGAAAACATTAACAATAAATTAATACAGCTATTATGTATTCGTTAATTAATTAATTATAGGTCGACGATGTTCAATCAACACTAAGTAAAAAATTAGCTGACATAAAATGAATATGTATAAAAATTCTATAAAATATTTGAGAACACGCAAGAAGAGTTTTACGATTTAACGGGTAATAAAAGAAGTCTATAAATTATAAAGATAATAAAATATAAATATTATAAGGACGAGATTTGAGCAATACACAGAACAATTTCAACCTTGTCCTGGTAGTAAAGCAAGATTAACTGATTATTTCCTCATCAAGACACATACATACGTGGTAGGTGATATCATAGTTAAAGGATAAAGCACGTGTAAGGGAGCTCCCACACACGGATCGCGGCTGCGGCACTACGTTCGTAAAACGGGCGCGGTGCGGTTGCCAGCCGCCCCGCACCGCACCGTGTTTGATGTGTTTTCTTACGTATAAATCGATAACCAGGCAGCCACGGTAATCGCGCCGTCATGAACCGCGTTAGGTATGTGAAGTACAGTTATTTCTTATAATTATGTCTAAATAAAAAACGTCTGGTCTAGACATCTAAGAGATCATAAGTCAAGAAACTCAGTAGCTAAATGAATATGCTTTCATTTAACCGCAGAACTTCTAGATACCTACACAAACATTTCTAACAAGCAAATAGTTTTTTATGAACAAATCATGAAAATGTTATTTGTGAAATGAAATAAACAATCTTCGACTTTATCTCTAACTTAACATGACTCTAGGTAAGTATGATTTATTTTCTCAAAATCACTATAAATCACAAATATCACAAAGACCTCGGGATGAAGGTGAAGACACGAAAAATCGAAAACTCATTATTTAAAACAATGCACCTTGCATGAATAATTCAAGAGGCAGAATTTCACTTTATAACGTCGTGATTTTAAGACTAGTATTTTGCCGCTGTTCTCTCTGCGATAAACCAAAAAAAAAAGTGGCACTCCGGGATTGCCGACAGAAGTGAAAACTTGAACAATTACGTGTGTATTTTTTGAATCGTCAGGAACGGTGTCGGTAACGGTAACAGTGAGTTACCGAGTTCAATGGTTTTTTCCCATCTCAAAAAATGCTCAACTAGCCTAAAAAAAATTTTTTTTCAATAATGAGTAACGGTTAACTCAGAAAAGTTCTAGAGTGAAAACGCACAAGTTTTTTCTAGGCAAGCTTCCTCCATCTTCGACCACAATATCACTTACCATAAGGTGAGATACGTATCAAACGCCTGACTATTCCTAATAAAAAGTAACTACTAGACTGACCTGACAAAGGTTTCTGAAAGCAGGGTGCAGACTGCACATGATCGGTCGATTGGACGTCGATGTACATTATGTGCAACAGTGGACGCCCTATGGCTGATTTGATTAAGTATGACCCTTTGTTTGACCACGAACTCTTAAAATTTTAAGTGGTAACGTGGTCGATGGTTGAGCATGAAAATATAGACACCTATTACAGATCGCTTTGAGACATAAATTGTAGCCTGCAGTGACACTCAAAACTTACCTACAGTTGTTTTAGATACATTTTTCTTGGCTGAGACTCCAAGGTGGTAACTGGTATGGGATGTTGCAGGGCGATAGCGGTGCGTTTGCTAACCGCACCGCGCCACTTTTTCATACTCCGCCTATCCCGTGACTTGCGCGCCGCACCGTCTGCCGGTTCCTAACCGCACAACCCGCGATCGGTGTGTTGAGCGCATAAACTACACCAAGACCGCATTCTTAGTTAAAGTAAAAATAAGTTCATATTAACTGAGCTCGGGAGCTCGAGTTAACAAACATACAAACAAAACATTGTCTACACAGATAGATATCAACGAACATCTCAATTTGCATCGTCGCTGCCGTGAGCTGAACATTGACACTAATGACGAAAACAACTAAAAACTATCAATTTTCGTGTCAAAAAAGGGAAGGTCAGCATGCGATGCGACTGATTAACACCAACAATATTCTTTATTTTATGATAGTGATTGCAAATGTAGATATTTCAACAAAGTATAACAAATAATAGATTCTTTGACTCAATATAATCGAAGATTTTTGAAATCGTCTTTCAATATCTTGATTTTGATACCCTTATCGCTATATTTAGAAAGAAAAAAGTTAACATACGAGACAAAATTGTATCTGGTAGTCACCATTTTATATTTTTTGTTATTTCTTGTACCCTATGTAGCTCTTATGAACTCAAAGGTTCTTTGAACACCTCATTAATCCAAATCAATCTAGTTGTTTGATTGATATGAGATGATGAAGATTATTGTATATAATACATACGGGCGAAAAACATAGCTCTAAATCGGCCAGAAAACCAATACACCACAAACTTTTCAATTAGGTTACCGGGCGAATCCACATCAATCATTAAAACAATGATAAGCTCGTGGTTCCTATTAAGTTTCAATAAAAATATACACCATGTTACTTTGACACGGTAAAACATAACTTTCCCCAAGATTGTGGTATTTCGCATGTCAGTTTACGATATTTTAACAGTGGAACCGTTAAATGTTCATAAATACGATAGAGGTTGCCGACAAAACTGTTTAGAATGGAAACATTAATCGATAGCGCAGTCTATAACAAAAAGCTGGTATTGAACCTCGGTGACAACTTTGTGACGCTGATGCCACCACGCAAAAGAGAGAGCTATACATTTTCCACCATTGGGTTTTAACAATAAACGGTTGTTTGGTTTCCTTTGCACATATCTGCTTGCTCCCACATGCACATCCATTATATCTATTAATATCTGACCAATCCACAGCTTCGCACACGTAGTTTTTCAATAAAATCATTACCCTCCTTCTGCGCAGTTAGGTAAAAAGTAGCCTATGTCACCTGAGGATAGTGTAGCTTCCTAACGCTGAAAGATTTTTTTTAATTCGGTCCTGTAGTTTCGGAGCCTTTCAATGCAAATAAACAAACAATCAAATCTTTCCTCTTTATAATATTTTTATAGACATACATTCATTACATGTTCTTTCTTAGACTCGTTAGGTCACCGTACAGTTGGCCCTGAACATTTTCTTCTTTTTCTTTCTTTATTCTTTCTATTTTTATACTTGTGACCAGTTGCCAAAGAACCAAGATGGTGCAATAAATCTATGCACTTAGATAAATGATCCTTTCTTCCTCTAAACCAGGTTTATAATGATCAGCGGTACTTTGCCAACCAATTATTGCGCACAATTTTTTTTTACATTCTTTCCAAAGGTTAACTGGAAGATTTTGATTTCTGAAGTATTTGCCTGTATAAACGAACAAATGAATTTAATTTGTGCAACAAAGAATCATCTATCTATCTATCCATGATAATATCCCACTAGGGCTAGCCAGAGCCACTGGTACTGGTAACACCTATTGAAACTACTGTCATTACGTAAGATTGAGCCAGCGGTTCTAAAAACTCTACTTACAGGCTGTTTATTAACTCAGGAATGCAATAAAATAATCACCGCATAGGCCAGTTAATCACAGTTTTGATATCTTATTTGGAGGGAGCTAATGAGACGCATATATCACATTCGGTAATGATGACAGTTGTGTATTTATCAAACACTTTCGATCCCCCAAACTTTATGTTTGTGATTAAGGTACTTGTGTTGACACGATCACCGGCCAAAAGAGTCAAACTCTAGTATTTTTCATTGGATAACCGTTTTGTTTACATGAGTTAAGTTAATTATTTTTAAACTTTCAATCAGATCGATCCGTTCTTACTGGTTAACTTGAGCTTCATCAGTAGTATGTCTTTCTTTGACTTTTCTTTTTATATTTCTTAGTATAGCTTGTGTATGATCGCATGTTGAATATGTTAATTTTTATTGACTATCCGTATACTTAAGTTAAACCATATTAAACATTCAAATTGTTAATTGTTTTATGAATAAATGCTATGAAAGGTTGAGAAAATAGAATCTTTAAAGTCAGAATTAAGTTACTGATGTAAAAAATCTGTAAATGGTGTATACACAACGCATATAAACGAAAGCTACATACACCAGGTCTAAAATAAGTCAGTTGAAAAAAATGAGAATCAGTGTCAAGTTAAACATACAATAACTGGTGCTGTCTGCATGAATAAATTGAGTCATCAAACAACCGTGGCAATAATTAAACGCATTATGCATGCTGTGGTAGCGATGACGAAACGGAAAGAAAGCAAGCTGCAATTTGTAGTTCACAGAACGACATCTACTGGTGGAGGTACCTATACAAATCTTTTCAATACATACTATATTATGTTTTTATTAAACGAATCGTATATGTAAGCATCTACCAACAATTTAATAGATGATTTTAGTTTTAATGTTCTGAACAAGAACGAATCTAGTATGTTTAAAGCTATGGTAATCCGTTTTTTTTTATGATAAAACTAAACAAGACTTATGGGTTCCACGCACGTCAACGATTTCTTTGGCAAGCCTTGTGCAAGGCTTGCACATTCCTCTGTGAGAAGAATTCGGTAAAATTTCTATTTAGGCTTGCGCGAGCTTTTGTGGGAAGAATTTGTTTTCAAATATCTAGGTTTGTGTAAGGTTTGTGCAAAGAAATCGTTGGCGTGTGTGGGCTCGATTAAAACAATATATTGTTGCTGGAAAGTTTTTCACGCACCGGGTTCGCATTTTATTTTTGAAGTACCTACCTTTTAATAGGTACTCATGCTACTATGTATGTACTTAGACTGGAACTGCTAACATAAACATGTATGTCTAGAGATAGAAGCCGTTAGTAAAAGCAATTTCATTTACAACCACTATAATGTCCACACTTAATATGAACGCGTCAATAACACAGATCATTGAGCCAACTTAATTATCGTTTGCAGCTTGTAAGTGCTATTGGAACTGCAGAAACCACAGTCTGTCCCATTACATAAACGCAAAAAGCTTACTTGCAACTCTTGCAAGCAAGTGCTTATAAATTAGAAGAAGTAAAAACTAAAGAAAGATTCCTAGTTTGAAACGCAAAAAGCTTGTAACGGCAATTGAAACCGTAGAGCAGGTACTATTAACAAATGCAAAATGAACAGAAATGTCGTGTAGAGAGATCATTATTGAAACAAGATGTCACATCCACGATTGGCTTACACGCAAAACGGACCACTGCACATTGTATGTTAAATGGTACCACATTAAAGGGACGCTTAATAAACACATTACAGTGCGATATTAGGCGCGAGCGCAGAGCCGACGTGATTAAGTGACAGGAACGTGGGAACATACAGAGAGGGAGTGCGATGAAAGAGGATAGTTATAATAAACAAACAAATTGAGCAATGTGGTATTGCTTTGGGAATTCGCTATGAAGCAGCTTATAAGGTAAATCTGTGGGAAGTGGACACATGAGAAGAGCTAATAGACGCATACGGAAACCCGGAACGACCGGAAGCTCGAATTGATTGATTAGAACCTTAAAAAGTCAAAAAACCAACTGTAATACAACACCAGTATAAAATGACAAATATAACGAAGCACTAAAACCAGACGCGCATTGAACGTCACCACACAATGGATCCGAGCTTTTATGAAAATATCAATAATAGTATTGAATGTAGTTTAGAGCTATTAATTCGCGTGGCGCTGCAGACAAATTCAATAGACAGGAGCCTCCACGTGTCCCCAGGCTCTACTAGGGTGTCCCGTTTACATCCACCCGCCTATCCGTAAATACTATTTACGCTCGTATTGGAGATAAAATTGAGCGGCGACATTGCGAAGGAACTTTCAAAGGGTGCGAGTGGAACTTTATTATGCTATTTTATTGTTGTCATCGACACTCGTCGATATAAACGCCGCCTATATGGGCAATAGAATGCTTTTCGGTCGGTAAACTGAAAATCTAAAAGCTCGTTAAAATGATTGTAATAGAATGTTTGAATTGAAATGGCATGATACCGTTGTGGACCATTGTCGCATAGCTTAGCTCCTAACCCGATCGTCTCAATACGAGATGCGTCCTACTGGCGTTATCACAAAATATGATAGATCGTCGGTCGTACGACGACGCTCTCCCACGCGACGCGACCGTGATTAATTATAATTCGAATTTTATTCAAAGCGAACAGCGGACAAACTACGATACCAATCAATAAACGGTTCCATACCGACGACGGTACCGACATGATACCACAATTTACTGTTGCCGATAGCGCGTATGAAGACGTCAAAGCTGGAGTGAATAACAAGCTCAGATAGAAAACCCGGAACAATAGTAGCAGCATTTCATTGTGATACCGAATAGTAATTCCTTGTGCTCCGGTGATACAGTCTCGTGTAATATCACTGTAATGACGCAACGTTATATTGATGCAATCGCACGGAACGGCCAACAACATTATAGTTTATTGCAAGAAATAAACGCCATCAAAACCTCGGCGGCATTTACAAAACTACCCGTCCAATAGTATGAATAAAACATCCAAGTATAGCCGCACGGCAATGGCAGAATGCAACGTCTAAATACACACGAGACTCGTCATAATCTTCAACTAGTACATAATATAACATTACAGAACAGGTTTATTATTCAATAAACACATTTGTATCCACGAATTCCTGTGAGCCGTGTGTTTTGATCATTAGCTTTAGATATTAGAACCCCGCGAGTAACAGCTCACACTGTGTGAGAAATTGTAGGCTATTTGACATTATCGTCGCTAGAACATATAACTCCGTCCACATTACCCAGCCAATATCTCTGCGCATTTATTGCTCATGGCTTCATTATCTTGCAGAGGTCGCATCCTACTACAATACAAATATACGTTGCAAAAACGAACCCCTATATAAATATTATGATCAAAATAGAAAGTGACTTTTCGCTCGATATGATTCTTATTCAACTATTGAGTTACATTAAAAATAATGGGAGCCTATTCATATGACACTAATCACGTACTTATAACTGCATAAATCATAGAGCTCGCTCAAGCGCCACAAAGCTAGAAGCGACGCATCCCCGTCTTGAGATAATAAATAACATCCAGTTCTCGCTTTCAAAGCGCGGCCGGGAGGCAATAAGTCGTGGACGGGTCAGAGGTGAAGTGAATAAAAAACGTCAGACAATTAAATAGCGTTCTTGAAGGTTAATGAGTACAATAAATATGTTGTCGGCACCGCAGCTGCGGACAAACAAATGTAAGACCCCGTCACACGTGAAGAGGGTTCAACGGTTATACTAAACTCGCGACTCTATGGGAAGACGAGATGGTTCCATGCGCCCGCGCCGCTTGACTGTCAAGTTCATTGTCAAGACGCTACCACGATCTATTACGAACGTGACACATTTACTATAGAAACGAATCGAGGTTAAACAAATATTGGACCACGCGAAGAAAAGAGTTACTACCTTGAAATGAACCTTATTGTACGAACCTAAGTAGCCCAGTAAATCCACAATAAACACTTTATGGCATTCCTTAATCCGATGATTTAGTGAAGGTTACTTTGTCCCGGTTTAAATATGACCCAATTTTTTATTGACATCAGACGTGCGTATGAAAACAAACTACTTATAGAAAATCAGTGAAGCACATTATAGTAAAGAAAATGAAATCTTTATTAGTATAAGCCTTTATTTATGGATCAAATAGCATTAGGAAGGTGATAATTCATAATTATTGTCGAAAGGTTTTGTTGGAACCTTAAAAAGAATTTGTAGAGCTGTAGAGAGAGTAGTCTAAAATTAATGTATTTCTCAAATATTCTCATGCAGAGAAAAGTGGGATGAAGAAGAAAGTTACGAATATTAGCCAACTCGTCGTTTCAAAAAACGGAAAACTATTTTACCATCAATTATTAATAACTGAAACTAGCCGCATAAGATTCGTCTGACCCCTGATCAAATTATACCATTATACCTTTATTATGCGCACCGCCAAGGAGTGGCACGCCTTGCCTGAGTCTGCGTTTCCTGATAACTACAACCTTGGGGTCTTCAAGTCGCGAGTGAATAGGTTTTATCTAGGCAAGCGTGTACCATCGTAGACTGCATCATCGCTTACCATCAGGTGAGATCGTGGTCAAATAATTAATACATTATACATATATTTTTACACTATAATTGCCTATAATTTATACATATTTTATAGCTATCGTTAATTACGATATCGCCAAAAACAGAGGTTGTGCAACCACTGTGCAAATTCCCCCGCTAGGGTTTGCAGCATTCCACACGACTGGCCCAGACGGAACCATACCTGCGTTTGATTTATATCATAACGACTAGGGGGCAGGGGGAGCCATGGTGTGAATTCAATCGGCGAACTTAAACATCCTGGGGCCGACGAAACCAAGATAACAAGACCCCCGAAAAAACAACCAACGTGACAATTAAGAAAGTTGTGCAGTAAAATGAGTGTCTTCTTATATTGGAAGGTGCGAGCTATCACAGCGGGTATCAACTGCTGGCGCCTTGCACAATACCGGGCACCTTCGTGACCACTGACTATTATCAGTCTCTTATAGATTTTTTACCCTGACTCTTTATAAGGAACGTGACTGTACTGTTTATCGAAAACCGCCGACAGCTTAATATGGAATCGTGCATATGTAATCTTTTTACAGTCTAGTTATAATTTAACATTCACTGGCGCCAGACGATATTTGACACCGCTTTTCTTGTCATTAATAAAAGCTACGTATACCATTTCATATTTCAGCTCAGAATATAGCTTATGAATATATAAGTGGTTAAACTAGTTTTAAATAATAAGACGGAAATACGTATGGATAATTTGATTAACGTGCGCAGCGGACGTCTTTAGGCTCGAAAAATGCAGTACCACTGCTGCACGGCCATAATTACATCTCTGTTGTGTTTCACGAAGTTCAGCTAAATACATAGTGTGAATTAGGCTCGGCTCGTGCACGGCCAGACAATTTTGGAAACGTAAAAGCCCGTTTTGTCCAGAGATAGGGAGCATTATTGCTTCCGTTGGCATTTAGATAAATCTTGTCGGGGCACAAAATCAACAGGAACGTATTAACACCATCCGGATGGTAGAAGGCCGTGGGTGTTCTTAACCAGTCACATTTTTGTATGAGTTAACTACCGCATGAATATTTGGTAATGGACGTGAATAAGATAGAAGCACGCGCTAATGCTTTTTAAGCCGGTAGAGATAGTCGGTGAACCTCTTGGAACAAGTGTAAATTCGACTTAATCTAACCTGCGTGGTTCTAAAAGCTCAACCAAACATGAAAGTATATGCACTTTATTCAAATACACGGTTGTTCGTATCTCTGAATGAAGCAGTAGATACTCAAATCACTCGTGCACCTGACTAGAGTAACGGTTCCGTTGAGTCCTCTTTTTGTTTTTAAAATTTATTGTCCCAATAAAAACTACTACATATCAGCAGGTCACTATTACGAGTGCGTGGGGAGCTATCTCAATTTAGAAATGAAATTAGAATAAATTGTTTACGGTAATCGTTGTTTTGTATCTATTGCTTATAAATACATGATTTTGGAGTATAGTTTTACAGATGTATCGAATGCCACCTACCTACAGGTGCTAGCAAAGTTCATCTAAATTGATCAGCAGGTTGACAGTTATTTGAACTCTTACAAAAAGCACAATACGATCCAATACCAATACAAAAGCATAACCCGAGACCGAGTTGCACTTATGCCTTTAAACACATCGGTGGCTCTGGCTGACCGAGACGCCGCCCTGTGTTCTAAGAGACGAACAAACAAACCCATAGATAAACAAATGTAAATGACCGAAATGTGAACGTCATGTTTGGCATTCCCATAAAGCAAGGTTAACACGTCATTAGAGGTAATGATGGCGTTATTACATAGAGGGAGATGGTGAGCGATGGGCCAATGATCGGCTCGCGTGTGGTCTGGAGCCTTTACAAATACTGGACCACGTGTCCATGGCCTTCAAACAGGTGGGTTAGAGTCTGGCTTCATTAGCCTGTTTGTCTTTGAACAAATAGGAGTTCTATTTTAAGCAATGGGCGAGGGTTATTCTCCTTGCGTTCTATTTGGACTTAATAAGTATCGGAATTAAAATTAGGCTATTTCGTTTCAATTGCTGAAGCCCTTTTCTGGAAGTTCAGAAGTATATTTATACTCCTAAAACTTTAATCAATGAACGAAGTCTTCATAACCCTTCTGTAAATCATTTTCTTAACAAAAATTTCAACATGGCCGACGTACCCGATTCCTTAGCCATAGATGGTATCGGGATGAACGATAATTTATCGGGCTCTTATCGTCCGATCTGCGTAATTGATACGGGAGAAATCATGGAAGCTGTAGGGGCGCTATTGTCGTCGAATTATACTGAAGTTAGCTTACATTAGATCTGTAGAAGATCTTTGTGTTAGCGTACGAAGCATTCAAGAAGCGCTATAGTTTGAATGCCTGATAATGAACGTGGAGCACAACAATATATCAGAACAGGACACATTAAATAGAATGCACGTAAACAATCCTAAGAATTTTATGGGAAACAATATGCAATGAATTGCAAACACCCAAGCTTCTGTATTTGTGCCGCATCAAAAAGGAAAAGTACAATATATTCATGGTATCGCGCTCAACATATAAAATCTCGCGAAACTTATTGGACGCGATTCTGAATCGAATCCTCCGGTGGTCTGCAGATCATCTTCAGTTGGTACTATAATGCCTGTAGACCTGTGCCACTGTACTACAGATTTATTTTATAAAGGACTTATCGTGATGTCTTTATGTACAAGACTAGAAGTAGGATAATCATATTCGCAAGTAGTTTATACACCCGCCGTAGTTAATTAAATTATTTTCAAATTAAATTGAGCAGTCACAAACTTTCAATGTATACCTGATACAGCGGACTCGGCACGGAGCATTACCGCGATGAAGTGAAATTTCTATCAAGTAATAAAAGTAGTATAAACTCCTATTAAAATGCGTCTCGCCACCAGCGGAGCTTATTGCTACTAGTATTTCTCCTGTGGTACTCCGACAAATAGCGTCAATGATAATTCGTAGGGTGATTCGGCCGGCGCGTGCGCCCAACAACCGTCACTGATTGAGCATCGCATAAACCCAGGCCCGCCACCCACTGCCTGTCATTCGCATTGTATGGCGAGCTCACATTTAGGGACGACGTATCGGAACGCTTCGCAAAAAATCTAATAGGTCAACTGCAGATGATCCTGTACTGCTTACTGTTGCGCATTCAACGTGTTGTCGTTTATTATATATGTATAAAAAATAAAAAAAAAATTGCCGGACTTTTCACACAGTGCTCTTCTCTAGCCCCAAACTAAGCAAAGCTTGTACTATGGGAACAAGATAACTGATGGAATACTTATATACATTTTTTTTGTAAATACATACTTATAATATATAGAAAAACAACCAGACCCGGAACAAATATCTTTAGGGCTTGCAAACATTTGTTCCGTAGCGGGAATCGAACCCGCTACCTCCTGCGTCTCAGCCGGCTATTCGCCCACTGCACCACGGAGGTCGTCATAATAGGTAAGTAATAATAATAATAATAATAAGGAGGTCGTAATAGGTGTATAGTACATAACGTTAAATTTTATTCAAATCGAAATGGTATCAGAAAACTGCAGTCATAATATTATGCTGAAACTGCTGGTGCTAATCTGCGTGGCATGGCATCATGTAACTAAACTGCTTAGATGGTGGAAAGCCAAATGGTTTAAAAAATCCATTGCGTATTCAAAACAACCATATATCATCCGGTCCAGTATGTAACAACAGTGTGGGCTTCCCGAATAAGGATTTCGTGTCAGTAAGAGGCCATCAACCTGTCGTCCGTTACTCGCGTTTTGGTGGTCCTTCAATTCCCAACACTTAAAGAATAGGGGCGCCTTAACCACAACAAAAGAGAGCGCAATGCTTTCTCAAGCAAATAAGGTGCAATAAATTCTGAACGCGTCGACATTGTAGAACGAAATAAATCAATAAAGAAAACTGTGTCGCCAGTAATGGGTTAGTAATTCGTAATTTAATTGTAACATGCAATAAATCCTAAGCAATCTAATTTGTTTGACAGGCAAACAATTGTCGTCGCCGTAGTCAGAAGCGAAAACGAAGAGACTACTTCTTCTTTGAAAATGTATAAACCAGTTTAAAACCTCCAACTTCTGAACAATCTCCTTTCTTACACAGATCTTACCTGCATGCGATATCTGAATCTGATGGACCCTACATAAACCTTAAATAATCTTAATAGTATAAAATAAACGCTCGAATTCCATTTGAGCACCCCTGCATCAGACTATTGAATGCAGTATGCAATTCAGCAATCGGGAGTATATCACGGTGCAAATTGCCAATCAACTGGCGTTGATTAGTGGGGGTCTACGTCCCGACTTGCCCTTCCATAACAACCTCCAATAAAGTCCCACAAAATGCATTCCCATTCCCACCCTATTAAACACTAAATCAACTGCAATAATCAGAAGCAAATTGGCGCGACGCATTTTTATAAATTAATCGACCAACCCAATAATCGTATCTCATTTTCTCACCGCTTAATGTCAGCCCCTACTTAAGGGGTCACAGTGACTAATTGCATAATCAAAAAATTAAAACCAACTAAATAAATGAGCTCATAACTTAGCATGGTAATAGCAGACGGGGCGTAACAATCACGATATTCACGATTATCGTGTCCAGAATCTGTCGGTGACATCAGCGTAATGATGCCACAATAAGAAAAAAAGTACCATAATACAAAATGAGACGATGACAGCATTGGTACAATACAAGATTCACGCAATTGTGTGACGACTGACGTTGTGTGGTAGGTTTGTCTTAGAGATTAGCACACCAAAAATGCATTGTGTACAAAAACAAAGTGTTCGTAAACGACTATTTTAAGATCAAACAATTCTAAATGGCGATCATTAACACTGCCCACCGTAGTACAGAATCGATACGGCGCTAATCGGCCTCTCAGCGATTCTATTTTAGCACCTCGGTACTAATCACCAATTACCACGAGCCGATCTAGACATTGGCTTATGTGTCCACATGCCAACCTTTAAAACTTAACGCTGGCATACACATTGCCACGTTGGGTTTTATTACCTAATAGAAATGTCCACTAAATTATTTGCTAGAGTCTAGCACGCGTATAAACCTACATACTAGCTACGAGTATGCTACAAAGTGTCTGACTGAATATTAATACAACTCGCAGATAAAGTTATGACAGAATTCTTACACAAAGCTGTGATAATATTTTCCCTCGGCAATATTGCGAAATTAAGACTTCACAAGACCAGCGACAATAATGTTTGTATACGACTATAAATTAAACGACTTCCTGAATCAACCCCCGAATATTCGCCGCTTGACGCCATACGGAAACCAGACAAGAATAAATTATTGCCCTTCCTTAGATTTACACAATAGCAAAGTCTGGGGATTTTTTTCTAATTCCTTCACATAATTGAGGTGTAATTTTGCGCACAATGTCTAACCGCACCGGTGTAAGGACTTAGCGAGATCAGCGCACAAAAGGAATAAAGCAAAATTAGAAAGTTCCTTTGTCCGTTGCGCCTTCTGATGATCATGATTTACGTCAAACTAGACACCGGTTGTCGGACCTCATAAATTGAGCCGTAGTGTCCAATATTGATTGTTACGCGAACCTTACATAATTTAACAAAAGACGTTTTGGGAGGCGACGTGAACTTTGTTACATTTCAAAGGATACCGTTACCACGTTCATCAAACTGAACTGAGAATGATGTCGGCTTACTCATAACTGACGCTCGATCAGTTTCTTTATTAATTACAGGATCCTTTACACACTGATGAGTATTCAACACAGTTTAAACTAATTCGATCCGTCCTCGATCGGACTAGTTTTTGGTTTATATTTTACGAGCATGTAACGTTATATTACATGTCGATAAGTGATAAGTGCAACGTATGCTTGCCGTTGTCGGCGTCATGAAATGGACGTGCCTATCGACCTACATTTACTACCCCGTGTTCCCAAGCCTGTCATCGGTTTATGACTTTTTTATTCCGCTCGATAGCCAGAGAAATGCAACACCATTCCCGATTCAGATTTCCACGCCGATACTGAAGTGATACGCGCCATAAAATGTGTAAATGAATCGTTTTAGATCAATCACAACGCAATAAAGTAAGCCAGTCGTGATGAAAGTACAATTATGTAAACACGTGAAAGGACAAACCATTTCCATGAGCAGTGACCGGCTGATAAAACAGAAAAGAAACAAATGGAATAAAGCGTGTTAACCCTCGTAATGCGGGACACATATCACTTCGATGGCGTTTATAAAAGGACCAAAATTGAAATTCGATCGCATTACTGATACGTAATAATCATGTCATATTATAGCGACCTGTCATAATAATAGGGAACGAAGTCTATTACGGTCTTATGTTTTGACGTTGATACACTCGGCCGAGTTAGTTTATCTGAGTTTGAACTTTTAATACAGGATCACATCTATACTACTCTTTCACGTACGAAGGACCACACATTAAAGCAGAGGAATCGATACTAGCACCGATTTAGTTTCTCGACTATAACCACCGCATACCAATGCGTTATGAAATCGATTAAAGCTGCGATACCGATCAATCGCATTAAAACCACTAATCTATTACCGGTTCACACCTCCACGAGAGAAACCAAACTTCTCAATATAATTGCTGGATTTACTGATTCGGGAGGTCCCGACTTTTGTTCGTATTATATTACTCGTAAGAATTTTATAAGTGAAAGAGAATTGCGGTAAAAATTGTCTCTCGCTAATCTTATAGAGAGAATAAAAATGCCAAGACGTTACAAGTGTATTTTTATGATATCTTTATACACGTGCCAAATAAAAATATAAGCAACCATCCAATCGATGCCGTCTCGACTACGAGTGATATCGTAAATATGCGGCAAAGAAAATATTGATAATGTGGTTGTTGAAATATTCGACGGATTGATAAAATGCGTTCCGTCTGGCATCTGTTCAATCGCTTTCGCTGATGAAAGTCAAAACATAACTGTCCCTATAAAAAAATACTTTATTGGCCAGAGTATCACTTCAGTTATAATATAACTTATGAGTGACGTCCGAAGCTACATAGATAAAAATTATTTCATAAAATATCAAGCAATTAGTAACACTTTGATCTGATGCGACTGTAAGGACAAAAGTGCCATCTGCCGCCATGATGAAAAGCAAACCCCTTGTATCTGTCGTCATTCATCATAATTACAATAAGGACTCCAAAAAAATCACCATTGAAAATATTTAAAGCCTTCACAACCGACGGTATGTCACGACCTATCCACAATAGAATTTCGAGAATTTGAATCTAAACTAAAGATTCATAACAGAAACTTTATATCAACATTAAATCATAATAAAGAAACAATTGTAGAATGGTATCCAATTACACTACCGATTGATATTACTACAAACCGCTATAATTCAAAGGGAACAAAACTATCTTAATTTATGACTCAAGTCCCGTTGAATAAAGGAACCGAATCAAAGCGCCACGGAAACCGTGTACAGGTGTTTTTTTTAAGATGTAGAGATAAAAAGATTCCATCCACTATTCATACAGGCTCCCGCTGTTTTATCATAAACGGGATTACGTCCTTCGAAGGGACCGTTGAAACAAATATTTTGACAAGAGGCAACGCAAATAGGAGGTAGAAACGGATTAAGGTCACCTAAGGTGCAAATACTCTAATCTTTATCTGTATAATCTTTTATTTTAGAAGCTGCCGCTGTAATCCTCTTATTACGAAACAGTTAATCTTTCGAGTTTAACTTCTTGTAGTTCATGTCTGTTTTACACAAAGCGTTATCGCCTCTCGCGCTTAATTTACATCTGAGGGTAGCATCAAAAGGAGTACCTCACCGCAATACCGCATGTCGGCAAGTCGGTATCTGAGCTGTACTTTCAAAACTCGCTCATCGAATAGCTTTATTTAATTTTAGATAAGTGATCAGATTTAGTGAAGATAATCATAAGATAACTAAAATGTAGAGAATTTTCGATTCAAAACAAAGAGAGTTTGGTAACGCGTGAAATCAGGAAGTATATTACGTTGAGGCACTCATAGAAACCCTAAATTTAATGGGTTTTGTAATGTAGACTTTGTTAAATCTCGTTGAAGATTTAAACACACATCCTTAGAGGTTTTAAATAAAACTAGCTGTAAATGTTCGTATTTTTACGTCGCTTTTGGCAAGCTTTTAGTTTGCGTTTTTCAAAATCAAGAATAGATGTTCATTTTATGTTCACTGCCCGCGGCTTCGCGTCCTTGAAATTTCCCGTTCCCGTGGGAACTACGGGATAAAAACTATATAGAACACTCTTGTCAAAATTACGCGACACTTCATGTAAATGACTTCACGTCAATGAACGAGATGGTTAAATTATATGGATATTGTTGATTCAAAAATATTGAAATTGCGATTAAAAAATGGTGGGGGTAGGAGGCTGAAAAATAGTTTAGGTCCTATTCTCAGACCTACCGAATATACACAAACAATTTCATAAGAATCGGTCGAGCCGTTTCAGAGGAGTGCGACCACAAACACCGTGATACGAGATTTTTATATACGAGGCATGCCTTTTAAGTTCTGTCGTTTCCATATTTTCCGGCAATTTTGAATTTGGAACTGTTCTATATTCGAATGTGTTTACATTTTGAATCTCAAAACAGTTGAAAGTATTAGGATTAATGCTATTGTTTAGTCACAGTTTCGATTTGAATCTGTCAGGTCACGTACGAAAATGAATCTTTCTAAGGAAAATGTTCGTGCAATAATTTTCTACAACTTTAGAAGAGGCCTGACACGGCTTCAGTGTTTAGAAGAGCTAACATCTGTGTTCAGTGATGTAGCCCCATGTCTGCGGACTGTCGAACGCTGGTATTTAGAATTCCAGCGTGGACATACTAGTGTCTGTGACAGATTTCGCGAAGGACGCCCAAAATCCGCCTTCACTGAAGATAACATCATTGCTGTGAGACAACTAATTCTCGAAGATCGTCATGTGACATATCGAGAGATAGAGGCTCTATTAGGCATCTCAGGGACAACCATTCAGAAGATCTTGCATGAAGCGCTTGGTGTGAGAAAGCTAGTTTGCCGTTGGATACCGCATCTGCTTTCCGACGATCACAAGGCGGCCCGCGTCAGATGGTGTAAGAAAACTCTGCAAAGGTTCAACCGAGGGGAGTCAAATCACGTCTACGACATCATAAGTGGTGACGAATCTTGGATCTATGCCTACGATCCTGATACCAAACAACAATCTACAATCTGGGTCTTTCAAGACGAGCCAAAGCCGACTAAAGTTGTTCGTTCTCGAAGCACTTCAAAGAAGATGGTGGCCACGTTCGTTGGAAAAACCGGCCATGTTGCGACTATTGCACTTGAAGATCGTAGAACGGTTAACGCAGAGTGGTATACTACAGTTTGTTTACCACAAGTCATCGCCGAACTTCGAAAATCTAACTCAAAGCGACGCATCATCCTGCACCACGACAACGCAAGCTCACACAGCGCTCGTCAAACGATTGAGTATTTGAAGCAGGAAAAAGTAGAAATTCTTGACCATCCTCCATACAGTCCTGACCTAAGCCCTAACGATTTCTTTACATTTCCTAAAATTAAGAAAAGTCTTCGTGGTCAAAGGTTCCAGTCCGGTGAAGAAGCAGTCGACGCTTTCAAGACAGCCATTTTGAACACCCCACTTTAGAGTGGAATAAATGTTATAATAACTGGTTTGAGCGAATGGAAAAGTGTTTTAAGCTACGTTGTGAATACTTTGAAAAACAATAAAAAGTACTATAAGGTTCTAGATGTGTTTTTTTCTTCAAACGACAAAACTTAAAAGGCATGCCTCGTATTAGACAGAAGAAGATGAAACCTTACATGCCAAATATATATATTGCTGGACATTTCACACAGCGCTATCTAACCCCAAATTAAGCAGAGCTTGTACTATGGGAACCAGGTAACTGATAGAATACTTATATACATTTTTTTTTGTAAATACATACTTATAATACATAGAGAAACAACCAGACCCGGAACAAATATCTGTAGATCATGCAAACATTTGTTCAGCAGCGGGGATCGAGCCCGCTACCTCCTGCGTCTCAGCCGGCTATTCGCCCACTGCACCACGGAGGTCGCCAAATATTTTCAAGATCAGTTTGATTCGAGTTTTCCATTAGTATAGGGTGGTCCGAGCCATAGGCATCGGCATCTCGCTTGGTATGCCTCGGATTATGAGGACCGTCTGGCATGGAGCGGGTTCTGATCCTGCGGTGACCCACATGATGAGAATGCCATTTGTTAGATGTTTTCATTATACTAGGAATTTCAGTCTAAAAGCGGTTTGTAGCATAAAAACTTCTCTACTATGTACCCGGTACAAATTGTACTTTTATAAGCATAAAAATCTAAAATATTATTATTTTTTTATTTTACGGGTAGACAAAGTAAATCTCACGTTATGTTAGCAGCAAATTTTAACTTTATTTCACGGTAACGAATCAAAAAAAAGGACTCTACATTTGAAACCAGCTTCTAATCCTCTTTGTGAACAACCAGATAAAACCTGAAGCTTTTCGAAATTTATCTAATTAATTTTGATCCGGATTCATCCTTCCTAAAAAAACCTTTTTATAAAATGGCGCTTACCCCGTTTAATGAAAAGGTATTTTATAACTACAGGATAAATAATGTTTCTCTCCCTATGTTTCGTTGTCAAAATGTATTTTTTTAATATCTTACTTACACTTTGGCTTACAAACAAAAACTACAAACTACAAAATGGCCAAGTCAAAAGTAACCTAAACCTACGAGCATGTACGTATTTTTTTTTATTAAGAGTGAATGAGGCTAAGAGCGATACCACACAGGCGAGTTGCGAGCGTGTTACCAACGAGGCGATTTGTAACGTGCACGCCGCGATGTTACAATTTACAATACAGGTTCTTTCTAGGCAAGCGGGCTCCATCTTCAATCACACCATCAGGTGAGGTTGTCTGAGTGGTCAAGCGCTCGACTATCACCAATAAAAAAAAGTGGCACTCCGGGAGTGCCGACAGAAATGAAAACTTGAACAATTACGAGATACTTATATACAGAGGTTTCGGTAACGGTAACAGGGTCGCGAATTCAATAGTTTTTTTCCCATCTCAAAAAATGCCCAACGTGCCTAAAGAACTTTTCACCTAAATTTTACGCTACAATAGTGTCTACAATATGACTGGCTGAAGTGTGGCGAGACGCGCGTCTTTACAAATGAAGATCCGTGGTCTCATCTGAGTAACAGGCATGACAGTAGGTATGGATGTAAAAGTACTACATTACATATAATGAATTTGTAATTCTCGTCATTCCTCGTTACCAACAGTTACACAAGTCGATAAAGCAGACAGGTTTGATGTTGATGTTGACTGAAACAATAACGAGAGCTAACAAGCAAGAGGCAGTTTCCACAAATATGGACTCTTAGCATAATCTTTTGAGTAAAGCTTGTAACATGTTGATGATAAAGATTCGAATTCAAATTTTAAATGAAATCCTAAAATTACGATGTTTTGGGACTACATCTACATCTTTGCCAGTCAATTCGGCCATGGGTCGAACAATCGCTGGCGTTGAAGTGTGTAAAGTGTTATTGTGTGGTTATTTTAACCTATACCATATAATCTACCAATACCAGTGGACCACCACCGGTGGGCAAAGGTCTCCCTATTAATTTCCAGGTTTTATACTTGCAATGTAACCTATATATATAAACCTATCTGTCCGAAAGGTATTAAGATCATAACGCCACCAGCCACCACGCCAACTTTAAAAAACTAAGAATTCCTTTGGAGTAAGATCAAGATCAGAAATAAGGGGATCCGAAGACAAACCATAGCACCACATAGCTCGAAAAACTGACGGCCGCTGGGGCAGAAAGGTTCTAAAGTGGAGACCGTGCACTGGAAAGCGCAAAGTAAGACGCCCCCCAATAAATGGAAAGACAACTAGATAAAGGATGCTTGGAGCGTTGAGTGCAGGCTGCACAAAATCGATCGCCAATGTTCAGCAGTGGACGTCTTATGGCTGATATGATGATGATGAACAAGACACTTCTGGATATCTGCGTAGGTATTCCATGATGTCTTGTTTCCGGAACCAAGCCAAAGTTTCCTACAGGCAATGCAATGCAGTACAAATTAACACAGAAAGTCAAGTGTAGTATAAGATGTTTGCCATCTAACTGTGGAGTCGAGTGAACGCCCAAGGCAGGTACAGTTAGACAAACACGCATTGTACCTTATGAACCAATAATGCATTTCATTGTGAGTGCTAATACAGGTGCAAATGGTACTATTTAAAGCCTAAATTCACAGGATGTCTGTGGTTAAGAGCTTTAGCTTCACGTAGACTCTACAGGGCCCTCTTCAACCGAAACCTTTTAAACAGCTACGCAAAAAGAGCATCTATCTTTGATTTCGTGTAATCATAGCTTTCAAACAGATGTATCGATTTGAATGCCATTTTTTTTAATTTGTTTAGATAATATCAAAATACCGACCAGAGGTGCTATGGAGTGGGGCTATGCTTTGTGTTTCTTCACGAGTTCAAATCAGAAATGAGGAGATTCGTAGACAAACCAAAGTTACTGACATAGCTCAGAGGATTAGCAAGCTGAAGTGGCAGTGGGCGGGGCACATAGCTCGATGAACTTACGGCCGTTGGGGCGGAAAGTTTTCGAGTACTCGAGAGGTTCTGGAGGGAAAGACACGCACAGGAAAGCGCAGCGTAGGATGGCATCCCACTAGATGGAAAGACGACCTGATAATAATTGCTTGAAGCCGTTGGATGCAGGCCGCACACGATCGGATCGGTCGCTCCGGAAATCTATGAGGGGAGGCCTATGTTCATCAGTGGACGTCGTATGGCTGATATGATGGTGATGATGAATACCAAAATCAGGATTTTTTTTATTGTAAATACCATAATATTTGATTGTATCCCCCCCATGCTTTATCCCGGCATGATTCGGTTGTAAATTCGTATTTCTTAATTTTCGGTTAACACGTATTTTATTATTAATTACAACAAGTTCGTAAAATTTACCGATTTATTTGTACAATTAATAATAAAATACGTGTTAACCGAAAATTAAGAGATACGAATTTACAACAGAATCATGTTGGGATAAAGCATAAAAATGGTCTGACGGAGCAAGACTCCTTCAGTGGATTTCGATTAAGATTTTCATTCATCTGAAATATAGAAATGTACAAGTAACGCCATCTAGCGTTGCGTAGCGAAATCAAATTTCACTATGCTTTAGAGTTATAAAAATAAAATAGCAGATGGCGTTAGTGTCAATTTTTAAGAAACTAGTTTTATAAATCTACAGTACAAACAATAGTATTTTTATGTTATAGTGTTATCTGACACTTAGTGCGATTTTCGCAACGATCCCTATAATTTGTCAAATCATACAAATACGTCAAATTTAAACATGTTTAGTTCAACAAGATTCTTGTGCAAGCCGGCCTTACATTTACTTGGAATGGAATAAAATGGAATGGTTTTGGATTCTCATATTAATTTAGAAAGACAATTCGGTTAAAATTCAAGCATGGCAAAGTAATTTCAATTTATCAATCATTCAAGAAACAATCCCACTAATATTATAAACGCTAAAGTTTGTATGGATAGATGTTTGTTACTCTTTAGCTAGTATTATAAATGCGACAGTTTGGATGTTTGTTTCTTGAAACGGCTGAACCGATTTCAATAAAATATGTTATATACTTACAATATGACCTGGATAATACATAAGACTACTTTTTATTCATAGACCATGCATGCGAAGCCGTGGATGGAAGCTAGTTACTCAGAAATTAATAAGTACCCTTAATTGCAAAATGAGTGCATATAGATTTAATTGTGTTTTTATGAGGAACATAATTCATATTTATAGCTCATTGTATTGTGTACACTCTACGCTACTCTCTCTCTACTCATAATTGGTACAACAGTCTAGGTAGGTTTTATTAACTCAATAATTTGTCAACTTACCCGTTTTAATGGCACCTTGAAGCAAATAAATCTGGTGCCCTCAATCACATTTCCACAAGCCTTGTAGGGAATCCATCTAAAAGTAAGAGAAATTACATGATGACGTAGAGAGAATATGTTTCTAGATTTACGCGGTGAAGATATTAGGACCACAAACTTACCTATCTGGAATTGGTTTAGGTGGCATTTTGGACACTTGATTAATTATTTACAATTTCATACAAAAAGCGAACAAAATAAACAAAACTTAACCTCAAAAAAATTACGATTTTGTTTTGACAACTGACAAGTCTTGATGATCCATGACAGGAACAGTTTCCACTATGTCAGATTATGCCGTCGACCATTGACCGAGATTCCGTGAATCGTGTCGTTGACGTCGTCGGTCGGTAGAGTAGACTGTTTTGCTGTTGTCAAAAAAAAGATAAATAAATAGGAAAAGGAATACCTAATCAAATCAAAAACAAACTTTTGAAATCGACTTGGCTGATTGAAAAGTTCATACGTTTGGTGGTTTTTACTTTTATTTACCGTAAAAAAATAACAGTGTCCACGCAAGTGACTATAACTTTACATTTATTAGTTAAAATACCCCACCTAAACTAATAAACAAACAGGCATGTAAGTTTTGGGGTTAGTTGAAACTCTGACTGAGAAAATAATGTAGTTTTGATTTGAACCAGTCTTCATGCTGCACACAAAACCTTGCTTAAAAAGGTATTTTACTCCGTTGCCATAGCAACGTAATGAAAAGAAGAGTTTGTTTGATCGAAACAATAGAAGACGGTATTGCTCTCAAAAAAGTAAAAGAAAATACAAGCCAGACCAGTTCTAAAATGCATAGAAACACTATCTGGTATAGGTCATTAGTTGATGCTGAAAAAACATGCCTCAAGGAGGATAAACTCAAAAAGATACACTATAATTTCGACGATGGCAAGGAGATGGTTGAGGAGTACAATGTGGACACCCAAGTGATGTGTCGGAGAGCTTGGAAAATTAAAGGGAAGCTTGGAGGCGAAGGCAAGTGGGATGTGGAAGTCGGAGACCAGATTCCTGATGGTACTCCGAACAATGACGTTGATATAATGGAAGCTAATGATCAGGTCAGCACCCATAATTTTTAAGTATATGAACTAGTGGCTATACAACCCCGTAGCCCAACTAATGTTAAGCAGTTTGCACTGCCACACAACTGCATTACCTCACAGGTTACTTCGAACTAAAACTTGGCCTAGATGACATTGAGTTGCACCCCTGACCCTGAGACATACATGTTAAAAGTCCTATGTGCCTGTAATTATACCTAACAAATTTGTCTTGGTTACTTTTCCATAGGAGTATGATTGCTTGTGTTTTTTTTTTGTGTTGTTTTGCAATAGGTACTCTTCAGCTACTGATTATTTAGTAATGTCATGGCAATATAGTTGAATCTATCACCAATAACAATGGCATCTACATAAATGAGTACTTATCCACAAAAATGCATAATCACATAATGCTTTGTGATACTACTAAAAACGTAAACTAAAATCTTTGTCCATTTTTATTTTTATTCTTTCACAGCCTACTGTGACTAGACGAAACACCAGAGTGAACTTGGAATGGCGTATTAGGAATCTACCTTACCCTATAGACATCTACTCCATCAGCACCAACAATGAAGAGAAATGTATAATTGTCCGAACAACCAACAAGAAATATTTCAAGAAGCTACAAGTGCCCGAGTTGGCCAGGCTGAACATACCACTGGAGCAGTCTAATATACAATCCAGTCATCAGTACAATACTTTGATCATCTTGGTTGGTAACATTTTTCTTTGTTTTCATTCTGAATTAACTTATGTGTTTAATGTTCTGTTCTACAAACATGACAGAGGTATTATTTTACACAAAGAGACCGAATACTCTACTATAATCCCAATGTCACATCAAAAACTTACATTGTATAATGTAGAGATAGCTAGTTTGTTTAATTTGGGTCTGGTTGTTTCTCTATATACCTATTATAAGTTTGTATTTACAAAAAAACCATATTTAAGTATTCTATCAGTTATCTGGTTCCTATAGGACAAGCTTTGCATAGTTTTGGGGCTAGATGGCGCTATGTGAAAAGTCCAGCATTATTTATTATTATTAAAACATCCTTTTATCCATAGGAATCCACTGCTAAACATGGCCTTAACCATAAAATTCCAAAGTAACTGATTATGTCTAATCGTTTTAATAATTATATTATTTGTATATATTTTTTTCAGTACAAAAAACCTCAGCTACTTCTGGAAATGGATAAAGATTGGTATGAGCAATTAAAGAATGTGAAACCTACAAAAGATATACCAAATGACTGTAAGACGCAATAAATATATTTATATTAAAGTTACAATTTGCTATTATTTTTACTTCTTATAAAATAGTCTGCATACTATAGAACTCTGTATAATTATATACTTTTAGCTATGTAAACTATTTTAATACATACCTACATATCTAGCTATATATTGTTATTTGATATAATAAGTAAACAATTGTTTTAATAATTATTATTATGTTATAATGATTCATTGTAAGTGTTAACAATATTCCTTGAAATATTTGTTATGGCAACACACAATAGCAATATCGTGTTGCTTAAGGAAAGTATAAAAAATGTAGTGGTAACCATCGCATATAACAAAGTAAAGCTGTCTTGGGGTGAAAACGCACACTGTGAGTATTCGTTTGTTGGGCTTTCAACGTGTAAACACCTTACACAAGCATAAAGTGATTTCCAAGCGTGACGACGTACAACGACGACGACATACAAAAAAAACTAGTAACTTGTAAAATCAAACAGTCTCCTGAATAAAGAGAAATAAAGAAGTTGTAGAATAGAGTACTATCAAAAACTCCTGACCTAGGTAATAAAGTGGCTGCATTTGTAATCTAAGTGGAGCTGCCAACAAACCATTAATCTTCTTAATTATATTCTTTGTAAAAAAGCCTGAAACTAATTGAATATAGGGCCCACCCAATAAAAATAAAAGTATAATAAAAAAGACAATTATTATTACATAAATCAATAGATTACTCTTCTAATCTATAATATCTATCCTAGTCCATAGCTAATGCTTCAGCCTGTTTCTTCAATTCTTCTTCATCAATATCCTCTTCCAATAAACCTTTAGATGCGAGATACTCTCCATATTGTTTAGGTATCCCCATGAATGTTTTGATCTTCTGTCGCAGTTGTTTCCAGGTTTCTTGATAGTAATTCTTCTTGTCTCTTTCCATCGATTTGTAATCATCTCCATATTTGTCCAGCAGGTAAGTTATGAACTCTACTTGACTTTTAGGTAGCCTGCAAATACATAAAATTATATAATGTAAATACTTTTTTCACACCACCTGCTCCACAATGTCAAATTATGTCATAAACCACACTGAAAGCAAGTGATTAAATCCCTACGGCTGAGCCGGGAGTAAAGTTGTACTAAATTTCGTGATTTGAATTTGGAACCTCATCTATGTTAAAATTTGAACCAAAGAGATCCACAGCAATAAACAAAAAGAACTTATTTGTAAATCGAACTAACCTCTGTACAGAATGCACGAACCTAGATTTGGTTTTTATTGTCTTGCAGAAAGTGTGAAAGTAGATTATTCTTCTCGTGGACAAAGCTTTCTGCATCTTGGGCGTGCTTATATCCCTCTGCACTCAAGATTCCAGAAACTCCCTAGCTCTGCTAGTGAGTTAACTCTAAAATCCTTCATAACGTTCGGGATTCAATATAGTGCCCATGACGCAACTACTGCCTAGTTTTTTTATGAAGATGGAACAAGCAAATGGCCCACCTGATGGTAACCATTACCTATAACATTATATATGCATTGACATGTTAGTAGGTGTACTACAACTTATTATTATTTATAGCCTCTGTAAACTGACAAATTTGTTTCTTGATTGCTGGTATCATAATAAGTTGTTTATGTTTGGTGTGTCTATTTTCACTCATACACAATAGTGAACATTTTGACATAACCTCCTAGTAATACAAGCCAGGGCCTATACAGGCAGGTCGCAAACAGGAAGTTCGCTATAGGAGTTAGGAATAAACTAGACTAATTAAATATAAGAAGTTCCTTACATAAACTTTCTTGCACGAGGTGCCCTTGCTTCTTTTTCCAAAATCTCAGCAACTTCCTTTTTGGGTGGGGGAAGTCTTTCTACCTCTTCTTCCTCCTCAGATTCATCACCATTTACTATTTTCTTAGCTTGTTTCAATTTCATCTCTTTTAAGTTGGGAATTTTGATAGCCTTATTTGGATCATTCACCAAACCCATATTTTTGAGATTACGATGCGAAGACTTGTTGTGGTTCCACGCGTCGTTAATGATTTTTCTGTAAATACAAAATTAGAAGTTAGATAGTCTTGACGATTGAGTTTACACACAATACCTGAAAGCAACTTACAATTTGATGTTACCAGTGCTCTTTTGTTTAAGGTGCATCCTCTTGCGATTGAGCTTGTGTTGATAAGTTTTCTTACGGTGTTGCTTTTTTATTTTCATGTTGAATTTGTCTGATAGTTTCTGCTTCAATTAAAACGTATTTTGTTGCTGAAATTTAAAAAACACAAGTCAACACGTGAAACTGCATCGTGCTTGCTTCTGACAATGACAATGACATGACAACTATGACAAAGACAACAACGAAACTGACAGTGATGTGTTACAAAAGGGTTAGGTACTTCTCATGTTATGAAAATGTCAGTGTCAACTGCACGTTTACATGCTTTCCTTTCTTAGAGCATTAAGTTTCCTTCCATTCTCAAAATTAAATTTTTGCTCTTGCTAAATTCGTGTGGTGTGCGTTCTTAAAATTGCGACTGAAGAAATATTCTGCCAGTTGTGGATTAAAGAACGATACCAAAATGCCTCAGACCGGTGCCACAAGGTATCAAAAGTTCCTGAAATCAGAGAAGTCAAAAACAAAGTTGAAGGCAAAAAAAGACTTGCCGAAAGGGACCAATGTTACTAAAACCAATTTCAAAGTGAAGAAGATTGTAATAAAGGAACAGTTGAAGAAGCATGTTGAAACAGAGTGGTTATCGACCAGAAAACTAAACGTAAACGAACTTCTGTCACGTTTGAAGCACTTTAACACAAATACCAAGAAAGAAGCTCTCGAGGGGCTCAAGGAACTCATAAATATACATCCAGAGGTACTGGAGCAGAATCTTGGACAACTCATTAATGGAGTTACTCCCCTAACGTTAGATATTGAAAAAATTGTAAGTAAATGGTTGTACCTTTCTAGAAGAAAGGTGAAAATAATATGTTTAGATAAATAGAAACAGGGAAACGCTCTTTGTGGCTTTAACTATTATTCTTACTGTTTTAGGTGCGACGAGAAAGTCTTCAAGTTTTGAGCAAGATACTGACAAACACAAGCATTCAGAAAATAGATCCATTTTACGATATCATGTCCACTTACTTGAGAAGTGCCATGACCAACATTGATTTCAGATTACAGGAGGACTCCCTCTTATTCCTGGACCTACTCTTATCATATACCCCTCAAAAAGTAGCTGAAGACTTCCACAAGATCATACCAAACTTTCTAAGCATGATATCAAAGCTACGAGTTGATTCAAAACCAGGCAGAACCCTGACTGTCAACTTGGGAAGCCAAATGACAAGTGTCAAATGGAGAGTCAAAGTATTACATCGCCTACAAGATTACCTCAATAAGTTTGTAAAGAATGAACAGATTGATGATGATAAAGTCATCACAGACAATACAAAAATGTTTGATCCTGAGAAGCTGAACTACTATCCTTTGTTTAACCCAAATAACACAGCAGTGTGTCATTTGTCATGTTTTTCGTCCAAGAAAGCACAGGAAACAACACCAGTCGATGAGGTTGTAAAGTTCATAGAGTACATTGATACACTGATGCCTCTGCTGTTTGAGACTTGGCTGGAAGTTTGCCCTAACACATCTTCAGAGAAGAATTTCGAAACTGTGATCAGTGAAGATGCAGCTTCTTTACTGAAGCATACTTTGGAAGTTATTGCATTGTTATGGAATCTAGTCCAACATTTCAACAAGAAGAACCCAAGTTCCAACATTGAAAAGATTTTCTGCCAAAAGTACCGCCAGCAGTACACACAACACTTTGTCAGAGGTTTCCCATTTGTGACAAATGCAAGATCGAAACAGAAAAATGATTCCACTCCATTTGAGAATTTGATCACGGACCCTAAATTGGTAGCTGAAAATTTAGAAATATGCCATTTGTTTATCCTTCTGAACCCAAAAATCAATGTAAAGGATAATAACCAGGAAATTATGTCTGTTTTGAATTACATCGAGAAAATGTTTAATCAAAACACTCAGGACAGTGTAAACAATGTCATTCTAAAAATCCTACACACAATATTTTCCAAAGAAATCAATGGCTGGACCAAAACAGTGGCTGTCATGGATGCACTCTTCAGGAAAATTATATGGGCATATTTCAACAAAACTATGTCAAGTTCCTTCAAACAGAAAATATTTACCTTGGTCTGTCAAATTGCACTTAATGACAACATGAACCATTTCCATAAAACTGATGCATTTGCAATGTGGCGTACCAACCTTCCCGACATCTTAATGGATGCCACAATTAATGTTCAAACAATTAACATAATCCAGAAGTATGCTACTTGTAATAATGATAATTTTAATGATGTAGTTGAGCCAAAATTGTTAAGAATAATCAAGAATTTGCCATCTATAAAGATAACTGATGCTATGAATGATACCAGTAGTTATCACAAGCTATTTTCTTTGCTATACTGGATAAAAAACTGGGATACTTGTTCTTTAGATTTACTTGAAAATCAACTCACTGCTAATTTATACAAAAGCGATCATGTCAGATTTATCTGTGATACTCTGAAATTGAAAACTTTTAATAAAACATAATTGTACTGTAATAATTATGTAATATTTTATTAAACTCAAACACATGCATTGTGACAGTTATTCCGTTAAATTATTATACCTATACAGCAAGGAACTAAATAACATGGTAACTTCGTTACAACATTGCAACACCAGGGACTATAAAATTTTTAACTACATTATAGGCTAAAGTAAATTATGCAAAACCACATTTTTCCAACATTTACTACATCATTTTTTAATGCATAATACTGAAGATAACATCTATATGTAATAGAGAGTATGTCATTACAATATATTATTATCATAAATAAAACTAAATGAAGGAATTTATTTACACTTGTTATTATTGTTGATATGGAAAGGATGAAGTCTAAGGGTTTATGCACACAGCGCATTCGATGCGCGTTTTCGAACAAACTTTTGTATAATGTACGTTTGTATTTATACAAATGCTGCAATTTACTTTTTGTGCAATTTGGGCCTCTACGACTCCAAAAACATGCGTCTGCCCGTTTAAAATCGTTTAGATAGGCAATTGAATGAGTTATTACTCTTGCACTTCCTTTCGGGAAAGCGCACGATTTGCCACCAGTTAGGTACCTATGTATGTATTTATTTTTTCCCTCGTTTGCACTGTTTATCCTTTTATTCTTTTATTGTTCTATTTATAAGGCGCGCGGCGCAGTCACACTGATAACTATGGTGCCGGCACTCGTTGACTTGATGCAGTTGATTGACTCACTATTCTAACTATCCTGCCATCCTATAACTCCTTATTCACAATATTTGTGGGTTGTATAGTAAAACTTGTAAGTTTTGGCACTGAGCGCACGAGTTGATTTTAATTATGTTACTTATATATTTTAATTTACTATGCTAGTTGAATCTTAATACAAGTCATCTACTTGTTTATTTTCATATGTTTTTATATTTATATATGTTAGCAGACTTCCGTGTAGGTACTCACAAAGTTTCCAACGGAAGACCAGCGCTGTGTTACCTTGCTGTGACATAGCAAAATGCTGAGTTGGAACCTGTTTGTGGCGGCTACTAATAACTTATATTTGGTAATCTTTTGTTGTACTGTATTTTTGTGTAGTTAATTTTGTTGTTATTAGTGGTTGGCATAATAAAAATATTTTCTTTCTTTCTTTCTTTCTTTCTAAAATACGCCGTGTGCATGGCTCTTAAGGAATTTTGGTAGCAGCATAATATCTGCCACTAAATTTTCTACCTTAAATAAAAAGCGCACAATAACATTATTCTCAAATAAAATGTACATAACCTAGAGAACTTTTTTGTAGATATTAATTTCCTTTTTTTTTATCGCACTTCGTGTGAGTGATATAATCTATAATTTAGAAGAAAAAATATGAAAATTATCACTACAAGTTTTTTGAAATCTATTACTGGTGGGTTACCAATTAACGCTTCTGTCTGTATGTCTGTCCTGGCGCAAACTTAAATCCAGGGTGTAATTGGCATATTGGAAGCATTAAACAATCCGTTGTAAACATAAATGGGCATTCAAATCTGTTTTACATTCAATCTGTTTTTCAAGGGTGTCTTTTTGTAAAGTATCTAGTGAATTTGAATATTAAAATATCCCACTGATAAAAATATTATCACAATCAGACTAAAAAAGCAAAGAAAATAATTTTCTTCCCAAACATTATTATTCCTAAAACATTTACTGGATATGATAAGCCTCATTGAGTGCAAATTTAATGAGTAAAATTATTTATTCGACTAGTTTTTTCATTACATACTATTCATAATAAATACATAATAAAAACTAAATTCGCTAAAGTCCTAATTTATCAAGTGTCACTTTTGGCAAATTTTGGCTAAATTATACAATTTTTATATCAGTATTATCAAGACGCCATGATTAATTAAATAAAGAAAAAATAATGATGTTATTAACTGACCCAGTAACTGGCTTAGAGTCCAAAGTATTTTTGAGAATCAATTTCTCATAATTAAAAACAAATGTGCATCATATGCCTATACACTTATTGTACAATCATTTTGTAAATTAACCATTTGAGCGATATGAGTCAAAATCTGGAAGATGGAGAGAGTACCTCCATGCTGCCAAAGTTATAAGAAGACAATGTAAAGAAATAACTGGCAATCTAATATCTAGTAATAAAGGCTATTGCTTTCATCTTCTAGCAAGCCTAGTTAGCATTTCTGTTTACTGCGTCTGTGTCCCCGAATATGGATGTTAAGCTGATATACGGTCTATATGTAAGGTACGCTACACGTAGTGTGTAGCGTACCTTACATACATGTATCAACCAAAAATAGACAAGTACAGAAGTTATGTAGTACAACGAGCGAGCGCACGCACACAGACGCGCGCGTACGTTGATCTCGGAATCTCGGTCGAACGTTCGACCGGCTTGATTCGAGGTCCTCGTGCTCGCGCGTCTGTGTACGTGCGCCTCTTATCGCTCGTTGTACTAAAGTTCTGTACCTATCTATTTTGTTCATAAACCAATATAGAATTATAAATTGAAATAGGTAGTTTTCGAAAGGTTTTCAGGTTAACATATTTAAATATTCAGTGACACCTTATAGAGAGCATAATACAGCGAATACACATGCGCACTCGCTATTCGCCTAGTTACTCGCGCAAATGTGTATAGTTACACATTTATGCGAGCGACTATACAGCGTGTACACATGCGCACTCGCTATACGCCTAGTCGCTTGCGCAAATGTGTATAGTTACACATTTATGCGAGTGTGTGTAGCGTACCTTACATACATGTATCAACCAAAAATAGACAAGTACAGAAGTTATGTAGTACAACGAGCGAGCGCACGCACACAGACGCGCGCGTACGTTGATCTCGGAATCTCGGTCGAACGTTCGACCGGCTTGATTCGAGGTCCTCGTGCTCGCGCGTCTGTGTACGTGCGCCTCTTATCGCTCGTTGTACTAAAGTTCTGTACCTATCTATTTTGTTCATAAACCAATATAGAATTATAAATTGAAATAGGTAGTTTTCGAAAGGTTTTCAGGTTAACATATTTAAATATTCAGTGACACCTTATAGAGAGCATAATACAGCGAATACACATGCGCACTCGCTATTCGCCTAGTTACTCGCGCAAATGTGTATAGTTACACATTTATGCGAGCGACTATACAGCGTGTACACATGCGCACTCGCTATACGCCTAGTCGCTTGCGCAAATGTGTATAGTTACACATTTATGCGAGTGACTATACAGCGTGTACACATGCGCACTCGCTATACGCCTAGTCGCTTGCGCAAATGTGTATAGTTACACATTTATGCGAGCGACTATACAGCGTGTACACATGCGCACTCGCTATACGCCTAGTCACTTGCGCAAATGTGTATAGTTACACATTTATGCGAGCGACTATACAGCGTGTACACATGCGCACTCGCTATACGCCTAGTCGCTTGCGCAAATGTGTATAGTTACACATTTATGCGAGCGACTATACAGCGTGTACACATGCGCACTCGCTATACGCCTAGTCGTTTGCGCAAATGTGTATAGTTACACATTTATGCGAGCGACTATACAGCGTGTACACATGCGCACTCGCTATACGCCTAGTCACTTGCGCAAATGTGTATAGTTACACATTTATACGAGCGACTATACAGCGTGTACACATGCGCACTCGCTATACGCCTAATCGCTCGCGCAAATGTGTATAGTTACACATTTATGCGAGCGACTATACAGCGTGTACACATGCGCACTCGCTATACGCCTAGTCACTTGCGCAAATGTGTATAGTTACACATTTATGCGAGCGACTATACAGCGTGTACACATGCGCACTCGCTATACGCCTAGTCGCTTGCGCAAATGTGTATAGTTACACATTTATGCGAGCGACTATACAGCGTGTACACATGCGCACTCGCTATACGCCTAGTCGCTTGCGCAAATGTGTATAGTTACACATTTATGCGAGCGACTATACAGCGTGTACACATGCGCACTCGCTATACGCCTAGTCACTTGCGCAAATGTGTATAGTTACACATTTATACGAGCGACTATACAGCGTGTACACATGCGCACTCGCTATACGCCTAATCGCTCGCGCAAATGTGTATAGTTACACATTTATGCGAGCGACTATACAGCGTGTACACATGCGCACTTGCTATACGCCTAGTCGCTCACGCAAATGTGTATAGTTACACATTTATGCGAGCGACTATACAGCGTATACCATGCGCACTCGCTATACGCCTAGTCGCTCGCGCAAATGTGTATAGTTACACACTTATGCGAGCGACTATACAGCGTATACCATGCGCACTCGCTATACGCCTAGTCGCTCGCGCAAATGTGTATAGTTACACATTTATGCGAGCGACTATACAGCGTATACCATGCGCACTCGCTATTTGCCTAGTCGCACAAGCAGCTATGTATAGTTACACATTTGCGCTGACTATTATCAATATTACCCACTTTATTAAATAGCGGAAGAAAAAAGTCAGTTTGTAGCTCTAGTTATCAACCTAAGTGTCGTTATTTAAAGGCTGCTAGGCCTCCGACATTGCCTATTAAGTATTAACAAGTCATCTCAAGCTCAGAAGCGCTCAGTTCTAAATGCCACTAACGGTCACCCATCAAAAGAACCGCGTAAATCGTTGCTTAACCTAGTTTATCTGTTTGCCTGGAAGCTAGGCTACGAGCACTTCAGGCTAAAGAAAGAATAACTTTATACTTATGCATTCTATTGAGTTTTCCTTTTATTAGATTTTTTTGCGCGGGGTAATGTATTTGTAGCAGAGGCCGTCAGCATTGCCTGTAAATAAAATGAATAAATTGAAACTAACTTAAAATAAGCACAAGCAAAATTGGGAGCACGCACTCACATGAAACCCGGAAGTTATTGACCAGTTTGTACGAGAAATAAAAAAGAAGGCGCCAGTTTCTTAACAAGTATAATATAATATACTTAATTATTGTAAAATTTGTGGAAAAATATAGTAAAATAATAACAGTACAATGTCGGAATGACATTGTTAAAAATAAAGAACCGTAATTGCGTCTCCCTAACGGCCGAACCCTAATATTCTATCTCTCTGCTTTTAAATTACCATCGCGCAGTGGTAAGTAAATCAAAATGTTATACAATCTGTTTTGTTATGTAAGTACGACATTAATTTAAAACACACATCCAGAATAGTATTAACTGATTTTAGAGGTGGGTTTAATACTGGTAGCTTGAATATTTATCCAGTAATCGATACATTTCCAATATTTTTTTTAACGTAAAGCGGCGGCGTCTTTCCGCTTAGTCAGTTTAAGGGGTACCTACTTACATAATGAATGAATTATATTTGTTTACCTATTTTATAGAGACTGTTTCATTGATATTTTATGACGTGAGCTTGTTTGTTTAAGAATTTAAAATTTTCTATAGTAATGAATATGATAAAAACAATTTTACAACAATACTAGCCATTGGCCCAACCCGTGTTTTCATTTAATGTCGTACAAAACAAAACTAAACACGTAATATATTTTGACGTTGCTTATCGCTGGTAAGGCAAAGGCAGAGATAGATAGAATATAGGGTTTGGCCGTTACACAACATGCTATTTAAAAAAGCTTCGCTTGCTCCATCTATTGACAAAAATAGCGTAACTTTTGTAATAACTGTCAGATATTTGCCGACAACATCGTTTGTAGGTAAGCGTTAAACAAACAATAAATTATAGAAAAGATTAGTCAAATCAAAATAGAATACGTTTAGTCACACGCATACAAAAATAAAAAGTAAATAAATAAAATAAACAAATGGACTAAGGTATAACGAAGCATTCATATTAGTAGATAAGGATTTTGGAATATTTTCAGCGTACAAAATACTATTTGTAGTTACAGATTTGTATGTTTGTCTGTACTTAAATTGCGGTGGTAGTACAATCAGTCAGTCCATGCTCACAACGCCACACAAAACAATAAACATACTGCTCTGCTTGTATCCTTCATTTCGAAATGGAATCGGGACTATGGGATCTTTCAAACGTCAGTGCTTTTCGAAGTCGTCGGTATTTCGGCATGTAAAGCAACTATCTTGTACTCAGGGTGGCTTTCTATTTTCGCTTCTATTAGTTTCTGAAGAGCATCACTTTTATCGATGATATCTTGTGATATATCCTCGGTTTCGGATACATCTTTGAAGCTCAACTGATCATCAGCTTTTTCTGCCATATTCGTGTCACCGAGAGGAATGATTTTGGTCAGATCAACGCAGCTCTGAAACTCATCAATGACTCCCTGATCAACATTTGAAGATCTTCTACTGTAATCTGATATCTCTGAAACATCCGATTTAGATTTGTTCGTTTCGTCTGTTTTGTTCCAAAAAGCCAGTTTCCCAGGCAGTTGTAATAGTCTACCAATAGTAGACGTATTGCCTTTTGGAATTTTCCCAGGCGATTTGGACTTATGGCGTCTTTTATTTTCAGCTATTGGATTGACAACTTGAAGACTTCTCGAGTCTTTGTTGAACGTTCCCGATTCTTTGATAGCAGTATTAGGCATTCTATTAACAATGTCAACAAGACTTTCTTGGGAAGTAGTATCGCATACGTCAAGATTAATTTTATTAGTGTCTTCTTTACCTGGCGGGGTTATGTTATCCACAATAGGTGGTAGTGGAGCTTTCGCTTTGCCATATTTCCCTTTAGCCAGTTTTCGTTTAGTCTTTGGTGAATGATCAGGCGTGCCGAAAGATGCTTCATCGTCGCCACTTTCGGCTGAATTAATCTCGTTTAACGAGGCATTGAGACTGACCGTTTCTTGTTCAGTTTCTTTTACATTATTAAATGCCTCCTGATCAGTTTTTGATTCTTTATGTGTTTCTTTTAGAGTACCAGATGATTCTTCATTTGTACCAGTAACTACAGCATTCTCAACAATGTCTTTGTTCGTTTGAATTTTCGGTGGGTTTTCAGGTTTATCTAAATTGCTGCATTTATCATTTTCTTTTGCACCTTCGGGCTCTAGAAAAGTCATTTCATTAGAAACATTAACATCGAGTTTGTTTTCAGATTCTATAGGCTCTTTATTTTGAGACGGATCTTTTGTTTGTTCTATGGTGTTTTCTGATGTTTCATTTGTTGCTTTTTCTTTTATGTCTACTTTCTCTCTAATATCATTTATATTTTTATCAGATATTACATTATCGTTTGCAGTATCTTTATCAGTGCTTATATTACTTTTTGCAAATAACGGATCATCGCCTAAAACTTGAATAATTCTGACTTGGTCTCCAACGTATTGGTACAAAAAAGGGGGGTCAGTATGGGACATGAATATTTGAGCGGGAAGGTTTACTAAAGAGGGCATATTCGCATATTCTAATTCGTCGTCTCGTAGTTCCTCGATGATAACTTCACTCTCCTTAAAATAAAAAGCACTTAAGTCTAAATCAAGTAAGAAAACTAATAAATAAACTAGTAAATGCATATACAGACTTATATAATGACAGAAGGGAAAATAATAGTACACATAATACGGCATGCATAACCTAATAATAAAATCTCTAGTACTTGAACTTTTACGGTGAATAATCTAAAACCAATCAACAATCTAAAGAGAAATTTACCGTTTGAAATATTTAAATATTAGATATTCAACAATATTTTTCCAGCACCGGTTTGACCCTGACACACCAACATAAAATTCAGTTTCTAAAGATAATTTCGCAAATATTGCAGCAATAATGCAGGTGAATTTACAATCAACTTTCAATCTTTTTATATATTCTATTTAGCTCTAGTTTTAGATAATTAAAAAAAAATATTCATTTTATAATCGCATTCAATTTTTTAAATGCTAATCTAAATACTACATGCCGCGGTAGTGTCGTTCATTGTCAACGACACTACCGGTAGTGTGGCATTTGAAAGCATTTACGCCAACTATCATAACATTGCCATTTTACATCCTAATTTGGTTATCATTGAATTAGAAACTTTTACGCTATCTGTCTTAAACCAACTAGCTATCAGTCTAAGTTAATAGTTTTAAAATCATTTTAGATAGAAAATCAGTCCTTTTACTAAATTGCCATAAAATATACGGTCTTTTATTGGTGCAAGAAAAGACCATATAGCTTAGATAATTTCTGGGCAGTCAGTAATGCTAGATTTGCGGTTTAAAACATGACACCAAATTTTATAACCCGGTATTTGTTACCCGATTGGGTTGTTTTTAATTTTAAATGTCAATACTTATATAACTGATAATTTTGCTCTTAAACAGCTTGCTCCAAGCCGTTTCCATCGCCTTTAGCCAATGACACTCTATGCTCCAAATGTGACCATATTATTAGCCAATACTCCTTTGGCATATTTCATTTATAAGTTATAACATTGTCATATAATAAACTCTCTTTTTCTCAATGACACTCCCATACAAAAATATTACATCTAACTAAAAATGGCGAAAATGTTCCTAGATCGCGCAAACGATGTGTTCTGATAATCTGTAATATTTGTGTTGACTGTTGGTTCTAGAACCTTTACCTTAGCGCCTCCAGAAAGGTGTCCTTACTTTACTTACACCTATACTTTAGCCAAATTTGATGTAGAATATTTGTGAACAAACCGGCCACACTCAACCTAAAAATCTACTTGGTACTGATTTGATAACAGAATTGGAATTTTTTTTCGTTTTGTGATGACTCCTCACTATAAATTAGTATCAATTCTGTTAATAACCTACATTAAGTGAATGAATTTCATGTTAAGTATAGGCGGTGTACAAATATTCTACATCGAATTTGGCTGAAGTATAGAGATCATGGCACAAACATGGGGAGGCCTATACCCAGCAGTGGGTGAAGTCGGGCTGTGGATGATGATGATAGAGATCGAGACGGTAGTATGTGTAATTATAAGAGTACATTTGTATGGGAGATATCACAAGCTCATAACAAGGTTAGCAGACCTCGGCAGCCTGCGGGCGCTTGATAGCCGTGATCTGCGTGCGGCCCGTGCGGGAGCGAGCGCGCGCGCCGAGCGACGCCGTGCGAGTGAGCGAGGCGGAGTTATCCGCGCTGGAGTAGCCGGAACTGATGTCTTCCGTTGATTTTATGTGGCTGAAAAAGAAGAGGAGACTATTTTTGTCAGACTAACCTTGTTACCACAAAAACTGTTTAACGCATGTTTAAAACATTCCTTACCAGTGTAGATAGGAATTGCCGGTTCGCGCTCACTACTTTCCAGTGTAACAAAACCCGTTTTTTGTATGTATTTGGTAGTGTTTGAGGGGTAATGTTATGTTGGTTTTGTCTCAAAAATCGATGTTTGACCTTTGTGCGCATACTATTACGTATGAAACTGGAGGTCTTGGTGGTCTGGTTTATGGTCGCTCATTATCGGGTCTTGGAAATGATAGTTACATTGTAATAAAATGTTAATAGAACTAGTGTTTGCCTATGGCTTGGTATGTCCTGCGGGTCTTGGAGCTTTGGTTTTGGTCGTAGATACCTGTGACGTCATAGTAATCACATGCTTTTAATAGAACTAGTGTTTGCCTATGGCGTCGTATGTTAGATAACGAGCGACCACAAACCAGACCACCAAGACCTCCAGTTTCATACGTAATAGTATGCGCACAAAGGTCAAACATCGATTTTTGAGACAAAACCAACATAACATTACCCCTCATACACTACCAAATACATACAAAACACGGGTCTTATTACACTGGAAATGTAGTGAGCGCGAACCGGCAATTCCTATCTACTCTTACCCTTTTTTGTATTGGATTTTTTTAAACACGCGCTTAAATAGTGTTTAATTTTTTTTTGTGGTGAGACCTTAAATATCTAGTAGTAAATAAGTTACTGTATTTACTATACGAGTACCTAATAAAAATACAGCAAAGTGTTAGTTTTAAGTTTATTGTTTTATGTTTGTTAGTCTAATGTATTTATAGATTTTGTATGTGCACATTGTTGCCTGAAATAAACGTTATATTATTAGTAGAGTTTTTTGTGAAAGGGCTAGCCCGGGGAAGTACTACCACCATGCCTATTTCTACCGCCAAGTAGCATTGCTGTTTCGATTTCAAGGGTATGAGTGCCGGTAAAATTACAGAGAATTATTTTTTTATTAAAATAACATTTAACTTTACACCTGTATGCCTCCAGTTGATAAACACAGGTCAATGCAACGTAGGGCCTCTTGAATGTAAGAGTGAATAGGTGTCTTCTAGATCTTCGTGCTTCATCTTATACCACATCGCTTACCATCAGGCGAGAAGACCGATTAAAGATAAAAAAAGACATTAAAAAAGGTAGTTACCTGAAGTCCGGTTCATCGCTTCTCGGCCTAGGTCTGACATCCACATCCACCTCGGGGAAGTACATCGGAGATCGGGTCGCGGATTCGGAAGCGCTGCGCCGCGTAACGTACCCACTGTACAAACATATTATGCTTAAATATAATAAATATATTATATTGCAGGAGTAAAATACTGGTTTATTCTCGAATTCCCCACCGCTACGTCCCCACCAAGTACTATCAATAAATAAATTAATTACTTAATATTTCTGGATATTTCACACAGCGCTCTCTAGCCCCAAACTAAGCAGAGCACTATGGGAACCAGATAACTGATAGAATACGTGTATACTTTTTTGTAAATACATATTTATACGATCATATAAATTATCAACCTTAATAAAAGTAACCTTAATTATTATTATTATTTTTTTTTTACGGTACCAAATGTTCCGTCAGAATAAATATGTATTGTTTGCGATTAAATAAAACTGAAACTAAACTAACTGCCTTGTCACTGCACAATTACTACAATCATATATACTTTACACGGGCAACTTATTAATCAATTATTTTAAAACATATTGCCCATGTTACAGCATGTACGAGTATATTTGTAGTAATTGTGAAGTTACATAGCAACTACGCACCGATGGGGAGGCATAATTCATAATTCTTTATTAAATAAATAATAAATAAATATTGCTGGACATTTCACATCACGCTATCTAGCCCCAAACTAAGCAGAGCTTGTACTATGGGAACCAGATAACTGATAGAATACTTATATACATTTTTTTTTGTAAATACATACTTATAATATATAGAGAAACAACCAGACCCGGAACAAATATCTGTAGATCATGCAAACATTTGTTCCGCGGCGGGGATCGAACCCGCTACCTACTGCATCTCAGCCGGCTATTCGCCCACTGCACCACGGAGGTCGTCAAATTCGTCGTCGTATTGTTCGTGCGGCAGCGGTGGGATTTCGAGAATAAACCTAAATTAAAATACCGTACTAATGGTATTTATATTTCATAGAAATTGTATTGAAAACATTCGTTTTAATTTTTGCAAAACCTTTGAATTTGATTTGATAAGTTATTTCGGGGAAAGTGTTGGGAAATAGAGTAGATTGAGACCAATTACTTTTTTTTAATAAATATAATTTTTTAGACTGGCTGTACAATTTTACGAAAATTCGAAAATGCGGTTGTTTTCCTTCTAAAAAACCTATAGAACCTAAGCACATTACCTTCTAACTAAAAAAAAAAAGGTAGCTGCCCTTAATGAGGTAAAATTTTAACCCACCCTGTATATTTGCGGTAGCAAGATTTAGCGTATGTTCAGACGGGCCACAACCACACCACAGCGACAAAAATATGGGCAGCTGCCTTATGGCTAAAAGCGATATCTTCCAGTCAAGCTTTGGATGGACTACATCTATCTGTCTATCTAGCCTCCAGCACCCATTTGGGTATAGGCCTCCTCTCTATGACGCCAGTCCAATCGGTCTTCAGCAAGTCTAATCTATTGCTGTCCAACTTCCGTTACGAGATCGTCAGACCATCGGGCCAGTGGTCTGTCCTGCGGTACCTCCATCTCTTGGCCACCACTCTGTGACTGCCTTGGTCTACCTGTGGTCATTCCGCCTAGCCAAGTGTCCTGCCCATCTCCACTTAAGCCTGGCGATTCGTACGATCTTTGACTTTAGTTCTACGTGGAATCTCGTCGTTTGGTATACGTCGACGAGGTGGATTCCTAGCATGGCCCATTCCATTGCTCTTTGAGCAACTCTGATGGTGTATACGCTTCGTTGTGAGGGGCCATATTATTTATTTATAAAGGTTGCCTGGAAGAGATCGCTTTCAGCGATAAGGCCGTCCATTGTATTGTTTTTTTTATTCTAGCCTAGTACTTACTTTTGTATTATTCTTTTTTTATATTATATATTTAGACACACAAGCTGACGGGCCTCCTGATGTTAAGTGATCACCGTCGCCTATAAACTCCTGCAGGACTCGAGGTACTGCAGTCGCGTTGCCTAAAACTTAATGCCTTATTTTTGTTTATTACTTTATGATTGTGTGGTAATTCAATAAAGAGTTATCTATCGATCTATCTTTAGGCATTGCGGGATCCTCCAGTTTTCCATGCAGTACATACCTCTTAGGAACTCGTCTAATCAGTCTGGGTTCAGTCATGACGTCATCCGCCTCGTCATTGCTCCTCTCCTCGCGAGGATCGCACTCCGTCAGGTCCGACAGGCTGTAGCTCTTGCGGATTTGCTGTACAAGACCGCCTCCACCCTGCAATGAGGTATGAGTTTTATGGACAGATTTAGGAAGAAACGTTCAAAGGCGAAGTTAATTTGAAACATTTTTTACCAGACTACGGCAAAACCAAAAGGAAGAATTTTTTCTGTTTTTTATAGGTGACAAGCTGTTGCTCGCGACTTCGTACGCGTTACACTACTAAATGTGCAGATAATCTAGAAATAAAGATAAGCTCGTGTAAAGTGTCTATGTATAAAGTGGTAACGAAGGCCAAAATATTTTTCGAGAGAAACTTGACACCCCATTGTTTTCGCCCCATTACAAAAGTAGCCTATGTGTTAAATTGTTAATCCAGGTTATAATCTACGTACATACCAAATTTCATCGTAACAAACAAATAAACAAACATCCAAACTTTCGCATTAATAATATTAGTGTGATAGTTAAGCGCTTGACCACTGCCTCACCTGATGGTAAGTAATGGTGTGGTCGAAGATGGAGCAGACTTGCCCAAAAATATGATTTAACAGTCGTATGTATGTTCCACCGTAGCGCCTAAACTACTCAACCGATTTTGATGAATGAGGTGTCAATCGATTCGTTATTATGGTCCATTAACATAGGCAATACGTACTCGGGTATATTTTTAAACTTATTGCTTGTTAAAAGATGATAACGACGGTACAGGCCCTTGGTCCTGATATTAAGCAGTTGCTACTGCCTTTAACACTTGCTTTACTTCCACGCTACATCCAAAGACATGGCCTATAGTCAATGTACATTAAAATAACAAGGATCACTTTGAAACGTCAATTTTACCGTCTATTCCTCCGCAATCCAGCCAGGAAAGAAACAAGGCTGGTTTTCTTTTTAATGATCTTTTACACAATGTAACAATAGTATTATTATAAATACGGGATTTATCACGTACCGTCTTATCGGTGTTTTGATCGACAATGTTTCCGTATTTATAATAATGATTGAAATAAATCACGAAAGTTTTTTTTTCGAAGTAAAAAAGTAACAATAGAAATATATAAATTACCTACATGGCAATATCACTACATTGCTCCTTGTGACATACAGACTTGACTCTGAATCAATAATATCAGGATGGTACTTGACTTAGGCTCGGGCTTTATGGCATCCGGGTCTCTCCGATCTTACGAATCTGAAGCATGTCCCGGTTGCTTCCAGGTAAATTCCGAATGCCATATAGTCCGAGCCTATGGCATCCGGGCTTGTCAGGGACCGTTTTTTTACAGCCCCTGACCAATCCGTCACACAAACAAACATTTGAATTTTTCCTGCATCGACTACACACGATCCGAGGCTATCCAACTCCGCGATTTTTACCTGGAAGCAACCGGGACATGCTCCGGATTCGCAGAATCGGGGAGAAGCTGATGCCATATAGTCCGAGCCTTATAGTAACTTTAATGGTTTAAATCATTATTCACTTATTCCATTTAACACCAGGAGGCCCGTCAGCTTGTGTGTCTGTAATGTTTTTTTTTCAATAACCTATACTGTCCCACTGCTGGGCAAAGGTCTCCCCCATTTCCTTCCATTCCTTGCGTTCTCCAGAAATCTCCTGCCAGTCAGAGTGGAACCCATCCAAATCGTTGCGCCAACGTTTTCGCGGTCTGCCTCGAAAAATGCCAATATTTAATTTAGTTACGGAAAAAGTGATCGTATAGAATTTATGGGCAATATTGTTTATTTACTTATGGTATTGTGAAAATTATGATTTATAGGTAAACTAGCTGACTCACCCGCGGCTTCGCATGCGTGTTATTTCAATAAAAACATTACCCTCTTTTTGCGCACTCGGGTAAAAATTAGCAGTACTATGTCCTTTCCCTGGATCTCTATCTCCTTGCCAAATTTAATTACGATCCGTTCAGCCGTTATGTTATGAAAAGGTAACAAACAAACAGTTATTTTCGCACTTACTATGTATGTATGCACATAAACCTTCTTGAATTACTCTATCTATTGCTGAAAACTGCATTAAAAACCGTTGAGTAGTTTAAAAGATCTAAGGGAACAGACAGCGGAAGCGACTTCATTTTATACTATGTAAAGATGTATGATAAAAATGCAAATTATAAAATAATACTTACGATTCAGTGTCGTACCAATCTGCCAGTGCGTTTACTAAAGCTAAGCCCATGCAATGCAATACAACTATAACATAGCTTTTGCATTGAAGTAAAACAAACATAATAATTATACAAAAATATCACTAATTTATTTAGAAGTTACGTATAAAACTAAATCAGTCACGCGATTCTAAACCTAAATATCATACACACAGCTCACTTCATTTTCATTACTACCACTAATTATACATTACAAGTCATGCAGATAAAAAAAGTATATAAAATGTACAGTAACGGAATGAAAAGGTTCGTCAATTCTAAAATTGATTCGGTCAACGTATCGCGACTACATATTACCTATTGAAACTTTGTTACAGAAATACAGAGTTAGAGAAAATAATGTTTTGTTAATAAAGTTCAAAATTATTCAAGTATTACGTAACGCAGTTTTTAAAGATTTTGATCCCCCCCCTAACGTTTTTCTGTAACCCCCTCACCCTTCTAAACGTTACGTTACACCCGAGTGATTCCCCAAATGAAAAGGGTTGCCAACTTGGGAGATTTTAATTCCCTACTTTTTTAATTTAATTTAAAAAACAATGTTACGTAAAAAAAACTTTCTTCAAACTCCCCTCCAAGCCCTGTAACGCATCGTAACGTTTTACAAGACATTGGGGGGGGGGGGGGGGGGGGGGGAATTGCGTTACGTAATACTTGAACGCCCCCAAAGTTGTTAGACTATCTTGTTAAAAAGAATTATTAGATTCTTGCATTACTGGTGCAAGCGAAAACCGACTCTAAGACGACGAACCTTTTCATTCCGTCACTGTACATACAAAAATTCCTTTGAGATTGTGCACACAGGAACTATGAATGAAAATCTAAGCGAAACTAAAGAAAATATAGCGTATTTGGCACAGAACCATTGTAAAATTTCCGATATTTACAAATCTAATCGAATTAATAAAAAATTTATAATAAAATACATATAATTATCAAAATTTACAGTAAAAGTAAGAATATGACACTAAAATGTTAGAGTAATATGATAAGTAGATATTGTACGTAACGTGAAAACTTTGGTTTGAGTTGCAGTTTTACAATCTTACTATAGAAAACCAGGTGACTCCGCCTTTGATCCAAAACAATAATCTGGGTTTATTTCAATCCAATATTTAAGTTAATATGTAAATATAATATTAATATATTAAAATTCAAGATCTGTGGAAGGAATCATCAACTTGTAAATAATACTGTGTACGGGTGGACTCCAAATACTCCAGTCCACCCGTGACCACGGCTGTTGTAACACAGCCGAATCGTCGGGATAACAAATAAAAAAGGTACATACGCGATAAATACCCGTTTTAATCAGTAATTATGTACAGTGATCGCGAAAGTTTGGTTCATGGCGTTGGGAACCGAGTTATGGAACTCAAATGGTCTTGGGCGAGACATTTGGCTAGACCTGGTGATGATGGAGCAGGGCAGCGATTGAATGATGGTGGCCGAATGGCGGTAGTGGTGGATGGCACAAACTTGGGGAGGCCTATTATGCCCAACAATGGGTGAAGTCAGGCTATGGATGATGATGATGTGAAACATCCACCGTTCCATTAAACCAAATTCTAAAGTGTGAGAAGATGGATTTAAAACTTCATTATTGGATTGAAATTACATATTATTGTTCTAGATCACAACCACAACATTTTTCAAAATTTGTACTGTTTACAAGTACACGCTGTATAATTACGGGCCAAAGTTAATATTGTAATTTGTATTACGTTCTTAAACAAGAAAAACCTTATTGAGTGAGCTAACTGAGATCGAAAATAAATCATATATTTTGAAACTCATTTTTTTTTTGTTTATAAGCGTCCGACGCTCAATAATTTTCCAATTTGATGTTTATTAAAAATCGTCTCAAAATTATACCCCTTTAAAAATAATTGTAAATATTTGAAACTCTTTAACTAGCGAAATTGACTAAAAACACATTTTAATTGAATATGATATGAAAAGCTTTAAAATAATGTAAACTATTGGAGACAAATTGCAGAAAACATAAAATTTTACAACAAAGGATTTCAGATTAAAGATGTTTTATATTTACATAAACGTTAATTTAAAATCCTAACAAATCTCATGTCAAATGCTCGTTAACTGCAATCGTAAACCTCTGAGTTTGTGATGTGTCGACTATTTTTAGACAATTAAAAAACTGAGCTTCCAAAAGTTGAGTCCCCTGACTGACTTTTATGCTCCTTTAACTTATTTATGATCTATGATATCTGGGTCATATATATATAAGTCAGATATAAGCTTTTAATAAAAGTTAGGATATTGTTAAGATTTTTAAAACAATCGCAAAAATTTAGTTCCGGACGGGACTTGCCTTGAAGAGTTGGATAACACTTTAAAATAAAAATACATTGGTCAAAATTTGTCTACAAGTCGACCCAAATAGTCGACACATTTCTCTCAACATCATCACAGTATCAATCAACAGTAATTTCGCTCTGTTTTGACTGACTCCTCGTCTTACGCCCCCGAGACTTGCTCCTAGGCCGTTCCTGCCTCTCTTTCCCCCCTCTCCGTTTACGGACCACATTGCCCCTAGAGCGAGCGGACGAATCATCCGGTTCATAATCAGGATCGTTAGAATCTCCTTCGCCCAGTAAAGGCTCGTTTTCGTTTTCTAGTTCTACAATTTCGATGATTCCAGGCAGGTTGTCTTGTTCAAAACGCTGGTACTCCATCTCTTCGTAGCTTGGTCCGTCTGTGACGTCACGAGCTCGTATCTCCCTGGCTACCCCCTCGCGCTCGGGGCTCGGCAGATTGAAATTCTAAGCACCGGGGAAAGGAATAGGGTCGGAATGGGAGAAATTAAAAAAGCGTGTTAATACAAATTAAAATGATAATTAAAGCGAATGTGGTTCAAATTAAAATGTGAGAGTGACATGCCCGATGACAAATGCCAATCCAAAACTACACGAAAGAGCTAAGTAAATGCACAGTTGGCGCGATCATTGCCCGCTCTCTAATTAGCTGTTTGACTCTGCTACAGAATATACAGGACATAAAGTTCCTACAAATTCATCGTTTTGCCAAAGGGCTAATTTCAAAGTGACAAGATGGCTAAAGGATATAAAGGTACTATTCCGAGCTACCCTGCAAACTGCAACTGCAGAAAGTAAATATTTAAGATATGATTCCGATCTTGGCAGCAAGCAGCAGTGCTGCCAATATGGTGCTGCGCAGAAGTGCTGCCGGCCGCCCTGATTCCGAGCAAGGCGGCAGTGTTGCGCTGTTCGTGGTGATGCGCTGTTGTATAGTCATTTATTTGCGCTGAGTTGACAAGATGTCGATTGATGACCAATTTTTATTTACATTGTTGGAAGAGGAAAATGTTTGTTGCAAATTTATTTGTCAACATTAATGTAGGTGTTATCGCTGTGGCGTTGGACGCGTCACTACTGGTCTGCCGCGGCGGCAGGGGAGACACTGCCACGCAGCAGTGCAGCCGAGCTCGTAATGTAATCTCATATAAACCTATAGAGAATGTAGGAGACCAGTAGTACTGTGGCAGCACTGCTGCTTGCTGCCGAGATCGGAATCATACCTTAATCAATCTGTGAAAAAGCATCAGCATTTATACGACTTTCTGCAGTTGCAGTCGGCAGCGTAGCTCAAAATAGTACCATAATAATCACATAAGAAAATGCCTAAGCATTTTATTAGCGCTTTCATTTAGTTTTTCGTTAGCCTGTCTAGGGGAGCAGGTGACTGTGTAAAAAACATCAAAATACATAAACAAGCGTGCAGTTAAGCACTGTACAGTGATTCAACTAACATTCACTGCATTGTAATCAAACATGCCACTGCTAAAATAATTATTGTGACTACAAATTTAAGTGGTAGGAAAAAATACAAAAATGTTACACACTTATTTGAGGTCGACTTGGGTTAAGAAAAATCCCACTTATCACCTTGTTTATTTTGGCGTTTGGCTCTCAAAACTATTAAGAAAATTTACTGTATTTATAAAAGCATGCGATGGTAAATCCCAGTATCCACCAAATTGGGACAGAGATGTGAAATCAACCAAGTTAATCGTAATCGTAAGATTCTAAGAGAATTATTACTAATTCTTAAGAGAAATAAATATCTTCAACCATAAGACATCAAAGCACACCAAAACAAGAATACGCACCAATGACAGACAACATTTTATGAACTTTTTCAAACCACGAAATATCATAAAAGTCGCCTATGGTAGCTAATTGGTAATTGGTAATGGTAGCCAAATCCACTTGGGCAAATCGACGTTGTATGCATGTATGTAAGTATGTATATATGTATGTCTGTTCGAGGATAACTTTCGAAGCGTTGATCGGATCATCGTGAAATTTGATACATAGGTAGGTAGTGTAGGCACAAATTTGGTGTGACTAAATGACCTAAAAATATTGGGGGGTAGTTAAGATATTGAGGTTCAAGAGGGGGAAAAAAAATGAGACTATTAGGTCAAATGGGACGTCAAATCAAAGGTATTCATTAGTACATTTTGACTCCGTTTTTATTTTTAGTAAAGTCTGTAGTTTTTGAGTTATTAGCTATAATAAAAACTGAACTTTGACGAAATTCACAGCATACATGACCCTGTGAATTTGACCCCAGTGACCTCTTAGTGCTATAATTTGGTATGGGTGTAGCTTAAGTTACACAAATATATAGACAGAAGTCTTAAATCTAGAATAACTGCAATTTGTACCCCGAAAAAGTATAACCAGTTGACATGAACTCCCGTTACCTGTAATTTGAATGAAACTGTAGGTCAAGTCAGGTGGTTGTTCTTTTCATGGCACTATTTTGATAGTCAAAGATCACAAATATTTTTTATTTTGTTTTTATGGGAGTTTTGCGAGATCTCAGTTCGGGGCGAACCACTAGTTATAAACATAATGGGCATAAGATCATTATACAACAAGAAAGTGTGCTCGATGCAATAGTTTTTCATTTAAACTAAAAGAAATAACTGAAACATTTCACGCTTTAAGGCTGAAATTTATTAATAGCTGTATCCTGCTCGATCTTGTAAGGAAGTTAGTAGAATAAAAAGTAATTCTGTCCCACACACTATGATGTGATAAATATAGACTATATCTAACTAGTGATTCTCCCCGAACTGCGATCTCGCGAGTCTCCTACAAAACAAAAAAATATTATTCGTAACCTTTGACTAATGAAAATAGTGCCAAGAAATGCATAACCAACTAACTTGACCTACTGTTTCATTCAAATTACAACTAACGGGAGTTTATGCATATTAGTTACTCTTTTCAGAGTTAGAAATTGCAGTTTTTCTAGATTTCAGACTTTTCTCTATATTTGTGTTACTAAAGCTACATGAATACTAAAATTCAGCACTCCCACAGTGCTGAAAGTGTGTCACTGGTGTACCCTGTGAATTTCGTCAAAGTTCAGTTTTTATTATGGTTAATAACTCAAAAACTACAAGGACTTTACTAAAAATAAAAACGGAGTCGAAATGTACTAATGAAGACCTCCATCAGAATTATATCTCCCATTTGACCTAATAGTCTCATTTTGATTTTTTTGAGCCTTTCTTGAACCTCAATATTGCAACAACCCCTAAACTTTTTAGCTGGTTGGTTTGGTAGTGCCCTCTACAAATAGCTTTATTCTTGTTTAACTTCTCACCATTCGCTCAACTCAGTGGATACAGGGAATATAATAGGGTTTTCAACTCACCTTTATCGCTGTCTGCATAATGACCGTAGTGGCATAGTTAACGCCTTTAGTGCCTAGGTTGAGCACTGTGTGGTAACCCTGATCTTTGGCCTTCGCTATGTACTCATCTATTTCCTGGAACACGACAAAAAAAATGTGTGAAAAGGAGCGGTAATCAAAATGAATGTTTTGATTTGTTCCCAGTTTTTTTTATATGACCTTTTTTAAGTGGAAAAAGCTTATAGCCGACCTGGTGTAAAGTAGTACCCGTCGCCTATAACAAAGTATTGGTTCGTAGATGGTATATTAATGTGATTAAAGTGGATTTGCGCGCTTCAATGCTTCTTCATGACCGACGGTTTTCTTAACCACTTCATCTTCATCATATCAGCCATAAGACGTCCACTAGTGAACATAGGCCTTGGCTATAGATTTCAAGCGCGACCGATCTTGTGCGGTCTGCATCCAACGGCTCCTAGCTTTATCAGGTCGTTTTTCCATCTAGTGAGGGGCATCCTACGCTGCGCAATGTGTAGTCTCCACTAAAAACCCTTTCTGCCCCAACGGCCGTCAGTTCTTCGACCTATGTGCCCCGTCCACTGTCATTTCAGCTTGCTAATTCTCTTGCTCAGCTAGTTTATCTACGAATCTCCTCATTTCTGATTCGATCTTGTAGAGAAAAACCAAGGACAGCTCTCTCCATAGTACGCTCATGCCGCTTGGAAAACAGTATTGTTTTTTTTCTCAGTCGGGTAAACTTTCATTAGTTTTACGATCACTGGCTCCAGCATTACGTACATAGGTATTTTTGTAATGCCATGCCATTTAAACGATCCAGTAATCATGAATCTAATTGCCAGTTTATTTTCCATTTTCCAACGAGCTGAATGAGCTTTTACTGAGAGTAGTGAACAACATTGGATTTTGAGCTGCAGGAAAAACTTTTGCATTGCCTGCAAATACTTGTTTCGGATTTATGAATGTGTACTCGCAGTTCCTAACATCCACGACATAGGCAATCCTAGCGTGGATTTCAGAATTATTTATGTAAATATTGATTAAATATCATATCTTACATCATTGTGATACTGTATGTAATCACAACAGATATTTGTTTCGCGACGAGTGTTTTTCCATATAATACCTAGTCAGGTCATAAGTATTGTCACACAGTTAAAACTTTTCTTTTAGAATGCTGGCCACAAAAAAATTTATAGAATTCGAATTTCGAATTGTTCATGAAAATAAAAATGTACACTTTTTAGAATTTTACTCATTTTTAAATATGGAGTGGACGCTTAAAGAAGACCGTGTTGCAGTTATTGCGTTGCATCGTTGCGGTTACGCGCCAATTCAAATTTTTGACATACTGAAAAATTTGAATATAACCAAAAGATTCGTTTATCGCACCATCAAACGATACAATGAAGACTCTAGTGTAGATGACAGGTCAAGAAGTGGTCGCCCTCGGTCTGTTAGGACTCCAGCAGAGATAAAAGCTGTGAAGGCGCGAATTCAAAGAAATCCCAAACGTAAGCAGAAACTGTTGGCCCTTCAGATGGGGTTAAGCAGAACCACGGTGAAAAGGGTGTTAAATGAAGACTTAGGGCTTCGGGCATATCGAAGAAAAACAGGACATCGTTTGAATGCTCGTCTAATGGACCTGAGACTGAAGAGATGCCGCGCTTTGTTGAAGCGGTACGCGGGAAAAAAATATCGGGAAATTCTTTTTTCGGTTGAAAAAAATTTTTACCATAGAAGAGAGCTACAACAAACAAAATGATAAGGTGTACGCACACAGTAGTGAAGAAGCGAGCAACCGTATTCCGCGTGTCCAACGAGGTCATTTTCCATCCTCGCTCATGGTATGGTTGGGAGTTTCTTATTGGGGCTTAACAGAGGTACATTTTTGTGAGAAAGGTGTAAAAACGAATGCAGTTGTGTATCAAAATACAGTCCTGACGAACCTTGTGGAACCTGTTTCTCATACCATGTTCAATAACAGGCACTGGGTATTCCAACAAGATTCGGCGCCAGCTCATAGAGCGAAGAGCACACAAGACTGGCTGGCGGCGCGTGAAATCGACTTCATCCGGCATGAAGACTGGCCCTCCTCCAGTCCAGATTTGAATCCGTTAGATTACAAGATATGGCAACACTTGGAGGAAAAGGCGTGCTCAAAGCCTCATCCCAATTTGGAGTCACTCAAGACATCCTTGATTAAGGCAGCCGCCGATATTGACATGGACCTTGTTCGTGCTGCGATAGACGACTGGCTGCGCAGATTGAAGTCCTGTATTCAAAATCACGGAGGTCATTTTGAATAAACTTTAGTGTCATAAGAATCTATGTTTTGTTAAGTTCATTTTGGTACATAAATGGTTACATAATGAATAAACTTGTTTCAATTATTTTATATTAAACATGGGACAGAATTTATGACCTGACTAAGTATATGTATGTATTTACAAAAAAAAAGTATTTTAATATTGTATTAGCTACCTGGTTTCCTTCCCATAGCTTTGCACGAGCTTTGCTTATTTTGGGGCTAAATGGTGCTGCGCGAAATGTCCAGAATTATTATTATATCATTTGGAATATTTAAAACACCACGTCAGAAACCATTCCTACCATTCATCACCTCCCTATAATTTATGTGATGCCCGCGACTTCGTACGCGTGACACTACTAAATGTGTAGGTAACGTAGAAATAAAGCTAAACTGGCTGTTGCAACATGACTTGACACCCCATTTTTATCCCATGGGGGGGGGGTCCCATGGATGGGATAAAAAGTAGCCTATGTGTTAATCCAGGTTATAATCTACGTATATACAAAATTTCATCGAAATCGGTTTAACCGTTCCGACGTGATAGAGTAACAAACAAACAAATCATCATGCTGAGCTGAGTACCAATTCATCCCCACACAGAGCTCTTTAATTTGTTAGTTTGTTAGTGCTTAGTTTCGGTTTTATTGTTGTTGTGTTTATTTTTTTTTCTTTATGACTGTGTGGATTTATGAATAAAATGTTTTCTTTCTTTCTTTCTAAATAAATAAACAAACATCTAAACTTTCGCATTCATAATATTAGTGTGATACCTATGTTGATACTGAAGTTGTGGTATATTTAATGTTAATTATAATATTCCCCACCTGCGATTATTTAAATTCGTAGCTTGTTTACTTGTTTTTACTTCGTTTTACAGACTGATAATATTTTTTGTAGATATCAATAATCCGGTAACCAGAGACCTATTCAAAGTCTTAAATAGATCAATACTTCCATAACCACACTCTTCCACTTTCTTATTGACAGTAAAACTATAAACTGACTGTAGGATTAAAGGAAATCACCTGTTCCCGCCTGCAAAGCGCCGGGTGTACAAACTTCCTATACAGAATAGAAGATCCCTTCGTCGCCGGCGAGAGAAGCCACAGTACTAGCACTATCTTCACCTCGTAGTAGAACGGGAACCATGATAGGAAGACGTCTGTGAATGTCTCCGTGCATGTGAATAAGGCGAACACTATCCAGTACATCATCCATTTTACCTGAAAATGTAAAGGTGTGGCGTTAGTTTTCTGCTAGAGGATACTTGTCTTTTTCTTCTAATAGGAAACCGTATGAAAAATACAGTTGTGAGACTATGTATACAATATAATATGAATATTTATATGGTATAAAAAGTACGAATCAGTAGAACTCTTGAATTCTTAAATTTATTGGTTGCGATTACTTGCGACAAGACTACTGCTTCGAACAAAATGTCAAATGACAGTCACCGATTAAAATAAGACGTGCCCGCATTTTTATGTTCCTAGTTGTTTTGTGGACACAACTTCCGACAATGATAAGGCAATTACACACAGTCGGAATTACATTTTGTAATTTTGAAGGCAGCAACTCCATACAAAAGCGTAAAAAAAATCTTACGGAAAATTACGTACCGTGTGTGATATAATTTGGTCCTTGATTTTGTATGGATTGATGCCTTCAAAATTCTGATCCGATATTCCAAAACGGAATTTCGACTATATGTGACAAGCCTGAGTCGCTGATTACTTTCAATATTATTTTAAGGAAATTTGTAGGATGTTTTTATTAAGGAAGTTCGAAACCCAAATTGTTAATGAATTACCTACTTCTAAATCTGTAATAGTCCTTGTAAACGATATGAAACGTACAACACGGTCACTTACATGGCCATGGTAAATTGTAACATGTCACAAAATTCACAAATAAACAGCAATTTCAAACAATAGGAGCACGCAGCTACTAGTTACAGTAATTACTCATATGAAACCAGAAAACAAGGTAAAGGACACAGCGGGAGTTGGACCGTTTCAACGCGTGCATCCGTGACAAGGCCATTGTTGTACCTTACTAGAGCATTCACTGTGAAGTTGTGAACAAGGGATCTAACCATTTCATACAGGCATTCGCTCCAAAAATAATATTGACAAAATCAGTTGTCTGTTCTCGATCAAAAAACATAAACATGCCTTTAATAGTGCCAGTATCAGAGATGGATCTAACTTGTAAAGGGGAATTAATTGGAAGCTTCGGGCAATTGGAACCAATTTGTCTGCTAGCTGCGAGACGTATGAAAAAGTGGCCTTGATAAAGCAACATTCGTTTAAAAACTTTGCAGGTGCGAAATGCGATTCTAGTCACTGAAGGTGTCGCAGCTCCACTATACGATAAGTAGAGGTCGAGTGAGGTACTAGCAAAGACCGCAACCACATATATTTTTTATTTACTAAAACAAATACTAAAATATAAAGCATACTCACATATTCTTTTAAATTCTTCGTCCGCACAGCTTTATAAGAGGCGTAAGCCGGGTAAAGTGTTCCAAATACCAATCTGCAAAACGGATACACAACCAGGTAAGAGAGCATCTTCGGCGCAAAGAGTCCTGCGGTTACAGCCAAGACACCAAAGTTCCCGAACGAGACACTAGGTATCCATCTGCTCAGGTTCAAGGTTTCAAAGAAGACTCGTCCTCTCGACCGGTCGAGAAGGAAGTCATCATTGTAACCTTCATCGATGCTCGGATCGAATTTGACGATTTGTGTTTGTTGCTCTTCGGAAGGGACACGTGTGTATTGCGACTCGAACTTGTTGACAATGAGCCGAACACTGGACAGGCCGAGACTCAGAGCCGGCACACGAGGGCTGTCGTCACGGTAACCGCACGCACGACCTGCCTCCATGGATACCATAACCACGACATCGGTGGCGTATTGTTCGTGCACTGAGTGTACTGTGTTATGTTTGCCCGAGTGCGCTGAATATGAATTGATGCGCACGCGATTGGTGCCTGCACTAAATTCGAGTTGCTCTTTATTGATTGTGTGTGCAGCTGCGACTTGCAGTCTCGCTCGACCGTAAATCTGAAGTGGCGCTTTAGATACTATTTAGATGGAAAGGTAATTTGTTAAATAACCTTGAACTAACAATTGGCTTTTCATTTATTTGTAGACACTGTGACTAATAAAACCATCGATTTCTCTTCAAATTTGTCAAGAGTAATTAGTGTGATGTTAGAAGGAAATGAAGTTGGATTGTTTGCGAATTAAACGGTTAATAGCGTTCTACGTTACGTGGGCGATCCACAGGTAAGTCAATGCTATTCTTCTGACACTCAAATGTGAATTAGCAGCGAAAAAACTACCGCAAGCCTCATCGATAAGATCCTCTGTGGCAAACACGCTAAGCTTTCTGTTTTTTCATAATATACATTTTAAGTACCTAAATCATGCATTGCATCGCGAGGTTAGAAGCCACCCACTTGTTCACAACCGGAAAAGTGCAAGTGTGCGTGAAAATTTAACGAGTTAACGATAGACATAATTGCTGAACGATACGGATATTACTAATCCAATTTAAGGAATCCCTGAAGTGAAATGTAGCCAGCTTTTGTGGAATTTGAAAACGAAGGCATTAACAACACGACGGAAATAAGCAATGCAAGACAGGACAATTTAGCGAACGAATAATAAACGGAGGCATCCAAGCCGTTCACGTCCTAACCAGAATGAAATGAACCACCCTGATCCTACAAACACCTTGACGCATCTTCATAGATGAGTCTCATCATACACTGGATGGATTCAAAAATAAACAAAGTCAATTGCAATGCAGATGCACGACTTGTAGGTAGTACTGATATGTAGGTATAGCTCTGTAAGACAACAATCGGTATTGTTTTATTCAGTTGCAAACGTTTGTTTACTTAATTAGAGGATGTTTGTAAATAATGTTAGTTACGTCTCAAATGAGAACAATAATAAACCAATAGAGACACCACTTTGATTGTTAAAATATGTTTTGGATCTCCGACGTATTCTTCCTTTCCCAAAGATATACTCATAGAACAGATACAGTAGAACCTATCCTATTTGATATAGTCAGTATTAGTAATCAGATACATGTCGCTACGACAGCAGTTGCATTCTAAGAAACTGATCTAAATTTGCTTCATAGCAAAAGTAGAGCAACGGTGGTAAATCTCGTCTTTTTACTTGTTTTACTTACGAAAGTGATGTCATTTTGCACATATCAAAAGCCTACGCGACTGGTTAAAAAACTTTCAAGTTAATGTGGGTGTTGATTTGAAGTTTATGAATGAAACAACATTCCGTAATTGAAGTGGCCGTAAATCAGGCTTCAATATACCAGAAACATCTATAAAATCATTATAGCACTATAAACAGTCCCAGACAGATGTAGAGCAGTTATCCTTTGAACCGACCAAAATAAGCAGAGACATAACATGTAGATTTTGAAACCAGATAAATTCGGAATACTTTTGCAACTTCCTACACATGTTCTTTTATTAGGCCTATACCCAAACCGTATGGATTGAGTCATGCCCTAAATCTTTTACACTGAGCAGAGATCGTTTTTAAACATGTTATTTATAACTTAATACAATAACGAATTAACGATATTGCATAATAAATATACGTTTTGGACATTATTATCATTATTATTATGGGACAAAAGATTAATTTAACTACAGTATATTTTTCTATTAAAAGTTTCTTGAAACATTTACCGAAACCGTACTGTTCTACATTTTGAAGGTTTGTAAAAGCATTTATTAGGTATATCAAAATGTATATAAATGCCCAAAACATACATTTTGTGGTTCATTCATGTCATTCCACTATCCCATACCACTAATATTATAAACGCGAAAGTCTGTATTGATGTTTGTTACTCTTTCACGCAAAAACCACTGAATGGATTTTAATTAAATTTGGTATGTACGTAGATTATAACCTGGATTAACACATAGGTTACTTCTTACAAACCACGCATGCGAAGCCGCGGGCGGAAGCTAGAGAATACATAATATTTAAAAAGTTAAATTCGTAGATTTTACTACCGGAGGTGATGACGCAAACTTAGAAATTAAATGAGGCGTAAAGCCCAATCAACTGTGTAACAGCCTATCTATTGATTTACGAACCCAAACTATCCAACCAGTTATTCAATAAACTTACCCCTTTTACTAGTATGAGTAAGTTAGATCGATACTTTAATGCCGGTTTTCCCAGAAAACTATACCGAGGGTTTTCGGAATAAAATTGCATAAGTATCTTTACGGGTCACCAAGAGGTTACTAATTATACACGAGCATATTTATAAGGCCTACGAAAGAAGAATTATTTCAAGTAATATTCCTGATGTCTGAACGGAGCCATTTTGTTGCAGTCGTGAGGTTCGATCTATGGTACGATGTATGTAGTTAATGTATCCCAAGAAAAATATACGAGCGAGTTTTGTGTACGGATCAGTTTTATTAGGAGGAAAGTAACCGGTTTGTTCTAGTTACAAAAATACATCCCAGCATGTAGGTCAAGAACCTCTGATTCAGGCAATAAGGCACTGCATCTCACGCGATGCTCTTTATTCATTCGCTAGGGTGTAGTTTGGTGACTAATCAATGCAAATTGATTGATTGATTGAAAATACTTTATTGCACTTATAAAACTAGTACAAAGGCGAACTTAATGCTAAAGAGCATTCTCTTCCAGATAACCTTTGTGTATTGTAGACAAAGATGTGTAGGTAGTGCACAGAAAAGGTAAAAAAGAAAATTTGCACAGGACTAATAAATATAGCGTAATATAGGTACATACTACATAAATAAACCTACTTAAATACTTTATATGATAGACTAAACTATACCAATATCGAATAAAAATACATACATAACAATAGAAGAAGTGTTATGGAAATATTAAGTTGCTCATTTTTGGTCGGTTTGACCGAGAAGGTGCCTATAGATTCTCAATCTGAATGCTTCCACTGAAGTAGCCTCGAAATAGTTTGGTGGCATATTATTCCAGAGACGAGTAGCGGTTATGGTGTAAGAGTCAGAGTAAGTAGCCGTGTTATGCTGTGGAGTAATTAGTTGGAAACGACGAGACGATCGTACAGGTCTGTCCTCAGTTGATACGGATGCAAATCGCTCTCTGAGGTAGCTGGGAGATAGAGGGTTGCGAAGAATATTATACAGTGTGGCCCTGGATAAAGTGCAACCCCGAAAGGGGGTGAAACTAGATCAAAAATTATCGACAAAAAAATAGAAAAAAAAATTAAAAAAAAATTCGTATATACTTTATTGATGTATCAAAATTTTTATTACTCACTAATGACTCTATTTAATAAAAAAATGATTTCTTCCAAAGTAGTAGGTCTATTTTGTTAAAATAAAAACCATAATCATGTCAGATATGTGACGATGACGATAAAATAACAAATAACTCACAAACGAGTGGCTATCGTGACTTAAAGTTTAATTTTTGTATTAAAATTACATTTTTTAGGCTGTTTTTTTCCAATAAACTCCAAAAATCTTAAAATTAAGCCTATAATACTAGAAATTTTTATGACTTTTTATTATTGTCTATCATAATAGCTTTTAAATAAAATAAAAACCTACGTTCTAACATAAAAAATGTGCTGGCTAGGAGCATTTAAAGTTGACCACTGACGGTCAGTGGTCAACTTTAAATGCTTATTAATTTCCAATAAACTCCAAAAATCTTAAAATTAAGCCTATAATACTAGAAATTTTTATGACTTTTTATTATTGTCTATCATAATAGCTTTTAAATGAAATAAAAACCTACGTTCTAACATAAAAAATGTGCTGGCTAGGAGCATTTAAAGTTGACCACTGACCGTCAGTGGTCATTCAATTTCTAGTATTATAGGCTTTATTTTATTTTTATGACTTTTTATTATTGTCTATCATAATAGCTTTTAAATGAAATAAAAACCTACGTTCTAACATAAAAAATGTGCTGGCTAGGAGCATTTAAAGTTGACCACTGACGCTAGGAGCATTTAAAGTTGACCACTGACCGGTCAGTGGTCAACTTTAAATGCTCCTAGCCAGCACATTTTTTATGTTAGAACGTAGGTTTTTATTTCATTTAAAAGCTATTATGATAGACAATAATAAAAAGTCATAAAAATAAAATAAAGCCTATAATACTAGAAATTGAATGACCACTGACGGTCAGTGGTCAACTTTAAATGCTCCTAGCCAGCACATTTTTTATGTTAGAACGTAGGTTTTTATTTCATTTAAAAGCTATTATGATAGACAATAATAAAAAGTCATAAAAATTTCTAGTATTATAGGCTTAATTTTAAGATTTTTGGAGTTTATTGGAAATTAATAAGCATTTAAAGTTGACCACTGACCGTCAGTGGTCAACTTTAAATGCTCCTAGCCAGCACATTTTTTATGTTAGAACGTAGGTTTTTATTTTATTTAAAAGCTATTATGATAGACAATAATAAAAAGTCATAAAAATTTCTAGTATTATAGGCTTAATTTTAAGATTTTTGGAGTTTATTGGAAAAAAACAGCCTAAAAAATGTAATTTTAATACAAAAATTAAACTTTAAGTCACGATAGCCACTCGTTTGTGAGTTATTTGTTATTTTATCGTCATCGTCACATATCTGACATGATTATGGTTTTTATTTTAACAAAATAGACCTACTACTTTGGAAGAAATCATTTTTTTATTAAATAGAGTCATTAGTGAGTAATAAAAATTTTAATACATCAATAAAGTATATACGAATTTTTTTTTAATTTTTTTTTCTATTTTTTTGTCGATAATTTTTGATCTAGTTTCACCCCCTTTCGGGGTTGCACTTTATCCAGGGCCACACTGTATAAGAGGGATAGCATGTGCGCATCTCGACGAGCTCTGATGTCAAGCCATTTTAGCTGCTGACGAAATACCGAGACATGATCATATTTTCGTAGGCCGTAGATATAGCGAATGCAAAGATTCTGCAGACGCTCCAACCTGTTCAGTTGCTCTTCCGTAGCATCGGGATTCAGTATCGGGAAATTCAGTAGTGAAATTATGCACCAAATGTACAGGCCTACAGTCAATCTCTGTTTACAAAGTAATGAACCGTATTGTATATACCTAGATTGTAATGTACGTATGCATGTCTAAATTATATTGTGGAGATCTTCGATGCAAGGCTATTTTAATTAAACACGTTTTCGGTGCATCTATTACGAAATAACGCAATATCTTGTATACATACATATAATATAGTATACAAGGTATTGCTACACGCTTAATGATGTCTATGAAGATATGCAACTCTGTTTTACTGAGCAGGCTTCATAGATTTCGTTTTCTCTAAAAAATTTGTAGCTTAGTTCAAGTTTCTTCTTAAAATTCTCGGAAATCGTCTAACATTATTTTCACAGTTGATCAAGTTCTTCCAAACTGGTTTCTATTACCTCACGTATTCTACTCACGTTTTTATTGGAATGCATCCTATTATACGATAGATCCTTTCTATATTTAATGCAGTTAAGGGTCTGGCTACACATTTACACATCACCGTATGCTGCATGCAACATCGCGTCATCAAGTCACAAGGGTGTTTAATATGGAAAACGAAATGGTATCCTTATCAACAAAGTGCATGCGGTGTCCGAACTTCATTGAAATGAAAACAACATACGTCTCTTTATTGTATGTGAGTATGTGATGCTGATGACACCTGACAGCTATGCATGCGGTGCTGTGAAGCCTGACCCTAATGCTCCAAATATGGATTTGTGAGCATCGGAACGCTTCGTTCCGTTCTTCAGGGTCGAGGAGGAGAGGAGGGGGGAGGTGTAACAGTATTATTTATTCTGAAGCTGGTTACTAGTGCTTCTTGTATGGTAACAGCCAGTAGAGCGTAGTTTATGATCATATACATATTGGGTACAGTTTACACGCATTTATGAGCTGAAATTCAGCCGTTTCGGAAAACACTTTGCTGAAGGCAGGATATTTGAAATGATAGGTACAAGGTTTATCAAATTACGGATAGATACATCAAACATATGACTAAGTTTTAGTAAATGCGAAAATGTTAAAATCCCTTTGATAAGGTTCTCAAAGAATTATCAATCATCATATGCTGCGCACTTTAAATCCATAAAAATAAGTTATCACAATATTATTCTGCGTCATTTTAGGTCAGGCCAGTATTATTGTTATTCATAAATAATACCTCATTTATAGAGCATAACGCTTACAAATACAATACAATAGTAAACTTCATATCCTAACATAATTTTATACCATTTAGCTTCCTCTCTATTGTTGGACGCGGTCAAGCGTGCTCAGGCTTCATTACAATTTCAAATTAAATCGCGTAGTTGAATAATTTTGATAAACAAAGATTCTATTAATTGTCTTATACTATACCTATATATACAGACAAAGGGATCTGGATATTAAATTTTATGAAGCGTTCTTACTAGAGCAATATGTACATAGGCAGTAGGTAACTATTTTAGAGCTATCTTCAGCCCTCCATAATTAATAGTTCAATTTGGAATTCTATGAATTCAGTTCAAAATTGACAGCTCTTCGGTAATTTCCTGCACTAATAGGTAATTAAGCAACCGACGGAAGTAGGTAATTAATTCTTGAAACCATTGCTCCTGAAATATACTCACCTACAGGCGTGTCTTTTGTTCTAGTAAATGGATTTTAATCTGCTATTTCCCCATTTATCCATGTCAGTTTATGACGGCAAAATAGAGAGAATGTTCCCGCGTCATACAGCTCGGTCATTATGGCATGGTTATTTCGGTGGCTAACCTACTTACACCAGCTCTATGGTACCCTCTGCCACATTAAGAGATGGGATTTATAGCGGATGTAAGATAGGAATAATGAAGAGAATGGAGAATGTAGATCACATGTTACGAAAATGAAAGATTCTTGAGGATAAGAGACGAAAAATAAAAACATGATTCGTTCTAGTTTTATTCAACAAATCGCGGGCAATCCATACAAACTACATACCATCAAATATAAATCACCACTACTTGATTCTCATAATAAATCGTAATTCGTATATCGAGTTTCGTTCGGGACGACATTTAAATGATATAAAACTATGTCAGCTACAAAACTGGGTAAAGGTACGCTTAATTTAGCCGAGGTTACACCTTTAAAGGTAAGACAAGCGACGTTGTCAAGGTACACAAGTCAAAGGAGCATGAGCGCACTCGGAACAAACAGCACACGATAGTCCTTGCGAAAACCGATTGTCGATAAATGAATCACCGCGCACTACAGTTAGGTGTCAACGCACTTCACTTGGGTTGCATAGAATAGAACGGATTAGGCAGGCAGCCGTGAGCGTGAATAACCACGTCTTCACTGCAGCACGAGAGGCGAACGGCCGAGCTCCGACCAAAATAACTCCCGGCAGTGCATTGGGATACCCTGATGACGAATTCCACGACACGATCCACGGCTTCTTTGTTCACGATTACACCAGATAGAGTTTCAATGCTGCTTAATTTGGACTTTGTATTAAGATTTCAAATATATTTTATTTAGGCAACTAAGTCTAGCAGTCAAATAGAAACCGAGTGGACGTCTGGAGGTGAAAATAAGAATATAATACTAGATTATTGCAATGCTGCCAAACTTTACGGTGGCCAGCTGATGTTAAAACTGAAACAGTTGGATGTTTGCCAGATTAGGGACAACACTGGTAGACGATTTTAATATTTGAGAACAATACATAATGCTGGGCTACCTATTACTAAGTTATTGCAGTACAATAGCGTAATAGCATGGTACTTTATGTACATACATCTTGTAGGGAAAAATACATATTTTCATAGATCTTGCTACAGCTAGCTATTCCAATTCAGGTCACCATCATTCCTATCCAACTATAGAATAGTATTCCGCAAGAGTTCTGGTATGTTTCCTCCGTTGCGTTGAGGTCTTCAGATCCAAAGTGTACGAGCACTACCTCACACTCATGAACGAAGCCTACAAAATGTGTGGTATCCTGTAATACTCTGTTATATCTATTTACCAGGGGTTCCCAAAGTGTGCGCCGCGGCGCCCTGGTGCGCCGTAGAGTAAAGAGGAGCGCCGTGAGGCGCTCCAGTTTACAACTCTCCGGAAACAAAACATACGCATTCGTGGTTACAAAATGAACAATCAAAGATCAATGTGGATAAAGAAATGGGAGTAACGATGTCTAGCCTTTTACCACGCTTTGAAAAAATGGGTGTAGATCACCAAGCTCACTCGTCACATTGTCTAAGTTGCCAATGTATTTTATTTCCTATTTTTCTTAAATAATAAATGTTTTCTTTTATATGAATATAAAAACTCAGCTTCATATGGTGAATGTTTTAGTTTTTGTGCCTATCTACTTAGTATCATTGTACCCTATTTCAACTAGCTACGTTATACATATATAATTATATAGTTATGTATCCATATGGTATCAATGTTTAAGTCAATTTTGCATAACTAGTGTTTATTGATGTTTAAGTATTAGAAACTAGGTTTATTGAAATACCTTGTCTAGGTTTATGTAGTTATATTTATTTATTCATATCTGTGTCTTGTAATTTAAATTAAACCTCTCCCTCTACCAAATATGCACTACCTATAATAACTTTTTGTCCGCATTACACAAAGGTTACTTTTATTTTGTGTAATATTTTTATTTATTTTTAATTTATTTTGTGTTGACGACCTCTGTGGCGCAGTGGGCGAATAGTCGGCTGTGACGCAGGAGGTTGCGGGTTCGATTCCCACCGCGGAACAAATGTTTGCATGATCTACAGATATTTGTTACGGGTCTGGATGTTTTTCTATATATTATAAGTATGTACATATTTAAAAAAAAAAAGTATATAAATATTCTATCAGTTATCTGGTTCTCATAGTACAAGCTCTGCTTAACACGTTAAGTGCGAAGCGAGGCCTAAATCACCCCTGATGCTACTTCCCTGTGGTGCGGCAAGCAAAAAAGTGAATTTCTCTGTCGTGCGAATGGCATAGCTTTGGTTTGGTCCAGTGTAGGAAAGAGATAAATATATATTTGAGATCACAATGGTTCCGGACTCGGTGGTGTACCTACCTTGGTACCGGATGTCTTAGGCCTCGTGCCGCACTGAATTAATATAATTTTAATGCAGTGCGGAACGAGGCTAAAACGTCCCATATCTCCCCTGACCTCGTACCGCACTCAACGCGAGCTTCCCGCGACCAGTGTTGTGCATCACGTCGATTGGAGAGCACGTCCTTTTACAGCGCCGAACATGTCTAAACGATGTCGGAAGAAGTTAATTTTAAAAAACCCAGAAACAGAGCCAAAACAGGTAAGTTTTTAATGAAAAAATCTTCAGTAAGTACCTAGTTTTTTCTTATCTTGGTAGCTATGTACCTAAAGTAAGTGTAAGATATTATTACTTAAGTATATTATACCTAAAGATATTATTGGTAATAACGATTATTGACGTACCTAATACTTTGCAACATATCTAGAATTACCTATTATTCTATATCGTGATAATAATGTTATTATTATTAGGACTTAACACTTAATGGTATAGAATGGAACGCTTCGTGCGCGAGTCCGACTCGCACTTGGCCGGTTTTTTTTTCTTTATGGCGCCTTCAAGCACAATTTAGATTATTTAAAAAAATGTATCTTTTGAAAGCTTTGTGTTGTTTTGCCAGGTTTTGCCTTTAAAACGATCTAATGAGATATAATTGATCAAAATCGGTCAAGTCGTTGCGTAGTTAAGACAGTTTAAAAACGTCGATATTATTTTTCCCATCACTAATCGCAGCGAAAATTTGCCCTATTTCAGTGCGTTACGAGGTGTATAAGATCCCATATTTTGTTTTGCTAATAATTCCTAAACTAGCCATCAGATCCCGGGGCGACGGTGGATTAGGGTTCATCAATTCACTGTCTATATCAATAAGGACCAAAATTCTCATTTATCTTTGATTTCGCGCCAGAAAATGGATTTTAGTCTGTAAAAGGAGGTGGGGTCTAATAGACCGCGTGTCGCCCTAACGTCTGGTCACGGTACAGGCCGATTATACCTCGTGCCGCAGGAACGGAAAGTATGCAAAAATTGGTGCCGCAGCTAACGTGTTAACTTGAGGCTAGATAGCGCTGTGTGAAATATCCAGCAATATTTATTTATTTATTATAATATAGAATATAATAAAGAATTTTTCATTCATTCATCTTCACGACTTACATAAAAAAAAATTACATTATTTATTAAAGTAAAAAATCGATATTGTGCTGGTACCAAGGGTAATAATATTGAACTGCCTTGGAAGAGACCTTTGTACAACATTTGTGACTATTTTTGCCTAACAAAGGTCACATGGGGTGAAAGCAAGGCAAAAATTTATTTTTACATAATGTTTCTATAGTTTCAAATGTTTTAACAATGGCAGTCTCTAATTGGATTTTAGTTTTGATACAAATATGATAAACAATTTTGTAATAGTTGTATTGTACGTACATAATATACATATTTCGTTCTGTGGTAATAGAAAATGCCTATGTTTTTTATTTAAGTTTGTAGTATTTCATTCGAATGTAAAATTAGGCCACATTCATTGGTTTTCATCTGCTTTCTAATATTATAATTTTTAAATATGATTTCGAGTTCATGTATGTTATAAAAGATAATTTTACTCAAAATAAATTATCAAATACAAAAAGCAGAACTCTTAAAGTATTTCTGGCAATATGAAATAAATAGTTTGAAGAATTAAATCAAATGTACTTTTACAATGGAAGCACTTGTGGTGTAACTTGCTGACTGATCAATAAGGTGCATTAGACACAAAGTAATTTACAGCATGGCCTTCAATATAATGTATAAGTAATAGGGGTAAGATTTACAACTCATCAACATCAGACCATCCACAGCTAAACATAGGCCTCCTGCATAGATTTCCAGAGCAACTTATATTGTGCCACCTGCACCCAACAACTCCCAGCAACCTTTTTACAACTGAGTAATGAGTAGGTACCCCTGGTGTTGTTAGTTCAGACTAAACCAATTGTCAAGGCATTGGCCTTTATAGGTGACCTATAAACATGCAACACTTTGACTTTATAAAATTGTTATTATTGATATAGGTAATTTAATCTGTCAAGGATCATCCAATACATTTTTGCATGGTTGTGGTGCCAGACCGATTTGGTATAGAATGCATATTTTAAATGTGGCACCATTCCTAGCGCTTCAAAACTGGCCTAACAAATGGTATATCATAAGACTAGATAAAATTAAGTAAGCAAGGCAAATTATAAACAAACTGCCTAAAAATTTGAGACGGGGACCACGGACATGGGCTATGTTGACTCTGCCAGGATAAAGAGGAGCATGCGCAGCTGCATGGTATGGCTATAAACCAATTCAGATTTATACGGATATGTTATACCTAGTAAGCATTTTTAGAAAGTCTTTGTTTAATTACATTTTTAAATTTGTTTATTGTCAATAATGTACAATATACTCCTCTGGATGATGTTATTCTCATCACCCTAAAATGAGAAGTATACCTAGAAACATGGTGTTTAATGGTTGCATTGACAAGTTTTATCAATTAATACCTACCTATCTCAAAGACAATAATAAAAAGTCAAGATCACTTTTGATGACCAAATAGCAACCAAATTTTATTGTGATATGGAGTAGGTACAATTTTGGAAGACTTTATACAAAATAATTATTGTCAATCATTGAATAAGAAACAAGTAAAGAGAATAACTAATCACCCTATTTATCAATGTTGAAATGAAAAAGGTAGGATAAGGTAAGATTAAGAAAATATTATTGTTAGTACCTATTCTGCGACAACTACCACCTCGTCTACAATTTTTAATAATATTTATCGGAACGATAGGAAACAATGAATCACAGAATCAATGTTCGTTTGTTAAGTGTTCATCCTGAGCAGATGGTATTTATGTGTAAATGGATTGGATACGAAAAATTACGAAGAACAAAGTATACGTGTGGCTAATTTTATCAATGCGTAGTTTTATTTGAATTTCTAATGGTTAACACAAAGAAAATTACGATGCACCTACATTCATCCAGAATATTGCACAGGACAATATTAATAAAAACAATAAAATATTGAAAATACTTACATAACCAACCGTGAAATAATAGAAGATATCATAATTAAAATCACATAGAATTATTTCACTCAAACAAACACAATAGAGGTGATCAAAACACAACCGATCGACGAAAAAGCAAAGTCGCCATGTTGAATTCAATAATTTCAACGAATTGACATTAGCTTGACATGACATTTGTTACTTCACGTTATCATTTGACAGATTGACAGATTCGGTTGTGTCAGAACTAAACTGAAAATTTTAATTTTATTTTTTACCGTTTTATACCTGTCGACTTGACATTGGCATAATTGTGGCAACAACTAGCCACAGAGGCCAGTCAACCAATAGTGAACTGAAAATTTGAGGATTTTTCGTTACAGAATTTAACTATATAGTTCCAACTAGCGTAATAGACTGCGCTGTCTGGAAATGGCGAAAAAATATGGTTTTTATACCAAAATCTCCAAGACACAATATCAAAATGTTTGTTTACCTCACTTCTCTGCGACAATCACAAACGTGTTCTTTTATTTCAAGTTCCTCATAATCAGTGACAGATTAACGCCATCTATTAGCAGTTATAAAACATGGCCGTGAGAACTGAAAACCCCTCGAGAACACTGAGGTATGATTACTACGTTAGCTTTAGTAATATTAGCTCGGTGATTTAGAAAAAGGAAATAAAAAACAACTGCGTCCTAGAAACAAGTAATTTATTGCAGTCTCGTTTGAAATAAATTCAAAATTCCTCTCTTAAGTCCCTACTTTTCGGAATTTAGAATTTAAATAGTAGAACAAATTACAATGTAAGTAGGGACGTACATTGTAATGTGTACTACTATAATTTGTATACTATTTACCGTGGGTGCACTGCACTGCACAGGGTCGGGTGGGATGTATAGCTTAACAAACGGAGTTGAAATTTGGCATGCGGGTTCAGTTCCGATGATAATGCATTTTTATGGTCTGATCTACACCCTGGATGGGCTTCAGACGATAAACTCCTCAACGGTCAATAGCACAGACAGACACGATATTTTGTATACGCATTGATAGCCCGTTCCACCGTGACATGGCTGCTGCACTCAGGGTTGGCTTCCGAAGAGCGAACTCCTCAACGGTCAACAGCACAGACACGAAACCTTTGTATGCATGTAAATTTGGAATTCATTTATAACTTCGGTGACAATGCATTAATATACCATAGAGGTGGTCTCATGATGGAGACGGATGCTAGACAACGGAACTTTTAAATGGCTTATATTGCAGTGGGCCACTAGTGTTTGGACCCATTGAATCTGCTTGCGGTTCTAGTTAATTATTTAATTTTATAAAAGCTTGTTTTGAAAAAGTAGTTTTTCAACAAAAAACTTATTTATATAGTTCAAATTTAGGCATTTACAATGAACCACTAACCATCTCCTTGCTATATAGTAGCTACAACTAGTAGATTAGCCAGAGCCATCTAGTAGGCAGTTGCAAAAAAGTACTTATCTGTGATGGTTTTTGTCTATGATGTTCCAAAACAACGTATGTTTAGCAACGTGTATGTTTATGTCCTAGAATTATTTCGATTTTAAAAAATACGGTTATGGACTGGACTGATTATAAAAATAATAAAGTATTACCAACATACATGCAAATTATTTTTCAATAATGTCTGTTGGAATGCTAGAGAGCCATCTACCGTATTTTATTAAAACTAAGTCGCGAATGAGCAACCTCCACGGCTGTTTTAGTCTGCTGTAAAATTGAATACGAGTTTAAGCCATGATTTTATAACGTGCTAGCTGTACTTTATATTTTAGCCGGTTTATACAGCAGACGTGCTATTTTATTGAAGTCCGACCAATTACAAAAGCTTCCGTTTGATGAAGACTTTACGCTGTTGTGTATATTTCCTGAGTTAGCAATGTAATAGTTACGTTTCGCTGCCCGTCTCTTGACTTTCCACTTCACGTAGTTTCCTTCCAAAGGCTACAAAATTGGTAGTTTCTCTTCGCCCAACGAAGAGAGGGACGTGTTATGTGTCGCGCATATTTCTTGACGTTCTGTGTAGTTTTTTTGCAGTGATTATGTGATTGTGGTTTAGTTCGTTATGGCCTATAAATACCGTGAAGATTTAGTTGGCAAACGATTTCTAGCTGTGAGTGGTGTGACAAAAATTAATGTGAATAAAGTTTCGGAATGGGGATGGAAAGCTGGTGTTATCAGGGCAGCATCGCTCAAAGATAACAAGCATAAAGAGCTTCAGGTAAAGACTAAACTATTTTATGGTATATTTAATGGTAAAATAAGAAGAGTTTAATTCATAGATTTTAAGGAATTTATAGTTTTTATGCCCTGACGTTGTATTAAAATCTACGCGCGCTCTGAAAGGCGCCAGTCCGGTCAAATCGAGGTGGCGTATCCAGAAAGACGGTTTACTTTTTATGAGGTTAGTCAGGTCCAATTCATTAATTACAGGTGCCCTACATCGAAATGTACATTTTTGGCGTCTTCTTTTCGGTCTAATCTAGCCATACTAGCTACTTACGCATATACGAGTAGGTCTAGGTAGGTAGAGGCAGTACCACCTACCTAGGTACAAGAAATATAATTATAGTCTATTTTATATAGGGAAGTATATTTGTACAATGACTTACGGTGCCGAAACCTGGGCGCTCACTAAGGAAACTGTGTACAGAGTACGAGTTGAACAGAGAACCATGGAGCGCGCCATGCTTGGCATCCACCTGCTGGATCGAGTTCCTAATACCGAAATCCGACGTCAGACGAAAGTCCTAGACGTTGGAACAAGGGTGGTGGAACTCAAGTGGAACTGGGCTTCGATAGCTGGGGCCCAATTCTACTAATTTTTAAGAAAAACGGTTATGGAGCCATACCTACCATTATTTAACGATTATATTTGTTGTTCCTGTTATAAGATGCCAAATTTTCAATGGTGTTGTCAATGTTGTCATAGTAACAGCGGTGGTCATTGAAAAAAGATTGTGGTATGAATGAGAAACCCAAAAGGTATCTATAGTGGCCATTTTGCGACGATACCTACCTACTATTAATTACTTATCATAGAGAAGCGATTGATTTAGTAGAATTGGACCTCTGCTCTTGTGGATCAATGACAATAGTTATCGATGCTGTCGATATAGGTACATGTGTATCCGTTCTGTAACACGGAAATGATATCAATATCCACCACCAATGCACTAACAATGGTCGCCAATCGCAACCCACCCAACCCAAGACATAATAGGTACCTACTTAATACGGAAAATGTTCACATCAAACTAAAATTGATAAAATAAAATTATCACTGGATCGAAATGCAATCCGCGCTTCTCACGTGTTGTAAGTCTTTGAGACTGAGCCAAGTGAAAAGATTATATTGGGATTTCCAAGATAAAGCCAAAATATTAATTGGGAAAGGTCGAGGCCCGATGTGCACGAAGAATACTGAACATTGCTATTATTTGCCATTGACTTACATAAATTAAATCTAATATTACCTACGTACCTACCATGAGAAGCAAATATCTTATTTACTAGGTGGTACCTAGAGTACTTACCCACCTACTTATTATTGAGGTAAGTCAAAACGTGGTTTGTAGTGGTAGCACGAGCGGTTCGATACGGCCAAAGACCTCAATGGACAGTGGAATCTATCCATGTTCTCGGTAAACTTTATCACTACCTACCAGTCGAGCTAATCCTATAGTTTCTACATAATTATATAGGACTGCCTACCTATGTTTATGCTTATTGTGTGACCTGTCGACAAGGCTGATCTTTCTGTATGCATGAATAGTATTAGCGTAAGTTAGAAACGTTCTTATGTTATTACTTCCCACCAAAAAGCTTTTAATCAGCCATGAAAACTCTAGTGATTAATTTTGGACGTCTACCAAGTTAAGTGTACGACGTCAACGCTATTCTATCACTATCTACTTGTCTATCTATCTACTTGTTTAATTATTAGACCAATCATCTACAATTCTTTTATATTAAGATACGTTTTCGAGTACTTCAGCATTATTTTAGCAGAGACTTGGGCTTGGGAATTCTTTTAAATAGGGCAATTTTGATACAAATCGTGATGCTAAACTCATGAGTAATCCAGTCCTATGTAGCTTATGTCTTTGCTGTTTGTGATTAGAACCATCCAATATTACTGATAAATCGAAAACAAACCGAGCATTTATAATGCACATGGTGGGAAAGTTCGTCGACCCCGCTCTCACCGCGTTCGATGCACCGACCGGCTACGCACCGGCTGACTCGACCGTCGACGGCCCAAGCCTCCGAAGAAAAAAATGTTAGAGACGGGACGACACGAAAACGCTTTTGAACTTTAAAAAGCATTCGATTGATAATAAATTATCCACAATTGAATTATCCTTTCTTTTAGATCCTTATCCTATCTCAATCCTTACATCCTCTTATGTTAGTCAATAAACTGACCAGTGTAATTTTAGTCGACAAGGAGTTTGAACAAGAATTGTATGGTTTGGTCTTCACGTACAAGGTGTTTTTGAGAACATATTTAATGGATACGTACTGCATGCAAGTAACGCAAAGACGTAAAAAGGTCCGTTCCGTACCAATAATGATTTTATCTTGTTATAAAAACAACTCAGGAACATTGTTTCAAGAAACAAAGAATGCATTCAACTTGTTATAAACTGGATTATGGCAAGCAGGCACTGGCCCCAGACCGGTACTGGTTATAAAGGCTTCATATTTTATACCTATCTTCATTATTTCTATAGCACAAAACTTGTACGTTCGCTTCCTATCACTGTTACATTTTTCTCGTGCTCATTTCATTACGTATATTCTGGAGATCGTTTTTCTGTTGTTATTATCCGTTTCGTTTTAAAACGCACAGTCTTTTGATCCGCTTTTTTTTTATTTATTTGAGACAACAAACAGTTATGCCTAAATATTACTAGTCTTAATAAAATAATCCTAAGCTTTGATCCGATTTTTTACTACAATCATCAAAAATGTTATAGTTGATGTTCGTGTTTGTCATCATCGGGTCATCAGCATATCCTTGTAAATCTGCAGGTAGGAGTCAGACTTTAAACTCATTGCCCTGGCATCAACTCCGGAAGTGATTACTTCCAGGTCGCTGAGTTTCGCCTTGGGGGGTTTTCGTATGGGCCAAGTCTTGGCATCTTCATTATCCTTCTTACTCGGAGCTGGGTGCCTCGCACGATATATTGTATCTAATATCAAACAGTGTTAGCACTATAATCAAAGCTAAATTAATATATATGTATATTCTTTCGGTGGGCACAATGATTCAAGATAACTTGTTAAAATGTTTATTATCGGGCAACGATAATAAACAGTACAGATATACAGATAAAGTACAGGTTACATACATAATTGTTGATAAATTAAACGCTCAACGTACCGAATCGCAATACAACAATGAGCATCTAACACAATTAGGTACTAGGCACAAATAGGTTGTAGTTTCTGCCGATACGATTGTGCAAGTCACAGCAAGAGTTTGAAACTGACGCATTTGAGCGGAATGCTACTCATACAAAACGTTCAAAATCAAGAGATACGACAAAAGCCAACTCGCGATGCGTCCGCACGGCTGCAAGCCAGTCAGTTATAAATAGATGACATATCTTGGTACGCGCTGCATCCAGCCATTCGCTCTCCCAGCGAGTGAAGCCAGACCAACTTCAAACCAACTCTGTGCGCACAGCACATGATAACGTATTTGTTTAGATTACCTACTCGTTTAGAATACTAACTAGTATGCAGGTTTGTTTAATAGTTTTGATGACGTTGCGGAAACACAATCGCTATCAATCAACAAAATAGATTATCATATTAATCGAAACACCAGATTTGATAAAAAGTGATACCTAACCATAATACCTATATGTAGATAGATACTTACATGTCATTACTTACTCTTGTCTTGACCCCACGTTATCGAGATAGTCTACTAGTCTTGATCAAAATTAAGTTTAACTGGTAACTGGTATCGTTCTATATATACCTAAGTATTTAGGAAACTTTTTTTAAGAATGATATCGGGTAGAATTCCAAAACCTCCTTTTGGTGGAGTGGAGGTGGAGAGTGTCAGTTATTGCATGGTCAAAAGGGCTCGCGAGGTCTAATGCTCTCAGAGAACTACTACCCCCACAAGAAAACTAGACAACCATAGTAACAGTTTTAAGATATTGCTAAATCTTTTTTGGCCACTTTGCAGATATCGCTGTAGTAAGTTAATAACTTCATCATCTACTTTATTCCAGACTTTAATTACACACTGATAGATAATTAATGGTATCTAAATGATAATGCTTCGAAGTCGCCACTTTGTTGATCTTTGCTAATGTTTTATTGATCTAGACGTTTCATTACCCAACATTGTGGTTTCCATTTAACGCTATGAACATTTTAATTAAAACGTAGGTAAAGAAACAGAAATTACTGTTTGAAGACCAAGGCTGATTGCAAGTACGCGGAAGATGATAAAATGTACCTACCTCAGTACGTGTTACCATCACAAGGTCTTCGTAACGTTGGAATCTGATACTGTTGTGTGTCGCGCGCGTCGCGGATGACTATGAAAACACAAAATACAACAATAGTATCGCTCCGTTTACAAATTGCTGTATTGTGGCTTATTGACCTGGTTGTTACATAATTACACGCTTAGTGCTATTCAGGCATGACGTTAACAACTGAATGCCAGTTTAAATAATTATTTTCTCTTATAATATTTATTATTGTGGTAATAAAATAACAAGGGCATCAATAACAAGTAATATCTGTTACTCACACTAAGGTATCTTAAGAGAATGAACCATAAATAGGTTGTTTCTACCTGTCCTTTAGAATGAATGTATGTTGAACCAGCCGTTCAAACTACAGTTCCTGGTAAATTTCCATCTATTATCATAAAGTAGACGAGTTATACAACAAATCAGATAGGTAACCGAACGTTTCGCAATGATCTAAATTAGGAATCTAACTTCGTGTTTCGACGATATCTTCCAGCTGATATCTGTTGTGCAAGTGCCGTGCAGCACAAAGATCGCGAGGGCGAAGGGCGGGAAGTAGGTCAGTGGGGCGCGGGGGGAGCCCTTAGGCCACTTATCAAACGAGCGGGGCCGGCCGAGTCGTGGGGAAAGCTAGGCTGTCTCTTGAAATTTTTGTTTGGTAGATGGTACTTTTATACTGGTTTGTTTGCGAGTTTTATAACATGGAGAAAGTTGACGGCAATTGAAAATAGTTGATTTGGTTATAAATATGTGAATCAAAAGTGAGCTTAATTATTGTGATGTGAATACTTCACTTATGTTGGAAAATAGAATGGAATCTAAACTATGTAGGTATATGAGCCAATATAGTATTAAATCGAAATGCAAGAAATCGAATTTTACAATATTTTATTCATAAGTAAAAAATCCATAACAGTATAAATTTTAGATAATCTACTATTGTATTGAGCTTCTAATGTGATTATTTATTATTAGACACTAGTGCTATTAACTGGGTTCTCAGTTTCTCACTCTTTTCAGTTGTGTTTGGTTTTTTTTTCTCAGTTGGTTAACCAACTTAATGGCACATTAATTACTGAGGAAGTATCAAAGTAGTAATGCATAAATCTGTAGTATACAAATATGTACTTAAAAGGTGGATTATTACTCCTAAAGCTGTAAGTAATTGAAAAAAAAACACAATAAGTAAAACGATATCTGTATTAAGACCAGTTTGAAGGCTGACGAGTTCAGGCAGCTGGGAAACTAGCCTACAAATTACTCTTCTTAGTAATTTTAACAAGATATTAACTTTTAAAACTTTCGATCGAGTTATTTATAATTACTTAAATTCGAATAAATGTCAAAAGTTTTATATAATTATTTGTATTTCCACTGGCAATATTAATAGTCACTTATGCCACTGTTAACCCTTTGTACAGAATGAAGACTACGTAGGTTAGGTAACTGCTCTTGGTTTAACCTTGTTAGAAAACCGTAGCATAAAGGTAAAATGAATAGGTAATAGGAAAACAGTAAGCTCTTTGATATACCTAAACTCACAATTTAATCAAATTACGAGTGTGACAAATATTCGGCTGAATGTTGCTCTAAATTTCTCAAATTTACAATGCAAGAACGTGTTTATGCCATTAAAAATATATAGGTACTAATATTATAAATTCGAAAGTAACTGACTGTTACGTTTTCACGACTGAAGATAAACGGATGGACCGACTTCGATGAAATTTGGTATACATACAGATTGTGACTCACATAGGCTACTTTTTACCCGACTGCGCAGAAGGAGGGTAATGTGTTTACTTGTTACAAACCATTCGTTTGAAGTCACGGGCGGCAACCAGTTCACTATATTTAGTCCTTATAAAGGCTTGTGTTGTAACCTCGCAAACCCTTTTGTGATCAACCTGCGCGGCCTCCGATGCTCAGTGCCATCCACTAAAATAATACTTACAAACTCGTTTGAATGCTCATTTACGTCGCTTCATTCTAACCAGTCTTACTCTGATCGAAATAGTAATTATACGCATTGCAAAATTATTTGTTTCCTATCAAAGGGTCGACGATAACAATAACAACCAACAAAAAAAATAACTGTATTTTTTTATGAAAAGTAAGAAAAGACGCACCTCACATTAAACGGGGGCATCGGGAATGAACCTTATTTTATCAGTGTAGGTATAGGTAGGTAGTTTTTCGTTCGGAGTAATTATTATTATTGAAATCTTTATTATCAGTCTTGGTTCGCCCCGAAGTGAGATCTCGAAGTCTCCGATTAAAAAAAAATATATTATTTGTAATCTTGACCATCAAAATAGTGCCACGAAATACATAACCAACTAACTTGACCTACAGGTTCATTCAAATTACAGGTAACGGCAGTTCATGTTAATTGGTTTTCTTTTTAAATTGGTTATTCTGAATCTGAAATCTAGTATAACTGCAATTTATACCCCACAAATCCGATCATCTTGATCAATAAAATATAAAATCACAGAAAAGTACACTAAAGATAAAAATTAAAACTAAAGTTATGTAATAATTTGAACACAATGACGTGAAATAGGACAGTAATATTTGTCAGCTATGACGTGCGGTATGCTATAATAGCATGACTGCCTCTTACTATGCGTACCTAAGAGCCTATGTATGCACACGGCGTATTTTAAACGCGTAGACACGACGACGTGCAGAGAACGTGCGAGATTATTAACTTTTTACCTATGATTTTTTGGGAATCTACGGCGCCGGAAAAGCGCGTTCGTCAAACGCGCGTCGGCTAGGCTGCGCGTTTAAAATACGCCATGTGCATAAACCCTAATAGGGATGCGATTCGTTTACGACGTATTGCCGCGAACCCGTCGGTCGGTCAGTGCATTCGCAAACATTTCTGACGCACTGCAGAATCGAGGCAGACCCAATAGCATTCTGAAGGTGTCATTGTATTGGACTCGAAGGGCGCTGAGAGACTCCTATAGGCTCGTTTAAAAGCATTGGCTATAAGCTGAAACTTAAACAAAAGGGCTAATTTTGTTTTAATCTAAGGCTATAAGCTTTAAAAGCGTGATTTTTTTGAAAAGCGAAAAATGACAGTTTGGAAGTGAATTTTGAAACTGACACGCACTCAAGACCTTTCGAAATTAAGTTCGATCTAAAAACAAAGACATTGTAGGGCTGCATTGTTTATTATGCATTTCTATTTTATATCATACAGAAAATAGTAAGTAGGTACGCTAGATAGATCACGGTCTAACTAGCATACTATTAGCGATCGGCTAGTACTGCATTATATTTGGTAAACAATAAAGCGCTGACTAAGGAAAATAACCTTCGTCTTTAGTCACTCGCTAGATAAATAAAATTACACACTCGACTAGAAAAACAGGTACAACATATCTACTTTACTGTGATAAATATCTACTATGTTCCATTATAATTATAAATTAAATTCCACATTCCGACCATTTAATTTTGTTGGTAGGTAAGGTAGGTGTATTTCTGAAAGTGTAAGCGAGACGAGAATATATTTGTAAATTCCAATCCAATCTCACCTCAATCATTGGGATTCTTGCACGTTGAAGATTGGAAATAGCTGCCGAAACTCGACCCAAATACTCCACAACTCTTTATGTTTATATGTACAAATTCCTTTTATAAATAGCTTCACGTGTCTTTTACGACACGTATTTTCCTATGTAGGTAGAATTTCCAATTTTACCGAGCCGCTCAGAAATCTATTTTCTGCCTCAAGGTCTTGCAAAATGCAAGATTAAATGCAACCAAGCCAGCCTATTGTTCTCATATGCTTATGTACCTGTACCTACTAAGATGTTGTATCTATCATCTTAAGAACAATACAGGCTGATTACTTGCTCATTAACAATAGACTTTCATTAAAAGTTCTGCAAATTAAAAGCAATGGTTGAGCTCCTTGAGAACAATTGAAGTTGATCTGAATCGGTTCCGTCTCGTGGACACAAAGACATTTTCAAACTTTTAGCTAAGGCTTCTTGGATCTGTGTGGTTTTCGGTGCAATTTAGATTTCTGTTCTGTGTTCTGCAATGCAGGCATATTCTGTAGGGAAATTCTACAGAATTTGACTGCATTTTCTTTTACTGTCTTTAATCATATCTTCCGGAGACAGCCTGATAATCAAAAGGTTATGTTAAGTAAGGTAGAAAAGAAAGACTTAGTCGTTGGTTCAGATTCAGATCAAATCGAAACTTTGATGGGACTCCTTGTTACTACCGCCCCGACACTCCCTGACCTGACTTGTCCTGACAGCTCATCAATACCTCACTAAAGCCTTCCGAGACAGGTCCTACCTTCAGAAACCAAATTGCATTTAATTTCAAAGCAGAATACGGAAGAATCTTCTGTTTGGAGGGGTAAGCTCGGCGAAGAATTCCATTGTCATGTGCCTTATGAAGATTAAAATCTCTCTTACAAGTTTTTAGTGTGACGCATGCAGTCCCATAAATTACATGACGCAATTCACGTCCTAGTCCTAAGTGATGCAGAGATGCAGAGTAGACATGGGCAATCGGCCAACTTGTCACTCCCCCTTAAAATGTGTCTAGTTTCTATGCATATTGTAATTTGTAGGTAACGAAGTCGTGTTATGACTTACGTGATTTCATCATAATCAGATTTGCGAGCCCCCCACGAGACTCAACCTCCTGACTGTATTATCATTACGAAAATACACGTTCTCTTCTATTTTCCAGAACGCAACTTTTGTTTTACTTCCGCATAGTATCTTCTATCTATAAACCCTCACAGAGTTGGTGTGCTGAGCCGTCAATACAAATGGTTTATATTCCGCGGCACAAAGCCAGCGACATATTGTCTTCGTCGGTCACGCACACTGTCTTCCGTTCGTGTTTTACTTGATCTGCATTCTTAGTACCTTCCTGTTAAACTTTTGAAATTTTACTTAGACCCGTTACCGTTGTTTGAACTCAGTTTTGATTTTAAAGTGCATTCCAATTCCAATATCCTTGCAAACTTTGATTGAACTTGTTCTATACTGGCTCATATTTGTTGAGTGCAGATTTTGATTGAACGTACGACGTACATGCATGCACGTACAGACAACGTCCGTCGCTAACTGGTAAGCTGGTAGGTAACCCAATGCATGTTTAAAGATTGAAGTAAAAACTTGTAGAAGGATGATTTCCAAAAAGTTTTTATTACACGTCTTGCTTGTGTTTTGATAAAATCTATATTTTAATAAAAAACTTTTTGGAAGTCATCCTTCTACAAGTTTTTATTGCAATCTTTAAATATGCAGAGGCTTAATGTACCACTTAGCGACGCTGGCTGTGCATGGCTCATTTTAATAAATCGAACATTTCTGAGAGCGCTCTTGAGTGCGTTTCAAATAGTTCTCCAGGTATAAATAATAGTAATAATAATAGTTTCAATTCGAGAATTCAACTCAATTCATTAAACCCAAAGCCTATAAAGTAAAATGTCAAGAATAACTTGTAAATTGTAATCAAGGCCATGTAGTGAAAGCAGCAAATATTATTCAATTGAAGGAGAACTAACGCAATACTTCAAGTCTTCAACAAGACAGAAAAGGTATTCAACTAATCAAAAAGCATAAACCACTGAACAACAGGAATCCGAATGGAAGAAGGAAGGTTTGAGCACGCGACGAGACCTAACGGAGCGTGACACTAGAAATTAACTGTTCGTATACAGTGAATGGCCCCGTTGGAATAACCTGTTACAGCATTGACGAAAGTATTTCGACATGTGCAAGGTGTTTATGAACGCATTTTACACGAACAAATATAAACTTCCAAACTCCTTTACATTCCTTAACGTTTTGGTTTGCAATCAATTCATTCAAATTTTTGTTTTAGTCCCATAAAGATCAGAGAACCGCGTTAAATCCAGTCAAATTCATAATTTGATCTTATCTAGACGTGTCAGTCAATGCAAAGTTTGATAAAACGATAGGCTATATCAATTGACCTAAAGAAAAGTAAAGCTAAAATAATGAGAATAGGGGAACGTACGGGTATTAAATCTAATATATTCGATGTGCATAATGATTTACAAGTCGAAGTTGTATTGATTGATGTATGCTATGCATTTTACTTCGTACGTAAATAAACTTTCAAAGTAAGCTCTGCCACTCTCACCTAACTATACATTCCAAGATGTTGCGCAATCGATGCAATAGATAATACGTTCGTAGTAAAAGGTGTCTTTGTATTTTATAGTGCAGAATAAAAGTCGCAACACAAATAGTCACAATAGAGGAACGAAAGCTATTTGTAGGGGGCTCCACCCCAAAGGTACAAACAAACAAAACCATTTCCAATTTCTGTTAGTGCCATTTATGTCTTTAGCTGAACGTCTTTTCTACGATATAACTTTTATTCATTCACATTTATAGTTTTAGGGCCGCAAAATGAGCATTTTAAAACTATCAGGTATATAATCCTGATATTTTAAAAGTCTAATTAAAAAACATTATTAACACTAAAACGGTCTTTTCTACGAATTTAAACCTATTTGACTACAGACAAGACACATCACATCTCATACCTAGTAGCGAATTCGCCACTGTCGACCTTAGCCTTTCTTCTGTTTCTTCTGTGCTCTGTACTTTATCGGTTTGCATTTATCTAGTACTATGGCCAGCCATGACCAGTGGCCTTGGTCGGTGAGCGGTATCTCGAAGGTTCACTTCAAAGGTTTCTTTACTGATGATTTCGCAACGTCTGAGCTCAGATTGTAATTTACCTGCATTTTACTGTTTACCTGCTTTATCTCAACGATTTATGAAACTTTGACATGTTTGACTTTAGTTTCCTGCTTATTGCCTTATGCAATTTATTCATCTATCTACGTGGATGATGTGGTATAACCATAATTGTTACGTAATACGCGTAGGTTTTAATTGGAAGATGAGAACACGAATAGCTGTTACTGGGTAATTTTAGAGTCATAATTTCCGTTTATACTCGTATTGTGACGATTCATTGACTTGATTATTAAACTTTATTGCAAAGCACTTTTGTCATCATCTACGTCGTTCAATCAATCCTAGGTTAAGTAAGGTAAGTAAGTATATCATCATCATCCACAGCCCATAAGTACCCACTGCTGGGTGTAGGCCTCCCTTTGTAAACGCCTGTGCTGCGCGCATCCAGGAGTTGCCCGCGACTTTAAGTAAGTATACAGTTACGATTAAAATTTTGTCTTGAAAATTAACAAAAGTTTATTTTGCATGTAATGCTGCAGGGCAGACATGCTATCAAATATCAACAGTCGCAATTTTTCCCTCCAGTCAGATGGCTGACCACCAAATCTCACTACCCGGTGATAAGTTAGCAGCTTGGCACACCAATTTCCCAACTGGCCACCAGCGACCAAATAACATGATAGTACTCCCTCACTCACCAGAGGTGAAATGTGTCTCCAGAACCAGAATAAGTACTTATCACTTCACCAGTGCAAAAATATTTTTTTCCTTGTATGTGGTTCGGGACCAACCTTTGGGATAGATAGGTCAAACGCTGGCTAAGTAGTGTTGGAAAACAAAGCAAGATGGTGGTAAATTGGGTGCAATCTCGCCACCGGTGGTAAAATGAGACTAAACATGGTGATGAATTAGGAAAAAAAATCTTAGTGGTAAAATGGGAAGTGTTTTGTTTCAATAGACCACCGGGTTGATCTCGGATACAATATTTTGTCAACAGTGGTAGGCTGGTAGGTAGATACCTAAACCAATTTCATTGCTAAGTGTACATAACAGTTTACTAGTACCAAAGCGCCCCAGATCAAACTTATCTTTTCTAGTTTCCATCATTTTTCTTAACTAAAATACCTCACCAAACGCTTGTTTCTTAAAGCTTCTTCGAAGGAGGTTTTTGCCTACGGATTTTTAAATTGCATTTCATTACCTTTCGGAGCAGGGGACATCCGAACAGGTTTAAAAATAATTCCAATCCATGAGAAAAGCAATGAAACTGGCACCGCGTGTGGCTGACGATTGTAATTACGTAACGGTCCGACACACGGGCCACGGGTGCTCTAAGCTAATGAAACCTCTTTACTAATTAAATTGGCCGAGACTCGAGACTGTTGCCTGGAGAAATTAGATTATGCTGGTATTTTCTTCTTCTGTTTACTAGAGATTAAAGCTTACGGCCGAAGGAATACGTACGGGTTATCCGTGTGCAAGCATCGTGTGAGAGGCAGGAAGTCATTAAAGTCATTGCCAGTTCCTGCGTCCTATTGATTAAGTTGAAATTCCAATTTGTATTTTCTTTATTTTTTTTGTTTCTATTCTAAGGTCAGGTGTGGACTGAATGGCGATGACCAGATTAATTTGTATGGTTCGTGTATTTGCACAGTTCATTGACTTCTTTTATTGTTTATAAATTCAAGCATGTCTTCGGGCCGAATTTCAATGTCGTCTCTATTTCTTTGCAATTATTTACGGCTCTGGTCGCGTTGTTGTATGTCTTGAGAACAATGTTTGCTGTCGAGTGCTCAGATTAAGTTGTTTGTTACGACAATACATAATGTTATTAAGATAAAGTGCATGTTCGGTATAATATACCTAGCATGTTTATGTGGTTAGTTATTTGTTGGTGATAAGGAGTTGCCGTAGCTTTATCAAGACTCGTCAGTCGTTGGACTATGAATGCAAATAATCGTAATAAACTGAGTACTTAACTAACTTTGGTTAGTTATTAAGTTTCCTGTATGTCTGATGATCTGGTTTTTTCTTCTGTTCTCCGACCTCCGGAAGTGTTTCGAAATTTTTGATAGTACTTAGATAAGTATAAGTCTATTATATGTATATATATTGACGTCCTCCGTGGTGCAGTGGGCGAATAGCCGGCTGAGACGCAGGAGGTTGCGGGTTCGATTCCCGCCGCGGAACAAATGTTTGCATGATCTACAGATATTTGTTCCGGGTCTCGTTGTTTCTCTATATATTATAAGTATGTATTTACAAAAAAAATGTATATAAGTATTCTATCAGTTATCTGGTTCCCATAGTACAAGCTCTGCTTAGTTTAGGGCTAGATAGCGCTGTGTGAAATGTCCAGCAATATTTATTAAGTATTTATTTATTTATATCAAGATAAAGGCAGATGCTATCCGAATACAAGGTATCTTATTAGGTAAAACAATATTGATAAGTTCCGTAAAAATGTTACACACAAAGTGCGAGGTACATAGGAAAGTTTTAAAAATCTTAAGATTCAGCCAAACGATGGCTAGGTACTTGATTTTATCCGATAACTGGTCAGCTTGTGCAATATGCAAGTCTTGCTTGACAACTCCAGGTCAGCCAAACCGGTTGAGGTTGAGCCTCAGTTCCTTACTCTGAATAGTCTGAATACTGCTCGTAAACGTAAACACTTTCGCGGACTGACTCCGTAATTGTGTGTCGTGTTATTTCTTTGAAATCAACGAGGACAGGTTCTGTTTTGCGATTTTATAACCTTTGGTGGTTTTGGCTGAGATTGTTCATAATATTTCCGACATTTCTACTAGAAATCTGTAGCAGGTTTTATCATCATCATATCAGCAATAAGACGTACAGACGTCCACTGCTACATAGGCCTTCCCCATAGATTTCCAGAGCGACCGATTTTGTGCGACCTGCCCACCAACCTTTATCAGGTCGTCGTTCCATCTAGTAGGTGCTATCCTGCGCTGCGCTTTCCAGTGTATGGTCTCCACTCGAGAACCTTTCAGCCCCAACGGCCGTCAGTTCTTCGAGATATGTGCCCCGCCCACTGCCACTTTAGCTTGCTAATACTCTCCACTTTAGCTTGCTAATACTCTGGGCTATGACTTTGGTTTGTCTACGAAACTCCTCATTTCTCATTCAATCTCGTGAGAAATACAAAGCACAGCCCTCTCACGCTGAGTGACCTACAGACTTCTTCTTATGAGGCCATGTTTCAGTGCCTTAATTGTCATCACTGGTCGACACACACCGATTGCTAGTTGTCGAAGGAGTCAGTAGCAAGACCTCTGCCAGTGATTCTTTGCACCTCATGCCTGCTATCGAACCCAGGAATAGTCTGGTCTGATCGTACACAATAATTTTGGGGGGATTTGTCGGTACACAAAGCATGCGGGTTGGTGAGCACAGTTGTGCTGGACGCTGCTGCCCATCGCCCAGCTTTTTCTTTTAGTCGCCTCGTATCGTACGAAACCCACGGGATGAGATGGAGGGGGGCAGAATGAAATGAAGTTTTACCTCATGTCAAAAGACAATAAAATATCCAGCTATCATCATTAGTCAACATTGGCAATAATTTGTATGTAATTTATTTCTCTGTGACGTGAGCGTGACTGACAATACTGAAATGTTTCATAGCGTTTTCCTAATGCTATTATTTCTTATTCTGCCCTAAACTGAAACAAAATGTTTTCTGTAATTGGTACGAGTATCTATAGTGTAAGTGTAATGCAATTTTCTACACATTAATTTAACTTAACCATAGAATTCTCATTCTGTGATTTTACGTAATTCTCTTCCGCTATAAAATCCCTAACCGCAGAGTCTGTCGACCGTAATGCATTTATGATTTACTATCTAATATTTCCAACTGTTTTCACATCTACCTACATTCATAACCGCTTCTTCTTGAACCCTGTTTTTGCTTTGAAGAATTCCTTTGCTAAGATCATTGTTTAGTCACTCACCGGTAGAAGATTTTGTTGTTTAGAAAAATAAGAAATACAGTTTTCTAATTTTCTGCGAGGGAGTACTCTTTTTGTTTCTAAGTTTGTGTGTTAGTCACAGCTAGCTCTAGCTTAACCTCTAGCTAGGAATACTCTCTACCTACTTTACTATAGCTAGGTATTTGCGTTTGCTTAAATAACAACGGCCTTGCCTGTCGGGTGTTGCGACACTGTGTTTCGGCTGTCAATAGAGGACATCGACCCCACGTGTGAGAGGAGAGAACTGTACCACTTGTGCTCGTTCCTTTAACCGTAAGTTTTCGTAGTGATAATAAAGAAAGTCACCTTCGATGTGAACTCCAAGTCACTAATCATCTAAAATCTTTTATTTTGTTTTTTTTTTTTATAGTACTAAGGTAGCAAACAAGCATACGTACGGCCCACCTGATTGTAAGCGTTTACCTTAGTCTATGGACAATTGTTACACCAAAAAGGTATTAATCGCGCGTTACCGACTCTTTAAAAATTGTAAAATGACCTGTTTTAAGAACCCGTAGAATTTCTTAGTAGAATATTTATTTGTGCAACACCGTAAGATTTCGATTTCAATGATTTACAACTCGAACTCCGAACTCTCTGCGTTAACAATTAGAGTTTCTCGAGTCTCCTAATTATTATTTGATATGTTTTCCAGTAGCTTACATTGCCTACACTACACAGTGAGTAAGTACACACACACATAACCAGCAACCGATGATGACAACGTTTTCACAAAGTATGCAAAAGTATGTTATTTTCTAGTAAACTACAGCAATCAGCAGCACCGTCTTTGCTGGTCCATCAGACCATCGGAGCAGGTTGGAGCGTCTGCAGAATATTTGCATTCGCTATATCTACAGCCTACGAAAATATGATCATGTCTCTGTATTTCGTCAGCAGCTAAAATGGCTTTACATCAGAGCTCGTCGAGATGCGCACATGCTATCCCTCCTGTATAGTATTCTTCGCAACCCTCTATCTCCCAGCTACCTCAGAGAGCGATTTGCATCCGTATCAACTGAGGACAGACCTGTACGATCGTCTCGTCGTTTCTAATTAATTACTCCACAGCATAACACGGCTACTTACTCTAACTCTTACACCATATCCGCTACTCGTCTCTGGAATAATATGCCACCAAACTATTTCGGCTACTTCAGTGGAAGCATTCAAATTGAGAATCTATAGGCACCTTCTCGGTCAAACCGACCAAAATTGAGCAACTTAATCTTTTCATAACACTTTTTCATTTGTTAAGTATGTATTTTTATCCGATATTTGTATAGTTTAGTCTATCATATAAATAATTTAAGTAGGTTTATTTATGTAGTATGTATCTATATTATGCTATGTATATTAATCCTGTGCAAATTTTCATTTTTTCCCGTTTCTGTGCACTACCTACACATCTTTATCTACAATACACAAAGGTTATCTGGAAGAGAATGCTCTTTAGCATTAAGTTCGCCTTTGTACTAGTTTTATAAGTGCAATAAAGTATTTTCAATCAATCAATCAATCTTTAAAGCTCACCTGTCTGTCTGTCTTATAGTTAAATGTTATTCTCTTTGAATATCCAACACCTATTTACGATCTACACTACAAATGACTAGTACAATCCCCTTCTACCCGTCAATGACATTTAATGTGTTCTACTTTTCTACTTTTATGTTGCTTTATTTTGAAGAAATGTTATGTTGAAGTTAATAAACAGTTGAACGCCGTGACAAATTTTTTTTGAATGTCGAAGACGTAGTCCATTCCATACTATCAAAGCCTCTTGTTTGCGACTCTTGCGAGAAATACTTCTCAAATTTTTAAAAGAATGTAAATAATTCTACGTGTTCAATTATTTCCCATTTTATCTTTTCTGTTCCAAGACTTTCAAGACAAAGTAATTTGCTGCTCACGCTTGTCAATCATCATTATTATTTTGGGTTCTAAATTCTTTCAAAAATTAAACTCAAATTCAGTAAAACGGTACAGGCTGGGGCGCAAAGCGATTACTGCAACCCCATTTTAAAGCAACGGCAAACGAGCTCCTTTCAGAACTAGGTCAGAGTGGAATTGGGACGAACCCTTAGGGAGAGATGGGCTTCGTTACTGTTTGTGATGAACACGGGTACGGTTTTGAATTGGAGATACTCTGCTATACTGCCTAGCTAGATACCTTAAACATTTTTTATCTTCGTTATTCACACACTAACCTTGAAAAGACAACTTTTTTCAAGCTGTTGTGCCGATGGCAGTTTTGTTGGTGACACGGTTTATACAAATAGGCAAATAAATGCTTTGGATATGGATACTACCTTGAGCGAGTGTAGATGAGACTAAAATGAGAATAGCTAAAAACGTCTCATCACAATTCTAATGTATCGTACATAAACAATTCTCTTTCAATCAAACTTAGCCTCTATACTTAACACTTACGAATTCTATTAGCACATACAAGCTGTTCAAAGCAGAATTTCCAAGTGATATATTAATGATTTATAACGTAGAAGTAGAAACTTGAAGTCATTCTTTCAAGTTCGGTAGCAGAAAGTCAACGCACGTATAAAAATTTGAGGCCAGCTGAGCGATGGCGCAATCTGATTTCGTAACAACTAATTTCGTTTCATTGACGACGTGCGTGACTTACATTTTATAATTTGCTTGCTCTCTGTTCAATTTGGTTATTATTGTTCAGATGGATTTTACGTGTTAATGTAAATTCAAGTGTTGAGAGTGGTTTTAAGAGTTCTAATCCAAATTCAATTCCTATTGTCAAATTTAGAGTAATCAAGATCGCTCTCAGAGCTCATTTGTTTTCAATTTATTATTAGAACCCTAAAAAGGAACGTATAAAACTTACCCGTGGAGTTTATTGGCCCACGAAAGATTTCTTTTTGTCGCTTGCTGTATGATTAACTTTCGTGATTTATCATTTTGCTTTTCAAATCTAAGTTTTTCTTAATTTCAACTTAATTCGATAACGTATCTAATCGTGAACTACATTGAGTCGATGATAGACAGATACAAATTAGTCAAAGTCGAATAATTCTTCTATATAATGTTTGTACAAAATATGTTAAGATAATTGCAACACTTCCGATGAGACAAGGGGTTTTGCAAGTGTTTCATTGTGATTTTCGTATTACTTATCTATCTATTTAGTCGGCATAATAATATTTTGCGTAAAGTCTCAGCTATAATCTCTCTGATCTGATATTCAATTCACGTAAGGCTGTCGATGTTACATAAGATGGATCGGCTACCTTGAATTGTGGTTCAGGATCATCCATTGATTGATTTGTAGCACTGTATATTATATCCGTTATACATCCTTGAATGATATATTTATTGAATTCTCACTAAACTTGGGAAAAAGTAAGTTATTAAGGTATTCCTTTAGGAGAAATTTGGATAAATCAGGACGCAAATCTGTGCGATATTGAAATGAAATGAAATGAAATTAATTAAATTATAACAGACATCAAATTAACATAAACAATCCTAGAAGTGATTGTCTTTCACATAGACGGATCCTGGTGGGATCGCATTAGTATCCAAACTAGGTAAACCTGTGTTATGGCATACTAATGCCCTCCGCCGGGCTTAATAGTATATAACAAAATTACAATTGAATTTAATAAATTAACTTAGAATTATTGTTATAAAATAATTACTAAATACATTGATAGATAAAATATTAATAATTTACACTTGAAAAGACTGAATAGAAATTTGAAATTATACATACAAATTATAAAATAATATTATGACATAAATACAATAGTGGTCCTACGAGAGGTTAATCAGCGGCAAGTCCAAATTTTACACTGTGTTTAGGCATTCCATAGTAATAGATTATAAACCCATCGCGTTCAATTGGAATATTAACCGAAGACATTGTATATTATCTTTATTTAGTATTGTTTATGTGTAAAGAAATAATAACGTTAAATTCATTGAAGCAGTTTACGTTCAAGGAAATATGCGTTTCGTATTCCAATCATTTTTCATTCCGTACAGTTGGTCTGTTGAATTATTCATTTCGCTACTTTACGGTGACTTAATGTAACTTGTCTTCAAGCAAATCATCATACTTCAGGTTTAGAGGTCAGGTTTATTTTCTGATTTATTTCCCTTCGTATTAGTTATGCCAAGAGGTTAACATGATAATAAGTTTGAGGTTATCTAAATGATTTCCTAGTTCATAATTAGTTTCTTAGTTCTTTGTTTAAATTAATGTAATCATCATTTCATAGATCAAATTTTAACCTATAAGAATAAGTAAATTTTTCTTTTGGGTGCGACAGCAGGAGTTAAAGCAGTAGTTCAGAAGTTCCATCATTATACTAGCAACTTTACGCTAAAACTTTCTCCGTAGTTAATACACATAGGTCCGTATTTCCCGCTTCGATCCTGAAAATTATATCTACGAGCTAGCGTACCCCCATGACCCTCTATCGATCGAATTCTCCAGGCTCCATGTAATGCCCTTTCGTCTCCTCCCCATTCCATTCAATCCAACTCTAATTCACCGCGACTGAAAAATTTACGCCTCTCAGCAATGTCGGGTGTCTCCGGTCTTTCTGACCTTTTTGCGTCTCACTCAACTCTCAATCTTTCTAATTGCTATTCCAGCCGACGTCTCGCCTCGATACTGTATTTTAATATTCGGTAAGTAGTTATAGCCAAATGACGTTCTTTATTTTAAATCATTTGAATTTGTAGTGTTCTATAATCATTAATAATGGATTTTGATCAGACCTACTACGCACCTATTACCTATTTATGCACGTATAGAAAGGCTAGAGATTTTGAAATTCTTGTGTTCAGATTTGTCCAATACGAAAATGATGAACAATTCAATACATATGCAACTCTATTGCGCTATTACTTTCACTTCAATCTAAAAAATGTATTACGCAAACTTTCACTACGATATAGAGTTTATATTATTGTTTACCATCAACACTTTATTTACTCTACTCACTACGTTCTTGTCTAAACTTCGTAGTTTCGTATAACGCGTAGTGGGAAGGAGGAAATAGTATAGGGGGAGTAAGGAGAATGGGGGGTTATATGGCTCGTATTCACAGAACTTTTATAGTATAATTTTATAGCATCTGAATTAATTACAATCGTCTAACTAATTGATAAAGAGTTAAACAACTCGGAACTCAGATAAAAGCTACAATGTAAAGTCGGAAAGTAATAAAACTTACAGCAAAGTGTCTGTCTACAGAACATTCAGGCGATAAAACAAGATAGATAAACTTGTTGAAAGAGAACATCACTTTAGGCAGATCTGTTTGTGTTCAAAATAAAACAAAGAATTCAAGGTTAAAACCCCGCACGTGGTAAAAATACCTGTTCGCTGTTGTGGGGTTCTGTGAATACGCAAAAAATGTTGGGAAAGATCGAGTGGAGAACTTGGTAATATAAAAAGTAATTTTGCTATTGGAAACAATATCCCTTGCAAGTGGTTAATGACGAGACTGTGACGACGATAAAAATAACAAAGAAATAAAACACTTTTCCGCGTCTTCTCACCTAGATGAAACTTCCTCGTTCCAGTCTCTAAACATTCCAGTGACTAATGCCAAACAAATAAACAGAATGCCGTGGAACAGCGACTGGTACGAGAAATAGCTTCACTCTGACCATGGTAAGACTAAGAACGTGCAGTATTATGAATCAGTACAAGAAACGCAAGCGATATTACTGTTAATAGTCGGTGCGTGATAGCTCATATTCCATTTGATAAAACCAAACGATAACCTCCGGTTACGATTTCAGTTTGTAGACTAGCACAGAGTTTATTCATACAGAATAGTAGGTAATTAGGTAAGTTAAATACCTACTATTATAGATGCAGATAAATATGGAAGCGTCGAACGTTGACCGCACGGAAAGCTCTCACATTCCTTCTACCTAGCTTTCGCTTTACAGCTCGTATTAATAAATCGAATCTGAGCAAATCATGAGTGCGTTAAAATCTCCAAAATTCCATATTGTTCCAATCCAATTTCAGATCATCATTATAGTGTGCAATGTTGAGATGAGTGAGTGAGATTCTAGTTCGTTTTATTTTCTGCGAAATGTTGGTGAGAGTTCCGTTGAATCTTTAGATTTTTACAGTCGGACCACTAAGATTCTATCATTTTATCAATGACTTGATCTTGCAGTGTCACTATATCTGTCTTGGCCTCTTCCTACTAAATTATTTGTTCTATTTAGGTACTTCATCTTATATTCAGGTAGGATATAAGCTATATGGTTTGTGCTTAGATTACTACGATACATTCTAAATTTAACCTTTTAGCGATACGTGTTAATTCCATTTTATTTTCCTTGCAGTTTGCACCAATAACCAAGGTTAGGTATAGATAGATATGCAATGCACATGCTGAATTTATTAGCCTTCGTTCATTGAGCGCTTTATGATAATGTAGGCTGAACTTTGCACGGATATTGTATTCAATCAAGGTTATAAGAATGGATGGCCATTGGACATTGTTCCTATAATGCCTTTGGTCGTTGGTTATATAACGAATGGTATTTCCGTTCGAACATTTTTATGTGACTATAGAAATCTTCTACAGGCTGTAAGTACTTACCTGTCGTATCGTGGTTATAGCAACATGAACGTGATAATAGCTATCGGGGGGACCATTACGCCGGTAAGGAAGTTGCCTCGGAGTCGGAAGGGCTTTACGTAATACAGGATGCGACGAAGAGAAGGAATTTAGAGGGAGAAGAATCTACAGCTTTCTCTGTTAAACAGTGGATAATACCTCTGAAAATAATAGTATAAATAATAGTTTTTACTATACTGTGTACAATCAAAATAAAACCACAGAATAAATTAGAGATAGTGCAGAAAATACTCGTAAACCTTGCGATAATTACATACAATGTGGCACTTTGCATTTTCAATGGCTTAGGCTTTGTTCGTGGCATCGAAACCGTTGCTGTTCGCTCATTAGCATTTATAATAGGAATTGATAGTACTCAGGTCAACCTAAGTATTTATTTATTTAACTCGATGATATCACCCACCACACATTTAGCATGCAATGCCACCTGCCAGACAGAATAGATTTGCTTTCAAGGCACTATGTACGCCGTTGTTTGTACCCATTTCCCGATTTATCATGTTTTGAAAGCCGTAGAATACTTGAATAACTAAATTAAATAAATAATCGTAATAAATTCTTGCCTGTCTTCGTACATTTAGAAGATAGTGATTTTGTTGAAGCAAAGAGTACAATGGGGGGGGGGGGGAGCGAGACAAGCTTTCCCAAGTCTCTTGACAGTATACCTAACTGACACATTTTCAAACTTCGCAATGTAAAACCGCTACTGAAACTCTGAAAACCCGCCTCCCGTCGCCACCCCCTTTATCCCCTTGAACAGCAGCACCGGGGGCTAGCCTTATAATGGAATCTGGTTTTACTGCCCCTACGCTTCGCCCGGTCTAAGGATTCCTTGGGAAATACTCGTAAATATTTCATGACACTGTTACAGGGAGCTTCTCATTCCATCGTGCGATACATCTATAGAATGTATAGAATTATGTATATTTAGCCGTGCACCTTTCCCAGCGCAATATGATGATATTTAAATAAAATGGTTATTGATCGAGCGAAGCCAGATCTCCAAATCGACTTGGGCAAATCGGCGTTGTATGTATGTATGTTTGTTTGTTTGTTTGTCCGAGGATAACTTTCGTAGCGTTTATCCGATCATCATGAAATTTGGTATACATATAGGTAGGTAGTGATGGCACAATTTTGGTGTGACTCAATGAGCTAAAAATATTGGGGGGTTGTTGAGATATTGGGGTTCAAGAGGGGTAAAAAAAAATGAAAATGAGACTATTAGGTCAAGTGGAACGTTAAATGAAAGGTTTTCAGTAGTACATTTGAAACCCGTTTTTATTTTTAGTTTAATTTTTGTAGTTTTTGAGTTATTAGCCATAATAAAAACCAAATTTTGACCAAATTCACAGGGTACACCAGTGACCCCACAATGCTGAAATTTGGTATTTGTGTAGCTTTAGTGACACAAATATAGGCAAAAGTCTGAAATCCAGAATATCTGCCATTTGTACCCCAAAAAATTTACCATTTAACAAGAACCCCCGTTACATCTAATTTGAATAAAACTGTAGGTCAAGTAGGCTGGTTATCATTTCGTGGCACCAATTTATTAGTAAAAGATTAAAGCCGGCATACACAAAGATCACTAAACGTATTTAGCGACTAAACATGTTTAAATTTGAAGTATTTGTATGATTTGACAACTCTTTAAATCATATTTAGCCACTAAATACGTTTAAGCATCGCTGTGCAAGTCGCCCTAAGAATAATATTTATTTTGGGAGATTCGCGAGATCTCAGTTCGGGGCGAACCACTAGTGTAGGTACATGTTTCTGATTATCGGTTTGTCAGATGCATGTGACCTAAATCTTTGACCAAGTTGTATAAAATACATATTGTTCTGATGAACTAGCTATTATACTATTGAATTAAAATGGGATTAGGTATCATACCTGTCTCATTGAATATGGATCAGGTATTCAGAGGTCGGTCAGCGACTGCAAGGTCACAATGTTTTGATACGAATTCAACCGAGTCATAAACTTCTTTAAATACGTTATTAATTAATACCCTAATGGGTAGGTATGAGGTACTTAAACTTTAGTAATAATATCCAGTGTTCTTCTATCTAACGTGATGTCGTTGACCTATCTTGCAGTTTGCCTTTATCATGTAGTCGGCTCGTAATAATCAACTGCTGGGCATACCCTCCCTCCCTCAAACGCCATTCCAATCTGTTCCGAGTCTTTTGCCTCCAAATTTTCGACGACACATCCTACGCTTGATAAAACTATGAAATAACTACCTAGCTACGTACTAGTTACACCATCTAGTATTTTGAAAACGTTCAAATCACAATCCAATGTTACAGTTATATAAACATGTTATTGTTCCAGTTCATTAGGCATGTTAAATCAACCAAGGCCACCGTTATCACGATATTTTTATGATGTAAGTTAAAATTCTTTATCTGATATTCTCACGCCACGTTAGCTGCCTTTGATTTAGTCAACAATGTTTACTTTATGCCTCGTTTCTCAAATATTTACGTTTTATTTTTTAGGCTCAATGTAACGCTATTGTTCTCACTCCGGATTAAGACAAATGTTATGTAGTATTTACTTATTAGTAGAAGTAGTATAGAAATCACACTAATGTTATAAATGCGAAAGTTTGGATGTTTGTTTATTTGTTACTCGTCGTAACGGCTGACCCGATTTCGAAGAAATTTGGTATGAACGTAGATTATAACGTGGATTAACACTGGCTACTTTTTGTTGACAAACAACGCGTACGAAGCCGCTGGTGGAAGCTAGTTTAAAATATTTGATCGAGCGAAGCGAGATCTCCAAATCAACTTGGGCAAATCGGCGTTGTATGTATGTATGTTTGTTTGTCCGAGGATAACTTTCGAAGCGTTGATCCGATCATCGTGAAATTTTATACATAGGTAGGTAGTAATGACACAATTTTGGTGTGACTAAATGAGCTAAAAATGTTGAGGGGTTATTGAGATATTGGGGTTAAAGAGGGGTAAAAAAAAATGAAAATGAAACTATTAGGTCAAATGAGACGTCAAATAAAAGGTCTTCATTAGTACATTTCGACCCCGTTTTTGTTTTTAGTAACGTTTTTATAGTTTTTGAGTTATTAGCCATATTAAAAACTGAGCTTTGACAAAATTCACAGGGTACACCAGTAACTCCACAGTGCTGCAATTTGGTATGCGTGTAGCTTAAGTATCACAAATATAGGCAAAAGTTTGAAATCCAGAATAACTGCAATTTGTACCCCAAAAAAGAGTATGCAATTAACATGAACTCTCGTTACTTGTAAATTGAATGAAACTGTAGGTCAAGTTAGTTGGTTATATATATCGTGGCACTGTTTTGATGTCAAAGATTACGAATAATATTTTTATTGTTTTTATGGTAGACTGTCGAGATCTCAGTTCGGGGCGAACCACTAGTTTCTATATCGCGTTTTGCAATCTATTCACTAATCGCAATAGTTTCGAAAAGTAGTGTAGTATGTAGAGGCTAGTTTTTATAACAGTGACCTCACATCTTGGTAGATTCTACGTTCACTGCGAATCTCTGAGATGATTGACAGACAGAATGACCGTCAAGTTTTATTATCGCAAGCAGTCAAAGACCTCATGCAGATAATGGTTCATTTTACAATAGGTACTTGGTCGTTCGTTACCGCATACATCATTAAAGTTACTTTGGTATACCTACATTGAATCTAATTCCTAACTACGAACATGATAAATAAACCTGTACCTATTTATAAATCAGTCGCAGAAGCAAATAACGTGGGCATTTGTACTTGTCATAAAAACAAATCAGCTACTCTCAGATATGTGCGGGAATGTTTTGATTTTCTTATGTAGGTTTACATATATGGATGACATCACTTTAGAAGTCACTTGTTTCACCAGTATCTTTGCACTTTGCTTGCTTGTTGATAAAAGATAAATAAATAGAGTTATACTGCGACTCGACCACGATCGCCTCATTTGGTCCGAATCGCAGCGTTGCAACATTTTTAATATTTCCATGGTGCGATTCGTCCCGCGTATAAATAGTAATTAGATTCAGTACTGTTAGATATAAAAGTTTAGGTGAGTGAAACATATCCAAACAATCACATAGTCTACAATGTGTATAGTCCATGTCCACAATGCACTGCCCTGGGTCCATCAACTCGAGGCCTTGAGGTGTAAAACCTCATGCGCCTGTAATTTCACCGTCAACTATATCCTTCAAACCGAAACACAGCAATGCTGCTTGGCGGCTGGAATGGGTATGGTGGTAGTACTTCCCCGGGCGAGCCCTTTCACAAGGAATTCTACTAGTACTCATATAGTGCTAGCCTAGCTTGCCTGAGCAAACCTACAGGATAACCTGTAGGTACTGTATCGTGCGTGAATGAAGGATAATTTTTAACCTTACATACACAGATCTATAAATCACACGAATATTATAAATGCGAAAGTTTGAATGTTTGTTTATTTATTTGTTTGTTACTCAATCATGTCGTAACGGCTGAACCGATTTCGATGAAATTTAGTATGTAAGTACGTAGATTATAACCTGGATTAACACATAGGCTACTTTTTGTTGACATCAATACTTGTACATTCGTAATACTTTGCCTGGAAAGTAGGAATGAAAAATGAAAACCTGCTATTTTCCTTCGCATAACCTGCTAAAAATAATTCTTATAAAATCACTTTCGGTTTTCATCGTATATCTGTCACAGTCATTCGGATCTGCTACAGATCACTGTCGTTCGCATTTCTACGGAATTCAGCGGGCGTTTTCGTTGCCCGTGATTTTTCACATGTGAAATAGCAGTGATGAAAATGATTTAAAAGTATTAATAATTGCCATGCCTACTAGAAAGAGAATAGGCTCTGTTTGCCATACATTTTCTTTTACTCATTTATCTATAATATCTAAGAGAATTTGAGGTGTCTGCTCTGAATGAACGAAATTCGACGACCTCCGTGGTGCAGTGGGCGAATAGCCGGCTGAGACGCAGGAGGTAACGGGTTCGCTTCCCGCCGCGGAACAAATGTTTGCATGATCTACAGATATTTGTTCCGGGTCTGGGTGTTTTTCTATATATTATAAGTATGTATTTACAAAAAAAAAGTATATAAGTATTCTATCAGTTATCTGGTTCCCATAGTACAAGCTCTGCTTAGTTTGGGGCTAGATAGCGCTGTGGGAAATGTCTAGCAATATTTATATATATTTAAAATACATTATATTCTAATATTATCGTTATTTCTAGTTCCGTTATATTTAAAATAAAAACTATGATAATGGGCGTTCCACCAGCATATTTATTACGCTAACGCACCATCTGTGCATATTGCGGTATTATAGAAAAAAAAAAACTAGAAAAACAAGGTGTGAAAATGTCACGGACTCGTGGTGCCTCGCGCGCGGTTCTCAAGCCTTTGTCTGGCTTTCCTCATTTGTTTTGTTCATCGCATGCGTTGGATGGAACTGTTGACATTAATTCCTGCATTGCATAAACCATACCTATAAATTACATATAAAAGCTATAACAAAGTGCAGCTTGTTGTAACTTTGTTGTAGGAAGTGAAGTTATAGCGTTGATGTATCAACAAAGGAAATGCGTCTTTCACTTGTTGAAAATATAACGTACCTATCTAGTATGTTGGTAACTAGGTATATAATATACCTATGTAAATATGTGTAAATTCGTATTACGACAAAATAGATAACTACAGAAGTTAAGTTTAATATGTACTAGGTACCACGAGCGATAGCAAGACAATTAATAATAGATAATGTAATAGATAACAGGTAATATCCACACAGTCCATTTCATCCAAAGGTTGTCTGGTAGAGATCGCTATTTAGCGATAAGACCGCCAATTGTATCCATAGAGTTGTGTTGTTATATTTTATTTGTATTTGTTTCATGATGTGCAATAGAGAATTATCTAATATAATATAAGTAATAGTCCGCATTTTGGTTTGGATTTCATTTGCTAGTATATTATACCTACTAATCTAAATATTTAAATAAAACTACTAGGTAGGTAGGTAATTAGTATTTGATGTACCCACATGTAAGTTACAGAACCTTTGTCTTTTATGTACCTACTACCTATGTCTAGTATTTTCATAATATTATCCCTAAAAGTTGAAGATATCAAGATTTATTTAGTCAGTATTGTCATCTAACGTCTTTTATTTATTTTTTGTCGATACTTTTATTCGTAAAAAGAGGTAAATCATCAAAAATTATTTACAATCTCTCTCTTGTACTGCCGATATCGAGATTTGTAGAAAGAAGTTGAAGGTCTACTTATGTAAGCATTGTTTTGCAATGCGTCTCACACACGAGTGCCTCGCGATCGTGCGACAGGTAGATCTGCTGTCGAGTTCATTGACCCACTGAACTAGAGGCGAAGCCCCTGCAAGTTTGGCGGAAGTGTAATTTTGACGGTTGGATCTCCAAGTGAAACTTCGGCTTTTATTGATTGCAATCTCTGCAGTTCTATATTTGTTGGTTCCATAATATATGAACCCTAAGTCACGCACCTTAGAAACGTGCCCTACGATGCATTGCCCTGCGTCTATCAACTTGAGGATATAGGTCAAAAGTCAAAGTCAAGTCAAAGTCAAATATTTTTATTCATTAAAATCACAAGGATCACTTTGAAACGTCAATTTTACTGCCTGTTCCTTCGCGACCAAGCCAGGAAAGAAAGGCAAGAAACAAGGCTGCTTGTTTTTTTCAATGATCCTATTACAATACATAATACAGAAAATAAATTATGTCTAAATTGTAACATTTTGAACGAGTTGGAGCAATTTTAATCCCAAGCTTCTCTATTATCTAAATAATCCTATATTTTATAGTAGGCTCTTTTATAAAGATTTTGTTTAATTACGTTTTTAAATTTGCTAATTGTCAATTTTTGTACATCCCTTGGGAGTTTGTTATAAAAGCGTACACCTTGCCCTTTAAACGATTTACCAACTTTATGGAGTCTACAAGTGGCAACAGCGAGTTTATCTTTAATTCTAGTATTATAATTATGATTATCGCTATTTTTCTTAAACAAATTAATATTTTTGTGAACATACATTAGATTTTCATAGATGTATTGACAAGGGAATGTCATAATATTTATTTCTTTAAACTTATTTCGTAATGATTCTCTGGGGCCCATATTATAAATTGCACGAACAGCCCTCTTCTGCGGCACAAAACGGTGTTTATATATCTGCAGCACTCCCCCACAGCAGTATACCGTATGACATAATGCTGTGGAAGTAGCTGAAGTAAACTAGTCTAGCTGTGTCTACGTCTGTAAAAAGACGGATCTTTTTGACTGCATGAGGTGTAAAGCCTCATGTGCCTGTAGTTTCACCGGCAATCATACTCTTCAAACCGACACAGAGCAATGCTGCTTGGCGGCAGAAAAGGTATGGTACTAGTTCTTCCCCGGGCGAGCCTATCCTTATCATCATCATCATCATCATCATTCAAAGCCTGACATCACCCACTGCTGGGTATTCGTATGCGTTTAGTACCTATACCTCTCTGCCTGTGCCATCAGCATCGCCATTATTCGCGGCCCCTTTGCCAGCCTCATCCTTATACTGTAATAATAATGTAAATAAAATACCTATGTACTACGAACAATTAATACTTAAATAGTTAAACAAACTTACCCCTGTAAGTGATGTTCGACTGGAATTATGCCAGGTGTTGTCCAGTCTACTTTCTGTGTTCTCTTTTTGTATCCATTTTCACGATTTTTCACACTAAAAACTTGAAAAACACAATTTAAATATTTTTTGTGAGAAGAGACGCGTGAGTACAAAAAACCGAATGACGTGTTGCTGGTTGATACTGACAGCTTTAGGACATTGCGTTCCGTGTTTTTTTGCTGTCTTTAAATGAGTGTAAGTGATTTGAGAATAAATAAGCCGTACTACAGAGTAAATTATCATCATCATCTTCGGACTGGACAACACACAGCATAGTATTCTTTGTACTTACAATTAATTAGAATTTACTTAGTAGTCGCTCGCTATGTACCTATTCTTATTAAACCGCCCGAAGTAGAAATTACGTCAAGATAATCTCTTAGAACAGTCAGAGGATAAATGCTGGATTAATAATAATTGCTGTACATTATTATCAATCCAGCATTTATCTTCAGTTAAAACATCGGAGTGAAGCCGAGAAGTTGCAGTGATCTCGCGTTCGACCTAGTTTTGCAACCTTGACGGAGGTACTCATAGTTTCTAATAATAATGGCGGCCGCAATGGAGATGTGCCGATTGAATGGATAAATAATAACCATTGGATTACCGTAATCAAGCTGGGAAAGGGCTGGGAATAAGAATTATTGACATAACGATAATTTAAATGACAATGTTAGTCTACTCTATATACGGACCTTTTTCCTGCGATTATTTTGTTTAGGTGTTAGCAATGCAATAAACATTAACATACTGGGTACATAATTTACCCTTAATGACATACAATATACATAAAAATTTAAATTCTCTCTGAAAGTCAGCTCGTACATGTTCCATTTTAAAAATTCTTATTCATAATCTAATTTTTGACTCATTAACGAACACTCTCAGAATTAAGTTCGGTCTTTAGCTCTTTGTACACCATAAATGAAATTTGGTCATAAGTCAAAGCGTGGCTTGGATAAAACGTCACTCATCCATCACGTCACGCACGGTTCGGTTTCTTCATGACCTTTTTCTTCATCGATTAAAATTGGGTTCATTTGTAGCTACGCTATTTCGCTACCTTCTGTAAAAAGTAGAAATCGAAAAGAAGGAAAAGTCACGCCTACGCCTTAGGACCAAAACCAACGGTTACCACGGGACTAGTGCACGTCAGGGAACTAATTACAATTTGGCCTAGATAAATGATCATTTTAGTTGTCCTACTGATCATAATTACATACGAAAGTACAGTGCATTTGTATTACATCATTAATCTCAATAAATCATGAGATACTCTATACTATGTATATGTCTTACTTACGTAACACAACTACGTTAATCTTAATCCAGACTATTCCAGACAGCATTACTATTACCACAGAGTAAGGACAGAAGTTATGTTTAGTACAACAAGCAAAAACAGTCGCTCGCATGCACACATAGATGCACGCATACGAGACTCTCGAATCAATTTGTTCGAAGCTTCGACCGGCTTGATCTGAGATCCCGATACGCGCGCGTCTATGTTTGCGTGTGCCTGTTATTGCTCGTTGTACTAAACATAACTTCTGCCCCTATCTATGTTGTGGCATTACCTCCCGCGCGTTTAAATGTAAGCTTTGCTTTGTGGGAGATGACAGAACTAGGACAAACTTTGATCAATCTTCACCCCGCTTCGCTTCGCGCGATCTTTTCTGCCCCAAATTCAAAGTCAAGTCAAATATTTTTATTCATTAAAATCACAAGGATCACTTTAAAACGTCAATTTTACTGCCTGTTCCTTCGCAACCAAGCCAGGAAAGAAAGCCAAGAAACAAGGCTGGTTGTTTTTTTAATGATTCTTTTAGAATACATAACTAACAATACAGAAAATAAATTACCTACGTCTTAAATTGTAACATTTTGAACGAGTTGGAGCAATTTCCATCCCAAGCTTCTCTATCATCTAAATAATCCGATATTTTATAGTAGGGGTTTTTATAAAGATTTTGTTTAATTACCTACGTTTTTAAATTTGTTAATTGTCAATTTTTGTACATCCCTTGGGAGTTTGTTATAAAAGCGTACACCTTGTCCTTTAAACGATTTACTAACTTTATGGAGTCTACAAGAGGCAACAGCGAGTTTATCTTTATTTCTAGTATTAAAATTATGATTATCGCTATTTTTCTTAAACAAATTAATATTTTTGTAAACATACATCAGATTTTCATAGATGTATTGATAAGGGAATGTCATAATATTTATTTCTTTAAACTTATTGCGTAATGATTATTTAGGGCCCATATTATAAATTGCAAGAACAGCCCTCTTCTGCAGCACAAAAACGGTGTTTACATCTGCAGCACTCCTCCACAGCAGTATACCGTATGACATAATGCTGTAGAAGTAGCTGAAGTAAACTAGTCTAGCTGTGTCTACGTCTGTAAAAAGACGGATCTTTTTGACTGCGTATGCCGCAGAACTAAGTCTCTTCGACAACTTATCAATGTGAAAAGTAGTTTTTCAAATATTTTACTAAATGTCGGAAGTACTGAGATTGGTCTAAAATTACCAGGATCAGTACTAATGCCTGCTTTGAAAAGTGGAATTATTTACACCACATTCAATACACTCATTGAATATTAAAGCTAGTTCGGGAGTAACTATAACCCCATCCATATCATATCACATCCATATCAGACAGAGCAAACACTTCACAGAAACACCGACCTCGCCGGCGAGGTCGACGAGTCCCTTCAGTCGCCGCTTATACGAGGTACAGACATGTACCCGGGCGTTTCTCCCCTATCCCCACCCCGGCAACAGCCCAAGCCGAGGTTCGTACCTAAGTGGTGCCCTTGCGCTAGTTGCCTAAAAAACTTACTGGGCTGAGCGCCATCTGCGCTCGCCAAAAGTTCGGTTAAGCTGTCACGGCCTCAGAGGCCAACAGCGAGATTAGTCCATTCGAAAAAAAAAAAAAAAAAAAAACTATAACCCCATACTTGCAAGTTGTGGAATATCATCTGAGGTTTTCCAGTTAGGCTACGACATGGTACAAGCGTACGCTTCAAGAAAAATGTAAAGAGGTCTGTACAGGGTAGGGAACGCATCGACAATACCCCGGGTGTTGCCGGTGTCAATAGGCGACGGTGACCGTTTACCATCAGGTGGACCGTAAGCCTATTTCCCCATAAATAATAATAAAAAAACTTAAAGCAATTCGCTTCACATTACTTGCATAACTTGACCTACAGTTAGTTCCATTCAAATTACAACCAACGGAAGTTCATGTTATAATTGGATACTTGTTTACTCGTTGGTAAGGTAGACATTTCATTATTCTGAATATCAGACTTTTCTCCAAAACCACAAAGCCTAAACCTAATATAGTATGATCTTATTACTTGGTTTGAAATCAATGACAATTTTCATGTAGATTATTAAGGGGTAATATAACAATATGTCCCACTTGAAAAACTCACTAAATATAGATATATACATATAAAATACTAGCTTACCCGCCTTCGACTTCGCACGCGTCGTTTGTCAATAAAAACACTACCCTCCTTCAGTAGGCTATGTCCCAAAATCCCGATCATAATCTATCTGTGCCAAATTTCATTGAAATCGGTCCAGCCATTTAGTTGTGAAAACGTACGAACAGACTGACAGAGAGACAAAGTTACTTTCGAATTTACATAAGTATACATACCTAGCTTCATTTTTCAATTAATTTTTAGTTTTAGGTAGCTATAGGTAAGTAGGTAGTACCTACCTACCGTATCCCTGGATCTCTGCCATAAACAATAAGATCTTCCTTTGTATCAATGTCCATTAATCTACCTACCCGCTCAATTTAAGTGCTTAGAAAGATCTTAGACCTATACTTAAATATTATTTGCATCGTTCTTTAGATGATTCAACTGTTTCTTATGTATTTTATTTATAGTCTTGTAAATCATTGTAAGTACCTAGGTATATTCTTTATGTTATTAAATGTATTATTGATCGAGCGAGCGAAGTGTCTCAATTTCCAAATTGGCCAAAAAATGCTTTTGCCTGTCAGTCAGTTTGTTCTCGCCTGCAGGTCGCAATTTACAACCAATTTTTTCGGAGATTGGCACACAAGTCCTTGATTTATTTAAATTTTTTAGTCGATCGCGATTTTTGATTGGGGGGGAAAGGGGGAAGTTTGCTGTAGCGTTATTTATCGACGGATTTCAATCAAATTTCAGAGAACCACTAAGATAGGGTTCTCAGATTAAAAAATCAAAATTCCGGAGAAAATTCCTGACTTTCTTGTAAATATAACATTAATATCTTTAGCATCGTGCATGGAATGAACGAAGCAAAATATTTGGTTTATTTAATGTTTTATTTTACTCCTTACCTACCTACTTAAGTTGTAAAAAGTCCGGACGGATTAGGATTCTCCTCGCATTCCGTACAAAGAATGAATATATTACCGGACATGACCGGAAAATTCCGGACGTATGGCAACTAAGAGGACTTCATTCTACACAAGATGGTGCGAAAAAATTTCCAAAAGGGTGGAGTGTTGGGGGGAAAAGGGTTTGCTGTAGCGTTATATATGAACGGATTTCAATTTTTGATTTTTTTTTCGGAAAGTTTATACCTACCTATCACACTACCCAGTTCTCTCCGCCTTCACGAGATGAATCCGTAGACAGATTCGACCTCCTAGGACCAAGGGAACGGGAGTAATCGCTAAAATATATACCTACCAATATTTTGCTCGTCTTCGGTTTTTGCATGGTTATAAGGGCTCGCGAGGCTGTTCTCACAGAACCACTAGTTTATCTGTAGATAACTCTAGTCCTACTCTAGTACTCGGACTATTCTGTATGGACCTTTATACGTACGTATTATAGGTACTATGTAGAGCTACCTATACCTACCTACAAGGTCGCATATACGCATAGCTTCATAGTAGGGCTTCGCCGCTGTAACTAGGACAGGCAGCATGACAGGCTTGCTTGTTAGTTTGATTCGCTGACGTAAGCTCGGAGAATCTCTACGTGTGCAGATGCAAAAAGGTGTACGTACTAGGTATTATCTAATAAAACTGTCAAGGATCACGCCAATACATTTTTGTATGGTTGTGAGAAGCAATTACTTATTTTAGTAGGTACTACCTACCTACCTATTACAATAGCAGTTAAATTCTTTATCTAGTTTCAAGTATACAAATTTAAACAAATTGTAAACAAATTTACAATACCAATTAACTACGATACTAAACAATTTTAAACTAATAATTACCTACTACCAGAGAGATGGCAACGTAAGCGCAAACTTTGTTTGTGCGCAAACTTGACGCAAACCGAAAGAAAGTTGAAGTTGATTTGTTATTGTTGCTGTCTCTTTCCAAAACATTTTGCTATTCGCTCACTTTGTTGGGCGGGGTCGCACTGCGGTCATGCATCGATTCGCGTTTGATAGGACCAGTAGCGCCATCTAGTGATTGCGTATTGTTAGTTCTCGCTTGCCAATGTTTACAGTTCCACCACTCCCTGATAGATGGCGATACTGGGATAAAATTGTGTTCAAAGTTAAATTATTTGTTATGGTATTTTTAATTATTATTGAGGGGGTTTCTTTCACGGCCATGTTTTTTAACTGCTAACTGATGCTCTGCCATAAGCATTGCCGTGTCAACATTATATTATTCATTTCGTGGCATTATTTTGATAGTCAAAGACTATAAATAACCTTTTTTTATATCGAAAATGAAAAGCCCTCATTGTAGTTTTATTTTGTTGCAGGTTTTAGTGGAATACGATGGTGTCGACTGGCAAAGGCGCGAGTGGGTGTCAGTGTATTCTCGTAGGACGTTTCGTGTGTTTCTAGTGGAACGAACTTTAATCTGGGCACCTCGAGTTAACGAGGGAAAAGAAGTTAAATGGCCTGCTTTGGTAAGTATTTTTTATTATAATCATAATGAATACGATCGCGCATATACCTATAAATAAAAAAATAAAATAAATATATTCGCACAACCATGACCCACGTGAAAAAGGTTCGAGAAAACGACGAAGGTTCTAGGTTAGTCACATCACAGTCACACATCATCCTGATGTTGCCACTTGCTCATAGATGGCGTTACGAGTTCTGAAATATACCACAGAGAAATACTACTACTAACAAAATAATCAACAAAATTGTGCGTGCCTGACAGCCATAGAGAAATAGGTACCTAGTATTTTCTTTTTCGATTCTCGAATTTCTCAAACGTACAATAGAAAAACGATAGCCACAGAGGCCATACAACCAAGAGTGAATAGTGAACAATAGAAAAATGAGAAATTTGCTTCTTTTTAGATTATTGATCGATCGAAGCGAGATTTCTAAATCAACTTGGACAAATCGGCGTTGTATGTAAAGGGTGTCTCAATAAGAGTGCACTTTTTAAATATTGTGTAAATTTTTTTTGGTGTAAGTGGCAACTCTAATATTTGTCAGCTGTCACCTATGATTATTCCGATTAATAAAAATGGAGCGTTACACAAAAGAAGAAATTGTTTTCATTGTGAAAACTCATTACAAAAAATGGACAAAGTTACCGCTCGCAAATTACGCGGAATTTTTGGTTGAATAAGTGCACCTAATGTGTCCACAATTCATAAAATCGGTGTTCGCTTCACTTGGACGCTTTGCATAGTTTACCGGTTTGAGCTCCTGAGTAAGCTGAATCTTGTACGGGTGAAGGTAAAGGTTTTTCGTCAAAATTCGCTGCGTAGTGCTTCGTGAAATTTGAAGTTGTTGAACAGGATGCCGAATTGATGTTTTCGGGTTTTCGGCCACACTCAGCAATATTTTGCTACTGCAGCAGCAATATTTTGAAGAGATCTACCGGTACGTCGACGCAAAGGAGACTTAATGTCTACAACCGACCCAATTTCTTTAAATTTTTTGACTAATATTCGAATTGTCTCAGTGTAACTTTCTCCATTTTAATAATGAGTTTCCAGAATGAAAACACGTTCTTCTTTTGTGTAACGCTCTATTTTTATTAATCGGAACAATCACAGGTGATAGCTGTCAAATTTCAGAGTTGCCACATACACCAAAAAAAATTTTTTTTGTTGTTTTTTTTTTGTTGAGACACCCTATATGTATGTTTGTTTGTCCGAGGATAACTTTCGAGGCGTTTATCCAATCATCGTGAAATTTGGTATATAGGTAGGTAATGATGGCACAATTTTGGTGTGACTTAATGAGTTAAAAATGATTGGGGTTGTTGAAATATTGGGGTTCAAGAGGGGTAAAAAAAAAGTGAAAATGAGACTATTAGGTCAAGTGGGACGTCAAATAAAAGGTCTTCATTAGTACATTTGAACCCCGTTTTTATTTTTAGTTTAAACCTTGTAGTTTTAAGCCATAATGAACTTTGGCAACATTCACAGTGACCCCGCAGTGCTGAAATTTGGTATGCATGTGGTTTAGTGACACAAATATAGGAAAAAGTCTGAAATTCAGAATAACTGCAATTTCTACCCCAAAAAGGTGAACCAATTAACATGGAATCCCGTTACCTGTAATTTGAATGAAACTGTAGGTAAAGTAGGTGGTTATGCATTTCGTGGCACTATTTTGTTAGTCAAAGATTAAGGGCGGCTTGCACAACGATCCCTACACGTATTTAGCGACTAAACATGTTTAAATTTTACGTATTTGTATGATTTGACAACTTCTTAAATCATATTTAGCCACTAAATAAGTTTAGGTATCGTTGCGCGAGTCGCCCTAAGATAATTTTTTGAGTTTTGGGGAGACTCGTTTAAAATTACATATAGCTAGGAGCTTCTATGTATCTTAGTCTTCGTAATACCCACTTTCTTGTGCTTCGTGGGTGGTTCGCACAGGTAGGTTTCTTGGTTGCATCTTATCTCCCGACATGCCTATTTATTCCTCTACCTCAAAGCAATAATTTATTCAGAGTTTTGTATCTTGGCAGAATAAATAATATGTCGTAATAGTGAGCTTTATAGGTATATTCCATAGACACCAATACATGCAGTGGCGACGCTAGACAAACGCGACATCAGCTTTGCGCTGCCCTTATCAATTCTTAGTCAAACAGTAAACGACGAAATAAACACTAAGTTAGGGTTGCCATACGTCCGGAATTTTCCGGACATGTCCGGTCTTTACCCGGAATGCGGGGGAATCCTAAACATAAACCAAATATTTTTATTACAAATAAATAAATAAATATCGCTGGACATTTCACACAGCGCTATCTAGCCCCAAACTAAGCAGAGCTTGTACTATGGGAACCAGATAACTGATAGAATACTTATACAGGGTGTGGCGTAATGAGTGGATAATAGGGTACCTGCGGGTAGGGGCCATTGTGGCGGTTCAGAAAAATATTTGTTATGCTCAGTAAAAGTGCCTCGGTTTTCGAGATATTCGACATTTTCGAAATTTAAGAAATATTTCACCCTTCGTCACTATTTTTGGCGCCAAGACTGCAAATGATTTTTTTTTCTATCTGTTTTTTGGATAGTATTCTTGGATAGATGTGCTATCGAATGGAAACTATTATTTTTATAACACAAGCACAGTTATGGTTTTAAAATAAGATTTCACTAAAATTTTACTTGCTTTCGTTTGTTTTCCTGACCTTTACCCTTCTGTGGTGTAAAAAAAATGTATGGTCACTTGAATGCCAAATTTAAAAAAAATTAGCCTATTTCATCGAGATTCCGAAATAAAAAATTATTGTACTACATGGAAGTTAAAATTATACTAAGTACCTTAAAATTATATTACATTTCGTTTTTCGGCGTTTTTTTCTGCCAAGAGGACGTATTTAAAGAATCAGCTAAAAAAAGCTCATTTTACGGGTTTCCATCACGATTTCATTAATTTTATGTGTCTGTATGAGTTAATGTAAGAAAAATGTTCTATATAGCTATGTCAAAATCTCGTACTTAACTGTATGTGGTTACACAACAACCAATAATGCAAGTCAGTCGACCTGAAAATTAAATGAAGGTATTTTCGCGTAGTATACTGACATTACATTACTATTTACGATTTGACGACCTCCGTGGTGCAGTGGGCGAATAGCTGCTTGAGACGCAGGAGGTAGCGGGTTCGATCCCCGCTGCGGAACAAATGTTTGCATGATCTACAGATATTTGTTCCGGGTCTGGTTGTTTCTCTATATATTATAAGTATGTATTTACAACAAAAGTATATAAGTATTCTATCAGTTATCTGGTTCCCATAGTACAGCTCTGCTTAATTTGGGGCAAGATAGCGCTGTGTGAAATGTCCAGCAATATTTATTTATTTACATACTACATAACATAAAATAACGGTACCAATAGTATTTTATTTTGTAGTATTATACTACAAAATCCATCTCTGATCCCCCGGGGGGCAAAATAATTTTTTTATATCTTTCATAAAGTGGCCAGACGGCGACTCTGGATAAGTACTACTCACGTGTACGGAAATAATAAGGATTAACGAAACTTTTAATCATCAATAATTTGACAATAATTTATTCAAAAAATATATAAACACGTGTGTAAATAATTTGTAAAACATTTCTGGGAGGCCCCCTTAGGCGCAACTTATTACATGTATCTGGTTTAAGCAGGCACATGTCTCATCAATGTAAAACTTCAGTATGTTATTTTTCTTTCAACTACTAAGGCTAACTTCCAAATAAAATATCTACTTTTGCACTATAATTTTCGTTTTGAAAATGATGCTTTTTTAAGAGTTTTTTATAGTTTTCACTGAAACGGTTCGAGTCTTGTCGAAAACAAACACTCACAGCGAGAAATTATAGTTTACTAGCTGCCGCCCGTGGCTTCGCACGTATTTCTATCCCACGGGAACTGATTTATGGGATGAAAAGTAGCCTATTTCCTATTCCAGGTCATCATCAACCTATGTTCAAAATTTTTGCCAAATCTGTTCAGTAGTTGTGGTGTGAAGGAGGAAGAAACATCCAAACTTACGCATTTATGAAATTAGTGGGATTATCAACTAGTTAGACAAAATTTTGATAGATTGATTAATAATCCTATATAAAATGAAATTACTTTTTACATTGAAAGAGATGTTGCTTGACTCATCATGTTCCGATACAAATTATACAATTAAAGGAGTCTCCCCTTAAGAGGTCAATGATGATGATGATGATGAAGAGAATAGAGGGGGGAAACAAACACCATTGCTGATGTTATTATAATATGTTTTCCAGACGTTCACGGCGTTAGCTGCAGACCTGACGCTGCAGAACGACGCTCACCCTGTGGAGTTTCTGCACGACAAGCACCTGCAGTTCCTCGACTACTCCACACTCCTGCCGTATCAGGTAAGCACCATCATCTTCATTATATCAGCTGTAGGACCACCATTTGTTGATTTACAGAGATATTGCTGATTTACAGAGACATTGCTGATTATACGACTTGCTGCTGTCACAAGCATATGGTCCACCTGATGTTAAGTGGTAACCATCGCCTATAACAAAGTATTGCCTCGTAGGTCACACTGGCCTGCACTGCACTGCAATGGCTCCCAGCATCGTTTATTATTAGGGTTTATTTCCATCTAGCATGCAGGGGGGCGGCATAATGGCAGAGTCGGTGCAGGAGCTGCAACAGATGTTGAACAGCCTAGCTGCTGCTTTTAGATGCATCGGCCTGGGAATGAACTTAGACAAAACCAAAATCATGATCAATGATCGTGTTACCCCAGAGCCGATTGCAGTCGCTGGAACTCTATTCGAGGTTGTGAATGAGTATATCTTGGGCAGACTCTGGGATTGGGTAGATACAACCTCGAGAAAACCGGTGAATTCAGCTGGGCTGGGCAGCGTTTGGGAAACTTCGTCAGGTCTTCTCGTCACCCATCTCACAATGCCTAAAAACAAAAGTATTTAACCAGTGCGTCCTACCTGTGATGACCTACGCAGCCGAAACGTGGACACTTACGGTGGGACTGGTCCACAAACTGAAAGTCGCTCAGCGAGCTATGAAAAGGGCTATGCTCGGAATTTATCTGAAGGATAGAATCAGAAACGATGTCATCCGACACAGAACCAAGGTGATAGACATAGCTCAGAGGGTCAGCAAGCTGAAGTGGCAATGGGCCGGTCATATCTGCCGCAGAACCGATAACCGTTGGGGTAAACGTGTTCTGGATTGAAGACCACGTCTAGGCAAGCGAAGTGTAGGACGCTCTCCGGCTAGATGGAGTGACGATTTGCGCGCTGTGGCTGGCAAGGATTGGATGAGAAGAGCTGAGGATCGGGCTCAATGGCGCACCCTGGGAGAGACCTACGTCCAGCAGTGGACTGCTATAGGTTGTTGATGATGATGATGATGAGTGCGAGGTTTCCACTCGAGAACCTTTCTGCCCCAACAGCCGTTAGTTCTTCGAGGTATGAACCCTGCTCGCTGCCACTTCAGCTTGCCTACATACATAACATACTTAGATATAGTTATAATTAAATAGTCAAACAAACTTACCCCTGTAAGTGTTGTTCGACTAGGATTATGCCAGGTGTAAGTGACTGGAGAATAATAAGCCGTACTACAGAGTAAATTATCATCATCATTTTCGGACTGGACAACACCTGGCATAATTATTCTGTGATAGTGTTTACTGTTACTAATAGGATTCCGAGTTCCGTGATCAATAGCACAGATTAGGTAGTTTAATTACATAATAGCCTCAAAAGAGAACAAAATATCAATTTGATCCAATTTTGACCGTTGTCGTCGGCGTCCGTCGTTCGTATGAATTTAGAAACGGTATTATTTAGACATAGGTAAGTATTATAATCAGCCGTTATTAGGTTGCCATGCGGTAAGTTTTCCTTGATAACTCATTATTATAAATACGGGATTTATCACGTACCGTCTATCGGTGTTTCGACCGACAATGTTCGGTTCAATTCGTGAACCTTAATCAGGGTGAGTGCGATCCGCTCCGAGTAACGTCTCGCCTCGCACTGCGCGCCGCAGCCCTCTTCGCACGAGTAGATGGGCGCGGTGGTGGGGATTGAGTCAACGTTGGCGCATTGATAGGATGCATCATCATCATTATCATCACTGTTGCTCTCTTCGGTAGTTCTCGGTACAGGCAAACACACAACACTAACTATATCTCTACCAGGTTCACTCACTCTTCTGTCGCTTGCATCATGAAGACATGGCCTCCAGGCTGGCGGTAGAACCCATCCTCTATCTCTGTTAAAGTTCGGCACACGACTTATTTCTATCGCCTCTCGGATCTTGCGAGGAACGAAGAACTTCTCGCTCGCTAAGACCCGGGCCTTATCGAAACGTATGTATGTAGTGCGTCGAATCAGAATCTAGGGCATGTTCCGCCACTGCAGAACTGTTGGAGTCGACATTCTTCATTGCATTCAGTCAACCTGGTAGATATGTTTCGCTTTGTTTCACCAATGTAGCATTTACCGCAGTCACACGGTATCATACATACGCCGGGGACGCCCAAAGGGTCTCTGTCCTTCGGCGAACGTAGTAGCTTCCTCAATTGTGTTTGAAGACGGAATATCGTCTTGATGCTGTACAAAAATTGACAATTAACAAATTTAAAAACGTACTTAAACAAAATCTTTATAAAAGAGCCTACTATAAAATATCGGATTATTTAGATGATAGAGAAGCTTGGGATTGAAATTGCTCCAACTCGTTCAAAATGTTACAATTTAGACGTAATTTATGTTCTGTATTATGTATTGTAAAAGGATCATTAAAAAAAACAACCAGCCTTGTTTCTTGCCTTTCTTTCCTGGCTTGGTCGCGCGTTTCAAAGTGATCCTTGTGATTTTTAATGAATAAAATATTTGAATTTGAATTTGAGAGCACGCGGTACCGAGGCTAGGTGAGCTGGATGGTGGTGCGAGTCAGCTCTAAGATCTGTGTGTAAGTCTGTGTGTGTTGGCTTACGGTATACCATATGTGTGAGTCGTCCTGTCTGTTCTCGTATAACCAACACGTCCAGGAACGGTAGGCATCCATCTTTTTCCAGCTCTACCGTGAAGGATATATTAGGATGTTTACAATTGAGATAGCTAAGTAAGGTGTCTATGCTATCTCTTAGGACTATTGCGAACACATCACCTTCATACCGCCACCAGTATCTCGGTCTACATGGTACGCTATCAAGTACCGTCCTCTCAAACCACTCCATATATATATTGACCACTACTGGGGCTATTGGTGATCCCATTGCTACACCCTCCAATGGTAGGTAATAATCACCCCGCCATACAAAGAAACCACTCGTTAACAGATACTCTGTTACCTTCATGCATCCGATAGGTGTTGATGAACCTTGCAGCAGCTCCTGTATAATGGTTATTGTGTCCGCTATCGGTACATTGGTAAATAGTGATGCTACATCGAAACTCATCTTCATACACTACTATTCCTTCCAAGAGTTGAGTAAAGTGCGTTGAGTCTTTCACGTAGCTAAAGGACTTTCCTGTGAAAGGAAGTAGTAAATCCGCCATGTAACCTGCTGTTTTGTATGTAGATGAGTCTATCTGACTGACGATAGGGCGGAATCGCCAATTGGGCTTGTGGATCTTGGGCAGACCATATATTTTAGGTGGAGTTGGGTTGATGGGTCTTACTACTTACTACTACTGTTGTAGTAAGTGACAAGAACAGAACAAACCTATGTATAAAATTAGATAAGTTAATATCAAAGGACTGGTTCAATGCTAATAATTTAATGCTTAATGTGGAAAAGACCAATATTGTAAAAATTTTTTTAGGACATGGAAATAATGTTAATGATAAACTAATAAATAATATAATTGATAAACATTTCATGACAACTCTTGATCACATCAAATTTCTAGGGGTATATATTGACGATAAAGTAATTTGGAGTAAGCATATTGACAGTCAAGTTGGTAGATTAAAATCAGCCGTATACGCAATAAAAACGATGAGACAACTAAGCGATATAAGTACAGCTAAAAAATGGTTTATCACGGATATTTCCATTCTATCATGACGTATGGTATTCTTGCATGGGGTAATGCCTCCCAATCAAATATAATTTTTATACTGCAAAAAAGAGCAATACGTTCAATCCTACTCATGAAAAATCTAGAATCTTGTAGACAAAAATTTAGACAACTAGAAATTATGACGATGACAGGAGAGCACATATTTCAAAATCTTATGTATGTAAAAATTCACTTAAATAAATTGGAATTGAATAGTGACATTCATAAATATAATACTAGAAATAAAAATAATATTTGTATTCCAACACACAGATTAGCTAAAGTTGGAAAAAGTTTTTTATGTCTGAGTGTTAAATTATTTAATAAATTATCACATAATCTGCGGAATACAAGTCATACCGACTTTAGTAATAAAATTAGAAAGATGTTATTGGACAAATCATATTATTCGATTGACGAAGCACTTGCTGATGATCTTAGTACACTGTGAATTTATTTATTTTATATATTTTTGTTATATAGTTAAATTATTTGATATTGCTATTCTTTGAGATGTAAATTTGTACTACGTACACAATGTTTTATGTTAGTTTAAATTAGTTAGTTTCTTTTTTATTGTTTATATTGCTATATTCAAATTGTTATTATGTATGTAAAATATTGACTTTTCCAAGTGTACTGTGGTATCTTTGTGGAATAAATGAATCTGAATCTGAATCTTAAACGTCCATAGAGTTCGTCCGGCAACTCAAGTAACAACTCTCTTTTTTTCGTAGTTACTCTAGATGTGGGATTGTAGTTTATACGTCAAATCATCACTAAGGAGCGCACCTAGTTTTTGTTCGTACGCAGCTGTGTCCACAACTACTGTCGCATTGCCTTTGTCCGCTGGTAATACTAGAAGGCTTGTGTTATTACGTAAATTCTTCAAGGCGTTCATTTCTGACTTACTAACATTGGCTTTAGGCAGAATAGACTTACGCGCCATTGATGCAACGTCTTGTCGTAAACACTCAGCGTCATGTGAAGGGATCTTATTCTGCACAATCACGCTCTCAATGCTGGTAATAATGGTTTCCATGGGTACTTTTAGTAGTGTAGATGCAAAGTTCCCTGATTAAAGTTCACGAATTGAACCGAAACATTGTCGGTCGAAACACCGATAAGACGGTACGTGATAAATCGCGTATTTATAATAACAACCTCATAAATACTTCGGCTTATCTTTATTTAAAAACCAAGTTATTTCATTTGTATTTTGTTATCAGTATGTTTTTTATTTGAATGTGTAATGAAATGAAAGTCAGCTGGTTTTCTGAAGCAATTGTTTTCTTGAGAAAACCAGCTGACTTTCATTACATAATTATACGAACTTACTTTTGACAAAGTTCCATTGTAAGTAGGTAATTTAGGTATACAAGGACTTGCTTGGTTCGACTGAGAAAACAATGTCGAATTAAATTAAGCTTATCAAACTTTATTAAACACATTAGATTAACTTGACTCGGCTATGTACTGTATTAATACTTACATAGTATGTTGTTTTTATGTGGTCTTGTTAGTTTTAGCATTACCTGTTCAAGCTATTTCTCGTAAATACAAACGTAGTTCTAAGATTCTTAAGCACAGAAAATTGGTCTCAAATATAATAGTCTTAAAAACTAGTCTTCTGTTTAAATTATAACATTTTTCGATATCCATTCTATCATAAGTTAACATAACGTTATAACGCAAGTATGTATGGTACAGTCCACTGAAGTTTTTTTAGATCATAAATAAAACGGACATCACACGGTTGCAAATGTTGCAATCCATTTCTATGTTAATTCAACTTAATTCTTTTTTATGTTCTTTCCTTTGAGAGCACCGCTATTTAGTTTTTCGCCCACGTAACATACTCATGAACATTATTATAAAACTATCCACCCACATACTACGGATTTATAACTAGTGGTTCACCCCGAACTGAGATCTCACGAATCCCCCAAAATAAATATTATTCTTAGGGCGACTTGCACAACGATGCCTAACCGTATTTAGTGGCTAAATATGATTTAAGGAGTTGACAAATCATACAAATAGTTCAAATTTAAACATGTTTAGTCGCTAAATACGTTTAGTGATCTTTATGCATGCCGGCTTTAATCTTTGATTAATAAATTGGTGCTACGAAATGCATAACCAACCCACTTGACCTACAGTTTCATTCAAATTAGATGTAACGGGGGTTCTTGTTATAGGTTTTTTTTGGGGTACAAATGGCAGTTATTCTGGATTTCAGACTTTTGCCTATATTTGTGTAACTAAAGCTACAAGAATACCAAATTTCAGCATTGTGCGGTCACTGGTGTACCCTGTGAATTTTGTCAATGTTTTGTTTTTATTAGGGCTAATAACACAACAACTACAATAATTAAACTAAAAATAAAAACGGAGTTCAAATGTACTAATGAAGACCTTTCATTTGACGTCCCACTTGACGTAATAGTCTCATTTTCATTTATTTTTACCCCTCTTGAACCCCAATATCTCAACAACCCCTTAATATTTTTAGCTCATTAAGTCACACCAAAATTGTGCTATCACTACCTACCTATGTACCAAATTTCATGATGATCGGATAAACGTTACGAAAGTTATCCTCGGACAAACAAACATACATACATACATACAACGCCGATTTGCCCAAGTTGATTTGGAGATCTCGCTTCGCTCTATCAATTATGTATAAGTGTTCGGTTTTCTTTTGTTAAAAAAATATGGTTCCATGTGAGATCAAAGAATAAACTAGATTAGAATTCTAAATAAACGTAAGCCTAGTCAAAGATACTTATTAGATGAAAAGGGATGTTAGTGCAAAACGCATAACCGACCCAATTTCCATGGAGACGGTGGTAGGTACAAGCGGCGTGTTTATCCAAAGTAGCGACCGAGCGAAGTGGGGAGATCAAGGACGGTGTCTGCCAAACATGGGGAGGGTTTCCCCGGGAGACAGGGGGGTGCTCCCGGTGGCTGAGCCCTGGGCGCGAGAGTAGGATGGAGGAGTCAGGAGCCGGGCGTGTGTTTTGATGCCCGCGCCGCCCGCTTTATTGATTTTCCTCCCGTACCTCCATCTATACTACCTACTATCGGTATATGCCAGGTGGTGGTAGATAGCTATTTTCGGTAGGATCGCCGGGCTCTGGAGAAAGCGATGATTGATCGTCCGACCGAGTCAAATCTCTTTGGTTAGCTATTTTATCACAATATCTGAAATTAAGGTCGCGCAGTATTTGTTACGCTTTGTGCGCTCTACTTGGAGAACCTACCTATTAACTTTTTTATTATCTCTAATAAAAGTATTTGCGGGTGGAGTGAAAAGAGTAAAAGGCCCAAGAGGGTTTTGTAGACAAGTTCTTCTATTGGGATCATTTTGATTTATCAGTAGCTACTAGGAATCCTTATAATATTGTGTGTTTCAGCACGAACGCTTTAGTCGTTTTCACCGAAATATACAAAGGAGATGCTCATTAATGTTAAAATTGTTAAATTTCCTTTCATACCCAACGAGGCATAAATATTCAATTCCATATCTTTCCATTTTCACTCTTTTGACATTTTGTTCAATATAACGTTTAATTTAACTGCCTTTTGTTTCCGATAAATGTGATTATAACGAAGGGAATCTAGTGTTTATAATAAAAAAATTACAATTACACATACTTCAATGATGTGATGACAGATGAGACATGAAAAAGGTTATTTGAAGGTACCTAATCTTTGTGCCACACAGACACAAAGAAAACAGAAATACATAAAAGAATACAGTATGTACACAAAGTATAAAAATGATATTTACTTAGTATTCATGTTGTTTACATAATTGTCGAAACTTGAATAAATTACTAGTGGACACAATAAAATAACTCCCAAGTATTCATTTATAGAACTGTTAAATTCTTATGCGTAAGCAAAGTTAAATAATACATAAGTATTGCATATACTTTCGTTGAAAGTAATAATAATTGAAAACTCAATTAGCCAACCGGCAATAGAAGTTTATCGCGAGTTTCTTGACTTTGTCGTCATCAGTATGCACGCAACCCAACTCTGAAACAGTTTCCCGCAAAATTTAAACGAGTAAAGTTTGTTTCAGTTAGCTTACTCTACTGTCCGGCTCGCCATAGTCGCCATGTTGCCACCCTCCACCCACCATACTCATACTCACACTCACCCCCTTCGGTTCGGGCGGTTTGGGAGGAAACGTGGGGTTTGAGCGAGGGAGCTTTGGTATAGGCGTGTGTATAGACACGAGACAATGTTCCTTTGATCCATGGTCTTTAGGTATTTCATAAAAGACAAAATAATTGATCAAGCGAAGCGAGATCTCTAAATCAACTTGGACAAATGTATGTTTGTTTGTTCGAGGATAACTTTCGAAGCGTTTATCCGATCATCGTGAAATTTGATACTTAGTGATAGCACAATTTTGGTGTGACTAAATAAACTAAAAATGTTGGGGGGTTGGGGGTTGACATGTTGGGGTTCAAGAGGGGTAAAAAAAACCGTAAATGAGACTATTAGGTCAAATGAGACTTCAAATAAAAGGTCTTCATTAGTATATTTAGACTCCGTTTTATTTTTAGTAAAGTCTTTATAGTTTTTGATTTATTAGGCATAATAAAAACTGAACTTTGACAAAATTCACAGGGTACACCTGTGACCCCACAGTGCTGTAATTTGGTATGTGTGTAGCTTAAATGACATAAATATACGGAAAAGTCTGAAATCCAGAATAACTGCCATTTGTACCCCAAAAAAGAGTAACCAATTAACATGAACTGCCGTTACCTGTAATTTGAATGAAATTATAGGCCAAGTAACTTGGTTATCCATTTATTGGCACTATTTTGATAGTCAAAGATTACAAATAATATTTTATTGTTTTAATCGGAGAATTCGGAGACTCGCGAGGTCTCCGTTCGGGGCGAACCAATAGTAATATGTGTGGATGGTTTCTTTGTATGATATTTTTCGCTTAATTATGTAAAGGATTTATTAAATTTTCCTCGTTATTCTGCTGAATATTAAAGGTTGGAAACAATAGGCTATAAAATATTGTTGCAGACCGGATTTCGCTTTGGAATGTAATCGGCATTATGGATTAACAACTGAGACTAAATAAGATCTCGAATAACTGGTTTGATGATTAATAACGGATTGAAATCTTAATTGAATTCCATTTGGATTGGTTTCGCCAAACTATTATTAAGTTGTTGTTTAGTTGCTTGCTTGCTGGCAGTTTCTAGCTATTCTTCGTGTTGTTTAATGGTGGTTGTTTATGCAATAGCTGCATGAAAGCACACAAAGGCTCAATTTATGTTCACCGAGGCTCAGTTTACGTGTTTACATTTTCTCATTTGTATTTAAGCCGAGAGACGGCACCCATCTCTCTTGGTGGATAGCGCGAATGCGTAGTCTAGGGATCTGAAACCTTTAATTACCTTTTTCAAAGCCGCTTGTAAACGTCAGCATGTTTCTAGATTGTTTGTTTTGTGCGTGTATTGCAGATTATAAAGGTTATTGTTGTTGAAAATGATGGTTCATAAAAAAATTATGGTGGTTCTGCAAATTGCAGAGATATTTATTTTACAACTGCTATCTACGTTAGTTATCATCGCGAAGTGCTTCGTTCTCATTGCTTTACTGAAATTGGTTTGTTATTTCAAATGTCATTGTTTTGTACATTCAATGAAGCAATTTTATTAAAAACTTATTATTTTATTATTTAGTATATGTATACATAGTATGTAACTTTTGCATCAAAATACTTATCCCTTTGAATCTGTTAAAAGTATTAAAGCATGCTAAGCATCTAAAAATTCACTATATTCAACCTTACTACAACATATATTAGTTATACAAGCGCTGTACATATAGCTAAAGTATATAAATAAATAAATAATAATAAATATTGCTGGACATTTCACACAGCGCTATCTAGCCCCAAACTAAGCAGAGCTTGTACTATGAGAACCAGATAACTGATAGAATACTTATATACTTTTTTTTGTAAAAACATACTTATAATATATAGAAAAACACCCTGACACGAAACAAATATCCATAGATCATGCAAACATTTGTTCCTTGGCGGGAATCGAACCCGCTACCTCCTGCGTCTCAGCCGGCTATACGCCCGCTGCGCCACGGAGGTCGTCAAATGGTAATGCAGTAAGCTTAGACGTATATAGGTGCATATCAGACCGGCATATGAACCAGGAAGACGTTACCTCTGGCATACATTCGCCGATCCCACAGTCCCCGCATTCTCATTTAATTTCCTGTCACCGAAGGCGATACCAACTTTATCTATTACGTAATGCAATGTGATGTAACGTTGTATATAAGTTATCATTCTCTTAGTTAATTATTGAGGAATTAACCCAATAATCATAAAAGTGGGGTGGGCGATATCTAAATTACCTAAATTCTAAAAGCTTGTTGGATAAGAAGTTTTGATTAAATTCATCTATTGCACAGCTAAAAATTATGTTCATAAGAATATCTTTCTCCGCTAAGATGACACACATTGCCTATCAACTGTACCATACATGTGTGTTACTGTGTAGACATAGACATGATATAAATTATCTCTAAGTAGAGTACCCAAGTTATGTTTATGACTTGGTAAAGATGAAAGTAAAACTCGTGGCTTTTATTAGATCTTCCGAAGTAATTTTGTTTTATGATTTCATATCAAACTTTATGATATCAGCATTGTGAAGCCAGAACGGTTAAAACGTTGTGGCTCTATGGCTTTGTTAGAAGTGTACTTACTAACCACATAGTTAAATTCTTTTCTAAATGCCGTTCGAACATAACATCTAAAGATTTTTTTTGTATATAACGATCGCCAGAACTTTACGAGTCCAATGAATCTTAAAAGGATTTACTGTTATCGATAAATCTTTATTGCCACATCTTGTACTTTTGAGCCGTTAATCTGTATTTTGATAAGGAATATTAATGTAGACAAAGAGAGCTTAAGCCGAGGTATTATTTTGGGGTCACGATCTATGTTTATCACTTCATAAACCAATGCAGAGATAATGAGCCGTAGATCTGGCATTTTGGCTTCGATTAGTGAAACTTTTCTATAAAATCATTAGGGAAATGTTGTTCAAAGTTGCAAAAGTATTTATTAATTCAGTCTTTTTATTTACATTACTTCCTATATATGCTCAGAAGCCTTATAGTCAGAAAGCACTACAAGTCTACAAGGTGATTTATCTCCATTGTAATTGTGGTGTGTGTAGGTACATCCCAAACACTTACTTATTTAGATCAATCCCTAGCACTTAAAACATAATAGGCTGATAAATGAAAACAAAGAGAGGCTAAGCCAAGGTATCATCTTGGGGCCACGACCTGTTATTAATCACAACGTAAGCTCGGGGCTCGGAGCGACTGGCGTAGAAAATAAACAGTAATGGTTGGATTGCGTAACCGGGCTGAGTCACTCTGCTGACTCAATAATAGCTAAGAAATATATCAGCTGGCTGAGTCGTGAACAGAGACAGAATCTATTTAAACGAAGAAGCTTTATTTTGTCCAAGAACTCACACAATTGTTTAAATTCCACGTAAATTGGGTATTTGTTATAAACTTACAATAATTGTTATGGTTCGTTGTTCACCTATGGAAGTTCGATGGAATGGCAATAAATAAGACACTGTTTTCTTTAAAATTGATTACTATCTTGTGTTTATACCTCCAGCCCAGCAAGAAGGTAGCAGGTATTATAATAGCCAGTTAAAAGAAACAGCAAACGCTTTTTGTTTTAGTCCAAAACACGGTCAATACGATGGGTTCTGCGGAAGTAATTAAATTAACTTGAAGTATCAAAGGTCTGAAGTATCAATCAACTGATAAGCCAAAATACACATTGAATTTCATGACATGACGGTCAAAGAAGAACGCAGGTACTGAAAGAAGATGACCTATCAAACAGAAGTTGACCAGCTATGAGCTAGTCTCCTCAGCTGTTCTAATGCTCATCAGTGCGTGACTTGACAAATAGTTATAACAAAGTTGCGGGAGACGGATTTGAACGGATTATGCCTCGCCGTGAGTTTGGCCATGAAGACTTATTTTGTTTGTTTTCGGTCTGTTTGCGGGACTCATCAACTTTTTATTTCCATTTCTGCGTATTACCCCAGTATTACTTCCTGGAAGCTTTGCGACGGATGTTTATTTTGTCTCACAGATTATCCGGTTTACTCAGAAAGAAAATAAATTCTAAACATAGATTTCGGGGAAACCCTATTCTTACCGGCTACAGCTTTGATCTAATCAACGTTGTTATTTTTTATAGTCCAAAATTTTGTGAAATATATCTGTTGTTTCAAGAATTTCACTGCCATTGTTTTATCTTTAACTGTCTTACGATAAAAAGTCTGACCCTGAAAGTTCCAATAGTGCTGTAAGCTAAAAGTACGTACGTATTTAACTGCTTAGAGTAAATGGATAGGGCACTCGTGTGGGGGTAGGCTGGGAGGAAGGGAGGGACGGGTTCAACGCACCGGATACGTCTGTCGCTGAACAGCAGTAACTATAATTTTAGCAATGGCAGCGTATGCAACGGCGAACAGGTGTGGGTGTTTATCCCTGTGTGCGTGGACTCTGTAACATTGACATAAATACTGCGCATTCGTGTGCAGTGTACGTGTGTGGCTTGCGTGTCTCGTGTACAATGTCTACGTGTAAACGTTGAGTTATTACTGCACTTAACACGACTGGCGAGTTGGTACTAATGTGAATTTGTCGGTGTAATGTGGGCCATAATGTTTACGTGTGATTGGAGATCGTTGCAGATCAACCTACTCCGTTACTTCAATTGCGAGATTAATTTATCTCGATTTTCCTAATTGGTAATCTTTGTATTTGATTAAGTAGGATAGGATAGGCAACAAGTTTAGGTATAGATTAGCTTGATTGGTGTATATTGGATTGCTGAAGCAACAGCTAGCTAGAATGTTGGACTAGTAATCTCCGTAGAGAGACAGCATGGATTAGCTACCAACATACCTTATAAGCCATTTATGGAAAGCGGAATGGACTATAATTCAGTCTAGAGGTACGCTAACACCATTTAGTAGAACTCTGAAATTAATGGACATGACGACACAGGGTTAGCTATTAGGGTATCTAGAAGTAGCTTACCTTTTACCCTAGTTAAATTACTTATCTGCAGTTACTTTGACAGAGATTAACTTTCATAATCTAGTTTAAGTTTATGCTGAAGTTTAGCAGGTCGGTATGCGGTAGTACAGCAGGTGGGCATTAAGACATTTTTTAGGAAACATCCCTCACTAAAAAAGTAATACGGATATGAATGAAAAAGCAGGCAGTGCTTCAAACCATCTAAGTCGTATTCTTTTGTTTCAGGACTGGGACGCTCGCCTTGCAGGCGGAGACACTATCGAACCTACCATCTTGACTACATTGTCCGCTGAAGTGTCAGAGTGGCGGACCATGCAGGATGGCCAGCGGATTCTCACCACGACGCCGTCAGTGCTGGGTGGATGTAGGGCGCAGGTGTACAGGGTAGCTGGTGCCACGCAGTGGTATACTGCTGTTATTGTTGGCGTCAACGAACATACTGGCGTGAGTATTTAAATATAACCTCTCTTACTGGTTATGGAAATATATCATTTGAATTTTTAAACTCAGTACCAATGCAAACCGACTGACTTATCGAACTATTATCAGTATTAAGGACGATGCTAAATAAAGAATTGGGAGAATTCTTTGACAACTTATATTTCTTCTACTTTGACATCTTCAGATCTAACTATGTATGTGTATCTAGTAAAAAGTATGATGCAACGAGTAGACACACACAACAAGGAAAAATAACTTAATTGAAGGCCAAATCCAATAAGAAATAAATGTTAACTTAATCTAGAATTGGATACCATTACGGACCTTTTGATCATCCTATTTAGATGTTTCCCTGTAATAGAAGCCTTCAACATAATTTAATTAGCTGGTTTTCATCGACCATCGTTAACTCGCCAATTCCCATAAAGAGCAGGTGATTGGAGTCTTAAAAAGTTACGGTGTAAATAACTGTAAAAGCATTCTACAAGATTATTCCGAAGCGGGAAGTTCTTAAGGAAGACAGAACCGGTTTGGTTTATTGAACGCGATGGCATCCAACGTTGGATTTATAAGGGCACTGTAACCACTAGCCAGCCATCTCCCCTTTAGTGTCGAAACCAGTTACCGACCGGGTGGAATGTCCAGTGTCCACCAGGCTCCACCTGTCTTCGATTTTAATTAATCACTGGTCTAAAAAGGGTAACGGCCCAATCGATTTATGTAGTAGGGTACAAGACCAGTTCGTGTTCAATATCTCTTGATCGGAATTTAATTGAACAGGCCTGGTTTAACAAAGGATTGTAGATCAATACTCTTGACATAATTGCGGTGTAACCAAAGCTATCATTTTGAGCTGGCAATACCAATTATGCTATGGCTTGTCTAAGTTCAGATACTGTCCATGAGCACAATGTTATTTGTGATGCTTGATTCATATCATCCATCAAATTTTCCATGGATGTATGCAAAGAAAAACTATACATACCACATTCGATGTCGAACATTGGTCACAGTCACAGCACAGCTGATGTCAGATGCGTAAACAACAAACCTACCTTACTTACCGACGTAGTACGTAACCTATAACTAGTAAAATGTTTGCTTATAGAGCACTTAATCAATGATATATATTTTTTTTTAAAGCTGAGCAGACCTCCGCCATTCTTTCCAGTATTCTTTGTATTAGCGTCAAGATGGTCCAATGTGCTCGTAAATTAGTGAGCTCGTCCCTCTATTTCTTTCTTAGTGAGATAATACATAATTTTAGCTGTGACCTCAATTTTAATTTCTAGCCACTTGAGTTTCAAGAGAAAGTTTTCTATACGTCGCTAGATAGCGTACTATAAAAATATAGAAAATGAATGTTCAACGAACCATTGTACCATAAATAACGTAAGTCTAATTATCTAGTATTCTTAGGTATAACCCTAGATAATAAGCTTCAATGGGGCCCTCACATTGATGGGTTGTCGAAGAGACTTAGTTCTGCGGCATACGCAGTCAAAAAGATCCGTCTTTTTACAGACGTAGACACAGCTAGACTAGTTTACTTCAGCTACTTCCACAGCATTATGTCATACGGTATACTGCTGTGGGGGAGTGCTGCAGATATAAACACCGTTTTTGTGCTGCAGAAGAGGGCTGTTCGTGCAATTTATAATATGGGCCCCAGAGAATCATTACGCAATAAGTTTAAAGAAATAGATATTATGACATTCCCTTGTCAATACATCTATGAAAATCTAATGTATGTTCACAAAAATATTAATTTGTTTAAGAAAAATAGCGATAATCATAATTTTAATACTAGAAATAAAGATAAACTCGCTGTTGCCACATGTAGACTCCATAAAGTTAGTAAATCGTTTAAAGGGCAAGGTGTGCGCTTTTATAACAAACTCCCAAGGGATGTACAAAAATTGACAATTAACAAATTTAAAAACGTAATTAAACAAAATCTTTATAAAAGAGCCTACTATAAAATATCGGATTATTTAGATGATAGAGAAGCTTGGGATTGAAACTGCCCCAACTCGTTCAAAATGTTACAATTTAGACGTAATTTCTTTTCTGTATTATGTACCTATTGTAAAAGGATCATTAAAAAAAAACAACCAGCCTGGTTTTCTTGCCTTTCTTTCCTGGCTTGGTCGCGAAGGAACAGGCAGTAAAATTGACGTTTCAAAGTGATCCTTGTGATTTTAATGAATAAAAATATTTGACTTTGACTTGACTTTGACTTTGACTAAGTAAGTTTAACTTATGCCTCCCGTCCAGGGTTGAATTCCACCCCCTACGTTCATGAACCCCTTCGCTAACTCCAAACAAAGTTTGTTCTGCAATATTGAAACACTTATTGTTTTTCTTTCATCTCCTCGCCTTTGAAGACGAGCTTCCTTGTTTGAAATAAAACATGCTAGAATATGGTGGAACGTAATTTTGCTGAAAGGTTCGGGACATTAGATGATGAAGATGATGAAAAATTGGTTTTAAAACGGCATCGACTTTCAACATTGAGTGAGACAATGGAAAGTTATTTGCTTTCAGTACTATTACTTCTTTATTTACTGGAGAGAGTATCTTCAGCAATATTCAATCTTAAAAGGTTTTAGCATAGAAATAGTCCATAACATTTAAGTCCTTGAATAACCTATCGCTAAGATAGCGATTGTATTGCCTCGAAGACGACCTAATCAAAATTTCCCCCTTACTGTCAGACTTCAAGAGTGCTTAATCTATCTAAAACTTCAAGTAATAACTGTTAAAAAGTTGAGACGTTAAACAAATTTATACAGCGAATTAGCGAGTGGAAAACTTCGTGAAGTTCGTATTACCGAAGTCCAACGAACAAGTTGTGAGTATAACCCCCTTCCTATCCTACTGCTTCAAGGAAGTTTCTCTTTGTTCCCGAAGTTCGTGCGAAACTTCGTCTTGAACAACATATTTATCGACAACATTGTCACAGTCTCGATGCTTTAGTTAGAGAAAGTGACATGGCAACATCGGCAGTGCCACTGATGTCAGACAGCCAACCACGCTTCCTATTATCATGGAATATTAAAATTAAGAAAGTAAAACAGCGTGATTTGCTATAGGATTGTGTTCTCATGGGTCGGAACTTCGGAATTTTTTATTTATTCAATTACAACGGCCTTGGCCAATTATACTAATTACAAAATGGAATAATTTTTACAAGTAATTAATATATGTCAATGTTATACAAAAAAATAAGATTACATAAGCAAGAAATAATAATATTTAGCAATAACATTCACACACTCTTCTCACAAAATCTCAAGCACATTATCATCTTCCATCCGTCCGCAAACACATCACATTCAGGGCTTGCGTCCAGGATGGCATTGAGCGCAGAAAGGGTTTACGGGATGGGCGACTGAGCGCAATAGTTAGATATAGCGGAATAGTTTTTCAGATCAAAAATCGTATGTATTTATGTACTTACTTACCTGAAACTTATGAGTCTTTGATCCATCCATAACATTATTCGCGTATTTTTTAGATGCTTTTAGATTTAATTTGCAATGTTTGTTAGTTTGTGTCCAAGGCCCCACCCAACTGATTGAGCTGAAATTTGAAATAGATACATTGTCTAACTTCGGTGACAATGCAATAATATGGTACGATGGAGGCGTGTAGGCGGTTTCATGATGGAGACGGATGCTAGACAACGGAACTTCTGAATGCATGTAGGCTACTAAAGTTGGGGCTAATTTGAGTCTGTTTACGGTTCCGAATAAAAATGTTATAAACACTTCTTTAAAAAAGTATTTTTTCAACAAAATAACTTTTAAACAACTCTCTTGAAGCCAACTTCTTGAAGCTTCGAAACACAATCTACTTTCAGTCGATTTAAAGAAGTTCCATTACTTTTTGGCTTAAAGTTATTACGGTGCATTGCATTAATAAACATTAAGGTCACAGTTTGCCTATCGCACGATGATCCAGAAATAAGCGACGAAAGAAATGGCCAACGGCGCATTAAACCTCCGAATATGTATAACATATTTCTCATTCTATTGTTGACAGGAGCTGACAGTCACCGATGATACGGTTTTGGAAGAGCACAGTGAAGACCCCTCACTTGTTCAGATGAGGCTACTTGGTGATGGAGGTAAGGAGCCCATTAATCATATCAATGCTAAAATTATTTTGTTTTGTAGCTCATCCATGACATGTAGAGTAGAATAGATCAGGTGCCCTGGAACAACTCAGGCACATAGGCACCTACTATTTTTCTGGGCACCAAACGAAATAAACCGTTTTGTTTTACTTCTCATGCTATTAATAAAGTTTGCTTTCTTATATATTTAATTCAATTGCGTTGTTGGAATAAAAATGTTGTTTTGCTTTCCATTGCGTCCTTCAGTCCCTCTTTTGATGCAAAAACTTCGCATGTACTTGAATAATGAATTTGGAGGACAATTAAATGGAGATGGAGAGGAAATAAGATAGCAACAAAACTGTGTTTAGTTTTTACCTTTCATAAGAGATGGCGCCACTTGTCTCATTGACTCATAGATTTCTTATCTTATTTTTGTTGTGTTTATTATTTCGTTTTTGTTTACAGTTATCGAATCCATCATGAGAGGGGAAGTAGTCGGTGTGATGCCACGAAGATCACGCTCCAATCTTCAAGTAAGTCTCTTATTTATTCGGTCGTTTTAACTGTGAGAATACGGATATACCTAACCTAACTAGCTAGTACCTTCCTATCATTTTAGGCAAGCATCTTTATTTAGACTATTCGTTTTCTCCTAGTAGGTCATCATTTCGTTGATTTTTCTAGGGCATTAGTTAGGTATTACACCATCACATGATAAAGGTAGGCAGGCACCTAGTAGGTAGGTAGGACCTACTTTATTTTGTTACCTGAATGCCGATTGATGCCCATAATTAAATCTAGATAAAATCAACTTAGGTACGTTCTAATCTCGATGCCTGTAGTTTGAATGCAACATTTGAAGTAATTAAAAGGGATACTGCCTCATAAGATCGTTATTGTGACGCCAATGCAGGTTTAATGGCTGTAAACCAGCGCTGAGCAATAAGTTTATTGTTCAGCATAATGCTGAGCCTTCCCCCTTTTTCGGCACAGGGCTCATAGTGACTGGGTACGTATTTTTAGTATTATTTATTATTTTTTTGCTTAACGTGTTTTAATTGTCTGTATTTTATTGTCTGTCTTTACATATCCATTGTATGTAGTTTATGTGTGTTTGTTACTTATGTCGAAATAAATGTCTATATCTATATATCTTATTTCGTAATGCAATTAAAAGTGCATCATTATCATCATATCAGCCATGGGACGTCCACTGCTGAACATAGGTCTCTCCTATAGATTTCCAGACAGATCGATCTGGTACGCCTTGCACCCAACTGCTCTCACAACCTCTTTCCATCTAGTGGGGGACTAAAGTTAAAAGTAATATGTATAAAGATAAAATAAGGACAAAATTAGGGTAAGTACCTACCACTGATTTAAAAATTATCTTTTATCAATAAATGTTGACTGAACTGATTTTCGTTCGGCACAGAATAGCAAGTAAGTACTTTCAGTAAGCTCTGGAAAATATCTGGTAGTCGACTAACATTACATGCATTAGTCTAAGTTTTCTTGGTTAAGTTATTGTAATTTGGTGTAACAATAAAGAATTATCCATCTATCTATTACAAATTACAATCAATAGACTGACGTAAAAACAATTTTGTACAAAACATATTCAAAAGAGTGACAAAATCCTTGAATCTAAGTTCAAAAATGTTGCCATTCAATTTAAATAGCATCTAGCCGTTCTGTTCGTTTATTTTGGTGCTACCGTCTCGTCGCGACATGTCCTGGCTGAGTTGGCTGACCATGGATGGAATACAAAACATGTCTGCCATTAGGTGGCAATTTGCCACATATAGACGAGAAAAATAATTAGATATTAGTTTTAGCAAAAGCTGTTAATGTAGGATGTTTAATGTGCCGATAATACCTTATTGTATAATTTAACAATTTAACGAACTTCCTTTTTGTGTAATATTAATACAGTGATTCGACATTTCCATGCAAAATCAAATCAAGTTTAGTGTATTTCTTTGTTAAAATCTCATGTAATGAGATGTTCAATCAAAATATACAGTGTGGCCCTGGATAAAGTGCAACCCCGAAAGGGGGTGAAACTAGATCAAAAATTATCGACAAAAAAATAGAAAAAAAAATTAAAAAAAAATTCGTAAGTATATACTTTATTGATGTATTAAAATTTTTATTACTCACTAATGACTCTATTTAATAAAAAAATGATTTCTTCCAAAGTAGTAGGTCTATTTTGTTAAAATAAAAACCATAATCATGTCAGATATGTGACGATGACGATAAAATAACAAATAACTCACAAACGAGTGGCTATCGTGACTTAAAGTTTAATTTTTGTATTAAAATTACATTTTTTAGGCTGTTTTTTTCCAATAAACTCCAAAAATCTTAAAATTAAGCCTATAATACTAGAAATTTTTATGACTTTTTATTATTGTCTATCATAATAGCTTTTAAATAAAATAAAAACCTACGTTCTAACATAAAAAATGTGCTGGCTAGGAGCATTTAAAGTTGACCACTGACGGTCAGTGGTCAACTTTAAATGCTTATTAATTTCCAATAAACTCCAAAAATCTTAAAATTAAGCTTATAATACTAGAAATTTGAATTTGAATAGAAATTTGAATAGAAAGTTGACCACTGACCGGTCAGTGGTCAACTTTAAATGCTCCTAGCCAGCACATTTTTTATGTTAGAACGTAGGTTTTTATTTCATTTAAAAGCTATTATGATAGACAATAATAAAAAGTCATAAAAATTTCTAGTATTATAGGCTTAATTTTAAGATTTTTGGAGTTTATTGGAAATTAATAAGCATTTAAAGTTGACCACTGACCGTCAGTGGTCAACTTTAAATGCTCCTAGCCAGCACATTTTTTATGTTAGAACGTAGGTTTTTATTTTATTTAAAAGCTATTATGATAGACAATAATAAAAAGTCATAAAAATTTCTAGTATTATAGGCTTAATTTTAAGATTTTTGGAGTTTATTGGAAAAAAACAGCCTAAAAAATGTAATTTTAATACAAAAATTAAACTTTAAGTCACGATAGCCACTCGTTTGTGAGTTATTTGTTATTTTATCGTCATCGTCACATATCTGACATGATTATGGTTTTTATTTTAACAAAATAGACCTACTACTTTGGAAGAAATCATTTTTTTATTAAATAGAGTCATTAGTGAGTAATAAAAATTTTAATACATCAATAAAGTATATACGAATTTTTTTTTAATTTTTTTTTCTATTTTTTTGTCGATAATTTTTGATCTAGTTTCACCCCCTTTCGGGGTTGCACTTTATCCAGGGCCACACTGTATATTACTCGATCTATAAGGGTAGAGTTGTTATCTCCAAATTTTGGAATCCAGGATTTGAAGGTAGAAATACCAGAACATTTCGGTTTATAACCGGGACGCACTCTTGTTTCCTGGTGTCATATAGGTCACAAAATACAAAAGCGTTTTGCTAACTGTTTATTATAAGCTATCCAAGTCATAAATCTGTTTTAAGTCTTTTAAAGTTCAATTTACAAGTTAAAGATAATTTTAAAATACCAAACCCTTTAAAACCCCAGGACGCTACTTAAAAACTATCCAGGACAGCCCAGGACATCCCAAAAAGCCCATATCCTGGTCCTGGGTAACATTTTAAGCTTAGTTCGGTTTTTGATGAATTGATAATGGTTGTAACAAAAACAACTCAGGTGTACCTACTTTGTTGCGCTCTCACGTTTTATTGTCTCGGCAGTGTTTGAAGTTAAAACTGAACGTTCACTCTCTTTTCGACTATAATTAGGACTTCTACCTGCTCACTATTCCACGTCTTACCAGTGCTAACTAACCTGTGTCCTGGCGCCCATGACGCATACGCCAACAATATCCCGCCTTCTAAATATGGCGTTAATGACTAACAGGTTATTTATTACGGTGCCAGGGCAACACGACTAATCCTAGAGATATGGCCGGGTTGCGATTCTTTGAAACACGAACCCTTAGTTATGCGGGTTGCAGACCAAGAGCTAAGCTAAGTTATTTTAGCTTAGCTCGCATAGCTGACGCAGTTTTCCATACTTGTGTGCAGACCGCAAACCATGAGAACTAAGCTATGTGAGCTAACTAAAATATGCGAAGCTAAGTTAGTTGTGCATGCCGATGCGCAGCTACGGGAGCTAAGCTAAGCCCCTCCGGCCTTCCCCGCACGCCCTACGCACATCCTTGGCCAGTGCTGTCCAGTGTCCTTTGTCGTACGCACGGTCGTTTTGTAGCGAATGTGGAGCAATTTATTGAAATTGTTAAACAATTTCCTGTACTATGGAACACACAGTCAAAGGAGTATCACAACTTAATTAAAAAAGATGTTGTATGGAAAAGAATAGTGGAAAAAATAAGTAATCCAAATAATGATAAGTCAATATTAATCTTCTTTCTCTATGTGTAACATATTCATCATCGGAACTTTATTCATCAATTTTATTCATGGCGAGCGTACGTCCGTCGAATTGAACTTCGCAACACTGACTGATCTTTCGGTTAGTTTTTGGTGTGCACGGCACATATTTCTGGCTTAGCTCGGCTTGGCTTAGCTTAGCTGGCTCAGTTTAGCTTCGGCATAGCTTAGTTTTCGGTCTGCAACCGGCTTTAAGGGTATGAAGTTTTAGTTGGAGTATAAGTAATTAATAATTATGATAGGCATATGTTTGATCGTGGTAGGTAAATATTGCATATAGTAGACTTGTAATAATCTTGTAATATAGTAGTATATAAATTGTAATATAGTAGACATATAGACTTTTAATAATATTGAATAGTCGTTTTTATTTTTTCATAGTTAATAGTCAATTTAATTAATTTGTGACATGTATATATTATAGTAGAATTATTCTAAATCATTTTTATTTTATATTTTTTGATTATTATTATTCCGTTGCCTTTTTTTGATTTTGTTTTTTTTTTTTATATACATATTTAGGTATAAGTACATTTTGTTTTGTTTTATTTTAATATTTTTGACTGTTTTATTTTATTATGTATGTGATAATTTTAAATATTGTAATTTGTAAATATGATGTAATTTCAAACACAATTACCTGATTGTTACTGAATAAATAAATGAATGAAATGAAATAGTAAATTTTTATACTTAGGTATTTAATCTAAACGTAGGTGTATTATAGTTTTACATTTTCCTTCTTTTATGTTGAAAGGTTATCCTTATCCATACTTTTATGATAGAAAGTTCCTAAATAGATACATATACCTTTCTAGAATCAAACATTCAAAGGCCGCCATTCAAATATCCGCCTCCCTACACGTGGTAGATTACATTACATACAGTTTATATATATTGCTAATAAATATTTATAAGTAAGGCTGGGTCACACCTGAGAGAACATTATAGGCTGTTTACGGGATCGTAAAAAAACGGGCTATCTTAAGCTAAACTACAACACAAATTACTTCATCGGTTACCTTCTTAACTACTCTAAACTGCTAAACTAATTCGACAGTTGACTGCCTCCGTGGCGCAGAGGATGTATAGCCGGCTGAGACACACCCCTGCGGAACAAATGTTTGCATGATCTACAGATATTTGTTCCGTGTCTGGGTATTTTTCTATATATTATAAGTATGTAGGTACAAAAAAAAAGTATATAAGTATTCTATCAGTTATCTGGTTTCCATAGTACAAGCTCTGCTTAGTTTGGGGCTAGATAGCGCTGTGTGAAATCTCCAGCAATATTTATTTATTTATTAGTTACAAAACTGGAATTTATTATGACTGTTCAATAAACGACATAACAGAGTTTGGACGTACTCTATACGCATGATTACGTTAAAAGCGTTTCAAGCTGTAAGCTTCAACAGTTTAAACTAGGTATATTGTCAAGGATCTTGCTAAAATAGAATTAGTTATCGAAGTAAAAGACTTATTTTGTGTTATAAGTTTGAAGACCTTGTATGTCTGTTTGGTATTGTGTGTCCTCCACTGCTACTACATAATCCACTGGGCTATGATTTTAGAATATATTTAATAGATATAATAGAATCTATGGATCTTTCTGATTCGATCGATAGTAGAGAAACCTCAAGCATAACCCTCTCCATAGCTCCTTTATTCTTCGCAAAATTCTAATATAGATCAGCTACTACAAGCGCCGAGATAATTATCTCTCTGTCGGTCCATAAATAAGTCCAAACTAATTTAGCCTCAGTTCAGCTTTCAAAGGAACTGTTGGTTCTGTTCTGTTGGTAAACTTAATGTGACTCAATCTAATTTAGCGCCCTTAGTGGCTTTCTGTTTGCCTCCCCGGATTGAAGTGCCAACATGAATCCAAAATAATATATAAATATATACTTAGTAACAGTTTTGTTTCCATATTCATATCTTGTAAATGTAATATTTCTACCAACTTATATTAACAAATATCGAATCGCTTAGTTATGATTTTATTCTCAGAATACTCTCACAACAATATTATATTCTAACGGTTCTTTAAACACATAAACACAAAGGATTTGCTTTGTAAAGCTCAGTCCCTTTTCAGAATTTATTTTTATTTTCAAACTGAGCTCCAGACCTTTTTCCAAGGACTCCAGGAGTGGTAATACTAACTATTGGGTAATCTTTTGACAAGGACTTCGATATATTTTCGTAACTTTTACCTAAACTGTGTCCAAGGTCTCTAAGATCGGTCGATCCAAGGCTGGGACACAGATGAAGGTTGCTTTTGTATCCTTACTTATTGAATTTTGTTCAAATATGGAGTTTCTGGCTAACTTTACTCGTTTATTCGACGTAGCACCTAACACCTCACGTGTAAAGAAGTATTGTTAAAACGCTTATGTCACTTCTAACAGAATTCAGATACATTATACCTAGTTATTTTTGGAATTTAGTTTTGATAGGTTACGTCGAAATCGGCAAATCAAACTATTGGTAACAGACTACCACAAGAATACATACAAATGAAAGTAAATTAATTATGTAGGCTAGGCATAGCTTCTATACCTACTCTTAGTAAAGAGTGAGACTTGTTTTTCATAATGAATCCTAACCCGTACGTAAGTAAATACATTAGTTCTTAGCTCTACCTTTGTTCTATTTTTCCCTTTATGCTTCTCAGAAAATAGGTCAGTTGTTTACCTAAGTGAAAGTGACTAACAAAGGATAGATTAATAGGTTGAAGACAAAGAAAATCTCGTTTATTGCGCAGTGGCCCGTCCTACCCTCAGGGTGCTATTAAGACCAGTAACCCAAGGAACCTATGTCCTTTCAAACCAACCAACGGTTCAAATTCAACCGTATTTTCAGTATAAATTATTGGTTATGCGTAGAAAGCGGTTTCAAATAACACTGGTCGAGTTTCGACTACGCCTACGCATAATTTCCATACTTCGCTGGGACCGTAATTTAGTTGGCGAGAAATTAATTTAATAGACTGAACGTCGCGTCGGCGTTTAATGTTTGTTTTGATATCTATTTTTGTATACCTTTTTAAATTTAATTTATATATATAATTTAATTTAATTTAGTATGTACCTAAAATAAGTTTGAAAATTAATGTATATGTGTGTTTTTGATAAGATTAATACAATTACTATATTTTGTATTTATTTTTCTTGTAGTGATTTTAGATATAGTGTATTAGATGAATTCTGTAAAGTTATATTTAAGTGTAAATAAACGAACGAATTCATGTTGATAATACCTATGTTAGCACAGACAGATGTCGTGTACGGCGTAGCTACTGGAACAAAAGTAAACAAAACGTTAAACGACATTTAAATTTGCATATAGTAAGTAGGTGTATGAAAATATCATGACATTGACATTAGCGGAATTGTGACACTGTAGCCAAAGTCAAAGTCAAATTCAAATATTTTTATTCATTAAAATCACAAGGATCACTTTGAAACGTCAATTTTACTGCCTGTTCCTTCGCGACCAAGCCAGGAAAAAAAGGCAAGAAACAAGGCTGGTTGTTTTTTTTAATGATCCTTTTACAATACATAATACAGAAAATAAATTACGTCTAAATTGTAACATTTTGACCGAGTTGGAGCAATTTCAATCCCAAGCTTCTCTATCATCTAAATATCGGATATATTTTATAGTAGGCTCTTTTATAAAGATTTTGTTTAATTACGTTTTTAAATTTGTTAATTGCCAATTTTTGTACATCCCTTGGGAGTTTGTTATAAAAGCGTACACCTTGATCTTTAAACTATTTACTAACTTTATGGAGTCTACAAGTGGCAACAGCGAGTTTATCTTTATTTCTAGTATTAAAATTATGATTTTTCTCAAACAAATTAATATTTTTGTGAACATACATTAGATTTTCATAGATGTATTGACAAGGGAATGTCATAATTTTATTTCTTTAAACTTATTGCGTAATGATTCTCTGGGGCCCATATTATAAATTGCTCGAACAGCCCTCTTCTGCAGCACAAAAACGGTGTTTATATCTGCAGCACTCCCCCACAGCAGTATACCGTATGACATAATGCTGTGGAAGTAGCTGAAGTAAACTAGTCTAGCTGTGTCTACGTCTGTAAAATCTTTTTGACTGCGTATGCCGCAGAACTAAGTCTCTTCGACAACCCATCAATGTTAGGGCCCCATTATAAGAACTAGCTACAACAAGAACTGAACTGTTACTTTACCTACCACATACACATGCACTCTGAAACCTGATTGATTACTGAGTTTAATATATGCAAATGTTATTAGTATCAAGCACTTTTCAATCTAAACACACCACCAGAGGAACCACTGTGTAGGCCCAGAAACAGGCTTCAAGAACCTTACGTACGAGGCCTAGTCTTGTATCATCTTCTTCGTGGCATACAAAGTCATGTCTTTTAATAAAATACTAACAACTGACAACTAATTAAACCAATCCAAGTAAGATTTGGTCCTGTATGTTATTAAGTAGTCCTGTTTGATTCGCAAAAGTTTTCCGAATAAAGCAATAACCTTGCTTTTCCAGCTTTGGTTGTTGTCGTGTGACTGTTTGTACGAACGAATAGACAATGAGTCATTCAGGAAATGGAAGTCATCAATTCAATGTAGATATCCGATAAATTCGTGCCAAAGCCCATAAAACATTTTTCTCGAAAGGCGTAGAGATTCAGTGCATTGTACATGTTTGTCACGTACAGTCGTGCAATGGCCGATAGCCTCATCTGGTATGCGGCCAATACACCCGCCTATAATTCAGAACTGGCAGAGATCTGGCCATGTTTGCCGCGATCCGACGACGTGTTCCCTGTAAATCAAACTGGGTTTCGAGTTCTGAGCATTACATAAAAAGGGAACATAATGGAGCCCAACCGCAGAATTTCTAAGAATCCAATTCAAGCCTCTTGATTCTACGAAGATAATTTGATCACAGACGTAAACTAATGGTTCTAAATCAAATTAAATTATCTAAACGAGGAACCAAGAACTTTGTATTTACCAGGATGTTACTTCACACTTCTTGAATACATTGAATACCCATACACGAAGCCGCTTGATAGAAACAGTTACGAATACACAATTGAAAGTTTGAAGCGCTTGCTCGTGACATAAATAATTCAAGTTGCACTCCGAGCAAAACAATCCACATCATTTCCATACGACGGAAACCTAGTTTGACATTCAAAGGTGGAATTTATGCTCAATTAGCGAAAATTCCCTCCAATTTTAATCCACCCGAGCAGTCCCCCAAGCAAATAATGCGATTAAATCCAGTGCTCTGCTGCTCGGTTTTGACAAAGGGGTTCTCTTAGCAATTGGTCTGGTTCGCCGACCCTATTTTGATAGTGTTACCCCTCTGGCTATGATATGTCATCCTTCAAAATCTACGCAGAGGCAAAGATAAGCATTATGAATGCTATTGATTCTAAAGAACATTCAAACAAATCATCCTTTCCCCCCTAGTCATGCGGTAATAGCCCCGTCTCTCTCTGTACGTGAGTGGACTCGCCAACTGTAGGTAATCCTGTCTCAGTGTTCAACTGCTCACGTGCCCCGGGAGTGGTAAATGGGACTTTGCAAACTGCACTTTAGATTGCTTTTTGATTGCTATGACATTCGCGAGCAGGTGCTCTGCGATCGTGAAGCTGCTATTACCGAACTCTTATTTCTATTGACTTTCTGAATTGAACGGTCAAGGCTCATCTGGATGAGATGATTGCTTTTCTCGTCGTTGAATCCGAGCGAAATCTTTCAGTTCATTTTGCTGATAGGATTACAATTTCATTAACTTTTGATGTTGGAAAACGGAAAATCCACTGACTCATACCGTTAGCTGTATTAAAACATAAAATATAGTTTTCAAACATTCACCGTGCGTGACGCAACCGTGTTGGCAACAATACTTCTTTGTTGGTAATAATTCTTCTAATAACATATTGTTGCTTTAAAAACCGTGGATTCTAATACTACTGAAGTAACTGCTAAAATCACATATTCATAACACCTATGTTTATGATTTTATACGCATTATCGATTATGTATACCATTCGCTACTTTTTACCTACTTTGCTAACCACGATTCACGTGACTAACATACAGGTGCTTTATATGTGTAGGTATTGTAAACAAAGCAAGGTAATAAAACAGTAGATAGTTCAATTATGATGGAGGTTAGGTGATTTTCCTCTACATTTGCATAAGCCAGCCATAAATCGCACATAATCTTACAAATGAACTTACCTGTAGTGAAGTTCCATTGTAATTATGCCTACAATGATTTGATTTAGGGGTTATGGTAGGTAAGAAACTCTAGATAATTATACATAATTTATTGCGTTACATTACATAGGTAGGGTAGGTAGTAGGTACGAGGGTTAGGTATTTTTCTTACTCATACATAGTAGACAAAACAAACATGAAACAGACGTGAAGTCATCTTAGATTTGCAGTAACATTTCGGAGAAACCATTTAATTCTGGACTTGTGCCAAAACAACTGCACCTTCTGGCCAATTGGAATAATTTTATTTGAAACTCAATGTTGATAAACATAGACACATAGAGTTGGGAATGAAATTTGATGCTTGTTTCAATCACAAAATAAATAGCTGGTAGGTCGGTACTTGGTTGTAGTCTGTGGTTCAATGCACAGAATAAATGATTTATGCGTAGGGTAGAGAATGTGTCTGTCTAGGGATGAGCGCGTCATCCGTATGTATCTGATTTACTTTACGGTAATATTCGCTCGCTACGTAGAACATAGATTTGGTTAATGCAAATTTACGGATGAAAGAAGCGAAAAATACTTATAGAAATTAGCTAAAAGCATAAAGTAATCACAGTGAAGTTATATATGATTTTTTAAAGCAAAAGCACTGCATATTCATTCGTACAATAAAACCAGTACAAAATAATGTTACTGCAGCGAACACGGAAGTAGCGTTTCATAAGTAGGTGTGTGAATCTCGAGAATGGGATATTGCATGCAAATTTAGATAGCGCACTCTAGTCGCAAGGCCATATCTGTGCAGTATGCATGTCGTAGAAACCGACTCGGTTCTCACAGAGAATCCATTGAAACTTTTCCCATTACCATGGAATTGGCTCCGGGCGTCACGGTTGTTTTTGTCGGGCGAATCGTCACCCCTCCTTCCTTTTACTCGGGCGTATAGGATCCATACAGTTGTTGTTCAGTGTTCGGGCTTGTAAAATAAAATAACTCCAATCTGGCGGTACTTATTAATCGGTCTTATTTATGTTTTGTTGTTGATCAAAAGTTTGCAGGAAAACCTCAAATCAAAATTTTTAAATGCTTTCGAATTTTTAGTTGGTAGGTTAGGTACCTCCTAGCAAAATCTTTCTTATGATAAAGCTATGCCATATTTTCAAATCTACGTGCAGACAGAAGCTGTAATTTATACTCCAATGTAAGTAGATTTGTATCTATTTATGGAAATGTTAAGTAATTAAATACGTATAAATACGTGTAATAATGAAGTACCTATTTAAAATAATGATTTATCAATAACCGTCGTAAATATTAATGATAACAGTATTATCAACTCTGAAATCAGTCTCAGTTTAGCAGTCCCGAAATGTTTAATACAGTATCGAGGTCACGTTCACAATTTAACGAGGATAAATGGTCGCCAATAGTCGCCATTTGCAATTTATTTTGCTATCATCGCCATGTCCGTTGGGGACCTCCCGTACTTTATTTTATTTGGACGAATGAACATTTTACAATCCCAAAGGTCATTGAATATTTAATTGAATTCCTATAGTTCCAATTTGAGCTTCTGTTTAGTGTTTAAAACATTATCATCATTACATTACTATAATGTTATGGAGTCTGTCTATACTGTAATCTGTACATCACACTGTACATAATGAATAAGAGATAGTAAAGTACATAAATATCAGCAGTTTCGATTTCAATACTCACCAGTTAACATATTAGCAACAATGACTCCTCCCTCACCTCAATACTACGTTTCACACAATTGATAAATACGACCGAGAATGTATTAAATAGGTAGGTATGTGATTCAATGCGGTTACCTTGTTTGCTTTTAATACTAAATTATGTAAACGTCATGTTATCGCCATGTTTGTGTTTTGCTTCTACTGCAAAACACAAACATGGCGATCTATCTAACACACCTATCTTATCTACTTTACCAAATAGTAGGTTTAATATCGTTTTAGTTCTCCAACTCATTTAGAGAACACACTTAAACTTTAACCCAACATAGTTCTATTTTCAACCTTTAATAACAAAACTCTGGTAACGAGTTGTTGGTTTATTTAGAAACAACAAGAGGGAGAGTTTACTCCGTCGAACTGTAATCGCTAAAGTTTGCAACAACATCGGCCGACTTTCCACCTCAGTCAGTGGAGTTAGTTAATGCGAGTTTCAGTGGCGTGCAGCGAATACGGATATCGATCGTGAGGTGGCTGGTGCCCGGATTCGTCTGGCGAGCCCGGCAACTCTCTGCCACCCTCCCCTGCAAATCCGTCAAAAGGCTTCGTATTAACCTGCTTGTTCTTGTTTCGTTTGAAGGTTAAATCACGTTTTGACCTGAAAGACGGGACTTCGACGTGCTCTAGGTCCCTCTAGGGAATGTATTTGAGATTTATTCGAATGTATAGTCTGACTTATTGTAAAGAGATTTCTTCTTTTTCTTTTGCCTACGCTTCATTTATCATTAGGATTAAGTTCTTTGGTTCTTTTTGTTTATGAGTTACCAACTTTCTAAATATTTATTTACCGAATCACTAACGTTTTGTGTTTAACTTGAATGAATATTAATATTTTTGTGAAAGATGGATGTGATCATGTGATTTCACCGAATTCGCAAGCAGTTCATCTGTCTAGTGATTGGAAACGATAACTAAATGCTTTACACCATTAATTATTGAGACCGCACCAACAGGATTGTAATAAAACTTTACAACTGTCATGTCAACGCTGACTCAGGCAGGTGTCGGATATCAAAACTCACTCATCATATCACTCAAAAGATGACCTTGCATGAACGGAAGGCGCAGTGTGTGATCTGTGAAGTATAATTAATTATGCAAGCTTGTGTCTGGTGGCCGGGCCTGCGAGCGGGAGGAGGTAGGGGGAGGGGCGCGCGGGATGCCCTCCCCTCCCTACGGCAGTTTGCGGCATTCTCCGGCGCTGGCACCACAACGCGCGGAACTCGTTACTCGGAACGGTTTGCCGAAAGGATCTTACCTTTCACCGCACTACCGTCACCTGTTATTTTGGAATGTTTAAGACGTCTGTCGTCGTAAAGTGATTTCGTGCTTTGTGGCAGTGGACCGTGCCGCCACGTCGACGCCACGGTACTTATCATGACTCATTGTTTATTATTTTAATATATTTCGGCTATTATCATTATTTATGTACCTACCCTACCTATGAACTGAAATTATAATTTGCCTCCACTAATGCGTTATTTTATGTTACCTATACCTACCTACATACGCCCAATACCTTTTTACTTATTAGTATTATTTTATTTGCTCATCATGAATGCGTCAGGTGTTGATATAGCTACTTCATAAATAAATAGTGATGTCGTTAATATCGAAAGTAAGAAGTTAGGTTCTCTAGGTACTCCCTAGTCAGTCATTAATTATTTTCTTTGTGCATTGCTAATTAATACGTGTGTATGTAGTACTTATTACATAATTATTAGTTTCGTTTTCTTTGTCTATTATTGATTCATTCATTATAACAGAGGCCTAATCTGCAAAAGTGATCATACATCAGAAAGCTTATTACCATATACGACTGTCGAGTACATTATACATGCACACCATATAAATACACGCATGCAACTATGTATGTAGGCGTAGTGCATATAAAGTAGAGATAACCACACCCCGATAGCACGGCCTTCTCTTTCCCACCTGCGGGAGTAATCACCTCTATATTAGAGAAATGGATTACCTGACTACCCGTCCGTTAGCATTAGCATGAATAATAATTACGGTTGATTGCGTACGGAATTACAGATAAAAGTTACGGATTATTTGATAGAGCGCTCCGAGTTCAGAGATTCGCATCATTACGCAATGAGGGTTAAGTATTATCCAAAAGCTCAATAAACATACGCCGTCAGCCATATTGCTTATTATTATTAGGTAGTAGGTACTCTAGTTACTTAGTACATCGTCCTAAAAGGAAGAAACTGCCTCTTTTGACTCGGTCATTCCATGCTGCTTTTGTTCATTTCTAACTTCTTTGTTATGCGTGATTGTTCTTTTGTTCCGTCGGATAAAACGAATGCGAAGAGTTATTTATAAACAATCTCGATTTAAACACGCTTCACAACGACGTAAAGGTCACCTGTAATACATTGAAAATGGTTACGTAATCAGCTTATAGGACAGGTGTTGGCATAATTCAAGCTATTATTATGTTACTATACGAAATAAAAAAGTCCATTAATTTCCTAAAGTCCTGATGTAGACACAAAAGCGTACAAATACCAAGGATGTCGTCTCGTCTGCGTCCCACGTACTTACCTATTGTACAATGCGTGGGACGCAGACAAGACGACCCACCGACTACGGCTATGCGTGAATAAATCTCATCCGACAACGCCCGGACCATTCCACCTTATGGCTAGCCACGGTTTTATGCTCATGTTCAGTATTATGAGAGTATTTTACATAGAAATCATGGATCTGCAAATCCACAGATTATAAAGCAGTATGAAGTAAAGCATTTCGCTCGGTCTCAGTGCTTTTGTTCCGTTTCAATTTATCATTGCAACAATAAGTTTATCATGCGACAGTTCCCAGGCAATTCAATTGTATAAATTCTAGAGGTTTATTGAGACAACCGAGATGGAACAGAATTAGTATCGGTCACGGTTCCATTATTCATATTTATTGTAATACCTTTGTTATTGAAGATGACTTGTTTGTTACGTAAACCTTTTGTTTTAAATTGGTCATTAATATTTTGGGATTTTTTTTATATAACTTTGGTGTGTTTAGTTCACAATTTAGTCGTTAGTCGGTAATTCATATTATCCATTTAATTATTATATTCGAACGTCTTTTAGAAGTCTAACTTTATTATACATACTTATTTTGTATTGAAAATCACTTCCGGTAAGTATATTTTCAAGTTTATTTTTCTTAGTTTTTTTTATATTTATGTATAGGTTTATATACTTACCTAACATTATTTTGTAATCGTTTTGTAATACAAAGTGTAAAGACTTTATCCATTGTATAGCGTTAGCGTAATTTTCGAGCGATTTTAATACCTAATAGTTAAATTAATTTGATGTTTTTCGCGCTATGATTTATAGTACTTAGCACTTCTTACTAAATCTGATGTGTGTAACGTTAAAATATTTTTGTACAACATCCTTAGTTACGAATGCACAGAATAATTTGGTTCAGGTAGCAATAACATTAAATTCTTAAGCCCATAAAATTCAGCTGCATTAAATGTCAGAAATGCAGTCAAACTTCACTGTAACCTTGCTATTACCATTTTAAATATACGGTTGAATTTTTAAATTCCGTTTGTGAACTCGGAGCTAGTTTTGTACCTAGATTGTTAAAGTATTAACGTATTAATCTCTTCTTTATTGTTTTGACCTAGTTTTGTTCACGTAGATTAATTACGTATTCCTTATGGCTACTGCAAGACATTTTCTAAGAGTTGGGGTTATGCCAAGTTTCACTGTATGTGGATGAAAGCATACGAAAACCATTTATAGTCAACTAAGACAGTTGTATTTGCTTTTACTCGTAACCTATTTATCTTTTCCTTGTACCTACAGTCGTATCGTTTACCCGTCAGCTTGTTTTGTGAACTTATTTAGATTTATCTAAAACTGAAATTAGAAATAAACTACTTACAGCGAATTAAACATATAACAATATGCTCAATTAACATGTGAACGGTAATGAACTGGAGCAAGCCTAATGATCTCTTTTCCGGGTTCGCTGAACTACAAACTTGCTCTTATAAAAGGTAATTAGTTGCTATATTGGACGTTTTATAAACGGCAAAAACTATCCAAATAGCAACAGAAAGCCATAACGCATAACCAGTTAGCAGTAATATCGTGTTTGTAATCTAGTTTGCAAGCTATGCTGGGACCGGTACCGGTTCCTAGGAGGAACTGGTAACCGGTTTGACTGGTATGTGTGGCAGCCCTGGGCACTGTACTGGCTTCTCGAGATTCTATAAGTATACCGTAGCATGTATGTGTTAAACAGACGCATGGCTATTGCCCTGGGGCCTTGTTTAACGAGAGAAAGTTCTGTAATATAATTTTACTTATCTATCGAGTATTTTAAATTTTGAAGTTATTCTCTTGTTTATATTCTTTATATAGCTAGACCATTATAGCTTTTGAATTGGGCAAAGACTTAATAAATCGCATGTACAGGTAATAAGAGGAAATCTGGGATGCGTTTCGTCCATACAAACGTAGTCCCCTGTTTCCTCTCTGGATAGTGATACTAGAGCAAATATTTTTTTACCATACAATCTACATGTACCACGGTCATATCCCTACGTTTAGTTTTTCTCCATAAATTAATTATTATAAGAACTAGGAACCTTCTAAAGTCACAGAAATTGAAAATTTTTACTGCCCCTTTTCAGACATCCAGCAAACATATTTAACGAATATAAATAAAACGTACAAACATAGCCTAAGCCCTTTTTATTACATATTTGAAATAAAAATTAAAATCGGTCCAGTTTTGGAGGAGGAAACAGGGGACTACGAAACAGTGATTTCGTCTATTTTAAATAGATATAATCAGTCCGACCTGCAGTTGTCTCTATCGCACGCACATAGGGCACATAGGGCACAGCGCGACAGCAATAGATTCGTTAAATACCTATTTTCCAAATGTCTTGCTTCCCGGATTTCCTCTTAAGATAATATTAGCTAGTAATTTGAAAAGAATGTGACTAGCTAAACCTAATTAGATTAATGATATAGTAAAACAATTAGACAAGAATGGTGACACAGCTGTTTTGCCGATAATGCCACCTGAGATAATTAAAAAGGTGTGGCAATATGTTAGCTGATATCAACTGATACATTTATCATTGAGTCATAGATTGACTTAGTTAATGATAAAATATATAACGCCCATATTGAAGAAATAAGTGCCTTTAGACATGCAATGCAAATGGAACATTTACTGAAATGTAAACTTAGTCATGCTTTAAATAGAATCCATATTCATCTAAATCTTAAACCCTTTCGCTTATAAATCATGTAATTGTGTTTTCCAATAATATTTATGTGTTGGTACCATATTTCAATCTCAATTACTAGGAAAGTGATTTCGTTAAAAATAAAATTCGGTCTGACATTCATCTAAACCAATTACTTTAAGAAACACAAGAGTGTGATGTAACCAGGAAGATTGCGCATGCGCTGCACATTATAAACATGTCTGTACCTACGAGTACATAGTTACCTACACCATTGTATACGAACACACAAAGGTCAGGCGAGTAATCATTGCATAACGTTGCTTGCTGATGTTTTATATGGTCTATGCAACTGCTTTATGCAACTAAATGATCCTCATTATAATATGCTTCGAGTAGAAACACTTATGTAGCAATAAAACCGCGTTAAGTCTATTTATGGAACAGTAAATATATTCTACTAGTAGACTACAGTTAACGAACTGAATTTCCATGTACACGGAATCTAATAAAGCAGTTGATGTTTCAAAACTCCTTGCTCTGAGCTAGTAGACCGTTAACCTTACATAAATTGGCCAATCAATTCAGACCCCTGTCTTGTATATCGTTGTATCTGCCTCACGCGAGAATTATCAAGATGTAAAAAGGAAGAGGGTTCATTTTGAGTTGGTAACGAGGCTGTTATCCTGCAGGGAGCGAGTTGCGAGAACACAGAAGGTGAATTTGTAAATAAATCACCCCGTGGTACTTACAAGGACGTTCACCTGCTATTTAACATCGACATATACATAGTATGGGATATATGAAATATTTTCTAGTTTCTACTATTAGTATAACCTACCTACCTACGCTACGTTAAGGGTGACAAATTATGAAGTTATTTTTTATTTTTTGAAAATTTAATACGAATTTACGAGGATAAAGGGTATATTTTATATTGAATAATGCTAGGTGCGTTGGTTTTTTGTGAATAGAATACATATTTTAATGAAGAATATTGTTAGCACTCGTAATCACTCGTTTCAAGAACAATCTATAAAAGTAATATCTACATTATGTAATCTACTTTGGTGTACAATAAAAAGGAATCTTATCTTACATCGCTACCAAAGCATAAATATTTTCAAACTAAAATAATATTCTAATTAAGTTTCCACGTGGAAGAATCCTTGAAGGCTTAACTCGTGCCGGGACTTTCCTGGAAATAACTTCCACAACCTTGTTTATTGCGAGCCCCAACACTGAATGATAAAGTAACTTAGTAGCTATTTTTGTAAATCAAATTAAAACGGATGCTTTATTTTACCTTCTTATATGTATTTTCGAAGGGACTCGTCATGAAGTTTCGATAAATATTTCGCGCTGGGCCGTTGTTTTTGTCATATTCGAATAATTTCGGGAATGTGAACGAGAATAACTTGGTCTTTATCAAACTTAAATGCCATAGATAATGCTTTAATGTACACACGGCTACACCGCAAGCTCTAGTATAAGCTGACCTCGCATTGCTATGTATAGCTTGATGTGTAGCCGTGTGTACATCATACTTAAATTAAAAAAACAAATAACAAGACACGCCGAAATACATGTGGCTATAGTTATATCAGTCTATAAATCTCTTTATACTGTGGTGATATAAAGCAAGTTCACCCTCTATCAAGCGAAGCGACCCATAAACTGATATATTTTTTGTAAATAAGTTAGATACAGCACAATCATACTAAGCCTTCTTAGTGAGGGCGTTCCTGCTCTATCGGAAGATACATCTAGCAGAGCCGAGATAAGAGTCAGCAGTATGTATACCGTTATATAGCATAGAGCTGGTTCACTGCACTCTGTCCACAATGCGCCGGCTTGTTTATTGTGTGCCCATTTCAAAGGGTGTGCCACAAAGGCTCGATACACAATGTCAGAGTTACGTGCCAGAAACACAATACACGTACTGTACCGGTATAGAATATACATGAATATTGAGTAGTTTGTGCGGTGGTGGAGAATAACGACCTTGTCATTGTTTTATGGAATTTGCCCAAGAATAATCGACGCATATTATCTCGTTTTATAATGAAAGCGTATATAAAGCAGACAACCCGCAACGGTAAACAACCCAGACAGAAAACACAAGTAAATTAAACGATCAGAAACCCCATAACGTACAAGAGAGGAAGCAATGCAGTATGACATAAAACAGACCATTTGCTTTTATGCGAAACAGTATCTGGTAATGGTTCGATCCACAAGCCAGTTGAAGCATTAAAACGTTTTTGCTCAAAGACATCGTTTCTGTACTACAATTTCCAGAAGTACCATCCAATATAGATGGTTATGCTGAACATATTCTATTGTAAACAAAGCCTCCTTTCGCCAATTATCTTCGTATTTCACCAGCTGTTAGCGCGGCAACGGTATCTATAAAATAAAACGGAACGTTTTGGAACCACGCCAAAAACCGTTCTACAAAAACCTCTCATTAATTTCTTTATATCCGTATACCTATATCTATGTATGCTGTCACGATTAAGTGTGGGTGGAATTAATTATATTACGATGGGTTACTTTAAGCTGGAAGGTGCGAATTCTAAGCCGTTTAGTAGTAGTTAAATGCTAAGCGTGCATTTCTTGCGCAACATCAGCCGTGGCCTAGTTTAGAGTCGCATTGCGTAGGTCAGTCATGTCATGAGTAGCGTGCAAACCGCACTTTCTCTATACTGCAATTCACTTTCACTAAGATAGCGTTTTGTCAGATATACCTACTATAAGTTTATTGTTAGATCTCTCCGTCTTATCATGTTATTATTCAAGCCTTGGTTGAGATTGCAGATAAAATTTGAATGCTTCTTTTGTGAACCAAAATTCTTAGAGAAAAATTAAGGCTTCCATAATTGCACAACTTTTGGTGCTAACAAGACTGACAACCTAGGTACGTTTAGAAACTCAAGTCAGAAATAAAGCAAACAATGCAGAATGTTGTAAATGTTAAAGAAGCAGACGCGAATAATGCTAAAAGTTCAATAGCAAACATTTATGCAACAACTCATAGACGAAATTAGTAGGTATAGACTTCTTCCAATCAAACACGACTGGCGACGACGTAGTAAATACCAATGTAATCATTATTCGATACGCCGAATCAAAGCTTACAAAATTTACAACCATTTGAAATGACGTAATACAAAATGGCGGCGTCTGGACCAAAGTCAATATTAAACTGAGCTAAATGACTCATAACTTTCCCCCGCTCGGTCTCTCCGAATGCAAAGTTTTAATTATCGTTTTAAAAACTTTCTATTCGTTTTCAAAAGTTACAGCGCGTGTTGATTGTTTCAATTATTGTTTTTAATTGATGTTATTCAGAAGTTTAACGGTTTTATTTGATAATTCTTCTTTGACAAAAGTACTGAAAACGTGATTTGTCTATTAATATAATTATATTAATCTGCCAGTGAAGATGTATAAGTTTTTATCAATTGGGTCCGCGTTATTGTAGCTAGGCAATGGAAAACTGGCTTTATATGTTTTATAAATTATGTTCTTTGTATGTCACGTAGGAGTAAATATTCCAAGTTGTTTGTAAATTTTCCGATGACAGAGCGAGTTTTCGAAGTGTTCGGTTGTACACATGAACAGTTGAATAGCGCCCGTCGCTGGCAATCCCAAACCTCCATTTCTTCCCAAAACAGGGTCTGTCACCCTCTTGCTACCGCTATTGACCCATTTTTCACAAGCCCTTGCCATGTCGCGGTTGGAACCCAGAACCCCTGCGCCTCAATTCTCTAAGTTTTGCATGTTGTTGTCGTAAAATTTTGTTATGACAACACTCGGTCAGCTGAGCTGAGGCTTAAACAAAGTGGTTTAATGCTCTTCAGTCCGTGAAATTAAATTTTTTTACGTAAAACTTCTTTGCGATGATATCTATCTCATCTCTTTATTTCCATTTTCCCGTTAGGTCCTATCAGTTCCTTCCTGCTTTTGTTCGAAAATGAAATGTGATATAATTTCGTTACGCTACTTACTTTAAGCGTACGCATTAATTAAATCACGAGATCTTTGTTCTCTGCTTGTTTTGTTCGTCAGAAATTCTTGACAGTATTATTTCATTAGTTCTATTTTGGTTGGTAATTATGATTTTAAATTCATGTACTCGTAACAACGTCCGAAAGGTTAACGCTCTCATATACATTATACATAGCCTTGGGTTATAAATTATAATGTTTTTTTGCTGACAGAAATGAAAGGCGTCTATTGAATGTTAACAACGTAGCTGCGGAGGCTTAGTTTATCGTTATCGGAGATCAATCAACGTTAGTGCATTAGGGAGCAGCGGCCGGCTGGCTCATTTTGCCCAGTCAGCGCATAAACTGGTAAGGTGCGGCTTACGAGCTAACTGTTACATCATCTGCGTCGCTGACTCGGCAGAACCCGTACTCTTGCTGAGTCTGGCGTGACTCAGCACAAGGTTCCGATCGCCATGACTCATGACTCGGCGCTATTCCGCACGGGATCGCCCGCCATCCGAAATAAGTGGATTGTTGCTTCACGAGTTTCACGACCGAATGATTTCGTTTTAATTTTAAAGAACTCTGTGTGATCGCATTACTGAAGTCGACGGCTCTAGTTATCATTATTCTCAACTCAAAACAAGCCCATTCTGTTGTCTCGTCCGGCAATTGAGGATATTAAGCTCCTCGTTTGTGTCCCAAAGCGTTGGAGATTAGACGATGTCCTAAATTACTTTTTAATGAGTCTAAACGCATGCCCCAATTTACGAGCCGTCACGGTTGTATCTCTGATATGTATCAGGGTTTGCAAGCGTGAGTTGTTTTTAAAATCAGTATTGTTTTTTCAGAGAGTCGAGCGAGAGACCACGAAGAGTCCAGCTACTACCGGTGGCAGGAAGAAGACAGCTGCTGTGAGAAGCAACGGGCAAATTACTCCAGCAGAACCGCCTCCTCCTCCTTCAGGTAAGATACATATATATATATATTTTTTTTCTTTATAGCGGAACAAGAACACAAAGTACCAACATTTCTAACAAAGTTATCCAACTGTTATAAATAGAAAAGGACAGTTTATAAGGCACGTTTACCCATCTAAGTTAAAAACTGAATATTATTTGCAAAAAACTATATCGCATATAACTTGATATCATCGTAAAGTCAATGTTTCTACAGCCAAGTATGAGATGGACAAGATTCCTCGGATGATATCCAACCAAAGTCAGTTCGTTAAAGTTTTTGTATCAATTTTGCTTTTGGTATCCATCCATCACTTCCAAACTGACTTTAGATTATTTTACTTTTATTAATTATATTATGGAAATTGTTTAACTTGAAAGTCTACAAAATGTTTTAGTTGATCGAGCGAAGCGAGATCTCCAAATCAACTTAGGCAAATTGGCGTTGTATCTATGTATGTATGTTTGTTTGTCCGAGGATAACTTTCAAAGCGTTTATCCGATCATCGTGAAATTAGGTATAGGCAGGTAATGATGACACAATTTTGGCGTGACTCAATGAACTAAACATTTTGGGGGGGTTGTTGAGATATAGGGGTTCAAGAGGGGTAAAAAAAATGAAAATGAGACTATTAGGTCAAGTGACACGTCAAATGAAAGGTCTTCATTGGAACATTTCGACCCCGGGGTCGTATTACCTAAGCAAAATTGCTGTCGCTTCGCTATCGCTACTCAGGCCATCCCTTTCACATGTACAGTACGTACCTCACGTGTGAAAGGGATGGCCTGACTAGCGATAGCGAAGCAACAGCAATTTGGCTTAGGTAATAAGGGGGCCGTTTTTATTTTTAGTAAAGTTTTGTAGTTTTTGAGTTTTTAGCCATAATAAAAACTAAACTTTGACAAAATTCACAGGGTACACCAGTGACCCCACACTGCTGTAATTTGGTATGCGTGTAGCTAAAGTATTACAAATATAGGCAAAAGTTTGAATGCCAGAATAACTGCAATTTGTACCCCAAAAAAGAATACCAATTAACATGAACTCCCGTTACCTGTAATTTGAATGAAACTGTAGGTCAAGTTATTCGGTTATTATTTCGTGGCACTATATTAATAGTCAAAGATTACGAATAATAATAATATTATATTTTTATGGGAGACTCGCGAGATCTCGGTTCGGGGCGAACCACTAGTAACATTAGGTTTACCCTAGCTCTTGTGCGTCTATATTTTCCTTTGTTCTCCAAGCAATTCCGCTATATGTTACATTTATCGTTGCGAAAATATGTGCAGTGAAGCTTTCAGTCTCTCGATTGAGCTTGGCTACGTATCTTCGTCACGGTAGACGCTTACAAAGGGTCCCCTGGGAGCGATCCTAGCTCTAGCCTTTATAGCATGCGATTCAGAGCATTCAGGTGTACAGAGCACAGACTAACCACATCTATTTATACCTGACATCGAAACGGAGGCTTTTGCTCAAATTGAAAGCACGGGCTTTGAATTAAACGGATCATAATATAACTCAAAGGTATGCAGGTATTGGGAAAATCGTCATACAGATAGAAAATACGGTCCTTCACTTCGATGGTTTGGAAAAATTTTAGTTTGAGTAATTTTAGTTTGAAAGTTCAGTTTCCAAAATTTCCTAATTATAATAATTTATGAAGGTTACATTTTTGACCTTCATAAATTAGCCCATCAGTATTAATGTTCCTTTTTAAAATTTAGATTTTACTCATAAATACATAATTTGAAATTTAAGTTCTTTGTACTTTATTTATCCATTTGTAAGCAGATTTATACTTCGTGAAGGTAAACTGGAGTAACATAAAGTTAGGCATTTCCTAGATATGCTTCCATTTTCTCTTTAGAACTGTCTGAAATTCTAGACCGTTGCGTGTTTGAATAATAATATGCCTAAGTTCCGTATGCAATTTTGTTTGGCTCATTGCCAGGCCTATAAGCCACTGCCTATAAGCTGCCTATAAGCCAGTTACTTTAGCTACAGAATATTTTGATAAAGTTTCAAGTTTTTGAAGTGAAAAATTCTTTAGGCGTGTTGGGCATTTTTTGAGATTGGGAAAAAACCATTGACCTCGCGACATTGTTACCAACACCTCGGTATGTAAGTATCTGTAGTACAGTCTGCTTTTATGAATTGAGCGCTAAATGTTTCACTTCTGTCGGCACTCCCGGAGTGCCACTTTTTTTTGTATTGGTATCTGTTAAAAGCAGTAGAGATAGTGCAGTTTATCTGTTTTACAATAGGACTTGAGATCTGGATCATAAATAAGACACCATACAATTTATAATCCCTAAAAAGGAATAGTGCTTCAGCCAGCGGTATGTTCTAAGAAAATGGAGGTTTGGATAGAACAAAATATATTTTACGTTAACATTGTATTCGACTATATTCTTCCATTTTCGTTAGACAATGCAATTGTTCGCAATATCGACATAACTATCGAAGTAAATAAAACACAGACCTGGCGTAAGTTATTTACATTTTAATGAACTCTATTCCAATTCGTTTCGGATATATAAAAATAGTCACTTGATAAAGTGCTAGTGAAGGCAATAAATATAAAGTGTACATTTTCCCCATACTTTCACGTTAATGGATGATCCTGCTTCAACTCTTGACTGCACTAAGATGGATGGGAGCCATTTGCAACAGAATGATTTACTTTTCAATACCGTTCCTTAAGTCCTCGTGACATACAGTATGGATTGGTTCCGTTTCTTTACCGTAAGATCCTCAACAACAATGTATTCTTTTGTTTTCAAGTTTATTACGGTTCTGAAACAACAATTCAAATAATTTTGGCTTTTATTAACCTTTTTGTTTGGTTATAAACTTTAATATTTCATGCAAATATTTTATTAAATGATAAAACTGCATTTTGTATACCTACAACTCCTACAAGTATCATATTTGGTATTTCCTTATTTATTTTATTACGTGTATCAAACATACAATTCTTATTTTGCATAAAAATAAACTCGTTCTCTAATGGTAAACTGTCACTTTATAATGTTTTTATCCACAGCAATATATTGACATCACAAACGACTTGTTTAAACAACACACAGTAGCTCTATTCAATGCATTTAGGCTTACCAGTACATTCAGTTCTCATTCTCAGTAATCCCGATTAAAAGCCGGGACCTGGATAATTGGGACTATTCAGGTGCCAAACGGCATTAGCTAGATGAACTAGACCGCTAGTAGACAACTAACTACCTAACATACGCTATAGTCAAGGAATCAGTAGAACATTTTAGGTGTAGTTTAGTGCGAAAATAATATATTATAAAGTTCGTGATTCTATAACATCTACTTAATATTATATTATATAAAGTTTGTCCAAATTTTAGGTAAGGTATCTTTTAATAAAGTGTCATTGACCTGAATCTTATCCTGAAATTAATTAGGAAGGCTTATTTGCCTTTGAATATAATATTATCTGTTCATCAAACTCATACAACAACGTAGCGAGAGCTTACGAATAATTTGTTTCCCTTGGAAACTTTCCTAACGTTCCTTTTGTTTAACTTGCAACTCTTGGAAGAGAAACAAAAATGTTTTCCAGAAAAATTAAATTGGGAGTTCTCTTTTGTGCGAGTCCAGTAGAATGTTATCCTTTGACTAAAATATGTCCACGATAAAAGATAAAACGTGCTTTCATTTTGTGTCATGGCTGGAAATGACAGCGTATGACGACACTGAGTTTCCCCCTACCCCACCCTTCCGGCGGTTTCGGTTAGGGTGTTTCTGTTGATACATTTTGTGCTCGTGTATAAAGCATTGACAACTGCGTAGAGCCTGTCTACCCCGCACCACTGGTAATATGATGCTTTGATATTCGCTCCACGTGTTCTCTTATCTTTGATCGTAGTTTGAATATGTAATATTGAATTATTCTATCTAAGAATTATCCCTGCTCTGTAATGTAATGAATTACATCTTGAATATTTTACCCTGATTAATTTTGTGAATGAGACGAGAATCGTTTGTTTTTTCTTGAATAATTCAAAGTTTAAACCTGCCGTGGAATTATTGTATTTTCAAACAAATATTACATTATTAGGTTGTTTATGCATGTATTTTTTCGAAAAATTAATAGAGAATAGAGAGATACATTTTTAAGAAGATTATAATTGGCTTTTACATAATCTAAAACCTGACTGGCATGTTCTACTTTCATATTCATATTCATTTATTCTGCTTACATGTATATATACATTTATTAGCTTAGATGGTAGGTAGCTTAGAAGTAAGTACATATACCCTGTAAGGGCACTGCAAGTTGGATTTGCGCCTTTTCAAAAGTACAACAATTAAATTAACATTAATATTAAATTATCATAAACATTAACATAAACATAGAATTAAACATGTCAAATCAATTTAATTAAAATAGTTTATGCGGCATATGTCAAATAATACAGTAGAATAACAAAGGTATGTCAAGCTATCGGGTAATAATAATAATGTCAAGTGGAAATAATAATAATCATAATGTCAAGTAATTTCAAGGTATAAAACTACAATATGTAACAAAAACCCTGTCGGATTTTTAAGGGTGTGATATAGTATCGATATTTGGTCACAATCATGTAATTCTAATACAGAAAAAAAAAATACCCGACTAAATTTTATTATTTGGCGCTCAAAAATTAAAACTTACATCTGGCAACACCGGAGACGGTGACCGCCCTTTAGACGACGAAGACACGTGCCTGTGCACGTGTCTTTTGTTTTTTTTGTTGACGATTGTAGTCAAGAAACAATAAGTTTATTGCAGCTCTGAAAAGAACTTGGGTTTAGCTCTGAAAAGAACTTTGAGTTAGCTCTAACAAGAGCTTAGGTAGGTATTGCTAGTTATGTAGAAGCACGTCAACTTGATCAAGACTTCGGCGGTCGTGTTCCACGTGTCGACCTCCAACTTCAATGCACCTTCGACACCGTTTTATAACGTTGGCACGCACTTTTCGCAGCACACTTGTATCAGATTTTATTGACTCAAAAGCCGCGACGATTCGAGTTCGCATTTCCGCTTCCGAGTCACACAGCTTATTAAACACAACTTGTTTGACGTGCCCCCACAAATAAAAGTCTAATGGCGTGAGGTCGGGAGATCGTGGAGGCCATGGAATAGGTCCCCCCTGCCTATCCATTGCTGTGGAAACTGTTCATTGTACATGAAGTAATCGCGAACTGCACGCAAAAAATGAGGCGGGGCGCCATCGTGCTGGAACCACATTGAACGATGGAAAGCCACGTTTAAATCGTCCAACTCCTCACTAAGCTCTTCGCGCAAAAACGCCAAGTAGTTCGTACCGCTCATAAAACGATTTAAAAAATACGGACCAATGATTCGATCTCCGAGTATACCGGCCCACACGTTAATACGCCAACGATGTTGGAAATGACTTGGTTTAATAGCAAACGGATTTTCCATTGCCCAAACGTGTTCATTGTGCGAGTTAAAAACACCGTTTCTCTTCTCTTGCAAACATAGTAAGTCGGCGGCGGCAATCATAATTACAAGATTTATAAATTTTTATGATAGATAGTTTTGATTTCGTAGTTTAGTTCAAAAAGAAAGAAACGGTACAATAATCCTCAATGCATACCGAACGCAAAGACAATGCACATTGCACGTGTCATAAAGCTAGTTATCAACTACTTACTTTTGTTCATTCTCTAACTGTTTACTACAGTTACTATAACTGTTTACTTCATTCACGTTCGGTCCACAGCTGAATATCGAGAGTTGACAACTCGGTAAAATTTGCTTATTTGGGGGGTAAAATTCAGATAATTCTTGAAATTAAAAATGAAATAACTTTCAAGTTATTTGATACATATGTTTTTTATACATCTGCCCGACTTTAATTTTTATGACGGAATACGCTCTTCATGGATCCGACGGGGTTTTTGTTACATATTGTATTATCTACGCATGCTTACATACTACCTAGGTACGTACCTGTTAATGTTCGCTAGAGTCGTCACTTTATTTGTTAATTAGGTGGTCCGATAGGTATTCGTATTCCTCAACTGAATAGTATGTTTTTTTATTAATAATGATTTTAAATTCCTATAAAATATTTTATGTGCTTCCTCTTTTTTAAATAGTCAGGCATTTTATTTTATTTTATAAAAAATTTTAATCATTCGGAAGTTAGGGCTTCTGCCTACGGTGTAGTGATGGGAAGGATACGTTTATTTTTGTTTCGTATGTTGTACTTTTCATGTACGTCCGCATTAGATTTAAAAAGATCTCGGTATTTCCTGACAAATAACGAAACCTGTGGAATGGAGATAGATGGCAATGTCAATATTTTATTTTTTGTGAAGTACGGTTTACAGGTTTCGCAGGCTTTTATATTAACAAGGATTCTGATACATTTCTTCTGCATAATAAACAATTCGTCAAACTCCACGCTATCTCCCCATAAAATGATTGCGTAATTGAGCCTTCCATAGGCATATGCATAATAAGCGGACAGGGTTGGCTCGTAGTTTGTGATTGATTTTAGTAGACTGAGTGCGTAAACTTAGCACGCTTGGTTTTGATTTGTTGAACATGGGCCTTCCAGTTCAGATTAGCATCTAAAGTTATACCTAATAGTATAAAGTCATCGGTTTCGTCTATAGCGAGGATGTTAGATAGTTCACTAAGATCAATTTGTTTTCTCTGTTATGTTCTGAATTGTATGATCTGATCATCTTTCTAATAAGAGTTTTTTAAACTTGGCCGTTATTGGTTATAAGTATTGGTTTTGAAATAGATATCTACTAACTTATCTATTCTCTCCATTATACATAGACATACTCGATGTGCCAACTGTTTTTATCGCAATAGCAGAAAGGATAAGAACCTACCTATCCAAGTACCCAACCCACTTAGGTACTATTAAAATATATCAAGAGGAAAGAAAGGAGACTGGTATTATATTTACTAATTTATATACTAACAATAACAATATAAAAAGATTAAATAGGGTAAATAATAGTACTCTTATGGAAATTCACCCGTTGGAAAACTTTATGTGGATTGTAAGTTCTATGCGTGGGCACAGCTCAAATATTGCTCCGAGCATAAACTTTCTTATTGTTCATCGCTCAAGTTCGGTCACTCGTAACCTGCCGTCGGTCCTCAGACCAACTTTTCAATACGAAACTATCCAAGTTCCCAAGGTTCAACAAGCAAACTAGCAACTTCGATATCGAGCCGGTAAACAATGCTCTAACTACCTACCTACATAATAGAGAATGTTTTGGTGTTTTCCGTATGTTCGTAAGTGTATACAGGCAAATACTTGTGCGGCTTTGAGTCACGTTTGTGTGTATTGTGTTCAACGGTATTATTCCAAAGCTGTTCTGTACATGTGTAGTTTTGTGTATGGCTGTTCTATATCGTTTGTATTCGACGTGTTCACAAAGCGATGTGGCACCGACAGTCCTTTGTCAGTTAACGGAATTCGGATATTGGATAAGCTTCCGTACCTAGCTTGTTTACCTAACAATTTGATTTTAATTGGTTTTGCCATGATTGCGCCGCGATCGCGTTGTCAGGCACACGCGCTCGAAATGAGGCGGTGGACTCAATTAATAAAGCTGATGAAAGTAATTTACTTGAAAGTTCACAGTTTAATAAACCTGCAATCTAATAATTTTACTTGCCAGGTATAATTTAAGGCTTGAAAGCACTTTCTAAATAAAGATTGACATATCTTTATTTATCGAGAGCAACCTCAATATTTTCTTGCCGGCATATTCATCCCTCGGAATGCTGAAAGCTATCTGACCTAGTTTTCAGTGCTTACTTTGCTATGTTATGTCCGTGTTATCCTTTTAGAGGGATAGCGAACGAGATCCATAAATCACAATACCAACCCTATTTCATGTAGCTCCCTTTCGTTTTGTAATGGAATGTTGGTCAGGGTAGGGGAGGCTATTCAAAATAAAAACGTATCTTTTTTGTTCGGAACCATTTCAGTACGCTTGCAGCGATGGTCGTCCTGGGTTGCTTATTTTAAACATTATTTTTTCAACATAAAACCGTATAGGCTTTGTATAGGTTGTGACTTATGACTTTTCATCCGGTACGTTTGGTACAGTCTGGAAGGAGATGTAACTAGCAAATGGCCCAACTAATTTTAACTGGTAACCAACCGTCGCCTATAACAAAGCATCATGTAAATTAACAGAAGTTTGGTTAAATAAAAAAACGACTCCTCAAGTCCTCCAGGTTTTCTGGGGGGGAACAAACATTTTTGCTTTATCCTATGACATTATTATAACGAAGCAATCTACATGCCAGAAGCCATGTCGCAAATTCTGCGTGCCACCTCGCAATGCAGTTTGCATAACTTTACATATTTACATAGTCGTATGTACCAGATTTACATAGCACTAGATAGGTATATACTATTTGCAGTAAACGCAGCGGGACTTACGGAATTAGGGGTGTATTCCCACTATTCTCGTTAAAAGTTGTCCCGTGACGGGACTACTAGGAATTTTGTTCCCAGAGGTTGTATTGATGGGACTAATGGGAATTATCTTCCCAGAGGTTCAATATATAATGAATTTTAAATAAAGCCGGATCATATGATCGATTTTTGATATTTTAGGTGTAAAGGGACTATTAGGGATTTTTGGAAGTTTGAAATGGTCAGCGACTTTCTTGACGTACAGTACACCAGTGATCTCACAGTGCTGAAATTTGGTATGCATGTAGCGTTAGTAACAAAAATATAGGAAAAGTATGAAATCCAGAGTAACTGCAATTTCTACCCCCGAAAAATGTAACCATTTAACATGATCTCCCGTTACTTGTAATTTGTATGCAACAAATTTTTAGCATGTATCATTTCGTCGCTACTTTACACTGTAAAGTTTACATGGCACTATTTGAATAGTCAAAGATTATGATTAATTTTAATTTTGTGTTTTTATGGGATTAATATTAGCAGCGAAATGAACTGCCTATTATTAATTGAGATTGTATACAGACTCGCAAGATCCCAGTTCGGGGCTAACCACTAAGTAGGTAGTAGAAACAAAGTAGCGTGTAGGTAGAGGTACCAATCCTGGAGCCTTGAACAATGAAGATAATAACGCAAACATTTTTTTTGTCAAGCAAATCCGATTTATGAATGTTGTCGTAAGTACCATGGATGGAACCTCTGGGAAGAAAGTTCCTAGTGGTCCCGTCACAGAACAATTATAGCGGGACTATTGGAAATACAATTCAGACAAATCTAAGTCGGGAATGTAGTTGTAAGTGCCACGGAACCTCTGGAAAGAAAATTCCCAGAAGTCCCGTCACGGAACAACTTTAACGGGACTAGTGGGAATATTCCGGATTAAGGCACGTAAAACGTTTCTACTCTTTTGTGAAATTGCGAACTTTCTAATCTTAACATGAATCTCTCAGAATGTTTAACGTGCTTTAGTGTGAAGCTTTTAGCGTAAAATATGTACAAAGTATCGCACTGCAAGGTTCTCGCCTTGAAGACTTGTTCTCTGATGCACGAATACTTAGGACTTTTGAAGTAGGTACAGATGGCGTCGCTAGCTGGTAACCTCCTGCATGTTTAATGATTCAAATAAAAAGTTTTTAAAGGATGATTTCAAAAAAAAATGTTATTACTCGTCGTGGGTTTAGATGAAATTTATATTTTAATGTACAAATCTTTTGGAAATCATTATTTTACCAGTTTTTATTTCAATATTCAACACGTAGTGGGGTTACCAGTTAGTTTGTGACGCTGCCTGTCTGTTCAGACACACACCTCAGCCTGTTCTGGTCTGGGTGAAAGATTTTCATTGTTTCTTCACGAACCTGTTTGATAATGAATATTTCTGTGAGCATTTGCTTGTGTAAGACCGCATATTTTCTGCAACTTAAATGCCTAAGCAAGTACGAAATGAAATGAAAACAGCAGGCAATATAAAGTTTACATATGAATTTTTAAAACGACTGAATAAATGGGGCAAACGCTCATAACCGCTGAATAAATAACAGTTCTAAAATTACACGTGGACCGTTCCCCATTACACATAATGCCCCTTTATCATACTTTATTTCCCCACTGCCCTTGTGAAGTTGGAATAAAAATAACAGTATTAAATTTGCATGCCGACAAAACTGGTTGGAGCACGCGACCCTACCTCCTTACCCTCTTTCCTCTTTTACCCCCACAGGGGTGTAGGGGGGGGGATTGTGACACGTCTAGGGCAAAGGGGGTCGATTGATGTTCGTGCAGGAATGCAATGTCCCCCTGTCTGCCCCTCACCTGATTGTTATGATGTCAGCGAGTAATGAAGCGATATTATTCAGTTTATTGAGTTTTCTTGGAGAGGACTTTTTATTTGAATGAGTTTTTCTTTTGGATACTTTTATCACCTTGTAATACTTATAGCATAATAATAATATTATTTTGTGTTACCTACCTACTTAGAACATATGATCCTGATTTACCTACCAAACCAACCATGCGTTCGCGTATGGCATAACACTTGTATCCGGTAATATTAAAGTCATTAATATACAAATTTAACCGATTGCGTGATTCAGATTAAACAAATAGCCTATAATCATACACATCAAAACACACTCAGATTAGTAACGTGAAAAAAATAGCGTAAAGGTCGCAAAACATATTTTTAATCACAAGGCTCTGTTAGAACCTTAAGTTTTACTTTTATAGGTAATAAGCTGTATTAGATACTTAATTGTTATCTCCCCTAAACGGGACACGCAGGCACAAATCCTTTTCAAAATTATAATCCATTTAGAATACCTAGCAAGTTTGGCTAAGCTTTGACAATTCACGAAGCTTAGTGTAGGTAAGTACTTATGTAGGTACCTACTAAGCAGAGGGTACCATCATCTCAGCACCTGTGTAAGTTTAGCCACACAGCCCACATCACAGAGTATAAATAACGTTGCGTAAAGAACAATGGTCGACTGAGAACGCGGTCGCAGACGCCGCGCAAATTAAAACAATTCTTCAAAATTACAGTAGGTATTACTCGTAGAACTATTTAGGACAAAACTTTTTCCTGTTGGGTGTAGGGATAGTTCGCAAAACGTCTACATTTGAAATATTCTCCGACTGTAATAGTTTCAGATTGTTTTATAGAGAAACAAAACTGTTATAAAACTTTTTGACCTAAAAATACGAACTTGACTGTGTGATTTAAAAAAACACTTTTTATTGGCGGGTTCTCTGTCTAAGCATAGGTAATTAAGTAGTTATAAATAATTTTGACGACCTCCGTGGCGCAGTGGGCGAATAGCCAGCTGAGACGCAGGAGGTAGCGGGTTCGATTCCTGCCGCGAAACAAATGTTTGCATGATCTACAGATATTTTTTCCGGGTCTGGTTGTTTTTCTATATATTATAAGTATGTATTTACAAAAAAAAAAGTATTCTATCAGTTATCTGGTTCCTATAATACAAGCTCTACTTAGTTTGGGGCTAGATAGCGCTGTGTGAAAATGTCCAGCAATATTTAGATACTTTTTATTTTTTTATTAATTAAACCTGTACTTGAATTTGAGTGTGTTTAATTGTTATGAAATAAAAGTGCATCTGTCAGTCTATCGCATAAAAAGTCAAGGTTCTATCTTCATGCTCACGATTCATAATCTTAAATTACACGCCTACATTCCAAATTCCAAACACTGTACCTACAGTAGTAAACTTTTTAATGACTACAATTTCAACAATAATAAAACCTCATAAAGCGAAATGGAATCCTTGGCAGATTGTGTTGAGCGACGTTATTATTTGTACTTTCACCCCGCTTACCGTTACTTATACTATCTCTATCTCTTTCTACGCCGCCATCTTGATTACCTCAGCTGTTCGTGACAGCAGGTGTAATCATAATCATATTTATCACGAAATTGTTATTATTAAGTACTTCCTTTCCATTACCAGATTGAGATCGCGTTATGGTGTCGTAATGTTTAAATTATGTTAATCTACTTATGAACAACAATGTGCAAGCTCTTATGATTAATTTCAAGCCCCATTCATCCAACTATTATCTGCCTCCTCTAATTTAGAAATTATACTTACCGTGCTTATTATTTGTTCAATTTAATAAAACTCAAGTTTCGCATAAACCTCCAACTGCTCTAAATTATTCCGTATGGAAGCCTCCAAAGTCTTTAACATCCCGTTTTACCCTCTTCTGGGGTTCCATTGAACCAGGAGTCGTCGTCCGCTATTTGTTTTATTCATTTGAACAGGAAGGGCTGCTTGTTTGAATAAGCTTTAAAAATATTCTTTGGGTACGTCTAATAAGATGGTTGATTTAATATTCCTTAGGCTTTAATGATGTGTTTGTATGTCAGTCAACAGTCTTGTTATTGATTGTTACTAAAAGTACGGTGGCTTCCTAACCATTGAAATTAGCCAAAAATATTTATTATATACTATCTGGTAGACTTAAAAATTCTTTAGACTCTCCAATTAACTAAAACTATTATTAAATAGGTATCGATTGAACGAAGCTAGATCTCTAAATCAACTTGGGCAAATCTGCGTTGTATGTATGTATGTTTGTTTGTCCGAGGATAACATTCGAAACGTTCATCCGATCATCGTGAAATTTGGTAGGTATATAGGTAGGTAGTGATTGCACGATTTTGGTGTGACTAAATGAGCTAAAAATGTGGGGGGTTATTGAGATATTGGGGTTCAAGAGGGGTAAAAAAAAACAAAATGGGACTATCCGGTCAAGTGGCATGTCTAATAAAAGGTATTTGTGACTATCGAAATTGTGGCTCGAAACGCCAGGTTTTATTTTTAGTTTAAACCTTAGTTTTTAAGTTACTAGCATAATAAAAACTGAAATTTGACAAAATTCAAAGGGTACACCAGTGACCCCACAGTGGTGAAATTTGGTGGTGCGTAGCTTTAGTGACACAAATATAGGGAAAGGTCTGAAATCCAGAATAACTGCAATTTCTACCCCAAAAAAGAGTTACCAATTGACATGAACTCACGTTACCTGTAATTTGAATGAAACTGTAGGTCAAGTCATTTGGTTGCGAAACTGTAGGTCAAGTTATTTGGTTGCACTTATCGTGGCACTATTTTATCAGTCAAAGATCCTTCGACATCGGTATTCGACTTCGACATTCGATTCTTCGACACGAAGAAGAAGAAGTCAAAGATTAAGGCCGGCTTGCACAACGATCCCTAAACGTATTTAGCGACTAATCATGTTTAAATTTTACGTATTAATATGATTTGACAACTCTTTAAATTATATTTAGCTACTAAATACGTTTATGCATCATTGCGCGAGTCGCCAAGAATTTTATTTTGTGATTTGGGAGACCTGCGAGATCTTTTCGAGGCGAACCATTAATTTTACTATAAACATTATTTCATACGCGCCCAATGTACAATTGTACATAACACTCATTCGGTAGTTAAGAGTTCAGTAGCTAAAACTAGATAGATAAAACTAACCTAACCTAACTATTTATTTACCACATAAACTCCTATTTGCATAATGCGTTGCATCATTTATAACATACTAGATACTATACAGATCACGCACGGAGCGCTGAGGTCAAGTATTTTTACAGTCTGGTGCAAATGCATTCTCCATACAATTTACACTAACCATTCTCACCACCCCGCCCGCCGTTACGTCTCTTGTTTGCCCTCTGCTAACACGTTCGACCAGTTCGACGAACTATTTGATTATACCTTTTCGGGTTAGGTAATCTTAACTCATATAATAATTATATTAATTTCCCTCTAATCACATCACAAGGCTCGGAGATTCATTCCTCCCTAGAGGGGAATTTTGTTATCTTCCCAGACGGAATATCACCGGTTATTCGTAGAATAGAACCAATGAAATTACATTTTTGAACAATTCTACGAAGGTTGCAATAAAAAAAAATTCAGAAACATTCTTATTTATTTCAATATCTTATGATTACGTATACAATCATTGTATTGTGTGTATACCTAACTATTACATGTATACAAGAGCTACATACAATTCTTATCCATCAAATTAATATTGTAATTAGTATTTTTATTTTTATAGTGTTATCCGAACACATACGAAAAATTCCAAGATTATTAAAAACCATCTCAAAAATTTCAAGCCTAACGGGACTTGAATCCGCAACCAATGGCAATGTTACATAGACTATATAACTTTGTTACAACGCACGATCTACTTAAACATGAACAATTTGGGTTCAGAAAAAATAGTACCACATCGCTGGCATGTTTCAATCTGATCAAATATGTTACAGAGGCTTTAAATAACAATGAATCCGTGACTGCTCTTTTTTTAGATATGAGTAAAGCTTTTGACTTTGTGGACCATAAGTTACTTTTATATAAATTGGATAGGTATGGAATCCGGGGAAAAGCTAATGACTGGCTTCGAAGCTACCTATATGACAGACAACAATGTGTTGAAATCTCAAAAATAGAATCAAATGAAAAAGCAATATGCAGATCAAAATTCAAAATAAATCGTTCTGGCGTCCCGCAAGGTAGCGTTTTAGGTCCATTTTTATTTCTAGTTTACATTAATGACCTTCCCAACGTTACTAGTCATAAAACAATCTTGTTTGCGGATGACACGACACTAATTATAAAATGTAAAGACAAAGATACATACGAATCCGATATCAATGTCACATTTAATAAGGTAATAACGTGGTTGAAAGACAATAATCTTAATGTAAATCTTAAAAAAACTAACATCATTCAATTTCACAATTACAAACGTTAAAAACATGACATGAATATAAAATTTAATAACATTGACATAGAACAAGTAGAATCTACCAAATTTCTAGGTATCATAGTTGACCAGCATTATGACTGGAAGGAGCACATATCCTACGTTTGCGATAAATTAGACAAATTTGTTTATGCCATTAGGCGTTTACGCGAAACTGTTTCTAGGGAAGCAGCTATTACCGCATATCACGGATATGTTTCTTCTGTGTTATCGTATGGTTTATAACTGTGGGGTAACTCTGTAGAGGTGAGTAGGGCTTTCAGAGTCCAGAAAAAATGTGTGAGAGCTGTCTTTGGTGCTTGGTTCATGGATAGTTGTAAACCACTTTTTAAACAGCTCAATATTTTGCCCTTGGCTTGCATGTACATCAGGGAATTGTGCATTCTTGTTAAAAGATACCCTGGATATTTCAAGAAGCAATCAGAAGTAGTTATAAAAAAAGCTGCCTCCAGAAATCCACATAAATTATACTTACCTAAAGTCAGACTGGACATTTATAAAAGAAATTTTCATGTGAGTGCCATAAAGGTATATAATAAATTGCCAAATGCATTTAAGGAATTACCATTCAATATCTTCAAAACAAAGTTGACAAAATGGTTGGCACACTATTGTTTTTATGACATTAATGAATATTTAACCCATTCCGTTAACTTTTAATTGACTATAACTATGACATTTGTTTTTTTTTATATTGTATTGTTTGATATTTCTAATTTTATTGACATTCGATTAGTTTAAATTTGATTTCTATATTTATTTATATTTGCACACCATCTGTATGGTAGAATATATAAGGATCAACAAATTGTAACATCGAAACATTTACCTATATTCGAGCAAATAAACGTTCTGATTTCTGATTTCTGAACCTTCCTCTTCATACGAGAACGCACTATCCAGTTGTGCCACCAGGCTATCTGACGTCAGGGTCTTGTTAATATTTGGATCAAAAATCTTGTTAATGTTGTAATGACAAAATCAATCTGTTACAAATTTATAATTTGTTAACCACGAGTCGTTTATTTCTCTTAGTTCTAATAATCTCATTATTATACTTCAGCGTGTGATAAATTCTGAAGCGTGCGTATAGCTTTTTTACATACGTTACTGGAAAGCACTGACACGGCATCGGGACATCTACTGATTCCATAAACTTCAACAAACCACTTAAAATGTGTCTATTGACAACACACAAAATTTCTTTATTTATAAAAGTCCTGAATATGATTTCCATCGACTCAACAAATTCAATGAATTCAGCACTTGGTAGAACACAAATATTTTTCTGGACATCATCCATGATGCTTTCACACATAGATAGTGTTTCTACATTTATTGTTGTTCTACGGTTGTAAACCATTAAATCCTCACATTTGTGAGTGTCAGTACATTTTTTTAAAAGGAACCCAGCTAAGAATATTATTCCATCTCTTTTTTCCATTTCTAATGTATTGTACTCTGAACTACTAATAATAAAGTCGGTGGGGTTTGGATTACTTTGTGTGTCAGCGTTTATTAATTTGAAGCCGTTAATTATTATCATGAACTCATTCAAGACATTTTGTAGATCAATAGGTGTGAAATCTTTTATAGGATTTTTCAATAATTGTATAATTGCAACTTGTCGGAACATGAAATCGAATAGCTTAGCCGTGGGTTTTGTAATACTTTTGCTCTGGTTTTGAACTTGATTAAAAAATAGTTCTGTAGTATCAGTGTTGAATCGCCAAACAGGAAAGTCTTCATAATTTACGGATTTTAAATTTTGTGACAGTGACAAAATACATTTGATTGATATGACGAACTTTTCCATCAATCTGTTATGTGATTCATCCAAAGAGGATTCAGTTGTTTTATTTACAAGCTTCAAATTATCAAACAGTTCTAACATATTCGTTAAAAAATCTATCTGAGATTCGTCGCCTGCAAACATCTTCTTGCTCTTACTTCTATCGTTCAGACGACCAGTGTTCAGAATTTCATAGAGTTTGTTCATTTTATTTATAAGCTCAACTGTATCGCTAGCAGATGTATCTAAAACGTTAAAATCAATGTATGTCGAAATAGCTGCGGCTGTGATTGGGCTGAAGACTTCCATTACAGATTTAATATTTAACTCTTGGACATTGTTTGGGTTTATGTGTTTGTCGGTTAATTCAGGAGTTAATGGTATTCGTTTTTGACTGTCTAATTTGTAGTAGTCCACAATATGCTGACTCTTAGCAAGCCGATCATTAAAGCTATAATCATATTTAGTGAAATTGTAATAGAAGCTTATAAATAAGGAGGAAATGTCTGTGATGCAGTAAATCTTCTTTTTACGAACATAGTAAGTATCCCTTGTGAAATAGTTTGAATCCTTATGACAGACAATAGCACGAACATTAAGCCCGATTTCACATAGACTTTTAATATTTTTGTCCACCCATAGCTTGACATTAGCAGATAGGGTATTTTGTCCTAAAAAACCAAGAGCGATAGGCTGTTTCCATTCGTCAAAAATACCGTGCACTATCATTACAATCGCTGTTATAGCTGGTTCTGGCTTCAAAACATCGTCAAAATCATGTATTCCTAAAAATATATCTTTTTTTATGTCATAGTATATTTGAGGTTTAATTTTTGTTTCACCAATACAAACAAAACATTCTGTTTGTTTCACTGTCAAAGTGGTAACTTTTTGGGTGAGAAATATTTGAAATAACGATTTTCTATCAATTGTGATTTCTGTATCTGTAAATACGTCTTTCAACTCTGATTTAGGTGGTAAAAACAGTGCTTGTTGCAAGTTTTGATATACTTTTGGATATCTAAGGTATAGTTTCAGACATAATTGTTTGTAAGCCTTTATGGATTCGACTGTTTTAATTTTTTGTGCTCGCATCCGTATAGCGTGGATTCGTAGAGTATAAGAACTGGTATTATTTATTATCTCTTGAATAGTTCCGTTGCCCTCAAGAGCAGAGTCTATTTTTGCCACTGCTATCACTTTATTTTGCGGTTGCGCTTGTGGTTCTGTATTTATTATAGAATGTTTGACTAAGTTACCGTCATCCAAAAGATGTTTATTATATTTAGAGGATTCTTTTTTTGAAATGTGAGTGTTTATTTCGCCAATTGCTGATATAACAGCATCTCCATCCAAACTTCTATTTGGCGTGCGATTTTCAATCATCTTTAATTTTTCTTTGGATGGCATTTGGTCCATTTTGTTCGGCTTACTTCTGAATAATTGCAAAGTTTTTGAAAAACCATCACGCATGTCATTATTCAGAGGCATTGTTTCCATGTTCGTTGCAGTACTAACCCACGAAGGTTTGGTTAATTCCTTCTGATCAAGAAGACTGGTTGCAGGAAGTTTAGAAATGTTAGCCTTTTTTTGATTAGGATGATTGGTAGCAGTAGGAAGCTTTAATGTCGGAACCGCATCTACATCTAAGCGTCTTTTTGCCGGGTTGGTTTTATTTACTATTTCTTTCTCAAAATGTTCTTCACAGATTACAATCGATTTATCGGTTTTCTCCAGACATATTTGTTTTAACCACAATTTCTCCCTGAAATCAATGAACATACAATACGGTTAAAATAATGGTCATGAGTAATTACTTAATTTACACATATTAAATTGATTGTGCGTGTGCCGGACCACGCACAGTGAAGGGTTCAGTAGTCAGAAAATAGGAAGTACTGCAGTCGATTTTGGTCATATTACGATTTAAAAAAATTACGCAATATTTTTATACTTAATTAATATTTTTATGTTTATTATATTATTTTATGTATAGTTCATATGTGTACTTTTCTCTGTAGTAAAATAATTTAATTGATTAGTAATTTTAGGTATCAATCGACTTTTTACGACGTTAGAAGCGCCTGAGCAGTGAGTACCTATTTCGTCAAATATTGTCTTAAAAATTCATTTTCAAAAAATCTATTCAGAGCACATAAGCTTGAGGTATCTAAGTGTCCTCTATTCATATAAATAGTGTGTATTGTGCACCGCAACTTAAAAAAAAAAACATCTAAAAAGCACACGACTAGGATCTTCCAACAACATCAATATGGGGCCATTATTCTCAAAGTAAAATTGTGACGGACTGATGAACCATAAAATATATAGGCACAGAACTTAAAGCTGACCACTGACTAGAACTCCGATGCTGCGCACCGCCAACTGAGCGTGCATTGGATTTATTTATTGGATTGTTGTATCGGCCACAGAAGTGCGCGCGTGGCGTGGAGTCGCCGCACTCTGTGGCGTCGAGTCTTGCTTGCATTTCTGAATGATGGGTATCTAAATATTCCTAGGACTCCACGCAATCCGCTTGAGATTTCGCACACACGGACGCGGACGGTTTTTCGAGAATTTTGGAGTGTTGGCGTGGAATCGTGTAGTGTCAGCTTAAGTAGTACAACGAGAAATAACTAACAGCCGCACGCACACGCGCGCGTACGAAGATCTCGGATCAATTCGACCGAGATTGTTTACCTACTTATATTTAGCTTCTGTGCCTTTATATTTTGTAGATGGACAGACAGGACGGATTTTATAAGTGTATAGTTATTCTATAATAGTAGTATAATAATTATGCATACCTCTCTGGATTCTTCGGCAATTGAAAGAAACCTACTTCAGGTCTGAGCCTCTTGTTAATGCCACACCCGGGTACGGAGCAAATTCGTCTTTTTACAGTGACTCGGTGTTGTAATTGTAAACTGGGCTCTGTGGTAGCCATTCTGAATAAAATAGCGGCGCGTTTTGCCGCGGGAACAGACACAAAACACGCGCAGCTTCGGCGAAGGCTGCGGCCAGACTAAACTAACCGAGCGAGAGCGAGACAGCTGTTGGTGTTGTATAGCGCGCTTCGCTACGTAGGTACGCACAGTCGCATAGTGATTGCGATGGTTCGTTCGACTTCTTCGGCTATATCTGCTGATATAATATTTTGGTTAGTACTATTTTAGAGGGCGCTGCTTACGGTAGGTAGTACGAACAAGTCTGCGAGCGGAAGCACAGGTTTGTATTGTGTAGATCGACCTTTAGTAGGCTAAACTTAAAAGAGGTTAAGTAAAATCGTATCTATTATCATATTGCGGTGTAGAACCACGAAATAGATAAGTAAGATACCTAGTACCTACCTTCTTTGACAGTTACCAGATGACCTACCTGTTAAATAAAAATAAAATATTAGATTCAACTAAATACCTATAAATAATTATCTTAAATAAACTTGTAAGTAAGTACATATAAGATTATTTTAATTTACACAAAACATCAATCTCCAGTAGGGCATCAATAGCATCATAGTTAATGTTTGTTTACACACACAAGGTACCTTTACCTAATTGAAGTATAATTAAAAACTCAATTAGAGGGGGCTCGCGTAAAGGAGTCACATCGAGTACCTATAGGTATGTTGCTTGTATGTAGGGAATGTAGGAAGGATGGATGCATGTGCAAAATGGACGTCGCATCGAGTCTCATGTAGTCGCAATCGCAACACGCGCACGCAGGCCATGCATATTCTCTAGCGCTCTAAAATTGTAGCTAAGTATTTGTAGGTATACTCAGATTTATCTATATCTAAACTATAATATTATAAATGTGAAAGTTTTAATGTTTGTTTGTTTGTTACTCAATCACGTCGTAATGGCTGAACCGATTTCGATGAAATTTGGTGTGTTGATAGATTATGACCTGGATTCAAATATTGCTATCTTTTGTTGACAAACAACGCGTGCGAAGCCGCTGGCGGAAGCTAGTTATATTATAAAGAGGTGCAGTTTGTTTTTGTAGGGGGTAATCTCAGAACGTACTGAACTGATATTGAAAATTATTTCACTGAAGCTACAAGAAGCTACAGAAAGCTACACTGTCCCTAAGTGGCTACGCATATTTTATTTTGATAAAAATTCGTTCTAATCCGGAACGGTCTGCTATGTAACTCATCTTTATTGTACTTTCACACAAAACAGAATAGTGCTAGGAGGACCAGTCATCCTGGTCGTGCTAAAAGAAGGTAAGGTGTGACAGGAAAAAAGATATTTTGACACTTTGACACTAATAATAAAAACAGACTCTAGATGTCTAATTATAAACATATTCATAAATACCTAACATAATAATTATAATACCCATATTTTAATAAGTCATAAATTATGAACATCCTTAGCGTGACATAATCCACTGGTTGATTTACATTTATACCTACTAGCCAGACAACTCAATCCGTGTGTCATTTTGCCCGATCCTCTGCCAAATAGTGCCAATCTCACAGATTCGACCCGCGATGCTTGCTTTGCTACATGGTTTTCTCGCTACTGGCTGGACGATTCGTGTATGTTAGTTGAATGCTAAAATAAGCGTACATATTACTTTCTTACCATAAATAGACTAGATTAGGTAATTCTTTATTGCACAGCATAAAACAAACAAATAACAAAAAACAACGTAAATCTATGGATACTATAAATACTGCACAGTAAACGAATCATTGTATTTTTAGAGGAGTAGATACAAATTGTAGTATTATTTTTAGACTCTGTGATAAACAAACAACGCGGAGCTCTTGGGAATAAGCCGCGCAGTAATGGCGGCATGGCCTTGGTACTCGCAATCAACATATTATTCAATCTCATATCGCGAATTGGTCCGAGGTCCAACGGCCGTTGACTCCGCTACTCCACTCACTCGTTCACTGTTAGATAAAACCTGATAAATGATTCAATTTAGATGCATTGAAAGTGATTGCTTATCTGCGTATTTTTGTGTTATAAAATTAATTTAACCATAGACATATATTAGTACATATATGTATATCGATGAATTTAATTAAATACAACAATGTCGGTAGGTACTCGTATAAATTAATACTTACTTTACCTACCTAACTACAACTAATTTTTTGTTCAGACGTATATGGGACAGTTTGATGTATTTTATTTTAAAATTTTACGAATATATACAGCTAGGTAGGTAAGGTAGATACCTACCTTACATGTGAAACTAAACGACAAATAATATTTTTAAACATCTAACGAGGAAGGACCATATTTATATATGCAGATGGTCAATTAAAAATTCCCACAGACGTAGGTAATCAAAAAACTTGAATTGAAAGAGTAACATTAGACGACTAGAAAAAAAACAAAAATGACAATTTCAAGACGTAAAAAACAATAGTTAAATAATAAAAACAGTAAATTAACTATGTGCCAAGGAAGAATGTGTCTCTTTTTAGCTTGCCAATGCAAACGAGGCGCTAGTTCTGATCATGAAGACGTTCTGTCGGTAATTAGACCTGACTTCAGGAACATAGGTAAGTACAGAACGTTGGGTCTTCTAATCTTTTTAATGTAGCTTTATTGATTGAGCGAAGTGAGATCTCCAAATCAACTTGGGCAAATCGGCGTTGTATGTAAATGTATGTGGGTATGTTTGATACGATCACCGTGAGTATATAGGTAGGTAGTGATGGCACAATCCTGGTGTGACTAAATGAGTTAAAAATGTGTGGGGGTTGTTAAGAAATTGGGTTCAAGAGGGGTAAAAAATAACAAAATGGGACTATCCAGTCAAGTGGCACCTGTGGCACGTCTATTGAAAGGTATTCATCACTACATTTCGACCACGTTTTTATTTTTAGTTTTAACATTGTAGTTTTTAAGTTATTAGGTAAAATAAAAACCTGAATTTCGACGAAATTCACAGGATACACCAGTGACCCCACAGTATTGTAACAGTAAGTAAACAGTAAGTATTGTATTGTATTGTATTGAAATTTGGTATGCGTGTAGCTTTAGTGACACAAATATAGGGAAAAGTCTGAAAACCAGAATAACTGCAATTTCTATCCCTTAAAAGAGTAACAGGAACTCCCGTTACTTGTATAATATTTTAATATATTTATAATATGTATTAAGAATAATATTTTATTTGTTTTTTGGGAGACTCGGGAGACAGTTCGGGGCGAACCACTAGTAGGTATATAAACACAGTTGTAAGTAATTACATCAACATAATGGCGACACAATCAATTTTCAAATTAAGGTGCGTCGCGTTCCTTGTTATAGGAATTTTGTTAATAAGAACTGGGAATTAGTCGGCTGAATAAATGAGACCCTCGTACCCTTCGGCATTCCTTCGGTTGTCGTTCGAGTTGACGTGAAACCGACACGGTCCGTTATGTCCCCGAGAACAATGGACGGTTCGCGTTACTCGCCTAATGAGAAATGTTTGTTTTCAGCTTCACAATAGCTTCTGTTCAGACCATCTATTATTATTACTAAGATAAAGTGCCTCGTTTAAATAAAATCACATATATCATCATCAACTCACAAAGCTAAAATAGTCTCAGGTAGATGACCCTGAGATTTTTTGTCGGAATAAAAAAAACTTGTTTAAATCAGACAACAATACTATTAAGAAAAGTAACAAAAAAATATTGCAATTTAACTGGCCGGTATTTTATAATGCCATACCTAGAGAACACGATAAAAACAGGAATCAAGAACTGAGTATAAATAATTAAAACCATAATGAATGCGAGTTGTTTTTTACCCGTATGTAGATTTGTACCACAGGCTATAAATTAAATACTGCGAGTCGACCTTGATTGAAGGCTCATTAATCGAGACGAGACTACGCACCGGACCGGATCGTGCGCCCGCATGATTTATATGCCTTCGTCTTTACATTTACAACGAGCATTTTTCTCCGGACCGGTTCACCCGCCGCTCCCCTAGTTGCGCTGCTACCTGGACGGAAAAAAATATGGTGTCAGCTTTTTTTAATAATAATACTGAACATTCCTTTTGTAGCGCATGCGGACGTGGGTACTGAACAGAATAAGCAATAGTCTGTAAGTACGTGATGTGCTGGCGTTGTGGCTTCATTATATTAATGGACTCGACCGGATGAATACAAAGGTTGGCGTTTAAACTTCGAAACGGTTTTTATTTCTACGCGTGAAATTAGATTTATCGCGTTGGTTAGGTATGATAGCGGTTAATTTAGTAAAATACTTACTACTATAATCGTTTTTCATTTAAAAACAACTACCTAGGTATATACATAAATGTATATGTATATATAAATATATATTATTGCATGGGAAGCCAAATATGGCTTCTGTTTTTTTTCCAAAGTAAACACTTATTTTTATTTTCTCTTTATATTTGGCCTTGTAGATAAACCTTAAAAAAACCCATTAAAACGTACAAATATTTTTTTCTTTTTAATTTAAGCTTAGGAATGATAAAATGACCAAAATCTATTTTCTAATCAGATAGCTAATTTTAAGAATTTTCCACCTCGCCGTCTTTGAAGGCCGATTTTAGCCAAAGTAGCCCATTAAGTACTACTTTTTTTAATGATTATGAAAGTTGAGAGTCTGGAGAATTCTTAACACTTATTTAAGAACCATGAAATCAATTGTTAAGATTTTTAATTTAACGTTGAAAATTTACGTCATAATTCACCGAATGTAATTTTTTGACTTTACACTAACATTTTCATAGTTTTCATCAAAGTCACGTAGCTGATTATTTTATGCATAAAAGAACAACACATAAAAAATCAGTAGCAAAAAAAATCTCGAAGAATGTTTTCTACTTTTTTTAAAGAATTTTTTAAGTTGTTCAAGTCGAAAATTTTCAAAAATTCGGAAAAAAATTCATAACTCGAAAACTATAAAAAATCGCGGAATGATGGGGGTGATTTTGGTACCCCAAGGGGTGTTCTATCTCTGGACTTTCGCTTGACACTATTTTTTGTATACAGTATTTATTTCATCATCATTAACTAGGCAACAATCTATTCGCATTCATTCTTAAAATATGTGTTTCTCATCGCAAGGTTAGGTACCTACCTACGAAGTAAAGTTAGGCCTTACTTGCCCAACCTCACCGTCTATGTGTAACCTAACCTACCTAAGTAGATAAAATATGCAAGCATGAACTTGCATAATAATAATCCTGTAGCGTAAACTTTCCTGCGACCTTCAATTGACATTGTAGCTTCGCTCGGCCTTGCCACCCAAGTTTTTGTTGCGTTTTTTCCAATTTATTCAGCCATCCGCCATTTTTGTACCACCTGCCGGTCTTTACCCGAAGAAAAAACCCCTCTTTGCTGAACAAAAGAGATTCCCAAAGTTATTCTTACTTATAATTACGCCTGGCAAAGCGGTTCGGGCAGAAAGCATCATTTTTTGTTATGAGATGAAAAAAAAGCCCCTTAATTTCTTGGAAAGAGGCATAAATGCCGGTTATAAACCTGCTTTTTGTTGGGTAAAAAAATGTAAACAATTCCTTTTGGGGTGTTATTTTTTGCTTTGAGATTATAGTGTTTTCTGAATGTGCAATGACAATCGGTGTCAAAGTTTGTGCCTGATGTGAACATGCATTTATCTGATACATTTTCATATCAGACAAAGTTTAACTAACAGACTTAATCAATTTAACAAAAGTCGATAGGACATCAAAATAAATTATCAGATCTACTTTTATCCTAGGTAAACCTCACAAGATCCATTCGATCCAAAGGTAGAAAGCATTACTAAGCCATAACACCGCGACGCAAATTATATTTTCCATCTATCTGCCTATGTCATGATCTTGTTCACTATCTTAATAATAGTCATCGAGATTAACATTATTGCACAACTGTATCTAATAGCACCTAATGTACCTATATCCTTCTCATTTGCTCACTATTCTATCAGCACTCAGCAGTCGAATTCAGTAATTACCATAGGTTTCACAATATTATCTGACCATTTTATCACATTGTTCACTAATCATTATGTAGCACTATTTATGATGTAGCATCATTTAATAGCCAAACAGGTATGTAAATTTCAGAAACTTTACGAGACTTTATAATAACCTCGTCTCAGCCAACTGGGCTGGCTAGCATTAACCGGTATGTTTCGTATTATATTACAAGTGGATCTTTAATATTGTAATATTATCGTATTACTGATTCGGAAGTGACATACTTACTAAAATATTTGTTTTACATCATTAACCATTACAGGCAGTACAGTCAGCAAGCACTCAGTAGCAGTATGACTTCATCTCTTACGATTAAATAGGTAGCTTTAGTGAATTAGTAATTGATCGAGCGAAGCGAGATCTCCAAATCAACTGGGGCAAATCGGCGTTGTATGTATGTATGTATGTTTGTTTGTCCGAGGATAACTTTCGTAGCGTTTATCCGATCATCATGAAATTAATAATAATAAATAAATATTGGGGGGTTGTTGAGATATTGGAGTTCAAGAGGGGTAAAAAAAATGAAAATGAGACTATTAGGTCAAATGGGACGTCAAATGAAAGGTCTTCGTTAGTAAATTTCGAGTCCGTTTTTATTATTAGTTTAACTTTTGTAGTTTTTGAGTTATTAGCCATAATAAAAACAAAACTTTGACTAAATTCACAAGGTACACCAGTGACCCCACAATGCTCAAATTTGGTATTCGTGTAGCTTTAGTGACACAAATATAGGCAAAAGTCTGAAATCCAGAATGACTGCCATTTGTACCCCAAAAATTAATAACCAATTAACAAGAACCCCCGTTACATCTAATTTGAATGAAACTGTAGGTCAAGTAGGTTGGTTAAGTTATTTCGTGGTACAAATTTATTAGTCAAAGATTAAAGCCGGCATGCACAAAGATCACTAAACGTATTTAGCGACTAAACATGTTTAAATTTGAAGTATTTGTATGATTTGACAACTCATCATATTTAGCAGTGGTCGTATTTAGTGAAATACGTTATACGGGAGATTCGCGAGATCTCAGTTCGGGGCGAACCACTAGTGTATAACTGGTATACATACATATAATAGTAGCAGTTAGTGGTACTATAAGTGTTAAAGCGACAATAAACGTACCTAAAAGTTTTTGTGACCTTCATTTGTCTTTAACTTTCGTATTATAATTGAGGTTATTATGAGTCAAAGAACAGGTAATACGGGTTGCGATTGCTTGCGAAATTGCGATACTGAAGGCTGACAAAAGAAAAAAATAATTGAAGCTAAATATAGGTTTACAAATTTACAATATGATTAAATAACAAGATACGACTAGAATAAGTTAAACAAACACTATGATACAACAGTTAGCCAATTAACAATAAACAAAGTTTCACAATCAAAGCAAATCGTAGCATTGTCAAACAAGTTGTAAGCGCGTATAAATCACGTTTAGTTCTACTGTGTTCGCCGCAAGCGCTCTCCCACGAAGTTTTCAAACTTCTCAAAAGAAATGCCAACTTATAATGCTCTTTCCTTGGCTTCTAATAATAGAAGGGGAGGCGAACTTCGTCTTCTGTGGTTCTTTATTACGTTGAAATTTATTTCTTTGAAAAAATAAAGCCCATTAATTTTACTATTAAATATTATATGTTACTAAAATATATTTTATGCACAAGTTTTACAATAAGCTCATGTTGATTTGTTAAACATTATTGCATTATTATCACAGACTGTATTTTTCAAACTTTTGCGATCACTGTACATAATTAATGATTAAACGAAGCTATTGAACAGAGTCAACCCGTGACCACGACGGTTGCAACACAGCCGAAACGTCGGGATAACAAACAAAAAAGGTACATACGCGAGAAATACTCGTTTTAATCAATAATTATATCACAAACTGGATTATGTAACCAGAATACAATAATAGAACGTATTATATCTTCAAATAAAGCTACTCATATAATAATGATCGAACTTCACAGAAGTTCTTTTGATCATCTATTATATTTGAACGGAACCCAACTACTATAATTAGGAGCAAGCTTCCTTTTAACATACACACTATTATTTACATAATATTATATTTACATAATATTATATTTACATAATATTATATTTACATAATATTATATTTACATAATACCTATTTATTATAATATGAATTCATATAAGCAGAGCTTGAGCTTGCAGATTATTTAGAATTGTAATCATAGCATAACCTCATTTCATAAATCAACGTCAATCTGGCTAATTGTAGACAAGCACATAGCGACCGAGTACTTCGAATTGCGTCGAAACTTAACCTGAATTAACTTTTATCCATTATCTATGATAATACCAGAATACAACCAATTAACAGACTAAAATAATAACTCCGGAGTGTCTTAGTCCTTCTCAGATGACCGACTTCTACTAAAGAAGCTCTTGTAAGATAACCCTTGTTTTGACTTGCCACATTAATATTATCACGAAATTCGACATTTGATCCGACAGCTGAACATATTTGTTTGTTGCTCGTAGGCTCATATGACTCGTATGCTTTGGGAAACATGTTTTTAGAACTCGTTGTTGAGTTAGAATGGTCGTTTTTTTAAAACGGCTTATATTGAGAAGATATAACAAACTTATGACGACCTCCGTGGTGCAGTGGGCGAATAGCCGGCTGAGATACAGGAGGTAGTTCGATCCCCGCCGCGGAACAAATGTTTGCATGATCTATAGATATTTGTTCCGGGTCTGGTTGTTTCTCTATGTATTATAAGTATGTATTTACCAAAAAAATGTTTATAAGTATTCTATCTGTTATCTGGTTCCCATAGTACAAGCTCTGCTTAGTTTGGGGCTAGATAGCGTTGTGTGAAATGTCCAGCAATATTTATATTTATTTATTTTATCATCAGTAGGGGAAATACAGTTGTTTTTTTACAACATCTATGTGTTGATTTAAACATGTCATCAGAAAACTATTGCATATTTCTACGGAATTGTTTTATACTTGTCTCTGTAGTATAAGTAATAAAACATGTAAACGTTTAATACGCTGATCATCTGTCTACAAATAGCGTTTAATTAAAATAGATAGAGCTATTAGAAGCTGACATTCGCAATAATAATTTATCAACGGAAATGCTTATCGAAACATCTGCTTAACCTACATGCGCATATGCTTTATTTGTGTTATACGCATTAATATCAAAATGTGTGTGTGTAATGTGTGTCTATGTCTAAAAATAAACATTTTGCAATTTCACGTGTTTGATAAAATGCTTATCTACCACTGTATAAAGATTGACATAACTACATACATAACCAAAAAATATGTGGGTGGTATTCTATTGATTGATAGGAATTTTCCATTCAGATAAACATACATAAGTATAGGTACGAAAGTACCTACTTAGTAGGTATTTTTGATTCCTACAATCATACTATACCTATGAAGTTATCTGTAGTCGTGGGTATTTATTGTGCTCTGATAAAACATTCGTCATTCTAACTTATAAATTACCCAAAAAGATAAGTTGATTGCTATGCTACCACACTTTATCTTCAGAGTTCAGACTACCTACCTTATTGTTTTAAATAACAACTAGTGGTTCGCCCCGAACTGAGGTCTCGCGAATCCCACAAAATAAATATTATTCTTAGGGCGACTTGCACAACGATGTCTAAACGTATTTAGTGGCTAAATATGATTTAAGGAGTTGTCAAATCATACAAAAAGTTCAAATTTAAACATGTTTAGTCGCTAAATACGTTTAGTGATCTTTATGCATGCCGGCTTTAATCTTTGACTAATAAATTGGTGCCACGAAATGCATAACCAACCTACTTGACCCACAGTTTCATTCAAGATGTAACGGAGGTTCTTGTTAATTGGTTATTTTTTGGGTACAAATGGCAGTTATTCTGGATTTCAGACTTTTGCCTATATTTGTGTCACTAAAGCTACATGAATACCAAATTTCATGAGTGTGCGCCAAATTCACTGGCGTACCCTGTGAATTTTGACAAAGTTTTGTTTTTATTATGGCTAATAAATCAAAAACTACAATAATTAAACTAAAAATAAAACGGGGTTCAAATGTACTAATGAAGACCTTTCATTTGACGTCCCACTTGACCTTTTCTTTTTTTTCTTCTTGAGTCTCATTTTCATTTTTTTTTACCCCTCTTGAACCCCAATATCTCAACAACCCCCCAATATTTTTAGCTCATTGAGTCACACCAAAATTGTGTCATCACTACCTACCTATATACCAAATTTCATGAAGATCAGATAAACGCTACGGAAGTTATCCTCGGACAAACAAACATACATACATACAACGCCGATTTGGCCAAGTTGATTTGGAGATCTCGCTTTGCTCGATCAATTACATACCTAATACCTACCTACATACATAACCCACAAACGTTTGTGAAGAATATATTAATATACTTACCTATACCTACGTTTATGAGGATACTTTTGTGTTAGGACTTAGGAAGATGGCAGGTACATTCAAAGCAACATAATGTCTGGTCTGATCTGATGCTCTTAGGAATTTAGTTCAGCCAGACTCAGACGAATATCATAGAATTGAAGTTTCCCACCGCGGCTTTGCACGCGTAGTTTGTAGTTTGTCAATGAAAAGTGGTATGTGTCTTAAATTCTCAATTCAGGCCAAATTTATTCGAAATCGGTCACAGAGACAATGTTACTTATTATAATATTTGATAGTATGGAGTATGGATTGCATATGCTTGTGACAGTAAACATGTTTGAAGACGGCAAAGGCCTATCTGAGGCTACTACAAAATTCTATTAGTTAAGTAGGTAGGAAAGTCACTAGTATTTTAAATTGGTCTGTTTACCTATTGTCATGTGCACCGTTAATAAATCCATCCTTATTACGCAGACACATGTCAAGTGCTAGGCTGTCGGCGGCGGGCCCCCGCCAATTGGACATGACATGATGGATCGCTGATTGCACTCCGATGACGAAATCACGTGAACTCAATTGTGTGCATGCACTGTTGCTTGTGCTAGTGATCTGATTCCTTTTGACTTATTTCATTTATTTTTTACATATTTATCAAGTAATATTCACATAGTACATTCCGTCCAAAGGTGGTCTGGTAGAGAGATAGTATACACTGCCAATTGTATCACATAGATTTACATTGCTCTAATTTAATTGTTTTATGGTGTGAAATAAAGTATTTACTTCTGTATTCTATCATCATTTTTGCCTGTTATCCTTTTGCTATACAATCCAAAACATACCTACCTCCCATTACTGTAGATTAGTTATTGATGGTGATATTATAATGATTTCTAATAAATTAAAAATTAAAAGCTTTTAGCGGTCTATAAACTTATTTAAGTATGTATATACTTTACTTTTTTTATTTAAATCAATTTTGTAATTAGGTTAATTGGTATACTTACGAAATCAGGAAGGAACGTCAAACTCATTTAGTTGTATGTACGGGCACTGGAAACTGCGACACAGTATTTTACTAATGCAGTTTCCAGTGTTCACTTTGTTTTAGTTACATGTAGAAAGTTCACAATAAATAAATAAATAAATTTGCATGTGATTTCTAACGACGTTCGATTTTGGTAGCTAAGTAGAAACGGAATTTCAAATTCATAATAAAGAAAATAATAGTCAAATTGCTTCAGCATAAATTAATAAAGACTAATAAAAATTCTTTAGTGTTGACATACTTACAGATATCACGAATAAATAAAAGCAATCAAAATGTTCTAAAGATTGATCAACCAACGCCAACAATAATTAACATAAGGAACAGCAGTTTAACAGGCAATTAATTAACGCAATGGTCCGATGGGTGGACTGACCCCACTGAACTGCGTATTACGACTCTGGTATTACGATGTGGCCTGAGTGAAACAAGACTGTCAGGCAAAGGAAGCAAAATAAATTTGAATGTGATCTTTGACTTGCTTACGATTCAATATCCCTTCTGTTCCTTGCCGAATGCTCACTGAAATCATTTAGTTTTGTGAAACTTAATACGCACAGTTACACGCTGACTTAGGTTTCAACATCTCGTGCGCATTCAAAGTATTTTCCGGGAGGGGATTTTAGTACGGGTACTATTTGTTATTCTTTACATCTACCGACGACGGGAGTGGCCGAATCTCATTATATATCCACGTCTTACAAGATTTATCGGGGCTATTAAAATTCAAATTAGCGAAAGTTACGCGCATATATATTTTGTCACCGGACTGGACATAAAGATTAAAATATAGATTAATAAAGCAGACGATAATATGTCTGTAATATAATCCGGAATGGTAGGCAAATGTTATTGAAATATAATTCGTTGGCGATTGCACGATTACATCCTCTGATATGCATGTAATAATACATTATTTTATGAATATTCTAATTAAATAACGGTACTGGGTCGTGAAGTTATCGGCGGGTTATCGCGTTGAATGGTAGGTTAGGTATAAGTATAACAGAACGCAAATACGTTATTGTCGTCAACAGTCGTTAATCAAATATTTGTTCGAGTTCCAAAACAGTTATTATTCAAATAACAGTAATACATTTCAACGAACTTGTTAGCATTCAAGATAAGTCTTTTAACGTATATTATAGCAAAATATGAACTTTATTAAACTTGTGCATAAGAATTGGAGGTAATAATTTCAAAGTATTTGTGTAATTTGATTATGTGACCTTTACTTTTCTCTGAGCTGACATTTTAATCCTTAAATAAGAGTTAGGTAGGAATGAGGATGTATCTAATAAACAACTTCCATTTGACCTAAGTACAAAGATTTGTCTATTGCTCGCTATCACTGATAAACTAGGTTGTGTAAATTCCTCAGTCTGTCAACTCAACCCTGACACTAATCATGTTTGAATTACTGCTAATGATTTTAACTTTATTGTTACAGGTATGATAACGTGACGTATATGGTAAGAATTATCACTTCACATCATCCTGAGCCCTGTCAAACTGTTTATTGAACCTAATTTTTAGATTATCGTAATTAGCGGCTAATTAAATTTACTTCTTATTAAAGTGAATAACTTACTACTAATACTTTTACTACATGAAACAATGAATAACAAATATGAGCATAGCTGATATATGATTTGGATAATATAGTTTTATACACCTGTATGTAGGCTGGTATATAAAATTACATATAGTAACTGAATAGTATACAATTCATATGTTTAGATTGCATAGTGTACCTCAAGATAAATGGCCTTTGTGCGTAGGTGGAGTAATTAATAATACAATCAGATTGTTGATTTAGTAACTTCAGCTAGCTAGATTAAACACAATATCCCTTTACAAGATGTTAGCTTCAAATATTTAGGTAGTGTTTGTTATTATTAGATTCGCAATGTACACCAGACAAGACATACAATCTAGAATAGCCATAGCGAAACGAGATTTTAGAAGAAAACATATATATTATAGATAGATATAAATTCTTTATTGAATTACCACACAAACAGAAATAATACAAAAATAAGTACTAACTAAGCTAGAACAAAACAGATAATACAATGTGTGGGCGGCCTTAACGCTGAAAGCGAACTCTTCCTGGCAACCTTTGGATGGAGCGTAATGTGTATATATGAATGCATATTATTATATATTTGCATCCAAAATGTCTATACAAATAAAAAATAATTTTATAAAAACGTATGAACTTTGTACGGCATGAGATGTGGATTATATGGACAATTGTGCAGACAGACAGAAAAAGGTTAGAAGCGTCTGAGCTGTTGTGTTGCTGGAGGAGATTGGAGAGAAAAGCTGGACCGACGTATTAAAAAGAGTGAAGGAGAATAAAACTAATACAGAATAAAAGGAAAAAGATGGTCGGTCATCTTAATGACATGACATGCCAGATTTATAAAAATAATCATCGAACAAAAATCAAGAAGAGGAAGGCCGTGAATAAGCTACATGCGCCTTAAAACGAGACAAATGGAGAGTTTCATCAGTTGCACCGACAAGAGCAAAGATCTTAAAAGCGAGAAGATGAAATACAAATTATACCTATATTGCCTCCTCCAACCAATACAATTACTAAATTGTTACGCCGAATATTAAGTATTCAGTGGTGACATTGAGAAGTCCTTAAAATCACTAGAGAATATTCTCTAGGTATTTGTCGACATTGTTATCATATCATTGTATGTGTTATTTACTTTTCATATCAACTTGTTTTCATGTCGTAATTGTTTGCGCAGTATCTTATCTCGTCTCTTGTTTTAGGTCGTGATTTTTTGTAACCTTGTCCGTTCGTTATTTTCATATATATAGCATCTTGTGTTTACAAAGATATAATTACTTACATACTCCGAACTGCCTTCTACCGCAGGTGCCCTTCCCTCCTTTACTGTAGCTCGTCCTTTTGTTTTGACTTTTATCCAGGGCACGCCTAATTGTCTATAAGTTCTGATTACAAAACTATAATGCAACTTGGAAGTGCCATTAATCTTATGAAACACCAGTCTCATATTGGAATTCCGTATTTGCATGCAAACTCTTCAATCGATAATGTCCGCGTAAAGAATTAATTTCCCATGGGCCTTGATACTTACGTAAACACCATTGAAGTCATACTCAAATTTAACTATACCCTTGTTGTCGTAGAGTTTATATTGCATTGTGCTGGCTGAGGTGGTATAGTAGTTATACTAGTGGTATGCGTAAGTACAGCCATGGGCGTTGGACATGACCTGACTTGCTGTTTACTCAGACATTTGATAACGCTTGTTAAAACAGTACGTGACTTTTTCTTTAGATTGGAGATTTAGTTGATACAGGTTAGTTCACAGTTCAAGATATTGAACATAGACACAGTATAGGTAGGTACGTATAAGACAAAAAAATAGTAGTATTTCAACATTTTTCATATTGTGTACACAAAAGTTTAGTCCAGCGTTTTTTCTCTCTGTCTGTCACCTAAAAATAGATTTTAACGGAACCTTAAGTTTATCAAGGATAATCCTTGAAATAATGAAATATTGTCAAACTGCTGAATAGGGGCATTTCATAGTCAAACATTAGTTAACTCGCGGTATTGTGTATATTAAATAAATACATATAGCTATTATATTAGCTGTACATGAATAGGTCTCGTATCACTTAGTCTCGTGTGACGTCAGTAGAATTGACGCATAACCGTGATTGTGGGAACCAATATTATTGTTGGTGAGTACTGAAAGCGTGATGAATGGAACGAACAGTTTTCCGAGTATAGATATATTTATTGTTTTACAAAAAGTGCACAAGAGAAACAAACAAAACATTAAATCAAAAGTCTTAATAATGCACTTTACGTGTGTATGCAAACATGCCTTAGTAAGCAAATTACAAAAGTTTTCCAAAGAAAAGAGACTAATGAATAATGTTCAGAAATAATATGTTATTTTCACGGAACAGGATCCAAAGAAATTCGATTAAATTATTATGTAGGCAAAGGAAGCTATAACCGTTCCCAATTCAAGAGCCTTTATAATTCAGTCTGTGATTCATGTTCAATTTCCAAGAGACTTACTAATTATTTTAGCAGTACTTTAGCATAATAACATCCTTCCTTTATTCGAATCAACTGACATAAACATAATAATTCATTCGTATAATTTGCTTTTGAGAATGTTTCAAGCTTCTCATCTTTGATCAAAACAGACCTTAGGCAGTCAAGAGCTATAAATATGTGCTATAAATCGTCCCACTTCAGTTTTCCTTTAGTAGAACTACTCTCAGATAAACACTTGTACGTGGTAGGCTCGTCCATTAATGTATATGGCGGCGCAGTTGTTAGGCAACTTGCCAAAAACGCTCATCAAACGATGCATTCTCTTTCCATAATAAATCAATGTTGTACCTATAGCTCGATGAAAAAATGTTAATGTGTTTCAATAACATCATTCAGATGTGATTGCCGCTTCAAAATTGTATAGAAAGATGATACTATATGTATAACTTCTGAATTTTCAGTTAAATTTGCATATGATTTGATTTTATTTATGTTTTTTGGCCGCATTGTTAGAAGATCTTTAATGATTTTAATATTAGGTATGCTAGAGCATTATTTTTGAATAGATGATAAAGTGATATCTATATAAAACAAAGTCGGATTAGTTACACCATTTATAACTCAAGAACAGCTGGACCGATTTTGATGATATTTGATTTGTTAGATTTGTCTCTGCCCCGAATAACAGAATAACTATTAAAATATCGGAAAAATTCACGCAAAAAGAATTTATGAAGAAAATTAATCTTCGCATACACATAGATGCAGCTAATGATGGCCGATTGACAATTCTATCGGGGTGACGTAAATTGGCAGCCCGCGTCATATGTATGTCAAGGCGGTACGAAGTTCGGCGGGTCAGCTAGTATAGTATAATTTATTGTTTTTTTATACGACCTGGTTTTGGAACTATATATCTTATGTCATACATACATAACATAGTTATAACAAGTACACACTTAGTACAAGTTATGACTTTATGACCCACCTGATGTTTAAGTGGTAACAGGTAACCATCGCCTTTAACAAAATATTGCCTCACGTATGTCACGCCTTAGATACGTGTGCCGTACGAGACTACGTCCATCAACTTGAGGCTTACAGGTATAAAGCCCCATATCATTTATGCCTGTAATTTCACCGGCAACCATATCATTCAAAACCAAACACAGCAATGGTGCTTGGCGACAGAAATAATTAAATGTTTGGTTATTTATATCATTATCAATATTATACTTAAATTATATCAAGACATGTGTCGTCTACGTAAGCATAAGCATATCTTAAGCCGATAAATGACTTGGTAATATTCCAGAGATAAATCTACTGTAATCATTATGTGTACCTACTAATAGATCTATTTCTAGTATATCACAATCATCTTGTGACTTCTGTTGATTCAATGCACTTTAGATTCCTGTCGATAAGCAATACTGACTAGTTATCTCTAAATTGTTACTGATAATACCTAAACCTCATTGACATTATCAACAATGCTATCAGAAACAGTTTGTTTTATCAGTTTATTTGCCGATTGCGAATCGGACCAATTCCGAGAGTGTTTTGTCAAATCCTATCATTAATTTATTTAATCAAAAGTGTGGCAGGAAGTTAGTATTTTATTTTATTTATTTATTTGGAGCCTGTACTGTCCCACTGCAGGGCAAAGGCCTCCCTTTCTTCCTTCCACTCCACTCTATCATACGCTTGAGTAGTCAGTCGAGTTCGTCTTTTCATCGGCGACGCGGTGGTGGATTTTGCCCATAACTCCTCCGACATGCGGCAGACGTGTCCCGCCCAATCCCACTTTAACTTGCCTACTTGGTGACCAACGTCCGCGATTTGTGTTTGGGAGCGCAGTTCACTGTTTCTAATGCGGTCTGTTAGTTTGACTCCTAGGATACTGCGCTCCATGGCTCGCTGACAAACCCCGAGTTTGGACTTTTGTTGATCTGTCAAAGACGAGGTTTGAGCGCCATAGGTAAGGATGGGGAGAATGCACGCATCCTTGAGCTTGCTTTAAGTGTGAGTGGAAGGTTACCCTTCATCATATTTTTCATGGCCCAATAGCCCTTCCAGGCGTTTTCTGTGCGTCTTGTAACTTCAGCATCTTGCCTGCTCTGGAAGGATACTATTTGGCCTAGGTATAAATGCTCCCTGACGTAAGCAATCTCCCCACCACTTACCTCCAACCAACAGTTAGTATTAATCTTAAAAAAAGCCACAAATATAATAGATCTAGAGCTACTTACGTATTAAACAGCATCCTGTTATTATTCTGTATAAATAACTGAGGATTAATTAGATGGTAAGATAATATATACATTTTAAATACTTGTTACAAGTAGGTAGACAATAAATTAAACCATGTTATTTAAGTATAGGTAAGATATTAACATGGAAAAACATTCAAATTAAACCAGCATTTCAATTCGAACAATTTGAAACATATCCAAAAAAGAAACAGAGGTTCACCTTGTATGTTAATCTACCGCTATGTTAATCTAAAACTTTTTATGTATATTTTTTGTATTAAGTGTCTAGCCTACTTTGTTTTGTTTCAGTCTAAATGATAAGTGAGAGATTAGTGTATATCTTCAATTAATATGTCACATTATGTACCTTGCTACTTGTTACATGCGATTTACATACATACATACTTACTAAATCAATGGCGATCAAGGTTTTCCATTCCAATGTTTCAATTAATTCAAAATCTTCTAATACAATAACGTCGGAAACGTTGGGTGCAGGAGATTGTCGCTATGGGAGAGGGCTATGTTTAGCAGTGAACGTCCAATATGACGTTCACTGATCTGACAGACTGACCAATATACAAAGACTATTTAAAACATTTAACTTATCATATATGCCTAAATTATCATCGAGAAACGACGTATAATTTCTTACACATCAATAGCCTGTGTCATTTTTCAATCACTGGGTTTTTTTATCCAACTTATATTTAATTGTGACTTTAAGGAAAATGTGGAAATATGGTATGGTAAGGCGGCCTCACTCGGCATTGATCAAACAATTCGCATTGTTTGAAATTTATTTACAATAAGTGGCGCAAGTATTATTAAATTTTTATGAAATATGTTTATCTTTATTTTTAACTAGCTGACCCGCCCGCGGTTTCGCACAATAAAACATTAACCTCATTTTGCGCAGTTGACTAAAAAGTAGCATATGTCCTTTCCCAGGATATAATCTATCTCCTTGCAAAATTTCATTACGATCCGTTCAGCCGTTTAGTCGTGTAAAGGTAACAAACAAACTAACAAACAAACAGAGTTATGTATGTATTATACATATAAACCTTCCTCTTGAACCACTCTATCTATTGTTGAAAACTGCATTAAAATCCGTTGTGTAATTTAAAAGATCTAAGCGAATAGACAGCGGAAGCGACTTCATTTTATACTATGTAAAGATAATTACGCTCCAAATACAAAATTTCCTAGTCAAAAATTTAAAGTGGTAGGTATACAGTTAAATTCAATGTTTTAAATAGTTTTAATACCATAGAAAACTGGTTATCATAAGTTAAACCCAATTTTAGTTATATTTATTCATTGAAAAGATATAATAAATATATATCACATAATAATTACAAACGTATATCTCCTCCATCTGACCATAAATTTCGTATATGACGTTTAAATTATGGAAAATAACGAGATAATCTCGTAATCAATATGCGACAAACGGACGTGTCCAATCACGCCTCGATATTGGTCAAGGCGAGGCTGACGACCGTGGCGGCACTCCAAGCGGCCTAATGGATGCCATTTGTCATATTTTTTATTGAAAACAATGAACATAGCATATTTACAGCGCGCCTATTATCCATTATAAATATAATGATTCCGCAATTGTATGAGTTGTATATATTGTGCAGTGGAACAGATCCTGGCCATTATCAAAATCATACTTCATATAGGTAGGTAATGTAGGTAATATAGGTACATACAAAGAAATATTAAGTTGTTTCTCTTATTTTATTTAACACGAGAATTATTCGCTGTGAAATACTTTGATGCATAAATTGAGATACTTTGTTTTAAATTGCCAGCTTACGTGGCATCTATTTCATAACCAATTATTTTGTAATTAATGACGTTCTTAATACACACAACAATAATCTAAATGAATATTTAAACGATCGCAAAGTACCTTTGCAAAGCATTAGTTAAAGTCACATTTAAAAGAGACGTGTGAGGTCATTACATGGCCCTCAGATACGAGGAAACACAGACGGATCATATGTATTATCATTACATCTGTAAATGCAAGATCGTGAACTGAATGTTACCGTTCTGTAACAATCAATGATCTGTAAAAAATAAATAATTCTAGTACATGAATATACATAAAAAGAACATGAATAGATATAGCTCGTACAAAGAGTGCTTTGTCACGAATACCTACGACAAACATGGGTGGGACCCCCAGCGATAAAATTCAATGTTATATTAGGTAAGAAAATTGATGCGGCATGGCAAATTGGTTGGCTTCACTCCAGCGAGAGAATACAGTAGCAGTCTCAAGGGCACTCAGGGTTCACAAGTGCTATTTATTTTTTAAAACTACCAAATACCGATGATTACTTATTTAAATAGTTAACTTGGAAAATACATAATTATGTTGTATAATGTATGTATGTAATTCACTTTCTAATAAACAAATTTGGTACTCACTTTTTATTACATTATTTACCCCTGCTGTTTCTACATTGTTCGATTCATTACAATATTCATGAATTACTTTAAACGTGCCTATTTGTAAACACATAAATAAGATGATCGTCATCCGTAAAATCGAAGATCTTAAATTCTATTTGCCAATTCCGCAGAGTTCTTATACCGTTGCAAACAAATCGTAAAACCCGATGATTCAGATTTGGTAATGCGCAAAATATTTCTTTGTGAATTGAGTGTTAATTTATTAGTTTTATCACTATTTATTATTGACTAAACCCAAGGTTACCAGCATACCTCTCATAAATCATAAATAAATCTCTCATATAGTTCGCCGTATTTCTTGGGTTGTTTCCAAATACCTATGTCCACTGTCACCTCCTCCTGATTGACGTCCTCTGATGATAATGACTGATGACATTAATTGCTTCTGATATAACTTGTACAAAGTTATTATCCATTATATTCCTGTTTGTTGCACGTATAATGTCTACAGTAAATACATGTCATATTCTAGGTAAGACGTTTGCATAATGGAATGATAATCTTCTATAATTTATAACTGGTATTTGTTTTATTATGGTTTTCCTTCCCTGTTCGTATTATTCCCTGCTATTGTTTATGTACATAAGCATCCGTATAGGACAAATATAATTGGATATTTGCCAAGTAGAATGTAAGAGCGATCGTGCCTCGAGTGGTCGTATACGAGTAAACTAAATGTTGATTGATGGTTTCCTTCTCTGTGAACGACCAGATCGACCTTTGTAGCGGTTAGTTTGAATATAAATGTACAATCGATTCCATAACATCGATAATAGTTTTCACTGACTTTGATTTTGATGACTTTTCTATTTTTCCTAAAGTTGATCATTGTACATTATGATGGGTTTATTGTTATTTGTGTTTGTTCTAAAATGAGTTTTGTCGTTTTCATCATAAAAATTAATTAAACTTCTATAATATTAAATATTTTCATTAAAACGCTATTGTCTTATGTAACTAACAGACCCACATTCCTCAGCACGTGTTTTAATGAGTTTGGAGCTTACTTTACAGTTATTGTTTTACCCCAGTGCCCCTGGATTTGTGAGTTTTGAGAGTGTTATAATATAACAGTTAAATTCCAAATTGAGTTCGAGAGAAACTTTAAGTGGTCACGTTGGTAATACCATCTGATTATAATACCCAGCTCTAGCTTAGCTTATCTGAAGTTATGAATATCTCACTGAAACTTTAAGTTAGATATCTGGTGTGCGCAGCTTAATATATAGTTAATTCTTTGTTCATACACCAAATTAAAATAATACTTAACCTAGAAAACTTAAAGACTTATACGCGGTGGTATGATACAAGTACAGTGGTTTGCTATTTGTTTTACTGTTTTTAATTTATTATTAGTATATTTTATACCTAACCAAAATTTGTTTAGATCCCTAACGAGCGACTTATAAAGAAATCCGTATCGAGGTTTTCTGTACCGATATTTTTTCTTCACATTTACCACAACCACAACAGAGTTTCATTTATCCTACTTTCAATTTCCAAGTCGATGGCTAAAGTTTGGGATCTTTTACCAACTCAATTATATCAGTAGCGGTCGATACGATAAGAACTTTGGGCTCAGTAACTTATTCATCAAACTGTAACTAGTTACTAAGTTGTAGTCCAACTTCTTGTTGTTTTAATTAAGGTTGTAAACTTGTAACCACCTAACCACATTCGATGGAATTTGAACTTTGATTTCACGAAAACCTTTGCACTAAAGTATGTTTGGGCTATATTAGAAAAGTACTAATCTATATTAACAAAACTGTAGAGAATTAAGTTTAAATTCGATAAAATAATAAAGCGCAGGTATAAGCGAGCCGTTATCAGAAATTACAAGGAACGAAAACAAGTAAATACCCAAGTAATAACTACTTATTTTTCTTGAGCTTAGTTTGAAAGTTTTCTTTCACCAGAAGAAACGCTCGAGGGTGTTAGTAAGGTTGTTAGTAACTGAACGTGCTTCTGTACCACCTTGAGAGAATTTGGAAACCTTTCAAATCAGTTATGACTGACTGCCTCCGTGGCACAGTGGGCGTATAGCCGGCTGAGACGCAGGAGGTAGCGGGTTCGATTCCCGCCGCGGAAAAAATGTTTGCATAATCTAGAGATATTTATTCCATGTCTGGGTGTTTTTCTATATATTATAAGTATGTATTTACAAAAAAAAAGTATATAAGTATTCTATCAGTTATCTGGTTCCCATAGTACAAGCTCTGCTTAGTTTGGGGCTAGATAGCGCTGTGTGAAATGTCCAGCGATAAAAAAAAATGAGTTATATCAACCATTCGCGTTCATATGATTTTTATTTAACTGAATATAAGTTTCATTATATGTACGTTAGTTTCTCAATTAATTCGAGCCCATTAAAATTTCACTTGCAACATATTTAATTAATGGTTCGACCAACCAAGTTTGAACCATATTTGTACACTGTGTGCCAATATGGAAGTCGAATTAAACTGATATTTATGAGCGTTGATCTTTGATAAATGTAAGTTTACTTGCCATTGATAAATTCTTGCTTGTGGTATAAAATATGAAAGCTTGTAACATCAACTAAAGCAGTTTAAAAAAGTTTGGTATAAAGATCTCGTAGGAAAAGTAATTAAGGATCGCATAACTGAAGTTTGGTGGCAGTGCCAAACTTGCAGATTATCTGCTCCAGCCATTACAGTTTGAAGTAGCTGAGCTCGAGCCGACAGGAGTTGCCAACTTCACGAACTTCGCCAAACTTCCTTTGTAACTTCACATCTCCGTACGAAATAACGTGTTTACGCCTAACTTTCTTTGTTATTTTATTCACTGCTGTTCGACATGCGTTCGCAAAGTCAAACACCGTTCTTTGTTTGCTTTTGAAATCGAAGTAACTTTAGTACGCGAGCGTCAGGAGTATCATTCAAAGTGTTCAATCAAGCGGAGCATATTGTTCACGGCTAATGGAGTGACGTTCCATCATCACCTATTTAAACTCCGAGTGTCCACGCCAGACGTTTCCAATTTACCGATTAATTCCATGATTCCGTTGACGGATTAAACTTTTTTTGTAACCAGTGTCGGAGAAAGTTAGGCTAAAAGATTCCAAAATAATCAGACAGCGTGAGGCTGGCAAAACTTCGACAATATCCCCTGCTGAGTTGAACCGTTTCAAAGGGGTGAGGGTAGGTAGGAGGGATGACGGCCAACCTTCCTTGGTGTTCGTGAATACCGCTTAAAGTTCCCGACGTAATTGCTGTCTGGCTGCGAATAAACTTTGTATTACATTACCCGAGTTAATTTATAGTGTCTTCTTATTCATTGCGTTAAGTTAGTTTTGTTTTCCAAACGACTGAAGTTATTCTAACTAGGAAAGTTTGTGAGAACGTTATATATGTTTACTTTGTTATTACGTTAACATGTCTGATATGATATGAGTAGGTATTTCTTAAAGTTTGCGTAATGCTCTTCATATATTTTATCATCATCAGTCTGCGGGACTGGTTTAGCTGTGTCACTTAGAGTTAAAGTTATTCTCATATTATTTTAAATTATGTTACCTATTAGAAAAAAAAATACTTGTAATTATAGCTTCATCAATTATCATCATCTATTGCTCTTGATGTCATAAATGATTAACCAAGATCTTGAGACTGTGTTCGTGCCAGATCTGACCTTGACTCACCTTGCCATGATATTATCGTTTAATTATTCAGTTGTTCTTAGTCATACATTATCAACAGGTACAAAAAGTTAAGCTATAATCATAATTATCAAATTTGATCACGAATAACTAATCAAAGTTCATATGAGCGTCTTGAATAAGAAATATTTTCAATTAAGGAGTGGTCTTTATTATCTCGTGGCTTCATCATCAAAACCATATTCATTATATTGTCAAACATCTCACAAAATCAATTTAAAAGAACCCGAACCTTTTACTGTTATCCATTAAGGAGTTCTGTAGATTCCTCTTCTGGCGCCCTTATGCCCTGGTGGTCAAACCATGATTAAATAGTTCATTCATTGTTCCTACAAACGTAAACATATCTTTTCATAGTTTTCACCCTCTTCTGGAATGAATTTGGAAAGATCCGTTCTTAGAGCGGAATCTACTTTCTCTCTACGCTCCACAAAGAACTTACCCTTCAAATATCAAGTCCGCTGTAGGACCAGCGGTTTGGGGTGTGCGTTGTATTTGATATATTATATCAGCGAGGACTTTGATTCTTATTTATTATATAGAAGATTAAGCGGTTGGTTTTCCAAATCAAGTTCAAGTCAAAGTTTTAAAACAGTAGTAATAATAGAATAGGAAAAAACTGTAATGTTATGATCGGTAAGGTAGAAATCCGATCGAGACCACAAATAAACCAAACTGATTGTGCAATGGAACGACCGGTTATGTGCCGCTAATAAACTTGATGAACTGCGGTCGAAGGTTATCGGCACTAAATACAGTATTTTAATATATACTATTATGTCTTTCTACACTATTACCTAGACTACCTACGTTCTTAGTTAAACCGGCATTCCACAATGACCAAAATCCTTTTAGGCATCAATTATTTTATTTAATTGCCGTGCCACAGTATGATAACGATAAAACAACAAGGTCAACCGAAAGCGTGCAAAAAATAGAAATTCTGTTTTACTGCGTGTGACTAAAGCAGGCCTGCAGGCAAGATGGCGTGTTCTTCTCTCTCTTTCTAACTATTGCATTTGATATTCGCGTCCTGCTCCATAAAATTTGGCTGCGGTATTTTTTACCAACTGGGCAGATTTGCAACGTTTTTTGCCAAGTGCTGGCAATTTAGAAATGGCTTTTGCTGTCCACTTCTTTATGCCGTGCTGCGGTTATGCAACTACAATAACATCGTTTGTGTTATGTAAATTAGATCTCATTGTTATAATCCACTTATTGAACTATTGGATCTGAGATCACTAACGAAAGAAAGAAAGTGCACAAATGCAGTAATCTGATGTTATTTCCGCGACTAACTAACTAGTATGAAAGTTGCTCTGACGCCGAACTCGTTAACCGCATTTGCATGTAAGACAAAACAGTAACCGTCGCGATCCTTGCCCAAAGAGAGAGGACGAGATAAAAACTTTGCATAATATATTCAGTGATTGGAGAGCCTGTTTACGTTAAACGGAGCTTTGCATAACGGATAAACACTTCGGGCTCGCCTTGAAATTGATGGTGCTACCCGATCCTGTCATGTTAAAATAAAGGGACCTTGATGTTCAAGTTTCATATTCTTCTCAACATTTTACTAGAAAATGAAGGTCAGACAGAACAAGGTCCTTCGTTTGCTCATAACGTACAACAAAGGAATATTTCTAGATAAAACTCGAGACAGCAAATTTCGTTTTCAAAAACAAGTGATGGTGAAAAAAAAAGGTCCATTTGAATAAGCGAACACAAACAATGGAACCGAGATGTCAATATACGAGCAGGTAATAACAGAAGACCTACAAAAAACTGGCAACAGAGCAACATCGTGGCTAAATAATAAATCTACCGAAACTGTTCACAATAGTGAGTCACGCATAGCGTGATACTTTGCCGAAGAAATTTCTGTCACGATAAACAATAATATACAAGCCTAGAATTACGTATTATACGTACAAAGTATACACTACCTACACCCACATGCACTTAAGCTATCAAATGCCATATATGGTTACCTACCACTGAACTCGACCAGACCGGTTACCATGAACGGCATGAAATGAACATGTGGAAATTGTTGAGTTTCAGATAACCATATAGGTAAGAGTAGGTATATAAGTAGGTTGCATAATACATATAAACGTGGAATGGGCATAGTTAATACAAAACAACAATTTAGACATTTTTGATAAACTACATGAAATATGTAAAATATTTGAATAGTTATAATTTTGTATAATTTATACAACAAAAGTTAATATTCATTTTATTATAATGCTAGTCAATAAGAGCTTACTTATAAATAACTCCTACGGAATCTTGATGTAAATGACATTAACAAATCTATTCGAATAGTAAGTGGTAAGTACGTAGGTAACTAATCCTTTATACAACCAACGTCTCCAATTTTAAATTGTCGTGAAGCTATTTGTAAATGTTAGCTTCTACGATTTACAAAGGAAGTCTACATAGTCTATATAGACATTTAGGAATTCAAGAAAACGTAGGTTGTCTGCCTCTTATTCCGCCATTACGAGAACTGCTGTTAAGTGGGCGCCTGAATAGGCCATATTAGTTTTTATTGCTTTTATTTTATAGCTATTTTAATTAAAAAACCTATTCTTCAAGCGATCTTCCAAATAAAACGGCTACAGCGGCGGTTTTAGTATAACATTTTCTGTTAGTCGTCAAAAAGTCGTGATCGTTTTCTTAATCGGTTTCTCTTTCACGACACGACACGAGGTCACATTCAGAATTCCCGGTATTATTAGTCGCGTCGGACCGTGAACTATCTGCAGCTAGCTACCGAAAGGGTGCGCGGATCAATCAATAATTCAACAGCAGTCGGGGAGAGGAATGTTGCACAAATAAAAAGCCACGTGGTGTGCACGAATTGTTCCGCCCCGTTTAACGCATACTCGTACGCTGTTGCCGGGCGGACGCATGGACACGTGATATTTTCCGAACGAGCTCGATCCAAGATGGCCGCCAGCGCCATTCGCTTTCCCACGTCGCGCGCACACTAACACTTTGCACGCTTTATTCTCGATTCTCTCATTGCGCATCACAATTCGCTATTGCATTTTCGTACCAGCTCAGTTCAATGCGCTACGACAGTTATTCTGAATTGCGAGTAGCGAAATAATGTCGTTTACTTACTTGAGAATTTGTTTGTTATTCTTTAGTGAATCATGTTTTTGTCCCTTAGCATGGTTTGGAGGTTTATACTTTGGATATGACTCTTTAGCGATGGTTAACATACACGTGGCATGTCGAGTTAGGGCCATTGGCTTACATATGTTAACAACTTATCTGTGAGTATGACATGTGGGTAGACCACCAGACTTATGAGATGAGTCTGTGTCGATCCTGTGCAGAGCACTTCCTTTAACTATAACATCTTGGATCTTTTTTATAGGACCACGTTAAAATAATGAAATGGATCGACACCACAAAATAACACTAAATTAACTATTATTAACACCACTGTTCTCTTTTATATGTGTTTTATTTCATCGAATATTATATTAATGTAATTATTCTTTTGCATTTATTGACGCATATAACAACGTTATTTTATAGATAACTCATCGAGGTTATCTGTGTAATATCTTATTTAACTGTGTCGTTTGTTTGCAAATAGGTAATATAATTAACTTTGCATTGTACTGCGGTCTGCGGGTCATTAAATACGGGCTAATGCTTCACATTGTTCTTTATTCGCACGGTAATATGACGTCATTCTATCATTTTCGAAATGCCGATTGAAATCTTAACATTTTTAAGACTCAAATAAGCCATATCTACGTACGAGTTGTTTGCCACATTCCTCGCTTAGTCAAATATTGATAGAAGGCAACAGCCAGCGCTGCTATAAAACGAGGCCATTGCCTCCGTCGTAATGTAATCATCATTTAGAGGACACCGATGAGCGGAAATTACAATAATAGATTAACTGCCAGAAGCCACGTCAACAAACGCAACTAGAATACTAAATCCATTCCACGTATTAGTAGTAATTTATCGAAATTATCGATTTATATTCTAAAGGTTATACGAACACAATAAAAACTCAATCACGAGGTACACAATTCCGCTCTATTGAATCAATTATCAATTGTACTCATTTTTACTGTCGTCTATTATGTAGACCAGCCAGCAAGTTTCACTTCCATACAATTTATGAATTAAAAATTATTGAACTCATTTATTATATGATGTCAGCAGGTAAGGTACGTATAATTTGGATTGTTTTAACATTTAAAATGGGTATATCTAAGTATGGAATGTTTCGAAAGAAGACATATTAGTAAAAAAAACGATTAGGTTGGCCGTGTATGTGTCACGCACGGCTATCGGGCGTGTGAAGAGTTTGGCCACGGAGCCACCTCATACATATTCAAACTAGTGCCGATCATAGCCGGTCGCCATTGGCCCGCAAAACTCGTTGAATACTAATCAGACACGAAACAGGATCTGCATCGAAATCATCTTCAATTTTGGCAACCTTAACCAGCAGCACACAAACAGGCAGGAAGCCGATATGAAAGTTATCAACGAATTATTTACGACATCTCTATTTTTGTCCGTGTTCTTATCTCAATGACAGATTACCGTCAAAACAATATTTTTATCGCAAGTATGTTACCCGAGAATGCTCGAACATAAAGACGTATTATTATACCTTCATAATCAGTTCGCTTAGTGTTGACCTACTTGCGCAAGATAAGCGTTATCAATCCTTTATGAGTGTGATGAATTAGTTGTGCAATTTGTTATCGCAAGTTAGCGCTCGATAGATAATGGTGTTGATTTTTCAAGTTCATCAACGTCCTTTGTTCGTATTCACTGTTCTGTTAACATCTGTTCCGTTCCAAACCAACATTCGTTTAGTGTTCAATATAATATAGTATGTTAATTGTTTGCATAAACATTGACGCAAATTATCTTATATGTGGCATGTAATTCTAGAACTTATTATCTTTGAGGTTGCTTTGTTTTCATTACAGAGGTATACCTATCGGTTGTGACTTATATAATAGTATTTATACAACGTAGTTTCCTTTTCAATTGACACCAGGCATCTGTTTACATACGTATCCTCTTATCGCAGAAAGCTCTATACAAATATGTATTAAACTAGTTTATTTCCAGAATTACCACCTTGCATTTAATAAACTTTCCTATTTATTTAAACATTCTGCACTAGCACCCGTCTTATATCCTCATATCTGACTTTCAAAACTGGGTCGATGCATTAACATTTATGTTTGTTAAGAAAAGTTTTTAATTAAATTTCATGTTATTCAACGTGCAAGACAAACCGCTGGGCTCGCTCGGTCAAGGTGACCTTCCTCAAACGCTCGCTTCGCCACTGCCACTTAACGGCTCCCTATTCAATGTAAATTCTGCGAGACCTTGTTCAGGACGCCAAATCTTTTGTAGGTACCTTACCTATATCTACCTACCTTACAATTACGCTATTCGCTAGTGGGTTTTTAAACAAATCGTTCGATTACATAGCAATCTACTTTCAGCGCTCGGTCATCATTTAATAAATTGTTAGCGCAGTTGGCCTTTCAAGTCAAATACATCAGGTTAGTTTTGTTGAAATAATAAGAGAATAAGAGAAAGAGGAACACGTGCTGCGCGCAGTCCGCCATTTTGCAATATAAATAGCAAGATGGCTGCCGACCGTTGGTTGGCGAAAGTACTTGGTAATTATAAGCGGCGGCGTGCGGGAAGGCGAGTGAGTTGAAACGCGAGGATCTATGGCCGGTCGCTGCACGCAATGCTTAGCCTGATTTATATCGCTCTCTGGTTTCCATTCGGTCTATTGTTCTCGGTTTTATGCGCTCGAGCGAGACTCGACTCTGGTATTGTTTCCGACGGCCATGGGAAACAAACTCGCGTGGGTTTTCAATGACCTTTGTGGCTCACATATGTCTTTAAACGATTTGGTATATTCGTTCTTGGTCTCAAGTTCATTTTGATTGTCTTGTAAAATTAGAGTTATCATAAGATAACACCAGTCATACTACCGCACTTATTTAACATGTAAATATTATATCGATTCATAGATATTTGATCATTTATGTTATGATCATCGCTAGTGATTTAATTCAGTTTTTAGTATGATAAAAAACCTTTTCATGAAAGTATAATGTATTGATTGACGCAGATGGACCGCATTATTCAGTCAACAACCGACTCTATGTATAATAACTACTAAAAACATTCCCTGCGCCTTGATCCGTTTCCATTTTATAGCCGCTATTAACAAGTCGATACCCGTTTATAAAAAGAATACGTAGGTACATAAATACTCTGGTATTTATGTATCGATCGCCTTCCGCGAATCCGAACATGCCAGACCAAAATAACTCTCACATATGCATGCACCACGCGTTTTATGTTTCTACTGCTATAAATGCTAGAAGGTAAGAACATAATAATAAGATATCGTTGCCAAATTGATTTCAAACATATTCTTTAGATTATCTTGCCTGCAGGTTAGGTACTGCACTACTTGCTCTGAAATCTGAATATGCTAGTTGCTTTGTACTAGGCAGATTATCTAAGAATATATATATTAATTCGCTATTTTAAAGGCAGCTAACAATTATACGTGTAAACATTCTGGGTTTATATGAATGACCTAATCTTTGGTGCATCACACATGTTACTAACTATGATGATACAATTATTTGGCTGAGAATCAAATTATTTATTATATTTTGGTATCAGTCGTACCAGTCCGTTTTATAATCTATACTTAGACAAGCAGTAATTAATCGTTATTACAAAGTCCATGCGCATCGGCAGTCACAACACGGTTGACCTCTTTTCGAACTTTTTTATTCACCGCAGATGTTGTCGAGTTGTGGTTTTTATTCGTACGAAAAAGGAATCGTTTAATCGTTTAAAGTTATTTCTTTGGAGTGGAATTTGGCACAATTACATTTGTCTTCCTTTGAAATTTCGGAACTAGCTTTCAGATAATACGTTAGAGATTGTTACAATATAGCAATCATAACATTGATATAAGTACAAGATATCATTTAAAGCTGTTAGTTTCTTGAAAAGGTTAACTATCTAGGTAGTTTGAAGTTACCAATATTGTTTTGAAGATAATTGAATAATTTACTATTCTTATTCTATTCTCTACATCAGGACCAGGAGACCCGTCAGCTTGTGTGTCTAAATGTTAAATAAAAAAAAGTGACAATCCGGGAGTGCTGACAGAAGTGAAAACTTGAATAAAAGCAGATACTTATACATATATATATACAGACGTGTCAGTAACAGTCAGTGTCAGTAGTCAGTGACAGGTATCAGTAACAGTGTCGCGAGTTCAATGGTCTTCCATCTCAAAAATGCCCAACGCGCCTAAAGAAGTTTTCAATTCAAAAAAATCATTGGCAACGAGACCGACTAAATTTAAAAACATGTCCTCCAACGCCGATAAAATGTGTGCGATCAACGGCTTTTATTGATAATGCCAGAGTACTCCTACACGTTGTTTGATTGCATTTCAATTGCTATTGTTATCGCCACGACATACTCAATAAAGTATCACGTGCTAAGTTCTAGTTCCGATTCAATCAACTTTAGTCCCAAGTATTAGATTATCTCTGATTCATTCTTCGATTCAGTTCAGACATCTTATTATATCATTTGGGATTGGCGTTTATTGTAATGCGACATAAAGTTTGTATTCGCTCGACAACTCTGTTGTTGCTAACAATTAAAAAGATAATTGACATTTCAAAATTTTATACATTACATAGTACATACATTACACAGTATTTTTACTCCTGCGGGTGTCACCGTTCCAATTTTGTTTCTGTACACTGTTTTATGTACCAAATAAAAATATTTTGATTTTTGATTTTGACGTCAAGTTGCCTATGAGTGTTATGAGTATAAAATATTTAATCTAAGACATAATCGATGGGAAACATATTTCATCAACATTGAGTAAACATACATTTTTACCAGCGTTTGAGTTACATTTTAGTAGGAAGTAGGATAAATGTTAACGAGCAAAAAACAGGCATTTTCACATGTTACTCACACGTAGTAATGTTTTAATGGTACTAAGATGGCAGCGTATTGTTTATTGCTCTTGTATTTCACCAAACCGGTACTCCGCACTCTTCACTCGGCAGGGATCGCATGCCAAGTGCCAACTTGTTTGACCTCATTCCCGAGAACTAGTCTGCGTAAACTCTCGTATCGGGTTTATGAAAACATACCTATTTTAAACTTTATAAAGTCTCGCTTCAACTTATTATTTGTTTGTTTTATGAATACAAGGAACGTGTGCCAAGTTTATGCACGTTTTCAATTCCCAACGTTATTATATTACTCAACCAGATTTAATATAAACAGTGTGAAAGGCGTTGAGAGATAACTTGTTTTTTTAACGGCTTCAATTCAATACGGCATTCTCTTGGTACGAGGTCGAGCCGCGAACATGTGGAGTGTTATAAATTCCAGTAAGCGATTACGTTTGTTCTCGTAACATGAGAATATCAGCAATTATGTGTTCGAGGTTGTCTCACATGAAACTTTGCTCGTTAATTGAATGGACTTCATCCGGATTAATTGAATCGACTGCTTACGAGTTACGTGTGAGTAAACACCGATTTAGAGTTCGTTAACCTCAACATTTTAAAAAATATATCTAGTACCTAAGTACCTATCTGGCAGGATATATTAAAAATTTAAAATGAAAGACCCTTTTTACATATTTATATTTATTCTTTCTTTGCAAAGAACCAACATTTTGGTATATATAATATTGAATGAAACTAAATATTAATATCTAAATGAAAGACTAACTTTGCACAACATTTCCTTTTATAAACTTCTGAGTTTACCTTGTAATAAATAAATAAATAAATAAATATTGCTGGACATTTCACACAACACTATCTCGCACCAAACTAAGCAGAGCTTGTACTATGAGAACCAGATAACTGATAGAATACTTATATACATTTTTTTTTGTAAATACATACTTATAATATATAGAGAAACAACCAGACCTGGAACAAATACCTGTAGATCATGCAAACATTTGTTCCGTGGCGGGAATCGAACCCACTACCTCCTGCGTCTCAGCCGGCTATTCGCCCACTGCACCACGGAGGTCGGTAATAAGAGGGAACTATTTTTAAGGCTTCAATTAGAGTCACTAGACGGGTATTATACTATATCTGCTAACTAGACAGACAGATCACGAACGAGTAGTCACTCCCCCTTATCTTATATTAGAAAGTAACTGATACATTTAACAGTAGACGCTTTGATCGATGAGAAAGAAAATGTAACCGCTTCATAACTAGCTGTCACTTGTATTTTCTTTCGGCCACCGCTGTCTCGATCGGAAATTGCAGAAATGTCTGATAGCAGAATCGGATTAAGACAGACTGCTATCATTACTTTATCCGATATCATATCTTATGAACAATTTTTTAAGAGATTTCGGATTATTATACATTTTGGTATCTATTGATATTTTTTATATTATTGGCTAGCTTCCCCCAGCGGCTTCGTACGCGTTGTTTGTCAACAAAAAGTAGCATATGCGTTAATTCAGGTTATAATCTACGTATATACCAAATTTCATCGAAATCGGTTCAGCCGTTACGATGTGATTGAGTAACAAACAAACATCCAAATTTTCGCATTTATAATATTAGTGTGATGTGATGTGATAGTGTGATTACGCAAAGAAAGTAAATTGTACACAGTACCAGCATTCTTATTAATTTATTTACCGATAACTGTCAGTCACTCCCACACGATTGATATTTATTAATTCTGTCGAATTGATCTGGGAATGAAGCTTGATATATCGGACAACGAACGCAGCCGAGTCACCATTTCTCACGTTAATACCAGTTGTAGAGACTGGTCGGTCTACATGCCAGCCAAGAAAGGTTCTCCGGTCGGCGCCTTGAAGGAGAAAACAACATTAAGTTTTTGTGCTCCACGAAATATAGCCTTAACGATAACAGTGCGTGCCAGGCAGCAGCAGCAGCGGTGAAAATAATGATTAGGCTTAGCCCATTATGTGAAGACCTCGCCGATTTGCAACAATTGCAATTTGCAACCAATTTGCAAAAAGATTCGGCTCCAGCAGATAATTATTTTGACTTACGGTACAGATAGATATCCCACGAATTTTGATATAATAAGCTAGCAACTAAAACATAATGAATCAATTTTGATAACGTTTACATGATTTAATTTATTACATTTAGTAAGTCATTTTAATTTTAGCGTTTTCCGCATGTTTCCAAGCAAAGCTCGGTTGTCAACTTGTTACAAACCACATAATATAGCAGACTGATAGCTAATTTAAATACAATAGAAGGAAGTAGCGAGCGACGTGGAACATCTTCCCGGAAAAAATACAAACAATTCAAAACGTGGAATATTTAATAGGTAAATGATTCGCGCCTGGTAGAGCAAATATTATTGCGACTTGTAGATCGTGCTAGCTCATGGTACCACTTTTTCCTTGAATGTGCTGCCTTGTATTTTGGACGATTCGTACAAAGTTATTAGAGTTGACTGGGACTTTTCCGTGGATAGAGAGAGAGATTGGTTATCGATTTGGAACGCACCGCGCCGCCAGCCGCCGCACTGCCCGCCACCGCTGCGTCGACCAATTCGCTGATCAGATCTCTCACAATTTGTCCTGCCTGGCACAACATAATTCGCAGGCTAGTTATAATAAATTGGCTTATTCCGTCTTCGACGGGCCACCTGTGCTTAAGGTCTGGTTAAAGTGACGCTCGATTGTCTGTTTTGTTGTCTATCGGCTAAACGGGTCTGATAAATGGAGCCAACTATTAAGAAACATTGGTTTAATTGGTGGTATCTTCTCCATAAGATGCATTATTTAATTTCACGTCAACATCGTTAACTCATTTCACCAACACGTGCCCTTTAATATTATCCCTGTCTATTTCTATCTTATTATCTGTTCTATTTATGATTGCAATGTACCAAAAACCAAAAGCGTATTTTATTACAATTGACAGGTGATTATGCTAAATAACCAGCAGCGCAGGCATACCATTAAACAGATAATGTTTTCTATTGCATAACTTATTAAAACAGGTTTCCATAAATGTCAACCCAGTCGTACAAGCATTTATACACAGCTGTTCTGCCTACATAACCATTATGAATAGCGAGTTTTTTTGATGAATTGATTGCGTGCTTGTAAGGTCTACTGTTCCTTATTGGGACCGGTGTTTATGATATTACATGGAAGGAAAATTTATGATAAATATCGACACGCTACGTTCCTTTAAAGAGCATGCATATATTATTTGACACACATATACGACTATAGAATTAAAAATGTGTAAATGTGGAGTCAAATGTGCAAGCACGAATGGCGAATAAAGTTTTTATCGCTGGCCACACAAACACCAAAGGGGGTGGTAGGGAAATGGAATCACAATTCCATTAGCCATGACGCGTATAACTTTACGGGTTAGTGAACTGGCAGCTGTGGGACGGTGGTTGACACCATGCGGGCTTGGACAGTAACGAGAGGCAACCACCTGCCTACTGGCCACTGGACAGCTCGACCAGATACTGGTCGCACCTTGTCTCACTTTGCAATAATGATCTAGGTGAATGTGAGAAGACAAGGCTGATTCATATAATGGACGTGTGAAGTTGACGTATGCTGTAATTGTCATTGTTTGCTTTGATGAACTAGATGAAAACATGTTAAAGATTTTAAAGTTCTTTTCGTCGAAGAAAATGAAAATGAGATGGATTGCAGATTACTACAATAAATAATGGTTGGAAATAATGTGTTGTGTATTACGTATATCTATGAATATGAATGAACTTAGCAACCGTATGCTCTCGACATTCGAAATGTAGAATGGAATATTTACTAAGTGGTTACAAACTGGGGGGGGGGGTTGCATATATTCGAAACTGTAGTATTCGAATAGTGTTCGATCAATTTGGGGGATATTCTAATTTTTTCGTAACTATTAATTATTCGAAACTTTTAAATGATAATTTTAACTAGTTTTTGATTAGAAAATTATTACATAACCGGTTAGGAATACTTGAAAAAAGTTTTATAGTGAACCATTGTCAAAACTATCAAAACCATAAAATGTGTAACTTACGTTTAAAAACAAAAATTAGGTAATACTGTTTACCATAGTATTTTGGCTAATAAAATCAAACAAAACAATTACAAACAATCAAGGCACTGATTGTAATGTTTATTAAGCAAATATACTCATTTTCACCAGTGGTAGATTACGGCTACGCGACTGACTCATAGTTAAAATTATTCGAATAATGCTATTACAAGTCGTAACTTCCAACAGGTACCCACTAATAGTAATGGCTGAAAACAAGTCGCCCATTTCGGTACAGCTACTACTAGACTGTAGACCTCTCAGTGAGACACACAATTTAGTCATTTTATAGTAGGTAAGGTACAGAGTTAGAAATATTATCTCAAAATAACTCGAGACATTTATTTTCACATATTTAAAAGACCAGTTTTCATTACATGCGATAAAAAGAAGGTTATTTAAGCCTTTTACCCGCCTTGCCGAAACGTGTTACCGATCGATACCGCATACCGGTTCATATCTTACGTTATCGTCAACCTTATAAATATTTAGCAAATAAAATAATCGACCTTTTGAAATAAATTGGGTCTCTTTTTTGGTAGTATTACAGTTAATAATGTCGTTAGCTGTGCGCTGAATGGCATTAATTAAAAAAATTCAATTAAAATCGCTTTAATTGGCATTTTCAACATAAAATTAATTATTATCACTTTGATCTCTTTCATACCAATTGTATAATGATAAGCATTTGCTTACTCCTTCAGTCCTTCCTCAAAACATACAATGAAAATTGTACGAATTTCTAGTAGGTAAACTAAAATTATTATACAATTATATTCTTACATATGCATGTACTGTTAGGTTAGGTACATTTTATCTTTTACATTTTGATAGGTAATATACCTAGTTAGACGTTAGACATTCATTTATTCAAACTTTAGGATCACTAGGAACGTTTAGTTACGTCATGTTACAAATAAATGCAAACATAAAAGCAAAAAGTGAAAGATGCAGCTGTATAGGGGCTTTGTCAACTATTATAAAAATTAAAAAAAAACCTTAAAAAATAATCTAAATTAGAGCGGCTAGTACCTAAGTATCAAGTATCTATGAGTACCTAGTACCATGAGTGTCAAATACCTAGTATAATACCTACTCTACCTACTTACATTTATATTTATAAAAAATATATTGTTTCAGGCACATCACCAGAGCGCGAACCAGCCGAAATAAATAAGAAAGGTAAGTTATTATTAAACCACACTATTTCACTTAAAAATAAAATTAAAGATAATATATTCAACGAGTTCTTTGAAACAGACACATTAAATAACAAATATCTGGTATTCGTCCGTCACTGCTCATGTGTATAATATCAAAGGTGACTAAGGTGGCAGTTGGTTTGGACATAATAAGACTATGGATGGATACAAATTATTTAAGATATGAATATCTCGCGATATATTATACACTGTGAATTTAAAATTAATTTCAAGTATCAACCCTAACTCATTCAAATGACGTTCAAGAGAAAGTTCAATAATGGGTTTATTAACCAAAATGTTAAATTCGAACATTTACAAAATATAGATTTATTCTATATGATGGCTACCAAATTCACATTAATATTTTATCGTCGTGCCCGAAATGTCGTCACCTCCACGAGAACCAACTTGTTTTTGTTGAAAATCGAGATCATCATCCTTAATTTCACATTCAAATCCGTATCTTTGTTTGTCCAGCCTCATCTGCGTATGCATGAATGGATATTATTTATACTTCAGCGGGCGAGTTTTAAAGCAGAGGTCACCGCGGACGACAAATACATTTGGTTTAATCATTTCGAAATCTAAATTTCAAGCAGGCAACCGAGTAACGGGGTCACGTCGTTTTCGATAGATGTTTCTACATAATTCTTTATTTGTTCAGTTTTATAGAATGCTTATATTAGCTACCGTATCTGATTGGGAGTTTGCTATTTGCATTTGGAACATGCTTACGTACGTTTCCAGTTCGTAGTAAAGTTTAGTTGTTTGGTTTGCTGAGCCCTGGTCGTGTTTGTAGTGGGTTAAAACAACACGTTCCTTTCTCCCTTTGTAAAAGGCCACCATACATGGGGTGGGGCTGCTGCCACCCTCTGTTATAGCTTTATTTTCTTTTCCCTGTTCTTGGCGCACCTTTTCATGGTCAAGCATAATAAAGTATCTATATACTCAATCAAAAATGGGGGCAAAATCCACCACCGAGTGGATCCCAAAAGACAGAAAACGACCACGTGGCAGACCGCGACGCCGATGGAAAGACGAACTCGACTCGTATATGGAAGACTGGACTACACAAGCGTATGATAGAGTGGAGTGGAAGGAAGAAAGGGAGGCCTTTGCCCTGCAGTGGGACAGTACAGGCTCCAAATAAATAATAATAATATACTCAATCGTTCAGAATCATGCAATTTCGGTTGTTCTTGTTTTTTAGTCTGACCTTTATGTTCAATATTTTAATATATCATTTTGTAACCAATAATGGAACAAAAATATCACATACGTAGTATTTTTTGACTGTACAAAGATAACCTTAGAAGAGTGTCTAAAATGTGCCTGATATCTGATTCTGGTTTCTGAACATTTGGGAAGCAATATTTGCTCGTGTAATACCTATGACTACGAAATATTAATATCTGTTCCACGAATTCGTGATACATTATCGATCTGCGCTATAAATAACAGAAAAAGGAACATGTTACACTGCCGGTAACCGCTATCGCTGATGTGTGCGTCATTCCTAATCTCTTTGAAACAAGCACGTAGCGAGCAGCTTGCTGCCTGCCTACCACTTAATAAATATTCAGAGCCGAGTTCTCATCGGACCAATTTGTGGTAGTGCCAAGAACTGGTCCCTCGATTTTTTGTCGATGTTATTCAACTTCATCATTATTCAGAATGATTAAGTTTTTATAGCCTCGGATGGAGCTTGTAATATTATTATTTAAACACCTGCACCAGGCGTATGCGTGTGCAATGGACGTTTATGATGAATATAGAACTGTTACGAAAAAACACGTCTTATTGTATAAATAATTGTTAAGATAGCAGGGCTATTTGTTGAGGCAGCCGACTACGAGTACATCAAGAATTGTGGTAATTCGTTAGAAAGGACGGTAAACGTACAGCAATTAGCATATACATAATACGTAGTAATAAAACAACAAATAAAACACTAAAGTCCTAAAAGTGATTAGATAATACATTCATAGTCCATCATTAGCTTTCTATTGCGAGCAGCTTTGACATTGACGAGAGTTTATTAGTGTATGCAGATTGTCACAAAAGAATTTGAAGCTGCAAACAATACAAAGGGGCCAAACGAACGAGTCAAACCAGTAATTCTTGTAAAGAACTGACGACCAAGAAAGTCGTCGGTGAAAGTACGAAGACCATGCCTAATTCGCCCAGTTGAATTCATTAAAACGTTTCATAAGTCATAACACGTCTCGTAATAAAACCGGTTTCGTCTCGCCGTACTCGGAATATTTGCCATATTATATTTAAAAATGGAGCGAAGAGTAATAATAATAAATAATGTAGGTATGCGAGATTTGGAAGGTGAAGCTGTAGAAGGCGATTTGGAAGTCCCTTTTGTTGTCCATAGTCCTTCGAACGAGGCTCCCTTCAGGTAATAAATCGTTAATAAATTCCAGTCCCCACTCTCTTTCGAAACGATTACTGTTATCCTTCAAGATGTACCTGTTTGGGTCGTTTCGCCCTTGATATTTTTTTGTGAGAATGCTAATCGACTTTTAATTCTGTTGAGACTTGAGAGTGATAATAATAAATCTCATCTTATCTTCTGCTAAATTTCTTATCGGTTGGATCTTGTGTAGGTTCCTAACTCTAATAAAACTAAAGCGGACATGGTAATCGATTGAGAGATAGTAGACAACTGTCGCTTTCTCATATCGCGATTTTAGATAAAGTCACAACACAAATTATTAATGTAACGTGTCATAGTACGATGATCATCTCATACTATTCTTTATTACTATCTACTATAATTATAACATACTGAGTACTAATATTATAAAATGCGATAGTGAGTTTGTTTATTTATTTGTTTGTTTGTATTTGTATTTGTTGTTGTAGCCGTCATCGTAACTGCAACCGATTTTAATAAAATTGGGTATATTGATAGAGTATTAGGATCCCATCATCAGATCCTGACTTGATGCCTATGGGACCACCTTGAAAGTTTACCCTTTTAAATAAAAAAAGAATATCTCGAATCGGTCTAAGCGTCTTATATGACCTGGATTGAGACATAGGCTTCTTTGTTATTACAAAACACGCGTGCGAAGCCGCGAGCACAAGCTAGTATGAACACTTATACAACTATCTAGTAACGTACAATATACGGGCCGACCGTTACGGACTCCCAGGTAGATACACCTGCTTGCCCATTTATTAGGTTAAACAGAACTTTGGTAAAGTAATCATGTGATTATATGTCTAATGTGTGTATTTTGTGTCAGCTGTTCTCTTGACACACGTCCCACAGATTAGATGATACATAATTTTCAAAGAACATTTTCCCGGACGTCGCGTGAAACCAGTTTTTCACCTTTAAAGCTGCGTTACTAGCAATTATAATGAGTATTGGTAATCGCCATTGCAATGCATGCAAGAGGTGCATTAATGAGCCCGCATATTGAAAGAAAGTCATCGCCCTCGGATCTAATTGCCACCAGACAAGCGGGCATTCAGTCAATCGACCGCGGAGAGATCGAAAGAGCTAGGATTATCATCATCGTAATTGAATAGCCATTAGAAACTGACGAGGTTTCGATGGACGTCTTCAATAAAGAGAACGACGAACAACTTGGAAATGAGAAATGCATAAAATGTCATGCTGAAAGATAACATGCCGTTAATTAGGATCATTAAAATATTTCGCCCGCATAATCTGCAATGTTAATGTTTACGAGTGAATGCATGTGCCATGTATCAGTATTTATGGTATGCCGGTTTGCTCGAGTTTCACATACTTACACACATATCATTGGAAGTAGGTACGTATATCTTGGAACCGGTCTCCGAAGGCGAAACATGCATTTAATATTACGAAATAGTACTAGTTTTAATTTAAATTTTGAATTAGTTACGTGTAAATTAAATATACACATTGCGTAAGAGATTCTGACAACGACAAACAAGAAGTCGATAGACATCAATTAAGTCCGAGAGTTTTATTACGTTTTTATATTCCGTTATAAAGAATGCTTACGTTAATAATTTAGAAGTTTCAAATGTATTTACAATTGTTATTGTCTATCACACAAGTGTATAAAGTATATAATATAATACTGATAACATATTTAAAGTATTAAAATGTGAGCATCATATCATACCATAATTGAATGCATGTAAAGCATGAACACAATTGAATCTAAAGAACATAGTTTATGGTATCGGACATATTGTGTCTGAATAATGATCATATGATAATCACTTGTTGTTGTGAGTCGAATTGCATACATAACGAGCAGTACAAGAAAACATGATATCAATACGTAGGCCATACATAAAATTTACCGCGATAAGGTTTGTTTTATTATTTCCTTTTCCAATTAATTTTAATTAAATGAGCGTCCTTCCTCTCATTCGTTTATTAATTGCGAACCATTTTCATATAATTTGTCAGCATATACTTATTTATGAAAGTGCACCGGACTGTAGATTCGTTATTATGTAAATAATTGCTCCCAGAATCGCGAATCGAAAAACATAAACCATTGAAATGTGGTTAACGTTGTTTACAGCATTGTTAAAACTTGTCAATAATTATTCGAAATAATTGCTTTGGCCTTTGAGGCAAGGCGAGCGTTTCTTCGGCGAATTTTTCCACCAGTTGATGGGGTTTCTGAAAGTAATTGCAGTAAAGTGCAGCGATGCAGTGGTTTAGTTCAGGGTCGTGTTTCCTGCGCCAAGTAGCCAGCCGCGCTGCGCGCCACCTGCGCGTGCGGCCCGACAGCCGACCACGACCGGTCCAACCAGTTCCTTTTCAACGATCACCATCTCGGTCTAGTACCTTGTCGAGTTATGAAACATTATTTATCGTTGCCATGATTTTATTTTACCGCTTGCGCAATAATTGCTTTGGATGCTGTGATAAACGCTGCGCTGCACACCACCCCCGAGTTGTCATTATCACGCAAACGAGGATATAGCGATCATTTACCTGTTTCTGTGTACTCTGCAAATCAGAATAAAAAAAGAACTTCAGCTGAATTTAATTCACTGCATTCTCGTAAGTGCAGCGCAGATAGAGACTTAAAATAAAACGAAACTAATGAAAATCAAGCGGATTTTCCTGGAAATTCTCTATGCATTTTGTATATAAATGAATCAACTCCATTACACTATTTTACGATGAGAGTAATTCGCTAATTACGATTTACGTATAAACTAACGACACAATTACAATGACATTTATGCAGAAAATCTAAATTTCAAGTGAGCGTTCGTTCACTCGGCTTTGTAAGTTGTGGCTTCGTGGTGTTATTGCAGGCATTTGCAGGTATACAAATTGCATAAATCTAAAAACTATTCAAATCATAAAACTATTTAAAGTTCAACAATAGTATGGTTTCATGTTTTTACCTGATAGCGAAGAAGGACGGTAATGTTTTATGATGTATGTGTGTATGTCTGATCATTTAGCGCACCGTGTAGGCTAAACGGCTTGACGGATTTTGACAAATGATGTATCATTCGAATCGTCTAAATCACGAGAGTTACATAGGCTATATGAATCGATATTAATCATCACATCAATAAGTCCCCGCCTGCGATCATCAAAATAAGCAAGCTTGTTTACTTCTTTTCAGTTTGTTTAGCTATCGGGTGGTTTTTTGGAGTAATATTTCGTATAACACCGTCGTTTTCGTCACTCTTCGCTGATTTTCTATATATTGCTCCTAATAAAGGTAATCGAAAGAGAAAGTGAGGAAGACAATCACGAAGCCAGTCGTGAGTTTCTCAATAATATCGACAAATTAGATAACGAAGCTGATCTTGAATGTGAAGTCGTGAGACAAAAAAGGTAAAAAAGACATAAGTTTGTTTTGTGTGTATGTCGGGCGGATGTAATGAATCTGTGTTAGGTTCGGTTCGCCGATAAAATCGGAACGAGCGACGACGCAGTTGATGCAGTCGTCGGTCTGGTGTTCTTGCTCCGTCACGATCCGCGCTGCGCCGTGTAGGCAGCTACTTTCTCCTAACGGGACTTACTTCCCTCCCGCCACACCGCTTGCGCAGACGCCGATTACTATTACGACATTTCGAATTTTATTATCCGCAGAGTTATGAACATTACCTCCACGTTTCGAAATAACGTTTACAGCAGTTAATCTGAACATTATCAACTGTTGAACTCAATCGAAATCACCTATTTAGTTATTGATCGAGCGAAGCGAGATCTCCAAATCAACTTGGGCAAATCGGCGTTGTATGTATGTATGTTTGTTTGTCCGAGGATAACTTTCGTAGCGTTTATCCGATCATCATGAAATTTGGTATATAATTAGGTAGTGATGGCATAATTTTGGTGTGACTCAATGAGCTAAAATATTCGGGGGTTATTGAGATATTGGGGTTCAACAGGGGTAAAAAAAATGAAAATGAGACTATTAGGTCAAATGGGACGTCAAATGAAAGGTCTTCATTAGTAAATTTCGATTCCGTTTTTATTTTTAGTTTAACTTTTGTAGTTTTTGAATTATTAGCCATAACAAAAACAAATCTTGACAAAATTCACAAGGTACACCAGTGACCCCACAATGCTCAAATTTGGTATTCGTGTAGCTTTAGTGACACAAATATAGGCAAAAGTCTGAAATCCGGAATGACTGCCATTTGTACCCAAAAAAAAACCAATTAACATGAACCCCCGTTACATCTAATTTGAATGAAACTGTAGGTCAAGTATGTTGGTTATTCATTTCGTTGCATCAATTTATTAGTCAAAGATTAAAGCCGGCATGCGCAAAGATCACTAAACGTATTGAGCGACTAAACATGTTTAAATTTAAAGTATTTGTATGATTGACACCTCCTTAAATTATATTTAGCCACTAAATACGTTTAGACATGGTTGTGAAAGTCGCCCTAAGAATAATATTTATTTTGGGAGATTCGCGAGATCTCAGTTCGGGGCGAAACACTAATAATATAACAAGCTAAATTTATTTGTTATTACTAAAACCGTTAAACGACTTGTAAAATAAGTTTTGTATACTTTCAATATTATTAAAGGTTTTTGTTTTACCGTCTTTAAGCTTTGCCTGTTTTTTTGTCCGGTCCTTTACAAAGGTTAACAACAATTATGGTCTATTGTGTGCGAGGGAATGTCGGAACCTTCGTGGGTCGAGACGAGTTCTTCACGCCCCAGGGGACTTGGAGTCAAAGGCCACAACTCACGATCTTTGCCTCGCCCGATTCTCCGCTATTTACTGTCAGCTCAAGTTTACTATTATGTTGATAATTTACTTACTTTATAAACTAAAATAATAATTGAAATTTGGACTCAACCTGTACCACAACTTGTTATTCATCTTAATTAGGTTTTATCAGCTTCTTTTAATATGATTTAAACGTTTCTCAAATCAAATCAAATTGTATTTATTGTGTAATATGAGTAACAAACAAGGTGTAGGTACAGTTTTTGTGTAGGTACAGCCATATTTTGCCATATTTTCTGGTTTCGTGTAATTCGTGTAAACAGTTTTATTAAACGTTTTTGTTAAGCTCATAGTCCTATCTTCAGGAATTGAAGTTACTCTGTTAGCACCTCCCCTCTCGTCGCCGAGGAAAGTGTTTGGCATTTGTCCAAATAGTGTCAATCTTCCGAGAATTGCATCGATCGACACTCCTCGAGCCTCGAGCAAACCCAGTGCCAACTTGTTAATTAGGCGACTCACGTTATATTAACATTATGTCATCAACTCTGCGCACTGACCGACGTCAGTTGTTATTGGTATTGTTACTTTTGGCTCATTAATACCCATCACGTGTCTGCTAAATTAAATGGTAGACCTGAAGCGATTAAATGGTAGATCTTTCTACTCCGTGATCCGTTCCGAGTGCTCCGACGAACGTCACGAACATATTGATTTCTTTTCTGATAAAAACGCCATTGTCCGTTTGAAAGCTCGCGATCACAAAGCGTAAAGCAACAAAAAGGCTACTGCACAAAAAGGCTGAAGCGTATCGGTGCGGTTGCGCGCAAGACTTGCATTATTCCAGTGGATGAAACGGAACGCACATGTGCGGCAGATGTTTAGGGTTCTTTTTTCAAATGTATTATTGCTCTTCCGCCCTCACCCCGTGCCACCCCGTCGCGCAGTCACTGACCCCTTTTTGTCGATTCACCAACTATGTATTCACCATTAAAGCGTTTTCTATTCTATTCTATGTATTTAGAACGAAAATTCGCTCGCACATTATTAGTCGATTCATTAGCTTCAATTTGAATTTTATTCAACCGTTTCTTTTATCAACTGACTGGTCTCAATTCGGCTGTATTTTTATAATTATAATCCATATCACCGTCATCAAGTCCACAGTGACGCTCTAAAAATGTATCTCCGCGTTGTTCAGACATCTGTGTCGTTCCTCCCTTTAGTCAAAGAATACTTTATTTCCATCTTAGGGGGGTTGATCACCCGACCGAGCAGACAGGTCGCAAGGTTGATTTGCTACTGAACAGCTGTTGCCGATTTTATTTATGGATGCGACTACCAACCAATCAACCAAATAAACAAGCTTACTCAAGATATGAATTTGCTTTCGTGTTCTCACAGACGCCCTTTTCAATTTGATGTGATTGATGGATCTAATAAACATAATCTTGTAAATTGATAGTCCTGTTAATAGTTAAAAACTCTTCCAAAGTATCTAAATCACCATTCACCAAGTTCAATGCTCCAGTCAATGTTTAGCGTAGCAATCAAGTCGACTCAATAAACGCAAAATAACGACTTGCTGGAGGCGAAAATGTCGAAATATTTACGAGTTTCAAGACTTTTTGTTTCGTTCCTATTTTTAGGCGCGTAATGTGCAGTTTTTATCAAACGACTTTAGACTCAGATGTTTGTGAATACATTTCATTTTGTCTTGTTTCTGCTGGCGGTCGTTATTCTCAATTATAGTGGACCGAGTAGCCTGGCGCGCTCTTCGGACCAAATCGTGCGTTCTTCGCAAAACGTGTTTGCCAATGCTATAAAGGAACTAGTAAAACTTGTACTGCGGTATCGGTTTCTTTTTTAGGGTTACGTACCTTAAAAGGAAAAAAGGAACCTTATAGGCTCACTTCGTTGTCGTCTGACTGTCTGTCTGTCCGTCTGTCAAGCAAGACTCACACACCCTGTTCTCAGAAACGCGTGGAGATATCAAGTTAAAATTAATACCAAATACGTACTTAGGTAGGTCTACAGTCTGATGAATAATAATAATAAATATTGCTGGACATTTCACACAGTGCTATCTAGCCCCAAACTAAGCAGAGCTTGTATTATGGGAACCAGATAACTGAATTGAAGCTGTATAAAATCAAACTTCACGCAAATAAATCAATAAATTAAAACCGAAAACGGAACTTCCCGTTAACCTAGAATAATGAAATTTGGTAAGAAGCAAGGTCTCGCAGCCAGCAAAAATTAAGGAAAAAATTCGAAAATCGGATTTTTTATCCTATAAGAGGGGGGGGGGGATGACGTTGAATGGGTCTTTTAAAAACATTTTAAGGTTAACCCTAACCGACCACTATGCCAAGAGTGCCCGACTAAGAAGAAGAAAAATAAGATTTGCTCAATACTTTTTTGATACAAGAGCCCGTTTAGGAAATGTAGAGCCTCAAAATTGCCATTTTGAACAGCTGAGTAGACTTTACTAGTTTACGACAAGTAGTCGACCAATTTATAAGTCTGTAGTTGGGTTTGCAAATAGCTTATTATAATGTTATACGAAATTTCCAAAATCAACTGCAAGATTAACTTTGTATTTTAATATGACTGATACAGCCGTACTGGCTACGGAACCCTTCACTGTGCGTAGTTCGGCACGCGCTTGACAAATTTACTTATCGTTGGAGGACTTTTTCAGCGACCATTGAATTGGCATATCGATAGTATCAGGTATTGGGCGATGAAATGATCGGTTGCGAGGGTACATTTAAATTAAAAAAATCAAACACCACAGTATTTTTCAATCTTTCGCGATCACTGTACATAATTATTGATTAAAACGGGTATTTATTGCGTATGTACCTTTTTTTTAACGTTGGGATAACAAATAAAAAAGGTACATACGCGATAAATACCCGTTTTAATTAAACACCATACTTGCCACATAGTGTTTGATCAAATAAATTTGCGATTGGATTCCTCAACTGACGGCAGATGAAATTGATTCGTCCATGTTTTGCCCTTGCAGTCTCACAAACGATGCTCCAATATATTTTATACCTCTATATTTTACGTAAATGCCTTTCGGCTCTGTGGAGACCGCCGCCAGCGCCAGGGCTTTTTATTTAGTTTTTCTCTCCCACGAATATAACCAGCGATGTTGGCTCTCAAACCGGTCGTTTTATCGATACCGGAGCTCCTGTCTCGCTCGATTTCTTCTTCCGCGACACCGCTTCGGACGGATACCCATTACCCATTCATCAATTACTTATACTCCGGTTGACTTTTAAGGCTGTTGATGTTTAGAGCCTGCTTTTACGAGTACATCATAACTGTATTGTAAATTGGTCGTTGTCGGTGAAGTGTCCGGTCTGACCTTCGTTTCGATTTTTGAACACATTTATTTTACATTATGAGCGTCTTGTTTTATTTATGAGCATTATCATAATCTTGTTTTTGTCGTATTTCAAAATTTGGAACCACTTAAAATGTCTCAGTCGCTTATAGCAACAGCCAGAGCGTCAAAAATATCAGAAATCAGAATACATAAATCGGGCAGAACGAGTACTAATTGTTGAACAGACGGCTAAGAATGTTTGTTTAGCGTACGTAACCACATAAATCAAGAGAATGGCATGGAAATATTACTGGGGGTTAGGTATTTCAGACAGTCGAGCCAACCAATCTCTTTTGGCACAATGTTTACAAAATCTCGAGGAATTGAAACGAGTTTGCGCTAGTATTTGTAAACATGGCGGCAGCAGCAGGCCGTGGAAGCCGTGCGTGGCTCCAAAAATACTTGAAACAGGAATTGAACCCACGCCAACTGGTGTGCGTAGACGGCGACTCGCTATAACCTCATAAACTTATCACTATACGACGTCTTATTTTATACTCATGTCTTTTATGTCCGTTTAATTTATCATCTCGTATGCCGGGAGATGTGATGTGGCCGGTGAAATTGTCTGTATATATTTTGACATAATGTGGGCCACAAAATTTGCACTGCGAAGAGAAATAGAATCGTAAATCATTTTAATATGCATTATTAATTTTATTTTTGTACCATGAACATCAGATAGTCCTCCATGTGACTTTATTGACTTCAATGTAAAATCAATAATAAAATGTGTACAGGATGTGAAGTAAAAAATTAAATAAATCGATGAAGAAGATAATTATTAGCTTGCGGAGCATTGTTTAATTTAGTTCGTCTATAATCTATTAACCTTGATTACACAAGCAACAATACTGTTTGCCACATTATTAAACTGTCTGTTATAGTCTGTGGTAGTAATTGTGTAACACAGAAAACTACTTTGGTTAATACATTTTTATTTTCACAAACATTTACAGAAGAGTCAAACTGAAATTGTTATCACGAATTTTAGTTCCACCACCTGTGTCATCTGTTTTTCTTTGCTCATTATTCTACCTGTCACCTTTTCCCAATACCTGGGGGTAGCTAAAACAGTCGATCTCTTGACGTTGCCTTCGAGTCGAGCGGACTCAGCTCCTCGAAATTATAACCGAAAACACATCGAAATCAGCAAATTCAGTCTTAATGTAACGATCAAAGTGCATCATCAGCTACATCAACTATTACATCAGTGCCCTCCGCCGAAATCATCAAATTAACTGGCTGCCAACTGATCACGCACGGAAACCCCGATTAACCAGGTATTTTCCTTTTCCTTTCCCAGCCAGTCATCTCTATTTCTTTCTTACTTCATGTTTTCGTTTAAATACTTACTTTCATAGACTATTTCATTTATATTTCGCTAAGGTACCAAATGGGTTAAATTAGTGGAACGTGAATTAATGTTAATAACACTGTACACCCCTTTTCTGGGAATAAATAATTCATTCATTCATTTAAACACGTTCACCTTCAAATACCCTTGAGCTGTCTGTAAATTTATGCGTATTTCTAATAGCTAGCTAGTTTATGATTGAACAGGTTGCAGATAGGTAAAGCTCCTTTGTCTAGTTCCAGAGTAATAGGAGGTACCTGACCTACGTACTTGGCAATATTATTTTAAAGGCGATGGTTACAACTTAACATCAGGTAGGACATATGCTTGTTCCATGTCCAGGTAGTATAGGTAATAATTTTAATGGATTGATATAATTGTTCTGTCGTTGCGTCTTCTCACTAACTAACTAGCTAGCTAATTAGCTAGCCTCCGCTAATTTTATCTATTTACTGCCTTCCTGTATTACTCATATCATATCACATTGCAATGACTATTAGAATTCTGTTCAATTTGTTTTCAATACTATTACTACATTACTTTCTAAAAGCTTCAACTTTAGTATTATTTCTTATGTTATTCTTGATATAAAACATGTGTTCTTATAATTTTCACAGTTTAATATTTAGACGCTTTTGATCGCTTTCTCATCGCCAAAATCCATTTGTCAGTGGCATAAGAAACAGGATGCACCTTTCGTAAGCGTAAAGTGTTGATATTACAACATATTTCTGAACTAGTTTCACAACTATTAATAAAACTAGTACCTACCTGTATCGAAAGCATGTGTGTAAACATGTGTTAGTCGTCTATTTATCGCATACCGTCTGCGTTCTCAGAGTTATATGCACTTTTTGTAAATTAAATACCGCGAATGGCTCTAAAATTAATGAAAAGCATCACTAATGCATTGTTTCTGCGCGGCGGGCGTCGTATAACCGGTTCTCAGTTCGTCACGCGTGTCGACTTCGAGGAAACCAACAGTTGTTTCCATTGGCATTCTTCGCACGCCCGCTATCGCTCGGCGCCCGCCGCCCGGCACAATGTCAGCGAAAACCGGCCGACACGACGCGGCTCACCGATCTCATCTCCATTCTCTATTGTTCGCGCTTCGGCCGACTTCTTGCGCCTTCGTGTTGCTATGCGATGCGACGTCAACGAAAATGAGCCGTTAATTGGCACCGATGTTGATCATTACCGAACCGACCTCGACGATCACTTTCCATTATTGCCTCATGATGAAAAACACTTCCAATTTTCATGCAGATGGATATATCAACGTTCTGTCCGAACGGAGCGCATCTGCTCCATATCACGGGTCGTGTAGTTTATTTATTTGTACGGGGCGGATGCGAGCCTATTTACGTCCGAGCAACCCGAAAGAAGGTTATTCGCGTTTACACAACCGAGCAACGCATACAAAGCAGAGTTAAACGAACGCTAGGGGCATTAATCAACGTTTTCGGTAACTGTAGCCGTCTCTGGGGGATTAGCCGTACGGATATTCTATTCTTCGGGCGTAATTAATAGCTTTTGGCAAAGAGCGTCGGCGGCACAAATAGTCTTCGTGACGCGGCGCTGCAGTTGCGTAATGGACAATTAACACACGCGATACGAAACAATGTGGGTCTATAGGAAACGTTAGTTAGACGTAACTGTATCCTCGGTAATGCGGTGCACATAATGCCAACCCACGCGCGTGTAAAGCGGGCCAACGGCCTTTTGATGGCCTAGGTGTCGAGAGTCTAGCTAGTCTAGGTAGGCGTTGGCGAAACAAGCGATCACTCTCTGCTCGATACTTTTTAAACCGTTGATTAACCGTAATAACCAGTCATGGTTACGGTGAGATCGGCATATTTATTGAAGTTTTACGAAACTATGTAGTTATCTACGTCTGGTACTACTCGTATTACTAATACATATATAATTAAGATAACTATTGAGTCAAGCACCTCGACATTTAATTAGGCAATAATTATGGACGCCCACGGCAGTTGAGTTGAGGACTCCCTCCAGCCTATTGATTAATTAGCAGCTACCTAATAGTAGATTAATAAACAAGGGGATAAGGTCAACTCGGCGAAGACCGGCATACTAAATTTAAAACGATACAAATTGTCTTGGTTTGGCTATTCTATAATTTTAAATCCAAATTTGGTTAAACTAGATGTTAGTATATTTAGTTGATCATACAATAAATATGTCAAAATGACAAAGAAACTGTCGGTTCAGAAAATAAACAGCATTTTTTAAAACACGGGAAAATAGACGGATTTGGCTTCCATGTCGGGCTAGACCGTCTAGTGGCAAATTTCTCTACTTTGCGATAGTTAATGTAGCTATAGATACGCACACCTGTATGAATGAATGCGTGTGCAAATAGTAGTTCCTTCCAAATTTCATATTTGTACCCTAAACATAAAAAAATAAGGTTTCATTTCGCTAATTTCGCGAAATTCTGAATTTGTCGGGTAAGACCGGCATACCATGTAATTCCAGGGGTACAAAACCTTAAATAATAACCCAATGCTTTTTAATGAGTAAGAAAAGTTTTATTAAATGATTATATAAAGTTAAAGGCTAAATTACAAACAAAATGTCCTTATAGTATTAGAACGATGAGATCCAAAATCGTAGGAAAGTACCAACTTTAAAATCTATTCATAAGCAGAACCTAAAATTAGTAACGAAAACTCTCTACTTTTCTTTGAGCATAATATTCTTCGTTTTATTAATGACAACAACCTTATATAAAAATTGAGAAAAAAAATATTTAAAGTTGTAACATAAAAAATAATTGATCCTAACTGTTCGGCTCTGTTTTATTCAATTTATAAACAAAAAAAGTAAAAGTTTTTCCTTTTACGTATGTTTTTGATGCTTTATAGCCACTCATCCTGCCGCTTTGAACTTCACGTATTGCTTCCTTTAATTTCTCTTTCGAATACGATCCTCTTTCCGTTCTTCGAGTATATTTTCCCATGGCTAAAATAAATAAAAACTTTTAAAATTTTTACAAATACTTTTATTTAGTACTTATTGCGGTTCGAATAACAAATGCTAAATTACATTAAGTATTAGTATTAGAAAATTGTATATATAGGTACCTATAGATATTTTATTATTTTATTAAAAAAAACACCAAATGTTGACAATTTCTGTGTGCGGCTAAGACCGGCATATGACGCTTATTACCCTCCAAGACCTAGACGGTCTTCGCCGCTCCATTATTTTGAGCTTAGTTTTTATGTTCTTCAACCAAAACTTAGTAAAAACGGGTATAATACCATTATAATTTAATAACCAAATAGATAAATTAATAAAGAATGAACCTACTTGCATCGATCTTTCAAATAATTGATATTTAAGCAGATAAAACTTTTTTTGTTAGCACGTGGTACACTCCGAATGCCAGTTGCTCACCATACTAAATTAACAACCGCTTTTTTTTTCAGTTAAACCTACATATACCGCCATCTATGTCAATAAATAAGAACTTAAATGGTATTATTGTTCCGCTGATTGTATTGCCATCTTCGTATTTCCCGTGGATTAGTTGTAATTCTTGTTGTACGATCTTTCCCGATAGACGGTCTTCGCCGAGTTGACCTTAAAGCAGTGTCTTGCGTTACGGGCGCTGTAATGAATCCCGAACGTAACGAAAGATTCACGAGTTAACACGCGAGCGTAGCGAGGGAGTTACTAGAATCCTGAGTGCAGAGAAGCACGCTCAAGATGCAGAAAGCTTTATCCATGAGGAAAATACTCTACTTTTCACACTTTCTGCGAGACAATAAAAACCAAATCTAGGTTGGTGCATTCTGTGAAGAGGTTAGTTCGATTTACGAATAAGTTCTTAACGTGTGGGGTCTCTTTTATTCAAATTTTAATACAGATAAGGTTCCAAATTCAAATCGCCCTCGCGTACATAATGAAATTCAGTACATTTTACTCCCAGCTCAGCCGTAAGGAATTAATCTCCTGCTTTCGGTGAAGTTTACATGACATATAATTTGACATTGTCAAGCAGGTGGTGTGAAATGTTTATTATTATATCCTATCACGTTGCCTGCCTTATATATGTATACCCCAATACAATTATTGTATTTGGGTATAACTTTAAGGCACCCTGTATTATACAGGGTCACAAACGAAATCTGTAAGTAGAAAGGACCGTTTCATCTAAATCACTTTAGCTGACAGAGCGTGATATAATTATCAAAAATCGACAAGGCATTGAGGATTTGTTTACACATACTGCTCTAACAACCAACGCATCGGGGTTGGTTGAAACACGACGCGGTGTGAATAATAAATTACATATTTCCACGATAATATTATTGCCGTTCTATCTAAATGGTATAGTGAAGTTTTATCGACTATCTCGACTCGACCCCATTTGGCGGATGTTCGTTAATTGAAGTAGACTTGGACCGGTTTCCTCTGCTGCAACGAGCATTGCATAAAGACGAAATTTGGTTTCATCTATTACTAGTAGTAGTATGGTATAGAGATACGAGTATCTCTAGTTTTACTTCTTATTATTTCGGTTGCTCAGCTTAATCACAAACCACCATTCACTTTATTTTATTTTATTTATTTTATTTTATTTTCAATCACATTACTGACTATAGTCAATCTACATGATATTTTCTGAACTTTTATAAAGTTCGTCTCGTGTTTATTCTACACTTCTGATAGTTAAGTATTCTTCTTTATCCGATATTATCATCTACATCTAACCATTCGAGCTTCTTAAAATTATATGTAAATTTAGAAGCGATACATTCTCACACTCCGTAATCTTCGTATCCGTCAATAAAATCTTGCCTCTCAAAATACAAGTCTGTAAATATCAGACGTGTACGTTATTTTAAATACAGATACAATCAATTTAAAGGTTAAATTAGCTTATTGGGTTTTATTAATAAGTTTAAACCGGTAATATCTCACTCAATCTCAAGTTTTAGCTCAAGATAACTTGCTTCACCTCGATTTCTTTTCCTGTTATTGATCGCTCGCTACATTTACATGCATAAGTAATTAAGTGTAACCCGTTTACCCGAATGTCGGTTTTCCGCTTGTTGTTTGTCTGATTCAGAGAATTTATAAATAATCAATATACCTTACGCAAGACATGATGTTGTAATCTGGTATATACATATATAAAGGATTTAGTCCTATAGGTATTAAATGAAGTAAACAATAATGTCGATATACACTTTATACCATGTAGTATTGTAGGCTGTAGCGTAATATTTTATTCCAAATCAACGTGAAAGGGAGTATTAAAGCTTATATACTTCAAAGGTCATTGGTAGAAGAGCCAAGTTATATAAAAATAAATACCTACGCTACACGCAATAGTAGATTACTATTTTAGTATGATTGATGATAGAGTAGAAAAGTAAACAACTAGTGTACGAGAGTCTGATGATACATTAGGCATATAAATAAACGAAAACCGCAGATATATTATAAATCCTGTAAACCAAAATAAGGTAAATTAAATATTACCATATACCTATGAGTAACCTAATAAATCATAATTTACTCACAACCTAGTTATTTTTAGCTGATATACAAGTAGGCAGTAGTCACCTAAAGTTGGTTAAACAGGAAAAAACTAGATGTCACAAACACTAACTTGTAAACTACCAATTTTTCTATACCTACAGGGAAAATTGGTATTTACGGATAACTAACCCGGGGTAAATTATTAACTCCTAAAATGTTTATTTTCCAATTGACTACTTCAGTTTAGAACGGCCCAGATACATAATTGCAAACAATAAATGCGAAACACGTATACGAGACAGTAGGTATTTTCTAAACATACGATGGTAATCAAGATCCATTTGTAGCATTGCCTCGAGGTCACAACTCTAGTATTCAATTGGCCTCACTGCTTGTTCACGAACTATTGGCAAATAGTTCTCAACTCCACAATTTGTACCGCATCAAGGCGTATTACTTAACTAGCCACTCGTAATCGATGTGTTTGTCAAGCGATTTTATCGAGTGGGTTTCGAAGAACAATCTATTTGTGAAATGTGAAATTATCATTAATCCATTATACCGATAAAGACTATCAAAGAGCAGAATCAGATGCATAAGTTAGAAATATAATTCAGCGAATAGAGATACAACAGAAAGGAAAACAAACCAAGATAACTCTATATTAGATTTACGCAACGCGGATTACGACAATAACTAATTATATTCTTTTAAAAATATATATATGTATGTATGTATGTATATGAAAATATGATATGAAAAGAAATGGCACTCGAAACAGAGTCCAAAAAGTTTCACTTATTATAGCTACTAAATTGGAGATTATAGAGGTTGTGAAAGTAAAGGCCGAGTGTCGTCCACTGAATAACAAAACACCAGTTTGTCGTTTTGGTTGCGCAACAAATTGTCTATGGGCGATTATGGAGTACCGACTTTACGCGGAATGACTCCGTGAGTAGACAATGACAAACCAACAGAGACCTTTCAGTCCCATATCCGCAACAAGCGAAACACATGAGTTATTGGGGATCTCCAATCGCTGGACTTGACGAATTGACGAGGCTATTAGACAACGAAATTGACAAATAAAAGCGCGAACAACGCCTTTTAAAGCGTGAATACCGAACTATTACAATTATTCGTAGTAGGTATAGGTACTCAACTGACTACTGTACATTTATAGGAATGCCATTATGCTACCTTACTCGCTCGCTGGCCTAAATAACGAGTTGATTTCGGCCCGATAGCGTTGGCCTTGCCGTTTAAACCGCTGGCATTTACATTTCATAAATCGAATTAAACTGTGCAATTTATTCGATGCAACCGGTTTACGTGCAATTTGATTCAACAGTCGATAATCGGTATCGTTAGTCGAGTCGAGGTGAATGAATCATTGTCGTTGAGTACATTGAACACATGTTCCTGATATTAATTTTCATCTGTCCACGGTGTCAAATGGATATAATGCTAAAATGATGTCATGCTCGCATACGCAGAAACTTTGGTCCAATTTCAAAAGGAATTTATAAGTAGTTTGTTACATGAACGATGACGTAGGTTGAACGGTCTATTTGAAGGTAAAGTAGAAACCAAATATGGATGTAGGTCGTCGTGTGAGTCGTGTCCTGATAATGGAACATTCAAACGGTGTGTTGACACAAAAACGTGAACGCCATTCCGATATTTGTGCAAACACGATCAAATACCTCCGAGGATTTGCTTTGTATACTCTATAAATTAGTATTTCCCGGTATATTTATAAAATAGAGCTCTTATCACAATGTGTTAAAGTAAATGAACCGTGTCTTGTTGGCGTTTCTAATGAACAAAGAAGGCGACCGTGAAACGGCAAATTGCTCTTGAAGAATAATATGAGCTCGAAAAAGTCTTGACGTATCTTATACCAACATTTCGTTAGGGTTCTGTTCCTTAAAAAGGGGATCCTATTATTCTGGCTTAGCTGTTCTTTTGGCGGAAAGTACCTTACACCTAGTTTCTTAAAAGTAGGTATTCATATTTCGGAGCTCACATAAGGTAACGAAACAATTTAAGTAAATTAACTTAGACCTGGGTCGCACTTGGCAGATTATTCTTTTATATCCGGATAAAGGGTGAGGGAGGACTCGGGCCGGAGGGTAGCTGAAAGCTTTTGTGCTCCCGCGAGCCGCAAAAGGGTTGTCGTACGGGGTCCTCTATCTATAACTATGCCTTTATTTAGGACGAGACTGCACATTTAATCTCCTTTTAATTGGAATTTTATACGTTCTTAATTTGTACATGCCTTTTGAGCAGTAAATTGATACGTCTCGTTCCACATTGCGTCACTATTATTAATGCCAATAATAAGAGTAGACAAACATGATTCATTTTGATTTATTTGAATTTCTTGGTACTTAAAGAAGATTCAAATTTAAACATTTTTATTAGGTGGTTTCACTGATGCCCAATTCCATGTGATGTGAAGCGAATAACGGTCCCGCCCGTTAGGTTTATGTAACGTTGCCATGACGATCGCCCGGGGCCGGAAGCTGATACTGAGCAATGATTAAATATTGATCAAATTATGAGAAGGCTATTAGTAGGACGGAAATTGGATCAACATTCTAACTGTTGTATAGATCGATAAGGCTGCGCATGAGTTTAAGTCTAATGAGAACATTGCCCCCATTTGATGCTTATATTAATTTGTTTCGGACTTTGTAAACTATATCACGTACCAATATTAATTTGAGGGATTGTAAGCCAAGAAGCTACGCAATTTCTTCAAATACTTAGTGCTGGAAGTTTGACTTTGATGTAGCAATTTCTTAACTCGCATTTTTCAAGTGTAAGCTGTGGGAAGAAGCCCGCACAAAGTTATTTCCAATAAATGGGCTTGTCACCGGCAATAAATAAAAGAATAACTAATCAAAGTTTCGCCCTCGGCTTCACCTCGACACGAGAACGTAAACAGACTGCGAGTGGGTGCTAGGTGGCATTCCACATTCCCTGCTTTCACCCTACACCCCCCTACACCCCCAGGCAAGGGCCTCCCCTTGTGGTGTTTCAATCGCGACATTTTCCTCTTGTTGCCCCTCACAGTTCAATAATCTTTCGACAGTTAGAAAATTTAGTTCTTTGAAGTTATACCTTTTCCGTTTTATTATATACAAAGTTTATTTCTATTGTTACATTAATAAGGTTTATATTAGTGGGTGCCTGAAGACGGGCGACGGCTCCGAGGAAGGCCTAGTAGACGCTTGCGTGATGATCTCATTGCCTTTGAGACATATTGGTAGAATTTGGCACGCGAGCGAAAGTCCTGGAAGACAGTGGGGGAGACCTTTGTCCAGTTTGTCCAGCAGTGGGATGACACAGGTTGAATAGATAGATAGATATTAGTTCTTTTGTACAATGTACTTCTATTCATTATTTCTCGTTGTATTCACAGCGTACGTATACGTAACATGTTTTTACATTGTATCGTTACTTCTTCATAATTCCTTCCATCAGTTTAATAATATCATTATTTGTTGTCAGAAAGATTTACATAATTTACTCGGTTAGCAAGAAACGACTCTACCCTTATAATGTCTAGAAGAGGTTGTATTACTTCTTCCAACTTCACAAGGTGTCGATTGATAATGCTAAATAAAGGTTGCCCAAGAATAAAAGAAATAGTTTTTGTTTCATAATTTGGCGAATGTCCAATAGCAGAGCTTGGTTTTTCTTTGGCTGTTACTTTGTTATTGAGGCAGTCATGGTTTGATTGTTTATGTTTCAACTTGGGTGTTTTTATTATTAGGCGAGATTGAATTGTTGGTTTAGTGTCCACTTTGAATGAAAGGGTAAACCATCAATTTATTAAAATCAATTATATTCTTATATTAAAATTTTATATACATAATATAATAAAATGTTTATTATACTAGTGAAAGAAGATAACAACATACGAACGGTTAAATTTTAAATATATTTCAGGCTTGCAACCTCATATGTATTGTATAGATTTAGCTACAGAAGTTTACATTTCAAAGTAATGACTGGCATCTATTATTATTCTCGCAGACAGATAGATCATGTGTTATGCACATTTTGTCCATCAGATAACGGTCATCGTGTTGAAGCATCGTTTGGCGTTCATCCAACATGCTTGCTTACATACCGGTAGCTTGCAGTTCCTTCTAGGAAAACATCTGATAACCTGCCGCCGGTAATGGCCGAGGGCTTAATGCCTGCTTTGAATAATCCCCGGAGTAAAGGGTGGTACCACCCCCTTAGTTACACACGTTATAATGGGGGCGGATTAGGTTACGCTGATGTACGGTACTGTTCTGGTTTATTTGATGTTGATTATATGATTTGCAATTACTCTAAATGTCAATTTACGATGATCAGGTACTTATGGAATCAAATGTCATGCATGATGTGGTATTTTTGATTCGATAAACAGTGTTAGTTTGCGGCTGTTTTATCAATTATTTCACTTAGCATTGACTCGTTGATTACGAATTTACAAGTGACCTTCATTCTCCAAGCAGACTGCTGTTCACCAATTCTTTAAGCAATAATCGTTATGCAGGAATTCAAAAAACTCAAAAAACAAATGGTGTTTGTAAAGTGAAATGTGTGCAAAGAATGCATCTCGGCAACAATGAAGTCATTGTGCTATTTGATTAGTGAATTGAAGCGCAAGGGGCGTCGTGAAGGCGATCACGACTTTCCGATCTCACGACGGGGCTACGTTCCCAGCGCCTCTACAATTTGTTCCGACGTCTGTATATGTGCAAAAAATAATCATATGCTTCACACAAACGAGCCTTGAGTTATCAAGTACTAAAACATCAGTATCTAATCTTATCTCAGGCAAATTGTAACTGAGTGTTACCGTGATAAAGACAATGTAGATTAAAGATAATACGATAGGTAGAAGTATTTTGGGTTCTATTTCCACCCCGATCTGCAGCCAAGTGAGTAGCATTCAAAATATTTTAAACGTTAGCATTGAAGTCTGAATTGATACTCGATTATGTACTGCTAGTATTCCGTGCTTTTGCCTTATAATAATGTCAAGATCTTTACTTATCGCTTGTATCAGTTCTCATAATATTATTATTTAGCACGACAAGTCATGCGCAGACTTAGATAAACTATACTCAACATTCTTTATCTGCGTGTCATGAACATTAAATTTACAATGTCACATTGTACGTAAGACATTGGCGTGTTAACTATCACGGTTTATTCGATGTGTCGTAAAAAACTCGTGTGTCGATTGTCGACGTAACAATGGGTCGTTGGGCTTACAGGAAGTGCGGCTGGCGTTCGCAGCTGTTTTGTAGCTGCTACTAAACACCTTCCATCTTTGACATACACTTTGTCATTAGATATAACCTCCTCTGTATTTCCTTTTACATCCAAGTCCAACATTGTTGGCTTTGTTGCCATTGTTATTTGCATTGGTTAAGACTTAAGAGTTACTTGGAACATTTGACCTTGACAACTTTTATAATATTTTCCGTGTTCTTTCGAATTGATTGACTTTTCTCTTTTTTCTGTATGTGTTCCTTTCCAATACATACATAACAATCAATCCCATCATCTATTAAAAACCATTGTGCTGTTGTTCATCTTTGTAATCAAGCAGGTATTGTTTACACCAGAGCTCGTAGGATGTTCATTGTCTGACGTGTCTATGACCCTCTCTACTTTCTAGGCTCCAATTTGTGTCAAATGCCTGCGGAAATTGCTAGGAATTATCTTTAACAGTTTAACATTGTTGGACAACAGTTTAATTATAACTTCCTTTCTAGTCAAGCATAGTTGCACTCTCTAGTGTTCAGGCAGCGTAATAATTCGTAGTTCATGGTTACGCATTCGCTTATTTATGCAGGTTGGCGTGTGGAGGTTGGCGGAGCTCGTTGCGGTTGTGGGGTAGACGGACGGGCGCTATTTCATTTTGCATTATTATGAGTCAACGCGCGGCAGACTTTCATCCGTAATTCCGCCGCAGGGCGGGCTGAGCTCGGCTCGACCGCAACCTATTAACAGACTCGCACAAAATCAAGAGCTGAAACTTCTGTTATGTTTACGAACCTCAAATAACAACGGCAAATTGAGTCGTGTTATCATTAGTTCACGAACTCAAAGACAACAAAGCATATCGTTCTGTAAAGTCGGCCATACTTATTAAAAGCTAATTGTTGTGAAACCGTTTCTCTATTAACGATGAGTTGCTCATTCTGAGAGAGAAGACTTTTGATTACGATTACACGGTACAATGGCCGCGCGTGAGAGTTGCCGCCTTGTATCGTATTGTATTACCCTACCTACATACCTACCATTGGATTGATTATGTATTACACCGCCGCATGCTCTATTTACTCTGCCGGTAACAATAGAAACGAATAATGATCATTCTGCATTAATTGCGCGTTGCGTGTCGAAGCGAAGACTGTTTGCAATACTTATCGTGTCATGATCGTTACGTGCACCCGATGGAGCGCGGCGGAAGCGAAGCGAGAAAAAAATTGTTCTTTTAAAATTGGGGGTATTATTATCTGAGCGTGGAGTAGTGGAATACATATCATAAGGTCGTATTAATATTCATGATGCGGCGCACCCGGGGCGGGCAGGCTTCACAAAATGGCTGCCGGAGGCGGCCGGCCGAGTCGTGACCGCCAGGAATCCACGCGCTCGCTCCAAACCCTCATCAATTATGCATGAATGCGGCCGATCGCCGATGTTTACTCTCCATGAGACAACAATTTATTGCGTCTTGCAGTTTTTGACATTCGATCGGCGACCGAAGTCTCGCCAGCACCGGTGAGATGACGAAATGGTTACGATTTACGCCCGCTCGGTTCAGACGTTTCATGCTTAAATAAATCGTTCATAATGATCATATACCAATATCCTTGACAGATATGCTGTGGCTTGATTCCAAAAAGCAGTAGATATGCTTTGAAGTTTCCAGAAGCTTTATAAGTCATCGAAAACGAAATGTGTCTTGATTTAATTCATTTAGGGGGTGTATTGTTTGTCACTAGTCCTAAAATATCTAATGATTTATGGTTATTGCGTCAGGCAGGTGCCGTGGATTAATTCTCGTAATAACTGCGACGTCTACGGAGGCACTTACTTGCCCGCAGCTGTGTAAGCTATCGATAACAAGCTGAATACCCTCATTGTTCTCAGCGAAACGGTCACGTCACGACATATAGGTAAGTACATACTTAATTATATTGGCGTATTCCTTCATGATACGGATACGGACGGACTTGAGAAAAGGTATTTTACTGTTGTAAGTTGTAAATTCTCCCACGCAACTTGAGTCATGGCAGTCCGGAAATCGAGATAGTCGTTCAGCTCTTGTACAAGACGAGAGTAAATAACACGCCTCGGCATAACCATATTTGTTCGAGTTATGTCTTTCGTCGAATAACTAAAACGGTATCGCAATGCTCCCAGATACGGCAACGATTAATCGAAACTTTTCCAATATTTTATCATTTTTATCTCTACGTGGAATGCGAATACATATCGGTATTATTACAAACCTCTTATCTACATATTAACTATATATTAATAATATATGACATATTACTTTTATCGTATATTAGTATTTTCATTGCTAATAACCTTTTTATTAGGTAGACTTTTAAAAAGACTAAGTTGATGATCTTCACGTTTAATTTTTAAATTTGTATTTATTTGTGAGAAGCTGACGCACGCACAGTTGGGTTTTTGTTTAGATAAGTGTATCTGCCAACATAATCGATAAATTTCATATCATATTTAAACATGCGCGTTGTGCTATCTGTTAGGACAACGCATGTTTAAATATCCCGGTTGGATAACGGGTCTTATCAGCCGCTGCAACCAGGTTATCGGCTGCCGTGTTTGTATTGTTCTTATCAGCTTATTCCCCAGTTCCCCACCTCTCACAATGCCACTTATCTAACGTATCTAAAGATAGACGCCGCCGCGCCGGCCGCAGTATGATAGAACGCCTACTTTTAAGAAATTATTTAGCCTTTTTATCACGCACTCGTACGTGAATGTTTTCAAATATGCGACCGTACTTATCTTTATGATTTTAATTACTTTCTTATCATTTTTATTAGAAACAGAACCTAGTTATGGTTTGAATTCGGCATATAAACTCGTTTTTGGAACCAAGTATTCAAGTATAGTTCTTTACAGCATTCGTAAATTATTGAACATAGCTATTTGCGTGTATCCAGCCGCTAACTCGATTAGCACAAGGCCAAAACAAGGTATGCGACCTCTTTGCTTGTTTTTCACCTAAGCAAAAACTGCGAAAACAGGTTTTGCCTACCAATTTGCTCGTGTGTATCCGCCTGGTCGATTGACGAAGCACGACTATAAAAACAAGTAACAATAACAACGCCGATGAACAAGTAAAAAGTAATTAAGTTTTTATTGTCGTGTTCATTCGAAATCTTATAAAAACACGAAGAGAGCGGGTTTTGAGAAGCAGGTAGACGTCGGCGTCGGTGTCGGTGGCGAACAATGATTAGAAATGTTTTTATTATACAACTAATCCGGCCATATAACTGACGAATTTAACTGGAAACCAAAAGAACAATGTATGCAAATTCCATCAGACATAAATTGTGTGTGACCTGCTAACTGAACTCTTTGTGTTATATTTAAAACTGGACGTAGAACGGATGGCTTGTCACGGAATAGTTGGCTCTTTGCCAAATTGTAAAATACTTTTAGTATGTTGGTCAACGATCGGTAGGTATTTGTTTATACTGCGTGTATGTACGTTTTACAGGATAAACATTAATTAAGTGTTATTTCCTCATATAGTTACGTGTCTTGTTTACGATGATAAGTTAATTTGTTTTAGATGACTAACCAATGCCCTTTTACACTTCAATAAACAGGCTTTGATTATTAGTTTCGTCGTTAAAATGCGTTTATTTGTTATCTTCCGCTTCTTATAAGTTCATTATCATACTCAGAAAGTAGCTTTTCTATCGCACAGAATATAATTTTATAAAATGAGAGTGAAAAAGCACGAACGAGAAAAAATACAGTTAATCTCGTCGCTAAGAACGAAAATGCCATTGAGGTTTCCACGAAAATCTAATTTATTATAGAATTATGTTTTGCAAAGCGATTCTGAAGCGTGGGCGTGGAGAATTTACCCAATCAATATAAATATTTGATGAATGCCGAGTACGCTTTAACGAAACATAAATCTTTTGAATTATCTAGCTTTCATTAGTTTATATTTCATTCACTATTCTTTTCGTTTTAACACGTGCTTGTAAATATTTACTCTACTTACTCTGTTTTGGACTGTGTTTACCAATGTTTATCTGCTGACTTTCTTTTAACATTTTCGTTCACCAGTACACAAGTGCAACAGCTTTTGCATTGCGACGTGCGGAACGTGCGTCAATATCTCCTATTTCTTCAGCTTCTTGTATCGCTTTAGTTGTTCCGTCCGTTGCAACACTTAATTACATCACAAGTTCCTGTTGACTCTGTATACAATCGGCATTGTCTGGTAACAACATTAATACTTGCATGCAATTACGTGCAAGCATTACGATTAGCGACATCTGCCTTTCCTGTTATGTCCGTCTGTTGTCGTTCCATGTGGATGTGGAGTGGAGGGAGACGGGCGCTGCATCATCGTCGGATCAGGTGCGCTTTGTGCGCGAGGGGGGCTCTCCCCAATTCCGCACCCCTCCCCTCCCGCTGCCCTCACACCCGCTCCACCGTTCACTTGTTGCTACGTTGGCTGCTACGTTGCCGTCGCGAGACTGCCGAACCCCGCGCCCCGTTCTCCTCCACACCATTTCCCTCCCCGCGTTTCAGTCAGTTCTTTGTGCGCCACAGAGGCTTTTGCACGTCTGTGCCACACGATCGCAATCGTTTTTGACATAGTCGTGATCGTACATACACAGCTAACTAGTGTGTGTGCAGGTGAACGTTTGACTTCATCTATTTCCTGACCGCACTCAAGGATAACCGCTGCTGGATCTTAAGGATTTCCAACTTTCTTATCAAGAGGATTTGTGGATTGTGATTGTGACTTCGCCGTGTTTTTTTTTATTACTGAAGATTTTTGTGTCATTGATCCGAGAGTTATAAAAGTGATTTCTGGCAATAAATTAACAAAGCTGTACAAAGCTGAAGGAGATTTTGAGGACCACGTGTAGTTAACATCACTAAAGCGTAAGTATTTTAGAAAAGTAAGATTTTCGGAAATAATAAGATGATTCTTAGCCGCATGTAAAACATAAATGCTGCATGGCGTTTGAGCAGGAAGGAATCAACGCTTAGTGGCTCATAATAATTCAATAATCAGGTCAAACTAAACTGTATGTAGCATTGCCGGGGCCTGACCTAGATAACTCTAGTTAGTTTGAACTTCATTTTATTACCTTTTAATTTGCAGTTCACCAAGTAATTGTAACAATTTTGAAACGAGTTTATTTCCTTAAATGTGCCACATAATATGATATGAATATATCTTTAACAGAAAAATCCTAGAAATATATATTTTAAATACAGCAGTTTCTGTCTCGTTAAATTCCATATATCAGGTAATTTAACTTTGAATACATTAACAATTCATGCCCACTTATGGCTTAACTATACATTATTCCATCAAGGCTCACTAGTTTGTGTCGGTGATTTACACACGTCCCCTACTAGTAATAGTAACAAGATAGCGTCGGAAAACTGTGTTAATTGGCTTGTCTACATCGCCTACCCGCATTACTAGTTAGATAATCACAAACCTAACGACATAATACCATTAGACCTGCGCATGTAGCGGTCTATAAATATCTACGTTGATATTTATTACGTTATTATTATACAAGTCGTGTATATGCTGACCTTTGGTATGGCTCGTTATCGCAAGAACGCTATTGTCATGTGCATTACTATTGTAAATTGTTATAAGGTACCGAATAGGTTATATTTTATCGCATTATTGTTTATTGTTCTATCTAATAAACCGTCTCAGTTGCTCTAATTGGCCGATAATTATAGTTTCATTAGTAGCTCGATGATAGTATTTCGTGTTCTTTAACATCATTATCTGTTTTAATAAGGTCATTGGGATTCGTATAAAAAATTAAGTGAGGTCGTATGTTTTTATCAGCTCATAAGTCTCCTTGACTTGTCTGTAACAAGCATCTAGTTACATTCACTGAGCTAGTGATTAAGTTATCAAATTATAATTGCTCAGATAATGCGTCTCGTTTACCCTTGAAGCGTATATTAACCGCATGTTTGTAATTACTTTGCACACTTTAGCATTATGATTAATTCATTAATAACTTCCAGCGCTCGTGATTTAAGTTTATATAACTGAAATAAGCCTTCGGCATAGTAGATCGTTCGATAAGCATAAAGTATGTGGAAGTTGTCTGAGCGTAGGATCAAGTATTCCAGCGTACAATGGAGCTTTGATTCCGGTCACGAGCTATAGGGACGCGTCGTGAGATGCGAGCCAGATACCAAGCTTGCCTCCGTGTGCTCTTACATTGCGCAATTTACTGCACGAACGAACCAGGTCGTGATTCCAACATATCCTCAAGGCTCTATTACATTCCCAAATCACGAAAACAAAACCTCTTCAAATGATACTCAAATATCTAATCGCTAATTGACCTACCCGAAAATAGCCTGTAAACTGTCGAGAGGTCTCGAACTGGGTTGACATTTTAAAAGCGGGCATGCTGAATAAGTTATCTGTGAGCTTCATTTAGAAAGTGACATCTCCGGGTGCGGTTTGCGGTGAACCTATTCCAGTTTTGAGAGATGGAATTCTCTCACACATGCGGACTAGCATAATGTAATGTCGGTACGGTTAATTGCCTTATTTTAGCTCAGGGAAAGCTTTGTCGCCCTATTAACGGTTATTGTCCGAGTGGAAGTGTTTCATTATACGGTTGGTAAGCCGACGCGCTCTAGTGGCTCGAACGAGATAGCTTTGTGTAGACAAACACGCTCGGATTACGCTGTAACAAGTTATTTGAGATTGTCGCTTCATGATCCTTAACTAGTCTGATATTTTGTAAGAATAAATCACCTCTTGGTTCGGTAACGACTGCCACACAAAAACAAGATTAAAGTGTTTTAGTACCTGCGCGAGTTGAATACCCATGATCATATTGACCATCTATTGATATTCACTGGTAACTACATTTATTAGACGATTTTTCCATGTACCTTACGCAGGCAGTAGGTGTTATACCTACTATGGAAATGACGTGCGTCGGTAATAATAATTTTGTGGTCTAGATATTCCCAGAAGACCCAGTACGTACATAGTTAACTAATGGCACATCGTTTACTGTGCAGCGAGCGGTATTGCGCTGCAATGAATAATTCAAAACCACGCTCGTTCTTGCTCACCTACTTGCGGTAAAAATCTGAAAAATATATTATTTGCAGTTTGCACGAGGTTTCAAATTTCCTTTACCTCATCCCATTCGGTACTTTGTATAAAATACGTGGGAAACAGCACGATGATTTTGCATACTATGAACATTTTTGTAGAGTTTACGTCGGAGTTAGTTCCAGTAGGAAGGATGCAATAGTTTTTGTTGTGCCGAGTTCTGACGGCGGGCCCTTCATAAATAATTCAAGTTGTCGTGGTCAGGATTTACTGCCACCGGTTTATCGTCGCCTCGTCGGGCGTCTGAACTCTGTCTTTCAACATTATACTATTGCTCTTCCCACATCTAATGAAAACCTCCTTCACCGGGCCCGCGCCTTCGTTTGTCTTGTCAATCACAAGTCGGCAGAATGCGAGGGTGGCCGCACTTCCCCGTCGAGTCTTGTATTTGTTGTCCCATTGTCCCCCTCCGTTGATCACTGTCTCATTGTTTAACAACTTTTGTTTACATTTCGCTCAATGCTCGTTTGTTTGTATAGTATAGGTAGATGGAGGCAGGTTTGTTTTCTCCGCTTCGTGTATTCTTTTAACATTGCTAACAGCTGTGGTCCGTCGTATTTCTCGTTATCGAATATTGTTTGTTCAACATCTTTCGTTTCGTTTTGTAAGCAGTAACTAACGCAGCAATTGTAATTTTGCAGTGCATATGTTTTTGTCTGACAACATGCGTACCTTTGGACATTTCTGCTTTGTTTCAGATTATGGCGTTGGCGGGCCATTCATTTGATTTGGAATTGATTAGGTCGACGTTTATTTCTGCCTGTGTAATGTAGTGTATATACAAGTTGATATTGCAGAATAGTAATGTTAGTACTGAATAAGGTTATGCCACTTGGGCGGCTTAGTCAATCAGTCCGTTTGCAGTATTTTTTAATCGTTCGTGCGTAGTATCCATAACAAGTAAAGAATGCCGCTCCCGCACCACATTTGCCCAGATTTCGCCGAGACCGGTTCCCCTCCGGTGAGTAATCGCCGGTTGCATTAAAAATGGCGGCCTCCTCAACAGTATTGCTGAATACATTACATATCATAGCATTATGCGGACGAGATGGTATCTAGCGGCTCACGCACTCGGTGGATAATTACCAGCTGTACACACAATCGCCAGTCGCTGAGCTATTTATGTTTGTTATGAATAATTATTTATGCGATTATTCAGTTGAGGATCGTCGTTAACCGATCCCTCATTAAAATTCCATTGTTCCCTTGACATGCCGACTCACTCTTGTGTAGGTGTCGTATCGTGTCGAATTCCCAGAAAGTAGTCCACTAACTTTACAATTTAATTATCTCGAAAATTTCATCTTGTAATCTGTGGTATCTATTTGTCTTTTAAATAACTTTTCTATTTACTTTCACAATTATTTCTAGAGCATTTCCGTATACAATGGTATTTTCTGAATTATGTTTATCAAAGTGTATAATATAAATGTGATCTCGTCACGCCTCAAATACTCGACTTTTTGTCACATTGCCCTCGTTCTGGTCGGGCGCCAAATGGCTGGTTTTCAAATGCTGGCCGTTGCCGTTGGCGCAGGGCGTCTTGGCCAGCGGCCAGCAGCCATTCACTTACGCCCTGCGATGCCAGGCTCGCCGACATATTGCTTCACCCACACCGGCTATATATCTCGGGAATCTTCCTGTTCCGGTCCGGACGATAACTTTTAAATAGCAAACATTGTTAATCTAAATACTCGAATGAGGTTGATCGCTATTGCCTCATTCTCGTTGATGGATAAGCAACTAATGAAATTTACGTCCAAGGCCTCTCGTATAAAAACTGCCCTCTTTAACGGTATTGCTTATTTATCGAAGTAATTGCTTGTTTACGCCAAATACAATGGTAGTTACTTGTGTTAATTTGGTCCGCCAAGATCGGACACTGGTGCGTGATTAATTGAAATGTCCTATTATACGTGGTGTGAATATGAATACGTACTTGTTTATTTTAAAAAAATAATTAAAGTATATAACATTGGAAGTGTAATACCTTGCCAAGTGAAATTAAATAGTCTCGAATAATACCGAGGTCGAATCGGCCGCATACGACAGATTTTTGCGCGTGTAGGCGGCGCAGTGTGAATGAGCTTATTTTGGCTTTAGCCCAAACGTGTCGTCGCGACCGACTGAACACTGACGTCAGCCGTTTGAAAATATGCAGCTGGCAGTTTGTTGATAACAGTCGTTATTCATTTCACGTGCAGTAGACTGACGCCGCTTTTCCACCATATTTTCGGGCAATAGATTTCAAAAATACAGATAGTATGCCTTCACATAAAATAATAATTGTTTTTTATTGTTTCAGGTGCCACAGAAAGTGTAAACGCGAGTGGTGATGTTGCTAAAGTTAGTGACGAAAATAAGTGCGTGAAAAAAGAGGAAGTGAGCAAGCCGCAGGAGGCTATAGAGAGTGTGAGTGAAGTGCCGAGTGCAGTGAGCGTTACGGGCGCGGATGGTGTGGCCAGCGCCGTGGCCTCCGAGGAGGACGACTGTGTGATAGTGAGCTCGCGAGATGCGGACGATAGATCCGACTCGGGTGTGAGCGGCGTGAGGTCGGGCGGCTCCGCCAGTTCGACGGAGGAGAGGGAGTGGCGCGGCATGGCGCACGGGTACGGAGGCGGTCCGCCCCCGCCGCTGCTGCATCTACCGCCGCCGCCGCCGGCGCTGTACCCCAGTGAGCTGTGGAAGCAGCGATACCAGCCGCAGCTGCACGGCCCGCTGCACCATGCCATCGCGGACGACTACCTCGCCGCGGCGCAATTCGATAGAGAGAGACATGAAAGACTGCTACGGTGAGTTGCTCTTTGGTTTCTTACTTCTAATTGTCAAGTCTTACTTCTTCTTGCATAGATCCCAATTCATAACATTGTCTTTCAAAAATAAAAATTAAACCATTATTAATCGTTATTTCCTATGATGTCTGATTCTGATAATAATGGTTTCCCCGTAGATTACTAATTTTCCCCGACGTCGATGACATTAAAATGACCTTGAACATAAAGCTCTAACATTTCTGAGATTATTTATTCGTTTCTCAGAAATTACTCTCACGTCTTATCATCTTATTATCAGTAATCCTTTTAGTGCTTGATTGATGGTTCAATAGGTACTTCACATGTTTGAAGATATTCCTTGAGTTATGTTATAAAGTTTGTCATTATTTGCAACAAGGTTCCAAACCAACATAGTATATCTTTAAAAAGAACTTCTTACGCAAGTTATTTATCATTCGTTTTCTTCGAAACTCTAAATGGAATTACCATAAAACAAACACGCGCACTGTAAACATCTATCAAAATAAAGTTCGAACACTTGTCGTATCGTATCCGTGACTCACATCACATGTGCGGCAGATGTTTGTCTGCCTTCCAATAAAAAAACTAATTGCCATTCACCCTTGTTCAGCATCAGCGTTCAGCACGTACAAAAATATTTAATTTTATTACATGCATCAGCGATTTTATTTTTAAACAGGCTTATCATCACATACTTTGATGTTGTTATTGCGAGACGATGGTTCAATCTCGACATAAATGTTTTAAGTGGCATTCTCGTTAAATTCCTTTTTACTGGCAATAAAATGTGAAGTGAGAATTTACTAGAAAATGTCATTGGTCGTCAAGTACCGTATAAACATTTCCTTGGTGACTGAAATATTCTGTACAATATTCGTTGCCTTGTATCTCTATCTTATATATGATTTCATTATATCGTTACCTGCATCATGGTTGTATGTGCGAATTTCAGACATTAATTTCTGATTTGTAAAGGTAACATTGAAAGTTAAACAATTAGTCATTTGCAATATTTGTTCTTCTTTCGATTGTATCGTTTTTACTTGAACCGCGTAGGTATTGGAATTCTTACAATTACAATTTTTTTCGTATAGGTATAGCCGTGGCCTGCAAATTCCAGTGATGCATGCCTAGGTTTTCTTTGTTAGGTATGCTTCTCTTTAGGTAGACCTAATACCTACCATAGTAACGATATGGGAAAATTTGTTGCTATTAGCGTCATTAACACAATCTGACTGTGGTTTGACGTCGTGTTTTCCCATTAGTGGTGGACAAATTCGTTGATATAATACAGTTACTCTACTATAATATAGTTCTTACGTAATTTGCAGGAACTGTTGCAGGAAAATAAATATAATGGCAAACTATGAAACAAACTGAACGCGATTAACTTTTTGCTCAACATTACATAACAAGCTAAAGAAAAACCTTAACTTACGGTCTCGATGATAAATTTACAGCGATTGAAAAATAATAAACATTCTCTGAAATTTTTATATATATTACTACACTAGGTAGGTAAGTACATTAGGTACTAACCATAACCACAACAAAAACTATAGAGGTAGGTTACTGGGTACCATGACCTTTAAGAACTGACACATACCTACTTGCCTATACCTACTTACGATACGATGCCAAATCGCAAACTCATTCTGACGTAATTATTTGCTAGAAATAACACGCAGCCATGCAGGTATAAAACCGGCTTGGAAACATATTAAAATTGTTTAGGTAAATAAATAAGAAACTACAAAAAATATGGAAATTTTGGCTGTTTGTATTTTAATAAAATTAACAGAGGAAAACCTCGAATATAACGAGTTCTTTTCTACAATCTTCGTTAATTCAGTTTCTATTCTATTCTATTCTACTATAGTCTTGGTTCCACGAGTATAATGTATGTACTGTATCGTGTGAGTTTACAAGTTTGTTTAATTCAAAATCTTTATAACAGCCACACACAGGACGACCACTGCTGACCGTAGGGTTGCCAACCGTTCTATAATATATAGTATTTTACTGTATTTAGAGTCTGCGTACTGTTGAAGAAATCGTTTAATGACTGCGAGACAATATTATTTTATTTTAGACACAAAAAATGATAAAAAGTGCAAGAAGTGCCCTGAAATATAGTTTTTAAAATAAATAAGTAACAAATAATATCTATGTTTATTTTTTATTTTTAGATAAAATACTTATTTTTTAAGTGTACTATATTTTAAGGGCTTATTTGAAAAATACTATATTTTTCCGAAAAAATGTTGGCAACCCTACATAGGCCTCATCCATAGATTTCCAAGCGACCTATCTTGTGCGTCTTGCAACCAACAACCCAGCAACCTTTATCAGGTTGTCTTTCTATCTAGTGGGGGGCCGTCTCACGCTGAACTTTCCAGTGCGTGATCTCCACGCTAGAACCTTTCTTTGTTCAATCAATTGGGTGTTAATTTCAGTTTCTAGCATTGCTATTAGCTTAGGCTTGGAGCAGGTGGGACATTTATATTTCTGCGCGTTGATGCTTCTTAATACATTATGTACCGGACATATTCTTGTTTACTTAATAATGCATATCTTTTAATCTTGTATTTTTGTATCTACAAAGTAAAGTGGGATTTTTCACCATCAAATGGCGTTGTCTTACAGTTTATACTTACTTATATATTTTAGTCGCGTCTTTGCCTGAGAGGTTGGTAATAGTTTTCGGACTTTTCATATTACATATTTCCTTTTCGTTGTCAGTTTCCATTCCATATAGCAATCTTCAGTTCTCTTTGTTCGCAGCTTCTTTTCATAGCTTCACGGGGACAGTATGTATACCGACACTTCTATTCCTTATTCCGTTCCACAAGAAGCTCCCTTTTGTACATTTGACTAACTTTTCATCTTCCATATCCAGCTACGAAATCTCTTGGACCTACCTTTATAAAATTTTCTTTGTTGTTCAATGTGTTTTGTCCATTAATTTTCTCAAACTCTCTTAAATACCTCTTTTTTTGTGTACTTGTGGTGTGTCAAGTCAAGATACAACTTATGTTAGTAGATCTAGTATTTTTTAGTTTTTATTATTCATCTGTGTAACAGATGTGAATAATGGCATTTATGTCATGAGTGGGACGTGTTCTCGGAAATAGACATCATCTGGTGTTTATTACCTACTAACCTACTGTAAGGTTACCTATCACATAAATATATTGAATATATTTGGAATTTTGACTGACGTCATCGCTTGCATTATTGGTATTTAAATTTATTTTTAATAAATCTACTGGAATACTATCCAGTTACTACATAAATTGTCTGAATAATAAAAAATACGTTTACTTACCAAAATACATCCCAAGTTTTATGGTTACTTTGAATATAATATGTAAATAAATAATGTAATGATCTATCGAAACATGGCAATTATTTTGAAAAGAATTGTGTGCAGTCGGATTTTACGTCATTGGAATAGTTTTTCTTTATTAGGTAGATAATATATGCGATGCTAAAGCGGAACTCGTACCGAATAGTTGCATTGTACTGTAGTTACTGTGCATTGTACTGAATAGTTTATAAACAGCATCGCAAATTCGCAATAAGCCAGCCAATCACATGCAGGTGCCCCACAACTCTCATTTCACTTATTTCTTGGTGGCTCTGTTCTATCTTCATACTGTAGCAATGAAATATAAGGTCCGATTTGATGTCTATCAATTTGCACCGTGATATCTTTTATTCAGTAATTATTATTTATATTTTGGTTATTAATTCATAAATTTTAGATACAAACACAAACCTACAGTAAGTACACAATTCTTAAAACTAACACAAAATCTTAGTAAAAGTACTTTGTACGAAGGTCTACACCAGAAATAAAAAAACTAACCAAATAATGCTAAATAATATAAATAAATTACTTATAACAATCAATATATTTAATAAGCAAGCACCAAGTTTCACTTTATATTGATAAATTACACTCAAAAACACTAGTTAATCTTGGATCAATATTTCGACAAGAGCATATTATTATTCCAATGTTGTATCATTTGGTTCTGTGGTTCGTTGGTAATATTTTGACACCAGTCAAATCGGACTTATTATATTTCCACGAGTTTAGCTGTACGCTAGCTATATAATAAAGTAATATATCCTACAAAACTTGATTGTAACTGGCACTTTAATAGATAATCTAGGCCACTTTACCTTGTGATTCATCTCTGTTGACGCAGATTTGTGTCATCCGCTCTTCTCGTCGAATAACTTCATGTCTAGCGTTTCCTGTTAAAATGTCGGTGGTGAGATTGAGCAGGTTGGATCTTGACCACAACCGCTTCTGTCTAATCGCTGTTTCTGTTCCTATTTACCTGACTACGGCAAAGCCAAAATGAAAGGTTATGTGTTTAGCTATTCATATAGGTATGTATGTTTAAATTTGCCTATGTTTCACCGTAGAGCCTAAACTACTCATCAGATTTTGAAGAATGAAATGTCAATCGATTCGTTATTATGATGCGGGTGACAAATGCTACATTTTCACCCGACTACGGCAAAGCCAAAAGGAAGGGGTTTTTTACAGTATATAGATGTATGTTCCATCGTAGCGCCTAAACTACTCATCCGGTTTCGATGATGTCAATCGATTCGTTATTATGGTGCGGGTGACAAAGCCTACATTTTCACCCAACTACGGCAAAGCCAAAAGGAAGGGGGTTTTTTACAGTATATAGATGTATGTTCCATCGTAGCGCCTAAACTACTCATCCGGTTTCGATGATGTCAATCGATTCGTTATTATGGTGCGGGTGACAAAGGCTACATTTTCACCCGACTGCGGCAAAGCCAAAAAGAAGGGTTTTTTTTACAGTATATAGATATATGTTTCATCGTAGCGCCTAAACTACTCATCCGGTTTCGATGATGTCAATCGATTCGTTATTATGGTGCGGGTGACAAAGCCTACATTTTCACCCGACTACGGCAAAGCCAAAAGGAAGGGGTTTTTTACAGTATATAGATGTATGTTCCATCGTAGCGCCTAAACTACTCATCCGGTTTCGATGATGTCAATCGATTCGTTATTATGGTGCGGGTGACAAAGGCTACATTTTCACCCGACTGCGGCAAAGCCAAAAAGAAGGGTTTTTTTTACAGTATATAGATATATGTTTCATCGTAGCGCCTAAACTACTCATCCGGTTTCGATGATGTCAATCGATTCGTTATTATGGTGCGGGTGACAAAGCCTACATTTTCACCCGACTACGGCAAAGCCAAAAGGAAGGGGTTTTTTACAGTATATAGATGTATGTTCCATCGTAGCGCCTAAACTACTCATCCGATTTTGAAGAATGAAATGTCAATCGATTCGTTATTATGGTGCGGGTGACAAAGCCTACATTTTCACCCGACTACGGCAAAGCCAAAAGGAAGGGGTTTTTTACAGTATATAGATGTATGTTCCATCGTAGCGCCTAAACTACTCATCCGGTTTCGATGATGTCAATCGATTCGTTATTATGGTGCGGGTGACAAAGCCTACATTTTCACCCGACTACAGCAAAGCCAAAAGGAAGGGGTTTTTTACAGTATATAGATGTATGTTCCATCGTAGCGCCTAAACTACTCATCCGGTTTCGATGATGTCAATCGATTCGTTATTATGGTGCTGGTGACAAAGACTACATTTTCACCCGACTACGGCAAAGCCAAAAGGAAGGGGTTTTTACAGTATATAGATGTATGTTCCATCGTAGCGCCTAAACTACTCATCCGGTTTCGATTATGTCAATCGATTCGTTATTATAGTTCAGGTGAAGTAGGCTATCATCGACATAGATATTACGTAGTCGTGTTTGTTTTTAAACTTATATAACTTGTTCTTACTTCTGTATCTATCAATTTCTGTTGTTGGGTAAAATTGCTTAGATAGATAATCATAATTACGCCCCAACGGCAGTGTTGGGAGTATCTGCCAGGTTAATGGTAATCTATTACCTTAGTTTTAAAGTGTCATCTACCTAAATTATTATTCCACACTAAGTCGGTACCTGGAAATCCTTACTGATAAAAAGTTAATCTTTACCCGATACTTGCCCCGATACTGCAGTGCATCGGGGATGTTTGCCCATTATCACACAGATGGCTTTCACGCCATCATGCGCAAAAAAAACGGCATCGTTGATGCGCAGAGTTCGGGACAGTCGCAACAGCATCCTGAGGACGGTGGCTGAGTGCTGCACATCTCCGCTCTGGAGGTGCTTTGTGCGAAGGGTGATTAATGACGGAGGTAATTTCCTCAATTAGTCACCCTTGGCACAAAATGGCAGATACTATTTTCACGCAGTCCCTATTTTATACTTGTTTTATTTTCTGTGTGTATTATTTTACTTATTTATTTAATGTAATAGAAACCAACACAGATTTTTAAATTTAATTTTGATTTGATTTAATTTTGATGTAATTGCAATTTAATTTTTATTTAATTTTAATATCATTATAATTTAATGTAATTTTAATACTATTAACATATGGATCATGGATATCTGAAATAAATGACTATTTAATTTAATTTATCTAGGTATTTATTATTTCTTTGTTAACGCACCAAAATGGTTGGCCCGTTCTTCGTGTGTACACAGTATGCACCAAGTTCTTCCTTGTTTTTTTTTATGTTTTACGTTTATTTCATTGTTTCCTTTTTTGTCTTTTCTCTGTCTTAAAATGTAACTGTATTGTGTGCTAATGTAGTGAATAAATGATTGTCCTATGTCTGTGGTAGAAACAGTGCGATACCTATTCTCCGACAAATAATTACACTACTATTTATTTTTGACGTTTAGTGGGACGTTACCAATTTTAGAGAAGAAATAAATATTAACGTGAAAATATGATTAATACTAAATATGAATAAAAATAAAATGTGAACAGTTGAAGTGACGATGAGACATTGACTTAATTTAAATAAAGCAGATCTTTCATTGAGCTGAACTAAAACACTTTTTCCTCAAAATCTGTGCTGTTCATAAGCGGCATAGCAACATTATTATGCATTTAATGTCGGTGTGTATCATGTCAAAATTACTCAATTTTGACATGATAGGTACTCAGATATAAAATTCGATTAATATTTTTGATGTTTATGAAATGTCAATATGCCTAATATTGTTAGAATGATAACCCACCTGACATTCGAACTGCCTGGCATCCGTTACCGCGGGAGCTCCTGTGCTCGCGATCCTTTCCATAGCGCATGCTACAAGAGTCTGCCACAAGTCCTGGCTAACGTTGGTCAAGTTAGCCAAGACGTCGGCCACGTTACGTCTGAGAGGCCAACCTCAAGCGCTCCAGACATCAGACATCACCCCGTGACTCAGAGATAGTCGTCTCTGACGTTGAAGCCAGGACTAAGCACTGAAGTCCGATCCTTACCCACACTTCCCAGACAACAATGGTCTAAGTGTTGAAGACCCATGATGATATTATAGGTACAAGCCTAATCAATGCCATCTAACGTCGGGTACAATCTCTGCGGTTATTTATAGTAAACTAATGAGCCTGGTGTGTGCCATATTCTTACTAATTTCGGATAAAGTTGCCCCGTTGAAGCGAAATACAGATTTACAAAAAAAATTATGGTCGTTGAAAACAATTTTGACGAAAATTGGCTCACAAGTTCCTTGATTTATTTAATTTTTTTAGTCAATCGTTATATTTGATTGGGAGGAAAATAGGGGGGGGGGGGGGAAGGGAGGAAGTTTGCTGTAGCGTTATTTATTGACGGATTTCAATCAAATTTGAGAGGCACACTATGACCTCATTCTACACAAAATGTTACGAAAAAATTACAAAAGGGGGAGTGGAGGGGGGGGGGGAAGTTTGCTGTAACGTATATGGACGGATTTCAATTTACGATTTAGTTTTGGAAAATTTATACCTTCCGCCTTCACGAGACGAACCCGTAGACACCAGATAAGACCTAGAACCCCCTTGGTCCTACGACGCGAGTAATCACTATAACATACCTATACCTACCAATATTGTGCTCAAAAGTCTACATAGGTAGACCTATTGGGAAATTGAAGCACCGGAAATTCGATTTAAAATTGGACTTTCTTCTTAAATTTTGCTGCGTAAAGTAGGTATATATTTAAAACAGTGTTACCTACCTACGAATTTTTGCAATATTTTTTTCTATCTATGAAAGGTCCATGTAAAAGTTTCGTTATTGTTATTATTATTATTATGTTATTTATTTGTTTGTTACGCTATCACGTGGTAACGACTAAACTGATTTCGATAAAATTTGGTATAAGTATAAATAGATTCTGACCTGGATTGAGACAGACTACGTTTTATTGACAAAACACGCGTGCGAAGCCGCGGGCGTAAGCTAGTTTTAGAATAATGAGCATACCAAGTCTCGGTTGAGTGTACCTATTGTATATTTTTATCACGGAATTCATTCAAGGTCAGTAATCACGTCAGTACAGTACTCAAAAGTCGCTGTAGGCCAAGGTGAATGAACGAGCCAATCAGCTTTACTGATTTGTTACTGTTCGTATAGGTACATACCTACGAAGTTTTGCATTTCATTTTACTAAAACATTACATAATGGCCTTATACTAACTACATACTCTTTATGAAATAAATAATGTTAGAGAACTAAAGCTATAATTTCTCGGAAAAAAAGAATTTGCAATTACAGTCAAAACCGTTTATAACGACATCGAGGGGACCGTATAGTTGCCGACGTTATATCCGATAGTCGTTTTAAGCAATACAGTCAGTATAAATATACAATGGAAGGGACCATACAATCTGGCTGTAATAACCGATAGGTCGTTGTAAACGATGTCGTTATAAACGGTTTTAACTGTAGTAACAAAAATAAAAAAGTTTGTTACATCCATACACGCAAGTAAATGTCAAATCTTTCATTAACCTTGATGCTGTGCGTTTCATGTCACTGTCAGTCAGCAGATGTCAAATTCAGCAAGCAAGCCAGCCAGCGCATTTTAATAAGTTGCTTCTCTTGTTTGTTTGAATTTCAAACTTTGAAACAACCAAGTCAATCGTTCGTTTCACAACATTTGTGATTTGTGGTTTTTGTGGTTAGTCAATAAATGCGCGCAAGCAGGTTTGAAATAATACATTTTAGTTAGTCTCATCGGTGTGAAATTCATCCCGCGGATGCCTGCTGCTTGCATATTTCTACAAATTCAAAATGATTTTTTCTAAAATCAAACTACATCTACATAATTAACTAGTTTCCGAATGTTTTCATTCAATATTATTTTATTTCATAATTGTTGTTGCAAAAGTTATGTACTGCCAGCACCGAACCGTTCTTCACAGTTCTTCACTTCGTATTTCGAAACAAAACACTGATAAGAATAAAAGAAACACTGCAGCTTTAACCAAAGAACTGCATGGAAAATTTAATAATAAGTGATCTTAATAATTATCAAGACTTTGATTTAAAATGATGAAATGATCTTGACCCACTTGTGTTGCATACCAAGCACTTGGACTAGTTGATTGTTTCTTTCATTTCTTACCTTAATTATTATACACTCTGTAACATGTTGCACGTAATTCTATACTTACCAATGTTTGGTTTATCTCGTCAATACTGCTATGAAAAAATATAGGACCATAAACACTGTATGTATAGTTGAAAATAAGTACCTAAATCATTCTCAAATATTAATTTTAAAGCTTGATTAATTATTATTACAACCAAACTGAATGATGTAATTTTGGTGTAGATAGTTATCAACTCCAATATTATGAAGTGAAAAAGTCAAAACAAGTGTCAAAATCCACAATGTATGTACTTCACTTTCGAGTTATGTACTTAATATATTCACTCTGCTTCAAGTCTTATAAACAAGATTTATTTTAGTATTCAGTTTATCTTGACAACAAAACACTCAAAAAAAAAAGTCACTCTTTGGTGTTCCACAGCAACATTGTTGTCTGTGAAGCATTAAAAAATATAAAAACAAGGTGTGTGTATACAAAAATCACTGACATAGCCCAGAGGATTAGAAGGCTGCAGTGGCTGGCAAGGCACAGCTTGAAGTGGCAGTGGTTGGCGTGAAAGGTTTGAGTGGAGACCCCCTCTAGACAATAATGGAAAGACTAAGAAAGTGGATATCCTTTGGCTGATATGATTATGATAAGCATGCATACTCTCCATATGAAAGAGTTTTGAAATAGCATTAGGTAATGTAAGCTTCTTAAATTCAGGAAGCTTTTGATTAGTAAACTATAAAATACCCAATATCATTGTTTTTAACTTTATGTGATATGAGTTGCTAGTATTGATGAGATTTTTCTGTTTCTCTTTTGATTTCCTCCCTCTCATGATATATTTTTATACAATATTCTAAATAACCTCTCCTTTTCTTGCAGTGATCGGAGGGAACAGGAACAACGCGAGTTGCTGGAGAAACAGCAAAAAGAGAGAAAAGAAAGAGAACGGATAGAGCAGGAAAGAGAGAGGGAGAGGGAAAGAGAACGCGAGAGGGAGAAACAAGAAAGAGAAGAGAAAGAAAGGAGGGAACAAGATGCCGCATCGAAATTAGTCTCGAGGCATTTTGAAGAATCTCTGAGGCTGGCCAACCAAAAGGTTAATATTTTGATTGTACGTTATTTTACTAGTTGTGTTTATGTCTACACACACACACACACACACATACAATTAAACAATTTAATGTAATTACAACTTATCCTCTGACCCTGAACATTTAATACCATTGATTATTGTAAATTGACTACTTACAGGAACTTTAAGGAATCAACCTTGATCTTTATAGTAAGGTCAATGGAATAATGAACTCGTATTTTGTTTATAATAAAAAAATAGAAAGGCAATAGAATCAAATGTATTTTGAATCAATGTTCTGTGAGTGATCTATTTTAAGGACCCCGTTCATATAGATTTTGCTTAGATTATTATTTTTTTATTATTTGTCCCACTATACTGGATATTACACGAAACAATACAAAGAAAAAAAAAGTGTACATCCTTCTAGAAGTAGGCACACCATGCAAAAATAGTTTGAAATGGAAGGTAGTTTGAATGGAACTTAGACAGACAAAAATAAAGAAAACAAAATTATCATTATAATACACTTGCTACCAAAACCAGCTAGAGGTTTTGAAATCAGGAGTTTATTGACTGTGTTGACGGATGCACCCGAGATATCAAACAGATTAAGGTGTTCATTGTAGTAGTACAAGCACATGCGGTACAACGCCGAGTTTTGACCGTAGTTAGTGCGACAACTGTGGGGAAAGAATGTTTCAGGATTCTGAATTCGACTAGAAGTGTGAGGTACAATACTCTAACTCTAATAACTCTAGTTTATATAAATAGCTCAGGACATTCTATGGCACCTTGAATAATTGATCATTATGTAGTTTAGTATTTGTCTGCAAGATATCTCACAGTAACATTATTGTTATGATATTACCTAACAATGTACACAGTTTCTGTTTTGGTATTGGTGTGAAAGAGACTTCTGTAGGTATGATCTGTTTTATGATAACATATAGTGTGTTGTTACAGAGAGATCAGCGAAGCACGTCGTGGTCGCTCCTGCACAGCCTCGCACCGTCGCGTGGCGCGGCGGGCGAGCACGAGCGCATGCGTGCCGCGCAGACGGAGCGCGAGCGTGCGTACTACAGCCCGCCCGCGCACCCGCCGCGACCCGACTACATGCCCCACGGCCGGCTGCCCATGCCTGCCAAACCCGACAAAGCCGCTCCACACCCCTCCCTACCCAAGGGCGAGCCTAACTTCGCGCCTTACAACTACCCGTACCGGTACGACAAGATGAAGGACCAGCACCTCCCGGCGCCTCCGCCTCTGCTCCCCGAGAAGAACTCCGTGATAGTGAAGCACGACGCGAAGCAGATTCACCTTGAGCAGAAGCACCCGTACCCTGGCAAGGCGCAGCAGCAGCAGCAGCAGCAGCAGCAGCACTACCTGCCGGCGCGGCCGTACCGCACCTCGGCGTCGCCGCACGCGCACCCGCAGCACCCCCTGCTGCCGAGCGGCACGCACGCGGCGCAGCACGCCGCCGCGCTCGCGCAGGCGCAGGACAAGAGCCGCAGGCTCTACCAGCCGCAGCGCTCCCCCGCCGCGTACTACGCCGCGCATGCGCACCAGCCGCTCTCCAAGCCCAAAGTGTCCAGTCCGGCGCCGCAGCACATCTACGGCAAGCCGAGCAGCGTCACGTGCGCGCCGCCCGCGCCCATGCACTACGCGGTCGCGATCGACGCGCTCGTCTCCGCGCCCAAGGCGGAGCCGCCCCCCGTGCCCTACCCGCCGCCTTCCGCCTACTCGCCGGCCCCACGTGCGCGCCCCCCGCCTGCGCACTCGCGCACGCCCGAGCCACGGGCGCGCGTGCCCACGCCGGGCGAGCACGCGCCGTGCCAGACGCAGCCGCTGGACCTGGGCGTGGCGAGAGACGACCCCGACCGTCTGTCCCCGCGCCGGCGCCAAGCCGTCGCCGAACCCTCCGATGCGGACGCGAAGCGACGCCGGCTCGAAGAGCCCCCTCCTCCGGAGCCGCTGATAGCCGCGGCTGCGGGCACGGGACGCGCGCCACATGGCTCGGAGCCGGCCCCGCAAGCCCCCGGTCCCCCCTGCGATGTGCGAGTCCCCTCCGCGGACGGCAGCATCGAGGCCCCGGAGCGCGCTGCCGGAGCGTCGCCGGCGCCGCACCGGACGCCGACCGCCAGTCCCGCGCCGGCGACCCCCGTACCCTCCCTCCCCCCGTCGCCGCCGCTGGCCCCGGCCCCCGCGCCGACGCCCCCGGCGCCGCCCGCCACTCCTCCGGTCGCAGAGCAGAGCACCCCGGACAAGGCCGCCGGCTCACCCCTGGGAGCCGCCCCGGTGCGGCACCTGGGCAAGAAGGCCTGGCTGCAGAGACACGAGACGGCCCCTATCGGCGAGGGCGATTGTTCCGGCGGAGGCGGAACCTGCATCACGTTACCTATGGCGATCTCCCGCGCGTCGGAGCCCGACGATTCCAGCTCGAACATCGTCGTCCCGGTGGCCGCCAAGTCAATCCAGCGCGGGACTCGCAAACCGGCGAAACCGCGCAAACCGAAACCAAACGGCCAAGTCGAAGACGTCGAGGAGGACAGCTCCAGCTCGGACCGCGACGCGGCTCCGCCGAAACGCAAGCCGCCTAAAGCGAAGCGGAAAAAGGGCGCCGTGCCGCGGAAAGCCGGCGAAGAAAGCAAGCGGAAGAAGCCGTCGGAGAGCGGCAGCGAAAGCGACAAAGAGAGCGACGATAAGGACTCTGAATCCGGAGGAAGCGGCAGCGGCAGCGGCAGCACCTCCGGACGGAGAGGACAAGCCGGTAGAGCAAGAGGTAGGCGCGCGGGCCGCGGCGGTGGTGGCCGAGGGGGAAAGAGACGGGACGAGCCCCCTACGAGACGGTCCACCCCGGCCGCGCCCTCAAAAAACACCACCGAGTCATTTCTACAAAACGGGCCGTGTTTTGAGGTAGCGCCGCGGCTGGCCAAATGTCGCGAGTGCCGCTGGTCACCCGCGCAGCGCGACAAGGATATGCCGAACATCTTCTGCCGATTCTATGCCTTCCGGAGACTCAAATACGCCAAGAACAGACAACTCACCATAGCTGGATTCTCGGATCCCTACAAAGATGCTGTAGAGGTGGGTTACACTCTTTTTTCTTAACCTAAATAACCTTAAACATAAGACAAAGTAAGAGCCTGTCAATGAGAAATAAAAATGCATATTGTTTTATTGTTCAGTTATTTTCGTATTCATTTCAGTTTCTGTAAGATTCCCAATCGAAATTGTATTATTATTTATTTGCAGGAAGATAAAAAGCTATGGCTTTCATCATCAGCGGGTGCCGCCGAGCTCGACATCGAGATGAGTTGCTTCCTATTGAGAGAGATCGGAGACCAGTTCTGTAAGCTTCTGTTGCAAGAGAAGCAAGCCGAATCACATCATTTGAATGAAGGTACTACTTTTACAAACACTATTTTGTACTACTTACTATTTATTGGTGTCAACAATCCGGTTGGTTGGTAATCTGGGATGTTGCGGATGCAATTTTTTAGACATCCGCGGATGCGAATTTTTGAAGGCGAATGCAGATGCGGATGCGGATAAGAAACTTTGTTTCTCTGCAGAAACAAAACATAAATATAAAGTATTAACTACAGGAAACTCGCTTAACATACAATACTCACTGTATACTCAAAATAACACTTAAAACTGCAATGTTCATACGATAAGCGCAAGTAAACACGTTATGATTGATTTACGAGTTAAAAATGATAAACAATAACAACCGCGTGGGACCTTACCGAAATCTTCGCTACTATTGGTCAATCAGCACGTCCCACAGCACGCGCCACTCGCAAGCCCCACCCAATTTCTTTCTTGCCGTGACCTGCGCTGTATCTGCATCCGCATTGATTATTGCGGATGCAGATGCCCAAATCGATGCGGAGGATCCGCATTTGCGGATGCGGGTGTGAATATTGGGAATATTGCGGGTACAAATGACATAACTTGTAATACCCTTAAGTAGCAATAGTTTGGTTAATAATGTTGTAAAAACCAAAAGACCTACTGCCAACTATATATATATGTACTATAATAAATATTGCTGGACATTTCACATAGCGCTAACTAGCCCCAAACTAAACAGAGCTTGTACTATGGGAACCAGATAACTGATAGAATACTTATATACATTTTTTTTGTAAATATGTACATACTTATAATATATAGAAAAACACCCAGACACGGAACAAATATCTGTAGATCATGCAAACATTTGTTTCGTGGCGGGAATCGAACCCGCTACCTCTTTGCGTCTCAGCCGGCTATACGTCCACTGCGCCACGGAGTTCGTAATCAGTAGATCTTTAAGTTAGGTTTTTTTATACCAACCTGACTATTGACACCGATAAGTATCACTTAGTAAAAAGGTAATATTAACCTATTATATATATAATAGGTTGGGGAAAAAATCTTTTTGCATTATAGTATGTATGAACTTGTAATAAAATCTCTTTGGCTATACTATTTGTATCTGACTGGTTTTGGTATCATTTAAAGTTTAAATTTTAAAGAAGATAATTCCGAATTCAAATTAGGAAAATGTGTGATTTTTATTTGTTTTTCGTACTGAAAAGATGAGTGAATCTAATAAAGAAATTCGATACATTTTAAAATTTTACTACAAAAAGCTACAAATGCAACGCAAGCCGCGAAAAAAATTTGCGATGTTTATGGACCTAATGCAGTATCTGTGAGAGTAGCACAAATTTGGTTTAAGCGTTTTCAATCCGGAAATTTTGATGTCAAAGATGCACGTCGCTCTGGTCGCCCTATTACGGATAAAATTGATGCCATTTTTGAAAAAGTGGAGCAAGATCGGCATATCAGTAGTAACGACGTAGCTGAAGAACTGGGAATTGACCACAAAACAGTTTTGGCGCATTTGAAAAAAACTGGCTACACAAAAAAGCTCGATATTTGGGTACCCCACGAGCTCACTGAAAGAAACCTAATGAACCGTGTACTCATTTGTGATTCTTTATTACGACGTAATAAAACCGAACCATTTTTGAAGAAGCTGATAACTGGTGATGAAAATTGAATCACGTACGACAAGAACGTGCGAAAAAGGTCGTGGTCAAAGGCCGGTCAGGCTTCACAGACTGTGGCGAAACCCGGGTTAACTCGCAACAAGGTGATGCTGTGTGTGTGGTGGGATTGGAAGGGCATTATTCATTATGGGCTATTACCACCAGGCAGGACCATCGATTCTGAACTCTACTGCGAACAACTGATGAGATTAAAGCAAGAAGTTGAGAGAAAGCGGCCGGAAGTAATCAACAGAAGGGGTGTGGTTTTTCATCATGATAATGCTAGACCTCACACATCTTTAGCCACTCAGCAAAAATTAAGAGAGTTTGGCTGGGAGGTGTTAATGCATCCGCCGTATAGTCCTGACCTTGCACCTTCAGATTTCCACCTGTTTCTGTCTCTTCAGAATTCTTTAGGCAGTGTCAGGTTAACATCACGAGAGGACTGCCAAAACCACTTATCGCGGTATTTTGATCAGAAGCCCCAAAATTTACAAGTTTTACAAATACAAATTTACAAATTTTGTAAATTTACAATTTACAAAATACCTACAAGATGGCAAAAAGTTATCGAACAAAATGGTACCTACATACTTTAGTTAAATGTAAATAAACTATATAAAAAAATGTTTTGAATTTTCTTAAAAAATGCGAAGAGACTTTTTCGCCAACCTAATGTTATATTTAATACTTATAGCTAAGTTTTACCTACTTAAATATTATAATATCTACCTTTATTCCTAGCTCTATCTAATATAATTTGTGTTTATTATCTAAAGTTGGCTTATGATTGGCAACAGATAAGACGATAGCGTGGAAGCGCGTGGTGCAAGGAGTCCGAGAGATGTGTGATGTTTGCGAAACCACCCTGTTCAACTTCCACTGGACCTGCGGGAAGTGCGGGTTCGTCGTCTGCCTGGATTGTTATAAGGTATGCAGTGACGCTTATGCATATATGTATTTACATTGGGGGGAAAAGGAGGAAAGTTTGCTGTAGGGTTATTTGTCGACGGATTTCAATTAAATTTGAGAGGCACACTAAGGACTTCATTCTACACAAGATGATGTGAAAAAAATTCCAAAAGGGGGGAGTGGAGGGGGGAGAAGGGGGGGGGGAGGTGGGTGTAACGTTCTATATGGACGGATTTCGATTTTTGATTTTTTTGTAAAATTTATCTCTACGCATACCAATCAGACTACGCAGTCACGAGATGAACCCGTAGAGACCAGATTGGATCTAGGAGCAAGGGAACGCGAGTAATCGCTAAAACTTATACTTATATTTATATATTTAGTTCAAAAGTCTACATAGATAAGCCTATTGGAAAAACACGCGTTGTTTAAGGACCTGAAATTTGATTTGAAATAGAACTTTCTTTGTTAATTTTGTTGTGCAAATTACTTTTTGGAGTTGGGACGCGAGGTCTACTGTTCTCACAGGACCACTAGTTTTTAAATGTTATTTGTATTGTTACAGTCGAGAACAACGGGTGAAACGGGTACTCCAGTAACTGAGACAAACAATGCGAACACCACTGCCAATGGCGAAAGAGATACATTCGGGTAAGATATATTACATTACTAGCCTATTTGATTCAAATTAAAAAAAAATTACAAAACAGATTTAAAGACTGAAATAATGATATGGCAAATTAGCCCTAAACATAACGGAGACTTTTGAATGTTTAATTATCACAGGGTTAATTCACGTAATACAATTTTAAAATCAAACTAGAATTGACACAAACGAGATTGAATTATGAATAGAATATATTTTGGTATTCTGCTCCACTAATTATACAATATTAGCTTGATATAAATAAAGTGTATAATCGCATGCCAGTCTACTCACACCATTGTATTGACATTACATGAAGACCGTTTATTACTGTTTGATCTCTAAACATGTTTAAATTTGACGTATTTGTATGATTTGACAACTCTCTAAATAAATCATATTTAGACACTAAATACGTTTAGGCATCGTTGCGCAAGTCAAAGCTTGAATTTTAGTATATGAAGTTAGGTGAATAAGTGTTTTTTTTTATTTATTTAAACATACACCAACAGTACACATATGTTATCACTTTATAGTTAATCAATCTTATAACATCAATCTTTATAGTTAGGTGTTTAGTTTGATTTAGTAGTAGCAACGAATAGTAAGGTTGTTGTTGTGTGGTGCAGATGGCTGACGTGCACGTCGGGTGGCGCGCATCCGGCGCGGCGTCTGCTGCTAACGCAGATCGCGGCGGGCGGCGCACTGGCTGCCGCAGCGCTGCGAGCGCACGCCGCACGCGCCGCCTTCGCGCTGCCGCCCTGCGCCTGCGGGGACGCCACGCAGCCGACATCCGCCACCAAGGCAGCGGCCAGAGCATTGTTACAGAAAGCTTTGCAGAAGGTTAGCTACACCTAGCATGACTTATTTATGGGGGAGGGGGGGCATTCCCTGGCCACCTACATAGTTCACCCGTCTGTTTGTTTATTTGATTATAACGCTTTTAAACTTTAACACCACCCCTCTCAAACGCTGGAGAGGGGGCTGCAGTTATGTTGCCCCACCTCTTCATCATCGACATGTGGGTTGGCGAGCATTGATAAGAGCTGATGATGTTGGAAGCGAGGATGCTGCCCATCTCAATTTATAATCCTGCCCCAGGCATAAATTCGAAAGTCTCTCTGTTTGTTACGTTTTCACAGCTGGACCGATTTAGATGAAATTGGGAATACAGGTTATGACTGAGATTGAAACATGGACTTCTTTTTACCCGACTGCGCAAAAGAAGGATAGTGTTTTTATTGACAAACAACTTGTGCGAAGTCGAGTCAGCTAATTTACTGATATGTTACCTGAACTCTTCCTCCCCCATATATTTCCAGGGCGGCCGAACTTGTACGCCCTGCACCCAACGGCTCCCAGGAGCTTTTATCAGATCTTTTCATCTAGTGGGAAGGCGTCATAAGCTGTGTTTTCCAGTGCGTGGTCTCCACACGAGAACCTTTCTAGCCCAATGGCCGTCAGTTCTTCGAACTATGTGCCACTTCGCTAATCCTTTGTGGTATGACAGTGACTTTGGTTTAGAAGACGGCAAAAGCTAAAGATAATTAACTCTTCTTACAGAATGTCAAAAAAGAAGACATAACAGAAGAGCCATCAACCAACGGCTCGTCCCCAGTCAAGTCGGAGAACGGCAAGTCCAGCAGCCCCCTAGTCAGCTGGCTCTCGGACCTGCCCATCAAAACCGACCTCAAGTCGGACAAATCAGATACCAGTTCATCAGACTCCGAGGAAGGAAGTAACTTCTCCACACTCCGAGAGCTACTCATCCGACCTGCGCCGGAAGGCGGTGATACCCAACCGAAGAAGAAACAGAAGAAAAGCAAAAGCGATATCCTCGATGACGTCATATCCTCCGTCGTCGATGAGAAGAAGGACGATGAAGATGAGGATGTGAAGCCGTTTGCCCTCGCTAATGTGGTGAAGAGATACGAGAAGTCTGAGAGGGCGTCGGTGCGGATCATGACGCTGACAGAGTCGAAGCTCCTGTACCCCGCCGTGCCCCACGCCTGGCTGTGCGACGGCAAGCTGCTGCATCTCACGGACCCGGCAAATGCAGGGAACTATAAGGCTTTCCAGGTAAATTTACACTCACTATAAATACTAATCAAAAGATTAGTCATTAGTAATGATATTTTGTCACCTTCTACTAGATCACTTCTCATTTCTCAATAACTTCTATTAAACCAAAGTTCTCTAATAGCTATCTTGTTAGTTGATTGTGTGCTAGGAGTCCCATATCATTTGTTTCGTTCAGTTAAATAAGTTTATTTAATGTTTGTAACAGGATCAATGGAAACGCGGCCAGCCAGTTCTAGTCTCAGATGTGTCGACCCTTCTCGACAAAGACCTCTGGAGTCCCGAGAGCTTCTCCCGTGACTTCGGCGACACGCGAGTCGACCTCGTCAACTGTGCCTCGGGCCTCGTCGTCCCCAACCAACCAGCCCGGAAGTTCTGGGACGGATTCGAGCTGGCGGCCAAACGCCTCCGAGACGAGAGGGGAGCCCCCATGGTATTGAAGCTCAAAGACTGGCCGCCCGGAGAGGACTTTGCCGAACTGCTCCCGGCCAGGTTCGACGATCTGATGCGCGCGCTGCCGCTGCACGAGTACACGGCGCGCACTGGACGCCTGAACCTCGCCGCGAGGCTGCCGGAGTGCTTCGTGCGCCCCGACCTCGGCCCCAAGATGTACACCGCGTACGGCGGCGCGGGCGGCACAACCAACCTGCATCTGGACGTCAGCGACGCCGTCAACGTGATGGTGCACGCCAGCGCGCCGGCCGACGCGCAAGACCGCGCGCGCGAGGCGGCCCGCGCCGCGGAGGAAGCCGGCGTCGACGTGCTGTCGCGGCGTCGCGCGCGGGTCAAGCCCGCCGCGGCGCTCTGGCACATCTACGCGGCACGCGACGCTGACAAGATCCGCGACTTCCTCGTGCGCGCCGAGCTGGAGCGCGGCGCGCGTCCGCGGGCGCACCACGACCCCGTGCACGACCAGACCTGGTACCTGGACGCCACGCTGCGCGACCGTCTCTACCGCGAGTACGGCGTGGAGGGCTACGCCATCCTGCAGTGCCCCGGTGACGCGGTGTTCGTGCCCGCGGGCGCGCCGCACCAGGTGCGCAACCTGCTGGACTGCATCAAGGTGGCGGAGGACTTCGTGTCCCCGGAGAACGTGTCGCGGTGCTTCGAGCTGGCGCAGCAGTTCCGCCGGCTGTCGCGCTCGCACTCCAACAAGGAGGACAAGCTGCAGATAAAGAACATCGTGTACCACGCGGTCAAAGACTCCCTCTGCTGCCTCGAGGAGGCGCTCAAAAAGCCAGAGGCCAGTGAGTGAGAGTGAAATGAGAGTGAACCTTGCCCCTGCGGCCCCCATTTGATCTCAACCTCGAACGTAACGTTAGAGTTCCGCATTTAAACGTAAGATTGGGAGCGAGTATGATTCGCGCTGTGCGCCGTTTCGTGTGTAGATGCCATGTGAGTCGAGTTGTGTCCGAGGCGACCGCGCCTCTGTGTGCGACCGCGCCTCTGCGTGCGACCGCGCCTCTGCGTGCGACCGCGCTTCTGTGTGCGACCGGTCCCGGCGCGGTCGGAGTATGTGCAATGTAAATTATTAGTCTGATTATGGTGATATCGTTATGAGATGTGGATATGTTTTTATGTTCCTTAATCGAAATACAAATAGACTCTTCAGGTTATTTACGGCTTAATTGTAGCTATAGTGATATGTATTCTGTACATTGTTAATTGGAATTCCATCGAGTACATATTAAGAGGTGTATACTTTAAGTTAATGTATTGAAGTAAACCGTATTCGCTCCAAGCATTGTACATTTAACACGGCGTGTAGATAAGTTTATCCTAATTCTAGATTTCTCAATTTGGTTAGTATGTTACAAAATAGGAAAACATAAAAAAAGTGACAATTTGATTTTGTCCCTGATGCTGTATTAGCAAGTTTTTTTGTACTGTGTATATTATGTATGGTTATAACTTGGAATAAAAAAGATGTTTATAATAAAAGTGGTTGACTTTTTATTTTTATTTGGCTTATTCCGCAAATCCCCTGAGACAATCCCCTACGCAGGGGATTTCGGGACTGTTTATGTATAATCTCCTTTCGTTCACTTCGAGTGCCAGTAGGGGATTTGTGGACAAAAAGTCCCGAAATTCCCTTCGCAGGGGATAAGCCAGCCTTTGATTTCACCTGTCTAGAAAGATAATTGCTGAATTTAATCAAGTGTTAAGTACAGCAGATAAGCACGGTAGATTTATTAATTTCTCAAATGCTTTTCTGAGATCTTTTTTCTAATCAAACCTCCAAGGAAACAAAATGTTCTACAGAGTTCTGTTTTGACAGTTCTTTTGCTAAAGAAAATCTACCTAAATCTATCGAACTATGCCAACAACGCCATCTATTGTTTGTGGATTTAACTAATTCGCTAACGCCATCTATCAATACGATTATTCATTATTTAAGTTACTAGCGACATCTTACGAATCGCGAAAGATGAACGCGATGTTTGGAAAGCAGTTCCTAGCAGTACGGCTACTCGACACTAGATGTCATATATATATGTCTATATTTTCTTGTACTTTACTAGTTATTAAATAAGTCCAACCAGAGACCAGTATGTAATATAAATATTTTATATTTTAGTAATATATAATTTATATTACTGGTCTCTGGTTCAACTGTGTTTTAAGTTTTAGGTTGTGTTTAATGAGTCACCGTAAGTATTTTGTACATTTGCAACTGATATAATAAAAATCCATAAAGCTCGCGCAGACCACATTTTGAACTAAACCTCTACCATGAAGACTACCATCTTACAATGGTTTATCGACGTACCGGTATCTATTATTTTTGATGTGCTACTTAGGATCATAATATGCCTACATATACATACATATATATATATATAGTATAGTATATGTGGACTAGATTGGTTGATAGTACGATAATACCTAGGTATATCCATGGATTCGACTGTGGGTATATCTTGGCCCGTAGCCAAATTACATTCGCTCCGAATCGATTCGATTTCTACATTCATTTGTTGTCGCTATATCACGTGGTATTTCTATAGCATGTTTCCAATCCCATACATTTTAGCGTCATCGCTAATCGACTCTTGATCGTGAATCAACGGGGACGACGCGACGCGACGGAGCGAGTTGCTTATCAACGCGTTAGCACTTAGTAAGCACCTTTTAAATGAAATCTTATTAGTGTGGGCTGACATACTTGTTTGTTACAAAGTAGGAACGCTTTTCCTAGAATCATATTGTTGGTGTGAAACTTTTTGTCAATATACATTTTTTGGATCGAATACCTACCTCAAAAAGTTTGTGAGTACCCAAGCACCTCTACGTATGATATGAATTAATGAAAACTATTTATTAATTATACCCTACAAGCTAGCTACAACAAAATGAAAAACGGGAAATATATAATAGGCGGACTTATCGCTAAAGAAATATATCTATTCCAGGCAACCTTTGGACGGAGAGGAATATTATTTTATGGAAGAATGGCCTATGCTAATTTTACTTTAGCTGTATCGGTGACTACACGACTATAATTTTTTTATCTGTTAAAATGTCAATTTCTTCAAATGTATCCAACGATTTTTTGTACCTCAGGGTTCTAGGTGGCTGTTTTTTGTGCTCCTCCGTGTACTATGTAGGTTCTAAACTAACACATCATCATCATATCAGTCACAGGACTATCCACTGCCAACCCCATAGATTTCCAGAGTAACCTTTATCAGGTTTCCTTTTAATCCGGCGGGCGGCCGTCCTACGCTGCGCTTTCCAGCGTGGTCTCCACTCGAGAACCTTTCTGAGGCCCAATTCTACTAAACCAATTGATTCACTATGACAATGGTATCGTTGCAAAATGGTCACTATAGAGACCTTTTGGTATTCTATTAAAACAATATTTTTTCAAAGAGCGCCGTTGCCGTTGATAACACCATTGAATGGCAGCTTATGTCAGGGAATACAATCATAATCGTTTAATAATGGTATTGCTCCATAACAGTTTTTCTTAAAAAATAGCAGAATTGGGCCCCTGCTCCAACGGCTGCCAGTTCTTCGAGTTATGTGCCCTGCCCACTGCCACTTCAGCTTGCTAATCCATCTGTGACCTTGGTTTTCTACAGATCTCTAAAGTAAAGCTACTGAATTTTGAATAAAGTTGAAATTATGAGAATTGGGGTAGATCCACATCATATCATCCACATTTTAAATACATAAGTATTTAACATGTGGATCTATGGCTATGGATATATATAATATAATATATTTAAATATACATTTAAAATGTTTCTCCGGGACATGAGGAGGCACGGCTCCTAGTAGGGCCTAGACCAGTGGTTCTCAACCTTTTAGTCATGAGGGACCATTTTACCAAATGTTTGTCTTGCCGGGGACCACCCAGTTGGTTTTCCTAAATTAAGGATTGTTTGATAAAGAAAATAAGCACAATTTTATAATTTATTTGGATCATTTATTTATTATTTAGCAAAAATGTAAATGTTACAGATTTTAATTTATTGTGATTTTTGTGACTGTATACTCTTTACTAACTTCTGAATTCTTGGTTCAGTGCTACTCAAAGCTAAACGCATGTCGGCAGTGGTATCCAACCGATTTCGATACTTGTTTTTAATCATCAGAAGCGTCGAAAACCCCTGCTCGCATAGATACGTCGATGAAAATAAAGTTAGGTAACGCATAGCAATGTCTCGAAGCTTGGGAAAAGAAATTGATTTTTGGCTCCAAAATTCCTCAAGATTTATTCCTGATTCGAATGTATCTTTTAAGTTCGTGTCGTGTTGCATTTCAATCACTTCTTCTTGAATTTCATCAGAGACTTCGGAAACATTGAGAATGAAAGGATTCCGGATCAGTTTCTGAATACTTTTGTCCCCGCAGTCAGGAAAATAGCGATTGAATTCAATTTTTAATTTTGTCAAATGGAGCATCATGTTTTTCTGAATTTCTTCTTTAATATCTGGACCTTGTCCGTCAATAATTTGGTTGAGCGTATCAAATGCAGAAAAGTTTTTTCTTTCGACCTTTTTAATCCATAGCTCGATTTTAGCAATAAACGCCCTGATTTTATCTTCATATGCAAATATGTTGCTCATGCCTTGCAACTTCAAATTTCCTGATCCTTGCAGTTGAAGGTTCAATTTATTTATTTGCGCAAAAAAGTCGACCAAATAAGCAAAACGTATTTTATATTCGGGCTCACAGAACTGATCTAGCAACTCTTTGTTTTCCTTGTAAGTTAAGAATATTTGTACTTCCTCTCTTAGTTCGTACAACCTCGACAGCATGTTTCCTTTCGAAAGCCAACGAACTTCTGTGTGGAAAAGCAGAGTTTCGTGTTCAGAGTTCATGTCAGAACACAACTGTTTGAATAGACGAGTATTGAGTGCGCTCGTTTTAATAAAGTTAACTACTTTTATAGCTGTTTACAGAGCTATAGTAAAGCATTCCGGGAGCGTTTTGGCAGCCAATGCTTGACGGTGAATAACGCAGTGCGTCATTATTGCGGATGGATTTTTGGTTTTTACCAATGCTGCAAGACCAGAGCGAGAACCAAGCATAGCAAGAGCACGACGTTGCAAGTGAAGTGATGGACGATCGGCAACATGCGCGGCCGCGCCGCTAAAACAAGGAACGAATGGAACGAAACCCCCGCCCCCGCCCTCGTGCACCGCGTTTCGCCTTCGGACTCGTGCCGCGCGCGCTTTGCGCTCGCGGCTCGCGCTGTTTCGACTCGACTCATTACGTCACGCCACATATTATTAGGATGGCTTCGCGGGCCACTTGGAATGCCTCCAGGGACCACTAGTGGTCCGCGGACCACCGGTTAAGAACCAATGTCCTAGACGGAATGAAAAGGTTCGTCACCTTAGAGTCGGTTTTTGCTTGCACCAGTAGTGCAAGAATCAATTAATTCTTTTTGACAAGATAACTAGTCAAACAACTTTGAACTGAATAATATTGAACTTTATTAACGAACAGTCAAACATTATTTTCTCTAACTCAATATATTCTGTAACAAAGTTTCAAAAGGTAATGTTACGAGCTGAGGGTTCGGGATAAAATAATGGGAATCGGTTTAGCCAAAATAACACTTTTATTCACACTAGACGATGAATACACGAACTTGGTCACACGTATCACAACACACTAATTCACACCACTGTTGCACCACTTAAAGTCACCGAAATGATCGCACGTATAGCTTAATCCAGACTGACTCGGGAGCAACTACTGTTCACGCGAGACCCTTCCCACGTCAGTCCTCCAGGGCCTCGCTGAGACTAACTCACTCACTCCAACTGACTGAGACTGACTGTCCGGCCATCTCTCCGGCCTATTTATATCGCACACATTTCGATTGTTCGAGAACGATGTCGATCTTTCCAGGACAGGGTCGGTCCCTCGACACAATGGCCACTCCCCATTCTGCGAAACCACAAACAATAGCAGCAATAACACAGCAAGACAAAAGCGTTCGAGAAGGTTCGATTATTACTCATTGTTTAACAGCCTCGGCGTAACAGTAATAATGTAACCTACATGCGATACGTTGAATGGATCAATTTGAAAATTGATGAACCTTTTGATTCCATCACTCTACATACTTACCTACTAGCTAACTGATTTCTCCAAGTTGGAAGACCTCACATCGCAAAATTTAATTGTTAATTATAACTTTGTACAAAACAGTGATAAAGCTATTTTGACTTCATACTGGCTAGTGGAACGTAATTACAAGTATTCTAGTCAAATCTTTGGAGCTTAGCATTTTTGGCACTCTTCCTCATAGTTAAAATCTTAAACCCCTCACAGAATTGTCAAGTCAAGTGGCAGCGCTACACCAGAGTTACGAGAGAATAATACTGTTATGCCGAGGCTGTTAAACAATGAGTAATAATCGAACCTTCTCGAACGCTTTTGTCTTGCTGTGTTATTGTTGCTATTGTTTGTGGTTTCGCAGAATGGGGAGTGGCCATTGTGTCGAGGGATCGACCCTTTCCTGGAAGGATCGACATCGTTCTCGAACAATCGAAATGTGTGCGATATAAATAGGCCGGAGAGATGGCCGGACAGTCAGTCTGAGTGAGTGAGTCTCAGCGAGGCCCTGGAGGACTGACGTGGGAAGGGTCTCACGTGAACAGTAGTTGCTCCCGAGTCAGTCTGGATTTAGCTATACGTGTGAACATTTCGGTGACTTTAAGTGCTGCAACAGTGGTGTGAATTATTGTGTTGTGATACGTGTGACCAAGTTCGTGTATTCATCGTTTAGTGTTAAATAAAAGTGTTATTTTGGTTGGACTGATTCCCATTATTTTATCCCGAACCCTCAGCTCGTAACAATACATTTCGAAAAGTATGTAGAGTTTAAAATAGTTGATCAAAGACATCTAAATATTATATGGTGAGACGTCTCTACCGTATGTAACTCTCGACATCACACTTATTTTATCGCTTGAAATTGGGAATTTATCAGAACCTTTACCTATCACACTTATATTATAAATGCGAAAGTTTGGATATTTGTTTGTTTGTTACTCAATCACGTCAAAACGGCTGAACCGAATTTGATAAAATTTGGTATGAACGTAGATTATAACCTGGATTATCACATAGGATACTTTTTATCCCATAAATCAGTTCCTATGGGATGAAAATGGGATGTCAAAGTTTCTATATACATACATATATATATATATTTATGCACCCCAGAACAACGCGGGCAAAGCCGCTGGCAACAGCTAGTTATATAAATATATATATATATATATATTTATATAACTAGCTGTTGCCAGCGGCTTTGCCCGCGTTGTTCTGGGGTGCATAAATATATATATATATATATACATATATATATATACGAGTACATATAATTTTATTTATTTAACAACAAACATAATAAAATACAATGGTTTACAATTCAGAAGTTCGTTAGTTCGTTCGAGTTTGCTAGTAGCTAATAATACAATAATCAATAGGTATAGGTAAATAAAACTGTCGTCGGTATAAACTCTGCATACTCTACACCCAAAAACAGAACTATCGAGTCCCGTTTTACGATAAACTTTACGGAATCCTATAAACCCAGATTGATAAAAACAAAGAATTTCCAGTGAATTCATAACTTGGCTTGCAAATAAATTGACCCCGCAATCAAACTCTCGGCGTTTTATCAACACTGCTGGACATTGCTGCTTTAAACACTAGATAATTTAATTTTTCATAACAACATAATGTAATGGACGTGAAACAGAGAGATGGTACCAAGATTTTGAAATTTGAATACCTGCTTCCCCTCTCAGCAGGTTATAAAGAGATTCAGGTGGTCTTGGTGGTCAGTCCATATTGGTCCGTTGTCGCTGTACAGTTGTGAACATGAAGTCATCCACTCTCATTATTTTCGGTGAGTTTTTTTATCCCATAGATTATCTGGATAGGAATTGTTGGTAAAAATACGTATTTGTAAACAACTTGCGTTATGAGAAATATTGTTTGTAGTGCTAAGAATAAGGAAAGGTTAAAATATACATATTATGTTCACGTGACAACAGACACTTATAAAAAAATAAACTAGCTTATAATGCATTACTTTACATACCTTGCTTGTTATCTACATACATAGTTTATTGAGTTATTTGAACTCACAAAAAACTTGAGTTTGGGGAGATATAGTTTTACTAAAGATGTGCACAATCATAAGATGCGTTTTCGTGCCAAATCAAGTAAAATATAATCAACACTTAGGTCATACTGACATCATTATTATTTCCTGTACAGAAACTTATTAATATAATCTGTTCGGTCTTAAAAACACGCATAGGCTTCTATTTGCAAACATAAAACCGTATTTATCCTTAAAAGACTGCGGCCTGCGATATACATTCTTGCAGGTACTAGGTACTGGTAGACTGACATATCAGTTTTCCATGACAGTGCATAAAATCCACCCCGCTTGCACTCAGGACGAAAAATCAAACGGTTTGTGATCCCTTAGCAAACTGACTGAGTATACGAGTTTCTAGTAAAACAGCGATACTCGATAGACAGTAGGTATGTTTCTGTGAGCTACCATTTATTTTATTTATTTGATACTTTGTTGCACAAAATACACATTAAATGTACTTCTATCAGGCAATTGTATCAAAGGGCTTTTTAGGACTTAATACTCAATACATTATTTGCTTTCACATGGTTACATACAGGAAGTAAACCCAGGGTCGGATCAGAAAAGTAGCAATTGCTACGAGGGCCCCGCAAAAGGGGGCCCCGCATATCTAAACCTTTACGATGTAGTTAGTATTAATATTGAATTTACTTGATGTAACAAAAAAAACTTTTCGACTAAGATAACCCGCATCAGACAATCAGCAACTGATTATTTCGCAAGCGAAAATAAAACACAGAATTTTATACGGTACGCACAAGTTCTATAAAAAGTCGCTCTCTATAGAATTTGAATTGGCCCGATAATCGACGGTTGAGTCTTATTTTTTTTACAACGTTTTAATATGATCGTTTTAATATGTTTTATATGTTGTTTGGCGTTGACAAAAAAAAGTAGTGAGGCGCGCAATCTTAGTCTTAAAAGATACAAAGAATAAGGTTATATATTCTATGGACAATCATTACATTGTCATTACGTATCATACGTATGTACCTACGAATCATTTGCACGTAGAGTAGAGGTACTTTTTACGACATCATGTTAAGCTAACAATTTCCTTCATTGCATCTAATGATCTTTAAACTGACTGATTTATCTTTTAGCATAGACTCAGCCCTGACACTAAAATTGAAGTTGATCGCATAAGTGGTCCCCTTCCTGTTTATGCCATCTCGAACACTAAGACCAGTTTCTCATGTAGGCAGATGTCATTTTACAGTGGTACACATATGACTTTACAAGAAATTTACTGCGAAGGATAGGGAAATGAAACTCCAGTTTTTTTCTGGTATTTTTATACGACAAGGAGATGGAATAAGCAATTTACCCCCCTGATGTTAAGTGGTAACCATAAGATAACTCTTTATCGTATACCAAAATAAAATACAGAACATATTTTTTACAAATAGATTTAGTACCATGAACGGTCTTATCGTGAAAAGCGATCTCTTCCAGACAACCTTTGTATATACAGGGCTAGCTGTTGCCCGTGACATCGTACGCGTTACACTACTAAATGTGTAGGTAACCTAGAAATAAAGTGAAACTCGCTGATGCAACTTTACTTGACACCCCATTTTTATCCCATGGGAACTGATTTTTGGGATAAAAGGTAGCCTTTGTGGTAATCCAGGTTATAATTTACGTATATACCAAATTTCATCGAAATCGGTTCAGCCTTTATGACGTGATCGAGTAACAAACAAACACATAAATAAACAATCCAAACTTTAACATTTATAATATTAGTATGATGATAATACCTCCTCAATCACATGACGGCACATCAATCACTATCGCCTGTAACAAAGCATTGCCTCGTAGTAACTTAAGGCAAAAATAAGTAACGTGTAAGTAGGTACTTTCCCGGGCGATACTTTATAATATTATACCGAAATCCAATGAGTACTTCTTTTGATAACTTACTTTGGTGGAAACCATATAGCTACTTGACCTCTTTAGTCGGCCTTGATTGAAGGGGTTTTACAAATAAATATGCTAGCATTGGATTGCAAATTTGCAAGCTGAAATATTGCTCTCAATGTAGGTAGGTATAACATCAAAATCTATGAATGCCTACTTCATTATGACTACATTTTTTTATTTGCCATTAGAAAGAGGTAAAGTTTGTAGGGGTTAAACTCAGAAACCACTGAACACTGTTCTATCCTGATTTTTTTCTATCCCTTAGAACTTCAGGCTATATTTTATTTTGATAAAAATCTGTGAAGCCGCAATGGGTCAGCCAACTAGTATGTTAGTTGCCACCTAAGATGCGGTCGCCACAAAAAAGTATAAACAAGTTTCATATCTAAACGATCTACCACTTCCGATTGGCTCAAGAAGTGCGAATAAACCAGTTCTAACAACCGAGAGATAAATCTTTGGACTCGATACATGGCGTTTTGCATCTAGGCTAACCGGCCCGCTTTGTTAGGAGTTTGTGACGAACTCAATGGAATATTTTATTCTGGGAAAATTTTTAGTTATACCGTATTCATGTAGGGACACCGCGCAAGCTATCAGGCTGCAGCAGCCTTTGAATATCATCATCATGACACCCCCCTTCTAACCTGACTCCTAAATCTTGAAATAACGGAGTAGGACTTTAGGTTGATGGCAACAGCTTTCCACGATCCAGAATATTGTTATGGTGTTAGCGGATACCATGGTAATAGTTATCTCTCTCTGATTTCACCATATCCGTCTGTATGTCTCCGACCAGCCGTTTTATTCGTAGAGTATTAGAGCTGTAAAGCTGAAATGGTGTATAATGATACGTCTTAGGGACGTCTAGTTAGTTAAAGAATTTAAAAAAAGTTGTTATGTGGGTAATTCCCTGTATGGAAGTTGAGGGTGATTTTTCTTACTTGCCCATTTCGTCGTTTGGGTTTTCGTTGAATAGGTCTTCTATAAACATTATAGGGTTTTCTCAGACTATTTTGATATAAAGGTGCATTTATGAAACAAAACTTTGAAGTGGTCATTTCATGAACACCTAATATTATGTTGGATGGGCTGCCGCAGCATTTGGCACGCGAGCGAAAGCCCTGGAAGACAGTGGGGGAGACTTTTGCCCAGCAGTGGGATGACACAGGTTGAATAATAAAAAAACATGAAATAAATAATACTGCAAAACTTTTCAACGGATAACAACACTATTAATGATGACATTCGTAAATTTTGACAATTCTCAGAACTGAGAATACTAGTTTTTAAACCAAAAAAATTCTATAAAATCACTAGTCGCTGGGTAATAAATAAAATAATACTTAGTGTCTATAATCCAGCCGTATCACTGGACAAAGACCTTTCCTCAACTTTTCTTATCTGATAAGTTTGTGGCTGTAACAACAACATTTAATTGTTTCACTCGGTGTTGAAAATTGATATAAATAAAGTAAAAACTATTAGGCAGATTATAAGTGAGAAGGTTGGATAATGAATGAACAAAGTTTAATACGTACAACTTTTGTTAAATTGTTTAAGTGTAAATTCGGCCCTTCTTCAATGCAGTCCGCTACATCCTAAGTATTGCCTCGAAGATCACGCACCTTATGAACATGCCCTACGTCTGCCCTGTGTCTATCAACTTGAGGCATACAGGTGCCTGTAATTTCCCTGGCAACCATACTCTTCAACCCGAAACACAAAAATGATAAATGAATAAATAGGCGGCAGTAATAGGTGTTGATAGTATTTCAGTATTTTTACAATAAAGAGTTTATCCATCGTTTTTAATAATAATAATGATTATTATTATTATTATTGCTAGCCCACTGGGTCCCACTGCTGGGCAAAGGCCTCCCCCCACTTTTTCCAGACACTTCTTTCATGCGCTAAGATGTCCAGTCCGCTCGGAAATTAGTGAGCTCGCCCTCCATCTCTTCTTTGGTCTGCCGCGACGTCTTCGGGCTGCGTCGGGGTTCCACTCGGTGGTGAGCTTAGCCCACTGATCACCCGACATACGGCATAAATGACCAGCCTAGTCCCACTTGAGTTTGGCGACTTTCGTAGCTACATCTACGATTTGTGTTCGAAACCGCAGCTCGGTGTTGCGTATGATAATATTAATAATTAAATTTGCTGTATATTTCACACAGCGCTATATAGCCTCAAACTAAGCTGGGTTTGTGCTATGATAAATGGGAACCAGATACTGATAGAATACATATATACCCTTTTTTTGTCAATACATACTTTTATATATACATAATGTATTTTTTCATTTTATTTCTCTGTGATCCTTTTAGAACATGTTTTAAATTCCAGTGGTCCTAGTAGCGGCTGTGTCGTGCTACCCCGACAAGACCGACATCAAGAAGCTGAAAGAAGAGGCTACTCGCAAGAAAGCCTGCATGCATGACTGCACCAAGGTCACCTTCGAACCAGTCTGCGCGGGCAAGGCTGGCGAGAAACCAAAGTCCTTCGGATCTGAGTGCGTCATGAACAATTACAACTGCGAGAATAAAGAAAGTAAGTACCTTTTATATTCTCAAATTTTGTAATTACCAAAAATAAGAGCCCTACTACCTAGTAGGAGCGGTTACTAATGATAAAAGCGCTGTCAGGATTCTATATTATTCACTTGTCACAAAGTTATCGGGAAGACCGAGAATAATAATTAGATAGTATGAAGTAAACTTGGTAGGGATTTATGAATGAAAATGAAGGAATATCTTGCGTTAATCTTAAAATGTTTAAATTAAATACATAATTTCAAGTTTTAACTACTTCAACATTGAAGCTTACTTGTCATCAGTAACAGAAACGTTAAAGGTGTTTTTTTGGTAAGTTAAAATATTGGTGTATAATATAGAATATGATTTATAGAGATTATTTTTATTTGATTTATTTATTTATTTTTATTTATTTTTTATTTTTTTTATTTATAGCTGACCCGCCCGCGGCTTCGCACGGGTGGTTTTTCAATAAAACATTGCCCTCATTTTGCGCAGTTGACTAAAAAGTAGCCTATGCCTTTTCCCAGGATATAATCTATCTCTTTGCAAAATTTCATTACGATCCGTTCAGCCGTTTAGTCGTGTAAAGGTAACAAACAAACTTTAGGGATTCGTTTATCATAATGATGCAACCCCTAATAAACTTTATAAATCCTTTCTTGGTGAAGGTTGGAATGAGTAGATGCATCTTCCAATTATTTTGTATGTAGTGTGTCCGTAAAAAAAACAACTTACAAAAACAACAAAAAAAGTTGTTGTCAAAAATTACAAAATAAATCATTACAAGTTACAAAACAATTCACATAAACCATCCTCAGTACCTTTACAACACAATTGCAGATTCGCTGTCGTTGCTACTTTGCAATGTGTATATAAGTAAGTCTCAAGTTACCGAGTCGCTTATCACTGAACCTACTCTACTGATGCTTCGTATTCTACGAATTGAAACACTTCATTATGTTGTAAATAATGACTGAATTTAAAATAATTGAGACGCACTGAATTTACCTAACGAAAATTACTTTTCTAAAATGTTTTGTTCCTTTTGATCCGTTTCACTGCCACAGCACACCACCTTCTTTCATTCGCCGTCATGTACGAAGTCTTCTAATACCTTTAGGTCTCTACGTAGTTTCTAATCTTCATGCCAGTCACTCGCAGCAGTGGGACTGAGCTATCTCCAGATCCTCACTGATCTTACGGTGCAGAAATCTTCACTCTCCAACCGGGCATTATCTTCCTGAGTGAATCTGTAGGTCTAAATTCCATTTTCTTTAGGATTCAGTGCACCTCAGATGTAGCTGGCTCCAATAAAATTCTTCAAATGCTGCTCTCGTAGACCGTGCGTGACACAACTTTGGCTGGACCGTGGGTGGATGGACATCACTTCCCGGGTTGTACGCTGTCAAAACTCTTCACATATACCTTGATGGGTCTTCATAATTACTTCAAATATCCGTGATGCGTGTCGCGTGCTCATCGCGGGTGGTCACCGCATGGTAACACCACACCGCGTCATTTGTCGGGTCACCAATTAGGGTTTCGCGATTATCATTAATGATGATAAAAAAACAGAATTATGTATGTATTGTTACGAGCTGAGGGTTCGGGATAAAATAATGGGAATCAGTCCAACCAAAATAACACTTTTATTCAACACTAAACGATGAATACACGAACTTGGTCACACGTATCACAACACACTAATTCACACCACTGTTGCACCATTTAAAGTCACCGAAATGATCGCACGTATAGCTTAATCCAGACTGACTCGGGAGCAACTACTGTTCACGCGAGACCCTTCCCACGTCAGTCCTCCAGGGCCTCGCTGAGACTCACTCACTGACTGAGACTCGAGACTGACTCAGACTGACTGTCCGGCCATCTCTCCGGCCTATTTATATCGCACACATTTCGATTGTTCGAGAACGATGTCGATCCTTCCAGGAAAGGGTCGGTCCCTCGACACAATGGCCACTCCCCATTCTGCGAAACCACAAACAATAGCAACAATAACACAGCAAGACAAAAGCGTTCGAGAAGGTTCGATTATTATTCATTGTTTAACAGCCTCGGCGTAACATTGCCCCCTCCTAAAACATGCTCGTCCCGAGCATTCTTAGTCCCATATCGCGGCAGCCGATCAACATAAAACAATTTTAGGCGCACCTCGCGCTGAAGATGTAGCAACTAGAGGAGCCACATTGCCGTCTCCAGTACTTCAGGACACCCAGAGTCCCTTTCTCATCAGCGATCCCAATTCCAGCCTCCAAAACACGGCTCTCATGATTTCTATCTGTTCTTTCACTTCCTGGAATTACTTTCCAGATGAACCGAACAATTCCCTCATCAGTCGAGCCCAATTCCAGCCTCCAAAACACGGCTCTCATGATTTCTATCTGTTCTTTCACTTCCTGGAATTCCTTTCCAGATGAACCGAACGATTCCCTCATCAGTCGAGCACGCTCTTATGGCCAACGTCGCTGATCTTCCTGTTGACGACGCTGCTCTTCTTTATCCTGACGTCGCTGTTCCTCTTGCAACCGAGTCTGCTCCACCTGTTCACGTCGCTGTTCCTTCTGCAACCGAGCCTGCTCTTCCTGCTGACGACGCTTCTCTTCTTTATGCTGACGGCGTTCTTCCTCCTGTAACCAAGCCTGCTTTTCTTGCTGACGACGCTGCTCTTCCTTATCCTGACGTCACTGTTCTGCCTGCAACCGAGCCTGCTCTTCTTGCTGACGACGCTGCTCTTCCTTATCCTGACGTCGCTGTTCTTCCTGCAACCGAGCCTGCTCTTCTTCCTGACGTCGCTGTTCTTCCTGCCAACGTCGCTGCTCTTCTTGTTGACGACAAAGCATGGCCATAATAGCAGCAAGATCGCCTGTCATAGGAGCTTGCCCCACGGATGATGATGATGAAGCTCCAATTGATTCGGGGGCGGCTGATTCCATCTGTATCGGCTGACGACTCTGTTGATCTTCTTGAACCGGAGAATCTCCAAACCGCCTTTCATGGACTTCCTGTTGTCGTTGACCTCTCGTCCTTACACCGTCCACGTTATCCTTTGGCAGAACCGGCATTATTTTATCCCACTTCTGACACCAAATTGTTACGAGCTGAGGGTTCGGGATAAAATAATGGGAATCAGTCCAACCAAAATAACACTTTTATTCAACACTAAACGATGAATACACGAACTTGGTCACACGTATCACAACACACTAATTCACACCACTGTTGCACCATTTAAAGTCACCGAAATGATCGCACGTATAGCTTAATCCAGACTGACTCGGGAGCAACTACTGTTCACGCGAGACCCTTCCCACGTCAGTCCTCCAGGGCCTCGCTGAGACTCACTCACTGACTGAGACTCGAGACTGACTCAGACTGACTGTCCGGCCATCTCTCCGGCCTATTTATATCGCACACATTTCGATTGTTCGAGAACGATGTCGATCCTTCCAGGAAAGGGTCGGTCCCTCGACACAATGGCCACTCCCCATTCTGCGAAACCACAAACAATAGCAACAATAACACAGCAAGACAAAAGCGTTCGAGAAGGTTCGATTATTACTCATTGTTTAACAGCCTCGGCGTAACAGTATTATACATTTCATCCCTTCCTCTTGAATCACTTTATCTATTGCTAAAAATTGCATTAAAATCCGTTGAGTAACTTTAAAAGATCTAAGCGAACAGACAGCGGAAGTGACTTCATTTTATGCTATGTAAAGATATACTTATATGGTAAGTTGGCAACACTAGCTCCCCTAGCTACATGTAGATAAAATTGTAGTGCCTGGGACAGTTCTTTTAAATTGAATGAATGAGTGGATACGCACTCAAAATTTAACTGTTAAATGTTATGTTGTCCTCAAAGCCTAGGGGCAAATCTAGGTCAGCGTGTCAATAAATCTGACCTTATGCTTTTCTACCGTCAGAAAGGCATCCTTTAAAATGAAGCAACTATCCGTATATCATCACTTCCTGTTTGAAAAAGACTAGACTAGACTTTATAATAATGGAATTTTAAGTATTATGTTATGTTCACCAGCACAACATAAGTTTAATAAAGTGTTTGTTTTTACATGCTAAAATAAATTTCACATTCTATGGGAAACATTTCACAATTTTTTTTTATTATGCTCATCAAAATAACCCCTTTAATTTTTGTGCGTATATTATCAAACACCCTATATAGCTATCAAAAACAGGTGACCTGTCATCACGGCGACAACAAGGCATTGAGTCACGACACGGTTGGCAGAAAGTATAACAATGGTAGCCACTAACCACGCTTACCTCACACCGTCATAACACTGAGAGCTAAAGAGTTGGTCATAGTGCGGTGAACACATTATACTGTAGGTTTACATAGACAATTATTGTTTGGCAACACAGAGGTCAAATAAAAGGGCAAAAGAAATACGTTTCGGAGCAATTGTTTCCTCATAAATGCTCCTTGCAAATTGGATGTGAAATATGGAAAGAAAGGGTCGAAAAGTGCAATCGTTTTGTAAGAAACTTTGACATAAATTGCTTGAGGTCTTTTATTTAATGAGACACATTACAAGCAATAACAATAAAAACTTAACTAGATTAAAAATTTTATCTGGCTTGAAACGTAGCTTATGTGCGCACAGGAAATCAGAAATATACGAGTCGAAGAAACGAAAAGCATGTTCGAGGACATAAGTACAAGCTTCTACAAATGAAAATGAGCATACACATAAATGAGAAGGAAAAAAAAATTATTGCTGGACATTTCACACAGCACTATCTAGCCCCAAACTAAGCAGAGCTTGTACCATAGGAACCAGATAGCTGATAAAATACTTATATACTTTTTTTTGTAAATACATACTTATAATATATAGAAAAACACCTAGACTCGGAACAAATATCTGTAGATCATGCAAACATTTGTTCCGCGGCGGGAGTCGAACCCGCTACCTTCTGCGTCTCAGCCGGCTATACGCCCACTGCGCCACGGAGGCAGTCAAAAAAACAATAATGAATACAAAAAACAATAATGAATACAAAAAACAAACATGAAATACATATTATATACCTACAAATACCTATATGTATTTACAATCAATGGAGTTGGTAGCCTACGACGATACTATGAACATCTGAATCACAGTTAAAATGGAGGATGTCTTTAAGTTGTGTGACAAATTTAGATTAGAGAACTCTTTATTGCACACCAAGAAAACAATACAGCTAAAAAGAACGCCGTAAAACTATGTGATACAATTGGCAGTCTTATCGCTGAATAGCGATCTCTACCAGACAACCTTTGGATGGAATGGACTGTGTGGACATTACCTGGGGTGTAATGGTGTACCTAACATACTACATGTACATACTTATAATATAAAAAATAGAAATAACATAAATGAATGAACCTAAATAACTAGTGGTTCGCCCCGAACAGAGATCTCCCGAGTCTACCATAAAAACAAAAAAAAGTATTATTCGTAATCTTTGACTATCAAAATAGTGCCACAAAAAAAATCAACTAACTTGACCTACAGTTTCATTCAAATTACAGGTAACGGGAGTTCATGTTAATTGGTTACCTTTTTTTGGGGTACAAATTGCAGTTATTCTAGATTTCAGACTTTTGCCTATATTTGTGATACATAAGCTACACGCATACTAAATTACAGCATTGTGGGGTCATTGGTGTACCCTGTGAATTTTGTCAAAGTTTAGTTTTTATCATGGATGATAACTCAAAAACTACAAAAACTTTACTAAAAGTAAAAACGGGGTCGAAATGTACTAATGAAGACCTTTCATTTGGCGTCTCACTTGGCCTAATAGTCTCATTTTCATTTTTTTTTACCCCTCTTGAACCCCAATATCTCAACAACCCCCCGAAATGTTTAGCTGATTGAGTCACACCAAAATTGTGCTGTCATTACCTACCTATATACCAAATTTCACGATGATCGGATAATACATACATACACACAACGCCGATTTGCCCAAGTTGATTTGGCGATCTCGCTTCGCTCGATCAATAACTACTTATGTAAGAAACAAATCGATATAATTTAGAATGATTTTTATTGTAATTTATTGAGGTTAATGAAGCCAACATTTCCCAGAATAGAGCAATTTCGATCACCCGTGTAAGACGGTCTTTACGACGTTAATATTTTAAATTCCTTTGTTCTAAGAGTTGTTAAAACTCAAGATTTTTGCAGATAAAAATCTTAGCACAATGGACAACGTAATAGGTTTTTCCTTCCTCATTCATGAACTTGAGTCTAATTGTGTTGTATGTATGTATGTCTGGGGTTTGAAACCACGACCGAATCGTAAGTAAAGGTCACTAACTCGGTAGCCACCACTACACCTGCAGCCGCACATGGCACAGCTTGCCTATTACCATATTACCTATGTATTTTTTATATATATTAAGAATGCTACGTCAAGGTTCTGCGTTCGTGAAGTCAGAAGTCACCCACTGTGGTCTTGCCTGAAAACAATAGCGCTGCTACACAGTATATGCATGTGTATGTGTAGCAACATTATGCTGAAACAGGACCATTTGGTTCATTCACGCGGTACCTGTAGATGGGATTACTTGTCTGTCTACCTAACTGCGTTTCTGTGTACCTACTTACCTTTATCTAATATATAAAATTCTCGTGTCACAGTTTTCGTTGCCATACTCCTCCGAAACGGCTTGACCGATTTTGATGAAACTTTTTGTGCTTATCCGGTATCTATGAGAATCGGCCAACATCTATTTTACATCCCCCTAAATATTAGGGGTAGTCCACCCCTAAATTTTTATTTTTATTTTTTAGACAAAATTTTTAATTTCTATTTTTTTATGATACAACATACAAAAATACATACACACCTAAATTTTCACCCTACTACCATCAACCCCTATTTTTAAATAGCGATATTAGTACTTTACTCAGCTAATAGGTTAACACAAAATGTATTAATTTTAAGGCGGTACGAAGTTCGCGGGGTCAGCTAGTAATAAATAAATATTGCTGGACATTTCACACAGCGCTATCAAGCCCCAAACTAAGCAGAGTTTGTACCAGATAACTGATAAAATACTTGTATATTTTTTGAAAATACATACTTATAATATATATATAAACATCCAGAACCAGAACAAAAATCTTGTAGATCATGCACACATTTGATCCCTAGCGGGAATCGGACCCGCTACCTACTGCGTCTCAGCCAGCTATTCGCCCACTGCACCATGGAAGTCGTCATATATCACATATTTTTTTGTGATTTTGATATTATTTTGTTTATATAATTTTATGTGTAAAAACCATTATGCGTGTATCCAATAAGGTCTTCTTTCTTTTATTCGCCATTTGCTGTCGGGTCCGGTTTTTTATCAGTAGTGTTATTATGTAAGCCAGTCGCTATCGTCCGTTGTCGTTCGGGTCAGGCCGTCCCTTTCACATGTACAGTGCTATCTTACGTGTGAAAGAGACAACCTGACACAGCGGGCGACGACACCGACTAGGTCTGAGCGCACAACTACTTATAATTAAAACAGTGTTGGGTAGTAATAGTCCTCTTTTAAAAACAGGCGTCTTACAGCTTTTTTTACAAATACAATCCTTATTAATTTAATATTTTTTACGTTTCAGCTCTGGCGAAGATCAGCAAAGGCGAATGTCCTGGATCTGACGGCATCCGTCTCTCTTAAGTTCTTTATGTCTCGAAGTTTCTAATTTCCAGTCAAAACTAGCCTTTTAAGATAAGCATTTTACCTTGTATTTTGTATTAACTAACCATAGCTCGTAGGCGTTGCTTTGTATATTTTAAACCTAACATCAAAGAAGCTGTGATGAAATAGTAGCTAGCTATAGCTTTTTCTTTATAACTTTCCGAATGGATTGAGCCGTATCAATTAACGTATTTTTAAATTAACGGTGAAATTGTAAGTAAGAGACAAATTTAAAGTTTATAGAACGGTTTATTAAACCGTACTCTTTGACCACGCAGTAGGTAGGTACAAAGAAGTGTTCGCGTAATTTGGCAAGATATCATTTTAATTATATCTTATCTTTTAGTTAAAAATAAGAGTTTTATTTTTATAATTAGAATATGCGTCTGACTTTATTAACGTTAAAATAAACTTATTTATAACCGAAGTACATCATTTTGTTTCATTATGGAATCGGAAATTGTAATGAATATTATGACCTTAAGATGTCAAGCTCGACTACATGACTTGATCTTTATTCGCAGTATTAAAGCATCGATAGAGGGTCTAATTTGGCTGGACTCAGTGTACCCAGGCTGAAAAGTTTAATTACAGTATATGCTACTTGAAATTACAATATTTTAACTAAAAATACAGTAACTTTTCATCTACAGCAGATTAAAATGTAGTTTTAACCTACGAGTAACCGATATTCAAATACGAATGTGTATGTATGCGTAACTAACAAGATTTTTGAAAAAATAAAACTAAATTTTTCAAGTCTTTTGTTTTTTTTGGTGTTGATTGTCCACCTTCATTACAAAACTACTTTCCGTTTCAGTCTTCTTCATCTTTTATTTCTTTTATAGATAATCCACAAGTTTAAGTGGACCAGCAATGTTATTTGAAATCGCCGCAAATTGTCAATAAGTGTGCAAGTTTCATAATAAAACGTTTCATTTTATCCATTACTACCAGTATACGTTTTGCATATTTTTTTCTAAAGCTACAATTACGTTCCTTTCTTTCATAATTTTGAGAGGATTTTTTGAAATCATAATTAAAGTGCTTTCCGTACACTGCATTTACGCGATTACAATGTACAGTAGATGGAGTAAAAATACAGCCGATCTAAGAATTATAAAAAATACCCTTATCTAAAACTAGCTGACCAATCCACACCTTCGCACGCGTAGTTTTTCAATAAAAACATTACCCTCTTTCTGCGCAGTTGGGTAAAGAGTAGCCTATGTCACCCGGGGATAGTGTAGCTTCCCAACGGTGAAAGAATATTTTTAATCGGTCCAGTAGTTTCGGAGCTTATTCAATTCAAACAAACCAACAATCAAATCTTTCCTCTTTGTAATATTACTACCTAGGTATACTCGTAGATTATATTATTTCAAATTTTTCACTTTGCAAACTTCGGACATAAGGGCCTTTATCTCCGAAGTTTGCAAAGTGACTATCCCCGGGTGACAGGCTACTTTTTACCCGACTCCGCAGAAAGAGGGTAATATTTTTATTGAAAAACTACGCATGCAAAGCTTCGTATAGATCAGCTAGTTTTAGATATATTATGCAAAGATTACAGGAAAATTAAAACAAAGTCTCTATCTAAAACAGTTGATCTGTCTTAAATGTTTTCTTGTTTTACCATTCAAATAAAAAGATGGCGGTGCTTAATTAACATTAATAAACTTATCTAGGCTCAAAACCCTTGGTGCGCGAGTCCTACTCATCATTAACCGGTCTTGATTTTAAATGTCGTCGACGTCGTCGTAGAATGGTTCCAAAGAACATGATTCGAGATTTTGAGAGTAATCCGGCATATCGTGCCTGGGTGGTAGCTAGCTAGTTTAAGCTAGATAACTAGTATCTACTGTAGTTACATAGTAATAATTCGCAGTAAAATTCCAATGTTTGTACATAAAGTCCTTAATCTAGAATTGTTTGGCCGTGGAAATGATCACAGGATTATCAATCACATCTATATACTTATTGTAAACAAGTTTGTTTATATGCAAAGGTCATTTCAAGTACAAGTTAGCCTAGAAATGGAAGATTATAGACTGCTTGTCGCCGATCTACATAAACAAGTAATATTGGCCTAACATACATACATAGTTTATATATTCCATTTTGTAATAAAATCTCGCGGTGAGATTTTGCTGTGCGGCCTAACTGTGAATTCTTCTACCTTCTAGCTAACTCTTTATTCTTTATTGCATACAGGAAAATACATTTAAAAATACAGAAATGGAGGTCATGTACAAAGGCTAGCTTAACCCTAAGAAGTTTTCTTCCAGCAAACCTTTGAGGCTAGAGAGGGATGATTTTAAAGGTAGATGAGAGTACAAAAACATAAATAAATATATATATATACCCAAAACTAATATGACATATAGCTCAAGTACACGAGTAAGTAAGCCGCTAAGTACAGTCACTCTTTCACATCAAGCAAATGTTTTTATTTAATAATATAACAGCATTGTATATTGCAATTTAGAATATTGTGCATGCATTCCAAGATGGCTGGTGGGACACAGTGAGTGATCGTGCGATATGGAGGAACATGTGGGAGACCTTTGCCCAACAGTGGGAAAGTATAGGTTAAAAAAAATAACAGCATTGCCCATTTCAGGTAATAACCTTCCTTTACATAATATACTAAACTAGTGGTTCGCCCCGAACTGAGAACTCGCGAGACTCCAAAACACAAAAAAAAAATTGACAACGATGCCTAAACGTATTTAGTGGCTAAATATGATTTAAGTTATCAAATCATACAAATACTTAAAATTCAAACATGTTTAGTCGCTAAATACGTTTGGGGATCGTTGTACAAGCCGGCCTTAATCTTTGACCAGTAAAAAAGTGCAACAAAATGAATAACCAACCAACTTGACCTATAGTTTCATTAAAATTACAGGTAACGGGAGTTCATGTGCATTGGTTACTGTTTCTTGGGGTAGAAATTGCAGTTATTCTGGATTTCAGACTTTTTCCTGTATTTGTGTCACTAAAGCTAATACACATAACGTAATATGTCTACACAGTCCATTCCATCCAAAGGTTGTCTGGTAGAGATCGCTAATTAGCGATAAGACCGCCAATTGTATCCATAGATTTACGTAGTTGTTTTTTTTATATGTATTTGTTTCGTGGTGTGCAATAAAGTATTATCTAATCTAATCTAAAGCTACACACATACCAAATTTTAGCACTGTGGGGTTACTGGTGTACCCCGTGAAATTTGTTAAAGTACAGTTTTTATTATGGCTAATAACTTTAAAACTATAAAGGTTAAACTAAAAATAAAAACGGGATCAAAATGTAATCATAAATACCTTTTATTAGATGTGCCCTTTCACCGGATAGTCCCATTTTGGTTATTTTTTACCGCTCTTGCACCCCAATATCTCAACAGCCCCCCACATTTTTAACTCATTTACTCACACCAAAATTGTGCCATTATTACCTACCTGTATAGCAAATTTCATGATGATCGGATAAACGCTTCGAAAGTTATCGTCGGACAAACAAACATACATACAACGCCGATTTGCACAAGTTGATTTAGAGATCTCGCTTCGCTCGATCAATTAGAAGATAGGAATTACGTAATAACTAAATTACGCTGTCAAGTCTAGGGTGGCGGTCAAAGTTTTGCAGGTTTTTTTACGAATTTATTTACTCGTAGCCTAACACATTATTACAATATTCTAAATTGTAATACGAATGTGACCAAATAAAAAAATAGCAAGTGAAGTGTAACTTGCTATTTTATATCATAAAAAAAAACAAAAATGTTTGATAGGAGTTCTGGAGACGTGGCCAATACCACTTTTCTTACTGACTCCTATGCTTTTAGTAACCATATCAATGCTGTCTCTAGTTAGGATTTTGCGATCACTTTTTAAGTTGTCTGTACAAAATCTAGAAAACAGTGCTTAAGCTTTTTAACGTTCTTTTTAACTTGTTTATAGATTTGATGATAACCGTAGCACCACCGTGCGCGTTGATGTCTTTTGTACGTTACGTAGAGAGTACAAACTTTTTATGAGCTACGATGGGATTTACGAATCTTCGTAGACAACTTCGTTGTTACGATACGTTCGTACTGCATCAATCATTGTACAAATTATCAATCATATTCATTTACGCTTTGTTTAATTTGGAGATAAGAATTGGTATTTTTTGAAGTTATAACTTCTTTAGACGCGTTGGGCATTTTTTGAGATGGGAAAAAACCATTGAACTCGTGACACTGTTACAGTTAACGTTACCGACACCTCTGTATATAAGTATCTCGTAATTGTTCAAGTTTCCACTTCTGTCGGCACTCCCGCAGTGCCAATTTTTTTTTGACATTTTTCATCGTAACGTTGTCAACATAGAGTCATAGAGCCTGTATTATTTTAAACTATTTCAAATTGCAATAGCTTAAGTAGTTGCTGAGATATCAGCTATGAGCCTGTGACAGACGAATGGACAGAAGAACAAAGTCACACCTTAAGGGTTCCGTGTTTATCACTTTGGTCCAGACCCTATAATTAATTATCTCTGTGACAATCGAAAGTGGCAGCCTGGAAAATTGGCGGACGCTAGTGTTATTTAAAATAAACATAATAATAATAGTATTTTTATTTTTATAGTGTTATCCGAACACTTAAAAAAATACTTTTAAATCTTGGAATAATAATAATGTACTATTTCCAATTTCAAATTCAAATTCATTTCTTTAGAACAAAAATTATAAAAATTGTGGAGCAGCTTCAACGCGCACTTCCTCAGACAACAAAATAAGATAAATCGTTCCGTCTATACCAAATGAAACATGGACCACCCAAGGTTAGGAATATTCGGTTTGTAAATATTTAAATTCCAGCTGCCACCGTGTGTGACTGGCAGCAGTCGCTTTTACCTACATATTAATACCGCGCACGAAGTAGTGTGAGATTGGAGTAGTTAAAGTTTATAATTATGGAGAAGAGGCGAAAGCTAAGATTACACAAAAAAAAAATATACCGTCGAATTTCAACTACTATTAATTGGTAATTAAGTAAGTAATTGATCGAGCGAAGGGAGATCTTCAAATCAACTTGAGCAAATCAGCGTTGTATGTATGTATCTATGTAAGTATGTATGTATCTTTGTTTGTCCGAGAATAACTTTCGAAGCGTTACAATCGATCAACACTCCATTCTCCATTCTTCATAGGTAGTTAGGGATGGCTCAATTTTGGTGTGACTAAATGAGCTAAAAATATTGGGGGTTGTTGAGATATTGGGGTTCAAGAGGGGTAAAAAAAAATTAAAATGAGACTATTAAGTCAAGTGGGACGTCAAATGAAAGGTCTTTATTAGTACGTTTCAACCCTGTTTTTATTTTTAGTTTAATCTTTGTAGTTTTTGAGTTATTAGCCATAATAAAAACAAAACTTTGAATAAATCCACAGGGTACACCAGTGAACTCACAATGCTGAAATTTGCTATTCGTGTAGCTTTAGTGATACAAATACAGGTAAAAGTCTGAAATCTAGAGTAACAGCATTTTATACCTCAAAAAAAATTAACATGAACTCTTATATATATATATATATATTTTATGGGAGACTCGCGAGATCTCAGTTTGGGGCGAACCACTAGTATATCAAGTTATTAAATTTACAGGAAATAAAATAAAATCCTAATCGATGCATTACAATACTCAGGAGTAAGTAATAATTTTAAATTGATTGAACTCTTTATTGAACTATTACATTGACAATAATATCGAGAACTCGATTAGTCACTCGCTAGTTACATTACAATGTGTTCGTACTTTGTACAATAAATAAGATTAGACTTACATTATCATTATAAAGTCCAATATCTACAAAAGTGGAGAGGAAGAGACAGAAGATACTGTTCAATTAAGGACCTAATGGATTCTATGAATGGACGTGGGAGTACCCTTAGATACATTTACCATTTTCTAGGAAGAAACAATGCGACTGTGCGGCCAATACCCGGTTCTTTCGAAGGTCCGTGATGACAAAGACGCAGTGGCTAAAGATGGCTTCCCACGGTCTGTGATATTGCAGACGGACGCAGACCAGCCCGCACTGACGCACCATGGGAGGGGTCACGTCCATATCGCACAGACACGTCTGTAGCAGTTTGTTGGATTCGCCGCGAGTCGGTAACTTCAAAGATGCGGTGCGAGCTACTGCGAGGCACGTTCTACTGTCTCTTTCACACAAATGACAGATACGCATCGTAGGAAGATCCTCGGTGCGGTGCGTGGCTGACTTTGGCTGTACGTAGTATCATCCGTGAATCACAGAACGCGGGAAGCCACTGTAAAGCAGTCTACACACCAAAGCTGCGGAACTGCTGACACAGCCCCACGGCTTCTTGTCTGCGGCTTTATTTTGACAATCATGTTGGCGACTTACACCCGCACGTGTTACCCGGCTATGTGCGGCGACATAGCGTCAACAACAATGCTACCAGACTGTAACTTTGGTGTGTAGACTGCTTAAGACGTCAAGTCTGTGACGTGGTCCAATCAACACTCAAGAAAGAGACAACTATTGGCCGCACAATCGTTTCACACTTTTTCTTTTGCCGTTGAATAGAGAAAGCTCAGTTCAATGAATATAACTGATGTGAAATCTCGTTGGATTTATTTTTCTTTTATTCTCCGCTTGAGTGGATGCCAGACTTTATTGTAATTCTACGAATAATTACTAAATCATATTTGAACATGACTTTGGCATTAAATTACAGTCTACTTAACTAAGACAATAAGGAATTTCGAATGTTAGGAACTTTATACCAAAGCCTAACTGGTTTTTCGTTGTCACGCTAATGATCAAGATATTTACCAATAATAGTGTTAAAAATATAAGTACGATATTGTAGGAAATCAATGTTTAAAAAATTATAAAATTAAACAGGATTGTTTCCAAAAAAAAATTGGTAAGAATTATAAAAAGTATCAAACCAATATACATAATAAAAAAATGCTGATATAATAAAATAACATTGTTTTAATTTTTGTATGGTTTGAATGGGTCGACTACTCATTTTTGGGTTGTACCCTTTTTAGGGGTAAATTTAAATTTCTAAAATATAGAAGTGAGTAGCGCTTTAAAATTATTACATTAGAACTCTTTAATTTCCTTCCAGCATCAGCATTCTCCCAAGCTTGTAATCGCGTAATCTGAAAAATAAAAAAAGATATTGTATAAATTTATTTATTTATAATTAGAGCCGTATAAATAACCAATAACACTAATTATAACAATCATTAACAACAAACAACATAAGAACAAAAATTAAACAAATATCAAGAAAAAATTTTCATTATAAAAATACGAATATGTAGGTTATTATGTATAAGTAGGTGTATTATGTATTTTTTGTATAATGTATTATGTTTATCTGTAATGTAGGTATAGTTTATAGGTATTATTTTTAATATGTACAAGTATTTTATTTATTATGGTATATATTATGTGTAGTTTACACATATAGTATATTAGTATTAGTATTTTACTCCTATGCCCTTTTTTGTGCACGTCCCCACCACTATAATCAACTACATATCTCTATCTTCAAAGATTTTCTGGAAGAAAACTCTTTTGTACATGTCCATTTTGTAAGCTGTTTCTGTCTGTAAATCTATTTGTGTACAATAAAGAATAAAGGACCAATGACAGTGATAAAGTGAGTATTCAAACAGAAAGTCATACAAATCTTTTGTATACAGTGTGTCCCTGGATAAAGTGCAACCCCGAAAGGGGGTGAAACTAGATCAAAAATTATCGACAAAAAAATAGAAAAAAAAAATTAAAAAAATTTATTATATACTTTATTGATGAATTAAAATTTTTATTGCTCACTAATGACTCTATTTAATAAAAAAATGATTTCTTCCAAAGTAGTAGGTCTATTTTGTTAAAATAAAAACCATAATCATGTCAGATATGTGACGATGACGATAAAATAACAAATAACTCACAAACAAGTGGCTATCGTGACTTAAAGTTTAATTTTTGTATTAAAATTACATTTTTTAGGCTGTTTTTTTCCAATAAACTCCAAAAATCTTAAAATTAAGCCTATAATACTAGAAATTTTTATGACTTTTTATTATTGTCTATCATAATAGCTTTTAAATAAAATAAAAACCTACGTTCTAACATAAAAAATGTGCTGGCTAGGAGCATTTAAAGTTGACCACTGATTACGCCACCACTCAGGTAGAGACCCTTTTTTAACTTATATTGTTGTAGATTATGGTCGCTGGGCCTGTTCTATGAAAGATGAAGGGTGGGGATCGAAACAGGACTCACAACAAGGCACGCCAGTCGCTCCGATATTCTCGCCGCTGCTACCGCCTACCGTACCTTACTGCGCCTTCAAGTTTTTGTTACGTTGTTTTGCTTTTGTTTTGTTTTTGACTTTTTGTTACGTTTTTGACTGTACTTTGTTGTGTTGTGGAGATGCCGCGATTGACTGAGTTCTCTCCGCGAGAAATCGCTGACATCCATTATTATTATGGTATGTCACGTGGACACACAACAGTCGCTCGTTCTGCATACATAAATGCGTTTCCGAGCAGACTTATACCGTCAGCACGAAATTTCCAAGAAGTTCACCGAAAGTTATCCAACATCGGACTTGGATTAGCAAGAGATCGCCGTGAGCAACAAGCTACCATTATTGACCATTCCATAGAAGAGGCCGTTTTAAACGATTTGTTTGCTGATCCCACAACCAGCATTAGACGCTTAGCTTTGCGTCACGGTATATCAAAAACATCCGTATGGCGAATTTTGAAAAAGAAGGGATTGCATCCATACCATTATCAGCGAGTGCAGCATTTGCATGAAAATGTAGACAATCGTGCAAGATGCGTAATGTCTACGTGGATTCAACAAAAAATTAGAAATAATCCAAAATTCCTAAAAAAAATTTTATGGATGGATGAAGTGAAATTCACCCGGAATGGAATCACAAATTGCAGAAACTTACATGTATGGTCCGAGGAAAATCCACACCTAAAGAGGGCGTCTACTTTTCAAGTGCAATTTTCAGTTAATGTATGGGCAGCTCTAATAGACGACACGCTGATTGGGCCAGTTATTTTACCCGCAACATTAAATGCCGAAAGTTTTTTAAACTTATTAAGAGACGATCTGCCACTACTGCTGGAAGATGTTCCGCTGGCTACAAGGCAACAGATGTATTTGCAGATGGACGGATGCCCTGCGCACTACGGGCGCAATGTGCGAAGTTTTTTAAACGAAAACTACGCTAATAGGTGGATCGGCCGGGATGGACCAGTCGGGTGGCCGGCACGTTCACCTGACCTGACACCCCTAGACTATTTTCTGTGGGGTGTTATGAAACAAAGAGTCTACAGAACGACCGTAGACACCGAGGCAGAGTTACAAGATCAAATCATGCGATGTGCCGATGAGATAAGAAGTGACCCAGAGATGGTGCTTAGAGCCACACAACAAATCGCTCTTCGTGCGGCAATGTGCCTACAACAACAAGGAAGCCATTTTGAGCATTTAATGCATTAAACAAAACCCTTATTTCATACTTACATGTAATAAGTTAAATAAAAATGTTGTAACTAAAATTTGATTTTTAATACTACCTGAGCAGCAAAAAAAAACGTGTCTCTACCTGAGTGGTGACGTAATCAGTGGTCAACTTTAAAAGCTCCTAGCCAGCACATTTTTTATGTTAGAACGTAGGTTTTTTTTTATTTAAAAGCTATTATGATAGACAATAATAAAAAGTCATAAAAATTTCTAGTATTATAGGCTTAATTTTAAGATTTTTGGAGTTTATTGGAAAAAAACAGCCTAAAAAATGTAATTTTAATACAAAAATTAAACTTTAAGTCACGATAGCCACTCGTTTGTGAGTTATTTGTTATTTTATCGTCATCGTCACATATCTGACATGATTATGGTTTTTATTTTAACAAAATAGACCTACTACTTTGGAAGAAATAATTTTTTTATTAAATAGAGTAATTAGTGAGTAATAAAAATTTTAATACATCAATAAAGTATATACGAATTTTTTTTTAATTTTTTTTTCTATTTTTTTGTCGATAATTTTTGATCTAGTTTCACCCCCTTTCGGGGTTGCACTTTATCCAGGGACACACTGTATAAATTATTACAAGCACCATATTTTTTATTTTTAGTAAATAAACAAAAATATACACAATCCAAGGAGGTAAGACAGTTATGGGGGCAATAAGATCAACCATTATTTGTTTCATCATCTACATCATCATATCATTATGCCATCCATTGCTGAACATCGGCCTGCCCCCTACGAATAATAATATGTATTCGTAGTAAACGTGTTCTGGAGCGGAGACCTCGTCTAGGCAAGCGAAGTGTATGACGCCCTCCGGCTAGATGGAGTGACGATTTGCGCGCTGTGGCTGGCAAGGATTGGATGAGAAGAGCTGAGGATCGGGCTCAATGGCGCACCCTGGGAGAGACCTACGTCCAGCAGTGGACTGCTATAGGTTGATGATGATGATGATGATGATTCGTAGTCCCCCCCCCCCCCTCATAGATTTCCAGAATGACAGATCTTGTGCGGCCTGCACCTAACGGTTCCCAACAACCTTAATCAAATCGTTTTTCCATCTAATGGGGGGCCGTCCTTCGCTGCGCTTTTCAGTGCATGTTATTTGTTATTTGGCAATTCAATTGTTTGTTTACTCAAATAAAATCCTCACTAAATAACTTTTCATGTTTTAGGTACAAGCAATGTTTTTGTTGTTGAAATTGTTGAAATTTTATTGATACATATATATCATCATCATCATGGACATTGCCTAACTTCGCCTTTGCTAGGTGTTGCTCTCCCTAATTTTGTGTTACCTCCCACAGGTATTAGGTATTAGGATGGTTAGTGTAGTAGAGTTCTTGTGAAAGGGTTCAAACGGGGAAGTACTACCACCATACCTATTACTGCCACCAAGCAGCACTGCTGTGTTTCGGTTTGAAGAGTATGGTTGCCGGTGAAATTACAAGCACATGAGGCTTTACACCTGTATACCTCAAGTTGATGGAGATAGTGCAGTGCATCGCAGGGCATGTTCCTAAGGAGCGTGACCTATGAGGCAATACTTTGTTATAGGCGATGGTGACCACTTAGCATCAGGCGGGCCATAAGCTTGAGCCATCTCTAAGTTGTATAAAAAAGGATCAATGCCCAAAACATCCAGTAAAACCACAGATTAAACTTTCCCCCACCATAGAATTAGAAGTTAAACTTACACGTGCTCTCGCGACACGAAACAGCCTCCAGCTCACACAGCGTTGCGAAGGTCCTGGCAGTTCCCGCAGCGTCGAAGGCACAGACGGGGCCTAACGGCGGCGCTACACACCTGCCCACACACAGTGGGGGCGGCACGCCCTCCCTCACGCGCGTCCTGATCAGCTCCGGGGGAATCCGCATCCCCACGTCTGGGATCGCATTGGCATCACCCACACGCGATGGGAAGTATGGGAGGCTGGCGGAAAGTGCCTGACACCACGCTGGAATAGAAAAAAAACAGATTACACCACGTTATAATACGCTTTAGTACGCCATTGGGACATAGGTTACTTTTTTCCCGACTGCGCAGAAGGAGGGTAATGTTTGTATTGGCAAACAGACGTGCAAAGCCGTGGGCGGGTCAGCTAGTAAACAATAAACTGCGGCAAGTATCAGGTTTTGCGATAAATGAATGAGGACACCAGCGTAGCTTAATTATTTCTTGTTTTATTCCATTGTTAAAGTTATTGTTATGACATTTTATCTGAGATTGCTGGATGAACTTTATGCCCCTTGAAGACTTATACGTACTTAACGTAACTTTATTTGCTTGTAAGTAGTGAACTGTATCTTTAATTTTTTTTTCGGTTTAAATAAAATTGTGACATGAGAATAGCCCACATTTTTCACAGGACCACGCCCAGTGAAGGGTTCCGTATTCAGTTTAAAATACCAAGCTTATTTTGAAGCTCATTTTGGTCATATTATATTGAGACACATGCGCTATTACGAAACCTCTGAAGCTTTATATTTCGTAAACGAACACTTATATTGAAAAAGGGTTGATTAAACTTTATCATGTCTTTGAAATACCTATTCAACGATACCCCTCACGATGGAGTTGGACTACGGAACCCTAAAAAAGTAGGTATTTTAACCACTGGTTTTTGAGCGCGAAGATCTAACCGCAGTTTAAACGGTCGCCTTGTATTCACTATCTACGATGCCACGATCAAACACACAAGCACACCTACTAACAATCGAATAACACAACAAACTTCTAATACTCTCTTTATATGTCGAGAGTTAAAAACTAATGTAATTATTACGGATTTAATAGCCCTTGTTGCTGTTGTTGTGGCTAATAAATCCGTAGAACTGTAATCAGTGTTTATTTACCTAAATATCCCGTGATCTCATGCATATTACGCATTTGTTCGGTTCTTATCTGCAACAGGTCAGTGCGTAAGTAAACACACACCCATATAAATACCAAAGTTAATCCTAGTATGTACCTACACTCATTAGTATAGTCAGTCCACAATAACTCTACATAACGCTCAGAATGAAAGATTTCGAGTGCGACGCAACAGGGGGTTGATTCTGCGTAGATTTGATGCTGCGGGACAAGCCCCAGACCCTGGTTTTTATGGTAACAGCAGAGACCAGTAATATTACTGGTCTCTGGTAACAGGTTATAGATGACTTTTGGGGTCTATGCACATGGCGTATTTTAAACACACAGACGACGCGCGTTTTCGGCGCCATGATGCCCAAAAAGCAGATTGGAGCATTTGTATCGATTCAAACACACGTACAAATTTTGTACGCGCGTTATGCAGACGTAACTTGGGTGGAGGTGGTAGATATGTGCTCATTATTGTTTCCTCTAACCGTTTAATGGAATCAAAGCGAAAACTACTGGATCATTCCTAATAATAAATGGATGCACTCATTATAATAATCACTTAATTCGTATATATTTTATAGTATATTGATATTATATGTTATGGTATTAATGTAAGACAAAAAAAAATAATCAAAAATTAAATGGACTTATACAGCCGTGCGCGTGCTAAAAAAATAGCGAGACCCCCCAGTCAATTTTATTGTTTCGTTTTCGGACAGATTTTATGAAAACCGGGCTTTTAACTTTGCATTTAATAACTAGCCTTGTCTTTTATAATAATAATAATAATCTATAAATAATAATCTGAGAGAATAAAAGAGATAGGTACATTTGTTTTGAAATAACAAGCAATGTTCTCTGGCATCCTCCCAACACTAAACCCGGCACAACGATTCCTAAACGTATTTAGCGACTAAACATGTCTAAATTTGACGTATGATTTGACAACTCCTTAAACCATATTTAGCTACTAAATACGTTTAGGCATCGATGCGCAGGCGCTAAAGAGATAATCAGCGCTTGTCGATGACGATATCGTGCCGATCGACGCGTCATAAATAGTTTTAAAGGACTACTAAAATTTTTTGTTAAATATGTAATATTTTAAATGTTTCCGTGTATATAGTTAAGAGGAAATCCGGGTAGCAAGACATTTGGAAAATAGGTATTTAACAAATCTATTGCTGTCGCGCTGTGCCATATGTATATGCCCTATGTGCGTGCGGTAGAGACAACTGCAGGTCGGACTGATTATACCTATATAAAATAGACGAAATCACTGTTTCATAGTCCCCTGTTTCCTCCTCCAAAACGGGACCGATTTTTTTTTTCAAATATGTAATAAAAAGGGCTATGTTTGTACGTTTCGTTTTTTTTATTCGTCAAATTCGTTTGCTGGATGTCTGAAAAGGGGCAGTAAAAATTAACAATTTCTGTGACTTTAGAAGGTTCCTAGTTCTTATAATAATTAATTTATGGAGAAAAACTAAAAGTAGGGATATGACCGTGGTACTTGTAGATTATATGGTAAAAAAATATTTGCTCTAGTATCACTATCCAGAGAGGAAACAGGGGACTACGTTTGTATGGGCGAAACGCAGCCCAGATTTCCTCTTAACATACTCAAAAATTGATATGATGATTAATTGATGTTAACTTATGCAGACGGCTGTGCCGCAACGCAATAGCGCCGGAGTTAGTTTCGATGCGGTTTACAATTACGAATGAATTTTGAACTAAAATTTGTTTTAATTTAAGTATTGTTTAGCTGCCAACTAAATGGGAGTCCTCGCACAATAAGTTTCCTACGTCAGTAACCTTGGTTCCTCCTTATTTCTGATTCGGTCTCGTAATCTGCACCCCACCTTAGTTAATCTTATGATATGAAAGATATTATCAACACAAGAAGAGTTCGCGCGGCTTTCTGACGTTGTTTTTCTTCACCAATTTGAAGGAAATATGCACATAATCAAGGGCATATAGCTCGAAGAACTGACGGTTGGGGCCGAAAGGTTCTCGAGACCACGCACTGGAAAGCGAAGCGTAGGATGGCCCTCCACAGGAAAGAAGACCTGATAAAGGTTGCTGGGAGCCGCTGGGTGCAGACCGCACAAGATCAGTCGCTCTGGAAATCTATGAGCGAGGCCTATTGAGGATATAATGATGATGATGTGCACATAATTCAATAACGAGCCGTAGCTAATAGGCTCCTCGGTAGGTATTTATAGAATATATGAGGAAAACAAAGTTATTTACTGACTTTAGCTAAGATAGGTATAATTAATAGTTTAAATAATGTTTAATAGCTTGAGTTTCTCTAAGCACTGAGACAAACCAAAGATTGTTTATATATAATTATTATTTTATTTGATATTATTTATAACAACATTTTTTTTTCAACAATTTCCATCATAAGGCATCGTTACAAATAAACACTTTTTCTTTGTTTTTTTCCTAGCTCCAAAACTGTAAAAAACAAAAAACGTGTGTGTGTGTACGCACGTAACAAGTTATATTGGCGTAACAGCATAAAAATAGCTAAAGAATTCATCCCGTATAGCACAACTCTTGTTTGTAGCTAACTTCATCATGTCGTTTTTTGGCTATTGGTATGCGCGCGCATCAGACACTTATCAGCTAACTTCATCATGTTGCTTTTTTGGAAGTCGGTGTGCGCGCGCATCGTAACAATTTTACTCTCATAATATTACGTAGTTCTATTGTGTAGTATTCTATTGTGTAGTATTTATTATAGAATATATACGTACTTATAATATATAGAAAAATACCCAAACCCGGAACACATATTTGTAGACCATGCAAACATTTTGTCCAGCAGCGAGAATCAAACCGGCAACCCCTATGTTCTGTTATACATATGCAGTGGCGGAATTACACATTTCCCATGTATAGGCTGCAAAATTTTTGCCCACAATTTAGTTGAATTTGCACATATTCATTATTTGTATATTTCTGAGCTAATTAAAGCTCAATCATGTGCGATAAGGCGGGTGATGTAGGTATGGTACTGGTTGGGGTTCGCGAACTGGCTGATTTACCATAGAATATATACATTTATGGTATCGTTGCTTCAATGTAGGTACAATGAAAGGAAAGAGGGAAAAATTATTAAAAAGATGGCTGTTAGACTTTTTTCTGAAGAAATCAGCAACACGCCTAATGATATCTTCAAAAAAAAATTACCGCCCCTAAAATTTGCCGCCTACTCAGCCTGCTGGTACGAGGGGCACACTAAAAGTTTCCAGAATCAATAATAAAAAAATACTATTAATGGTCAAAAATGAATTTATTGTTTCTCAAAATATTCTCCCTTTGCGACAATGCACTTTTTCATACGATTGAACCTATTTTGAAAACATTTGCGCCACTCTTCCGTGGTAACGACATATACATGTTTTCTACTCATACTACATGTATACTCTTCGACAGCCTCTTCTGGTGATTAAAACCGTTGATCGAGTAATTGCTTCTTGATTTTTGGGAACAGAAAAAAGTCAAACGGTGCCAAGGTAGGACTGTATGCTGGATGACTCATAAGTTGTACGTTTTTAGCCTTCAAAAACTCATTTGTCTGTCTGGCCATGTGGGAACTTGCATTGTCGTGGTGCAAGGTGATACTGCGTTTACCGTTATTTTCACGTAGTTTGTCAATAATTTCCGGTAAACAAATAGTGGTGTAAAAAAATCCTTATCAATCTGGTTTCCGTCCAGGTCATAGCACCGTAACAGCTCTGGTTAAAATAACAGACGACATTCGGTTTGGGATGGACAGTCAGAAGCTTACAGTAATGATACTCCTTGACTTCAGCAGCGCTTTCAATAATGTTGACTTCGACCTACTTCTGGGTGTGTTATGCTCCTTTAACATATCTCCAACGGCAATTGACTGGTTTCATAGTTACTTGTTTGGGCGCCGTCAGCGCATCCTTGTTGAAGAGGCTTACTCTTCGTGGTGCAATCTTTCTGCCGGTGTCCCGCAAGGTGGCGTTTTATCCCCTCTCCTATTCGCTATGTTCATCCATTCTATCTCACAAAATGTAACTTCTTCCTACCACCTGTACGCAGATGACTTGCAAATTTATACTCAAGCTACAGTTGAAAATATCGATGGAGCCATTAGCTTATTAAATACTGACCTTGACCGGATATGCGACTGGAGTAAATCTTTTGGCCTTACAGTCAATCCAAACAAAACGCAGGCCATTATTATTGGTAGCTCCAAACAGATCTCCAAAATTAATTTTGCACAGCTACCATGCATAGTTTTTGACGGAACACCTATAGAAGTCACACAGTCAGTGAAAAATTTAGGAATACAGATGGATACCCGTTTAACTTGGGTTCCCTGTATCAATGAGATTAGCCGCAGGGTGTTTGCATCGTCTGGATCTTTACGGAGAATCCGTAACTTCTTGCCGACTGCTACCAAGGTTACGCTTGCACAGACTCTTTTACTTCCGATTCTGGACTACGCCGACGCCTGCTATCTTGACCTCTCTGAAGCCCAACTGAGCAAACTTGAGCGCCTTCAAAACCTCTGTATTCGGTTTATATTTGGCTTGCGCAAGTATGACCATGTCTCTGATTTTCGCGCAAAGCTCAAATGGCTCCCCATCCGTCTTCGCCGGAATGCACACATACTGTCCCTTTTGTATAACATCCTTTTTAATCCTTTTTCTCCCTTCTATCTTAAGGAGCGTTTTGAGTTTCTCCACCAGGCTAATGATCGCAATTTGCGTTCTTCAGATTCCCTTCAACTTAAAACTCCTGTCCATACGACAGAGTTTTATGGTCGATCCTTCACTGTAACAGCCGTACGATTGTGGAACGATTTGCCCTTCTCTATAAGAACATCCAAGTCTATTAGTAATTTTAAAACAAAAGTACACACGCATTATCTGTCCCTGCGTTGAAGTTGTCGCTGCTTGTTAATTCATCATAACCATTTTTATAGTTGCTTGTTTTATTATAATTAAATTTGAGTTATTATTAGTATTTTAGGTTTATAGTATGTAGGTATGTTTTTAATTTTATATAGATGCACCGCCGTCATGTGATATATTATAATCCTGTCCATACTAAGCTTGTCTGGAAGAGATCGCTTTTAGCGATAAGACCGCCCATTGTACTAAATTTGTTAGTAAAAATTATGTTCTGTATTTTACTTTGGTGTACAATAAAGAGTTATCTTATCTTATCTTGTACCAGTCACTATTCACGGTACGACGATTTTCTAAAGCAACAGTAGCCACGTGTCCAGCTTTATTAAAAAAAGAAGCAATCATCCGCTTCGAGGCACTTTTCACGCGCGCCACTTTGGTTGGTTTCGGCTTATCTCGAAAGACCCATACGCTCGATTGCTGCTTCGTTTTGGGATCATAACTATAAACCCATATTTCGTCACCTTTTATTATGTCCCACACCAAATTGGATGCCCTTTCGTTTTATCTGGCAAGCATAGCATGGCACCAAGTGATGTGGTCCGTTTTTTGAGCATCAGTCATTGTGTGGGATCCATCGAGAATATAGCTTTCTCACATCCAAATGTTTGTGTAGGATTGACTGTATTTGACTCATGCCTATGTCCAAAGATGTCCGGATCTCATGGTTGGTTACATACCTGTCTGTTTCGATCATACGGCGCACAGCATCAATGTTTTTGTTGTTCAGAGCGGTGCACAGGCGACCTTCACGAATTTCATCATGGAGATTGACACGACCGCGTTTGAATTCTGCAAACCAGAAATAGTCGTCTTGCATGGTGCTCCTTCACCAAAAGCAGATTGAAGCCGAACGATGCTTTGCTGAACTGTCAAATTACACTTAAAATCGTAAAAAATTATGCAACGAAAATTTTCCCGAATTAAATCCATTTTATTGTAATCACGCAATTTTTAAAAAAACGCCACAATGTGAAAACAATTGACAATCAGATGAAACAAATTTTATTCTACGGTTAAAGAGTTCCATTTTCAAATGTAGTAATTACTTTTTAAATATTGTTTATGTAGGTGGCGAATTCCGGAAACTTTTAGTGTGACCTATGTACATCCGCCACTGTATATATGTTTAATAAACAAAGATCAAGGAGGAAAAGATAAAGATCTAACAAAGATCTAGATTACGGGCAAAACCCTTCTCAAAATTTGTCGACTGTAAGTTTCCTGTATAAACGCCTATTATTGTATTTATAATTTGTCTGCTTGGTATCAGCATGACTCGTTCCAGGAAGCATATCCTCTCACACTCTGAGAACGGGGACGCAATTGATGATAACAGTGCCATACTTACTGTTAATACTATTGGACACGGAAAATATTTATTTTAGTTTACCAAGAACTCTAAAGAAAATTGAAAATATCTTCTTTTGTTTTTCGACATTTGGTTGAAGTTTAGACTTAAGATGATACTAAAAGTTACTGGGAGCCGTTTGGTGCAGCACAAGATCGATTGCTCCAGAAATCTGTGGAGGCCTGTGTTCAGAAGGGAACTCCTATAATTCCAAAGCTCAGGTCAAGAGATTTAAAGTTAAAACGTTAATCTTTACATAGTATGAAATGAAGTCGCTTCCGCTGTCTGTTCCCTTAGATCTTTTAAACTACTCAACGGTTTTTAATGCAGTTTTCAGCAATAGATAAAGTGATTCAAGAGGAAGATTTATATGTAATAGATACATAACTCTGTTTGTTTGTTTGTTACCTTTACACGACTAAACAACTGAACGAATCGTAAAATTTTGCAAGGAGATAGATTATATCCTGGGAAAGGACATAGGCTACTTTTTAGCCAACTGTGCAAAATGAGGGTAGTGTTTTATTGAAAAACCACACGTGCGAAGCTCGGGCGGGTTAGCTAGTAATTTAATAAGTCCCTAGCCGAAACTTAATACTGAACTATGAACTTTATCATCATCATTATAATAGCCATTAAACTAATAATAAATTATTATAATCATTTATAAGTACATAATATAAATGAGGAAGTCAGAGGAGTTAGGAAAATTCCATACACATTTAAAATGTGAATTAATGAACATAATACCTTTATATATCTAAAGGATGTTATTTATTTGCACTAGTAATGAATATTCCCATAGTATTAGCTTTGCTTTGTTTGGGGTTAGATAGCGCCGTGTGAAATATCTAGGATTTATCTTTTGAAACTAACATGGTTATATATGAACACTCTCTCTCTCTTCAAGTCGTTATCCTCAATGCTGAGGGTCGTGACCTCCTCCATGGGTGATTTTTTCTTGAATAGGTTTCGCCATTGGTGTCTGTTGGCGGTGACATGTATGGCATCACGAAGCCCAGAGTCGAGAGTTGTGCGGATCTGGTCAGACCAACGTACCGGGCTACGATCTCGTGGTGTTTTCCCCTCAACTTTGCCAGTGATGATCAGTTTCTCCAAGTTGTCACTATGTGACCAAAGTACTCAAGGATTCGTTGGAGGCAGACTGTTGATAGCCTTGTAGTTATCTTGAGTATGTATTGTTACGCCGAGGCTGTTAAACAATGAGTAATAATCGAAACTTCTCGAACGCTTTTGTCTTGCTGTGTTATTGTTGTTATTTTCTGCTGTTACGCACAATGGGGATTGGTCGTTCTGTCGAAACACCGACCCTTTCCTGGAAGGATCGAGATCGTTCTCGTACAATCGAAATGTGTGCGATATAAATAGGCCGGAGAGATGGCCGGACAGTCAGTCAGTGAGTGAGTCTCAGCGAGGCCCTGGAGGACTGACGTGGAGAAGGGTCTCGCGAGTCAGTCTGGATTTTGCTATATGTGCGATCATTTCGGTGACTTTAAGTGGTGCAACAGTGGTGTGAATTAGTGTGTTGTGATTACGTGTGACCAAGTTCGTGTATTCATCGTTTAGTGCTGAATAAAAGTGTTATTTTGGTTAGATCGATTCCCATTATTTTATCCCGAACCCTCAGCTCGTAACAGTATGAACACTATTTGTACTAAAAACGGCAGTTGCATGCGCCATAATCACAGGTATGTCTACCCGTGATCATGGCGCATGCAACTGCATCGAAATATCGGGATACTCAAAAACTCAATGGTAAATATGCCGTTTTTAGTACAAATAATATCAAGGATTATTTATTTATATGATAGGAAAGAAAATAGAATTACAAGTGCAGTCAGGGATAAACACGGGTAATTTGCTAGGTCCCGTTCTTTTCATGAATTATACACGTATAAACTCTCACAATTAAATTAAGATAAAGCCAGTGAATCAGTTGTGTAACTCGTAGCAGTTATAATTAAGATCGAATCAGATATGAGAAGATCCATAGGCAAACCAAAACCATTGATATAGCCAGAGCTAAAGTGAAGGGTGCATGGCTCATGATGGCTCAAAGAACTGGTAGTCAGTTAGGATCTCGAGTGGAGAACAAGCACTATAAAGCGCAGCGCAGCAAATAAATGATTATATGGTTATGAGCGTAGAATGGCCTTCCATTCAATAGAAAGACGACCTAATAAGGCTTGACGGTAGTTTGTTAATGGGGTGGTCATCATGTCAAACCGTCCCTAAGAGTGTACGCAGGCCGCAAAAGTCAACAGCCAAAAAAAAAATGAGGAGGCCTCTGTTCAGCGAGGACGACGCTATGGTTGATATTTATTTATTTATTTGGAAAACCAACAGCTAATTACACACAATATGAAACAAAATAAATAAAAGAAAGCCAATAATAGGTTAATAGGCCAATAATATGACGAAACTAAGGTGCTGGGTAAGCCTACTTCATCTAAAAATCGTTTCCTAGGGACTACATCGTTTGCTGCAACTAGCCACCAGGCAACATCTTCAAGTAATTATAATAATCGTTTAATTCAGGCAACAACAAAATAGTTGTAGGATGATGAATAACTTATTCTGCGGGTCATAGAGATATATAATTTAACTTAAAATACATAATATAATAAAACGATTATTTATTTGCCACATAATCACTGCGATGTGGGACGCTCTCCGTGTTTGGTATCCGTCCTCGGAAAAACGAAATACCACACCCTCCATACAAAATATTTCCTTCATGAAGGTCGACAGATCTTCGGTAAATAATTATGAATTATAAATAAGAACGATTTTATTGGCCATCGCCAGTTCCACATCCTCTGAACCGCGAAGTCGGTAACAGCTGCAGTAATTGCAGTGCAGATGGACGTCCAACTGTCTGCCCTATGATCGATTATATACAGTTAATTATAAACATGTGCTCTGAGGGTTGATAACCCTAAGATCATCAGAGTAAATGCGCCTTGCGAGTTTTGCCGTTCAGCAACAAGATCGGTCCCTCTGGAAATCAATGGGAGAGGCCTCTTTTCACGTCCTTTGACTGATTTGATGATGATGACCTAACATGAGTGACAACAACGCGATAGCAATCGGTCACGATATTGGTTTTTTATAATGCAGGACCGCATTATTTCAGGTTGCTTGATCGCAATAAAATTACAATGCTTTTTTCAAAATTATGATTTATATACCCGTGTCCAGCATTCCGTTTTTTTAAGTGTAGGTATGTGAATGTTACCGAACATCCATCCATACTAATATAATTAGAATTACCACCATAAAAACATTTCTCTCTAAGGAATAATAGATAAAAATGTCATTTTAGCGGAGAAAGTAGAAACACGACCGTACAAATGTATTCACTATCTACGCTGAAATGTCATTTTGATCTATTCTTCCGTAGAAAGAAATGTTTCTATGACGGTCATGCTACCGGGCTGGTTGTTACGTTTTCACGACTGGAAACTGGAAATGGCTTGACCAATTTCTATTAAATTTGGTATAGATAGATTTACCTGGATAGAGGCGGAAGCGTTGTGTTTTGCTGTATCCTAAATACTTCGGGTGAGAAATGTTCCGAATATGATTTTATTCTAGTACGCGCTTTTCTTTGGTTATATTATATTAACGTATAAGATAATTTTTCTTCTATTTTATTATTTATTGAAGTGAAAACTTCTTTGGCATCGTTGTCATTTTAGACGATGAAACGAAAAAGCGACAGTAAAAAGAGACGGACACATAAATTCATAAGATTTAACGTGGGAGAAAATGAGATAGGAAGCATTATACTCCCTCCACCCGTGTTAATAATTATCTAACTTTGCATCAGTATGATCATTACTAAAACCTACAATTATCATCTTCCATGAAATTTTACATTCGTCTCATTATCTTGAAACCAAAATTTTTGAAGGTTTCACTTCTACCACGTGTGAATTACACACATGCTTTTTGTTTATTTTTATTTTATTTTAGTGCGTCGCTGCTACACTACTTTTGCTTCTGGTTCCAGCTGAAAATCAGCATAACATCCAAAATTATGCTGAGCTGAACGCTATTTTGGTACGCAGACACATGAGTTGAACTGTTTTTTAATAAATTAAATTGTACCTACTCTTCTTTATAACTGTTTCATGTGTCGTTTTGTGTGCACCAAATAAATACTAAATGCTTTTCTATTTGCAACGTATAACAAAAACTATTTTGTTCTGTGGGCAGCCCTAAGCCATGGACGCCATTTGGGCTCACATGTTTTGCATTTGGATCTGTAGCGGTTTTCATTGCTTTTATTTTTAATTTACCACCCGCTTTGCGAATATGCTTTTTTACACAATGTGACTTATAATCCCGTGCTTGTTATTTGTTGGGTAAGTGAAATCAAACCTAGTTATAATAAATAAATAAATAAATATTGCTGGACATTTCACACAGCGCTATCTAACCCCAAACTAAGCAGAGCTTGTACTATGGGAACCAGATAACTGATAGATTACTTATATACTTTTTTTTGTGAATACATACTTATAATATATAGAGAAAAAACCAGACCCTGAACAAATATCTGTAGATCATGCAAACATTTGTTCCGCGGCGGGAATCGAACCCGCTACCTCCTGCGTCTCAGCCGGCTATTAGCCCACTGCCCCACGGAGGTCGTCAAAATATACTATTATTAATATACACATATCTTTCCCAAATCTAACGTGCAATCTAATACCATATTAGATTTGGGAGAGATGATGAAAACGAAAGGTAATCCACGAATTTCCTGGATGGGTAAAATATGGCGTTATCTACCAGCCAATATTTTATTATACGCGTGGTAACCACTTAACATCGGTTTATTCTCCAAATCCCTACCGCTACGTCCCCACCGATGCGTAGAGGCCTTGTAACCGGACAATTACATACATGCTTTAAACGTGTAATTTGTGATTAAATTATTTGAAAATAAATTGCCCGTCTTAAAGCATGTATGTGTGTAGTAATTGTATAGTTACGAGGCCTCTACAAACCGATGGGGATGTAGCGGTAGGGATTTCGAGATAGGGCTTAGCCAAGTTACATTCGATTAGCGATGACGCTAGTCGATAAGTCCGAAAATGTATGGGATTTGACACATGCTATGGAAATATCACGTGATATATCAACAACAAACCTATGAAGAAATCGAATCTATTCGAAGGTAATGTATCTTGGCTACGGGCCCTGATGGGCCTTAAAAATGTTCCATCTCCAGGTCGTACTTTTTATTTACTAATTTTATAAGTACTTATTCTTTCTTCTTCTCTTCTCAATGTTCCATAAAAAAATAATAAAATGCATAACTCCATTGGCTATGCAATAATAATTGAATGAATTGCAATGACGACCTATGTAGAGTTGCATGCGGGTTATTCCCGTTGCAAGACAAATGGAGTGATATTTGCATGTTCTGCAAATATTTGTTCCGGGTCTGAGCGTTACGGTACTCGAAATTACTAACACTCACAATACAGTAATATCCTGACTTACGCTACCCCGTTTTACGCGAATTCGGAGATACGAGATAAAATATATATCTGTAAGTAGTCGCTACTTCATCTGCCCTTATTTTTTTTTATTACAAATTTCGGTGTTGAAGTCCATGTTATCTGCCTACCCCTACAAAGTCTGCATTAGTTTGATTGAGAAGCAAGGTCCAATGTTTAAAGGAATGCTTCAACTGGGATGTGGTTTCCTTATCAGCAGGAAAACTATGTAAATAAACAGGCTCCCTCATTTTATAGTCTGTTAGTAAACAGTTGCATGTGGACCTTTTGAATCGTGTAGTATAAATAAATATTTCTAGACATTTCACACAGCGCTATCTAGCCCCAAACTAAGCAGAGCTTGTACTATGGGAACCAGATAACGGACAGAATATTTATATACATTTTTTTTGTAAATACATACGTATAATATATAGAGAAACAACCATAATATGTAACCTGCAACTTTGATCGCATTGTACCCTGATCAAAAGCGATGTTTTGTTCTGTGTCACGAACTGAGTTTCATTGAAATTGGTTTAGCCGTTCGAAGTTAATCGGTCTTTTCACCATCCGGATAATATTTCGCTTTGGTTACAACAATGTACTTAGGTATGTTCTTACCTGTTTAGGAGTATAAAATGCAATGCTCAATATTTTGAAATGAGTCTTCGTTATTTGCCGTTTATGTGAATAATGCACGTAGCATTACCACGTGATCAGAACGGTGAAGGAAAACATCAACCGTATTTCATGATTATTAGAAAACATCAATAATAAAAACTTACCAGTAACTAAAACTACGCAGAGCAGAATCTTCCCGTTTACCATTTCCACCTTATTCAGTCCTTTATGGTCGCGCACGGCACTTCACTACAGCCAACCGATTTGAATCCAAAATCAAGCCGTTCGTTCCAAAATCAAATCGTTTGTTTTGAAATGTTTATTGCGAAATAGTAATTAGCTCGGAGACGCGGGAGATTTGAAATTAGAACGCTAATGATGTTTATTGTCTCGTACTTATCGGTCCACTGATGCATCGGGTGGAGGGAGCGCGGCTCGGATACCCGGAGGGGGAATGTTGGAGGGGGTGGGGGATGGCAGCTGCCTGATAACCTATGACTCGGCCGGAGGACGAACCGGAGATAACGAGCTTCGACTTTTAAATGAGAGCGAGCATTCTTTTATGCAAATGTTTGCGGAGAATAATCGGTTTTACTTTTTAATTATTATTGTTATTTGGTTGGTATTACATGGTATTGAGACGTTAAGCAAAATTTAAATTGTCTAAAATTTGAAATGTAGTTAATTGGTACCTACTCTACGATTGTGATTATGAATTAAACTTAATAATTCGTAGATTTCGTATAGAGTAGTAAGTAATCCAATTTGTTCATGATAATGTGTTCTGTCCAAAGATTTTCAAAAATTGTTAAATGAGGTAGGTCGGAGTCATGTCACAATGATTTTCAAGATAGAGAATTGGTATTTGGTTTCTATAAACACAAAGAAGATTGGCGAAGCTATATAAAATACCCTTGATGGTTACCAACACTGAGTAAAATAAATAAATAAATATAATCAATAATGCTGGAAATTATACACAGCGCCATCTAGCCCCAAACTAAGCAAAGCTTATCGGATCGCTCAGTGTTTTCTACCGCCTGTATAATGGGGAATGTTCTGAGGAGCTATTCGATCTGATCCCGTCATCGAGATTTTACCACCGCACTTCTCGACAACGTAATAAAGCTCATCCACATATTATCGACAACTAGGTATCGCGCACCACACGCTTTACGCGATCTTTTCTACCCCATACTTGCAAGATGTGGAATGAGCTACCATCTGAGGTTTTCCCGTTAGGCTATGACATGGCACGCTTCAAGAAAAATGTTAAACGGTTTCTACAGGGTAGGGAACGCATCGACAATATCCCGGGTGTTACCGGTGTCAATAGGCGACGGTAACCGCTTTCCATTAGGTGGGCTGTAAGCCTGTTTCCCCACAAATACCATAAAAAAAAAGCTTTTACTGTGGGAACCAGATAACTGATAGAATACTTATATACTTATTTTTTTTGTGAATGCATGTTTATAATATGTAGAGAAACAATTAGACCCGGAACAAATATCTGTGATCATGCAAAAATTTGTTCCGCGGCGGGAATCGAACCCGCCGCCTACTGCGTTTTAGACGGCTGTTCGCCCACTGTGCCACGGAGGTTGCTGATGTAAATTGTAAGGTGTGTACAGGGTGTCCCGAAACTAGTATTTTTAGCCTGAACGGGGTGATTCCGACCGTAAAAATAAACAAATTTGCATAGAAATAAAAAATTACATTATTTTTTCAGTATAATTTTTTTAAACTTTTTAGTTTGACTTAAATCAGCTGTTTCTTAGGGTTTGCGCCTTCCCTAGAACCTACCTTACAAACGTAATGTTTGATATAAGTACTTGCGATCTTTGACCTAAAACAATTGATAAACAGATTTTTAACCGAAATCTGCTGATTTTTACAAAGTGATTCTTCAATGAAAATCATCGAACTCACAAAAGTCGTAGAACATTTGTTGTTCTCGTAAGAGTCGAGAATCGCCGCCCATCGGGATAAAATATTAGTTCAGGGACACTCTGTATGTAATTATGAATGTATTGTATTGAAGTATATGTATAGCCCCAACGGCCGTCAGTTCTTCGAGCTATGTGATTGGTATATTTATGGCAAAATATGATAATGTTAGGTTAGGTTAAATTCATAGACAATTGTGAGAAAGAAAGCATTAAGTCCTTCATCTACATTTTCCTGTTCGTGCAATTAATAATATAAATATAAATTATCGATTCTACGTACCTTTTTCTATTCTTTGAATTTTACCACAAAAGTAGAAGTGGGAAAACTAATGTAAAAAATGATGTAGGAACGTTTTGGATTTTCCTATTTCTGACGTGGCACATATATTATTATATTCTGACGTATATGGTACTACGCCAACATTGAACGTAAATTACACTAAAGGAAATCTTATATGTCCAATTTGAAATCATATGTTACTTTTTATTAATTAAGGTCATTTTTAGGGTTCCGTACCTCAAAAGGTAAAAAAAAGAACCCTTATAAAATCACTCTCTTGCCCGTCTGTCCGTGTGTCACTACCGATGTCCTCATATCGGGTAGATCTAGCAACTTTAAATTGATACCATATACTGAGGTCTATAGTTCCTATTAGGTGTATAAAAATCAAGGTCCTGGGTCAACACGATAAAAAGACATGGGCAAATTTAGATTTTCGCGAAAACTTGTAAGTACTTACCAAAATTTACCTTAATTTTCAACATTTTTATATTCGGAATTTTCTTTTTACTTGTGCTGTAAGACTTTGCTTTTAACCAAAATTGACAATTCTAGGAAAACCCGAAAAAACCGGAAGTACCAATCAAATCAAAATATTTTTATTCCATAAAGATACATTGTTTGTACACTTGGTAAGGTCATAAATTTTACAGAACATTATCATACATATAAAAATTCACATTAAAACATTTAAGAACAAGTTAGCAAGTACATAGGTACATAAGTACAATCAGGAACACATATCATAATCAGCAAGAGCTTCGTCAAGGGTATAGTAGGAGTTTCCATCACCATCAACATCCTTCTGACTATATTGCTGAAGTCTGCAGCGTCCGCGTTTCGTACGTCATGTGTAAGTTTGTTGAACAATTTAATGCTTATGCACAAGTAACTGTTGCCTATTTTGGCAAGTCTATGTGGAGGAATTGATATATTATTTCGATGTCTTGTTATATATCTATGAGAGCCACCGTTTAATTTAAAATTATCAATATTTAATTTAACATAGATCAGGTTCTGGTATATATATTCTCCAACCTTTGTCATTATTTTTAGGTGAAAAAATTTATATCTACAAGATTCTATGTTTTTCATTTGTAAAATGGAACGTACTGCTCTTTTTTGAAGTATAAACATTCTAGAGGATTGTGAGGCATTTCTCCAAGCAAGAATACCGGTTATGATTGAGTGAAAATATGCATGAAAAACACTGCCCGCTGATCTAATGTCACTTAGTTTTCTAATCGTTTTAATTGCATAAACAGCTGAACTCAGTCTTCCGACGAGTGTCAAAATGTTTAATCCAAATTTATTTAATGACAATTTTAATGCCTAAAAATTAAAAAGTGTCAAAAGTATTCATAAAACCCATATAGGTTTTGTGTCGAAAACCTATATGGTCGTTCCCGTTGACAAAATCACGAAATTTGGCAAAAAGCAAGGTAGCATAAATAAAAGAAAAATTACAAAAAATAAAAATAATAAAAAATTGACGCCAATTAAGATAGTCCTCTGAGTTGTATGGGCGCTCATAAAATTTAGAGGACTAGCTTAATCGGCACCAACTTCAAATAAGGTAAATAAATAAAATTGTGCTATTATAATGGGTAGGTACGGAACCCTTGGCGCACGAGTTCGACTGACACTTGACCGGTTTTATTATATCTTTTGTCTGTTTCGTGCTTTCTTTGTATATTTATAAATTGTTGGTTAATAAGTTTTTTTGTAAATAATATTGTTACGCCGAGGCTGTTAAACAATGAGTAATAATCGAAGCTTCTCGAGCGCTTTTGTCTTGCTGGGTTATTGTTGTTATTGTCTGCTGTTACGCACAATGGGGAGTGGCCATTGTGTCGAGGGACCGACCCTTTCCTGGAAGGATCGACATCGTTCTCGAACAATCGAAATGTGTGCGATATAAATAGGCCGGAGAGATGGCCGGACAGTGAGTCTGAGTTAGTCTGAGTCAGACTGAGTGAGTGAGTCTCAGCGAGGCCCTGGAGGACTGACGTGAAAAGGGTCTCGCGTGAACAGTAGTTGCTCCCGAGTCAGTCTGGATTAAGCTATACGTGCGATAATTTCGGTGACTTTAAGTGGTGCAACAGTGGTGTGAATTAGTGTGTTGTGATTTCGTGTGACCAAGTTCGTGTATTCATCGTTTAGTGCTGAATAAAAGTGTTATTTTGGTTAGATCGATTCCCATTATTTTATCCCGAACCCTCAGCTCGTAACAATATGTAGTGTGTTCTATATTACAAATAAATATGATACAAATATCATGTCGTGATAACTTTGTATGAACGACTACACAAGAAATTGATAAATCACCCACCTATTGCCAAATAATTATCACACTAATAATAAAAATGTGAAAGTTTGGATGTTTGTTTGTTTGTTACTCAATCACGCCGTAACGGCTTAATCGATTTCGATGAAATTTGGTATATACGTAGATTATAACCTGGATTACCACATAGGGTCCCATTTATCCCATAAATCGCTTCCCATGGGGTATCAAAAATTATATACAAGATTTAGGTATTTGTTACCCTTCACACCAAAACTACTAACCGGATTGGGCTCAAACTTTGCAGAAGTTTAGTTCTAGACCTAGAATAACATATAGGCTACTTTTTATCTCATAAATCAGTACCAATGGGATATCAGTTTCTATATGAATTTTGCACCTCAGAACAACTCGGGCGAAGCCGCTGGCAACAGCTAGTTATGTATAACAATGGGTATAAATAATTTCACCAAAATTATCTTTAGGCATATTAAAAATTTAAATTCAAAACACTAATTAATCCTCGATAAATATTTCGATAGGATGATACTTCATTATTGTATAATTTGGTTGTGTTGTTTGTTGGTAGATATTATTTTGATTCTCTGTCAAAGTCCCATTACAGCCCTTTCCCACGGCAACATCCCGTTTTTTACAGGATCCCGTTTAATAGTGTACGTGCTTCAATACTAGTATCCACAACATTATCCTGTTTCCTGTTTTTTGCTGGATACTGCAAACAGGATACTAGTGTGAATACTACACTTGAGCGCAATAAAATCGCACATCCGCACATTTTTACTTAAAAGTTAAATTTTTTTTATTTGGAGCTTACAGCAAATTAAAATCAAATTAAATTAAAGTGCATAATCTAGGCATTCGCAGAACTGATAAAGGGTTGACATTTACCTTTAAAAACAACTCATTAGCAACAAAACAATAGACCCCCTTATGTCGCTCGATCCAGGTAAGGCCGGCGGCGGGATTTATCGCAGGTATAAAAGAGTGCATATTGAGGGAATGGTCATCATTTATCCTCCGTCGTCCGAGACACGTTCTCGGAGACCCGGATGACGAAATCACCTCTGCTAATGCGGAAGGTGAGTCATCTATATCAGACAGAGCAAACACTTCACAGAAACACCGACCTCGCCGGCGAGGTCGACGAGTCCCTTCAGTCGCCGCTTATACGAGGTACAGACATGTACCCGGGCGTTTCTCTCCTATCCCCATCCCGGCAACAGCCCAAGCCGAGGTTCGTACCTAAGTGGTGCCCTTGCGCTAGTTGCCTAAAAAAAAACTTACAGGGCTGAGCGCCATCTGCGCTCGCCAAAAATTCGGTTAAGCTGTCACGGCCTCAGAGGCCAACCACGAGATTAGTCCATTCGAAAAAAAAAAAAAAAAAAAAAAAAAATGGTCATCATTTGCATACCAACGTACAGTGTCAAAGGTTCTCTATTGATATTGGCTTCAAACGGAACACGAAAATGGATACTACACCAGAAGTAGCCGCTCAAGTGGTTGCCCTTGTTGAATCGGGGCTTAAGCAAAGTCAAGTGGCTCGACAATTGAGTTTGAGCCGATTTACCGTTCGACGTGTATACCGGAGGTATCAAGAGACTGGTGGCTACCAACGGCGACAAGGATCGGGCCGTCCCCGTGCTACAACAGAGCGTGATAACCGCTTTCTTATAACGACATCTTTAAGAAATCGTCGTTTGAACGCAGTTCAACTGGGCCAACGACTTCAAGAAGTTCGTGAAGTAGAAGTTAGCCGGTGGACAGTCAGAAGACGATTGAGAGAAGGTGGCCTGACTGCACACAGGCCAGCAAACGGGCCGAAATTGACCCCAGCCCACCGAGAAGCCCGCCTTCAGTTCGCTCGAGACCATTTGAATTGGACCGAAGAGCAGTGGAGTGCAGTCCTGTTCTCTGATGAGTGCAGGATGTGCTTGCATGGCAACGACGGACGGGGGAAGGTGTATAGAAGATCGGGAGAGCGATTTGCCCAATGCTGCATAACAGAACGTGTCGCCTATGGCGGTGGATCAATCATGTTTTGGGGAGGCATGTCTATGGAAGCAAAAACCGAGCTTGCCTTCATCACCGGACCGAATACTGGTCGCCAGTCAAGAGGATTGACTTCCATACGATACATTGAGGAAGTACTCGAGAGCCACGTCGTACCTTTTGCTGGGTTTATCGGCGAAAACTTTCTGTTTATGCAAGATAATGCAAGACCGCATACTGCTGGCATAGTGATCGAGTACCTTCAAGAGGTGGATGTGACCGTTAAGGAGTGGCCAGCTCGAAGCCCAGACCTCAATCCCATCAAACATCTATGGGACGAGCTGAAAAGAAGAGTTCGAGGCCGAGATGCTCCTCCATCGACTCTACAGGAGCTGCAACAGGCTATCGCAGAGGAATGGGAGGCTATTCCTCAAGACTTTATCAAAAGTCTAGTAACATCAATGAAAACACGGATGGAGTCAGTGATTCAGGCTAGGGGAGGGAACACTCGGTATTAATAACAAACTTTAAATTAATTTTATCTTTTAATTTCATAACTTTGACACCAATACTTGAATAAAGAATTTTTTACTAAACATGCATTTTTGTTATTGATCCACAAAAGCATTTTTATGTAATGATTGAAAGACAAATCAGATACCACTGGATAGGTATTAAAATAGACTATGAATCTGCATTACAGAAACATAATATTTGTTGTTTTTTTTTAGTTATGTCAAAAAATCATGAATGTGCGATTTTTTTGCTCTCAAGTTTAGTATTGAAGCACGTACACTACTAAACGGACCCTGCAAAAAACGGCACCTGCAAAAAACGGGATGTTGCCTTGGGAAAGGGTTAGATTTCCACCGTGAACTGTCATTCAATAGAGAAATACCAAATGGTAAATGATGGTAACAACTGTGTTTTGATGGCTCTGTTTATAGTCAACATCACTACTTTAGATTAAGAGGAATTGATAAGAATCAGACCCAAAAACACAAGTTCAAAATACGAAGAAGTATTCAATTTTGTAGGTGACATATTTTATTGCCTCCGAAAAGATATAAGTATTAAAAGTCCGGCACTAGGGATACAAACCTGTTCTACTAAACTTGAAGATCTGGTCCCAGACATATAGGACGTTTTATGATAATGTATAAAAAGAATGCTATATTTTATTCGTACTTTTCCTTTATATTTTGCCCACCTGCTATGAACGCTGATGGAATGTTAACAATAGGTATAAAGCCACTTAAAGAAACGTTTATTTAATAAACAGATTAAAAACGGAAGTATAGACTTATAGACATATTGCACCGAAACGTGGTCTCCACCGAACCGAACTCTGGTCATAAGAAGGCTCAAGGTCGCTCAGCGTGCTATGGAGATGGCTATGCTTGGTGTTTCTCTACGAGATCAAATCAGAAATTAGTCGATTCGTAGACAAACTAAGGTTACTGACATAGACCAGAGGTTAGCAAGCTGAAGTGGCAGTGGGCGGGGCACATAGCTGGAAAATCTGACGCGCGTTGGGGCAGAAAGGTTGGTGAACATTTGGAATGGTCATGAAGTTCGCGCTAGCCCATAACTCAACATTTTCAAACGGAAAGTTAAATAGCACTATCTTTCTCTATAATTTTATATTATTATAGGTATATATTTATATTAGGTATACATTATTATTCCACATAATTTATTTATTATAATTACTTATAATATTAACACATACTTTAGGTATAGTTCATAATATTAGTTTTGGGTATATATATTTATTTATGTTTTTGTACACTCACCTACCTTTAAAATCATCTCTCTCTCTAGCCTTAAAGGTTTGCTGGAAAAAAGCTCTTTTAAGGGTTAAGCTCGCCTTTGTACATGACCTCTATTTCTGTATTTTTAAACTTGTGTGCTATAAAGAATAAAGAAGGTTCTTAAGTGGAGACCACGCACTGGAAAGCGCAGCGTAGGATGGTCCCCCACTAGATGGAAGACGACCTGATAAAGCTTGCTGGGAGCTGTTGGGTGCAGGCCACACAAGACCATTCAGCAGTGGACGTCTATGGCTGATATGATTATGAAGATGTTGATGTTGATGTTGATGTGGTCTCTGCCCTAGGTGAAGGCACCTTGTATTTTGTATTTATTTTATATTGCTCTACACCTCTACCTCGCCTGATAGTAAGTGATGATGTAGTAGAAGATGGAGCACGCTAGCTTAGAAAGAACCTTACACGATCAGCTAGGTTAAGCAAAACGCTATAAGAACTTGGTCCGGGTGACCGGTATTCTTTTCTAAGCACTTCAGTCTTTCGTGAAACACTTTAGGATGTCACTCTCTTCAGGAGAACCGTCAACCAATGGAGACCCTCGAGCGGGTTGAAAAACCCAACCCCTTTGACCACCATCTCATACGAGCTTTGCTACTTTTTGTTAGCAAACACGAGCTTCATATTTCTGTTATGCAATGATCCTCTCTTTCCAAAGGTTGTCTGGAAGAGATCGCTTTGATAAGCAATAAAACCCCCATTTTTAATATTTCTTTTTACTGTTATTATGTCTAGCTTGAATGGTATGATAAAGAATTTTCATTCATTCATTCTAAGTACAGGATAGGTCACGCCGATCTTTATAGTTTGATACATATCTTCAACTTACAAGTAAAACAATAAACTTCTCTCTATATCACTGTTATAAGTTCGCAAGTACACCCTTAACCACCAGACACACATAACCCCCAAAAACACTCACCCTTACACATACACACACTACTACAAACACAGACCTTCGACCCCCGCATACACACAACTACACACATCCACACCCTCACTCACACACACATACATAAAAAACCGGCCAAGCGCGAGTCCGACTCGCGCACGAAGGGTTCCGTACTATCTATCTATAATAAATATCTATAATAAATATTTTCTATTATTTTTTTCACAAAATAGCACAACTTTATTCATTTACCTTCATTGAGGTTGGTGCCGATTGAGCTAGTCCTCTAAATTGTATGAGCGCCCATACAACTCAGAGGACTGTCTTAATTGGCATCAACTATGTATGTATGGCATAAAGCAAGGTCTTATAGCACAAGTAAAGGGAAAATTCCGAAAAATAAACAAGTTGAAAATTAAGGTAAATTTTGGTACTTACAAGTTTTCGCGAAAATCAAAATTTGCCCAAATCTTTTTATCGCGGTGACTCAGAACCTTGATTGTTATACACCTAATAGGAGCTATAGACTTCAGTACTCGTATCTGGTATAAATTTCAACTTGCTAGGTCAACCCGTTCCTGAGAAAATCGGTGGTGACACACGGACAGACGGACAAGAGAGTGATCTTATAAGGGGTTCCTTTTTTACCTTTTGAGATACGGAACCCTAAAAAGCAGGGTTACCATAGCATAGCATGTAAATTTATTTAATTTGTTTTTATTATTATGTTTTTTTTTTTTATCAATTTTGTAAATGGGTGAATTGTATCCCTATAAATAATCAGGGACGTCAAACTCATTTACTTTCATGTAAGGGCACTGGAAACTGCTTAAGTTACATGTAAAAAGTACAAATAAAAATAAATATTTTACAGATTACTTACAGGAAAATTGCTTTGGGGAAATTCAACAAAAAGGTCGAGTCAAATAGCGATAAAGTATAGCGATACATACTCGTAAATAAAGCCAAGATAAGTTATAGTGATGTGAAATTTATCGATGCACACGATTTGACTCGGTCAATAGTCATAGTCAATACGATAATGATTGTTACGCTAAAAAAAAATTGTCATTAGTTAATTAGATGGTTGATACTTAGAACAACATAATTTTGTGTTGTTTATGATTGTCAAATTCAATATAGAGTATGGAATAAAAATACATGTTGTGCCGACCCCACGTAATGTGGAAAAATAACAGGAAGATATATAATATAGAGTTAACTTTAATTTAAATACGCGGCGTGACAAATGTTTACATCATCGGCAAATAATTTTTAGTAGGAAAAAAACAATAATTATTGTTTTATTTATTTAATTTATATTATGTAATCATAATAATAGGTACATACTAATATAATGTTTTTCTACGTGTAAGATATTCTTTGCCTAGCTGTGGGATGACACGGGTAAAAAAAAAAGATATTATATTATTGTTACGAGCTGAGGGTTCGGGATAAAATAATGGGAATCGATTTCACCAAAATAACACTTTTATTCAACACTAAATGATGAATACACGAACTTGGTCACACGTAATCACAACACACTAATTCACACCACTGTTGCACCACTTAAAGTCACCGAAATGATCGCACGTATAGCTTAATCCAGACTGACTCGCGAGCAACTACTGTTCACGCGAGACCCTGCTCCACGTCAGTCCTCCAGGGCCTCGCTGAGACTCAATCACTCAGACTGACTCAGACTGACCGAGACTGACTGACCGGCCATCTCTCCGGTCTATTTATATCGCACACATTTCGATTGTTCGAGAACGATGTCGATCCTTCCAGGAAAGGGTCAGTCCCTCGACACAATGGCCACTCCCCATTCTGCGAAACCACAAACAATAGCAACAAAAACACAGAAGACAAAAGCGTTCGAGAAGGTTCGATTATTACTCATTGTTTAACAGCCTCGGCGTAACATTATGAACGAAATTGTGAAGAACTAACGGGAGGAATCTATACACCCAAGGCTTAAACATTTGCTTAAACCGTGTATAAATTCTTTGGGTGTAGTGTTTTCTTTGAATTTGATAGAACATATAATGATAGAATATACATACATTCATAATATCCATACTAATATTATAGAACCGAAAGTAACTCTGTCTCTCTGTCCGTCTTTCTGTCTGTGTGTTACGCCTAAACGTCTAGCTGAACATAAATATATACCTAGTCAGGTCATAAATTCTGTCACATGTTTAATATAAAATAATTGAAACAAGTTTATTCATTATGTAACCATTTATATACCAAAATGAACTAACAAAACATAGATTCTTATGACACTAAAGTTTATTCAAAATGACCTCCGTGATTTTGAATACAGGCCTTCAATCTGCGCGGCCAGTCGTCTATCGCAGCACGAACGAGGTCCATGTCAATATCGGCGGCTGCCTTAATCAAGGATGTCTTGAGTGACTCCAAATTGGGATGAGGCTTTGAGCACGCCTTTTCCTCCAAGTGTTGCCATATCTTGTAATCTAACGGATTCAAATCTGGACTGGAGGAGGGCCAGTCTTCGTGCCGGATGAAGTCGATTTCACGCGCCGCCAGCCAGTCTTGTGTGCTCTTCGCTCTATGAGCTGGCGCCGAATCTTGTTGGAATACCCAGTGCCTGTTATTGAACATGGTATGAGAAATAGGTTCCACAGGTTCCTCAGGACTATATTTTGATACACAACTGCATTCGTACCTATACACCGTACATACACCTTTCTCACAAAAATGTACCTCTGTTAAGCCCCAATAAGAAACTCCCAACAATACCATGAGTGAGGATGGAAAATGACCTCGTTGGACACGCGGAATACGGTTGCTCGCTTCTTCACTACTGTGTGCGTACACCTTATCATTTTGTTTGTTGTAGCTCTCTTCTACGGTAAAAATTTTTTCATCCGAAAAAAGAATATCCCGATATTTTTTTCCCGCGTACCGCTTCAACAAAGCGCGGCATCTCTTCAGTCTCAGGTCTATTAGACGAGCATTCAAACGATGTCCTGTTTTTCTTCGATATGCCCGAAGCCCTAAGTCTTCATTTAACACCCTTTCACCGTGGTTCTGCTTAACCCCATCTGAAGGGCCAACAGTTTCTGCTTACGTTTGGGATTTCTATGAATTCGCGCCTTCACAGCTTTTATCACTGCTGGAGTCCTAACAGACCGAGGGCGACCACTTCTTGACCTGTCATCTACGCTAGAGTCTTCATTGTATCGTTTGATGGTGCGATAAACGAATCTTTTGGTTATATTCAAATTTTTCAGTATGTCAAAAATTTGAATTGGCGCGTAACCGCAACGGTGCAACGCAATTACTGCAACACGGTCTTCTTTAAGCGTCCACTCCATATTTAAAAATGAGTAAAATTCTAAAAAGTATACAGTTTTATTTTCATGAACAATTCGAAATTCGAATTCTATAAACTTTTTTGTGGCCAGCATTCTAAAAGAAAAGTTTTTACTGTGTGACAATACTTATGACCTGACTAGGTAATACTGTGTATTATGAGAAAGGACATAGCATAGTTTTTTTAGGGAAAAATAAGTTCTTTTGCTATAAAATATTAAAATTAATCAAACACTTGGACTGCGCCACAGATTAGTAAATAGTACTTAGTTGTGTCTACGAAGTTATAGGTAAAAGGATCTTATAGGTAAAAATACCTCTATTTTCATGGTCGGGCCAGATTGGGTGTGGGAGGCGCTCAGATTTAACTTAACAGTTCGAAAAATTAAAACTATGTATTTAGTTTAACTGCTATGGCTATGCTTACCCGAAAAGGCAGACGACGATGTCGGACGTGTACATGCGATTGTCGATAATTGGCGCCAACGCCGCTATTTTATATATGCCAACTAATGGCCACTAGTTATAGAATAAATAAATATAAATATAAATATTGCTGGACATTTCACACAGCGCTATCTAGCCCCAAATTAAGCAGAGCTTGTACTATGGGAACCAGATAACTGATATAATACTTATATACATTTTTTTTTTGTAAATACATACTTATAATATATAGAGAAACAACCAGACCCGGAACAAATATCTGTAAATCATGCAAACATTTTGTTCCGCGGCGGGGATCGAACCCGCTACCTCCTGCGTCTCAGCCGGCTATTCGCCCACTGCACCACGGAGGTCGTCAATAGAAAACAATAGAATGAGATAAATTCAGATAGTAGTACATGCATAGCTGTCTTGCATGTACCTACTTACGGCTTATAAGACATAATGAAGATATGCACCTAGGTTAATTATCTGCAACTTAGTAGATGTTAACAAACTGAACTAGACCTGTAGGTACATAGTTAATTTATAAATAGTATTTGCAGATATTAATTATAGCAAGTAATTTCGGGTAAAATTACTTTACATACATATATACATTTGGTAGGAGTGGGAGGAAATTTCTATTCCTCTTTGCTCTCTTCGTCATCCAAGCTTTCAGGTAAATACCATTTGTCACGTACGATATTCATTACATAAAATTAAAATGTATTTTGTTCAGACGACATAGCATACCAATTAAATATTAATTAAAGCAAAACAATAGTTAATTCATTCGGGGAAAACCAAGAATATTTTGACATGGATAAGTGATATAATTGTATCATGACACAGCACTAGTCAGGAATACACGGTAAATTCAAGTTTCGAATATAAATAACACTCATCAGTGGCCAGTGTGCGACAGTGTCTCTGAGACTACCAACGAGAGCAGATCATTTATTCAATAATTTACATCACTAGTTCGAATTTCAAAACAATGGAGAAGCTTTGCGTGTTTTTGGTATTAGGTGAGTGTTTTCTGTTTATTTTACATAATTTTAATTATGTGTTTTGTGTTCGGTGCTATGATGAATGAAACACATACGTGTTTTAATATATAAACTGTGCTTACGGTGACAAAAGACAAAGATTTAATGATTGCAAAAACTTTTTTCTTTATTGCAGAAACAAAATCTAATATGCTTTGCCCCGGCTACCAATTTTTTATATCTTTCACTCTCCTTAAACTTATTACGTTTTATATGCTGGGTTTTAAGCTTAGGATTGCCATATCTTTATGTTAAAAAAAACAACCTATAGCCTTATATTTTATAATAAAAAACCTCGAGATAATGAGAAATGGTTAAGTAATATTTTGGGAGTGGGTTAATTTGTTATTTTGTATGGGCTGGTATCTGGTTCCCTCCTTTTATTATAACTACTTGTATGCCCGCGACTTCGTCTGTAATTTTCTGGATCTCAACAACAGCGCCGCCTACCGGGTCCAATTGTGAATCAAAACCACCCAGGGACTCACTCAAACACACAAAAATTCATCAAAATTGGTAAAGTCGTTCTTAAGTTATTGCGTGACCAAGGGACACAGGGATTCATTTATATATACATATATATATATATATATATATAAATAGATAGATAGATTAGAAAGGGGATTAAGTGCGAGTGTCCTCTTGCGTCAACTTTGAGAAAATATTTAGGCAGCCGAAGTAATTCCGACTTGAGATGAATTGAACTAGAGTTTTTTATGTAGGTAATTAAGTATTATTTTACGTGTTTAGAATTAATTCATAATTATGACCAATTCTGAAAATGCATAAAAATTTTTTAATTACCGAAAGATAAAGATAATTTATTTCCATAAAGAATTACTACAATTTAACTTTGAAACTTATATAGTATTTAATCAACTAACAACCTGTTATATATTCACACGATGGAAACTATTTTGTAACCAGTAGGAAGATTTCTTACAAATAGATTAGTTACGAAATCGTACCCTTGGTGCTAGATTGAAGGATTTTTTCGATAATAGTCGTGAAATATTTAAAGCGTTATCTCATGGGGTTATTTAGACTACAAGAACTTTGCTAATGGATTTTAAAATGAAAGGGAAGCTTTTTTTGCATAAATACATTGTTTGTTAGTTAGGTTTAATAAGATCACTGTACTCGACCAATTGGCCGTGCAAATGTTGAGGTTAGGTATCTAATACAATATGGCATATGTAGTTAAACCACTAAGTAGGTACCTAAGTATAGTTAAAATTAATCTTAGGACTCGGAGTTAAATAATGTTTTTGTCTCTGGCGTTAGTTGATTGAAATTATAATGAGTATTCAAATTTAAATCGTATGAGGAAACTCGTTTTAATATGATAGAATGCGATGTTAATGTAATGACTATAATAATACATACATATTTTATTATGTATACGACACCATTCTACTTTTTTATCGATTTGTTGACCTTTCCTTAACCGAGCATTGAGGTGCAAAGCTGACTCATAAATATTAACTTAAATTATTTATTTAATAAATAAATATCTGACCACAGAAGTTGTGATTGCCAGAGATGAACGTCAAACAATCAAACCAGATTATCATAATTACTTTGATGGGTCGGGTTGCCAACTTTATTTTATTTATTTTTATTTTATTTTTAACCTGTGTTATCCCACTGCAGGGTAAAGGCTTCCCATCACTCTTTCCAGTTTTTTCTGTCCCTTGCTGTAGTGGGCCAGTCTGGTAAATGCACATCTAAGTCGTCACGCCATCTCCGTGGTGGTCAGCCGCGTGGGCGTGTTGCGTTAGGGACCCAATCAGTTGTGATCTTTGCCCATAGATCTTCGGGCATGCAGCAGACGTAGCCGGCCCAATCCCACTTGAGCTGTGCTGATTTTTTTGTGACATCCATAATCTTTGTTTGCGAGCGTAGTACGGAGTTCCGTATTCGGCCTGATATCCGGAGACCTAAAATACTGCGCTCCATAGCCCGCTGACATACCTCGAGTTTGGACCTTTGTTGAACAGTCAAAGACCAAGTCTGTGCACCATAGGTGAGGATGGGGAGAACGCACATGTCCATGAGTTTGCGTTTAAGGCAGAGTGGTAGTTCGCCTTTCATTAATTGTTTCATCGACCAGTATCTTCTCCAGGCAACTTTATATACAAAAATTTAAATTTTCAAACAATCTATCAAGTCTTAAAATATCAATGAAAGAGCCTGTAAAAAATACACTTGAGAGCAATAAAATCGCACATCCGCACATTTTTACTTAAAAGTTAAATTTTTTTTTATTTGGAGCTTACAGCAAATTAAAATCAAATTAAATTAAAGTGCATAATCTAGGCATTCGCAGAACTGATAAAGGGTTGACATTTACCTTTAAAAACAACTCATTAGCAACAAAACAATAGACCCCCTTATGTCGCTCGATCCAGGTAAGGCCGGCGGCGGGATTTATCGCAGGTATAAAAGAGTGCATATTGAGGGAATGGTCATCATTTTTCGGTTAAGCTTTTCGGTTAAGCCGTCACGGCCTCAGAGGCCAACAGCGAGATTAGTCCATTCGAAAAAAAAAAAAAAAAAAAATGGTCATCATTTGCATACCAACGTACAGTGTGAAAGGTTCTCTATTGATATTGGCTTCAAACGGAACACGAAAATGGATACTACACCAGAAGTAGCCGCTCAAGTGGTTGCCCTTGTTGAATCGGGGCTTAAGCAAAGTCAAGTGGCTCGACAATTGAGTTTGAGCCGATTTACCGTTCGGCGTGTATACCAGAGGTATCAAGAGACTGGTGGCTACCAACGGCGATAAGGATCGGGCCGTCCCCGTGCTACAACAGAGCGTGATAACCGCTTTCTTATAACGACATCTTTAAGAAATCGTCGTTTGAACGCAGTTCAACTGGGCCAACGACTTCAAGAAGTTCGTGAAGTAGAAGTTAGCCGGTGGACAGTCAGAAGACGATTGAGAGAAGGTGGCCTGACTGCACACAGGCCAGCAAACGGGCCGAAATTGACCCCAGCCCACCGAGAAGCCCGCCTTCAGTTCGCTCGAGACCATTTGAATTGGACCGAAGAGCAGTGGAGTGCAGTCCTGTTCTCTGATGAGTGCAGGATGTGCTTGCATGGCAACGACGGACGGGGGAAGGTGTATAGAAGATCGGGAGAGCGATTTGCCCAATGCTGCATAACAGAACGTGTCGCCTATGGCGGTGGATCAATCATGTTTTGGGGAGGCATGTCTATGGAAGCAAAAACCGAGCTTGCCTTCATCACCGGACCGAATACTGGTCGCCAATCAAGAGGATTGACTTCCATACGATACATTGAGGAAGTACTCGAGAGCCACGTCGTACCTTTTGCTGGGTTTATCGGCGAAAACTTTCTGTTTATGCAAGATAATGCAAGACCGCATACTGCTGGCATAGTGATCGAGTACCTTCAAGAGGTGGATGTGACCGTTATGGAGTGGCCAGCTCGAAGCCCAGACCTCAATCCCATCGAACATCTATGGGACGAGCTGAAAAGAAGAGTTCGAGGCCGAGATGCTCCTCCATCGACTCTACAGGAGCTGCAACAGGCGATCGCAGAGGAATGGGAGGCTATTCCTCAAGACTTTATCAAAAGTCTAGTAACATCAATGAAAACACGGATGGAGTCAGTGATTCAGGCTAGGGGAGGGAACACTCGGTATTAATAACAAACTTTAAATTAATTTTATCTTTTAATTTCATAACTTTGACACCAATACTTGAATAAAGAATTTTTTACTAAACATGCATTTTTGTTATTGATCCACAAAAGCATTTTTATGTAATGATTGAAAGACAAATCAGATACCACTGGATAGGTATTAAAATAGACTATGAATCTGCATTACAGAGACATAATATTTTTTTTTTTTTAGTTATGTCAAAAAATCATGAATGTGCGATTTTTTTGCTCTCAAGTTTAGTTAAGCAAATCATATTCATTCGTCGTGTAAGTAGGTAGGTACGAGTACCTGTTAAACTGAGCGGCATCGTCGCAAAGGCGCTGCCGTTAAAAATTGTTTATTAGAAATATGTCTATTAGTGGATAAAATAAATATTAATATAAATTATAATATATATAATAAAAAAAGTTAAATAATAATAGATACATTAAATATTTTGTATTAAGCCCACCTCTAAAATCAGTTAATACGATTCCGGGTGTGTTTTTTTTAAATTAATGTCGTAGGTAGATAACAAAACAGGTTGTATATTGCGTGGGGTATAGTTGACTAGGTCTTAAAAAACACATAAGGTTTCCTCAATATTTTTTCACAAGAATCTGTATTCGAAATATTATACTTTCAAGTGGCCGTTTTTGTATTGATTGTGTGTCGCTATGATTACCCACGCGACACAAGAAATTCTCATGTGGAGTCAGGCAGGCATGAAACCTGATTATATTGACGTGTTATTTCCCTCATCCCGGTCAAGAAAAAGCCCGAATTAGTAACTAATTTCTCAGCGTAAATAAATAATCTTATTTTTTATATTCCAGCTCTCGCCTTTAACCAGGCTTTGGGTATGAACCTCAGACAGAAGCGTCAAACTGAGATCGAAGAAGACCTTGAAGACAGATATGGTTTCGAGAGGCCTAACGGCGGTCGATTCCCGGGACAAAGACGCCCTATACGTCCTCTACGCCCTGGTCAGAACCAATTCCCTGGTCAAAACCAATTCCCAGGTCAAAACCAATTCCCTGGACAAAATCTATTCCCTGGTCAAAACCAATTCCCTGGACAGAACCAATTCCCTGGACAGAACCAATTCCCTGGTCAAAACCAATTCCCTGGTCAAAACCAAGGACAGCAGCAGCCAACTACAACTCCCGCCCCAACTGGGTAAAACTGTTAATATTAATATCATAATATTATCATACTAATATTTAAATTGTGATTTGAAGCTTCATACAATGCACCAATCTTTGTTGCTACGAATAAACTTTATACTTATACTTAACTTAAATGTGAAAGTTTGGATGTTTATTTGTTTCTCAATCACGTCACTATGGTTAAACCGATTTTAATAAAATTTGTTATACAGGGTGTTTGGTAATATACGGACGATATTCAAGTGTCGGTTTCTCAAAACATAAAACGAGACTTCTCGAAAAAAAAAAACTACTAAATTAAATTTTAAAGAAAATTGACTAGTGACGAGGTGATTAATTCGATATAAAACTTACCGCCTACTCTTGCAATTGACATCCAAAAATAAAGGCCGATTTGATATCTCTTTCGGAAATGGCTGCGGGTTTTGGGTTAGAAAGGGACAACAGGAGATATCTCGAGACGTCACCAATACAGTGTCTGTAGTTAGATGGCAAGCATTATGCAGTAGCACAACATAAGTTTATTAATGTTTGTTTTTACATGCCAAAATAAATTTCATATTTCTATGATAAACATTTCAGAAATTTATTTATTATGCTCATCAAAATAACCCCTTTTATTTTTGTGCGTATATTATCAAACACCATTTATCGATAATTTGTTATTTCTCTATATATTACAAGTACAGTATTACAGTATTAAGAGTACAGCATTATAAAAACGTAGATAAGTATTGTATCAGCTATCTGGTTCCCGAAATACAAGCTTTGCTTAGTTCGGGGCTAGACGACGCTGTGTGAAATGTCCAGCAAAAAGTAATGATAATAATAGCCTGGATTAAAAGATTGGCTACTTTTTATATACAAACCACGCGTGCAAAGCCGCGGGTATGGATAAGGATAAAGTTCAAATAAAATACTATTTGACCTGAATTACACATAGGTTATTATTAAATAAATAGTTTATTCTATTATTTCTTATAATAGTCATAATAGTTATCATATAAAAAAGTATATAAGTATTCTATCAGTTATCTGGTTATATATAAGCTTTGCTTAATTTGGGGCTAGATAGCGCCGTGTGAAAGGTTCAGCAATATTTATTTATTTATAGTACCTACCACGCGAGCTAAGCTAGTAAAGTAAGCTAATATTTTTTATAGGCAACTATGAGTTAGGTACCTATAGTACTTTCTTTGATTTCTAATCATTAAAACTATCAGTAAAGATTTTTTTACCGAACGTATTTGCAACCAAATATATTTCGACGCTTTCTCGATCACTTATTTCCCCATCGTTAATATTTCTAAAACAATGTCGTTGTCTGTTTCAGTCCTACAACCATGTCAAGCGAGACCCAAGCTTGTATCCGCGCCTGTCCGGTTACTGCTGAATACAACCCTGTGTGCGGAACCAATAACAACACCTACGATAACCCTGGCAGGCTCATCTGCGCCCGGGACTGTGGAGTCGGTACGTATCCCATGGAAAGTCAAAGTCAACGGCTCCCAGAAACCGTTATCATACACCTACGATAACCCTGGCAGGCTCATCTGCGCCCGGGACTGTGGAGTCGGTACGTATCCCATGGAAAGTCAAAGTCAGCGGCTGCCAGAAACCGTTATCATACACCTACGATAACCCTGGCAGGCTCACCTGCGCCCGGGACTGTGGAGTCGGTACGTATCTCATGGAAAGTCAAAGTCAACGGCTCCCAGAAACCGTTATCATACACCTACGATAACCCTAGCAGGCTCATCTGCGCCCGGGACTGTGGAGTCGGTACGTACATATGTACTATCTCATGGGAAGTCAAAGTCAACGGCTCCCAGAAACCGTTATCATACACCTACGATAACCCTGGCAGTCTCATCTGCGCCCGGGACTGTGGAGTCGGTACGTATCTCATAGAAAGTCAAAGTCAACGGCTCCCAGAAACCGTTATCAGGTCTTTTTTCCATCTAGTGGGGACCGTCGTACGCTGCGCTGTGTGGTCTCTACTCGAGAACCTTTCTGACCCAACGGCCGCAAGTTCTTCGAGATATGTGCCCTGCCCACTGCCACTTCAGCTTGCTAATCCTTTATGCTATGTCGGTGACTTTAGTTCATCTACGAATCTCCTTATTTCTGATTCGATTTCGTAGAAACAGGAGGCACAGCCCTCTTCATAGCACGTTGAGCAACTTTGAGCCATCATAAGAGGCCACGTTTCTGTTCCATACGTCATCACTGGTAACACATACTAATTAAAGACTTTCAAAGACTTAACACACAGGTATTTTGGATGAGAAGACGTTACACGATGTTACAAGTTGTAATATCATGTTAATGTTGATTTGCGCAGGGCTGATAATTATAGGTGATTCGATTAGAAAATGCTTTATTTCACACAGTAAAACAAACAGCAAACTAGAGCAATGTAAATACTTGTAGTACAACTGGCGGTTTTATGACTAAATTGTGATCTCCACCGGACCACTTTTGGATGGAATAGATATATAGGTATCTATATAACTTATTACATATACTCGTATACTTAGAATTATAATTGGGATTTGCGAATATGTAAAATACTAGTTGACCCGGCGAATTTTGTACCGCCTTGACATGCATATGACGCGGGCTGCCAATGTTTTGTCAATCGGCCATCATTAGCTACATCTATATATGAGAAAATGAATTTTCATCATAATTTTTTTAAAACTATTTATTCGAATATTTTAATAGTTATTCTGCTATTCGGGACGGAGACAAATCCAACAAATTAAAGATCATCGAAATCGGCCCAGTAGTTCTTGAGTTATAAATGGTTTAACTAACCCGACTTTGTTTTATATATATATATACATATACAGGGTGTTTGGTAATATACTGACGATATTCAAGTGACGGTTTCTCATAACATAAAAAAAGACTTTTAAATAAGTACAAAAACAAGTACATATGGATAATAACGGATCTACTTATTATATTCATAATCCGTTTTTTTCATACTATTTTTTTGATAGCCTACATTTTTTCCCGTCTGGGCAAAGGCCTCTTCCAACTCCTTCCACCTATCGCGATCCCTGGCAGATTCCCACCATTAAATTTCGAATCTACTGATGTTATCTCGCCGCAGAGTACACTTATTTAAAGAAAAAATATAAGTACTATAGAAAAAAGCAGTTGAGCTATCAACCACACGATGACGGCTCAAACTGATCCAGATCGACACCTGGCGGATGTATAATATACTTTTCCATTAACGTTTCTTTTTATCCATTTCAGATGTTGCTGTACAGAGGACGTCGCGTTGTCCAGCTGCTTCAGGCTAAACAAGTTTACCCATTGTCTAAAGTAGAACTTCCATAACGTGCCAAGAAGTTCCTATATCACAGTAACACAAGTAAGCAAAACACCCCAGAAAGGTTGAAGGGCTACATCTATCAATTTTGGATGTTTTAAACGGCGCTGGCAAGTTGCAGGTGTTGCAGCATTAGCTAGGGTAGGCTTCCCTAGCATCTATACCACCTTAGTCAGCCTTAATCGGACAGACATGGCCAAAGCAAGGTATTAAAACGCACTTAATTTTTTTGGCTAATAATAAGGTACCAGTGGAACGTCTGGTTCTACTTTAGACAGGACTGCGCTAAGCCCGTGACATGTCACATTGACAAATGTATCAAACTAGTCATATAAGTAATATTTAATTAAGTAAATAAAGTTATTGAACTGCCCCAGAATGTTTTATTTACATTAAATTATTTTCGATCCAACCAAAATGCAACAGTTAGAACCTTATCTACTTCATCATTTGTGATTAAAGATATTTTTTCTCAAAGAACAGGGTTCACTTACAGAGAGTTACATTATTGTACTGGATTATGTCCAGTGATATAACAGTAACATTGCTTAACTTAATATTCTTTAGTTTATAGTTTCTCAATCTTTTTTAAATACAGACATATTAGTGGCTTCTTTAACTATATTGGGCAACTTATTATACAGCTGTGCTCCTTCAAATGTTATGTTTTTCTTTCCGTAATTAGTTCTAAGTTGTCACATCACATTATGACCTCGCGGGCATAATGAGATTTGTATTTGGAACCTCATCTGTGTTAAAATTTGAACCAAAGACACCCACACAGTAAAAACTTATTTGTAAATCGACTAACCTCTGCATAGATTGCACCAATCTAGATTTGGTTTTTATTGTCTCGCAGGAAGTGTGAAAAATAGAGTATTCTCCTCGTGGGCAAAGCTGTCTGCATCTTGGGCGTGCTTATATCCCTCTCTGCACTAAATATTCTAGTAACTCACTCGTTCCATTTGTGAGTTAACACTAGAATGTGTACCGACCGAGCTCCTCCAAAAACACCTCACTGTATCTGGAACTGAGAGATTCTTCTGTAAATGGTAAGGTACATATAACATCATTACATGGTATCTCTTTCAAAACAATTCCAAATTCATACAACCATCGTCTTCCCAACAAGGGCTTCCTTCCATTATCAATAACATACAGATCCAGTGGTTTGTCGACATGTTTATATTTTACGAGCGGTGATATTTTGCCTACTGGTCTCACTGTTTCTCATCACTAAGTTATGTTTACATAAAGGTATGTGATCACTATGTGAGCAAACAATCGTCTATTATATAAAATTCGTTGTCCTGACTGACTGACATACATATAGACAACGCACAGCCCAAACCGCTGGTCCTAGAGACTTGAAATTTGGAGGGTATGTTCTTCATGGTGTGAAAATGCACACTAAAAACGGATTTTTGGAAATTCATCCCTTAAGAGGATCCAAAAAGGGTTTTACGGTTGTATGAAAAATCGTGGTTCCTGGGTTTATAAACTTGAAACTTGGCGAACATATTCTTCAACAAAAGTAAGAGATATAATATTTTTTTATTTTTCAAAAATCAAAAAAGATTTTTTTTTTCAATTTTTTTTTCATCAAATCCCTGGGTGGTGAAAAAGAGTGGTGAACTTTGTATGTGAAAATATTTTTTCTAGGGTTAATAGACTTAAAAATTTACATAAATACTAAGCAAGGTACATAATGAAATATGGGAGAGTCATTCTATTTGAAAATCACCCCCTAGGGTTGAAAAGGGATGTTGTAGTTTGTTCTAAAACAATGTTATTTGCATTTACGAACGTATAACTTTGCATAAATGCTTTTTATAGGTAATTAACGAAACATTCTATCATGGTAAGACCACCAGGGTCTAATGATGAAGCCAGGAGGGAATCTACAGAACTCTTTAATGGATAACAGTAGATGTATCGTGTTCTATTAAATTATTTTTGCGAGACGTTTCACGATACAATTGACTACCAGCGTCTGAAAACGGGGAAATTGACCCTTCTTAATCAACAATATTAATATATTAAATAATCGTTCCGGGACTGATACTCGTAGATTGACTGAAAATCAACGCACTGCCAAAACCACTGATCCTAGAGACTTGTAATATAGAGGCTGTGTTCTTTTTAGGGTGTGCGGGTGGACTAAGAAATATTTTTTTAACATTTGCACCCCAAAGGGTCCAAAATAAGAGTTTATGAATCATAAAAAAATCCAGCTACCGCCTGTAATCTGTCAATTCTGATTTACCAACTCCTATTAATATCTCAGCTTGATGAAATTTTGGTTCTTTACTAGCCTACTTTATCAAAACTCTTCAATGAAGTGTTCAGTGATTCATCACTGCAACCTATTACAACAACTATTACTTTCTACGATACACAATTTACAACTACCGCAGCGTCCTCCAACCAACTCACTACAAGTCAGATAGGGCCGCAACAATGAGTCATAAAAAAAATCCAGCTACTGTAGCAACTTCCAACCCGATTATTTTAAGATTTATAATGTTACAATGATTAGTCATAAAGAAAACTGTTATCTCAGCATCCCCCAGTACACTCTCTTTAATATAAATAGGGTCTAAATGATGAATAATAAAAAGTGCCAGCTACTGCAGCGTATCCACTTCCTTTAAGTGTATTAGTGTCGCAGTGATGAGTGATAAGAAATTCGCAGTTACCGCAGTTTTTTCAAGCTCATACTCTTCAAGTTAAATAGGATTTCAATGATAGACATTAAAATGCAGCTAACGTAGCGTCCCCCAGCCCACTCCCTTAAGTTAGATAGAGTCGCAATTTTGAGTCATAAAAAATCAGCTACCACAGCATCTCCCAGCTCTTCAACTATAAATAAGGTATTTTTTTATAATAGGGGTCTATCGGTCCACACTTCCTATCCAAATTATCGAAATTAAATAAGTTTACCTTATCACTGTTATACTCCGTATCGGTTTGCACCTCCAGCTCGTGGACCTCGTTATTGCACGTTTTTACATCCTGTGAATGTCCCTGCTGCCTAGGCCACACTTTCTTTAGATGCCCCGGTTTGTTACACACTCTATAGACATAATTTCTAAATTTACAAAACTTTGTATCATGATCACGACCTATCACACAGCCTATCAGCTGATCTTGCCGAACGCGTTCTGACATTGACGTACAGTACTCGCGGCGCCGACGCTCCGAAGCCCGAGTGTTGTGAGTTCCGACGCCCGGCCGTGTCCCCGCTGCTAAGCCACGTGCGTGACACCATTCCCACCGTATGCCGATTTTGAGTCCGTGTTTCCACTGCATTGCACTGCATTTCCGAGGAATTATTTTTGTAGATTTGCCCTTTGCTTCCCTCTACCATCGCTGCATTTACCTCTGCCGCCTCTATAGCGATTGCCAAACGGAGTGCCTTATTAACGGAACCTAGTTTGCGGGTGGTCGCAATGCGGTCGGCAATCATGGTGCGTTGGAGTTGCACAACGAGACTGCCATGATGAGGTGATCGTGGAGTGAGGTCCAGGAAGCTGACTGATGCGGCTGCACTGGATCTGTGGCGGCTGCTGGCTTGCTGCTTCAGGAAGAGAGAAGTGAAGTGAAGAGCGTCGATGATGATGATGATGACGACGATGAGAGGCGCTGGAAGGTGACGGCTGTAGATGCTGGATCGCTGTTGATGTAGGTTGCGTAGTAGTACTTCAGTCGTCGGGCTTCAGCAAGATATTCCGTAGGGGCGACAGCTGGCACGTTCGAGAGTCACCAATTTGGCAGACGACAAGTTGATAGGTGATTAGATGTCGTTGCTGTCTTCGTATTGACGCTCGTTCTGTAGGTTACCTTGATGTCGAAGTCGTTCTTCCATGTAGCGATAGATGTCGCTACATATTCATTTAACCGGTCAGATTGCCGGCAGACACGTATGTGGCTCTGGAGGGCTCAGTTGTAATAAGAAGACGACATTGTGTGCGTGTACAATATGAAGAGCTTAGTTTTAATAGGTAAGATAATTTTATTTACATTTTTATTTATCTTTAAGTAACAAAAGATTGTAAAAAAAAAGTAATATTATTTATTTTTAGTTGATATTGATGTTAATTAGTACTTCTTACTATTTGTTCCAATAATATTTGCTTAATTTGAATAAATATTGTTACTATTTCTGAATGGGCTATACCTATGGGCTAATAGTAAAAGTAATGTTTAAATGCTTAAACTCGTATTTTTACGTTGGAATCTTATAAAAATAATAAATTCAATATAACATAAATTCCATACCATGAAATTTTTGAAAAGATTGTGGTATATACCTAGGGTGTTTGATAAAATACGCACAAAAATGAAAGGGGTTATTTTGATGAGCATAATAAATAAATTTGTGAAATGCTTACTATAGAAATGTGAAATTTATTTTGGCATGTAAAAATAAACTCTTTATTAAACTTATGTTGTGCAATTACATAATGCTTGCCATCTAACCACAGATACTGTATTGGTGACGTCTCGACATATCTCTTGTTGTCCCTTTCTAACCCAAAACCCGCAGCTATTTCCGAAAGAGATATCAAATCGGCCTTTATTTTGGATGTCGATTGCAAGAGTAGGCAGTAAGTTTTATATCGAATTAATCTCCTAAACTTATTCGATTTTCTTTAAAATTTGATAATATAACTAGTAGTTCTTTTTTTCGACAAGTCTGTTTTTATGTTTTGAGAAACCGTCACTTGAATATCGTGAGTATATTACCAAACACCCTGTATATACTATGTTATATGTAAACATACACAATATATCTACACCAATAATTATACTGATGATAAGATCTTATAAATTTTTTTGGCTCATCTTCGTATATTATCTTGAGATTAAATGACCTTCACTTTTTTAATGTTTACGTTAACAAAAGTAACCGGTTGGGGATTTTTATAGAGCAAATATTTTTTTTAGGGTTATACACTCGTCGACCCATTAGAAAACCCTTTCCTTTTTTATGGTTCCATATCTCAAAGGAAATAAAACCGGCCAAGTGCGAGTCAGACTCGCGCACGTAGGGTTCCGTATCATTATCTATAAAAACGAGCAAAAAATCACGTTTGTTGTATGGGAACCCCCTTAAATATTTATTTTATTCTGTTTTCAGTATTTGTTGTTATAGCGGCAATAGAAATATATCATCTGTAAATATTTCAACTGTCTAACTATCACGGTTCATGAGATACAGCCTGGTGACAGACGGACATTCAGACGGACAGACAGACAGCGAAGTCTTAGTAATAGGGTCCTGTTTTACCCTTTGGGTACGGAACCCTAAAAAGGAACCTTTATAGGATCACTTTGTTGTCCGTCTGTCGGCCTGTCTGTCCTTCTGTCGAGACCCTTTTTCTCAGGAACGCGTGGAGATATCAAGTTAAAATGAATACCAAACAAGCTGTTTTGAAGCTGTAAAAAAATCTAACTTTTAAATTAACGCAATCAAAAAATATGGCCATAATTTTTATAGCAAATTTTGCTTGCAAATAAATCAGGGTAATACCAGTTGACCTAGAATAATGAAATTTCATAAAAGAAAGAAGGTTCCATAGCACAAGTAAAAGAAAACAACAGAAATAGTTAATTTGTAGTTATATCGTAAAAAATCCCTTTTCGGGAAGTTGGGGGTGTCTTATTTTTACTTACGCACCCCATCTTGTGAGGTGTCAGTTAATAGATCTTTTAAAACCATTACAAGGTTTGCTCAGGAGTGGTTGTAGTTAGATCTTAAGGTGTATTATTGATCAAGCGAAGCGAGATCTCCAAATCAACTTGCAAAGCGGCGTTGTATGTATGTATGTATGTTTGTTTGTCCGAGGATAACTTTAGAAGCGTTTGTCCGATCATCGTAAAATTTGGTATATAGGTAGTTAGTGATGGCACAATTTTGGTGTGACTAAATGAGCTAAAAATGTGAGGGAGGCGGGGAGTTTGAGATATTGGGGTTCAAGAGGAGTAAAAAAAACAAAATGGGACTATCCGGTCAAATGGCACGTCTAATAAAAGGTATTTGTGAGTACATTCAACCCCGTTTTTATTTTTAGTTTAACCTTTGTAGTTTTTAAGTTATTACCCATAGTAAAAACTGAACTTTGACAAAATTCACAGGGTACCTACACCAGTGACCTGACTGCTGAAATTTGGTATGCGTGTAGTTTTAGTGACACAAATATCGGCAAAAGTCTGAAACTAAGAATATCTGCAATTTCTACTCCAATAAAGGCAATCAAATTAAATAACTGGAAATATCGGCAACCGAGCTTGTTCTGGAACTGAGCGCATTAAAACATCTTAGCTATTATTTTATTTTCCAAAAATTTGTTGCTTAAAATCAATTAACAATAAGTAGCCTCATAGGTAAAAGGGCTTGACTGTAAAAGGGAGTCCAAAGTGGTCACTTTGGACTCCCTTTTACAGTGAAGTAGTCCCATTTGTAGGTTCCTGAAATAAAAGGTCCTCCCCTGAGTCCTGTCTCGGCATAATGCTGCTTGCTACATATGCATAGGTATAAGATAGCGGCGCAATATATAAGATAGATTACAAATAAATACATAGGTAATCACAAATCATTTATTATTTTGCAAACATGGATAAATATGCATTACAACTAGTGATAAATAATAGTAGGTATTATTGGTTCCATACATGTTTTAATTTATAAATAAATAGTCATTCACATATCAACAATAAAAGCATAACATGCTTAGAACTTAATAATATATAATCCATCGTCTAAAGATTAATGTAAATAAAGCATTATAACTCCTTAAAAATCGGATGATGAATGATAATGATGATCCACTATCAGGTAGAAAGATTCACTAATAAATCAAATCGAATCCCTTTGAAAATATTTGTAAAAGGTACAATTACAATTATTATTATCATTGAGATGGGACAGTACAAACTTTTCTTGTAGCTATAACGAATCTCCAAAGTATGCTCTTTGTACCCCATTTTAATCAACGTAACATTTCACGTGTTTAAGTATTTATTCATAATCATTTATTTGGAAGAATGTTGGTAGTAGGGTGGCCAACCGTACTATATAAAATATAGTATTGTACTATATTTCGAGTGTGTATAGTATACAAAAATACTGTATGTTCAACACCGAAATCACACAAACAAATCCTTCATTTGAGAAATTTATCAACGCTCCTTATACTTATCACTATTTTGTGTATTTTTTTATCTTTTGTCTTATAACTTCAGATCTTAGGTTTTTTGGTGACTTTTAGTGGTTTATTGTGCAACAGTGGTGTGAATTAGTGTGTTGTGATTAAGATCGTGTATGTATCATTTTAGTGTTGAATAAAAGTGTTATTTTGGTTAGATTGATTTTCATTAATTTATTCCGAACCCTCAGCTCTTAACAATAATAATGTTTAAAAGCTCCTTTACATTCTGCCTCGTCAAGGCGTGCAAAATGTTCAAAGAAAGAAAGAAAAAACATTTATTTCTGACGGTACAAAACACACGCAGCACACAAGTAAGGTACACACAAGAGAACATATTCATGCACACAAGAACAGGAATACCTAACAAATGTGTCTCACAATTGCCTATATCTAAACGACCGACGTCACAAAAAGGCGTCCAACTCAGCATTTGTTGTGCTTTTGGCACAACGCTGATCTTCCGTTGGAACCATTTAAAAATGAAGATATCACGGATGCCCGCACAGTACTACAATTACAAAAAATATGAATATATAGATAAATATAAGTTACACTAAGAAAATAATAAATAAATAATAAATAATAGCTATATTAAGTTGCAACAAAAAAAACAAAAATGTAGATGATTGGGGAGAACTAGGCGAGAATGTGCATTAATCAGTCCCACTGCTAAGCAAATGCCAAACTGCTAAATAATCAGGCTGCCAGAAGCGAGAAAGGATAAAAGATGTATAAGATAGGTTCGTAGTAAAATTAATAATAAGTTAAAATGTCAAATATAACATTTGTCTTAATGTAACAATAGCAATATAAATTAACAATGATATGTCAATAAATTCTCGGCTTTAAACGTGTCGACCGAGTTCGTAACACCATGCTGCGTTCACTTACCGGCATTGCAGATGTAGGGAGGAGATCGGCTGGACTTAAGTGGGACTGGGCGGGCCACATTGCCCGAATGCACTCCGAGAAATGGGCCCATATTGTGACACCATGGACGCCTGAAGACGGAGGGCGACGTCGGGGTCGGCCGAGAAAGCGTTGGCGGGACGATTTGGTCACCTTCCAAAGAAGATGGTGGGAGATAGCGACGGATAGGGATACTTGGAGGGACTTGGGGGAGACCTTTGGCCAGCAGTGGGACGAGATAGGTTAGAGAAAAAAAAAATGTCAATAAAATAAAATAAAATAAAAAATAAAGAAATGTTCCTATATTTATACTGCACTAACTGAAATAGTGGACATATCCTACATAACTGCTCTCACTTACTAATAATTGTACCGTATTGTATTGTAGTTTCAAAAAGTTTGATTTTATTATTATTGTTGTATAGTAATTATGGATTTTTTAGGAATTTCGAGCCATACGGGATTTAAACTCGCAACTTCTTGATATATAATGCGATGTTGATTTCGCCATGGGCCATGTTAGCACATGTTAAGCTTTAAATTATTCAGTGTGAGTTGAGATCGACATTTTTTTATCACCCGTCAGGGATCACACCTGTACATTTTTGTATGGTTGTGGTGCCGGACCAATTTAAATAAGTTAATTGTTGTTGTTAAACTTTATTTTGTTTGCTTTGTTTGTATCTGTTGTTTGATTCAATTAATTTGTACATACGATAGGACCGACATGTATCCTTCTAATAAATATGAATTAAAAAAAAAATCGTCATTTTTGATCGTATTCCTATTTTGCTTACAATTACCACAAAATTGAGAGAATACATGTCATGTTCTCTGTATTTTAGTACTTATGAAATAAATTTATTTTTTCTTTATGTATCAAAAGGTACAAATTTATTTTTCTGAATTTCAGTAATCCTTGCCATTTCATCATCATCTTCGGCCCGCAATCATCATGACCACTCCGGCCCGGATGGAGACGATGTTCTGATCCATCCTCCATGGTGGCACCCGAATAAGGCGGGTCCAGGGTTTGGTCCGGGTCCCCGTCTTGACCGAGGCCGCGATGGATTTGATGGGATGGATCCGATGGGTCCTCCTGGTAGCGGTCGTTGGCATCCATGGTATGTAAGACAAAAGTAAAAACATGTATAAAGTCATCATCATCATTATCAGCCAAATAACATCCAATGGTGAACATAGGCCTCCCAATAGATTTCCAGAGCGACCAATCTTTTCCGGCCTGCACCCAACAGCTCCCAGCAACATTTATCAGTTTTTATTTAGAGGGGGGGGGGGGGCGTCCTACACTGCACTTTCCAGGGCGTGGTCTCCACTCGAGAACCTCTCTGCCCCAACGGCCATCACTTCTTACATACTTATAATATTAGAGAAACAATCAGGAACAAATATTTGTAGGTCATGCATGCATTTGCTCCGCGGTTGGAATAAAACTCGCAACTTCTTGCGTCTCGGCCATTCGAGCGCTACTTAGTACCAAGAAGATAGCCCGTAAAGTGTAGAAATAAGTCCCAGTAATAGGTATTCTTTTCAGCATATACTTTATTTTTGCATTCGGTACGTGACTGGCAAGTTCAAAAAATATTGTTATCAAATGCATTGTTTATAAACTGGGGAACCAAGTGTCAGAATTAATCATTAATATTATCACCATTGGTTTTCCACAATGTCAAAAATTTTAGATAATAAAATACCTATCCTACTGATATAAACTTATTTGAAATATCATGTGAATGTTTCTGCATCACACATAAACAGATTTAAATAAATGATTAATATATAAATTACTAAAAAGTTCGTCCGTTTTGTTTAATTAAATCAAACATGGATCAAAAACAAATAAAATCAATTCAGACTAAATGTTATGTTCCTTTAGACGTCTACCGATAGACAGATATTTTTGCAATAGCTTTGACGAGAATAGAATAGAATAATCCTTTATTGTACACCAGGAATACTTAAAAAACTAATTTAAGCTAAATAAAGTACAATGGGCGGCCTTATCGCTGAAAGCGATTTCTTCCAGGCAACCTTTGGATGAAAAGTAAATAACGGAGCAGTAATGGGCAGCGGTGCACAGAGTATATTTACAAACGAATGAAATAATCTATATAAAAATTATATCAAATAAAAACTGTAGGTACCTACTTATAATCCTAATACATAAATAAATACCTAAAGATAGACTAATATATACCCAAATAATAACCTTACAGATATTCTAAAATGAGGACAATAAAATAAAATAATAAATAAATAGGTAACTCAAATGACAAGAAAGCTAGGCATTAAGGTAATGCTCCTTTAATCTCAGCTTAAAAGAGTGCTGTGAAGGAGCCCGTCTAATTTCCACAGGCAATGCATTCCACAAGCGCACTGCTTCGACAGTGAATGATTTCCCGTAGAAGGAACTTAGAGTGTACGGGTGTTTTGAGGGATAAGGAACATACAAGGAGTGTTCCTCCCTCTGTGTTCCGAAACGATTCATGTAGCACTGATTAAAAACAATCCCAAAGTTCAAAGTTGGCGAGTATGGATAGCATTTTTTTATCGAAAAAATTCCGTGATTTCGGGATTAACAAATTTATCACGTGTTATTTTTTTTTTATTTATCTACTAAACCTAAACATCCCTTAAAGCTGCATAGGTTTTTATGGTATGTCATTCATAGTCTAAAGAAATTCACATTCTATGAAAAAACACACACTTTGGCACATAGGTATATTAGGTATACATGACATAATGCCTTGTTACAACGTAATATGGTTGCTTTTCCCTACTTTTACTGTCAGTAATTGTTGATGAAGCGAAAACAATCTTGTAACAAGTGTCAGATCGGGCCTGTTAGACCACAGGGAATATAAGTATTTCGTAAGTGTCCGAGTGAGATGGCAAATTCTACCTGCTTAATATTTAACGTTAAATTAATATGCGTCCAATCCCGGGATCCCGGGATTTTATTTTTAAGACAAATATTCTAAGAAGCCGCTTCCATAATTTGTTACCCAAAAATTAACTTTAGTTAAATATGCATCCGAATATCCGATCACTAGTGATGACAGTATAATGATAAATAACAAAAATAGATTTACTAATGATAAATAGAATGTTTTAAAAACTCAGGCACCTACGTGTTTTGACTAATAAAAAATTGAATGCAGCAGGTGTTATATATGATCAGGATTTTTGTGGTCAGGTTGCATTACTACAAATATATATTGCAATAATATATAATGCAAGTTTAGTACCGGGTAGTCCCGATATCGGACGTGTGTTTGTTGCCTCTCACTGTTAATGGTCTTTAAGTTGTGGTTTTCTCCTCGGAATTAATATTTGGAAGTCGTGTTGTTTGCCTGACGTTTTGATTCGCATCAAGAAGTGTTATCACGACCGCGGCGTTTATATTCAGATAGATATCAAGGAAAAACTGTGAGTTTTGACTCTAATCGTTTCACTTATACCCGCATCTGATAACCGGTGAGTGATTTTGACTTTATTGCCATCTATAAAATTGTCAAAGTGGGGGCTACGGCGACATCTAGTGGCGAGTAGTACCACCATTACAACACAGCAAGCTCCACGCCATCTATCCTCAAAGTCTTGAACCTAATTGCTCATCCGCTATCCGATCATGCCTAAACCTGCGGTGCGTGCGGCAAGTTTATCTCGCGGGCAGATAGCGCTGCTTGCAGTAAATGTGAAAGTGTTTACCATGGCACCTGTATCGGAATCCCGTCTGGTGCTTCAGTAATATTGGACTGGTTGTGTCCAACATGCAAATCCAAACAGCCTCGCACCGATAATTCTGGTACTCCTGTCAAAGGCCTTGCGGCAGACTATGTCCTTGGAACGCAATCACAGACTGAAAGCCCAGCCGTAGAGTTGATGAAGACCAGCATTGCCCATCATGATGACACATCCCATGCCATTACCCAGGAGTTCAAATCACTAGATTTAGCTTTGGAGATCAGACTCTTTCGCACCGAGCTAGAAGCCGTCCGTAGCTGATTGGGTGAATTTAAACAGCAAGTCACTAACGATCTTGAGGCGATACGTGATGAAATGCGTGATTTTCGTGAGGAAATTGGGACCATCTCGGCTGCGGACCAGGCCTGCACTGCACGGATTGACTCGCTAGAGACGAGAATTGTTGATCTCGAGACTGGGTCATACCTTATTCCTCAAAAAGATACAATTGCTCACTTAGAAACCACCATAGCTAAATTGAAGGAGGAGTTGGGTGAACGAGACCAGCGTTCGCTTCCGAATGACGTTGAATTATCAGGTATCCCAGAACAAGATGGGGAATCTGTTGAGCACATCGTTATGGCTGTCGCTAAAAAACTAGGCATGCCTCTCGACGAGCGCGACCTCGTAAGTGCGAGACGCGTTGGAATACGGCGCGTCTCCCCCGCGGTCGGTAGCGACGACGCCCGCCCCGTCCAGCGCGCGCGCCCCATCGCCGTCAGCTTTGCACGCCGTGCGCCGCGAGACCAATTGCTCAAAAACGCAAGAATCCGACGTGGGGCGACAACTGAGGGTCTGGGACTTAAGGCCCACGACTATGCGCGTTTTTACGTCAATGAGCGCCTCACCAAGAACAACAGGATGCTTTTTGGTAAAGCTCGAGACGCTGCCAGGCGACTGCAGTGGACTTTCCTGTGGACAAAAGATGGGCGTATTTTTGCCCGACGTGATAACCTGGAGCGCGTTTTCGGGAACGGCTCAACCATGTCTGTCGTATAATATTATAACAATAGGTTATTACAGTGTTGTTAAGGTGAACATTTTAGTTTTAGTTTTTTGTTACCCTATAGTATTTTTTATACGACAAAACCCACTAGTGATGTTATTAATTATCTGTTATAAAGGATTGTTTACACACATAGTATTAAATATCTTTCACAACTTTATAGTTATACTACAATTTTTGTTTGTAATAACTTATTATTTGTATGTCATGTTAACCAATATCGTATTGGTATGTGTTCTGTATCGTTTACAAGCAGCTACTTTTCATTGTTCTAGCTATGAATTACTTTATTATCATGTCCACCTTCAGTTAATCTATAGCGCAGACTATGTTTTTATCTATAACTGTGTTGAAAACTACATAACAACTTTACTTAATTCAAAAACTGGATTCTGTACACTTATTTGTTTCCAATCTCTCATTAATTTGTTATCACTGAGAACAAGACAACTTCACATCTACTTTACTAATTATTCCCTCCTTAATATTTTATATCCTCTCAAATCTACGTTCCAAGAACCAATCACTTCCCGCCATTTATATTTCATGCCTTGGACTACTTCTACCAAATATTTATGATGGACAAAAATAAACTTTTTAAATTAGGTCTTTGCAATGCTGGTTCTCTTGGAACTGGTCATGATGATTTTCAAATATCAATGGCACGGTTCGAAGCTGATGTTGTCGCCATAAATGAAACATGGGTCAGGCAAGGACAAGAAGCGCATGCGCCCGTAGGCCCAGGCTATCGCTTGCGAATTACACCTCGTCCTAATGACGTCCACAAAGGACGGGGAGGGGGTGTAGGTTTCTACGTAAAACGTGGTATTAAAATGCGCCAGCTGAACCACCCTGTTGCATCTATTGAACCTAAAGATCATATCATCAACCGAATCAATATGTGTAAAAGAAGACCAATCAATACTATTGAGATCCATATTATATAAATACATCGATATCGATGGATTTATGGCTTTCCACTACTGTCAATGGCCGCCGCCTTGCAATTGGCACTGCATATCGGCCACCGGGGATCAACCTAGATTTATTTATAATTGCGATAACAGAATCCGTTACAACTTTCTCAAAATTTGATCATATAATATTGATGGTGAGTGATCGTGGGATGTGGAGGAACATGGGGGAGACCTTTGCCCAGCAGTGGGAAAGTATAGGTTAAAAAAAAAAATTGATGGGTGATTTTAACGTCAATATGCTAAACATGCATTGTGGAATGACTAAAAAGTTTCAATTATTCTTGCAATACACAAACCTAACCCAAGTTGTAAATCAACCGACGCATTTCACTGATCATAGTCAAACTCTAATTGATCTGGTATGTACTGATGCAATTACACGAGACGTTTCAGTTACTAATATAACAGGCGAAAACGGACACTCAATGATTAATCTAACATTAAATCTTAAAAACGATAAATTTAAGCCTAAGACCATAACTTATAGATCCCCTAAATCCATCGATATCGATGTATTTAATATGGATCTCAATAGTATTGATTGGTCTTCTTTTACACATATTGATTCGGTTGATGATATGATCTTTAGGTTCAATAATTTGGTCATTTTTGACAATCATGCACCGATTAAGTCGACTTTAATTAAAAAACGGAATTTACCATGGATTACGGATAATATGAAATTTATTTTTAAACTTCGTGAAGAAGCACACAACAAGTACAACGTAGAGAAAACTGAGTCTAGTAGGGTCTACTATAAAAGTATGAAATCTTTAGCAAGTACCAGTATGGATAATGAAAAACGGGCCTACTTTGACTCACATATCAATTCTATCTCACATAATGCTAAAGAATTATGGAAAAATCTAAAAAAAAATATCCTTCCTGACAGTGACAAAAATGAATCTCTTCCAGATTATTTATGTTACCCTAACGAAATTAATAATAGCTTTTTGGACGTCCCTGGATCTAACTCATTGTCTTTCCATTTTTCATTTTTCATTTGTCATTGTTCCATTGTCTGAGTTAACATATTTTGTTAATAAATTTAATAACTCCTCACTTTCACTTTACACAGTGGATGAATTCGAGATCTCTACCCATATTCTTTCAATCAAATCTAATGCGCAGGGTGATGATGGTATCTCTATTGATATGATCCTTCTGACGCTGCCTCAGACTCTTGGCGCAATCACCTCAATAATCAATAACTCTATAGTTTCTTCATATTTTCCATCTTCATGGAAAATTGGGCTCATCACACCTATACCTAAAGATCAAACCCCTGTTACCATGAAAGACCTTCGTCCAATCACCATACTCCCTTGTTTATCAAAATTATTAGAAAAAGTTATTCATAGACCACTTAGCAAATACCTCGAAGATAATAGTATACTACCTGACGTACAGTCCGGGTTTAGGAAAAAGAGAGGTACAATTACGGCTCTCCTCGATGTCACTGACAATATCTTAACGAGTCAGGATCAAGGTATGGGAACTGTATTAACGTTATTAGATTTTTCCAGAGCATTTGACTGCTTGAATATTCCCTTACTATTATCTAAACTATCCTATTACGGTCTTGATAGAGATTCAGTGGCCTGGTTCGATAGTTACCTTACCGGTCGTACGCAAATTGTGCAAGTAGTAAAAGAGGACGGATCTCGTGTTTACTCAGAGCCGATGGCAGTTGCCAGAGGAGTACCTCAAGGTTCAATTCTAGGACCCCTACTTTTTATTGTGTACACAGCGGATATTACAAGAGAAATCCTGAACTGTAAATATCATTTGTATGCTGACGATGTTCAAATTTATATATCTTTTAAGCCTAATGACGTGGTGGAAGCCGCTCATAAGATCAATGACGACCTCGATAGAATAGCTAGATGGACTCGTAGAAACGCCTTATTGCTGAACGCCTCCAAATCAAAACACTTGGTGCTTGGATCGAAATGCCAGGTTAGCAAAATAATCACATAAAATCCTACTATCTGTATTCAGGGTCAGGTTATCGAACGCGTGAGCGAGGCTAGGAACCTAGGCATAGTCATCGATAGTCGTCTTCGTTTCGAAAAGCATACTTATACATTCTAACTTATAGATTCAATGCCCCTATATTTCAAATTCTTTAGTTTATATAATTTTGTTTTTTTTAATAAAGTCAGATTATCCGGAACTGAATTTAGGAACCGGCAGAAGATCAGCGCGCTGCGTACTCGTATTTACTAGTGCGTGGCGCATAATGCTGAGCTGGATCCTAGTTTGCGGACGCTCATAACTTGGACGTACCTACTACCTATGTATATTCTATATTTTCATTTAAATTTTTTGTATGTTATACTTACTGTCGTGTTATTTTTGTAACTGTGTATGTCTTTGTTTTGTTATGTCTGCAAATAAATGTATTTTTTTTCTTTCTTTCTTTCTTTCAAATTACATAAAGGTCATCATACGCTCTGTTTCTGCCATGCTGAGCCCTTTGTCTTAAAATCTAAACGACATCCATTCGCGTTATCATCACGTAACACATTTAAGCGCTTTCCAGACGGATGTAATCCTGCGTACCAACAGGGGTGACCTTGGTGAGAACTTGGTTTCCATCCGCGGATTGTGTTTCGGCTACACGGATCTCATACATCTGCCAACACGCTCGCGAATCAGTCGTGAGTCGTCTCCTGTCATGAAATCAACTCGTACCGTGTAGTATTAATGGCCCCAAATTTATCAAATTTTCAAAAAGTGGGCCTTGCTTTAGCAGTTTTGTCCGCAATTGACGACAAAAACAAAAAAGAAAGTGGATGAAGCGTTGGTTAAAAGAACGATCGATTCTCAGCCATTCAAACTTATTGGAGTTATTGGACTTCAATGATATTCATAACTTACTACGAATGGGCAAGGAAACTTTTTACGAGTTACTGGAAATGGTGCGACCTATCTTAATAAAAAAAGATACAATTATGAGACCAGCAGTGTCGGCCGAAGAACGGCTGTTAGCTACTTTAAGATACTGGAAGGGACTTCAGAGATCTAAGATTCAGTTCAATTGTATCACATCAACTTTAATCAACAGTCAATTTTCTTTTTAACATTTGCTTCGTTAGCGTTTTCGTCCAACTCCTTGTAGGTACTTTTCGAGTAATATCTCCCAAGCCGTTTTCTTCTGATGAGCGTCTTTATATGTTTTGGACGTAATATCCCACAGGCATGGCAAAAGAAGATTAAGGTCATATTATAATTTGGATTACATTTGCAGTCTACATGGATGGCAACAAGCAAGGTCACCCCGGTTGGGACGCTGGATTACATCCGCCTGGAAAGCGCTTTACATCACGCACTTGTTTCAGGGGTCCACCGACAACCGACACACCAACAAGGGTTACATACCCTATTTACCCACCTACAAGTAGCAGTACAACTACCGAGGGCACAGCATTGCCATCAACCACATCTAGTGGTCAAAATGTTGGCATAGAAACCTGCAAAGCATCCTGTCTGGTCACTAATGAGCACAACCCTGTCTGTGGTACTGATAATGTGACCTATGGCAATATTGGCAAATTAGAGTGTACTCGCAATTGTGGTGTTGGTTAGTATAAACGTTTTTACTCATATTACTGCAACGAACGGATTTACCCTACGGGCGTTTTCCCACCGCCGCGATCACCGGGACGTCACCGAGGAACGAAATGATTCGAACTGACCGAGACGTCCTTTGACGGCGGTGGTGGACAAACGCCCTAGATTCGATAAAGCAATTCTATTGTTTCAAGTTTGCCAAGTTTGTACCTATGGTTCAAATATTGCATGGATATTTAATGCTGTTCTTTGCATACTCTGAAGACCTATTGATAACGCTAAGGTGAAATCCTCAAAATGAATTACTTATTAGAGGTTTCGGTAATTAGGATCCGGTTAGATAACGAGACTGCTTTATTCTGGTGTTGATACTATCTTCTTTTATTTCTAGATGTTCAACTCAAAAGGAAAAGTCCATGTGGACCTCCCACGCCTACTCCAGCTCCTGATCATGGTGGGAGGGGTGATGAGAATGGCAGTGTTGACAATGCTGTTATTCAAGCCTGTATGCGGAATTGCCCAGTCACATTGGAGTACAACCCTGTCTGTGGCAGTGATAATGTCACATACGCCAATCCCGCACGGTTGCAGTGTGCGATAAATTGCGGTGCTAGTAAGTTTGTTGTTGCACTTGTTGAAAAGAGCTCAGTGGCCGATGATGAAACAACTACGGGGTAGAAGGATTTAGTGCCCCTCAAGGAGACTCTTCTTAGAAACCGCATTTCGATTTGCAATTTTTTTTTAATTTTTTTTATACCCGCTTGAAAGTTAAAGACTAAATCTTTAACTTAACATGTAAACAAGTTAATTATTGACGATGAACGATTGGGATAACCTACCACATCTGTTTAGTTGAATCAAAAATGTTGAGGTCACTAGTGACAGACCAACAGTGCTCTATTTTTTGTTTATTTATTGTAGGTTCAGAAAGCAACATTATCAAGGTTTAAAGTAAAAGATAATAATATATCATCACTATGAATACAAAAAACGAATAGCCAATGTTAGGTCATGTCATGAGTCAGTCACGTGGTTTTTTCGTTGTTGCCCAAGCAGTCTTATTTCATAAGATATTTAAAATTAAATAAGAGATGAGCATTGAACGTTGGTAAGCTAATTATTTGCTTAAAACCAGGGGGCAATTGTGCTAATTTTGAACGATAATACTAAAGTAAAACCAAAACAAAAACGTTACATTATATATTATTTTGCATCGCGCTGAGACGCGTGACATCATTCAAACCAACGTGAAGCCCAAACCAAACACGTTACCTTCCAACGTTAGACACGTTTAAAATTAGCGCGATTGCCTCCCTGGTTTTAAGCAAATAATTACCTTGCCTATTAGTCGTATCTGTTTGTTTCTTTGGTAATATGATATAACTCATGGTAACCGCTACATAAAACTAGACACCAGTTCCTAGTTAGCTTTGAATAAATCCATGTTTATATTATAAATTCGAAATTAACTCTGTCCCTCCTCCCTCTATTAAATAAAATAAATAAAAATATTTTATATCAGACAACTTAAAGCCCATGTCTAACACTAATATATATCTCTCTGTCTGTTTATTACGGTTTCACGATTAAACGGCTCGACCAGTTTTGATGAAATTTGGTTCATAGAAAGATTATGACGGGGATTGAGAGATAGGCTACTTTTAGCTCAACTGCGCAGAAGGAGGGCAATGTTTTTAATGACAAACCACCGCCGCACACCAAGCCGCGGGCGAGTCAACTATCACACCAATATTATAAATGTGAAAGTTTGGATGTTTGTTTATTTATTTGTTTGTTTGTTACCCAATCACGTAGTAATGGCTCAACCGATTTCGATGAAACTGGATTAATACATACGCTAATTTTTGTTGACAAACAACGCGTGCGAAGCCGATGGTGGAAGCTAGTTGTTCTATAAATAAACGATTGAGGTCATGCTACATGTTTTGTAAAGCAAATGGTACGGTTCCGAAAAGCAGCAGACTCAATTTTAATAAAATTAAGAAAATGCACGTACTTATATAACTATAAATGAACCCCGAAAACAACACATTCTTTTGGCAATTGTGTAATAAAGGCGCTGTTGTCTGCTTATATCCAGGCTGTCGATGTAGAGACTTACCGTAACATTTTTTCTTGACAACAGATGTACAAATCAGTAGCCGGTCTATATGCTCAATCCCTCCTGGTCTGGAAAATCCTGAATTACGTGTTACTACTGAGAAATCCAATGGAAATGGCAATGGTGGTAATGGAAACAATGGTAATGGAAACCACGGTAATGGTAGAAATGAAGACAATGGTGGAAATGGAAACAATGGTAAAGTAAAAGACAATAATATATCATCGCTATGAATATAAACTAGTAGTTCGCCCCGAACTGAGATCTTACGAGTCTCCAATTAATCAAAAAAATATTATTTGTAAACTTTGAATATCAAAATAATGCCACGAAATACTTAACCAGTTAACTTGGCCTACAGTTTCATTCAAATTACAGGTAACGGCAGTTCATGTCAATTAGTTACTCTTTTTTGGAGTACAAATGGCAGTTATTCTGGATTTTAGACTTTTGCCTATATTTGTGTGCCTTCAGCTACACACATACCAAATTACAGTACTGTACCAGTGAACCCACAGTGGATGCACTGGTGTACCCTGTGAATTTTGGCAAAGTTCAGTTTTTATTATGGCTAATACAAAAACTATAAATACATTACTAAAACTAAAAACGAAGTCTAAATTTACCAACGAAGACCTTTTATTTGACGTCCCATTTGACCTAATAGTCTCATTTTCATTTTTTTTTTTACCCTTCTTGAACCCCAGTATCTCAAAAACCCCCCAATATTTTTATCTCATTTAGTCACACCAAAATTGTGCTAATACTACCTACATAAGTGTAAAATTTCATGATGATCGGATCAACGCTTCGAAAGTTATCTTCAGACAAACAAACATACATTCATACAACGGCGATTTGCCCAAGTTGATTTAGAGATCTTGCTTTGCTCGATCAAAAACGAATAGCCAATGTGAGGTCATATCATGAGTCTGTCACGTGGTTTATTCGTTGTTGTCCAAGCCGCTGTATTTCATAAGATGTTTAAAATTAAATAAGATATGCGCATTAAACGTTGGTAAGCTAAATATTTGCTTAAAATAACGGTGTCCCCGTGATTTTAAAGGGCAAGGTGTACGCTTTTATAACAAACTCCCAATGGATGTACAAAAATTGACAATTAATAAATTTAAAAACGTAATTAAACAAAATCTTTATAAAAAAGCCTACTATAAAATATCGGATTATTTAGATGATAGAGAAGCTTGGGATTGAAATTGCTCCAACTCGTTCAAAATGTTACAATTTAGACGTAATTTATTTTCTGTATTATGTATTGTAAAAAGATCATTAAAAAAAACAACCAGCCTTGTTTCTTGCCTTTCTTTCCTGGCTTGGTCGCGAAGGAACAGGCAGTAACATTGACGTTTCAAAGTGATCCTTGTGATTTTATTGAATAAAAATATTTGACTTTGACTTTTCTTTAGTAATATGATATAAATCGTAGTAAGCGCTGCATAAACCCAGACTCCAGTTCCTTATTGAAGCTAACTAATATTTAAAATCCACGCTAATGTTACGAGCTGAGGGTTCGGGATAAAATAATGGGAATCGATTTAACCAAAATAACACTTTTATTCAGCACTAAACGATGAATACACGAACTTGGTCACACGATATCACAACACACCACTTCACACCACTGGTGCACCACTTAAAGTCACCGAAATGTTCGCACGTATAGCTAAATCCAGACTGACTCGGGAGCAACTACTGTTCACGCGAGACCCTTCCCACGTCAGTCCTCCAGGGCCTCGCTGAGACTCACTCACTCACTTAGACTCGAGACTGACTCACAACTGACTGTCCAGCCATCTCTCCGGCCTATTTATATCCACACATTTCGATTGTTCGAGAAGAATCTCGATCGTTCCAGGAAAAGGGTCGGTCCCTCGACACAATGGCCACTCCATTGTGCGCAACCGCAGACAATAACAACAATAACGCAGCAAGACAAAAGCGTTCGAGAAGTTACGATTATTACTCATTGTTTAACAGCCTCGGCGTAACACTAATATTATAAAATCGAAATTAACTCTGTCCCTCTTCCCTCTATTAAATAAAATAAATAAAAATATTTTATATCAGACAACTTAATAAAAGCCCATATCTAAAACTAATATATAATATGTTATATCAGCATGACCGATTTCGATGAAATTTGGTTTATAAAATGTTTATGACGGGGATTGATACGCTTTTTTTTACCCAACTGCGCAGGAGGGCAATGTCTTTACTGACGAACTGCCGCCGCACACCAAGCCGCGGGCGGGTCAAATATCACACTGATATTATAAATGTGAAAGTTTGGATGTTTGTTTATTTATTTGATTGTGTGTTACTCAATCACGTAGTAATGGCTCAACCGATTTCGATGAAACTGGATTAATACATACGCTAATTTTTGTTGACAAACAACGCGTGCGAAGCCGATGGTGGAAGCTAGTTGTTCTATAAATAAATGTTTGAGGTCATGCTACATGTTTTGTACATCTCCTTGTGGCAAGTTGCAGCGCTGATTAGGGGAGAACGTGGGCACTGTAATCCCTGGGACGAGCTTATTGAATGCTGTAGGCTTGTTCAGCTCTCAGGATAGTGAGCTTATTTCATAGAAAAATTTTCATGAAATTGACGACCTCCGTGGTGCAGTGGGCGAATAGCCGGCTGAGACGCAGGAGGTAGCAGGTTCGATTCCCGCCGCGGAACAAATGTTTGCATGATCTACAGATATTTGTTCCGGGTCTGGTTGTTTCTCTATATGTATATTATAAGAATGTATTTACAAAAAAAAAGCATTTAAGTATTCTATCAGTTATCTGGTTCCCATAGTACAAGCTATGCTTAGTTTGGGGCTAGATAGTGCTGTGTGAAATGTTCAGCAATATTTATATTTTATATTTATTTATGAAATACAGTCAATATGAGTTTCCGCAACGTGTAAATGTGTTACACTTAATGTTAATATTTTTAGGGGTACGGGTCAGTAGACAGACCTCCCATTCCGTGCCTAACGGCCCTGTAGACTCCACACAAGCTTGCATTTCAACTTGCACTGTCACAGCTGAGTACATCCCGGTCTGTGGTACTAATAACGTGACCTACCACAATGCTGGACTTCTAGAGTGCGAGCAGAACTGTGGTGTCGGTAAGTTCTCTGAAATGGTACGGTTCCGAAAAGCAGCAGACCCAATTTTAATAAAAATAATAAAATGCACGTAGTTATATAACTATAAATGAACCCCGAAAACAACACATTCTTTTTTTGGCAATTGTATAATAAAAGCGCTGCTGTCTGCTTATATCCAGGCTGTCGATGTAGAGACTTACCCTAACATTTTTTCTTGACAACAGATGTACAAATCAGTAGCCGGTCTATATGCTCAATCCCTCCTGGTCTAGATAATCCTGAATTACGTGTTAGTACTGAGAAATCCAATGGAAATGGCATTAGTGGTAGTGGAAACAATGGTGGAAATGGAAACAATGGTAATGGAAACAACGGTAATGGCGGTAATGGAAACAACGGTGATGGTGGAAATGGAGACAACGGTGGAAATGGAAACAATGGTAATGGAAACAACGGTAGTGGATACAACGGTAATGTTGGAAATGGAGACAACGGTGGAAATGGAAACAATGGTAATGAAAACAACGGTAATGGTGAAAATGGAGACAACGGTGGAAATGGAAACAACGATAAGGGTGGAAATGAAAACAACGGTAATGGACACAACGGTAATGTTGGAAATGGAGACAACGGTGGAAGTGGAAACAATGGTAATGGAAACCACGGTAATGGTGGAAATAGAGACAACGGTAATAGTGGAAATGGAGACAATAGTGGAAATGGAAACAATGGTAATGAAAACAACGGTAATGGTGGAAATGGAGACAACGGTAATGGTGGAAATGGAGACAACGGTGGAAATGGATACAATGGTAATGGAAACAACGGTAATGGAAACAACGGTGATGGTGGAAATGGAGACAACGGTGGAAATGGAAACAATGGTAATGGAAACAACGGTAGTGGATACAACGGTAATGTTAGAAATGGAGACAACGGTGGAAATGGAAACAACGATAAGGGTGGAAATGAAAACAACGGTAATGGATACAACGGTAATGTTGGAAATGGAGACAACGGTGGAAATGGAAACAATGGTAATGGTGGAAATAGAGACAACGGTAATAGTGGAAATGGAGACAATAGTGGAAATGGAAACAATGGTAATGAAAACAACGGTAATGGTGGAAATGGAGACAACGGTAATGGTGGAAATGGAGACAATGGTGGAAATGGAAACAATGGTAATGGAAACAACGGTAATGGTGGAAATGGAGACAACGGTGGAAATGGATACAATGGCAATGAAAGCAACGGTAATGATGGAATTGGAAAAAATGTTAATGGAAACAATGGTAATAGAAACAACGGTAATGGTGGAAATGAAGACAACGGTGAAAATGGAAACAATGGTAATGGAAACAACGGTAATGGTGGAAATGGAGACAACGGTGGAAATAGATACAATGGTAATGGAAACAACGGTTATGGTGGAAATGAAGACAACGATGAAAATGAAAACAATGGTGATGGAAACAATGGTAATAGAAACAGCGGTAATGGTGGAAATGGAAACAGAAATAATGGTGGTAATGGAAATTATGGTGGGAATGGAAACGGCAATGGTAATAGCAATAAACCGATGACTGAAATAATTGCTTGTATCCATCTCTGTCCCATCACACCAGAAATGAACCCCGTATGTGGCACTGATGGTGTTACCTACACCAACCCAGGAAGACTACTTTGCGCACAGTTTTGTGGTATTGGTAAGTATCTACAAACTTTTATATGTTCATTTCTAAAATATTCTATAAATGCCAAGTTAAGACTTCGAGTAATCACGAGCATAGTAAGAAACTGCGTGATAACCTCTAGTTATGAGACTTTAATATTTAATGTAGGTAGTAGGTAAGATGCTGCTATGTACGATTACTCATCAGTAGACAATACACTTCACTAGAAATAATTGAAGTTCTCATTCAAAAGGTTTTCACCCACGATTTTCTCGTTTTCTCCTTTACTACTTATATTAATCGCCATGAGCCTTAATATATTTATCTATGACGCGTGCGTGCATACATTTTGTAGTGGTAAAGGAAATACACCTACAACAAAACTACCACTTTACCCTAAGCTGTCTCTGTTTTGTTGCTATAAGTTTAGATTGTTACTTTGCATCAGTTTTAAACTGCAATAATAATTTTACATTTTCCTTAGTTTATACCCTAATTTAATTTTAATAATAATAATAATAAAAATCTTTATTTGATAACCAAAACATTACATTATCCAATTTACAGGGAGCTAAATTAGAGCGCTAACTAGTGCAATAGATGAGCAGCGCGGCAGAGCCCTGTCTACCTGCCTTTACACAATACAAGTTTAGCACGCTAGCTCACCTAGCGCTCTGCAAATTGGATGATGTAATGCGCGCTTTAACCAATCTCAAAGTTAAAATATAGTAAGACTGTTTGCACACGTAAACGATTTTTAAATGCAAGGTTAGAAATTTAAACACATTCTTCCAAAAAAAGCCTTTATGGAACCCACACACGTAAGAAATCGTTACGTATTTGGGTTCCGTAAGTTTTGAACTGGATTCCACCTATTTTCACTAACCTTAATTTGTGGTTTTAGATGTGAGAGTGCGAAAGTTCGCCCCATGTTTGGGCGAACCTATCCCAAACCCACACCAATACGTTTGTCCAACACTGCCCACTCCGACGGACATGAATCCTCCGACAACCGCGGATTGTATCAAGAAGTGTCCAGTCTCGCAAGAGTTTAAACCTGTTTTCGGGTCAAATGGTGTGACGTATCTCAATCTCGCAAGTTTGCAGTGCAAGATGAAGTGTGGTGTTGGTAAGATATTTTTCAGTCACACAGGAGCCGTACAATTGGTACGATAAAGCAAAAAGATGGGCATTGAATTGAGAACTTCTTATTTTAGCCGAATTTGTTATTTGCACTTATCCTGACCGCAATAATATTTCAATTCGAAATTATTGGTACTACACTTGGTATTGTTTTTTTGTCATAGTCATAGGATTTGTTATCAATGGATTAAAATACAAGATTTTAGATCAAGGTATGAATCTAAATAAGCCACAAAGTTGGAAAGGATTTAAGAAAACGTCAAATTTTCCCAGTATTAACTGTATATTTATAAGACTCACTATTTGAGGTTAAAATATGGTAATTCTATACGATTGTCCCTACATTGGGGATGGTATATCAAGCCTACTTCTATCAGCTTGTGGAATATTTCAGTTTATCTGACTGACGCAGTAGGTACCATTCATATTTCAATGATTTCTCTTCATCAATCACATTATTAATCACACAACTCTAATTTTAGTTACACTACCATACTTAAATAAAATATGTTAGCGTTTAGTACTTGAAATAATTGTCACCGTTCTTTGTTACAGATGTCTTTGTACAAAAACTGTCTCCATGTGGCCAAACTGGCCAAAGAGGCGAACCTACTACTCAAATCCCTCCAGTTTTGGGTAACACAGGCCAACCCACTCAGCCAACAGTGGCCACTCCGCCAACGCCAATGCCAAGTCCAGGCTATGTTATACAAACCTGTATAAACAACTGCTTCACGACGCAGGAGTACAAGCCTGTATGTGGGACGAATGGGGAAACATACGCCAACTTGGAGAAACTGCAGTGTGCTAAGCGGTGTGGAATAAGTAAGTTTACGAGACTTTATGTTGTTATTGACGATATTTAGCATATGCTAATTTAGACTACTGTTAAACGGGAGGTTTTAAAGAACGAAAACGTGTTCAGAAGTCGTTCATCATAACGTTTTAAATCTCAATTGAAATGAATAAATGTGTTTTTAATAAACGCCTCAGGATTTTGACCCTCGACCTTATGTAAAACAGTGATTATTTTACAGGTTATCATAACATTGCACTAAGATAAAAGTTCATCACAACAATATAATATATAAAACTGGCGAACGTATTTCCCAGACTGAAAAAATAATGCCCTGACCCCAGACTAGAATTTCCTGTATCGTGGCGTGGGTTTTGGTATTGGCGTTTCTAAGGTACGTGACCTACGAGGCAATACTTTGCTATAGGCGATGGTTACCACTCAACATAAGGTGGGTCATAAGCTTGTTCCATCTATAGGTCGGATAAAAAAACAGCAATGATTAGTCTCCGAAACCCAACTCGCGTTGCAACCTTGCAATGTATTTATTGAAGGAACAATTTGTAATCATAATCTGATAACAATTGTTCAGAGATGCAAATCGAATTATTATACCAGGGTGCTCGTTTTTTATACGTCGTGGAGATGGAACAAGTAAATGCCTGACCTGATGTTAAGTGGTAACCATCGCCTATAACAAAGCATGCCTCACAGGTCACGCACCTTAGGAATTCGTAGGGGACCCGCTACGAATCCTATGATGCACTACCTTGCGTCCATTATCTTGAGACATCTTTATGGCGTGAAGCCCCATTTCCTTAATTTCACCGGCGACGGCACCCATATCCTTCAAACCGAAACACAGCAATGCTGCTTGACAATGGTACTCCTAATGGATCGGGTCTATAAGTGTGACCGTTAAGTGTTATGTATTTATTTCGTCAATTCCTCTTATTTAATGAAATCTGGAGCATTTGAGCTATCCATAGATCGTTTGCAATAGACTTTAGATAATTTAAATGTTTCTTTTGTATGTTTAAAGATATATGTAAATACTAGCTTATGCCACCAGCTTCGCACGCGTTGTTTGTCAACAAAAAGTTGTCTATGTTTGAATCCAGGCCATAACCTGTCAACACACCAAATTTCATCGAAATCGGTTCTGGCATTACGACGTGGTTAAGAAACAAATAAATAAACAAACATCCAAACTTTAACATTTATAATATTAGTGTGATATGATTGAAGGGGCAGCGGGCAGGGAACATAACTCGAAGAACTGACGGCCGTTGGGGTAGAAAGATTCTCGAATGGAGACCACGCACTGGAAAGCGCAGCGTAAGACGACCAGCCACTAGATGGAAAGACGACCTGTGGAATGTTGCTGGGAGCCGTTGGGTGCAGAAAGCACAAGATCAGTCGCTCTGGAAATCTAAGGGCTTTGTTCAGCAGTGAACGTCCTGTAGCTGATATGATGATGATGATGTTAATATTATTTTTGTTATGAATCTAAAATTCAAGTAAAACATATCACGATCATAACATCAACAAAATGGTAAACTCCATCATAGTTGTGACATAAATTGTCAACATAGTTACAATATTACGATCAAATGTGATGTTAATGACTTTATAATGTTAAGGCCAAATTTCTTCGAGCAAAGTCAAAGTCAAAGTTAAAGTCAAATATTTTTATTCATTAAAATCACAAGGATCACTTTGAAACGTCAATTTTACTGCCTGTTCCTTCGCGACCAAGCCAGGAAAGAAAGGCAAGAAGCAAGGCTGGTTGTTTTTTTTAATGATCCTTTTACAATACATTGTACCCTGCCCACTGACACTTCAGTTTTACATAACCCATTACATTTGTTTATAGTAAACGTTCTATATACATATCAAATAATCAGAAATTTTGACGGCCGATAGTGAGATGGGTGGACTTAGTCAAAGACGCGGGCTGTCGGTGGGTCAAAATAGCTCAGGAACGGATCAGATCAAATCGCACAAGCTTAACGAGGCCTTTATCCAGGAGTGGGTGAAGTCAGGCTGTGGATAATGATGATGATGATAATACATGTTTATCCGTATTTGGTTTCATTTATTCATCCTGAATTGTATCTATAATCAAGAAAACAATGTAAAATATTAGGCGAATTATTGAAGCTTGTTGCTGAATAATAAAAATATATGTTACAGATATTGACGTTAAGAGTATAAATCCGTGTGAGAGCAGCCCTAAGATCGATGGACAAAAAGATGAAAATACAACTGAAGACAACGATACAGGCTTCACGATATCACATGAGATCCTAACAAGCATATTCCCTGAATACAACACTCCAACGCCACAGCCAAATAAGGAAGATGACTCAGACGAGACACTCAATATAGACCAACGATTTGGATAGTACTGAAACGTATCACGACGCCAACGTGTAAATGCATTTAATAAATAAGACTTTTTACATTTGTAAATAAGATTTAAGAAATACATAAAACCTGCATAGATAATAAACAAAATTATTCAGAACTGAAGTTTATTAAACCGTAAAGTAGACAAAGTTATCGCAAAAACTGAAGGAGTTTCTTACCTTAAATCATTAAAGATATAAGAATAAATAATATATTTCACAGAAACAGTAATTATAATAAAAGATGCTAATTAATACAGACTACATTTTATTATTCCTAAGTCCTAAGTTAAACAATACTTAAAGGTCCATTTGTGTAACTTAGTGGATAGACTCATCTTGATAATGATGCAGTCACATGCATTATTATTATAGTCATACAACTATTTGATCAATATTATCTACCTGATAATTTATAGATTTGTTCTAATTTTATACAGTTTCAGGTTGAATTCTAGAAATCTATTAACAGTTTCTTTAAAGAAATAAAATAGAGTAAAAAAATTGAGTATGAGAACATCTTGTTGATAAAAAAATTGCCTTAACGGGACGCCCGGCAGATGTAAACGTCTTAATTGATTGTTATTGTAAGAATTTATAATTAAAAATCACAAAAAAGTGTTTAATCAAATGATTCTATTTATATTTATAAATATTACCCTAATTCTATTGGACGTATGCCGTCATGACGTGATGGCATACGAGTCAGTCTTATCCCAAAGGCGCGCCAATAGACGTTTCACTTCATCTCAAAAATTTTGTAGTTAAGGAGCTTGTGAATAAATAAAGTACTACAAAGTAAAGCAAAGTACTATGGGAACCAGATAACTGATAGAATACTTACATACTTTTTTTTTTTTGTAAATACATACTTATAATATATAGAAAAAAACACCCAGACACGGAACAAATATCTGTAGATCATGCAAACATTTGTTCCGCGGCGGGAATCGAACCCGCCGCGATTTTTAAAAATGAAAGCTTTTATTGTATTCTGTTTTGAATGATGAGATAATAGTGCGAGTGGTTCGCCCCGAACTGAGATCTCGCCAGTCCCATAAAAACAAAATACATATATTATTATTCGTAATCTTTGACTATCAAAATAGTGCCACGAAATAATGAATCAAAAAACTTGACCCACAGTTTCATTCAAATTACAGGTAACGGGAGTTCATGTTAATTGGTTTACTTCTTTGGGGTAGAAATTGCAGTTATTTCTGGATTTCAGTATTTTGCCAATATTTGTGTCACTTAAGCTACACGCATACCAAATTGCAGCACTGTGGGGTCACTGGTGTACCCTGTGAATTTTATCAAAGTTCAGTTTTTATTATGGCATTTTTTATAATAACTCAAAAACCAAGTCCTTGGACTTTACTAAAAATAAAAATAGAATCGAAATGTACTAATGAAGACATTTCATTTGACGTCCCACTTGACCTAATAGTCTCATTTTCATTTTTTTTACCCCTCTTGAACCCCAATATCTCAACAACCCCCCAACATTTTTAGCTATGTATCAAATTTCACGATGATCGGACCAACGGCAACGCATCGAAAGTTTTTTATCATTCATGTTATTTTGTTTTTATTTAATTGCAATTACCTGTCTACTAACATAATTCTAAGATTTTATTATTGTTTACTAACAAAATGGACGACATGTCCGAAAAATAAATGAATTGAATTGAACGTTATCTTGTAACAAACAAACATACATACATACATAAAATGCCAATTTGCCCAAGATGATTTGAAGATCTCGCTTCGCTCGATTAATGATAGTGGTATTTGAATTTACCGATTTTACAGGAATCAAAATCACCAATAGGATTATTTCACATTGTGTACTGGGGAAAAGAAAAAAATATATTCTGTTAGAATTAATTTTTCTATTTATATATGTTACTATTTACAAAAATTCCCGTTTTATCTGTTGTGTAATGTAGATGTTTGGTTTTTATTGAGAAAACAGATAATTATCTTTTAAAAAATCGCACGCAGCATAATCACCGTTATTCAAGATTTTGATAAAAGAAATTTCATATCTTCGAATTTGAAAAGCGATTATCAGAAATCGTGATCTAAATTTAAACATATGAACTGTTATATACAAGTATAGTGGGGGGATACCATATCACGTACACAGATGAATACTAGTCAATATATTCATTCGCCGGTCAGATTGCCGGCAGACACGTATGTGGCTCTGGAGGGCTCAGTTGTAATAAGAAGACGACATTGTGTGCGTGTACAATATGAAGAGCTTAGTTTTTATAGGTAAGTTAATTTAATTACATACATAAAAAAATAAGTTGTATTTTTTTCAGTTGATATTGATATTAATGAATAAATAAATATCTTATTTGTTCCAAACATATGCTCTTATTATGAATATTTTTTGTTAATATTTTTGAATGGGCTATACCTATGGGCTAAGAATAAAAAAAATTAAATGCCTGAACTTTTTATTTTATGTATGAAACTTATATAAATAATAAATTCAATAAAACATGAATTCCATTCCATCCAATTTTTGAAAACACTGTGGTATATACACACTACGTTATATATACACATAAAATATTTGTTTTAGTTTAATTTAATTATTTATTTTTAAAGTGAATATATAACTAAATATTCTGTGAATATTTCTAGCGTCTACCTGTTGCCGTTATCAATATCGAGCTAAAACGAGCAAAAAAATCACGTTAGTTGTATGGGAGCCCCCTTAAATATTAATTTTATTCTGTTTTTATTACGACGGACAAACAGACAGACAGACGGACAGACAGCGGAGCCTTAGTAATAGGGTGCCGTGTTACCCTTTGGGTAAAAACGGCAAAAAAAATCACGTTTGCTGTATCGGAACCCCCCTTAAATATTAATTTTTATTTTTTTATTTTAATATAATATTATTTGTTGTTATAGCGACAACAGAAATACATCATCTGTAAAAATTTCAACTGTCTACAGCTTGGCAAAAAAGAGTAGAAAATCCGGAGGCCGCCACTGTGCTGCTCTTATGGCAACCCGCTGTGACCGTATAGCGTACGCGTACCAACCTATAGTCTTGATACTTTTATTACTATTTTTTTGTACATATCGTTTATTTATTAAAATCAGTAAATATCATTTAATTAAACAATAATTTATTACCTAAAAATAAATATATTATGCTAGTAGGTAATACTGTGTTTTTAAAATTTTCTCTCTATTTTTTTCTAGGATTAAAATAAGACGCAGATACAATGTTATTGTAATTAATCTAATATATTTTCCTCCAAATATTCCACCCCCACCATTTCATCCGAGTCTTGGCTAGAGTTAGCCGCATATTCGTCTAAATCGTTCTCCGATTCAGAGGAACTACTATCGTCTTCGAGGTTTATTATAATTCGCTCCATGTCTTCGTACATAGTTAGTTCCCGCTCGTAATAATCTTTTTCTATTTTGATTACATGCTGGCATGAATTCTTCCAATATTCCTCCGTAATTGATTGGAATGCGCGCTCAACTGCTTCCTATAAAGACGAAACATTTTAATTAAACCTTTATCAACATTAAAAGTAAAACATCAATATAATCTCTCTCAATATCATACTTTAATAAGCCAAACTGTACCTTTATGTCGATCGAGCCTACATTTTGGGCTGCAATTTTATGTTTCGCTATTCCCCAAATCAGCTCAATAGGATTCAGATCACAGTGGTAAGGTGGAAGTCTTACCACTGTATGTCCATGTTCTCCTAACAGCTCGTCTATTTCAAATTTCGGCTCGGGCTTGTGCCGTTTGACCAGCATCAACAGCTGTGGCTTTTTCAACGACACATCAAATGGAATTCCATTTTTGAATAACCATTCCTTTATATCGGCTACTTTAGTAGCAGAGGTAGGCGCTTTGTTCAATACCACGGAATGATACGGCGCATTATCCATTACCACAATAGATGCAGGTGGTAAATTTGGAATCAACCTATCTTCAACCCATTTTTGAAAATTGGTTTTATTCATTTCCGAATGGTAGTCGGCATTTTTATTTGTTCCAGTAAATATGAGCAAAGCATTAGGAATAAACCCTTTTTCACTGCCAGCATGAACAATAATATAGCGTTTACCCTTTGAAACATTCTGCTTTACTCCACTTACATCAATCGACTGCCAGCACTTTTTAAATTTATACGATTGGTGAACGTAGCTTTCATCGAGGTAAACTATGGGCTTTCTAAGCTCTTCGGGCAAATTTCTATTGCTGATAATTTTATTTAAATACGCTGCCCGTTTCGCTGCTATATTCGGCCGTTCAATTAATGCACTTCTTTCTGACTGACATCTTTTATATTTGAATCCTAGGGCGATAAGTATTTTCCGTAAATGCTCACGGCTTCCGTCATATCCCAAATCTTCTCTTACTACTGGCAGTAAGTTTCGTAAGGTTGGTACCTGAAAATAAAATAACTATGTAAGAATTTTAAATTTGAAAGTTGCAGTAACGTGTCAAACGAATGAACACTGCTAGTACGTATTATTTATTCAGTTAAATTTTAATACCAATAATAATAATGATAAATGTACCTGTTTTCTCACAGTGTAAAAAAATTGAACTTTTTGTCTGATGGCACATAAGTCAAAGTTATCCAACTGTTTTTTAGGACGACCTTTTCTATTTTTTCCGGGTGTAGAAAATACGCCTTTGTTTCGATCTCCTTCCAGCACGACTCTTCTTACAGTGCTTACTGATTTACCTGAGGTGAATAAATAAATATACAAACAAAATATTAATAAAAATACATTTTTGGTAAATTTCTAATTGTAATGATTTTCATTCAACAATAAAGTTATGTAGAAATCGAATTTAAATTTAGGTACATATTGCAAAGTACGCCACTCAAGTATCAACACTGATCTGTCGCACTATACCAAAGTAATGTTAGACAAAATGTAAACATAACCTATGTGCTCGATGATTATTGTTCAAAATTCCACTTATTTCGTATGCAAGCTATTCAAAACAGAATAGCATTCATCAATTTACACTTAATTCATCTAAAAACAACAATACAAACAGTTACATACCTGTCATATCAGCGGTTCTTTGGTAAACATCGTTGAGATCGGTAAGAATGGTTTTGGCCTCTTTTTCTGCCAAACATCGCCTATAAACCTTATAAATAATTTGTCTGCCAGCACTTCGGATGGTTTTATTCATTTTTAAGTTAGTTTTATCACGCTTTTATGGCACAAATTATAAATTGTATAAACTTCCGAACTTTGTTTACTTCAAACAATTCAAACGTCATCATTTTTTAAATGTTGCCAGCAAACAAAAAAATTAGTTCCGTTTCTACTCATTTTTGCCAAACTATACCTATCACGGTTCATGAGATACAGCCTGGTGACAGACGGACAGACAGACAGAAGAGTCTTAGTAATAGGGTCCGTTTTGCCCTATGGGTACGGAACCCTAAAAATGAGTTTTTAAATTACATTTAAATATGTAATGTGACACAGCGTATACCACTTTTATTTTAGACAAAAAAATGTTATAAAGTGCAAGAAGTGCCAGGAAATACAATATAATAAATAAATAAGTAACAAAATATATCTTTGTTTATTTGTGGTGTTCCATAAAATATTATATATTATTAAGTGTACTATATTTTTATAGTTTATTTTGAAAAATAGTTTTATCCTTTAAAAATGTTGGCTACCCTAGTTGGTAGGTACAATAGTTCAATATAAATATTGAATATACAATGTTTAAAAGCTCCTTTACATACATTCTGCCTCGTCAAGGCGTGCCACATTTTCATAGTAAGATTAATAATAATAACATTTGTCTTAAAGTAACAATAGCAATAGGTATAAATAACAATGTGATGCCAGCAAAATAAAATTAAACAAAAAATAAATAAATGCATTTATGTATAACATACATTTATAGTGCACTAAATGAAATAGTGGACATATCCTACATAACTGACATGTTTTTGAAATTGCATGCGTTTATTTTAAATTCTACACTAACCCTACCTACCTTGGCTCAATTGAAACGTGTTTTTGGTACATATTAGAATAGAATAGAAAAGAAAAACGTTTATTTTGCATCACAAGTGTACAATGGCTTAGACAAATGGGTATAAATTAATGAACTTTGTGAGCAAAAACGGTCACCACTCAGCATTGTGCTATAGTTGCATATTTATACTACTATAGCGCTGTTCTTCCGTGGTGCCATTTTTGTGTGTGCAGGGCAGCAACTGTGTTTACAATTACCTATCGATACACATTGCCAGTACATATAAACTTTCGGACTCGTTTAGGTACTTACGAACTATTAAAACATACAAAACATGAAAATACACAATCATAAACAGTTCACAGACATAATTAAAATAGTTTTGAAAATTAACAATTAAAAAATAAATATATAATACAGTAAACAGGCATAATAAAAAGAGCTTTGAAAATTAAATAATTAGAATGATATTGCTAGAAACCAGGCCCAGAACAACCACCTACGTGTGAAAACTTTTCAAAACTCAACAAGTACTTTTTTAAAGATTTTTTGAAAGACCAAACAGTATTAGAGTTCCTTATAGGAGGAGGCAGATTGTTCCAACATTTCGTGGCAGCATATCTGAAGCTGCCACGAAATGCAGCTGTTCTGTGTCTGGGACAAAGTAAACGGACAGCAAGACGCTTAAGACGGTCCGAAAAGTGATATTGTGATAAGTGATTTGGTATATATTCAACTAAATAAATAAATAAATATTGCTATACATTTCACACAGCGCTATCTAGCCCCAAACTAAGCAGAGCTTGTACTATGGAAACTATTAGAGAAATATTTTTCTTTTTCCTTTACTCAGTCTTAATTTATCGAATTTATGGTTTTTATTTACCCACTACACCTTAAGCGTGAACATATTCTGTGTGAGATGAGATTAAGATTTTTGATCGTATTCCTATTTTGTCTCGAGTTCCCACAAAATTTGTGAAATGCAAGTTTTCTGTTTTTAGTACTTATGAAATAAATTTATTTTTTCTTTATGTATCAAGAGGTACAAATATATTTTTATGAATTTCAGTAACCCTTGCAATTTCATCATCATCATCGTTCCACCACCACAACCATTGTGGCCCCACCCATCGTGGCCTCTTCGGCCGGCATGGACACGGTAAGCCGTGTCCAGGGGATGGTCCGGGTCCTCATATTGACTGGGGCAGTCATACATCTGATGGGATGGGTCCGATGGATTGGCATCCATGGTATGTAAGACAAAAGTATAAAAACATGTATAAATAAATAAATAAATAAATAAAATCTTTATTCATTTTTCATATTGCTGAGATTAACATTACGGATTAGTATCTACTTATAGGTAACACTTTATACATTGCCTGAACTAGGAGGACCTGTATCTCAGGCAAAAAAAAACTGGACTGGTGTAACTAATGAATACTCAAATTAACAAAACTTAAAATCTATTTACATAATGAAAAAGAAACCTACAAAAACTAAGTGCACACGTGTTATACAATATTTAAAATCCTACTTTATTACGTTTAGTAACTCCTCAGTTTCCTCGTATGATAGATTGGATAGAGCAGACTGTAAGGCTCTTTTACAGTTTGAGAAATTCATTGAGTGGATGTTTAATTTACGATTTATCCTTTTGTACAGGTATGGTCCTAGGAACATTAAAAATCTGGATGCAAAAGCATGTTTTATTGGGGTGTTGTTACTGCGGACTATATCTTTTCGTCTTTTGCTAGTACTTTTAGTGCTATAGGGAAGTGCTCTGTGCTGCCTTAAAACTACGTTTAGTATAAATAGTTGCCTAACTGTTAGAACTTTACATGACTTATATAATAGGTTGGTTGGATAGAGAAAGGGACGAAAAGTGGATACCTTAAGGATTGCTCTTTGTGCCCTTTCTGCGGCTAATAAAAAGGTTTTACACGCTCCTCCCCAAGATGTTATACAGTAGGTTATGATTGACTGACATAAAGCAAGGTATACTTGCATAACTAGTCTTGAATCTGCAATACAGCGTAACTTCTTAAAAACAAATATTAGTTTTCGAATTCTATTACTTAAAGTTTCAACATGTTTTTTGAATGAGAGAGTTTCATCTATTATAACGCCAAGGTACTTGATATTATTAGTAAATGAGATGACAGGGCAGTTACACAAGTTATCGTTTATCGGATAAATGCATTGATGCGCAGTAATATGTTTATCTGGGTTAGACATTGGTGCAGACTGTGATTTCCGCATAGTAAATTTTATGCATTTTGTTTTATCAGCATTAATGGTTAGTAGGTGTGCTTGGAGCCATTTGTTTACAGTTTCAAAGCCACGTTGTGCGAGTTCATACACTTCCGATTCCGTACTAGCTGAGAAAAGTAAAGCAGTGTCATCGGCATAGCATAAAATTTTTCCGTGATCTAGTTGGAGGTTGCATAGGTCATTAATGTATATTAAAAATAAGGTACTTGATAAAATACTTCCTTGGGGCAAGCCGAAAGAAGTATTTCCCAGATCTGAGCTGATGACATTGTCTATTTTGACGCATTGACTACGACTGCTCAAATAGCTGGTAAGAAGCTTATGCTGATTACCTCGTATGCCTATGTTTTCTAACTTGTTGAGTAAAGTAGGGATAGAAACGGTGTCGAAGGCTTTTGTTAGGTCTAAAAATATGCCTATTGTCTTATAACCTTTGTCAAGTTCCTTCCCTATGAATTCAGTGAGCTGGTGTACAGCGTCAGAGGTAGACAGTTTAGGCCTAAACCCAAATTGAGTGTTAGATAAGAGTGATTTACTTTCTAAGTAATGAACTAATCTATTGTTTATTATTTTTTCTAGTATTTTAGAAATTGAAGATAGTATAGATATTGGTCTGTAATTAGAAATTTCCGTTTTGCTCCCTGACTTATGGACGGGAATGATCACCGCCTTTTTAAGACATTTTGGAAAAAATCCTTCGTCTAAACATTTTTGGAAGGCAAATGTTAGAGGGGGGGCAAGTATATGTTTGTACTGCTTAAGTATTTTGGTCGGGATACTGTCCCACCCAGTTGCGCAATCGTCTTTTAGCCCCATTATAATTCTTTCAATTTCCGGAATGTCAATATCCAGTAACACAAAAGAATTATTCTGTGACTGGACGTTGTCTATAGTAGGCGCCGAGTATATGTTTTGAACCTTTACTGCTAGTTTTCGACCAATGTTAACAAAAAAGTCATTAGCATTGTTAGCAGCTACAAGCGGGGAGGGATGTAATTTTAATAAATTCGAAGACGATTCACGTTGTTTTGATGTAAAAGTAACGTTTTTTATGATTTTCCAAACTTTTTTGCTATCTTGTCCAGCCTTATCTAATAGCATTTTATCGTAGTCACACTTAAGTTTTTTAAGGAGACCGTTACAGAAGTTTCGGTACCTCTTGTAGGTTGTTTGTATTGTTATATTATTTGGACATCCTTTGGCATTCATATGAAGCTTATCTCGATGTTTTATGCAGCGGAGGAGCCCCGGAGTAATCCAGGGCTTAATGTTTATATTTTTTCTACTTATTTTTACGTTTCTAGTATTATATTGTAGAACATGCTGTATTTTGTTTATTAAGTGTGTCATGCATGTTTCTGCGTCAGCTGCGTTGTAAATAGATTCGAGGTCAATGTTTCGTAAATCGTCTTCTAATTTACTATGATCTAATTTAGAAGTAGATTTTGCATGCTTGGGTTTGGGCAGTTTTAGGCTGAGTGTTAGTAAAGCAGCCTTGTGGTCGGTAATTGAGGAATTTGTCACTATGGTGATTGCTGGCAAGTCAGTTTTGAGCATGATATGATCCAAACAGGAGCCACTTTGATGTGTAGGTAGAGTGTGTCCTGGAAGTAAGCCGCTGAAAGAGCAGCGGTTTAAGTATTCCTGAGCCGTCCCGTCACAAAACCCTGGGCGAATATTAATATTAACGTCGCCTACTATAGCAATATTTTTAAATGACGATAGTATTTGGAGATGGGAGTGCAGAGAGTCAAGAAAAGAGTCTATATTATTAAACGAAGGTGATCTATACACAGCTAAAATTGCAATACTTGCTCCAATTTTGACTAACAAACAGGTGCAGTCCAAGATGTTCAATTCTTCTACAGATATGTTATCTAATGAGTTTCTTGCATATACTACTACTCCATCGTTTTGATTGTGACTTTTAGTGGTGTTATTAGCTCTATAACCTTCAATTAGAGGCAAGTTATTAATATGAATTGCAAGCCAGCATTCGGTTAGGATGATTATGTCACATTCAACATTAAGCCTTTGCAAAAGAGTGCTGAAATTGTTAATATTTTTGTAAATACTGCGAATATTTTGTGTTAGGATAGTTAATGCGTTGCGGTGGCAGATACGTGTTGTTTACAGTTTTCAACATCACATGACCTTGTCTCAGAAACTGAGAAATTGTCTAAGTCGCTAATTAAGCTATCTGTCATGGATTATTGAAATTAAGGCTAGATTAAACAATCGAGGTGGCGCTCTTAGGCGCCTTCATAATCAATAGAGTTGATGTACCTTTGTTCGGCTAAAGTTTTGGCAGGACAATCTAAATCACCTGTCTTATGATTGCACGGTTTTTTGTAGCGCAGGCAGGTTGCACATTTTGCAGGCTCCGCTTTCTTTGGGCATTCACTGGCTTGGTGTCCTAGATCGCCGCAATGTCCGCAAGTGTAGGACTCAGCCTTGCAGGACTTAGCCGCGTGGCCATATTGTTGGCACTTAAAACATCTTGTCACCAATGTGAAGTCCCGCACAGGGCAGGATGACCAATTTACATAGACTCTACTTTGAGTTATAAGGGCTTTACGAATGATGGCAGAAACTTCTATTACGTAGTTGCAGGTTTCAGCATCCTTCTTTCCAGATTTGTGGCTAAGTTTTATGGAGGCCAGAAATTTTTCTCTCGTCATGCCCGAGAGTTTCTCGGCCAGGTTCTGCTCATATATGCAGTTAAAGACCTCTAGTACTTGCATATTTGAAGGTATTCCAATGATCACTACTCGTGGGCTGCGCTTGCGTGGTTCGTCGATAGTTAGGGCAGATGTGGTTAGGTTCACTGTATTTTTTAGCTTTTCTATGTCGGCCTTGGTATCTGTGCTGATGATGACGCCCCCATTTATCGTCCTACGGAGTCCTCTTACATGTAGCCTCATTCCCTCAGGGCTGATAATTTTTTGTACCAATGACTTAGTGTCGTCACTGGTCTGCAATTTGTCCTTGGGATAAATAGCCACAGAGCTAAGGTTAGTAGGGCGAATTTGGATGTTGGTGCTGCTTTTTACCATTTCTGCGAATGAGGCTTTAACTGCTGGTTGCGATGATTCTTTGAAGCTTTGTTGAAGATCTTGAATGCTTTGAGATAGGCTTTCCTTTTCTTTGAGGCCTTTGATGTAGAATTGAGCTTGGGCGGTCTTCTGCTTTAGGCCTTGATATTCCACAGCCATTTGTGATGCGCCATGGGCTACCTTTCTGCATAGATTACTAATTCTCAACTTTTGGTCCGAGTTTAGCTTACCTTCGGTAGCAATCGAGGTCACTTCATTTAGGCACTGTTCGATGGAGATCATCCAGTTCTGTATCTCCGCTGTAGACACGGTTACGATGGTCGCTTCATCCGTCGGCAGCGCTGGCGGGAACGGTGGTAACGCGGGCTTAGGTTGGGGGGTGGGTGGGGGACTGCGAGCCACTTTACTACTGCGGCTAAAAGGGCTGTCCATGTTGATATTTATGTTTAAGATGTATATCACAACATACTCAATTAGGTAGCGATGAATCACTTCTTAACTACACACTTTTTGCTGACTCAAAATTAGGTCAGATTTTACGTTGATTTATTAATTTGAGCAAATTATTGGCACGTCCGATCTCGACAAGTGAGCAAGATGGTATCTCAAGATGGTCTATAAAGTCATCATCATCATTATCAGCCAAAGAACGTCCACTGAACATAGCCTTCCCCCATAGATTTCCAAAGTGACCGATCTTGTGCGGCCTGTGCCCAACGGCTCCCAGCAACCTTCATCAAGTCTTCTTTCCACCTGGGGGGGGGGGGGGGTTACCGTACTACATCATCATCATCATCAGCCCACATTAGTCCACTGCTGGACATAGGCCTCTACGTTTTCCGAGTACAACGTCTAGAAGGAGGCTAAGAGGAGGATTCAGTTAGGCTGGGCAGCATTTGGGAAATTAGGTCGAATCTTCTCGTCCCCTATACCACAATGCCTGAAAACTAAAGTCTTCAATCAGTTCGTAAATGCGTTCAATCAATCCTACCCGTAATGACCTACGGTGCTGAGACGTGGACGCTCACGGTAGGGCTAGTCGCAGCGAGCTATGGAACGGGCTATGCTTGGATTTTCTCTGAAGGATAAAATCCGTAATGAGGTTATCCGACAGAGAACCAAGGTCACCGACATAGCTCCGCGGATTAGCAAACTGAAGTGGCAGTGGGCTGGCCATATATGCCAGAGAACCGACAACCGTTGGGGTAAACGAGTTCTTGAGTGGAGGCCGCGTCTCTGAAAACGTAGTGTGGGGCGCCCCCCGGCTAGGTGGACCGTACTACGCTGCGCTCAAATATTTGTAGGTCATGCATTACTTGTTTCGCGGTGGAAATCGAACTCGCAACCTCCTGCGTCTCAGCCGGCTGTTCGCCCACTGCACCACGAAGGTCGTTTAAAGCTACGTGGTCTTTGGATGATAGGACGTAATTAAGAGGAAATCTGGGCTGCGTTTCGCCCATACAAACGTAGTCCCCTGTTTCCTCTCTGGATAGTGATACTAGAGTAAATATTTTTTACCATACAATCTACAAGTACCACGGTCATGTCCCTACGTTTAGTTTTTCTCCATAAATTAATTATTATAAGAACTAGGAACCTTCTAAAGTCACAGAAATTGCTAATTTTTACTACCCGGATTTCCCGGATTTCCTCTTAAATTCATACTTATAAAATTGTACCTAAACACTGAAGTCATAAGACAAAGAGATAAAATACCCAGAAAAGTGATGACAGTATAATGATATATGGTGAACAAAAATTGTTTTAATATTGATAAATGGAATATTTTAAAAAACTCAGGCAACTACGTGTTTACAACTAATAAAAAATTTAATGCAGCCGGTGTTATATATGATCAGGATATTTGTGGTCGGGTTGCATTTCTACAAATTACGTAAAGGTCACATATGCTGCGATTCTGTCAAGCTGTCTTTATTTGTCAAGCCCTTTGTCTTAAAATCTAAACGACATCTATTTGCTTTATCATCACGCAACACATTTATATCACGCACTTGTTTCAGGGGTCCATCGACAACCAACAAACCAACAAGGGTTACATACCCTATTTACCCAACTACAAGTAGTAGTACAACTACCGAGAGCGCAGCGTGGCCATCAACCACATCTAGTGGTCAAAATTTTGTTAGAGAAACTTGTATAGCATCCTGTCTGGTCACAAATGAGCACAACCCTGTCTGTGGTACTGATAATGTGACCTATGGCAATTTTGGCAAATTAATGTGTGCTAGCAATTGTGGAGTTGGTTAGTATAAACGTTTTTACTGATATTACTGCAACAAACGCATTTACCCTACGGGCGTTTGCCCACCGCCGCGGTCACCGGGACGTCACCGAGCAACGAAATGATTCGAACTGACTGAGACGTCTTTTGACGGCGGCGGCGGTGGACAAACGCCCTAGAGTCGATAAATGGGTTAAAGTAATTCTATTGTTTCAAGTTTGCCAAGTAAGTTTGTATGGTTCAAATATTGCATGGCAATTTAATGCTGTTCTTTGCATACTCTGAAGACCTATTGATAACGCTAAGGTGAAATCCTCAAAATGAATTATTAGAGGTTTCGGTAATTAGGATCCGGTTAGGTAACGAAACTTTAACGAGATTGATTTATTTTAGCGTTGATACTATCTTCTTTTATTTCTAGATGTTCAACTCAAAAGGAAAAGTCCATGTGGACAAAGACCTCCCACGCCTACTCCAGATCCTGATCATGGTGGGAGGGGTGATGAGAATGGCAGTGTTGACAATGCTGTTATTCAAGCCTGTATGTGGAATTGCCCAGTTACATTGGAGTACAACCCTGTCTGTGGCAGTGATAATGTCACATACGCCAATCCCGCACGGTTGCAGTGTGCGATAGGTTGCGGTGCTAGTAAGTTTGTTGTTACACTTGTGGAAAAGAGCTCAGTGGCTGATGATGAAAGAGCTATGAGGTAGAAGGATTTAGTGCCCCTCAAAGAGACTCTTCTTAGAAACCACATTTAGAATTGTAATTTCTTTTTAATTGTTTTCATACCTGCTTGAATTATAGTCTAAAATGTCTACTTTACAAGTTAATTATTTACGATGAACGATAGGGGTAACCTACCACATCTGTTTAGTTGAATCACCGTACGTAGTACTTTGGACTGAAAGTTGAGGTCACTAGTGACAGACCAAAAGTGCTCTATTTTTTGTTTGTTTGTATTTTAGGTTCAGAAAGCAACGTTCTCAAGGTATAAAGTAAAAGATTAATAATATATCATCACTATGAATGTAAAAAACGGATAGCCAATGTGAGGTCATGTCATGAGACAGTCACGTGGTTTTTCGTTGTTGTCCAATCCGGTTTATTTCATAAAATATTTAAAATTAAATAAGAGATGAGCATTGAACGTTGGTAACCTAAATATTTGTTTAAAATCAGGGGGGCAATCGCGCTAATTTTGAACGATAATACCAAAGTAAAACCAAAACAAAAACGTTACGTTATGCACATTTGGTATCGCGCTGACTCGCGTGACGCCACTCAAACCAACGTGAGTTCCAACGTTAGAGATGTTCAAAATAAGCGCGTTTACCCACCCTCCTCCCGAGGATAGTCATCTTTTGACAGCCATAACATTGTCTAAGGTCGTATCTGTCTCGTAATATGATATAAATCGTGGTAACCGTTACATAAAACAGGGCACCAGGTCCTAGTTAGCTTTTATACTTAAAATCCTATTTTTATACTAAAAAAATGCTAATATTATAAATTCGAAATTAACTCTGTCCCTCTTCCCTCTATTAAATGAAATAAATAGTAATATTTTATTTCAGACAACTTAATAAAGCCCATATCTAAAACAAATATCTGTCTCTCTGTTTGTTTGTTACGTTAACGGCTAGTCCGATTTCGATGAAACTTGGTACATAAAAAGATTATAACGGGGATTGAGAGATAGGCTACTTTTTACCCAACTGCGCAGAAGGAGGGTAATGTTTTTATTGACAAACCGCCGCTGCATACCTAGCCGCGGGCGGGTAACCTATCACACTGATATTATAAACTAGCTGACCGATCCGCAGCTTCGCACGCGTAGTTTTTCAATAAAAACATTACCCTCCTTCTGCGCAGTTGGGTAAAAAGTAGCGTATGTCACCCGGGGATAGTGTAACTTCCGAACGTAGAAAGAATTTTTTAAATCAGTCCAGTAGTTTCGGAGCCATTTCAATGCAAACAAACAAAAAATCAAATCTTTCCCTTTATAATATTAATATAGATGTGAAAGTTTGGATGTTTGTTTATTTATTTGTTTGTTTGTTACTCAATCACGTCGTTGTGGTTGAACCGATTTTGATGAAATTTTGATGTGTTGGACCTGGATTCAAACATAGGCTACTTTTTGGTGACAAACAACGCGTGCGAAGCCACTGGCGAAAGCTAGTTGTTCTACAAATAAATGATTGAGGTCATGCTATAGGTTTTGTATATCTCCTTGTGGCAAGTTGCAGCACTGATTAGGGGAGAACGTGGGCACTGTAATCCCTGGGACGAGCTTATTGAATGCTGTAGGCTTGTTCAGCTCTCAGAATAATCAGCTTAATTCATAGAAAATACAGTCAATATGAGTTTTCGCAACGTGCAAATGTATTATACTTAATGTTTATATTTTTAGGGGTACAGGTCAGTAGACAGACCTCCTGTTCCGTGCCTACTGGCTCTGTAGACGCCACACAAGCTTGCATTTCAACTTGCTCAGTCACGGGGGAATACAACCCGGTCTGTGGTACTAATAACGTGACCTACCACAATGCTGGACTTCTAGAGTGCGCGCAAAACTGTGGTCTCGGTAAGTTCTCTGAAATGATATGGTTCCGAAAAGCAGCAAAACAAATTTTAATAAAAATAAGGAAATTCAAGTACATATATTATAATCATAAATGAACCCCGAAAACCGCACATTCTTTTTTTTTGGGCAGTTGTATAATAAAGTCGCTGCTGTCTGCTTATATCCAGGCTGTCGATGAAGAGACTTACCCTAACATTTTTTCTTGACAACAGATGTACAAATCAGTAGCCGGTCTATATGCTCAATCCCTCCTGGTCCGGATAATAATGAATTACTTGTTACTACTGAGAAACCCAATGGAAATGGCAATGGTGGTAGTGGAAACGACGGTGGAAATGGAAACAATGGTAATAGAAACAGCGGTAATGGTGGAAATGGAGACAATGGTGGAAATGGAAACGGCAATGGTAATGGCAATAAACCGATGACTGAAATAATTGCTTGTATCCAGCTCTGTCCCATCACACCAGAAATGAACCCCGTATGTGGCACTGATGGTGTTACCTACACAAACCCAGGAAGACTACTTTGCTCACAGTTTTGTGGTATTGGTAAGTATCTACAAATTTTTATATGTTAATTTCTAAAATATTGTTACGCTGTTACACAATAAGAAATAGTCGAAATTTCTCGATGGCTCTCGGCTTACCTACTGTGTCACGGAATACGTAATACTTTGTATGGAATTTACATGCATGCTGTGTTCTTACCTGCAGTTGCGCAGAATGGGGAGTGGTCATTTTGTCGAAACACCGACCCTTTCCTGGAACGATCGAGATCGTTCTAGTGTAGTGAATTGTGCGCGATATAAATAGACCGGAGAGATGGCCGGACAGTTAGTCTGGATTTGGCTATACGTGCGAACATTTCGGTGACTTTAAGTGGTGCAACTGTGGTGTGAATTAGTGTGTAGTGATTACGTATGACCAAGTTCGTGTATTCATCGTTTTAGTGTTGACCAAAAGTGTTATTTTGGTTAGATCGATTCTCATTATTTTATCCCAAACCCTCAGCTCGTAACAATATCCTATAAATGCCTAGTTAAGACTTCGAGTAATCACGAGCATAGTAAGAAACTGCGTGATAACCTCTAGTTATGAGACTATAATATATATAATGTAGGTAGTAGGTAAGATACTACTACGTTAAATTACTCATCATTAGACAATACACTTCACTGGAAATAATTGAAGTTTTCATTCAAAAGGTTTACACATACGATTTCATCGTTTTTCTCCTTTACTACTTATATTAATCGCCATTAGCCTTAACATATTTATCTATGTATATCGTTTTAAACGCATGCGGCGTGCATTCATTTTGTGGTGGTAAAGGAAATACACCTTCAACAAAACTATCACCTTACCCTAACTGTTTCTGTTTTCTCGCCATAAGTTCTTACTTTGTATCAGTTTTAAACTGCCATAATAATTTTACATTTTCCTTAGTTTATACCCTAAAAAGTTTTTAACAATAATAATAAAAACTTTTATTTGGTAACCATTATCCAATTTACAGGGAGCTAAATTAGGGCGCTAGCTGGTGCAATAGATGAGCAGCGCGGTAGAGTCCTGTCTAACTGCCTTTACAGAATACAAGTTTAGCACGCTAGCTCACCTAGCGCTCTGCAAATTGGATGATGTAATGCGCGCTTTAGTCATTGTCAAAGTCACAATATAGTAAGACTGTCCACACACGTCATCGATTTCTAACCGCAAGCCTTGCACAAGCCTACAAATTTGAACAAATTCTTCCCACAGATGCTTTATGGAGCCCACACACGTAAGAAATCGTTACGTGTGTGGGCTCGATATGTTTTGAACGGTATTCCACCTATTTTCACTAACCTTAATTTGTGGTTTTAGATGTGAGAGTGCGAAAGTTCGCCCCATGTTTGGGCGAACCTATCCCAAATCCATACCCATACGTTTGTCCAACACTGCCCACTCCGACGCACAAGAATCCTCCGACAACCGTGGATTGTATCAACAAGTGTCCAGTCTCGCAAGAGTTTAAACCTGTTTGCGGGTCAGATGGTGTGACGTATCTCAATCTCGCAAGTTTGCAGTGCAAGATGAAGTGTGGTGTTGGTAAGATAATTTTCTGTTACACACGAGCCACAACGAGAGTAAAATTGGTACAATAAAGCAAAAATATAGGCACTGAATTGAGAACCTTTTAATTTAACCGAATTTGTTATTTGTATTTTTTTTTAAATTGGATAGAACTTCGTTTGACCACAATCTCACCTGATGGTAAGTGATGATGTGGTCTAAGATGAAGCACGAAGATCTAGAAGAAACCTATTTACTCTTACCTTAAAGAGGCCCGGATTGTATTCTTTAGGAAAAACAGACGGCGGCAATTATCTTGACCGCAATAATATTTCAATTCGAAATTATTGGTTCTACACTTGGTACTGTATTTTTGTCATCGTGCTAGCTAATGGATTCAAATACAAGATTTTAGATTATGGTATGAATCTAAATAAGCTGTATACCTATAGTGCCACAAAGTTGGAAAGGATTTTGGAAAACGTCAAAATTTCCCAGTATTAACTGTGTATTTATAGACTCACTAGCTGAACGCCCGCGACTTCGTACGCGTTACACTACTAAATGTGTAGGTTGGTAACCTACACATAAAGCTAAACTCGCTGTTGCAACTTGACACCCCATTTTTATCCAATGGGACCTGATTTATGGGATAAAAAGTTGCATATGTGTTAATAAATTTAAATCGTTTCAGCCGTTACGACGTGATTGAGTAACCAACAAACAAAAAAACAATCAAACATCCTTACCATTTCAAATTGCAAACTCTAGGTCGCTATGAGGCCGTGTCCTAAAAGTTCATAATCTCTTTAAGCTTAGAAACCTTCAAATGAGGTACTAATATAGTACGATGACTTTCGAAACATTCCTAATAGTAAAGAGTATTTGCTTATGTTTATGCTTATGATGTCAACCTTTTTTGAATAAAATCGGATTAAGTTTTTAACCATGTGTCAATATGTAATATAAATCAAAAGCACTAATTAGTATTGATATCAACTTCGAAACAAATTACTGCCAAAATAACTTTCTACCCCTTTTTAACCCCATTAGGGGATGAATTTAAATAAATACGAGACACGTCTTCCATCACTTCTGTTAAAAAAGGTTTTTGCAAAATTTGAAGTAGATTGGACCAAGGAATCACGTTGTGCCATACAAAATTTACCCCCCTTTTTCACCCTTTTAGGGGTAGAATTTCGGAAAATCCTTTCTTATCGGATTGCTACGTCATAAAAAGAATACACCAAGTTCAGGTCACGATCAGCGGTTTAGGCTGTGCGTTGATCCGTCAGTCAGTCATTCCGTACAAAGCATTTTATATGTATAGATTAGTTGAGGTTAAGATATGGTCATTCTATACGATTGTCTATATTGGGGATGGTATATGCAGCCTACTTCTATCAGCTTGTATTAATATTTCAGTTTATCTGACTGACGCAGCAGGTGCCATTCATATTTCAATGATTTCTCTTCATCAATCACATTTTAATCATACGACTTTAATTTTAGTTACACTACCATACTGAAATAAAATATGTTAGCATTTAGTGCTTGAAATAATTATCACTGTTCTTTGTTACAGATATCTTTGTACAAAAACTGTCTGCATGTAGCCAAACTGGCCAAATAGACAAACCCACTCCTCAAACCCGTCCAGTTTGGAGTAACACAGACCGACCCACTCAGCCAACAGTGGCCACTCCGCCAACGCCAATGCCAACTCCAGGCAATGTTATACAAACCTGTATAAACAACTGCTTCACGACGCAGGAGTACAAGCCTGTATGTGGGACGAATTGGGAAACATACGCCAACTTGGAGAAACTGCAGTGTGCTAAGCGGTGTGGAATAAGTAAGTTTACGAGACTTTATGTTGTTATTGACGATATTTAGCATATGCTAATTTAGACTACTATTAAACGGGAGGTTTTAAAGAACGAAAACGTGTTCAGAAGTCGTTCATCATAACGTTTTAAATCTCAATTGAAATGAATAAATGTGTTTTTAATAAACGCCTCAGGATTTTGACCCTCAACCTAATGTAAAACAGTGATTATTTTACAGGTTATCATAACATTGCACTAAGATGAAAGTTCATCACAACAATATATAAAACTGGCGAACATATTTCCCCGAATGAAATAATAATGCCCTGACCCAAGACTAGAATTTCCTGTATCGTGGCGTGGGTTTTGGCATTGGCGTTTCTAAGGTACGTGACCTACGAGGCAATACTTTGCTATAGGCGATGGTTACCACTCAACATAAGGTGGGTCATAAGCTTGTTCCATCTATAGGTTGGATAAAAAAACAGCAATGATTAGTCTCCGAAACCCAACTCGCGTTGCAACCTTGCAACGTATTTATTGAAGGAACAATTTGTAATCATAATCTGATAACAATTGTTCAGAGATGCAAATTGAATTATTATACCAGGGTACTCGTTTTTTTTACGTCGTGAAGATGGAACAAGTAAATGCCTGACCTGATGTTAGGTGATAACCATCGCATATAACAAAGCATGCCTCACAGGTCACGCACCTTAGGAAGGTGCGCTACGAATCCTACGATGCACTACCTTGCGTCCATTATCTTGAGACATATTTATAGCGTGAAGCATCATTTCCTTAATTTCACCGGCGGTGGCACCCATATCCTTCAAACCGAAACGAAGCAATGCTGTTTGGCAATAGTACTCCAAATGCGTCAGATCTATAAGTGTGACCATTAAGTGTTGTTTATTTATTTCGTCAATTCCTCTTATTTAATTAAATCTGGAGCATTTGAGCTATCCATAGCTCGTTTGCAATAGACTTTAAATAATTTAAATGTTCCTTTTGTATTTTTTAAAGATATATGTAAATACTAGCTTCCGCCACCGGCTTCGCACGCGTTGTTTGTCAACAAAAAGTAGTCTATGTTTGAATCCAGGCCATAATCTGTCAACACACCAAATTTCATCGAAATCGGTTCTGCCATTACGACGTGATTAAGAAATAAATAAACATCCAAACTTTCACTTTTATAATATAGTGTGATATGATTGATGTGGCAGCGGGCAGGGAACATAACTCGAATAACTGACGGCCGTTGGGGCAAAAGGTTCTCGAGTGGAAAGCGCAGCGTAAGACGGCCCGCCACTAGATGGAAAGACGGCCTATGGAAGGTTGCTGGGAGCCGTTGTGGGCAGGCCGCACAAGATCAGACGCTAAGGAAATCGAAGGGCTTTGTTTAACAGTGAACGTCCTGGGCTGATATGATGATGAGATGTTAATATTATTTTTGTTATGAATGTAAAATTCAAGTAAAACATACCACGACCATATAACATCAACGAAATGGTAAAATCCATCATAGTTGTTACATAAATTGTCAACATAGTTACGATATTTCGATCAAATGTGATGTTAATGACTTTACAATGTTAAGGGCACATATTTCTTCGAACTATGTCCCGTGCCCACTGAAACCTCAGCTTTACATAACAACTATCTTTTACATAACCTATTACATTTGTTTATAGTAAACGTTCTATATAGAGTGTTTGATAATATACGCACAAAAATGAAAGGAGTTCTTTTGATGAGCATAATAAATAAATTTTTGAAATGTTTATCGTAGAAATGTGAAATTTATTTTGGCATGTAAAAACAAACACTTTATTAAACGTATGTTGTGCTAATGCATAATGCTTGCCATCTAACCACAGATACTGTATTAGTGACTTCTCGGGATATCTCCTGTTGTCCCTTTCTTACCCAAAACCCGCAGCCATTTCCGAAAGAGATATAAAGTCACCCTTTATTTTTGAATGTCGATTGCAAGAGTAGGCAGCAAGTTTTATATCGAATTAATCACCTAAACTTAGTCGATTTTCTTTAAAATTTGATATTATAACTAGTAGTTTTTTTTCGAGAAGTCTTTTTTATGTTTTGAGAAACCGTCACTTGAATATCGTCCGTATATTACCAAACACCCTGTATAGTATACATATCATATATTCAGTAACTTTGACGGCGGATAGTGAGATGGGTGGACTTAGTCAAAGACGCGGGCTGTCGTTGGGTCAAACTAGCTCAGGATCGGATCAGATGAGATCACACAAGCTTAACGAGGCCTTTATCCAGGAGTGGATGAAGTCAGGCTGTGGATAATGATGATGAGAATTAATTTTTATCCGTATTTGGTTTCATTTATTCATCCTGAATTGTATCTATAATCAAGATAACAATGTAAATTATTAGGCGAATTATTGAAGCTTGTTAGTGAATAAAAAAAATATTTGTTACAGATGTTGACATAAAGAGTATGCATCCGTGTGAAAACATCCCTATGATCGATGGACAAAAAGATGAAACTACAACGGAAGACACCGGTCCAGGCTTCACGATATCAACTGCCGATCTACTAAAAATTTTCCCTGATTACTACACTTCAACGCCACACCTGAATGAGGAAGATGACTCCGACAAGACAGACGATATAGACAAACGATACGGAGAGGTTAATAAAACGTATCACGACGTAAACGTGTAAATGCATTTAATAAATTAGACTTTTTAGATTTATAAATAAGATTTACGAAATACATAAAACCTGCAAATCAAATAAACAAAATATGTAATTCAGAACTGAAGTTTACTAAGCCGTACGTATGTAGATAAAGTTATCGCAAAAACTGATGAGTGATTCACCATAAATCATTAAAGATATAATCCTATGAAGAAATAATATATATATCACAGAAATGGTTACTTTAATAAAAGATGTTATTTAATACAGACTACATTTTATTATTCCACAAGTACTGAATTTAGACATCTATATTAACAATACAAATTCAAACAACATTTATGCATCGATATACACTGCGATATGTACTACGCACTAGATATCGCGATCCGAACACTCACTCTTTTCCACTGAACTGTACTGCAATCCGTACACCTTACTTTAGTGTAGAAGTGGGTAATAGCAGGTTTTTGCCGAAACGAAACGATAGAAGCTTTCTATACCCAGTAGCAGCGTTTGAAACTATTTATTCTCAGTAGTGGCTTTTTCCTGCTTGGAAGAGATCAAATTAATAAAAAAAAAAAGTTGAAGTCGATGGATACAAAATGTACCTACGTGTACCTACATACTTATTTGGTATTGTGATTATGGAATGGTATCTAAATCAAATGGTATATAATGAATACAATACCTATACATAGAACAATAAATAAAGATTAAATATGTACTTTATAGATTTAGAAATTAGTTTTGTACTTAAAAGTTTCTGCATTAAAAATGCAATAAAATTATTATAATGTTTTTGCCTCACCCTTACAGGGACACGTCCGTTAGATTACCACTCTTTATTAATTTACGATAGCACATATCAGTATCATTTAATAGACTCTGTCCTACAAAATATAGAATAGAACAGAATAAAAATTTATTTGCAATATCAATACACAAAAAAAGATTAAGGTACAAAAAGTGACCTATAACTAAACAATCTACTGTCTTATGTAACTCGATACCTATCAGATCACCTGCTAGGACGTGAGATGTCGCTAGGAAGCAATTATGAATCGTTCAATAACTAAAATAATCACCTATTTATGTGACCTAGCTTACTAACGTTTAAAATAGTACGAAAAAAAATGTGAGATGGCGCTATTTCCAATTTGACGTGCGCGATCATAGATGGAGTGGTTATTCATAAATGACACGCCATCTGTGATTAAGCCTATGAAAGTTGTAAATAATCAATATAAAATAAAACCGTAACATCTAATTTTATGGACGTTATTACTTATTCTAAAAACAACTAGAAATATTTTGGTGTATTTTAGTGAAAAATTATTTTAATTTCTTGGCTAACAGCGCCATCATTGCCAACTAGCAAAAATACTCATGAGCGCAAAGCAAAAAAAAAAAAAATTGGTAGCACTAAGTACCTCTAGTCTAACATAGTGTTACGAGCTGAGGGTTCGGGATAAAATAATGGGAGTCGATCTAACCAAAACAATGCTTTTATTCAACACTAAACGATGAATACACGAACTTGGTCACACGTATCACAACACACTAATTCACACCACTGGTGCACCACTTAAAGTCACCGAAATGTTCGCACGTATAGCTTAATCCAGACTGACTCGCGAGCAACTACTGTTCACGCGAGACCCTTCTCCACGTCAGTCCTCCAGGGCCTCGCTGAGACTCACTCACTGACTGACTGACTGACCGGCCATCTCTCCAGCCTATTTATATCGCACACATTTCGATTGTTCGAGAACGATGTCGATCCTTCCAGGAAAGGGTCGGTGTTTCGACAGAACGACCCATCCCCATTGTGCGCAATCGCAGACAATAACAACAATAACACAGCAAGACAAAAGCGCTCGAGAAACTTCGATTATTACTCATTGTTTAACAGCCTCGGCGTAACACTGCCCCCTCCTAAAACATGCTCATCCCGAGCATTCTTAGCCCCATATCGCGGCAGCCGATCAACACGAACAATTTTAGGCGCACCTCGCGCTGAAGATGTAGCAACTAGAGGAGCCACATTGCCGTCTCCAGTACTTCAGGACACCCAGAGTCCCTTTCTCATCAGCGATCCCAATTCCAGCCTCCAAAACACGGCTCTCATGATTTCTATCTGTTCTTTCACTTCCTGGAATTCCTTTCCAGATGAACCGAACAATTCCCTCATCAGTCGAGCACGCTCTTATGGCCAACGTCGCTGATCTTCCTGTTGACGACGCTGCTCTTCTTTATCCTGATGTCGCTGTTCCTCTTGCAACCGAGTCTGCTCCACCTGTTCATGTCGCTGTTCCTCCTGCAATTGAGCCTGCTCTTCCTGGTGACAACGCTTCTCTTCTTTATGCTGACGGCGTTGTTCCTCCTTGACGACAAAGCATTGCCATAATAGCAGCAAGATCGCCTGTCACAGGAGCTTGGCCCACGGGTAATGATGATAAAGCTCCAAATGGTTCGGTGGCGGCTGATTCCATCTCTATCGGCTGACGACTCTGCCAAGCTTCTTGAACCGGAGACTCCCCAAACCGCCTTTCATCCATTTCCTGTTGTCGTTGACCTCTCGTCCTGACACCGTCCACGTTATCCTTTGGCAGAACCGGCATTATTTCATCCCACTTCTGACACCAAATTGTTACGAGCTGAGGGTTCGGGATAAAATAATGGGAGTCGATCTAACCAAAACAACACTTTTATTCAACACTAATCGATGAATACACGAACTTGGTCACACGTATCACAACACACTAATTCACACCACTGGTGCACCACTTAAAGTCACCGAAATATTCGCACGTATAGCTTAATCCAGACTGACTCGCGAGCAACTACTGTTCACGCGAGACCCTTCTCCACGTCAGTCCTCCAGGGCCTCGCTGAGACTCACTCACTGACTGACTGACTGACCGGCCATCTCTCCGGCCTATTTATATCGCACACATTTCGATTGTTCGAGAACGATGTCGATCCTTCCAGGAAAGGGTCGGTGTTTCGACAGAACGACCCATCCCCATTGTGCGCAATCGCAGACAATAACAACAATAACACAGCAAGACAAAAGCGCTCGAGAAACTTCTCGATTATTACTCATTGTTTAACAGCCTCGGCGTAATAATAGGTTCACACTAAAGTAGGTAACTAAATACACTACGTTTTTACTGTAGGTAGATACGTAGGTAAGTACTTAGGTAGGTACAACTACAATACATACATAAATAAACCGAATACTGGTGGTTCGTCCCGATCCAACATTCCCATGACATTCCTTTGTCAATACATCTATGAAAATCTGAGGTATGTTCACAAAAATATTAATTTGTTTTTAAAAATAGCGATAATATCGGATTATTTAGATGATAGAGAAGCTTGGGATTGAAATGGCTCCAACTCGTTCAAAATGTTACAATTTAGACGTAATTTATTTTGTGTATTGTTATATATTATGAAAGGATAATTGAAAAAAAAAACAACCAGCCAGTTAAATAATAATCCAAGCTGGCAAGTCTGTACCCACACGGGCACCTAAGAACATAGTTACTATTCTTACAATCATGCAAAATGCACTTATTACCAAGTGACAAGGGTCAAGGTTTATGCAAACATAAAAACGTGTGATTTTGTGAAACGGACAGTAGGTACTTCCCTCTCTTTCGTAAGCATCAGCCGTTTGCATCTCATACACTTCATACAGCTCGCTCACGATCATGGGCCCGGCCAATGAACGCACCTTTTTGGAAAAGAACATTAAAGCAGCCAATAGCGGGCCGTTATCAATATTACACTGAACCAATCAAGTCGCTGAAAACAAGCTACTGGAAAATAAATAGTTTTGCTTGACATTGGAAATATACTTAGGGCTGACAGACTCAAAGCTGATGAGTCTGTTTCCAATGTCAAGCATAACTATTTATTTTCCAGTAGCTTGTTTTCACCGACTTGATTAGATCGGTGTAATATTGATAGCGGCGGCCCGAGCCCATAGCTGGCCGTTGTCGTCGTAATCTAGGTACTGGAAAATAGATAGTTTCATTTGAATTCGAAACCGAAAACATGCTATTGGAGCAATAGATAGTTTTGAAAACTATTTACGGTTCAAAACACCCACTCCTACTTTAGTGCGGCTTCGACATTCACTCACGCAGTTTGGACGCGTATGGAGCGGCACTATTATTACAAGAATTCGAGTCAAAGTATGAAAACATAAATTTCAATGCAGTAGGCCAGTAAGTAAAATTATTGGTTGTTCAAGTGGATAAATAGGTAATAATATCGTAATACCACATTAGAAAAAAAAGTTTATTTTAATGCCACGGCATTTAAATCATAGACTAAAATATGCAGATATTCCATTACAAAACCGGTTGTAGGTAAAAATATGTGACTGAACACGGACTTGACGTGGTGTTTTTTGTAAGTGTTTTAATTTGTTTGTGTAAATGTTTTCTAGCCAGTTTGATATTGATTAGTATTTATTTTACATATGTTCTTTCTTTTTAGTATATAATATCCGTCAAAGGTCAGAAAATATAACGACGTGCGTAATTCGATACTACAAAAATACATCAAGAAGTGTCAGTGAATCATCAGGTGACAGTTTGATTTCCAACTATTGTTAATGTACTTGAGCTTAAATAAACGCATAACAATTCATTTTATTTTACTTTTCTATTTTACCATATTTTCAATTATTACACTACTATTATACATTTTGAAATAGAGTATGATTTTTGATGAAGTTTTGTAGGTACAAAAACTGTGTCACGTCTGTGGTGTAAAATCTATAGGGACGACAGTTCGTTACACTATGCTGAACGGAATGCGTAAGCGCCATGAATGTCGTGAAAATGTATTCTGTTAAAGATCGATAGGCTTGCAACTTTACGGCGGTGTTCGAGACTTTGGGTCTTAGTCTCCGCCATATATTGCTCACCTATAAGCCTAAAAGCCCTAAGTTCTATCGAGACTAAGGTAGCGAGCTGGTATTTGGCCGAACCATCCCAAAGGTGGCAGCAGTACTCCATACCAGACCGGACTTGAGCTTTGTAAAGACTAAGAAGCTGTCCTAGTGTGAAGTATCTCCTGACCTTGTTGAGGATGCCCAGCTTCATGGCAGCTGTTTTAGCCTTAGACTCGATGCTAAAGTTAAGCTTAGCTAAAGTTGAGGGTAGGCATGAGCGAGACCCCTAGGACCTCGAGGTGACCTTTTACAGATAACGGTACATTTCGGAAAATTGGAACTTGAGTAAACTGACTCTTTTTCGCCGAGAAGAGACATGCTTGCGTTTTTGAAGCATTGAATTTGACAAGATTGGCATCGCCCCAGTCAGAGACGGCCTTGAGTGTTAAATTCAAACGCTGCAACATCTCGTCTCTCTGCTTCTGAATTTCAGCTCTGCTAGCTCGAGCATTAGAAGTGTACCTCTCCACAACTGTACTGTCGTCTGCGTACCCAATGATACCGGGCATGAGCAGATCATTGATATGCAGCAGAAAAAGCGTGGCAGAGAGTACTGACCCCTGAGGTACCCCAGCGTTAATAGCCAATTGATCAGACGAGCGGCCATCAATGACTACCCGAATGGATCGTTCCCTCAGAAAGTCTGCAAGAGCTGGAAGTCCGTATGAAAGAAGCTTGCCAAAATAAGGCTGGCATGCCAAACCCTGTCAAAAGCCTTCGAGATATCTAGTGAAGCAGCCAGTGCTTCACCATACTTCTCGATGGCTTCACTCCAGATGTGTGTAGTATACGCAAGAAGATCCCCAGTAGACCGTTTCTGGCGAAAACCATATTGACGGTCACTAAGGAGGTCATTGTCGTCAAGGTATGCGAGGAGTTTCCTATTCAGCACACGCTCCATACATTTACACAGTAAGGAGGTGACCGAGATAGGGCGGTAGTTTGACGGGTCGGCACGACTACCTTTTTTGGGCACAGGCTGCACGTTAGCTAGCTTCCATGACTTGGGCACTAAACCAGTTTTCAGAGACAGGCGAAAAAGTTTTGTCAGTATTGGAGACAACTCAGGGGCACAAGTTTTTAACACTACGGCTGATATTCCGTCCGGTCTAGACTACGCAGCGTTTTAAGCACTTCTTTTTGCTGGATGCGAATTTCTTGCATAGACACTTCGCATCTAGGTGGTGTTTCGCCAGAGGTGTCAAGACGTGAAGCTTCCGCAAATTGAGTTGCAAATAAATTTGCTTTCTCAATAGCAGTGTGGGCTAGGGAACCATCCAGTTTCAGTAGTGGGGGGAGTGAAGGGCGGTTGAAATTCGCTTCCACCAATTTAGCCAGAGACCAAAAAGCTTTACTTCCCGCGGGGTACGTGGCAAGCTTAGACCCCATGCGGCCAATCCGATCGAAGCGAGCTTTCCGTATCACCTTCTTGCTAGACTTGGCGGCTTTATTGACGGCTTTCTTCTTTGACCGCACATCCGAGGCTTTACTGTTTCGTGCTTCTACCCAGGCACGGTACGCCGCATGTTTATGCGCTTCTGCGCTGGCACACGCGGGACTAAACCATGGGCGAGCGTTGCCTGAAGGTGAAGCGTCAGAGAATGGAATAAAATATTCTATTGCCTTTTTTATCACTTCCGTAACGGCATCAGCGCAGACCGTTGGGTCAAAGGAAGAAAAGCAAGTTTGCCGCCAAGGATAAGATGTGAAGAAATGACGCATTCATCCCAATCTGCTGACTTGTAGCACCACACTCGCCTGCATCCTCTGGGAGAGGGATCGGCAGGTGAGTATGACGATACAGACCTCACCACACAGTGATCTGAGCTGCCCAAAGGAGGTAGCACTGACACTGAGTGGCAATCCGGTTCGTTTGTCAGCAGAAGGTCCAGGCAATTGGCTGTGTGGCCCTCGACATCCGGTATCCTGGTGGCCTCGCCAACCAGCTGGGTGAGATTAAGTGATAGTGCAAGTTTGCAGGCTTCTCTTCCAGCATGGTCAGTGTTCTGGTATGGGAACAACTACTCTTGGTTTGGCAAAAAGCGCGGCCCTTTCTTTAAAAACTAGGCCAGAATACGACGCGTGTCCGGTCTCATACGTCAAGCGACAGATCCGCAAGGACGTATGGAACCGGAGGTACAAGTCGGAGGACAAAGGCGCTGTTACTAAAATGTTTTTTCAGACGCTATGGCGGCAAACAGGATAATTAGAAAAATCGCAATCTCAAACGTGCTCACACAGATATTCACGGGGCACGGTGGGTTCTCAGAATACCTAACCCGGTTTAAGTGTAAGGAGAACCCATCGTGCACCTGTGATCCAGATGTAGATGAAACTTTTGCGCATATCCTGTTTGAATGCCTATCTTTTGGTCGCCGGAGATACGAAGCTGAACACATGATGGACTGTGTTTTAAATGCTGGGAATGCCAGCAACATCGTCTCAGACGAGTATATTAGGCCAATGTTTCTAAAGTTTTGTACAGATATCGCGAATATAGTTATAAAAAGAAATAAATACTTAAATAACAATATGATTTATATATATATTATAGCAATATATATAAAATGCATATAACATAAATTAGAAGACTAAGTAAATAGATTAGGATAATATACAAGGAATAAATTAGAATAATATAAAAATCGTAGATAAACAAGTTTGTATAGAAATAAGTATAGTAAATAAGTATAAACTGAGATGTAAATTGTTGCTATTTTGTACTGCGTTTTGTACCTTGTAATATGTGTAATACTATGTAAAAACCCTGTATATATATCTAAGATTATGTGTAACCCATCTTGGGAAGCTATTAAATAAACAAAGATAATAATAATGTTTAAACTTAAAACAATAGATTAAGTTTAGCCTTATACTAGCATGTACGCCCAATGGCATGAGGGCAGTGAATAAAAACACTTTGCGTTTCATTAAAGTCTCTGACCACCCATGTCAGAGGGGATAGACATCTACTAGTGCCATTTCTAGATGGTGGTACGGGTAGGGCTTTTTAAAAAAAAAACCACTCTTGGTGGTGGGCGTTGAAGTCCCCCAGAATTACCAGTTGGGCATCAGGATATCGTCGCTGGGCCACATCCACCACTTCACAGATGTAATTAAACAACCTGGTTGTCTCCTGGTCACCAGTGTGTAATCGATACAGACCGGTATAGATAATGTTACGAGCTGAGGGTTCGGGATAAAATAATGGGAATCGGTCTAACCAAAATAACACTTTTATTCAGCACTAAACGATGAATACATGAACTTGGTCACACGTAATCACAACACACTAATTCACAGCACAGTTGCACCACTTAAAGTCACCGAAATGATCGCACGTATAGCTTAATCCAGACTGACTCGCGAGCAACTACTGTTCACGCGAGACCCTTCTCCACGTCAGTCCTCCAGGGCCTCGCTGAGACTGACTCACTCAGACTCGAGACTGACTGTCCGGCCATCTCTCCGGCCTATTTATATCGCACACATTTCGATTGTTCGAGAACGATGTCGATCCTTCCAGGAAAGGGTCGGTCTCTCGACACAATGGCCACTCCCCATTCTGCGAAACCACAAACAATAGCAACAATAACACAGCAAGACAAAAGCGTTCGAGAAGGTTCGATTATTAATCATTGTTTAACAGCCTCGGCGTAACAATAATTTTATCTGAGCCGGTGTCCACCAAAATCCACATTACGGACAGGTTGGGCTCTTCAAGGTCACGCAGACGCAGACAACAAATGTCCTCCCGAACAAACAGACATATACCAGCTTTGGATTTTGTGCTCCAGTGCGTAGCCTGGGTATGTGAGAACTTGCGAAGGCTATTATAATATAATTCGTATATGAAAACTAGCCAAGTCAGACCTTAGGCTTGAATATATTATCCTAAGTTATAAGAAGAATTTATATTTTAAGTTGTTATAAAATATTTTATGTTGTTATAAATAAATTTCAGGACTGACCATTGAACTTGGCACCCATTTAGATCTCACTTCTTTTGTCGTTGAACCAAGGCATATATCATAATATTGAACTTGGCTCTCATTTCACATTTATGTTTTTGATGGGATACCATTATTTTTTTTACAGAAATTATTAGTAGATAGGTACTTACTTATTTATAATAAAATGATTACCAAATGGTGTTTGTTAATCTACTGTATTTTCTTACGTTTACGGGGCATACTCGTCTTTTTTGTGTTATTTTCTATTAGCAATCAATTTTGATTGCTAATTCTTACATTATAGGCACTGTAAGTAAGTGTTCCTAATAGAATCAATTAATTGCAAAATTATAATAAAATAATAAAAATTTACTAGTTTCTGATTTATTCCTTTGTATTCATCCAACAAACTATATGGATGGCAAATTCGAACTTTTTAGGTAACTGGAATGGGGTTAGAATTTTGATCTATAGGTCAGTCAGTGTTAAAAATGTCGATTTTTGGACGTTAATATCTAAATAACAGTTTGAAGTGTGTTAATGAAAGTTGCAGCACATATGTATCTCGCAAGTCTCAATGTACATATGAGCCAAATTTGAAATGTTTGTGAAATAGTTTTTGAGTTATGAGTTGGTCAAAAGTGGCTCCAAATGGTTCGTGTTATAATACACACGGTGCTGCTCGCCAGTTCTGTTAGCTTGAACTTGGCTTAACACGCTACCGCGTGTCTAGATCTTTAAGTACATACGTGTACTTAACTACAGCAAAGACTTTCTAGATTATATTTAATTAGTAAAAGGATTATCAATTGTGTTACAAACGCCTAGCCAAAATATAATTTTTACATCCTAGGTGGAGTTACTCAAAGCTAATGGCATTTTGGGAGCACAATGAATTTTTCAATGTGTTGTCATGCGAAAACTTAATAAAATTCATAGTTCCGTGGATGTTATTAGATTTATAGTGAAAATGCGTTGTTTAGTTTCGTTATAAATGCGCAAATTTCCATCAAAATTTGGCTCTTGCTGAACATTGCTTTACTTAGTCATAAATTTAACAGGTGCTTCAAAAAATATTGTTTTCTAAATTTTAAAGGGTTTTCTAATAGGTAATGGTTCTTCTTAGTTCCACTCACGCGTCATGTTTTATTGACAAAATATCAAAAGCCTACTAACTTATCTATAAATAAAAAGTTTCTACATTTAATTATTATTTTGTGAAGCAATTTATTTCAATATCTCTTCGGCTCGAGCCTTCTGGCGTGAAGGAAAAATGGTACCTACTGCTATAGAGAACGCCACCCACGTATTTGCTAAAACTTCTCGTGATGACGTATAGCGCAGAAACGAGGTCTCTTACTGTGGGCGTCATAAGAAGGCTCAACTATTGAGAAGGCATTCACACTATTGCTACTGAAAGGGCTATGCTTGTTGTTTCTCTACGAGATCGAATCAGAAATGAGAAGATCCGTAGACAAACCAAGGTCACAGATATAGCTAGGAGGATTAACAAGCTGAAGTGGCAGTGGGTGGTGTACATAGCTCGAAGAACTGACGGCCATTGGGGCAGAAACGATCCCTCACTAGATGGAAAGACAACCTGTTGGGTGGATGGAGAATGCCTATATTCAACAGTGGACACTCTGTGGCTGATATGATGATTGCTCAAAAAAGGTAAGTACCGACTAAAATATTACATAAAAATCTATTTTTTACCTACTGTAGTATTTATTTTAATCTGCAACAGTACCTACCTACTTGGATTTGGTTCATACTATTTGTTAATCTAATTGAAATGGTTATCATGGTTATCCATCTTTTCTTTGCTTTATTCTGTTAATTGGCCAGTATGCGATCAACAAAGCAAAATTATACCTTTATTTGTGTCCACCCACACATAACATTGTAGGAAAAACTTTACGTTTTTCCTATGTACGTATGTAGGTTATACATATTAAAGGCTGTTTGATTAACTCTATTGCTGTAGTTGATTTATAGATAAAAATTAAACAGATTAAAAAATATTGATCATGCATGTTAATGTTTTCAATTTTGGATATTCCACTCTCACGACCTTAGTTGTTTGACTAATAAAATTGTTTGGTTTATAACAAACTAAAGAAGTCGCGCGTAGGCGCTCATTGTAACGAGACGTGTTGATCTATTGTTCGATCCCGGATCGGTATGAGCGGCACGCGCATTGCACGCCTCTTTTTCCAACGCGCGGCATAGTTTATATCGTACTGTTACGCCGAGGCTGTTAAACAATGAGTAATAATCGAACCTTCTCGAACGCTTTTGTCTTGCTGTGTTATTGTTGCTATTGTTTGTGGTTTCGCAGAATGGGGAGTGGCCATTGTGTCGAGGGACCGACCCTTTCCTGGAAGGATCGACATCGTTCTCGAACAATAGAAATGTGTGCGATATAAATAGGCCGGAGAGATGTCCGGACAGTCAGTCAGTGAGTGAGTCTCATCGAGGCCCTGGAGGACTGACGTGGAGAAGGGTCTCGCGTGAACAGTAGTTGCTCGCGAGTCAGTCTCAGCGAGGCCCTGGAGGACTGACGTGGAGAAGGGTCTCGCGTGAACAGTAGTTGCTCGCGAGTCAGTCTGGATTAAGCTATACGTGCGATCATTTCGGTGACTTTAAGTGGTGCAACAGTGGTGTGAATTAGTGTGTTGTGATTACGTGTGACCAAGTTCGTGTATTCATCGTTTAGTGTTGAATAAAAGTGTTATTTTGGTGAAATCGATTCCCATTATTTTATCCCGAACCCTCAGCTCGTAACAGTACGTTAGAAACAATGAATAGTTTCGCGATTTTGCAAGTTGAAGACGATGTGGAAGAGAATATTATGGTTACAGAATACAGTGAAAGCGAGGTGACAAGGAGTCCGGCAAATATTCAGGCGTGTAGTACAGAGGAAAAAAGTGAAGGTATATCAGATAGGCCCTCAAAGAGAAACCGTGGGTTGAATCAAGATAAAATTTGGACGACAATGGTATGGAAGGCTAAAATACAGGACGAGACCATGGAGATAATAGTACGTATACGAGAATTCTCAAGAGTTTAAACTGAAGAAGTGTTACCTGTACAGAAAAACTTCCAAAACAGTTTGGATTAGCGAAAATGATGAAACTGGAAAATATTAAAAATGTCATAAAAATGTAATAAATTTATATAAGGCACTGAATATACTCTTTAATGACAAAGAAAGTGCCGATAAGAATATTGAATGCAAGAGTTTTAATGAGAATGGATTTAAATGTCAGAGGACTTTAGAAATCAACCAATCCTACGCCGTGATTTAAAATATAGATTTGGATTTAAATGAAGAAGATATAATACGAGAACTTAGTAGTGAGACTGAAATTTTGGCGGTAAAACGTCTAAAATATAAGAACACTAATGATGGCCAATAAGAACCAAGCGAATCTGTGAGAATATGTTTTAAAGGTTCGTCACTACCTTCGCATATTCATATGACACTCGTGTAGATGTGAGCTCGTAGACGTATCCAGTGACGCACTGCTTTCGGTGCTAGCATTTTGGACACTCACTTAGAATGTGTCCTTCCTTGAAATATACCCTTAAAAATAATCCTTCATATACCCTTAATCTTCGAAAAATCATCCTAATTGCGAGACGGTCAATTTCAAATGTAACAACTGCACGGGTAAACACATGGCTATGGCTAAGGTCTGTCCAGCGTATCTGAAGGAGAAACGAGTGAGAGAGTTGATGGCAGAATTTAACAGCTCGTATAAAAAAGCTCTAATCTTGTCCCCCCATCACCTCAAATACTGGATATGTCAGAAAACCCTCCCCTACCTACTCTTCTTCCAGCGCATACAAATGCAGTCCCATCAGTCACGACTACACAAAAGAGCTTAACCACGGAGAAGACTCACATATGCCAACATAATGAAAGAAGTTCCAGGAAAATAGAAGAGGAAATCCCAAGTAGAAAAGAGAAGGAATAAGGAAAAAACATCCAAAGAAAATGAGGAAGACATCTTCGAATGTAGCTCTGACATCAGCGAAGACGTTATTAGAACAGAAGAACAGACTAATAAAGAGAGCAGATACAAGAATAAAGAACAGATGTCATGGAAGTTACTGTTTAAAAAGTTAAAGGAGAAGATATTTGAGGAAGCAAGTTTTGAAGATAAATTGAAAGGCTGAGGAAGTATTATTTAGGAAATGCTAATATCATTTGTTCTGAAAGTTATTGTTGATCAGCCTTGTTGTAATTTCATAAAACATTTATGGATTGCAACCCTCACAATCCCTCGTGAATGTGTTACAATTGAATGACCAAAGCATTCGCCCGAAAACTACAGAGTTGGAGGCCATACTAAGTCAGGAAAAAATACATATTGACTTTATAAGCGAAACCTGGCTTGATCCAGAAAGTCACTTTCAAATAAGCGGATACAATGTTTTTAGACAAGACCGCGCAGATGGTTATGGAGGCATAGCTATCTTGATCTATAAATCAATAAAAGCGCAACATTGCAATGGTGTAGTAGCTAAATCGCAAATTCAAATCCTCCATAGCAAGATTTTAAGCTGCGACAACTATATATATGTCTTCTAAATAAAAAAAAAATCATGGCGTCATCTGGCAATACCACTCTAAGAGACTGGGATTAAATATTTGCTCTTGCCCAACGAAATACTCTTGTTGCTAAAGATGTCAATGGACATCACACTAATTGGTCTACTAATATATAAAACTGCATTACCACTGACTGACTCACTGACATGTTTGTTCTCCCAGATGCCCCCTTGTAGGGTCAAAATGTTTGGTGGGATTGTATAGAGGGAGTTCCGGTGAGTTAGGGAAAAATCCCAAAGTCCCCCTTTTGTCCCCCATTCGCTCCCATCCACCTCGTATCTCGGAAAGTATAGGTCTTACAGCGTTGGTGTAAAAACTAATGTTGCAGAGGACATTTTTTTATATCCGGTTCCATGAAAAAAAAAATGACTTTCATACAAAAAAAAAATTGTCCCATACAAAATATTTACGCAAATTACTACCACGCAAAAGAAAGTCTTAAAATCAGTACCTTAAAGCTTATATTCCAATAACTTGAGTGACTCATTTACGACGATTTGTCTCCAATCATCAGGAACGTGCAGATCACACCGCTCACCCCCCCGCACCCCCCGGGTAAAAGAGACATTGGATTTTTTTCTATATTCGCACCTGTGCGTGCCGATATTGCCCGGACACAAATTTTTGGTTGATGGGATCGCGGGGTGCGGGGAGTTTGCTCCGAGCCTCAGTCGCGCGCGAACCGTCAGCGGTTCGATGCACACAAGTAGTACACCCTATGTTGCGAAAATCCAGAATCGTCACGAAAGTTGCTCTACTTTATATTTTTTAAAATGTCGAGAAAATCTCAGCGTGTTCTACTTAAAAGCCAGGTATGTAAATGATTGTTCAGAAGTTTGTAGTTACTAAAACACATGAAATAAGCAAAGGAAAGTAATTTAATTTTGAAAATAGCAAATTTTACTAAAAGAAGTCTTCATTTCATCTAACACATTAAATAATAATGTTTTTTTTTTATTTTAGGCAAGAGAAATTATTTCTAAAGTTTATGATTTTATGAAAAAAGAAGCAAGTAAAAATTATGCAGAAAAACTCACTGATGCGCGATGGAGAACCTCGCATGCTGTTGGAGTATCTGAAAGCACAGTGACTAGAATTCTACGCGAAAAAAAGGAATATACAAATACAATGAATCAAACTACATTACCTGCTATGGAATCGAATATAACTGGAGACGGATCTCAATAAAGTTCAATAAAACTTTTTCACGTATTTCATTTATGTCTATAATTTCCCCCTATTATAAAAATGGTAATATTATCGTATATTAACTAATAATCACATAAAATATCCACAATTAAAAATTAAAAAAAAACATAACGGTTTCCTTGCAGTCGGGTAAAAAAATAATATTGAAGTAGAGCATCTTTCACTTTGACCATGACGCTCTCTCCTGATTAGTCTATTCATTGTAGTGTGCGTGTGCACTCATAGGTAATTAGTGTGTACCGATAACACTCAAACATTGACGGAAGCTTGCACACATATACTATAAACGGTTAGGAGGAATAGTGGGGCGCGTCTTCGTGGGTACTCATTTGTTTTAAAGTATGCAACATCCTTTGTGATCATTTTTGAAAATCAATTTTTTTGTTAATTATGATCATTTTGGAACGTCAATTTTTTTTTATTATGCAACATCCACTGTGATCATTTTGGAACATCATTTTTTTTTAATTATTCCTCATCCACAATGATCACTTTTGGAACGTCATTTTTTTTTATTATGAAACATCCTTTGTGATCATTTTGGAAAAGCAATTTTTTTTAATTATGCCTCATCCACAATGATCATTTTGGAAAGTCAATTTTTTTTTATTATGCAACATCCTTTGTAACCATTTTGGAAAAACAATTTTTTTTAAATATGCCTCATCCACAATGATCATTTTGGAACGTCAATTTTTTTTTTATTATGCAACATCCACTATGATCATTTTGGAACGTCAATTTTTTTTTTATATGATATATAATGTAGCATCCACTATGATCATTTTGGAACATCATTTTATTTTAATTATGCTTCATCCACTATGATCATTTTGGAACGTCGAAATATTTTTTAATTGCTTCTTTTGCTTCTTTTACTTCAATAAATAATAAATAAATATTGGAGGACATTTCACACAGCGCTATCTAGCCCCAAACTAAGCAGAGCTTGTACTATGGGAACCAGATAACTGATAGAATACTTATATACTTTTTTTTTGTAAATATATACTTATAATATATAGAAAAACATCCAGACCCGAAACAAATATCTGCAGATCATGCAAACATTTGTTCCGCGCTGGGAATCGAACCCGCTACCTCCTGCGTCTCAGCTGGCTCAATATCAATATCCTCTTTGATTGCTTTTTCCACTTCGATATCATCTTTGATTGCTGCTTCCATTTGAATATCCTCTTTGATTTGATTGCTTCTTCCATTTCGATATCGTCTTTGTCTGCTTCTTACACATGGATATCCTCTTCGATATCTTTTAACAGCTCGATATCCTCTTTAATTACTTCTTCGGCTAAAAGAAAAACACGCGAGCTGTGAGCAGCTCGCGCACAACGCAACCTCTAGTTGGTCTACTAAAACGGATTCAAGAGGTAATTAGATCTTAGATTCGATGTTGGAAAACAACTTTATTACACTTAACAATGGCACGCATACTAGAGTCAAACTTGTCAACGGCACAATACAAAAGTCTTCTCCTGAACTTTCCTTGGCTTCCTTGAACATAGCTTTGAACGTCGACTGGGTGGTCTTAAATGAAAATCTGGGAAACGATCATCGTATGATCAAGTCAAAGATTAGTATGGGTACTTAATACGGTTAAAAGAAATCGTAACGTTAAAAAGGCGGATCAAGTACATCATCGATATAGGTGTAAGGCCTCATGTGACTGTAATTTCACCGGAAACCAAACCTTTCATATAGTCTAGTCAACAAGTTCAAAAACGTGAAAAATAGAGATAAAGGTCCTAAAAATATGAGCGATGGCTCATTCGATTTGGAATCACCTCTAGAAAAATGTTTTTGAAGGATTTTGGTGCAGGTAAAAAATTGCAATTGTTATTAACAAAATAAGATGAAAAAAAAATGATATTTCGTTTTTTGTTAATAACTCGAAAAATATTAACATATAAGCAATTTTGAAAAAAAGCTCGTTAAAGAGGAGAAAATTTCCAATAAAAAAATCTAACTTTCGGAACTCTACCTCCATTATTTATAATTTTAATTTGACGTTGAAAATAGGGCTCCGCGCGGCTGTTACGGCATGCGCGCGCCGCCGCTAAAGAGAGTTCAACAACAAAAATAATTTTTTTATAACACAAAATGTGATTTTAAAAATTAGAAAAAAATCTGGTATCTTCTTAACACTTGAAAGAATCGAGCCCTGAAGAAAAAAAAGTTTAATCACCATTTTTCAAAAAGTTATTCAATTGTTAACTAACAATTTTTTCCCCAATCTCCATTGGCATAAACAATGGGATGAAAGGTATAAATAATTGGCCTGTAAATTTTAAACTTCGTGGAGCCCTTTTGATATATGTACTTTATAAGATCCTGCGATAAATTTTTATAAAAGTTTATTAATTTGTTAATTATGATTTTTTATACCTATTGAAAAATTAAAAATCAAAAAAATGTTGATAATATTATTTTTTTAATTAATATTTAGCTATGCCTATTTTCACATTAAATAATGGCAGTAATTAACATAGGTTATGAATTTTTTACGTAATTTTTTTATAAAATTGTTTTAAACAAATAGAGAAATTCAATATTATTGAAAATTATTTTTTTGCTATTTTGTTGTCTATAAAAAATTATGATTAAAAAAAAAATTGTTTTTATTAATTTTAATTTTTAATTGATTAAAAACGATTTTTTTATATTTCGATTGTTTTCATAATTAGTTAAGAAAAAAAATTGCCTTTCAAAGTCATAATTTACACTTTTAAATAGTTTGGCAAAAATTTTTTTTTTTATTACGTATTTAATTGTTTATTAATTTAACAATTTGTCATAAACAAATATTGACCAACGTTATATATAGACAACACAACATATAGCTGTTTTTATAATTTTTGTGCAAACAAAATTTTTTTTTTGCATTTTTTTATATATAGCTGTTTTTATAATTTTTTTCTGCTTCAGAAAAAAAATATAACGTTGGTCGATATTTGTTTATAACAAATTGTTAAACTAATAAACAATTAAATACTTAATAAAAAAAATTTTTTTGCCAAAGTATTTAAAAGTGTAAATTATGATTTTGAAAGGCAAAATTTTTTCTTAACTAATTATTTAAACAAGCGAAATATAAAAAAATCGTTTTTAATCAATTAAAAATTAAAATTAAGAAAAAAAAATTTTTTAAGAATCATAATTTTTTATAGACAACGAAATAGCAAAAAAATAATTTTCAAAAATATTGAATTTCTCTATTTGTTTCAAACAATTTTATAAAAAAATTACGTAAAAAATTCATAACCTATGTTAATTACTGCCATTGTTTAATGTGAAAACAGGCATAGCTAAATATTAATTTCAAAAAATAATATTATCAACATTTTTTGGATTTTTAATTTTTCAATAGGTATAAAAAATCAGAATTAACAAATTAATAAACTTTTATAAAAATTTATCGCAGGATCTTATAAAGTACATACATATATCAAAAGGGCTCCACGAAGTTTAAAATTTATAGGCCAATTATTTATACCTTTCATCCCATTGTTTATGCCAATGGAGATTGGGAAAAAAATTGTTAGTTAACAATTGACTAACTTTTTGAAACATGGTGATTAAACTTTTTTTTCTTCAGGGCTCGATTCTTTCAAGTGTTAAGAAGATACCAGATTTTTTTGAAATTTATAAATCACATTTTATGTTATAAAAAAGTTATTTTTGTTGTTGAACTCTCTTTAGCGGCGACGCGCGCATGCCGTAACAGCCACGCGGAGCCCTATTTTCAACGTCAAATTAAAATTATAAATAATGGAGGTAGAGTTCCGAAAGTTAAAACTTTTTTATTGGAAATTTTCTCCTCTTTAACGAGCTTTTTTCAAAATTGCTTATATGTTAATATTTTTTTGAGTTATTGACAAAAAACGAAATATCATTTTTTTTTCATCTTATTTTGTTAATAACAATTGCAATTTTTTACCTGCACCAAAATCCTTCAAAAACATTTTTCTAGAAGTGATTCCGAATCGAATGAGCCATCGCTCATATATTTAGGACCTTTATCTCTATTTTTCACGTTTTTGAACTTGTTGACTAGACTAATACCGAAATACAACAATGCTGCTTGGCGGCAGAAACAGGTACGGACGAGCCCTTTCACAAGGAACTCGACTATTAAAATAACTTAACCTAGGTATTTACCTACACAACATACATTCATACATAGACTGCTAAAAACATAACCATTCCTTTTGGCTTTGCCGTAGTCGGGTGAAAAGGTAGTGTTCTGAACCGGAATATCTACCGAAGAGTTAAACGAACGTGAGTACTAGGTACCACAGAAATAGACCACGCGGTAAATCCCCAAGGTTTCCGGTTCGGGAAACCCGTTGCCATCCAGGGGGACAAGTACAATTAGTCATCTCATCAGAGTTCATAAGAGTTCGTCTGTTTTATTGAACTCATAACCTACTCATAACTCTCTTAACATAAATTTACACCAGAACACAGTCTGTCACACCAGAATTGTGCCGTCACTACCTACCTATATACCAAATTTCACGATGATCCGATCAACTCTTCGATAGTTATCTCCTCGGACAAACAAACATACAATGCCGATTTGCCCAAGTTGATTTGGAGATCTCGCTTCACTCTATTAAAAATAATATAAATGCAGAGTGGGTGATGTAAATGCGAAACCCTGGCGAGTCAGCTAGTCATTTGATAAAACCGCCATTACAGACCGGGGGCCGTATTACCTAAGCAAAATTGCTGTCGCTTTGCTATCGCTACTCAGGTCATCCCTTTCACACGTGAGGTACTTACTGTACATGTGAAAAGGATGGCCTGAGTAGCGATAGCGAAACAACAGCAATTTGGCTTAGGTAATAAGGGGGCGGGCGTGACGAAACGACGCGATGTGACGTCGGAGCGCGGCGGCGGGCGGCGTGTGTGTATTCACACTGCGAGCGGCGCTGCGGCGCGGGCTGACACGGGTGCGAAGTCGGTGGATGGTCGGTTTTTTTAATCAAATCAACGTAAAATCAAAAATCTTTTTATGGGTAAAAATTAGGGTTGACAGCTCTTCTTTTGATTTAAAAAACCTGTGTTAGAAGAGTTTCCTCTTATTCAGTGGTATGTAAGAACACTTGTAAACAAATTAAATTAAATTGGTAAACAAAAATAAGTACGTTTTGTACTAAAGTACTAAAAGAAAAAAAGCTATTTAATAAACACGCAAGTATATCTTAAATATGATCAGATGTATGTATGTATAGTGTTTGCAAAGTTTTTTAAGTATTATTTGTGTAGAGTTTATGCAAATTGGCACATATCCTGTTAGATGCAACATCTTTTCACTGTAAGATTAAATTAGGTGAATATATTTCACATAATTTATAGATTAATATATAACCCGTGTCATCCCAGTGCTGGGCAAAGGTCTCCGCCATTATCTTCTAGGATTTTCGTTGGCTTGCCATATCCCACCAACCTCGAAGGCATCGAAATCATCACGCCAGCGTCTACTAGGCCTTCCTCGGCGCCGTCGCCCGTATTCAGGCACCGGTAGATCATTATAGATGTAATAAGAATTATGTAGGTAAACCATAATAATATTATGTAAATAAAAGGTATTTTTCAAAATTTTATAAATCACTGACCACCTCCTTTTGAGTCGGGTGCTAAAAACTGACATAGCTAAGAAACATTCACGAGCTACATGACACAGCCATAAAACGCCACCTGAAACTGGAAGCGGCTACTTGTAACGGAAGCGTGCGATAGCCATATGTTTTCTTTCCTTCACTTTTGGCCGGTGTCAGCCATACGACTATATGAAGCCAGAAGCGGTGCCTCGTGGCGTGTAGCGACAACCGGCGGCATCCGTGTGCGGCGAATGTATTTAAAATGTATGAAACATGAAGTCCGCAGCTCGGTGGCGGCGTTTCGTGGCTGTGGCGCGTGGCTCGTGTGCGGCGAGGCTTACTAGGTAAAGGATGCAGCCCACAGCTTCTGTACTATAGTACCTGGGACATGATTTCGGCTGGAGCATTCTTGCGCACTTGAGAAAAAGGATGTTCATGAAGGTATTCAAAAGTAACACAGCTCACCCCACGAACTCCAAAAGTTCAGTCAGGTAATGTGCAATGACCTCTGCAAAAAACGTATCTTACGACCTCTGTTTTTTGGTGAATAATCTTCAAATTTTATGGCTATCGGTAACATAATCAAGTCGCAGAATAATTGGCATACGATGAGCATAATAAACAATATGATATTATATGTTATTTATACACCTTTTTTAAGGAGGGTTTTTATGTATAGCAGGTTTCTGTCGTCTGATTTTGCGAACCAGGTAATAAGTAATTTTGTAATAAAAGCCGATCAAGGCACGAGGAAAGTTATCCTCGGACAAACAAACATACATACATACATGCAACGCCGATTTTCCCAAGTTGATTTAGACATCTCGCTTCGATCGATCAATAAATGTACTAAGAAAGAGTACCGTTTTTAATAATCCTAATGAGCCTGTCAAACCTGTCCAGCAATTATTGCTTACGGAAACTTGTAAAAACCATTTATAAACCACGCATAAACCATGTAAAAACCCTACAAACTAGCGCTAGGCTGGGATGGTCTGGTTATCCTGGTTTGAAACCAGTCTTTGACGTAATATCATTATAAAAATGCAACGACTTCTAGATCTACGAATATGTTTATCTTCTCCGTATAATTATTGATAGAAGACGTTAAATTAACAATAATTAACTAATTTTAAATATTAAATCCGGGTGGCAATAATTATTTTTGACCTCAACCTTTTTGGTAGTTAATGAACCTACAGTAAAGGTTCCTCCACTCGTCGAGACAATACCAGCTGGTATAACATCTGTAATATACCAGCCGGTATTGCTGCGTCAATACGGTATCTGTGTATAAGATAAGATAAGATAAGATAACTCTTTATTGTACACCAAAGTAAAATACAGAACATAATTTTTAGGAACAGATTTAGTACAATGGGCGGTCTTATCGCTAAAAGCGATCTCTTCCAGACAACCTTAGTATGGACACATGACGGCGGTGCATCTATATAAAATATGTGATTTTATACAGCTAAGGGCAAAATCGAGACACCCACCCCCACGGCGCTATCTGGGGGCTAACGTGGCCACTTACGATTTTATATAATGCATTTCAGTTTCGATAGAGCAAGTTTTTTTGTATATTAAGAATGTACTTAGTAAAAAAAGTTCTCTAAATAATTTAGATATGCCTCATTAAATACCTGCAAGTCTCAAGTTACGGACGCAGGACAATGCATAGTAGGGCGCGTTCTGAAGGTGCGGCACATACGAAACAATGCTTTGACATACGGATTTTAATTATATAAATAATGGTAAACACTTATCAAATATCAACAGGTGGGCAATTTGCTTGTTCCATCTCCATATGTTGTAAAAAAATAATATGTTTTTCTTCCAATTAAACCAAAAAGATTTCCACTTTACAATTTTGTTGAAAACATAATTACGATCTGCTTACAATACTGTTAATGAAACCTGATGATTCGCCTAAACTTAAGTGTTTGCTTTACACCCCATGACAGTACAATGCGTAGCATCCAGCGGTAATCCAATAGTCTGTACGGAACTACACCGGTCTTACTACGGCCAGTGTATCACGTCTGTGTGGGCCTTAACTATTTATCTTAACTATTTATGGTAAACATTAAAATGTACCAAATAGAGCAAACATAACATCAAATTAGTAATTTAAATCATGTTAACAAAAAAAGTGACACTACATTAAATTTTAAGATTATTATAACTATTAGATTAAGTATTTAGTAAAAAGAGCACACTTATGTATAATAAAGTAAATTGAAATAACCATACTTACTAAAATTTTGGTGATTTTTAAGAAAAAATATCTTTCAGTTTAGGTTGGGAGTACTTGGGAGGTACACAAATGAGCTTTTTATTGAATATAAGTTAATTAATTGCTTAATTTTCATAGTAATATCATAATAAGTCTTCAACCCTTCGGTCATCTTGGGTTTGGGAATAGTAGGTAAACAAACTGGACAAGTGCGAGTCGGACTCGTGAACGAAGGGTTCCGTACCATTACTTATAAAAACGGCAAAAAAATCACCTTTGTGATCACCTCTTAAATATTTGTTTTATTTTATTTTAATTATTTATTTTTAAAGTGAATATATAACTAAATATTCTGGAAATATTTCAAGCGTCTACCTGTTGTTGTTATCAATATCGAGCAAAAACGAGCAAAACCATCACGTTTGTTGTATCTGAGCCCCCTTAAATATTTATTTTATTCTGTTTGGTATTTGTTCTTACAGCAGCAACAGAAATACATCATCTGTGAAAATTTCAACTGTCTAACTATCACGGTTCATAAGATACAGCCTGGAGACAGACGGACAGACAGACAGCGGAGTCTTAGTAAAAGGGTCCGTTTTACCCTTTGGGTACGGAACCCTAAAAAACCAGTAACTTTTTAATAATAAAAAAATATAACTGAAAACAGAAAATCTAAACTGGTTATTTTGATTTACGAACCAAGCTACAAAACTGCTTTTGATGATTTTTTTTATGGGACCAATCTGAAACTATAGCCTTTCAAATACAATACTTTCAGATTAACGACGGAGTTCTAAAGAAACAAACAAAAACGACCAAATAGAGAACCTCCTACTCTTGTTGCATTCGGTTCAAAAAATATTAAAGGACCATTATATTCTCAACTTCAGAGGCATAGTTATGTACGACTTAAAGTTAATTTGTTAATAATAATAGAAACGAACGGACCAATAATTATATTTACAGTTTACAACAAGTGAATGGTCTAAATCTATTTATTTTTAGTTAAACCAAGTCGTCCCTTCGTACAATTAATTATTTTAATGAAAAAGTTTATTTTCAATGTATTCAATATTATCTGAACTTGTGTGCGGCGATGGACTTGCAACCACGTGAATGCTATATTATAAAAGTGGTCGGTCATGCATCAATTAAATGTTTAGACTTGGCTCAAACTTCCTCTACTGAAATATCTGCATACTGAGTAAGAGATCCGAGGTCCATCGTGGAGGCTTGTGAAGAGTAAAGTACAATCTATTTATGTTTTTAATGATGAAAACTTTGATTGTATTCTGTTTTGAATGACGAGTTATTAGTATTATAATGGTGGGTGGATTTACTGATTTTAAAGCATTTAAAATCACCAATTAAATTGTTTAACATTGTGCACTGGGTCAAAGAAAAAAAAATGTTCTTTTTTAATTCATTTTTCTATTAATATATTTAAAGTTTTTACATAAAATCCCTTTTAACTGTTCTGTGTTTTATAAGGAAACCGATGATTATCTTTTTAAAAACATATCATAAAAGTTTTAAAATCATAAAATTTACCGCACGCATAATCACCGTTATTCAAGATTCTGATAAAGGAAATTTCGTATCTTCGAATTCAATTTGAAAAGCGATTAACAGATAAATCGTCATCTCAATTTAAATATATGAACATGTATGTAAGTATAGTGGGGGGATACCATATCACGGACACAGATACATAGTAGTCAATGTATGTAGTCATTCAGCCGGTCAGATTGCCGGCAGACACGTATGTGGCTCTGGAGGGCTCAGTTGTAATAAGACGAAATTGTGTGCATGTGCAATATGAAGAGCTTAGTTTTTTTAGGTAAGTTATTTTTATTTACATTTTTTAATTATCTCTAAATAAGCAAAAGATTGTAAAAAAAATATTTGTTTAGTTTAAGTTGATATTGATATTAATGAATAAATAAATAACTTAGCATTTGTTGAAATAATTTTTGTTACTGTTTTTGAATGAGAATAGTTATTTTTAAATGCTTAAACTCGTAACTTTATGTTTGAAACTTATAAAAATAATAAGTTCAATAAAACATGAATTCCATCCCATTAAAATTTTGAAATCATTTTGGTATATAAACTACATTATATGTAAACATACAAATACCTACACCGATTTTAGTGATATTTTAATTTTAGGCTCGTCTTCGTAGATGAAACGACCTTCATAATTTTTAATGTTTACGTTACGGTAGCAAAAGTAACCGGTTGGGGATTTTTATAGAGCGAAATATATATTTTAGGGTTATACACTCGTCGTCCCATTAGAAAACCCTTTCCTTTTTTAGGGTTCCATACCTCAAAGGAAAAAAGGAACCCTTATAGGATCACTTTGTTGTCCTTCTGTCAAGACCCTTTTTCTCAGGGACTCTTGGAGATATCAAGTTTAAATAAATACCAAACAAGTAGGTCCCTTGAAATTGAAAAAAAATCACGCTTCTAAGTTGTAATCGAAAAATACGGCCATATTTATTATTTTATTATTTATTAATTTATGCAGTATATTTTGCTTGCAAATAAATCAAAACCCAGGGTAATACCCATTGACCTAGAATGATGAAATTTCATAAAAGAAGCAAGGTTTCAGCACAAGTAAAGGAAAAACACAGAAATTGTTAATTTATACTTATATCGTAAAAATTCTTCCCTATAGGGAAGTTGGGGGTGTTTTATTTTTACTCACGCACCCCATCTTGTGGGGTGTCGTTCAATAGGTATTTTAAAAACATTATAAGGTTTGCTCAGGGGTAGGTGGATTCGGATCTTCACGTGTATTATTAACATTTATTTAATTATTAACAGAACCCTAAACTATGCGTAGTCCGACACTCACATGGCCAGTTACTAAGGTCATCTGCGTACGATATAAATAATTAACTGGAAATATTGGCAACCGAGCTTGTTCTGGAACTGAGCGCATAAAAATATTTTAGTTATTATTATTTTTTCCAAAAAATGTGTTGCTTAAAATCAATTAACAATAAGTAGCCTCATAGAGTCCAAAGTGGTCCCTTTTGACTCTTTTTTACAGACAAGTAGTCCCATTTGTAGGTTCCTGAAATAAAAGGTCCTCCCCTGAGTCCTGTCTCAGCATAATGCTGCTTGCTACATTATGCATAGGTATATGTTACGGGTAGCGGCGCTGGTTTCAGACAGGATCACAGAGGGTGACTTCACGAACACACAGCCTCGACGTAGCATTACAAATAAATACATAGCTAATATGGTAATAACAAATCATTTATTCCTCCGTGGTGCAGTGGGCTAATAGCCGGCCGTGACGCAGGAGGTAGTGGGTTCGATTCTCGCCGCGGAACAAATAAATAAATATAGCCCTACATTTCACACAGCGCTATCTAGCCCCAAACTAAGCAGAGCTTGTATTATGGGAACCAGATAACTGATAGAATACTTATATACTTTTATTTTGTAAATACATATTTATATTATATAGAAAAACATCCAGACCCGGAACAAATATCTGAAGATCATACAAACATTTGTTCCGCGGCGGGAATCGAACCCGCTACCTCCTGCGTTTCATCGTATCAGCCGGCTATTCACCAACTGCGCCATGGAGGTCGTCAAATAAATAAATAGTCATACACATATACACAATAAAACCATAATATGCTTAGAACTTAACTACATACATATATATAATCCATCGTCTAGCTATAAAGAATTAAATAAATAAGGCATCTTAACTGTGAAAAATCTGATGAGGAATGATAATGATGATTCACTATCAGGTAGAAAAATTCATAAATCAAATCGAATCCTTAAAATTATTTCGAAAATATTTGCATAAGGTACAATTAGAATCATCATAATCATTGAGATGGGGCCGTTTAATTTTTTCTTGTAGCTATAACGAATCTCCAAAGTATGCTCATTGTACCCCATTTTACTCATATAACATAACATTTCACGTGTTTAGGAATTTAATCAGAATCATTTATTTGCAAGAATGTTGGTAGTAGGGTTGCCAACCGTACTATATATAGTATTGTACTATATTTCGAGTCTGCGTCTGTTGATGAAATATATAGTATGCAAAAATACTATATTTTTAAGACCGAAGTCCAACAAACAAATCCTTAATTTGAAACATTTAAGAACGCTTCTTTACATTAACTTTTAACTAATGCGAAAGCGGACGACCTTTACTCTAAAATAACAATATTAAATGAAATCTTTGCAAAGGTAAAAGATTGTAGTGAGTTTAGTGATAAAACAAATGCAAAAAATGGCCAAAACAAGCAGCATATTTAAAAAAAAACTGAAACCAACTTACCTAATTTATTTAAAGTAATTTCGTTCCTGCTTTCTATTCTCGCCACTTCGGCATTCACAGAAAAGATAAATATTTTCGGTTATGAATTCGAAATGGTGAGAAGAAAGAAACAGATGTTGTAGGTATGTGATTAATAAAAAATGAGCTTTTGATTTACATTAATTTGAAATGTAATGTGATAACACAAAGCATGTAACACTTTTATTTTAGACAAAAAAATGTTACAAAGTGCAAGAAGTGACAAGAAATATAGTTTTTATAAAAATAAATAAGCAACAACTAATACCTTTGTTTATTTGTGGTGTTCCATAAAATGTAAAATTGTATTTAAGTGTAATATATTTTTTATTGTTAATTTTGTTAAATACTTAATAATAATAATTCCCGAAAAAATGTTGACACCCCTAGTTGGTATGTACAATAATTCATTAGATACAATGTTTAAAAGCTCCTTTTCTGCCTCGTCAAGGAGAGCAAAATTTTCATAGTAAAATTAATAATGAGTCAAAATGTCAAATATATGTATCTTATAGTAACAGTAAATAAACAATGTGATGCCAGCAAAATTAAATTAAATAAAAAATAAATAAATGTCAGTACTGCATTTAATGAAATAGTGGACATATCCTACAGAACTGCTCTCATAATAATTGTAACGTAGTATCGCTGTGCTAATAATGGTGTAATAGGCGCAGTTTCAACAAGTTTATTTTTATTTTTATTGTTGTACGACGATTTTTTAGGAATTTCGAGCCATATGGGATTTAAACCGGCAACTTTCCTCTTGATACGACACGTTAAGCGTGAACTTATTCAGTGTGAGATGAGATCGACATTTTTGATCGTATTCCTATTTTGTCTCCAGTTCCCACAAAATTGGTAGAATGGTTTTTAGTACTGATGAAATAAATTTATTTTTTCTTTATGTCATATCAAGAGGTACAAATATTTTTTTCTCAATTTCAGTAATCCTTGCAATTTCATCATCATCATCGTACCACAACCATCATGGCCACTACCATCATGACCACTCCGGCCCGGATGGAGACGATGTTCGGATCCATCCTCCATGGTGGCACCCGAATAAGCCGGGTCCAGGGTTTGGTCCGGGTCCCCGTCCTGACCGAGGCCGCGATGGATTTGATGGAATGGATCCGATGGGTCCTCCTGGTAGCGGTCATTGGCATCCATGGTATGTAACACAAAATTATAAAAACATGTATGAAGTCATCATCATCATTATCAGCCAAAGAACGACCACTGGTGATATGTTCACCCTATATTTTTCCGGAGCGACCGACCTTGTGCGGCCTGCACCCAATAGCTCCCAGCAACATTTATCAGTTTTTATTTAGTGGGGGGGGGGTCCTACACTGCACTTTCCAGGGCGTGGTCCCAACTCGAGAACCTCTCTGCCCCAACGGCCGTTAGTTCTTACATACTTATAATATTAGAGAAACAATCAGGCTGAAATTTGTAGGTCATGCATATATTTGTTTCGCGGTGGGAATCGAATTAGCAACCTCCTGCGTCTCAGCCATTTCACTCAGCCATTCACCCACTGCAGCACGAAGGTCGTTTAAAACTTAGTACCAAGAAGATAGCCAGTAAAGTGTAGAGATAAGTCCTAAGAATAGGTATTCTATTCAGCACATACTTTGCCTTTGCATACGATAAGCGACGTGCAAGTTCAAGAAACGTGTATGAGTGTTATCAAATACATTGTTTATAAACTGGGGAATCAACTCACACAATTCATAATTTATATTTTTATAACCATTGGTTGTCCTGAATGATATGATATGAGTGAAATGATTATAAAACTTACTAAAAAGTCGACTATGGATCAAAAACAAACAAATCAATTCAGACTAAATGTTATATTCCTATAAAATGTAGATGCCTGCCAATAGACAGATTTTTTTGCAATAGCTTTGACGAGTAACATACAAGGAGTGTTTTTCCTTCTTTGTTCCGAAACGCTTCATGATAAAAAACCCCAAAGGTACTTATATACTGACACACTAAAGTGACAACGTTTTTCAGGATATATTCATCACTCACTAGGACTTCGCAACATTAAAATTTGTAAATATAATTTTTATTTATATATATTTAGTAGTAGGTTATGTAATTATTATACAAATATTTATAAATTATTATAACTATATATATTATTTTAGTAATATAGGTAGGTACTTGTTCTGTTATTATTTGAAATACGCCACCGTCCTCATGTGTTCATACAGATCCTGTCCATCCAATGGTGGCCTGGAAGAGATCGCTTTAAGCGCTTTGATTTAATTGAGTATTCACTTTTGTTTAAGTGCAGTAACGAAATTATCTATCTATCTATCTAATTAAACAAAAAACATGCTTCTATTTAAAGCTTAAGTTTGTTGTTATGATTCTATGCAAAGTCAATTGACTCTCGAATTTGTAAGGAAACATCGATTGCAAATGTTTCCAAAATCTTGGATAGGTACTTACTATTTAATTAATATATATTAATTCACCCATTCGCACACACCGTTTTGGTTCTACATTCTTGATGCGCACAGCTAAGATATGGAATAGGTATTTTGCCGTCATCTGTTTTTCCTAAAGAATACAATCCGGGCCTCTTTAAGGTAAAAGTGAATATCATCGCTTACCATCAGGTGAGATTGTGGTCAAACGAAGATCTATAAAGTTAAAAAAATACTACTATTTATATTGTCTATTATAACAAACCAGTTAAACAAGCTTTCTATTAAAAAAACGCGTCTGATGATTCAGACAGTCCATTCGTTTGGGAATTACGATGCCACAGACAGACAGACAAAGGTATCAAACTTATAAGGCCCCTTTTTTGAGTGGGTGGTCAATAAATAATACAATAATAATAATAAATAATGCTAGGCATTTCACACAGCGCCATCTAGCCCCAAATTAAGCAAAGCTTGTACTGATAGAATACTTACATACGATTTTTTTTGTAAATACATACTTATAATACATATAGAAACAACCAGACCCGGAACAAATATCTGTAGATTGTGCAAACATTTGTTCCGCAGTGGGAATCGAACCGACAACCTCCTGCGTCTCAGCCGGCTATTCGCCCACTTTACCACGGAGGTCGTCATGTCAGTTGAAAGATTGCTATTTCTTTTTAATGTAATCTTTGGATGATAAGACGTAATTGAATTCGCAGTTATAAAATTGTACCTAACCACTGAAGTCATAAGACAAAGAGATAATTAATCAATTAAATACCAGAAAAGTAATGACAGTCCAATGATATATAACAAAAATATTTATACTATTGATAAATGGTATGTTTTAAAAACTCAGGCACCTACGTGTTTACAGTTAATAAAAACTTGAATGCAGCCGATGTTAATATGATCAGGATTTTTGTAGCCGGATTGCATTACTACATATTACTTAAAGGTCATCTAAAAGGTCATACGCTCTGTTTCTGCCAAGCTGAGTTCTGTGTCTTAAAATCTAAACGACATCCATTTGCTTTATCACGCACTTGTTTCAGGGGTCCACCGACAACCAACAAACCAACAAGGGTTACATACCCTATTTACCCAACTACAAGTAGTAGTACAACTACCGAGAGCGCAGCGTGGCCATCAACCACATCTAGTGGTCAAAATTTTGTCATAGAAACCTGTATAGCATCCTGTCTGGTCACAAATGAACACAACCCTGTCTGTGGTACTGATAATGTGACCTATGGCAATATTGGCAAATTAGAGTGTGCTCGCAATTGTGGAGTTGGTTAGTATAAACGTTTTTACTGATATTACTGCAACAAACGGATTTACCCTACGGGCGTTTGCCCACCGCCGCGGTCACCGGGACGTCACCGAGCAACGAAATGATTCGAACTGACCGAGACGTCCCTTGACGGCGGCGGCGGTGGACAAACGCCCTAGAGTCGATAAATGTGTTAAAGTAATTCTATTGTTTCAAGTTTGCCAAGTTTGTACCTATGGTTCAAATATTGCATGGCAATTTAATGCTGTTCTTTGCATACTCTGAAGACCTATTGATAACGCTAAGGTGAAATCCTCAAAATGAATTATTAGAGGTTTCGGTCATTAGGATCCGGTTAAATAACGGGATTTTAACGAAACTGTTTTATTCTGGCCTTGATACTATCTTCTTTTATTTCTAGATGTTCAACTCAAAAGGAAAAGTACGTGTGGACAAATAACTCCCACGCCTACTCCAGCTCCTGATCATGGTGGGAGGGGTGATGGAAATGGCAGTGTTGACAATGCTGTTATTCAAGCCTGTATGCGGAATTGCCCAGTCACATCGGAGTACAACCCTGTCTGTGGCAGTGATAATGTCACATACGCCAATCCTGCACGGTTGCAGTGTGCGATAGATTGCGGTGCTAGTAAGTTTGTTGTTACACTTGTTGAAAAGATGAAAGAGCGATGGCGTAAAAGGATTTAGTGCCCGACAAAGAGACTCTTCTTAGAAACCACATTTCGATTTGCAAAGTTTTTACGATTTTTTTTCATACCTGCTTGAATGTAAGTCTAAAACTTTTATTTTACAAGTTAATTATTTACAATCGTATATTTATCTGTTTAGTTGAATCACCGTACGTAGTAATTTGGACTGAAAGTTGAGGTCACTAGTGACAGACCAACAGTGATCTATTTTTTGTTTAATTGTATTGTAGGTTCAGAAAGACACATTATCAAGGTATAAAGTAACAGATAATAAATATATCCTCACAATGAATATAAAAAACGAATAGCCAATGTGAGGTCATGTCATGAGTCAGTCACGTGGTTTTTTCGTTGTTGTCCAAGCCGGTTTAATTCATAAAATATTTAAAATTAAATAAGAGATGAGCATTAAACGTTGGTAAACGAAATATTTGCCTTAAACCAAATCGCAAACGCAATCGCGCCAATTTTGAACGATAATACCAACGTAAAACCAAAACAAAAACGTTACGTTATGCACATTTCGTATCGCAATAAAAATATTTGACTTTGCCTTTGACTTTTCTTTAGTAATATGATATATATCGTAGTAAGCGTTACATAACACCAGACACCAGTTCCTAGTTAGCTTCAATATTTAAAATCCATGCTAATATTATAAATTCGAAATTAACTCTGTCCCTCTTCCCTCTATTAAATGAAATAAATAATAATATTTTATTTCAGACAACTTAATAAAGCCCATATCTAAAACAAATATCTGTCTCTCTGTTTGTTTGTTACGTTAACGGCTAGTCTGATTTCGATGAAACTTGGTATATAAAAAGATTATAACGGGGATTGAGAGATAGGCTACTTTTTACCCAACTGCGCAGAAGCAGGGTCATGTTTTTATTAATAAACCACCGCCGCACACCAAGCCGCGGGCGGGTCAACTATCACACTATAATTATTAGTGTGAAAGTTTGGATGTTTGTTTATTTATTTGTTTGTTTGTTGCTCAATCACGTCATAATGGTTTAACCGATTTCGATAAAATTTTGGTGTTGATACTGATAGATTTAAACATAGGCTACTTTTTGTTAGCGCTAGCGAAAGCTAGTTATTCTATAAATAAATGATTGAGGTCATGCTACATGTTTTGTACATCTCCTTGTGGCAAGTTGCAGCACTGATTAGGGAACGACGACGTAAGCACTGTAATCCCTGGGACGGGCTTATTGAATGCTATAGGCTTGTTCAGCTCTCAGGATAATCAGCTTAATTCATAGAAAATACAGTCAATATGAGTTTTCGCAACGTGTAAATGTGTTATACTTAATGTTTATATTTTTAGGGGTACATGTCAGTAGACAGACCTCCTGTTCCGTGCCTACTGGCCCTGTAGACGCCACACAAGCTTGCATTTCAACTTGCACTGTCACAGCTGAGTACAACCCGGTCTGTGGTACTAATAACGTGACCTATCACAATGCTGGACTTCTAGAGTGCGCGCAGAACTGCGGTCTCGGTAAGTTCTTTGAAATGCACTCCTCTATCTTTGAATGGCTCCGGAAAGCAGCAGAATCAGTTTTAATAAAAATAAGGAAATTCACGTACATATTAAACAAAAATGAACCCTGAATAGAACCTATTTTTTTTTTGGGCAGTTGTATAATGAAGGCGCTGCTCTCTACTTATATCCAGGCTTACCCTAACATTTTTTCTTGACAGATGTACAAATCAGTAGAAGGTCCTTATGCTCAATCCCTTCTGGTCCGGATAATCCTGAATTTCATGTTACTTCTGAGAAACCCAATGGAAATGGCAATGGTGGTAGTGGAAACGACGGTGGAAATGGAAACAATGGTAAAGGAAACAACGTTAATGGTGGAAATGGAGACAATGGAAGCAACGGTAAAGGTGGAAATGGAAACGGCAATAGCAATGGCAACCAATCGATGACTGAAATAATTGCTTGTATGCAGCTCTGTCCCATCACACCAGAAATGAACCCCGTATGTGGTACTGATGGTGTTACCTACACAAACCCAGGAAGACTACTTTGCTCACAGTTTTGTGGTATTGGTAAGTGTCTACAAACCTTTATATGTTCATTTCTAAAATATTCTATAAATGCCAAGTTAAGACTTCGAGTAATCACGAGCATAGTAAGGAACTGCGTGATAACCTCTAGTTATGAGACTATAATATATATAATGTAGGTAGCAGGTAAGATATTGCTATGTAAGATTACTCATCAGTAGACAATACACTTCACTGGCAATAATTGAAGGTTTCATTCAAAAGGTAAAACCCATGATTTTCCCGCTTTTCCCCTTTACTACTGTTACGCTGAGACTGTTAAACAATGAATGGTAATCGAGGTTTCTCGAGCGCTTTTGTCTTTATTATTGTTTACGGTTTCGCAGAATGGAGAGTGGCCATTGTGTCGAGGGACCGACCCTTTCCTGGAGCGATCGAAATCGTTCTCGAACAATCGAAATATGCGCGATATAAATAGGCCGGAGAGATGGCCGGACAGTCAGTCTGGATTAAGCTATACGTGCGATCATTTCGGTGACTTTAAGTGGTGCAACAGTGGTGTGAATTAGCGTGTTGTGATTACGTGTGACCAAGTTCGTGTATTCATCGTTTAGTGCTGAATAAAAGTGCTATTTTGGTTAAATCGATTCCCATCATTTTATCCCGAACCCTCAGCTCGTAACAATTTGGTGTCAGAAGTGGGATAAAATAATGCCGGTTCTACCAAAGGATAACGTGGACGGTGTCAGGACGAGAGGTCAACGACAACAGGTAATGGATGAAAAGCGGTTTGGGGAGTCTCCGGTTCAAGAAGCTCGGCAGAGTCGTCAGCCGATGGAGATGGAATCAGCCGCCACCGAACCATTTGGAGCTTCATCATCATCACCCGTGGGCCAAGCTCCTGTGACAGGCGATTTTGCTGCTATTATGGCAATGCTTTGTCGTCAAGAAGAACAGCGTCGTCAGGATAAAGAAGAGCAGCGTCGTCAACAGGAAGAACAGGCTCGATTGCAGGAAGAACAGCGTCGTCAGCAGGAAGAACAGCGTCGTCAGGAAAAAGAAGAGCAGGTTCGGCTGATGAAAGAATTGTTCGGTTCTATTGGAAAGGAATTCCAGGAAGTGAAAGAACAGATAGAACATCATGAGAGCCGTATTTCGGAAACTGAACTTCAGATCGCTGATGTAAAAAAAACTCTGGGTGTCCTGAAGTCTAGAGACAACAATGTGGCTCCTCTAGTTTTTTTTTCATTTGATGGAAGTTCTTCGTGGTCAGCATACAAGATCCAGTTTGAGGCCGTTGTCAAGGCCAATGGATGGACGACGGCGCAGGCCATGACGGCTCTAACACTGGGCCTTCGTGACCAAGCACTTACGATTTTAGAGGCTCTTGGGAAGGATGTCACCTACGAACAGCTGTTGGAAGCGCTGGAGTCACGCTATGGTGACGCGCACCTGGAACATGTTTTTCGAGCGCAGTTAAAGGACCGGAGTCAGCGTAACTCGGAGAATTTACAGCAGTGGGCACTCGAGATAGAAAAGCTGGTTCGAAAGGCATACCAAACCTCGTCAGCACCCCTTGACGGTTATTTGATCCAGGCGTTCGTTGACGGAATACGTGATTTGGAAGTGAGAGCTGCTGTAAGGCTTGGACATCACGATACTCTAAAAAATGCCTTGGCCCATGCATTGGAGGTGGAGGCCGTGCGTCAGGACCCCCGAGCTCACCGCATCAGAGAAGTGAAGGACTCTTACACTCACTACAGTCGTCCAAAGTTTAGCCCTAGATGCTTCGGGTGTGAAGAAAAAGGACATCTGAGGCCAAACTGCCCAAAAAAGAGAGGAGAGTGCTCAGGTGAGCCCCGTTCAACAGCAGCAGGGAAACGAGTAAGCGCCAGAACTGCGGGGCGAGTGCTGGCTGATATTGAGAAAGCCCTGAGAATTACGATCTCACAAGTTCATGATGGGAATAGCCTGACTATCAAAGGTCAAATTAATGGAACACCGTGCAAGAGGACTTTGGATACTGGTGCTTCCCGTACAGTGATCAGTTCCCAACTGGCTAATCGGTTTCTTGGGAAATTCAACAGTAGCCATGAGCGAATTCAGCTCCTGACGGCAACCGGTCAGCACATATCCGTCCTGGGTGAAAAGCAGGTGGAGGTTATGCTGGGTGAAAGACCTTTCCAGCAAAACGTCATCATTGCCGATATAGTTGATGACTGCATTCTGGGTTTAGATTTCTTACGAGAGCACCATTGTAGAATTGACATAAATCAAGGAGTTTTACAATGTGGAGAAGAGGAATTCTTTATGGAAGGTGGAACCAGGGGTAAGGTGTACAGTCTGAAGAAAATTGTTCTTCCACCAAGATCAGAAACCATTGTTCCAGTAAGCTTGCCACGAACTTCGGGAGGACAGAATCGATGTGTACTGGTGGAAAGATTGGACAATGGCTTTCCGTGGATTATGGCCCGGACGCTAGTGAGGACCACAGATACTGCGGTGGTGCGAATTTTAAACCTTAGTAATGAAGAGCACCTGATCAAAAAGGGGACCTTAATGGGCACCTGCGAGGAAGTAGCCTGTATGCGAAGATGTCAAGAAGTGCCTAGCTCTAGAGGCAATAAAGGGAATGGCAAATTCGATGTGTCGTTACTGTTGGAAGATTGCCGTAAAAGCCTTTCTAGGGAAGAAATTGCTATGACTGAGAAAATGTTACATCGCTACGCCGATCTTTTCTCTTCAAATGATGCTGATATTGGAAAGACTGGACTGGTTAAGCACACGATAAATACTGGTAACGAGTTACCTATCCGTCAACGACCTAGGAGACTACCGGTTGCTCGAGAAAAGGAAGTAGAGACCATGGTTGAGGGAATGATGAATAATGGGGTGATAGAACCTTCATCTAGTCCATGGTGCTCTCCTGTTGTTCTAGTCAAAAAGAAGGATGGAAGCCTGCGCTTTTGTGTAGATTATCGTCGACTTAATGCAGTTATGAAGAAGGACAGTTATCCACTACCAAGGATCGACGACACATTGGATACACTAACCGGAATGAAATGGTTTACAACTTTAGACTTGAAGAGTGGCTACTGGCAAGTTGAAATAGACCCTAAGGACAAGGAAAAGACTGCGTTCTCTACAGGAAAGGGGCTGTGGCAATTTCGAGTCATGGCATTTGGACTATGCAATGCCCCTGCAACTTTTGAAAGATTGATGGAGCAAGTTCTAGTTGGGTTGATTGGTGACGCGTGTCTTGTTTACTTGGACGACATCATCATCGTGGGACGTACGTTTAAAGACCACCTTCAGAATCTAGAACGTGTGCTGGCAAAAATTCGTGCCGCCAATCTGAAGTTAAGTCCGAGGAAATGTTCATTCTTCAGACAACAAGTAAGCTTTCTGGGTCACGTTGTTTCACAAGACGGGGTGCAAACTGATCCGGTGAAAATCAACGCTGTCAAAGATTGGCCGATTCCCAAAGATAAGACCGAAGTCAGAGCATTTTTGGGGTTGTGCTCCTACTACCGACGTTTCGTCAAGAACTTCGCGGATATTGCTAAGCCTCTGCACAGGCTAACTGAGGAGAAACGACTGTTCTGCTGGGATGCAGAATGCGAAACTGCTTTCCAGGAATTAAAGAACCGACTGTGTAAGACACCGATTCTTAGCTTTCCTGATACTGAGAACGAGTTCATTGTAGATACAGATGCAAGTAATACCGGTATTGGTGGTGTGCTATCTCAACGCAAAGGAGATCAGGAGGTGGTGATCGCTTACTTCAGTAAATCCTTATCCAAAGCGGAAAGAAATTACAGTGTCACAAGAAGGGAACTGCTGGCTGTAGTAAAGACCTTACAGCATTTCAACAAATACCTGCTAGGTCGTAAATTTCAACTTCGAACTGACCATGCTGCATTGCAATGGCTCTTACGGTTCAAGAATCCTGAAGGGCAGGTGGCAAGGTGGATTGAACAATTACAGGAGTTCGACTTCGACATTGGGCATCGTAGTGGAAAATCTCACGGGAACGCGGATGCGCTATCACGAAGACCTTACCCTGAGAACTGCAAACATTGTGCCAAATATGAGTCTAAGGAAGCAGAACCTGTCAGGCTGCTGAGAACGGACCTAAGTGACGAATGGAAAGAAACTTTGCAGCAGGCACAACAGGATGACAAAGACCTTAAACCCATCATTGAAAGGATCACAGCGGGTACCACTAAGCCTTTGTGGAGTGACATTGCTGCTCTGAGTTCAACAACGAAGAGTTATTGGGCACAGTGGGAGAGCCTGGTTATCCACGACGGGGTTCTGTGTCGCAAATGGGAAAACGCTCGTGGAGATCACTGTCATCTGCAAATGGTGGTTCCCAAAGCCAAGGTCCCTAACGTGCTACAACTCTACCATGAAGGATGTTCGAGAGGCCACATGGGAGTAAAAAGGACACTGTTAAAAATAAGGGAGCGGTTTTACTGGATCCATTGTAGAGAAGATGTTGAAGACTGGTGCCGAAAATGCACTACTTGTGCGGCAGTGAAAGGACCCCATACACGCAGCAGAGGAGCACTAAAACTGTATAACGTTGGAGCCCCATGGGAGTGTATAGCCCTGGATATTGCAGGACCATTCCCTGTAAGTAAAAATGGAAATAAGTACTTCATGGTCGTTATGGACTACTTCACAAAATGGCCTGAAGTTTTCGCCATTCCTAATCAAGAAGCTTCGACGGTAGCAGATAAACTAGTCCACGAAGTTTTCTGTCGTTTTGGAGTTCCCCTGGAAATTCACAGTGATCAAGGAAGGAATTTTGAATCACAAGTATTTCAGGAGACATGCCGAATAATGGGGACTCATAAAACAAGAACCACTTCTTATCATCCTCAGTCTGATGGAATGGTAGAAAGATTCAATCAGACGTTGGAGAGATATCTGGCCAAAGTGGTCGAAAATAAGCAAAACGATTGGGACCAACACATACAGCCGTTTTTACTGTCATACAGAAGTGCAGTCCATGAGAGTACAGGCGCCACTCCTGCGTTGGCAAATTTTGGAAGAGAACTGCGGTTGCCTGCAGACCTGATAACTGGCATTCCTCCAGATTCTCCGCGTGCTATCACAGATTTACAAACGACCTGCGCAATAAAATGAATGACATAAATGAACACATTCGAGTAACTGGTCAACAAATGTCTGAGAAAATGAAGACCCGTTATGACCGAAATTCAAACAACTTGCGATTTGATGAGGGATCACAGGTCTGGTTGCACAATCCGATACGGAAATAGGGAAAATCCCCTAAACTACAAGCAAAATGGGATGGACCATACCGTGTGTTGACCAGGATTAATGACGTCACATACCGAATTCAGAAGGGAGCGCGAGGTGCGCCTAAAATTGTTCATGTTGATCGGCTGGCGCGATATTACGGGGCTAACAATGCTCGGGACGAGCATGTTTTAGGAGGGGGCAGTGTTACGTCGAGACTGTTAAACAATGAATGGTAATCGAGGTTTCTCGAGCGCTTTTGTCTTTATTATTGTTTACGGTTTCGCAGAATGGAGAGTGGCCATTGTGTCGAGGGACCGACCCTTTCCTGGAGCGATCGAGATCGTTCTCGAACAATCGAAATATGCGCGATATAAATAGGCCGGAGAGATGGCCGGACAGTCAGTCTGGATTAAGCTATACGTGCGATCATTTCGGTGACTTTAAGTGGTGCAACAGTGGTGTGAATTAGCGTGTTGTGATTACGTGTGACCAAGTTCGTGTATTCATCGTTTAGTGCTGAATAAAAGTGCTATTTTGGTTAAATCGATTCCCATTATTTTATCCCGAACCCTCAGCTCGTAACACTACTTATATTAATCGCCATTAGCCTTACCATATTTATCTATGACGCGTGCGTGCATACATTTTGTAGTGGTAAAGGAAACACACCCACTACAAAACTATCACTTAACCCTAACGCTATCTCGGTTTTATTGCTATAAGTTTAGATTGTTACTTTGCATGAGTTTTAAACTACTATACTAAATATACATTTTCCTTAGTTTATATTCTAAAATATTTTGAATAAAAATTAACTAATAATAATGATAACTGAATAAAACCCTCTTTTTGATATACAAAATATTACATTATTCAATTTACAGGGTGCTAATTTATGGCGCTAGCTAGTGCAATACAAATTTAGCACGCTAGCTCACCTAGCGCTCTGCAAATTGGATAATGTAATGTGCGCTTTAGTCAATGTCAAAGTCAAAATATAGTGAGGCTGGGCCCACACGTCACGATTTCTAAGCGCAAGCCTTGCACAAGCCTACAAATTTAAAGCACAGATGCTTTATGGAGCCCACAGACGTAAGAAATCGTTACGTGTGTGGGCTCGATATGTTTTGAACTGCATTCCACCTATTTTCACTAACCTTACCTAATCTGTGGTTTTAGATGTGAGAGTGCGAAAGTTCGCCCCATGTTTGGGCGAACCTATCCCAAACCCACATCAATACGTTTGTCCAACACTGCCCACTCCGACGGACATCAATCCTCCGACAACCGCGGATTGTATCAACAAGTGTTCAGTCTCGCAAGAGTTTAAACCTGTTTGCGGGTCAGATGGTGTGACGTATCTCAATCTCGCAAGTTTGCAGTGCAAGATGAAGTGTGGTGTTGGTAAGATATTTTTCAGTTACACACGAGCCGTACAATTGGTACAATATAGCAAAAATATAGGCATTGAATTGAGAACCTCTTATTTTAACCGAATTTATTATTTGCAATTATCCTGACCGTAATAATATTTCAATTTGAAATTATTGTTACTACACTTGGTATTTTTGTCATAGTGCTAGATAACGGATTAAAATACAAGATTTTAGATCAAGGTATGAATCCAAATAAGCTATATATATAGTGGTACAAGGTTAGATTTTGGAAAACGTCCAGCTTTCCCAGTATTAACTGTATATTTATAGACTCTTTATTTGAGGTCAAAATATGGTCATTCTATTCGACTGCCTCTACATTGGGGATGGTATATCAAGCCTACTTCTATCAGCTTGTGGAATGTTTCAGTTTATCTGACTGACACAGTAGGTACCATTAATATTTCAATGATTTCTCTTCATCAATCACATTTTTATTCACACAACTCTAATTTGAATTACACTACCATACTTAAATAACATATGTTAGCATTTAGTGCTTGAAATAATTATCACTGTTCTTTGTTATAGATGTCTTTGTACAAAAACTGTCTGAATGTGGTCAAACTGGCCAAACAGACAAACCCACTGCTCAAACCCCTCCAGATTGGGGTAACACAGACCGACCCACTCAGCCAACAGTGGCCACTCCGCCAACGCCAATGCCAACCCCCGGCAATGTTATACAAATCTGTATAAACAACTGCTTCACGACGCAGGAGTACAAGCCTGTATGTGGGACGAATGGGGAAACATACGCCAACTTGGAGAAACTGCAGTGTGCTAAGCGGTGTGGAATAAGTAAGTTTACGAGACTTTATGTTGCTATTGACGATATTTAGCATATGCTAATTTAGACTACTGTTAAACGGGAGGTTTTAACGAACGAAAACGTGTTCAGAAGTCGTTTATTATAACGCTTTAAATCTCAATTGAAATGAATAAATGTGTTTCTAATAAACGCCACAGGATTTTGACCCTCAACCTAATGTAAAACAGTGATTATTTTACAGGTTATCATAACATTGCACTAAGATAAAAGTTCATCACAACAATATAATATATAAAACTGGCGAACGTATTTCCTAGACTGAAATAATAATGCCCTGACCCAAGACTAGAATTTCCTGTATCGTGGCGTGGGTTTTGGTATTGGCGTTTCTAAGGTACGTGACCTACGAGGCAATACTTTGCTATAGGCGATGGTTACCACTCAACATAAGGTGGGTCATAAGCTTGTTCCATCTATAGGTCGGATAAAAAAACAGTATAGATTAGAAACCAACTCGCGTTGCAGCCTTGCAACGTATTTATCGAAGGAACAATTTTATCATATTCATAATCTGATAACAATTGTTCAGAGATGCAAATCGAATTATTATACCAGGGTACTTGTTTTTAGGGTTCCGTACCCAAAGGGTAAAACGGGACCGTATTACTAAGACTCCGCTGTCTGTCTGTCTGTCTGTCACCAGGCTGTATCTCATGAACCATGATAGTTAGACAGTTGAAATTTTCACACATGATGTATTTCTGTTCTGTCTAAAAACAGAATAGAATAAATATTTAAGGGGGCTCCCATACAACAAACGTGATTTTTTGCTCGTTTTTGTTCGATATTAATAACGGCAACAGGCTTGAAATATTCACAGACTATTTAGTTATATATTCACTTTAAAAATAAATAATTAAATTCAAATAAAACAAATATTTAAGTGGGGCTCCCATATGATTTTGTGACATGATTTTTTTGCCGTTTTCATAGATACAGAACTCTTCGTGCGTGAGTCCAACTCGCACTTGGCCGGTTTTATTTTATACTTCGTGGAGATGGAACAAGTAAATTCCTGACCAATTGTTAATCGGTAACCATCGCCTATAACAAAGCATGCCTCGCAGGTCATGCACGGGAAGGTCCCCTACGAATCCTACGATGATCCGTACCTTGCGTATCTTGAGACAACTTTAAGGCGTGGCCATATCCTTCAAACCGAAATACAGCAATGCTGTTTGGCAATAGTACTCCTAATGCGTCAGATCTATAAGTGTGACCGTTAAGTGTTATGTATTTATTTCGTCAATTTCTCTTATTTAATGAAATCTGGAGCATTTGAGCTGTCTATACAGCGTTTGCAATAGACTGTAGATAATTTAAATGTTTCTTTTGTATTATTTATAGATATATGTAAATACTAGCTTCTGCCAGCGGCTTCGCACGTACAAGTAGCCTATGTTTGAATCTAGGTCATAATCTATCAACACACCAAATTTCATAGAAATCGATTCAGCCATTACGATGCGATTAAGTAACAAACAAATAAACAAACATCCAAACTTTAACATTTATAATATTAGTGTGATATGATTGAAGGGGCAGCGGGCAGGGAACATAACTCGAAGAACTGACGGCCGTTGGGGTAGAAAGGTTCTCGAGTGGTAAAATGGTTCAATGTAAACAATCTACTTCTAAATGAAAAGAAAACAAAATGTATTAGATTTATACTACCTATTATTACACAAGTTAAAGCAGATATAAAAATCAAAGACGAGGAGTTGGCTCTTGTGGACACCACCGTATTCTTAGGTATAACCCTAGATAATAAGCTTCAATGGGGCCCTCACATTGATAAGTCGTCGAAGAGACTTAGTTCTGCGGCATACGCAGTCAAAAAGTTCCGTCTTTTTACAGACGTAGACACAGCTAGACTAGTTTACTTCAGCTACTTCCACAGCATTATGTCATACCGTATACTGCTGTGGGGGAGTGCTGCAGATATACCGTTTTTGTTCTGCAGAAGAGGGCTGTTCGTGCAATTTATAATATGGGCCCTAGGGAATCATTACGCAATAAGTTTAAAGAAATACATATTATTACATTCCTTTGTCAATACCTCTATGAAAATCTGATGTACGAGTAGGTATGTTCACAAAAATATTAATTTGTTTAAGAAAAATAGCGACAATCATAATTTTAATACTAGAAATAAAGATAAACTCGCTGTTGCCACTTGTAGACTCTATAAAGTGAGTAAATCGTTTAAAGGGCAAGGTGTACGCTTTTATAACAAACTCCCAAGGGATGTACACAAATTGACAATTAACAAATTTAAAAACTTCATTGAACAAAATCGTTATAAAACAGCCTACTATAAAATATCGGATTATTTAGATGATAGAGAAGCTTGGGATTGAAATTGCTCCAAATCATTCAAAATGTTACAATTTAGACGTAATTTATTTTCTGTATTGTTATTGTTACGAGCTGAGGGTTCGGGATAAAATAATGGAAATCGGTCTGACCAAAATAACACTTTTATTCAGCACTAAAACGATGAATACACGAACTAGGTCACACGTAATCACAACACAATAGTTCACACCACTGGTGCATCACTTAAAGTCACCGAAATGATCGCACGTATAGCTTAATCCAGACTGACTCGCGAGCAACTACTGTTCACGCGAGACCCTTCCCCACGTCAGTCCTCCAGGGCCTCGCTGAGACTCACTCACTAACTGACTCGAGACTGACCGTCCGGCCATCTCTCCGGCCTATTTATATCGCACACATTTCGATCGTTCGAGAACGATGTCGATCCTTCCAGGAAAGGGTCGGTCCCTCGACACAATGGCCACTCCCCATTCTGTGAAACCACAAACAATAGCAACAATAACACAGCAAGACAAAAGCGTTCGAGAAGGTTCGATTATTACTCATTGTTTAACAGCCTCGGCGTAACACTGCCCCCTCCTAAAACATGCTCGTCCCGAGCATTCTTAGCCCCATATCGCGGCAGCCGATCAACACGAACAATTTTAGGCGCAGCTCGCGCTGAAGATGTAGCAACTAGAGGAGCCACATTGCCGTCTCCAGTACTTCAGGACACCCAGAGTCCCTTTCTCATCAGCGATCCCAATTCCAGCCTCCAAAACACGGCTCTCATGATTTCTATCTGTTCTTTCACTTCCTGGAATTCCTTTCCAGATGAACCGAACGATTACCTCATCAGTCGAGCACGCTCTTATGGCCAACGTCGCTGATCTTCCTGTTGACGACGCTGCTCTTCTTTATCCTGACGTCGCTGTTCCTCTTGCAACCGAGTCTGCTCCACCTGTTCATGTCGCTGTTCCTTCTGCAACCGAGCCTGCTCTTCCTGCTGATGACGCTTCTTAATGCTGATGGCGTTGTTCCTCCTGCAACCGAGCCTGCTCTTCTTGCTGACGACGCTGCTCTTCCTTATCCTGACGTCGCTGTTCTTCCTGCAACCGAGCCTGCTGTTCTTGCTGACGACGCTGCTCTTCCTTTTCCTGACGTCGCTGTTCTTCCTGCCAACGTCGCTGCTCTTCTTGTTGACGACAAAGCATGGCCATAATAGCAGCAAGATCGCCTGTCACAGGAGCTTGCCCCACGGATGATGATGATGGTGCTCCAAAAGATTCGGCGGCGGCTGATTCCATCTCCATCGGCTGATGACTCTGCCGAGCTTCTTGAACCGGAGACTCCCCAAACCGCCTTTCATCCATTTCCTGTTGTCGTTGACCTCTCGTCCTGACACCGTCCACGTTATCCTTTGGTAGAACCGGAATTATTTTATCCCACTTCTGACACCAAATTGTTACGAGCTGAGGGTTCGGGATAAAATAATGGGAATCGATCTGACCAAAATAACACTTTTATTCAGCACTAAAACGATGAATACACGAACTAGGTCACACGTAATCACAACACACTAGTTCACACCACTGGTGCATCACTTAAAGTCACCGAAATGATCGCACGTATAGCTTAATCCAGACTGACTCGCGAGCAACTACTGTTCACGCGAGACCCTTCCCCACGTCAGTCCTCCAGGGCCTCGCTGAGACTCACTCACTAACTCACTCGAGACTGACCGTCCGGCCATCTCTCCGGCCTATTTATATCGCACACATTTCGATCGTTCGAGAACGATGTCGATCCTTCCAGGAAAGGGTCGGTCCCTCGGCACAATGGCCACTCCCCATTCTGTGAAACCACAAACAATAGCAACAATAACACAGCAAGTAACAAAAGCGTTCGAGAAGGGTCGATTATTACTCATTGTTTAACAGCCTCGGCGTAACATTATGTATTCTAAAGGGATCATTAAAAAAACAGCCAGCCTTGTTTCTTGCCTTTCTTTCCTGGATTGGTCGCGAAGGAACAGGCAGTAAAATTGTCGTTTCAAAGTGATTCTTGTGATTTTAATGAATAAAACTATGTGACTTTTGACTTTGACTTTGACCACGCACTGGAAAGCGCAACGTAGGACGGCCCCCACTAGATGGAAAGACGACCTGTGGAAGGTTGCTGGTTGGGTGCATGCAGACCGCACAAGATCAGTCACTCAGGAAATGTAAGGGCTTTGTTAAGCAGTGAACGTCTTGTGGCTGATATGATGATGATCATGTTAATATTATTTTTGTTATGAATGTAAAATTCCAGAAAAATATACTATGATCAACGAAATGGTAAAATCCATCATAGTTGTGACATAAGTTGTCAACATCGTTACGATATTAAGATCAAATGTGATGTTAATGACTTTTTATTGTTAAGGCCACATATTTCTTCGAGCTATGTGCCCTGCCCACTGATACTTCAGCTTTACATAACAACTATTCTTTACATAACCCATTACATGTCTTTATGGTAAACGTTTTATATACATATGATATATTCAGAAATGTTGACTGCCAATAGTGATATGAGTGGACTTAGTTAAAGACACGGGCTGTCGATGAGTCAAAATAGCTTAGGATCGGATCAGATCAGATCGCACAAGCTCAACAAGGCCTATATCCAGTAGTGGATGAAGTCAGGCTGTGGATAATGATGATGATACATGTTTATCCTTATTTGGTTTTCATTATTCATCCTGGATTGTATATGTAATTAAGATAACAGTGTAAAATATTAGGCGAATTATTGAAGCTTATTGCTGAAAAAAAAATTGTTACAGATGTTGACGTAAAGAGTATGAATCCGTGTGAGAGCAGCCCTATGATTGATGGACAAAAAGATGAAAATACAACGGCAGACACCGGTCTAGGCTTCACGATACCAGCTGACGTCCTAGCAAGCATATTCCCTGAATACTACACTCCAACGCCACTGCCGAATAAGGGAGATGACTCAGACGAGACACTCGATATAGACAAACGATTTGGAGAGCACTGAAACGTATCACGACGTCAACATGTAAATGCATTTAATAAATAAGACTTTTTAGATTTATAAATAAGATTTAAGATATACATAAAACCTGTCTATGAAATAAACAAAATAATTCAGAACTGAAGTTTATTAAATCGTACGTATGTAGACAAAGTTAACGCAAAAACTGAAGGAGTTTCTTACTATAAATTCTTTATTGTACACAAGAAAATACCTTAAAAAGTACAGAAATAGAGGACATGTACAAAGTCTCGAACACCGCCGTAAAGTTGCAAGCCTATCGATCTTTTACAGAATACATTTTGGGGAATGTACTCAGGAACTATACGATCTGATCCCGCCATCTCCCTTCCATCAAAGGACAAGCAGGCGCACGGCTCAGTACCATCCGTGCGTAGTCGATATACCACCCATTCGCACACACCGTTTTGGTTCTACGTTCTTGATGCGTACAGCTAAGGTATGGAACACTTTGCCGTCGTCTGTTTTTCCTAAAGAATACAATCCGGGCCTCTTTAAGGTAAGAGTAAATAGGTTTCTTCTAGATCTTCGTGCTTCATCTTAGACCACATCATCACTTACCATCAGGTGAGATTGTGGTCAAACGAAGTTCTATCTAATTTAAAAAAAAAAACAAGCGAGCTTAACCAAGCCGAGTTTTCTTCCAGCTAATCTTTGAGGCTAGAGAGAGAGTGATGATTTTAAAGGTAGGTGAATGTACATATAAGAATCATAAATATGTACATATATCTCAAACAAATAAAACGAAATATACCTAAAGTAACTAATAATATTACGAATATAATAAAGAAAATAAATAAACTAATAGATATAAAAATAAATATATACCTACAATAAAATAAAATTACTGAGGTTCTCTTTAACTTTCCGTTTGAAAGAGTTATACGATGGACTAGCGCGGACTTCATCGGGAAGGGCATTCAAAATCTTCACCGCATAAACGGTAAAGGAGCCACAATAGCGGCTTGAAGTGTGTTAAGGTGTTTTGAGGAGAAGGGACTTAGAGGACCGGCATGTCACACTGCGAGGGCAAGGAATTCGAAGCGTTCACGGAGGTAGGGAGGAGAGAGTGGACAATATAATACTTTAAATAGGAGTGAAAGAACGTGAAGATCACGGCAAAGACGAATAGGGAGCCATTTAAGTTGGGATCTGAACAGGGATACGTGATCGAACTTGCGCAGTCCGAATATAAAACGAATGCACAAGTTCTGTAGACGTTCCAGTTTATTGAGAATTTCTTCCGTGGCATCAAGAAAGCAGACATCTGAATAGTTGAGAAGGGGCAGCAGCAGAGCTTGGACGAGAGTATTTTTTGTTTCAAAGGGAAGAAATTTCTGAAGACGTTTCAGGGATTGAAACGAGAAATGCACCCTTTTGCTGATTTCATTGATGTGGCTTGCCTATGATAGTTGATTGTCAAAAATGACAACAAGGTTCTTGGCCTTGCTCGAGTAAGGTATAGGCACCTGACTAAACTGGATTTGAGGAAGGGTAGACTGGTTGACAACCCTCAGCATGTATGGACTTCCTAAAAGTAGAACCTGGGACTTAGAAGGGTTAACCAATAGACCAAAGGTTTTAGCCCATGTGTTAATGCGGTCAAGATCAGCGTTAATTTGGTCAACTCCCTCCAATATGTCCTCGGCTTTAAAGTGTCGATAAACTTGTCGTCGGCTTAAAGATGGCAATGAGAGGAAATAACAAGAGTAATAGAGGTAATAAAAATTTAAAAGAGTAGAGGGGAAAGGACGCCTCCTTGCGGAACGCCAGCAGATATATTACACCAATCGGAGCAGGACTCGTTCAAGTACACACACTTCGAGCGTCTGGAAAGATAAGATTTTAACCAAGAGGTTACTTGATGAGAAGCATTTAGGGAGGAAAGGATAGATAGTAGGATATCATAGTCAACTGAATTAAAAGCACTACTGAAATCCATACCCCAACGAATGTCGTCAGATACTTTCTTGTATTATTTTGTATTATTATTTTCTTAGTAAGAAAATAATCATTAAAGATATATAAAGAAATAATATATTCCACAGAAATAGTAATTACAATAAAAGATGCTAATTAATCCACACTACATTTTATTATTCCACAAATACTGAAGTTAGAGATCTATAATAACAATACTAATTCCAACAATATTTATAGGTGTAAGACTTATTAGATAAACTCATTTCGATAATTAGGCAATGAGGATTCTAGAAAGAAATAAAATAGAGTAAAAAAATTTAGAATAAGAACATCATGTTGATAAAAAAATTGCCTTAACGGGACGCCTGGCAGATGTAAACATCGTAATTGATTGTTATTGTAAGAATTATAATTAAAGATAACAAAAAAGCGTTTAGTCAAATGATATATTAATAATTAATATATTAATAAATATTACCCTAATTCTATTGGACGTATGCCGTCATGGCGTGTTAGCATACCTACGTTTCACTACACCTCAAAAATGTTGTAGGTAAGGAGTATGTGAATGAGTAGAAAAAGTAGATTTTGGTACGAATTTTAAACTTTCTAAGTAGATATTTGAGGCATATCACTTGAAGTACAGGACGTAACTTAGGCAATTTTATGAAGGAAAAGAATTAATCCTCTAGCTAGATAATATATTAATGATGTAGTACCACAGAGTATACATACACTATAATTATTTAAACGGCGATCTGACATGCTCATTATGTGCGCGCACATTTAAGGTCAAAATTGGCTATGCTACTAATCAACGAGCGTATCAACGGAACCAAGTAGGAACTACATATGTCGCCGTAGCTGAAATCGGCCTGGATGACATCATCATCACATATTTATTGCTTGTAATTAAAAAATCATTTACGGTTATAACTTGACGTCATTAACTAATAGATTTTACTGTTAATTGAATAATTCATAAACTACAACACTTGCTTGCACCTTCCATTCGTATTAGATATATCGCAAAAGTTACACAGTGTGACAAAAAACTAAAAATGTGTAAGGAAATGTTTATATTGTTATTCGTGTCATCGTCAATGTTAATAGATAACTCTGCATCTGTTGTCAGTAAGTAACTATTTCCGCTATTTTAATAACCTAGATAGACATCCCGTTCAGATAATTTATTGTATTTTTCTCTAATAATCAAGCGTGGTAAACGATAGGTATCGAACCAACGAGATAATGAATAAAAAACTAATAAACACTAAATATATCAAAAAATAACCCCTAGAGGGGTATATTTAAGAGTCTGAGTTTTAAGTACTTTTACACGAGAAGTTCCAGATATTTATATTTCTACTCTATCACCAGATGAGCTTGCTTCTTATGATTTTGTATTGTCACCGAAACTTGGGGGGAAAATTTTAAGTTAGACATGATAATTAAGCCTAGTAATGTTTAAGTATATATAATTGTTTGTCGTCTCAAATAAATAAAATAAAGATAGTGGGATGGTTGTAAGTCGAAGAACTATCGACTAGCGGCCGTTGGGGCATGCAAGTTCTCGAGCGGAGACCACGCCTGATAGAGGTTTCAAGGTGTTGGGTATAGGCCGCACCAGATCTATGGGCATCTATGGAAATCTATGGGGTCTATATATGGCTATAGTATATGGCTGGTATGATAATAGTGAGTTAATTTTGCTTCCTAAATCTGCTAATAGGTAAACACTTTTATAGCACCATACAAAAGACCGTGTCAGGATCTCTCACCAGAATGCGTAAAGAAATGTCTACAGCTAGCAGTGCCAAGTTTTATCGATGGTATCCCGGAATACGGTCTGGAGACCTTGGATCCATATTATATTGAGCGATTGAATCTGACATTGCCTGGAGGGATCTTCATTGAATTTACTCATGGTGAAGCTAAGGGGCTTAGGAAATGCATCGTGGATTTCGCAAGGTAAGATAACAATACGGTTTGCATGTTGCCAGTGAAATTACAGGCACTTATGACTATTCACTTGTATCTCAGAGATACGATCGCAAAGTAATTCTGTTGGCAAGCCATGTTTTGTTAAATGGGGCCTGAGAGTTAATTAAATTTTTATAGAAAACATCTTAAAAAATATAGGCATGTCGTTTTAATGACTCTTTAATAGGTCTACCGCAAATTATGCAGACCGTCTGGCTGCGGCAGACAATCCGAAATTATGAGGGCTTATTAGTAGAGCATGCTCCTGGGGAACCCCGGTTATGTAATTCCCGGGAATTCCCGGTACTGAGACACTCCTGGTTCTTTTTGAAAATAGAATTATAACTCGGATACTGATTTGTAAGACTGATTGTAATACATAATCCAATATACTTATTCGTATAAGAATCGAAGTCCTGACTGACATAATTATGGCTAAACCGCCTAAACCGCTGGTTCTACAAACTTTAAATTTGGAGGGAATGTTTTTAAGGTATAGAGTTACCTCTACACCCACGTTTAGGGAGGTTTTAGTTTGCATGAAAATCCGACAAAAATATTCTACAAAATTTAAAATGATGCTATTTGTTTTTCACAAGTTACCCTCGGGATGGGTCAAAAGGGGTGTTGCATTTGTGTATGGCAATTATTCCTTGGATTAATAAGCGTAAAACTTTGCACAAATATTTATCAAGGTAGATACATAATATGATAGTCATGTCACTGAACCCCCCCCCCCCCTAATTGAAAAGGGATGTTGTAGTTCGTTTTGAAAACAGTATTAATTGGGTTTGTGGTCGCATTACTTTGGTTAAGTTCGTCTCTATGGTAAATAATAAAATATTTTACTAAGGATTGACTACCAACCACGGTCTGGTGATGGAGCCAGGGAGGAATCTATAGAACACTTTAATTAACGAATACCAGTAGAAGCATCGTGTTTGGGTTTTTTTGAATTGTTCTTTCGAGATGTTTAGTATAATGAAACATAGGACCTAATGAGAATAAAGATAAGCCAGAAGAGAACAAAGCTAACTCCTTAATAGAAAAAGGTAGAAAGATCATGGTTGGGATCTTTTAAATTATTTTTGGATAACGATATCATTGACTGCCAACGCCTGTAGGTGGGAGATATCGATAGTAGAAAGATCGTGTTTGGGTTTTTTGGTAACACGCTGTGATAATATCAATTTTTTCGATAGTCCTAGTCTAGATAGATAGGGTTCTGATCAAAAGCCCTAATTTTTTTATTTTAATCATTACAGAATCAACAGCACTTGATATCAATGTATACAAACTCTTATAGCTAATGCTTAATGCCAATAACAGATTCACATTTTATAGACCTTTAAGAAATTAATCGCCTAGAGAAAAAGATCAAAAACACAATACATATATTAATTAATTTTCAAGTAATTTAGTAGGTATGCATTTAATAAAATATAATAAAACTATCGTAAAATTATATACTTAATAATAATAATTCTCTTAGTTGCCGAATTAGAACAATGCTTTTTTAAGATTGTTTAATTTTTAATGTTTGTTTTTTTAAGATACTTTGTAGTGAAAAATGTATTATCTGTAAACGAGTTTGGAAATAAATGAAATAAATAAATAAATATTACTAGGCATTTCACACAGCGCTATCTAGCCCCAAACTAAGCAGAACTTGTACTATGGGAACCAGATAACTGATAGAATACTTAATATACTTTTTTTGTAAATACATACTTATAATAAATAGAAAAACATCCAGATTCGAAGAAAATATAGGTATGTCGATCATGCAAACCTTTGTTCCGCAGCGGGAATCGAACCCGCTACCTTCTCTACTACTACCCGCGTCTCAGCCGGCTATTCGCCCACTGCGCCACGGAGGTCGTCGTAATAGATGTGAATATTAATAATATAATAATAATTCTCTTATTTGCCGAATTAGAACAATAATTTTTCCAGGTTCAAAGTCGACACATTAGAAGTGCAATATCATTGTAATTTGACAATTAAAGGAAAATATGCATCAAAGGGACGAATGTTAATGTTCGCGATCGATGGTGATGGACAATCTACAATAAGATGCAGTAAGTAACATATAGTACTTGCAAAATTTTAGAGCTGCCATTCTAGTAATCTATTATAAGGCACGTTTCTAAGATGCGTGACAACGAGGTAAGGTCACGCGCCTTAGAAACGTGCCCTACGATGTAATACTTTGTTACAGGCGATGGTTACCACTTAACATCAGGTGGGCTCATAAGTTTAATCCATCTACAGGACGTATTAATAAAAATATACCCAGCCGTAGGGCTATCAGCTACCAATGATGATGATGATACAAATTTAAGTGGATATAAGAATAGTGCGGTTCTTTTTAACTTCGTAATATTGTGAAAACATGCAGTAGCAGTCTTTATGGAATTTGAGAATTGTATGAAAAACATAATTTAAAGAACTGATGATGTAAAAACCAACATGCTGTGATGACTGTGCCTACTGAGTGGTTCCTTTCTCATTAAGTAGGTATATTGTTATTGGTCTTATCATGCTGTCATAATAATGAAATAAAATGATTAATATCTCGTATCGACACTTATTTAATAAGATTTTGCTTAAGGAAGGCAAAATAATAAAATCCACACTCTAATTAAAGGATATTGTAATAAAATTACCTTTTGACGGACGGTCGCAGAGAAGCAGTGTGTTTATCCTTAAAAATGACTCATCTGAACATTTATTTGCAGACCATTTGAGAATTCACAGCATTCTCAAGGTGCAATCGAAGGTCGAAAGTGACGGTCAGAAATACCTGAAGATCAAGAATTCCAATATTACTCACAGCTACGATGGAAGGGTCACCTACGACATGACGAACCTATTTAGAGGGAACCCTGATATTAGTGAGTCTAGAAACAACTAAGAGTTTACTAAAAGTGCAATTTTATGCTACATATATAAATACACTTTATGGTACACCATCAAACAAAACAATAAAGCGTGTCACACCCGATGAAGGCTACTTCCCGTTGGGTAAGATTCCCATGTCGTGAATCTTATAATATACCTACCCAAAAGTTGCGTAAGATGCTTTAATTGGTATTTTATCAAAGTCAAAGTTAAAGTCAAAATCTTTTATTCATTAAAATAACAAGGATCACTTTGAAACGTCAATTCTACTACTCTTCGCCACCAAGCCAGGAAAGAAAGGCAATAAACAATTTTTTTATAATGATCCTATTAGAATAAATAACAATAAAGAAAATAGATTACGTCTAAATTGTAACATTTTTGAATGAGTTGGAGCAATTTCAATCCCAAGCTCTATCTCTTTCATCTAAATAATCCGATATTTTATAGTAGGCTTTTTATAAAGATTTTTTTTGATTACGTTACGTTGTACCCACGTAATTATCGAATAGATTATATTAACTATCAATGCAAATGATGAAGAGATGTAGCAGAGTAAAGTAATGAAGGATAGGTTAGGTATTTGAAGAAACTGACTCTACATTGATGTTATCCAGCCTCGGATCTAGAATATGTCCTAACCAGGGTAGTACCTGATGTTGCGTTGAAGCGTTCCAAATCAAATGTACAACCGGGTGAACTAAACCGGGTGTATGTAGGTGGAGCACGGGCTGGGAGTGAAATAATCGATAGTATGACGTGCGCTGGAAGCCAAATGCTTTTGAAATAAGTTTTTAGAACATATTGAAGAATTTGACCCCCCCCCCCGAAAGTGCTGCCCGGGGCAAGTGCCCTGGTTTGCCCCCCTAGATCCAGGGCTGATGTAATCTCATCTCATTTACTTCCATACTACTTACTTTATATCTTTATTTGCAGACAGAGCAATGCTTGACTTTATGAACAGCAACTGGAGGATGATCGCTGAAGAGTTCGGGAACCCGATGGTAGACTTCGGAGTTACATGCGTCATGAACAACCTCAAACGACTCCTGAAGATTATTCCTATGAACCAAATTTTACTCGGACCTTCTGATCTATGAATAAAAATAAAATGAAACCAGTAACTTGTATCTTGCTGTTTAATACCATTATCGCCAAAAGGAAAATACATCTTCGATCCAGAGAGCTTAGCCAAGTTACATTCGATTAGCGATGACGCTAGTCGATAAGTCCGAAAATATATGGGTTTTGACACATGATATGGAAATATCACGTGATTATCGACAACAAACCTATGTAGAAATCGAATCGATTCGAAGCGAGCGTAACTTGGCTACAGGCCCAGGTTACATGATCCAGGTTAAAAAAAAATTAAAGAGGTTCCTAGCGAATCCCAAACCAAGCACAGAGCTTGGGCTCTAGAGTGCAGTTAAACCATTATGATCCAGAAGTAGGTAAGTTTCTAAGATGTGATATTGCTATCAGGTTACGTTACAAAATATTAAAATACAGGTCAGGACTCTTAGGATAAGACAGGTGCGTGAGGATGTATTGGTGCGATTGCGATTGTACCTTTTTTATTTGTACAATAATAATAATAATTTTCCTACGTTTCGGCTGTGTTGCAACATCCGTGGCCACGGGCGGACTGGAGTACTTGGAGCTACCGTCACACATAGCCGCAAACGTCGAGATAACAAATAAAAAAGGTACGTACGCGATAAATATCCGTTTTAATCAATAATTATGTACAGTGATCGCGAAAGTTTGAAAAATACTAGTGTTAGATCAAGTCTACTCTATCTCAATAAGTATTACATGCGTATGTGGATGTTGTACACACTCCCCCCCCCCCCTTCCTTTCATCCCCTGAAGTATACACATTTACAGAACCTTCCTCCCACCATTATATTTAATACATATACGTTATTAAACAAACTCTTTAAAAAAAAGCCTACTATAAAATATCGGATTATTTAGTTAGATGATAGAGAAGCTTGGGATTAAAATTGCTCCAACTCGGTCAAAATGTTACATTTTAGACGTAATTTATTTTCTGTGTTGATAAGTATTCTAAAAGGATCATTAAAAAAAACAACCAGCCTTGTTTTTTGCCTTTCTTTCCTGGCTTGGTCGCGAAGGAACAGGCAGTTAAATTGACGTTTCAAAGTGATCCTTGTGAGTACAAATATAAATTGTGAATAAAAATATTTGACTTTGACTTTGACTTTTTTTAGGTGTAGTCGAAAAATAATTACAAATACTTATGTACTAAAACAAATACCCTTACTTTCTTCATGTGTACTCACTTAATTACTTATAAAAATATTTTTAGTGACTAATTAATTCTAAAAAGTTACCTACGTCTATAAAATGAGAATCTGTTATTGGCAATAAACATTAGTATTATTATGCATCATACCTAATACTTTGTTTACATAAATATCAAGTGCTGTTGATTCTGTAATGAAATAAAGCATGTGTGCAATTCACACGTGGTAGAAGTGAAACCTTCAAAAATGTTGGTTTCAAGATAATGAAACAAATGTAAAATTTCGGGAAGATGATAATTGTAGGTTTTAGTAATCATAGTGATGCAAAGTTAGATAATTATTAACACGAGTAGAGGGAGTACGAAGCAAAGCACAAAGAGAACCACGAACATAAGAAACACTGTATAATGCTTCCTATCTCATTTTCTCCCACGTTAAATCTTATGAATTTATGTGCTTGTCTCTTTTTACTGTCGATTTTTCGTTTCATCGACTTTCAAATCACAATGATGCTAAAGAAGTTTTCACTGCAATAAAAGCTTGTAAAAATGTAATTAAACAAAAACTATAAACAGTTTTTATGTCACATGCTTTACAAATTTGTTGTATGTGTGAGAAAGAGATAATGCAGGACCATGAGAGATTAGAGATTGTGTGCATGGTCATTAGATCCTCGTATCCGGGAATCACTATAAATTTCGTTTTGTATTGTAGAGTGAGCTCTCAATTAGTAAAATGAGATATCTGAATAATAACAATCAAGTAGGTGGTAGCGACACTTATGAACTTCAACATAAGAGTGATATCCACGGTGAACATGTCATAAACAAAGATACGTAAAGGCCACGCCTCTATCAGCTCCATGAACGCTTTGGCTTGCACCCGCATAGTCTTCGGCAAGTCATAGTCCATGATAATCTGATTCACCAAGATCTTAGTGCTATTCCGGACCAATCGTAGTCTCTCACATACAAAACACATCAACGCCACCACAAGTATAGTCGTTAAACACCAAATAGACACAGTAACTAACGGCCCAGAGTTGCTTTTAGGCGACTTGTAATAGTAAAGAGACGTCCAAATCGTGATAACTATGTACACGAATGTGGACACCAAGCTCATGAATATCTGGAAGTTGTAAACGTCGTTGATCAGAGAACAGATGATGCCGAGCTTGTCATACAGCGTGGCTAGATCGCGAATCTTCATGTTACTCTCAGATGGACAACCAATCTTATTGATCTCATTCAATGCCACTGTTTTATCGCAAAGTGTGAACACAGTCGTTGTATTACTATCCTTCTCTGTAAGGAACTTTGTTAAGTAACCGTTAATTATTTTAAGTCGACATTGCACCATACCGATAAAGATGCAGAACACCAATATTTCCAGCTTTTGGACCAAGTACACGGGAAAAACGATAGCAGATTCCATATTCATATAGTCTCCCGTTACCAAGTCGATGACAATTATAGAGATTTGCGATAAACATAGAAGTATCAGATATTTAATGTTCTCATTTCGATGTTTTTTGTAAAACTCGTCAGTGGTTTTCACGTGTTGTTCGTCGATTTCTGCAAATGTACTTATTATTTCCATGTTAGATTTACTGAGGAAGAAGGATGTTGATAACATAACAGTCGCGTATTGAAACAGGATGATAAATGACGGGATCTCGTCGATAATGTCGATGAGGCTATCCTGGCCTGTGATAGCAGCCGGTAATCTTAGGAAAAACCCGTAAGCCGCTAGGTATATGGCGATTAAAACTGCACTGTATATCTTCATAGCGCAATTAGGGGAGTGCAACTTGCCATTCTTTAAATAGAACCTGAATATACCGACGCAGTTCTCAAATATAAGAAAAGGCGCTAAAGCATAGTAATTTTTGCAAATTTTGTTTCCTTTCTTCGTATCTTCATTTTTAATAACACTTTGTTTAATTTCTTGCATATTTATATTTTGTTCGTGACTACGCGCCTCACATCCTATCCAAACACTGGTATTTCTACGGCTATAGTTAGAATTTCAATTGCATTACCTAGTGTAATAAATAAGAGTGCTTTCATTTCGTAAAGTAGGTGCGAAGTCAATTATATTGGTTTTATCAACACAATTCAATCAATAGGTAGGACAGTGAAGAACTGGTAATAGCATTGTAAGTAGGTGCCGGTTTTGTATGTAGGTAACCGGATGTGCCATATTGATTATATGATATGAAATAGTATATGTAACTTAGTTAAAGAAAATTCAGAACGATTTCTAAAACACTCTGACAAAATGCAAAGGCATACAAGGCATCATAATAGACTTTATCTACCACATTGTAAACTTGATATTTATAAAAAGAATCTATATGTAATGGCTGTAAAAATATTTAATAATTTACCAAAGAACATTCAAGAGCTGCCACTTTTTAAATTTAGGCACATATTAAAATTATGGCTTTTTATTAGATAAGACCTTTTATACATTAGAGGAATACTTTAATAAATAATGACATGATTAATTTGACAGAGAATAATTATAATTGAATACTAAATGTTTGACATAAATAGTGTAATGTTACTAACAATATATTTATAACAATACAAATATGAAAGCTTTACAAGCTTATTGCACGCCCCTGAGTGGGGTAGAGTATAGTGAAACTATTTTATATTAGTGTTACGCCGAGGCTGTTAAACGATGAGTAATAATCGAAGTTTCTCGAGCGCTTTTGTCTTGCTGTGTTATTGTTGTTATTGTCTGCGATTGCGCACAATGGGGATGGGTCGTTCTGTCGAAACACCGACCCTTTCCTGGAAGGATCGACATCGTTCTCGAACAATCGAAATGTGCGCGATATAAATAGGCCGGAGAGATGGCCGGACAGTCAGATCCTCGATAGGCGTCTTTCCTTTAGGTTGCACATCACTAAGAGGTGCAACCAAGCAAAGTTCACCCTAGGACGATTGGCCTCACTTCTAGGCGCGAAAAGTAAAATGTCCCTTAAAAATAAGGTGACCCTTTACAAAGCGTGCAATCGTCCCATTATGATATACTCATCTGTAGTATTTGCCCACTCTCCTAAAGTTGGTGCCATTCAGGTTATTCAAAATCGCTTCTTGCGAAAAGCCTCAGGCTCGCCCTGGTACTTTCGCAATAACGATCTACATCGCGATATGAAATTAGAATCAATAGCCAGGTTCATGAAGCTCGCTTCCAAGCGGTTTTATGAACTTGCCTCTAATCATCCGAACCCTTTGGTACACACCATTCCGGTCTACCCGTTGGATCCGCCCGCCAACAAAATCCTCCGTCGTCCGAGACACGTTCTCGGAGACCCGGATGACGAAATCACCTCCGCTAATGCGGAAGGTGAGTCATCTATATCAGACAGAGCAAACACTTCACAGAAACACCGACCTCGCCGGCGAGGTCGACGAGTCCCTTCAGTCGCCGCCTATACGAGGTACAGACATGTACCCGGGCGTTTCTCTCCTATCCCCACCCCGGCAACAGCCCAAGCCGAGGCTCGTACCTAAGTGGTGCCCTTGCGCTAGTTGCCTAAAAAAACTTACTGGGCTGAGCGCCATCTGCGCTCGCCAAAAGTTCGGTTAAGCTGTCACGGCCTCAGAGGCCAACAGCGAGATTAGTCCATACGAAAAAAAAAAAAAAAAAAACCGGACAGCCCTGGAGGACTGACGTGGACAAGGGTCTCGCGTGAACAGTAATTGCTCGTCAGTCAGTCTGGATTTAGCTATACGTGCGAACATTTCGGTGACTTTAAGTGGTGCAACAGTTGTGTGAATTAGTGTGTTGTGATTACGTGTGACCAAGTTCGTGTATTCATCGTTTTAGTGTTGAATAAAAGTGTTATTCTGGTTATATCGATTTCCATTATTTTATCCCGAACCCTCAGCTCGTAACGTTAAATTTTACATCTTTCTGTATAACCTATATTCTGGCAATAAATGATTTTGATTTGATTTGATTTGATTACTTCGTTCTTTTATGACAAAAGGGCTATTTGAAAGGTCACTGGCCAGTAGATACATAGGTACATATTGAAATGTATTTCAGTACCGAGTAAAATGGGATGACTATGTGCCAGCCAGGTACGTATATGCAATAGGGGTTCTGACTTAGAAATCAATCAATTACTACTTTATCTATGATGGCCAGCACCTTATTTATTTTCACATCGATTCGTTACAAGTTGTGTCATTTTTGACAAATGTAAATGTAGTAGAGATGGGCCGAGTACTCGGTTAATACTCGGTACTCGGCGTACTCGGCGGGTTTTTTGTTACTCGTACTCGGCCGAATAACTCGGTTTTAATGCCGAGTATACTGGGTTTAAGTAAAGTTTATTTAGGTAGATATAATTAAAACAACAGTGTTAATCAAAAAGTATTTATTACTAATTTGGAAATCTTTGACAATCTCAATTATGATAATGAATGAGTAGTAATGAGACAAAATTAGGAGGACGTTAATGAAAAAAATCAATATTTAAAATTTAACAAAGGTAAATTATGATGCAGGAACACAAGGCTCTCTGCGCGTTCTGGTAACAGCCTATTCCTTTTTTCTTCGTAGATGTTACCAGCCTCCGAAAATAATCGCTCGCTATACACGGTGCTTGCACATAGAAAAACTCGCGCTAAGCGTGCCAGCTCTGGATACCTTGTTTGGTGGCCTGCCCACCACTCGAATGGACTCTTGTCTTTTGCCAACAAATTTTCTTTTCTTTTAAATAGCGATCTAATTCTAAAGCAATGGGGCGTTTAGGATCATCGCGCTCTAAGGGCTGGGTGGAAGCTAATTCTTCAAAGCAATTCCAGAAATATGCATGAGGATCTTGTGACTGTCGTAATCGTTCAGATTCGTTTTCTTCACTGCTGCTAGTACTCTCTGAAATGTCACTTCTTTTTACTGATTCTAAAAATAGCATATTCCTTATCAGTTCATAGTTCTCTGGATGAAAAAATCGCATCCTGAATCTGGGGTCTAGCAAAGTAGCCAAACTATAATATTTGTCATTTTCTAACCCTTTTAAGCGGCCCTGAACTTCACCTTCAAGCTTTTGTTTCATATCTGCTATATTTGGGCAAGTCTGGCAGACTTCAGGTTTTGATAAATATTTTAATAGGGCATTGGTGTGGTGGTGGGGGTATCACTTCAGAAATTGATGCTAATGTGGAGCTGGTAATTTTAGTAATTTCTTCGAATGGTTTGAGTAATGTTATGCACTCTCGTAGGATCTCCCATTGACGTTCAGTTAGTTGTTGTAGATTGGTTGTATTTGGGTTGTCCGAGATGTAGAGAGATATTGCCCTTTTTTGCTCTAACAATCTGTTTATCATATAAAAAGTACTATTCCATCTTGCGGTAATATCTTGCACGAGTTTGTGCTCTGGCAGTTTAAGTTCTTTTTGTATCAGGGTCAGTTTTTCTTGTACCGCTGCAGAATGGTTAAAGTGGCCTATAATTTTTCTACTACTATACGTACTATAACGCACAGCGTGAAGTATTTGTAACTAGGAAGCGACTGATAGACGAAAGGTGCAGGCGGGCGGGGTGAGGGGTGTATCAACGCGAGCCGGCCGCTCGCGACGCGCGAACCAGTTTGTACTTGTTTACGCGCCCGAAACAGGAATTTGATTGAACCGAGTAACTCGGCCGAGTACTCGGTAGGAAAAAAAATTAACCGAGTAAAACTCGATACTCGTTACTCGGCAAAAGTGCTACTCGGCGCACTCTAGTATGTAGTTTATCGCAACATTTATTTTTTGAATTAGTTGGAAATAATTGACCGGTTAATTGAGTTTGGAGGTTACATGTGACAGACAAACATGGCCAGCAAAATCTACTGCGTGTTGGTATGTTGGGTGGGTATGGAGTATCAGTAGCAGATTTGCCCTAAGGCCCAGTAGGCCCGGATCTAGGGCGGTCAGAATTTAGGGGCGGTCAATCGTGACAAAAAATCACTGAGAAATAACTCAAAGTACCTACCTACCTGGATACTGTAAAGGCTCGCGCACATTATGGAAGGCCGCACTGCACCGCATCGTACCTATAACAATAATCTCCATATGTCACTTTCGTACCTACATCGCGGGTCGAAAATAAAACTTACTTTTGTCTTAAAAAGTCTAAATTATGTCAATTTTATTTAACCAAATTAAGACAAAATCAAGTCAAACTTTGCCTATTTTATTTTAGAAGTATACAATTTCCATAACATTTGACTTGATTTTAAGTTATGCGGCTTAGTTAGGATCGATCTGAGACAAAAAAGTCATATTCAAGTCTAAACTTGCCTTGGTTTTGGCTTAATTTATCTCAAAAAAAGTAAAAGTAAGACCAAATTAAATGAATTATATATTATCTTGTCTGAGAATAAACCTGTAGTTAAATAAATAAAACCTAAAACTATTTTATATATTTTATTTAAATGTGCAATTATCCCTAAAACCTCGGAAAATATTACAAACTAGCAGATATTATAATTAACTAAATTTCTGAATCGATTTCGTGAGAGTACTGCCATCTATTGATACTCGATTGAAACACATTCCGGTTAGAACTGGCGACACACTCACGCACCCACAGCAACATTCATTATTAGGAACTTTTGCTACTTGCCGACAGATGACGTGGCTTACATTTTTATACGTAAATTACGAAATAATACATGATATTGATAATTATTCTGTGCCTACGTCATTGTTATTAAACTATAATTCTGATGACCTACAATTAGTTGTATATAAATTATATAATACGTAGTTTTCGCTCCACTGCTGGGCTAAAAGTTTACCGACAAAAGCTGTCTATGTCATTCACTGGTGGCGGAAGGTTGCTGAAAGTATAATAAAATGTGTCTTTTCTCTTAATTTATGCTAACGTTAAAAGCGGTAGAGGTTCTTACTTTTAAACTTTTCAGAAGAAGTCCAAATAAAGTATTATGTGGAGGTCCCTAGACTGAGCAGTGCGGGCTACTCGCTGTATCGACCGGGATAAATGTAGGTTTGCCCATTTCATCGAACTTTTTCTGTCGATAGAGCTTTGTGCTACATTTATTTTTGCCTGACAGGGGCATTAATGATCATTAGGAAAGTAGAATCTCAGAAAGTTTCTTTAAATGTTGTAAGTACCTAGGTACGTAATTTAATAGTGGTCTAAAGAATATGGTAGCTAACCCTGCAAGACTATCCGAAGGAAGCCCGAATGAAGGTTTTTCATTTTCTATTTAAAAAGAAGAAACTAGTTCCAAGTAGCGTAATAGACAGCGCTGCCTGGAGATGTGCCTCCAAAAAATATGGTTTATAAGCCAAAATATCAAAGACACAACATCAAAATTTGTCTAAAGCAATCTCACTTCGTCAGATAAACAAACACAAATGTTTGTTTTTTTAGTTCAAGTTCTTCGGAAAATAATGTTGAGACGGCAATTGACATTGACAATACACTTTCCTTTGTTAACCAGAGCATGACAGAGCAGCGCCATCTGTTAGCAATTATAAAAATATGGTCGTGAAAACCCCTCATTGTCAAATCACTCTTAATTGTCAATCACTTTTAAGATAGAGAATAGGGGGGCTGATCTGCTGAATGCCTAACAAACACAAAAGCAAACACAAAAGCGCTAATATAAAATAAGTACTCCTACTTTTGTCCCTTCTGTGAGTAGTATAATCGGTAACGTAGTTTTAATTTATATTCTGAAACTAAGTTCCTAAGTTGGAAACATAAACCCAACGAATCAAAGAAAAACAAGTAACGGTTTGATGTTACGAAAACCTAACTAGGTTTATAAAACAGACGGAACCGTCGTAAAATCTGAAGACGGATATCAAAGTGAGAGTTTTTTCAGCAGCTTTACTGAAAGCAAAAGCTTTTATCGATGCTTAGGCTCACCCCTAGTACCTGCAGGCTCGCCGCGCGCCGGTTTCAGTGGATGTAGCCAGCTCAGCGCGGCGGCAGTGGTAGCGTGACAGACGCCGGGCTGCCACGCGGCCGACGCTTCGGCCTGCGTCGGCCTCATTCGGCCTCGATAGGCCACATTCGGCCTGCCACGGCCCCATTCGGCAACAGCAGCGCTATGGGTCAGACTTCTGGCGCTGAGTGTACGCCCGACGAAGACGAGGAACCTCGCATCAGACATAACCAAACAGATGCATCGTTGGTAAGTTATCTAATCTGTGAATAAATTATGATTACCGTAAATTTGGAAATAAGATAAGAGTAGGTGTAGATAGTCTACCGTAGATATGGTTATCTTTGGAGATTATTTTTAGTGCCGAATTAAAACGACAGTCGGAATCAAAAGCTGATTTAGGGATGGGATATAGGGAGGTAATTATACTCGTAAACTTTCGCATTTTTTCTACTTTCCTTTTCTTCCTTCAAAACATAAATCAGCAGGCGAAACCAGTCAATTATGTAAGTATTAAGACCAGTAATGGCAACAATAAATTTAAAATTAGGAACTTACGTAGGTATTAATTATGTAGATATTATTTCATCATCATAATCATCCACCGCCTGACTTCACCCATTGTTGAGTATAGGTCTCCTGTCGCCGAGTAGGTACCTTTTAACTGAGAGGTGACGAATATCTGATATGATTACCTGAGCTGGTTCTTAGTTTATTGGTTACGACTGATTCTGATATCAGTCCCTGATCATAAGTATTGCGGACTGTCCCCCCTGGTGGGGCCTCCAACCTCCTCTATAGCCACCCCGAACCTCGCTAATCTGATATGATTCAAATGTTAGAAACTGTTCAGCTATTTTTTGACCAAAAGTTGCACTCAACGTCTAGAACCTACTGTAATACTGGACTTAGACTTGCCTCTGACTACCCTTGTCGTAATTTTTTATAAAAGATTTTAATTCTAAAATATAATTACAGTGAAACGTCAAAGTTTATTCTCGAGACGAGACCTTAATCAAAATTACAATAACAAGGCACAGAGTCACCTATTCCGTAGATGGTTGAGCTAAGTGACCCAGCCAAAGTTCTGAGAACGCAGCGTTGCAGATTCTTGTACAAAGTATTGTTATGAATCTCTTAGATGGCTGTATACCTCACTACGCCAATCTTAATACCTACTACAATTTGGCAAATAATTTTAACTTTTTATGATCTATGCTTCGCTTCTAACATACTTTTTCTCTGCAATACCATAACTCACACAAAATAATAAAAATATACTGGTTCAAATAATTCGGTCGAGAATTTTTATGAGAGATTCCTGCATCTCCACCATGTCGCCGAGTACCTTTAAACTGAGAGGTACGACGAATATCTGATATAGAATAGAAGAATAGAATAATCATTTATTTGGCACACACAAAATGACACATGAAACAATAATAAGGAACAGTTGAATCCATTAAGACAGTTCGACTCATCTGTGATGTGTCTGCGTACCAAAATGGCGTTCAGCTCAGCATACAACTCTGATTTTCAGCTGAAACCGGGAGCAAAAGGTAGTGCAGATATGATTACCTGAGCTGGTTCTTAGTTTACTGGTTACGACTGATTCTGATATCAGTCCCTGATCGTAAGTATTAGGGACTGACATATTTTGATTTCCCCTCTTGAACCCCAATATCTCAAGCACCCCCCAAGATTTATAGCTCATTTAGTCACACCAGAATCGTGCCATCACTACCTACCTATATACCAAATTTCACGATGATCGGATCAAACGCTTGCAAAGTTATCTTCGGACAAACAAACATACCTACCTACCTACCTACAATTGATTTGCCCAATTTGATTTGGAGATCTCGCTTTGCTCGATCAATTAACTGACGAAGTGAGATTGTGTATGACAAATGTTGATATATTTTTGACGGCTTATCTCTAGGCAGGCAGCACAATCTATTACACAAGTTGGAACAAGTTTATAAATCGAAACTGAAAAGGCCTCATTGCGCGCTGCCTGGAGTTAAGCGGCCAAAAAAGATGGTTTGAATGCCAAACTGTCAAAGTCACAATCAATATATCAAAATTTGTATGTAACAATCTCACTTCGCCAGTTTGTAAACAAATAAATTTTTTTTTATTTCAAGTTCCTTGTAAAATAGTTTCGAGTATTTCGACACGGTATACGTTGTTTTAGAACTGCTAACAGATGGCACGGCTCTGTCTATGCTTATAACAAAAGAATGTGAATTGACGATGTCAGTGGAGACTATTTATTTTCAATTAAAAAAAAACTAGTTCGAACGAGATGGCACTGTCTGGTGTTAAGCCGCCAAAAATGCTATGATTTAGGATTTACCCGTACCCTTTAGGTATTTACATACCTAGGAATGAACAGCACGAGATCTTAGTTCCGGGTTCAGCACAAATTGCTATTTTGTAGAGGGCTTTATTCTGTATAGCGAGGCATATTATATTGCTTGGTAGCTACCTTATCTTAACTTTTGTTATGCTGAAACACAGATCTACACAAGAATTAATAAAATGTATATAGTTCCTTTAATCCAAGCATATCAAAGGTTAACAAAGAAACCAGAAACGTACTATCTTTCTACTAGAAGTTAGAACAAAACAAACAACATTGCAATGCGAAAACAATTTTCGCGCCGAAACGCACGCTTCATGCGCATTCAGCCAGTGTTTTTTGACAGTTGTCGGTCTGACGGCACAAGAATCGGTTCTTGGTGCGTAGGTACCTACGCGTACTTTACTTTGCCTGCCGAAAGAAAACGGAACGTTACACTCAGTCACAGACTCACAGAGCTTGCCTTGTGTTTGTGTTGCACGGCAAACTGTCAAGTCGAACTTGAATTAGGTATATATTGTTTTGTTTTTCTAAATCGAATTAGCAGGTTTTGAAATAATAGAAAAATATATTTGCGGTAGTATCATAGTCTCCTGATAAATTAATAAGTTTATACGAAGTCAACATGGGACTGTACAGTTGACAATTTTTTTGGCTGTCAGAATAATCTTTTGTTTTGTTAATTTCTGGTAACGCAAAGCGGTGTAACTATATTCGTTTGTTTTTCCTTGAACTTGCCGAGATTATATATCCACAGTGCCAGCAGAGGTGTGACTAAACAATCTATTTTTTGTTGTGTTCGTGCTTCGGGCTACTGTGTAAGAATTATTACTATGTCGAAGGTGTCTCTGAATAATGTGCCATCCAATCCGAGAATTAATAGGCTGAGAACATTTTCAAGGGTAAGTTTGTATTTAAAATTTTCGAACTATTTGAATTACTCAACCAACATCCTTGTACTCTGCTAAAATTAGAACTGTTTGAGGTTACTTTTTATTCAGCTTTCATGGTTTGTGTGTTGATGTGCTAATAAGTAAATGATCATAGAGACATGTAGCGGGCACATCAAATTATCATCAATCCTTTAAAATCACTGTTTGTTTCCTTATTTATTTTGTTTATGTTCTGTTTATATCATGTAGTGATAGCTGTTAAGTTCTGTGTAATCTAGAAAATTATGTTTATTGAAGTTTAAGATTAAAGTAATATAAATCTTAACACTATGAATAATTGGTCCTCTTTTACCTATTTTTAGTTTCATTAATTTTACTGTTATTTAAATAAATATGTACGTAAAATACTGCTTAGATTATATTTTTATTGAATAAAACCTAATTAAACTAAAATATGTTCCTTTGTGATCCCTTTGTTATGATGGCAGATTTTACAATCAAAATAAGATTTGCTTACCATTTTTAGGATTCCGTACCCAAAGGGTAAAACCGGACCCTATTACTAAGACTCCACTGTCTGTCTGTCTGTCCGTCCATCTGTCACCAGGCTGTATCTCATGTACTTGACATTTTCACAGATGATGTATTTCTGTTGCCGCTATAACAACAAATACTAAAAACAGAATATTATATTTATTTAAGGGGGGCTCCCATACAACAAACATGATTTTTTTGCTCATATTTGCTCAATACTGATAACGGCAACAGGTAGATGTTTGAAATATTCACAGAATATTTAGTTATATATTCAATTTAAAAATAAATAGTTAAATTAACATAAAACAAGTATTTAAGGGGGGCTCCCATACAATAAACGTGGTTTTTTTTTGCCCATTTTGCTCGATATAGAAATGGCAACATGTAGACGCTTGAAATATTCACAGAATATTTAGTTATATTATTCACTTTACGACTAAATAATTAAATTAAAATAAAACAAATATTTAAGGGGGACTCCCATACAAGAAACGTGATTATTTTGCAGTTTTTATAGATAATGGTACAGAATGATTTGTGCGCGAGTCCGACTCGCACTTGGCCAGTTTTTATTTAAATCCATTCCATACAACAGCTGGGGTTTTGTCTTTTTCTAAAGAAAAATAGCAAATCCTTGTAGGTCTGGCATATAAAACCTTCTTGAGAGTCTCAAAATTACATAACATACAACTCTCATACACATACCTACATGAATAGAATAATTTATTTCATACTATGTCCATAGGATATACAAAACATATAGTAATAATTCAAATACAAATTAAGCCTATATAGTCCTATTCCGATGGTTATCCAGAACTTTGACCTATGTACCAGAACACCGAGCGACTAAACAAATATTTGCAAAATATGCAAACATTAGTTTCTGCCCGCAATTTTGGACTCGTGGCTTGCAATAAAAAGTAGCCGATGTCCCAATCAGTGAATCACCCTATGGTCCTATTTGCTGCTGACTGCATGGTAATATCCTATTCCTCAAATAATTCTAAATCATTAATGTCTTTAACTAGTGGTTCGCCCGGAACTGAGATCTCGCGAGTCTCCCATAAAAACAAAAAAAAATATTATTTGTAATCTTTGACTATCAAAATAGTGCCATGAAATTAATAACCAAACAACTTGACCTACAGTTTCATTCAAATTACAGGTAACGGGGGTTCATGTTAGGTAGTTCTACTTTTTTGGGGTACAAATTGCAGTAATTCTGGATTTCAGACTTTTGCCTATATTTATGTCACTTAAGCTACACGCATACCAAATCACAGCACTGTTGTGAATTTTGTCAAAGTTCAGTTTTTATTATGGCTAATAACTCAAAAACTATTAAGACTTTACTAAAAATAAAAACAGAGTCTAAATGTACTAATGATTAGGTAATTAGGTAGGTACATTAAGTTCATACAATGACTTATTTGATGACTGTTTGTTTAAATGCCAACTAGTCATAGGTATTCAAGACATTTAGGATAATACTTTTATCTTACTTTTGTAGAAATCAATAATTATTATTTACAAGTACTTATGTAGTAAATATTACATAGTAATTTAAAATAGATGAATAGATGACTGTGCATACATTTCCAATTAATATGTGTACAAAACAGCACATGAAGTAATAAATAAATAAAATAAATAAATAAATATTGCTGGACATTTCACACAGTGCATATCCCCAAGCTAAGCAGAGCTTGTACTATGGGAACCAAATAACTGATAGAATACTTATAAGCGTGAGACCCCCCCCCCCCCCCCCCCCACTTGCACACTTGAGCTTTATAAAGTGGGGGGGGGGGGGGGAGTAGTGGAGCCGTGGAGGCGCATGAAGCGGGCGAAAATCTACATCCGCGAGAGATCACACAATAGAAGAAACAATGCGCGACGATCTCTTTCGAGTGGATGGCGTGACTAGAGATACCTGAAATAAAAATCTAGTATTTGAATTCCTCACGCAGCTCACGCATGCACAAGGTCGATCGCTCTGGAAATCTATGGGAGAGGCTTATGTTCAGTAGTGGACGCCCTGTGATGATATGATAACTATGACGCAGCGAATGCTGGAATTTGCCACCTATATCATCTTCAATTGATAGATGTATAAGGCCGTAGTGCCCGAAGTACTGGAGTGAATTATTGTCGAAAATAAATTCAGCATAATTTTCACATCGGCAATAAATTCTATGAAGCATTCACTTACAAGTAATGAAAATTTTAGCTTCCAGTTATTTAATTTCATGACGGCATTAGACCTTGACTTAACCGTTTCCTAATGAGGATGTGACATCACTCCCCCAGTTTAGACCAGAATTATAAATTGAACACACGACAACATCATTAAATTAAAATATTTCCATGAAAAAAGTCCTTAATTTTATGGTGTGTAGAGTTCAAAATAAGTCAAATTAAAATTACTGAATCTGTCACTATACCTGGCAATGACCTGAAATACTTTCAACACAAAATACGGAGGATTTTTAGTGTCTATAATACCCATGATCCATCTCTTCATATAGTCTATTATACATAGTACAGTTTTTTTGTTGTAATATCGGCCTTGAAATGGAACAAGCTTATCGTATGGTAACATATAAATGATGAAAACATGTTCACTCTACTTAAAAAAAAAAAAATATTTTCAGGTGGATTCGGTTGTATCTTCACAGCCTGTGAATTCATACCTAAACAGAAAAATATTCTAAGGAAACCCTTTTCTCTGATAACCATTATGTTTTATAATAGCTAAAATAACTTGACGAGAATGATAGACTTGGTGAATAGTCTTCTATTTATGCCACAAAGTTTATTCAGAGTATTTAAAGAGTCCCCAGGATTCTGTAAAGCTAACTAAATTCATCATTGGTAGCTTAAATGATAGCTCACTATGGATAAGCCTCCTCTCTCAAACGCTACTCTAATCGATTTGTGCTTTTCGCATCTAGGTCTTTCCCTCTACGACAGAGATAATAGTTAGATTTTGTCGACATCGACAGCTGTGTCTAGTCTATCTCTTGCTGTTCTGCTCCAAGTTCTACCTCTGCTGTTTTTATTTTATCTTCCCATCTCCTGAATTGTATTCGCCTGCTCCTTGTGTTATATGTTGGACACCAGTTCATTAACACTACTCCATTTTTCGATACCTCGAATTGTATAACTTACGAGTAAATTGAGGTGCATTTAAGTTTGTTCCCTACGACAGAATGAAGCAGGCAATATGTTACTGACACGTTTTCATTTATTAGTTACTGTTGTGCTCCTAGTTTTTTCTTAGTCTCCTAAAATTATGTAATTCATCAGATTGCAACGAAAGTTTAAATTGGGTCAATTACTTGATAATTCCACGAGATTCTCTCCGAAAAGTTTTGTCCCTTCGCCTTGGTCCTTCACGGTTTGAGATCGTGGAAAAATCGATCCAGAAACCTTGAAAAGTAGGTAACCATTACACATTAACATTTTCCTCGAACCTACTCATCGGAATAGTACTCGTATAATAATAAATGAACACATTGTACCTCATCCCAATTCATCTTGATTAATTACGCCCATTGTCACGTCCGTGAATATGTCTCATTGTCTTGTTTACACGTTATTCTTAAATTTAAATTGTTTCGCGCCATGATATATTTCGGACCGCTCTATATTTTGTTGCTTTTACGAGTACATCCATATTTTAGAAAAGTTTTATATATTTTATGAAATAAGCCACTTTAAAAGCACGCCTTCGAGCTGGATATTTAATGCTACGGTTGCCTGTCTGAACGTATCTGATAGTAGACGGAAAGTATTAACTTTCCGTTTACTATCGTCACATCTCTGTTATCTTAAGAACTGGAATCTTATGAAAGTAGCATTTACCCGTGGTTTTTCCGCGTGACTATGTATAAACTTCACAAAATGTAACTTCGTTCATCCGATTTGGTCCAAGATTTAAAGCTCTGAGTGGAAAAATCTGCGCTAAGTGGCGAACGTAGATGCGTTTTGCATAAATTAGCGCTCACTTCGGTTGAATCAAACTGAATAAGTTACATACGAATCCTGCAATTCTGTCAGTGCTTAATAGTTTTTTAGTTATGTATACCAAAACCTTCCTAGAATACGTTACAATACAGTGAAAATCGTATTCACACTTCCTATTCATCCCCACAAAGAGCTTTTAAAAGTTTGTTAGTGCTTAAGTGAGATGTTGTTGCGTTTTTTCTTTCTTATAGTTTGTAGTTTTGAATAAAATGTTTTATTTATTTCTTTGTATTATACTGTGGTTGAAAAGCATCATCAGGTTTACTCATTATATCATTAGATACTTAGGTGACAATCATTACGTGTGAAAATGTTTTGTTCGGAACCGGTCATCATTTGTTGTCATGTTCGCTTTGAAAATTGGCACATTTGGTGAGTCGATATGTGCCTGCGGTCAGTTTTATCTATAGTCATAGTCATCCCGTCCATCATTGTTTTAAGTTTCTTAGGTTGTTGTTTCCATTCAACAGCGTCAAAGTACCTGTACCTACCTACACGGTATTTGTATGTTCAGTTGTATTAATCATTTATTCTGTGCCTAGTTACTGTTTAGCCTGAATTGATAACAACTCTAAACAAATGAATATTAGACGGGTTGCTGCATATACTTTATTAACTTGCTGCGAATTTGTCCAGATGATGTTTCGACAAGTTGATGCCCAGACTATTTCCGTTTTAGACTACCATACTGACCCATTATTAACGTTAACACAATAATAAAGTATGGGTAGTTAAGTTACCTAACCTGCAAATAGTCAGTGACGTCTTTGCATAGTAATAACTTTGGATTGTAGAAATGAGAATCCTAGTTAGCTTGACCTGTCGATAAGCGAAATATGCAATACGCAAATCAAAACACAATTTATATTGAGGCAGCAAATATGAACCACGTAACTGACTTCCTAATAGTCGATTTCAAGGCTGTTCTGTATTTTCTGATCAATAAAGCAAATTGCATGGCGACCTTGACAGGTCCTATCCTAGCAGGGTAACGAAAACTTCCATAAATTCTTTTAACCGAAAAGGGTTGAGAATTGTTGGACTTCACCCATTTTCTACGCTATTCCTTTGAGCTAGGACTTGGAATGACGTCACGGAAAACTTCATTGCGGATTTAGTAAAACTAATAGTCTGTTTGTAGACTAATAGTTAAGGTTTTAAACGTCATATGTTTTTCAGATCTATAGTATTGTTACGCCGAGGCTGTTAAACAATGAGTAATAATCGAAGTTTCTCGAGCACTTTTGTCTTGCTGTGTTATTGTTGTTATTGTCTGCGATTGCGCACAATGGGGATGGGTCGTTCTGTCGAAACACTGACCCTTTCCTGGAAGGATCGACATCGTTCTCGAACAATCGAAATGTGTGCGATATAAATAGGCCGGAGAGATGGCCGGAGAGTCAGTCTCAGTCAGTCTGAGTGAGTGAGTCTCAGCGAGGCCCTGGAGGACTGACGTGGAGCAGGGTCTCGCGTGAACAGTAGTTGCTCGCGAGTCAGTCTGGATTAAGCTATACGTGCGATCATTTCGGTGACTTTAAGTGGTGCACCAGTGGTGTGAATTAGTGTGTTGTGATACGTGTGACCAAGTTCGTGTATTCATCGTTAGTGTTAAATAAAAGTGGTATTTTGGTTGGACTGATTCCCATTATTTTATCCCGAACTCTCAGCTCGTAACAGTATACTAGCTGCCGCTTGCGGCTTCGCATGTGTGGTTTGTCAATATCTAGTAGTTCACTTCGAACTGAGATCTCGTGAGTCTCCCATAAAAACAAAAATATATTGTTCATAATCTTTAACTAAATATAATCAAAATAGTGCCACGAAATAAATAACCAAAGAACTTGACCTACAGTTTCATTCAAATTACAGGTAACGGGAGTTTATGTATTTTGGTTTCTCATTTTTGGGGTACAAATTGCAGTTATTCTGGATTTCAGACTTTTGCCTATATTTGTGTCACTTAAGCTACACGCATACCAAATTACAGCATTGTGAGGTCACTGGTGTACCCTGAGAAGTTCGTCTAAGTTCAGTTTTTTTATGGCTAATAACTCAAAAACTACAAGGTACTAAAACTAAAAACTAAAAACGGAATCGATACTAATATACTAATGAAGAACCTTTCATTTGAAGTCCCGTTTGACATAATAGTCTCATTTTCATTATTTTTTACCCCTCTTGAACCCTAATATCTCAACAAACCCAACCAGCATTTTTAGATCCATTTAGTAACACCAAAATTTAGCCATCACTTCCTTTGTATCACATTTTACGATGATCGGTTCAACGCTTTGAAAGTTATCGTTGGACAAACAAACAAACATACACACACTCATACAACGCCGATTTACCCAAATTGATTTGGAGATCTCGCTTCGCTCGATCAAAAACATTTTTACTATTACCCTCCTCCCGCACAGGAAAATTGCAATTAAATTTCACCGAAATCGGCCCAGCGTTATAGTCGTGAAATCATTACAAACAGACAGACATACAGAGTTACTTTCGAATTTATAATACTAGTATGGATAAGCTAGATAGAAATGATCAGGTTGAAAATATTGGCGAAGTAGATAGATTCAAAGTAAATTTGCATTGCGATAGTGCGTACCCTTGGCAAAATTGAGATAATAATTCATAGTCAATGTTTTTTTAGATAATACTGAAACGCTTGCATAATTTTACAGGCTTTGCCTTTAGCTTAGTTTGCATTAGTAGGTAACTTTTAACGAAAACGTTCATCATTTTCACTACAAAAATTCAATTTTAAAACGGCAGTGTGATTAAACTCAAAAGTATAATATATTTTTATTAATTCTCGTGCCATCTGTTTCTGAATGATAAAATTCAATGATTATTACTAAAGCATGACCCGTTTACACAATTTTAATAAATTGCACGACGACTTACAATCCTTTGATGTAAATAAATTGTCAAAATTGATCATCATTCGTGTGCTACTTTGATAAATAATTTAATTTCTGCTTGTCTCATCTTTATGCAAATTCAAGTAAGGCTTTCGTTGGCTTACTCATAAATTAAGTGGTTTTTCGACGAGCTTGTCTGAAAGATACCATGCCTTTGACAATGACCATCCCATCAGACAAGGTCGTATCGAAACCTTCGCAGGGAACTAATAGTCAAGGTTTTTATTGTAGTTCATATCGAATAAGTACAATGGAAACTACACCTTATCGAAATACTACAAGGACTAAATTAAACAATTACCAGTTCTCTAGGTTACCCGTACAGAAATAGAAAAGCGAGTATGTCGGCTACATAATTAAAATTTAATCAATAGCTGCCACATGCCTCCACGTCAGCCATTAGCGGGTATGAACTATAAACCATTTATTTCGCTCAGTCTGTATTGTATCAATCACTCTAAATAGTTTGATAAAAGATAATATCCAAGACAGAACTGAACTAATAACTAACTATGCAGTTGGGCCCACCCAAGCTCTATGCCAAGGAACAATCTATCTATCGGGCGATGATCGCATATATACCATATTTAGGGTTTCCTATGTTATTAAACAGTCCCTTTTAGACAATGAACTCACATACTCGCAACCAGACTGTCTATACAAATATTTGCTGATCATACACAAACATCAGCTGCGATAACCGTCTGTTGGGCGCCAGTCTGTTAGAAAATACATTGATTTCTGTTAAAAAATGACAGTGTTTTGCTTCTGCTAAATCGTTTCATATCATGAACTATTTGCGAGCAACTCATACGATTGCTATATTATCAAGTCGTTGAGCTTCTAACGTTGAGTATGTGGAAAAATCCTGAGTGATAGCCGATGTCCTTTTATGAATAAGACAACACCTGACAACTCGCATGGATGCGCTATGCGTTTTGTGCAAAACCTACCAGATTATACCGGTGCAAAATTGGATTGGATTGACACTCGGTTCGGTAGCACTTAGCATTTATACATGAAATAGAGAACTGAGAACAGATGAACTGCATTAATAGAGAACTGTAAATGATTGTTTCGCGTCTGGACTGCCCCATCCTTACCAAATGGATGCAAATACTTTTAGGTAATTAAATAAGTTATATTTATAATTATTTCAATTTAATTATTAAACTATTGATATGCTATTAAATTATTCAATTACTTTACTGTATTATTAATTTTAAATTTTTGTATAATTATTTGATGATTAAGATTATGAAATATTGTATGTTAGCGGTTAAGAATTTTTGTATGGATTTTAAATCTGAATTAAATAAATAATAATAATTATGTATAAAGGCGTTTCAAGTTGTTCATCAACAACCTCAGAAACGCTTAGACACTCTTATAGCGGTGCCCTATATCATCTATAGGACAGGACTAGAGCTGGTCCGTGTCCCAACTCCAAATGTATTGAATCGGTAATAACATGCCCCATTGAGTTTTCTTCTCACACAGAGGATTTATCTTCCAAATATCCAAGAGAGGGGAGATTTCCTTTGAATTTAAACAAGTTTCAAGGCCGTTGTTTATCAATATTAAAATTATTTAAAATATCTTGCTAAGCTGAAAGCTATCTATTAAATGGTATTGATAATATGTAATCTGATACCTTATCGTGAGATATTTATTTGGCAGAATCGCTACTCTTAAAATTGTATTGGTCAACGTAGAATGTAGTGCTCTGTTTATTTCTAGGGTATTTAGATTACGATTTTAAGTTACCGACACAAACATTTGCATGCAGATACGCTATGTTTTCCATCTAGGTATTTGTCTAATAAATCTATTGTCACACCGATAGGTTCCGTGTCTATTGCATTGCTAATGGATATGATAATACAACAGTATTATTAATCCTTCATTGTATACTAAGTGTCTGCATAATAATCACAGAATAAATATCTGTTTGGTATGTATATGTAGGTATCTATATAATTATACAGCCATAAACTCTTTGTGATTTCTTGTCAATATAGGTATCTTGTCTACTTCATGAGCTAATAACTTCGCTTCGGTACTAAGGTAACCAGTATCTGGCTCTTTAATTCTTCCTACGTAATAATACTTATATACTTACTAGCTTCCGCCCGCGGCTTCGCACGCGTGGTTTGTCAATAAAATGTAGCCTATGTGTTAATCCAGGATATAATCTCGCACGCGTGGTTTGTCAATAAAATGTAGCCTATGTGTTAATCCAGGATATAATCTATGTACATACCAAATTTTATCGAAATCGTTTAGCCGTTACGACGTGATTGAGTAACAAACAAACAAATAAATACATATTGCTGGACATTTCACACAGTGCTATCTAGCCCCAAATTAAGCAGAGCTTGTACTATGGGAACCAGATAACTGATAGAATACTTAAATACTTTTTTTTTTGAAATACATACTTATAATATATAGAAAAACAACCAGACCCGGAACAAATATCTGTAGATCATGCAAACATTTGTTCCGCGGCGGGAATCGAACCCACTACCTCCTGCGTCTTAGCCGGCTGTTCTAAAATATGTTCATGAAAAAATGTTCATAAATAAACATACATACAAACTTTCGCATTTATAATATTAGTGTGATTATCTTACTATGCGGGATTGTATTCCACCCCCTTCTCCGGAATGTCGGAAACGCCCTCAAATGAAGTGCGTCATGTCGATAAAAACCTAATAAAACACGAGTACCTACCTAACGTATATTTACATCAGTAAGAGTAATGAAATGAACTCCCTAAAAGCCTACTTGAAGGGTGACCTTCTCATCGCACGTTGCTACGCAAACACTGATTGGTTTTTTAATACACCTAGTAGGTACCTACTTATCTATTGTGTACTTAAGTAGATACGTTACACGAGTAGATTGCGAATACCGATAAATTAATCTTTAGTTGTGCTTAGTATAGAATGACATCGAAAAAAGTGATACCAACCTACTGAACAATTAGTATTTGATCGAGCGAAGCAAGATCTTCAATTCAACTTAGACAAATCGGCATTGTATGTATGTATGTGTGTATGTTTATTTGTTTGTCCGAGCATAACTTTCGAAGCGTTGATCCGATCATCGTGAAATTTGACACATAGGTAGGTAGTGATGGCACAATATTGGTGTGACTAAATAAGCTAAAAATGTTGGGGGTTGTTGAGATATTGGGGTTCAAAAGAGGTAAAAAAACCAAAATGGGACTATCCGGTCAAATGGCACGTTTAATAAAAGGTATTTGTGGGTACATTTCGACCCCGTCTTTAGTTTTAGTTTAAACTTTGTAGTTTTTAAAAATTCACCGGGTACACCAGTGACCCCACATTGCTGTAATTTGGTTTGCGTGTAGCTTAAGCGACACAAATATAGGCCTGAAATTTAAAATAACTGCAGTTTTTACCCCAAAAAAAAGTAAGCAATTAACATGAACTCCCGTTACCTGTAATTTGTAAAAAAAACTGTAGGTCAAGTTACTTGATTCTTTATTTCGTGGCACTATTATTATTTTTTATTTTGATAGTCAAAGATTACGAATAATTTATTTTTGTTTTTATGGAAGACTCGCGAGATCTCAGTTCGACGCGAACCACTAGTTAGATAAAACTATCTATTACTTGTACGATTACTATTCATACTGCAAATCTTTCTGACCATCCATGAAACATCTTGAGAAGTCTTCTCGTCCAAAATATCTCTGTCTGAAGACGAAAGTCTTTGATCAGTGTGTGTTACCAGTGATGACACAAACGTGGTCCCTCCCACGTTTCTGCACAAGTCACACACTGAAAACACATATCAGCGAAGTAGTTAAAAGACAAACTTTAGAACATGAATGAGAGGCAATTAATGAAGACGTTCACGCAATTAGGCACACAGCCAAGAATATATAGGGTACCAAATGCACAGCACACGGTACTTTGGGAATAGTTGCACAGGTTATTATGAAATGTATATTCAAGACCCGTCTACATAATTAAATTCATGAAATCTAGACACAGTTTACGCAGCGCTATCGCAAAGTTTGATTGGTAGAGATTGATAATAAGTTACAAAGATTATTAAAATTATACATATCAGTAAAATAAAAATAGTAATTACATGAAAGTACCTAATTTTTAAAGTTATATCTTCCACATAAATCAATATTTTACCTAATTCTGTATCCTCAAACAATAGAAAGTTTATTTTATTTTTTTTATTGACGTGTGCTAAATTATTTTCTTCTATGATATTTAACCTCTTATTTACCTAGAAACGGTACTAAGATGCGATGTTGACAATTATTATGTAGGTAAACGTTTTATATCGTATATCAGAACTTTAGATTCATAAAAATTCTTGTAAGTCATTTTATATACCATGCACGTGAATATAGTAAGTTTATCATTGATTGGTTAATGGGGTCATTCGTCATTATTGCCTTTATTTATACTACCATAGTATGAGTATTGAGTACTTACGACTGAATTTAAAAATGTTATGGTTTCAGGCAGAATTTTTTGTAGGAATAGCATCCAATTTTAATATCATAATATAACAGATATAATATATTCAGTTGATATAACCTAACCTAACCTAAACTTATACAAATGAACTTGTAAATTATTGTCTGATTTAATAAATGAATTTAATTTAATCAGGGGTGGGTTCAGATTCATGGGATTGGTTTAGAGACACTCATAAATAAAATAAAATAAATAAATATTGCTGGACATTTCACATAGCGCAATCTAGCTCCAAACTAAACAGAGCTTGAACTATGGGAACCAGAAAACTGATAGAATACTTATATACATTTTTTTGTAAATACATACTTATTATACATAGAGAAACAACCAGACCTGAAACAAATATCTGTAGATTATGCAAACATTTGTTCTGCGGCGGGAATCGAACCCGCTACCTCCTGCGTCTCAGCTGGCTATTCGCCCACTGCAAGACGAAGGTCGTCGTATTTTATACGTTTTTTTGTCAAGCAAGAGCCATGCCAAAACTGTAGTATTATAAAAGGTTTTAGATGCGAACTACGAAACACTAATTATCAAATATGATTAAGATACGATTTTATCGAATTACCTACCGCTCGGACCGTTAGTTATCATTGATTGTCGGTTATACAGCTGGAGTGGCCGTTGTACTCGAATAAGTGTTTGTGTGTCTCATATTTCATTTGTTAATAATCTAACAATGGTGAGTCCAACGACGCATATATTATTTTAAAAATAATGTTAGTACTTTTACCCGGCAGTTCCGGCAATATATAATTATCATTCATTTCGAAAAGAAACCAAATATGTAGTAACGAAGTTCTGCTTCCCAGACCAAATTTATAAATTAAGTATAATAATGTAAAAATAAGTATAATACTTTTGATATTGAAAAAATCTCACAGGCTGCCAACAACATCAATAAATTCAAAAAGATAAAAAAGATAATCTTGGAAACGTTGAGATAACTAAAGTACAAAAAAGTGGGTGACCTAATTTTTCCCGAATGCCATATCTATCGTCTTTCAATTGTCTGATCAGATTGGAATCAGATCTTGCAACACCCACTCAGTTACAGAGCAAGGTGAAGGAGGCTTCAGAGGCGCCAAGCGTGCGACACTAATCAATTAATCAAGCATCACGTGCACGACTGGTCCACGTTGTAGGTAGGTAATGTCGATACGCTACGACGATTATTGTACTTCGATAGTGTTGGTTGGTACTCCAATATCTTCCAATTGTCTTGGTTATCTGGACATTATTGTTGTTTGCGTAACACCTATCTTCTATTGTCTGTTTTAGAACGTTGTTTTTACACTCTCACTGTAGGTCTGTGGCTTTGTCGATTATTCTACTAGTGTTTTATTCGAGCACGCCAATCAATTGACCTGATCGTCTTTCTGATCTTTGGAATTCATTCACCCATTATTATGTTGCCACTTGCTATTAAGCTAATTATGATCTTTATACGTGCGAGGCGAGACGTTATTCGGAGCGGATCGCGCTCACCCTGATGAAGGTACACGAATTGAACCGAAACATTGTCGGTCGAAACACCGATAAGACAGTACGTGATAAAACCCATATTTATAATAATGATTGGAATCAATCACGAAAGTTTTCTAAGTAAAAAATTCTTTGTATAGTTTATCTTGAAGGGACTTTGCAATTTGACTTTATCACTTGAGCAAAAATTTATGTTTTTCTTTAAAGTTTATTTTAGCATTTTATGTTCCGAACAGTTTGTTGAACTCATTAGTCTTTGTTGTGTCTTATTTTAGTTGTAATACCTACCTGACTGTTTATTATGTTGTAAAGTACGTAGCATTGTTTTGTGCAACTTTGTCTTTTAAATAATCATGAGTTGTAGTTGTATAATATTATATTGTATGATTTATTATGTTTAGAAAATGCGGAATTTAAAACTGCAGTTACTTTACAACGCGGAATGAATTGTCACATGAATTCTAATTTAAAATCTAATTCGGAATGGCTGCAATATTTCTTATGTTGTTCTAAGAATCTATTTCTTTTAAACATTTTAAGGTCGTTAAGCTTCCTGATTACTATGTTAACATACTCTTTAATTATCCGCCTTTATGGTTGGAATGAAGTAATGGTTTATTAATAAATGATTAAAAACATGCAGTTAGATCATTCTTGGTATGACCGCGTTTCTCTTTGTTGTTAGCCTAACTACCTATGATAATAATTATTGATATTAATGATTTAAAAGCCAATATAATGTTTGTTGGTGTAATAATGTATATTTTGAAGGATGACCTCATTTAAAACATTTTTCGAAGAAATGAAGGAAGCTTACAACGTTGACTACTACAAGAATCTATGTAAACAAAATAAATCATTATGCCGGACCCGTTAGGTATAAACACACATAACAAGGCCAAGTACCCTATCAGTAAACAATACCAACGCTTTGTTTCATAATTACTAAGCTATATCTAAAGTGGATTTGCTCAGTTTTCGAAAATGTTATTGTATCCAATAACGAAATATTTTAGTGTCCAATAACCCAGCAATATGCAATAACAAACCCATTGGGTAGTGACGTCATTGCTTTCATTAGGTACACGTTATTGTAATTTGTAGGACCATTAGAAATATCTCACGCTTCTTTCCTATTGTAATTTGACATTTTAGCGGATCAAGTAGACTGGCCATCATGATTCATGCAGTCTTCTTTCTTTTTAGGTAGTTAGCTGACAATTAAATTCCTACAGTTCTTGCAAATAGTTCCTATAGTGAGATATGAACAGAGAATCTCATGCTTTCGTGAATTGAACAGCTTTGATTATTGACTGAACAATCGTTTTGATTGTGTTTTATCAGCACCTTGGCCCACTTGGTCATAACGATTCTGGGTAATCTGGGTTAACATCATCGGTTTCGGCTATCAAGATTTGATATTATGTTTTCGCATGTCGTGTTAAGGGCTTCTTTATTATATGATTTATTATAAAACATTCCTTATATCCTTAAATCTCGAGTTTCTTATCTTTTGCAGACATTCCTGTCATTTTGCACAGGATTAATTTACTGCTGTAAGAACAATTAGGTAATTTGTGTTGCTGTCTCTATCTAATCTAGTCTCTAATCCGCCCCCTTATTACCTAAGCCAAATTGCTGTTGCTTCGCTATCGCTAGTCAGGCCATCCCTTTCACACGTGTGGTACGTACTGTTCATGTGAAAGGGATGGCCTGAGTAGCGATAGCAAAGCGACAGCAATTTTGCTTAGGTAATACGGCCCCAGATCTTCTGTCCATTCGTCAAACGATGGACGTCTTTATTTCTTGTAACATAGACATAGCAGTCATTTGTTATCCTGATGATTAGATTAAAGTAAGTATGCTTACCTTCAAAACCAAAGTTTTGATCAGTGTCCTTTCTCAAATGCTTTATTGATCGAGCGAAGCGAGATCTCCAAATCAACTTGGGCAAATCGGCGTTGTATGTATGTATGTATGTATGTTTGTCCGAGGATAACTTTCCTAGCGTTTATCCGATCATCATGTAATTTGGTTTATAGATAGGTAGTGATGGCACAATTTTGGTGTGACTCAATGAGCTAAAAATATTGGGGGGTTGTTGAGATATGACTATTTGTCGAGTTGTTGTTGAGAAAATGTGACTATTAGGTCAAATGGGATGTCAAATGAAAGGTCTTCATTAGTGCATTTGAACCCCGTTTTTATTTTTAGTTTAATTTTTGTTGTTTTTGAGTTATTAGCCATAATAAAAACAAAACTGACAAAATTCACAGGGTACACCAGTGACCCCACAATGCTGAAATATGATATTCGTGTAGCTTTAGTGATACAAATATAGGCAAAAGTCTTAAATCCAGAATAACTGCTATTTATACCCCAAAAAAATATAACCAATTTACAAAAACCCCCGTTACATCTAATTTGAATGAAACTGTAGGTCAAGTAGGTTGGTTATATATTCCGTGGCACCAATTTATTAGTCAAAGATTTAAGCCGGCATGCACACAGTTCACTAAACGTATTTAGCGACTAAACATGTTTAAATTTGAAGTATTTGTATGATTTGACAACTCCTTAAATCATATTTAGCCACTAAGTCGGAGATTCGGGAGAACTCAGTTCAGGGCGAACCACTAGTATTAATTATTTGTTTATTTTTTCAAACTCGTCTATTTATATGTTATTATCGGTCAGGTTCACCTGCACGTGTTTCATCTAAACAATGTGTTGTACCTACAATTTCATTGGATACGCTCACGCTGATGAGCGGATGCTCTCTCGTATCGTTACCAATGTAAGATGAGTTACACATACATAGCTTTTGTACTTATGTATTCCCCATTTAGACACTGCACGTACAGGTCGATTGAGTTGTTTTTTTTAGTAAAACAATGACCCCATTTACATAAATATTTTAGTAAAATCTCATCCTATATCCAAAAACAGAGCAAGGCAAATTTTTACATGATTGAACATTTTAGGCATTTCTTAAAATTCACTTATTTGTCAACTGCGATTTCAAAGAAAAGTGCAAGTATTTATTGATTGAGCGAAGCGAGATCTCCAAATCAACTTGGGCAAATCGGCGTTGTATGTATGTATGTATGTTTGTTTGTCCGTGGATAACTTTCGAAGCGTTGGTCCGATCATCGTGAAATATGATACATAGGTAGGTAGTGATGGCACAATTTTGGTGTGACTAAATGAGTTAAAAACGTTGGGGGGTTGTTGAGATATTGGGGTTCAAGTGGGGTAAAAAAATTTAAAGTGAGACTATTGGGTCAAGTGGGACGTCAAATGAAAGGTCTTCATTCTTACATTTCAACCCTGTATTTATTTTTAGTTTAATCCTTGTCATTTTTGAGTTATTAGCCATAATAAAAACACCCTGTGAATTTTGTCAAAGTTTTGTTGAACCACAATGCTGAAATTTGGTATTCGTGTGGCTTTAGTGAAACAAATATAGGCAAAAGTCTGAAATCCGCAATAACTGCATTTTGTACCCGAAAAAAGTAACCAATTTCCATGAACTCCCGTTATCTGTAATTTGAATGAAACTGTAGGTCAAGTAAAGTAGTTGTTTATTTTGTGGCACTATATTGATAGTCAAAGATTACGATGATATATTTTTGTTTATATGGGAGACTCGCGGGATCTCAGTTCGGGGCGAATCACTAGTTACATGTTATTAGTACCGAAACAAAATGTAATGCGTTTAAACCAAAGATAAGACTCAAAAGAAAGTATTAATAAAATATTTAAGCTAAACAGTTATGAATTTACTTAAATTTGCGGGTACATGTATGAAGTCAAATATTATGTTTTTTGAAAACTTCTCTTATTGTGTGCGCCACATAAAAATAAAGTCGTAGGCTTTTGATTTTTTGTATAAATAAGGCTTTACAATAGGGTCATCGATTAACAATACAAGAGATTTAAAAATATGTATTTTTATTTCCTTTTTCACTCCACTCTACTGCACACTATTTTGGTACGAGTAGTACGAGCATCGAGTACAGAATAATAATTATGGTACCTACCTACATCGATATTATTATGTCTATACGTACGAGTCAAGTTCAAATCTTTATTTGGATGATTTACATAGTCATTACATTACAAACAAAATGTATTAAACCACAGATGTATTCTTTTAGCGTCAGGAAATTAAATTGCAATAATGCAGAGCCATATAAGAAACAATGTAAGACCATTGCTTTCTATCGCTCCACAACAATGCTTTGTTATTACTGTTATTAGACATATACCTGACTGGACCGACCATTATGCCGATTTAATACATTATTATCGTAACCTTCTGCATTTTTCCTAATAGGTAAAATTAGGTACGATTTAAATAAGCTTGAAGGCCATGCATATTAGGTGTTTTTTAGTATTTTTAAACTTTCGCGATCATTGTACATAATTACTGATTAAAACGGGTATTTATCGCGTATCTACCGGTTTTATTTGTTATCCTGATGTTTCGGCTGTGACAACAGCCGTGGTCACGGGTGGAAAAGTTTTGAACAACTTACCGTCTTCTGATTTTCAATGGCACTACAAAACTCTACAATTATCATCAGACGGTAGACAGCGTGACTTTATTTTTATTTGACCTGGAGATGGAACAGATGAAACAAGCTTATGGCCCACCTGATGTTAAGTGGTACGATGCACTCCCCTCCGTCTATCAACTGGAGGCATACAGGTGTAAAACCTCATGTGCCTTCAATTTCACCGGCACCCATACCATACCCTCCAAACCGAAATACAGCTTAGCGGTAGAAATAGGTGGTGCTAGTACTTCCACGGGCGAGCCCTTTCACAAGGATCTCTACTACTCTTAACTGGACTTAATACCCCCCCCCCCCTATATTTGTTTGTATTCTGCAACATCTAAAATGTCACTCGGTCCATCGACATTTCGATCCTTCTATTTAACCTAGATAGGTAGATAGATAGAAAACGCTTTACTGTAAATCACACTTAAAATAAAAAACAATATCAATACACGCAGAAATACAATTGGCGGACTTATCGCTAAAAACAATCTCTTCCAGAAAACTTTTGGATGGACTGGATTTCACGAGAACATTATAGGATGGTAGCTTTTAATAAAAAAATAATTGAATATTGAATAAACAGTGTACTTACATAAGAAAAATAAATAAATATATACTTACTTATATTGTAAGTACTCAATAATGGATTAGGTACATAATAATATAACATAGTACATAAATATTCCATACTAATAATAAAAAGGTATATATAAAATACTATAAGTAGGTACATACTAGGTTCTTTGTCCTTTACCTATATTGTTATTTTTTTTTTTTCAAAGATGAATATAAATATTACAAAGCCTTTGTTCACAAATAACATGCCAGAAGCGATAAACAGAGTACTTGCAACATCTCACAATTAATCATCTAGAGCACGTGTAAATCGTGTAATGACCTTCAAGTTGACCGTGATACCGCCAAACAATCCAATCACTTACATAATCCGCTAAAAATGTATAACACGTATAGTGTTGAGGCAGGAAAACATGTACATGTTTATCTGATAAAATCTAGTTTCTTTGATGAGATAACCATTTACAGGTGTGTTTTTAGTTCTTTGAATTCCCAGTTCATCTTCACGTAACCTACTTTTTAAATTCCTTTTTAAACTTTCCATGATTTCTTGGCCCTATACGTTTTTCATTCGTGGTGATTTATTTTTCACGAAACTTGTATCTGATGGTTAAAAAATTTGTGTAGTTAAAGGATTCAGTACGCCTCGTCGTAAATACTGTCCTTTCATGCACATGTCACATGCCTTTCAATTGTTTTGGTTCTAACAACGTTACAATTTACAATACAAGCAGAAAGGTACTTCCTTAAAGTCATAGGTCATAAGGTCTGTTGACGCCTCGGTTTTATTAGAAACATTCACTTTACGATTCTGTATAAATGGAACTAAATGGAAACAATAATCTCCGACGAAGTTATGGCGCTAGGCATAAAACGACACGTTAATTTGAGTGCCAAATGTAAACAAGATGTCTTTGTTTTGCATAGATGAAGCTGTGACATTGATTTTAGTTGCTTGGGATATTTTTAGCAACCATGTTTACTTTATACCTAGTTGAAATTATCGAGATTCAGCTACACCTGGCGTAAGACTTCACGTGATTGAATCAATATGAACCGTAAGCGTGCACTATGCATGGTTAAATTTTTCACAATGGCGCAAATAGGCTATGAAGTGCCAGTCAGCATAGCTATTTTCAGTAAAGCCGATTTAGCAAAGAAAGTGTTGACTTTCGCTGATGGATCACTTTACACGTCACATGATTGTGTTTGTTTTGGCAAAATGAATGATCCGTAAAGGCATATACTTATTGCCCACATATTCTCCAATAAATTACCTGCAAACCTATTTGTGAGGTGATTGCTTTATTTTTAGCCGTCATCTAATTAAATTTCTAGTCTCGAAATTAAATCTTTATGTAGTACTTAACATTTCATATTTCCATACGCTCAAAGTTTATTGTATTTTCGCATCATTGAATTGATAATGTACATGAATTAGCAGTTTCAGACTTGCAAATAATGCAAAATAACGAATGTTCTTACTTTTAAGACAAATATTCCCGAAGAACCTATTCATTTACACATTTGTGAAAATGAAAAATTTATACTATTTTTTTTTATTAAAATTTTATTAGGGAATTTTACCTACAAAATGGTATAACAGCCCCATCGTACCCTTTACTAATTTATAATACTATTAAATCATATTGTATACTACTAGTGGTTCGCCCCGAACTGAGATCTCGCGTGTCTCCGATTAAAACAAAAAAATATATATAAAAAAATAAATAACCAACTTACTTGACCTATAATTTCATTCAAATTACAGGTAACGGGAGTTCATATTAATTGGTTACTTTTTTTGCGGTACAAAATGCAGTTATTCTGGATTTCAGACTTTTGCCTATATTTGTGTCACTAAAGCTACACGAATACCTTTCAGCATTGTGGGGTCACTGGTGTACCCTGTGAATTTTGTCAGTTTTGTTTTAATTATGGCAAATAATTCAAAAACTACAAGGAATAAACTAAAAATAAAAACAGGGTTGAAATGTACTAATAAAAGACCTTTCCTTTGACGTTCCATTTGACCTAATAGTCTCATTTTCATTTTTTTTACCCCTCTTGAACCTCAACATCTCAACAACCCCCAACATTTTAAGCTCATTTAGTCAGACCAAAATTGTGCCATCACTACTTACCTGTGTATCAAATTTCACGATGATCGGATCTACGCTTCGAAAGTTATCCTCGGACAAACAAACATACATACATACAATGCTGATTTGCCCAGGTTATTCGGAGTAAACAGCTCCACAACCCACTTCACTCTTTGACCCCCAACCATGTAATATAATTATATGCCTACCATAATACTTCTCTTGTATCTCTTTTTTAATGTTATATCTAAGAGATGTAACTTCATAACTTCGTTTTGATCTGTTAAACACATTCTAAATTACATTGAACCACTCCCTCCATGTTAATGTATGTCATCCAAATGTCCAACGAAAACATATCCATTGGGCTAGAAGAATGGATGACAAAATGTTGAAATGTATCATATTATACTGTTACAACTAACGGTTTCGTTTTAGATCGCCAATATGTGTTATTGCTAAGCGAATATAGGTTGTCAAGGAGCTGAATTGACACATTACTTTCCCACAACATACTTTTAACCAAAATTTATACGCTAAATAGTCGTCTTAAATGACGTCTTAATTTCACTCTCCATAACGTGTATGGGTGTACTTTTTATAAACCCTTCAATAATTCTTAAGGCCTATTTTGAACTTTTTCTAGCTTAAATAAATGAATTTTTGCACTTGTATTATATAAAATAACGTATCCAATAAAAATAAATAAATATTGCTGAACATTTCATACAGCACTATCTAGCCCCAAACTAAGCAGAGCTTGTACTATGGGAACCAGATAACTGATAGAATACTTACATACTTTTTTTGTACTTATAATATATAGAAAAACATCCAAACCCGGAACAAATATTTGTGGATCATGCAAACATTTGTCCCGCGGTGGGAATCGAACCCGTTACCTCCTGCGTCATGGCTATACGCCCACTGCGCCACGGAGGTCGTCAAATGGTCTTACTCAAGACAAAGATTACCTGAACCTGTTCATATACACATTTGTGAAAATAAAAGAGCGTCTACTACTACTAGATAGCACGAATTTGATAAATACTGCATTGCAACTGCATCGAGATTGGACCTGCGCGCGTCCCTTTGTATATTCAATCCGTACATCCCAGTTCTGCAGAAGCCTCTTACGTGAACATCTTCAGCTGAAATAATACGTTCGTTCCAAATACGATTTTATCTCACGAAAGAAAGTGATGAGTTAAAGTTTAACATGCGTTTCTCTTTGTTACAGACTGAAAGTGAGACATCATGCGAAGAAGCAGTAAGACTGACAGCGGAAGGCGCAGCCGAAGCTGACGACGATGAGGCCTACGAATACGAAATACCGCCTCCGCCTGATGGTGGTTACGGCTGGGTGGTCGTATTCGCCTCCTTTATGTGTAATCTGATCGTGGACGGCATAGCCTATACTTTCGGAATATTCCTGCCAGAATTGGTGACGTATTTCGGAGAAGGGAAGGGGACGGTTGCGTGGGTTGGAAGTCTGCTGTCCGGCGTGTATTTAGCGGCGGGTAAGTTTGCCTCGCGTTTGTATTATATTTCTTACTATATTCTTTTCTGTTTCCTCATAACGTACACTGCCGGCCAAAAGTTTGAGACCACCTACATCAAAGTAGGAAAATGAAATAAAACTCAAAATACAAAGCAAGAGGTTTAATTATGAATTAAAATACTTATTTCCTAATACACATACATTATGAAGAAAACAAAAAAATCAAGTTAAATCAACCATTTACTTTAAAAATGTCGCTCATATTTTATACAGATTTTTCGTCGAAAAACCCTCCCTTGCATTTTATTACTACTTTCACTATTCTTGGCATACGAGCAATCAATTTGTCGATTGTATCTTGTGATATATTGTTCCAGCTTTCTTGTAAAGCCTTCCACATGTCTTCTTGCGAAGTGGGACAACAACTGCGCACATTTCTATCAAGCTCTTCCCACAAAAGCTCAATCGGGTTGAGATCCGGACTCTGAGGGGGCCACACCATGTTTTTTAAAACCCCTTCTGTTTCTTTGTGTTCTAAATAACCCCTGCATAATTTTGAACTATGTTTTGGGTCATTATCTTGTTGGAAAAAAAATCCATCTCCAATTATTCTTGAACCAGACGGAATGGCATTTTGCTGTAGTATTCGTTTATATTGCTCCTTTTTCATGATTCCTTCGACTCGTACCAAATCTCCGGTTCCATGGCCCGAGAAGCATCCCCAGACCATAATGGAACCACCACCATGCTTGACTGTTGGCACCACACAGTCTGGCATCATCTTTTCCTCGACGTTACGTCGAACAAAAATTCGTCGTTTTGAACCAAATATTTCAAATTTGGATTCATCTGACCAAAGAACTTGTTTAAAGTCTTCTTCAGTCCAGTCTCGATGGGTAAGGGCCCACTGCATCCGTTTCTTTTTGTTTTGTGGCCTTAGTAGTGGTTTTCGAACGGCGACGCGACCAAATAACTTAGCATCTCTCAAACGTCTTTTTACTGTAGTCAATGATACAGGTTCTGATCGGGATTTGTTCACTTCTACGCGGATTTCTGGTGCTGTTAGGCGTCTATTCCGCTTGCTGGTAGTGACGATGAAGTGATCCTCGCGAGAAGTGGTAGTTCTCGGCCTTCCCGAACGCGAACGATCTTGATTACTGCCAGTCTCCTTGTATCGGGTTATTGTGTTATGAACACAAGTCTTCGACAACTTAAGTTGAGAGGCAATCGCACGTTCAGATTTGCCTTCGCCGTATAAAACAACTATGGCAGAGCGAGTTTCACTGCTAATTTCGCGAACTTTTCCCATTTTAAGATGTCTTCACTGTAACAACGACGAGCTCAGACTAATAAGGTAGAAAATAATTTACTCCATAAAAACTTAGGTACTAAATATGTTTTAGGAAGCTAACATAATCCCTGATATCGGTTAACGCGAAACAAACCCAAAACAATAAGTAATGAGCAGATCATAAAAATATTACAATGACTCTACCACCTGGTCCTTGCGCGGCGCTCATTGATGTTTTGAAACAATAGACCTTTTTAGGATGATAACTTAAACAACAACATAAATAATGACTCTTAGAAATTCTTTAATAATAATAGAATACGCAGGTGTTCAAATTAGCTCATTATCATATGTGTACTTTGAAATATTTTGTTGGTGACAAAGATTTTTACAGTGGTCTCAAACTTTTGGCCGGCAGTGTAATTTTATCATATAATGAGTGTTTCAATAATTACACTGTGAGAAAATCATATTCCTTTTATAAAGAGGGCTCTAACCTTTTTGTCAGTGCCCTCCTATGGCAAAAGAGTGATAAGCATCGTCAGCGCAAAGTTAAGAGGCTGACCAGTCAGATAAGCTGGCATTCTTTCAAACGTAGCTTACAATAAGTAATATACTGGTATCCTTGACCTCAATGAGGAAGAATCATCTGCAGTTTTCCATCCGCTCGGCGGCCCTGCGCTAATCTGTCCAACTCATGTCCATTTCCTATTAATTTGGGTCACGTTTGAATGCATGCGCCCACTTGGTATTCATGTGACAACTGCGCTATGAATGCACACTTTATTAGAAGTGTTTATATGTATTATTTTGTATAGTTCATATCCAGTACAAGCAGTTCTAAGTCAGGTTTCCTTATTAAAATTATTATTTGCATTATAATATTAATCATGTGATATAAATAAATAAATATTGCTGGACATTTCACACAGCGCTATCTAGCCCCAAACTAAGCAAAGCTTGTACTATGGGAACCAGATAACTGATAGAATACTTATATACATTTTTTTTTGTAAATACATACTTATAATATATAGAGAAACAACCAGACGCGGAACAAATATCTGTAGATCTTGCAAACATTTGTTCCGCGGCGGGGATCGAACCCGCTACCTCCTGCGTCTCAGCCGGCTATTCGCACACTGCACCCCGGAGGTCGTCAAATGACAAACATGTTCTGGCTGGACTGACTGACTTTTCATAATTACACTGAAGTATCCACTATTAAAGAATTTAGCTTTAGGCAATTTTTACTTAAGTTATATCAAAGTATTTCTACAAAACCATGTTTGACTGTAACACGTGATAATGATAATTTATCGATAATAGACAGTGGCATGCAAGGCGCCAACTTATTATCACGATAAAAAATATTATATCAACTCTCTTAAATTAAGTTGTAAAACTCTGTCAGTCGTTATGGAACCTCTATTTTTAAATTTACTATCAGCTTATCGTACAGCAAGCAGCTCAATTAATAATTGAGACTAAAACTAGATTGCAATAATTTAGTTTAAACGTGAATTTGCTGTGATGCCGTCAGCATTTGCGAAAAAAGATCCAAGTCGAACGCCACCCTGAGGATCCACGGGCACTGGTGGATGTTTCTACTAATGGGTTCTAGAAAACCGATGCTTTGAAAATGGGGGCGATTACTAGTATTAGTCATACATGTGTACGTGTAGCAGTAAACCGAACCAATAGTTCCATATGAAGAAAAAGGGTGCCAAGTGCAACTTTTGGGAAGGAAAGTTTGCTACATTTGCAAAGTGAGGGCGTTATATTTATATCTTCCTTCGAAAGGATCTCAAGAGCGTAATCCTAAGAAGTCCCTAGTACATCGGCAGATAACTAAATATATTTACAATAGTTCTTATCAGTACAATACAGTTTAATGACCGGCACAATGATCTAAACATTTCCAACGCACTAAATTATCTTAGTGTCGACAGAACGCTTTGATAACCTCCTTAGGATCTCTAGTTTCTAATATCTTAAGACTCACAATATGAGTACAGCACATCAAAATGTATCCACGTAAGGAATTCCACGGTTCAGTTAGCTCAACACCATGTATTTTCTGCTTGGTAAGGTTGACTAAACTTTAGATGATGGTACAGATTTATAGAACAGGTGCTGGGCAAGCTTGCAGTCTTAAAGTCTTGTCTCGACAGTACAGCGGTTGTGTGCTACTTTTGCCACCACACGATGTATAAATCAGCTTCAATCGTTGTAGAGACCTCACTACAGCATCACACACAACATTATAAATTTCAATGTTCCGATTATGGATGTGTGCTATCCACAGAATAGAGGTGCTACCCATTCACGTCCTAGCCAACCTTTAGTTTGTAACCAGGAATAGCTTTATATATTAAAAAAACAATTAGATTTTCTAGTTTCGTGATAATAACCCACGTGTATCTGACTTTGAGTCACAGTAGTTGCAAATGATGGTACATGTAAGGCACGTGTAGAATTTAATTATATAATTTTGGTCCTATACAAAGTTGCATCATGGTACTTTTTCTATTCTGTGGCTTTATATAGTACCTACAACATAAGGATACAAATTAAATATTGAATATCGCAGCGTAGCATCGATCCCTTGAACTAAATAGCCAGTAGCTATTTAAATGATACTCCGTAGAGATCATGTTTGCTATGTAGGTTTTGATACCAAGTTGGACAATTATTTCTAACATTTAGCATGATTACGTAAATTAATAGTCATTTTAGAACAGCAAGTCACCATGAACCTCTACATTTACTTATTTATGTGTCTACCTAAAAGTAACAAAATAATAACTCTGGACTTGAAGTAAACCGGTCCTTTCTAGGCAAGCGTGGTCCCATTTTTGACCATAGCATCATTTACTTACTAACAACTACCAAGTAATGGATTTTAGACTTTAAACAATTAATTGATCGAGCGAAGCGAGATCTCCAAATCAACTTGGACAAATCGGCGTTGTATGTATGTATGTATGTTTGTTTGTCCGAGGATAACTTTTGAAGCGTTTATCCGATCATCGTGCAATTTGGTATATAGGTATATAGTAATGACACAATTTTGGTGTGATTCAATGAGCTCAATGAGCAATGAGAGAAAATGTTGGGGGGTTGTTGAGATATTGGGGTTCAAAAGGGGTAAAAAAAAACAAAATGGGACTATCCGGTCAAATGGCACGTTTAATAAAAGGTCTTTGTGGGTACATTTCGACCCCGTCTTTATTTTTAGTTTAAACCTTGTAGTTTTTAAGTTATTAGCCATAATATAAACTGAACTTTGACAAAATTCACAGGGTACACCAGTGACCCCACAATCCTGAAATTTTGTATGCGTGTAGCTTTAGTTACACAAATATAGGCAAAAGTCTGAAATCCAGAATAACGGCAATTTCTACCCCATAAAAGTATAACCAAATAACATGAACTCCCGTTACCTGTAATTTGAAGTAAGTTCGTTAATCATTTCGTGGCACTAATTTGATAGTCAAAGATTACGAATAATATTGTTTTTTTTTATGGGAGACTCGCGAGATCTCAGTTCGGGGCGAACCACTTGTAAAAAAAGAGAATTATATACAATTTTCTTTACTTCAATGGCTTTTTTTTATGCTACAAGGTTAACAATGACGTCTTCAAATTATTTTCTTAACTCCCTAAAATAACTCAAGACCCCTTAATAAAAGCAAAAAAAAAAAAAAACTCAAGTCAGCACGATAACTCGTTTACTGTAGAAAAAATTTAAACAACACATTTCATCAATATTTTAGACAATGTGGCAATTTGATCTTAATTTTTCATTAGCCCAAAAATATAAACTAAATCAAAACATTGCAAAAGTATGAATAAAATATATTTCTTATTCTGGAAAGAAGTCCACCTTTTTATCGCCTACCTATTTGCAAATATATTGCACTTAATTATGAAATAACAACGCATTAATATCTTTATATTGATACTATTATGGAAAATTAATATTTTAGTCGTCAAATACGAATGATATTAGCTTCTGTGATTATATTTATCACACATTGAAATGTGCATAAACTGCATTCAGGTTTTCACCGTACACTAGTTTTCCAAGAAATTATATTGCGATCGATTAAGTAGATTTTAAATGAATAATGGCGTGTTAGCCTGGGAAGTTATCGATCCATACATATGCAGACATAAAGCATCGATAGACGACCCAGTTTGGCTGGATCCAACTATCCAATGTGGCGTCACGTACAACCATATTGTATTGTGTATAGGCTGGTCGGGTGCTGTCCGACCAACCATTACATTATTTTTACTGGCTGGGTGTTTAGGCCCAGCTAAAATGAGTTGTCTGTTAATGCTCTTATTAACGCTGGTATTTGAGAAGGTTCTATTTTCTACCTGAACATTGCAATCGTGTGAACTTATTTTATACTAGTGGTACGCCCCGAACAGATCTCCCAAAACACAAAAAAAATATTCTTAGGGCAGCTCGCGCAACGATGCCTAAACGTAGTTAGTGGCTAAATATGATTTAAGGAGTTGTCAAGTCATACAATTTTAAACATGTTTAGTCGCTTAATACGTTTAGGGATCGTTGTGCAAGCCGGCCTTAATCTTTGACTAATAAAATAGTGCCTCAAAATACACAACCAAATAACTTGACCTACAGTTTCATTCAAATGACAGGTAATAGGAGTTCATGTTAATTACACACATCTAATAACTTAAAAACTACAAGGTTTAAACTAAAAATAAAAAAAGTTTTCTAAGTAAAATATGTCTCATTCTTTCTTAGAGAAACCAAGCGTCAATTGCACCCCCTCAGGCTAAGCTCCCTGGTAATTCCAGCTCCAGGTCACAGTGCTAAGCTTTCTCACTTTCTAGAGCTTATAACAGTGATGATTAATCACTACCATTTCATAAAATTATTTTTTGTTTGTTACAGGTCCAGTAGTGTCAGCACTATGCAACAAGTACGGGTGTCGAGCGGTATGCGTCGCCGGTTCTCTGGTGGCGTGCCTCGCCTTTGTACTCTCAACATTCAGCAAAAGCGTCACTATGATGATGCTGACGTATGGACTGCTAGGAGGTTAGTTCTCTTTACCATCTCTTAACTCGCCTTTGTACTTTCAACATTCAGCAAAAGCGTCACTATGATGATGCTGACGTTTGGACTGCTAGGAGGTTAGTTCTCTTTACCATCTCTTAACTCGCCTTTGGACTCTCAACATTCAGCAAAAGCGTCACTATGATGATGATCACATATGGACTGCTAGGTAGGAGGTTAATTCTCGTTACCTTCTTTTACCTCGCCTTTATACTCTCTAAATTCAGCAAAAGCGTAACTATGATGATGATCATAAATGGACTGCTAGTGAAGAGGTTAGTTCTCGTTATTTTCTTTTACCTCGACTTTGTGCTCTCAACATTCAGCAAAAGCGTCACTATGATGATGATCACATATGGATTGCTAGGTAGGAAGTTAGTTCTCGTTACCTTCTTTTACCTCGCCTTTATACTCTCAACATTCAGCAAAAGCGTCACTATGATGATGATCATATATGGACTGCTAGTGAGGAGGTTAGCTCTCGTTATTTTCTTATACCTCGCCTTTGAACTCTTAACATTCAGCAAAAGCGTCACTATGATGATGCTGAAGTATGGATTGCTAGGAGGTTAGTTCTCTTTACCTTCTCTTAACTCGCCTTTGTACTTTCAACATTCAGCAAAAGCGTCACTATGATGATGATCATATATGGACTGCTAGTGAGGAGGTTAGTTCTCGTTATTTTCTTTTACCTCGACTTTGTGCTCTCAACATTCAGCAAAAGCGTCACTATGATAATGACCACATATGGACTGCTAGGAGTTAAGTTCTCTTTACCTTCTTTTACTTCGCCTTTGTACATACTCTCAATATCAAGCAAAAGCGTCACATACATTTGTCTCTGCCTGTTTAGCATAGGTGCATGCAATAAAAACAGATTATATGCAGATTATAAAGTATGTATAATCTAGAAAATCTATTGATATAAGATTAAAATACTTGTATGGAAAATAAGTACATAAACGGATCTGCGACAAGCCGCACGAGTAAATCAATATTTTATTTTAAATTAGCAGTTACTTTAAACACATTGTTTGGCGTTTCCCACGAAAACATCAAAGTCAACATTCCGTTTCAAAAATCGATAACTAAGTATATTTTGTATGAAATAATATACCTTTTTGCACACCATAAAAGAAACACTTAAATAATAGAAGGCATAGTCAGAAATACAATCAGCGGTCTTATCGCTAAGAAGTGTTTTTTATACTTGTTTACAAATTCACAAATTCAAGCCCATCATCGGCTTAGGATAGAACCGAGTTCTTCCGCAATAGCTTTTCTAGTTAATATTCAGAGGGAGTATGGCCTCCAGCTAACTTTATTAGTTTTCCGACAAAGGAGTAGTCACGTGAAAGGCTTAGCCTTGGCTTCCAAAGGTTATGTTTTCTAAACCTAGAAGGTACTAAATACGATGTTCAAATTAACACCTTCGAAAGACATGTACAAATAAGGTGCGTGACCTACGAGGCAATACTTTGTTATAGGCGTAGTTTCCACTTAACATGGCGGGCCATAAGCTTGTTCCATCTCCAGTAGCCCTAGCACAGTAACTGTAGAGAAGGATTTAGTCATGAGTCATTTATCGGAACAGACACTTGTCGACCGTCTCGAGCACGGCGATTGCGAGAGTGAACGGTAAGAAAAGTTGTCGACACTTCCTCGACAGTAGTCTACAACGCCGAGCACGATAGCCATCATTTTCTCTATCTTTGACATTTAAGGATAGACAACTTTCTTCTGAAATGGTCTAGGTCTTACGATGCCTAGACTACACTGTCTTCTCAAGTTGTCTCTTTCGCACTCTTCTCAATCACGCGCTTGCCAACAATTTTTGATAAGATATTTGATTAATTATATATACAACGTACGTTGCTATAGACAGAGTATCTTTCTCTTGTCTAGGAATAAAACTTATTGAGCCTGGTCGTGGCAAAGACAATTTCGTAAGAATCGACAGAGAATGGAATAGAATAACGCTTTATTGTACATCACACTCAAATTTAAAAACAATATATAAAAAAACAAATAACAATACACGCAGAAATACAAGTTGCGGTCAGAGCCTTGTCGTCTCTTCGAAGAGTAGACAAGGAAATCGCTGTGCTAGCCCTGCAGGAAGTAAAAAAAAGTTCTCTGCAGGTCAGCGATCTTGATAAGACAATAATAGTTCTGAAGACTTTTGTAAATAATATAATCCAATAGTGTAGTAAAGATCAACGTAAAAATTAAAGATAACACGTATGTGACATCAAGCAGATGTCACATACGTTTTAATAGCTCATAGATATTCTATTTGTAGAATACTGAAATCGTAACTTACAGACGATTGCACTAAAACCGTATAACTCATCCGTATCCCTCAGGGTCAAAATAGACGACAAAATAAACGTCTAGTCGAAAACGAGCAAATATCATGAGACACATGCCATTTCAATTATGCAAGGTGGGTGACGCCAATGTCTAGATTTTATATTTAAACTGGATGATTTATTCAACGGAATAAATGTATATAAATAAATAAATATTACTGGACATTTCAAACTAAGCAAAGCTTGTACTATGGGAAACCAGATAACTGATAGAATGCTTAAATGCTTTTTTTTGTAAATACATACTTATAATATATAGTAAAACATCCAGCCCCGGAACAAATATATGTAGATCACATAAACATTTGTTCTCCTCCTGCGTCTCAGCCGGCTATTCGCACACTGCGCCACGGAGGTCGTCATATATGGATAAATAAAGTGAGGTGGTAAATATCCCCGAATGGCCTTGTAAAAATGAACAACAGAAATTGTTGAAAATTTCGTATAAAGTAATGTTTGATGTTGAAATGCTTCCCTTGGAAATTTTTTGATAAAAAAATAACAATAAGTTTAAAACATTGCGTCACCAAAACATGTGGAAACTTCCATTAAATGTGAAGTATGTATTTGACAGTTTAACGATGTTGACACACTGTGCACCGACAAGGCATTAAACAGGAGTTGGCTTATGTAAATCTATGGCAAGACCTTGGCACATTGGCACGATTATAGCCAAAGCATTGTGATACGTCCTTCGCAACTTGGCACCAGGTAAGGTATAAAAAAGTAAAGGAATAAAATGTATTTCCGTCTGTTTTAACTGACCCACATCATATCCAATTGAAAACAAAAAGTTACTTACGCCAAATAATAAGGAAAATCCGGAAATTTATTCACTGTTTTGGCAACTTAGCGTAAGCAATTGAACCATTGTGTCATGTATTGCTTTGTAAGGATATAGCTAGGTGACAAAACAATATAATAATAGCATTTGAAATGCTCCATTAATAATAAACAATTTCAAATTCACTTGTATTCTTTATACAAGTGAAGGTAGCACAATGCAGTCAGAAATATCTGCAGTGCCTAAGAAATCCTAAATAAATAACTTAAAGGCTAGCTGGAGTTTTCTATCCCGTCCAGTTTCCTTTGTTATCATGGCATTTGAAGATTTGTATGTAGATCAAAGATGTAGTACATTCTTTGTTTGGATGCTTCGTCAGACTGCACGGGAAAAATATTTATTCAAGGCAACTTATTTATTTATCCATATGTTCTTTATGTGAAACTGTAAAAGCTAATGGCTGATGTTTGCACTCAATAAATAAAAGTGTAGCTCTCTCGGTAGATCGCACAAATAAATGAATTGGCTAGTTTAATTAATTGATTGAATTCCCCAGTGGTCATTTAAAAGGAGCTCTAGCTAAGTGATCTGTTAAATGGACCTGTTAATGTAGTTAGGGGTTGAAGGTTCTATTTCTATAAAACTACATTATGTGTTATAGAAATATGTGTTGGTATTTAAATTTGGCTATCTCATAGCTAGTGGTATATTTTATAGCAAAAAAGAGGTTTGGATTTTCAATATGTACATTTCAGTAATACAGGAAATATTTCATCGTTTAGAAGTCACCAAATAATGATTTCCTTATAAACCAGCTCGCTCACAGAGTGAAACAAAACGTTCCCAGCTCTTTGTTCTCAAACCCTTGGAAACTCGCGCTCGGTAGAATTGGACATTTGCCAGAAAAGACGGATAAACGAAACAGCTTAACCGACACTCCACGAAGGGCTGTTAAACCCTTCTGACAATTAGCTATGAGTAGTAGGATGCTTTTCTATTTCACCATTCTGCGAATGTGAAGAACGATTTGGCGATTTGAATTAGTGATAGAATATGTTCGTAATCAATAAATCATCTTTCGCTTTCCCCCTCATGTATAGTTTATTATTAAATGAAGGGTGGGTTTCCTGGAAATTCCTTTGGGTTAATGCCCTCAAAAATGCCGGTATACATTGGATACTAAATTAAGTTCAAAATGGATCTGCCGTATTTAAATAAAACTTGTAACATTCAAGTTACAAGATAAGGTTCAAGATAAGGAGTGGATGACGGATTCTTTAATTTGAATCGTTATTCCGATGGTGACCATCAAAAGCTTCTGTTATTAAAAGTTCATGTGAACGCCGTAGTAACTTTTTCACCCAACAAATGTTCGATTTTGTATCAAAGCATAATAAGAATTGCTTTAAAAAACCAAGTTTTTACAATGAGACCGAATAATAAGAAATGCGGAGCAGTTGACAAAAGACAGAGATTTGAATTCTGCACACCGGGCCAAGTACTTATTTAGTCTGTGACCGGCTGATTCCTGTTTGTTGTGAACCCGCTTTGACTTGAAGGTCGTGAGGAATCTCTTGGCACTGCGCCAGATGTTGCAGACTTACCGGCGCCCTGTGGCTTGCCTTAATTGCTATATCGCCTTTAAAACTAATATTGACAGAGCAGTTTACTTGCCTACTTCAAAGTAACTTCGTACGAGCTATAGTGGCCAGCCAGGTTGGAACCTTGGGGCAGACTAAAAACCGCCGATATTTTTATAGTCAGTCAGTATGGGTACATACTTATATTAACAATACCGTGCGTAGAGAAGGAAAAAAGTACACCAAGATCATCAAGTTCAAGCAAGTGAAAATCCTATAAAGTTTCCTTTCCGGGAAACAGGCGCGGGTTTATAGACTTTTCAATTCAAAATATAAGAAGTGTTGTTGCGCAATTTCCTTAGTATGGACTACTTTCGCACTGAAATAAGTGACAATCATAGCTCATTGATTTGGAAAATTGCAATTTCCTGATCATTCGAAAATCAACGAAATACCGTGACAGTTGGTAGATTTACTGATTCACCGTTCTATTTGCGTCCTGTTTCCTGGGCGTTTACCTTTTATTCGATCCAATCATAAAACTATATTTGCTTATAATCCATTTTCTATTGGGAAGTTTCCTGTTGCAATATTCTTTTATTTTTGCAATAAACATAATCGAAACAGCAAAAAATGTAACATAATACGTTGAGACCTGCTCGTAAAAACGTGTCGATTACACCGGTCTCCATATTGACCTAATTCTGCCATAGCGCAATTATCACGTGTGGGATTTATTCACCACGAATATTTCTGTAGAGGTTTTATTTAATAAGTATGAAAGATGTAGGTAATACGAGTTAAGTGTGAACCAGTTCCCACGGTATTGGAATTTCGCATAACCGTCAAGTTCTAATCATCATCAGTAACGTTAGGTGGATCCAACTATATATATATATATATATATATATATATTTTATACATTATAGGCTAGCGTTTGACCATGATCTCGCCTGATGGTAAGCGATGATGCAGTCTACGATGGTACACGCTTGCCTAGAAGAAACCTATTCAATAGAGAAAGTTAACCAGGTTGTAGCTATCAGGAAACACAGACTCAGGCAAGGCGTTCCACTCTTTAGCGGAAACAATCTCTCTTTATCTTACAATCTAGACGAAAGTCTTGTACATTATAGGGAAGAAAAAGAAATGGAGATAAAATACCTAAACTGTAGCAAAGCCTAAAAAGTAAATAGAAAGAACAAATCATAAAGTCTACAGGAAATATGCCTCTGCAAAATGTGACATCCTTAGTTTCGATGGAAGTACAAATATGTGAACCAGTTGTTGTATTAAAATGTTTGGATGATTAACACCATGCTTAGCGCCAATTGCTCCTTGTTGATACCCGAGTTAGCTGATGAGATCATCGGCTCTCAATGTCAAGAGAACTGAGAAGATGACACTTCCAATACGATAAATAGTTTTGAAATCAATTTGATGCCCTGAAGATTTAATGGTGAAACTCGCATATTGTTGTCACAGAGAAAAATGGAACCGTTGTGGGGCGCATGCGACAAATCTTATAATTCGAAATAGTTATAAATAATACTGGCCCATTTTTATAGTAAAAAAAAAACAAACATATTTTTATTTTAATGCTAAAGGGGCCAAAATGGTGCCGGTCAACAGTTCAAAATTGAGTTACTAGGTCGAGTGGGGTATCATATAAAAAAGCTTAACATACTCATCCCAAAACCATTTATGTCGTATAGTTTTGGATGTATGCTGAAAAATGTCATCCCCCCTTATCTACGAAGTTTTCTAAGCGAAATATCTGAAATTAATGTTTGATAGATATATATACCATAGATAGGCCAGTTTTTTAGAAATCTGCTCGAAAAGTTTACATAATTTACCAGTCTTGTTTTTTATTATTTTATGCTAAAATCTCTTTGAGATTCAAACTACCTGGTTACTTCTAAGGTTTTTCTGGTTAATTGATATTATTTGACTTAACTCTGGTGGGACTTTATTCAAGTACTATACAGGTACTAAGATTTTAAAACTATACCCAAAATTTTCAAGCCGAGACTGGACTTGAACCCGCAACCTAAAATCTCAGAATTTTCCGAAAGTGTTCGGATAACACTCTAAAAATAAAATACTACTATAAACTAGTAGGAATGACAAAGGTTTGGACTCCGGACCTCATCCTATTGATTTGTTTCAAGCTGTAGAGATAATTATGATGAGTAATTATGTCGCGTATTCCTAAGAATGTGTCCTGATTAATTATAAAGAATTCGTTCTGAAAACAAAACAAGTACCTTATAGGTCAGTTAGTGGCTTGGATACAGATTATTTAATTACCTACTTTTTACATTGACTCAAGTGTTACGGGGTTAGTAGACGATCCTTTGTAATTACGATCTAGTTTTTGCATTTATTATTCTGTATTGTAATTTGATTAACACTGGAATATGTACCGGAAAATGACGCATTGCTGACGATAGGACGATGACCCCTGAAGGCAGCAACCCATATATTCTTTGTGCAATTTCATCGTTTTCAAATAATCGCCAGTCAACACTGACTCACTTGTGTATCATATGCCTAATTATTGCGCAGTTGGTTAAACAGTTATTCTGTACACCCAAAGTCAACACCAGTGCAATGTGTTTTCGTCCATACATCTGCATTGTTTTAATTAATGTTGCCAAGGATAAAACGTATAAACGATGCTTCCTTTTGAATTTATTATCAAGTAGCTGCCGCCCGCGTCTTCGCATGCGATGTTTGTTAATAAAACATTACTCTCCTTCATCGCAGTCGGTTAAAAAGTAGCGTATGTCCCAATCTCGGTCATAATCGAACTATTCTGTATACCAAATTTTATCAAAATCTGCACAGCCGGACGGTCAAATCAGACAGAGTTACTTTTGAATTTATAATATTAAGTATGGATATAGATGAATTAGGTATTATTAGTGATGGGTAGGTAGGTGAGAGTTTGTAGACCAAATGGCCTGTGCACTTTAACTAATAGATAAGACTAAACAATGGTATTGTATTTACAATAGACCGTTCAAAGGTTTCGAATAATGAATTCATCAATACCCTTTTATCTTCTTATTAGAATATGAAATGAATGAATTGAGAAATCTTCCTTTTATTCTTTACTAGCTGATCCGCCCGCGGCTTCGTACACGTGGTTTGTCAATAAAACATTACCCTCCTTCTGTGCAGTCGCGTAAAGTGTATCCTATGTCTCAAGTCCATTCATAATCTATCTATGTACACTGCCGGCCAAAAGTTTGAGACCACCTACATCAAAGTAGGAAAATGAAATAAAACTCAAAATACAAAGCAAGAGGTTTAATTATGAATTAAAATACTTATTTCCTAATACACATACATTATGAAGAAAACAAAAAAATCAAGAAAAATCAACCATTTACTTTAAAAATGTCGCTCATATTTTATACAGATTTTTCGTCGAAAAACCCTCCCTTGCATTTTATTACTACTTTCACTATTCTTGGCATACGAGCAATCAATTTGTCGATTGTATCTTGTGATATATTGTTCCAGCTTTCTTGTAAAGCCTTCCACATGTCTTCTTGCGAAGTGGGACAACAACTGCGCACATTTCTATCAAGCTCTTCCCACAAAAGCTCAATCGGGTTGAGATCCGGACTCTGAGGGGGCCACACCATGTTTTTTAAAACCCCTTCTGTTTCTTTGTGTTCTAAATAACCCCTGCATAATTTTGAACTATGTTTTGGGTCATTATCTTGTTGGAAAAAAAATCCATCTCCAATTATTCTTGAACCAGACGGAATGGCATTTTGCTGTAGTATTCGTTTATATTGCTCCTTTTTCATGATTCCTTCGACTCGTACCAAATCTCCGGTTCCATGGCCCGAGAAGCATCCCCAGACCATAATGGAACCACCACCATGCTTGACTGTTGGCACCACACAGTCTGGCATCATCTTTTCCTCGACGTTACGTCGAACAAAAATTCGTCAAAACAAAAAGAAACGGATGCAGTGGGCCCTTACCCATCGAGACTGGACTGAAGAAGACTTTAAACAAGTTCTTTGGTCAGATGAATCCAAATTTGAAATATTTGGTTCAAAACGACGAATTTTTGTTCGACGTAACGTCGAGGAAAAGATGATGCCAGACTGTGTGGTGCCAACAGTCAAGCATGGTGGTGGTTCCATTATGGTCTGGGGATGCTTCTCGGGCCATGGAACCGGAGATTTGGTACGAGTCGAAGGAATCATGAAAAAGGAGCAATATAAACGAATACTACAGCAAAATGCCATTCCGTCTGGTTCAAGAATAATTGGAGATGGATTTTTTTTCCAACAAGATAATGACCCAAAACATAGTTCAAAATTATGCAGGGGTTATTTAGAACACAAAGAAACAGAAGGGGTTTTAAAGAACATGGTGTGGCCCCCTCAGAGTCCGGATCTCAACCCGATTGAGCTTTTGTGGGAAGAGCTTGATAGAAATGTGCGCAGTTGTTGTCCCACTTCGCAAGAAGACATGTGGAAGGCTTTACAAGAAAGCTGGAACAATATATCACAAGATACAATCGACAAATTGATTGCTCGTATGCCGAGAATAGTGAAAGTAGTAATAAAATGCAAGGGAGGGTTTTTCGACGAAAAATCTGTATAAAATATGAGCGACATTTTTAAAGTAAATGGTTGATTTTTCTTGATTTTTTTGTTTTCTTCATAATGTATGTGTATTAGGAAATAAGTATTTTAATTCATAATTAAACCTCTTGCTTTGTATTTTGAGTTTTATTTCATTTTCCTACTTTGATGTAGGTGGTCTCAAACTTTTGGCCGGCAGTGTATATAGGTACCAAATTCCATCGATTTCGGTGAGCCGTTAAGTCGTGAAAAGGTAACAAATAGACAGAGAGACTTACTTTTAAATCGGTATGATAGATTATAATCTGGATTAACACATAGGCTACTTTTTGTTGACAAACAACGCGTGCGGCTTCGCACGCGTTGCTGGCGGAAGCATCTTAACCTTCCTCTTGAATCACTCTGTCTATTGCTGAAAACTTATTAAAATCCGTTGAGTAGTTTAAAAGATCTAAAATAATAGACAGCGGAAGCGACTTCATTTTATATTATGTAAAGAAGTCCTTTTACCTCTCCCCAAATTATACGCAACCGCTCCAACCAAATTGGTCAAAGTCCTCGGTAATTTGGTTCGGTGCCAAATTGAGCGACGCACTAATCATAGGTAGTTCTTTACTCAACACTTGAAAGATTTTTTTGGCATGCAAATAACTGGAGACGCCTACGACGAGACGCTGTTGATTGTGTTGGTACTTATCAGCTGGCTAACTTACAATACATATATTATACAACACTCGATAGTACTCGTATATATCTGTTCGCAATTATTTTAATGTACTCTGTGATGTGCATGTGTGCTGTACGGAAATAAAACAGAAGTAATGGTTCATAATCATGATAGTACTAAAAGCCATTGATCATGTAATTGCGTTGTCAATGAAACGGATGATTGAAAAAGTAGATAGCTATAATGAATGACTGCCAGTAAAACTAGGATTTTATTATCACGAACTACCACGCTATTATCTACTTACAATCGTAGTACCCCCCCGCCTGATTTTACCACCCCACAGGAACAGTTACCACCCGGGCATGATCTGCAGTGGCCAGTCTGGAAATCCTTAAACAGGCTCCGCACCCAGGTTGGCCGCTGCAGACTTATATGTGCAAATGGGGATTCAGGGACCCTAACTTGACGCAGTGCGACTGCGGTGATCCCACGCAGTCAATGCAGCACTTGCTAATGTGCCCTTTATGTCCGAACACATGCACGATGGAGGACCTAATGGCCGCCTCGCCTGATGCCATTGCTGTGGCCAAACACCTGTCCAACATACTATGAATGGAAACGTAGAACTCTTGACTCGCTAAGAAGAAGAAAAAGAATCGTAGTACCCGTCAAGGCACACGCCAATACATTTTTATATTGCTGTGGTGCCTTACCGATCACGCTTGATATGTCCTTGCCCTAATGATTTCTATTTCCTTGTCTAGGTATAGGATTCGGTATGATCTACCTGCCGTCTGTAGTAGCAGTCGGCTACTACTTCGAGACCCGTCGTTCCCTCGCCACAGGCATCGCAGTATGCGGGTCGGGGGTGGGAACGTTCAGTTTCGCTCCTCTCGCCGCGATTCTGATGCGGGAATTCGGCTCCTGGCAGAATGCGAACCTACTGCTTGCGGGCTTGATCCTAAACTGCGCTGTATTCGGCGCTTTGATGAGGCCGCTTGTCTATCCTAAGGTAATTACTGTTAGATTAAGGTCATGCCTCACTTTAACAGCATCGCTGCGGCACGGAAAATAACTTGCCATTCAAGTTAGAGTTTTAAATTGTGTGCATTGAAAGTATATTGACGACCTCCGTGGTGCAGTGGGCGAATAACCAGCTGAGACGCAGGAGATAGCGAGTTCGATTCCCGCCGCGGAACAAATGTTTGCGTGATCTACAGATATTTGTTTCGGGTCTGGATGTTTTTCTATATATTATGAGTATGTATTTACAAAAAAAAGTATATAAGTATTCTATCAGTTATCTGGCTCCCATAGTACAAGCTCTGCTTAATTTGGGGCTAGATAGCGCTGTGTGAAATGTCCTGCAAATAAAAAAAAATAAAAAAAAATTCTTTAGCCACCGGTATCACTTTATTTATTAACATGAATACCTGTTCAATCTCACCTGATGGTAAGCGATGATGTGGTCTAAGTTAGAGTGCGAAGATCTAAAAGACTCTTATTCAGTCTTACCTAAAACAGATCCGTATCTTTAGGAAATACAGACGATCGACGACGGTAGACTTTTCCATACCTTAGTGATACGTTGCGAATTTGGCTATTACGAAATGAAACTCTTATGCCATAATGGTAAAGCTAATACTATTAAGTTCTACCATAGTAGATAGGTCATATTCAGTGTCAGACTTAAAACTATTGGCACATCATGCCACTAGTTCATTGGTCAACTTGTGCCAAATCAATAACAATTTTTTATTGCGGCGGAGCCATCCTAAAAAGGATCTTCTGACCGATGCCTAAAGAACTAGTTATGTTGAAATGATTCGAAGGTTGCCATGCATGCTAAATGTTATTATGTTGTTTCCAGACGGCAGGTGAAAAGCCACTCCTGCAGCGAATGGCTGAAGAGAAACGAATGCAAATGGAGCGAGGGTCCATCGGAGGGTCTTACTTCCTGGTGCAAAGACCCGACGGTACTATGGAGAAACGAATGAAGGTAAGCTTGATATCATAAATCCTCTACTAGATGGTATACTTTTTTTTATATGACATGGAGATATGCTGGAGATATGAGTATGCTTACTGGAAAGCACTAAAACCGCAATAAACATTAACCGCTATTATCTTTAAAATAGTTATACTTTTTCTTTCGTGTCAATGATAAGCTAAACTTATTTTAGGGTAATACTTTGCCACTTCTATAGCGTTGGGCGTAGCTTTGTTGAGTTCATCCCTTGTGCAGGAGGTAGGGCACAAGGGTCAGGAGAGCAGATGAGACATGGACTGAATGGGTGCTCCGCAGTCGCAATCAATCCGGAAGGAGTCTCTTAACCTCATTTAAACAGGATTTGTCTGCAGCGGCTAATTTGGGTCCGGAGTTTGTTCATTGACTTTCAGACTGACCAAGGCAGGTCATAACCTGGGGGGAGGTGTTCCTTCGGAGTAACAAAATCAGACGGTGCCGTGGTGAAGGGTGCGTCTCCTTCCATGCGTTGATTTTCATTGCCGCCGGGTGGTCTTGTCCGTATGAAGCTCTTGCGACTTTTCAAACGGGCTGCTGGAATTTGGTGGCCAAAAAGGGGGTGACGGTGGTCGGTTGCCTGAGTAGCCTTCTCTGTAGCACAAGCAACATCCCGCCTGATGGCAGGTGGTGCTATGCCCGCCAGTGGGCAGTATAGCATGTTTAAAGGTGTCTGCTTCAGGCAACCAGTTATCGTGCGGCAGGTTCTGTGTTTTGTCTTTTGCATTGACAGACAGTTTCAACTCCGATCGAAAGAGGCAAAATACGGTGTAACTATTCCAAGAATAATGCTAATTTGTTATTATTGTGGTAAGGAAAACATGAGGAATTGCGAGGCTTAGTTAGTTTTGCACGTATTGGCCATGTCTTTACTCAGGTTTAAGATATGTTTATTTCTATAAGTTCAGAAAAGACATTTCACACAGCGCCATCTAGCCCCAAACTAAGCAAACCTTGTACTATGGCAACCAGATAACTGGTATAATAGTTTTGTATATATTTTTTTATATTCGTACTTATAATATATAGAGAAACAACCAGACCCGAAAAAAGTATATGTACATCATGCAAAAATTTATCCCGCGGCGAGAATTGAACCCGCAACCTCCTGCGTCTTAGCCGCCTACTCAATCAATTAATTGATCATCAACATTTGCCTGAAATATGAACAAAAATGTATTTGTATTTTTGAAACTATCATGGTTATGAACACTATTTGCATTAAAAACGGGATATTTGCTACTACTTTATTTACTGAGAACGTGAGTGTTGTGTGTCGAAATCGAGTTATGATCGAGAATGAAACCGGTGGTAGTGATAGTTTTAGTGAATTCATTCCTAGCAAGAGACTCAGAAAGAAGGTAGACCGTTTGACGACCTCTGTGGCGTAGTGGGCGAATAGCCGGCTGAGGCGCAGGAGGTGGCGGGTTCGATTCCCGCCGCGGAACAAATGTTTGCATGATCTACAGATATTTGTTCCGGGTCTAGATGTTTTTCTATGTATAATAAGTATGTACATATTTACAAAAAAAATATATACGTATTCTATCAGTTATCTAGTTCCCATAGTATACAAGCTCTGCTTAGTTTGGGTCTGGATAGCGCTGTGTAAAGTGTCCAGCCATATTTATTATTATTATTATATCTGTCAATAACCACCCACTCGCAGACTTCAGTTTACCCGTGATCAAGGCGCATGCAACTGCGTCGAAATATCGGGATACTCAAAAACTCACAAATCCTAATATATGTACATAAATATGTATACATTTTCTGCAGATCTAAACAGAGACAGTTCTTCTTTTCAAGGCCCCCCTGAACATCGACCCTGGAGTGCACTCCTCATTGAACTTGGAGGCTTTGGTGCGTGTGCCCACCGTGCCCAATATGCCTGGAGTTCACCCCGTGCCCACTCTGCCCACCATCACAGAGGCTAAAGTCACTGACGACAATGGAGACAGTAAGAAGGTAATTTTTTTATCAATTAGTTATTTAGATGAACCAACGGCGGTACAATTTGTATAGACAAGTAGCTTATTTTGCTTATTTTGGGGTTAGATAGCGCTGTGTTAAATGTCCAGCAATATTAATTAATTTATTTATTTATTTAGCTTAGAACTAAACGTAAGGCTAATAACAGGTTTCTACGTTTGAACATTGTAAGGAAAGCTGTCGGGAACAAAACAAAAACATCCGCAGCTGTTAGCCTATTGTAGAGTTACAATCAAATAGTATTAGTAGGTTGTACACTGCATCTATAATGGAATAAATTTAATGTGAATTATTGTGTTTTATGTTGTTTCATATGAAATAATATGAATCGAAAGCAAATAACTGATGGCCTATGTGATGACCCGTCCGCGGCTTCGCACGCGTGGTTTGTCAATAAAAAGTAGCCTGACACAATCCCGGTCATAATCTATTTATATACCAAATTTTAACGAAAACAAACGAAGAAATGTAACAAACAGACAAAAAGATAGTTTCTTTTGAATTTATAATATTGAGTATACTAATAGATTGACCTGCGCCTTAAAAATTAAAAAAAAGTATTAATTTTTTCAAAAGTTGCCTGTAATTATTTCTTTGTAACTTTTATTATCCTTTCCATTCAATGGTGGTCTGGAAGAAATCGCATCATAGCGATAAGTCCGCCCATTGTTATATTTGCTTTGTGTCTTCTATTTTGTTTGTAATTTTCATTTGGTATACAAATACGGTGTTACAAAATACATTTTAGTTTTTGACCTATATACAATCCATTCTTAAAACTTACCTATACGTGAAAACCGTTTATAACGACATCGTTTACAACGACCTATCGGTTATTACAGCCAGATTGTATGGTCCCGTCCGAATTCCTAGTAAACTATTCAGTAAACAAACCGCTTGTAACAACGACTCGGATATAACGTCGGCTACTATACGGTCCCTTCGATGTCGTTATAAACGGTTTTGACTTTATTTTACTAAAGTACAACATTTTCTTTCAGGCTGAAAACGGAAACGGTAACGTCATCGTGAACCCGACGCAGCAGCACATGTCCCGCAACGTGTCTTCACCTGCATTTAGCTCACAAGCGCCCGGTTTGCCCAAGAATGGATCCGTTCCGTTCTTCGACAGACAACGGAAACCCAGTACCGGCGATAGGTCAGGCGATAGGTATTGTAGTACTAATCATTTATTACAGGGATATTGGTGAAAATGCATTTAAAGTGATGCTTGGTGATGCCAATTATGGTAGTAAGAATTAATGAAGTATACTACGTGTTATGTTATGTACGACATTAACTGAAAACCTACAAAAAACCTTTTTTTTTCAAATTGATTACTATATAACATTTATAATTTTCAAAAAACCTTATCATCAAATTTTTAAAATATTAATGAAACAACCTGTATAAAATAAGTAAACAAATCATATTCATTATTCATGTAAGTGGGTACCTGTTAAACTGATTAAGCGGTATTGTCGCAAAGGCGCCGCCGAATTACGTTAAAAATTGTTTATTGGAAATGTATCGATTACGGTTACCCACCTCTAAAATCAGTTAATACGATTCCGGATGTGTGTTTTAAATTAATGTCGTACACAAGAAAACATGTAGTATAATGTGTTGCAATTTAAACTAATTATATTGAAGAGACGGTTTCTACTAAAAAAAAAGCTTGTGTGCAATTCACACGTGGTAAAAGTGAAACCTTCAAATACCACGCGCATGTGATTGGGATCTACCGACTCACTCTCTTTCTCTCTCCTACTTTCTATCGTTGTGTATCTTTCTTTCTTTCCCTCTTGCGTTGGAATGTTGGACGCTACTCATTGCTAGCGCTCGCGCTGTCCTGTATCAGGTATACTACGCGCATGCGTTCGAGTGCCACGCATTCACTCTCGCTCTGTCTCTTTCTATTCCCCCTCCCCAGGAGCGTTGAACGTTTAACGCAACAGTGCTTTCATACCCCCTCCATGGTAGCGTTAAACGTTTAAGGCAAACTTGTTGGAAGTCACATTAGAAGTTTCATTTCAAAAATTTAAATAAATGTATCCATAGTTTTCTTGTATTTCTATCAAAATCTCGAAAAAATCGATAAAATGCTACTCGACGAAATGTTAGAGAACTAGCATATTGTACGATGCTACAGATTACTAAAAAGTTAGTACGAGCCGTTCAACGACCCCGCTAGTTCAATGACCTCGCCCAGACAACGACCCGGCCCGGTCAATAAACCCAACTATATACTCCGCCTTTATTTGTAGTTTAAATTGCAACTCCTACTTACGTTCAGCTCAACCGTACTTTGAGAACAACGGAAACCTAGTATTGGCGATAGATATTGTAGAACTAGTGATTTATTACAGGGAAGGTGAAAGAGCTTCTGGGTGGAGGGATTACGATGTTTGGTGACACTAAATATTAGAAGTTATGTTGAATAAATCGTTATAAATAGGAAAACTAGCATAAAGTGCGAGGATCTTTTTTCGAGTTTCATTTCATTTTATGAATAATTTTTAGCTGCTAAAGATCTTGTTTGGTCAGATAACATATATACATAACATATATTTCGCTCTATCCAAAGGTTGCCTGGAAGAGATCGCTTTCAGCGATAAGGCCGCCCATTGTATTGCCTTATTTATTCTAGCCTTATATTTATTTTTGTATTATTTCTGTTTGTGTGGTAATTCAATAAAGAGTTATCTATCTGTCTATCTATAACAGAAAAAACCAAACTACTTAACCGATTATGATGAAATTTCTATGAGACCAATCTGAAAGTATAACCTTTCAAATAAAATAATTTCCCAAATCGGTTGATAAATGACGGTGTTCTAATTCTCTGTAATTTATTGTAATGACGGTAACAAACATTAAAAAAAATACAACTTATTTGAGAACCTCCTCAATTTTTGAAGTCTGTTAAAAGTTTAGCCCACAAGCACCTAGTTTGCGAAGAACGGATCCGTATCATCCGTCAGACAACGGAACTAGCATCGGCGATGAGTACTGTAGATCTAGTTGGAACTAGCAAATGCTTTCAAAGTGACGCTTGGTGATTGTAAATATTAGTAAGAAGTTGCGAGCGTCCGGTTTCAATACTCAATCTTTTATTGTATTCCACGATGTAATAATAGGTGGTAATTGATAGGACATGATCATTATGGACCCTGTTGGCAAAACCATAATAATTTGGCCAAGAACTGATCCGTTCCATACTTCGATAGACTTGGTGATAGACTCAGCACAAACGAAGTTTGGTCGAAGAAATGTTGTAAAATCCATTTGCAAAGTTGGATGTTTTTGCTGAAACAACTCTCTCTGTCTGTCTGTGACATCTTAGTTCCCAAGGGTTTGGAATCATTTGGATGCGGGTTTTTTTTAAACAGAAAGCTAATTTAACTGCGGTGGTTCTTAGCTATGTAAATTTTACGTGGTTGTCTTAAGAGTAGGAGATTTTTGAATTTTATATTTTACTTGTTACAATGGTACCAGACCAAATTTTAAAATATTAAGTAAATTAAAATAAAATTCAATTCATTTATTTTCTCTAGACAATCAGGTTACAAATATTACTTATATAAATGTATAAACTTAGGTATGTATAACTGTATAAGTTCAAGCAAAGCCTGTTTTACGAGAGAGACTGGTGCCTGTGATAGACTGGCTATTTTTTTTTATTTGTGATCTGTTTATTTCTGTTAATTTTTTACATTTTTACATGTAACTAAAACAATATGAACATTGGAAAATGCATTGTAAATACTTAGTCGCAATTTCCAGTTGTAACTTAACATATTTATGAGCAACTTATTAAACTGTGATGTGTCCATTCCATATGCGTGAGAGGAAGTATGACGTATTGTTTCTCATAACAAAATAAAATGTTTCTACTTCCAGATTCAAACCGTCCCTAGCCGCTATTAAAGCCGCATCCAAGACCTCAATAAACAGTCAATATCGCAACGATGTGAGTATAGAAATAATAGATTGTAAGCATCGGCAAAACAAGCGCTTAATCTCAAGTTTATTGGAGAAGATAAACAGAATGCTCAGTTATTTCAACAAATTCTTCTGTATTTTAGTTATATAAAAATTTATTGTTATTAAAGGCATTTGCCACCGTTAAATTATTTGATTGAATGAACCTTAAAACAGCAAAAAGGCGAACGTAATGTTAAAAAACATTATCTTCAAGATATCTTGTGCGAATGTTTCGGTAATAATAATACCTATAAAAATTGTAAAGTGACTGATAAAAACGGCATAATGTACCAATTACTGACTTTAGTAATAAAAACTTATTTTAAAATAACTATTAATTCCCAAAAGGAGCTCAAATAATTGAATCCACCAAACAAAGAAAAGAACCTTGAACTCTACACTTCGCTGGCAAACAAAATTGGCTGCAATCCAAAAGAACGTCACTTGTTCCTGTGTTGGGAATGTTAGCGCGTTACATACGATTAAGATGCTATAATATTTTATGTATCGCTCGCCATACGACACAAAGGATCGTCACACAAGGCGAAGATCATATATATTTGCATCTTACAGGAAACCGAATCGAATAATAAAAGAATTATATATTAACTTAAGATATCGTAACATAAAATATTAAAGCATCTTTGTCGTGTGATGCGCATTAATTTAATACGATTACAATGTATTCAACAGATGTTTCCCGTTATCTTTTCGCGGTGATGATAGTGGATAGTTTCCTACGCTCGTTTATTTAGCAACATCTGTTTATCTGTTATGATTGTGTACTGATTGGTTAATAATGTAGGTATTTTGCAAATGTGTATAGTACAAAGAAAGCTATGTAAGATGCAAGTAGTATATAACTACCCTATACCGACGATTTAAACTTCAATTCTCGTTTTCGTTCACGCTTCGTTTGTCCAATGGAAGACATCAAAAACCGGGACACAGAAAATGTAGTCCGGCTTTTGACGCACCATTATACTGATAGTACTTAGGTACATAATTCCTGATTGATTTGTATTTCATTTTAATATTATCATTTTTACCCCAGTAGTATCTTGTAACTGTAATATAACAAATTTGTTATGTTTATGTGATACCTTTGTATTTACTCTTGTTTAAACTAATAAATCATTTTTCATTTATTTCATTCAATTACATCGAATAGCTATTAACGAATAGTATACATACATTGATATTAGACCTAGGTACTTTGCCTGTGGAAATTAGACGGGCTCCTTCACAGCACTCTTTTAAGCTGAGATTAAAGCAGCATTACCTTAATGCCTAGCTTTCTTGTTATTTGAGTCACCTATTTATTATTTATTTTAATTTTATTGTCCTCATTTTAGAATATTTGTAAAATTTAAGTTATTAGTTGGGTATTAGTAGCATTATAAGTACAGTTTTTATCAGATATAATTTTTTTAATTTTTATTTTATTCATTTGTAAATATACTCTGTGCACCAATGTCCATTATTGCTTCGCTAATTACTTTCCATCCAAAGGTTGTTTGGAAGAAATCGCTTTCAGCGATAAGGCCGCCCATTGTACTTTATTTGGCATAAATTAGTTTTTAAGTATTCCGAAAGAATTATTTTATTGTATGTGACTGAACCAACCGACACTCTTATATATTTAATTATAACTCGTATAGCATTTAAGAAATAAGGTTTTAAAACGAAGAATATTAAATTTGCAGGGCGACACCGAAAGTCAAATGTACACATCTAAAGTATCGATATCCGGGCAGAAGGAGCCGTCTCGTATGGTGCGGCCCATGTCTCGCAAAGACATATTCTACTCAGGATCTGTCGTCAACCTGCCTCAATACCAGAGCCAGAAGTCACTGCAAGGCTACAGGAACTCCGTGCTCAGTCTGCCTCAGAGCAGAGCGGCTACCGGCGATCTCGAGAGACATGAACGTAAGTCTTTTACTAGGCAATAAAAACATTACCCTCTGTCCCAATCCCGGTCATAATCTATATATAGGGTGTTTGATAATATACGCACTAAAATAAAAGGGGTTATTTTGGCATGTAAAAACAAACACATTAATAAACTCATGTTGTGCTATTGCATAATGCTTGCCATCTAACCACTGATACTGTATTGGTGACGTCTCGAGATATCTATTGTTGTTCCTTTCTAACCCAAAACCCGCAGCCATTTCCGAAAGAGATATCAAATCGCCCTTTATTTTTGGATGTCGATTGCAAGAAATTTTAGGCAGTTGAATTGTAGGCAGTAAATTTTATATCGAACTAATTACCTAAACTTAGTCGATTTTCTTTAAAATTTGATAATGTCACTAGTAGTTTTTTTTTCGAGAAGTCTTTTTTTATGTCACTTGCCATATCGTCAGTATATTACCAAACACCCTGTATATGCAAAATTTCATCGAAATTGGTCCAGCCGTTTAGTCGTGAAAACGTAACAAACAGACAGAGACTTTCGAATTTATAATAATAGTTTAGTATCGATGAGCTGTTTACTCGCGACTTCGTTATTTAATTTGTTAAATTATGTTAAATCCATAGGGATTTAACATAATTATCACACACTCATAATTATAACACCACCAGTTATTGAAAATCGCAAAAGTTTTTATTTTCCGAACTCTATTAAACCTTCCACACCCATTGCTGTTTGACGCGATCATGAAGTTAGAGGTAAAACAGTTTTTACTTCGTACTTCGTTTTTATTTTACTAATCTGTGGCACAGGCTTCAAAGCGATAAGACCGCCCATTGTACTAATTGCTTTATGTTTTCTATTTTCTCTGAAATGTTTATTTTTTATGGTGTACAATAAAGTGTTACATTCATTCATTTTAGTATATTATGAATGCAATGAGCCTCATTCTATTTTCAATTATCGAGGTAACAATGACCAACTTTCAGAAAATATGTGATATTTTTTTTTTAATTTCAGAATACGATCTTTGCCCGTGCCTATCGCTGCCCGCATCATTCAAATCAGCTCTTTCGTCCATGCTCGATGTATCTCTGCTGCGGGATCCTGCGTTCATGCTGATCGGAGTTTCCAACGTGTTTGGAATGGCGGGTCTATACGTACCTTTCGTCTATATTGTGGACGCTGCTATGCTCAATGTAACTATTATTTTGTTAACTATTGGCTTGGGTTGACCAGTACCGGTTCGGGGGGGGGGGGTAACCACCTACGACCAAGCGTAAGTTAGTTTATGACTGCGACCGGACCGAACGTCAACGACAATTTAAAACGCGCGGATTTTGAAATTGATTTAACTTTCGTGTGTTCGTTTTTTTTTTGGTCGTCTCGGTGCCCCCCTAGACGGGATGCCCTAAGCAATTGCTTAAATAGCGTATAGACTAATCCAAGACTGGGGTTGAGGAATCTAAGAAAGAAAAATAATTTATTGGACATACACAGGTTTCATAGAACTGGCATTGTGCTAGAAAAAGTAAAGCTACATATATATATATATATATATAGTAGTATGATTACGTTAGCAGCTATTTTTACATATAGTTGAGTCAAAAACCAAGTAAACTTTTACGCTGATTTCTATAAAACTATTCTAAATAGACTTGAAATCAATGAATCAGATTTTTCGCTTCGCAAACTTCGGAGTTAAAGGGAAGAGGGAAACGATTTTTCGTAATTTTGCATTTTGATCTTTACAATTTCGGCCTCTTTGGCATTCGAAATGATAATATTATTGAATATTTTTCTTCCAATAGAACTGGACCTGTATTATTTATTCCAAATTTCAAGTCGATGGCTTTAGTAGTTGCTGAGATAATCAGCTATGAGAGACGTACGGACGCACAAAATCGCACCATAAGGTTTCCATTTTTACCATTTTTGTCCGGATTTCTAATACATTCTTAATGATAATTCTTTATTGTTGCATTTTTTTTCAATCAAATGTTTACGCTGTATTGAAGACACCTTAGATTACTAACGTAGCATAAAAACGGAAAAAGTCGTTAATTCACTTAGAAAAATATGATTAAATTAGAAATTCTTAATTAACTTATGTCGCTGACTGTACCATGACCTTACCGTTTAAATGTTGTATTCTTTTTAACGTTATATTCCAACGTTTATGTATTTCAGGGTGTGGAGGCGTCTCAAGCATCGTTCCTGTTGTCTATAATCGGTATCACGAACACGTTCGGGCGTATCGCGTGCGGATGGGTGGCGGACTTCCCTTGGATGGACTCTCTCTTGCTCAATAATATTTGCCTAGTTATCGCTACAGTAAGTGAATGGATCAAAACACTTCATTCTACACTTTAGTTTTTTTTTAATCATACAACCTTTTTTGTTACGTACGACATTAAATGAAAATACGGCTGGGACTAATGGCTAGTATTGTTGTAAAATTGGTTTTTCCAAATTCATTACCATAGTAAATTTTAATTATCAAACAATATGAATACCAAATCCTAAAATATCAATGAAACAGCATGTATAAAATAAGTAAAGAAATCATATGAATTCATCATGTAAGTAGGTACCTATTTAACTGACTAATCGGCATCGTCACCAAGACGCCGTTGATTTACGTTAAAAAAACCGGCCAAGAGCGAGTCGGACTCGCGCACGAAGAGTTCCCTACCATTATCTATAAAAACGGCAAAAAAACCATATCTGTTATATGGGAGCCCCACTAAAATATTTATTTTATTCTGTTTTTAATGTTTGTTGCGGCAACAGAAATACATCATCTGTGAAAATTTCAACTGTCACGGTTCATGAAATACAGCCTGGTCACAGACGGACAAATAGACAGTCAGCGGAGTCTTAGTAATAGGGTCCCGTTTTACCCTTTGGGTACGGAATCCTAAAAATTGTTTATTGGAAATATAGTGATTACTGTAAATATTCAAGCTACCGGTATTAAACCCACGTCCAAAATCAGATTGGTGATGATCAGATGCATGTGTTTTAAATTAATGTCGTATATAACAAAACACGTTGTTTAAAAGTACGATCTTGCCTGATGGCGCGCGATGCTACGGCCTACGATAGAACACGCTTGCTTAAAAGAAACCTGTTCACTTGCGAATTAAAAACTCTTTGTTTAGTTGTCCTTATCGAAATCGAAATGTTGATGATGAACTTGACCTACAGTTTCATTTAAATTAGATGTAACGGGGGTTCTTGTTAATTGGTTATTTTTTTTGTGTACAAATGGCAGTTATTCTGGATTTCAGACTTTTGCCTATATTTGTGTCACAACACGAATACCAAATTTCAGCATTGTGGGGTCACTGGTGTACCCTGTGAATTTAGTCAAAATTTTGTTTTTATTATGGCTAATAACTCAAAAACTACATAAATTAAAATCTAAAAGTAAAATGTACAATGGGTGGTCATCATCATTATAGTCATAGAACGTCCATATGACCAAGATACAGCCGTATTGACTACAGAAACCTTCCGTGGTCCGACACTCGCTTGACCAATTATTTTACTTCATGAAATATTTTGTTACAGATCGCAGTAGGACTGACTCCGTTCTGCTATTCGTATGCGGCCTATGTTGCGATCGCCATTGCTTTTGGATTAGCTATTTGTAAGTAGATTTTTTTTATTTCTTTCCTTCAAAACATCAGCTTAATTGAAAAGCATATGAATAAATAACACCCACAAGTCTCATAGTGTTTTGACCCCACACCATGATTCCCTGTATCATCATCATATCAGCCACAGGGTGTCCACTGCTGAACATAGGACTGAAACATCCTCCATAGATTTTCAGACCTGATCTTGTGCAGCGCAACCAACGGCTCCCAGCAACCTTTATCAGGTCGTCATTCCATCTAGCGTTCTGTCCCACAACTGGGTAAAGATCTCCCCGAGTTCCATTCGGCCCTCTTTTTGCCGGTCACCCACCACTCCTCGAAAGCCTCAAGAGCCGCCGTCCGTTACTCAATATTTTTTAATAAAATATATATAATATACATGTAGCGACATCAATCGCTACATTGACGAATAACTTTGATATCAAGTGAACCTACAGAGCGAGCGTCAATACGGTGACTAGGAAACAACGACGACGTCTAGCGGCAAATGTAGGAACTCAATCCTATTTCGCGCAATCAACATATAATTGCTGTCATTTCAAAAGGACGTATGTCAAAATTCCTTTTTTTCCAAAAGAACGTATAGTCCTGAAAATCATGTTTCTAACGAAATTTGTTACCCAGGCACCTTTCAAATCCATAGATTTGCTTAATTTAAAGCTTGTCCCTGAATATTGTTAGTCTATGAGTCCAAATTTAAAAATATACAGTTTTATGTGTCTCCTGAAAACCTACTGTTTTATACAACCTTTTAAACTGACAGCGACGATATTCTGAGAACTGAATGAAATACAGTAATACCCTGTTTTATGCGAATTCGGAGATACGCGGTTTTTCTTTTTAATGGGCGCGCGCATCAGCTCTCCCACTCCGCCCTGTTAGTGTTCCGTTTACGACAGGTTAGAACGTGTCCCGTGTGGAATTGTTTTACGCACGCAGTACTTTTTATTGATAACCTCTAATTATGTCATCCAAAAGAATAAAAAATGCATATATTTATATGCAAAGTTGAACCCTGACTTACGCGAATTCGACTAAGCCGGGGTATTACTGTATAATAAAAAAATAAAAATAAAATATGCTGGATATTTCACACAGCGCTATCTACCCCCAAACTAAGCAGAGCTTGTACTATGGGCACCAGATAACTGATAGAATACTTAAATACTTTTTTTTGTAAATACATACTTATAATATATAGAAACACATCCAGACCCGGAACAAATATCTGTAGATCATGCAAACATTTGTTCCGCGGCGAGAACCGAACCCGCTACCTCCTGCGTCTCAGTCGGCTATTCGCCCACTGCACCACCGAGGTCGTCTCAATAATACTTCTCAACAAGACCTGATGGGGGTGCCAAAGGTCGCTCGGTATGGAGATCTCCCCTTTTCATTGGCAGACACGTATCAACATGCCGTTTGCCAAATGTCCTAACCTAAAATAAAATGTTGTATTTTCCAGCCGGCTACATCTCCCTGACCTCCATCATCCTAGTGGATCTCCTAGGACTGGACAAATTGACGAATGCCTTCGGGCTGCTGATTCTGTTCCGTGGTGCGGCCGCTATCGTGGGTTCGCCGCTCGCCGGCGCGGTCTACGACGCGACCAAGAACTACGACGCCTCCTTTTATATGGCCTCTGCGTTCTTCTTAGCGGCGACGCTCACTTCCTTCGCGGCGCCTTTGTTCCGCAGGTAATATACTCATATTATGATATAACATACAATCATCAGAGTAAAACATTTTTTTAAATTTATTTATGGCAAATATGTACATTATAACCTTAATATTATTCCCTAAAAACTGTGTAAGGTTTGTCTAAGTACTCACATTCACTGAAATAATAACTGATTTAAACGGGTATGTATCGAGTATAAACCCCAAAAGTTGGACATTCTTTGTGCACAATGGAAACAAGTAGCTCCTCTAAACTTTTATTGTCTACCTACTTTCTACAAAATTTCTTTCTGTTAGTATTTTTCAAATTTTCACGATCACTGTACTCATTCAAACGGGTATTTATCGCGTATGTGGGCACCTTTTTAATTTGTTATACCGACTAATATGTCGCAATATGGACGAGAACATTTCTAATTGTGAAGAGCAAGTGAGGGTAGTTGCTGCAGCTTCCCGCACTTCTCGACGGTAGCTCCAAGTACTCCAGTCTGCCCGTGACCACGGCAACAGCAACACACAGCAGTGGAGTGATCGCAAAAGTATGAAAAATTCTAACTCATAGAAACTAAAAAATAATCTTAGGCAGACTACGAGTGTATGATTGATTCTATCTCGAGAAAGAAGTAATCTGGGGAATTCAACTGGACTGCGCAGCGTTTGGGAAACGTAGTCAGGTCTTCTCTTTACAAATCCTACAATGGCTAAGAACGAAAGTCTTCAACCAGTGCGTCCTACCTGTGATGACTAGTAGTGGAATTCCTTCTGGTTCGCCCGGGAAGTACTACCACCATACCTATTCCTGCCACCAAGTAGTAGATTGATGTTTCGGTTTGAAAGGTATGGTTGCCGGTGATAAAACAGAATATAGAACAAAATTCTTACTACTTCGGCCGAACTAAGTACCTTCATCCACCCAACACTAACATTATTTATCCAATTCCAGAAAACCTGAAGAAATAATACAACCGACCGACGTCCTAACCCCCATAGACGAGGATCTAGAAGAGGGCGATGAGGAGGACCCCGACGACACCCCCATCACGATGGGCGCGCACATCGCGACCCGCCCCCCCGCCATCACGCACACCGCTGCCAGCCCCTCCGAGCCCAACTCCCCGAGCCCACCGCAAGAACGAGCTCAGAGGGAAAGTGTGCTTTAAAACCATACGCATACGGTCCAATAACAACCTGCAACAAGTGTAATAAATTAATGATACGGCTATAATTCTCAGAGGGAAAGTGTGCTTTAAAACCATACCTATAAGGTCTTATATCAAGCTACAAGTGTGATAAATGATACGGCTACAATTCTAAGGAAAAGTATACTAAGATCAACGCCCTAAAGCTTTCAATATCGAATGGATGTACAAAGAGAGAAGTGTGCTCTTAACATGATCATTATGATCACAATATACATTGAGAATTTTACACTAGAAACTAAAAGGAAAAATGTGCTCTTAAGATCAACGCCCTAAAGTTTTCAATCGTATGGACGGCACGATGGAATTACGTAGTTGTGGGCGTACAAAGGTAAAACTGCTCTAAGATTATCAAGAAAAATGAGTCCTAATATCAACGCTCTAAAACTTAAAATGTAATGAATGGAATAATATTAGCTATATCTCGGGCGTGCATAGGGAAAGTATGCTCTAAGACGATGGTTATCAAGTATATATACGAACTACGTCTAACACAAAAACTATAAGAGACGGGTCGGTTCTTAAGGGTGTATATGTGTATAGTAAAACGCACACTAACTGAATGCAATAGGGCAGATTTTAGGATTTGAGGAAAGTGGAATCACTACTAAATGATAATTGTCCAAGCTCTGTCAAGATATGATAGCAAAACTAGCTTACTAAGAACGGTATAGGAAAACTATGCTCTAAGATAAACGTGGTAAAGTGCAAACTTGTATATAAGATTTGATGCATAATCCGTATATCAGATTTTCAAAACATTTTCTCCTACCTTCTTTTTTAACAAATTACGATCTCATATGGAGAAGCAGAAAATGTTTTCAAAATCGAATAATTCTCATAATTAAAGTATACTCTAACGTTAAGTATTGGGAACAAAATTATTTATTTTTTAGAAATGGAACACAAAATAAATTATTTTGTTGCCAAATTGAAATACCTACATTTTAAGAGTTATTAATAATTGTATTTATTTTGGCGAAGTGAAGAAGAAAGATTACTGAACGCATAAATATGCCCTCCATCTACAAGTTAGATTTTGTACATGATTTGTAAAATAATTGGTGCATAAAAAAGTAATATCTAGCTAGAGCCTAATAATTTTGCAGTTTGTAGTTAGTAGCCCCGCCAGGCTAACATGAACACGCTAGAAACAGGGCCGTCTCAGGCCATGCGGGGGCATCTACATATTTGTTTGGGGCCCTTTAGAAAATCATATTTTAATTTACTATATTATTGCTTGCCTTCATTATAGTAAGAATCTGCCATGGATCGCGATAGGCGGAAAGAGTTGGGGAGACCTTTGCCCAGCTGTGGGAAAATGTAGACTAGAAAATAATATAACAATAAAATATTACATTAAATGTATTTTAAGGTTAATATTATATTTATTTTATAGAATTTTTTTATTTTTACTAGAACAATTTACACATTTTATAGAATTAATTATGACGTTCGTGCTATGTATTTGTCTGTTGATTTTAGATTTAGTAAAATTTTGTTCATTTAGAAATATTTGAAATCTTATCCGGTATCCGATTGACATGAAAATTTTTAGGTGTAACTTTTATTTCTAGGAATGAATTGAGTAAAATGACATCTTAGCGTAGAATGTAGAAACATTTGTACGGTTTTCCGTAGAGAAAAATCATTAGTCATTAGTTTTGCGTAGACGACCTCCGTGGCGTAGTGGGTGAATCTGACCAAAAACAGAGGTTGCGGATTCGATTCCCACCGCGGAACAAATGTTTGCACGATCTATAGATATTTCTTCCGTTTCCGACTGTTTCTCTATACTACTAGCATGTATTTAAAAAAAAGTATTAAGAATTAAATATTCTATGAGTTATCTGGTTAACATAGTACAAGCTTTGCTTAGTTAGCGCTGTGTGAAATGTCCAGCATTATTATTATATTATATATCTCCGTAAAGATAAACTTTTCTAGGTGTTCATGCTAGCCTGGCTGGTGTCAGTAGACTATCCAAAGCCTCTGACATTGCTTGACCGTTATAGCAAGAATTGCAATCCTAACGATCACACATCTAAAAGCTACAGCTTTGTTGCAATTTTAGAATATATATTTATAAAGTTTAATGAGAAAATACTTATCGCAATCAACACTTCGCCAAAATAAAACAACAAACCAAATTGTAAAAACTCAAAAAATAATGTATAGAGTAGAAATAGAAACAACTGGAATTGACTGCAAGCAATAAAGCGGCAACGCTTTGCATTTTGTAACATATTATGAGGAGATAAGGTTATTCCAACGTGCCATAAATTGTAGTGGTGCTAACGTCAATACTAATTTAATGCGTTATCACACTGGCGATTTGCGAGCGCGCTCGCTGCGAGGCGGCTAGTCACGTGCTCGCTGCGCACGCGGCGTTGTTCCTATACAATTCACTGAAGCTTGGCGGCAGAGTTGCCTCCTTACTTTTAGAAAAGGGGGCTAATATGAAGCTAAAAAGGGCCAAATTTGCCTAAATCAGGTTTTAAAAATAGGGCTAGAAAGGGCTAAAACTCTCCTTTTTATCTTAAATAATAAAACCTACAGTACCTCTGGTATCAAATGTCGCTAGTTATCTAGTTTAAAAATGGTACGATGAAAATCGAAACCAAAATACGGTTTCGGTTTTCATCGTATGTCGGTTGCCGTCGTATGCATTTGTTTGGAATTCATCAGGCGTTTTCGTTGCCGGTGATTTTTGACTTGTGAAAGCACTAGCAAGAATAGCAATGGTGAAATTATAATGAAAAATCATTGCCTGTGATTTTTCACACTGTGAAATCACAGTGATAAGAAATAATCATATGAAAATGATTTAAAAGTAGCAATCGTTTCCACGCCTAGTAACAAAAACCCTGTCGGATTTTTAAGGGTGTGATATAGTATCGATATTTGGTCACAATCATGTAATTATATTACAGAAAAAACAAAAAAAAAATACCCGACTAAATTTTATAATTTGGCGCTCAAAAATTAAAACTTACATCTGGCACCACCGGAGACGGTGACCGCCCTTTAGACGACGAAGACACGTGCCTGTGCACGTGTCTTTTGTTTTTTTTGTTGACGATTGCAGTCAAGAAACAAGTTTATTGCAGCTCTGAAAAGAACTTGGGTTTAGCTCTGAAAAGAATTTTGAGTTAGCTCTAACAAGAGCTTAGGTAGGTATTGCTAGTTATGTAGAAGCACGTCAACTTGATCAAGAGTTCGGCGGTCGTGATCCACGTGTCGACCTCCAACTTCAATGCACCTTCGACACCGTTTTATAACGTTGGCACGCACTTTTCGCAGCACACTTGTATCAGATTTTATTGACTCAAAAGCCGCGACGATTCGAGTTCGCATTTCCGCTTCCGAGTCACACAGCTTATTAAACACAACTTGTTTGACGTGCCCCCACAAATGAAAGTCTAATGGCGTGAGGTCGGGAGATCGTGGAGGCCATGGAATAGGTCCCCCCCCTGCTTATCCATTGCTGTGGAAACTGTTCATTTAAGTAATCGCGAACTACACGCAAAAAATGAGGCGGGGCGCCATCGTGCTGGAACCACATTGAACGATGGAAAGCCACGTTTAAATCGTCCAACTCTTCACTAAGCTCTTCGCGCAAAAACGCCAAGTAGTTCGTACCGCTCATAAAACGATTTAAAAAATACGGACCAATGATTCTATCTCCGATTATACCGGCCCACACGTTAATACGCCAACGATGTTGGAAATGGCTTGGTTTAATAGCAAACGGATTTTCCATTGCCCAAACGTGTTCATTGTGCGAGTTAAAAACGCCGTTTCTCTCAAAGGAACATTCGTCGGAGAACAACACACGATTTAAAAAAGACGCGTCCTCTTCAACTTTTCTCAGCATCCAGGTGCAGAACTCGGTTCTTGGTTCGTAGTCGACAGGCAAAAGGGCCTGTACACGACGATAGTGGAAAGGGTGTTTTCCTTCTTCACGGACATCCTGCCAGACACGCATGTTGTTGGTACCTACTTGACGCGCTACAAAACGTGTGCTTCGCGTCGGATCTTCGGCAAACATGTCCAGGACTCTTTTTTCGACACTAACGTCATGCTGTCGTGGTCTTCCGGCATCAGCACGATGTGTCTGAAGTCCACGAACATCACCTGTCGTAAACACCCGGTTGTGTAGGCGTTGAAACGCATGGTCCGAAGGCACTGGAAGACCTTGAGGCAGAGCAAAGCGCTCCTCATAGTCCCTGCGCGCAGCTGCGTAATTATTTGAACTTCTCCCTAAGCACATTAACATATTGTAATATTCCGCATTCGAATATGACATTTCGCGAAGAAATAATGTCGGGACGTACGAACTACGGACGGTACAGCGCAAAACTGAAGCGAGGTCGGCGCCTGCGAGCGATAGAAGGCCGCCAATAGCCGCCGCGGCGCTTTTGGCGGCTTTCAACAAAGGTGTTTATGGTGGCGCGCCGCCTTTGTTGTTTGTTGCCGCAGTGCGACCCGAAGGGGGATTTACGTTTTACGGCATTTACAAAGCGTGCCGCCAAATCCACAGCTGAATGTCGAGAGTTGACAACTCGGTAAAATTTACCTATTTTTGGGGTAAAATTCAGATAATTCTTGAAATTAAAAATGAAATAACTTTCAAGTTATTTGATACATATGTTTTTTATACATCTGCCTGACTTTCATTTCTATGACGGAATACGCTCTTCATGGATCCGACGGGGTTTTTGTTACATATTGTATACTAGTATCTATAGAGCGAAGGCGGCATTTGCATTGCGATGTCGCGGCGAGCTCGCGACGAGCACGCTCGCAAATCGCCAGTGTGATATCGCCCTCAGGGCTACTCTTGAATGCATTTTTCGTATACTTTAAATATGGTACAGATCAACTAATTTCGTTTAACAGTTCGCTATTATTGCTGTTAAACATCACTTTACACGATCTCTGTGGCTCGGTGGACATGCAGCCGATACCAACGCAAGAGTTGGCAGGTTCGGGATGAAATGTTTGCATTATATGTAAATATTTGTTCCTTGTGCTATGACGTATATGGGGGCTCTACAATTGCTATGTGGCACCATGTATTGGTAGTTCGTGATACAGGGAATCTACATTATTATTATATGTGGGTATTTTTAGACCTCCGTGGCGCAGTAGACGAATAGCCGGTTGAGACGCAGGATGTCGCAGGTTCGATTCCCGCCGCGGAACAAATGTTTGCATGATCTACAGATATTTGTTTCGGGTTGGGATGTTTTTCTATGTATTAATGTGTGTATTTACAAAAAATAATATAATTATTCTATCAGTTATCTGGCTCCCATAGTACAAGCTCTGCTTAGTTTGGGGCTAGATAGCGCTGTGTGAAATGTCCAGCAATATTTTGTTTCATTACAAAAGTAGATATTTGACAGCAATGATTTCGTGAATTACAAATTTTACGAGCTATGAAAACCGAAGGCTTACTGACGGTAAACAGATTTTATTGATACGACCCCACGTACACGTACACATGACGTACATTTCGCATCAAATATTTAAAGTGTTTGTCCAAGAGTAGACTTGATGATTACATGATTCAAATCAATACTCAAGAGCTAATCCAGTTCGATGAAAGTCCAAAACGTTATTAGCAATAAACTGTGTACTTATAAAAATTGTACTTAGACACGGAATGTTGAATCCAATAGCTTTCAGTTTAGACAATAACACGCCTAATTTCAGTTGATTTAAAAAAGCATGGCTCAGTTGTAAATATTTTAATGTACTTAGTTAGTTTTTACATCATTTTCCGTGTACGTGCGTAAATTGCGTTTTTTGGCCAAAATAAAAACACCGTGTGACGCTATTCAAATTAGTTGTATTCGTGCAAATACAAGTTTTGCGTTATTTAGCAAAACATAATCAATCAACCGTGTTTAGTAAGACATAGGTGTGATTTCAGTTTGGCGAATAGCCTAATTATTTAGGCCAATTTATCCATCTACAGAGTGATTTTGTAAATGTAGATAAATTTTGAGAAGCATCTCTGACAGTAATCCATAATAATAAACTTTTCACACCACCTGCTCGACAGTGTCAAATTATATGCCATGTAAACCTCACCGAAAGCAGGTGATTAAATCCCTACGGCTGAGACGGGAGTGAAGTTGTACTGAATCTTTGAATTTGGAACCTCATTTGTATTAAAATTTGAACCAAAGAGACCCACACAATAAGTACTTATTCGTAAATCGAACTAACCTGCACAGAATGCACCAACATAAATTTGGTATTTATTGTCTCGCAGAAAGTGTAAAAAGTAAAGTATTCTTCTCGTGGATAAAGCTGTCTGCATCTTGGGCGTGCTTATATCCCTCTCTGCATTCAGGATTCAATATAGCGTCCGTGACGTAAGACACTGCTTTATCCCCCTCGTTTAATAATCTACTATTATTTCAATCCAATATTGGTATTGAAAATGTACCTTTTCAATTGCGGCGTCTTTGGACAGTGGTATCTAGAACGGCTTCTGCTTTGGATTTAAGTAAACACAGATCACAGTCCAGAACAATAACACATAATAGATAGATACATAAGTTAAGTTCGGGGCAGAGCTGATGCTTAAAATTTATCGACGACAAATTTATGATGTCTGAAGCTTAATAGGCTCAATGTGGAACTACAAATGGTTCTTAACTTAGGTAAAACTCAATCGGAGATGTAATGTTAGAAAGTGTGTTTGCTTAAATAGTTTTAAACTTTATTATCTGGTTTGATCTAGCCTTGAAAGGTATTCGGTTTTCCTTAAGGGCGCCGTCAGTTCAAAGTACAACACTGTATCTTGATTTAGCGTATTTGCACAAATATTTGACCTATTTCACAAGGACAAAACAAAGTTATGTTAAGTCGACTTATAGTTGACTTTATCTTGGCAAAATAACGATAATAATTGTGCAAAATCGCCATTTCTTTGGGGAATATTGTCATATTCATTTGAAAGTTTGCGCCATCACTAAGAACAATGTAAATAAATCTACGCTAGAAATAGAAGGTAATTTAAAAGTAACGCAGTCAATTTTATGTGCATCATTAATACCAAAACCCTTTATTATTAGGTAATATTAGGCTCTGTGTATTTGCCACGTAAACCCTATTTACGTATATATATGTACATATATATTCAACTATAGATCCATGCGATATATTTTTATCATATATATTATTTTAATGCATAAGCAAGGTACTTAGAGTTAAATCATAGATATGTGATAAAAGGATTTATATTAAATTATGGTATTTATATTAAAAATATAATTCTTTTTTAACTTTTTAACCTATATTTTAATTGTATGACTAATTTCGTTTACGATTTAAGAATGTTTACAAATGTATAAAAATGTATGGAAGTAATAGTGATTGATAAATTGTTACTGTTATCATAGCTTTATGTAGAAACCAAAAGTGTTATTAAGTTTTTAAGGAAAATAATTAGATGAAAGAATGTATTGAAACTAACCGATTTAAGGCAGAATGCTAGGGAACCTAATTATTGTAATACCGATTGGAAGATGGCGCTTAAACACGAGCTCTATTTTTTGAGATAGTTTTTTCCTAAAGTTTATTATTTAGGTCTACCTTGATCGGTATATTTTGATGTATCTAATTCAGTATTGGCTCAAAGTATTTAAATTTTATTATTTCAATTGTGTCTTTGAAATTTGTTTTGTTGCTTTATGTTGGTATTTTGAGTAAAGCTACAAGGTGATCATAACGCGCACGGCTTGCGCTTGCGCGTGCGCGTGCGCTTGCGCTCCTTTCAAGAAGCTTAATGATCATGTCCACCGAAAACTTTTGTAAATAATTGATTCATTAAAATGTTAATGATGACTGAAATTGGCTTTCATTTATTTCTCAACCCTCTATATATAAGTACTAGTATTATAAATAGGAAAGATTTGTATGTTTGTAACGAATAAACTCAAAAACTACGAGGCCGATTTCAAAAATTCGTTCACCTACCTTAGAATGCTACATTATCCCGGAGTAAAATTGCTACTTTTTATCCAACTGCGCAGAAGGAGGGTAATGTTTTTATTGAAAAACTACGCGTGCGAAGCTGCGCATTCGTCAGCTAGTAATTGATGAAGAACCTACAGAAAAAAAGTTAAACAACTGTTTAAAGCGCGTTTTATAATTTCTTACCAATTTTTGTATAAGATTTTTTTATACAGGCTAGAGTTTTTAATTTTATTGTGTGGTAAGACCCTATATTTTTGAAATCGATAAAGAGTTTACATACTTTAACACCGAATTGTATCAAAAAAAAAATTGGTTCTTTGTACCTTCTGTCAATAGTTCAATGGTCCCAACTACTGATACTTTTAATTTAATTTATGTAATTTATTTTTAGGAAAACCAACACTTTTCGGTGTCAATAGTCTCATTGGTACAAAACTCTTCCGAAAGCGATACCCTTTTAGCAACTAGTTTTCGCCAGCGGCTTAGCACGCGTGGTTTATCAACAAAAAGTCAATCAGTCAGTCAAATATTTTTATTCATTATAATCACAAGGATCACTTTGAAACGTCTTTTTTACTGCCTGTTCCTTCGCGACCAAGCCAGGAAAGAAAGGCAAGAAACAAGGCTGGTTGTTTTTTTTTAATGATCCTTTTACAATACATACATAAAAGAAGCAGGTCATAATCTATCGACACCAAATTTCATCTAAATCGGTTAAACCATTAGGACGTGATTGAGTAATGAATAAACATCCAAACTTTCACATTTATAATATTAGTGTGGTATCGGTCAGTAATACAAAAATCAAACCTAACGGCCTACTGCCGACCAGCACACTGGATGGCAGTAGGTCGTTCTGTTTTTTTGAAGTTATACTTCTTTTGGCGCGATGGAGAAAAATGATGAGAGTGAATTTTTACGATGCGCGCGCACACCGACACCTAAATTTAACAGCATGAAGTTAGTTCTAGGTGGTATGAAAATTGATAACTATGCTCAAGTTGTATATTCTAGTATTTTTATATGTAGAACACGTGTTTCGTAAGGGTACAATTAAACAGTGTGAATAAATAAATATTATTTTGGTGTTTTTATTTTATTTAAATAAAATCTTTTTGATTAATTTTAATATTTATCGTAATCACTACTGCATTTTAGTTATTTTTTTCCATACGCCAAAGAAGTATAACTTCTAACGCGTGTACATAAGTACACACACTCTTTTTTTTTGTACTCACCCGACTAGTGACACCAAATCGTATCAGTTGTTCGGTCAACCAGATATCAACGGGCCTACTGAAACTAGAGAGTAGTTATCTTGTCTTATGCACTCTGGACAAACAAATTATGATAGCAATACCACAGAGAAATACTTCTGATATATATATAATAAGTAAATAGTACCTACCAACCGACGTAACGAAAACGCTTAAAGATAAACTCGCTGTTGCCACTTGTAGACTTCATAAAGTTAGTAAATCGTTTATAGGGCAAGGTGTACGCTTTTATAACAAACTCCCAAGGGATGTACAAAAATTGACAATTAATAAATTTAAAAACGTAATTAAACAAAATCTTTATAAAAAAGCCTACTATAAAATATCTGATTATTTAGATGATAGAGAAGCTTGGGATTGAAATTGCTCCAACTCGTTCAATATGTTACAATTTAGACGTAATTTATTTTCTGTATTGTTATGTATTGTAAAAGGATCATTAAAAAAACAACCAGCCTTGTTTCTTGCCTTTCTTTCCTGGCTTGGTCGCGAAGAAACAGGCAGTAAAATTGACGTTTCAAAGTGATCCTTGTGATTTTATATTATTATTATCAGCCATTCGTGTCCCACTGCTGGGCAAAGGCCTCCCCCCATTCTTTCCAGACTTCGCGGTCCTGAGCTGATTGTGGCCAATCCGTTAGGAATTTGTCCAGCTCGTCCCGCCATCTACGTTTCGGTCTGCCGCGTCGCCTTCTCGCGATTAAAATTGAATTAATTTTCCTTCTCTTCTTGTGATTTTAATGAATAAAAATATTTGACTTTGACTTTGAATATTTATACCGATCTAATGCCAATTAAAATACATATTTGTGCAAATTTTGCCGGAACTTCAGCATAATAAATTAGTAATAACCAAACAACATACCAATTATCATAAAATGTATTAAAACAAAGGCAATTGTTTTTATCCTAAATAATCCTACGTACCTACTGCTATGTTATTTGAATTGAACCAACATTAACATAATTTACCCACCAGGGTATAGGTCGGTTGTCATTGTGTCAGTATAACTATAAAATTATGTTTCCACAAAAAGTCCGTCATTAAAACGTGCCAGAACGAAAATAAAATAACATAGGTACTTCGCTGTAGGGGAAAAATTATCCTCGAGGGACTCTCAAACTTGGAACTATGTGTATCTCCCACGTTTACCCTACACAATAAACGACACTTTCCCCTTTCCCCTAGCTTAGCAAAGCCATTTCAGAGGTCTCAAACCTCTTTGCTAAGCTTTGCCAACCTAACTATGTTGGAGTACCTATAAAAGATCCCCACCCCTCCTCACCTAACACCCATCCCCTACCCACAACCCCCGCCCTGAAGATTATCTTATTCCCCCTCTTACCAAACCCCCTCCCCCACCACTCCTTCCCCCTTTTGTAATTTTTTCGCAACATCTTGTGTAGAATGACATCATGTGTGTGCGTGCCACTCAAATTTGATTGAAATCCGTCGATAAATAACGCTATAGCCAACTCCCCCCCTTTCCGCCCCCAATCAGAAATCGCGATTGACTAAAAAATTTAAATAAATCAAGGAACTTGTGTGCCCATTTTCGTCAAAATCTGTTGAAAAATGCGACCTGTAGGCGAGAACAAACAGACAGCCGGACAATAGCATTTTTGGCCAATCTCTAAACCATGAACATATATTCTACCGACATATATTCTTCTGCGTAGTACATACCTATATAGCAATGCTCGAAACTGAGACGCTTCAATTAGGTAAGGTGACGGGTTTTTTATCTAAATAATGTGTAACGGCTCGAGTGTCTCTAAGCACTCCTTTATCTCCATGCTATCTTAAACAATGTGTATCTCTTCTTTTTCCACCTGATCGTCCTTCAAGTTCTTCTTAACATCTTTTACTCAAGACGCCTGAGCATACAACTTCTTTCTTCACTAACTCTTTCACTGTGACGGCTATCCACTTGTGGAACTCTCTTCCAGTGGAAATCCGCAGGGCAGCCTCTATGGGAGTCTTCAAATCCAAACTATTTAAACACTTCATCTCTCTTCAAGATACCCAACAAAATTGAGCACTTTATGTAGGTATTTTATGTATTTCGTTTATGTAAGTGTATTATTATTATTATTAATTTTTGTAAAAAAAATTTTAAACCTAAGCTAAAGTTGATTTACCTCTCTATTTTCTATTCTATCTCTATTTTATGGCACTACCACTTTCTCCACACTACACAAAGGTTAGCTGGTAGAAAATGCTAATTAGCATTAAGTTCGCCTATGTATTATTTTTTTAGTGAAATAAATAATTTCCTAATTTAATCTAAGCACCGATCGATACAAACCTTCTAGGGTTTAACAGAGCTATATGTATGTAGTATGTAACTATTAGTATGTTACTTTTTGTCGAATAAATAAATACAAATACAAAGATAATTAGCATTTATACATAAACTAAATGGCATTTGAGACGTAGTTACAACGAGGAAAATATTGACGTTTGCTGAAATGTATGCCACTTAATAATGTCATTGATGACTTGATACGCAAACAGTTTAATTAGTTCGCCCTTATACCTACTCAAGAGCATACGGGAGTTATCAAAACAAATCCATTAATAAAGTGCTATTAATTCTGTTATTGCTATCGATATGTACTCTGTTAACTCATTAACATTTACATAATACTGCGTAGAGGTCTTGTACACAAATAGGAACCGGCTTAGGACGCATTTAGGTAAACAAGACGCATTTACTAGATAGAAATACCTCCTCTGCAGATATAAAAAACAAAAAAAGAAATATTGCTGGACATTTCACACAGCGCTATCTAGCCCCAAACTAAGAAGAGCTTGTACTATGGGAACCAAATAACTGATATAATACTTATATACATTTTTTTTTGTAAATACATACTTATAATATATTATAATATAGAGAAACAACCAGACCCGGAACACATATCTGTAAATCATGCAAACATTTTGTTCCGCGGCGGGGATCGAACCCGCTACCTCCTGCGTCTCAGCCGGCTATTCGCCCACTGCACCACGGAGGTCGTCAGATGTGTAAGTATTTACAACAATCACGGAACGATGACAACACAGAAAAAAACATCAAACACACTGATTTGAACGGGTATTTATCGCGTATGTGTAGGTAAATGTAATCGCAAAAGTATGAAAAATAATAAACACTATATTTAGGTAGCTTACTTATTCGAATTAGAATGTTTCTGTTTCATGGGCCCCACACACATCAACAATTTCTTTACGCAAGCCTCTGAGGGCCTCTGTTCTTGACGTGTGGTGGGGTGGGCTCCATTACAGTGACTATATCAATGCTCTACTATAGAGTGCTAACGGAGCAGGGTAATTTACAAGAATTTGGACGTTTGATTTATTGAGTACTGGCAACGCCATCTAATGGAAGTCGAAGAAATGCCAGCCCTTCGAAAATAACTCAAATTAATGGAAATTCTGAAGACTGTTAGACAACTGTCATTATGTATTAAGTAACTATCTACAGTTTTTGCCCCAGTGATGGTATTTATATTCTTAGGTATGTACTAAAATCAATTCTTAATTATACAAAACAACCTGACGTTGAGTTTAATTCAATTCAATTCATTTATTCAATTTTCAGATGTCAAAGATCCATATTTGTTAGTAAAAAATTTAATTCCAACATGTCACATGAGTTAGCAGGGTACAAAGTATAGGCACAATTAAATAAACAAAATTCAAATAATAATAATAAAAGTTTAAGTTAACTCCTCCGTGGCGCAGTGGGCGTATAGCCGGCTGAGACGCAGGAGGTAGCGGGTTCAATTCCCGCCGCGGAACAAATGTTTGCATGATCTACAGATATTTGTTCCGTGTCTGGGTGTTTTTCTATATATTATAAGTATGTATATACAAAAAAAAGTATATAAGTATTCTATCAGTTATCTGGTTCCCATAGTACAAGCTCTGCTTAGTTTGGGGCTAGATAGCGCTGTGTGAAATGTCCATCGATATTTATTTATTTATTTTATTGATAAGTCCCTCACTCAAGTCTTTCACAAAGACTATTCGATCAGAACTCGATTGAAGGACTTCATAATCGGTTAGTCGTATTTGTCAGATGTGACCTGCAGGATGGTGTTGTTGCTGCCTCGCACTCTACTGAGCAGTGAGGCAGTCTTTTTGCGGATGATAGCGTGGAACCCATTGACCCGTACCTCTGCAGACATGTTCGAAGCGCTGCAGAAGCGAGGCAGCTCCACCAACATCCTAAATCCATTATTATATTGGGCACGCAGTGCACTGATTGACTTTTTAGAACAGCTGACCCACAGGCTGCTCGTGTAGAATGATTGTAGGCTTTGAAGGGTGTGGTTTTTACTTGCCTACTGCAACGGGTAAACCTGCGCGCCAGCATATTACTTCTAGCCGTTTTGCCCTGTGTTCCCTTTGTTTATACTTTGTTAATTTTATTTTGGTCAAATATTGTGAGTGGTTTCTTGTATTCTGATTTCAGTTTAAACGTGAAACATTTGTAAGAGAATGAAACCTATAAGTTATAAAGTTTTCCCACGTTCAGATTCCTGAAACAAGGTTTCTTCGTTAGCTAAGCTAACCCATAAAATCTCAGAACAGTTAAATTTCTGCGCGTAGCTCATTAATAAAATTGAGTACCTAGTAACCAAGGTACTGAAGCGATGAGCATTATAAATCATTTACGTACAATCGTGATGAGAAACAAGTAATTGCGCAATGAATAAAATAACTCCAAGGGCCTCATCTGAGTGTAGTAAGTATGGGTAAAAGTAGGGAAAGGTGAAAGAACCCATCTACCTCTACCATGTGGGGATAGACGACCCAGTAGAGACGCTTATTCTTTCACTAATGGCCAGTTCCTTCATTTCCGGTTCCTATAAATAAATAATGGTAACGAACACGTTTCTTCATAAAAAATGAGTCAAAAGTTTGTCAATTTTTCAGGAGAAACGTGTATGTATGAGTGTGAAATGTATGTATGTATGTGTGTATGTATGTATGTTTGTTTGTCCGAGGATAACTTTCGAAGAGTTGATCCGATCATCGTGAAATTTGATACATAGGTCTTATTTGATACATAGGTCATAGTGAAGGCACAATTTTGGTGTGACTAAATGAGCTAAAATGTTGGGGGGTAGTTGAGATATTGGGGTTCAAGAAAGGTAAAAAAAATTAAATAGAGACTATTAGGTCAAGTGGGATGTCAAATGAAAGGTGTTTATTAGTACATTTCAACCCTGTTTTTATTTCTAGTTTAATCCCTGTAGTTTTTCAGTTATAAGCCATAATAAAAACAAAACTTTGACAAAATTCACAGGGTGAACCCACAATGCTGAAATTTGGTATTCGTGTAGCTTAAGTGACACAAATATAGGCTAAAGTCTGAAATCCAGAATAACTGCAATTTTCATCCCAAAAAAGAGAACCACATAACATGAACTCCTGTTACCTGTAATTTAAATGAAACTGTAGGTCAGGTTAGTTGTTTTTTTTATTTCGTGGCACTGTTTTGATAGTCAAAGATTACGAATAATATTTTTTTGTTTTAATCGGAGACTCGCGAGATCTCAGTTCGGGGCGAACCACTAGTATTATATCAGGCCGAAAGATTTAAACTTTTTCAAAGTGAAACGTTACGATGGTTTATAAAAACCGGCCATAAGTTATCTAACGACCGAAATATTCAATATTCACTTGTCCTAACGACTGTACACTTAAACGGTCCTGACTGAGACAACGAGTTTGTTATAATTCAAGACGAGGCCGGTCTATCGTATCGTTTACTATCAATAGTATCAATCTAATATCGGATACTAGTACAATTGACCTCAGCTGTTGTAACGGATCTCCTTATTACATCACACACTTTTGATTACTGACCTCCAAGACTTGCGGTTTTTTTATTATGAAGCTGTTATACGGATACAGATTCAATATTCTGATTGTAGCTTTTCGATGACGGAAAAACCTTAGGTGTTTTGGCAAAGTACATTTTTGTGACGCTTTTGGAAACAAAATGAATCGTTCTTTCTTCGACGACCTCCATGGCGCACTGGGCAAAAACATTGACTGAGACGCAGGAGGTAGCAGGCTCGATTCCCGCCGCGTAACAAATGTTTGCATTATCTACAGATATTTGTTCCAGCTCTGGATGTTTTTCTATATATTACAAGTATGTATTTACAAAAAAAAGTATAAGTATAACTATTCTATCTGGTTCCCATAGTACAAGCTCTGCTTAGTTTGGGGCTAAATAGCGCTTTGTGAAATGTCCAACAATATATTTTTATTTTATTAGTAGAGATAAATAACATATTACGTAAACTATTAGGTATAAGGTCCTACCTATAATTATAAATTTTTTCTGTGGTATGGATTGGTATGGTACCCTACCTACCCACCAAGGTAAGAGTGTTCGTTTAAGTTCAACTTTTGACCAAATGTTAATTGATCGAGCGAAGCGAGATCTCCAAATCAACTTGGGCAAATCGGCGTTGTATGTATGTAGGTATGTATGTTTGTTTGTCCGAGGATAACTTTCGAAGCGTTTATCCGATCATCGTGAAATTTGTTATGTAGGTAGGTAATGATGGCACAATTTTGGTGTGACTCAATGAGCTAAAAACTTTGGGGGGTTGTTCAGATATTGGGATTCAAGAGGGGTAAAAAAAATGAAAATGAGACATTAGGTCAAATGAGACGTCAAATGAAAGGTCTTTATTAGTACATTTCGACCCGTTTTTATTTTTAGTAAAGTATTTGTAGTGTTTGAGTTATTAGCCATAATAAAAATTAGACTTAGACAAAATTCACAGGGTACACCAGTGACCCCACAGTGCTGTAATTTGGTATGCGTCTAGTTTAAGTATCACAAATATAGGCAAAAGTCTGAAATCCAGAATAAATGCAATTAGTACCCCAAAAAAAGTCTAACCAAATAACATGAACTCCCGTTACCTGTAATTTGAATGAAACTGTAGGTCAAGTTAATTGGTTATATATTTCGTGGCACTATTTTGATAGTCAAAGATTACGAATAATATTTTTTTTGTTTTTATGGTAGACTCGCGAGATCTCAGTTCGGGGCGAACCACTAGTAAAAACCAAAGTAAAAACTACTAGAACTTTGCGTGCCTATTTTTTTAATAATCTGGACTTCCAATGTCAACCAATACACATACGTAAGATAGCATTAAGAAATCTACTTTACCATGCATTTAACACCATATAAACAAAACGTTTAGCGTATACTCACCGTACTATGTAACTCTTAAGCATTATTACAGAAATATTTATTAATTTTATATCTACTTCATCATTCCGTGTTATACAGTTCCTGTATTTAGTTCCGCAATAAAGTCGTGATTTTTTGCGACACATAATATACATCCTACTATCTAGAATACCTACTAGTAACGCTGAGTTCCTGACTTCCGAAACAAAGTCACGTGTGGAAATCAAGAATATGACACGTAAATAGGGCAACCATGATTTTTATTTTCTCGGATGATAAATGTCACAACTTAAAAGAATCGGATTTTTCAACACATTCTGTAATAAGTAAATGGTTGTATACTTAGTCTATCACCCTAGCTTCAAAGCGATAAGCCCGCCCATTGTACTATTTGTTTTGTGTCTTCTATTTTGATTATAATTTTTTTTTATAAAATGTTTCATTCATTCATACAGAATTATTAAGAGGAAAATATATAAATACCTAATAGATACCTAAGTATGTGAACGTGACTAAAACCTAAAACCTTAAAAGCCCAACGTGCATCCACTAGTGATGTATAGGTTCACCACGATTTCTAACTCCATCGATAGACCGTGCAATGCAAGGTCGATGACCGGCGCGTCTGGTGCAACTCGCCTCGGTATTACATCAGCCAACCTTGCTCGACACGGAACAATGACAGCACTGTAACTAATGCCCGTAACCGTTTCAGGACTTAAATATATTAAAAAAACTCATAAAATTTGATTAATTTATAATGCTGACGTGTATACTTCATAATAATTTATTGTATTCATGTAAATTCAATATTATTTTGTTAGTATACAGGTCTTAATTATACTTATGTTAGGCATGTATACGGATGAATGAGAAATGAATGATGGGGTCATTAATTTTTCGTTCACTCAATATTTCATTGGATGGATCATTCAATGAAATTAAAATTGTGCACGAATAAATACCTACCTACGTTAGCGCGGTAGGTACTAAGTAACTAATAGTGGCGTCTCTAGGCAACATTATGGGTTACTGACTATGTTTATATTCATAGAAGATTTTTAATGGTGTCTTATAAAATATAAAGTAATGGTAACACTACTCAAAACCGATCTCATTTATGCTATAATATAAATTCAGTAAAATGTATAATTTAATGGTACTTACAAATAAATAAACGAGTCTTAGTTATTGTATGAAGATTACTGAAAACAATGCAAACATAGATGAAATATGATATGCATGATGTTGTTGATTATAGTCGTCGCGTAAACACTGCGTATATGCTGCGTAGAGGCTTCGTAGACGTTGCTTATTTCCTGCGTGGACGTCTCGTAGAAGCTGCGTAGGTTTCAAGTAGACGCTGCGTAGGCGTCAGGTAGATGTTGCGTAGACGTCTCGTAGAAGCTGCGTAAGCGTCACGTAGATGATGTGTCCTCGTCACGTTTATGAAGTGTAGATCTGCTCACTTTTTATTTAGGTTTTGATCGTGATATTCACGTTATCTAATGTAAATACTTACTTGGCGAGAGAGATTAAAGTTACGTAGATGGGGAGTAGACGTCACATAGGTGCTGCTTAGACGTCACGTAGATGCTGAGCAGAGGTCACGTAGAGGCTGAGAAGAGGTCACGTAGATGCTGAGTATAGGTCATGTAGATGCTGAGTAAAGGTCACGTAGATGCTGAGTAGAGGTCACGTAGATGCTGAATGTAGATGCTGTGTAGCTGTCACGTAGACGTTGTAGATGATCTACGCAGATGCGACGCATTTACTGAGGTTTACCAGCAAGTAAAATGTACACACGCGCAGACACCGTCCTTCTCCACGCAGACTCGACATAGTCAGTGAATTAGCAAAAGGCTCTTTCACTGATTTCATTGAAGAGCCTACTTTATTTGTAGATGCCAGCTGAAATCATCAATTCTGTTTTGGGACCTTAAATTGGTGATTACCCAATACCCATGTCCAACGCTTACCTGATAGAGCCATCGGTATTTGACAAATTGACGAAATTTTACGACGATTTCAGATCCATTCGTAGAATGATATGGATCTAAAAACGAAAAAACTGTTTCACGTTGCCTTCAACATACTCGTATGAGTGTAATAAAATCACACGAAAAATCTATAAATTTTGATCAATCCATCACTTACTGAATGATAATCGTCTACACTATTCCAATCATTTAAAAGCCATTGAAAAGCTAGACATACTGTTATCTACTCTACTTCCTAATTTGTATTGTATTGATAATTTAATATTGACAGTTTATAGTCAACTGCATAAAGTTATTTTAAATGGTGATTAATATTATTTAGTTTAATCTGTCACTCCAGCGGGCTATGGAGTGCAGTATTTTAGGTTTCCGGTTATTTTTAGTTATATTTAATTTATTTAATTAGCCTTGGCCAATTACACTAATTACTTACAAAATGGGATTATTTTTACAAATAATTAATATATGCCAAAATGTTAAAACAATAAGTTTACTTAACCAATAAATAATAATATTATCAATAAATAATAATTATGTTATCAGATCGAATACGGAACTCCGTACTACGCTCGCAAACAAAGATTATGGATGTCACAAAAAAATCAGCACAGCTCAAGTGGGATTGGGCGGCCACGTCTGCCGCATTCCCGAAGATCTATTGTCAAAGATAACAAATGATTGGGTCCCTAACGCAACACGCCCACGCGGCAGACCACCACGGAGATGGCGTGACGACTTAGATGTGCATTTACCAGACTGACCCACTACAGCAAGGGACAGAAAACACTGGAAAGAAAGGAGGGATGCCGTTGCCCTGCAGTGGGATAACACAGGTTAAAAATAAAAAATAAAAAAAAAAAATCTGTACAAGGACCACATACATATGCGTACAAAAAAGCATAACGATTTCCAGATAACCTAATAAAACCCCTTAATATTATCCAATCTCGGTGTTTTTTAGTAATTTGTTAAAACTTATTTACTAGATAAATACCAGGAAATACCAGGGTGTGTACCCTGTGACCCCCCCCCCCCCCCGTGCTAAAATTTGGTATGCGTGTAGCTTTAGTGGCACAAGTATAGGGAAAAGTCTGAAATCTAGAATAACTGCAATTTCTACCCCAATTAGTAAGTCAAGTAAGTTGGTTTCATTCATTCATTTCATGACACTATTTTGATACTCAAAGATTCATCAACATCATCCACAGTCTGACTTCACCCATTGTTGGGTATAGGCCCAAGTTTGTGCCATCCACCACGATCCTGCGCTAGTCTCGCCCACTGATGGTCTACGATGTCGTCCACCCATCTCGCTTCCCATCTTGCATCGCGCAAATATTATTTGTAACTCAAAGATTACATAATAATATAATATATTTTTGTTTTTATGGGAGACTCGCAAGATCTCAGTTAGGGGCGAACCACTAGTTATTTTAAAAATGTTATCTTTGTATTGTGAGTATTTGATGTTGCAATTTTACATTGAAGTTACATCAACTTCAAGCGGTTTTCCTCAATAATTATTTTTATATGTAGTTAGGTGCTGAATATCGTACTTAATTATAGTTCATAGTTAAAAAACATGACTGTGTTTTATACCGGCTTAAATATATAATATATTCATTATATGTATATTTTGTTTCATATTGCACGCTGACGGTCAAAATGTTTTTAATTCTTTTTAAATGATATTCTATCTCATATATTTTTCAATGTACCTACTAATAACCAAAATACGAAGCCGCGAATGAAAGGCTAGTTCAAAAATAAGACAATAGGCCGAGTACTTTCGTGCGCGAGTGTACCCATGCGCAAACACACCCCCTCCACTTTCTTTCACAGTTCTTTTTACATGATGCGACCTATAGTCATCGTTTACAGGCGCTACAGGGAAGCGAGGCAAAATCCTCCAAAAAAAAAGTGTTGCTTTTAAAGTTTATTGTTTCACGTATATATTATCTTTAAGGTATTTATAGATATGGGCCTGAAATAAACGTTATATTATTATTATATTATTAAATACATACTTAAATTTATACAGGACTAGCTTCCGCCCACGGCTTTGCACACGTGGTTTGCCAATTCAAAGTAGCCTATGTGTATCCAGGTTAATACATACAAATTTTTTATCGAAATCGGTTCAGCCGTTACGACGTGATTGAGTAACAAACAAACAAATAAATAAACAAACACCCATACTTTGGCATTTATAATATTTACTTTGGTACAGTATCTGATTTGTATCTCAAAACGAAGTACTAACAAAATTAATAACATTTCCTAAATAAAATATTCCACTTTTATCTATATTTCTTTCAGGGAAAACTAAATCCTTTTTTAAATCAGTTGTATCTTGGATTATGTGCCTAACTAAAGATTATCTTTACCGTACTATAGTGATAGACTACGCCTTTTTCTAAATATTTTTTTCGTTTATTGATTCCGCCTAATTTTCCTCCGGCATAGCATTCAGAGACATTTTTAGGCAAACATTTTGTAACTTTTTTACTTTGCTTTAGTAGTGTAAGTCGTTGATATCGTTTTTCGGCTCGTCCGACCTCTTTTGGTTTAAATATTTCATAAGCACTCTGTATTTGAGTTTCATTTGGTCTACAAATAAACATTTACAACATTCAACGTTATTGAAGAAGCGTGCTATGTTTGTGATATAGTCACCCGCCCGGCAGCGATCGCACGCACGGATTCAGTTATATTATTGGCAAACCATACTTATGCTATTATTATGAGTAAAAACAGTTACTCAGCAAATCCCACGTTTATGCAAGATCAGCTCGTCTTGCGATAAAAATAACTCGATCATTCATCAACAACCGTACGAATTCCAAGGAGCACTCTCCATCGATACAATAAGAAACTTGACGCCAGTGAGCCTACTACGCAAGCCACTGTGACACGATGATGACGAAAACATCAACAAGACACGCCTACCATTGAAGATTCCAACGCAATTTGCATATAATCAGTTGAATATCAGCCGCAATGAATCACGCACAAAAAATTCGCTGGTTCAACTTAATACATACACGTATTATATGGATGATGTAACATTTGCCAGACTTGCGACAGACGAATTCCCGTAAAAGAAACATTTGATCGTTGGTTAACAAAAATGCATCTGAGGACCTTGGAGTTAAATAAAAAGCTGCAACCTTAGATGCAGCCGGAATAGCAACAATTAAATAAATTAGGCAGTTAGTTCCTGTAATTGTTTTGTTGGAATACAATCTAAATTCGTTATTTCGTTATTGTAAAAAAATCTTTATTTATAAATATATTGACGATCTCCGTGGCGCAGTGGGCGAATGGCTGGCTGAGACGCAGAAGGTAGCGGGTTCGATTCCCGCTACGGGATAAGTTTTTGCATCATCTACAGTTATTTGTTCCGGGTATGCATGTTCTTTTATATAAAAGAACATGCATACCCGGATATGTATATAAGTATATAAGTATGTATATAAGTATAAGACATGTATATAAGTATGTATTTACTAAAAGAAAAGTATACAGAATTCTATCAGTTATCTGGTTCTCATAGTACAAGCTAAGCTTAGATTGGAGCTAGATAGCTCCGTGTAAATATCTAGCAGTATTTATTATTGTTTTATACGCTGTTAACAGTTGAAGAAAATGTTGATAATCTCGTCGTTGTCAACACAAAATAGGGCACAGTTGACGGAAATTTTTTCCTTATAACACAAAAACAAATCTATCCAAATTCTTTGAAAAGCATCTAAATCGATACATTCGTTTGAGAACGATGTCATATAGTTACAGACTGGTAGGCTTGGTTAACAAACAAACAACTTATAACACCTCTTTTTGCGTCGGGGTTAACGTATGAATATTCACGCAACAATCGACAAAAATCGAAAATGACGACCTCCGTGGTGCAGTGGATGAATAGCCGCCTGAGACGCAGGAGGTCGCGGGTTCGATCCCCGCTGCGGAACAAATGTTTGCATGATCTACAGATATTTATTCCGGGTCTGGTTGTTTCTCTATATATTATAAGTATGTATTTACAAAAAAAAATGTATATAAGTATTCTATCAGTTATCTGGTTCCCATAGTACAAGCTCTGCTTAATTTGGGGCTAGATAGCGCTGTGTGAAATGTCCAGCAATATTTATTTATTTAATCTTCATTTTCATACATGTTTTTCATTTTATTATTCGTTAAAAGCATTGTAATCGGAAGAATTTCCACGGAGTCGGGCAAATCGGTCAAGGCGCGCGTGGGTGAGGTCAGATCAGCCGGTCGATTTGAGAAGACGACCACAGTTTTTTTACAATCTACTTATGTCATACTGTGATATATTACGCGATGTAATGCACATTTAAATATGGTCAAGTTTTATATGCGATAGATAAAACTGCGGTCATTACATGTATCAATTAAAGTTTATAAATCGCCTTGTGGTAATTTGCATCTATAGCAGAATGCAGCCACTGTATTGCAAATAATGGTTATAAAGAAAGCCATATAGAGACACTGAACTCCAGCGGTGCGCAACTCGTCTCAATATGACAGAAGGTCACTTTGAGGTAATTCACAGCAATCGCAAGGTTAATTGCTATTACAGGAATTTTCTTTTATCCTTTCTCAATTCATTAAATCATTAATAAATCAGTTCAGACTCATAAAATATTTATGTCTTCTACTTTTTATATTTTAAGTAATTAATTGACTAAAAACCAGAGTTGAAAGTTAAGATTACCGACCTCCACGGCGCAGTGGGCGAATAGCTATCTGAGACGCAGGAGATTGCGGGTTCGTTTCCCACCGCGGAACAACTGTTTACATCATCTATAGATATTTGTTCCGAGTCTGGTTGTTTCTCTATATAATCCAAGTATGTAATTACGTACTTACAAAAAACATGTATACATATTCTATCAGTTATCTGGTTCCCATAGTACAAGCTTTGCTTAGTTTGGGGCTAGATGGTGCTGTGTGAATGTGTGAAATTTGTAGATCATGGAAACATATTGTTACGCCGAGGCTGTTAAACAATGAGTAATAATCGAACCTTCTCGAACGCTTTTGTCTTACTGTGTTATTGCTGCTATTGTTTGTGGTTTCGCAGAATGGGGAGTGGCCATTGTGTCGAGGGACCGACCCTTTCCTGGAAGGATCGACATCGTTCTCGAACAATCGAAATGTGTGCGATATAAATAGGCCGGAGAGATGGCCGGACAGTCAGTCTGGGTCAGTCTCAGTGAGTTAGTCTCAGCGAGGCCCTGGAGGACTGACGTGGGAAGGGTCTCGCGTGAACAGTAGTAGTTGCTCCCGAGTCAGTCTGGATTTAGCTATACGTGCGAACATTTCGGTGACTTTAAGTGGTGCAACAGTTGTGTGAATTAGTGTGTTGTGATTACGTTTGACCAAGTTCGTGTACTCATCGTTTAGTGTTGAATAAAAGTGTTATTTTGGTTAAATCGATTCCCATTATTTTATCCCGAACCCTCAGCTCGTAACAATTTGGTGTCAGAAGTGGGATAAAATAATGCCGGTTCTACCAAAGGATAACGTGGACGGTGTCAGGACGAGAGGTCAACGACAACAGGAATTGGATGAAAGGCGGTTTGGGGAGTCTCTGGTTCAAGAAGCTCGGCAGAGTCGTCAGCCTATGGAGATAGAATCAGCCGCCACCAAATCATTTGGAGCACCATCATCATCATCATCATCATCCGTGGGCCAAGCTCCTGTGACAGGCGATCTTGCTGCTATTATGGCCATGCTTTGTCGTCAACAAGAAAAGCAGCAACGTTGGCAGGAAGAACAGCGACGTCAGGATAAGGAAGAGCAGCGTCATCAGCAAGAAGAGCAGGCTCAGTTGCAAGAGGAACAACGCCGTCAGCATTAAGAAGAGAAGCGTCGTCAGTAGGAAGAGCAGGCTCGGTTGCAGAAGGAACAGCGACATGAACAGGTGGAGCAGACTCGGTTGCAAGAGGAGCAACGACGTCAGGATAAAGAAGAGCAGCGTCGTCAACAGGAAGATCAGCGACGTTGGCCATAAGAGCGTGCTCGACTGATGAGGGAATCTTTCGGTTCATCTGGAAAGGAATTCCAGGAAGTGAAAGAACAGATAGAAATCAAGAGAGCCGTGTTTTGGAGGCTGGAATTGGGCTCGGCTGATAAGGGAATTGTTCGGTTCATCTGGAAAGTAATTCCAGGAAGTGAAAGAACAGATAGAAATCATAAGAGCCGTGTTTTGGAGGCTGGAATTGGGATCGCTGATGAGAAAGGGACTCTGGGTGTCCTGAAGTACTGGAGACGGCAATGTGGCTCCTCTAGTTGCTACATCTTCAGCGCGAGGTGCGCCTAAAATTGTTCATGTTGATCGGCGGCCGCGATATGGGGCTAAGAATGCTCGGGACGAGCATGTTTTAGGAGGGGGCAGTGTTACGCCGAGGCTGTTAAACAATGAGTAATAATCGAACCTTCTCGAACGCTTTTGTCTTGCTGTGTTATTGCTGCTATTGTTTGTGGTTTCGCAGAATGGGGAGTGGCCATTGTGTCGAGGGACCGACCCTTTCCTGGAAGGATCGACATCGTTCTCGAACAATCGAAACGTGTGCGATATAAATAGGCCGGAGAGATGGCCGGACAGTCAGTCTGGGTCAGTCTCAGTGAGTTAGTCTCAGCGAGGCCCTGGAGGACTGACGTGGGAAGGGTCTCGCGTGAACAGTAGTAGTTGCTCCCGAGTCAGTCTGGATTTAGCTATACGTGCGAACATTTCGGTGACTTTAAGTGGTGCAACAGTTGTGTGAATTAGTGTGTTGTGATTACGTTTGACCAAGTTCGTGTATTCATCGTTTAGTGTTGAATAAAAGTGTTATTTTGGTTAAATCGATTCCCATTATTTTATCCCGAACCCTCAGCTCGTAACAATATGTTCCGCGGCGGGGATCGAACCCGTTACCTCCGGCACTCAACCGGCTATTTGCCCACTGCACCACAGAGGTTATCTGACGTCTGGTATGACCTCAAGCTATGAAAGCCCACACGACATATTTCTACATTTCCTAGAAGTTGTAAACTATATCACTTCACTTCCTCGAATGAGTTCCTACTTTATTTTTAGATTTATAGTAGGAACATAGCTTTTTGGTATGATTTGACGTAGTTCCTAACTTCCTACTTTAAAAGAGGTTGAAGCTACGTCAATCAAAATCAAAATCAGATATATTAAGTTACTAAATGGCTGTCAATATAACAAAAAAAATAAAAAATAATATGATATGCCATGATAGAACTATCACGATTATTCGCGATCCAGTTAAAAACAACTTAGCATATTTTGGTTTATATATAACAAATTAAAATTACACTTTTAGCTTTTAATTAATTAGCCTGGCTTGCACCACGATCCCTAAACGTATTTAGCGACTAAACACGTTTAAATTTGACATTTTCGTATCATTTGACAACTCCTTAAATCACGTTTAGCCACTAAGGGCGACTTGCGCAACGATGCCTAATCGTATTTAGTGGCTATATATGATTAAGAGAGTTGTCAATTATAAAAAGACGTCAAATTTAAGCATGTTTAGTCAGTAAATATGTTTAGGGATTGTTGCGCAAGTCGCCCTTAATTTGGACGAACGTAGATACTTTTTCTTGGTGTTCGTACAAAAGACATCAACGCGCTCCTGCAAAGCGTTTTAAAGGTCTAAGAAAACCGTTTATTTATTAACAAGACAAACATTTTAAAGTTTGTTAGGTATATTTTATAGAAACAACCTTACGTAGTCTTTTTGTTATTAATTTTTAATAAATTAATGAAGCTAATAACAATTAATGAAGCTGAGTTTTTATATTTATATACAAGAAAACATTTATTATTAAAGCAAACTAGGAAATAAAATACAATGGCAACTTAGTCAATGTGACGTGTGAGCTTGGTGATCTCCACACATTTTTTTAAAACAAGGTATAAGGCTTGATACCGCTACTCTCATTTCTTGCTCCACATTGATCTTTGATTGTTCATTTGCCTAAGTTTAGTTCCCGGAAAATGGTAAACAGGAGCGTCTCACGCGCCCCTCTACTCTCTATGACGCACCAGGGCGCCGCGGCGCACACTTTGGGAACCCCTGGTCTACATCATAAAAACACCAGCCAAGTGCGAGTCAGACTCGCGCACGAAGGGTTCCGTATCATTATCTACAAAAACGGCAAAAAAATTTTGTTTGTTGTATGGGAGCCCCCGTAAATATTTATTTTATTCTATTTTTAGTATTTTTTGTTATAGCAGCAACAGAAATACATCATCTGTGAAAAATTCAACTGTCTATCACTGTTCATGAGATACAGCTTGGTGACAGACGGAGAGACAGACAGACAGACAGAGGGACAGACAGACAGCGGAGTCTTATTAATAGGGTCCCATTTTACCCTTTGGGTACGAAACCCTAAAAACTGAAGCTCGGAAGCGCTCAGTCCAACACAAAATAATGTCAGTACTAGTGGTACTAGGTATTTAGGTAGGTAGATAAATAACTTAACATAGACTGTTTGGAAATAGGTAACTCCAAATACAAGGAATTTATAATTGGCACAACTCTAAATTAGATAAAAAATACGATTATTGTTTCAATTTTATGTATTTTAACGTAATTGTATCAGTTAAGTCAGTTGGTAGTTCATTAACCTTAACTGACCTCTCGCCGTATGCATTATTGAGTTTGAATGTCACTTAGCTTAATCAATGACTGAAATAGTCAAAGCTGATTAGAGGCAAAGATTCAAGTTCCACTTTATATGAATTTTGAGTTTACTTTTTAAATTTAATTCTATACTTAGATTTACTGATAATGCGCACATATCTTGATACAATTGATCATGCATTTTCAATTGTACGCATGATCATTTAAATTTTCGTCGATTTCCTTGGTCCCTAAGGCTACATTGTTAATGGAAGGAAATACCCGTAGTGCCAACATAAGAATACTAATTATTCAATGTAGACCCTTGACATTGTTTTGAAGGATTGTTTCCGCAAATAGCCACGTGCCACGGCTTTTATTAACGTTTCACTCACTAAAATATCAATACAATCCGGGCCTCTTTAAGGTAAGAGTAAATAGGTTTCTTCTAGATCTTCGTGCTTCATCTTAGACCACATCATCGCTTACCATCAGGTGAGATTGTGGTCAAACGAAGATCTATTCAATTAAAAAAAAATACGTGTTTGACTAGATGATACAGCAAATTTATCGAACGTTAAACAGTAATTTATGCAAAAATTTTACTCTGTACTTCTTTGTATGTAGTAATAAAATCATATCCATCCATATCATCTATATTCGCAATACACGAAGGATATTTGGAAGAGAATGCTTTTAGTATTAAATTCGCCTTTGTTAAGTGCAAGAAAGTATTTTCAATAAATTCAATCAATAAAATCAAAATCAATCCATTTTCTCATTTGTTTTATGGTAGGTACAATAAAGATTTTCGTTCATTCATTAAATTTTTCATTAAATTTGACTGCCTCGGTGGCGCAGCCGGCTGAGACGCAGGAGGTAGCGGGTTCGATTCCCGCCGCGGAACAAATGTTTGCATGATCAAAAGATATTTGTTCCGTGTCTGGGTGTTTTTCTATTTATTATAAGTATGTGTTTACAAATAAAAAAGTATATAAGTAGTCTATCAGTTATCTGGTTCCCATAGTACAAGCTCTGCTTAGTTTGGGGCTAGATAGCGCTGTGTGAAATGTCCAGCGATATTTATTTATAAAAAAAAATTATTAACGAAAAGATTATCAAAACTTTGAAACTAAAACAAATTATAGATACTTAAATACTTTATGTTCAAAATAAAGAGTAGGTACTTATACATCATAATTTTTTCTTTAGAATCTAAAACAGATAATCCTTATCAAACTATTTAAAAAAAAATGTGTTTAAAAATATTTACTTACGCAAAACTTCCGAGTCTGTCAGGTAATTCCCACACGCCGCATACTGAAATTAATCTACGCTTGGAACTGGTATTTCATCGGGGTATCTGTTAGAAGGTAAAACTCAGAGGAAAACCTACAATTATCATCACATTACAGCACATTCAGAGGTAATATTTATGCGTGCGAATTTAGACAATTCAGCAAATGTACAGGGTTTTTTTCGTAGTAAGGAAAAACCATCAGGTGGGTCGTTTTCTTGTTTGGCAATATAGGGATATTAAATAAACTGTTTTTAAATTAGGTACAGATTTAGACAACTACAGACTTTGCTATATTAAAATTGAGTTTGCTTGCGACAAATTAGCTGAGTTATTATGAAAAACTTTAGTTTTAAATAGAGTAGTTTTACTCATTATTGTTGAAATGTAGAAAAGTTATAAATTTAAGAAGTGTGTCTACAAGTTTCCTCTTCCCGTAGTCTCCTGTTTCCTGTCTGGATAGTGATACTAGAGCAAATATTTGTATACCATACAATCTACAAGTACCACGGTCATGCCCTTACGTTTAGTTTTTCCCCATAAATTAATTATTATAAGAACTAGGAACCTTCTAAAGTCACAGAAATTGCTAATTTTTACTGCCCCTTTTCAGACATCCAGCAAACAAATTTGACGAATATAAATAAAAAAAACGAATCTTACAAACATAGCCAAAGCCCTATTTATTACATATTTGAAAAAAAAATTAAAGTAAGTCCAGTTTTGAAGGAGGAAACAAGGGACTACGAAACAGTGATTTCGTCTATTTTAAATAGGTGTAATCAGTCAGACCTACAGTTGTCTCTATCGCACGCACATAGGGCATATAGGGCACAGCGCGACAGCAATAGATTTGTTAAATACCTATTTTCCAAATGTCTTGCTTCCCTTCAGATTTCGTTCACGTCCGCGAACATAGAATGTCACAGTTTGCGAACATAATGGATTCAGTAGTCCCCCCTTAATTGCAAATATTATGCTCTATTATTTCCGTAAGTGTCGCATCAGTGCGTAGATACGGTTAGTGTACAGTGTCGTAATACAAACGAGCCAATTCCTAATTCTGAAGACCAAGTGAGGGTAGTTGCTGCAGCTGCCATCACTTCTCGATGGTAGCACCAAGCACTCCAGTCCGCCCGTGACCAAGGCTGTTGCAACACAGCCAAAATGTCGGGATAACAAAACAAAAATAGGTACATACGCGATAAATACCCGTTTTAATCAGTAATTATGTACAGTGATCGCGAAAGTTTGAAGAATACTAGTAAGTGATTTTTTTACCATCCGTAGTTGCACACACACACAAAACACCCCTTCACGCATATATACACATACTCACCACCTTTCACCCACACTTCACACTTTTACACTCACCTACTTACATATAAGATATTGAGATACGATTAGCTTTAACTTCTCTGTCATTCAATTGCCTACTTTAGTTTATGTTGTCACTTGTTTAACTAAAGTTACTCTTTTACCTTACACTGGAACTCAAATTCATCTTATTGTGGTTAGGGCATTGCTATCTGCGACACAGCACTATTACTTATGCAGGTAACATCGTTCCATTTTTGTAATTAATCTTAAGTTTATTATTCCAAATAAAGATTTACTTTCCTTAAAAAAATGATTCATTTTCATAATGAAAACTATGCCAGAACCTATTTGAGTTGTGGTTTTATGTGTTTTTGGGTTCAAGAGCATGCACAGTATATTAACAGCCACCAACTTCTATTCTAACTAATAATACTGCAGTATAGAGTCTTACATAATAGGTAATTGTTTCACAAGATGAATCATTAATATGTATTAATAATTAATTTCATTAATTTATGTTATTCATGAAATTTGACCTATGACGTGTAAATATTATTTTTTATTAATAAATTCTTGTATTCTTATATTCTTACTACTGTTTATTCTTACGACCTCCGTGGTGCAGCGGGCGAATAGCCGGCTGAGACGCAGGAGGTAGTGGGTTCGATTCCCGCCGCGGAACAAATGTTTGCATGATCTACAGATATTTGTTCCGGGGCTGGTTGTTTCCCTATATATTGTAAATTGTAAAAAATGTATAAAAGTATTCTATCAGTTATTTGGTTCCCATAGTACAAGCTCTGCTTAGTTTGGGGCTAGATAGCGTTGTGTGAAATGTCCAGCAAAAAAAAATAAATTCACTGCCAAACATACCCTTCAAAACATAGCAATGCTGCTTGGTGGCTACATCTACTGGCGGTAAAATTACGAGAATTGTTAAAGTACCTTTTTAACGGACACCGTTTAAAACGCATGAGAGTTACCGATGTTTGATGATCATGTTGCTATTGTTACTTCATGTCCAGAACAATCGCTGCCCCACGAGGCCGGTGCGATAACCGCTATACACATAGCATATTGATCACAGCCCAAAACAATCACATATAGGCAAAAAGCTGAAAGGCCTACGGGTGGCGCCGTCTACCGGCGAGACCAAAAAAATAATTAGGAAAATCTGTGATACGGAAAACGGTTGATTAATAGATGCAACATGTTATACATACTTATGAGCCCCACGCACGTCAACAATTTCTTTTTACTTCCTTGATAATTTTACAAATTCTGCTCAAGAGGCTTGCGGAAACCTTGCACAAGACAGGCAAGGTACAACAAAGATTCCGCAAGGAAATCGGTACGTTAGTAAGAGCCCATTAGTAAAATGGACTAAAAAAGGGGACGTTTGTCTATTATGTCAACCGCCCCTTTTTACCGTGCAATGCGTTTCCTACAATATTATCACACTAATATTATAAATGCGAAAGTTTGGATGTTTGTTTGTTTGTTTGTTACTCAATCACGTCGTAACGGCTGAACCAATTTCTATGAAATTTTGTGTGTACGTCGATTATAACACGTAGACTACTTTTTATCCCATAAATCAGGTCCAATGGGATAAAAATGGGGTATTAAGTCAAGTTGCAACAGCGAGTTTAGCTTTATTTCTAGGATACCTACACATATAGTAGTGTAACGCGTACGAAGTCACGGACTAGTTGTTCTATAATGGCTACCAAACTCTTTTTTAAGGCGCCAGTGTCCATGCGCCAGGGTAAATGTATTTACCTTATTTTCATTTACTAACCAATCGTTCCTCAAATCTCCGCAGGGTTTCGTACCTTGATTTACAAAATTAGGAATCGTTTGATACCGATTAAAGTCGGATAACTGGCGCCAGTAACCAGCTTTCTGTATAAATAAGGTCAGGCAGGACCCAATCGCAGTCACGAGCTTAGAGTCTTAAGCGCATGCGAGATGAGGATCTATCGGCAACTATATAAAATAATGAAATTGTCTGTAAGTCTTTATGACTCTCCTTTTTTTACTAGCTGACCCGCCACTCGCTTTGTTTTAATTTTATTAAAGTAAATTCAGCAAAAAGCAGCCAGATAAAGAATTTTCAAAATTTCAAAAAGTAGTTTCTGTGATTACCCCCTACAAACATGCAATCTTATATACAACAAACTTTACCTCTATAATATTAGTATATATTTTAGGCAATCTAAGTGATGGTGTGTCGAAGATGAAACAGACCCAGAAATATCATCATTATTATATCAGTCATAGTACGTCCACTGCTGTACAAAGATTTCCAACCGATCTTGTGTGGGCTGCAGACAACGGCAGGTTACCAGCAACCTTTATCAGTTCGTCTTTCCATCTATTGGGGGGCTCCTACGCTGAGTTTTCCATCATGATGATTATAAGACGGTAGAGCTTTGGTTAGACACGTTTGCGCAACAGTGGCCAAATCCTTTTCCTGCTAGTTAGTATACCATTCTGAAAGTATATAATTTTTTTTCTAATCGGTTGATAAATGACGGGGTTTCGAGGTAACAAACATAAAAATATGCAACCGAATCGAGAAACACCTTATTTTGGTGTCGATTAAAGAAAGTACCCATCTATAGTGAGGATTTTGAGTATTTTTTATATTGATGATTGTTAACAAATAAGGGGGCATTGTGAACCCTGTATACTTAGCTTGCAAATCATTAGGCTGGCTTGCACGAAACCTGTTAAAATTTGACGTATTTGTATGATTTGACAACTCCTTAAATCATATTTAGCCAATAAATACGTTTAAGTATCGTTGCGCAAGTTGTCCTTAGCCATTCAGTTACTGTGATAAATAAGAGATCGAGGTAATTGATACTAGACTAGTTTATTTATCGATTTTCCTTACCATGTTACTAAGTACTGAGTAGGAACTTAGGCCTTATGTCGATTACAACCCAGAGGGCTTATCCAAGTTACAGTCGATTAGCGATGACGCTAGTCGATAAGTCCGAAAATGTATGGGATTTGACACATGCTATAGAAATACCACGTGATGTAGCGACAACAAATGTATGTAGAAATCGAATAGATTCGGAGCGAATGTAATTTGGCTGCGGGCCCAGTTCCCATCACCTACTTATTGAGATACAATTAAAAAAATAGGTACATTGCTTGTTTTTTTGTTATTTTTTACCAAGTATTACTTAATCAGGACAATTATGTATTCAGTTTAAAAAACAAACCTCGGGCAAAAAATCGGGCTTGTTTTTATTCCCGATACAAGAAAAAGGAATAAGTGTTTATTAGAAATCAGTGCAGTCTATTCATTCAATGCAATAGGCGGTTTTAAATATCAAACGTAAGCAAAACACAAGCAGGAACATTTTTAACTTAAACGTATTTTTATGTTTTCAAGGTTCATTATCAATTTAACATGCTGCTCTTAGTATAAATTATAAATTCCCTACGATTCGAAACGATCACACGCCTACTCACGTTTTTTTTGTTTCGCTATCGATACTATAGCTATTTTTGCCAATTTCTACTTATGCTGCTTGCATTGCTGTGTTTCGGTTTGAAGAGTATGGTTGCCGGTACATGCGGCTTTAAACCTGTATTGCTCTACGAGGCAATTCTCTGTTATAGGCGATGGTTATCATCAGGTGGGCCATGAGTTTGTTCTATCTCCAGGTAGTATAAAAAAATGCAAAACAACGCTGTCAACGATTCCTCTTTTTTAAAAGAGACTTGAATAGACGTAGATTATCTAACTTTGTTTCTTAACGTACCAATAGCATATTGTTTGCAAAAATAGCCCATGATTGAATAAAAAAATATTTTTTCATCAACTTGCCCATTTGGTAAGTTGAATGGAAGTCCTTTTTGAAATCCATTTAGGTAAAGTACACCATAGGATACCTACGTAATAAAAATAAAAATAGGATTTGTTCCTGTAGTTTTTATGCGTCACAATTTGCATGAACAATGTAGGATTAATGCGGTTTTTATAATTGATCGATCGAAGCGAGCCCAATTAAATTGGGCAATACGGCGTTGTATGTACGTATGTTTGTTTGTCCGAGGATAACTTTCGAAGCGTTGATCTGATCATCGTGAAATTTGATACATAGGTAGTGATGGCACAATTTTGGTGTAACTAACTGAGCTAAAAATGTTGGGGCGGATATTGGGGTTCAAGAGGGGTAAAAAAAAATGAAAATGAGACTATTCGATCAAATGAAAGGTTTTTATTAGTACATTTAGACTACGTTTTTATTTTTAGTAAATTCTTTATAGTTTTTGAGTTATTAGCCATAATAAAAACTGAAATTTGACAAAATTCACACACACAGGGTACACCAGTGACCCCACAGTGCCGAAATTTTTGTATACGTGTAGCTTAAGTGACACAAATATAGGCAAAAGTCTTAATTATAGAATAACTGCAATTTGTACCCCAAAAAAGAAAACTAATTAACATGAACTGTCGTTACCTGTAATTTGAATAAAACTGTAGGCCAAGTTAGTTGGTTATTTATTTCGTGGCACTATTTTGATAGTCAAAGATTACAAATAATATTTTTTTTGTTTTAATCGGAGATTAGCGAGATCTCACTTCGGGCCGAACCACTGGTTAGATCAAAACAAATGTCAAATATAAAAAATTTGTGTTCGCCATCATTTTTAGCCATCTATATAAATTATGTATATAATTAACTCTGACAATGCTCGTCTACAGCAGCTATAACCTTAAGTACTTATTAATCAGTAGATGTATATTAAGAAATACTTATCTGTTTCTAGCACCTCCAAAATTATGATGCAATGAGCGACTAGGTAGATAATCCTATGTAATTATTTAAGTATTATTGACGTAACCAAGTATTCTATTGTGTTCCTATGATATGAATAAATGAGTATGAGTATTTATCAGTGTTTGTGAACTGGAGTATTGATGCTTTTTAGTATTCGGAATCGCTTTAAAATTTGTAGAAATTGCTCAATAAAAAGTTAATAAAGGCCTGCGTCCACTGTTTCCACGTATAAGGAAAAGAATAGTGTTTGTATAAATGTGGAATGACATTTTGATTATTAAGATTTTTGTGTAATTCTAAACCTTTGTCTGTAAATGCCCCGTAGAATTATGTAATCTTTGTAGAAAGCAAAATTTTATACCGAGTGGGACTTTTAGAAAATGCTTTGATGTGTTGAAGAGAACACATTAGAAACACCATGCCTGCTGGAAACATTGAAGGCCCACTAGCAACTCTACAATTTAAACGCACAATTTTAACGCACTGCTTAAAATAAATGTTGGAACTAACAATAAAACTGTAGCATCTAATCACAGATAAACAAGTTCTATGAATAAATTCGTATATACACCTGTGTGCTCCAATTTCACATGCCAAGAGAATAACAGAGTGTAATTAGAACGCAGTGTAGATAAGATAGATTCAGAAGAGCTCTGAATCTGTCTTATCTAGCAGCTGTGGGGACTCGTGGGCTCCAATACACAAGAGAAGTAAATAGTGCTACTTCTTAATCATTCTATGAACCCTTAAAAATAATAAAACGTTGATAATTATGACATGAATAAGGTTAGTATTAATTTAAGTGTAGTAGATTTCCTTGTGAAAGGGCTCGCCCGGGCCACCATATCTATTTCAGCAGCATTGCTATGTTTCGGTTCGAAGGGTATGGTTGCCGGTGAAATTACAGGCACATGAGGCTTTACACCGATATTCCTCAAGTTGATGGACGCAGGGCAGTGCATCACAGAGCACGTTTCTAAGGGCGTGACCTACGAGACAATACTTTGTTATAGGCGATGGTTACCACTTAACATCAGATGGGCCGTAGGCTTGTTCCATAGCCGTATAAAGAAATAAAATTGGTACTACCATTTGGAGGGATTTAGAAATATATAGAGTGCCTTAAGCAACCTTTTTTTTGTGAGACTTCTTTTTGATCGAGCGAAGCGAGATCTCCAAATCAACTTGAACAAATCGGCGTTGTGTGTATGTATGTATGTTTGTTGTAGGCCCTCACATTGATGGGTTGTCGAAGAGACTTAGTTCTGCGGCATACGCAGTCAAAAAGATCCGTCTTTTTACAGACGTAGACACAGCTAGACTAGTTTACTTCAGCTACTTCCACAGCATTATGTCATACGGTATACTGCTGTGGGGGAGTGCTGCAGATATAAACACCGTTTTTGTGCTGCAGAAGAGGGCTGTTCGTGCAATTTATAATATGGGCCCCAGAGAATCGAAAAGAGTCTACTATAAAATATCGGATTATTTAGATGATAGAGAAGCTTGGGATTGAAATTGCTCCAACTCGTTCAAAATGTTACAATTTAGACGTAATTTCTTTTCTGTATGTATTGTAAAAGGATCATTAAAAAAAAACAACCAGCCTTGTTTTCTTGCCTTTCTTTCCTGGCTTGGTCGCGAAGGAACAGGCAGTAAAATTGACGTTTCAAAGTGATTCTTGTGATTTTAATGAAAAAAAATATTTGATTTTTTTTTTTTTGTTCGAGGATAACTTTCGAAGCGTTGATCTGATAATCGTGAAATTTGATACATAGGTAGGTAGTGATGGCACAATTTTGGTGTGATTTAATGAGCTAAAAATGTTAGGGGTTTTGTTGAGATATTGGGATTCAATGGGGGTAAACAAAATGAAAATGAGACTATTAGTGGGACGTCAAATGAAAGGTCATTAGTACATTTCGACTCCGTTTTTATTTTTAGTAAAGTCCTTGTAGCTTTTGAGTTACTGAACTTTGCCGAAATGTACAGGATACACCAGTGACTGTCATTTGGAATGCACGTAGCTTAAGTTACACAAATATAGGCAAATGTCTGAAATCCAAAATAACTGCCATTTGTACACCAAAAAAGCTTATTTGTTACGTTTGGAATATAGTGGCTGATTTACCGAAATTTTCCGTATACTGTATCCCTTTTCTGTTTTCTCGTACGTTTTCAGTCGATAACTTCTCATATCTTTTTTATGAAATTACTTGCCAGTGGTGTAGCTACACTTGCATGCGCACACAGCGTGCAATCTACGTGCTGTTCACGAATATGCACGCTTTATGCTTAGAATGTACGTAGCTCTTTACGTGCAGTCTAAGTACCTACCACCCACCATAATACTTTTTTGCATAACCTCACGCCAGTTCACAAAGGGATAGGCCAATCAATACACCGGCGAAAGAGTTCTTACAACTGCTATACACTCATGATTTCTGTATCTAAAAGAACCTGATTTCATGATAACCCTGCCCAATGCAATTGACACTGAATGAAATATTCAGGATTACTTAAATAGTATGTAGCGTTCCGGACAAATATATTTTTTTATATTGCAGGAGAAATTACAGGAGATTTAAAAAAATAAGCCTACATACAACTCTTATCAAAACGAAAAGCCACATTGGATCATTATGCTAATAAACTTTTTGAAGTAAAAACTTCTTTAGGTGCGTTGAGCATTTTTTGAGATGGGAAAAAACCATTGAACTCGCGACATTGTTACCGTTACCGACACTTCTGCATATAAAGTGAAAACTTCTTTAGGCGTGTTGGGCATTTTTTGAGATGGGAAAAAATAATTGAAATCGCGACCCTGTTACCGTTACCGTTACCGACACCTCTGTATATAAGTATCGTAATTGTTCAAGTTTTCACTTCTGTTGCCACTCCCGGAGTGTTACTTTTTTTTTTACTGTCCCGTCTATCCCACTTGTTCCACCTGTCCCATGATGGGGCAACTGACACTATTCTGCGCCAGTAGTGCCACTTTAACATTAATATTTTTCTACATTCAGAACAAATAACATATTTTTTTTTTTATAAATTATAGGCTAGCGTTTGACCACTATCTCGCCTGATGGTAAGCGATGATTCAGTCTACGATGGTACACGCTTGCCTAGATAAAACCTATTCACTCGCGACTTGAAGATCCCTAGGTTGTAGTTATCAGGAAACACAGACTCAGGCAAGGCGTTCCACTCCTTGGCGGTGCGCATAATAAAGGTGGAAGAGTACCGCTTTGTGCGTATGGGAGGTATGTCTACCATGTAGCGGTGGCGCAACGCGGAGCGTCTGGTTGTCCGATCATAGAATGGGGATGGTGGGATTAGGTTGAAAAGCTCCGCAGCACACTCTCCGAAATGTATCCGATAAAAAACCGAGAGGCTTGCAACCTTTCGACGATGCTCGAGGCTGTGGAGCCTTGCTTTTGCTAACTCGTCATTGCAAATGAGCTTCTTGGCTCTTCTCTCAATTGAATCTAGAGCCTCTAGCTGGTACTTCGCTGATCCGTCCCAGAGGTGAGAACAGTACTCCAGACATGATCGGACTTGTGCTTGGTATAAGTTGAGCAACTGTCCCGGTGTGAAGTATTGCCTCACCTTTGCAAGTATTCCAAGCTTCTTAGCGGCCAGCTGGGCTTTCGACTCAATGTATGAGCCAAAATTGAGAGTGGGTGTTAATGAGATACCAAGAAGCTCGAGGTGGTCAGAAATCGGCACGAATCGGCATATTATTCGTTCCACTGGCCTTGTTAGCAAATGTTTTCGTATTTAATTTTAACTTACCCTTTAATTTTTTACACTTATCGGTTTCCGTCCGATAAGGCAAACAAACATTTAAATTCCTACTAAGTTTATTTAAATGCGTAACACATCGTCGGACTCTACATAATACAAGATACCAAATCGAGTTTGGTGTAATATTTAAATAGTATAACATTTTGGACGAGGACAAAGTATAAAAACGAATACAAAAAGAATGTGATTGAAAAAATCGTTTGACTTTCATCGACTTTGACAAATCATACACAATCTGCAACTTGTTGCTTTGTAAGTACGGAGCTAACGCTCCACTGAATTCACTCGTTACATTTTTTTATCGGTCCGCTGTAGTGTGCTTTTAACTAAGGCGAAGCATCGGTCGCGCTCAGTATACTCCCAACCGGTGCGCCGAAGGCACGTGTTTAACTTTTCAACACAAACAAACAATTTAATAAATAAAACAATATACGATACATGTGCGAAAGGATCTCGCTAAAGATTCTGAGACAAGAAAACCTTGAGACGCGTTCGTAAATTAAGTTTTCGAAAATCGCGAGTGCATGAGTCGCGTGGATTTAAAAGCCGGTGCCGAGGGATCATACCAATACCTAACATTTGGTTAAGGTTCATGAAAATATTGACATATCAGACCTACACTTTCATCTGGGCTGGACCACGCGTACATAGGGTGAGTGACACTTGTAGATCCTAGTGTAGTCGCAGCTTTATTTTTAATCCATTGGAGCGCGGGATGCGCGTGCGCTCTATTTTTGGAACTAAACGTTCACATCTAAACTAACGTCTAAACTAGAATCTCATGTTACCAAATATTAGAAAGTTAGGCATGAATCTTTATAAAAATTATAACTTAAAACCAAAGTGTTGGTAACCTTTAAATTGGTATGCTATACGACAATAATTAAACATAGTAGGTACCTACCTAACCAAAAAAAACAAAGGAGCATTGTACAAAATTATAGAGCTGAAAAACCTTTATTTAGACCACGCTGTATCCTGTCCCGCGGTTTTGAGTGACCGTGATAACAGATGTTAAACATGTAGATAAAAATAGATAGATAATTCTTTATTGTTACACCAAATTACAATAACTTAACCTAGAAAACTTTAAAGACATGTAGGTACAATGGGCGGCCTTATCGTTCAAAGCGATAAAAAATAATGTGGTTTTAACGGAATAAAATTAATCTCCTGTTATTTTTGCAAGTTAACTATCTATATTAGAGCAAGTTATCTATACTAACATTAAAACACATGACTCTGTTATCATAAAAAATATGAAAACATTTATTCTTTTCCTCTGTCTGTTTGTTACGTTTGTACGACTAAACCGCTGGACCAATTTCGATGAAATTTGATATACATATTTTATATGTATTATAAATAACTTATCTACATACCTACATACTTCTTTTATTAACAAACCATGCGTGCGAGATTGGGTGCGAAGTAATAAAATGGTGTACAAAATACTTACCTATTCAATCTGACTGACGTTATGTCAAGTCAGTGCGTACGATATCTATGTTATCAGTCGTCATATAGGCCTTTGATGTTATTACACATGCAATGGTACGCACTGAAATAACCGCCTCAAACAGAACCCTCCTTCTCGCATACATTCCCTTGCAATTGAGTAAATGCATCGTCATAGTACGAACAATAAAAGGTTAGGGGGCGCTTCTAAATACTACCATGTGGCATGTTATACTTATATTATATTTTATAGAGCCTACTGTTTGAAACCAGGAAACCGTAAAAACTAAACTTCGGATCTGACTTTTATTTAACTGCCAATATTGGAATATAGGAGCTGAGGAGCGGGCTCAATGGCGCACCCTAGGAGAGACCCTTGCCCAGAAGTGGACTGCTATAGGTTGATGATGATGATAGGAATATAGTGTGTCAGATGTGTGGTGTGATGACGCATGACGCTAATATTAATAACGTGAAAGTTTGTATGGAATATGGTTGGATAAATTTTTGTCGTGTACCATTAAGAGTAGTAGAGTTTCTTGTGAAGGGCTCGCCCGGGGAAGTACTACCATCATACCTATTTCTGCCACCAAGCAGCTTTGCTGTGTTTCGGTATGAAGGGTTGGCGATGAAATTACAGCTACATTATGTTTTACACCAAGTTAATAGACGCAGAACAGTTCATCGTAGGGCGGCACGTATCTAAAGGCGCGTGACCTACGAGACAAAACTTTGTTATAGGCGCTGGTTACCACTTAACATCACGTGGGCCATAAGCTAGTTCCATCTCGAGGTCGTAAACAGAAAAAAAAGAGGCACTCCGGGAGTGCCGACAGAAGTGAAAACTTGAACAATTACGAGATACTTATATACAGAGGTGTCGGTAACGGTAACGGTAACAGTGTCGCGAGACCAATTGTTTTTTCCCACCTCAAAAAATGTCTAACGCGCCTAAAGAAGTTTTCACTTCAAAAACATATTTGAAATGCTGGTAATTTTAACTGCATTACATCCACTGAAAGATTTTACGCTAACAGAATCAGCGAGATGCCATTTTCTAGATAGTTAAAAATAACTAGATAGGCAAAATGCGAGACGTTTAAAATAAACTATTAAAGTTATGCACGTAAGTAAATGTAGTTAATGGGTTCGTTCACTGGAGATTCTCAGCGGAGAATATAAATTCTATGCTCGTGAGCGATCGCTCGAGAAAGCAAAGCCTAGGGTTTTATGTTCGTAAATTCTTCTGACTGTGTACAAAAAAAAGTTATGCGTGAACATACATAAAAGATACATAAAGGTATTTTGGTAAGTTATAAAGGTATTTTGGTAAGTTATAAAGGTAGGTCGTAAAAAAAGAGTTAAAAGTTTTTATAGATTAAAAGTTTATGCATAATATTCAATTTCATTTTCTCATTATGATGTATATGTAGCAGAGCCAATCAAATTTCTAATTGGTACGTCTATATGCAAAAATAAATATTGGATGTGTGCAAATGGATGGTTTAGTTTAGACTCCTACATAGAACCTAATTTAGTTAAGACTATACCAGTATAATCTCGGAGTTTAAATTCCAGAGTGAAAAGGTTCTTTCTAGGCAAGCGTGCTCCATCTTCGTTCACACCATCACTTAACATCAGGTGAGGTAGTGGTCAAGCGTTTGGCTATCATCAATAAATAAAAAAAAGGTTAAGCTATTCCCATCGAAATTATAAAGTTTTCAAGGACTTGCCTATTCTGTTATTTAAAAGAAGACTTAAGATTTGGTAATTGGATAAATGTTTTTTCAACACACTTGCTCGTAAAGTGAGCCTTATTACATCGTGCTTAGGGTCATAAACCGAACTATAACACACACGTGCATAATAATATTACGCACTAGTGCATAATAGAATTATCTCTACAAAGTTAGGTTAGTACCTAGCTGCAAATTATATGCGAGTAAACAGAGCATTTTCAATTTAACCGGGTAATACAGTTTTGTAACAACAAAGAGGTTTTATGCCGCTGAAAATCCATTAACATTTTTGGAATAAATAAATGTATCCCTAATTAAGTCATAATAATTTGTTATAAAATATTTGCATTTATCACTAAAATTATAATTTTGAAGTACTCTGTATGGCTATATGTAATCAATCACGTTCATCAATTTAGCGTGTGCAACAATATCGTTTTGAAAATTGTACATTAACCAATTGTTTTTATAATTTTATGCTTAACGATTGCAATACATGTTTGTTTTTTCTTCGCAAGTGTGTTGAAAAAGTGCGTATGAAACTCGTGAGCAACTTACTCATTAGATTGATACTCGGCTGATTTACGCCCTCGCCTACGGCTCGGGCTGCAACCCATAGCCTCGTGTATAATGAGCAACTTAGCTCACTTGTATCATAATATGCTATTATAGCATGAATGAATATTTAGACTATAAAGATTAATTTTGACATTATTATTATTGTTCTGTATGAATTTGACATGTTTGAAATTAATTATTATTATTATTTATATTTGTATTCAATTTTATCGTAGAGTTTGACATTTGTATTTTTTATTATTTTTCGTTTATATCTTAGAATTGTGGACGCCTCGATGAGGCAGAATGTAAATGAATCCTATTTTATAATTGACATACGAACTATTGTACATACGAGTACATTCATGCGAATAAATGATTATGATTATGAAGTTTTTATAGCTAAGTTAATTCTAGCTTATTAGCTAAAAGGTTAAAGGTTACCTGGAAGAAATTGCTTTCAGCGATAAAGCCGCCCATTGTACTATATTTAGCATAAATAAGATTTATTAAGAATTGTTCGGTGTACAATAAATAATTATTCTATTCCATTCTATTCTAAAAGCTAATTAAAACAAAACGGAATGCCAACGAACTTGAACACAACTAGGTTCAGAGAAAGCGCACTTGATTTAAGCCCATCAAATGTTGGCATTCAGTTTGCATACAAAATCCGTAATAAACACAACAACGAAATTATAGTATAATTAATTGTTCAAGGCAATTTATCGCCTGCGGACGTACGGACGCTGGTTACGAACGAAAGGCTCCATGGCTTTTGATATCATGTATTGATTATAACACTTCTGATTTTCACACTATTTGACGCTTATAATATTCTATACACAGATTATAGTTAAAAAGAACAAAACCGGTTCCTTATAGTTAATTTGTGTAAAATAATAATTGAGGTGCAGAGTGTTTATAATACAATAATTATTCGTATTATTTCTATGATTTCAGTCAAGCGTACTTCATTAAAGGTTGCTGCTGCTTAAATGCTTAAAACTAAATAATTTTGAGGAGGAAACTTTAAAACTACTATGTATACATTCAAGGGCACTTGCGTAATTAATAGTTACTCGCACTCTGCCCGGCTCAAAGGACTAAGCTGAGCGTATAGCACAAAATTGTAATCAAATGAGTTTGTTTTAATAAAAAAAACAATAATTGAAATATATAATTAAATGCAGCTGATATAAATTAATTATGAATTATAATTTCGATCTCATTTTCAATTGGTAGTTTTGTAGCGAGTATAAATCATACGAACCAACGATAAAGATTCATTCTAAGCTGTATTGGAATGCCATATACGTTAATAGACATATCGATATAGGTGTAATATTTATTCATGAATAGCAAAGCAAACCGCCATTCGCGCCGAAACCAGTTGTTTAATTAATAAATATTTAAGCGTCTACCGTCTACGATAGAGAGTCTACTTTGTTGAACATGACTTGGCAGAACTACGCGATATTCTATGCAAAGCTGTTGGTCACATCCAGCATTTGTGTTTTTAAATAAATAAATAAATATTGCTGGACATTTCACACAGCGCTATCTAGCCCCAAACTAAGCAGAGCTTGTACTATGGGAACCAGATAACTGATAGAATACTTATACTTATACATTTTTTTTTGTAAATACATACTTATTATAATATATAGAGAAACAACCAGACCCGGAACAAATATCTGTAGATCATGCAAACATTTGATCCGCGGCGGGAATCGAACCCGTAGCGGGTTTGATTCCCGCCGCGCACTAAGCATAGCTTGTTCTATGTGAACCAGATAACTGATATAATACTTATATACTTTTTTATAAGTACATACTTATAATATATAGAATAACATCCAGACCCGGAACAAATATCTGTAGATTATGCAAACATTTGTTCCCGGCGGAATACGAACCCGCTACCTCGTGCGTCTCAGCCGGCTATTCGCCCACTGCACCACGGAGGTCGTCAACCAAACCGAAATACAGCAGCTGCTTGGCGGCATAAATAGGTTTGATGGCAGTACTTCCCCGGACGAGCACTTTCACAAGAAACTACTACTCTTGAACTCTACTACTCATTGACATTAAACAACTTAGCTATTTGTGTGACGAGACGAGACATATTCCACTGATTGTTGATAAAAACTGAGCTGAATAAATTGCTGCTTCAAGGCGGAACAGCTTGAGTCATTTTTAACAGACAAACAAAATATGGTGACAGGAGCTTTATATATCCGCATTTCATTGACCAATAAATAGGAATAACAGACATATTTAAAAAAGTAATAGCCTTGATATATACATTTTACAATTCATGGTATTTCTAGGCAAAATATTAATCGGAGGAGTAGATCCTAAAATACCTATAAACAAAATAAATACCGATCAACAGCCTTTTAAGTCTAAGCTAATAAAAAGAAAATTGTATTAATGCTAGACAAATCGTGGCTTGTTTGATTTACAAAATATTTACTTTGACAATGATCTCATTTCTAATTCTTATCTTAAATTAAATTCTTGGCCACTGTGGCTAGGTGTTTACGCTTTGTCTAATGGCCTGCCTTAATTGCTGTGCTTCTACTAAGGCCCGTAAGATCAATAGCAGTTTAAACTAAAATTCTAAGCTTAAACTAAAAATGTTCTTTGACAGTGGTAGCGATTCTGTTGTTTACGCTGACTTACTAAAATTGTGCAAAATACGAACGGTCTTATTTTGTTCACACTGAAGATCAAATTAGAATGACATTTAAAGTGACATTTCTAAATTTAAGTATGTTTAACTACGAAGGCGTGTTTTTTTGCGGGCTAGTTTTAGTCAACACCAATTTGGTTGACCATAGATACTTAATTCATCAGATACTTCATTTTAGAAATGTCACTTTAATTTTCAATCTAATTTGATCTTTAGTGTGAACAAAATAAGACCGTTCGTATTTTACACAGTTTTTGTTAGTCAGCGTAAACAACAGAATTGCCACCAGTGATGGTTTAAGATTAGAATTTTAGTTTAAACTGCTATTGGCTTGCACGAAAATCTCTGAACATATTTTGCGACTAAACATGTTTGAATTTGACGATTTTTTGTGATTTGACAACTAAGGAGTTGTCAAATTATATTAGCCACTAAATATAATCAGTCATCGTTTGCAAGTACTATGTGATTTAGACCTAACCTAAGTAAGCTAATAACATAAGTATTTGCATGGTATATACAAGAAAACACGCCACTTGTACAAAAACAAGTTTATTTAAATATGTGACTAATAGCGTCAGTGTTTTAGAGAAATAAAACAGAGACTGTCCGATATGTAAAATGACAAAATAAATTTAAACAAAATTCCCCATTATGTCAGAGACACACACAGACAAAAATTAGAGTTTTGGATGTTTTTTAGGTATTTTTAAAGCTTGGGTTTTTCTCAAAGTTTCGAACAACAAAATGTGTGGTAATTTAACCAACACAAAACATTATGCCGACATTATGAATTAGAGCAAAATAAAATATTTTCCGCAAAACACATTGAGCTCTACTGAAAACAATATTACAATGCAACATTTTTAATACATTTATTTATACATACGAATAAACTCCGTAAGTAAGCGATTATTTTATTTGTTAAAAAAGCACTTACCTAAATCCACCAAAGAAAAACGCACAACGAAAGGTATGATCTGAATCCATGACGTAGGTATTCCTCAGACTGAGGAATCCTGAATACTTAGGAACGTCAAACTACGCTAACATCTATTCGTCTCAAGGACAACCGCGACCATTAAATTTTGGTCATTAAAGTTCGCAACGATCTAGACAAATATCAACTTATTGATGTTTTAACAACTGTTTTGCAATTTTTTTTAATTTAATGTTTTTAGTGTTTATATTTAGTTGGCAATTATACCCACAAAATTTAACATCGTAAAACAATTTTTAAAACTTTTTCAATAATAAATAATATAATGCGAAATCCGGTACACTTTGTTTTGGTAAGTTTTTGTTATTTACAAAAAATAAAGTCTTGCATACTGTGGGCTTCAAACAGATTATTTCATAGTTTGTAAAAGGTCGTATGAAAAAGTAAGTCAATACAGAATGGGCGCCGGACCCATTCATATTTGAAATATTGCTTACGATGAAAAAAAGTGAGAACCGATTGATAGAATTCTCAGAAGTATCGATCCCAATACCGTGGGATAAAAATATTTCGGGGTCTTTGAGTTTATGGAAAGTTACAGTTTGGCGCCAACTTTCGGGAATAATAAGCGGATTATGGGTACCATAAAACTTTTTTTTTATTGTAGGGACTGAGTCAACACGTTCAATTTAAATCGAAACCTCTGTATTTCGATTTTAGTGATTCTTAGGTGCCGTTGGTCATATTCGTTGTTTTGTTGTTCAAATGGTTCTACCATTGTGTTGTAGAGATTAGTCAGCCTAGGCCACTGCGTTACCGTGACTTAGCTGCTTCCAGAATGCGCCGCGGGGAGGCTCTCTACTCTCAAAAGTAGATGGCGCTGCCTTAAAAACGGGCTTCCTCAAGGGAGCGTGCTTGCACCAACTCTCTTCAACATTTATACGAATGACCAACCCAACAGTCCATCTACTACACGTTTTCTATATGCAGACGATTTAGCGTTGACGACCCAAACTTCAACCTTTGAAGAGGCCGAAGACAAGCTAACACTAGCCTTGGCTGAATTAGAGAGTTATTACGAAGAGAATGGCTTGAATCCAAATCCATCTAAAACCCAATCCTGTGCCTTTCATCTGCGCAACCAACAAGCCAGCCGGACCCTAAATATAACCTGGCAAGGAGTTCCTATCCAACACGAAAACTTTCCAAAATACCTGGGGGTAACTCTGGATAGGTCACTGAACTATAAAGCACAGTGCTATAAAACTAAGATGAAAGTTGGTACCCGAAACAATCTCCTGCGTAGACTTATAACTACCAAATGGGGTGCAGCCCCAGACGTACTCCGCACTACTGGCCTGGCACTGTGTTTTTCATCCGGCGAATATGCTTGCCCAGTCTGGAACCGGTCCGCACATGCAAAGGTCGTCGATGTCGCGTTAAACGATACATGCCGGATAATAACAGGATGTCTGAAGCCAACCCCTCTAAACCTGGTATACCCTTTGGCAGGCATATCGCCCCCTGGAGTGCGACGAGATGTGGCTTGCTCTATTGAAAAGCACAAACAAGAGCATGATTATCGACACCCCATATATGACCATAACATCCCGCAAGGCCGCCTTAAAAGTCGAAAGAGCTTTCAACGCTTCACAAGGGCCACGAGCGAAGACCCGGCTGCTACTAGACGCACTCTGTGGATAAAAAGAAACTCCCCACCGCCTGATTTTACCACCCCACAGGAACAGTTACCACCCGGGCATGATCTGCAGTGGCCAGTATGGAAGTCCTTAAACAGGCTCCGCACCCAGGTTGGCCGCTGCCGACTAAGTATGTGCAAATGGGGATTCAGGGACCCTAACTTGACGCAGTGTGACTGCGGTGATCCCACGCAGTCAATGCAGCACTTGCTAATGTGCCCTTTATGTCCGAACACATGCACGATGGAGGACCTAATGGCCGCCTCGCCTGATGCCATTGCTGTGGCCAAACACCTGTCCAACATACTATGATTGGAAACGTAGAACTCTTGACACGCTAAGAAGAAGAAGAAGAAGTGATTCTTATAGTTTAATAAAAAAAGAGTGTGTGTACTTATGTACACGCATTAGAAGTTATACTTCTTTGGCGTATGGAAAAAAAAAGAGTGTGTGTACTTATGTACACGCGTTAGAAGTTATACTTCTTTGGCGTATGGAAAAAAAATAACTAAAATGCAGTAGTGATTAACGATAAATATTAAAATTAATCAAAAATATTTTATTTAAATAAATTATTAGTATCACCGTCGTATATGAAATTGATTTAATAAAAACACCAAAATAATATTTATTTATTCACACTGTTTAATTGTACCCTTACGAAACACGTGTTCTACATATAAAAATACTAGAATATAAAACTTGAACATAGTTATCAATTTTCATACCACCTAGAACTAACTTCATGCTGTTAAATTTAGGTGTCGGTGTGCGCGCGCATCGTAAAAATTCACTCTCATCATTTTTCTCCATCGCGCCAAAAGAAGTATAACTTCAATAATTAAAAACAAAGTTCCCAACAAAACAAAGTATCTAGCACAACAATAACTAGCCATTATGTTCACTTTGAAAAATGTGTTGTTCATATACGAATACCTCTAAAGAGTTCGAACCTTTGACATAACTAAGCTTAGTGGGATTATGAATATATATAGCTACTAGTTTACGAGAAGATAAAGATAAAATTATCCATATACTACTGGTTCGCCACGAACTGAGATCTCGCGAATGTCCCATAAAAACAAAAAAAAATATTTAGTAATCTTTTGAGATAGGTGGACGACATCGTAAAGGTCGCAGGCTGTCAGTGGCTGAGACTAGCGCAGGATCGTCGTGGATGGCACAAACATGGGGAGACCTATACCCAACAATGGGTGAAGTCAGGTTATGGATGATGATGATGAATCTTTGACTATCAAATACAAAATGTCTCTGATCTTCATGTCGGAAGGAAAAAAGTGGAGCATACGAAAAAAAAATCCAAAATAGATCACTGGTATCGGGAGTCATGTTAGTTCCTCTTTTTTGGGGTACAATTTGCAGTTATTCTAGATTTCAGACTTTTCCGTATATTTGTGTGACTAAAGCTACGCATACCAAATTTCAGCACTGTGGGTCACTGGTTCCTGTGAATTTCGTCGAAGTTCAGTTTTTATTATGGCTAATAACTTAAAAACTACAAGAACTTTATTAAAAATAAAAACAGAGTCGAAATGTACTAAATAAAAACCTTTAATTTGACGTCCCACTTGACCTAATAGTTTCATTTTCATTTTTTTTACCCCTCTTGAACCCCAATATCTCAACCCCCCCCCCCCCCCACACATTTTTAGCTCATTTAGTCACATCAAAATTGTGCTGTCACTAACTACCTGCGTATAAAACTTCACGATGATCGGATTTGCCCAAGTTGATTTGGAGATCTCGCTTCGCTCGATCAATAAAAACATTTTCAAGATATGCAACATCATTGCCCGACTCCTCAGAAAGACAAATAATAAATATTAGGCTAAGTGGCATATAAGGCTTACTGCCTTAAATTCGATAGGTAATTATGGTTATTTGATCAACTATTTCACAAAACTAGGCGAAAAATATTCTTAATCTCAATATGGAGTGCGAAAATCCAATGTTTTTTGGCAAACTTGTGAAGCTGTGACCGATTAGTGCTTATGGAAGAGCTAATAGGATAGGATTAGTGATATAAGGTGGTGTTAATATTAGCGGGAAAATGTTAATTCCCAAATAGTTATTTTATATAACCATACTGCCAATCGCTTTGTAAATAGATTATGACAAAACTATAAGATTAGTTAATTTTTTTTATATTTAACATTTAGACACACAAGCTGACGGTCCTCGTTGTCATCGTCACCTATAAACTTCTGCAAAACTCGCCAAATTAAATAGCCATATTTACATCTCTCTTGAATGTATGTACATATTTACAAATTAATTAATTTTATACCGATTCAAAAAGAGGGCTGTTATGCATTTGACACCTATATCTGTGCGTCTAGCTGTCTGTGGCAACGTAGCGTCTGCAACTCATAAAAGCAAAATTATTTTAATTACATGGCTTGGTTTCCCCGAGCTGAAAATATCATAAAAACAACACGAACAAGGTAAATCATGACAAATTATACATCATTATTTTAATTAATTTCGCATAAAACTGACTCTAAAGGTGGCTTCCCATGGTTCGTGATATTGCAGGCTGACGCGGATAAGTCCGCATCAACACACCGTTGGAAGGCATCAGGTTCTCGTCCGTGGTATCGCAGACTCTAGCAGTCCGTCGGATCCGCCCCGGGTCGGTAACTTATTCCGTCGTGCGAGGCACGCTCTACTTAATTACTGATTTAAACGAGTATTTATCGCGTATGTACCATTTTTATTTGTTATTGACGTCGGGATAACAAATAAAAAGGTAAATACCCGTTTAAATCAGTAATTATGTGCAGCGATGGCGAAAGTTTAAAAACAGTAGGAAGCGCCTCGGTGCGGTGCGTGGCCGTAAAATCACGGACCGTGAGAAGCCTTAACTATGATAATGCACCTGAAATACGTACTTAGTACATCAAGATAGCACACCGATTATGGTTCAGCTCTACGAACAACTCTCGTGATGCGCTTGCGATACTAATGGCTAGGTAGAGTTAAAAACTATGAGCAGTAATGCAACTGCATACTTAAATACATACATAACCAGCATACTTTAAACCCATTTAATACCTTAGAATCGCCTAAGATGTGTTTAAAGTGTGCTAGTTGCTATGTACCTATGGTTTTCATCATCATCATCATTATATCAGCCAGGACGTCCACTGCTGATGTCCTACATATATTATAGGCTACTTTTTATTAACAAATCACGTGTTATTATATGGTATTCATAGTACTACTATATGTTAATCATATAATTATTTGTTGATGAATAAATAAAGTATCTACAGGATAATTTTAGCAAAATAAATTAACCCTCTACAGACATAATAGTTGCACTTAATTGTCTACCTTGGAACAGTTTGGAGCTATACTGAACCCAACGTAAAAAAACCATTCAAATCGATTTACAAACTAAGAAATTGAGAGAACAACGCATTGAGAACTTCATCCTTTTTTAAAAGTCGGTTAAATAATAATAATACTAAAAATGTAATGCCACAGAATAAAAATTAATATTCATGCATGCTCCTTCACATTCATTTGTGTTAGTGTGTGCGTGCGTATTCGCTGTTACGCAGATAAATCACTGCAATTCAGTACTTAGTCATTGCTCTGGCGCCACTTTAATAGAGAAATTGACGTGACAGATGAAGTAGGAAAAGGTACTTTAGGAACGGGATGATGTGTTGATTGGATAAGCCGAGGCTAGATTATCATCATGTGACGTTTGTAGTACGATCGTAATCAGCTAGTTATGGGAAGCTTTTGCACGTTGCTAATTTCTTATGCAGTTTTTATTTAAATAAATAAATATTGCTAGACATTTCACACAGCGCTATCTAGCCCCAAATTAAGCAGAGCTTGTACTATGGGAACCAGATAACTGATAGAATACTTATATACATTTTTTTTTGTAAATACATACTTATAATATATAGAGACACAACCAGACCCGGAACAAATATCTGTAGATCATGCAAACATTTGTTCCGCAGCGGGGATCGAACCCGCTACCTCCTGCGTCTCAGCCGGCTATTTGCCCACTGCACCACGGAGGTCGTCATTTATATGCGAACTTAATGCTACTTATCATTTTTTTCCAGCTAACCTTTTTGTAGGGTAGGTAAAGTGGATGGATAATAATAGATAACTTATCTATTATTATCCATCCACTTTACCACGGTTTCAATCGGTCGATATCAAAACCTCAGAAACCAGTGTTTGTCTAATCTAGCTCATACCAATTTACTTAAAAAGCTAAGTATGTCCTCGATAAGCAATAGTACTCAAAAGAGATCTATATTTGGTGCTTTAGCGCCCAGGTCCAATAAGTCCTTTGAATAACATGTCTAGAGCTTTTTGATTGAGCGAAGCGAGATCTCCAAATCAACTTGGGCAAATCGGCGTTGTATGTATGTATATATGTTCATCATGAAATTTGGTATATAGGTAGGTAGTGATGGCGTAATTTTGGTGTGACTCAATGAGCTAAAAATATTGGGGGGTTGTTGAGATATTGGGTTTCAAGGGGGGTAAAAAAAATTAAAATAGGACTATCCGATCAAATGGCACGTATAATAAAAGGTCTTTGTGAGCACATTTCGACCCCGTTTTTATTTTTAGTTTAAACCTTGTAGTTTTTATGTTATTAGCCATAATAAAAACTTAACTTTGACAAAATTCACAAGTACCAGTGACCCCACAGTGCTGAAATTTGGTATGCGTGTAGCTTTAGTAACATAAATATAGGCAAAAGTCTAAAATTCAGAATAACTGCAATTTCTAACCCAAAAAAATATAACCAATATACATGAACTCTTGTTACCTGTAATTTGAATTAAATTGTGGGTCAAGTTAAGTGGTTATACTCGTACATTGCGTGGCGCTATTTTGATAGTCAAAGATTACGAATATATTTTTGTTTTTATGGGAGACTCGCGAGATCTCAGTTCTGGCGGACCACTAATCACGATAGTTTCAAAAGTTATTATAAAAGTGTACTTACCTGCTCTAACTTTAGTTAGTGTATTGTGTACCGACAGAAAAACAACTGTTCAAATATTCCAATGAATTGATAACAATGACCTACGACTCTTTCCCTGAGTAATGTCAATGAAAACACACCTATATTTTATTTTTAAATTATATAATATATGAATGTATGTATCTTCAAAAGTACACCGCACTACGTTATAGTTTCGCAAATGTTGTCCTTATTGCCTAAGCAATCTTTGGAATCTTCTTAGGAAGATCGTTCTAACCGATAACTCCGCTTTTTGTATTGCCTTTTTAACCGAAATAAAAAACAGAAAGTTCTCAATTTGGGTTTCAAATTTGGTTCTCAATCATTTGTTTTCCCCAATGTATTTGGGGTATTAATCATTTATTTCCTCCAAATCAACTTAAGCAAATCGGCGTTGTATGTATGTTTGTTTGTCCGAGAATAACTTTTGAAGCGTTTATCCGATCATCGTGAAATTTGATGCATAGGTAGGTAGGGATGGCACAATTTTGGTGTGACTAAATGTTGCGGTGTTGTTGAGATATTGGGGTTCTCTCTCTCTTCGAGTCGTTATCCTCAATGCTGAGGGTCGTGACCTCCTCCATTGGGGTTCAAGAAGGGTAAAAAAAATGTTCAATCATTCTTTTATTTTTTTGACTGACTTGTTTAAAAAAAACTCACACTAACTCTAGAGTTATAAGTGTTATAACTCATTAATAAGTTTCATTGAATGAAAATAATTTTGAACATACTTTTTTGTATTGAAGCAAAGAAGGGATGAAAAAAAATGTAGATTGCACTTCAGTTCGTGTGGTATTGTAGGAAAGCTCTTTAAAAATGAAGTAGAGAGTTCACTAACCACTTTTCATTTAAGAGTTCCGTTTCTGATTTGTTTAGTTTTTCTGTATTCTAAAGACTAACAATTTTTACCAGCTTTTATTTAGTTTGCAATGTCTGTATGTTAGTTAGTTGGTTTAGGTCAAACCTTGCGAGCTGAATTAGAACCACCTGTAAGGTAAGATCTAGGGAAAGCGCAAAGTAAACAGCTAATTTAAAGTCAAACTAAAAAGTTCAGGAAATTTAGCCTGAAATATATAATGTTAGAAATTAATAAAAAAAATTACGATAGGTTGTTAATTTTAATGGTCGGAATAACACCGACTTAAAATACTACTAGTTCGGGGACACTCTGTACACAATCCGCTCAGCTGAGTCAGTTTTAATCTGCACTAAAGCGCACATCAGAGTTGATGTTCTGCGCAGAAGTTATGGAAAGTCGCGACAGCATTCCTTTCGAGCAATTTGATTTATACTTGGCTATGCACATTTAATTGGCTTTAAGCACACATAATTATACGCAGTTATAAATAGCTTAGCACGCCTAACTATGGCTTACTTAACGGCCTATATCAGCCATCTTAATCGTTGGAAATCGGATGTCATGATACTCGTATGATTGAGATCTTTTAATATCCTATTTTTAAAATACTAGTTGTACTAGTAGTAAAACCGCCTGTTTTATTAAAAACACCTTATAGGGGTTTTATGAGATAAGAAAACAATTCGCCTTATTTCACGAATAAGAAATCTCATTTTCAGGGGCATTTTCATCTACAGGTCGCATTTTTCTACCGCCTATTGGAGAATTCGATTTAAAATTCGATAAAAATAAAATGCAAGACTATATTTAAAAAACGAGAAAGCACATAAAATATTTTATAGGAATTTAAAATCATTATTAATAAAAAAAATCATACTATTCAGTTGACGAATACCTATCCGACAACCTAATTAACAAACAAAGTGACGACTCTAGCGAACATTAACAGGTACGTACCTAGGTAGTATGTAAGCATGCGTAGATATAGTTTTATACCTTGAAATTAATTGACACTATGATTATTATTATTTTCCACTTGACATTATTATTATTACCCGATAGCTTGACATACCTTTGTTCTTCTACTGTATTATTTGACATATGCCGCATAAAATATTTTAATTTAATTGAATTAACATGTTTAATTCTATATTTAATTGTTGTACTTTTGAAATGGCGCAAAACCAACAGTGCCATTACAGGATATATGTACTTACTCCTAAGCTACCTACCATCTAAGCTAAAAAATGTATATGTACATGTACATGTAAGCAGAATAAATGAATATGAATTGGACTTTCTTCGTTAGTTTTGGTGAGCAAATTACTTTTTGGAGTTGAAACGCGAGGTCTACTGTTCTCACAGAACCACTAGTTTATTTAATTTTTAGACAGTCATTACAGTGTAACACCAAAGCGACAATAAAAAACCTTAATATTTGGTACTTATTAACTACTTATTTACACTTAGGCTAGATAGGTCCTACTGAAAAAATGCAAGACCATATCTGTAAATTTCGTCACGGTAATATTGAACATATCAAAATACATAAGCTGTTGATATCACGAAGAGCTTGCGTGACCAACTTAGACTCTGGTAAGTTGTTATTTGGCTACAATTTGGTAATTTTTGAAAGGGACATGCTAACTTCCTGACCTGCATATAAATTTAACAGTATGGTGATAGCATGAGTCACCTTAGTGCATTCATGCGGAATACCCCATAAGTTAGGGTGGTATTTTCATAATTCTCGTTATTGGTACTTAAGTTATGGGGGAAAAGGTAACTTGTTTTATTGGGGAGGTTTTAGTAGATACCAGGCAAAGTAACGTCACAACCTCTACGATAAAAGCATATGTGATTCTATACATACAAATTAAGCAGACCGTTCCGTAAGTCTGGAAAACTCGAAAAGTAGTCAATGGATTGACTTTCAATTTATACACAACGTTGCATTTCTATATAAGTTAGAGTGTTTTAATATATTTTGAATTAAAAGTGGAAATTACAAGCATACGAAGCCACAGGCGAGTCCGCTAGTATATTTTTTATTTATACGTCCTGGATGTGGATGATGCGTATGGCCTACCTAATCTTATGTGGTTACCATCGCCCATAGCAAAATATTACCTCGTAGGTCACGCATCTTAGAAACGTGTCTAACGATGCACTGCCCTGCGTCTGCGTCCATTAACTACAGGCCTACAGGTGTAAAGCCTCATGTGCCTGTAATTTCACTGGCAACCATACACTTCAAACTGAAACAGAGCAATGCTGCTTGGCGTCCGAAATAAGTATGGGCAGGCTCTATCTATATATAGGCATATTAATTTTTATATAAACATAAAATCTAAATGTAGTGCAAAATAAGTGGTCAATATATGGTAAATAAGTGGTAGTTATAGTAAGATAATAATCTATTTCACAATATTCGGAAATGACTGGTTCTAATTATTCAACCCACCTGCTATACCTATATTTAGATATTTGAAATTGTGATTAACATTGTTAGTTATGCATACATTCTAAAGCCATTACATCCTCCCCTGCCCCCCACTTGTAGTATAATTGATCGAGCTAAGCGAGATCTCTAAATCATCTTAGGCAAATCTGTCTCTTTGTTAAGTTTTCACGATTGAACGACGGGATCGATTTCGATTAAATTTCGTGTAAGATGAGACAGGTTTTTAATTGACATACAACGTTATATTAGTTTAAAAATATATTAACAGAAAGAATATAAGAACAAGTATTTACATAATATGATAAAATACAAAATAAACAGTTAGACCTTTGCAAACGAATCACAACCAGGCGAAAGTGTCCAGTTAGCCAGGCTGTATTGTCCCGCTGAATTGCAATGTTTATGCAAAAATTGGTAGGTTTTTACTGAAGCATTTGTTTTAATTTTCTATATGATAAGATAAATAATGGATGGTTTTTCAGCTGTATGTAGCTTGTCTGAGATACCGGTTTAACCAGTTTACCGAATGACATAGAACTTGACAATAACATTAACATATTCGACATTACGCGATATAAACTTATCATCAACATTATTTAACTCAGTTCGTAATCAGCTCCCGGGCATATAGCGTTGATCTGTGCACGGTTTGTAGAACTGACGTGACAGACAAGTCTGTTGTGACTTATACAAAATACTAGAAATAGCTAGTGATATTTTTAAATCGTGTTCTATAGTTCAACAAAATTTTGAAGTTTCATTAGGTAAGTTAATATGGATAAACTATTTTACTTATGGTAGTTACTTGGTTAGTTTATTTAGTACGTGACCATCTCTACGATAAAACTCTACTTGAGTTGTTTTCGATGTCATCATCATCATCCGCACCGACTTCACCCACTGCTGGGTATAGGCCTCCCCAAGTTTGTGTCATCGTGCTAGTCTCACACATTCAAGTCCCGCGACTCTAACAATGTCGTCCACCCATCTCGCTGCCGGACGTCCTACCCTTCTACAGCCATTCCTCGGCCACTACTCAGTCACTACCCTGCTCCATCTACCTGTTTTCAATATACCAATGTTTAAATAAAGTTTTAAAAGACTTTAATTTTGAAAACTGTGTAAATCTAAAGCTTCATTGTAATTAATCAAAGATTAGACATTTTTTTATCATAAATAAATCATGTCATCTTTAATAATAATTAATATTTATTAGAAATTAATGGATCTAGTAGAGTAAATCTTTGACCAAATGGTGCCCAAGAACAGATCCAGGACGTCCGACGGGGCGGTGGGTCGACGACATAAAGAAAGTCGCGGGCTAAACTCCTGGATGCGTGCAGTACAGGACCGGGAAGAGTGGCGTTTACAAAAGGGAGGCCTACACCCAGCAGTGGGTACTTATGGGTGTAGATGATGATGATTAGAAATTACAAATTGTGTTACTTAGAAACATATGTCTGACCATATACGAAAGCTATAAACTGGGCCCAGTTATCCATTGCCTTGTAACAGCCTACCATAATTGTAAAACTACATAAAATACGTGTACGTATCTTATTCTAATTATACAATAGCTGACCCGCGGTTTCTCAATAAAACCTTTACCCTCCTGCGCAGTCGGTTAAAAGTAGCATATATCCCTATCCCGGTCACAATCTATCTATATACCAACTGTACATAGGGAGTGCATCTAAAGAATACCTCATAGTTTAAACCCCATTAGAGATGATTTTGCAACGTTGAAAAAAAGTTCTTACCAAAAGCCTAAATATATGTACATTTTCAGATCCCTAACTTGATGAATTATGGATTGACGATACAAACTTTTAACCCCTATTTCACCCCTTTTAAGATTATTTTTTGAGACAAACGATAGCCTATGTCCTTCTCCAGAACATTATATATCTCCTTGTCAAATTTCATTACGAGTACGACATGTTTAGCCGTTTAGTCGTGAATAGGTAACAAACAAATAAACGAACTAACAGAGTTACTTTCGCATTTAAAATAATAATTTAAATCTTATTTTTGAGCCATTTCGTTACTTCATTTCAATTATAACAAACATAACATAAAAATGATATGTCCCATAAAGCTTATACCGTTGGCTTATTATATCAACAAGATTTTTTTGATAAATCATGGAATTTGCCAATAAAACTTTAACGATAATATTTGCACTGATAAGCGCGGCGCCAGTTTGGTCCCGGGTTCACTTGCTATCGTTATATGACGCGGGGTCTTGGTTGATGTGTGTACATACTAAAGCTACCGACCCGCCCACACAGCCCGCCGGCTATTTTATTTTATATGTCCTGGTGATGCAGCAAGCGTAGGCCCCACCTGATGTTAAGTGGTAACGTCTTTTTCCTAAAGAATACAATCCAGGCCACTTTAATGTAAGAATGAATAGGTTTCTTCTAGATCTTCATGCTTCATCTTAGACCACATCATCGCTTACCATCAGGTGAGATTGTGGTCAAACCAAGATCTATTCAGTTAAAAGAAAAAAAACCTGCCCGATGCACTGCCCTGCGTCCATCAACTTTAGTCATACAAGTGTAAAGCCTAGCATGTGTCTATAATTTCACCGGCAACCATAACCTTCAAACCGAAACACAGCGATGCTGCTTGGCGGCAGAAATAAGTATAATTTCAGTTATCATCTGGCATTTCATTAAGAGCTTAAGATAGCTTATTATTAGTTCACGCGTTCATTCTTTATCTTTTAATGAACATAAACAAGTGTAACTTTTGAAACTATCATTGTTATGAACAATATTTGTACTAAAAACGCGATATTTGATGTTTTGTGATTTTTTAATATCCCGATATTTCGATGCAGTTGCATGCGCCATGATCATGGGTAAACTGAAGTCTTTGCGAAGGGTGGTTATTGGCAGATATAGCGATCTACCCTCTTTCTCAGTCTCTTCCTAGAAATGAATTAACTAATACTATTACTACCTCCGGTTTCATTCTCGATCTGATATCACTGAAAAAATCGCGGTACAAGATGTTTGCCGATGTCGTGTTAGCCGACTTGTGCCGCCTGATGTCGACGGGCATAGTTGAAGACTCGCGACAGTTATGTCCTAGTGAATAAGAGAATTTAGGTTTTAGTAAGTAGTACTCTAGACTCTAGGATCACCATCAGACCCTAAGCCTTGATCTTTAGTCGGATTCGTCAAACTGGAATTCTTGTGCATTTATGATGTGTTCAATGGCGCAAACGAAAGGGTTTACCGAGAAAGGTTTACCGAGTTGGTTTCTAATAGCAGATAATAATTGTATATTACTTTCTTCCATTATAAGTCTACTTTCATAAACCTTTGTCGAGCTCAAATTAATTTTACTTACGTTAATCATTAATTTAACAATACATTCCACAATTATGTGTATTAATTTACATATCACAATAATTGTGTTTTTATAATGCTAACAAATATAATAAACAACCTCCGTGGTGCAGTGGGCTGAGACGCAGGAGGTAGCGGGTTCGATTCCCGCCGTGGAACGAATATTTGCATGATCTACAGATATTTGTTACGTGTCTGGGTGTTTTTCTATATATTATAAGTACGTATTTTTAAAAAGAAGTATATAAGTATTCTATCAGTTATCTGGTGGTATAGCGCTGTGTGAAATGTCCAGCAATATTTACATTTATTTATTTACTACCTGACCCGCCCCTGCTTCGCGCGTATTTCAATATAAAATATTGCGCATATATTGAATATATTAAAATAGAACTTCAGTTTTTCCAGAATTTTCCAATTATCCGGGAATATTTTCCAATTTTTCTTTCCCTAAAAGCTTATTCGGACAACTACGAACATTAAAAAAAATATTGGTCAAATCGGTCCAGCGGTTCTCAAGTGATGTGCTTACCAACAAACAGCAATTAAATTTTATCTATATAGATAGATAAATAATCCCCCACACGAATATAACCTTCCATCACATGTATAATGTTAAACATTTCATCACTTTGATTAAACTGTCAAGATCTTCATAATAACCTTAATTAATATAAACATAAACTTCATTTATGTATATTGTGGTTCTCATAAAAGCTATTTGCGGTTTGCATTGCCATTTAGAGTTCGCCGGAAATGAGAACTTTATCCTCTACTTTTTAATATAACGTCCGTGGCGTCAGTGCACCAGTTAAAACCAGCGCTGAGCAATTTTGTGCAGTTGACCAGGTACGTAATTTTTTTCTGTTTAAGTTATTGTGTCTGTAGTAATTGATCGAGCGAAGCGAGATCTCCAAATCAACTTGGGCAAATCGGCGTTGTATGTATGTTTGTCCGAGGATAACTTTCGAAGCGGTTATTCGATCATCGTGAAATTTGGTACATAGGTAGATAATGATGGCACAATTTTGGTGTGACTCAATGAGCTAAAAATTTGGAGGGTTGTTGAGATATTGGGGTTTAAGAGGGGTAAAAAAAATGAAAATGAAACTAATTAGGTCAAGTGAGACGTCAAATGAAAGGTCTTCATTACTACATTTCGACCCCGTTTTTATTTTTAGTAAAGTTCTTGTAGATTTGGATTAGCCATAATAAAAACTAAACTTTGACAAAATTCACAAGGTACACCAGTGACCCCACAGTGCTGTAATTTGGTACGCGTGTAGCTTAAGTAACACAAATATAGGCAAAAGTCTGAAATCTAGAATAACTGCAGTTTATACCCCAAAAAAGGATAACCAATTAACATGAATTCCCGTTACCTGTAATTTGAATGAAACTGTAGGTCAAGTCAGTTGGTTAATTATTTCGTGGCACTATTTTGGTAGTCAAAGATTACGACTAATATTTTTTTTGTTTTTATGGTAGACTCGCGAGATCTCAGTTCGGGGCGAACCACTAGTTATCCACGGTATGTAGTTTCTGTGTGTTTGTTACTTGTGTCGCAATAAATGTCTCTCTCTATGTATCTACAAGGTGTAAAGAGTGTATGTAAAGTAAAATTTACACGTGCTGTAAAAAAATCATTATGAATAGAATAGAAAATAAAAATGTATCGGCATAAAAGTATAATTCAATTAAGTGCTACATGACATGTCGCGTCATCTTATTGCAATAAAGGTACATATTTTTTTTTCCTGGGTTAAACTGCAAATAAGTCAGCTCTGCATGTATGGATCATGTCAGAATAAGGCTGACATGGATCATGTCTCATGTCTCATGTCTTATTCTCTTATAAGAGAATGGGAAGACTTAGCAAGACTGCTCCATCTAAATGGTTTATGTACCATTTTCTAAAGAAAAAACATAATATTCCTTTAAGTGATTCGATATCTTTAGTTGTTCTTCATTCTTAAGTATGATTTTATTATGAAGGAAAATCACTTTAGTTCGCTGTCAAGGGGTTAAAAGGTTCATCTTGCGTGATAAACGGAAGTTCCCCTGTCGTGTTATGTACTGTGATAATGTAAATATTTGTAATAAATAATTAACATATCTATGTACCTAATACTATATTTTGTTTTGAAAATATAAACACCAATAGTTTTTAAAAGAGGTTTGATAACAAATAAGTACAACGAAAAGTGCGTATATTCGTAATTTTGTCGTAATTTCAAGCCCATATACCTAAAGTATTCAGTCGAGTTCTGAGAAACTGACCGAAGTAAGGTAAAATGTATATTTATTTATAATTAAAATCATATACAAACATCGAAACGCATCATTAATTTTTATTTAATTTAATTTTATTTATTTATGATTGTTGATATTTTGTATGGACGGACACTGTCTGAAATAAATGATTATTCTATTCTATTCTATTCTATTAGAAAATACAAAAGAAACAGTTGTGCTGCCTAAAGACCGTTGCAAATTTATATTAAAATTAAAGATTTATAAAATAAATTTACGTATAAGTAACAAGGTATGCTAAAAATACAGATATGTGTAATAAAGTCATTTTTTAGCTACCAATTTACATCAAAATAAATATTTTTTTGGCAGTTGTATTTTACTCAGTATTATTATTATCTGCTATCTACACTCTACAATCGTAAAACCTACATATACATTTATGCGAAAACCATGAAAGTTTTTGAATCAGATTTTTTCTGTTTTTCGTAATTAAACCGCCATGGAATAATTTGTATTAGTTGGAAAGTTATAATTTAAATAATATCAACACACACTTTCCGATATGTATTAAAAAACCGGCCAAGTGCGAGTCGGACTCGCGCACGACGGGTTCCGTATCTATAAAAACGGCAAAAAAGTCTGTTGTATGGGAGCCCCACATAAATATTTGTTTTATTTTAATATATTTTTTTATTTTTCAAGTGAATATATTGTTACGAGCTGAGGGTTCGGGATAAAATAATGGGAATCAGTCTGACCAAAATAACACCTTTATTCAACACTAAACGATGAATACACGAACTTGGTCACACGTATCACAACACACTAATTCACACCACTGTTGCACCACTTAAAGTCACCGAAATGTTCGCACGTTAATAGCTTAATCCAGACTGACTCGCGAGCAACTACTGTTCACGCGAGACTCTTCTCCACGTCAGTCCTCCAGGGCCTCGCTGAGACTCACTCTCTCACTGAGACTGACTCACTCAGACTGACTAGCCGGCCATCTCTCCGGCCTATTTATATCGCACACATTTCGATTGTTCGAGAACGATGTCGATCCTTCCAGGAAAGGGTCGGTCCCTCGACACAATGGCCACTCCCCATTCTGCGAAACCACAAACAATAGCAACAATAACACAGCAAGACAAAAGCGTTCGAGAAGGTTCGATTATTACTCATTGTTTAACAGCCTCGGCGTAACAATATAACAAAATATTCTTTGAATATTTCAAGTGTCTACCTGTTGCCGTTATCAATATCGAGCAAAAACGAGCAAAAAAATCACGTTTGTTGTATGGGAGCCCCGTTAAATTTTTATTTTATTTCGTTTTTAGTATTTGTTTTTATAGCGGCAACAGAAATACATCATCTGCGAAAATTTCAACTGTCTAACTATCACGGTTCATGAGATACAGCCTGGTGACAGACGGACAGACAGACAGCGAAGTCTTAGTAATAATACACAGGAAAATGACAAATAATATATCGGTCACTCAGGAAATTTATGGGAAAGGATTATGTTCAGCAGTGGACGACCTATCGCTCGTATGATACAATATTATTATACGATACTTACATCAAATCAAATCACAAACCACAGTGAACCCAAGAAAAATTAAACTCTATATCCAATTCGGAATTTGACGTTTGATTTGCGTCCAAACTTGAAAAATTTCCGTTACGTAACAAGTCACATCTTGGTACAACAACCGCTTGACCTATCTGAATAATTTGCCGTCAGTGTGTACATTTTATTTTGTTTATAATTTCACAACATACTGAGTGTCAATCACGCCAAAATAACTGATAGCGACCTGATAGCGTGGTTGACCTTTACGCGACACGTATTATGTACGCTGTTATTATAAAAAAAAATGTTCGTTTCGAAAAGATAATTTTTAATTCAGTGACCAAATCTACCGATGTATTAAATCCTAGCTCATTTATGAATGACCCACAATGGCCCACTTATTTGAACAATTATTGTTGTTATTATTTTTTACAAAGCTCCTTTTCGTATTAGATATAAACTCGATAGTCATTATGTAAATTAAAATCACAAGGATCATCTAGTATAATTATAATTTGACTCTAAAATTATAATGTAAACCAAATGTTTAAATATTCCCTATATTTTAACTACCTACAATGTTCTGTTGCTCAATGAATATTTAACCTAAGTTTAAACCTATTGTTTCTCATGAAGTGAAATGTATATTTTCTTCTGAGAATAAATTTTTTAACCACATTCAGGTATAGATAAGACCGCCCTTTTTACCTGATTGTGTTTTTTAGGTTTCTATGTCGAACTCGGAAACATAATTTCACCGTCGTCTGTCTGTCCGTCTGTCCGCCCAACCAGTTACAGCAGTTTTGAACCGATTTTAAAAAAGAAGAGGTGTTCTATTCGTTGGAATTTTTACTTATTTTGGATTATACGTTCTACTGACTGCTAGGCAGACATACTTACAGACAGCCAGACATTACGAACAGTTGAAGTGGGAACAAAATGCAATTTTACTGTGGTAAGTGGGGATTAATTGCCTTCTGTACCATAAACGTAGGCAGGTTGTCGTCACGAGTTGCACCTTTCACAAACACGTGTGTTTGAACAAAAAGTCAATGAAATACAACACTGAAGCGATGCAAACTCGTTCACTTAGGACCTTGTAGAGCACGTTCTATAGGGCTTGTCGTCAAGTACTCTGCACAACGTGTCTAATGTTATATATGAAAGGCTGTTCATATCAAATTTATCCATGCCGACTTATAAACCATAAATCGCGTGTATTAAAAAAAACCAGCCAAGTGCTAGTCAGACTCACGCACGAAGTGTTCCGTACCATTATCTATAAAAACGGCAAAACAATCATGTCTGTTGTATGGGAGCCCCATTTAAATTTTTATTGTATTCTGTTATTAGTATTTTTTGTTATAGCGGCAACAGAAATACATCATCTGTGAAAATTTCAACTGTTCATGAGATACAACAGCCTGGTGACAGACGGACAGACAAACAGACAGACGGACAGACAGACAGCGGAGTCTTAGTAATAGGGTTCCGTTTTACCCTTTGGGTACGGAACCCTAAAACAACCCTATCAATAAACATTAATAATTAACATGTTGTATACCAAATAAACTTTGTCAATGGACTTTGTTTTTACAAAACCTAGCCCATTGTTTCTAAATAATACAGGAAAAAATATATTTTAGTTTCTACAATTTTCTTATAATACATTTTGGGCTCACTTGCCTTACAATATCTTTTGAAACCCTTTTTTGTTCGTATTACTTTATTGTACAAAATACAGAAATAAGTCTACAAAAAGGGATTGATGCTAAAAGCATTTTCTACCTGCCAACCTATAAATTTAAAAAAAAGTGGCACTGAGAGAACCGACAGAAGTGAAAACTTGAACTTCGAGATACTTATATACAAAGGTGTCGGTAACGGTAACAGTATCGCGAGTTCAATGGTTTTTCCATCTCAAAAAATGCCCAACGCGCCTAAAGACGTTCTCACTTCAATATTTACAGACGAAAATCCGTCGGAATAGGTACCACCTCATAACAAGATGCGATAGTTAATAAATAAATAAATAAATATTGCTGGACATTTCGCACAGCGCTATCTAGCCCCAAACTAAGCAGAGCTTGTACTATGGGAACCAGATAACTGATAGAATACTTTATATACTTTTTTTTTGTAAATACATACTTATGATATAGAAAAACATCCAGACCCGGAACAAATACCTGTAGATAATGCAAACATTTGTTCCGCGGCGGGAATCGAACCCACTACCTCCTGCGTTTCAGCCGGCTATTCGCCCACTGCACCACGGAGGTCGTCTTCTATGTATGTATGAGGTCGAGTTTATATGTATTATTACTTCGGATCGACACGTTTATGGATTACCTCGTGTCTAGGTATAAGCAAGTTTATTTACATAAATTAGAATTATTCTCGTATCGATTCAAGATATTTAGTAATTGCTTCTATCTGGCCTCTGACTCTACATCTGGAAAGGGCTAGTTTATTCTTCGCTAGATGATAATAACATTCTGTTTAGGTATATATTTCACGCTCCCGAGCCGTGGTACCGCTATTTTAACTGGGTGTACCACGGGGAAGTAAGTCTATCTTGACGACCTCCGTGGTGCAGTGGGCGAATAGCCGGCTGAGACGCAGGAGGTAGCGGGTTCGATTCCCGCCGCGGAACAAATGTTTGCATGATCTACAGATATTTGTACCGGGTCTGGTTGTTTCTCTATATATTATAAGTATGTATTTACAAAAAAAAGTATATAAGTATTCTATCAGTTATCTGGTTCCCATAGTACAAGCTCTGCTTAATTTGGGGCTAGATAGCGCTGTGTGAAATGTCCAGCAATATTTATTTATTTATCCATGGGAAGTAACTATTTGGTCCCACGAAATGGTAATTCAGATCATGTGTTCAATATTTTTTTTATACGGTAGAGCTACTTGAGTCAATTAAGTCATTACGCCAAGTAACTGCAGGTAGGTATTTGGTGTATTCATCTGTCTTTTTTGAGGATAAAGAGACTGAGCTGAAAGGACAGGCGCTGGCAAATCTTACGCAAGTGTCTCAGTGTTTTAAGTTCAACGAAATTGGTAACTATTGGGTAAATTTTTCCTTTGTTCGTTTGTCATGTTGTTGTGGAATTTTTATCTAGCTTAAATAAGAGTTCATGATTTTTTTTCTGAGTTTATATTCTTTAATTACGCTAGAGACGTGCACATGTTCAATTGATCTGTAACCCCCTTATCATTCACCAAAGATGAACAACATAGCAATGTATCTATGTGCTTAAGAGCAATTAAAACACGATATGAGTATTCTCAGTTTCGCCTCTTAAATTGCGTCATAGTGTTATAAGACACAGAACAATTCTCTACGATGTCATTGTAGGTTGTTTGAACAGATGAATATAACTCTGTGAGTTAGTCATAGACGTCCTTATCCAAAAAAAAAACGCATAAGAGCTTATATACCAATAGATACACTGTTAGATATACGTACAAGCACACAGTCTAACTTTGGTTTAAGTGTCACTGTCACAACCCATAACAATTTTCCGGGTTATAGCTGTTAATTGCGGGGGATAGCGGGGTTATTTACATTAGCGGGTTTTATAGTGTATGATCAGGTTGCCAGTAGTCAAAATTAGATTGTAATTCATAAATATATTATTTTTAGCTTAATTTTAGCATTCTTAGAATTTTTTTTTTCATGTAATATGTTCCCCGATTACTCTAAGACGCCTGGACCGATACGAGAAATTATTTTTTTGTTTAAAAGGGTTCCCCAAGTGGTCTCATTGGCATCAAGTCAGGATCTGATGATTGGATCCCAAAAAAGTTGAGACAACCCTCAAATTTTATAGGGACGCATGATGTGTTTTATAAATTTTCTATAAAAAACTATTCTAAAGTCGGTTACATTCTTGTTAAAAAGTTACTCATATAACAACAGAAAGAATATACAATTATATACATTAAAATATAGAAAAAACAGTTGAATCATCTAAAGACCGTTGCAAACGATCTATGATAGCTCAACTGCTCGAGATCACTACCAGGCGGAAGTGTCCCCAAGACACTGGCTGCATTGCCTCGCTGAATTGCAATGTTTATAATAGCCTTACGTTACTTGTTCATAATATATCAAGTTAATTGTTCCTAATCTTTGTAATAATGTTCTGTTCATTCTAATCTATTTCTATTAATAATTCTAACCATCTCATAATACCAGCAGGTACCCATTATAATTCTCTCGCTCTATTGCCGTTTCGTCAGTTGGTGTAGTAATACAGTATAAGAACTTAACTTTGGCACTACTAGTTGAGCCAAGCAGTTGTGTCACGGGGAATAAAGGGACATGATATTTATTGTCTTCTGTTCTGATACAAAATTGAAAAATAACATTATTGATGTGTTATTTCTGCAACAAAAACGGAATAATCGAAATCAAATAATCATGAGGATGTGATTGTTTCGAAATATTTATGATTATTATTCAAATGTCTTTGAATTTTTACAGGTAATCCATCATGGTGCAGCGAGTGGCTACGGACGAGCGTCCGTTCGAGACGCGGTCCTCCGATGAGAGTGGACTGGGGAGGAGTGATTCACCCAGTGAAGACACTGAGCCGGAAGCGGCATTGGTAAGTACATACCTAAGCAAAAGTTTTTTTTTAGAATGAATAGAATATGCATTTATTTTTCTCTTACAGACTGGTGCCTGAAGTAGGTTCATAGAAACCTGTATTACAGGTCACCTGTATTACACTCTATGGATGTATGTTCCACCGTAGTGGCTAAACCAAACTTCCCATTTTGATGAATGAGATGTCAATCGTTTCGTTATTATTGTCCGAGTGACATAGGTTACTATTAACATAGTTATTACGTAGTTGGATTTCAGCTTTTAAACTTTTATAGCTTGTTATCCAACTTCTGATTATGACTATGGGAAAAAGGACTATGGTACTGTCTTTGTTACCATCATCCTGATCCTACATGGATCTGGGCACCGACTACAATCTTTTAGAAAACCATCATGTTTCAGGAGCGTTTTGTTTCAAGCTTGTAGCAACATTACTTCGATTTGAACCACAAACACTTTTATACATTACTGTTATAATCCTAATAATGTGGTATATTTAGTGCTTTCTAGTGATCACACCACGTTCAGTATAAAACATTGCGAAAATAAACACGATTTACTTACTTTTTAGGATAATTTTACGCTTTATTTGAGCTCTAATGTGAAACGTTTTGAGTGAACGATTTATGGTGACGTCACCAAAACTGCTTCGCCTTTACAATAATAAAGTAAGCTTAATAATTGACGGTCATGGTGCTAATGTCAGTGTAATATTATTTTAATATTGTTATAAGAGACTGAGGTTGGCCCCCTGAGGTTTTCATAATGTTGTCACAATTTACCAGTGAACTACTTTGGCTCCTGGCCTTATCTCTGGATTCTTTGAGCAAGTCGCTACAACTACAAAGCAAGGAAGTACTTAGATGACTGATACTATATTAATGTAATAGTGACCCATTGAGTGACATAGTAATGTAGACAGGGGTTTTGTTAATACCTTCACATCGCATTTAGATTTGTGGTACTATGTAGAGCACGCTGAAAAAAAGTCCCGAAGAGGTCTGAAACCTCAAGAGACAAGCAAAAAGTTCAAATCTAGAACTGTCAATAAAAACGTATCAGAACGTCATTAGAGCAAAAATAACATGTCACCATGACATCTTTTGACAGACATAAAATTGAACATGGCCAACAGATTTTAACTTACAATATTTTTTATGCATAAATTTGGTTCAAATAAATTACCGAGATGACCGGGTTTTTCAAACTTTCTCAGCTCGGCTATGACAATTATTGTTTACATTAACACATTCATAGCGTTAGTCGTCGGTATACACGTTGCATCAGTGCTCTTTGGATTTGACAAGGTAGTCCTCAGACCCGCACCCCCCGTGCCACATGTGGAACCAGAAAAAACTTCTGCTGAGGTTCAGACAGGCTAAATTGAAACTAAATCTGAATGTGCTGCAACATGTTCTTGTGAACTACCAAAGTCCAGACCAAAAAAACGCTAATCCACGCAATAGAATGTGCTAATCCATAGGATGCTTTCACAACCAACTGGATTTTCACAAAGGACTCTCCCTACGAGAACTCACAATGACAGCATTCGAGAAAAAACTAAAGAGAAAGCGAATGATGAAGAAGATCACAGAAAAGCTCGTCAATACCTGTTTATTAGCTACAATTTCTTTGGCATTTGCTGAGATAACAATGACTGTAATGATTCTGTTGCTGTAGCAAATATAAATATAAGATGGCTTTTAGAAAGATGTGGGCGCGAAGGCGCCTACTTTTCCAGAATGCAATACAGGGCTTGACAGATACTAGAGTTTGGGCAGCACTCATTTTCGGTACATACCTACTTACTGCTAAGTTTGTAATGTCATAGAAGGTTGGGGACAAAGTCTTATGTATTCTGTAAAGAGTATATTTACATAAAAATTAATATTGTTCTTAATACGAGTATCAACTTTTAGATACAATTCATAAATTTATTTCTACAATGATTGTTTCTCCTGCCTTTACTAATAAAATAACCAGAAAAATTGCCACAATCAATGGTGACCTAATTTATATATATTAGGAAATTACTTGAACATTATATCAATGGACAACACCTTGGCTGGGCGTATTGACCGGTCAATCCATTGATATTGTTACTATCGTAACATCAATTAGTTTATTAGATAATACCAGACACAGAGGTCAAGTGAGTATACCAACTCAATGACGTCAAGACATCCACATTTTAAGAAGGTCACTCGAGTCCAACCAATTCTTGGAAATTATCATCCTAATTAGTATTTTAGCTAGTGTGCAACTGTTTCTGACGTCACTCGGCTTTTTATTATTTTGTTCTACAATCTGTTTAGTATAGGTATCTACTTTAGTTTGCCAATAAGGCTGTATATACCATAAATCATATATTGAGGTATTTTATTCGAATATTATGTCATATACCAAATATCATATTTGTTATTTCAAACAACGTTCTTTCATTTCATCTAAGACCAACAGAGTACAGAGAGCATGTCAATGGGACTTACACAGGATTTACTTCTTACCTAATTAACATTGAACCAAACTTTTTGGTTAGCCATTCTTTATTTTATAGTCTCTTTCAACCACACTCTTTGATGAACAGGAAAAGCGTAATTAATAACTTCTAGCAAAGACCAAACACATAGGAATCAGTAGTAGATTTAATCTGTGGCAAAGTAAAAAAAAGTTTTCAATCCGCATATAAAGATTAGCTGCATTCTTAAAAAATTATAATATTCGTGTAGTTGACCACAAACTTGGCGTGATAAATGTCTAATGTCAATGTCAAGTCAAGTTCTACCGTGTTTTAGCAAATAAATTAATTTCATTTCATATGAAAAAATGAATAATAGGCAAGTCAAGTAAGTTGAGGGGAAAATGTGAAATGTCAGAAGTCACCGAAGGCTTTGCTTTGTATTATGTTTTATTGTTTTTTTTATGCAACTGTGTCATCCCACTGCTGGGCAAAGGTCTTCCCCATTGTCTTCCAGGACTTTCGCTCGTTTGTGTTTGATGTTTTTATTATATGGAAATTAAAAACTATTGTATCGGAGATACGAGCCACACTCTAGAACCAGACAAAGTAGGTGCTTGGTTACTAGATGTAACTTTTATAATTTGGAGTTAACTTTTCCGAACCAACAACACACGACATCAATGAATAAAGCCTATTTCAATGTAAAATAACTGACCAGTACAGTTATCGTTGTACAGCCTAGGAAGCAATGTAATTCACCCCAAATGTTACCTGGGGGGAAATTGCGCTTATTTTGAACGGTAATACCAAAGCCAAATTAAGCAAAAACGTAATGGATCAATTCGAGACGCGCTAATATTTGAACGGAAATGAATTCTTCTCTGGAAGATAAGTTGTTGTAGCGTACGATTCAACTTTAAATTGTGATATGTTTTAAAGCTGTTTACTTTATCGACGTATTAATGTTTTTCTTTCGTACAGGTTGTGCCTCCCGATGGAGGCTGGGGTTGGCTGGTGGTAGCGGCTTCCTTCGGGTGCAACGTCTTGGTCGACGGCATCATATTCTCAGGAGCACTGCTGATGAAACCGATGCTAGATGAATTTAAAGTAAGTGCCATTCATCCAATGGCTTCTTAGACTGTTTTATCGTTTTAATCTAGTCGTTTTAAATGCTAAACGTTTCAATTTAAACTGCTCTCCCTACAACAGCGATTTTTCTACAGCCTTTTTTGAATACCTACTGATGATCTGCAAGTTCGAAATTTGTCGATCGACAAATTGACTATTTAAATCGAAAAAATCGATTTTGCTGAACTTAAAGTCAATTTGTCGATCGATAAAATGTACTAGGATTGATGACCAGAGAGACGTAATATTTTTAATTTTGTTATATCCGACACTTAGTGGAAATCCTATGATTTAAAATCATTCCGAAAATCATTATCAAACATTCTTTACTTTCTTTCGTCGTTTATATAATCTGTATCATATCTTCCAGAAAAGGCTATGACTGCATTCTAAGCGGACACTGAAATGAAAAACTATTTGACAGGCCCAAACAACAAATAAAATTAAAAATAAAACACAGATGAATTGGTCCAGACGCGCGCGCGTCTAATTTTAGTACCTATTTCTTACCACACCCTCGCACTTTTGACGTACCTATAGATACATAATATATTACGTCATGGCCGAGCCTCCGATCTTAAACTAGAAATACCAATGTATACTTAAAGCGAAAACATTTAAAACACGTTTCTATGCTGATTAGATACGGGCATCATTTGTACGTGAAAAATATATTTTATTGCGTCTCGGTTTCGGGGTTTTTGCCTTGTTTTCGATATTTTGTTGGCTAATTATGGAAACTTTATAGTAATCACGTGATTTTTGTCATCACCTAAATTTTGTGAGAAAAACCAAGCAATTACAGTAACAATCGCTGCTGGTCACTAAAACTGATAAGAAAAACCACTTTACTCAAAGCGTCAAACATGTTTACCTGCTACTGTCATTTAGTTACGAGTACTACAAAGATGACATGATTGACAAACACAAGGCTTATCCAAGGCTCTTTAGAAGTGGGTCAAAGAAAAAATAGGTAATAATAATCACCAGGTGAGTGTGAAATTACGGCTTATAGCATAATAGCATTTGAGCACAAAATGTAGGGTACAGAAGGCTAGAAACGTCTCGCCGCATCATAATCAGGATAAGGTGGTTCGACTCCTATACAAATGGTCAGTGGCGATTCACTAGATAACTGAACAGCAGAAATGTCTTAACATATGCGTATAGAATTAGTTACGTCTTATCATTATCGCAAAATAAATAAAATTGCACACTTTCATTCATAAAAGACATAATAATTCGAATAAAATAACTTGTTTATAATTATTTCAAATAAGTTAAAATGATGAATACTAAATTATATATGAATGAAAGAGAGCAACTTTATTGATTTTGTGACAATAACAAGATGTAAAAAGTTTGATACGCATATTTTTATACATTTCTGCTGTTGAGCTATCTAGTGAATCGTCACTGAACGTTCGTCGAATCGAATCACCAACAAAACCTATTCCCAAAACTGCTTCCTCTCTAAAGCCATGGTAGGTAATAAAATAAATAAATACTGCTGGACATTTCACACAGCGCTATCTAGCCCCAAACTAAGCTTAGCTTGTACTATGGGAACTAGTTAACTGATAAAATACTTATACCTATACTTTTTTTTGTAAATACATGCTTATAATATATAGATAAACATCTAGACCCAGAACAAATATCTGTAGATCGTGCAAACATTTGTTCCGCGGCGGGAATCGAACACGCTACCTCCTGCGTTTCAGCAGGTGCATGGATATTTTGAATGTTTCTTTGAATAGCTTTAATAGGATTCATTTGGTTATATTTAAATAATATGGTTTTAGATAACTCCTGCATATTGCGTCCAAGTGCGTCAAAACTGAGTTCATACACTGATTTTCTGTAAACTTTATATTTTGTGCAATGAGTATTTGGACTAGATTTTTTGCTGCATTCCTACACATGATAATAAATTGAATTGACGCAAATTTTTCAATTTGTCGAGCCTTGATTATACGAGTGACAGTAAAAGTACCGTTTCCAATTAAAATATTGTTAATCCAATGCGCTCCAATGAGCGAATCAATTTTATCACTAACGGGCAAATCAAGATATTTTCGTGCTCAAGCAAAAACCTTTATTAATAGGTATATTATTACTTACCTTGAGTGTTTTTATTCGTATTTTAAACATGGTTCAAATCTTGCAATTATGATGCTGGTACCGTTATCAGAATGAATTGTGTTGCATAAATACCGTAAGCAAATAAGGACGAGTGGCCAATACTCGTCTCGACATGGGAGCCGTTGAGTGCAGGCACAAGATCGGTCACTCTGGAAATCTATGGGGGAGACCTGTTCAGCAGTATCTCAGTATCTCCTTAGGGATCAGTCCTTCGTAGAACAGATGACGACATTGTTCAATACTCGGGGTTTCGTTCTCGTGGTCTTTTTCCTCGAACCTTGCCAGTGATTACAATTTTTTCCATATTACCTCGCTTCTTGCAAAAAACATCCAATTAAAACAGGCAACATTTATCCCTATTAAAGACATCCTCTGATCCTTTACCCGTAAATATATACCACTCCTCTAGTTAGCATTCCATACGTGACAGGTTGCAAGTCCTTCGCCGTTTAATAGAAAACTAACCGACGGTACATGCTTTCGATATTTTGGTTCTAGAACCGTGGTCCAAAACTGTAATGAAATACCTCGTATGGTAACCGGGCATACTCGTAAGTCTAGAGAATGCCGGCTACCACACGAGGTTTTCCATTATAGTTTTGGGCACGTCTAAAGTGCGCACATAATTATTTTGAGGAGTTCCCATTAGTATTAGCCGGGTTTAGACACAACCTCCGAAGTCAAGGTACATCCCACTAGGCCAACACGGCCCTTATTCCATCTATAATATGCATGCTCTCTCGCTATGGGCTACCATTTAACGGTTCCTTACCCGTATCTAATTTATTATCGTCGGTGGCATGCTTAAGCGCATCTCGGCGCCACACAAAAAGCGGTCTCGAATAATTGACTCACAGTAAAGTGCGCGTCAGGTAACTTTTTCAAAATTATCCTTTAAATCAAAAACAAATTATAACAAATACCTTAAAACAAAATAGAGGGATGTTACAGTTCGAAGCTTTTGTTCGTGTTTTGCAACCGTAACAATTGGACTGATTTTGATGCGGTATTTTTTTGTGCTTAAAGGTGGTGTTTACGAAAGATTTAGTGGAAATTGCCACAGTCAGTCACAAAGTTAAAATAATATAATTTTAATGGAATAGAGATATAGAAAAAATTAAACCTTAATATTATTTTTTATGTAATAAGCTCGACGCAAAGGCAATAGATGTTCTGAACATACCGATAGGTAATGCTCATTTACACACCAATTAATTTTGTTTATGCATTACGGAATAAGTAGATTATGGAAAAACAACGGATATAAATAGGGGTGTGCTAGTCGGCTATTGGTTCAATTTCAATAAAGTATAGATCATAGCCATAGAAGAAAATTGTGAAATATTTATCAAAGAAAAGATACAGATTTCTTTAAAAAATTGTCTACGAATTTATGCGAAATATAGACCAAATGGAAACGTAAATGTTGACAATTAAAAATTAAATACAAGTATCGGATTTTTGAAGGCATCTTTGCGTCCTTTCCTACCTTGAATTTTTTTCATATTTCAATCTGCGAAAAAATCACAAATATTGCACATCTACTCAGCCCACGTCCAGCCACTGCTGAATATTGGCCTCCCGTTATCACAGAACACTCTCCGATCCTGTGCTAAGCACATCCATTTCCTCCCACAACTCGTTGTCTTCCAGCCATCTGGCTGGTGGTGTGTCAATAAGTAGACATGTTTAATATAAAACTTGATAACCGGCCCTAGGTCAACTAGAGTAAGTTCTTGAACGCAATCTAGCCTGTAAACAATAAATATTACCATTATGTTAAGGCCAAGGTCCTGATCTAGCTTCTATCACGCCTTCATTCAATGTTCCATTCATGAATAGACAACCGCGATGATTTTCTTTATATTAGTATTTTTGTAAAATAAAATTCCACTAAGTTTAGTGGAAAAAACCAGGTATTTTCCAAACGCCAGACTGGCAAGAAGTAGCGTAGAACAGAAACCAATGACGGTTTTTAGTGTTGGAGGTCAAGATCCGCTTCGGAGGTGATGTGCCGGAATAATACTTAGTAGTGAATTCCACTAAAATGGAAAATTAAAATGGAAGCTATGAACAAACTCGCAATTACCAGCTATTAAACTGAAGTCTGAAAACCCGGAGAGACAAAGATTATAAATTTATAAAACCTCTCGTTTTCTGTTAGGGGTTAAAATGCAAAAGGCTTAATTTCGGGGAATTAAGCATAAACCAAAATTACTAGTAGTTCGCCCCGAACTGAGATCTCGCAAGTCTCCGATTAAAACAAAAAAATATAATTTGTAATCTTTGACTATCAAAATAGTGCCACGAAGGGCATAACCAAATAACTTGACCTACAGTTTCATTCAAATTACAGGTAACGGGAGTTCATGTATTGTAACTTTTTTGGGGTACAAATTGCAGTTATTCCGGATTTCAGACTTTTCCCTATATTTGTGTCACTTAAGCTACACGCATACCAAATTACAGCACTGTGGGGTCAATCAACCCTGTGAATTTTGTCATAGTTCAGTTTTTATTATGCCTAATAACTCAAAAACTATAAGAACTTTACTAAATATAAAAACGGAGTCTAAATGTACTAATGCAGACCTTTCATTGACTTGATGACACTTGACTTAATAGTCTCATTTTCATTTTTTTTTACCCCTCTAATGTCTCAACAACCCCCCAACATTTTAGTCACCAAAATTGTGTCATCACTACCTACTTATGTATCAAATTTCACGATGATCAGATCAACGCTTCGAAAGTTATCCTCGGACAAACAAACATACATACATACATACATACAACGCCGATTTGCCCAAGTTGATTTAGAGATCTCGCTTCGCTCCATCAATTAAAACCCCTAAATATAGAAAGTTTATGCAGTTGCATCCTTTATCCAGCATTAGCTTTAACTCATAGGTGACACAAGATGACCAAACCTTCGGCCGTGTAGGTCGATTACACACGAAGTGTGATCGACCTACAATCGAATGAGATAAGCTCTTGACGTCACACATTACAGAATAAACAGCAGTGACAGAAGCTCGGATACAGACAATTAATTACACAATTTACACCCGATCGGCAAACAATTGTGGAATTTGCCGAGCGTGTCATTTTTAGGGTTGCCGATGCCATATTTTTATCCATGAAAAACGAAAGCTTGGCCGTCTAACTTTTCATGAAGGTACAGATAAAAAATTTAAAAATCTTAGCTGTAACTTAGTTTTTTCTATTATTTACCTAAGAACTTAGAACATGTTAACATTTTCATATTTTTATACACTCAGTTAAATTGTGTTTTAAAATAATGGTTATTCAATAATTGTAATAAATTGAATTATTAACTTTTCACAAAACATAATAATTTTTCCAAAATAACATAATAAATGCCTGGTGAATAATAAATAACATAATGGTGGCCCTTTTTTTTTAATACAGTCTAAGATTACAAAACTTGAGAGAAAAATCTAATTATCGAGAGAGCCTCCAGCCAACACTACCGTGACATCTCGAGAAATAAAACTATTTTCACCATAACATAAAATAATTTATATTTAGAAATAGGTCATGAAAATAACAAACATCCCGGTTCTGTTGACAGAACTGAATTCAGAATAAACTGTAGAAAGCGAAACCGGAGTAAATAAATGTTGCTCACTCATTCGAATATTGATGAATGCAAGGAGCCTTGTATGCAATCCAGTTCAGCAACAATATTGGAAGTTTTCCACTATCATTGTGCGGGGCCGTAGCAAAGGGATCCAACTGGGGATGTTAAAGGGGCAATAAGTCCTAGAAGTTGATTATTTATCTGACATTTGTGCTGTACCCTCGGAGTCTTAGGCACAGGAATAATATAATTACTGATTAAACGGTATCACGGTACGATCAGTAATTATGTACAGTGATCGCGAATATTTGAAAAATACTACAGAAATATATGTTGAAGTATTATTATTATTAGCCCACTGTGTCCCACTGCTGGGCAAAGTCCTCCCCCCCCCACTCTTTCCAGACACTTCTTTCAGGCGCTAAGATGGTCCAGTCTGCTCGGAAATTAGTGAGCTCGTCCCTCCATCTCTCTCATCCAAAAGTATAAACTCAAGGTTTACCAACGTGGGATGGAGCGCAGCATTCTTGACGACCTCTGTGGTGCAGTGGGCTAATAGCCGGCTGAGACACAGGAGGTAGCGGGTTCGATTCCCGCCGCGGAACAAATGTTTGCATAATCTACATATATTTGTTTCGGGTCTAGTTGTTTTTCTATATATTATAAGTATGTATTTACAAAAAAAAAGTATATAAGTATTCTATCAGTTATCTGGTTCCCATAGTACAAGCTCTGCTTAGTTTGGGCTAGATAGCGCTGTGTGAAATGTCCAGCAATATTTATTTTATTTTTATTTATTCTCGGATTCAAGCGTATTGACCGCATACGCAATACCGAGCTGCGCTCTCGAACACAAATCATAGATGTAGCTACGAAAGCCGCCAAACCCAAGTGAGACTGGGCTAGTCATGTATGCCGTATGTCGGGTGATCAGTGGGCTAAGCTCACCACCGAGTGGAACCCCGACACAGCCCGAAGACGTCGTAGCAGCCCAATATGTTAAATAAAAAAATAAAATTGGAAAGTATTTTTATAGGTGCTTTAGCGAATATGAATCAAACGAAACGGAGAAATAAGGATCTCTTGTTTCTTTCACGTATCCGACCAACCCCCATGTTGATGATAGTCCAATTTGAATAGGGCTCCTAATTTTTTTAATAGCTTTTAATATTCGTAGAATATTTGAATGAATAATTCTTTGCAAGACTTGTGAACAATTCTTTAAAAAAATGTTTTATCTGTAGAAATCCGTTAAAAATAAACAATTCTTTGGATGGTTTTGCCCCATATCCTACACTAGCTTCGGTCCTGTCTTGTAGTCAGAACTCAGAACCCTAGCGAATGTAATAGTGCATTAAGTTCCCACATAACAGTGCGAGGGCAACGTACGATCTCGGCCTCGAGACTTGAATCGAGACAACGTTTTTAACTTGTTCATTGCATTCATGATTCGATTCTCTAAATAAAAAGTTACTTTAATTAAAGTCTAGACAGAATGTCACTTTCTTCTCTTCTGTCGTGTCAATGGGTATATTGCCTATATTGAACCAATGGAGGACGACCTACAATACACCCTTCTCTGTAGCCCGATTTATGTCTGTCGTGTACATTTGGGCGGAGAGGACAGGAGAGTAGGTGGTTATCTGTGAGGATAAACATCAATTACACTAAAAATGTCACTTCAGTTAGAATTTGAAATAACTGAATGTCACTTATAATAGATTTATGAACCTCCATATTTAAGTTAATATTATGGTTTCACAATATTAATTTTAATTTTAAACACTTTAAAATATATTTATCGTGAAACTTAGATTATTTAACATTAGGTAGTTATAACAGTTTTTTTTATAATTTATTAATACATGTTCTTTTTAACCTCTACAAAAGTTGATCTGTTTAATGTCAGTAGTCTTGTCTAAAGTTGTGATAAAATGAGTGCAAAATAAAATGTTTAACAATAATATTCTGTTGCCATAACAATTCGCAGAATTTAAATGAAAATTGATTTAGAGAATAAATATTTTTTTAACAGCTCGACAATGTCAAACTGTATGCCATGTAAACCTCACCGAAAGCAGGTGATTAAATCCCTACGGCTGAGCCGTACAGTTGTACTGAATTTTGCCTGAATTCAAATCACTGAATTTCGTTCCATTATTTTCTCACGGGAAAAATGGAACGTGATTTGAATATGGATCCTCATCTGTATTAAAATTTGAACCAAAGAGACCCACACAATAAGAACTTTTCGTAAATCGAACTAACCTCTGCACAGAATGCACCAACCTAGATTTGGTTTTTATTGTCTCGTAGAAAGTGTGAAAAGTAGCGCTTTTTAAACTAAGCATAGCTTGTACTATGTGAACCAGATAACTGATATAATACTTATATACTTTTTTATAAATACTTATAATTTATAGAATAACATCCAGACCCGGAACAAATATCTGTAGATTATGCAAACATTTGTTCCCGGCAGAATACGAACCCGCTACCTCGTGCGTCTCAGCCGGCTATTCACCCACTGCGCCCAAGAGGTCGTATCTTACAAACGTGAGGAACAGCCAAAGACAATCTTGCTTGCTCATAAATAATTAAAGAATAAATTAATTATTATCAATGATATAAAAATATTTAAGCAATCGAGTTTTCTATAAGTTTTCCACGATCGTTCGATAGATATTTACTTTAGGTTGGAATAATAACGTCTCACATTCGTTTGACCTCTCAGTCAATAGACAACAGTGCTACGATAATTCTTTGATAAAAATAAATTAAATTGTCTGTCTGACTATTCTACGCCACAGAAAAAAATAACAGTATACATTTCGAAGTATCACTTCAAATGCCTTATGAAAATGGCATCCAACTTTCAATGAACTTTAATTTACGATTAAAACAGAAATCCATTGTCTCTATAGATATAGCCTTTCTAACATTCAAATAATTGAATTTCAAAATTTGATAGAGATTATTTTTTATTTGTCAAAGTGACAATGTCAAAATATATTTACTTTCGTGTGTGTTATAAATTATAGTAGTGCATCGTCATTCAGCATCGATTAAATCCCAAGCTTGATTCGAGATAGCCTTGATATAATGTTTCAAAATGGGAACTCATAAATATTCAATAAAATCACAAGGATCACTTTCAATCTCAAACTTTTCTATCATCTAAATAATCCGATGTCTTATAGGCTTTTTTATAAAGATTTTGTTTAATTATGTTTTTAAATTTCAATTCGAACAATTTTGTCAATTTTTGTACATCACTTGGGAGTTTGCTATAAAAGCGTACACCTTGCCCTTTAAACTATTCACTAACTTTATGGAGTCTACAAGTGGAAGCAGCGAGTTTATCTTTATTTCTAGTATTACAATTATGTTTATCGCTATTTTTCTTAAACAAATTAATATTTTTGTGAACATACATCAGATTTTCGTAGATTTATTGGCAAGGGAAAGTCATACTATTTATTTCTTTAAACTTAAGACGTAATGATTCTCTGGGGCCTTGCACGAACAGCCCTCTTCTGCAGCACAAAAACGATCGCATTTTTTCGATTCATGATCGCTTTAAGAGTTGAACGACCACTGAAAGTTTAAAAGTCAAGAAGGCAGTTTATTATTTTTAACAAAACTAAAGGATCATCACCATTAACAGCAAAAAGTCCGGAATAAAGTAATTTTTATATAGAACAGTAGCAATTCGTTGAAATAAAGTTAGGCAACCCATTATGTTAACCGCATAGTGGTCAGCCGAGCGATAGACACTTTAGTTCCAAACAAAAAGCAATTGTACAGCGAAACTGTCTTGTAATAATTATTGTTTTTAGTTAGCCTGTTCATAGTGACACAGGCCTGTTCACGCAGCTGGGTAGGTGCCAAAGATATTTAAAAAACTTACTAGAATTAAACGAGACACGTTTCATCATACATTACGTAATTTTTGCAGTTTTGTAGATTTTTCATTCGGTGTTTATTTACAAACATTAACTGTATCCACAGTTTAATTTATTGTTGGTGAAAAAATATTTCTTAATACGTTGAAATGGATTTGACATTGAATTAAAATTCGCACGGTCTTTGCGATACTACCACTAAAGTTGCGTTTACGAGCAGTTTTTATTCTTATTCTTATTACTTATATTATTATATATCTTAGTATTTATTTATATGTTAAATTTTATTTATTCGTTCAATATTGTATGATATTTTCTGATTTCCTTAATTGCTTGTTCGTTACGTTAAATTTTAAAAATCCTAACGACCCTGTGTGCCAACCAGACACACTGGATGGAGTACTTAGGTCTTTGTTTTTTTTTTTAATAAAGTACATGTCAATTTAGAGAAACAACCTAACCATCTAAATTGCTTAGGTACAAGCTACAAAAGTTTAAATACTGAAATTTACTACGTAATACCTATGTCAATGTTAGCCTATGTCACCCGCACCATAATAACGAATCGATTGACGCCTCATTCATCAAAATCGACTGATAAAAACATAACCCTTCCTTTTTGACTTTCCCGTAGTCCGGTCAAAATAGCTATAAGCACACTTCACATTTTCGCAAGTGGGCTTCTAAATCAATGGTATTTCATATATTTATCCTTATTTTCAAAGTCAACGCACTCATTATGCCTATTTACTCATCACTAATCAAAACGAATTACCTGAACTATACATAAGTACATTCCTCCACACATTCCAGAATAAATGTTATACATCTATCTACAAACAGGGTGTCCGTGAGATAGAATCTTCTACCTTTTTCTTGAATCTTTCTAGAACAATCATGACTTGGAACGAATTAAATCGCAAGCTAGCATATTAAGAACAGCATTGACACGACACAGGAATGTAATCCAGCGAATACTTCAAGTTGTTTTGATGCACCGTGCGTGATGTGGTATGCTTTTATCGGTAGCTTAATTGCAATAAAAATACTTTTCATTTCTCAATAAATGTGTTTGCAAAAGTCATCTGTACACATGAATCAATACACATCCATAAGTATTGTAATTTTTTCCGTGGGAACAAAAAGTGATTTTTCTGCAAAAAAACAATAGGTAAGTAAAGTCGGCTGCACTAAAATGTATACAATTCGTTTTCACTATGGCAGCGTCGTATATAAGACGTATCGAAGTCGTATAGAATTCTGGCCGATCTAAAGCAAAAACCTTGTGCAAATGCATCAAAATTGAAATTAATCCCCCCAGATTTTTATTCATGCAACCACTTGAGCAATTTAAAGTTTTACCTACTCTACTATCTATAGAAATGACAAAAAACATTGCCAATTTAACATTTAGGAGTCCATTACCATTTTGTTAACTTCCTGACCAAAACATTTCTATAAATAGTGTTGTGGTGGCGTGGTTCGTCAATAAAAAGTAGCCTATGTCTCAATTCAGGTCATAATCTATCTATATACCAAATTTCATCGAAATCTGTTAAGCCGTTGAATCGTAAAACAGACGGAGAGAGAGTTTCTTTCGAATTTATAATCCTAGCATGGATATTTGGTGGAAAAAGCTGATTTTGATATAATTAGCTACGTTAGACTAAACATAATGTGTTACTAAAAGAATCCAGCTCAATTACACCTTGTATTCACCATTTCCTTATGCAGACAAATAAACAGTCATAATTTGCATTGCAAAAGACAGGGTCAAGCGTGCAAGCTTCATTGAAACCCCCACCGGTGTAGCCAGGTTTGGCTTCAGGGGGCAAAAGCAAAAAAACTCAATATCTTGGTAAACAATCTTATTTCAAACTAACGGACGAGGATTCTAGCTAAACGTTTTAATTTAAGAGAAAAGTTATATTTTGTGTGGTGCTAAAATTTATATGATGATATTGGTGTTGTCCAAGTAAATCTTATTTGATTTTGATTTGATTTCACTTTGATATGCGTTGCGCGCACCAATTTTATCCTCATTGGCAGCTTATATGATAACCATGATAACCCACAGCACAGCCTTCTGCCTCAAACGTACGTACTATTCGCAACCAGGACTTACTCTCTGCGGAGTCTGGGGCCTCTATCTCTTTATCCACTCTGATGGTCTGATGGTCTGCCACGGCCTCTTTTGCTTTCTCTCTTGAAAAAGATGTTTTAAGTGTGGTGGGCTCGGCCATGGGGGACAACAGCCCACCTGGGCCGAACCGTGGCTACGCCCATGCCCCCATTCATTTATGTTAAGTTAAACAATCAAGGAATTGGAATTCATGACGTGGTTTGACTCTATCAAGTTAACAATAAAAAAATAATTACCGTTTCGTTTAATTTCCTATTGTTGTCTGATTTTTCTTAAAATTAAAGGTTTTCCAACTTCATTTTAGTTTTTAATATTTTGAACCCGTGTATATAATACTTAAACCAGAAAACAGATTTTGTCAAGTCACATTAAATTTCGATTGCAATTTCCTTAATTTTATATAGATCGAATTTTGATGCTTACAGTTCTAAAGTGACCACTTTAGCTAAATCATCTTATGATTCATCAATAGCTTTGTAATCATCACAATAGGATCTACTTAGAGTAGATCGTGATGCGTTGAAGTTAAAATTACTAGATAAAGACTGAAAAGTAAAAATACCAACGATACCAAGGTTAATTCTTAGACCGTGTGTCACACGGTTGCGATAGTGACACACGGCGAACGAACAAACTAAAATACTCGTAACGTGAACCGTAAGCTCGAAGATAAGTTCTCTTTTAGCAACCCTCATAGCAATTAAATAAGATTTAGAACAGATAAACGTAATGAGGCAGCGACATTGCTGTACTGCCCGTGAGAATATTCAACGGCGATACATAACAGAAAAAACACTGGAACGAGTGATAATAATTATTGTGATAGCTAGCAAATAATAAAAAATCGCATTATGGAAGTGAAGGCCAAATCTAATGAATATTCAGAGAGCGGTCTAATATACATCAAGTAACATAACTAAAAGGCGATTAGGCCTATGATGACTAAAGTTTAAAATAACGAGAATTGAAACAACGATGTCATTGACACTTATGTCTCTCTAAGGTCAATTATTCGTTCTAGGCCTTCTGAACTAGTAATTTAATTCAATCACGGATTCTGTGTAAATTATAGACTTAACAACGCCACTACAATCGACCGATGAATGAAGTTTCATACTTTCAAAGCCATTCATTGACTGTGTGGTTTATAATTTTTTTTTCACGCAGCTATCTAGCCCCAAACTAAGCAGAGCTTGTACTATGGGAACCAGATAACTGATAGACTACTTATATACTTTTTTTTTGTAAATACATATATTACTTATAATATTATATATAGAAAAACACCCAGACACGGAACAAATAGCTGTAGATCATGCAAACATTTGTTCCGTGGCGGGAATCGAACCCGCTACCTCTTGCCGAAAGTCAACCACGAAGGTCGTCGCTTTATTTAATAAGTCGACTGTTGAAGTAGGCAGGATTAATTCGCTGGTCAACTACGATTCTGTCATCTAATTACGTAAACACGAAAGCAATCGGTCGCGAAACGTCAAATTTGCCACGTGAAAATAGTTCTCTAAGTTAGTGGCGCTAGTTTCTATGTGCAAATTGACGTTTCGCGACCGATTGTTGTTGCGTTGCTGTCGCTAATTTTAGGTGATTCCCCGTTCTGGTATTTACGATTGTACATTTACTAACATATTTACCAATTGATGATGATATTTATATCGCCTGGTGACAGATTGCAGCTTTAGCTGGGTAAATCGCAATCGCGCTAATGCCTAAGACAATAATTAGGATGATTTAAAAACTTAACTTGTTACCACAAAAAAACTAAACACTGTTTAGCCCGTGTTTAATAATATCTTATACATATATTGGTAAGAATTATTTAAAACACGCTTTAAACAGTTGTTAAATTTTTTTGTGGTAACAAGGTACGTTTTCTTGGAAGAAAGTTATAATACTTATGCAAACAAGTTAATTAATACCCCTACACTTAAAAAAACCTGTGAAATGTAAAAAAAACATTTTAGAGTTGAAATCTCTTCACCAAAAAGAAAAAGTGCTCATAGTCTCCGAACCGGTTGACCTGGTCTTCATCACACATGGCTAAGAACCGCCACAGTTAAACTAGCTTTCTATTCAAAAAACCGCGTCCGAATCGGTCCATCCGTTTGAGAACTACGATGCTACATACAGACAGGAACACAGACAGTCATTGGCGTACTTATAACACCCTTCTTTTTGCGCAGGGTGTAACAATATTTTTATTCCCAATCGAATAACAACTTTATCCCACAAACGATCTATTAAAATGATTTATGACATTTCCTTTCTCGATATTGTGTTGACGCACAACTGCACAATAACATTTCTGTTTACTTGAACTATCGAAGGGTCTATTAACATTCAATACCTATTTACTTAACTTAAGAGGTAAAATATACCACATGGCTTGAACGTTTGCATGCCTGGCCTATGGAAGGAGGTCGCATTGACAAAACTATTCTGCGTAGAAGTCATAACTCCTGCCTACGACTTTTACGTCTAACTAGTCTTCTACGCTTACGCTTTTTTTGCGCTTTCTAAGCCTATAAAGGCACCTATTTCCAAACCTAAATCAACGTTTTTGATAGTTTTTTCACGAAAAAACGTTGTCAAGATTTACGTTCGAGTAGTTTTGTTTTTCGAAATGGAAAGGTCTCGTCTGATGAAGTCCACGCTCTGACCCCTCACATGCTCAAATCCAAAACCCAGAGAGCTGTCTACTGGAGTTGAAAAATCGTTTCGTACTGGTACGGTAGCTGCGTCAATGTGGACGATTTAAATAACAGGCTGGTGAAACCGTCCACGAGCTTGGGTCTACGTATTTAGAACCCGCCAAAACAATAGACCCCAAAAGTTCTCAGATCAGACCCGAAATCCCATGTTTTTAGCTTTGTTTTTCTTGATTCAGGTAATTGCTCATATTATAATTCCAAACAATTATAGGCGTTAGGTACCTACGTTAAATCAAGCTCTAAGATAACTTTCGAACCTAGTTATGTTTATGCAAGTATTCATTCGTACTTCGTGTGTTCGGTTCGAATTTGCATCGCCGCGATTTATATTTTCACTCTAAGCTTTGAACTTATGCACCGTTATGCTAATATGAGTCTGTCAGGTCGTATGCACAGTGCTTTGGTAAATAGGACCACACATCGCCTCCGTAGGCTGCAACTAAGACGTGTCTAGGAATTGCAAGTGTTTACCGGTATCTGAGTAACAGTACAACGTCGTCTGAGAGTACTAACTCATTGTTCGAACAGGAGACAGTTAGGTAAGCAACAGAACCTAGGTATGGCATAATGTTTCTCTTTGAAAATACATTTATTGTAATAAATTATATTTTGTTGTCAGGGTTGTTCATTTATCATCATTATTTCAGCACTGCTAGGTAGTGTAGGAGACGGGTATTTAATTACTAAGTAATCAAATAGGGACTCTGTAGAAACCTAACATTTTGAAAGAACCTTTGGTATTATTTCACTTCAAAACGTCAAAACTTTTTGGGCTTATTGAATAGGTATTTACATAACTTAAACAAGTTGAGTAACTATACATAAAATAGAGATTAAAATTCTAAATATTCATGTGCTGATTCCAAATATTAAGTGGGTACACAACAACGCTTGAAAATATAATAGACTTAGGTACTTACCGAGTAGGTATTTTGCCTGATTTTGTCCAAGGTTAATTGCTTTAACTACGTACCTATAAACGTGTCTGGTTATTTTGTTACGTAATTCACGTACTATTAAACTATCTACCAAAATATTATAGTCATATTTTCTCTACATTTTTGAAGCTTTTGCTCAAGGTTTGCTAGAAGATAAGTCTCTTTAGGCTAAAGCTCACATTCGGATGTGTTCTTTTTACCCACTATGGAAGGTGTATGCGTTTAGGGTGAGAGGTTGCTTGTGCAAAAACGAATGTTCCCATTTATCTGAAACGGTTTGATTGATTTAGTCACGGTTTTCAGTAAAAGGTTTGTTATTCATCGGCGATGATTCTAAGATAGATGGAGGCAAACTTTGTAAAACTTCACTTGTTGTAAGTTTTTTTTAACTGTAATCAATTTGTGTATATAACAAAGTAAGAAAGATTCAGTGACACGAGGAATATTATCTTATTGAATTGAACCTATAATCAAATTAAACAAATTAAATGTGCATAGAGTGAGTTGTCACGACAATTATAAACAAGGACAGTGAGCCAGTCCACGTATTAAGGAAATGGAGATATTTACTTCCACATGCACTTTATCATAAGGCAATTTATTAAATGAAAGTCATAAATTGCGTTTCGAATGTAATAAAACCTTTACGATGCTGCACTTAGCCACTAAAGACAAATACCTATGAAAGTACCCAGATAATAATTTGATGTACTTACATAACGAAGCTACGAGGTAACAGGTGTACGTTGTACACAAACAAGACCTACGATGTAAACAATTTAGTATCATATCACTCATACTAAAAAGCGCTTAGATATTAAATAAGACGCGACGCCGCGACGTGTAGTCTCCGAATAAGTCAACTTTAATGCGACATAGTACTAAAATATTACATCTTATTGCTCGTATCTCTACCAACGTAATATTATCCAACAACATTATCCACAAACATTCCTGCTAAAATTATAAAGCTATTTTTGCTTTCTTGTGGCTTTGTAAAAAGTAAAATGTTAGTTTTGTTTTTCTCCGTGCAGTCAAAAATCCTTCCGATGATATTAATTATTGTTTTTGCTTTAAGATTGATATACTAGTGGTTCGCCCCGAACTGAGATCTCGCGAGTCTACCATAAAAACAAAAAAAAAATATTCGTAATCTTTGACTATCAAAATAATACCACGAAATAAAAACCAACTAACTTGACCTACAGTTTCATTCAAATTACAGGTAACGGGAGTTCATGTTAATTGGTTATACTTTTTTGGGGTAAAATTTGCAGTTATTCTAGATTTCAGACTTTTGCCTATATTTGTGATACATAAGCTACACGCATACCAAATTACAGCACTGTGGGGTCACTGGTGTACCCTGTGAATTTTGTAAAAATTTAGTTTTTATTATGGCTAATAACTCAAAAACTACAAAAATTTTACTGAAAGTAAAAACAAGGTTGAAATGTGCTAATGAAGACCTTTCATTGGACGTCTCACTTGACCTAATAGTCTCATTTTCATTTTTTTTACCCCTCTGGAACTCCAATATCTCAACAACCCCCCAACATTTTTAACTCATTGAGTCACACCAAAACTGTGCCATCATTACCTACCTATATACAAAATTTCACGATGATCGGATAAACGCTTCGAAAGTTATCCTCGGATAAACACACATGCATACATACATACATAATACAACACCGATTTGCCCAAGTTGATTTGGAGATCTCGCTTCGCTCGATCAATTATTTTCTACTCAAACAACAAAGCTCAAGGCTACATTTGCATAACCTTGAACCTAAAAAAGTCTTTAAGAATTGTTCAATATTAACACAAATATATAATAAACTACGAAATGATTAGTGTAATTACTACAGAATTCTCACTTGTTCACATTAATAACCTACGTCTACTAAATAATAAAAACAAAACATTATACAGCCCAGCTTTAAATAGATTTATCCCTCCAGGGGCTACTTTTTGATAAACTCTTCGAAAATGTGCTTTTCGTGAAAGTTTATACATTTTCTATTTATAATCCTAATTTTTAATCTTGATTTGTTTCAGATTTCCAATGGTCAAGTGTCCCTGGTTAATTCTTTATTGGCTGGATTCTACCTTTTAGCTGGACCCTTCGTATCGGCACTTGCTAACAAGTAAGTTTTCTACTTTTGGAATAATGGAAATTTTTCCGATTTTTGCTAATCATGGATCCAAAACACGCCAATTATGTGAAAGACTAACTACCTACCTGTCTCTCGGTGTTTTTATGAATTTTGACCCAGGTTTTGTTTTCTGACAAGAAAACCCACTAAATAACCTCCCCACTTTCCACTACCTGACAATCTATTTTAATTTAGACAACTTTTGTTTCAGATTTGGATTCAGGGTAGTGACTATAATGGGCAGTATTATATCAGCTGCTGCGTTTGCCCTCTCGTACTACGCGAGTTCTGTCGAATATCTCTATGTCGTCTACGGAATTCTTGGAGGTAAGAAAGAAAACAAAGATAAACACAATAATTCCTAGGTACAACTACAAACTTTTGGTTTCATCATATATTTACGTATTAATCTGTTTATTTGTATTTTTTGGCCACAGGAATCGGTCTGTGCATGATCTACCTACCAGCAGTTTTGACAGTCGGTTTCTACTTTGAGAAATGGAGGGCGCTGGCGACTGGCCTCGCGCTCTGTGGATCTGGTGTGGGCACCTTTGTCGTGGGAAAGCTGACTGAGAGCCTTTTGGTTGCCTTGGATGGGAACTGGAGGCTGACTATCCTAGTGCATGCAGGTGTGTACTTCTCATTTAGTTATTTTTAGTAAAAGAGAAGTTGAACCAAATAAACGATTGAGGACAATACCTACGATCGGGTCATCGTGCGTCATTCGTTGATGTAATGTTAGGAGTCTTGTCTCATTGCTCTCACTCAGTGTAGGTACCTTACCTACTTACAACTCTGGGATTTATAAGGCATCGAAATGTAGCTTACAAGTAAAAATGGTCTTATTTCTAGGAATGCTCCTGCTCTGCTCAATCTTCGGTGCAGTGTTTCGTCCTCTTAAACCGGTCCGCGTCACACTTGACGATAACCCTGAAGAAAACACAGCCCGTCTTCACGAGGAAGCCGTCGAGAAACTCAACTCTATGATCAAACTGCACAATAAACTAGACTCAGGAATCTCCATGCCCCCAGAAATGCGTTTCACCACCAACAAATCCAGCCCTCACACCTGGATGGGAGTGCCAAGCAATACTCGTTATCCGACAGCTGAAGAAGTTTTCCGCGGCAGCAACTCGCACCTTACCAACCATGTCGGAAGACGAGCATCCGCTAATGCCGGAGCTATCAAAAACACTCTTGGGAACAAGCCCCTGTTCATCGATGTCTCCGTTGCAGAGAAAGACGAACAGGAAGATTCTAACAGCAACATTGACAACACCGAACCTTTGATTTCAACGCCGACGCAAGTGAAAATTGTCACAATGCAAAATCACCACAATAATCGCCGTTCCCACGCTGACTTGGTAGCCAGGCCCATGTACCGGGATGACATATTCTTCGGTGCCAGTTTGACCCGGCTACCGCAATACACATCGCGCACGTCTCTCGGCTACCATGCATTCGTGACGCACGTCCCAACTAAAGCAGACGTACAAGAGGATCAACCGGGAAAATGCAAATTCTGTCCCGAAGCCGTCTTAAGGACATTGGCAACAATGCTGGATGTCAGCCTTTTCCGATCGCCGACGTTCGTCATTCTCGCCCTAAGTGGAATGTTAACAATGTTAGGATTCTTCGTTCCGTTTATGTATTGTGAAGCGCGCGGACTTAAAAATGGAATGACGAAAAGCACAGCATCATGGCTGGTGCCCACTATAGGAGTGGCCAATATCATCGGTCGTGTGATGTGCGGCATGGCCTCATCCGTCCCGAAGATATCCACCCTGTGGCTCAACAATATAGCGATCACCGCTGGCGGGATCGCGTGTATGCTGAGCCATTATTCTTTTAATCCCATCTTCCAATTCGCATACTGCTGTGTATTCGGACTTGCTGTTGGTGAGTCGACCTTTTATATTAAAATCTCTAGTTACCGAACCCAGATTATCTCTGCACCTGAAGGATCGAAAGTATTGCATATACAGGGTGAATTTGTAGAGTCGACAATTTTAAATTCATCCTTTATAAAGTTGTGGGTTCAATTCCCGCCGTGGGACAAATGATTGCATGATCTACAGATATTTGTTCCTTTCAAGTTTCGATGACAATTAGCTCTTTGTTTTCATGACAAAATGGATTGAAAATTCTTATAAATAAATGTATATTTCTCGAAATTTATACAATGCAACTTGTAGTTTGGTACAAAATGTATGGTCGTTTCTATTTCAGCGTGCTTCTCGTCACTTCGTTCGATCCTGGTGGTGGAATACTTGGGGCTGGAACAGCTCACCAACTGCTTCGGTCTCTTCCTCCTCTTTCAGGGAGTTGGCGCTTTGTTGGGAACTCCTATTGCCGGTGAGATTTGGTTTATTCCCACTTTTGTCAAAATGTGCTAGAAAAATATACATATGCAACAGGTTGATATTAAAATGAGACGTTCCAATTGTCCATGAACGTAATCGATGGAAAAAAACTTTTTCGGTGTTTCTTTTTTTTTGTCATTTCTCTTATTTAACATATAATGAGGCCTAAGTAATTGAATTACCTACATTTTAATACCTAGCTAACATAAGAGGTATGCCTGAATGATAATTCTGATGTTAATTTCTTAATCAAAGAATTTCACGGTTAAAACACATTGCATAGTTTTATAGGGTCATAGTGACAGTTTGAAGTTATCGTAGGTCATTGCAATGTGGGCTTTGGCATCGCGCCGGTATCTGTCGCAGCAGAAATAACTGGCGCCATGCCCCAAAGGTTTAGACATACATGCGTTATGTCACACATTGTTGTCTTTGCATGACTCATCGACCTTTTCCTTTAAATAATGTTTTTCCTATTTCATTTACAACAACTTATATGCCATTGTAATAATACCTACTCATATTTTATTTCGGGCACCAATAGAAAAGTATATTCTGTTTAAAAATCCTAATTCTACGGCCCATATAAATAAGTGACTTTAGTGACTGACATATGAGTCTATTAGAATCAAAAACCGCAATGTCCGTAAAAAAGTAAAAATGTGTTGTCAACACATTGTTTTTGATTCTAATAGACTCATATATTACATATACTAATAACTATATGAACTGAGGTCGAAATCCGTGGCTAGATGCTTATTTTAGAGTAAAATTTCACCCGTAGTTAATTGCACAAATGCTAATTTTTTTTTGTTTAAAATTAGAGAATTATGCGCATTTTAATGTATAATTTGTTTTGTTCCAGGTATGATCTATGATCACACAAATGACTATCGTGTCTCATTCATCGTGTCGGGAGTTTTTCTTCTAGCGTCAGCTCTGATGTGCTACCCCATAGACATGATCAGTCGATGGGAGAAATCCCGAGCGAAACTCAACGGAACACCCAAAGTTTGATCCAACACACAAGATCCGAGAATGAACTGCTTTAGGGAGTCGAGGTGCCAAAGGTTTCCTGCTTTATAAGAATCGGCCTAAGATTTGTTAGCTAACGTGTTGTCTTGGTCGTCCTGGTAATGGATTAAAATGTCTCTAGGAACTCCCGTGTTCAATTCCCCTATTCATGAATGACTGCCAGAAATTAATTATCACAATGAATCTATATTTGTCCATGAATATGAGGATTGGTTTGAGATTTTATATAGATAGGTAGAATATTTTGGAATGTTTTACAAAATGTGGTTTGTAAAAGTAGGTACAAATGTTGAAGCGAATAATTTAATCTTAAGTTTTTGGTATGTATGTTTAGAAATTAGTAACATTCCCAATTTTCCCTTTGACAAAACTGCAAAGGAGGATAATTCGCTTTGCAATTTGTTCGGATAAGTCAGTTGAATGCATTTAAATTAGTTATAGGCGTGTTTTAAAGTACAAAGACTTGTAATTATTCGCAGTTTTGTTGAAGTCGTCCAAACGGAGAGATCTGAAGCCAAAATGTACTTTAATTTTAGAATAATTTAGTTTATTGTGTGTACCTAGCTTAATACTTAAAAGTGGTGCATAATTGTAAGACTTAACTTAATTTTATAATAATTTTAAATCATATCAAGTGCGTGATGCGTGATGGATATGCTTAGATAATTTTATGACAATGATGTACCTACTCGTAAATGCATGTGCCTTAATTTAAAGTGATACTTATTATTTTAGACTTAGTACTACATATATAAACTTGTTAACTTTGTTCGGCTTTGTTAAAATTATCAATATCAACATTTCTGAAGATATGAAATTCAGTGGATAATATTTGGAGTTTCAGGGTGAATGGACAATGTTAAAAGGATATTTTTTATAGTTTTAACATAGCCTTTAATTTAATGATGATCTAGTGGTCTCTAAAATGCCTACCGAAGCATTGGATGTCCTAAAACACGAAGATACTTGTCATATCACATCTGAGGCTGCGGCGTTATGTTGACCAAGAAACATTATGATTTCAGGCATTTATTTAACAAAAAGTAAAATGAATCTTGTCAAAATACTTTTTTCAACTTAATATTTAACTTTCTATCCGGATTTGTCTTGTTCACATTTTGTGAACTTCTGATTTATATTTTTGGAAAACCTTGTCCGAAAGGGCTTAAAACAATTTCAATAGACATGGATTATATCTATTAATGTGACAGTTACAAAATAATGAGGATAGGGTTACATATAGGTGCATTATAATTGAAAGAATTTATTCGCCCCTGGTATGTTCAGGGTGAATTTGTAAACATTCGACTAATTTTAAGGAACGGCTATGCCCGTAATCTGTGATAATTTGAATCTAATATAATCTATAATCCACCGTTTCATAAAAACTGTACACAATGTATGAGAAAGTAGATTTTCAACTTCATTATTTCATTGAACTAAATACAAATTGTTTTTTTGGATTACGGACAGAGCTTTTCCCCGAAATTTGTCGAGTGTTCACAAATTCATCTTGTGTATCAACTTAGAGACTAATGGGTCTATCAATGTATGACATTATTGATTGTAGGTAAACGAAAAGACATTTGGTTCTATTACACGTTACTTTTTAACTTTATTATAACCAGGTTTAGAAAACAGAAATCCGAAAACAAAATCGGACACGGTACTCTAAAATTAAAAGTGAATAATAAAACACCTAAAGATAGTAATGCAACGAATATATTATATATAAAGAGCTCTCCATTAATATAACACTGGAAACAAACAATTTTTTTTCATCCCTCTTTACCCCAATGGAAAGTACCTTCAAAATTATTTGATCTCAGTTAAACATAGATTGGACCACCTTGGAGCTATATACCTTAGAGTTGAACCCAACGCACGGTTCATAAATAAAATTTATGCCAGAAAATACATAATTAAATAAACCCCGACGTATCCATCCTGCTCCTTTTTTGTTTAAATGTAGAATATGAACGTGTAAACAAGCACGCATCTAAATCATGTGTACAAAAAAAAACCTGGTCGTGCCATGTTTAAAAATCATTTACAAAGTGAACTACAAGTTAGTGTACCTACTTACAAGAAAATAATATTTCAGCCAACAATGCAGCCTCGTAGTTTTAGCGACAGTTTTGTAATAAATTATTTTTGTTGATATTTTTTTGTTTTATTTAATTTTAGGTAGGTATTCCTAGCCAAATCTATTTTTCATGCCTACGATGGTTATGAAATAGCAGCGATAAATATATGTATAGGTACTTATTATAGTTAAACCTGCGCGGCTAGGTATAATATTTGACTGTTTAATTTATATTCATTGGATAAGTTACATGGCTATATTATTTCTGTGGTATAGGTAGCTCGTTTAGGAAATGAAGTGGTAAAAAACAACAAAAATAAATTCGACCACATAACTGAAATGCAGAACAACGCCCTCTACTGATCAGTAGCAAGGTGAAAAATTAACGCCATCTATCGGTCTTTACAAATTATAAACAAAGTTAATAGGCTAGGAACAAACTGCGAAAATCTACTCCACCTTAGCACGGAACAATGCCCTCTATTGATGGGTAGAAAGATGTAAATCAGCGCCTTTAGAAGTTATAAACAAAGTCAATAGGTGGCGCTATGATCATTTAACTGCAAAAACCTACTGTATACTGCAACTAACAACTTGATCTATGCGTCATCATTTACTACCACAGAGAAATGATAGTGTCTATTAGAATCCTACAGTAATATAGGCCTTTCTTACAAGATAAAATAAAAGAAATATTGGTGCAATGGATGTTATATTTGCATTTTATTTACAAAAGATTAGCCTATGAGTTGGAGTTGGGTCCGCGACGACGTCCGAAGGTCTGGACAACATTGACAAACCTGAAAAAATAAACAGTATGGTTAGCATAAGGAAACGGGCATCAGTTCTTCAACCAGCTGACACTTCAGCTTGCTAATCCTCTGAGCTATTTGACTATGTCAGTTTTTTTTAATTCCACCTGGAGATGGATCAAGCCACCTGATGTTAAATGGTAACCATCGCCTATAACAAAGTATTGCCTCATAGCTCACACACCTTAGAAACATGCCACATGCACTGCCCTGCGTCCATCAACTTGAGGACTTAGTTTATTTATGGATCTCCTCATTTCTGATTTCATCTTGTAGTGTAGAGAAACTCCAAGCATAGCCCTCTCCATATCATACTGACTAGGCATGATCATGATCATTGATCACCTGATTCTGGCTAGGTACCCACTTTTTTCATTCAAAAGGTAATTAAACAAAAAATAATTGAAACTTAAGCAATTCTGTACTGCCAGTGTAGCATGTTTATACATTTTATGCTATAATGTCATTTTTTTATTTTCTTCACCTTGAAAAATTGAAAAGGTTCTCTACATTTTTCTGTAGAGAAACTTTTCAAGGTTCACGCTAGCCTAAATTATAGTTGTACTAGCTTCCGCCCCCGGCTTCGCAGGCGTGGTTTGCCAGTAAAAAGCTTGTCTCAATTCAGGTCATAATCTATCAATATACCAAATATCATCAAAAAAGGGAGACTTTCGAATGTATTATATTGGTATAGATAAATATAGAATCAAAGCAGCAGTTGATGATGGTCCCTTACACAAGTGCACCAAAAAAGGAGAAATATAAGAGGATTGGCAAAGAATTGTCAAGCGAGCCACTACCCCCGAAGTGATGACCACAATCACTCTGCCAAGTGTAATGCCTGAGAAGGAGCAAGATAAAATTTTAAAAATAGATGATTATTTACCTCCTGTTGTATTGGATCCTCCTCTTTGCACGGCCAGTCTTCTTCTTCTTCTTCTGCTGTTTCTCAACCTTGGGGGTCTGTCCCTTGACCTTACCTAGAAATTAGATAACAACAAACTGATTATTTGGTAGTGAAAAAACAAAAACCTGAAGAAACCACTGTGAAGTGTTTGACAACTTTGATGGTATGTATTCGTAGATATAGATTATATTTAATTTAGTGGTAAGGTAAGGGCGCGTTCAAGTATTGCGACCCTCCCCCGATGTAACGCACCGTAATGTTTTTCTGTACCACCCTCCCCCTTCCTAAACGTTACGTAACACCCAAGTGACCATTTTGTGGAAGAATCTAAATGTAACTTTCCCCTGGTATACGAGAAATATATGTTAGATTGAATACCTATTTAGATAAATAATGTATAATTAGTCAATCTGTGTACTGATAAGTTTCACATAAAGTGTTTCGCGAGTGTGTCTCAGTTATTGTGAGAGTATTTCATTATGTACACTTATGTTAAGTTATTTGTTAGATACCTATGTTAATTTTAAGTGCCTATTGTATTTGTATATCTGTTGTTTTTTTGTGTACCTTTTTAACCTAATATATGTACCTAAGTTTGATAATGAGTTTATTTAATTTGTATATTTATATTATATTAGTATTTATATATTAGTATTTGTATATTGTATATTTTTATTTTGTATTTTTTTCTTGTAGTAGTTGTAGATATAGCGTATTAGATTCGTTTTGTAAAGTCATATTTAAGTGTAAATAAACGAATTTGATAAAGCAAGAATACTAGGGCCTTGGAATTTGCGTTATCTCACATAATCCTGATATCATAGATGGCAATGGGGAATCAGGGCTAGGATCCCTGAATAGTGTGACTGTGATGTTCTCACATAGATAATGCAACAATTAATCTGCACTTCCATCTGAAAACCAGCATGATGCAGGATCTGAACATGTGAACGCCTAATGCTATTAAATTGGCCAAATATTTTCCTGCCCTAGTCCTTTTAAATATGATTAATGCAAATAACATAGAACTGTTGACATGATGAATAATATTAAGGTAAAATAACTGTTCATCTTTATTATGATACCTAGCTGTTTGCAGATTGTCAAATTTACACATATTTTATTATTTTTTGACATTTTGTTTTTCTGGATTTAAATAATTAATTATGTAATTTTAATGTTTTGTATTTGCATGTTTATTTTTAATTATAAAATACTTTTACGCTGCAAGGCAAAATCTAGCACTTATATAAAACCCCTACCACCTAACCTAACACCTAGATTTACAAGGAATAAATGAAATGTTACTTACCAGCACGAGCCAGAGATCCGTGCACTTTACCACCGAGCAGTGGGATGGTCAGGTCGAGCTCAGCGGATGAGAGCTCAGACACCAGGCATGAGTCCTCAAGGGGGGCGCCGCATACCGACAGAGTCAGGTCCTCTTCACCGACCCCGGCGAGCGTACGGACGCGCTCCTGAAAACCAAAAACAGGTTTCGAAATTAAAATATTATTAGATCAGACAAGTTCTCAAATACATTTCAGTTCGTACAATTTAGTGCAGTTTGGAAGTGATAACGAGATTTTAAGAAATTGGCATGACTGTAAATTTTAACGAAATCGTAACCTTGACAAAGCGATACAATGATTTTGGGTGAAGAACAACATAACCTAAAATGGTTCATGTTTTCTTCATTTACGAATAAAACTCCAGTCATCAGAATTACTCGACACAGGAAATTATAAATTTAAACAAAAAATAATGCAACCAATCATCCTTTTTGTACATCATCAGCAAACTATTCCAGACACATCACCAGCCAGGGGTTAGTCATGACACTTTTTGGAGCTTCTTACCTTGATCTGACCAATGGACTCCTCTCCATTGACGTCAAGAACGTGTGTCGACTGTCCTCTGATATGCAACTGCATTTTGAGGGCTCTGAAACAAGTACACAATATTGGAACGGCGTGGTTACGGCGCACGATATAGATCTTCAATACAACACAACTTTCGAAGCAATTTTTCACTACAATCCAAGATTTGAACACAGGAATGACAAATAGCAATACAATGAGCAATTTTACACTAAAAAATTAATGAAAACTTAATTTTCTAGAGGAAAAATCCAATATTCTAACCTTATCAGTCAAGTCTGACAAGCGAAAGAAACAAAGATGGCGGACGCAAGCGGTCGGAAACGGAAACAGACGGATTAGGGATTTGTACCATAAAATCGACTAATTTTGCAAACAGAATGAGGGCTTTTCATTCTCGATTAAAAAAAAAGTAGTTCCAACTATCGTAATAGATGGCGCCGTCTAAACAAGCACCTGAGACATGCTCCGCTAAAAAATGCATCTATCTCTAAACTTGCCAAACTGTCAAAGTCGCAAAGACAACATCAAAATTTCTAGAGAACATGCTCATTTTGTTTTGTTTCGTCTTGTGTGTGGCAATCAATTTCTTTTGTGATCGTATGAGTTCTTAGACCTGTGCTAGCTTATTGAACTCTGATCTCGATATACTGTATCTTGAATGGATGTTGATGTTTGTTCTGGAGAAGCTTTGTTCCGAACACTGAAGGTATAGCAGTTTTCTTCAATATTCTGCTGGTAGTATCTTTAAAAAAAAGAACGGAAGGACTTCCATTTGGAACGGTTCGTTAAGAAGATAAGGGGAGAGGGGGAGGGGCATATGGACCTCCCCCCCCAGTGGGTGAAAACTTACGAAAAACTATAGTTTTTGAGAAAATTACAAATTTATTTCGAGGTTAAGTATGAAAAAACTTTTATGTTGGAAATGGGCAGGAAGGGTCAAGGGAAACAACCATTTCATAGACCACTTTTTTCTCCAACCTCCTGGACTCTGGGTGGGCTCCCGCCAGAAGCTTTTAAGGTCACCCCTGAGTAAAGCAAATCAAACTCGACCTTTACTCAGGACCTCCCTCGAGCTTCTGGCTCCCGCGCTCTTTATATACACTCTATCTAGGGGTGTCACACACAAGATCATGTGGGGTCGAGGTGCCACATGTCGATTCTGTCACTCTTTTTGAACCTAATCTACTCAAATTGCGGTGCCCCGTCTCGATTCAGTCTGCTATTTTTTGGCATTTTTCGACAAGCAGCTCACTAGTCCAACATTTGCACGAGACTCAACTGCGCATTCAGCGGGGGATGAAACATAACTCAAAGAGGACGCCATAGTAGCCACGTAAATTTCTTTTGCGTACGAAAACGTCTCAACCGCAAGATAAAGATAACACGACCAAATCCATCCAACTGTGAACAAATGTATTTTATTAACAATACATTTATTGTAAAATTTGTAAAAGCAATGTCAATGTGATTGCCAAATACGAAATTCCCGCCAATAAAAATGTAAAACCTATGAAAAAACCATATTATCTGTCATGACAATTTAGTGCCGCAATAATCTATAATACGCAAACTAAAAGGTCTGACACTAATTTTCGAGCGAATTTCGCAATCGATTACGGATTTTCAAAAATTTATATTTCAAAAACTAGTAGCGTCTAAATACTACATCTAATAATACTAGTAGTAACTAAATAGGGTTGCGCAAGTTGTCACTTCACATGTAAGCTTCCTTTATGTATGAACACATGAAAATAAATGAAAAAAAAAGAGTTCAGCTTATAATGGAAATGTATAGCTTGAGGTGTAGCCGTGTGTACCCAAATGCCCCCTTGGACGGAGCAGTGCCATCTGCTAGCAGTTCTAAAAACTTGGCCATGAAAACCCCTCAATAATGTAAGAAAGGTGTGACATGACAGGTACGCACACCTTCATGATTAAACTAGTGTTGTTTCTGTAAAAAAACAAGTCTAATCAAGCTTTCCGTAGATGCCGCTGTCACTAATTTTAGGTTGATGGGCAGTATTTTTTGCACACTTTTTTTTTTAATTAATGATAGTTATGCGCTTGGCCAGTTTGACTACTACCCCTCCCGATGGTAAGTAACTTACCCTAACTGGTAGTTGAATTTAATCTTAATATATAAATATGAATTGTTTGGCTTGTAGATGGTACTTAGCTTCGAAAGTTGAAATGGGATTGAGCTGGCCACGTTTGTCTGTCGCATGGGCCAAGGGAGCTGTGGGCTAAGGTCACCAGTCGCTACTCAGTGGCAGGCCCAGTGAAAAGACAATGCGGCAGATGCAAACGGAGATGGCAAAACAAATTTCTTGATAACTAGGCAAATATAGCACAGGAGTAGTATATCTTGAAATAATGGAGGGAGACCTTTGCTCAGCAACGGGACAGCACTGTATACTAATTGTGTGGCTAAATATTTATTATTTAGCCCGACAATTAGTGTTATTTAATCTTTTTCTTCTAAAACTAGATTATTTTCGTATCAATCATTTATTTTATTTACCAATTTAAATTTCATAGGTATTTACATACTTAGCTATTTTATACCTACCTACGAAATTACCTTAGATTACGAAACTGTGGCTTTCTCCAAAGAGAATTTAATACTATCTAGATCTCGTCTCTTACATCGCTTTGCTGCAAGCAGCTGTCTACTTACCTCGCTACCGTCGTACCGACCAACTGCTTGCAGAGCTTGATAGATTTTAAAGATACTTCAGAAGTATCCGAATTATTAGTTTTCTAATGTTGTCTGTCATTTTGACACTCTCAAGCTCGTGATTGGTCGAATGAAAAAGCGGCTGACGACTGTGCCGTGTGATCGCCCGTCACTCTCTGTGATTGTAATTTTATTTTGGAAAATGGTTAAATAAATTAATGTTCTCCCTTCCATTGGCGTAGGATAATAAAAGCTTAAAAATGCTCTCAAGGTTGCTGCGGAAGTTACTATTTTCTCTCATACATTTGGTAATGGACGTACTTGTTGCTGTTCAGAATTTTTACCAACAATTCTCCGCCAAAAAATGTAGTTTACAAGAGGAAAAAGCTACAAAAAGTGATATCAGAATATTACTAGAGCATGTGCCAAAGATTACAAAGAGTCCCAAGCATGTAGTATTCCTTGCGGATACAGATAACCACACATTCAGTGATTTGGCTCAAGTAGTCATTTGGAGCCTTGTTGCCGGGATTCCCTTCGTCAGCTTCCACGATATTACAGGTAAATACAGCATTTATCATATAGAACGTTTTTACAAATTACTAGACATACTTTGCATAGGTACTACTTTCTGAAAACAAGGGTTTTCCTACCGTAAACACAACAGATCCTAATACTAAACATCCATTAATACCTCCCTAACTACTACTTGCATGTCTCCTAAGAGACTAAATAGATTAAACAAACATTAAACTATGATCTTGTAACTTTATTTATGTATTTTTTTTTAATCACTTATTACTACTAAATTCAAAGCAGCATACATAAAAATTTTATAAATTATTTTTAGCTCATCATATTCTATTAACCTACTCATTTTGATGCACTTTTATTATAGTTTCATCATCTTATCTCTCAACTTAATAGCATTATTAACATTTTGACAACATTAGTACTTTATGTCATCAAAAATCTCTTATGTACAATTATCTTTTTATTTGCAGGAGAAATAATTGAAAATGAAGAAAAACTTTTTCTGGAGGTGGAGAAACACAAAAAAGGTATACCTGGATGCATAAAATGGTCTAAGAAGCCAGACTTGAACGGCTATAGCAATGGAATTCAAGCTCACACTGTCAATGTGAACATATTCACAGATGTTGATGGCAGGTCTAGGATAGCACAATGCATACGAGATATTGCAGAGAAGAAGGTTACACTAAATAGTCAAACTAATGAAATCACAGCACAAGATCTGGACAAAGCAATTAGTTTAATGTATCCTATACTTCCTGACCCTGAAATAGTTTTATACACTGGAGTGTTGTGTTCTACACATGGCTTATTGCCATGGCAAATAAGACTCACAGAGTTTATCAGATTATCCTTAGACCACAGTGTTAATATAGACAGTTATATAGGTGCTATGTACAAATATAGTAAATGTGATCAGAGGTTCGGTAAATGAGTAGATTGCCCCAGTGTAGGCCTAAGTGGAACTGTATATAATTATGTCAATGTTGAGGTGATAATTTAATGTATTTGAGGTGGTTTGATTCCTTTACAAAAATTTAGTGGTGATTCACTAGATAACTAAACAGCAGAAATGCCTAAACTATGTGTATTGAATTACTTCATAATCAAAAAAATTGCACACATTCATAAATATCTAAATATTCATAATTTTTACTTATTTGGAATGCCATCAAAAAGTGTTTTTTTTTTAATTATTATGTCTGAACGTTTGTGTAGGAATCAAACCACCTTAAACATAAAATGTCTATGTAATTGGCTTTTATAATTTGACATAGAATATTATTAATATTACATTTATTTTTTACTTCAATATTGGAAGTCACAAATTATAAAATAATTAGTGATGATTATTCAGTTCAATGTTTGCTAATAAAATGATAAGTCCATGTGTAATATGAATTTGTTTTATCAGCTGGTACTGGTCATGTTTTAAATGATTTTAATTTATTTAGTTTGGTTGGTTCCTTGACACACGCATGGTTCAGATTTTTGTGATAATTCATGTGTAATGTCATAACATCATTTGACTGCCTCCGTGGCGCAGTGGGCTTATAGCTGGCTGAGATGCAGGAGGTAGCGTGTTCGATTCCCGCCACGGAACAAATGTTTGCATGAACTACAGATATTTGTTCCGTGTGTGGGTGTTTTTCTATATATTATAAGTATGTGTTTACAAAAAAAAAGTATATAAATATTCTATCAGTTATCTGGTTCCCATAGTACAAGCTCTGCTTAGTTTGGGGCTAGGTAGCGCTGTGTGAAATGTCCAGCGATATTTATTTATTTATAAAAGATAAATAAGATAAAGATTCATTTATTTGTGATACATGGGTTACATCAGTTGGTAATACAATAGTCTAAGTACAGCCATGACCAGCATACAAGCATGCAAAATTTATTTAACTATTTATTTATCATTATATTAATTAGCTAATTTCTAGAGACAGCATTTATATGAAACATTCTATTGTAAATTGCACACAGTAAATAGTTTGTTAGTCTGTCAAGGATCACACCAATATATTTTTGTATGGTTTTGGTGCCTGACCGATTAACTTAATTATTGCATCTAATAGAGCATCTAACAACCTATCTCTCTATTTTAAATGTTTACATGAAGTTAGGATTTGTTAGTAAAAATTAATGTTTAAATGCCTAGCAAAGAGCCTAAATGCTAGTCCTAAGACATGAGAGTTGTAGTTGAAGAAGAAATTGTAACTAGAAATAAATTGATTTTGCAATTCATTCATTTCCTTTAAACCAAAATCAATATAATGAAATGGAAAACTAGTGCGTTTTATCAATGAAATTAGTATCTATAAATGTTAAACCATGAAATAAAAAGATAAATATTCAGCTTCAAATGATTTCTTTGTTTTATTTGTACTCTCGCCTCAGCCGGTAGGTGAAATTAACGAACGAAAATTAAAAAAATATTTAGCTCAATTAACATTACTACATAAAAATATACTACGTACAACCATGATGAAAACAGTTTCTGCTATAAGTATATTGTTTCCTCCTTTTCTGCATTAATAGCTGTAACACAAGGACATACAAATGTATGTGATAAATTACCGGTTCGAAATAAGCCTGCCCATTTACTAAGTAGGTACTGAGGTACACACAGTAGTGTTTTTATTAAATATAATTATTCTGTTAGTACCTAGGGCGTACTTGTTTTAAACCTGCCGATATGCAGTAACCCCAAGACCAACTAAGTAACAATAGATTTGATGTACCTCTCCTACCTATGTCATACACGTAACTTTGTACCTGTACTAAGCTATGTACATTTGGTAGATGGTAGGTAGCATTATGTCACATTCGGTAATATTTATCAACATAATTTTATGGTCGGGCTTTTTTAATAAATAACAATGCTTATTGAATTGAAATTACTTTGACTTATATTGAAGGAAATGCCTTCAATAAACTCATAGAGAAAAACTCCGGAATAAATTTCTGTAAACCATGCAAACATTTGTTTCGCGGCGGGAATTGAACCTGCCACCTCCCCCGTCTCAGCCGTCTTTTGTTTCACCCATTGCGCCTCAGAGGTCATCAAATTAAAATAACTTCCAAACCGCGGCCACACTATCGGAAGTTTTGTGTTGTCATTTGCCACATGAAAGGTATGAGACACAAGAACCTTCACCGAATCGATAATATTGGCCGCGGCCGCGGAATTCATGCGGAAAAATGTAACTGAGGTAAAGGAAAAATTGAATACCTACTATAGACTTGTCCTGACAAGACACAAGTCTGTTTGACCTACGTCTTTTCAGTTCCTAATGTTCCACTTGGTGTAGGTTACAGTACGACCCTTGAATTCAACCGGGACCCCATGATTCTGACAAATGCTGGTGCAGCATCAACTCACTCATCTCAAGAAGGGCGGTTTGATGATGCATTAGCACTGAGATGAATGAAGGAATATCGGTGGGTTTTTAGTCGGTATCCTGTTGGTTGTAACCTACGGAGAGTCCGACAGACCCCTTCAATTCTCCCAGAGTTGGAGGACACGCGTAAAGCAATTTCCCACCGTAAAAAAAAAAACGGTACAGTAAAACCCAACCAGATATATCTCTTATTATATAAAACAAAGTCGAGTTAGTTACAACATTTATAACTCAAGAACAGCTGGACCGATTTTGATGATCTTTGATTTGTTGGATTTGTCTCCGCCCTGAATATTTAATTTCATTTATTCAGGAAACAATTAACAATTGTATTCGAAATCACAAATTACATCAATATTCATTATTAACAAATGTCATAAAATACAAATTAATAAACTAAAATAAAACGAACATACATAAAGAAAAGTCAAAAGAAAAACAATAAATGTCAACAAAAATAAAATAACTAAAAATTATTATAATTACTAAAATTATCACAGATTCATTAAAACCATCAGAAAAATACTATTTAATTATGTAATATATGTTATAAAATCATCAATTGTAGGTATAGAAACACCACTTCAACAATAGTTCTTTAAGTCTTGACTTGAAAGGACTCTCGATAACTTTCATATCAGTAGGCAGTGAGTTAGTCTTACCGAAAGCCATGTTTGGCAACATTTAACCTCGGACTTAGAGGTGTCTCAATATATTTTCTTCTTGTGTCTATTCTGTTTTTCCTTTGTTCTAGTGATTCGTATTTAAGTGGATTTTTGACTATGCCCATTAGGACTACTAAAATGTATAGGCTGGGAACTGTCAAAATATTGAGTGCTCTTTACATGATTCCCATCGTGGAATGCGGACTATAGTCCGAATGGCTCTTTTTTGCACGACAAACGCTTTTTTTATATTATAGTCATAACTGTTATGTACCCCAAAACTTCACACTATACCTTAATATTGACTCTACTAGGGCATAATGGACTAGTTTAAGTTGTGAGATCCCTCTCTTCTCTAATAACTTATTAACGCAAAAAAATTATGAAGAAAATACATTTTCTCATACATAAATGCAGCTAATGATGGACGATTGACAATTGTACCGGCGATGTACATTGACAGCCCGCCTCATATGCATGTCAAGGCGATACGAAGTTTGCCGGGTCAGCTAGTTTTATATGTATAAAAATGATTATGATTGATTATCGATATACATATGTATATATATATTTTAAACCGCGTCCGAATCGGTCCTTCCGTTTAGAAACTACGATGCAACAGACATACATAGACGTTAAACTTATTACCCTCATTTTGCGTTGGGGTTAACCCCCAATGATTTATGTAAATAATATTATTCTATTAGAAATGAAACAATTTATTTTGTATAGTAAAGTTTATTGGAATAATGCCTGTGCACACTAATATAACACTATATACAACTGACGCGAGAAATATCACCAACAATCTGAAAAAGAAAAAATAAAATAATATATCACAGCCTCCATCTTTTTGATGTCAGAAATGTATCCATTTTATGGTCACTGTTTTTTTAAATAACTTTAGCAAAGTGTGTCCGTTCAAAAATGTACCTTTACAATGTTTTCTCGAAATTTTAAAAGTTTTTAGGGCTTCAATCATCTAGGTATGATACATACTTATTAAATTACTAGCTTTCGCCTGCGGCTTAACACGCGTGGTTTGTCAAAAAAGTAGCCTATGTCTCAATCCAGGTCATAATCTATCTGTATACAAAATTTCAACGAAATCGGTTAAGCCGTTACGACGTGAAAGCGTAACAAACAAACTCAAATTCGCTTTTATTATACTAGCATGATGACTGTAAGCGCATGATTTTCATAATTTTAACTTGAGTTGATACAAACAAATATGATAGCGGCAAGCCCGCCTTTCGCACAGAATCTACAAATAGATATCAATTTTGAACAGATTGCAATGATAAAACTAATAAGAATGAATTTCATACATTTCTGACATACATATAGCATTTATTTTACATACCTATACAAAACAATATATTGCAGAAAAGAAAACCAATTGACTAGATATTGTGAAACAATCTCTATAATTCTGTGGTCCTTACAAAAAATAAGGTCGGTAGAAAGTCTTTTCGTATTTTGTATGTACGAAGTTGTAATCAAAGCTCGTGTGGGACACAAATATCGAGCTTTTTGATACCAAGTCTATTCCAAATGCGTTAAGACTCGGGCTATATGGCATCCGGGTCTCTCCGATCCTGCGAATCCGGAGTATGTCCCGGTTGCTTCCAGGTAAAAATCGGAGTCGGACGGCCTCGGATCGTGTGTAGTCGATGCAGGAAAAATACAAATGTTTGATTGTGCGACGGATTGGTCAGGGGCCGTTAAAAAACGGTCCCTGACAAGCCCGGATGCCATATAGTCCTTAAATGCGAGTCCGACTCGCACTTGTCCGGTTTTTTTAAAGATTAACTTACTTTTGAGCAGAACCCACGTTATCGAAAACCTGGTGCCTGCACAAACCTAACATAAGTTTTAGACATAATTTAACTATTGTATCAGATAATGATACTAACACCGATTTAGGTACAAAAAAATTTGCGGTTTGTGTCGCATATTTCGCCATTTAGTAATACAATTTCAAAATGGACCAAGTTCTAAGTTAGTTTCACTCATTTTCTTAGACAGTAAAACAATTTAAAATTGGTAGTAAAGTTTTTTTTTCATTGATTCAATGATTTTGTGGAAACCTTTTTAATGATATCGTAACCGGATACAAACAGAGATTTGATTACAACTTCACACACACAAAATGCAATAAGACTTTTTACCCAACCTTTTATATCTTTTTTTTTGAGGAAAAACGAATATGTTCTTATCCGTTAAACAGAATCAGAATTTCGTGAAAACATGCTTATCAACCGCATAAATAATCAATGCAGAGCAAAACAGCACTCATAAAAAATAGACCATACAGTTAGGGTTGCCACCGCACTTTATAATACAGTATCTTACATTATTTTTTTACATCGTTGTGCTTTATATTTCTGAATGGCTCTATTCCATTCTTTAATTTCAAATGTCAAAGATCCATATTAGTTGGTAAAAACTTAATTAAACATGTCAAATGGGGCCCTAATTTTTAAGAAGATACATTTTTTTTTATAAATTGTAGTGATCCCTACAAAATTCAGAGCCACAAACTGAAACACGATTGAAACGATTCAGAGTTTATGAGTGTACAATTTTGTAAATAACTTACTATTTTTTCTAGCCTCAGAAATGGTTTTTTTTAAGTTGGCAACCCAACATACATTATTAAAATGGACACAGACAGAATTATGAGTGCTATTACGCGCTGCAATATTTGAATAGGCATTTTTATGTCTGAAACCTTTACGGGACAAATAACATTGTACAGTCATCATCAATAAAAAGTAAACAGTTTAGTGACAAGTCATAATAAAGTGAACTTGTTCGCCGAACGCGTATTGTCTGTCAGTAAGAGCTTTTAAGCGTGACATAGACTAAACTGTTGACATCTTATCGGTGGTGACTGTACTTGCCTAAGCTTTGACGTTAATTTGTTTTGTATGATATTTAAGTGTTAGGTGTCCCGTAATTGTTGAATGCGTTTACGTATTCTATAACTACATGTCGAGTTAGTTACACTATTTACAATATTATAATAATAAACAAAATATGTACAACCTTTTCCGTATATAACCTGGTGATCACCGGCGGTGTCGATGGCTGCCGCTGCGCGAGCGTCGGCGCTCGTAGTCCCTAGACCGCTCATACCTATCGTACTTGTCGTGCCGGTCGTGCGACCTGTCGTAGGATCTCTTCTCACGACGCCGCCTGTCGTCCGACCGGTCGCGCGACCGCCGCCGCGAGTCGTAGCTGATGGAGCGCGACCGTCTGGTTCTCTTCCTGGGCCGTTCGTCTTCTGAATCGTCCCTGTATCTGTCCTTGTCTTTGTGCCGGTCGTCGCGTCTGGATCTGTGCCTATCGTGGTAATCGTCTTTCCGTCTTGTTCTCGACTTTTCTGATCTGTCGTCGTCGTATCTCGAACGTTCTTCTTTGTGCGATTTTTTCCGTTTGTCTTTTTTCTTTTTTTGTGATTCTGTGGAGCTGGAGTTTCTTCGCTTGCGTTTTTTCGGCTTCTCGATCTTCGCTTCTGGTTCGGACGAACTGCTGGTGCTTTCTGGGGAATCGTCCTCGGAGTCGCTAGTTGTTGACTCCTTGTTGTTTGATTGCAGACTCGGAGTGCGATCTTTCTTCTTTTTGGGTTTGTCCTCTAGTATTGTTGGTAACTTCTTGAGGCCGTCCACTTGGTCTGTTGGCCTGTGGTTGGCTTTTTTGTCCTTTGAAAGTCGTGGTTCCGCTATCTTTTCAGGAGTTTCCGCTTCATCTTGTGGCGGCGTCTCAGATGCTCCTGCAAACAAGATTTTTGTTTTAACGATTTCACGACCGACAATGTTTCGGTTCAATTCGTGAACCTTCATCAAGGTGAGTGCGATCCGCTCCGCACTGCGTCTCGCCACGCACTACACGCCGCAGCCTCCTCCGCGCGAACCATTGTCGGTCGTAACATCGTTAAAACGGTACGTGATAAATCCAGTAATTATATGAAAGATTTTATTTAGTCCTCAAATCTACAATGTGATTTGATTTATGGCGAAGAGGCTACAATCTTTTCTGTCATCTTCAGAGGTCACCTCTGCATAAAAAGTAGGGGCATAAACTTAAATTATCCTGGTGCAGTGTCCTAAGAAGCCGTTTATTGTTAAGGTCACATTGAAAGTAAACATTAATTTTCATCAATATGTTCTTTGTGTGCTTTTTTCTTAAATATTTGCAAAGTCACATGGCCCAAGAATTATAATAATAAATAATGCTGGACATTATTTCACACGGAGCTATCTAGTCCCAAACTAAGCAAAGATTGTACTTTGGGAACCAGATGACTGATAGAATGCTTATATACTTTTTTTGTAAATACATACTTATAGCATACAGAAAACCACCCAGACCCGGAACAAATATCTCTAGATCACGCAAACATTTGTTCCGAGGCGGGAATTGAACCCGCAACCTCCTGCGTCTTAGGTCTCCTCTCAGATTGTGACTATTAATTGGTTTAATTTTGATTCGTGATCTCGATTTGGTGACAAACCTTAACCTTTTAATTCTGACCTCAGTTACCACTGCTGTTTGGAATTACATTATATAAACAAACACAAGGTTTTAAACGCGAATATTTGTTCCTTTTCTGATTATATAATGTTGATTTTTGAATTCTTTGAATTCTTCTACCACTAGTGGTTCGCCCCGAACTGAGATCTCGCGAGTCTCCCATAAACACAAAAAAATATTATTTGTAACTAATCTTTGTCTAACAAAATAGTACCCCGAAATGAATGACCAACTAACTTGACCTACAGTTTCATTCAAATTACAGGTAACGCGAGTTCATGTTAATTAGATACCCCGTTTTGGGGGAGAAATTGCAGTTATTCTGGATTTCCGACTTTTCCCTATATTTGTGACACTAAAGCTACACGCATACCAAATTTCAGCACTGTGGTGTCACTGGTGTACTCTGTGAATTTTGTCAAAGTTCAGTTTTTATTATGGCTAATAACTTAAAAACTAAAAATAAAAACGGGGTCGAAATGTGCTCACAAATACCTTGTATAAGACGTGCCACTTGACCGGATAGTCCCATTTTGTTTTTTTTACCCCTCTTGAACCCCAATATCTCAACAACCCCCCCCACATTTTTAGCTCATTTAGTCACACCAAAATTGTGTCATCACTTATATACCAAATTTCACGAAGATGAGATCAACGTTTCGAAAGTTATCCTCGGACAAACGAACATACATACATACAACGCCGACTCGTCCAAGTTAATTTGGAGATCTCGCTTCGGTCGATCAATGATAAGGCGGAAACATGATATTATACATATGAAACCCCGAGATTTAGATTTAAATCAAAAATTCAGGTGTTTTGAATTTAGGGTACTGGAAAATTCCATTCTTTTAATTAAGGAATGTCACATGAAGAATATCCACACATTCCATATTAATATTATGAATTCTAACGACTGATTCTTTTGAGAATATTTTTTCCTACAAGAACCAATTTTGATATTTTTTATTACCTGAGAACTGTTGGATCCAATAATTGGGTCTAACAGTTCTCAATTAATACAGAATATTTAGCGATCATTATTATCCACAATTAAATATATTGTTCTAACAATTTAAAAGTTAGATTATCAGAATCTATTCATCAATTTATTAAATACTAGCTAGCTGCTGACCCGCCCTACATTCGCAAGGAATTATATCAAAATAAAATATAGTATAGCACTCAGGGATAGTGTAGCTTACTACCAGTAAAATAATTTAATGTCGTAAATACGGTGACAGACTTTATAGATTATACAGGTAAAGTTTGTATGCTGGGGGGATTACCTCCAATACATTATATTCACCTTAAGAAGAACGGGGGTAGCAAGTAATTTGAAAAATAGGTTTTTATCAGATCTATTGGAAACCACTGCAGCTCGGACTGCTATAGGTACCTATTAAAAAAGAGTACATAAAAAAGTTAACCTTAAAAATAAGTTTTATTTTTCGGGTCAGGTCGAGGTCTGACATCTGACATCATCTGTACAAACTGCCTTGAATCGATGAACTTAGAGTTCATTTCGACGAATCAGTACTGTATTGAGGATAACCTTGTAATGGCTGGTCCTATATTCATGAAATTTCAAGATAATAGTAGTGGTTCACCTCGAACTGAGAACTCGAGAGAGTACCACCCCAATCAATTAGCAGATTTATCCTCGGACATGCATCATCATAACAGCCATAACTGAACGTAGGCCTCCATAGATCATGTGCGGCATGCGTCCAACGGCGCCCAGCAACCTTTATCAGGCGTTTTTCCATTTACACTTAAACCAAATTTGATGAAGAATGTTTGTAAATAAACCGCGCCTGTACTTAAGTTAAATTCATTGATCAAAAGTACGTATTTTTGGCCGTCCTACGCTGTGCTTTCCATACATATTATAAACACCGATTGATCCATGTTGATTTGGAGATCGGTCTTCGTTCGTACTTACTGGGTGATAGTCTCGGATGTTCAGGCGTGCCGACCGGCGTGGCCCGTTCCTCCGCTGCTTCCTTGGCCTCTGCCTTCTTCACCTCGGCATCGATGTCCCGCGCCACCCGCTCGAAGTCTTGCCGGCGGCGCCTTATGATGTCCTAACATAACAAAATCTTATTACATGAACGCCCTTGTTTGTTTTCGTTTGCCTACTGCCGCCGTCACCCGAGAACGAAGACAAGTCTAAAACACAAAATTAATTTATTGATTAAAATCACAAGGATCACCTTCCTGTTTCTCCGCGACCAAGCCAGGAAAGAAAAGCAAGAAACAAGGCTGGTTGTTCTTTTTAATGATCCTTTTACAAAACAATAGGTACATTAAAGTTACGTCAAAATTGTAACACTTTAGATCGAGTTGGAGCAACTTCAATTCCAGGTTTTTTTATATCTAAATAATCAGGTAGCGATACTGACCACGCGCGCGATTTTGAAGGAAGAAGTCGATTAATTTAAAGCAAAATTATCCGTAAACAAACTATATCAAATATACATTTAAATGTTCTCGAGCCGAAGGGGACACCGGTAGGAAGTGAGTCGTAAGGTTTCGGAAGGTTGCTGCACTTTAAGTAACTGCATTTGAAAGGAGGATAAACGCATTTAACAAGGTTAGATCGAAAATAAAAATGCAGTTTTAAGTTCAAGTCCTCTAGGAAATGGGAACCAGTTACAAAAAAGGTATTAAAACAAAAGTATTTTAATAAACGCAGTCGACCGACGTTTTAAAGCTGCTCCAAGCCAGTTTGAAAGTTATTGTTGGCGTACACTTCCATGGAAAAATACGGCCTTCTAAATGTAACAGCTTAGTGTTTTTTGTTTGTAGATTTGCTAGCTGATTTGCCCGTGGCTTCACATGCGTGGTTTGCCAATAAAAGCATTACCTTCGTCTGCGCACTCGGTTAAAATGTCGTGAAAACGTAACAAAAAGACAGAGAGACATAGTTACTTTGAATCTACACCAAAAATTGGGTCGATTCGTGGATAGCCTCAAAAAATGAAGTTCTTCCGACGTGGTATCCGAATGCTGCCAGAAAGATGGGAAAAAGTAGTGGCTAGTGATGGACAATACTTGAATAAAACGTAATGTACCGTTCTTTTACATTAAATTCCTAATTCTTCATAAAAAACGGCGAAAATTTGTTTGTACACCTGATACGTGTGACGATCTCCGTGGCGCAGTGGGTGAATAGCCCGCTGAGACGCAGGAGGTAGCGGGGTCGATTCCCACCGCGGAACAAATATGTGCATGATCTACATATATTTGTTCCGGGTCTGGATGTTTTTCTATGTATTAGGTATTTACCTATGAAATTGCCGTTTTGTATGGAATAAGTGAAAGTACTTATTTTTTTAAACTTTTTTATTTCTGTTATTCAAAGTAATCACCCATGCAATCGACGCATCTTTGCCAATGCATTGACAGTTTATTGATGCCCTTCTTGTGAAAATCAGCTGGACGGGAGGCAACAAACTCTTCAAAGGCATTTTGTACTGCCTCTCGGGAATTGAATTTTTTACCCACTAAAAAGTTGTCTAAATTTTGGAAAAAGTAATAGTCGGTAGGTGCAAGGTATGGTGGGTATGGCGGATGAGGGAGAGCTTCCAACCCCAGCTCTTGCAGCTTGGAGACTGTCTGTTGTGCAGTATGGGGTCGCGCGTTGTCGCGAAGGAGCAGTGGGGACGACCGATTGATCAAAGCTAGTTGCCGATGTGCAAGCTTCTCCATCATTGTCTCCAGTTCTTCACAGTACACATCTGCAGTAATGCTTATGCCGTTTTGTAAAAAGCTGTGGTGAATCACACCCGCACTAGACCACCGAACAGTGACCATCACCTTTTTAGGGGTCATTTTTGGTTTAGGGCATTGCTTTGGTGCTGAACCAGGATCTAACCAACTTGCTGAGCGCCTTCGATTGTCGAACAGAATCCATTTTTCATCGCACGTAATAATTCGGTTCAAAATTCCTTAATTTCTTTGCCTATTGAGCAGGGCGAGGCAGGTCTCGACGCGTACGTTGCGCTGGCGATCGTTACGTTCGTGGGGCACCCATCTATCAAGTTTTTTTACCTTGCCTATTTGTCGCAAATGAATCAAAATTGTTTTGATGCTAACATCAAAAGCTGCTGCTAGCTCAGCTGTAGATTGAGTTTCTTCAGCTTCCACAATCGCCTTTAATTCATCATTGTTGACCAAGTCTCCGGACGACCACGAGCTTCATTTTTCAAGTCAAAATTTCCAGAACGGAATCGGGAAAACCAATAACGGGTTGTGCGTTCGTTTCTACAGTTCTCTCCGTAAACGTTTTTGATGTTACGTGCCGTTTGTGTCGCGTTGGTGCCACGACGGAACTCATTCCATAATTACACGAATTTTTAAAGTATCCATTATGACGAAAAATGTTCAAATGTAATGAAAATACAACGCTAATCAATAAACAAAAGACTGAGTTTGTAAAAAAAATGTCATGTTTTTAAAACCAAATGAATTTGAATTTAGAATACAAAGCCATTCCAAACTTTTTTTCTATTTGAAATGACCAGTACTGAAGAACGGCAATTTCATAGGTAAATACCTATTATTATAAGTATGTATTTACAAAATAAAGTATATAAGTATTCTATCAGTTATCTGGTTCCCATAGTACACGCTCTGCTTAGTTTAAGGCTAGATAGCGCTGTCTGAAATGTCCTGCAATATTTATTTATTTTATAGGTATACCGACTAATGTTATACTCCTTACTAATGTTATAAATTGGAAAGTAACTCTGTCTCTGTCTTTTTGTTACGTTTTCACGATATTTTAACCGACTGCGCAGAAGAACTTCATATGATGTAGAACGCTGCTCAGACAGACCATGTGCCATCGACTAGAACAAGTGATAATCGGAAGGGCCAATGCCTAGTGAATACATTGGGTGGGGTAGGACTTCCCAATTAAGTGTTTCCAAATAGGTTTTGACCGGCGCCGCAACATAGCGAACATTATCATGTAGGAAAATAATCTTATCGTGCCTGGAGCAGTAATGAACGCGTTTTTCCTCGAATGCTCAGCTCAATCTCATTAATTGTGTTCTGTAAAGAGGCCCAGTAATGGTTTCGCTCGGTTTGAGCAAATCATAATACACGACACCAAGCTGATCCCACCAAATACACTACATTCATTTTTAAACATTTGAACCCACTTACGACAACTTCTCTCACTTAAAACAGCCTCACCATATGCTTCTACAAGCAATCGATGCGTCTCAGCGGCAGATTTCTACAAATTAAATAAGTAAATCAAAAGTTCCCGCAAACTACCCTTATTGGACAGAAAACATGAATTTTCGAACGAAAAAATTAAGTTATTCTGATATGGAGTCACTAATAGTTCAAGGCTATATGTTGTTACCAGATGTCCAACAACCTTCGGATGGGGCCATCTTTTGTCAAACGGCGGAAACTTACTTGTACTCCTGTATACCTACATCTTCCGCACCTACTAATGACGTATGTGATCAAGTCCATATTTTTATTAAACACAAAAATAAACTATTTAAAACAAAAAAAAACAACTACGCTCATTAGGTATTGAATGTTTGTAGTCCCTGACCGATTAAAATTCTGAAAATAAAACTACTATGTAGAAAATTAGAACTGCAACAGTACTTTTTTGTCAGGCCTAAACCTTTTCTGAAAAGATTCAAACAACCAGCGATTGGGTTTTTGACCTGTATTTTAATGTGTCTGGTAACTGTCCGCCTAGGCAATCGCGTTCGCTTTGCGCTCGCAGACTATTGGTGCAGCGAATCTGTCTGTATTCGCGGGCAAATTCAAATACATGAGCGGCCCACATTGTGGTCCGCGGGCCTGGGGTTGAGTGGCCTTGCTATATTGGGTTAAATCTAGTCGGGTTGCCAAATATAACTACACAATTTGCACATATTGCAATTTTCTATCATAACAATCATAAATTTTAAAATTGTTATTTACAACAAGGTTATTAACATTATCAGTCATTTTATCTAAAGTTTTTAGTAATCTAATCAATCAAGCACACATTATTACAATTCTGAGTCTAAGCGGATTTTATGGATATCTATATTCAATAAAATTTACAACTTATGTAGTAACATTTTCACAGAAAACCATATACTACGTGTTTTGTTATGTAAGACATTAAATGAAAACACAGGTAGGTCTAATGGCTAGAATTGTTGTAAAATAGGTTTTTATCAAATTTATTACCTTAGAAAATTTGAAATTTGCAAAACATTTTAGTAACCCAAGTTTATATCCCAAAACATCAATCAAACAGCCTGTATAAAATAGGTAAATAAGTCATATTCATTCATCATGTAAGTAGGTACGAGGGGCGTACAATGTATTTTCGGTATCGGAGTAATATACTAATGATGAGGGTAATTAAATTATCTCATTAGTTTATGACACTCATTGAGGGTATAAATACAAAATTTTATTTGATTGTCGCCATTAGTATTCAAAATATCATTTCGGAAAGGCAACTACGATGACTGATACGACAATGTTGAAAAAAATCGAGCATCGCGCTGTGATAAAATTCCTCACAAAACAAGGAAAGACTCAAAAAGTAATTCACAAAGATATGATGGCTGTTTACCAAGATTCTGCCCCTTCATTATCTACAATTCAGAAGTGGTCAAGTGAATTTAAACGGGGTAGAGAGAGTATTGAAGAAGACCCTCGTGCCGGTGGGCCGGTTAGTGCTGCTACTGAAGAAAACGTAAAAATTGTTGAGAAACTTGTACTCGAAGATGCCCGTGTGAGAGTGAAAATATTAGCAGAAAGAACCAAGCTATTGTGGGTACCATTCACACTATGCTTCATGACCATCTGAATTTGTCAAAGGTCAGTGCAAGATGGGTGCAGCGAATGCTCACAGCGCTTCAGAAACAAGTGCGAGTTGATTGTTGCAAGGAGTTTTTGGAGCTCTGTGATGAAAATCCGCAAGTATTTATGATCGGATTGTTACTGGTGATGAAACGTGGGTTCATCACTATGATCCTGAGAGCAAGCAGGAGTCTATGCAATGTCATAAAAAAGGAACAGCCCCACCGAAGAAGTTCAAAGTCAGCCCATCCGCCGGAAAGCTCATGGCCAGTGTTTTGGGATTCCAAGGGAATCTTATTAATTGAGTACACAAAAAAAGGTGAGAGTATTACTGGCGCAACTTACGCTAACACCCTGCGCAATTTAAAGGAGGCAATAAAAGAAAAAAGACGGAGAAAATTGACCGCAGGTGTATTGCTTCTGCACGACAACGGGCCTGTTCACAAGGCGCGCATTGCCAATGCTGCTGTGCGGGATTGCGGATTTGAAGAAATCAATCATCCACTCTACAGCCCGGACCTAGCCCCTAGTGATTACTTTCTGTTCCCAAATCTCAAAAAAGAACTTCGTGGCAAGCATTTTTCCGACGATGAAGAGTTAAAGGCAGCAATTACGGATCATTTTTCAGACCAGGAAGAAAAATATTTTTTGGAGGGAATTGAAAAGTTATTTGCCAGGACTACATTGATAAATAAACTTTATTCAGAATTTTCTGCTTATTCTTTCATGCCTATACCGTGAATACATTGAACTCCCCTCGTAGGTACCTGTTAAAACTGACGAAGTAGCAGGTTGTATAAACTTTGTTACACGCTATTAAATCAGCAACTTTACGACTTTGTGGCTACTTGCGTTGAATGTACAAAATGTTGGATTTCGGGTTTAGCACCGTAAGCGGTTGATTAGCAAGATTGTTAACAAAATCAGCTATCAAAAGTGTTTCTGCATAAAATCGAATTCAAAAGTGTTCAGTTTTAAAACAACAAGCATTACTCCCGTAAGTGAAGACAATAACTCCCGGGTTAATATTCTTATTAAGCATCCAATGTACGCTAAACTAAATGAACAATGATGTACATTTCACACAGCGCTATCTGTTTATGAAACTCTCTTACTTCTTTAATTAGATCTGCCAAATCCCTTCCTATCTTTAAAACGCTATTGTTTAAGCACTATTTGTCTGCATCAGAGAGCTGAGTCATCTTATTTTGTTATTGTATCTGTCGTTGTTATTGTTTGTATTACAGCTGTTTCATAATTGTATTTTTTTATTTATTGATCGTGCGAAGCGAGATCTCCAAATCAATTTGGGCAAATCGTCTCCAAATCAACTTGGGCAAATCGGCGTTGTATGTATGTCCGAGGATAACTTTCGAAGCGTTTATCCGATCATCGTGAAATTTGGTATATATGTAGGTAATGATGGCACAATTTGGGTGTGACTCAATGAGCTAAACATTTTGGGGGGTTGTTGAGATATTGGGGTTCAAGAGGGGTAAAAAAAGAGAAAATGAGAAAAATGATTTATTAGGACAAGTGAGACGTCAAATGAAAGATTCATTAGTACATTTCTACCCCTAGTTTTTACTTTAAGTAAAGTTTTTGTAGTTTTTGAGTTATTAGCCGTAAAAAAAAACTAAACTTTGACAAATGTAATTTAGTATGCGTGTAGCTTATGTATCACAAATATAGGCAAAAGTCTGAAATCTAGAAAAACTGCAATTTCTACCCCAAAAAAGGACAATCAATCAACATGAACTTCCGTTACCTGTAATTTGAATGAAATTGTAGATCAAAGTTAGTTGGTTTTTATTTCGTGGCACTATTTTGATAGTCAAAGATTACGAATAATATTTTTTTTGTTTTTATGGTAGACTCGCGAGATCTCAGTTCGGGGCGAACCACTAGTTATTAGTATTTTAATATTATAGAATGTTTGTATTACATTTATATTAATATTACCCTACCCTGGTATCTATTTATTTTGTTTTGCTTATGTAAGTACCCAGTTAAATAAAAAGTTTAAGTATAAAGCTACCGTCCTTTAACGTTCTCGTAAAATCCAGTCCATCTAAAGGTTGGCTGGAAGAGATCGCTTTTAGCGATAAGACCGCCAATTGTACTATTATATATGATTTGTTAATTTAAGTGCGGTGTACAATAAAGCGTTTTCTATTCTATTCTATCTAGCCCCAAACTAAGCAGAGCTGGTACTATGGAAACCAGATAACTGATAGAATACTTATATTATTATTTTTTGTTTATACATAATTATAATATATAAAAAATATCCAAATCCGCAACAAGTATTTAGACTAGACCATCCAAACATTTGTCCCACACCTCGAACTCTCAACTTCCTGCGTCTCAGCCGGCTAGTCGCCCACTGTGCCACAGATGTCGTCGATGTAATTTAACTCTATTCTTCCGTATTGATAAACTTTTCTAGGGCGGTCTAGCCTGGCTGGCTTATTCTATTATGATCCCACTCTCTTCTTCCCAGTGGAGCATAACAAACTTTCGAGTGCATTATGATTCTCTCCTATTTGAGCGCTACACACATCGATTTGAGAAATATTTATATTAAGTGGCCAGTTAACCGTGTTTTGAATTTTAATAAAGATGATTAATAATTATTATTCACTTTTATTTAAATCGTCTTTATTTCCGGGTGCGTGGGATTTACTTAATTTTATTTTTTTGTGCTATCTAGCCCCAAACTAAGCAGAGCTTGGACTATGGGTACCAGATAACTGATATATTTTTTTGTAAACACATACATATAATATATAGAGAAACCATCAGACCCGGAACAAATATCAGTAGACCATGCAAACATTTGTCCCGCGGCGGGAATCGAACCCGCTAGCTCCTGCGTCTCAGCCGGCTATTCGCCCACTGCACCACGGAGGTCGTCGGATTATAATGGAACGATGTGTGTCCATAAAAAATAATAAAATTTTATTTGCACAGTAAATACATAAAAAATATACGCATATGATGTGTAACATCTGACCACCGCGCGCGCTCATTGGGCAAATCAAATAGCGCGCGCTTCTCCGGTTTTATGTTACACATTTCCGTCCCTTTTGCCTAAATCACTCCCACAAACCGAGAGCACAGATGTTACACATCAAAAAAGATAAAGGCACAAAAGATAATACTTTAAACAAAACAATCCACTGTTATAAGTTGCAAAAAAGAGTCAGCGTGATGCGGGTTGTAATAAGAGTGCAGCCCGCGCTGGTCTTCCGTTAGGGCCGAATAGGATAGCGCACTAGTGTGCTCATAAGTTTTTTCCTCCCAGTAGGAGCAAGAGAGTGAGATTATAATGGAACAACGCTAGCTAGACTTAAAAATTACCTGTAACTGCTGATCCGAGACATCGTTTTGTTCTTCATCTTCCGCTTCGTCGCTGCTACTCTCGTACGCGGCCAGTCCTGCACATACGAGATATTGATAACAAACAAAAACTACTGGACTACTAAATACTGATACCAACATTTTTGATTGATTGTCCCAACTCTATTCGGGTGGATAATTTGATTATTTATTTATTTATAATGATTTGATACACATATTTTATCATAACTTATATCGCGTTTATACATTCACGCGGGCGACGAGGCGAGTAACCAGACAAACGTATATCAAAAATTCAAAACTGACATTACTTTGATATTCATACTAAAATTCGAAAGTAACTCTTGTATCTGTCCATTACGTTTTCACGACTAAACGGCTGGACCGCTTTCGATGAAATGTTGTATACAAATAATTACCGTGATTGAGACATAGGCTACTTTTTAACCGATTGCGCAGTAGGGTATTGTTTTTATTGACAAATCAAGCGTGCGAAGCCGAGGGTTGAGGCTTGTGTTGAATGAACACATTTTCTTTCTTTTTCTATTTCGACGAGCTACGACGCGAGCGATGAGTCAGAATGTGTAAACACTGCTAAAACCTTCTCAAATTCACGACCTACACAGAAATTGTATTTTTAATCTTCTAAATTATCATACAATTTTTTTATAATATGTTGAGTATTATAAATACGGAGTTTAAACGATTACAATGCTATAATAACTAGAAAATTATCGTTCCGTTATTTATCTACGAGATTTTTAAGAGAAGCTTCCCCTAGAAAAGGCTGGTCATTTGAGAGTTGATCAATCTAGGCTGTACTTTTGCTTTTTAATTATTTTATTTAAAATAAATCATGTTTTTTTTGGTTGGTAAATATTTAAGTTTAAAATTTGTCAGCTTTTAGCAGGTTAATTTCCTTTTATAGACAAGCTCGCAGATATAGAAGAATGATACTAATTTTGTCAAAGAGAGTTACTTTTCACTCCGGTACATTTAAAAGATGTACAATAATTTGCATGTAATTTTTGCTTTTGTACAATCTTTGAAATTTAGGTGAAGTAGTGCATTTCCGAGTACGAATTTCGTAAAGTTAGGTTTCTAAAAGGATAGAATAACAGACTAACCGTTATCGGTAATAAAATGCCGTTTCTTGCATAATAAATAATACATTAAAACAATAATGAACGATTCTTACCGATAATCCGCAATAATTCATTGCAATGTGTGTAAAAAATACTATTATGTCAATTTTGGTTGATCTGCTGAAATAGAATTTTACATGGCATAGATGGTGTTTCTTATTAAGTTCAAGTGACCAAAATTACAGAGATTTCCGACTGATGATTTAAAACACCATCTATGTAACTGACTAAAATATCTGGCAAAGCGCGAGGGGGTTGCAGTGGGAAGATAGGATAGGTACATAAGGTGTTGCCATTTAAACTACTAATAATGACAGAGTATATTTTTGAGACCCTAAATAACTAGTGGTTCCCGAACTGAGATCTCGCGTAATCTTTGACTATCAAAATAGTGCCACGAAATGATATCCACGATACTTGACCTACAGTTTCATTCAAATTACAGGTAACGGGAGTTCATGTTAATTGGTTATTGTTTTTGGGGTAGAAATGGTAGTTATTCTGGATTTCAGACTTTTCCCTATATTTGTGTAACTAAAGCTACACGCATACCAAATTTCAGCACTGTGGGATTACTGGTGAACCTGTGAACTTTGTCAAAGTTCATTTTTTATTATGTCTATTAACTTAAAAACTACTAGGTTTAAACTAATAATAAAAATGAGATCACAAAGACCTTTTATTAGACGTGCCATTTGACCAGATAGTCCCATTTTGGTTTTTTTACCCCTCTTGAACCTCCCTACATTTTTAGCTCAGTGAGTCACACCAGAATTGTGTCATCACTACCTACCTACATACCAACATTCACGATGATCGGATAAACGCTTCGAAAGTTATCCTCGGACAAAGAAACGCAGTATACGCGCTCTGTTGACAGGTGATTGAATGAGAGAATATAATTAGTTGAAATAGCAACACCTTGTATTTAGCGAGATATGTGAATGGGCGGCGATAGGCGCATTACTCACCGAGGCCCGTGGCGATAGCGGCCAGCGCCTTCGACTTGCTCGCCTTCATAGCGTTGAGTCGCGACGCTTTTGTCATTGAAATAAAACCATTAATTAATATCGAAACAATTCGGTATCTGAAATAAGACTTTATTAGCGATAAAATATAGTGTGTTATCATTCACACGGCACATCACAGTAGCATCACATTTTAGAGTCAATATACACACAGTAAGGAATGTCTTGAAGAGAAATCGCGGTCCAGTTTTGAATAGCTTAGTTTTGCAAATACCTTGTGCGGCGGTATATCTGTTGTACTCTTCCTGGCTCACCGTATGAATCTCCTGGTCGGTTACCTGGAGGAGGATCTCGGTCAGGGACGTCCGGACACACAACATCTGCAAACAAATATATACTACTTTACTAATTACATTCATTCTAATGACGTCTTCATCACGAATGCGACCAAATTAGAAACATCTTTATAATATTACTAAACTTTCGTGATTTATTTCAATCATTATTATAAATAAGTACGGAAAAATGATTTTTCATCTGATGACCAAATTTTTATTTCTACAAAAGAGGCCAGTTTAGTAATGAAAAAAAAACAATGGATACCGGGAACGCAAATTTTCTTTTTAGACACAAACTGTTATAATGTATATCAAAAGCCTTTTTTAATTTCCTCGCATTTGTGATAAAAAGTATAACAACTCGGCTATAAGCAATCTATAGCACCCTCATGCACTCATTAGTGTCGGTGGTTCACATCAATAACTCCCTCGATTAAATATCAAAACGTTAAATATGGTATAAACTTCTTAATACTTAAATAAAATTTTCGTGTCAGTGTTTGTAACAAAACTCCTCTGAATTGGCTTGACCGATTCTTATTAAATTTTTTGTGTATATTCGATAGGTCTGAGAGTAAATCGTAAAATATTTTTCATCCTCCTATCTCCACCCCCCATTTTTTAATCGCAATTTTAGTATTTTTGTATGAACAATATCCATGATATAATTTAACCGTCGTTCATTGACGTGAAGTCATTTACATGAAGTGTCGCTTTGACATTTCATTCTGCATTTGATTGCTTTGTTAAATGGCAATACAACGTTTGTGGGGACAGCTAGTACACATAACAGTAACAGTATATATAAATATGGTATAATAGATCGCTTACAGCCCTTGTATATCAAATCACTATTTCTCTATTCTTCTATAGAGAGAAACATTTTTAGGCGATCATGCTAGTACTAGCTGGAATGGAACAAAACTTACAACTTCTTGCATGATTTCCGCTTTGCTCATCCTGGCTAGTGGCGGCGGGGCGGATTCTTCTTCTCTTTCTTCCGGTTCCAGTTCCTCCTCAGAGGCCTCTTGTGACTCCTCTTGGGAGGGGACTTCCGGTTCAACCTTCTCCATCTCTTCGCTCTCTGAGTCAGATTCCTGAGGATAAATAGTGTGAAATTAGCTTCATATAATATTAGAAACTTCTATTGGCACGTCTTGGGAGTAAAAATGATTCGTCCAATAGAATAAGGGTAAGATTTTTTAATATTTTTAGGGTAAGGTCAAAAGTACGGTTAAATAATTGTTTGCCGTCACGCGTATTTATATATTCGTAGATAAAATAAGATGATTATAAACGGTTTCTTTTAATTATAAGTTTTTTCAATAACTATCAAATAAAAAGTTTCATCTGCCGGGCAGCCCGCGACGGCTACATTTTTTTTGTTAGTACATCATTATTATATTAGTATATAATATGAATCGAACCCGCAACTTCCTGCGATATAGCCAGCTATTCGAACTAGGAATCAAATAAATTCTATGATTCGGCATACAAATTCAAAGGCAAATTTGACATCCATTTCAACGTTGCATTAAAAAAGCAAATGGACATGTGACTATCTGAAATATTTTCACATAAACCAATTTTTTTCTTCTCATACAAGAGTACTTTCAAACAAAGCTGGCACAACAACTCACAAAGCCTTCATATAAGAAGCAACTGAAAATAATGAAGAGTGGCTAGTAGAGTGAGATATAGGAGTGCACTCTTCCCGATACAAAACCCACAAACAATTTGCACATAGTAGTAAACTGATCGCAGATAAAACTTAGAAAAAAAATACTTACAAACTTGCTTTTGGGCGGTAGAACAGGTTCTCCACTGGCTTCTGCCTTCAACCTGAGTAGTTCCTCTTCTTCTAATCTCTTCTTTTCCTTCTCTGCTTCTTCGCGCGCCTTCAATTCTTGTTCCCGCTCGATAGCCCTTTGCTTTTCACGCTCCATTTTTTCTAAACCTGTACAGAAAACGATGCGATTTTCAATGTCACTCAATGTTTACTTTGGTCATTTCGTTTATTTATCACCTAATGCTGTTTTAGTAGCAGGCGGATATCCGTGGTTTACTCAAAAGGCTCTAACGGAAGACCAGGGGGCAACCTCAATCTCTTATAACAAAATTAACATAATAGTACAATGACATTGAATACCAAGATCCTCAATTAATAAACGCGAAGCAGTTTGGGTGACGTCACTATAAATCGTTCACTCAAAACGTTTCAGCTTAGAGCTCAAATAAAGCGTAAAATAATCCTAAAAAGTAAGTAAATCGTGTTTATTTTCGCAATGTACAAAGCACTAAATATACAATATTATTAGGATTATAACAGTAATGTTTAAAAGTTTTGTGGTTCAAATGGAAGTAATGTTGCTTCAAGTTTGAAACAAAACACTCGTGAAACATGATGGTATTCTAAAAGATTGTGGTCGGCGCCCAGCGCTGGGTAGCCAATGCAACCCACCACATGCTGAGTTGAAGCCTTTTTGTGACACTTGTGTGTACAAAAAGATACTTAAGGACCTACACAGAAGTGTCACAAAAAGGTACTTAAGGATGAGACAATGCAATATTTTTTTCACTTCTCTTACTCAAAAAGTCTGTCATTATAGCGTACCAGAGCGAGGATAATATAGCATATTTCGCTCTAGGGGAAAAAGTATTTTCGAGGGACCTCAAACCTGGAACCACGTGTATCTTCCACATTTACCCCACACACAACTCAACATTCATCTTCACAGAGGACAGAAATTGCTTGGAAAAACCATCTCGTTATATATGCAGAATTGTACAAATTGTAAGTTTGTATCGAATAAACTCAAAAACTACTGGTCCAATTTCAAAAATTATTTCATCATTAGAATGCTACACTATCCCTGAGTAACATAGACTACTTTTTACCCAACTGCGCAGAAGGAGGGTAATGTTTTTATTGAAAAACTTCGCGTGCGAAGCTGCGGATTGGTCGACTAGTTTTTAATAAAATAAACTATTTAATATTGTATTGGGTTATTTTATTTTCTCGCAATCGTAGTGAAAAGTAGAGTGTAAGACGCGGCGCTTAAAACCCATTATAACTCTGTTTCTATTTACCCCCGAGCTCCAGCGAGTACATAATACAACTACCTCGTATATAATGGGTCATTTTAGCCCCTTGTATAACAATCTATTACTACTCATATTTCTTCATTTCTACTACTGTTACTTCGTGCTTTTTTTATGTCTCCTGTGAGTGTGTTCTGTTCATACTCATTCATGTGGTTCTCAAATATTTTTGATTCGATTTAAATACCTCCCCATACTACTTCTGAAAACACCTAATTCCTAATTTCCCATTATCGTAAACTTCTAACGTATACGCGTATATTTGTTTGTCGCCGCGCGGGTACAAATTATAAACATTTGTAGCGATGTGTTTACCTTCTCTAATCCACGCCGGGAGCTGTCGTCGTTTAGCTGCGTCGATGGTTGTCATCGGCATGGTGGGTGCTACTATTGGCGCCGCCACTGGAGCAGGCGCTGGTTTCTCTCTGGAAAATATAGTTTTGGGATTAACTTGAGACTTGCCCCTTCCACCGCCAGACCAGCATACTACTAAAAAGTGTACTTGCCAACATGCCAAACGAGTAAACAATACGTTGTTATACAAGGGCTGTAAACCCGAGATATTTTGACCGTAAATAGCATTAGGCCGTACATAACATTTACGCAGCCGATATCCAGTTTACGATGACTTATTTTCAGAGCATTAGTGATGAAAAAGAATTTTCTTCAACCTCTAAGATTAGAATGAGTAAGGAAATTAACGCTTTCGGGAGCGTCTATTTTTCAAGAGCACTATAATCTCAATGTTAACACGTTCTCTCTAGACAAGTGTCATTCAACATACATTTTCGACCACACCATCACCATTAAATATATCGATCTCGGTCACACGTTCGACCGACTTAATCCGAGATCCTCGTACGCGCGCGTTTGTGTGCGTGCGCCTGTTTTCGCTTGTTGTACTAAACTTTACTTCTTTACCTATTCTGTGGCATCACTTGCCATCAGGTGCGGTAGTGGCCAAGCGCTAGACTATTCCTTTGTTACCACAAGAGAGGTTAAACAATGTTTAACGCGTGTTTAAAAATAATTATCAGTTTTTATATAAGATTTATTATTAACGGTGTGCAGCAGTTTTTTCCGAGCATGGATGTGGTAGTGTTTTCCCAAATGTATAAAAATGATGCCAACGAAGGTGCCTTTTTATAGGATCTGTGAAAACTAAAGATGGTCTCCTAGAAGTTTCTGAACGGTGAAACAAGGCTTTTGAATTGAAAACCTACGCCAAACGAATGGAGCATCACTCAAATGAGCTTGCCAATGTTTTAATAAAACCTTAATTAGGTTAAAGAGGACATCAAGACCTCATATAGCACAATAAATTGAAGATGGAAGTGCCACTAGGCTTATTCCATTCGCGGCAAGCGCAAAGCATACACCAATCACCAGGGGGCCAATTCACGTAATACAATTTTAAAACCAACGAAAGTTGACCCAAATGAGATTGGATTACAAATAGAATATATTTTGGCATTCTGCTCCATTCACTTACAATATTAGCTTGATATAAATAAAGTGTATAATCGCATGCCAGTCTACTCACACCATTGCATTGTCAGTTAAGTGAATACCGTTTAGGACATTTAACATAACGAGACAATAGCGATACTACAATTTTACTATCTTAAGTTACGAATTGGCCCCCTGCTCTATGCCCCGATGGACAGATTGCATGAAAACAAGGAGACTAAAAAAAAAGTATCTGGATATCTCATATCTAACCTAATAGTCCTAGTTCTAGCAGGCTTGTGATCCCTATTCTTGCTCTTGGAGCGCCTATTGTCGCGGTTCCGGCTGGTGCTGCGAGGTGTTGCCTGGTCGGACTGCGGCGCCGTCCAGTAGCCGTGTTGGAAGGTGGGCGCTGCAGTACCAGTTGTGTATCTGAACAATACAATGAGGAACAATAAACAATGGAATAAGTTTGTATCAAAAAGCCAATATCAGGAATCATCTATACTCTATACTCGCTGACCTTCAAACAGATAAAAAAAACACCTATCTGCTAAATTCACATTCAAACGCGCGAACTTAAATTAGCAATAAATTTTTTTGAAATTATAAAATAATCTTAACTTTTCTTTCCGTAAGAACCTTCTACATACATATTAGAAGACTTAAAAAAATGAATGAAATCAGTAGTCATTCTCAAGTTATGGCGGCGCGACCAAGGGAAACAGGGATTCATTTTTATATTATAGATTATCTTTACATAGTAATATTATAAAGTAGCTCTGTTTGTCTGTTACGCTTACACGACTAAATAGCTGGACTGAGTTTGATGAAATTTGATATAAACATAGATCATAACCTGGATTAACAGATAGGATACTTCTGATTGACAAAATAGGCGGGCGAAACTGCGGACCAGAAGCTTATTTGCGCGTAGAGAATCGCACACAACTCAATTAACTCAGACTATATCTGATTATGGCTTAAAAGCCAATCGCAGATAAAAAAAAGCTTTTTCTTGCTAATACTTGTAAATCTTATTTATTATACGGAGAAGGTGAGGAATAACAAGTTGTTGTGTTGTTCAACTAATGGTGTTAAAATGTCCTACCAAGTTTTAACTTACCCAGGCATTTGAGCATTTCCATCAGGGGGTATGAAGCTGTCCATCAAGGGTGCCATACCAGCCATTGATGGGTCTGCCATTTTTGGGTCCATCTGGCCATTTCCTCCCCAGCCCCATCCTGAAACATAAAACATAATGGTAGATCATCAGTTCTAATAGATTTCCAGAGCAAGCAGCAGTTTAATTGAGAAAACTTTCGTGATTTATTTCATGATTTATTTCAATCATTATCATAAATACGAACTTCATCAGGTTGCAGACCGAGAGAAGTTTTACACACAAATTAAACCGAAACATCGTTGGTCGTAATACCGATAAAGCAGTACGTGATAAGTCTCGTATCCAACTAATATTATAAATGTGAAAGTTTGGATGTTTGTTTGGAAGCCGCTGGCGGAAGCTAGTGGTAGTATAATTGTATCATAATTAGCATTTCTTCTAGAGATACAAAATTCAAATCTATTGAAGCATGATGTGAAGGAATATGGCCCTGAGGATGCAAGAGCATACTTCATAAAAGACCTTGTAGTCAGTTTACAGTTTATAGAGTTAGTTGCGAGTGATCCACAATAACACAATGTGGCTATTGTTGTGTGAATGTGAATGACAAGATGTACGTAAATCCAACATTTCCAAGCATCAAGTATATTATGTACTCTTCTTGTATGTGAGCGAATTTTTTAGACGTTATTTGCCAAAAATGACTGTGTCTTACGACTTCTGACTCAGTTTATCAGTAGAACGTACTTTAAAACATGTTTTTTTTACATAGAGCGATAAAGCATACCTTATTTCTCACTAAAATGTTCTTATACGATAATAATTATTATGCATTTTTAAAAGATTGGACAAAACAGAAATACTCTATAGTCTCTGAAATACTGTTGTGCAGAAACTCCACAACACGTCACTACACTTTTGTTAAGTTTGACTAAAGTACAGTCCGTCTAAAAAGAGTAGAAATTAATGTTTAAGGAACTAACTATATTCTGTGGCTGGCAACACTTCATTAAAAGTCAATCTTGTCACTTGCTTGTCATTGTAATGTAAACATTGTTTGCTTTCATTTGAATTCTTGCTTCAATTCTAGTTTTTATCCAAAAACTTATTATAAACATTTGCAAAATGAATAAAACAATCCGCAGCGGCACTCGTGAAGTGATATACAAAGTTTTTATGCGATGTTTAGCCGAATTCCAAGCCGGCAGATTGCTCACGCAGATGGAACACGTTTATAAACGAACAGCGGATCTGACTGGTAAGTTATGAATTAATGTAGTACTTTTAGTCACTTTACACTCCTTTAAATAGTAATGTCTTATCCAAGAGTGGTCTTATCAAGAAATATTTACTTTTATATGTACAGTTATGAAAATAAAACATATTTATAGTGCGTGTGACTGGTTTTGATACTTAACAATATAATTTATTATTTTCAGGTAAATCCGAGAGTACAGTGCGACGAATAGTTTCGGAAGAATTCAGCAGAGGATAGCAGCAGCAGCAGTGAGTCTGAAGCAGAATCAGAAGATTCCTGTCTGCCTAGTACTTCTCGGCAAGATTCTCCTGGGGCAATAGATGACAACGTGTCTGGTGTCGAATATTTAGATTTTGATATGTTGGACGACTAATTTTATGAATAAATATTTTATTAATAACACTTAACTCTTGTTTTATTATTTTACTAGCTGTGCCCTCTAGTTATTCCAGGTAATAATCTATTCCTGTGCCAAGTTCCATCCATCCTCCCAATCTTCCGTATTTATAATAATATGTATTAGTAGAATTTAACCACAAATTGTGATGTAAAGTGGTTATGTGAAGTACTAAGTTAGCTTAGAATAATAAAATATTAATGCCAATAATACAATAAATAATTAGCAAGTATCAAAACCAGTTATTGTATAGTATGGGGTATACCAGTTAAACGACAGTGGCGCCCTCATTTTTTGTCTACTCTTTTTAGACGGACTATATTAGGATAATTGCTAAAACATGGCAACATTCTCATACCACAAAAAAAAAAACTTGAAATGAACAGCCAGTAGGTATAACATAAAAAATCTCACACAAAGTGGTGGTCCGTCATACGTTGAAAAATCTTCACTCCATTACAAACAGGTGATGTTTAACATATGTAAGTGTTTAACGTAGTTTTATTTTGGGTCTTTACTTTATAATTTATCATTATTCATAATAAGTAATTGTAGGTAGTTAGCTATATATCATTTTGTTTGTTTTTGATTTGATTCACGACCAGTAAATATACGTTACATCCATTACGTAACGTGTTAATATGGGATTACGAAAGGTAAACTGTGGAATTACACTATATGTCACGAACAACGTCCGAGAAATCCACCTATACATATATGTAGTATTCTTTCACTGTTTATTAATTTCCATAATCACCTATTACCTATGATGCTACATCGAGGTTCTGCATTCGAGAAGTCCCCCTCTCTGGTCCTGTTTGAAAACCAGCGCTGCTACACATCTATGCATGTGTACATTATGCTGAGACAGGACCATTTGGTTCATGCATGCGGTGCCTACTGATAACCAACTACTTCTTGCCTACATGTTGTCCACCTTCTTTGTATCTAGTTACCTTTGTATTTATATTGTGTTGTGTGTTTTATATTGTGTTATTTAGTAAGTAGTATTGTCTATAAAAACCTGTGTATGTCCAATAAGTTCTTTTTCTTTTTTCTTTCCTACCTATTGAGTTTAATATACCTACCTAGTTTGAAATTTTGACCACTCTTGAATCTTTCAATGAGGCAAGGCAGAAATTGTGTGTTTTTCAATTTCAATTATTGGATTGAAAAAAACATAGATTAGGTAGTTTCTTATTACAGCTGAGCTGTTCCTCAAAATTTAACTGTCAACCCTGTATTGCTACCTACAATATTTACCACTGATTACACCAACCAAGTCCACTCTTAGAAGAACATAAGTATTCAAATAAAGTGATGTTCAACTAAAATTTACATGTTTCTATAAAAAACTGACAACAGAAGTTTCGGAATGATTCCATAAGTGACAGTTTAGGCTGAGAGTCAAGCATTATCCTCGTATTCCAGAACTACACTAAAATAAAGTTAAGCTTTTCAGCTTTATGCATAGTTTTGTAATATGAATGAAATAATATGATTTTAAACAGTTCAATGAATTTAACACAGACAAATCAATTACACTGACTTGATGACCTCGGTGGCGCAGTGGGCGAATAGCCTACTGAGACAAAGGAGGTAGTGGGTTTGATTCCCGCTGCAGAACAAATGTTTGCATGATCTACATATATTTGTTCCGTGTCTGGATGTGTTTCTATATATTTTAAGTATGTATTTACAAAAAAAAAACAAGTATTTAAGTACTCTATCAGTTATCTGGTTCCCATAGTACAAGCTCTGCTTAGTTTGGGGCTAGATAGCACTGTGTGAAATGTCCAGCAATATTTATTTATCATATTTACACTTATGTATAGTCATGCTTTAGTCCAGTTCTCAAGAAACTACGAAGAATCTCTAAGAAGTAGGCTTCTAGTAGCTTATGATGAAGCAAGGCTACTCAAGCAGTCTTGCTTGGTATGCAATGAATCTGTAAGTTTTCTCATGCCTGCTGTTATAATGCTATAGCATAGACCAGAGTTCGTATAGAAACTAAGCAAACTATAGTAGAACAATGTATGCCTAACACTAAGCTTAGGCATCTTGCTTTAGATAAGTGCTTTGAAAATCACCGAACTTACCCCATTGATTCCAACCACTGCTCCATGAGTTACTAGACGAGTTCCAATCCGGCGGCATTGAAGAATCATTATTGTCGATATTTTCTACTTCCATCGGAGCTTCGCCTTCTTCGGCCTCCGGCTTTGTAGGCGGCGCCGGTGGAGGAGCCGCCAGCACCGCCGCCGCATCCTTCATCGCGATCCATTGCTGCGCTAAAGCTGCCCAGTCCACCGAGTTGCTGTCTACATTCTGATAAGCCGTAGGGTTCAAGGCCCACTGCGTAGGATATGATGAATTTGCGGCATCTTTACTCGAGTACATGACGATTTTTAATACATTTATTTACGTCACATAGGTAAGAGTCTTTGGTATAGCATAGCACTACTAAGAGTAAGAATGCAATTAAAACACGATAACAATGTTATTTGTAACAAAATAACCGAAAATCAAACAATCAAAATGCCTTTTAGGCCACTGCAGAAAGCACATTTTTTCACAGACAATAAAAAAAATATCATAGAGGCATAGAGGCCATTCTACTCTATGATAGAGGTATAGACTGATAGACCATAGATAGCAACCAAAGAAGTTTCAAAACATGGAAGTGGATATTTTATGGCACTGCATAAACTGTGCTTTGCTACCTACTACACATACATAACTACTACATTGCATTTACTTACTTACCTAAAATAGCTAACTATTCAAATTTACACTGCATAAATATTTTTAGTCAGTTTCAAGTATCTATTTTTAGATACACCATCTAGTGACGCAGCTTTAGAACCGAGAGTTCAAAAATAATTCAATAGATATCACTGTCATTAGTTTAGCTACTCAGCGCAAGATGGCAGCACATACATTTTCACTACTAATAAAATTATTGTTAAAACTAAGTTTATGGTTTCTACTAGCAAATTTTTAAAGTTAATTAATAGAACGAATATGTATCTGTATAAGTATTTGATATTATACAAGATAACATTTACTTACCTAGCAGCTAATAAAAGATTGTTGTGATCTTATTATTGTTCTCTTAGGCAGTCTACACATCAAAGCCGCCGAACCACCGACAGCCTTATTATTCAGGAAAAAAAAACTACACAGTTCGTATAAAATTAATTTATTTCTTCGTTTAATATCCCATACGGACCACAATCGTTCATGCATCTCGCGTACATCCCATTAACATTTGCACAACACAAAACACAACTTATCTACATAAAACTAAATTTTAGACAGTGGACTCTTTTCGATTTCGTCACCCCGCAACGATGTCACACAAAACTTTTCTACTGGTATTCAGTCACTTATGCAACTCAAGTCTTTGTATTCACTAGCTTTAACTTAACGCTAATAGAGGTTCCTCAGGATCGGACTTTTGCGACTTCGTACTCGATTTCTTCCATTGCTCTTTCTTGTTCATCATTTTCTGCTTTGTTCTTTCCAACTTAGCTTTGGATTTCGAAAGCTTTGGTGCCGTTACTGTTGTCATTCTGTCCAACTGTTCTAGAGTTTCGAAAATGTTCTTAGGCTTAGCTTGTTCCGATACTACGTTCCTAGTCTCTTCGCTTATTTCGTCCATTGTAGAGTTCTTGTTAGCGTACACGACTACGAAATGTGAATAGGCAGAGTTGGCGGGCGTGTTGATATCAGCAAAGTCCCTGAAATTCGCAAACTGATCTTGGTTATAGTTCGGTCTAGGGTTGGCTATGTATCCTAGATCAAATGACGGGCGCCCGTGTCCGTTATTGTAGTACGAGTTATATCCATCATATTCAGCTGAGTCTTCATCGTTTTGGGCTAGGAACGTTCCTCCTCTGATGATTCCAAAGTTTCCTGAACCGAGTAGCCCTGGATTTGCCTCAACTATAGGGGCTGCAGTCTGCGTGGTGGGTTTCCCAAAATTATCCTGATTTCTATAGGCTCCGAATAGCGGGTAGTTAAGTAGAGATCTGTAGGAGTTCGGTCGCTGGCTGTACGCTCCTTCTTGATTATTAAAGCCTAGTCTGAAGTTGTTGTGTCTTGGCTCGAAGAGGTTGGCGAAAGTGGGGAAGAAGTTTTGAGAATCGCTGACGTATTCAATCGAATGATCTGTGTGGTCTGATGCTGCGGTGTCGAGTTCCATGTCGTGGGGGGGCGCCACCGCTTCTGGAATGATTTCTGAAGACTCCGCATTGAGATCTCTCGTGTCATCTGAAACAACAGAAAATAATACATTAGTTCTGTCATTACTAGAATGTAATTGTCACATCACGATGGATTTGTAATACAATTTGTAAGAAAGATTTGCTTATTTTGGTATGGTGACTCTCCACTATAAAAATAAATCTATTTAACTGTAGGATAGCTGTTTCTTGTAGTTGTTATCACTTGACGGGTAGGTACTGTTACCTTGTGGTGACTGTTATCTCTTTGATATGATCTCTGAGATTTGGCTACAAAATGAATCAGCCGATCCTGACGCACATTTTTCTTTTGTTCACAACATTGTAAGACGCGGGAACTAGTAGCCCTATAGCTTGGTTAGCATTACCAAAGTTAATCTAGGTTTGTAGACGGTATGTATAGGAACGTAAACCAATTTCTAGGTAAACCAGTCTGCACTATTTTGTGTAGGACCTTGACCAGTCAGGTTTAAGAACAATAATTTATTATCAATAAAACATTACCAATACGTAGACCATTGTTTTTATTGCTACAATGTTTTAATGTATTAAGGTGAATTGTATACTTAGTTACGAAAAATTACCTGAAGTAAAAAATGTTTCCACATAAGGGGCCATCCATTAATTACGTGAGGTGTTCAAGGGGGAGGGGGTCTAGCCGAATCTCGTCCAATCTTACGTGGGGGAGAGGGGGGGGGGTCTCGACTAATACAACGTATTTTTTATTTTTATTTTGTCACTATAAATTAAAGTACGAAAGAAACCATATCTGCTGAAATAAAGCCAATTGTGTTTTTTTAAATAAGTCCACCGCATTTACCCTATGTATACAAACTTTGAAAAAATCTCAGGTGAGATAAAAGGAGGGGGTCGAAACAAATCTCGCAACATTTACGTAATTAATGGACGCCCCCTAATGCACTATAAACTACGACAAGCCCCCATTGTCTTTGAAAATCACTTAGTAATCAGTGAGTATTACGTATTCCTGATAGAAACTTTGGGTTGTTGAAAAGGATTTTAATATTACCGGATGATTTTTATAAAAAAATATTTTTGATAGACTTCAAAATACGACTGTTCTCCATTCGACTGTATTTTTTTATGTTTGTAACTTTACGGGTGAACCGATTTTGACGATTTTTATTTGAAAGCTGGTGCTTCCCGTGTGGTCTCATTTCAATTTGGTCCAATTCTGACAGTGGCATTCACACTGTGTTTTTTTTCTGTTATCTGAAGTCGGCTATATTTTTGTTTTTCACTTCAGTGATACTGCAATAATCAGTTGGGAATACCACCAACCCATATGAACAAATTGCGTTAAGATAAAAAAAACTAATCTTATCTTTAACTCTAGACAGTTTCTTCCAATGTATTGGCTTTTATGAACATCTCTGTTACTATACATTTGAGCTATGTTTTATTTGTGGGCGTAGTGATATGACATGCAAGTATGAATTATGGAAATAACTCATGTTTTACATGATATATGACGCTATTGTTTGTCCTTAAGAAATTTGCTACCGCATTGAGCCTACACCATGCTTCCTGGTTGAATAGAACACATTCACTATCAGTAGGTGTTAGTCGTAAACAGGGTTTTGATTAATACCTAATAAGTAGCTAATTGAGATAAAACTTCTAACTCGATTATAAATACAATTATCACGTGATCATTCACGTATCATCGTGATAATTGTCTCATGCGCGCGCACACTGACAGCCAAAAAGCGACATGATTAAGTTAGCTGATAATTTATCATTCCTTTTACAAACAAAGAGTTGTGGCATATGGGATGAAATCTTTAGCTATTTTTGTTCTGTTACGCCAAAAAAGTATAACTTCTTAAGTGCGTACATAAGTACACACACACGTTTTATTTTCCCTTTCAACAAGTAGATAGATAGGTAAAATAAAAAGACAACTTGGTAGAATTATTTTGTCATCATCATCTCTCGAAATCGTTGTAAAGTACTCACGTATCAGGTAATGCATGATTGCAGATTTCGATTACTGTTCTATCTCATTAGATGTCTGGTTACGTGGATAGGTGGTAGGTGGTTACGTGGCTTGCGCATGTCGTCAAATGCTGATGTTTTCCGCTCTAAGAAACAGGTAGTAGATTATATCAAAAAACTAATTACTTATCTGCATAGAAAGTTCAAAACGAAATTACGTCGGTATGAATATTCAATTCAATTCAATTCTTTTATTTATTCACGGAAAAGGGGTGTACAGTAATGTCACGTTCTGCTAATTCCACCAATCTTATGGTATGCGAATATTTAGCCTACTCGATCTGAAATCCTGTCCCAGGCACTACACCAGGTTGCATCAATTACCCAGATAAAACTATCAGCTGCAACTTGCGGTGGAAAGTTGGGGGTAAGCGGGACCTCATAAATGCTGGTAGCGATTGGGGGCAGGCCGCACAAGATTAGTCACTCTGGAAATCTATGGGGGAGGCCTATGTTCAGCAGTCGACGTCCTTACCGTGATATAATGATGATGATGACAACCATAAAAAATAATTGATCGAGCGAAGCGAGATCTCCAAATCAACTTGGGCATTTCGGTGTTGTATGTATGTATGTAAATATGTATGTATGTATGTAAATATGTATGTATGTATGTAAATATGTATGTATGTATGTATGTATGTTAGTTTGTCCGAAGATAACTTTCGAAGCGTTGATCCGATCACCGTGAAATTTGATACATAGGTAGGTAGTAATGACACAATTTTAGTGTGACTAAATGAGCTAAAAATGTGCGGGGGTTGTATTATATATTGAGGTTCAAGGGGGGTAAAAAAAAATGAAAATTAGACTATTAAGTCAAATGGGACGTCAAATGAAAGGTCTTTATTAGTAAATTCGAACCCTGTTTATTTTTAGTTTAATCTTTGTAGTTTTTAAGTAATTAGCCATAATAAAAGCAAAACTTTGACAAAATTCACAGGGTACACCAGTACCCACAATGCTGAAATTTGGTATTCGTGTAGCTTTAGTGACACAAATATAGACAAAAGTCTGAAATCTAGAATAACTGCATTTTGTACTTCAAAAAAGGATAACCACTTAATAAGAACTCCCGTTACCTGTAATTTGAATGAAACTGTAGGTCAAGTAATTTGGTTGTATATTTCGTGGCACTATTTTGATAGTCAAAGATTACGAATAGTAATTTTTGTTTTATGGGAGACTCGCGAGATCTCCGTTCGGGGCGAACCACTAGTATAGTATTACATCAAAAACTAATCTCTTTACTGCTCTATGAATGGACATTTATGAACAAATCCAGTTCATTCGTATTTGCTTATTATATCACAGTTCTCGTTGACACAATTTCACACATGCGAAAGTCACAATCATACACTACCCAAATAGAGCAAAGTGTGGAGAAAACTTGATATTATGTCATACGTGACCGGTGCCGTCGTGTGGTCTGCGGTTCTCAGATATTTCCTGATAAAAAACTAGTTTAGTCCAGGAACATAGTGATTGATAGAATGTAAAAAGTTGAAAGCAAACAGCCGTGTTTTAATATACTAGTATTTAAATTTTGTTTACAAACTACTTTAAGCTGTATCATTAAATAATAATTTATTATCAGAAAGAATATACAAGTATTAACATAGATTTCCCACAAAACACGAACTATTAAAGACCAACAATTTATAAAAAGTTTTCTCTCTAGCTACATACATAAATAGCTTTTACGTGTTGCTCTTAGCCATTTCTCTCTCTTTACGATTCGTAATCCTCAATGCTGAGGGTCGTGACCTCTACGGGTGAATTTCTTTTTATTTATGCTGCGCCATCGGTGTCTGGTTAACCACCTGTATTTAGGCCGATGGTGAGAAAACCATTGTGGTGAAGGACGAATGCTCCCTATAAAGTAACATGGTTGCGTCTTAGATTAATATCACAAATTTGTATTACTAGTGGTTCGCCCCGAACTGAGAACTCGCGAGTTCCCATAACAACAAAACAATATTATTTATAACCTTTGACTGTCAAAATAGAGCCACAAAATGCATAACCAAATAACTTGACCTACAGTTTCAATTAAATTACAGGTAACAGGAGTTCATGTAATTTGGTTACTCTTTTTTGGGGTAGAAATTATAGTTATTGTGGATTTCAGACTTTTGCCTATATTTGTGTCACTAAAGCTACACACATACCAAATTTCAGCACTGTGGGGTCACTACTGTACCCTATGAATTTTGTTAAAGTTCCGTTTTTATTATGGCTAATGAATAAAAACTACAAGTTTTAAACTAAAATTAAAAACAGGGTCAAAATCTACTTATCAAGACCATTGTTATACGTGCCATTTGACCGGATAGTCCCATTTTTTTATTACCCCTCTAGAACCCCAATATCTCAACAACTCCCCCACATTTTTAGCTAATTTAGTCACACCAAAATTGTGTCATCATTACCTACCTATATACCAAATTTCACGATGATCGGATAAACGTTTCGAAAGTTATCCTCAGACAAACAAACATACATATGTACATACATACATATATACATACAACGCCGATTTGCCCAAGTTGATTTAGAGATCTCGCTTCGCTCGATCAATAATAAAATTATGATCAAAACATCTTTTATTACGGCTATTTTAATTTAAATTATTTGTGATACGATAACTTTTTACCAATGAAACATTTGCTCACACAAAACTTTCTGCATAATCTAACTGACCTCTCGACCTATGGCCGAATTGATAAAAACATATTTTTCATCGGAAAAATATGTGAAATATTTTGAAACTGTGCCATAGGTCAGATAAATATTGGTTGAACTCAGTTAGGTCAACAGATTACCTTAATTTGTATAGATATTGCTATTTCGCCGCAAATAAAAGTTTTGAAATGCATTGATTGGATTGGACTATCTGGTGCATTAATTAAAGTAAACGAACAGTTTCAATACAAACATTTTGCTTAACTTTTGAAGATACTTCTTGAATTTTGTTAATTACCGATAAAAATATCCTAAATTGTATAATATTACTAGTTGGATGAGACTGACGACCAAAATTCCGAATAAATCTATATACATGCCTTATTTTTTATTATACACAAGAAACTATATTACAAAATACAGAAATAGAGGACATGTACTAAAGCTAGCTTAACCCTAGAAAGGGTTTTCTTCTAGCAAACCTTCGAGGCTAGAGAGAGCTGATTTTAAAGGGCTTAAAGATTTACAGAAATATATGAATAAATACCTAAAAGTCATATAACTGAATATACATACAGTACATATCAGTATTATGAATAAAATATGTAAACAAATGATACTTAATATAAATATATAATAATAATATAATAATATATTTGACGACCTCCTTGGTGCAGTGGGCGAATAGCCGGCTGAGACGCAGGAGGTAGCGGGTTCGATGTTTGTATGATCTACAGATATTTGTTCCGGGTCTGGTTGTTTCTATATATATTTTAAGTATTTACAAAAAAAAATGTATATAAGTATTCTATCAGTTATCTGGTTCCCATAGTACAAGCTCTGCTTACGTTGGGGCTAGATAAGGTTGTGTGAAATGCCCAGAAATATTTATTTATTTATTTTTATATATACCTAAAATAAGATAAAATTACAGAGAAAGATAGTGCTCTTTATCTTTGGCTGATATAACTAATGATAAATCCAAACATAACAAAACTTGCGGGTTCAGAACACAATAAATTGACGTAAATTAGTAATGCAATGAAAAAAACCATCAAGACTTCATATAAAAGATATCAACGCGCTCTTTCGCTTGTAGAGTAAATTGTAAGTATTTCTTCCTAATAAATGCATTCAATTTCCTCCATTTATTTTATTAAGATTTATATTTATTGCGTTCTAAATAAAAAAAAAACATTACCGTCTTGCTTAGTCGGGTAAAAAGTAGCCTATGTCTCAATCCCGGTCATAATCTATTTATGTACCTTACATGGAAATCAGTCCAGCTGTTTAGTAGTGAAAACGTAATAAACAGACAGAGACAGATGGACTTTCGAATCTATAATATTAGTATGGATATACTAGCAGTTGCCTATGGTTACTATTGTAAAATACGATTAGGAATTGAACTATTACGTACTTAAATATCTATTTAAGTACGTAATAGTTCAATTCCTTGTTGTAGCTATCTATCTAGATAGCTAGATAGCTACAACAAGGTTTTTTCGGCAGTAGACATCTTCATAGCAAAGCACCTTTTAAGAAACAAATTATATCTGTTCTTAATCATATATAGCGCGTTCCATAAAATATTCAGAAACTCAAAGAACTACACAAAACACTACACTCCCTCCCCCACCCCCTCAAGTATACACATTTATACATCGTCCCTCCTTCCCTTTCGTTCTTCAAATGCGTACCTACTAAATTCCTTGAAAATTAATTAATATATGTATTGTATTTTTGATTTTTTTCTCTAGGCGACTAATTTCTAATTTTTTAAAGGTTATGTCTATAAAATGTGAATCTGTTATTGGCATTAAGCATTAGCTATAAGACTGTGTTTATATTGATGTTGATTCTGTAATGAATAAATAAAAAAATTTAATAGCTGAGACACCACAGCTTCGCAAGGATTGTTATCAAAATACATATAGTTTTTAAAATATTACGCCTTGAAATTTACAACATCATCTTCATATCAGCCAAAGACGTCCACTGCTGAACATAAGCCTCTCTCATAAATTTCCAGAGCGACCGATCTTGTGTGGAATGCACCCAACGGCTCCCAGCAACCTTTATCAGGAATTATTTTCATCTAGTGGGAGCCATCCTACGCTGCGCTTTCCAGTGCGTGATCTCTACATATTTAAAAATAACACCTATTAGAGGAAAATATGTTATAGTGAATAAAACTGACAGTAGTTAAAGTTGCACAGCTTTTAAAAAGTAGCATCTATTACGCTATTGTTGTCAAAACACGAGTTGTCATCGACCTCATTATACGGTGACCCAGAGCCACAAATCTAGAGATAAAGCCATTATTTTTAAACGATATTACGCAGATCTCCTTTTTGCTCAAAGCTGAATAGATTATAGTTTTTTATGAGGCTGGTTATTTATTTTATTGCAAAATGTTAACTGATGATTCATCAGATTGATCTCATAATAACGGCTAGAAAAACTAAACTTATAATATTATTTTCTTTATATCCTTGAGTACGTATACAAAGAAAGCAATTTAAACTTTCTTAGCTAGGTAGACGATATAGGACCTAGCTAGGAACATACAAGCTGAACGAAAAATAACATTTCTGTTTCTGTAAATCACAATTTGCTGGTAAATCTTTATATAATGTAATACGAGTACTGTATGCAACGAGCTGCTACTCGCGGCTGGTTTGACAAAAAAAAACACATTACCCTTCTGCGCAGTCAGGTAAAAGGTAGCCTATATCCCAATCCTAGTCACAATTTATCTGTAACCAAATTTTATCAAAATCGGTCCTGCCGTTAGTCGTGAAAATGTAAAAAACAGACGGACAGAAAAACATTTCATTTATCATGACAGAGTTACTTCGAATTTATAATATTAAAAAGGATGTGGGACACTTGGCAAGAGGTGGTGATGACAGGTGCAGCAGAGTAGCGACTGAGTGGTGGCCAAGGAATGGCTGTAGAAGGGTAGGACGTCCGGCACCGAGATGAGTGGACGTCATCGTTAGAGTCGTGGGCCGTCAATGGGTGAGACTATCACAGGATCGTGGCAGATGACACAAACTTGGAGAGGCATATACCCAGGAGTGGTGAAGTCGGTCTGTGGATGATGATGATGAAAAAGAATGTGCATAACTAGTGTATAAAAAGCCTTAAGTTTGTCCTATACGTAGCCTATAAAATTAGATAGATAGATTATTGTACTCTGTTTATAAGGTACATTTCACACCACCTGCTTGACAATGTCAAATTATATGTCATGTAAACCTCGCCGAAAGCAGGAGATTATTTCCTTACGGCTGAGCCGAGAGTAAAGTTGTTCTGAATTTCATTATGTACGCGAGGGTGATTTGAATTTGGAACCTCATCTGTATTAAAATTTGAATAACAGAGATCCCACACGTTAAGAACTTATTCGTAAATCGAACTAACCTCTGCACAGAATGCACCAACCTAGATTTGGTTTTTATTGTCTCGCAGAAAGTGTGAAAAGTAGAATAATAAGCTCGTGGATAAAGCTGTCTGCATCTTGGGTGTACTTTTATCTCTCTCTGCACTCAGGATTCTAGTAACTCCCTCTCTTCGCTCCTGAGTTAACTCTAGAATCTTTCGTTACGTTCGGAATTCAATATAGCGCACGTAATGCAAGACACTGCTTTATCCTTTCGTTAAATAATCTACTATTAAACTGCTCTTAGATATACATATGAGAACTGAAAATATTTTTTATTGGATTAAAACATTTGGCAGAAATTATCTTCTATATATCCGCGTATAGAATGTAATATCAAATTGTCTGAAGTGATGGTATACGCTTACAATTTACTGTTACTGTTAGCCCATATTGTCCCATTGTTTGGTAAAGGCCTCCACTCATTCCCACCATTTATTGCGACCTTGTACCTTTTCTTGCCAGTCTCTGTCAAAGGCAGACCCTTATTCCGCCACCTCCAGCGTGGTCTGCCGCGGTGCCACGTCACTATCTAAGGGCGCCATTTCGTGGCCCACAGCTTAAAGGGCTGCGACAAATGTGACTCAATTCCACTTCAATTTGGCGGCTTTCACAATAACAATTTACTTACTTAAAAAAAGTTTAACATTATTGAATCTTATTACACCTTTTTTAGAGTTCAATGTTCTAAATGATTGGTCTAAAATTACGATACACATTAATGTTTGTAATACGCATTATTTGTGTTGAAATTTTGGCGCGTGCGAGCGTACGCAGGTGCAATACCAAAATTACTGAAATACGATAGAATCAAAGTAATAATAAAAATATACTTAGGTATATTTAAACTTCATTTCTGTAATAAATGTGAGTAAGAAATAGATACCTCTAATACAACAGAATACTGAATTACTTTTAGTTATTATGGTGAATAAATGTGTGCTTATGTTTATGTTACAAGTTATAAGAGTGTATCTTCCTTCTACCCCTTCTTTCATCACAAACAAAATCTACTAAAAGTTACTAAATTAAACTTAATACATGCATCTGTGCTATGTTTGTAGCAATGATATTACGAGTATGTAGTCACGTGGCTACTCTGCAACCTCTCGTCCATCGCTCACTTCGCGACATTAAAATTTGTATGTATCATTTTAGTATGTATCTGCCTGTACTCAAATGCTACATTTACGTCTTAAAATTATAGTATGGAGGAAACGGGATGATTGCTATGAAGCAAGTTTTGGTTCTACATTCTTGATGCGTACAACTATGGTATGGAACACTTTACCTTGTTTTTTTCTCCTAAAGAATACAATCCGGACCTCTTTAAGGTAATGGTTTTAAATGTAAATGGTTTTCTTTTATATCTTCGTACTTCATCTTAGACCACATCATCACTTACCATCAGGTGATATTGTGGTCAAACGACAATCTATCCAGTTAAAAAAAAGCGCAAAACTATTTAATCTATACTTAGCCCAAAGAACTGATTGTCGTTGGGTCAGCAAGGTTCTCGAATCAAACACAGCGAATGACGGCCCCCCCACTAGATGGAAGGATGACCTGATAAAGAATGCTACGAGGCGTAGTGTGCAGACTCTCTGGAAATCTATGGAGAGGCCTATATATGATGTTAATGTATTGTATTGTGTTTCTCCAAAAAGATTTGGATAAGTCCATTGCCAATTGGCAACTCTAACGTGTCAGTTTCGACACGAGCTCATCTCAGATTTACAAAGTGCTTGGAATGTAGAGCGTGACATCGATTCGCGCGTCCAACGCTCAGCCAGTATAAATTTGTCAACGCTATATTGTTGGAATACTAAAATTCATGTATTTTGTAATATGTGTTTAGAGAAAGTAATGTTCTGCAAAATTATAATCCAGTAACCGTTTCAAACGTAATTTTATAAATTTGAAATTGTATGGTGTTTTTATGTAGTAAGTAAATGATAGTCCATGTCTATGGTTTAATACTTTAGCTACGTTTCAGAAATTAAAAAGTATAAATTAACGAATGGACTTTATTGTACAAAATTATATGATATAAGAAGAAGAAGATTAACAAATGAACATAAATAAGTTAAACAGGACACGTAAAAACAGAAATTCATTTAACTATTATCTGGTGGTACACCGCATTCCGTTATAACTTCATTAACTTTTTTCCATTCAAAGGTTGCCTGGAAAAAATAAGGTCGCCTATTGTTTTGCCTTTTTAGTTATATTGGTAAATCTTGTTTTTTTTTAAACATGGGGTTTGGTTTGCTTTAGTAGCAAAAGGGCCTCGACTCAGCATTATATCAACTGGGTTAGCAGTTAGCAGTGGCCGCTGCTATTCTGCTATTATTATGCAAAGTTACACCAATATGATACGATGCCTGTTAGTGATTATTTGTACCTACTAAACACGCAATTTGACGGCGGAAATCATATCCATAATTTACATTGAATTACCCTTCATTCTGTGACTAAGCCCCGGGCTTATGGGCAAATGCCATTGTCAGGAAGCGATTATAATAAGAAAATTATACAAATAGTACCCAACATACCTGCAATATCCTAGAATAAATGCTGTACTTAGGCGATAATATTCATACCTACTTAGGTTAATATTTAAATACTTAAGAAAAATATGGATGTGAATTCTTTACTAGCATAGGCAACATCATATATTTTTTTAATATTTCCGCCTAGAAGTTGATCTATCTATAGATCGTTTATAACGTCATAAGATAGTTCAACCCGTAATAAGTATTCTTTGGTTCAACTGTTTCTTTTATATTACAAGCATCCTCTCGCGACTTCGCACGCGTAAATATTGCTGGACTTTTCACACAACGCTATCTAGCCCCAAATTTCTTTATACTTATAATATTAAAAGAAGCACAAAGACACGGAACAAACATCTGTAGATAATGCAAACCTTTGTTCCGCGGCGGGAATTGAAACCGCATTCTCCTACGTTTCCTCTATTCGGCTATTCGACCACTGCGCTACGGAGGTCTTCAATATGAGCTCGTCGTAATGAATGAAATATTCTCTATTCTTCTTGGATATTTTATGGTGCACATACACTTACACTTATCAACACGTGTACCTAACAACCATGTAAGTGTAACTTTAGACGCTATTGTATTATTAAAATAGCGAAACCAACAATAGACCAATTTCTTTACCATTCATCGTGTAAATCTGATAAATACGCGACAAACAGACAGACGACCCATTATGTATACATAAAAGATTGCGACATGTTTCTATAATAAGACGCGGAAATCTATCCATTCATTCTAATGAGCCTACGCCTAAGGACTTCGCGTTGCATCTTTTATAACTGCAATTCTAGTCTCTATTTACATAAACATTAAAAGTTATTATAGTGTATATGAAATGGAAAGTCAGAGTTGCCTCGAGCGAGATAGAAATAATGGCTAGTGATTTCTATAACATCTTCAGAGTCATAAGTTCAAACAAACACGCAATAATGCATGTTTTTGCTTTATAGTATTTCGAATAAGAAAATGCAAGCGCTAACTTGAATTTATATGGACGCTGAATAGGTGTAGAAACTACGCACTGGAAAGCGCAATATAAGACGATTCCCACAAAAACGATCTTATAAAGGTTGCTGGGAGCTATTGGGTGCAGCCCCAGAAGACAGGAAATACCTATGTTCAGCAGTGCAGTAATAAGTAGATTTACCTGACCCGCCCGCGGCTTTGCAGGTGTAGTTTATAATTAAAAACATTACCCTCCTTCTGCGCAGTCAGGTAAAAAGTAGTCTTTATTTCAATTCCAATCATAACCTATCTATATAAAAAATTGCGTCCAAATCGGTCCAGCCGTTTAGTCGTAAAAACGTTACAAACAGACAGATAGAGCTACTTTCGAATACGTGTTATATCAGTAAGGATTATAAATAAGTAAAACAGAATACTAATGCAAGTGCAATCGCATAGGTTGGTTGGGTTAGGTTAGTGAAAATTTGTTCAATTTTGATTAGAACCATCCCTTTTTGGGTAAAAATACGTATTATGTAATCCAATTGCTGTCGCGTTGCTATTACTGGTAAGGCCATCGCTGGTTACACATACACTGTACGTGGTACGTGTCCTGACCAGCGACTGCGACACGAAAGCAATTGTCTTAAGAAATAAGGCTACCGAATCCAATGGTTAGTCGAAAAGGGTAACAAAAATATCCTTGATGGATTCCGTTGTTTTTAGAGCCCAAAAACACGGAAATAAAATGACCACATGCACTACTCTATATTCGAACCAATTAATACATCAGTTGATTAAACAAATTGTATTAGACAGGTTTAACTCACTTCTGTATCTTAATCGTCACGACCGTTCAATGTCAAATCTAACATAAGTAATCTATACATTAAACTTAACCAGGAAGAAATAGTACTTATTCTAAACTTGTATTTACCTACACGTACGTATATCATCATCATCATTCTCAGCCCGTGTCGACCCACTGCTGGGCATAGGCCTCTCCTTGTTTCTGCCACTCTTCCCGATCCTGTGCCAGTCTGATATATGCAAAAAATTAAACTAAGCAAACGGTGTCGAGACATGGTATCAAATCGAGATGATGAAAGGAGTTTAAATGGCTTTTGTGAAGTGAGCACTTAAAAAAAAAAGTAGAGAGGTGATTTATCAGCAAATTGACAGATGATGTAGCAAACGTTGCAGGACAAACCTGGATAAAGCCAGTTCATATCAGTGGGTAGCACGAGTCCAAGCATAGATTATGAGGCCTATACTCTGCTGTGGATGGAGTCATGGTCATGCTGCGGATGATGACGTGACGATAAAAAATAATCTGAACATTTCCAGAGCAATCAAAATCAAAATCATTTGTGGATCGTGGACTTAGATAATACAGATTTCAGGTACAGTAAAAGTTCAATTTGTTTACCAAATATATTGGTGTCATCATCATCGTCAGCCCTTCTCATCCCACTGCTGGGCATAGGCCTCTCTTCGTTGTCGCCATTCGCCTCTGTCCTGCGCTGAGTGGTGGCCCCGAGATGGAATCAGGAACGCAGGTCGTCCACCGGCAAGATGGGTCGACGACATTATAAAAATTGCAGGTCGTATGTGGGGTTATATTGGTGTACAAAATTAGAATAATGTAAGTCAAATAATTAAGGATATAGATAATGTCCATACAATTTTAAGATTGATTTGATATCATACGCCAGGCTTTTTGGGCATATGTTCCAGCCGTTCTCAAACTGAACGGTCTGATACGTAACGATGGTAAGAGGCCTGACGGTATAACTCTTAGACCTTGGGAGAAGGAAAGCCAAGCCAGGGACACCACGCGCGTCGATACCATTGCACCATCTCATCTGTCTGGTAGTTGGGGCCGGTTTGGCGGCAAATTCAGCCGAAGATATCGAGCGGCGCAAATATGGAAGTCTCGACAGAGCTTACATATTTGAGCCATTTGGTCGAGACCGTGGGTCCATGGGGTACCGGGGCCCATCCCGTTTTCAAAGTTCTTTCTGGGCGTGTGGTCGAAGCGACGTATAATCCGAGAGCTGGCGCTTATCTGGGTCAACGCATAAGCATTACAATTCAGCGGGGCAATGCAGCCAATGTCTTGGGGACACTTTCGCCTGGTAGTCATCTGGAGCAGTTGAGCTATAGATCGTTTGCAACAGTTTTTAGTTGTTTCAACTGTTTCTTTCGTATTTTATTGTAAATAATTGTATATTCCTTATGTTATTAAAGACATTTTGCCGCATACAAAAAAATAAGATTTAATTGAATATAGCTTGCAATTAATTTATATTATTTCATTTTTCGTCATCAATCGATCTTGTACGGCTTATAGAAATTTTCCATCTAGTCGAGGGCCATTCTACCTTGCACTTTCCAGTGTGTGGTTTCCATTAGAGAAGAATAGCCTTATGATAAATATTTAAATTAGGACTTAATTCGGGGTCCGAAAAAGACAGTCAGCCAATGTTATGAAGTGATATAAAATGGTATTTATTAAAGAATTAAAAGCTCATAAACCTACCACCACCCTTTTCACACAAATATCCAGTTTGAGATATAATCAATGCCACAGTGAGTTTAGAAATAGCTAGGTCATGCACTTTCAACGAAATTGATAAATCGGAAACTAAACTCACATGAAAACACATAGACAGAGAAAGGCACAAACTAACTTAACTTAACAAACGAGCTTAACCCTAAATAGTTTTCTTCCGGCAACCTTAGAGGCTAATTATATAGTGCTAACTTTTCACACAGCACTATCTACCCTTAAACTAAGCAGAGCTTGTACTATGGGAACCAGATAACTGATATAATGAATACTTAGGTCACTTAAAATGAACAAACAAAAGAAAGTATTATATCTGTTAGTTTTGATAGATAAATAGATAATGTCTTTAATGTAAAGTACACCATTAAAAAACTAAGAAAAAAAATCTCAATTTTTAAATCATTGGTACAACGGGCGGCCTTATCGTTAAAGTTTTAGGTACTTATACCAATGGATCTTTGTTACTTACGTCATTACAGTTGCTTTGCCTTCTTCAGGAGTTATCTAGCTATTTTAGTATTGCTATACCGAGTGTTCAATGCTCAAGAATTCAGCATTTTTATTTTTTGTTTAGAATCTCGATCAATTTTATTAGTACTAAATATACATTGCAGAGATAAAATTGATAATCGTAATAGGACTTCAATATTGTACCCTAAAATAAGCGTTTTATGGGATTACAAATAACACATATATATTTTATTTCAGGTAGTATGTAGGCCGTATGTAGGATGACTGGTAGAGATCGCTGCTATAGATAAGATCGACAATTGTACAGCATTATTGTGCTTATTTTAATTGTTATGTTTTTTAAGTTGTGAAATATTTTGTTCATATTTCTATTTATTTAAAATAAATACTTTCCTTGATTTAAATCTGATTTGTGAGATTTGAGATGTGAGATTTTTAAAGGGATTTGATGACAAAATTTGAAACTTACGGAGGTCAAATAGTTTTAACGGATTTTTTTAAGCATAATGGTGTTGGATACAATTTTAAATGTATAAATTACAGAAACAGATTGTATATTCTTTATAACTTTTGAAACTATCATGGTTAAGAAAACTATTTCTCCTAAAAACGGGATATTTACCATGATTTGTGAGTTTTTGAGTGTCCCGATATTGCGACGCAGTTGCATGCGCCATGATCACGGGTAAACTGAAGTCTTTGCGAGTGGATAGTTATTGGCAGATATAACGATCTACCCTCTTTCTTAGTCTCTTGCTAGGAATGAATTCACTAATACTATCACTACCACCGGTTTCATTCTCGATCAAAACTCACAAATCATGGTAAATATCCCGTTTTTAGTACAAATAATATATTCTTTATTCAAAATGTGTATAATATCTAATGTTAGTAGAACAGATGAGTACCACCAGCATTTGTTTGTCCCTGAAAAATAATACTGTACTAGCAAATTATAATCGCATATTTCGTAAGTATAATCGAGCACAGCGAAAAATTCCTCATTAGTAAACAAACACAAGTTCGTGACTTGTGCACTCGTCTGTCTATAAATTACATAATGGCCGCGTAGTACATACGTAGGTTACTGACAGTCGGCAATATCATTACATTATGCACAGCTTTATTGTGGGTCTATTAGGCACATTGCGACAATACAATTTTGTATCCGGATTGCAAAAGGTTTTTGTATTTTCTTTGAAAATCAGTAAAAACCTAAAAAGGCCTAAAGAAGCTTAAAACGGATATTTTTTGACTGAACGTAAGAAAATGAAGACCTTGGTTTTGATACCTAAATCGCTATATTTGAAAGAATTTAAGAGCTTGTGGTTTTAAAAAAAGTTAAAATAAAATAAATAAATAAATAAATCTGGACATTTCACACAGCGCACTCTAGCCCCAAACTAAGCAAAGTTTGTACTACGGGAACCTGGTAGCTAATAGAATACCTACGGACTTTTTTTTGTGTAGAGAAACAACCAGACCCAGAATTTATGCAAACTTTTGTTCCGCGGCGAGAATCGAACATGTAACGTCCTGCAACTCAGCCGACTATTCACCCACATAGCCATGGAGGTAGTCATGTGTGGAATTTGTGGAACAGCCGGTCATGGGTTTTAAAGTTTTGATAAATAATCTAGTTTGGCTGTATAAGGGTGCGTTTCCAGTGATGTGCGAGTTAGCTGAGTGGTGAGCGAGGAATAAAATCACCAATAGGATTGCTTCATTTGTCCTCGCACAGTGCAGCTATCCTATTGGTGGATTTTTTCCTTGCTCACCGCTTAGCTTTCTTGCACAGCTCTTGTGGGCACGCAGCCTAATGTACCTTTGCTATGTACTAAACAACAATACTTCTTGTCAATCGACAGCTTGCCTACTTACTATCCCATCAGAGGATTAGAGCGGCATTCAAGGTTTCTTTGCATTATACTGAATGCATTGAGGTAATCTTACGGATACCTATATTATAAACGAAGAGTCTAGATGTTTGAATGTTTGAACTTTTGAAACTATCATGGTTATGAACACTATTTGCACTAAAACTGGAATATTTACGATGATTTGTAAGTTTTTGAGTATCCCGGGTAAACTGAAGTCTTTGTGAGTGGATGGTTATTGACAGATATAACGATCTACCCTCTTTCTCAGTCTCTTGCTAGGAATGAATTTACTAATACCATTACTACCACCATCGAAATAGTGTGATACTCAAAATATCACAAATCATGGTAAATATCCCGTTTTCAGTGCAAATAGTTTGAATGGTTAATTTTATTCTTATAGTGTTTTAGGTGACACTGAAGGGAACCATTTTAAGATTTTAAAATAATTCTAGGCATAAGATAGATAGATAAAGACATTTATTTCAACACAAGTAACAAACACAGAGAAACTACATACAGTGGATAAGTAAAGACCGACAATTAAATAAAGACAATAAAATACAGACAATTTAAAACACGTTACTTAAATAAAAAATGATAAATAATACTAAAAATACGTACCCAGTCACTATGAGCCCTGTGCCGAAAAAGGGGAATGGCTCAGCATTATGCTGAACAATAAAGTTATTGCTCAGCGCTGGTTTACAGCCATTAAACCTGCATTGACGTTACGGACGTCAGTCAAAAGTTAAAACTTATAAGTGCTTTATAATACACTCCTTATAATATACTTATAATATTACAAACCACACGTGATTTGAACCTACAAAAATTACGGTTTGGTTCGTAATTCTTACATTAATTTTCAAAATCTTTATATTTCAATAGTCATCAACCACACACAACCGATTTGGATAATGCTTTAAGCCAATTGAATAATTAACGCAATTTTAATTTTAATCAACTTTCAGGATTTATGTTAAACATTATATTCACAGGATAAGACCGAAACTACAATTTTAATAGATTACGTTACAGGAAATTGGTCTCTTTAAACTACCGTACGATCGACTAATTCAGTTGGTCCGCGTATTTCTGGTCAAATTCAGTGGAACAGGCCAAACTGCAGAGAGCACAACAATTAGGGTCTATATTGTGGCTTTGATTAAGTAATAAAATATATCGTTGTGTTCCGAGCCCAAGTTTCGTTCACGCAATGAAAGACGTTATCTTCCTCTTTTTGGTTTTATCATACGTGCTAGGCAAGCAAAGCCGAAGCCAAAAGCGAGTACTGAAAACCGTGACTATTATGTCTGATCTGTCTTTGAATGGAAATATAAATTTATGTATTAATTTGTTCACGAAGAGCTGCAGTTCGATCTCCTAGGCAAATCTTATTCGTGATAGGAATTTATTAAGAGCCTACAGTTTAACAAGGTTTAAGGCTGCCATTCCATCAGAAATATGCTGCGATGCTAAGGTATGGACGTGTGTTAAACCCACCCATAGGATCACTTGATTTTCATAGCTTAGCTTTGGTGGAAAGGGGTTCAATGAAGCTTTTTTACATACCCGCTGAAGCTAAGGATGCGCGCTGGATATGAGCTTAGCTGGCGTCACACATCTTTATCGCTACACCACTTAGCGTAGCATTAAATAAATAAATAAACAACATACAGTAAATAAATACACTTTTTTTTTTGTAAATACTTACTTATAATATATAGAGAAACAACCAGGCACGGAACAAATATCTGTAGATGATGCAAACATTTGTTCTGCGGCGGGAATCGAACCCGCTATCTCCTGCGTCTCAGCCGGCTATTCGCCCACTGCACCACGGAGGTCGTCGGACATTGGTGTCATATAGTTTCGTAGCTTAGCTTCAACTTAGCTACCTAGCATATCTCTGGTGAAAAGGCATGCTTATGTTCAAATAATTATTCAAATATTTAACATATTAGGTATGTCATGAAGCTAAGCTACGTAACTATATGCCTATAATTATTATGGATCCCAAACGGGTTTTCAGTGACATCTCCTATTTTTTAACTAAGTTAATTATGTCTAACAAAGAAATATATTGTAAAATGTGAAGTAACGTTCAATAAGGCAATTTTTTATAGGGTGGTTATCGAAAATTTCTTAAAAATTAACTTCAAATAGTCCATGACAATTTTTCCATTCAAAAGACTTCAACGCACAACATCTACTTTCATTATAGATTAGTATTGGCTAATATCTGTCCAATGACAGAGAAAAGTGAGGAAAAGGGAAGATATACCTCTAATAATATTTATTTATGCGTGTCAAAGAAGAATATGTGTAAGAAATAAAGCCTGTTGTCTCAATAGCAAATAGTGTGACCGAATCTGCAGCGCATTTACTTTTTTTGTGACGTTTGAGAAGTTCCATACTTGTTTTACTGCTTCTGTAGCACAGATTATCCAGTCATTCACATACTATACCTTAATACCGTTTTATACAGATTGGCCCAAACAGTGACATCAAAATAAAAAAAAGAGGCACTCCGGGATTGCCGACAGAAGTGAAAACTTGAACAATTACGAGATACTTATATACAGATGTCGGTAACGGTAACAGTGTCGCCAGTTCAATGGTGTTTCCCTTTTCAAAAAATGTCCAATGCGCCTAAAGACGTTTTCACTTCAAAAATTACTCCTTACACCATGTTTCTGAAAATACCTCATGTATGTTCCCCGATTTTTTATATTATTGTAGTGTTTCTTGAGGAGTTACATTTTTGTTTGACGCCATTCTTTAGTTAATCCGTATAGAATTTTTTTTTTGAATCTAACCTATCTCGTCCCACTGCTGGGCAAAGGTCTCCCCCAAGTCCCTCCAAGTATCCCTATCCGTCGCTATCTCCCACCATCCTCTTTGGAAGGTGACCAAATCGTCCCGCCAACGCTTTCTCGGCCGACCCCGACGTCACCCTCCGTCTTCAGGCGTTCATGGTGTCACAATATGGGCCCATTTCTCAGAGTGCATTCGGGCAACGTGACCTGCCCAGTCCCACTTAAGTCCAGCCGATCTCCTCCCTACATCTGCAATGCCGGTAAGTGAGCGCAGCATGACTCGGTCGACACGTTTAAAGCCGAGAATGCTGCGCTCCATTGCTCTTTGACAAATCTTGAGCTTTGACTTCTGGGCTTCAGTCAGAGACCATGTCTGCGCACCGTAAGTTAGGATGGGCAGGATGCACATATACGTATAGAAATAGGTTTCTTTAAATTTTAATGTGTAAAATACTGATTTGAACTTTAAAAACAGAATACTGAACAACTTTTTATGAAGTAGATTAAAATGAGCCACGATCATCACCATAAGGTTATGTGAATACCATAATGCACATAAAAGGAATAGAAAGCTTCTTGTAAATACAAACTTCTCATAGTTATGTAACTTGTAAGATATCGATATAATTTATCATATGTTACATACCGCTTAAGGCGTATTATGTAGTCGCTACGTACTTCAAGTAGGTGTTATGGTATTCAATTTGGATTATATGGTATGCCTACATAATATTATGAGTAGATAATCGTTGATCGTAATCTTTACTTCGGGATTTTGGGCTTTAAAATGACTTATCACGCAGCGATTTTTTGCGATACAGTCGTACAATCAGTGACATAAGCCGATATATACTAGTGGTTCGCCCCGAACTGAGATCTCGCGAATCTCCCAAAATAAATATTATTCTTAGGGCGACTTGCACAACGATGCCTAAACGTATTTATTGGCTAAATATGATTTAAAGAGTTGTAAAATCATACAAATACTTCAAATTTAAACATTTTTAGTCGCTAAAAACGTTTATTGATCTTTGTGCATGCCGGCTTTAATATTTGACTAATAAATTGGTGCCACGAAATGCATTAATAACCTACTTGACCTACAGTTTCATTCAAATTAGATGTAACGGGGGTTCTTGTTATTTGGTTAACTTTTTTGGGGTACAAAAAGCAGATATTCTGGGTTTCAGACTTTTGCCTATATTTGTGTCACTAAGCTACACGAATACCAAATTTCAGCATTGTGGGGTCACTGGTGTACCCTGTGAATTTTGTCAAAGTTCAGTTTTTATTATGGCTAATAACTCAAAAACTACAAAAATTGAACTAAAAATAAAAACGGGGTTCAAATGTACTAATGAAGATCTTTTATTTGACGTCCCATTTAACCTAATATTCTAATTTTCATTTATTTTTAACCCTCTTGAACCCCAATATCTCAACAACCCCCCAATATTTTTAGCTCATTGAGTCATACCAAAATTGTGCCATCACTATCTACCTATATACTAAATGTCATGATGATCGGATAAACGCTACGAAAGTTATCCTCGGACAAACAATCATACATACATACATACAACGCTGATTTGTCCAAGTCGATTTGGAGATCTCGCTTCGCTCGATCAACTAAAATATGAAATATACATAACAAAAGATAAAAACAAAGAGCACGGTAATATGTACCTTTACTGTATGACTTTTGTGATTGAAGGATCGTAGCTTTGAATTTCAATTGGGTTTTTCAGAAAAATGGTATCATGCTCATCATTCATTTATGAAGACGAAGTAGATTTACAAATATAGCCAATAAAAGCTACTGTTATGAAACAATATCTCATTAGTCTAGTCAGTGACATAAGTTGATTACCAATTCAAGTATTTAGAATTCAAGATATAGTAATATTCAGCATTTTAAGAACTCGAAACTGGTAATCAACTTATATCACTGACCAGAAAGTCAATTCATGTAACTTAAAATCATATCGTAAATTAGTAAAAATGAAGCTTTGATCTAGTCTCGTTATATTAAAATGTCATAAACGGCGTTAATGAAAATACAATGGTATGAATTGACTGACGTGCGATTATAGACTTTATTTGTCTTCTTCTTCCTGCCCTTTTTCCATGCGCGTTTTCCATTACGCGGGGTCGGAACTACATGTGTACCTCCACATCTCTATCAGCCGTCCCCCACACAGTCCATCTATTTCTTCTTCAGCCTTCCTCTACTTCTAGATCCATCCACACTCATATCTAACACTCTTTTAGGAACATGATTTTCTTACCTCGCTAGCCTCCTACTCAATTTTTCTATCACTGGCGCTACTTATTACCCCACACATCCATCTCAACATTCGCATTTCCGCCGCGTGCACTCTTCTTTCATCCGTCCGTTTCATGGCCCAACACTTAGAACCATACATTATGACCATAGACTATATCAAGCTGATATTGTATTATTAGTGGAGTAAAACTAGAAAGTGTTCGCGTTAACAAGAAAGTGTTTTCGAGTATGACCTCACTCTACCTATAGCCGCTTAATATGAATCTCGTTCGAAGCCTCTCATTGATAGAATACTTATAAAATGCAATCTAATACATACTTTGTGTAAGTGAAGTGTAGTGTGTAAGTGTAAGCTACACATTTTTTGTAAGGACAACAAGTTTACATTAGTCTTATTAAGGTTGACAATGTTACTAGACATCTAGGTCTTCTAATTAACACATTTACGTTGATAAAAAAAACGAGATACAAATCGATGGCTCAAAGTGCACTATGAGTGCAGCCATACAATCAAAATTTAGATGAATGTTATTTAGCCACGAAGCCTAAGAGTGATACAAGAAAAGTGCAAAGTTTTGTTATGAAAATGCTCCTTATATTTAGTACTACATCCAAAATAACAACCGGGGGACTTTTTTTTTATTGTTTGTTTCGTCTGATTTTCCTCCGACATGGAGATCGGAGACATTTTTAGGCTAACATTTAATACGTAACTGTTGACTCTGTTTTTTTAGCAATCAGTGCAATATGCGTCTGGTCGTAGATTAGATACCTAACTAGTTTTTTTTAACTTATATGTAACTTATAATAATAATTTACTTACTCTATATATTATTAACAATTTGGTTTTAATTTATACATAATACAAACTTTTCTTTTTTTATGTTGTTTTCCATTTCTTTTCGGTTATTTGCTTTTTCATATTTTTTTTTTCTTTCTTATTTTTTTTTCATTGTTGCCTGATTACTACTATTTTAATCTACAGTATATCTACTTATATTAAAAAACGATATGTTTACATAAAATATGCAACAATATTTCCCAATACAAGTATTTTAATTAACCGGGGGACTTGTAACAGAAAATAATTGTATACGTTGATACAAAGATATCTATAACGAGGTAAACATTCTCTATGGCAGGTAGAGTGACGCTATCAAATCATCCTTTCGAAAATCGATGGAAAATAACTATTTCGTGACTTCGTGTTGCACCATGAACGACCTATGTTTATAACTAAAGGTACAATATTTCGTCAAACCGTTCTGAATATGACTTACGTACCATAACTGATAGGTATCCACCATATCTAGTACCTGCTGTGGCATTTTCAATATTGCCTAAAATATTGATGAAATTTAAGATGAATTAGTTCCGTTCTTTATCCATATATATACTTAATTGAAACTTGTTTTTACTTACGTAAATTATGCAATATTTGTTTTGGATAGTCGGTGAGTGGCATGTTGCTATAATTTGACGTTAGCGATCTTTGTTGTAAGGTTTCTACGGTGAAATTGCTATGGACAGAATTTAACTTTCTAAATGTATACGCTTATATTAAAGAGTTTAGACACGCGGAAAGAGTAACCCTTCAATCGGGCTAAAGATTAGATTAGATAATACTTTATTGCACACCACGAAACAAATACATATAAAAAACAACTACGTAAATCTATGGATACAATTGGCGGTCTTATAGCTAAATAGCGATCTCTACCAGACAACATTTGGATGGAATGGACTGTGTGGACATTACCTGGGGTGTAATGGTGTACCTAACATACTACATGTACATACATACTTAATACACACATAACCTTTTTAATAAAAGTGTTTTTATAAAACTTGCATCATAATATTAATATTAATTATATCATATCATAATATTAATTAAGTATAATTTTCCTTGTTTATTTTTTATTTTTCTGTGTCTTTCAACTATTTATTAGATACTCTGGAATGTCAATGTCTCCTTAGTCATAAGGTCGGGCGCTGGAAAGTTCGACACAGTTTTAACTATTGCACTTTTCAGTGTTTCATCTACGTATAAAGCTATTCTGTGTGTATTTATGTTCAAAATAAATGATTGATTGATTGATACTAATGCTAATTATATAAAAATAAAAATTATAAACTTACATAAATGAAAATTACATGAACTTAAATAATAACTACTCATAATAATTTATATATACATACTTAGACTTATTTAAGAAACAAATAATATAAAAAAAATATGACTTATAATTTTTTTTGTTAATTGTTTTTAATTCAACCTTCCACGTCCCACTGCTGGGCTAATACCTACCCCCATTCCTTCCAAAGATGAGATGAAGAGACGAACTAATTAAGTTGCAGATCCATTTTGGCACAGGACGTAGAACATCAAAGCAACTTAAAATCTATTTTTTTTAGCAGTATTTCGCAAAAGACACTTGCTGGCTCTAGAGATGAAAGCGATTCCTATAATATCCTAGTACATACTTATTAGGCTGAGAGCCCTCTGCGTTCGCCAAAAGTTCAGTTAAGCTGAATTGGCCTCAGAGGCCAACAGCGAGTTAGTACTTCAGAAAAAGTAGGTATCCTGGCCACTAGGGTCAAAGTTTAGCGGAAACAATTCGCCTAGGTCACTGTATAGACATTTACAATTAGCTTTACGAGGATTTCATACTATCGGTAGTAAATCTATCGATTACCGTGTCTTTGATCACCGATTGTTTTTGAAATATTTTATTGATGATACGCGAGGTTCTAAAAGGGTTAACTTGAGGTCAATAGATTTAGTTGAGGTCAAAGCTCTAGCACATTTTGAAATATAGTGAAATATCTACGTACTTACAGCTTTACGAGTATTTTTATAACCTTTGTATGGGAGTTAGTTTTTTAGTCTAATAATTATATTTACACTTTTAGAAGGTATGTTCGTCGTGGTTATACAAGTCAAGGCTGTAAGTATAATTCAGCAACAATAATTCAAATCTTTTGTTTCTTCTTAGAAAAGTAAAATATCGCACAGACGAGACAAAACTAGCATTTTACCATCATCTTAGATCATCTAGACTAGATCATCTTTCTTGTGTGATTGTGGTCAAATGAAGATATTCATGTAATAAAAAAAAGTGGCACTCCGGGAGTGCCGATAGAAGTGAAAACTTGAACAATTACGAGATACTTATATACAGAGGTGTCAGTAACGGTAACGGTAACAGTGTCGCGAGTTCAATGGTTTTTTCCTAACTAAAAAAAATATCCAACGCACCAAAAGAAGTATTCATTCACTTCACAAAAAACCTACACAGACGTCGGAAGCAGTGGCCTAAAAATTTCGACGCCAGAGCAGTTCACCACAGCTCAAACACCAAAAACTTAGTTTGAAATAAAATAAAAATAATAATACAAAATATACAGTCTGTCACCTCATTCACAACATTAATTTAAAACACATATGCAGAATCGTATTAACTGATTTTAGAGATTGGTTCAATACCGGTAGCTTGAATATTTATCCAGTAATCGATACATTTCCAATAAACAATTTTTAACGTAAATTGTAACGCCTTTGCGTCGGTGCCGCTTATTCCGTGTAACAGGTATGTATCTACCTACTTGATGAATGAATATGATTTATTTACCTATTTATACAGTGTGGCCCTGGATAAAGTGCAACCCCGAAAGGGGGTGAAACTAGATCAAAAATTATCGACAAAAAAATAGAAAAAAAAATTAAAAAAAAATTCGTATATACTTTATTGATGTATTAAAATTTTTATTACTCACTAATGACTCTATTTAATAAAAAAATGATTTCTTCCAAAGTAGTAGGTCTATTTTGTTAAAATAAAAACCATAATCATGTCAGATATGTGACGATGACGATAAAATAACAAATAACTCACAAACGAGTGGCTATCGTGACTTAAAGTTTAATTTTTGTATTAAAATTACATTTTTTAGGCTGTTTTTTCCAATAAACTCCAAAAATCTTAAAATTAAGCCTATAATACTAGAAATTTTTATGACTTTTTATTATTGTCTATCATAATAGCTTTTAAATAAAATAAAAACCTACGTTCTAACATAAAAAATGTGCTGGCTAGGAGCATTTAAAGTTGACCACTGACGGTCAGTGGTCAACTTTAAATGCTTATTAATTTCCAATAAACTCCAAAAATCTTAAAATTAAGCCTATAATACTAGAAATTTTTATGACTTTTTATTATTGTCTATCATAATAGCTTTTAAATGAAATAAAAACCTACGATCTAACATAAAAAATGTGCTGGCTAGGAGCATTTAAAGTTGACCACTGACGCTAGGAGCATTTAAAGTTGACCACTGACCGGTCAGTGGTCAACTTTAAATGCTCCTAGCCAGCACATTTTTTATGTTAGAACGTAGGTTTTTATTTCATTTAAAAGCTATTATGATAGACAATAATAAAAAGTCATAAAAATAAAATAAAGCCTATAATACTAGAAATTGAATGACCACTGACGGTCAGTGGTCAACTTTAAATGCTCCTAGCCAGCACATTTTTTATGTTAGAACGTAGGTTTTTATTTCATTTAAAAGCTATTATGATAGACAATAATAAAAAGTCATAAAAATTTCTAGTATTATAGGCTTAATTTTAAGATTTTTGGAGTTTATTGGAAATTAATAAGCATTTAAAGTTGACCACTGACCGTCAGTGGTCAACTTTAAATGCTCCTAGCCAGCACATTTTTTATGTTAGAACGTAGGTTTTTATTTTATTTAAAAGCTATTATGATAGACAATAATAAAAAGTCATAAAAATTTCTAGTATTATAGGCTTAATTTTAAGATTTTTGGAGTTTATTGGAAAAAAACAGCCTAAAAAATGTAATTTTAATACAAAAATTAAACTTTAAGTCACGATAGCCACTCGTTTGTGAGTTATTTGTTATTTTATCGTCATCGTCACATATCTGACATGATTATGGTTTTTATTTTAACAAAATAGACCTACTACTTTGGAAGAAATCATTTTTTTATTAAATAGAGTCATTAGTGAGTAATAAAAATTTTAATACATCAATAAAGTATATACGAATTTTTTTTTAATTTTTTTTTCTATTTTTTTGTCGATAATTTTTGATCTAGTTTCACCCCCTTTCGGGGTTGCACTTTATCCAGGGCCACACTGTATAGGCTGTTTCATTGATATTTTAGGACTTGAAATTAAGGTAGATTGAAAATAAAAAAAATCCATGGAAATGAGTTTGAAAAAAACTATTTTACAACAATACGAGCCATCAGCCCCTACCCGTGATTTAAATTAATGTCATAAATGCGGTGACACTCAGTATATATTATATTATTTTTATTTGGTAATCTAGTTTTTATTTATTTTATAAACATGTAATGTTTAGTGTCTAGTTGAAACTGCCTCTGTAATTCAATGAATGAGGTAACCTAAACTTAATTGACAACAAACAAATAATCATAATTGTTTTTCCTTTTGGTATACAATGTGAACAAAACCGCGGGAAAATGTCAGTACAACAATAGGAACGCTCACATTAATCAGCTGGCAACGACCGGAACCTACATTTCCTTGCCGAGTGCGAAGTAATACCAGTATTACTAGAACTATGCGACCTCTTTTTACTTAGCGCTTATTTACACTCTACGGAAATTCAAGTTAATGTGACAATCAATTGATTTCTAATAGATAATAAACAAATACTTTTATGACTAAGTGCGTGTTTCACGACCTCTGAGTAACTTTAATTGACGGATAAAAATCCTGCTCTCTTTATCTGTTGTCATGTGAAAACAAAAGACGTATATATTTTTATAACACATTTGCTCGTAAAGGGTCTCTTATTTCACCAATTTCAATATCGTAACGTCATTACTTACTTGTGCGTTATTGTAATGTAAAACGCACGAGTTTCTTTTTAATAAGGTAAAACGTACGGTTTATCAAGAACGGTACTTTTTTAAATTATAGCAAAGAGTTTTTATGTCAGAAAAGTGGTCAACATTTTATGAATAAAATTAGTCATACTTAAAATTATAACAAAAAAAAATTATAATGGGTCATTCAAAATTGTCATCGGCGGTAATCATTAACACTATAGTGTGCTTTTTCTATTAATAGCTTTTTCAATTTCAACTTAAATAAATTGAAACTAGGAGTATCTAAGCACACTCTTTGGGAGATGATTGTACAAACGCACAGCTATGCAGATTACACTTTTATTGTATAAAAACTTCTACTACTCATTTCCATCTCAATTGGCGATCTCTACCAGTTAACCTATGGATGGAATGAATCGTGTGTGAACGGGAATGAATCAAAACTTTAGAAATTTTTAACCAACTTTATGCGTTAGAAAATGAAATCACCTCTTCATCATCACCCACTTCTTGAGCTTCACTCACTTCACTTCACAATCTTGAGTCAGTGTAATCCAGGTACGGCCCGCTATAAGTACTTAAATGCGAAATCTGACTGCTTTTAATTATGTAAGCTGATGCTTAGATTCTTACAATCTTACAATAATGTTAAACACCCGTTTAAACCCTGAAAAAAAAATTTATTTACAATTACTGCAAAAAAAACTGGTGTTTAACGGTTATGTAACTTTTTTGTAGTAAGGCCTTTATAGTCTGACATTTAAAAAAAATGTAGGCTTCTAATATTGTAAAGGAGAACTTCACAATATATAGCAAAAATAGTTATATAAGTTTTTTGTTGAAAAATTACTCTTTCAAAACAAGCTTTTATAAAATCCACTAGCTGACCCATCCGCGACTTCGCACGGGTGGTTTTTCAATAAAACGTTACCCTCATTTTGCGCAGTTGACTAAAAAGTAGCCTATGTCCTTTCCCAGGATATAATCTATCTCCTTGCAAAATTTCATTACGATCCGTTCAGCCGTTTAATCGTGTAAAGGTAACAAACAAAATAACATAGTTATGTATGTATTATACATATAAACCTTCCTCTTGAATCACTGTATCTATTGCTGAAAATTACATTAAAATCCATTGAGTAGTTTAAAAGATCTAAGGGAACAGACAGCGGATGCGACTTCATTTTATACTATGTTATATGTTTATACTAAGATAATCGGAACCACAAGCAGATTCAAATAGGCCCAAACACTAGTAGCCTACTATAATCCATTCAGAAGTTCCGTTGTCTAGCATCCGTCTCCATCATGAGACCACCTCCATGGTACCATATTATTGCATTGTCATCGAAGTTACATATGTATTCCAAATTTCAGCTCAATCGGTTGAGGGGAACAGGCTTAAAATTCAGTTGCAAGATTCCATCCGGACAAACATACATACATTGCTATAAAAAGCTTATAAAAAAATAGTGATGATTTTGGTTGTGAAGTTACAATATGCGCATAATGTCATAGTTTCGATATCTAAAACAAACGAATAAATTACAATTTCATAAACTAATCTAGCTATAAATTAATATTTCGGATTGGCGTGACATTTCGAAATCATTAACATAATGACATAATAGCCAATATGGAGCCAATTTACAAGTAGGTCGGGTCTATGACCTGCCCACTGACCACTAATTTTACTGTGGTCATCGTTACTTATAATTAATCATTAAATAAATAAATATTGCTGGACATTTCACACAGCGCTATCTAGCCTAACTACTAACTACTACCTACTAAGCAGAGCTTGTACTATGGGAACCAGATAACTGATAGAATACTTATATACTTTTTTTTTGTAAATATGATATATACTTTGATATACTTTTGTACTTATGATATATAGAAAAACATCCAGACCCGGAACAAATATCTGTAGATTATGCAAACATTTGTTCCGCGGCGGGAATCGAACCCACTACCTCCTGCGTCTCAGCCAGCTATTCGCTCACTACGACACGAAGGTCATTATTAATAATTCATTCAGTCATTAATAAGCCATCGCAGGTGCTATAAATTGATAGCTATTATTAATACTATCTCTTTATGTTTTACCTTGAACTAGAACTATTTGTAGCTGAATTTTTTACCTAGTAACTAAATGAGTTGAGTTAAATATGAAAGTATTGCTTAATAAATATAAAAATGATTTCTATGTTAATATATGTAGATTCTTCGTTAATATCTCCGTTAATAGATACCTTTATTCTTTTATGGCTTTTAAATTGTATTATAATCAAGAAATTATGTAAGTAATCTCATTTTTTTAAAGAAAGAGTAATGGCTCATTAATAATAATAATAAATAAATAAATATTGCTAGACATTTCACACAGCGCTATCTAGCCCCAAACTAAGCAGAGCTTGTACTATGGGAACCAGATAAATGATAGAATACTTATATACATTTTTTTTGTAAATACATACATACTTATAATATATAGAGAAACAACCAAACCCGGAAGAAATATCTGTAGATCATGCAAACATTTGTTCCGCGGCGGGGATCGAATCCACTATCTCCTGCGTCTCAGCCGGCTATTCGCCCACTGCACCACGGAGGTTGTCATTATTTTATAAATGTGAAGGAAAAGCCTAAAAATATGAGATTAAACAAATAAAAAGTGTAATCAATGAAAATTCGATTGTAATGATTTTTTTTACAAGCCTACATTTTCCCACTGCTGGGCAAAGGCCTCCCCCAACTCCTTCCTCCTATCGCGATCCTTGGCAGATTCTCACTGATGTCGTCGATATGTCGATATTCTTTCTCGAATCCACTGATGTTGTCACGCCAACGCTTTCGCGGCTGACCCCGACGTCGCTGTCCATCCTCCGGTACCCAGGGTGTTACGATGTTGGCCCATTTCTCCGGAAGCATTGGATTTACGTGCCCAGCCCAATCCCATCCATCCAAATGTAATGAATATTAAATAATTTTATTAAACCATTTTCACAGCTGCCAAACCTGCAAGCCCGTTTCTCACATTGGAGAAAAAAGCCTGTAGGAGAAATTACTTAACCAAACTAAAGGTCACAGCTCACTACATCAACCTGGCACCCGACCTGCACCGCCTCGCCTCGAGTGGTTAGTATTCTTTATATGAAATTGTATGGACGTGCGCTCACTACATCACCTCCGGATTGCCTTGGGCGTATGTCATTCACGCGCGGACGACGAGTTGACCACTCGGTGACCCCGCGCGGCCCGCGCGATGACCGCGCGTGGCCCGCGAGTGGTAATAAATAACTAGGCGTCCACCCGTGGCCCACTCGCTGTCAACGAGTGAACGCCGAGCGGCGAGGCGGTGTGGGTCGGGTGCCGGGTTGATGTAGTGACCTGTGACCTTAAGACCCACCTGTGGCTGTAAGATGATGATGATGATAATAATCTAATTATATCTAGGTATCTATTGGATTTTACCTCAACGATTTCAGGTTTTGGTACTACAAAGTCTATAATGAGTATACTAAATATATCTAAAACCTATCAAACGTTGTATTATTATCACAATTTTCCACATATTTCGGAGTCTTCAAGTCTAAAGTGAATAGGTTCTTTCTAGGCAAGCGTGCTCCATCTTCAATCACACCATCACTTACCATCAGGTGAGGTATGGTTAAACGCTTCGATATCAACAATAAAACAAAAATAATATTTATTTAAACTTTCGTCTTCCATCACATACTTTGTGATCCAAATATTTTCACTGACATTTAAAATTGACATTTCCACAGTATTTCCGCATGCACTTGAGAGTAAGGCTCGGACTATATGGCATCCGGGTCTCCCCGATCCTGCGAATCCGGAGTATGTCCCGGTTGCTTCTAGGTAAAAATCGGAGTCGGATGGCCTCGGATCGTGTGTAGTCGATGCAGGAAAAATTAAAATGTTTGGTTGTGCGACGGATTGGTCAGGGGCCGTTAAAAAACGGTCTCTGACAAGCCCGGATGCCATATAGTCCGAGCCTAAAAGAAACATTACTGTATCCCTGTACTTATGACACAGCCTATGCTTACGAGGATTATATCATGCGTTGCACAATGGAGCTTTCTCTGGCGATGACAATACACTGTGAATTCTTTATCTGATGAAATCTATAATCCGCAATGCGAATTAATAAATGCTAAAGGTAATCGTACAAGAGTAAGGTCTAGTGCACGGTGAGCTTGTACGACACTAGGTACTGTACAAATCTACCGTAAAAGAAAATCACACTAATATTATAAATGCGAAAGGTTCAATGTTTGTTTGTTGCTCAATCATGTCGTAACGGCTGAACCGATTTTGACGAAATTTGGTATGTACGTAGATTATAACCTGGATTAACGCATAGGCTACTAGTTGTTGACAAAAAAGGCGTGCGAAGCTACTGATAGAAGCTAGTAGCTTTATAAAGAGGCCTCAGAAATTTGGGATGCTTTGTAGAAACAAATATACAAGTCTTAGGTGTCGTTATCTGTATGATAATACCTAATTGTACACATATTTATGCAAATAAACTGCATATATATATCCCGAACGAGTTTTTCTCTGCTAGTAAGTATGCTATCGTTTTTTATTTTCTTTCTTTCCAGGAAATGATGTACCTGGTATAAAATGAATGTTCATTTAAATCGATTTCCTATAGAAGACAAGGTATAATATTTGGGGTGCTGTGCGAAAATGCTGTAAGAATGAATCATGCTTGATTTGGATAGCTGTATAAGCTAATTATTTTTTTCTCATGTGTGTGTCAGCAAAAATTTGCTCTAGTTAAAAATCAATACACGAATTTAGCTAGATTAAATTTAATGTGAACACGGCATAAATATCTTACATCATAATCCATAGGAAGTTGCCAGCTTAAGTAATGAATGCATTAACGAATTTGGCTTAAAGAGTGCAGAAGTTCCTAATAAGGTTTTAAGACGAATTGAATGGGTCCTCGATTTGACAAGGCCCGTATTTGGTTGGCGGCTACCTTTGCTGTTTTGATTACGTGACCCAGGATTATAAATACAAGATGATTTCATAATTTGTATCAGAGATGACCCCTTGAAAAGAATTTATTTTTACGTTGAGTTTTATGGCATTCATCGTGTAGTCTGTTTAGTCGATTTTAACAGGACTTTTGACAATAAGATTAAATAATTTAAATTATAAATAATGCTGGACATTTCACACAGCGCTATCTAGCCCCAAACTAAGCAAAGCTTGTACTAAGAAAACCAGATAAATGATAAAATACTATATACACTTTATTTTTGTAACAACGTACTTAAAATATAGTATACTAGCTGACCAATCCGCACGCGTAATTTTTCTATAAAAACATAACCCTCATTCTGCGCAGTTGGGTAAAAAGTAGCCTTTGCTACTTCGGGATCATGTAACTTTCTAATGGTGAAATAATCTTTGAAATCGGATTAGAAGTTTTTGAGTTTATTCGTTAGAAACATACAAAAACACAAATCTTTCCTCTTTATAATAATAAATAAAAATTAAATATCGCTGGACATTTCACACAGCGCTATCTAGCCCCAAACTAAGCAGAACTTGTACTATGGGAACCAGATAACTGATAGAATACTTATATACATTTTTTTTTAGTAAATACATACTTATAATATATAGAGAAAAAACCAGACCCGGAACAAATATCTGTAGATCATGCAAACATTTGTTCCGCGGCGGGAATCGAACCCGCTACCTCCTGCGTCTCAGCCGGCTATACGCCCACTGCGCCACGGAAGCAGTCAATAATATTAGTATAGATAGAAAAATAGCTGTAGATCATGCAAACATTTGGTCCGCAGCGGGAATCGAACTCGCAACGGCGTCGTAACCTAATAAACAATCTACGCGTTTACTTCTTGGATGGGTGATCGCTAGTGGGATTTTCAGTTGAGCGTTTCCGTGTTTACGTTGCTTGTCTTCCTGTCTATAGCTACGTTGAAGGTTCGAACTTAGATACTAATGGCCCATATCCAAGTTACATTAGCTTCGAATTGATTCGATTTCTACATAGGTTTGCTGTCGATATATCACGTGATATTTCTATAGCATGTGTCAAATCCCATACATTTTCGGACTTATCGACTAGCGTCATCGCTAATCGAATGTTACTTGGCTAAGCCCTAAGATCGGTTTTAGTAGGATAGGAGAAAAGAGAGAAGCCAAAATGAATTCGTTTCTTATAAATATACTTATTGTATTATGCATTTATTTCGTACTATTAATCATCAAGGATTAAAATAATGATTGAAAATAAGTTTGCTATGACTAACGACCATGAATTTGTAGAGCAATGGAACTACTGATCGATTGGTCAATGTACCGCAAATGAACCTAAATATACCGTACATAATATTAATTAAATCCGTTATAAATGTTAGTTTAATGTTTGTATAACTGACTCTTTATCTAGTTCACTGATTCATTACTATTGACCTAGGTATTGCATTGGCATCGATATATGTGAGGAATTTGTTTGTGATACTTTGGAAGGAAGAGAAGACTGGTTCATAATGGTACTTCAATGATTTTAAAACATAAAAAAACTGAGCTTTTTTATAAATATTTTATCAAAAAAATTATACAGACAAGAAACACAGTTAGAATAGAATAGAATAAAAAATTATTGGCAACGTAAAAAAAAACACAGAATAAAAAGAATGAGGTACAAAATATAACTAAAAACTAGACAGTCTACAATGAAATACTTAAAAGTAGCAAAAGGGACCCTAACTCAGCATAATGCGGGTTGTAATACGAGTATAACAACCCACGCTGGTCTTCCGTTAGGGCCGAATTTGAATTGCGGACTATAACAAACAATAAAATAAAACAAATAAATAAAATAAATAAAATAAATAAAATAAAATGCCGCTGCGTTGAAAGCTGCATCGAGCGTTGGCGAGGCTCGCAGGACCTCATACTGCCTCAAATAATTTGCATGAGTGCCTTTAAACAAATTAAAATATAAACCACCATCATCATCATCATCATCATTCCCAGCCCGTGTCGACCCACTGCTGGGCATAGGCCTCTCCTTGTTTCTGCCACTCTTCCCGATCCTGTGCCAGTCTGAACCACGTACATACGACCCACGATCTTATGGATGTCGTCAACCCATCTCGCTGGTGGACGTCCCCTATTTCGATGGCCAGTTCTCGGCCTCCACTCTGTTAGTGCCTTAGTCCACCTGTCGTCACTACGTCTGGCCAAGTGCCCTGCCCAACTCCACTTGAACCCCAATATTCGCTTGCTGACGTCTATACCATCATCCGTGATTAAATGTTGCCTATCTCTGCCAGCGAACGGATTGCAGAAGAAATATTCACCACTTTTTACCTTAGTACATGTTAGTCCTACTTTCCCCTAACCGCAAAATAATTTGCAATAATAAACTACTATTATAATTGCTCTTAATAAGCATAATAGCACCGTTTTACTCGTTTGCTAAGCGTTGTTACATATAACTTGATATGTCAACAGTACAGTCATTACCTCGATGATTTGTTGCTTGCAATCCCTTTTATTAATATGTGAAATAGTTGTATAGTTTAGTTACTGATTTAAATTAAACCTAGTGTAAAAGCTAGAATAAGAAAAAATATTTTTGTATGTAATTAAAACCCTTAGCTTATAAAATACTTTGATTATAATCATTGGTTTTTTTATAAATTATAGACTAGCGTTTGGCCACGATCTCGTCTGATGATAAGCGATGATGCGGTCTACGATATTACGCTTAACTTAAGTAACAGCTGGTCTATAATAAATAAAAATTGCTGAACATTTCACACAGCGCTATCTAGCCCCAAACTAAGCAGAGCTTGTACTATGGGAATTAGATAACTGATATAATACATTTATACTTTTTTTTTGTAAATACGTACTTATAATATATAGAAAAACATTCAGACCCGGAACAAATATCTGTAAATCATACAAACATTTGTTCCGCGACGGGAATCGAACCCGCTTTCTTCTGCGTCTCAGTCGGCTATTCGCCCACTGCGCCACGGAGGTCGTCATCGTCGTATAAAAGCTTTCCTATGATAGAAGCAGTAAGTAAATGTTACAAGAAATAAATATAGAACACTAAAGTTACCATACTTATTTTGGAAACGAACGAATATGTATTATAGTTACATTTTTATATATGAAGTCTATATTTTTTTACATATGAAGTTTATATATTTGCCACTCTCCTTTCCAGGGATTAAAAATAAATACGACACTTTTACGTAGTATTTATTACTAGGTACTTATAGAATAATTGTTGTAAATCTTTAAGTACTCGAAAACCTTCAAGGAAATAATGTATTACATAAACAAATAAAGCAGCTATCTTTGCAAATAATCTATAAATATTTCAAATGATCCAGATATAGTAAATGATGATCGCTCTTAATTATATAAATAAAATAGTTTAGCAATTAACCTATTTATTATTAATATGCTATAACTAAATGGCACGGTAATTAATAGCCTTTATAAGGTGTAACAGGATGTAATCCTGTCAATTTACTTTTATGCAAATATTGCCGCCAAATTGCAGCGTGTAATATTTATTGTGGATTAATGAATAGTGTGATAAATCTATTGATATTATATATTTGTTTATTTTTTTTTAATTTATATTTTTGATTTAATGTGATAAAGTACCTAATCAGAATCGAAATAATGTAAAGCTTATAAACAGAAATACTGACTTAATTATGAAATCGAGCATCTTCATTCATTAAATGGTTCCAACGGAAGATCAGCGTTGTGCCAAAAGTACAAGAAATGCTGAGTTGGACGCTTTTTTGTGGCCTCGGTCGCTTAGGTATAATTATGAGCCACACATATGTTTTCTTGCGTGTACATTACTTGTGTGCTGTGTGTTTTGTTCCGTCACAAATAAATGTTTATATTCTTTCTTTCTATCAAGCTACATTGTTGAAATTAATTACCAAATACGTGCAATCTCCAGACAAACTACGCACTTGGTCGATTTTATGTCGGATAGACTTCGGAACCAAACAAAAACGGAATTTATTGCAATTAAAATTTGACTCAAAGTATGGTGATTTACACAATCTCCTTTAAATATCCGGAATTGCTTATAATTATAATTAGCCAAGTAATAGTAACACTATTACTTGGCTAATTCGCTATTTCATTGGCTAAAAGAGTTTCTAAAGTGACAGGAGCCACATCTCACAACTTTAAATTCTCATTGAGAAAGAATTTCATCAGCTAATCTGCCAAATAATACAAAAGCAAAGTTTGTCAAAATGATTGTTGAAATTACTTGCATTGTGCGTGCAAACAATTTATTTAGCTTACTAGTCCTTTTAACTAGACAGCTACTTAGGACTACATTTATGTAGGAAACGGGTAGACACCGGCTAGTTTACCAGCTTACTGGGAAGAAGAGTTAAAACTGTTGCCGATATGTATTTACTAATCACACTAATATTATAAATGTGATTTTTGTGTGATTTTGTGAGTTTAGATGTTTGTTTGTTTGTTACTCATTCACGTCGTAACTGCTAAACCGATTTTGATGAAATTTGGTACATACATATGTAGATTATAACTTGGATTACCACATAAATCAGTTTCCGTGGGATAAAAATGGGTTGTAAAGTCAAGGTGCAACAGAGAGTTTAGCTTTATTTATAGGTTACCTACACATTTAGTAGTGTAACGCGTACGAAGTCACGGGCAACAGCTAGTATCACTCATACGTACCTTAGTGCTAATATAAATCAGAGTATTGTGGAAAAAATGGTATCTATGTAATAGTATAATTTCACCACAATAATTTTAATTAATTTCCCATAACTACTAAGGCAAAAAAAAACCGATACAATACCTCAAAACACAACCTCGTATTCTCAATTAAAAACTTATTTGTGCTTTATTATTTTTCTCGAGACGTTTAAGATCTGTAGCAGTAAATCCCATAGCACATAACCTCGTAGCAACTGTGCTGGTACGTGTAATATGTATTATTTGGCAGCCCTGCTTTCTATATAAATGCGTCCTAAACCATTTGCTACTATTGTTAACTGGTTAAGAAACCTCCAAGGCTGCAGTTTTTGTTAAACCAGTAGGTCGCATACATCGCAACGTCACGGCTTGGTGACTATACGAAAGGTTTACTGGATTAGAGTTATGGATTCTAAATCTAATCCTTCGTTTTTTAAATATATCTGGACGTCGGTTAAGGCGACGTGTGATTCGAGAACGCCTATCTGGGTTATCGCCTAAGCACAATGCAGCTAGTGTCTTGGAGACATTTCAGCTTGGAGCAGTTGAGCTATCTATAGATCGTTTGCAACTGATTTTAGATAGCTCATCTGCTCTGATCTGATCATCTTTTTGTATTTCTGTTTTCTGAAGTCCGAATATTGTCAAGGTAGAGAGTACGGGGGCAGATGATGTTCCACACAAAACACTTTTGGTATGGACACAATGCTGAAACATACGATGTAGCTAACCCAGCCTTTTCGTGAAGATCACGACATTCAACTGGATACCTGACCTATCGCAACACCATGCCTTAAGGGGCATTTCCGATTGGTGCAACAACTGTTGACAACACCACACCTTGTGGAGCTCTTCTGAAATTCGCGGCTAGCGACAAAAGTCGTGCAGTGGTCTTTCCATCGTCAATCAATCTTAAGATTTTAAAATCATAGCAAAAATTAGAAACCTGACTGGACATGAACCCGCAACGCTCTTGATACGAGTTCCCTATTTTTGACTTAAATTTTATGAAAAGTTGTTCAGTGTTATGGGTAGGATCATCTCTTTTTATGGGTAGGACGACCTCCGTGGTGCAGTGGGCAAATAGCCGGCTGAGACGCAAGAGGTAGTGGGTTCGAATCCCGCTGCGGAAAAAATATTTGCATGATCTACAGATATTAGTTCCGGGTCTGGAAGTTTTTCTATATATTATAAGTATGTATTTACAATAAAAAGTATATAAGTATTCTATCAGTTATTTGCTTCCCATAGTACAAGCTCTGCTTAGTTTGGGGCTAGATAGCGCAGTGTGAAATGTCCAGCAATATATTTAATATATATATATATATTTTATATTTTTATTCAAATATTTTTGGGATAACATACCTATTTCGAAGCTCCCTATAGTAGAAGAAGAACTATCAATTAAATCTTCTGATAAATAATACTTTTAAAACTCATTAAGGTAAATGAGCTCTAATTACATTAGGCTTAAATTCAAAATGGTAAAATCGATCATTATTATAAATACGGAATTTATCGCGTACCGTTTTATCGGTAGAACGACCGACAATGATTGAAATAAATCGCAAAAGATTTTTAAGTAAAACTGGAAGAAGTACTCAAAGTCGCTTTGCTCAGTGGATCAGTCAATGTCGCGTCGCTTGAAAATCCACCTCTACTACAAAACCAACTATCATTAATTCTGTGGCTTCAGTTCAAGTTACCTAACTTCGTTTTACTGGGAATTTGATGCTGTAAACCAAGAATGATTGTTTTGAAAGGTTGCTGCGGAACTATGGAGTGACGAAAGGAAATAATGGAGGTAGCTTTAGGGCCATTTACCCAATACCATATTTATCATTAGCAGTGTCTATCTGAATGAGTTATTTACTATCCTGTAACTATTTTATTATTGCCTGAAATAAATGCTTAATTACTAGTATTGTTTTCATGTCTAATTCCCATTGAGTAGGATGCATCGTCACTCTTACCTCAGTAACCATACTTTTTGGTTCCGGCCATAGTTGGAATTTTTAACTTCCTAAAGACCGGTGTAACCTTTGTAGCTTGAACTATTCATAACTGAATTCAACAATGCTTGACAATTTCCTGACGAAATAAACGGCTTGCGGAACAATATTTTACATACAATACCTTCATACGGTCACATCCCAATTCTGCAGATCCAACGGTGGCTAACCGATTGTCCACTAAAGCGTCACTGCATTGAATTTCAAATCTAGCTTACAAAAAGCTTACAACCTACTTATACATACAAAATATGTATATTATAGTATAAATAGTATATTAAAACAGCATCCAATTATATCTTCTATATAAAGATACACGCGAAAGAAAAACGCAAAAACGCTAACTAAAATGTGGACATTAATGTGGGGTAGGTCCGTTTTAATTATATTTAGGTGTTAATATTACATAAATATAAGTATCTAGATAGTGTATCACCACTCAAGTGTCTGTAAGTACTGAGACAATTTTCTAGGATTTTACATGTTAAAGTAACTTTTTAGCGAGTAAATAGATACAATTAGAATTAATTAACAATAATAATAGGTTGGGGAAAAAGTCTTTTCGCATTATAGTATGTATGAACTTGTAATAAAATCTCTTTGGCTATACTATTTGTATCTGGCTGGTTTTGGTATCATTCAAAGTTTAAATTTTAAAGAAGATAATTCCAAATTCAAATTAGGAAAATGTGTGATATTTATTTGTTTTTCGTACTGTAAAGATGAGTGAATCTAATGACGAAATTCGATACATTTTAAAATTTTACTACAAAAAAGGTAAAAATGCAACGCAAGCCACGAAAAAAATTTGCGATGTTTATGGACCTAGTGCAGTGTCTGTGAGAGTAGCACAAATTTGGTTTAAGCGTTTTCAATCCGGAAATTTTGATGTCAAAGATGCACGTCGCTCTGGTCGCCCTATTACGGATAAAATTGATGCCATTTTTGAAAAAGTGGAGCAAGATCGGCATATCAGTAGTTACGACGTAGCTGAAGAACTGGGAATTGACCACAAACAGTTTTGGCGCATTAGAAAAAAACTGGGTACACATAAATTCTCGGTATTTGGATACCCCACGAGCTCACTGAAAGAAACCTAATGAACTGTGTACTCATTTGTGATTCTTTATTGCGACGTAATGAAACCGAACCATTTTTGAAGAAGCTGATAACTGGTGATGAAAAGTGGATCACGTACGACAAGAACGTGCGAAAAAGGTCGTGGTCAAAGGCAGGTTAGGCTTCACAGAATGTGGCGAAACCCGGGTTAACTCGCAACAAGGTGATGCTGTGTGTGTGTGGTGGGATTGGAAGGGCATTGTTCATTATGAGCTATTACCACCAGGCAGGACCATTGATTCTGAACTCTACTGCGAACAACTGATGAGATTAAAGCAGGAAGTTGAGAGAAAGCGGCCGGAATTAATCAACAGAAGGGGTGTGGTTTTTCATCATGATAACGCTAGACCTCACACATTTTTAGCCACTCAGCAAAAATTAAGAGAGTTTGGCTGGGAGGTGCTAATGCATCCGCCGTATAGTCCTGACCTTACACCTTCAGATTTCTACTTGTTTCGGTCTCTTCAGAATTCTTTAGGCAGTGTCAGGTTAACATCACGAGAGGACTGCCAAAACCACTTGTCGCGGTATTTTGATCAGAAGCCCCAAAATTTCTGTAGAAATGGGATCATGTCCCTACCTACAAGATGGCAAAAAGTTATCGAACAAAATGGTACCTACATACTTTAGTTAAATGTAAATAAACTATATTAAAAAATGTTTTGAATTTTCTTAAAAAATGCGAAGAAACTTTTTCCCCAACCTAATATATAACATACAACACACGCACGACTCGTAAGAGGTCTCGGAACAAATATTTGCAGAACTTGCAAACGATTGTCACGCGTCGCCGTCGGCTACTCTCCCGCCTTACCAGAGAAGTCGTTAAGATAAGTAACCAACAAACGCCTTCCCGTTTTTGTGCGATAGTCCTCGAATATCCCTAGATAATTCGCAGATATAAGTAAAAATGCTTAAATAAAATGTACATATATGAATGAGTATTGTCTCAATATCTCACGATTATTGACTGCCATTTGTCTACATGCAGTTTATCATAAATACTCGTATCGAGTGGTATGTAACAACGCTTTAGTATGTAACAAGCTTCAAACCTTGAATATTTACTTATTCTCATAATGAAATCCATTGTATTACATTATTATAATTAAGATAACTAAACAATCGTTCGCAGGGCATTAACTTTGCAATAATAATGTTTCTAGATATTCTAAATTCTCATGATATTAAGAAATAGATCCCGCCCGACGGTGAACCATGAAGCCTTTCGACATAAAACCTTTTCATGCATCCGTAGTTGGTAGAGTGAGTAATTGTAGGTTTACTTCCCTGAGAAGAATAATCTCGCGAAGCTTAGTTTTTAAAGTGAAATTGGGAAATAGTGTTGTTTAGTGACCGACTTCCGCAAATGTCGGCCTTTTCTTTGGCTTGAAGATGTTATGATGTATAAAACATCCTGTTTCAGTAGCGACTGTAATAAAAGTATTGTAAAAGTAAGGTTTTCATATTTAACATGAGACTTTACACCTGTATGCCTCAAGTTGATGGACGCAGGGCAGTGTAACGTAGGGCACATTTCAAGTTGCGTGACCTACGAGGCAGTTCTCTGTCACAGACGATGGTTACTATTTAACATCAGGTGGGATATAAGCATGTTCCATCACCAAGTAGCATTAAACAAAAAATATAACACCCAATAGATAGCCCTGAGTGACCCTACACTAAATCCTGAATTTGAACTCATATTTCTCAAATACTAATGTACCACTAATTTGGCTTTTAAAACGGTAATTAGTTTTTTTACTAATTTGAAAGTCAATAATATTGCCATAGATTCAAATCTTCAAAATCTGCGAGTTAAGGATATCACATTACCTAGTTTAAATGATCACACTCATCCTCTGACCATGCGCCATGATAAACCGAGCGTGGTACTCCATCCGCCGTGAAGCTATTAATTACCGTGAAAACTAGCTTATTTTAAGGTCAAGAGCATTCGCAAAAGAGGAAAAAAACTAAGACAGACCCGTAGAGTTAATGCGCAAGTATAATTTCAGCTTTGTAAGCATTGTGTTCGTTAAGTAACGAATTGAAAGCAACACATTTTTTACTGAATTTTATTACTAGGACAAAAAATAGGGATGGCTTAACGAAACTGAAAAACAATTAAAGTGGGCACTGTATGTAATCTTTCTTCATCAGGTATTCTTGACAGACAATTTATAGGTAGATAAGATCTGAAGTAAAATGAGAAGCATAAAATGAAAGCCGAGGGTCATTGGAACAAACTGGCAATATCGTCAAAATCGTCCAGTTCAAAGTCGTTAAGTTCAAAGTCATCTATATACTCGAGAGCCTACTTATTGAATGAATGAATGACTACAAAAGAGTAATTGAAGATATATTTTTTACACACCTATTTTATTCTAGTTTACCTTAGGTCACCTCACGAACAATGGCCACAGTGATATTTAAACGTCAATTAGGACAAAACATGTGAGCACATTGTACCATTTCGATTGTAAGGCCTTGAACCATTGCATTAATATGTTACCGATTAATTTTGTAATAAATTAATCATTATGAAAGTAAACGAGTATAACCCTGCCCTTTGCATCAAACAGTGTGGTCTTCCTCCCTTCTCTTTCCCAAGTGAAAAATATGAAACAGAAAATCAATTATCTAGTACATGATAAATACATAAATTTTCATGTTAAAATCCTAAGTGTTGAGCAAATTTAGTATAAAAAGATGTTATTAGTATATAGACTGTACGGTACAGCTTTACAGCTGCTTTAGCAGATTACCGGTACATGTACCAAAAGAAGTTTTTACTAAGCGTACACTAAAAACTCCAGTTTAAAGTATATGTTTGTGGTCGTGTACCGATAGGGGTTGCGAAGCATTGCCTTTAGGACTGACCTCTGAGCTCTTTCTAATAATTTAGAGAATGTTAATTCAGAAAAAGGAGATAGGCTTATAAATCTACAGAGTTAATTTTTCTACTATTGTGTACTGCCTCCGTGGCGCAGTGGGCATACAGCCGGCTGAGACGCAGGAGGTAGCGGGTTCGAATCCCGCCGCGGAACAAGCGTGGTTCTAGGAATAAAGCTTACCTCATGGAGCAGATATTAGTATGAAGTATTAAGTGTATGTACTCGTATTTCAGAATTCGTCTACCTGAAACAAAAACAATATACATAAGAAACCGTGAATACAAATCGAAGCATAGCAAGGCTTACTTAGTAATGGAAATAATTGCTATTTTTAAATAATTTTCATATGATCATATGGTTATTTTTTAACACTGCTATTTCACATTTGAAAAATAACGGGCAACGAAAACGCCCGAAATGACTACAACTGATATACCTTTTATTATTGATTTAGACGACCTCGTGGGGCAGTGGGCGAATAGCCGGCTGAGACGCAGGAGGTAGCGGGTTCGATTCCCGCCGCGGAACAAATGTTTGCATGATATACAGATATTTGTTTCGGGTCTGGATGTTTTTCTATATAGTATAAGTATCTATTTACAAAAAAATTTATATAAGTATTCTATCAGTTATCTGGTTCCCATAGTACAAGCTCTGCTTAGTTTGGAGCTAGATAGCGCTGTGTGAAATGTCCAGCAATATTTATTTATTTATTTATACGATGAAAATCGAAAGTGATTTCAATTGAAGGATTTTTAGCAGGTTATGCAAAAGAAAATAGCAGGTGTGACAATCATATGAATTTTTACACATGCTACTCGTGAAACGTTCCATGCCTATTACTTAATAGCTCTTAAAATATCGGCAACGTTCCGTTATACCATCTTCGTTATAGGTAATGCCGAAGACCGGGCTCAATGGCGAGAGGCCTATGTCCAACAGTAGACTAATGTGTTCAAATACATTGTTCAAACACTGCTTGGATGGATATCGCACGGCACATATGTAGCTTCCGTCTTTCGTATTAAAATGCCAGATCCGGCTAAAACACTCGTCCAGCCATGGCAGAGTCTATCGACATTAGAGTTGGGTTCTAACTCATGCGAACTTACTTAGAAGCCATAGGATGGCCTAAAAACTCTGACACCACGGTTGGCAGGTTGCAGGTGCAAAGGATGTGATGACCTCCGTGGCGCAGTAGGCGAATAGCTGTCTGAGGCGCAGGAGGTTGCGGGTTTAATTTCCGCCGCGGAACAAATGTAACGTTTGTAGGTATTCTATCAAATACCTGGTTCCCATAGTACAAGCTTTGCTTAGTTTGTGGCTAGATAGCGCTGAGTGAAATATCCAGCATTATTTATTTATTGTAATAAATCCCACCTCGTTCCTAGTTTTCAAGATGATTTTAAAAATCTTATTACTTATATACTTTTTTTATGATGATTTTGAATTATTATATCAATGCGTTATTCATGTAAAAAGTATCAACAATTCAATAAACCACTTTCCGTGATTTAAACTGTTCCGGTACTTTTTGTCACAGAGTATGCAATGCGCGTGCGCAGATTAGTCACGCTATTTTAACAAGTTTTATCTTTTTACGGTAACTATTTTAACCTTGGACTAATTGCTATGTCAGCTTTCTACTCGGCTTGTTTAATTTGTTAGATTAATTATGAAAATGTAATAAAACTCAAGGATCAATTTGTTGGCAAAAACCTTTAAGATTAAAGATTATACTAATTATATTACTATCATCGACCATATGTTAAATGGATGGTATACAACACGCTGTAGCAAGTCAAACCTTTCAACAACCTTTTAAAACCAATACTTTTACGAGAAAGTTACAGAGCTCATCAAAATATACTTTTTATATTTGCTAGTAAAACAGAGTTCCGTGAATCTAGTTTAATGGCCCAACAATATACTATACTGCTGATGATAATGATTATAAGTCGGAAGCTAGTTAAACACCAGTAGAAAGTCAACATATGGGCATTCTTTGCTGTCCTTGACCGCACAATCTATGGATGGCGTGATTAAAGAGTCAGCCAATAAATAATAAATAAACTATAATTTAAGGTATGAAAACTTATATTCTTTAATACGTTTAACAAAATTTAAAAAATATAAGTAGAAAGCTAGAAAGAGCACATACTTGTGGCAAAGAGCGTACAATGTCCTTGACCGCTTACGAACAATGGATGGCGTGCTAAGAGATGCAGCAAGTCTCATAACTCACTGTGGGAACTTGAGCTCGGGTAATTATCTAAGGACGGACATGAGCAGCTTAATATGGGCATGAGTATTGTATAGGTGTCTCTGTTTTGACAAGCAATTGTCTACGATGCTTGAAGGTTTGTTTATGTGTTTTTGTATAATGAGACGTTTAGTACTTTTAATTTTAGGAAAATGCTTTTGCACAGTACGATGCAGATTTGCTAACTACTTATTTGTGTTTTTTTTAAATCACTTGTGTAAAAGTGTTGTTTGATCAGTCAATACCGGTAGACGTGTCTTACAATTCTACTTTGAGATTAAAAATCTTGGAGGAGTTTGCCTCAGTAAGACAGAGTGGACTTAAAACAAGAACATAACATTACAAATGTATTTGTACTGTTAATATAACCCTAGTTGCAAAATCACGAATATATTCCACTCAAATAATTTATACTAGTTTGGAGCTAAGAATGTGTGTCAGTACCAACTCGCGAGATAATGAGGCATCATCATTCATCCTCAAATACTAGTACAATGACGATAACCGTATCCTGACATTTTGTTTGAATAGATTGCTGTGTATATACCGCAACACCGCAAGTACCGTATCGGGTACTTCGTGGTAAAGGCTTGTTTAAATTGTAAGATAGTATAGAACACAGTATATGATGGCAGGTGGAGTAAATCTTTGACCGAATGGTGGCCAAGAACAGACCTAAGAAGTCCAGGACGTTCGTCGGCGCGGTGGGTCGACGACATAAGGAAAGTCGTGGGCAACTCCTGGATGCGCGCAGCACAGGACCGGGAAGGGTAGCGTTTACAAAGGGAGGCCTACACCCAGCAGTGGGTACTTAAGGACTTTGGATGATGATGATGACATAACACAGTTTACTTCCAGCTACAGTAAATTTACAATATAGCTTATTGTGCGCAAGGTTTTAGGCCACCGAAAAGTCGATGACGCATGATAACTTTCGTGATTTATTTCAATCATTATCTCTCTAATTTTATAAATGCGAAAGTTTTGATGTTTGTTTATTTATTTGTTTGTTTGTTACTCAATTACGTCGTAACGGCTGAACAAATTTCGATTAAATTTAGCATGTACGTAGGTTGTAACCTGGATTACCACACAGGCTACTTTTTATCCCATACATCAGATCCCATGTGATAAAAATGTGGTTTCAAGCGATGTTGCAACAGTGTGTTTAGCTTTATTTCTAGGTTACCTACACATTTAGTAGTGTAACGCGTACGAAGTCGCGGGCGGCTTATGCTTTAAAACACAGAGGACTGCGGTGCGTAATGCGAGGTGGGACGTAGTTCGGAGCGGATCGCACGCACCTTGATGAAGGTTCAAGAATTGAACCAAAACATTGCCAGTCGAAACACCGATTAAATCGATAAAAAATACCGTATCACACTAATAGTATTATAAATGTGAAAGTTTGGATGTTTGCTTGTTTTTTACTCAATCAACGTAACGGCTGAACCGATGTCGATGAAATTTAGTGTGTTGGTAGATTATGACCTGGACTCAAACATAGGCTACTTTTTATTGACAAACAATGCGTGCAAAGCCGCTGGCGAAAGCTAGTTTATAATAATGATTAAAAATACCTTTCTTAATTTTATTAGAACGGAATTCAAATTTTGGTGTAGGCACCGAAAACTCTGTCTTTTGTGCTTTTCTAGTATCCCAAACACAAGTTACTCCATTGAATCTTAATCGCCAATCTAGTGCACTGAATCAAGTCCACCCAATTACATGATCAAGTAACTTTGCTCAAGCATACAGTTGGTCATTTTAGGGTCTGCACTGATCTGAACACCCGTTAACTTTTACCATAGGTAAATGAATAACCCAAGCTATTCTATACTTTTGATCGATAGAAGCTGTAACATTAGGCGTCATTGAAAATCAAAATAGGTGGCTTAGCGGTTCCACAAACAGTTAGCTGGTAGGTATTTATTTATGCAATATTACTTTAACAATGAGTCACTATTTGCTTCGATCGTTGACTTTTCGAAGTTTATTGCACTAAAAGATGCAATGGACTTTGGTATTTTATACGTTTTTGAATATGTGCTTTTCTTAATAAAATATTGGAGACTAAGTAATAACCGTTTTATTACTTTTGAATGCAATCATTAAAACCATATTTTGGAAACTTGAAGGGAATGGCAGGCTTTACACCTGTATGCCTCAAGTTGATGGACGCAGGGCAGTGCATTGTAGGGCACATTTCTAAGGAGCGTTACCTACGAGGCAAACTTTGTTATAGGTGATGGTTACCACTTAACATCAGGTGGGCCATAGGCTTGTTCCATCTCCATAGTATAAAAAAAAATATTGCTGGACATTTCACACAACGCTATCTAGCCCAAAACTATGGGAAAGAGATAACTGATAGAATACTTATATACATTTTTTTTTATAAATACATACTTATAATATATAGAGAAACAACCAGACCCGGAACAAATATCTGTAGATCATGCAAACATTTGTTCCGCGGCGGGGATCGAACCCGCTACCTCCTGCATCTCAGCCGACTATTCGCCCACTGCACCACGGAGGTTGTCCAACTCCAGTCCTCGGGTTTCGGTCCTGGCGTACAAGTTACCTACACAAATATAAACACAATCTTATGGGAAAAGTTATGTAATAAGTCCCGCTGACATAATAAGTGCAATAATTAATTGACTACTTCATTCTTGAATGAATCATCCAATTATTTCCCGTATGGATTAATTAAAACTTCTCACCACATATGGGCATATTATCTACTCGTGTCTAGCAGATTCTAGATTGGCTAATGCAAGTTCCTTATGTGTACAGGTAGAGGCAGTGATCACTTCCTGCTTTAGGTAACTCCCGGCGCCTTTGGCTAAACCTACTTATTAGATTATTCATTGTAATTTTTAATAACCTATACTGTCCCACTGCTGGGCAAAGGCCTCCCCCATTTCCTTCCATTCCTTGCGTTCTCTAGAAATTTCCTGCCAGTCGGAGTGGAATCCATTCAGATCGTCGCACCAACGTTTTCGTGGTCTGCTTCGTTGCTGTCTTCCGTAGATTGCCAGTCGGTGGAGATCTTACTCCACCTTTCAGGGTGCATTCGCGTGAATCCGTGAAACCCCACATCGATGATTCCGGTCGTAGAGCGTAGAGTAGTGCTGTGGATTCTATCGGTTCGCTTAACACCTAAAATGCTACGCTCCATCGCTCTTTGACATACCCCGAGTTTGAACTGTTGTGAGTCCGTCAATGACGAAGTCTGAGCACCGTAGATTAGGATAGGTAAGATATGTCAATGAGTTTTCGCTTAAGTGACAGTGGAAGGTTGCCCTTCATTAGCTCTTTCATGGACCAGTAGCTCTTCCAAGCGTTATCGACACGACAGTCTACTTATCGATCTTGTCTGTTCTTGAAGGAGACTATCTGGCCCAGATAAATATACTCATCGAGATAGTGTATCTATTGCCCATCATTGTAATTAATGGTAATAAATAGAAGACCACTGGTTGTTGCCACCAGCATATCCTTAGTCAGGGACCTTTTTTGCAATACTTTAGTTTGTGCTGTTTTTTGTTCTTTTTATTAACAAATATTAAATTATTATCCTATTCTCTTCTCATAATTGGGTGAATACATGCCCTTACTTTATTCCCATTACCAAATGTAAGCATTAGGTAAAAAGTCTCATTTGCCTGTAATTTTATCAACACCCATACCCTTCCAACCGAAATAAAGTAACGCGAATACGACTGTTTGGCGGCAGAAATAGATACGTCGAATAGTTTTTTTTTTTGCATAACCTATGTACTTGTGTTTTTAATTTCACTTTAATAATATGACTCTTGTTTTATGCTTTTATCGTCTGTCAAAAAAAAACTTTTACGTACTCACTGACTTAATATACGAAATAAGAGTAAGCACAATAGCCCAGAATACGTAAATTATTTCATAAGAAGGAGAGCCTGCTTTTAAGTATCTGCCGAAGTGACTTTAACAGATGCGATGCATAATCAATTTAAGTTACGTCGAAAAGTAAATCCCCTAGTTTTACGTCACAAAATGGCCCTCTTAATATCATAAAGGTGTTCGCAAATTATACCGGAAATAAATCAAACAATACCGTAATGTGTAGAGCCTCATGTTACGTCAGCAAATTAATAAGCAATATGTATATATATATATTTTATGTTGGAGTCGCCAGAAAATTACCCTTAGAAAATCAAAATACATAGGTAACGTAGCTAGTTCACACTTGTATTACCACATCGCATATAAAACACCCCGCATACTAACTAGAGGTCTGTAAATGTCGCGAAAAATTAATAATTTAAACTCATAATGCGTCAACTCACTCATTACGTCAGCAAGTAAATCATTTATTCAACATGCTGTACTTAGCAAAACTATCAGATTACTTAACTTTTAAAAGGCTATAAACTAATAAATTTACTTAAAAACTTTCGTGATTTATTTCAATCATTATTATATTTATGATTTAACGTTAATCACGAGATTTATCACGTTCAGTTTTATCGAGTGCGAGGTGAGACGTGGTTCGGAGCGGATCGCACTCACCCTGATGAAGGTTCATTTAATTGAACCGAAACATTGTCGGTTGAAAACCCGATAAAACGGTACGTGATAAATCCCGTATTTATAATAATCACACTAATATTATAAATGTACAAGGTTGGATTTTGGCATGTAAAATCAAACACTTTATTAAACTTATGTTGTGCTATTGCCTAATGCTTGCCATCTAACCACAAATACTGTATTGGTGACGTCTCGAGACATCTCTTGTTGTCCCTTTCTAGCCCAAAATCCGCAGCCATTTCCGAAAGCGAAATCGAATCGGCCTTTATTTTTGGATGTCGATTACAAGACCAGGCAGTAAGTTTTATATCGAGTTAATCACCTAAACTTAGTCGATTATCTTTCAAATTTGATAATAGAACTAGTAGTTTTTTTTCGAGAAGTCTTTTTTATGTTTTGAGAAACCGTCACTTGAATATCGTCAGTATTAATATACTGACGACCAAACACCCTGTATAGTCTACTCATTCGTTACGTCTACACGCCAATCACCTACTTTTAAATCCATTGAACAACATGTATATCAATTAGAGTTATAAGAATAAGTCTTAAAAAGCAACATCGTCTTATAAACTAAAGATGTGAGTCAATGGCACCGAAAGTGAATCTTAAAACCCATATCGCGTAATCAACTCACTCACTCGTTACGACGACAAGAGCGTTTTCTCAAGCATTTCCATGTAATGTAATGTTCTTACGAATGCTACAAGCAAAAGCTCATCTAAAAAAGCATTTCCATCCATCTAATATAACGTTTGTCATTTGTCGTGTTTGTAGTATTTGTAGCTCAGGATGAGTAAGCATTTACGTGCAAAATACCTTCTTATTTTGGGTTCAATCTTCGTTGAAATGTCGCTCGTATACACATTCGCTCGTTGGTTTGTATAATCAAGTTGTAACAGGGCGTGGAGCGCCGCTCAAATTTCGGTTTGTGAAAGGACACATTAGAGCGGCTTAATGTTTTGTTACAAGTAAATACTCTAGTGTATGCTTAGTATATATTTTTAGTATACAGGGTGTCCTGAAACTAGTATTTTAAGACTGAACGGGGTGATTCCAAGTATGAAAACTAACAACTTTTCATAGAAAACAATATTTTTTTATATTTTTAGGATAAATTTCTAGAACTTTTTTATTTGACTTTATATCAGTTGTTTTTTAGACTTTGCAACTTCCCTAGAACTTACCTTATAAAAACGTAATGGTAGACTTAAGGTCTTTGACCTATAATAACAGCTGACAAACAGAATTTTAACCGAAATCACTGATATTTACCCAGTCATTCTTCAATGAAAATCATCGAATTCACAAAAGTCGTAGGACATTTTGTTGTTCTTGTAAGTGTCGAGAACCGCTCACCCTCGGAGATACCATAATAGTTCTGGGACACCCTGTATATTATTGAACAACCTGTATCTCAACTAGAGTTATTAGAAACTAGCTGTTGCCAGCGACTTCATAAGCGTTACACTACTAAACGTGTAGGTAACCTAGAAATAAAGCTAAACTCGCTGTAGCAATTTGACTTTACACCCCATTTTTTCCCATGGGAACTGATTTATGGGATAATAGGTAGCTTATGTGGTAATCCAGGTTATAATCTACGTATATACTAAATTTCATCGAAATCGGTTAAGCCGTTACGACGTGATTGAGTAACAAACAAACAAATAAATAAACAAACATCCAAACTTTCACATTTATAATATTAGTGTGATAACTCTTTACTGGCAATATCTTCAATATTATTGCACATAAAACACCCTGTATACGAACTAGAGTTGGGAGTAAATGACACCGGAAATGAATCTTAAAATCCATAATGCGTAGTCAATTACTCACTCGTTACGTCGACAAGTGAATCGCCTACTTTTCTCACGACTATTAGATAACGTTGGTAATTCACACTTTGGGTCACAGTTTGTTTATTTTCTATTTAGAACGTGATTGGTGATATATGGATTGGGTATGACTATTTTTATTCTCTATTGTGCAACAAAAAAGACAGAAATAGAGAAATGATTGTGCTTTTTCTTGTTGACGGAAAATTATTTTAGTGACCTAGTTTAGAGGTGTGATTTTGATCAGTGAATTTGCCTGGCTGATTTTGTTATTTGACTCAATAGCTCGAAGAATTGACGGCCATTGTGCCCGAAAGGTTAGTTGAGAGGTGGGTTGAGACCACGCACTGGAAAGCGGAGCGTAGAACGGCCCCAGCAGATGGAAAGATGTGATAATGTTGGTGGGAGCCGTTGGGTGCTAGCCGCACAAAATCGGTCGCTCGGAAATCTATTGGAGAAGGCCTATGTTCTGCAGTGGACGTTTAATATGATGATGCTGATAATGGACTATTAAATTTAATTAATAACCATTTTTATTTTATCTTTCACTTCACTTAGTTACGAAGGGTTCTATTGTAAGTGCGGTCGTGGCTGCCGCTCCAAAATAGGCCTCTTTAGCCATGAAGTTCCTAAACTATCCAACCTGACGCTTACTTAAATCATCTTCTATAGATATAAAGGCTCATGATGAAGATTGTAAGAATAGAATAGACTAGTGGTTCGCCCCGAACTGAGATCTCGCGAGTCTCCCATAAAAACAAAAATATATTGTTCGTAATCTTTGACTGTCAAAATAGAGCGACGAAATAACAACCACGGTACTTGACCTACAGTTTAATTCAAATTACAGGTAACGGGAGTTCATATAAAGTGGTTACTCTTTTTTGGGGTACGAAATGCAGTTATTCTGGATTTCAGACTTTTGCGTGTATCTGTGTTACTAAGGCTACAAGAATACCAAATTCCAGCATTGTGGGTACTGGTGTACCCTGTGAATTTTGTCAAAGTTTTGTTTTTATTATGACTAATAACTCAAAAACTACAAGGATTAAACTAAAAATAAAAACAAGGTTGTAACGTACTAATTAATACCTTTCATTTGACGTATTATTTGACCTAATAGTTACATTTACATTTTTTTTACATCTCTTGAACCCCAATATCTCAACAACCCCCCAATGTTTTTAGCTCATTTAGTCACATCAAAATTGTACCATCACTACCTACCACTGTATCGAATTTCACAATGATCAAATAAACGCTTCAAAAGTTATCCACGGACAAACAAACATACATACATATATACATGACCCACGCATATACTCACTTATACTCTGGTGCATTCGCATACATGTAAACATGTGCGCTCCGACATCACATTTCTTTGATTGTTTTGTTATTTCGTTTTTCATGTACTAGACTGTAATATTTATAGCATGTCATTCAGGAGTGAACTGTTTCCTAGGCCACAGCTTACGCTTTTCTGGGAAACAGGGACACAACTCATCTATGTAACTTTTATGGTCACAATATTTCTAAATATACATACAACGCCGATTTGCCCAAGTTGGTTTGGAGATCTCGCTTCGCTCGATCAAAAAAGTTTTATTATACACCGCAACTTAAATCAACAATTCATATTTAAAACATCTAAATAGATACGCGATCGTATAATTGGTGGACTTATCGCTAAGATTCTCTTCTCTTTTAGACTATTTTTGGATGGACTGTAAGGTCAGACAAGACCATAAGGTACCAATTTTTTAAGTTCCTCCTTATCTTACATATCACTATCACTTCTTATTTACCTGTCACGTGTCAATCTGATAAATAAATAGACAATATACTTCGAATAGAGTCAAGACGTTGTGAATGAGGATTTTGTAAGCGAGCAAACCATGCAATTCTAAGGGCCTTTTAAGTGACAGCTTGGCAGGTACTTAACATAAATCGAAATACAGAAGCAACCATTGAGCCGACTAACAAAAAGATTTGCCAAGCAAATGTGAAAGGATGTCATTATATACAGGGTATATAACACTAAGATAAAATAAGATAACTTTTTATTGTAATTACTACATAGAAACAATATAACACTATTTTCACTAAAAACATGAACATAAATAATAATAAATAAAAATAATTTTGCTGGACATTTCTTACAGCGCTATCTAGCTCCAACGTAAGCAGAGCTTGTACTATGGGAACCAGATAACTGATAGAATACAGTAAATACTTCCTTAAAATATATATAGAAACAACCAGACCCGGAACAAATATCTGTAGATCATGCAAACATTTGTTCCGCGACGGAATCGAACCCGCTACCTCCTGCACCACGGACGTCGTCTCATCGAAGATGATTTGTGAGTTTTTGAATACCTCGGTGTTTCGACGCAGTAGCATGCGCCATAATCACGGGTAAACTGAAGTCTGCGAGTGTATGGTTATTGGCAGATATAGAAAGTTTAGCTTTGATCATGGCGCATGCAACTCATGGTAAATATACCGCTTGAAATGGTTTTCAACCAATCGCATTTTCAAAATTAACGATAGGTATAATTTACGTTTGATTTTTGGAATATAGTTTAACGAGTACCTCCTAATGCAATGTTTTAAGTAATAGAAGAAATATGTCAATAGTAACGAAAGTTGAGTAAACTTAAAATAACGAGAATTGGGGCCATAGCGCCAGAAGCTACTGACGTTATTAAGAGATTGATCATTGACGCTTAGTCGATCTCATAGCATGCTCATTACTTTCAACACCAGTATCCCTCGATCCATGACTGAATCGGCCAAGACATCTCTGATAGAGGCATTGATACATCCGCTCCATTTAAATCCCACTAGATTTATATTTTTGGACTGCCTTTTAAATTTGAAATATGACAAACTAATAATGACCTCCGTGGCGTAGTGGGCGGATAGCCGGTTACGAAGCCGGAAATGCGAGTTTAATTTCCACCGCGGAAGGTTCCAGGTTAGGGAATTGTTCTATATATTATATATAGGTATTTAAAAAAAAGTATCAGTTATCTGGTTCTCATAGTACAAGTTTTGCTTAGTTTGGGGCTAGATAGCGCTGTGTGAAATGCCCAGTTTTATTTATTTATAAGACCACCTCTCTGCATCAGCTCACTCTAGGAATAGATTGACTGCCTCCGTGGCACAGTGGGCGTATAGCCAGCTGAGACGCAGGAGGTAGCGGGTTCGATTCACACCGCGGAACAAATGTTTGCATGATCTACAGATATTTCTTCCGTGTCTGGGTGTTTTTCTATATATTATAAGTATGTATTTACAAAAAAAAAAGTATATAAGTATTCTATCAGTTATCTGGTTCCCATAGTACAAGCTCTGCTTAGTTTGGGGCTAGATAGCGCTGTGTGAAATGTCCAGCGATATTTATTATTTATTTATTTATAGATAATGGAGTGTTGATGACTATAGTTGTGGTTAAGATAATAACACTGATTCAGTACCCCTCAAACAAAAGCGTGAATACCGAACTCCCGGTTGCAAAAGCCGTTTAATGAGGTGAATAGTGTTGTAAGCGTGTCACGATGCACCGACCGCAACCGCGTTAGACGGTAACCACGGCTCTGATTAAAAAGTATCGTATTGAAACACTGGGGTACTAAGTGCAATCAAACGTCATAGAGTAGTAGACCTCCTTGAGTAAGGGCTCGCATGGAAATTACTATCATACCTATTTCTGCCGTCGAACTACATTGCTTTCTGCTTGTGGAACTCTCTTTCTGTGAAAATCCGCAGGGCCGCCTCTATGGGAATCTTCAAATCCAAATTCTATAAACACACTACTATATTTCTTTTCAAAATAGTCAACAAACTTGAGCATTTTATATGTTTTGTGTATGTATGTATGTGTATTTTTATTAATTTTATGTTAAAGTTACCTAAGTTACTACACAAAGGTTAGCTGGAAGAAAATTCTAATTAGCATTAAGTTTAGCGACTATTTTCTATTTATAGTTTTTCGGTTTGAAGGGTATGGTGCCGGTGAAATTACAGGCACAAGGCTTTACAGTTGATAGACGCAGGGCAGTGCATCGTAGAGCACGTGCCTCAGGTGCGTGACCAACAAGGCAATACTTTGTTTGTTTCCACTTAACATCAGGTGGGCTATTAGCTTGTTCTGGCTCCAGATAAAAAACAAAAATAACTTAACCTCGATTCAGGCGACCTTTAGTTAAATTGACTAAGTAAACCATTGCCTATTAAGTACAATTTCTATTCATTAATCTTTTACGCGTCCTAGATTAGATCGTTATTTCTGTTTCACTATATTTTATAGCCATTGGTAATAATAAAGCTGTACTAAGGCCTGTCTCTAAATCTCGCTTCTTGGAGAGTGAACCAATTTAGGGGCTGTTTGAGCATTATAGTTCGCTTCTAACGATCTAGTTCGGTAGTTACCCATCCAAGTATTTCTAACCTGATTAGCACATGATATTAATATGCTTGATAACAAATTTTATAGATTTATCTGTTTAATTAACTTGTGTAGTAACTGTTTTAGACTAACAATTTGTAATTAGCACAGTTATGTAAACTTTGTGAATCGTGTCTTGGAGATAGTGGATTAAAATTAACTAGTGGTTCGCCCCGAACTGAGATCTCGCGAATCTCCTAAAATAAATATTATTCTTAGGGCGACTTGCACAACGATGCCTAAACGTATTTAGTGGCTAAATATGATTTAAGAAGTTGTCAAATCATTCAAATACTTCAAATTTAAACATGTTTAGTCACTAAATATGTTTAGTGATCTTTGTGAATGCCAGCTTTAATCTTTGACTAATATATTGATAATATATTAATAACCTACATACTTGACCTACAGTTTCATTCAAATTAAATGTAACGGTTCTTGTTAATTGGTTATTTTTTTTGGGGGTACAAATGGCAGTTATTCTGGATTTCAGACTTTTGCCTATATTTGTGTCACTAAAGCTACACGAATACCAAATTTCAGCATTGTGAGGTCACTAGTGTACCCTGTGAATTTTGTCAAAGTTTTGTTTTTATTATGGCTAATAACTCAAAAACTACAAAAATTAAACTAAAAACAAAAACGGGGTTCAAATTTACTAATAAAAACCTTACTTTTTGTACGTCCCATTTGACCTAATAGTCTCATTTTCATTTGTTTTTACCCATCTTGAACCCCAATATCCCAACAAACCCCCAATATTTTTAGCTCATTGGGCCACACCAAAATGGTGCCATCACTACCTACCTATATACCAAATTTCATGATGATCGGATAAATGCTACGAAAGTTATCCTCGGACAAACAAACATACATACCAACATACATACAACGCTGATTTGCCCAAGTTGATTTGGAGATCTCGCTTCGCTCTATCAATAATACTTATTATTTAAAAGTTTATTTTAATTTGGACCCATTAACGACGATGGTAGTGTAGTGAGTGAGTAGCCTGAGAAGTAGTGTCGGATAAAGCCAACGATCAATAAAATACTAGATATACGATCGGCCCGTCAAGGATGTCCACGCTGGAGAGTGCTTAAACGCCGCTTAAGCACTCTCGGCTCTTAGTCACGCGCTTGCCGTCGAAGTGACAACATGCCCAAGTGCTCCGTCAAAAGTTGCAAAAACAACACTTTAACTACATTAAAAAAAGATGGAATTTCGTATTTCCGGTGAGTATTACCTTAAAGTTTGATAATTTGATGAATTTGATTTTGAATTAGTCTATAATATGCTTTAAAACAATATTTTACGGAAATATTTGTAACTACAGACACACGACTACGCTACGCTACTGTCCCTTTCCCTCGCGTTGCATCGTTCATTTATCTGTACGTGACCGAAGACCAATGAACCGGACTACATTAAATTTCGAATGAATGGAGTCGCATACTAAAAACATTTTAACAAGTTTAAAAAACAATTTTATTAGTAAGCATTATATACTAATCAGATGCGGCCAATTCTAAAACTACCTTCATGAAACAAACAACTCTCGTGTTTTATTTTTATCAAATTCATTAAAAAAACACGCGGTAGCCTACCCTACCGTTAAATTGTGGGCAACGAGATAACTTTTCGGTACTAAAAATACAGGCATTTTTACCACCAGCGCCACCAAGCCCCTTTATCTGAAGTACAATAGCCTAATGTCAACTGCTCGTTATCTGTTACAAAATACACAATTAACAGCAAAAGAGAAATTGAAACTCTTAGCTAGGCTTACAGCACTCTATATCTTTGTCCTACTTCTTGCAATATTTACTTTTTGCTGATTTCTGCCTATACTGTTAAAGTTCTAGTACTAAACATGGTTCTGCAATATTGTATACAATACAAAATTCGATTTTATCCAAAACTAGAGGTTGCCCGGGAACTTCGTACGCGAGGATGAAAATGTTATGACCCTCCTTTTTGCATCATTGACCTCGGTCTCATACATTGAAGGGAGATTTACGATTTTATTATTGTAGAGAAGAGAATTCATCTAGGACCCGAGTAGTCGGCAAGACAAATTAATCGAGCCCAAAAACTCGATGAGGTGGCATCGTTTAATCACAGTTCCCATAGCCATCTTCTGGCTCCATCATCAGACCCTGGATATCATCTAGGTAAAGAATACTCTTTAACACTAATCGAACGAGCCCACACTCGATGTAACTATGTCATTTTATTACAGAGTTCCCATAGCCTGGCTCCGTCATTAAACCCTGACCTGGATATCATTTAGGATCCGAATACTAGTTAAGACAGATCAAATGAACCTAAAGTCGATGTTGTTGTGTAGTTTAGTTTAAGCATCTGATGATGCACCATCTTACTGCATCATGAGATCAGCTTCATGTCGCATATGCATGCAAAATTTCAACTCAAATCAGAAACCGGGCAGGTCTAATATCGCAATATTTTATTACCTATAAACGATAGACAAGACAACGAGGCACATTAAACTGAATAGGAGCCTGTAAAAATGAAAGATTTTATCAAACTATCAGATTATTAAAAAATCCGACTTTTGAATTTGGTTAACAAATGATTTATCCCTACGTAATAGATTCGAAATTTCATTTCTCAACAAAAAAATATTGTGTACGTTTCTACTCCTCCACACTTCTGTTCCGAACGGAGTAATTTTACGATCTTCGAACAGCACATTTTGAATCCGACCTTATTGCCATACCGTTAAAGTCAACAGTTTTTTAAAGGACAAAAGAAGGCAATAAATTTTTACGACTTAACAGCTGCTTCATTTCATAACGTCATATCTCCAAAATGCGAATGCTTGAAATGAAACTTTTAATCTGCGGAATAAAGTCGAGTTTAGACTATTTAACTTTTGGTATTAATAATGTTAGGCATTTTCGGCACTCACACAAATGCAAGGTATCGCTCGCCGCTTTTCGGCGGTGAGTTTTTTAGGGACAGTGATTCCTGAGATTATAATTTCTTTGGATAAAGCCTTAGATTTTTGTTTATAGGATAAAAACAGGCTACCTGTGTTTCCAGGTTATGATCTACGTCATACCAAATTTCATTGAAATCGGTTTACCCGTTACGACGTGGTTATGTAACAAATAAATAAAAATATTGGTAAGATGGATTGATTGTGTAAAAGATAATATAAAAAAGAAGGCAGTATGAACAACTAAGCTTTGCTTAGTTTAGGGCTAGATAGCGCTGTGTGAAATGTCCAGCATTATTTATTATGTTATTAATGAGATGACGGCTAGCAGAGACAGAGATAAGTATATGGAAGTAAAAGACGTAACGTAATGTGGGAAAGGGCCGGAAGATGATGAATAAAGAAAAATGTTTTTCATATCAGTACTCCATTCTTTCTTATATCATCTTTCACAATACATATATGTAATATGCACACATTTTCTTAAATTGTGCCTACCTTAATAACATTTGAACTCTTTAATCGATACAGCATTGAAATTTATTTCCTGATATTTCATCACGAAACGCACCTGCTAATCTTTCGGTACCTTTTGAAAACGTGATGAACTTTATACGTAAACAACCGACTACCGAAGGGCAACAGTAATCACCTGAACATCGAATAATAACTAACATTCGTGATCAAAACTCAATTGAAACATCAGCTATAACAAATGTTATCGAAGCTACAGTGTAACAAATGTTAGTGGTTGCTGGGAATAATTGGATGCACCTTGAGATTTGCCTGTAGAGTATGTTTTGTGGTGTTTTGTAGTTTGAATGTCACTCGTATTGTGAGTCGTACAGCGATAATGATCCTAAAGAGGCTTAGCGTAGTCGCACACGGCCAACAGCCACAAAACGCCGCCACCGAGCTGCGGATTATTAATTTTTCGTACATTTTATATGAGCTTGCACGACACGAGATGCCGCTAATCGCTTCCTGTAATTGTGTGGCCGCTACCAACCAAAAGTGGCCTTAAGACTAAGTGGCTGCTTCCAGCTTAATACGTTGGTGATTTGTAACTTGGCACGTCGATCGTGTGTGGGGAGGTATCTTTTAGGAAAATAACAAAAGGAGCACTATACTTCAAAACAATATCTCTGTTTATGAGATTCGCTCTTGTCGGTGCAACTGATGTAACTCCTTCCATTTTCTCGTTCTAAGTACTTCTACGGCGGTCTCTTACTCTTCTCCTTTATCTGGCTCATGTAGATTATACGGATTAGTACCATCTGGCCCGGCGGCCCGGCCCCAGTACCAGGCCGAATGGGAAAAATAGTGCCGATCTTGCTCTATCTCGTTTTTCTTCATTCTTCCTCGTTAACCGGTGCCCACGCAGTCAATGTTTAATAATTAATATTTTTCATCAAAAACGAAGAAGGCTCTAAGGCAACATATACAAGGACAACATACGTCAGTCGCATTTGATGGTTAAATATAAGGTAAAAATGAATGATAAAAACTTAATTAAAAATAAACCAAGAAAAATAAATGGTTTGATTCAATCACCGATACGGGTAACATTTTATGATATGAATGGCCGATGATTTTGAAAAATTACCTTTTCAAATACATACATTGACCCCTAAAATACTGATCCGTATTGTATTAAGCCAAGGTACTTAGCTGGGATCAAAATGTCGAAGGCATTATACATTTTATTCATTAAAATGTTAATACATCCCATTGATATGTCATTATCGACTTTAAGCACATATAACCGTCTTAAAGTTTCTGTTTATGGGTGATTTATTAGTTTATTATGTATGAGGAGGTTTACAAAACCAAGTACCTACTCTATTAAATATTCATATACATCATAATATGGTTACAAACAATATTAATGTTACGCCGAGGCTGTTAAACAATGAGTAATAATCGAAGTTTCTCGAGCGCTTTTGTCTTGCTGTGCTATTGTTGTTATTGTCTGCGGTTGCGCACAATGGAGTGGCTATTGTGTCGAGGGACCGACCCTTTCCTGGAAGGATCGACATCGTTCTCGAACAATCGAAATGTGTGCGATATAAATAGGCCGGAGAGATGGCCGGACAGTCAGTCTCGAGTCAGTTAGTGAGTGAGTCTCAGCGAGGCCCTGGAGGACTGACGTGGAGCAGGGTCTCGCGTGAACAGTAGTTGCTCGGGAGTCAGTCTGGATTCAGCTATACGTGTGAACATTTCGGAGACTTTAAGTGGTGCAACTGTGGTGTGAATTAGTGTGTTGTGATTACGTGTGACCAAGTTCGTGTATTCATCGTTTAGTGCTGAATAAAAGTGTTATTTTGGTTAAATCGATTCCCATTATTTTATCCCGAACCCTCAGCTCGTAACATTAATTTTGTGTTGCATTTTTCTTGCTTTAGGTTTTAAACTGATAAGAATCCAGATTATTATCACAATATCCATATATCAAAGTTTTATCACCTCTAGCATGTTTTAATAAGTATATTTAGTTATGAAAAAAGTTTTCGCAGAGATTACTTTGTTAGAACACCTAGAATCGTATTTCTATGAGAGAGCATTCTGCAAACTATCGAAAAAAATTAATAAATATAGTATATAATAGTAGAGAACGCATCGACAATACCCCGGGTGTTGCCGGTGTCAATAGGCGACGGTGACCGCTTACCATCAGGTGGGCCGTAAGCCTGTTTTCCCACAAATAACATTAAAAAAACCTTGAGAAATAGATCTATATATTGTATTGCGGTAAAAAAGACTCCAGTGTGGCAAAAAATGTAAGCATCTCATAAGCACACTGCTTATTTAACATTATTTTCAAACAAATAGGTTATATAATATTTGCTTTCGACAAAACAAGACAAGAGAAACCGCACAACGAATGTGCAAGTGCATACATATTTTACGATGCATTCGAGATTTATATCGAACAAGCGAGATTCCGTGATTGGTGCTAAAATGCGCGGAAGTTCAGAGCATGCGTGAAATAGGAAGAATTACGTTACTGTGTGAAAAGCATTACTTAAATTATGTAATCCAATGATGCGGGCCGAGCTTAGATTAGTATCTACTCTGTTTGTGATTAGAACCCCTATGAGTTTACAGTGCTCTATATTAATTGATGTCGTAATGAAGTAAAATTAGTATATACAATTTTAATACATATTGTTTCTATTGTATTTATTATATGTTTTTTTTTAATTCTTTTTATTGAGGTCGATCAAGCATACGGCCCACCTGATGATAGGTGGTAACCATCGTCATGTCATATATATAATAATAAAAATATATTATTTTACTATTTATATTATTTCTGTTAATAAATGTATAAAAAATAAATAAATATGTGTAGCAATCTGATTTCTGTTCATAGAACCTTTAGAAGTTAGTTTTTTTCAGTTGGTATTTAATGGTATACGAATGCGCCGGCGCCGTCTAAAATTAAAATAATCAAATATCTAATGTTAGATAATCACTGTTATCGTAATTAGAGTGACCATTACCATTTTTGACGATTTCGGTGGTGCTGTGGACAAATAGTTGGCTGAGCGGCAAGAGGTAGCGGGTTCGATTCCCGCCGCGAAACAAATTTTTGCATGATCTTCTCGTTCCGGGTTTGGATGTTTTTCCATGTATTATAAGTAGTATTTACTACTATACAGAGTTTTCCCGCCATCATGCGCAAAAAAACGGCATCGCTGATGAGCAGAGTTCGGGACAGTCGCAACAGCATCTGAGGACGGTGGCTGAGTGCTGCATATCTCCGCTCTGGAGGTGCCTTGTGCGAAGGGTGATTAATGAAGGAAGTAATTTGCTCAATTAGTCACCCTTGGCACAAAATGGCAGATTATATTTTCACCACACACAGTCCCTATTTTATTCTTGTTTAAAAAATTGTTCATGTTTTATTTTCTGTGTGTATTTTTCTTTTAGTGCTGATATGGACTTTATTATTGTCTGAAATAAAATATTTTTATTTTATTTTATTTATTTTACATAATAAAAAAGTATATAAGTACATATTATTTATTTACATGATTAGGTCATAGGTTGTCCCTCCACTGTTAAACAGAGCTCCCCTATAAATTTAACTATAAATACAATTTTAACTATGCCAAATCTCACATTCCTCCGTCCGCGCAATAAGTTTAAAAAGGGGTACAAGATTATTCATTGATACACAGTTTCCTTGAAGTTAACCTTCACTATTATAAGAACGATATTCTACAAGAGACCTTGAATGTTGTTTAAAATATACCCTAGTTATATCTTAAGACATTGTCTAGTTTTCGTAAAAAATAGTCTGTCTAATTCACTTCCTAAGTTTTTGTAACAAATGGTGTGTCAAATAGGTATCGAATAATGATCGTTAAAACTATGTTCAGTTGACGGGCGTAATGATTGATTCGGTGGTCTTAATAGTGTCATAAATTTTTAAAACTCTACGCAGAAGAGGGGTTTTATACGCTTATGGCTGTGTGTCTGTCCGTCTGTATGAAAGCTAGTTTAACTGGGGTGGTTCTTAGGTATGTCATTTTTACCCCCGAAGAGGGCGTTGGAGGTTATTAGATACAGGTATTATTACACTGACAAACATGTTGACGACCCCTGTGGTGCACTGGGCGAATAGCCGGCTGAGACGCAGGAGGATGCGGGATTGATTCCCGCCGCGGATCAAATGTTTTCATGATCTATAGATATTTGTTCCGGGCCTGGTTGTTTCTCTATATATCATAAGTATGTATTTACAATATATGTATATATATATATAAGTATTCTATCAGTTATCTGCTTCCCATAGTACAAGATCTGCTTAATTTGGGGCTAGATAGCGCTGTGTGAAATGTCCAGCAATATTTATTATTATTATTATTATTTATTGATATAAATTAAGGTTTCCATATCAAAATTTTGAAATCCAGGGCATTTCGGATTAAAACCAGGACGCACCAGTGTTTGGAATTCTCTTGAGAGCTTGTATAAGCTTTTATTGGAAAAGGTACAGAAAGCAACGGCAAAAACCAAACTATTACTTAACCGATTTTGATGGAATTTCTATTAGACCAATTTGAAAGTATATTCTTTCAAATAAAAAAATATATGAAACACCTTATGCGTCCCTATAAAATTTGAGGGTTGCCCTCGATTTTTTTGGGATATCATCATCAGATCCTGGCTTGGTGCCAATGGGACCACTTGGGAAGTCCTATACCCTTTTAAACAAACAAAATATTTCTCAAATTGGTCCAGTCGTCTTCGAGTAATCGGGGAACATACATAAAAAAAAGATTCTGACGAATTGAGAACCCCCTCCTTTTTTAAAGTCGGTTAAAAAGTGTCAACGAACTTACAAACGGGCCCCGTGACAAAACGATCGGAGAGTAAGTGGCGCGTCAATTTTAAAACACACGATCCTTTAAAAACCTAGGACGCTACTTGAAAACTATCCAGGACAGTCCAAGATACTCTAAAAAGCAGAACATGTCCTGGGAAAACAGGACGGCAACCCCAATATAAATACAATGTTTTTTTGAGGTACTGAACCCTAGTAATTTATAAAACACTTAGGATTGCAGTGTAGTCGCAATTTCTTCACATTCAACTTATAAGTATTCATGCGACACAAAACGCGATGATCACACATTCCGATTACTTGTGTATCAATCGAGTAATCGAGACGTGTATCTCGAATCGATTACGCAACAAGTTTCACTTTCGCGTGAGTTACAGTTTCGTATGTCGTACGGCGGCGTGCCGCTCCGAATCGCGCTATTATCGATATTTGTATCGATTTAGGAACCGGTAGTTTCGTATCCCGGTGCCGGCGCCGGCGGCGATGCGACGAAGGCCGATCATTTTTAGGGATACGTACCTTGAATGGAAAAACTCTTTCAAACACAGATCAAAATAATTTTGATTCTAAATTAGAAACAAGATCATGGGAGGACGATAAGAAAAAAAATATTGATCGAGAATAGACATGGACGAAATGGAAATCTTTAGAGAGGTCGAAGAACAAGTTGGTATATTAGATTGAACCGGTTGCGGATCGCAACGTTGTCGATTGTTTAAGTATACATTAACGAAGGCTCATTTATATAATTGTAACATAACATAATTGTAGCTAAAATTAATACCTTATACACAATGATATCAACATTATAAAGATTGCTTTTAGCGATAAGACCGCCCATTATACTAACTTTTATATTTTGTTTAGTGTGTAATAAAGAGTACATGTACAAAGAGTAAAAATGAGTATATCTAAAGAGTGTATCTATCTATAGCGTTCATAATAATATATGAACATCTGTTGACAAATAGTTGTGAAATACCACGTCCTAAAAATATCTCCGTTTCATTAAATAACCCGAACTTATGCAAAACGTAACCATTCTATGAAAATACACTTACGATGGAAAGTTTTGAAATGAATCAACACCTAAATAAGTAATCTAATCTAATATAAAGAGCCCGCTGAAACCCACTGCTGGGAAAAGGAAAGTAAAAGAAAGTAAAGTTATGAGAATGAATAACTAATATATCTTAGACTAAAGTAACATTTTTTTATTTAAATATATTTCTAATAAATATTCTATGTATTCTTATATCAAGTAGGTTTGAATTTATTCTTACTGTGCTCGGAGTTTATTGTTATTTGTTTTTCTTATTGTTTTTCAAGTTAGCACGTTAACCTTTTTTGTTAATTCTGAGGTTGGCATAAAGAAAATGCTTTTAGTACATTAAATGTGTATTTTGTGCAATAAAGTATATTTTATCTAGCCTATTTGGTCCCCCCCCCTCCCCCCCCCCGCTGGGCAAAGGCCTCTCCCTCATCTCTCCACTTATCTCGATACCAAATCCAGCCAGTCCCTATAAAAAGCTTACAAATCATCGCGTCAACACAAAAAAAATAAGTTTAAAATAAATTAATAATACTTATTAACCGAACAAATAAACAAGTAAATATTTATCTTAATATTATCCACAGTTGAGTCGTTAAGCCATTTAGAATAATACTACAGAACCTTCAAGGCATAAGTAATATTCTCACTTGCTCGTATTTTTTACCTAAAACGAGGCTATACGAAATCAACGCAATTATTTATGTAAATGTTTGAGGCAACCGTGTAATTTACAATGTTTAGAACTTTGAGTGTGGTAGTAAAATGTAATAATTGCACATTTGCATCTGAAGGGGCCCTTGTTGCGGTTGGCTAAGGATGGATCCAATCTAAATCACACTTTTTAAATATTATTTGTGGGGAAACAGGCTTACGGCCCATCTGATGGTAAGCGGTCACCGTCGCTTATTGACACCGGCAACACCCGGGGTATTGTCGATGTGTTCCCTACCCTGCAGAAACCTCTTTACATATCTCTTGAAGCGTGCCATGTCGTAGTCAAACGGGAAAACCTCAGATGGTAGCTCAATCCACATCTTGCAAGTATGGGGGTAGAAAAGATCGCGTGTGGTGCGCGATACCCAATTGTCGACGACACTTATATTATAAATGTGAAAGGTTGGATGTTTGTTTATTTATTTGTTACTCAATCACATCGTAACAGCTGCACCGATTTTCATGAAATTTGGTTTGTTAATAGATTATGACCTGGATTCAAACATTGGGTACTTTTTTAATAAAAAGTTGTTTGTTAATACAAACAACGCGTGCGAAGCCGCTGGCAGAAGCTAGGGTGTCATAAAATTAAGAAAATAAAGAAATCAATATTAAAAATTAAATTATTGTTGTTTAGGTCCCGTATCTACCATGTTCGTAGTTTATGATGGGTCTTTCTTGATTCAATCATTAGGTAAACAGTAGATTCATAACTACCATATATTCAACAGATGGGCGGGACACTCGGTTGGACTTGGAAGGGACGCTCGTAGACTAAGGCCGGCTTGCATAACGATCCCTAAACGTATTTAGTGACTAAACATGTTTAAATCGGACGTATCATATTTAGCCACTACGTTTTGGCGTTGCGCAAGTCGCCCTAAGAGGTAGACAATCGTCGAATTATATTGTCGAACGTAGGCAAAAAAACTTTCTTGATCGAATACCATCGAAAAGTACAAGGCTAACATTACTTTTATTTAGCACATTGCAAAAATACGACCTGATTTGTTGCTGGAAGCCGTTAGGTGCAGGTCGTACAAGATCGCTCGGGAAATTTATGGGCAGGCCTATGCTCAGCAGTGGAAGTTCTAAGGCTGATATACTCGTAATGATGATGAACACACTACAAACAATTTTTTTTCGTATAGCAATTGCTTTTTGTTTTACGGAGCTATGTTTAATCCATACACCGTCGACTGCCTCCGTAGCGCAGCGGGCGTAAAGCCGGCTGAGACGCAGGAGGTAAGTAAATGTTTGCATGATCTACAGATATTTATTCCGTGTCTGAGTGTTTTTATATATATTATAAGTATGTATTTACAAAAAAAGTATATAAGTATTCTATCAGTTATCCGGTTCCCATAGTACAAGCTCTGCTTAGTTTGGGGCTAGATAGCGTTGTGTGAAATGTCCAGCGATATTTATTATACTAATATTATAAATTCTAAAGTAAGTCTGTCTGTTTTTTACGTTTTCACGACAAAACGGTTTGACCGATTTCGATGAAATTTGACATACAGATAGATTATAACCAAGATTGGGACATAGGCTAACTTTTACCTGACTGCGCAAAAGGAGGTTGACGTTTTTATTTAAAAACCACGCGTGCGAAGCCGCGGGCGGGTCAGCTAGTATGGATATAAAAATAGTTACATTTCATACACCGAAACAAATAAATAATGAGTAGCGATGGCTCACTGCGCAAGTAGCGCATCTAAAGTAAAACAAATCAAACAATGCTCTTGACCCCAATCAATCATAACAAATGTTAAACTCGATTTGAGAATCGGCGAAAGCATTTAACGAGTGATTGACACCAGATAAATGCCATTGGTCCAAGGTTGGCTATTGTGAATGCGTCTGTCAGTGTACGATTACATTTTGCATTGATACATCGGTACAGTTAACGCATTAATAATATTATAAACGCGAAAGTTTGTATGAATGTTTGTTATTCTTTCAGGTCATAATGGCTGAACCCTATTTCGATGAAATTTAGTATAAACGTAGATTATAACTTGGATTAATACAAAGGCTAGTTTTTATCCCATAAATCAGGTCCCATGGGATAAAAATGGGGTCTCAAGTCAAGTTGCAACAGCGAGTTTAGCTTTATTTCTAGGTTACCTACACATTTAGTAGCGTAACGCGTACGCCTCTATTATTGAATTAACTAACGTGCTTCTTAGTGTTCCTATTTTTAATAATTATGTTATAATAGTTGCAATTGCACAGTGGTCGAAATTTGACCGTAGATAACCCCTTTTTTTAGTGTAATTGTAGCATTTGCCCCCTCCTTCCCCATATAAACTTTAACATGCCAAATCTCACACTCCTCCTTGCGCGAAATGAGCTAAGAAATAGTAGGTATAGATATATATATAAACTAGTGCTTCGCCCCGAACTGAGATCTCGCGCGTCTCCCATAAAAACAAAAAAATATCTTTGACTATCAAAATAGTTCCACGAAATGCATAACCAATCAATATGACCTACAATTTTATTCAAATTATAGGTAACGGGAGTTCATATAAATTGGTTCCTCTTTTTTGGGGTACAAAATACAGTTATTCTGGATTTCAGACTTTTGCCTATATTTGTGTTAATAAAGCTACACGAATACCAAATTTCAGCATTGTGAGGTCCCTGGTGTACCCTGTGAATTTTGTCAAAGTTTTGTTTTTATTGTGGCTAATAACTCAAAAACTACAAGGATTAAACTAAAAATAAGAACAGGGTTGTAAGGTACTAATGAATACCTTTCATTTAACGTGCTATTTAACCTAATAGTGTTATTTTAATATTTTTTTACCCCTCTTGAACCCCAATATCTCAACAACCCCCCAATATTTTTAGCTCATTTAGTCACACCAAAATTGTGCCATCACCGATGATCGGATAAACGCTTTGAAAATTATCCTCGGACAAACAAACATACATACATACACACATAAATACATACATACATACAACGCCGATTTGCCCAAGTTGATTTGGAGATCTCGCTTCGCTCGATCAATAAATAGATGAATATCACTCTAATATTAAGGGCGACTTGCGCAACGCGGCCTGAACGTATTTAGTGGCTAAATATCATTTAAAGAGTTGTCAAATCATGCAAATACATTTAAACAATTAACAATTTAAACATGATTAGTCGCTAATTATGAAAATGGTACAGGGGTAGGTACATATTAAAACACTATGGTAACTGTGCGCTACGCAAATGTTTATATTTATAACGACATTATCATTATCCACGTCGTCTGAAGGGGCCTTGCGGTCAACAAACCCAATAAAGCTGGGTTCGATATCCCTCCATAACAATAAAGGCGGATATTTTCCCTCAGGCCTTAATTCATTTTTTGATCAATTATGTGATAAATACAGAAGTTTCATACTCCCGCTGATCGTGACTAACCACTTTCGCTTCTTCAATATGCATAAATCTTTTCATACACGCACGAATAGAACCTCAAATGCAAATGTGGTCTTTCACCCGTTGCAATTAAACTGAAAATCACTTAACTTATATCTGTATCTTTGTATAACACGGTTATATGGAAATTTGTTCATTCGCACTTTGCAATAAAGATTAAAATTGCTTGTGATTTTTACAAAAAGGAGCATGTAATTAATTTATCAAAACGTTTAACATTTTTATTACTTTCTGTAGTTAAAAAAGTTACATATCCGACTTCAAATGTCAAATGCAAATGATACAAAAATTTGGAGTGTTATGTTCGTTGTGTCATATACAACCTGTTTTGTTATGTACGACATTAATTTAAAACACACATCCGGCATCGTATAAACTGATTTTAGAGGTGGGTTTAATATCGCTATCTTGTATATTTATCCAGTAATCAATACATTTGCAATAAACAATTTTTAACGTAAATCGGCAGCGCCTTTGCGATGATGCAGCTTAATCAGTTTAACTTACATGATGAATGAATATGATTTGTTTACCTATTGTGTACAGGCCGTTTCATTGCATATATTAGAACTTGATATGAAAATTTAAAATTTTCTAGGGGAATTAGAAAATACCTATTTTACAACACTACTAGCCATTAGCCCTACCCGTGTTTTCATTTACTGTCGTACATAACAAAACACGACTACACACAGGACATTAATCTAGCTCCAACTAAGCCAAGCTTGTACTATCGGAACCAGATAACTGACCGGATACTTAAATACATTTATTTTTGTAAATAAATAAATAAATAAATATCGCTGGCATTTCACACAGTGCTATCTAGCCCCAAACTAAGCAGAGCTTGTACTATGGGAACCAGATAACTGATAGAATACTTATATACTTTTTTTTGTAAATACATACTTATAATATATAGAAAAACACCCAGACACAGAACAACTATCTGTAGATCATGCAAACATTTGTTCCGCGGCGGGAACCCGCTACCTCCTCCGTCTCAGCCGGCTATACGCCCACTGCGCCACGGAGGCAGTCAAATAGGTACCTACTTATCATAGAGAAGTATAATAATATAGTATAGTAGTTAGATATAGAGAAACACCCAGACCCGGTACAAATATCTGTTGATCATACAAACATTATAATTGTTTCCGCGACGGGAATCGAACCCGCAACCTCCTGCATCTCAGCCGGCTGCTCGCCGGTCCCACTGAGGTTGTCCAAAATACCTATTGGACTCTACTCTCTAAATTCTAAAAAACACATTGTTAATTAATTTGGACTGATTTATGATCCCATTATAAATTATTGACCTATTGCACTTGAGCTCATTCACACATTCTTTACATGTTACCGAAATATTGACATAATACGAGTATTATACCATTAGGCTTATCAATATAACACGCTATTAAATTATACTAATGATTTGTTTATGATACATATAATTTAATGACGATAATTATATGCTTGTAGGTCAGACTGTTAATTAAGTGCTAGATATTTGTGGGCCGATCAATTTTACAAGGCTTTACAGTATGTCCCAAGTTGATGGACGCAGGGCAGTGCATTGTAGGAACATTTCTAACATGCGTGACCTACGAGGTAGCTCTCGGTTAATAGCTATGGTTACCACTAACATCAGCCCAGCATGGCAGCTGGGCCATAAACTTGTTCCATCTCCAGATAGAATAAAAAAGTGGAACACAGAAATGAAAACTTGAACAATTACGAGATACTTATATATAGAGGTGTCGGTAACGGTAACGGTAACAGTGTCGCGAGTTCAATGATTTTTTCCCATCTCAAAAAATACCCAACGTGCGTAAAGGTTTCACTAAAAAAAAATTAGCTTTATGACGTATATGTATAATACCTACTTTGAAAAATATTAACAAAAAGTATTGACATAATTTTATCCATATCTTTTAGTATATTATAAGTAATTTTATTCTTTATCGTGCAAGTAATCTCCACAAGGTATGTTAGGTGTCAACAATTCAAGGTAAAAACATAATTATTCATGAAAATAATAAAACCTAAGCTTTAACGCCAAGTGAGAGGTTATATATTACAAGCTGTTGCCCGTGACTTCGTACGCGTTACACTACTAAATGTGTAGGTAACCTAGAAATAAAGCTAAACTCGCTGTTGCAACTTGACTTGACACCCCATTTTTATCCCATGGGAACTGATTTATGAGACAAAAGTAGCCTATGTGTTAATCCAGGTTATGATCTACGTACATACTAAATTTCATCGAAATCGGTTTAGCCGTTACGCCGTGATTGAGTAACAAACAAACAACCATCCAAACTTTCGCATTTATAATACTAGCTTCCGCCAGCGGCTTCGCATGCATGGTTTGTCAACAAAAAGTAATCTGTGTGTTAATCCAGGTTATGACCTACGTACATACCAAATTTCATCGAAAACGGCTAAGCCATTATGATGTTACAGAGTAACAAACATCCACACATACACACATACAAACTTTCGCGTTTATATTACTAGTGGGGTAATAATGCGATGCGGAAAGTTGATTTATGTATATCATTTATGACATTTACGGTTGGTTCACGGCTTTATCTTCATATGGAAAAAATTGCATTGTAATAGAAATACTTGCATTGTTATTAAGTAGAATTGAATAAATGAAAATAATTGAACATTTAAAAATATTTCTTTTGCATAGTCAACAATAATGGGGGCTACTTTAAAACGTCGGGGAGCTGTCGGTTCGGAAACATCAGTTTTTGTCCGAACGCTTTTTTGTAATCTATTAAGTTCTGAATCTTCTGTAGGTTGTTTTTATGCATTTAATTAGGGAATTGAAAAAATATATATAGTTTTAACCACTAGGTCGTTTTTTTCTGCTTTTTATGTTCGTACAAGCTTTCACCCGCAGCTGTATCAATCCAGGTCATAATCTATCTGTATACCAAATTTAATAGAAATCGGTCCTGCCGTATAGTAGCCGTAGAATTATTTTTGAAAATATAATATTATTAAGAATCGCCTCAGATATTATTGTACATACAGGCAATATTTTTAGAGTTCAGGGCCAAAATAGTTAAAACGGAACCCATAAGGTGCGATTTTGTCCATCACAGCTGATTATCTCAGCAACTACTGAAGTTATCGGCTTGAAATTTAGAATTTATTATTATTATTATCATAAGCCTGTTGTGTCCCACTGCAGGGCAAAGGCCTCCCTTCCCTCTTTCCACTCGTCTCTGTTGATTGCAAGTAGGGGCCAATCCTTGAGGTAGGAGTTTAGCTCATCCCGCCACCTTCGCCTGGGCCTTCCACGAGGGCGTCGTCCGTAGTTTGGGAGCCATTCAGTGGTGGTCTTTTTATTCATAGATATATGCAAGTATTACAGGCAAACTATAGCGAAGTCTCTATCGAAAACAGTGTTTAAGATATCTGGCTTAAAAGTTTTCTTGGGTTAACGGACACATAACTTAGACGGTGCTACCTAATTAACATAAATAATGACTACCTCCGTGGCGCAGTGGGCGTATAGCCGGCTGAGACGCAGGAGGTAGCGGGTTCGATTCCCGCCGCGGAACAAATGTTTGCATGATCTACAGATATGTGTTCTGTGTCTGGGTGTTTTTCTATATATTATAAGTATGTATTTACAAAAAAAGTATATATGTACGTATTCTATCAGTTATCTGGTTCCCATAGTACAAGCTCTGCTTAATTTGGGGCTAGATAGCGCTGTGTGAAATGTCCGGTAATATTTATTTATTTATTTATTTATAAATAAACTTTCTAGGTTCGGAACCCTCGGTGCGCGAGTTCTACTGGTACTTGACCGGTCTTGTTTGTTTTGTGCGGACTAAAAGGAATTCAGCAGGAAGAGACTTCGAAAAAAGAAAACAAATACCTACCGCTTCTACTTTTTACCAAATCATGCAAACAAAGTAAAAAGTACGTTTTTTAATTTTTTTTCATAAAAAAATAAGTCGACAACAGGTAAAAGTGTTTTTGTGATCTGACACATACATTATTATACTGGGTGCTCCGAAATATGTATGTTAATAAAGACTGATTTTGCCCCAGAAAATAAAAAAACTATTAAAAAAATAAAATAGAATTTAATATTTTTTTCAGAATAAGGAAATGAACTTTTATTTGGCCTTCAAACTAGCTTCCAAAAACTTACGTACATATTAACAAAATGTGTGTCATATGTTCATTCACATAAAGAAACTGACAAACAATTTTTCCGAAATAAGCCGAGTTTTACCAAGTGATACTTCAATGAAAAACATTGAGAAAGATTTCGAGAAGTTGTAGAACAAACATCATTCTCAGTGCGGTCATTGACCTTCCCTCTTTTGGGTTAGTATACACATTCTGTAGCAGCTTATACAAGCTTGGAAAAGTGACCCAAGCATACATTCATTTGTCAGCGCAGTGAATGACCTGCGGTTTTGATTTTATTAACATTCCTTGTTTTTAAAGGTTTTTGGGAAATATGGTAGGCACTAATTCGAAAGGTTATGGTTTTACCTGAACCCTTGCGTATCGTGACGTAAGCAGAACCACATTCTCTGAAGGGTCATGATGGTTTGCTCAAGTGTGTTCAAGTTGATTTTCAATGTCTTACACGTTTGGAATTCCTTTCTATTATGCTACACTAGCGTCCGCCTGCGGCTTCGAACGCATGATTTACCAATAAAAAGTAGCCTATGTTTTGAGCTCGGTCATAATCTATCTACATACCAAGTTTCATCGAAATCGGTAAAGCTGTTTAGTTCTGAAAACGTAATAAACAGAGAGACAGAAAGCCAGAGAGACAGTTACTTTTATTATGGTCGAATTTATAACATCACTACGGGTAACTTCAGTTCAAAGTTAAAGGGCACACACAGCATAACTAGGTCTATTAAATTAAGGTCCTAATTCGTGACTTATTTCTTAACTAGCTGACCCGCCCCCGGCTTCTCATGGTTGGATTTCAATAAAACATTACCCTCATTTTGCGCAGTTGGCTAAAAAGTAGCCGAATGCCCTTTCCCAGGATATAATCTATCTCCTTGCAAAATTTCATACGATCCGTTCAGCCGTTGAGTCGTGTAAAGGTAACAAACAAACTAACAAACAGATTTATGTATGTATATACTGCATTAAAATCCGTTGAGTAGTTTAAAAGATCTAAGCGAACAGACAGCGGAAGCGACTTCATTTTATACTACATATGTAAAGATGATTATATTCTAGTTGTGGGAGGGAATGCCTACAAGAACTGACGTAGGAATTGTATTGCACGATTACGTTCGCCCACCTTTGTCGTAAGGATGAAATAACTTGACAGTATCTTTATTTTACAAACAAATATTGTTATTTGCTTGGCTTTAGACATTTTTTGTCTTTTTTTGGGTGTTCAGATTTCGTTTGAGTTCTTATTATTTGGTGGAATGGTATTACATTGTACTTCGGCAAAGAATTCTAATTTTCCTGTCTGTAAGGTGTGACGAGGATAAGATGCTGCTTTGATTCGTGATTAATTTAATAATTCTCTAAAAATTTATATTTTATTTATTATTATTTTTTATTTGTCTTATTATTTTAATTTTGTTTTATTATATTTTGTTTATTTAAGTACATATTTCCCTTCAGCTAGTCTACACAGAACTGCTCTAGAATTGTCATGCTGTGTACACATGCTTTGGGATACAATCTGTACGTAAAATTTAAACATGTTTAGTAATACGTAAATACGTTTACGGATCGTTTTGTAAGCCGGTCTTAATCTTTGACTGATAAAATAGTGCCACAAAATGCGCATCCAACTAACTTGACCTACAGTTTCATTCAAATTACAGGTATCGGGAGTTCATGTCTATTGGTTCCTCTTTTTTGGAGTAGATATTCTGCATTGCAGTTATTCTGGATTTCAGACTTTTGCCTATATTTGTGCCACTAAAGCTACACGTATACCAAATTTCAGCACTGTAGGGTCACTAATGTACCCTGTGAATTTTGTCAAAGTTTCGTCTTCATTATGGCTAATAACTTAAAAACTACAAGTTTAGCTCATTTAGTCACACTGAAATTGTGCCATCTCTACCTACCTATATACTAAATTTTACGATGATCGGATAAACGTTTCGAAAGTTATCCTCGGACAAACAAACATACATAGATACATACAACGCCGATTTTCCCAACTTGATTTAGAGATCTCGCTTCGCTCGATCAATTATATTTTGTATTTGTTTGATTGTATTCTGTTTTGTGTGCCATAATAAATAAATAAATACATTCCAGTAGGTCTACTATTTCGGTATTAAATATCTTGGAACAATAAATCACTGATTGCATTGCATGGCTAACCTTTTATTACGAAATGCTCTGAGCGTCGTTCACGGCAACATGATGTGATTAGGTAAATTATAATTAATCTTAGCACAATTGCGTGACGTCTTTTCATCCAAAATACCTTAGTATCTTAGAACAAAATTCTTTGGTCAGTGTGTGTTACCAGTGATGACATATGGCACAGAAACGTGTTTTTTCTCTACGGGCCTTATAAAAGACTCGAAATCGCTCAACGTCAGCTCAGCAATCAGAAAATCCAAGTAGAATTCTGACGAAGAAATTACAAACCAATGTCACTGACATAACCTAAAGGATTAGCAAGCTGAAGTTGCCTAGGCACATCGCTTCAAGAACTGACGGCCGTTGGGCCAGAAAGGATCTCGAGTAGAGAGAGTTCTAAATCTAGGGTATGAGGAAACCGAAGAATTGTTGAAAGTGATAAAATAAATTATATAAAATTATACACGTAGAATCTTGCTAAGCTTATTGAACTATTAACATTAAATAACGATTAACATTACAATATTGCTGATTAATAAAATAGTTAAAATTAATATACTTATACTTATATATTATATATAGATAAATATAGATAGGTACTTAATCTATAATAGGATTGAATGTACTAATAATTATAAAATAAAATATTATAAAATTTATTAATTTAATTGTAAAATAAAATAGCTTAATATAATATAATATACACAATTACAACCAGAATGTAATTATTATACAACCTCAACATGTCTAAACAACTTATTTATGTATGGAAGGTAAAGCAGTACCTACAGCACAAGTCTTGTACTTAGTGTAGGTACTGCACGCCAATACTTGTACAAGCCAATAATTGAATTTTAATTAAAATATGTTTTGTTATATGTATATTGCTTGATTTGTGAAATAAATGATTTTGATTTGATTTGATTTGATTTGAAGGATCTCGAGTAGAGACCATACACTGGGAAGTGCAGCGTGGCCGCACAAGATCGGCCGTTCTGGAAACCTATGATGGAGGCCTATGTTGTGTGGACGTCTTATAGCTGATATAAATTTGATGATGATAATGATCTTAGCACATATTCACATATATGTAGATCTCGTCTATAAACAGAACTCGTTGAAGAAGTGTAGGAACATATTCCTACGTTTCTTCATACCCTATTGCATTGAATCGCCCACTTGAATCATGAATGAGGAATTAATGGTAACGAGCTATGCTATGACAGAGCTCACACGGAGATTGTCAGTTTTGTTCGAGTTGAATCTAGATTTACGTGCAATAGCATTTCTTCAATTATCCACTTGAATCACGAATGAGGAAGATATCACCGCTCTGCTCCCTCCTTTTCAGGAATTACAATTTCGTTAAAGTTGATCTTGCCACGTCCAATAATAGAGAATTGAACAAAAAGAGAATATATTTATATCCTACTAGCTAACCTCCCGCGGCTTCGCACGCGTGGTCTGTCAATAAAAACATTACCCTCCTTCTATGCAGTCCGGTAAAAAGCTTATGCCAAATTCCGGCTATAATCTATCTATACACCAAACTTCGAAATTATCAAAATCGGTCCAACCGTTTAGTCATGAAAATGTAACAAGCAGACAGACAGAAAGACAGAGTTACTTTAGAATTTATAATATTGTACAGCAACGTCCACATAAATCATGAATAAGAAAGATATAATTCTTGCCAGCTTCATTCAAGGGACACGAAAATTTCGTTAAAGTAGATCTTTTCACGATCTGTATGTAGTGGGTGACATGCATTGAACAGAATGATGTTCGTGCAGTAGCGTTACTTCACATCTTATTGCATTATTTCGCCCACCTATTGTCACGAAGAAGAAATAATTTATTGCATCGTGCTTTGTGTGTTTCCAGCCTTTGGTTCAAACTGAGTTTATGTAACTTATGTCTTTTTGCCAAGAGGTTATTATAATATACGAACTATTACTAACTCCTTAACACGCCCTTCTTCTTCTTAGCGTAGCAACAGTTCTACGTTTTGTTTCATATTATGTTAGACAGGTGTTTAGCCACAACAATAGCATGTTTAGCGGTTATTAGGTCGTCCATCGCGCAGGTGTTCAAGCACAAAGGGCACAGTAGCAAGTGATGCATTGACTGCGCAGGATCATCGCAGTCACACTGCGTTAAGTTAGGGTCCCTGAATCCCCATTTGCACATATTAAGTCTACAGCCTACCTGTGTACCTATGCAGCCAAAACGTGGACAGTTACGGTGGGACTGGTCCATAAATTGAAAGTCGCTCAGCGACCTATGGAAAGGGATAGCCCTTTCCAGAGGTCGCTGAGCTCGGAATTTCTCTGAAGGATAGAATCCGAAACGAGATTATCTGACAGAGAACCAAGGTGATCGACTAGTTCAGAGGGTCAGCAAGCTGAAGTGGCAGATGGCCGGTCATTTCTGCCGCAGAACCGATAACCGATGGGTTAAACATGTTCTGGAGTGGAGACCACGTCTAGGCAAGCGAAATGTAGGACGCCCTCCGGGATGGAGTGACGATTAGCGCGCTGTGGCTGGCAAGTCTGGATGAGAAGAGCTGAGGATCGGGCTCAATGGTGCACCCTGGGAGATACCTACGTCCAGCAGTGGACTGCTATAGGTTGATGATGATGAAGTCTACAGCGGGCAACTTGTGTGCAAACCCTGTTTAAGCACTTCCAGACTGGCTACGGCAGATCGTGACTGGGTGGTAATTGTTCCTAGTGGGTGGTAAAATCGCGCCCTAAAAGAACAATTCAAAATTTGAATCCGAATAATAAAAATGAACATGCATGAAATTTAGTTTTTTACCAAATGTGTTATACTAAAGGTAAGGATAAAATTTTGTACCTCTTGTTAAGCTTATTGCACGCACGGAGGATTATGAGATTTGGCATGGTTCAAGTTTTTAAGGAGTGGAAGAAGGAGTTATGAAATTAAAAATAAATCTAAAATAAAAAAACGTTTGAAGTCGACCACTGTGCACTAGTACTGATAATGTTTCCTTTGCAGCCAGAGTTATTCGTTTATGGATTGGTTAGACTAGTTACAATCGTTTTGTTTGATAAAAACTTTAGTGAAATAAGTACTTATCACTTTATTTCTGTATTAAATTTTATTTTATTTTTTGAATTTTTGGAAAACTTACAGTTAGGTTACAGAAAAGGTATTTGAGTAGAAAATAAACAATAATAAATGCTACTTATTATAAGCAGGCCAATTAAAAATTTCCGCAAGTAAGGTAAGAGATGAATAGGCAATATACAAACAGGTAAGGTATTTTTAATTAAAGTAATTAAGGTATTGCCATTTTTAAACGTATGCTCAGAGAACACTATCTGAGTATTTGTCGCTAAATATATATGTATTTATTATTAATTATTTGTTTCTTAAATAAGTCTAAGTATGTATCTATGAATTATTATGAGTAGTTATTATTTAGATTCATGTAGTTTTCATTTATGCAAGTTTTATATATTTTTTTTTTATTTTTATATAATTAGTATTAGTATGTATGTACATGTAGTATGTCAGGTACACCCCAGGTAATGTCTACACAGTCCATTCCATCTAAAGGTTGTCTGGTAGAGATCGCTAATTAGCGATAAGACCGCCAATTGTATCCATAGATTTACGTAGTTGTTTTTTTTTATATGTATTTGTTTCGTGGTGTGCAATAAAGTATTATCTAATCTAATCTAATCTAAGGTAGACGACACTTAAATTGAGAAAATAAATTAAATATAGGAAATATACACTCGTGAGCAAAAAAAATCGACTCAGGACTCACGCTCGCGGTTAAAAGTCCCTAGCCAAAAATCTGAAGCTTTCATTCTATTTCTGAGTTTAACATCTCAAAGCCGTTAGTTTAAGCTTTAAAATAAGTGGTCTACTTTATTATGTAATTTATTTTTTGGTAAGTAAAAAATATTAAATGAGAAGAAGTCTTAAACAATGCAAAAAGGTAATAATTAACAGTAAAGAAAATACAAGCTATCATATATGTTCAACATAATACAAAATATGTCAGTGATTGCACGAAGAAAGAGGTTTCTACTTCTATCTACAATTATGTAATACACAGAAGTGCGCATAATTTAATGTTAATTTCGCTTTATGATACCTATCAAATTATAATATTTTAACCATAACATCTCCATGAATATACTGAAGCGAGATAATAACATGCTGAAATGCAATCACCATTTCTCATTGCACTTTCTACTTATACTTCTATAATTATCTTATGTTTATTGTAAGGAAATGCATTATTACGAATTATGAACAATAGCCGTCTGGCAAAGTCAAAGCATTAACTGACGACCCAGTTTAGCTGGACCCAACCACCTGATGTGACGTTACCTCACGACCCGATCACCCAACCAGTAAAAATAATAATAAAGCGGGTCACAAACGATGAAGATGCTATAATATTTTATGTTAAGATAAGATATTGCTCGCTATACAATCCATCATTATCATCATATCAGCCAAAGGACATCCACTGCTGAACATAGGCCTCCCCTTTAGATTTCCAGTACTACCGATCTTGTGTGGCCTGCACCTAACGGCTCCCAGCAACTTTTATCAGGTCTTCTTTCCATCTAGTGGAGATACGTCTTACGCTGCGTTTTCCAGTGGGTGGTCTCCACTCGAGAACCTTTCTGTCCCAACAGCCATCAGTTCTTCAAAATATGTATCCAGCCCACTGCTACTTCAGGTTGCTAATCTTTTGTGCTATGTTGGTTCGTCTACGAATCTCATCATTTCTAATTCGATCTCGTAGAGAAACACTAAACATCCAATGCAATCCAATGTAAGATGAAAATATATATTAATCTTCGCCGTTGGATTATATGTCGAGCGATATTTTATCTTAACATAAAATCATTTTCATCGTGTGTAATGCTTTTTACGGTTAGCCAGACATCACCCAACCAGCCATCACTGAACCACAATGTTGTACGTGACGTCACATCGGGTGGTCCGATCCAGCCAAAGTGGGTCGTCTGTTAATGCTTTTAGCAATAAAATTTAGCCTTTACAGTTTTACGAATCCAACTCAGAAGGAATTGAATTGGCAAATACTATTTCACTTTCTACAATTAATTGAGCAACAATCGCTTATTGTAACGAGATGCATCCAATTATGCACACCCACGGTTTGGTAAGAGGTATCGTAACATGTTGTTCACGGAATATCAATCTGTACTGCATCTGAATAATCAGATGATTTCAATTCAGCTTTTATACAATAATTGAATGGCTCAATTGGCCATTTATAACAAAACATATGAATGTTATATATCTTGTTATGAACATCGAGATAAAAACTCACCTTATAAAATAACTAGCTGACTAGGTGTGGCTATTCAATAAAATATTACCCTCATTTTGCGCAGTTGGTTAAAAAGTAACCTATGTCCTTTCCCAGGATATAATCTATCTCCCTTGCAAAATTTAATTACGATCCGTTCAGCCGTTTAAACGTGTAAATGTAACAAACAAATAGTTATGTACTCGTATGCAATACATATATGTATTACATACGAGGAACCTTTCTCTTGAATCACTCTATCTATTGCTGAAAACTGCATTAAAATCCGTTGAGAAGTTTAAAAGATCTAAGGGAACAGACAGCAGAAGCGACTTTATTTTAGACTATATAATGATTTAAATAATTCTGTATTCAATTTAAGAAATAGATTGCCAAAACATATCAGATTTTTTTAAAGCCTTATGTGCCTGTAATTTCGACAGCAACCGCTCTTCAAGCCGAAATACAGTGATGCTGCTGCAGTAAAATAGGTATGCTGGGATTAAGGACTTTTCTACTCTTGTACAATGAATTTCACATCATTATTTTATCGGAATAGAATTAATAGGTACCTCGTACCACAGCTTTTTGCGGTTACCACAGTTAATAAACAAATTCTGGTCAAGTCATTACATTCTAATTCATATCAAAGGCGTGTTGGCAATCCCTTTAAAGAAACTTACATTTCAACACTTCGAGAGTTTTACACTGAAAATCGTGACTAAAAGAACGGGTCGGGTACAACACCTCCCAACAATTTACTAAATACTTCATGAGCACAACCACTGTGATTTACTAAATCACAATACTAGTGATTTGCCAAATACTTATTTTGGTTTGAATCGAAAACCGGTGATTATGGCTATTAAGTTTATGCCATTCAATTGTCCTAAATTGTCGTGGATTAGAACAATGATGTCGTGCAGCCTTCGGGAGTTGATTGCTGTCATCGAATTTGAGCTATTACTTCGATTACAAAGTTATTGTTCTCAAATTACGATGTTGAAGTTGTAAATAACAATGTTGGCAAATTACGTTTGAAAACGTTTGAAAAAAAATTACGTTGGCAAATGTTATCTTCAGATTTATTCAGTACAAAGATAATCATACATAGAGAAGGAGATGGCAAACAAAAATGCTTACAACATCCATATTATTATTAGATTCGAAAGTAACTCGGACTGTCTGTTTGTTAGGTTTTCACGACTTAACGGCTGGACTAATTTCGCTAGCATTTGGTATATAGAGATGATAAGATAGACAGATTGTGACCAGGATTGTCTATATGCTACTTTTTAGGCTGCACAAAAGGACGGTAAAGTTTTTATTGAAAAAGACGCGTGTGTAGCCGCGGGTAGAAGCCTGTACGTACATAAAGTTTATGTTTAAATTATCTTAATTCAGTATTAATGTGTTAACAATACAGATTAAATGATAAATATATTTAAAAAGTAAACATTTTATTAATTAAAAAGTTTTCTCCATTATTGTATGACCCAGTGTGGTTTCCATAATGTTTTTCTGGATGTATAACCCAGTTCTATGTATACTTTTTGCAATGAATATTATGATGACCAACAGTAAAACCAACAATTCCACAATTTAGTCAAACCGTGCAATTATTTCAGTAGGTCAACTCATTTAGTAAATACCATAGTATTTATTGCAGATTGTTATCTCAAACTTATGAAATTTAATTTATTTGTAGATACATGTTTTTTAAATTTTGCTCGAGAATGGGAAGTTTATCATTATTATTACCTATTAAGACGTAGTTTATTCACTGATTTATAATTTATTCGTTCAATTGCTGTTATCTCATTTCCTATTAAATTTTTCACAACTGGTGTTAGTTACCAGGATGGCACAGTGCGATTCAATTGCAATTACTAAACTGAATTGCTTTAGTATATTTTGATAGCTTTTGAATGTGTCTTAAATTACGCTTAGTTTTGTGTTAAAAATAAACAACATGTTACGATGTTGTTTATTTGTACGAAGATAAAAATCTAAACTCATTTCACTTTCATTAAGTTCCGAGAACGAGCGATCTGTTTACGAGTTCGCAAGAATACTCTCTTTGGCGCGGTTTCCTCGGGCAAAAACCTTGCATTCTGTAACCTTGAGTGCATTTCATAGCCAGTGTTGTAAATCTTTGTAGGCAAATTAGAAATACACACCCAAATTAAACTAGTTAGACAGGCGATTTCGTAACCAAGACTATGTTATCTAGGTACGCTAAGAGCTAGAGTGATTCATAGATAACAATTTATAATAAACGATTTCTAGGTGTTTATAAATTGGATAAAGGAAATTCTAATTATTGGACACACTGGAACAAAGATTAACTGGCGGAGTGGAATTTACTAAATTGAGGAAATACTCGTATTGGCCTTATGATTAATAGGATGTAATTATTTTAAAAGATTTATAATGATTTAATTGTTAGCTAATGTAAGATATTTTATATCTATACTAACTAACTTAATAGCAAAGAGTAATAAAATGTTTGTATAATCATACTACTTCACTAGTTATAGGAAATAATAAATATAATAAATAATAATAATAAATATTTAGAAGCTTCCAGTAGCTAATCATTTTTTTTGGGCTAGAACTTTTCTTAAAAAAAATAAGACTAGATACCGATTCCAGAAAATTGCTAAAGTTCTTGGTCATAAATAAAACCGAATTACTTATATAATTTAACAAATCTAGTACGTTGTATCATTAGTCTCGACTTCATTTGCATGTATAGAATACTGACAATCGTAAATCAGCCACTGTTGCAACACTGTCAACGTCCGAGTTGTCAATAAAAACATAATTATTCGTCAATTTTCCTAATTAGCAATAAGTTAGTTTTTGTTCGATGTTTAGTAATAAACAGTAAGTGGCACTTTCGATTCCGCTTTCACTTTGCCTTGAGTTTTGCTCGAGCATTGACCGTGCTTTACAAGGCATTGTGGACCTGAGGATAGTAATGGCGAGATATTGAACCTAAAGGACGGACCGGATGTAACCAATCAGATATTCAATAGAAAAATATCAGATATTCAAAAGAAAAAAATAAGTTTTAATCGTGATGAGAAAATTAGGAGACATTCCACGAAGAGCAACGATTATGAGCGCACTAATTGTATACCACGAATAGCAATGATTTATATTTTGGCTTGGTGCTCTTCGTGGTATACTAAAAATAATTTGAGATACGGCTGATTTAAGTTTGAATAACCCAAACTGATTGTGATACCACCAATTTAATTTTTTTTATAAAAGTATCTTTTAATTGATACAATCCATTAATATAATTGATAAAACAATATAAAATACCCCATCACTAGAAGCTACTACATTGTAGGTTCCCTTCGTGGAAAAATTTGAAATAATTTTTAGTATTCCACGAAGAGCACCAAGCCAAAATATGAATCTATATTGCTCTTCGTGGAATACAATTGGTGCTCTTAAAATATGTGCTCTAAAAATCATTGCTCTTCGTGGAATGCCTCAAAATTAGGGCTTGATGACTTTGCGCACCAATACTTAAAGACAATGTAACTAGACCAACCTGTTTGTATTGCGCAACCATACCTATGCTAAGTATAGGTCCCATAAATTAGCAATCATTAGTTCTAGGCTAGATTTTCCGAACTGTATACGACGTGAACACTACAATAGGGACAAAAAGAAATGATACCCAGAAGTGTTATCAGAATTAGATGTCATCGCCTTTTTTTCAAAACGAACAAAATCTTTGCGCAAACGAAATTATTCATCGAATTTATCGCAACATCTTCATTATTTTTAATTGTAATTTCATTTCTTACACAATTAATACAAAATGACATAACCGAACTGTAATCTTTTTATCGAACCGCAATATTTTTATGTTCATTGCAATAGAAGTGTTACAAAGAATTTGAAATTGTTTTAAACAATTTAATCCAATAATTGGAAGTATTAAACAACTGACAAAGTAAATTATCAAGATATGGAATGTAACACGTGCTTTATCTAGATATCGAGAATTCTTATGTAATTTATATCGTAATCTGTACACCTGTTAAACAATGTTGTTCTAGGTTAGTCTATGTGTATAGATCATAGAGAGGAGATAATATCTGTTTATCTTATCAGAGAGAACCAGCATGCCCTAGAGAAATTTAAAGATATATTATGTTTGGTTAGAACAATGAATAATTATAATATGTATGTAATGCTGGAAATCTTAATTAGAGATGGTCTTTCAATTTTACACGACTATGCAAAAACTATACCTAACTAGTAGTTCGCCTCGAACTGAGTACTCGCGAGTCTCCGATTAAAACAAATAAATATTATTTGTAATCTTTGACTATCAAAACAGTGCCACGAAATAGAACCACCTAACTTGGCCTACAGTTTCTTTCAAATTACAGGTAACGCCAGTTCATGTTAATTGGTTACTCTTTTTTAGGGTACAAATTGCAGGTATTTTAGATTTCAGACTTTTGCATATATTTGTGTCACTTGAGCTACACACATACCAAATTACAGCACTGTGGGGTCAGTGGTGTACCCTGTGAATTTTGTCAAAGTTTTGTTTCTATTAGGGCTAATAAATAAAAAAAAACTATAAAGACTACTAAAATTAAAAACGGATAATATTCTCACGGACAAGTATTATGAATGTCTATAGGGATCAGCTGCGAGTCTAAAGATCTACGTTCGTATGAAGTAGTCTTCACCCAGTGTCAAAGAGTAAGCTGTCCATAGGTCTCCGACTGGGCTAATAGTTATAGTTTTATCTTTCATATCTAGTGGAGTCTTTATTTAAACACGTCTCACGCTATTCTTGAAATATCTATTATCTGGCATTGGAGATGCAATTTCAGTTATTCATCCAACTAGATTAAAGCACAATCATATTAATATTGCATACACAATTATGCAATCAAGAAGTGTCATGGGTCAAAGTTATTTACGCACAACGAGGAATAAAATGAACATATTATGCAGTTTGTGGCAAATGAACCAATTACTTTTAAGGGATCATACACATTGGAATATAAGATCTTTTGATTTGTTCATTTACCATAAATTCAGATTATTGGTTGGCAAGGTGGTAAATCTAATCTGTCCTTAATTATAAAACAGAAATCACCAATTCGTTTCGTCTACACCACATTTAGCACCAACATGCTTACAGACAAATAAACGACAGTTTTAAAATGCGTTTTGGTATTAAAGTAGTTCTATAAGTGCATTTTTCCTCTAACGCATTCTTGAGAGAATGCGTTAAAAGTTGGCATGACGCCGTAAAAGCCGGGACATATTGTCAATATAACTTTGTATGTTTAAATACACACACCAGAAAAAGTTTGAACTCAGCTAAGGCTCTTATGAGTTGGTAGTTAACCGCCCATCAACACATAAGTCATAACTCTGACAGTCAGCAACTGTTTAATTCAGAATCTACGAAAGTCTTTGTTTTATCGGAGTTAAGATCTAGGTTGTAATTATAACCCCCAGGTTACATAAAATATAGAGTAGGAGTCATTAGTTCTTAAAAATACAGGATTCAGAATAAAATGTAAACAAACTTTTTTGGATGCATGTATCCCTCAAGTAGAGGGTAACGAACTACAAGGCGCCAATGCTCAGGTAGGCTTTCAATCTCAAAGCCCACAACGTTAATTTGAAATATTAGAATCTCAATCCGGTTAAGATTACGTAATAAAGATGGTGATTAAGAAATCCACTGATTTTGACGGCTTGCTCTGATAAGGTGAATGAATTCAATATTAATTACCTATTTGGGCATCGGATGCGACTGTATTACTTAATTATTTAAATGTTGATTTTGGGCTTAGATTATTAGGTTAAAGAGAAGTCAAAGAAAAAGTGGCAAACAACAGATCAGGGCGCCAAACCAAATCTTTTAGAAAACCATCACGTTTCAGGAGCTTTTTGTTTCAAGCTTGTAGCAATATTACTTCGATTTGAACCACAAAACGTTTAAACATTACTGTTTTAATCCTAATAATGTGGTATATTTAGTGATTTCTAGTGATCACATCACGTTCAGTATAAAACATTGCGAAAATAAACACGATTTACTTCATTTTTAGGATAATTTTACGCTTTAATTGAGCTCTAATGTGAAACGTTTTGAGTGAACGATTTATGGTGACGTCACCAAAACTGCTTCGCCTTTACAATAATGAAGTAAGCTTAATAATTGGGGGTCATGGTACGAAATGTCAGTGTAATATTATATTAATATTGCTATAAGAGATTGAGGTTGCCCTAAGAAAAGTTTTTATATATGACGAATAGAATAAAATGACATGTAGCGTACAGAATAGAAGCTTTTACTTGTACGACCGTGTTTCCGATCTATTTCTCTCTTCTTTCGTAAAGCAAGACACATCTAGGGTGGTCATTTCAGGCCGGTAGTTCATTGGAAGTTTTAAAATTTAATTGCTGGGGTCACTACAGTCTTTTTCAAATAGCTAGTCACTTATGACAGAAATCAGAACGTTCATTTGCCAGAATATAGGTACATATGTTTCGAAATATTCTACCATACAGATGGTTTGTGACAGGTATCTAACGTAAAATATGACATAAATACGTGTCGTCACACAAAAAGTTGAATATTTCTATTTAGCAGTGAAAACATTAAGCAAACTTACAAGAAAAACTACTAAAATAGACTCACAAAAATAATAATAAAACAAACTGTGTCACAGGTGACTATCTATTTGAAAAAGACTGTAATCAATGTATTTTCGTGTATTGGTGACCTATTTGTTTTACCAGATCATCAAAAACTAAATATTGAATTGAGAGGGTCAGGCATCGCATAAACAATCTGTACAGTAACCGTGTGAACGTCTATACCCCAGTTCCACAATTGCGACACTAGAATAGATGGTAATGAGTGAAGATATCAACTGATGAGCAAAAACAAACGTTGACCCACTGTCCCACGATCTTGCTCAATGGTTCCGAGGAAGTGAATTTATTTTTATTGTTTGGTTCCGTATGTTGACAGCGCAACAATGGGACTGCGGCTAAGAAATTATCAAGCTGAGCTTTTGAGGCTGTCAAGACAGATGACCCGATTTTGTCAAAGATTAATTATTTGGATTAGATTTGTTGCTGGAGATTAGGTTGGACGTTTCATTATTCCGTCACCTTGCTATGATATAAACAGTTAGAATGTAGTGTCGTACTTTCCGATTCTAGATATATATATATAAAATTACTACTTAAACTTAAATACATAATATATGACGTAATACACAATATACATAAATTTTCCTAAATTTTTTCGGTAGACTTTTCAATTTTTTTCAACTAAAACTTATACGGACTATTACGAACAAAAAAAAAACCAAATCTGTCCAGCCGTTCTCAAGTAATGCGCTTATAACGAACACCGTTTCATCACCCAAATATTATAAATGTGATAGTTTGGATGTTTGTTTATTTATTTGTTTGTTTGTTTGTTACCTAATCACGTCGTAGCGGCTGAACGGATTTCGATGAAATTTGGTATATACGTAGATTATAACCTGGATTACCACGTAAGCTACTTTTTATCCCATAAATCAGGTCCCATGGGACATAAATAGGGTGTCAAATCAAATTGCAACAGCGAGTGTAACTTTATTTCTAGGTACGAAGTCGAGGGCAACAGTTGGTTTTTAATAAATAGAAAATACCCGACGCATACCCGTCTAATAACTTAATATAATGTATATTGAAATTTAAAAAAACTGTGGTGATGTGTCGAGAATTTCTCTTTAGCATTAAGTTTGCCTTTGTATTTTTATACGTAATTAAGTATTTTCAATCAATCAAGTCCAATCTAATTGGTTGACTAGGTTGGGTCTTCCGTAATCTTTATCACGGAATGCTACAAAAGTATTCAAGTATCTATTGTTGCTCGTTTTACATTGGAGGTTAACAATTAGGCAATGTTGGGAAGCCTTGGATGAACTAAACGGTACAAGCCCGCGTGATTCAACGTAATGTGCTTATATTTTTTTATGTGTGGGATTTATTACTTTATATTTTACTAGCTTCCGCCCGCGGCTTCGCACGCGTGTTTTGTCAATGAAAAGTAGCCTATGTGTCAATCCAGGTGTCATCTATCGACATACCTATCAAATTTCATTGAAATTGGTTCCGCCGTTTTGACGTGCTTGATTAACAAACAAACGTCCAAACTTTCGCATTTATGATATTAATGTGATTGTGAGGTCGAGATTTTATGGTATGAATTAGTTTGAAGGTAAGCAGTTCCTGTTTATTAGCGCCGTGCATTCAAAATAATGTCTAAACAGCCAGCTATGAACTAACAAAAGATTCCTAATAGACGGAAATAAGTTTCACACATAATTATCTAGCCCTATCTAGGCAAATTGCTTATCTAGGCATATATATAAAGATATGGTCCACAAGCAGAGCTAACTAAACCACGGGTTTTTTTAAGAATCTTCACTTGTTATGAGCAATTTTGCTCTAATTTGAACAAACTGGTTAAAAACATGAAAATTAACAGACTTAGTCTAGTGGGTAAGGTCAAAAACCTTTGCGACCTATTGTTGACGAAGTAAATGCATCGGATGAAAGAATGGTTTGGGTAACAAAAGGCTTACAAAAACTGTGTGTAGTGTAGGACAATAAGGAAGTTAAGCCACATTGTGGACTGTCGATAAATTATAATATATATGGATAACCAGATGGATATGTTCAGCAAGTTTCCGCCCGAGGCTTTGAACGCACGGTTTGTCAATAAAAGTAGATGTATGGCATCCATCTATAGGTGTACCAAATTTCATCGAAAGCGGTTAAACCGTTTAGTCGTGAAAACATTTCAAAATAATTTATAATATTTAGGTATATAGTGTGGATTTGACGATCATTTTCGTCTGCATCCTCAGATCGCAGATCATGCTTACATTTAATTTTGTTCAGCGGCAGGAAACGAACCCGTAACCTCCTGCGCCTCAGCTCTTCGCCCACAATCAATCGCGCCATGGAGGTCATCATTGGCACCTAAACGGGACGAATTGCATAAAAGAGAGTGAAAGGTCTCTTTCCTCACGATAGTGTCTCACGCCCCACGGCTGGGCATAGCAGCAGGACTTAATGCTAAACAGCATTTTACCAGTCACGGGTAAAAAACAAAGGTTGGCGTGATTTGCTAAAACAAAAGAAACTAAAACCGTTTTTACGAATTCTTAAATATGAGTTCTAAAATAAGTATAAGTGTAATAGTTTGTTAATTTGTTGAACCATAACGCCGCTGCTGTCGCATTGCTCAGTGGGTCATTGTCATCGCCAAGGCAGACACATTTTTATCCAGTGTGAAATTACCGGTAAGCACTCTTTATTATAGTTTTGCAACTAGTTTCAAATCTTTTATCGGTTTGCATAATTATTTTATCCATTCGCTGCGAAATCGAGATTCCTTGATTTTTACGTTATAAATCCATTGCACGATACTGTATTACCGATTTTACTTCTTTATTTAACACCCCATAATCCCCCGGTAATTAAAACAATACCCGGAAATTAACGTTTCATATTGATTAAGAATTTTTAAATGTAATCAAGTAAAAGGGCTCGTGGAAGAAGCCCTAAGCGATGGGTAGACCAGATCTGAACATATAGAGATGCTAGTCAGTACAGCTCTCCAGAAGGCAACTGATAGAAACCGCTGGAGTAAGTAGTGAACAAGGTTCACCAAAGGAGTCACGATCCTGAACAATGAGGCTATGATGGAGGAGGAAAATCAAGAACAGAGTCAGCGACACGGTCAGGTCAGGGAACTTTTTACAAAACTTGATAAAATTTGTATATCATCTCTGGTTGTCATACATAAAGCAAATAGGCTTTAAGTATGACCACTTTTTCACCCCTAGTGAAACATTTTACTGAGGAAAAGATTTGGAAATATCCCCAAATTTTTTCCGTAGTAGAATGTTGCGAAATATTTGGATACGTTCCTAAATCTTTTCCATAGTAGAATGTTGCAAATGGTTTGAAAATGTCCCCAAATCTTTTCCATAGTAGAATGTTGCAAAAGATTTGAAAATATCCCCAAATTTTTTCCCTATTAGAATATTGCACTAGTCACTAGGGACTGGAGGTAACATCGGACAATAGTCCGATGCACGGCCGCCTCTTGCATACTATTTAGAATTTTATCCGAGAAGCCGTCCCAAAGGGAGAATGAAGGGTATATCTTAGATTAGTTCCTTTTACTAATATTTTCAATCATGTTTGGTGTTCTGTAAACTAAAACAATGCATGTGTAAAAAAATAAGTGCGATAAAAAAGCATTATATCATTAATTAGTATTAAATGTAAATCGGGTAAGTGCTGCAATATTTATGGAATTTTATGTGATTTTTCAAGTTACTATGTGTAGGTACAAAAGCCGGTGTTGAGTTGCAAATTGCAACAACGTTAAATGTAGGCTGCCCTTCGAAAATATACGCGCTTATTTGTAACTAAGTCCAATAAAAGTTTAACGTAATTTTTTAAGGTCGAAAACCATAAAAATAATGGGTTTGGCTGTTTTGATTTTTAGAATAATTAGAATAAATATATTTTTAAACCAGGTTCTGTTATATGAAGCTGAGCTGTGTTTGCATCAACAGCTGTTAAACTTGAATATTATTGTACTCACCTTGAGTAAATACAGCATGTCTGGAATCACCCGTAGGAACAGCTGTTGCGACAGAAACCAAAAGAAACGTTACAACAATCCGAACACTGACACCCATTTCGTCGTCTTCCGCGAGGTTTCGATTCAAAAGTTCTTATTTTTAATTTACAAATGGACGCAACTATTTCCCGCGTGAGCTCGGTAATATTTGCGTCAGTAACAGACGTTCAACCCGACGGCGTGCAGTTATCGACTAAACATTGGCGCAGCACTTTCTATTACTTTATGCGTATGCGCAACTTTGACGCCCTCATCGGGTCTTTGTCACTCTGAAATTCTAACTATGCTTTCAAAGTAACGATGGCTTTTGGTTCGAAATGTATCGACTTCAATACATATACCATGATGAAAAATTGGATGCCTAATGTCGCTGGTTTGAGTTATATTGAATGCATTTTATGTTTTATTTCGCTGATATTGGTTTCATTATCGCTTGCGTGTTTCTGTTTGTCTCAGTGGAACTTCCATTGTGTATAAATGTACTATTATATTTACTGTGACATCGCGCATGCTTTATTAGATTGCGCTTTTCTATTTCAATTGACAATTACAATAGGTACTTATTATTATTGCAAAATAATTTGATGAATATTTTATGTTCACACCTCCATTGCATTATCATTCATAATCACCTATTAACACATGTCAATATTTGTGTACCTACATATCTAAACAATTATTGCGTACTATAAATAATAGAAGTTAGTTTTATAAAAGAAACAAATTCCATTACCTACTTAATTTTTAATTCAATTCAATTCAATACAAATACTTCAAATTTAAACATGTTTAGTCGCTAAATACGTTTAGTGATTTTTGTGCATGCCGGCTTTAATCTTTGACAAATAAATTGGTGCCACGAAATGTATAACCAACCTACTTGACCTACAGTTTCATTCAAATTAGATGTAACGGGGGCTCTTGTTTATTGGTTAGACTTTTTTGGGATACAAAAAGCAGATATTCTGGATTTCAGACTTTTGCCTATATTTGTGTCACTAAAGCTACACGAATACTAAATTTCAGCATTGTGGGGTCACTGGTGTACCCTGTGAATTTTGTCAGTTTTGTTTTTATTATGGCTAATAACTCAAAAACTACAAAGGTTAAACTAAAAATTAAAACTGGGTTGAAATGTACTAATAAACACCTTTCATTTGACGTCTCACTTGATCTAATAGTCTCATTTTCATTTTTTTTACTCCCCTTGAACCCCAATATCTCACAAACCCCCACATTTTTAGGTCATTTCATCACACCAAAATTGTGCCATCACTACCTACCTATATACCAAATTTCACGGTGATCGGATAAACACTTCGAAAGTTATCCTCGGACAAACAAACATACATACATATATACAATGCCGATTTGCCCAAGTGAACTCAGAGATCTCGCTTCGCTCGATCAATAAAATCAAAATCTACTAACGAATGTTTTGTTATATTATACCTTTCATATGCCAGATTATTAACACAAAATAGATAGGGTGGTAAGTTCTGGCCGATTTTGATTTTAATTACCTACACTTGAGCGTAGCGCTAGGACGTGCACCTACAATATTCTATAGCGATACAGCCGCCCATTGTACCACGACGTATTAGCGCCCGTTCATATGACAATTTCAACGCGCGCTGATCGCGCTCGGGCAGCTTTTCATCAGCGCACGCGTCGCGTCCGCTCAGAGTCAACAGCCGCTCTATCGGGTGACCACCCAAAATCCAACTTTATGTCATTCACATAAACCCTAACCGAGGGGAAGCGGACGCGGCGCGGGAGCTGCGCGTGTGCGACTCGTGTGCGTAGCGGTTTCTATTCGGGCGCTGAGTGTGCGCTCGTACATTAATATTGATAAAATATGTACTTTATGTGAATGACATAAACTGTAAATTTGAACGTTTCTGAGGAGCAAGCGGCGCGACAGCGTGTCGCGGTGTCGCGCCGAAAAAAATCGCGCTCGTGTGAACGCAGCCTTAGTCTTTATGACTTTAAGTTTTTTAGGTTAAGTTTTTGTAATTTGGTGTAACAATTAATATCTATCTATTCCACAGAAAAATACACAACAATTTTGATAAGAACAATATTATATTCAATGCCACGTAGACATTCTAACGTAAATTATCACAAGTAAATGTATTCAAATTATTTCACACAAAACATGATTTACGTCTCTTCAAAGCGCGGCACTTGCGGCTGGTGTTCGACCGACTTGATCCGAAACCTAGTACGCGCGCGTCTACGTGTGCGTGCGCCTGTTATCGCTTTTTCTAATAAACTTAACGTCTGTACCTATTTAATAAACAATTGTACATGTCGAATTAAAAAATAATAAAAGAAAATAAATATTAAGTAATAATACAAATTTAATTAATGCTATGACTATCACACTAATATTATAAATGCGAAAGTTTGGATGTTTGTTTATTTATTTATTTGTTTGTTACTGAATCACGTCGCAGGTAACAGCTGAACCAATTTCGACCTAATTTAGTATGTACTTAGATTATAACCTGGATTAACACATAGGCTACTAATTTGTATCCCATACATCAGGCCCCATGGGATAAAAATGGGGTGTCAAGTCAAGTTGCAACAGCGAGTTTAGCTTTATTTCTAGGTTACCTACACATTTAGTGGTGTAACGCGTACGAAGTCGCGGGCAACAGCTAGTATCTCTAATAGCTATGCAGTGAGGATATACTACAAGGGAGTATTCAGATACAAGTCCAAGTATTACGTTCAATAAATTCCCACTTTATTTAGTCGAATAAATTTATCTTTAAATCATTCTGTAGGCTGAGTGCGAACATTGCGCTTGATATACTATAAAGTATAAAGTTTTCGTATACCTTATTTTCTATGGAGATGTGAACAGCACCCTTAACAGGAAGTATATTTAACTTAGTTTTATAAACTTCCTGGTAGGGACGCTGTTCACATCTCCATAGAAAATAAGGTTTACGAAAACTTTATACCTTATACCTAGTACCTATATCGAGCGCAATGTTCGCACTCAGCTTACGATTTTCGTTATCTTTGAGTAAATAAACAATTCAAAAATCCCTCACAATAAAAGTTGCCACTAGCGCCCTCTCAAATCTTAGTGTAAACTAAAACTAAACTTCAAAACTCTTTCGGTAACTATATAACAAAACTCCTTAGTGCATGCATGACCCTCCTCTGAACCTTTTTGGTTGACTGCCATCTAGTGACAAGTAGCAGCACTGCATGCATAGTTTTTTTCATAAAGCTCTGCTCAGTTTGAAAATATTAGTATAGATGGCGCTGTTTACCAAAAAATAATAACGGCATCTAGCGTCGAGAAGTAAAACCATTATTTTAAAAGTTTGTTGCTATGGCAATAGATGTCGCAAAGCTGGCAAAATTTAATAGAGTAAATAGCTACGAGCGTAGTATATTATTTATCTGTGCTTGAGTTCCTAGCAGCCAAGTACACTCATGTTAAAAGAATAATAACTCTACGATAAATTTTGATATACCTTTGCGATAATATATAATGGAAAAAATTATAATTCGCCATTATAAAAAGTTAACTATACTTTGAAATTACTTCGCACCATTTTTGACATACTTACACCGGAACAAAAGTTTATAGATAATCGTCAATGATTCAGAACTGTTTAAAGTTGTTAAAGGGGCCGCGGAAAATTATTTATTCTACTGTATTATTATTTATTAGTCAAAATTCAGAACAGGACGATAAAATACCAAACTGCTGAAAGCTGCAGACGGATGTTAAGACATACAAATAGTATAGGTATAGTAATGGGGTTCCGTAGGCACCCTTCAGGAACAGAGCTCTAAACAAGTCTATTCCAGCAACCGTTATGATTTTAACAATAGGTTACTTGCAACAGATAATGCTTTCTAGAAATTTGGTGTCTATCAATATGTATAATTCTAATTATTTATTTCAAAGCTCTTTTTATTATGCCTGTGGACTGTATTATATTCTTATTTTTTAATTGTTTAATTTTCAAAACTATTTTAATAAAATTATGTCTGTTAACTGTTTATGATTATGTATTTTCATGTTTTGTATGTTTTAATAGTTCGTAAGTAGGTACTTAAACGAAAGTTTATATCTACTAGTAATTAATACGTATCGATAGATAATTGTAAACACAGTTGCTGCCCTGTACACACGGCAATGGCACCACGGAAGACCAGCGCTATAGTAGTATAAATATGCTACTATAGCACAATGTTGAGTGGTGACCGTTTGATCCCTTGAAGCTGTAAAATATTTAACCTTCTAAGTTAACGTAAAAAAAGATACGGCCGTTTATGCCGCAAAAAACGTATATTTCGACACTCTCAAGTGAATCAAAATTTATAGGGTACTTTCCGTTAACCTTGAACTATTAAATTTGGCAAGAAATATTGTCTTATACTACAAATATATATTTTTTTGATAGAGCGAAGCGAGATGTCTAAATCAACTTGGGCAAATCGGCGTTGTAGGTATGTATATTTGTTTGTCCAAGGATAACTTTCGAAGCGTTTATCCGATCATCGTGAAATTTGGTATATAGGTAGGTAGTGATAGCACAATTTTGGTGTGACTAAATAAGCTAAAAATGTGGGGGGTTGTTGGCATAATGGGTTTCAAAAAGGATAAAAAAAACCAAAATTAGACTATCCGGTCAAATGGCACGTCCAATAAAAGGTATTTGTGAGTACATTTCGATTCCGATTTTATTTTTAGTTTAAACATCATAGTTTTTAGGTTATTAGCCATAATACAAACTGAACTTTGACAAAATTTACAGGAAATAATTCAAAACCAGTGACCCCATAGTGGTCAAAATTTGGTATGCGTGTAGCTTTAGTACAAATATAGGAACAAGTCTGAAATTCATAATAGCTGCAATAATCAAATAAAAACATGAACTCCCGTTACCTGTAATTTGAATGAAACTATAGGTCAAGTTTTTTGGTTAGACATTTCGTGACACTATTTTATTGGTCAATGATTAAGCCCGGCTTGCACAACGATCCCTAAACGTATTTAGCTAATAAACATGTTTAAATTTTACGTATTTGTATGATTTGACAACTCCTTATATCTTATTATTCAGCCACTTAATACGTTTAGGCATCGTTGCGCGAGTTGCCCTAAGAATATATTTTTTTGTGTTTTGGGAGACTTGTGAGATCTCAGTTCGGGGCGAACCACTAGTTATTTATTTTGTGTTATAAAATTTGTTAATGTTGGCAAATTTTTAGGGAAGTTGCTTCTAAAGTTGTAATGTATTAATCTGTGTAAGGCTCAAGGTCGCTCAGCGTGCTCTGAAGAGGGCTATGTTTGATGTTTTTCTACGAGATCGAATGAAGAGAAACGAAGAGATTCGAACCAAGGATTAGCAAGCTAATGTGGATGTGGGCGGGGCACGTAGTTAGAAGAACTGACGGCTGTTGGGGCAGAAAGGTTCTCGAATGGAGACCACGAACTGAAAAGTGCAACGAGGTATGACCCCTACTAGAAATACTACCTAATAAAAATTGCTGGGAGCCGTTTGGTGCAGGCGGCACAAGATCGGTCGCTCTGGTAATTGATGGGGAAGGTATGTCGTTCACTGCTGAACATGATATGATGATGATGAGAATCTACCTGCCGCATTTGTCTATGGACGCCGCTATGTGAAGGTGTATTTTCAACAACACTACTGAATGGAAATAAAAATAGATATAGATATGACGACCTCCGTGGTGCAGTGGGCGAAAGCCGGCTGAGACGGAGGAGGTAGCGGGTTTGATTCCCGCCGCGGAATAAATGTTTCCATGATTTACAGATATTTGTTCCGGGTCTGGTTGTTTCTCCATATGTTATAAGTAAGTATTTACAAAAAAAAATGTATATATGTATTCTATCGGTTATCTGGTTACCATAGTACAAGCTTTGCTTAGTTTGGGGCTAGATAGCGCTGTGTGAAATGTCCAGCAATATTTATTATTTATTTATTTCTTAATTTTGGCCATTTTATAGATTTTGTTTTGTTTTTGTTATCCAAGTATATTATAAATTCGAAAGTAACTGTCTCTCGGTCTGTTAGTTACATTTTTAAAAGGGCTGAACCGATTTCTTTCAAATTTGATATATATGTAGATACACCTGATTATGACCTGGATTGTGACTTAGGCTACTTTATATTGACAAATAACGTGCGCGAAGCCGTGGGCGAAGCTTGTCTTATATTTCTACTTATATGTTGGTGTTTCTGCTACTCATATTTTTAAGTTTATACAGCATTAATTATAATAGTAGTATACTAGGTTTATTTTAATTTTTTAATTAATTTGCTACATTTATTTAATTTTACAGATCCCCAAATATAATATCTAAAATAACAAAGACTAAAATGCCAATATACAAAAAAACATTTATAATTATTTTTTTCACCTATTTATTAGATTTTATGACCATATTTCAATCTTCAAGTTCAGAGTGAATAGGTTATTCCTAGGTAAGCGTGCTCCATCTTTGATTACACCATCACTTACCATCAGGTGAGGTAGTGCGCTTGGCTATCATCAATAATAAAAATTTAATAAAAATATGCTTTTCGACCTTTTTTTGCTTAGTTTAACATAATTTATGGCCGTCCACTGCAAAAGTTTATCTCCATTGAAGAATAGAGAGTATATTTGTACGGTCTCACCTATAAAGGTTTCTAGAATGCTAAAATGTCTCATTATAATATTCTTTCATATAAATAAACGTTTCTAACCCGGTAATTATCACTAATGCTGTACTGACAGAAAATTTGTCAGTATCTAGGTATTGTTAAATATTTCTGTATGGATTAAAAACAGCCTTGATCATTATTAAGATGAGCAATAAGTTGATATTGCCTCTTAATAAGTCATTTCATATAATAGTATGTACTTAACCCACTCCGGGTTTCTCAATGGAAAGGAACATAAATAAACAAAGTTACTTCATTGATGAATCAATTTATTTCATTTTAATACTAAAATCACTTACTTATACTTCAGATGTAACAAAATTTGCGTAAAATATGCAATTTACTATACAAGTAACGTAGGTATTCACATGGTATCAGTTCATTTATCCACTAAAAGCTAACGGCACATCTTTATACATTATTATGTATAAGTATTATAAATAAGCAACTTAGGTAATTACAAGGCTACAAGTCTTTCTTGGCTAAACGGCATATGATCGCCTTCTAGTAATACTAATAAAGATTATAATAAATCAGTTGAATTAAATTATATTACAATGATTTTATTTAATAATGCTTTGCATAAAACAAATCATGAATCAGATTCAAATCAATAGGTATCTGCAAATTAATGAGATAATCGAATTAAAATTAATTAAGTACATTAATAAATATGATAGTCATGAAATAAATTAAAATGATTTTTACAAGAAGATGACAGGAAAAATGAAGGATGAAGATATTAACAAAGGAACTGAATAGAAAGGCTTAAAGCTAAACAATAAATTAATGTTTAATATCTACAGAATACTAAATATCACAGAGAAAGTACCCAATACTTATTCAACAAAACATTGTTTCGTCAAGCACTTTAAACGTAACAGCTGACGGTGAATCCGCGTTTGTAACATCGCTATAACACAATAAGATGAAAACTGGAATCGCAGAGGCGTGCTGAAGCTACGCCACAAGCGCAGAGTACCGCTCGCCTGTTGCAGAGAGCTTACCGTACCTAACAATAAATAAATAAATTCCAAAGCGACAATACCGTTCGTATCGAAGGCCAAACTCAACTTGAAAGTTTTCCCGATTTGGTTTCCCTCGTATTTTTCTTATCTTCCAGTTTGTTCTCATACGCCTTACACCTTCTTTTGTTGCTGATGACCTCCTTGCCTGTAGGACACCTGAACTCCAAGTACCAGTTGTTTAATAGGTTACCGTATGCCCTGAAAGCTATATAGTCGTTTTTGAGACACTGAGGCGCGTCTACGCGCAGTTCCAACGTACTAAGGTTCTTGCGCGGCGCGAGCTGCGGTACCGGCGTCTTGAGCGTGATCATATTAGATTTGATCTCGTCGATGGTACCGTATAGCTTGTCTAACACCTTGCTAATAAGCTCGTGACGAGTCTTGTTGTATGCACAGAAGGGATCATCAGGGAAGTCAACCTCGACCTGTAGAAGGAGTTTGAAGATCTCCCGGTATTCCACCAGTGACTTGTATAGTTTCGGCATCAGGTACGAGAACTGAAACAAGAGAAAACGTGCGTTAGTAATTGCTTTGATTATCCTGACGTCAAAGAATCTGATTGCAATGTGGTGTGTTATACTTGTTAGCAAATGACGCATCTGTCTAAATAGGTGAACCTAAATACTAGTCAAGTTATTCGCACGAGTTCACTTGACAATTACCTACTCCTAATGGTTCTTGAATACATAATTACTTTATCCACTGTGTATCCTTTGGCGCAAGAATTTTGTAGTATTCAAAAAAAGTCAAATTGAATGAATTGAACGCATCGTACAGATATTTTACGACACAGCGAATATGTGTCGAGGCTGCGTATTCGCAGGCATTCATGATTGGCCTAGCATTACTATGACTATTCTACCATAATTATTATGAATCTACGTCATATTCAACATTTTACAACAATCTATGAGAGTCGTTGATAGAGTGTGATTATGCGTCAGAAGCTTTATTAGAAGGATACTTCATTATATTTTTTTCCTGACGTTGCTTTTGTATAAAACTTTAATTTATCTACATACTAGCTGACCCGCCGAACTTGCCAGCAGCCAATGTCGCCACGGTATTATCAATCGGCCATCATTAGCTATATCTATGTATGAAAAAATGAATTTTCTTCATAATTTCACTTTGCGTAAATTTTTCCGATATTTTAATAGTTATTCTGCTATTCGGGGCGGAGACAAATCCAAGAAAAAGATCATCATAATCGGTCCAGCCGTTCTTGAGTAATGGTGTAACTAACACAACTTTGTTATATATGATGATATTTATGCACAGATTAAATTTAAATCAAGTAATCGTATTCAGCTATTATTCTTATTCATTATAATATATCAAGACCTCCCAACACAATATATATTCAATATGATTTCGTTCGAGACATCATTGTGCCAATCAGTCACCATAAGTTTCTATAATTACCACCGGCGCTACCAGTTCAGTCCTACCACAACATACGTGTATCAAACCTACTCATATTATATCTCCATACTATTAAATACCTATAGGTTCGGTATTGAATAATGATGTGTTCAAGACCCAGGCGTCTAGGCACATCGAATAGTCGTTGGAACTAGTTTGCCTCGATACTGGAAACGGAATGAATTATTATCATTAAAACTACATATTTTATGCTTGTTTGTTAATTATTTATACATTATATTTTTACTAAAAACTTATAAGTGCTTTTATTGTACTACTTGCAAGGAGTAAATGTAAATTCATAATATTATATTATTTTAGTAACCACATTCATTTCTACATTGTCCCATTGACGGGTAATGGTAACTTTTATGACTTAATTAATAAATTAATAATTAATAAAATTTATTTATTTACAATCACAATTTAATTACACATGACCAGTATTAACGTCATAACAATGGTTTCTGAGTAATAAACAAAGCTTACTTTTAAGATCAATGAGTAATATTTAAGCGACAAATCAGACTAAACACACCTTTCAGGTCAATATCGCTTGCATAACTCACCGCAAGTTCGAAGTATTTGCACAGGACAGGACCTTTTCGTGCAGAGGAATATTACTGTTATTAATTAGAGTTATCCAATTAGGTATTAGAGTCATCCCGTCATTCATGATTCCTGGAAGCTGAGTGTTAATAGGACGGATTCGTATGTCACCATAACTTCCTCTATGAATGAGTGATTCATCATGGGTTTTGATCCCATGGTTGGGTTACGTTACGATACAATGTATTTTGATACGTTATTGTATATTGTTATGATTTGTTTCGATAATACTTTGTTCAAATTGTATCTGATAACCTGGCTTAAAAGGTAATTCATTGAAGTTTATTGCAGGTTTATCATTGATTTTGATTAACTTATCCACGATTAGGTAAAATTTAAAGGCTTTTTATTAAATATACGATTATTTTTAATCCGCTTTATAAACTTTACTTAAATTGACTGCAAGGCCAATAACATCATCCTTATTAAACATATAAAGTGAAACCAATAAACAATAAATCTGAAATGAACCTTTTACGCCCTTAAACTCATTAGCCCCAGTATTGTCGCGAAGAAATCTCTTACGGCGATAAAACGAAGTGTTTTCGCAAACTGTTAAGTAAAACCGGACAATACGTAAATTTGCTTTAAGTCGTCTCGACGTTAAAGACGCAGGCGTGTGCGAGACAAACGGAACGTACAAGAATCGTAGGCCCATTCGTCGCAGTTGGGCAAATAATGTGTTTTTAACATTTCGTGTTGTTTTGTTATATCGTAAATACTCTGCAAACAGTGGGACCGCTAGTGAGACGTGTGGAATGTCTGCCCTAAACTCAAACACTGAAAACTTGATGTTAGAGATAAGAAACTTAACCGATAAGAGAACAAACAAAGAAACAATACTAAAAACTCAAAAACAAATAAATAATATATTTGCAACGAAATATTTTTGTAGGAAAATCTAAACAACATGATGTCCCTACTTTTCTTTCGTCACGCCCGCAGTTCTAACGCCTCATTTGTATGTTATTTAATTTTTAAATTGTCCGTATGTAAACCAAAGCCGAAAATCACTTGAATACTAACGCTTTCTTTGCTCCAATGTCAAATATTTGAATTTGTTAAGTGGCCATACATACAAACCGACTCGTCCCAAAATATTCAATATTCAACCACGTGGATACCAATGTCAATAAGTATTAGTAGATTATAGACACGAGACTTTCCAAATGTCACACTAGTATACTAAGTAGTAATTAACAATATTATGTATGTACATATATATATAGATCAGAATAAAATTTAATGTACACGTTTTTACTCGCATGTTACCGGGATAAAAAGTAACAATTTTTGAAGTAAAAACTTCTTTAGGCGCGTTGATCATTTTTTGAGATGGGAAAAAACAATTGAACTCGCGATACTGTTACCGACACCTGTCACTGACTACTGACATTGTCTGTTACTGACACCTCTGTATATAAGTATCTGTAGTGCACTTTTTTTATTGGTGATTTTCACGCGCTTCTCCACCATCTCACCTCATGGTAAGTGATCGAAAATCAAGCACGCTTGCCTAGAAAGAACCATTTCTGGACTTGAAGACTCCAATATTCTAGGGATTCGAAAAAACCGACGTCGGATTAACGGAACTGCTAATACACTTTTAAGATACTGTCTATTTTCAATTATATCCAAATAATTTGAGCATTATTGAGCAATTAAAATCTATGTTTACATTGATTATTTTATTAGGATCGTAGGATTGACATGCTAAAAAGTGCAAGTAGAAAATGAGAGGATGCGATAAAAAGAACCGATTTTCATCAGACAAGTGTGAAGGACTTACACATGCTCGCATCAACTTTGTGTACTAATTTGTCGGTGACCATCGGGAATACATTAAAGAAAGTCTCGATACCCAGATGTGTACTCACCAAACAATAAGCTTGTACAAACTCGTTAAAAAGCGTGTGTATTTTATATTTTTACGAACCGAAGCGCTGACAACGTATGAACTGAATACAATAATTAACATAATTATAATGCGGTCCTTTAAAATTGTAAGGTACAATATAAACGTGTGGTATTGAGAATCGCGTGAGCCAAGCGAAATCACGCGGTGTCAATCTATGCAAATTTCTTCGAAACATTTAACTGACTCCTTAGTTTGCTCTGCTCCCACAGCGGCTAACCATAAGCACCCGCCTTGTGAACCAGTATACACAGAACTCGTTTCATTTTGCCATGCTGTTACATATGAATGCGGGAGCACCGTTGGATGAGGCTCATCGTTTATTGGTCGACGAACGTGGGCGTTCCCTATAACTTTTTTGCGAAACGTATTTGAATTAATTGATAAAAAACTGATTCGGTCGATCAAAAAGCGATCTCTGATCCTTTTGCTACGTTTAAATGCAAGTTTATTATGGCGACGTAAATGAAGCGATCTCGATTAGGTTGCGATGTAATGAGGCCTTATAAAACACTTAAAACCGCACCGATTTTCGAAGCAAAGCGGCTTGAAAATAAAGGGCTTGCACTTCTAGTTATTGCCCTTAAGTACAATGTGAAGTAAATATACGCGGTACAAAGGCCGGCCACATGTAATTTGGCTCGACGAAACCTCATTTAAGTTGCAGCGGAGGAGCCCCGAGCGCGGCTAATGTGCGCGGTGATTCTTTCTCTCAAATAAAGCAAAAATAAATTAAAAATAACGTAAAAACATTGAACGGGTAAAAAGAGTGATGGGACGGACCACCACACCCTCAGCGCGGAGTGATCGACCGCAATAATTATACTGTCAGTTCTTTAAAATTCGCATCAAATTCCTATCAAAAATATTGCAGCAGTTTTCATCAAATGATTAGTCATCATTACACCTATTTAGACAGACGCGTCTTGTAGAGACGTGTGTGCTCTTGAAGCCATTCGATTTGATATGGGCGATATGGAAAACTAAATAACAAAGGCCATTGGACCCGAGTTAATGATTCACCCGTATACGTAATCTCTAACGAATCGTATATCAATTAATAACAGGTATTTAAACTCACTTTTTTTTCTGTGATGGAAACGCCAGGTCGCCGCGGATTCCGGTAGTTATGAAAGTGGATGTCGACAAAATTCATGGCGGGTAGCCAGGTGGGCATGCCATCCCTGTACTCCTTCGTCTCGTTGAGCACGCTAACGTCTCCTTGGAAGCAAGTCCGCGTGTTTTTGAGTTGCCTAAAGATTTTCTTGGTCGCGTTCTTGAAGCGCTCTGCTTGCGCGTTTCTCTGCAACCTCTTGGGGTTCGTCGGATCTTTGGCGTCGGGTGCCGAGCTGAGCGTCTGTTTTGTGTGCGGCCGCCGCCTGTGCTCGATTACTCGCGCCTCGGGTACCCTTAGCCTGGCATCTTTGGGGTTCGCTAAGGCCCCGTGCCGTCTCTCGTGCCGGAGCTTCACATGCCCTATCGCTTTAGCCTCAGCTGGGATTAGACACATTGTTATAATCACGACAACTGATGTAGCTACCAGAAGCTTCTTAGGAAAACCTGAAACAAAAAATAGGATTTGTTAATTTCATGAAATCTGTTGTAATACTTGTGTTATCGGCGAATATTTTATGTCAATACTCATAGAATTATCTTTACAACTGTTATCTAACGATTAATGAGGTTGATAAGTGAGGTAAAGTCCTGAATGGAGTTTTTAGAAAGTGTTCAGATCATCGCAGGTTGATCTTGCAGTTGCTGCAATGCTTGAGTCAACTGTTTTTACGAAGCGGTCTTATTGTAAGCTATGATTAATAGTCTAAAGGTTAAATCAGATGTAGCGCACGCGCAGTGCGTTCCTATTACGCTTGTTTTGTTTCTGGGGAGAGACATAAAAAATAATAAGCTGTCTGATTATCAGTGGCGTTGCTCCATTCATGTGCATAAAGGCGATTCCATCTGCGCACCACTTTCACAAGCCACCCGGCGCGGGATGTGTGAGAATTTCGTGTAAACCAATTCATCGTTTACTTGTGACCTTTATTTTTAAGGAAAAAACTCATTTTGATGTTGACGTTACAGAAAGTTTTGTTTAATTTGATTTATTGGTAAGTGACGACCTCTGTGGCGCAGTGGGCGAATAGCCGGCTGAGACGCAGGAGGTAGTGGGTTCGATTCCCGCCGCGGAACAAATGTTTGTATGTTCTACAGATATTTGTTCCGGGTGTGGTTGTTTTTCTATATATTATAAGTAAGTATGTATTTACAAAATAAATGTACATAAGTATTCTATCAGTTATCTGGTTCCCATAGTACAAGCTCTGCTTAGTTTGGGGCTAGATAGCGCTGTGTGAAATGTCCAGTAATATTCATTTATTTATTTTAAGGTAAATAATATTTTACTTGCCGTTTTAATAAAAATATATTAAAAAATTATTGTTATTGGAAATATTTTTATGTAATTGATGTCATAAACGTCACAATTGTTGAAATATTTAATAGCGCCTTGTTCAAAACGTATGTTATTGAAGTTTTTGATGTGCGCCGGGGCCGTAAAACATATTTTATGTTCAGCACCTCACAATTGCAACTTCAGTTTAAAAGGGAAGGAACACCACGGACTTTGAAAAGCTTGCCATTGTCCACGCATAGCGCTAAAACGTAGAAAGTTTCTTTTTATCGTACTTTTTACAACGTACGTTCTACCCACTCTGTAATCAAACGTTTAAACACGATTTCCTTCTTAAGCGGTTATGATTTGATATCTTCGATTTTTCTCACATAATACAATAATAAAATTTGTAGTTTTTATAGTCTATTGAGAACACACAAAATTTAATTTTTCCTTGTTTAAACTTAAGCTCGGTATGTTAACATTAGCAATAACCTCGTGGATTTTTAGAATAGCGTCAAAATCAAACAATATAGACGACATGTTATCACAATGAACCGCAGTGATTTTACACCTTTTGTGTTACGTCAGACAAGGATAATTGATGAAGTTTATGGTCAGTGAATCATTAGGTCAATCCGTGTCGTTGACAATTTAATATATGATAAGTAAATACGGCGTTACGAGGGCGTAAAAAAACGTGTGAGTTTTAGATTTTTTTAACCAGACATTTTTAGTCTATGTCCTTTTATAGAACCATTGTCCATGGTCAGTAGCAATAAGTAATGCATCACCATGAACAATGATCGGATATAATTGTTACCGAGAAAAGCGACAGCCACGAATGTGATTTTTCCAACGCGGGGTTTCCCGTCCACTTAGTATCTGGTAATGACCCGTTTCCGAATAAATATTTATCTTACTATTTTTAGAGTAACTTATCTAACCAATATGTACCTGGCAAAAAACTGCGTACATATTTAAGAATTTAAATAAGTTAATCTTCAAATATCGTACCTTTGTCTATTTGAATTCTAAGTATAACTTCTTTTTTCAATGGTTTCGATGATTTGTATTAATTGTTAAGATAAATTTTATCGATATCAATTTAAGAATAAAACAATTGATGATCGAAATTAATCCAATTAGTGAAGAGAAGAACGAAAGCTCGTTTAGAATGTTCCAAAGCTAAATAACGAGTATCGTATGACATGATGGTCGAATTTCAGCGAAAAATCCTTTTGATCAATTGCCGACGGCGAGTGTTGATCATTCCCACACGAACTGCGCTCGCGGCTCGATACGTATTGTCCACTTCCAAAAATGATCATCGATACCCATCATCGATATCAGCAGCTTTTAGAATAACAATTAGTATTGTTAAGGAGAAAATCGCTATCTCCGCGATTTGACTTTTTTGCGGATGCAGTTACACCGTAATGGGACTTAAGAAATCGTTTCTTGATTGCTTATTGCCTGCACCGAGATAAATATTTGTACTTTGTAATGGAGATATTGTAAATACATTACGAATATTGACTTTTAATCAAAAGCCCTTTCTCAATCGAGGCCGTGGCAGGCGCTAAAGTAAACAATCAGATAAGAAAAATGTCAATGGCTTACCCTCAATATTTGGCATTTGTTTACATTCAATCAACCATTGGCCGCAACTTGCATTTTAACAATAGCACAAACCTCGCATTCGATATAAAATTGACACACACCAGTTAAAAAGACATCCATGAACAACGCATTGATGTAGCTCCTGTAGGCAAGTCCATGCTCATCCGAACAAAATATGATCCCAGTTACCGAAAGCGAAACTGTTTGGGACCTCGCGTTAGCACTGGTTAAAAGCACGCGCGGGATTCACGCACTATTTCGACACAATAAATAAAACTTTCCAAATTTGAATCACTTATTAAAACTTTTGATGTTAGAATTAGCACACGATATCGAATGGTCGTATTAAACGTGTGTCACCGGTGTGGTGTGAGGAACGAGTGTGCGAGACAGGCGCGCGGGCAGCCTTCGCTCCGTTGAATGGGCACCGAAATGCGCCACGGTACATGAAATAGCCTGTCGAACACTATGCGAAAACCCTTACCCGCCCGCCGGAAAACAAAGCTCCAGCCCTCATGGAGACTTCCTTAGCTTTCCATAAAAAACACAACTTCCATACTTTACACAACACCTTTCACTTTTCTTAAACTTATGTCAATAAACTATTGAATCATGACATGATTGTTTGATGATTTTATCAGTTCAAGTGCTTTTGTGTGGATATTAGATGATTAATAGCTTTGCAATTTGTTATAAATTGCAATCAGAATCCTAAGCTACAGTACTATATTTAATCAATGAATCAATAAACAAAGGTTTAACGTATCGTGACTATTTCTGTTAGAGAACCACCAAAAAACATCTGATTTAACTATTGGCAAATTTTTTTAGTTAATATTTCGTCTCCTATCACGTCTCTTTCCACATCTTGTGCAAGTGGTACATTGGCGGAGCTCGGTGGTGAATCATCGATGAGTCTATCCAAAGTGAGTTTTTATCGCGACGCGAACGCGTGTGCCGAATGTGTACATCACTAATCATTTAAAATCAGATTATTAGTGATGTGCCAGGTGCGAATCGCGATTAGCCGATAATGTATTCAAAATTAAGCTTAGGATTTTTTGTCGGCAGGTTTAGTCATCTATCATGACATAATTTGTATTAATAATCCTAAATCAATTTGTCGTGTTTTATTACATCAATAAAATATAGTTCATTAAACGATTGTTTGTCTAGAGCGATTGATAAATCACTTGACGTAGGTCTAAACATCTCAAAAGTTAAAAGTAATTAATTGAAATGGACAAGTTTAAGTCAATCAATTAATCTATGCAAATTGGCGCCTAGATGTGTCTGTTCAATTAATAAACAACTTTCATTTTCTTTCTCGCATTGTACTAACAATCTAAGGACCAAACATGAAATTAAATTATATAGTAGTAAAAATGCGATTGAAATTGATCCTTGTGGTCTGAATAAATAAAATTGTATTAGCTTTGAGATTGAGTGACCTAATAGTGTTCAGAAAGAGTGAGTTGACACAGTTAAGGAGATTAGAGTCTCGGTCAAATCGTCATTCCGTCATTGATATAGCTTTTTCCTCAAGTTTTAATCTTGTTTGAGAAAAAAAAGACGAAAAATAATTCTGTTCTAGTGAATTTAGTTGTAAGAATTACAGAACTAAAATATTTTTTTTAGAGTTTGATTTCTTTACGGATTCACTAGTTATTACAAAATTTCAGCCACAGATGCTACCCTAGTTACTATGTAATCTCGGTCACAGATTGTGTAGTAGTCACTATGTAAATCCAAACACAGCATATACAATACAGCGTATACAAGTAGTTACTACGCAAGTTTAGTTAACAAGGCGAAGCATTGTGAGAGTGATAGTGTCAATGTAAGCATAATAGCCGTGATTTATGCATCCTGAATGATTCTTTTGTATTTGTTTGTAGATCTTAATAGGTGGTCAAGTATGATGGGTTTATGAAACGTCTGTTATTAAATGTAGGTGATAAACAAAACCGTAGACACAATTTTTTATCATCGTTCAAAGAGTAAGCCTACTCTGTTTTGTCAGTCATAACATAATCTAGACTATATTTCAGAACTTCGAAGTAGGTACTGAGGGCGACTTGCGCAACGATGTCTAAACGTATTTAATGGCTAAATAGGATTATACATTTAGGGATCGTTGTGCAAGCCAGGCTAAAAGTCGTATTAGTAGGTACCTATTCCATGCAATAAAAATATATAAAACTAAAAAAACAAAACAAAACAACAAAAAGCAAAAAATACGCGATCATTTTTTAAAATTACCTTTAAGATGATCCTGACTTTATTTTCGTCCACTAAATAATAATAGGTAAACCAAATGACAAAATTTCATTAAAAAATAAATTACAATCAATTTGTGGTATTTTAGTGGCAAGCTGATCTCATGACGAATCTGACGATGATCTGGAAAACGCAGCGTGGCACTGCCCCTACTAGATGGAAAGAAAACCTGATAAAGATTGCTGGGAGCGGCTGGGAGCCATCCCGGCCGTACAAAATCTCGTTCTGGAAATCTATGATGGAGGTTTTAATCTGATGACGCGACTGACTGAGACGTAAAATACCTATATGAACACAATATTGTAGTTATTTTGTTTAATTAAAAAATAACTATATTAGTGCATATAAATATAGTTTAATATCTTGCGACTTAGCTAAGAATTTTCAATTTGAACGCAACAGAAGTATGAGAAGAAATGTGATTTATCTCATCACAAAGACTCAGGCGCATTCAATTCAGCGCATCGCAATTATTTTTTTGCGCTTCTTTAGAGGAGACTGGCTTTCGTCCTCGACTTTGCTCGCAAACCCGGTTTAAAAAACTGTTTATTTTTTTATTAATTAATTAATTTAGAATGAAATGAATGAAATACTCTTTATTGCACACCAAACAAAAATACAGTAATAAAGGAAATAAACAATAAATAACGGTACAATGGGCGTTCTTATCGCTAAAAGCGATCTCTTTCAGACAACCTTTAGACACACTAATTGTATTTACATAATACAAAACAGATACCAATTTGTGTATAATGTTTGTTTCAGTAAATTATACTTTACATCAGACGCAATGAAATATTTGGGCGAGGTGGTAAACATATTTTTTTTTGCTATGCCTCAAGTCATCATCATCATCGAGCAATAAACAGATGGATGGATTGTGTAACGGGCGATATAAGTGAGATAGGAGTGAATATTGAGATGAAGGCTGATAGAGGAATTTGGAAGAAGAATACATGTTGTGCCGACCCCACATAATGTGGGAAAAAGGGCACACGCCTCATCATTGTCATCTTCATATCAGCCAAAGGACGCCCGTGACCGATCTTGTGCGGTCTACACCCAACGGCTCCCAGCAACCTTGTTTGACAGCTCCAGTGATGACGTATGGTATAGAAACGTGTTTTTTTACTATGGGTCTCATAAGAAGTCTCAAGGTTGCTCAGCGTGCTATGGAGAGGGCTATACTTGGTATTTCTCTTCTTTTTCGAATCATCAACATCTCGAACATAGTACAAAGGATTAGCAAGCTGAAGTGCCAGTGGGCAGGGCACATAGCTCGAAGAACTGATGTCCGTTGGGGCAGAAAGGTTTTCGAATGGAGACCACGCACTGGAAAGCGCAGCGTAAGATGCCCCCCACTAGATGGATAGACGACCTACACCTATAGTCACAGAATAGTTCCACTGTCTTAATGATATGGCTTTCGTCCATTGAATGTTTTTATAAGGCTTTTTGTATCGTATAAGAAAAGGCTTTTCCGGCGCTTGTCTCATCGGTGACTCACGGATTTCCCGAATTTTCACGGAACCTGAAACTTGGCGCCGCATCGAATCACCCATATTACTCATCAAAGTAATAGAGTAAAGGGATAAAAACCTACCTTATATGTTTAAAAATCTCAAACGCCTTTACTTGAAACTGAGTTACAGTGACACGTTAAAATGATGTTTAAAATTGCGCAATGAACTTTAGCTTTGATGTATTAAAGTAGTAAGGCGCGTAATTTAGGTAAAATAAAAAAATGGGCACTCCGGGAGTGCCGACAGAAGTGAAAACTTTAACAATTACGAGATACTTATATTCAGAGGTGTCGGTAACGGTAACAGTAAATGGTTTTTTCCCATCTCAAAAAATGTCCAACGCGCCTAAATACATTTTCACTTCATATACAGAGGTGTCGGTAACGGTTACGTTGTCGCGAGTTCAATAGTATTTTTACTTTAAAAAAAATGGATGTTGCAAAATGATCATGTGTCGCATAAACATGAAAATTTACTAAAAAAGTTGTCTTATGCCCCTCCACAAAGAAAAAAAAAACAAATTTTATACTGAGGTGTCGGTAACAGTGTCGCGAGTTCAATGGTTTTTTCCCATCTCAAAAATGCCCAACGCGCTTAAAGAAGTTTTGTGAAAAATGTGCATTTGAAAAGGTTATTAATGCATCTTTAAGCTATTAATGAGTTTAAAGAGTGGGTGTATGAACAGTTCATACTCATGTTTAAAAACCGTAACCTTGATCGTATCTATAGCAGCTTTATTCTATGACTAATACTGTGAAAGTGTTCTTCGCGTAACCCTAAGATTCGTCACGAGTCATAATTAATTTAGAAAACCTATTACATATGAACACCGATCGATTAAAACCCTATTATTCTAATCGACTGTATTGTATCATAAATTAGAAGGATATAAATATGATTGCAAACATTAATTTAAATAAAAATGTGGCAAGTTTTCTACGAACATTAATTTTAATATTTTTTTTTCAAATTGTAGTTTTCGCTTTCTCTCATAAATTGTAATAGCAATCGGTTTCAGCTAATTTAAATTTACCGTAACATGACTAGCTTCCGCGACTAGGTTCGTCTGCGGCCGCGAATTGCCAATTCGAATGGCATTGTTTGCGAGCCGCAATGTAAATCACCATTTCTGTACGAGAAAGCTTTTACAAGCCTTAACCCCTTTAGAGACACGAAACAGGAACACTTTAGTTACACTTTACTGAAATAAAACTGCATCGACAGAATAGTTTTTGGTAAAGTTAGACCTTGTTAGCATAAAAAAGTAACTTCTTTAGGCGCGTTGGGCATTTTTGAGATGAAAAAACCCATTGAACTCGCGACACTGTTACTGTTACCGACACCTCTGTATATAAGTATCTGTAGTGTGGTCTGCTTTTATTCAAGTTTTCACTTCTGTCGGCACTCCTAGAGTGCCTTTTTTTTGTATAGAAGTTTTTAAACTCGCGCTAAGCATTGTTTAATTTTTTTTTGTGGTAGGAAGCAAAATTATTTTTTGAGTTGAGATTCGAAATAACTCATTCTTTATTAGAACAGTTTCTAGGTTAAAAATGTTCCTTCTTTTCTCATTCAAAATCCGAATTTGCTCGTTTAAATAATATTTTCTAAATTCAAACAATTTAGCGGTATTTTCAATTGAACAAAGTACAGTCGCGTACAAAACTTATATCTATAACCCATATATAATATGAACACGGGGTTTCAGGCCTGAACAAATTCCGTACCTAGAACGATGATCTAATGGATTCGTGATGTACAGTTATGTCATGAATGAATGATCAGAGACCGTCCTAGGAACTTCCAAGTGAGTTGAAAGGCATGCGATTCCAATACACATTAAAATAAGGAAAGTTATTTACATTGGTAGCGTAACACTTATATTTTATTACACAGATAGATATTATTACTAATGGAATTAGATCACTAAAATTACGTGGTCCTTCAATTCCTGTATCTTAGATACCTAATCATTTATCATTGTTATGATTCTGTATCATTAAGTCATCGCTTTCATTGGTTCAGTCATTATTTTGCAATATGTAATGATTGGTGATTAATTCTTCAGGATAATCACTAATAGATGATGAGTTATGATTGAGCTAAATAGTAAAAAAAAACTTACTGTCTTGAACAGCCCTTTGTCTCCTCACCGAACATCCATTATAAAAACAGGTGCATTCCACCATTTTTTTTAATAATATCACAGTTTATAAATCTTTGGTAAAACTGTCACTAACACTAACCATTCAAATCACTGGCACAATTTTTTAAAATTAAGAACTATTACGTATAAAAAACACGGTTTCCAATTTGAAAATGGAATATAAACCGTCCGAGTTGCGCGTTGCGTTCAGGACACGCTTGCGGTTATGTTCAGCTGGCTGCGTTACGTGTAATGTGTGTCCTGAACGGATTTCCACGGCTTTTATGTAGCCGGCCGGCGTTCCAGTGATAAAGGGTGCAAAAAACGATTGTTTAATTTGGAGGGCCCGGCTTGCGCCATTACGTCACGGCTGCGACGTCGCGCGCGCTTAAGACGTACACGACGCATGCTCGAACGCAATTGCCTAGAAAAATAAATACATGTGGCCGATACCGGATCCAGGAGGTATGTGAAAACGTGGTCTCGGGACGCGCGTGATTCTTACTGATAACGCTTTTTTTGTATAGTAGTCATGCAGATAATTCAGTTAATTTTTGAACTTTATTCGTCTTATTCGTCTCTGCATCATACTTTTTAATTATGAAAGTATTGATATTTTACATAATTGTTTTTGAAGTAGAAACTTCTTTAGGCGCATTGGGCATTTTTTGAGATAGGATAAAACCATTGAACTCGCGACACTGTTACCGACACCTCTGTATATAAGTATCGTCGATCGAAGTCGGCACTCCCGGAGTGCAATTTTTTTTTTGATATCTCCATTACCTACCGTACCTTTCTATACCCCAACTTATCTATTTAGACTATTTATTTATTTATTTTGATACATGAATTTTTTTAAAATATTTTTTACAAGCTGATTTACGTTCACTTTCAATATTTATATGAATTAATACGTTATAATTTATAACGTTTTTGCTGATAACTTATGAAAGAGCTTACCTATGTTGTCAATGTAAAAAGAAATAGAAAAGTATGATAAATACCTAATTAAGTTGTGGTTCTTTCAATGTTCAGGTTTTTTTATCAGCGTATTTTTTTTAAGTAAAGCAACTTTTAAATACTCTTCTTCTTCCTGCCCTTTTCCCACATTACGCGGGGTCTGCACAACATGTATTGCTCCTCCACATCTCTCTATCAGCCGTCATCTACGTTGTCACTTCCTTCCTACCCATATCATTCTTAACACAATCCATCCATCTCTTCTTCGGCCTTCCTCTATTTCTATATCCATCCACACTCATATCTAACACTCTTTTAGTCACATTATTTTCTTCCTTACGCATGACATGCCCAACCACGCTAGCCTCTTACTCCTCAATTTTTCTATCACTGGTATCTATTTTAAACTTCCTCTAATATATACATTCCTTATCTTCTCCATTCTCGTTATCCTTATCTTATCATCCATCTTTAAAACTTTTAAATAATAAAAAAAAATAAAAAAAAGGATTGTGTGGTTTTATGAAACCACGGTAAAAGTAAAACTTTGTTTCACATTATAAACATTTAACTAAAAATTTTCGTTGGCACAAATGAGTCTATACACTACACGGTCAGCTGATACGAACTATAGGCGCCGCCATATTGGCCTCGGCTGCTCTGACGAGCGCCTTTCACTTTATCCCTATTCCGCGGCCGACCGTCACGCGACATGCAACACACAGACAAAAAGTTTGTGACGATGTAATAAAAGTTTCACTTTAAATAAAATTAGTTATCAGTTCAACATGAAAGTAGTTCATGGTGTCTCAAGCTATCATCCAACCCTCCAACATATTTTCTACTGCTGAAGGATGGTTCGCACACGTTGTTCCAGGTTCGTTCTACTTGGTCCAAAATTGGGGTGGTATAGCGGCGGCGGCGATAATTCGATAACGAATCAAATTAGTTTGGACAGGTTTGCTAACGCACAAAAACTTGCCTTTCACAGATTTGTTCCAATTTTTAGTATTTATTTATTATATATTGTCTGTTTTTGAATATTCGTTAACCATATCAGCTGATGTATGTCACTAAACTTCAATATAAATATTTATTGTTCATATAAATACTTAAAAGGATTCTCTTTTACGTTATAATTTTTTTGATGTATGTATTTAATTGATAAATCATTATTTTTTTACTGTTTTTTTTATCTAGCACATGCTATCCTACTGCTGGGCAAATACCTCCCCTTCATCCCTCCACTTATTTCGATCCTGTACCAAAACCCAACAGACCCTATAAAAAACGTCCAAATCATCGCGCCAACGCTTCTTAGGCCTTCCACGGTGTCGCTTTCCATCCAGTAACGACCTTGGCCCACCTACCTGCTTACTTACGGGAGACATAACCCACCCAATCCCATTTTAACTTTGCAGCCTTGATACCGACGTCAGCGATGCCGGTCTTTGAGCGCAGCGAGGTTTTCCGAATTCTGTCTATTCTCTTGACACCTAAAATACTAAAAACTAAACTTGTTTACTTATTATTTTACATTATTTTTAGAGAGCTTGACTAATAAACCTCTTTTCGGCCATTTTAGAATACCCGCGATCTAATTTTAAACGTTTAAATTTCAGTGAAGGGTGTCGTTGCCCCTCCTCCTTTAAAACCGCCTCTTGGCCTAAATTGAAATAAAGCGATTGGATTGGTCGATCCTGTATCTCCTTGACTATTTGGTACATACATTTGATGGACATGTGGTATGTCGATGCAGGGGTTAATATCAATAGCTGGTTCCGACTGACAGGTTAATTATCTTTATACTTTTTGATTATTTTAAAACCTTAAAATAAAACTGAAAATTTGTTAACGATGTATTACAAGTTCCATGAAACCACTTCAATCGAAATGTATAATATTTCACGTAATTCAAGGAAAATGGATTTAGATAGGTTTATGTTACGTATGCAGTGTATGTATTATGTGTGCATCATTATTTAATAAATGATTAAGTCATCCGGAATATGTCAATAGGTAGAGAACGATATATTTACCTAGAATTCGAAATATAGGTTACCATCCTATCAAGAGTTGTAGAGTTCCTTCTGAAAGGGCTCGCCCGGGGAAGTACTCCCACCATACCTTTTTTCACCGCCAAGCAGCATTGCTGTGTTTCGGTTTGAAGGGTATGGTTGCAAGTGATATTACAGACACCCGTATGCTTCAAGTTGATGAATCCAGGGCAGTGCATCGTAGGACACATTCCTAAGACGTGATCTACGAGGCAATACTTTGTTATAAGGGATGGTAACCACTTAACATTAGGTTGGATATATGCTTGTTTCATCTCCACGAAGAATAAATAAAAATAAAAAATAAAACAGCCACAGCATTGCTGCACATAGGCCTCCCCCATAGTTTTCCAGACCGATCGATCTTATGCGGCCTGCACCCCAACGGCTCCCAGCATCCTTATCAGTTCGTCTTTCCATCTAGTTGGGGCCGTGTGTGTGGTCTCCACTCTAGAACTTTCTGCACCAATAGCCATCATCGTGTTTAGATCATTATTATGACATTGAATTATAAGATAGATAATACATTATATAAATAATAAATCAAAATAAAAAACGATGGACCATAATTGACACTACGTGCTTAAAACAGCGTAGACTTTAAACCAAGAATAAAACAGTGATAATAAATATTAAGAAATGCTCTCATTCATTTCACTGGCTTATAATCAACTAGCTGTTGCCCGCGACATTTACACTACTAAATGTGTAGGTAACCTAAAAATAAAGCTAAACTCGCTGTTGCAACTTGACTTGACACCCCATTTTTATCCCATGGGACCTGATTTATGACATAAAAGGCAGCATATGTGGTAATCGGTTCAGTCGTTACGACGTGATTAAGTAACAAACATCGGAACTTTCACATTTTTAATATTAGTGTGATATTAATGCACAAGGAAATAATATACCATGGTAAAGGTAATACATATTTTTATTTGACGACCTCCGTGGTGCAGTGGGCGAATAGCCGGCTGAGATGCAGGAGGTAGCAGGTTCGATCCCCGCCGCGGAACAAATGTTTGCATGATCTATAAATATTTGTTCCGGGTCTGGTTGTTTCTCTATATATTATAAGTATGTACGTATTTACAAAAAAAAATCTATATAAGTATTCTATCAGTTATCTGGTTCCCATAGTACAAGATCTGCTTAGTTTGGGGCTAGATAGCGTTGTGTGAAATGTCCAGCAATATTTATTTTATTTATTATTATTTATTTATTTTTATAACTATGTCTGTGAATCACAAAAAAACACGCAAGAGAACTAAAACCGAAAAAAAAACTGATGGTAATTAGGTACGTAAACCAAAGAGTGCGGAAAGCGCAGTGCGCCTCGTATGGAGCACGGCACGGGCCCCCACGGTCTAGCATAAATCATGCCAACCTTTTCCATAGAAGTTATTCACGTGACAGGTTGCAAGTCCATCGTCGCTTTTAGGAGACAATTACCAACCCCAGTTCACGAGGATGATGCAGTTTTCAGTCCGAGTTCCAATAGAGTTTCTTTCCTCCTGACGACAGAAGCCAATAGCCTCGTATCGTGATATTGTAGAATTATTCACGTAATTATAACGCAGACGAACAAAAGACACAATTACGAGGACGTAAGGGAATCTGTCACACCGTAACGAACAGGGTATAATAACACAAAAAACTACCTTAAATACACGCGACGGTTTCGGATCAGGATCTCGGATGGACTGTAAATTAGAATTGAGATGACGTAGTTTGTTATTAATTTGATTAAGGCGTTTTCTTATTTAGAAAGTTATCATAAGCTTCTAAAAATTGCTAACAGTAGAACCAAACTGATAACAAGAGGTAGGGTCGGAGTTGTGGAGAAGATATCAACGTGAATCTATTAGAGAAATAATTGGGGGCCGGGGGATCAAAGTCGATAACTATATTTAGCACGTGCGCAAAAATTAAGTAGGTAGCGGGTTCGATACCCACCCCGGGACAAATGTTTGCATGATCTACAGATATTTGTTCTAGTTGTTTTTCTATATATTATAAGTATACGTTTTTAAAATAAAAAGTAAGCGAGTATACTATCAGTTATTTGGTTCCCATAGTACACGCTCTGCTTAGTTTGGGGCTAAATAGCACTGTGTGAAATGTTCAGCAATATTTAAAATAAATGCTAAAAGTTGTTTTACTAAAATGGAAAAGAAGCATATATCCAACCTAATGGTAAGCGCTTAACTTTACCAAAGGTATTTGATAAGATAATTCCTAAATGCGGCCTATTTAAATCCTCTATTTAAAGGACTTATTACTACACTGCATCAGTTTGGCTCTAATTACCTTTAGTCCAATATATTGTAATAATAACAGCCCATTCCATCCAAAGGTTGTCTGGTAAAGATCGCTATTGATCGATTAAACTGCCAAATGACAATCACATAGATTTACATTGTTTTTATTTAAATGTTTATTTTCTAATCTATTGATTGTTCGCTTGTTTTTCAAGGTGTGAATGCGGCCATCTGAACGCACAAAAAGCGCTTTCTCAGGGAATTCTTTAAGATCGTATTTACTCAACTCAAAACGTGGGGTATTAGAACATCCTGATACATACGATTACTCGGAATACCATTAGCTGAAAACCCATGGAAACTCTCATTGTCTATGCAAATATACCTGTGGATGATTAGGTAATGTTAGTTAGGAATTTCCCTCGGAAATCAGAGTAACTCTAATTGATCTAAGATCATTAATGTTGTAGATAGACGACTTCCGTGGCGCAGTGGACTAATAGCCGGGTAAGACGTAGGAGACTACGAGTTCGATTTCCACCGCGGAATCGGAAAATCTGGTTCTCAATCCGGGACATAATCTATCTATATACAAATTTCATCGACATCGGTCCAGTTGTTTAGTCGTGAAAACGTCCCAAAGAGACTAATAAACATAATAAACAGAATTACTTTACTCTAATTTAAAATATTATTATAGATAGGTATAGATTGTTGATAGTACTTTCATATTTTAGATTAGCTGTTAAATACTGGGATTTAAATTAAACAAAAATGGCACACAATAATTATTAATACAGTAATGATTACAATAATAACTTTCTTTACAACCTCCGTCGTGCAGTGGGCGAATAGCCGGCTGAGACGTAGGAGGTAGAGGGTTCGATACCCGCCGCGGAACAAATGTTTGTATGATCTACAGATATTTGTTCCGGGTCTGGTTGTTTCTCTATATAATATAAGTATGTATTTACATAAAAAAAAATGTATATAAGTATTCTATCAGGTATCTGGTTACCATAGTACAAGCTCTGCTTAGTTTGGGGCTAGATAGTGCTGTGTGAAATGTCCAGCAATATTTATTTATTTACAGTAGTGCTGAGTTTTCACCTACCAACACGCACATTATCGAGACAAAACATTGGTCAGCATTGGTTAACAATTGTATACGTATTCCCAAACTTATAAATGTCAGAGAATATCCTATACACGATTAACGGGTAAACATCCATGACGAAAACACGTTAAAGAAGGAAAAACCTTAATTATTATTTCAGTTTTTATAAGTACCTATTTATAGTTTTAGGGCGCTGTTATCCAAAAATGATTAATTTTGATCATCTTAGACAGTGGTATGTCTCTAAAGACAATAAACTTGTAAAATTTAAGGAAGTCTGAAATTTAAAAGCTCTTGAGTTTCTAGAAACTAAATTCAGGTTAAAATTATAACTATGTATGAATCTCCAGCACACATGCAAGCTATTTTGTCAGTTATATCAGTGGCAGAACGTTCATATTTCATTTGAAAATTGTAAACAATCTAAGTCGGAAGTCCAGTCCTTTTAAATTTTAAGACGGTGGAATAAAGCTCAAATCTCATTGAAAATCAATTTACAGTAGAACATTGAAGCACAGGTATCCATGCATTGATGCTGACCCTGAATTCCAGCTGTCACGAACCTTATGATTTATCAGTATTGATGACTAACTTAGAAATTCGGCAATGTTCTTGGAACTTCAGACAGGTAGACAATGCTATAGGAAATACCACTGTTCAGATATTAGTTTTATCTTAGAAGGCTAGAGCGTCATATCTACGGGACTTTTACTTATAAAAAGATAATTACGTAGGTAAATTTCTGATACTGGTATATAACCTAAAATCACTAAGACTAACGCCTTAAAGAATACAATTCTTTGAGTCTAGTTAAATTTTACCCCATACCTGCAAGATGGGGAATTAGCTACCACCTGAGGTTTTCCCGTTAGGCTACGACGTTAGGAAACGCATCGACAATACCCCGGTGTCAATAGGCAACGGTGACCACTTACCATCACGTGGGCCGTAAATCTGTTTCACCACAAATAACATAAAAAAATTCAAGCTTCGATCTAATCTGTGTTACAATGTATGTAATTGAAAGGTGATGTTTCCTCTAAAGATAGTAATGCAACTGAACGTTGACTTATAAAAGTTTAACAACACAATAAAAAAAGGATTGTGTGGTTTTATGAAACCACGGTAAAAGTGAAACTTTGTTTCACATTATAGACTAAACTAAAAATGTTCGTTGGCACAAATTAGTAATAGTCTATACACTACACGGTCAGCTGATGCGAACTATAGGCTCCGCCATATTGGCCTCGGCTGCTCTGACGAGCGCCTTTCACTTTATCCCTACTCCGCGGCCGACCGTCACGCGACATGCAACACACAGACGAAAAAGTTTGAAACGATGTAATAAAAGTATCACTTTAATAATATTACGTTATTAAATTACCAGAATTGCAAATTTTAAATGCTTTTTTGCATTAAATGAAATTGTTTTTCTCGCAATTATCTCGTTGGTATGGTTTTTCAAAAAGTATACACAAACCTTCATGTCACCTGCTCATTTTCTTCTTGTTACATGCATATTCCAAGGTAGACAGGAAACCGTGGGATGACTTCGTATTCAAATCGCCTGGAAAAAAAAACATAATAGAAAACCTTTCCAGTTTTTCCGGTACTGTGAGACGCTGCGATTTAGCGGAACAAGATTAGAATAATTATTGTTTAACAAGATGATGTACTTTTATATTCAAATGACTCTTTGTCCATACGTAAATTGTTCATTTTTTGCAAATGTGTCTTTGTCTCTGTTCCATGTTTTTGTTTTGTCAGGTTTATTGGACAAGGTTTTGTTTATTTAAATCATGGGAAGTAATGATGATTTTTAATTGTTTTACATTATCGACTTTTTCTTGGGTTTTCTGATCGTTTTATCGCAGATAACTTATATATTAGTCTATTCTATTTTATAAGTATTTTAAGTATTAGGATTGGAACATTATCATATTTTTTTTTATTATACTTAAGAATATTTGTGTACTTAAATATATCCTACAAATTACACCGCACTCCATATTGTAAATTTCGCTCCATCCAAAGGTTGCCTGGAAGAGATCGCTTTCAGCGATAAGGCCGCCCATTGTATTGCCTTATTTATTCTAGCCTTATATTTATTTTTGTATTATTTCTGTTTGTGTGGTAATTCAATAAAGAGTTATCTATCTATCTATCTATAACTTCATCCATCTTCATTTGTAAGTACTATGGAATAATTAAGGTTCTCCAAAGCAAAAAACAAGTTCAGTTGTAAATGTATCCTTCCAAATGTTGACTCAAAAATGATCCGAATTTTAAATATTTCTTAGCTAACAATTGAAGAATCCTACAAAAACTTCGCAAGTGCGATAATACGATCAGAAAGATCGTATTATCGCTAATCGTAATAAGACAATAACATTATAATAATATGTAGGTAGCAAGCAGTATCAATATCGTCAAAAGAACATTAAATAATTCTCGTTACATATTAAATATAGTAGGACAAACCTAGTTTATTAGGTTTTAAAACATCATTGAACTATTGTAAAACCAGCTTTTTATCAGGTAATAAATAATTAACAATAATATGTACCTATATTTAGAAATCTATAGTGTATCGTATAATGTCTTGATATTTTTTGCAGAAAAATTAAGCTTATGTATGAATATGTTTGTCATATAACCAAAAAATAGCAATCGTTTCAAAATAATTTTATAGACATAATCATAATTATTTGATTGGAATAAAACTGTAATCGGTCAGGCACCGCAACCATACAAAAATGTATCGGCGTAACATTACAAAATAATGCACCTACGTTACAAAGAACCACCTGATGCCATACGCCACAATAACTTTTTTACCTCACACAATTATTTAGGCCTTTCCTCAGATCATTTCCTACCATCATTATTCTCATAACAGTTGGCACATCGGCTCACAATAAAAACTCTAATTCCAGCGAGCTAATGATACTCATGCACTTACTCTACCTGTATTTCCTGTTTCGTACGAGAAAACGAGCAAAATTGCTCGTCCTCGACCTGTTGAGGTTTTACACGGGCAATTTTTCAAACAATGATTGCCCGGTAAAACTCTCAAATAGAGCCGGAGTGGAGTATAGCGCAAACTTTTTAGTAATTTACATTTTCGCATTATGTAATTTTCTATGCAATGCCATGAATAAGTTGGAGAGGTAGTGTGAAAGTCAATGAAAAAGAAAGAAATTCTGTGTAAGATGATATGGTAAGGTATAAACTGAGATGTCGGCTGATTAGAGGGGTCATGTAAAAAAAAATACGTGAAACTTACGACGGACGACAATCTGCAATGACGAGAATAAGCCACCTTAAGCTATGAAACCATAATATATCATTCCATCATGATAAGAGGTTAAAGAACCATAGCTTCCACCAAAAGACTCCGAGGTAGTGATGAAATTCTCGGAGTCCAAACTAGACGCTTTACACCAAGGAGATGCATTTAAAGAAAATGATCTCATACGTAAAAACATTACACGCCAAAATTGCCCGGAATGGAGCAACTTAATCGCCGGTGTAAGACAACCTTTAAATTCCATCACTTTTGTATGCTATTGTGAACACAAATCGGTTCTTAGATATTCATTTGCTTTGTTTAGATAATTTATTGCGTAATGTTGGAAAGGTACGATTGTTTCTTTTTACGCGTTTATGTTTGACACATCAGCGTTGGTAGAACGGAAGCTGGTTTGTGTTGATTTAGTACTATTACAATGTTTAGTTAGGTCAACAATGTGTAGGTCTAAATAAAGTTGTAAATGTAGGTATACGAACGGCAAGGTTTGAGTAGCGATAGGCAAGACACTTAGGTCGGATACCAACTGGTGGACAAGGGGTAGTCCGGCCTAATAGTGCGATCTCTTATAGCAGTTGGTTAGCAATGGTGCAATTCACTCAAAAGAGAAGAAATTAGTGTCAAAGAGAGGTGTTTATTCAATAGTGTGTTCGAGGGTGTATGAATAAACAATATTTAGATTTACTGATTCAATTAACCTCTGCTTTTTGGTAGATAAGCCCTAAATTAAATTATTATTTGCCTTGAACGCGATAAAGGTACTTAAATTATTATATATATATATATATATATATATAATAATATTTATATATATATATATATATATATATATATATAGCGCTGTGTGAAATGTCCAGTTATATATATATCTAGCCCCAAACTAAGCAGAGCTTGTACTATGGGAACCAGATAACTGATAGAATACATATATACTTTTTTTAAATACATACTTATAGTATATAGAGAAACAAACAGACCCAGAACAAATATCTGTAGATTATGCTAACATTTGTTTCGCAGCGGGAGTCGAAACCGCTACCTCCTGCGTCTTAGCCGGCTATTCGCCCACTGCGCCACGTCGTCATTTTCATTCAATTATTCATATAATACTAAAAAGTTATCAAAAAAAATCTCTTCTCTTTCTATGGTTCCATACACTTACGAAGTGTTTGTAGGATTCAATTGTTAGCTAAGAAATATTTAAAATTCGGATAATTTTTGAGTCAACATTTGGAAGGATACATTTACAACTGAACTCGTTTTTTGCTTTGGAGAACCTTAATTATTCCATAGTACTTGCAAATGAAGATGAATGTAGTTTAGACGGCCATGTCCTTAGGCCAGCCAGGCCAGGTCCTAGTATCGTGGGCGAAGGCGATGGGCGGCGACCTGTCAATAATGATAATGACATTACTGTAACGTATTGTTAGCGGTACAGTATCAACTTATCTGGCCCAGTAGACAAAAATTGAACTAAGCGGCAACCGGCAGGTACAAAATTGGAATCAAACGTGGCTGTTCAATAGACAGTAGCAACGTCATCACAGAGCGATTAATTTGTTGTATTGTACTTTGGATTGATTAGAGTTCACAGAATGACGCTCGTAGATTGGGTATTCTAATCTTTTTTTAAAATTTATTTACTATTTTAACAAAGTAAATTAGATTACAATTAAACTAATTTTAAAATTGGTTTACAATTAATTGACAAAGTTAATTTCAACATTAAATATATAATTATTCAATTTTTTAAAATTAACTTCTTAGCAATATAGCATCTAAAAATCACTAAGATTTGTACTGGTGCTATCGTGGGTTTACATAAATAGGTATTTTTGTAAATTATAAATATTTTGATGCCTGTCAACCAAAATAGGTAACATAAGTAAAAAAAATCATACATCTGAAGAGCCCATTTGATCCTACTGCTAGGCAAAGGCCTTTCCTTCATGAATTTCATCCCGTTCTAGGGCTTCTGTTGGCAAGTTCGCTCGTCGAGTTTATCCTGCCGTCTTCGCCTGGGACGGCCACGCAGACTTGCTTTTTGCGTAATAAGTTCAGTGTGCCAAATTTGTATCTATCTGAGATGTTCTCTAAACAAAACAGTAGAATAGGTACACACGGCTACACCTCAAGCTATATTTTCCAGTATAAGCTGACCTCGCATTGTGTAGTCTTTCCGTACAATGAGAGGTCAGCATAGACTGGAATGTATAGCTTGATGTGTAGCCATGTGTACTCATTTTATTGGGTCCTAAGATTTAGTGAAGAAATCGTTGTAGAAAGATTAGATAGAGTAGACACTGCGTTTCTACACACCTCAATTGTACAATAATTTTGGATAAATTTGGACAAATTTGTGGTACTCTTCAGTACTGAAGAGTACCACAAATTTATCTGGCTCGGTGATAATGTCTATTGAAAAGCATTTGTTTAACTTTTGAAACTATGAATGAATGAATGAAAACACTTTATTGTACAAAATATAAACAAAAAAGAAATACAAACAAAATAGAAAAGATAAAGTAAACAGTACAATGGGCGGTCTTATCACTTAGAAGCGATCTCTTCCATAATAAAGATAATGGTCGGGGATGTACACTTATAGCTAAACTATTTATGAAAAGAGTGTGTTTAGAACCAAAATAAAAATATAATTCATTACTAAAAACATTAATAATTAAATATTAAGTACTAGATACTATCATGGTTATGAACACTTTTTTTCAGTAAAAACGGAATATTTACCATGATTTGTTAGTGTGCCGAAGTACCGAGAACTCTCAAAAACTCACAAAACATAATAAATAAATTTTTAAAGTCTAGTTTCAGTTTTTGTCTGTCGCGCTTAATTATGCCCAATTTAGTCCTTCAAGTGTTCAAGAAGTAATCCTTGTCTACACAAGGATTACTTCTTGAACATCTTACGCCCGTATAAATTGAACGTAACCCAGCGCGATGGTCCATCATTATTGGCAAAGGACCATAAACTGTAAAATATGTTCAATTTAATTACTTCTAAAAGGACAGTCACCTACTCGTACTGTATATTTTCTACTTCTAAGCGTAGGATGATCATAATTTATTAATTTACTAACTAGTTATTTAATATTAAAGGCATTCGTCTACCATTCTTACCGAGTTGAATCCAGTTCTAAAGACATCCAAAGGTACGTATAATTTCTACGTAGCTGTGTCCATTATGAGTTCACATCGCTCTTCGAACGAATTTTTGTGTTAAGTGCGCTTCGATTGGATTCGTAGCGCCTAGTGAACGCTGACTATAAGTATTTCTATCTGATTGAATATATGGTGGATACGTTTTTAATTATTTTACATAGGTCAAAGCTACCGTTTGTCAATGAATAGTTTTATTTTCATGTTTTAACATGTCTCTCCAATTTAGATTCATTGTAAATCTTAGACCAAGGCTTTGCTAATATGGAAAATTTTCTAATTTATTACGAATGATAGTAGGTAATTACAGTTTAATTCAGCGAAGCCCAAATTTAGTATTGTGAATTATGATGTTGCTAAAAGTTTCTTGGAACTTTTTCTGATTTATTTTGAAAACTTTTACTCTTTTTCTATGCGAGCTTTCTCTCTTCTGATAGAGGACAAATATTATGAAAGCAATTATACATAAACTGCAAAAAAATGTGTCATTTTCACCTTAATTTAATCAATTATCAGGCTTTGTATGGACAAAATAAATTGTTTTAGTACCTGGAGATGGAACATGATGGTTACCACCTAACATCAGGTGAGCCACAGCCCATCTTAAGTGGTAACCATCGCCTATAACAGAGAATTACTTCGTAGGTCTCGCTCGTTAGAAATGTTCCCTACGTCCATCAACTTGAGGCATACAGGTGTAAAGCCTCATGTGCCTGTAATTTCACCGGCAACCATACCCTTTAAACCGAAACACAGCGATGCTGCTTGGCGGCATAAATAGGTATGTTGGTAGTTCTTCCCAATTAATCACAGATTCTTTATCAATATTGTTCTGTTAATAATAATGTTTTAAAACCTACATTTATGAAAAAAAAAAAACTACATGGCTGACATTTCACACAGCGCTCTCTAGCCCCAAACTAAACAGAGCTATGGGAACCAGATAACTGATAGAATATTTATATATTTTTTTTGTAAGTACCTACTTATAATATACTAGTTGACCCTGAAGAGTTTGCCCTGTCTTAGATATTTCAAAAATTGTCAGGAAATATAATGTATCACGAAAATGTTTCAACGCCTGTCTGCTAAATTTACTGGAAATTGTAACCGTTTAAAGTCGAATTACATACTGACAGTTATTTCAAAAAACTGACAGTTATGTCAAACAACTGACAGTTATGTAAAATTAATATTATCGTTAAATTTCTTAAATTTTCTAATATTCCGCTCAACTTCCTTAAATATTTCTTTCATAAGAACCTTCTCTTGACAATAATAAACACAACAAAAAAAGAATTAGCAAAATTGTTCCATCCGTTCACGCGTGATGCGATGACCAAGGGAAATATATATTAATTTTTATATATATAAGGATTAGAGTCGCACAGAGAGCCATGGACAACCGAGTCCCCAATACCGAAATTCGCAAGTCAAGACGTTAGCAAGCGTATATTGGGACTCAAATAGAGTTGGGCAGGACATGTGGCCAGGCGCGGTGATGACAGGCGGAGCAGGGTGCTGACTGAGTGGTGGCCCCGAGATGGAACCAGGAACGCAGGTCGTCCACCGGCAAGATGGGTCGACGACATTATAAAAATCGCAGGTCGTATGTGGGTTAGAACAGCGCAGGACAGAGGCGAATGGCGACAACGAAGAGAGGCCTATGCCCAGCAGTGGGATGAGAAATGCTGACGATGATGATGATGATGATGATATATATAAAAAGATAGAAAAACATCCAGACCCGGAACAAATATCTATCAGATCATACAAACATTTGTTCCGCGGTGGAAATCGAACCCGCTACCACCTGCGTCTCAGTCGGCTATTCGCCCACTGTACCATGGAGGTCGTCAATACATTTTAAATTGACGTGAAGTTTTATCATCGAAATATTACAAGTTTGGCTTCAAGGAATCACTCTGTATAAAGCATTTAAGTTTGTGTACTGGAAATCACGCTGCACAAGTACAAATGCCATAACACCTCGTATGCCACATACCTTGCTCATATTAATAAATCCCATTATCACTATAGTATTAATCGTTAAATAATGCTATTAATAATAAGGCGTTGGCGAAGGTGATGTAAAGAGCTAGCGATTAATTTTAGAGACCAATAAATGTTTATGACCTGTGTATTATTGAAATAAGAAATAGCATTAAATTTTAAAACTTTGATGTTTCGTCCGTGACAAATAAATAAACCACTGCGAGGGAATAGTGATGGGAAAAGCGAAAAAACAAAACTGGACTATTCAACAATTTCTAAACAGCAAAACATAATAATCAAAATCTGATCTTAAACTACAAAGCTATGCGCAAATGAAATCTATATAAAACAAGCTGACCCCGAGAACTTCGTACCACCATAGAATTAATAAATTTTGTGTTAACCTATTAACTGAGTAAAGTACTAATATCACTATTTAAAAATAGGGGTTTATCGTAGATGGCTAAAATTTAGGGTTGTATGTATTTTTAAATGCTGTATCATAAAAAAGTAAAAACAAAAAATTATGTCTAAAAAATAAAAAAAATAATAAGGGGTGGACAACCCTTAACATTTACGTGTATGAAAAATAGATGTTGACCGATTCTCAGACCTACCCGATATGCACACAAAATTTCATGAAAATCGGTCGAGCCATTTCGGAGGAGTTTGGCAACAAACACCGCGACACGAGAATTTTATATATTAGACAAGCTGACCCCGCGACCTTCGTACCGCATTAGAATTAATAAATTTTTGTGTATTTAACCTATTAGCTGAGTTAAATTCAGTTTCTTTTTAGTTTTCTACTCCAATGTCAATTTCTGTGCACGTACCCACTATAATCTATTTCTATCTTCAAAGGTATGCTGGAAGAAAACTCTTATTAGGGTTAAGCTCACCTTTGTACATGCCCATTTTGTAAGCTGTTTCTGTCTGTAATCTATTTGTGAACAATAAAGAATAAAGTCATTGCATCTTGCGCATATTCATGCATATGACGCGGGCTACCAAATCTGCCAATGTAGAAGAATCACCGGTAGAATTGTCAACCAGCCATGATTAGTTGCTATGTATGAGAAAATGAATTTTGTCATAATGTTTTTTGCGTAAAATTTTCCATCAATTTAATAGTTATTCTGCTATTCGGGACGGAGACAAATACAACAAATCAAAAACCATGAAAATTGGTCCAGCCGTTCTCGAGTTATAAGTGTTCGAACAAAACCGACTTTGTTTTATATAATAAGAAGATTGTCGAATTGTGTACCCTTCCTTACCTCTTTTTTAACCCCCACCGCAAAAAGAGAGGTGTTATAAATTTGACGCCTATACCTGTCTGTGTGTCTGTCTGTCTGTGGCGTCGTAGTTTTTAAACGGATGGACCGATTTGGACGCGATTTTTTTTAATAGAAAGCCATTTTAACTTGGGTGCTTCTTAGCTATGTCAGTTTTTAATGTATACTTGTTAGGACTGTTCTCTGTTATAGGCGATGGTTACCACTTAACATGTTCCATCTCCTAATAGTATTTAAAAAAATCTAATACTTGCAATATAAACGATAACACTGATTAGACATTGAGAAGATTTTGTATATGCGTCTTGCCTATTTGGATATCTCGCGAGAGTTAATGATCTCTTAATTTCATAAAACAAGTCTTAGATCAATGTCAATCTCTATGTTGCCATCATCCCACCTACACGACAATTAGTTCCAACAATACGGCTTAAGGTAAAATACCATAATGTCCTTATTAATTGCGTTTCTACGCACATTTATGGATATATTTGTCAACTAACTCTTAAGATATTTAATATGTTTGCTATGTTTTTTTGAACAAGCTGGCTATTCCCATTTACTAAAACACGAATAATTCATGTTTAATATTATTCCTAAAAGTTGAAACATTTACATGACCTACGGCCTCCGTGGTGCTATGGATGAATAGCCGGCTGAGACGCAGGAGGTTGCGGGTTCGATCCCGCCGCGGAACAAATATTTGCACAGTGTAAACATATTTGTTATGTGTCTGGATGTTTCAGTATATATTATAAGTATGTACACTGCCGGCCAAAAGTTTGAGACCACTGTAAAAATCTTTGTCACCAACAAAATATTTCAAAGTACACATATGATAATGAGCTAATTTGAACACCTGCGTATTCTATTATTATTAAAGAATTTCTAAGAGTCATTATTTATGTTGTTGTTTAAGTTATCATCCTAAAAAGGTCTATTGTTTCAAAACATCAATGAGCGCCGCGCAAGGACCAGGTGGTAGAGTCATTGTAATATTTTATTTTTATATTTTTTTTATTTTATTTTTATTTTATTTTATTTCCGATATCAGGGATTATGTTAGCTTCCTAAAACATATTTAGTACCTAAGTTTTTATGGAGTAAATTATTTTCTACCTTATTAGTCTGAGCTCGTCGTTGTTACAGTGAAGACATCTTAAAATGGGAAAAGTTCGCGAAATTAGCAGTGAAACTCGCTCTGCCATAGTTGTTTTATACGGCGAAGGCAAATCTGAACGTGCGATTGCCTCTCAACTTAAGTTGTCGAAGACTTGTGTTCATAACACAATAACCCGATACAAGGAGACTGGCAGTAATCAAGATCGTTCGCGTTCGGGAAGGCCGAGAACTACCACTTCTCGCGAGGATCACTTCATCGTCACTACCAGCAAGCGGAATAGACGCCTAACAGCACCAGAAATCCGCGTAGAAGTGAACAAATCCCGATCAGAACCTGTATCATTGACTACAGTAAAAAGACGTTTGAGAGATGCTAAGTTATTTGGTCGCGTCGCCGTTCGAAAACCACTACTAAGGCCACAAAACAAAAAGAAACGGATGCAGTGGGCCCTTACCCATCGAGACTGGACTGAAGAAGACTTTAAACAAGTTCTTTGGTCAGATGAATCCAAATTTGAAATATTTGGTTCAAAACGACGAATTTTTGTTCGACGTAACGTCGAGGAAAAGATGATGCCAGACTGTGTGGTGCCAACAGTCAAGCATGGTGGTGGTTCCATTATGGTCTGGGGATGCTTCTCGGGCCATGGAACCGGAGATTTGGTACGAGTCGAAGGAATCATGAAAAAGGAGCAATATAAACGAATACTACAGCAAAATGCCATTCCGTCTGGTTCAAGAATAATTGGAGATGGATTTTTTTTCCAACAAGATAATGACCCAAAACATAGTTCAAAATTATGCAGGGGTTATTTAGAACACAAAGAAACAGAAGGGGTTTTAAAAAACATGGTGTGGCCCCCTCAGAGTCCGGATCTCAACCCGATTGAGCTTTTGTGGGAAGAGCTTGATAGAAATGTGCGCAGTTGTTGTCCCACTTCGCAAGAAGACATGTGGAAGGCTTTACAAGAAAGCTGGAACAATATGTCACAAGATACAATCGACAAATTGATTGCTCGTATGCCAAGAATAGTGAAAGTAGTAATAAAATGCAAGGGAGGGTTTTTCGACGAAAAATCTGTATAAAATATGAGCGACATTTTTAAAGTAAATGGTTGATTTTTCTTGATTTTTTTGTTTTCTTCATAATGTATGTGTATTAGGAAATAAGTATTTTAATTCATAATTAAACCTCTTGCTTTGTATTTTGAGTTTTATTTCATTTTCCTACTTTGATGTAGGTGGTCTCAAACTTTTGGCCGGCAGTGTATTTACAAAAAAAAAGCATCTCAGTTCAGATCAATTAGGTATCTGGTTCCCATTAACCTTTGCTTAGTTTGGGGCTAGATAGGGTTGTGTGAAATGTCTAGCATTATTAAATATTATTATAATTAATTAAGATGGCGTGGAGACCACGATACTGGATAGCGTAGAACGGCCCCGCACTAAATATAAATAAGAGCTGATAAAGGTTGCTGGGAGCCATTGGGCGCAGGGCAAGATCGGTTGCTCTGAAAATCTATGGGGGAAGCCTATGTCATCCTATGGCTGATATGAATGAGATTAAATGATGAAGATGGCCGTGACACATTTTCTGTATTTTGAATGAAAACGTAATATCATCAATATCAATTTACTTAATTTTGACGACCTCAATGGCGCAGTGGGCAAATAGTCGTTTGAGGTGTAAGAGGTTGTGGGTTTAATTCCCACTGCGGGGAAAATGTTTGCATGGTCTTAAGATATTCGTACCCGGTTTGGGTATTAATTTAAAAATATAAAAAAAAATGTTCATATGTATTCTATGTTATCTGATTCCCATAGTATAAGCTTTACTTACACGGGATTTATCATGTACTTACCGTCTTATCGGTGTTTCGGTTCAATTCGTGAACCTTCATCAAGGTGAGTGCAATCCGCTCCGAATAACGTCTCGCCTCGCACTGCGCGCCGCAGTCCTCTGCGCGCGAGTAGACGGGCGCGGTGGTGGGGATTGAGTCAACGATAGCCCAGCGCGTTGACAGGCTGCATCATCATCATTATCATCACTGTTGCCCTCTTCGGTAGTTTTCGATACAGGCTAACACACAACGCAAACTATGTTTATACCAGGTTCACTCACTCTTCTGTCGCTTGCATCATGAAGACATGGCTTCCAGGCTAGCGGTAGAGGATGGAAGATGGAGGATGGGTTCTACCGCCAGCCTGGAGGTCATGTCTTCATGACACCGATCAAAACACCGATAAGACGGTACATGATAAATCCCGTATTTATAATAATGATTTAAATAAATCACGAAAGTTTTCTAAGCTTTGCTTAGTTTGGGACTAGATAGCGCTGTGTGAAATACCCAGCATTATTTATTTATTTAATTTTCTTCTTGGAGAGAAGACAAAGATATCGTAGAAGCAAAATGTAAAGTAAACATAAACACAGTATCAGATGAAATTGCAATAAAGTGAATGAAATATTTTATTAGCGAGTGTTGTCCGACACACAATCTCTCGCTTTTATTTCTCTACAAGTTTATTCAACGTTTACTACTTTGACACTAATAAAATAATCAACGTGACTTGTCAGACATTTTTGCGTAAACTTTTAGCGTGTCTGTATGCAAATTTTAACAATAAAGTGAAAATCGTAGCGAAATACGTAGGTGCAGTGGCATGAAATTATAACTAAGATCCTCGGTGAGGTGATTCAGTGGCAAGTTGTGAATACTGAAGGTCGAAAATTATATTATCCGTAATTCCTATGGATCTATGATAATGTTGAGTATGTCGCATAAGCAGGCGTTAGACAAAATATATTTTTGTCTAACGCCTGCTTATGCAAAACTTTTAACATGTAAATTAAAAAAATATATACAATATTAAAAACTGTAGTATTAGGGTGCTGTACATGTTATCTCAAACGACGATCGTTTAAAACAGTAGAAACATTAAGCCTAATGTATCGTGTAAAAAGTAAAAATAAGTTTACCGTATCAATTAAATTAAAATCTACATTGTTACCAAAAAAGATAAACCACTGTTTACCGCGTGTTTAAATAATTCCTTACTAATTTTTGTATTGGATTTTTTGAACACGAGCTAAACTGTGTTTAATTTTTTATGTGGTAATACCCCTAATCTTTTTACAAGATTTTAAGAGTATAATAATTTTTTTGACGACCTGTGTGGTGCAGTGGGCTAATAGCCGGCTGAGACGCAGGAGGTAGTGGGTTCGATTCCCGCCGCGGAACAAATGTTTGCATGATCTACATATATTTGTTTCGGGTCTGGTTGTTTTTCTACATATTGTAAGTATGTATTTACAAAAAAAAAGTAGGTATATAAGTATTCTATCAGTTATCTGGTTCCCATAGTACAAGCTCTGCTTAGTTTTGGGCTAGATAGCGCTGTGTGAAATGTCCAGCAATATTGATTTATTTAATGATAAAACTCCAAACAGCTACAAAAAACAACCATCATACAATAAAACGATTACTTTACAAAAAATATCACTGCGATCTTAATCTTTCATTACAATTACGGCACATGTCACGCCAATTACCCGCGAATTAAACATGAGGTTCTGTGTAAGATGCGATGTGGGCGGATCCTGTCATGACCCTTGTCATGTCATAATTTGTCAATTGGACTTTGATCTTATCGATATGATTATGTTAACTTTTCATGCTTATGTCTATCGAGCATACCGAGTTGAATTGAAACGAGCTGCAAAATACTAATATCGATAAAACTGTTTTCTACAGCAACGCTTTTTAAGAATAGTAGAGTTTCTTGTGTAACTCGTCCGGGGAAGTAATACCACCATACCTATTTCATTGCTGTGAATCGGTTTGAAGGGTTTGGTAGTCAGTGAAATTATAGGCACATAAGGCTCTCTGTATGCCTCAAGTTGATGTGCAGTGCATCAGGAGACGTTTTAAAAGTACGTGATCTCCGAGGCAATACTTTGTTATAGGCGATGGTTACCACTTAGCATCAAGTGGACCAAATGCTTGTCCCATCTCCACGTGGTATAAAAACATGCTGCGCATCGCTTGTCTAGCAAATTTCTGTAACAAGCACGCTTTGACTTTGGGCGCGATTAGTAGACATATAATCGTGTGGCAACTGATCTGTAGGTAACTTCAAAACGGAGGCATTTACATCTATAAATGAAAGATGATTTATAAGCAGTTAAGTTGCAGTACTAGCTGAATGAAGGATGCACTGGCTGCATTAACTTGAGCGGGATTACACTTTAATAAAATCATACTATTATTTTGTTTGAAGTAATATTTCTCATTTTAACTTTGCCAGATTTTTGACGTACTTTGTCATTTTTTTTAATCCTAAAGTATACGGGCATAATAAAAAAAGCATGAGTGCAATTCACACGTGGTAGAAGTGAAACCTTCAAAAATTTTGGTTTCAAGATAATGAGACGAATGTAAAATTTCGGGAAGATGATAATTGTAGGTTTTGGTAATGAGTGATGCAAAGTTAGATAATTATTAACAAGAGTGGAGGGAGTACGAAGCAAAGCACAAAGATAACCACGGACATAAGAAACACTGTATAATGCTTCCTATCTCATTTTCTCCCACGTTAAATCTTATGAATTTATGTGTCTGTCTCTTTTTACTGTCGATTTTTCGTTTAATCGACTTTCAAATCACCATGGCATCAACGATGCCAAAGAAGTTTTCACTTCAAAAACCGCGTCCGAAACGGTCCATCCGATCTACGATACCAGGCAGACATAGGCTGACATAGACATAACTTACAACACTTCTTTTTTGCGTTGGGCGTTAAAAACAGTAAAATTAAATGCGAGTAGTAGGCACCTCTATCTCCCATTATATCCTCTTTATGTAGCTCATAACTTTGCTAATAAATTGAAGATTTCGCTGCATTTCTCCAACTTCTCACAGCCATTTCTCTAAGCAAATCATTTTATCAACTTGTTAGCAAACACACAGACGTTTTAATTTGACTGCGCTCCGTGTTAGCGAGTACGTAAGATCTATTAGCTTACTATCTGCCGCCTACGTGCATTATGGAAATCAGTAGGTCACTGGAAGCCACTAGATACTTCGTACATAGTACAGAAAGAATAGTTTATCATCTTTGAATATCGTTGACGCATATTTCAATTGGTGTAAGGGATAAAATGCGAACTATAAAACTAACTTTTCTAAAAGTGTCAAACTAACATTTGGAAAATTTAGTTTTTTGTTTTTTTGCCAGTCAAACCGTCCATGATTGTATGAGTTTATGTGCACTGCACTGCAGAAATGGTTTGGACTACAGTCTACACGAACGAATAACCACGTAAAAGTTTAACCTAGCAATATATTTAATAAAACAAGGATCGGTCCGACAGTACAAAATTAATAAATATGTATTATTTTTATTTTGGTTTGGTCTTACAGAGCAAGTCTAAATCAACTTGAGCAAATCGGCGTTGTATGTATGTATGTATGTATGTATGTATGTATGTATGTATGTATGTATGTTTGTTTGTCCGAGGATAACTTTCGAAGCGTTGATTCGATCATCGTGAAATTTGATACATAGGTAGGTAGTGATAGCACAATTTTGGTGTGACTATATAAACAAAAAATGTAGGGGGGTTATTGAGATATTGGGGTTTAAGAAGGGTAAAAAAATGAAAATGAGACTATTAGGTCAAGGGGGATGTCAAATGAAAGGTCTTTATTAGTATATTTAGACTACGTTTTTATTTTTAGTAAAGTCTTAATAGTTTTTGAGTTATGCGCCTCAAAACTGAACTTTGACAAAATTCACAGGGTACACCAATGACCCCACAGTACTGAAATATGGTATGTGTGTAGCTTAAGTGACACAAATATAGGCAAAGGTCTGAAATTCAGAATAACTGCAATTAGTACCCCAAAAAAAATAACCATATAACATGAACTCCCGTTAGCTGTAATTTGAATGAAACTGTAGGTCAGGTAAGTTGGTTATTTATTTCGTAGCATTATTTTATGGTCAAAGATTACAAATTTCGGTGCAAACCACTAGTTAAATAGTGTTAAAAGAATCGCTATAAAAATATGATGACGATACATTCTAGGTTTTTCTTGCGTGTAACTATAAAAAGGTTAAAATAACTATATAAGAAATAATAAATTGGAGGATCGTATTAACTTTATGAGTGCATTAAATTTATCACGAATGTCAAGTGATTTCTTTGTTGGAAGACCTGAATTAATAAAAAAAATATATGAATGAGAATACACACAAACAAAGTTCTGCACACTGTGGTCTGTAACTCTACTATGTTGTAAACTTTGATTCATATAGTGGGCGATACACAAGGTCGATGTACTCGAAAATTTGCGGCACTAACTTTTGCATATCAGACGATGAAAAAATGACACCAATGGCAAATTGGTATCAAGGCCACTCTCTCTGAGTTACTGGGTAAGTGTAACGCTAACTTATGATAGATTGCTTATTGTGAGAGATAAGTGTCGTTTAAAGTGGTTTTGTGTTGGTGGAGAGAAAGTTGAGGAATTAGGATGTCGCACTTTCAGTTTGTTTGTTTGTGTTTGATTTATTGAGGACTGCAACTGTTTGATTTACAAACTTAACTCACAGTTGGATATGGGTAGTACAAGTAGGAAAGCTTAGCGTAATCGGACTATAAAGCTTTCACTTCAAGTAGAAATAGAAATAGAAAAATACCAAATACAAGACTACACAATAGGTCGTCACTCAGCGGTGTGCCACTGTAACATATAGCTACTGTGACGCCTTTAGTGCGTGTGAGCAGCAGAAAATAGAAACACACGTTTACAAGTTTTACAAAATCAAAAATTTAAAATTTAAATAAATATTTTTACACGAAACATTGCACATACCTAACTTATTAAAGCAAGACTATTTATGAGATCAAAACTAAACAATAAAAATAACATTAAAATAACCAACAAATTTCTTAAAATTATTTAATAAATAAACTATTAGATATTTTGAGGAATTATTAGTTTAAGATACAGAACAAAAGTAACCTTTGCAACTAAATCAAACTAAATGTAGATCCAGAACGACTACCTACTGATGGAGTAATTTGTGAAAGCAATAGAATTTTCTTGAGTGAAATTTTAAAAGAGTGAACCGATTTCCTCTAATGGCATTCTTCTAATTTTTTTAATCAAATGGCTTCTAAATTTTTCGAGATGTCCGCAATCTACATGTATCATGTCAGCTATAGCACGTCTACTGCTACACAAGACCTCCATCAATAGAACTGATCAGTGCGGCCTGCACGAAACGGCTCCCAGCAACCTTTATTAAGTCGTCTTTCTATTTAGTGAAGGGGGGGGGGGCGTCCAACACTATCCTTCCCATCCCCCTTCACTGGATAACGTTTCTGTCAAACCACCGTCAGCTCTTCGAGCTCTGCGCCCGTTTATTGCCACTTCAGCTTGCTTTTCCTAAAAAGAAGACTAACAAAGAAAGTTTACACAAGGGTCAAAACGAAAGTTTACACAAATGTTTCTGAAGTCAAAGGTAGAAATGAAACTCTAATCTCATAACTTTTACCTGTTGTGTATTCGTTGGTAAAAATATGAATAAAAAACTTTATCCTGTTCCGATTTTTGCTTTCTTACGTTATTGTCTTTCGGTAATTTTGGAGTTCCTCGAAAACTTGTTGCTTTCTCAACCATGATCTGTCCCCGGAAACCACTAGATATTTTGCATTTTGTTTTTTTTCAGAAGGTTACAGAATTTCTTCCGCGCCGTATTTTTTATCCTTATCAAGTTCATCATTTGTTCTCTTAATTGCATAGCCCGTAGCGCGCCAGTTTGCCTTTGGTGGTCTTTAGCTATGTCAGTTTTTACCCCCCTGACACAAAAAGATGGGGTCGGGGTTTATAATTTTTAATTGACCCGCCCACGGTTTTGCATGTGTGATTTTGTATATAAAAACTAATAATTTTGAATATCTAGATATCAATATGAACATTGTCATTGAGGTTTGCATGTTGTCGGTTCTTTACTGGGTTATCCTTTGTTCTTTTGAGTTGAGTTTACTACCTAGGATGTAAAGTTATTGATCGACAAGTAGTACATTTATATGTATAAAATATACAAGTATTTCTAAATCTTATCATAAAATACTAACTCACCCGCCCCCAACTTTGCACGCATGGTTTGTCAACAAATAGATCAGTCTCCTTCTGCGCAGTCGAGTAAAAAGTAGCCTATGTCCCGATTCCGGTCATAATCTACCTGTACACCAAAATTTCATCAAAATCGGTCCAGCCGTTTAGACGTGAAAACGTCTAAACGACTCCTCAATTTCGGCTCCTACATTGAGCCGAAAGCCCAGCTGACCGCTAAAAAGCTTGGTATACTTGCAAAGGACACTTCACTCCGGAACAGTTGCTCAACTTATACCAAGCACAAGCCTGAATCATGTGTGGAGTACTGTTCTCACCTCTGGGACGGATCAGCGAAATACCAGCTAGAGGCTCTAGATTCAATTGAGAGAAGAACCAAGAAGCTCATTTTCAATGATGAGTTAGCAGATGCAAGGCTCCACAGCCTTGAGCATCGTCGAAAGGTTGCAAGCCTCTCGGTTTTTTTTTCGGATAAATTTCGGAGAGTGTGCTGCGGAGCTTTTCAACCTGATCCTACCATCTCCGTTTTATCATCGGACAAACAGACGCTCCGCGTTGCGCCACCGCTACATGGTAGACATACCTCCCATACACACAAAGCGGTACTCTTCTACCTTTATTATGCGCACCGCCAAGGAGTGAAACCTTTCCTGAGTCTGTGTTACCTGATAACTACAACCTAGGTGTCTTCAAGTCGCGAGTGAATAGGTTTCTTCTAGGCAAGCGTGTACCATCGTAGACTGCATCATCCTTACCATCAGGCGAGATCATGGTCAAACGCTAGCCAAAAATTTACAAAAAAAAACCGTAACAAACTGACAGACAGAAAGACAGCGTTACTTTCGAATTTATAACATCAGTCAAAGGTGGATTAACGGGTTTTTGACCAAACAATTTCAGTCGTTTTCACTGTCTATAGGTACCTCTTGTTGGTAAAACATTATTTTATGTAAATATAATATATTATACATACCGTTTAGACTCTGAGCCCGGAAAACATGAACATCGCAAAGGTATCATTCAACTCATTATTCTACCAACTCGTGTGAGGCAAAATACCAATACACGATTATTAGCGGTTAATTATTGTGACATTATTGTAAATTGGTACAGTCGGCACAAGTAGATTTGCATCATATGTAAGCTGTATATGTTAACAATATACAGCTTCAGAATAAATCTTCTAAGGAACCTTGTAGTACAATGAAATTGTTATTTGTTATACAAGAGTGCAAAGTTGCTTTTTAAGCGCGTGCTCAATTTTGATGACCGAGCAAGCGAAGGATTCTAAAATTAGAATCCTAAGCGTTAGTGAGGGAATCAAAAGAGCACGAGGTGAAAAATCTTCGCACTCGAGTGCAACACGTAACTTTTCATCCTACCTCAGCGAGGAAATTACTAAATGCAAAAATAGAAAATGGCGTGTGTAAAGCAAATTAAAAAAACAAATATACCAAGAAGGTTCCGAGTCTGAGTTTTTAACAAATTAAAAAAGGTTGTATGATAAATTCGGCACCATGGAGGTAGAAGTAGATAGGTTTAATGATGTTTAGAATTCACAAACTTAGTGCACACGATGTTCTACATTCAATTTACTTTATCCTCTGGCGGATAAAAACGGCTTTTGCACTCAGATATCGAAGAGCAAAAATACTCTTTCCGAGATGGGGGGATGAAAAGATATTGCTTGAATGGTTAAGACGTCGTTTTTTCAAGTTTTAAGGGGTGGCATAGGTGCACTGGGATTCAGCGAACAGGATAGTTGTGCAGATGATTTTGATGATGATGGTGAGTGTAAAAAAAATCGCAGCTGTTATATCCAAACGACTCATGTATGACAAAATTTGGGTTTTTATTGGTCAACTCATACCTACTCATATATTATATTTTGTAAAACAAACTAAGGTCTTCACGATTATAAATAACGTATGATTTATTTTAATTTCTGAGCGAATATTAAGCTGAATTTGTCCTACATGGGCATTAAAAATGTTTTGAGCGTTCATTACTTTTTTACTTTTAATTTTTTTTAGTTAACTAGTTGTTTCTCGCAACTTCGTACGCGTTACACTACTAAATGTGTAGGTAACCTAGAAATAAAGCTAAACTCGCTCTTGCTACTTTACTTGATACGCCATTTTTATCCCATGGGACCTGAATTATCGGATAAAAAGTAGCCTATGTGTTAATCCAGGTTAGAATCTAGGTACGTACAAAACTTAATCGAAATCGGTTCAGTTTGAGTAACAAACAAACAAATCAATAGTGTGATTAAATTAATTTAAATTACATAGAAGTGAAAGAGTGAAGAGAAGCAGAGTTCCTTGAAGGGAATGGTTTTCAGTGAAATTACAGGCAGTGTATCATAGGACACGTTTCTATAGGACGAGGAACGTGACCTACGAGGATAATTATAAATGGATATAGAAGATGTTTTTTTAATAATTATTATGAGATGCTCTTAATATCGACTGTACCTGCTTTAAGCCTAATAAGGCAACGTAGAATTCCATTTACACAATTAAGCTCATTATATAGACGCTAATTCGTTCGAAGGGGACAAGTAAGCTCAGCTTAAGATTATTTCACGAAGGAAGTAATTTTTAATAGACCGAAAGTCAGTGGATATTTTCGTACGTCAAATTGGTAAAACACGCAATATGCTTTACAATACGCGCGGCTTAACTGTGCACTTCCCTGGAATGCGACCCCACTCCCGCTTCCCCGCGCGGCGCTCCGCGTTTGCTTGACGCGTTCAGTAACTATAGCATCACTGTGACGGTGACGTCACAGTGCGAGGTGCACAGTTAAGTCGCGTGGGTTGTACTATCGGGTGTCACAATGGAAGTTAGATCTGACATAAGGGTCGATATGGCAGTATTGTCGTAAATTGCGACGTCACGTCTGTTTTGCATGTAGTCCTTATGCTCATTTGAAAAGGATGAATAATATAATAAAGGAGCCGTTCCCCGTAGAGCTCTAAAAGTGGTCAATTGATCAGTTTCTATATATATGTCTGTAGATAAGTTTGTCATCATAAAAGTAGATCTTAGAGTATAATGTAGTATTTGACATGGACACCTTTTAAGCAATGGACTCAATACCACAATTCTAATAATTTTATCTTCAGTCAATTTTCAATCGCAATAGTTTCTTTAAACGTTTTATTTGACATTAGCTACCACCCGCGGTTTCACACGCTTGTTTTGTCAATAAAAATATTATCCTCCTTCTGCGCAGTGGTATAAAAAGTAGCATATGTCCTAATACCAGTCATAATCTATATATCAATTTTTATCGAAATCAGCCAAGCCGTTTAGTCGTGAAAACATAACAAAAAGACAAAAATTAAGGATGTACCGAGAATAGATCAAAACTTGAATTTGACTAGATTTAACTAGTGGTTCGCCCTGAACTGAGATCTCGCGAGTCTCCGATTATAACAAAAAAATATTATTTGTAATCTTTGGCTATCAAAATAGTGCCTCAAAATAAAGAACCAAAATACTTAACCTACAGTTTCATTCAAATTACAGCTAACGGGAGTTCATGTTATTTGGTTATTCTTTTTTAGGGTAAAAATTGCAGTTATTCTGGATTTCAGATATTTGCCTATATTTGTGTCACTTAAACTATACGCATATCAAATTACAGCACTGTGGAGTTACTGGTGTACCCTGTGAATTTTATCAAAATTTCGTTTTTTATGGCTAATAACTCAAAAACTATAAAGACTTTACTAAAAATAAAAACGGAGTCTAAATGTACTAATAAAGACCATTTATTTGACGCCCTAATTGACCTAATAGTCTCATTTTAATGTTTTCACCCCTCTTGAACCCCAATATCTCAACAACCCCCAGCATTTTTAGCTCATTCAGTCACATCAAAATTGTGTTATTACTATCTACCTATATACCAAATTTCACGATGATCAAATCAACGCTTCGAAAGTTATCCTCGGACAAACAAACATACATACATATATTCATGGAACGCCGATTTGCCCAATTTGATTTAGAGATCTCGCTTCAGTCGATCAATTAAGGAGATTGGCCACTTGAATTGAAAGTCAATCTGCTTATTCTAAGGCACTATTACCACAAAATAGACAGGAACAGAAGTTAAATTTAGTACAACGAGCGCACATAGACATGCGCTTAGGAGGATCTCGGATCAAGTTGGTCGAAGCTTTGAACAAATTACGTCGAAAAGTACGTCTATGAGTGCGTGCGACTATTTCCGCTCGTAATGTTGTAACTTAATTTTTGTCTCTATTGTGTGTTAGTACTATTGCTTCATTCATAAAATTGAAAGTGCTTGAGCCGCTGTAATTCTGGACTTCGTCTGTCAAATTACGGTAATACTTCAGGCTTTTGATGTATCTTAGGCACCTCTGGCTCTCAGACTCTTTCTGCATACCGATGTGCAATAATAATAATTATTATGTGCTTGCGTTTTCGAGATATGCCTTATTAGTTGCGTGTACTATAGTAATTCTGGACAATTTACTCAAATTTGCTATACGTGCTTATTTTAGGAGGTTTTCGCAAAGTTTATTACAAATCAATTAGTATATATTCCGTTATAAGGAATGTAACTGACGTGGACGCAAAAAAGATTATGAAATCGAGATATGTACAGTCGGCGACATAAGTTGATTAACAATTTCAGATTTATTAATATATTTTTTTCCAGGTAAATTAACGAATTTTTGTACTATGTTAGTAATGAGCTAAGGTTTTAATATAGCGTAAACATTTAGTTGAAAAAAAAATGCCTATATGTCGATTTTGTTTATTTTTAAGTTGTAGGTACAGTTTTCCCAGTTGACTTCTTGTAGGCCTCCCAAAACTGCCATCGTTAGAATCTCGTAGTACATACGAGATTCTAACGATAGCAGTTTTGGGATATTTTTGTATGGTAGTGACAGAAATAGTGATACATCTGTATCATTTTTCAATATCGTGGTGAAGGAAGGTGAATGACCTCTATTGCCAAGCTAACGCACACGAACTAGTATAGTTACAGATTTATTTTGATGTTAAAAACTCGATTTCTTAACCAATTTATGTTGCTGACGTACGAGCGCCATAAGACAAACTAGATGACCCAGCTAGACTTCGCACGGATTTCTTCAAAATAGAATATAATTAGCTTAGAAATGTATGCGCTGAATATAATTTTTTTTATGACTTGATTACAAAACATCGACTTCTCTCTACTTTTCATAACTATGATATGCATGTATAATATAGATCCCAGAAAAAATTATCTAAATGATAGTAAAAATCGTATCAAAATCCGTCGCGTAGTTTAGGAGAATCAAGCGCACAAACAGACAGACGCGGATAGCGAATTTGTTTATAATATTTAGAGAAGAGAAGTGATACAGGTTGTTACCACAACAACATCCACGGGGATCTTGGAAAGCTGCATCCATCAACCCAAAGTCCTGCTCCGTTACTTCAAGGAGCTAGGATGGCTGGGGTCAGGTTAGAAGGGGGGTAATGCACAATACACCCCAATGCGGGACGTCAGTGCAGATCTTATTCCCCCCACCCTAGTATTAGAATTAGATACTGGTTGAATTAATAACAGTTGACAAATTTTGAGGAACGGCTCTGCCTGAATTTTTTTATTTCACCAATATATAGGTATTATAAGTTTGACGGATGGTGTCAGTCTGTGGAATTGTATTTCCCAAACTTATGGACGGATTCGGATGCAGTTTTTTTGGTATAAAGCTAGTATTAGAAATTATAGGTACTTTACACCTGAGTACCTCAAGTTGATGAACGCAGGTTGATGACCTACGAGGCAATACTTTGTTATAGACGATGGTTACTACTTACCATCAAGTGGGCCTTATGCCAGTTCCCACTCCAGGTCGTATAAAAAAAAGTTTAACGTATCTAGTATGAAGATCTGGAGTTTTCAGCGTTCCACGCAGGCCACCAGCGACGACCCATCTGTTACTAGACGCGCACTGTGAATAGATAGTAACCCCCCACCACTTGACTTCATTCCCCCTCAAGAGCAGCTTCCACCAGGGCACGGCCTGCCGTGCCCAGTGTGGAAGTCTTTAAATAGGCTTCGCACACAGGTTGGTCGCTGCAGAGTCAGCATGTACAAATTCAGGGGTCCCAGCCAAACGCAATGCGACTGTGGTGATCCTGCACAGTCGATGAAACACCTGCTAATGTGCCCTTTGTGCCCGAACACCTGCACAATGGAAGACTTAAAAATGGCTTCTCCTGACGCCATCAATGTAGCCAAGTACCTATCTAACACAATATAAGTAGCTATTGACACGCTAAGAAGAAGATCTGGTCAGCCGGTCCGAAGAATCTCACCTCGTAACTTTTTTGTATTATTACTTTTATGTGTGTTTAAGGGTCGGCTTTTTTTTATTTTGTAAAATTATTTATATTGTTTAAGGCTTAACCACGGTATTTTTTTTAACCTATTACATAAAATGGCGTAATCAAAGTACAAAGGGCCCACATCAAAGACAACAAAAGAATTGCCCATCACAGAATAAATAGCACTCTCGCTTTCGACACAAGGTCACACTCTGTCACAGCTGACAGTTGACACCCACTAGACAATGCCTACGCTTGATTTGGGTTTATGGGTATCCAATAAAGTTGACAAACTCTTATATTGACGTAAATTATGTTAAATTGATACGGCGATAATTGACTTATGACATGACGTTGGCAGTTCGTTGTTTTTTTTTGAGACTATTTTGGGTGATTTGCGTTATTATAATTAGAAATTTACCATATAAATTTGTTTATTCTCTGAGTCAAACTCACTCTAAAATATACTTTTTTTGAATTGAAGTTGTCGCATGTTTTTCAAAAATATGATTCGTTTTTTGACGACAGACTCGTAATTTTAGAATGGAAGAGATGAATATTTAATTTATATTTCTCGTTTAAAAAGAAAACTATTTAAATCACGTAACAACTAGATAGTGTTTATTTTTTTATTTTGACAAACTTTATTTTTATCTTTACTTACTAGCGCTTGATCACGATCAACTATTATCAAATATATAAATTAATAAAATAAATAAATAATGCTGGACATTACACACAGCGCCATCTAGCCCCAAACTAAGAAAAGCTTTTACTATGGGAACCAGATAACTAATAGAATACTTATATACTATTTTTTTGAAAATATATACCTACTTATAATTTATAAAGCAACAACCAGACCCGGAACAAATATCTGTAGATCATGCAAACATTTTTTCCGTGGTGGGAATCGAACCTGCAACCTCCTGCGTCTCAGACAGCTATTCGCCCACTGCGCCACAGAATTTGTCCACGGAGGTACTGTAAGCAAGTTACGTGATAAAAAGGACACACAGCATGATGAATTGATGATTGAATGAATGATGAATAAAGTGGTGCTGGTCTCCCGCTGAGTCAACCTTATGGACTTCTTAGTCCCGTTTAAAATATAGCTAAATGCCTCAAACAATATTTATCCAGGTGACTGAATCGTTTGCTTATCAATATAGGCCATATATAATCTGTCTACGCAAAAAGAATTCTGAAAATCGTCTACATGCACATCCTGTACGCCATTGTGACGTCACTAAGGGAGTTCCCATCCTTATCGTTTATAGATAATCTATGACGTATTACTGACAAATGGTTTACTGTAGCGAGTGAGTGACAACCATAGAATTCAAAAAGTTTGCCATCACATCAGAAAATGTTGTTTAGAGCTTTCATTTTTATTTTGTTCTAGCTTCTACGCAGTCGCGTAAAAAGTAGCCTATAATTAAATTCCAATCATAATCTATCTACATCTGATTTTATTTTATTAACGACATGTTAGGTAGGTACAGATTAATCCAGAGCACCCACATGTTACGTCATAATATACGTTTTTTGCGGCACAAACGGCCGTATCTTTTTACATTAACTTAGAAGTTTGATTTTTTAACAGCTTCAAGGGACTGTAGACTTGAGTATTATAATTTCAACTCGATACCTCCACGCGTTCCCGAGATAAAGGGTATTGACAGACTGACAGACAGACAGACGGACAACAAAGTAATCTTATAAGGGTTTCGTTTTTTCCTTTTACGATACGGAACCCTAAAAATCGATAAAGAAAGTAAAAAATACATAAATGTCCATCAATAATTATTTAAAAATATTTTATAAGTATTTTAAACTTAGCATCATTGCCAACGAATACGTCGTAGTATTTTTAGTTTTTATTGGAAGTTATCAATTCAAATAATCGTACATAGCACACCTTGGAACAATTCCTTTTCCCTTTTTACTTCCAGAGCTTGATGTTATTCATCATCAACGTCATATCGGCATAGGACGTAGACTTCTCCCGTAGATTTCCCGAGCGACCGATCTTGTGCAGCCTGCAGCCTTCGGCTCCCAGAAACCTTCATCTTTCCATCTGGATGTCCGTCCTACGCTGCGCTTTCTAGTGCGTGGTCTCCACTCTAGGCCGTCATCTCCGGCCAGCCGCTAGTGTAGTACTACGTTTTTACCGTAAACTTGCAAGAGCATTGCTTTTCCTGTATAATGGGGTTCTATCTTGGCTTATCAAGATAAAGTCGCGTCATAATATACCTAAATGATGCAGTGCTCATTGCACGGGACTTCATATTAAAATAAGAAGTTAATTGCTACAGTAAACTGGGTTTAAACCGCACCTAGCTTTGTACCCAATCTTATGGCTACAAACGCATAAAGATATAAATATTTGCTGCTATATGCTGGTAGGCATTATAAGATCCGCCCATAATTATTATTTATTTCAATTTTGATTAGATCACATAGGTAGTAATGGAAAAAATGCCGCTCCGGGAGTACCGGCAAAAGTAAAAACGGTGTCGGTAACGGTAACAATGTCGCGAGTTCAATGTTTTTTCCCCATCTCAAAAAATGGCCAAAGTGCCTAAAAAAGTTTTCATTCCGAAAATAAACTCCGTAGAGTACTTAAATTTTAACGTAAAATACGTTAATTATTTTAACGTGAAATTCGTGTTTATGTCTATTAATTGCTATTCATGTTACAACTTTAACAAAAAAAAACTAAAGTGGTAGAGATGCGTATGATGTTCTCTCCCTCCGTGAATACCTTTTTATTGTTGCATGTATAGTTTGTATGCAATGTATGACAAATGGTGAATAATCAACTGAACCAGATCACTACCAGGCGGAAGTGTCCTCAAGACACTAGATGCATTGCCTCGATTGCCCGAATTGCAATGCTTAGGGGGCATCCATTAATTACGTGAGGCTCTTAGGGGAGGTGGGGGGGGGGGGGGGTGTCCGAATCAAATCTCACCAAGGGAGAGGGGGGGAGGGAAATCACCAAAACTACCTCACGTAATTAATCTCGAATCACACGAATCTCTTGGATTGCATTTATAATATGAGTACCTATGGATTAAGGGCTATAACGTTTGGAAGACGTGAGGTGCGTAGATTAATTTTGGAAGATCTTTATAAATGTTTACTTGTGTTAACTAACTGTTATTTAGTCTGTGTTCCTTATTGTTTCAGTACTTACTGCTGAATATTCTGTATACATTAACGTTACTCTATGTAGTCATATCGGCTGGCTAGACAACGTGGGCGCCGTGAAAGTAAGGCTACTATACATTAAGTACACACGTTGCGATATTTGCTGGGGTTTGATTGAGGTCTCTATTGGATCGCACAAAACATCTCAAAACTTAGCTTCAAGAACAGGCGTTAAATTGACGTTTCTAAATGATCATTGTGATTTTATGGAATAAATAAATATTAAAATAATAAATTAATATTAAAATAATTTGTTAAAAAATAAAGAATACACAGTAACCTAAATTAAAATTTGATTTGAGTTTGAAAAAAAAAGCCTGAATTTCATCGAGACGAAAAAGTGAATATTTGAGAGAAGCGAACAGGCTAAGTTAAGTGCAGCAATCTCTATTTTTAAATGTTTGCTGGATAAAAACTCCTGTTAGATTTAAGCGTTTGTGCAAGTTTTTTTATAAGGTTTTATGCCTGTAGATAAGAGACATAAAAATCTGTGTACAATCACACTAATATTATAAACACCAAATTATGCATGTTTATTTATTTATTTGTTTGTTTACTCAATCACGTCGTAACGGCTAAATATAGAATGTAGTAGCCTATGTGTCAATCCAGGTTATAATCTACATACGTACCAAACCTCATCGAAATCGGTTGAGCCGTTACGACGTAAAAGAGTAACAAACTTCCACATATACATAAACTTTCGCGTTTTTTTTTGTTTACACTGTATAGATCTTCGTTTGATCACAATCTCACCTGATGGTAGCGATGATGTGGTCTAACATGAAGCACGAAGATCTAGAAGAAACCTATTCACTCTTACCTTAAAGAGGCCCGGATTGTATTCTTGAGGAAAACAGACACGGCAAAGTGTTTCATATCTTAGCCTTAAGCATCAAGAACGTAGAACCAAAACGGTGTGTGCGAATGGGTGGTATATCAACCAGGTACGGATAGTACTGAGCCGTGCGCCTGCTTGTCCTTTGATGGAAAGGTGATGGCAGAATCAGATCGTAAAGTTCCTGGGCACATTCCCCAAAATGTATTCTGTAAAAGATCGATAGGCTTGCAACTTTACGACGGTGTTTGAGACTTTGGGTTTTAGTCTCCGTTAAAAATATTAGTGGGATGATACTTATAAGAACATAATAAATTTTACCTTCACACCACTTATTTCATCATATCATATATCATATCATATCATTTTATATTCGATATTTCTTGTTAAAAACCTTAATTAATTTTGATTATTACAAATCCTTACTAAAATTTTAAAAACACACTTCAAAATATGGTACGGCAATTTTTTTCGCATGCATCAAATAATAATGTATACACAAAACTTAAAATGGTTAAATATAATGTTATATATTATCGATACCGTAATGAGCATCAGTAGGAACCATTTTGGGGGAAGTGACGCATTTAATAATGAGTGACTTACACCTACCGAATTCACGATTAAACAGGTGATTTCGCCTCCGCACTGTGAATCCGTTATTTCCAAATTAACTGTTTGTCATCACTATGATGCCAATTGTCATTTGTTATAAATAACCTGACAGTTCCCACTCGCATCATTTATTTTGTCTACTGATGGGCATGTGTCATTAAGCTCTGTGGTTTAAATGTAAGTAAAAGTTAATATGTTATGTAATAACATTTTTCACACCACCTGCTCGACAATGTCAAATTATATGTCATGTAAACCTCACCGAAAGCAGGTGATTAAATCCCTACGGCTGAGCCGGGAGTAAAGTTGTACTGAATTTCATTATGCCCTCGCGGGCATAATCTGATTGAATTTGAACTTCATCTGTATTTAAATTTAAACCAAAGAGACCCACGCGATAAGAACTTATTCATAAATCGAACTTCTGCACAGAATGCACCAACCTAGGTTTGGTTTTTATTGTCTCGCAGAAAGTATGAAAAGTCTCGTGGATAAAGCTGTCTGCATCTTGGGCGTGCTTAGTGCGATTCAATATAGCGCCCATGACGCCAGACACTGCTTTATCCCTCGTTTAATAATCTACTATTATGAATCATTTTCAATCGTAAGTTTACGCGTTCTGTGGTAACGAATAATCTCTTTCAGACAAAAGTTTCACATTTTTCGTTCATTTTGGGAACTCTAAGGCTCGGACTACATGGCATCCGGGTCTCCCCAATCCTGCATATGCGGACCATGTCCTGGTTGCAGGTAAAAATCGGAGTCGGATGGCCTCGGATCGTGTGTAGCCGATGCAGCAAAAAATCAAATGTTTGGTTGTGCGACGGATTGGTCAGGGGCCGTTAAAAAACGGTCCCTGACAAGCCCGGATGCCATGTAGTCAGAGCCAAATTGCGAAATTTTATGTTCAGTTATATTTTATTCATTTATACATTTATTCTGCTTACATGCACCTATATATACACTTTTTTGCTTAGATGGTAGGTAGCTTAGAAGTATGTACATATACCCTGTAATGGCACTGCAAGTTGGATTTGCGCCTTTTCAAAAGTACAGCAATTAAACCTTATTATTTTATTTTCTGTGTAGTGTTATTGCAAATAATATATTGTTCTATTCTCTTCTATTTTAACTCAAACCAAATCTAGCTTGAAGAAGTATTGTTGTCCATAATGCCCTTCTGTACTACCTCATATCTTGTATGTCATGACTCATGTCATGACGCAATAAAATGATCTATTAAATCCGTTTTAGTGTTATAAATAAGTCAATTTGATTGATTAGTAGTTTAATTTGAATTGTAATAGTTGTTAATTATATCAGTAAATAAAATACCTACTTCATTAGTCGATAGCGTAATTGTAATGAATAATGTAATTATTTCATTCATAAAATAGAACCACATCCTGTAACTTATCCTGTTGTAGTTTCTGTGGTCACTATGAATGAAATTAATAAAAAAAACGTGTCTGTGTGTACTTATGCACGCACGTAAGAGGTTATACTTCTTTGGCTTAACAGAACAAAAATAGGTAAAGATTTCATCCCGTATGCCACTCTTTGTTTGTAAAAGGAATGATAAATTAATAAATAAAAGTCACTTTTATCACGAATTTTTGCAATGACCTATCATTCAGCACCATATTTAATTTAAAATCACATACACACATGGATATTAATGAATAAATATTTTTTTTATGCCCACTGATATAAAACATGTGTTGTAGATTTATGAATATTTGAGAAAGTTCTTTGAATATACCTAGTTATGAGTTTTCATGGAAACTTGAGATACTGTTATCATCTATCTTCATCATGTCGCTTTTTGGCTGTCGGTGTGCACGCGCTTGGTAAAAATTTTACTCGCATATTTTTTTCCAAACGCGCCAAAAGAAGTTTAACTTAAAAAAAAACATGAATCATTAGGTTCATTCTTAATTCATAAGTGTGAAAAAATTAGGTGTTAGATAAATCCATCATAATGTCGTACCACAATTGCTGGCATGCAATTTATTAATGCTCAATTAACTGAAATTAAACAATATTACCTATAACTACAATACACGGATCTATATTGAATAGATAATGCAAGTGCGTCAATACATATGAAAACCAGGAGTGCCAAATTTTTAATTTTTATAACTGTTGTGACATTTCGACAGCAATTTTGTGTTGGGACTATCACATACCACGCTCAGATTCAAAGGCAACCGCCGCTACATGCTCCTGACGTGTTCCTGGCAAGTCGGCCGAATTCGGAATGATTTATTTATGTACCGAAGAGTTGTAGCTTTGATCTAACTAAAAACACGCAAAGTAGGTGAGCTCGCGTTATCTATTCAATACAGATCTGTGCTACAATACCTAATTTTATAAAAAAGTAAATAGAACATAGTATTTTTCAAACTTTCGCGATCATTGTACATAATTATTGATTAAAACTGGTATTTATCGCGTATGTACCTTTTTTATTAGTTATCCCGACGTTTTGGCTGTGTTGCAACAGTCGTGGTCACAGGTTGACTGGAGTACTTGGAGCTACCGTCGAGAAGTGATGGCAGCTGTAGCAACTACCCTCACTTGGTCTTCATAATTAGAAATGTCCTCGGTCATGTTACAACATACTACACTAACCGTATCTACGCACTGAGACGACGATCACGATGCGCACACCTAGTAATCACCGAAACGTCGGGATAACAAATAAAAAAGGTACATACGCGATAAATACCCGTTTTATTCAATAATTACAAAAAGCAAATGTAAAGGAATAAACAATAAAAGTAAAATAGTCAAATAATAATTGGAATTAAATGCCCATATAATTTATATATTAATTAATATGTCATATAAGTATTCTACCAGTGAATTGGTTCCTTTAGTATAAATATATTGTAGTACTAAACTTGGCTTAGTTTGGGCTAGATAGCGGAATGTGAAATTTTCAGCATTATTTATTTCGACGTTAAAAAAGCAAATAGAAATTAGTATTTTGCAAACTTTCGCGATCATTGTACATAATTATTGATTAAAAACGGGTATTTATCGCGTATGTACCTTCTTTATTTGTTATCCCGACGCTTCGGCTGTGTTGCAACAGTCGTAGTCACGGGTTGACTGTTAATCAATAATTATTATGTACAGTGATCGCGAAAGTTTTAAAAATACTATAACAACAGAATCGCCGCCATACCTTGTGAAATCTGATAGAATAATTGTATTCCACCACAAGTGGCCAATTCATTAGACGAACATTGACGTCATCTTAGCTAATTATTTACCACCTACGCGTGTCACGAAATCACTTTTACTTATTTTCATAAATAGTCAAATCATACGTTAGTCATTGAATATCATCATAGTCATTATATAAGGTCCGAGGTCATACCTACTATAAGATAATCTGTGGTTCGACGACCCAGACAGATATTTCATGAATGAATCATGTAAAAAAATTCATGGCGATTTAGAATTTGTGTTACTCAGATTAGAATAGTTAAATTAGTGGGATATTGGAGTATATCGATTAATCAGTTATGATGACTATTTTTAAACACTTAGAGTAGCTTCTTTAATTTAGCATTATGATAGGTAGTCGTAAACGTAAAACGTATTTTGAATTTTTTTTTAATCTTCATCATATAAATAAATAAATAAATATTGCTGGACATTTCACACAGCGCTATGTAGCCCCAAACTAAGCAGAGCTTGTACTATGGGAACCAGATAACTGATAGAACACTTGTATACTTTTTTTGTAAGTACATACTTATAATATATAGAAAAACACCCAGACACGGAACAAATATCTGTAGATCATGCAAACATTTGTTCCGCGGCGGGAATCGAACCCGCTACCTCCTACGTCTCAGCCGGCTATAAGCCCACTGCGCCACGGAGGTCGTCATATTAGCGATAGGACCGATCTTGTACAGCCTGCACTCAACGGATCCCAGCAACCTTTATTAGGTCGTATTTCCATCTAGGTAGGGGTCGTCCTACGCTGCAATTTTCAGTGCGTGGTTTCCACATAAGAACCTTTCCGACCTTTCCTTTCGAGAGTTTTTGATTATTAGGTACATTTTGACTGTCTCCGTGGCGCAGTGGGCGTATAGCCGACTGAGACGCAGGAGGTAGCGGGTTCGATTCCCGCCACGGAGCAAATGTTTGCATGATCTACAGATATTTTTCCGTGTCTGGATGTTTTTCTATATATTATAAGTGTGTATTTAAAAAAAACGTATATAAGTATTCTATCAGTTATCTGGTTCAGATAGTACAAGCTCTGCTTAGTTTGGGACTAGATAGCGCTGTGAGAAATGTCCAGCAATATTTGTTTATTTATATGATCTACAGATATTTGTTTCGGGTCTGGATGTTTTTCTATATATTATAAGAATGTATTTACAAAAAAAATGTATATAAGTATTCTATCAGTTATCTGGTACCTATTAATAAATAATAAATAAATAAATAAATAAATATTGCTGGACATTTCACACAGCGCTATCTAGCCCCAAACTAAGCAGAACTTGTACTATGGGAACCAGATAACTGGTAGAATACTTATATACTTTTTTTTTGTAAATACATACTTATAATATATAGAAAAACAACCAGACCCGGAACAAATATCTGTAGATCATGCAAACATTTGTTCCGTGGTGGGAATCGAACCCGCTTCCTCCTGCGTCTCAGCCGGCTATACGCCCACTGTGCCACGGAGGCAGGAGGTATTGTACAAGCTCTGCTTAGTTTGGGGCTAGATAGCGCTGTGTGAAATGTCCAGCAATATTTATTTATTTATATTTATTGGTTGCTGATGTTCATCGTGATTTTGGGCCATATTGATGATTTCTATCCAAACAAAATCCAAACCAAATAAGATTCCAGACAATTTACTGATATTATTTTTAAATTAATTTAAATTGCTTACTTGCATGCGCACGTGACAGCAAGGCACTATTTATTAATGAACCAGCTGAGACATCTTAGTTAAAATAATTATGCGATTACTAATTACTTACAAAGAAACATCCAGATCAGAGTTATTTATGTACATTATGTAACGTCAACTTACGCATACAATTCCCATGGTTGAGGAAGGAAGGACATTTCACACACAAATGTTTGTACCAATTCATAGCCCTACTATATGTAGTAGGGCTATGAGTTGGTACTATAGTACCTATATTGGAAGAACAAAGTTAATTATACGTTACAATAGCTTCTAAAATATGACTGGCTGATGTGGCGCGCGAACACGTTCACAAATCGCCTCGCTGTAAACACGCTTGCTACTCGTCCAGTTTGATGAGAGAATGACCCCGAAATGCTATGTTTATTAATGTGAAACATCTATTGGCGCGCTTTGGGGGTATAACCGACTCGTATGCATATTGTGAAAACATTAATAGTTTGTAAAATTAGATATTTAAAAATAACGGTCAAGTGCGAGTCGAACTCATGCACCGAGGGTTCCGTACCTACCCATTATACCGCCCTAACAAAATTAAATATAAATATTGCTGGACATTTCACACAGCGCTATCTAGCCCCAAACTAAGTAGAGCTTGTACTATGGGAACCAGATAACTGATAAAATACTTATATACATTTTTTTTTGTAAATACATACTTATAATATATAGAGAAGCAACCAGACCCGTAACAAATACCTGTAGATCATGCAAACATTTGTTCCGCAGCGGGAATTGAACCCGCTACCTCCTGCGTCTCAGCCGGTTATTCGTCCACTGCACCACGGAGGTCGTCTAGAATTGGTATTGCTTTTTGCCAAATTTCGTGATTCTAGGTCAACAAGAACTACCATATATAGGTTTTAGACCCACAACCTATAGGGTACTTCCGGTTGACCTAGAATTGTCAATTTTGGTTCAAAGCAAGGAACACAAGTAAAGGAAAAATACAAAAAATAAAAAAGTTTAAAATTAAGGTAAATCTTCGTACTTACAAGTTTTCACGAAAATGTAAATTTGCCCATATCTTTTTATCGTGTTGACTGAGGATCTTAATTTTTTGACACCTAATAGGAACTATCGACTTCAGTATTAGGTATAAATTTAAATTTGCTAGGTCCACCGGTTCCTGAGAAAATTGGTGGTGACACACGGATAGATTGACAAAGAGTGATCTTATAAGGGTTCTTTTTTTACCTTTTGAGGTACGGAACCCTAAAAAGAACTTACCTATTGTAATGGTTATACATTTAATTTCCCACACACTCAATAAACGAAGGATAGCTATGAAAATAAGTAAATCATTATGCATTATGATTAGTAGCCAGTAGGTAAGCTGAAGTGGCAGTGGGCGGAGCACATACATAGCTCGAAGAACTGACGGACATTGTGGCAGAAAGGTTTTAGAGTGGAGACCAACAGAAAGCGCAGCGATGGAAAGCCCCTACTAGATAGAAAGACAATGTGATAATGGTTATTGGGCACCATTGAAATTGATTGACTGCCTCCGTAGCGCAGTGGGCGTATAGCCGGCTGAGACGCAGGAGGTAGCGGGTTCGATTCCCGACGCGGAACAAATGTTTGGATGATCTACAGATATTTGTTCCGTGTCTGGGTGTTTTTCTATATATTATAAGTATGTATTTAAAATAAAATAAGTATATAAGTATTCTATCAGTTATCTGGTTCCCATAGTACAAGCTCTGCTTAGTTTGGGGCTGGATAGCGCTGTGTGAAATGTCCAGCAATATTTATTTATTTATTTATATTTATTGGTTGCAAGCCACCTGGGAAAACCTATAGGGGAGGACTATATTCGGCAGTGGACGTCTAAGCTTACATGTTACATCGCATGTAAGAACATGGTTTAACTTATTCCGGGCACGACCCGCTGCGACGTACATACGTGTATGACGACATAGCGGATAGCGCCTACTGATCTATGAATCAGTATTTCAGCATCCAAAAAGGTTTAGCAACTGAGTAAATACGGATGTCGGTAACTATTACGTGATGGTGAGTGGGGTTCAGAGAGATGATGCATCTTTTTCATGGCCTACGAGCTATGGACTATGCTCGGAATTTTTAGAAGGATAGAATCCGAAACGAGGTTATCCGACAGAGAACCAAGGTGATCGACATAGCTCAGAGGGTCAGCAAGCTGAAGTGGCAGTCGGCCGGTCATATCTGCCGCAGAACCGATAACCGTTGGGGTAAACGTGTTCTGGAGGACGGCCACGTCTAGGCAAGCGAAGTGTAGGACGCCCTCCGGCTAGATGGAGTGACGATTTGCGCGCTGTGGCTGGCAAGGATTGGATGAGAAGAGATGAGGATCAGGATCAATGGCGCACCCTGGGAGAGACCTACGTCTAGCAGTGGACTGTTATAGGTTGATGATGATAATGATGACGAAGATTTTATTAGCGGCAGCGATGCAGCATAACGGCCTTGTAAATTTTGAAGGGGCATAGTTTACGTTTTCTTATAAAAATACAAATATAGAACTATGGATAGGTACTTGGTAAAAATTAACAAATAAAAGAACAATGCCGATCAATTACGAGTAGGACTAGCGCACAGTGGGTTCCGAACCGAGATAGGTTTTATCATCATCATCATCTCAGCCCGTCTGCATCCACTGTTGGGTATAGGCCTCCACTTTATTACGCCATTATTTCCGATCCCTTGCGAGTCTCATCCATTGACACCCAGCTACGCTTACAATGTCATTCGACCATCGGGCGGGTGGTCTGCCTCTTGGTCTACGAGCATCCCTTGCCCACCACTCTGTAATCGCCTTCGTCCAACGCCAGTCATCAGTCCTAGCCAAGGGATATAGGAGATAGGTTTATTTATGTTAATTAAGCAACGCCATCTAGTTATGTGACCGGTAAATTTTCTAAGATTTACCAAAATAAAATTTTGAAAGTTACTACTAATGCAAGACTAAAATGCATCTTAACAATAATACGTTTTTACTTACCATGACTTACAAGACAAAACTCTGAGAGAAAAATTAAATACCTACGATGATAAACATTTTGTTTGTGTATTCAATAAAACTGAGCATCAAGTTTACATTGAATCTTTCTTAGTAAGAACATGTTATAAATAAAATCTAGGGATGAACCTAGTCCCGGATTTTCAGAGTTACTTCATATTAATACAATTGATACAGCCTTTTATGATTCAGTTATGACTACATAGATTACTCTTATTTGCTTTACTTGGTCATTTTAGTGCATTGGCATAGTTTCTCAGTAATATTTATGAATGAAAACGCATCTAGGACTGTAAAAGGGATTTTCATAGTCGGGGAAGAACCAATAATATATTTCTAAAGAAACCTTAGTGAGAAAGTTTATTGGTATATCAACACGTCACAACTTGGCTTTTTCATATTAATGTTGAGGTTTATAGGAGGCTGAAAGTGTTTATAGGTCTTGAGAAGACCTCCGACATGGCTAAATGAGTATAAAGCGCCTCAAAGGCCCTATCTACTGCTACTGTGACCACCGGTCATGGCCGTACGAAACGTTATTTAGAGATATTTTAAGCTAAAGTTGTGGGCCCCTCCAACAGGTCAATTTGATAATAACTCGTTTACAAATGATCCATATAATTATCATCATTATTTAAGACTAAGTTTCACGTTGGCTTTCGCCGTGTAAATTCAAGTTCGAGTAAATTTCAGCTGGGTCTATCATGGGCTTATTTTGTCCACCCGCAACTCGTATAGCTTTGTGCCTTTTCACACGTCCCGGTTGCCGGGTAGCCAGCACCGGCTACCCTGCAACCGGCGGCGGCGAAGTGTATGGCCGTGTACGTTAGCTTTCACACGTACCGGCGTAATTTGGTCAGCAAGTGGTCGCCGGGTGCACGCCGGATCCACCACTGTGCACCCGGTCGCCGGCTACCAGTTAGTCGGCGGCTGGTATGGAACACGCTGTAAGCTTTCATACGTACCGGCCGGCCAGTCGCGCAGGTACAACCACGGAGAGAGTGATTCGTTTTGTCTGACACTCTCGTGTCGTTAATAGTACCTACTTAATTCGTTGCAAAATGGATACATATACCTATTAAATTGTTGTATTTTGCACTTTGGAGTACTTAGGTCTGGGAATAAGGTATATAATGCTCCACACTGTTTTCTTTTCATGTTAATCGGCTGAACCCAATAATTTTTTGACTTCCTTTTCTGGCGGCGGTATCTTCCCAATCCATTTTACGTTCTATTTTTAAACGCTAAATGTTTGTAAAAGCTAAATGTGTTGCCGGGTAGCCGGCGCCGGTTACCCGGCAACCGGAACGTGTGAAAAGGCACTTTATGTCTATGCCATCCAGTCACCTGAGTTTAGGCACATTAAACACAATAAGTGCAGAATATAATAATAATGTTGTGACAGCAAAACCTGTCGCCACTCAGCATTATGCTGTAGTAGCATAAAATGTTTACCACTACAGTACTGGTCTTCCACGGACTACAGCGGAGTCCATATTACATCCAAATTGATAGAACATTATACATGGGGGTGATTCGGATAGCCCTAGCGGTGATTTACTCGTGCCTCTGGACTTCTGCTAGACACAATTTTTTGGGACATCCTGTTTAATAGCATTAAGTAAAGTTTGATTGGCTTTTACATAGTAAAATTTTAATAGTGAGGCACCCAACCTTTTCTATTGATCAAAATTCATGTATGTTGATCACTAGTCACATCACATAGTCAGGTATCTAAAACCATCTATATTCTAAGCCTGTCAGCTTTAATATGAATTAAGTGCGTTTCTAAACAGCGCTAAATGAGCTTAATAGATGCGAATGATCGCTTGTAAGCGTTACTGTGAGCAGTAAAAGTTTAGTATCTGCAGTGCGAAGAAATGAATTTGTTTGGTTGATTTGCACTTCTTATGTTATTTGTATGTCTTGATTGAGGTATAGATAAAATGTACATATATGATTTTTTATGTACTTGTTTTGGTCTTTTTAAACTTTTATGTTATTATTGGAGTATTATTATTGGACTACCTCCGTGACGCAGTGGGCGTATAGCCGGCTAAGACGCAGGAGGTAGCGGGTTCGATTCCCGCAACGGAACAAATGTTCTACAGATATTTGTTCCGTGTCTGGGTGTTTTTCTATATACATATTATAAGTATGTATTTACAAAAAAAAAGTATATAAGTATTATATCAGTTATCTGGTTCCCATAGTACAAGCTCTGCTTAGTATGGGGTTAGATAGCGCTGTGTGAAATGTCCAGCAATATTTATTTATTATTTATTAAACAAATTTAGAATTATATTGAATTTAAAAAAAATATCAGTGTAACTGACAAACTAAATTATTGAGATAAAGAAGTTGAGGAGATTTAAACGCTTAAAAAAGAATAAAGGTAGTCAAATGATATGAAATAAAAAACATTTCATGCTAATCAACGAACGAACATAAGGCAAAAATATGTGCGCATTCATATGTACGTATTAACTCAAAATGTAGAAAACCCGCGGCTTAGCTCTGCACGCAGGTACTATGGTACAGTATCATATTAGTTACTATTATTTGGTACACCGCTAGGAAATTCATCTAAAATCCTGTATCACTATTCACTTCAGTCCATACATTAAATTCAATGTTTCAAGTGTTTTCAGTAGGTAAAATGTTCATGACATAAGCCTCGATGGAACACGGCCATGATTGGTATTTAACTAACTTACGGTTGTAGAATAATTACTTAACATTGGCAATACTTAGTTATTAGTTATTGGTTGGTTCCGTGGTGTAGTGGGCGAATAGCCGGCTGAGACGCAGGAGGTAGCGGGTTCGATTCCCGCCGCGGAACAAATGTTTGCATGATCTACAGATATTTGTTCCGGGTCTGGTTGTTTCTCTATACATTATAAGTATGTAGTATGTATTTACAAAAAAAAAGTATATAAGTATTCTATCAGTTATCTGGTACACTTAATACAAGCTCTGCTTAGCTTGAGACTAGATAGCGCTGTGTGAAATGTCCAGCAATATTTATTTATATTTATTTATTGGTATAGTTAATATTTTAGTAGTATGCAAGTACAATAATAATAATTGTTTGATGGATGTCTCAGATTTGTCTATAATTATTTGGTCTTTTCTACAGACTTACGCGTAAAGTCAGGGGTATACAACTAGCAGCGAATTCAGCCCACACTGATGGACTGGACGAGCTTGCACTCACAATGCATCTAAATAAAATTGAATGGGTTGAGCCTGTGTGCTATCAACTTTGTTTGTGTGTGAGTTTTCATTGGAATATTGCTTATTTTATTGAATCTGTTGGGATAATCCGTGGAATTGTGATTAGAGTAGGTAGAATATTATTATTTCGATATAAGATTGAACTAATAAAGTTTTGATGCAGTAATTTTTGCATAGATGTCGAAATTTATTGTGACCTAACGCAGAAAGTATTATTAAATTAAAATTAATTTAATGAATCGATCTATATTCTAAAAATGACAAGGCAAATTACTGTAGTAAGGATAAAGGTTCAAATATTTTATCAATCATATTCATATATATATACAAATCATCTTTAATGCAAGATTGTTAGGTTGTACATAAATATGTCGATTTAGAATACAAGAAGTCATACCTATATATTCTACCCTATTTGAAAATGAAATAGTAACTACACGAAAAAACTTTACATTACATAGCTAATAATAATTTACATCACATTTATATTTAACAAGCTGACCCGCCGAACTTCATACCGCCTTGACATGAATATAACGGTAGAATTGTCAATCGGCCATTATTAGCTGCATCTATGTATGAGAAAATGAATTTTCTTTATAATTTCTTTTTGCGTGAATTTTTCCGATATTTTAATAGTTGTTCTGATATTCGGGACGGAGACAAATCCAACAAATCAAAGATCATCATAATCGGTCCAGCCGTTTTTGAGTTATAAATGGTGTAACTAACCCGACTTTGTTTTATATGTATAGATTTACATTTTCTAGTAAAGTCTAGCTCTTTTTAGGGTTCCGTACCTCGAAAGGTAAAAAAGGAACTCTTATAAGATCACTCTCTTGTCCGTCTGTCCGTGTGTCACCACCGATTTTCTCAGGAACAGGTGGACCTAGCAAGTTGAAATGTATACCGAGGTCTATAGTCCCTATTAGGTGTATAAAAATCAAGGTCGAGTCAACACGATAAAAAGATGTGGGCAAATTTAGATTTTTCCGAAACCTTGTAAGTACCAAAATTTACCTTAATTTTCCACTCATTTTATTTTTCGGAATTTTCTCTTTACTTGTGCTTTACCTTGCTTTTAAACAAAATTGACAATTCTAGGTCAACCGGAAGTACCCTATAGGTTTTGGGTCGAAAACTTATATGGTGGTACCCGTTGACCTAGAATCACGAAATTTGGCAAAAAGCAAGTTAAACAATAAGCAGCACAAATAAAGGAAAATATCCAAAAAATAAAAAACGTTGAACATGAAAGGGTGTACATACATAGTTGACGCCAATTAAGTCCTCTGAGTTGTATAGGCGCTCATACAATTTATTATACCTATATATAATGGTACGGAACCCTTCGAGCGCGAGTCCGACTCGCACTTGGCCTGTTTTATTTAATAAAAAATTAATAGCTATATAGAAAATAATTCATACTAGAACTTCAACATTTTAACTGTTCATTTAATTTGTAGTATGTAGTCGTTTTAAATGGTCATTTTGTAGCTGAACTTCCATAGACACGAAAATATCATAATTACCAAATATTTCTTCGGGTTAAGATTTTATGTTATGTTGAGTTTTTATATACGAGTTAGAATAGATAATTTGTAGTATGTCGTTCTATCCGTGTAAGCATTGTTCCTAACTATGACTGTACCAGATATTTTGCAATGAAACGTAATATCGATCAGCAGATTTACAGCGAGAATGGTACATAAAATACCGTGGCGTTTACAGCCACTGCGACAGTAATGCTTATGTGTGGGGTGACAATATTGTATTTCTCTATTGTATACGTACTTACACCAAACAGAAGAGTTACAAACAACTTCACTCCTATATTATGTAGCGCTGTGTCGATAACCTGAATCATTGCAAGCAAAAACTAACGACATTCTGAATTTTACTTATTTTATTGTAATACTAGCTGCCCGCGGCTTCGCATGCATACTTTGTCAAAAAAACATTACCCTCCTGCGCAGTCGGGTAAAAAGTAGCCTATGTCCCAATCCCAGTACCACAACCTATCTATATACCAACTGTACATTGGAAGTGCATCTAAAGAATAACTTATAATTTTAACCCCTTACTTAATCCCCTCTCCCCCTTTAGGGATTATTTTGCAAAAAAGTTGAAACATGTATTTCTTTATTTCTTACCAAAAGCCTAAATATGAATTCAGATCCCTAACTTAAGGAGTTATGGATTGCCCATACAAATATTCAACCCCTATTTCACCCTTTTTAAGATTATTTTTTAGACATCAGATAGCCCATGTCCTTCTCAAGGATATAATTTATCTCGTGATACAGTAAAGGTAGTCGTCGTGAACAGGAAAACAAACAAAGAAATAGAGTGACTTTCACATTTATAATATTAGTAGGGATATCCTTAGAAAAATATGTACAAAATTATTTAGTATGTCAAGAACCTGCCAGTTTCACATTGCAAGAAAAAAAGCATTAATAATTTGGAATGGGTAATTCGCACTTATTTTTATTTCGAACCCAATTTTAGTGCTGTCTTAGTACTGCCAGGATGATTATTAATTTTCAGTGGTTTCTAAGTTCATTTTCGTCTAATTGAGAACAATTTTAACTAAGTAATTTCCAATAAGTAGTATATAAGTATTCTATCAGTTATCTGGTTCCCATAGTACAAGCTCTGCTTAGTTTGGGGCTAGATAGCGCTGTGTGAAATGTCCAGCAATATTTATTTATTTAATAACAAAGTCAATTTCATAAATCTTGTAGGTTTCATATTATTATTGGAAGATAAAGCACCACGTATCTATGAAATGAAAGAAACTCTCCACCGCCTGATTTTATCACCCCACAGGAACAGTTATCACAGGAGCATGATCTGCCATGGAAGTCCTTAAACAGGCTCCGCACTCAGGTTGGCCACTGCAGTGCAAATGGAATGTGTGCAAATGGGGGTTCAGGAACCCTAACTTAACGCAGTGAGAGTGCAGTGATCCTGCGCAGTCAATGCAGCACTTGCTAATGTGCCCTTTGTGCCCGAACACCTGCACGATGGAGGACCTAATAACTACCTCACCTAATGCTTTTTTTTTATACTATGGAGATGGAACAAGCATATGCCCCACCTGATGTTAAGTGGTAACCATCGCCTATAACAAAGTTTCCCTCGTAGGTCACGCTCCTAAGAAATGTGCCCTACGATGTACTTCCCTGCGTCCATCAACTTGAGGGATACAGGTGTAAAGCCTCATGTGCCGGTACTTTCACCGGCAACCATACTCTTCAAACTGAAACACAGTTATGCTGCTTGGCGGTAGAAATAGGTATGGTGGTAGCACTTCCCCAGGTGAGCCCTTTCACAAGAAACTCTACTACTCTTAAAATTGTGTTGTGGCTAAACACCGGTCCAAGATAGTATAAATTAAAACGTGGAACTCTTGACACGCTTAGAAGAAGAAGAAGAATCTATGAACGCAAGTGAAGCCCGCAAGCTAGATAGAGTGACCATCTGCACGCTGTAGATGGAAGAGACCTGATGAGAAGAGCCAAAGATCTGCCTCAATGGAACATCGTGGAAGAGACCTACGTCCAGCAGTAGACTGCTATAGGTATAGGATGATGCAAGTAAGCAAAACTGGGATAAGTAGCCACGTATCTATGAACAAGTTAATTTATACAACATTTAACATTTTTATTCTTCTTACGTCGGAGTTTAAAAACTGTCATAACTGAGAACCACCGCAGTTAAAATAGGTTTCTACTAAAAAAAACCGCGTCCGAATCGGTCCATCCGTTTGGAAGCTACGATACCACAGACACACAGGCAGACATAGGTGCCTCTTATAACAACTTTCTTTTTAGGTCCAGGGCTAAAAACATGACAAAAAAACAGCGTGTAGTTTTTCACTTCTGTGGGTAATAAAGTCAGTACGGCACACGAATAATTTATAAGGGTCTTGATGATGGAATAATGTAACAGCTTATAAAATACGCTTGTGTCACACAAATGTCACAGTATTGTGTGTAGTGACACGAGTTATTGATACCCTATTTTGTTATTGAGTCTACAAAGTTGTAGCTGCCAGAAAGTGAAACCTCGTAAATAATCTCTGTAGGTCATACCTGAAAGATATTCAAACAATTTATTGGGATATTTTGAGGTAGAGCTCCGTCAAATATGTTATTTGAGTGATATTTGGTGAAAATCTTTCCAAACAGAGCCCGGATATTTAGATTTGCAAGCGACTGGTTTGAAAAAACTTAAAACATTATAACGTGTCCAGTCATCGAATTCGTTACGAACGGGTTATGAATTTTACATATATTATATAAATATAATCACATACTATGCGACTGACGGCCGTTGGGGCAGGAAGGTTCTAGAACGGAGACCCCGCACTAGAAAGCGCAGCGTAAAAGACCCCCTGCTAGATCGAAAGACGATAAAGGTGGCTGGGAGCCGATAGGTTCAGGCCGCATAAGATCGTTCTGGAAATCTTTGGGGAAAGTCTATGTTCAGCAGTGGACGTCCTGTGGCAGATATGATAATGATGTGACTATATGACTGTTGGATATAATTTATTGTATCAGAAACTACGAGTGCCATGGTACCGCAATACCGAAACCAGGAACATTTTGCAGAGCATGCAAACATGTGCAGCAGTGGGACATATTCGCAACCTCTTGCATCTCATTCGATTAATTGCCTACCACGCTACACAGAAAATGAAAAATAAAAAAGTGGCACTCCGGGAGTGCCGATCGAAGTGAAATCTTGAACAATTACGAGATACTTACATACAAAGGTGTCAGTAACGGTAACGGTAACAGTGTCGCGAGTTCAATTGATTTTACCATCTCAAAAAATGCCCAACGCGTCTAAAGAAGTTTTCACTTCATATACAGAGGTTTCGGTAATGGTAACAGTGTTGTGAGATCAATGGTTTTTTAAGTTCTTAAACAGGCTCCGCACCCAGGTTGGCTGCAGGCTTAATATTTGCAAATAGGGATTCAGGGCCCTAACTTAACGTAGTGTGACTGCGGTGATCCCACGCAGTCAATGCAGCACTTGCTAATGTGCCCTTTATGCCCGAACACCTGCACGATGTAGGACCTAATGGCCGCCTCGCCTGATGCCATTATTGTGGCCAAACACCTGTCCAACATACTGTTACGCCGAGGCTGTTAAACAATGAGTAATAATCGAAGTTTCTCGAGCGCTTTTGTCTTGCTGTGTTATTGTTGCTATTGTTTGTGGTTTCACAGAATGGGGAGTGGCCATTGTGTCGAGGGACCGACCCTTTCCTGGAAGGATTGAGACCGTTCTTGAACAATCGAAATGTGTGCGATATAAATAGGCCGGAGAGATGGCCGGACAGTCAGTCTCGAGTCAGTTACTGAGTGAGTCTCAGCGAGGCCCTGGAGGACTGACGTGAGAAGGGTCTCGCGTGAACAGTAGTTGCTCCCGAGTCAGTCTGGATTAAGCTATACGTGCGATCATTTCGGTGACTTTAAATGCTGCAACAGTGATGTGAATTAATGTGTTGTGATTACGTGTGACCAAGTTCGTGTATTCATCGTTATCGTGTTGAATAAACGTGTTATTTTGGTTAAACCGATTCCCATTATTTTATCCCGAACCCTCAGCTCGTAACAATTTGGTGTCAGAAGTGGGATAAAATAATGCCGGTTCTGCCAAAGGATAACGTGGACGGTGTCAGGACGAGAGGTCAACGACAACAGGAAATGGATGAAAGGCGGTTTGGAGATTCTCCGGTTCAAGAAGCTCGGCAGAGTCGTCGGCCGATGGAGATGGAATCAGCCGCCGCCGAATCATTTGGAGCGCCATCATCATCATCCGTGGGCCAAGCTCCTGTGACAGGCGATCATGCTGCTATTATGGCCATGCTTTGTCGTTAACAAGAAGAGCAGCAACGTTGGCAGGAAGAACAGCGACGTCAGGATAAGGAAGAGCAGCGTCGTCAGCAAGAAGAGCAGGCTCGGTTGCAGGCAGAACAGCGACGTCAGGATAAGGAAGAGCAGCGTCGTCAGCAAGAAGAGCAAGCTCGGTTGCAGGAGGAAGAACGCCGTCAGCATAAAGAAGAGAAGCGTCGTCAACAGGAAGAGCCGGCTCGGTTGCAGGAGGAACAACGCCGTCAGCATTAAGAAGAAAAGCGTCGTCAGCAGGAAGAGCAGGCTCGGTTGCAGGAGGAACAGCGACATGAACAGGTAGAGCAGACTCGGTTGCAAGAGGAACAGCGACGTCAGGATAAAGAAGAGCAGCGTCGTCAACAGGAAGATCAGCGACGTTGGCCATAAGAGCGTGCTCGACTGATGAGGGAATTGTTCGGTTCATCTGGAAAGGAATTCCAGGAAGTGAAAGAACAGATAGAAATCATGAGAGCCGTGTTTTGGAGGCTGGAATTGGGATCGCTGATGAGAAAGGGACTCTGGGTGTCCTGAAGTACTGGAGACGGCAATGTGGCTCCTCTAATTGCTACATCTTCAGCGCGAGGTGCGCCTAAAATTGTTCGTGTTGATCGGCTGCCGCGATATGGGGCTAAGAATGCTCGGGACGAGCATGTTTTAGGAGGGGGCAGTGTTACGCCGAGGCTGTTAAACAATGAGTAATAATCGAAGTTTCTCGAGCGCTTTTGTCTTGCTGTGTTATTGTTGCTATTGTTTGTGGTTTCACAGAATGGGGAGTGGCAATTGTGTCGAGGGACCGACCCTTTCCTGGAAGGATTGAGACCGTTCTCGAACAATCGAAATGTGTGCGATATAAATAGGCCGGAGAGATGACCGGACAGTCAGTCTCGAGTCAGTTACTGAGTGAGTCTCAGAGATGCCCTGGAGGACTGACGTGAGAAGGGTCTCGCGTGAACAGTAGTTGCTCCCGAGTCAGTCTGGATTAAGCTATACGTGCGATCATTTCGGTGACTTTAAATGCTGCAACAGTGATGTGAATTAATGTGTTGTGATTACGTGTGACCAAGTTCGTGTATTCATCGTTATCGTGTTGAATAAACGTGTTATTTTGGTTAAACCGATTCCCATTATTTTATCCCGAACCCTCAGCTCGTAACAATACTATGCATAGAATAGTACAACTCTTGACACGCTAAGAAGAAGAAGAATGGATTTTTTCCCATCTCCAAAAATGCCCAACACGCCTAAAGAAGTTTTCGGTTCAAAAATATAAATAAAACATGTATTTGATGAGACATACAAAAAACAAAACACTATAGAAGCCAATAATATACATTGAATTCTGGTTCAAATAAGTAGGTCATATTAATAATTATAGATGATCCTAGAGCCTTTTAGTTATTTCCTTATCTGTTTATATAGTAGTTATGTACAAGAAAGAAATAACTGAGTACCTAATAGTACAAAGTAGTACAATAAACGACGAAAGTAAATTTATTTTCATTGCTGTCTCCCCTACGATTGTATTCACTTTACTACCACTGAACTTATGAATGGAACATGCTATTGAATGAACGCTTTCGACTCAATTCACCATTCAATAGACTATAACCATACTATTACTTTGGCCTTTACATGCAGAGATGATTCAAAAGTGTGTCAGTGAAGAAAAAGGTGTGATAATGGCTCACGTATGGTAATGCGTGTCGTTGATATGATAATTTTGCAGTTAAGAGTGTTCGGTTACTGTGACATTGTGTATTAGGTTACAAATGGATGTACCAATGCTGTTTTGCGTTATTATTCTCACTGCGAGGATATTTATCAAATAAATTAGTTAAATAGTTGATTATTAAAAAAGTTAAGTCCATATTTGTAAAAAATAATATGTGCCATACATTTTTTTATGACTCCATTCTTAGGTGGAATTTATTTATATCCCACGTTATAGACAAACTTTTTTGAAAATTTGTTATACATCTAACTACTCTAAACTAGAAGTCTTATATCAGCATTGCATGCATCATTGTTATTAGCATTAATTAAAACAAAAATCATGAACATTAAACTAACATCCATAGTCATCCCTGGTTCCTTTCATTTAATTCGTTTATAATACAGGTCCGTTCTAAACATTTTTGCATTGATGCTTCTCAACTACATTTAGAACATTTCTGAGGGGTATTTATTTACTCAATGTAGGTCTACCCACTGTAATGTTTTCGACCGTAGCAGACAATTACTCAATGGTGATGGATGTACGGCGCTACGCTACTGTGCCACGCCACGCCCACTAAATTACATACTGTACCTTTACGTATACTGTGCTGACGAATAAGACTCTATTTCCAGTAATGATACGTTGTATTAGACACTTATGTCTCTTTGTTAAAGGTGTTGGGTAAGCTAACTCTAGCTAAAATTCTGTACCACTCACCTAGTGATTCAGCTTGGGACCAGACGCTGTGTAAATCAGTATTAATGGCTAAACTGACCAACACAAGTCAGTATACAAAGTCGATAGGAGTTAGGACACTTTTCTACAGGGATAAATATATTGGGTGTATAGGAGGTGTAGTAGCAAGAGCACGCCTTGTTTAATAAACATCCGGTCACATACACTACGCTTCCACTCAAGCTATTGCGGAAAATAATATTTTCGAAATTATACTTCTTTTGGAGCGTTTGGAAAAAAATATATGAGTAAAATTTTTACGATGCGCGCGCACACCGACACTAAAAAAGCGACATGATGAAGTTAGCTGATAACTGTCTCTCAAGTTTCCGTGAAAACTCATAACTATGTTTATTAATTATCGTTCCTTTGAAAAACAAAGATTTCTGGCATACGGGATAAAATCTTTAGCTATTTCTGTTCTGTTACGCCAAAGAAGTATAACTTCTTACGTGCATACATATATACACACACACGTTTTTTAAAATTAAATTTGATCACTACTTTTTTATAATACTTCGGGATGAACTAGAAAATGGCCCACAGCTTCAGTTTGTGATAAAAAATTAAAAATTAATCAACCGAAACCTTACATTTTATAATAAGACATTTTTCTACTATACATAACAAGGTTCATTACAGGACGATGATTTTCTTCCCTAAAGTTTTTGGAAATAGCTTGTTATCTAGTAAAACACATTTTTAGATATATAGGCTAGGATATAATGCTATAATGCTGATATATAATTAACGGTTATTTTGTATACTACTAAAGTAGCAAACAACAATACGGCTCACATGATGGTAAGCGGTTACCGTAGCTTATGGACTATAGAATGTCTAAGACTAAACAAGTATATGAATATTTCAATAGGCTTCGATGATGGACTGTCAATTTGTCGATTATCAAATGCAGATCCCCATGGGAAAATAGCCGTGAGAGCCATGTATTTTAATAACAGTGTCGTTTAGATGTTATGGTATTAAATAAAGGTGTACAGAATTACTAAAGTCCGATATAGTTCAGAGGATTAACAAGTTGAATTAAATAAAAATAATTGTAATTATTATAAACAAGTGGTTCGCCCCGAACTGAGATCTCGCGAGTCTACCATAAAAACAAAAAAACATTATTCGTAATCTTTAAGTATCAAAAATAATGCCACAAAATAAATAACCAGCCTACTTAACCTACGGTTTCATTCAAATTACAGGTAACGGGAGTTCATGTTAATTGGTCCTGTTTTTTGGGGTACAAATTGCAGTTATTCTGAATTTCAGACTTTTGCCTATATTTGTGATACATAAGCTACACGCATACCAAATTACAGCACTGTGGGGTCATAGCCGGCTGAGACGCAGGAGGTAGCGGGGTCGATCCCCGCTGCGGAACAAATGTTTGCATGATCTACAGATATTTGTTCCGGGTCTGGTTGTTTCTCTATATATTATAAGTATGTATTTACAAAAAAAAATGTATATAAGTATTCTATCAGTTATCTGGTTCGCATAGTACAAGCTCTGCTTAATTTGGGCTAGATAGCACTGTGTGAAATGCCCAGTAATATTTATTATTATTTATATTTATTTACTAAAAATAAAAACAGACTCAAAATTTACTCACAAAGACTTTTCATTTGACGTCCCACTTGACCTAATAGGCTCTTTTTTTTCTCAAACCCCCCCCCCCCCCCCCCCCACACGTGTTTAGCTCATTTAGTCACACCAAAATTGTGCCATCATTACCTACCTATGTATCAAAATTCACGATGATCGGATCACGATTCGAAAGTTATCCTCGGACAAACAAACATACATACATACATACATAAAACGCCAATTTGCCCAAGTTGATTTGGAGATCTCGCTTCACTCGATCAATAAAATCAATGTGTAAAGCTTTAACATTGCATGCGTTAAACGCTGAATATGTGTACTTACCTACACAAAAACTGTACCTACACCTTTTTATTACCCATATTACGCAATAAATACAATTTGATTTGATTGATTTCATTTGATTTGAAAAATTAGTGCGAGGTGACACGTTCTGATTCATCCTTGATCGGGACGCCGAATGTCCCGATTGTTCACTAACCTCCTTAGTCTGTATTTATTCATGTACCATGTTATTCATTTATCCTATGTACCTACCTACCTAAATTGTTGGATAGGTCTGGGGGTGAAATATAAATACCTACTTTTTATATGGGATACATTTATTAACAGAAATAATATAAAATTAATACACATGGAAATAATATACATGACATATAACTATTTTGTTGATAAATTACTTTTTTAAAATCAAGCTTTTATTAAATTCATAATCGGAACCGCAAGCATATTCAAATGAGCCCAAACACTAGTAGTAGCCTACTAGGTAGGTATAATCCATTTATAAGTTCCGTTGTCTATCATCCGTCTCCATCATGAGACCATCTCTATGGTACCATATTATTGCATTCTCACCGAAGTTACATATGTATTCCAAATTTCAGCTCAATCGGTTGAGGGGAACGGGTTTAAAATTCAGTTGCAAGATTCCACCCGGACAAACATACATACTTACATTGCAAGTTGATAAAAAGCTTGTAAAAAAACTGACCATCCGATAAAAATAAATGATGATTCACAAAAATCAGTTGTTTGTAGCCATTGTAGCTGTCCCGATTTGAAAACCAAAATCCCGATTATTTCAACCTTCTGTTCCGAAATTTGACACACAGTACCTGGCAACACTAGTTGGGACGGAAAGGTTCTCGAGTGGAGACCGCGCATCGGAAAGCGCAGCGTAGGATGGTCGTCCCTGAAGATAGAAAGATGACTATTACTAGGTTGTCTTTTTATCTTATAGGGTAGCCGTATAAATAGTTTGCTCTGGAAATTTATGGGGAGGCTTCTGTTCAGTGACATTATTATAGTTGATATGATAAAAGCATTTAATACAATTTGTATTATAATTTAATTGATTTGTATAAACAATTTAATTAATTTGTATATACAACTTTTTTACAATTATACAATTTGTAGTGACCTTTCAAAAATGTAACTGGGTTTAATTTAATAAAATATTGATATATTTTAAGCAATATTTTCCAATGGATATATTTTGACTAAATAATTAGCAACCATTTTGGAATGTCTGTATTTATTTATTTATGTATTTTCTTGTTCACAATAAACAGAGAGAAAGAGTTCGGAAAAAACACTCGTTTTTGCATGAAAACTCTACTAGACTGCGTCCAGGCAACTGAATCCCTATTCTTTATTATTCTTGATTTTACCTAAGATACAGATTACATAATAGCTCTTATAATGCCTGTTTCATCTTAGTTCAATTAACACTAAAAGTACCTGCTTTATTGTTTATAACTGATACAGATCACAAAACTTATTACACAAATGTTAGATCCGCTCTAAATTGCTAAAATGTTAGAACAGCAACATTTTTGAGCAGTAGTCTAAATTTTATCTAATTTGAATAACTCAATATACATTTAATTTTACTTTTGATGTTGACTGTAATCATTGCTTGGGGTTGCCTGTCTATTCCTTAAATGGGGAGTCGTAGAAACACGTCACCACGATGTTACTGGCAGCCCACATTAGATTCTAATCAGTGCCACTGCGTTGCGCAAGCACATTCTACAGTACTTGCCGTAGGCGCCTTCTGTCTGCGTCTTATGTTCTCTACCTACCAGCTTTCTGTTGGTGTTTCCTTTGATGTAACTTATTGTTTATATAAACTCATTCAATGTTTTGTCTTTATTTGCATATAAAATTTTTCACTTTGGCAGAACGTGACAGATATGTCTTCTTTCATAACATGCATTAGCAATTTTTATGCCCATGTAACTTGTCAACCCAATTTGTGGACACCGGGACTGATTATACATAAAAAACCTTATTTAGTATTAGTATTAAGTAACCTAATTGTATAATTGTTCATTGTCCTTATTAAAGAAAAATGAAAATGAAAACGTGACAAACCATTCCACAACTAAAAATATTTTATGAAAAATGTTATGTAAGTACACAATCGAAAATAGAAGTCCGCAATGAAAATTAAGTTGTATTATTAACGAGACATGCCCACTTCTTCCTGTTAATAATGTACCTACTATAAATACTTTAAAAAAACTTGAGTAGTAAACTACAATTACACAATATATATTTTTTATGCACATAATGAACTTTCAAACTCAATTCGAACTAAATATTTTATTATATCTGCCATACCAGCAGCAACGCATTCACTGCTAAGCCTTGCCCATAAATTTCCAGAACGATCTATCTAGTGCGGCCTATTGGGTATAAATGCATCACTCTAAACGGCCAGCAACTTTCTTCGTCCTTCCATCTAGTGGGGACCGTCCTACGTTGCGTTTTCTACCGCGTACTATTCATAAACACGCCTATTAAAGAATAATTTGAATAATTCCTTAATACCATTAAAGAAAACATAAATTCTTAGACTCATCAGAGTGCACTAATTAAAAAACAAAATTATGAATCTAATAATCTTCGCTCACTAGCTTAAAAATACGGCGGATTTCAGTGCTCTATTAAAAGCATGACTAATAATGCCCTGTGAATCGGTTATGCGCTCTATCCCATAGCCGACGTCATAAATCTAGCTCTGACGTCATTCGGTGTGCGAATGCGGATACTCGCTCTGTGCAAATAGTCACATGATCATTGCTGCGATTTTCTAAGAACCCTCACTGATGCTAAAAATACGACAATAAATAATTAAATTTATATTAATTAAATTAATTAAAATTCTAGATTCTACTAACCGTAAAATTATTTTTGGGCGAGCTCAGCAGACTTCAGTCATTTCATTTAATTTATTCAAAAACTATGGGGACACGATGGAACATTTGGTTACATCATAATAATAGGTAGTACTTAGGTAGGGGTGGTATAGGAAGTTAGATAATTACATAGACATTTTTTGGGATAACCTAGTGGCTCAATGCACAATTTTTGGAGGGGTTAGAAACTGATAAATATTTTATAAACACTAATTAGGCAAGTACTAAGGATTTTAGCTGCTGTAAATTAACATTGTCAAGGAATAAGTACAAGTAATAATATAAACTCTAAATTCATATACATAAATATGTCATTAACATTTAATTGATTATATCAATAAACATTTGCCAAGAAATTACAAAAAATAGAAGCTAATTTTATGTCAGAACATAGCTGCTGTACAGGGGCATAGGTATAATTTAGTGTGATGTTTAAGATAATTTTTAAATGTAACATTCGTAATATAAAACTATTTATGTATCAACTCATAAGCCGCATAAACATATTGATTTTGTGTCAGAAAATCTAAAAATTTATAAATTCTTTGTATGAATAATGGCACGAAGGTTAATCAAAAATAAAATATAACCTATACCACTCAAGGATAGCGTAACTTTACATCAGTGAAATAATTTTCAGAACCAGTTTAGTAGTTTCAGAGATATGCAACAAAACAAAAACCCTATAAACAACAAACTTGAACTCTTTATAATAATTTTGTGCATCTACTAGAGATGCCGCGAATACTCACTATTACTCGATTCGGCATTCGGTTATTCGGCATTACTCGAATTTTTTTATATGTGTCGAATACAGAATATTAACTAGTATTATTCGACATTCAGCTAATAGTTCACTAAAATAAACTTTTAATGAACAACAAAACTATAGACTTAAAAATAATCAAACTTATTTTTTTTTAATAAACCACACTTGGTATCACAATTACTATCATTAATATAAAAAGTTAGCCAAAAATCAGTAATGTCATGTTGAAGTTAATTAGTTAAGCTTTTTTAATTAATATTAAAGTCCAAAAGGGGCAGATTGTGGCATGTCGGTTGCGCTTTTCTCATAAATCAATCTTACCTCAGAAATTATTTTTATATTCCTATTTTTATGACAAATAATAATGGCGAGTTATTCGAATATTCGCCATAGGGAATGGCGATTAATTGGTATTCAAGTATTCGCTTTAGCAGCCATTCGCGGCATCTCTAATATCAACCATTCTATGCATGGTTCATTCCTAGCAGATGTGTGCGGACTACATAAATGACAGCATGATATCAGAACAGCTCGTGATATACAAAAGTTACGATTTCATATTTAATCGCAACATTTGATACCAACATAAAAAACCTTTTTGCCACATTCTTTGTATAAATATAAGAAGTAGGATAAACGATTTGCGTGGATCGCTAATCAAATGAGTCAATATTGAGCCGTTTTGATGTGAGCTGCTTGTAAGTTGATTATACCTTGGATAGAAAGTTACATCGTTGTTTGGAGTTCTGATTTTATTCAAGACAGTTTTATATATTTATAAATAAATAAATAAATAAATATTGCTGGACATTTCACACAGCGCTATCTAGCCCCAAACTAAGCAGAGCTTGTACTATGGGAACCAGATAACTGATAGAATACTTATATACTTTTTTTTGTAAATACATACTTATAATACATAGAAAAACAACCATACCCGGAACAAATATCTGTAGATCATGCAAACATTTGTTCCGCGGCGGGAATCGAACCCACTACCTCCTGCGTCTCAGCCGGCCGTTCGCCCACTGCGCCACGGAGGTCGTCACTTTTAGTTAATTCTTTCACACAAAACATAATAGTGTAAGGAGGACTTAATGCTAATAGCATTATCTACCAGTCATCCTAGTCGTGCTAAAAGAAGGTAAGGCGTGACACAGGAAAAAAGGTATTTCACAGCTAATTATAAATACAGACCCTAAATGACTAAATAAGAACATAATAAACATTCCTAACATAATAATTATAATACACATATATATATATATATATATATACATGTGTATATAAATACAACTATCTTACGTAAAAGCCTTATAGTTAAAAAAAAATAGAAATTAAATTGCAACCCTAAGTCAAACGCATGATGGTATCGGTGAGTGTCTTCGACTTCTCAAGGAAGCGCTGACGCACCAATCTCTTAAACGACTCATATCAACTACGTTCATGCAACTTAGTAAAAAAAATCCGTCTCATAAGATATGTATTATATTATTTTTATAGGGTACTCTCCTATCGTTTCGTTTATTAAAAAGGTGGTGTCAGAAACACTATAAGCTGTAACACACACTCAACTCTTTTTAGATACAAGAGCCGGATTACGAAATATAAACTCCAAAGTTTGCGAATTTTTAGTTTTTAATTATCGTAATAGTCGTGGATCCCTCCCCCCACTCTACCAGCCTAACCACTATTCTTGTATACCTAAAAATACGAACATTAGTAGCACATACGAGTATACTGCAGGTGTAAAAATTATTATCAAGCCTGAGTAGACTCAACCGTCCAATATTAATCGTCTGTAGTTGAGTTTGTAAATAGTTCATATACCTAGGCCCGTAGCCAAATGTCATTCGCCACGAATCTATTCGACTTCTACATACATTTGTTGTCGCTGAATGACGTCATATTTCTATAGCAGGTGTCAAATCCCATACATTTTCGGACGTATCGACTAGCGTCATCGCTAATCGACTGTAACTTGGCTAAGCCCTCTAATGTTCATACGAAAATACCAAAATCAACTGCCAAATTTAAATTTTATTTTAAAATGGTCAAGATACTGTCGTACTGACTACGGAACTCTTCATAGTGTGTAGTCCGACACACACTTGACCATTTTTTTATATTAAACTTATAGGCAAACAAGCTGACGAGCCTCCTGATGTTAAGTGATCACCGTCACCTATAAACTCTTGCAGAACTCGTGGTACTGAAGACGCGTTGCCTAACACTTAATGTCTTATTTACACCTCTCGTAAAGGCGTTTATGTTGAATCCCACTGGAAAAACCTCCGAAAGAAGGTTTCCATTCCACATCTTGCAGTTACCTGGAAGAAACAAGCGAAATGAGTACTATCCTAAGTACAATTATTAGTTCATTATTTCGTACAGAATTTTTCCGATTACTATGCGGCCTGAACACTTTGACACCAGAGTTAGGCACTGAGTCTTACCACCGGCGATGAGCGAGAGCTAGAAACGAGTTGGCGAGCTGCGTCGCCGTCCTATGTTTGGTTTATAATGTTAGTGTTGATATAATTTGACGGGAGCCTTCTAGGTGTTAGGTTTGGACAAGAGGAACAGCCAAAGACCTTACAGTTACGCCTGAAGAAACCATGTTCTGACACGATTAGGGCAAAGATAAAATTTTCGGTTCATTGCAATACTAGATATTTAATAATCTTCACACTTCACATGCAGCATTAGGCACTTGTCTCACTACCGGCGATGAGCGAGAAGCGAGTAGAGCTAGAAACTATAAACGAGTTGTCGAGCAGCGACAAGCGAGTGTGTAGTTCCTATAGTTGTCTCGCTAGGATATAAAGCGAGAGAGCGAGTGCGGCGGGCGATACTCGCGTCACTCGCCGAGTGCGCGTGCGTTCCGTTCCGCTGGTTCATCTCACGCGTGTGTTCTGACCGCCAAGTGAGCATCGCTGAGTGCGCATCGCTGAGTGAGTATCGATGAGCGAGTGTTGTAGTCGCTGCGACAAAATAGTGGAGAGCGAGTTCTCGCCGGCAGTGTGAACGGCCAGCGATCAACTATTAATATACGTATATGTTTTACTTACATGGAATCTATATCTTTTGTTTGTTTCTTGAGCGAGAAAACAGTTGATAGCTAATCGCCTACTCACCGGCGATGAAACAAGTGCCTCAGTCACTAGCTCATACGAACTTACTTCATTCATAATCGTCATATCAGCCATAAGACGTCCATTGCTGAACATACTCAAATGTACTTAATGTATTTCCAGAATGATTGTTGGTTTGTCTACATATCTCATTATTTCTGATTAGACTACTCGACCAGAAATAAAACTGTGACACATCAGTACCTCCTTGAAAAATCGGAAAATCTCGGTCAATATCTACAAGATCATCGAATACTGACGTCTATACAGAAACGTGCTAAATGGTTACCGAAGCGGACACTACTCTAACCAACTACCTAACCACGATCCACAAATTGATCCTCCGGTTAAACCCAATCGTGAGTACAAGGTATAACTTGCAAATTCTTATCTAGATCAAAAGAACCTTTCACAATAGGTTATGTATTAGATGACGATATTTCCGATTTGCAAATAGTTTTATCATTTATCATAAAATATTGCTTTGCTTAAATCCTAAAAGCGAATTTAGAGACATCTATATTAGCATATTATCAGAGTATCAGTGATGACATATGACACAGAAAGTGATAACAGATGAAGCAGGGGAGTGACTGAATGGTAGCCAAGGTGCGGGTATAGAAGGGTAGGACGTCATCGTAAAGGTCGCGGGGCGTCAGTGGGTGAGACTAGTGCAGGATCGTGGTGGATGGCACAAACTTGGGGAGGCCTATACCCAACAATGGGTGAAATCAGGCTGTGGACGATGATGATGATCAGATCATCTTTCCATATAGTTCATTTCCGATCTAAAAGTGAGGGGTGGGGGATAAAAGTCTCATATACCTGTAATTTTAATGATACTCGTACCATACTTTTCAAACCGGAATACCGCAATTACTGCCTGGTGACAAAATCTATATTGGCGGCATTTCCCTAGACAAACTCTTTTACAAGCTTACGAATAAGCTACAAAGCTTTTGCAAGCTTTTAAATTATACGAATAAAATTGTATAAAAATCTCATGGTAACCTAGTCTGACAACGCCTAACTATGTAATTTACGTCAGTTTAAGTCTAGCGTTATTATTTCGTTAGACATTTTATCAGATTTGCTTTATTCACCCATTACAAAACTTCCAAAAATAGATCTCTAATCAATAAACATGTCCCCGTAAATATCTCGTCTATTTACAGACTGCCTGATAGCGACTCAACGGATCATTGTACTTGAGTAAATATCTACATTAATGTGTATGAATATGTACGTAATCGAAAGTGTGAGTGTTGCTTATGACGTGATTGTCGTCAAACATTATCTTTATCTTGCTTCGTGCGATTCTTGTTAAGATAAGTTATCTGTTTGAGAGGATGTGGTTAGACAACTAGCGTCTAAAGAGAATAAAGATTTTAAGTCATAGGCTTACGCGGACATATAATATTTTTTTTATTATTATTGAAGATAGTCAAGCGGTTGACCACTACCTAAGCTTTTTTAATCTTTTTTTAATCTTTTAATAATGATACCACTTGCCCAAAGACAGAGTACAGTTTCTAATAAATAAATTAATATATAAATAGGGCTGGACATTTCACACAGCGCTATCTAGCCCCAAATTAAGCAGAGCTTGTACTATGGGAATCAGATAACTGATAGAATACTTATATACATTTTTTTTTGTAAATACGTACTTATAATATATAGAGACACAACCAGACCCGGAACAAATATCTGTAGATCATGCAAACATTTGTTCCGCAGCGGGGATCGAACCCGCTACCTCCTGCGTCTCAGCCGGCTATTTGCCCACTGCACCACGGAGGTCGTCGTCGTAAGCTGGTGGTAAGTGATGGTCGAAGATGGACCACGCTTGCCTACCTTTGTGCCTACCTACTATACCTTTGATTTTATGTTTTATTTATCTTAGCTTAACATTAAAGGAAGAAAAGAGACAGAAAATCTTAAGACGAGTAACAAGGAAAGTTAGTAACATCGAATTTCAGAAACATTCGTTTTAAATGTTTTTCACGTAAATATATTTTTATTTTTAATCGACTTAAAAAAAGGGAGGTTCTCAATTTGTGGGATATTTTTTTTAATGTATTTTTCCCGACTGATTCGACAAATTATTTTTTTGTTTAGGCTATACTTCCGAGATGGTCCCATTGGCAGTCAGGATCTGATGATAGGATCCCAAAAAAATCAAGGGCAACCCTCAAATTTTATAGGGACGCTATTCGGTGTTATGTATTTACCTCAGTTATTTAAAAAGTTAAAATAATAACAAAACTAATATGATAGCACTGGGGCTGCAATTTTTTTTAAACTAACTGGTCCTTTGTTTGATTGCGGCTATAAATAATATTTGACCCAGAACAAGTCCGCCCAAGTTTTTCCAAGTAACACTATGACGTCATAATCTTGTTGATCATGTTTGCAGGCGCCACCACAACAATGAGTAGGAACTGCGATAGATAATAATATTGGCATTGGCGGTTTATATTGTAACCATTTATGGAGAAGTGCCATCTTATCTTATTTCAAGTTAAACTGATAAGTCAAGTAGGTAAGTTAGTTCTTAACGTATTCCAGTTATCCAGTCCTATCGATTTGTTCCGAAGCTAATCCAAATACTAATACCTACCGTGTCTTTTAGTTTTAGATATGGGCTTTATTTATGTAGTCTGAAATAATAAAATAGGTCTTTACCTATGTAATTACCGTTCTTCAGTACTGGTCAAATAGAAAAAAAGTTTGGAATGGCTTTGTATTCTAAATTCAAATTAATTTTGTTTTAAAAACATGACATTCTTTTTACAAACTCAGTCTTTTGTTTAATTATTAGCGTTATATTTTCATTACTCTTGAACATTTTTTGTCATAATGGATACTTTAAAAATTCGTGTAATTATGGAATATGAGTTCCGTCGTGGCACCAACGCAACACAAACGGCACGTAACATCAAAAACGTTTACGGAGAGAACTGTACAAACGAACGCACAACCCGTTATTGCTTTTCCCGGTTCCGTTCTGGAAATGTTGACTTGAAAAATGAAGCTCGTGGTCGTCCGGAGACTTTGGTCAACAATGATGAATTATAGGCGATTGTGGAAGCTGACGAAATTCAATCTACAGCTGAGCTAGCAGCAGCTTTTGATGTTAGCATCAAAACAATTTTGATCTATTTGGGACAAATAGGCAAGGTGAAAAAACTTGATAGATGGGTGCCCCACGAACTTAACGATCGCCAGCGCAACGTACGCGTCGAGACCTGCCTCACGCTGCTCAATAAGCAAAGAAATGAAAGAATTTTGAACCGAATTGTTACGTGCAATGAAAAATGGATTCTGTTCGACAATCGAAAGCACTCAGCAAGTTGGTTAGATCCTGGTTCAGCACCAAAGCAATGCCCTAAACCACCTAAAAAGGTGATGGTCACTGTTTGGTGGTCTAGTGCGGGTGTGATTTACCACAGCTTTTTACAAAACGGCATGAGCATTACTGTAGATGTGTACTGTGAAGAACTGGAGACAATGATGGAGAAGCTTGCACATCGGCAACCAGCTTTGGTTAATCGGTCGTCCCCACTGTTCCTTCACGACAACGCGCGACCCCATACTGCACAACAGACAGTCTCCAAGCTGCAAGAGCTGGGGTTGGAAGCTCTCCCTCATCCGCCATACTCACCAGACCTTGCACCTACCGACTATTACTTTTTGCAAAATTTAGGCAACTTTTTAGTGGGTAAAAATTCAATTCCCGAGAGGCAGTACAAAATGCCTTTGAAGAGTTTGTTGCCTCCCGTCCAGCTGATTTTTACAAGAAGGGCATCAATAAACTGCCAATGCGTTGGCAAAGATGCGTCGATTGCATGGGTGATTACTTTGAATAACAGAAATAAAAAAGTTTAAAAAAATAAGTACTTTCACTTATTCCACACAAAACGGCAATTTCATAGGTAAAGACCTTAACATATTGTTACGCCGAGGCTGTTAAACAATGAGTAATAATCGAAACTTCTCGAACGCTTTTGTCTTGCTGTGTTATTGTTGTTATTGTCTGCGGTTGCGCAGAATGGGGATTGGGCGTCCTGTCGAAACACCGATTCCTTTCCTGGAACGATCGAGATCGTTCTCGAACAATCGAAATGTGCGCGATATAAATAGGCCGGAGAGATGGCCGGACAGTCAGTGAGTCTCAGCGAGGCCCTGGAAGACTGACGTGGAGAAGGGTCTCGCGTGAACAGTAGTTGCTCGCGAGTCAGTCTGGATTTGGCTATACGTGCGAACATTTCGGTGACTTTAAGTGGTGTGATTACGTGTGAATAAGTTCGTGTATTCATCGTTTTAGTGTTGAATAAAAGTGTTATTTTGGTTAGACTGATTCCCATTATTTTATCCCGAACCCTCAGCTCGTAACAATTTGGTGTCAGAAGTGGGATAAAATAATGCCGGTTCTACCGAAGGATAACGTGGACGGTGTCAGGACGAGAGGTCAACGACAACAGGAAATGGATGAAAGGCGGTTTGGCGAGTCTCCGGTTCAAGAAGCTCGGCAGAGTCGTCAGCCGATGGAGATGGAATCAGCCACCACCGAATCATTTGGAGCATCATCATCATCATCATCCGTGGGGCAAGCTCCTGTGACAGGCGATCTTGCTGCTATTATGGCAATGCTTTGTCGTCAAGAAGAACAGCGTCGTCAGGATAAAGAAGAGCAGCGTCGTCAGCAGGAAGAGCAAGCATGGTTGCAGAAGGAACAGCGACATCAACAGGAAGAGCAGGCTCGGTTGCAGGAGGAACAACGCTGTCAGCATTAAGAAGAGAAGCGTCGTCAGCAGGAAGAGCAGGCTCGGTTGTAGAAGGAACAGCGACGTGAACAGGTGGAACAGACTCGGTTGCAAGAGGAACAGCGACGTCAGGATAAAGAAGAGCAGCGTCGTCAACAGGAAGATCAGCGACGTTGGCAAGAAGAGCGGGCTCGACTGATGAGGGAATTGTTCGGTTCATCTGGAAAGGAATTCCAGGAAGTGAAAGAACAGATAGAAATCATGAGAGCCGTGTTTTGGAGGCTGGAATTGGGATCGCTGATGAGAAAGGGACTCTGGGTGTCCTGAAGTACTGGAGACGGCAATGTGGCTCCTCTAGTTGCTACATCTTCAGCGCGAGGTGCGCCTAAAATTGTTCATGTCAAATTCAAATTCAAATATTTTTATTCATTAAAATCACAAGGATCACTTTGAAACGTCAATTACCGTCATGTTGATCGGCTGCCGCGATATGGGGCTAAGAATGCTCGGGACGAGCATGTTTTAGGAGGGGGGCAGTGTTACGCCGAGGTTGTTAAACGAAACCGAAATAATCGAAACTTCTCGAACGCTTTTGTCTTGCTGTGTTATTGTTGTTATTGTCTGCGGTTGCGCACAATGGGGATTGGTCGTTCTGTCGAAACACCTACCCTTTCCTGGAATGATCGAGATCGTTCTCGAACAATCGAAATGTGCGCGATATAAATAGGCTGGAGACATGGCCGGACAGTTTGTCAGTGAGTCTCAGCGAGGCCCTGGAGGACTGACGTGGAGAAGAGTCTCGCGTGAACAGTAGTTGCTCGTGAGTCAGTCTGGATTTAGCTATACGTGCGAACATTTCGTTGACTTTAAGTGGTGGTGTGAATTAGTGTGTTGTGATTACGTGTGACCAAGTTCATGTATTCATCGTTTTAGTGTTGAATAAAAGTTAAAAAAGTTTGGTTAGATCGATTCCCATTATTTTATCCCGAACCCGCAGCTCGTAACAATATTATTACTAGCTGACCCCGAAAACGTTGTTCTGCCATATAAATTATCAAAGAAATCAAATACAGAATGAAATGTCAAAGTGACACGACACTTCATATGGATGTTGTTCATACAAAAAATGGGGGGGGGGGGGGGCAGGAGGGTGAAAAATAGTTTACGTCCTATTCTCAGACCTTATTCGGTATACCCACAAAAAAACTCATAAGAATTGATCAAGCCGTTTCGGAGGAGTTTTGTTACAAACGCTGTGACACGAGAATTTTGTTTATTCATTAATATTATTATGGTGACAAATGCTGTTACAGATGTCTATATATTTATTCCGGGTTTGGCTGTTTCTGTAAATATTACTAGCTTTGGCCTGCAGCTTCGCACGCGTGGTTTCTCTATCAAATTTAATATAAATAAATAAGTAGGCTGTGTCAATCCAGGTCGTAATCTATCAACACACCAAATTTCATTGAAATCGGTTCAGCCATTACAACGGATTTGAGTAATAAACAAACATCCAAACTTTCACATTTTATTAGTGTGATAAATATCTAATTAAAAAAAAGTTTATGAGTATTCTTTGACGACCTCCGTAGTGCAGTGGGCGAATAGCCGGCTGAGACACAGGAGGTAGTGGGTTCGATTCTCGCCGCGGAACAAATGTTTGCATGATCTACAGATATTGGTTCCGGGTCTGGTTGTTTCTCTATATATTATAAGTATTTACAAAAAAAAAGTATATACGTCATCTGTTTATCTGGTTCCCATAGTACAAACTCAGCTTAGTTTGGGGCTAGATAGCGCTGTGTGAAATGTTCAGCAATATTTATTTATTTATTCTATTGATTATCTGGTCCCCATGGTACAAGCCTTGCTTAGTTTGGTAGATGGTGCTGTATGAAATGTCCAGCATTATTTTTATTTTATTATTAATTCGAAAGTAACACTTGCCTGTTTTGCCTGTTTGTTACGTATTCACGATTAAGCGACTGTACTGATATCGACTAAATTTGGTATAAAATTATAACTGGAATTGGAGTATAGGCTACTTTTTACCCCGCTGCGTAGAATGAGGATATGTTTTTATTGACAGACAGAGCTACTTTCGAATTATAGTATTAGTAAGGATTTGTCTGTGACGTAAGTGAAGCTTTGTTAAGTCCTGGCAATCATTAAATGACCTTTCTCTTGACCTGACTTCACTGTAAGTCCACTAAACAACAACATAAAGGTCACTCAAAATACCTATTCTACGATAATAACTTAATCTTACTCCCGTTATTAATAAAACTGACTTAGCCAGAAATAGAGAACAAAATTAACTAGACTATGCTTAATCGTATACCAGAATTACTGTTAAAACTAGTTTATCTTGAAAAAATGTACAATAAAATGCATATGAAACAGTTGAATCATCTAAAGACCGTTGCAAATGATCTATAAATAGCTCAACTGCTCCAGATCACTACCAGGCAGAAGTGTTCCCAAGACACTGGCTGCATTGCCCCGCTGAATTGCAATGCTTAAATGCGTTGACCCAGATAAGCGCGGATCACATGTCGCTTAGACCGCACGCCCTGAAAGAATTGTAAAAACGGGATGGGCCCCAGTACCCCATGGACCCAAGGGGTACCCACTCCAAATGGCTCAAATACGTAAGCTCTGTCGAGACTTCCATATTTGCGCTGCTTGAGATCTTCGGCTGAATTTGCCGCCGCACCAGCCCCAACTGCTGTACCAGACAGATGAGATGGCGCAAAGGTATCGACGTACGTGGCGTCTCACACCAAAGGCCTACCCTCCTCCCAAGGTACAAAAGTCATACCGTCAGGCCTCGTACCATCAATCGTCCAGCCGTTCGGTTCGAAAACGGCTGGATGTTTTATGTTTAAGCTAAATATCGTTCATTAGATATCCAACAGTAGGAGAACTCCAATATTACGTTTTTTACATGCCCACTTTTTGCATAAAAGTTAAGCATTTTTTTCTGAAGGACTAATTCGCTGTTTGCCTTGGAGGCCAATGCAGCTTAACTGAACTTTAGGCAAGCGCAGGGGGATCTCAGCCTAGTTAGTTAATTAAGCATTGACGCGATAGGTTGTATTTTTTTATGTTTGGATGCTGTTTTAATATTTCTTCATATTCGAAATTGCTTCTTGCTGGGATGTTTTCCTTGGTGGGATATTTTCTCGGGTCAGCATACTGAGTAACAGATCCAAAGATGTTTCCCATGGGGATTAATATAGCCCTGAGCTATACTTTTTGGAGGGAAAACTTCTTTAGGCGCGCTGAGTGATTTTTTAGATGGGTAAAATCATTCAACTCGCGACACTGTTACTGTTACGGTTACCGACACCTTTGTATATAAGTATCTGTAGTGTAGTCTGTTCCGGAGTGCCACTATTTTTATTTTTTTTAGTACATTATCGCCGAAAGAGATTTCCTCCGATTCCGAGATTTCGAAAGAGAAGAAGATCTTTGGATGAAAAGTAATAAGCAAAGCTATTTAAAGTAAGAGTGAATAGGTTTCTTCTAGATCTTCGTGCTTCATATTAAACCACATCATCGCTTACCATCAGGTGAGATTGTGGTCACACAAAGTTCTATCCGGTTAAAAAAAAAGCTGTAACGAACATAGTAAAAGTATACAAAGTAAAAATTATGAAAGAATTTTACACTGAAAGTAAGTTATATCACGGCTAATCCATGTTTATAAGTAACGAGGACTGTGTTACTGGGTCGCAACAGTACATCCCTATAATATACCGCCCACAAGCACCAGACGATCAAAAAACGATGCCCAGAGCGTTAAATTGAATAGTTATACATATCAATCAAACGTCAATCTGATAACTACTCATTATAACCCGCACCTATCAAATATTATTATGCTAATTTGAGTGTTGATTAGTCATAATTGGTGAGCAATGTTGAAATACACGTGATGATCGAAGCGTGGAGTTTAGAAGTCTATTTTTTTTATAATTTTTTGATTTATTATTTTGAATTCAAGGATATTTTGGTATAATCCAAGGTAAGTCTTAAAGAATATGTAAGAAATGAATAACAAAAAAATAATTTTAATAATACCTGCAAAATATATTTTCCATATTACGTATGCAAAGGTTAACTGGAAGAGAATGCTTGCTAGCATTAAGTGCACGTATAAGATACTTTTTGTGCAATAAAGATCTTTCATCAATCAATCTATGTGAAGTTTTAGACAATTCTGAATTGTCCCCCAAAATAATAGCAGAAGCACTTCCGGCAAATAAGTGAATGGGCCGGAAATGACGAGAAAAGTCAAAGAATCGACTGCTTGAAAATTAACATATCAAAAAGCTTCTACATCAATATTACATGAACTTGTATTCTTATTATGTTTTCTATCTCTCAGTGATTAGTATTCAACTATTATTTGATCTAGTTTCATCTGAAACATAACTAAACTTTAAAAATTAAAAAGTTCAAGAGCAACTTCCCAATATTAGGAGATCTCTTCCGTTTCTATCATTCTATCAACTCTGAATGTTAAGTTTAGCCTGTGTAAAATCATTTAATAAATAAACTTATGTACGCCTATAGTATTGACTATTTATAGTAAGACGACTTCAGCTAATTGAAAAGCTCAGCGTGCTATGAAGCTATGCTTGATGTCAATGAGATCGAATCAAAAACAAAAATGAAAAGATTTGTAGGCAAATTAAAGTTATTCTATTCTTCAGTTGCAGTTTGGCCACCGTTCAAACAAACATACTATAATATGTATTTCTATTTCTTTTTTTCCAGAGAAATATTAATTTCTTCAATGACGCCAGCGCAGTAATCTAATAATACGTATTATACGTGTACCAGATGTGTGTTACTCAATCACGTCGTAACGATTGAATCGATTTCGGTGAAATTTAATATATCTGATTAAAACATAGGGCCCTTTTTATTGACCAACCAGACGTGCGAAGCCGCGGACGGTAGCTAGTATTATTAATAAGTCTCGCAGTTCTGTAAGTAATCAGAATTAAGATAATTTTGTAAAGACGGATTACCGTTTTATGCTTCTATATGGCTTCTATATAGCTTCTATATTTACATATCTCAATAGGTCTTTGTAATATGTTTTTGTTGTTTCTGTATATCAACACAGTAGCATTTCACGACTTTGATGAAAATCTCTTAGGTGTGGGAGGGGTATGCAAATTGAATTGAAAGGATGTTGGCTAACTTTGTAATAGAGACATTTACGATCTCAGGACGACATCTGTGGCGCAGTGGGCGAATAGCCGGCTGAGACGCAGGAGGTAGCGGGTTCGATTCCCACCTTGGAACAGATTTTTGTATAATAAATAAATAAATATGGCTGAACATTTCACACAGCGCTATCTAGCCCCAAACTAAGCAGAGCTTGTACTATGGGAACCAGATAACTGATAGAATACTTATATACATTCTTTTGTAAATACATACTTATAATATATAGATAAACATCCAGACCCGGAACAAGTATCTGTAGATCATACAAACATTGGTTCCGCGGCGGGAATCGAACCCGCTCATAATACATATTACAATATATATAATACATAATTTACAAATATTTGTTCTGGGTCTTGATGTTTTTCTATAAATTATGAGTTATCTGGTTCCCATAGTACAAACGCTTAGTTTGGTCCTATATAGCGCTGTGTGAAATGTCCTGCAATATTTATATTTTATTTATTTGATACGGAATTAGTTCTATAATTATCTTTACCCATACATATTTTCCTGTAGATGTGGGCAGTCCTATCAAAGAACCTTATAAAGGTTTCTGTGAGACACTGGGCACAAACATCGAACTCTCTCTCTCTCTCATCGACTCTCTAAAATCATCTATGAGGGAGGTCTATGTTTTGCAGTGGACTACTTACAGCTGATGTGATGATGACGTATTTATGACACATAAATTAAAGAAATACAGTATTGTAAGTATTTGAGCTAGAAAACCAATAACAGTAGTTGACGGTTGCTTCAACGGTATCCTTTTATCTCAGCCGATTATCGGCTAATTATAATGTTTTACAATCCAATTAAGATGTGTCAACGTCAATGAAAACACGATGATCAATAAAAATATAATTGATCAATAGACAAACAAAAAAACAACTGATTTTTTGCGGTGCTAATTGATGAATCATTTAATAAGTAGAACATAACGGATTTTAAGAAATAAACGATTTATTAATACTACAATCGTCTTCTAAATATTTTAGTATTGGGTTTCGTGATTCTATCTTTTTATAGCTTTAGAATTATTATTTCCTTTTTTTTTTGAATTGGATAGAACTTCGATTGACCACGATCTCACCTGATGGTAAGTGATGATGTGGTCTAAGATGAAGCACGAAGATCTAGAAGAAACCTATTTACTCTTACCTTAAAGAGGCCCGGATTGTATTCTTTAGGAAAAACAGACGACGGCTAAGTGTTCCATACCTTAGCTGTACGCATCATGAATGTAGAACCAAAACGGTGTGTGCGAATGGGTGGTATATTAACTAGGTACGGATGGTACTGAGCCGTGCGCCTGCTTGTCCTTTGATGGAAGGGAGATGGCGGGATCAGATCGTATAGTTCCTGGGCACATTCCCCAAAATGTATTCTGTAAAAGATCGATAGGCTTGCTACTTTAAGACGGTGTTCGAGACTTTGGGTCTTAGTGTCCACCATATATTGCTCAGCTATAAGCCTAAAAGCCCTACGTTCTATCGAGTCTAAGGTAGCGAGCAACCTCCTGCAGATATATTTTACTCAAGTAAAAATAAGTATTTGAGATGCCTTTCTTTCATGATAAAAACTTAACGAGATGTGTCCGTTATAATTATGTACCCTCTTTCACCTTTTCCATTGTATCTGTATTCTACAAGTTAGGATGACATATACTAAATACGTTTAGCCATCTAGGTTACACTAAGTCATAAGTTATTTTACATATTATGTTACAAAATAAGATCTTAAATTAAATATGATTAAAGTCTTAATTTTTATCGGTCTATACGATCAACCTTGCTCGATTGGACGCAAAAACGTATGTATTGGGGACTTACCATATTAATTTAGGTGAATCTAATTATAGTTTTGATGGTATCAAAATCAACAATTGTGTCCATACTTAGGGCGACTTCCTAAACGTATTTAGTGTCTAAATATGATTTAAGGAATTATCAAATCATACAAATACGACAAATTTAAACATGTTTAGTCGCTAAATGCGTTTAGGGGTCGTTGTGAAAACTAAGCTGAGTTTATTGATTGATTGCTTAAAAGTACTAGTGTCAATCATTCAGCAAGACTATTTACCTATCTCAATCTACATTGCATTGCAGTTGTTAAAAACATACATTTAGAAGTGACCTTTCGACGTCCATTCTGTAGAGCGATTGATGTATTTATAGAATGTGTGATACGTACCAGACTGCAGGTGAAAAAAGAAAACATTGAAATATTTGCTACTGTCATCATAATCACCAGGGCGTAGGCTTCTCCAAATATTCACCACTGAGCCCGGTCTTCAGCTCTTCTCATCCAAGATTTGCCCGCTGACCATCACTCCACCTAGCCGGGGGGCGCCCACAGTACGTTTTAGTCAGTTCTCCGGCATATATGGCCAGCCCACTACTACACTATTTGCTACTGTGCTGATCAAAAACTTTAGAAGTGGAAGTACTCACCAATCAACAAAGTAAGCGCAATATAGGTACTGATTATTTATTTGTATGGAAACGTGAATGAAACATATAGACAGTCAATTGACCACTTCATCAACTGATGGTAAAGTCAAAGTCAAATATTATTTTTCATTAAAATCACAGGGATCACTTTGAAATGTCAATTTTACTGTCTGTTCCTTCCCGACCAAGCCAGGAAAGAAAGGCAAGAAACAAGGCTGGTTGTTTTTTTGAATGATCCTTTTAGAATACATAACAATACAGAAAATAAATTACGTCTAAATTGTAAGTAACATTTTGAACAAGTTACAGCAATTTCAATCCCAAGCTTCTTTTTCATCTGAATAATCCCATATTTTATAGTAGGCTTTTTTATAAAGATTTTGTTTAATTATGTTTTTAAATTTGTTAATTGTCAATTTTTGTACATCCCTTGGGAGCTTGTTATAAAAGCGTACCCTTGCCCTTTAAACGATTTACTAACTTTATGGAGTCTACAAGTGACAACAGCGAGTTTATCTTTATTTCTAGTGTTAAAATTATGATAAATTAAGTGATGGTGAATTATCACCATCACTTATCTTAAGTGATGGTGCGGTTGAAGATGAAATATGCTTGATTAGATAGGGCTTATTCATTCTAGACTTGAAGACTCCAAGATTATAATGATCTGAAAAAAAGAGACAAGTAGTGTGTGTCACTATTTATTCGTACTGATGAGAGAAGCACAATTCGTTTCAAATTTTCTCATCAGTACAAATTTGGTTCGGCAAGGTGGAACCAGAAAAATTTCGACATTTTTAGCGATGTCTTTTCGATCGCTATGTCCGTTGGGGTAAAGTGATGAAATATTCTTCGCTAATGTCCAGACTTCCGCCTCAGATACGGGTTCCCAGTACCTTTCGCCTTCTGAAGTTTTCATGAGTAGTCTCCTGAGACCTGGTATTTTACTTTGGACTCTGTAAATGCTAGTAAAAGTTAAATAAAAAGCTCCTGTAAGTTAGCAGTTGCAACAAAGTTTCTATCTTATGTCCAATGACCAAATTCTTTGTAATCGTCAAATCTTCAAACAAAAATGACTTGAGGTTAAATTCAAAATGTTGTTTATAGCCTATGTGAAGTTAATAAAGTAGAGTCTCACTAATCCGGCACTATTAAAAATTATGGGTGCCGGATTATTGGAATGTTCGGATTATTGGATTGTATAGAAAAAAGCTTAATATGTAAACAAAATCTGTGCGTAAGCGCGGAACGAGAGTAGGGAGAGGTGAGGGAGGCGTGAGCGGAGGGTGCCGGATTATTGATGTGAAACATCTATAGCCGCACGTAAAACCGATTTCTGTCGTGGCGACGCATGCCGTGGCGCGTCGCCACGCTATATGATGGTATATATATACAGTTTATATGCAGTAGTGTGTACGGTGTGGCGACGCGTCGCCATGCGCAATGGACTGTGCGATTCTCTTTTTTTATTTTTTTTATTTGTTATTTAATTTTTTTTCTTTTTTTACATACAAACCAATTTCGATGTTTCACATTTGCCAGGCGTCCCGTGACGGCTCACACATTTTTTTGGACATACTGGACCACTGAAGTGCCGGATTACTGAGACTCTACTGTATACGAAAGATGGTTGTTTGTTCTAATACAGTCTGTATTATATTACAAATATAACAGGAAACAGAAATCTTTTCTGTACTGTTTATAATCAAATTATGAGCACAGTTTTTGAAATCAGACTATTCTATCTTGTTTACATTGAAGGTGAACTTTTAATTTTATCCGGTTTCACGTTCATGTTATACTCAACATTTTGATTCCAAAAACTAAATACTCTAAACAACAAAACCTTTAAATACTATGCTTCTAAATAAAGTAATGTATCGATATTATAATATAATGAAACTTTTCACAGTTTCAAAGTCAGTTTGTGTTTTCCTTTCTTACTAGTGTTACTTTGTTATTGTTACTACATTTGTTTAGTGCATGCGGTGTTTACCCATAATTGGTTGTGCAATTAGTACCTACTTATATTAATTTTTAGTTAAGCATGTAATATTGTTACAATCGTTGGTAGACCAAATAAAAAAAAAAAAAAAAAAAAAATGAGTGAACTGTTGGAACAGTATTAAAGAAAACATTTTTTCAATGCATTTTTCAAGGATTGAGACAATAATATCGGTAAAGATCGAATTACGAATCGAATTGTGTTCCGTATCGGAATTGGTTGTAAGTAGGGTACATAATTCTCTGGACTCATTCGCTGAGCGAAGTGACGGTACCTAGGTAACTGTCAACGTGTCTCTACGGGCCTATCAGTTCCCACGCACCTTCCTTATTGCAAGCACTTAACAAACAATATAAAATAGTGCACAGCGTCGGCCGGCGGCTATGTGATAGTTTTTGCGCGTGTTACATCCCTCAAGAAGACGACATACATCTATTCATCAACCGCAGCAACCTATGGGTAAAGGAATTGTGGAGTTCATAGGGCATGCGGAACGCAAGACGGATTAAACCTAGGTTAGTCGCTTTCTCATCGGCCTTTTACTGAATTCCCGCACAAATTCCAAAAACCTAAAGTTTATTTACTGGCTACATTTATTAAGTACCTATTGAATTAAGTAGGCTTATCAAGTCAACTTTATTTCGATGGTAAAATGTATTTCTTTATCATTAACAAAATTACGGTGTTCGTCACTTCTGCAAATACAATTATCTATTACAATATATTTATCTAAAAAATAAGTCCGGATTTAGTGCGAAAATGGAAAGGTTTATTAAATACGCCAAGTAAGAAACACGGTGACCGTCTTAAAGCTGATACGCAAAACTCCCACGAGTTTCCGCTATTAGAGGTGGGTGCTAAAAGCTATAAAATGTTTTATCGAATTGTTGTTATTATCATGGCGTGGTTTGTTAGTTGTTTGTAAAAGATCAGTTATGTATGTAAGCGACGATTTGAACGTAGAGTTTCTACTCCCTAGTGAGAGACTTTCACAGGTTTGCGTACTGAGTAAATATCTAGGGACCATTTTTTTTTAAATCTTTTATGTGTCGTACAAAATTAGTTACTACTTCTTATCATCGTCTATCCAGTCGTGGACAAAGCAGCTAAACTTTCGCAGTAAAATAAAAAAAATCATCCACTACTAAAAACGACCTATCCCCACTAGTGGGGTCGTAGCAGTGGGGATTACGGTTTACGGCTTAAGATTTTTTATCACTCATACGATTTACAAAATAAGTCACTTACTGAGAAATATAATTATTCATAGTATTAAAAGTATTATTTCAATACAGTGAGCAGTAGCATGCATTTATCTAACCTTATACACTCATAAACAAAATCCGGTACATACTATAATCAAAATCAAGCAATACAAATGATCTTCAACATAGATTTCGGTAATAATTCGATTTCAGGTCTAATGTTTCCAAAAAACTACTTATACTCATGAGTGAGGACGTAACAATGGTGATTTCGGTAATCATTTTGAAATTACTACTAGTTAGAGAATTTACTTCTAAACATGTTATAAACATACATACATACATACATACTACATGTCATACATGTTCATAAATAAAGTGCTACGCCGTTAGTAATAGTGCTACGAATTGGAGAGTGCTACGAGATTTTAATTAATGTAGCAGAGCTACAGTTTTCATGAGCTTTTGGATGCCATTTTTAATTAATAAAATGTTTAGGCTGTTTGAGGTAACAACTCTGGTTCAATGGGATGCCAGCGCTCTGCGGTGTACGTTATTTTTCCTGGACACGCATTCAGTTTGCACACGCCTTTATTATTGAAATTTAGCCGGGTAGAGTTTTTGACATTTTAGTCAGTGATCTGGAGCAGTTGAGCTGTGTCTTATAAAGTTTTTGTTAATTTTAGTGTTAGTCGTAAGCATATTCTTTCTGTAAATAAATATTTACCTTTAAACTTATTATTTGCCGTCCAATGAAGATCCAAATAATATTTTATAGAACGCTCACATTTGTTTACGTCCATTACGATCCACTTACAATGATTTATTTCATCGATACTATTTAAGACTGTCATAGTCTGGGAGCTGATCATAATTCAGCAAAGGTATGTTAAGCCATGTGCTTTTTAAATCCCCGACATATTTGAACACGGACTAGATACGGTCACATGCAGTGGCGCTGAATCCACATATCACCGTCGCAGGTGAACACCCAAAGGCAGTTGCTGGCCACTGAAAGAGAAGTATAAAAATGTTCCATCTAAAGGTTGTCTGATAGAGATCGCTACGAGCGTTAAGACCGCCAGATGTATCATATAGATTTACAGTTTTCCTTTAATTGTTTTATGGTGTGAAATAAAGTATTATCTATCTAAGAGTTGACACTGATGGATGCGTTCTAGTAGGCACGATTGGTAGCTTCGACTCGTGGTTTGGTCTGACAACTAGAGGCTTTTTTAAAATCATCTTTAACATAATAAAATAGTAGTAGCACGTTAAAATCTTAAACTTTAAGGATCTGAATTTAATTTAAGCTTTTTCTTTTTTTACACAGGGCTATTTTTTGTATACTATAATACTTTGAATGAGATAGTTTGTCTGTATGTTAATGTATCGTGTGTGTTTGTTACCTGTGTGTGGAAATACATACATTTTTATGTCTACCTCTATTTAGGTTATGATGATTCTGAGGACCAGCTCTTAGACTTTTAGCGCCACTTCAGAATGATTTTGTTTGAAAACATTGCTTGTTTTTCGGAGTTTTCAAGGGCATTGTTTGAAGTGTATTATTTGTTTTTGCAAACTATTTTATGAAATTCAGCTCAAGGTGCGTTTTAAGAAAGCTTTCTGTTAGGATTGCTTTGAATTTAAATAGTGTTTGATGTTGGAGGCCACATTTGTTGATCAAGCGAAGCCAGATCTCCAAATCAACTTGGGATAATCGGCGTTGTATGTATGTATGTGTGTTTGTTTGTCCGATGACAACTTTCGAAGTATTTATCCGATCATAGTAAAATTTGATACGTAGGTAGGTAGTGATCTTGGAATCCTGGTGTCTAAAAAACACCAGTGTATCTAAATGAACAAAAAATGTGGAAGGGTTGCTGAGATATTGGGGTTCAAGAGGGGTAACATAACAAAATGGTACAATTAAGTCAAATGGGATGTTTAATGATAGGTTTTCGTTAGTAAATTTTGACCCCATTTTTATTTTTAGTTTAATCTTTGTAGTTTTTGAATTATTAGTGATAATAAAAACTAACCTTTGTCGAAATTTGCAGTGTACAGCAGTCACCCCACAGTGTTGATATTTGGTATGCGTGTATTTTTAGTGACACAAATATAGGAACAAGTCTGATATCCAGAATAACTGCAATTTATACCCCTAAGAAGCAAAACCAACAACATGAGCTCCCGTTACCTGTAATTTGAATGAAACTGTAGGTCAAGTTAATTAGTGAGTTATTTCGTGGCACTATTTTGATAGTCAAATATTACAAATATTTTTTTTTTGTTTTTGTTGGAGACTCACGAGAGTTCAGTTCGGGGCGAACTACTAGTATATCACACATCGATATATAATGCCTTACGTAAACAAATACTCATTATAAAGCGTTTGTGGCGTATAAACTTATAATTGTGAATTACGTTTGGCAGACATACATTAACAGACAAGCATATAACAGCCCAATTTTTCCGGGGGTTAGTTGCAATAACTTTAACATTTGAAAGACATGCCTCGTTGCAATGCAATATTTTATGCAATGTAAGAAGAAAATATTTATTATCTTCGCTGTTTGTGATGGTCCATCGGTTTGAATGGAGAACGATATTTGATCTTAAGATAAAATATTATAGCATCTTCATCGTGTATGACGCGCTTTAGTGTGGTACCAGAGTTTTAACTGGTATAAGAGCCGAGCCACACGATGCAATGTGTTGCTCTGTCGCAATGTAACGTAGGCTTGCTACAGCGCTGCCTTCTACCTTAATACTTCTGATGCTTTTGTACATTGCAGTACCGCTCCAGCGTTGCATCGACAGCACACTTTTTTGTTTAACACGTCGTAACTATTCAATTGTTACCACTGTTTTCCAAACCTGAGTGATATTTGTAATACAAATAAATGATTATTTTATTCGTTTCTTATAAAATATAAAGTATATACATTAAAAAATATATATGTTATTTTATATAAAGGAAAAATCCGCAAAACAGTAACGCACCGTGTGGCTTAGCTCTAGTAACTAACCTTAACCACAGGATGGAAAAAAACCGACAAATGCGCTTTGAACCGGATAGATTAGGATACGTACACAGGCGCCGTGTAACAGCCGCAACACACCGTATGGCTTGACTCTGCGTATCTACTCGCGTTCGTATACAGCCTTACTATGTAGGATACCAGCGCGTCTCACTGCACAGGCGCTGTAAAACCTGTGGCTCAGTTATAAGTACCTATCCACGACCGCAGGACGCAAATCATCTCGTTAAGCTGACACATGCGCTGTGAACCCGGCATAAAGGTCACGCAGGCCCCGCCCTAGCACGTCTACTTCACTTCGGTTCACATAGCACGAGATTCGATCGCTCAGATCGCTCGTTGGTAAATGTATCCAACTATCGGAAGAGCTCGGTTTCTTCAACGCATCGTCTGTATATTGGCCCGTAGTAGTGTCGAAAACATGAGAACTAAATATTTAATTTAACTGGCTGATAATCTAGCTGACTGTCATTCAATATGTCGTCGTCTACTAGGAGGCAAAGCTGACGGGATTTTAGTAATTTAAGGAATCATGTGATCAGCGTTGTGCCAAAAGCACAACAAATGCTGAGTTGGACGCCTTTTTGTGACCTCGGTCGTTTAGATATAGGCAATTGTGAGACACACATTTGTTAGGTATTCCTGTTCTTGTGTGCATGAATATGTTCTCTTGTGTGTACCTTACTTGTGTGCTGTGTGTGTTTTGTACCGTCACAATTAAATGTTTTTTCTTTCTTTCTTCTTTCTCTCAGGAAATATGATAAATGTATCACTGTTATTGTTAATAGACGGAAACTGGCGTTTAGAAAGACAATAGCAAACCGTAATAATAATGTTTAGATTAATCGAAAGAATGTTGTTTTATAATTTACTAGCTGACCCAGCGAACTTCGTAACGCTTTGACATGCATATGACGCAGGCTGCCAATGTATGTATGTCGCCAGTATATTTGTCAATTGGCCATCATTAGCTGCATCAATTTACGAGAAAATTAATTTTCTTCATAATTTTTTTTTTGCATGAATTTTTCTGATATTTTCAAATCAAGACAAATCAAAGATCATCAAAATCGGTCTAGCCGTTTTTGGGTTATAAATGATGTAACAAACTCGACTTGGTTTTATATGTATATATAGAGTAGCTGACCCTGCAAACGTTGTTCTGCCATATAAATTAACAAACAAATAAAATGCAGAATGAAACGTCAAAGTGACGCGACACTTCATGTAAATGACTTCACGTCAATGAACGACGGTAAAATTATATGGATATTGTTCATACAAAAATACTAAAATCGCGATTAAAAAATGGGGGGGGTGGGGGTAGGAGGGTGATTAATACTTTACGACCTATTCTCAGACCTACAGAATATACAAAAAAAAATCATAAGAATCTGTCAAGCAGTTCCGGAGGAGTTTTGTTAGAAACACTGTGACATTAAAATTTTATATACTAGTGGTTCGCCCCGAACTGAGATCTCGCGAGTCTCCCATATAAACAAAAAAATATTATTCGTAATCTTTGACTATCAAAATAATGCTACGAAATGAATAAACAACTAACTTTACCCACAGTTTCATTCAAATTACAGGTAACGGAAGTTCAGGTTATTTGTTTTTTTTTGGGGTAGAAATTGCAGTTATTTGGATTTCAGACTTTTGCCTACATTTGTATCTAAAGCTACACGCCGAATTTCAGTACTGTGGAGTCACTGGTGTACCCTGTGAATTTTATCAAAGTTCAGTTTATATTATGGCTAATAACTTAAAAACTACAAAAAGTTTAAACTAAAAATAAAAACGGAATCAAAATGTACTCACAAAGACCTTTTATTAGACGTGCCATTTGAGCGGATAGTCTCATTTTGTTTTTTTTACCCCGCTTAAACCCCAATATCTCAACCACCCCCCCCCCCACAATTTTAGCTAATTGTACCATCACTACCTACCTATAAACCAAATTTCACTTGATCGGTCATTAAATTATAGATAAAACGACTAAAGTAATGTCGTGTTCAACACTTGTCTAACGGTTCTAGATAGGCTGCCGCTTGATACATAAATTTAATATAGGTGAAAATAATAATATGTACACAAATATTATGGCCTTTCTATAACTTTACATATTTTATGTTACTTTGTATCTTTAACCCGTGCACGTCTCATACTTAACTCAATGAAGTAGGGCTCATACATTACCCATCTGTTTGTACACATTTGAGACCGCATAAACACATACGAAAAATTAATATAAACGCGCACAAATTGGTACTTTCACGTTTACAGCGCTCTTTACTTTCCTTAGTTTTATTGTTTTAACAAACAGAGACATACGATATTCTTTATGCCGTTCAAATAGCGCTCCTAGACTGGCCATCACTTTGTTTTACGGCCCGTTAAACGCTTAGGCCTTCGTATTGCTGGAACAGAGCGTTGAGCATAGCGTGATTGGTACACACGAAATACAAGATAGTGAATTATTTAGTGAATACCGAGTTCAGTTAGGACACCCGCTTAAATGTGATGACCTCCGTGGCGCAGTGGGCGAATAGCCAGCTGAGACGCATGAGGTAGCGGGTTCGATTTCCGCCGCGGAATGAATGTGTGCATGATCTACGGATAATTGTTGGTTGTTTTTCTATATATTATAAATAGACGTAATAGGTTGGGGAAAAAGTATTTTCGCATAATAGTATGTATGACCTTGTAATAAAATCTCTTTGGCTATACTATTTGTATCTGGCTGGTTTTGGTATCATTCAAAGTTAAAATTTTAAAGAAGATAATTCCAAATTCAAATTAGGAAAATGTGTGATTTTTATTTGTTTTTTGTACTGTAAAGATGAGTGAATCTAATGAAGAAATTCAATACATTTTAAAATTTTACTACATAAAAGGTAAAAATGCAAAGCAAGCGGAGAAAAAAATTTGCGATGTTTATGGACCTAGTGCAGTGTCTGTGAGGGTAGCACAAATTTGGTTTAAGCGTTTTCAATCCGGAAATTTTGATGTCAAAGATGCACGTCACTCTGGTCGCCCTATTACGGATAAAATTGATGCCATTTTTGTAAAAGTGGAGCAAGATCGGCATATCAGTAGCTACGACGTAGCTGAAGAATTGGGAATTGACCACAAAATAGTTTTGGCGCTTTTGAAAAAAACTGGGTACACAAAAAAGCTCGATATTTGGGTACCCCACGAGCTCACTGAAAGAAACCTAATGAACCGTGTACTCATTTGTGATTCTTTATTACGACGTAATGAAACTGAACCATTTTTGAAGAGGCTGATAACTGGTGATGAAAAGTGGATCACGTACGACAAGAACGTGCGAAAAAGGTCATGGTCAAAGGCCGGTCAGGCTTCACAGACTGTGGCGAAACCCGGGTTAACTCGCAACAAGGTGATCCTGTGTGTGTGGTGGTGGGATTGGAAGGGCATTATTCATTATGAGCTGTTACCACCAGGCAGGACCATCGATTCTGAACTCTACTGCGAACAACTGATGAGATTAAAGCAAGAAGTTGAGAGAAAGCGACCGGAATTAATCCACAGAAGGGGTGTGGTTTTTCATCATGATAACGCTAGACCTCACACATCTTTAGCCACTCAGCAAAAATTAAGAGAGTTTGGCTGGGAGGTGTTAATGCATCCGCTGTATAGTCCTGACCTTGCACCTTCAGATTTCCACCTGTTTCAGTCTCTTCAGAATTCTTTAGGCAGGGTCAGGTTAACATCACGAGAGGACTGCCAAAACCACTTGTCGCGGTATTTTGATCAGAAGCCCCAAAATTTCTATAGCAATGGGATAATGTCCCTACCTACAAGATGGCAAAAAGTTATCGAACAAAATGGTACCTACATACTTTAGTTAAATGTAAATAAACTATATTAAAAAATGATTTGAATTTTCTTAAAAAATGCGAAGAAACTTTTTCTAGTAGGTATATAAGTATTCTATCAGTTATCTGGTTCCCATAGTACACTGCTTAGTTTGGGGCTAGATAGAGCTGTGTGAAATGTCCAGCAATATTAAACACTATGCTAAAAGTTTGAATGTTTATTTTGTCTGGAAGTCTGGAAGTTTTTCTATGCATTATAAGTATGTATTTAGAAAAAACAAGTATATAAGTATTCAGTATATCAGTTATCTGATTCTCATAGTACAAGCTCCACTTAGTTTGGGGCTAGAAAGCGCTGTGTGAAATGTCCAGCAATATTTAATTATTTATTTATATTTAGTGAATACCGAGTTCAGTTAGGACATTACATAATTTGACTCTTATTCAAGTGGACTTGAATAAGAGTCAAATTGTGTAATTTAACCGAAATATTACATAACATATGATGAATATGTTGATGCAAAACTAGTTCATTCTTATATCATACTTTAAACTCAGATTAAATTTTATTCAATGTCCTTATTCGCTTATTTCCTCGTCACATATTAGGCAGATCTATGATCTGTCCTCTCAATGCATAGTTATACTTCGTGCTCTATCATTAACGTTGTAATTTTTTACTTTAATTTAACTATAATAAATAAGTTTAATTTTAACTGCCTATATTTTTAACCAACTTCAAAAAAAGAAGGAGGTTCGCAATTCGTCGGATTTTTTTTTTGTTTTTCTATGTATTTTCCCCGATTACTCAAATACGCCTCGACCGATTCGAGAAATTCTTTTTTTGTTTACAAGGCTACAATTTCCAGGTGGTCCCATTGACACTAAGTCAGGATCTGATGATGAGATCCCAAAAAAATCGAGGGCAACCCTCAAATTTTATGGGGACGCAGTTCGGTTTTATGTTTGTTATACCTCAAAACTCCGTCAGTTATCAACCGATTTGTAAAATTCTTTTTTTATTTGAAAGGATATACTTTTATGTAGGTCTCATAGAAGTTTCATCAAAATTAGTTCAGTAGTTTGGTTAAGTCGGCTATATTTTTGTTAAAAAGTTACTTGTCTTACACGTATAAGGCCAAAACTTCCACATCCTAATGCCTATAGAAGGCACACTACTCCGCTTGGTTTAAAAGTCGTGCCTTAAAACACCACAGAGCTGATCCACTGATTTGTATAACGTGTTAACTCGCAAGAGTTGCCTCGTTTAAAAGCTTCAATTTATTAGTGTCGCCACTTCAACGATCTACATATGTAATAGTTTCAGGTTGTTGGAGACGAATGAGCAACAAGACATGTTCTGACGGCTGACTGATATGCGAATTGAGAAATCAAAGGTTATATGTGAACTTGTTGCCAGTTCACAGGGGTTGAAATTCGACCGTAATTTTTAACCGACTTCAAAAAAAGGAGGAGGTTTTCAATTCATCGGAATCTTTTTTATTTTTTTATGTATGGTCCCAGGTTACCTGATGACACTTGGACCCATTCGAAAAATACTTTTTTTTTTTATAAGGGTATTCTTCCCAGATGGTCCCATTGGCACCATTGGCATCTGATGATGGGATCCCAAAAAAATCGAGGGCAACCCTCAAATTGTATAGGGACGAATAATGTGTTGTATATATGTATTTTCTAAAAAAAAACTATTTGCGTCTGGTACTAATAATCTCATGTTGCTGAGCTGATGATGGAAAATATAACTCCTTAACTATTAGGAGTTAATGGATAATTCTTTAAATATTATAGGCTCGTATAGACCACTACTTATGTTCCTTTGATTCAGGTGAGCTGATGATGGAAGGTACACCTTGTTTATCAACTGGTTTGATATTTTTTTATTTGCAAGAATATTCTTTCAGATTGGTCCTATAGATATTTTATCAAAATCGTTTCAGTAGTTTGAATTTCTGTTATCTGAAGTCAGTTATATTTATTTTTAAAAGTTACTTGTATTTTAGGGTTCCGTACCCAAAGGGTAAAACGGGACCCTAATACTAAGACTCCGCTGTCTGTCTGTCCGTCCGTCACCAGGCTGTATCTCATGAACCGTGATAGTTTGACAGTTCAAATTTTTACAGATGATGTATTTCTGTTTCTGCTATAACAACAAATACTAAAACACTATTAAAACATATTTAAATGGGACTCCTATACAACAGTCATGATTTTTTTGTCGTTTTTATAGATATTGGTACAGAACCCTTCGTGCGCGAGTTCTACTCGCACTATATTAGTCAAAGATAACACTTTTTTGTTTTTTGTAAGACTCGCGAGTCTCAGTTAGGGGCGAACCACTAGCTTCAATACAATTAATATAATACAGGAAGTATTATAATATCTAAGGAAAAAAACAATCGAATAAAAATAAATAAGTTTGTGAAGAAGTGGCCATAAATAAATTTAGAAACGATTAACTAAGATCTCGATTGAAGGAGACACTAATTTGACTATATGGTTCTTATATTCATCATAAAAAATTAGCCAAGTGGGTGCCAAGTCTTAACATTGCTATTTTTTTTATACATTGTAGGCTTGTGTTAGACCACGATCTCGCTTGATGGTAAGCGATGATGCGGTCTACGATGGTACACGCTTGCCTAGAAGAAACCTATTCACTCGCGACTGAAAGACACCCAGGTTGTAGCTATCAGGAAACACAGATTCTAACAAAGGCGTTCCACTCCTTGGCGGTGCGCATAATAAAGGTCGAAGAGAATCACTTTGTGTGAATTGGAGATATTTCTACCATATAGCGGTGGCGCACCGGAGAGCGTCTGGTTGTCCAATGATAGAATGGAGATGGTGGGATCAGGTTAAAAAGTTCCGCCGCACACTCCCCAAAATGTACTCCATAAAAAACCGAGATGCTAGCAACCCTTCGTCGATCCTCCAGACTATTGCTATTGTTCCTTGGCGGTACTGAAAAGTATTTTTTTCTGTAGTGGTGGTCTCACTCATGCAATCTTTATAGTTTAAAACCTATGGGAATGAGATGATGTATGTTAAATACTAATTTTTAATTACAGAGTTAGATAAGCAAGCAAATAGATGAGCATTATAATTACTCAAGGGTTCCGTTTTTTATTTTGGCTAGGGAACTCCAAAATGTAACATAGCTAGTCATACAGACGCCAATTGGGCAGCTGTATCATATAACATCTGGTTGTCAACTAGTTTTGCAAATCATATTGGCTATCGTCACACCTGTTGCTCATATTTTATATTCAAGTTTTTTAGTTTTATTATGATATTGGTTTTTATTGAGATTAAATGCTTATATTATAGTAGTGTTGGATTGGTAGTTATTGACATATGAAGTTTGCTTTTATATTATATATAGCTACACAGCCCGCAGTCCTCAGTTCAGAGTCCTGAAAATCGTGCTTCAGTGTCATCCAAATATTTGACACACTAATGTAATAAATGCATAAGTTTGGATATTTGTTTGTTTTTTACTCAATTACGTCGTAATTGATCATTTCACACAGCGCTAGCCCCAAACTAAGCAAAACTTGTACCATGGGAACCAGATAACTGATAGAATAATTAAAAACTAAACTTGAGAGCAAAAAAATCGCACATTCATGATTTTTTGACATAACTAAAAAAAAAACAAAAAATATTATGTTTCTGTAATGCAGATTCATAGTCTATTTTAATACCTATCCAGTGGTATCTGATTTGTCTTTCAATCATTACATAAAAATGCTTTTGTGGATCAATAACAAAAATGCATGTTTAGTAAAAAATTCTTTATTCAAGTATTGGTGTCAAAGTTATGAAATTAAAAGATAAAATTAATTTAAAGTTTGTTATTAATACCGAGTGTTCCCTCCCCTAGCCTGAATCACTGACTCCATCCGTGTTTTCATTGATGTTACTAGACTTTTGATAAAGTCTTGAGGAATAGCCTCCCATTCCTCTGCGATCGCCTGTTGCAGCTCCTGTAGAGTCGATGGAGGAGCATCTCGGCCTCGAACTCTTCTTTTCAGCTCGTCCCATAGATGTTCGATGGGATTGAGGTCTGGGCTTCGAGCTGGCCACTCCATAACGGTCACATCCACCTCTTGAAGGTACTCGATCACTATGCCAGCAGTATGCGGTCTTGCATTATCTTGCATAAACAGAAAGTTTTCGCCGATAAACCCAGCAAAAGGTACGACGTGGCTCTCGAGTACTTCCTCAATGTATCATATGGAAGTCAATCCTCTTGATTGGCGACCAGTATTCGGTCCGGTGATGAAGGCAAGCTCGGTTTTTGCTTCCATAGACATGCCTCCCCAAAACATGATTGATCCACCGCCATAGGCGACACGTTCTGTTATGCAGCATTGGGCAAATCGCTCTCCCGATCTTCTATACACCTTCCCCCGTCCGTCGTTGCCATGCAAGCACATCCTGCACTCATCAGAGAACAGGACTGCACTCCACTGCTCTTCGGTCCAATTCAAATGGTCTCGAGCGAACTGAAGGCGGGCTTCTCGGTGGGCTGGGGTCAATTTCGGCCCGTTTGCTGGCCTGTGTGCAGTCAGGCCACCTTCTCTCAATCGTCTTCTGACTGTCCACCGGCTAACTTCTACTTCACGAACTTCTTGAAGTCGTTGGCCCAGTTGAACTGCGTCCAAACGACGATTTCTTAAAGATGTCGTTATAAGAAAGCGGTTATCACGCTCTGTTGTAGCACGGGGACGGCCCGATCCTTGTCGCCGTTGGTAGCCACCAGTCTCTTGATACCTCTGGTATACACGCCGAACGGTAAATCGGCTCAAACTCAATTGTCGAGCCACTTGACTTTGCTTAAGCCCCGATTCAACAAGGGCAACCACTTGAGCGGTTACTTCTGGTGTAGTATCCATTTTCGTGTTCCGTTTGAAGCCAATATCAATAGAGAACCTTTCACACTGTACGTTGGTATGCAAATGATGACCATTCCCTCAATATGCACTCTTTTATACCTGCGATAAATCCCGCCGCCGGCCTTACCTGGATCGAGCGACATAAGGGGGTCTATTGTTTTGTTGCTAATGAGTTGTTTTTAAAGGTAAATGTAAACCCTTTATCAGTTCTGCGAATGCCTAGATTATGCACTTTAATTTAATTTGATTTTAATTTGCTGTAAGCAAATAAAAAAAAAATAAAAAAATTTTTAACTTTTAAGTAATAATGTGCGGATGTGCGATTTTATTGCTCTCAAGTGTATATCTAAATCCGTCCCTACTTACAATAAGTTTTTTGTTGAAAAATTACTTTTTGAAAACAAGCTTTTATAAAATTCATAATCGGAACCGCAAGCAGATTCAAATGAACCAAAACACTAGTAGCCAACTATACTCCATTCTGAAGTTCCGTTGTCTAGCATCCGTCTCCATCATGAGACCACCTCCATGGTACCATATTATTGCATTGTCACCAAAGTTACATATTTATTCCAAATTTCAGCTCAATCGGTTGAGGGGAACGGGTTTAAAATTCAGTTGCAAGATTCCACCCGCACAAACATATTTACATTGCAAGTTATTAAAAAGCTTGTAATAAAAAGTGAATTTTCCGTCACACATAGTTCATGATACAATCGATACATGGTTTGATTGATCTTCTTAATTAGATACCAATAAAAAGTAGTCAAAATTTGATGTCTCTGCCTACACATCACGTCATATTTATAAATAATTGATAAATGCTATAATCGGTCAGGCACCGATTACAGATCGATCAGATCAGAAATGAGGAGATTCGAAGACGAACCAGAGTCACTGAAATAGCACAAAAGATTAGAAAGTTGAAGTGGCAGTGCTTAGGGCACATATCTCGAAGAACTGGCGGCCGTTGGGGCAGAAAGTTTCTCGAGTGAAGATGCACTGGAAAGCGCAGAGTAGGATGGTTCCTTAGGTGACCTGATTAAGGTTGCTGGGAGCCTTTGGGTTTAGGCCGCACAAGATCGGTCGCTCTGGAAATCTATGGGGGAGGCCTAAGTACAGCAGTGGAACTCCTGTGGCTACAATGATGATGATGATTTTTATTCGTACCTATATAAACCGGTTGAGAGCTCACCCACACTTCTTTTCAGCATCATCTATGTCTGCAGTCATCACAGCAATCAGCACATGTGAGTTTACTACGTAGGACATGCTTAAACCCTCAACGGCTCTCAGCAATCTTTATCCGGTCCTCTTGCCATGTAGTAGAGGACCGCCCTACTATATATTATTTATGCTTACTTATAATATATGGATAATAAATAAAAGCTCTATTATTTAGATTTTTAGTGCAACACACTGCAAGTTCAAAAATTTGTAGACTGAGCCAGCACACATTTACGTTTATAAATTATTATATTTGTATATATTTAGTTTATTAGTACGTATATATATGCAAGTTTATGAACATAGATACAACGCCGTCTTTTTGATTTTGTTTTGTCCTGCCCATCCAAAGGTTGTCTGGAAGAGATCGCTTTTAACAATAAGACCGTCCGTTGTGCTTACCTTTATTTTTGTGTATTTTTTTGTATGTTTAATTTAGTTTGGTGTGCAATAACCAGTATTCTATTCTTCCCTAAAACTTAGTAAGGCTTGGCATACCCTAGCACATTTATTTACTTATGCAAATGCATTCTCGAGTCGATAAATCAGTAGTCAGTCAGAATGATTGTAATAGTCCCATTACATCACCCGACACCCATTTAATGCAGTCGTGACTATAGGCAGGGACCTCGTTCGTTTGCGTCAGTCTAGACTAGACGACTGCCTATATTATGACTTACTATTTATTAACAGTAGCTGTGTTTCTTTACCCATATACATTATTTTATTCAACTAGGTACAGGTTGAATTAGTAAACATTTGATGTTCGAGAGCCGTTTCTTTAACCTGTCGATTGATTTCAAACTCTGGGTGAGTTTAGCATAAACCACTTTTAACCGAATTAAAAAAAGGAGGAGAAATAAAAGAAAATCCGATGAATTGAGAACGGATCGGATCGAATTTTCTTTTTTTTATGTATATTCCCCGATTACTCGAAGACGCCTAGAATTCTTTCGAGATTCGAGGTTTTTTTTCAAAAAGGCATGCTTCCCAGGTTTCCATTCAGCACCAAGTCAGGATCTGATGATGGGATCCCAAAAAAATCGCGGGCAACCCTCAAATTTTATAGGGACGCAATTCGGTTTTACGTTTGTTATTACCTCAGATCTCCGTCATTTATTAACCAATTTAGATTTTTTTATTTGATTATACTTTCATATAGATCTCATAGAAATTTCATGAAATCAGTTCAATAGTTTAGTTAAATCGATTACGATTTTGTTAAAAAGTTACTTGTATGTTGGTTGTTTGTTCGTATCATCATCATATCCAAAAGACGTCACTGCTGTACATAGGCCTCCCCATAGATTTCCATAATTTGTTCGTATGTGTATTAATATATATTTATGTATGCTTGTACCTTATAGTACTCAAGCAATTTGATCTAGTTAAACTAGTGGTTCGTCCCGAAACAAAAAAATAATTCTAATCTTTGACAATCAAAATACAAAATGTCTCCGATCTTCACAAAAGTGGATAATAAAAAAAAACTATCAAAATAGTGCCACAAAATGAAGAATCAACTAACAAGACCTACAGTTTCATTCAAATTACAGGTACCGGGAGTTCATGTAAATTGGTTACATTTTTAGCTCATTTAGTCACACACCAGAATTGTGCCATCACTACCTATACCTATATACCTATATACTAAACTACAAGATAATCGGATTAACGCTTCGAAAGGTATCCTCGGACAAACAAACATACATACATACAACGCCCATTTTCCCAAGTTGATTTGAAGATCTCGCTTCGCTCGATCAATAATTGAGGTATTGCTGGTAATTGTTTTGATTCGGTACTCGTGCATAAGTGTAAGATCGACTGCGGATAGCAAAGCTCTAATCCGCAAGATCCACACTCGAGCGTCTTTGTATATAGCTAAAATTCATTATATTTTTTTTCTTAATATTCGTCAGGCCCTCACAAACAAACTACCAGATGACTCAGTTTCAACCATTCATATTCCATCGTTTCACCAGATCATTTTACCAACTGCCATTATTAAAATCCAATTTCCTTAATAGCGAATTCTTTTCAAACTTCTCATGTTATGGCCTTGTATGGTAATCTTGCTCCAATATTGAACTGTGACTCATGGACACCCGGTGTGGTTTATTTTTAAACTTGCCGACATAGTTTTGTGGTTATGCTACTTGTCATTGATTTTTTACTTCATTTGACAAAATTTAAGGTCGACTTGTCAAATTATACAAATACGTCAAATTTAAACATATTTAGTCGCTAAATACGTTTAGGGATTGTTGTGGAAGCCGGGCTAAGAATAAGAATAAAATAGGAATCATTTTTATTTATCAGAAATTACATATTGTCTCTAGACTTGAAGACTCCGAGATTAAACTGGTCCGGAAAAATATACGCCTGAAGTGAGTTAAATATACCTATATTTAACTACTTAAAAAACACTAGTATAACTATTTACTTATTTAATAAAAAATCTAAAATACTAAAAAACTAATATTAACAAATTTAAGTAACACATTTATTAATATAAGTTTTTTCTAGTTTAGATTTTAGTAAAACAAATAACTTCCCGGTAATAATCGCAGTAAAAGTTTTCTTGACGTAATTAGTTAGATAGAATTGGTCTAGTTCGAGTAGTACGAGTAAAGTTTACAGACGGTTCCGTAAGAATTAAAGGCAAGTATAAGAACCAATATAACCAGGATTGTTGGCGACCTCCGTGGTGCAGTGAGCGAATAGCCGGCTGAGACGCAGAAGGTAGCGGGTTCAATTCCCGCCACGGAACAAAATGTTTGCATTATTTACAGATATTTGTTCCGGGTGTGGTTGTTTCTCTATATATTATAAGTATGTATTTACAAAAAAAAATGTATGTAAGTATTATATCAGTTATTTGGCTCCCATAGTACAAGCTCTGTTTAGTTTGGGGCTAGATAGTGCTGTGTGAAATGTCCAGCAATATTTAAAATTTATTAAAAAAAAAGATTGTCGATTTTGGGAGGCCATAATACTGAGGTACTACGAGTTGAGTACTATCTCATAGGAACTTATACAATATATATTAAGGTATAATATTAGCTACAGTATTCTCAAATAATAATAGGAATGCAAAAATATTTATTTATAAATTAAATTATACACAGCAAAATAACTAGGCTTGTAACAGATGTTTGTGCTTCTGATTGACGCTTCAGGATGCCTTATTAAATAAAGCAAAAAAATTGCGGTTAATTCTATGATTACTTATGCAAGTGAACAAGCATCATGTTGTTCAAAACATTCAATTCGTAACTAGGAGAGCTATGCAACTTCGCACTTCGTCAGTACATAAATACAGAGTATAGGTAACAAGGCACGGGCGATATCGTAACACAAATAATAAACGGTGATTTGACACGACAAGTCAATTATGAGCCGACATAAACACGTAGCTTCGACGGGATTTCGCTGGTAATGCCAGACGAGAGGAACAGGTTTCAAACGAGCTATGTGAAGACTAAGGCGTTTTTCACACATATCTAAACATAACCACAGAATGATGGTTCGTAAGATATTTTTTGTTTTTTATGGTTCCGTACCCAAAGGGTAAAACGGGACCCTATTACTAAGACTTCGCTGTCTGTCTGTCTGTCCGTCTCTCACCAGGCTGTATCTCATAAACCGTGATAGTTAGACTGTTGAAATTTTTACAGATGATTTATTTCTGTTGCCGCTATAACAAAAAATATTAAAAACAGAATAAAATAAATATTTAAGAGGGCTTCCATACAACAAACGTGTTTTTTTTGCCGTTTTTATAGATAATGGTACGGAACCCTTCGTGTGCGAGTCCAACACGCAGTTGGCCGTTTTTTTAATGCATTATAGGCTTGCGTTTGACCACGATCTCGCCTGATGGTAAGCGATGATGCTCATGATGTGTCTACGATGGATTACGCTTGCCTAGAAGAAACCTGCTCACTCGCGACTTGAAGACACCCAGGTTGTAGATAAGGAGAGAGAGGTAGGTATATGAAAACTGAAGTTAACTCACATCATTGCCTAATGGGGGTTTGTGGATTTTATAAGTGCTAGGTAAGCTACTAGGCTTGTCCAGTCGTTACAGCAGTAACCAAAGTTCCAATAAAGTTCCAAAGCACCTGTGCCAAATCGGGCGGGAATCAACGACGGAGTGCCATCACTGTGGTGCCCTCGTGGACACATCTCAGTACACGCTAGAGTTCTGTACCGCCTGGGCAACACAACGGCAGGCACTGGTGGGAATAGTAGGGCAGGATCTCTCGCTGCCGAGCATAATTCAGGCTATGCTTAGCAGCGATAGAGCCTGGGATGCCGTAATCTCTTTCTGTGACGAAGTAATGTCTCAGAAGGAGTCTGCGGAGCGTATCAGAGAGGATGATTCTCTCGCTGAGCCGCTCCGCAGACGAAAGACCGGAAGGAGGCGAAGACAGTTTCTTCGCCTTCTTCAGCTCGATGGGGGCCAGCAGAGTTCGGGTGCGGGGAGCTCCGACCCAGCATCGCACAGGCCTCCTACACTGAGGAATGTCTTCCATATTCCAGGACATTCCTCTCCTTCCCAGGAGGAGGACAGAGGGGTCCGCTTAAGGCGGACATTAACCGACAGGGCCGCGGTTGAATCCAACCGGGATCCCGTGACCTTGTCAGGTGCTAGTGCAGCATCGACCCGCACATCCGATGGGCGGTTTGATGATGCACTGGCACTGAGGTGAATGAAGGAATATCGGTGGGTTTTTAGTCGGTATGCTGCTGGTTGACAGCCGACGGAGAGTCCGACAGACCCCTTCAGCTCTCCCCGGGTTGGAGGACATGCGTAAAGCATTTTCCCATCGTAAAAAAAAGTCGTTCCAGCAGCTAAATTTAGTCAACTGATACTTTTTGTAACTAACAGAGATGATTATGATTGTTGTTGATTATTAAAAGTAATTACCAACTATCGTTGCTTTTGCTCTTATTAAAGAGATTACACTAATTTATTCCATAATCTAAATAAAATTTACTGCAAGCTAAACTATTAGGTTTAACAAAACTCGAATCACTAATCCACTTATGTCGCTGACTGTACCAAAACATAAACACTAAACTGCGGTTAAGCTTACGTAGCTGTCAACCAATTTTCACTTTGCGTTTAGTTACCGCCTGTGACAATTTTGTCAGTAAATCTACCACGCATTGTAACTGTCGTCGTAACCAACTGTAATGTGTCACATGTGTGTGTTCTGCCTTTGTACCTATATTAATTTTCTACTATTACGATGCCGGTGTTTCGGTGATCGTTAGAACGTGTTGGTGTTGGTACGTGTGAATGAAGCCTAAGGTTGGAAGGAATAGAAATCAATCTGCACAACAGAAGCTTTTTTAAATCGATGCTAGAACTTTTTTTAGCTGTTCTGGGTTACTAAAGATTACCCTAAGAATAGGTGCACTATGTTTTGTCTCTTTCGCTCAAATTTAAAACTGCCTTTGACAAACAAATGAGTATATTTAATCGTACGGTAATATAGCTAATCTCTTAAAGTTATGTTATATGTATCTTTTGAACATTAGGCATATACATAGACCGACATTTATTTGCTTCCATAGCACACACAAATTCACACAATACATTCAAAAGGTACATTTATTATGAATAAGGATTAATTTAAGTCATTAAATTTTTATAAGTCTATCAACAAAGTTCTTCAATATTTCATTTTCCGAAATACAAAATACTTTGCAAATGATACTAGAGATAGATCAACTGATCTAGATAAATAATGGATTTAGTGGAAGACCAGCGCTGTGGCATATTAACATGCCGTAGCATCATGTTGAGCTGAGTACCAGTTCATCCCCACACAGAGCTTTTAAGTTTGGTTAGATTTTATTGTTGTTGTATTTATTTTTCTTTACTGTGTGATTTTCTGAATAAAATGTTTTCATTCTTTCTTTCTTTCAATAGTCGTTTGTTATTGGAAAGTAAAATAAACGACAAAATAATATCAGACAATATCGAAACTTCGCAAATTACGGCAAGAAAACTCCGACCTTTCGACTTTCACTCAAAATCCAATCAGCGAGATACCAGTAGCCCCGACTTCACCTCATTAGTCGATATCAACACGTCTTATGCCTTTAATAGATATATAATCATGCATATTATTTAAATTGCTTGACAAATTATATGTCAGTACGCAGTTGTACCCGCTCAGATGTCGGTTACGTTTCGTATTGCATTTCTTGCGGGCTTTGAGATGTTGCCTGGCAGTATATAGAGCTGATACTACTCAAATTATCTTATGTCCCAACGGAGAGCTATGTTTACTTCTATAGCCCCTATAGCTCCTTCTAGCCTTTTGGCTTTTGCCTAATCTAATAAATAAAAATCTCGTGTCACGGTATTTGTGTCCCTCCGAAACCGTAGACCGATTTTAATAATTTATTTTTTGTATATTTGGTAGGTATGAGAATAGGTCTTAAAGTATTTTTCACCCTCCTACACCCACCCCACATTTTCTAACATCAATTTTAGTATGTTTGTATGAACAATATCCATAGAACTTAATCATCGTTAATTGACGTGAAGCCATTTACATGAAGTGTCGCGTCACTTCGACAAGAGTGTTATATATAGTTTTTATCCTAAAGTTCCCACGGGAACGGGAAATTACAAGCGTGCGAAGGCACGGGCGGGTTAGCTATTAATAAAAAAAGGATTGTGTGGTTTTATGAAACCACGGTAAAAGTGAAACTTTGTTTCACATTATAGACATTTAACTAAATATTTTCGTTGGAACAAATGAGTAATACTCTATACACTACACGGTCAGCTGATGCGAACTATAAGCGCCGCCATATTGGCCTCGGCTGCTCTGACGAGCGCCTTTCACTTTATCCCTACTCTGCGGCCGACCGTCACGCGACATGCAACACACAGACAAAAGTTTGAGACGATGTAATAAAAGTTTCACTTTAATAATGATATTATTATTATGCAGAACCTCTTTGCTATCGCTACTTCACTCGTAATTTTCGATTTACTTTGTCAAGGTTCCATCCCATTCTGATAGCATACGGATGATACTTATTTATACCTAGGTATTTACTTTTGTATCGGCAGCGTATGCAGTTATGTTTTAAATATTGTATTTTACTTGACAAGTATTTGGGCACATTGATGGTGTTAGGTGTGGCTATATTTATTTAGATTCTCCTCAGGTGTTTATACATAAGAGGCACAACAGGTTTGTATGATTAGCTTATAATGCCGTCACATACGATACTCAGGCCTACTTGCGCAACGATGCCTAAACCTATTTAGCGACTAAATATGAATTAAGGAGTTGTCAAATCATACAGGTACGTCGAGATTAAACATGTTTAGTCACTAAATCATCATCTCGTCGCTCATCTGAAGCTCTAAGTCTCCAAACCCCTGTCCATAGTTCTCAATTTTATGGTGACTCCTTTACAGTTCAAGCTGTGCGGCTGTGGAACGCATTACCTTTCTCTATTAGATCATCTAAATCTCTTCCTATCTTCAAAGCTAAGGTATACAACCATTTCCTTTCTTTGTCTACGCACTGCTAGTTTATCGTTATGTTTATCTCCTTTATTGTAGTTTATATATAAGTATATATTATTATATTTGTAAGTATATATATTTAGTTTATTAGTAAGTATAGGTAATTTATGTAAGTTTATGAATATACTCGTATTTACACCGCCGTCTTTTTGATTTTGTTATATCCTGTCCATCCAAAGGCTGTCTGGAAGAGATCGCTTTTAGTGATAAGACCGCCCATTGTACTTACCTTAATTTTTGTGTATTTTTATTGTATTTTAATTTTGTTGGTGGGCAATAAAGAGTATTCTATTCTATTCTATTCTATTCTAAATACGTTTAGGGATCGTTGAGCAAGCCGGGCTAGAAAACACTACGATTGCTTTTAACATAATTGGTAATGTATTAGATTTAAAAAAGTGAGCAAACTTTCAAAACCGATATCTTCCGATTTCCGTTGCATAGAACTCACAATTTTTCGTGAACCCTATTAAGATAATTGCGTGTTTTAAGATTAGGACTATTTTATTTGGACTTATGTTATTCAAAACACATTATTGAATCATCAGCTCTACACACGTCCTCCATAAAGTCCTTAGCTCTCAGACACGAGTCGCCAATTAGTAGTGGGTACTAAAGGAAAATGTGGCCGACGGGTAAAATTACGCGACTATGCGTACATCCACACACGCATACTTCATATCAGTACGTACACATACTCATAATTGGATATATTCTTGGACAATATTGCATGGACCCAAGACTGCAGAGTCTGTTCCACGAAGGAAAGCCTATGTCTTCGGCGAACTCTATGATTATAAGGATTGAAAACTTTCATTTTCTATATGAACTTCAATGAAGCGAACTCTACATTGCAATATTTATTCGTTTTACACTCAAACATCAGTATTAAGTCATAATCATTATCATCATATAGGCCACAGGACGTCCACTACTGAACAGCATCCAGTGCGTGGTCTCCATTCGAGAAGCTTTCTGCCCCAACGGCCGTCAGTTCTGCAAGCTATGTCCTCTACCCATTGCCACTTCGGCTTGCTAATCCATTGTGCTATGTCGGGGACTTCGGTTCGTCTACGGATCTCCTCATTTCTGATTCGATCTCGTAGAGAAACACCAAGCCCTCTCTATAGCACGCTGAGTGACTTTAAGCCTTCTTATGAGGCCCAAAGACTACATGTCTGTACCATGTTTCATCCCTGGTTCTTCTTCTTCTTAGCGTGTTAAGAGTTCTACGTTTCAATTAATAGTACGTTGGACAGGTGCTCGGCCACAACAATAGCATTAGGACTGCCTCCGTGGCGCAGTGGGCGTATAGCCGGCTGAGACGCAGGAGGTAGCGGGTTGGATTCCCGCCGCGGAACAAATGTTTGCATGATCTACAGATATTTGTTCCGTGTCTGGGTGTTTTTCTATATATTATAAGTATGTATTTACAAAAAAAAAGTATATAAGTATTCTATCAGTTATCTGGTTCCCATAGTACAAGCTCTGCTTAGTTTGGGGCTAGATAGCGCTGTGTGAAATGTTCAGCAATATTTAAATATTTATATTTATTTAGGTGAGGCAGTCCATCGTGCAGGTGTTCGGACACAAAGGGCACATTAGCAAGTACTGCATTCACTGTGCGGAATCACCGCAGTCACACTGCGTTAACTTAGGATCCCTGAATCGCCATTTGCACATATTAAGTCTGCAGCTGCCAACATGGGTGCGGAGCCTGCTTAAGGACTTCCAGACTGGCCACGGCAGATCATGCCCGGGTGGTAACTGTAACATACACTGATCAAAGACTTTCGTCGAAGTATTTTGGACGAGAAGACGTCATGAACGTCTATGAATTGTTCGTTATGAAGTCAACTTTATGTCAATCTTATCATTTAACTTGACATTTCCTATAAGTCATGTTTACGGTTATTCAACTTTTATTGCAGTTTCTAACGTAAAGCTCCTTTTTACATCTACTTGAATTTACTCACAGTATGTACGTTCGTTGAGACGTTACAAAATTATCCTTACGATATATCACTAGTGGTTTGCCCCGAACTGAGATCTCGCGTAATCTTTGACTATCAAAATAGTGCCCAGAAATAGGTATCCAACTTACTTGACCTACAGTTTAATTCATAGTACAGGTAACTCCCGGTTCATGTTAATTTGTTTCTCTCTTTTTGGGGTACAAATTGCAGTTATTTTGGTTTTCAGACTTTTGCCTATATTTATGTTACTAAAGCTACACGCATACCAAATTTCAGCACTGTGGGGTTACTGGTGTACCCTGTGAATTTTGTCAAAGTTCAGTTTTTATTATGGCTAATAACTTAAAAACTACAAGGTTTAAACTAAAATTAAAAATAGGGTCGAAATGTACTCACAAATACCTTTTATTAAACGTGCCACTTGACCGGATAGTCTTCTAGTTACACCAAAATTGTGCCACCTTTAGCTTCACCTCTATACCAAATTTCACGATGATCGGATAAACGCTTCGAAAGTTATCCTTGGACAAACAAAGAAACATACATACATACAACGTTGATTTGCCCAAGTTGATTTAGAGATATTGCTTTACTCGATGTACTATATGACACATTACGTAGTTAATCGTGCAATTTCTTCTTGGAGGATATCTTTACGGGTCTTCGTTCTGAGTAAGAGATCCAAGGATGCAGCATTATTTATTATTATTCTATTCTAACTCCTTCGTCTTCAGAGGAATCTTCGTTCGGAATAATTCATAATAATCAAGTGAAAAAATACAGCGTATTATTTATAACAATTTCCTGGTCTACTCATCCAAACTAAGGTTAGATTGGCGCATTTATTATGTCCTATCACCAAATCCTTCTCGGACACATTCGTCCCCTCAGACATGAATTTTCAAGAGTGGTCGCAGCCATAATATGCCTACGACTTGGATATCGTATTGCTTGCTACTGTGCTACTGGACAAGACAAGGCTCTTTGTACAAGGCTTTTATTTTAAAATTGACGATGTACATATTCGAAATGTGATATGCAAGGTTGACCTCTGTGACGACATGGGCAAGTGACCTAGTGAGTTGCAAGAGTTCGCGGGGTTGATTCCCAATGCGGAACAAAATTTGGATCTATTTGATCATCGTCATCATATCTAAACGTATTAATATTATAAATTCGAAAGTAACTCCGTCTTTCTGTCTCTGTCTGTTTGTTATATTTTTATGACTAAACCGCTGGACCGATTTTGATGAGGGTTGGGACATAAGCTACTTTTTACTCGACTGTACAGAAGGAGGGTAATGTTTTTATTGACAAACCACGCGTGTGAATCCGCGGGTGGTTCAGCTAGTCAGCCATCATCATCATATATCATGTAGCGATTTCGTAAAGAAGTATAAATCATAGCCCCATAGCACGCTTAGTGACCTTGAGCCTTCTAATGAGGATTCGTCTTCTTAGATCTGTTTGTTCCGGTAGGTACCATTAATACGTAAGCCAGTTGTTCAAGACGGGTAAAAAAAATGAAAATGAGACTATTAGGTGAAGTGGGACGTCAAATAAAAGGTAAGTTTTTGAATTTAATAACTCAAAAACTACAAAAACTTTACTATAATATAAACTGAGTTTTGACGAAATTCACAGATACACCAGTGACCCCACAGTGATGTAATTTGGTATGCGTGTAGCTTAAATAACACAAATATAGGCAAACGTCTGGAATCCAGAATAACTGCAATTTGTACCCCAAAAAAGTGTAAACAATTTAACATGAACTCCCATTACCTGTAATTTTAATGAAACTGTAGGTCAAATTATTTGGTTATTCATTTCGTGGTACTATTTTTATGGTCAAAGATTACGCGAGATCTCAGTTCTGGACAAACCACTAGTATTGTTACTGTGTTGTTGAGCGTATCGAACATCAGAAAAAAAACTTGATTCATTCACGTTTCCGTTCGCTTTTGATCTTTCGTTAAAGGCAGACTGATTAGCTAAACAAATTGACAATTGAATTGATTCTACCTAAATACCTGTGAAGAATTTTACGATCACGGGCCATTAGTTTGCGAATCCGGGAGTATTCAGTTTTGCTACTCTTTATTCTTTCTGTGGTTTATTTTCTGAGGAGTATGTCAATTTTTTGACGGCCGTTGGGACAGAAAGGTTCGAGACCACACACAGGAAAACGCAGCGTAATACGGCCCCCCTAGATGGAAAGACGACCTGATAAAGATTATTGGAAGTCATTGGGTGTAGGCTGCACGAGATCGGTTGCTCTGGAAATCTATGAGATAGGCCTATGATTAGCAGTGGGAGCCTGTGGGCAATATGATGATGGTATAAATTTTTGCGAGACTGATGATATAGTCTAAACTGCTGAATCTGAGACGAGACTGGGCAAAGATTGATGGTCCAAAATAGCGTCATTCTATAAAAAGCTAAGGTACACAACGTGCCGCACATTCAATACTTTTTAACAAGACGAACTTTTAGCCGGGATCAACATCGAAAAATTATTATTTATTTTATTTATTATTAATTTTATACTTGGATCTCTAGTGGTGTTTTTATCTGAGCGCTTCCGTGCTTCGAAGTGCTTGTTAAGATGTTGATCTCGGCTGAAAAATCGTCTCCATGTCGGAGGCTCTTGGGGAGCCTAAAAACCAAAAAGACTTAACAGTGGGTGAAGTCAGTCATCGGATGATGATGATTTCCTATATTCAATTAACTTTACTAACGGGTATTTTGCAGCTATGTGCAAGATATCGCATGCGGTATCATACAAATGCACTAAAAACTTGATAATGCAATAACGCTTGCGATAATTCCAGCCGATATATCGCACCTATGTGAGACATTGCAGACTCGCGAAATCGTTCATGGAAAGAGGTGTATGAATGATATAGGCCAGAAGTCTAAAATTAACAACTACTACAATAGCCAACGGAATTTCATTGAGTGATTCAAAAAACATCAAAGAGTATTTTTTTAAATTTAAGAATCATAACTGAAGCTTTTTACCCGGCCACGGCAAAGCCAAAAAGAAGGGTTATGTTTTAGTAGACGAGATTGGCCAAAAACGCTTTTGTCCGTTTTTAATTTTTTAGTTGATCCCGATATTTGATGGAGGGGAAATATGGAAAAAAGGGGGAAGATTTCTGTAGCGTTATTTATCGACGGATTTAAATCAAATTTGAGAGGCACACTAAGGACCTTACACAAGATGTGAAAAACATTCCAATAAAAGGGGGATCGGGGAGTTTGCTGTAATGTTATATATAAAAATCGAATCTAACTTCTGAAATGTTTTCGTAAAATTTATAACTACCCATACCAATCAGACACCAGATTAGACTTCCTAAGACCAAGGAAATGTGAGTAATCGCTAAAACTTATACCAATATTTTGCTCAAAAGTCTACATAGGTAAGCTTATTGGATAATTCAAGCAACTGAATTTCGATTGAAAATTGGACTTTCTTCGTTAATTTTATTGCGAAAATTACTTTTTGGACTTAGGACGCGAGGTCTACTGTTCTCACAGAATCACTAGTATTATACGAGTACATAATATTTACGAGGGCAAGCGCCCGTTCTATAATATGTACCTGTAACACCTACACCTCTGCACGTAATGAAGAACCTAAAGTTTTTGTTAACATTTACCTACTCTGTGTTAAAAGGCAGAGATATATCAAAAGCTTGAATAATATATTAAAAATAAATTACACCTAGGACTACTTAAACAGCAGATGTGATTTTAAAAGCTTTGAATTAGCTAGCATCTTTTGAGTGGTCCATCTGAATCATAAAATCAACATGTTGTCTCCAAAACATTATATTAACACCGGAACAGCAGGTATGCAAAATTTCAAACCAGTTGAGTAAAGTAAACTGGGTCAAAATTAGCTTACAAGATTAACACCATACATACAAATAGGAATGCGAGGTAAGTGGAGGCTATCGTTGTGGTTTCTGTAAAAAATATTCTTCTTCTTTCTGCCCTTTTCCCACATTACGCGGGGTTGGCACAACATATATTTTTCATCCATATCTAAGAAATAAAGAAAGAAAAACCATTTATTTAGACCACCACAAATGGACACAGAAACAAATTACACAAAAAAACTCTCTATCTCTCTATCAGCCGTCATCTCCGCTGTCACTTCTTTCCTATCCATAACTTCTTCACATATTCCATCCATCTCTTCTTCAGCCTTCCTCTACTTTTATATCTATCCACACTCATATCTAACACTCTTTTAGTCACATGATTTTCTTCCCTCCGCATGACATGCCCAACCACGCTAGCCTCTTACTCCTCAGCTTTTCTATTACTGGCGCTACTTTAAAACTTCCTCTAGTATACTCATTCCTTATCTTATCTATTCTCGTTACCCCACACATTTCCTCTTCGTTCCTCAGTTCCTTTCGTGACCCACCACTCAGAACCATACGACAGGTCTTATGATCGTCTTGTAAATTTTCACCTTAAGTTTTTCGATGATCGCACGTTGTTCCTGTAACCTGTCGCCATTTTATCCATCGCGCATTTATACTATTTTTAACGTCCCGGTCTATGTCTCCCATCGTTTTGGATCAATGACCCAAGGTCTGACGTCTACCCAAGACTGGTAGTGGTACACCATCTAAGACAATATAGGTAAAACTGGAGGGACCACCAAAGTCACAGAACAAATGCTCGGTTTTCACTTTCCAGTTTTTCCTGCAATTTTGCCAGCCTGCTCTGGACCTCGAGTGCATATTCACCAACAAGAACAATGTCGTCGCCGACGACATTGTTTTTGCCAGTCATTGTTCATGCGATGAACAGCATGCACCAGGAAGCCTCCTCTTGTATGTCTGATGTCAAGTCATCATTTACCAAGACGAACAAATAAGGGCTTAGTGGGTTTTTGTAAAAATTACGAATCTAAGTTAAGGCGTATTTTTTTTTAATAACTTTGTACATAACTTGTACTTTTCACCGACTACAAGAAGCTGCAACATAGCAGACTTGGCCTTTTTGTCATATCTGTCGTCCTTGGGAAGATATTAACATCAGATCTGTTATAACGAACACTTATTTAAACTCCATAGGGTTGACCCCTAGCTCACAGTTGTTTCCGAGGATGGATACCGAATACCGAGAACTCATTTCTAAAATTGCAATGTAGTCGTAAATAAATAACTAAAATAAAATAAATAAATATTACTGGACATTTCACACAACGCTATCTAGCCCCAAAATAAGCAGAGCTTGTACTATGGGAACCAGATAACTGATATTTGATTATCAACAGATGATGATTATAATATATAGAAAAACATCCAGACCCGGAACAAATATCTTTAGATCATGCAAACATTTGTTCTGCAGCGGGAATCGAACCCGCTACCTCCTGCGTCTCAGCCGGCTATTCGCCCACTGCGCCGCGAAAGAAGTTAAATAGAAGTTTTTATTATGTTAAGTGTTTTAGGCTAAGACTAAGGTGTTATATCTTTATTGGCCGTAGAATAAGTTATTTAATATCCTGTTACTATTTTATTGTTGCCTGAATTAAATGATGTATTAGTATTAAAGTAAATACTTTTTACCGACGAAAGATGCAGGTCAGAGACATATAATCCTCCTTATTACCTAAGCCAAATTGCTGTTGCATCGCTATCCCTAGCCAGGCCATCCCTTTCACACGTACAGTACGAACCTCACGTGTGAAAGGGACGGCCTGAGTAGCGATAGCGAAGCGACAGCAATTTGGCTTAGGTAATAAGTACCGGACCTAGCACTGAATTGAATCGCAATTGCCGCAAAAAGTATTCGGTCATCGGCTTGGGTTTCCCGATCGTTTGTATTGTACATTTGCAACGGATAATCTAATTCATTATGAATTAATTGGATTTAAATGGTTTTTAGGCAAGTCATGATGTCCGGGCCACGGTCGTACATTTGTGACGTCGTTGATTTTACCGCCATTTTCTAAATAATCATTAGCAACGTTCTAGCTCACTAGTAGCATTAAATTGCACCAATTTATTGTTTTATAAGCTTTGTGGTCGATTAATTGATTGCTTATATTAATCTATCTGAAATATTTAATAATCACTTCTTTGCTTGTGGATACCTACGGATATATGTATAATATTTTTTACTCTCTGACCCGCCCGCGGCTTCGCACGCGTGGTTTGCCAATAAAAACATACCCTCCTTCTGCGCAGTCGAGTAAAAAGTAGCCTATCTCTCAATCCCGGTCACAATCTATCTACGGTACATAGGGAGTGCATCTAAAGAATACCTCATAATTTAAACCCCTTACTTTGTCTCCCCCCTCTTTAGGGATGATTTTGCGAAAAAGATGAAACACATATTTCTTTGTTTCTTACCAAAACACCTACATATGAATTTTCAGATCCCTAACTTAAGGAATTATGGATTGCCCACAAAAACTTTCAACCCCTATTTCACCCCCTTCAAGATTATTTTTTGAGACGATAGATACCTTATGCGCTTTTCGATGATATAATCTATCTCCTTGCCAAATTTTATTACGATCCGTTCAGTCGTTTAGTCGTGAAAGGGTAACAAACAAACAAACAGAGCTACTTTTACATTTATAATATTTGTATGGATTGTTCCTATGGATTTCCTAGTCGCAAATTAAACTACATACTTTAGTTCTTTTATAAATATTTTTATGTTAGTTTTTTTTAAGAAAATCTTATTACGTTAACTTAAGTATTAGTTATTGCAAATATTAATATTGAATTGACTTTCACACTAAAACTATTAACATAACTGAGAAGAAACCTTGAAATTTGACTCTATTCACACCCATTTAGTAACTGTCAAAGCATCGTTTGCCCTTTGTGCACAATTAGCATTCACGATAAATTACTACAATATGTTAAATCTAATTGAACGAGCAATTTTGTCGATGTCCTAGATGAACGACCGGTAGCAAGATAGAAGTCTTAGGAAAGTGAAGCTATAAATAAGTTTGTTGTTGAAAAATTACTTTGTCAAAACAAGCTTTTATAAAACTTATAATCGGAACCACAAGCAGATTCAAATGAGCCGAAACACTGGTAACCTACTATAGTCCATTCAGAAGTTCCGTTGTCTAGCATCCGTCTCTATCATGAGACCACCTCCATGGTACCTATTGGCACCGAAGTTACACAAATGTATTCCAAATTTCAGCTCAATCGGTTGAAGGGAACGGGTTTAAAATTCAGTTGCAAGATTCCACTCGAATAAACATACATACATTGCAAGTTAATAAAAAGCTTGTAAAAAGGTTGGCGCGGTAACGCAAGATGCGGCAGGTCTTACTTAACTTTTTAGACAGCGAATGCAGTGCAAAGACAGGCTTAAAACTTCTATGCTTAGTCTCACTCTAGGTCTAAAAATAGATACTAGGTCTACTCTTACAAGCAGGCAAAGTGACCTGAGAGGGCAATTGTAATGAGCACGGACTACTTGACATCATCAGCCAGTTTCACCACTTAAAAATGCGTTATATTGACGGTCTGACGAAAAAAAGCGTTTTATCAAAAAAAGGGCGGTCTTTTAAATTTCAAACCTGAGTTGTTGGTGTCAGAGATAGGTACTTAGTTTTTAAGGCGACATGAGCTTAGTTATAAATGCACTTTCAGAAAACAGGCGTTGGAGCTCAACCGAACTATTATTAGACGTACATAAGTTCTTCGCATTGCCGCATACGGAAATGGAAGTCATGATTAAGCCTAGTTTAGGTATTAGAGATTGTTTAAATTTAATTAACTCAATATTTTTACAAATTTATATTAAATAGTTGCCACATTCAAATTCTAGTTATTGTTGTAAAAGTGTTTTTACTCCATTCACGAATTTTGTAAGGTGAAGGCTCTTAATATCTGATGCAAAATATTTTTTTTAGAATTAATTAACTGTATTTTTTTTATTGTACCAAATGTTCCAATACATTATATATTGTTTGCGAATAAATGAAACTGAAACAGAAGTGCATATTGGTTAAAAGTCGTCCGTAGTTTTTTTAGCTTTATTTTGCATTCGCCCATTCTTCTCCACATATGTGGAGAAATATCTACAAATATCTTTATCATAAACTTTAACTTTGCCAAACTTAAAACTCTTTCGTGCATGCAGCTAGATTAAAAAAGTTTTCTCTATTATAATATATTCAGTATAATAATATATAATAAAGTATATTAATAGATACATAACTGACTACCTACACAGTTGTAAATAAGGTTTAGTGTATGTAAACCTATGTATTGTAATATTCTTGTTATATACACAATAATTATCTTATTACCCGGGGCTAGCACGCGTGATTTTTCAACAAAAAGTATCTAGCCTATATCTCAATTCAGATCATAGTCTATCTATATAACTTTATCGAAATTGGTTCGGCAGTTAAGACATGAAAGCATAACAACGAAACAAACAAACCAATGAGTAAACAAATTCACTTTCGCATTTGACTGTTTACATATCGAATAATTATTATTCTATAACGGCTGTGGAACGCTTTCTCTATCAGATCATCTAATTAACTTCTTATCTTTAAAGCTAAGGTTTCCTTTCTCAGTCTACGCACTGCTAGTTTATCGTTTATCTCCTTTACTGTAGTTTATATATTATTATATTTGTATATATTTAGTTTATCAGTACGTATAGGTAGTATATGTAGGATGAACATACACCGCCGTCTTTTTGATATTGTTTTGTCCTGTCCATCCAAAGGTTGTCTGGAAGAGATCGCTTTTAGCGATAATACCGCACATTTACCTTACCTTTATTTTTGTGTATTTCTTTGTATTTTTAATTTTGTTTAGTGTGCAATAAAGAGTATTCTATCTATCTAACTTCAATCTGTGTTGTCGCATAGTATCGCATTGCACTGTTCCATAGGTTAAGTCTATTCTATATCTTTGTGAAATAATCATTGATGGTGTATTAATTCCGATGTAATGTCAAGCTTGATTACATATATCGTTTATTAGTTTGCTAGGAATTCATTTATAAGGGAAGATGGCAGCATGGTTGCAGATGGTTTGAAATAATGATGATCATCTTTTCGACCTCTGACGTGATAGGCAGTAAACGAAAGAGACGTCAGAGGTTGCGGATTCGCTTCCCTCTTATACAATCTGCTAACATTTGTCTCAAGAGTCTTAATGCTTAAGCTAATTGCTGTTGCATTGCTGTCGCTGGTAAGGCCGTGCCTACAGTACGTATCTCATGTGTATAAGGGATGGATCTGACAGCGACAGTGACGCAACAGCAATTAGCATACAAGGTTATTAGAAAACTGGTTAATTTAATTCGTTAAATTTCAATAACTCACACTTCTTTCAAAGATGTTGAGGAAATTTTCTGTGTTAAGAATTTAAGAGAAAATTAAGAAAAAAAATGTTAAGAATTTATTGGTAGGTGACCAGTAACTGTTTAACAAAAATATAACCAACTTCAAATAACAGAAAAATTCATACTACTAAATCGATTTTGATGAAATATCTATAGGACCAAAATGAAAGTATATCACATATGTATAGTAACAAGGAGTTGTAACTTGCATCATCAGCTCAGCAACATGAAATTATCAGTACAGCAAATACTTGAATAGTTTTTTTTCATAGAAAATAAATGTATAAAACACATAATGCATCCCTATAGAATTTGAGGGTTACCCTCGATTTTTTGGGGATCCCATCATCAGATCCTCACTTGGTGCCAATCAGGCCACCTGCGAAATATAACCCTTTTAAACGAAAAAATAATTTCTCGAATCGGTTCAGGCCTCTTCTAGTAATAAATACTTCACATAAAAAAAAAATTCTGACGAATTGAGAACCTCCCCCTTTTTTGAAGTTGGTTAAAAATTGGTTACATGTCATATATATACATTCTATAGGTATCATATAAGATAGATTTTCAGAAGTAAATTAGACTATTACGGTGACAGTAATTGATCGAGCGAAGCGAGATCTCCAAATCAACAAAATCGGCGTTGTATGTATGTATGTTTGTTTGTCCGAGGATAACTTTCGAAGCGTTTATCCGATCATCGTGAAATTTGCTATATATGTATATTAGATAGGTAATGATAGCACAATTTTGATGTGGCTCAATGAGCTAAAAATGTTGGGGGGTTGTTGAGATATTGGGGTGCAAGGGGGGTAAAAAAATGAAAATGAGACTATTAGGTCAAGTGAGACGTCAAATAAAAGACTCAATTAGTACATTTAAACCCCGTTTTTACTTTTAGTAAAGTTTTTGTTCTTTTTGAGTTATTAGCCATAATAAAAACTAAACTTTGACAAAATTCACAGGGTACACCAATGACCCCAAAGTGCTGTAATTTGGTATGCGTGTAGCTTATGTATCACAAATATAGGCAAAAGTCTGAAATCAAGCAAAGTAACCAATTTACATGAACTCCCGTTACCTGTAATTTGAATGAAACTGTAGCTCAAGTTAGTTGGTTATTAATTTCGTGGCACTATTTTGATAGTCAAAGATTACGAACAATATTTTTTTGTTTTATTGGTAGACTCGCGAGATCTCAGCTCGGAAACCACTAGTATAAAAAAAATTAAAATATTTAAATAGAATATACAATAAATAATTATTAAAAATCTAGTTACCTTCTAGTGAAGAAAACATTTTCAACGACACCCCACTCGATGAGGGAAACAAGATTTTTAGTTTTTATTTCGTAACTTACTAGGCTAGGTATTTATTTATGTAATATGATTATAAGTACAATTTAAAATTATTATTTTATTTCATTTCGTTTTTAATTTTACTCTGTGCACCGCTGTCCCTTACAGATTTGCTCATTATTTGCCATCTAATGGCTGCCTGGAAGAAATCGCTGTCAGCGATAAGCCAATTAAACTATATTTAGCATTAACTATTTTTCATTCCTGGTGTACATTAAAGCGTTATTCTTTTCTAGGCTTCACTAAACGTCATGTCAAAAAGCTTAACAAAACAAGACTGTCTACGAGTAAAACGGTTTTAACTAGTCGGACAGACAGACAGGCAGATAGACAGGCAGACATGGTAAAACTATAAGGGTTCTTAATTCAACTACGGAACCCTACAAACCGAATGATTCAGTTAGAAGTACTGTACAATTCTTTGAAAATACTAAGTAATTATTCGTGTTAGAAAGGTAATCGATCACATAATTGATTTCCAATAGATTTTTACCGTTTAACAACATAGCTTTAGTGTTGTGGGCAGATGCATTATGGTGTGAATCATGGGCAATTGATTCTATTGTTAAGTTACATGTCAATACCCTTTAATAATAGTGTAACTGAGTACAGTTGGTAAGACAAGTAATTCAATACATAGAGGTTTTTGAAAATTTTATATGGAGGATGGCATAGTCTCCGATCCGCCATTTTTTTCAATATCGAGTTAAAACTTTAAAAAAAGTTGTATTATTAGATTCAAGAACATGTTTTGATTGATTGGACCACAATCCCTACTGTCTCTGCTTAACAAGCGCTAGGTTTACAACAGCATCCTTAAATCAGTGTGGACGTATGGGCTACAAATCTGGAGTACGACCAGCAAATCCAATCAACGCTGTCAGAACAAAATCTTGCGTTCCATCTCTAATTCTTCATGGTTCACAACCAACAAGGAGATCCATGAGTACCTAGAACTTACCACAATTGACCAAGAAATGGGCTTCAAAGGGAAAATATACCTGGATCGCCTAAAAAGCCATGATAATCCGCTGGCAAAAGCGCTGGTGGAAAATGATTTTGACAAAGCGGCTGAAATGAGTATGTCTTGGACAACTTACTTGCTGCTTCAAAAGAAGGGAAGGACCAATGTCTCCTGACCCCGAACGCCACAAATAAATTAACTCATCTGCCTATAGTCCTCCAACTGATTGCGGATCACAATGAGAAAAAAAATAGTATTGGGACATATATAGACGAATAATATTGTTTTATTATCTTTTTAATATCTTTTAATAACCCTTTAAGATAAGATAAGATAAGATAACTCTTTATTGTACACCAAAGTAAAATACAGAACATAATTTTTACAAATAGATTTAGTACAATGGGCGATCTTATCGCTAAAAGCGATCTCTTCCAGACAACCTTAGTATGGACCTTTAAGTGTCCCGTTATGGAGTAAGATGGCAAATTCTATGGAAATAACTTAGTGAAAGTTTATTCTTAAAAATAATTTACATTCACTCATTATGATAACTTAAAATAAACTAAATAGCGGACTACCTACTTAAAGCTATGACCTTGTTACCACAGAAAAGTTAAACTACTGTTTAACTTGTGTTTAAAAAAATCCTTACCAATTCTTGTATAGGAATTTATTAAACACGCGCTAAACAGTGTTTTTTTTGTGATAAGACACTAATAGATTGCGAGCGTACTAAATAAACATTAATATTAAGTAGTTAGAATAATAGTGTTTTCTTTCAATATTTAGATGTGGGTAGTTTTATATTATCTATGAATAATATATTTAATATGTAACGAGAAAACTTTGTACCCCTTTTTAAGCTTATTGCGCGCACGGAGGTGTGTGATATTTGCGCATAGTTAAAGTTGATATGGAGAAAGCCTCTCATAATGATAAAAAATAATGCTAAAACAAATTATAATGAAAATAAAAAAATGAATTAATTAATTAAATATTGGGCTCCGCAGTCCGCACCCAGGTTGTCCGCTGCTGATTTAAAATGTGCAAATGGGGATTCAGGGACCCTAACTTAACGCAGTGTGACTGCGGTGATCCAGCGTAGTCAATGCAGCACTTGCTACTGTACCCTTTCTGCCCGAACACCTGCGCGATGGAGGACCTAATATCTACGCTATCTACAGGTTTGTCTTGTGAAGGCGGAGAAGACTGCGTAGTCTGATTGGTATAGGTTTACATTTTAGGTACATTTGCCGAAAAAATTCTAAAATTTAAGTCCGTCCATATATAACGCAACAGGAAACTTCCCCTCCGTTTCCCCCCTCCAATCCTCAGTTTTGGATTTTTTTTAGCAACATCTTGTGTTCAATTAAGTTTTTTTTCTTTTTTTTCAAATATTTTTATTCATTAAAATCACAAGGATCACTTTGAAACGTCAATTTTACTGCCTGTTCCTTCGCGATCAAGCCAGGAAAGAAAGGCAAGAAACAAAACTGATTGTTTTTTTTAATAATCCTTTTACAATACATAATACAGAAAATAAATTACGTCTAAATTGTAACATTTTGAACGAGTTGGAGCAATTTCAATCCCAAGCTTCTCTATCATCTAAATAATACGATATTTTATAGTAGACTCTTTTATAAAGATTTTGTTTAAGTGCGTTTTCAAAATTTGTTAATTGTTAATTTTTGTACATCCCTTGGGAGTTTGTTATAAAAGCGTACACCTTGCCCTTTAAACGATTTACTAACTTTATGGAGTCTACAAGTGGCAACAGCGAGTTTATCTTTATTTCTAGTATTAAAATTATGATTATCGCTATTTTCTTAAACATATTAATATTTTTGTGAACATACATTAGATTTTCATATATGTATTGACAAGGGAATGTCTTAATATTAATTTCTTTAAACTTATTGCGCAATGATTCTCTGGGGTCCATATTATAAATTGCACGAACAGCCCTCTTCTACAGCACAAAAGTGGTGTTCATATCTGCAGCACTCCCCCACAACAGTATACCGTATGACATAATGCTGTGAAAGTAGCTGAAGTAAACTAGTCTAGCTGTGTCTACGTCTGTAAAAAGACGGATTTTTTTGACTGCGTATGCCGCAGAACTAAGTCTCTTCGACAACCCATCAATGTGAGGGCCCATTGAAGCTTATTATCTAGGGTTATACCTAAAAATACGGTGGTCTCCACAAGAGCCAACTCCTCGTCTTTGATTCTTATATCTGCTGTAACTTGTGTAACATTAGGTAGTATAAATCTAATACACTTTGTTTTCTTTTCATTTAGAAATAGATTGTTTACATTGAACCATTTTACCACCTTAGAGATTGCATTGTTTACATCGTCAAAATCGGTTTGTCGTCGCTTTAATTTAAATAAAAGTGACGTGTCGTCTGCAAACAATACAACCTCATGATCGTCCCTTACAAGATTGGGAATATCATTAATATATACTAAAAACAAAAATAGTCCCAGAATTGATCCCTGTAGTACACCCATTTTAACCAGAGACCCCGGAGAACGCTTCCCATTCACGTCAACTCTTTGCACTAGTGCATAGTCCTTAGTGTGCCTCTCAAATTTGATTGAAACCCGTCGATAAATAACGCTACAGTAAACTTTCCCCGTTTTCCCCCCTATTTTCCCACAATCACAAATTGCGATCGACCGAAAACTTTAAATAAACCAAGGAACTTCAGTACCAATTTTCTTCAAAATCGGTTGAAAAATGCGACCTGTAGGCGAGAAGAGACAGACAGACGGACAAATAATTTTTTGGCCAATCTCAAAACTGAGACGCTTCGCTCGTTTCGCTCGCTCGGTAAATTAAAACGTAGAACTCTTGACACGTTAAGAAGAATAAGATTATGAATAACGGTCGAATTTCGACTATGCACTGGCAACTTGGTCTAACAAAACCACAAATAATTTCTGATGACAACTCTACCTCAGCCTCTACATTGATACAAACGTGAAATGTCTCTTACATTATTTCATCAGCCAACGCTTTTAAAATATTCTAACGCAGTCTCAAACAAAACTGTTCCTTGCCACACCTAATTTTAAAGTATAATTTGGTGTGTATAGTGGTGGGTCAAGAATGTAAATGAGAATTGGCACCTGCAAGTCTGGTCTGACGATGACGTCAGTGTCAGGTAATTATCATGTAGGTAGATTGTAAACAAAGCTTATTTTAAAGTTAATTTTATAATTTATTTCAAAAATTCTCTATCCAACAGGGTGTGTGAATAAAAAAAATACCTCCCTATAACCAAACTACTGAAACGATTTTGATGAAATTTCTATGAGTCCAATATGAAGGAGTTCTGAGATAATAACAAACATAAAACCGAATTGCGTCTCTATAAAATTAGAGGCTTGCCCTCGATTTTTTGGAATCCCATCATCAGATCCTGACATGGTGCCAATGGAACCAACTGGGAAGTCCACATTTTAAACAAAAACAATATAATCGGTCTAGGCGTCTTCAAGGAATCGGGGAACAAACAAAAAAAAGACTGACTAATTGAGAACCGCCCCCTTTTTTTTAAGTCGGTTAAAAATGTATCGTGATGCCAAATTTTAGCTTCGTAGCACTAAAAGTCTTATGTGGTAACCATCGCCTATAACAGAGTATTGACTCATAGGTCACGCACCTTAGTAACGTGCCCTACGATGCACTGACCCGCATCCATGAAATTGAGGTACACAGGTCTAAAGTCTCATATACGTGTAATTTCACCGGAAACCATACCGTTTAAACCAGTGGTGGTGGCAGAAATAGGTATGGTGGTAGTACTTCCCCGGGCGAGCCCTTTCACAAGGAACTCTACTACTTTTAAATAAACGTATTTTAACATTTCTAAAATCCCCCCTCTTTTTGCTTGTTGGTTTAAAAACTGACGTTGCTAAGAACTGTTTCTAGTTAAACTAGCTTTTTATTAATAAGTCGCATTCAAATCGGTCCATTCATCTAGAAACTACGTTGCCACAGACAGATAGACCAACACACAAACATAGCCGTCAAATTTAAATCGCCAATCTTTTTGCATCGGGGGCTATGTTTTAACTGGTCAGGCAGACAGACAATCTGCCTAATATGACAAACCTATAAGGGTCCCTTGTTTGATTACGGAACATTAAAAAAAGGGAAGTCTCATTAACTAAGTAATTTATAACAACTATTTAAATTACTATCTACCCAGACTAGCCGGAGTCCAAATGACTTCATATTGAACGGCGATTTGAAAGTGAGAGTTTACAACTATGTAAATTGAGTTAAATGCAAATCGAATACGATATGTCTGGCCCTACACTTAGGTATGGCCTCCAGTCGTGACACAGCTGATAAATGGTGTCGCTAGTTCACTTCACTTTTTCTACGCCATGTTTTCAAGCAAGATAAAAAAGTAATGACCGTCATTCGTCACTTTTATTTGTCGATATGATCGCTAGTTGCCACATGTCTTGGCAAATTCGTTTTCAATCACAAAATAAGGATTAATGGTTTGTCCATATTATTTCTTTACTATTTATTAGGTACCAGTCATAGTCTTAATTTTTACCATTCTAACCCGTTTATCTTTCCCAGGACATACTTTTTGTATTAATCCCTTTGACCACTTGTTTCTGGGTCCGTTCGAGTCGACTATGTATACTAAATCGCTTACTTGGATCTATGTTCTTCTTTTTACGAGGTATCATGCTAATGACACTGCTTTTCAAACCTCGGCCCAGGTGATTCTCGCTTGCGGACAAATGTTTACATTATTTGCAGATATTTGTTCCGGGTTTGTTTATTTTTCTAGGCATTAATTTACACTATCATCTGGTTCCCATGATACAAGCTTTGCTTAATTTTGGGCCTGATAGCACTGTGGAAAATGTCCAGCATAAATAAAAATAAATAAAATAAATATCGCTGGTTATTTCACACAGTACTATCTAGCCCCAAACTAAGCAGAGCTTGTACTATGGGAACCAGATAACTGATAGAATACTTATATACTTTTTTTTGTAAATACATACTTATAATATATAGAAAAACACCCAGACACGGAACAAATATCTGTAGATCATGCAAACATTTGTTTCGCGGCGGGAATCGAACCCGCTACCTCCTGCGTCTCAGCCGGCTATACACCCACTGCGCCACGGAGGCAGTCAAATATTTTTATTATTATAATTTATTTTATTATTATTTAATTGAGTCAGCTATTTAGGCCAAAGCTGTGGTCGTGCTTAACACACCTAAGCCCCGGCATTTTCACACCATTTCGGCTTATCTTTAATATTGTCGCCGTGCACACTCACGGAAATAGCCTTACGTAAATAGACGTAAATAATGCTTAGAACATAAATTACCTTGCATTATTAGTATATCTCGTGACTGCGACACAATATCTTTGATTTTAATAACAATGGAGTATAATTTTAGTCTGGTAGCAAATTTGTACGAAATATTTCGTAAACGTACCAGAGAATATGGTAATTTGTAAATTGGATTAAATTCCTTTTGCCATTTTCCGCACGTTCCTATTCCGTTCAATAGATAATCATTTTGTTAGATTTTTCATTGCTTATCTAATAAATAGTACTATATTGTTGTACAAGGGCTGAAAGCGATCGATTACACCCGAGATATTATTGACCACTTACACCCTAGCATAACACATCTCTTCACATAACTTTTCATCACGATTGCGAGGAAATTTAAAAAGTTTTTTTATAACAATTTGTGGCGTTCCTGGTGTCCATTGTTTTATTTCTTTTTTCACAACCGGACTGTGGCCGGTTCCATTTTTAAATACAAATACGAGTTTGTCATGGAAATTGTATTTCATTCAAGCATTATTTGAATGTAATAAGTCTTATTCAATTTCAAATTTACATTCGGCCCTAGGGACGGAAATCGCCTTTTTGGAGTCATTCTCTAATTAACAATGACCTTTCAGAGCATAAGTGATGAAAAAAAAACAACCAGTATTTGCTAAATTGTCCTAATCGTGACCGCACGCACTGGGATTACCAGACCCAGTTCAAATATTTACAGATCATGCAAATATTTGCCCCATAGCGGGATTCAACCCCGTAACTCACTCACCACGCTACAGAGGTCAACGTAACTAGTAAATAAACTATTCCATCTCAGTTCAATGATATTTATTGTACTTTACAAATAATCATATTATGATCAATGGCGATGGACTTGCAACATTTCACGTGAATAATTGGCTTCTATGCAAAAAGTGAGCATCTATCAAACGTAATGTTACTTGCTTCTGACTACTCCCTTGTGGGATATCTTCACGGGTATGTGTACTGAGTAAGAGATCCGAGAATATCCTTCATGAAAATAATCGTGAGCTATATTATTATTATTAACATACATTTATTTTAAAATTTGTTTATACTAGTGGTTCGCCCCGAACTGAGATCTCGCGAGTCTACATCGTCATAAAAACAAAAAAATATTATTCGTAATCTTTGACTATCAAAATAGTGCCACGAAATAAATAACTAACTTACTTGACCTACAGTTTCATTCAAATTACAGGTAACGAGAGTTCATGTTAGTTGGTTACTATTATTTTTATTTATTCGTGATACATAAGCTACACACATACCAAATTACAGCACTGTGGGGTCACTGGTGTACCCTGTGAATTTTGTCAAAATTTAGTTTTTACTATGGATAATAATTAAAAAACTACAAAAACTTTACTAAAAGTAAAAACGGGGTCAAAATGTACTAATGAAGACCTTTTATTTGACGTCTCATTTGATCTAATAGTCTCATTTTCATTTTTTTTTACCCCTTTTGAACCCCAATATCTTAACAACCCCCCCAAATTTTTAGCTCATTGAGTCACACCAAAATTGTGCCATCATTACCTACCTATATACCAAATTTCACGATGATCGGATAAACGCTTCGAAATTTATCCTCGGACAAACATACATACATACATACAGCGCCGATTTGCCCAAGTTGATTAGGAGATCTCGCTTCGCTCAATCAATAATAGTAGATTATTAAACAAGACGATAAAACAGTGTCTTGCGTCACGGGTGTAATATTGAATCCTGAACGTAACGAAGGATTCTAGAATTAACTCACGAGCGGAGTGAGGGAGTTACTAGAATCCTGGGTGCAGAGAGGGATATAAGCATGACCAAGATACAGGCAGCTGTATCCACGAGGATAATGTTTTTCAAACTTTCTGCGAGTCAATAAAAACTAACTCTAGGTTGGTGCATTCTGTGTAGACCTTAGTTCGATTTACGAATAAGTTTTTATTGTGTGGGTGTGGGTCTCTTTGGTTCAAATGTTAATACAGATGGGGTTCCAAATTCAAATCACATTATGAATCTTAATCATAATGAAATTCAGTGCAACTTTACTCCCGGTTCAGCCACAGAGATTTAATCACCTGCTTGCGGTGAGGTTTACATGATATAATTTGACATTGTCGAGCAGGTGGTGTAAAAAAGAATTTTTTCACTACAAAGTATCATAGAATAACAAACATTATAAATTAAACAGCTAAATACTACACAGAGTGACCCCAAGTAGCTAGTAACCGGGATTCGTGGAAAGCGAGAAAAGATGCCTTTGCCCTGGATTCTACGGACTGGTAATATAAATAATAATATAGTAAAAAACATATTTATAAAAAGGTTAATAACCGACCGCAATGCAAGGCCCATCCGATCGGTTGCTAGGGCTGCTGAGAGAGAAACCTCCTGACTATGCGTGCCAAGTCCAGAAGTCCTGACACAACTATCGGAACGATAATCGCTGAATCCACATCCCACATGGCGGTAATCTCATCAGCTAAGTCAAGATAATTGCTTAGCTTGTAATTCTCGACCTTCACGAGATTAATATCAAGTGGTATAGTAAAATCAACAAGTATACGGTACGGTGCTCCGATCGGTATACGATATCAGGTTTCTGCCCTGCTATTTGTACTTTTGGGATATTCACTTATTTGCAAAAGTTAAATCTCAAGAGACATAAAAAAATATTTTCATGTTTTTTTTTATTATAAACATGTTTTTATTTAACGAGAAACGCAGGACTTGCACAAAAATGTTGCTTTATCTAACAAGATCTGCAGCATTCAGCATGTGCTAGGAGGTTGTGCAGTACTTGCTACGTTTACTGTACTTGATTTTTTTCTTATTTTTTAAGTAAACTTCAAAAGTCAAAGAGTTGTTATTTAGGTATCAAAAAATATGTTTCCTGCGTTTATCTCGAAACCACCATTTTGCAAGTACCTACTGCGTTTGCAATAGGGAGGGGAGACTTATTGGCGACAATAGTACTGTCCGTCCAAAATATGATAACAAGGCCCATATCTATAAATAAAAATACCCTAAATCCATCTATCTATATTTATAAAGTAAAATTCAGGGAGACAAATCCAACAAATCAATGATCATCAAAATCGGTCTAGGCGTTCTTGAGTTATAATCCGCCCCAAATAGCAGAATAACTATTAAAATATCGGAAAAATTCACGCACAAAAAAATTATGAAGAAAACTCATTTTTTATACATAAATGCAGCTAATGATAGCCGATTGATAATTTTACCGGGGTGACGTACATTGGCAGCCCGCGTCATATGCATGTCAAGGCGGTACGAAGTTTGGCGGGTCAGCTAGTAATAGAACCATAAACTTAAAAACTTACACTACCTATTAATTATTTTATTGATAATAGATCGGTACCAATAGAGCGCGGTGCAGCTATTTTCAAAAACTGTTATTATTATTTTTACATATTATGAGCTACGATTACAATAATAATCACTATTTTATGTTATCAATTAGCAACAAAACGCTTTTGTTACGAATTGAGGTCAATCGTAAACAAAACGCAAGCAACACTAAGATCCGTGTGTCCCAGTCTAGCCCCGGTAGGTATATTATACAGGAGTGTACAGGAAACGACAAAAGTGTAACAAGCGATCTAATACGCACATAAGATGTATGTGTGTATTATGATCTTATGATCTTATTTTATTTTTCTTAAACTTAAGCATGAGCTTTACAGAAATGGAAAGTCATGGTAAACAAGTTTTTCCTTTAACATTGGCATGTGCCTCACGACTCCCGACCGCCTTGCTGATAAACATTTTGCTTGCACCCCAGTGTAAATTAAGTAGAAATTTCATTAACCGCTTTAAATTTTAAACATTGTTACCCTTTGGCAGGCATATCACCCCCTGGAGTGCACAAACAAGAGCATGATCATCGACACCCCTTATATGACCATAACATCCCACAAGGCAGCCTTAGAAGGCGGAAGAGCTTTCAACGCTTCACAAGCCACGAGCGATGACCCGGCTGCTACTAGACGCACTCTGTGGATAAAAAGAAATTCCCCACCGCCTGATTTTTCCACCCCACAGGAACAGTAACCACCCGGGCATGATCTCCGCACCCAGGTTGGCCGCTGCAGACTTAATATGTGCAAATGGGGATTGAGGGACTCTAACTTAACGCAGTGTGACTGCGGTGATCCCACGCAGTCAATGCAGCACTTGCTAATGTGCCTTTTATGCCCGAACACCTGTACGATGGAGGACCTAATGGCCGCCTCGCTTGATGCCATTGTTGTGGCCAAACCCCTGTCCAACATACTATGAATAGAAATGTAGAACTCTTGACACACTAAGAAGAAGAAGAAGAACATTGTTTTAAATTATCTGTTTTCTTAAGGTTAAAAAGTTAATAATATAAAAATATTAAGATATATAGTACCTTATTACAAGCTTTTAATTAGCTTGCAATGTTTGTTTGTTAGATTGTTTAGGTCAAATGATAATGTATTTTTATGATAAGCATGACCTGATTCTATACCCTGGATTGGCTCCAGACGAAATAACTCCTCTACGGCCAACAGCACAGATCTATACGTAATTTTGTATACGCATTTAATTATGATAGCGCTTTCCAAGTTCTACCATGACATGGCTGCTATGGCTGCTGCGCTTAGGGTTAGCTTTCGAAGAGGGAACTTATCAACGGTCAACAGAACAGGCACGAAATTTTGCATAGGCATATAGCATGTATATTATAAAAGATAGTATTTAAAACGTTTTTTAACTACTAATTTAGTTTAAATTTAAATGTATAGTGACTTTTGTCTCTGACTGTGCCACTCGAAGGTAGACTGTACAAAAAGATGAATAGAACTTAAGGTTACAAGCCAAATATTTGTTCATTCTTTGTGGACTCAATGGACCTTATTATTTGGACAACAGATTTACACGGTCGACGCAATATCATCGGCGCGCAACAAATTATCTGACTTAAAAGTATTGGTAACTTTGTCTAAAATTTTACTGTTTTCAGGTTGGCCTACACATTAATTTTTCGTAAATACGAGTATACGAGTATTCGCCAAATTTTTGGTAGCACAATTTTTTTATTTTTGTTTTAATGATAAGCTCTTGTCATAAATTATGAACCAGATGGAATTCGAACCCGCAATCTTCCATTTGATACGATTTATTTTATAAAACACGAGTGTTTTTTTAATAAATTATATTTAGAAAATAATATTAGTACTCGTAAGTATGTATAATCTTAGTTAACGATTACTCAGTTGGCTACTCATGGAAACCTGTTATTGGTTCTTTACTTTTATACAAAACTAGCTTCCGCCAGCGGCTTTGGACGCGTTGTTTGTCAACAAAAAGTAGCCTATGTGTTAATCCAGATTATAATCTACATACATACCAAATTTAATTGAAATTGGTTCAGCCGTTACGACGTGATTGAGTAACAAACAAACCACTACACTTTCGCATTTATAATATTAGTGTGACGTATTATTAAGTTGTATACAGTTAGTTCTCTATCAAATAAATAATTAAATTGATTTTAGTCTAGTTGTCATTACATTTTATTTTATGAATGTATAAGTGTTTATTAAATCTTAAGCTATGTTGATTCTCACGATCTATCCTCCCATATCATAACTCACAATGTTATTATTAATTATTAATAGCAAATACTACAAAATATATACAATAATTACAAGACCGCTGACATTAGACAATTAACTAACAATAGCCAGCGATAACGTTCGTATCTGTCATAGGAAGATTTAAACGCGATAACATATAATTTCATTCGTTTATTTAAGCACACGAACTGTCAGACGGGACGATTGATGTGAATCGTATTACATCATTGGTGACGTCAGTGGTATGCCATTTCAATCGACAGTCGAGTATGCCGCGTTCATACTTTGCACACAAAGCTTTGCAATGTCGACAAATAAATGTATCTAATTTATTGGCATTTTAACGTCAAATGAAATAGAGTTTTGACAGATAAGAAACAGTTTTGTTCTTGACTGTACTTTTTTTACTGACAGTTAATAATCCAATTCAAATCTGTTGGCACTGAGTTAACTAAATATAGTTTTAATGCTGTCAAAACTAGATTTAGTTTAGTTTTTAACAACAAAATTGCCCCCATATTAGGTATCTAAATCCACAATTGAGCCCCATCTGCTCATATAGCCTTCAAGCCTTGCAGCCCACTTGGGTACTGAGTCGGTTTAGGATCTATAAAGTAGAAGAGAGCAAACGCGTCAACAACCGACTGACGACTACTGTCGACCCTAACTGCAAAGCATAGACGGGTGTCGTCAGACTCCGTTGAGCTAGAGTCTGCGCCACCAATGAAGTCCGATAGACGCGGCGCTGATATCGCAGAAATCGAGAAGTTATTCGCGATTTAGTCCCCGCTTTTGCCGTAGTTCCCGCTTTAGCCGTAAGACTTTACTCGTGGCGCGGACTCTATGTTAGGAACACAACCAGATGCTTGGAGATTGACGACGGACTACTGGCAATAGCCTTGTTGCCGTTGACTATAAATTCGTTTATTTGTAGGTACTCTACATAAAATTTTGCCTTAATAATTTCTGATATTCAACGGGTATTTATCGCGTATGTACCTTTGTATTTAATGTCCCGATCAATTGTGTTACAATAATTGTGGTCACGGGCAGACTGGAGTACTCTGAGCTATAGCTACGGACTTTATCGTCATAATAATTAAATATTATCAGCCTTAAGACTCCAGTTTGACATGCTCATAGCAAATCTCCAATGAAAGTCTCCAAACAAAATAAATTCTTCTGGAACTCAGCATAGTGTGTACATTCCCAGGAATGCAAATGTAAAATTCAAACGTGCCCTTCGTTGTAAAACTTGTCCGCTAAAGGTAATACGATTAACTATATTAGTTTATTGATGTTTAGTTACAGTGGTATTTAAGGCAGCAGACAATTTGTAATCGGTTCATGTTGTTGTAAGGTTGATAAGAAACTCAAATGATACGGTAAGTATGCAAGAGTATGCATGTCAAGAGTCACGTTTAACTGTCGACGGGCGAAGTGTAGAGACGCAGGAGGTAGCACATTCGACTCCCGTCACGTAACAAATTTTTGCATCATCTACAGATATTTGTTCCGGGTCTGGAGTCTGATGTCTTTCTATACACCGCACAGAATATAAGTATTCTATCAGTTATCTGGTTCCCATCATAGTACAAGCTCTGCTTAATTTGGGGCAAGATAGCGCTGTGTGAAATGTCTAGCAATATTTATTTACTTATACTGGAAAGTAACATTAGTTAAAGTATAGTTGTACAGTCAACGCCAAAAGTCACTGACCATTTACAAACTTCCAAAAATCATATACACCTAAAAGATTAAAAGTCGGTGATATGCTATGGCCACATTATTCAATGAATACAGTAAGGTTACAAATGTCGTTGAACATCATCGGAACAAAAACTACTGAACACATAAAAACATAGTGCTACCCATATCTCGGAAACTAGACGTTCTAAGCTAGCGGTGTCCACGGACAAATGGTAGATATCAATAAGATCTGCATTTCTGAGGACAGCCGTCAAATTTTAAACGGCCGTATCTTGGAAACTAGACGTTCTGGCATACTAAAAATTATTTAATATAAATATTAAAAATTACTATTCAAATGTCTCCACGAACGGCACCTATAATGTATGAATTACAGCTGTTATCAGAAATGCAGATCTCATTGACACCTCCAATCTGTACCAAGACACCGCTAGCCTCGAACGTCCAATTTCCGAGATACGGTTGTGTAAGGTTTGACAACTGACACCAAAAATGCAGATCCCATTTGTCCCAAGACATACGCCAAGCTTAGAACGTCTAGTTTCTGAGATACGGGTGGTACTATGTTTTTCTGCGTTCAGCAATTTTTGTTCCGATGATGTTCACCGACATTTGTAAAATTATCATGTTAATTGAATAATGTGGCCATAGCAGATTTTAATCTTTTAGGTGTATAGGATTTTTGGAAGTTTGTAAATGGTCAATGACTTTTGGCGTTGACTGTACCTAGACTACTGATTTACCTACTACATTAGTATAAAATAGTAATACAGTAAAACATTTATAGATAAAATAAAAAAAATCTGACAAGGGTGAGTCTGATTCGCGCACCGAATGTTCAGTAAAAAAAAATGTGTGATTTATCTACAAATTAACGATTAATTAACGACGAGTAATAATAACTTGTGCTATGAAAACTGTCTTCTTGCCAAATTTTATAATTCTAGGGCAACGAAGCTTTTGTTTTATTTGCGAGTATCAAAATATGCGGCATAAATGGTCGTATTGTTTGATTGCATGGACTTCAGCTTAATCTTTTTTACTTTTCTAAAAACTGTAGATTTATACGTGTTGATATTAATTACAAATTGATTTTTGAAGAAATGTTAGGAATTGTGGGAAACCTTTGCCCAGAAGAACAGCATAGGTTAGAAAAACACGTTTAGTTGTAGATACTAAAATAAAACAGTAATTATTGGGTTGAATGTACTCAAACCGATTACAAAGTATGTATTAAAAAATATGCATTGCCTGTTACATATTTCAAAAGCTGTTATGGTAAATTTTAGGGTCAATAGCAGTAATTAAAGTCACAGTGGTAGGACAATAAACCATTAATTGTGTTGGAATGATTCATGGCGGCAGGTTAGTGTGATTAATTGAAAGTGAGAACAGATTTATCTCATAGACTCTGAACTTCGAAACGGCTGCATTTTAATTGAATAAATACTAATATTATAAATTCGAAGGTAATTCTGTCTCTCTGCATGCTTGTTATGTTTTCACAAACAAACGATTGAGACAAAGGCTACTTTTTATATACAACCACGATTGCAAAGCAAAAGGTGTTTGATAATATACTGACGACATTCAGGTGACGGTTTCTCAAAACATACAAAAAACTATTCGAAAAAAAAACTACTAGTTATATTATCAATTTTTAAAGAAAATCGACTAAGGTTAGGTGATTAATTCGATATAAAACTTACTGCCTACTCTTGCAGTCGACATCTAAAAATAAAGGATTTGATATCTCTTTCGGAAATGGCTGCGGGTTTTGGATTAGAAAGGGACAACAAGAGATATCTCGAGACGTCACCAATACAATATCTGTGGTTAGATGGCAAGCATTATGCAATAGCTTACATAAGTTTAATAAAGTGTTTGTTTTTACATGCCAAAATAAATTTTACATTTATATGGTAAACATTTCACAAATTTATTTAAAGCTCATCAAAATAGCCCCTTTTATTTTTGTGCGTATATTATCAAACACCCAATATAAAATAACAAAAATCTAATTTTTTATACTCGACTCTAAAAATATATAATGCGTTTTATAATTATCCTTGGATAGTATGACGAACAGTAAAACTATAACCAAAATTGAGTTGCTCTGAAAAGAGATTGATTTTATTTAGTACATAAACCAGTTATTACACTTTTACAAAACATTCTTTATACAACATTAATTAATCACAAACTCACCTGAAAAGAGAAACAACATTTAAAGCTATTGCTTCACCAGTTCCTATTATTTTAATTATTTAAATTACAATATAATTTCTTACTTGTACATCATAACATAATCCATCTTTATCCTGCTGTGTCATTCAGTCAATATGACAGACAGCACCATAGACTCAAATGAGTTCACATATAAAGTATACATCAAAGTTATTACGCGGCTAATTCAAACTAAATGAAGTGTCATGCATTTCGTTTACATCTCCCCCCCCCCCCCCCCCCATTTAAATTTCAAAGTTCTACTGTTTTACTCTACCACTGGAATAAGTTTTGTAACATGAAAGAGATTCGACTCTGACTTTTTGTGACCCGTGTTTACTTTGTAAATTGAATTGGATATTTTGTCTATAATTTTATAAGGTCCTATTTTCAATTCATCCAGTTTTTTTCGATTTAACCGATTTCCGTTTTCAACATACACAGAATCTCCGACTTTTAGTTCATAATGTTTTCTGTTTTTATCAAATCTTTGTTTATTATATTTATGTGATTTTATACTATTTTCTAAGGCAATTTTCCGGTCTCGTAATAGATGATTCTGTGTTATGTTTTGTTTCAGTTCATCTGGTAGAATGTCAACACTTTTTCCTTCCAATAAATATCTTGGGGAGAATCCTGTTACACTATGTTCAGTTTCATTATATTTTTCCGTGCATTCGCGAGCAATATTTGTCCAAGCAATTTTATCCTTTCTTTCGTTAATCCTACAACGAATTTTATTAACCAACGTCTGGTTTAATCTTTCGTTCAATCCATTTGAAAATGGCGCATTTACTGCAGTGAAAACTATAGGTATATCTTCTTTTTCTAAAAAAATTTTGAAATCTTTTGAATTTATACCTGGGTATTGGTCTGATAGAATCAAGTTAATTTTATAATTTTGTGTTACTTTTTGGACAAGTTTTATAAAATCATTAGCACTCTGTGTTTTGGATGTCAAAATATAGGCGTAACGAGTGAAGTGATCTACTAGAAGATGTAAATATCTTTTGGTTGAACGAGAACCACCAAATCCCCCTATGGTGTCTATAGACACTATTTCGAACGGATAGGTAGCAGGACCTAAGTGAGACATTAGTCCAAACTTGTATTTTCCTCTGGATTTATTTTTTATACAGACCTCACAGTTTTCGCAAATTTGTTTAATATTTTTCACTAAATCTTTAGCTTGATAAAATGGTTTTATTTTGTTTTCCATCTGTTGTCTTCCTATGTGACAGTAGTAGTGATGTACATGTTTTATAATATTTTTACTTAACTCCTCAGTCAGTACAATTTTTTCATATTTTCCTATCTTTTTATAATATATATTATGTTTGAAAATAAGTTTATTTATATTTTGTTTTATATCTTCATTTTTATCTTGATCATTTCGTATGTCTTCTAATCTAACAAAATTCACTACTTTTAAACTACTATCTTGATTTTCATACGATTCTAACACAGGGTTTCTGCTTAAAGTATCTGCCTCTATATTATATTTACCCGGAGAATATATTATTTTAAAATTGAACTGAGACAAATAATATGTTAAATCTCCCAGTTCTTCGTCCGTTCTGGCTTTAATATTCATTTTTTCTAAAGGTTTGTGATCTGAAAAAACCGTGAATGTACTCCCTATAAGCCAGTGTTGCCAGTATTTTACCGCCTCTTTTATTGCTAAACACTCAAGATATATGGCTTTTTTCTTTTTTTGGGAGTCGTTTAATTTTTTTGAATCAATTTCATTTAATTCTGTCTCTAATTCAGAATTGTTCACACTCCTTATTTGATCTTTTTTTGGCCTCTCAATATTTTTAAATTTGAACCAACATTGGGATTTGGGGTGGTAACGTATACCTTTATTTTCTTTTTCACAAATTTTACACGGACTAACAAAGGTCTTCACATTTTTCTCTTTAATTTTACTTTCGGAAGCTCCTATCTTTTTATCAAATGTTTTTTTGTTTACCATATGCTCCAAGCTTCTTATATTATTAAATAAGTCTTCAGTTTCCTTCAAACTATTCCTATCAATCTTATCTGCAATAAAATTCGGTAATCCGGTGGCAATCAGATCAATTAGAGTGATTTTATCGATGGACTTATTTATTTCTAATATTAGTCTCTCTTTCTTTAACGCATACTCCAGTAATGAACCCTGTTTGTATTTAAATAAAATTGCATACCTGATCGGTGACCAACCCTTATCCGCATATGTTTCACAAAAGTTTTTTTTCCACGTTGCCCATTCTGAATTTATTGTATGCTTTATAAGCATGGAACTATACCAGTCTAAACAAGAATCTTCTATAAATAACCTAAAAATCTCAATTTTTTTGACATCTTCTTCTATTCCTATACGTGCACATTCCGCTTCAAAGATAGTCATCCACTGGGAAACATTAGTTGTCTTGCTATTGAATTTTTCTATAACAAATTTTTCTGCTATTCTCATCTTATTAAAAGGATTTATTGAATCTTTCTTCATTTCAGCGAAGCTTTCCATGATTCTTGCTAGAGATTCTTCTGAAATTCCTGTTGTAGAAGTTTGTGGTACTGTTTGTTCCTCCAATAGGTATCCCTTAAATTGTTTATTTCCATCTTCATCACAATAACACGCCTTCATCTCCGGGTTCATGGATATCCACACCTGTCGTTTCTCATGTCGTTTTTGTAATGTAGCTTTTACTTTCTGAAATATTTGGGTCTGTACTATTGCCTCATGTAGTTTTACAGGTTGTAACTTATCTGGGATCGCAAAGGTCCGACCATCTAAATCCGTGATTGTCGTTACACAAATAATATTTGTTTTCACATCTTCACTGGCTTTGACCATGAACTCGAATCTTAATTTTTCCATTATTCCTGGAATTCAGCTGTAGAAATGTTGTTTTATAATGCGTTTTATAATTATCCTTGGATAGTATGACGAACAGTAAAACTATAACCAAAATTGAGTTGCTCTGAAAAGAGATTGATTTTATTTAGTACATAAACCAGTTATTACACTTTTACAAAACATTCTTTATACAACATTAATTAATCACAAACTCACCTGAAAAGAGAAACAACATTTAAAGCTATTGCTTCACCAGTTCCTATTATTTTAATTATTTAAATTACAATATAATTTCTTACTTGTACATCATAACATAATCCATCTTTATCCTGCTGTGTCATTCAGTCAATATGACAGACAGCACCATAGACTCAAATGAGTTCACATATAAAGTATACATCAAAGTTATTACGCGGCTAATTCAAACTAAATGAAGTGTCATGCATTTCGTTTACAAATATATAATTAAATAGGTATACTCGTATACCTACAACTTCTTTTAATAGGTATTTACCACTTTTGAAGGTTATCTATACAAATATTATAACGAGGAAAGATTTGTATGTTTGTAACGAATAAACTTAAAAACTACTGGAACGATTTCAAAAATTCTTGCACCATTAGAATGCTCCTTTATCCCTGAGTAACATAGGCTACTTTTTACTCAACTTCGCAGAAGGAGGGTAATGTTTTTATTGAAAAACTATGCGTGCGAAGCTGCGGATTTACTATAAAGCACCTTGTGGCAACGTGGCAGCTCTTACTGAGAATGCAGTTGCAGCCGCTGTAGTGCCTGGCATAGGTTAAGATGAGGTAGGCTTCGTCATCTACATCGTATCAGCTATAGAACTGCTAAACATAGGCCTACTCTATAGATTTCCTGTAGATATATAATACTACTAGGGGTCTTCAAAATGCGAGTGTTTCATTGCTAAACATCAAGCGAGATCGTGGTCAAACCCCAGTTTATAATTTATTCAAAAAAACAGTAGATAATTTGTCCGGATTCGACTCAGCTCGTTTATTTAGTTATATTTCAGTTCATGTAGAAACAATGATTTTTACTAAAATCCACTTATAATAACAGAAATAATATACAATTATTTACATGACTATAAAATAGATAAGAAACAGTTGAACAATCTACATACCATCACAAACAATCTGTAGATAGCTCAACTGCTTCAGATCACTACCAGGGGCAAGTGTCCCCAAGACTGCTAGGCTGCATTATCCCGTTGAATTACAATGCATTGGTTTAGATAAGCGTCAAAGCATTTCTTTGGTATAGCAGATATGGTCAGTGAGGTGGCAAATTCAGCTGAAGATTTCAAGCGACGCAAAGCTCAAGCTTATGTATTTGCACCATTTATGGCCGAGACCCTGGGTCCATGGGGCACCGGGGCCTATTGCGTTTTCTAAATTCTTTCTGGGCGTGTGATCCGAGAGCGGCGTCTTATCTAAAATACTGGGGGTAAATACAAATACAAAAAAAAAATCTCCATTTTGAATTCAACCAACATTAAACACATTATCTTTAAAAGATGTTTATTCACCGTGATTTATAATAATGTTCTAAATGTTGATGATAATGTCCTAATGTTTTAATGAGTGACTCAAGAACGAGGAATTCTTTTTGACTCAGCGCATGCGTGGATTTTTGCAATTGCCATAAGTTTTAACCCTGACAGGTTTATGTAACGTGAGATCTTAAAATTGTATCACAATTCGCAACTCAACAGCATTAAAATGGTGGTTGAAACTAGTTTATTTGTAGATTGTGTAAAATAAATCTCTTTGAAGATTATTTCTTGATTCAAGATTATTTCTTGATTCTGATTCGTGAATCAGAAAAGCATAATCAATATAAGAATAATTATTGATCGAGCGAAGTGAGATCTCCAAATCAACTTGGGCAAATCGGCGTTGTATGTATTGTTACGAGCTGAGGGTTCGGGATAAAATAATGGGAATCGATCCAACCAAAATAACACTTTTATTCAGCACTAAACGATGAATACACGAACTTGGTCACACGTAATCACAACACACTAATTCACACCACAGTTGCACCACTTAAAGTCACCGAAATGTTCGCACGTATAGCTAAATCCAGACTGACTCGGGAGCCACTACTGTTCACGCGAGACCCTTCCCACGTCAGTCCTCCAGGGCCTCGCTGAGAATCACTCACTAACTGAGACTGACTCAGACTGACTGTCCGGCCATCTCTCTGGCCTATTTATATCGCACACATTTCGATTGTTCGAGAACGATGTCGATCCTTCCAGGAAAGGGTCGGTCCCTCGACACAATGGCCACTCCCCATTCTGCGAAACCACAAACAATAGCAACAATAACACAGCAAGACAAAAGCGTTCGAGAAGGTTCGATTATTACTCATTGTTTAACAGCCTCGGCGTAACAGTATGTATGTATGTATGTAAGTTTGTTTGTCCGAGGATAACTTTCGAAGCGTTTATCCGATCATCGTGAAATTTGGTATATAGGTAGGTAATGATGGCACAATTTTGGTGTGACTCAATAAGCTAAAAATGTTGCGGGGTTGTTGAGATATTGGGGTTCAAGAGGGGTAAAAACAAATGAAAATGAAGCTATTAGGTCAAGTAGGACGTCAAATGAAAGGTCTTCATTAGTATATTTGAACCCCGTTCTAAAGTGAAACTTTTATTGCATGATCTCAAACTTTTTCGTCTGTGTGTTGCATGTCGCGTGACGGTCAGCCGCAGAGTAGGGATAAAGTGAAAGGCGCTCGTCAGAGCAGCCAAGGCAATATGGCGGCGCCTATAGTTCGCATCAGCTGACCGTGTAGTGTATAGACTATTACTCATTTGTGCCAATGAAAGTTTTTAGTTAAATGTCTATAACGTGAAACAAAGTTTCACTTTTACCGTGGTTTCATAAAACCACACAATCCTTTTTTATGGTAGACTCGCGAGATCTCAGTTCGGGGCGAACCATCAGTTATTGTCGATTATGCGTTTTTTTCTTCAACCTATGTCATCCCACTACTGGGCAAAGGTCTCCCCCACTGTCTTCCAGGACTTTCGCTCGCGTGTCAAATCCCAGCAATCTGTCTTGAAGGCATCGAGATCGTCACGCCAGCGTCTACTAGGCCTTCCTCAGAGCCGTCGCCCGTCTTCAGGCACCCACTGCGTGACGATCGTTGCACATCTGTCCATACGACAGAGTTTTATGGTCGATCCTTCACTGTAACAGCCGTACGATTGTGGAACGATTTGCCCTTCTCTATAAGAACATCCAAGTCTATTAGTAATTTTAAAACAAAAGTACACACGCATTATCTGTCCCTGCGTTGAAGTTGTCGCTGCTTGTTAATTCATCATAACCATTTTTATAGTTGCTTGTTTTATTATAATTAAATTTGAGTTATTATTAGTATTTTAGGTTTATAGTATGTAGGTATGTTTTTAATTTTATATAGATGCACCGCCGTCATGTGATATATTATAATCCTGTCCATACTAAGGTTGTCTGGAAGAGATCGCTTTTAGCGATAAGACCGCCCATTGTACTAAATTTGTTAGTAAAAATTATGTTCTGTATTTTACTTTGGTGTACAATAAAGAGTTATCTTATCTTATCTTATCTTATCTGTCCGGGTGCATTCGTCTTACATGGCCCGCCCAAATAATATCAAAAGAAAACCCTATAACTTTTAGTTAACACTAGATAGTTTTACAATACATTTGAACTCGAAAAACTGTGATGAAAAAAATCTAATTACAGAGCGATACAAATACTTTAAAAGCTTAGTTACCTAGTGGTTTTATAAACATTATTATTTGGTATAATTTATTTACAGAAATCATTAATGTACAAGTATTTGCCCTTTATTATTACAAAATACAAAAGAATGAATGAATGAATGAATGAATGAATGAAAATTCTTTATTATACCTTACAAGCTAAACACAACAGATATAAAAATAAAACAAATAAATGTAACTATAATGGGCGGTCTTATCGCTTAACAAAGCGATCTCTTCCAGACAACCTTTGCAAAAAGAAATAGCTGAGCTATTTAAAAATCGTTTAATCTATATTACTGAGCGTCTCTCTTTCACGGTACAATCTCGCATCCTCACGTGTCGCGTCGCGGAGAGCTCTCCATTGAACGCTTGGTGGCGCCGGGAAAGGTTGGCGGCAAAACCGTGGCAGATCGCCTATGAGATGGACAGATCCAATAAAGGCTGCCATAGATGTACCTTTGAATGAATGTGCCTGAAGAGTAGCGGTGCGAGAAGAGAGGCGAAGTGCGCCACAACCCTGACATGATGACCACAACCATTCTGCCAAGAGTGCTACGACTAAAAAGAAGGATATTACTGAACTGAACACTAGAAATTGACTGTAAGAGATATAAATGTATGAAGAATGTGATGGGAGTGAATGAGGCAAAATAAGTATGTCAGGATCGTAGCAAGTGGAGATCCGTGGTCTCTGCCTACACCTCCGGGATAAATACGTGTCAGTATGTATGTATAAATAAATGTATGCCGTATGCCCCATGAGAATTAGTATTTGATCGAGCGAAGCGAGATCTCTAAATCAACCTGGGCAAATCGGCATTGTATGTATGTATGTTTGTTTGTTCGAGGATAACATTCGAAGCGTTGATCCGATCATCGTGAAATTTGACACTAAGGTAGTGATGGCACAATTTTGGTGTGAATGAGCTAAAAATGATGGGGGGTTGTTGAGATATTGGGGTTCAAGAGGGATAAACAAATGAAAATAAGACTACTAGGTCAAATGGGACGTCAAATGAAAGGTCTTTATTAGTACATTTAGACTTCGTTTTTATTTTTAGTGTGTAAGTCGTTATAGTTTTTGAATTATTAGGCATAATAAAAACTGAACTTAAGTGACACAAATATAGGCAAAAGTCTGAAATCCAGAATAACTGCAATTTGTACCCCAAAAAAGTGTAACCAATAAACACGAACTGCTGTTACCTGTAATTTGAATGAAACTGTAGGCCAAGTTATTTGGTTATGTATTTCGTGGCACTATTTTTATAGTCAAAGATATATAATATTATGATATTATAATATTTTTTTATTTTAATCCGAGACTCACGCGCAAGATCTCAGTTCGGGGCGGACCACTAGTTACTATTATATATATATTCTTGACATTAAAAATGCGCGCTATACAAAGTGCTCATATGAACTTTTAAATAAGTAATTACTTCTGTATTATGTTTGATAAGTACATAACATTAAGAAAATTGATTTACAAAGTGCAACTCTACTATAAATAGTAATTTTATCAAAAAACTTATAAAGGTGCTATAGCCTGCTGAGTTATTCTAAATCAAGATATGATTGTAATAAACTGTGTTTAGCTGTAATACTTTTATAACATTTATGTTTAATAAAGACCTTTTTAAAAACAAAAACTAGTTACTATGAATCAAATGTACACTAAAGTCAATGCCACAATACTGTTTATTTCATTTCAGTAAACTTGTCCCATTACTTCCAACCATTGTCTCATTCCGTCCCACTGTCCCACTCAAGACAACCATAGGTGCATTGCACACTCAAACTAATTTGTGTAGGCAAGAGTAACGGGAACTCGAGTGCAATAAGCTAACTTCAAACACATTCAAGAGTCTCATACTTTCTTTACCAATACTTGTGCTTTGTAATGTTTAAATGTTAATTGAATTAGGAATTTTAGTCTATGACACACCCACATGTCTCCAAAACTCCCATTCAAAAATAATTGTATGGGATTTATGAATGGGCGAATTTAAGATGTTAATTTTAAAAATATTTATTGGTATTGCGGTAAATTTTACTAGTGGTTCGCCCTAAACTGAGATCTCGCGAGTCTACAATAAATTCAAAAAATATTATTCGTAATCTTCGACTATCAAAATAGTGCCCCGAAATAAATAACCATTTAACTTGACCTACAGTTTCATTAAAATTACAGGTAACGGGATATTATGTAAAATGGTTAAACTTTTTTGGGTTGAAATTGCAGTTATTCTGGATTTCAGACTTTTGCCTATATTTGTGTCACTAAAGCTACACGTATACCAAATTTCAGCACGGTAGGGTCACTGGTGTACCATGTGAATGTTGTATAATTTCAGTTTTTATTATGGTTAATAACTTAAAAACTACAAGGTTTAAAGTAAAAATTAAAACGGGGTCAAAATGTACTCACAAATACCTTTTATTTTATTAAACGTACCACTGGACCGGATGGTCCAATTTTCATTTTTTTACCCTTCTTGAACCCCAATATCTCAACAACCCCCCAACATTTTTAGCTCATTTAGTCACACCAAAATTGTGCCATCACTACCTACTTATGTATCAAATTTCACAATGACCGGATCAACGCTTCGAAAGTTATCCTCGGACATACAAATATACATACATACATACAACGCCGATTTGCCGGAGTTGATTTAGAAATCTCGCTTCGCTCGATCAATAAAGGACGAGGTGTTTGCCTGCAATTTTGTTCGCGTGTACTTATATTTAAACAGCGCCAATTAACGACAATCTCAACGTCCGGCAACGCCGTTTGCCCGTTCGAGTAAGCATACTCATAGTTAAACAAAAATAAAATATTTTCCGAAGTAAGTAAGGGTAAATCTGATCGAATCCCATGATGAGTCTGACGCGACCATGAAAAAGGTTTTTACCTCCAAAAGTTAAAAAACCTTTTTACTTTTAACTTCCTAGCTGTTAAGTATTAAATCTATAGCGCAGTCCAAGTGTTTGAATTTTCAATATTTTAGGAAAAAAAATCTTAATATACGGGACACACACACTGCAATATTTTTTATTTATATTTAATGTTTTATCTATAAGCTATTGTTACTTTGTTCTTTTTGTTGTCTACTGTGTGTTTTTTTCTGTTGTACTATTCGTGTTGTCACAAATAAATGTTATTTGATTTTTATTATCCCAAAAAACTATCATAATTTGTGTTCTTTTTCAAGATACACGTATTTCCTTGTTAAATTTCATCAAGATTGGTCCAGCCGTTTAGCCGTAAAAATGTGACAAACATGCAAACGGGACAGACAGACAGAGTACTTTCAATTTTATAAATTAGTGTAGATATAGATTTTAAAATTTGGAATGATGTAGATAAGGCATAATTTAGTGCTTAGGATCTTTCATTGTGATCAAAAAATTGCAAAAATTCGGTGAACTTCATAAACTTACTCTAATAAATAATAACACATTAAGACCACCCATAAAACAGATCATTATTCTAAGCTGCCCTAACACACATCGTTTATTTGAAGAAATAAACTAACAATTTCATTACAAAACAAAGTCGTGGATTTCCTACGAATGAAAGCGCGTGGGCCGCTATCCTATATCGAATACGCTTTTAACTAACGCCATAGGAAATTCAAATCTATCGCACTCAACATAGATATCAATTTGTTTTGCCAGCACTGAAATTTCTGAAGCAAGCTAAATTGGGCGTAGGGTTGTAAAGTTTTAGGGATCAAAATGGAATGAAAGATTGTTGTTCATAGAAAATTATTAATAACGAGCTGTTTACCCGCGACTTCGTTCGCGTGAACTAAAATCCTTAATGTCATATTATAGCGCCAATTAAAAAAATCGCATAAGTACGTCCTACAAAGCCCGTTTGGGTAAGCAAACATGAGTAAAACCAAAAAGTTTTTATTTCCCGAACTATTAGGGTTCTGTACCCAAAAGGTAAAACGAGACCCTATTACTAAGACTCCGCTGTCTGTCTGCTCGTCTGTCACCAGGCTGTATCTCATGAACCGTGATAGTTAGACAGGTGAAATTTTCACAGATGATGTATTTCTGTTGCTGCTGTAACAACAAATACTAAAAACAGAATAAAATAAATATTTAAATGGGACTCCCATACAACAGATATGATTTTTTTGCCATTTTTACGGATAATGATACGGAACCGGAGTCCGACTCGCATTTGGCCGGTTTTTTATTTGGTAAAATGTGAACCTACTCTGCAACGCAACCATGAAGTTAGACGTGAAATTATTTTACCTAGAATGTCGCGGATGCAACAATGATGTCTCAACAACTATTTTTATTTGTTTGATTATTTTACAATATTTTAGGGCAAAAAATCTTAACTATCCCAAAAAAATGGATTGTGTGGTTTTATGAAACCACGGTAAAAGTGAAACTTTGTTTCACATTATAGAAATTTAACTAAACAATTTCGTTGGCACAAATGAGTAATAGTCTACACACTACACGGTCATGATGCGAACTATAGGCGCCGCGATATTGGCCTCAGCTGCTCTGACGAGTGCCTTTCACTTTATCCCTACTCCGCGGTCGACCGTCACGCGACATGCAACACACAGACGAAAAAGTTTCACTTTAAAAAACTATCCTATGGTTTTTCCCATGATCCTTGTTAAGTTTCATCAAGATTAGTCCGGCCCTCGGCACCGGCATGACCAGAAGACGTAACAAATATACAGAGTGATAGACAGACAGAGTTACTTTCGAATTTATAATATTAGTATGATGTCGCGTTGAGAACAGGTGGCAGAGCTTTAGTAGGTTTTGCTTACTGTAATTGCTCACTACTGAGACAGCGTCGCGATAGCCGACGCGTCTTAGCATGAAATATGGATTGTTTCCTTGAATACAACTGGAACACCCACTATTCACAAAATATCCTAACCCAACCGTTGAAGCTTTTCAAAAATCAACGCTATCTTCGTTGTGATAAAGCTTATTTTCAGGATAGGAAGTTGTTCGTTCAGTGGGTTTAGTGAATGGAGGTTTGTAGGAAGCATGAATGAAGAACTATGTGGGGGTTTTTATGCAATGGGAAAACTTATCTCAGACTTGTTTCAGCATGGCACTTTCAGATTTCTATTACCTTGTAATGGTTGGAAGTTGTTAGAAAACATCTAAATTTATGTACCTGAACTAAAATGTAAATTATTTTGCATTTGTTTATAGAAAATAAAATGAATTGGGTATCTCAATATTTATGAGCTTTGTAAGTTTGTATGTAAGGAGTAATCTCAGAAACAACTGGCTGGATTCTGAATCTTTCACTGATTGAGAACTACACTATCTCTTAGTACTGTCCATATCCATCCATACTTCTATACTAATATTATAAATGCGAAAGTAACTCTGTTTGTTTGTTTGTTAGTGTGTTTGTTACCTTTTCACCACTAAACGGCTGAACGGATCGTAATGAAATTTGGCAAGGAGATACAATATAATATCCTGAAGAAAGACATAGGCTATCCTTTGTAGCAAAAAATAATCTTGACGGGGTTGAAATTGGGGTTGAAAGTTTGTATAGGCAATCCATGTTAAACATCTGATAATTCATATTTAGGCTTTTATTAAGAAATAAAGAAATACGTGTTTCAACTTTTTTGTAAAATCATCCCTAAAGGGGAAGAGGGGCGACAAAGTAGAGGTTAAAATTATAAGGTATTCTTTAGACGCACTCCCTATGTACAGTTGGTATATATAATAGATAGGTTGTGACCGGGATTGGGACATAGGCATACCCGACTGCGCAGAAGGGCAATGTTTTTATTGACAATCCACTCGTGCGAAGCCGCGGGCGGGTTAGCTAGTAGTTTATATTTTATTTTGATATAAATCCGTGCGAAGCCGGAGAGGTCAGCTAGTAAAATCAAAAATAATGTGATTAAATAACTTTCTTGATATCTAAGCTAAGCATCTAGTATTATATATTATAATAGTAAAAATTGTTAGCTAGTAGCATTGTACTATTTGATTCAGTGACCACTGAATCAATTCAGAATCTAGATTCAGTTCTAGAATCACTGACTAATGACATACAATACAATAGCAGCATTCAACTATTTCTGTAAATATATTTTATACTTACATCCGTCTTAACTTACTTAGTCTAGATCTTAGAAAATAAAATAGATTCTCTTGTAAGATTGACGTCAACCTAGGCATTGTTTAAATTAATTCATCGCGCTCGAATCGGACGCCTCCCACAGATCCCTTCCGGTCAATAACCGGAAGTTATCTAAACTCGAATATAATTAAACAACATATTGCTAACTGCTATTATTTTATTTTATAAATATCTATATAATTCAATGTTGAATTCTGTAATTAACATTGTTAATTATGCTTAAATGTTAAAGTGGAACTATGTATTCTGTATTTTCGATTTTCAAGTTCTTTTTACATGTAAAGATACCTATAACATATGTTTTATTTCGATAACTTATTCTTGTGACGATATTCGCTATAAAATTATTTGGGAGTAAGAGGACGTTTGATCGTAAATTATAATGTTAAAGTCTTATTTGGTAGGGATGTGGTTATTTTAGGTCTGTTAGTATAACTTAAGTTTAGGAAAAGAAGTATTTTTAACTAGTTTCTGACCGCTGATGATTAAAAGTACCCTATGTTTCAATCCAAGATATAATTATATATATTCATTTATACATGTAATCGCATTTATCAGCTTATCTTTTTATTACATACATTATAATAATTAATATGAATCTATATGTATTTAATGTGATTACATATGTTATATTGTATTCATATTTATTTATTTAAGATTTAATTATATTATTATTTTGGTATTAGACGCTCTCTCTTTTTAAATAGTTTAGCCATAAATGTATACCCCGACCATTATCTTTGTTATAACAAAATCCTCTCCATCTAAAGGTTGTCTGGAAGAGATCGCTTCTAAGCGATAAGATCACAGATTGTACTATTTACTTTGTGTTTTCTAATTTGTTTGTATTTTTTTATTTATATTGTGTACAATAAAGTGTTTTCATTCAATCATTCATTCATTCATAATCTATTTATGTAGGTACCAAATTTCAATTAAATCAGTTCAGCTGTTTCTACGGGACGGGATTGAGTAATAACCATTATTTAGTATATTGAATCAATTAATTGTCAAAAATACATTCTTTGTTTATAATTATAAAATTACCTAGTAATCTCATTTATGTTATAAAATGGATAACATCTTGACTTCAATAACACACTTCAAAGAAAGTTTGGATCTTGAAATGAAAAGTGAAATCACAGGTAATAATTAAAGTTAGATACATTTATAATAAATAATAATCATTAGATAACATTTCTATAAGTTCTTAAAGTAATGAGCTTTTCATTTTGGGCTTCGTGCGTATGGGCAACTAATCTTAAATATTAAAATATTATAAAATAATTGTAAACTTCATTTTAAGAAAGTATACATTAGTAAACTTCCGCCCGCGGCTTCAGACGCGTTGTTTATCAATAAAATATTACCGTCCTTCTGCACAGTCAGGTAAAAGTAGGCAATTTTTTTATTATCTTTAGTTTCACTGCGGCCACGAGGCCTATTGTAATCGCCACTTGCTTTTATGCCGCCCATATTTTTTGGACGCAAAAAAAGTAGCCCATGTATCAACCCCGGTCATAATGCATCTATATACCAAATTCGATCCAGCCGTTTTATCGTGAAAACGTAACAAACAGATAGACAGAGAGACAGTTACTTTCGAATTTATAATATTAATGTGTGTATAATAGTGATAAATCATAGCAAGTAAATAATAAAATGATAATCAATATAATATTGATTCGTGTTTTATAAGTGTTTTATTATTTTTATATTCCATTATTAAAAAGTCCAATTAACATCAGGAACATAGTACTGCAGGTAGAAACTTGACTATATTTTGTTGTAACGTAAAAATAAATGTACTTGATACCGACCAGACTGATGTGTAACATCTTTCCTCTTGGTTTGTGGGAGTGATTTTGGCAAAAAGAACGAAAATGTGTAACAGGAAACCGTGGAAGCACTTTGATCAATGAGTGCGCGCGGTGGTCATATGTTTTTCACTACGAGACTATCTTGTGGCCTATTCAATCTAATAGAAATAAGGATTTGTCATAGAGGTTGTATTTCATTATAGCATATTATAAATACAATGAGCCTCATTCTTTTTTAAATAATTTACTGTTAATCACATTTACGGAGCCGTTATCGAGTTTTCAATGACCAACTTTCAGAGTGATGAATTAGGTAGTTAAGATTAAGATTTGCTTTTTGTTTTCTATTTTGTTTGTAATTTTTGTTTATATGGTGTACAATAAAAATTATGTCACACATCATATTTTTTATACGACCTTGTTATGTAACAAAGTATTTTTTTATTATATTGTGATTCATTATTATAAAAGCACGGTAATATTATCTATACAGTATTGTGACTCGGCCCTGTCTTTGAAATAATTACCTACACCCGCGTGGTACGAGCACGCGATAGGGCTGCCCGCCTGCAGTTTTTTAATTTCATCTACCTACTTGAATTTCTTTTTAGTTTTGTAATTGTATATAAAAAAAATGAAATTCGTCGTGAATGAAACAGGAAGTGTTCAAAAAAATACATGTGTGTTTTTTAATTAGTAGATTTAATAAAAAATCCATCCTTATAAATTTGATACAGAAAAATATTTGTGCCTCGACTGAGACGTACGAAAAGCTTTATTTAAATTTAATAGTATAAATCATCCTCTTTCGGATAAATCGACATTACCGTGCTGCGGCGCAGTCGCGACTGGTTGTGTCTGGTGCTTCCTATAGCCTGGTGAAGGGCTAGGGTATTGGCTTCGACCGTGTTGGTCATTGCCTCGGCTTCAACTCCGGGGGTGACCACCCCCGGGTCATTTGGTTAGGCGCATATCGCCTGAGGCTGGTTGTGTACCGAGTGGGTACCGAATACGAGGCGGTAGGTATGACTCACGTTCCAGCCGTTTGTAGAAGACAGAATACTCTATAGATAACATTACCGTGATAAAAGTCTAATTTCTAGCGCCACATGACCAAGATCGAAATATTAGTGCAATTAGTACTACTGGTAGAAACTTCACTATACATTTTTGTGACGTTGTATAAATAAGTTTTTTGTTAAAAATTACTTTTTCAAAACAAGCTTTTAAAAAAATCACAATCGGAACCGCAACCAGATTCAAATGAGTCCAAACACTAGTAGCCTACTATAATCCATTCAGAAGTTCTGTTGTCTAGCATCCGTCGCCATCATGAGACCACCTCCATGGTACCATATTATTGCATTCTCACCAAAGTTACATATGTATTCCAAATTTCAGCTCAATCGGTTGAGAGGAACGGGTTTAAAATTCAGTTGCAAGATTCCACCCGGACAAACATGCATACATTGCAAGTTAATAAAAAGCTTGTAATAAATAATTTTATTCTCTGACCAGACTCTCATATAACAAAACTTTCTCATAGTCTCCCATCTCGTAAAACAAAGGGTGACTACAATCTTAGGAGCCGCCGGGCACTATCGGCTCACGTGGATCGGACGTCGGGACATGGCGACAAATGTACCTGGTACTCACGCTAAAAACTTACTTTTGACAGGTATGATGTTGTAAAAAAAATATTATTTAGGGCTTATAAATATTAAATAATGCTGGACATATTACACAGCGCCATCCTGCCCCCAAACAAAACAAAGGTGTAGACGACAGAGTAAATATTTTTGTTGTAAATACCTACATTAAAAAAATATACAACCTGTATAGCGGTCCCATACCTGGAAAAATGTGTAGATCATCTTAACATTTATTTCGAAGCGGGAATCGAACCCACCTGCGTCTCAACCGGCATTTCATGTTAAATGTTCCATATTTATATCAAATTTTCTATCAGAAAAGTTGGGATTTTTAAAAATAATACTAATAATATTATATAATAATCATATTATTATATATGTAGAGGTCCTACCCAGGCTTCATTGATAGACTCGGTGCAAAAGTGGACTGTATTTATTTTTCTTCTTAGTTGCTAGTTTACAAGGTATAAATCGCGTTCTTGAATGATCACAAATTTCTGCTTGAAAACGGTCTATCTTTATACAAAACTACTCCTCGCCCTAGCCATGGTGCGGGGATCGTAATTCACGCTTTCACAAATCATGTTATACAATTCTTAATACATCGAAGTTTCCAGCAAAGTTAGACGGGGACTTACATGTAGCTATCTCACTCTTTTGACCTTTACAAGTTTAAACTGTTACAATCTTAGCTACCTGTTAACATTTGAATCTGATTCGATCTTATAACTACCTAATACATTTCAAATCTAGATTCGATCCTTCCCCGTCTTTGATCGTCCGTTACAGTCTCCCCCCGGCGCAGATCCTCGCAGCCTTCTTACTCAATCGGGAGGACGATCAACCTTCTCACTGGCCTCCGGAAAACGCCTCCCCGCGTCCGCACCTCAGCGCTCCGAACTACTCCGTCCGGACCCGTAATCACGCGCTCGATCTGGCCCCGCGGCCATACGTTCCGAGGTAGCAAACCGTCCGCGATTATGACGACGTCCCCTTCTTTGATGTTCTCTTGCTGTCTTCTGACGTCACCTCGCGGCGCCAACGTAGGCAAGTACTCGTCGATCCAGCGCTTCCAAAAAGAGTTTGCCAGAGCTTGTGCGGCGCGCCACGTTCTTCTGTCGGCTACGTCGCAGTCTCCCACATATGGCAAACCTACTGCCGTCCCCAATAAAAAGTGGTTCGGCGTTAAAGCTTCCTTTTCCTCTGGGTCTACGGGTACATGCGTTAAAGGCCGCGAGTTTACGGTGTGCTCGATTTCTGTTATTAGCGTATTCAACACCTCCTCTCGCGGGGCACGTTCATTTAAGGTGATAGCTAGGGCTCTCTTCACCGTTTTTATCATTCGCTCCCAGGCTCCCCCCTGGTTTGGTGCACCAGGGTCGATGTACCGCCACTCGATCCGCTGTTTGAGTGCGTACTCTTTTAGGCCTGGGAGCCATTCTTCGTACGCCTTTCTTAGTTCCACTTCCGATCCGTGGAAGTTCGTTCCATTGTCTGACACGATTGCACTAGGAGTCCCCCGTCGGGCAGCCATTCGCCTGATAGCCATAATAGCCGAGTCGGTGCTGAGACTCGCTATAAGCTCCACGTGTATAGCTCTCGTTACTAAACACGTAAAGAGCATACCCCATCGCTTCTCACGGCGCCGCCCGATCGCTACCCACATAGGGCCGAAACAATCGATGCCGCAGTTAGTGAACGGCCTCGTGTTCATATCTAGGCGCATCCTCGGCAAGTCACCCTTTACTGGCTTCTTTGGGTTCGCTCTCCTTATCTTACACAGCGTACAATCGTTCAGAACCGTTCTGACCGCCGGACGCAACCGCAGTATCCAAAATCGCTGGCGCAGATTATTCACGATCTGTTCTCTGCCCGCGTGCTTATTCTTCTCATGTTCCCGCCTGATCAGTAGACGTGATAAGCGGTGCGCTCCGTCCAGAATGGGTGGATCCTTCAGGTGATCCGGTACTGTAGCGGCGTTGATCCTACCGCTCAGCCTTATTATTTCATCGTCACCGTACTTAGGGTCGAGTTGGTACAGCCTGCTCGTTCGATCGACGCTCATCCCTTTCTTCAGGCGCTGGACTTCGTCAGGGAAACATGCTCGCTGCGAGTCTCTGATGAGCAGGCGTTCTGCCTCCCGCAGTTCTCCCATCCCAAGCTGCCCACCGCGTCGTCGACATTTCTTTAAAAATGTGAGCGCGTGGGCCAGCGTGCGAACTAACCGTTCGTGGGATGAGAACCTGCTCATGTCGATGAGCGTTGATCCCTGGCTCACGTGCGCTGCACATGTTCTCTCTTCGTCTTGTTCTGGTGGCGATGAAACCTCTACAGGCCAACGTTCTTCGTCTTCAAATAGAAACGCCGGTCCCGTAAACCATCTATCGTCGCTCCGTAGCTGAGTGTTCCTCGATCGCGTTGCGTCGTCTGCTACGTTAAGCGCTGTGGGCACCCACCGCCATTGTTCTGGGCGAGTTAACTCTGCTATCTCCCCGAGTCGGTGCGCCACGTACGGAGTGAATCTCGTTTCGTCGTTCCTAATCCAATGTAGCACCGTCTTTGAGTCGCTCCAAAATGTTACATTTGTTTCTAAGTCGTGGCTTTTGACAATCTCCGCGGCAAGTCTAGCGGCGATTAAGCTAGCCTGCAGCTCCATTCGTGGTATGCTCTGTGCCTTTAGTGGCGCAACCTTCGCCTTTCCTGCTACTGTAGCGATGCTCACGCCGTCTTGGCTGACATTTCGCCAAAACGCGACCGCAGCGAACGCCTGCTCGCTGGCGTCACAGAAAACATGAAGTTGTCGCTGTATTATGTCTGGTCTTGCGTCGTAACATCGCGGCAGTCTTAGGTCGGCGACGTAGCGTAAATTATTTTGCCATTCAAAAAATGTCGCCGCCTCCTCGGCTGGCAAAGGTTCATCCCAATCCACGTTCTTTTTCCACAACTCTTGTAACATGATCTTCGCCGTAATCGTGTATGGACTCAGCAGGCCTAGTGGGTCGAACAACGACATAACTGCACCCAATGCCTCCCGCTTCGTTGGCGTTCGTGCCACATTCTTAACATCTTCAGGTACGCGAGGCATGGCAGTGTTAAAGGTGAGTTCATCCGTGTCGGTAATCCAAAGAATACCCAATGTCTTGCCATATACATGTGCATTGGCCGCTAGCTCTTTTGGTGCATGCGCTCGGTTCTCCGGGTTAATACTATCCAGTAAGCCTTCACGGTTTGCGCTCCAGCTTGCAAGTTCAAAACCCGCTTGTTGATGCACCTCTTGCACTTGTGCTATAGCTCTGGCGGCTATCTCTTCCGTTGCAAAGCTATCCACCCAGTCGTCCATGTAGTGGTTCCGAGTTATAGCGTCAAACGCTAGCGGGTGTGTCCGCTCGTGATCTTTCGCGTTCCTGTTCCTGACGCTATGAGCCAGAAATGGAGAACTTCTCGCTCCGAATATCATGGACTTCATCGTGTACTTCTGCGGTGGATCTGTTCGGTTGTCGCCGCGCCATAGAAAGTGCTGAGCTGTACGGTCCTCTTGTCTTATGGTCACCCTCAGGAACATGTCCCGAATGTCCGCAGTGACCGCGATCGGCTTCGTTCTGAAGCGAAACAAGACGCCATGTAATGTCTGTAGTAGATCTGGTCCGTCCAGCAGCGCGTCATTGAGACATGTTCCATTAGCGCGCGCGGCTGCATCGAAAACCATTCTAAACTTCCCCGGCTTGTTGGGGTTTGTCACCGCGAAGTGAGGGAGAAACCAGAGACGTTCGTTCTGACTCTGTTCCTCCTCGCTTTTTACTGCATATCCCTTTTCTAGCAGCTTCTCCACTTGCGCGGTGTATGCACTTCTAAACTCCGGCGATCTGTCCATCTTACGTTCGATCCCATGTAAGCGTCGTATGGCCATATCGTAGCTGGGCGGCATCTTCACCTCATCGCTGGCCCAAGGTAGTCCCACTTCAAAACGACCGTTCACTCGTCTCGCTGTTCTGTCGAAAATGCTTTGAGCCCGCTCATCCTTTGCGTTTGGCTTTCTTTTAATTGAAACGCCCAAAGCATCTATCTCAAAGTGTGCTTTCACGAGCTTGCTTAATTCCTCGTCTTGGTCGTTCAAAGTATGTCCGTTCTGGACACCTTGGCACGTATGGACGTGTAGTACCGTCTCCTGCTGTCTTATTGTGCTCCTGGGGATTGATCCATGGATAACCCATCCCAGCTGCGTTAGTGATGCAGCTGGCTGGGTTCTCTTCCCTGTCAGAAGCTTCCTCGTCACAATAAGATGCCAGTTGTCGGCCCCGATGAGTATGCGTGGCTTCGCTGACGCATAGCACACGGCTTCTGGACGGAGTTTCTTTAAGTGCGCGTATTTTAACACATCGGTACTGACGAGTTGATTTCCTAAGGTCAGGTTCTTCACAGTACGCGCTGCGATCCGATGTGAGTCCGACTTGTGTCCTCGGATCACGATATCCACTACCCGGCTCTCGGGTTCCCTCTGACTAGTCGTAGCCCCCACGATGTTCAAGGCTTTTGTCGGGCCTTCCGTTCCGATCATCGCGGCGATCTCTTCATCGATCAGAGTTATCGTTGATCCTTCGTCCAGTAACGCATACGTATTCATTTCCATGCCGTTACTGCCCTTAATCACGACTGGACACACCTTCAGTAGGACTTGATTCCTTGCTTTTACATGCGCAGATGCAGTGATGGCTGATTCTTCGGTCTGGCCCTGCTCACTGGCACCCTCGTTCCTTATTTTCGGCGCATGTAACAGTGCGTGATGCGGACGTGTGCATTCACCCACTCCGCATCGCTTGCTCTTGCACATAAAGCGTCTATGCTTGCTGTTCAGACAGCGAAAACATATGCCTGTCTCTTTGGCCCATTCCCATCTCTTGTCTACTGGCATCGCCGTGAGCTTTCTACACTCGACGGTTCTATGGTCGCCCCCGCAGCAACGGCACTCGTTCTTGTCCGTTGCTGCGTTCTTATTCGTTGAGGCTTCCTTCTTCTCCGATGCCGCGTTCTGTGTAGCGTACACCGACCCACGATTTCGTTCGTTCACCCTGGGTCGCTGCTCTGTAGGTCGGGCCTTTGAGGTGCTCTGCGAAGGCGTAGCTGTATACGCGTATCGCATTGCGCGATCTGCCTCTCTCATCAGGAACTGGGACAGCGTCAATATTTCTGGTTCATTTCGGCTGCCGAATTCCTCTGCATAGTCGCACCATTTTGATCGGATGTGCGGTGTCAACTTCTCGGCTACCTGTCGCGCAAACATCGGGTTCTGCAGGTAGCCGCGTTGGTCCATACAAGAGATGGCGGTTACTACGTTCTGTAGTTTGATGGCGAAAGCGTTTAATTCGCCTGCGGTCGCGCCCAGTCGCGGTAGCTTCTTAATCTCTTCTAACGCGTTGTCTATAATCATCTCTGGGCGACCGTAACACTGCTCCAAAGTCTTCATTATAACTGCCGGTTCGGTTGCAGTGTATAACAAAGCCGACACTGCTTGACGGGCTTCGCCTTTCAGGCATGTTCTAAGCCTCGCTAGATTCTCAGCCGATGAGATCTTGTGGATGGTCGTCGATTCCTTCATGGCTGCCTTGAACGGTAGCCAATCCCCCGCAGCACCTCCGAATACAGGTAGGTCGTACGTCTGTCTCGGAGGTGGTCTACGGTGAGCCATCTTCTCTATGGCTTCCGTTAATCGATCAATCCCTCTGTCTCGCGTTCGGTCCGGCGTGAGTGATCTGTCTCGCAGTTGTTCTGGCTCCCCCCGTTTATGATGGCGTTGGAGCCAGTCCTCTATTCTGTGTTCTGTGTCTAGGGCTCCGTTCCGTGCACCCGTGCCCTGGATGCTTTCTTGTTCATCTTCTTCCCGTATTGTAGCGACTTCGGCAATCAACCTCTTCCTTATAAGTTCCGCTTGAATATGGAGCTCTTGCCTCTTGATCTCGGCAAGTCGTTCTTCAGCTTCAAATTCAATTTGCCGTATCCTTGCTATCGCGCTGGCGCTGGAGCGTTGCGAGCGGACGGACGGGGCACGCCGGCGTTCGGGCACGGCGTGTGTGGTCACTCGCAGTGCTACCTCGGTCGCGGGCGCGGGCGCGGTCGTCTCTGACGCTACGCGAGCGGAGGAGGGTCCCGCTTCAGCGGGTCGCGGCTCAACGGGAGCATTCGGAAGCGCGGGTTCGGACGGGGACGCGGGGTAGTCTTCGTAGACGCGAAGTGCAGCCTTCTTCCCCCTCGTCACTGGTGGGCTCCTGGTGGTCATCTTCTTCAGCACTTGATGCCCCTACCTACCTAGCGGTCCCTAACACTAACACTAAAACCGCCCTAAGGCGTTTACCCGCTATTCCGACCGTTTGGCACCGTTAGGTGGCCGGAATAAACGGGCCGTGGACCAGCCACGTGAGGGGGTGGGGGGTCTTCACTCTTCGGGTGACGTCCTCGTTCGGTTGTCTTCAACGGACGCGGGCTTATCTTCAGGCACCCCGTGCCCTTGCGCCGGTCTTGACAACGTCGCACGTCGCACCGTTGGGTGATCTTCAGGCACCCTGTGCCCTTGCGCCGGTCTTGACAACGATGCTCGTCGCACCGTTGGGTGATCTTCAAGCCCGCGCCGTCTCTTCAGTGGTTATACGATGTAACTGTTTCTTGAAACCCAGTGGAGCGGGTCTTGCCGGCTCCGCAGGAACAACTGGTCCGGTCGTCGCAGGAACGGCTTATCCGGGTCGGAGGACCAAAACTTGTAGGAACGGCTTATCCGGCTCGTAGGACCAAAACTTGTAGAGGTCCTACCCAGGCTTCATTGATAGACTCGGTGCAAAAGTGGACTGTATTTATTTTTCTTCTTAGTTGCTAGTTTACAAGGTATAAATCGCGTTCTTGAATGATCACAAATTTCTGCTTGAAAACGGTCTATCTTTATACAAAACTACTCCTCGCCCTAGCCATGGTGCGGGGATCGTAATTCACGCTTTCACAAATCATGTTATACAATTCTTAATACATCGAAGTTTCCAGCAAAGTTAGACGGGGACTTACATGTAGCTATCTCACTCTTTTGACCTTTACAAGTTTAAACTGTTACAATCTTAGCTACCTGTTAACATTTGAATCTGATTCGATCTTATAACTACCTAATACATTTCAAATCTAGATTCGATCCTTCCCCGTCTTTGATCGTCCGTTACAATATACATATATTAAGTACGTATTTACAAAGAAAAAGTACATAAGTATTCTATCAGTTATCTGGTTCCCATAGTACAAGCTCTGCTTAGTTTGGGGCTAGATAGCGCTGTGTGAATGTGTGATATTTATTTATTTATTTAATATATTTTTGGTTCTAGTACATATCGGTTTTTTAAAGATATTTTCCTTTACAGTTTTGAGTAAGTGTAAATCCGCACATATATTTTTTAAAATCGACTAAAAATCTATTAGTACACGATCGAGATTGGAAACTACAACCTACGAATCGGAAGTCACCATGGATCTCTTTTAAGTATTGCGGCTTATTTGCCTGAAACTCGAATTTACAACTTACTATATAACTTATAAAAGATAACTGTCAAAAAGGAGTCGTAAGCGTGCTCCTTTCGTACATTTTGTATCTCGCCTCATCCCGCGTATTGTCCTTCTCATTTGAATATCTAGCGAAGGTCACTGTCAAGAAACGAGAAGATAGAAGCCCGCTTCAGAAAATATAAGACAAAAAAGTAAGCTGACTTAACGAAACTGCGAGACTCAAATAACATTTTACAGTACATATTGCGTTTTGACCCCACACTAGGATTCCTATTGTTGTGTGTATGAGGAACCATCTAGATCTGTCCTCAGCAGAACAGATGGCGTCACTCACAGTGAAGTTAATTGCAGGTAGATCAAAACCATTAACAAATAGTTGCGTACGCCTCTATCGCATCTAAACTTTCTAACCTTGATGGCAACCGAGCTATTTAATAAGAAAAAATACTCACCCATCGCTAGTAGTTGCCAGCAATGAGTAAAAAATCATTAACCGCAACTATTTGCAAAACTTGTTGCTATGACGGCTGAAAAGAAGTGAGTCTGGTCGCTTCAACGCATTGCTATTGTACCCATGTCAAGAGTAAGAACCATGGTAGAGACCGTCTACTGTAAAACTGAACGCCCCTCCACTTCATTGCGTCAAAGTTCATTCTTTATTTACTGTAATCACAAAGCTTATTTTGAATTGTCTTGATGTAGTGTTAACGCACAGTAATGATATGGAGGGGTGTTCATTTTTAGATTGGACGATCTCTATCAAAATATCAAAACCAAAACAAGTCTTCACAGATAATATTTGAAGAACTTCCTTGTTGGCCACTGGGTTGCTGGATAAAGAAAAATATTCTCCCATCGCAACTAGCTGCCAGCAAAGAGTAAAAAATTGTCAGCCAAAACTTGTTGCGAAACATAGTTACCATGGCGGCCGACAGGAAGCGTATCTGGTTCCAACGCGTTGTATGTCAAGAGAGAACCGTGGTACCATGTTAAAAACCAAAAAAAGTGTTGGCAGATCACGCAGGAACATTATTTTCTTGACGAAAATAGTTTAGTAACATTGAATTTAAACTCATTGTTATAGCAAAACTAGGTTAAATCGGCTTAACAAATTTATTTATAATAACTTAAAAGGCAAGTTAAATAAACGATACGAATATAAAGTTGAATTTATATCAGGAAGAGAATGAGTTATTTATAGCTTTGAAAAAACTAAAATTACATTATTATTGTCGTGAGGCTATAAACAAGGTTCGATTACTCACGTTTGCTACATATCGATTATCAAATGGAAACATGATGTAAGACACATTTCATCAAATCTTTGGTGTAAAAATAACGAATTAAGCTATAACAGATTGTATTAGCTACAGCAGATATTACAGAGATTATAACAATATTTTCATGTAAATAAAGGTATTTTATAAAATTTAAAATCGAACTATTAAATAAAAAGATGCCAGGTGGCCTTGGAAGCAGGCTGTAGAAGATCGCTCTAGAAATTAATGGCTAAGTTGATGATTACAAATAGTAAGTCAGTTTTTACAAGATTCATTTTAGTGAATGTACGCAAAATCTTCATGATCCCCTCCTTCTTCTTTCCACCACCAACCAACCGAAAAGTACCACCTGGTCAGCATACCACCTTGCCGTACCAAACGATTTGCTTCAACTTTTCTTGTTAGCACGAGCGAGTAGTGGATACGGACCAGTATAATCTCGGAGTCTTTGAGGTTCTTTTTAGGCAAGCGTACGCCATCTTCGATCACACATCACTTACCATCAAGTGAGGTAGTACTCAAGCGCTTGACAATATCTATAATCTATAATACAATATCATCAATAAAAAAATACAATAACATTTAATCAATACAAGCCTTTTTTTCTTCAAATTTTTTCATACGTTTTATTGCTGACTATTAAAAATAGTTTAAAATAGAAGATACGTCCGTTTACACTTATACCATCGAACCGTTTTATATGACTACAAAGTCAACAAAGAAAATCTTTTCTGTATCATAGGATGCGTAAAACCGATTTGCTTTAATGCAATAAAATTTAATAGCATGTAACATAATCTATGTATGGTATTGAAAGGATAACGATCTATAAACTACATAGGTAATATAAGAATATCAATGCAACAATATAACGTAAAATACTCTTTTTTTATGGCCTTTTTGGTCATTGTAAGTCTAGTTACAATTATGACTCCTAAAGAAGTTTGTACGCAGGTTAGTAAAGATATCTTAGGGGTCACCATAGGCAAATCTACATAATGAAATATTGTATTTCATTTACTTATCTGGTTAATACTTTCCTACAGCATTCCAGCCGTCAGAGATTGCAAGCCGTCGCCGTAGTCATCTTATAAATATGTATTAGCTAATTATAGGATACAATTTGGATTCTAAGACATGCCATCAGCTGCTAGATGGGTCGACGACAAGAAGAAAAGAGTAAAATTACATTTTAGCGTAGAGAGTTTAGGCCACCTCCACAGTCCCATCAGCCGAGCTGAGCTGTTTCTGAGTGCAGGTGGTAGGGTTCAGAGTTCAGTTTCAGGCAGAAGAGCAAGTGTAGCATGTGGGGCCTTCTCTCACACTGGACAGGAGTTGGGTCGATGACACTCCATTTCTCCAAGTCACTTCTATAGCGGCCTACTTGGGTACAAATTCTGACTTTGAGATTATTAATCGCACGCGAGATGAGTGGCGAACGAGTAAGCATAAACTCCCTATTCTTCTGGTCACTTGTCTCGTCACTCGCGCTAGTGTGTCTTTTTTATACGGCCTGGAGATATAACAAGCTTATGGCCCACCTGTTCTCAAGTGGTAACCATCGCCTACAAGTATTGCCTCGTTGGTCACCCACCTTAGAAACGTGCACTACGATGCACTGCCTTACGTCGATAAACTTGAAGCATACAGGTATAGATAGATAGATAGATAGATAATTCTTTATTGTTACACCAAATTACAATAACTTAATCTAGAAAACTGAGACTAATACATGGTGTTACAATGGGCGGCCTTATCGCTCAAAGCGATCTCTTCCAGGCAACCTTTGGATGGGCTGGATTGAAAAAACGTGTTAGAAGGCGATGTTACAATAAATACCTATTTATGTGGGATAAAAATAAATAAATACCTTAACCTGAAAGATTCCTACATAAACTTACATAAAAAAATAGAAAATACATATATGTATATACTCTAACAATAGATATATATATCGAAAGGAAATACAATATTTACTGTAAAGAAGCTGCTAAATACAGTTTGTAGGCCTCACTTTTAAAAATAGCTAAAGATTGTCTGACCCAATGTCTGATGGCAACAGGCAAGTCATTACATAATCGGACAGCTCGTACCGTAAACGAGTTACTAAAGAAGTTGGAATTATGAGCTGGAGTTTTCAACTGGAGAGTAGTGGAAGAACGCAGATTGTGGGAATTGGATAAACTTAGGGATTCAAAGCATTGTTTGAGATACGGCGTAAATATAGAATTTTATATAAGACAGTTAGAATATGAGCATCCCGACGAGGGCGGATTGGCAACCACTTGAGTTTAACGCGAAACTCGGAAATGTGAAACTCGAATATATGTGTATAGCCTCATATACCTGTAATTTCATCGGCAACCATACCCTTCAAACCAAAACAAAGCAATGCTGCTTGGCAGCAGAAATAGGTATGGTGGTAGCACTTCCCCGGGCGAGCACTTTGACAGGAACTATACTCCTCCCAAAGTAGGTATAATAAGTAGGCAGAAAGTAATTAAATTATTTTAATATCTTTACCCATTAATCAATCTCAGTTACAGCTATAACTTTTAATCGATATATTAATGTGTGCATTGACATTTTATTTTTGCAATATTTTAATTAGAAATCTATGAGATAAAGACATAATACATTATTTATCTACAGTGTCAACCTACATTGGCATTGCGTGGGTTGTATACTGATTGAAAGATGTTGATATTAATTGTTTTTATTACGTTAATAGAATAATACCTATTTACTCACATCAAAAATATACTACTTAGGTATATAGAATTCTTCGGATATACAGAATCTAGAATAAAGAGGTTATTTATGATCTTAGTTTTATGAATGTGTGATTTAAGAATGTTTAAGGAAATTCTCAAACAAAAACACAAAATTACTTACCATAAAGATGACTAAACATCATTGAGCTATGCTGCGCTGTGCTGTGTAACAAACACAAATGTTTAAAACAACAAAGCGCAGCAACGCAAAACACAGCGCAGTATGTTTTGTTTGTTTCCTCATTATAATCTATGAGAAGAGTATTATCTAAAAAGAGCATAGCACAGCATAGAGCAGTGTAGCGCAGCATAACGCAGCATAACGCAGCATAGCTCAATGTTGATTAGTCACCCTCATTACCCCAATTCAATCTTACCCTGAACTTCTAAATGCAACGTTTGACGTAACTGAAAAGGGATGGAATGATGGCCCCCGGCTTCGCATGCGTTGTTTTTCAATAAAAAAGTCAGATCTGTACCAATTTTCATCGAAATCGGTAAAACCATTCAGTCACGAAAATATAAATAATATTTACATTTAAATATAACTTTGTAGTTTAGGAGTAAAGTCCTCAGTTTTAAAAGCAGTTGATTTCATAAACGGTGACTTATAGCCATAAGCCGATACACCGCGCGTGAGTTATTGCAACTGGTTCCATTCAGGGCTTCCATTCATGCTAGACTGGATTTATATGATACTAGTAGCTTCTGCAATTACCAGGATTTAGTGAAGTTGAAAGTTCGCTTGTTTGTCCCTAGGGATTAAAGTTACTGCTACTGATTAAAGTTTTGTGGGGCTATTTAAAAACGTCGAAAAGCTATCGGATCGGAAACTTCAGTTTTTGTGGGATTCGATTTCGAATCTAAAACGCTATTTTAACACTTTTTCGGATTGATCATAAAGCTCGGATACCTTTCCGAGTTAGATTCAAAGGTTGATAGTTTACCAAATAGCGGTTTCGGATTCGAAATCGAAAACTGATGTTTCTGAACCGACAGCTATCCGACGCTATTTGTACTAAAAACGGGATATTTACCATGATTTGTGAGTTCTTGAGTGTCCCCTTAGTACAAATAGTGTTAATAACCATGATAGTTTCAAAAGCTATCCGACGTTTTAAAACAGGCAACGTGCAGTAGTCTATTTTCAGAGTATACGAGTATATAGGTTTTTTTTTTATAAATTATAGGCTAGCGTTTGACCACTATCTCGCCTGATGGTAAGCGATGATGCAGTCTACGATGGTACACGCTTGCCTAGATAAAACCTATTCACTCGCGACTTGAAGATCCCTAGGTTGTAGTTACCAGGAAACACAGACTCAGGAAAGGCGTTCCACTCCTTGGCGGTGCGCATAATAAAGGTGGAAGAGTACCGCTTTGTGCGTATGGGAGGTATGTCTACCATGTAGCGGTGGCGCATCGCGGAGCGTCTGGTTGTCCGATCATAGAATAGGGATGGTGGGATTAGGTTGAAAAGTTCCGCAGCACACTCTCCGAAATGTATCCGATTAAAAACCGAGAGGCTTGCAACCTTTCGACGATGCTCGAGGCTGTGGAGCCTTGCTTTTGCTAACTCGTCATTGCAAATGAGCTTCTTGGCTCTTCTCTCAATTGAATCTAGAGCCTCTAGCTGGTACTTCGCTGATCCGTCCCAGAGGTGAGAACAGTACTCCAGACATGATCGGACTTGTGCTTGGTATAAGTTGAGCAACTGTCCCGGTGTGAAGTATTTATTGCCTCACCTTTGCAAGTATTCCAAGCTTCTTAGCGGCCAGCTGGGCTTTCGACTCAATGTATGAGCCAAAATTGAGAGTGGGTGTTAATGAGATACCAAGAAGCTCGAGGTGGTCAGAAATCGGCACGGGTACATTACGGAAATTAGGAGCCAGATGAAATGGGCTCCGTTTCGCAGAAAACAGGCACGCCTGGGTTTTATTAGCATTAAACTTAACCAGGTTGGCATCGCCCCAGTCGGACACCGCCTTTAAGGATAAGTTTAAGCGCTCAACCATGGCCTCTCTGTGAGACTGAATCTGCGCCCCACTGGCTCGTGCAGTAGATGTGTAACTCTCCACAACTGTGCTGTCGTCCGCATACCCAAAGGTTCCAGGCTTTAGCAGATCGTTGATATGCAGCAAGAAGAGAGTTGCAGAGAGTACCGACCCTTGAGGGACTCCGGCGTTAATCGCCAATTGATCGGACGAGCAGCCATCAACGACGACTCGTATCGATCGGTCTCTCAAAAAGTCCGAGATCCAAACACAAAGACCGGTGGGTAGACCGAAAGATGGAAGCTTACTTATAAGGCTATCATGCCAGACCCTGTCAAAGGCCTTTGAGATGTCGAGAGAAACAGCAAGTGCTTCTCCGTATTTCTCAATGGCCTCGCTCCATAAATGCGTGGCATACGCCAGAAGATCCCCAGTTGACCGGTTTCGGCGGAAGCCGTATTGGCGATCACTGAGGACCACTGAGGTATATTCCTCCACATCGGTTTCGATGACGGCAACCCCAGCTAATTAAGAAACACTAACCTAGAATTAACAAAGTGACGATAAACAAAATTAACCATAAACTAGGACATTGTTTGCATTTTTATAAAACACAACACTTTGGGATAAAACACTTGAGTTACGAGATATATTACATTTTTCGGTGACAAACAAAAGTGTTTTATCGCAAACCCTAGCGGGGCCTTAATATAAAAATAATATATAAATAAATATTGTTGGACATTTCATAAAGCGCTATCTAGCCCCAAACTAAGCAGAGCTTGTACTATGGGAACCAGAATAACTGATAGAATATGTACTTATTTTTTGTTAAAACATACATCGCACTAATATTATACTACTCAATCACGTCGTAACGGCTGAACAGATTTCGATGAAATTTGAAATGCATTTATATTGTAACCTGGATTAATACATCGGCTCCTTTGACAAGAAATGAGTGGGAAGCCACTGGCGGAAGCTAGTATAATATATAGAAAAACATCCAGACCCGGAACAAATATCTGTAGATCATGCAAACATTTGTTCTGCGGTGGGAATACAACCCTATACCTCCTGCGTCTCAGCCGTCTAATCGCCCTCTACGCCATGGAGGATTTCACTTCAATAATTCAATAGCCCCCGCCCGTTGATCGAATAAGCCCTGAGTCTTTGGTACGAGTTGATAAATTACGCAAAAGTAAATTTATTAAATATATTTTATATATATATATTATAATATATTTTTTTTGGTCACCGATCAGAGATTATTGCCCATTATTTGGTCTTAAAAATCAATTGGTCACCTTATTAAGTGCCCAAAGTTACTATAAAGAATTTACAAATTAAATCAAGTTTGTCGAATGATCAAATCAAATTGAATCTTCTTATTTTTTAAAAGTATATCTTTAATTACATTATAAGCAAAAAAAGGGAAATGGTCCAATAATCGCTGGTACAAACATCTTGGAGTAATTCGACTGTCGATCATTTGGGCACAGTTTGCGATACATCCGTAATGCTACACTCAAGTTTTCTACGTACTGAAAATGCGTTCGTAAAATAAACGCATATTATGTTATTCACACAAAATGTTAATTGTTATTAATTAAAACCTTAAAAGTACGATAGTTTTTAAAGTCTCGTTGCGAATTAGTTTCAAACGATCTTGTGTATTTGCCCTATGTAAAAGCACGCAAATATAATATATTACGTAAAGCGTGGTATTCTTAATAACCTACAAAGTATGTTTTATATCAGGTATTACGGATACCGTATTACCCTGTTATTGTAACAATAAGTTTATTAAGTTGTTACATTGGTTTATGAGGTAGCTCACCGCGAAGTACTATTACTTCGGGCACCATTTGACAGTTATATTATATTTACTGCCTGAATTATTTGCTTTCAGGGTCATTTATGTTGCAAAGGGATGAGTACGGGGCTACGGGGTTTAAATAATAACACATATGAAGACTAAAGGCGACTTGAGCAATGATGCCAAACGTATTTAGTGGCTAAATATTATAATGTTAATATCACACACCCATTCATCAAAATTATAAGTATCTTTATATCTGTATCTATATATAATTGTTACTTTAACTTTCATTTTTCTTTGCTTTTATTTACTTATTTTACTTAGTTTTAAGCCTAAATTATCCGCTCCACAATTTTTATAATTTATGCAGTTTCATCGTGTTATGCGTAATATGTTTGTATACTACTAGTTCTTATTAAATTAATTTGAATGAATGAATGAATATTTAGCCTCTAAATACGTTGAGCATCGTTGCGCAAGTCGCCCCTAACGTGTTATTAAGATTTGTATTGTGTTTTTTGAAAGTACCTAGCAAGAGCTGGTCACAGAGTGTTTTTTTTACTAAATGGAGATGAAACAAGCTTATGGCCCACCCGATGTTAAGTGGTAACCGTCACCTATAACAGATAATTGCCTCGTAGGTCACACACGTTAGAAATGTGCTCTACGATCCCTGCCATCCAGCAACTTAAGAGGAAATCCGGGAATCAAGACATTTAACAAGATAGGTATTTAACAAATCTATTGCTGTCGCGCTGTGCCCTATATGCCCTATGTGCATGCGATTGAAACAACTGCAGGTCGGACTGATTATACCTATTTAAAATAGACGAAATAACTGTTTCGTAGTCCCCTGTTTCCTTCTCCAAAACTGGACTGATTTTAATTTTTTTTTCAAATATGGAATAAAAAGAGTTTTGGCTATGTTTGTACGTTTCGTTTTTTTTATTTATATTCGTCAAATTTGTTTGCTGGATGTATGAAAAGGGGCAGTAAAAATTAGCAATTTCTGTGACTCTAGAAGGTTCCTAGTTCTTATAATAATTTATTTATGGAGAAAAACTAAACGTAGGGACATGACCGTGGTACTTGTAGATTGTATGGTAAAAAAACATTTGCTCTAGTACCACTATCCAGAGAGGAAACATGGGACTACGTTTGTATGGGCGAAACGCAGCCCAGATTTCCTCTTAAGGCATACAGGTGTAAAGCCTCATATGCTTGTTATTTGACCGGCAACCATACCTTTCATTTGATCTTGAAAGTACTTTGAGCAGTTGATATTTTTCTTGTCAAACGTCACAAAGTGATTTTTAAGGAAGAAAATACTGTTCCTTGTAATTGTGTGTCAAATAAATGTGTTTTCGTTTTTTTTTCGTTACATCATTCCCATACTTGACCTCAAACTTAAGCGCACAGAATACAAATATCCTTACGGACTTAAGTATTTTGTTACTAATGAAACTTACAGAATTTATTTCAATTATTACTGCATATATGTATATTATTTTATGCTTTAAATGAGGTAATTTTTGTACTTTCAACTACTTGTAAACACAAGATACATCTGCATGTATTGCATAAGGGATTTATCATGTACCGTGATGACGGGACACGAAATGAGCTGAAATATTTTCGGACGTAAAATAGATAAAACTCCGTCCCGTTCCCGTTTCGTGTAAGAATAAACAGTCGTTCTCGGATGTGTGCAGTAGGCGAGAAACGGTCTCCATTGTGCGCCGGTTAGTAATGAGAAATGTGACAGTGCAACTCCTGCCGTTAATATACTTGCAATTGCGAAAGGCTATTTAGGACTATGGATGGACACTAAGTAAACTATGTATAGTTTGTTGAAATCAACATCATCATAACTGCCAAATGACGTCCACTACTGTACATAGGCCTCCCCCCTAAATTTCCAGAGCTACCGATCTTGTGCGGCCTACACCCAAAGGCTCCCATCAACCTTTATTAGGTCGTCTTTCCATTTAGTGGGAGGGGCCTACGCTACGCTTTCCAGTCTGTGGTCTCCACTTGATAACCTTTCTGCCCCAACAGCTGTCAGTTCTTGGAGCTATGTGCTCTGCCCAATGTCACTTCAGCTTGCCATTTGTATGTGCACATTACATACAAAATATGATTACAAGGCCCATATATTACTATATAATACATATATATATTATATTATTTATATATATATATATATATAAACAAATAATATATTAAAGACATACATATAAAAATAAACTTTAAACTTTGATTTATTGGGGGGATTTTGCTTTGTAGCCGCTTCCCTGTAGCGCTTGTAAACGATGACGGCTGGCCAGAAATCCGGATCAAGAAGTATGTCTTTATACTTCTTCAGATTTTTTTTTGTGAGAAAGTTTTAAGGACAAAACCAGAAACAAAATTAAACACTGTTTAGCGCGTGTTTAAAAAAATCCTATACAAAAATTCATACGGATTTTTTTTAATAGGTGTTCAACGCGTGTTTAATTTTTTTGTGGTTAGGCCAGAAAGTTTTATTTCACAAAACAGCAGAGGTCAATAACGTTCTGAATTATTAAAGGGTAATTAAATCCAGTGTAACCCTGGGCGGTCTCTAAACGCAGCTGCCTAAATGCCAAACTTTTTCTCCTCTTATTGAATTAAAACTGGCAACACAGACAAGATATACAGCCTCCGTGTCAGAGAAAAAAACGTATTTGAAAAAAGAACACCATGCCAAATCGCGATCCTGTGATATGACGTCATAATTAAAGGCTTGTGCCACATGAGTGTTTGAAAATGAGTCCGATTATCGTGAGAAAAATGAAGGTAAAAAGTAAAAGTGCTTTCTTTGTCCAGGAAGAAGGTTCAATTATTGGTGCTTTATTTTTGGACATGATTCATTTAGTGAGAGGTGAGTAAAGAATTTTCGATTAGCGTGAATGATGCAATCTTCGTGCTCCGAGTAACGGGATGACAAACGCGTTCAGTTTACCGACCCTCTTACTTTTATGGTTCGCCATATTTGTTTTAAAAATTGTTTTATAATTAGATATTTTCTCACGTATATTTTTGCATATTTTGATATAGCTTTGACTGCAAAAATATTGATTATTCGTTTTTTTATAATTGAGGTAAAATTAGTATAATAATTATATTTCGCAGATAATATCGATTGAATCGTTGACTCGCCTCGGCGACCGGTGCGTCACATTTTAATTGTCCCGCAAAAGGAGCGACCATTACCGTATTCGAAATTTGAATTTTGAATAAAGAACGCACATAATTAACGGTAAATTTAACGGGTCGGAGGGTAGAACTTGAAGATTAAGGACTGGTGTAAACTTTTACGCAACCTTTTTTAGGGTAACTTCATAAATCTTTTAATAATCAACGTTACGTCCATAAATAAAGTGTTTGTTTTTTTGTAACTTGGAAAATTATTGCTTTATTCATGTAGATATGACTAATACGTAGAGATGGATACTTAAAGAAGACACCAAGATACAAAAAAATATTATCTAACCATCTAATAATACGAAAATAAATCAATGAAATAAATCGTATGTTTATTTCGTAATAGTAATTATTGTTTAAAATATAAACATAAAATTTTAGTTTTATTATACATATTAAGAAGCGTATTTTTTATTATAAGAAAACCTATTGTTAATAAAAAATACAAACCATATATCTTTACATAGTATAAAATGAAGTCACTTCCGCTGTTTGTTCGCATAGATCTTTTAAACTACTCAACGGATTTTAATTCTACTTAACGGAATGATTCAAGAGGAAGGTTTATATGTATAAAAATACATAATTCTGTTTGTTTGTTAGTTTGTTTGTTACCTTTACACGACTAAACGGCTGAAATTTTGCAAGGAGATAGATTATATCCTGGCAAAGGATATAGGTTACTTTTTAGCCAACTGCGCAAAATGAGGGTAATGTTTTATTGAAAAACCATCCGTGCGAAGCCACGGGCGGATCAGCTAGTTTTAAAATAAATAATCTTAATATTAAATACAAACACAAGACCATAAAGCCTTGATTAGCAACAAAGCGGATGCACAAGCGATATGACACAAATAGCTAATTATGACAAGTACGGAGTCCTGAGTCGATAAGTGAACAACATGCGTGGGCAGAACAGTGAGCTTCAACAGAATACGGGACTAAAAGCTGCCTAGGTAGCGAATTATATTATTCCGTTACGTTCCTGACTTTTTTAAATATACATATTAGGAAATAAGAATAATATATTAGGAATGGAACATTTCACGAGTAGCATGTAATAATTTTTTTTTTTCCTTTTTTTCTCTAACTTATCTCGTCCCACTGCTCGGCAAAGGTCTCCCCCAAGTCCCTCCAAGTATCCCTATCCGTCGCTATCTCCCACCATCTTCTTTGGAAGGTGACCAAATCGTCCCGCCAACGCTTTCTCGGCCGACCCCGACGTCGCCCTCCGTCTTCAGGCGTCCATGGTGTCACAATATGGGCCCATTTCTCGGAGTGCATTCGGGCAACGTGGCCCGCCCAGTCCCACTTAAGTCCAGCCGATCTCCTCCCTACATCTGCAATGCCGGTAAGTGAACGCAGCATGGTGTTACGAACTCGGTCGACACGTTTAAAGCCGAGAATGCTGCGCTCCATTGCCCTGTGACAAATCTTGAACTTTGACTTCTGGGCTTCAGTCAGAGACCATGTCTGCGCACCGTAAGTTAGGATGAGCAGGATACACATGTCGATGAGTTGGCGATTAAGTGTCAGAGGAAGTCCAGGCATTCTCGATACGGCGATCGATTTCCTTATCTTACCTGCTATTTTCCTTCGCATAAAAATCATTCAAATGGTTTTTTTCGTATATTGGTCGCAGTCATTCGGGTCTTCTACTAATCACAGCATTTCTTCGGAATTCATCGGGCGTTTTACATATGAAATAGAAGTGATAAAAAATAATCAAATGATCATATGAAAATGATTAAAAAGTAGCAATCATTTCCATGCCTACTTTATATGAGTCTACATGCTGACCTGCCCGCGGCTTCGCACGCAAGGTATGCCAATAAAAAGATTACCCTCCTTCTGCGCAGTCGGGTAAAAGTAGCCTTTGTCCCGATGATATTCATTTTATATACCAAATTTCATCGAAATCGGTCTTGCCGTTTAGTCGTGAAAACGTAACAAACAGATAGAGAGACAGAGGGACAAAGTTACTTTCGAGTTTATACTATTAGTATGGATAATAAATCTAATATCATAAAACTGTTACTGGTATCTGGATTCATGTTTTATTTCAGCCAACTGTATATTTTTTAGTATTTTGTTGTTTTTTTATTTAGAAATACTACATACGATTAAATACCAATGGTGGAGACCGCGCACTGGAAAGCGCAGCATTGGATGGCCCCGACTAGATGACCGGATAAAGGTTCCTGGGAGCCGTTGGGTGCAGGGCGCAAAATATCAGTCGCTCTGGAAATCTAGGAGGAGTTGTTTATTTATTTAATTCTTTATTGCACAAAATACACGTTAAATATACAGAAGGTGGGCTTAATGCTAAATGCAAAAGTTGTTCCTTATGTTCAGCATGCACGTCCTATAGTTGATATGATGATGATGCTCAGAAAGACCAGAAAGACTGGGAACGTAGAGCCGACAGCAAGCAGACAAAGACCATGCTTCCGGCAAAAAACAGGAAGACAACAAATACCTTGTTAAAGATGAACCGCGAAGATCTAAGGATGATGGTGGGAATCATCACAGGACACTACGAACTTAACCATCACCTCCTGAAGACCGGAGCGACGGACAGTGGACTTTGTCGCGGATGCCTTTGGGAGGAAGAGACTGTGGAGCATGTGATACTTCACTCCACTGCCACAAATGACGCCAGACTGAGAACGGGTCTGCAAGGGGTCGTAATTCTCATCCTCCACCAACACCGCTATTACATCAACATCCACGGGGACCCTGGAAAGCTGCTGCCACCAACCCAAAGTCCTACTCCGTTACTTCAAGGAGTTAGGATGGCAGGTTAGAAGAGGGGTAATGCACAATACACCCCAATGCGGGACGTCAGTGCAGATCTTTTATGCCCCCCACCCTAGAATTAGAATTAGATGATGATGTAAATGTATTTTATAAATATTTTATCTAATATTTCTTACCTTTTTAAATACTTCTTCTCCTTTAACAAGATCTGTGGTGCAAAAAAAGAAAACGTGTGAACATCCGCTCTAAATCAGTGATTCAATTTGCTACAAAAACGTGAGTTATCCAATTATAGTATTTGTAATACCACTTATTCTAATGGTAGTCATAAAATAATATCAATTTTCATTTAGTCTGACCACGATAAGTCAACATAACGATAGTAAATTTTTGATAGAGCGCAGCGAGATCTCCAAATCAACTTGGGCAAATCGGCGTTGTATGTACATATGTATGTGTGTATGTAAGTATGTATGTATGTTTGTTTGTCCGAGGATAACTATCGAAGCGTTGATCCTATCATCGTGAAATTTGATACATAGGTAGTGATGGCACAACTTTGTTGTGACTAAATAAGCTGAAAATGTGGGGGAGTTCTCAAGATATTGGGGTTTAAAAGGGGTAAAACCACAAAAAATTAGACTATTAGGTCAAATGGGTCGTCAAATGAAAGGTCTTCATTGGTTAATTTCAACCCTGTTTTAATTTTTAGTTTATTCTTTGTAGTTTTTGAGTAATTAGCCATAATAAAAACAAAATTTTGACAAAATTCACAGGGTACCCCAGTGACCCTACAATGCTGAAATTTTGGTATTCGTGTAGCTTTAGTAACGCAAATATAGGCAAAAGTCTGAAATCTAGAATAACGGCATTTTGTACCTCTAAAAATATAACCAGTTAACATGAACTCCCGTTGCCTGTAATTTGAATGAAACTGTAGATCAAGTAAAGTGGTGGCACTATTTTGATAGTCAAAGATTACCCATAATATTGTTACGCCGAGGCTGTTAAACAATGAGTAATAATCGTAACTTCTCGAACGCTTTTGTCTTGCTGTGTTATTGTTGTTATTGTCTACGGTTGCGCACAATGGAGTGGCCATTGTGTCGAGGGACCGACCCTTTCCTGGAAGGATCGACATCGTTCTCGAACAATAGAAATGTGTGCGATATAAATAGGCCGGAGAGATGGCCGGTCAGTCAGTCTGAGTCAGTCTCGAGTCTGAGTTAGTTGTGAGTTAGTCGGAGTTAGTCTGAGTGAGAGAGTCAGTCAGTGAGTGAGTCTCAGCGAGGCCCTGGAGGACTGACGTGGGAAGGGTCTCGCGTGAACAGTGGTTGCTCGCGAGTCAGTCTGGATTAAGCTAAACGTGCGATCATTTCGGTGACTTTAAGTGGTGCAACAGTGGTGTGAATTAGTGTGTTGTGATTACGTGTGACCAAGTTCGTGTATTCATCGTTTAGTGCTGAATAAAAGTGTTATTTTGGTTAGATCGATTCCCATTATTTTATCCCGAACCCTCAGCTCGTAACAATATATTTTTGTTTTTATGGGAGACTCGCGGGATCTCAGTTCGGGGCGAACCACTAGTTAGTTTTTTATCTTCCATTTCTGCTACTTCTATGAGCCTGAAGTAACTCACTACGGAGTAAAAGCTTAATTCTTTTCAGCTTCAGCTTGATCGCGGAGGAACAGGTGGTAACATTTTCGTTTCAAATGATTTTTTTTTAACTAGCCTACATTTTCCTACTGCTGGGCAAAGGCCTCCCTCAACTCCTTCCACCTATCACGATCCTTGGCAGATTCCCACCATTCCTTCTTTTGAAGTGAATTTATGTGATTAAAAAGAATATGTAAAAAAAAATTAATAAAATGGGGCAGTCAGTATCTTGGAGATAATTTCGCCGTAGTGATCTAGAGCAGTTGAGCTATCTATACATCGTTTGAATGTATGAATGAAGGCACTTTAAAATACACCATAAAAAAATTACACAAAAAATAGAAGACATAAAGCAAATAGTACAATGGGCGGTCTTATCGTATCTTTATTACGTCATTCTTTCCGGTCCCTTGCGACATATACACGGTGTTTTTTAAATCACTGTTTTCCCAGAACAAACGTTGTTCAGACCATGGTTTACTACCGGTTTATATCATCAAATAAAAAAAAATACGTGTTTGGTTTTTTAAAAACACGAAAACTTTATGAATATAAAATGTCTGAACGAACGTAACTCTCTGCAACACAGATACAGCGGGCGCCCGGTGTAGATACCTAACCCCCGCACGCGCAAGATAAATCATTGTGTAATAGGTAGGTACCAGGGCCCCAATTCTACTAAACCTATTGTTTCACTTTGACAATGGTATCGTCGAAAAATCGCCACTAGATACCTTTTGGTATTCTACTAACACAATCTTTTTTCAATGACAGCCCTTGCTATGACAATACAACCCCATTGAACATTTGGTAGCTATTGATAGGAATAACAATCATAATCGTTAACAACGTCGTCGTGGGCCCCAGGTATCTAACAAAAGATTAGCTCCGTGTGCCGTTGACTCCAATTTTCCCTTCATACTTAGCCGGGCTTAGGACCGTCAGAAATTCTAGCTGTCGAAGTTAATGAAGTAGGTACGTACTTAGTTACCTTATTACCTTAGCTAAGAACGTAAGTACAAAATTGATAGTAAGGATTTCAGGCGTATTTAAAAAATTGGAATCAGATTATTTACAATGATTAATTGGAATCAACTAAGTAGGTATTTACACGATTAAAATACAGTTACCTGTCAGTCACTGCCTACATGTATTAAAGCAAATGCTCAAAATGTCGTCCATTGACTTCGATACATAGGCGAGCACGTTTTTGTAAATTGTCTTTCAGTTTTCGTAGAATGTTTGTTTCGCGTCTTATTTTATCAAACGCACTCAATATTTTTTGTTTAAGTTGGTCTCTACTTGTGGCTTCATGAGTGTAAACCAGCCGTTTTGCCTCCGACCACAAAAAAGTCTAGTGGAGTTAAATCGGGGCTTCTGGCTGGCCATGCTACTGGACCACCTCTCCCAATCCACCTTTCACTAAATTCATCATCTAAGTACGCACGTACTTGAACCGCGTAGTGCGCTGGGCAACCATCATGCTGGTAGTAAAGTTCACGTAAATAAGCTAGGGGAACGCCTTCCAGTAGCTCTGGTATTGTTGTTATCAGCATGTCCAAGTAGGAAGCACCATTTAAATTTCCTTCGATGAACACTGGCCCGATTATCACTTCATTGATAATGCTGGCCCATACATTTACACTGAATCTAATTTGGTGGGAGTGTTTCTTAATCAGATGTGGGTTGTTAAACGCCCAATAATGTTCATTGTGAATGTTAAACATGCCTACGCGCGTAAAGGTAGACTCGTCCGTCCACAGAATGTTCACTTCAGGATTATTCTGGGTGTCCCAGAACTAGTATGTTATCCCGAAGGGGGGGCGATTCTGGACACTTAGGAGAACAACAATAGTTCTACGACTTTTGTAAATTCGATGATTTTCATTGAAGTACAGTGCAGCAAAGTTTGCTTGAAAACTGAACGTACGACAAGTGGTGACAACCCAAAAATCAGCTGTATTAGGGTTTATTGTACTCTGAGCTTGACCTGCAAATGAAGCATCGTTTGAGTTCACTGAACTGGTAGGCTCAGCCCACAAAATCTTTATGAAATAAGTTACATATTTCTTTAAAGGGTTCCTTACAAAATATTTTTATCTTTTTTTATGGTGGTGTTCAGTCATTTATTCATAATGTCATTGGTTCTTTCTTGGTCACTCTAGGTTGAATTCTTTCGTCCTACCACTGGTTATTTCTTGGTTACTCTGCGTTAGGTCAGTGATCAAGTCGGGGTATGAGGGTCGTGAATCGTGTCTGATGGTGAAAAAACCAGTGTGGTGAAAAGTTTCTGTGACCAAAAATCCGTGTCCAAGGTCATGGTGGTTCCTTACGATGTTTGACGAATGAGTGACCAGGAAAACCCAGTGCTGCAGTGACATGACAACCAAAATAAACTACCTAATTAGGTAACTAAGAACCAAACTAGTAAGAACCTACCTACAAACATGAGTGTCATCAAGTAGTCCGGTCCAATTAGCCCTAAAAATTGAAGTGAAGCTATAAAAGTTCGCATAGAGAATGCTGAAAAGTCCCCATCGATCCCATACCTGGTTTTTTTATTCAAGGTCTCGAAAATTGATTTTTCGCGTTTTTCAGCAAAACGGTAAGTTTATCATTAAATTAAAACGATCAAAATTATTGTAGATCATGTTATTATTTATTAAAAATGTCTTTTTTTCCTAAGAGCCACGGTTTTTGAGATAAAACGAAAAACTAATTTTAGAGACCTTTGACCTTGAATAAAAAAAAAAATTCAGGTACGGGATCGATGGGGACTTTTTAGCATTCATATGGTGTTCCGAACATTCATACCAATTTTTAGCTCTATGCGAATTTTTGTACCCTTGCATGTCTAAATTGACCGGACTAATGATGCTTTTTAATTTACACATCAAAAATGAACCCTAAAATATGACGGCAATTTCAATTATGGGTTTTATCCCGAACAATGGGTTTTACCCATTTTTTGCTCTGTTCGCCGGCCCTTCGCCTACAATGTTCCGTATGCCCTTGCGTATACGGTTGATTATTGTGGCTCTGGCGCTTGATGCCCAAAGACCTAACGGGTTTATTGGACGCCAGGTAAAGGTAAGATTGCTAAAAAGACCTCCGCACGAAACGGTTAATTTGTTTTTTGATTTTCACTTCAGTCACTTGTTCGCGTTGGCTTTGATAACTTCATTAATTTAGAGTTCCGGTTCCTTCCGAGTTCCGATCCAAGCGAGAATGTCGAGTTACACAACATGATTTTGTGTGTTGGTGCCGCACGCGTTCCGCCAGTCCAGATTCCAGCACCGTTGGTCCATAAACGTTTGGGCCGCTGTCATCGGAGACAGGATTATTGGTCCTCTGTTCCTGCCCGACCGGCTGAACGGAGAGAACTACTTAGAGTTCCTGAAGGGGGAGGTAGAGGATCGACTGGAGGAATTCCCGTTGCGCGTGTAGCGGGACATGGTGTTCCAGGAGTACGGAGTCCCAGCACACTACGCACGCGCTGTGCACGACTACCTAAATAGGCGCTTCGCTTCGTGGATAGGCTGCGGCGGCCCAGTGGCCTGGCCGCCTCGCTCTCCAGACCTGACTCCACGCGACTTCTTCTTGTGGGGCAGCTGTTCCTCCGTGATTTTTAACTTAAGTGATTGTTACCTACGTACCTACGTGATACCAATGTGATTTTTCTATTCTGACTTCAAAAACAGACTAAAAAGTTTTTAAGTAGGTGCCTACCTACCTGCTTACCGTGTTATGTGATTTTTGTTAAGTGCCGTGATAAACTTAAAAACTCTACGGAGCACGTGCCGATTAATTAAATGGTATGTACCTACCTACCTAAGATTTTTAAAACCATCTCAAAAATCGTCAAGCCGGACGGGACCACCTACACTACACCTAACTAGGTTTTTAGCATTGCACAAAATTTGAATTAATGAATGAATGAAAATACAAAAAAAACAAAGCAACAAGTACAATGGTGGTTGGTAACAATGGTGTCAGTGCCCCGCTGTCCTGAGCCGATTTGAGTTAGTGGTGTGCGTGTACGTCGCTATTTGCTATGTTGCTGTGTGCTATGTCATGGTTAAAGTTTGAGCAACTTAAGACTTATTTGAAAACAACTATATTTTTTTTAATAATGTATTTATTGCTATAAACCGGTAGTAAACCATGGTCTGAACAACGTTTGTTCTGGGAAAACAGTGATTTAAGAAACACTGTGTATATAATCGTATATTATAGTCATACATATAATTGTATATTAATTTAGTTAAAAAAATATAACATAATATAGTATTATATATATAGTACTTAGTTATTTTGTTTAATTAAAATATATACTCATATCTTTATGTACTCATTGACTTTACTTAATTCATAATCACTATATTATATATAAATTATCACTGTCATACGTTAATTGTAGGAACTATCACTGTATTACTTAGAGAGACCTTTAATTGGCTGTTTTATCGTAAATACATAATTTAAAACTGTTATATTTTTGTAGCTGTTGGCCTTTTGAATAAAATAAAATAGAAATAAAATAAAAATAAAATGAATAATGATTTTTAATTTTAATGCAAACTCAGCGTGGTCCGACCTTCTACAGTCGTATTATTATGATCTTACTTTCATAGCCAAAGTGGAACCACTTCGTTGTCGTTAAATAGTTTAATTAACTTTCACTGTTTGAACCTTGTTAAAGGTAGTTACTGATGTCATCGGTAAGGTAAGGGAAATAAAATATGTTTAATAATAACTAGTGGTTCGCCCGGAACTGAGATCTCGCGAGTTTCCCATGTAAACAAAAAAAAAGGATTGTGTGGTTTTATGAAACCACGGTAAAAGTGAAACTATGTTTCACATTATAGACATTTAACTAAAAATTTTCGTGGGCACAAATGAGTAATAGTCTACACACTACACGGTCAGCTGATGCGAAATATAGGCGCCGCCATATTGGCCTCGGCTGCTCTGACGAGCGCCTTTCACTTTATCCCTACTCCGCGACCGACCGTCACGCGACATGCAAAACAGACGAAAAAGTTTAAGACGATGTAATAAAAGTTTCACTTTAAAAATATTAATTGTAATCTTTGACTATTAAAACAGTGTCACGAAATTCATAACTAAATAACTTGACCTACAGTTTCATTAAAATTATAGGTAACGGGAGTTCATATAATTTGGTTACTCTTTTTTGGGGTACAAATTGTAGTTATTCTAAATTTCAAACTTTTGCCTATATTTGTGACACTTAAGCTACAAGCGTACCAAATTACAGCAGTGTGGGATTACTGGTGTACCCTGTGAATTTTGTCAAAGTTCAGTTTGTATTATGGCTAATAACTTAACAACTACAGGTTTTAAACTAAAAACATAACGGAGACAAAATGTTCTCACAGAGACCTTTCATTTGACGTCCTATTTGACCTAATAGTCTCATTTTCATTTTTTTTTTACCCCACTTGAACGCCAATATCTCAACAACCCCACCACATTTTTAGCTTATTTAGTCACACCAAAATTGTGCCATCACTACCTACCTATGTATCAATGATTATCGGATCAACGCTTCGAAAGTTATCCTCGGACAAAAAAACATACATACAAATATACAACGCCGATTTGCCCAAGTTGATTTAGAGATCTCGCTTCAGTCGATCAAATATAATATATTTTTATAAAAATATTAAATTTCATATTTTTGAAATAAATAAATATTGCTGGACATTTCACCTAGCGCTATCTAGACCCAAACTAAGCAGAGCTTGTATTATGGGAACGGGGTATCCCTCCCTCATCCCTTCCCCTTACCCATCTTCCTTTGAAGGTACCTGCGCGGCGGCTGTCCGACGATCCTCCCTGTGGAGTGAGCATCGGGCGGTCAGAAACGCGTGAGTAGCAAACCTGAGGCTCCGCGAGCCGACCCGATGACCCCCCCGTTGAAACGGGGGGCGGTAAGAACTCCGCAGGAAAGGGCCAAAAAGCCCGGCACAAAGAAGACACGTCGGACAGTCAGTGAGTCAGTCTCAGCGAGGCTCTGGAGGACTGACGTGAAGGGTCTCGCGTGAACAGTAGTTGCTCGCGAGTCAGTCTGGATTAAGCTATACGTGCGATCATTTCGGTGACTTTAAGTGGTGCAACTGTGGTGTGAATTAGTGTGTTGTGATTACGTGTGACCAAGTTCGTGTATTCATCGTTTAGTGCTGAATAAAAGTGTTGTTTTGGTTAGACCGATTCCCATTATTTTATCCCGAACCCTCAGCTCGTAACAATTTGGTGTCAGAAGTGGGATAAAATAATGCCGGTTCTACCAAAGGATAACGTGGACGGTGTCAGGACGAGAGGTCAACGACAACAGGAAATGGATGAAAGGCGGTTTGGAGATTCTCCGGTTCAAGAAGCTCGGCAGAGTTGTCAGCCGATGGAGATGGAATCAGCCGCCGCCGAATCATTTAGAGCACCATCATCATCATCCGTGGGCAAGCTCCTGTGACAGGCGATCTTGCTGCTATTATGGCAATGCTTTGTTGCAAGAGGAACAACGCCGTCAACATTAGGAAGAGAAGCGGCGTCAACAGGAAGAGCAGGCTTGGTTGCAGGAAGAACAACGCCGTCAGCATTAAGAAGAGAAGCGTCGTCAACAGGAAGAGCAGGCTCGGTTGCAGGAGGAACAACGCCGTCAGCATTAAGAAGAGAAGCGTCGTCAGAAGGAAGAGCAGGCTCGGTTGCAGAAGGAACAGCGACATGAACAGGTGGAGCAGACCCGGTTGCAAGAGGAACAGCGACGTCAGGATAAAGAAGAGCAGGTCGTCAACAGGAAGATCAGCGACGTTGGCCATAAGAGCGTGCTCGACTGATGAGGGAATCGTTCGGTTCATCTGGAAAGGAATTCCAGGAAGTGAAAGAACAGTTAGAAATCATGAGAGCCGTGTTTTGGAGGCTGGAATTGGGATCGCTGATGAGAATGGGACTCTGGGTGTCCTGAAGTACTGGAGACGGCATTGTGGCTCCTCTAGTTGCTACATCTTCAGCGCGAGGTGCACCTAAAATTGTTCGTGTTGATCGGCTGCCGCGATATGGGGCTAAGAATGCTCGGGACGAGCATGTTTTAGGAGGGGGCAGTGTTACGCCGAAGCTGTTAAACAATGAGTAATAATCGAACCTTCTCGAACGCTTTTGTCTTGCTGTGTTATTGTTGCTATTGTTTGTGGTTTCGCAGAATGGGGAGTGGCCATTGTGTCGAGGGACCGACCCTTTCCTGGAAGGATCGACATCGTTCTCGAACAATCGAAATGTGTGCGATATAAATAGGCCGGAGAGATGGCCGGACAGTCAGTCTGAGTCAGTCTCGAGTCTGAGTCAGTGAGTGAGTCTCAGCGAGGCCCTGGAGGACTGACGTGAAGGGTCTCGCGTGAACAGTAGTTGCTCGCGAGTCAGTCTGGATTAAGCTATACGTGCGATCATTTCGGTGACTTTAAGTGGTGCAACTGTGGTGTGAATTAGTGTGTTGTGATTACGTCTGACCAAGTTCGTGTATTCATCGTTTAGTGTTGAATAAAAGTGTTATTTTGGTTAGACCGATTCCCATTATTTTATCCCGAACCCTCAGCTCGTAACAGTATTATAACTGTAGACTATATATTTAACCGACTTAAAAAAAGAGGATATTCTCAATTAGTCGGTTTTGTTTTCTTAGGTATGTTCACGCATAACTTTTTATTATGGAAACCAATTTTGCCGATTCTTATTTAATTTTATTCTGACATTATATGAGTTAACTAGGGTGGATCCCTAAAGTTTTATTGGTTAAAAAATTTGGTTCTAGGCAAGCGTACTATCGTAGACTGCATCATCGCTTACCATCAGGGGAGATCGAGGACAAACGGTAGCCAATAATTTATACTAGTGGTTCGCCCCGAACTGAGATCTCGCGAGTCTACTATAAAAACATTAAAAATATTATTCGTAAGCTTTGACGATCAAAATAGTGCCACGATATAATTAACCATATAACTTGACCTACAGTTTCATTCAAATTACAGGTAACGAGAGTTCATGGTAATTGGTTGCTTTTTTGGGGTATAAATTGCAGTTATTCTAGATTTCAGACTTTTGCCTATATTTGTGATACTTAAGCTACACGCATACCAAATTACAGCACTGAGATTACTGGTGTACCCTGTGAATTTTGTCAAAGTTCAGTTTTTATTATGGCTAATAACTCAAAACTATAAAAACTTTACTAAAAATAAAAACGGTGTCGAAATGGTCTAATGAAGACCTTTAATTCGACTTTTCATTTGACCTAATAGTCTCATTTTCATTTTTTTTACCCCTCTTGAACCCCAATATCTTAACAACACCCCCCCCCCCCACATTTATAGCTCATTTAGTTTAACTAAAATTGTGCCATCACTCGGATCAACGCATCGAAAGTTATCCTCGGAAAAACAAACATACATACATACATTTATACATACATACAACGCCGATTTGCCCAAGTTGATTTGGAGATCTCACTTCGCCTGATCAATTAAATAAAAATTAGGTTCTTTCCATTGTGGAACGGAGAGGATGAAAAATAATTTTGCTTACAAACCAGTGTGAGTGTTATTGTTGCACTTTCAAAGCTTTTTAAAAATGAAGTATAAGTTCGTCAACCACTTTTCATTATTAACTTCCGTGTTAAGTAGCAACTCGCACAATTACTTTAAAAAAATGATTTTATTTGAAATAAGACTTAGAATTATTACAGAGATGTTTCGAATGTTGAAATTGAACTGAATTGTCTGAATGCTGAGATTGAACTGAATACATTTTCCAACTAACACAAGGTATTTATACTTTTGAGGATCGTGGGATCGCTAATCATAATTAGGGTAGGTTCTTCGAACTATGAGCTGTTTACAGGGCAATTTGTCATAGGAATGGTATTTAGAAAGGGTCGTGAGATAGTTACACATGAGTAAGAGTTAAGTTAATGTTTCTAGAACCAATTAGTCATTCACAAAGTAATTTGGGAAAGGATCTACTTAGATTATTCATGTTTACCAATAAGTAAAGTACGTGACACTAAGTAGTCATTCACAAAGCAATTTGGGAAAGAACCAACTTAGATTACTAATGCTTACTAATAGCTACTTACAATGTTTATTAATAGGTAAGGTATGTAAGAACTAATAGCTAGAGTATGTGAGATTGCAATGTGTATTAATAGGTAAGGTATGTAAGAACTAATAGCTAGAGTATGTGAGATTGCAATGTGTATTAATAGGTAAGGTATGTAAGAACTAATAGCTAGAGTATGTGAGATTGCAATGTGTATTAATAGGTAAGGTATGTAAGAACTAATAGCTAGAGTATGTGAGATTGCAATGTGTATTAATAGGTAAGGTATGTAAGAACTAATAGCTAGAGTATGTGAGATTGCAATGTGTATTAATAGGTAAGGTATGTAAGAACTAATAGCTAGAGTATGTGAGATTGCAATGTGTATTAATAGGTAAGGTATGTAAGAACTAATAGCTAGAGTATGTGAGATTGCAATGTGTATTAATAGGTAAGGTATGTAAGAACTAATAGCTAGAGTATGTGAGATTGCAATGTGTATTAATAGGTAAGGTATGTAAGAACTAATAGCTAGAGTATGTGAGATTGCAATGTGTATTAATAGGTAAGGTATGTAAGAACTAATAGCTAGAGTATGTGAGATTGCAATGTGTATTAATAGGTAAGGTATGTAAGAACTAATAGCTAGAGTATGTGAGATTGCAATGTGTATTAATAGGTAAGGTATGTAAGAACTAATAGCTAGAGTATGTGAGATTGCAATGTGTATTAATAGGTAAGGTATGTAAAAACTAATAGCTAGAGTATGTGAGATTGCAATGTGTATTAATAGGTAAGGTATGTAAGAACTAATAGCTAGAGTATGTGAGATTGCAATGTGTATTAATAGGTAAGGTATGTAAGAACTAATAGCTAGAGTATGTGAGATTGCAATGTGTATTAATAGGTAAGGTATGTAAGAACTAATAGCTAGAGTATGTGAGATTGCAATGTGTATTAATAGGTAAGGTATGTAAGAACTAATAGCTAGAGTATGTGAGATTGCAATGTGTATTAATAGGTAAGGTATGTAAGAACTAATAGCTAGAGTATGTGAGATTGCAATGTGTATTAATAGGTAAGGTATGTAAGAACTAATAGCTAGAGTATGTGAGATTGCAATGTGTATTAATAGGTAAGGTATGTAAGAACTAATAGCTAGAGTATGTGAGATTGCAATGTGTATTAATAGGTAAGGTATGTAAGAACTAATAGCTAGAGTATGTGAGATTGCAATGTGTATTAATAGGTAAGGTATGTAAGAACTAATAGCTAGAGTATGTGAGATTGCAATGTGTATTAATAGGTAAGGTATGTAAGAACTAATAGCTAGAGTATGTGAGATTGCAATGTGTATTAATAGGTAAGGTATGTAAGAACTAATAGCTAGAGTATGTGAGATTGCAATGTGTATTAATAGGTAAGGTATGTAAGAACTAATAGCTAGAGTATGTGAGATTGCAATGTGTATTAATAGGTAAGGTATGTAAGAACTAATAGCTAGAGTATGTGAGATTGCAATGTGTATTAATAGGTAAGGTATGTAAGAACTAATAGCTAGAGTATGTGAGATTGCAATGTGTATTAATAGGTAAGGTATGTAAGAACTAATAGCTAGAGTATGTGAGATTGCAATGTGTATTAATAGGTAAGGTATGTAAGAACTAATAGCTAGAGTATGTGAGATTGCAATGTGTATTAATAGGTAAGGTATGTAAGAACTAATAGCTAGAGTATGTGAGATTGCAATGTGTATTAATAGGTAAGGTATGTAAGAACTAATAGCTAGAGTATGTGAGATTGCAATGTGTATTAATAGGTAAGGTATGTAAGAACTAATAGCTAGAGTATGTGAGATTGCAATGTGTATTAATAGGTAAGGTATGTAAGAACTAATAGCTAGAGTATGTGAGATTGCAATGTGTATTAATAGGTAAGGTATGTAAAAACTAATAGCTAGAGTATGTGAGATTGCAATGTGTATTAATAGGTAAGGTATGTAAGAACTAATAGCTAGAGTATGTGAGATTGCAATGTGTATTAATAGGTAAGGTATGTAAGAACTAATAGCTAGAGTATGTGAGATTGCAATGTGTATTAATAGGTAAGGTATGTAAGAACTAATAGCTAGAGTATGTGAGATTGCAATGTGTATTAATAGGTAAGGTATGTAAGAACTAATAGCTAGAGTATGTGAGATTGCAATGTGTATTAATAGGTAAGGTATGTAAGAACTAATAGCTAGAGTATGTGAGATTGCAATGTGTATTAATAGGTAAGGTATGTAAGAACTAATAGCTAGAGTATGTGAGATTGCAATGTGTATTAATAGGTAAGGTATGTAAGAACTAATAGCTAGAGTATGTGAGATTGCAATGTGTATTAATAGGTAAGGTATGTAAGAACTAATAGCTAGAGTATGTGAGATTGCAATGTGTATTAATAGGTAAGGTATGTAAGAACTAATAGCTAGAGTATGTGAGATTGCAATGTGTATTAATAGGTAAGGTATGTAAGAACTAATAGCTAGAGTATGTGAGATTGCAATGTGTATTAATAGGTAAGGTATGTAACATCCGTTTACTCATGTCGGTTATTTTTATGAAGTGAAACTTCTAATGCGACTTCCAACAAGATTGCGTTAAACGTTTAACGCTACCATGGAGGGGGTATGAAACACTGTTGCGTTAAACGTTCAACGTTCCTGGGGAGTGGGAATAGAAAGAGACAGAGCGAGAGTGAATGCGTGGCACTCGAACGCATGCGCGTGGCATACCTGTTACAGGCCCGCGCGAGCGTTAGCAACGAGTAGCGTCCAATATTCGTAGGACGTAGGAGCGAGAAAGAGAGTGAGTCGGTAGATACAATACAATACAATACAATTATTTATTTATAACGCCAAGTTACAAGTCAAATACAAAAGTAATAAATTCAATATTGAGCATTAATAAATATATCTAATTGTAACATAATTAATTAATTGTAATTATATTAAATTCATTGATATCATAATTAAATAACAGGCAATGTGTAGAACTCGTCTACGGAGTAAAAAGAACTCTCTATGAGCCATTTTTTTAATCTATTTTTAAATATTATGGTGAAAGTTGCATCCTTTTTAATCGTGTCCGGCAGCCTGTTGTAGACCGATGGACCCATTATGTATACGGACCTCTCCGACTTGCACAGCTTGTGCGCGGGCGTGACGAGGACGTGAGCGAGCCTGTTACTGCGCAGAGCGCGGCCGGTGTTCACACCTCTCCTCTGGAACTCATCGATGTTGTTATGAGTGAAAAGGGCTACTTGTAACTACATAAGTACTATATAAGTTCACAGGGAAGAGGCCAAGCACATGCGCGTGGTATTTGAAGGTTTCACTTCTACAATGTGTGAATTGCACACATGCTTTTTTGTTAACAAAGTACTTGTACTTTGATAAAAATCCGTGCAAAGCCGGGGTCACCAGTTAATTTTATAGAAAAATAAATGGCACTCCGGGAGTGCCGACAGAAGTGAAAGGTAGAATAAAAGCAGACTGCACTACAGATACTTATCTACAGAGGTGTCAGTAAAAGTCAGTGTCAGTAGTCAGTGACAGGTGTCGGTAACAGTGTCGCGAGTTCAATGGTTTTTCCCATCTCAAAAAATGCTCAACGCGCCTAAAGAAGTTTCACTACAAAATAATAAAAATAAAATAAAAAATAAAAAAGCCTTTATTTCTACTGCGTATTTTTACATTCCTTACTTAATCACCTATATTTACATATTAATTATACTATAACTATTGTGGTCTTATTTATCTACTTCTTCCGCAATAGTCGCCTCCACGGCGTAGGCCTCCCCTAAATCTCTCCATACATCCCTCTCTCTCGCTGTTCTCATCCAAACCGGTCCACAACGTTGGGTAAAGATGTCTCTCCATCTCTTTTTTGGTCACTACAAAATACGATATCTTAAATAAAAAATGTTGCTCTATTGTGTCCAAACTCTTACAAGCTGATTAGAAACATGTTGATCTATAATTTAGCAATTAATATTATTAGCTGATCTCAGTACTTACCATCTTACTTGTGCGACCATTTTGACTAGGTAGTTCTAATTATTGCACAAAAAATGGTTAAAAGTTTAACGGGTTGGTATGAGATATGACAGAAAAGTACTTAAAATACGTACTTAATGGTATTTTGTAAGTTCGTACAGTCAGTTAAGTAATTGAGTCATAGTTCGCAGTCTTGTATTCTATGAGTTATCTGGTTCCCATAGTACAATCTTTGCTTAGTCTGGAACTATATAACGCTGTGTATACACACAGCGTTATATAGTTACCAGCATATTTTTTATTCAAAAATCTTAAAACCATCTCAATTTTTTTTTATTGGTGTGTTTCCAGCTTTAAGGGTATGGGTATCGGTGAAATTACAAGCACATGCGTTTTTTCACCTGCTCATTTCAAGATAACGGTTGTAATGGCAGATATAATGCTATTACTATGAGCTGGGGGTAAAATATCGGCAACCAATTTAACGAAAATAACGATTTATTACGATGGAAACCTATGGGGGAGGCCTATATTCAGCAGTGGACGTACCGTGGATGAGATGATGATGATGAATACATTTATTAAAACTTCAATCACAAACAAATAAAATAAATAAATAAAAATAATTTACAGTCTTGTTGCACAATAAAACACTTTAACCACTAACTGACTTACTGTTAGCCTCTGAGGACAATACAGCTTATCTTTTAGCAATCGCAGAAGGCCCTCAGCCGTTCAGTAAGTTTTATGAGCCAACGTCCATACTGCCAACGTCCATACCACGTTGAAAACGCCTGGTCTCGACCAATCATCGACGTTGTTTCCAAGTTTTATGATGATGATGATGAAATGATAATTCAAAAGAACAACCAGCCTTGTTACTTGCCTTTCTTTCCTGGCTTGGTCGCGAAGGAACAGGCAGTAAAATTGACGTTTCAAAGTGATCCTTGTGATTTTAATGAATAAAAATATTTGACTTGACTTGACTTGACTTGTGCAGCAGTTTTTTAGCTTTACTGCACTAGTCAAACGGCTGTAACTGGTCGGACAGACAGACGGACATAGCGAACTTATATGGGTTCCTAGTTTAACTACGGCACCCTAAACATTGGCATTTAAATCACAAACTACTTGTTTCCAGACAACTATCTGCAAGCTTATTGCGAAATAATCTCCAACCCTGCTAATCCTTTCAAATCAGCCTAAAACAAGGCACAATAACTTGTCCAAAATTACGATAATCGTTTAAAAATAAAACCACTGAAAGGTAGCGCCCGTCAGCTCAACGACAGCAAATTTAATCAAATTGGTAGCCCCGGCGACATTACCGTAACAAAATGATTGTGCTTCACACTCTAAATTAACACTGTTATCATACGAAATAATCTGCTAATCCCCTATTATCCACATAAGGAGGTGTGGGTCTGTATCTCGTCACAAAGAACACGTTTCAACGATAACCAAAGCTTAAATCAGTTTTCAACAAAATAAATTTTGCCTTTGACACACAGCGGGCCGACCATAAATATCGATCTTTTTGTTTCCTATAAACATTTTTATGTTGTTGAAAATACTTCCCAAATATTTGTGGAGGTGCACAGTTTAACAAAGGAACAGCTGATCCACTCACTCGCGCAAGCGTTGAGCCATGTATATTTAACAATGTTTTTAAGTTGCATTGTGTTTACTTTATATTTTATTAAATTTTTATTATTATCATATCATTTTATTTGGCTGGGTTTTTCAGATGGTTTTAAAAATCTTGTAAATCTTATTATATTAAATGTCAAAGATAAGCGCGCGTAGCACTCTTTGTAGCGGTCTTGTTAGTATAAGATTATGAGATGCTAAAATGGTGATGAGGGACAGATGTAAAAAAAACTTTAAAAAAATATTTGCGTTACATCAATTTAAAATATAAATATTTCTGAAAACCTTAGAAAGATATTAGTAAGGTTCTTTGAATGTTTATTTACACGAATATTATCTTTCGGTAAACAAGATAAGAATTTCCGTAGTTTAATAAAAATTTCGGTCTAATCTCGACTGGAATCAGGAACTTACTGAATCGAAAGTTGACCAAAGTCTTACGAGATTGAGGTACTGTTATCAATTTTGTTCTTGCAGAGTTGTTCCAGTTCAGTGACCTAGCTTTATCCTCATTACCTGTGTCGTGTATAAATAAAGCAGTGAGGTAGTAAATGTCAATAATATGCAAAATAATGTATGTTAATCTCGAAAACAGATGTGATTTGCGAGGGAGTGCTTCAAAGATTAGCCGCCATTTAAACGATACTTTTTATTACACATTCCCAAGCTGGAATATTTGACTGACAATTATAATAGAGAATATGCCTAATTTGTGAATATCTAGACATCAATAAAGTGAATATCGTCATTGGGCTCTGCGCTTTGTCGGTTCTTTACTTGATTATCCTGTGTCCTTTTAAGCTGAATTTACTACCGAGGACATAAAAAATGCAATGAAATTGTACTAAAAAAAAAATATTGCTGGACATTTCTCACATCGCTATCTAGCCCCAAACTAAACAGAGCTTGTACTATGGGAACCAGATAACTGATAGTATACTTATATACCCTTTTTCATTTTTTATAAAAGGTTAATTCATTCTTTCTTAGTCATCGCAATCTATAGATTTATTAAGAACTATTTTTTTAGGTAACTTAGATGAGAACCCCTTTTTGAGAGTTATGGTCGTAGAGAAATACTAATAGACGTGAAATGGTGTTACGTGATTTACGTCATTAAATTAATATACTGTGCTAATAAATAGTAAATAAGTTTCAATTTTCATATAAACATGGAATCAATTTTATGAACGAAATGTCGTCAGCAAGGTTGCTCTTTTTATATGTTCCTTTTAAAAGATCTCAACGAACTCGAGTTCGATCTGTCGAACTTATTGATCGATAAAACATTTATATGTATCAAATATACAAGTATTTTTAAATCTCATCATAAAACACTAGCTCATCCATCCAATATTTGTCACTATTTACATTACCATCCTTTTACGCAGTCAGGTAAAAAGTAGCCTATATTTCAATCCCTGTCATAATCTATCTGTATACCAAATTACATTACAATTATTTGAAAATCATTCAATATGAGCCAATGGCTTTCCTAAATCAAATAAATTAAAAAAAATTACATAGTGCATATTAAAGAAGTCATAGGTGTGCCGTCAGCTACAATAAAATTTCACAACCGAAATTGCTGGTGTCAATGACAAAAGAATCATCGGCAATGAGATGGAAATGTTGCCGGGGCGTTGCAACACCTACGTAGCACTCACTGTGGCCAGAGTAAAAATAATAAATAGTAACACAACACAGTTTAAAGATTGCTGACGCAGGAAATAAGTCTGCCAGGCTAAAATGGGGTTGGGCAGGTCTTGTAAGACAAATGCACCCGGACAGATGGGCAACGATCGTTTCCCAGTGGGTGCCTGAAGACGGGCGACGGTGTCCAAGAAGGCCTAGTAGACGCTGGCGTGATGATTTCGATGCCTTCGAGTTAGGTAGGTGGGATTTGGCACGCGAGTGAAAGTCCTGGAAGACAGTGGGGGAGACCTTTGCCAAGCAGTGGGGTGACACAGGTTGAATAAAAAAAAGTAACACGACCCTTTACATATTTTTGTTGGTGTTTTTAAAGCCGGACTAAAATGAAATTAAGTTTGAACCCTGTGCCTAATCGCGGATGAAAGAGTTTAAAGAAATATTTGAAAAGATTCCTGCTATGGTTTACAGTCAAGTTTAGTGGATATTGATGCAGGCGTATACATCTTGAAGAAGTAATTTTTTTTTATATATACTTGTTTTGTCGTCTATCAATGGATGAGACTAGCGCAGGACCGTGATGTAAAGCATAAACTTAGGAGGTCTATGTCCAGTATTGGGTGAAGTTGGGCTGCGGATGATGATGATGATGATCGTTAGCCACCTGTATTCAATAAAATTTGAGTGCTTTTGATTAATTATACAAGATGCCGACGACGTAAACAGTGGTAATATTAAAATATATAGAAAGTAATTCTAAATACATTTGAGTTAAAAACATCCACTAAAATGTCATAAAAAAAGAATAGAATAGAAGAATAAAATATCTTTATTGCACACCAACAAAATTAAAAATACAATAAAAATATACAAAAATTAAGGTAAGTACAATGGGCGGTCTTATCGCTAAAAGCGATCTCTTCCAGACAACCTTTGGATGGACAGGACAAAACAAAATCAACAAGACGGCGGTGTATCTACGAGTATGTTCATAAATCTACATAAACTACCTATACTTACTAATAAACTAAATATATATACTTACAAATATAATAATATATACCTATATATAAACTACAATAAAGGAGATAAACATAACGATAAACTAGCAGTGCGTAGACAAAGAAAGGAAATGGTTGTATACCTTAGCTTTAAAGATAGGAAGAGATTTAGATGATCTAATAGAGAAAGGTAAAGCGTTCCACAGCCGCACAGCTTGAACTGTAAAGGAGTCAGCATAACATTGAGAACTGTGGACAGGGGTTTGGAGACTTAGAGCTTCAGATGAGCGTAGATTTCGATCATGCGCCTGGTGCAAGAACACAAAACGCTCCTTTAGATAGGATGGTGAAGAAGGATTGAAAAGAATGTTAAAAAGCAGGAACAGAATATGTAATGTAATGTAAAAAGTAATATTTTATTCATATTTTTTATTTGATTTGTGTCGTGTATCTATATCTCATACATTCACCTTCATACATATTTACTCTGATTATATCACCACCCTATGGATGAGTTACTGTATTTGTGTAGACTGTATTTCTACAGGTTATGTGTGGATCGAATTAGGGCAAACGTTGCAATTAGGGCGATTACAGGCGAACTGAGCATCCTGTTGCCAGGATGCATGTGGGCGAAGCTTAAGGGTCAAGCTACACATTATCTTATGCTTCAGTATTGTGCCCATACTACGAGCGTACTATATAGCTCGATCACTATTGATGTATATCTATAAATCTGTCCCATATGTATATTCCTATTTCTTCTTAATTCTAACTAAAATACCTAAATATCTAAATTAACTAGATTATAAAGATCAGCGTAAGAAAGACGGGACTCCTCTAATACAGGTAATTGCAAATTAAAAGAGGAGATCCCAACCCGTGACCCACAGTTTTTTTAATTAATAAAGAACGGCCTAATTAGATATATCAAAAAGCAACAATCAAAATTTTGTCGCTAGTAGCTATAGGATTTGAAATAAATAAATAAATATTGCTGGACATTTCACACAACACTCTCTAGCCCCAAACTAAGCAGAGCTTGTACTATGGGAACCAGATAACTGATAGAATACTTATATACTTTTTTTGTAAATACATACTTATAATATATAGAAAAACAACCAGATCCGAAACAAATATATGTAGATCATGCAAACATCTGTTCCGCGGCGGGAATCGAACCCGCTACCTCCTGCGTCTCAGCCGGCTATTAGCCCACTGCTCCACGGAGGTCGTCAAAGACCAGTACTGAGTGCTCAAAACAGCCGGTATTAAGAGTTTCTGTTAATAACGCAATGATTACGATGCTCAGAAAGATCACGTAAAACTGCTGGTTTTTGCGCATCGAAACGCGAAAGGCTAAAATCTTATCAACATTTTGAATGGTCACTTTTAATAAATATCAAATAAAATAAGCTAAGCAAACCAATTCCGCAACCGCAACTAGTTGCTGTGTCTACGTAGCGCCTAACGCTACTCTTACGTAAAAAGAAACTTTAAGCACATATGATGAATGCTGAAGAATACAGTAATATAGTTTGACCTTTTCTGAACGCTGAATAGAGTTTTAAAAATAACTTAATGCAATGTGTTGTTCTTTGGTTTGTAGATAAAAAGAAAAAACACTATAGAGATGTTTATATATTGGAAAAGCAGTCTGTTTATGATATGTGTTAATTTAAAGGCTCACTAAATAAAATACGTTCTACGTTCTTGATGACAGCTAAGGTGTGGAACACTTTTCTTTCGTCTGTGTTTCCTAAAGAATACAATCCGGGTCTGTTTAAGGTAAGAGTGAATAGGTTTCTTCTAGATCTTCGTGATTCATTTTAGACCACATCATCGCTTACCATCAGGTGAGATTGTGGTCAAACGAAGATCTACCCAGTTAAAAAAAAAAACTTTTGACTGCAAAAAAAATCTAACGACCTACCACTCTGCAACTACCACTCTGGATGACAGTAGGTAGGTAGGTTTTTTTGCCATAGTATCTTTGATGGAATCATGTCTAAAAAAATCCACAGAAGGTACCATCAATGGTAAGGTGATACGGATGGGTAGGAAAATATTTGCGTGAACTGCAAATATTTGATCCAGTTTTAGATTAGATTAGAGAATTCTTTATTGTACACCAACATAAATTACTGAATATAAATTTCTTACAAATTTATTAAGTAATAGGTGGTCTTATCGCTTAAAGCAATCTCTTCCAGATAACGTTTTGAGTGAGGTATCACGGTACTCGTAGTTTCATTATAAGAAAATCCTATCTTGATGTCCAGTTTTTGAAATTGTGATTTATGTCGTCCCAACAAAGTGCTCGAATATACCTATATTGTTTCAAATTCAACCCGCAGAGTATTAATTTAAAGTCCATTTGCTAATTTGCAGTGGGTAAGCAAACACGTGTAATTATCTAAAACTTTCACTGTAACACTTATTATACGTAGGTGTTCAAATATGTATCACAAGTAATCACAACACAACGTGTCCTTCAAAGAAAAGTAGGCAGATAGGTCAACGTTCAGATTTGCACCGCCTTGTTGTGGAGTATAGAAAGTGTAAATAATTAATAACTGTTTGCGCTCTCAACAACTAGGCATAGAGTAAAACAGATGAGTCAGTTTTTTAAAGTTTTTAAATCTATCAATTTTTTTGTATATATGACCTCGTGATGGCCCACCTGATGTTAAGTGGTAAGCATCTCCTATAACAAAGTATTTCCTCGTAGTTCACACACGTAAGAAAAGTGCCCTACGATGCACTGCCCTGTGTCCATCAATTTGAGGCATACAAGTGTAAAGCCTCCTGTAATTGCACCGAAAACCATAACCTTCATACCGGAATACAGCAATGCTGCTTGGTTACTTAAATAGGTATTTTTTTATTTTATTAATTTATCAAAATCCAAAGCCCTTATTATATAGATACATACTATTACTAAACTTAACATACGGCCACAAACGGATTTACATTATATAAAAAAGAATTTATAAATAGACAGTCATTAGTATAGTAAATTAAATTAAATACGAAATAAACAAATTGCGGTAGGTATGGGGGTAATTTATATTATGACGCATAACTTTTCATCACGAGTGCAAGGAAATTATAAAAGCTAAGCTTGTTGCTAAAAAGAAAATTTACGTTTCCAGTGTCCATTGTTTTTCATCGTTGGTTTTGTTAGCCGTTGTTGCATATTTTTTATGAATTAATCACTATTTAAATTTGATCATAACATTAATGGATCTTTAAACGTTTTCATGAAAAGTGTCTTCTGAGAGGACTACGTTCTGCAGGCAATAAAACATAGTTAAGAATAGATAAGGATAAATAAACAATGTTAAGAGTTCGCGAGTGGGTGTGGCCGGCTTTCGTTAGCCGTCTACGACCCTTGATTAAGCTTTGATTGATATTACTCCTTGTTGTGACTAAACTATTGTTCAGACAGTCAAAATAAAAATAGTTAAAATAAATAAAAATAACTATTGCTGGACCTTTCACAGAGCGCTATCTAGCCCCAAACTAAGCAAAGCCATGAGAACTAGTGTGTAAGTGTCAATAATTTTCTTTAAAATTATTACATAATTTGTTTTGTATTTTACCCAAATTACAGTTCTTTTGACCGAAAACACTTTCACAAACGCTGAAAAATATTTTAGGAAGGTAAACCATCCGTTCAATTAGTGTGTAGGTTACATTTTTTTTCTAACCTGTACTGCCCCACCGCTGGGCAAAGTTCTCCCCCAATTCTTTCCACCCCTCTTGATCGCTGGCCAACTCTACATGTAGGTTACATACAACCCAACAAATCAAAATAAGCGTACTCTACGTTTTATTAGAAATACGGAGATTAAGTATGTACCAATATAATTTTGTATTACAGTTACCTTCTTCCCCAGTAGTTAAAATAGCATCAGACATGTTTAATAATTAATTTCACATTTGACTATGACTTTGAAAATATTTTTTTCAGTTCAGATTTCGACTTATCACCACTTTAAGACCATCTTTAAGGTAAGAGTAAATAGGTTTCTTCTAGATCTTCGTGCTTCATCTTAGACCACATCATCGCTTACCAGGTGAGATTGTGGTGAAACGCAGATATATACAGTTAAAAAAAATTTTGTTCCTTCGCTAAGTAAAGTACCAACATACCGCAATGAATCAGCCTCAGTCCATAAAGGTGAATTGTCCAGTGTTCCCATTTTTTGTCACAACAATAATTTGCAATGCGCAAGCGCACATCGAGATGAGCCCGTCGATTAGAATCAATTATTTCCCCATTTACAGTCAGTTTATTACGAGTGATGTCGGTTATTCTGATCGTGATCGCTTTTTATGCAAACATTCCTAAGGAATATGGGTTTATGAAATATCACAGAGATTATGGAAACGGTGCTTTTATATGCGCACCAAATAGTACAGATTCAACTGTTTGTTCTGTATTTTATTGTAAATAATTGTATATTCTTCCTGTTAATAAATACCATTTATATAAATACATATAATTATGGGGGCTATTGATCTTATTTATTATTACTAAGGCGGGTGAATTCGATTTATAACTACGTCACAAAAGCTTCTTATGTAGTAAGAATCTTCAATGATGAATAAAAATATAAATGAGGTTATTTTCTTCAGTCTTGTAAAAACAAACGTAAAGTCGCCCTATTATAAGCAGAATTTATATCATCTTTAATCTTCTCTTCAAAAATACTATCAGCTTTGACATAATAAGCGAGAATACCAAAGTGAAAGATGTATGGAGGTGTCTGAAGAATTTGCTAGCTACGACGATTTACGTGTGTTTGAGCAATGGAAGATGTTAATATTTGTAACCATTTAGGAATTTTAATTTGTATTAATTGGAAAATTTTAGTAGCAATTTTATTAGTCTACATTTGGATGCATAAAATATAATTATTGGTAGACATTCTTTAGCCTAGTTTTTGTTTTTATTATTAAAAATAATTGTCAATTGTTGTATATTAAAGTTGTATTTGTTGCGTTGTGATTTTTTATGTTTGTATATTTGTGGTTTACAATAAAGTGGTTTTATTTATTTATTCATTCATACGATTCGTATACAGACAATCTTTTAACATTCACTATACTGTTTCCATTTCTTTATTTTCTCGATGACAGCTCCTGTGAAAACTTGAACGAGCGTATTTTTTAAATTATGTATGCATTATTTTATAAAAATATGACGTTTACCCACGTACAAGGTTATACCGGAGAAACTGATAGGGATGGAGCTATATCGATAAACGTAACACGATAACAGATCCGATATTTTTTTACAAAATGTAAGAAACAAAACTACTGCCGGGTACTTTTGTACAAATATATTAACTAATATTATATTTCATTACAAGATGTTACGCGTATGTTATTGAAAAAATATATTTGAATGTTTTTGTTGTATTTGTCTTTGTTCAAAATATAATAAATATATGCGATCGATATCATTACTTATTATTGGTACACGACGACTATCAAATTAGAACTGTAATCGAGAAAATAAAGAAATGGAAATAGAATAGATAACTGAACAGCAGAAATGAAATGTGCGTATCGAATTTGTTGCGTCTAATTATTCCCGCAAAATTAATAAATATACACTTTCATTCAATTTCTTTATTTCATTCAATAAAGTAATGTTTTATTGAAAAACCACACGTGCAAAGCAGCAGGTGAGTCAGCTAGTATAATAATAAATAAAGAGAAGGTACCTAGTAGAGTTTCTTGTGAAAGGGCTCACCCGGGGAAGTACTACAACCATACCTATTTCTGCTGCCAAGTAGCATTACTGTGTTTCGGTTTGAAGGGCATGGTTGCCGGTGAAATTACAGACAGAGACTTACACCTTGAATGCTTAAAGTTGATGGACGCTCAGTGCACCATAGGGCACGTTTCTAAGGTGCGTGACATACGAGACAATAATTTGTTATAGACGATGGTTACCACTTAACATCAGAGTGGGCCATATGCATGATTCATTTCCATGTCATATAAAAAATAGTAATATATATAAAGCACGCCATAATCCGCAGTAGAACGTGATCAATACGTGCAGAGCTTTTGGATTACATGGAAAATCTATAGATATTACGATATAACTAATATTCAGGGTTATATTCTACAAGATCGCAGTTCTCTGTTGCTAAGGTAGATAACTGTCTAAAAGAAATAAAAGTTATTTGCATATAAAGACAATAATATTATCGTGTTATATGCAATAGGCCGTGTCGGCTCGGACGCGTATAAATTAGGTGCGCGCCAACAAAACTACGCGCGGTATATCTGCCCAAACATCTAAATGGACCTTTTATATAGCACGACTAAAGTCCACTACATTCGAGTGGAGACTGGAAACTGAACTGGACTGGTGTAAGGGAGGCCTATGTTTAGCAGTGGACGTACTATGACTGATATGATGAAGATGATGAAAGTTTTAATTCAAAATAGTTAATAATGTCAAAAATATTTGCCAAAGACCGTTATGTTAAATAACTTGATCAAACAAATTATATAATGAATTAATGAAAACCACTTTATTCTACACCATATATATAAAAATTATACAAACAAAATAGAAGACACAAAACAAATCAGTACTATAGGCGGCCTTATTGTTTTAGGACCATTTCTTCCAGACAACCTTTGGATGGAGAGGATTTTCAAGCACAAGTCCGATCGTGTTTGGAGTACTGTTCTCACCTCTGGGACGGATCAGCGAAGTACCAACTTGAAGCTCTGGAATCGATTGAGAGTAGAGCCAGGAAGCTCATAGGCAACGATGAGCTAGTTGATGCAAGGCTCCTCAGCCTGGAGCATCGAAAAAAGGTTGCTAGCCTCTCGGTTTTTTATCGAATACATTTCGGAGAGTGTGCGGGGGAACTTTTCAACCTGATCCCACCATCTCCATTCTATCATCGGACAACCAGACGCTCTGCGGTGCGCCACCGCTATATGGTAGAAATACCTCCCATTCATACAAAATGGTTCTCTTCGACATTTATTATGCGGACCGCCAAAGAGTGGAACGCCTTGCCAGAGTCTGTGTTTCCTGATAGCTACAACCTGGGTATCTTTAAGTCGCGAGTGAATAGGTTTTTTCTAGGCAAGCGTGTACCATCAGGCGAGATCGTGGTCAAACGCAAGCCTACAATGTATAAAAAAAATAGTTTGTAAAAAATATGGTCGGGGTGTATATTTTTTCGGACTGATGGATGAAAGGAATGCAACTCATTCTTTATTCTTTATACTACACAAGAAAGTACATTAAAAAGTAAAGAAATAGAGGACATTGTTTGTTCATTGCTTTTGTTGTGGTCATGACAAAACAATAAACAGAGATAAAACTTTTGTTTTTGTGGATTTTGTGTATATCCATGTAAAATTAACGTTTTAATTACACAAAATCCGAAATATAAACGCGTTGGTGGTCACCATTCAAAATGTAGACTAAAACAGGCTTAAATATCTAAGCCATTCAACCAAAAAATCGTGCACTCTAAAATTCCTTAAATTCACAGACGCCGCCGCGGCACCCACTAGGCGCCGCTCAGTAACCAAATGTAGTCTTTTTGGTCATCTTCGCGGTTTTTTTATTCCTTTTTCAGTCTTTTGGGGGTCTAGAGACCTTCTTTTTTAATGAATCGGTGTTAACCTTCACGTGGAACATGTAACAGGGTGCCGATTGGAGATAAACGCTTATGTTCTTAAGTAAATTAGGTAATGATATGGTGTAGATACGAAACTAATCATCAAATCAAACGGACGATTTTTGTGAAGGATCAGGTTTAATGCTGTGATTGATAGGGTTAGCAGTTTTACACGACTGTCCAAATAAAATTGTAATTTTTGACGATCTTAGCAAAAGTGTCAAAAGTGTTAACTTTTTAAAGAAAACACAAGGAAATACTACACTTTCCTTGAAAGTTGGCTGTTACCAACGTTTATAGGAGAGGCCTTCGATAAGCCGACACGGGGTTGGTGCCTGAACGTACCTATAATAAGCCTGAAGGCCTAATAAACGTACCGCCCCGCCGGTAAACATTTCGAAGCTCAAACGCTAAAATATATAAGGAGCTGATTACGAGATGTTCTTCATACTTGTTATAATACTGATCAAAACTCGAAATGCTACAGTTGAAATATAATACTGTAAGAAAACAGTCTCAGGACGAGAACTCCTGAGGAGTTTCATATCTATAAACGAAGATATTTAATTCGTGGGTCATGTTTGAAAAAGTTAAATGGTAGAAATGACAGGATGTTGCTGCGGTCTTTAGCTCTGAATCGCTGATAGTAATCAATGACGTGATTTTAGGTGTAGTTTGGTGTTGGTTTTTAAAAATACAGATTTAATTATGTAAAGGTTTTTGCTCTTTTTATAGGACCTCCATTCAGATTTAGACATGAAATACCTACCGTTGTTAATTATAGTAGTAATTATCTATGTGAAAAAATGGCTAAGTTAATAATAAATTAGTTTAAAAATAACTTTAGAAACCGATATTCTAATTATTTTATTAGTCAAAGTAAGTGGCTTATGCAATACGGCACAAATGCAAGACTAAAATAATGTTGTATATGTAATTTATTAAAACAAGTTCAAAAATTACCTACGCACGAAAACGCGCGTTTTCTTTAAACATTATTAAAAATATAAAGTTTTAAAACCTGGTGACGCCATCTGTCAGAATTATTATGTAACTATGCATACGGTAATCAAATACATTTTCGTTAATTCTATAAAATATGCAGGAGAACGTTAAACTAATTATATTTCATGTTACAATAGTAATTTTCGTTTATTTCTTCACTGCAATCGATTATCGTATTTAGTTTTGCTACTCACCGCTAGATGGCGTAAGTAACCCTGCATTTTAATTCTACTTTTTGACATCTGAAAATAAATGAATTGATTGATAAAAGCTTATAATTCGACTTTAAAAGCTCGAAATTGGAATTTAAAATGCTCAATGCATTGGAAATGTATATAAACCCAGTATTAGAATAGAATACTCTTTATTGCACACCAACAAAATTAAAAATACAATAAAAATACACAAAAATTAAGGTAAGTACAATGGGCGGTCTTATCGCTAAAAGCGATCTCTTCCAGACAACCTTTGGATGGACAGGACAAAACAAAATCAAAAAGACGGCGGTGTAAATACGAGTATATTCATAAACTTACATAAACTATATAACATAACCAGTATTTGTTAATATTATTCATTTAATTGCTTAGTTGAGGTAAAATCTGAGTAGCGAGTTTTATGTATATTATTTGAATTCCAAAATTTCCAAACAGCCATGTAAAACATAAAACGTTTTCGGCATCTTTTCATCACTCAATAGATCATAAACCACTCGTCAGTCAACTTATAATTTATGAGTATTTTTGCAATAAGCGCCACAGGAAATGGGTGGGTTTCAATATTGATCCCGTCAGTGGGAACATTCTGGATAGATGATTCATGTTTTGAATCTTGGGATTCACTGCCACTGATGAATTAACTTAGGTCGTAGAACCAGGCTCGGGCGATCAGGCTAGTGTTCTGAGTGTGATGCTATCGTAAAAACTTTCCTTCAAAGCTATTATGATAATTTTGTATTGGTTGTTTAGTTAAGGACTGGTGAATAGATAAGACTCATTAATTATGTGGCATCGAATTTCAAAAGAGGCGTGGTTAAATATTGCAAAATGTTCAAATGTTCAAAGCACATGATAGACATAAGATATTTTTACTTCATTAATTATAGTATCTTCTGTGTTAAGTATCCCTTTGTAAGATTGCTAATTGTATGATCAGCCCAACAACATATTTTTAAATCAATATTTTTAAGTTTCTCTTGTAAGTGAACATAGTTCATGCATAAATTACAATATCTTATCTAATTTAATCTAAAGAGCCCACTGGATCCCACTGCTGGGCATAGGCCTCCCTTCCCTTCATCCATTCATCCCGGTACAATACTCTTATTCCTGGGAAAATTTTGATTGACCACAACCTGGTAGCAAACCTTTTTGTTATCTACAAGTGGGTATTGAGGACCTCCGTGGCGCATTGGGCGTATAGCCGGCTAAGACGCAGGAGTTAGTGGGTTCGATTCACACCACGAAACAAATGTTTGTATGATCTACAAATATTCGTTCCGTGTCTGGGTGTTTTTCTATATATTATAAGTATGTATTTACAAAAAAAAAGTATATAAGCATTCTATCAGTTATCTGGTTCCCATAGTAAAAGCTTTGCTTAGTTTGGGGCTAGAGAGCGCTGTGTGAAATGTCCAGCAATATTTATTTATTTATGATTATAATTTCAATTAAGAATAATCGTAGCTAACTGGGTAACCTATCACCATAAAAAAATTGACAATATAAAACACTTTCTAGTCCAGGGGTGGTCAATTTCTCGGAACACCTTTGATATCCCTGTGACTCACTAATTAGGAACACCTATTTAGATTAAACGGATGTGCTCACGCCTGCGGTTTCGGTCGTGTAAGCGCTAATAACATCTCGTTAACAACGCTTGTATTTAATTTGCCGACCGCAGATTTTATTTTCAGATATTTTTATTTTTATTTGTGGTAAAATATTTATATTCTACGTTAAGGCCTGTTAGTCATCGTTCTCAATTTGGGGCTGTATAATTTAATAGGATAACTTTGTAATTATTCTAAGGGGTCTATTTATAAATTTGTACTATTACGGAAAGAGCTCATAATAATTTTCTTTACAATTAACTAATTACTAAATTATATAATAAGTTTTAATTATGTACTTAAAGCAAATTGCAACTAATTATTAGACACTATTCATCTTAGAAACTATAGGCAAGTATAGATAAAAAAATACAAATAATTAATTCAACAAATTCAAAAAATAATTCAAAATTCAAATATTTTTATTCATTAAAATCACAAGGATCACTTTGAAACGTCAATTTTAATAATAAAATGAATAATAAAAACATGAATACTAAGTACTTGATTTAATTGTGCGATTTAGTAAAAAAATGCAAGTCATAATATAGTACGTTTAAAATAACTAGTTGATGATAAATCAATTAAATATAATCAAACTTGTGACTCATTTCCGTATCTTTTTTGTTTAAAGCGCTATGTTTGTCTACCTACTGTATAAAGGACTTCAATAACTGAGACAGATAAGAACCTGCTACAGAAAGTTAACAGTTTTCACTTCTCACGCCTACAACCGCAAAAAAACATTTGTTATGGTGTTCGTTCATTGAGAAGTTTCTACAGTTTTGTACGTACAAAGTACCGACACGTCTTGGGACTGAAGATCGAGGACTAATCTCAGATAAAGTTTTTAACAAATAGGTGCTACTTACTAAAGCCGCTTGCAAGATCTTTAGAGATAAAGAACTTCGCTAATCACCGAGAACTACACTGTATATGCTTAAACAGTACTTCAACTTGCACCTGACTTACCTTTAAGTGGTTAGAAAAATTCTTGGTGGTACATAAAAATTTAATATTAAAATGCACCTAAAAATAAATTCTTAACGAACAATTCTCATAAAAGTGCAAGTTGGTGATTAATTTATAATTAATTGATAAGGTCAGTGGTCTTGCCATTAGACCAGGCCTGTATCGTTGAGGCTTAGAAGAAATTTACACGCAAATACTCCTATCCTAAATGATTATCCCTCCGTGGTGTAGTGAGCGATTAGCCGGCTCAGGCGCAGTAGGTAGCGGGTTCGATTCCCACCACGGAACAAATGTTTGCATGACCTACAGATATTTGTTTCTGTTCTGGATGTTTTTCTATATAATTATAAGTATGTACATATTTACAAAAAAGTAGGTATATAAGTGTTCTATCAGTTAACTGGTTCCCATAGTACAAGCTCTGCTTAGTTTGAGTCTAGATAACGCTGTGTGAAATATCCAGAAATATTTATATATTTTGCATATTGATCGAGCGAAGCGATATTTCTAAATCAACTTGGACAAATCGTTGTTATACTTGTATGTGTGTATGTATGTATGTTTGTTTGTCCAAGGATAACTTCCGAAGAGTTTATCACATCATCATGAAATTTGGTATATAGGTGATGGCACTATTTTGGTGTGACTAAATGAGCTAAAAATGTGGGGGGTAGGGGGGTTGCTGAGGTATTGGGGTTCAAGAGGGGTAAAAAAAAATGGAACTATCCGATCAAATGGCACGTCTAATAAAAGGTCTTTGTGAGTAAATTTCGACCTCGTTTTTATTTTTAGTTTAATTTTGGTATTTTTTTTTATACTAACCATAATAAAAACTGAACTTTGACAAAATTCACAGGGTTATACCCTGCAGTACTGTAATTTGGTATGCGTGTACACAAATATAGACAAAAGTCTGAAATCCAGAATAACTGCTAATTGTACCCAAAAAAAATTACCGAATAACATATTTATTTATTTTATGCAACCGAATAACATGAATTCCCAACCTGTAATTTGAATGAAACTGTAGGTCAAGTTAGGTGGAAACTTAATTTCGAGCACTATTTTGATAGTCAAAGATTACAAATAATATTTATTTTGTTTTTATGGGAGATTCGGGAGATCTCAGTTCGAGGCGAACCACTTGTTTATAAATATCTCATAATAAGTTCTCGAGTTACCTTTTGTTTATCCTTGTGTGCTTGGTAAGTATGAATGCTGATTAAAGTTAGCTATAAAATGATTAATGTAAAGTCAAATTCAATCTCAATTTTATTAAATTGGAATTTAAAATATGTACTCCTAAAATTTATAACTAGAAGATCTCTAACGGAGTAAGTTAAATTAATATGTCTAGGGCGCAGTGTTGCGATACTGTATTTATCTTCAGTGTGGTGTCAGTTTGCAAAACTTACATCATTGTTTTACAGATAACATCTGTAGCTAAACACTCAATGGTCGTAACTGTACCTGCGTCCAATCCCTCAATTCGTACTTGAGCCTTGAGCCTGGATGACCAAACAAAAATAACACCAATCAATTATCAACCCTAAATCCACATAACTATAACATAACATTCTAAAGCAAAGAGTATCTTTCTTGAATATAAGTGGTAATTCAAAACTGACCATTACTAATCTGTAAATAGATATTATTTTCGAATGCTGCAAGGTGTTTGTCGTATTCGAACGCAGAGATAATATTTTCACTTCGCACAAAGAAAGTAATCCGTTAAAGTAGCCGACAGCATAATCATTTTTACAATTGTTAACTAAACAAAGTCTTGCCCTTTTATTTGGTAACAAAGGGTAGAATAAATGGTGGTCGTTTTGTAAATGGTAAATTACATTACGGGATGTGTTAGCGTTGACACTCCTGAATTAGCCTTGAAAGCGTTCGTTGATGCAAATGAAATCGTTTAATCTAGTTTTGAAGTCTTCAATGAACCGGTAGTTTGAAAATAACTTATCAGTTTAGATAGATAGATAGGTATCTAATGTATTTTTGTATATTAATGGTGAATAAAGTATTTATTATACTATTTTGTATATTAAATAAATAAAATAAATATTGCTGGACATTTCACACAGCGCTATCTAGCCCCAAACTAAGCAGAGCTTATACTATGGGAACCAGATAACTGATAGAATACTGATATACTTTTTTTGTAAATATGTATAAGGGGAACTTATGTTAACGTCGGCGTCAGGCAGGTGGAGAAAGTGATTAGAAATATTTCATGTACTTATTATGAACCTAGCTTGCAGCCGCGGCTTCGCAAGCGTGGTTTATCAATACAATAAAAACACAAAAACCTTTTCCATAAAAAACACGTAGTAACTTTCATGGTGATCGGTCTAACAGTGTCGGAGTTAATCAATCTCAGATATTAATGCATAATCTGAGAGTACGCACTGGAAGTCGCAGATGACCCCCACTAGATGTAAATACAACCTGATACAGGTTGCTGGGAGCCAATGGTGCAGGCTGCATAAGATCGGGCATTCTGGAAATCTATGGAGGAGGCCTATGTTCAACAGTGGACGTCTTTTGGCTATCAAATCAAATCAAATCAAATCAAATGTATTTATTGCTTGAAATATATGTCATTTTACAAAGATGTCAGTAGTAAATACAGAATCAATACATTTCTGCCTTTCAAGGCATGCAATATTATAGTCTACAAAGTCATATTAATAATAATACCTAAATAAAAATTAATTATCATAATTATATAAAATAAAATAGAACTAATTAAAATATAAAATTAAATTTGGCATTGTTTTATCAATTATTTTTCATTTATATATTCATTTATAGTATAATAAGATTTATTTAACAGTACAGTTTTTAACTTTTTCCGAAACATGAAACTATGATGGCTAGTAAGATGAAACACCGCGACGTTGCAAATAACCTATCGATAACTAAATAGTTCCTAATAAAATTTACCATAAGAAATAATGAGATAGTGAAGCGAAGTAAAACGTTGTCGTATATGATCATGTCTTAAATGCTTAGGCTTTCCAGTTTTTAGAGACAAATACAGGTGGCATGATCATTCAAATGAAATGCAATAAAAAAAACAAATTTCAAAATATATTTAATTAACACAATGTTGATCGAGATGATATGCTTGTCTGTCTTGTAACGAACTATCTACTCTTAATCACCATTTTTTAATCCTTTGTTTAAAGTTCAATGGCTTCCTGAATTCTTATTGCCTTTTTATGTCCACATAACTTGACCAGCTATTTAGGTTAGAGGACTATTCTTTGTCTAAAACTAGTTATGCAAAATAACGACCACCGAAAAAGATTATATCTACAAAACTGTAACCAAGCGAAATTAAAATTGGGTCGTAAATTTAAGATTAATTTAGTAATTGTAAAGGAGACCGCCTCTATTTTGTATGGCGAAAAAAAGTAATGAATAATGTCTTAATTTTGAGAAGACCTACATGGGTCTGTAGGCAAACACACCGCCCAAAGACTGCACTTCACGAATTGCAATAAATTAATTACGTGACAACGAAACTGTGAGAAATTTACGCTGTGGGCGAGAAACGAGCGAGAACAGAGAGTAGCCCCCTGCTGTTAGAAGACCTCACCGATCGGCTAAAGGTAGGCTCCTGTCACTTTTGTCTCATCTTCCCACCCTTTCTCCTTTATAGTGGTAGAGTAAGAGAGATGTATGCGGCGAAGCCTTTGCGATTCGGACATCATTTTTCACGTCTCATTCAATAACTCGATGCGTATGGAGATAGTGATCGTTTTGGAATATTTCGATGGGAGCGACACATTCCCAAGGATATGGTGTTACTTTGCGTGTGGAATGTCGGCAGCATTGTTCAGCCATTTAAACGTGTCCCAGGAAAAAAATATTTTGGGCTGTAAATAAACTGCCATATTGCAGATTGCTATAAATATATTTTTGCAAATTTTATATCAAGTTATTTTCAAAATTATTCTTCTTATTCTTATTAAACAAGAAGAGCTTTAAGTCCATGAATATTATGCTTTAATCCCATTCTAGTACCTGCCACTTAAGACTTGTTAAGTATAAAGAGAGCGTTAATTGCGTTGTTCTCAAGTTGTATCTTCGGTCCATATAACTAATGGTTCGCCCCAAACTGAGATCTCACGAGTCTTCGATTAAAACAAAAAAATACAATTTGTACTCTAAGACTATCAAAATAGTGCCACAAAATAACCATACCTATAACTTGACCTACAATTTCTTTGAAATTACAGGTAACGAGAGTTCATGTCCTGTGGTTACACTTTTTTGGGGTACAAATTGCAGTTATTCTGGATTTCAGACTTTTACCTATATTTGTGTCACTTAAGCTACACGCAGACCAAATTACAGCACTGTGGCATCACTGGTGCACCCTGTGAATTTTGTCTAAGTTCAGTTTTGGCTAATAACTCAAAAACTATAAAGACTACTAAAAATAAAAACGGAGTCTAAATGTACTAATAAATACCTTTCATTTGACGTCCTATTTGATCTAATGGTCTCATTTTCATTTTTTTTATTCCTCTTGAACCCCAATATCTCAACAACCCCCCAACATTTTTAGCTCATTTAGTCACACCAAAATAGTGCCATCACTTCCTTGCTATGTATAAATTTTCACGATAATCGGATCAACGCTTCGAAAGTTATCCTTGGACAAACAAATAAACATACATACTTACATACTTACATACAATGCTGATTTGCCCAAGTATATTTGGAGATCTCGCTTCGCTCGATCAATTATAACCACTCCATAATATACGAGGTCAAAGTACGACACCAGCATACCATACAACATACTTGTCATCGGAACAACACAAAGTGGCGAGAGCAATAAACCGAAGGAACTGTCAGAATAAAATATATTTCCATAAAAATATCAGACACATCTCGACAAAACACCTTAAAATTAAATCTAGAGTTATGCCCTCACTGATATGAACGTGTAAAGCCTACTAACGTGCAATTTCTTACTTTAGTGCCAATAAACCAGGGTGCAGTTGAGTTATATCATCGTAAATAAGAATGTTTTATATATACGAATGTTTATATTATACATCGAATAATTGAGCGTAAAAATTAAATGGAGTTGAAGAGGTTGAGGATTGGCTCGGGATTGGTCGAAAACGTGAACATTGTAGTCGATTTGTTCAACCAATTGTCGATACTCGAGGGTTTTGAAAGGGTTCAGTGTATCTAAATAATTCGTTACAGTTTTTAAGATAAATATATTTCTTTCAGGGTCCACAAAACGTACTTAAACGATTTCACACACAAATATATATATATTTAAAAAAATATATTTGTTTGATCTAACGTTTGAAGGAACTTAGATGACAGTGATAACTCAATTCCTTATAAATAATAGATCCGAAAATTCTGATCACTTAAGAACAGATCATGTGACTTGAAACAGCATATTAGTTCACTTTTATGGTACAAACAAAGCTGTTAGTAACAAAAAATAATATTTTTAAACACACAATATAATTAAACATTATTGTGTCGGTCGGAGAGCCTCAGAAGTATTCGACCCGTGTGCGGCCGATGATTATCGCCGTGATAAATGGACCGCGTCAAAATATATCGTGGCCCCAACCCTCTATTGTCTCAATGAATGCATTTTTATTGTCATAATAATAAACATAGCACCAACTTAGAGCCTTTGCACACGTTCACAAATTCAGTTTCGCGTTTTTATCGATTCAAACGCGCCGATAACGGCGTCCGTTATTTCAGTGGTGCCATAAACGCGGGTTTGCATCGATACGAATGCTGCAATCTGCTTTTCGTGAAACGCACATCGTCTACCCGTTTAAAATACGTCGCTAGAGTCTACTGACTACCGTTAATCTGTTTGAGATAGAGATAGTCCCTTGGCTCGGCCGCTAGTGTTTTAACATTTTTCAATATTATATTCATCTGATAAAAGATAAATCCTCAAACATCGACGGCACTTTTATACGTTTTGAGTTTTTGTGATTATTTCAGTTCAACTTCGAACATTAGACTCGTAGTCATTCTATAAGTTTGATTTTGCTTGATTGGACGCAAAAACGCCAAGCATGTACAAGTACCTATAAGTTTTGTATTTTTCAAAATTGTTCACCTGAACCTGGTGGTAAGCTCGACTTTGATTTGATAAGTGGCGTTTAGGATTATGATGCATATCTCTCAAGTAACTCCTACGAGATCGATCGTAAATTGTTTTTTGATGCCGTTTTTATGGGGAATAGTAATTGATTTCGAATCTTATTGGCGATGCCTTTTTCATATGCTAATGTGATAGATTGAGTTTTGCTATTGCCTTTTTAGAAATCGTTCAGAGAGTTCATGTTGGTTATAGTCGTAAGCCATTAGACGGGACAACGGAGGCAGCAACGAACAAATTATCTGACGGACGTTTTTATATATTTGGGGCATACTTTATAACGTGTTTATGTGACTGGCTTTAAGAGACCGCTTCTAATTTTCAACAAAAGAAGTTAAAATGAATATATCTTTTTATAACCCGTATTCGTTTTGAATACAAATGTACCTATATTGCCGATTATGCTATATATTACTTTTAAATCGCTTTTATGTTACAAAATATTTGGACAAGGGTTTTATCGGGAGTAACATGATATTTTTACAGAAAGAACATTGTTTTGTGGTTTTATGATTATTGGACTATGAGGACGGACTGCCAAATTAGATTAGTTTCGTGGAAAGTGAACGCTATTGATTTTGGACTACCCTAATAGAAGCATGTTGTAAAAATATATTAGTTAAATTGTAGTAGCTAATTATTTTTTGATTTCTATAATTTTTATTCTTAATTGTTAACAAAAGCGCACATTTTATATTTATTTATATTTTTTTTTTACTGATCTCGAATTAAAATAATCTAGCATAAGCATATTTTCTTTCTAGCTGAAATTCGCTTGTCGCAAATTAAGATCTTGTCTACTGGATGTTGTAAAACTCTGCTATAAAATCTCGCAAGTCTCAAACAGATTTAATCTTGTTATCTGTGTCGTTGCCGCGTGTGCGAACAATTGGCCACAATGTGGTGATGGCAGCTGCTTTGCCATGCGCGTGGACAGGTGGCCATGGTCTGCACATGTACAGATTTGTAGGTTTCGGTGTCATTCAGAGATCGAAGGATAGGTTTGATTGTATGGGAGGATTGAATTGGTAGAGAGTCATGGTCTTACTACAAAAAATTAAACATTCTTTAGCGCGTGTTGAAAAAAATCATATACAAAAATTGGTAAGAAAGTTTATAAACACGCGTTTAATAGTCGTTTTACTTTTTGTGGGCAAGGTTTAATTTTTTTATGCGAGTTGCATAGTCATCGAAGAAACCGGTGACTATTCTGTAGCAATATTAAATACTGTAGCATACTTCCAGAATAAAATAAAATAAATCTTATAGTGAGAATAAAATGAAGCTATGCATGCTGGAAAATTAAACTGAGTGCACGAGAAGCGAGCGCGTTGATGTCTTTTGTATGTGAAATTGTCTTAGATTAAAACATAAAGGGAAGATACGGTACGCGCTTACATTGCTAATAGTCAAACTAGGCCCTGCTGCACTACATAGATAATCTCCCGCGCACGTTTATAAAGTAAGTCACATCACGTTATTACGTGGAGTGTCGATCCGGTGAGCGAGACAGAGTGAAGAGCATATGTTTAGTGCAAGCGAGAATGGAATAGGTCAGTCCGGTTGTGACTGAAGCGAAATTGTGTGAATGAACCTAATTTGAGCTGTCCACTTGCAAGACGCTTGTGCCGTATCTTCCCTTTTTGTATTCTTCTTCTTCTTCTTAGCGTGTCAATAGCTCTACTTATAATGTGTTAGATAGGTGCTTGGCTACATTGATGGCGTCAGGAGAAGCCATTTTTAAGTTTTTTGTTTTATATTAATCTATTTTGTATTCATCTTGTTGCCTTCGAGCAGGAGTGGTGGAGTGTCGCACAGGACAGAGATAGATAGAGAGACTTGGCGGAGACCTTTGCCCAGCAGTGGGACAATATAGGTTGACAAAAAATAATACTCTAAGGAAATTCTAGTTAAAGTTTAAATAAACCTCTAACAACCTTTTTTACCTAAGAATGTGTACTTTAAAATAATAACCATAAAATTATTCCAGTGCGTGGTTGCCACCTGAGAATCTTTCGGCCCCAACAGCCATCAGTTCTTCGAGCTGTGTACTGCCCACTGCCAATTCAGCTTCCTTTGTAAGTAATCTCGTAGAGAAACACCCAGTACAGCCCTATCCGTTCCGCGAGCGACCTCGAGCCATCTAATGAGGCCCATAGTAATATACCACTGGAAAGCGCAGTTTAAGACGCCCCCTCTCCTTAGATGGAAATACGACCTAATACAGGTTGCTGGGAGTCATTGGGTGCAGGCCAAAAAAATATCAGTTGCTCTGGATATCTATAGGGAGGCCTATGTTCAGCAGTAGACGTCATTTTGGTTATAATGATGCAAATTATTCCCTTTTAACATTCGAATACAGAAAAAGTCAAAGGAAAACAATAGAGAAACATAACTAATGATAAAAAGATGTGTGAACCATTAGGTATTACAATAATGACTATTATATTCCAGGTGGCTGATCGTAACAATACAAGTACGTCTATAGCAACCGGCTCAAACACCTTAGCCAACATTAACGGAAATACCACCAGCGAGCCTCCGCTTCAAAGCGGCCGCAAATTCCTCCGCATATTGTGCGATATCCTGTCAAAGTCATAAATAACCCTGAAACGATCGACACGTCATCCTTCCCGCACAAAAACCTTCAATTTGACGTCTAAATTATTGCCAGAGTGCGTTTTCAGCAAGCGAACCGCCCCGACCAACCCCCGCACAGATGAACCCCGCTCCAACAATAGCAACACCGAATACATCAGATAAAAGAATTTTCAAAACAAACTCAAAATACTAAAGCGTTTGACACGAGCATCCGCTCGACCGCAAAAAAGCGTGTCCAATCGCACCGGAAAATTGAACCTTATGTCAATATTTTGAGAGGCTAGTTCGTTATGCCGTCGCACGCGCTTTGATCCCGCGATAGATCTCAATAGCGGTGATTAAAGGCGCCTGTGATTTTGGTTGAATGCTTTTTTTCTGCGCTGCCTTCATCGGCCGTACAAAACGGCATACTACTGTAGAAGACTGTACAATTATTGAGCTTTGAATGGTTACAGCGGGGGTGAAGTGCTCATAAATTGTTATTTTTTCTACCTATCTCGGGTTTGAATGTTGGAAATCTTTTAAAAATCATAAACGGTTTTTCTATGGTGGATTTATTGTATGTGTGACGGGAGGTGTTGGGGTGTTGTTTGTTAGAATACACTATTTGCTAATTATACGGTTCGATATTTTTGGACATGTTTGATCCGATCATAAAAGTTAGGGTAGATTTGTTACAACGCTTCCGGCATCGATGTAAATCTAAGCTACTATTAAAATAATTAGCTGACCTTAAACTTTTCAATTATGTTATTGGAAGCTTTCATAACATCAATATGAAGGTTAGTCACTAACTTATTATTAACTTACTTTAAAAACGGTACCTAAGCAAGTGTTTACTACATTAATGAATTAATCTTTTTTATTTAAAGCAAGCTAACAGCAAAATCAATGTGTAAAATATTTAACATTGCATACGTTAAACACTAAATATGGCTTTACCTATACAAAAACTGTACCATAACACCTTTTTATTACCCATACTACGCAATAAACGAAATTTGATTTGAACAGAAATAAAAAAATGTATAATTGCCGGTCTTATGGCCATATAGGGATTTTTTCAAGACAAACTTTGAATGGAGACGAGTATTATCAAATTTTAATGAACTTTCTGTCATATCTATTTAATTGTAATCTGCTGTTACAACATAGCCACTGAAGTATGCAAAAAATTCTCTTTTCAAAAGTAATCTTTTGAAAGCTTTTGCCTTTGTCTTCATTCAAACCCTTCTCTTGTCTCTGGGTCCGATTCGCTCCGCAACATCTTCATTGAGTCAAGGTGTTAATAGGTGCTGCTTATGAGGGCGAGGCGTGATCGTAAATTTGTCCGTTCAAGGACATACAACAAAAGGACCAAGTGTCGTTCAATCCCAAAGTCGCTTTTACAAGAGGCTGCCTATGACGCGCGTGTGGGCCGTATATTGATATGGTTATTATGGATAAGACTGCATTAAATTTACTTTTTGAATATTGTTTCGTTATAACGGAAAAGAACCGCATCCCTGGTGAGCCGCATGAGTGGAAGCACCAACAGCTTCCTGGCCGTTGTTGCCGGGAATAGGAGCTCATATATCATGAGGCGCTGGATGGCTTTGCTTAAGTCGATCACATGCCTGAGGGCTTAGCCAAGTTACAGTCGATTACAGAAATTGAAATTGAAAAAGTCGATTGGCGATGACGCTAGTTGATAAGTCCGAAAATATATGGGATTCGACACATGCCATAGAAATACCACGTGGTATAGCGACAACAAATTATGTATATAGAAATCGAATCGATTCGGAGCGAATGTAATTTGGCTAAGGGCCCTAGTATCTCAGTAGATACGCTCAAGATACAATTTTACCTCATTTTATAATTTATCTTTTTGTGTACCTACTAACAATAATTTACAGTAAGAATTTTTTTTGTAACAAAAACTATGGGTCCCTGTCTGATCTAAAATAAACGTTTTTATTTATTTATAACTATGGTCGTACAACTTTGTGTGTGTAACTGGTATACATTTATGTTTAAAAAACGCCAGTTTTCGTACGTCCGTTACCTTTCCGTTAGGTCCGCTGACATGCATCGCAATATAATCAAAGCTCAAATGTAGTAAAATATTAAATTAGGTTAGTTGGTCTTACAGCATAATATATTTGATGTTTTATTTACTGCGTAGGCTAGTGACGCCAAAGTACAATTTAAATGCTAACTAATTATTGAACACTTGCTTAATATAAAACAAGACGAATTAATACCCTAAATTGTTTAGTTGAAGCAAGTTTATCGTTCATGCAAAAACATAAATTTCTTATTTTATATTTATTTTTATGCCCAAAATTAATGAAACCTATGATAAAAAGAGCATGTGTGCAATTCACACGTGGTAGAAGTGAAACCTTAAAAAATTTTGGATTCAAGATAATGAGACGAATGTAAAATTTCGACGAATGTAAGATGATAATTGTAGATTTTAGTAATGATCATAGTGATGCAAAGTTAGATAATTATTAACACGAGTGGAGGGAGTACGAAGCAAAGCACAAAGAGAACTACGAACATAAGAAACACTGTATAATGCTTCCTATCTCATTTTCTCCTACGTTAAATCTTATGAATTTATGTGTCTGCCTCTTTTTACGGTCGCTTTTTCGTTTCATCGACTTTCAAATCACAACGATGCTAAAGAAGTTTCACTTCAATAATTAATAATTGGAGATTATTTTATTTCTGTAACGTTATGTATTTTAAGATAAATAAAAACCATTCAATGCATTATTACTTTTATCCGTATTAAGAAACAAGCAATCACTGTATCATTTCAAACAATTTATTTAACAAAGTCTTATCCACATTAGTCTAACAAACTCAAATCTCAATAGGTCACCACTGTCCTCATGAATGGGTGGTATCGTCGGGGGCTCTTTACAACGCTCGTTTTGTATGGAATGTTGTAACAAAAAAGCCTTAGATACACACAATGATACTTTCACATATTGCAACCACGAAACAAATAGTTACCGAATCATCAACTTTATTATTTGGTTCATAAGGTTCATAAGATGTTTTGGTGGGTAAGTATTTTTGGTTTTGATAAATAAAACAATCTAAGTTACAAGATTCAGTGGAGTCTGGGAGGAGTTTGTTTCTACGCTTTATTAATTATGTCCAATTAATTTTGGGACGGTTCATCTGACGCGGCATTTTCGCCATTTTAGAAACGGTGGCCGATTTGGTTAGTTGTTTGTTAACTAGTTTATTTATGAAGTTTATAAATTATGAGTGTGGGAACTTCAAATGAGGTTTTGTCATTTTATATTAGTAGGTTTTTCTATAGGTCTCATAAGAAGGGTCGCTCAGCGGGCTATGGAGAAGGTTATGCTTGGTGTTTATCTACGAGATCGAATCAGAAATGAGGAGATTCGTAGATAAACTAAAGTTACTAACATAGCACAAAGGATTAGCAAGCTGAGGTGACAGTGGGCAGGGCACATATATCGAAGAACTGACGGCCGTTAGGGCAGAAAGGTTTTTGAGTGGTTACCACGCAATGGAAAGCGCAGCCAGCGTAGGACGGCCCCCCACTTTATATAAAGATGACCTGTTGCTGGGAGCCGTTGGTTGCAGGTAGCGAAAGATCGGTTCGAAATTAATGGGGGAGGCCTATGTTCAGCAATGGCCGTCCTGTGATATGAATGTGATGACAATGATTAGGGTTATCATATATCATAGTCATATTTTGTATGAATTTGTATAATCAAAAACATATAAAATTAACTACATTAATTTACAGAAACAATAACACAACTATCACATGCGCTAAAGATATTCAGATATACGCGATCTTTAGATAGCCTCAGATCACAACCAGGAGGAAATGTTTTAAATACTTATTTTTTTATATCATCATCATCATCATCAACCTATAGCAGTCCACTGCTGGACGTAGGTCTCTCCCAGGGTGCGCCATTGAGCCCGATCCTCAGCTCTTCTCATCCAATCCTTGCCAGCCACGGCGCGCAAATCGTCACTCCATCTAGCCGGAGGGCGTCCTACACTTCGCTTGCCTAGACGTGGTCTCCACTCCAGAACACGTTTACCCCAACGGTTATCGGTTCTGCGGCAGATAAGACCGGCCCACTGCCACTTCAGCTTGCTGACCCTCTGAGCTATGTCGATCACCTTGGTTCTCTGTCGGATAACCTCGTTTCTGATTCTATCCTTCAGAGAAATTCCGAACATAGCCCTTTCCATAGCTCGCTGAGCGACTTTCAGTTTGTGGACCAGTCCCACCGTAAGTGTCCATGTTTCGGCTGCGTAAATCATCACAGGTAGGACGCACTGGTTAAATACTTTTGTTTTTAGGCATTGTGGGATGGGTGACGAGAAGACCTGACGAAGTTTCCCAAACGCTGCCCAGCCCAGCTGAATTCGCCGGTTTACTTCTTTCTCGAGGTTGTATCTACCCAATCGCAGAGTCTGCCCAAGATAGACATACTCATTCACCACCTCGAGAAGAGTTCCAGCGACTGCAATCGGCTCTGGGATAACACGATCATTGATCATGATTTTAGTTTTGTCTAAGTTCATTCCCAGGCCGATGCATCTAGAAGCAGCAGCTAGGCTATTCAGCATCTGTTGCAGCTCCTGCACCGACTCTGCCATTATGACGATATCGTCGGCAAATCGTAAGTGCGAGATGCATTCCCCGTTGATGTTGATGCCCTGTCCATTCCAACTCAGCGTCTTGAACATATCTTCCAGTGCGTTGCGTTTGTAAACAATTTGGGGGATATAACATCCCTTTGTCTTACTCCGCGGCGCAACTGGATTGGTTCTGACTGCTGGTTCTGGATATGAACTGACATGGTGGCCTCGTTGTATAGACATCTCAGCACCTCGATATATCGCCAATCGACCTGGCAGTTCGTTGCAGGGACTGCAGAACAGCCCAGGTTTCGACGGAGTCAAAGGCTTTCTCATAGTCCACAAACGCCAGGCACAGGGGTTGATTATATTCCTCTGACTTCTGTATAATCTGCCGCACTGTGTGAATGTGGTCTATGGTGCCATATCCTCTTCGAAACCCGGCCTGCTCCGGTGTTTGAAATTCGTCAAGCCTTCGCGTAAGACGGTTCGTGATGACCCCAGAAAAAAGTTTATAGACATGGCTCAGGAGTGAGATTGGCCTATAGTTTTTCAACAAAGATTTGTTTCCTTTCTTGAAAAACAACACCACAATACTCCTGTTCCATGCCCTCGGAGTTCTCCCATGGTCTAAGACGGAATTGAAGACACGTTGGATCTCCTTCAGAACAGGGATGCTCCCTGCCTTTAGAAGCTCTGACGTGATACTGTCTTCACCTGGGGCTTTTCCGTTTTTTAACTGTTTCAGAGCCATCTCGATCTCGTCCTGGCTGATTTCTGGCAGATCATCCGTATAGTGGCGAGTTAGAGTGGCTCTAGCATCCTCGTTGCTGGGTTCGGGACGTGGGGCCTGCGAGGCGTACAATTGGCCATAAAAGTCTTCGATCTCCGCCAAGATCTCCGGCCTGGAGACGACGGTTTCTCCACTCGATTTAGTGAGCTATGTCAGATGGCTCCTACCAAGTCGCTGCATAAATACCTTTGACCCCCGATTTTGCTCAATCGCTTGTTCAATGCAAAGAGTATTGGAGCGACGAAGGTCATAGCGTATGCGCTTCACGATGGTTTTATTGAGAGCCCGAAGTTCTGACATCGTCGAGGGGCTTACTGGTGTCTCTCGTCGTTTCTCCATTAGTCGATGGGTCTCTTCGGAATACTTGTACTTTCTGCCCGTACGTCTTTGCTGGCAAAATTTTGTACCCTCTTCCCTGAGGATGTCCACAACATTTTCGAGGTCCCGGTCGACATCATCAGTAGGTTCCAAGGTAGAGAATCGATTTTCAAGTTCAAGTTGAAACTTTTCGGACCCCACCACGGTTTGGAGCAGGTTCGGTCGGAGCTTAGACTTCATCAAGCGGGCGCGTTCAAGCTTAAAGTCGATATTCAGAGTACTTCGAACGAGTCGGTGATCGCTGCCGGTGTTGAACCTGTTGATCACCGAGACATCTCTGAATATATGCTTCTTGTCCCCTACTATGAAGTCTATCTCGTTTTTAGTCATAGCGTCGGGGCTCCGCCATGTCCACTTCCTCTGCGGACTTTTCTTAAAGAAAGAATTCATTAAGAAAAGCTGTTCCCTCTCTAGAAAGTTGACCAGCATTTGCCCCCTATGATTCCTGCATCCATAACCGTGTGATCCTACTGTCGATTCTCTCCAATTCTGGACCCCTACTTTCGCGTTGAAGTCCCCCATGACAATATTAAAGTGGGTCTTAGTGGTGGAGTGTAGTGCCTTGGATATGTCATCAAAGACAGACTCCACCTCATCATCCGAGTGTGTCGAAGTCGGCGCATATACTTGGATAACCTTGAGGGAGTACCTCTCGGTCAGTTTTACTATCAAGTATGCTACCCTGGTCGACACACTGGATACTTCAGTGACGTTGTTGGTGAGGGACTTATGTACCAGGAACCCGACGCCACCTTGGGAGATTTGGTCGCCTTCTCGGAAGTACATGAGATTCCCTGATTCCAGAGTTATGGTGTCCTCTCCCTCTCTTCGAACTTCACATAACCCCAGAACGTGCCATTTCACCTTCTCAAGCTCCATTTCGAGCTGGGCCAGATGTTCGTCCAGCCATAGCGTGCGTCCGTTAAACGTAGCCAGGGTCAGTTGTTGGGATGGGCGGCCTTTCGTAGCCCGGGGATTCCTAGCACCCCCTACCCTGCCGTTACCATGGCCGCCGCCTTGGCCAGGAATAGCAGAGTTGCCGGGAACTGGGGGCCATTTCCTTTTTGTGCACATATCATTGGGAGGTTTTGCCCATAATCACCACGCTGGGCATGCGGGTTGGCGATCGCAGGGGCACATCTTGTCAAGCCAGCAGATGCTGCGGCCCATCAACGGCCAGAGTTTAGATGTGCCAATCTAGGAAGGGCTATCCCGCCATCGACCGGACGCCAGAGCCTCGTTGGTTACTGCAGGATGCACCGCGAGCAGGTGAGGTTGACATTAAGAGCATTGGTGGTGGTTGCCCCCTTACATCCCATTTTTTTATATATTTTTTTATATTTGACGACCTCCGTGGTGCAGTGGGCGAATAGCCGGCTGAGACGCAGGAGGTAGCGGGTTTGATTCCCGCCACGGAACAAATGTTTGCATGATCTACAGATATTTGTTCCGGGTCTGGTTGTTTCTCTATATATTATCAATAAGTATTTACAAAATAAAAATTATACAAGTATTCTATCAGTTATCTGGTTCCCATAGTACAAAGCTCTGCTTAGTTTGGGGCTAGATAGCGCTGTGTGAAATGTCCAGCAATATTGATTTATTTATTTTATTTTATTTATATAAATAATTATTTTATATATTTTTTATACGTTTTTAATACTTATTGCTCCGTTAAAATATTTTAAAAATTTGTTTATAAAACTTAATAATCAATAAAAATATTGTATTCAAGCGATATAATCTTCCATCATTTATAAAAACTTGCCTTTATTTTTTGTTTGTTCTCTATTTGTTATATCGGTGTCACCGTGATTTCACACGTCTATAGCTTACATTTTATAATATTTCTTTGTGAGCGGTCGCCTGACCGGCGCCGGCGCATCCGATCACCCGATTATTGTTAGAGACCCAGAAATTCCTTTATTTGACATACGTGGTTTTGTGTTTGGTGGCATTTTCTGTCTTGCTAAGGTTCGATTGTCTGCTGGCAATTTATCGATTTTTAGGGGTGCTGTTATGCCATATGATCACGGTTTATTTGAATAAAAATATTATTTGATGGACGTTAAAAAATGGAAGTTAAAACATAAAAAATTCAAAAACCTTCCAGTGCGTTTAACAAGTCACAAAATATTTTTTTTGTCCAATCTATTAATACTTAAATAAGTACGTTAAGTGAGAACTTTATACTCCTTTTTAAGAATAATGCGCGCACGAGTGTTAGATTTGGCATAGTTAATGTTTATATGGCGAAGACCCCTCTTACTCCATCCCCTTCTTCTTCGAAAGCTAAAAACGAAATACCTATTGTTGAATTTCAAACACTGTGGACTGGCAAGTAAATATAGGTATATGTACTCGTATTTATTAAATATATACAAGTAAATATATATATATATATTTAGAAAAGAACTCTACATTGTTCTCATCGATTAGCAAATCTAAAATTTTCCAATACATTTCATCAAAACGCCGAATTTTGGAGCAAACGTGAAATTTGATCCTAAAAGTAAGATCATTAAATTGTCGAAGAGCATTTGAGATAACAATACAGACACAATAGTTAAGCTATCGAATTACCTTCCGGCTTAGTAGCATAGTAGTTAATTCAAATTAACAGTGGACAAAATATACTAATATTTTTAAGATTTAAGCAAAATTTATGTAAAAAATGGTTGTAAAAGTAACCTCAAAAATAAACACAATTTAATACGCATTCACACCACTCTACTATACAATAATATACAGTACTTCACTGTCTTTCCGATTTATTTATTTACCGATTTATATTTAACTTTCAAATTGATGATCAAATGGAATTAAGATTAAATTAAATAATAATATTAATTAATTACGTATGAACTACCTACTCATAATATCAATCACAGAACGCCCACTGCTGAACCTAGGCCTCCCTCATAGTTTTCAGAGTGACCCAACAGTCTGCATCCAACGGTTTCCAGCAACATAGTTTTTCCATTTAGTGGGGGGCCATCCTGCGCTGCGCTTTCCAGTGTGTTGTCTCCACTCGAGTACCTTTCTGCCTCAACGACCGAAAGTTCTTCAAGCTGCCCACTGCCATTTCAGCTTGCTAATCCAGTGACTTTGGTTCGTCTACGAATCTCCTCATTACTGATTCGATCTTGTAGAGAAAAAGAAGCATAGCTATCTCCATAGCACGCTGAGCGACTTTGAGCCTTCTTATAAAGCCCATAGGGAAAAACTACGTTTCTGTACCATTTCATCACTGGTAAAACGACGCTGAGGTATTTTGAAGACGTCACTTTCCCATTCAATGTTTTTTTATGTTATGTTTCTTTAAATAAGCCTAAAAATTATGCAAATAAAAACATTTATTTCAAATGACATGAAATAAGTTATGACTGAAACATTAATTCAATAAAAGAAAGCCGTACCGTTTATTACGTGACCCTTCTTATAAAGACCACCAAGTGAAACGTGCCAAAAGAATACAAACACCAAAAAAGAACACAGCAGCCTAACAAAACAATCTTGAAGTACAAATATAAAGAAAAAAAGTATATATGTCACAGTATATTCACACGAGCACAGATTATGAATCAATTAACGCGGCTAAAGTAAACTTGCTGGGGAACGAATCCTTCGTTTGTTTATTTATTTTCACTGTGGCCCTGTAAGACGATTTTAAACTTTATGTTCAAAGGATACGGTTGTAAATAGATGAGGGTTGCATTTGAGAGGTATATTTGACCACACAAGGGTGGTTTAAAATCATCTTGTAAAATAATTATAGAAATATTAAAGGTGTATAAACTTTATTCTAGTGTGATAAACGAATTCAGAAGAATATTATAACACTAACTGACATGCTCCAGTTTCGCGCGGATTTGTATCATAAAAAAATATAACCTTTAGCGCTCAGGTTAAGTGTAGCTTTCTACCTCTGAAAGAATTATCAGAATCGGTTCAGGTGTTTTTGAGATCACCCCTACAAACATACGAAAACCAGACAGATTTACCTCTCCGATATGGAAATGCCTCATGTTGAGATTGATCAAAGTTACCTAGGTTGGTAATTATCATTGCGAAGACGTTTATTTACCTAGGTTGGTAATTCTCATTGTGAAGACGTTTTGTTTTTGTTTTTTTATTGTATTGTTTTTTTCCTTTTATATACCTACTAATTTAGTCATTAAGTAATTAACTAACAGTGGAAATGGATTTCTGTAGTCCAAATAAAATATTTTCATCACCATCATCATTCTCTGTCCGTGTCGACCCACTGCTGGGCATAGGCTAAAAATTAGATTAGCCGTGCACTAAAGTAATGGGGTGCGCCATTTAAGACTGAAAGATCTATACCGTTTTTAAACTTTTACTACCCGTGTTACGTCAAGGAAGGAACCTCATCCCATACAAGTTGGTACTTACGAGTATGAACAGTGCAGAAGATCAGCTTAGTACAAATTTACAATGAGCTATTACAGGCACACTCACATAGACGCGCGTGTAAGACGATCTTAAATCAAGTACCAAGACCATACTTAAATAATGTTATGTGTTACATAATTCATTAGATTAGATTAGATAATACTTTATTGCACACCACGAAACAAATACATATAAAAAAAAACAACTACGTAAATCTATGGATACAATTGGCGGTCTTATCACTAATTAGCGATCTCTACCAGACAACCTTTGGATGGAATGGACTGTGTAGACATTACCTGGGGTGTACCTGACATACTACATGTACTTACATACTAATACTAATTATATAAATTAGGTAGTTGTAAATTTACTTCTGATAATTCACGTTAAAATATTTACTAGACAACGAATACACGTTGTTACCAAAATTTTTGTGTATAGATAGATAATTATTTATTGCAAACCATAAAACAATACAATTGAAAAGAACAACGTGAATTGATGTGATACAATTGGCGGTATTATCGCTAAATAGCAATCTCTACGAGACAACAAAAGAAAATGTGTTTGATTGTACAATATTGTAGGTGCCAGCCCTAGCGCTACGGTCGAGCGTAGGGTAATTATAATCAAGATCGGCCCGAGCTGGACTTCTGTGCCTATTTTGTGCAACTACGTCATTTTTATATTGTACTATTAGCTCTGAATAAAAATACCCATTGACCAGTAAATTACATAATCAGTTCAAAGGTTCCTAACTTTATATGTCTATTACAAGTGCAGATATTATTACTCAATAAAAATATAAAATTTACTACAGTTGAATAACATTCACGAGCCACTTATTCATCAAACATCAGTCAATGAAGCCTATTTACATATTGTGATTCATATCCAACAGGGTCCATGCAAGGAGAAATACGTGGGCCCTTGTCTTTTAAGGGGCCAGTACGTTTTAATTTGGAACATAACACACTTTACCTAAAATAATAAGTAACAAAGCGTATCTACTGCATTTTTTGGACAAAATAATGAAAATGACTTGTCTAAATGAAAATTTACAGATACTAGTAGATTATTTAATTTGAAATGTTTTGTATTGTTTTTTGTTTTAATACTTTATTGCACAAAAAGAAAAATGTACAAATGGAGGACTTAATGCTAAAAACATTTTCTACCAGTCAACCGTGACAGGTAAAAAATTTAGGTTGGCGTGCTTAACTAGGTACTAACAATTAATACAAATAGAAATAAAAAACAACTAACTACCTAATGTTTAGCTGATTTAGCTGTTTACCTATTATTTTACACACCAAAATTGTGCCATCACTACCTACCTATATACTTAATTTCACGATTATCGGATAAACGCTTCGAAAGTTATATACATACATACATACTTATATACATACATACTTACATACATACAATATACATACATACTTACATACATACAATATACATACATACATACATACAACGCCGATTTGCTCAAGTTGATTTGGAAAAATTAAATATCATATACTACCTGACACTTACAAAATAATAACATATACTGATAAACTAAATAGAAATTAATATATTTAAAACTTATTTTTAGTATATTTTTTCAAAGATATGTCTGTATATATACCGTAAATTGGACATACTATTTTTAGACCCACATTGCACCCTACCAATGCCTGTACCGCATGCCCACTCGAGTTAAACGTCCAGCCCCCGCATAGTAGTTTTCGGGGCGCCATACTGTACGCCCGAAAACGCGCCTTCACTCAGGTCTTAGGCCAAAGCCCGAGTGCCCACAATCTATATACATATGTATATAAAAATGAATCCCTGTTTCCCGTGGCCATGCATAAAAGTTCGTTAAGTGTAGACTAACGTTTTGATATAACATGCCCCAAATGCCCTTTCACTCAGTTCTTTCACAAAATCCGTCCCCTTCTAGTCCCGTTACACGCTATGTTTCACCAAAGGCGTCAATGCGATGGGCTACGTCAGTACAGTACAATTGACATCTAACAGAAGAACAGGTGAACCTCTCCGTGACTCATATAAGTGATTCAAATTTCAGCAAATCTCAATGTGGAATCTATGTAAGCGAACTTGTCCTATCTGGATTGTTGTCGATAAAATTGCTACGAAGGTCAAATCTGTTCCTTTTCGGTATCTGCCTAATATTAATTCTAAAGAGAAACAGAATAGAGTCTTAACACCTAGCTTATACTATATTTGCAAGCGGTTAATAAGAATATTAATATACAGTATGAAGAAATAAATGTAATTTTTCCAGAACTTCATAATAACGATTCTGATCGTTAAGATGATCTACTCGTATATTTTCAAACGTCTCGGAGTTTTCCTGTAACGCGTTTATCTTGATCTTGATAGAAAACATGATTCACGCTTAAACTGAATCAAATTAGAGCAATCAGAGTATGGAAGAACTTTTTGCACAATTACATGGAATCACCATAATACATATACATATTATACCATTATATTATTGAAAGGATTATTTGATCCAGCATCAAAATTCGTCATATATTTTTTCACGCGGATTTGGCCCCGTGATTCATTTTGGATGGCCTCGGATGCTGATACCTTGGTATATCGGAACTAACAAACAATGGGAGTAGAAATCCGGTGGTTTCCTGAATAGTATATTAGTCATGAACAACATGTACTAGAATGGTAAAGTACTATCCCCAACTCACTTAAAAAAATTAAAAATGTATGAGGTATTCTCGACGACCTCCGTGGTGTAGTGGGCGAATAGCCGGCTGACACGCAGGAGGTTGCGGGTTCGATTCCCGTTGCAGAACAAATATTTGCAGTATCTACAGATATTTGTTTCGGGTCTGGTTGTGTATATGTATAAGTAGAATACTCATCAGTTATCTGGTTTTCATAATACAAGCTTGCTTACTTTGGGATTAGATGGCGCTGTGTGAAGTATCCAGCATTATTTACTTATATATATTCTACTCCCCAAAATAGCTTGGCTTACTGGTTATAATTTTCATGTCAAAATATCCTTGAATTACCATACATGCTCTATTTAATTTTAACAGTCAGGTTAGTTAGGCACCCCAACCATACAAAAATGTATTTGCGTGATCCTTGACGGGTCAATAATAAAATAATTACATGGCATATAACACCAACGAGTTAACATAAGACCCTGATCCCAGGATTTCCTGTACCGTTGGTATCACGAACTACGAGTACTATGGTACCAATGCATCCAGATCCGGAGTATAATGTTTAAAAACGATTAATGTCCCCTTAAAATACTCGTAACTTAGGTAAGATATAAGGCGCAATTTCCAAGATTTGGTCTCCAAAAATAAGCAATGACAATTTCATTAACACTTTATTGACTATTGTAATCATGACGAAACAAAACGCAATATTACTAAGGTTTCAAAATATGATTGATTTGTTTTGAATAACGACTGAGGAATTCTGAGAAACTTTCACTATTATATTGATCTTTTAATTCCAGTGATAATTTGAATTATCTTGATAATATGTGAACAGAAAACTTTGAACCCCTTTCTTATTGCTTGCACGGAGGAGTGTGTGATTTGGCATACCTAGTTAAAGTTTATATGGAGAATAAGAGGCGATAAAATAAAGCTGAGAAACCTCGTGAATTACGATCTAATTTTGACAATTGTGCAACCAATCATTATTATTATGGTAAATTCAATAGTGAAACTGGGAGACACTATACTGACGGGAAGTAGGCCATTATGCAGATAGGTATGTGATATTCTAGTTTCCTTATATAGGGGAGAAACTCTACTTATTTAGTATTAGCGATATTTACGTAAGCAGCTAGTATTATAGTTACATATATGTACTTTATCACATTTCAATGAGGTTGACATTGAACTTAAATGACGAAAGTCTGACAATGGAAATCCCGAAAAAGCAATCACGAAACGGGTAAGAAAGTCCCCGGAACTTTCAACCAATTCACTATCTAGGTCCGGCTGAGGCCGTCAAATTATGTAAATCTATTATATCCTTATTCATTTGTGACAAGGTTCAAAATTAAGCAATATTTCTGGGTTTGTGTATGTAATCTGTAATTGTCGCTATTGGCAAATGGTTTGGGTGAGTCATAGCGTTCATTATTGTAATTTGCCGTGAGAAATGCCGACAGATCTGACGATGAAGAATTTTACTCCATCCGGAGTAAGTATATTTGGCTCCGAAAGTTCAGCGATGGAAGTACTGACCATGACATACTTCTTCATCTGGATTAATTTACTCTTACCTTAAAGGTAAGATTTATCTTCGTTTGACCACAATCTCACCTGATGGTAAGCGATGATGTGGTCTAAGATGACCCACAAAGATCTAGAAGGAACCTATTTACTCTTACCTTACTTAAGGTAAAAGTAAATAGGTTAAGTAAGATAGGTAGTAAGGAACCTATTACTATTAACTAACCTATAGATCTTCGTGGGTCATCTTAGACCACATCATCGCTTACCATCAGGTGAGATTGTGGTCAAACGAAGATAAATCTTACCTTTAAGGTAAGAGTAAATAGGTTCCTTCTAGATCTTCGTGGGTCATTTTAGACCACATCATCGCTTACCCATTATTAGCCGCTATTGGCCCAGATTGTATTCTTTAGGAAAAACAGACGATGGTAAAGTGTTTCATACCTTAGCTGTACGCATAAAGAACGTAGAACTAAAACGGTGTGTGCGAATGAGTGGTATATCAACTAGCTATGGATGGTACTGTGCTGTGCACCTGCTTGTCCTTTGATGGAAGGAAGATGGTGGGATGAGATAGTATTCCTCAAAATTCCTGGGCACATTCCCCAAAATGTATTCTGTAAAAGATTGATGACGAGCAACTAAGTTGCAACTTAGCTTGTTAGTGATAATAATTCGTAAAATAATCATATTATCTCCTAATATGATCTAAATATCCCTTAGTGTGTGCAATCCACCACGATCCTGCGCTAGTCTTCGTGGTAAAATCCCTACTAATATTGTAAATTCAAAAGTAACGCTGTCCGTCTGTCCCTTCAACTGAAATTGAGCTTCAGCTCAAATTTCAGAATAAACGGATGAAATTTGGTATATAAATAGATTATAACTAGGATTGGGACACATACTACTTTTAACCCGACTGCGCAGAAGTAGGGTAATGTTTTTATTGACAAACCATGACAACGAAGCCGCGAGCGAGTCAGCTAGTAATAAAAAATAATATATACATATATGTAGCAAAATGGTTGGATGCGTTCCACTCTGACTGGAGATTTCTGAAGAACGCATGAAATGGAAGGAAATGGGGGAGACCTTTGCCCAGCATTGGGACAGTATAGGTAATTAAAAAAAAATATAACAAAAATATTTTCCAAAAATATAAAAATATTTGTCTTGAAGTAATTTGTTAATTATACAATAAACGTTGAAAATATTGGTCACAACGAGGGCATATAATGTTACGGCAATTACAGCCAATATCTGTTGGTACTGCTTTGCATCATGTCCAGTGGTTCTCAATTTTGTCCAGAAAACATTATTATCATATGATTTACTTATATGGCAGTTTCCACTATGCTGCAACTAAATGCTGGAACAATATTCCACCGCCGATTCGGGACTTGCGTAGCGTCCATGCTTTCAGAGCTAAACTGAGATTGTTCCTCATTGATTTCCAAAAGTCTCACGAACTCCTCAAAAACGAAATTTCTATATTGTAGTTTTTCCATTTTTATTCACTCCTTTATATATCCTAATATCCTTTCTCGCTTCTGGCAGCCTGATTATTTAGCAGTTTGACCTTTGCTTAGCAGTGGGACTGATTAATGCACATTCTCGCCTAGTTCTCCCCAATCATCTACATTTTTGTTTTTTTGTTGTAACTTAATATAGCTAATATTTATTATTAATTTATTATTTTCTTAGTATGGTAACTTATATTTATCTACATATATATTCATATTTTTCGTAATTGTAGTACTGTGCGGGCATCCGTGATATCTTCATTTTTAAATGGTTCCAACGGAAGATCAGCGTTGTGCCAAAAGCACAACAAATGCTGAGTTGGACACCTTTTTGTGACGTCGGTCGTTTAGATGTAGGTAATTGTGAGACACACATTTGTTAGGTATTGCTGTTCTTGTGTGCATGAATATGTTCTCTTGTGTGTACCTTACTTGTGTGCTGTGTGTGTTTTGTACCATCACAAATAAATGTTTTTTCTTTCTTTCTTCATAAAATCATCGTACATGTTAGCGCCAGGGAACTTAAAAAAAACAACTTAGCGCTTATGCAACTTAGCGGGAATTGACCATGAAGGTATGGCTGTTAAATTAATTTTCAGCCCGTCCAGACCTCTAAGGGCTTGGAGCGGTGACTCGGAAACCAAGGTTATGCGAGTCTGCGGTTCAGCTTTATGAAAATGTTTTATCTGAAAGATTAGTTATGGATAACCCGGACAAAGGAATGAAACAAGGATGTTGTAGGAGTTGAAAATATGTGGGCAGCGTTCTACCTTTTTCCAATATGGCGATCATAGACTTTCGGACGGTCCAATCCAGGTGCAGAAGTCTTCAAGACTTTGGACCACGCGGTTTCTTCGGCTTGGCTGGCCAGCCACCTTATCACCACAAATCACTCCTTGTTTGGTCTCCACTGTCCATTTTCACAATCGACAGCACCTTTATAGTCTTAAAACACCAACAGTTAAGCAATTGTAATATATTTTGTATTTTTCGTCCTCTCACAACGCTAGTCAGATGTGATCTCAATGGTGGATGCCTTTTTGAATTGGCTATTTAACCTCTTACCACACATGTTGCTGGCGGATGCTAATAAGGAAGAAATAGGAGGGAGAAAGGAGTCCAATATCATAGCCAGAATTTTAACGGCAAAATAGCCTATAAGCGGCAAGTTTAAATATGGCGGTAACAGTACAAATTACGATAATTTTATATCTCATAAATTAAAATATTGGCTCGTCACTTGTTAAATGTAAAATATCATGATTTTCGCGTATCATACGTATTCTAAGATCAAAATAACTTTTTGGTAAGTTTACATGTTTATAGGAAAAGATAAGATAACGTTTATTTGCCAAAACAGTAAATACAATAGAAGTCTTAGACTGCAAGTCTATGCACATTTATGTTCTGCCGTTGTTAGGCATACAAATGTTCGAAAGAAATACTAAATTAATGTATAATACAATTTGCAAAATAAATTAGCATTGTTTTAAATCCATGAAAAAATATTTTTATTGAGAGGCTGAAATGCGTGAACGCTGCCAATTTGAATTCTCCTAGATTTTATAAACAAAGGAGTTTTATTATCACTCCGTCTATCATCAAATCAGTTACTATTAATTAATATTATTTATTTATTTTAATGGTATTTTGTCGATGGAACTTCAGAGATAATCAGATATTACTATCGATTTTATCGAATAACGGGAATGGTTAGCTCAAAATGAGCTTGCGAAAATTTTGAAACAGAGCCAATAGTTGGCAACCGCTGAAGAAAGGCATGCGCCTCATTTCCTGTCATAGAGTTTTGAGAGCGTTGTCTTTGCGCAGATAAAACGGCTTATGCCAATAAGGAAAACTGATGCACTTACGCCCTTTTATCTTCTGAGCCCTCGAGGTCATATCTCTTTGAACGGAACACGTATGACCTTATGAGACGAAAACATAATTGCTTAAATCACGCGTCACCAAAACTGTCTGGGTATTGATAATGCTAATTGATCGCATCCTGTTTGGGAGATCCTTCTTTCCGCTATCTTTTCGGCAATAAGCTCCAGAAATTATTGTTATCGGAGCTTTTTATATATTGGGGTCAAATCTCGTCAGTAAACTTTGTTATCTTATTGTATTTACATATGGGTGGCTGCCGAGAAATCGAATACCTATATCTAATTTTAAAAGCTGATCTTAAGCATTCACGATTAACTGGTCTACTATTCATGTGTGTAAATATTCCTTTTGAAGTTACCGACTTCTGATCTCCATTCTATAATCTCATTTATCAAAACAAAAACGCCCTTGCTTTATTTACATCCAATAACACGCAATACGTTATTTTTCCTCTCATGTCGTGTCGAGTGGTCTTATTTGTTTAAGGGCTTGCAAACACAGATAGTAAACAGTCCTTGTTGCCATCCCTCTTTGTTTGCCTACTCGGTCAGGGCAGACCTGTGGTTTTGCGTAGGTCAGTGCGATTACATCTAGTATTTGTGAACTGAGAATGTGTTGAGATCCGACCCCGCCTACAGAATTCAAAGGTCGGATGACTTTATATCCGGTAGGATTACTACATAATCTGTTAAGTTACCTACTACTAAATTTTCCACTACCAATGCAAGTATTGTGGATTTTCCCCATGATGCTACAAATTCAGCTGGAAGAGGTTTATAGTTGGAGATACTCGTCTTTCACTACGAATGGTCCATAAAAAGGTTGGCTAAGGCCTCCCTTGCTTTTTTTTATTTATTAAGATTTTTTAGTGGTCGCTGGGACAGCTTGTTTTATAGGCGTAGTGCTAAAATTCAGCCATCTATTCATAGAATGAACGTACGAATATAAATGAATGAATACATATAAATAATATAATATATATAATAATATATATATATATATATATACTACCACTTGTATATATATACCACTTGTATGATGCGAAACCGTTCATTCATATGTATTCATTTATATTATATTATTATAAATGAATATATATATATATATAATATATATAATATATATATATAATATAATATATAATATATATAATATATATATATATATAATATATATATATATTCATTTATAATAATATAATATAAATGAATACATATGAATGAACGGTTTCGCATCATACAAGTGGCAGAAGTCCTATAATGGTATCCACCATTAAAGGATTTCTGCCACTTGTATGATGGTGCCCTCAAAAATGGTGTATACCTGCATACAATTTTACAGTTACAAATCAGGTTATGAGAAATGGCTGATGATGGTTCGGTCAGGGCAGAATTGCGGTTATGCGTAGGTCAGTGTGATTGAGATCTATCTTTACATATGTATTAAATGGAATTGCGGGAATCTTTGATGTGTCTCAAGTATTAAGTTAATAGGGTTGTTTTGTGGTCAAAGTAGTTATTTTTTACAAGTAGCTCATGGCTGCTTGACATAATCATTTGATAAAACATTTAATTATGCGCATCGTAGAACATTTGATTTGTCAATACTCTTTGCATTTAAAGACTAATTGATCGAGCAAAGCGAGATCTCCAAATCAACTTGGGCAAATCGGTGTTTGTCCGAAGATAACTTTCGAAGCGTTGATCCGATCATCGTGAAATTTGGTAAAATAGGTAGGTGACTAAATTAGCTAAAAATATGGGAGGTTGTTGAGATATTGCGGGAAAAAAACCATCATGGGACTATCCAGTCAAGCGGCACGTCTTATGAAAGGTTTTTATCAGTAAATTTCGAGCACGTTTCTATTTTTAATTTAAACCTTGTAGTTTTTACTAAACTTATATCCATAATAAAAACTGAACTTTGACGAAGTTTACAGGATACTGCAGTGACACCACAGTGCTGAAATTTGGTACGCTTGTAGCTGTAGTGACACAAATATAGGGAAAAGTCTGAAATCCGGAACAACTGTAATTTCTACCTCAAAAAAAGTTAACCAATATACATGAACTCCCTGTAATTTGAATGAAACCGTAGGTCAAGTTGATTGGTTATGAATTTTGGGGCACTATTTTGATAGTCAAAGATCACAAATAATATTTTATTTTGTATTTATGAGACACTCGCGAGATCTCAGTTCGGGGCGAACCACTAGTATATGTATATTACGAAATCCACTTTGGTATTAGTTTATACGTCACCTGATGCTCTTTGCTTAAGGCAACTTGCAACTGGTATACCTTCTTCAATAGCAAGAACTATTTTTATTGAACCTCTATGGTTTTGCATTGCGCAGTTTTATATGTCCACTTTACGCTGTAATATGATATTCTGATAAACTGGAATACCAAAACTGACGCTTAGATACCATGCTCGAAAGCTCTGTTGCCACAAACAATCACCCATCCAAGTTGATACTGTGATAAGCGTTGCGTAACCTAGTTAATCTGTTGAGAACAACCAGTCTTAGGGCACCAATGCTCCACCTCGTTAAAACGAAAGCATCTTTTGTCCATATTTTATTTTAAATTGTGAGACAGTAAAAGTGGGGTCATTTCCCCTGGCCCCGTAAATCAAACGATTGCACACAATGTTGCATGTTAATCCCAAAGTAGTAAGTATACTGAGACTGAGAAGTAACTTGGGCGATCGAGAATATTTAGCCATCACCTTGGAGGGATAACAAAATAAAGAGCGAGTAGAATTTGAACCCAAACCAACGAGGGGCATGATCGAAATATTTCACTATTGTGTGGCATGTCCTGTATGGGAGCACCGCACTTACACTGGACATGTGGCGATAAGGTCGCCCTATGATAGAAACATTTCTTTTTTTAGTTCCTTTATATTTTAATGGTGTGCAATAAAGATATTATCTATATATCTATCTGTCTATGAGTTGGGTTGATGTAATTTATGAGTCATTGACCATTACATTGTCGTCTGATTCTTCTTCTTTTTCCACTCTGCATTCAGTAGAGATGTAGTTACAACATTAAATGAGGGTATTCTCACAGGGTACAATGCGACAGTGGAGTCATTTGCACTTGCTTTATAAGCTTTTCGTGTTGTCCACGGTCCAAATCCTGCTTACCATCTGGACATACATCTGAAATTCTGGCCAAAACAATTTAAAATATAATTAAAACCAACGATACAGAAGACCTTTGGCGAGGCGAGACGTTATTTGGAGCGGATTGCACTCACCCTGATGAAGGTTCACGAATTGAACCGAAACATTGTCGGCCAAAACACCGATAAGACGGTACGTGATAAATCCCGTATTTATGATAATGACCTTTAGTGACCGTTAGTGCTCAAATCCTTGTACGTTTTTCGCTCTCCGATATTTTCCCTCTTAGAGCACAATAAAGGAAGTGCATTCGGAGCTGTAAGCAACTTGGCCGATGTAAAAGATAGTTACGTGTAAAGGGCGCACATTAACATACCCCGGTTTTTTCAACCCAGATTCGTGACACTGTGTGCGTCCACGGTAAATAATAAATCTTTCTAATAAATAAAACAAGGGAACGTGAGTGAGATAAAGAGGTTCGAGCCCTAAACGCCAGCGCCGACGATCGTTAAACGAATGTGAAAATATTTCGTGCCCTTTTAGGGTTCAATGGGTATGACCCGTGAAATGAGAAACGTTTGGAATTTAACAATAAAATAGCCATGTGTTTTTGCTATTGATTTTAAGATTGGAAGATAATGTTATTTTGAGAAATATAATTTTTTTAAAGCGTCCACTTTTAATAAGTAGTATTTCAATTAAGTTCTTTGTGCTGTTTGATGAAGGTGACGAATTTTGATGAACGGGACACAATAAATGATAACTTTATTAGAAACCACAAACGTTTGGGAATGAACAATAAAATAGCCAAACGGAGTTTGGCCAGATTTTCTTTATATTTAGATAACTTTAAAGTTGAGTTAAGAAATATTATTAAAGGAAAATTTAAGAGATAACGTAAAAATATTCAAAGACCCAGATTGCGTGCTTTTAGAAATAGTATTTCAAGCAGGTTATAAAAGCTCATTCATGAAGGTAATAAACTTTAAATGAACAGTACATAAAGAAAACCAAGTTATCAGAAATCACAAATCCACGGAACCTACCTCAGCCACAGCAACCTCGTCTCCCACATAAAAAAAATGAGGCTCAACTTGACACAAAATGTGGTAGATCATTCTCAATGAGATTTAGTCGTTAATGTGTAAATACGTGCTCCTCATTTACACGGCGACATCTTCAGGAATGTATGGAAAAACTCCGTTTGTGATGATGCCGCGGTAACATGATCTTATACTGGTCCTGATATGGTAGTCAGCTGCGCCTTTGAAACTTCCGTGGTGGTACTTTCATAGTTTGCTACCAATGAAGAGTTATGTCTGTTTCTCTATCGGACAGTTTAGTAATTAGTTTTTTTATGATGGTTAGGATACGACGTTTATCACGCTAAGGCACTTGTCTCACCGCCGGCGAGTAAGCGATTAGCTATCAACTATTTTCTCGCTCAAGAAACGAACAAAATATATAGATTCCGTGTCTGTAAAAGATACACGTATATTAATAGTTGATCGCTGGCCGTTTACACTGCCGGCTAGAACTCGCTCTCCAGTATTTTGTCACAGTGACTACAACACGCTCAGCGATACGCGCTCAGCGATGCTCGCCTGGCGGTCGGAAATTGATATATTTTTTCAACGTCCATCACTACGCACGCACCATGTGCTCAGCAAGTGGCGCGAGTATCGCCCGCCGTACTCGTTCACTCGCTTTATAGCCCAGCGAGACAACTATAGGAACTACACACTCGCTTGTCGCTGCTCGACAACTCGTTTCTAGTTTCTAGCTCTACTCGCTTCTCGCTCATCGCCGGCAGTGAGACAAGTGCCTAATGCTGCATGTGAAGTGTGAAGATTATTAAATATCTAGTATTGCAATGAACCGAAAATTTTACCTTTGCCCTAATCGTGTCAGAACATGGTTTCTTCAGGCGTAACTGTTGGAGGTCTTTGGCTGTTCCTCTTGTCCAAACCTAACACCTAGAAGGCTCCCGTCAAATTATATCAACACTAACATATAAACCAAACATAGGACGGCGACGTTTGACAAATCGGCTGATCAGTAGCCTTTAAAATGCCAGAGGAATTTGAACCTTACTTCGTTGAAATAGGGGAAATGTTTTAATCCTTTTATTGTTTTTCTGGTCGCGCTGCACTAATTTGTGAGAGCGTCCAAGTCACCAATGCAAATATTGAGATGTGTGACGTGAATATGTTGTGTAAAGATATGAAATTGTTTCCATTCCAGTGGAACCATGGGAACTGATGAGGGAGGAATGTGTACATGGTGTTAAGTGATTTATTTTTAACTATTAGCTGTTATGGTGTGATTGAAAAAGTGTCGTGTTTGATTGGATATTTCAGGCATTTTCGGATGCAAAAGGTGAAAGTCACGATGAATTTGTACAGCGATACAGTAGCGTTTATAAGTGATGACGCGACTGCATTGCTATAAGTAGTAATTGCCAATTTAATTAATTTAATCGCCGTCGATATCTCCTTTTGCGATTGTATCGCCGAAAAAGTCACGGTGAGCATAGCGTGTTGTATTTGTGGTTGTTATCACTTGGAGAGCAGTAAATCTATATCAATATCATAACTCAAAAACTACTGGTCCGATTTCAAAAATTAATGTTATGTTATCCCTGAATAACATAGGCTACTTTTTACCCAACTGCGCTGAAGAAAGGTTATGTTTTTATTCTAAAACTATTTAATTTTTTTCCTGTAAAATAAATAAAATAGATATCTCTTTATTTTTACGATCAGTTCACCAATCAGTAATTTAAACCAATTGAAACTCGATTAGCAATTAGAGTTTCAATTTCAAGAGAGTCTGATATAAAAACCTAATAACGGATATATGCTTATTTTGTTATTACAAATATAAAATTGATAACATATTACCAAAAAAGTGGCTTAGCTGGCGCTAGTATTTTTTCTAGTCCTAGAATTTTAGCTTGATCCCGATGCAAATGATTTGCATTTTATCAACTCTCTAGATAAGTTGTAGGTAGATTTATAATTTCACTTATCCCTCTGAATAAACCAAAACAAACCATATGCTCTAAATTGATTAAAATATCTAAATTGAACAAATATTTATAAGATTTTGTTGCTTATGATATATTCAAGATATATCGCGAATTACCCATCTTGGTAATTTCACCAACATGTTAGTTTTAACTGTGCGAATTTTTCAAAAGCGAGATGACTTTTTAATGGAGAAAAACTGCGAAATAAGTATAATAATAATTTAATTTCACAAACATAGGTTTACCATTGTTATAAATAAGTACTATTTGAACTATACAAATAATGATTAAGTCATAAATACACTGGTTCTGCACTTTACAATAATATAATCAACGAACAGCTCTATTAAAGCTAGAGACATAATGGATTTATAACAGTCTATATAAATAGTTAACAAATAGTCGTGTAATACTAAAGAAAGTAGGAATATAATGTACAAATTAGCTGCCTCAGTAATATAAGCTGCCTCGGTTTCACGAGAAAACGAACAGAAAACTTTGACCGATGTACATATATGCAAGAACCATCTTGATTCTTAATATAAACATACAACTCAACAATTTCATCGTTATCAAACAACAAAATAGTGGAATGAAGTCTAACACTAAAATATCTAAAATTAAATAATACATTAAAGAAATTCAAACTAAACTTGAGTAAGCGAGAAATAAATAAGTTAAGACCTTGACTAGGATAATCGGGAAATTTAGACTGTTAATTAGCTGACAATAAATAATACATTTTAAATTCGTCACTATTTACAACAAAAAGGAACTAATTCGTTCTAGACCAAAATGGCAATGTAATGGCAAAGACGATTTATCTACATACGCTAAACAACAACCTGACGAAAACGTTTCTTGACATCTCCGTTAGCTACCTAGAGCGCACCGCTATTGTTATACCACCCTGTGAAGCTCAAAAGTTATATAAACGCAATGCCTTCAAAATTCTATACATTTTGATACCTATCTCGTTTTTCCAGTCAAACTGACCATACACCCACTGGATGGTATAACTTTTACTATTCATTGGCTATCACCCAATCACAGATTTGCATAGCTACCATCAATAAATAATAACATACTGATGCCGTACATCATAAAGCACCAAAATTAAGTAAAGCTGCTCATGAACCCGTATCGGGCTTAAAAGGGTGCAACCGTATTTAAGCGGATTCTGTTTCGTAAAGTTTCTCGAATACTTGTGCCAGGTACTCCAGATAGTTCAATGTGTCTCTGTAGAGAAGCAGTCCTACTGAGAGCTTGTCTTCGGAACTGAAGTCGGGGATTTCTGAGTCCAGGAGAGGAAGCACTTCGAGCTTGCGAGCTTTCATTATATCCTGTAAAGATAGAAAAAACGTTTAGACACAATTCACTTTTATACATTTTAATTTGAAAGAAACATCTTGCATTCGTTGAATAGAAAGAAAATATTTCGTATACTCCAAAGTCCACATTAATGTAAAATAAAATTTACATCACAATATGTAGACTATAAACACAAGATTGACATTATATTAAAGTAGTGATAATAATATCAGCTACCGAATGTCTATTACTGAACATAGGCCCGCCCCATCTTATGCGGCCTGCACCGACGGCTTCCAGCAACCTTGTGCAATGTAGTGATACTTACGCTAAAATAGCAGAGCACCGCTCGCACATCATGCATAGTCTGGTTGATGTTTTCCTTCAGGGTTTCGTCGGAGATAATATTATCGTTGAGACCCTCTTTAGAGAAGGCGTACATTCCAGCGACTATCATCTTCAGTCCCTTGTACATGGCAGGAAGTACGTCATCGATGTTTTTCTGTTAACAAATAAATAAAATAAATATTGCTAGACATTTAACACAGCGCTATCTAGCCTCAAATTAAGCAGAGCTTGTACTATGAGAACCGGATAACTGATAGAATACTTATATACTTTTTGTTTTGTAAATACATACTTATAATATATAGAAAAACACCCAGACACGGAACAAATATCTGTAAATAAGATGAAGTTTAGATTTTGTTCCATTTAAATGTATCTACATATCATTTATTTTCCCGTGTCTTGCTATAAAAGTATTTTAACTATTTTAGGTACCATCAATTATAGTAAGTAGGTAAATGACGAGTCTCTTAAATATATATTTTTTTTAATAAATATTATATAGAAGGTTTTTTTTAATTAACAATTTAAGCAATCACAGTTTTTTTCTAAATGAGGGGAGCTCGTTAGGTTACTATTGCAAGATGATTTACGAAAAGAGGAAAGGTAAATTTCATGGCACTACGTGTCACATCCAAAATTTCCTCTCATTGCCAAATTGTGCGATAAGGCCAATCAAAATTGCAATTATCATCCCAATTTCGATAGCATTGCGAAACCATTGTGTTCTCACGTAAGCCAACGAACAACAATGACTGCCACCGACGACGTCCAATTCTTTGAATCCGATTGAAAAACTCGTACGGATGCACGTATGCGGCGTCAGCGATTTGCCGCCCAGTCCGCTTCGACGGGAGTCGCTCTTTACTTTTGATGATCGAAATATGTCATGATTCTGCGTGCTTCAAATGTGATGATACCAAATATACAAACATGAAACCTAACAATTTAATTTAGGTATCAAAATTTGTTGCAATGCCTTCTTTATCTAGCATATTATAGATTTGTTACGTTTTGCTATGTGAAATTACAAAATTATAATGGAAAATATAAGAAATGCTTACCATCAGCTCATTCATATATTCGTCAGGCATCGTTGAGTACAGTTTCTTCTCCTTTGGCAGAAGCTCTGGACGGTACCAGTTGAATTTCCGCAACCATTCGTACTCTTCCCAAACGCTAAGCAATGCGTCGAAACTTGAATAGCTGTGTAGCTTATACGCCTGGAACAAGTCAAAATAGTTCTGTTAGGTTAAACATTCATAAGACCAATTAGAGATCATTACGCAATCATTACGCGATAAGTTTAAAGAAATAAATGGTATGACATTCCCTTGTCAATACATCTATGAAAATCTGATGTATGTTCACAAGAATATTAATTTGTTTAAGAAAAATAGCGATAATCATAATTTTAATACTAGAAATAAAGATAAACTCGCTGTTGCCACTTGTAGACTCCATAAAGTTGGTAAATCGTTTATAGGGCAAGATGTACGCTTTATAACAAAAATTGACAATTAATAAATTTAAAAAATAAGTAATTAAACTAAATCTTTATAAAAAAGCCTACTATAAAATATCGGATTATTTAAATGTTAGAGAAGCTTGGGATTGAAATTGCTCCAAAACGTTCAAAATGTTACAATTTAGACGTAATTTATTTTCTGTATTATGTATTGTAAAAGGATCATTAAAAAAACAACCAGCCTTGTTTTTTGCCTTTCTTTCCTGGCTTGGTCGCGAAGGAACAAGCAGTAAAATTGATGTTTCAAAGTGATCCTTGTGATTTTAATGAATAAAAATATTTGACTTTGACTTTGACTTTCAGATAGCAAGAAAGAAAAGAAGAAACACAAAATCGATTAAATAATTTAGTCACGATTGTTTCGATTCGGTAAAAAGAAAGAGATACATAAAAATCCGAAAAATAAAACACGATTTCCAACACAGCCGCTAACTTAGTCTACGACTAGATTGTATGCGTCATCAGAAAACTGGAAGTCCAACACGTTAATTCGCGAAAATAAAAGAGCTAGCACACTTCTAGCCTACGATGTCCTCGAAATTGACAATCACGGTCACTGTTCCAAGACCAGTGGCCGAGTGAGTCAGCCAATGCACCGTTTGTTCTGCGAAAGATTGAAATAGACCAACTAATAAGGCTGATTGGCTTTCTGGAAGAGTGGACGGAAAGTGGGATTGCTTAGGTTTCCTTGATGGACGGTATATATATGGACCCGGATGATGGGGACCTGCAGTTCGTCATGTTTTACTATTGCTTAGATTTTATTCGTCAAGTAATATACGGATTATTTTCGTGAAATATTTGCTTGGTAAGTAATATTTTTTCTTTATGTAACCTTACATAATTATTACTAGCTGTTACCCGCGACTTCGTACGCGTAACACTACTAAATGTGTACGTAACCTAGAATTATAGCTAAACTCGCTGTTGCAACTTGACATCCCATTTTATTCCATGGGAATGATTTATGGGATAAAATATGTGGTAATCCAGGTTATAATCTGCGTATATACCAAATTTCATCGAAATTTGAGTACGTGATTGAGTAACAAACAAACAAAAAAATAAATAAACATCCAAACTTTGACATTTATAATATTAGTGTGATGTAATTCCTATTAATGTTTTGTAGATGATAATAAGATACTAAAAGTTAATGAACAAACAAAACAGTATTGTCATAGAATAGATTCATAAAACAGGAGCACAAAGGTAAATAGGTCGTTACAAAATCAAGATAACAATTATAGAAACTAGTAGGATTAAGCCCACACAAACTACACACGCGCAAATTGTTCTAAGAAATCACAGTAAAATGTCATGTGTAAGATCACGGACGCTAAACTACTGAACCTAGAACCGTTTACTAAATGGTCAGGATATCTTATGAAAGCTCAAATAAAACTGGATGTGTGAAACGCTATTTCGATATGTTCATTAAACTTTACTTCCGCATAACTAGAACAATGCTTGGGGAACTTCCGACGGAACTTTTGACGACCTCCGTGGTGCAGTGGGCGAATAGCCGGCTGAAACGCAGGAGGTAGCGGGTTCGATTCCCGCCGCGGAACAAAAATGTTTGTATGATCTACAGATATTTATTCCGGGTCTGGTTGTTTCTCTATGTATTATAAGTATGTATTTACAAAAAAAAGTATATAAGTATTCTATCAGTTATCTGGTTCCCATAGTACAAGCTCTGCTTAGTTTGGGGCTAGATAGCGCTGTGTGAAATGTCCAGCTATATTTATTTATTTATTAACTTCAAATCCATAAGAGTCTCGAACTCATTAGACTTTGTTAGTGTTTTTATTCAACTGAGACTTATGATAGCGTCAATGCTAATGAATGCAAGATCAATTGACTGAAGTATCACCAACGAAGGTCAATCGATGATATCGCAACCGGAGACTTACCTCCATCAAAGCTATTTTCATAGAATTAAAATTTGATGCTATATACCACACTCATGACATCAATCCAAACCAAATTCTTCTTTAGCAATATGGTAATAAAGCTTAAAATTCTATAGGTTTATCAATCGATAGGTAGCAGATGTTACCAAAGTGTCCCTATTGTCCAAACATTGACAATACCACTAATTAAAGTCTGGCAAACGTGACAAAACCCGCAAATTATTAAATTGCAAATATTTATCGGCAATGGTAATCGATGTTAGTAATATATTACAAATGTTTATGGCAACCGATTGAATTTAGATATCGCACGATTGTATTGCAATTTTGCAAAATCAAAAAATAATTTCGATTCTATAAGCATTAAAACATTTTTTTGACGACCTCCGTGGCGCAGTGGGCGAATAGCTGATTGAGACGCAGGAGGTAGCGGGTTCGATTCCCGCCACGGAACAAATGTTTGCATGATTTACAGATATTTAATAAATAATAATAAATAAATATTGCTGGACATTTCACACAGCGCTATCTAACCAGATAACTGATATAATACTTATATACATTTTTTTTGTAAATACATACTTATAATATATAGAGAACCAACCAGACCCGGAACAAATATCTGTAGATCATGCAAACATTTGTTCCGCAGCGGGGATCGAACCCGCTACCTCCTGCGTCTCAGCCGGCTATTCGCCCACTGCACCACAGAGGTCGTCTATGCATATTTGTTCCGAGTCTGGATGTTTTTCTATATATTATAAGTATGTATTTACAAAAAAAATGTATATAAGTATTATATCAGTTATCTGGTTCCCATAGTACAAGCTCTGCTTAGTTTGGGGCTTCATAGCGCTGTGTGACATGTCCAGCAATATTTATTTATTTAAAAAAGATAAGAAAAAAATTGTTTTACTATAAAAAAGATAAGAAAACTTAGTAAAAATGAATTAGGTTTTATTCTTAGCCGAAAATATTTCAATTGAACATGTGAAAAAGTACGATACGATTACTTAGTACTAAAAAGAATGTGACAGTAATCACATATCTAAGAATGCAATGCGCTTGCGTTGGTAGGTACCAAATACACAGGTGCGCGTCCGGCATCGCCGAATCACCACACATTGTTTAATCAGTATCATGAACACAAATTTTTGATATACTATTGGAATCAGTATTTAGTTCTGGTAAGAAGACTTTTTGAAAGTCGTTTAACATAAAATGAAATAAGAGCTAAAACCATAAAACGCTGCAGGTTTCACAATCGCTGAGGAAATTTAATGTTACTGTAATAAATTGTATTTATTCATAAGTAAGTATTCTACTTGATGAAAATTTATGTAAATGTCCTATTCAGTTGCGAGTTGCGATCACCGCACGAGCTTTGCCTTGACGCGGTCATAGTTAATGCAGCTATAAAAATTCCAATATGCACTATCTTACAAATCGATTACCACAGCATTCGCAGAGAAAGACTGGGTGGGCGTTGCGAGAGACGAGTTAGCATCCGAATGCCTAGCTCGGTGTCGGAAGCTTATCAAATAAACATGCACCCACACATGCGCGTTACATCGATATATTTACGGCACACGGACGAACCCAACGACCGCAGACAGCTTGTCGCCGTGAACAACGCTATCGTACTATGTACGTGTCGTATATTGTATGTAACTCTATGTAATTCGATGTTTATTCGTCGCTATTGCAAGATAAGCGATGCACGAGTCAGCGATGGACGCGGTCGATCGCAAGCTGTGCTCGAGCCGATCGGGTTACGGCCGATCCTCACTTAGTTTAATATAATTACTTTTAAAAGTATGAGGACGTTTAAAAGTCACACTCGAATTCCACTGTCGAAAATGTGGTGCGATTATATGACACCGGCGTGGTCAAAAGCATGAGTGTTATGACATTCACACGGTGGCAGGTTGCGAGTCACACAGTACCGTACCTGTAGAGTTCGTTGAATTTGTTATTGCGTTCTTAGTACAACGCGGCCTGTTATTATTTATATGGAACGAGCCCGACGACAGATGTGACCGTCTGATTTATTTGGGGTTTACTATCATTCATATTTACCTTAGAATTTTATCTCGGAGCGAACCGTATGACTAATCCTATCAAGATCTTATAAAAATATAAGAACATAGAGTAAAGCGAGGTGATAAAGATCAAACAGTCTAAACGGCCTTGTGCATAAGCAACGGTTCATCGCCACCGTTCCGCATCTAGGTAGGTATTGCGGATAAATATGATACATTAGAAACGAATGACCGACATTAAGGGGAGAGACAGAAAAAAATCGTCGAGCAGGTGTGTCGCGCAATACTAATGCGCAATCAGTATTCTCGACGTACGCGCATCGTCCTGTACATCGTTCCGGCTACTGTGAGTCGATAATGTCGTTTTACGAGGAGGCAGCGGACAGGACGTCGCCGTCGTTACGACCGTCGAGCCTATTACAATGCCATCATACCTCATCGGCGTCGATGCCACCCGTCACACCACAGGTCGGTTCTATTGTACCGCAACCATTGACTGTTCGATACTTGATCAATCGACGACATCTACTGCTACCCCCGAAATGTATTCGCAATTAATAGACTAACGGAGTCCTCATTGCGTGTCCTGGTGAATGGTAATCTATAAATGATTCGAGGCGCGACATCGACACTGCATTATTTCTCGTTGATCGGCCCACCTTACTTCCGATTCGGAAATTATTATATTCTTGGGATTGAAATAATAGAGCCGTCATATGAATCGCTGTATTAACATGCTAAACGTTTGTTCCATAACATTCGTGAATGTTATATGAATTTTTAGGTTTGACTTTGAAATGTGTTGCAAATCTATTGCCAATACTTATCATGTTTTAATTATTGAACTTGTAATGCGACTTCCAACAAAGTTGCGTTAAACGTTTAACGCTACCATGGAGGGGGTATGAAAGCACTGTTGCATTAAACGTTCAAACGCTCTTGGGGAGGGGGAATAGAAAGAGACGAATAGAAGAGAGTGAATGCGTGGCACTCGAACGCATGCGCGTAGTATACCTGTTACAGGCCAGCGCGAGCGTTAGCAACGAGTAGCGTCCAACATTCCAACGCAAGAGGGAAAGAGACAGAAAGATACACAAAGGTAGAAAGTAGGAGAGAGAAAGAGAGTGAGTCGGTAGATCCCAAGCACATGCGCGTAGTATTTGAAGGTTTCACTTTTACCACGTGTGAATTGCACAGATGCTTTTTTTTTAATAGATTTGGATACATAATCTACAAATGCTTCAAAAAATTTCCCTTTCCACCAATTGTCAGGAGGTAATCAATCAAACTACCTTAAAATTGACTAGCAAACTACTTTACAAGACATAAATAAAAGCTTGTATACATATTATTCCGATAGTACCCACACTTTTATTTTGCCAATATTTAATTGCATAATATAAATACCAAATTTCTTAAACTAATGCAATTCACACAAAACGTTTGCAGTTTAAAGAAATAACGCGCAATATCAATTAGGCAATGCACGCGTAAGGTTTGTGTCGATATAATAATATCGATATTGCGTCACAGAAGTGCAGCGCGAAATTATAATTAAAAGGGAGGAAGCGGCCAGCGGACGTAGGGACACGAAACCGGCGCCTGCGATGCAATCTCATCACCACGCCAACACCGACGGCAATACGCAGTGAGAAAACCGCGTCAAAACGTGCACGCACTGAATCTTTAATGGGTCAAATTTAGCATGAAATTTTGTACAAAACTTAAAATTTTTGAAATTGAACAAAGCAATGCGACCGACACGATACCCATTGCTAAAAAGATACCCGTATCAGATAATTTTTGGGTCATTGACATTTTATTATCTGGCACACGTAAAAGTTACCTACACAAAATTAGCCAGGACGACTGAAACACCGATTGGACTTTGGACATAACTCCCAAAGATTCTTATTACGAATTCAGAACTAGTATCGGCCACCTATTCATCAGAACGCGCGCTTTACGTACGTCACGCTTGCTTCCCCTAGAGACGGAAGCGTACCGCAGACTCTCATTCATAAATCAATATCTGCGTACTTGTACAGTCGATGGTATGCGTCGCTAGCAGTTTTATTGGTATTGGCCGACCGAAGGCTTCGTCCGTTCATTTAGAAGCACGCGGCTAGCATACAGATGCGTTCGCGAATACTACGCCTTCGAATCAATCAATGAAAGCGAAGAAAGACCTTTGAATGTGGAAACGTATTGTACTTACGAATGTATCCTTGTACTTTGCGGTTGATGTGTGAGCGTTTCTCGCTTGCGCGACCAGTTTCGGCGCGATCTCTTTCGAATGCTTTGTCGCAAACGCTCCTGGTTTTGACTGAAAAAATAAAGCCTTTGTTAAAGCCGTGTTATAGCTGCTCTTAATTTAAAATTAACTTCGTAATTAACCGAATAAAGCAGTATTTACGCGAACAAAGCACATATTTTCATTTAAAATATATTTTGTAGAATTATAGATATTGGCAGGCTTTTAGAACTTGAAGTACTCGTATGTACACTGTTTATTCAATATTCAATTATTTTATTTAAGGCTTCCGTCCTATAGCGTTCTCTTGAAATCCAGTCCATCCAAAGATTGTCTGGAAGGTATTGCTTTTAGCGATAAGACTGCCACTCGTTTTTCCGCGTGTCTTAAAAACAATATGAAGACAAAAAACAATTAGTTTTACTATTGTTTTATTTTTTATTTAAGTGTGATGTAAACGTTATCTATCTAATATATATATCTATCTATGTATGGTGTAGCATGGGATGTAATCAGGATCTGAGATGTCGATCTTTGAATTTCTCATGGTTTGTAATTCCACAGCTCATACAAATAATATTTGTTTTATTCAAAACCTTACAGCCACTTACATTAGAGTCAGTATAATCGCAAGGGTTGGCCCACAGGCGGTTCTCGCCGTTGGCGCGTCGTTGACGTTCCATTGCTCGGCTCCGGTGTGGCGCCGCTGACGACTGCGGTGAAAGACCCCCGACGAGGAGTAACAAGCAGACGGCTGCACTGACGTTGACGTATCCTGAGAGAAAATGAAAAGGTTAGAAAAGGACCAAAATTATGAGGAATACAAATTATTTTTTTGCGGTGGATAGGTATGAACGGATTTAACACGGGACCGAGATGTCTGGAAGAAATGGGGGAGGCCTTTTCCCAGCAGTGGGACAGTCTCATGATAATTATAATAAGTATGAACAACTGAAACTGAATAGTAAAAATCTATAGTTTATAAGAACTGGCTAGGAGATGATAACATCGTAAAAAAATATTTTCATTTGTCTATAGCAATGCACCTTGGAATAAAGACCATGGAATTCGGGTTGGACTGTAATACTATTGTAGAATTGTGAATTGATTCTACGGAACCAACAAAAGCGTACAACCTACTGATTCAGAATTTGATAATGTTTAGAGTTATAAAATCTCAGCTGTCATAAACCTCCGGTGCATCTCTTAACTTAACTCGTAAGAGCCACTTGTTCCGTATGCGGCACGCGCGATGCTATCGATTATGGTAATCAGTGAACATCCGATGAATAAATACATCGCGGCCCAGAGGTGGACAGCCTTTGCTAATTGTCCAGTGAACCTGTGTGAATCACTAATGCGACACTATTTAACGGTGGCACGGCAATTTGTCCGATATCTGACAGCCATCGCGTTCACGTTACCGACCTATCGATAAACTATTAGGCATTGTCTCGTCACTACTCACCACAGTTGACATTCGTCCATTTAATTGTTTTACGTTATCCTTTCAGTATTCCGCTATCTATCAAACTAACAAGTTTTTAGCTAGAAAACGAATAAAATTTGAAAATAATGATTACCTGTGTATGCCAGTTTAGGGCATGCACAGTGTGCACATTTCTAGCGTTATAATGAGTTAATCGGAGTTTTATTTACTTATATAAAAACATTATTCAAATAATTACTATATAAACACATGGCTGGCTACGATGTCAGGTCAGTGTATTATTGACTTGACAACTCGTTAAAACTGAATACACTTAGGACTTTTAAGGCAATAATTTGATGTGTGATTGACGTAACTTTTTATTTGAATGTTTGAGTTGACTGAAACATGCGTGTAGACACACCTGTCTCTATTTTTGTTATGCCTCCTGCTTTATGCAGTTATATTTTGTAACAAATATCAACATTCACTTTTATTGATCGAGCGAAGCGAGATCTCTAAATCAACTTGGCCAAATCGGCGTTGTATATATGTATGTTTGTTTGTCCGAGCATAACTTTCGAAGTGTTTATTCAATCATCTTGAAATTTGGTATATGACAGGTAGTGATGGTACAATTTTGGTGTGACTCAATAAGCTAATAATGTGTGTGTGTGTGGGGGGGGGGGGGGGGGGTTGTTGAAATATTGGGGTTCTAGAGGGGTAAAAAAACTAGACTATCCGGTCAACTGGCACGTTTAATAAAAGGTCTTTGTCAGTAAATTTTGACCCCATTTTTATTTTTAATTTAAACCATCTAGTTCTTAAGTTATTAGCCATAATATAAACTGAACTTTGACAAAATTCACAGGGTACACCAGGGACCCCACAGTGCTGAAATTTGGTATGCATGTAGGTTTAGCGACACAAATATAGACCAAAGTCTGAAATCCAGAATAACTGCAATTCATACCCCAATAAAGTTTAACCCACTAAAATGAATTCCCGTTACCTGTAATTTGAATGAAACTATAGGTCAAGTTGGTTGGTTATTCATTACGTGACACTATTTTGATAGTCAATGATTACGAATAATATTTTTTTTTGTTTCTACGGGAGACTCGCGAGATTCAGTTCGGGGCGAACAATTATAAGTATAACAATTATAACAGTTTTAAGAGACAAAGTAAAATTGTGTCTCTAATAATTATTTTACATTACGTTTTGATTATTTAATGAGTAATAATTTGCATTACATAAGTAATCGTAGGTAAATTGCGTAAAAGCCAAGACTAAAACAAATACGATATTCATAGCAGCTTTGTAGTTACTCACACGTTTATTTACTTTTCACTTTTTGAGTCAATGGTGACTCAGAAGCTGTGACTAACGTTGCAATATCTTAAGAAATGTGAAATTACGCTATCATTCCATTTGAACTACCATAAATTCAATATAACTTTGGAATATGCATCACAATTCTTGGCACTGTTTGCTCCTTTAATTCAATTTTTAATGTAGGATCAAACATTATGCTTTAATTTTTGTAATTTTTTAAATCTATGTACGTACTCGTACTTCTAAAAATATCGATGGTAAAATAAAACGTTTTCCCCTCACTACGATGGGAACGGTCAAAATGGATCCAAAGTCAAATTCATCAATACTCACACGATCGCGCGAATGTGTGAGTGTGATTTTTTTATTTTTCATCTCGTTAGCCAGTTTTTTTGTAGTGAATGCTACTTAAGTTGTGGTTTCGTTTCAGCCCAGGGGCACGGCGGCGTCCAAATAAAAGTAGATTATAGTTATAGGGCGCCTCGCCGCTTAATATTTAACTAGAGCCTGTGAACTGATACTTTACGCCCCCTTTGTTTTAGAATGAAAGGGAGAGCGGTACACCTTCTCTCAATTGATATCGATGGATTCACAGATACCGTTAAATGAACTAGTGCATAAACTAAAAATGCAGACACAAGGTACATATTTTTCGAAGCTCTATTAAGTTAATTTAAGTAAAAAACACCTCCATACCGCTAACTATAAAGGATCAGCCGCCATAAAAGAACGCGTGGACTAACTAGCCACGATTTAGTTGTAGACTATATTGCCCTCTAATTGACACAATAATATTGTTGTTGCAATGGGTTTACAAAAGGCAACCGCAAAGGTGGAGCTGGAATATAACGATCATGTCAAAAGGAAGGCCCGACACACACAAAACGCGTTAAACACACGACCATAACATTTTATTAGTGGTTCGGTCAAAAGCAACCGCGCGACCGACGTCAAAAGTTCAAGAAAAAAAAACAACGACGGGTCATCTCGTAAAAGATATGGAGTCACTGTGAGACAAATATTTTTTTTGAGATATCATTAACGAGATTAAAAATATTACCTCAAAATGAGGCATTTACTTGCATCAAATTAAAAGCATTCAGTTCAAAAGATCGCAAATAAAGGATAAGAGCTTTTTAACCCTCATTTTACCACACCAACTAATTTTTGCAAATTGCAGCAAATAACTTCAGCGCAATTACTATTTGCAATAGGATTTACTTATAAGTAGATACGTAATTAAAAACAAATGGAGATGTTTTTCTTAAAGGACGGCGTGTAATTGATATCCTCTTTATACCCCCAGACACGTAACGTGAAGATATTTAAGTTGAACAATGAGACTCGATCGAATTCCTTAGCCCATTGAAGAACTGACCGGGCGACCATAAAAACCGTAGATACCTACACGTAGGTAGTACACAGGTTATAAGGGGGCATAAAAAAGTAGGGATCGCGTCGGAGGTCGGCCCGACTACCCGAGAAACAAAGAGTTCCTTTATTTTTTAACAGCTCGCTCGTTCACAAAAGAGGTCCTCGCGGCACGAAAAACGACCGAAACAAGAACATCTTGTTAACCTTTTTAAAAATAAATCGCGCGTCCACTAACTAGAATTTCGACTCGAAAACCGAGAAAAGTGCGGTGCGGCGCTCGCGCTCCGGACGTCGCAGTCGTCGGCGCAGGCGCCCGCGCACTCATTATGTAAATTTCGATTATTGTTGTTATAAATGCGCTCAAAAAATTGGGATCGAAGTTGCGGGCATCATCTTCGCGGCTCGTTACGAAACGCCCGTCAAATTATTGGCGGCTATCTTTTATGAATCTCGGCGTTGTTTATTTTGAAGACGGGAGTCGCCGTGGGAGCGCAGCCCGTCGCGTCGCTGATGGCTTGACGCGCTAGGTCATTAACGGGACGACTAACCCTGTCCTGTCCTGTCTGCGTGACGATATCTACCGGGACCATGTCCAGCCATCATAATAGAGGTTTAATTTAAGTCAGTTCATTATTTTGTTGAGCTCATAAAATTTGACTGCGCATAATAAGGGCGATTATCGCTCGGAGAGGCGCGTGGCGGCGCGTATCAGAGGCGACGTGGTGTTACCACTCTTCATTAACTGAAAATCGCTCTAAATGGTAATAGCTTTGCGACGGCGATCGCCGATCGACCCCATCTGATTTAAATTAACGAAACAGGCGTAAATTTTTCTTGAATTAATTTAATAAGATAACAACTGACGTTATGAATTTTTGTAACTGTTTTTGTCGATGTCGCATCTCGTTAGGTTAACGTATGCGGTATTATTTCAGATCTTGCTTGGAGCTTTTTTTTTCATCAGATAAGAAGGTAATTAAGTCTAAGCTAGGGTCTAAACTAGTGACAGCTAAACACTGCAATTATGATGAGTCTCGCGTCGCACTGAAATAACTGTTTATAATTGACGCAGTGCCTTGCGCCAGGTAAACGAACAACGTGTTATGTGAAAAAGTTGCTAATGAGCGAGGATCGCAGCAGCCCTATAATGACGCGGACATAGTTCATGAAATCGAGCTCAGCCCGTACTTTGCCACAGGAGAAATAATACTACTTACATAATAAGTTTCACTCGAACCAGTTGAAAGAAAGTTCACTAAAAATATAAACATAGATAACTTACATTAGCGCAAAAGTTTTGCTTGATAAGTCTGACCACTTATATTCTGTTAACAAAACTAGACGCTTAGCGTCGATCGATATACATACTAATATTTCGCTTAAACATTAGGTGTAACTTTAAACCTAAGGTTTCCCGAGACAAAGTTAATTTTACATTGAAGCTAGATTCAGAGAGAGACAAGCCCTAGTACTTTGCTTTAATTATGACATAGCTTTCATAGATAAGTGAGGGATGTAAAAAGTTGAATCAACATCGCTAAAGATGATTATTAACGTAATAGAGCTTAGATATTGTTGAATGCAGGATATGTGAAACAAGATCTAAGGATACTGAAATATTTGAAGCATTTTAACATTTCTCTACTTGCGATATTACTATTGCTGTGTGTATTTTAGGCAGCGTTTAATCGTATCAACTTTTGGAGACATATATATTGTATGGATTTCATTCTTAAATTTTTTTACGTAACAATTTTGGACTGGGTAGATTTTATCAAGTTGTTACACAGGTTTTATTAATAGAGATACCCGTTCACATAATGTAATTTAATACAACCATTATTTAAATCTTTTGAGTTTGGAAAATGGGTTAATAATGAAAGCGTGCGAACCGATAGTAGCCTCACTCCAGTCTTCTACCCAACTCTAGGTGATTTGAAAGTTTTTCAGACTTTACGAGGGATGTCTGGATTTCAGTCAATGGTATGATGGGTGGAAAAAATATCAGTTAAGGCAGGGACTCTACCTTGGAGGCCTCTCTTTTAAGAGAAGGTACAGGCTCTATGTGGATCAGTACTGGTAGACAGTAGAGTGGTGTAGATTTCACGGTTCCAGTAATACAGCATTTGGCTTCGTTTTTCAAAATTCAAAATGTTTTATTCAATAAAATCACAAGGATAACGTTGAAATGTCAATTTTACTGCCTGTTTCTTGCCTTTCTCTCCTGACTTAGGAGAGAAAGGCAAGAAACAAGACTGGTTGTTTTTTTAAATGAACCTTTTAGAATAGTGACAATAATGAAAATAGATTACGTCTAAATTGTTACGTTTTTGACCGGGTTGGAGCAATTTCAATCCCAAGATTCTCTATCATGTAAATAATTCGATATGTCTAAGTAGGTTTTTTTAAAAAGATTTTGTTTAATTATGTCTTTAAACTTGTTTAGTTTTGTGTCTACTTTGTGCACATGAGCACTCTCCAGCAAAACTAAAGAACAGCTTTCGCAGTCGTGTAGACGAGAGCGATGGCAGTAGTGTGGAGGCAGTCAGCAAGGCTCCCCATGGCATGCCCTGTAACTTATAATTTTTTTTTCAAACTTAAATCATATATAAGTTAGTGAAGATTCCAAATATGAAATAAAAATGTAATAATGGAGTTTGTACCTTATTCGTTAGATACGACGATTTCTATGTTTATAACGTAATATTCGTTTTAGTTTTGCTAAAAGGTCATAAAACTACATACCGATTTTAGACTGTTTTAGTAAATTTTTAACAGGACTGAAAAGTCAAGCACGTTCGCATAGAGAGGGGAAAAATTTGTTGTAGGTATTCACTATCGCTATATTTTTTATCGAAATTTTGATTGTATTCCAATACACGTTTAGGACCATGGCTTCGCACGCATAGTTTGTCAATACAAAGTATGTCATAATCTATCTGTAAATCAAATTTCATCAAAATATCCAGTCGTTTATTCGTGAGAACGTAACACACAGACAGAGGTACTTTCCAATTTATAATATTAATATGGATAACTGAACACTATATCCTTCATATTTTAGTTATGTATATCTCACGATATACAAATATTAAACCAAAAAAATCAGCAACAACAACAAAATGTCTACACAGTATTTTTTTGTTACAGTTTTCTTAAAGATGAATTAATAAAAAGTAAATGGATGTGCATGATAAAGTTTTCGGCCAAATTGGGATTTGGAAAAAATATGTGCTTATTTCACCACCTCTGAGTAACGCTATCCAACGAATAAAAAATATATATTTGTTTACTTTTCACATGGAAACAGATAAAGAGAGAATGATTCTTACCCGTCAATTAAAGTTACTCGGAGGTCGTGAAAGAGGCCCTAAGTCAAGCTAATTCATCGAGTAATTCGAAATCGACATCAGATATCGATATTGTAGCATCACTAGCGTAGAGACAGTTTACTGCCTCACGACACAATAACACTACTTCCATGCTTTAGTACAAATTCCTTTATAATAATGGCACGTAATTCCATTACTTATTTTATCTTCACGTCATGTCAACTTTGCACTACAGTTATTAGACGTCACCACTTCTAACTTGAAAGATGGTTGTCACAAGCAATGCCCATTTTGTCAGAAATGACAATTATTATTCGCCTATTAAGGTGACTTTGACATAATATGTCGGAGCGGTGACGGGTGATAAGCCGGCTGCGAAGAGATGCGGGTTCAATTCCCACATTCTTTCAGCTGGTCAGTTCGTGGAACATTATAATGAGCATTTATGAATATTTTAATTGTAAATACTTGCAATTTTTGTTGTATATTTTTTAACGCCAACAAAATTGTGATAGAAATATTAATAAAATAAAAATATATTTTATAGTTTATATAAATATAACCAAAAAAATTTGTGATACTGAATTTTGTTCACTGTCATTAATTCTATTACAATTACCGTGTGCATTTAATTCGAAATCTACCCACAATTTTTTCTAGTTTTAATTTAAATTTTCCTGTTCAGACAAATGGAATCAGCTCACTTAAAGGAGTGCCATCATGGTTCCCTGAACACGATGTGTTCCTGAAACTTATCCGTGTATCAGTATCTACTGACTCACTGATTAAGAGCTCAAATAAATTAATTTACAGGACTCGGTCATTACTATTCCGTGACGCACTGGGAATGGTGAAATTAAACTGAGCTCATAGTTTCATCATCAATAATTTTGAAACTCTTTAATGTAAATTTCTGAGTCTTCCTTCAAATAGTCCTTGTATTTTCTGTGCTAGAAATTAAACAAGGAGATTTGCGAATGTCTAAGATTATACAATCACCCTTGCCACAATATTGCCAATCAATTTTCTGAGATTAGGGCCGAAGTTACTTTACTGAAAGTTTTTAATTCACCTTATTGTGTGCATATTCGATATAAATCTACATCCGCTCAAAATATCCATGACGTCATATTGCAAGAACTAAGTTGAGTTGAACAGACTTGCTCAGAAATATAAGATACGCAGTAATAATGACGGCACAAATTGTACAATGTATGACGTTTTCCTTTAGATAAGTAGAATCAATCTTAGTTCATGACGTACTCTGATTATAATCAATGCAATTTATGCGGTGAAGCATGTTAGACTGTCTAGGTATTGGATATACAGACTTATATCTTCTGTTGTCGGCTTAGTTAATTTATACAGTTGGCAGCTCCTCTTATATTCAATTATACAATTGATAATATCTTGATTAATATTATTTACCATAAACCTCACGTGATGTCGATTTAAGAAATAAAAAAATACTTCCATAACTTCAAATATTGTAAAGTTTTACTTTGTCATACTATTGTTTATTTTTAGGCAAAAAATAGTCTAAGTTATAGTTTTCAAAGAACGCTGCTTTTTAATTTTACAAATATTTGAAGAAAACTTCTAGTAATTTAGAAAAAACTGTTTTCCTAATGTAGTTTTCTGTAGGAAAAATTTACGACTCTACACGTGTCTTGACAAAACCTATTATTACGAATCTATAAAGCTGTCGCTTCAAGTTAACCTTCAACCTCCTGCGCAAGAATAGACCGTATCCGGTATCCGGTAGGTTATGCCCCTTATCCGTTTCATAATTTGTTTATAATCGATGAGATTAATATCCACTGTTTACAATATAAAATTGTTACAATTTGTTTTACACAAATTATTTTGATTTTTTTTTTAAGTGAAAACTTCTTTAGGCACGTTGAGCATTTTTTGAGTCGGGAAAAACCATTGTACTCGCGACACTGTTACTGACACCTGTCACTGACTACTGACACTGACATCTCATAATAAAGTTTTCACTTCTGTCGGCACTCCCGGAGTGCCACTTGTTTTTTAATGAAAAGATGGGAGAGGACAGGAGCCCTTTGCCCTGCAGGGTGATCACACAGACTAGTTAGATTGATTTATGCTGCTGATTAATTTTATTTCATACCTAATTTATAAATTTTACTTTTACAGGCATAGAGAAGCCTACTCTACCAGATAAAAACATTTATAAAAATTAATCACACCGAATATTTTTATTTAGGTACATACTTTTGCACAAGTTTTCGAGGTTAGGTATAATCTAATTCAAAAGACACATTTTAGTCCCATAAAAACAGGTTCTCACATAACGACATAACGCACTTAGACCGGCCATCACGTAACACTGTCACATAAGAAAATGTACAATTTTGCTACGAAAAAAGACAATTAACTCCTGGTGAGATAATTAGAACCTCTACACACAGGGAGCTTAATGGTATTGATGCTGCTGAGTTACATCAAAAGCAATTTTGCCTTCAGCAGGTAGCAAAATTATCTACGGTGGCATAAAGTCCAAAAAAATACAGCGCGTAAACTTTCAAAATTTCTGATTGAGTGAATAAAAAATATTGCATAGATAATGCATTAAAAAAATTGCAAACATTAATCTTGTGGATCAAACTGGCTCGTCAACAAGCTTAGATAAGCTACACTACAATCCGTAGGCAGAAGCCCTAAATTCCGAATGATTAAAATATATAATAAAATGCCTGATTATTTAAAAAACGAGGAAGCACATAAAATATTTTATAGGAATTTGAAATCATTATTAATAAAAAAATCATACTATACAGTTGAGGAATACCTACGAGTATCGGACAACCTAATTAACAAACAAAGTGGCGACCCGAGCGAACATTAACAGGTACGTACCTAGGTAGTATGTAAGCATGCGTAGATATAGTTTTATACCTTGAAATTAATTGACACTATGATTATTATTATTTTCCACTTTACATTATTATTATTATTATTTTCCACTTGACATTATGATCATAATTATTTTCACTTGACATTATTATTATTACCCGATAGCTTGACATACCTTTGTTCTTCTACTGTAGTATTTGACATACGCCGCTTGCTATTTTAGTTTAATTGATTTGACATGTTTAATTCTAGGTTTAATTGCTGTACTTTTGAAAAGGCGCACATCCAACTTGCAGTGCCCTTACAGGGTATATGTACATACTTCTAAGCTACCTACGATCTAAGCAAAAAAATGTATATATAGGTACATGTAAGCAGAATAAATGAATAAAAAATGAGTAAGTTTTGTTGATACGCTGAAAAGCACTATTAAGCTAGACGCACGTGCAACAGATTGGTACACGCCGCCCGCCGCGTCCAAAGTGTGTCGATATCTTTAGCTTTTTATCGTGCGACAATTAAATCATTTTCCCATCCCTATATAGCAAGAGAGAGGTAAATGCGATAGTAGCAATTACGAAATGAATCTACGCTCGTAACTGTGCGGCTCTTAAAGGATAGAAACATTTAGTTAGATATGTAATTCCGGTAACAGTACGTTACTTTAATGAGTGTTTGCTAGTTAGCCTGTGTTTAACATTGTAAACTGAGCCGAGTTAGCTGACTTTTTGTTTGTAATTATATTGTAAGCTCGGGGTGTGGGACGTCAACAGTGCCTAAGGATGTGGGAACATTGTACCGGATATTTATTTTATAAATAAATAGGCATAGGTGACACTTATATTGTGATAAGGATTTATAACTGCTGTGTTATTATGTATTCTGTACCTGTTTAGTGTAAGCTTGTTTAAATTTTTAGATAACGTTTGCTTTAAGAAATTTATGAAGCTTTTTAACAGTTTGTTGTAATTGTGGTTAGTAATTATTGAATGCCCCTGAGAAAGCTTTGATTGATAATTTTGAATGAATGAATGAAAAATTCTTTATTGCACAAAATAAAAATGCTACATAGCATTCTCTTCTAGTAGGCAGTGCATAATTGGTAGAGAGAGAGGTTTAATTTGAATTACAAGACACATATAAACAAATAAATGTAACTAATTTAATTGGTTGTTACTAATTTTCTTAGCAATAAGTCTGTGGACATTTCCTCCCCTGTTATTTTCTTATATGTAATATTTGCAAAGTGATATGAGAGTGTAAAAGTAGATTAAGACCGCTAAAATTATAAACTCAATATTGGTTTTTTCGAATGAAAATTGATCAAATTATTGATATTTTAGTAAAAAAATTTTTGCTTACTGCTTCTCGCCGCACTCGATCTGTATGGCCGGCATTTGTCCAGAGCACTATCACAGTCACTATTGTATTTGCTAAATAATCTAGTCCTTTTACATTGTTCACATCCGGACGGGCTCGGCTTACTACAATCGGATGGCCGTCGATTGCAGATCACTTCCATCTTCAGTCTTACTATAACAGTACCCACGTTTCTATACAATGCAAACGCCGGTATATCAATGAGATCCATTACTGACGATCGTTATCGGCATTCCCAAATTGGCGCGGTGTATCACGCATGAAGCCTTGTCAGAGACTAAATGAATTCGAGTGACCGCGCAAAGATAAAGTATTATACCACGTGGAGACCGAAGCAGGTGGGGGACAAATAGTTGCGAGCTCCGAGCCGGGCTTTTGGTATTGGCGGGGCGTTGTGGAGGAACGCCTCCTCGGATCCCACCCAGCCAAGAACCTTTATGTACCATTTTTATGTAGGGGTCTTTAAGACCCGGACGGTATATAAGGCTGACTATGAGGGTTATTGCTTTTAGATTACAACGCGCGCTTGCGTTAACGCTCAAAATGTTAGAAGTTTATGCAGAGAAAGTAATATTTTATCAGAAATTGATTTTAAAATATGTATTCTATGAAATTTTTTACATCAAAAATATTTAAATCTGCACCAACTTCAAATCGTTTTTCGTATATTCAACCAAATAAAATATTTGACCTTGAATATATAATAGAAAACCAATAAAATAATTACTTCAAAACTACGACCATTTTAATAACATTGTAGTTATCATCTACCTTACACCTTTTTTCAACACAACAATATCAAATTATTTCATTCATAAGCACAGTCATGGGATTTCCCCACTACCTTCAAGAATCTGCATTACATACAACACATTACATTATCTTTAGCAGGCTTAAAAAATACTTGGTGATTGGTGACTCACTTTTCTGATTATAATTTACTCTCTAGAACAAGATCTTAGAATTTGGAGGACGTGCCGTATACGGCAGACGTCGTGTGTCAGTGGCTGTATAACTAATCGGGTTTCCCCGTATAATCTAAAAACCACTAATGTTTCCAGAGTCAGGCCTAGTTCAACTCTATCAAAATTATCTTGTGCCTCACATTGATTAGTATATTTCAAAACTTGATATAAACATAGATCCACGCGGGTGCATTGACCTCATAAAAAACTTGGATACAATTTAATTGTGGTCTCATAAAGATTTAGAAAAATATTTATAATTATGTAAGGCCATACCAATTTCAATGCGATCTATGCTATATGTATAAATGTTATGTATATCTATACAAATGAAGTAAATGCGTTGTACTAAATATTACTTTTGACTAAATATAGGACTTAGGACTATGTTTCTCTGATGTAGGTAATCATTGGTTTTCTTTGGCATCTGAAATAATTTATCCAGGCATTTTTTGAAACTGACTCACACGTTTCAGTTAGTCACTAAATTCTTCAGTTGACTCAGAATACCTTCATAATTTTGTAAACAAACTTTAGCTATAGTTGTAAAATTTATAATTTTCTTACTATATGTTATATGAAAAATAAGGGGAAAGGCCGTTTAAAACTTGTCTGGAAAAATCAAGATGGACATGAAAAGCAAAAAATAAGTAAAGATACAATTAACGACGGCGAGAATTGAAACGGGGTGAGATAATTTCATAATTCGAAAAACGTATCACATTGCAATTACAATCTTATCTCAACAATTGTATGCAGAAATAAAAGTCGAGACAAGGCAGTTTAAGTGGGTAAACAAATATGTAAACATCTACGCGAGTAAATAGATATATAAGTAAGAAAATTAAATTTTTTTAAATCGTTTGACTTCAAACAAAAGACGTCAAAGTTGACCTACCACGGATTAATGGATTTATAATAAAACAAAGATAGCGCCTGGTAGTAATCTCGAGCAGTTAAGCTATCTAGAGATCGTTTGCGACGGTCTTTAGATAATTCACCTGCTTCTTATGTATTTTATGGTCATCTAAATAACTTTATATGATGACAAATTGGTAAGTTTTAGTTCAAAAATCTGCTATAAATGCGATAAACTACCCAGCTATATGATTTATCGCACTGGCAGATTTCCAAGATTCAATATCATAGAGATTCCAGGTTGTAATAGTTCCCGAAATCATTTGTAAAACTATAGAATAACTAATGGAAAAACGTTTAGGAAAGATAATAAAATATTTTCATGGTAATTAGGTAAACACGAATCTCTATCGAAAAATCCATTCTGTACAATCAAAGAAGTGTGAGGCGTTAATTAAAACTTATTTTCACTACTTGTTACAAATGGAAAAATTTTAAATTCGAAAAAATTTGATAAAATTTAAAATAGAAAAGAAAACGCTTTAATGTACACCACACTTTATTTAACAAATAGTATTTTAAACGTACACTTAGTTATATGTTTTAAGTACACGCTATAATACCATTGGCAGTCTTATCGCAAAAGTAACCTATATTTTATTTGACCAATAGAGAGCGACATGTCATCTCTCTTCGTTGTATGATTATTAAATTATGGTAGTCTTTAAAATAAAGGCGGTGAAATTATGGTGAGTAAAAAGCTCTACAAATTCTTTAACTCGATTAGTTGGTAATTAACGAAACAAATGAATCAGCCAAGCCAGGCATGACCAGAGGGCTTAGCCAAGTTACAGTCGATTAGCGATGACGCTAGTCGATAAGTCTGAAAATGTATGGGATTCGACACATACTATTGAAGAACCACGTGATACAGCGATAACAAATGTATGTATACATCGAATAGATTCGTAGCGAATGTAATTTGGCTACGAGCCTACAGTTACAGAAAAGTTTGTCTCGTAACAAGTCACTTTTTAACCGACTTCAAAAAAGGACCAGGGTCTCAATTCAATTGTAATTGTTTTTATGCATGTTACGCGATTACTCAAAGACGCCTGGACTTATTCGAGAATATCGTTTTTGTTTAAAAGTGTATCCCAGGTGGTCGCATTGGCACCAAGTCAGGATCTAATCTAACCGCGGAACAAATGTTTGCATGATCTACAGATATTTGTTCCCTGTCTGGGTGTTTTTTTTATATTATATGTATGTATTTACAAAAAAAAAGTATATAAGTATTCTATCAATTATCTAGTTCCCATAGTACAAGCTCTGCTTAATTTGGGGCTAGATAGCGCTGTGTGAAATGCCCAGCAATATTTATTTTATTTTTTTATTTATCTAATGATGGGATCCCAAAAAAATCGAGGGCAACACTCAAATTTTATAGGCACGTAATTCGGTTTTATGATTTTACCTCACAGCTCCATCACTTATCAAACCGATTTGGAAAATTATTTAATTTATTTGAAAGGATATACTTTCATATTAGTCCTAGAAATTTCATCAAAATCAGTTCAGTAGTTTGGTTAAGTCAGTTATATTTTTGTTAAAAAGTTAAAAAGTTGACTTTCTTCGACTTCTGGCATTCTTGTTACATATATACATATATCCTTCTATTTACACCCACCTACTTCTTAGAGCCAGAAGTCAAGATTCGAAATTACTTCTATGTCACCATCTTCTTTTGTGTTTTATTTTGTACATATGTCGTGTCAAATAAATGTTTTCATTTTATTTTTTTTATTTTCACTTGTTAACAAAATAGTGCCCTCTATTTTTTGGGATCCCATCATCAGATACTGAATTGGTGCCAGTGGGACCACCTGGGAAGTTTAGCCCCTTAAACAAAAAAAAACTACATAAATTAAAAAAAAGACTCCGACGAATTGTGAACCTCCTTTTTTTGAAGCCGGTTCAAAATACATTTTAGTGTAGAATGCAAGAAAAAATCTACGTGAGACCAGTCATGCGAATTATGTTTGTCCGGCAGGTTCTCTATTATTTTCCCACATATCCATTGGTATGGAATGGTTGTCTTGAAGAGATCACTCCAAAGCGATAAGACCCCCCATTGTACTATTTATTTTATGTTTTCTATTTTGTTTGTATCTATTGTTTATAGTGTATACAATAAAGTATTTTAATTCATTCATACATATGTATATTTTTTTTGTGGTCTTAACTTGTCAGGGGATTAAAAAATAAATTAAGAAACTCTACATTATAATGTATTCTCACATGTGTCTTTGGTTGTAAACAAACCCGACCTTGCTCTCTCGTGTGGCATAATGCCAAATACCGGCTTGTAAGTAGAATTAATAGTAATAAAACGAATTATCTAAACGTTTTACACCCAATGCACGATTGAATATTAAAATATGTCTAAAAAGTTAATTAGGTTATTTTTAAAATAAAATCCTGTAATTAGCTTATCGAGTATGCGGTTATAAGCAAATTTTCAAATGATTATTGCTTCATTAAGTAGTGTGATGCCGGCTAACAATTTAATGATCACGGTATTTCCTAATTATTTAGGTGATTTACACCTGATTGTAAATGCACCGGCAAAATAAAGATTAGTTATCGATGACGAGTTTCTACCTCTAGGCTTAAATGTCAATGCGCTTTCTGCCCGGTGGTCCTATGATATAAAATATCATAGAGTAAAATTAAATTGTTTCGTAGAGAGTGGAAACATTTGTACGATCGTATTTCTACACTACTAAATACATTTTACCACGGTAAAATGTATTTTATCTATTTTTCCATAAATAAAATCTTTTGTGGGGCGATCATTCTAGCCCAGGCCACGTCTTTTTATGTACACAAATTAAAATATTATATTATAATGTATATTAATAATGTATATATTTGTATTATAATATAATATATGTATATGCCTTCCAGCTGACCCCGCGAACTTCGTACTGCCTTAGAATCAATAAACTTTGTGTTGCTAAGCTGAGATAGGGGTTGGTGGAAGAAAGGTGAAAATTTATAGTTGTATGTATTTTTTATTGCCGAATCATAAAACAATAAAAATTAAAAAATTGTCCTAAATATAAAAAATAAATTTTGGGGTGGACCACCCTTATCACACAAGGGTGTGAAAAATAGTTAAGTCCTATTCTCAGACCTACCGAATATACACAAAAAATTTCATAAGAATCGATCAAGCCGTTTCGGAGGAGTTTTGTTACAAACACTGTGACACCAAAATGTTATATATTAAAAGAATATATTATGTATTGTCTCCCAGACGGAGATGGCGGGACGAATTGGATAAGATTCTGCTAGGCTGAGTGGACGTGGAACAAGATCGTTATGTTTGGAAGGAATGATGGGAGGCCTTTGCCCAGCAGTGGGACACACATGACTGAAATATAAATATAAATAGAATGTATAATAATGTAAAGTCACTATATGCGTAGCACTTAGTATACGTTAATTTTAGCGAACAAATCGTATATTATGTTAAGTAGTACATCGTTACGCAAGGGCTGTTTATCAACCTCGATTAGCAACACGCTCGCGTTCGCTCGCTCGTGCGCCAAAGTAAGTAAATAAATATTGCTGGGCATTTCACACAGCGCTATCTAGCCCCAAACTAAGCAGAGCTTATACTATGGGAACCAGTTAACTGATAGAATACTTATATACATTTTTTTTGTGAATACATACTTATAATATATAGAGAAACAACCAGACCCGGAACAAATATCTGTAGATCATGCAAACATTTGATCCGCGGCGGGTATCGAACCCGCTACCACTTGCGCCTCAGCCTAGCAGGCTATTCGCCCACTGCACCACGGAAGAAGTCAATGTGAATGAAATATTCTTGGGTGTACATTTTTCATCGCAAATGCGAAGAAATTTAAAAAGATTTTTATAACAGTATATTGCTAAAAAAAATTTTTTTTGCACTACTAGACCTCTTTCATTTTTAAAGAAAAATAAGTATTTGTCATGGAGATTGTATTTCATTTCAGCGCATTATGAATGCAATTAGCCTCATTCTATTTTCTATATACATAAAAAAGTCGGGTTAGTTACACTATTTATAACTCAAGAATGGCTGGACCGATTATGCTGATCTTTGATTTTTTGGATTTGTCTTCGCCTGGAGCAGAATAACTATTAAAATATCTGAAAAAAATTACTTCTTCATCATCAATCAATCATCAAAAATTCATTTTCTTATACATAGATGCACATAATGATGGTCGATTGACAATTCTACCAGTGACGTACATTAGCAGCCCGCGTCATATGCATGTCAAGGCAGTACGAAGTTCGCCGGGTCTACTAGTTTTTAAATAAAAATAAGGATTTGTTATAGAGGTTGTATTTCATTTTAGCTCATTATTAATCCAATTAGCCTCATTCTATTTTCATATTTAAATCGCAGGAGCCGTTATCGAGTTAACAACGACTAACTTTATGAGCATCAGTGGGAATTACTTTTTGTCATATATAAATAGGATAGATTTGTCTGGTTTCAAGAATAAGGGTTACCTAACTATTACAAGCTTTTTATTAACTTGCAATGTATGTATGTTTGTCCGAGTGGAATCTTACAACTGAATTTTAAACCCGTTCCCCTCAACCGACTGAGCTGAAATTTGGAATACATATGTAACTTCGGTGATAATGCAATAATATGGTATCATGGAGGTGGTCTCATGATGGAGACGGATGCTAGACAACGGAGCTTCTAAATGGATTATAGTAGGCTACTAGTGTTTGAGCTCATTTGAATCTGCTTGCGGTTCCGATTATGAATTTTATAAAAGCCTGTTTTGAAAAAGTAATTTTTCAACAAAAAATAATTGATAAGAGAGTTGTCTAATCATAAAAATACCTCAAAATTAAACATGTTTAGTCGCTGATTACGTTTAGGGATCGTTATGCCAACCGCGCTAAGACTAGGGCATTAAATAAAACCGGAAGGCAAATTACGTCAACGATAATTCTCTGAAAGGTCTATCTAAGGCTGTGAGACACCTGTGCTGCATCAGCCCGGAGTTTCCTGCCGATAACATGACACTCCTACACTGACAACGTCACACCTACAGTCCTAACGCGATAACAGACTGCTGAATTTATGTTGCAGTCTAATGAAAATCTTAACAGTAAACTTATTCACTGAACTGAAGACTTCAACTTGAAGACTTAGAACTTGATTTTTTTGGATATAGGTCTTTTATTCACCTATTTGGTAATGAACCTTATTCACCCTTTTCGCTTTCGGTCTCTCCTCCTGACGCCCAACAAGCTTCCGAAGACCGAAAGCGAAACGCAGACATACGGAGCGAGACCAAGGTGACTGACGTGATAACTAAAACAAAAACACTAAAATGGAGATGGGCAGGACACACACTAAGAGGTGTTGACAAGTGGAGTAAGAGAGTTATATTTTGGTACCCAAGAAATGGGAAAAGAAGTAGGGGAAGGCAATACAAACGCTGGAAAGACGATATTGAAAATACGGGAGGAAAACTATGGACTAGAACAACAAACTGTAGAGAAAAATGGAAGGAATTGGAGGAGGCCTATGTCAAAGGGCACACAGATGATAACAATTAAAAACTACCAATGTACATACCTAAGTATCAAATTGTAAAATCTGATTAAACGGCTTATTTATTTATTTTATTATTATATATCTTATTCACCCGCTCTACTTAGTTTTGGGCTAAACCGCGCTGAGTGAAATTTCTAGCATTTTTTATGTATTTAATTTTTATTTTAGTATTATAATACTAATCGACGAGCATTTTAGCGTAGTACTCTGTAAAAGTAGATCAAAATGGAAGAAGTAAAAAGCTTAAGGCAACTTAGACATCTAACATGACATCTATATGATATTTCAGGTACAGGTATTTTTTTTAATCATAAATAGGTATTTAGTGTAACACCGCCTCTTCTCACATTTTTTCAATCTAGTCCATCCAATTACATCCAAAGACAGCTTTAAGCGATAAGGCTGCTCATTGTACCATCGCCTACGTGGTTTTTTTTATAGAAAGCTAGTTTAACTGGAGTGGTTCTTAAGCATGTCAGTTTTTAATCCCGGACCCCAAGAGAGGGGACCGGGGTTTCCAAAATTTTATAAAAAAAATTCACTTGTTTTCAATGTAATAAAATTGATAACTTGTTCCGTAACATTCATTGTACCGACGTATGAACGAAACTATTTTGTGAAAGACACTCACACATACGAATTGTTTGAATGCGTTAGCCGATAAGAGGTCGACATGCTGTCTAGTAGTTTAATTGCTTTATTTTCGCTGACAATAAATTCCTTATTGAGACTGCAAACAGATGTACCAAGAAATAATCGTTTAGTAATTTCACATAGGGTTAAGAATGTGTCAAATCTACTCTCAGACTAGTTTCTAAGAAAATGATTATAATCAGTGATATAACCACTTGATATAATTCCAGTAGAACTATAAACATCCCTGATTTCAATTACTATATGATATGATATGGTATATAATATAAATAAATATAAATATTGCTGGACATTTCACACAGCGCTATCTAGCCCCAAACTAAGCAGATCTTGTTCTATGGGAACCAGATAACTGATAGAAAACTTATAAACTTTTTTTTGTAAATACATACTTATAATATACTAGCTGACTCGCCCTCGGCTTCGCACGGGAGGTTTTTCAATTAAACATTACCCTCATTTTGCGCCGTTGGCTAAAAAGTAGTCTATGTCCTTTCCTAGGGTATAATCTATCTCATTGCAAAATTGCTTTACGATCCGTGCAGCCGTTAAGTCGTGTAAAGGCAACAAACAAACTAACAAACAAACAGAGTTTGTATGTTTTATACATACGAGGCATGCCTTTTAAGTTCTGTCGTTTCCATATTTTCCGGCAATTTTGAATTTGGAACTGTTCTATATTCGAATGTGTTTACATTTTGAATCTCAAAACAGTTGAAAGTATTAGGATTAATGCTATTGTTTAGTCACAGTTTCGATTTGAATCTGTCAGGTCACGTACGAAAATGAATCTTTCTAAGGAAAATGTTCGTGCAATAATTTTCTACAACTTTAGAAGAGGCCTGACACGGCTTCAGTGTTTAGAAGAGCTAACATCTGTGTTCAGTGATGTAGCCCCATGTCTGCGGACTGTCGAACGCTGGTATTTAGAATTCCAGCGTGGACATACTAGTGTTAGTGACAGATTTCGCGAAGGACGCCCAAAATCCGCCTTCACTGAAGATAACATCATTGCTGTGAGACAACTAATTCTCGAAGATCGTCATGTGACATATCGAGAGATAGAGGCTCTATTAGGCATCTCAGGGACAACCATTCAGAAGATCTTGCATGAAGCGCTTGGTGTGAGAAAGCTAGTTTGCCGTTGGATACCGCATCTGCTTTCCGACGATCACAAGGCGGCCCGCGTCAGATGGTGTAAGAAAACTCTGCAAAGGTTCAACCGAGGGGAGTCAAATCACGTCTACGACATCATAAGTGGTGACGAATCTTGGATCTATGCCTACGATCCTGATACCAAACAACAATCTACAATCTGGGTCTTTCAAGACGAGCCAAAGCCGACTAAAGTTGTTCGTTCTCGAAGCACTTCAAAGAAGATGGTGGCCACGTTCGTTGGAAAAACCGGCCATGTTGCGACTATTGCACTTGAAGATCGTAGAACGGTTAACGCAGAGTGGTATACTACAGTTTGTTTACCACAAGTCACCGCCGAACTTCGAAAATCTAACTCAAAGCGACGCATCATCCTGCACCACGACAACGCAAGCTCACACAGCGCTCGTCAAACGATTGAGTATTTGAAGCAGGAAAAAGTAGAAATTCTTGACCATCCTCCATACAGTCCTGACCTAAGCCCTAACGATTTCTTTACATTTCCTAAAATTAAGAAAAGTCTTCGTGGTCAAAGGTTCCAGTCCGGTGAAGAAGCAGTCGACGCTTTCAAGACAGCCATTTTGAACACCCCACTTTAGAGTGGAATAAATGTTATAATAACTGGTTTGAGCGAATGGAAAAGTGTTTTAAGCTACGTTGTGAATACTTTGAAAAACAATAAAAAGTACTATAAGGTTCTAGATGTGTTTTTTTCTTCAAACGACAAAACTTAAAAGGCGTGCCTCGTATAAACCTTCCTCTTGAATCATTCTATCTATTGCTGAAAACTACATTAAAATCCGTGGATTATGTAGTTTAAGAGATCTAAGCGAACAGACAGCGGAAGCGACTTCATTTTATATGTAAAGATCGAGAAACATCCAGACCCGGAACAAATACCTATATATAGATCATGCAAACATTTGTTCCGTAGCGGGAATTGAACCTGCAACCTCCTGCATCTCAGCCGGCTAGTCACCCACTGCGCCGCGGAGGTCGTCTATGACTCATTTTATGTACAGGGGGGCCCCAGAGTGCTTAATTTTTTTAAAATGTATTTTATTAATATCCTTTCAAATTGAAATAAATCAAACTAACTTCCACCCACACCTTTCCACTTGTGGTTTGTCACTAAAAAGTAGCCTAAGGCTCAATCTAGGTCTTAATCTTTCTATATAAATATATAAATGTGTAGGTAACCTAGAAATAAAGCTAAACTCGCTGTTGCAACTTGACACCCGATTTTTATCCCATGGGACCCGATTTATGGGATAAAAGGTAACCTATGTGGTAATCTAGGTATATACCAAACGTATCTACGTATATACCAAATTTCATCGAAATCGGTTCAACCGTTTTGACGTGATTGAGTAACAAACAAACAAATAAACAAACATCAAAACTTTCACATATATAATACAGTGTGATTGAAATTGGTCTAGCGGCCACCATGAAAACGTAACAAACAGACAGTCAGAGGAACAGATAGACAATTCTTCCGTATTTATAATATTCGTGTGAATTAACTGCAATACCAGATTTCATAATTATACATTGATCTCGGTGCGCTACACAATAGCTAATTACTAGATTTTTCTTCTGTGGTATTACAGAGTGAAAATCATAAGGAAAACTGCATTCATTTATGCATTGTTCAATTACCTAATTGTGTCCTCACTATTTTACAATTACTCACTTCTTTAGCAGAAATAAGTTAACAGCTCATGCATTACTTCCTCTAGTTACTCCGATAAGGATTTATTAATATCTATTAAACAGGAAAATATAGATTCGTTTTTCATTCTTTCTTATTTTCTAAATCGGCTTAAAAAACTCTGAACTACATTACTACAATAATGTCAAATCAGTTTTTTTAACATAAGAATATGGTTTTGGGATTTTGAGAGACCAAAACTAGATGGAAGACGACCACGATAAAAATTGCAAGGAGCCTTTAGGTGGAGGCCGCACAAGACCGCTCTAGCAATGTATAAGGAGGTGTATTTTCAGCAGTGGATGTCTTATCGTTGATATGATGATGATGAATATAATTTCTGATAGCCGTTGTATTTAATTTCTCTGTCATCAGAACTTAGTTCTATTTATCTAAATTCACTCGTTTCGTTATTCGTAGACACTAGATAGACAAACATACATATGTACGCGCAAAAAACAAAGTCCTCAGTTGGACAAAATCCATATCAACTGCTGGAAGAAGTATTAACCTTTCAAAGCGATCCTCGTGATTTTAATAAATAAAAATATTTGATTTGAAGTGTTAGGCATGAACGCCCGGGTTAGAGGCTTGGGTATTTAGAGAACATTTTTGTTTTGTTCAAATAAGCCGATACTATGACGGTTTTATGCCGACATATGACAGCATAAAACATGACACGCAAAATGGAGTTATCTTGTTTGGACAAAAATTTGTCATCACTCTAACACGTCATAGATTGTATTGCTTCAGCTAGGTTAGTGAATATTGACATTGACATAAATGGACTTATTCATACTCATAGGCTTAAGAGGAGGGTACCACCTTTCTATACAAATTTAGCTCAAACATGAACCACCCCAGTTAAACTAGCTTTCAATTTAAAAAACTGTATTCGAATCGGTCCATCCGTTTGTGAACTACGATGCCACAGGCAGACACACATACAGACATAGGTGTCAACTTATAATACCAGTCTTTATGCGTCCGGAAATAAAGACGAACCTATGTTCAAGAAATCAATGAGATCGGCTGATAAAAAGGGATGAAAAATCGTATGCAGAGATTTTTGGAAGACGCGTTGCTCTTTGAAAATTTGTAATATTTTTGACACTAACTGAAAGAGAAACGTATTATTGGCGGTAAAATACGTTAAAGAAACCGATCATAAGTCGATAATGTTGAACGTAAAAATTACACTAATACTTAGAAGTTAATCCACGTACCAAATACTAATTTAAAATTAGCACTAAGAAGTGACACTGACATCTGCTTTGTGGATAAATTAATATATGTATACATATTTTTTTATACTTCTAAGGTAGCAAACAAGCATACGGCCCACTTGATGGTAAGCGGTTACCGTAGCCTAAGGACGTTTGTAACACCAAAGGTCTTACTCGCGCGTTGTCGACTCTTTAAAATTTTCAAAACGCCCTTTTGAAGAACCCGATAATGTAGTCCTTGGGGAAAACCTCGACAGGTAGACCATTCATTAGACCATATTAGATTATGCAAAATCTTAATAATAAATAATAAATACAATAATAATAAATGTAATAATAATTGATTATTATTTATTTATTTATTTATTTAAGATTTTGCATAATCTCCGACCTCCGTGGTACAGTGGGCAAATAGCCGGCTGAGACGCAGGAGGTAGCGGGTTCGATCCCCGCTGCGGAACAAATGTTTGCATGATCTACAGATATTTGTTCCGGGTCTGGTTGTCTCTATATATTATAAGCGTGTACATATTTACAAAAAAAATGTATATATGTAAGTATTCTATCAGTTATCTGGTTCCCATAGTACAAGCTCGGCTTAATTTGGGGCTAGATAGCGCTGTGTGAAATGTCCAGCAATATTTATTTATTTAATCTAATATGATCTAATGAATGGTCCCCAAACTAAGCAGAGCTTGTACTATGGGAACCAGATAACTGATAGAATACTTATGTACATTTTTTTTTGTAAATACGTACTTATATAGATATATACAGAAACAACCAGACCCGCAACCAATATCTGTAGATCATGCAAACATTTGTTCCGCGGCGGGAGTCAAAACCGCTACCTCCTGCGACTCAGCCGGTTATTCGCCCACTGCACCACGAAGGTCGTCGTCGATCTTAAATGTATGCGAAAAGACCTTTACGGTGCTTCTTTTGCAGTAGGTCTTATGATGAACATAGAAAGCCAAAGATAATGATAAGTTATTCTACCGGAAGAAAGATTCTGATTTCTATTCGACCTTCTCTTTGTATTTTGACCGAAAACATCACTTTTGGAGATATCAGACTCTCCATGATTTAGAAAGAAATAAACGGAATCGGGACTCTAGCTTCATCATATCACACATAGGACCTCCACTGCTGACCATAAGTCTCCCCATATATTTCCAGAGCGTCTGATCTTGTGCGGCCTGCCCCCTATAGTCCAGTCATTATATACATTTGGAAATGCAAATGAACCGAGAAAGCTAATTTTTGGATATTATGTGGGGGGGGGGGGGCTAGAAACGATGAAAAAACTGAATTTAACCCTTTTTTCAAGATGGCGGAAAATGCACAAGGACATTGTGGTCACAATTTTGAAGTTAAGCTTTTCTAGTCCCCCCCCCCCCCATATAATATCCAAAATTTAGCTTTCTCGGTTCATTTGCATTTCTAACTCGATTTTTCCGACGTAATGACTGGACTACTACGGCTTCCAGCAACCTTTAGCTCTAGCTTATTTGGCAGTTGGTTTATTGAAAAAGCAGAAAATCTACGGTTCAGTCTCGATTCAGTTTTGAGTTTAGATATACAGGCAGTATTAGAACTGTAGCCGCAACTTAGGCACTAAGTTTAAGACATAATATCCTTTCAATGTTGACATTGACTTATATGGTCTTGCACGTTGCATATTACCACACGAGCTATTTTAGAATTAACGAGAACTTAATACGGTTTTACTGGAATGAGCTAGTTTGAATTTAATTTAAATGTTTCGCGGAAATTGTGAATTATTCATTTGCAGGTGTAAAAGATGCCTAGACAATTTTAATGTTGTTAAAAATGAATAGACGGGTTTTCATTTGTATCTGAAGTAAATAAATAATTTTGAAAACTATCATGATAACGAAGTCAAAATTAAAACTTTTTATTCATTATAACCACAAGGATCACTTTAAATCGTAAGTTTTACTGCCTGTTCCTTCGCGACCAAGCCAGGAAAGAAAGGCAAGAAACAAGGCTGGTTGTTTTTCTTGATGATACTTTTAGAATACATAACAATAAAGAAAATAAATTACGTTTAAATTGTAACATTTTTGAAAGAGTTAGAGCAATATCAATCCCAAGCTTCTCTATCATCTACATCATCCAATATTTTATAGTAGGCTTTTTTATAAAGACTTTGTTTAATTTTTACGAACATACAAACCTGGCGCATATTCCACAATGTCTTAAAACACGTCTCTATAACCAATGTGTCCTGCCAACTATGACTTATGGTGCCGAGACATGGAGGCTCACGAAGGAGGCTGTGCACAAAATAAGTGTAGCACAGAGAGCCATGGAGCGCACCATGCTCGGCATCACACTCTTAGATCGAGTTCCCAATACCGAAACTCGCAAGCAGACTAAAGTACAAGACGTCAGCAAGCGAATATTGGGGCTCAAGTGGAGTTGGGCAGGACACTTGGCCAGACGTAGTGACGACAGGTGGACTAAGGCACTAACAGAGTGGAGGCCGACATCTGGCCATCGAAATATGGGAAATGTCGACGAATGGGACGTTCACCAGCGAGATGGGTCGACGACATCCATAAGACCGTGGTTCAGACTGGCACAGGATCGGGAAGAGTGGCAGAAACAAGGAGAGGCCTATGCCCAACAGTGGGTCGACACGGGCTGAGAATGATGATGATGACAAACCTGGCGGTCTTTAGTATCGGAAGTCAAGATCTGTATATATGTGTTCGATGTTGTACCTATCTATCTACTTTGGGTCGTTGCTTCTCAGCAGGTACCTGAGTATGGTAATTAAGATTATTCTCACTAAAATCGGGATGGTTACCAAACACTTAAAATTTCATAGTCAAAATATATTGTAACAATAATAGGAGGGCTAACAAATTAAGTTCATTTAAGACATTTAATATTCCTTTAAAAACATATTATTCTAAGTAGAAAACGGTTACTACCCCATTTCAATATTCAAATACTACGTACGTAATAAAATCTCAATGACTAATGAGTAACGCAAAACCTTCGTAGTTACTGCATAAAACCTTTTCCATTTACATATATATACCGATCAGGCATTATATTATTATTATATTATTTTTACTTAGTTTTTTATGGTAACCACACAGTTCTCAGGTAAAACCCTATATCCGTGATTTTTTCAGTCATGAACTTACTAAGAAGAGATGATTCTGTATTCTTTACGCGGATCTCACATGCAAAGTAGGTTATGTATGTGCAACGATGACGTAATTTTTTAAACTGTGCAGATTTTTAATACTTATGCATTTCCTGCATTTAGTAGTTTAAAAATAATTTGAAAAGTATCTAAAACACACAAACGCTTTGAAAAAAACCTACATAGTACTAAAATTAACTTACCTAGTATGTGGTTTTTGTTATAAAAACATATCTTTACTGAAATTACTTTTAACTAATTATAAAATTGCTTGAACTGAATACAAATCTGCAATACATCTAAACAATTCAACGGTCAGTGGCTGAATATAATAAATCTCTTGATTCATCTTATATTATTTTTTGTCCACCTACATTGGTTTACTTTTATGGCAGTGCTAATCAAATAGAAATTTACGCAATGAAAAACCAGCGTCTATTTTAAATATTTCAGTGTTATGTAACATTTAGGAATTGAAATTTTTTTTGAATAAGATATTTCTTGAAATAAAAACTGGCCTACGTACGTACATATGTACGTCACTGAATCATCTCGTAGGTGTTAGAGGCGAATGGTAATCATGAAGATGCGATAGATTGCAAATACAAAATTGATGCTCTGCAACCATCAGAAACCTATGAACGTCACACGATTTTTTATGATACAATTTTAACAATCGATTTAAAATCTCTTAAAATCAATTTATTCTTTAATTCTCACTTGCCATTAAGTAAAAGTTCCCAACAGTCGAAAGACTTACTATCCTCAGCACATAATACTTTATTAGTTGTGTAGTATAAATAAATAAATAATAAATAAATATTTCTGGACATTTCACACAGCGCTATCTAGCCCCAAACTAAGCAGAGCTATGGGAACCAGATAACTTATAATATATAGAAAAAAAACCAGACCCGGAACAAATATCTGTTGATCATGCAAACATTTGTTCCGCGGCGGGAATCGAACCCACCTCCTTCGTCTCAGCCGGCTATTCGCCCACTGCGCCACGGAGGTCGTCAACTAAAATAACTAAATATAATAAATAACTGAATATGATTTAAATAAAATCGACCGATATCCTAATTATAATTATCAATGTTTAATTACGGTATGAGTCGAACCAAAGCCTAATATAGAAACAAGTAGTCTGAAATAGAATATAGTAGAAAATAAATCACATTCGACCTAATAAATGTTATTCTTTTAATAGAAATACACAATTATCTAGGATACATTGTATTTTTATATTTACCCGGATGCACCAAGTGACCGTTTCGTTGCGGAAAGTCAACAGTGTTTTGATTTCATTAAGTTTCTAATTGTTTTATTATGAATCCCTTGAACTCGGATCAAGGCATTCGAATATACTGTGAGCTCTGTACTTTCTGCGTTCTAAAAGATTTTAGAACGTAGATACGAGTAATCGTTTAAGTAATAATTCCATAGTGAATACGAATATTCACAAGGAGGCCACTCGAAAAACTCATCATTCCAGATCTGCAAATTGAGACACAGCTATTATAAGAAAAAAAAAAACATTGCAATACTGAAAGGCGTAACTATTACGCATTTTCAAAGTAAACTATCCATAAAACAAACAACGATTTCGCAAACTGTTTATAGCAGTTATAAAATAGTCGGCTCCTGGACAAGGGCGATTCTTTGTCTCATCGCCGACAAAATGCTTTACCGTTAGCGAATATCAAGAACAAAGCTCCTGTTAACTTTCACTACGTTATATATGACGCAATAAACAAGCTTTGTTGAACTTAGCCCTATTTTAATGGCACCAGTTTGAATCTTTGTTTTTCACTTTAACGGTAGTGTAGGTTCAACGACAAAAACTACTGCTTTTCCCTGTTGTCGGTTCTATAAACGGAAAAACACAATGCGTTCGCCCGTACGCAACACAATTATTCTGGACAAGAAACCCCGTGAAATCGGGCTGAGAAACACCTTGTGCAGACAGGGTATTCTGAATAGACGTATCATTGCTTGATAAATCGTGTGACAACAATGCGCCCTCTTTCCGGTGCGATTGCCAAAAAAAAGCTGTAATTAGGATGTCGAAAGCTTGTTAAGACGTGTCACGGTTAAGGTTGTAAGCCGATTTCAAGGTTCATTTTGTGCTATAGTTAATTAGTATTGAGTTGGACATGTTTGTACCTGTTTATGAAGCTAATGGTCTAACAAAATATTTTGAGGATTATTAGCTCTTTTGTATAAAAACTGGTTGCTTTATTAGTGTAAAACCCCCAAATATTCATTTTTAGCTCTTATAGTAGATGAGTGAGCCGCTCGTATTCAAGAGCACGGCTGCACACATTCAATCCCTATTCCTTTTTATCAGCCCCCCCCGTCCCCCACCGTCTCAGGACACAGGTGGGTCGCAGCAGGCAAAATATGAGTAAATGGGGGCTACATTGGAGAGTCGGCGACTAGTTGCCCATGCGGTAAAGACCCTCTGACTATGGTACACTTGCTGAGCTGTCTATTATTCTTGCACCCTGAGGGATACTTGTTCCGCCACAGATAATGTTGTTGCAGTGGCCAAGTATTGGCAAAACAACATTTAATGTTTGTAATAATAATTATGAACCATATCGACACGAAGAAGATAAAGGCCCAAAAGAAAACGTGAGTATATGTGGTATATCTACGAGTATACATCGAGGGAGTCTTGCAAGAAAAATCCCCATTGCACATGCAAAGTATTGCTAAAGATGACTGCTGATTTACTTACGAAACGAAAATGAACGCGGATTGAGGAATTAAACTTGTAAAAAAAAAAATTGGAACGGACGCGCGTGTGATTTGAGCAACATTCATTCAAGTCCAGTTACTACACTCATAGTTATCGTAACGTAATCGATTAAATACCTACTAGTTTAACTATGCGATGTATCGATGCAATTAAGAGTGATTATGAACCTAATACATTTCTAATACGGTTGGAAATTGAATGTTTGACTTCGTTTTGAATGAATTTTTAGAAGACTGTTTTCATTTTTGTGAATGAAATGGTCTCGTATTTTTGTGCTGGTTATTTTTAAGCAGAGATAAACAGACGATGTTACATTTCAAAATGCTATGCGTTATGCTTCAGATGTTTGAAATGATAATTTTTAGACACATATTGACGTGCTAACCTCGGTGATAGTAATTTCGCAAACAAAAACAGTATCGTGAAATCGATTGCAATCCATTGACCAAAAATCGAGAGGAATCGATTCGGGGTCAATGAGTCACCGGAGTCTGTGTAATATCTATAGCCGTTGTCGACAACTAGTGATGATTATAACTATCTGAGCAAAGTACATTACCGGTTTATTATCACGATATGTTAGACGCTTGTTTGAAGCAGCAATGGTGCCGCAGCGAGTAAAAATACCAATTGAGTTAAGTCTTCCATTGACGTCATGTAGTATTTGCGATTTCATAACTTTATTTTAAGAACTTTTATTGATTGACAGGAAATATTTCTGGTGTTTCCCTGATCGCACCCCGGTGTTACAAAAGTAAACAAAGATGATAAAGCAATGACGTTGATTAAATTACTACGAAAATGATAAGATCAGGATTTGGTAACTGTATTTTCCAATTTACCCGTAGAGTTTCAGTTAGAAATAGTGATTAAGATCCCGAATGACGATATAGGTAAACATTTAACTAACTTTAATAAATATACTTGGTAGAAATGAAGATAATCCTACTAATCTATGTATTGATACGTACTTAAAGAGAAAATTTTGTACCTACCGAATTTTATTGCGCATACAAAAGAGTGACAGATTTGACATATATTTAAAGATTATATGGAGAAGGATGCACGAAAGCTAAAAAAAATAATTTGGTCAAATTTCGACGACTTTGCATTGGCAACTAGTAATTATAGAAGCATTCAGTGTATTAATCAGTATTTGGATATGATTTAAGTATTATTGAGGTAACCAATTCTATTGTGCCCATACGGTTTGAATATATGAGTAAGGTTTGACACAATCGGTTTTTATGGCATTTTTTGTAGATTATAATTTGTGATTTAAAATAACTTAAAACCATAATTTTCAGTTATCACGTAACTGTAGCCGTAGACAGAAGCCAGTAAAAATAATGGAACGATTTTCCTTAACAATAAATCGACGGAACTAGTTTCCCGGTCACCAAAACTTCCTCGGCATGCTTACCGCATCACTTATTCATACTATACGACCTTGCGTTATGTCCTACTGTTACAAAACTAGCATTACATATGCATGAGTCAAGATAACGGATTGGAGACAGCCTTCGATCACAGAATAGTTACAGAAGTTAAGTTTAATACAACGAGCGAAAACAGGCGAACGCACACATGTCGCGCGCGTATGACGATTTCGGGTCGGTCTAACGTTCGACCGAGATAGTTCCGAGATCCACGAACTCGTTTAACTTCTCTATCTATCTATTTTGATGGATTTTGATCTGTCTAAGTGTATAGTCATCTATCAATTTGGAGACTTTAGTATTTACTAGCTTCCGCCAGCGGTTTGGCACGCGTTATTTGTCAACAAAAAGTAGCCTATGTGGTTGTAGACGACACACGCTGTTATTGTATTTTATTTTGTTGCATTCCGATACATGTCACGCCATCTGTTGGCGATTTTTATATGTTTTGTTAATAGAGACAAGTTTGAAGGATGCAGACCGGCTTGATAATTGTTTTACACAGAGGGAGTGGTAGTTGCGAACTTACCGTTAGACACGACGCGGCTCCTCAAGATTTCTAACATTAATAGTTGGTCAAAATAAAGCACATGGTTAAATAAATGACTTCTATCTTATCTTCAAAGTGTATCACCTATAATATGGTCCTTCAGAGCCAGATTTAAAATCAGTGAACTGCGAAATACCATCATGTCGGGCGTGACGCCATTATCGAAGGTTCTTACTCGCCGTCAACGCCAGGAACATATGAAAACCAACAAGTTGGAAGGCACACCTATGAAGAAAGAGTTGAAGAAGTTGATTCTTCCTAGCGGCACCAATGATCTCTTATCGTCGCGGGAAGGACACGTATCGACGCCAGTACCGTGCAAGATGTCAGCGCGTGACACTGAGCAGCATTCGAAATGTGCTTCAAAAACGACTATTCAGACTAAGAAATCTACTACGTCATCAGTTGCACGTCGTAAACAACTCGAGTTAGAAGCTGCGGAAGCAAAAGCCAAGATTCAGATGGAGTTAATTGACAAGAAGTTACAAGCTGACCTTGCCAAAGTCGACCAGGAGAGTGAAAAAGCTCATCATGTCGGCACTGATGTAGCTCCAGATGAAAAAGTTGGTACCTATTGTTCATCCCTCCCCAGCGAGAATGAAGTGCACGATAACGTGGAGAAATGGCTGGACACGAACTGTGCATCACCAGTCCAGCACAACAACAGTATCCAACAACTAGCTAACACGTTGAAGGATCTGATGACCCAGTCTTCATCAAAGCACGAAGATAAACTTTTGAGCCGCCTTGCCACGCCACGAGAGCTACCTATCTTCAGTGGTGACTGTATTGAGTGGCTACATTTTAAAAGTGCCTATGATGATTCGTCACGAGTGTGTAGATTCAGTGATAGTGAGAACCTGTGGAGACTCCGTAAATCTCTACGAGGTGAAGCCAAGGAAGCAGTGACTGACTTGCTGATCGGCAACACTCCGCCGTCAGCAGTTATAGAAGCACTTGAACTAAGGTTTGGCCGAGCTGATATTATTATTAGCAACATAACGATGCAATTGAAAAAGCTACCTTCGTTACCTACTTGTTATCAACATGACTTGATAAACTTGTCCGTCAAAGTCAACAATTGCGTGGCTACAATACGCGCACTACACCAGAATGACTACCTACGAAGTCCAGAGCTCGCTGCAGCCATAATATCAAAATTGCCGAGCACCCTGATAGGTAGATGGACGGAGTTTGCCTACAATCGTCTACGCGAAGGCAGATCGAAGCTCGAACTACTAGCTATGTTCTTAAAGATAGAAGCTGAAATGTTATCAGTCGTCGGATGTATACCTCCGCGAGACAAGAAGCCGATGGACGCTCCTACAAAGCGCACTGAAGACAAGTATCGTCATCGTACTGTCTACACATCTTCTGTCGCTGCAACAGCTGATAATAATGTATGTAGATTCTGCCAGAAGGGCACTCATACCCTACCAGAGTGTCGCATATTCAAACGAGCAATGCGAAGAGATAAATGGCGATTTGTAAAAACGCGCGGCCTATGTTATTGTTGTCTACTAACTCGACACAATAAAGATACGTGCCCCGCACCAATGTGTGACGTCGATAACTGTGGCATGGCACACCACCGCCTGCTACACTGGACGAAACCCGAGATGACGTCACAATCGACTGATAAGATGACCGTAAACCCGGAACCTGTACCTGTAACTGCACCCGATGCGTCTATGATGCATTTCGCTCGAGATAGTGACGACGTGAGCATCGCCCCGGATGAATTCGCACTGTTGAAAGTGATCGCGGTTCAATTACGTGGCCCTAAAGGTGTAGTGAATACCTACGCACTTCTGGACGATGGTGCTGAAGTGTCAGTGATCGATGCCGAGCTGGCAGATACCCTAGGCTTAGAGTGTGTTAGTGCGCGTCCTATAAAGTTTACTGATGCATTCGGTTTGTCAGTGTACCAATCAGAAGTGCCTAGTGTAAGAGTAAAAATAACGGGACAGGACAATATTAGTTATGACTAAGTTACGTAGATGTGCTCAGTTAAAATTGTGTTCACAAAATTTGTCTATCTTGAATAGTGTAAATAGCACGCACTTATCGCATATCAAACATATGATTTGCACCAATGCAAGTGCAAAGCCAAAAATGTTAATTGGTGAGGATAATTATTTCCTAATAGCTCCTCTCGAGGTTATACATGGAGACAGGGACTCGCTGTACGCATCACGATGTCGGTTGGGATGGACCATCCACGGTTTCCACCGTGGCCGCACTCACTCCTCCACCAAGTCCAGAGTAAGTGAACAAAATGTGTTTCATCTCGCACACTCTCGTGATAATGATATGTCTGAACTCAGCGAACTTAATGACCTGATTAAGAATTCCTTTAATTTTGATTTGACTGGTATTTCACCCGTATCTCGTGAAAATACAGATCATATTCGCGCTATTGATATTTTAGATAGCACAGCCCGTCAGGTAGGTAATCAATGGGAAGTAGGTTTACCGTTCAAAAAGGATGATTTTATGATGCCTGACTCATACAACAATGCCTACTCGCGTCAGCAGTTATTGTTACGGAAATTCCATAAGAATGCTGACTACGCTGATAGGTATAAGAAAGAAATATCTAAATTGATAGATAATGGTTACGCTCGAGAACTAACTGATAACAGCCTCTCAGCTGATCATGTTTGGTATTTGCCACATTTTGGTGTTCAGAATCCTAATAAACCAGATAAGTTACGGTTAGTGTTTGACGCCGCCGCTAAGGTAGACGGTGTGTGCCTAAATGATTATTTATTAACCGGACCGGACTTGTATAATTCATTATACGGAATTATGCTAAGATTTCGGGAGAATAAAATTGTAATTATTGGGGATATTCGTGATATGTTTCTCAGAATTAAAATTCGCCCTGAAGACCAGCATGTTCTTCGGTTCTTGTGGCAAGAATCGAATGGTCCGATTAAAGTTTGTCTTATGCAAAGTTTAATTTTCGGTGCAACATGCTCGCCTTTCATTGCCCAATATGTCAAAAATAAAAATGCCTTGAAATACGAGGATATAAATCCTGAGGCTGTAGATGTAATTGTGAATAGCCACTACATGGATGATTGTTGTTATTCTACGTGTGATGAGAGTACGGCTATTCAATTAATAAAAGACATAACTTTTATTCACGCTAAAGGTGGCTTTGAAATAAGAGGTTGGTCGAGTAATAGCAAACCGGTTTTAGATTCAATTCCTACAGAAGCGCTCGCGCACACAGCTGTGCAGTTTAAGCATGGAGCCATGAATACGAGTGAGCGCACTTTAGGTTTGATATGGCATCCTGCGGACGACTCATTTGGGTTTCAGATTTCGCTTGACAGAATTCCTAGTGATATTTTAAATGGTTCTACGCCACCTACGAAAGCTAACATGCTTAGCATTATTATGTCTCTTTACGACATACACGGATTTTTGTCGCCATTTGTTATAAAAAGTAAAATCATTTTTCAAGACGTGCACAGATCTAAAGTTGATTGGAAATGCCGCATCCATTCTGATGAGCACACCAAATGGGTGAAGTGGCTCGATGAATTAAAACTTTTAGAATCCCTACGTATACCTAGGTGGTATAACAATACTGATAGTTGGACTCAGTGCTATCAGTTAGAGATAGGTATAGATAGAAGTGCCGAGTCTATTGTAAATAAACAACTGCACATATTTTGTGACGCTTCTATTAAAGCTTACGCCGCAGTTATTTATTGGCGTTTTACTCGAGCAGACGGGAATGTATTGGTTTGTCTAGCCGCCAGTAAGAGCCGAGTGACCCCACTGCGGCCTGTGTCAGTTCCTCGACTGGAGCTGCAAGGCGCGCTCATAGCCGCACGCCTCGCGAACTCACTGCAGCGGGAACATAAAAATATGAAGGCTGATAAACGGTACTTTTGGACTGATTCACAAACGGTTTTACAATGGATCCGTAGCGATCCAAGAAGCTATAAGCCGTACGTAGCTCATCGCTTAGGTGAAATTGATGAGCTCACGACGTTATCAGAGTGGCGATACGTCCCAACTAAGTTGAATGTAGCTGACATAGCTACCAAAGACGACACGCCGCCTCTGACATACGATAGCGTATGGTTTCTAGGACCACAATTCTTACGGCAACCTGAAGATGCATGGCCTAAGGATTGTAAGTCCACAAAGAAGCCATCACCAGATGTAGTCTTCGAACAAAGGAGCTTGAATGTGGTCACGACTCAGGTCGTTGAATATTCCTTACCTAACGAAAATGACTACTCGTCTTGGTTACGACTCGTCCGAGTAACCGCTCGAATTTTATTGTTTATCAGACGATGTCGACGAATTGATACTTGTTTGAATGTTGAACTCATGAACGAAGCTGAACTTCTTTTGCTGAGTAAATCTCAACAGGATTCGTTCGCACAAGACATTGAGCTTATCAAGCAAAATAAGCCTTTGTTATCAAACAGTCGTTTGTTAACATTGACACCCTATTTAGACGACACTAATGTGTTACGAGTAGCCGGTCGAATCGATAAAGTCGAAGGTGTATCCCACTTGACTATGAGACCCACCATACTCGATGGTCGTCACAAAATAACTCGTCTATTAGTCGAATACTATCATAAGAAAGCTATGCATGGTGCCCACGAACTTGTAGTTAACGAGTTAAGACAACGCTACTGGATTTTGAAGCTGCGTCCTACCGTACGCACGGTCGCAGCGCGCTGCCTGTTCTGCCGATACCGGCGCGCGACACCGCAGCCACAGCGTATGGCGGACCTGCCAGCTGCTCGTCTGCAGCACAATCGACACCCATTCACGTTCACGGGGGTGGATTTTTTCGGACCGATGGAGGTCACTATCGGACGAAAAAGAGTAAAAAGGTACGGCGTAATGTTTACGTGCCTAACGGTACGCGCCATTCATTTGGAAATTAGTGAGAGTCTGAGTACAGACTCCACCATCATGGCGCTCAGACGTATGATAGCTCGCCGCGGTACGCCCAGCGTTATCTACTCAGATAACGGGACGAACCTGCGCGGCGCAGATAACGAGTTAAAGCGGAGTCTATCCGAACTCAATGAGAGTAAACTCCGTGAAGACGGTACCGTAAGAGGTATCGAGTGGAGGTTCATACCCCCTGGGGCCCCTGAGAAAGGTGGTGCCTGGGAACGTATGATACGCACGGTGAAAACGGCCTTGAAAGTCGTTCTTAAGGAACGCGCTCCACACCCTGAGACGCTGTCTACTTTATTCGCTGAAGTAGAAGCCCTAGTTAATAGTCGCCCTATTACACATGTTTCATGTGACGCTAAGTACCCTGAAGCTTTAACGCCTAATCACTTTTTGTTAGGTAAGTCATCGAACGGTCCCGTGTTTGGTAGGTATGATAACGACGATCTATGTCTGCGAAAACAATGGCGCCTAGCGCAAAGGTTGACCGATATGTTTTGGGCGCGATGGGTTAAAGAATATCTCCCTACTTTAATTCCGAGGCAGAAATGGTTTAGGGATCAGAGAGCATTGCGAGATGGGGACTATGTTCTAATAATGGAACCTAATTTAGATCGTGGATGTTGGCGGCACGGAGTGGTGAGTGCGACCCATGCGGGTGATGATGGTCGCGTGCGAATGGTGGACGTGCGCACCCGCACTGGTTTGGTGCGCCGCCCGGTAACGCGTGTCGCACTACTTGCACCAACGGAATGTTAGTGCTGATCTGACACTTTTTGTATTCATTTGATTTCTAATATGTTTGTCGGCTCAGTTCAGCACTAAGAGGGTGGATTGTAGACGACACACGCTGTTATTGTATTTTATTTTGTTGCATTCCGATACATGTCACGCCATCTGTTGGCGATTTTTATATGTTTTGTTAATAGAGACAAGTTTGAAGGATGCAGACCGGCTTGATAATTGTTTTACACAGAGGGAGTGGTAGTTGCGAACTTACCGTTAGACACGACGCGGCTCCTCAAGATTTCTAACATTAATAGTTGGTCAAAAAAAAGCACATGGTTAAATAAATGACTTCTATCTTATCTTCAAAGTGTATCACCTATAGTGGTAATCCAGGTTATAATCTACGTACACACCAAATTCAATCGAAATCAGTTGAGCCGTTACGACGTAATTGAGTAACTAACAAACAAACATCCAAACTTTCACATTTATAATATTAGTGTGATACAGCGCCTCGTAGCAAGTTGCACTAGCTGGGTGAAGGATGCAGCCCTTGTAGTATTTCTAATAAGATTTTAAATGGCATAGCATCCCAGCACCTGTACCATCTCTCAGCCTTAAAAGAATACTTAAAAGGACCTTTAAAATGATCCTTAAAATACCCTTAAAAGGATCATTAAAAAGGACAACCAGCCTTGTTTTTTGCCTTTCTTTCTTGGCTTAGTAGCAGGTAGCAGTGAAAAAAATTGACATTTCAAAGTGATCCTTGAGCTTTTTTTTAACTTATATAGCCTTAATTCATTCATTAAGACAAAAATAAATTAAAATATAAAATATTGCTGGACATTTCACACAGCGCTATCTAGCCCCAAACTAAGCAGAGCTTGTACTATGGGAACCAGATAACTGATAGAATACATACATACTTTTTTTTTTGTAAATACATACTTTTAATATATAGAAAAACATCCAGACCCGGAACAAATATATGTAGATCATGCAAACATTTGTTCCGCAGCGGGAATCGAACCCGCTACCTCCTGCGTCTCAGCCGGCTGCTCACCCACTGCGCCACGGAGGTCGTCAAAAAAAAAATATACGTCTCGCTAAAAACCAGTCTTGACTCAAGACATAACAGGCGCGCCCGCAGAATTTGAAAATAGGAATCTTAACAGTATTCAAATCCAAAAAATCTGCATCAATCTATGGAAAAAGATTTTAAGTCAATACTTTTGGCTCACTAAAATGCCTACTAAAATGATACTAAAATGTGGCTCAGATCATCAAGCCTAGTTGACATAACTAATGGCAAACAGGTTATCAACTTCGTATGGACAGACAGACGTCGTTAAATGACCACTTAGAGTATTTGCGCTGCATACCTTCCTTACACTAATCCCTAGAAGGCTATACTTGAAGAAGTGATGGTGATTTTGCCTAATGTATTATGACAGCTAGGAAATAAGTTTGCAAATAGTGTCGATTGCGTAAATTCTGTTCAATCATTCATCTAGTAAATTAGATTTTATTTAAACTAGTGGTTCGCCCCGAACTGAGATCTCACGAGTCTCCGATTAAAACAAAAACATATTATTTGTAATCTTTGACTATCAAAATAGTAATACGAAACAAGTAACCAAATAACTTGACCTACAGTTTCATTCAAATTACAGGTAACGCGAGTTCATGTAATTTGGACACTATTTTGGGGTACAAACTGCAGTTATTCTGGATTTCAGACTTTTATTCATATTTGTGTTTCTTAAGCTATACGCATACCAAATTACAGCATTGTGGGGTCAATGGCGTACCCTGTGAATTATGTCAAAGTTCAGTTTTTATTATGGCTAATAAGTCAAACACTGTAAAGATTTTATTAAAAATAAAAACGGAGTGTAAATGTACAAATAAATACCTTTCATTTGACGTTCCATTTGACTTAGTAGTCTCATTTTCATTTTTTTTAGCCCTCTTGAACCCCAATATCTCAACAACCCCCCAACATTTTTAGCTCATTTAATCACACCAAAATTATGCTATTACTATCTACTTATGTATCAAATTTCACGATGATCGGATCAACGCTTCGAAAGTTATCCTCGGACAAACAAACAAACATACATACATACATACATACAACGCCGAATTGCCCAAGTTGATTTGGAGATCTCGCTTCGCTCGATTAATAAAATAAATAAATTTATAATGCTAGACATTTCACACAGAGCTTTCTAACTCCAAACAATGTCAAACTTGTATTAGGTATGGGAACCAGATAACTGATATAATACTTTATTTTGTAAATACATATTTATAATATATAGAAAAACACCCAGACCCAGAAGAACCAGAAAATTTTAATTTTAGTTGAACCTGGCAAAACCACTATACTCGTATAATGATATATAAATATTGCTGGACATTATTACACAGCGCCATCTAGCCCCAAACTAAGCAGAGCTTGTAGTATGGGAACCAGATAACTGATAGAGTACTTACATACGTTTTTATATCCATATTGTCATTTTAGTTTTAAGGTACTTTTAGCATTCGCCCTACCTTCTCCTTATAAACTTTAACTAGGCATAAAGAGAGGTATCATAAAAAGGGGTCCAAAGTTTTCTCTTCACGGATAACATATATACATATATACGTATGTTCTGTTAGTTATTTGATTTACGCCACCGTCCGTCCTCATTTGTGTTCACATAGATCCTGTCCATCCAAATGTTGCGTAGCAAAGATCACTTTTAGCGATTAGATCACCCAATGTGGCCATGATTTATTTGCGTGTTTTATTTTGTGTGTTTTTTTAATAGTGTGCAATAAATAAATATTATATGTATCTATCCAATAAATTTCATAATCTTAATTTAAAAACAATGTCGGGTTTGTTCGAACACTTATAACTCGAGAACGGCTGTATTTTGATGGTGTTTGATTTGTCTCCGCCCTGAATAGGAGAATAACTATTGAAATATCGAAAAAAATCACGGAGAAAGATATAATGAAGATAATTCATTTCTTTTAGATAGATGCAGAGGGTGATGTACATTGGCAGCATGCGTCATATGCATGTCAAGGTGGTACGAAATTCGGCGGGACCAAACTTACTGACCGAGTAACGATTAAAAACTTTTGAGTTATATAATAGTATTTTCGAAAATTGTGTTAATAAGGAAAATTAAGAAAAATCAATCTTTCACGGCGAAACTAAAGAGAAAAGGTATAGAATCTCTTATTAAAAGAGAAACCTCACTTGGGGTTCACGGCATTCAAGAAAACATAAACTTACTACTATTAAACAAGACATAACAGCATAATTTCGTTTGATTTGACATGCCGAAACAATTTAATCATTATCTCCGTTGGAAAATTAGTGAAAACACCAGCTTATAATAAACTCTAAGTTGCAGCGACGAAGGTAGTAAATCGCAGGGTTGTGTTAATGATTATAAGTCTTGGGGAATAGGGCGAGCTATGGCGAAGGAATTGGCGGTATTCGCTAGCGACCGCAATGGCGGCCGATGGGAGACATAGTTGGCTGGTATTACTCCGCCGACTGGGTGGGCAAGCCACGCCGAGGGCGGTTGGCCCTTTACGCTTTTTGCCCTCCATTATTTTTCAACTTTCAAACTTAGAACATAGAAACTGCCAGACTATATTTTCAAAATATAGCAACATTGTTGCCGTTCAATCTTTTTGGATAATATAATTATTACTTACTAATTAGCGAGAAAAGAGAAAATATAACATAAAAACTCTTATTAAAACATTACTTTGCTGTGGTCAAATTATGTTGTAATTAGCTGGACAATTAAAATCGAAGGTCATTAAGTGGAAAAAATGGGGTGGGAAGTGATCCTCTCTGTCAAGATAAGAAAATAACAGAAGTGGCGGGCAATGTTCATGAAAACGTGCCTAATTTTCATTCGCTATTGGTTTCTTGTATTTCAAATTGTATACGTAAATATATTAAAATAATACGCCTCTTCTTAAAACTTATAAGTAGGTAGTATAAATCAATAAAAACTGAAATTATTTATTGTGATAGCATATTGTTAAACCCTACTATGTTATAAAATCTATGAAATTAATCCTTAAATTGGGACTGAAAATTCAATTATTTCTATAGAACAAAAAATATCGATGAGGTTGACGCAATCTTGCAAAATATATCAACTTTTTTTTCATCACTCATGTACTGTAAGTTAGTATATTTTTAGCTCAATACCTGATGCGTGAATGCGATTTAAGCCCCTAGACCCGTAAGTAAATATGAAAATGGAATGAGTCTTATTGCATTCATAATATAATAAAACTAGCGGTTCGCCCCGAACTGAGATCTTGCGTAATATTTGACGATCAAAATAGTGCCACGAAATACATAATCAACTGTAGGTCAAGTAGACCTATAGTTTCATTCAAATTACAGGTAACGGGAGTTCATGTGTATTGGTTACTCTTTTTTGGGTACAAATTATTCTTGATTTCAGACTTTTGCTTATATTTGTGTCACTAAAGCTATATGCGTACCAAATTTCAGCACAGTGGGGCACTGGTATACTCTGTGAATTTTGTCAAAGTTCAGTTTTTACTATGGCTAATAACTTAAAAACTACACGGTTTAAACTAAAAATAAAAACGAGGTCGAAATGTACTCACAATCATATATGACTATCATATACATATAAAACAAAATGGGACTATCTGGTTAAGTGGCGTGCCACTTAACCAGATACTCCCATTTTGTTTTACCCCTCTTGAAAACCAATATCTTAACAACCCCCCCCCCCCCCACACTTTTAGCTCATTGAGTCACACCAAAATTGTGCCATCACTACTAAATTTCACAATGATAATGATATTCTTGATTTCAGACTTTTGCTTATATTTGTGTCACTAAAGCTATATGCGTACCAAATTTCAGCACAGTGGGGTCACTGGTATACTCTGTGAATTTTAGTCAAAGTTCAGTTTTTACTATGGCTAATAACTTAAAAACTACACGGTTTAAACTAAAAATAAAAACGAGGTCGAAATGTACTCACTATCATATATGACTATCATATACATATAAAACAAAATGGGACTAGCATTTTGTTTTACCCCTCTTGAACCCCAATATCTCAACAACCCCCCCCCCCCCCCCCACACTTTTAGCTCATTGAATCACACCAAAATTGTGCCATCACTACTAAATTTCACAGTGATCGGATAAACGCTTCGAAAGTTATCCTCGAACAACAAACATACATACATGCATACATAAAACGCCAGTTGTTGATTTATCTACAACCTTCATGACAAATCCTTCTATTTAAAATAAAAGAGGCCATAGTTTAGTATTGAAAAAAAAAAACAATTAGCAACAAACTGTTATAAAGACTTTTATAAAGTTGAAACATCATTATTATTCTATATACCTATATGAATAAAGATTTTACTTGGACATAATGAGATACGGATACCTACGGATACCTTTAACACATTGTGTGATGATCGCGAAAAGCAATGCGCACTACAGCTTAAACAGACCATACGATACGTGTCGACGCGCGTCTGAACTCAACTTGGTTCTAATAAAACTGGTTCGTCTACACTTCCAAACTCTATGGCTTAGAGGAAAGGCAGGCTGTGTGAAAATACCTATAGACGACGACGCAACTCAACATGTGTGGGACCATTATAACGGGACAAGAGCCAGGTAAATACGCTTAATTACCCACCAGCGGGACAAATATGTTGTTAACGTTTTAATTAGTGAGATAATTGATTTTGCGAGACGAGAACTGGCTGAACTGAAAACGGGAATTGTTCGGTAATTATGAAGATTTTTACTACGAAACTTTTGTGTGATGTGGTGAAATGTCTGTGATTTATAAGTTACTATCTTAAGGATAAAACGATACTAACCTGATTATACGTAAAAAGATCGATTAAAAGTAATGTTATATCAAAAATCAGAATAGACTTTTTAAATTCTTGCATGATTAGATTTTTTTATGCGGGATATAAAAAATGTATTATTTTAAGACAAAATTGATTATATACTATATAAAATTGAATATTTATATTTTTTTCGTTTTAGCCGCCTACAATTTTATAAGAAAGAAAGGCTTTACCTGTAAATCTTCTTCGACACAAGTTTTTTCTACTCTCCGATGAAACCATTCGTCCAACATCATGACAAAACTAGGAATCCTTCTCTTGAACGCCTAAATAATCCTACACACGTAAACAGTTCACACATGATACTTTACCATCTCCAAACAAATAAACATTTACCTCAAAAATATACCTACGAAAAATATTTTTAAAAATTATATTCGAAATTATCCCGTAAACGCGTTGAACTCACGTGAAAGTGTCGAAATAATGACACTGTCATAATCTAGACAAAAATTAAGTTATATCTGAAAAGAGTATAAAAACTTTTTGGTTTTCAAAAAGAGAACGCATGCAAAGCAGGCGCGTTGAAGTCTTTTGTTCCGAATTTTAGCGCGTAGAGGCGTAGAGGATGGTCGTAGAAGGCAAATTGGGAATTTGTATATTTGTTTTTCCTTAATAAAACGATTACTCTGCTTTGTTTAAATTATGTAAGTAAGCTACGGATTATCATAATCTGTTATCGCACTGACAACACGTGAGTCACACAATAATTGTTTGAGGAAATATCTTTGTGTCGGTTTTCATTTAACCACCTAATTACATTTATAATTAACCGCTGTACACAAAAATGATTTGTAGGCTTAATATATTTTTTAATGTGAGTATAAAAAAATCCTTACCTTACAAAGCTGAACAATAGGTTGCGCTGGTCAGTCCTGCAACAAAAAAAACAAATTAAACAAAAAGTTAAACTTCAAACCAATTTAAATTCGCCGATTTCATATTTTAAATAAGTTTTTGCTTGGCTAATGATCAGTCTGCATTTGACGATCATTTAGTATTTAAGTTCGATGGTTAGGCCTGAGGCCAGCAATTTTTTCGTGACCTAGATCTTTTTGAAGACATCACCAGTATACCCAAAACCTTCTCCATAAATCCAGTATCATGAAACCTCTACGCTAATAGAGCTCCTACTAGTACCGTTTAAAGATGAATATTGCTTTGTTCTTGGCAGAATATTGAAGGTTTATAATAAATGGTTGTTGATATCGAAATTACAACCTGTCATACCCCAGACTAACACCAGACACGATCATGGCGCGGCAGAAGGTCATGAACATAATTGGTACTGCAAGCCATAAGAAATACATATAAATGATCGTTGTTAGACGGAGATGATTTTGGAGTCAATATAATGTATGGACAGAATAAATTACAATTAGTATGGGCTTACAATGGCTCTCTTGTGGAACACCAAACGTGTTTTTAGCACATTAAGTCTATGTATTTCAACTTTAAAATATAAAGTCAGTTTGTCTTTGTTAAAATCTGTGTTCATTTTAGATTAGATTAGATAATACTTTATTGCACACCACGAATCAAATACATATAAAAAACAACTACGTAAATCTATGGATACAATTGGCGGTCCTATCGCTAATTAGCGATCTCTACCAGACAACCTTTGGATGGAATGGACTGTGTAGACATCACCTGGGGTGTAATGGTGTACCTAACATACTACATGTACATACATATTAATACTAATTATATAAAAATAAAAAATATAAAACTTACATAAATGAAAATTACATGAATCTAAATAATAACTACTCATAATAATTTATAGATACATACTTAGACTTATTTCAGAAACAAATAATTAATAATAAATACATATATATTTAGCGACAAATACTCAGATAGTGTTCTCTGAGCATACGTTTAAAAATGGCAAGTGACTTGGCACATCTGATAGCCACCGGCAGCGCGTTCCATAACCGGACAGCCTGCACTGTAAAAGACTTATCAAAGTAGGGGGAGGAGTGTACAGGTGTCCTGAGTTGGAGTTTTAATACAATATTGAAGTAGAAGTTCCACTTTCTTAAACATTTTAGCAACAACGAAGCGGTTATTATGTGTATTTATTTATTCTCATAATTATCGAATATATTATAACTATTTTTATGATCTACAAGCTTCTACCTGTGTCTTCAAAGCGTGATTTCTCATTAATAAGTAGCCTATATCTAAATACAGAGGAACAATTCTACTACTCGTAAACCAATCACTTCACTGTGGCAATAGTATCTCCACTACATGGCCACTATTTCGTATTCTACTAACACAATATTTTTTCAATGACCACCATTGCTATGGCAACACTATTGAAAATTCGGCAACCTATGAAATAATAACAATCATAATCGTTGAATAATGGTAATGCTCCATAATTTTTTTTCTTATAAATTAGCAGAATTGAGCCCCTGGTTGATAGCCATTAGTATGGGTTTTGTCTTATGTCTCTGGGTGACAGGCGCAATGCCCCATAGGCCAAGTATTTGTTGTACGTACCTGTAAGGTAATGCATTGTAATAGGTTGTTTGGAACCTCTGGGAAGATAATTCTAATTAATCCCGTCTCGGGACAACTTTAACGAGAATAGTGGGAACACACCGTGTTTATCGCTTTTAATATTAGGCTTGGTATCAGGTGGGTCAAAGACTTGTGCTGCCACCATATCTTATTAAAACCCCCAAAAAGCAGTTTATAAATTGGCGGCAAATTCAGCCGAAGATCTCAAGCTGCGCAAATATGGAAGTCTCGACAGACTCTAGGTCTATGGGGAACCGGGGTCCATCGCGTTTTCAAAATTATTTCGGGGCGTCTGGTTGAAGCGACGTGTAATCCAAGAGCTGGTGCTTACCAGGATCAACACATAACCATTGCAATTCAGCAGGGCAATGCAGTCAGTGTCTTGGGGACACTTCTGCTTGGTAGTAATATGGAGCAGTTGATCTATCTATAAATCGTTTGCATTGGTCTTTAGATAATTCAATTGTTTCTTCTGCATTTTAGTCTTGTAAATAATTGTATATTATTTCTGCTAGAAATTATAATATTTGCTTTTGTTATATAACAATTAAATGTTTGATATAAAAATGGAACGTCGTAAACAAGTATTAGTTTGCCAGATGTTAATGAAACAGCAAAATATCTGGTTTATTATCGGGGAAATTAAAACGATGACGGCAGTGGCTGACGCGGTCAACGTAAACAACACTGTTTTTGTGGGCAAACCGCCTACTCTGACAAAGTGTAGATGATGCCTCCGTGGCGCAGTGGGCGTATAGCCGGCTGAGACGCAGGAGGTAGCAGGTTCGATTCCCGCCGCGGCACAAATGCTTGTATGATCTACAGATATTTGTTCCGTGTCTGGGTGTTTTTCTATATATTATACGTATGTATTTAAAATAAAAGTATATAAGTATTCTATCAATTATCTGGTTCCCATAGAACAAGCTCTGCTTAGTTTGGGGCTAGATAGCGCTGTGTGAAATATTCAGCAATATTTATTATTTATTTATTTTATTTATTTATCACATTTTTATGCTAAAATTTCAATATTCCTTTCTGTTAACTACTATTTTTTTATACTACTATTGAACAAGCAAATCGCTCACCTGATGTTAAGTGGTTACCAGCGCCTATAACAAAGCATTGCCTCGTAGGTCACGTACCTTAGAAATGTGCCCTACGATGCACTGCTCTTTGCTCTGAGCCCTGCGTCACGTCCTCATGTAACTGTTATTTTATTGGCACTGATACTCTTCTGACCGATATCAATTTTGCAAACCACACCCATTTTTTTTTAATTTGTAGTTTTTCCAAAACTTTTCTAATTGTCTATTAGGATATAAGCTTTTGTTGAAAAATTACGTTTTTAAAAACAAGCTTTTATAAAATTCATGATTGGAACCGCAAGCAGATTCAAATGAGTCCAAACACTAGTAGCCTACTATAATCCATTCAAAAGTTCCGTTGTCTAGCATCCGTCTCCATCATGAGACCACCTCCATGGTACCATGTTATTGCATTATCACCGAAGTTACATATGTATTCCAAATTTCAGCTCTATCAGTTGAGAGGAACGGGTTTAAAATTCAGTTGCAAGATTCTACCCGGACAAACATACATACATTGCAAGTTAATAAAAAGCTTGTAAAAAGAGATCTAACACAACAAGTGTCCCTTGTTGAAATTAAGTCAAATAATACACACTTCTTTTATGTATCTATTTACTCTATTTTCAGCATTCTTTCCATCCATTCTTCATAGAACTATGTAAAATAATTTAACTGCTTCTACTTTTACACCATTAATCAATTATGGTTCAATAAACCTGAAATTAGCGTACTAAACTAGAATTCGCTCTATTGAACTATTTTGGACCAGGATTTCCGATCCAAGCAATCAGAGCGTAGCGCATGCGTAAAGTCTTTTTTGACTTGTTCGAATTTAATTAAACTAAAAAATATAACAAAAAGAGCAAGAACCCGTTTACGGATCTTGTCTGGGAGTCAGTCTGTCATTGCATTAAGACAGTGCCTACACAACTTAAGTAAATATTTTCTTTCGTAGCAAAGTAATCTTACAGACACTTAGTTTTAAGGGTTAACATTCTGTAAACTGTCAATTTTGACTTACGCTGTGTGAATGCTACTGTCAATTTGCCGATGTCGTCGCTTCCTATTCCGGCTATTGTTGTGCGTCCTGTCACAAGCCTTACGTACAATTGTTACAATTATGAAATTAAAACCCCTTCTCATAGGAGACGTATCAATCCACAAATTACACCATGAAATCGTTGTTATTTATTTGTTTATTCTTGAACGCACAGTAAATAAATAAAATAAATATTGCTGGTCTAGCCCCAAACTAAGCAGAACTTGTACTATGGGAACGAAATAATTAGTAGAATACTTATATATATATTTTTTTAGTAAATACATACTTATTATGTATAAAGAAACAACCAGTCCTGGAACTATCGGAATATCTGTAAATCATACAAACATTTTGTTCCGCGGCGGCAATCGAACCCGCTACCTCCTGCGTCTCAGCCGGCTATTCGCCCAACTCACCACGGAGGTTGTCAACAATAGATAGTAGAACCCGAGTGGGGTAGAGTATAGTAAACTAATTTAAATTAAACGTGACATCTTTCTGTATAACCTATATTCTGGCAATAAATGATTATGAATATGATAGCAAAGCCACGTAACCTCGCAGCACACTGCGATTACGTCTCACCTGGCTGCTGCACTGACCTGAGGCGTTTTAGTAGAAAATAGTCATCCAAGACTTTCACAATACACTCATAGTTATTGGTATCCAAATCTTCAGGTAAAACGAGATTACACGCGAGTTGGAACGTGTTCTCCGTGAGTGCGCTCAACAATACCGCTTTTCTCTTCACTCCAGCTTTATCATTATCCTCGCCGATGTTGTTCGCAATGAACCATTGCTGCAGGCGCCCCTTGTAAAGCTTTCAGTCCTGTGTGTGGTGACCAAGGTTGGAAATAGCTCCCAGAGTTGAATTTGTGCCGAACATTTATAATTAGTAAGTTGTATAAGTTTAATAAAATTTGGACGATATTGATGTCGCAACCTCTTGAACTAGTAGAATACATATTAAGTACACACCTATTTATGTTTATTCAGGGTTTAATAATTAAGTTGGTTAAGATATACCTAACTATTATTGTTTATTTATTTTTAAAATCCTTCTTAGTATTGTTATCACCACTGGAAGAAACTAGCTGCTCACGACACAGGGAATCCTAGTGTGAGGGCTAGTGTTCACCAAAATATTACTTACCTACTTTTTTGAGATTATTTTCACTTCTGGGTACTTACTTATCGTTTTAGAATCATAAACATTTACGTGGGTACGTGGATGGAACTTCTCTTGAAATAGGAAGGTTCTATCCACGTACCTACCTACATTATGTCCTGCCACATACCAGTATAGGTAAACTTGTTTTACTTATATTGTTAACTTATACTGGTCTGTGGTCCGACCTACATTATGACCTATATATCTGTTTTTATTACTATGATGTACTGTTATTGCCTTTAAGTTTGTTTTTAGTCTTAAATTTAGTATGTAAGTTGCATGTTCTTCTTTTCTGGTAAATAAACTTTATTCTTATTCTTATTTTCTATTTTTTTTAACTGTGGGTACTCGCCGTCACTGTTCTATATGAAGCCTACAAGGTTGATAGAAAGACGGTAATATTCTCACTGACTTTAATTGCAACCGAGTACGCGTTAGTGCGTATAGATACATTTTCTTACTACCTACATACATACATAAAATTTTCTTTGAAAGCAGTTCATTCAAGTTAAATTTACTATTTTATACCGACAAAAACAGGAAGTTCTCAAACTGACGCGTATACATTTTTTTCTATGGATGACCAGGCATAATTTTTTAAATAGTAGTCCGATCTCTATTTGCAGATAAAAAAAGTCTTCTTAAAAACAATTTATTTCACTATTCTATTAGATTTATTGTTTTTTATGTATGTAGTTACAATTTTTACATATACGTAAGTTCTACTTTAGAAACAACTGTCCATCATTATGGACTTAGCTAACATGTCCAATTATTTTTTAAACAGAATTGTAATTTATGTTTGCGCATTTCGGTATTAAAGATGTACTTTTTCTTGCTGTTTCATAAATATGGAAATTCTGTATTAGTGTCATTCTTCCCGTCGTGTTTTCCACAATAAAGTAAACTGTCACACTATTATCTTGTCCGATACGCAACAAACGTATTGACAGTTTAGACAGTGTTGACATTTGTAGTGTATAAATTGACAGCAGCTCGTGCTTATATGTATTTTTATAAATTAATATGACAGAATAGTTTTTATTATTTGTTTATAAATTATTTATAAGTTTTTTAAACTGTGTTGTTTTCACAATGTGACATGTAATTTGTTCTAACTTCAATAATGTTTTAGGATTGAGGGGTATAATATTAGGTTGACAAATGGATGGTTGACTGATAGGTACTTTGTCAGTTTAATGCAATAACTAATATTTAACAACAAATTACTAATGTTCTCTATATTACTGGTATTATTATCGCCAGATGCCTTAAGTAACACATGCATACTATCTGGAGGTTCATTGCATGTTTATTTTGCCGTTACCTAGTAGATAAAATAAACTTTAAAAGCTTTAGTTTGACCTCCGTGGCAAAGTGGGTGAATAGACATCTTAGATTCAGGAGGGTTTGATTCCCACATTAGAACAAATGAAAAAAAAATGAAAATAAGTTATTTACTTCAAAATGCACGTAGGTACATAGCTTAACTTAGGTTACAGTTTTAGTAAGTACAAATCGTAGAGCAGGGTAAACATTTAGAGGTACCTGTCTTCTCCTCACTAGGCTAAGCCTGTATCGAGGAAACATATAAACAACTTTCATAAACGAATTCTCGCACAGTAGACAGTAATAATAGTTGTAAAAGCTAATGATGCACCGATTGACTTGATAGATAGGGGAGTTCAAGATAAATAAATATTGTATAATAATTATGTATGTATATAGTACTTATAACAAAAATATATAGTGTAAAACTAAAAAAAAAAGTTAACTTTCGAATATTATAATGTCCTCGGTTTCTTGGTAAGTTATTGTAGCTAGCCAAATATTAATCATACGTTTTGCTTCACTAACTGATTTATTTTTTATGTCACAGTATTTTGTGACATTGTTGTAGACGTTTAACTTCATAAAACAACCTAAACGTTGTGCAAATTGTGTATTAACGGGAAGGGTTGGTAATCTGAAGACTCTGCGGTTTAATAAGAGATGTTTTTAGCACAAAGAGTTTGCGCACTCTTAGAACACCAGCATCTATGTAAAGAGACGTCGTGAGATATCCATAGGGCTTGCGTAACATCACCTTAAGAACAGATCTCTGAGCTCTTTCCGCCTGTATGATAATGGATTTAGCGGCACTGCCCCAGCACGTAATGCAGTAAACTATCAGGGATTGGCATTAAGTCTGCCTCCGTAGCGCAGTTGGCGTATAGCCGGCTGAGACGCAGGAGGTAGCGGGTTCGATTCCCGCCGCGGAACAAATGTTTGCATGATCTACAGATATTAGTTCCGTGTTTGGGTGTTTTTCTATATATTATAAGTATGCAATTACAAAAAAAATGTATATTTGTATTATATCAGTTATCTGGTTCCCATAGTACAAGCTCTGCTTAGTTTGGGGCTAGATAACGCTGTGTGAAATGTCCAGCAATATTTATTTATTTATTTTATTTATTTATAAAGCATAGTAGACCGACGTAAATGTAAATAATTATAAAGTGTACATGTTTGCATGATCTGCAGATATTTGTTTCTGGTCTGGTTGTTTCTCTATATATTAAAAGTATGTACAAAAAAAATGTTTAATATTTCTATCAGTTATCTGGTTCCCATAATACAAGCTTGCCATAATTTGGGGCTAGATACCGCTTTGTGAATTGTGTAGTATTCATCAAATAAATAAAATACACACACATGTACAGCCTTACTTATTTATTATTTATACTGCCATTTCCAGTCGCAGAATCTACAGAGTAATTACAAGAGGTAGCTTCTATTGTAGATTTTGTAGTAACATAACACCGATTACAAAACAATATACAATGAAGAATACTTAAAAGCTAAAATAAATGCACAATGGACGTTCTTATTGCTTTAAGCGATTTCTTCCAGACAACCTTAAGATGCTACGTTAAGTTAGAATTATGTGTCGGAGGTCAAGACCAGGACAGTAAAGGTTGGCTCGTAATATTATATATCCACGACTATGATTAGCCTTTATCTATCAATCTTATTTGTGCTCATAAAATTACACACACAGGCACACACACACGGCTGTGTAAACAGCAACACAAATGCAGATTATCAATGACGTGACGTATCACAGTAATATTACGTGTTATTCTGTGTTACTCAATGGATGGACTTGAGCGAGGTCGAACGATACCGACAGCGATCAATGAACTTGAGTAAATCCTGACGACAAACATCGCTTTTTATATCAAAACACTATTTTATGTGTAAAGGATTGGTGAGTCATAAGAACGTGTAATGTGGAGCCAGCCAAAACATATAAAATAATCAACAAGTTTTATCATGGGTTTGACTACGAAACCTTATTTTAATCACATCATGGACTGATCCAGATTTCTCATCTGCGCAGAATAGGTAATTAGGCGAAATTCGGGCTTTAAAAGCACGGTTCCTTGTACCTACATGGACGCATATCGATACAATATGTAGATATGATAGTAGGTTTGGTCTTTGAACTAATCTACATACTCTCTCCTGCCTGACATAATTTTGGCAGCAACTCTCTCCAACTTGTACTTTAAAATAAAAGGAAGTAAATGGAAAAATCACGATTTTTTTTATGCAGACTCTACTACCATGTGCAATATAATAGTCAGGAAGAAAGAGAGAGAGTTAATCAGTTAGACAAAGTAGGCAACACTTCAATAACTAGCTTTTGATGAAGGAAGTAATAACATCATTTTTATACGGGATTTATCACATACCGTCTTATCGGTGTTTTGACCGACAATGTTTCGGTTCAATAAGACACCGATAAGACGGTACGTGATAAATCCCGTATTTATAATAATGATTGAAATAAATCACGAAATTTTCTAAGTAATAAGTAATAACATGATATGAAAAGTATTATGTCGCATTAGAAATTAATCATAGGCTTGGCACAGCCAGTCTGTAAACAGAACTGAAATAGGATTTGTCGTCTTAGTCATTCGTACATTCTTGCTATAAAAACTATTTAGCGACATTTAAGCAGCTGGTGCCAATATTTGCATTATTATAACGTGATTCATTTAAAATTTATCATCATCATCATCATAATTATTTTAACCTTCATCAGGTCATCTTTTCATTTGGGGGGGGGGGGCGGGGGCACCACGCAGCGCTTTCCATTGTGCGTGGTCTCCACTCTAGAACATTTCTGCCCCAACAGCCGTCAGTTCTTCAAGCTACGTGCCCCACCCACTGCCACTTCAGCTGGCTATCAGCTTGCTAATCCTTTTAGCTATTCGGAATTGCATCGTGTGTGTTCAGTTTGCGAGTGAGGCCGAGATAGGAGTTCTTATATCTAGTTTCTATAATATCAAGTTCTTAAATATCAAAGAAACAGCCTATATAAAATAGGTAAACAAATCATATTAATTCACTAAGTAAGTATCTGTTAAACTGACCAAGCGCCATCGTCGCAAAGGCGCCACCAATTTACGTTAAAAATGGTATAATGGAAATGTATCGATTACTGGATAAATATTCAAGCTACCAATATTAAACCCACCTCTAAAACTAGTTGATATGATTCCGGGTGTGTGTATTAAATTAATGTCGTACATAACAAAACACACAATATATCATAACACACTGAGCAACCTTGCGCCTTCTTATGAGGCCCATAGTGGCAGACCACGTTTCTGTGACTTATGCCTGTTTATATGACTTGTACGAAAGTTGCCTACGCTAGAGATGACAAGGGATTCCTATTCCTACATACTTGATTTGACTCTTAGCTCACCCATCTATGTCAGTTATCACCATTTTTAGCTTTGTAAATAATCGCGCGGACGCAAATCTCTTTATTTACATACATAGGATTTTATAGTTTGACATTTTATGCTTAGTTACTCGACTTCAAAAAAAGGAAGAAATTTACAGTTCATCGGAATCTTTTTTTATGCATGTTCCCCGATTACTCGAAGACGCCAGGGCCGATTCGAGAAATCCTTTATTTGTTTCGAAGGGGTCACATTGGCACCAAGTCAGGATCTGATGATGGGATCCCAAAAAAATCAAGGACGCATAATTGTTTTATGTTTTTACCTAAGAACTCCGTCATTTATCTACTGATTAGAAATTTTCATTTTTTATTTGAAAGGATATACTTTCATATTAGCCTCATAGAAATTTCATCAAAATCAGTTAAGAAGTTTAGTTATGTTGGTTATATTTTTGTTCAAAAGTTACTTGTGTATTTAACGTCTTTACAGATTTATTCGTAAACATTTGGAGAAAAATACTTTTACATACTAAACATCAATAGTTTGTAAAAATCATGAAAAAAAATGTCATAGACATCCTTCGCCCTTCAACTGGTGTAGGTAGCTATATGCCGGCTTTTTTTTAACACTTACGGGAATTGCATGGTTTTTCAAGTTAGCCTACTTTCAATCCAGGTAATCAACCAAATTTCATTGAAATCGGTTCAATCGCTACAACGTGAAAGCGTAACAAATGAACAAATTGACTTTCGAATTTATAATATTAGTATGATGTTTGTTTATCTTAATCTTAGTATAACAGAAACATGTTCAAATAGGATTAAAATAACCGTTGGCGTCATACAATACGTATAACCCGGTCTGAAAATGACACTATCTCTGTTACAACAGGATATGACATAAGTGTAGCTATATCCGTAGGATGTTCGACAATGTATGACGAACGTGGAAATATTTATCTAGCCTGCATTGTTTGAGCTGGATTAAGTAAGTAAGATTAAGTAAGTTGTATAAGCTGGATAGGCTGAGAGCTGTGTCGGCTGCAGTAGCATCATTTTGTCACACGCAAATATTACTAGTAACGGTTTTAATACCCATACTAATAATATAAACTCGAAAGTAACGTCTCTCTGACTGTTTGTTACGTTTTCACAACGGCTGGACCGATGCCGTTGCAATTTGGTATATAGGTAGATTATGACCGAGATTAAGTCTATTCCTCACCTCAAGACGACCTCAGTGGCGCAGTGGGCGAATAGCCGACTGAGAAGCAGGAGGTAACGGGTTCGATTCTCGCCGCGGAACAAATGTTTGCATAATCTACAGATATTTGTTCCGGGTCTAGATGTGTTTCTATATATTATAAGTATCTATTTACAAAAAAAAGTATTTAAGTATTCTATCAGTTATTTGGTTCCCATAGTACAAGCTCTGCTTGGTGTGGGGCTAGATAGCGCTGTGTGAAATGTCCAGCAATATTTATTTATTCTCATCTGGGTCATGTTTTTATTGACAAACCACGTCTGCGAAGCCGCGAGCGGAAGCTAGTTATGAATAAAAATATAACACCCAATAGGCACATTATCCAACTGAGGTTTTAAAGATAACTTTGTAAGTAAGGGTAGGAAGGTATGGAAATGCAGCCAGCATTATGATCAAACAGTAAATTTTGGTTTTTGAACAAATCTCTTGTCACGTTAGTTAGATTGACAGATGCGTCACCACACAGGTTACAAGTAGATTTTGTGTCCAGTTACTGCCTCTATGTGTACAGAAAAGTTTATTATTATTAAGTGTATTACTGTAGGTACAACATGATGTGAGATTTAAGTTCCCAGCTCTTGGTCTATTAGTTACTATGAACTTATTGACAAAACAAACTTACTTGCAAATAGTATATTGTTATAAATGATAGTTTTTCGGGCTTCGCGATTTCCGCAGCAATCATTGTTTTATTTAGCATTAGCGTATTATATTATAATAAAATTGCATTTTAATGACACGTAGATAAAGTTACTTGTCATCCCCCCATCTCGGAAAGAGTATTTTGGCTCTTCGATATCTGAGTGCAAAAGCCGTTTCATCTGCTAGAGGATAACTTAAATTGAATTTAGAACATCGTGTGCACTAAGTTTGTGAATTCAAAACATCATTAAACCTATTTACTTCTACCTCCATGGTGCCGAATTTATCATACAACCTTTTTTAATTTGTTAAAAACTCAGACTCGGAATCTTTGTGGTGTATTACTTTTTTTTAAATTTGCTTTACGCGCGCCATTTTCTTTTCAATTTTATGTTAAAATCTTAGGTTAAAAACAAGTAACTTGAAAACAAGTGAAAACCCTGAAATGAGTGATTCTAGCGACGAGGCAGTTTATTTGACGCCAACAGAATTGACTGAAACTCTTAAAAATGCGCAAATGAGATTTCTCTTACGTTCCTTGAAAAGTGACGAATTCGATTTACTACTGAAACACCCCCAAATTACGAAGAACTCTGAATTTTGTAGCGTAATTGTGTAGCGTACTCAATATACGACAAGCCTCGTCATACCATAGTAAATTTATAATTTGTTCTTACGTATACGCACGTGGGCATCACGATGTCTGGTGATTCAACTGAGATTATAGGAATCAAAAATTATATGGTATTTCCTTGGGGATTTTGCTAAGCGTTGCTTATTGATTTGCCTCTTTGAACAATTGAGGCTTGTCTAAAAGTTACGTGTACACGTCAGTCAGTATAAAAGTCATCGGCTTATAAGAAATTAAAAGTGACCTTTGTGATGGTTTCGTAAAGACCCGATTATTTTAATTTTATTTTTATTTATTTCGGAACAACCAGTTACACTATACACTTTAGGTAAGATATTCATATGATAGAAGTATTAATAATGTAACCCACTATTATCCAAATGTTGGTAAGACAGAGTCAAAAAGTAGATGCAACTGGAGGGCCAGAATGGCCTTATAACTATTTAAGACAAAATTATAGTTATGTAATGTAAGGTAGTGTTGGTAATATAGAAACTTATAATGTATTTACAAGGTAAATTAAATATGTTATAGGCAAAAAAAATAAAGGATTGTGTGGTTTTATAAAACCACGGTAAAAGTGAAACTTTGTTTCACATTATTGACGTTTAACTAAAAATTTTCGTTGGCACAAATGAGTAATAGTCTATATGTATGTACACTACACGGTCAGCTGATGCAAACTATAGGCACCGCCATATTGGCCTCGGCTGCTCTGACGAGCGCCTTTCACTTTATCCCTACTCCGCGGCCGACCGTCACGCGACATGCAACACATAGACGAAAAAGTTTGAGACGATGTAATACAAGTTTTACTTTAATAAAGTTAAAGGAAAAGCACAGAACGGAATTAAGCTAAGATGGAAGCGACAGGTCGTGTTTTGAAAGTATTATAGACACTAAGTTCTTAAATTATTAAGTGGAACATGCAAATATGTCTACAGCCTCGAATGACTTATTGTAAGACTCAACCATTCGTCAGAGGGGCGCGTAGTCCCGAGCTAGTCATCATCATCATCATCATCATCAGCCCACATTAGTCCACTGCTGGACATAGGCCTCTCCCAAAACGCGCCACTGAGCCCGGTCTTCGGCTCTTCTCATCCAGTTTCTATCCGCCACCTTTCTTATGTCATCGCTCCACCTAGCCGGGGGGCGCCCCACACTACGTTTTCCGAGACGCGGTCTCCACTCAAGAACTCGTTTACCCCAACGGTTGTCGGTTCTCCGGCATATATGGCCAGCCCACTGCCACTTCAGTTTGCTAATCCGCTGAGCTATGTCGGCGACCTTGGTTCTCCGAGTTAGTATTATATTATAATTAGGTTATTTTTTTACAATAAGATGTTGAGAAAACTAAAGCGGTTCCTAGACGTTCATGCGCGTGATATGCTTTATTTGTATCGATTGATATGATTATCATTTAATTTTTTATCATTGCATTGACTGACATACGCACATGATTTTTTTTTGGATAGGCATTGCATGCAACAGTCTTGTTTGTTCTGTGAGTTATCTGGTTCCTGTAGTACAAACTTTGCTTAGGTTCGAGCTAAAAAGCATTGTGTGCGTCCAACATGTTTTATTTATAAATAATAACAAAGTTATTGCATTGAAAAAACGTTTAGGCGGATATTCAAAGGTTTAATCACTTCATATACTTAGATGGAGATGAATGAATGAGTCAGTCGTATCTTTTCAACAGTTTGTTTGCATATTTTTTCTGTACCAGTGAAGGCTGCTTTCACAATGATTCAGTGGATACCTTGTTGTCATAGATTTTTTGTGAAACATTATGAAACTGTTAATAATCATGATTTTTAACTAACCTCGTGTGCTAAATCTATATTATTTGTTTTGATTAGATTATGTTCATTTTGTTGAGTCTACAAATCCCTATAAACGCAATGCCAAAACATTATTTGTAAGAATAAAGAATGTTTAAATTTTACTCCTATTATCACAATATTCTGTCTCCTAAAATACGCTTCATATTTAGTTCGGGAGCAATATTATAATGTATATCTTTAAAACTAGCTGTCGCCAGTGCCTTTACACGCGTTATTTGTCAACAAAAAGTAGCCTATGTTTGAATCCTGGTCATAATCTATCAACACACCAAATTTAATCGAAATCTATTCAGCCACTACGACGTGATTGAGTAACAAACAAACAAATAAACATCCAAACGTAAACATTTATAATATTAGTGATATGACAAAAAAAAACTAATTTTACTCATTACTTTTACCTTATGACATTAGTGGGGGGAGGGGGGCAGATATGAGACCCTTTTTTATAAGGTGGAGGAGAGACGGTTGGATAACTTTTGTTAAATGGATTTCATAATAACATTCATGCAAAGGATCCTGAATTATGTGATTATCGGGAAAAAGCCCAAATTAGTGATTTTTATTCGAAAACTGAAACATGACAATATTTTATTATGAAAAATGAGTGGAACTGTACTTTAAAATAAACTTACAGTTCTTGAAAACATTTTCAAAAATTTTACTTCACAAGAAACCAGTAAATTTAAAGTTTAAATGAAACAGCCGGCCCAAATACACCCAAGTGGTACATTTTCAAAAGCTTTTTGGAAATACCGGCCTGACTAATATCTTAGACATTCAGTGATCTCTGCTTTTAAGTGCGTGCGGTTAAAGATACTGTAGTAGACGTCAATGAATGAGTCAGTCAGTTTAAAAGAGCATCGGTGCATCTTTACTAAAACTTTCTCTTGTTAATAACTAACCTCCACCCGCAAAAGTATAGGGTGGGCCAGAAAGGAGTACGATTTTAAAATTATGACCGATACATAGCCATGTTAAGAGATTTTTTCTTTCCACAACTGCAACAATTTGAAGCCTATACTCGTGCGACATGGTTTCAACAAGATGGCGCGACATGCCACACAGCTAATGCCTCTTTGGCGGTCGTAAACGAGATGTTTGCTGAGAAACTGATATCGCGCCGAGGTGACATTGAATGGCCTCCTAGAAGTCCGGATCTTACACCACTGGACTTTTTTTTTGTGGGGATAGGTACCTAAAAAGTAGAGTCTACTCCAATAACCCTGCCACAATTGACCAGTTGAAGACCAATATCCGGAAAGAAATGGCAGATATTCCCCGTGCAATGTGCCAGCGAGTTTTTACCAATTTGAGGTTCAGATTCGAAGAATGTTTGCAGCGCGATGGTGCACATCTGGATGATGTTATTTTTAAGAAATGAATTTCCCAGATGGTAATTTTTGTAGAAATAAAAATTTGTATGTGAATTGTGCTTAGTTTTTTTTTAATGATTTTTTCAAATTCGCAATTCTTTCTGGCCCACCCTATATATGTCTCATATCAGGTCATAATCTATCTATAAGTATACCAAATTTTATCAAGGTTGGTCCAGCCGTTTAGTCGAATAAACCGACAGAGATACAAAGTCACTTTCGAATTTATTGTTACGCCGAGGCTGTTAAACAATGAGTAATAATCGAAGTTTCTCGAACGCTTTTGTCTTACCTGCTGTGTTATTGTCTACGGTTGCGCAGGATGGGGAGTGATCATTCTGTCGAAACACCGACCCTTTCCTGGAATGTTCGAGATCCTTCTAGTGTAGTGAATTGTGCGCGATATAATAGGCCGGAGAGATGGCCGGGAAGTCAGTCTGGATTTGGCTATACGTGCGAACATTTCGGTGACTTTAAGTGGTGCAACAGTGGTGTGAATTAGTGTGTTGTGATTACGTGTGACCAAGTTGGTGTATTCATCGTTCTAGTGTTGAATAAAAGTGTTATTTTGGTTAGATCGATTACCATTATTTTATCCCGAACCCTCAGCTCGTAACATTATAATACTAGTCATTTGCCCGGAATCTCACGTTTCTGAATAAAATACCATTCAATTTCATTCAACTAATATATATCAAATATTTGTTATTAGTAAAAATATACAATTATTTAAAAGACTACAAAATACAGAAGAAACTGTTGAATCATCTAAAGACCGTTGCAAACGATCAACTTCTCCAGATCACTACCATTCGGAAAGTGTCCCAAGACACTGGCTGTATTGCCCCGCTCAATTGCAATGCTTATGCGTTGACCCAGTTAAGCGCCAGTTCTCGGATCAGCCGTCACTGTGACTAGACGCCCAGAAATAATTTAAAAACGCGATGGGCCCCGGTACCCCAAGGTACCCAGGGTGTCGACCCCAAATGGTTCAAATACGTAAGCTCTGTCGAGACTTCCGTATTTGGGCAGCTTGAGATTTTCAGCTGAATTTACAGCCGCATCGGCCCAAACTGTTGTACCAGACAGATTTAATGGCGTAAGGATATCGACGCACGTAGTGTCACACCAGAAACCTACCCTTCTCCCAAAGTACAGGAATCATACCGTCAGGCCGCTTACCATCGCAACGTATCAGACCGTTCGGTTTGAGAACGGCTGGAACGATAACACTGCATAAAACCTGGCGTATGATATCATTTTGGCTAAAATAATGATAATATTAATTAATATTTCATATAATATTAGCTTACCTACATTTTCTACATTCATCCTGTAAGGGCGTTGCAACTGATTTGACCTCTACTATCTCTGGTAAGATCTAATTTCTAACTTCAGAATATTTTCTATTTCTTAAATAAAGTGGTAAATAAATAAATAAATATCGCTGGACATTTCACACAGCGCTATCTAGCCCCAAATTAAGCAGAGCTTGTACTATGGTAACCAGATAACTGATAGAATCCTTATATACTTTTTTTTGTAAATACATACTTATAATATATAGAAAAACACCCAGACACAGAACACATATCTGTAGATCATGCAAACATTTGTTCCGCGGCGGGAATCGAACCCGCTACCTCAGTGCGTCTCAGCCGGCTATACGCTCACTGCGCCACGGAGGCAGCAGGAGAGAGGAGTGGTTCGTCGATCTCTTTTATAAAAACCGTTGCCTAGACATAAAATCTAAATAAAAGTTTTTAAAAGATCCTTGACAAGGCCGAACGAATACAAGTGTAATAAAATTTGCATAATCTGTGATTATTCATCATCTGGTCATCAGGTCGTGAGATGACAATGCTTTTCTCACGTAAACCGGTGCAATAATACAAAGGTCATAATCAATAATGAAATACATATTTATGACTATCTTCCACCAGCGGCTTGTCAACAAAAAATAGCCTATGTGTTAATCTAGGTTATAATCTATGTGCATACCAAATTTCATCCAAATCGGCTAAGCCGTTGCAATAAACAAACATCCAAACTTTCGCATTTATAATATTATTGTATAATATTATTGTGATTACTGGTTGCCCGCACAGTGGATTCGATCATGGAAATGGAAATTCGATCGTTATTTTTTTTTATTTAGCTTAGTTTTAAGCTTTCTAAACTTCTTCTCCATTTAAACCTTAATTAAGTCAAATCTCAAATTCCTCCGCGCGCAATATCGTTCAGACCTCACAACCATAAAAAATGTATTGGCATGATCCTTGACATATCGACCATTGTGCGAAAATAAAGACATTCGTCGATCTCCTTTACAAAAACAGTTGTCGAGACACAAAATGAAAAGCCTTGACAAGGCCGGAGATACATACCAATATAATAAAATTTACATAATCTGTGATTATTCATCAACTGGTCATCAGGTCGTGAGATGACAATGTTTTTCTCGCGAGGGAGTAAAGTTCACCGGTGCAATAATACAAAGGTTATAAGGTAAATTATTGATGAAAAACATATGCTTGCACAGAGGTCGAAATTTGTATTTTTTAAGCTTAACATATTAAGCCTTCTCACTCCTTCTCCATTAGAAACTTTAACTATGCCTAATCTCACGCTCACGCTAAAATGGGGAATGCGAGACCCTACGCTAACAGGCTAATTCTAATTCTAGGGTGGGGGGAATAAGATTTGCACTGACGTCCCGCATAGGGGTGGGTGTATATTGTGCATTGCTCCCTTCTAATTTGAACCCAGCCATCGCAACTCTTTAAAGTAGCGGAGTAGGACTTTGGCTGCACTGGTTGGTGCTCCACTGTCTCTTCGTCCTATATGCATCCCCGACACAACCCACTATCCGTGACCCTTGTCTTTGTGGAGATAGTGATTTAGTTCGCAGTGTCCTGTGATGATCTGTACCATCATCCGCCTCGCGTCTCATCTTTAGCAGTGTGTTGGTTATCTTCCGGTCTTTTATCGGAAGCATTTTCTTGGTCTGCTTGCAGTCAGTTCTGCGATCCCAGATTTTCTGATGATCTCGGAGTTTTGTTTCAACTAACTGGCTGTGACTGCGTGGAACCACACAAATTATGCCCCACATGCTCGATAATTGAGAGTTAAGTATGTTTTAAGACTATGGCAACATTGGCAACCCATATGCGCTACATAGGCAAACGTTGGTGCCTATGTGCCAGGTCAGCGGGTGCGCCAGATGCCAGTTACTTAAGTTAAAGTATACTTACGTGGGGTTTTGTGAAAATAAACTGTAATAAAATACTACAACTTTAAAATAAGGAAATACTACCTTTAAAATTTACCTTTAAAATAAGGTTTGTTTTAATATAAGGAAAGTTGTAGAAGTAGACCGCATTTCTAATTCATTGTTACATCTGTATTAAACAGGATTAATTTATAAACTTAACAAATTTTGTGCAATAGTTCGCTCTATCCATAATCAAAAACAATAAAAGATATATATTTCAACAATATTGAAGTTGAAAATTCACACTGACTATGTTCCGATTGGATGAACCTTTCCTCAAAATTTTATTTAAATGTAAATTAACTTAGGTGCTTAATAAACAAGTTGGTATCAGCTGATGGATGAACCATTACTTCTCCACAAATTACAAATGAAAAGTGGATGACTGGATCATTCAAATCAATTAAGAATATAAATTACTAAGTGGCACGCTTCTCAGTTAGTCACTGGTTATTGAGCTCATGACTTCATCTTTGGTCGCGTGCGGATTTCATGTAGGCATACTCAAATGATAAAAAAATTTTGGCACTAAATATTGGTAGGGTTCTCAAAGTTATTTCTGGGCGTCTGGTCGAAGTAACGTGTGTATCCATGCACGTATACGGGACCTACTATTTTAGAAGAGAGGTCAGTATTTAAAAAAAAAATTAATATTGGCTATTAGTTCAAAAGAAATCTTAGCATAAACTAAATAATCTATTTTGTTATATATTGTTGAATTTCCTTTATATTTTCCTCTATACAACATACAACCCAAAAAATCATTATGTGACCAAATATTATGAAGTAGTCTGTGTAAGTACAGAGTGTTAGGTTGGTGACACTCTACATAATGTTAGAGTATTTCTCAACTATTACATTGTTCCGCATGAATCCGTAAAATACCGCTTACTCGTGAAACGTTTTTGTGGGTCCCATTCAAGAGTAGCGATGAATGAAATGAATCATTGATCTGAGTCAGGTTCGTTCCAGACGCTGCGCGCGTGTCTGATTGTAATAGTAGACGGCATCATACAGACTAAACTAACTAGTGGTTCACCCTAAACTAAGACCTCGCGGGTCTTAAAAAAATAAATATTATTCTTAGGGCGACTTGCGCAACTATAAATATGACTTAATGAGGTGATAAATCATAAAAATATATTATGTCAAATTTAAACACCAAAAACTACAAGGAATAAACTAAAAATAAAAATGGGGTCGAAATTTACTAATAAACCTAATAGTATCATTTTAATTTTATTTACCCCTCTTGAACCCCAATATCTCAACAACTTCCACAAGATTTTTAGTTTATTAAGCCACACCACGATTGTGCCAACACTTCTTTAAACCAAATTTCGCGGTGATCAGATCAACGCTTCGAAAGTTATCCTTAGGCTGCGTCCACACTGAATGCGCGGCGACTAGGGCCTAATGCTAGTGCGGCGAGCGGGGGCGAAAGAACAGAACGCGTGGACAGGAACGTTTGAAAACTACGCGCTCTGTCTCGCTCGGTCCCGTCGCACTAGGCTTCCGCCTTAGTCACTACAGTATGGACGCAAAGGCGCTTTTCATATGTTTAATACTTCGCGCCCGTCGTCGCAACCGCGCTAGGCTCGCAGTGTGGACGCACACTTAGTGTAGCGCGCCCAATGCGCGGGTGGTGGGGATAACAAACCTGTTCGGTCTTGTCGCTCGGCGTATGCGCATCTGTTTGTAGTAAAACTTAAAATGGCAATAAATACGGAATTATTTATAAGTGTGATTCAATTTAAACCACCCCTATGGCAAAGCAAACATCCACACCACAGTAATCGCACAATAACGAGAAAGTTATGGAGTGAAATAAAAGAACAATTTCCTGAAAGTGAAGGTAAGTTTATTAATTTTATTATTATGGTTATTACATTCTTTGATATTGTTCCCAGAAATAGTTTGTAAATTTAATACGAACATTTTTTGCTCTTCGTGATGGGTTATTATTGTTTCTGAGATTTCTGCGACGATTTTCATATGATGGTGGGTTAGATAGCACACGCTGGACATCCGGATCGAGATCGCCGTTTAAATCCATTATAACATTGTGAAGTATACATGCGGCTTTTATTATAGACAACGCATTTTTTCGGTTTGTTTCAATAGATTTAAGTAGTATTCGCCATTTGCATGTTAAAATGCCAATATTTGTTAAAATGTTTATAACATCTGACATACTTCGAACCGCTGCAAGAGCTCGCGCGTCACTGTGGCCACCTCACGCCCCCGCTCGCCGCACTAGCATTAGGCCCTAGTCGCCGCGCATTCAGTGTGGACGCAGCCTAAGACATACAAACATACATACACATACATACATACATACATACATACAACGTCGATTTGTCCAAGATGATTTGGAGAACGGACTCGAACTAGATTTGGCTTTGTCTGTCTGTCCATCTATACGTCTAGAGTTATAGTAATTTCATTTGTTTTACGTAAGGATTGTGGCTGAAATTTGGCAATAAGATACAATTAGTAACGATTAGTATATTATGAAATTAATTAAGATCATAGAGAACTTGTTTTTTTCCAAGGTTCGTTTCCAAAATATAAAGCTTCAAAATTGCCATTTTTTTAATAGTCTTATTATTTTAATTACTACATAGCTATGTAATCATGCCCAAGTTACTTTATGGTAAGGTTTTCAATTTGTAAAATAATTATTTTGAAGGATCAATATGTACTGATAATCAAAGGTTCGATTTTTTACTTCGCATAGCTCCAGTCTCGTCTTTTTTACAAGCTTTTTGATATCTTGCAATATTTGTATGTTTTTCCTGGTGGAATCTTGCAACTGAATTTTAAACCCGTTCCCCTCAACCGATTGAGCTGAAATTTGGAATATATATGTAACTTTGGTGACAATGCAATAATATGGTACCATGGAGGTGGTCTCATGATGGAGACGGATGCTAGACAATGGAACTTCTGAATGGATTATAGTAAGCTACTAGTGTTAGGGCTCATTTGAATCTGCTTGCAGTTCCGATTATGCATTTTATAAAAGCTTGTTTTGAAAAAGTAATTTTTCAACAAAAAACTTACTTCTCTACATTTTAACATAATTTTCCTAACAAAGTACATGCATGGAAAACCCAAATGTTTGTTTCTTTCTTTAGTGTATTGACTCGTATGGTCATTCACGATATAAGCATAATGATGAAGTACTGACATGAATCAGCTGTACCATGTGTTACTATTTTACGATTGTTTGAGATGAGCTCACGCAATTGTTCCGTAGAGAACCATTGAGCCAAAGCAGTTGAGTTGTGGTGAAAATACATACTATTATTATTAATTTATTTAATCCAGATAAAATACATCCATACTTTAAAATACACGATCCTTTAAAACTAACACAGCATATTAAAATTTAATAATACACAATTATAAATACATAGACACAATATTACCACAAATAATAAATCAAATTAAATTAAAATGTCACATTATGTACTTTAAATTCTTAAATTTAATTGAATTACAATCCATAATTATAATTACTATCACACTAATATTATAAATGTGAAAGTTTGGTTGTTTGTTTGATACTCAATCACGTCGAAACGTCAACGAAACGTTAATCACGTCGTAGGATAAAAATGGGGTGTCAAAATGTCTATATGTATTTTTGCACCCCAGAACAACGCGGGGGAAGCCGCTGGCAACAACTAGGTTAGAAATATGCAAATAGCACATAACAGACAAAAGATAGATAATTGACCTAACTAATTAAAATAACATGATATTTGTGCGTTGCGTTGTGACAAATTGGTTATTTGCAAAACTCGCGCTGATTTTTACCGTTTATGTTTTACTTACTAATTTTGAATGAGGTGAATAATAAAAAATATTTAGCGACTATCTTACTGTTCGTTTCTTGTTATAAAATAAAATATGTAGATTAAAGGGATCCTATCACAATTTTCATCCGTTTGGCTTGGATTGGGCAGTCCAGACGCGTTACAATTATCTGGAGGATCATCTGAATCGCACGCGCTGGAGTATGGAAGCGACTTTCTTGCGATGTATAGGTATATGCCAGCTTGTATGATTGTAAATTGCATACAAGCTGCAGTCATGCATCCAGTGGCAATAGTCGAACAAAATAATAATAATAAATAATAAATATTGCTGGACATTTCACACAGCGCTATTTATTATTTATTATTATTATTTTCTTTATTTTATTTTGTTTTTATTTTATTAGTCGAACAAAATAACAAAATATCGTACTGAGTTCTTAAAACTTATAAGAAGTAAACATCCATTATAATGTAATTATACTTACAAGATAATTACGAGAAAATGGACACCCTTGTGCATTACTGCACTGCGTTCGTCTTCAAGTCACGTGTAGAATAAATTAGGTATGTAGGTATCAAAGGAAGGTTGGTAAAGAGTTATGAAAACTTCGATAATCATGATTTTAATACTAGAAATAAACTCGCTAGTAAATGCAGCTAATGATGACCTATTAACAATTCTACCGGTGACGTACATTGGCAGCCCGCATCATATGCATGTCAAGGCGGTACGAAGTTCGCCGGGTCAACTGGTGATGTATAATCATAATCATTTATTGCCAGAATATAGGTTATACAGAAAGATGTAACATTTAACATAAAATAGTTTCACTATACTCTACCCCACTCAGGGGCGTGCAATAAACTTGTAAAGCTTCATATTTGTATTCTTATAAATATATTGTTAGTAACATTACACTATTTATGTCAAACATTTAGTATTCAATTATAATTATTCTCTGTCAAATCATGTCATTAGTTATTAAAGGTTTCCTCTAATGTATAAAAGGTTTTATCTAAAAGCCATAATTTTAATTTGTGTCTAAATTTAAAAAGTGTCAGCTCTTGACATGTACGTGACGTGACATGTATGAAAAGACTATTCAAAATAATCTTTAAGATTCCATTGAATAAATAAATTTTGACTTTTAGTTCATTTATTGAACTGATTCCATCTTAAAAAATAAATGGTACAGTAAATAGGTAAACAGTGCATTCAAACTTTACAAAATTGGGACGGAAAAAATAGGTGTTTTTTATGATTCGGTTTATACTATACCACATACATATTCAAACTGACACTATTTGCGTCGCCACCCTGTATCCTTTGCCTATTTTCTCACAACAACTATCGTATCACATAAATATGTACATATGTACGCACTTCTACACCACAAAGCAATTATTATTCAAATAAAATCATTGACATCACTTGCAATAAGTCAACAGAGTAAAATATTCCGCGGATGCGCAAGTGGAAACAGCTTCGTAAGGAATGATTCAAAAAGGAAACTTTACAAAATTCATTTAGCTTTATTCTGCGTCATAGTTATTTGACGGAGGAGGCTTTTATTTATTGCTTGTTTTTTAACCCCCGACGGAAAGAGTATAACGCATATAATAACAAAAAATATCAATACCAGAGCCCATAACTATAAATACCTTACAGACATACATAATACAAGTAACTTTTTACCAAAAATATAACTGACTTAACCAAAATACTGAATCGATTTTGATGAGATTTCTATGAACCCAATCTGAAAGTATATCCTTACAAATAAAAACAGATTTTGTATAATTTGTTGATAAATGACAGAGTTCTGAGGTAACAAACATAAGAAAAAATCGTTAGGGGTTTTCTGCCTTTTTCTGGTTGCCAGGTGTCCCGATTTACGCGGGAAATCCTGATTTTGAGGGGTCAGGTAACACGTCCCGACTCACCCTTGGTCTGGATGCCGAATGTCCCGATTTTGCACTAACCTCCATAATCCGTATTTATTTATTTGTTCTATATACCTATCTAAATTATTTTAACCTTCCGTTCCAAAATTTGACACACAAGACCTTGCAACACTAGTCGGTGTTTATGTCTGTCTGTCTGTCTGCGGCATTGTAAATTGACGGAACGATTCGGACGCGGTTTTTTGAAATTGAAAGCTAATTTAACTGGGGCGATTCTTAGCTAAGCTAATTTTTAACCCTCGTCACAAAAATATGTAAATTAAGGGTTTTTTTAATTTTGTAAAAAATTACTTGTTTAAGCGACTGCTTGCTTGTAGAAGGATTTGGGATAAAACATGTGCAGACCCCACATAATGTGAGTTCATCATCGCTATATCAGCCACAGGACTTTGACTACTGAACATAGGCCTCCACTATAGATTTCCAGAGCGTCCGATCTTGTCCGGCCTGCACCAGCAACCTATCAGGTCGTCTTTCCATCTAGTGAGGAGCCCGTCCTACGCTGTGCTTTCCAGTGCGTGTTCTCCACTCGAGAAGCTTTCTGCCCCAACAGCCGTCAGTTCTTCGAGCTATGTGCAATACCCACTGCCACTTCAGCTTGCTAATCCTTTGTGTTATGCGAATCTCCTCATTTCGTATGGGTCAAGAGCGAATTAGCATTAGGAGAAATAATGTGGGTTAAGAGCAGTAAAACGATAACTTATTTCGCGACCATGATAGTTTCATAGGAAATTACTTGTCTATGGAAAATAAGTGCAGCCTTGGTAATTTATGCGTGAGAAAATCTACAAACGTAAAATTCCGTTCCTTTTTTCATTTTTGCTTGCATCAGTGCAATGTGTGACTAACAGACATTTAATGACCTGACGCTTCATATTCAATATGGAGTAGGCCACAGAGAATATAAGGACTAGCTGGATCATATTTTTTACTACTGTAAATCTCTTTAAAACGTTTTCTTGTAGCTGTACCGATTTTAGTATATTTTAATTTTTGCGATCACTATACATAATTACTGATCTAAACAGGTATTTATCACGTATGTGCCTTTTTTATTTGTCATCCCGACGTTTCAATTATTGCAAGTGTTGCAACAGCCGTGGTCACGGGCAGATCTAAATTAACAAGCAAATAGACTTGAACATAAGTGAAGTGGCAGTCTTATCGCTAAAAGCTATCTCTTCCAGATACATCTTTGGATGGACAGGATTTCACGAAAACGTTATAGCTATACATTTTGGATAATTTGTGGCGTTACTTAGCGATCTGTTATATTTACTATAGCACAATCAAGAAAATTCTCGCAAGATTGCAGTGTGACTCTCATACCTAAGTTCAAATGCGTTTTTAAGTAAGATTGTATTGAATATTATGATACCTATATTTTACTTTGCATGACGCATTGCGAAAGACCACCAATGAGGGTTTATCATTAATATAAACACGGGATTTATCACGTACCGGTTTATCGGTGACAATGATACGACCGACAACGTTTCGGTTCAATTCCCGAACCATCATCAGGGTGAGAAAACGGTTAATAAAGGTTCACGATTTGGACCAAAATAATGTGTATCGTAACACCGATAAAACGGTACGTGATAATCCCGTATTTAAAATAATGATTGAATGAAATAACGGAAGTTTCTTTTGGCATAGTTAAAGTTTACATGGAGAAGAAGTTCAGAAAGCTAAACATACGCTTAAAATATATGATTAATAAAACATGAAACATAAAAATTACGGCAACTAGTCCGCAATAATATAATCTAATAAACTCCTTAGCATATTAAATTACAAACACGATTACTTACTTAGGTACTTAGGATTGTGTGTTTTTATTAAAAGCTACCGTCCTATAACGTTCTCGTGAAATCCAGTCCATCCATAGTCTGAAAGAGATCGCTTTTACAATTCAAAAAATATTAAATTATTTTATTATTTGTAATGTTATTAGATAAATACACAAAATACAATCGTTGTATATTAATAAATCGTTGTAAATTGTGAATGAGTCAATCAGTAATGCCCAGGCTACACGATGCGTTGCAGCAGGCGGCGGCGTACGGCGTGTTGCCAGTGAAACGGCATAAAACGCTGCTACTGCATCCTACACAGTTATATTCACAGAGTCCGTTTTACAAACGAAGTCTCGCGGTCATTTGAGGGTTATCAGTTGAAAGTAAGGTTGAAAATTTATTTTTTCGATCCATTTTGCACAGCCACAAGCGCTCAGGCTATCGAACTTATTTCCTGAAACATAATTTTAGTGTGACACACGGTGCGCTCCGGTACCAAGCGTGAGGGGTCTGGGAGGAGTGCACACATAATAAAACAAAGTTGCGACGCAGCAACGCGTGCTGCCCATAAACGAGAAACGCGTCGAAAGCTGTATTTAAATATAGAAATCTTTTGTTCTTTTTTGATCATTTACTCTACTTATTTATTGAATTAATTAATTGTTAACTGATTACAATAAATAAGCAGAACATTGTATTGAGCATGTAATATTTTAATTAACAATAAAATTACCAAATTGTCTTAATAAAGTTTTTACACTGAAATGACCAAACCTGGTAAAGTACTATGCTAGTATAAACTCAGTCATCAAATTTATGACCCCCACAGACTATAAATTTGTTAATGAATCGCGGTTAAGGATACTAAGAAGGCATTGCGGTAAAGCTCCGGTACCGTAACGTACCGTGTGGCCTGTCTTTAGAGATGACTTATTTTTAAGGTATTTAGCTTTGGACTAAGCTCATCGGCATGTCCGATTCCCGTCCTTTCTCCGTTCTTAAGTATTTTCTCTTCTTTTAAATAAACGAAGACCACAATAACAACTTTATATATAACACATAACATTATCTATAACACAAAATGTAAGTCACGACCTATTTTTGGCTTATTTTTAATGATGCAAATAGGGGTATAATAGTGTTTCAATGAACATTGTATTATTATAGACAAACCCACAAAGAATTTATAATGGTTATTTTAAAGCTGGTTTTTGCGAGTTGCCGGTGTTTGGTAAAAACAAATGTAGCTAATTCTAAAATAATCGATTTTTAATATAAAAAAAAAAAACTTGATTATACTTTAAAAATCTATAGTCCGGCTTGGACAAAGATCCCTTAACGAATTTATCATTAAACTTATCAAAATCATATTAATCTCTAAATCATATTTAGCCACTAAGTACGTTTAGGCATCGTTGCACAAGCCGCCCCCTACCACGGACAGTGGGCTTTGTCACGCATGTCTTCAGGAGGAAGAGACGGTGGAGCATGTGATGCTTCACTGTACGGCCACGAGCGATATCAGGCTGAGGACGGGTCTGCAGGAGCTCATCGAATCCTCATCCACTAATACAACGGCATCCAGGGAGATCTTGGAAAGCTGCATCCATGAACCCAAAATCCTGCTCCGTTACTTCAAGGAGCTAGGCTGGCGGGGGTCAGGTTAGAAGGGGGGTAATGCACAAGATACCCCAATGCGAGATGTCAGTGCAGATTTTATTCCCCCCACCCTAAAATTAGAATTAGAAGCCGCCCCTAGACCCGAAACAAAATTCTAGATGCAAATATTTCTCGTACAACAAGATTTGAACCCGCAATATCTCACTTTTTGTCCACCATGCCACATCATGACAGTGACAGTCGATTCAAGTTTTTCCACCAATGGAAAAATACGACCTCTTTTAATATTAAATTGATCTTATAACTGTATCCTTATTGTATGTATAAGTGATTAAAGTTATGTAAGAGCTTATTCATTTCGACCCCGACCTAAGTCTTGCCGTGACGTTTCACATCGACACACCTCCAGTGCATTACGTCAGCCGAACGATTCAGATAGCACACTGCAAACGGCTCGAATCGAAGCGAAGCGTTCGTTGAGAATAGAAAGTATGAAAAAAATATTTTTTAGTTTTAAAATCGTTTGTTGGAAGTTCTAAACAAAATCTTAGATAGTTTGTTCAATTTAAGAAACAAGGTTTGGTTTGGATATGTTTTTGTAATTTTTGTAACCATACCTATTTCTACCGCCAAGCAGCATTGCTGTGTTTTGGTTTGAGTGGAATGGTTGCCGGTGAAATTACAGGCACATGAGGCTTTACACCTGTATGCCTCAAGTTGATGGATGCAGGGAAGTGCATCGTAGGGCACATTTCTAAGGAGCGTGAACTACGAGGCAAACTTTGTTATAGGCGATGGTTACCACATAACATCAGGTGGGCCATAGGCTTGTTCCATCTCCATAGTATAAAAAAAATCCAATTTCTTCCAAGCAACCTTTAGATGGAGAGGATTTTTATAATATTACAATAATTGCTTTCATTTTCTTATAGTATTTGATTGGATTGGTCAAAGTTCTCGAAGTGAGCTAGCTGTATAAAGCTCTGACGTCATAAGTTCGTCACAAGCCATGCGGGTTTTTACAAGGTTATCTCTACAATCAAACACAGGCGGGTTAGCAGAAACCATTTCAATGCCCATTGATCGAGCATTTTCCATGAAGTTTTGATTCACTGAACCTTCCCACTGTTGACATAAGAGTAACAGGACAGGGTAATTTTCCAGGATGCTAATATTTCTGAGTATATGTTCCGCTAACGCTATCTTTTTCAAGCTACGAGCTTCGCCGAAAAGGCTATACAGCGTGAGTTTAATTTCAGGACCACTTAGGTGAAGTCTGAAACTGGTGATGATGCGGGCTGGATTAAATATACTAGTGGTTCGCCCCAAACTGAGATCTCGCGAGTCTCCCATAAAAACAAAAAAATATTATTTATAATCTTTGACCATCAACATAGTGCCACCAAATACATAACCAAATAACTTGACCTACAGTTTTATTCAAATTGCAGGTAACGGGAGTTCATGTTAGTTGGATCCATTTTTTGGGGTAGAAATTACAGTGATTCTGGATTTCAGACTTTTTTCTATATTTGTGTCACTAAAACTACAAGCATACCAAATTTCAGACCTGTGGGGTCACTGGTGTACCGTGAATTTTGCCAAATAGTGATAGTCAGTATAAAACTACGAGGTACATAAAAACTACAGTCTAAATTAAAAATAAAAACGGGGTCAAAATGTACTCACAAAGATCTTTTATTAGACGTGCCACTTGACCAGATAGTCCTATTTTGTTTTTTTTACCCCTCTTGAACCCATATCTCAACAACCCTCCCACATTTTTAGCTCATATCTTTCATTGATCAGCCAATCGCATTCGTCTTCAGAAGAACTTTCCTCAATTATTTCTCGGAGGAGCGACATGTCTGCACTTTGGTTATGATTTTACGTTTGACAGCTTCCTGACAATGAATTTAACGTAAACAATAACACTAACCGGTCAAGCATGCGCGGTTAAAGTTAGCGTTAAGTTATGACGTCATTTGACAATTGTCAAAATGATGCAACACATTTTTTACTTAGCCGGTACTTTAACTGAGCTGCTATTGTTAAAGTTAGATGGTGCAACCCACCCTTAGTCACACCAAAATTGTGCCATCATTACGTACCTACGTACCAAATTTCACGATGATCGGATAAACGTTTTGAAAATTATCCTCGGACAACATACATACCTACAACGCCGATTTGTCCAAGTTGATTTAGAGCAATTAAGTGCTGCATAAAAAAAGTTGAAATTTATTTTTAGTTTTTCAGAAAAAAATAAGTTTGTGTAATATTGTTTTGTATTTTTGTGTTTCGAATGATTTAATTAAATAAATGTATTATATAATAACTATATGTCTAAAGTTGTTAGAACATTTTCAAAATTGTTAATTTATAAATACAACATTAAGAATTTAACGAAGGGTATACGTTCAGACTATGCGCAAACGAAGCTTTATAATCTTATACTAAATGATAAACTTTTTGAAATCGAAAAAATTCGTGGGAATCTACAAATAGGCTGGTATCCCTGAAATTGCTGAATGGCTGAATGAGGCTTCAAACCTGTACGCCTCGAGTTAATGAACGCAGGGCAATGCATCGTAGGGCACATTTTTAAGGTGCGTGACTTACGAGGCAATTCTGCGTTATAGGCGATAGTTATCATTTAATATCAGGTGGGCTATAAGCTTGTTCAACATCCAGGAACCATAAAAAAAATAGAAGTATTTTAGTTTGGTTACCTACGTAGCACATCTATGGTGAAAACGCACTGTCTCCCTGATGGCTGAACTGAAAACAAAGACGGAGCGCAGAAACATTGTCAGTTTTCGATCGAAACACCGATAAACCTGTACGTGATAAATCCCATGTTTATAATAATGATTGAAATAAATCACGAAAGGTTTCTAAGTTAAGTTTATTTGTTTAGATTGTGTAGCATTATTGTAAGCATGCTTAAGTTTCGTCCCCAAGTAGGTGAAGTGAAGCATAGTGATATATGTAATTATTTTTCAAAATTCCATTTGTCTTTCTCGTACAATCTGTGTATGTTGTAGGTCATAAGACTCCGACCGTAGGTAAATGTGAACTTTGATGTAAAATGGCCTTTGATAATTATTCGTATTTTCAACAATGATCTAAAAATACATTAATATCAATCACAATAAAATTCGACTTGAGCTTTTTCCGATACTAACGACATCTAGTTTTAAGTAGCGGAATTGCTTGCCTAAACTTTTCAGTACACGTTGCCAAAAACAGCTTACTACGCCATCTTGGGGCAAGTAGCAAAAGCCTTCCGCATGAGTCATGCAAAAAGTGGCGAATAGCGACATCTATTGTTGAGTAGGCGTACTCGTTTTTGCAAGGTTTTGTGATAGATGGCTCTGGTTGGATTTGCCGTTGGGCTTTTCCTGATTTTCCGCTTAATTTACCGCCATGGTAGAAGGTCACGTTTTACTACTGTTCTGATTTATTGGTGAGATAAAATTTGTATGTTAGACATTTGTGAGGTACTGTTATGAATATGTAAGCTAATTACAAAAACGAGGAGGTATTTTTTTAATTCAGTGCGTAAAATTTATTTTCGTACTAAAGTAATTTGCCCGACTATGAAAGATGGTTATTTTACAAAATGTTTACTTTCAAAATAACAATAATGGGTTTCAAAAGAGCGGTCACGATTTTTGCTAGCTTACCCCGCAAACGTTGTTCTGCTATTTAAATTATCAACGAAATCAAATGCAGAATGTCAAAGTGCCGCAACACTTCATGTCAATGAACGATGGTTAAATTTTATGGATATTGTTCATACAAAAATACTAAAAATACGATTAAAAAATGGGGGGGTGGGGGTAGGAGGGTGAAATTCACTTTACGACCTATTCTCATACCTACCTCATACACAAAAAATTCATAAGAATCGGTCAAGCCGTTTCGGAGGAGTTTTGTTACAAACACTCTGACACGAGAATTTTATATAAGTATTAGAGATCGATAATTAGTTGAATATTGAAATAAAACTATGATGGGATACAGTACGACTTTTCAATAGAGTAAAATGATTTATAACGTGTTTTTGCTACAGCTTGTTGAGTACGCTTAACGATAAAAAGTAGAAATTAAAAATTAAATACAAAGGTTTAGTTAGGATCACGATTATTTTTAGATCAGTAGTAAAATAAATAAAACGAAGAATCTGTTAGAATTGCAATCAATAAGCGAAATTTATCTAGATAGATGCCACATGGTCCGACATCAAAGGCCAGTGGCGAATGTTTGTTTTACACATAAATCGTAGTTGAGTCGGTCGATACGATAAGCAGCTAGCTAGTAGCTAGAGCCAACATTATGTATTGGCTAAATGCTATTTTCTACAGTCTGCCTTAGTAAGGAGTGCCGCTCGAGGGCTCTGGCGGGGCGGCACGTGGTGTGCGGTAGCGACGTAGCGTTCAGCGTCATAGATACAGGGGTGGGCAGTATTTGAATAACTTGTTATTAAAATACGTACTTGAAATACAGATACGTATTTTGTATTTGTAATTGGAATTTCAAATACCTGACTCTGAGGTATTTTGTAGTTAGCATTTCAAATACTTATTATGGGTTCAAAATACATTTGAACATAAATACATTTAAGTAGCTATCTTATTAATGTTGCGTTCTACAGAAAATAGCGCTCAATAGATTTCGTAACTATTCTTAAGCAAAATGGCGACCGCTAAATATGTAAATTTCTTGCACCAGTACTGTACGTCAAATTGTCGAGTACATAACACCTGAATATATTTTGTAATTTGTATTTTAAATAAAAATAGTTAAAATACTGTATTTTGTATTTTACATATATTTATAATATAAATAAATAAATTAAATATAAATATTGGTGGACATTTCACACAGCGCTATCTAGCCCCAAATTAAGCAGAGCTTGTACTATGGGAACCAAATAACTGATAGAATACTTATATACATTTTTTTTTCTAAATACATACTTATAATATATAGAGAAACAACCAGACCCGGAACAAATATCTGTAAATCATGCAAACATTTTGTTCCGCGGTGGGAATCGAACCCGCTACCTCCTGCGTCTCAGCCGGCTATTCGCCCACTGCACCACGGAGGTCGTCAATACTAATAAAATATAATAAAATAATAATACTTGACTTAAAAATGTTTTGTATTTGGTATTTTGTAATTCGTATTTTAATTAACACGAAGCATGTATGTTTCCCAGCTTTGCATAGTTAGATAGATATCTATATATTTATCTATGCAGATATATGTATGCAGATATATGTCTTTATTGCACACCATTAAAAAAATCAACAAAAGGAACAAAAAATCTAAGGTACAATGGGCGGCCTTATCGCTAAAAGCGATCTCTTCCCGGCAACCTTTAAATGGACATAGATTCTGTTTCACGATATACGTTTTGGACCTCGGCGTTAGTGTCTATGCCTAGGCTTTTCACACCTACAGTGCGTATCTCAGGTGTGTGGTGACAGTGACATTGACAGGGGGCTTATATAATAAGGCTACCACTAAAATTTCGCTCGCGCAGTCTCTTCTTCTCCCGATACTAGACTATGCTGATGCTTCTTATCTAGATCTCACTGAACAGCAACTAGATAAACTTGAGCGCTTGCAAAACTTTGGCATCCGGTTCATCTTCGGCTTGCGGAAGTATGACCATGTGTCCGAATTTCGCAGTAAGCTCAAGTGGTTACCCATACGCCTTCGCCGGGATACTCACATCCTTCAGCATTTATATAACATCCTGTTCAACCCTTCCTCACCTTCCTATCTTAAAGAACGCTTCCATTTCCTCTATCAATCCAATCCTCGATCCTTGCGTTCATCTGACACACTCCAACTCAGGACACCTGTACACTCCTCCTCCTACTTTGATAAGTCTTTTACAGTGCAGGCTGTCCGGTTATGGAACGCGCTGTCGGTGGCTATCAGATGTGCCAAGTCACTTGCCATTTTTAAACGTATGCTCAGACAACACTATCTGAGTATTTGTCGCTAAATATATATGTATTTATTATTAATTATTTGTTTCTTAAATAAGTCTAAGTATGTATCTATGAATTATTATGAGTAGTTATTATTTAGATTCATGTAGTTTTCATTTATGTAAGTTTTATATTTTTTTATTTTTATATAATTAGTATTAGTATGTATGTACATGTAGTATGTCAGGTACACCCCAGGTAATGTCTACACAGTCCATTCCATCCAAAGGTTGTCTGGTAGAGATCGCTAATTAGCGATAAGACCGCCAATTGTATCCATAGATTTACGTAGTTGTTTTTTTTATATGTATTTGTTTCGTGGTGTGCAATAAAGTATTATCTAATCTAATCTAATCTAATCTACCGGTGGACAAAATGCAAACTTAGCGCGACAATTACAAAACTGGAACTGACCTTGACAGTTCAATATACACTAGTAACATCGTTGGTCAGTTAAAGTCGTACAATAACGTGTAACTTATTGTTACGCCGAGGCTGTTAAACAAAGAGTAATAATCGAACCTTCTCGAACGCTTTTGTCTTGCTGTGTTATTGTTGCTATTGTTTGTGGTTTCGCAGAATGGGGAGTGGCCATTGTGTCGAGGGACCGACCCTTTCCTGGAAGGATCGACATCGTTCTCGAACAATCGAAATGTGTGCGATATAAATAGGCCGGAGAGATGGCCGGACAGTCAGTCTCGAGTCAGTCTCGATTTTGAGTGAGTCTCAGCGAGGCCCTGGAGAACTGACGTGGAGAAGGGTCTCGCGAGTCAGTCTGGATTAAGCTATACGTGCGAACATTTCGGTGACTTTAAGTGGTGCACCAGTGGTGTGAATTAGTGTGTTGTGATACGTGTGACCAAGTTCGTGTATTCATCGTTTAGTGCTGAATAAAAGTGTTATTTTGGTTGGATCGATTCCCATTATTTTATCCCGAACCCTCAGCTCGTAACAATTTGGTGTCAGAAGTGGGATAAAATAATGCCGGTTCTACCAAAGGATAACGTGGACGGTGTCAGGACGAGAGGTCAACGACAACAGGAAATGGATGAAAGGCGGTTTGGGGAGTCTCCGGTTCAAGAAGCTCGGCAGAGTCGTCAGCCGATGGAGATGGAATCAGCCGCCGCCGAATCATTTGGAGCACCATCATCATCATCCGTGGGGCAAGCTCCTGTGACAGGCGATCTTGCTGCTATTATGGCAATGCTTTGTCGTCAAGAAGAACAGCGTCGTCAGGATAAAGAAGAGCAGCGTCGTCAACAAGAAGAGCAGGCTCAGTTGCAGGAGGAACAACACCGTCAGCATAAAGAAGAGAAGCGTTGTCACCAGGAAGAGCAGGTTCGGTTGCAGGAGGAACAACGCCGTCAGCATTAAGAAGAGAAGCGTCGTCAGCAGGAAGAGCAGGCTCGGTTGCAGAAGGAACAGCGACATGAACAGGTGGAGCAGACTCGGTTGCAAGAGGAACAGCGACGTCAGGATAAAGAAGAGCAGCGTCGTCAACAGGAAGATCAGCGACGTTGGCCATAAGAGCGTGCTCGACTGATGAGGGAATCGTTCGGTTCATCTGGAAAGGAATTCCAGGAAGTGAAAGAACAGATAGAAATCATGAGAGCCGTGTTTTGGAGGCTGGAATTGGGATCGCTGTTGAGAAAGGGACTCTGGGTGTCCCGAAGTACTGGAGACGGCAATGTGGCTCCTCTAGTTGCTACATCTTCAGCGCGAGGTGCGCCTAAAATTGTTCGTGTTGATCAACTGCCGCGATATGGGGCTAAGAATGCTCGGGACGAGCATGTTTTAGGAGGGGGCAGTGTTACGCCAAGGCTGTTAAACAATGAGTAATAATCGAACCTTCTCGAACGCTTTTGTCTTGCTATGTTATTGTTGCTATTGTTTGTGGTTTCGCAGAATGGGGAGTGGCCATTGTGTCGAGGGACCGACCCTTTCCTGGAAGGATCGACATCGTTCTCGAACAATCGAAATGTGTGCGATATAAATAGGCCGGAGAGATGGCCGGACAGTCAGTCTCGAGTCAGTCTCGATTCTGAGTGAGTCTCAGCGAGGCCCTGGAGAACTGACGTGGAGAAGGGTCTCGCGAGTCAGTCTGGATTAAGCTATACGTGCGAACATTTCGGTGACTTTAAGTGGTGCACCAGTGGTGTGAATTAGTGTGTTGTGATACGTGTGACCAAGTTCGTGTATTCATCGTTGAGTGCTGAATAAAAGTGTTATTTTGGTTGGATCGATTCCCATTATTTTATCCCGAACCCTCAGCTCGTAACATTATCAACGTACAAGGACTAGCTACAATCGCTTGTAAATATTAGCGTTACTTTTTAGCGAGAGGACGCTACATTGGCTACATTTTTCCATATGCTAGTTTCCAACGTATCTTTCAAAATAATAATTACTTTAGTGCTGAGCACTACAGTTCAATTCTGAATAATTATAGTAAAATGTATCTGTATACTTCAAAGCAGGCTTTGTTTTACCATGACGTGTTCGTATGAGTTTGAAGTTTTTAGGCCGAAGACCTCTGATATTACTGATTATTACTAAGTATTCTACAAATGCTTTTTTGTTTGTGGGTATATTCTGTGTTGTCTGATGATAAATTGTAGCTCTATCTGGGAAGGAAGAACATGTAGTGCCTGGGACACAGGGTTACCGGGTATCTGGGTTTTGAGTAGTGTTGCCAGGTGTCTCGAGTTTTAGGGGTCTGGTGATACTTCCCGATTCACCCTTGATCGGGACGCCGAATGTCACGAGTTTTCACTAACTTTCTTAATCCGTATTTATTTATTAGTTTTATGTACCTACCTTAATATTTGAATAGCCCTGTGGGGGAGAGGGGGGATGGGGGTAGGAATAGAAATACCTTTATGTACCTACCTTAATATTTGAATGGCCCTATGGGGGTGGGGGGATGGGGGGTGGAGGGAGGAATAGAAATACCTACTTTTTATAAGGGATACATTTAGTAACGGAAATGATACACAATTAATTGCATGACTATTAAAAAACTGATATGACTATTAAACCATCTGATAAAATAAATAATGATTCACAAAAACCAGTTCTTTTTGTAGCCATTGTAGCTGTCCCGATTGAAAATATAAATCCCGATTATTTTAACCTTCTGTTCCGAAATTTGACGCACAGTACCTGGCAACACTAGTTTTGAGGCACTTGTGAGGATGCCGGGGATTTAATGAAAATATCAGGATTTTTTAAAATGTGAGTCTTCGGCGCGTCCGAGCAATTTTCAGGATGACGGGTGCAATGCAATGCCATTTAGGCCCACACATCTTCCAAATTTTACATTGTGTATGATGATGATCATACGCGGTTATATAAATTGCCTAGGTTCAGTTTCGCTTTTCTTCGTCAGAATTACACAACTATCTATTTACAATTAAAGTGTTTGTTTCAATAAATTAGGTACATACCTATTTAAAAACAAAAAAATCTATTCATACTTTATGTAAATTAACCTATGTACATACCTCTACCATCAATTTAAATAAACTTGTGCTGGAGAACTGATAAATGATATATCTAATTCTTATTTTTTTTCGTAAATACATTCTATAATAATAAGTAACACCCAGACCCGGAACACATATCTGTAGAACAATACATTTTTCGCGGCGGGAATCAAACCAGCAAACAAAAAAAATCTGTTCTTTTCAAACTAAGAAGTAATAAAAAGAAGTATGGTTGCCAAACGGAATATATGTCGCTACGTTTATTTATGGAGTTGGTAATAATTTTAAAATGAGTTCAATGGACGATTTATTACTAAAATATTAATAGCACCGCGCTTTGGCAACTCTAAAATCTATGATTATAATTTTGGCATACTTCATGGTTTCTAGATTTGCCTCATTGAATATTCAACTTTTTTATCAAAGTTGAATAAGAGCCCCAGCAGACTACAGACTAAATAATCTGTCGATAGTTTAATCTAAAGTGTAGTTCTGTGAGTGCAATTCAGTTTAATAATTAAGGTATTTTAGTAAATAAATGTTTTTTCGCCGCACAGAAAACGTCTGGAAAAGCTATTGGTCATTGAAAGACATCATGAAAGGAAATCTACCACGATATTTAAAACGGAAACTAATTGATATGTGTATTCTCCCCATTCTCGCATACGGTGCACAAACTTGGTCCCTCACCAATATTCAAAACTCCCGCTTCGGTGTTTTTAAATGAGCTATGGAGCCCCGCATCCTTGTAGTTAGGCTCACAGACCGTATAAGAAACCCAACACTGCGCTCCAAAACACAGATAGCTGAAGTGGCTCTGATATCCACAAAATTTAAGTTGGACTGGGCAGGGCACGTATGTCGCATGCCATGAACTATGGGCAAAAACCACTACAAAATGGGTTCCAAACGGATGGCGGCTGCGTGGTAGGCCCAGGTGGAGATGAACTGGATGCATACCATAAAGAGTGGCCCCAATTAGCCAGTAACCGGGATTCATGGAAAAAGGGAATCCCGGAACAAATGTTTGCATGATCTACAGATATTTGTTCCGGGTCTGGTTGTTTCTCTATATATTATAAGTATGTACTTACAAAAAAAAATTATATAAGTATTATATCAGTTATCTGGTTCCCATAGTACAAGCTCTGCTTAGTTTGGGGCTAGATAGCGCTGTGTGAAATGTCCAGCAATATTTATATTTTTATTTATTTAGTATGGTAGTGATTAATTATAATTTAACTGTTTAATGTTTTGTTCTGCGTTTTTATTTTTATTAGGTTGGTACAGTAGTGTTTTAATTCATTCATTTAATCATTCAATGTAGCCAAACCTAGGAAAACATTATGCCGATGTTATCAATCTACATTGAATGAAATTCCAATAAAATACCGATATGATAATTCAAAACAAACACGATAGTGTAATGTAGTTAAATCTAAAATAAATACAATCTTAGCACCATTTGAAATGGCGGGAAAATTTAGTAACCGGTGAAAATATCATGTTATATCATTTGTATCAATATCGCCATAGCAACGGTTGACGCTTGCGTCATCTGTCAAATTGAAGTTGGAGGTCAACAACTCAAATAGTGTTGTACTACGTTCATCGATAGAAAATTAAGTCTGAATTTAGATGTCGATTCGATACTTGATAAACTATAATATAAAACTGAATAAATTCAGAGATAATTTTCATCTATCAATGTTTGATGTGTTGTGTAAATAAAAATAAATTGTATAATATAAAATTCTAAAGACAATAATGACATACATTTTATACACTTCAGCAGGTGACATAGCGTTTATTATTTCCAATTTTATTACTATAGATTATTTTAGTAATTTTTACGTTGTACGCACATAATTTTAATTCATTCTAAGGTTGACTAGAAGATAACACTCTCATCAATAAGACTGCCTATAGTTATGCTTAGTATTTATTTGGTTTCGGTTAAGTTATTCATTATATATTACATTACATTGACGACCTCAGTGGCGCAGTGGGCGAATAGCCGGCTGAGACGCAGGAGGTAGTGGGTTCGATTCCCACCGCGGAACAAATGTTTGCATTATCTATAGATATTTGTTCCGGGTCTGGATGTTTTTCTATATACTATCAAATTATAAGCATGTATTAACAAAAAAAAGTATATAAGTATTATATCAGTTATCTGGTTCCCACAGTACAAGCTCTGCTTAGTTTAGGGCTAGATAGCGCTGTGTGAAATGTCCAGCAATATTTGTTGTTATTATATTATTTATTTTATTAACATTATATCCCTGCATCATTGGCATGAGAAACTATGAGTGCCATGCCATGGTACTATAAAACCCAGACCTATAAAAGTCCCACCCGGTTTCTCGCCCACTGCACCACAGAACACTATGCCAGTTTATTAATTGCGTAGGATAGGTTGGTACGCTAACTCTACCCCATTCCGAAAATAGAGATCTACGTTTCTAACAAAAGTAGCGCAGTACACTAGAGTGCCTAAGAGCGCCTAAACGTAGAAATTGGGGGCAATTCTGTTGGCAGAAACGAAACAAAATTTAGAGCTGATAACGCGATGACTGACAAGCAGCCCACATTGTTTCCATAAAAAAATACATAAAGTTAACTATATTCAGCCTACCTTGTGCTTCATCTTATAAATCGTCTCTAATTACTAAAATGTCCTTGAATTGATGTACATACCAGACGTATAAATTACAGTGTATATACATAGTAAATAGATAAATATAAACACATATGTAAATATTGCAGGAGAAGATATTGTAACTACTGATCATGTATTAAATAACTGCTACCGCACGATACTAGGAAACAGGTTATCGGTACCTACCAAAGAATGTACTTACTATACAGCATAATTGATCTCATTTACTCTGAAAAGACCTCATATTAAAGAAAATGACGGATGATGCTCGTTTGTTTTCGCGTGTTTTCCGGAACGTTTACCTCTACTCTAGGTATTTGAAGAATCCAGAGTATATAATGGTTTAATGAGAATTTTATGAGTTTATATTTTTATGGACTTAGAAAGCTGGGACTTTCAAAGTAGAGAATCTTTTTAAGATTACTGGGTCAAGTTAAAAAAGGTTTTGAGGATTTAAGCTGTTAAACATGATGCTTATTTTTAACCATAATTGGTTCGCGTACTAATATCAAAATGTATAAAAATCAGTTTATGTTTGCAATTAACCGCAATTAAACATCATGGTAACTCAACTAGTTATTGCAAAAAGGCGATAATTTTTAAGACACATTGAATAAATGAATAAAAATACTTTATTGTACACCACACAAGAAACAAACATAAAAATAAAAATTCACAAAGCAACAAGTACAATGGGCGGTCTTATCGCTTAGAAGCGTTTTCTTCTAGACAACCTTTGGATGGAGAGAATTTTTGTAACATTACAATAATGGAGGGGGGTCTTCATTAACCAAAACAATAATTAAATTTAAGGAGAGCGCTGATTTTTTACAATAAAATAAAACAATATACTTAAGTAAATATTGACAATAATATACCTAGAATAAATAAAATTAAATAAGAATATACATAAACATACATACATATATATCTATAGCGATACTATGACGTTTCTGAGAGATAAATCTTTTCACTCTTGTTAATGATGGAGCTTGCCGTATTGATCCCGGTAATGTGTTCCAAAGACGCGTTGCTTGAACTGTAAAGGAATCATCATAGAATCTAGTTCTATGAACTGGGGTTTTCAGTACTAAATTTTCAGACGATCGGAGCGAGTGAGGAACTCAAATCGTTCCTTCAAGTAGGAAGGGGCCAAGGGATTTCGGAGGATGTTGTACAGGAGGGAAAGAATATGAGCATTCTGGCAACGACGAATAGGTAACCACTTGAGCTTGAGGCGAAATTCGGAGATGTGATCAAATTTATGGAGTCCAAAAATAAAACAAATGCAGAAATTTTGCAGACGCTCAAACTTGTTTAGTTGGTCCTCCGTAAGGTCGAGATAGCTGGCGTCAGCATAATCAAGAACGGGGAGAAGAAGTGACTGTGTAAGCGCAATTTTTGTAGCGGTAGGTAGAAAGTTATGCAGCCTTCTAAGCGAGCCAGCTGATGCAAACATCTTTCGACTCACAGACTCAAGCTGCGGAACCCACGACATGGAACTGTCTATTAGTATACCTAAGTTTTTAACGTGTTTGCTGAAAGGAACAGTGACGCTTTTTTGCGCTAGGAATAGTTGTCCAGTCTCTTTTTGATAACGTGCGAGAGCTTCCTACCACAACGACCTGAGTTTTTTAAGGGTTCACTGTAAGACCGTATGCCTTGCTCCAGTTCCGAATACGTTTGATTGCACCAGGCACGTCATGAAGTGACGCTGAAGTATAAATTTGGAGATCGTCTGCATAGAGATGGTAGGAAGAAGTAACTTGGTGCGATATTGAATTACTAAAAAGTGCAAATAGAAGAGGAGATAACACGCCACCTTGAGGTACACCGGCTGTAGTACTATACCAGGATGAAAAAGAATCGTCAATACGGAACTGCGAAACCAGTCAATCACCGATGGAGATATGATAATAGAGCGTAATAAGGCAAGGAAGATGTCGAAATCAACAGTGTTAAAAGCATTGCTGAAACCTAACAGTGTAAGGATGGTGAGTTGTCCGTTTTCCACATCAAGACTATTGTCATCAGTGATTTTTACAAGAGCAGTAACAGTACTATGACCGGGTCGGAAATCGGACTGGAGAGGATTAAGCAAATTATGTTAATTGAGAAAGGAGCTGAGCTGATTGTGGATCAAACTTAAAAGACTTTGGATAGGAATGGGAGGATGGAGATAGGATGATAATCTGTGAAAGAAGAGGGTTTAGGTTATTGGTTATTTAGGTTATTTGGTAGAGGTATTATGTTTGCATCCTTCCAAGCCGAATGAACGGAGCCAGAGGAAGCAGGGAAGAGAGAGTAGATGACATATCATAGGAAGAATTTCATCAATGTTAGGATTTAACATATTCTGACCGATGTTATCACCTCCCACAGCGTTAGATAAAATGGACAGAATGCTCTTTTTAACATCACATGCAGTGAATTGACTAAAGACATAAGGAGGATAGTTAAGAGTTGGCATAGAAGAAATATAATTAATTGTGCTATGTTTGTCATGCATGTCCATGTTTGATGAGGATGAAAAATGCCAGTTAAGAGATCAATATCGAGGTCTTTAGTAACGGTATCACAACGTGTCTTGCCAACTCCTAGTGTTCTTAGGAATTTCCAAACTTTAGCGGAATCTGTGTCCGAAACAGAAGCGTGAATATGGCGACGTAGTGCATCCCTACATACTCTATTACAGCGATTCCGGACGAGAAAATAGCTATCTTTATTGACACATCGTCATCTGTCTTGTAGTTTCCACATTACAATATCTTTTTTATTCTACCTTGACACTACGAAAAAAGACAGTTGCTTGACAGCATTCTCATCGTTATTTCAATGATCAATATAACAGTATATTGACTGTGAAAGTAATGGCCTCGTAGACGTTCAAAGTCAACGTTTGATAAACAATTGTCTTGAATATATAAACTTTCGAGTAACAGAAATATAACTGAAATAGGTTACCTTTGTAATATTCGTGGATGAATCACTGCACAAAATGTTAATCAGTTTATCAGTAGAGTTCAAGTCGATATCAAGCACACAAAAAATAATTAGCTGGCGTATTTAAACAAACACTGAAGGGTGTAGCGCCCTTCCTCAATGTTTATTCATTAGCCGAATTACCGATATTGATTTCATAACAATTTGTTTCAATAGGAACGATAACACGACTTTCAATAAAAATCCTTAATGCACGCACGTTATCACTCACTGCACCTGATAACAGTTACTAACAGACCGCTAAAACAAACACTCGACTTGCACAATCGATAAAATTTTCCACATCATTAGCAGAGACTGCTTCATTCAAAATTGGAACATTCGAAAAAAAGTTTTGATTTGTGGAACAAGTTCCACGTTCTGTTTTTAAATGCACGTCGTTCGCCTTTTGTTATCGCGGTAAAACTAACACGGAGGCTTGTTAAATTCACTCGCGCGTCTATCTTAACTTGCCAACACAATAGTAACCGCGAAAATAGTAGAGCCAAAACCGGTCTTATTGTATCTGTGTATGTTCAGATGTTTTAATAAACTTGCGTAATACGACCGAGAAGTCTGGCCTTTAGTCTCGATACTACCATTCCGCATTCACCTACGCTAAAATACGTTCGACTTATTTTGGTCCCAGCGTCTATAGTGTTTTCTAGCGAAATATATTCTGTGGTCGTAACGTACATCTTTTAATGAGCGCACATAATCTTGATACACTGTCATTATGGTACGTTTTGTATGAGTAATAAAAATAATGATAGGCGACCCGCTTAGACATAATCTTGTTTTATCAGAGCTGGTGACGTCATTGCGAAAAATAGATTAACAGTAAATTCAGTAATGGATTTTAAATAGACTAGTGGTTGAAACCATTGAAACCATTTTATTCATTGTAAATGTGGTATGATGCAGAGCTTATTTCTATAGAAAAAAAATACCAAAGTGTCCAGTCACAAATTACTCTTCCGAGTGTACAATGTTACTATACTACCTATCCCGTTTTAATAAATAAAGTAACAATAATTTAATTACAGGTGCATAACCACAATAGCATAAAATTGCAATAAAATTAATAATACCGGTTATGGCATAAATCAATAATTTTAATAAAAATAATAAATTCATTTATCAATAAAAGTTTCTACTTAAAATCGGATAAAATAAAATGTCAAGTTAATATTACAGTAAAATTGATAATAAACTCTAAAAAAGAGAAAATAATAATAATAATTGAAAGTTAAGATGTTCATGAATAAAAAAAATAATAAATTAATTGAATCGTAAAAAAAAATAATATGACAAAATAATAAATGTAAAAGTGAATCATTCCAATAGTTCTTTAACGTCATAGAAGCACTTGTCCAAAAGCCACGAAAAGAGTCTCATTTTCAGTTCTTGAAAAGGTAAAGAGGTAATATCGCTAGGAATCTTATTATAGATCTTAACTGACATGGCAAATATACTTTTCATGCTTGTTGTTAATCTAAACTTTGGGAGGGCTAGTTTATTCTTAAATCGTTCCCTGGTCCTCTCACTATAAGGAGTAGGCTTTTTACAAAAATAGGACTGGTGCTTTTTTATGAACAGGCATACCTCACAAATGTACAGACAACTTAGTGGCAGAATATTTAGGGCCTTAAACAATGGCTTACATGATATGGTATGATCTCCAATATTACAAAGGGCTCTAATACATTTCTTTTGAGTCAAGAAAACAGATTTTACTTCACTAGAGTTACCCCAAAGAATAAGTCCATAGCGGAGATTGGAACTTACGTATCCGTGATAGGCCATTTTTCCTGCTTCAAGTGAAGACATGTGAACTATTCTCCTGAGCGCATACACATATTTATTTAATTTCATACATAAGTTTTCACAGTGTTTATGCCAATTCACATGTTGGTCGACCATGATGCCCAGGAAAGGAAACACAGGTACTTGTTGGACATTTTCATTTTTGTATAATACCTCTAAAGGCTTGGCTGAACCTTTTCGACAGTAAAATTGCATGATTTTAGTTTTCCCTACATTAAGTACTAAATTATTATTTTCCATCCATGTGCCAAGTTTGCCTAAACATAAATTAACATTATCCTGATATGTGGCCAGGTTTTTACCCTTTATTACCGCCACACTGTCATCGGCAAATAAGATCATTGGATCCTTAATAGCATCACTAAGATCATTTATATACAAAATAAACAATAATGGACCCAAAATACTTCCCTGTGGGACTCCATAAAAATTATTTCTAAAGCCTGATCTATGTTCAATAAGTGTTTTATTTTTTAAGTCTAAAGTGGAGATAGAGGTGCACTGATCACGATTTTCCAAGTATGATTGAAGCCATTTATGGCAATTTCCTCGAATGCCGTACAACTGTAGCTTATTTAGTAAAAGACTATGAGACATAAAATCAAAAGCCCTAGACATATCCATGAACAATGCACAAATAGGTACTTTTTCGTAGATGGATTCAGTCACCATTTTCATTAGATGATAGGCAGCCAGTGTCGTAGATCTATTTTGTCGAAATCCATTCTGTTCTTCTTTTAAGATCTTATGTTTCTCCACAAAATTTATAAGGCGGGCAAACATTAATTTTTCAAAAACCTTGGACAATATTGATATTAACGTAATGGGGCGATAATTACTAATCTTTGACTTATCCCCTTTTTTTATGTAGAGGTTTTATAATTGAGGATTTCAGTTGCTTTGGAAAAATTCCTTGCTCAAAAAACAGATTAACAATGTGAGCTAATGGTTCAGCTATGTATTTGGCATTGCGTTTTAAGACTGCAGTGAATTTCTTTTATGATTACTGGTAGTTTAGTATTTCTATTTCCTTTAATGATATTCCGTGTCGATCTACAAATATTCTTAGAATTCTCAATATAATGCTGATTAGACTTTTGATTAGATATTTTAATACATTTTTTCAATATTTTTGTATAATTGCAATATTTACGAACTCTATATTCTGTACGTTTTACTCTTGATGTGTAGTACATCTTCCTCTTTGTCTTAATAGATATTTTTATAGCATTTGTGATCCAATTTTGGCCGATAGTTAAGTTTCTTATTAATTTTTACTAGAGGAAAGCATAAGCTAGAAAACAGAATAACAGTTTCATAAAATTTTGCAAATGCACTTGCGGTTTCCGATTCACTATAGACCTCGTTCAATGATAGAGCTGATATAACATTTTCAAATTTTTGCATATTCTCTTCTGTATAACTTCGTTTAAACTCATACCAAGCATTTATATATATATTGGTATTTATTTAAAACTTAAAAATTAGTGCTGAATGTCTCGATAATCCCAGCTCATAAACTTTACCTATATACCACTTACGTTACTAACTACATTATCTATACGGTTCTTGATCTAGATGTGACATGTTGTTGACGTTTCAAAGTGATCCGTGTTATTTTAATGAATAAAAATATTTGAATTTGAATTGAATTTGAATTTGAAAAACATGGGTAAAAGATTTAATCTGCGGTTTTAGGTCATAGTTCTGAAAAAGACCCAGCAATATTTTAGTGGCAGAGTGTTTTGGTTTTAGAAAATCAATGTTGAAATCACCACTGATAATGATCTTGTTTTCTTTTTTGCAAATAGCAGGCAGTAATGTTTGCAATTTATTCATAAACACATTACAATTACCAGAAGGAATTTTGTATACACATGCTAAAACCAGCTTTAAACTCGGTATTTTAACAGCGCAACATTCGAAATCAAATGGTTTTGATATGTCCAATGGCAGCTGTAGTTCTTTAAACTCCAAACCTTCACGTAGGAGAATGCACGTACCGCCTCTACTTTTATCTGTCCGCTGGAATGGTGTTGCCAAACTATACCCTGGTAACACTAAATTACTCTCATGCCCTTTCTTTAAAAAGTGTTCTGATATGCATATTGCATCAATGAGTGTTCCCTTAGTTCTAAACTCATCTATAGCCATAAGAAGTCTACCTTGCTTACTTAACAGACTTTCAATGTTCTGGTGGAACACGGTGAAAATGTCAGCCTCCAATTCAATTACAGAGGATCTCCTAAAATAGCCTCTTGAAACGTGTTTCCTTCTTCAGCATAGTGTATATTCTCAGTTTGCGTGGATTGATTCCTGAATCGTTTTTCCTGACGTTGTCTATGATATTCACTAAAATCCGTGTGGTAGCTGATGCGCGGTATCTCTTTTAACAAGTTCTGGGCTAGGTTTTTAGCGAAATTTGTATTCGATGGCTTAAATCTGTCATAGCCGAGATCCAAGTAAGTAGTGTTTTTAAAATTTTGTAATAAATGTCTTATTTCATAGTTAAGTTTCGCTGATGTATCTATTCCTGATAGTTTGACATACTATAACATTTGTATTTATTGATTGATGTAGTTGATGGTTAAGATGAGACAAAAGAATGTATGGATTTAAGTCATTTACGATTATGTAATCTCTTTTAGTAAAATCCTGTGTGTATCCATTCATGTATTTTACAATCACGGGCATTTGTGCGCCTGGGTTACATATGTACACATTGCACACAGGTTCGCTCCGAACTGAAATCACAGGAGTCTTCCAAAAAAACCAAAAAAATACCATCCATAATTTTTGAGCCATAAAATAGTGCTACAAAATGCAGAACCATTACAAGTAACGGGGGTTCATGTGTTTTGATTATTCTTTTTAGGGTATAATCGCAGTTATTCTGGATTTCAGACTTTTCTCTATATTCGTGTCACTAAAGCTACATGAATACCAAATTTCAGTACTATGGGGTCACTGTTGTTCCCTGTGAATTTTGTCAAAGTTCAGTTTTTATTATGGCTAATAACTCAAAAACTACAAAGACTGCTAAAAATAAAAACGTAGTCAAAATGTACTAATAAAGACCTTTCATTTGACGTCCCATTTAACAATAACTAAAAAAAAAAAATTAAACTACAAATAAAAACGGGGTCGAAATATACTAATAAAGACCCAGTTGACCTAATAGGCCCATTTTTATTTTTTGTTTACCTCTCTTGAAAATGAAATTATTCATTAAAAACACAGTATCTAAATAATTTAAAATACGATTTACATGCTTATGAGCTAGCTAAGTGGCTAAGCAAAGAGAAGTAATAACTGGGTATGTATTATTAGTAAAAGATGCATTAATTTTGCAGATATTTATATCTATTTATAGTATTATCTACTGGTTTCCTCACTAGGCGTAGCCTGTATCGAGGAAATCGAACAGGTGGCACCAGGATTATGCCATCACTACCTACCTTTATATCAAATTTCACGATGATCGGATCAACACATCGAAAGTTATCCTCGGACAAACAAACATGCATATAGACATACATACATACAACGCCGATTTACTCAAGTTGATTTGGAGATCTCGCTTCGCTCGATCAATTATTGTGGCTGTTATAAAAACTCATACAAGTCAATATTTATTTATGGTGTCGCTTCTCTAGAACGTTCTTCATTCATTCGTTTGTAGGTCATTCACCAGAGTCCGTTTCAATTTGCATTGTGACGTCAGTCACTTATGGTAAAAATCACGATCTCGATCACGATTCTCCGAAAAATAAAAATTTTATTAACTCTCATAGAATTTTCATTTTTCTGAGAATCGTGATCGTGTAAACAATACTATTTTTATCACATTGCCGTAATTCACATATTATTAAGTCTGTTGTTGGTAAACCATTGTGGTAAAAGAATTAGCCAGCCTAGGACATCTCATTACCGTGCCATAGCTGTTTCCAAGATGCACCGCGAGGAGGCTTCTTTCCTGCACCCTGGGGAATGTGAGACCCTTCACTAGCCACCAGTCACTTCTGGACATTCCCTCCAGACCATGCCTCACCTGCTTAACTGTCCTGTGCCCTACTATCTACACAAATGACGACCTTAACAAGGCTACCAACACTGGAATAGACGTGGCCAGGTTCTACGACCTCCGTGGTGCAGTGGGCGAATAGCCGGCTGAGACGCAGGAGGTAGCGGGTTCGATTCCCGCCGCGGAACAAATGTTTGTATGTTCTACAGATATTTGTTTCGGATATGGTTGTTTCTCTATATATTATAAGTATGTATTTACAAATAAAAAGTATATAAGTATTCTATCAGTTATCTGGTTCCCATAGTACAAGCTCTGCTTAGTTTGGGGCTAGATAGCGCTGTGTGAAATGTCCAGCAATATTTATTTATTTATTCAATAAATCATTGACACCCTAAAATAAGAAGAACAAGTACTACACTTGAATAACAGTTTTATGGGTGTCAAGTCAAGTTGCAACAGCGAGTTTAGCTTTATTTCTAGGTTACCTACACATTTAGTAGTGTAACGCGTACGAAGTCGCGGGCAACAGCTAGTGATCTTATACTTAACTAGTAGTACTGCATCATTTACTTTATAATAAATCAATGTAAAATTTGAGAATATAAGCTAAAATACTATTTGTAGCGAAAACGATTCCCTAAAATTTTTGGATAGAAAATAATTCCAAAGTCACGTCCAAAATTTACAATAAACGAGTAACATTCAATAAATACTTTAAATGAGTTCGTAAAACTTTACAAACCACTACTTATCGATATTTATAGGTCGCATAGCAACTGTGTTTCGATTTTTCATATTAACCAGTAATTTTGGTAAAAATCAATATTCTATGGAATTTTATTTGGCTTTCGCTCTCTCGTCTTGAATCCTCTCACTGCGAGTATTTTAAGCATGGAGTGACTGAGACAGCTGCATATAGTTGACTTAATTGGTTAGTTAGACCATCCTGCGTAGTTCTCATCCATCGATGGCCCGCGACTGTAACTATTGTAAACTTAATGCCCATATTGTAAATTTCGCTCCATCAAAAGGTTGCCTGGAAGAGATCGCTTTCAGCGATAAGGCCGCCCATTGTATTGCCTTATTTATCCTAGCCTTATACTTATTTTTGTATTATTTCTGTTTGTGTGGTAATTCAATAAAGAGTTATCTATCTATCTACCTTTGTCATCTACCCATCTTCCTGCTGGACGTCCTACCCTTATATATCCACTCCTTGGCCACCATTCAGTCGTTGCCCTGCTCCACCAGGCATCGTCACGTCTAGCCAACGGAAGAGACACTGCATCTATACTAAAAATCATCCATTTCGTCCTAAAACCTTAATTTCGCAAATTGTTCTACGTTAAATTACTGAAAGGTTGATGCAAAATTAATTAGATGGAAAAACTAACTGATAGAGGTAGCTGGGAGCCATTGGGTGCGGGCCGCACAAGATCGATCGCTATGTTCAGCTAATATTATGATGATAATGATGATGATACAAGAGTTCACTGTGATTTACGTACTTACATAGCCGTAATTCCATTAAATCACACAACAGCTGACACGATTATGTGTATGTTATCTATTGGAGCCGTGATTATGGTTCCAACATCCATTAATTTTATACTAAACAGATACCTAATTACCTACCTAATTATATTATTGTATATTATTGTATTGATTTGTTGTTAGATATTTGCTTATCTTAATTAGATTGAAATATTTATTTAAACCAGTCCACAACTATTCAATAAGTTTTTTCAAATAGCGTTAATAATAAACTCGTATTGACTGCATTGCATTTGCATGATCTACAGATATTTGTTCCATGTCTGGGTGTTTTTTTATTTATTATATATATATATATTTATTTACAAAAAAAAGTATATAAGTATTCTATCAGTTATCTGGTTCCCATAGTACAAGCTCTGCTTAGTTTGGGGCTAGATAGCGCTGTGTCAAATGTCCAGCAATATTTATTTATTTATTTGTTTTTTATTTTATTAAACGACAGCCGCGGTGAAGTTGTAGGTTTAATTGCCGTCGCGGAACGAATGTTTGCATGATATTTGTTTAGAGTATACGTGTTTTTGTTGTGTGAGTTTTTTTAACTAGTTTGGGAAGATTCTAAACATAGGTCATAGAGAAAAACGCTGAAAGAAATGGCCCAATTTTAAACGAAACAAAAGTGATATTATTTTTATTTTAAAACATGTCTGATTTTTTAATTTTATTTTTGGCTTTTATAACACTATACGAACAAAATGTATAACAACAATAGATTTCAAGTGGCTAAAAATTATCTAAATTTACCTTTATTTGCTCGTCAATTTATAATTTCAAAATTATAATCTTCAAATAACAAGTACTACACCAATTTTGGTCGAAGGAACTGTGTACATTATGTTTGTTACCATAACGATTTCAAGTATCAAGAATCCATGGTCGAATCACAGGCGATAATGAGACAAAGCGGAGGCCTTACAAGGTTGTTGCAAGGCTTTACATAGTACAAAGCAAAAAATCTTTCCGCGCTTGAATGAGTACCTATTTACGTTGATATTCAAATGATCCATTGATTGACATTTCCTAAGAAAACGTTTTAAACTAATGCTTATTGTAAAACAAGTTTTTACGTTCGGATATAAAATATAATGAGAGTTTTTGTTTCTCAAAATACGGAGAAATAGGTATGGATTGTTGTATTCAAATGTTCAGTCCTTGTGAGTTATTGCTAGAATTTTCATAATAGTCATGGGAAAACTTAACGTTAGTTACCGGTCAACATAAATTACTGCACTCATGCTACCACTGAGCGTCATCAAAAATAAATCGAAATTGTTATTTTACTAGATTCATATACGGAGATTGTCCTTTTAGCCATGACCACATTGACCACTTTATAAAAAAACGGCCCGACATTTTTAACTAATGTGGGTTTAAATATTTGTGTACATTCGAAAAAAAAACAGACCCAATGAAAAGCACCTCTTAAACCTAACATTAAATTCGTTTAATTTTACCACATATAAGCTAGTGGTTCGCCTCGAACTGAGATCTCGCGAATCTCCGATTAAAATAAAAATATATTATTTGTAATCTTTCACTATCTATAACTAATAGTGCCACGAAATGTGTATCCAATTAACATGACTTACAGTTTCATTCAAATTACAGGTCACGGGAGTTCATTATATATGGTTATCCTTTTTTGGGGTACAAATTGCAGTTATTCTGGATTTCATACTTTTGGCTATATTTGTGTCACTTCAGCTACACGCATACCAAATTATAGCACTGTGGGGTCACTGGTGTACCCTGTGAATTTTGTCAAAGTTCAGTTTTTGTTATGGCTAATAACTCAAAACCTTTATTAAAAATGAAAATGGAATCTAAATGTATTACTGAAGACCTTTAATTTGACCTACCACTTGACATAATAGCCTCATTTTATTTATTTTTTTACCTCTCGTGAACCCCATTATCTCAACAACCCCCCCCCCCCCATTTTTAGCTCATTTAGTCACACCAAAATTGTGCCATCACTCCCTACCTATATACCAAATTTCAAGATAATGGGATCAACGCTTCGAATGTTATCCTCGGGCAAATAAATAAACATACATACAACGCCGATTTGCCCAAGTTGATTTAGAGATATCGCTTCACTCGATCAATAATAAATGAAAAATTTAAGTATAGCTGCAAAGCCACTTACGACTAGATACAATAGGTAGCTATTAGTAGGTGAACTATGCAGATTGGTATTCTTAGATAGTATTAATTATAAAAAAGGGGCACTTCTATCGGCACTCCCGGAGCCGATAGAAGTGAAAACTTGAACAATTACGATATACAGATAAGATACTTATAAACAGAGGTGTCGGTAACGGTATCGCGATTTCAATGGTTTTTTCCCAACTCAAAAAATGCCCAACGCCCCTAAAGAAGTTTTCACTTCAGTAAATACCTTAATTTTATTATTCCGCCCCTCCATCTCCATTTAAACTTAGTTACTAAGTTACTTTCGATATTTTTCGTTAAATTTGTTTAAGATATATAAATAAATATATCGCTGGACATTTCACACAGCACTGTCTAGCCCCAAACTAAGCAGAGCTTGTACTATGGGAACCAGATAACTGATAGAATACTTATATACTTTTTTTTTGTAAATACATACTTACAATAGATAGAAAAACACCCAGACACGGAACAAATATCTGTAGATCATGCAAACATTTGTTCCGCGGCGGGAATCGAACCCGCTACCTCATGCGTCTCAGCCGGCTATACGCCCACTGCGCCACGGCGGCAGTCAGTACATATTTATGATTCTTGTACACTTACGTACCTATAAAATTATCTCTTTCTAGCCTAAGAAGCTTAAGAAGGTTAAGCTCACCTTTGTATGTACATACATGTCCTCTATTTCTGTACTTTTTAAGTATAGATTAGATTAGATCAGATAATACTTTATTGCACACCATGAAACAAACACATATAAAAAAACAACTACGTAAACTATGGACTTCAACCAGAATTGTAAAAAATTGATATAAAACAAATAAAGTATTTTTGATTTTGATTTTGATGGATACAATTGGCGGTCTTATCGCTAAATAGCGATCTCTACTAGACAACCTGTATGCCAAGTATACCAATGTATGTATTTTCTTGTGTATAATAATTAATAAAGAAACTTTTTCTATGCTAAATCTCACACTCAGTGCGCGCAATAATTTTAAAAAAGAGTACTTACATACATTTTTCTTCCCGTATTAACATATGTATTGATATTTAATAATTTACTAGTTTTACAAATATTACTACAGTTTTGTGCGTCATAACAAATTGCATGCCCTACATAAACAATAATACCCATATAATTATTCTACTACACCAAAATGATAGGTTAATAACAGGTGTGTTATCACGCGACCGTAGGTCAGAGGGGCTAAATAAATAGGTCAGATACTTAACAACTGACCTTTTCAACGCCTTTATATCGGTCGTAATATTTTTTTCAAGGGCAGCTATTATCGCCTTTATATTTTTCCAATGATTACTTGTTTTTGCTACTGGTTTTGCTCGTGGATCCGGGTATAAGCTAGCCTAGTGTATCTATGCCGAATGATAGGTGGTGACTAAGTTACCTCTTCAAATATTTGTCCATATGATTGGATTCAAGTTTTTGAAGACCTTTTATATTGGCCTACATTTTTTCACTGCTGGGCAAAAGTTTCTCCTAACTATTTTTTGACTGACTCCGTGGCGCAGTGGGCGTATAGCCGGCTGAGACGCAGAAGGTAGCGGGTTCGATTCCCGCTGTGGAACAAATGTTTGCATAATCTACAGATATTTGTTTCGGGTCTGGATGTTTTTCTATTTATTATAAGTATGTATTTACAAAAAAAACAGTACATAAGCATTCTATCAGTTATCTGGTTCCCATATTACAAGCTCTGCTTAGTTTGGGGCTAGATATCGCTGTGTGAAATGTCCAGCAATATTTATATTATATTTATTTATAACTGACCCATTACATCACACTAATATTATATAGCTAAAATTTGGATATTTGTTTATTTATTTATTATTTGTTTGTTACTCAATCACGTACGGTTGAACCAATTTCGATGAAATTTAGTATGTATGTAGATTATATTCTGGATTAACAAATAGGCTACGTTTTATCCCATAAATCAGGTCTCATAGGATAAAAATAGGGTGTCAAGTCAAGTTGCAACAGCGAGTTTAGCGTTATTTCTAGGTTACCTACACATTTAAGAGTAGTAGAGTTTCTTGTGAAAGGGCTCGCCCGGGGAAGTGCTACCACCATACCTATTTCTACCACCAAGCAGCATTGCTGTCTTTTGGTTTGAAGGGAAGGTTGCCGGTGAAATTACAGGCACATGATGCTTTACACCTGGTATGCTTCAAATTGATGGACGTAGGGAAGTGCATCGTAGAGCACATTTCTAATAAGTGTGACCTACGAGGCAAACTTTGTTATAGGCGATGGTTACCACTTAAGATCAGATGGGCACTAGGCTTGTTCCATCTCCATAGTGTATTAAAAATTAAAATAAACGTTACGGGCAACAGCTAGTATTAAAATAAAACTCTCTGGGGAACTCACTCAGAGGGTAGAGCAAATCTAATTGTGTCTCTTTAAACCATTTTCAGTGGATATTTTTTACCCCCTACGAAAAAGTTCCTTCCTTCCGTAAGTCTCCCTGCCTCGGTTTTCCCCAGCATGAAGTTCTTAAAAAAGGGCGTTTTAAAAATTTTAAAGAATTGGTAACACGCGAATGTTACCTAAGGTGTTACAAAAGTCCATATGCTACGGATTACTGTAGCATATGGTACCATCAGGTGGGCTGTATGCTTAATTGCTACCTTCGTAGTATACAAAAAAAACTACGAGCCTGACAGTAGCCGCATATGATGTGTAACATCTGACCACCGCGCTCGTTCATTGGTCTAGTCAAATAACGCGCGATTCCCCGGTTTCCTGTTACACATTTCTGTCCCTTTTAACCAAAATCACTCCCACAAACCGAGAGGAAAGTTTTACACATAAAAAACGAGGGGTCTCATAAGTTTGACGTCTATATCTGTCTGTCTGTGTGTATGTGTGTCAGATTGACGGATACGGACGTCGTTTTTATAAAAGAGAGATTGTTTAACTAGGTTGGTTCAGTTTTTATGTAGGTACATAGGTACCTAGAACATTAAAGTGACGCACAAAAGCCTACAATGATATCGGTTAATCTACTTCCCGTGAAAATCGTCGAATAATCAAATTGGATTTCCAGGAAAGTTCTAATCGAAGCCTAACGAATCGATTTTCTGCTGTTACTCATAGTTTTCTGGGAAAAGGGAATGAACACTATGTCTTATAGATGTAGAACTGTGAATGAGTGAAAATTCTTCATTATACCTTACTAGCTAGATACAACAGAATGAGAAGCAAGTACACGTATAATGGGCGGTCTTATCACTAAAAAGGGATCCCTTCCAAGCAACCTGTGGATGAAGATGAGTATTGTAAATGAAAGAGTGTGACTTCATCTAAAGGTGAAGCCTGCCCGAAAAGATTTGGAACTCTCCAACCTGGTTGAAACTAATTAACATGATCTATTATTTCCTAATTTACGCCGCCGTCCTTCTTTTTTCACATATGTCCTGTCCACCCAAAGGTTGCCTGGAAGAGATCACTTTTTGCGACAAGGCTTCCCATTATACCTATATTATAAAAATGGCTGTCTATATCACGACTTTATTGTTTCCCATGGTGGACCTTCTTAGATCTCTTACTAATTACACAGACTCGTGAAGATTCCTACCTGGAGGTAGTCAGAGGTGATTCCAAACATTAAGGACATATACACAACCAGAGAAAATAGAGTTTTTTATTTACTCAGATCTTCGTTTAACCACAGTCTCACCTGATGGTAAGTGATGGTGTGATCAAAGATGGAGCACTCTTGCCTAGAAAGAACCTACTCACTCTGGACTTGAAGACTCCGAGATTATACTGGTCCGGAAAAACATACGCCACATACGAGGACAGCTTCTTAGTCTTTACAAAGCTCAAGTCCGGTCTGGTATGGAGTACTGCTGCCACCTTTGGGATGGTTCGGCCAAATACCACCTCGCTACCTTACACTCGATAGAACGTAGGGCTTTTAGGCTTATATGTGAACAATATATGGCGGAGACTAAGACCCAAAGTCTCGAACACCGCAGCAAATTTGCAAGCCTATCGATTCTATTACAGAATACATTTTGGGGAATGTGCCCAGGAACTATACGATCTGATCCCACATCTCACTTCCATTAAAGGACAAGCAGGCGCACGGCTCAGTACCATCCGTGCCAAGTCGATATTTATATAGATTAAGGTAAAAGTAAACAGGTTTCTTCTAGATCTTCGTGCTTCATCTTAGACCACACCATCACTTACTTGAGATTGTGGTCAAACGAAGTTCTATACAATTGAAAAAAAAAGATACGTCGTAAGTGAGTTAATAATCATAATCAACGTGGTGGCTTTTACAAAGGGAGGCCTACATCCAGCAGTGGGTACTTATGGGCTGTGGATGATGATAATAATAATACATAATAAATATGGCTGGACATTTCACACAGCGCTATCTAGTCCCAAACTAAGCAGAGCTTGTACTATGGGAACCAGATAACTGATAGAATACTTATATACTTTTTTTTGTAAATACATACTTATAATATATAGAAAAACAACCAGACACGGAACAAATATCTGTAGATCATGCAAACATTTGTTCCGCGGCAGGAATCGAGCCCGCTACCTCCTGCGTCTCAGCCGGCTATACGCCCACTGCGCCACGGAGGCTGTGGATGATGATGGTAATCAACGTAATATTTCACGTTATAATTTATAATACCTCATATCGGTACATAACGTTACAATATTAAAATAAGCACAAATTATAGAAGTTTTATAATGAAACATAATAATAAAATTACTTAGATATCAGTGTAGTAATTTCACAACTAAATATAAATAGTCATACAAAATAGTCAATATAAAATAGTGACTAAAAATAGTCCAATAATATTACAATATTAATTTTAAAATTATGTAATTCAGAAAATTAAAACATTCGTTACGTACCAAACAACGAATTGAAATAGACATATCTCCGTAATTACTACAGTCTTTTTCAAATAGCTGGTCACTTATGACAGGTCCATAGAAAGTAAAATATTACTTAGATACATCACGTGACGTCATTTCGGAAGTGTCACAGGTGACTAGCTATTTGAAAAAAACTGTAACAACAATGACTGTGTCAATAAAAAGCAAAAGTCCCATATCTAATTATAATAACAATAGAACCCAGGGTACACCTTAATGACCAGTTCTAAGAAATCAAATCCACTCTCGCTTGGCGTCGACCTGTCTAATAGAACCCTTGAAAGTGAAATTTCTTCGTATATTTTTTGCTTTGACACGAGCCTCATTGTAATTAATTGATTCAAGCTAAGTTTTTTTAGTTCTTCCGTTTAATTTAACACCTGTTGTTTGTTAATAAGGTATTTTGTTGGACAAACTTGGAACCCTTCTAGTTCGGCCATATCCATCCGTCTATTTTATTTGGGAAAGAATCAGTACTATATTATAGTTGCTCACCATCAGCCGATATCGTGGTCAATCGCTGGCCTATAATTTATTAAAAAAAAGTAACATAACAGCTCTAATTTGTACAAAGACCAGGAAAGTTTCCTCTATTAACCTGTCATGGAATCATAACAATACATTTTTGTACAGTTGTAATTAAATAACAAGTTATATTAAATACTAGCTTCCGCAAGCGGTTTCGCACGCGTTGTTTGTCAACAAAATGTAGCTAATGTACCTTTCTAAAGTCCTTGAACGTCTCGTCCATAACCAGTTAAACTCCTTTCTCTCATCTAATAATCTCCTTAATCCTATGCAGTCTGGCTTTCGTAAAGGCCATAGTACAGTCACTGCTCTTGTCAAGATTACTGACGACATCCGATTAGGCATGGAAAAGAGGCAACTTACAGTGCTAACCTTGCTTGACTTCAGTAATGCCTTCAATACCGTTAATTTCGACATACTCCTTGCAACACTCCGCTCGCTTAACATTTCGTTGGAGGTGACTGACTGGTTTTCCAGTTACTTATACGGACGCCGGCAGCGGGTTCGTCTTGAGGGGTCTCTCTCCTCATGGTGCAACACGTCAGCCGGTGTACCTCAGGGCGGCGTGCTATCTCCTCTCCTTTTCGCTGTTTTTATAAATTCAATTTCTCAAAATCTTACTTCATCTTATCACCTCTATGCAGACGATCTTCAGATTTACACTCAGGCTCCTCTTAATCATATAGCTGATGCTGTGGAAGAGACAAACGCTAACTTACGTCGAATTACTGATTGGAGCAAGGCATACGGGCTGACAATCAATCCTATCAAAACCCAAACTATTATCGTTGGCAGCTCAAGAATAATGTGCCATTTGGATTGGTCTGTCATTCCTCAAGTTATTTTTGACAGGATGCACATTCCATACAGTGAGTCTGTTAAAAATCTGGGGTTAACGATAGATCCTAACTTGTCTTGGGGAAATCAACTTAAAGTCACCTCTCAAAAACTTTTTGCCTCAGCAGGCTCACTGAGACGACTGCGGAACTTTCTCCCAACTACCACCAAAATTGCACTTGCACAATCCCTTCTTCTACCTGTGTTGGATTACGCGGATGCTTGCTATCTAGATCTGACAGAAGAGCAGCTAGATAAGCTTGAGCGTCTCCAGAACTTCTGCATCAGGTTTATATTTGGGTTGCGCAAATATGACCATGTTTCCCCTTATCGCATCATTCTCAAGTGGCTCCCTATTCGCCTTCGCCGTGATTCTCATATTCTGTCTCTTCTCTATTCTATTCTATTCAATCCCTTCTCCCCTTGCTATCTTAAAGAGAGGTTTGCTTATCTCCATTCTTCCAATACTTTTACTCTCAGGTCATCGGAAAACTTATCCCTCAGAACACCCGTACACTCTAGTTCCTTCTACGGGAAATCATTCACTGTCGAAGCAGTGCGCTTGTGGAATGCTTTGCCTGTGGAAATTAGACGGGCTCCTTCACAGCACTCTTTTAAGCTGAGATTAAAGCAGCATTACCTTAATGCCTAGCTTTCTTGTCATTTGAGTTACCTATTTATTTATTATTTTATTTTATTGTCCTCATTTTAGAATATCTGTAAGATTTGGGTTATTATTTGGGTATATATTAGTCTATCTTTAGGTATTTATTTATGTATTAGGATTATAAGTACCTACAGTTTTTATTTTTAGTTTTTATTTGATATAATTTTTATATAGATTATTTCATTCGTTTGTAAATATACTCTGTGCACCGCTGCCCATTACTGCTCCGTTATTTACTTTCCATCCAAAGGTTGCCTGGAAGAAATTGCTTTCAGCGTTAAGGCCGCCCATTGTACTTTATTTAGCTTAAATTAGTTTTTTTTAAGTATTCCTGGTGTACAATAAAGGAGTATTCTATTTTATTCTATTTCTATTCTATTCTAATGTGTCAATCTAGGTTATAATCTACGTACACACCAAATTTCAGCGAAATCGGTTCAGCCGTTATGACGTAATTGAGTAACAAACAAACAAATCGCTTTAAACTTATCGCTTTTAGCGATAAGACCGCCCATTGTACCGTTATTTTTTGGTTATTTCCTTTGTTACTGTATTTTTGTGCAATAAAAAGATTTATCACGTACCGTCTTATCGGTGTTTCGACCGACAATGTTTCGGTTCAATTCGTGAACCTTCATCAGGGTGAGTGCGAACCGCTCCGAATAACGTCTCGCCTCGCACTGTCTGATAAAGGTTCACGAATTGAACCGAAACATTGTCGGTCGAAACACCGATAAGACGGTACGTGATAAATCCCGTATTTATAATAATGATTGAAATAAATCACGAAAGTTTTCTAAGCAAAAATAGTATTTCATTCATTCATTCATTCAAACATTAAAACTTTCGCATTTATCATATTAGTGTGATTAAGTTCTTTCCATACCGTGGGGGGCCGTCCTACACTGTGCTTTCCAGTGCGTGGTCTACACTTGAGAACCTTTCTACCCCAACGGCCGTTAGTTCTTTGAGCTATGTGCCCTGCCCAATATCACTTCAGCTTGCTAATCCTTTGTGCTTTGTCGGTGATTTTTGTTCGTCTACAAATCTCCTCATTTCTGATTAGGTCTTGTAGAGAAACACCAAACATAGCCTTCTCCTTAACACGCTGAGCGATCTTGAGCCTTCTTAGCCTGATATGGGTTGCTGGAAGCGTTGGTAGCAGGCCGCACAAGATTGTTGGCTCTGGAAATCTATGGGATAAATACATATATTTATCATATAGCTGTGGTTGCCTTCACAGAGTGAGCACAGAGAGCGCGTCTATTCTATTTTATTTATATTTAAATATATGTATACTCTTGACTACTTGACGACCTCCGTGGCGCAGTGGGCGAACAGCCGGCTGTAGTGGGTTCGATTCCTGCCGCGGAACAAATGTTTGCATGTTCTACAGATATTTGTTCCGGGTCTGGTTGTTTTTCTATATATTATAAGTATGTATTTACAAAAAAGCATATAAGTGTTCTATCAGTTATCTGGTTCCCATAGTACTCTGCTTAGTTTGGGGCTAGATAGCGCTGTGTGAAATGTCCAGCAATATTTATTTTATTTTTTATTTTACTCATTGGAAATCTTTTATAAAATATATTAAATATGCAGTGATAATATGATCAGCAGTGGAGTTTCTTTGGCGGATATAATGATGATGTAATGAAATATTAAGTTTAATATACCACCTTATATTTTACGCAATACAGTCGGCCCACAAAATCTCTTTCACACAACCTCAATTGTTAACGATCTCTAACGACAGGACAACATTCCTAACACTGCGTGACCCGACCAATTACAACGAAGAGTAATTTACGAAATGACATTCCAAATCCCGATACATGTCATTTGTCAAATTACGAAGCAATTTGCCAGAGGCGGTGGTATATGTAATGATAGAACACAGGATGGTACAGTCAGACCACGCTCAATCTGCATAACATCATTATTATTACCCAACAGTCACATATATTTAACTTTAATGGAACCCACACCCACTGTGAAAAAATTTGTTCAAATTTCTAGGCTTAAGCAAAGAAATCGTTGACGTGTGTGAGCTCCATTATCTTATAATGGTTATGCATATTATTTTCTCACAAACACTGAACAGTTATATCCATGCTCATGACCCATGCAACTGGACCAAAATATCGAGACACTGATAAACTAACAAATCACGTTAAATATCCCGTTTTTAATAAAAATAAACCACATGCATAGTCCTTATCTGAGAATAGGATTTCGGGTCGTGGGTTTCAGGAACTATTAGTTTTTTTTTGGTGGCAAAAAAACAAATCGGTTACCGTAGCCTATGTAATGAACGTGTTTAAATATAAAATAAACTAGTGGTTCGTCCTGAACTCAGATCTCGTGAATCTCCCAAAATAAATATTATTCTTAAGGCGACTTGCACAACGATGCCTAAACGTATTTAGTGGCTAAATAAGATTTAAGGAGTTGTCAAATCATACAAATACTTAAAATTTAAACGTTTAAAAGTTAGTGATTAAATTTAAAGTTTAGTGATCTTTGTGCATGCCAGCTTTAATCTTTGACTAATAAATTGGTGTCACGAAATGCATAACCAACCTACTTGACCTACAGTTTTATTCAAATTAGATGTAACGGGGGTTCTCGTTAATTGGTTATTTTTTTGGGGTACAAGTGGCAGTTATTCTGGATTTTGGACTTTTGCCTATATTTGTGTCACTAAAGCTACGCGAATACTAAATTTCAGCATTGTGGGGTCACTGGTGTACCCTGTGAATTTTGTCAAAGTTTTGTTTCTATTATGGCTAATAACTCAAAAACTACATAAAAATAACTAAAAATAAAAAAAGGATTCGAATGCATTAATGAAGACCTTTCATTTGACGTCCCATTTGACCTAATAGTCTCATTTTATTTTATTTTTTACTACAAATGAACCCCAATATCTCAACAACCCCGCAATATTTTTAGCTCATTGAGTCACACCAAAATTGTGCCATCACTACCTACCGGTATACCAAATTTCATGATGATCGGATCAACGCGACGAAAGTTATCCTCGGACAAACAAACATACATACATACAACGCCGATTTGCCCAAGTTGATTTGGAGATCTCGCTTCGCTCGTCAATAAATAAATATTGCTGGGCATTTCACAGCGCAGAGCTTGTACTATGTATACTATGGGAATGGTATTGATATTTTTGGTGTTCACACAATTGCGTGTTGCAGACCCTTTAAAGTATTTAAAACGACATTTTTGAAGAACCTCATACTGTAGTCCATGGGGAAAACCTTAGCAGCGAGACCATTTTACAACTTAAATGTTCTTATATAGTATAATCTCATAGTACATACAACATGGTAACAACATCCAATTCAATTTTTTTTTATTAATGCTAGTCAAGCGTTTGACCACTACCTCACCTGATGGTAAGTGATGGTGAGATCGAAGATGGAGCACGATTGCCTTTCTAGGGTGGAGGGAATAAGACATTCTCCTCGTGCCACAGTGGTGTGCCATAGTAGTTTTAACGTATATAAATAAATAAATATTGCTGGACATATCACACAGCGCTATCTAGCCCCAAACTAAGCAGAGCTTGTACTATGGGAACCAGATAACTGATAGAATATATACATATATACATAATTTTTGTTTATATATACTTATAATATATTATAGAGAAACACCCAGACCGGGAACAAATATCTGTAGATCATGCAAACTTTTGTTCTGTGGCGGGAATCGACCCCGCAATATAATAGCACCTTTATAGCACTTAGTTTCTGAAATGCCTTAGTAGTTGGAAATACCGAAAGGTATAATACCGGTAGGAATAACTACAATAATTTTAAATCTGCCACTTTTAACGCTATGCCGACTTAGCGTATACGACTTATGAGATGTCTAATTGGTGCAGAAATACTGAAAAGGTATAGGTTTAAATGGTAACTAAACGTGGTAGTTAAATAAATGTAAACCCAAAGCAACGGTTAAAATTGTAGATAATCAGAAAACTGAAAAATTAGACACTGTCTCGTTTTGCAATACCTAAGCTAGTTAACTTAATGTATAGATCAAACTTTGTACGCGAACGGAGGAGTGTGAGATTTGGCAAAGTTAAATTAATAAAATAACTAGTGGTTTACCCTGTTCTGAGATATCGCGAGTCTCCCATAATAACAAAAAATATTATTCGTAATCTTTGACTATCAAAATAGTGCCACGAAATTAAACCAATTTACTTGACCTACAGTTTTATTCAAATTACAGGTAACGGGAGTTCATCTTAATTGGTTACTTTTTTTGGGGTACGTTTTGCAGTTATTCTGGATTTCAGACTTTTGCCTATATTTGCATCAGTTAAGCTACACGCATACTAAATTACAGCACTGTGGGGTCACTGGTGTACCCTGTGAGTTATGTCAAAGTTTAAGGATTTAAATGTACTAAGGAAGACCTTTTTTGACGTCCCACATGACTTCATAGTCTCACTTTTTTACTCCACTTGAACCTCCCCAATATCTCAACAGCCCCCCCCCCCCCCGACCCCCCATAGTTAGCCCATTTAGTCACACCAAAATTGTGTCAAAACAACCTACCTATCTATATATATATATATATCAAATTTCACAATGATCGGATCAACGCCGATTTGCCCAAGTTGATTTAGAGATCTTGCTTCGCTCGATCAATTAACCTCTCCATATCTTCTCGAGGCCAGTGGTGATAATGAATAAAATAGAAAATACCAGTAGAGATATACAAATAGATCACAGCACATCACTATTATTCCTAGGATTACTAGTTAAGATCGACAGTTTTGGCCATTGATTTATAAGAGATCTCATTTCATTTCATTTTCATTTAATTTTTATTAAAATTGTTAAACTGTTGTACAATAAAGATCTTAAACATGTAAGTACAAGTTTGGACAGTTTATCCGTTTCGGACGTACAATATTAAAAACATAAAATAATATATTAAAAATTCTTATCTACTAAAAATTCGTCGACTGAATAATATGTTTTTTCTATAAGCAATTTGTTGAGAGCATGCTTAAACTCCATGATGCTTTCTTTTTCTTTGCCTCTTTTGTTGATGGTATTTTATTATAGATTATTGGTGCCATACAGAACACACTCATGCGCAAAAGATGAGTTTTACACGATTTAAGGCGAAGGCAGCTCGCACGGCGGCTTCCTTTGGGACAAATGTTAAAAAGATTTAAGTTACTCCTTACATAATCGATTTAGAAAATGGAAACGTTATCAATAATTGTATTAGGCAATCCCCGGCATGCCTTTAATTAAAACTTTAATTTAACTTTGTTACACCCATTATGATTTCATACATACCGGATTCTGTCTATTATTTGAAGGCGCAGCTCGTCGTAAAAACATTGTTTGCAATGGGAGCTCTATTTTTTCCAAAACTTAATAATACTAACTAATCATATGCTACTACCACAAAATAGATGGGTACAGAAGTTAAATTTTGTAAAACTAGCGATAACAGGCCCACGCATACTTAAACGTGGACGAGGATCTATGATCAAGTCGGTCGAATGTTTGACTGAGATCGTTTTGAGATCTTCGTACGCACATGTATTGTATTGACGACCTCCGTGGCGCAGTGGGCGAATAGCTGACTGAGACGCAGGAGGTAGTGGGTTCGATTCCCACCGCGAAACAAATGTTTGCATGATCTACAGATATTTGTTCCGGGTCTGGTTGTTTTTCTATATATTATAAGTACAAAATATATAATAATAGTATAGTTTACAAAAAAAAGTATATACTTAAGTATTCTATCAGTTATCTGGTTCCCATAGTACAAGCTCTGCTTAGTTTGGGGCTAGATAGCGCTGTGTGAAATGTCCAGCAATATTTATATATATATTGATTTATGTATAAAGTATTAAATTATCAATAAAACTGCAGTATTTTGTTTCTTTCAGGAAACAATAAAAACGACCAAATAAGGCATATAATACTAATTGATAATTTAATCTGTCACGCACGTCTATGCGTTCGTGCGCTTGTTATCCCTGGTTCTACTAAACTTATCCCTCTATCCCTCTTCCACCACCGGACAAGCAGATGTACCGAGAAGTACCACCCATACTTGGTCGGTACTTTGCGTACCAAACGATCTGCGTCAACCTTTCTTGTTAGCACAAGTAAATAGTGGTACTCACTTCCAGCGTATGTTTTCCGAACCAGCATAATCTCGGGACTCTTCAAATCCAGAGTGAATAGGTTTTTTCTAGGCAGCTTCAGGAATAGGCTTTATCTCCGATTACACCATCACTTACCATCAGGTGAGGTCAAGCGCTTGGTTATCATCAATTAAAAATAAACTTCTCTTCTGTTCCTATATATTTTGTGCTACTTCTCGTACTTTGTTTTAATCAGATGAGAGCGGCTGGAAGGATTGCGTTTCATAATGTTCGAAGCGGATCCTATCCATCATCAATTGATGATATATTATACATCGACTTGCAGCGGACGTTAGCTATAGTTCCTAAGAAAGGATTTTGCCTCTTTGGCAATAATTTACATATATTAATTTTTTTTGTCTTTCAAAATAGGTGGGCCAGTATCATTTACTCATTCTAAATTTTAAGTCAATAGCTTTAGCAGATGCTGAGATAATCAGCTGTGACAGACGGACGGACAGATAGACAGATGTGGACAAAGTCACACCTTAAGTATAGTTAATGAAACCATAAGTCCTATTATTTGTATGTATTTAAGTTTATGTTTATTAGTATAATCAATGGGTATATTTCATTATATGGGTTCTGTTTATGTATGTTAAAGGTACTCTTACACCATCGTCTTTTGATTTTTTTTTATCCTGTCCATTCAAAAGTTGTCTGGAAGAGATCGCTTTTAGCGATAAGACCATTGTACCGTTATCTGTTGTTTATTTATTTTGTATTTTTGTTTGGTGTGCATTAAAGAGTAGATATTTCATTCATTCATTCATAAGGATTCCGTTTTTACCATTTTGATCCGGAACCCAACTAATTACACATTTAGAAATTGTATAAAAATGTATTACGCAAAACATCAATCTCTATCGACTTGAAATGGAAGGCTTGGAAATTAATATATCTCTATAAATAGACTCGACAGAAAGAGACGGAGTTATCCCACATTTGCGAGATCCGCCATTTGGTCCAACGCCGCCTCCCGACCAATGCGAATTCAGCTCTCTCAAATAATGACATGCAAAATTACCCCTTAGGGGGACAAGACAGGAAAATTGCATGTTTCGTATAATGTGCTATTATTTGAATTGCATGTTACATACAACCCCCTTATTTAGGTACTTTCATTATGTTGACCCACTTTCTGCTGTGAGTTGCGAAAGTTTACTGTTTTGTACATAATTGGGTATCAATTAGTGTAAGAATTTATCCTTCGCTATATTTTTATTAATTAGGTTTATACCTTATTAGTAATTATAGAATTAAGTTTCTGAATAAGGACGGATTTTGTATAAAGCAGTATTCTAAGAAGACACTACTTTGGTTATTTTTAATGTGTAAATAAATATATGTATTTCTATGTAGGTATACTTTGTTGAGTTATCGCCATAAAATACCATCAAAGGCATTTTCATAATGTTAATTTATGTTAAAGGTTAATTTTAACATTAATTAAAGTAATTCTAAATCAGAACTATGTATCTATTTTCATTAGACTAATATTATAAATGGGAAAGTTTGTTAATCAATCACGTCATAATGGCTCAACCAATTACGATCAAATTTGGTATGCCAATAGATTATAACCTGGATTGACACATAGACTACTTTTTATTGACAAACCACGCGTGCGAAGCCGCTGGCGGAAGCTAGTAGGTTATATAAACAAGATTAGTGGAGTGAAATACTTTGCTCTACCATCCGTGATTTGGGTTTACCGCCATCTATGGACGAGTAGCAGTACTAATATCAGAATTAACTATTATTTTAAAAGTGTGTAGTGTGTTATATTGTGGTATGTATTATATAATAATAATTAATGATCAACAATTTCTATCGAATTTTAATTTATTTGTTGATTAATTAACTATTATTAGAATGCTCTTTTGTATTTGCTCTTTTATACCTATATGCTCTTTTTATTTTCACGCCATCGTACTATTAAAATCATTTTTGCGCCATCTGTAGATACGTAGATGAACTATAATGTATGTCATTTAGTAAAGCCTGTCGTATCGTCTCAGAAAACAAGCTAGTAATAAACTTTGCGGACCACATCATAGATGTCACTCATAAACAAAATACAGTTTGTAAAAAATAAACAATTTATTTCGGCTAAAACCTTTAGTTTCATATCAGATAATTTCTGCTTAAAAGCAGAAATCACCCATACAGTTATGATTACAATTTATTCACAGGTTCCAAGGCCATTAGTTAAGGTAGATACCGCTAATTATCATTTGGGGGGGGGGGGGGGAGGATAAGATCTGCACTGACGTCCCGCATTGGGGTGTATTGTGCATTACCAAATTACCAGCCCCCCAGAGCAGGACTTTGAGTTGATGGAGGCAGTTTTCCACGATCCTCGTATGTTGTTGTGTTAACGGTCTCGGTGTTAACGGGGGATTCGATGAGTTTCTGCAGACCCGTTTTCAGTCTGACATCGTTTGTGGCCGTACAATGAAGTATCACGTGCTCCACCGTCTCTTCTTCCTGAAGACATGGCGACAAAGCCTACTATCCGTGGCCCCGGTCTTCAATAGGTGATGGTTAAGTTTGCAGTGTCCTGTGATGATTTCCACCATCATCCTTAGACCCTCGCGCTCCATTTTTAACAGAGTGTTTGTTGTTGGCTCTGCGTTCCTAGACTTTCTGGTGCTCCTTTTCGGAGTTCATTCTCAGTCTGTTTTTGATTTCCGCAGTAGGCGTATTGGAGAGATTGTTATCATTTGTGTTTCGTGTTAGCTTGGCTGCTTTCCTTGCTAGAGAGTGCATTGTTATTCTCTGGGCAGGAGCTGTGAGTTTTTGTCCTTGTGATGATAACACTGTGGTTTTCGGCTAATTTTTGGAGAGCGCTATGGCACTCCGCGATAGATTTTGGTCGAGTGTCGGGTCATCTGAGCACGTTATTAAGGGCAGCGCTGTCTGTTGTGAAGATTGTGAAGATAAGTTGTATCCTCTGGTTTACAGTTGATGAGTGCAGAGCAGACACAATGTTGATGTTTCCGTTACTGCCAGGAGGCCAAGGTGCACTACTTATGCACGTAAAGAATAATAGACTCTACGCACAAGAACAAAAAATAATTAGTATTATCGGACAGCTACATTTTATTAAGTTCCCTTAGCACATGAAAGAATAATTATTTTTGCAAGCCTACCTGAAAAGCGTTGATCGATTTTACGAAAATAGTAAATTACCTCATTGTGCTGTTAATTCGGTAAGTGAACACAATGGTCTTTCATTACCGGCCATTCCTGTAATAATTGATTGGGAATGATTGGTTAGGAGTTCGCTGTGTCACTCTTTTACACAAACATTTTCTTTAAGCTCTGACAGCGTTGATGTTTGTGGTTTGAACGACGTAGCAGCTGAACCAATTTAAATGAAATGACCATGTTGGTCAATTTCAATTCACGGTCATTTTGTATAATGACTTAATAAAAAAAAGGATTGTGTGGTTTTATGAAACCACGGTAAAAGTGAAACTTTGTTTCACATTATAGACATTTAACTAAAAATGTTCGTTGGCACAAATGAGTAATAGTTACACTACACGGTCAGCTGATGCGAACTATAGGCGCCGCCATATTGGCCTCGGTTGGTCTGACTAGCGCCTTTCACTTTATCCCTACTCCGCGGCCGACCGTCACGCGACATGCAACACATAGATGAAAAAGTTTGAGACGATGTAATAAAAGTTTCACTTTAAAATAATTATAAGATTTGACGGAAGTAAATAATTTTATAATTGTATTTCTATCTGTAAGTACATTAACTTATATGTTTAAAGGTGAGATATTCATAATATCGTACTTTTTAAATTTTTTATATGAAGTCTCAAATTCATGGAACGATGCAGTTTGATGTTTTCAAACAAGCTACGGCAAATCAAATAAGAGTAAACAGTTCGAGACCTGAAACAACTCCCAGTTACTGTTTACCAGATACCATAAGTGTAAAGGCACGAACAAAAGCTAGTGTGCTATATTTTAAACCGTTCCATTGCACGTTTCAATCACCGGTGATAAAATATTCAACGAGTCATTCAAGCCTGAATAAAACGGCCGTCCTGTTCACTTCCTTTTTGATAAATAATGAACTACGAATTTTACAAAAGATAATTTTCACTAAAGCATAATAATATATATAATATGAGTAAGCCCCAATGAGCCAGTAACCAAGATTTGTAGGTAAAGGGAAGGGAGACCTTTGACCTGCAGTGGGACTCTACGAGCAGATGAAAGGAAAAAGAATCTCAATCAATAAAAATTAAAAGTTGCACTAATAGGTTATGATATTTCAAATTCAATTTGATGGCTAATGATGTCTGCTAAATATGAGGCTACTAGCTGCAGCCAGCGGATTCGCGCGCATGGTTGTTATAAAAAAATAAAAAAATAATTTAGATGGCTGGGCATTTCACACTAAGCAGAGCTTACTATGGGAACCAGATAACTGATAGAATACTTATTTTTCCTTTTTGAAATTAAACTTCTTTACGCTTGACTTGGGGAGTAAGCTGGTGAATGCGTGACAAGAGCGTTACGAAAAGTATGACCGGGCGAGGCGAAAGGAAGTTGAGAGGGAGATATAAGTTAGTGAAGATAGAAAGAGAGAGAGTTACGTTAGATAGACTTGATTTGATTTGATAAATACGGGATTACGGGTTTATTCATCTTATTATTCTTAAATCGATTTATGGACGTCAAAGTAATCTTTAAACATGCAGGGGTTTAAAGATTGAAATACCGCAGAATGATTTCTAAAAATTTTGTTTATAACATAGAACAATATAGATTTTATCTAAACACACGACGTGTAATAAAAACAATTTGAAAATCATCCTACTACACGTTTTTATTTAAAATTTTAAACATGCAAGGAGTGGAACGCCTTGCCTGAGTCTGTATTTCCTGATAATTACAACCTAGGGTTCTTCAAGTCGCGAGTGAATAGATTTCTTCTAGGCAAGCGTGTGCCATCGTAGACTGCACCATTGCTTGCCATCAGATGAGATCGTGGTCAAACGCTAGCCTATAATTTAATTAAAAAAAAATGCAGTGGTTACCTGTTAGGGTCGCTGTCTGTACTTTTATGTTGATGACACTGTTGTGACATTTACTGGCATTTACATTTTTATTTTACGTTTTATCTAAGAGTTTATCTAAGACTCGTCTTTTTTTTTAAATTGGATCGAACTTCGTTTGACCACAATCTCACCTGATGGTAAGTGATGATGTGGTCTAAGATGAAGCACGAAGATCTATAAGAAACCTATTTACTCTTACCTTAAAGAGGCCCGGATTGTATTCTTTAGGAAAAACAGACGACGGCAAAGTGTTCCATACCTTAGCTGTAGCTGTACGCATCAAGAACGTAGGATCATTAAAAAAAACAACCAGCCTTGTTTCTTGCCTTTCTTTCCTGGGTTGGTCGCGAAGGAACAGGCAGTAAAATTAACGTTTCAAAGTGATCCTTGTGATTTTAATGAATAAAAATATTTGAATTTTGAATTTTTTGAATTTGTAGAACCAAAACGGTGTGTGCAAAATGGGTGTGTCTTATTTAAGATCAAAATCTGATATACCCAACATTTTTGGATATAGAACAGGAGATTTTATTCTGAACTGTGTTGCTTTCATAGAGCGAATTAGGCTAGATAGGTGACTCGTGAGTACTCAAGTAGAACAAAGAGTTTGGATAAAACATATTTATGAAGTCATACCACCAAAAAGATACTTAAAGTAAACACTGAAATGTAGAGAGTGTAAATACCAGGTTTTGTAGTTCATAACACCGTGTATACCTTACCCTTAATTTTGAAGTTATCCGTGCGAATAACAGAGCCTCATTCACAACACTCACGGTTCGTTTAATGTAGGTAGCTACTGAATTTGCCACATAAAATTTATGAATTATTCAAAGGCTGGATTCAACCTTTTTATGATGTTACAAAACCATAAAATTGATGTGCGTATAGAAGAGCAACTGATTTATAAGTTCCATCTTCCTCATCGCCATCTTTGGTCTCTAATGTCTACGAGAGATGCCAGTCCATATTTGGCCAGGCATTTACGTCCATATATGTATGTATCTAATGCTTGAGATCTCTACGGGAAAGACTGCTACGATCGCATTTTCTGCATTTAAATGTCACTTAGTTGGCAAGGAAAGAACAGCCCTTTGGTTGGTGTCGTAAAGCGCATTTCTGTGACGAAGTATCGAGTTAAAATTGTTGATTTTAACAAAACATTCGAAGTCGGTTGCGGGTTCAATTCTTGCCGGGAAACAAATGTTTGCACGATCTATAGATATTTGTTCCGGGTCTGGTTGTTTATATATATGTACAAAAAATATACAATGAGTCACATATCTGGTTCCCATAGTACAAGCTTTGCTTAGTTTAGGGGTAGTGTTGTGGGAAATGTTCAACATTATTGTATGTATATTATTAGATATTAGTAAGTACCTGTACTGGACTTGTTTGGTTGTCCTGTGACACTTCTTGGAAATTAAAAACAAAATGGTAAGAGAGATTAAAATATGGTAGGTAGCTCTACCATATTTTAATCTCTCTTACCATTTTGATGCATAATGAGCATAATATAAGAATTCCGAAACAAAATGTAAAGGTATCCTGCTCAGTCATCAGTCAGGTGATACGGGAGTTTCACTTCTAATACATACAGTATTAGGTATGTTACGATGTGTACCACAGACATAGATAGTGGTTGAATCACACGTACACCGCGATTTTATGTCGAGACGTCATGCAAAGTCAGCAGAAAGAAATAATAGAATATTTTGTCCATTTAATAAATGGAACCGGGCTTTAGTATATTTCAGTTTTTTTTATTTCCCGCACGATTTACGCACGCAGTTGAACATTTCGTCGAGAAGTGGTGTAGTTGGTATTACGTACTCGTTACACGAGGAAGATCGCAGGTTCTAATCCCGTCTGGTTAGGTTTTGTGGATGGTTTTAAATTGCAATAAATAAATAAATAATAAATAAATATTGCTGGACATTTCACACCGCGTTATCTAGCCCCAAACTAAGCAGAGCTTGTACTATGGGAACCAGGTAACTGATAGAATACTTATATACATATTTTTTTGTAAATACTTACTTATAATATATAGAGAAACAACCAGACCCGGAACAAATATCTGTAGATCATGCAAACATTTATTCCGCAGCGGGAATCGAACCTGCTACCTCCTGCGTCTCAGCCGGCTATTCGCCCACTGCGCCACGGAGGTCGTCGAGTAAGAATGTTTTGTTTGTTTAGATTTATTGCTTTACGCAGTTTGCAAAGGGAAGTCTAATACGAATATATTACAAAGTCTATGCTGTCTGTCTGTCTACCAAAGGAGTATGTCTCGGCGACTATGATACCGAGTTTATACATTCGCGCGAGTGACATGACTAATAGCTAGAGCGCATATATAAACGGCAAGATAGTTTATATAAAAAACAATCTCACGCATAATTTTTTTATGCGTTAATATTAAGGGGTAACCAACGCCTATAATAAAGCATTGCCTAGAATTGAAACGTGGCCTATGATGTTCTGCACTCCGTCCATCAACTTGTGGCATGCAGGTGTAAAGTGACATGTGCCTGTAATTTCACTGGCAACCAAACCGAAACACAGCAATACTGTTTGACGACAGAAATAGGTTTGGTGATAGTCATTCTCTAAGCGAGGCCTTTTCACAATGAACTCTAATATTCTTTACACTCTATGTATTGTCTCTACTTGGTAAAATAACCAAAACCAAATATTAATTAAATTAACTAAGTTCTTCAACAACTGTAGGCATGGGCGTAGTGCAAATGTATGAAGGTGCAAAGTCCATTATCAACATTGAACTGCAAAGTTTCTCCAAGTTCTTCGACTCGACAAAAGCAATTTTACGAAGTTTAAAGTATTGGAACTCGAGTGTTAGCGTCATTGGAAATGTTTGTCGGGAAATACTAACTGAATTCACTTAGTTTTGTGTTTTTCCTTTGTTTTAATTTATTTTTTTGTTTTAAGCATCTGCAAGCCCTTGTTTATTAGACATCATTTTAACCAGTCAAAGTCAAATATTTTTATTCATTAAAATCACATGGAAATCACTTTGAAACGTCTATTTTATTGCCTGTTCCTTCGCGACCAAGCCAGGAAAGAAAGGCAAGAAACAAGGCTGGTTGTTTTTTTTAATGATCCTTTTACAATACATAATACAGAACATAAATTACGTCTAAATTGTAACATTTTGAACGAGTTGGAGCAATTTCAATCCCAAGCTTCTCTATCATCTAAATAATCCGATATTTTATAGTAGGCTCTTTTATAAAGATTTTTTTTAATTACGTTTTTAAATTTGTTAATTGTCAATGTTTGTACATCCCTTGGGAGTTTGTTATAAAAGCGTACACCTTGCCCTTTAAACGATTTACTAACTTTATGGAGTCTACAAGTGGCAACAGCGAGTTTATCTTTATTTCGAGTATTAAAATTATGATTATCGCTATTTTTCTTAAACAAATTAATATTTTTGTGAACATACATTAGATTTTCATAGATGTATTGACAAGGGAATGTCATAATATTTATTTCTTTAAACTTATTGCGTAATGATTCTCTGGGGCCCATATTATAAATTGCACGAACAGCCCTCTTCTGCAGCACAAAAACGGTATGACATAATGCTGTGGAAGTAGCTGAAGTAAACTAGTCTAGCTGTGTCTACGTCTGTAAAAAGACGGATCTTTTTGACTGCGTATGCCGCAGAACTAAGTCTCTTCGACAACCCATCAATATGAGTGCTCCATTGAAGCTTATTATCTAGGGTACCTAAGAATACGATGGTGTCCACAAGAGCCAACTCCTCGTTATTGATTTTGTCACTTTGGTTATGTACAGTTTAAGAAAGAAATTTATAACTACACCTACTATGTACTTATACTATGTAGTCGTAGTAATCTTTGCTTTTACTATGTTTATAACTTTGTTTAACTACATTATTTTATAGTAATTTTTAGGGTTCCTTAGTCCAACTAAAAAAAAACTCTTATAGTTCGCCATGTCCATCTGTCTGTATGTTTGTCTTTCTGACCATTTCACTCGTAGACTGTTAGTGTGCGATTGGCACTTGGCCATTAATTTATCTATCTATACCACTCTTGCTTCTATGTTCAACGGGCAATGAAGCACGCCATAGTCGATATATCACTCTCGGACCACATACCCAATCTCGAAGCCCAACGTTGCACAAAGGTTGTGGACCAGGGCTGAAGTGGAGATGGGCTGGACACTTGGCTAGGAGAGATGACGGGCGTTGGATGAAGGCGATTACAGAGTGGCGGCTAAGGGATGCTCGTAGACGAAGAGGCAGACCATCCGCCCGATGGATGGTCGTATGACGTTGTAAGCGTAGCTGGGTGTTATTTGGTTTCCCAAAGAGATAGATACTCCTAGTTTAAATTTATTTATGTTGAAATTGAAAAAGCTATCAATAGAAAAAGCATGCTATAGATTTAATGAATACCTAGCCGATGACAATTTTGAATAACCCATTATAATGTTTTTTTTGTGTTTTAAATTTTTTATGAGGTAAGGAGCTGCAAAAGTTTTAATTATTTTAAATAAATAACGTACTAGTAAAATGAACATGTAAAGCTTTGACATTGCATGCGTTAGCGCTGAATATGGCTGTACCTACCTACACAAAAACAGTACTACACCTTGTTTATTACCCATGTTAGGCAATAACTACAAAAAAAAGTAAAAATTTATTTAGTAAAATAAATAATAAATAAATCAATATTACTGGACATTTCACACAGCGCTATATAGCCCCAAACTAAGCAGAACTTGTACTATGGGAACCAGATAACTGATAGAACACTTATATACTTTTTTTTTGTAAATGCATACTTATAATATATAGAAAAACATCCAGACCCGAAACAAATATATGTAGATCATGCAACATAAATAAAATTAATTACATATGTAAAATTTGATTTGATTTGAATGGATGAGACTCGCAAGGGGCAAGTAAGAATCGCGTAATAAAGAGGAGGCCTATACCCAACAGTGGGTGCAGACGGGCTGAGATGATGATGATGATATCATTCTTAGCGTTATACATACTCAGGGGACTATACGATATATTCAAATTATTATTTTCAGCATTTAGAAATGACATTTATTAGAGGCCGAGATGAGCTTAAGTGAATTTATTAAACCTAAATGCCAAAAATCCCCAACAGATAATCACATTTATCCATTATTAACCAAATCCTGCCCGGTGTAATTGCATAAAACGTCATCTCAGCAATTAGGGTTCCCTGGGAACAATTTCTCGGTTGGGTTCCGTCGGGAACAGTTTGGGAAACGGACAAGTTTGCTGCATCGAATTATGTCTTGCACTGATTTGAGTTTGGTGTTCTAATTTAATTATATTTCAATGATACTTTCTAGTATTGCTCTTCGGTCGCTAACTACAGCGGCATTTACCTGCACGCATGAACGCATGTGCCTACTTACATAACAACTGGCGTGGCTTCATCATCCCTTGTAGATGTAAAAGGCCAACAAAGGAGATGATGATTATGATGAATTGAGGCTTTACTTGTACCAGCGCGAAATTAAAAATAAAATTATTGAAAGCGTAACCCCGTATTATCTAGACTCAAGAGAATTTTTCGTTAATCGATCAGATCGAATCTTCTTCGTTTTAGCGTTTCAATAGCTCTACTTATATTGTGTTAGATAGGTACTTGGCTACATTGATGGCATCAGGAGAAGGCATTTTTAAGTCTTCCATTGTGCAGGTGTTAGGGCACAAAGGGTACATTAGCAGGTGTTTCATCGACTGTGCAGGATCACCACAGTCGCATTGCGTTTGGCTGGGATCCCTGAACCCCCATTTGCACATGCTGACTCTGCAGCGACCAACCTGTGTGCGAAGCCTATTTAAGGACTTCCACACTGGCCATGGCAGACCGTGCCCTCGTGGAAGCTGTTCTTGAGGGGGAATGAAATCAGGTGGTGGGGGGTTACTATCTATCCACAGTGCGCGTCTAGGAACAGATGGGTCGTCGCTGGTGGCCTGCGTGGAACGCTGAAAACTCTTACGACTTTTCAGGCGGCCTTGTGGAATTTGATGGCTATGTAGAGGATGTCGACTGTCCTGCTCCTTCTTATATTTTTCTATGGAGCAGGCCACATCCCGACGCACTCCGGGAGGTGGTATACCTGCCAAAGTATCCTTTGGTAGATGAGGTTTAGAAGGGTTGGCTTCAGATATCCTGTTATATATATATATATTATATATATATCATATTATCTGTTATAATATCAGATCGAATGTAATAGAAGGACGGAGTTGGTTACATTTTATTTAAATGCTGTTTTTAGCTGTTTTTATTTAAAAACTGAAACCCGACTACGTAATAATAGTAATAATGGTCAATGGCAGCCTATGTCGCCGGGCCAAAATAACAAATCGATTGACACCTTAGGATATGAGTACTTTAGGCGCTACGGTGGAACATAGGTAATATACCTAGTCGGGTCATAAGTATTGTCACACAGTAAAAACTTTTCTTTTAGAATGCTGGCCACAAAAAAGTTTATAGAATTCGAATTTCGAATTGTTCATGAAAATAAAAATGTATACTTTTTAGAATTTTACTCATTTTTAAATATGGGGTGGACGCTTAAAGAAGACCGTGTTGCAGTTATTGCGTTGCATCGTAGCGGTTACGCGCCAATTCAAATTTTTGACATACTGAAAAATTTGAATATAACCAAAAGATTCGTTTATCGCACCATCAAACGATACAATGAAGACTCTAGTGTAGATGACAGGTCAAGAAGTGGTCGCCCTCGGTCTGTTAGGACTCCAGCAGTGAGAAAAGCTGTGAAGGCGCGAATTCAAAGAAATCCCAAACGTAAGCAGAAACTGTTGGCCCTTCAGATGGGGTTAAGCAGAACCACGGTGCAAAGGGTGTTAAATGAAGACTTAGGGCTTCGGGCATATCGAAGAAAAACAGGACATCGTTTGAATGCTCATCTAATGGACCTGAGACTGAAGAGATGCCGCGCTTTGTTGAAGCGGTACGCGGGAAAAAAATATCGGGAAATCCTTTTTTCGGATGAAAAAATTTTTACCGTAGAAGAGAGCTACAACAAACAAAATGATAAGGTGTACACACACAGTAGTGAAGAAGCGAGCAACCGTATTCCGCGTGTCCAACGAGGTCATTTTCCATCCTCGCTCATGGTATGGTTGGGAGTTTCTTATTGGGGCTTAACAGAGGTACATTTTTGTGAGAAAGGTGTAAAAACGAATGCAGTTGTGTATCAAAATACAGTCCTGACGAACCTTGTGGAACCTGTTTCTCATACCATGTTCAATAACAGGCACTGGGCATTCCAACAAGATTCGGCGCGAGCTCATAGAGCGAAGAGCACACAAGACTGGCTGGCGGCGCGTGAAATCGACTTCATCCGGCACGAAGACTGGCCCTCCTCCAGTCCAGATTTGAATCCGTTAGATTACAAGATATGGCAACACTTGGAGGAAAAGGCGGGCTCAAAGCCTCATCTCAATTTGGAGTCACTCAAGACATCCTTGATTAAGGCAGCCGCCGATATTGACATGGACCTCGTCCGTGATGCGATAGACGACTGGCCGCGCAGATTGAAGGCCTGTATTCAAAATCACGGAGGTCATTTTGAATAAACTTTAGTGTCATAAGAATCTATGTTTTGTTAAGTTCATTTTGGTATATAAATGGTTACATAATGAATAAACTTGTTTCAATTATTTTATATTAAACATGTGACAGAATTTATGACCTGACTAGGTACATACATACATAGACTGGTAAATACAAATAACCCTTTCTTTTGGCTTTCCCGTACTTGGTTTTTTTATTATTTATTATTTTATATGACCCGGAGATGGAACAAGCATACTCAATTATGGCCCACATGGCAACCATCGCCTATAACAAAGTATTGCCTCGTAGGTCACGCACCTTACAAACGTGCCCTACTGACCTGCGTCTATCAACTTGAGGCATAGAGCTATAAAGCCTCATGCGCCTGTAATTTCACCTCAACCATATCCTTAAAACCGAAACAGCAATCAATGCTACTTGGCGGTAGAAATAGGTTTGGTGGTAGTACTTCCACGGGCGAACCGTTAATTTGTTATGTAGATTTTTTATAAAATATTATATTTTGCCTATAGGCACCTATTTAGATCATTGTTTTTGAATCATCTCATAAATCATCATCATCCTTAAATCATAATTGCGTTGTTTTGGATAAATTAATCTTAGTTAATTTATATAACCGCCAGATGAAACAAACATCAACAGATGTTACAAAAACAAAGTAAACGAAATACAAAGTTGACAATAGATACAAGGCTGAGACGTAGGAGGTTTCGGGTTCGATTCCTGCCGCGGAACAAATGTTTGCATGATCTACAGATATTTGTTCCGGGTCTGGATGTTTTTCTATATATTATAAGTATGTATTTACAAAAAAATATATATAAGTATTCTATCAGTTACCTGGTTCCCATAGTATAAGTTCTGCTTAGTTTGGGGCTAGATAGCGCTGTGTGAAATGTCCAGCAACATTTATTTCTATTTATTTATTTATATACCGGAAGAATATAATATACTTACATAGGCATTTGTTATCAAAGTAAACAAAGTATGTTTATTGCCAATAACATTCTCATTTAATAGACATCATAGATTCGCATTTGATAAACATGTTTTATTGGTCCTAAGCATAAAGTGTAATATCCATTAGTGTGTTTATTATTATTATTAAGAGCCTGTCCCACTGCAGGGCAAAGGCCTCCCTCCCTTCTCTCCAGTCTTCTCTATTGTGAGCTATTGTAGACCAATCCGGTAAATGGATTTAGCTGAAATAATTAATTGTACTGCTCATTGCATCTAAATAACAACAAAATGTTTAATTAAGTTTCTCAGGAAGCGATTTATCTTTTGAGAAATAAATAAATATGAATAAATATAGCTAGACATTTCACACAGCGCTTAGTGTCAAATTAAGCAGAGCTTGTATTAAGTGTACCAGATAACTGATAGAATACTTATATACTTCTTTTTGTAAATACATACTTATTATATATAATCCAACATCCAGACCCAGAACAAATATCTATATATCATGCAAATATTTGTTCCGCGGCGGGAATCGAACCCGCTACCTTCTGAGTCTCAGTCGGCTATTCGCCCACTGCGCCATGGAGGTCATCTTAAAAATAAACAATCTTAAACTGTGAAGTACGAAGGATTAATTGGAATCCGTTTAAATGATTACTGTTTATCTACTTTCCTATGATACCTACACGCCAAAAATTTTACGCTTGTCCACATAGTGAAATTTAAATTAAATCACTTTTATGTTTTAAATGAGACTATTAGGTCAAGTGGGACGTCTAATGAATGTTCTCCATTAGTACATTTCGACCCCGATTTTATTTTTAGTTTAAACCTTGTAGTTTTTGAGTTATTAGCCATAATGAAAACTGAACTTTGACGAATTTCACAGGGTACACCAGTGACCCCACAGTGCTGAAATTTGGTATCCGTGTATCTTTCGTGACACAAATATAGGAAAAAGTTTGAAATCTAGAACAACTGCAATTGACACCCCTTAAAATTGGCCCAATTAACATGAACTCTCGTTACCTATAATTTGAACGAATCTGTAGGTATGCAACTGTATTTTGTTTATGCATTTCGTGGCACTATTTTGATAGCCAAAGATTACAAATAATATTTAGTTGTTTTTATGAGAGATTCGCGAGATTTCAGTTCGGGGCGAACCACTAGTTATACATTTTACTGGTTGGCTGGTTTCGTCGTACCTCGTCGGGTCGTTGGGTCCAGCTAAACTGGGTCGTCTGATAAAAGCTTACGTACAAAATATTCCGAGGATCATTCACGTAACCGCGTCATATGGCACACGGAAGTGACCCGAAAACATTTCACATGAATAACTTCGTGAAGAGGACAGTTTGTCACAAGGCGGGCCTGATGCAAGATTTTATTCCACGGTCTATTAGTAGAATAACGCTCCTTAGGGTAAAATACACGGTATTTCTTTTTATGGAAGTATGTACCGACGTGTCGCCGCGATACTGCTGGTTTCTATGTTTCACTATGAAATAATAGATTATTATTTATTATTTTTTCCTTTTATTTTGACGACCTCCGTGGCGCAGTGGGTGAACATCCGGCTGAGTAATTTTATTATTATGTTTCATTATAAAACTTCTATAATTTGTGCTTATTTTAATATTGTAACGTTATGTACCGATATGAGGTATTATAAATTATAACGTGAAATATTACGTTGATTACCATCATCATCCACAGCCTCCGTGGCGCAGTGGGCGTATAGCCGGCTGAGACGCAGGAGGTAGCGGGCTCGATTCCCGCCGCGGAACAAATGTTTGCATGATCTACAGATATTTGTTCCGGGTCTGGTTGTTTTTCTATATATTATAAGTATGTATTTACAAAAAAAAAGTATATACGTATTCTATCAGTTATCTGGTTCCCATAGAAAGAAAGAAAGAAAGAAAGAAAGAAAAATATTTATTTTGTGTCCATTTTTACACTCTACGAATACAACAATTATACTTATACCTAATACAAGACTACAAAATAGGTCGTCACTCAGCGGTGTGCCACTGTAACATACAGCTACTGTAGCGCAGGTATTATGTGACGCCTTTAGTGCGTGTGAGCACCAGAAAATAGAAACACGCGCTTACAATATTAATTAACATATGAAAGTATACAAAATTCACAAAAAACAAAAAATTTAAATTTAAATAAATATTTTTACACAATAACTACAACTAAACATTGCACATACCTAACATATAAAACAAGACTATTTAAGAGATCAAAACTAAACAATATAACAGTAAAATAAACAACAAATTTCTGCAAATAATAAAATAAATAACATATTAAATATTTTGTGGAATTATTAATTTAACATACAGAACAAAAGTAACCTTTGCAACTAAATCAAACATAATATATTTGCTTAATAGAGTATCCAATAGGCTTGAAGAGTATCCAGATTGTAAGGTATAACAAACATGACACAATAAACTATAAATATCTATGATTATCTATGGAAAACTAGGATACCATTAGAAACTAAGGCTAAGTTTATCTAATATAAACTAACATTAACTAAGCTAAACTAATAGATAACTACATAAAAGTAGGTATATTGAATCCGTAAATACAGTTCGCAACACAGCTCTAATACTGATATTCGACAGCTTTGATTCTCAACTCTGTTCCAAAGAAAGAGAGGCTTTACTTGGAATTTGTTGGGATGTACTGGATCGATTAATCCGATACTATAATGGAGAAGTTCTGTTTGTTTCAGATTATTCTGAACTTCTCTAGACTTGCTTTTGTTGTAGGAGGTATCCTAAGGCTATTGTTATTCTTTGACTCAAGGATGGTTTTTCCTTTAACGAGTATCTTCATCATCATCATGACAGCCATAAGACGTTATAAGAATAATAATAAATTTATATTTTAGGCAACAATAGAAAAGTATAAGATGTTCAAAATGAAAAAAAGGATTGTGTGGTTTTATGAAACCAAGGTAAAAGGGAAACTTTGTTTCACATTACAGACATTTAAATAAAAATTTTCGTTGGCACAAATGAGTAATAGTCTACACACTACACGGTCAGCTGATGCGAACTATAGGCGCCGCCATATTAGCCTCGGCTACTCTGACGAGCGCCTTTCACTTTATCCCTACTCTGCGGCCGACCGTCACGCGACATGCAACACACAGACGGAAAAGTTTGAGACGATGTAATAAAAGTTTCACTTTACAAATGTATTTACTACAAAATGCACGTAGGTACATAGCTTAACTTAGGTTACAGTTTTAGTAAGTAGAATTCGTAGAGCAGGGTAAACATTTAGAGATACCTGTCTCCTCACTAGGCTAAGCCTGTATCGAGGATGTTAATACTTAATTCTACGGCACATAAACACTAGTAGTTCGCCCCGAACTGAGATCTTGCGAGTCTCCCATAAAAACAAATATATATTATTTGTAATCTTTGACTATCATAATAGTGCCACGAAATATCCAACCAACTTACTTGACCTACAGTTTCATTCAAGTTACAGGTAACGGGAGTTCATGTTAAATAGAAACTCTTTTTGGGTTAAAAAATGCAGTTATTCTGGATTTTAGACTTTTGTCTATATATTTGTGTCACTTAAGCTACACGAATACTAAATTTCAGCATTGTGGGGTCACTGGTGTACCCTGTGAATTTTGTCAAAGTTTAGTTTTTATTATGGCTGATAACTTATAACTAAAAAATTTAAACCAAAAATAAAAACTGGGTCAAAATGTACTCACAAAGACCTTTTATTACACGTGCCATTTGACCAGATAGTCCCATTTTGTTTTTTTTTTACCTTTCTTGAACCCCAACAACCCCCCCTCCCCCCACCCCCTCATTTAGTCACACCAAAATTGTGCCATCACTGTAAACCAAATACCTACGAGTATTAACCTAAACTACAAAAATTATACGAAAAATAAAAACAGAATTGAAATATACTAATAAATACCTTTCATTTGACGCCCCATTTGACCTAATAGTCTCATTTTCATTTTTTTTACCCCTCTTGAACCCCAATATCTCAACAACCACCCTACATTTTTAGCTCATTTAGTCACTCCAAAATTGTGCCATCACTACCTACCTATGTATCAAATTTCGCGATGATCGGATCAACGCTTCGAAAGTTATCCTCGGACATACAAACATGCATACATACATACATACAACGCCGATTTGCCCAAGTTTATTTGGAGATCGCTTCGTTCGATCAATAAATATAAATATATACCTTAGTGACTAGTATTCATATTTTAATACTTAAAACTATTTGGTGACACGTAAAGTGTGCGACGCCCGCGAAAACGAAACACATTTTTCGGGCAAAACTCTTCCTTTGTTATAAGTATATTGTCCTTTATTATGCGCATCGCCAAAGAGTGGAACGCCTTGCCAGAGTCTGTGTTTCCTGACACCTACAACCTGGCTGTCTTTAGGTCGTGAGTCAATTTCTTCTAGGCAAGTGTGTACCATTGTAGACTGCATCATCGCTTACCATCAGGCGAGATCGTGGTCAAACGCAAGCCTATAATGTATATAAAAAAAAGTGTAGACTTCTATAGAGACCGATCTTATACGACTTACGATTCTAAGAACTTTTATCCTTTCCATGTTTAAGAAAAGTGCCAATGGACACATTATTAAACATAATTCTATCATAAAACTATGTTAGTTTTAAATTACTCATCAGTCTACTTGGCTAGAATGTAATAAAATTTGTGAAAAATTTAAGGCAAAGAAACAAAACAAATTAAATGTTTTTTCATCTTAGTTCGAAGTAAAATGTAAGGGAATAAACCGCCTTTAATTAATGTTACGGCACTTGACAAGCTAAACGGAAAATATGTTTCTTCTTTTAGATAATTTTCAATTGTTCATTTACATTTGATCCTATCGACTACTGAATGAAATGATTCAGACAACAAATCCAGCTAGTTTTTTATTATAGGTAAGGCAGGAATTTAATCTTCTTTTATATAGGTACTTACACAATTTTATTACATAAAATTGAGGTAGGTACTTAACGACCCAGAAAATTTATGTATGTATGTATGTATGCTCCCACCAATTTTATTACATACTTGTACATGTCTCGAACACCGCCGTAAAGTTATGCCTATCGACCTTTAACAGGTTACATTTTGGAGGATGTTCCTATAAAATTCATGATCTGATCCCGCCATCTCCTTTCCATAAAAGAACAAGCAGACGCACAGCTCAGTACTATCCATATCTAGTAGGTATACCACCCATTGGCACACACCGTTTTAAGCGGCTAAAGTACAGAACACTTTACCGTCGTCTGAATTTCCTTAAGATTACAATCCGGGCCTCTTTATGGTAAGAGTGAATAGGTGTCTTCTAGATTTTTGTGCTTCATCTTAAACACCTGATATGAAGCGATCTTATCATCGCTTCACATCAGGTGATTGTGGTCACACGAAGATAAAAAAACATGTTATAAAATGTTGTCTGAGCCAACATGTTTTAGTTCCAGCTCTATGTATTCAGTGGTAATGCCTACATGACCAAAGAGTTCCAGAATTATATTATTTAAATTTAGAATATCTCTTTCTTTTTATTCTGTTCTCTCGATAAAACATAAGTTTTAATAAAATGAAAAAGAGTTTTAAAGTTGTAAACAATACGGTTTCAAGTTACAAAAAGCTTTGAGATAAGAATTCGTTTTATTATAAAGTTTGGTGCGCATCCTTGCATACTAATTTCCGTTACCAACATCTTTAATATACTTTAAAGGAGTTTAATAATATTTTACAGGTTTGAAACTTGCGAAAACAGAAAATAAAAATGTATGAAAATAAATTCTGTACATAAGTAGTTAGGTACTTCTTGCTAAATACAGAAGAATCTGCAGTTTTATAAGAAACGCAATGCGGCGAGCATACATAGTAATAAGTAGCTACGGTACAGAAAGCGTCGCTAACGGGTAACCCCATTCATGGTTAAAAATTAGGAATAAAAAGCTTGTAGAAGGATGATTTCCATAAAGTTTGGTTATTAAAATATAGATTTAAACTAATCACACGAATAGTCATAAAACATTTTGGAAATCATCCTTCTACAAGGTTTTATTTCCATCTTAACACATGAGGGTACCAGTTAGTGACTCTGTCATCGCCTTCATCCATCCTGTATGGGGTAGTCAATAAGTAGGTAATTTTAACTTCAGTCAACTTCAATCGCACTAAATGAATGAATGAAAACACGTTATTGTACACTATAGAAATAAAAAATTACAAACAAAATAGAAAACACAAAGAAAATAACAATGAGTCTTATCGCTTAGAAGCGATTTCTTCCAGACGAAGAGAGGGTTTTGGTCTCAGGTGGAGAGAATTTTGTATAACTAAGATAATGGTCGGATTTTGTTATAAGTTACTAAAATTACATCCCGGGTTGAACCTGGATGAGGCTGGCAGAGGACCGTGGAGAATGGCACAGGCAAAGAGAAGCCTATACCCAGCAGTGGGTGAAATCAGACTGCGGATGATGATGATGAACTAAAATTACCCATGGCAATGCATCTGTTAAGGTTTATATCACTGAAGGAATAACATTTTTTTTGATGATAGTCAAGCGCTTGACTACTACCTCACCTGGTGGTAAGTGATGGTGTGATCGAAGATGGAGCACGCTTGCCTAAAAAGAACCTATTTACTCTGGACTTGAAGACTCCCAGATTATACCAGTTCTGAAAAATATACGCCGGAAGAGAGTTCCACTCCTTACTTGTGCTAACAAGAAAAGTTGAAGCAAATCGTTTGGTACGGGAAATTGGTATGCCTACCAGGTATGGGTGGTACTTCTCGGTACGCCTGCTTGTCCGGTAGTGGAAGGGGGAAGGAGGGATAAGGTCATGAAGATCTTTCGCACATTCACCAAAATGAATCTTATACAAAACTTAAAGTCTGGCTACTCGGCGCCTGTGCTCTAGACTTTGTAAATTGGCTTCCACTAGGGAGTCATCACCAATGAGTCTAGGAGCACGTCGCTCAATCGAATCAAGGGGTTTAAGTGTTACTAAGAATAGATAAGACATAGTTACAAGTAGTCTATTTCGGGTAAGCCGTAGAATGACATTGACAGGGCATGACGTTTATTTAGTAAGTCTTTATAACTGGGCGGGAGGAAATAGTGAAGGATGTTAGAGGTGGAATTATATTAATGTGGTGTGGTGTGTCGTGACGTGCCATAAGTATCTGTTTCATATTCATAGGATGGTTAATATCACATTATTATGCTGCTGTGTGTTTTGAAGCTGCATCAATCGAAATATATGAAGCAGATATGCTTCTGGCGCATCACATCTATATAATAATACTTAATTCCCCTTTTTAAGCTTAATGCGCGCACGGAGCAGTGTGAGATTGGATGGAAAAGGCAAATGCTAAAATTAAAGTAAAAATAAAAATCAAACGGTCTAATTTAGACCACTGTGCACTGATAACTTATTATTCCGCCTTAGGGTGGTTCGATAATGGTTCGGTGTTTGAAAATAAACTTATTTGGATTGTTCGGAGAAACAGATCAGAGGGTAATTTCAGCATGATAAACGGAAGTACTGTGTAGAAGTATGTAGAACCATAACTTCTTTCGTGTTATTATATGTATTACATGCCAAATAAAACCAAAAAACATTATAATTAAGAAGTATAAATAAATCAATATAAATATGGCTGGATATTTCACACAGCTCTATCTAGCCCCAAACTAAGCAGAGCTGGTACTATGGGAACCAGATAACTGATAAAATACTTACATACTTTTTTTGTAAACACATACGTATAATATATAGAAAAACAACCAGACCCGGAACAAATATCTGTAGATCATGCAAACATTTGTTCCGCGGCGGGAATCGAACCTACTACCTCCTGCGTCTCAACCGGCTATTCGGCAACTGCGCCACGGAGGTCGTCAAACTTACAAACATACTTGTAACAAAATAAATAATTACAGGTCACACAAAATAAACAATCAAATAATCAAGAGGTTCGATAAATAACGCGCAAAAATTACAACTATTAATTGCTTTTCTTTGTTCCAACTATTTTCTGTCACATTAATTAGTCGATCCAATTAACGAGCTTAAACAAAAGTAATGATTACCAAACTATAAATTCATTAAACCATCGTTATACCGATTAAGTATAAATAGAAGTATCTTGTTTAAGCATATTTGCCATCAGTTTGCTGGTTTGGGAACAAACTGGTATGCTCCGGTTGGGACTGGTTGATAGTAGCTACCTTACCTACCGCTGTCTTAGCTGTGTGCTGTGTGTCAAATAATAGTACATTGTTATACAAGGGCTGTAAGTGATCTATTATATCAATATTTCAGATGCTAATCGAGGGTGTTATTAATCACTTACATCCGAGTCACACACATAACTTATCACTTAACTTTTCATTACGAATGCGAGGAAATAATAAAGTATTTTTATAACAGTTTGTCCCTAAACAGAAAATGTTCCCAGTATCCATTTTTTTTCACTGTAGGATTATGACCTCGTTCATTTAATAGAAATAACGATTTGTCATGGAGGTTATATTTTATCATAGCATATTATGAAAATGTTCTTTCAGTTTTAAATAGAGTTAAAGATTTATCATGGAGATTCTATTTCATTTTAGCTTATTTATTTTAATTATATAGACCTTCGTTTGACCACAATCTCACCTGATGGTAAGCGATGATCTGGTCTAAGATGAAGCACGAAGATCTAAAAGAAACCTATTCACTCTTACCTTAAAGAGACCTGGATTGAATTCTTTAGGAAAAACAGACGGTAAAGTGTTCCATACCATAACCGTACGCATCAAGAACGTAGAACCAAAACGGTGTGCACGAATGGGTGGTATATCAACCAGGTACGGATGGTACTGAGCCTTGCACCTGCTTGTCGTTTGATGGAAAGGAGATGGCAAAATCAAATCGTAAAGTTCCTGGGCACATTCCCAAAAATTTATTCTGTAAAAGATCGATAGACTTGCAATTTTACGGCGGTGCAATGCGCCTCATTCTATTTTCAAATTAACTTATGGCTCTTATGCAGTAAATCGCATTTCCGGAGCCGTTATCGAGTTAACAGTGACCAACTTTCAGAGTATGGAGTGTTGAAAACTCTTTTTCTTTCTTTTTTCTTTCTTTAGTGATGGTGTATGAATTTTCAAATGGCGCGTTTTCCCATATCCATACTAACATTATAAATTCAGAAGTAATTCTGTTTGTTTGTTACTTTTTCAAAGCTAAACAGCTGAACGAATCATAATGAAATTAAGCGAGGAGATAGATTATATCCTTGAGAAGGACATAGGCTATCTATTGTCTCAAAAAATAATCTTGAAGGGGGTGAAAGAGGGGTTGAAAGTTTGTATGCGCAATCCATAACTCCTAACATAAGTTAGGGATCTGAAAATTCATATTAAGGCTTTTGGTAAGAAATAAAGAAATACGTGTTTCAACTTTTTTGCAAAATCATCCCTAGGGAGGGGGGATCAAGTAAGGGGTTAAAATTATAAGGTATTCTTTAGATGTACTTCCAATATACCGTTGGTATTTAGAAAGATTGTGATCGAGATTGGGATTTAGACTTCTTACCCGACTGCGCAGAAGGAAGGTGATGTTTTTATTGACAAACCACGCGTGCGAAACCGCGGGCGGGTCAGCTAGTATATTATAACAATGTTGGTCTCAAACGGAGTGTACCTGTAATCAGTACAGCTTAATTAATATTTACCTGTTGTCTCTCCGCAACTTAATAAAGTTTTTCAGTGGGACTTTCAGGATTGCGCGTATTTCAAATTACTCCCAAAATTTAATTTATTGCAACCGAGAATGGGGTTAATAGGGATTTATTCAACCATTACGCATTTCCTGCTGAAAATACATAGTAAATCAAAACCGGGTAAAATATTTTTGCGAAGCCTTTTGTGCTACGGCTTTTGTAATAGAAAACCTAAAAAGAAGAAAATTGTGAGAAAATTCAAAGTTTCGCTTAACTTGTAACATATAGAGGTAAATTTATACAAAATTTATAAACCTCTACCACCTCTTTTTCATCGTCAGAGGTTAAAAGCTGACATAACTAAAATTGTTAATAGAACGCTGGGTTAACTATCCCACTTAAACTAGCTTTCTTTTTAATATAAAACATATCCTATCCGTTTAGGGACTGCGATCGATGCCACAGACAAACAGACATAAGCGTCTCCCTTTTTTGCATCGGCGATCAAATATAAGGGTTATATGAAATGTTTGATTCCTCGAAACATTTATACAGGGTGCTTAAAACTATTTTTTTTTCAATTTATTTCAGAACAGCACTAACATCTAAGGCCTAGTCCATATGAAATACAATACAACAACAAAAAACAATGAAATATATAAACAACAAATATAACATAAAATACACATAAAAACAATACAAAAACAGATAAAAATAATAGATAGAAATAGACATAATAGACATTCGACTCTGGAGACACTAGACGTGCACAGTGTGCGCTCTCGTCCAGTGTTGCATGAAGGAACAGTCGACGTCCAGCCTCCCTGCAATGAGTTGCAGGTAGCTGTTAGGGCTGCCGCACACCCTGCGCATCAGGGACGCCGTTTTCTTGCGCAGTATTGCTGTAAACCCGTCTACTCGCGCCTCCACGAACATTCCCGATACGCTACAGAAGCGCGGCAGCCCCAACAACGCCCTGAACGCATTATTATATTGTACGCGCAGGCCGCTAAAAGCCTTCTGCGTATGCTGAATATGCTGATGACCCATAAGCTGCACGTATAAAACGACTGGCAGTACGCTCTGAATAGTGTCGTCTTTAACTGCGTACTGCACCGTGCAAGCCTACGGGCCAGCATATTAGCTCTGACTGTTAACGCCCTACGCTCCCTCTCCATGTCGACTTCATCTGTAAGAGCCTCGGTGACCCACTATGTATGTTATCCGAAAACGGGTACTCCTATACAAAAATAATGTTTATACTATGAGTTTTCGTAATTTTGTTGGTAACTTACTACTGTCAGTGTTGAATTAAACTTTATTTTTAAGAAAAATATATATATTATTGTTATTATATATATCATTTCAGGTTCAAATACACATTTTGTGGTTAAATTACTTTCAATTCAATAAAATTAATAATTATCATTTTCTAACTTTTTTTTTATACTATGGAGATGGAACAAGCCTATGGCCCACCTGATGTTAAGTGGTAACCATCGCCTATAACAAAGTTTGCCTCGTAGGTCACGCTCCTTAGAAATGTGCCCTACGATGCACTTCCCTGCATCCATCAACTTGAGGCATACAGGTGTAAAGCCTCATGTGCCTGTAATTTCACCGGCAACCATACCCTTTAAACCGGAACACAGCAATGCTGCTTGGCGGTAGAAATTGGTATGGTGGTAGCACTTCCCCGGGCGAGCCCTATCACAAGAAACTCTTACTGTACTAACTACACTAACTGACATTAGTATTTTTATAATATCAATTTATTGTTACTATTTGTTTATGCATGAATTAGTTACTGATTGTTATAATTAGTGTAATTGAGTATGGTACTATTATAAATAAATAAATAAAAATTAAATTAAAAAATCACCCTGTATCATCACCCAAACCTAAGGACGCACTTACGTAACATTGCTAGTTTTGTGATAAATATTTAGTAATAAACTAGTCAAGTCAAGTCAAATATTTTTATTTATTAAAATCACAATTCACGAAACACATTCATGAAACATCAATTTTACTGCCTGTTCCTTCGCGACCAAGCCAGGAAAGAAAGGCCAGAAACAAGGCTGGTTGTTTTTTTAATGACCGTTTTACAATACAGAAAATAAATTACGTCTAAATTGTAACATTTTGAACGAGTTGGAGCAATTTCAATCCCAAGCTTCTCTAGCATCTAAATAATCCGATATTTTATAGTATGCTACTTTATAAAGATTTAGTTTAATTACGTTTTTAAATTTATTAATTGTCAATTTTTGTACATCCCCTGGGAGTTTGTAATAAGAGCGTACACCTTGCCCTTTAAACGATTTACTAACTTTATGGAGTTTACAAGTGGCAACAGCGGGTTTATCTTTCTTTCTAGTATTAAAATTATGATATCTCTATTTTTCTTAAACAAATTAATATTCTTGTGAACATACATCAGATTTTCATAGATGTATTGACAAGGGAATGTCATAACATTTATTTCTTTAAACTTATTGGGTAATGATTATCTAGGGCCCATATTATAAATTGCATGAACAGCCCTCTTCTGCAGCACAAAAACGGTGTTTATATCTGCAGCACTCCTCCACAGCAGTATACCGTATGACATAATGCTGTGGAAGTAGCTGACGTAAACTAGTCTAGCTGTGTCTACGTCTGTAAAATGACGGATTTTTTTGACTGCGTATGCCGCAGAGCTAAGCCTCTTCGACAACTTATCAGGCCCTATGAGGGCCCCATTGAAGCTTATTATCCAGGGTTATACCTAAGAATACTATGTATAATATAATTTATGTATAATAAATTAAATTACATTAAAAATCTACCTGAATCACCCAAACCTAAGGACGCATTAACGTAAAATTGCTAGTTTTGTGATAAATATTTAGTAATAAACTAATCAGTTTTAATAATTAAGTCATCTATATTATGTTAGGAATACTAATTTAAGATAGGTTAAACAGAATAGGTTATGATCACCATCAGAACAGGCTCACATTACCAAAATAGACATCGTTTTCCTCTCCAGTGATCCATTGAACACGATCAATGATAATAACCATGCTCATCAAACATTTCTCGATAACCTTCATAAACTTCTATACAAACTATTCCCACAGGCGGTTATAGTGAGTGCAAGCCTTTACTTCTCATAGAATATTTAAGGGTAGGTCGGTGGGTCGTGCCAACGTCTCACTTAAGGCTCGTTAAGTGTTTTTGAAAGTCGCCATCGCTATGAAATATGAATTAATGGCTGTTAAGCGGTGTGGCGTCATTGATGTAGGTTTCCGTTAGAGAGAAAGCTGTGGAGAGGATGTGACTATGAGTTTTCTAATTGTATAGTTAGTATTAGACTATTGTACTTTTGCCTTTTCTATTTTTTTTTGTGTACTCTGTGAGCAGGTTACTAAACGATAGCTATTTTATGTTAAACTGATACTGTATTTTTTTGTGAAGTTCTAGATTAGATTAGATTAAAAATAAATAATAAATAAATATTACTGGTCATTTCACTTAGCGATGCCCCAAACTAAGAAGAGCTTGTATATGGGAACCAGATAACTGATAGAATACTTATTTGCTTTTTTTTATAAATACATACTTATAATATAAAGAAAAACATCCAGATCCGGAACAAGTATCTGTAGATCATGCAAACATGGGAATCGAACCCGCTACCTCCTGAGTCTCAGCCGGCTATTCGCCCACGGCGCTACGTAGGTCGTCAATTCTTAGATCATTTCTTTATTGCACAACATCAAATATAAACATATAAAAGAAAATACACTTATTAATCATAGGTACAATAGGCGGCCTTATCGCTAAAAGCGATCTCTTCCATGCAACCTTTGGATGGACAGGATCTATGTATATGAACAAATATAGACGGCGGCTTAAATCAGATGTTATTAGAACAAGTAACATACAATTTATAAAAAATATACATAGATAATATAAAATAAAATACATAAATATTACTAATATGAAACATAAAATATATATTGTCATACCTACATATACAAATTATAAAAATGTATAAATTAATAAATGGCCTAGTTAATATCAATAAAGCTTACAGCTATATTAATCCTCATGATGCCTCTTGGATCTCTTATTCAGTACGCAGACACGTTAAGATATCCTACAAAGGGGTATTCAGAGGCATGTCCAAACATGCTAAGTTTAATACATGTTTTTTTTGCATGTATATTAAGCATTTACGTGACAGGTTGCATGCCCATCGCCATAGAATACTAACACAATGATATTCTTCTATATGAAAATATATGAATTTAGTACAAATTCAAATATAATTGAAATTTCAAGTCTTGCACCTAAACCAAAACTGACATATTGTAATATAACCAAATACTAATATCAGTAAATATCATACATCAATACATCATGTAATACAATAAATATCATTTAAATTCATTTTTATTTCAATTCCTGCCAATTTGCCCACGATGTTTTTCTTCGTGTAAAAGCTCGTGTAATTGCGCACACAATTTTTCGAATTATTGAATAAACAAAAAAAAACCTTTAAAACCTTTCTAGACATGCTTTTAAATAAAGCATTGACAATGTTTTTACGCGGCTTCAAAACAAATATTTTGTTTCTATTCCACTTATATTGTCAGAGCTTTGGTGCACTCAATAAAAAAATATAACAAAACATTGAAAAAAATACAGAACAATATAAACAACGCACTCTATACATTCTACATAACAAATGCTCACAAGGGAGTTAGGTATGACGGGTGGATTAAGATTAATTACAATGTTTTCCGCCATCGCCAGTACTTTTACGGATCTCATACTGTGTTGACTTGGAAGAAAGGTATTCTGAAAATGTTCTAAGAAAAAATATCCTTTTGCGAAGTTCAGAAGTATAATAATATAATTATTACGATTTAAAACAATAAGGATTGATTTCTTTAACAATAGCGAACTATAGTTTTTATGTATAGTTGGCGAATCATAACGACTTAAATAAAGGGTTTTTACAAACTGAGACTACAGGATTATACTAACTAAATAATTTTATGCACTTTTTGTTTTTTTTACGAAGATTCGCAAGCACCAACAGTTTGCAGTGAAGAATTGCAATGGATGGATTGCGTAGAGACAGTTTCCGGATCTACAATCCGAACCAAAACGAAGATATCAGGAAGAGGGATATGTTCGGGCAGATGAGTGACAATGAGCTAAATGGTAACCATTGACTATAACAAAACATTGCCTCGTAGATCACGCACTTCCTTACGACATAGGCCATTTCATTAGGGACATGCCTTACGATGCACTGCGTTCATCAACTTAAAGCATACAGATGTAAAGCCTCGAGTACCTACCCGTAATTGCACCTGCACTCATTCCCTTTAAACCAAAACACAACAATGCTGCTTGGCAGCAGAAATAGGTTAAAAGGAAAGGAAAAAAAAAACATTTTATTCAAAACCACACAATAAAAGATAGAAAAAACTATGTGTTTTAGGTTTGGTGGTAATACCCCCTTGATGCTATTCAATAAAAATCAGTCATATTTAACGTCGTCTCTAAAAAACTGGGTGGAATTGAAAACATTGACCAAATCAATTGATATTATTATTGCAAGGACTTTAAATAAGTATAATATTTATAAATAACATACAAAAATTAAACAAACTAAAACAGAAATCCTTAAAAATATTCACTTCGAATTATATTCACCTCGAAGATATGAGAGATTCTGACCAGCTTGTAACATGATCTAGTATGATAACGTTGCAGAATTTGAGCATGACTTGGCAGTTGGAACATTGTAGCAAGGTCGAGTTTTATGATCAAGCAATAAACATTGTTCGTTATGAAGTTCAGAAACGTTCGTAGCGTCATCTTTTTAAAAGATTAGAGGGCTTAGCCAAGTTACAGTCGATTAGCGATAACGCTAGTCGATAAGTCCGAAAATGTATGGGATTTCACACATGCTATAGAAATACCACGTGATACAGTGACAACAAATGTATGTAGAAATTGAAAAGATTCGTAGCGAATGTAATTTTGCTACGGGCCCAGAGGCCGTAATAGCTAATCGAATGTAATTTGGCTAAGCCCTCTGATGGCTCAGGCAAGTTATAATTACACACTAACACACCTATGTAACAAATTACAAAAACACTATTAGTAACAAACCTATGTAGAAATAGAATCGATTCGAAGCGAATGTAACTTGGCTACAGGCCCAGCCAAGACTATCAGATTGTTTCGTAGCTTTCAGCATAGTTTTATTAGCTGAGTGCTTCCGTGCTTAGATGGCAACAACTGTTCATCTCGGTTATAACGTTGCTAGGCTTGTGGTCTGTAACTTTAATACCAGTCAAGTTCTGCGCATCTTAAAAATCACCCCGGAACTTACAGTATTATTTTTGACGAATGTTTTTTGTTGTTGCGTAAAATAGTCACATTTATATCGAAAAGTAATGGCTAAGCTCATCAAAATAAGAAAGGCGTAGCTAAAATCTTGTAAAATTTAGATTGCTTACATTTTAAGGGGATTATGGTAGAAAATGAATTTAGGTACTTGATCGATAGGTTACACAAACTTTCTTCTACGGAACAACCATTATAATTTTATATTTTGTTTGCATAAACTTACTTACAATAAGGTTTCTCGTAAACTGGATAAACACTAATAAAATAAGAAAACAAGAGGAACAATACAATTTACGACTGAGATATATAATATTGTATTATATTGTGATGTTGGTTTGTGAATTGATCGGTATCTTGTGAGCTTAGAAAGTAACACATTGTTTTTTACGAGGATTTTGTAGAAGTGTAACATAAAGAGTATCAACGAAGTAGAAATTACTCTAGGTAGTTAGTTTTATGACTAGTTTTGCAGCTTAAGGTGGTACGAATCCTATACGAACGTTTGGTGGCGATTCACTATATAACTGAACAATAGAAATGTCTAAGCATGTGCGTATCGAATTAGAATTCACACCATTTTGCGTTGACCAATCGCAGAGCTCTAACTGGAAAGCATTTCTGCCAACCTATTAAAAATAGTTGCCAGTTTTTAAAATAATATCGAATGAACAAATTATTTAATCGAAGTAGCATCTATTTAACGTAACAAATATATGGGTCCTAACAATTGCATCCAAATATTCATCATTTTCACTTATTTGAAATGTCATAAAATAAGTGTTTTTTTTGAATTATTATGTCCTTTATGAAAGTGTGCAATTTGATTGATTTTGCGGGAATAATAAAACGTAACTAATTTGATACACATATGTTTAGACAGATATTGTTTGTATTGGACTCGTACCACATTAAGAAAATAACTAGACACTTTTAAGATCTATCTAAAATAACACTTTTAGGGTACAACTCAACTTTGTAACTGTTAGTTGGCAGCACAAAGTACTTGGTTCTATTGTTTACTATGTCGCATAGTTTGTGATTTGTATCTACAGATTTCAAACCAGAGGAGATCCACGGACCAGAGATCGCTGATAAAGATGGCGCTCTCCTTGATCAACATGACAGCTTCTACTGGACCACGAGGAGTCTGCTGGTGCTGTTTCAGATCATGGGAGTCATGCCCATCATGAGAGTGCCGAAAAGTAAGAAGCAACAGATTTAACTAGATTTAACCTGTAACTTGATGAGAACTTGAGGAATATGAGTAACTTGATGAATATTATGTAACTTAGTTAAAGTAGATTTGATTAGATTAGTTATTTCTTTATTGCACACCAAGAAAACAATACAGCTAAAAAGAACACCGTAAAACCAAAAAAAGGGCCCTAATAATATAATTCGTAAATAACTTTTAATGCGATTTTTGCGTTGTCATATTAGTGTAGGTACTGTTACGCCGAGGTTGTTAAACAATGAGTAATAATCGAAGTTTCTCGAGCGCTTTTGTCTTGCTGTGCTATTGTTGTTATTATCTGCGGTTGCGCACAATGGGGATTGGTCGTTCTGTCGAAACACCGACCCTTTTCCTGGAACGATCGAGATCGCTCTCGAACAATCGAATTGTGTACGATATAAATAGGCCGGAGAGATGGAGTCAGTTGAGTCAGTGAGTCTCAGCGAGGCCCTGGAGGACTGACGTGGACAAGGGTCTCGCGTGAACAGTAGTTGCTCGCGAGTCAGTCTAGATTAAGCTATACGTGCAATCATTTCGGTGACTTTAAGTGGTGCAACAGTGGTGTGAATTAGTGTGTTGTGATACGTGTGACCAAGTTCGTGTATTCATCGTTTAGTGCTGAATAAAAGTGTTATTTTGGTTGGACCAATTCCCATTATTTTATTCCGAACCCTCAGCTCGTAACAGTACTTATGTTTTGTACTTGTGTTTTGGACCAAAATTTTGAACTAACTTCCTATTGTAAAAACAAAAATGACACTATAAATGAATATGAATGTATATCTATGCATTTACAACGGCGGAGCAAAACATCGTGAGGAGATCCGCAGTTTAGTTACTTTGGCAGATTCTGTAGTATTAACCATGATTTTTCTGTGAATTATATATTATAAGCTGAAAGGATAATTATAGGTGTTGAGCAAGCGTATTCTATCTGTTGGCGGAAGCAGGCAGGAAGTAACACCAGCTCTTTCTCCATAATTTCTCCATGGTACAGTGGGCGAATAGCCGACTGAGACGCAGGAGGTAGCGGGTTCGATTCCCACTGCGGAACAAATGTTTGTATGATCTGATAGATATTTCTTCCGGATCTGGATGTTTTTCTATATATTATAAGTATGTATTTACAAAAAAAGTATATAAGTATTCTATCAGTTATCTGGTTCCCATAGTACAAGCTCTGCTTAGTTTGGTGCTAGATAGCGCTGTGTGAAATGTCCAGCCATATTTATTTATTAATTCATGAACACTTCAATAATCACACTGTATAACTAAGTACGGATAGCTAGAGGAAACCACCAAAAATAAATAACAATGTTAACTAATTATTACCTTAAAAACTTGAACCAAAGTTATTCAAATTGTTTAATTTCTAGACGCTCAAACAACTAAACGGACTACCTTTAACTGGATATCCAAAGCAACTTTATGGGCGTATTTGGTATGGAGCTTGGAATCCATAATCGTATTGAAAGGTAAACTCAACGATTATTTTATAACATACAAGAGAGTAATAGGCACCGACCGAAACACTAATCTATCATTTCGTTTTCGCTATTTGCCTACAGAACCCTGAAAACTAATGACCCATTTTGTTCTAGTTGGCAAAGAACGTTTTGAAAACTTTCAAAACAACTCGAACAAACGTTTTGATGAAGTTATCTACAATATCATATTTTTGAGCATCCTGATACCGCATTTTCTACTGCCCATAGCATCGTGGCGTCATGGACCTCAAGTGGCTATCTTCAAAAATATGTGGACTCATTATCAGGTAGCCTTGGATTACATTTTAAAAATAGCGAAAACCTGTGCCCAACAGTAAGACGAGAAAGTTAAGAAAAAATTGTGTTATTTGTTGACGAACATACAGGACGAAACAGTAAGAGTAAATATAATAGCATCATAATAGAATTTGTTTCCCACCTAATAAGACAGCCTTATTTACAGCCTTATTACAGTCAATCATCACCATCTGTCGCAAGATCACCTACCAGTCGGCACGTAACCCTACATGCGCCCTAGGTCGACGCACGGGTGTGTGACTAGTAGGTGAAAATACGTAGTTGCTACCTAATTCAGAGACACCTAGTACTCAGAACTTGGCCTGCGTACGCGAAGCACTAAGTGTCTCAACCTAACCCTGCTCTACCCTACTGTACCTGCCTACTTAGTTACGTCGCGTAGACAGAGTGTCTACGAACGGTGTGTGCCCTAACCTACCATATAAATATATAATGTATATATAGATAGTACGGGATGTCTGTTACCATGAAACCTAAGGTAACAGACGGAAGGTTGGTAGGAGAGGGGGTTGTGTACGGCGTGCAATGTACACAGGACAGGGATTTCTCACTGCCGGTCAAGCAGACTCACAAGACCGATCTACGGATGGCTAAAGGTGTCTTGGCCGCAGTGAGGGGATGCTGAAATTCAGAAGGGGCCGGTCGTCCAGCGGGCGCTGAATGTGACCGGGTGGCTCGTCCAGCGGGCGCTGGGGGCGTCAGGGCAGCTCCTCCAGCGGTTGCTGGGCACGTCTGGGTTGGTCGTCCAACGGGCGCTGGGGGCGTCTCTGGGCGGCTGGACCAGCGGTTGCTGGGGCTTGGGCTGCTCCTCTAGCGGCTGCTAGGTACTTCTGTGGGCGGCTGGACCAGCGGTTGCTGGGGCCTGGGCTGCTCCTCTAGCGGCTGCTAGGCACTTCTTGGGCTGCTGGTCCAGGGGTTCCCCGGGTCTTCTAGTTAGGTAGCTTGGAGATGAGTGAAACTCGACGACTTGTTGGTAAGTGATTTTATTTGATTTATATTTTAGTTTATATATATTTTTTCCTTATGAACACTAATACAATTTTATATTTGTGTGTCGTCGGTGTACATACCCAACACAGCATCTTTTATTGGGTTTATAACCTTTGTATTAGGGTCGAGCTGACTCTGCAATGCTGAGCATTTCAATAACGCATAACTAGGTTTTTCAAGAATAATAAATTGAAGTGTGTACATGAATAAGGTAATGTTCGTACTTATGTATGAACATTCATGTTCAATGATTGAACACCATCCTCTATGGCCTTTTACAGTGTCGACAACACCGAAATCGAAACGATCATTATCAATCTTATAGACAAATGCGCATTGGGCTGGGATGGTATATCTACCAAAGTTGTAAAATCTGCCAGGCACGTACTTATTCCTATTTTAAACCATATCTTCAATCTGTCCATATCGTCGGGTACCTTTCCACACGCCTTCAAAAAAGCAGTTGTACATCCTATTTTTAAAAGCGGTGATAGGAATTGTGTCTCAAACTACAGACCTATTTCCGTTCTGACAGTTTTCTCAAAGATTTTTGAAAAAATTTTGAACAACAGGCGTGTGAAATATCTGCGCGACAAATCAGTCCTATCTCCAAACCAATTCGGTTTTAGGTGTGGATGGTCCACTGAGGACGCTGTTCTAGAGCTCACTGACACTGTTGTTCAAAATATTGACAAAAGAAAAAAAACACTTGGCATCTTCTTGGACCTATCAAAGGCCTTTGACACCGTCTCAATTCCCATCTTACTAAACAAACTGGAGTATATTGGTGTCAGAGGAATTGTCCTTGATATGTTTCGGAGCTATCTTAGTAACCGTTCACAGTACGTATCTATTGACAGTTTTCAGAGTAAGGAGGAACCCATTTGTTTTGGAGTCCCTCAAGGTAGCGTCCTTGGACCTACCTTATTCCTAATTTATATAAATGAACTCTGTAATATGTCATTCCCGAACTCCAAAATTATTACATACGCTGATGACACCGCCGTTCTTATTCACGGACAGACTTGGCAAGAAGCTCGTAAGAACGCTGAAAATGTTCTCACGTTTATTATGTACTGGCTACGGACAAACCTCCTCACACTTAACATTTCAAAAAGTAAATTTATTCCCTTCTCCACAAACAAAGCTTCCCAACCTCCCCCTTCATTTAGTATCCGTGCACACGTTTGCTCCGGAGTTTCTCCTCCTTCAGCCTATTGCAACTGCTTATCTATTGAACGTACTACAGCTCTCAAATATCTTGGGGTCATGGTAGATAGTACCCTTTCCTGGAAGCAACAAATTGAATCCACGGTTTCGCGAGTCAGAAGACTCATATTCGTTTTTAAAAATTTAAGGTCTGTTCTGGATTTCAATTTACTGAAATCTATTTATTACGCATTAGCTCAATCCATTTTGTCATATTGCATTGTATCCTGGGGTGGCTGTGTTAAAACCTTGATGCTTAGACTCGAGAGGGCTCAGAGAGCTGTCCTTAAGGTCCTTGCAAAAAAGTCCATCTGGTTTCCCACGTCCGAACTTTACTCACTCTGCCAAGTTCCCACTGTCCGACAACTTTTTATATTACATACGAGTACAACCTCGCGCAAACACTCACAGCTTGTTTATGATCCTAATATAACTGACTCTAAGCGCAGATCGGATCTAGTTTGCAAAACTGAAAAACGGCGTACGGCATTTGAGGCCATGAGAGCCAGAGCGGCCTAACTGTATTTTTTTCAATACTGATTTTATTCGAGCAAACAGTTGTAAACAGCAAATCTCATAGTGCCATAGTGGCCTAAAAATTGTTCAAAAATTATTTCATAGATGGAGTTACCAATACCATATTTGCCTATTGGACATTTACAAAGTTTGGTAGCGATACAGTGGCCTATGTGACTTAGGCCAGTTTCGCACTATGGCAACACCAATAAAATGTCATTTTGACGTTTAGGCCACACTGTCAAAATCTCGTGGGTTTTTTAGTTTGGTTATTTTGGTAGATGCAATATTGTTTTCTTGCAATGAAAGTATTTTAAATGGATACTATGGATTCAATAAACTTAGAAAACACAATGGAAGGTAAGTAAAACATACTTTTTGTCAGTTATTTCAATAAGTGTTTTAGGGATGTATTTTATGCAAATTACTTTATTTTCAGAAATCTTTGGTGTGGATGTCGAAGATCCCTATCAAGATTCAGGTTCGGAGTATTTGCCTACAAGATCTCCATCGCCATCTGAGGATCTACTCGATATATTATTAGGTGCAGAAAACGAGTCCCCAAATAGCATTCATCCCACCGCAAGCCCACAAAATAACGAAGAGCAAGTACAGAAGCCAAGAAAGCGAGTACGACAGCCAAGTAGGTGGAAAAAGAATATTCGTAAGGTAAAACGCGCTAAAGGGGAAGAATATATAAACACAAAAGGTAACACTGTACCGTCGAAAAATATAAACACAGATATTCCATGTAAATGTGGACAAAAATGCCATGACAAAGTTGGTGCTGCACGGCAAAAGGAACTGTTTGATAGATTTTATGCCATGGAAATCTTTGATTTGCAGTCATCTTACATATTTTCATTAGTGAAAGTGTTACCTAAAAAAAGATCTTCTGTTCCCACTGATGGCCGACAAAATGAGTCTAGACGCTCCAATACTAGGGTGTATACGGTTCCAAACTCCGATGGATTATCAACTACGGTATGCAAGGAATTCTTCAAAAAAATATTTGCAGTATCTGATGGAAGAATATCTAGAGTTTTAAAAACGAAATTGTCCATTCCTACACCACCTATTGATAAAAGGGGAAAGCATGTCCCAGTCAATAAGACAAGTGCAGAGAAGCTTCAACGAGTCAAAGAATTTATTGATAGATTCCCTAAGTATGAGTCACATTACACAATACACAAGAGTATGAACAGGAGATTTTTAGCTCCAGATCTAAGTTTGCCAAAAATGTATTCAATGTACTGTGATGATACTACAGAGTCAGAAAGGGTGTCAGATTTTATGTTCAGAAAAATTTTCAATGAACACTTCAATTTGTCATTTCATGCACCTATATCCGATTCATGTAAGAAATGTGATAATCTTAAGATTAAGATAGATGCAGCTTGTTCACAAGAAGAAAAAGACCAACTAGAGTTACAAAAAAAGTTACACCTTTCAAAAGCTGATGCTGCAAAAGATAATTACACAAAAGATAAAAACAGTGCTAAAGAAGACCCAGATGTCACCGTTATTGTATTCGATCTGATGAAAACATTACCTACTCCAGTAGTGTCAACTGGAGTGTGTTATTATAAAAGGCAGTTATGGACCTATAACCTGGGCATACATGATGCTGCAAATGACAATGCTACTATGTGTGTCTGGGACGAAACGGTAGCTTCAAGGGGGCCTCAAGAAATAGGATCTTGTTTATTGCGTTACATTAAAGAAAATGTCAAGACCAAAAGATTAATTTTATATTCCGACCAATGTGGTGGCCAGAACCGCAATATAAAAATGGCTACTCTTTGCCAATACATTGTCAGCCATCCAGACTATGTTGTGGAAAGAATTGACCACAAATTTTTTGTAAGTGGACACTCTTACTTGGCTTGTGATCAAGATTTTGGGTTGATAGAAAAACAGAAAAAGTTTTTTAAGAATATTTTCATACCCGATGATTGGATTGAAGTTATAAAGGCTGCAAGAAAAAAGAATCCCTTTAAAATTATAAAAATGACAAAAGAAGATCTCTATTCCACGAAAAAACTGGAAAGTAATATTACCAATCGAAAAGTCACCTCAGAGAAATCAAAAGTAAAGTGGCTAAGTATTCAGTGGCTTCTTTATCACAAGACCCACCAATTCACTGTATTCTTTAAATATTCAAATAATCCAGAGGTCTTGTTTGAACAGGTGGACTTAAAGAAAAGAAATTCTGTTGATTTAGCTAATTTAGAGCTTGACATTTTGTATCCAGTGGGAAAAACAATAAGCGTGGAGAAGAAAAAGGATTTACTGGAACTCCTACAATACATTCCCCCGATAAATCATAACTTTTATATCGATATAAAGGAAAATGCTACAGTAAGGAACGATTTGTATGTGGAAGAAGAAGTAAATAGTGATTTAGATTGTTAGGAAGCTGTATTAATGTAAGGATATGTTTTTTAATACATAATTAGGACTAACTGCTTTTTTTTCTTCAATAAATCTGAAACCCAAAATGCCAGAGTGGCCTATCTCAAATTAAATTAATAAAATAAGGTACCTAGGATTGATAAAATAACTAAAATAAAAAGAATATCTCATATTAAAACACTAAAGCAGCAAAAGTTGTTAGGATACATTTTATTTACTAAAGTTACAAATATTTGAAATCAGGGCATCTAGTTTTTCCTTAATACTGCAAACTTTTGTTTATGAAGTTAGGCCGCTCTGGCTCTCATGGCCTCATTTGCCAGTCGTCATTTTTATTTCCTTAGCCCCACACTATATAACAGAGTCAACAAACACATTAATATATTTCCTTTACCCCGCTATAAATGTCAACAAAAATGTCTTCAGTGGCTCGTAACACTGTCGTATGAAGAAACTGAAGACCTTTTAAAAGTTGCTGTATAGACTGTAGGACATACACACACAATACACACAAGTTCACACACACACACACACACACACACACACACACATACATACACACAAGCACACACCCTCTCATACATACACACTAACTCACACACAAACAAACTCATATACACATACGCGCACATAATCACACATCCTTATCTTGTATAATTTAAAAAATAATAGTAATAATGATAATTGGAAATAATAAACTCGGAGGGGGGCGTTAGTGTTCGCGACACAGTTTATAACTTCTGCGAATACTATTGTTAGCGCCAAGGAGCTTAAAAAAAACAACTTAGCGCTTATACATCTTAGCGGGAATTGACCATAAAAGGCATGGCTGTTAAATTAATTTTCAGCCCGTCCAGACCTCTAAAGGCTTGGAGCGGTGACTCGGACACCGAGGTTATGCGAGTCTGCGTTTCGGCTTTATGGAAGTGTTTTATCTGAAAGGTTGGTTATGGATAACCCGGACAAAGGAAGGAAAACAAGGATGTTTTAGGAGTTGAAAATATGTGGGCAGCGTCCTACCTTTTTCCAATATTGCGGTGATGTAGGAGCACTCTCTGACGGTCCAATCCAGACGCCGAAGTCTTCAAGACTTCGTACCACGCGGTTTCTTCGACTTGGCCGGCCAGCCACTTTAACACCACAATCACACCTCGTTTAGAACTTCAATGTCCGTTGTCACAATCTACAGCACCTTTGTAGCCTTAAAACACCAACAGTTAAGCAATTGCAAATATTTTGTATTTTATGTCCTCTCACGACGCTGGCTCAATGTGATCTTAGTGGCGGATGCCTTTTGTATTGGCTATTTTACGACTTTCCGCCCATGTGGCTGGCAGACGCTGACAAGGGATTGGAGGGAGAAAGGAATTCAATATCCATAGACCGAATTGAAGGATAAAATAGCCTTTAAGCGCCAAGTTTAAATATGGCGGAAACAACTATCGTGTTCCAGTATTGTTGTACCATGTTTTTGTTCCAAAATAAAGTTATTTTGATTTTTTTTTTATTTAATCAGAGTGTGATTTGTATGGCTGTATTGGGTTCGTCCTATTTGTCATTGGGAGGGTTTGCCCATAATCGCCACGCTGGGCATGCGGGTTGGCGATCGCAGGGCACAGTTTGTCGCGCCGCTGACGCTGCTGCCCGTCAGCGGCCAGGAGATTTAATTGTGCCAGTTTAGGGAGGGCTATACCGCCATCAACCGGTCGCCAGAGCCTCGTCCGCTAGTCGGCAGGATGCACCACGTGCAGGTGAGGTTGACTATTGGGGCATTAGGATGTTGGGCTGCCCCCTTGCATCCCTGCTATCCTAAGAAAGGTGGCCGACAGAAACTGGATGAGAAGAGCCGAAGACCGGGCTCAGTGGCGCGTTTTGGGAGAGGCCTATGTCCAGCAGTGGACTAATGTGGGCTTATGATGATGATGATGATGATTGGGTTCGTCCAGTCTAAATGTGTTCAAGAGAAACTTGAAACTAATATTAATAAAAAAGGCATACTACAATATAAATGAGTTTCTTAACGATAAATCCCTTGAATAATTTATTAAATCTGACATTTTATTATTAATTTTCTATGTTAAGGTAAGAGTCTTATTAAATTTTGTTTTTATATGTTGTAACGCTGGCTTAAATTGCATGAGATAGATGCTGATTACGGACGAACACAAACTGTATCACTAATAAATAAATAAATAAATATTGCTTGACATTTCACATAGCGCTATCTAGCCCCAAACTAAGCAGAGCTTGTACTATGGGAACTAGGTAACGGATAGAATACTTATATACGTTTTTTTTGTAAATACATTATAAAGAAATAAAAAATAATACATAGAAAAACACCCACACACGTAACAAATGTCTGTAGATCATGCAAACATTTGTTCCGCGGTGGGAATCGAACCCGCTACCTCCTGCGTCTCAGCCGGCTATACGCCCACTGCGCCACGGAGGCAGTCTAAAAAAAAACCTTTTTTATTTTTTTACGTGGGGAAATCCTTATGGATACCACCCGGCGCGGGGGCGCCGGAATCCGACGGCAGTTGGCACTCGGGCCACCCAAGTTCGGCAGCAGCCTCCCCAAGGCGGCAGCAGCCCCCAAAACTCTCGGGGCTAACCCTGCAAAGTGGGCCCCAAAGCCCCACCTCTCGTCTAGGATGAGACCCAGGTATTTCATCTGGGTCCCAACCCTGACTGGGACTCCGTCCAGCAGCACCCGCGTTCCTGGAGGGGGTCCTCCTCGAGGCCCATGAAACAGCAAGGCCTCGGTCTTGGAGAGGGCAACCTCCAGTCCCAGGGTGCGTATGCGGTCGACCACGAGTGTTGTACCCACCGTGGCCAACCGCGTCACCTCCCCGAGGTCCCTCCCTTTGGCGACGACTAGGGTGTCATCCGCGTAGCACGTGACCCGTATACTTGCGGGAAGCGTGCCGCGGAGCACCCAGTCGTAGCCGATGTTCCACAGGAGCGGACCCAACACCGACCCCTGTGGAACCCCGCAAGAGACGCAACGGCGCCTCAAACCGTCGCGGCCCACCACCATGACCTCGCGGTCTTGGAGGTAGTCCTCTAAGAGCCTCCGCAGATACAGGGGCACTCCGTGATAGCGGAGCGCTTCCTGTATCGTTTTATGTGGGAGGCTGTTGAAGGCGTGTGCTATATCGAGTGAGACAGCCAACGCCTTTTTACCCTCACCGACCGCCCCGCCTGCGTCCACTCTTTGGGCCAGAGCAGGGCATCCACTGTAGACCGCCCCGCCCTGAAACCATACTGGGCCTCTGAAAGGCCCGGCCCAGTTCTTTCCAGGTGCTGGATGACACAAAAAGCTACCACTCGCTCCAACAGTTTACCCGTGTCATCCAGCAACACTATGGGCCTGTATGCAGAAGGCAAATCGACAGGTCGTCCCTCCTTCCGCAACAGGCACAATCTGCCATCCTTCCAGGGCTTCGGGAACCGCCCCGACGTGAGGCACGCACTAAAAAGTTGCCGAAGCCAATCACGCATTTCCCTTAGGACGAGTCCAAGGACCCGCCCTGGGATCCCGTCTGGGCCGGGCGCCGTCTTCTTGCCCCGTAGGCGGTTGACAACTACCGCCATCTCCACCTCTGAAACAGGCGGGATGGAGGTCACGTCCAACTCTTCGGGGAAAGAGACGGCACCCGCTATCATCGGAGGGGTGTAGGTAGGGTCTCTGTCGGGGAAGAGTCCCCCCAACACCCTGTCTAAGAGCTCAGGTTCCATGGACTCCGCGACTGGGGGCGCCCGGCACCGGAACATGTTCCGAGCTGCCTTGTATGGAAGCCCCCAAGGATCCCTATACAGGCTGGCCAGGGCTTCGCCGAATGCCCTTGACTTGGCCCCGACAATAGCCAGCCTCAGTTCTCGCTTCGCGTCGCGGTATGCCGCATGTAGCTGCCCCTCAACCTCCAGCTCCTCGGCAGACAGCTCCTCGTCGGTCCGGCCATGACGCCGCCTCCTACAGTGGGTGAAGGAGCGCCGCGCCGCCAAGCAGGCAACCCGGAGGTCCGCGATCTCTGGGCACCACCAGTATACCTCAAGGCGCTCAGGGTGGCACCGTGACCTTGGCATGGCTGCGTCGCAAACGGCCGTCACCGCTTCGCGGAATCGGCCTGCAGCGACGTCAACATCCAGGTGCGTGGGAGCAGGAAACCACGACTGGACGATCGCCGCCTCTTTTGCCAATTCGACATCGAGACGGCTGACGGCCCAGCGCGGAAAATTGCTACTACTACTACTACTGTAGCGGGCGTTGTAGGTTTAAAGTAAACACCGCTTGTACAAATCAGTTTTTTAATGTTCGTCCACAAAACAGTCCAAATAATAATTATAACAGGTAAGTAGATTAGGTAAACGAAAGGGGTGCGTTCCCGGCGAGTTCGTGACGGGGTACGTCACGAAACAATGCAAGGAAACGACCGCACGCGGCGCGAGGTGAAGCCGGGAGAGAGCGGCTAAGCCAGTGGTACCACCCTTCCAATACTGGAAACGGCGGACGCGCTAGCACGACTGAGCTCTCGAGGCGCGTGGATCCTTATATAGGCCAGCCGCGAGCCAAACGGCATTGTGTGCGTGCGTGGATCTCAGGTGGGGATGGCTTGCATAGCGGTGCACGATTCAAGCGCGCGCTGGGTTGCTACAGTCTCCCCCTCTGGATGCGAAGACGTCCCGACGAGTAGACAGTCAGGTTGGTTACTCTGGGCTTCGTTGCGTTGAGGACGTCCATGTCCACGTTTGGGCTGCGATGTAGTCGCAGGAGCAGGCCTAGGCTTAGGCGGACGCCCGCGTTTCTTCAACGGACGCACGGGCGGAGGAAGCGGGCCCGTCATACTGCCTTGGTAAGGAGTCAAGGCCGACGTGTGATACACACCAAGAGGTTTATCGGGTGTATTGGGATCTGAAATCAGATAGGAAGTAGTACCATGGCGATTTAGTATTAGGTAGTAGCTGGTTTCATATTAGATGGCTTATATCTCTGACACGAGACGCAATTCTTCACATACGCTTCGATATACTTCCTCATTCCCTTCCAGTGATATCGCTTTGAGATGCGTTGATAAGTCTTATCTGCACCGTAGTGTCCAGCCAAAGGATCGTCATGATACACGGAGAGAACGTTTGCCCATTCATGCTGAGGCACCACGAGCTGAGCATCATCTGAAACATCCGTAGGGTGGTATCGGTACAACAACCCATTGTTCATAATGTACCCTTTGCTACTCCAATACACGGCGTTCTCCGTACGTTCCGCGTCTTCTAAGGCACCCACGATGCCGGTAATATAATCATCCTTGAGCTGTTCTGCCCTAATTTCCGAAGACGATCTTTGAGGCATATTTACAGCTACGCTGCATACTCCACATTCTTTTTCCGTTTTATCATCACAAATAGGCCTCGAGGAGGTGTCTGCAACCACATTCGTTCTACCAGGTGTATATTTGATTGTGATTTCATAAGCCTGGATTTGCAGAGCCCATCTTGCTAATTGGCCAGTTGGAGACTGCAAGGCCATCAACCACTTCAATGCCTGGTGGTCGGTAACAACCGTCACCGGAAGACCTTCGACGTATCCTCGGAATTTTCCAATCGCCCAAACTACAGCAAGGGCTTCCCTCTCGGTAGTGGAGTAATTGCGTTCTGCAGGGGTCATAAGCCTACTGGCGTATTCGACAGGGTGCTCATCATTTCCCTCCCCCTGCACTAAAACGGCTCCGAGAGCATAGTTACTTGCATCGGTTTTGATGACATAGGCTTTCGTCTCATCGGCTTGTCGAAGCACGGGAGCCGATGTTAGACGTGTTTTTAATTCCTGGAAAGCCAGCTCTTGTTCTGCAGTCCATGTCCATTCTGCATTCTTTCTTGTTAATCGAGAAAGCGGTTCACTGGTCTTGGCAAAATTCGGTATAAAGCGTCTGTACCAGGAGCATGTCTGCAAAAACGTCATCAAATGTTTCAAATTCTTCGGTCCTGGGTAACCAAGTATGGCAGTTACTTTCCCTGGATCTACTTTCATCCCTTCTGGTGTGATCCAGTGGCCTAAATACTTGATTGTTGAGCAGCAAAATCGGCACTTTCCGAAATTTACCCGAAGGTTACTTTCTTCCAATTTTCTTAATACTTTACCTAAGTCTGACAAGTGATCTTGATATGTGGCCGAAAAAATTATTAAGTCATCTAGATAGGTTAACATCTTCACGTTTTCCAGGCTGATCCTTATCCTGTCTATCAAGCGCTGGAACGTAGAAGGAGCGTTGCGAAGTCCAAATGGCATACGTTTGAAGCGGTACACTCCAAATGGCGTTATGAATGCGGTCTTATCTTGATCCTCAGACTTCACCTTAACTTGCCAATATCCTGCGCGTAAGTCCAGTGTTGACATAAAAGGTGTCGGTTTTGCAGCATGTAGCAAATCATCAATGCGTGGGATTGGGTATTTGTCGGGTACTGTTATGACATTTAATCTACGGTAGTCAACACAGACTCGTACCGAACCATCTTTCTTTGGTACCATTATGACGGGTGCAGACCAGGGTGACGAACATGGTTCAATGACTCCACTGTCCAACATTTTCTTAATCTCCTCTTTTAACAAGGCCAGACGAGGAGGTGATAGGCGATATGGAGGCACTGAAATGGGGTTATGATCTCCCGAATCTATGCAGTGCTCAGCAAGAAGTGCCGGTTCTTCACTTTCTCCAAAGGTGTTTTGGTTTGTCCACAAGACTTCCATTAGCTGTGCCTTCTGGGTTGCATCTAGATTTTCTGATGTGACATCATCGACTGCGATGGAACTGATTTCTACGTCATCACTGCTATTACTTTTATCGCTAGGGAAGAGTGCCTTGGAATGCGGAGATAATTCACAATTAGCTTCGTGAAGTTGCTTTTGTGCATCTTGAAACATAAAATCCACAAACCGTTGTGAATACCCATCAAACAGAACTCTGGTCCGTTTGTTTGGAGGCGAAGGCAGGTCTATAGGTACTACATGATATGGCATCTTGACGCAGGCAGTCGTCTCGGGCAGTGCTGGTTCTTTAGATAGCGAACTTCCTATCGCTGGGACAGATGCGGTAGGTTGTGGCAGTGCAGGTTTGAAGACGTTTTGACCGGGACTTGGTTCAAGAAGGTGGCGCACGTTTACGTCAACTGGTGGCGTTACTGACAAGGGTGAGATAAATTCTGTCAGTTCAACATCTCTCAACATCGTCCTTATTTGAGGCGTATAATATACTGGGGTAGCCTCCACCTGTGCCATTGATACCTCCTCAGTGTCCTCATCTTGAAGGTCATAGATGTCATCAGGGTTATCCACAAAATGCCATGTCTTCTGCGGAATATCCAGAACCATCCTGGCATCTTGGATAAATCCTATGCCCAACAGAGTCCGGGATTCTCGTGACTCTGGGAACACAATGAAAGTTGTCTTTACCATCCGGTAGCAGACACTGACTGGTGCACTTACGGTCAAGACTTCCCTCTGTGTCTTCGTGCCATCAGCCAGGGTGACCATAACATTTTGCCTTCCAAAGGCGAATCCTAGTCTCCTTAAACACTTATAGAGTGCGTATGACGCCACGCTCGTTTTCGCGCAGGTATCCACATATGCAGTCCCGACTATTTTCCCAATGGCGATTCCAATAGTCGGCCTAGGGCGAACGTCAGCCTTTATGTTTATGGAACAGAAGCTTACGTCAGCTTTTTCAATTTTCGCCGGAGATTTAGAGCAAGTTGTGCACTTCGACCTGACAACTCCTGGAGTGCCGCATCCGTAGCACGAGAACTTTGGCAGCGAAGGCGATGGCGCTTGGGTTCCCACGGCAGACATTGTAGACACGGGCTTGCTCGCAGAAGTCCCACTACCCGGTGCGGAGTTAGCATCTTTCTTCTGCTTCTTAAGACATGTCTCGATTGAGTGACCTGGCAATCTGCAAAAAGTGCATCGCTTCTTTTTAAATGTCATCGCTGCCTTTTCTGGCTCTTTATCTTTTTCCTGGCCAGTCCCGTTCTTTTCCGAATGTTCCTTTTCAATTAGCAATTGTTCGACTCCTCTGGCCGCCTTCAGAAGGGCATCGAAGGTACTAACAGATTCTCTAGCAATCTTGACGCGAATCTTGTATTTGATCTGGCCAAAGATCATGTCCAACTGTTGTGATTCTGTGTGGGATTCTGGTAGTTGTGCAAAAAGAGCCCTCTTCTTAGCCACAAACACTTCTGTCAGCTCATCCTCACCTTGCTTGATGCAGACAATATTCTGGTACAGCTGGTATGCAGGTCTTTTGGGAGCAAACGCATGGCGAACCCTTGCCTCGAAATCTGTCCATGTCATTACCTGACTCTTTACTCCATTCCACCAGATTGCTGCCTCTTCCTTTAAAATCAGAGGGACGCTTTTGATGGCATCTTCGTCAGAGATTTGTTCCACCGATTTAAATACCGTCGCTGCAGCAAGGAATGATTCCACCGTTTCGGTATCTCTAGCACCATTGAATGAGATTTTACAACTGGCGAAGGAACCGCGTCGCTGCTGATTGCCAATAGCGGATAGCAGCTTCTCAAACTGCTCAGTTGTAAGGTTCATGGTGTCCGGTTCTTGTTTCATTCTTCTTGTCCTGGCTTTTGGGCTTGCTTGTTTTCGTGCCCCACGTTGGGCGCCAGTTTGTAGCGGGCGTTGTAGGTTTAAAGTAAACACCGCTTGTACAAATCAGTTTTTTTAATATTCGTCCACAAAACAGTCCAAATAATAATTATAACAGGTAAGTAGATTAGGTAAACGAAAGGGGTGCGTTCCCGGCGAGTTCGTGACGGGGTACGTCACGAAACAATGCAAGGAAACGACCGCACGCGGCGCGAGGTGAAGCCGGGAGAGAGCGGCTAAGCCAGTGGTACCACCCTTCTAATACTGGAAACGGCGGACGCGCTAGCACGACTGAGCTCTCGAGGCGCGTGGCTCCTTATATAGGCCAGCCGCGAGCCAAACGGCATTGTGTGCGTGCGTGGATCTCAGGTGGGGATGGCTTGCATAGCGGTGCACGATTCAAGCGCGCGCTGGGTTGCTACACTACTACTATTTTACTATTTTGCTTACTATTTTAATTTAATTGATTTGACATGTTTAATTCTAGGTTTAATTGCCGTAAAAGGCGCAAAACCATCTTGCAGTGCCCTTACAGGGTATATGTACATACTTCTAAGCTACCTACCATCTAAGCATAAAAATGTATATATAGGTACATGTAAGCAGAATAAATGAATATGAATATGAAAATCCGCTCGAGCCACGCGCCGAGACCCTCCTGCGTTGTGGGAGGTGGATATCTCGAACCTGATATATTTATGGTCCGAGAGAGTTTCCACCTCCGACATTACCCTCCAGGCCCGGACACGTGCGGCGGCAGACGGGGTGGCGAACGATACGTCGACCACGGAACACCCGTTGTGTCGCACGCACGTGTGGACCAACCCTCTGTTGAGCAGTGTCAGTCCCGTGCCAACTGCCCACTCCCTGACCATCTCCCCACGACAGTCAGTTGAGGGGTTGCCCCAATCTCGGGCCTTGGCGTTCTAGGGGACTAGAAGGAGGATCTGACACGGCGCCTGTCTCCCTACGGCTGCAGCCAGTAGGTCCACAAATACCTCCAACTCTGCAGCGGTTCTGTTGGGGGAGAAGTATGTGCCCACCACAGCATATTCTCCCCACTGGGCCACCACGTATCCGGAACCCCTCTCTTTGACTGAGAGGGGTGAACCACCCGATCGGCCCACAATGGCAACGGAGCTGTCCAGGTCCCCAGCCCAATAAGGATGGGAAGAGGGAACGTAATACGGCTCCGCTGCTACCGCCACGTCTATTTGCCACTGCGCCAGGGCCTGCATGAGCAGGTCTTGAGCCTGGGCGCAGTGGTTGAGGTTCGTCTGGAGGAAGTTATGATGTCGGAGTTGATCCATCAGTCAGACATCACAACCTCCTCGCTCGACACTGGGCGAGCAATTTCCAGAGCTTGGCTTACAGCCTCAGGGTTGGCCTGGTACCTGGCGGTCTTACCCCTCGTCTTCGGGGGAATGCAGCTGCGTCCCCCCATCACGTGCCCAGAAGGCTTTTCTGCCTCTGCGCATATCGCGCAGTGCGGGTTGGCCTTCTTACAGCTGGCCGCCTTATGGCCCGTGCTTCTACATCGGAAGCAAAGGGCCCCCCTGTCGGCCGATGCTGGACACTGGGGGCGCGTGTGCCCCAGCCCCATGCACTTGAAGCAGCGCATGGGACGTACCTCCAAGACCACCACTCGCACCGAACTCCATCCAACCAAAAGCCTGCCCTTTCCTGACAGCACTTTAGCTGCCGAGATCGGACAGGTCACAATCGTGGAGCCAGTTCCGCGAAAGCCGCGGCGAATTTCGCCCACCTTTGTTGCAGCCACGCCCCCTGCCTTGGCGACCGCCGCCGCCACTTTCTCCTTAGTGGCTGCATCGTCCAGACTCAAATTGCAGATGCTCAAATTGGCAGATTTCACGGGCCTGGTGATGATGGCCACCTCGGACAGGACTCCACGAAGCTTCTCCGCGAGCCTGTCTGCCTTCTCACAGTGTTGGGAGTCAGATATTTCCAGAAGCCTGGCTCCCGTGGCCGTCTGGCGAAAGCGGAGCCGGTCAATTTCCAGCTCCTGGAAATCAACCTTATCCTGCGCCAGTTGGAGGACAGCTCCGTATGTGACCCCCTTCTCTGCGGCTTCAGGCTGTAATGACAGCACAACAGCCGCAGTCTTAGGGGCCCTCAGCGCTGCCTTCGGCTTCTGCCAAGGCGGATAATCAGGCTGCTCAACTCCCAAAGACGGCTGCCACTCCCGTAGTGGTACCAGTTGCCGACCACTCCAATCTTGGGGGGACCAAAAGTGGTACTGAAGCTGTCCAACCTGCCGTTCCCCTGGGGGAAACCTGGGTAACGGTAAATAGGAAGGGGAAAAGGAAGGGAAAGCGGAAGGGTAAATCCTCGGTAGCTGACCCCTCGGCTCGTCCCACCGCCGCTTCACCAAAGCCGAAGGCAACCGCCAAGTCTAAAAAAAAACCTAACCTAACCTAACCTAACCTAACCACCAGTTATTAACCCATATTCGCAATAAATAATTTGATTTGATTTGACGACCTTGATGCCTTTCAGGATCACTTGAAAATCACGAAAAGACTTTGAGATACTTTTATCTAGCAGTAGAAATGGCTAAACGCTATTTATTTTTTGAGTCTTCTTGATTCGGTCGCGTAGAAAAAAGATCAAAAAAGGAGAAAGGAGGATTAAGTTCGCCTTTGTACTAGTTTTATGAGTGCAATAAAGTATTTTCAATCAATCAATCAATCAGAGGTAGATTCGAGATAGAATTCACTTAGATATGGATATTCAATAATCTTTGTAATTCGAATGGATAAAATCATTCATTTGATATTTATATCTATTCATAGGTTTATTCTGCGTGAAATACTTTCCACGTTTTTTGTTATTAATTTACAAAATTCTAGCCACTATTTGACAATGTGATTGATGATCGTAAAAGTTGTAAATTATGATGGATACGGACAGTTCTAGACCATTCGTCATAACACACTATTTTAGCCATCAGTTATCTGTCCTACAATAACTGATGGGCATCCTACGACCAGATTAATGATTAGTCATTCTCTACAATTATATTCCATGGCTTAGCCACCACTCTTTATAACTTTACAAACACCATACAAAAGTATTTAATTTATTTGGAACGTTTTCAAACTCGACTCAAAAAGAGCGGGTGCTAAGTTTAGAGACGGTTTTTTGTTTGAAATGGTGTTTACGAGGCTTACGCTGTGTTTGATGGTAATTGGTGTAGGCGTTTCTGTCGATCAAGTATTTTAAAAGCAGTAAAAATTAACGATACATTTTATTGCGCAACATTCTCTTTCCAGCGGAATACCCGAAATCACGTTCGCACTATTTCTCAACTGGAAATATCTCTAAGCTAAAAAATCACGGTTGTTTTTTTTAATCATCAAACAGATAACTATCCTCCTTTGAAAAAAATTAAGTATATCCACATTTCCAAGTACATCCACTCGACAACAATGCAGGTCCGACTGCATGCTCCTACTGGCCCTATCACCATCAACAGGGGGGTGCGGCAAGGAGACACTATTTCACCCAAGCTCTTCACCGCGGTTCTAGAAGACGTTATGAAGATGCTTGCATGGGACTCTAGTGGTATCAAAATTAATGGTGTCTTCTTGTCGCACCTTAGGTTTGCAGATGACCTCGCTCTGTTTGCCAATAATATAGAAGACCTCCAACTTATGATTCAGCAACTGCACGATACTTCTTTGGTAGTGGGCCTTAAGATGAATATGTCCAAGACGAAGGTGATGACGAATGCTGCCGGATTCCCGAATTCAGATGTGATGGTGGGAAGCATGAAGCTGGCAGTAGTCGACAAATACCTTTATCTTGGACATATTCTTTCTTTTGGTAAAGAAAATCAGAACAAGGAGGTCTCTAGACGAATACGACTCGGGTGGCCTGCATTTGGAAAGCTTGAAGATGTTTTTCGGTCAAAGAAGATCCCACAATGCTTGAAAACCCGTCGGTATAATCAATGTGCCCTGCCAACAATGACTTACGGTGCCGAAACATGGGCACTCACTAAGAAAACTGTGTACAAAGTACGAGTTGCACAGAGAGCCATGGAGCGCGCCATGCTTGGCATCAACCTGCTGGATCGAGTTCCCAATACCGAAATCCGACGCCAGACGAAAGTCCAAGACGTCGGAACAAGGGTGGTGGAACTCAAGTGGAACTGGGCAGGACACTTGGCTAGACGAGGTGATGGCAGGTGGAGTAAATCTTTGACCGAATGGTGGCCAAAGTCCAGGACGTCCGACGGCGCGGTGGGTCGACGATATAAAGAAAGTCGCGGACAACTCCTGGATGCGCAAAGCACAGGACCGGGAAGTGTGGCGTTTACAAAGGGAGGCCTACACCCAGCAGTGGGTTAAGTACCTGATGGACTGTAGATGATGATATCCACATTTTATAACTAACAATACAGACCTATAAAGATTGCTAGGAGCTGATGGATGCAGGCCGCACAATATCAGTCATACTATATATCTGTGGGGGCGGCTTTTGTTCTATGGTTGATGATAAGCAATGATGATGGTTAATATAGATAATAAGTTCAAGAGTAGTAGAGTTCCTTTTTAAAGGGCTTGCCTGGGGAAATACCACCGCCATACCATTGCTATGTTTTGATTGTTTTGATTTGAAGGGTATGGTGGCCGGTGACATTACAGATGCAATGAGGCTTTGCACCTGTATGCCTCAAGTTGGTGGACGTAGAACAGTGCATCGTCCATGGTTCTTTTTTTGCTGGACATTTCTCACAGCGCTATCTAGCCCCAAACTAAGCAGAGCTTGTACTATGGGAACCAGATAACTTGATAGCATACTTATATACATTCTTTTTTGTAAATACATGCTTATAATGTATAGAGAAACAACCAGACCCGAAACAAATATCAAGTATCTCCTGCGTCTCAGCCGGCTATTCCCCCACTGCACCACGGAAGTCGTCAAACGTGTTCTGCGTCACGGTTCTAACGTTGCGTGAACTACGCGGCAATTTTCTGGCGATTCTTATAGGCGACGGTTACCACTTAACACAAGGACCATAAGCTTGTTCCATATCCAGGAAGTATAAAAAATAAAATCATAATCAAAGTGTTTCATTTCCAGCTGAAATACCTAAAAATCACGGGAACGCCGATAGTTTTCCCCAACCTCTACTCCCTGACGTGGGGTCTGTGCGTCTTCTCTTGGGGTCTCAGCTTTGCCGTGATCCTGTCCCAACACTATCTGCAAGATGACTTCGAGCTGTGGCATTCCTTCGCGTATTACCACATTATAGCTATGCTGGACGGATTCTGTTCTCTATGGTTAGTATAATTAAAATTATAGTAAATTAATTTATTAAATAGTAGGTTTATACGTCCATTTGTGTTAGTTAGTAACATTACATGTACATATTTTTATGCTACCCTGTTTTTGTTTTATATATTTAGATGATTGTAATTTTGTAAAGTACTATAAGTAAATGAAAAATACTAAATATATATACATAAATAAAAGAAATATAAAATTAATATATCCAGGAAACTGTAATTTTTGATTAACTTAAAACTTAAGTTACTAACAACTGTTATAGACTGGGCCTGTTTAAACTTATCGCTTAGCAATTTTTCTTATTCTTACTGAAACAGCCGAGCTGTCGATCGGTGGCGAGGCATAATGCTGAGCTGAAACCCATTTGCTGCAGCACCACATACATACATACTTACCTCTTTTTAGTAATTTCCTGATTACATTATATATTTATTATTTCATCATTCTATTGTTCCTATATTTGTTGTATGTAATTTTCTGTTTTCTCCTACTTGTTCTTTCTCTTTGATTTATACCTTTTGAATGTATTGTGTGAATTTGTATGTGCTATAGTAGCAAATAAATGTTTGTCCATGTCTATGTCTAAGAGACATGTTATGTGAAATCTATGCGTACAGTTTAGTTTTTTTTTGTCCACCTTTTACTCTTTTTTAGGGTTCTGTAGTCAAACATGGAAACCTTATAGTTTCGCCATGTCCGTCTGTCTGTCTGTCCGTCCGGAGTTAAAGTTACTTTACTCGTAGAATATTAGTGCTGTCAAGCTGACATTTATTATGATGCCTTCATTTTGAGTGGTTCGACACGTAATACCCAATAAGCACAGTGAGTAAACAAAATACAGTGTGGTGATTGAAAATTGCCTAACCTTGCATCAAAGTTAGTAAATCGTTTGAAGGGCAAGTTATACGCTTTTATGACAAACACCCAAGTGATGTATAAAAATTGATATTTAACAAATTTAAAAACGTAATTAAACAAAATCTTTATAAAAGAGCCGACTATAAAATATCGGATTATTTAGATGATAGAGAAGCTAGTGATTGAAATTGCTCCAACTCGGTTTAAAATTTTACAATTTAGACGTAATTAATTTTCTTTATTGTTATGTATTCTAAAAGGATCATTATAAAGAACAACCAGTCTTGTTTCTTGCATTTATTTCCTGGCTTGGTCGCAAAGGAACAGGCAGTAAAGTTGACGTTTCAAAGTGGTTATGTGATTTTAATGAATAAAAACATTTTAATTTGATTTCTTACATGCGCCACTGCTGAGTACTAAAATTTTTCTTACAGGTACATTAACTGTAATGCCTTCGGAACCGCCTCGAAGGGTCTCGCTATGAACCTTCACAAGGCGTTAGAAGCTGAACATCCGGCTTTGAAGCTGGCTCAGTACCGCCATCTATGGGTAGATTTATCACACATGATGCAGCAATTAGGTAAGGAACTAATATGTAAATATTTTTTTAAATATCGAGGAGTAATGAGTTCAGAAAAAAAAGGAAAAGATATAGGACATTTTTTTATAATAAGCTTTAATAAATTTTTAGGATCTCTACTTAATCACTGAATTAATGTAGGCTAAATAAGCAAATAACTAGTCATATGTCGGAAAAAACATATAATTCGATGTTACATATGTATATACTAAAAAGAAATAATCAAACATATTCTATAAAATCACAAAAAATAAATAAACGAGTCCCGTTATATTTATATTATTTTTTATTTAATTAATCTATGTGCTAGTAATTACTTTAATAATGTATGACCCGACGACATCATCCACGGATTAATACAATTTTAGTCCATATTGCGCATTGCGTACTATTGACCATAAACATGAAAGAACTAAGAATTTGCTAAGGCCTTTTTTCATTGGCAAAAAGTCTTCCTAAAACACAACAGAATGTTGAGTCACATTTTCAGTGTTTTGTTTAACTTACACTTCAAAAAAATATGTACGAAACGTATCTTCAAGAAATGTCGATTACTAGTTAAAGACTAAAAGGGCAAAATTGCCCAAGTTATCATTGAGATCTACGCTCACTTCGCTCGTACGATCAATAAAAAAAATCGGCTTAACATCTAGCCAAATTTTCAAATATGGTATCAAAATCACTGAGTACTCGTATATCTAGAAGGTAGTCAAAATAATTTCTTACTAGAAATTACCTGCAACCTATTTTTTAGTGTTGTTTTTGTTCTTCTTGTTAGCGTGTCAATAATTCTACTCATATTTAATTAGATAAGTAGTTGCCTACATTGAAAATGTCAATATGAATTAGCCAGTGTTTTTTTATACCACGAAATGGAACATGCCTATTGGATGTACAACCTGATGTTATGTGGTAACCATCACCTATAACAAAGTATTGCCTCATAGGACACGCACCTGTGTAGGTAACATGCAAGTTCTGCCTCTTCTGCCCGATTTTTCGACAATTTTTTTCGTCAAAACAAAAGAAGCGCTACAATGTTTTAGCAAATAAATTCTTAGTTCGGAAAGGAGCACCTTAAAGTAACTCTGTCAACAGCAGGAGCAAAATAACAACTGCCATGAAAAGCTCTACGCTGCTACACACGCACGCACTCGTAGCACATTATGACGTAGCGCTTGTCACCGTGACAAGGTGAATTTTATCTGTCATTGACAGCTTTCCGAAGGACCTAGGGGAAAGGGGATTGTAGAGAACAGATAAGTTATTGATACGGAGTGACCTGTGGTAATACTACAGTATTATTCCATCATAAGCTTTAAAAGACAAGAATGTAGATTGTGATGGGAGAGAATGAAGCAAAAGAGGTAATTTGTGGTCCTAACCTAGTCTCGCGGGAAATAGCTATAACAGTATGTATTCTCGTACTTATTTTTTTAAACCATTCTGGAAGTCTTCGTATTCTTGATTACTTCATTTATTCTAGGTATATAATATAATGACATATTTATCATGTAGCTCAATCATATCGATAATAATATCACAGATAAATAAAATACTACGTACAACCATAAATAAATAATAAAATATAAATATTGCTGGACATTTCACACAGCGCTATCTAGCCCCAAACTAAGCAGAGCTTGTACTATGGGAACCAGATAACTGCTAGAATACTTATATACTTTTTTTGTAAATACATACTTATAATATATAGAAAAACACCCAGACACGGAACAAATATCTGTAGATCATGCAAACATTTGTTCCGCAGCGGGAATCGAACCCGATACCTCCTGCGTCCAGCCGGCTATACGCCCACTGCGCCACGGAGGCAATCATAATGTTATATTAAATGGTATGCTCGTACAACTTATATTATTAATTCAAAAGTAACTCTGTCTCTCTGTCTGTTTGTTACGCGTACACGACTTTTCTTCATCGTTCAGAGCATCTTCAACATTATCATGAACTTACGCAAAGATATCTTCAGTTCATTCAAATCAAACTCTTTGTACACATCACGTTTTAACAATTTGTTGTGAATACAGGATACGTAAAACCTTAGGTAGTCCAATGTCGCAAAATATTATTTAAATGTAGCCGTTTAGCGAAGTATCCATTCGTGCCAACTGTTAACTGCTAAGGCATGTTTACACGATCGGGATTTACGGTTCTTACCACTCTAATTTTGGTACTAGCTTACATAATTAGTGATTAGTTTATGGAATGTAAGTTTCTCCGGCACAGATTAAAATAAGATAGGATTATGATTTTTTAATTTGCATATAGAGAATTTGCACATTGAGCTAAGCTAACTTCTAGTGTTTTTGCTAGAAACAACTTTGTGCTGCGCGAGTACCTGGTGTGCTGTGGGACTGGGTCGTAAGTACAAATCGCGCGACATGCATGCGCACGAGTTCGAGCAAGAACGAGAAGTTCGACGGAAGACCGAGCGGGTGGGCCGTGCAGTGAAGAGCGAGTCAGCAGTCAGCACGTATCGCGTGATGCCTGTTATGTTTTAAACAAAGCGCTGCGCTGGACGTTTTGTTTGGTTTCTCATTTTAATCTATGATAATCCAGTTGGCTAAATATAGCATAGCACAGCAAAGCGCAGCAAAACGCAGCATAGCAGGGCATAGCGCAACATAGCGCAGCATAGCCCAGCATAGCGTAGCATAGCGCAGCAAAACGCAAGATAGCGCAACCTATCTTAATATTGATTACTCTATTACTCTTCTCTTAAATCACGATAATTTGATGAAAGTTGCGTGAAATATTCCTGTTATTTTTATTAAATAGCTTTAATCTTTGACTTCTAGTACTTTCTGTACTTATTACCCATCTACCTACCTACCTAGCTACTTATTTAAGGCAGAAGTCCGGGCTTATTATTGTAGTTCCCTTTTTCTTTTGCGTTTAATTTTTGTGTCGGTCATGTCAAATAAAATGTTTTAATGTATTTCTTCATAGACAAAATAAGATATTAGATTTTTAAAATAGGTAAGGACATATACTTTGTAATCTGATATAATTCATATAATTTGACGACCTCCGTGGTACAGTGGGCGAATAGCCGGCTGAGATGCAGGAGGTAGCGGGTTCGATTCCCGCCGCGGAACAAATGTTTGCATGTTCTACAGATATTTGTTTCGGGTATGGTTGTTTCTCTATATATTATTTTTATTTTTATTGACATAATTAAGTATGACATAGTCAAGTTTGAATCCATAGACTCCCGAACTAGTTAAAAAACTGTATTTCAGGTGCCAGTGGCTTCTCCCATCATGTGTATATTTTAAATTATGTCTAGCAAAGATAGTATAGTTAAGTTTAAGCATTAATTAAAAAGAATAAATCATATAACTAAAAAAGTAAGTATATAAAAGAAATACCTAAGCTCTCTCAAATTCAAGTCTGTTACGTAGTAGGTGCTATACTTAGGTGCATGTTTTGCTTAGTAATTAGATTAGTATATATATTTATATACATTGTTTACAATTATCAGCATCTATAAATATATGTAATATCTATGTATGTATTTAGTGTTTAAGATATTCGCGTATGTAGGTAGTGTAGTGATAGGAACTTAGGAATACAAAAAGAAAACATCAACAATAAAAGGCATTTAACATTGCTTCAACACCATCGTAATCAAATTCTTTGAGCCAGGTAAGTATTATTTATTTTATTTCAACGTTACTCTTCTTCTTCACCCTGAGCACTCTATTAAGCACATTATACAGATGGGGAACAACGACATTATATTGTGTTTGTGCAAATCGGGATCTAACTATTGGAACAGGACAGCGGTCAACACTTTTCTTTAAATCAGGTAGATAGTGAACAGTTTTTCTATGGTAGCGACGTAAACTTTCATAAATAAATAATTTTCTGATGCTAAGCACACTAGTTTTCTCATAAACGTCTGTAGTAGGGTGCCTGTAGGGTAGGTATAAAAGTACCTTTAGAACGGCACGTTGTGCATGTTCAGCGGTGTTGAGGTGAGATTTTGCCGCTCTACCCCATGCACAAATGCAATATCTTAGGATACATTCACATAAAACCTTACATGTTTGTATAACAAGTTTGGTCTCAGCAACTACTCGAAGAGTTCGAAACACATAAATAAGTTTTCTGATTCTAGACGTCATTGTTTCTATGTCCAGTTTATTATAAGTATGTATTTACAAAAAAAAAGTATATAAGTATTCTATCAGCTATCTGGTTCCCATAGTACAAGCTCTGCTTAGTTTGGGGCTATATAGCGCTGTGTGAAATGTCAGCAATATTTATTTATTTATTATTTATTTATAATTTTGCTGTCCAATTGTCTTAAATATGTGGTATTGTAATGCACAAACACATAACGTGCAAACTATGAAATAAATATAGAAAGTAAGACATTGTGTTCAAACCTTTACCGGAGAGGGTAAACAACCAGGCAATATAGCAATTTTCGCCATCCGCCACCGCTCTGTATCAACACCATCCTATGGCAAATTGGAGGAAAAATGTACGGATATTTTCATGAAAATCTCACCAAGAGAGAACAGTGGGAGTGTCTAACTAATACGTATAGTATATCCACACTTCGCACACGCGAACATGAACGCTGTTCTGCAATGAAAATCTTGCTCTACGATATACTGCCCTGAGTCCATCAACTTGAGGCATAGGTAAAGGTGTAAAGCCTCATGTGCCTGTTATATCACCGGCAAACATTCCCTTCAAACCGAAACACACCAATGCTGCTTGGCCGCAGAATAGGTATAATGGTAGTACTTCCCCGGCGAGCCTTTTTATGAGGAACTGTACTAGGTACTCTTAATAGGTGTACTTGTAAGTGATACCTCTTAATAGGTACCTACCACACTATACCAACTTATGTACCTAATTGTTTGCCCAGTTTTCTAAGAAGGCCTTAATAGTGCCTTCCTTTCATGACTTTTAAAGGTCTTTGTATTTATTAGCATTTTCCTAGAAGACAGAAGTTAATGACACGTCTAGTATTTCCAAGAACGGCAAACATCTACCTACGGATCTTGGAAAATGTAACTTTGTGAATTAACTTTCGGAAAATGAGGACAAGCTTCATCAAATTGGTGTGTTAATTTTTACGCTTCAAACTTGTACGCTTCAACTTAAATTGTAAAGCAAAAGGTAATAAAAATATATTAAAATTTTACTATCTTAAGTAAATCCGCAAACTTTCGATGTTGAAAGATGTTCTTTAATATTCCTGCCTTGCTTTGGGTTTGACCTAGATTTATACCAAAAACATTGATAAAACGATCGTGAAACCCACAATAAAATCCAGATTTGTAGGTCTGATTAAGCGGGCACACAAACAAACAAATTGAAGCTTTGTTTTATGCTTCGTAGATAGTAGTAATATGCTTTGTTGTGATTCTGTCTGGTAGTGGTTCGTTCGTCGATGAATCCACGTTATTTTAAAATGAACCTTGTGGTTGATAACATAAAGATTGAGTATGGCTTGTCTAGAATATTCATTTTGAGACTGATATTTTCTTGTTTATATCTTCAGGTAGAGCATACTCCAACATGTACGGTATCTACTGCATGGTTATTTTCTTCACCACCACAATCTCTTTATACGGAGTGTTATCAGAGGTGTTGGAACGAGGACTCAGTTACAAGGAGCTGGGGTTATTCGTGATAGTGGGGTACTGCATGACGCTGCTCTTCATCATCTGCAATGAGGCTTATCATGCTTCCAGGAAGGTGAGTATTTACCATCCTACCACCATCATACCACTGTAGAGAGTTCACTAGCGAGACAAGGTCAGATCGATGAGGAAATTGATTGACTGGACTAGTCTGATAAAAAAACTTGAGAACATTATAATGAATTAATTTATACAGTATCTGGTAACATGTACTATTAGATAGGTAAAGAACGAAACCACTATAGACAGATTTTAAAAATAAGACTAAAATTAACATTATCAAATTAACCGTCATCATAGCGCATGCAACTGTGTCGAAATATCGGGATACTCAAAAACTCACAAATCTTGGTAAATATCCCGGTTTTAGTACAAATAGTGTTCATAATCATGATAGTTAAAAAGTTATATCGACTAAAATTAGATTAATTGACTGAAATGCTTTTGAAATAGGTTAGATTTCCTTGCTTAATTTCCAAAAATTTAAACAAAAAACACATAGTGCTATTGATAGGTCCAAAATGATATCTTTCGTTTTATAAGGAATTTCTATAGCGCTATGAAAGTGTCATAAAATAAATAATAAAAAATAATGGCGCTTATCTTGGTCAACGCATAAGCATTGCAATTCAGCGGGGCAATACAGCCAGTGTCTTGGGGACAGTTCCGCCTGGTAGGAATCTGGAGCTATTTATTAATTATTTTTTTATTAATTTATTTGCAACGGTCTTTAGATGATTCAACTGCTTTTTCTGTATTTTAGTAATGTGAATATGTATTGAATATTCTGTACTAGCTGTTGCCCGTAACTTCACTACTAAATGTGTAGCTAACCTAAAAATAAAGCTAAACTCGCTGTTGCAACTTGAGTTGACATCCCATTTTTATCTCATGGGAACTGATTTATGGGTAGCCTATGTGGTAATCCATGTACGTATATAATGTACGAATATACCAAATTTCATCAAAATCGGTTCAGCCGTTACAACGTGATTGAGTAACAAACAACAAATAAACGAACAAACATCAAAACTTTAATATTTATAATATTTTTAACATCACATTATTAAAAATAAACAGTTTATATGCTTGTGTACCAAAACATTGTTCTAGTACAAATGTAGGGAACATTTTTTTGGGAACATTGCAAATTTTTATAACATTTTCTAAAGTAAAAATTGTAAATAAGCACAGACCCGAGACAAGTGGAAAGAGTTAAAGCCTTTGCCCTTCGGCAAGTAAAGAATTAAAAAATATGTACAGTTAAGTTTTTAATTTCGCGTAACAATATTAGCAAACATAGAACTGAAAAAACACAATACTTTTTTATACTAGTGGTTCGCCCCGAACTGAGATCTCGCTAGTCTACCATAAAAACAAAAAAAAAATATTATTCGTAATCCTTGACTATCACAATAGTAACACGAAATTAATTACCAACTAACTTGACTTACAGTTTCATTCAAATTACAGGTAACGGGAGTTCATGTTATTTGGTTACTCTTTTTTGGGGTACAAATTGCAGTTATTCTAGATTTCAGACTTTTGCCTATATTTGTAATACTTAAGCTACACGCATACGAAATTACAGAACTGTGGGGTCACTGGTGTGTCATGTGAATTTGTACTAAAAACGGGATATTTACCATGATTTGTGAGTTCTTGAGTGTCCCGATATTTCGACGCAGTTGCATGCGCCATGATCACGGGTAAACTGATCTTATTGATGGTTATTGATGATGATGTAGTTTACCCGTGATCATGGCGCATGCAACTGCGTCGAAATATCGGGACACTCAAGAACTCACAAATCATGGTAAATATCCCGTTTTTAGTACTTACAAGTAGTGTTAATAACCATGATAGTTTCAAAAGTTACATGTGAATTTGGTCAATGTTTAGTTTTTATAATGGCTAATAACTCAAAAACAACCAAATCTTTTCTAAAAATAAAATCGGGATCGATATGTATTAATGAAGATCTTGCATTTGACGAATCAGTTGATCTAACAGTCTCATTTTCATTTTTTTTACCCATTTTGAACCCCAATATTTCAACCCCCCCCCCAATTTTTCATCTCATTGAGTCACACCAAAATTGTGCCATCATTACCTACCTATGTACCAAATCGGTCGGTACCGCTATGATCGGATAAACGCTTCGAAAGTTATCCTCGGACAAACAAACATACATACATACAACGCCGTTTTGAGTCGATTTAGAGATCTCGCTTCACTCGATCAATTAAACTCGTAGACACACAAGCTGTAAGCACAAGCCCAAGCCGACTGTAAACTCCTGCAGCAGTCGTGTTGCCTAGCACTTAACACCTCGCTACTGTTTTGCAATTTTACACTTTCTCGTTATTATTTCAGGTTGGATTGGAGTTTCAAATGCGTCTTCTAAACGTGAACCTGGGAGCAATCGACCGAAGCACTCAACGCGAAGTGGAGATGTTTTTAGTGGCCATATCTAAGAACCCGCCCATCATGAACCTGGATGGCTTTACTAATATCAACCGGGAGCTGTTTACAGCTGTAAGTTTTTAAACTTAGTTTGAAAAAGAACTGCCCGGGGCAGTACCTATTTCTACTGTGTTTTTAGGCAATGCATCCTAAAGCTCGTGCTACCTACAATGCTTTGTTTGAGTCCACTCAGGTGGGTCATTTGCACCAAAAATTAAAAATGTTATAATGAATACTAAAAAATACTAAAAATCACTTCGAAAATAATACCTACGACTGTATTTAGAAAACTTTCGTGATTTATTTCAATCATTATTATAAATACCTACGACTATGCCCCTGTTTGTATTATCATCATCATCATCACCATATTCGGAAGTTAATGCGAAACATAGGCCTCCTCCTTAAGTTTTCAGAGTGATCGATCTTGTGCGCCTTGAATCCAATGGCTACAATAAACCTATAAAGGTAGGTGGTAGGAGGACGTCTTTCGATCTAGGAGGCCGTCCTACACTGCGCTTTCCAGTGCGTGATCCCTACTCACGAATCTTTCGGCCCGAATATAGGGTGTTTGATAATATACGCACAAAAATGAAAGGGGTTATTTTAATGAGCTTAATAAATAAATTTGTGAAATGTTTACCATAGAAATGTGAAATTTATTTTGTCATATAAAATCAAACACTTTATTAAACTTATGTTGTGCTATTGCATAATGCTTGCCATCTAACCACAGATACTGTATTATCGTCTCGAATCTCTTGTTGTCCGTTTCTAACCCAAAACCGCAGCCATTTTCGAAAGAGATATCAAATCGGCCTTTATTTTTGAATGTCGATTGCAAGAGTAGGCAGTAAGTTTTATATCGAATTAATCACCTAAACGTAGTCGATTTTCTTTAAAATTTGATAATATAACTAGTAGTTTTTATCCGAGAAGTCGTTTTTTATATTTTGAGAAACGAATATCGTTAGTATACTCGTATAACCAAACACCCTGTATATTAGATTAGAAAATTTTTGATTGCACTAATAAAAGAATACGTAGGCGAACTTAATGCTAATTATAATTTTCTTCCAGCAAATCTTTGTGTAATGTAGATTACACAAACATAGTACATTTGTGTCTGTGAACGGTTTCATTAAAATATTTTATTTATTTTTAGAATATTTCCTTCATGTCTACGTACCTGATTGTGCTGATGCAGTTTAAGCTGACCCTGCTACGTCAGAGCGCGCGGAAGGCAGTCAAGGGTATCTACAGAGCCATTTTCAACAACACCTTTACCACCGCCATGATGGGCGATGATGATGATGATGATATTGAGGAGTGAGCCTAAAGTAAAGTAGACTAACATGTATGTAGTATGTACGTGTATTAGTAGTAACTACGTGTTTTGTTATCTATGACAATAAATTAAAACATGCATAGGGCTTGTGGTTAGTATTGTTGTAAAATAGGCTTTTATCAAATTCATTACCCTAGAAAACTTTATATTTTCGAACAACCTTAGTATCAAGTTCTAAAATATGAAACAGCCTGTATAAAATAGGTAAACAAATAATGTTCATTCATCATTTAAATAGGTGATTGCTAAACTGACTAAGCGGCTGAGTCGCAAAGGTTTTGCCGATTTACGTTAATTTTTTTTAGGGTTCCGTACCCTATTACTAAAGTAAAACGGGACCCTATTATTAGGACTCCGCTGTCTGTCTGTCTGTCCGTCTGTTACCAGGCTGTATCTCATGAACCGTGATAGTGAGACAGTTGAAATTTTAACAGATAAAGTATTTCTGTTGTCGCTATAACATCAAATACTAAAAACAGAATAAAATTAATATTTAAGGGGGGCTCCCATACAACCAACGTGATTTTTTTGGTCGTTTTTGCTCGATATTGATAACGGCAACAGGTAGACGCTTGAAATATTCACAGAATATTTAGTTGTATATTTACTTTAAAAAAATAAATAATTCAATTAAAATAAAACAAATATTTTAGGGGGGAGCCCCCCAAAATATTTGTTTTATTTTAATTACAACAACATTTTACATACAACAAACGTTATTTGTACGGAACCCTTCGTGCGCGAGTTTGACTCGCACTTGGCTGGTTTTTTCTTTTTATTTTATATGTATCGATTATTGTATAAATAATCAAGCTACTGGTATAAAACCCACCTCTAAAATCAGTTAATACGATTCCGGATGTGTGTTTTAAATTAATGTCGCACATAACAAAACAGGTTGTATAATATTTCTATAGCTGTATTGAATAAATTCCTTTCTGATTAGTAATAACTTATTTGGTCTTATTACATTCATAAGAGATCAAATTACACTATTGTTTTTAAGCAAAAGCTTTACTTTAATATGACCTACGTTTAATATGGCTAAGTTGCTGTAATATATTTTAGGCTAAAACTTGTAACCTATTTTTAATTTTAGTTATAGTTTGAGTATATAGTTTATTGATATTACTTTTTTAAGTGTAGCATAGTAGCTATGTATCCCCAAAGTAAACATATATTTATAAAAAAATTCTTTTATTCATATATAAAAAAAATTATAATGTTAATAACTTAATAATAATGTTAATATTTAATTATTTTTAAAAGTTATTAACATTTTCATTAAGTTCAAACTCGGGGTGTGCCAAAGAGCGATGGAACGTAGCATTTTAGGTGGTAAGCGAACCGATAGAATCCGCAGCACTACTCTACGCTCTACGACCGGAATCATCGAAGTGGGATAAGGCCGCAAGACTCAAATGGGACTGGGCGGATCATGTCACGCGAATGCACCCTGAAAGGTGGCCTAAGATCTCCACCGACTGGCATCTACAGGACGACGACAACGAGGCAGACCACGAAAACGTTGGCGCGACGATCTGGATGGGTTCCACTCTAACTGGCAGGAGATTTCTGGAGAACGCAAGGAATAGAAGGAAATGGGGGAAACCTTTTCCCAGCAGTGGGACAGTATAGGTTATTGAATAATCCATTTTATTATTTATAAATTATAACATTAAATCTTTATGGTACAGCTAATATCAGAGACACTATTAACTGATCTACATCAGTTTATAACAAATTCCCATCTTAATAGAACGCTTCGTTATAACAGTGTGAGATTTTGTTGTCGTTTAATTATCCTTTTTGGCTTAATGTTATCTTTCTGCAGGTGAGTTTGTTTAGGTTTGGCGGGCATGTTTACTTTTGGTTAAAAACACACGGTACGGGAATTAAATGATTTATGCCGTATGTAAAATACTATAAACTTATATGGCAAAATTATTGCTACTGAATAGTACTTCTTTATAATATAATCATATTATAAAGAAGAGAGGTTTGTAGTTTTGTATGTTTGTAACGGATAAACTCAAAAACTACGGGTCCGATTTCAAAATATTTTTTACCATTAGAATCCTACATTATCCCTGAGTAACAAAAGCTATATGTATTACTAAAAAAAATAGGGATCCCTACTAAAACATCAATAATGTAACCCAAGGTGTAAAAAAAATTGCCATACTTTTGTTTTTCATAAATAAATGTCCACCCGTGCGAAGCCGGGACGGGCCGTTAGTTTATAATAAAAATGATTATGGAGCCATACCATTATTCAACGATTATGATTGATGTTCCTGCCATAAGCTGGCAAATTTTCAAAGGTGTTGTCATAGCAACGGCGGTCATTGAAATTAGTAGATTACCGAAAGGTATTTTATGTTAAGTTATGTTGGACCAACATGACCATTGAATGCGGAAAAGGGAGTCCACAAATAATGTTGGTTTCTTTTACGTATTCATACTCTGTGTGTGGTCCATTATGCGTGAGAGAGTTGACATATCCGGCCTAACTCCGACCAGAAGCGTAGAAGTTTCCTGGGGTCTTCGTAGGCTTCACGAAAAGACCGTGGATTGCTCAGGATTTCTACATGTTGTGCTTCCACGCATTCCAGGACTACGTGGGTAGCTGATTCTTCTTCGGTAAAACATCCCCTGCAGAGTGGGCTGTCTGTTGCTCCGATGGTGTAAAGGTGTTTGTTCAGGGGACAATGTCCTGTAAGGGTCCCCACGATGATTCGAAGGTCCAGTCTTTGAAACTTGAGCAGTCGATATATCTGCAGTTCACGGTCTGTGTCCAACGTTCGTTGACATTTTACAGTACGATTTCGAGTACGAGATCTATGTTCGTAGCTGAGTGAAAGGTGGTGGTATGGAGGTGGGCCTATAGCCGTGGTTTCCGATCCTTTTTTAGCTAGTTCATCTGCAGCATTGTTGCCCAGTGATCCGTTATACCCCTTGATCCATTGTAAAATTACCTTGTTTTTTGTGGCGATTCTTTCTAGGGCTAAGTGGCATTCGTAAACGAGCTTGGAGTTACATCTGTGACTCTCAGGAGCTCTGATTGTTGCTGTATTGTTGGAGAGGATTCGTTTGTTGTAGTCTTCGATCTGCCTTCTGTTTATTGCAGTAACTGCTTTAGTAATAGCCATGCATTCACATTACCAAAAGATATAGATAGATAGAATTTTGCGATTTTGCGAAGATACCATTGTCATAGTGAAGCGATTGGTTAAGTAGAATTGGGCACTAGTTATGTGCCTTTCGAGATTAGTTGATTTTTTTTAATGGCTAGATAAGTTGGTGGTACCTACTCTAATTTAAGTGGCAGGCATACCACAGCAAGTTACAATGCAATTTTACTTTTGCAAATGTTCCATGCATTTGTTTTAGTAGTGTCTATTGAAATAATTAGGTGACCATGGGAGGAGTATTGTAATTTAGAACCCATGGAACTAGCTTATGGTACTATTGCGTATTAACCGTATTTAGTGCAGCTCGCAGATATATCTTTACTAAAATGAACTATTAAGTGTCTGATCCGCACTATGTCTCATAATGTAATTATGGTGTCAGGTGCTAGGAACCGTTGAGTGCATATTATAAAAAAAAATCCAGCTCATCAAAATTAAAAGGGCGTGTTCAGAGAGGAAGGAGGTCGCGCCGAATCTCGGCCAATCTCATTCTTCCTTCAGCGAGATTCCGGTATTTGTCTCGGCAAATATCACGTATTTATTTTAATTTTATCACTGTGATTCTAGGATTACGACAGAAGCAATCTTGAATAAAAATGTCTTAAATAAAAAAAATTATGTAAATAGTGTTTTTAAAATAAATCCAACGCATTTACCCTATGAATACAAATTTTGTAAAATTTCACGTGAAATCTCACGGGAGAGGGAGAGGAGGTTGGGGCAAATCTTGCGACATCTCACCAGGAGGGGAGGGGGGCTCAAAAATCGTCAAGAACACCTCACGTAAATAATGGACGCCCCCTAATGGGAAAGCCATGGTTCAGTAATGGTCATCAAATAGATGATGGTTTTAAGTTTCAACAACTTTGACTTCAACGCGACAAATTTGCCGCACCGCAACGTGTGTTCAACTTACCCCACATTTATTCTGTAACTTCATTAAGAAAATTATTTTTCCTCTTGGTTGAGGCGAGATGAGATTTGCTACAACCTTATTGCTTATTTTTTCAATAGGGAAAAAGCTAATCTTATAAAGAGATTGTAATAAAACCTTCGCCTTGTAATGATGTCTAGTACTTTTGTTCATAACAGATGAATTACGCAGATTGTTTCAAATTACAATTTATTCAAAATTCAAAATACAATATGTATCATTGTTTGTCCAAGTATAACTTTTGAATTGTTGATCCGATCATCGTGAAATTTGGTTTATAGGTAGGTAATTAGTGATGGCACAATTCTGGTGTGACTTAATGAGCTAAAAATGTGGGAGTGATTGTTGAGATATTGGAGTTTAAGAGTGATAAAAAAAACAAAATTGAACTATCATATGGCACATTTAATGAAAGGTGCATCAGTACATTTTGACCCTGTTTTTATTTTTAGCTTTGTAGTTTTTATGTTATAAACCACAATAAAAACTGAACTTTGGCGAAATTCGCAGGGTACACCAGTGAGTTTTAAGAACAAAAATATAGGGAAAAGTCTGAAATCCAGAATAAATGCAATTTCGAATCCAAAAAAAGTGTAGCCAACTTACATGAATTTCCGTTACCTGTAATTTGAATGAAACTGTAAGTCAAGTTTTTTGTGATATATTTCGGGGCACTATTTTTTATAGTCAAAGATTTTAGATAATTTATTTTCATAATTATAAATACGGGATTTATCACGTACGTCTCGACTCGACACGAGGCGAGACGTACTGGTTACTGGTCACTCCGAAGATTGAATGAATGAATCAGAATGAAGAAGAAGGTTACGGGTTCAAGTCCCGTCAAGGCTTGAAATTAGTGTGATGGTTTTAAAAATCTTGAAACTCTGAAAATTAATCTACGGCTGATATAATGATAGGTTACAGTAGCATTTGTACCACCAAAGGCACCACTCGCAGTTACCGAGCCTTCAAAATAGAATAGCCTCCTTACACTAAATACTAGTAAAACGAAATATATGTGCTACAGTATGACGGCCGCGGGAGACCCAGGAACCAACATTAATGTAAAGATACATACCTTTCCTTGTAATCGTAACAGTCGTGAATCATGTAATTGCTCTAATTTGACCCGTGTTAATACTATTAAATACCTTGGACTCGTTATAGATGATAAGCTTAACTGGAACGTGCACATAGAAACAATGACGTCTAGAATCAGAAAACTTATTTATGTGTTTCGAACTCTTCGAGTAGTTGCTGAGACCAAACTTATTATACAAACATATAAGGCTTTATGTGAATGTATCCTAAGATATTGCATTTGTGCATGGGGTAGAGCGGCAAAATCTCACCTCATCACCGCTGAACATGCACAACGTGCCGTTCTAAAGGTACTTTTATACCTACCCTACAGGCACCCTACTACAGACGTTTATGAGAAAACTAGTGTGCTTAGCATCAGAAAATTATTTATTTATGAAAGTTTACGTCGCTACCATAGAAAAATTGTTCCCTATCTACCTGATCTACAGAAAAGGGTTGACCGCTGTCCTGTTCCAATAGTTAGATCCCGATTTGCACAAAAACAATATAATGTCGTTGTTCCCCATCTGTATAATGTGCTTAATAGAGTGCTCAGGGTGAAGAAGAAGAGTAACGTTGAAATAAATAAATAATACTTACCTGGCTCAAAGAATTTGATTACGATGGTGTTGAAGCAATGTTAAATGGCTTTTATTGTTGATGTTTTCTTTTTGTATTCCTAAGTTCCTATCACTACACTACCTACATACGCGAATATCTTAAACACTAAATACATACATAGATATTACATATATTTATAGATGCTGATAATTGTAAACAATGTATATAAATATATATTATAATCTAATTACTAAGCAAAACATGCACCTAAGTATAGCACCTACTACGTTACAGACTTGAATTTGAGAGAGCTTAGGTATTTCTTTTAAATACTTACTTTTTTAGTTATATGATTTATTCTTTTTAATTAATGCTTAAACTTAACTATACTATCTTTGCTAGACATAATTTAAAATATACACATGATGGGAGAAGCCACTGGCACCTGAAAAACAGTTTTTTAACTAGTTCGGGAGCCTATGGATTCAAATTTGACTATGTCATACTTAATTATGTCAATAAATAAATTTTTACTTAAATTTTTACTTTACTTTTACTTAAAAAGGTTATTAAAACGCCCTTTGTGAGAATAATCTCTGGGCCACGAGGATAAACCTTTCTTTTTTACTGCAATATCATAAAAAAAACAAAAACTCGAAAAGAAACAAACTATCCAATAAAAGAAACTTGCAAACTTTTCCACAAAACAGGATAACGGATAAACATCATTATCCCTACGTAAAACATAGTTTGTAAAACATACTCCCTCGGATAGCTCGTTAGCTTCAGTACCTAACATGAATAATTTATTAGAACCAACTAATTAATATAACCATCTAAATCAATATTCAATTTGCATTCTTAGAATATTCAAGGTTTAGTTGAGCAGCTGCTCATGAAATGGAAATTATGTTATCCTAACTGTCGTCACTAAAAAAACTCTCAAATAACTGTAAAAGTCACTTAACTTTAAAAGTAATTTCTTAGAGTATTATTCTTAGCTAGTATCAGCCAGGCTAGCCTAACCGTCCCAGATGTTTCTACTGTAGATTTGAGTAAAATTACGAATCACGAAGATTTAAGCGAAGAGAATACCCACATAGAAATATTTTACCGTTAGATTTTGCACTCTCTACGCTAAGTCATTTTAGTCTATTCTTCTATAAAGAGGAAAGTCTGCTTAGCTCGGATTTGGTTTCGTTAGTTAAGGGTGTAGATCTATTCCATACGCTTCAATTGTGTACCAAAGTAACCGCTTACTTCAGAGCCTATTTTGATGTCGTTATACACATATGAAATATTTTAATATTGGATTTTAACTTAATTAATATTTTTTGCCTAGCAACAAGTTTCCTACGCTGATAAAATAAATCCGCTACTGTAAAAATTCAAGCCAGCTTTTAACTTTGAATATGTTCCTGCAATTTGCTGATCAAGGAAACTACTAATAAAAAATTCCCGCAACAGCTTCTAATAGAACATCTGCAGCCAATAAACTATAGCTTATTTCAGCTTTAATACAGCTTTGAAATACGAGCATGAAATTAGATTCAGCACTCGATATTTCAAGTTGATTGAATAAAAAATTCAGTGCTGCCCACTGAAATAGCGAGTTAAAATACAAAATTACCAGTAGAAGTGAAACTTGTTAATACATCCTGATAGTGGCATGTGTCAATAGACGAAATTATCTAAGTGCGGCAGGTACAGCTATATACAATTGAGTTATTTAAGTCGTTCTAACCGAGATATTTCTTGACTTCTAACAACTTATGTCACTATCTTTATATTTTACTAAATATTATATTTTACTAAACTAGAAACAAAATTAGCTACTCACAGTATGGAAATAATACAAATAAGGTCTTTCAATTCATTTACAGACTAAGGAGTGAGCATGCGCAAACGCATGTATAAAATGAGTTTCTATATGCTAGTTTCATTACCTTTTTATGTTTGAAAGACTGAAGGCAAATTAATTGAGATTGAACCGAAATATAAAAGTCTGAGTGGGGGATATTTATGTACCTATTTAAATTTCAGCTCAATTTTACGGCTGTTGGCTTGAATATTGCAAAAAGGTTTTTTCATAAAGTGCCATGTAAAATTAAGGGCATATTTAATAACATTACTACAAAAAAACTACGAGCTTTACAGTAGTCACATTTGATGTGTAACATCTGACCACCGCGCGCGCTTCCTTCGGTTTCCTGTTACACATTTCCGTCCCTTTTGCCAAAATCACTCCCACAGACCGAGAGGAAAGATGTTACATATTTAAAAAAAAAACAACAAAATGGAAAAGTAAACCAACTAGAAGTTAAAACAGAAAAATTCAAGCAACCTTTACTAGGTCGTCTATTTAGTGCCCCCCCCCCCACAATACGCTATTCTGTGTTTTTCAGTTGCTGGTCTTTATTCATGATCATTTTCACGCTGGCGTGATTTATTAGTATCCCAATCAATAATTGGGGATAACTTAATAGGATACAAGATATTTATTTGCATAAACAAGTGTACAATAAAGTCTTAAAGTCAAAAACTACTAATTACTGAGGGCGCACATATAAAAAAAAAATTACACAACAAACCAAACCAATCAATAATCATAGCACCTACGATTACGTGTTTACACAGAGTATGTATTATAAATCACAGTAGTTGTTCTTTTTATTGATCGAGCGAAGCGAGATCTCCAAATCAACTTGACCAAATCGGCATTGTATGAATGTATGAGCTGAAAATGTGGATGGTTGTTGAGATATTGGGGTTCAAGAGGAGTAAAAAAAGTTAAAATTAGACTATTAGATCAAATAGGATGTCAAATGAAAGGTCTTCATTAGTACATTTTGACCCCGTTTTTATTTTTAGTTAAGTCTTTGCAGTTTTTGAATTAATAGTCTTATCTAAAAGTGAACTTTGATATAATTCACAGGGTACGCCAGTGACCCCACTGTGCTAATGAAATTTGGTATGCGTGTAGCTTTAGTGACACAAATATAGACAAAAGTCTGAAGCCAGAATAACTGCACTTTGTACCCCACAATACAGTAACCAATTTACATGATCTCCCGTTACCTGTAATTTGAATGAAACTGTAGGTCAAGTAGCTTAGTTATTTATTTCGTGGCACTATTTTGATAGTCAAAGATTACAATTAATATTTTTTTTATATTTATGGGAGACTCGCGAGATCTCAATTCGGGGCGAACCACTAGTTTATAAGAGAAAAGATAAAAAAAACTTTTGATTTCTACTATCTAAAACTTAAATGTAAAGCTTTTTAAAACTAGCTCGTTTATTTTGATTAGAAACTGTAGCATTTTCGGTACCTAGGTAAAACTGTATTTATACAAAAATATTCAGACTTAAATCGTAATGTTAGGAAAAATGGTTATTTTGTTCGTCTATGATAATTTTCTTTCAAAGATTAGATGACTTCGCAAAAGTTAATTTAAAATAATGTTTGTTGGGTCTTTGGGATATAATGGTCCAACTTTAGTTTTATATTATAAGTATTTGGGCTTGAATGTACGTAAATTAGTTTTAAGTTGAATCTTCTTGTAGGTACTGGTTTCTAGATCATTAGGTTTCTAAACTATCTCGACCCTTGTATAAGGATCCAACCTAACCCACGTAATGGTTTTTTTTATTTATTGCAAATTATTTAAGACACTTGAGTGTCCCACTCAAGAACACTCAAGAACTCAAAAATCATGGTAAATATCCCGTTTTTAGTACAAATAGTGTTAATAACCATGATAGTTTCAAAAGTTATATCCCTACAAGTGTCTCTTTAAGACTAAACATTGCTCTGATGCATCTTTTCTGCGCTATAAATACCTACCTTTGCTGTGTTTCTAGAGTTTCCCCAGAATATGACTCCATACCTCAGTACTGAAGCAGTATGGCCATAGTACGTGTGAGTAGAGCCGGTGTATCGGTATCTTTACTTAATTTGTAAAACGCATAAGAGAATTGGATAATTATTCTATTCTTTCTCCACGAATAATTAATAGTTAGATGATTCAACTGTTTCTTATGTAATTTATATTCTTGTAAATAATTGTCTATGGTTTACGAATAACTAGATAGGGTGAATCTGATATAACTCTTGTATGTATGTATGTTTGTTTGTTTGTCTGGGTCTGAAATTTGATATATAGGTAGGTATGAGCTTAAATGAGCTAAAAATTTTGGGGGGTTGCTGAGATATTAAGGTTCAAGAGGGGTAAAAAAAATCAAAATGAAACTATTAGGTCAAATGGCACGTCTAATGAAAGGTCTTTATTAGTACATTTTGATCCCTTTTTTTAGTTTAATCCTTGTAGTTTTTGAGTTATTAGCCATAATAAAAACTGAACTTGGACGAAATTCACAGGGTACATCAATGACCCCACAGTGCTGAAATTTGGTATTCGTGTAGCTTTAGTGATACAAATATAGGGAAAATTCTGAGATCCAGAATAACTGAAATTTCTACCTCCAAAAAGAGTAACCAATTTACATAAACTCTTCTTACTTGTAATTTGAATGAAACTGTAGGTGAAGTTAATAGGTTTTGCATTTCGTGGCACTATTTTATTAGTCAAAGATTATGAATAATATTTATTTTTGTTTTTTGGGAAATTTGCGAGCTCTCAGTTCGGGGCGAAACACTAGTTATTAACAAGTTATCATCATCATCATCATCATCATCAAGCTATAACAGTCCACTGCTGGACGTAGGTATCTCCCAAGGTGAGCCATTGAGTCCGATCCTTAGCTCTTTTCATCCAATTTTTTGCAGCTATAGCGCGCACAACATCACTCCATCTAGCCGGAGGGCGTCCTACACTTCGCTTGCTTAGACGTGGTCTCCACTCCAGAACACGTTTTTAACAATTATTAACAGGGAACTTTTTAAAAATAAAATAACCGACTTCAGATAACAGAAAAAATCAAACGCTCAGTACATTAGTGCGATACAATTATTTGACTCGGGTAAGAATAGAAAAGACATCATATAAACTCTCGCATTATGCGATGTAGGCAACGCAGGCAATAACTCAAGCTTAGCCTGGCTTGAAAAAGGAAGTAGAGGGGGTACCACCTGTTGCTATGGCAACCTCTCCTTAATCCCATAAGAGGAATTTTGAGTTTTATCCATATGTGCTCAGGATATAAAATCGTTTGCGGTTTTTGGAGAAAAGTGTCCAATATTTGCTCTCATATGATCCGAAATTATGTTGAACAATGTCACGTGCCCCAGCTGCTTTTAGAGGTGGATACTGTTTATATATATTTTTCTCATTATACAAAACGTGTGGACTATTTTTATTATGTTTCTACCTCTATTTATAAAACATATGTATGTGAAAATTTGTATTAATGTTTGTGGTAAAACTGATACTCGTAGATGGAACAACGATCTGCGCACTTTATGTGGTAGAGATGAGAAATGCGGTGAACTTGATGATGATCAATGGATCAAAGAATGAATGAATGAATGAAAATTCTTTATTAATATCGTTAAGAATTATCAAAGAAATATGAATGGGTAGGAGATGTTCAATGGACGTCGTAAAAGTGACGTCAGTTAAATAAAAAACCGTTAAATCAATAACTTTCTATTTGAAATAAATATTAGCAACATTAATTTGTCATCATTCCACATGCACCAGTTTTTAAATAAAACCAACCGTATTGAATTCCGTCCATCGATATACGAGTTACTAGCTGCCGCTCGCAGCTACGCATGCCTCGTTTGACAATAAAAATATTTCCCTGCTTTTGCGCAGTCTGATAAAAAGTAGCCTCTGTTCCCAAATCCAGTCATAATTTATATACTAAATCTCATTGAAATTGGTCCTGCCGTTTAGTCTAGGAGCGTAACAAACAAACAGAGGAGTAAGGATGATACCAGTTAGAGACACAAGCATAAACAAGGCTTATATTTTCTTTTATTGTTTTTATAACTCCCTTCTTTTAGCTTTGCGGCTCAAAAACGTATAAAGTCCTTTAAAGCAAATTTAACTCCTTTTTTCGACAGTTCGCTCATATTTTTTTGTATGATACTTGGAGATGGAGCAAGTAAATGGGCCATCTGATGTTAATTGATAACCATCGCGTATAAAAAGATAGCCTAGTAGGACACGCACCTAAAACAAGTCCAATGATGCATTGCCCTTCATCCATCAACATGAAGCATACATAAGTAAAGCCTCATATACCTGTAAGTTCTATTGTGCCGGCACCTCTTCAACCCGTAGCACAATAATGCTGCTGGGCGGGATATTTATCTAAAACTATCAAAAATCTACATTTAAGTATTGATTTACACTTCAACTTAATTCTAATCTGAAATCTGGTCTAGAAAAGCTAACAATAGAAAATAATGGAAACAGCTGGAAGAAGCCTTTGTGTCAGATACGCTGACCTCTAAACCGGGACACCCGAGTTATAAGAATATAAATAAATAAATATTACTATATATTTCACACAGCGCTATCTAGCCCCAAACTAAGCAGAACTTGTACAATGGGAACCAGATAACTGATAGAATACTTATATACTTTTTTTTGTAAATACATACTTATAATATATAGAAAAACAACCAGACCCGGAACAAATATCTGAAGATCATGCAAGCATTTGTTTCGCGGCGGGAATCGAACCCACTACCTCCTGTGTCTCAGCCGGCTATTCGCCCACTGCACCACGGAGGTTGTCAATATAAGTTAAAACAGTTTAGTATTATTAGTACCAGCAATAAAGGTTTGTATAGAGTTCTAGAGACGAAATAAAACCCCAAATCGAACACTACTTTCACTAAGACCACACCTCAATCGATTGTGATCAATCAAAATCCCATTCGGTTGCGTCGCTTCGTCGGCGTCGAATCTCATAATGTCCTACTTGTACACCATACATCATGGTACTATTTGTTAAACTATGTCATTGTTATACTAACATGGTGTTCCATTCGCTTTCAGGAACTCTGATTTGATTCCATCATAACTTGGCCCCTTATTCTATTTAAGCTGCATAATTAATCTGTTATAGGAAACTACTGATTTCATTGTGTGATTTTCGCTGCTAGGATAATCTTACTGGAATAATCGGTCAGGCACAACAACCTCTATCTCCACGATACAAGCTTGGCTTAGTTTGTAAACAGTATATACGAAATAGTTTATAAGCTCTCAACGTTTGCACGCTTTATGATATATAAAATAGTGTAATTGTACTATACATAAGTTCTCGCGAGTCTCCCAAAACACAAAAAAAATATTCCTAGGGCGACTCTCGCAACGATGCCTTAACGTATTTAGTGGCGAAATATGATTTAAAGAGTTGTCAAATCATACAAATACATAAAATTTAAAAATGTTTAGTCGCTAAATACGTTTAGGGATCGTTTTGCAAGCCGACCTTAATCTTTGACTACTAAAATAGTGCTACGAAATGCACAACCAACTAACTTGATCTATAGTTTTATTCAAATTACAGATAACGGGATTTCATGTAAATTAGGTTTTTGTTGAAATTGCAGTTATTCTGGATTTCAGACTATTCCCTATATTTCTATCACTAAAGCTAAACTAAAGCACATACCAAATTTCATCACTGTGAGGTCACTGGTGTACCCTGTGAATTTTGTAAAAGTTCAGTTATTATTAAGGCTAATAACTTAAAAACTACAAAATTTAAACTAAACATACAAACGGTATCAAAATGTACTTAAAAAGACCTTTTATAAGATGATTATATGGTCAAATGGTACGTACCATTTGACCATATAATCATAGCATTTATAGTTGTTAGTATAGCATTTTATTTTATTTTACCCCTTTTGAAGCCTAATATCTCAACAACTCCCCCCCCCACACATTTTTAGCTCATTTAGTTACACCAAAATTGTACATATATACCAAATTTCACGATGATCGGATAAACGATTCGAAAGTTATCCTTTGACAAACAAACATACATACAACGCCGAAATGCCCAATTTGGTTTAGAGATCTCGCTTCGCTCGATCACATATTTGTCTTATTTTAATTTTCATACAATATCGCTATGTTTTTGCTATCCACCAAGTATTGCATAAACACTTTATTCACAGGCTTCGAAACCGGAAAACTTTATAAACCGGTTTCGCCTTAAATACCTAAAACCTTGTCTTTTAAGTTTCGTTCTATCATAACCTCTGCATAAACTGGTAATGCAAATAAAGGTTTTTATAAGGTTTCGGTCGAAAAATTAGTATAGAACGAAATCGATTCATTCCATTGGCCGGCCGATTGGCTGAAAAAAATTTGCGCTGCACCACGCGCCCCACGCCGAACCCCAGACATAGACTTGCAAAATAAACCGATTTATAAGGTTTGTATAGTGTTCGCGCTCCGAATGAAACTATCATAATAACGTTATGTACCGGTTATTAACCGCTAAATAAAAAAACTTTAACAGTGGCGATTGAAAAATTTTAAAACGCCAGTCTGTAAAATCTCCGCTATTGATAGAGGAGCTTATGATAGAGCAGTGTGTCCTTCTGTTAGCAGTTTTAAAAACATGGCCGTGAAAACCCCTCATTGTAAAATCGTTCACGATTTTCACCTGTGAGGAACTGAAGAAGACTAATAGTACTCGTAACATGTTTTTATTTTATTTTTACAGTAACACCAAAGCGACAATGCAAAACCTTAATATCTAGTACTCATAAACTACTTATTTACACTTAAACTAGATAGGTCCTACTTATAAAATGCAAGACCATATCTGTGAATTTTGCCAAGGTAATATTGAAAATATCTTTGGCTAGACAGTTGTGTTTATTTGAATTTCTAACATATAATTAAAGAACTTACAAACTTTGACTGCTGTCACTTCAGAATGCAGTTGTAACTCAGATGTCGAAGTCAGACGTAACTCTAAAATAGTTTCGTCTGTAATTGAACTCCAGGTACTTACAGAATAACAAAGAACTTACTTGCATTTGAGTGAAAAGTTTTATACTGTGAAGTTCTTGCTCCAAAAGCATAATACAACAAAAACACTTTTGAGTAAACAGAAAGGAATGTTTAAAAATTATTTGTTAGATTAGATTAGATAGATTAGATAATTTCTTTATTGAACACCATTAAATATAAACATATAAAATAAAATACACTTGTAAATCTTAGGTGCAATGGGCGGCCTTATCACTTAAAGCGATCTCTTCCGGACAACCTTTGGGTGGGCAGGATCAATAGTATGTGAACAAATAAGGACGGCATTTGTTTAGCTTGAAATTGATCAAAATAACTCAGAATCACAAATCCTATCAATTTCGGTTTAATTACTGGAGGGAAACGAGATCGCCAAATCAACTCGAACGAATCGGAGCTGTGTTCTGGGTATATTTTATTAATAATTGTAAATAATATTAATAGTGAACCACCTGAAAAATATTTGTTTGTTTTGTTTGGAGTAGGTATTATTTAAAAGGGCTGTATTTAAATATTCCAATTTGATGGGTAATTGATTTAAAAAAAATATCTCTAAAAGTATAAAGTATATCGTCTAAAAATTGAGATATTAGGAGATAGTTAGGCTCGAACCCAGTTGCAGTGCCCTAACCACGTGCTTGTACTTCTTTCTAAACTATACTTAAAATAATGCTGGATATTTAAAACTGCGCTATTTAGCTCCAAACTAAGTCAAGCTTGTATTATGGGAACCAGAAAACTGATACAATACTTACGAGTATATGTTTTTTTTCTATAAATAAATACTTAAAATATACAGTCTGTCATCACGTTCAATTTAAAACATATATGCAGAATCGTATTAACTGATTTAGAGATTGGTTTAATACCGGTAGCTTAAATATTTATCTAGTAATGGATACATTTCCAATAAACAATTTTAAACGCAAATTGGCGGCGGCTGATGCCGCTTTGTCAGTTTAACAGCTACCTACTTACATGATGAATAAATATGATTTGTTTACCTATTTTGTATAGGATGTTTCATTGATATTTCAGGATTTAAAATTATAGTAGATTGAAACGTAATAAAATTTCATGGTAATGAGTTTGAAGTAAAACTATTTTACAACAATACAAGCCATCAGCCCTACCCGTTATTTAAATTAATGTCGTAAATGCGGTGACATGTAGTGTAGAAAAACACCCAGACCTGGAACCTAGATGTATCAATCATACAAACATTTGTTCCGCGATGGGAATCGAACTCGCAACTCCCAGCGTCCCAGCCGGCTCTTCGCCCATGATACCACGCACCTATTGGGTAGATATGGAAAATGTAGGCCAACATTATTTGAAATATTAACTAATAATAGCGAAATTATATTCACGCTCGCGTGATCTCTTTCGGGGCGAACCTATACCATACCAATTCATTTAATCTTCTTATTCAGAAAACATCCTATGTAAAGATCTCTGTATTCCCAGAAAAATACATCGAGTAAGCGCACACAACCCTGTAGCAACTAGAAACTAAGCTAACACTACGATGTTGTTACAAGCAGCTTAGAGTTGACGTTGACTTGGAACCGGCTTAAAATCTCGAAATACGTGGTTTGCACCTACATGCTTTCACACTTGAGGTAAGAAATACTTCGTTTTGTAAGTGGCTTTCAGGACCGTTTTTAATTAAGCTTCCAGTAATTTAAAACATCCTCCGTTGTTAGTTAACATTTATGCTAGACTCACTGGCTACGTACAAAACCAAGTATGTGAATTAAAAGACTTACTTTTAGTGCCAGCGCCATCGATCTAAACCATTCGTATTTACGTTCGTAGCTCTTGCGTAGCAGTGAAGCTACGGCGTAGCAGTTTGTAGCAGTATACATCAATATTAGTCATGCATGATCATGCTTTCTTTTCTAAGGATTAGGTCTTGAATGCTCTGAGACGATTTACGTGCTAGGTAAGTCTACTGCTTCTATAAACCTTTACCAGGTACAATGCCTACGCGCGTGCCTACGTGCTTTACACAGCTAGTGTTGCAACGTGACAAAAGGCGTTTTAAGGCCTCGTGTACACTCACGTTTTTAGCCGTGAAGAACTACGGTTGATTCACCATTTATCGATTCAATGGTCACCAAAGTGCCAGTGCAAACCAAATGCGTATGCGTGGCGTGTACGTGACGTGAGCGTGCACGCTTCGGTTATTCTCTAATATATAAAATCTCGTGTCACGGTGTTTATGGTCGGACTCCTCCAAAACGGGTTTACCGATTTTAATGAAATTTTATTGTATATTTGGTAGATATAATAGGTTCTAAAGTATTTTTGACGCTCCTACCTTCACCGCTCCATTTTTTATCGTGATTAATCGTATTTTTGTGTGAATAATATCCATATAATTCAACCGTCGTTCATTGACGTGAAGTCATTTAGGTACGTAAAGTGTCGCGTCACTTTGACATAAATGTTATATATAGTTTTTATCTCAAAGTTCCCACGGTAACGGGAAATTACAAGCGAGCGAAGCCGCAGGCGGGTCAGCTAGTTATATTAAATTTTAAGGAGATATCTGATCGCATTTGTGGCGTGTGCGTCATAACGTCACGTAGGCGCACCACGCAGGCGTTACAACAGCTGTATGCACGCGCACATGCTATACACATGCGTTTGGCTTTATAAACTTTATAAAATAACTCAGGCCTTTATAAAATATATTCAATTGGTAAAACATAAACGTTCTTTTTGTATCTGTTTTTCAAATCCAAATATTACATGTAGATTCTTAATTATACGTCGTTTATAAAACAATTGTGGCCGTTGGTAGAAATCATGTAAGTATTGTGAAAAAATTCAGAGTGCACTACAAGAATTTCATTTTGTAATTCCAGCCAAAAATTCCTTGCTTCTGTTTAAACCACAAGCCTTGGCTGACCCTCCAACTTGCGGCAGCAAGGCAAGTCATGTGGAAGGATATGTGGCCTGTCGAGTCAGCTGTTATAAGGTTAGCTGGGAAGTAGATTCAGTTTAAATCACGTGTGAACGTTACTTGCTCTAGAGATTTAGTGGTGTTTGGAGGTGGTGAGTGCAGAACCATCTACGTCACATTTGGTGATACTGGGTTAATTTGAACATGATAATGCAAATTGATGGACCGTTTTAACGCGACTTGTATTGCTATTTCTATTAAGTTAGTGTTTACGAGATTTTACGAGTAAAAAAAATTAGGCAACAATAAAATAGTAACAGGATAGTATAGTATACTTGTTTTACGGCCCATAAAAATATACCTTAGCCTATAAAAAGCATGTGTGCAATTCACACGTGGTAGAAGTGAAACGATCAAAAATGTTGGTTTCAAGATAATGAGACGAATGTAAAATTTCGGGAAGATGATAATTTTAGGTTTTAGTAATGATCATAGTGATGCAATATTAGATAATTATTTTATATTTATTCGTATATATTACATAGATGGTGTATGGTAACTAAACTGTCGCTTTTTCGTTTCATCGACTTTCAAATCACAACGATGCTAAAGAAGTTATCACTTCAAAAACAAATTCTAATTAAATTAGGAAATTAGGTAGTAAACACTTATAAAATAAAAAAATTAAAAAAAATGGTTTAAAATTGCATTAGAATTTGTGTATCTACAAGATTTTAAATGAACGTCCGCGTGATTGGTCAGCTAGAGAATTGGTTACTATGCTGCAGAACTAATTATACTATTCAAAACTTAGCTGGCACTATATCAAGGCGCACTAATAAAAACATATTTGTTTGAACTATAGGTTTTATCAGGTAACTTAAATTCAGAATCTAATAGAAACTACCGTCTCCATCTAGCCTCGTACACATAGTCACCGTTATAACTATACACGTGTATCGGCAAGGACATGCAACGGACCCGAGTTACCGGAGTTGCCAGCTTAATTGAATTTCTTGGGGATGAGGCCACTGAGTATTTACTTAGACGACAGACAAATTGCATCGCCAGAGCTCATTAGGTCACTGCAATTTCAACCTTGATTAAGTTTGTGGAAGGTGCATTATTATTATATTTTAGTAGCAATGTGATTTTTCCTCGTATGAATAATGCCTTCAATTAATAATTATTAAATAAATAATGCTGGACATTTCACACAGAGCCATCTAGTCCCAAACTAAGCAGAGCTTGTACTATGGGAACCAGATAACTGATAGAATACTTATTTTCATATATACTTTTTTTGTAGACTTATAATATATAGAAAAACACTCAAACACGGAACAAATATCTGTAGATCATGCATCCGCGGCGAGAATCAAACCCGCTACCGCTACGCTACCGAACTCGTTCAATGTTGTCAATCTTCATTTTTTACCAACTTTTTGAACATATTTATTATACGATCTTTCTATTCTGTTTTATTAAAAAGCTTTCTCCATCCTTTCTTATATAAATCAAAATAGCACCCATCAGTAAAACATACTAACTCGTCACCATCATCAATGATCTTTAACATCACGAGAGATGGCTAAGCGATGCCAGTTGCTCGGCAAGTAGGCACGTTACATCCATGGCTTTTAGGGCCCATACGGAAGTGACAGCTAGAAGCTAGAAGCGGCACGTTGGTGACGAAATGTTGAGCAAAGTTTGGTCATCATAATCTAATTTCATTGCTACACATAACACAAATTTAAAATTTGCTTGCTTCTGTCAAGTAAAAATTGTAAATTGAAGATCGTACGAACTTAATATTTATAGTCTCCAGCAATTCATAAGTTAAGCGATTTCTAAACCTAACTTTATACACAAATGCTTCTAAGCGTAACAAACTACTAATCTGTTAGACTCGCTCTTGGCATTGTCCCAAAGTTCACCTAATCTGCATTGTAATTATCTCCAACTCCTGACCAATTAGTTTCATGCGTGCACTGAGCTTAATAAGTAAAACTGCTATGCTAACTTAATTATTTTAGTCAATCTGTGAAACTAGCGTGTATTTTTTATCGTATTAGGCCGCGATAAAAAGTAGGCATAGTGTTTTAAACATAACTTCTGAACATTGTGGTTATGAACAATATTTTTTATAAAAACATGTATGTAATAACATGATTTGTGAGTTTTCGCATGTCCCAATATTCTGCCATATCTGTGGGATTCTATCATCGGACAACCAGACGCTCCGCGTTGCGCCACCGCTACATGGTAGACATACTCCCATACGCACAAAGCGGTACTCTTCCACCTTTATTATGCGCACCGCCAAGGAGTGGAACGCCTTGCCTGAGTCTGTGTTTCCTGATAACTACAACCTTCAAGTCTTCAAGTCGCGAGTGAATAGGTTTCTTCTAGGCAAGCGTGTACCATCGTAGACTGCATCATTGCTTACCATGAGGTAAGATCGTGGTAGCCTATAATTTATAAATAAAAAAAACAACTTTCAATTGCATTACGATTAAAAGTGGTAGTATCATTTTTCAGAGCGTCAAATGTTGATCTGAGATGTAGTGTGATTAGATTTAACCTAATACATTACGTTATTTTGAATCTGCAATGCAAGTACAAAATTTGTCAATCGGCAGATTGAGGTTTAAATTTAAAAGATTAAAAAGATCTATCAATTAGTTAATAATCATTTTAACAAACTCAATAATTTTGACAATGTTATTAAGAACAATTATAATGGAATCTACTAATTAAACTCGACATTGCGTGAATTGAATGACATTAAATCGCTGAATATGGCTGCACTTATACTATGTAACACTAAACACCTTGTACCTACCCATATTACGCAATAAACTGATTTGATTTGAATCTTAGCATGACTGCCCTAGAATAGTTTCTCTCTATGGAAGAATAGAGAAAACAATCATTATAACGTAGAAAGTAGAAACATTTGTACTGTCTCACGAAGAAATGATGCTACCCTGAATTTTCCTGTTATATAAGAAGAAAACTTTTCTAGGTTAGCCCTGCTAGCCTGGGTGATGTAATAGATGATAGTTATCATCCAGAAACATAACTCTGGTTTCACCCAGAGTCAGGTAAGGTAGTATTTTTGAAACTTTTGCGATCACAGTACATAATTACTGATTAAAACGGGTATTTTTCGCGGCTGTTGCAACACAATCGAAACGTCAGGATAACAAATAAAAAAAGTACATACGCGATGAATTACTTAAAAATTATACAAATTATATTACCTGTCCTTGTAAATTTTTAGGTTTATATATAAGTATGTATATTACATATATTTTGTATAATGTGTTATGTTTATCTGTAATGTAAGTATAGTTTATAGGTATTATTTTTAATATGTTTAAGTATTTTATTTATCTATATATAATATTATTTAAATATTATATAACATTATATAATATATATTATTATGTATATATTATGTATAACTATTAGTATTAGTATATTACTCTTATGCCCTTTTCTGTGCATGTACCCACCACTATAATCGACTATCTCTATCTCAGTGCGAGGCGAGACGTTATTCGGAGCGGTTCGCGCTCACCCTGATGAAACATTGTCGGTCGAAACACCGATAAGACGGTACGTGATAAAACCCGTATTTATAATAATGGCTATCTCTATCTTCAAAGGTTTACTGGAAGAAAACTCTTATTAGGGTTAAGCTCGCCTTTGTGCATGTCCATTTTGTAAGCTGTTTCTGTCTGTAAAATTATTTTTAAACAATAAAGAATATAAATAAGATGAATACCCGTTTTAATCAGTAATTAAGGTATATATACATAATAATATAACCCTAAAAGCTAAAATCATAAAAATGTACTGAGTCATGATCATGAGTTTCAAACAATGGGTTACTACTTTGATCCCCATTCTGCAAATTGGAATCTCTCACACTCGATACTGACTCGATAGAAGAATAAAATCAAACCTTTTGTAAATAATTAATTCAATGTTGATTATTCCATTTCATCCATAAATGTTAGAAACAAATGATTCTGCTTTATATTTGCAAATTATAAGAGCCTCCTCAACCTCATAAAATATGTCCTCTATAACCTCAAATGTCGTGAATAGTAAATTAATCCCTCATAAGTTTAAATTGAAAACACTAAAGTTGAACGGCCGATAGTAATTCAAGGTGACAAAGACGAAGATAGATGGCACCACTCTTCGACTGCAGACGCCACCTCAGATAAAACACGAAAGCTTTGAAGGTTGTTAAGATTGAACTTCAAACGAATAGCTGTCAGTGTCATATTGAAAAATGGTCTGCACAGTTGAAAAAAACCGTGTACCAATGTAAAACACTTAGACTACTGTATTAATTTGCAAATAGAAATAATATTATTTTTAAACGTTTAAGTCACCAGTTCCTTGTTCTTTATCTTTTATTAATTAGTTATAAATGTTTTCAGTTCTTCACTCCAGTCAGTTTGGCACCATGGCTGGCAAAGTCCAGTCAAAGTGTTAGAAATAATAAGGCTTAACAATAAAACACACCAATATCACGAATCACTGAAAAGCATCAAATTAAACAATGAATAAGAGTAATATTTACCCCAAAAAATATATCATTACACGCATCATTATTTCACTAACTATGGGATGTAAGTATATACCCAACCTTGAATATATTTAAAGGCAAAGACATTTTTTTGAAGTCATAGACTTTTTTACACTTCGGTTCATCTAGTCATACAGCTATGCATGTTATCTTCCTCTTATTTGACATCGATAAAAAAGAATGTTTTACGTGATTGACACCCTAAATTATATAAACAAATACAATATTATTATTAACTATTATTAATTAAGTATTAATTATACATTTTTTTTCGAACAAAATACATGCCATAACACGAAAACAATTATAGAAACGATGTTAACGCAATAGTTATTAGAAAGTGTGACGCAGTCACCAACACCCGCCTCCTGGGAAGAAAAGGTACTGATTTTACCTTGTTCCCAACAAATATAATCTATAGGGAATATGCACAGAGTAGTGAACAAAAGGAATTCTTATTAATACAACGTAAATGTTGGTTTTAGACAATAGCTGTATGGAATGTGTTGTGTGTGTGTGTGTGTGTATGTTATGGATATGGTGTGTGCTTATATAGGTATATATTTATATTATAACTAACATAGCAAGATAGATAGATAATTCCTTTATTGCACACCATTTAAATACAAACATTTATAAGAAAATACACTCTTAAATAATAGGTACAATGGGCGGCCTTATCGCTAAAAGCGATCTCTTCCAGGCAACCTTTGGATGGACAGGATCTATGTGAACAAAATAAGGACGGCGGCGTAAATCCGATATAGTACACGTATATTTATAAAAAATATAGATAATATAAAATAAAATGCATAATTATAATGTATAATATAATCATAAAATTACATAAATAATAATATTATAATACATATAATATATATTGTCATACCTACATATACTACATACATATAAATTATAAAAATGTAAAAATTAATAAATGGCCTAGTGAGCGATAGATGACAGATAGTGTTGTCTGACCAAGTTTTTAAAGATAGGGAGAGATTTAGCGTGACGAATTGAGACAGGTAGGGCATTCCAGAGCCTGGTAGCCTGCAAAGTAAAAGAGGAACTATAAAATACTTAGGTATGATGGGGAGTTTTTAATTGAAGGGTTTCAGAGGAACGTAAGGGTCGAGAGTTGGAAAGGTGAAGAAAGTCAAAGCGTTCTTTGAGGTAGGACGGAGTAGAAGGGATGAAAAGGATGCTGTAAAGGAGGGAAAGGATGTGCGCATTCCGGTGAAGGCGGATAGGTAACCACTTAAGTCTGTGGCGATACTCTGAAATGTGATCGTACTTGCGCAAGCTAAATATGAATCTAATAGAGAAATTCTGGAGACGCTCAAGCTTGTTGAGTTGATCTTCAGTTAAATCAAGATAGCTGGCGTCAGCATAGTCGAGAATAGGATGCAACAATGATTGTGCAAGTGCAATTTTGGTGGAGGTCGGAAGGAAGTTTCACAGCCGTTTAAGAGAGGCAGCTGCAGCAAAGGTTTTTCGGCTTACCGCTGCTAGTTGAGGTCCCCAAGATAGGTATATCCATGAGTACCCCCAGATTTTTGACTGCCTTGCTGATTTCTATTGAAGTACCGTCAAATTTTACCTTTGGAAGATCAAGCCAATCGATTTGAGTAATCCTCCGCAAGCTTCCTATTACTATTACTTGGGTGGTGGACGTGGTGGTGGCAAGATGTGAAGTAAGAGAAATAAGCTTTGTTGCCCGTTACATCTCTTTATGATGAGTTAGGTTGGATAAGATAGGCAGTTTCATTCAACGCTACAAAGGCTAAAGAAAAAGGCTTACGATTTTAACTCCTCCAACATCGGTCATAAATTCAAAATAAAAGTCTTAAACTAATGTAAAGTTTGTTGTATAGTATAAATCATAATGAATAATGCGTGTCATACCTATTTTCCTCATCCTCATTGAATGCCATCCGGGTAAGCTGAAGTCTTTATGAGTGGATGGTTATTGGCAGATAGATCGATCTCCACTCTTTTTCATTCTCTTGATAGAAATGAATTCACTAATATTATTTGCTAGCTGTTCCCCGCGACTTCGTACGCGTTACACTACTAAATGCTTAGGTAACCTAGAAATAAAGCTAAACTTGCTGTTGTAACTTGACTTAACACCCCATTTTTATCCCATAAGACCTGAGTTATGGAATAAAAAGTAGCATATGTAATTGATCCAGGTTATAATCTACGTACAATACGTACATACTAAATTTAATTAAAATCCGTTTCAGCCGTAAAGATGTGATGGAGTAACAAACAAATAAGTAAATAAACAAACATCCAAACTTTTGTATTTATAACATTAGTGTAATACCATCGGTTTCATCCTCGATCATCTCATAAATCATGGTAAATATCCCGTTTTTAGTAAAAATAGTGATCATAACATACTCGTAGTTACAAAAGTCATATTATATCTGTTTGGATAAAGATATACATACGAGTTGGTCAAATATCATTAGCTAGATATGCTGTGGATTATAGATATTATGGTTAATCTACGTCAGAGTGTCGGTAATCATTGATAATCAAAATTTAATTACATTTGGTAATGTAGTTAATTACATTTTGATCCCTGATGATTTAATAAATATTATATTTGTGTTTCCATTATAACTGGCACACATTTTAACAAAGGTATTAATACAAAAAGTATTGGATGATAAGCTAGACTCCGCAATACAAAAAACACCGATCATGATCGGTATCATACTTTAAAGTGAATAAGTCTGGGTCCCTTAATCTTAGATGTTCGCCAATCTCCTTACCCACAAATATTGTAGCCAGAAACCTTTAATCCTATTCGTCAGCCCAAAGTTAAAAATAAACAAACAAAACAATCACTCAGCATTCTATTAATAAACGCTTATCTATTGATCTATCAACAAACTGAAAACAAATAGCATATCAGGACCCATTTTATCAGGAAATTGCTGAGAGCCCATTACGCAGACAGTGGCTATACGTAAAACTAGGTTGCGTCTAGGGTGCGGCGGGTAGGGGTGGTGTGTGTATCGTAGCAACCAACTCTCGGCAGCATCCCTGCCAGTGTGGTGTCGACCCTAGCGCGAGACGCTCGCGCCGCGTCAGCCCTAGCCACGATCGTAAACCCGGTTAGTCTTGTGAAGTGTTCAAAATGTTCATACTGTTCATTCTGCTAACTGTGTACTTTATCACGCTGTGCCACGGCTGATGTGCATGATGGATTTAAGTTCGTGAGATAGTGAGTTGACGCGTGTCTACGTCATTGGTAAGCGCGTTTTTATTTTCACTTTCGGATTTTACACAGTTGCAAACGTGCCCAGAGAAATATTTCTTTACGAGATGGCATGAGATATGAAACCTTAATAGAAACATTTGAATCTACAGAAAAATACACTTTCTTAACAGATTATAACATACAAAGCGATTTGAGCAAAGATTACTGAGCGACATTATCAATATCTTTACAATCGATCTCCTCAGATGAATTGAACGAAAAGAAAACATGAAAATACCTCTACATAATTGAACTTGTCGTCTCTGGCATATTTGAGTGATCGCATCATTGATTTGTTATAACTCTGGATTTCGTACCAACCACCCGACCACGGATTACATAAAACTCTCCAAAACGAGTCGGTGCATCCGTCACTCAACAGCTATCGAGATGTCAACATGACAAAGTGTGGATGGAAAAATTTGCCGTAATGTTTTAATATAGAGTCGTTATTTATTTAAATAGCCATATGCAAAAACAGTATTTACTGTATAATCTAGCACCATGCCACATTTTTTGCAGTGCTTAAGTACGGCGTGCTATATCCTTAGTTATAATAAATCAATGACTCGCATCAAAGCACTAACTCTTCCTTTCTTGGGGTGCGTTCTTCTACAAAACAGGCCTCATCTTCAGACTCGTTTGTTAACACAAAGCATCTTACCTGGCACTGTTCAGTAAAACGGCTTTGTACATAATCGCACCCTTAAGATCGTATTGGAAAAGCACTGAAGGTTCTAAAGGAAAACTTTTCTCATTGTAATCGAAAAACACTAAATGGAATCTCTTGAGGGTTCGAACAACTGTTTTAAAGACGACTTCGCTTCAGTAATAATTTAAGTAATGGTTTTAAGAGTCACATCGACAGCTAATAAAGGATCCCATTAAGCTTAAGAACTTCATCTGACGTAATTACCAACTTTTTCATTGTCTCAGGGTTTTCCCTCGGCCCATTATTGAAAGTCCATTTCGTGAAGCGATCGGTATTTACCACCGAGTATCTTGGAAATTGGTAAAAAAGTGTGTATGTAACAAAATAATTGTAATGTTTTCATAAAATATTATTATAGCTTTATTGAACGAATGAATAAAATGAAAATGAAAACACTTTATATAAACATTTATCATATAAACAAAAAAAAAATACAAATAATATAGAAAACAAAGAGCAAATAGTACAATGGGCGGTCTTATCGCTTGGAAGCGGCCTGTTCCAGTTGTACAATTGTGTTATTTTTGAATACAATAAATTAAAATTTTCATAGCGTTTAGTATTTATTTTGTAGACCTCTATCTACAAAATACATGTTTTGAATTTACCTATGGTAAACATTATTCAAGTTTTTGCGCTGACCTTTTTTCTTCGAAATTCTCGAAATTATGTGTTAATGAACCCAGGGTAAAAAAGACAGCTTCATCCAAAAATAGACCGAAAATAGGCATATTAAAAGCTGGAAGTCATTGTTACAAAAATAGCAATCCACGATCGGGCAATCTGTCCAATTTCCATCTATTTCCCTTCCGCAGTGCCTCAACAAAACGTGGAATTCCTAAGCTTTTAGTATTGGAACTCGTTAGCTTTCGAATGAAAAATGCTCAGCCATTTTTGTATACAATTTTTGCGTCAATTGTTTGTTTGTATAGAGATTTTTGAAGTATATTTTGGTGAATATATTCTACGGTATTTATTCTTTAATTCGTGAGTATTTTAATTTTAAAATAATGTCTTAAAGAAACTTGTGTAAAAATTGGTTATAACATGTTTAGTAATTTATTATGTTTTTAAATTAACTTAATAAACTAGTGGTTCACCCGAAGAGTCCAAGTTCACACGTATATCCCAAAAAATTTAAAAAAACAAATATAAACATTATTCATAATATTTGACTAATAAAATTGTGCCACGAAATATACAAACATTGTAATATAATATAACTCAAAATCTACAAAGATTAAACTAAAAATAAAAACGTAGTCAAAATGTACTAATTAAAGACCTTTCATTAGACGTCCCGTTTGACTTAGTGGTCTCATTTTTTTATATTTTTTTACCCCTCTTCAATCTCAATATCTCAATAACCCCCCATATTTTTAGCTAATTTAGTCACACCAGGATTGTGCCAACACTACCTACTTATATATCAAATTACATGATGATCGGATATACGCTTCGAAAGTTATCCTCGAACAAACAAACATACATACATACATACAACGCTATTTGCCCATGTTGATTTGGAGATCTCGCTTCGCTTGATCAAAAAGGGTAACTAATGACGACCTCCGTGGCGCAGTGGGCGAATAGCCGGCTGAGACTCTGGAGGTATGGGGTTCGATTCCCGCCGCGGAACAAACGTTTGCATGATATACAGATATTTGCTTCGGGTCTGGATGTTTTTCTATATATTATAAGTATATATTTACAAAAAAAAATAATATATAAGTATTCTATCAGTTATCTGGTTCCCATAGTACAAGCTCTGCTTATTTTGGGGCTAGATAGCGCTGTGTAAAATATCTAGCAATATTTATTATTAAAGTGAAATTTTTATTACATCGTCTCAAACTTTTTCGTCTGTATGTTGCATGTCGCGTGACGGTCAGCCGCGGAGTAGGGATAAAGTGAAAGGCGCTCGTCAGAGCAGCCGAGGCCAATATGGCGGCGCCTATAGTTCGCATCAGCTGACCGTGTAGTGTATAGACTATTACTCATTTGTGCCAAAGAAATTTTTTAGTTAAATGTCTATAATATATGTCTATAATATGTATATGTGTGCTGTGTGTGTTGTGTACCGTCACAAATAAATGTTTTTTCTTTCTTTCTTTCTTTCTTTCTTTCTTTCTTTCTTTCTATAATGTGAAACAAAGTTTCACTTTTACCATGGTTTCATAAAACCACACAATCCTTTTTTTGTTAATGACCAAATTAAAGAAATAATTATCATTATTCGTGCGTAGTAGGCGCCAATGCACCAGGCGTTATCCAATTAAGGCCCTGTCTTATTTTGTAAACGATACATGTCACTGGTGTGAGCATTAACTTTCTTTCTATTGCCGTTGAAATATTCTTTATAGGGCATAAAAAAGATACACCACAGTAATAAAGTTGAAACGCTGAAGTAAAAGGTCATGTTGGCATTTTCATCGGACAATTTCATTTGTTACAACATACGTTTACTCTTATTTGTATGTTTTGAGTGACGTGTTACACAAGACTAAATTATTAGGAGAAATTTTAATAGAAATAAAAATATATATTACCTATATATATTTTTATTGTGACCGTAAATGATACATAGATAGATTGTATTCCTGTTTCCCAGAAAAGCGTAAGCTGTGGCGTGGGAAACAGTTATCTCCCGAGTGACATGGTATGAATATTAATCTACACTGTGAGACAATATATCTTTAATTATTTGTTATTGATAACGAAATAACAAATAATTAAAGATACATTGTCTTCTCGTAGAGTGAGCGTGCTCGCATGTTGCAAAATGCAAATACATATCAGCGTGTGTGTGTGTACGTGTAGGTGGGTGAGTGTATGCGTTTGAGGGTGTCTGTGTGCGAGGGTGTGTATGTATTTGTATATTAAGGTTTATTTTAGTTAATCTTCTATAGCGGCATAATCATACGTACCCAAGTATTGTGACCTCCGTGACGCAGTGGGCGAATAGCCGTCTAAGACGCAGGAGGAGTAGCGGGTTCAATTCCCGTCGCAGAACATATGTTTGCATGATCTACAGATATTTTTCCGGGTTTGGATATTTATATATTATAAGTATGTATTTACAACAAAAATGTATATAAGTATTCTATCAGTTGTCTGGTTCTCATAGTACAAGCTCTGCTAGTTTGGGACTAAATAGATAGCGTTGTGTGAAATGTCCAGCAATATATTATTATTGCGTTAATATGCCTTATATTTGGTGATTAAGTAAATTGCTATTAATTTACAATGATTCGCAATGTGTGTAAGGCAAAAATCGATATTGGTAATTAATTTTAATATAATTTACATACACTTATGACTGGCCCCATACATAAGATTGTGTTGAATCTGTCCCGAATTACCGTTGCGAATCGATAACGTGGTGTCGTCTGATGAAGGGTTTATTATTATCTGTAGATAGAAAACAAAGATAATTTAAAAAAATTATATGATAAAATGCTAGATATTTCACACAGCGTATCTAGCTCCGAACTATGGGAACCAGATACCTGATACCATAATTTATACTTAATGTTTTTTTTGTATAGGTATTCTTCTTCTTATTCTTCTTTCTTCTTCTTCCTATTGAATAAGGCAAAAATCGATATTGGTAATTAATTTAACTATAATTAATACACATAAGACTAATATATACACAAAAAAGTAAATTAGCCCACGCGGAGGACACTCAACCGTCTCAGGATACAAATGGGTCGCTGTAGGCTAAATGTGAATAAATGGGACTTTATTGGAGATTCGGCGATTAGTTGTCCGATTCTCAGATTATGACACTCTTACTAAGCTGCCTATAGTGCCCTAATTATTGCACTTTTGAGGGATACTTGTATCCAAATACGGGAACGGGAATAGCGTTATTAAACACGATAAAGAAGAAGCACTCTGTATACCTAGGCAAGAAAATACCATATACGTTAATAGAACATTTTTAAATAACGTAGATCCCCCCTGTGTATATGAGCTTGGATAACCCAGATTTTCTAAGAGTTCATTTTAATAACCTGGGATGAAATATATATATAATTCAAGCACGCGAGAAAAGTTGCTTCTAAGTAATAAGTGGTTTTCCTGCTTCATATTGATACCGCAGGGGATAGTTTGATGGATTTTATTTTAAGAGTATGTCTTTTGGAAAATCAAGTATTTACTGCCTCCGTGGCGAAGTGGGCGTATAGCCAGCTGAGCCGCAGGAGGTAGCGGGTTCGATTCCCGGCGCGTAACAAATGTTTGCATGATCTACAGATATTTGTTCCGTGTCTGGGTGTTTTTCTATATATTATAAGTATGTATTTACAAAAAAAAAGTATATGAGTATTCTATCAGTTATCTGGTTCCCATAGTACAAGCTCTGCTAGTTTGGGACTAAATAGATAGCGCTGTGTGAAATGTCCAGCAATATATTATTATTGCGTTAAAATGCCTTATATTTGGTCATTAAGTAAATTGCTATTAATTTACAATGATTTGCAATGTGTGGAAGGCAAAAATCGATATTGGTAATTAATTTTAATGGGCTAGATAGCGCTGTGTGAAATGTCCAGCAATATATTATTATTGCGTTAAAATGCCTTATATTTGGTCATTAAGTAAATTGCTATTAATTTACAATGATTTGCAATGTGTGGAAGGCAAAAATCGATATTGGTAATTAATTTTAATGGGCTAGATAGCGCTGTGTGAAATGTCCAGCAATATTTTATTTATTTATTTTATTGTAAATATATCTAGCCTACTTCAAGTTTCGTTTTTATTTCGACACTTGACAACGATTCTGAGTTTATGCAGTTTATCTTCAAAATAAGCAATATGGCTGTACACAAAAATAAAAGTAAGTACAAGGGGCGTTCTTATCGCTAAAAGCGATCTCTAATTAATTAATATTATTTTTTAATTAGGACAACCTCCGTGCTGCACTGGGTTCTACCTGACTGAGATGCAGGAGGTTGCGGATTCGATTCCCGCCACGGAACAAGTATTTGCATGAGAAAGATATTTGTTCGGGTCTGGTTGTTTTTCTATTTATTATAAGTATGTATTTACAAATATTATTAAAAGAATGTACCTATCATCAGTTATCTGGTTCCCATAGTACAAGCTTTGCTTAGTGCTTGGGCAGATTGGGGCTAGATACTGCGTGTGGTTTATGTGTGAAATATCCAGCATATTTTTTTTTTGTTGTTTTGATTGATATTTGATGATATGGTACGTCCGTTGTTTCACCTGATGGATCTAGTGGAAGACCAGATCTAGCTTCAGGCAGCACCATGCTGAGCTAAGCTCTATTTTGCGATACTTTACTCTTCCATTTTTTTATTCTAATTGTTTATACACTATGTGATGTAGATCCAAATAATTAAATTAAATTATCTTAACTTAAAGTTTACGTGAATTTAAACTTAATTTCATCATCGGTTAACTGAATAATATTATTATATAATAAATATTATAAATGCGAAAGTATGGTTTTTTGTTTGTTTGTTTGTTACTCAATTACGTCGTAACGGCTGAACCGATTTCGATGAGTTTTGGTATGTACGTAGATTATAACCTGAATTAATGCATAGGCTACTTTTTATTGACAAACAAGCTAGTAATATTATAAATAGACGTTTTTCTATAAGTTTTTTTAAATATTAAACTTATTGACACACAAGCTGACGGACCTCCACCGCCCATAAACTCCTGCAGCACTCGTGGTACCCTATTCGTAGCAAACAAAACAAAAAATTAAGTAGGGATGACGCTCTCGACTATATTATTTCTCATGCTGGAGATCCTTGGATCTCTAACTCAGTACGCAAACTCGTGAAGACCGGTGTCAATCGATTCGTTATTATGGTGCAGGTGACATAGGCATTTTATCCAACTAAGCTAAAAGAAACAGTCATATTTTTACCAATCTATGGATGTATGTTCGACCGTAGTGTATCAACTACTCATACGATTTTGGTGAATGAGGTAGATTCGTTATTATGGTTATATGGTTTGTTATTATGGGATATAATAAATAAATAAATAAATATCACTGGACATTTCACACAGCGCTATCTAGCCCCAAACTAAGCAGAGCTTGTACTATGGGAACCAGATAACTGATAGAATACTGTTACGCCGAGGCTGTTAAATAATGAGTAATAATCGTAACTTCTCAAACGCTTTTGTCTTGCTGTGGCATTGTTGTTATTGTCTGCGGTTACGCACAATGGGGATTGGTCGTTCTGTCGAAACACCGACCCTTTCCTGGAACGATTGAGACCGTTCTCGAACAATCGAAAGGTGCGCGATATAAATAGGCCGGAGAGATGGCCGGACGGTCAGTTAGTGAGTGAGTCTCAGCGAGGCCCTGGAGGACTGACGTGGAGAAGGGTCTCGCGTGAACAGTAGTTGCTCGTGAGTCAGTCTGGATTAAGCTAAACGTGCGATCATTTCGGTGACTTTAAGTGGTGCAACAGTGGTGTGAATTAGTGTGTTGTGATTACGTGTGACCAAGTTCGTGTATTCATCGCTTAGTGCTGAATAAAAGTGTTATTTTGGTTAGATCGATTATCATTATTTTATCCCGAACCCTCAGCTCGTAACAATACTTACATACTTTTTTTTGTAAATACATACTTATAATATATAGAAAAACATCCCGATACGGAACAAATATCGGTAAATCATGCAAACATTTGTTCCGCGGCGGGAATCGAACCCGCTACCTCCTGCGTCTCAGCCGGCTATACGCCTACTGCGCCACGGAGGCAGTCATATAGTTGGTTATTAGTTGGCAGTTATTAATTGGATATAGTTCGTTATATGATATCACGTAGTCAGGCTTAAGTTTTTAAATATGCCCATGTTGACAAACCACGCTAGTTATATGCGACGTTTGAAAACGCAGTTCAGTAATTCAAAGTAAGTGGAGCTTTGCAAGACGTTTGAGATAACGTTTAGGTACTTGTACGACTGAAGTACTTTCAGCTGAAGACGGGTAGAGCTAGAAATGGGAATGAGTTGTCTGGTAGCAGCCGAGTCGACTCACAAGATTTTATTTTACTTGACTTGTATGCTATATGTAGGTATCTTAATCTTGGAATGAGATTAGATAATTATTAATTGTACAGAAAAATAAATACAGAACATCATGTTTTGCAATTTAGTTTAGTACAATGGGCGGTCTTATCGCAAAACGTGATCTCTATAAACCTTTGTTTGGACATAACGGTGCGGTGTATTTGCTTCCTAAAATAATAAATAATTAGTATAAGCGTACATTAAATGATGAATTACAAATTGAGCAGTTTCAACTTTAACACAGGGACAGGTAATGGGTGTGTATTTTTGTTTAGTAAATATGAATGATCTTAGATTTTCCTATATGAAAGGGTAAAGCGTTCCACAATCGTATGGCTGTAACAGTGAAGGAATTGCCATAAAACTCTGTCGCATGAACAGAAGTTTTGAGTTGTAAGCAATTTTAAGCTTCGTAGTCGAACAAGGAGTCCTTATTTGACCATACAGTCTATCACCACATTCACGCCGGTAGTTTGAATATTTATCCAGTAATCGATACATTTCCAATAAATAATTTTCAACGTAAATCGGCGGTGCCTTTGCGCTGATGCCGCTTAGTCAGTTTAACAGGTACCTACTTACATGATGAATGAATATCATTTGTTTACCTATTTTATACAGGCTGTTTCATTGATATTTAAGGACTTTAAGTTAAGATAGATAGAAAATTATAAAAAAAATCAGGGTGGTTAATTCGAAAAAAAAAACTATTTTTCAACAATACTAGCCATCAGAACCCGTGATTTAAATTAATGTCTCAAATGCGGTGACAGGCAGTATACGTTTGTCTTCTTTATTCTCGCTTAATTATACAAGAATCAATATTTTTTAAAGAATGGAGCCCAAATCTCTGCCTCTAAAGTTTTAAGGCGCTTACCTATCTCTTACATCATCTCATTCACCGCTCCTTTTCGAACAGTAGTGGTCTGTAGTTGATCTATCTATAAATCGTTTGCAACGGTCTTTAGTTAGTATAACGCAAAAAGAGGGGTGTTATAAGTTCTGCGTGTTTGTCTGTCTTTCTGTCTGGCAGTTCGTGGCATCGTCCCAAACGGATGGTATAATTCGGACGCGGTTTTATTTATAGAAAGCTAGTTTTACTGGGCATAAAGAGTGCGTTTTTAATTTTGTTATTCATACATTTTTATAGAGTGATGTAAGTAATAATTGATCAAGCAAAGCGAGAGCTCCAAATTAACTTGGGCAAATCGGCGTTGTATGTATGTTTGATTGTCCGAGGATAACTTTCGAAGCGTTGCGCGTTGATCCGATCCGATATAGGAAAAAGTCTGAAATCCAAAACAACTGCAATTTTAACCCCAAAAAAGAACAACCAATTTAAATGAACTCCCGTTACCTACAATTATTAGAATCGTGGCACTATTTTGATAGTCAAAGATTACGCATAATATACTTTTTTTGTTTTTATAGGAGACTCGCGAGATCTCTGTTCGGGGCGAACCACTAGTTAAAAACATCTCAAAAACTATCAAGAGGAAGGCTGCGGGTTCAAATCCTGTCTGTCTTGAAAGTTTTTGAGATGGGTTTAAACATCTTAGAATTTTCCGTATATGTTCGGATAATACAATAAAAATAAAATACTATTAATAATTGTATATTCTCTCTGCAAAGAACTTTTAAAAATATAACATCGTTTCATATAACTTTAATCTGAAGAAAACTGTATTTCCAGTTCCATTGTCTTTGGTATAGACTAGCCATTATCCGCAAGCATTGTCTATGACATCTACGTGGAATACCATTATAACTGTAGGTAGAGTCATAGTCCAGACAGAACAGTTAGATCACTTTACAACATTTACTTATTGATCAACACGTACTAAAAACGATGAGGAAAAACTTGAGGAGACTGGCATATTCTGGAACCAATAACTATGCATGCATGTGACACCGGGTTAGTATTCTAATAGGCGCCGATATGCTTGCAAACTATCACGTGAATGCATAATATGAGCGAGCATGTATCAAACGTAATTTTTGGACTTGCCCCTTCTGTGATATCTTCACGGGTTTGCGTACTGAGAAAGTGATCTGAAGATGTCCATCAAGAGGATTAATATGGTCGTGAGCAATATTATATTTTAATTATTTATATATTAAGGGACGGGGGAGGCCTTTGCCCTGCAGTGCGACAGAACAGGCTCCAAATAATAGTAATATTTATATATTGCAACACTAGCTTCATCCGCGGCTTTTCACAGACAATAAGACTTTTTATTGGGTCATTTATCCAGCTCATAAATTTGTAACAAGAAAACTTTGAAGGCTCATTTCAATGTAGAAAAACGCATAATATCGTCCACCTTAAAAACTTCTAAATTATTTATGAAGGTTACTAGCTGTTCCTTTTTGGACTATGATTTGTATAGATAGCTACAGCTAGTTAAAGGTATATATATATGGATCACTCGTGTCAAGGTTTCGTGTAGGCAGTTCTTTCTTTAGTATCCCTTTATAGCCCTTGATACCGTGATGGAACTTAGTTGGAGTTCGGCGATTTCTCAAGGTGATTTTTCCAATTTTCTGATGAAATTGAATGTTGAGGGTATTTCGTAGTTTAAGTCTGCTTATTTAATACGTGTATCGAAATATCTAAAACACTATTTGAAACCCCGTTTTTTTGAAAGGGTTATTTCGGCCAACACCCAAAAGGCCCATACACAAACCACATTACACGAGATTCCCTGATTCGTGGTTAGCGTAGCTACAAGTGAAATTTGCAGACCATGCAAACATTTATCCCACAACGGGTATCGAACCTACCTTTTGCGTCTTGTTGCCTACCACACCACAGAAGTCATCTATATAGCTTTATATTAAACTAGCTTCCAGCCACGACATCGCACGCATGTGTCAATATAAAGTACAATAATCTAAACAAAATGCTTATATGCTTAAATGCTTATGTATCACTCCAGATCCACCGCTATTCCAAATTTCATCAAAATTGGTCCCGCCGTTTAGTCGTGATAACACAGCAAATAGACATATATGGTTACAATCAAATTTATAATATTAATACGGATGTATTTAGATACACAAAACACATTACAAATCCCTTCTGTTGTTGGTGGTCAGGTAGAGATTAAAACCGCTCCTAATTTTAGATTTTGTTGTAAGAATGAATAAAAAAAAAAAAAAATGACACGTCGACTGCTCAACCTTCAAAGACCGGACCTTCGAATCATCGTGGGGACCCTTACAGGACATGGCCCCCTGAACAAACACCTTTACACTATAGGAGCAACAGACAGCCCACTCTGCAGGGCATGTCTCACCGAAGAAGAATCAGCTGCCCACGTAGTCCTGGAATGCGTGGGGGTAACAGCACAACGTGCAGAAATCCTGGACAATCCAAGGTCATACTGTGAAGCCTGCGAAGACCCCAGGAAACTTCTGCGCTTCTGGTCGGAGTTAGGCTGGCTATCCATATAGTCAACTCTCTCACGCATAATGGACCACATACAGAGTTTGAATGCGGAAAAGGGAGTCCACCAACATAACAAGAATGAATAAACAATATGAATTGTTTATATAACAAAAATGTATTAGTCTATTTGTTATCGTTGTTTATTTCAAATGGGCAATTGTACTCGAAACCGATTGAACCCTCCCGTTACTCATGGGTAAAGTCATCTGCCAAAACCCTGAATTATTCCTAACCCGCAGATAAACGTAATAAACTTAGATCGAAGGTTATTCCTGACCTGAGCTTAGACGCACCGCTACGTGCTAACTGCTCTGTGGCAGTTTGCACGCGCCCAGTCTGGGACGATATTACTACAAGACTAGAAAGGGGTTAAAAGGTCCCAGTATAGTCTGCTGGCATAGTCGTGTTAGCATATCATATCCATACTGATACTTATTATAAATTCGATGGTAACTGTATCCTTATGTCTCTCTATTTCTTTGTCCCTCTGTCTCTCTCTCTATCTATCTGTCGAGAGACAGATGCTTGACCGTTGCGGTAATAAACAATAAATAATGCTGGATCTTTCACACAGCTCTATCGAGCCCCAAACTAAGCAAAGATTATGCTATGGGAACCAATTATCTAATAGCATACTTATATGATAGATAGATAGATAGATATAGACATTTATTTCGACACAAGTAACAAACACACAGAAACTACATACAGTTGATAAGTAAAGACAGACAACTAAATAAACACAATAAAATACAGACAATTAAAAACACGTTACTTAAACAAAAAATAATAAATAATACTAAAAATACGTACCCAGTTACTATGAGCCCTGTGCCGAAAAAGGGGAATGTCTCAGCATTATTTTTATGCTGCACAATAAACCTTTTGCTCAGCGCTGGTTTACAGCCATTAAACCTGCATTGGCGTCACGGACGTCAGTCAAAAGTTAAAAATTATAAGTGCCCTATTGGAAAAAGATAAGAAAAAAAAGAAAAATTAGTAAAAGAATAATTACAAGTTGCCTGCCCAGCCAATTGTACCTTAGGTAGGTAAGATAAGATGTCGAGTATATACTTTACTTTTTATAAACACATACTTAGATTAAATAGAGAAATATCCAAACCCGGAACAAATATCTGTATTTCATACAAACATTCGAACCCGCAACCTCCTGCAACTCAGCTGTTTGCCCACTGGTGGCGGTGATCGGTGTTTGACCACAGCTGAGTTAGAACTGAACGATTCTACTTCTGGACTTCCGTTTACGTCGCGAACGGGCCGATCGGCGAGACGCAGCGTGTAGCGGATCGCACTCACCCTGATGAAGGTTCATGAGTTGAGCCAAAACAATGTCGGCCAAAAAACCGATAAAACGGTACGTGATAAATCCCGTATTTATAGTTATTCTAGTCATGATTTAGTTCTCAGAAACATATATTACTTTTCTATGCGTTATCTCTTACCGCTATTCTATGTATGCCAACCCAAGCTTTGTTTGATTGGTCCGATAAAGGGAAGTCCAGAAGTAGAATCGTTCAGTTCTAACTCAGCTGTGGTAAAGCACGGTTTGGAGATTACTGGATAGCATTTGAAATGGACTTGGTTTCATTTTAACGGATATAGGTAGCTGACTGTGAAGTTTACTATCAAGTCCAATTCTAGCGAAGATAGGTGATATCACCATGCGAGACAAGGTATGGTTCGCCAAGTCCAACTTAAAAGGCACCAATATCACGCTATCGGAGTTCCTGACGAGGCCGAGACACCTTGCCTTCATGTCGGCAAGGGAGCGTTTCGGAGTTAAAAACTGCTGGACCAAGGATGGACGTATCCACATCATCGGTTCGGACGGCACAAGACATCGAGTTTGTAGTCTCAGTGAGCTTAATAAGTTGATGCCGTCAGACACCCTAAAGCCAGCCACATCGGCAGCGCCAGCGGCCTCAGCTGCAGCCCCGCCGAAGGACTCCAGGCCGCCATCGGCTAGACGAGCCGGCGGCGCAGGCGCATCGTCGAGAAAATAGGGTAGGAACTTCATTGTGCGTTGTGGCAGGCTCTCAAGTACCTAGCTCACGTGGTAGATTTGCTGTATCATATCGTACCCACATTAATGTAATTTTATTTTAACTTTTTTTGCCTTATTAAGCTAGTATAGGTAACTCAACAATTTGCTTCTGTCTGTGTGACACTAAAGAATTTTCATTTCTGACTGTCATGTGAAATGCCAGTGTCAATCAAGACAATATTATATATTTGTTTTTTTTTTTTAGACACTTGTCTTTTGAGCCTTTGTTAAAAATTTTTTTACGTTCCGTTTGTGCTTAAGGTGTGAGACATAGAATTTATTTGTTTATTTTTTTTTCAATCCCAGAATACAACTGGCAGGTGGAGTGCAGGTTTTAGAAAGTAATTTTATTGTTATTATTTTATTTTGCAATTTTTTTTTTGTTTGCATTTCATTTAATTTATTTATAAAATAGTATTTTATTTTATTTTGTCTTTGAGCGATACCGATAGTGATGAGTTTCTTTCGATCCCCTCTCGAGACTCGAGTGTGAGCAGTGATGATAGTTTTACGAGTATGCCATCGCTCTCTGACACACTGACGTGCAATTTTTCAGATATACCCGAAAACTTTAATGTTATTCATATAAACGCCCAGAGTATTCCGGCTCATTTTCCTGATATGCTGGCGTCATTTGATAGTAAAAACATTCACGCTGTATTAGTCTCCGAATCTTTTCTCAAGCCATGTCTCCCCTCGTCTTTATACTCACTCCCAGGATTTACTTTGATTCGGAACGACCGAACCGGTAGCGGTGGTGGAGGTGTGGCCATTTATTTGCGCTCTCAGATTACATACTCGATTATAAGTACGTCTGCACAGCCGCCCCCATCAAACGCAGGTGAGCACCTCTTCATCGAAGTAATCCTTTTTCACACTAAAATTCTCCTCGGAGTTTATTACAGCCCTTCCTTACGCATTAATTATTTCTCTTCTTTTGAAAATCTCTTGGAAGATCTCATGCCTTTGTATAGTCATACAATTGTAATGGGTGACTTCAATACATGTCTCATGAAACAAGACTCTCGTACACTTTCTCTAGAATCTCTTGTTAAGTCTAGCAACATGCATATCCTCCCTCTTGGTACCACGCATCACTTCCCTAATTGTGCTCCATCTCTTTTAGATCTGGTTTTAGTCTCGTCCCTACAACATGTTGCTAAGCACGGTCAGCATCCAGCTGATATGTTCTCTTATCATGACCTAATTTTTCTATCCTATAAAGTTCGTCCTCCAAAACCAAAACCCAAAACTCTTCTGCAGCGCAATTTTAGTGGTATGGACGTAGAGAAGTTAAGAGCTGATGCTCAAAAACTAGACTGGTTTCCGGTGATGGCTGCTGACACTATTGATGACAAGATTGCAGTATTCAATGCCACAATAACGCAACTCTTTGATACGCATGCTCCGATCCGTGCTATAAAAATGAAACATTTGCCGGCTCCATGGCTTACAGATGAAATAAAAAAACTTATTCATAAAAAAGCTATCGCTAAAGCCAAATATAAACGGTCTGGAAGCGATGCCAATAAAGATATTTATTTTTTCGCCCGGAATCGCTGCAATAGAGTATGTAGGGATGCACAACGTCGCCATATTCACGCTTCTGTTTCAAACACAGATTCCGCTAAAGTTTGGAAATTCCTAAGAACACTAGGAGTTGGCAAGTCACGTTGTAATACCGTTACTAAAGACCTTGATATTGATTCTCTTAACTGCCATTTTTCATCGTCATCAAACATGGATATGCATGACAAACTTAGCACAATTAACTATCTTTCTTCTATGCCAACTCCTAACTATCCTCCTTATATCTTTAGTCAATTCACTCCATGTGATGTTAAAAAGAGCATTCTGTCCATTTCATCTAACGCTGTGGGAGGTGACAACATCGGTCGGAATATGTTAATTCCTATCATTGATGAAATTCTTCCAATGATATGTCACCTACTCAACTTCTCTGCTTCCTCTGGCTCCGTTCCTTCGGCTTGGAAGGATGCAAACATAATCCCTCTTCCAAAAAAGCCTAAGCCCTCTTCTTTCACAGATTATCGTCCCATCTCCGTCCTTCCATTCCTATCCAAAGTCCTTGAACGTTTAATCCACAATCAGCTCAGCTCCTTTCTCAATGATCATAATCTGCTTAATCCTCTCCAGTCCGGTTTCCGACCCGGTCATAGTACTGTTACTGCTCTTGTAAAAATCACTGATGACATTAGACTTGGTATGGAAAACGGACAACTCACCATCCTTACATTGTTAGATTTCAGCAATGCTTTTAACACTGTTGATTTCGACATCCTCCTTGCCTTATTACGCTCTATTAACATATCTCCATCGGTGACTGACTGGTTTCGCAGTTATCTGCATGGGCGCCGGCAGCGAATCCGCATCGACGATTCTTTTTCGTCCTGGTGTAGTACTTCAGCCGGTGTACCTCAAGGTGGCGTGTTATCTCCTCTTCTATTTGCACTTTTTATTAATTCAATATCGCACCAAATTACTTCTTCCTACCATCTCTATGCAGACGATCTCCAAATTTATACTTCAGCGTCACTTCATGATCTGCCTGCTGCAATCAACCGTACCAACAACGAACTTAACCGTATTTGGGACTGGAGCAAGGCATACGGTCTTACAGTGAACCCTCAAAAAACTCAAGTCGTTGTAGTAGGAAGCTCTCGCACGTTATCAAAAATAGACTGGACAGCTATTCCTAGCGTAGAATTTAATGGTGTGACAGTTCCTTTCAGCAAACACGTTAAAAACTTAGGTTTACTAATAGACAGTTCCATGTCGTGGGTTCCGCAGCTTGAGTCTGTGAGTAAAAAGATGTTTGCATCTGCTGGCTCGCTTAGGAGGCTGCGTAACTTTCTACCTACCGCTACAAAAATTGCGCTTGCACAGTCACTTCTTCTCCCCGTTCTTGATTATGCTGACGCCAGCTATCTTGACCTTACGGAGGACCAACTAAACAAGCTTGAGCGTCTGCAAAATTTCTGCATTCGATTTATTTTTGGACTCCGTAAATTTGATCACATCTCCGAATTTCGTCTCAAACTCAAGTGGTTACCTATTCGTCTTCGCCGGAATGCTCATATCCTTTCTCTTTTGTACAACATCCTCCAAAATCCCTTAACCCCTTCCTACTTGAAGGAACGATTTGAGTTCCTTCACTGTTCTAATCCTCACTCGCTCCGATCATCTGAAAATTTGATGCTGAAAACCCCAGTGCATAGAAGTAGATTCTATGATGATTCCTTTACAGTTCAAGCAACACGTCTTTGGAACACATTACCGGTCTCAATACGGCAAGCTCCATCATTAGCCACATTTAAAACAAGAGTGAAAATATTTTATCTCTCAGAAACGTCGTAGTGTCGCTATATATGTATGTGTGTTTATGTATATTTTTATTTAATTTTATTTATCGTAGGTATTATTTGTCAATATTTATTTAAGTATATTGTTTTATTTTATTGTAAATGATCAGCGTTCTGTTAGTATATACCCCCCTCCATTATTGTAATGTTACAAAAATCCTCTCCATCCAAAGGTTGTCTGGAAGAAATCGCTTCTAAGCGATAAGACCGCCCATTGTACTTGTTGCTTTGTGAATTTTTATATTTTTTGTTTGTTTCTTGTGTGGTGTACAATAAAGTATTTTCATTCATTCATTCATTCATTCAAGTTTTGAATGAATGACGCTTTATAATGCTACTATAATGAATGACCCCGTAGGACTTACAGTGGTTCCCGCAATATAGATTATAACTTTAAGGTTGTATTGTATTGTATTTATTTATTCGACAAAAAGATACATTATTATAAATAAGAGATTTATCACGTACCGTCTTAACAGTGTTTCGACCCACAATTTTTCGGTTCAATTCATGAACCGAAACATTACCAGTCTTGACACCCCATTTTTTGTCTCATAGACCATAAGCGTCATGAAAGTTGACTAAAGTTATTATTACCAGAATTGCAGTACCAATGGTGTTAAATTACCAAATAATATCCCTGTTATAGGTACTTAGACCTTACCTACTTAGTTGTGTTAACCTACCCCAGGTCTCCCAGCCACGTGAAAAAGTTTTATCTTACCAAAAGTACCCGACAACCGCAGGCGTGGTCCTGCGGTGGCTGGGAGAAGGTACACGAAATCGCAGAATGTAAAAATGCGCACGAACTTAGTTATTCACTAAAATAATATTGCTGGTCTCACAGATACCTGGGGTTGGTAGTAAAGAGTTAATTCCAATGGATGAGATGCATGAAGATAGACTCATTACACATTAATCTTATCTCTGGCAGAAAGTGGATGAGAGGAGTCTCTCACAATACACGCCATTAGACCCGTATTCGCTATTCTTATATCAATAAATGAACTAATGTGGGTTGATGATGATGATAAACTCTGGCAGTGCCCAGTAGGTTTTCTAATATCAAACGCAATAACTCAATAATCTGTCCCATTTCATCACAAAAACAATAGAATAAGTTGAGTTTTTTGGCCTATTAGCCTTTCGGCTCAATATATCTTATTGGGCAGTGGGACGATGTTATTCTGACAGCGCCCTACTGGGGAGTTGGATTTTATTATTTTCGGTACTATCTTTCATCGGAAAGCCTAGCAATAAACATGGATTAATGGTGTCCGAAAAATAATTTTAGACCTACTTCCAAGCCGGTTTGGGTAGGGTTTTCAAGGTCACATTTTAATCATAACTATTCTCTTGGGCTCAATTTATGACGGAATGGAATGAAAGCGATATTTGTAAAGTCAAAGTCAAATATTTTTATTCATTAAAATCACAAGGATCACTTTGAAACGTCAATTTTACTGCCTGTTCCTTCGCGACCAAGCCAGGAAAAACAGACAAGAAACAAGGCTGGTTGTTTTTTTAATGATCCTTTTACAATACATAATACAGAAAATAAAATACGTCTAAATTATAACATTTGGAACGAGTTGGAGCAATTTCAATCCCAAGCTTCTCTATCATCTAAATAATCCGATATTTTATAGTGGGCTCTTTTATAAAGATTTTGTTTAATTACGTTTTTAAATTTGTTAATTGTCAATTTTTGTACGACACGATTAATGAAATTTTACATAGATAATGAACTTTATGTCAATCGTGTAACGTACAGATACGTTACTAGCCAAACAACAGGAGCCCTATTCTGTTATTAGAGAAATTATGGTAGAGCCATACCATTCTTTGATGTCTATGATTTTTTGTTCCTGTAATAAGCTGACAAACTATCAAAAAAGAAATTATCAAAAAGATTGTGTTAGTAGAATACCAAAATGTATCTATTGTGGCCATTTTGTGACGATACCATTGTCATAGTGAAGTAATTTGGTTAGTAGAAGTGGGCCCTCGCGCGTCTTCTTCCGAAGTTTTCTCGCGAGTTCTCGGGAATTCCCGCAGCTACGATTACGCAGCTTTTTACGTTACACAATTGACACAGAGTATTTATACTTAGTACAGTTTCCTCGGCAATGAAAATTAAGCCTTATTCATTATATCAAATATATTATAAATTCGAAAGGATCTCTATCTGTCTGACTGTTTCTTACGTTTTTCCGCCAAAACGGCTTGACCGATCATGATGAAATTTGGTACACTTTTTATTGCTGAGTCGTGGGCTGAAACTTGGCTCTTATATCATAAGGCCCTATTATATTGTATTGTAACATTTGCTGAATAAAGATTAATATTATTGCTTTTATAAGCCCGTTTGATTTCTTTCATCTGGATTTCGAGGAAAAGATGTTTTCTGTCTCTTTTGTGTAATTGGACAACTTTATTGCCTTGTTGAGATGAAATTTAATTAAATCATAATTCTGGCGAACTTATTAGGGGCATAAGAAAACATAGAACTTCCTCTAGGTCTTTGAAAAAAATCGATAGCTATGAATAAAATTATCTTCTAAACGATCCGTGAATCAGATATCTGAATCTCATTGTTCAATTACTCTTTTTAATACAACCTTGACCAATCTCCATAAACAATAATACTCCTTTTCGTCCAAAGTTTGTCTGGAAGAGATCTCTTTCTTTAACAATAAGACCGCCAAGATTCATTTACTCGTTTCTAATTTTTATGGTATCTAGTATTTAGTAGCGTCAGTAAACTATTAGTCTTGTGTTATAGTATTTTAGCTGTGCAATAAAGAATTATCTAGTCTAATATATCCCATTACGCTTACTTTAGAACAATATGGATTGTTTTTTTTAATACGTTATTTTTTTTGCTCTTATGTACTTGGTATGTACAGGAAGGTATCCTGAGGTAATTTGATGAGCGACTCTACAGCACTAAAGTTAGTTTATTATTACCAGTGTTATGTATATTTTATAAATTCGTACCACCACCTCGTTATTATACCAATTAGGACTCAATAACTCATACACTAATTCCATGCAAAATCAAACAATTCGCGATTGCATCCCCGGATAATAACAAAAGCTATTTATTTGCTAATTATCGCGTTCATTGGAAACACGCTTAAACCGGTAGAATTGAAATTGAATAGAATCCAAAGCTGAAATTTGGATTGTTACATCTACCTAGAAATGTAAGCTCAGATTTTATGCAAACTAAATGATTCGATCCCAGTAGGATTAAGTTCTGTGTTACATAGTCAGGTTGGCATCGTCCGGCACCGTTGGCTAAATCGGCAGAGTGGGTGAGCCGAATGAAAACAGAACTCTGCTATGTGCTTCAAGTTGGCTTTATTATTAGAAAGCCGATTCGAATCAAAAACATAACTAGACGTTACAACAGACGCACGGATCGGTCGTGTTGGATGATTCGATGCCAACTTCAATATACCTGTAACAAGACCTAGGTCGTACATATCTCATATTTATTTATTTCAAACCATAGGGACTTATAGAACACTTAGTTACGTCAACTTCATTACATAAAAAATGTTAAAAAAACATTTACCTAACTAGTATTTTAATAATTAATAATATAATAATATTTTAGTTGCGGCTGTAAAGAGGTCTTGTCATTAAAAAATATAAACATAAAAACTATAACATGTCAAGTGGTTGCAGCTGTAGGGGCTTTGGCAATAAATGAGAGATTTATGTGTAGGAATCGGCAGACACCATGCGTTTTTATCATTTAAGAACCTGTGGAGTAGTATGATTTTTGGGTTAAGTTACTTTTAATACATCCTTTAAATTTGTTTTCGTTTAGAGCTAAAACGTATTTCGGAATTTTATTGTAGAAACGCACTGAGTGACCCATAAAGCTTTTATTTGTCTATAGTCTGCTTTACGACCAAAACGATCGAACTTGTTGCAATACGACCGAAGTCTGTAAGACAACGACGGTCCGTGCGACTATTGTAACGTGTACGGCCCCTTTAACAAATAAGTTCTAAATGTACTAATAAACACTTTTCATTAAACGTCCCACTTCACCTAATAGTCTCATTTTGTTTTTTTTACCCCTCTTTGACCCCAATTTCTCAACAACCCCCCCCCCTCCCACACACACATTTTTAATTCATTTAGGATTGTGCCATCATTACCTATTATTTTACGATGATCGGATTAATGCTTCGTAAGTTATCCTTGGGCAAACAAACATATTATACATACATACAACACCGATTTCGCCAAGTTGATTTGTAGATGCTATCCCGAATATGTGTATAACACGCAAAATTCTTTCAATACTGTTTTTAAAACTTACTGTTAAACAGTTACTTACCTCTAAATTTTAAGATGCCTTACATGTTACATTCAACTAAAACAAAGATGGCATTCTATTGCGCCAAAATGGCGCACTTCATTCTGAAACATGATGAAAATTCTACCTGTAATTCCATGACTATCCGATCCTCTTTATACAACCTGTTTCGTTACGTACGACATTAATTTAAAATACGCATCCATATTAACAGATTTTAGAGGTTGGCTTATTACCGGTAGCTTGAATATTTATCCAGTAATCGATGCATTTCCAACAAACAATTTTAGTTTTTTTAGTTTGTTTGCAAATTATTTTTTTTTTTTCATAATTAATTAGAAAAATTATTTCCGCCCTAACGGGCAGGAGGCCCGTGTTTTCATTTAGTCCGCCTTGCACAACGATCCCTAAAAGTATTTAGTGACTAAAATGTTTAAATATGACGTATTTGTATGATATAACAACTCTCTACATCATATTTAGCTACTAAGGCATCGTTAAGGCATCGTTGTGTAAATCACCCTTAATGTCGTACTCAACATGACATGTTTTTAATAATCAAGCAGTTTTGTCAGATATATTTATGAGTACCTACCTATGACCGCTTATCTGCTCAACAACGACAATTTATATTTGCTTGTTTAGTTTGCATAATCCTTATTTTTTTTTGCAATTATAAGATGATTTCGGATAAACCATGTACTTTCATTGGTCGAACTCACGACCAATCGAATTGCAGATTTCACTCGGCCATTGGGATCAATGTAAGCTTATTACCCACGTTAGTGCTTTTCAAAAGAACTCTTTCGGAATTTGCATATCATCCTCATTCGACGCTCTTTTGAATAATTGTTTTATTCTCGTTGGTATGCGTTTGGTTTGATTATTCTGATTTATTTCAGGCTTTATTTTTTGGGGAGAAATAAAAAAATATCACCATAAAGCTTTGTTTTGAGTAGTCAAGCGGTAACGTTGATTTTCGTTTGCGATTTTCTTAGGAAAATCTTTTAACACGTGCTAGGCTCAAGGTCGCTCAGCGTGCTATGGAGAGGGCTATGCTTGGTGTTTATCTATGACATCGGATGAGAAATGAGGAGATTCGTAGACAAACCAAGGTCACTGTCATAGCCCAGAAGACTAGCATGTTGAAGTGACAGTGGGATTGGGGGGTGGGGGGGCAACAAAGCTCGAAGAACTGATTAGCAGAAAGGTTTTCGACTGGAGACCATGCACTGGAAAGCGCGCCGTAGGACAGCCGACTTCAATATTTTATAACAGCATTTTTTATTGATCGAGCGAAGCGAGATCTCCAAATCAACTCGGGCAAATCGGCGTTGTATGTATGTTTGTTTGTCCGAGGATAACTTTTGAAGCGTTAATCCTATCATCGTAAAGTTTAATATATAGGTCGGTAATGTTGGCGTAATCCTGATGTGACTAAATGAATTAAAAAGTTGTTGAGATACTGGGGTCAAAGAGGGGTAAAAAAACCAAATGAGACTATTAGGTCAACTGGGACGTTTAATGAAAAGTTGACAAGAACATTTTGACCCTGTTTTTATTTTTAGTTTAATCCTTTTTGTTTTTGACTTATTGACCATAATAAAAACTGAATTTTGACGAAACTGACTACACCAGTGACCCCAGAGTGCTGTAATTTGGTATGCGTATAGCTTTACTCTCACGGGTGGAAAAAGGGTACATACGCGATAAATACCCGTTTTAATAAGTAATTATAATTATATATATAATAAGTAATTATAATAAGTAATTATATTATAGTGTTTTAGTAAGTGTATAGTGATCGCGAAAGTTTGGAAAATACTAAATTGCACGATGATCGGATCAACGCTTAGAAAAGGTATCCTTAGACATACATAAATACCTATATACAACACAAATTTGCCCAAGTTGATTTGAAGATCTCACTTCGCTCGATCAAATTATTTTCTGTCAATTTCAAATTATGTTTTGTTTCCGTGTATGCAAAAATAGTTTATTCCAAGAGTCTTTCATTCTACATATTTTACAATGGATTGTATATCGTAATAATCAGAGATCGAAAACTGAAAATAACCTTCATAGCATGCATCCCAACAAAACTTCACAAAACGGTAACTTCTGAAAGTTACAAAGCGCCGCCTGTTCAGTCAAACTTAGTTGGGAACCTAGTTCGACTTATAGTTCAAAATTATCATTTATTTAATACTGGACTTGGGACTTAACTGGTACTAAACTTTGAAACACATGCATGCTTGTTTTTGTTCTTGTAGCGCATGCGCTTTAAAATTGATGAAATGATTGTGTGCAAAGTTTTTTGTATTTTTAAATTACTAGTGGTTCACCCTGAACTGAGATCTCGCGAGTTTCTCATAAAAACAAAAAATATATTATTCGTAATCTTTGACTATCTATGTATATATTGTATTTTGATTATGAATATATAGTGCATCGAAATAAATAACCATATAACTAGACCTACAGTTTCATTCAAACTACAGGTAACGGGAGTAAATGTTACTTGGTTATTTTTTTTAGGCGTAGAAATTGCAGTTATTCTGGATTTTCTTTTCCCTTTATTTGTATCACTAAAGCCTATAGCTTATAGCTTATAGCCTAGATTAGATTAGATAACTCTTTATTGCACACCGTGAAACAAACACATATAAAAAATAACAACGTAAATCTATGGATACAATTGGCGGTCTTATCGCGATCTCTACCAGAGAACCTTTGGATAGAATGGACTGTGTGGAAATTATCTGGGGTGTAATGGTGTCCCTGACATACTACATGTACATACATACTAATGTCATAAAAATAAAATAAATAAAAGAACATAAATTAAATTACATTAATAAACCTAAATAATAACTACTCATAACAATTTATATATGTATACATACTTAGCCAATAGCACTAAAGCTTATAAAGAATACCAAATTTCAGCATAGTGGGGTAACTGGTGTACTCTGTGAATTTTGTCAAAGTCCAGTTTTTATTATGCCAACACTACCTACCTATGTATAAAATGTCACGATGATCGGATCATAGTTTCGAAAGTTATCTTCAAACAAACAAACAAACATACATACATACATACATACATACATACAACGCCGATTTGTCCAAGTTGATTTGGAGATCTCGCTTCGCTCGATTAATTAATAGATACCGCCAGCGTTACGTGAAAACGAACAGACAAACGTAAGGTCTAAATCATATTTTATACTAATATGGCAGCAAAGAAGCATACGGCCCACCTGATGGAAAGTGGTTACCGTAGCCTATGGACGTTTGTAACACCAAAGGTATCAATCACTCACGCGTTGCCAACTCTTTAAAAATTTTAAAACGCCCTTTTTGAAGACTTCCCTATAGTCCCTGAGGTAAACCTCGGCAGGGAGATCATTCCACTATACATATTAAATTTAATTATACCTACTGTTCTTCATAATTGTTTCATGTGTCTATTATATAATTTAGTATTAAATATAAAGAATACCAAATTTCAGCACAGTGGGGTAACTGGTGTACCTTGTGAATTTTGTCAAAGTCCAGTTTTTATCATGGCTAATAACTCAAAAAATACAAAGATTAAACTAAAAGTAAAAACGGGGTCTAGAATATATATATAAATTATATGTTATATAATTTAGTATTGAATTAAGTCAAAGTTCAGTTATATTATCGCTAATAACTTAAAAACTACAAAGTTTAAACTAAAAATAAAAATGAGGTGGAAATTTACTAATAAAGACCTTTCATTAAAAGTCCCACTTGAACAGATTGTCTCATTTTTTTTTGACCCATTTTGAACCCCAACAACTCACCAACCCCCCTACATTTTTAGTTCATTTAGTTAGTTACATTGGGATTATGTCATCCATATCTAGTACCTACCTATATACCTAACTTTACGAGGGTCAATGCTCTGAAAGTTATCCTCGACGAACAAACATACATACATACAACGCCAATTCGTCCAAGTTGATAGAGAGATCTCGCTTCGCTCGACCAATTAGTGTTGCTGGGTTACTTAGCCTAAACACACTGTGCTAATGACTGTTGTTTGTTAATCACGCTACCTACGATATACTTTTCATCTATGTGGGTAAAACTCCTGGCTCAAATTACACAAACAACCGCACATATTTTCATTTTATGGTAAATGCAAACAAAGTAACCAATATGGCTCACAAATGGTGTAGGTAGAGTAAAGGTGAATTGTTTATGTATTTATAAATTTGTTTTTTTACCTGCGATGTAGACCCTTACTGTAAAAAACTTGTACATTATCTATATATAAAAAACAGAGTCGGGTTAGTTACACCATTTATAACTCAAGAACGGCTGGGCCGATTATGATCTTTGATTTGTTGGATTTGTCTCCGGCCCTGAATACCAGGATAACTATTAAAATGTCGGAAAAATTCACGCAAAAAGAAATTATGAAGAAAATTCATTTCCTCATCCATAAATTTACATGCACATTTACATGCAGCTAATGATGGCCGATTGACAATACCGGGGCGACATTGGCAGCCCGCGTCATATGCATGTCAAGGCGGTACGAAGTTCGGCGGTTCAGCTTGTTATCTATAGACTAGTTGACCCGGCGAACTTCGTACCACTTTGACATGCATATGACGCGGGCTGTCAATATACGTTGGCCATCTATTATCAATGTATGAGAAAATGAATTTTCTTTATAATTTCTTTTTGCGTGAATTCTTCCGATATTTTACTGTTAAAATAAAATAAAATTTCAAAGTAAATATTGCTGGAGATTTCACACAGCGCTATCTAGCCCCAAACTAAGCAGAGCTTGTACTATGGGAACCAGATAACTGATAGAATACTTATGTACTTATTTTTTTGTAAATAAATACTTTACCATTTTTATAGTTGCTTGTCTTATTATAATTAAATTTGAGTTATTATTAGTATTTTAGGTTTATAGTATGTAGGTATGTTTTTAATTTTATATAGATGCACCGCCGTCATGTGATATGTTATAATCCTGTCCATACTAAGGTTGTCTGGAAGAGATCGCTTTTGGCGATAAGACCGCCCATTGTACTAAATTTGTTAGTAAAAATTATGTTCTGTATTTTACTTTGGTGTACAATAAAGAGTTATCTTATCTTATCTTATCTTATAATATATAGAAAAACAACTATACCGGGAACAAATATCTCTAGATCGTGCAAACATTTATTCCGCGGCGGGAATCGAACCCACTACCTCCTGCGTCTCAGCCGGCTATTCGCCCACTGCGCCACGGAGTTCGTCGAATATAAATAGTTATTCTGCTATTCGGGACGGACACAAATACAACAAATTCAAAACCATGAAAATCGGTCCAGCCGTTCTCGAGTTATAAGTGTTCGAATGAACCCGACTTTGTTTTATATAATAAGAAGTTAAGATATTGTGTTTGCATCATGTGGGTAGAGCAGTTAGGTGCAGGTCGCACAAGATCGGCTGCTCTGGAAATATATGGGGGAGGCCTATATTCAGCAGTGGACGATCTGTGGCTGATACTATGATGATAATCGTGTTGGCGAAGGAGTTTTGGTCCAGATGTTATGGGTTCGAGTTTCGGTCAAAAATCAAGGGATTTATCTATTAAAAAATATGTGCGCATTCACACTTGCTCATATCACTGAAAGACTACCTAATGAGGATGGCCGTATCAATATTTATTTAAATTTATATATTTTTTTATGTTATAAATCCAACAAATATATAATAATCGTATGTATCAAAATAGTTTTGAGTAGAAATATAAAAGAGGTATTCCTACTACCAACTTCCAACTTCAGAAACGGCCAAGTTATTTCTAGCGTGGCTATGACGTATGCTCTAGAGATGAATATAGAGATGGGATATAGAGATGGGATACACAGCTCACACCTTGTTCTTTAAAATATCTGCACACCGTGTCACATCACGTGCTTATGGTAACCAGCAAGACGTGTCGCAGCGCGGCGCAGGGCGACGTAACGAGGCGTGCTTCGACACGTATCCAAGGACCCAATTCTGCATTTTTTTAAGAAAAAAGGTTATGGAACCATACCACTATTTGACGATTATGGTTGTTGTTCCCGTCATAAGCTGCCAAATTTTCAATAGAGTTATCATGGCAATGGGGGTCATTGAAAAATGTGGCCATTTTACGACGATAAAATTAAAATAGTGAAGCGATTGTTGGTCATAGTGGAATGGGGCCTCAGTGTGCTATCGTATCTTTAAAAGTGTGCGCTTCTGTGTAGCTGACCGTAAATGTTTAGTAAATGTCCTGGAATATTAATTTATCGCCTTAAATCGAATTGAAAACTGCCTCTTAATTCAAAACACAAAACATGTATTAATTTTTATACTGCGAAATACCCAGAAATATACTTATTTTTATCAAAACATAAGAAAATGTTGAATTCTTGTAAAAGATTCTTAAGTGCATTCATACTTTTGCAATTTTATAAGTGCCTATTGTATAGTTAGATTGCTGCGCGTGTTGGTTTACGCTGTAAGTGCTGCAAGCAACTGAATTTTAAAGTCAAAGTCAAAGTCAAATATTTTTATTCATTAAAATCACAAGGATCACTTTGAAACGTCAATTTTACTGCCTGTTCCTTCGCGACCCAGCCAGAAAAGAAAGGCAACAAGCAAGGCTGGTTGTTTTTTTAATGATCCTTTTATAATACATAATACAGAAAATAAATTACGTCTAAATTGTAACATTTTGAACGAGTTGGAGCAATTTCAATCCCAAGCTTCTCTATCATCTAAATAATCCGATATCTTATAATAGGCTTTTATATAAAGATTTAAATTAAATAAAACAAAAAATGAACACCCATCTTTTTGAAACACGAGTTAAAGAGTTGAAATAGGAGGCTAGTCATATCGTCCTTTACTAGGATTACAAGGCAAGCGTCCGAATTGATTGGGATCCAAGAAACTGAAATCAAATATCACAAAATCTAAATAAAACAACGAAGTCCCCAAATAAATACATAACCCACCACTATAATCAGCTATCCATATACTCAAAATTTGCTGGAAGAAAACTGTTTTTTGGGTTATGCCCTTTTTGTAAGTTTTTATGTCTATAGTACTATTTCTCACTGACTGACTATTTAATACGTAAATTATGTAAGTCTACTAATAACAGGGCATTTAAAATATTTTTTCTGATCCTAAGCCCGTACGAATAATGTTAATAAAAGTAGAAATTAATTACAAATAAAAGTATTTTAAAGCCACGGCTGTCGCAGCCCACACAAAGCTCGCCGTAGATTTGTGTAAGCGAGATCTACGTGGCGGGAATCGAATCAGCAACCTCTTCGCTGGCTATTCACCCAGTGCATCACAAAGGCCGTCAATATACTGCCCTTTATATTATTGTTATGTTATTTATTGTTATTCTGTACCCTACTAATTAAATTAGTACTACCCTTGAGTACTAACCTAATAATCAACAACGAATTGCCCTAATAAAATACTTGCTGGCAAATAAATAGGTCCATTAGGGAACATAAATTAGAAAGAACAAATTAACCTGCGATGTTTTATACTAATGGTGGCATGGAAAAATGCCAACATATTGTTAAAAGCTGAGGGTTCGCTATAAAATAATTTAAATCAATCTAACCAAAATAACACTTTTATTCAACACTGAAATGTTAAATACACGATCTTAATCACAAGTAATCACAACACACTAATTCACACCACTGTGGCACAATAAACCACTAAAAGTCACCGAAATGTTCGCACGTATAGCCAGAACCAGACTGACTCCTCGAACGGCTCGGATTTCGTCTCACGCGCCGGCGAAGCCGGCGTGTGGGGCGCAGGTTTAGGGTGGTGACCCCTGCCTGCAGTGCTCTATTCGCATCCCGTTAATACGGGGCAGTCATTGTGTTCGGCCCGGAGGCCTTCTTGCTTTTCACCGACGTGGATTTAGTCACGGACTTGCCCTGAGGTGGGCAGTCCGGTATTCGGTCCACGCTTGGTGTGAGGTTTGGAGGTGTCGTCTTCTGAGGAGGTGGAGGAGGCAGAGGTGGAGGGGGTCGAAGCGGCGGCTAGGTCACGGGGGTGGGCTTTGCTCCTTGGGATCTCCTCGTGACCCCGGGCTAGGTGCTTAATGTGTTCGTAGGTAGAGCCCTCGGTCCGCTCGTACATTCTCCTGGCAAAGCCAGTGATGAAATGGTCCAAGCTCTCTATTCGCAGGTCTCTCTGAATCGTGGTGTTCCTTATGAATGGTTGGGCATAAACAATCGACTGAAGGGTGACATATTGCTGCGCTATGAGACTCGTTCTTGGAGTTTCGGCCAGGAACCCAAACCATGCTGGGGCGGCGTAAGTGAGTCTAGGCCGAATATACGTCTTGTATATTCCGACCTTTGCCTTCAGTGGTATTTTGGATTGGAACAGTGCTTTTAGCAGGTTGCGGGTTACCCTGGCCAGATTCACCGCGTTAGCGCAGTGCTGCCTCATGGTGAGTCTCTGGTCGATTGTGATCCCGAGATACTTGGCCGTTCCGGACTATTTCAACTTCTGGCCTTGCAGGTGTAGGGCTTGTGGGTGGGCTCTACTGCCAGCATAGCAGATAGCCTGGGTCTTGCCAACGTTGACCGAAAGACACCATTTGCTGAGCCACTCAGGAGGAGGTCCAGCGTCCGCTGTATCTTCAGTGCAGCGTAGCTTGCGCTCATGGATGACGCTGACTCCTCGAGCGTCCCTACGCACTATTTATACTGCGGCCAGCACATCTCGAACGTTCTCGATCGTTCCACTAACAACTAGAAATGTGTAGGTATTTCGACCGCTATTTCTTATTCTGTGCAACTGTAGGTAAAAACGTTGTATGAAGGTATATTCCATACCAAGTATGACCTATTCTATGGCACAATAAGTATAACTTCGAAATATGCCGACTACTACTTATTCTGTAACAGCCTCTGCGTAACAATATTATTGAAATGTGATATTGAATCGCATAATAAATCAATGAAGAATTGCAAAACAGAAAAACAATAAAGACCCATGCGAATGTGATTTGTCAACCTTTGAACAGTGATCGTATTCATAATATATTATACGTTATCAAAAGGAAGTATATTTTGAGTTATGTGTTTATGTGAAAAAATCTACATAATAAATACGTAAAGAGAAAACGTTGTTCTCCTTTGTATGATTATCGTGCGTGAGGAGGAAAGTTTTATTGTACCTATTCATAAATAGGTAAAAAAAGCCATTATTTGGCGTGAGGGTGTTCTAACCATTTATTTTGTTGAATAGCACAGGTTAAATAACGATTGGCGGCAGAACTTAGCAGTAGAGAAGTCATTAAGTACGGCATCTTAGGGGAATAGTGCAGGATACCGAATTCTGTTAAATAATAGCTTAAGATACAAACTAAAAAAAAACGACAATACTGTCTTTTAGATTTTAACACTTTTTTGTAAATAAATTTTAAGATGTTTATATACCTTCTAGCTGACCTGTCGAACTTCGTATCGCCTTGACATGCATATGACGCGGGCTGCTAATGTACGTTGCCGATAGAATTGTCAATCAGCCATCATTGTTAATCTTACATAGTTAATACATTGTTAAGCCAAGATGTTGACTATGTATGAGAATTAGTATTTTTATGTTTATAGTGTTATCCGAACACATACGGAAAATTCCAAGATTTTTAAAACTATCTCAAAAATATAAAGAGGAAGGTTGCGGGTTCAAGTCCTGTCTAGGCATGAAATGTTTGAGATGGTTTTAAAAATCTATGTATTAGAAAACTAATTTACTCCAAAAAAAATTTATGCTTGTTTTTTTATGATATGTTGATGAAACAAATCCAACAAATCAAAGATTATCGAAATCGGTCCAGCTGTTCTTTAGTTATAAATGGTATAACTAACCCGACTTTGTTTTATATATATAGACTAAATACAAACGCACTATAATTGTAATTTTATTTTCTAAATTATTAAATAAGTTTTATTATTATATTTCTTACGCTCCAACATGATTTATTTGTTTATTCGTAAACAAGAACGCCAACAGCATACCTCATCACATTCAATACAAGACTGTCTCCGTGGCGCAGTGGGCGTATAGCCGGCTGAGACGCAGGAGGTAGCGGGTTCGATTCCCGCCGCGGAACCAATATTTGCATGATCTACAGATATTTGTTCCGTGTCTGGGTGTTATTCTATATATTATAAGTACGTATTTACAAAAAAAAGTACATAAGTATTCTATCTGTTATCTGGTTCCTATAGTACAAGCTCTGCTTAGTTTGGGGCTAGATAGCGCTGTGTGAAATGTCTAGCAATATTTATTTAATATTAAAGTTAACTTAGGCCTACGATTCAACTTTTTATAATAATATTATTCAACAACAACAACAACAAATATAAATAATTTTATTCAACAACAAACTTCAAAATTTCACAAACAAAAAATTACAATGGTTTACTAGGTATAATACAATTCAGGATGGAAAACATAGGTACCCAAACTAGGATTGACCTGTATGATGGCATACCTATACCTCCCTCCGGACTATGCTTCATAATGGAATGATCAGTGAATGTATGTGTGAGTGTGGGAATATGTTGGTTGTGAGATTTGAATGTGGATTGATGTCACGGAATCAAGCACCCCCAATTTTCACAAAAAGCAGTTTAATAATTCTTATGCATCTTTCTTGATTTAGCTCCAAAATAGGTTGATGTCACTCAATTATATAAGGACTCCCCGCTTTTCAGAAAAAGTATTTTAGACGTAGGAAAATTTTGTTTTTGACAAGCGCATCTACGAATAATGGTCCAATATCTCCTTTATATCAAGATGAGTTAAGGTCCCATAGTGCCCCTAATACCACCATCTCACATATCAGTGTCAATTTGTAAATCAAATTAAATCAACTAGTGGTTCGCCCCGAACTGAGATCTCACGAGTCTCCCATAAAAACAAAAAAATATTATTTGTAATCTATGTCTATCAAAATAGTGCCACGGTATGCAAAACCATTTACTTGACCTACAGCTTCATTCAAATTACAGGTAACGGGAGTTCGTGTTAATATAAATAATGTTAGGTTACTCTTTTTTGGTGTAGTAATTAAAGTTATTCTGGATTCAGACTTTTTCCTATATTTGTGTCACTAAAGCTACACGCATACCAAATTTCAGCACTGAAGGGTCACTGGTGTACCCTGTGAATTAAGTCAAAGTTCAACCTTTTATTAAAAACCTTTTATTAGACGTGCCACTTGACCGGATAGTCTCATTTTAGTTTGTTTTTAACCTTCTTGAACCCCAATATCTCAATAACCCCCCCCCCCCCCACATTTTTAGCTCATTTAGTCACACCAAAATTGAGCCATTACTTCCTACCTATATACCAAATTTCACGATGATCGGATAAACGCTTCGAAAGTTATTCTCGGACAAACAAACATACATACATACAACGCCGATTTGCCCAAGTTGATTTGGAGATCTCGCTTTGCTCGATCAATAAATTACCTGTACGTGCAAATATTTGTTGCCTGTGGCCAACACCTATCCAGCGAAGCATGTAGTGGCATCGATCTGCTATTACTTTTAATTGGCACTATCGTTGATTGACAGCTTTTTACATGAAATAAATTCACCGTAATTGAGCGTTCAGTAAAACAATATTGTTCCCATTAAACTTATCTGAAACTCGGGCATTAACAAAATACGCTTTATTGATCAGAATTTCAAAGCTTCCATTTACCATAATCCCTGTGACAACCTTTGACATTTACGACATTTGTTTTATTACTGTACTACCCGCCCCGGCTTCGTACGGATTGTAATCAAAATAAAATATAGCCTATAGAACTCAGGAATAATGTAGCTTTCTAGTTCTTAGTGAAAGAATTTTCAAAATTGGCTCAGTTATTCTGGACCCTTTACATACAAACTTACCCCCTTACATCCCCATCAACAAAGAATAAATAAAATCGCTTTGACCCGTTCCTAATTATTTGTTGATAACTAGCTATTGCCAGCGGCTTCGCCCGCGTTGTTCTGGGGTGCAAAAATACATACAGAAACTTTGACATCCCAGTATTATCCCATGGGAACTGATAATTGGGATAAAAAGTAGCCTATGTTATGTAGCCGTTTCGAGGTGATTAAGTAATAAACAAACAAACAAATAAATAAACAAACATTAAAACTTTCGCATTTATAATATTAGTCTGATTTAAAAATATATTTCAATTTGATAAACGCATTTTATTTTAATTTTTTTGTTCAAACTTCAACCCCCATTTACCTCTGGAACCTTCCTATATTTAGATAAAGATATCCAATATTATTATTATTATATCGTTATAAAGGGCGTAGCATGATGGTATTACTTCATTGTTTATCATGTAAACCAGTGCAGCTAAGTGGAAAATTGTGTTTTGTTTATGTTGTGTGGTGTGTGTTATGTTAAGCTTCATCTTCACTAGAGCACTAAGATTGGAACATGTACTGTAAAACGTATGAGCGATCAAAGTTCGCTGTACAAACATGTAATGTAGCTATTGTGCATAACAATATCATGTTCAGTAGAGCCAAATTAGCTAGATCTAGCAATATTAACTATTTAAGTACATATATTATATTTTCTTGTATATATGTGTATATAGTATACCTTCACTGTTTATTAATTTCCATATCACCTATTTATCTGTTTAATGGTGCTACGTCAAGGTTCTACGTTCGTGAAGTCACCCACTCTGGTCCTGTCTGAAAACCAGCGCTGCTACACATGTATGCATGTGTACAACATTATGCTGAGACCATTTGGTTCATGCACGTGGTGATTACGGATAAACCTACATCTACATTCTATATATTTTTGTCTACATATACCTTTCTTTGTATCCATTGTATTTTGTTATAACTTTGTATTTATATTGTGTTGTGTGTTTCATATTGTGTTATCATTGTGTTATTTATTAACCCTAGAAAGATAACCTTATTTTACCATACACTAAAGATAACCTACGTCGTTTCGACGTGTGCATCTTTGGATAGTCCTAATTTCAACATTTTTGCATACCAAGGTTTATAACTGTGTTTATTTGTTTAATTTTATTAAGTATATACAGAATAAATGAAAAAAATATTGTTCGAATCATATATTTATTGAAAAATGTTTAATAAACTAAACGTGGTAATTCTTACCATAAGAAACTTAAACATTAGGTATTATCTCTACCAGTCTTATGTTTTGAGAAATAAACTTATAAAAAATAACGTTTTGTACTCTTAACAATATGAGGAACCCTAAATAATAACAATTTTTATCAATTTTGGCCTCAAAGGCAGTTAGGACAGGCGGTAGACTTGTGATCTCCACAAATGGGATTTTTGCAGTTGTTGCACATTGTCTTCGTCATCCTTCTAATTTTCGAAGGACAAAAGGCACAATATTTGCGTTTCTTTGGCTCAGGTGTTGCTTCTCCTTGTTCCAATGGTTCAGCAGGTGTTTTTGGTAGCAAGCTACGAATTTTTTCTCGAAGACACGTAGACAAAGTAGGCACTTCTTTCCTTGTCTCCATCCACGGAGTCATCAAGCTGTTACTCAACTTTTTCAAAAAATCTCTTCGTCCGAGCGGTTTTTCTTTTTTGGATATGACATTATCACAATAAATAATATATGCATTTATAAACGCCATATTCATCATGCCATAAAACATAGCCATGGGCCATCTTTACCTCTGAGACTTTGACGCTGTGGTACGAGTACTGAATTCGGCACACTGGACGGAGGACTTTCAGATGTCAGGGGTTCAGGATGGGCTTCCTCAGTATTTAGCAATTGTGGAAGACTCACCTCAGCATCCTCGACGTCACTTTGTACTTCGTCGTGCAATAAGTTGTCTTCACATTCGCTGTCCGACCCCAAAGGCTCTTCGTCACTTAATTCCAGCAATAACCGAGAGATTTCACTGTCATTCGCTTGTTTATATGACGCCATAATGTTGTTTTATCATATCCTAAAATGAATTAAAATAATTATAAATACAAGTACACTTTTGACATAAATAAAGCCATAACATCCCACCCACACTCTAGTCCAAAAAGTTACACTAAAGATAACCATACGTCACTTCGACGTGTGGTAAGTAGATATTGACGAAAGTATTGCACTCACCTGATTGACACGCGCATCCTCGGCTAGCTCTACGCGTCAACTGAGATGGCACGAACAATGAGAGCAGTACCGCGAAACACAATCGAGAAATAATAATTTATCAAAGTCGGACACGTCGATTCGGCGTAGGTTATCTTTCTAGGGTTAAGTAATGTTATCTGTAAAAACCTGTGTATGTACAATAAATTATTTTTCGTTCATTCTTTCTTTCATTCAACTATACAGCTACAATATAAATAATGTTATGCATTTTTTTACAGCATGCACAAATAGTTTTAAATGAAAGGCACATAACTTAAACAGACAAAAAAATAAGCAAACAAAATTGTCAATTACTCGTACCTGCTACTCAAACCAACTATTTATTTTGAAAACAGGAGTTTTTTGACTGTGTTGACTGATGCACCGAAGATATTGTTACGAGCTGAGGGTTCGGGATAAAATAATGATAATCAGTCTAACCAAAATAACACTTTTATTCAACACTAAAACGATGAATACACGAACTTAGTCACGAATAATCACAACACACTGATTAACACCACTGTCCCACTAAAAGTCACCGAAATGTTCGCACGTATAGCCAAATCCAGACTAACTGTCCGGCCATCTCTCCGGCCTATTTATATCGCGCACAATTCACTACACTATAACGATCTCGATCGTTCCAGGAAAGGGTCGGTGTTTCGACAGAATGACCACTCTCCATTCTGCGCAACTGCAGGTAAAAACACAGCATGCAGGTATATTCCATACCAAGTATTACGTATTCCGTGACACAGTAGGTAAGTCGAGAGCCATCGAGAAATTTCGACTATCACCTATTGTGTAACAGCCTCGGCATAACAATATCAATAACAGATAACAGATTGAGGTGTTCGTTGTAGTACGAGCACATGCGGTACAACGGGAAGCTTTGACCGTAGTTAGTGCGACAAGGGTGGAAAAAGAATGTTTTCCGATTCTGAATTCGACTAGAAGGATATTATTCCAATGATACAACATTGAAATAGCGTCGGTAAGAATTTGGCAATAAGTGCTTGATTTTTCCACTTCATGTATAGACGTTAGACCAAAGTTTCCGCAAGAAAAATGACATACGTTAAATTGGACCTATTGTCCCGAGTTTAGGCGAAAATTATAAAAATACTGTTATCAATACAAACCGATAACGCATGGGTTTATTATAATATACTATTTATACGAGCATGTGAGCTTTATGCTTTACTTTCTATTATAAAGCCTCGTCTAAAGTACAGTAAGTGACTAAATAAGTCACTGACTGTACTTTAGACGAGGCTTTATATTGTATTGATTGTGTCTATTATAAAGCCTCGTCTAAAATATAGTCAGTGGCTTAGATAAGTCACTGATGAATGAATTAATGAAAATTCTTTATTATATCTTACAAGCTAAACACAACAGTTATAAAAATAAAAAACAAACCAAATAAATGTAAGTATAATGGGCGGTCTTATCGCTTAACAAAGCGATCTCTTCCAGACAACCTTTGGATGGAGAGGATCATTGCTTAATGGAAGATTTGCCGAGGTGTAAAAAGAATAAACTTAATAATACAAAAAGAAAAATTACTTTACCTTAAATAACATAAATATTACGTAAATAATAATTGTAAATAAATAAATATCGTATATGTATATAAAATAAATAAGTATGTACTTACATACATACATATATGAATATATACATATGTTAATAATATTATACATCAGATGAATAAATCACGACTCTTCATGGAGATAAAAGTTTTTGAGTCTAGCTTAAATACGGAAGATGAGGGGGATAGTACAATAGTTTAGATGAGTCTTTATTGTGTTGATGATAGAAAGTAAAGCATAAAGCTCACATGTTTGTATAAATATTATATTATAATAAAACCGTGCTTTATCAGTTTGTACACATCATGGGCTTTTTAAAGTTAGGGTTCGACGCGAGGTGTAAAACACTTTTACGAGCCTATATTAAACAATGTATCAAATTATTATAATCTCGGGGTCTTTGAGTCTAGACTGAATAGATTTTCTTAGAGCAAGCGTGTTTCGTCTTCGACCACAATATCAACATAAGGCAAAGTTGTGGTCAATCGATTGCTTAGAAAAAATAAATAAATTGTCAAATGCTTATTTCGATGTATTGTGATGTAATAAAAGTAAGATTTCCGTATTCTGTTGCGATAACGTAGGGAATATGAATAAATTCAAGAGGGTTATATATGTATATAGATAAAACATAATAATTGTGATGGTCGTCAGTATTTTTTTTTGCGGGAGTAATCTTGTTTTCTTATAAATAATGCTATCAAAACGCATGACAGATGACAAATACCAAATGCTTTCAGGGGTTCCATCTCTTGGTTTATTTTGAATTTTGCACAACATTCATATTACACCAATGGTATGGAAAAATAAACTTACCTTTGCCGATAGGGGCGCTATTTCAATTTCATATAAAAATATATGCCTCAAATACAATAAATATACATTTATGTTTCACACATTCAACCGTTTACAGGAACTATAATACATTTAAAGTTTATTTATCTTGCATTTAGGTACATTGTACATACATTTTATATCGTTAAAGTCCGTTTTTGAGTTGTCTTATTATCACAATTACTGTTAAAAGGGTGGCCTACATACGACCTATTATACAAATAGCCTCTGGCCAAGCATTAACGATGTACCATATGGAAAATTAGCGCCTGAGTGCCCGAGGGACCCGACATGCTGGTTACATTGCCGCTTTAATTACCGTCTCGCTTGTGCTGTGTGAGAAAATACAGCGATGGATATAAAATAGGATATAGGATGTTATTTTTGTTTCATGTAGTTTGATTTGCACTATGCAAGTTTTGAGCTCTGTTTTTTACTAGACAGCAGGGATGTTGCGAATATTTACATCCGCATCCGCAAATGCGGAGATTCCGCACGATTTAGACACCTGCATCTGCATCCGCAATAATCTATGTGGATTTTCATGCGGGTGCAGATGCAGCGCAGGTCGCGACATTATAAGAACATTATAAGAAATTGGGTGGGGCTAGCGAGTGGCACATATGCTGATTGACCAATACGAGAGAAGATTTCGGTGACAAGATCCGACGTATTTGTTATTGTTTATCATTTGTATCTTGTAAAACAATCATAACGTGTTTACTTGCGCTTATAGTATGAACATTGCAGTTTTTGAGTGTCATTGTAAGTATACAGTGAGTATTCTATGTTAAGCGAGTTTTCTGCAGTTAATGGTTTATATTTTAATTTTATTTCGGCCCCAAAACGAAGTTTCTAAAAAAAAGTCTTAAGATCCGCATCCGCAGCAGTGAGCTTACAAACATTCGCAACTGCATCCGCGTCCGGGCATGTTAAAAAATCTACATCCGCAACATCCCTGCTACACAGGTATAAGAGTACATTGAACTATACTGCGCTGTGCTGTTCTTAGCAAAGTTAACTTTCTAGTGCTTTGTTTTTTCTACAAACATGCATTCGCATAAGTGCGAGCGAGATAGACGGAAGATCGAGAGGGTAGGCTGTGTGGTAAGGAGCGAGTCAGCATGTATCACGTGAGCTCTGCTATTTTTTTAAACAAAGCGCAGTATCATAAAGCGCAGCGCAGCTCGTTTTGTTTGTTTCCTCATTATAATCTACCGCCGCTCACGGCTAATCAATAAAAACATTACATACTCTCCCTTTGCACATTTGGGAAAAAGTAACGGGGGTCGGGGGGGGGGGGGGTCAGCTAGTAATAGTATTTATTATGGTTTAATATTGTTATAAATTAGTGAAGGGTACGATGGGGCTGTTATACTATTATGTAGGTAAATGTCCATAATTTAATTTAAAAAAAAAGTACCGTTGAAGTTAAAACATGCCAGAAGATGAACAAACTTCATTATGTTTAAAATAATATGGCTGCATTAATAAAACATGGTTTACTAACCTGAGACAACGAGCATTACAATTTGAAATTTTAACCTCATTCAAATCCTGGATATACATACAATTTTATACAACGAGTATTAATTTAACTCAGGTATCCATGAACTTAAAATCTGAATCATAAAAACGATTTTCATTCAGAATAATCATGTATGTTAATGATCATCATCAACATATATAATATCTCTGCAAATATAGTCTTCGGCATAGATTTCCAGAGCAAACGATCTTGTCCTGCACTCAACGGCTTTTTCCATCTTCTGAGCAGTTGTCCTACACTACGTGGTCTAGTTTTCCAGTGCATGGTATCCGGTCAAGACTCTCAGATCTTAAATGGTTTCCCTTTTTTTGGGAAATTGCAGTTATTCTGGATTTCAAACTTTTCCCTATATTTGTGTAATTAAAACTGGAGTACCCTGTGAATTTTGTCAAAGTTCAGTTTATATTATGGCTAATAACATTTTTTTTACCCCTCTTGAACCCCAATATCTCAACAACCCTCTCCCTCTCCCTCTCGCCCACATTTAGTCACAATTGTGCCATCACCTATATACCAAAAATCACGATGATCCCATAAACGCTTCCAAAGTTATCCTCGGACAAGCAAACATACATACAACGCCGATTATAGATAGCCATAGAGATCTTGCTTTGCTCGATCAATTATTGTTCGTATCTAAGATTTTACCCTAGATTTTGACACAATATTGCCGGTAAATATATCAATATTTACAAGCATTGAAAATACTCACCGGCAACAGATTGCCGTGAAAATGTTGCTCGTTTATGAGAATAGAGCATGATTCTGAGCTTTAGGGGTCATCAAAATGTTTTGTAATGTTCACATTTATACTTTAAACTGAATATTATTACGATATTCATAAAACACGACCATAATAAGTATCATTAAAAAAATAACAAGCTCGCCATAACTCACATGGGATTTACTTGCAAATTGAAATACGATATTTTACGGAGCTTCCGCCGTTTGACCTCGATTGAAGGGGTCAAATATAGACAAAGCATTATCTCAAAGATAGGTAAATATCTAGGTACCTACTTGAAATAGTATGTAAATGTTTTCGACCTTACATACCTGTATTGTCTCTGATCATGAGAAAACTTGTAACGCTGTAGATTTTAATATGTAATAAAAAAGCCTGTATAATAAGTAAAGATTTTATTTAGGAAACTTTCATGATATATTTCAATCATTATCATAAATATTATCGGTTGAAACACCAATAAAACGGTACGTGATAAATCACGTATTTATAATAATAAGTTAATATTTTATTTTATTTCGGAGCTACCAAAAAAAATGTGTTATACATATATCTTTAAATATTGTTTGCGTCTGCGGTTGTGGTATAAATAAATTAATAATATGTATAATGTTGTGTGTTATTTATCTATATTTATTATATATCCTATTATATTTTTAAAACATTTCAATCCCACTGCTGAGTAAACCCCTTCATCCTTCCCAGACATCTCGATCCTAAGGCATATCCACCCAGTCATCATCGTCATTATAATGCTTTAAAATAAATAAATATAAATATTGCTGGACATTTCACACATCGCTATCTAGTCCCAAACTAAGCAGAGCTTGTACTATGGGAACCAGATAACTGATAGAATACTTATATATTTTTTTTTGTTAATACATACTTTTAATAGATAGAATAACACTTCACAACATTTCAATTTGTTTAATGCATAAAACTATACCAACAATATCGAGATGACATATTTTCATGAGGTTTTGTAAATTAGTTTTCAAATTAGGTGAACTGAAAATAATGATTATAAATACGGGATTTAGTGATTGACAATGTTTCGGTTCAATTCGTCCTGGAAGTTGCGATCCGCTCCGCATTGCGTCTTCTCTCGCAAACCATCATCTCACATAACGGTCGTAACACCGATAAAACAGTATGTGATAAATCCCATACTTAAAGTAATGATTGAAGTAAATCTCGAGAGTTTTGTAAGTAGAACTGAGAATAAGTTTGTACCTTGAAAAATAAAAAAAAAGTAGCACTCCGGGAGTGCCGACAGAAGTGAAAAATTTTGCGCTCAATGTTTCAGAATTCAAAATTTAAAACCTAACGGTAACAGTGTCACGAGTTCAATAGTTTTTCCCATCTCAAAAAATGCCGAACAAATAAATAAGTTTTTACTTCAAAAATTTGCTTTAAATTGGCAAGTCCGTTATTTAATTAGGCAATGTAAATTAATAATGTTCTCCTGAATTAAGTAAATTGATAGCGCAATTTCATCGGCTTTAACAAACCAGGTTATTGGTCCTTTGATATTCATAATTAAATTATTATAATTACGTCAACTGAATTTAGCTGATATTTCTGAAAGGAAAGGAATAAGGAAAGCGTAGACAAGTCGTAAATATAATTGTCATTTTTAATTATAATAACAATTTTATGATTTTTAATCAAACTCATTGTTACCGAACCTTTGTCTCTGATATCTGATATTAAAAAATAAACGTAAACTTCTAATCTAGTCTACAGAACTAATTCTATAATTTCCTTTGTATTCTTTGTATTTGTATCCTTGTAATTTTAATTTCTGTTGTTGTTGATAAAATATTAAACAACTACATAATTGGTGGATTGCGTGCCTCACTATTACGTCATAGTCAAACAATGCATATTAATTTGACTGAGTGAACGAAGCGAGCAAAGCGTCTCAGTTTCGAGATTGGCCAAAACTGCCAAAAAATTGTCCAGCTGTCTGTCTAAGTCAAAGTCAAGTCAAATATTTTTATTCATTAAAATCACAAGGATCACTTTGAAACGTCAATTTTACTACCTGTTCCTTCGCGACCAAGCCAAGAAAGAAAGCCAAGAAACAAGGCTGTCTGTTCTCGCCTGCAGGTAGCATTTTTCAACCGATTTTGACAAAAATTGGCACACAAGTTCCCTGTTTTATTTAAATTTTTTAGTCAATCGCGATTTTTGATTGGGGGGAAAAGAGGGGGGGGAAATGGGGGAAGTTTACTTTAGCGTTATTTATCAACGGATTTCAATCAAATTTGAGAGGCACACTATGGACTTCATCCTACACAAGATGTTGTAAAAAAAAATCCAAAAGGGGGAGTGGAGGGGGAGGGAAATTTGCTGTTACGATATGTATGAACGGCTATGGACGGACTTTCTTCGAAGTCTAAATTTTGTTGCACAAATTACTTTTTGGGCTTGGTATGCGAGGTCTACTGTTCTCACAGAACCACTAGTCATTATTATCAGCCATAGTGTAATATCACTCACTTTTTTATCTAGATTTTGATCGTGATATTCACGTTATCTAATGTAAATACTTACATGGGGAGATAAATTCTGTGTTTTCTTTTACCATACTTTAACATTTTCATCATTATTTTGGTCAAAAAACTCTAAATTCATTCTCAAACACTTTAAATACCCATTATTGGGTTTTTATGTGGGTGGAAAGAGCAGAATTTTCTCGTCACAGGAGTATACATTCATACTCGTAAATGATGCTATATTTGTTTTAACTTTTTAGGACTAGAAACTAAAATAAACAGACCCAGTGTTGCCAGATGAACGGCTCACTTTCTCCCTATATCATACCTCAAATCCCCCCAAAATACAGGGGTTTAAGAAAAAAAACCCCATTATGAGATTTTTTTTTATTTTTATATAATAATAATTTCAGCTATGGTTTCCGTTACTGAATCAGCATCTGCACACACTTCGCCTGCGGTTCCATACATTTTTTCGGAGCTGAATCTGCTGATCATCTTGAAACTTGGTTTAAATTTAGGCATCCTTCCGTCAACGAATATCTTCCAGTGCGTAGTTCCAGGATAGTGCGGCATGCACGGGCACGAGTGAACTCGAGTGAACCAACTTCCGGATCAGAGTCTTGGAGCGTTCAATTTTCGTAAAAATGAGATAATTTTATTAAATACCACGGCTTCTTCCAGATTCTCAGTAATTCCCCCATTTCCCCCAAATTATTTTATTACCCTCCGAAAATTCCCCCAAACATCTTATCCCCCCAAATGTCCTCCCATAGCTATAAAAAAACCCCCAAATTTGGAGGATTCCCCCCAATCTGGCATCAGTGAACAGGCCTGACATGACATTTTAGACATATATTTATTTGCTTTTGATTCACGGTAAAACCGTAAGGTTTTACTTGGAATTTACATAGAAACTCTAAATTTGATGTATGTCAGTACTGGCCGCCAACTAGAATATACTAAAAATTTAACTTTGGAACAGGTCCGGATGACATTGGGATCCTTCGAAAGAGACAGTCTGCACTTGGAAACAGCCGGAGAAAAACTCAGAGAGAAACGCTTTAAACAGTCTCATTTTATCAATCAGTCAGCGCAGCCCGGTAACAGTTTGTTCTTGACGGTGAAGCCCTACCGTCTTCAGCCTGGCAGCCTAACCCTCTCGAGGTTGGAGTCCGCACGAGTGATATTACATTAGGACACCCACTGATAAACATAGGCCTCCCCCATAGGAATCTAGACATTATCAGGCAACCATTATCAGGTGGTATTTCCATATAGTAGGTGGCTTGCCTACGCTGCGCTTTCCAGTACGTGGTCTCCACTCTAGAGCCTTTCTGCCCCAACGGCCGTCAGTTCTTCGAGGTATGTGCCCCGATCACTGCCACTTCAGCTTGCTAATCCTCTTGGCTGTCTGTGGTCTTGGTTTGTTTACGAATCTCCTCATTTCTGATGATATTATCGTTATCATAAGAATAATTTTGAACTGTAGTCCTGCGTCTATTTGAAGTTAACCTACTGTTAGTAAACTTCAAATTGATGTTGAGAGAGATAAATAATATTAAAATCGAAAGTTGGACAGAAGTTTGGTATTCAATCAGGAATACCAAACTTTTATTATTGACCTTCATGGCACAGTGGGCAAATATCCGGCTGTGACGCAGGAGGTAGCGGGTTCAATTATCTCTGCGGGACAACTGTTTGCATGGTCTACATATATTTTTTCCGAGTTTGGATATTTTTCTATAATGCTATAAGTATTTATTTACAAAAAAAAAATGTTATTTAAGTACTCTATCAGTTATCTGGTTCCCATAGTACAAGCTTTGCTTAGTTTGGGCTAGATGGCGGAGTGTGAAATGTCAATATTTATTTATTATTAGGAACATTTAAACTTCATTTCTTAAAATATATGAACTGAAAGTCATATTTCTGCTTCGCATAAAGTCATATGAACCGGAAGAGCCCGCTCTTGGTCCATTGAACGAGAGATTAAAATTAACCCGGATACCGACACAAATTCGAATGATGATGATGAATTATTAATATTCGTAGAATTTCACAAATTTGCTGGACACATGATATTTATATAAATCCGCGAAAGCTCTTATACGTTCAGTAACTCAAGAGCTTGGACGGACTTTATTAACCCAAGGTTAAAGAGTTTTCTAGAATCCTTCAAATAAATGATCATTATAGCCCATCCTGTGATTAAAACTGATGGACAGCAGAGTCCATCAGTTATACAGATTTTTTACTTTCAACCACCGTTTTGGTGTACCTTCATCTCAACAAGTATAAGCGAGTGAGCGAGTGCGGCGAACGCGTGGCGCGTTCGTTCCGTTCCGCTGGTTCATCTATACGTGTGTTCTGACCGCCAAGAGAGCATCGCTGAGCTTGTATCGCTCAGCGAGTGTTGTATTCGGTGCGACAAAATAGTGAAGAGCGAGTTCTCGCCGGCAATGTGAACGGCCAGCGATCAACTATTATTATACGTGTCTCTATTACTGACACGGAATCTATATATTTTGTTCGTTTCTTGAGTGAGAAAATAGTTGGTAGCTAATCGCTTACTTGCCTGCGATGAGACAAGTGCCTTAAAACGCACAATGATGTTTTCCAGTTTCTACTCACAACACAGTAAAATTCAACAAACTTTCTGTCCATTCGGCACTGAATCGATCAAACAATTCTGCAAGCTCCAAGTCGCCACAACGAGAAAACGTAATCGCTAGTATGCCCGGTATGCCTTGCACAGTCCGAGTGCATAGTTGCGGTGGCTCGTGGTCAGGCGACAAACCAACACCGCTTGATTTTGTTGGCAACGTGCCATGCAGTCGAGTACACAGTTCACACGTAATAAATACTTTCACAACGATTGATTTTATTTTTATTGGAGTACTTTATCTTGTAGATTAGTTCGTTTGTATCTCTAGTGAAGGCGATACAATGATGTATTTCTTTTATAGAACAGACGGTAGACAATTTTTAATATCACTTGAAACAACGTATGGCTTTAGTAAAAACACTTACATATTACTATGTTCCGCTTTGAAGGGTAGACTGCCGATGAAATTACAGGCACATGACCACCTGTTTGTCTCAGGGCCATTTCACGTAGGAAAAGTCTTAGTAACTTGTAAGGTAAGGCAATTGTTATAGGCGTGTTAACCACTTACCATAAGGTGGGTCACGGCGCTAGTGCCGTCTCTCCATCTAATAAAAAACCTAAATGTAATTTTATCTTCCCTACCGTAAATAAAACTTACAAAGCAGCGTAAAACCTATCATTGATTATCATTAAAAATCTTGTTATTAAAGAACCAGTGCAGGAATAAAAATAAGGAAAAGCTATGGTAAGAAGACCTCAGAAGGATCTTGTGATCGATATTCAAAGAACCATTGTTATTGTGCGGCTTGCAGATGCTCCTTTCCAATTTTGTATATTGCTTTTACGGTCAGATCATTAATATTCATTGTGATTTTGTTTCAGATAGTGATTATAATACATTACTGAAGTCAGATTGAAAGGTATGGTACCGATAAGCGAATACTGTTTATGTATATTGGGTTAAATTTAAGTCGTTCGTGGTGCGTGCGAGACATCTGTCGACCTTCAGTAGGAAGATTTTTGGCTGAAGGGTATCGTGATTCGTCGTTTCCGAGGACGGATACCGAGCACCGAGAACTCACGTCTAAAATAGCAGTGTATATGTACTAAATAATTGTAAGTTTTTATTAGAATACGTATTTTAGGCTAAGGCATATCTTTATTGGCCGTAGAATAACTTATTTACTATCCTATAACACCCTATGTTTAATAATATACGCATAAAAATGAAAGGGGATATTTTGATGAACATACGAGTAATAAATAAATCTGTGAAATGTTTACCGTAGAAATGTGAAATTTATTTTAGCATGTAAAAACAAACACTTTATTAAAGTTTGTTTGTGCTATTGCATAATGCTTGCCATCTAACCACAGATACTGTATTGGTGACGTCTCGAGATATCTCTCGTTGTCCCTTTCTAACCCAAAACCCGCAGCCATTTTCGAAAGAGATCAAATTTGCCTTTATTTTTGGATAGCGATTGCAAAGAGTAGGCAGTAAGTTTTATATCAAATTAATCACCTAACCTTAGTCGATTTTCTTTAAAATTTGATTATATATCAATAACTTAATATAACTGGTTTTTTTTTCGAGAAGTCTTTTTTTATGTTTTGAGAAACCGTTACTTGAATATCGTCAGTATATTACCAAACACCCTGTATTATTGTTTGTCTGAATTAAATGATTTATAATCATATTATTATTTAAAACTGTTTAGCAATATTGAATCTTACCTACACATTTTTAAGGATGCATTATTCATAAATACTTCCCCGGAATCCAATCTCATGATCAGAATAACTGATGTCTGATGAAGTGATGAATCAAGTGATGTCTGATGTTTGCCACCACACCAACGCGATTCCAAAGTGAACAGTATTTGAACCTGCATCGTTATAAGAACCCACACTCGCAAATCAGTAACAGAGGTTGAACTTCCAAAGGGTAGAGGCTACGTCCATCTCCAGAACAAATAGCTGCCTGGACTGAATTTGCTAATGTAATTTATTGGGGCCCAATAAACCTGCCGCTATCACAATTTATACGTGACCACTTTTAACGAATTGAAAGTTTTATTAGAAAGATTATGAGAAGTGACTTATTACCAACACATTATTTCTATTATTAAGTATATTCTTTTAACACATCCACAGCAGGCCAATCTTACTTTAAGTTATGATCCTCTCCATCCAAAGGTTGTCTGAAAGAGATTGTCCCATTATGCTTACATTTATTAGTTTTTTATTATTATTATTTATAGGCCTGCGTTTGTCCACGATCTTGCCTGGTAGTAAACGATGATGCAGTCTACGATGGTACACGCTTGCCTAGAAGAAACCTAACGTTTAACAAGAACCCTCGTTTTAACTGTTATCTAGTTTGTAAGGTAAGTATAATAAAAAATTCTCATTCATTCGTGAGTTCACTTATTGTGCGTCTTATTTTATTAGTTTTTTCATGTTCGGTCTGAATATTTGATACGGAATAGTTATACTCCCTGTCGACTTTTTTCCATTTAAGATAATCCATTCCGTGAAATTTATATTCTCACGCTCCCTAAAACCGTCACCATATTTCACCGCCAGACATTTTACGTAGGTAAGGAAAAGGATTTCAAATAATTTATCCATGATATATCCCCCGTTGTATTTATAATATCGCACAATCGTAGTATTGTCGTCTCTAGGGACCGTGTAAGATTTATTCGAGAGGACCCAAAGTCACCCACTATCGGGTCTAATCCTTAGGATTCTGGGACTCCAAGGTCGATATTTCAATTGTAGGCTTTCGATTTGCAAAAGAAATTGAATTTTTATCTGTGTCTACAACTCTTCGAGACTATTTTTCGCTCGGTGACCCTCAGTCTATTAGTAAGGTTGCCTATTAGCATCATGAGTTTTGTACCTATCAGCTTAGAATATAAGGCTATTTATTCAAATACTTTTTTATAACGGTATTTCATATAACTAAAAGCCTACCTTTAAGAAGTTAATTCTTACAAAATTACTTTTTACTGACTGATCTCCGCATAAGGTAACTAAAGGAAATTAACAAAGAATTTAACGGAAGATAAAATTCAATTTATAGACCCTTAGAATCCCCTTTCTCTTTACTAACTCGGGAAAACCTCACATAATCGTTACCGTAAAAAATAATCGTACGGCTTTAGGACGCCAAGTAATGACTATTTACTACAAATTTCCAAATCCAATAGATACAATTGAATCTAATAGATCGTTTTATTGAATGTTACCAGTATCGCAGGATTCGCAGGTAAGCCTATTATTATTGAAAATAAACATTAGCTTTTAGACCCAATGAATTGTTTACGTAGGAACAATTTAAACATAAATTGTGCAAACGGGCATAAGGTAACAAAACTTGCATCAAGTAAAAAACTATAGCCTACTTTGATTTTCAAATTGTTTTAAATCCACTTTTTCATAGCTATTGTCATCGTTTCCGTGGTGTAGCGGTTATCACATCTGCCTAACACGCAGAAGGCCCCCGGTTCGATCCCGGGCGGAAACAAAACTTTTTGCACTTTTTTTGTGTATTTTATTTTGTACTTGAATATTTTTTTAGTTCGATATTACTTTATCATAACTGCACACAGCCATAATTTCATTGTATATTATACATTTTGATACCAAAAGGTTTTTCGATGAACCTGGGGCACAAAGGTAAATTCATTATTACCTAAGTACGAGCACCGACCCAGTAGGTATATTATACTGGTCTGAGGTACGAGTAATCTACATTATGATGTGGTAACCGAATATTTACATTCCGAAATGGAACTAAATTTCTAATTTCGGACCTATAATTAAAGACAAAGACTATAATCAAATACCAATGACTTTCATTACTTAAAAATAATAAAAACCAATATGCTATAAAATTGCTTTGCTAGTGGAATGGTTTCCCTGCCGAGGTTTTCCCTAGGGACTACAGTATGAGATTCTTTAGTAAAAACCGGCCAAGTGCGAGTCGGACTTGCGCACGAAGGGTTCCAAACCATTATCTATAAAAACGGCAAAAAAACCATGACTGTTGTATGGGAGCCCCACTTAAATATTTATTTTATTATGTTTTTAGTAATTGTTGTTATAGCGGCAACAGAAATACATCATCTGTGAAAATTTCAACTGTCTAACTATCACGGTTCATGAGATACAGCCTGGTGACAGACGGACAGACAGACAGCGGAGTCTTAGTAATAGGGTCGTTTTACCCTTTGGGTACGGAACCCTAAAAAGGGTGTTTCAAAAATTTTAAAAGGTCGGCAACGCGCGAGTGGTGTTACTTGTAACCATTGGCCATTGGCTACGGTAACCGCTTACCATCAGGTGAGCCGTAAGCCTTAGTAGTATAAAAAAAAATGAAGTGATCTCTAATTACGCTACGAGTACTTGTTATAAGTTTTGAGAACAGTTCTAGCTTAATTAACGTTATTGATCGAGCGAAGCGAGATCTCTTAATCAACTTGGGCAAATCGGCGTTGTATGTATAATATGTATGTTTGTTTGTCCGAGGATAACTTTCGAAGCTTTTATCCGATCATCGTGAAATTTGTTATATAGGTAGGTAGTGTTAACACAATTTCGGTGTGACTTAATTACTTAAAAATATGGGGTCTTGTTGAGATATTGGGGTTCAAGAAGGGTAAAAAACAAACAAAATGGAACCCGGTCAAGTGTCACGTTTAATACCTCTTTGTGAACACATTTCGATACTGTTTTTATTTTTTGTATAAACTTTGTAGTTTTTAAGTTATTAGCCATAATAAAAACTGAACTTTGACAAAATTCAAAGGGTACACCAGTGATTCCACAGTGCTGAAATTTGGTATGCGTGTAGCTTTAGTGACACAAATATAAGGAAAAGTCTCAAATCCAGAATAACTGCAGTTTCTACCCCAAAAAATTGTAACCATATAACATGAACTCCCGTTACCTGTAATTTGAATGAAACTGTAGGTCAAGCAAATTGGTAATGCATTTCGTGGCAATATTTTGATAGTCAAAGATTACATATATTAGTTTTGTATGGGACTCGCGAGATCTCAGTTCGGGGCGAAGCACTAGTAAAAAATTATGACTTTTGTTCATCCTTGGAATAAATTCACACTGGAATTGTACTAGTTAATCCTATATTCTCTATTATAGAACATTAAAATTTTAAAAAATTACTTTCATAACCGAAAATTATTAACTTTTCATTGTTTATGTACGAAATTTACAGAGATAAAGTGGTGGTCTACATCCCTGTTCTAAATTTGTATAACTTAAGGCCTTACTACACTGGCAATTTGTGACCGTGTTCCCTCAAATGTGTGACTCGTTATTTCACATCACAAAAATGCTTGTCACTCAAAACTGATGTTCTGTTACTTGTTTTGTTTAGTAAAGGGACATTCCCATATAATACTGTCAACTGCACAAAAAATTGCGTTCATCCAAAAAATATGTTTCATTTTTTCGTTAATCTACGTATCAATCGATTAACACGAAAAGTATCCTACAATATTTTAAAATAATAATGAATATGAAAACGACAGGAAATGAAATGGTAGCAAATTGTCTCCAGTTGCAAACATTAGTGTTGAGCCAGAGTTGTTCTGAGACAATCATCGATTGTTGATAAAAGACCATAAATAAAACAATCGATTTATTTGACTGTATTTTCACTGACACGAAAAATCGGTCACCGATTTCAGAAGTACGAAACCAAAATGATATTTGTTTCCCAATGAGCGTTTTGTAAATCGTTTTTTTTTTCTCTTTAATTAACCCGGGGTGGTATTATGCTTGACTCGCGCTGGTAGCGAGCGCCCGAGCGAGATAATCTCAGCCAATCGCAGTGCGCGCTGAATTTGCGCTCAGCTGTTGACGCACCGCAATTGATCTAAATCCTCTCGCTCTCAGCTAACCTTGATCATAATCGGCGGGCTGTTGATCTCAGCGCCACCTTCTAGATGGCTTTAGGATTAACCAGTGGAGAGAAAAAAAGCGGAAAAAAATAACTCGGCTTATCTGTAGCATTATCTGGATTTTAATTCGATCAACAGATGAGAGGTTAAAGCTTTGCACGATTTTTGCATAAGGCCATGCAGAGACGAGTTAATGACACAGACATGAGATATTTTTTAGTTAGGCACCTATCACTCGTTATTCCTCCCAAATCATCGAATTAAGAACTAACTCAAACGATAGTCGATATCGATCGATATCGACTACCTATTCAATCCAAGTTTACAAAATCAACACAGAAATACATAATGAATTCTATTAAACATCTCCAAAGGTAAATAAGTACATTTTTTTTTCGCTTGGGTACAATTGGTACTTACATTTTTCGTACATTTTATTACCTTATTACTACCCCTGACACACTAAATATCTGATTTTCAGAAGTAGATAGATAGGTATATTTTTGTATTTATCTGTGGCGCTCGTGTTGAATCGAAATAAACTCGATTTTACTTCGATTCAACATTTGCTCAGCAGAATCAGATGATTATTATTTCTTTGCATTAAAATATTGAATTTTGATTTACTGGAATAATTGCCCCCGTCTGTTGATTGTATAGGAGCGCGATGTCAAAAATGGCACTTCTGTGCGCGCGCGCCTTGAGATTAAATATAATCGATTGCTCCATTTGATCGATTATTTTGCGCCGATAAATCGATATTTCGGATAATAGTCGATGGTCGATATACCAATCCCTATGACTGTGCGCGTACGTCATTCACAAACAAGTACCTACACAAGCCGTTTCCTGTGATCTGTGTCTGTGGCCGTTTCTTTTGTTTTCTCGCGTATTTTTGTTTGTTTGCTGACCTAAAGCTTAAACGATTAAATTGATAGTAATTATCAATATCATAATTTATCTAGGAATCGTTATAATTACAATAATAAACTATTTAAGTTGTAGTTGAATACAGTGATGTAAAACTGGTTGTTTGTGAAAAATAAAAACTGATTTTTCTCATTATAGTAAACTTTTTTATAACTAACTTCTTAGCTCTTTTATTACTAACTAAGCCTAAAATCATTAGCAATTAGTTTCAAGTGTGTGCAGTGACAGCATTTTTTACAAGGGAGAGTGGGCATGCCCCTTTGTGTAATTTTTGTAGGGAAAGAGTTTTTTTTATTATATATGGAGATGGAACAAGCTTAAGGCCAACCATATGGTAAGTGGTAACCATCGCCTATAACAGAAAATTGCCTCATAGGTCACGCACGTTAGAAATACACTATCATGCGTCCATCAATTTGATACATAAAGGTTTAAAATCTCATGTGCCTGTAATTTCACCGGCAACAAGGGCACATGGGTATACCTTTAAACCAAAACACAGCAATGCTGCTTGGCGGTATGGTATGTAATAGGTATGGTGGTAGTACTTTCCCGGACGAGCCATTTCACAAGGAACTCAAACTTGACGACCTCCGTGGCGCAATGGGCGTATAGCCGGCTGAGACGCAGGAGGTAGCGGGTTCGATTCCCGCCGCGCAATAAATGTTTGCGTGATCTACAGATATTTGTTCCGTGTCTGGGTGTTTTTCTATATATTATAAGTATGTATTTGCAAAAAAAAAGTACATAAGTATTCTATCAGTTAACTGGTTCCCATAGTACAAGCTCTGCTTAGTTTGGGGCTTGATAGCGCTGTGTGAAATGTCCAGCAATATTATTTATTTATTATTTAACTACTACTCGTTGGACTGGCTTGGACCAATATCCACCACGCAAGTCGTTTTCGGGTTTGTGGGTGGGGTACCTGAGCTTCGTTTGTGGGACGACAGGGCGTACACGTCTTTTGCCCAGCATACTGGAGTCCAACGGGTTCTTACAGATTATAGCCTTACAATTTCCAAGATAGAGCCTTTATTGGCTCTTAAAGGCCTCTCTTACGTTAATCATGATGTCATATTAAGAAGCCTTACCAAAATAATTATTGTTATTCGCTCACAGTTTTATGAAAGATCATAAAATACTTAATTAAACTCACTCTGTACTAAAACATAAAACTAATATTAAGGTAATAATCAAGTTAATGGGTAATTAACATCATATTATCAGGCATGACGTCCACTGCTGAACATAGGCCTCCCAGATTTCAGAGCGATTAACATTATATACTCGTACATCACACTAATATTATAAACGCGAAAGTTTAAATATGGATGTTTGTTACTCTTTCACGTCGTAACGGCTGAACCGATTTTGATGAAATTTAGTATGTACGTAGATTATAACCTGAATTAACACATAGGCTACCTTTTGTTGACAAGACGCTGGCGTAAGCTAGTAGTATATACGTTTTAATATACATTTATTTAATAATTAATTTATTATAAAAAATAACATAAATTATTAAATTTTTAATATCCCTTTTTTCTTTTTATAATATTGAATTTAAATACAATTGTTGTTGAAGATATTTATATTTTATTTGTCCTGGCTGATCGCTTTATAACTTTACGTGTGTCATCAGTAACGCGCATGCATGATGCTTCTACCGAATTTTAGACTAAAGGCGACTTGCGCAACGAAACCTAAACGTATTTCGTGACTAAATATGATTTAAGTGATAAATAGTGCCGCAAAGCAGAAAAATAGTGACGCTGTAGTTTAAAAGATATTTAGGTCATTTACTGAGGGTCCTAACTTCACGTCAAGTTAGAAGCCTCACCAAGAACGGCTTCACAGATCGTGCAAAACTATGGATTTTATGATTTTTGAAGTGAAAACTTCTTTAGGCGCGTTGGGCATTTTTTGAGATGGGAAAAAACCATTGAACTCGCGACACTATTACCGTTACCGTTACCGACACTTCTGTATATAAGTATATGTAGTCTGTTTTTAAAAGTCTGTTTTAAGTCTACTTTTAAATTTTGAATACCCAAAGATTGAGCGTTAAATTTTTCACTTCTGTCGGCACTCCCGGAGTGCCGCTTTATTCTTAAACTATTCTGACAATAAAAGATACGGAAATAATTTTTACACATATATACAAATTTATTCGTTTGCATAAGTGCACTAGGGCACATTTATTTCGCAAGATGGTTTGGCATAAGTTGTTTAAATTTTCCCTGTTCATTCAGACAATTGCATGCCCATTGTGACGAAACCATTCTGCGAAACAAATCTGCCCTAGTTCGGACGAGCCCTTAGATGAGTAGGCATACAAGTTAAAACATTTTTTTGTTAATAATGTGATATTATTTAAAAAAATCTACAGAAGCGCGTAGGTTAATTCAACGACACGTGTCACTCATCATAAAAGTGTCAATACAAAATAGGTTCTCACTCAGTAGTTTCCTACAATTTTAACGCTTCCGAGCCGTTAGTACGAGATGACAAATTACGCAAACGTCAATAGTTTTCGTGAGTAAATGTATGGAAGCAAAAGAAAACGCTCAAGGATTTTCTGTGATGCCTCTATAAATGCAAACACTAGAAAATATTTCAAAATATTTTTTCATTATTTTCAGTCAAAACCCCGGATTAAAACAATAGATTCTTAAAAGCGAGGAGTCTTAAGAGCGCAAGCCAGACATAGTTATTAGTTGGGTAAAAAATCAATTACAAGTCATTTTCCTAAACATAACATAAAATAAAATTTATAACGTCAGAGGTTGGTATGTAGATAGATAGATAACTCTCTATTGAATTAACACACAAACAGAAATAATACAAAAATAAGTACTAGGCTAGAATAAATAAGGCAATTCAATGTGCCTTATCGCTGAAAGCTATCTCTTCCAGGTAACCTTTGGATGGAGGGAAATTTACGAAGATACGGAGTGCGGCGTGCTTTGGAGGATACATTTACACATATAATATATAGGTACTTAGGTATAATCAAAAATAAGATCCTAATACTTAAAATACTTATGAAATGTAATAATATATTGGGTATAAACATATAGCAAACTATACTAACAGATAAAATAAATAAATAAATAAATATTGCTGGACATTTCACACAGCGCTATCTTGCCCCAAACTAAGCAGAGCTTGTACTATGGTAACCAGATAACTGATAGAATACTTATATACTTTTTTTTTGTAAATACATACATATAATATATAGAAAAACACCCAGACAGGACAGACAAAAAATACTTAAATAGTTTATAAATAACGCTAGGTTCCAGGTTAGAAGGGGGGTAATACACAATACACCCCAATGCGGGACGTCAGTGGAGATCTTATGCCCCCCACCCTAGAATTAGAGTTAGAAATAACGCTAGGAAGATGACATCGTCAGGTAATGTTGTTTCCTTCAACTTGAAGGTGTGTAAGGAGGATGACCATCTTATATCTTCGGACAGTTGAATGATAATCAGAAATTTCAGCTCTTTAGATATACATTAAAAAATAACTTAAAAATAAAAATACAAATTATATAAAATATTTGGTACAGTCAACCTCACGATCGAACGGCAGTTCGTTTGTGCTTATTTTTGAAGGATTGTGTCGAGCAAGCGTTTCTTATATTTTCGGATAGTCAGTTGTAAACACTGGGAGCCATAACATGCACCAGTTTCGACGTTTAAGTCAGCCGATGGATGACTGCCGGCAGTTTATGTCCGTTCTGCGTGTTGTACCTATGGCCATCTCCAAGGGTGATGAAGGAGTCAAGGTTGTTCCTAGCGTACAACACCGTTTGGAATATGGCATTAGACGGACTTCACCTCGTCTCCGCCTTACGTCTCTTCTGACCTGCTCCTAAGGTGAAAAAAAAAATACATTTAGACACCAATAAATAAATCTTCAATTCCTAGCGTTATGCAGACTGATCGAGGTAGTACTATGTTTGATCTGCACTGCGCTCCTTGAAGACAGAAATCTTGATGGAAATCGTTAAAAGTTTAACTGAGCTTAGTTTCCTTTGCAGGTTGTGGTTTCGCGGAGCACTTTGGTGCTGCTTCCTTATGATTATACTTTGATAATTTATAAACTTTGCTTCGTCTACGAACCTCCACATTTCTGATTCAATCTCGTAGAGAAACACGAAACATAGCCCTCTCCATAGCACGCTGAGCGACCTTGAGCCTTCTTGTGTATCACCGACATAACACAAAGGATTACCAAGCTGAAGTGGCATTGGGCAGGGCCCATAGCTCTAAGAACTGACGGCCGTTGTGGCAGAAAGATTCTTGATTGGAGACGTTGGACGGCCCCCCACTAGATGGAAATATATTCATAGATTCATTACAAACATAATACATACCACCTAAAAACAATACCCTCCTTCTGAGCGGTCAGGTAAAGAACAATATTTTTATGATTCCAAAAACAATAATTGTCACAGTTTATTTCGTTTATTTTATGAGAAACGGAAAGAGCAAGGAGAGGTGCTCGCTGCAGGCTGCAAAATAAATTAAAATGAATCCAGCCTTGATAATTCAGGCGAGGTCAAACGACAAACATACCGCTCATTATTTTAAATGAAGACCGAAATAAAGAGAGATACAACAAAAATTCATTACCCTCCGTCACGTCCATTACGTTGTATAGTTTCGGTCACGCTAAGTCTGCAGAACGGTATTAATCATTCATTTTCAGCCCTTGTCGACCTTTTAGGCATAGCCGATAAGCCTCTGTTTATGGCAAGAGGGAGACGATAAAAAATCTAACATTTGTACCTTTTTAGCCTTTAGATTCAAATACACACATATTTATTTTGTGTTTCACACATTCAAGTAGGTAAAACTAGAGAAGCTACTATATGTGTCTGCCGTGATTTCGTACGTGTATAAGTACTATACCTCTACAGTAGCTGAAGTTCTGGAGTAACTGGTACTAAGTGGCTTTCTGTTACTCATTATGAAGTTCTGTATGTGTTTTGTAAGCTGCTGATCCACTTTGATCACGTGCTTACGTTAGGTTGACACGTGGTTGACGGCAAGGCGAAAGACGATACGTTGACGATCCCTTTCCGTGTTGATATGTCTTAAGTGTTCCGGGCGGTTATTACCTAAGCCAAATTGCTGTTGCTTCGCTATCACTAGTCAGGCCATCCCTTTCACACGTGAGGTACGTACTGTACATGTGAAAGGGATGGCCTGAGTAGCGATAGCGAAGCGACAGCAATTTGGCTTAGGTAATACGGGCGCCGGTATTCGAGGCTCCGGCCATAGTCCTCCGTGGTCCACAGTTGGTAGTTGGTAAAACGGGAAATTATTTCCCACCATATTATTTTGATCGATTGTTCTTAGCGTTATGCTGACTTAGCGTGAATGGATGACCACGTCACTGTAATGGTACAAAGCGCTTATGGGAATCCATAGAAAGCCTTTCCTTTACCATTTTCTCTTTTATTACAACAGCCATGTCACACACTGTCACGGCGGTCAGTAGGTAATTCCGTTTTTGTTCCCAAATTCTATGGTTGTCACACTGATGGAACCATTTTAGGTATAAAAGTGAGCTAAGTACGTGTCGAACCACGCGTATGTAGGGTTCAGGTATATAGGGCTTTTTTTGAAGTTTATCCTCTTTTTATTGAAATGTTTTTATCACATCACATTACAATATTGAAAGTGGCCGAATAGAATGGACCGTCGGACGGTTGGACTGGGAGTGGCTGAGGACAGTGACCCCTTTATTAACTGACGAAAACCAGGAGGAGGTTCTCAAATCAACTAATTTTATTTTTGTCCACCAATTCCTCATGTATGCCCAGTTTTTGAATCTTATGAGAAACAGTAACTGATCCGCCCACAAAGCTGTTGAGAAACATCTTAATTATGATTCCCCTAGTTGACCGCCTGGATGATTTTAGAACTCTAATCAAATTACCTAAACTTTACCAACTTCTAAAATATTTGAGTTATAACCTTGAAAAGGGTCCTCATAAATACATGTAGCTTATTAGATAGCAATATTTTCAACGTTTTAGTCGTTTCTATTACCAAGATAAAGAGGCTCGAAAATCGGCCGAAATAGTTCCAGAAAGGTATTAATGGCAGTTTGCGTTGCGCTCGACTTGGCGGGGTCACTGCCGTGCCCCCAGATGTTGGCCACACACGTCAACGATTTCTTTGCGCAAGCCTATAAATTTAAACAAATTCTCCCCGCAGAGGCTTGCGCAAAAAAATCGTTAGGGGTGTGGCTCCGTAATAGCTCGAAATGACGCACCCGGCCTGACACATGGCGGACAATGTGCAAATTACTGCGTTGCTGAATACAAATGGCCATTGTAATGATGGTTCTTGTATAATAGTAGCATAATGGGTTTCTTTAGTCATATTACCATATGACACTGTGACCGATGTGTTTTTTGCTGTGCCTTTTAGATGTATCTTTTAGTTAACTAGTTATATGTGAGTATCGCAAGTTACTAAAAGTAATGCCTAAAACCTGTGACATTTGTGACTGGTTTTAGCTATTCTTTTTATTATTAAAGATATAAGTTTGTAGGGGATAAATGAAAGAGGCAAAACATGGTGTAACCATTACAAACAATGCAAGTTTTCTACCAAAACGTGGCAAAATTTGCTATAGGATCATTGCAAAATGAAACCCCTATCTGAATTTAGATTTTAAATCTGTTCTTTATTTGCTTATTAGAATAGGATAGAAAAATATGTATTGTAAATTTGTTTTGACAAGAGGTGGTAGGTTTTAAAAAAAAAGTGGCACTCCGTGAAACTTGGGAAGTGAAAACTTGAACAATTACGAGATATTTATATACAGAGGTGTCAGTAACAGTAACGGTAACAGTGACGCGAGTTCAATGGTTTTTACCATCTCAAAAAATTCTCAACGCGCCTAAAGAAGTTTTCACTACTTATATACAGAGGTGTCGGTAACGGTAACAGTGTCGCGAGTTCAATGAGGTTTTCCCCATCTTAAGAAATGTCCAACGCGCAGACGTTTTCACTTCAAAAATATTCTTGGACAAACTGTTTGCCCTTTCGGAAATGCAAAAGATAGGCACATAATTAAATATTAGTATAAAATGCCGCAGCATTGTCGTGTTTAGGTTTGAAGGGTATGGTTGCCGGTGAAATTACACCGGTGAAAGCACATGAGGCTTTACACTTGTAGACCTCAAGTTTATGGACGCAGGGCAGTGCATCGTATGGCAAATTTCTAAGATGTGTGACCTTACTAGGCAATACTTTGTTGTAGGCGATGGTTACCACTTAACATCAGGTGGGCCATAGTCTGGTTCCATCTCCAGGTGGTATAAAAAATAATAAAAATCTGACTTATCTTAATTCTACTGCGTACAGCAGTAGAACAAAATAAGCATTCAAAAAAAAATTGACATGTATGTATTGATTTGAAAAATAAACAAGAATCCCATCCCGTCGCATGACGACAGGAGCTATTTATAGACGTCACAGCAAAATACCGAGAAACCTTATAACAGTAGAACCTATTAACAGGTTTGTCGAGGCCTCACTCGTAAGAGGGTGCACGCATACGGGACAGATTTATCTACAACTGACGTGATATCAGTTAGTTTTTGGTTTGGTCCAAACTTTTATATGCATTTAGTTTAATTTTTTTACCCATTAGCATTATCCAAAGATCATATTTGATGTTGTCTAAGCAAGTGAACAAATTTTGTTCATTCGCGCGTAATATAGATAACAGGAAACACAGACAAATTCGAATATGAACTTCGATTTATTCTATGAAAGCGTGTTCCATCATAGACTGCATCATCGCTTATCATCATGCAAGATCGTGGTCAAAGGCGAAAACATAACTTGTTGTTTATTCTTATTATAGATGAATTAGATCAAAAATAAAATTTGATTACTTAAAAATTATAATGTACCAGGCAAAAGTACCAGCTTGGTAGTAGAGCGAAAAAAAGAATATGTTCACTCCGAAGATATTTCGTTTAACAATGTTTGGTTTCCACATTATGCCACTGCGTTCGGAAAAATATTTTATTTGTTTTAATTATAACAAAAATATGTGAGAACCAGTTACAAATAAACTTGCTATCAAAAAAAATCACACTGAAATCGGCTCATCCGTTTGAGAGCTGCGATGCCATAGACAGACAAGTAAAACAGAAACAAACCTCACTTTAAGAGGTTAAAAGGCGGGTTAAATTCAGGTCTCGTTAAGGTAAGAGCAAATAGGTGTCCTAGATCTTCGTACTCAATCTTAGACGAGATCATCGCTTACCATCAGGTGAGATTGAAGTCAAACATAGATAAAAAAAATGTATTAAAACACTATAAAAAAGTTATACGATGTAAGTGAACAGGCACCCTTGAAACCTTGAAGGCTAATGAGAAAGCGTTAACTTGAGAACAAAACGTGTCATGGTTTCCGTTTTCTACACTTCATTCAGAGTCAAGGTTCGAGTTTTTTCATAAAAATTAAGGACAATTCTTTTTTAAACATGCTAGACAAAATAAATGAGAATATTATATAAATAAATTCATGTAAAATGGTCGATCTTATCGCTAAAGAAAGCGATCTCTCCCTGTAAACGTTTAGGTGGAAGGGATGGTTATACAACCTGTTTTGTTATGTACAACATTTATTTAAAACACACATCCGGAATCGTATTAACTGATTTTAGAGGTGGGTTTAATACCGGTAGCTTGAATATTTATCCAGTAATCGATACATTTCCAATAAACAATTTTTAACGTAAATCGGCGGCACCTTTGCGACGACGCCGGTTAGTCAGTTTATCAGGTATCTACTTACATAATGAATGAATATGAATTGTTTACCTTTTTTATACAGGCTATTTCATATTTATTTTATATTTAGGACTTGATAATACAGTTGCTGGAAAATTTATTTTTTTCTATCATTTTGAAAAAAACTATTTTACAACTATACTAGTACCCTGCCCCATTATCCCTACCCGTGTTTTAATTTAATGTCGTACATAACAAAACACGTAGTATATTAGAAGATTGATATTTTGCTTTATTTTTCTGTCTCGTTTGCAAGTCCTAACAGCTCACTCTACCTACAAGATTTTTCCTGCGTGCTAGTACAATAAGGCTTTTGGAAAAATATCGTTTTGAAATTGCAACAAGTTTGACATGGCATGCATTGCACTCTGAGATATATAACTCTTGTCAATATTTGAAAAGCAACATGCTACCTAATGCGTGCCTCCCCTATTTTTTATTTTAATAATCAATCACCCTATGTTCGGTCCGAGGCTGGAGTAACTGACAATTTCAATGTGGCTGTAGGATTGCACCAGAGATCGGCAATAAGCCCTTATTTGTTCGTTTTGGTAATGGATGCCTTGATTATTATTATAAATACGGGATTTATCACGTCTTGATCTCGCCTTGACATCAGACATACAAGAGGAGGCGCTCTGGTGCGTGCTGTTCGCAGACGACATTGTTCTTGTCGGTGAAAAGTTGAGATGGATGTGTGGGGTAACGAGAATGGATAAGCTAAAGAATTAGTATATTAGAAGAAGTTTAAAAGTAGCGCCAGTGATAGAAACATTAAGGAGTAAGAGGCTAGCGTGGTATGGGCATGACATGCGGAGGGATGAAAATCATGTGACTAAAAGAGTGTTAGATATGAGTGTGGATGGATATAGTAGTAGAGGAAGGCCGAAGAAGAGATGGATGGACTGTGTGAAGAATGATATGGGTAGGAAGGATGTGACAACGGAGATGACGGCTCATAGACATGTTGTGCCGAACCCACGTAATATGGGAAAAGGGCGGGAAGAAAAAGGAGAATCAATCACCCTATAAAGGTTAATAATCAATAATTGGTCAAAGTCATGTTGGACCTCGCACAGTAAAGGTTTTCGTAGTAAGCTCGGTCTCTTAGATTTTAAATACAGAGTTAATTTTGGGGTTGATTTTGGTAATTTTATATAAACATCATATAAACTGTTTAATATCCCAACTACAAATATAAGTTGGTTGATTACTGATTGTAATTAAGTATGTGAACTGTTTTCTAGTCCAATAACGAAACCCTATATATTTAATAATGCTATTAAGTTACAAACAATTGTCAAACTCATTTGACAATTCACTAACGATTTTCTAGATTTTCTAAGAATTGATGCAACTAAATATAACTGTAAGAGCCATTGTTAAGAAAGAAGAAGAATAAAATATAAATTTGGAAGGCTGAACTACTAACATTTGGATACCAAATAAAAGTTATATAGCAATAACGTAATTAATTCCGTAATTGAATTGAATTCCGTGTTAGCAAAACCTTGCATGAAATGATTTTCCAATTTGTCCCTAAGTGCCAGATTATGGCCCGTATGGAAATTGAGAATTGAGTGCGAGCCTTGATGAAGAAATATAGCCTTATCAAGCCAATTTGCAGTCCTAGTTTCCACTTTGAATATTACGAAAATTCATTTGCATACCCCTTACTTGTACGTCAAAAGACTACGTATACGTTTTCGTAGAGGGTGGCGGTTGAGTTATAGGCCATCATCGACGACATTTGACGACCTCCGTGGTGCAGTGGGCGAATAGCCAGCTGAGATGCAGGAGGTAGCGGGTTCGATCCCCGCTATCAGTTATCTGGTTCCCATAGTACAAGCTCTGCTTAGTTTGGGGCTAGATAGCGCTGTGTGAAATGTCCAGCAATATTTATTTAATTATTTATCATCATCATCATATCAATAATCATATTATTTTTACCAATTTATTATTTTGATTTATATGTATGTATGTATTATATGTTCTGACTTTATTTATTTTTATTACATAATATACTATTTTGACATTTTAAACTATACAATATTATATTTTGACACAACATGACATAATTACCTACCATGATACATAACATTTTCATTTGACAACACAATACTCTCAAGGTCTAGTGGCTAAATGGAGCGGTCTCGACAGAATATCAGCGCTTTCCATTACGGCGGGCATAATGCTGAGTCGAGTCCCATTTACTGCTGTAGCACACAGTATCTACCAGGTTCTCCCTTGTGTTATTGTTTATGTTTTACATTTATAAGTACTATTTAATTGTTTCTTTTTTTGTATTTTCTCTGTTTTAAAAGGCAACTGTATTGTATATTGTGTGCTAATGTAGTGAATAAATGATTGTCTATGTCTATCAACCATATGACGTCCACTGCTCCCCTTAGATCTCAAAGCGATCAATCCTGTAACGGCTCCTTTATCCTCACTATAGATCTTGTGCAGCGGTACGTAAGTACGCATTACGGTTTGGCGACATAAATGTAGGTACATACATGGTATTAGTACTTCTCCGGACGAACTTTTTCACAAAAAGGTCTAGGCGCTACTACCGGAAGCTTTACTAATATGGATAAAACATATAATATTCGGTTAAATCAAATAAAAAAATAAAGAGGATGGTCAGAGAAAACCTACACAATCACATAATTAGCTACAAAGGTCACGATGTCATGATAAGGTTTCGCTTTATTGGAGTCCCTTTATGAAAAAATTTGCTCCAAATTAGGTTAATTACGTAAAGGGTAAAAAATGATAAATGGGTCGCTTTTGAAATTACGTCATGCATAAGAAATTAAACGACATTAATATCAAACATAAATTAAAAAAACGACTTGCACAGAGTTACAAACTTCAAAAAGGCGGTAGTATACATTTTCATAATAATAAATGGAGAAATAAATAAAAGAAATCAATATAATATTATGTATTTGTCAAGCACTGTACCATTATACGCATATTTTTTTATCATTTTTCCTGTACAGTCGATTTTGATTCTGGCATCAGAGGTCTACCAGTAACTGTCGAAACTGCCACCAAAATATGATGAAAATAATACCCGTAACCAGGTACAAACTTACTAATTATATTCTACAAATTGTATTTTTTCTTGTAAGTATTAGATTTTTCTTACTTTCATTATTGCCGCCATCCTTATTTTGTTCACATAGATCCAGTCCATCCAAAGGTTGCCTGGAAGAGATCGCTTTATTTATTACCTATTCTTTAAGAGTGTATTTTCTTATAAATAATTGTATTTAAATGGTGTGCAATAAAGGAATTATCTATCTATTATTGATTAAAAAGGATATTTATCGCGTATGTACCTTGTTTATTTGTTATCCCGACATTTCGGGTGTGTTGCAACAGTCGTGGTCACGGGTTGACCATAGCCGAGCGTGTCGAAAATCGCCAGGTAAACAAGTCAGCGATCGCAGAACATCTGATAGACTCGGGACCGAATTATTGGATTGAACTTCATGTTCCTAAGGTTCTCTCTAGTGAACGCCATTATTACAAGAGAATGGTTCGTGAAGCGATTGAAATCAGGAAATTTCAAAATTTCAATCGTGAAGAAGGATATAGACTATAGACTCTCAGTGTCGTTGACTGGAGTACCTAGCAATAACCTAGAACCCGGTGATTGCTTGGTGCGCGCGTCGTGATCGGTCGTCTCAGTGCGTAGATACGGTTAGTGTAGTTTGTCGTAATATGAACGAGGGCATTTTTAATTCTGAAGACCAAGTGAGGGTAGTTGCTGCAGCTACCCACACTTCTCGACAGTAGCTCCAAGTACTCCAGTCAACCCGTGCCCACGCTTATTGCAACACAGCCGAAACGTCGGGATAACAAATACAAATAAAAACGCGATAAATACCCGTTTTAATCAATAATTATGTACAGTGATGGCGAAAGTTTGAAAAATACTATTTTCTTACTTTGTTTTGTCTCTAGTCTATTAAATGTAATTTTTTTTAATTCTTTGTACCGACTTCTTCGAAATCAATTATAACAAATGAGGTTATTCGCAGACGGACCAAAGTCACCGACATAGCACAAAATATTAGCATGCTGAAGTGGCAATGGGACACATAGCTGAAAGAACTGACGGCCGTTGGGGCAGAAAGGTTCTAGAGTGGAAACCATGCACTGGAAAGCACAGTGTAAGACGGGTCCCGTCTAGATGGAAAGAAGACCTAATAAAAGCTGCTGTGAGCTATTGGGTGTAGGCCTCACAATATCGGTTGCTCTGGAAATGTATAGGAGAGGCCTATGTTCAGCAGTGGACATCCTTTCGCTAATATGACGAACGAAGAGAAATTATAAGTGAAACATAAAACCAATTACAAGAATCCTGTCGCCGACATCCCTGCTCTATGCTAGACGTCGTGAGTCGTGAGATATCGACGCGTCGTCGGCGTCGGTCGCCTCGTCGAATATTTCATTAGCGCTCGTTACCCGCCCCTAAACACGACCGAAATGAATTGCGTACATTACCGAGAATAACATGAATCTTTTAAGGCGGTTTTAATTAAAGCATCGATGTGTGCGTGGCTTGGCGGGATAGTCATCCTTTCCTCCCTGGTATCGCCTGGTTGGAAAGATTAGGAAAATGTGTTCTCTTTTGTCATAAACTGGACTGAAATGAATGCGTATACCGTAGATACGTGAAGCTTTATGGCGGTTTTAATGTGTGGTATTACACTACGAGGTCGTTTCTTTGCGATCAACGTTTCTGATAAAAGTTGATAGGTTCGTTGCTTCGAAGGGAATAGTCTTCTTAATAATTTTAAGTACAGAAATTTCAACCATATCCAAATGGATAATCTCTTAGACTAAAATTGATTAAGATTTATTTACTACGACATAATGTAATATCACTCTCTTATACAGAGTTTCATCGTGATAATCACGCTATCTAATGTAAATACTTACATGAGGAGACAGATTCTGTGTTTCCTTTTATCATACTTTAACATTTTCATCAATATTTTGGTCATAATACTCTAAATTCATTCTCGAAACCTTAAAAAGCCCATTATTAATTTTTTATATGGGGGGAAAGAGCAGAATTTTCTCGTCACAGGGGTATAAATGATGTTATATTTATTTTAACTTTTTAGGACTAGAAATACAAAAAAAAAAACAGACCTGTGATGGGTACTGACATGACATTTTAGACTTATATATATTTTTACTTTAATTCTTGGTAAAACCGTAAGGTTTTACTTGGAATTCACATTGAACCTCTGGAAATTGACGTAAGGCTGTACTGATCGGTAACTATAAATTTGTAATTTAATTTTGAAACAGGCTCGGATGGCATCAAGAGCATCCTCCAAAAAGACAGTCTGTACTTGGAAACTGAGGGTGAAAGATCTGAGAGAGAAACGCTTTGAAAACAGTGTCATTTTATCAATCTGTCAGCGCAGCCCGAAAACAGTTTGTTCTTGACGGCGAAGCCCTACCGGCTTGAGCATGGGAGCCTGACCCCCTCGAGGTTGGAGTCATCACATCTCCCCCTTGGGCCCTCGAGGCTGAGACCTTTGCTTATTACAGACGTGGAGATCACGGTGGAGCTACTTAGTCTTCGTCGACGGAGCTCCACTAGCCCTCAACCAGCGTGCTTTCTACCGGACCAACAGACTCCCGGATTCATCGAGTGTGCGCACCTTAGTGGGACTATAAGTGTTTTTTAATAAGTATTGTATTAATAGTCAATCGTTGTATTAAATCATAACACTTTGAAAATCCCTCTTTCCTTTTTAAACCGTTTTTTTAGGTCTAAATTCAACTTAGCTTACAGCTCTCTTCTTTTACGGGAGAGAGTTGTTGCGCTACAATAAGTAAAAAATACAAAAAAATGTAAGACGTTGATATAAAATAATATGTATTAGGTTAAGTATATTAGGGATTCTTCAATGATTCATAGTAATATTAAATTACTGTCTTGAGACTTAATAAAAGTCCTTCACGTAGAAAGTAGGTAAGCATATTTTTGAAAGTTTCAACCGACACTTTCATACGCCCATTCAACAGCAATTTTACGAAGCATAAACTTTTACTATATTTTTAGTGCCATAGTAAAATTAGCGCAACTTAAAAACCAAACAACAATTCACCAAAAATATCCAACATAAAACCGTACCAACACTGGCTCGTCTACAAAGAAACAAATAAAATTTAAGATGGCCGTAAAATGTGACTTTATAAGTGCTTATTTACCAATGCTCTTTATAATGCTGTGTGCACAATAAATACAAATTTCAGGCTCATTTTGCTACTACGAAAATTTCTATATAATATTATTAATATATGTATATATTAATATATGTATGTATGTAAGTACATATTTGTTTATTTTATAAATGATATTTACTTATTTAAAATTATTTATGTACCTATTATTTATGTATTTAAGGTTAAGTAATTTTTCTTTTTCTATTATTAAGTTTATTCTTTTTACACCTCAGCCAATCTTCCATTAAACAATGATCCTCTCCATCCAAAGGTTGTCTGGAAGAGATGCTATGTTAAGCGATAAGACCGCCCATTATGCTTACATTTATTTGTTTTATTTTTTTATTTTTATATGTATTGTGTTTAGCTTGTAAGGTATAATAAAGAATTTTCATTCATTCATTCATTCTAAATATAAAACGAACTATACTCGTTGAGAAATAACTCTTTATTCATAAAATCAAGAATCACTTAGCATTATCTCTTAAAATGGGTGGAAAGAACACTAAAAAATACCAAGCTTTTAGCAGTAAGGCTGCCATCTTTTCCAGGCATCCTTTGGTCTTCGGACTATGGACACACTACTACAGAATAGCTGACAATATACCACTTTTCGGTCTTCTACCAATGTGTCGTATGAACAGAGCTAATTTACACCTTGAACTCTTAGGATCTCTGTTATTTCAATTAAGGCACATCAGGGTATAATTTGGAACAAATATTCTCTCGTATTTTTCAAACTTTCGCGATCACTGTACACAATTACTGATTTAATACGCAACCAAGGCTGTTACAATACAGTCGAAACATCGAGATAACAAATAAAAAAAGTACATTCGCCATAAATTACCCCTGTGGTGCAGTGGTCGAATAGCCGCCTGAGACGCAGGAGGTAGTGGGTTCAGTTTCCGCCGCGGAACAAATGTTTGCATGATCTAAAGATATTTGTTGCGAGTCTGGTTGTTTCTCTATATATTATAAATATGTATTTACAAAAAAAAATGTATATAAGTATTTTATCAGTTATCTGGTTCCCATAGTACAAGCTCTGCTTAGTTTGGGGCTAGATAGCGCTGTGTGAAATGTTCAGCAATATTTATTTTATTTTTCATCTAATGGGGGCCGTCTTAAACTGCGCTTTTCAGCGCGTGATCTCCACTCGAGAACCTTTCTGCCTCAACGGCCGTCAGTTCTTCGAGCTATATGCCCTATCTGCTGCCACTTCAGCTCCTTTTATACGTTTGTAAATTATAATACTTTTATAAACTAAAGTGTTTAGTACATACGTAGATAGACGCAGCTTTACGAATAGAACAAAATATTTGGGGTGAAAAATAAAAGAGGGCTGGCACAGTAGGAATTTATTGAAAAAGTTGGATCGACATTGTGTTGGTATTCTGCTCACGTATTAGTGCTCGTCAAGATTTAGGCGGCAAGGGAGGGTGAGAAATTGACTTTTTCAATTGAAAATCTTAGGACACTTCAAATTGCGGCCCTTAACACTTTCCTCAAACAAAAATGAGCCATTTAATGTGTAAAATAAAGTTAATCACGCTGGAAACAATTGCAGGTTACTAAAAAAGCAGTAAGTATTTTTTTATCAAACGTAAAAATTTCGTTTGAACATTGTGAAAATCGTTCAAATTACATAGGTACTTTCATATGTATTATTATTATTTATTATCAGCTCATGCAATAGAATACCACTGCAGGGCAAAAGCCTCCCTTCCCTCTTTCCACGAATCCCGGTTATTGGCTCATTGGGTATGCACTCTTTATGGTATGCATCCAGTTCATTCCTCCATCTCCACCTGGGCCTTCCACGCGGCTGGCGTCCATTTGAAACCCATTCTGTAATGGTTTTCGCCCATAGTTCCTCTGGCGTGCGACATACGTGTCCTGCCCAGTCCCACTTCAATTTTGCGGATATCAGAGCCACGTCAGCTATATAGTTTTCGAGCGCAGTGTTGACTTTCTTATACATGCTGTGTGGCTGACTCCGAGCATGCTACGCTCCATAGCTCGTTGACAAACACCGAGGCGGGACTTTTGAATATTGGTGAGGGACTAAGTTTGTGCACCGTTTCATAACTTGATTGTATTTTACTCCATTAAAACAAAGAACATTAATCATTTTTCTAAATTCTTGGAGTCCTTTGAGTCATCATCATCATATCAAACAAAGAACGTCCACTGCTGAACATAGGCCGCCCCATAAATTTCCAGAGCGACCGATCTAGTGCGACCTGTACCCAACGGCTTCCAGTAACCTTTATCAGGTCGTCTTTTCATATTGTGTGGGGCCTTCCTACGCTGCGCTTACCAGTGAGTGGTCTCCACTCGAGCTTTTTTATGCTTTGCTAGCTGACCCACCAAACTTCGGCATACATATGACGTGGGCTGCCAATGTACATCAATCGGCCATCGTTAGCTGCAGCTATGTATGATTAATGAATTTTCTAAATATTTTTTTTGCGTGAATTTTTCCGATCTTTTAATGGTTATTTTCCTATTCGGGGCGAAGACAAATCCAACAAATCAAAGATTATCAAAATCAGTCAAGCTGTTCTTGAGTTATAAATAGTGTAACAACCCCGACTTTGTTTTATATATATAGATGTCGGTTCTTCGAGCTATGTGACCAAGTTTTACAAAACTCTGCGTAAACCATCATTGACAATATCGCGGCAATGCCGCTCGATTTGTCATAGTTCAACATTCACACCTTTTCAAACAACATTATAACCAAACAAATTTTTATTAATATATTCTAATATCAAAGAATACTTACTATTACTACGCAGCAATAAAGTATTCTTTGCTTCTACTGGGTATTATTAGCTGGGGTTATGACCCCTGCTAATTATTATAGAATGTTGTTGCTTGCTCCTTCGTGTTTAGAGTTAAAATTTTAATTGCTACTCCTGGTGTATAAAGGATGACTTTAATTCATATCGTATTGCTGCTACAATTTTCACAATCTTAAAGTTATAGCAAAAATATGTATTCTGATTTTTCCAAAACAAATTGTAGAGCACTCGTAACAAACGAATTGAAATATATGCCTCAGATTCAATCATAGTTCAGCCGAAAGTATATAAGAACTCTGCTAATATGATAGCCAGCGCCCTTTGGGAAATCAGTGACATCCAACGCAAAAATTTATAGTAGCCACACAAAACGTAAAAGTTGATAATCGTATTTGCATGATTTATTTAACACGTACCATTACACTTTTGTTTTACGCAAAGTGTTAGAACAGTGTACCTGTAAACGGTGATTTATTTTTATGGTAATGACCTTGTCTCGGCTCACGGATACAAACAATATGTTCATGAAAAAGGTAAGGCACAAATACGAATGCCAAGATAGAATAAGCCCTTTTTCCCGACTGCGGCAAAGGCAAAAGGAAGGGTTTTTGTTTTTATGCATGAGTGTATTTAAGTATGTATGAATGCATGTTTGTATTTTTTTGGAGTTTACTCCTTAAGAATCGATTTTCATATAAAGCCCGAGGTATGAAAATTTATGGGGTATAAAATCAAACTTTCTTCGTTACGTCATGCGTTATGTTCGTGCGCAACTTATTGTATAATTATTAATTTTTTTTTAGTTTTCGGATGGACTTAAGCCCACTTTCGTAGTAAATTTTCATGTTTATGCGACATCCATCATGATCATTGTGAAACATCTTTTTGTTTTTTATGTTTCCATGACTATGTAATGTATTTTATATATATATATATTTTTTTATTTTATGACTTTTTTTTTAACCTATACTTTCCCACTGCTGGGCCAAGGTCTCCCTCATGTTCCTCCACATCTCACGATCTCTCGCCACGTCCCACCAGCCATCTTGGAATGCATCGAGGTCGTCACGCCAACGCTTCCTCGGCCTGCCCCGGCTTCGACGCCCATCTGCAGGCACCCATTGTGTGACGACTGTTGCTCATTTGTATGTGACCATACGACTCACGTGACCCGCCCAGTCCCACTTCAGCCTGGCAGTCTTGTCGCCAACATCTGCAATGCCGGTCTTCGCGCGCAGTGTGGCATTGCGGATCCTGTCGATTCTCTTTACCCCTAACACGCTGCGTTCCATAGCTCTTTGGCAAACCTTGAGTTTGGACTTTTGAGATTCCGTCAATGACCAAGTTTGGGCACCATAGGTAAGGACGGGCAGAATACACATGTCGATGAGTTTACGCTTAAGTGACAATGGAAGGTCTCGCTTCATTAGCGTCTTCACGGACCAGAAGCTCCTCCAGGCATTTTCGACGCGGCGGACGACCTCTTTAACTTAATAACTTATGTAATTAATATAAATAAATGCATTATGCATGCGTTCAGTAATATAAAAAATGCGTTCATTTACCCTCAAATAATTATATATTTTATAATCGTTCGTAAGGAGTAAACTCCAGTCGTGCGTCGGAGTTGACATACTCACTGCGTTGCAACACCCGTGGTATTGGCGATGCGTTCCCTACCGTACGATGTATAATACATAATATATAATATAAAATCCATACTAATAATAAAAATTCAAAATTACCTATCTGTCTGTCGGGCGGGGGGGATTGGACAATGAAACACCACTTAAAACATTAGGTAGAAACATCCATATACATTAAACACTGTCTGTCAGTTCGTTGCATTTCACAACAAAACGGCTTAACCGATTTCGATGAAATTTGGTACTTTTTTAGATAGATTATAACCGGGATTGAGACGTAGGCTACTATTTACCCGACTGCGCCGCGGGGCGGTCAGCTAGTTGAGAATAAAAAGTAATTGTCTATGTACCTAACTACGTTACATGCTACAGAGCTTTTTAAATAATCCATTTTGTAACGGACTATTATTTTCACTGAGTAATTCCCACGTAGTCTTAATGAACAAGTAATTTTACGAATGACTGATCCGTTTTGTCGTTTTAACGATAAAGTCGTTGTTAATGGATTTTTAAATGAGGCAGTCCGTACATTTTAACCTGACTCTGACATAAAAGTTGTAAAAGTATTTTGTACTACGAGTAAAAAATGTATTCTGTTTAATTAAAATGATTGTTAAATTAATAGATCAAATATGTACATAAATAGTAATTAATATACATAAACATATTTTTGCTTATTTAGCAACCTCCAGTAATTAAGAGGTTCGTAATGTTGAGTCTTTTGGCACATTATAATTCCCAAAAGTAAGATGGGGGAAGTGGGTTCTTTTGGAGGTTGTTTTTAAGATCCCATAGTTGTACTAAAACCCTATTAGTTTCACCATGTCCGTCTGTCTGTCTAGTTACAGTCGTTTTATTCATTCCCTTGAAATTTGGTATATATTACCTGGATTACCACATAGGCTACCTTTTATCCCATAAATCAGTTTCCATGGGATAAAAATGGAAGTTTCCACGAAGTCGCGGGCAACAGCTAGTAAAAAATATATTTATCCTTTATAGAGATTAGAAACATGATTAAAAATAAATATAAAAATTAATAAAATACTAGTTGTATTTTTATTTTAAATCAACGCGTTAATAATGACGCACTAAATGAAATGAATATAAAAACCTAAAATGCAACTGATCTACGACACTTAAAAATCATTGAAATGTATTCAACTTGACTTATGTCTCATTTTGAAAAGCCCGTAGAATCGAATGCAGTAAAATTTTGAGAGCTTCCACCTAAAACTCGTAACGAGTTGGATCAGTTAGCTAGTAATTGACCTAGTTTGGATCTAGTACATTTTGTTTGTATCTCTCCTACATTTCCAAAGTTATTTTGTTTAAATTCCAATTCGTTATCTACAATGTATTTAAGCCATTTCGTACTTTCCAATGTCGACAAAACTTTATTTGTCTTAGTATTTTTCAAACTTTCGTGATTACTGTACATAATTACTGATTAAAACGGGTATTTATCGCGTGTGTACTTTTTTATTCCTTATTCAGACGTTTCGACTATGTTGCAACAGCCGTGGTCGCGGGCGGATTGACTATTGCAACACAGTCGAAACGTCGGGATAACAAATAAAAAAGGTACATACGCGATAAATACCCATTTTAATCAGTAATTATTTATTTATCTTATTCGTCACGCAAAATTTTGTTTATTGTTATATATTTAGTTTACCTTACATTTCAGCACATGAAATAAGCTTTGCATGGTTCACTCAATCCTTCCCTCACGCTCATTCTTAATCGATCACAAGGATCTTAGACCTCCCCTCATGATGATGATGATGTCATCCAGGCCGATTTCGGCTTCGGCGACATTGTTCCTGCTTGTTTCCGTTGATGCGCTCTTTGGCGACTAGCATATCCAATTTTGGCCTTAAATGTGCGCGCACATAATGTGCATGTCAAAACGCCATTTACGTAATTATAGTGAATGTTGGCAGGTGGTTTATTTTTAAGGTGATCACGTTTATTATCTAGATCACCTCCCCTCAAACAAGTGACTGACCTGTCATTGTGACCACGAAAATAGTAAAGGTAAAAAAAATAAAAGAACTTGACCCAACAAATACATTAAAATTATTACGCATCTAAATCCGATGAAGCCTCAACAATAGCCCAGCCTTTTATCGCAGGAACTTGCTAAATCCTTTAATTTTTCCGATTCGTTCTAGAATGGATCGGACCGCACAGCACTTCGATAAAGCTGGATTAGGATTGTTCTTTGTCCCCTATCCCCCCTTTTCCCCCTCTTTCCCCTGCTATGAATGAAGTTGATATCCACGGTAAATTTATTGTACTAACCGTGGACTATCCCTAGCGATCGTTTTTAATATTTTCCGGACGATTAAACTTTTTGAAATCTCCAAGTTTTCATGAATAAAGTTCTAATTTATTGGTGGGATAAAGTAGGGTCTTTTATCGGTATAAGAAGGTCTTTGCAAATGATTAATCCAGTCAAACATTTGTTTGCACGTAGAATGTAGGATATAGCTTGAACTAAACTAAACGCCGATCGGCTACAGTAACCGCTTACCATCAAGTAGGCCGTAAGCTTGCTATCCAAATTAGGGGTATAAATCTAAGTACAGACTTAGATATTAAACCTGCGTAATAAATGTGTGTTAAGGTATCTATGTCTTACGAGACTTTGACTTTTAAATAAGACGTATCAATTACAAAGTTCCTCCTCATTTCAAATTTGAAACCGACTTCTGACATGTACATCCAACTAGAAACTCTTATATATAAATCATTAAATAGCATGAATCACACACTTTGTGTTTTCATCAGTATAAAAGTCAGAATTTTTCTTTGACAAAACTGAAACAAAAAAAAAAGGATTGTGTGGTTTTATGAAACCACGATAAAAGTGAAACTTTGTTTCACATTATAGACATTCTTCCTCGTTGGCACAAATGAGTAATAGTCTATACACTACACGGTCAACTGATGCGAACTATAGGCGCCGCCATATTGGCCTCGGCTGCTCTGACGAGCGCTTTTCACTTTATCCCTACTCCGCGGCCGACCGTCATGCGACATGCAACACACAGACGAAAAAGTTTGAGACGATGTAATAAAAGTTTCACTTTAACAGCTAATATAAAAAAATATAATACGTTTACTAACAAATTTACCATCTTTCGACCAAACATAACATTAAGGGCGAGTTGCATGATGCTTAATTGTAATTAGTGTTAAATATGTTTAATTGAATTATCAAATCATACAAATATGTCAGATTTAAACACGTTATGCAAGCTGAAGCATGTTATGCAATCATAAAAATGACACTTATATTTTTCATTAAAAATATGTTTATAATATTGTAGGATTTGTTTTTTCTTAAAACATACTTATAACATAGATATATCACAAAATAAAAAATATATTACAATACGTAATGTAATGTAATATATAAAATATAATACATTGAAATACGATATGGTTTTACCATTTCATAATACCTGTCATTCCACTGCATGCCACGAACAAACGAACACACTCTTTACGACTTGCCACCGTTCCAACGTCAATAAACAATTCGATTTTGAACCGATATATCTCGATTTTTACAGCGATTCTTGCGTTTCTCGATGTAGTCCATCAGTTGCGTATCGATCCTGAAGCGACAGGTCACTGGTTTTGTTTAGTTGTTCCGAATCTAAATAGTTCAGTGAACTCATCAAGTGGAGAGGTATGTTTTTATTGATTTTGTATTTGATGTATATGATGTGCAGTTTCGTTAATGAACAGAGCTTGTTTGGGGTAATTGAAATCATTTGACAAAAAATTATCTCATATATGTCATTATGCTATATTCAGGAGTGCCATACAAAGTGTGACCAAAAAACCAAGATGACACGAGAAGAGAGAAAGAGAGAGGCATCTACGTAATCGACGAGCAGATGGCAGCTCTACGAGGGCCAATACTTTTCATCTTCTCAGCCCTTTCTATGTAATATATTCTAATATACGTTTAGAACATTATTTTCGTGGTACCACGAACAATTTTATGCCTCAGCGTTAAATAGTGTTTCATAATGGTGCTATTAGTTTTACATTGTAATGGTCCATTAAATATTGAAATGTTATTTTGTAAACTCTACATACATACGGCCGATAAAAACACGTTTGGATATAAAGTTAGTTCAGTTTGTTTTAAATTCACCTTATCATCATCATTTCAGCCCAACCCTGCATGTGCTGGGTGGCACTTTTTTACACCATTATCACCGGTCCCATTGATGGAACCGATTCTGGGAAGCTACGTTGATAATATTATTTGACCATTGGCTGAGACGCAGGAGGTGGGTTCGATTCCCGCCGCGGATCAAATGTTTGCATGATCTACAGATATTTGTTCCGGGTCTGGTTGTTTTTCTATGTATTATAAGTATGTATTTACAAAAAAAAAAGTATATAAGTATTCTATCAGTTATCTAATTCCCATAGTACAAGCTCTGCTTCGTTTGGGGCTAGATAGCGCTGTGTGAAATGTCCAGCAATATTTATTTATTATTAATATTATTTTATTATTATTTATTGGACGGGTGGTCGAATTTAATCATAAAAAACAACAAACCGTAACAAAAAGTAACAAAGTTACCGAAGGTTTTTTTTAACCCCGTTTTTATTTTTGGTAAATTTTTTGTAGTTTTTGAGTTATTAGCTATAATAAAAGCTAAACTTTGACAAAATTCACAGGGTACACCAATGACCCCACAGTGCTGTAATTTGGTATGCGTGTAGCTTAAGTATCACAAATATAGGTAAACGTCTGAAATCTAGAATAACTGCAATTTGTACCCCAAAAAAAATTAACCAAATAACATGAACTCCCGTTACCTGTAATTTGAATGAAACTGTAGGTCAAGCTGGTTGGTTTTTTTATTTCGTGGCACTATTTTGATAATCAAAGATTACGAATAACATTTTTTTTTTGTTTTTATGGTAGACTCGCGAGATCTAAGTTCGGGGCGAACCACTAGTTTATTACAGTTGAAGCAATTGATATCGCTCTTCAAACCAAACCATTAAATCTAGCACAACCACACTGCAATGTTAAAGGTTAAAGATTAACGTAACGTGGTATGCGAGTTATTGCGCTATCATACCTTATATTAGGAAATACTATGATACATATCTTGGCTGGCGTGTATCGGTCAGGCAATGTGTCATAATACCTCTCTGTCAACGCAAGACAACGCGCTATTGTTTCTAAAAATATTGTGGTGACGATCGAAATACGTGGTAGCTCAATTCATGTGAACCTTTTGAAAATAATACACAAAAACTCTTCACTATTCGAGCTATACATTTAACAAGATAGTAGCAATAAGTATTGTAACAGGCAAACAAATAGTCAAAGAATACTGATTTTTCTCACTTATCGACACCTCGACACCTCAATTCTCATAGTTTGATCTTCAGTTAATATTTGGTATTTAAATCTATAGAGCCAGCATCATGTTTCAGTCAATAATGTCAATATGACTGCCTCCGTGGTGCAGTGGGCGTATAGCCGGCTGAGACGCAGGAGGTAGCGGGTTCGATTCCCGCCGCGGAACAAATGTTTGCATGATCTACAGATATTTGTTCCTTGTCTGGGTGTTTTTCTATATATTATAAGTATGTATTTACAAAAAAAGAAGTATATAAGTATTATATCAGTTATCTGGTTCCCATAGTACAAGCTCTGCTTAATCTGGGGCTAGATAGCGCTGTGTGAAATGTCCAGCGATATTTATTTATTTATTTAATATCAGCTTTCAAATGTTGTATTTGATAGGTATCGAAATAAGATTGAAACTTGAACGTGCCTAATTTTAATCACGAGGTGGGCCTTCAGCCATGTTATTGTTTTGTTATAAAACAAAATATGAACGTCCTATAAATCTTATATAGCTAGAGACAGTACAATTACCAGGCTGTAGGTAATCTCGGGTAGGCGCTGATTGATGTCACTGCAGACCACGTCGGAAAATTAACTGTCTGACGGAATATTCTACCCAGCGGGTGGCTGGTGCGGTGCAAATATATACATTTTTCCAGGATTTTAGCTTTACAATTCATATGATAAATGTTTTTGAGGGGATCTGGGTCAAGATTTATTAAAAAAGTAGAATCAAAATACAGATAATTTTGTCAGCTGAAAAATACCACATATCCTCAATGGAATCACAGATTACAAATTGTGTTAGTGACAGGGAGTTTTAATTTAATGGACCTGTAAGTTAAATTAAAAATGTTTAACAATTGTGACTCCTTAGTTTACAAAATATAAATGTGAAACTTTAAGCTAAAAATAATTGGCACTCATTAAAACAACACCTGAACATGACGGCTTGAAACGCTTTGCTCATTTAAATTATCCAATAAATTCCCAGAATGGCTGCGTAAATAAAAAAGTTATGATGGAATGCCACGAAATACTCAGCATATTGTTAACATTATATTAAATTTAGTACATAGTATAATTGTTATTTAAAATTACGGGAGTTTTTCACATCTATATTTTTTTATTTAGTCAAGCGCTTAACCACTACCTCATCTGATGGTAAGCGATGATGTGATCGAAGATGGAGCACGCTTGCCTAAAAATAACCTGTTCACTCTGGACTTGACCCCGAGATTATACTGGTCCAAAAAACATACGCTGGTAGTGAGTTCTACTCGTGCTAACAAGAAAAGGAAAATCAAATCGTACACATACCATTTTATCGGTATTACGACCAATGTTTCGGTAAAATTCGTGAACAGGGTAAGTGTGATCCGCTCCGCGTTGCGTTTCGCTTCGCACTGTGGGTTACTTCTACACGCACTCGTTTTATTTAAGAAATTTTCATCATTCTGTTTGAGGTCTTGGGCTAGTGGTTGGTTATATGAAAATCAAAATTTAAATGTCACTCTAGATTTTGTGTTAATTTGAGCAAAAACTTTTGACATCTTTGAAAAAGACACGTGTCACTTGTTTAATATAAAGTTCTGAACTCCTGGAACAACTTATGGTTTCGATTGTTTGTAATTTATGAACGTAAACTTGAACTTCTAGAAATTTATGACAGGCTCACAAAAACATTTTCAAAGGGCGTCACACACTGTGAAGATGTTTTAATTGACCGAGCGAGCGAAGCGTCTTAGTTTCGAGATGGGCCAAAAAATGCTTTTGACCGTCTGTCTGTCTGTCTGTTCTCACCTACAGGTCGCATTTTTCAACTGATTTTGATGAATATTGGCACCCAAGTTCCTTAATTTATTTAAATTTTTTAGCCCATTGCGATTCTTGATTGGGGGGAAAAGAGGGGAAGTTTTCTGTAGCGTTATTTATCGACGCAAACTAAGCACTTCATTCTATACAAGATGTTGCGAAAAAAAATCCTAAAGGGGTGAGTGGTGGGGGGAAAATGTTCTACTGTAATGGTCTACTGTTCTCACAGAACCAATAGTATTAAATGTTAAGATAAAATATGAAAAGAAAGAAAAGAAAGAAAATACATATATTTGAACCCACATGACATCACACACAATAACAACAAAGGAAAAGACATAAAAACACAGTAAAAACAAATTTCACACTGACAGAAAATGATGGTGTTGCGTGGGGACAAAATGGTCCCTGTCTCAGCATAAGCTGTTTCGTACCACGGTGGATACGATGCAGCGCTGGTTTTCTGACAGTGCCTAGGTGACGACACTATCATTTGAGAAGATAATAATACTAATAGAAAATTTAAAATAAAAAATAACATGTAGACAAAATAAAGGAGAAATTACCCAATACATAAAATACACGGATCGCAGAATAAATAGCTACGAACATTACATGAATACATTGAAAAACAAATAACAAGAAGATAAGAAACAAAATAAATAACTAATAAAAATATCTAAATATTATTTAAATATATTAATATTATATAATATTATCATTTAAATATTTGAAAAACCATGGTAAGTGGAAAGAGAAAGTGTCTGTGTGAGTTTTAATTGCATTGGCTCAATTGCTCAGTATATAAATGTTTTTTGAGCGCTTTTCGGAAGACATTAACTGTTTTCAGAGCACGCAGAGGCGGAGGTATATCATTCCAATACCGAGTTGCAGCGAATTTGAAAGAGCCACGGAATGCCATTGATATGTTCCTCGGTGTGGGCACCAAACAATCCAATGGACCATCACACACGGCGAAAATTACGCTAATATTATAAATGCGAAAGTTTGGATGTTTGTTTGTTTGTTTGTTACTCAATCACGTCGTGACGGCTGAACTGATTTCGATGAAACTTGCTATATAAATAGATAATGATCAGGACTGAAACAAAGGTTATTTTTTATTGACAAAATACGTGTACGAAGCTGCGGGCGGAAGCTAGCAATATATATTTTCATCTTTAATTGGATTGTATGGTGTGCGATATGTATCTTAATGTATAAAATATTATAGCATCTTCACCGTAATGTGACGCACTTAAAGGGCATATAAGAGTAGAAGCATAAACTTCTAGTACGAGTATCAATTACTTAAACAATCAACATAATCGGCTAAGTTACTCTGTCGGTTAACCAAATATATCTCATAACTTCAAAGATAAGCTGCAGTTGACAGATTCTAAATGTTCCAGCCAATGTCCTAACCACAAGGTGACTGGCTCGGAGAACCATTCACTCGAATTAATTGGTGGAGGTCCAAATAACTTAGATTCTGATGAATATTGTATGAGGTAAAATGCAAAGCGAATCTCAGCTTTTATTAAAATCAGATACGTATTGAGTTTGACGTCTGCCGTTGAGTGAATACGGCCGTAATGTTTCAGGGAAAGTTATTTATAAGAAAAAATACTTTTACTAACATAATTTAATTAAAATTTCAAATTACGTCTCGGAGCTTATGATGTTGATGATGATAAAAGCAGTAAAAGATCAGAACGGCCAATCAACTTTAAATTATTTTGATATTATCATGATATAATATTCTGTGGGGTCTAGCTAATACTGTAGGAAATACTGTTAATGTTTAATTCAATTAAATATAAAAGTTAAAGTGAAGTTGCACTAATAAAAGGACAGAAACTATTAACCTAGTAATTTTGTAGCGGGTTGTACTGGTTATGTTCATTCAAGCATCATGATTTATCCTCTTCTTGATAACCCTCTCAAAAGTCAGCCACAATTTAGTAGCCTAAAAGTAAGTCCGCAGTCCGTACCGTGAATGCTCTAAGTGGGTCAAATCTCAACCGAATTTATAGCCTACCCTGGTGATAACGGTCCATAATTACATTATCATTTATTAACCTTCGAATGGTCAGGTGGATGGAGTGATAATGCTGTTTCCCTTTTTAGAGCCAACCCAAATGTTGTGCGTATTTTAGAATGTTTTTGCGCCTCACGCTGTTCAGAAATTAACTGTATTATTTGTTCATTATTATAAATACGGGGTGTTTCGACTGACTATGCGAGGCGAGACGTTATTCGGGAACCTTCATCAGGGTAAGTGCGAGTTTCACGAATTGAACCGAAACATTGTCGATCGAAACACCTAAAAAACGGTACCTGAAAATCCCGTATTTATAATAATGATTGAAATTATTCATGAAAGTTTTCTAAGTAAAAAAGTATGATTTGTTCTCTCGATAATACTTTTTTATGATAAAACCTAAGCTTTAAGTTATTAGCTATTAAAGTCTATGTTATTGGTCACAGGTTAAAAGAGGAGCAGTTGGATCATTTAAGAAATAAAACTAGTCATTGCGCACGAGACAGGTATTAAGATTATTTTTAGATTTAAATAGGCTTGCCCCAAGAGGATCCTAACCTAACCTACCCAGCGAGGATATACCAACTTCTCAGTTTCATCATCATTAACATGATGACGACATCGATGACTTTTATGACGCAGTGAGCGAATAGCTGGATGAGACACAGGATATTGCGAGTTCGATTCCCGTCGCGGAACAAATGTTTGCATGATCTACAGATATTCGTCGTTTTTCACTATAATAAAAAGTGTGTATCTATTTAGAAATGAAAAACAGTATTTATCATTTATCTTTTCCCCGTAGCTTTTCTTAGTTTAGGGATAGACAGAGCTATAAAAAATCCAGTATTATATATTAATTAAAGTTTTACTTACTTCTCAAGTGACGATTTTAAACTAGATTTTTTTCTAATGAACCTGTGGTTCTCTTTTAAGCTACGTCTAGCCTCAGTGTCGGTCTCGTCTTAACCTTAGCTATTCTCTTTTATGCAGTCAGTCTTTCCGAGTTTAATTAAACCAGACATACAAAGCAAAGGCTATCTGGGCTGGACTTGAGAACCACTTTATTAATGAACAATGTAATTCTACTAAGAAAACTGTACTTCTTTAGTCTATCTACACGTATAATATACTAGCTATATATTATACCCGCACGCGGCTTCGCACGCGTCATTCATCAATAAAAACATTACCCTCCTTTTGCGAAGTCGGAAAAAACTAACCTATATCTAAATCCTGGTCATAATCTATCATACACAAAATTTAATTGAAATCAGTTCAGCCGTTTAGTCGTAAAAATGAAACAAACAGACAGAGTGACAGAGTTTATTTCAAATTATGAATATTAGTATGTATTAGTATTGTAAATACGAAGCAACTCTGTCACTCTATATGTTTTTTTACGTTTTCACGAAGCTGGACCAATTTTGGTGAAATTTTAAATATAAATAGATTATGGCCTAGACTGAAATTTACCCTACTTTTTACCGACAAACGATAACTGTAAAGCTTTGTACTTCTATGTTAATTTTAAAACGCGAAAGTAAGTTTGTTTATTTTTTTGTAACTCATTCACGCTTTAACTACCTACCCGATTGTTATAAAGTTTTGTTAATGGTGGTTAATGGTTATGGCATAAAAAGAACATAAGTTCAAAAAATAATTTCCGAAAACCTTTCTGTAAGGGGATGAAAATGCGGGTTGAAAGTCACATGAAAGTCCTATATTTTTGATAACAAATCATATACAACATGAGCGCCGCCTTGTAAAAAATCTAATAATTATTATAGTTATGTGCAAGGTGAGACGCATTGCGGAGCGAATCGCATCTACCCAGATGAAGATTACCGGGTTCAACTAAAACTTGTAACATTGTCGTAAAACCAATAAAACGGTACGTGATCAATCCTTAGTGGGTAATAACTAATGGTTCGCCCCGAACTGAGATCTCGCGGATCTCACAAAAACAAAATAAATATTATTTTTAGGAAGACTTGCACAACGTTGCCTAAACGTATTTAGTGGCTAAATATGACTTAAAGAGTTGTCAAATCATACAAATACGTCGAAATGCTTAACCAAATAGTAGAGCTACAGTTTCATTTATATTACAGGTAACTGGGGTTCATGTAATTTGGTTTTTCTTTTTAGGGGTACAAATTGCAGTAATTCTGGATTTCAGATTTTTCCCTATATTTGTGTCACTAAAGTTACGAATACCAAAGTTCAGCATTGTGAGGTCATTGGTGTACCCTGTGAATTTTGTCAAAGTTCAGTTTTTATCATGGCTAATAACTCAAAAACTACAAATACTTTACTATAAATAAGAACGGAGTCAAAATGTACTAATGAAGACCTTTCATTCGACGACCTATTTGGCCTGGTAGTCTCATATTTACTTTTTTTATCCCTCTTGAACCCCAACAACATTTTTAGCTCATTTAGTCACACCAGAATTGTGCCAACACTACTTACCCATATATCAAATTTTACGATGATCGAATCAACGCTTCGAAAGTTATCCTCGGACAAACAAACATACATACATACAACGCCAATTTGCCCGAGTTGATTTGGAGATCTCGCTTCGCTCGATCAATAATAATAAATGTAATTCTGTAAAAAAATAAATAATGCTGCTATTTCACACAACGCTATCTAGCCCCAGACTGAGCAAAGCTAGCTGGTAGCCAGATAACTGATAGAAAACATATATAGTTTTTTCTTGTTTCTAGGGTCCGACGTCTGGCGAAAGTTTAATCAGCCTTTAATTAAACATTATATCAGCGTGTTTATTAGATTTTGAACCAACTAAGTATATCATAAAGAAAGATTAGTATAATGTATGTTTTCGTTAAACCCTCTTGAAGACAAAGTTTAGTTTGGAATTTTACACATAACGCTTACTTCCAAGCATGCAATCTTGTGGTTCACTTTCGTATACTGCATTAGTTACTTCTTATCACCATCATCATCAGAGGCTATTGACATCCCGATTTGTTTAAAATTTTTCTGGTTTAAGAACCAAGATATTTTCAAAAGTTAATTTCTCTGATGGTTCATATAGTCGTTATAAAATCGGTATATGATTGAAATTATTATTAAATTGAAATATAACTCAAACGCTCTACAACATATCACGATATTTTTATGGTGAAATTTTGTTATATTTCTTCCCAATATTAAATACCTAATTGATAATTGGGTATACCTACTTGGCATCTTGCGAGGGCAAGCCATGGCACCAAACTATTTCACACAATTATATAATACATATCTTACTCATATTATTTGTACTAAAAACGGGATATTTACCATGATTTGTGAGTTCTTGAGTGTCCCGATATTTCGACGCAGTTGCATGCGCCATGATCACGGGTAAACTCACAAATCATGGTAAATATCCCGTTTTTAGTACAAATAGTGTTAATAACCATGATAGTTTCAAAAGTTACTCATATTATATTTATAAGTTCCAAAATAAATGAATTTTTACTTTTTATACTATCCCCGTGATACCTTTGCCGGCTGAGATTGCGGTTTCGATTCTCGCTGTGGGACATCTACATATATTTGTTCCGGGTTTGGGTAATATTTCATATAAAGTACGTATTTACAAAAAAAATTATATAAGTAATGCTATCAGTTATCTGGTTCTCATAGTACACGCTTTCCTTAGTTTGCGGCTAGATAGCTCTGTGTGAAATGTCCAGCATTATTTATACATTTACTTATTTATTTACTTGCATTTCCATTCATTATTTGTTTTTTGCTGCTAGTGGTGACCTACTACTGGCATAGGCACTTCATTTATACCACTCTTCCCGTAGCCAGTCACTATACAACACACCCAATCCCCTAACACACTCTAAAACACACTCACACATACATACTTACACAAAAAAGCAGAGTTACCATGGCATAGCATGTTAATATATTTAAATTTTCTTTATTATTGTTTCGCTTTAAATCAATTTTGTGAATGGGTGAATGAATGAATGAAAACTCTTTATTATGCCTTACAAGCAGATATATAAATAAAACAAATAAATGTAAGCATAATGGGCGGTCTTATCGCTTAAGAAAGAGATCTCTTCCAGACAACCTTTGGATGGAGAGAATTATTGCTTAATGGAAGATTGGCCGAGGTGTAAAATGAATAAACTTAATAATAGAAAAAAAAATACTAAATACATAAATAATTGTAAATAAATAAATGCCCCCCCCTTAGTCAAGAAAACATCAGCCCCTACTAGTCCCGGTCAACAGAAAAGCGCTTTAAACCACCGCATGAAAGCGCTATCTATAAAGAGGAGTAATCGACCCGCAAATGGGTGGTTTGCTGCCCAGAGCATTTCGTATAGGCCTTACCATTTAGCTCAAGTAATTTTGTATTTGTATTTATTTATTTTCCAAGTGCGAGTCAGAAAATGCTTCACGTAGAGTTTCGAAGTAAATTTACATAGATTGATTATACCTTTTTTACACTCCATTATAACTAAATATTAAAAAAAGAAATTCAGACAGAGATTCTTCTATATAAATAATGATAAAATAAAAATAAAGAAGCTCGTATTTTTTCCCACCGTATTTTAATTTATATTAATAGAGACTTACAATTACTAATTTTATGTGCAAAGACCTCTTTTAGCAGTAAAAGCCTCCACCAGCTCTTTCCATTTTTTTCGATCCCTAGTGACTATGTTCCATGTTTTGCTTGCTACTACCATTATGTCATCGTCCCATATGTCATCGTGTAGCAGGCCTTCCTTTTCTACTTTGTTACCCGACTACGGCAAAGCCAAAAGAAAGAGTTATGTTCTTAGTTGTCTATGGAAGTATGTTCCACCGTAGCGCCTAACCTACTAATCCGATTTTGATGAATGAGGTGTCAATCGATTCATTATTATGGTGCGGGTGGCATAAGCTACCATCGACGTTGGTATTACGTAACTTATATAGCTTGTTTGTGTATGGAATACTAACTTGATATTATTTTCGTATCATGTAAGTCATGTAAAGTTTTAACAGTTAGGCAGCTATTTATACTAAACATAGTTTTAAGGCAGCACAGAGCACTTCCCTATAACACTGAAAAGACTAACAAAAGACGAAAAGATATCGTCCGCAGTAACAACACCACAGTAAAACATGCTTTTACAACCAGATTTTTAATGTTCCTAGGACCATACCTGTACAAAAGGATAAATCGTAAATTAAGCATCCACGCAATGAATTTCTCAAACTGTAAAAGAGCCTTACAGTCTGCTCTATCCAATCTATCATACGAGGAAACTGAGGAGTTGCTAACCGTAATAAAGTAAGATTTTAAATATTGTATAGCACGTTTGCACTTACTTTTTGAAGTTATACTTCTTTTTTCGCGATGAAGAAAAATGATGAGAGTGAATTTTTACGACGCGCGCGCACACCGACACCTAAATTTAACAGCATGAAGTTAGTTCTAGGTGGTATGAAAATTGATAACTATGTTCAAGTTGTATATTCTAGTATTTTTATATGTAGAACACGTGTTTCGTAAGGGTACAATTAAACAGTGTGAATAAATAAATATTATTTTTGTGTTTTTATTAAATCAATTTCATATACGACGGTGATACTAATAATTTATTATTTATTAGTATATCTATATATATATATATATTGAATATTAGTGATAAAACTGATTTGAATAAACTGTTTTGAGTGCATTTGTAGATTTGAGGTTAATTGTCGGTATGTATAATTTATTTACATCGTTAATTAAAAATTATTACATTATTTCCATACGCCAAAGAAGTATAACTTCTAACGCGTGTACATAAGTACACACACTCTTTTTAGTTACCTTTTTCATTATGTAAATAGATTCTAAGTTTTGTTAATTTGAGTATTCATTAGTTACACCAGTCCAGCTTTTTTTGCCTGAGATACAGGTTCTCCTAGTTCAGGCAATGTATAAAGTGTTACCTATAAGTAGATATTAATCCGTAATGTTAATCAATATGCAAAATGAATAAAGATTTATTATTTTTATTATTTTGGACCACCTCTCGTTATCCATCCTGCGGTGTGATAGATACCGCACTAGTATGGTCTTGCAAAATGATAATAACTAGGTTTGTTCATAGCCTTGGAGAGCGGTATTTTAGTTGTCCTTGTGATTTTAATGAATATTTAATTAAAAATTTAATAGAACTATATTAAAACTGGACAAGTAACTATACAAACCAAAGTCACTAACATAGCCCAGAGAATTTATCAGTGGGCAGGGCACATAACTCGAAGAACTGACGGCTGTTGGGCAGAAAGGTTCTAGAAAGGAGACCACGCACTGAAAAGCTCAGTGTAGGATGGCCCCCATTAAATAGAAAGACGACGTGATAAAGATATCTGGGAGCCATTAGGTCTAGACCGCACTTGCTTGGTCGCTCTGAAAATCTATAGAAAGATCGCAATGTTCAACAGTGGACGCAATGCCTGATATGATTGTGATGATGAGATAAAACTATACACTAAGCCATAAAAAGCTTGGTTACTCAGCCACATTTGTAAGCTTAAACTCTGGTCAGCACAAAAGCTCTGAAAGGAGAGAGCGACCACATAAAAGCACTATCTAATCGAGACGAGTAATCGCTCGCAAATGAGTGGTTTGCTCCCCGACGTGTGGACCTGTTTACTTACCTTTGAGCTTTGGAACCTGCTAGTGCAGTGTAACGTGAATTTTGAAACTAGTTTCAGTTGGCCTTTTCGGTGGAACCATCGCTATATGCAGTATCCTAACCACTGACAATACACTGTAATCATTTGCTCTTAGCATGGCGACTATAGTATTCCCTTCCAAGAATAGACACAACTTGACGCGTAGGGGTGGTTTTCGTAGAAGCTGATGATGATCACATTTTTATTTTAAGTATGTACATAGATACACCGCCGTCATGTGATTATGCATTATCCTATCTACCCAAAGGTTGTCCGGAAGAGATTGCTTTAAGAGATAACATCCCTTTTTTACGTTGGGGGTTTAAAAGTCGATACAGAGATGATATATAGAAAAATCTAAATACAAATATTTTATTTCATTAACTTAGTCAATACGTAAATACAAAATTAAATGCAGTGTTAGAAGACCATGCTCTTCCGTATATCTAAGTGATTAAGTTTAGTTGATCGAGCGAAGCGAGATCCAAATCGTCTCCAAATCAACTTGGGCAAATCGGCGTTGTATGTATGTTTGCGATCATCGTGAAATTTGATGCATAAGGATGGCACAATTTTGGTGTGACTTAATAAGCTAAAAATGTATGGGGATTGTTGAGATGTTGAGGTTCAAGCGAAGTGAAACAAAATCAAAATGAAACTATTAGGTCAAATGGGACGTCTGATGAAAGGTCTTTATTAGTACATTTCAACCCCGTTTTTATTTTTATTAAATCCTTGTAGTTTTTGAGTTATTAGCTATAATAAAACTAAACTTTGAGAAAATTCACAGGGTACACCAGTGACCCCACAACGCTGAAATTTGGTATTCGTGTAGCTTTAGTGACCCAAATATAGTGAACATCAGAAATCCAGTATTACTGCAATTTCTACCCCTAAAAAGAGTAACCAATCAACATGAACCCCGTTACCTCTAATTTGAATGAAACTGTAGGTCAAGTAGGTTGGTTACTTATTTCATTTCACTAATTTATTAGTAAAAGATTGAGGTCGGCTTGCACAAAGATCACTAAACGTATTGAACAACTAAATATGTTTAAATTTGACGTATTTGTATGATTTTACAACTCCGTAAATCATATTTAGGCATCGTTGTGCAAGTCGCTTTGAATAATATTTATTTTGTTTTTTGATTTGCGAAATCTCAGTTGCGAACCACTTGTTATAATAAAAAGGATCTGGCGATATGGAATTTGAAAATTCACCTATATTGAAGGTAAGTTTACTTGCTTCTATTATGCCTAGCCTTTTGATCCGCCTCGTATTGTGGTAGGCTCTATCTCGTTTAAGATAATCGTTATTGTGCCTTGAATTTGCCGGCCAACCTGTATTGCCAGTGTACCATAGGGTATCTTACACGGGTGATTGGGTTGCTCTATTCCGGGTGATTGTGACATCACAATCACCCGATCAATATACGTACAAAAAATACTAATATTACCTATGGCATTAGCAAAAAAATATAAGTCAGTTTTTCTGGTGCAGCGCCCCATAGACATGGTTCCATTCACTGTGTGGCCGGTAATGAGGGGTTTTCATGGTCATATTTTTTTAACTGCAAACAGATGGCGTTACTCTGTGATAAGTTGATTAACAAAAGAAAGGGAATTGTCAATTGCCGTGTTATAATTATTTTCCGAGGAACATGAAATTAAAAAACATCATTTGTGTTTGTTTAACTGACGAAGTGAGATTGTTTTAGACAAATTTTGATATTGTTTCTTAGAGATTTTGGCATGTTAACCATACGTTTTTTTTTTTTGCCGAAAAAATATATATAGATATATCTCTCCATATTTCCAGATAGTGCCATCTATTACGCTAGGTTAGAACTTGTTTTTTTTAAATCGAAAATTAAAAGCCCTTGTTGATTGTTTATAAAATCCCACGTGTAAAACTACAAGACATTGTAAAGGAAGAGGGGGAGTCCTTTTCCCAGCAGTGGGACAGTATAGGCTAGTAAACAAAAGTAATATAACGACGTCTTTATCATTTTATGCATTTATTGTGTATGGTTGAGCTTACAAAAATATTGTAAAGTACTTACTCCATTTTCTTTCTATCTTTTCTCATCTCTTACCAGTCGTCGGCTCCAAGGTCGCGCAGGTCAGTCTCTGTCCTATCGCTCCAGCGATACTTGGGACGACCAACCCGTCTGCGGCCAGTTGGTCGGCCCAAGTATGCTCTCTTGGCGCATCTTCACCTATTATCAAGATATATTATCCGTTATTAAACATTTTGTTCCTTGTAGTAAGTATTGTAAAAAGTAATTCTTTATTGCAAAACAAGCATTTTGTACCACACATTTCATTACAAAGATAATAGTTGCTCGTACGTAGGTACCATAGCAATAAGCAAGTAGATATTGTAAATTCCACATATTGTCTTCAATTTATTCGTTTTATACATTTCTATCTTTTCCCATAAACAAATACTTTTCATTATTCATGCTCTGAATCCATTGGAATTAGACTTCGCTCACTATTCATAAAATATTCCAACATAATCGTTGAATTCTTCATTACGGCCATTGAAAACTTACCCTGAGTGAACTAATATGTTCCACTTACGACCACTATTCATAAAAATATTCCAACATAATTCTTCAAAAGAGCCACACCTCATGACGTCTGCAAAATGTGCTCGCCATTAATGAAGCAACAGAATGTCAGCATTCACCTGGCGGCTATAAATCGCTGACCGCGGCCACAGGGGACTATAAACAGAAAGCTTTATAATAACAAAGGGATTGAGCCTTCATTATTATTATTAATTTAATCAGTAATTTAAGGTTTGTTTCTGACGGAACATGTCAACACTTTTAATTATTTTCGGTATAGAATAGAATAGAAAATGTACATCATCAAATATAACAATGAAAAATAAAACAATCTGTCTCTAACTGAAATATACAATTATTGGTATTATCGCTAAGTAGTCACGTCATGTAAAAAGAACGCTGCAAGAAAGTGGAGGGGGTGTGTTTGCGCATGAACTAGCCTTTCGTTCACGGCTTCGTATATTGGTTATTGGTGGGTACATTGAAAAATATGTTAGATAGAATATCATTAAATAGAATTAAAAACATGTTGACCGGCAGCGTTCTTTTTACATGACGCGACCTATTCCAGACAACCTTTGGATGGAATCGACTTAGCGTATTTTACCTTGGGACGTCAATAGTATACCTGTTACATACATACTTATAAGTATATACATTTATTGATCGAGCGAAGCGAGATCTCCAAATCAACTTAGGAAAATCGGCGTTATATGTATGTATGTAAGTATGTATGTTTGTTTGTCCAAGGATAACTTTTGAAGCGTTGATTCGATCATCGTGAAATTTGATACATAGGTAGTGATGACACAATTTTGGTGTGACTAAATGAGCTAAAAGTTTTGGGGATTGTTGAGATATTGCGGTTCAAGAGGGGTAAAAAAATGAGACTATTACGTCAAGTGAGACGTCAAATTAAAGGTATTAAATAAGTAGTAATTTTTTTGTAGTTTTTGAGTTATTAGCCATAATAAAAACTAAATTTTGACAAAATTCAGAGGGTACACCAGAGACCCCACAGTACTGTAATTTGGTACGCGTGTAGCTTAAGTATTACAAATATAGGCAAAAGTCTGAAATCCGGAATAACTGCAATTTCTACCCCATAAAACTATAACCAAAATACATGAACTCCCGTTACCTGTAATTTGAATGAATCTGAAGGTCAAGTTGGTTATGTATTTCGTGGCACTATTTTGATGGTCAAAGATTAGGTACAATTATTATTTTTTTGTTTTTATGGGAGACTCGCGAGATCTAAGTTCGGGGCGAACACTAGTAAATACAATTATAGTAACATTTATAATCAGTCTTTCGGAATGTACAAAAAAATATATTTTCAAACTTCAAAAAAATACAAAAGAAACAGTTGAATAATCTAAAAATACAAACGATATATATATAGCTCAACTGCAAACTGCCCCTAAGACACTGGCTGCATTGCCCCGCTGAATTGCAATGCTTAGGTGTTGACTTAGATAGCCTTCCCCAGCTCTCGGATAACAAATCGTACGTTTTAGTGTTCTAGTCACAAACTTCTAATAGTGAGTCCGATCACAACTTTGAGTTAAATTCGGAATAATCCAGTGATCCTATCTATAGTGTTTGATTACTGAGATCCTGGTCACAGTTTACCTCATAGACCCGGGTCGTAAAGAAGTTTCCGTTCTGTTCGTGTGCTCTGTGACACGCCCGAGTAAATCGCCGCTCCCATTGTGCTAATGTCCCTGGTTCATTCGGGCAGGAACAGATTTACAGCGCATAGAGTGCATTTTCAATAGAATCCTGGTACAATAAAACCGAAAGCTTGCCAAGTTTTCTGTGAGGTTTCAGTTTTTTTGCGAAGCTGAAATCTTGTCATATTCTAATACGAAATCGAGACTTTTAAATAAGATTTTTGTTTAGTTTATATTTTATTGTATTTTGTTCTTTTTGGTAGAAATCTGATAAATCAGCTATGGTGAAAATATATGTGTGTTTTGTTATGGAAATAATCAAGCTACTTACAATGACATGATAAATGAATATGATTTGTTTACCTATTTTGTATGAGTTTCATTGATATTTTAAGACTTGATATAGATAGATAGATAGATAACGCTTTATTGTAAATTACACTTAAATTATAAAACAATATCAAAAAACAAATAACAATACACGCAGAAATACAAGTAGTAGGTATTATCGCTAAAATGAATCTCTTCCAGACAACCTTTGGATGGATATTATGAAAATTTAAATGTTTCTACGGTAATGAACTTAAAAAAACTCTTATTTACAACAATACTACCATTAGCCCTGTACTTTCATTTAATGTCGTTCAAACTCACACAATAGACAACACTCAAGAGCTAAGGCTATAATGATTCGAATAAATAATAGTAAAAAAAACTAAAAATCACGCTTTTGTAGATAACCAAACTAAAAAGTAGAAAATAATTTTCAATAAATTTAGTTTAAGAAAAATAAAATATTTTATTTTGCTTATGTGCTATTATGCTTGATGTCACTTGTTATGAATATTTTATTAACAGATATTGGTAAAAGAAGTCATTTTGAAAATATCTTTAAAAGCACCCAACGCGTTTTTACAATATTTTTGATTTGTTAACACACTAAACTTAATTTAAATTTATAGAACATTATTTTCTACTTCATAATTCGGTTATCTACAAAAGCGTGTTTTATAGTTCTTTTTAACTATTATTTATTTTGTTTTCTATTTTTTAGTTCGGCTTTTAGTGTTTATTTTTATTTTTTTATTTTTGAAGTAAAAACTTTTTAAGGCACGTTGCACATTTTTTGAGATGGGAAAAACCCATTGAACTCGCGAGACTGTTACCGACACATGTCACTGAATACTGACACTGACTGTTTCTCATTTTCAGGTATTATATTCTCTTTGGTTACCGACACCTCTGTATATAAGTATCTGTAGTGCAGTCTGCTTTTATTCAAGTTCTCACTTCTATCGGCACTCCCTGAGTGCCACTTTTTTATACACTGAATTATGCATTGCCATCAGTCTATGATAAGAGTGTAAAATTTCAATTTAATTCGACGTTTTGAAGTGGTTGAATATCAAGTTTAAAGATTTCGTTATATACATATATACATACCAAGCTAACAAAAGCGTGTAAAAAAGAGCCAGAGTGCGCCCCGACACACCACATCATTGTGAACAGTAGGCGACACGACACAGAGCATCCCAACACGCCCCAACACAGCAATATTTGACTGCCTCCGTGGCGCAGTGGGCGTATAGCCGGCTGAGACGCAGGAGGTAGCGGGTTCGATTCCCGCCGCGGAACCAATGTTTGCATGATCTACAGATATTGATTCCGTGTCTGGGTGTTTTTCTATATATTATATAGGTAAGTATGTATTTACAACAAAAAGTATATAAGTATTCTATCAACTACTGTATCTGGTTCCCATAGTACAAGCTCTGCTTAGTTTGGGGCTAGATAGCGCTGTATGAAATGTCCAGCGATATTTATTTATTTAATATGAATCCGCCTTTAGAATGCAGTTTTTATTTTAAAATCTAACCCCACACCATTCAAATACCATTCAGCGGACAGGTGCCTCCGTTGCTAAGGTGCCAAGAATGTGCCAATACAGTGCGCCGTTTGTCGCTGCAATATGCATTTTTACTCACGACGGAACGGAGAAGAAGTATGCGTTTAGGGTTTAGGGATTGTTTGTTCCAAAAAGTTTATTCCAAAACGGTTTGACCGATTTATTGGTCGAGCGAAGCGAGATCTCCAAATCAACTTGGGCAAATCGGCGTTGTATGTATGTATGTAAGTATGTATGTTTGTCAGAGGATAACATTCGAAGCGTTCATCCGATCATCGTGAAATTTTTTATATAGGTAGGTAGTGATGGCACAATTTTGGTATGACTCAATGAGCTAAAAATGTGGAGGGGTTGTTGAGATATTGGGGTTCAAGAGTGGTTAAAAAAAATGAGACTATCCGGTCAAATGTTACGTCTAATAAAAGTTTTTTGAGTGTCAATTTTTACCCCGTTTTTATTTTTACTTTAAACTTTGTAGTTTTTAAGTTATTAGCCATAGTATAAACTGAACTTTGACAAAATTCACAGGGTACACCAGTGACCCCGCAGTGTTGAAATTTGGAATGCGTGTAGCTTTAGTGATACAAATATAGGCAAAAGTCAGAAATCTAGAATAACTGCAATTTCTACCCGAAAAAAGAGTAACCACTTAACATGAATATCCGTTACCTATAATTTGAATGAAACTGTAGGTCAAGTTAAATGGTTATTCATTTCGTGGCACTATTTTGGTAGTCAAAGATTATGATCAATATTTTTTTTTGTTTTTATTGAAGACTCGCGAGATCTCACTTCGCGGCGAACCACTAGTATATATGGATACGGTTTTCTGTAAAAGGTTTGTGATTCATCGGCGATGGTTCTTAGATATCTTTTAAATCGCCAGAGAACGCTATAATAAAAAATAGGTGGTTTTAAATATTAATCACTGATTAAAACTAGTATTTATCGCGTATGTGTCTTTTTTATTTGTTATCCTGACGTTTCGGCTGTGTTACAACGGCCGTGGTCACGGGTGGACAACGTCGAGATAACAAATAAAAAGGTACATATGCTATAAATACCCATTTTAATCAGAAAGTTTTAAATATTGTTCCTTCTGCCTTATTTTTATCCCCTATGCAAAAATATGGGTCTTATCAGTTTGAAGTCTATGTCTGCTTGTTTCCGTGTTTCTGTCTGTGGGATCGTACTTATCAAAAATGGGTGGATAGATTCGGACGTGGTTTGTTTTTAATAGAAAGCTAGGTTAATATGTATGGAGTTAATATGTCAGTTTTAACCCCTGATTCATAAAGAGGAGGTCGTAGGTTTTTTTAAAATTTATACATGTATATTTTTATTATGCTTACAATAGCTTTGTTGACCTTTAAACAAGACAGATCAAGTACGAGTTAGACTCGCACACCGAGGGTTCCGTACTTACATTTATTTTCATTAATTTAGTAGCTCCATAACATTTCCTACTACGTGTAATCACATAGCTATGTGATTCAGAAACCAATTAACCTTTTAAGGCAGATTTCTAAAATCTGTTATAAATAGAGATTTTGTTTTATTTTTCCTGTAATATTTGGGGAATGGGGGAGGCCTGTATTGAACAGGAGACGACCTATAGCTGTTAAGATACCAGAGATTTTCAAAATTTGATTGCACTTTATTACGGTTTTAAAAAAGAATTCAGTTAAAAAAAAATCATATTATTTTATAAATAAAGCACTAGGGTATTTTTATTTTTAGATTCGAAAGTGGAGTATGGTAATTTCTTGGCAACGCCGCTAGGCGAATGCAGGAAAGCTGTATGCAGTGACGAAAATATATTTGATAAGAACCGCAATATCACTTTTGTAGAGTTAGGATCTAAAATATAGTATTCTTACATATTATATGCCATAAAAAGCTTTACCACAACACCAGCAGCTATAGAACGGAGAGTTCAAAGAAACTAAAATACTTTTATAATTTGAATCAATTTTTTAAAACACCTTAAATGGTATGGAAGAATAATATCCACATTATATAAGCCAGGAATGACAATAAAGGAACACATTAATTTTATGGAGCTGAAAATCATCCGCGGTTGATAATTATTTCGAGTTGACTGTTATTTTCTACACTCATGTTTTAACTTCTCATTGTTTTACGAGTTTATTCAAAGTTCTCTCAAAATAACTCAGTATGATTTCCATTTTATCAAATACGTAACTTTTCAGCGCTGCGATTTAGTAAGTTAGCGTGACTCGGTTCACATAAACTAATGTCATACACGCGCGTGGCGCACTGGACCTTTGTATAAGATTCAGTACTATAGATATTAAAATTGAAAGAAACTCATAATTTGACTGCCATTCATGTTTTCTCAATATCTATTGACGCAAGCCATCAGAAAACATCAGGTGGGTCACGCACTTGCGCCGTCACCTCATCTATGTCGTCGCTCACGAGCCACGCGCCACAGCCACAAAATGCCGCCACAGAGATGAGGACTGCATTTTCGTACATTTTATATGAACTCTCCTGGTGAAGCCAGTAGTTGGTACACGCCACAAGTCACCTTTTCTTGCTTCATCCAGTCGGACAGCCGAAAGTGAAGGAACAAAGTCAAACATTTTTGCACTTTCGCTACTAAGTGGTTGCTTCCAGCTTCAGCTTTTTTTGTGTCTGTGGCACATGGCTCTCGTGCGGGGAGGCTAATATATAAACAGGCATAGAATTTTCCCGAATGTAAATATTCAGGGGGGGAAAGGGAATGGGGTTCTGTGGGGTAAGTTTATTATAACTTTACAACACAGAACGTCACTATATACCAGTTCCGAGTCACACCTCCACGTGGTCCCCCCTGGTAATTGTAGTGAGAAGTGAAATAATGATTATTACATTATTATAACACTTCTTACTACAGGCGAACGTGACCGGGAAATACTCGCCACGACGCACTGGCCAGCGCGGCGTTTTAAGGCTAAACCCCCTTTGTAACATGATTAACGCCATAAAGCCCCGGCCCTCAGTCCCCAGCGGCCTCGCTATTCCTGACTCTGGCAGCGGTCATGGTTCCAGCGGGGCAGAGGGTGCAAAGAATCACTGGAAGTCGCCCAGCTGCCACAACTCCACGACCTTGACCCTGGCGTGTTATAACGCCAGGACGTTGCGCACGGATGAACGATTTTTACAATTTGAACAGGAAACTGAACATATTAAGTGGGATATTATTGGACTATCAGAGGTCCGTCGTAAAGGGGAAGAACTGGTAAAACTCGATACTGGCCATCTATTCTACTACCGGGGCCATGAAGATACCTCATATGGTGGAGTAGGGTTCCTTTTTAAAAACACCATATCATCAGCTATTCAAAATGTTACCAGTATATCCCCTCGCGTCTGCTTTGTCATAGTAAAAATAAGTAAACGCTATTTACTCAAAATTATACAGGTTTACGCCCCAACATCTGCAAGTTCAGATGAAGAAGTAGAGATCTTCTACGACGAAATGAATAAGGCTCTAGAAAATACACCATGTCATTTCACAACATTAATGGGAGACTTCAACGCAAGGGTGGGTGCCGGTATAAATAATGAAAAATTTGTAGGTCAATTTGGTCTAGGCTCACGAAATAATAGAGGACAAACCCTGGTTAATTTTCTGGAACAAAAGAAAATGTTCAACATGAATACCTTCTTTAAGAAGAGGACATCGAGGAAATGGACTTGGGCTAGCCCCGACGGAATAACAAAAAACGAGGTCGACTACATAATAAGCTCCCACAAAAATGTAGTAACAGATGTCAGCGTGCTCGCTCGCTTTAAGACGGGAAGTGACCATCGTTTGGTTAGGGCGACATATAAGTTCAACTTAAAGTTGGAAAGATGTAAAATAATAAAATCTAAAAGGAACTATGAAAAACAAGACATAGCTTACCTTAATTTCAAAGACGAATACCGAACTGAATTGAAAAATAGCTTTGACGGTCTTGATGAGTTGAACTTGGACGTCGACCAACTAAATGAGGCATTGTGCAAGGCCGTGTCAGAGACCACCCGAAAACATCTTGGTGGAGTTTGTACCAAGGTAGGAAAACTGTCACATGAAACGTTGGCCCTTATGCAGAAAAGAAGGGAAATGAAACACCATACCTTAGAGGACCAGAGGAAAATTGAAGAAGTCAATCACCAAATTAGCAAAGCCATGAAAAAGGATCTTAGAAAGCACAGCACAAAAATAATTTCTCAGACAATTAAAAACCACCAAGGGCCTAAAGTATTTCGAAAAAAAATAAATTCAGAAACCAGCCAAATAATAAAACTCACCGATGAAAACGGGCATATTGTAACTGACCGTATTAAAATGTTAAGCGTTGTCGAAAAATTTTACGGAGATTTATATACTTCAAAATCGTTTGAATCAAATTCACCAAATGACCCCAGAGCACCACCCACCGAAAACCGGTCTTTAGAAAACCTACCATCTATACTACCTTGTGAGGTGGAAAAAACACTTCTACAGATGAAAAATGCCACGTCACCTGGCGAGGATGGTATCACAGTTGAACTTTTGCGTGCGGGAGGACAACCAGTACTTCAATTACTAGTGAAACTATTCAATAAAGTGCTGTTTCACGCTAAAACACCTAAAGCTTGGAAAAATGCAACTGTTACAATATTGCACAAAAAAGGAGATAGCTCTAAACTGAATAATTATCGCCCCATAAGTCTACTATCTCAATTATACAAGACGTTCTCCAAGGTAATATGCAATAGACTTACCCACCAGCTGGATGAGTGCCAACCCCCTGAGCAAGCCGGCTTTCGCAATGGCTTTTCCACGATAGACCACATCCACACCGTAAAGCAACTGATGGAGAAGAGTTCCGAGTATAACCGGCCGCTGTGTTTAGCTTTTATCGACTACGAGAAAGCTTTTGACAGTGTTGAACACTGGGCTGTGTTAAACTCTCTCCATCGCTGCCATGTAGATGCTCGGTATGTGAACGTGTTGCGTGAGTTATATGGCTCGGCAACAATGCAGGTCCGACTGCATGCTCCTACTGGCCCTATCACCATCAACAGGGGGGTGCGGCAAGGAGACACTATTTCACCCAAGCTCTTCATCGCGGTTCTAGAAGACGTTATGAAGACGCTTGCATGGGACTCTAGTGGTATCAAAATTAATGGTGTCTTCTTGTCGCACCTTAGGTTTGCAGATGACCTCGTTCTGTTTGCCAATAATATAGAAGACCTCCAACTTATGATCCAGCAACTGCACGATGCTTCTTTGGTAGTGGGCCTTAAGATGAATATGTCCAAGACGAAGGTGATGACGAATGCTGCCGGATTCCCGAATTCAGATGTGATGGTGGGAAGCAAGAAGCTGGCAGTAGTCGACAAATACCTTTATCTTGGACATATTCTTTCTTTTGGTAAAGAAAATCAGAGCAAGGAGGTCTCTAGACGAATACAACTCGGGTGGGCTGCATTTGGAAAGCTTGAAGATGTTTTTCGGTCAAAGAAGATCCCACAATGCTTGAAAACCCGTCTGTATAACCAATGTGTCCTGCCAACAATGACTTACGGTGCCGAAACATGGGCACTCACTAAGAAAACTGTGTACAAAGTACGAGTTGCACAGAGAGCCATGGAGCGCGCCATGCTTGGCATCAACCTGCTGGATCGAGTTCCCAATACCGAAATCCGACGCCAGACGAAAGTCCAAGACGTCGGAACAAGGGTGGTGGAACTCAAGTGGAACTGGGCAGGACACTTGGCTAGACGAGGTGATGGCAGGTGGAGTAAATCTTTGACCGAATGGTGGCCAAGAACAGACCTAAGAAGTCCAGGACGTCCGACGGCGCGGTGGGTCGACGATATAAAGAAAGTCGCGGGCAACTCCTGGATGCGCAAAGCACAGGACCGGGAAGGGTGGCGTTTACAAAGGGAGGCCTACACCCAGCAGTGGGTACTTATAGGCTGTAGATGATGAAATATTCAGTGCGCTACTCGTGAAAATAATGACAAATTCACGTGACGTAAGCCACGGTAATATATGTAGTCGCCTAGCATTACATCTGGTTGCTGAGTTGATAAGAAAAGCCGAAACTCTCGAGTTTGTTTGACACCTCCGGCAAAAGTCACCCACTTTGTTTTGTTTTTGTTTAGCCCGGAGATTGTACCTCCTCAATTCCTTTTAGTTACTCACAAAGAAAACGTTTGAAAGAATAAGCCGAGAAGACGATTTGGGACGGTTATAATGAGTTTTAACTTTTTATAGTAAAAAATCTGCTGGAATTGCTTCGAAACTTTGCCCCCATTTAGAAGTCACACTGAGTAAGCAAATGCTATTCTTTGAAGTGCTTTTTATTTTACAAACTTTTTGTAAAGCTTCGCTCGCATCACTAAATATATGTATTTCTTTACCACATTCAAATTAGATTTGAGTTTAAAACATCCCATACTTCAGATTTAATTATATAAAATAAAATCACTCGATCTTGTTTATGTATCTGTATTCCCAAAGCATTATTGTGACCTCGGTATCGTTTGACCGGTACTGAGTTCCGGCGCAAAACGTCCCCATATTTTATTCATGAACACCTGCTTGTTCAGATATCTGGCTTCTTCGAATGAAAATAACAAGGAAACCGGTATAAAATGTACGTTCATTATCTGTTCCTAGTGGTACTAGAAATGGTACCTACATACCTATTTCTGCCGCCAAGCAGCGTTGCTGTATTTTGGTTTGAAGGGTATAGTTGCCGGTGAAATGACAAGCACATGAGGCTTTACACTTATATGCCTCAAGTTGATGGAGGTGCACTGCCCGTGCATCGTAGGGCACATTTCTAACGTACGTAACCTGCGAGGCATTTCTTTGTTATAGGCGATGGTTACCACTTTACATCAAGTGGGTAATAAGCTTGGTCCTCCAGGTAGTAGGTAAGTATAAAAAAAAAGTTTGTCCATGAGCTATTATCACGTTCAAACACTCGCGCTCGTCACTCGTCAAAACGCTTATCGAAATGATGATCAAAATGCTCATTGAAATGAATATCGAAATATTTGCGAAGCCAACGCAATTCGCGGCCCGCTACTTGCGATAAAAAGATTTGTGTCGCATCCATAATAGGCTTTTGTATTTACCTACAAAACTACCATGATTATCACACTTTTTAAATGAAATCGAATCGGAACCGCAAACCCCGAGACAATAAGTCATTTGCTACTAACTCAACAGATTTTCTTTTTAGCACAAGTCAACAAGATTATCTCTGCTCTCAGGCAGGTCTTTATTTCCATGCCGTCTAGCGTTTGAAAGCTTTGCAATTTATGAAATGGGATGTTTGATGTAGTTTGAAATAAAATCAGTTCAAATTTACAGGGTTTTATAAACGGTCTACTAATTTTAGAAAACGTGACTTCTCGTAATCCACAAACAAATTACCATACAACTAAAAATGAACCGCCTAACACAAACCGCATAAATTATTGTTTTGGATTACAGACAGAGATACAGTCACAGTTATGTTGGACATTTCACACAGTGCTATGCAAAGCTTGTACTATAGTAACATGCGTGCCGTGACAAAATTTTGTCTCGAATTCGCATGACAAAGAGCGAGACAAAACAGTAGACAAAATTTTGTCGTGGGGCGCATGTTGGGCTTGCTTATAACTAAAAGAATAAATACTTGCATATTTATTGTTTTGTAAAGAAATACTTAAAATTTACCGACTATAAAGTAATGAGGTTTTTGCAGATTAAAAAAAAGGCCCTGAATGTAGCTGACCTTACTTCATTTTGCTACCTCTTTTAACCAGTATCCTATCATCTATATGGGTGTTTCATAATATACGTATAAAAATGAAAGGGGTTATTTTGATGAGCATAGTAAATACATTTGTGAAATGTTTACCATAGAAATGTGAAATTCATTTTGGCATCTAAAAACAAACACTTTATTAAACTTATAATTCATTTATTCATTCGCAAACATGGGTAATCATGTATAAAAACAGGTGACAAATATTACAAAAGGCATGTTGTGCTATTGCATAATGCTTGCCATCTAACCACAGATACGTATTGGTGACGTCTCGAGATATCTCTTTTGTAGCTTACTAACCCAAAACCCGCAGCCATTTCCGAAAGAGATATCAAATCTGCCTATATTTTAAGGATGTCGATTGCAAGAGTAGGCAGTAAGTTTTATAGCGAATTAATTACCTAAACTTAGTCGTTTTTGTTTAAAATTTGATAATATATCTAGTAGTTTTTTTATCGAGATGTCTTTTTTTATGTTTTGAGAAACTGTCACTTGAATATCGTTGGTACCTACATATATTACCAAACAACCTGTATTGTCTTAAGTTCACGTGAAGATTCCTTTTTGGTTTGTTTTGAATGGCAAAAAGTGGGTTATACCTATCGACTAACCCCCCAATTTGCTCTAGAGGCTGTATGCATAGTTAAAACAGTTGTTCAATTTGGTTGAAATATAAGCAGCTCTGCTCGAGTGAGTGGATTTACCAAGTAAAGTTTACTTAGTAAACTGGTATAACAAAGTACTTCGATCTGAAGTTTGTATGATCTCAGCCGTGGACCAATTTTTTTTTTTATCTCATTTATAGTTACAATAAAAATGAGTGAAGTAAAATATTTGAAAATAAACCGCGTGGAAACCCCTCAGCCCCCCGCTTTTAATCGTATAAGATTAGATATATTTGTGGCTTAAAGTGCGAAGCAAGATTAGATAACTAGTGGTTCGCCCCGAACTGAGATCTCGCGAGTCTCATATAAAAATAAAAAATAAATATTTGTAATATTTGACTATCAAAATAGTTCCAAGAAATGAATAACCAATTAACTTTACCTACAGTTTCATTCAAGTTACAGGTAACGGGAGTTCATATAAAGTGGTTATCCTTTTTTGGGGTACAAAATACAGTTATTCAGATTTCAGACATTTGCTTATATTTGAGTTACTAAAGCTACACGAATACCAAATTTCAGCATTGAACCCTGTGAATTTTGTCAAAGTTTTGTTTTTATTATGGCTAATAACTCAGAAACTACAAGAATTAAACTAAAAATAAAAACAGGGTTGTAATTTACTAATGAATACCTTTCTTTTGACGTACTGTTGGATCTAATAGTGTCATTTTCATTTTTTTTACCCCTCTTGAACCCCAATATCTCAACAACCCCCCCATTTTTTAGCTCATTTAGTCACACCAAAATTGTGCCATTACTACCTACCTCTGTATCAAATTTCACGATGATCGGATAAACGCTTCGAAAGTTATCTTCGGACAAACAAACATACATACATACAACGCGAATTTGCCCAAGTTGATTTGGAGATCACGCTTCGCTCCATCACGAAACATTAGCACAAGTCTAAGGAAAAATTTTAGTAGATACAAATGTACAAAGATCTGATCCTACACTAGTATGTGTAAGCTTCATAAGTTCCATTGAACAGAGTCGCTCATTATCTCGTGTGTTCCAGCTCCATGGACAGAAATAACGAATCTTTTACAATGCTGTATGGGCCTAAAGAAGTATCGATGCGGCCCGAATTGGTTCAGATTGTTACTGTCATTTTAGAGGGTATCTCGACAAAACACAAACTATGTTTGTCACTTTTAAGATACATTGATTTTTACGTAGCGTTACTTACGGAACCTTAACGGCGTAGTAATACTGCTAATATGTACTTTTATGGTTATATCCGTAGCAGTAGGCGGAGACCAAGAGCTTGCTGAGATCCTGACATTTACTGAATGCTATATTGCACAGAAAAGTAAGCATAAAAGGAGGAATTAATGCTACTTAATTAATTAATGATTTTTTTATTTTACCAGTGGATGGAAAAAGCATACGGCCTATCTTATGTTAAGTCGTAACCATTGCCTACAAATCAAAGATCATCAAAATCGGTGCAGCCGTTCTTGAGTTATAAATGGTGTAAGTAACCCGACTTTGTTTTATATATATAGATAAATATAGATTAAACATAAAGATAAATTTCACTAATTTATTTTCAGGAATTTATACAGATTGGTGAAGCTTTCAAAAAAGGGTATTACCTTGTAGATCACGCACCTTAGAAACGTCTCCTACGACCTATCCTGCACCTAACTTGAGGCATACAAGTGTAAAGCCTCATGTGCCTATAATTTCACCGGAAACCATTCCCTTCATACAGAAACACATCAATGCTGCTTGGCGGCAAAAATACGTATGGTGGTGACAGTTCCCGGGGCGAGCCCCTTCACAAGAAATTCTACTACTCTTAAACTACCCGGCATCCGTGACAGATTAAAACAGCATAGGGTTTTAAGCAAAAACATACAGAAAAATAAATGATAATTAATTATTTAGTATTTTATAAATTATCTATATTCCATTCACACCTCACCGCAGCTCTTGAGCTGACCTTTCTCCAAAATATTACCGATTTGAATTCAATAATCAATAAAATTAGCCTCACTGATAAAACGGTCAGTTAGTTCTTATTGTTTTATCGTGAAAGATTCAATAACTTTACCAATTTGTTCTTCGTAACAATAGTAACAATTGTTAGTTGCTATTTCTTATAAGTATTCTGTGAACGTAAGTACCAATGACATAAGATAAATAAACTCCTCTTTGAATAATTGAACTTAACGTGCTACTTGACCTAATAGTGGCATTAATTTTTTTTTACCCCACTTGAACCCCAATATCTCAACAACCCCCGAATATTTTTAGCTCATTTAGTCACTCCAAAATTGTACCATTACTGCCTACCTCTGTATCAAATTTCACTTTGATCGGATAAACGTTTCGAAAGTTATCTTCGGACAAACAAACATACATACATACAACGCCGATTTGCCCAAATTGATTTGGATATCTTTGAATAATTACTATTACCAAATTGTTTAAGTTACTTGTATGCAGTCAAGATCCAAGCAATTTAAACTAAAAAATTATCTAAAAGCAGATTCAATAAATTAGTCATAAAGCCAGAAAAGACCAAAAACTAAAATGATGAATGGGTTTGTACAGGAATGGGTCACTACCCTATTCGAGTGGTCACGTAATAATTTTAGCAATATCTAACGAACTTCAGGTTTATTGTCTATAACTTATTTTTTTTAGTATTAACTATAAGCCATTTATCAGATCACATGCATAAGTCGCTCTAAACCACTTGTTTTTTAAAAAGCTGTAAGTGATCATAGGTATTTGGCAGACCTTAAAAAGAACAGTCTAGATTGCCTAAAAGTCGAGAAACTTGAAATAGCTGGACCTATCTTATCTTATCTTATTTATTTAGCTACATGGTGCTTTGCTATTCAGAGTCATGACGTCGTACGAAATTATACGCATTTATCATAGCGACCGCGGGGTTGATGAAGACTAAATTGGTTAGGGGATTGTCTTGCACGCCAGCTACACCGAGAAACAGCACTTTGAATGTAATTTGAAATACGAGAAAGCACTTTATTATACCTTTGTTTATTTATTTTTTACTACATATTTACCCGCGACTTTGTTCGCGTGGACTTAAAATAATGTCATGAATTACAACAGTACCAATTATCGAAAATCGCATTCGTCCGAAAACGTCATCTGCCCGTTCGAGTAAGTGAAGTCATAGTTAAACCAAAACGTTTTACTTTGGTTAAACTTTAGCGCCTCCTGCGCCCTGTCCGACGCAATCACCAAGAAGATTTTTACCTCTAAAAAGTTAAAACCTTTTTACTTATAACTTGTTAACTGATTTAAACGGGTATTTATCGCGTATGTACCTTTTTTACCTCCGTAGCGCAGTGGGCGAACAGCCGGCTGAGACGCAGGAGGTAGCGGGTTCGATTCCCGCTGCGGAACAAATGTTTGCATGATCTACATAAATTTGTTTCGAGTCTGGATGTTTTTCTATATAATATAAGTATGTATTTACAAAAAAAAAGTATATAAGTATTCTATCAGTTATCTGGTTCCCATAGTACAAGTTCTGCTTAGTTTGGGGCTAGATAGCGCTGTGTGAAATGTCCAGTAATATTTATTTATTTTATTCGCTATCCCGACGTTTCGACTGTGTTGCAAAACAATCGAAACGTCGGAATGACAAATAAAAAAACGCTAGTATTTATACGCGATAAATACCCGTTTACATCTATAATTATGTAAAGTGATCGCGAAAGTTTGAAAAATACTATTATTAACTTCTATTTAATAGACTATGGCGCAGTCCAAATATTTGATTAATTTTTAATATTTTAGGGCAATAAATCTTAATTTTTCCCAATAATACTATCCGATGTCCGTTATCATGATATCCTTTTAAGTTTTCACCACTAAACGGTTGGACCAATCTTCAGACAGTCAGAAAGATGGAGTTACTTTCGAATTTATAAATTCGTATGGATAAGAATATGGATGAGAATATGGAAGTATGGATGGTTTAACTTTATTGAAGAAACTGTACAAACGTGCTCAAATTTCTAGATAATTGATCGAGCGAAGCGAGATCTCCAAATCAACTTGGGCAAATCGGCGTTGTATGTATGTACATATGTTTGTTTGTCCGAGGATAACTTTCGAAGCGTGTATCCGATCATCGTAAAATTCGGTATATAGGTGATAGCACAATTTTGGTGTGACTAAATAAGCTAAAAATGTATGGGGGTTGTTGAGATATTGGGGTTCATGAAAGGTAAAAAATAAACAAAATGAGACTATCCGGTCAACGAATACGTGTAATAAAAGGTCTTTGTGAGTACATTTCGACCCCGTTTTTGTTTTTAGTTTAAATCTTGTAGCTTTGCTGAAATTTGGTATTCCTGTAGCTTTAGTGCTACAAATATAGGAAAAAATCTAAAACCAATAATAACTGTAAAATCTACCCCAAAAAAAGTAACCAAGTACATGAACTCCCGTTACATGTAATTTGAATGAAACTGTAGGTCAAGTAAGGTAGTTATTCATTTTGTGACACTTTTTTGATAGTCAAAGATTACAAATAATATTTTTTTGTTTTTATGGGAGACTCGCGAGATCTCAGTTCAGAGCGAACCACTAGTAATTGTAAAGTTGAGTGAACTAATGATACGCCCCGGACTGATATCTCGTATTGTTTTAACATAAACAATGTTTATAATGCTGTTTAAAATTTTAAGAACCCTTGAAGTATTTTACTTAATTATGCTCATTTACCCAAGAATTGTTGTAATACCTACTGAATTAAATTTATTTGCGATCGCATCGAAGAGTCAAAAGTTCTACATTATATACAAATATATACAAACTCTGCTTCATCCAAGTAGAATCTGGGATCTCAGTCGATTTATGTGTGCGAAATTCGATTTATTAATTTTTTTTACATGTATTCAACTATGTCTAAGATGGTACCAACTCTGGTGTCAGAATTTTAACTCGCACTAGTTAAAATTCTGACACCAGAGTAGGGCCCTAGCCCACACTAACGTTTTCGCGCGAATGTCGTAGATTTTAGTCACCTAATTTACCATCTCAGATAATACTCTGACATAGTTGAATACATATCCGAGTAATCAGAAAATAAATACCCGAACGCTTACAAATAAATTTTCACAATTATACTCCCTTTCTGGTAACCTCAGATTAGTTTAAACTTGTATTTTATGAAAAAGTTTTCTGCTCTGCCCGAAATACACAAAAAATAATTTTATCAAGCATGTCGAAATAAAATAAAATGAAACTTTTTCCCTGTAAATTATTTCGTGTTACAAGCAGCATGCATTTCCTGATTGTCACACGAGCTTTGACAATCAACGGCGCGGAATTCCAGAATATTTCAAGTGGACAATTTTGTTGAAACTACCCTCACTTCATAGAATTAAAATTTCGTTGTGAACGTACATATCACAGTGCATTTGAATGTTTATTTTTTGTTTCCATAATATAAATCTAATATAAAGGAAGATATAATTTAAATACGGTAGATTTAAACGGCACGCAAAATAATTACTTATTACGTACTGCGCATTTCACACAGCACTATCTAGCCCCAAACTAAGCAAAAAAACTACTGTGGAAACCAGATAACTGATAGAATACTTATAACTTTTTTTTTTGTAAATACATACTTATAATATATAGAAAAACATCCAGACCCGGAACAAATATCTGTAGATCATGCAAACATTTGTTGCGTGGCGGGAATCGAACCCGCTACCTCCTGCGTCTCAGCCGGCTATTCGCCCATTGCGCCACGGAGGTCGTCAAATGCATATGTGCATATCTACCATTTATTGCAATCTACTCTAAGGCTTTTAAATTTTTGTACTTAATAATTGTAATTTTAATGTTAATTGATTAGTAATTTATTATCTAGTTTTTTTATTCTTAATTTATTATGTTCATTAATTTTCTGGACAGAATATTATTTTGGTTTTGGAATAAATAAATGTATTATCAAAATAAAGTCATACATGGTCAGTTCCATGTAAAATTCTCAGATCTTATGACGGTGAAAAAGTACTAAGTACTTGACACAAAAATCTTGATTAAGTAATTTATATCCGTTTCATTGTAATTTAAACGATTTTTTAACACCTGACGCAAACAGGCGAAGGAGTATTATAAGTTGGATGTGTGTATATGTGTACCTGTCTATGGCATCGTATCTCCCAAACGGATGAACCGATTTAGATTTAGTTTTTTTTATTAGGTGTCTTGATCGAGAGTGTTCAAGTTATGTTTAGTTTAATTTAGGGCGAGTATCATTTCGTTTAGTTCAAGAAAAAGCAATGTTTTCAAAATCCCAAAGCTATTTCAAAGTAACAGAACAACAAATTATCGAATGTCTACATAAAAGAAATCGAGGTCATCACAGGCATAGCCTGAGCTTTGCAAAACACCTGAAAACAAAGAAAATCGCTTTTTATCTGAAACAAAAACTAAAAGTGTCAGCGCCTATTCAACAACTCCTCCTACGAAACAATGAATAATAGTACAAAGGAAACGTTTCAGAGCAGTTATCTCTAAAAGCTCGTCAAATACTCTTAAAATATTATATCCATTGTAGAGCCGCAAATCTTTCACGGCACATTGAACTCTATGACTTTTAGATAAGACGTCTAATAACTAAAGGGATTATAATAGTTGGGACTTTAGTGTCTCATTTCAGACTGAATTATAATGAACTCTTTTTCGCCCGAGGCTTCGCACGAGTAGTTTGTATTTTTTATAAAGTAGCCTATGTTTAATCTATGTCATAGTCTGACTTTATACCAAATTTCATTCAAATCGGTCAAGCCGTTTAGTAGTGAAAATGTAACAAACAGACAGATAGACAGAGTTACCTTAGAATTTATAATACTAGTGGTTCGCCCTGAACTGAGATCTCGCAAGTCTCCCAAAAAACAAACAAAAATTATTTTTCATAACATTTGACTAATAAAATAGTGCCACGAATTGCACAACCGAATAACTTGATCCACAGTTTCATTCAAATTACAAGTAACGGGAGTTAATGTTAATTTGTTACTGCTCTTGGGGTATAAATTGCAGTTATTCTGGATTTCAGACTTTTCCCTATATTTGTGTCACTAAGCTACACAATGCCAAATTTCAGCATTGGGGGGACACTGGTATATCCTGTGAATTTCGTCAAAGTTTAGTTTTTACTATGGCTAATAACTCCAAAACTACAAGGATTAAACTAAAAATAAAAAGGGTCAAAATGTACTAATGAATACCTTTCATTAGACGTCCCATTTGACCTAATACTCGTAGTATAATTTTGATTATTTTTTACCCTTCTTGAACCCTAATATCTCAACGCGCGGTACAAGATCAAATTAAATAGTGTTTATGTATGTGTTATGTGTAGTAGTGCGCGGTAATGTAGACGATAAACACTATTTAGTTTGATCTTATACCGCGCGGTTAGTATTTCCGCGCGGTACCGCGCGTTCATATCAATTTAGCCTTATAGTAATACTTATAAGACATGTGCAATTAGAGCTCTTTTATTTAACAGTTTGCCCTTCATACCACCAACTGATAATCTCAAATCGTGAACGACGACTTGTTAGCGTAACAAAATAAAACCGTGTACTCTTTATTTTCCGAAATAAATAGTAAATTTTGAGGATCTAGAAGAGATTGCTATTCTGATATACTTCGTCATATTACTCTGTAGACGACTGCTTTGTATTTTCATTACAATTTGTTTAATTAAGAGCCACGAGCCTGACTGCGCGCAGCTTTGTTAAGATCCACTTTCCTCGGAATACTTCGTTGAGACCTAGTGCTTAGTAGTTGGCAAAGAGGCATTACCTTCATAATTAAGTTTAGATAACGGTTTTAATGGTAGTTTCTTTACATATGCAAATTTAATTAATAAAGTCTTACATACAAGACTCCGATAGGAGATTGACGACGTTAGAACGTGGGAGCTACGCCCATTCTCAAAGAAAAGTGATTTTCATTAATTAGGTGAAGCGTTTATGACGATTTTTAACCCCCTCCCCCTCCTGGTGAGATGTCAAAAGATTTGGTACGACCCGCTCCCCTTATCTCACGTGAGATTTTCCAAATTTGTATTCTTACGTTATTTGACGTTAAATTTGTATGCGTTAGATTTATTATATTTTTTTTGTTTTTCGAGAGGTTTTGTTTTAAATTTTCTCGCAACTTCACAATGTTTTCATGGATGCCCCCTTACCTACCCAACATATTTGAAAACATTTTTGAGACTAAAATCGTAAAATTAGTCTCAGCAAATGTTTCACCATGATGTAATTTTTAATACGCAGTCTTAGTTTTCGTTTTTGTTAGTATTCAAACGTACCTAATGTAACCTATACATTTTCTGACTGAAAAATACAACATTAAACAAAAAACATCATTGTTTCTCAATTTACATTCTGCATGACGATGATAATATATTTTTAACATTTTCATGTCCAGTTTCACCAATCTTCTTTCAACTACATATTAAAGTATGCAAGTAGTAATTAAGTAGGTATCTTAATATTGAGTATTATTTTTGCGATAATGTTTATCATCATCATTGCAGCTTAAATAAGAATGGCTCATTTTGTTACAATTGTATCATACACGAAACAAACTATTCAAAACTTAAATACAATTATATACTAGCTTCTAACCAAATAATACTAACTACAGGTTGTTTGGGAATATACTGACGATATTCAAGTGACGGTTTCTCAAATCATAAAAAAAGATCTCGAAAAAAAACTACTAGTTATATTATCAAATTTTAAAGAAAATTAACTAAGTTTAGGTGATTAATTCGATATAAAACTTACTGCCTACTCTTGCAATCGACATCCAAAATAAAGGCCGATTTGATATCTCTTTCGGAAATGGCTGCGGGTTTTAGGTTAGAAAGGGATAACAAGAGATATCTCGAGACGTCACCAATACAGTATCTGTGGATAGATGGCAAGCATTATGCAATAGCACAACATAAAGTTAATAAAGTGTTTGTTTTTACATGCCAAAATAAATTTCACATTTCTATGGTAAATCTTTAACAAATTTATTTATTATGCTTATCAAAATAACCCCTTCCATTTCTGTGCGTATATTATCTAACACCCTATATATAAAACAGTCCGTGTCGAGTCAACACGTGTTCTCAATATTCGTTTACTAATAGTACCTACGTGTGTTTGTATCGTCTACTGAAAACATGGTCTATTACTGCATACACGCTCAAGCGGTCTGGCTTGAATCGATACTGTTTAATGGGTGTCCATACTGTTTGGATATTATACTCACTAAAGTGAAAAACTAACAGTCCTGTAATGATTCAACTGTTTAATTGTTTAATGGTATTTTTAATGACATGGGTAAATATGATTATATACTTTCTCTATGCAATAAATAAATAATTAATATTGCTGGACATTTCACACAGCGTTATCTAGCCCCAAACTAAGCATAGCTTGTACTATGGGAACCAGATAACTGATATATATATGTTTACTAGCCTATATTTTCCCACTGCTGGGCAAAGGCCTCTCCCAACTCCTTCCACCTATAATACTTATATACTTTTTTTTGTGAATACTTATAATATATAGAAAAACAAACAGACCCGAAACAAATATCTGTAGATCACGCAAACCTTTGTTCCACGGCTGAAATCGAACCCGCAACCTCTTGCGTCTCAGTCTGCTCCGTCTGCTCCGTGGCGCAGTGGGCTAACCCACTGCGCCACGGAGCCAAAATGTAGTTTGTAATCAACTAAAATTAGTTTTTGAACATAATGAATTTGTAAACAGTTGACCCATCTTGCCGAAATGGCTGTGATTGTAATCGACAGTGTATTTATTTCAATCCATTATAAGTTACAAATTTAAGGACATTGCGCGTTTTAGTGCGGCTTTAAACTGTACTTTGTCTAAAATTTTAATATTTCGCAAGCCAAACTCGAAAGGCGCGATGGATAGTAGAGAACAGTTACTTTAATTGCTACAATCAGTTATTACGTTTATCTCACGCAATACGCCTCAACCGTCAACCGTGTTCGGCGAGTTCATATAAATGTAAGAAAAATGCGGCCCTCAGCTCGGTGCGTTTTGTGGCAGTGGCGTGTGGCTCGTGTGCGGCGACGCTAAGTACGGAAGATTTCCACATTCTCGTAGTATCACATTCTTGCGCCCTTACCATTAATAAAATAAAATATGAATATAACACTCATATCTTGCACCTTCCTTATGGCGGCAATAAAATAACTCGTTTGCTACAAGTGCCTAGGGCGTGCTAAGTGCATCATGATATTACGAAAATGTGGGCTATTTTTTATTTGTACTCACTTATTTTGGATCCTCGATTAAATAAAATTATGGTAATGCTGTGATATTATTGTCATCCCAACATTATCATTATGTCAAAAATTTGTTGGTCTAATATAGACACACGTTGTATCAACTTTTACCAACTATAAACTAGATTTAGAGGTCCCTTACTCTGCCAATCAAAGCCTTTTTTAGTCTCAAGACGTGTTGATTTAGTTAGTCAACTTTATTTACCTCATCATCATGACCATACATAAACTAGTGGTTCGCCCCGAACGAATCTCGCGAGTCTCCCATAAAAACAAAAAAATATTATTAAAGTGAAAATTTGTTTAGTCGCGTTGGGCATAGTGAGAACTTCTTAAGGCGCGTTAAACATTTTTTGAGATGAGAAAAAACTATTGAGCTCACGACACTGTTAACGACACCTGTCACTGTTACTGACACCTCTGTATATAGGTATCTGTAGTGTAGTTTGCTTTTATTCAAATTTTCACTTCTGTCGGCACTCCCGGTGTGCCACTTTTTTTTTAATCTTTAGCTATTTTGATAATAATGCCACGAAATATATATCCAAATTACTTGACCTACAGTTTTATTCAAATTACAGGTAACAGGAGTTCATGTTAATTGATTATACTTTTTTGGTAGAATTTGCAGTTATTCTAGATTTCAGGCTTTTCCTTATATTTGTGTCACTAAAGCTAGACGCATACCATATTTCAGCACTGTGGGTTCACTGGTGTACATTTTGAATTTTGTCAAAGTTCAGTTTTTATTATGGCTAATAACTTACAAACTACAAAGTTTAAACTAAAACTAAAAACAGGGTCAAAATTTACTTAGAAAGACCTTTTATGAGACGTGCCATTTGACCGGATAGTCTCATTTTGTTTTTTTTTGTTTAGTTTTCATTTTTTTTTACTCCTTTGACCCCCCCGTTTTTAGCTCATTTAGTCACACCAAAATTGTGCTATCATTACCTAACTATATACCAAATTTCACGATGATCGGATAAACGCTTCGAAAGTTATCCTCGGACAAACAAACATACATACATCGCCGATTTGATTTAGAGATCTCGAGTGATCTCGATCACTTCGCTAAGTTCCAACGCGACCAATCTTGTGCGACACACAATAGCTCCCTGCTACCTTGACAAGGTAAATGTCCGTCAAATTTGTCTACCCACAACTATTTATCAGATAGTTTGAAAGACAATTTACCCGAACGTTAAACAAACGCCCCACATATTCGGCTCCAGCCAACTTGCAAGTCTCATCAATCGTCCGCTTTCAACACTATTTCAATCTAACTTCGGAAACCACCAGATTGCAAGTTTAATATCATATGGACCGACAAGATATCGAGATAAGTAGTTTTTGAAGCTATAATAAACGGTTAATGGTAATGTTGTTTAACGTGCGATGAATAATGCATTTGGTGAGGAACGGATAAGTTACAGCAATTGAAAGAATATCTAGATCAGATCGCTTTGATGATGTACTAATGCGCGACAAAATTGAAACTGAATTTGTCTTTTTGTAGAACCATCTCCATCTCCGACAATGGGATTGGTGGATCTTATCTTCTCGTTATATTACATCAATGTCTCCTTTGTATCCTATAGGTATTTTAGTCGGAGACTTCTGCGTATTAAGTTAGGTTCAAACGCAAAATTCTGAAGTACCAATAGTATAGAATAATTATGAATACCTACCTACTAAAAATTTTCACTTATCTAGCATAAGCTAACCCAATTTTCACCGAACCAGTAACGAGTTCCGCTATATATTTAATATATCTTTATTTATTTTAATTCTTTTGTACGTGTGTATGCCACTCAACTCCTAAATCGCTGGACCGATTTGAATGCATTTTTTTGTATGCGTTTGAGTGGCGCCCAGGTGGTTTAGATTCACAATTGGACCCGCTAGGTGGCGCTGTTGTCGAGATCCAGAAAATTGCGGACGAAGTCGCGGTCATACAACTAGTATGAATATATATTTATTTTAAAAGGTCGGAAAGCTGTCAGTTCAGACCAACATTTTTTTTGGATTCAATTTCTAATCCAAAACTCCACTTTCAAATTATTTCGATTGACCATAAAACTCAGACACATTTCCGACACGGTGTCAAAGGTTGATAAATTACAATATAGCGTTTTCTGATTCGAAATCGGATCCGACAAAAACTGTAGACCGATCTGATAGCTTTCCGACGTTTTTAAAACGATATTAAATTACACAATATACTAGCTGTTGTTCGCGACTTCGTACGCGTTACGCTACTAAATGTGTAAGAGTCCTAGGAATAACGATCGCTGTTGCAACTTGTAAGGCATGGAAATGATTGCTACATTTAATTAATTTTCAATTTGTGCTTATGATTAATTTTTGAAGAGAAAACTTCTTTAGGCGCATGGGGCATTTTTTGAGATGGGGAAAAAACCATTGAACTCGTGACACTGTTACCGCTACCGACACCTCTGTATATAAGTAGTGAAAACTTCTTTAGGAGCGTTGGGCATTTTTTGAAATGGGAAAAAACCATTGAACTCGCGACACTGTTCCCGTTACCGACACCTCTGTATATAATTATCTCGTAATTGTTCAAGTTTTCACTTATGTCGGCACAACGGAGTGCCACTTTTTTTTCACTGCTAATTCACGTGTGAAATTTCCCAGGCAATTAATTTAAATAGCCTAATTTCACACTAAACTTGTTATTTAGCACTTGCTACGCGATTTAACAGATTCAAACGAATACAACCGAGTGCCGACTATATTTTGCCCTGATACACAGATCATAATTATCATATTGATATAGATGATATAGATATATTTGTCATAAAAGATACGGCATAGCGAATGTTATATTACTAGAGTACAAACGTATTACTGAGAACTTGATGATAATAAACCAGCTGTTACTATTGAGCTGTGGATCGGTGCAGTATGGTAATGATATTATTACATGCGGTCGGGCGGTGGGTTCGCGGATTTGTTCTCAAATTGATGTTTAAATGGCATCTGAATTGTTTGATTTGTTAGCTGCGTAAACTGGCTTGTATTTATTTGTCTAGCTGGCTTTCAGCTGTATTGTATACCTACTTGGCTTGTATTTTAACCGACTTCAAAAAAGGAGGTGGTTCTACGTTCAACTGTATATTTTTTTTATGTATGATAACCGATTTCTCCGTCAATTGTGGACCGATTTTCAAAATTCTTTTTTTATTCGAAAGAGATAGATAGATAATTCCTTTATTGCACACCATTAAATACAAACATTTATAAAAAAAATACACTCTTAAATAATAGGTACAATGGGCGGCCTTATCGCTAAAAGCGATCTCTTCCAGGCAACCTTTGGATGGACAGGATCTATGTGAACAAAATAAGGACGACGGCGTAAATCCCATATTATTAGTATACGTATATTTATAAAAAATATAGTTAATTTAAAATAAAATGCATAATTATAATGTATAATATTTTTAGGTTCAGAAGTGGAAATTGCTTAAAAAAAACAAGTTTCAAACAAGAAATCGGTTTACTATCACAAAACTCGAGATTTAAACTAACAGAAAATAATCAATTAAAACACAACCAAACTAACTTCTAAATATTGATTGTACACACTTGTAAAATTAACACAAACACAGTAAAACCAAAAGTGGCTCACGTGACCTCGTAACGACCGACAGAGGTTCTGGCAGGCGTCTGTTCGCAGCGAGCGCGGGAAGGCAAATGTCCGTAGTTTTTTTTTTTTTTTCGGATGGACTAATCTCGCTGTTGGCCTCTGAGGCCGTGACAGCTTAACCGAACTTTTGGCGAGCGCAGATGGCGCTCAGCCCAGTAAGTTTTTTAGGCAACTAGCGTAAGGGCACCACTTAGGTACGAGCCTCGGCTTGGGCTGTTGCCGGGGTGGGGATAGGAGAGAAACGCCCGGGTACATGTCTGTACCTCGTATAGGCGGCGACTGAAGGAACTCGTCGACCTCGCCGGCGAGGTCGGTGTTTCTGTGAAGTGTTTGCTCTGTCTGATATAGATGACTCACCTTCCGCATTAGCGGAGGTGATTTCGTCATCCGGGTCTCCGAGAACGTGTCTCGGACGACGGAGGATTTTGTTGGCGGGCGGATCCAACGGGTAGACCGGAATGGTATGTACCAAAGGGTTCGGATGCTGGGAGGCAAGTTCATAATACCGCTTGGAAGCGAGTTTCATGAACTTCGCTATTGAATCTAATTTCATATCGCGATGTAGATCGTTATTGCGAAAGTACCAGGGCGAGCCTGAGGCTTTTCGCAAGAAGCCATTTTGAATAACCTGAATGGCACTAACTTTAGGAGAGTGGGTAAATACTACAGATGAGTATGTCATAATGGGACGAATGCACGCTTTGTAAAGGGTCACCTTATTTTTAAGGGACATTTTACTTTTCGCGCCTAGAAGTGAGGACAATCGTCCTAGGGTGAACTTTGCTTGGTTGCACCTCTTAGTGATGTGCAACCTAAAGGAAAGACGCCTATCGAGGATGACACCCAGATATTTGGCTGATGGGGCCCAGCGAATGGGCTGGCCAAATAGAGAGATCGGTTTGGGAGTGAGGTTTCTCCGTGAGAAGTACACTGCTGTACTTTTCGACGGGTTTACCTCGATCCGCCACTTGCGGAACCAAATGGCTAATGAATGAAGGGCAGCCTGCAGCCTTATACAAACCCGATCAGGATTCCGATTGGATGTGTACAAGGCTGTGTCGTCTGCGTATAGGGCTATTTCCACTTGAGGAGTGCGGGGGATATCGCTGGTGTACAGCGTGAACAGGAGGGGGCCGAGAACGGAGCCTTGAGGGACTCCTGCTCTGACTGGTCTAGGACTAGAGAGAGTGCCTTCCACAGTGTAGCGAAAGCTGCGACCTTGTAGGTAGTATAAAATGTCCGTAGTAACGAAAGCGCTCGGTTTATATAGGCGGCGGCGCGTCGTCAAACGAATGTTCCTTACAATATAATCATAAAATTACATAAATATTAATATTATAATACATAAAATATATATTGTCATACCTACATATATAAATTATAAATATTTAAAAATTAATAAGTGGCCTAGTGAGCGATGGATGACAGATAGTGTTGTCTGACCAAGTTTTTAAAGATAGAGAGAGATTTAGCATGACGAATTGAGACAGGTAGGGCATTCCAGAGCCTGGTAGCCTGCAAAGTAAAAGAGGAACTATAAAATCCTGAGGTTTGATGGGGAGCTTTTAATTTTAGGGTTTCAGAGGAACGTAAGGGTCGAGAGTTGGAAAGATGAAGAAAGTCAACGCGTTCTTTGAGGTAGGACGCAGTAGAAGGGATGAAAAGGATGCTGTAAAGGAAGGAAAGGATGTGCGCATTCCGGACCTTGGGGTTGCTGGGAGCCGTTGAGTTTAGGCCGCACAAGATCGGACGCTCTGGAAATCTATGGGGAAGGCATATGTTCAGCAGTGGACCTCCTGTGTCTGATATGATGATGATACGTACTCTACTTTTAAAGCATCTCACTAAAATTTTAAAGTCATAAATAATTCCTCATAGATACATAGATAACGCTCATTCTATAGTCAAGTAAATAGACCGCAGATTCCCAATACATTCAGATATTCAAAATACATGTACATAGTTGTTGTAAATAGGAGACATTCTACACCGTCAATATACGGAGGAAGGAAGCTCAACAAATAGTTCGATCTAGCACGAAGACGTTCAACTCAACTATGGAGTAACTCGGATAGTTTATACGCAGAACTTTGAGTTTAGTTGCAGAGATGAATTTTCAGAGATGAATTATGGCATACTTTAATCAATATTTAGTAAACCAGGTTAAAAACTGAATAGCCCGAATGCAGTAACAAGATACCTTATTTGACAAAGTTCTTGTCTTGATCTTGTCAAAAATCTTGATTGACAAAGTTATCTGTTTTCGTTTGTAATTTAATTGCGTAATATGTTTTGTACTTTATTTTGTGTTAATTGTTAAGTATATGGATTAAAAAATAAAATTTATTTCAGACGTGTTATTTCCATATATAAATAAATAATAACTAGTGGTTCGCCCCGAACTTAGATCTCGCGAGTCTACCATAAAAAAAAAATGTTATTCGTAATTTTTGACTATCAAAATAGTGCCACGAAATAAATAACCAACCAACTTAACCTACAGTTTCATTCAAATTACAGGTAACATGTTAATTGGTTGTCCTTTTTTGGGGTACAAATTTCAGTTATTCTAGATTTCAGATTTTTGCCTATATTTGTGATACTTAAGCTACACGTATACTAAATAACAGCACTGTGGGGTCACTGGTGTACCCTGTGAATTTTGTTAAAGTTTACTTTTTATTATGGCTAATAACTCAAAAACTACATAAAAAAATCTAAAAATAAAAACGGGGTCAAAATGTACCAATAAAGATCTTTCATTTGACGTATCAGTTGACCTAATAGTCTCAGTTTCATTTATTTTACCCCTCTTGAACCCCAATATCTCAACAACTCCCCAAAATTTTTAGCTCATTGAGTCACACCAAAATTGTGCCATCATTACCTACTCGTATATACCAAATTTCACGATGATCGGATAAACGCTTCGAAAGTTATCCTCGGACAAACAAACATACATACATACAACGCCTATTTGCCCAAGTTCATTTGGAGATCTAGCTTCACTCGATCAAATATTGCTGGACATTTCACACAACGCTATCTAGCCCCAAACGAAGCAGAGCTTGTACTATGGGAACCAGATAACTGATAGAATACTTATATACATTTTTTTTGTAAATACAATCTTATAATATATAGAGAAACAACCAGACCCGGAGCAAATATCTGTAGATCATGCAAACATTTGTTCCGTGGCGGGAATCGAACCCACTACCTCCTACGTCTCAGCCGGCTATTCGCCCACTGCACCACGGAGGTCGTCAAATATATGGATAGTACTATTTTTGTTTAGGTCTATTTTAGTAACAAAAAATCAAATAAATAAGTATTAAGGACAAATAAATTAAAATCAAAATAAATTACAAATTAAATTCAAAATCAAAACAATATAATTTAAAACACATGCCAAATAATGATATAAATATATGAATCAATAAAACTGAATACTTATTTTCTAACATGTAGCTGAATTAGGTGCCACAATACTGGGCAGTCAGCTTTATCAGCCAAAACGCGTAGGATGGTGTTACTGCTGCCGCGGGCATAGCACAGCATCGAGGCGGCTCTCTTGTGTAGAATGGCATGAAATCAATCCGTGTGAGCATCTCCAAACCAATAGTACCAATTTATTATAAATGAATTAATAATAAAAATTTCTTGATATGATTTTTGTGGAGTAAGCATCTGCTTGTAGGATGAATGTAAGTACTGATAATAATAATTTATGACGTTTTCTGAGTCAGATGTACTCGTATATCTGAAATTAAAACACATTCTTACAAATTCTAACAAAGCTATCGATGCTAACAAGCGCGTCACAAAGTCGCGAACTCATGAGACGTACCTAAGTACTTCAAGTAATCGATAAAAATGTATATACTAAATGAAAAGAGATTTTAAACATTATAAGTTATAAGATTTATTTACCTGACTTCTTAGCGAGATTTTACATATTTTCCTTTTTCCAACTTTATAAACGCAGGGAAATAGCGGACCTCTTGGGTAATTCAAATGGCTCAGTGCACTGCTCGGAGCTTTTAGCACAACGAATAAGGCTACATTAAGAAGACCCAACGTCTGTTTGTTGCTTTATTTAGGAGGGGGTGGGGGGGGGGGGGGGCAATCGTGCTAATATTGAACGATAATACCAAAGTAAAAACCTTGCCCCCTTGATTACAAGAACAAACAGACCCGGGCAGTGCACAGTGCCATTTGAATCCAATCCCCAGGTCTAATTACGCTTTCATGGTCAAAACATGAGGCTTGTTCAATTTCTTGGCAAAAGCAGATACTGAAATTGTTCTTTTTTATAGTATAACTTAAGCGCTTACAAACCGACATAATTTACTGTTATTTAGTGTGTCTTAAAATTACTGTCATTTAAACATTTTTTTCTCGTCTTCTTGTGTAACTAGTTAATTTTATCTGTGGAACTTTTTAATTGGTCCTCAGCATATTGTACCTTCCTCGATGGATCCCATATATTTGTCGTTTAGTTTTACATGTACTTGTAGGAATATAGCAGTAATTATTCAGAAACCTGTAAAAAAAAGGATTGTGTGGTTTTATGAAACCACGGTAAAAGTGAAACTTTGTTTCACATTATAGACATTTTTCCCCGTTGGCACAAATGAGTAATAGTCTATACACTACACGGTCAGCTGATGCGAACTATAGGCGCCGCCATATTGGCCTGCTGCTCTGACGAGCGCCTTTCACTTTATCCCTTCTCCGCGGCCGACCGTCACGCGACACGCAACCCACAGACGAATAAGTTTGAGACGATGTAATAAAAGTTTCACGTTAATAAAATTAATAATATTGTATTATAAATGATTTTGTATTAATAGCGATGTAAATTATCCACGTGAACAATTTGCAGCATACAGATATAGAAAGACATAATTTTGATAAAGAAAAGAGTCTTAGGGTTGAAGATAATCGCTCATCTGATCCGGATAATAGACAGGCGGAAATCCTAAAAAATATATAACAGATAAAATCTAATCACAATATCATACAAAGAAAATAAAAGGAGATTGAATGAGAACATACCTACGCCAACAAATCGAATAATCTCTAAAATCTGAATTCATAGAACATCATCATCGATGTATTTTATGTTTGATGACGGATGGCAAAGAGGCCTGCTAGCGTACCATAACGTTTATTTTTAATCTAAAACCTAGTTTGCGTATCACCAAAACGTGTAGAAACTCTTCAGTTTAGGTTTTCAATTATCTTTTTTTTCTATTGATATACTACGTGTTTTGTTATGTGCGACATTAAATGAAAACACTGGTAGGGCATTAGCCCTACCAGACGTACTAGACGTATTGTTGTAAAATAGTTTTATTCCAAATTGATTACCATATAAATTTTAAATTGTTAAACAACCTTATCATCAAGTCCTAAAATATCAATGAAACAGCCTGTAAAATAGGTAAAAAAATTATTCATGCATCGAGCAAGTACCTGTTAAACTGACTAAGCGGCATCGTCACAAACGCGCAGCTGATTTACGTTGAAAATTATTTATTGGAAATATATCCATTACTTGATAAATATTCAAGCTGCCGGTATTAAACCCACCTGTAAAATCAAGTAATACGATTCCGGATGTGTGTTTTAAATTAATGTCGTAACAAAACAGGTTGTATTTCGCATTAGTAACCCCCTGAACTACAGTTAGACGAAGTCAGGTGTGGGATGATAGTAAATAGTGAGATTATCTTCAATTTATAGTCCTTGAAATCTAGTGATAATTATCCGTATGAATAGATCCGTATACTCAAGTGGGACTGGGCTGGTCATGTATGCCGTATGTCGGGCGACCAGTAGGCTAAGCTCACCACCGAGTGAAACCCCAAAACAGCCTGAAGTCTTTTTTTTTCAAATAAATTATAGGCTAGCGTTTGACCACTATCTCGCCTGATAGTGAGCGATGATGCAGTCTACGATGGTACACGCTTGCCTAAAAGTAACCTATTCACTCGTGACTTGAAGATCCCTAGGTTGTAGTTATCAGGAAACACAGACTCAGGCAAGGCGTTCAACTCCTTGGCGGTGCGCATAATAAAGGTGAAAGAGTACCGCTTTGTGCGTATGGGAGGTATGTCTACCATGTAGCGGTGGCGCATCGCGGAGCGTCTGGTTGTCCGATGATAGAATGGGTATGGAGGGATCAGGTTGAAAAGCTCCGGAATGTATCCGATAAAAAACCGAGAGGCTTGCAACCTTTCGTCGTGGCAACGTCGTGGCAGGCCAAAGAAAAGATGGAGAGACGAGCTCACTACTTTCCGAACTGACTGGACCATCTTAGCGCCTGAAAGAAGTGGCTGGAAAGAATGGGAGGAGGCTTTTGCTAAGCAGTGGGACACAGTGGGCTGATAATAATAATAGGTCCGATAACAAACTCGATTCCAGGAATATAACTTTATCGATTTTTTTTTTTTATTTGGTAAGATTATTTGGTAAGTACGCTATATAATGCTATAATATCTACTTCTAGGTGCGTGATGGATTTTTAATTCAACAATCATTCAAACTTTGGCATTTACAACACTTTGATTACGAAATAATTTAGATAGACAATCGCGGTCAAAACTTATTGAGAAAAAAAATCGATCTGTTATTTGATGACAACGTATTGACGCGTGGAATGGAATGTGGACGGTTTTTTTTAAATAAATAAAATTGGACATTTTACACAGTATAGAATTATACTAGCACACAAAGCAAAACTTAAATTATATAAACCAGATAATAGAATGCTTACATTTTTATTTGGAAATAGATTCTTATGGAAAAACAGCCAGACCCGAAACAAATATCCTAAGATCATACAAATATTTGTTCCGCAGCGGAATCGAACCCGCAACCTCCTGCTTTTCTGCCTGCGTATAATATCAAAAAACGCATCGCAGTATATAAACAAGTAAACAATCAAAGACTGGGTGTTTTTCTATATATTATAAGTATGTATTTACAAAAATAAGTATTTAAGTATCCTATAAGCAGAGACCAGTAATATAAATTTTATATTACTGGTCTCTGCTATCAGTTATCTGGTTCCCATAGTACAAGCTTTGCTTAGTTTGGGGCTAGATAGCGCTGTGTGAAGTGTCCGGCGTTGTGTACATGACGCCGTATATAACGCCGTGTTATATACGGCATGTGTATAGAGTATACATGTACTCATGTATAGAGTAACACATGTATAGAGTAGTAGAGTACCTTGCGAATGAGTTCACCCGGGGAAATACTACTATCATACCTATTTCTGCCACGAAACAGCATTGCTGTGTTTCGGTTTGAAGGGTATGGTTGCCGGTGAAATTACAGGCACATGAGGCTTTACATCTGTATGCCTTAAGTTGATGGGCGCTGGGTAGTGCATCGTAGGGCACGTTACTAAGAAGCGTGACCTACAAGGCAATACTCTATATTTGTTATAGGCGATGTTTACCATTTAACATCATAAGCTTGTTTCATCTCCATGTAGCATAAAACATACCTAAGCTTCCAAGCAGGTGAACATTAAATACGCGTCAAATAACACTGCAGTTGTGACATTAGCTGCAAACACCTCCAATCTACTCGCACATCCCTTGGCGCTCATTTATTATGACTACAAGACGTCTTCTCAAGTTGTATGGCGCGTAGCACAGAACACAGATTGTAAAATGCAAAACCATGTCACATTTTTTTGTATTTACCATTTTTGCGCGTTTAACGAAAAACATATGTATATTACGTACTTCTATAGTTTATAGTGTGGTTTTTTGTGTCTTATAAGGAACGTCAGTGGACTAATGTAATTAAAGATAATCTTATTAACGGATTTCAAAAAAAAAGGAGCAAAAGTATTTGCCACCTTGCCGAAATTGCATGATTAATCGAACGAATCGAGATCTCCAAATTAACTTGGGCAAATCGGCGTTGTATGTATGTATATATGTATGTTTTTTTGTCCGAGGATAATTTTCGAAGTGTTTACCCGATCGTAGTTTTCGAAGTGTTTACCGTGAAATTTTATATATAGGTAGGTAGTGCTGGCACAATTTTGGTGTGACTCAATGAGCTAAAAATGTGGGGGGGGTTGTTGAGATATTGGGGTTCAAGAGGGGTAAAAAAAACCAAAATGAGACTATCCGGTCAAGTGGCACGTTCAGTAAAAGTTCTTTGTGAGTACATTTGGATCCCGTTTTTACTTTTTGTTTAAACCTTGTAGTTTTAAGTTATTAGCCATAATATAAACTGAACTATGACAAAATGCACAGGATACACTAGTGATCCCACAGTGCTGTTTGGTATGCGTGGTAGCTTTAGTGACATAAATATAGGCAAAAGTCTGAAATCCAGAATAACTGCAATTTATACCCCAAAAAAGTTAACATGAACTCGTTTTACCTGTAATTTAGATGAAATTGTAGGTCAAGTAAAGTGGTTATTTATTTCGTGGCACTATTTTGATAGTCGAAGATCACGAATAATATTTTTTTGTTTTTATTGGAGACTCACGAGATCTCAGTTTGGGGCAAACCTCTAGTTATTTTTGTGTTAAAAGGCACTGCAGTGCAAACGTACTTCAGCAATAGTCACATATAAATTTGATCAAGATTTGACAATGGGAACCAATAGCAAATCATAAAACTCTTCTCGTACAGGCGGCGACTGTAGGGTCTCGTCGACCTCGCCGGCGAGGTCGGTGTATCTGTGAAATGTTTGCTGTGTCTAAGGTTGGTGACGTCATCCGGATCTCCGAGAACGTGTCTCGGTTGACGGAAGGTTACGTAATTAAAATGAAGATCGGCCCGGGCTTCACATCTGTACCTATTTATTTTATGGTTCAGGTCTGTTGCGTAGTGTAAATAAACCGCTACGTTTCTGCAGCTATTTACAGGAAAGAATTTTCTTATCAGAATGAATAATAGCACACATTTCTTTTCTGTATGCTCGGTATACGTCATTAATCATATCTGAATTCGTTGAAGTTATTTCGAATAGTGGAATGGTTTATTTAAGACAGATTTGATTATTTTCATTCTCATCATTAAAACTAACATTTTATATTTATTTCAAGTAATTCTTTTTATGCACTAGAATTAAGTACTAGATTAACAACGTGAAATAGTTATAATTAACAGTTTTGTGAAAATACTTTTAGAGGCACGTCAGCTTGGATTATTAGTGGTTTAAAATACCTAGACTGTGTTTTGCGATATTTTGTTAATTATGTATTTCTGTTAGTAAATACCTCTGAAAACAAACTCAAACCTCAAACGCCACTCTAGCCGATTCTGTGATTTTTTTATTATAATTTATTTTATTGATCGAGCGAAGCGAGATCTCTAGATCAACTTGGGCAAATCGGCGTTGTATGTATGTATGTTTGTATATTTGTTTGTCCGAAGATAACTTTCGAAGCGTTTATCCTATCGACGTGAAATTTGGTATTTAGGTGATAGCACAATTTTGTGTGACTAAATGAGCTAAATATGTTGGGGGGTTGTTGAGATATTGGGGTTCAAGAGGGGTAAAAAAAAATTAAAATGAGACTATCAAGTGGGACGTCAAATGAAAGATCTATAATGGTAAATTTAGATATCATTTTTATTTTCAGTAAAGTCTTTATAGTTTTTGAGTTATTAGCCATGATAAAAACGGAACTTTGACAAAATTTACAGGGTACACCGGTGACCCCACAGTGCTGTAATTTGGTATGCGTGTAGCTTAAGTAGCACAAATATGGGAAAAAGTCTGAAATCCAGAATAACTTCAATTTGTACCCCAAAAATAGTTTCCACTTAACATGAACTCCCGTTACCTGTTATTTGAATGAAACTGTAGATCAAGTAGTATGGTTATTATTTCTTGGCTACTATTTTGATAGTCAAAGATTACAAATAATATTTTTTTGTTTTAATCGGAGACTCGCGAGATCTCAGTTCGGGGCAAACCACTAGTTTATTAAGGATTAACAAACAACTACAATATATATGTACAGCTACGGTCTATGTTATTACATGGTATATACATATAATGTGTGAACTATTGATACTGTAGTCCACGACGTTATCCACAGGTTAGATAGATACGTTTCATAAAAAGTAATGTTCCAGCTAGAGGGTCTGTGTTATTTACATCAAGGGCTTCCTATTTGCGATCGTCCATTCACCGGTTTACCAGTGGTAGATCATCAGCCGGTGGAAGGACCATCTTGAATATTGAATAACAATCAAGAGGTCCTGGTTGTTTGGCCAGGGCCCCTTGATTGTTTTTTAATAGAAAAATAAATGAGAAGAAAAGTTTCAATGTGTCAAGTGTTTTATTAACTCAAGTACTTTTATCTGTTATTATGAGACGAGTTCGTTCTTTTTATCAATAACCTAGTACTATTTGAACTAAAACGAGATATTTACCGTTATTTGTGAGTAATAGAATAGAATAGAATAATCCTTTATTGTACACCAGGAATACTTAAAAAAAACGAATTTAAGCTAAATAAAGTACAATGGGCGGCCTTATCGCTGAAAGCGATTTCTTCCAGGCAACCTTTGGATGGAAAGTAAATAACGGAGCAGTAATGGAAAGCGGTGCACAGAGTATATTTACAAACGAATGAAAAAATCTATATAAAAATTATATCAAATAAAAACTGTAGGTACCTACTTATAATCCTAATACATAAATAAATACCTAAAGATAGACTAATATATACCCAAATAATAACCCAAATCTTTCAGATATTCTAAAATGAGGACAATAAAATAAAATAATAAATAAATAGGTAACTCAAATGACAAGAAAGCTAGGCATTAAGGTATGCTGCTTTAATCTCAGCTTAAAGGAGTGCTGTGAAGGAGCCCATCTAATTTCCACAGGCAAAGCATTCCACAAGCGCACTGCTTCGACAGTGGATGATTTCCCGTAGAAGGAACTAGAGTGTACTGGTGTTTTGAGGGATAAGTTTTCCGATGACCTGAGAGTAAAAGTGTTGGAAGAATGGAGATAAGCAAACCTCTCTTTAAGATAGCAAGGGGAGAAGGGATTGAATAGAATAGAATAGAGAAGAGACAGAATATGAGAATCACGGCGAAGGCGAATAGGGAGCCACTTGAGAATAATGCGATAAGGGGAAACATGGCCATATTTGCGCAACCCAAATATAAACCTGATGCAGAAGTTCTGGAGACGCTCAAGCATATCTAGCTGCTCTTCTGTCAGATCTAGGTAGCAAGCATCCGCGTAATCCAACACAGGTAGAAGAAGGGATTGTGCAAGTGCAATTTTGGTGGTAGTTGGGAGAAAGTTCCGCAGTCGTCTCAGTGAGCCTGCTGAGGCAAAAAGTTTTTGAGAGGTGACTTTAAGTTGATTTCCCCAACACAAGTTACGATCTATCGTTAACCCCAGATCTTTAACAGACTCACCGTATGGAATGTGCATCCCGTCAAAAATAACTTGAGGAATGACAGACCAATCCAAATGGCACATTATTCTTGAGCTGTCAACGATAATAGTTTGGGTTTTGATAGGATTGATTGTCAGCCCGTATGCCTTGCTCCAATCAGTAATTCGACGTAAGTTAGCGTTTGTCTCTTCCACAGCATCAGCTATATGATTAAGAGGAGCCTGAGTGTAAATCTGAAGATCGTCTGCATAGAGGTGATAAGATGAAGTAAGATTTTGAGAAATTGAATTTATAAAAACAGCGAAAAGGAGAGGAGATAGCACGCCGCCCTGAGGTACACCGGCTGACGTGTTGCACCATGAGGAGAGAGGCCCCTCAAGACGAACCCGCTGCCGGCGTCCGTATAAGTAACTGGAAAACCAGTCAGTCACCTCCAACGAAATGTTAAGCGAGCGGAGTGTTGCAAGGAGTATGTCGAAATTACCGGTATTGAAGGCATTACTGAAGTCAAGCAAGGTTAGCACTGTAAGTTGCCTCTTTTCCATGCCTAATCGGATGTCGTCAGTAATCTTGACAAGAGCAGTGACTGTACTATGGCCTTTACGAAAGCCAGACTGCATAGGATTAAGGAGATTATTAGATGAGAGAAAGGAGTTTAACTGGTTAAGGACGATACGTTCAAGGACTTTAGAAAGGAATGGAAGAATGGTTATTGGCCGATATTCAGAGAAGGACTTAGGGTTAGGTTTCTTTGGCAGAGGAATAATTTGGGCTTCCTTCCAAATTGACGGAAACTCTCCATTTAATAGGGAATGATTCAGGAGATGACAAAGGATCGAAAGGATAATATCTAGAATGGAGACGAGCATGTTGCGGCTGATACCGTCAAGTCCAACAACATTGGAAGTTATGGACAGGACACTCTTCTTAACATCCCATGGGGTGACCTGACTAAAAGTAAACTGAGAATGATCAGGAGTTGGTAGAGAAGAGAGGTAGTTGATAGTATTATATTTATCGGAGTCACTGATAGAAGAAGCAGATGAGAAATGCTGATTGAGGGAGTCAATATCTAGATTGTTAGGGATAGAATCTTGTTAGGATTTACCAACTCCTAAAGATCTAAGAAACTTCCAGACTTTAGCTGGATCCTCCTCAGAATCGGATTCATGAATGTGGCGACGTTGAGCGTCCCTGCACACTCTATTGCATCGATTTCGTAATTCATCATATTTGGTCTTATTATTATCACTAGGCTTAATCTTGTACTTGGTCTTTGCTACCGATTTTTTGTGCATAAGTCCCTTAATTTCAGCGGTAAGCCAGGGAGCCGGAAGATGTTTTAGTTTTATAATGCGGAAAGGAGCATGCTTATCAAAAAGTTGCGTGATGATGTTATTGAAGATAGCAGTTTTATCATCAATCGAGACAGCCCCTTCTACCGATGACCAGTCTAATTCTCTGACATCATCAAGAAACTTTTCTTTGTCAATGCCACCAAAATTGCGCTGCAGGATGACCTTGTAATATTGGGATACTAAATACTAACAAATCACGGTAAATGTCATTACATTTATTTAACTAGTAGTGGGTACACACGTACGTACATGCTCGATAAACTTCCTCGATCTCGAGCAAGTACGAACGTGTATACCATGCAAGTCTCAAGACAAATGCTCAAAGCCAACCAAAATATTCGATTCGAACAAGATTCAAACGTCCATAATTCTTGCTCGATGTTTGAAGCAAACATGTTTGTACGTGTATCCGCGACGTCGAGCATGTTAGTCGTGATTGATATTTTTGTGAAGAGGTTGTGAGTGCGAATCTAAAATATCGGACTTTCGTTCATTTGCTCGGGATTTTGTAAAACAATTTATAAACATGTAATAGTCAAATCAATCCAATACTCTTCATTGTATATTGTTTTTCCAATTTAGGCGTTACCAAACGTAGTAAGTTCTTGTATAGAGACATATTTATTCGTAAATAGTTACGAAACTCTTCAGGTTCTAACTCTTTTACCAAATTAACATAACTGTGACGTTCTCTTCTTTGCAGCATTGGCCTAACCCAACGACGACTAGATTTTTCCTGACAGTGAATGTAGCAGATGATCGATGCCCACCAAATACAACGATTGCTCGAAGAGTTTTAACGCACACTAAACATGTTCTTTGAGCAAGGTTTTTACGTGTAGACGCAGGGTCGAGCATGTTTTTAGATAGCCATGCTCGGATGAAACATGCTCATCAAGCATGTAGCTGCGTGTAGACCCACCTTAGTATTATGAATTATTTTACTATTACGCATTATATTATTTCTCGTGCTTTTATATTGATCGATTTTTAAAAATAAAAGAGAAATGTATTTGTAAAGTTTATTTTGACTAACTAGCCTTTCTCCAAATTAACGAGCTATCGTTTTCCAAAGTGGGACCTGGATTAAAAGTTATTATTTGATCGCAATGATTTTCTTCTGCATTTATCGAGATCAAATATCATTTAGGAGTGAACAATTATATATTTTATTCCTGTAGATATGTAGGTGAAGCGTAAAACGGCCCCCAATAGATAGAAATAGAACCTAATAAAGGTTACTGGAAAAGAAACTTAAAAAAATATATATCTACATTCATATTATTTATATATATTTCATTTTAAATATAGAAGAATATCATAAATAATAAATAAATAAATATTGCTGGACATTTCACACTATTTTCCCCAAATTTATATTGTGCTATTTAGCTCCAAACTAAGCAGAGCTTGTACTATGGGAACCAGATAACTGATAGAATACTTATATACTTTTGTTGTAAATACATACCTACTTATAATACATAGAAAAACATCCAGACCCGGAACAAATATCTGTAGATCATGCAAACATTTGTTCCGCGGTGGGAATCGAACCAGCGAACCTCCTGCGTCTTAGCCAGCTATAAGCTCTCTGCGTCACGGAGGTCGTCATGTGGATGGCTCGTGCCTGCAGTGGACGTCTTGTAGTTAATATGATGATGATGCAATATGGATAAGCGTTTGCTAGGCTGTCTCAAGGGGCTGTCGACCTCATTCTCAATGTATTTTCCGTTCCGTTGAAATCACCCGATATTGTATTTATCAATGTATTCCAATTAAAGCGGTCATAAATCTACAAGGCTACTCGACGGTTGTTATATGTTCAGGTTACGATTTCACTGAACCTTTTGTGTTATTTTTTCCAATATAAACACTGGATTGGAAATTGTGTTTTTTCATGTAACGCTTTTAAAACACCGATGGTTCTACGGAAACTTCGTATTGGTCCTGGCCAGAGATTTTTTTCATTGGTAATATCGCCCAGTCCCCAATACCGAAATTCGCAAGCGAACTAAAGTTCAAGACGTTAGCAAGCATATATTGGGACTCAAATGGAGTTGGGCAGGACATGTAGCCAGGCGCGGTGATGACAGGTGTAGCAGGGTACTGACTGAGTGGTAGCACCGACATCGAACCAGAAACACAGGTCAGGCTACGGCTCCGTGGTATTTTCTCTTGACTTTGCCAGTCATGACGAGCTTCTCCAGGTTGTCATTTTGTTTCCTATATATACCCAAAGTAAGATATTTAGTTATCTACTAATTCCAACCTAACTATTGATTGCTAAGTGAATTTGCTAGTACCGGACTAAAATTAGATTTCTGGTACGTAATCTACGTAGGTACTAATTGTAACGCACGTACACGTAGGTAGAGATTTGTCGGCCTTTGACGTTGCTAATTACAATAACTATTACAATACTTGTAATTATTCTTTTACTAATTAATTTTTTTGTTATCTTTTTCAAATAAGGCACTTATAAGTTTTAAATTTTGACTGACGTCCGTGACGTCAATGCAGGTTTAATGGCTGTAAACCAGCGCTGAGCAATGAGTTTATTGTTCAGCATAATGCTGAGCAATTCCCCTTTTTGGCACAGGGCTTATAGTGACTAGGTACGTATTTTTAGTATTATTTATTATTTTTTGTTTAAGTAACGTGTTTTTAAGTGTCTAATAATGCCTTATTATGCACGATAAATACTATAAAATTAGTTTATGTCTGATATTGAACAATGAGCGGCTTTATCGCTGAAAGCTATCTCGTAAGGCAACCTTTGGATGGATATTAATGAGTGGAGCAGTAACAAACGCCTATGTACAAAGTAAAATAATCAATGACAAGTAACTTTTTAACAAAAATATAATCGACTTCAGATAATAGTATAACATTATACACAAATATCTGATAATTTTTTAGATAAAAAAAATATGTGAAAAACATTGTACGTGCCTTTGAAATTTGAGGGTTTCCCTCGATTTACCCGGATTCCACCATCAGATCCTGACTTGGTTTCAATGGGACCACCTCGGAAGTGCACTCTTTCGAATAAAAAAAGAATTTTGAAAATCGGTCCACAATTGACGGAGAAATCGGTGAACATAAATAAAAAATATATACCTACAGTCGCACATAGAACCTCCTCCTTTTTTAAAGTCGATTAAAAATATATATGATTAGTGGTTCGCCCCGAACTGACATCTCACGAGTACGAGTATAACAATAAAAAAAATATTTGTGTATATGTGTTATATCTCTATATTTGTGTCACTAAAACTACACGCATACCAAATTTCAGAACTGTGGGGTCACTGGTGTACCCTGTGAATTTTGTTAAAGTTCAGTTTTTACTATGGCTAATAACTCAAAAACAACAAGGACTGCCTCCGTGGTGCAGTGGGCGTATAGCTGGCTGAGACGCAGGAGGTAGCTGGTTCGATTCCCGCCGCGGAACAAATGTTTGCATGATCTACAGATATGGGTTCTGTGTCTGGGTGTTTTTTCTATATATTATAAGTATTGTTACGCCGAGGCTGTTAAACAATGAGTAATAATCGAACCTTCTCGAACGCTTTTGTCTTGCTGTGTTATTGTTGCTATTGTTTGTGGTTTCGCAGAATGGGGAGTGGCCATTGTGTCGAGGGACCGATCCTTTCCTGGAAGGATCGATATCGTTCTCGAACAATCGAAATGTGTGCGATATAAATAGGCCGGAGAGATGGCCGGACAGTCAGTCTGAGTGAGTTAGTCTCAGCGAGGCCCTGGAGGACTGACATGGGAAGGGTCTCGCGTGAACAGTAGTTGCTCCCGAGTCAGTCTGGATTCAGCTATACGTGTGAACATTTCGGTGACTTTAAGTGGTGCACCAGTGGTGTGAATTAGTGTGTTGTGATTACGTGTGATCAAGTTCGTGTATTCATCGTTTAGTGCTGAATAAAAGTGTTATTTTGGTTGGATCGATTCTCATTATTTTATCCCGAACCCTCAGCTCGTAACAGTATGTATGTATTTACAAAAAAAAGTATATAAGTATTCTATCAGTTATCTGGTTCCCATAGTACAAGCTCTGCTTAATTTGGGGCTAGAAAGCGCTGTGTGAAATGTCCAGCGATGTTTATTTATTCATTCATTTATTTATCAAACTAAAAATAAAAACGGGGTCGAAATTTACTAATGAAGACCTTTCATTAGACGTCCCATTTGACCTAATACTCTCATTTTGTTTTTTTATTACCCCTCTTGAACTCCAATACCCCCTCTCATTTTTAGCTCATTTAGTCACACCAGGATTGTGCTAACCTATATATCAAATTTCATAATGATCTGATCAACGCTTCGAATGTTATCCTCGGACAAATATACATACATTTGGTTTTGGAGATCTCGCTTCGATCGATCAAAAAGTAACCTAAAATACAATATTAATTAGGAACCTCTGTTTGAAACAATCTGAAACGTACCTATTAAGTTATTCATGGTTCAGTGAAACATAAACATTTGATAATTATAAACTTGATTACGAAAGTAGTCAAACTATACCGAGTGGCTTGACACGACCACTCTAAACAAAAGTTATATCGGCAATTGAAAAGACATAACGTACATTCAGATGTAGAAAAACATATTTTTTATGTGACAATTCGTTTTAAAAAAGCTATGTCTATACGTATAGGAAAAAATATAGAATTCCTATATTAATTACTGATTAAAAAGGATATTTATCGCGTATGTACCTTTTCTATTTGTTATCCCGACGTTTCGACTATATTTCAACAGCCGTGGTCACGGATGGACTGGGAGTACTTGAAGCTGCCGTCGAGAAGTTACCACGGCTGTTACAATACAGTCGAAACGTAGGGATAAAAAATAAATAAAAAAGGTAAATACGCGCAAAATACCCGTTTTAATCAGTAATTACTATGTTAAGTCGAGATATTGCAATCTAAAATTAATTGGCAATTGATCCACCAACTGAAACACCCAAAGTTGGATGTTTCAAAAGTGGCACTCTGTCGACTTTAAACTCAGCTAACTAGGTCTTATCTCAAGTTAGCAGATACTCGAGGAGAAACCTTCATTGCTTATTACCACGTAGATTAAACTAGGATATCCTTCTCATCGTAATAACCGAGCCAAGTTTGCCGGAGGCATGTTAAACACGTAGATTTTTAGAAAAATTAAACATTTCCTACCAAAATAAACCGCTTTCCACATTTTCTTTAATCCTATTTCAAAACTCTTACATAATAAATAAATAAATAAATATCGCTGGACATCTCACACAGTACTATCTAGCCCCAAACTAAGCAGAGCTTGTACTGTACTATGGGAACCAGATAACTGATAGAATACTTATGTATATACTTTTTTTTGTTGTAAATACATACTTATAATATATAGAAAAACACCCAGACACGAAACAAATATCTGTAGATCATGCAAACATTTGTTCCGCGGCGGGAATCGAACCCGCTACCTCCTGCGTCTCAGCCGGCTATACGCCCACTGCGCCACGGAGGCAGTCAAATAATTATAATAATAATAATAATAAATAAATAATGCTAGAAATTTCACACAGCACCAACTAAGCAAAGCTTGTACGGGAACCAGACAACTGATAGAATACTTTTAAACTATATTTGAAGTAAAAACTTTTATTCAAGTTTTCACACAGCACTCCCGGAGTGCCACTTTTTTTTAAATAGGTACTATAGAGAAGGAACCAGACCCGGAACAAATATCTGTAGATCTACAAACATTTGTTACGGCGGTGGGAATCGAACTTGCAACCTCCTGCATCTGAGATAGCAATTCGCTTCCTGCGCCACGGAGGTTTTTTTTTAACACAAAATACTCATTGATTTTGCTTCATTCGGTTTGGAGATACGGTGACAGAGACACATCATAGAATAAAACTTCTAAGATTAATGGAGTTATTCTCAGAAACGTAAAATTAAATTATTACATCTAAGGTCTAAAGTAAATAAATCAGGAAACTTATGTTTTCTGTAATTTTGTTAGTTATTTTAATAAAAAAAAAACAAACTTACAAAATAATACTATAGCTGGCCACCTATTCACGTAAACTCAGCCTCAGCAACAGCAATCGGTCGTGATGGCTGTCCCACTTACCCCCCCCCCCCCTTTCTCACTTAGCCTCGAACCTCCTGGAACCGGCAACAATTCCACATATTGTAGATGCGTGGAAGCCTCACACGGTGCGTTTCACCCGCTCGTTTCTTCCATGCACCAGTAAGATGTGGACCTTTCCCCATCCCCAGATGTTTTCCCTGTGGGCTTCAATATGAAAACCTTCAAGAGAGGTGTAAATAAAGTGCTAGGCATCGCGACTGCAATACCAAGTGTGCTGCAGGAGTTTATAGGCGGTGGTGTCTACAAGTTTAATATAAAAAAAAACATGTTATCATAGTGACTGTGATGGCAAGTATCAAGAGCTTGTAATAACAGCAGCGTAGCTTATCTTTTTCTAAACGTGTTTAATAAAAAGTTTCCTATTTCAGTGGATACTTAAACCGTTGACAGTGATGGAATAAGTTTGAACAAATTTGGGCGAAAGAAAACCATTACAAAAAGCGAATGGACACTGTAGTCCGGTTGATATTTACATGAAAATCTGTTAATTTGTTTATATATCAATATTTTTTCTCTAAAGAAGAACCGAAACATCGATAACCGAAACATCGGTTGAAACACCGATAAGACGGTACGTGATAAATCCCGTATTTATAATAATGATTCCAATTTAGCTGTGAAACTATGCTAGACTACATTTGACAGCTTTAAATGTTCCTTATGACATTATGACGCTGTCAAGATATTGGTTGTAAGTTGATAAGTTTAGCTTGACGACCGAAATGAAATTATTGTTTGAGTTAAATAATATCATAATAAGAAAATATACTAAGGCAAGACGATTTGGATCAATTAAGATACCTTTGTTCAGTCAGTGGTACAACACAGACTATGTTAAACAAAAAATATAGTAGAAAAGTCCCACCCTGCACACGTGCCTTAGTCCAGCGCTGAGTGTTGACGAGGGAGCGTTGTTTTCGCGAGGTAATTGGCGGGCCGCAGCGAGCTCTGAAGGGTTCCCGAAAGTCGCTTGACACAGATTTCGCAATGTTGGGCCTATTTATATTTCGGGTAATGTACCACGGAGAGGCAGGTGCTGTTTTATGGGCTCCCAAGTGTTATTTAAGACCGAAAGTTGAGAGACTGACCTGATACTGATGGTTTTATTGTTTTAAAAGAATTCAATGCATGAAAAATAAATAAAATTGCTGGAAATTCACACAGTTATATCTAGCCTCAAACTTAGCAAAGTTTGTACTGTAGGAACCAGTTACCTAATTGAATACTTATGTAGTTGTTTTTGTAAATACATACTTATAATATTTATGTATATTGAAAAACATCCAGACCCGGAACAAATATCTGCATTTGCATTTGTTCCGCGGTGGGAATCAAGCCCGCTACCTCCTTACGCTTTTAGAATTGTGTGCTTAATGTTGGTAAGGATGGTTAGTACATTATCACAACCTAATATTCTATAATTGTGCTCATTTATGGTAAACTAGCTTCCGCCAGCGGCTTCGCACGCGTGTTATGTCAATATTAAGAAGCCTACGTTTTAATTCAGGCGTTATATATCGAACTTCATCGGAATCGGTTCTGGTGTTACGGCGTGATTAAGTAACAAACAAATTTTCGCATTTATAATATTAAAAATAGTTATGTTTTTAAATTACCTGGGGATGGAACCAGCTTATGGCCCTAAGTGGTAACCATCGCCTATAACAGAGAATTTCCCTACGAAAACGTGCCCAACAATCCACTGCCTTGCGTCCATCAACTTGAGACATACAGGTGTAAAGCCTCATATGCCTGTAATCTTACCGGCAACTATAGCCTTCAAACCGAAACACAGCAATGTTGCTTGTCGGCAGAAAAAGGTATGGTAAGTACTTCCCCGTGCGTGCCCGTTCACAAGGAACTCTACTATTCTTAAATGTTATTTTTTTAGGAAAAACGAGTCTAGTTAAATCATAATAAAGGGTTTCAATTATCATATAACTTACTGACCAGACGAGATTCGCGACCTTCTCTTAGATACGCCCTTACATGTATTTTTTTTAGTTTATAGTGTTTTATTACTATTCCTTTTCAAAATAACTTCAATCAATCAATAATTTATTTTTTACACACAGGATAGCTAGATATATAGATGAAACACTGAAAAATGCAGTAGTAAAAAAATTGTTTCACATTTTCTACAGATAGACTTTTGACTTTCAAAACGAAGTCAACAAATATTAGCTTTCAGCTTTTCAGCGAAAATTGCACATGCGATGCAGACATTTGCTTGTATATAAATCCGAATAAAATGTTGGAATCATTAGTTTTATCGATACTGAGAAATCGACAAATCCAGTGTTCGATTAAGTACAGTAGGTAGTGTGAATATCATGTAGTTAGAAACAAAACGCCTCTTTGAATTTTTTCCACAAGTCACAAGTCTGCGGACGAACTGCGTGTGAATGGTATGAGTTTGCGATTCAGCATTCAACATTCACACCCAGATTTGTGCGCGGACCCGTCGCCAGCGACAAATCCGATGGGCTTTAATGGCGTCCATGAGAGTTTCATTGGCGTTTTGAATGTATACCAAATTTCATAGAAAACTGTTCAACAATTAAATAAATAAATAAATATTGCTGGACATTTCACACAGCGCTATATAGCCCCAAACTAAGCAGATCTTGTACTATGGGAACCAGATAACTGATAGAATACTTATGTACTTTTTTTTTGTCCAGACACGGAACAAACATCTGTAGATTATGCAAACATTTGTTCCGCGGCGGGAATCGAACCCTCCTGCATCTCAGCCGGCTATACGCCCACTGCGCCACGGAGGCAGTCACTGCAATATCAATTTATTGTTATAAGTCTAAGGTTTTGATTAAGCTGCTGCTATGTTATAATTCTTGCCCACGTATTATATATCAACCAATGATAACAAATCCGGGATAAATGATGTCCATTATGAGGTTGTCGGCTACCGTTATTGCATAATTTATTGTCTGGCCAACGAAGCGGGACGTTACGAAAGCGATATCGCTTATTGCGATTTATTTAATATCGTTCCGATATTTGAATTAAGCTTTTAGCAGCGGTAATGTGGCATTATTGTATGAGTATTTTTAATATTGTGTGGAGTTTACTTGACAAGGTTAAATTAGTCATCATCATCAGCATCATCTACGGGCTGACTTCACCCATAGTTGGGTATAGGCCTCCCCAAGTTTGTGCCATCCACCACGATCCTGCGCTAGTCTCACCCATTGACGGCCCGCGACCTTTACGATATCGTCCACCCATCTCGATGCCGGACATCCTACCCTTTTATACCCGCTCCTCGGCCACCATTCAGTCACTGCCCTGCTCCATCTGTCATCACCACGGCTAGCCAAGTGTAGTCCAAGACCATTTGAGCTCCATAACTCGAATCTCAACATCATGAACTTTCGTTTGTCTACGGATCTCAGCGTTTGGAACTCGATCTAACAGTCTGATGCCAGGCATGGTTAGCTCCATGGCTCTCTGTGCAACTCTTAACCTGTTCACAGCCTCTTACGTGAGCGTCCATGTCTCAGCACCATAGGTCATGTTAGGCAGAACACATTGGTCGAATAAGCGGGTCTTCAGACACTGTGGAGTTTTAGGTGACTTAAGGATGTCGTTTTGTTGGTAAATGGGTTTATTATTTATGATTCTAAAAACTGTTTAAATTGTTTGCCAGTTTGATTGCCTAATACCGATTAATTATATGTAATTAAATACTGTACAATTTAATACAAAGTTCATCAAAATCAGTTAAACCATTTCGACGTGATTGAACAACAAACAAAAAAACATCCAAATTTTCGCATGTATAGTAATAGTGTGATGCGATGTGTTGTTAATTAATTTAACGGTTTGACATTTATTCAAATTAAAAAGCAAATATATCTTTTATTAGGAGGTAGCGGGTTCGATTCCCGCCGCGGAACAAATGTTTGCATGATCTACAGATATTTGTCCCGTGTCTGGCTGTTTTTCTATATATTATAAGTATGTATTTACAAATAAAAAGTTATATAAGTATTCTATAAGTTATCTGGTTCCCATAGTGCAAGCTCTGCTTAGTTTGGGGATAGATAGCGCTGTGTGAAATGTCCAGAAATATTTATTATTATTATTATTATTTGAAGACAAATAGGTAGATACTCGTTAAATAACAATCATTTTATCATTCCGAACCCACTGTATAATCTTCTAACATATTCATCATCATCATCATCAACCTATAGCAGTCCACTGCTGGACGTAGGTCTCTCCCAGGGTGCGCCATTGAGCCCGATCCTCAGCTCTTCTCATCCAATCCTCATCAAGCCACAGCGCGCAAATCGTCACTCCATCTAGCCGGAGGGCGTCCTACACTTCGCTTGCCTAGACATATTCACTGCGATATAAAAGACGGTTACGTGCGATATAAAAAAATTACCTTTAGGACTATGTCCATTATTACTGCCTTCAAATATGATTATTTTGTTTCAGATCCAATCATTATCCCAAATGAGCTACAACTACCTTTACGGTATGTACGAGTTCTAACATATTTTCCTATTTTAAATATTACACCCTATAACTAAGCTCTTTGTGCGGAAGCAAATTTTCTTTGAAATTACATAGCGACCACTCAAGTTCCTGACAGTCGGAAGAAGTTATGACAAGTTTTTTATTACCTACTATTTTTTGGTTTTGTTTTTTTTCTTTTAAGACTGTGGAAAAATATACAAGTATTTTTGGTTACATGATATGATAGGATAAACATTTATTTGACACGACATACAAAAGGAACCACAATACTGATTGGATAACTTAACTTCTGGCAACGTAGGCCTTACCACTAAAAGTGATCTCTTCCAGGCAACGTTTACTTGGACAGAATTTGTAAAAAAATATATTATTTAATATTATGTTATGATTTTTAGACATTTTTTTAATATGACCAGTTGATGGAGCAAGCATATGACCCACCAGATGTTAAGTGGTAACCATCGCCTGTAACAAAGTAATGTCACGCACCTTATAAACGTGCCCTACGATGCACTGCCCTGCGTCCATTACCGTGAGGATTTTTAAAATTATAAATTATTTATAAACATTACGACGTTTGGAGTCGACACAAAAAGGTTTCCATAAAACATACAATTAAACGTGATGTGAACAATTCTAAATAATTCAGCTTAAAGTTAGAAAAATAACATTTTCATTGCACACCATTGTAAAAATAAATCTAAAGAAGACACAAAGCTACAAAGGGCTCTTAATATGAACCTTTAGACTCGTACACAAAAACCAAAACCATTCATGAATAATTTATGAATGAATAATAAAGACTTTCTATTATAGTTTTTTCGGTAACTATCTGTATGTAGCAAAGAAAACAAGCAGAATTTTTAATTCCTTGCAGGTTTTAAATTCTCGTGGACTTCTCTCGGGATTCCTTTATCTCTGCATTGAAGACCACTTTTTATAATTTCACTATCTGCTAAGGAGATTTATTGTCCTCTATTTCTACAGCCTTATCTTACTCTGGAGAGAAATGACTTAATTTACGCGGAGAGCAAAAAGTATCTTCTAAGTAGAAATTTAATTTATGTTTTGTGAGAAAAGAAAATGGGAGCCAGCGCCTACACGAGTATAACTGGTTACTTAGTTATAAAATAAAAATAATGCAACAAACTAATTAATTTAACTGATGTACAAGATGCACATACGAGTAGTACACACGAAATAGTATTCTTCGTTGGCTTACCACAACATCCTGGGGCGCTTCACCTTCGGTTCTCCGAACAACTGGCCTCTCCCTCTGCTTCTCAGCCGGGGAGTACGCATGCCCAGTGTGGCATCGTTCAAGCCACGCTAGAGAAGTAGACATTGCACTAAACGAGACCAATATAATAATAACCGGATGACTGAGCCTACCCCGTTACACAAGCTATGCCCTTTAGCAGGTATAGCACCACCTGACATCCGGCGAGACATTGCCTGTGCCACAGAAAAGGCAAAACAGGAATGTGATATCCGACACTGTTTGTATGGCATTACTCCACCAAGAAAACGGCTACATAGTCGCAGGGGTTTTTTGCGATCCACTGAAGCCACCACAAATAATGCAAGTGATGCCCGTGTTACCCTGTGGAAACTAAATAAAACCCCCTCCCTCGCTATGTTACACCTGCAGAGGAACTACCCCCTGGTCAACACCTACCTTGGCCAGTGTGGAGGACCCTCAACAGACTGCCTACCCAAGTCAGCCGCTGCAGGTGTAATCTTAGTAAATGGGGTATTATAGACAAATCGGCGACGCAATGCCAACGTGGTGCCCAGCTCCAAACAATGGCACACGTCCTTACATGCCCATCCTGCCCTACCACCTGCACGATGGAGCAACTGATGACCTGCTCCAACGCTGCCACGAACGTGGCGACGTACTGGTCAGAATGGCTATAGCCTTGAGACATCGACACGAAAGAAGAAGGATAGTACATAAATATAGAGTGAACACTGAAAAATACAATAGTATAAATCACAGTATCCGACCATTAGGCTAAAGGGCCCAGCCCCCTCAAAATGGTTTACCCACTAGCAGGCATTACTTGCAGTGTCAAAAAGCAAGCAGGAAACTGACAACCGGCATCTTTCCACGGCTATCAGCCACCATCGGCCCGACTGAAGAGCTGCAAGAACTTCCTGTGATCCATTTAACCCCACGGAAAAAAGGCCAGCAGTAGCGAGATCTGAACTATGGTCTTCCCCTTGCCCCTCCCAATTTCTCACCACCTGCGGAACATCTACCTCCCTGCTACAAGCTGCAGGGGCTATCTTGGAAGTTGGCCGCTGCCAAGACAATTTAGTTAAGTTGGGGTACATCGAACCATTCCGGAGAAAGTGCCACTGCGGGGCCTCTTAATAATGACCGATCTGCTCTCATGTTCTTTCTGCCTGACTACATGCACTCGAGAGGACCTGAATTAGAATATAGGGACGGGTATGAAAGTAGTTCTCTACTGGTAATTTTTTTTTAAATACCTAACCATTTTCATTGACATTTTCTTGCCGATGACCTTAAAGACGATGAAGATATTGAGAGGGAGCGTAGGGCATTGGCGGTCCGAGGTAACATGTTGACCCGCAGATTTTCCCGTTGTTCTGAACAAGTTAAAGTTACGCTTTTTAAAGCCTACTGTCAGAGCTTGTACACGGGAAGTCTGTGGGTCCGACATACCAAAAGATCATTGGATGTCCTACGCATCCAATATAATAACATCTTCCGGATGATGTTGCGGTTGCCCCGATACTGCAGTGCATTGGGGATGTTTGCGCATTATCACACAGATGGCTTTCACGCCATCATGCGCAAAAAAAACGGCATCGCTGATGAGTAGAGTTCGGGACAGCCGCAACAGCATCCTGAGGACGGTGGCTGAGTGCTGCACATCTCCGCTCTGGAGGTGCTTTGTGCGAAGGGTGATTAATGAAGGAAGTAATTTCCTCAATTAGTCACCCTTGGCAGAAAAGAAATGGCAGATTCTATTTTCACCCAGTCCCTATTTTATACTTGTTTCATTTTTGTTTCATTTATGTTTTATTTTCTGTGTTCTAGAAACCAACATAGATTTTTAAATTTAATTTCATTTCATTTAATTTTAATATAATTTTAATAAAATTTTAGTTTAATTTAAATATAATTTTGATTTAGTTTTAAATTAATTTTAATTTTAATATCATTATAATTTAATGTAATTTTTCACTTTAATTTACTAACATAGTTTATAAGAACCTTTATACTATTAACATATGGATCATGGATATCTGAAATAAATGACTATTTAATTTTATTCTAACCCAACGCAGAGCTGCGTTACATCTTACTATGCCTTTTTCTCTTCCCACTAGATCAGTGGTTCCTAACCTTTTCGATCTTTTCGATGTTGACCATAGACTCAAAAGAAAAGAAGAACTAAGAAATCATTTTTGTAATAAGTTTTTTTTGTGTCCTTTCGTGGATTAAAATTAAAAATGTATCTAGGGAAAAGCTAAGGTTACACAACATTTAACATTTGCTCAAAATCAACCTAAAGCAACATTTTAATGAAATTCAATGAAAGAGCTCCAACATTCTCTAAACGAACAAGTACCAAGTTCAGTGGAAAACATTTTATGTTTTCTCAGAAACCGTACGTTCATTGAGAATAGATTTATCCGGAGAACATTATTTTCTTAGACGTACAATAGTTATCGGAAAGTCGTAACAAACGCGAAGGTTCTATTTTTGTAGGTACATTGAATAGATGGAACGTAGGTGTATATATAAATAATATATATTGCTACTCTCAAGGGTGCTTTTGGTGATATATTCTATCAATTACGTATATCTTGCCAAACTATTATATGATTGGACTTATCTTATGATTTAGTAAGCGGCTTGAAAGTTACGCTAACCATTAAAATAAATACATTTTATGTAAGAAAGAAGGTAGATTAATATTTGCGAATCACCATTTGTCTATTATTCTACTCCGTTGATTTTTTTTTTAATTTTGAATCCGCTACACGGATGAAACAGTTGATTTATATAAGTGTGTGATAATTAGATTTATTTTATTTATTTATTAATAACAATAAATAAATAAAATACACTGTCAATATTTAGCGGTCACATGTACAAATTATGCAACTATAATTAAAGATGACTGACTGCATGCATTAATACTTAATGCGAAGCAAATAAATTAATTAGATTGTTATAGTAAAATGGCATAAACTTACTACTAGCTATTTCTTTAAAACTTATCCTTAATTACACCTGTAAAATGTATCTACAACCTGGTTTATTATTTAAAACATTAATTTAAAACACACACCTGGAATTTTATAAACTGATTTTAAATATGGGCTTAATACCGGTAGCTTGAATATTTATCGAGTAATCGATACATTTCCAATAAAAAAAATTTAACGTAACCGGCGGCGACATTGCGACGATGCCACTTAGCCAGTTTAACATTTACCTACTTACATGATGAATGAATATGATTTGTTTACCTATTTTATGAAGGCTGTTTCATTTATATTTTAGGACTTAATGTTAATTGAAAATTGAGAATTATCTGTGGTTGTTAATTTGAAAACAGCCTATTTTACAATAATACTAGCCGTTAGCCCTACCCGCGTTTTCATTTAATGTCGTAATAAAACACGTAGTATAGACATTTAAAGCAATTTTATACATGACTTATGGCTTAATTCTGCACATCATTACCATCCCCTTAATTCCACTAAGTTTTATGATAGAATATCTAATTAAAAGTTGTATATTAAGATGGAGCAAACCTATGATCTGGGAAGAACTTTTCATCTATACCCAGTCCTAGCTTACGTCGTTGCATGTCGAATACACCGCGATTAACATACAAAACCGAAAAGTTCTGGATTGTCTCAATCAAGATATCCAAGGATCCCACAGACTTTTATTTAGATGTTTTGCAGTGAGTATTAATAAAATAAATGAATATTGCTGGACATTTCCCACAGCGCTATCTAGCCCCAAACTAAGCAGAGCTTGTACTATGGAAACCAGATAACTGATAGTTTATTATTAATAGTATTATTATTGTTATCATAGTTAAATATTAAAATAACAGTGAAAACTGGACTAGAGGCAGAACATAAACACACGCGCATACACACACACACACACATACACACATACATTTTCTACCCACCCACACACTTACGCATCCACAGCCACACGCGTACATACACCCACATACATACACACCCATGCACACGTGCACACACTTTTTTGACTTTTTATTTTATATTTCATAGTCATGCATCATGCATGTCTAATTATGAAATTATGTAACTTGCAAAATAAGTATCTGTAACTTATATAAGTACTCTTAGATATGGAAGAGCGGAACCTTCTAACACTAGTTTTTATACTTAAAAGAAGGTTCCAACCTTAAAATATTATCTAAAAACTATCTGTTACAGAATTAAAAACATTTTTTGATTTTTTTGATAAATACTTATATACTTTTTTTGTGAATACATACTTATAGTATATAGAAAAACATCCAGATCCGGAACAAATATCTGTAGATCATGTAAAAATTTGTTCTGCGGTGGGGATCGAACCCTCTACCTCCTGCGTCTCAGCCGGTTATTCGCCCACTGCGCCACGGAGGTCAGCAATAATGGGCCCGTTTGGCCCACAGAGCACGGAAGACCATATTATATGTACCTACCTATGTATACCTAGCTACAAAAATTTAATTAATTTTATGTGTTTTTTTTTCCTGTGTTTATATATTTTTTTTCTTTTCTTGTAATAATTTCTAGTCTTTATGTAAGTAAGTATTTTTGTTATGTTCTGAATGGTCTGTCCTATGTGTGTGTCAAATAAATGTATTTTCTTTCTTTCTTTTTTCTTTCAATAATAAATTAATAATGGTATCTCAGAAATCTTGTCTAATATATTATTTAAAAAAGTGTATGTAATAGCTTGTCAATTAATTATCCAGTGGTCTTCCAAATAAATACACATTTATCGTAATTGAGTTATTTGTGGAAGGACTCGCCCGGGAAATTAGCTCCACCACACATACATATTTCTATCAGTCGCCTATCAGCATTGCTGCGTTTTGATTTGAAGGGTACTGGTGAAATTACAGGCACATGAGGCTTTATTATTATAATTACTTTTTTTAGTTGATGAACACAGGGCAGTGCTTCATAAGGCACGTTTCACTGGTGCGTGACCTATGAGGCAAATAAATAAATAGATTTTGCCAAGTGTACCTTTACACTTATTTGTGTGAAAATATAATTATTTTTTTATAACGATCTCTCGCTTTGGTGATTCAGTAAACAATTTGGACTTGAAAAAGCTCTATCAACTTAAAAAATGTGATGCTAAAGTCGTACTTTAGTTTAATCACCAATGCATCACAAAACAGATAAAACCAAATGTAAAAGACAATTTCCACCAAGTCTGAGTTCTCATGCAACAAGCAATTATAATTGCTCCATTTCAGTTCCAAACTACGTTATTATTCGTGTCATCTTGCGGACCCATATTCTGGCCAAGTGGTCATCAAGCGTTCATTTCACAGGTTTATGTAGAGAAGCCGTAATTAGGTTATTTTCGGCTTAATATTCGGTTTTAAACGATGCCTTACTTTGGTTATTCATATTCATTTTCTTTATTGTACACAAATAAATTTACAGACAGAAACAGCTTACAAAATGGACATGTACAAAGGCGAGCTTAACCCTAATAAGAGTTTTCATGCAGCAAACCTTTGAAGATAGAGTTAACTTTGAGACAAAGTTTATTTATTTGTGTTTTTGTACACTCCCCTACCTTTAAAATCTCTTTCTAGCCTCAAAGGTTTGCTGGAAGAAAACTTTTCTTAGGGTTAAACTCGGCTTTGTACAATACCTCTATTTCTGTATTTTTAAATGTATTTTCTTGTGTTCAATAAATAATAAAGAATGTTATAGTACCGAAATTTTAATCATTTGAATACTTTCTACTAATTTTACGTTTGAAAAAATCGCACAAGTACGAGTCTGTCTTACAAACCGAGGGTTCCGTAACATATATGTTTTATGTGATATAACTACAAAATAATCTATTTCAGATTGTTTCCTTTTTTTTTGTGCTGTCAGAAGCCTTCTTGGCAAATTTCATGGTTTCATGGTCAACGGAAAGTACCCTGTAGATATTGATTTATTTTTGAGCAAAAATAACGCATAAACAACCGTATTTTTCTATCGCGTTGACTTAGATTCTTGATTTTTTTACAGCTCTAAGGGGCCTATGTATGCGATATTAATTTCAACTTGATACCTTCACGCACTATTGAGAGAAAATAGTCTTGACAGACGGATAACGAAGTGATCCTATAAGGGTTCCTTTTTTCCTTTTGAGGTACGGTACCCTAAAAATGTATTTATATGACCATTGACATATTTTTTAGCATCTGTTTCGGCTTCGCCTTCATTTTCGGCCTAAGATCTTTAGTCCTACTCTATAGCACCCTTCTCTAGCAAGACAGTGATGCATGCTTTAATTTATAAACCTCCTATCTTTTGAATATGAAACAGCTCTAATAATATTCCAGTAAGGTTGAAAATAGCATAATGTTGAGAAGTGAGAACTTTGAGTCACGAATGCCTATTGTCCTTTGTAAGTGAGACAAGCTGATACTTTGCTTGTGATACTTTGCCGTAATTTGCACATTTATCATTTTTGTGTTTAAAAAAAGACGAAAATTAACAGGTAGGAAAAATTATACGTGTCATTTTGTAGAAGTAAGAGATCTTTAGTCTAAAATGAAATACACAAAAACATACACTTTGATCGTGAAAAAAACTGCAATACTGCATTTTGATTTTATGTTAGAAACCTTATACTCCTACAATGTTCGTAGCCCCCTACGCCGTAGCTCATCTGTAGCAATGTGTAGTAAAAGGTGCTACGAGACGTGAAAGCTAAGTGAATCCAAGCAATTTTGATTATATTCCATCCTTATTTATTCACATAGATCCAAAGGCTGCAAAGAGATCGCTTTTAGCGATAATGTGTTTGTTTATTTATATTTAAATGGTGTTACTTTATTAAAGACTATTAGTAAAGATTATCTATCTATCTATGCATAATTTCAAGCCGTATTTTTTCAGACCTTTACATTTAATTCAAATACATTAAATTAATTATAAAATAACAAATTTAAATTTAAGGCTCAACAAATAATTATTAAAACGCACTGTTTTCGTGATTAATTACAAAAGCTTAACAATATAAATAAAACGTGTATTTCATGAATGGAGGTTGAACTAAAATAACCAAATTTGGAAAGTGTGTCATTTCTATGAACTCAATGTGTTATTGCGGTATGTTGAATGAAGGAAAAAAACGACCTTTGTCCAGCAGTAGGACAGTATGGGCTATTAAAATAGTTTTTTTTGCAATTTTTTAAGTGCCCGTATAAGAAAATAATGTTTATGTAATTTTCTAAGTAATAATTTTATACTCGTTCAGTAACAATAATATGTGCAGTGATCGCGAAAGATTGAAAAATACTATAATACCTTGTCTTATGGGCGATGGACTTGCTTCACGTGACGACAATAACAATGTTTGGACTTGCCTCTGACTATCTCCTTGTAGGATATCTTCACGGGTTTGCGTACTGTATAAGAGACCCGAAAATGTCATCATGGGCATTGATATAATTAGTTGTTAAGAAAAGTAGAATTCTTTATTAATTTATATTATGTATTCTACAAAATTTTAATACCCACTTTTTTTGTAAATTATTTCGTGTTATTATTTTTTCATGTAAAAATTTCATGTTAAAGTTAACAGGCGAGCTAAATTGCCGCGTCAAATTTATAAGTTTAGTATTACATAATATAGATTCAATTTGCTTTAAGTCCAGCACTATATTAATTTGTTTATAATATACGGTAATATAACTGTGTATCTAAGTATTAATAAATAAAATAAATAAAAATAAAAAGGAGCATAAAAAACAAAAGTTATGTAACACTACAATTACGATTCCATCGAGTCGGTGGGAAGATAACTAGACGTAGATACCGTCGGTCGTCACCGTCGAGTGGCGTAAGCAATATATAAGTGACTACGTACTCACTCATAGATTGTTTACGGTATTAAAATTAGTTATGAACCTACAGTATTTTAGTCCAGGTGAATGGATTAGCTACCTACCAACTAGACTTAGACTTAATCAGATTGATGCCCCCTTGTATCTACTGATTCAGTTAAAGTGGTTGTAAAAATGTTCTAATCTATGTATAACAAAGTCGGATTGGTTACACCATTTAACTCAAGAACGGCTTGGCTTCGCCCCGATTATCAGAATAACTATTAAAATATCGGAAAAATTAACGCAAAAAAATTCTACCGGCGACGTACATTGACAGTCTGCGTCATATGCATGACAAGGCTGTACGAAGTTTGCCGGATCAGCTTGTAATAAATAAATATTACTTTTACTAAATTGTTGTAATTTAGAATTGGGTATTACATTGGTGGCGATTCTGTTGTTTACGCTGACTAACTAAAATTGTGTAAAATACGAACGCTCTTATTTTGTTCACACTAAAGATCAAATTAGAATGACATTTAAAGTGACATTTCTAAACTTAAGTAATTTTTGTTATGGTGGCATGTTTGCGGGCCAGTTTTAGTGATCAAATTGGTGTTGACTAAAACTAGCCCGCAAACACGCCTTCTTATTTAAAAATACTTACATTTAGAAATGTCACTTTAAATGTCATTCTAATTTGGTCTTTAGTGTGAACAAAATAAAACGTTCGTATTTTACACAGTTTTAGTTAGTTAGCGTAAACAACAGAATCGCCACCAATATCTAAGATTTATTATCATAGTAATACGCATAAACAAACTTACGCATAGCATCTGTGTTTGAATTTGTAATTTGGTTCATGTGTTACTAACTCCTAATTATGTTATTACAAAAAGAAGAGAGTTTTGGATTGTTATTTTGATACTTTATTGTTATTTTTTTTATTAAATTTTTACATACTTTGTCTTTTTGGCATGCCATAATTTTTTAAAGTTTTAATACTAAAATCAAATTTTATTGTAGCAGAATATAAAAAATGGATTTAAATTTACAAAAACTATAACCCTACAACTTCACAATATCTTTTAAGTTCCAAAAGGATTGAGGAGACGAACCTTCACTTCTTAGAACGGCACTTGAAGAAGATAATTTAATATTCATCAATCTATTCCAGTAAAATTTTCTTTTCATCGAATTTTGAGTCCTTTTATTTATAGGTAGAGTTGTATTTTCCCCAGCAGCCAATTTCGGTACCAACTTGTCAAATACAAATCGTTCAAGAAACCTATTTCGTCCACACACATCGTGCAAGTAGAATGTGGGCACTTTATTTTTTACCCGAATAAAGCATTTGAAGCCTAGCTTGCAGAATCTCGAAAACGGAGAATAACATACATTATGTAAGATTTTAATTTTCGAGACTTGAATCCGCAACCTTCCTCTTGATACGAGGATGCACTACCAATTGTGCTACAGGCTCTTGTCAAGCTCGGGAAGAAAGCATGTAGCACAATTGGTAGTGCATCCTCGTATCAAGAGGAAAGTTGCGGGTTCAAGTCCTGTCTAGACTTGAAAATTTTTGAGATGGTTTTTACGATTTGGGAATTTTCCGTAAGTGTTTGAATAACATTATAAAAAATAAAAACATACATAAGAGTGCTACAAAGATTCTCCCGTGCTAATCTGCTGCTAAAGCTGACATTAAGTCAACGTGCCATAATTTAAAAATTTCATTGTACATGTTTTTCAATACCATATTACTTATTTCAATAATAAAAACGCACAGAAAAATTTAACTAATTACGAAAAATACCCGTTAAATCAGTAATTATGTACAGTGATTGCGAAAAATTGAAAAATACTAATTACGATTGAACTATCTTGCCGTTGGAAAGAAGTGACTGGAAAGAATGGAAGGAGGCTTATCTCTAGCAGTGGGACACAGGGAGCTGAAAATACTAATTAATAATAAGTTTATTACAAAAGTTTAGAAAATTATTGAAACACAATACAAAATAGATAAAACTTTATATTTTTATCTTTTTCCTTATATCTTTATTTATTCAGTTTAATTTATAAATAAATAAATAATAAATAAATATAAATAAATATAGCTGGACATTTCACACAGCGCTCTCTAGCCCCAAACTAAGCAGAGCTTGTACTATGGGAACCAGATAACTGATAGAATACTTATATACTTTTTTTTTGTAAATACATACTTATAATATATAGAAAAACATCCAGACCCGGAACAAATATCTATCAGATCATACAAACATTTGTTCCACGGTGGGAATCGAACCCGCTACCTCCTGCGTCTCAGTCGGCTATTCGCCCACTGCACCACGGAGGTCGTCACTTGATTTACTTATTATTATGTTTAAAATTTTGATCGTGAGTTCATTACCCAACCATTATACGTTCAAATATAGCATCATACGTAAGCACGTTTCATGCGAGCATCCACATTTTTCGCACCTATTTTGCATGAGCTCCACGCCGAATCAATTCTAATGCAAATCAAAGGCAAATACCGGAGAGGCCTCTTTTATTCATGAGTAACTATAGGGAATTGGTGTTGCCAGAATGGAGAGGAAGTGTGTAGCATTGCCTTATAACATGGGTATTAAAATATTTGTTATATTTAGGCTTGGTCAGACCAAGACCTCAAATATACTAAATTTCTAAGTTAATTAGACACCTGTGTAAGCCAACGGCTAACATAAAGTGGATATCACTAACATATTGAACATAAATGTTTTGGGTATTTTGTGAATGCTTTTTTAATATTAAGGGAAATCTAAATTCTGTCTAATACTCGTATTATAAATGCGAAAGTTTGGATGTTTTTTTATTTATTTGTTTGTTTGTTGGTTACTCAACCACGTTGTAACAGCTCAACCGATTTCGATAAAATTTAATATGTCGATAGGTTATGACTTGGCTATATTCATGGGCTACTTTTTATTGACAAACCAGGCATGCAAAGCCGCTGGCGGAAGCTAGTTGAGCGAGCGAAGCGAGATCTCCAAATCAACTTGGGCAAATCGGCATTGTACGTATGTATGTATGTATGTTTGTTGGTCCGAGGATAACTTTCTAAGCGTTGATCCGATCATCGTGAAATTTGATAAATTAGTAGGTAGTGATGGCACAATTTTGGTGTGACTAAATGAGCTAAAAATGTTGTGAGATTGCTGGGATATTGGGGTTCAAGCAGGGTAAAAATAATTAAAATGAGACTTTTAGGTCAAGTGGGACTACAAATGAAAGGTCTGTGTTAATACATTTCGACTACGTTTTTGATTTTATTAAAGTCTTTGTAGTTTTTGAGTTATTAGCCATAATAAAAACTAAACGTTGGCAAAATTCACAGGGTACACCAGTGACATCATAGTGCTGAAATTTGGTATGCGTGTATCTTTGGTAACACAAGTATGGGCAAAAGTCTGTAATCCAGAATAACTGCAATATCTATCCCAAAAAAAGTAACCAAAATAGATGAACTCCCGTTACCTGTAATTTGAATCAAACTGCAGGTCACGTAATCTGGTTATGAGTATCGTGGCACTATTTTGATAGTCAAAGATTACAAATAATATTTCTTTGTATTTATGGGAGACTTGCGAGATCTCAGTTCGGGGCGAACCACTAGTTATTAATAATTTTACAATGTATAACAATGTGTATAATTAATTACACTTAGAAACACTAATTAGTCCTGGATCAATATTTTGACATGTCGATATTCCAATGTTACATCATTTGGTTTTGCTGTTCGTATTTTGACAGCTGTCAAATCCAACCGATTTTCACGAGTTTACTTAAGATTAAACTAGTCTACAATAGTAAGCATAAAACGTTAAACTTTCAACGAATTGGATTGTTAGAGAGCATAAGCTTCGGCTATTAATCTACTAATTCTTCTTAATAAATGAGATAGTTTGTGTGAATATTTGCAATAATACAGGAACGGCTGAATCGATTTATAGTTCGCGGAACAACAACAAAGGCTTGATACGAGTACCTCTTGAGCGAAACTGTGTGCAGATGATAGTCCTACTATATTACTCATATTTATTTTAGAAGGTAATCGTATATTGAGTCCTAAAAAACATAAAGTCAAAGTCAAATATTTTTATTCATTAAAATCACAAGGATCACTTTGAAACGTCAATTTTACTGCCTGTTCTTTCGTGACCAAGCCAGGAAAGAAAGGCAAGAAATAGAATAGTTAGAATAGAAGAGCAAAGAATAGTTCTAGCTAGCTCGATAGAGCTGATTGACTAACACTTAATGTGAAAAATTGTTTGTTAGATGCTCCTTGAGTGGTTCAAGCGAGCACAGGATTGGAACGAGTGGCACGAACAAAGAGAGGCGTATGCCTAGCAGTGGGTCGACACGGGCTGAAAATGATGATGATTAGTGTCTCAGAACAATGATCGAACATGTTCTTAGGTTAGTAGTTAAACTATTTTTTTCTATTTTTGTGCCACAATATCAAAATGTATTTTTCTTTCTCCCAACAGTATGTCGCAAAACAAGGTCGTATATTTTGAATACAGAAAGCTTGATTCGAGAAACATTAAGCTTGGCTTGCAAAACGATCCCTTAACGTATTGAGCGACTAAACATGTTTAAATTTGACGTAATTGTATGATTTGATAACTCTCTAAATCATATTTAATCCCTAGATATGTTAAGACATCGTTGCGCAAGTTGGCTTTAAGTTTCGATCTAATTTCAATGAGAATCAATGTCATTTAGTGCCGGTTTCCATCAAAGAGGAAATATGTAAATTCAGCCAGTAAAATCACGTCAAAATCATAGAATAAAATAGAATAGAATAGAATAATCATTTATTTGGTACACACAAAATGACACATGAAACAATATTAAGGAACAGTAGATACAATTAAATCCATTATGACAGTTCAACTCATCATCTACGTGGCGTTACTATTGGTTGATTACACTCATCTCTTATCCGCTCCACTATGGTGTAAACCGGCCCATAACGTACGGTCGGTATGCAACCGAAAGTTCAGGCTCTTTGAAAGCCTTTTTCTCCCGCCAAGCAGCATTGCTGTGTTTCGGTTTGAAGGGTATGGTTGCCGGTGAAATTACAGGCACATGAGGCTTTACACCTGTATACCTCAAGTTGATGGCAATGCATCGTAGGGCATATTTCTAACATGCGTGACCTACGAGGCAATTCTCTGTTATAGGCGATGGTTACCATATAACATCAGGTGGGTTATAAGTTTGTTCCATCTCCATATAGTATAAGAAAAAAAATCTGCATTGTACGAAACTCATACTTAGAACGCTCACGTTTGCAAAAAACGTACCATTCTTAGAAAATTAAGATCCGGAATGTTGACTCCAGTCCAATTTCCTCCGAATTCTTTACCTAAATTAAAATTCTTCACCCGTCTAATGCCAGTTGAACTTGACAAATCTCGAGGTCTTGCTCAACGTCGAAACACACACCCTACAAATGGTAGCCCCCAAATTAAACTCCCCGAAGTTTGTTCAAAGTTGTCACTGTGAATGGGATTAAACTTGAAGTCTTGGAACTTTGGTTTAACCAGTAATATGACATAGCAGCAATGAAGTTTTGATGTAGCCAATATCGTTACTCTTAGAGTATTTACAGAGGTTTCGGTTTTTGTCAGTCATTGTCAGATATTTTATTATATTTGTTTAACATTATTAATGATCGAGCGAAGCGAGATCTCTAAATCAACATGGGCAAATCGGCGTTGTATGTATGTATGTATGTATGTTTGTTTGTTCGAGGATAACTTTCGTAGCGTTTAACCGATCATCGTGAAATTTGGTATATAATGATGACACAATTTTGGTGTCTAAATGAGCTGAAAATGGGGGGGTTGTAGAAATATTAAGGTTCAAGAGGGGTACAAAAAAAAACAAAATGGGACTATCCGGTCAAATGGCACGATGTATTCGTGAGTACATTTCGACCTCGTTTTTATTTTTAGTTTAAACCGTGCAATTTTTAAGTTTTTAGCCATAATAAAAACTCAACTTTGACAAAATTCACAGGGTACACCAGCGACCCCACAGTGGTGCTGAAATTTGGTACGCGTGTAGTTTTAGTGACACAAACATAGGGAAAAGTCTGAAATTCAGAATAACTGCATATCCTACCCGAAAATTAACCAATTAACATGAACTCCCGTTATCTGTAATTTGAATGAAACTGTAGGTCAAGTACTTTGGTTATGAATTTGTGGCTCTATTTATTAGTCAAAGATTAAGGCCGGCTTGCATAACGATCTTTAAATGCATTTAGTGACTAAAAATGTTTAAATTTTACGTGTTTGTATGATTTGACCACTCTTTAAATCATATGTAGCCACTACATACGTTTAGGCGTCGTTGCGCGAGTCGCCCTAAGAATATTTTTTTTGTGTTTTGGGAGACTCGCGAGATCTCAGTTCGGGGCGAACCACTAGTGATTACGAGTAAAATAATAACAATTACTACATCGATTAAACTATAGTTACTATGGTTTACTAATATTATTTTGTAATTTGTATGTATAATTTCAAATTTCTATTCAAAGTCTTTTCAAGTGTAAATTATTATTATTTATCTATCAATGTATTTAGTAATTATTTTATAACGATAATTCTAAGCTAATTGATTAAATTCAATTGTAATTTTGTTATATACTATCAAGCCCGGCGGAGGGCATTAGTATGCCATAACACAGGTTTACCTAGTTTGGATACTAATGCGATCCCACCAGAATCCGTCTATGTGAAAGATAATTACTTCTAGGATTGTTTATGTTAATTTGATGTCTGTTATAATTTAATAAATTTCATTTCATTTCTATTCATATGGGACTGTACTGCCTTTACAGTGAATAGCATCAAAGAACTCATAAGAAATCGATATCTTCTTCACTGAGTTTAAGCGAAGCGCCCTTGTTAATAGCGCTTCCTTTATCAGGTTAGTCCTAACCTTGGGTACTAGGAGCGGTTTAAAATTTTAATTCGAAATCAATAATTCTGAACACGGGTATCAAAGCTATTACAATTTTATAGCAGCATACCATGTAAGGATTCACAAATTATTTTTAAATGCTCTCTATTTTTTCACATATTTAAATACCCTGTCACGGTATTCATGGCAAGTTATGTTTTTTTACAAGCAAAATAACAATTTTATTTATTTGGGTATCAATTAACGCAATTGACCCCCTTCAATTAAATATATAAATATAAATATTGGTGGACATTTCACACAGCGCTATCTAGCCCCAAACTAAGCAGAGCTTGTACTATGGGAACCAGATAACTGATAGAATACTTATATACTTTTTTTTTGTAAATACATACTTATAATATATAGAAAAACACCCAGACCCGGAAAAAATATTTGCAGATCATGCAAACATTTGTCCCGCGGCGGGAATCGAACCCGCTACCTCCTGCGTTACAGCCGACTATACGCCCACTGCGCCACGGAGGTCGTCAAAACTAGATTCTATACGGGGTGCGAGAAGCTATGTTCATATTTTAAAGATCTAGGTACTTCGATTTTAGTCCTTGGGACCATTATCTAGACTAATTTCAGTGCACCTATTAACAATTCTAGTTTTCTCTGGACCTCGTTAAATGCAAAACACGTGAAACTCCATGTAAGCTTTCGTTGTATCTAACTTTGGATCAACTAGCTACTTAGTACGAGTTAGAATACTAACAACTTTAGTTTTAGCACAAGTATCTTGCGAAATTGCAAAAACTGCGTAAAGCAAATTTCGCACAAAGAGCTGTATAAAGCAATTATATGACTTATTTGCGAATTTTTATCTTGAGTATAAATATTTGTGAGGAATTTGTAGCACAAGAAACTTGTGCTATATGTACCTACGAGTACTAACTAATTTGCGCTCTCATTGGTTACTAACAATACTAACAACATACTAATTTCTTTGTTCACAGATTGCCGGCTTTTCATCTAACGCTTGGAACCGTGCTATAATCATCGTAACGTAACGTATTAATTACCAAAAAATAAACAAAATCTTTCTCAATAGAGGAATTTCTTAAGAATACTAAACACTTCAGATGCATTATTAAAGAAGAATTCTAAGTGTGTTTGAAAGCATCGTGAATCACAGAGACGACATCAGACCTGCTCGTCTAACAATGGAATAAGTGCTGTGATGTGTGCGATGCATGGGTGTAAAGTGTGTGCGTCGCGTAATGGTGCGGTTTGATTAGCGGAGCGGGAGCGAGTAAAGCTGGGTGCGTTTCGTGTAAAGCACGGCTTCGTCGGTGGAGGGGAGGGAGGGTGCGGGCGAAGAGCCCGCGCCCTCGCCCGCGCCCGACGCGGAGGCCCCGGGGCGCCGCCGCCGCCACCACCGCCCGCTCTACCGCCGCCTCTTCCACTATGTCCGCACCGCGTGGACTGGCGTCAAGTTTGCACTAGGTTCGTATACTTTATTTGTTGACACCAGTCGAGTACTTTTCTTAATGTTCAAATTAAAACAAATGTTCCTCAGGTAAAATTGAAGGTGGATTTGAAAATGTAGGTTAAGAAAATAGTGTGATTTCTACTTGGCTGATATCAACAAAGCATTGTAATTATGATTATAATTAAACATCTAACATGCATCAATCGTATGTAGGTACATGCACGACTCATTAACGTAGTAACGTACTTCATACTCTTCATTAGAAAACGACCTAAAATTAATTACAATACACTGATGATGAGTATTGTACCTTTTGAAACTGCATATAATTTTTACTTATTATTGGTTATTTAGCATAATTTCTCACGAGTCATTGTATTATCCCGTTTTATTTAAAATGATGATTAAGTAAATGTTTGCATAAAACTCAGCCTTACAACGATTTTGTAGCTAGAGTTAACGAGCTCGCAAACTTACCCTATGAGGAAAAAATTACTTTCCACTGTGCCTATTTCCACTCTATTTGGCAAACCCACTTTTTACTGTTTCTCAAAAATATCCGTCTCTGGTAAAAGCGCTCCATAACTTCCAACTCAAATTGTTTACGACTTTGTATGAACGTTAATTACTCGTAAACATTTTCGGCTAAATACTTGCTACGGATTAATGCAGCGCCAACTGTAACGTAGGTGCGAGGTGAAAAACTCGAAAGTTCCAGAATATTCTACCAGAATATTGCTCGCCCGTTTGAAATCAGACAACAATACGGGTATAGGACATGCTCGTCACATACCGAACATCGTGTTTTGTGGAATGAAAATCGACGACTTCTGAAAAGTTTCGTTTCAAAAGTGGTTCGCAGCAATTTTTGAACGCAATTATTTTGTAGAAATCCTCTTTCTAAAAAGCCTGTCCGAATATGCTAACTTTATTCAGACCTACATTGATGTATTATTTTGTTGGATTTTAGCCAAAAACTTCAAATAACATTTTTGGTAGAGCCTCGAGCAGAAAATATTATGATTGGATTCAAATTTTTTTACGGTTCGGTTCTAATATAAAGCCGGTAAACACGAGTTAAATTCTGCTGAAAACAAATAACAACGTCAAAGTCAACATTACGTTATATAAATATCTGGCGTTGCAACTCCTCGTCACTGCTATATTATGACCGTAATTTTTTTCAAATCAAATCACATCATTTATTTGCATCAAATAAGGTTTTAACAAAGTTCTTAAAATTATTATAGATCCAACTTATTTTTACCACAGAGGCAGGCAAATTATTAAAACATAAATAAATTAAATTATTACAAATTACAAAATAAGAACTAATAAAAATAAGTCAGGAACACAAACAAACCAAAATAAAATAAATAGCAAATAAAATTAATTGATCAAATACAGATGTCAGGCAATATTAATTATACATTACCTACGTCAATATTAATATTCATTTATCTAGTAAATATTCCTGAATGCCGTAGTAAGCTTTCTCAATTGAAAAAAAATATTAATTTATTTTTAAACATATTATATGTACATTATCCGTTTCAAAAATTGATTTTGGTAACTTATTAAATAACCTAGTCATATATGACGTTCTTCGCTTTTAAGAAAAGTCTGCAAACTGGTTACTACTTTCTCCCAGTTCGGAGCCACAACTCTCAGTAAGAAACGGGATCACATAAAGTTAGTCCATAATAACATGACGTTAGTAGTTCTCTCAAGTATAATCAATAAATTGAATGCGTGCGAAATTGTACGTGGCGCTTGATATATATAGTTTGGGATAGCGCTGTGTGAAAAGTGCGGCATTATTTGTTTATTTATACTCGTTGTTTTAACTATAATATAACCTGCGTTATAATTACAGGTGTTAGATTTTAAGTTTATTATGTACTAGCTGACCGGGCCGCGGCTTCGCATGCGTGGTATTTCAATAAAAACATTACCCTCATTTTTTGCACTCGGGTAATAATTAACCTTTGTCTTTCCCCAGAATATAATCTATCTCCTTGCCAAATTTCATTACGATCCGTTTAGCAGTTTAGTTATGAAAAGGTTACAAACAAACAGTTATTTTCGCAGTTACTATGTATGTAATATACATATTAATCTTCCTCTTGAATCATTCTATCTATTGCGGGAAACAACATTAAAATTCGTTGAGTAGTTTAAAAGATGTAAGGTAACAGATAGCGAAAGCGACTTCATTTTATACTATGTAAAATAAAAGAAAAGAAGATCAAGATGTTAGAAACATATGTTCCACGACGGGAATTGAACCACAGCAGGCTTTTCATAAGCGCTACGAGGTGGTCAAGTATGATAAAGAGCTGAGTTAAGCTACGTATCTAGTATATTAAAACCTACCACATCTTCAAAATCGCAACCGTTGGAAAACGCGGTTATAGTTTGGCTTTCACTTGATCTTTCTCTCAGGAAGTCTGCAGCTCGCTGCGCTTACCACTTCCCTAAGCGAACAAAATGAGCCAGTAAATTCCCTTCGCCCGACTTAATAATCGATCTCATTCGGTTTCGAATAGTCCCGTGGTCCTTGCTACTCGTAGGCTTGTGGTGAATGGTTGCCCACAATTTACACTACACTACAAATAAGCTTTAAATGTCTTCATTATTCTCCATTATACGAAAATGTTGGAGATATAAGACTGAAATATATTCAATCAGCTTTTCTCTGCGTTGTTGTTATTTTGCTCTTGCTCAGATAACTTTTTAATGACATTTATTTTAATTCTATAACTCATCGCTTCCAGTATTTCGGTTTTAATTTATTTTTAATCCGTTTTCTTGCAAGCCGCCTTTATCTACAACAGAGTAGTAGAATAGTTGTTCTATCTTGTTAGATTTATTTATTTATTTAGTCGCTGAATTTGACTCTGGTATTTTTGCAAGCAATATAATACTAATATAATTAATTCGAAAGTACCTCTGTCTGCTTGCTACGTTTTCAAGACCGATTTTGATGAAATTTGGTAAATAGATAGATTAAGAATAGGAATAGGACTTAAGCTGTTTTTTATTGATCAACAACGCGTTCAAAACCGTGGGCGGAAGCTTATTATACAGGGTTATTGGTAATTCGACGTATTGCCGTCACGCCATGATAGATGGGTTCATCGGCTACCAATTGAACTATAAAATGTTTCATGCAAATGTGAACCAGTTTCAAGATATCGCGCCTTCAAGATATAGAACCTTAAATAAATACAACACCATTTTTTTAAATTTCAACTGAACTCATAATTTGAATGCTAGGAGTTCAGGTCATAAAACGTTGCGGTTTCCACTTCAACAAAAGACGTCCTTAGAGTAATAATTCGGGGCTAATGGTCGAAAATGCCTATACATTTACCGAAAGGTTAGTGGGGTCTCAGCCTGATCGTTATGCCGAATTTATATAGAAAACAGCCAAGAAAATTTAAATAAAATTATTGTCTTTCTTTGAGGCTTTTTATATCTTTCACGTAGAGCAATAAATTTGCTCTGATTTTGATTAAGTACGAGCATCACCCGCTGCGTGGTTTTTCAAAAAAAAAACTGCGTAGTCAGGTAAAAAGTAGCCTATTTCACAATTCCGGTCATTAACTAAATGTATATCAAATATCATAGAAATCGGTCCAGCTCTTTAGTCATGAAAATGTTACAAACAGACAGAGTTACTATCAAATTTATAATAATCTCACTTATATATTATAAACTAGCTTCCGCCAGCGGTTTCGCATGCGTTGCTTGTCAACAAAAAGTAACCTATGTTAATCCAGTTATTATATAACTTAATACCACCTCCGACCTCCGTGGCGCAGTGGGCGAATAGCCGGCTGAGACGCAGGAGGTAGCGGGTTCGATTCCCGCTGCGGAACACATGTTTGCATGATCTAAAGATATTTGTTCCGGGTCTGGATGTTTTTCTATATATTATAAGTATGTATTTACAAAAATAAGTATATAAGTATTCTATCAGTTATCTGGTTCCCATAGTACAGGCTCTGCTTAGTTTGGGGCTAGATAGCGTTGTGTGAAATGTCCAGTAATATTTAAAAAAATATATATATTTAGTTATTAGTTTGTTATCTACGTACACCAAATTTCATCGAAATGGGTTTAGCCCTTACGTCTTGATTGAGTAACAAACAAACAAACAAACATCCAAACTTTCACATTTATAATATTAGTGTGATGTGAAAGTTACATATTTGTTACTCAATCACGTCGTAGCGGCTGAACTGATTTAGATAAAATTGGATATAAAGGTAGAATATGACCTGGATTAAAACATAGGCTACTTTTTATTGATCGACTACGCGGGCGAAGCTGCGGGCGGAAGCTAACTTATAATTTTAGTATGGATAAATTACTGATGTTTTTTAGTAATAAAACTTTAGAGATTTATTTTAATCATTATTACTCTAATAAATGGAGGATTTGCCACATACCGTTTTATCGGTATTATGCCCCATAATATTTCAGTTCAATTCGTGAACCTTGATGAAAAATCCTAAAATATTGATATTTGTGAACTCATCCTAATGAAGGTTCACGCATTGAAACGAAACATTGTCGATCGTAAAACAATAAAACTTTACGTGTTAAATGTCGTATTAATAATAAAGACTGAACTTTTTTTTAATAGAGTTCTCCTTGGTAATCTGCTTACCGTCTGACTGTATTCCTATCACCAACTGGTTAATTTTCACTTCGGTACAAGAAAGTCCTCGAAGAATCCCTTAAATTGTTCCTGCACAAATTCCTTGTCGTTTCATTCAATTGAAGGGCGATTTGTATAGAATGTTCGCATTAAAGTTAAAGGTAGTTTATTGATTTTTTTATTTGTTTTCAGTACCAAAAAGGGTTTTATCTCTTTGACTTTAATTTCTGACTATAAATAATAAATAATGTTGAATAATTACTAAACTAAGCAATGCTTGAACTATTGGAACATAACTTATAGAATAATTACTATAATGCAAACATTTGTTCTATGGCGGAAATCCAACGCGCAATCTCCTGTGTCACAGCCGGCTATTAGCCCACTGTACCACATAGGTTGTCAAATATATTATTACCATTGTTTTACCAACATTACTTGACAGAAAATTTTAAAACATACGTAGGTACAGTATTATTATTTTTTTACCCTACACTTTCCCACTGCTGGGCAAAGGTCTCCCCCATGTTCCTCCACATCTCACGATCACTCGCCACGTCCCACCAGCCATCTTGGAATGCATCGAGGTCGTCACGCCAACGCTTCCTCGGCCTGCCCCGGCTTCGACGCCCATCTGCAGGCACCCATTGTGTGACACACACACACACAGTATTATAATAATAAAAAATAAATAATAAATAATTTATTCAACAACAAACTTAAAAATATCACAATAAAAATTCAATGGTTTACTAGGTATAATACAATTCAGGATGGAAAACATAGGTACCCAAGCTAGGATTGACCTGTATGATGGCATTCCTATACCTCCCTCCGGACTATGGTTCATAATGGAATGATCAGTGAATGTACATATGTGTGAGTGTGGGAATATGTTGGTTGTGAAATTTGTGTGTGTGTATGTGTGTTAACTCAAATAGCTACTTAACTCCAGTAAAAGTGTGCAAAGTCAAACTAAAAACCATTTCTCTATATAAACTTATTTATAACTCATATTAACTTATTTTTATTTTTAAACTTATTTATTAACAGTGCTTGAAATTTCAAAGTCATCATCAAATCACCGACAGAGTCAACTATTTTAAGAATGATTCCTGATTTTCATTTAGTTTCTGTCTGTTTCCAACCAACAATAGATCGACGTAGCTATTGGAATTGGACTAAAATGCAAATCGTCAGCAAACGGTTTCCCTTTGAGCTTTTCAAACATCACATACGGGACGAGTGCTTTGTTTGACAGACGAAATAATGATTTATTTTGCAGAACGCTTTATAAAGTTGAAATTTAGTAACACTCCATACGGTTTGCAAAGTCATATGATCGTCAGTCACCATCACGGTGGTTATAGGCATCGCCATGGGTATAGCACCACCTGCCATCAGGCGGGATGTTGCTTATGTTACAGAGAAGTCTACTCAGGTAACCGAACGCCGACACCCCCTTTCTGGCCACCAAATTCCAGCAGCCCGTTAGAAAAATCGCAAGAGCTTTATACGCACCACCCTAGCCACACAAGACCACCCGGCGGCATTGAAAATCAACGCATGGAAGGAGACGCACCCACCCCCGTCTTATTTTGTTACTCCACAGGAACACCTTTGCCCAGGTCATGATCTGCCTTGGCCAGTCTGGAAGTCAATAAACAGACTCCAGACCCAAATTGGCCGCTCAGACAAAGCCTGTGTAAATGCGGTAAAAGAGTCTCCTCCCGGACTGAATATAATGGTGGTTAGGGGTATCTGTGTCCCGGGTATACAGGGGAGGAACACGGGGGGGGGGGGAAGCCAGTCGGAGTCTGACTTACCGTTTCCATGGGTGACAGATTTCATTTTGATGACAGGGTCGCAGCGTCTTGCCCAGCACTATACCATTTTCTTAACTCCTTGTCTTATAACGTCAGTCGTCGAACCGCAGATTTCTTAGACTTTTTAGCTCAATCATTATGTACATATTTACCTCCACCTCAAAAAGTTTATATAAGAGAGTAGATTATATCTCTGTATAACTTATTAAAATATAAACGAACAACTTACAGCATCTTATTTCAATTTTATTATAATAAAACATCTAACTATCAAAAATAAATTAGGAGATTTTACGTAATACAATGCCGCAGTTTTTATGCGAATTCAAATTATTATTGTTATTATAAGCCTGTTGTGTCCCACTGTAGGGCAAATGCCTCCCTTTCCTCTTTCCACTTGTCTCTGTTGATTGCAAGTAGGGGCCAATCCTTGAGGTAGGAGTTTAGCTTTTCCCGCCACCTTCGCCTGGGCCTTCCACGCGGGCGCCGTCCGTAGTTTGGAAGCCATTCAGTGGTGGTCTTCGCCCACATTGTGTCTGGCATACGGCAAACGTGTCCGGTCCAGTCCCAATTGAGTCTTCCAGCTTTTTGAGCGACGTCGGCCACCTGTGTTCGGGAGCGTATGACCGAGTTCCTGATTCGGTCCGTAAGTGTCACGCCCAGGATACTGCGCTCCATTGCACGTTGGCATACCCCAAGGGAGGACTTTTGACGATTTGTTAGCGACCAGGTTTGCGCACCATAGGTGAGGATGGGGAGAATGCATATGTCCATGAGTTACCGCGTTAGAGAAAGTGGAAGCGGTCCTTTCATTAAGTCTTTCATGGACCAATAGCTTTTCCAGGCGTTTTCCGTGCGTCTTCCAATCTCTGGTTCTTGTCTTGCCTGGAAAAAAACTAATTGGCCCAAGTATATGTACTCATGGACATATTCAATCCTCACACCCTCAACCTCTATTTTCCTCTGCGTGCCGTTCGTCATCACCTTCGTTTTCGAAGCTATTCAAATTCTTTAAGAAAAATTATAGCTTTTCAATTCACTCTTAAACATAAAAGCGCCAACACCTGTCTGTATGACGTCAATAGTAAAGCAACATTGTATAACTTGGTCGAATTTGATGCAGCAGCACGCGCGATGTCGTTCGAAGCCTGATTATGCGAGGCGCGGCCCGATAACGTCAGAGATAACGTCAGAGATCGTGTACAGCGATTGTTATAATTTTATACCACTTTTAGAACTACACAATTTTGAAACAACTTGAGACAGACCACATCTCTTGACCTCTTCTATCTTGATGACTCTACATAAGTTAAGAACTTTGACTAACTAAGTTTTCACTTTAGACCTTTAGTAGGTCATACTAAAGAAATTTTGAGACTCCTTGACAAATAACTTTGACCTCCTCTATCTCGATGACCCTGCATAGGTAGCGTTAACCAACTAAGTTAACGGTCGCATCATAATTTTTCATTCCATTGGATAAAATGATAACTTGGCAATCGAAAAAGCACGTGATAGAAAAGGCCGGCTGTCCTCATAAGTCATGTGATACGAGTATACGATCGAACGTGTTATTTCTGTCTGCATTAAATTACTCATTTAATTCAGACCAGTTCATAATTAGCCCAACGCATCAAATTGTCTCCAAACAAATGCTTGGCACATCACCAATAGTCTAGTTGAGAAGTAACCTGTGCTTACGTCTGTCGGTGAACCGTTTCTATTGCTTTAAAATCAGTAAAATATAAACAATTTCATTGACAGTTTATGTATTTAATTGATTTATAACAATCTAGTTGTGTTTATTCCTCATTTAAGCGGTTTCGCAGTCGATACTTGAAACGAAGCCAAGTGTCGTGGAGTCTAGTCGTCGACTTGCAATTCATATGCGTCATAACCGTAGTGCGTTCTCAGTGTCGTAGTGTGTGCCGAGTAAACAATACCGGGAGAAAGAACAACAGTGTTCCGAAAAGGTAGCTCTAAAATTTCAAATACGGAGTTAAAACACTTTAATAAGCCTAGCCATGTGGCAGCAAGGTTCGCGAACATAGACAATCAAATGACTAAAAATGTAGAAAGTGCGTGCACGATAGAAGGCGCTAAGCCTAACTTATCTTGTGAATCCGAAGTGGTTTATGAAAACGAAGTGAAAACAACCAAGTCTAGTTTAGCGGTGTGCAAAAAAACTTGGATATTTCGCGGGCGGAGTAAGAAAAGGGTGAGGTTTTTAGACGATATTCAGCCGCCGAGTTCGTTGTGTGAACGTTTTGTGCGCTTTTTCCGCTTTCTTTGGACTTGTACGCGAACAGTCACTACGGTTCTGAGCAAGAGTGAGTCTTTCTTTATTATTTTAACAGCTTGTGGTTTCTTTTTGGTTGTTTTTTCTTATTATTCAAACTGTTTTAAATCTTTCATTATACAATTTTATGCTAATATATTATATATAACTTACATACGGGTATGATATTCAAATAAGTTTCAATTAAGTTCTATCTCAACAGAACATACATCACCAAATTAGAATAAATATTGATCAACATCCAAGAAAACACGGTTTGTCGTTTAACACATAAATACCAAATTAGGAGCAGAATAAACATTATACAACTCGCTTTTAGCGTTATAACGAATCGATCTTACGGCAGTTCCATAAAGTAGGTAATCATTCCATCGATATGATCAAACTTTATTTATACTAATATATTATTTATACTTTATTTATAATAACATATTATTTATACTTTATTTATACTAACATATTATTTATAGTTAATTTATACTAATTATAATATATAAACTTTCTAGAACACGGACGCGACTTAATCAATTACTGAAATGTTTCAGCATCAAATTTAATCAACAATTTCGTCCACCTTTCGCGACAAAGTTTGCAATTTTCAAATTTAATTAAAATCTTCCCTGGTATGCCTGATGCGCGGAAAATCGATTACCTTGTCATGTTATGAAAAGTATAATGTCAACTTCATGTTACGATCCAAAACATGTTTTCTTAAAACATTCATTTGAAAATTTAGTATTTAGAATGTAAAATATATTTTTTTCCTTTCCGTTTTGTGCTTCAAGAATATCGCATCATTTTATCCTACTAAGGTTATCCTAATAAATTGTTTAACCATTCAAAAAAATATTCAATTCAAGTATCACGAGAAGTCCAAAGGTCCAACATCCCTTCCTCTAAGCATCATCATAAATTGTTTCACTTATATCTAAACTCCCTAGCGTACTTCTTATTTTTATTGCAATTTATTACACATATCTAAATATACTGGTCATATTATACCCATGTCTCATTTTTCACGACACCCAAATTGAGCCATTTCAATTCCCAAAGGCTCGACGCAAATTGAGGGTCGTCGCGTACTCCGTAGAAGCAAGGTCACTTAAATAGTATGAAAGTCAAGTTACCATAAAGTTCGTCCAGTCAATAGCCGATTGTCCAGGTCAAATTTTGGCGGACCTTTGGTTGATATCGAATAGAGATAGGAATTGGGACGCAATCTGTGTCTATAACTTTTAGTGAATGGGGTTTCATTAAAATCCAACGGAGAACAATTTTCTTATATCTTCAAGTCTGACCAAGTTTTACTACGTGTTTCTTTGTCTGGATGCGGAGAAAGAGATCTTAGGATCATCATGGGGATTACTATCACCATCACCACATAGGCCACATAAGAACATAGGCCTCCCCCATAGATATCCAGAGCAGGTAGCACAAGATCGATCATCTTGTGCGGCCAACGGCTCCCAACAATCTCTATCAGGCTGTCTATCCGTGGCCTGCGTTCCAGTGCGTGTCATCTAATTCTTATTCTAGGGTGGGGGGAATAAGAGATCTGCACATACATTCCGCATTGGGGTGTATTGTGCATTACCCCCCTTCAAACCTAACCACAGCCATCCTAACTCCTTGAAGTATCGGAGTAAGACTTTCGGTAGGTGGCAGCAGCTTTCCAGGGTCCCCGTGGGTATTGATGTAGTAGCGGTGCGTGGTATCCACTTGAGGCAACTTCTGCCCCACCGGCCGTCAGTTCTTCGAGCTATGTGGCTCGTCTACTGTCACTTCAGCTGACTAATCCCCAGGGTTCTGTCAGTGACCTGAGTTTTCTACAAATCTCCTCATTTCTGATTCGATCACGTAGCCAAATCGATCGTAATAAGCATAGCCCTTGAGCCTTCTTAGAAGACCCATAGGAAGAGACCAGGTTTGTGTGCCATAAGTTGTACTTTATTCTATTCTTGGTAAGATTTTCATCTCCTTTTACCACGACCATTTAATTTTGTGATTTAGGGTGAAAATATAATAGGTAGGTACGGTTTACATTTCAATAATAATTATGATTTCAAATTCTAGAACACACTTTCTGCTTTCAGGGTTCAATATAACTTATTAAAATAATTGATCGAGCGAAGCGAGATCTCCAAATCAACTTGGGCAAATCTGCGTTGTATGTATGTTAGTTTCTTTTTCCGAGGATAACTTTCGAAACGTTGCTCCGATCATCGTGAAATTTGGTATATAGGTATGTGATGGTACAATTCTGGTGTGACTAAATGAGCTAAAAATTTAGGGGGTCGTTGAGAAATAAGGGTTCAAGAAGGTAAAAAAAAACACAAAATGGGACTATCCGATAAAATGGCACGTCTAATAAAAGGTATTTGTGGTTACATTTCGATCCCGTTTTTATTTTTAGTAGCCATAATAAAAACTTAACTTTGATAAAATTCACAGGGAACACCAGTGACACCACAGTATTGATGTTTGGTATGCGTGTATTTTTAATGAAACAAATATAGGCAAAAGTCTGAAATCCAGTATAACTGCAATTTCTACCCCAAAAAGTAACCAATTATATGAACTCCCGTTATCTGTAATTTGAATGAAACTGTAGGTCAAGTGATTGGTTATGCATTTAGTGGCACTATTTTGATAGTCAAAGATTACGAATAATATTTTTTCGTTTTGATGGAAACTTGTGAGATTTCAGTTCGAGGCGAACCACTAGTAGGTACAATTTCACATCCAAACGTTGTCTGGAAGAGATCACTTAAAGCGATAAAGCCACCCATTGTAGCACCACATCGTGGTGTGTCAAAACAGTTATCTATCTTTTAATTTATTATTTGGTACTTAAAACCAAATTCACATTTCCAAGTTTTTAGTTATTAACAAACATTACTATATTTTCGAGTTGTATTAAAATGGAATTAAACTACATGCCCTGTTAAAAGGGCGTGTACACACTCTCGGAGCGAGATTTTCCGTTGAATAGTCACGCTCCGAGCTTGTAACTAGCTTTTATGTTCAAAGCAAAAACGTAGCAATTTTCCTAATACTTTCTTTTGATAGGGACGCTACTACATTTGAGATGCTTGAATTTCTCCGAATACCATTTAAAATTCGGACTTTACGGTAGAGTGGGTAAATGATAAAAAAGATTTTTACTATATAAAATTATTTTATGTAAAACAGACCAGACGATCTGACGATCGACTGCAAAGTTTCGTCAGTTCCTTCAGATTCCTTCGCCGTATTACGGGGATCCAATATAATATAATAAATTTTCTACCCCATACTTTCCAGTTGTGGAATAAGGTACCATCTTAGGTTTTCCCGTTAGGCTACGACATGGTACGCTTCAAGAAAAATGTAGAGGTTTTTACAGGGTAGGGAATGCATCGACAATACCCCGGGTGTTACCGGTGTCAATAGTCGACGTTGAGCGGTTACTATCAGGTGGGCCGTAAGCCTGTTTCCCCACAAATAACATAAAAAAGAGCTTACACTACATTATGCTAAATAACATTGACGTTGTAGTTAACATTATTCTATATATTATAAGTATGTATTTACAAAAAAAAAAGTATATAAGTATTCTATCAGTTATCTGGTTCCCACAGTACAAGTTCTGCTTAGTTTGGGGCTAGATAGCGTTGTGTGCAATGTCCAGTAATATATATATATATTTTATTAACTCAGTGATTATAACTAGTACTGTCAGCAATGTGGTATTAAATGTCCAATTATTTAACCTCCTCCATGGTACAGTGGGCGAATAGCCGGCTGAGACGCAGGAGGTAGCGGGTTCGATTCCCACCACGGAACAAAATGTTTGCATGATTTACAGATATTTGTTCCAGGTCTGGTTGTTTCTCTATATATTATAAGTATGTTATTTACAAAAATAATGTATATAAGTATTCTATCAGTTATCAGTTATCTGTTATTATAGTATCAGTTATCTGGTTCCCATAGTACAAGCTCTGCTTAATTTGGGGCTAGATAGCGCTGTGTGAAATGTCCAGCAATATTTATTTATTATTTATTTATTTATTTGTATTTGTGTCTACGGGTATTTTTTATATATTATAAGAATGTATTTACAAAAAAAATATTTAAGTATTTTATCAGTTATCTAGTTCCCATAGTACAAGCTTTGCTTAGTGTGGGGCTAGATGGAGCTGTGTGAAATGTCTAGCATTATTTATTTATTTATTATTAGATTTTTTGTTCAAACTTCAATTTTATGTAAACACTACCTGACCAATCCGCAGCTTCGCACGCGTAGTTTTTCACTAAAAAACATAACCCTATTTCTGCGCAGTTGGGTAAAAAGTAGCCTATGTTACTCAGGGATAACGTAGCATTCTAATGGTGAAAGAATTTTTGAAATTGGACCAATAGTTTCGGAGCCTATTCAATATAAACAAACAAACAATCAAATTTTTCCTCTTAATATTAATGCGATTGTGACAGCGATAGTGGCTTAGCTGAGCACCAGCTAAGTAACGTATCTCGACCTAAGTCCTTACCGTGTTACCACAAAAAAGATAAATAACTGAATCCTGAATGTACATGAACAATTGAATGTATTCTCCAAATTGAATCGTCACGAGAGCAAGTACAGCACAAGACCGACAAGGGATTTACTACACTACTCCAAGCACAAAACAGTAGCGTCTAAGGGTAGCTTCCGATACCAGGCAACCAAGTGTGGGAACAATATTCCCTCACCACTTCGACATTTAAATCACAGTTTATATTTAAAAAACGTTTAAAATCCATAATAATTAGTAAACCAACAATTGGGTTGCCTGGTGCGGGAAGCATTAGTGCACCGTTCACGTTGCCTAGCCGGTTGGGGTACTATTTTTACCAATTTATTATTTTGATTTATATGTATATATTCTGACTTTATTTATTTTTATTATATACTATACTACTTTGACATTTTAAACTATATATTATTATATTTTGACACAACATGACATAATTACCTACCATGACACATAATACTTTCATGTGATAACACAATACTCTCAAGGTCTAGTGGCTAAATGGAGCGGTCTCGACAGAATATCAGCGCTTTCCATTACGGCGGGCATAATGCTGAGTCGAGTCCCATTTACTGCTGTAGCACACAGTATCTACCAGGTTCTCCCTTGTGTTTTTGTTTATGTTTTACATATATACAATATGTTTTCTCTGTTTTAAAATGTAACTGTATTGTATATTGTGTGCTAATGTAGTGAATTGTCTATGCATATGCCTATGTCTAACTGTTTAACGCGTCTTTAAAAATTCCTTACCATTTTTAAAGTGAAACTTTTATTACATCGTCTCAAACTTTTTCGTCTGTGTGTTGCATGTCGCGTGACGGTCGGCCGCGGAGTAGGCATAAAGTTAAAGGAGCTCGTCAGAGCAGCCGAGGCCAATATGGCGGCGCCTATAGTTCGTATCAGCTGACCGTGTAGTGTATAGACTATTACTCATTTGTGCCTACGAGGAAAAATGTCTATAATGTGAAACAAAGTTTCACTTTTATCGTGGTTTCATAAAACACACAATCCTTTTTTTATAGGATTTTTTTGAAAATATGCGCTAAGCCGTGTTTATTTTTATTCTTGTGGCAAGACCCTTAGTTTTAAGTACCCTGCACCGAAGAGCGTAACATACATATCACAAGCTCAGCTGGACTTTAAACTGCACAATCTTAAAAACGATCACTCGACGACTGCAAGACTTGCAACTTAAGATACCATAGTTGTTACTTTGAAATGTATAAGTTTGTCTGAGCTGAGCACAGCTTTAGTGTCAAGATAATAGTGACAATTTTGAACCTGTATATCTTTGTGAAATCTTTTTGTCTACCATTTCCAACCCCAAGCCCAATATTTGTAAAAAAACAAGACAGTTCAAGTGTGAATGACTCACATGCCGAGGGATCCAACCTACCTAGGATTACAGTATTATAATAGACTACCCTGGGCCCGTAGTCAAATTACATTCGCTTTGAATCGATTCGATTTCTACATAGGTTTGTTGTCGATATGTCATGTGATATTTCCATAGCATGTGTCAAATCCCATACATTTTTGGACTTATCGACTAGCATCATTGCTAATCTAATGTAACTTAGCTAAGCGATCTGTACTGTAACTGAGGCAACCAGTTGCAATACATTTAAACTCAAACTGAATACCTTCTACAGTTTTAAGGAGTTTATTGACATAAATAAATTAATATTGTAATTTTATTGGACTATTTTGTATGACTATTTATATTGACTTGTGTAATTCTATATTGACATCCAATTTTGTCATTTTTATCACTTTATATAACTTTTTTCCGCTTATATTTAATACTAGTTGCCCGCGACTTTATACACGTTACACTACAAAATATAGGTAATGTGAATGCAATATGTAAAAATGTAGGTAACCTAGAAATAAAGCTAAACTCACTGTTGCAACTTGAACTGCTGCAGAGATACTCGCTGTTGCAAATATATATACATACATATAACGCCGATTTGCCCTAGTTGATTTGGAGATCTCGCTTCGCTCGATCAAATAGTTACCCCACTTTGAAATTTGACGCCTATCTTTTTGGCCCCATTATATTTTTAGGGCAATTATTTATAACCGTTCCAAATTTCAATTTGATAGCTTTAGTAGTTTGTTGAGAAAATGAACTGTGACATACAAAGTCGCACATAGTGGTTCCGTCACACGCGTGACAAATTGTACCGCCATTATTTCAATTGTTTTCACTTCTTTTACTTTCTGTCTCTTTCAAGTGTTTTTAAGTAAGACGCCATTTATGCATCCTTGTGCATTGCTTGTCAACAAAAAGTTTCCTATGCGTTAATCTAGGTTATAATCTACATATATACCAAATTTCATCGAAATCGGTTCAACCGTTACGACGTGATTGAGTATTTATAATATGAGTGTGATACTTACGTATAAAAGCGCAAAAATAATAACCCATGAGCCTCGTAAAAAAAGTCAAAATTCTACATTGAATATTCCAAAAAGAATTTGCAAATTCACGACTACTTTTTTTGAATCCCAAGCATATTAAAACAGCAAACAAGGTGTTTATTTATGGTACTATACTTCTAAATATGCGCAAATAATGTTCCATTAAATCATTTGTATACTGCTTAGGAAAATTAATTCCATAAATTTATTATGACTGTCGCTTTTGGGTGTTTCGAATATATTTTCGAAACTGGTTTTTAATTTAGCCATGAATTTGCGGTGAAATCTGTTTATTGCTTTACCTAATTGTTGAATTATGAACCTAACTCGGCTGTTTTTGTTAGTTTATAACATTGGTGGGGAAATGGAAAACTTGGATATTACGTTATGCAAACATTTTTATAGCGCCTCTACACCATGGGCCATGATGGACAATCACAGAATGCGCAATGATTGCCACCATGATTGCATTAGCAGCTGCCGCTATTTATTTATTTAGTGTATATATCACATTATCGTAAACAAATACGAACTGAGTGATCGGCGATCGTATGGACACAGTTACAATCATTACCGCTAACTCCTTTGATGTTTGTCCGAAAAACCGACATAGCGGCAATTACGCTTGACTGTCACCAATCATGGGCGATTACAGGCAATTATGTCCTCTACACGATGGTGATCGTCTATGATTGTCCATCATGGCCCATCGTGTAGAGGCTACATAAGATACAGAAATATATCGTCGTCGTATATTTCCGTTAACGACATATGTCATCTACGGAAAAGTGATAAAAGATTATGTACTTATTAGATGCTAAATTGATTCTTATTACATTTCAAAACAAAAATAAACCACTTTATCAACAGACAAACAGACTCTTTGTGCGTGTGTGAGGTTCGAGTACACCTACATGATAGACATATCTGCCATACGCACAGAGCGGAACATTTCTAGGATTATTAACGACACTGCCAAAGAGTGATACGCCTTGGCTGAGTCTGTGTTTCCTGAACAACAACTTAGAGATTTTCAAGTCGGGAGTGAATAGGTTCCATCTAACTAGTGTGTTCCATCGCTGACTGCATCATCGCTTACCATCAGTGAAATCATGGTCAAACGCAAGACTAACACTTAATAAAAAGAAACATAATCTATTCAATGTAATCAACGTGGTTATAATTAGGAATAATCCTAGATAGATTTTATGACATTGTTAGTAAATAACTAACAAGTTATCAGCGAGTAAACAATCAATCATGTATGACTAATTCGCCCGATCTCGGCTCAATTACACAACCTAATTATGAAGCTTCAATATTACATTTACATTACGAACTCTTCATTTGACACTCAAATAAAATCTAAGTTTTTTCTTATAAAAAACTTCGTAATGGATAATAGTAGAATTGTAGTTGCACAGAAGCGTTGTGTTTCTCTTAAATAGTGTATGCAAAATGCTAATTATTAATCGAGCGAAGCGAGATCCCCAAATCAACTTAGGCAAATCGGCGTTGTATGTATGTATATATGTATATTTGTTTGTCCGAGGATAACTTTCGAAGCGTTTATCCGATCATCGTGAAATTTGTTATATAGGTAGGTAATGATGGCACAATTTTGGTGTGACTCAATGAGCTAAAAATTTTGGGGAGTTGTTGAGATATTAGGGTTCAAGAGGGGTAAAAAAAAATTAAAAATACACTGTTAGTTCAAATGAGACGTCAAATGAAAGGTCTTTATTAGTACATTTCGACCCCGTTTTTATTATTTTTAGTAAAATTTTTGTAGTTTTTGAGTTATAGCCATAATAAAAACTAAACTTTGACAAAATTCACAGGGTACACCAGTGACCCCACAATGCTATTATTTCGTATGCATGTAGCTTAAGTGTCACAAATATAGGCAAAAGTCTGAAATCCAGAATAACTGCAATTTGTACCCAAAAAAAGCGTATCCAATTTACATGAACTCCCGTTACCTGTAATTTGAATGAACCTGCAGGTCAAGTTAGGTGCTTATTTATTTCGTGGCACTATTTTGATAGTCAAAGATTACGAATAATATTTTTTTTGTTTTTATGGTAGACTCGCGAGATCTCAGTTCGGGTCGAACCACTAGTTATTAAGTATAAGTATATATCTAATCTAATGAGCCCACTGGTCTAGGTCTTCTGTCGACCAGTTCGCACTGTGCACTTCGAGTTCGTCCCTCCATCTCCGCCTGTACTGGCCACGCGGCCTCGCACCTTGTGGTACCCACTCGGTGGCAATCGTCACGCGCATTCGACATACGTATTCAGCATAAGTATATATGCAATGCAAAATTTCCCATATATCATAATGAGCTTGCGGGTGCACTGAAAGTAACTGTACGCACGCTACGTGCATTCGTAGCTCGCTCGTTGCTCAATTTATGGACGCTTTGTGTGCACGCAGTACGCTTTGGACGTGACGGGGAACAGCGCGCCGTTAACAACACGCCTACAAGCCGCAATGGGCATTCGTAGTTAAAGCGCGAACCGTCCATACACATTCGCGTTACATTACATGTTGCGTTGCAAATAATTTGTATCCTGCTTTATGTATTAGTTAATCTAACCAATAGATAGGCACAGCGACTAATCAGTACATCAAGCGTCATTCCTCATTACCTACAAATACGCACTCGTGACTAAATTACGTAGGGTCATGTCGGGAAAGGAACCCGCATTCGACACTCTGCAAACAAATTTGTGGATATGTAGATAAGCAAATGAGTATGCACAAAATGAACGCCATCAACCGATATATTGAAACACATATGATTGATTACTTCTCAAAGTGGTTAGTCGCAATCAGTGATCAATTTCTAATTAAACCTGGTGTTACCAAGCGAGTATTGCTAAGGTCAGTTTAAAGAATTTTTATTTCTATAAATAAAGACTCTTACAATGAGAAAAAATTATAAATATTTAGTAACATCATTATGTCGTTTCAAAACAATATTTCTTATGTAGGTAACATAAATAAATTCGTTTAATTATAGCTTAAAAAGGTGGTAGGTAGTTAGTATTTAAGATCTTAGCAAAACTCGCTCGGTAACACCACACTACACAATAGGTAAATGGTATTTATGCATTTAAATATGTGGATAATTAGTAATGGAAGAAACGACGAATGGATTGTACACGATAAAAGCGTTGCTCTAGTACTTTTATGAATATTGCTCATAGAAGATGTTTTATCTGTGGCATTGTTGTCTTTGCTTTCAAATATCTTGCGTGTGCCAGATTTAGTACGTCAGTGTTATTGAACACATTATTTTTAGTTACCCAAATCTACTTAAAGTATTTAATCTAATTGCAAATAAGGAAATAACGCCAAATGAGATAATGTTCAAACAGAAAGCCAATGTCTCGATTGTGATCTAAGACAAAGAAAACAAATTATCCATTTCGTAACTTCGGAGGACCTATTATAAGTTTATCTCAAAGGCCTTACCAATTTCCGCCATGTAAAACGGCGGGGAATCCAAGTGGTGCCATGGCGATACGTAAGTGTGTAGGTATTTGTATTTAAAAAGCTTATTTTTCGGTTACTCAAACAAATTTTAAAATATGCATTATATTTGAGTAGGTAAAAATGTGTATACCTACTGTTTATCGTCAATGGTCAAACAAGACAGGGCAAGTATGGATTCGCGCTCCGAGGGTTCCGTACCTAACTAGATTTAACAACTATTACACTATACCTACATATAAATACCCACATTGCCTCAATTTATAATGACTACGACTTACCAACATACATACTTATAAATTCAATGTCCCTATATTTCAAATTCTTTAGTTTATATAATTTTGTTTGTTTTTTTTTAATAAAGTCAGATTATCTAAAAAATAAAAAAAAATAGGAAAAAAAAGGTTGTCTGGAAGAAATCGCTTCTAAGCGATAAGACCGCCCATTGTACTTGTTGCTTTGTGAATTTTTATATTTTTTGTTTGTTTCTTGTGTGGTGTACAATAAAGTATTTTCATTCATTCATTCATTCATTCATTATCCGGTACTGAATTTAGGAACCGGCGGAAGACCAGCGCGCTGCGTACTCATATTTACTAGTGCGTGGCGCATAATGCTGAGCCGGATCCTAGTTTGCGGACGCTCATAACTTGGACGTACCTACTACCTATTTATAGTCTATATTTTTATTTCAATTTTTTTGTATGATATACTTATTGTCGTGTTATTTTTGTAACTGTGTATGTCTTTGTTTTGTTATGTCTGCAAATAAATGTATTTTCTTTCTTTCTTTCTTTCTATTTATGATCATTTAGCAGCGCCATCTAGTTATGTATCCATATAAATGTATAAATATAAATGTATCCATTTATCGCAGGGCAGAGGTGGTTGACACAAGCCAAGAGAGCATTCAGTTAGATGAAACCGGCTGCACTTGATAATGATGATGGATGGTTATAGGTATGGGTCAAACGCTCTTTCATTGATGAGAATATATAGTGACGTTGATATGCGCTCGGCTTTAACATAATGAATTTGTCAACACTGACCTGAGTTGATCTAAGGGGCTTATTACACTGGAGAGTTGCGAGCGTGTTCTCAGCGAGGTGATTTGTGTGCGAGTTTGTCGCGTTCACTCAATTACCCTTCACAATTCAGCCAGTCATATTGCAGAAACGATTGTAAAGTATTCATGTTTTACTAGCCCGTACTGTCCCACTGCTAGGCAAAGGCCTCCTCCTCTTTCTTCCACTTATCACATTCTAGATCCAGATCCCACAAGTTTCTTTGCAAGATGTGCAAGTCGTTGCTATAGCGCTTTTTAGGCCTCCCTCGGTGTCGACCGATAGGTGGGCTCACCTATCGGGTATACGGGAGACTTGACCCGCCCAGTCCCAATTCAGCTTTACAGGATTAATGCTCACGTCAGTGATTCTGGTCTTCGAGCGCAGCCAGGAATCCGGTCGATCCGCTTTACACCCTAAATGCTGCGCCCCATCTCTCTTCATTGTAAAGTATAATTTACGTAATTGTTTGCGCGCAGGCTCTGAATGATTTCGTCTGATACCCAGATGCTAATATTTACCTAATACAGGCACAGCAAATAGGGCAGGATATAAGATAGGGGAGTAGGATTAAGTAGAGAGGTTAAGACCCACATGCATATGCCTTTGATCCAGAAAACTATCACTAAATATCTTAATTATTTAACATTTTCCAGGTCACACTTTGACAGTATTTCCTTTAATTAGAAATTCTATAATACGGAGCAATTCACAGCGCCGGAACGCACTTTCACCATATTTCTTGACTGATGACAACAGGTGGAAAAGAGAGAGGACACAGAAATGACATAATGGAATTGTATTCGCGCGCAAAGGATGGAACGTCGCTACGCCTTCTAACAATAAATTAGAACTACATCATATTGAATTATGCCCTAATCTCCAGAAGATTTCTGGGAGAACGCAAGGAATGGAAGCAAATGGGGGATTACCTTTGTCCAGCAGTGGAACAGTAATGGTTATTAAAAAAAATATTATTGTATCAAAGCAGCACGGCGTGCGCGTTACAAACTCGCGGCGAACACATTCACTAATCGCCTCGCTGAAAACAGATTCGTAACTCGCCAGTGTAATAACGCTCTTAACCACTGACTGATGAGGTTTCTGTGAATATAGACTGCGATAGCGGCAGTGTACACTATATCAGCAGGCTTACTACCCACTTATAGCGATGGTGGTCAAAACTATTCAGTATCTTAAATTTTCGGCATTTTTAGAGTACTTATAACCAACTTTAAAAAAGGAGGAGTTTCAAAATTCTGTTGTATTTTTATCCCAGAATTCCGGCTTTTAAAATGAATTTGGCAAATTCTTGTTTTATTTGAAAGGCTTTACTTTCATATTGGTCACATAAAATTTTCATCAAAATCGGTTCGGTAGTTTGGTTAAGTTGGTTATATTTTTTTGTTAAAAAGTTACTTGCTTAAACTACTTCGGGGGTGGTTCTAGTACCGTCACCGAATCTTATTTAAGTCGGGACTGACCTACGAAAAAAAAACTACGAGCCTTACAGTAGTCGCATAATAAGATGTGTAACATCTGACCGCCGCGCGCGCTCATTGGTCAAATCAAATAGCACGCGCTTCCCCGGTTTCCTGTTACACATTTCTGTCCCTTTTGCCTTAATCACTCCCACAAACCGAGAGGAAAGAAGTTACACATAAAAAAACATAATAAATACAATATTTCTGTTCAATATTTAGTAATCAATAATAATTTATTCTCAAACAGATAATAATTATTACTATCTATATATATCGAAGTGTATCATGTAGATACACTTCGATATATATTATTCGATATAATTTATTCTCAAATATCAATTATGGTTTTGAGAATAAATTATTATTGTTTACTAAATATTGAAAAGAAATATTGTATTTATTATTATTATTTATAATATGATGATGATGATTCAAGTCAGTTGCCAGCTAGTCCAGCTACTAGTATCGTACTTAAACAGTGGTTCGCCCCGAACTGAGATCTCGCGAGTCTACCATATAAACAAAAAATAATATTATTTGTAATCTTTGACTATCAAAATAGTGCCACGAAATTAAATCAAATAACTTGACCTACAGTTTCATTCAAATTACAGGTAACGGGAGTTCCTGTGAATTGGTTTCCCTTTTTTGGGGTACAAAATACAGTTATTCTAGATTTCAGACTTTTGCCTATATTTGTGATACATAAGCTACACGCATACCAAATTACAGCACTGTGGGGTCACACACAAAGTTATCTTCGGACAAACAAACATACATACATACATACAACGCCGATTTGCCCAAGTTGATTTGGAGATCTCGCTTCGCTTGATCAATTAAGTAATCTGGTTTATGTACGCTCCTACCTTGTCTATTTTACTACTTTACACAATTCGGAACATTGTTTCTATTTTATTATAATGATCATAATAAAATCTGGTATACTCGTAACAAGAAGTGGAATATATCATCAAACACGATGCAATTTCAAACTCGAATCAAATTCTGCCATAAACCCAGGTAAGGATAACTAGGACATCAGACGAATATGAATAAGAATTATCTTCTAAGGTGTTGCAATTTAAACCAGAAATAATGACGGAGTATATTTTTAAGACCATAAATAATCATCATCAGCATCTCAGCCGACATCCACCCAGTGCTGGGTATAGGCCAAGCGGTCTCCGGTCCTGTGCCAAGCGCATCCATTGCCTTCCCGCAACTCTCGCAATGTCGTTCGAACATCTGGCTAGTGGCTTCTCGCGGCCACCACTCGGTTGCTGCCCTAGTCCATCTTTCCTCCTTACCAAGTGTCCAGCCCATCTCCACTTCAGCTTCTACCCACATCCACGACTTTGGTTCTGCGTCGTATTAAAAAATAATAATAATAAATTATTTTTTTTTGTATCCAAAAGCTTTATATTGGGTTTCCGTGCCTAGCATGTTGATACTTACCGCCATGTCGTACGCACCGTACGCGCTTTGTTGACTGGTTGGGTGCATTCACAGGGCCGGGTCATTGAACGAGAGGAGTTGTTGAACGACACGTAGTAACTTTTTAGTCAAACTCAAAATCATTAACATCACAAAGATCACTTTGAAACGTCAATTTTACTGTTTGTTCCTTCGCGACCAAGCCCGGAAAGAGAGGCAAGAAAGGCTGGTTGTTTGTTTTAATGATCCTTTATAAATACATAACAATACAGAAAATAAATTACGTCTAAATTGTAACATTTTGAACGAGTTGGAGCAATTTCAATCCCAAGCTTCTCTATCATCTAAATAATCCGATATTTTATAGTAGGCTTTTTTAAAAAGATTTTGTTTAATTACGTTTTTAAATTTATTAATTGTTAATTTGTGTATATCCCTTGGGAGTTTGCTATAAAAGCGTACACCTTGCCCTTTAAACGATTTACTAACTTTATGGAGTCTACAAGTGGCAACAGCGAGTTTATTTTTATTTCTAGTATTAAAATTATGATTATCGCTATTTTTCTTAAACAAATTATTTTTGTGAACACACATCAGATTTTCATAGATGTATTGACAAGGGAATGTCATAATATTTATTTGTTTAAATCTATTGCGTAATGATTCTCTGGAGCCCATATTATAAATTGCACGAATAGCCCCCTTCTGTAGCACAAAATCGGTGTTTATATCTGCAGCACATCACAGCAGTATACCGTATGGCATAATACTGTGGAAGTAGCTGAAGTAAACTAGTCTAGCTGTGTCTACGTCTGTAAAAAGACGGACCTTTTTGACTGCGTATACCGCAGAACTAAGTCCCTTCGACAACAAATCAATGTGATGTGTAATCTGTGGCATCGTACAACACGTTAGTTCTGTAACAATTCGTTGAGAATTGTATCGATTTTCTCGAGATTTTGGTAATAAAACAAGAAAATTTTATAAATACATTTTGTTTATTGCTTTTTTGTGTAGAAACTGTTCCTTCAATATAATAAGTTTAAAATGCACACAACACATTATACTCGTATATACGGGAACCATCGCGTTCTGTTCTATCAATTATCCGATAACAATCCTTGCAAAGCCGGGAAAGTAATCTAGTATACAAAAGAGGTGGTAAATAGTTTATAAACTTGTATATTTTTGGAAGGTAATCTTAGAAAGATTCTGATAAGATAAGATAAGATAACCTTTAGTTGCTAGAACATACGAAATACATCAGATCTTAGTCTCATCAGTAGGTCTTAGTTAGAATATTACATTATGATGCAAGTGCGGTAAGTTGAAAATCACAGCCGAGGCGATATTGCTACAAGAAAGCAGAGGCTGTAATTATCAAAGCACGTATGTCATACGACGTTTTATAACATATTTGCGAGGAAATAAATGAAACACGGACTTTCTCAGAAAGAAAAACCGCGCGGAATAATTTTTACTTGTTCACAAATTAGCGATGCGCGCGCATCAGTGCTTTTTTTTAAGGCAAAGGCACAAAAACAGCCAGTATTACTAATAAAGTAAATTAATAATTTTTTGTTTTTGTTACAGATAAATTGTAATTTATTGTAAAAATTAATTAAATTAGAGAATTAAATGTTTACTTTTTATATTTTATCTTTTTATAATTTAATTCATAAAATGATGACCACTTTTCTGAAATAAAAACTCTTTGCAAAGATTTAAAAAAGTACCGTTCGTTTTAGACGGAGCATCTTGATAAACCTTATTAAAAAGAAACTCGTGCGTTTTACATTACAATAACGCACAAGTACGTAATGATATACATTACGATATTGAAATTGGTGAAATAAGAGACCCTTTACGAGCAAATGTGTTATAAAATTATTTTCCTTATAGAAAGCTACACTATCCTTAAGTGATAATAACTATTATTTGATCAAAATCTGCGCAAAGCCCCGAAAAATGTGTGGGGCGGGTCAGCTACTTATTTATATTTTGAGTGCGAAACTAGACCGTCTAGACAAAACTGAAGAGATTTCTCAACGAAAATAACCACAATGAGGCTATTAACCAACAAAATAATGTTTTACTGCTAAAGTCGTACTTAGTGGTTGTAATTTATTACTCTAGACAAACATAAATATCAAATAGCATCTAAAATAACCTATTCTTATGATAAGCACAGAATGTGACTTTGACGCTTTTTTTTTTGATGTGTAACATTTTGCCTCTCGGTTAGTGGGAGTGATTTTGGCAAAAGGGACGAAAATGTGTAACAGAAAACCGGGGAAGCACGCACTATTTGTATTCACAAATGAGCGCGCGCGGTGGTCAGTTGTTACACATCATATGCTTGTACTGTAAGGCTCGTAGTTTTTTACTTTTTTAAACTGTATCGATCCTCGTTTGACCACAATCTCACCTGATGGTAAACGATGATGTGATCTAAGATAAAGCACGAAGATCTAGAAGAAACCTATTCACTCTAACCTTAAAGAGGCCCAGATTGTATTCTTTAGGAAAAACAGGCGACGGCAAAGTCTTCCATACCTTATACTTCTTAAGTGCTCAAATCTTATCAATAAATCAATAAAAGATTAAAATAATCATTTAAATACATGCCGCATAAAAATAACGGAAGCGGTTTGCTGTATAACGGCGGTTTTAGCGGGTTTCAGCGATCGCGAACGGAGGTCAATAATTCTGACCAGCTCGCGCGGTGGTGTGTAATTGTCTAATGTTTTCTCGACAGCGCCATCACCGTGAACAAGTGCACAGTAAAAGGAAATGGTTTTGCAGATAAAATATGTGCCAAGGAAAGAGTTACCATGCACAGTTAATAGATGGCGTTACCAATATATATATTTTTTTTTTTGAAGTGAAAACTGAAAACTTCTTTAGTATCGTTGTGATTTGAAAGTCGATGAAACGAAAAAGCTACAAAAGAGACAGACACATAAATTCATAAGATTTAACGTGGAAGAAAATGAGATAGGAAGCATTATACAGTGTTTCTTATGTTCGTGGTTCTCCTTGTGCTTTGCTTCGTACTCCCTCCACTCGTGTTAATAATTATCTAACTTTGCATCACTATGATCATTACTAAAACCTACAATTATCATCTTCCCGAAATTTTACATTCGTCTCATTATCTTGAAACCAAAATTTTTGAAGGTTTCACTTCTACCACGTGTGAATCGCACACATGCTTTATTTATATGGTCAACCGAGTACATAACACAAGTTATTCAAATTAACGGATACGTTTGTTTTTAAAAACAATCGTGCGTAGAAAGAAACTAGTTGCCTTTATGAAATTAATGCAAATATATTCATTTTCCAAATAAGAATTAACATAATGTATGTACATAATGAGCTCCACACTAGATGTAACACCTGTATCGCGGATGCCCTGTATAGATTTATAGATATATAAGTTATACAGATATTATATGTGAGACCAAACCGAGTAGGTAGGTATAAATATAAATATGCATGCATTATGAAAATAGATGTTTACACGTGATATGAAATGAAATTACGAATACAGTTCTGGCATAAAGGCCTTCATGAAGCACGTCACAAACGATCAAGATGCTATAATATTTTATGTTAAGATAATATTACCATATACAATACAATATACGATGAACATATATATTATCTTCGCTGTGTGTGATGGTCCATTGGATTGCATGGCGAGGGATATTTTATCATAACATAAAATATTATAGCATCTTCATCGTGTGTGACGCGCTTTACGCTTGTTTTATAGAGAACCTGTGGCTAAGAGTTTATAAAAATAACACATTACCACCACGTAATCTATTAATCTCACTTTTTCACCAAAGTGCCAGACCAAATACAGTTCGGTGTACACGTAGACGCGCAAAACCATACGCTCATAAAATCAGCGATTGTTGTTTCAAAGGCCGAGCGTGAATTACGTCTTTTGTTAATGAACCTGATCGGGACTAGAATAGAAGTGTTTACATCTGCTCAGCTGAGATGCGAGATTGTATTTATCAGGTGTTAATTAACTTGTAGATTCTTATAAAAAAGGATTGGAGAAGCTTTTGGTAGTAGAATGTTGGGCTGGTTGTAACAGGACGTCTTCATGATCAGTGTGTCGAAAGTTAACTGCTCAGCTGAGATGTGAGATTGTATTTATCAGTTGTTAATAAACTGGGTGGTTCTTATAAAAAAGCATTGGAGATGTTTTTGGTAGGAGAATGTTGGGCTGGTTGTAAAAGGACGTCTTCATGATCAGTGTGTCGAAAGTTAACTGCTCAGCTGAGATGTGAGATTGTATTTATCAGTTGTTAATAAACTGAGTGGTTCTTATAAAAAGCATTGGAGATGTTTTTGGTAATAGAATGTTGTGCTGGTTGTAACAGGACGTCTTCATGACGAGGGTTGGACAGAAGTTGGAGCTAAGGGCTGCAAAAAGAATGCTACCTCAGTGCAGAACAGCAATCCACGGAAGCTGCCACAGCAGACGAAGCAACCGGCTCGCGGACTGGAAAAACGGCCAGCCAAGCAGACGATCAAACTGCGCCAGCCTCGCTCTGCGGCCGTTGTGGTTACATTGTAACCTGGAGCCGAGGAGCGTGGTGTAACGTACCAGAAGGTGCTTGCTGAAGCCAAAAGTAAAATAGATCCCTCGGGCCTCGGGATCAAGGCTTTGCGTTTTCGACGGACAGCTACTGGAGCGCGAATGTGGGAGCTGCCTGGGGTTACAAGTGGAGACAAGGCAGACTTACTTGCTGAAAAATTAAGGGAATCCCTTAAGGCGGAGGATGTAAGAGTCTCTCGGCCTATTAAGTGCGTAGAAGTGCGCATCTCAGGCCTGGATGATTCTACCTCTATTGAAGAAGTAGTATCTTCAGTAGCACGAATAGGTGAGTGTCCCACAGAAGCAGTAAAGCCAGGTGAAATTCGCCAAGACCACCTGGGGCTTGGCACTGTTTGGGTGCGTTTCCCAGTCACAATAGCCAAAAGGCTGTCCGAAAACTGATAGGATGGGTTGCAGCGCAAGTCAGGGTCATGCAGCCTAGATCCATCCGGTACTACAGATGTCTGGAGAGTGGACACATAGGAGCCCAGTGTACTTCAGAGGTCGATCGTAGCACTGAGTGCTATCGATGCGGCCAACAAGGACACAAGACACGGGAGTGCACGGCTGCGGCTAACTGCTCTCTATGTGTAACAGCAAAGAAGCCTGCTGGGCATAGGGTAGGCAGCAAAGTGTGTACTGCTCCATCCAACAGCAAAAAGAAGGGGAAAGTAGTGGTTAGGGCTAAAGACCCTTCGCAGCAGGTCCACCCATAGGCCAATGCCATGGAAGAGGAGGTACTAATTGTCACACAAAATTAGTATGGCCCTACGATTCCTTCAAGCAAACATCAACCACTCCGCCAGGGCTCAGGATCTCTTAATCCAGAGCATGGCGGAGTGGTTGATAAACATTACTGTGGTCGCAGACCCATATTTTGTACCTCCAGGGAACAACTGGGCTGCTGACGAAGATGAGCTGGTTGCCATTACCACTCAGCACGCTGGCAGTTCTCAGCCACTTAATAATGTCGTGAAAGGTCGGAGATATGTACGTCGCAGCTCTGTTTAGTGGTATCATTATTGTGGGTATTTATCTTCCACCTAGCATAGCCCTTGCTGAAATCGAGATTATTCTTGTGGAAGTTGGGGCTCTCATTGGGCGAAGACACCCCAGCCCTGTGCTTTTACTTGGAGACTTCAATGCCAAGTCCACAGCATGGGGTTCACCAGCTACAGACGCGCGCGGAGACGTGCTTGAGGAATGGGCCGTGTTGACTGGTCTCTCGGTTCTCAATCGAGGCTCATCCAACACATGTGTGCGGCAGCAGGGCGGGTCTATTGTGGACCTATCTTTTGCCTGTCCGGAGTTGGTGCATCGGGTGCAGGGCTGGGAAGTGCTGGTCAACGTAGAAACCCTGTCTGACCACAGGTACATCCGATTTTGTGTCTCCGCCCCGTCAATTGTTCCGAACGGCCCTGCGAGATGTACCACCCGCGCGAACAACCCGCGATGGAGGTTAAAGTACTTGGACAGGAATGCGTTGGAGGAGGCTTCCCTAATGCAGGCTTGGATTACCGCCCCGAGCAGACCTGAAGAGGTTAACGTTGACGAAGAGGCGGAGTGGTTCTGGGGTGCAATGACCAACATTTGCGATGCGTCAATGCCCCGAGTCAAACCTCACACACCCAAATGTCAGGTGTATTGGTGGTCACCAGAGATTGCGCAGTTACGCAATGCGTGAGTGGTAAGCAGACGCCAATATAGCAGGCAAAGAAGACGCCGACTTCGTGACGAGGACCGTGAAGCTCAGCTGTATGCTGCGTATAGAGAGGCCAAGGAGATCCTGCAGCTGGCGATCGCCACGGCCAAAACACAGGCTAGGGACGAGCTTTTGGAATCCCTGAACCGTGACCCATGGGGTCGGCCATATAAGATGGTGCGAGGGAAACTCCGAGCTTGGGCCCCCCCACTGACACAAAGCCTCGAGCCCCGGCTACTGGAGGAAGTGGTATCGACTTTGTTTCCTGCCAGGGAGGAGCACACGCCACCGACGATGGCGTCCTCTACTATGGACGAGAGCGACACGGACACTGATGTGCCGGAAGTAGCCGAGGTTGAGATGAGGATGGCAACTCTGCGGCTACAAGCTAAGAATACAGCCCCAGGTCCTGATGGGATCCCCGGCCGTGCCTGACCCTAAAGTCCGGTCTAGGACCTAGACTCTGCGCGCTCTTCAAGTCGTGCTTGCAACAGGGTCGTTTCCCAGCGCAATGGAAAGTAGGCCGCTTAGTCTTGCTTCGTAAGGAAGGGCGGCCACTAGACTCTCCATCTGCGTATCGGCCCATCGTGTTACTGGATGAGGTGGGAAAACTCTTCGAACGTTTCATCGCCGGTCGACTCCTCAGACATCTGAACTCAGTCGGTCCAGATCTGGATGACAATCAGTTCGGATTTCGGAGAGGGCGATCGACGGTTGGCGCGATCTTACGGGTAAAGGCCCTCACGGAAGAGGCAGTCTCTCGGGGCGAGATTGTTTTGGCGGTATCTCTTGATATCTCCAACTCTTTTAACACCTTGCCCTGGAGTTGCATTATGGAGGCGCTCAGGTACCACCAAGTGCCTCACTACCTTTCCCAAATAGTATCTGACTATTTTGCAGATAGGTGCGTGGCATATCAGGGGCAGTACAGCTTGTGCCGGCGCAGGATGTCGTGCGGTGTTCCACAGGGATCGGTCCTTGGACGACTTCTGTGGAACATTGGATACGACCGGGTGCTGAGGGGAGACACTATTCCTGGCAACAAGTTGACTTGCTACGCTGACGACACCTTGGTGACGGCTAGCGGAAAAATCTATCGGGACGCCGCCCTTCTTGCAACAGCTGGTATGGCTCAAGTGGTGACAAAAATAAGGCAGTTAGGACTCGAAGTGGCCCTGAACAAATCAAAAGCCAAAATCAAAAGTGTTTCCATGGGCGGAGGAAAGCACCACCAGCAGGATCCCACATTGTGGTGGGTGGAGTTCGCATCGGTGTCGAGTCAACTATGAAATATCTGGGACTCGTCCTTGACAGCCGGTGGAACTTTAACTCACACTTTCAGCGCCTAGCGCCAAAATTAATGGGTACGGCGGCCGCTCTCGGAAGACTATTGCTGAACCTTGGGGGAGCACACGTAGGCTGCCGGCGTCTTTACATGGGTGTCGTACGCTCCATGGCACTGTATGGAGCTCCGGTGTGGGCTGACACCCTGAACAGCCGGAACGTCACTCTTTTACGTAGGCCTCAAAGAGCGATGGTAATCAGGGTGATACAGGGATACCGTACTATCTCCTTCGAGGCAGCATATGTGCTGGCGGGGTCACCGCCTTGGGACATGGATGCAAGCGTCCTTGCGTCAATTTATTTTTGGCGCGAGAACGCTATGGCTCAGGGCGAGCAACCGGCACTGAGAGAAGTGGAGCGGCAAAGGGTTGAACTCCGTGAGATCCTCTTAGAGGAGTGGCAGGAGAGGCTAGCAAGGCCAAGCGCCGGTATCCGGACCATCGAGGCAATCCACCCAGTGCTTTAGCAGTGGATGGACAGGGAGCATGGTACCGTTTCCTTCCGGCTGGCGCAGGTGTTCTCGGGACACGGCTGTTTCGGGAAATACCTGTGCCAAATTGGGAGGGAACAGTTACCAATGTGCCACCACTGTGACGATTGCCTCGAGGGCACGGCTCAGCACACTCTCGAGTTCTACCCTGCCAAGGTTGAAGAGCGCCAGGCTCTCGGTGACATTGTAGGTCCTCTCGGTGACCTTTCTCTCCCGACCGTAGTTTGCGCAATGGTCGAGAGCAATAGGTCGTGGCAAGCTGCTAAGTACTTCTGCGAAAATGTAGTGCAGCAGAAGGAAGCAGCGGAGAGGAACAGGGAATCTGAGAGCACGCTGTCAACCCGCCGCACAAGACCGGGGCGAAGGTGGAGGGCGTATGCGAGAGCGTATGCTGACTTCCATCCCCTATAGCAGTGGCTATAGTAGAGATGACTTTAAACCCTAAGAGATGGGGCCCGCAAGTGCGGACCAACGCCACCGGGGTCGCGAAAGAATGTTCTCTGTTCCCGTGTCCCCGGCATACAGCGAGCGGATAAACGCCGTGGAGGTTTAGCCGGTAGGAGTCCGACATACCGCTCCCTGGGTTCAGAGCGGTATCCATAAGGATTCCTCCACGTCAAAAAAAAAAGGACGTCTTCAAGATCAGTGTGTCGAAAGTTAACTGCTGAGCTGAGATGCGAGATTGTTTTTATCAGGTTTTAATAAACTGGGTGATTCGGGTTGGAGATGCTTTTGGTTGTAGAATGCTGGGCGTGTTGTATCAGGACGTCTTCATGACCAGTGTGTCGAAAGTTAACTGCTCGGCTAAGATGCGAGATTGTATTTATCAGATGTTAATAAACTGGTAGATTCTTATAAATAAAGAATTGGAGATGCTTTTGGTAGTAGAATGTTAGGCTGGTTGTAACAGGACGTCTTCGTCATAAGTGTGTCGAAAGTTAACTGCTCAGCTGAGATGCGAGATGTTTTTATCAGGTTTTAATAAACTGGGTGATTCGGGTTGGAGATGCTTTTGATTGTAAAATGCTGGGCTGGTTGTAACAGGACGTCTTCATGAACAGTGTATCGAAAGTTATATTATAATCTTTTTGTTATAATGTATTATTAAATTCCACATTGAAGACATGATCTTGCTTCCACTGTACTTTTATGCAGAAAAACTGTGATGTGAGCTGTGTTAGGTAACTTCTTCGGCTTGCCAGGCTGGCAGGTTTACTTGATATTTTGACAAAGCCTATTTACATCTGCTAGACAAAATTCTGCTTTTTGACAAATCTAATTTTTGATTAGTTATTAGTTAGAAACTAAAATTGTTCCTATATTATGTAAATAAACGAATCTGAATTTAATAGTCACTCTAATAATAATAATAGTTTATTATCGCTTTTTCGCTATTATCGCGATAAGACCGCCCATTATGCGTACATATATTTATTTGTTTTATTTCTTTTTACCTATTGTTTTATCTAGCTTGTAAGGAATAACAAAGAATTTTCATTTTTTCATTCAATAGTGAAAATATTACTATGAGTATGGTATTAAAACACGATGTCATTCACTTCTTCACGCCATAAAGCTGACTCTAAAATTTGTATAATTAAATAATTCGGCAGTGGGTGTCAACAAACTAAATATATAGATGTAATTCAGGTGATACAATAACCTGGAGGCTTCTTTTAATTTGGTACTACGTAAATTAAACCATCGGCAGGTACGAGTATAAGTGATTGTAAAAAAACAAACTGATTTCATACTATGACGAATAAATGCAATTTTATTTTCGAATATCCACAGAGTAGCCTCAGATTTATCAGGTGTTAATAAGTTGATGGGAGAGATGGAATCGTTCATATTTTTAGGATTTCCTGGGAGAGCTGTGAGGTATTTATGTAAAGTGATGTTAATGTATTAAAGTGGGTATTAAATCCAGAATTTACAGGTTTTTCTAGGCAAGCGTGATCCATCTTCAATCATACTTTTTTTAACTTTATAGTTCTTCGTTTGACCACAATCTCACCTGATGGTAAGCGATGATGTGGTCTAAGATGAAGCACGAAGATCTAGAAGAAACCTATTCACTCTTACCTTAAAGAGACCTGGATTGAATTCTTTAGGAAAAACAGACGGCAAAGTGTTCCATACCTTAGCTGTGCGCATCAAGAACGTAGAACCAAAACGGTGTGTGCAAATGGGTGGTATATCGACTAGGTACGGATGGTACTGAGCCGTGCGCCTGCTTGTCCTTTGGTGGTAAGGAGATGGCGGAACACATTAAAGTAAAAAGTTTTTATTTCTCATAAAATAAATAAATATTGCTGGACATTTCACACAGCGCTATCTAGCCCCAAACTAAGCAGAGCTTGTACTATGGGAACCAGATAACTGATAGAATGTATATATACTTTTTTTTTGTAAATACATACATATAATATATAGAAAAACAACCAGACACAGAACAAATATCTGTAGATTATGCAAACATTTGTTCTGCGGCGGGAATCGAACCCAATACCTCTTGCGTCTCAGCCGGCTATTCGCCCACTGCGCCACGGAGGTCGTCAAAAGATATACACTTGCAATCAAAATGAGCTATATACAGTGTGTTTAATCATACCGTTTCATTCAAATCACAGGTAACGGGAGTTCATGTTAATTTTTATTCTTTTTTGGGGTACAAAATGCAGTTATTCTGAATTTCTTGGATGGAGACTTTTACCTATATTTGTGTCACTAAAGCTACATGAATACCTAATTTCAGCACTGAGAGGTCACTGGTGTATCCTGTGAATTTTGTCAAAGTTTTGTTTGTATTATGGTTTATAACTCAAAAACTACAAAGATTAAACTAAAAATAAAAACAGGATTAAAATGTACTAATGAAGACCTTTCATTTAAGGTCCCACTTGACCTTATAGTTCTATTTTCATTTTTTTTTACCCTTCTTGAACCCCAATATCTCAACAACCCCCCAACATTGTTAGCTCATTTCGTCACACTAAAATTGTGCCATTACTATCAAATTTCACGATGATCGGATCAACGTTTCGAAAGTTATCCTCGGACAAACAAACATACATATTTACATACATACATACAACACCGATTTACCTCTATATCTCTTGCTACAATTGAAACACGTTTAGTCGAGATTAGGTTATAATTTCGGAGTACATTTAAGAAACCACTTCTTTCAAAATAATAATAAATGGATAGAACCCACAATTCCCAAAATTCAAGAATTTATCAGCAATTCGAGAACTTTTATAGTCATACTCGTACAACTCGCTTTTAATAAACCTAAAACAATCAACCTCTGAAAACAGCTAGAACATCTTTCTTAAATTTAATGTAATCGGCATTTTCTCAAATAAACATTCTTACAAAGAATCTGAAGAGCCATTCTTTGCATACAATAGTTATTTGTTTAAGTCAAAATTTCATCTCCACGCATTTCAATGTCCAGTATAAAGACTTCAGAATGTCGAAAGTCGACTGACTGTTACTGATATGCATTTACGCGCAGTATATTCTTGGCTTCAGGAACAAAAGGTTCCTAAGACAGTTACACAATGGAAAACATCAAATATGTATTAAAGTGCCGATAAAATAGAGCTTAAAATACAATGTCTGTGAATATTGATATGGAAACGTTTTCGAGGAAAAAAAATTTGAGAAGGCGCACCTTGAATACGCTCAAATCGGCTGTGACGGCATTGAAACAAATAGCAAGTAAGTGTTTTTCCATCGTATTGTCTCAACTGAAACGTTCGATTTTATATATTATGATTTCGTTTTACCGAGAATTCAGGGTTTGTTTTGAGCCTTGAGGCCGAGGTTAATATATCACGGAAGGATTTGTAAGGATATGGTACATACTTTAAAGCTTGGGGTTAGGATCTCTCTTGACATTTTATATGAATAAGATTTACGAACAATAGAATTGAATAGAATAAAAAATACTTTGTTATATATAACAAAACACACCATAAAAAAACAATTACGTAAGAACAACGTAAATGTATGTTATACAATTGGCGGTCTTATAGCTAAATAGTGATCTTTACCAGACAACCAGACAATGCCAATTGTAACATGCTTTTATGATACTCCGGTTATTTTATGTTTACTTCAGCTAAAATTGGCAATAAAAATCCAATTCGGTTTCACATTTTATCAAACGTCAAACATTGCGTTTATAAACAGGTGGTTAAAGAATTTATTCTCAAAAGAAATATACATTTTTTTTTATAAATTATAGGCTAGCGTTTGACCACTATCTCGCCGGATGATAAGCGATGATGCAGTCTACGATGGTACACGCTTGCCTAGAAGAAACCTATTCACTCGTGAGAAACAATAGGTTTAACTTAGGTTAAATATACAGTAAGCATGCAGAACATTGTGGGTAGTTGAAATATAGGGTACCTATACTTAAACATTTTGTTTACATCATCGTTTAGAGCCAAACTATAATTATACTAGATGATTATCGATTTTAAACTACTAATTATCGAGTTTCAATCCAATACGAAAACTAGATTAGAACGAAAAATACATTGTTTAAAAAAAATCAGGTGATATAGTCAACTTTGAACGGTTTACTAGTATTTTCATTCTATAATATATATTAAGTACACACGGCTACACCTCAAGCTATACATTTCCAGTATAAGCTGACCTCGCATTGTGTAGGTTTTCCGTACAATGAGCATAGACTGGAAATATACAGCTTGATGTGTAACCGTGTGTACAAGCTGTTGCCCGCGTCTTCGTACGCGTTACACTACTAAATGTGTAAGTAACCTATAAATAAAGCTAAACTCACTGTTGCAACTTGACTTGACACCCCATTTTTATCCCATTGGACCTGATTTATGAGATAAAAGTAGCCTATGTGGTAATCCAGGCTATAATCTACGTACACACTAAATTTCATCTAAAACGGTTTAGCCGTTACGACGTGATTGAATAACAAACAAATAAATAAACAAACATCCAAACTTTCGCATTTATAATATTAGTGTGATGTGATTTTGGCTTTTGAATAACGGCTTATCCACTAACGTTAATTACTACCGGAATATACAAACGCTCTGATGAATGCCAGTGGATTTGCAAGACCAAGAAAGAATGATAGTATTACTTTGAACAGTTGTTCTTATCCCGTCGCGTTCCTATACAGTTTGAAGGACGACAGGACAAGTCAGAAGAAATTAACGCCCGTGCATGGGTACCAAAAATAAAAGTTTAGCATCATATATCACGTGTTTTGTTATGTACGACATTAAATCAAAACACGGGTAGAGATAATGGTCAGTATTGTTGTAAAATAGGTGTTTTCAAATTAATTACCATAGAACATTTTTAATTTTCAAACGACCTTCATATCAACGAAACATCCTGTATAAAATAGGTAAACAAATCATATTCATTTATCATGTAAGTGGGTACCTGTTAAACTGACTAAGCGACATCGTCGCAAAGGCGTCGCCGATTTACGTTAAAAATTGTTTATTGGAAATGTATCTATTACTGGATAAATATTCAAGCTACCGGTATTAAACTCGCCTGTAAAATCAGTTAATACGTTGCCGGAGATATGTTTTTTCTTTGTTACTGTATTTTATTTGGTGTGCATTAAAGAGTATATCAATACATGTTGCACATTTTTTAATGAATATGGCATTTTAAAGCCAAAATAACCATCATTAACTATTGTTAAGTTAGCACCTACCCGTGTTTGCAAATAAATGATTTATTTATATATTAATTACTTGATACTTGCGACCAAGACCATTCAATTTGTGGATTACTTTTCTCAAAGGCAAGCCATAACAATTCGCCAAGTAGGTATTTACAAAACGTCAGAGCAATATAATGAAGATGTCATTCAGGGGTTCAGGCATTGTGCTCGTTCACTCTGTCCAAAACAGACATCGTCACTCGCAAACACTTCTACCAAGTGCCTTGTTTGTCAAGACTATCACTCTGCCAGTACCCTTGAAAACTCTTCGTTACATTTCACCTTTTGTTACGAAATCCGCGGATTTAGAATTGGGCCAAATCTTGACATTTATTAATGAACTTGTACAATACGGTATTGTCTTATTCGACATCACAATCGTCTGCTGAGATGAAATATGGAATGGATTTGCATAAACAAACCAGTTTTGCAGTGAGAGAAAAGTTGAAGAGTAAAATAGGCTGGCGTGGTATGGGCATGTCATGCGTAGGGATGAAAATCATGTGACTAAAAGAGTGTTAGATATGAATGTGGATGGATATAGAAGTAGGGGAAGACCCAAGAAGAGATGGATGGACTGTGTGAAGAATGATATGGGTAAGAAAGAAGGGACAGCGAAGATGACGGCTGATAGAGAGGTATGGAAGAAAAATATTGTGCTGACCTCACATAATTTAGGAAAAGGGCTGGAAGAAGAAACCAGTTTTGCTAAGAGCTACCTAGTAAATTCTGATGTATTTTTTCATACGACTTGGAGATGGAACAAACTTATGCCCCATCTGATTGTACTTGGAAACTATCGCCTATAACAAAGTAAATACCTTAGATACAGATATAAGTAGCCTATAATAGATAAGATGTAGCCTCATGTGCCTATAATTTCACCGGCCCTTCAAACCGAAACAAAGCAATGCTGCTTCGCGCCAGAAATAGATATGATGGTATGGTGGTCCCCGGGCGAGCCCTTTCACAAGAAACTCTACGACTCTTTAAGGTTTATTTGATAGAAATAGAACGCGTACTTTTTGCATTTAGTAATAATCTGAAGTGTTCACAGGCTGGGGTTGGATTTGATTTAACAACCCGCAAACTTTGGTAAGCAAATACTAGCACCCACCGTGGGACTACAAGCGATTAAATTATAAACACGCTTTAGCTGGAATTACATACATATTCATGATCAACTCCAATTCAGCTTCTAAATGTTGCAAGACGTTTCAATAGCGGTCCAACTTTAGCTATGTAACAACATGATTGCTGTATCGTTATATTGGTTTAGGTGTTTAAGTATTTCTATGTACTGATATTTTTAGTAATGAAAGAATATACAATAAATATTTACAAGACTAAAATACAGAAGAAACAGTTGAATAATCTCCCGATAAGCGCCAGCTCTCGGATCACACGTCACTTCGACCAGACGCCTAGAAAGAATTTTGCAAACGCCCCAAATGGCTCAAACGCGACCCCAAATGGCTCAAATACGTAAGCTCTCACAAGAATATTTATTTGTTTAAGAAAAATAGCGATAATCATAATTTTAATACTAGAAATAAAGATAGACTCGCTGTTGCCACTTGTAGACTCCATAAAGTTAGTAAATCGTTTAAAAGGCAAGGTGTACGCTTTTATAACAAACTCCCAAGGGATGTACAAAAATTAACAATTAATAAATTTAAAAACGTAACTAAACAAAATCTTTATAAAAAAGCCTACTATAAAATATCGGATTATTTAGATGATAGAGAAGCTTGGGATTTAAAATGCTTCAACTTATTCAAAATGTTACAATTTAGACGTAATTTCTTTTCTGTATTATGTATTGTAAAAGGATCATTAAAAAAAATAACCAGCCTTGTTTCCTGCCTTTCTTTCCTGGCTTGGTCGTGAAGGAACAGGCAGTAAAATTGACGTTTCAAAGTGATCCTTGTGGTTTTAATGATTAAAAATATTTGACTTTGACTTTTGACTTTTCTGTCGAGACTTCCATACTTGCGCCGCTTGAGATCTTCGGCTAAATTTGCCGTGCACCGGCCCCAACTTGCTGTACCAGACAGATGAGATGGCGCAAGGGTATCGACGCACGTGGCGTCCCACACCAAAGGCCTACCCTTCTCCCAAGGTACAAGAGTCATACCGTCAGGCCGCTTACCATCGTCCCTGCAAAAAGGCCGGCGTATGATATCATTAAGGCTAGCATGACGGGAAATCCTACCGGCTGCCCTGGAACACAATAATCCATGGTGAGGTGACCAAGCAGTTCGACTGCCGTACCGCACTGGCACTGATGAGGGGCGCAACACCGCGCACCCAACCCAATTTCTATTTATTAGTATCAGATATCTATTTAAATAAAAATCATTTGCCGTGCGTTAATTCCGCCAAAACTCGAAAATGGCTCAATTAATTAGTATTTTTTATGTTGTATTCGTAATTTTCAAGACAAGATTCGTATAAACTTTGCTTAGTTTGGGGCTAGATAGCGCTGCGTGAAATGACCAGCATTATTTATTTATTTTAGAAAAAGAAACTTTTGAAAAGTTGCCCGGAAAATTTGAAAATTCTGAAAGAACTGAAAGTGAAATTTCTATGGGATTATTGTATGTACTCAAAATCTAGATTTTATTTTAAAATCCGCACGAAACCGGTCTGGGTCAACGAGTCTACCATAAAAATAATCGAAATAAGGATGATTTGAAAAATGTTAACTAATCTATAAAACTAACTTCCGTTAAATACTTCCTCATTTGTAAACATCTAATTTTAGAAGAATGAAAGGCCCAATATAATAATAATACCTACATTTTGCCGCCCAATATAATAATTCGGGTCGTAAATATTCCTGGCTCTTCCACGTTCTGGGCAATACGTTCCCGTCCGAGGCCTTTTATATTCCCGGGGACGTTTCCTGATCGGTATCTTTTCACCGTCGCGGTGGAGTTATCGAGTGTACGGCGACGGTTATAGACAGATAAAATGCAGACTAAACTTGTGCCGTATACGAATACACTTTTTTTATTTTTCATTAATAGGAGTCATCAACATAGCCTACACTGACAATTTTTAGCGGTTACATGTACATGGTAAAACAGTGCTACCATAATTAAAGATGACTGACTGCATGCATTAATATTGTTACGCTGTTACACAATAAGAAATAGCCGAAATTTCTCGAAGGCTCTCCTCTTACCTACTGTGTCACGGAATACGTAATACTTGGTATGGAATATACCTGCATGCTGTGTTATTGTCTGCGGTTGCGCAGGATGGGGAGTGGTCATTCTGTCAAAACACCGACCCTTTCCTGGAACGTTCGAGATCGTTCTAGTGTAGTGAATTGTGTGCGATATAAATAGGCCGGAGAGATGGCCGGACAGTCAGTCTGGATTTTGCTATACGTGCGAACATTTCGGTGACTTTAAGTGGTGTAACAGTGGTGTGAATTAGTAGTAATTAGTATAGTGTGTTGTGATTACGTGTGACCAAGTTCGTGTATTCATCGTTTTAGTGTTGAATAAAAGTGTTATTTTGGTTAGATCGAGTATCATTATTTTATCCCGAACCCTCAGCTCGTAACAATATTTTATGCCGAGCGAGTAAATACATTTTCTTAATTCGATTTTAGTAGTAAAATAAAATGGAATTTTTATTTTTTAGTAATGTCCGAGCTAACGGCCCTTTAGTCGTAATCTGAACCCTCTCACTAATTTCGACCCTGACGTGACATAGCCCGGCAGCACAATTGGATAATGCATCTTCGTATCAAGAAGAAGGTTGCGTGTTCAAGTCCCGTCAAGGCTTAAAATTGAGATGGTTTTAAAATCTTGGCATGTACTTACTTCTAGCTAACAACGTTTAAAAAAATGCATTTCATTAAATAAAATTTACAAAAACAAATTATAAGTTATTTACGAATTTAAAATACAATAAAATCATAGATGTACCCTATCAAGTACATAACTACTTTATCCATCAAAGTTATTTTATTCGACATGATATTTTCTGTATCTACGGCGCGTTGAGCGAGTGGATCACTGATAACAAAACACATATTTACATGATCTATAAATATTTCATCATAATTCTGGAAAAACTGAAAGTGCTTTTTTCAATGGCATTTTTGTACGAACTCAAGGCCATTACGCCGTTTTTTTCGAATATGGGGCAGGTCACTAGTTTTTATTTTATTTTAATTCGTCAATAGAAAATGGCCGTTATACTGAACAACTTTTGATAAGTTGGCATTTTTTTATCTCCAATAGTTATGCAGTTCTCACTATGTTTTCTCATCAGGTAAAAGATGGGTGAAATGAGGATGAATCAACATTTTGAAAGTTTTACCTTTGTGTGGGTACTAACACCTATCTCTGAACCAAATATCAGCTCTGTATATATATGGGAAGTAGGTACAAGTTCTATAAAACTATTTAAAATATTAATAATAATAACTTTACCATCAGACATTTTTGAAAATATCTAAGTTACAAACTTGAAATTCTAGGGTCCATATAAGTATACGTAGCGATATTTTCAACGTTTTAGTAGTTTTTTTTTCCACACAGCGCTATCTAGCCCCAAACTAAGCAGAGCTTGTACTATGGGAACCAGATAACTGATAGAATACTTATATACTTTTTTTGTAAATACATACTTATCATATATAGAAAAACATCCGAACCCGGAACAAATATCTGTAGATCATGCAAACATTTGTTCCGCGGCGGGAATCGAACCCACTACCTCCTGCGTCTCAGCCGGCTATTCGCCCACTGCGCCACGGAGGTGGTCTGTCGGAGTTCCTAGTGCCAAGATACAAGGGCTCGAAAATCAGTCGAAATGGTTCCAGATAAGGTATTACGGCAGTTTGCGTTGCTCTCGACTTAGCACTGCAGTGCCCCCAAATTCCATCAGAAATAAGACAACACCTTCTCTTAGATATCTTATATAATATCTACTTTTGTACAATTGACCGAGCGAGCGAAGCGTCTCAGTTTCGAGTTTGGCCAAAAAATGCTATTGTCTGTCTGTCTGTTCTCGCCTACAGGTCGCATTTTTCAACCGATTTTGACGAAAAGTAGCACACAAAATTGATTTATTTAAATTTTTTAGTCGATCGCGATTTTTGATTTGATTTTTCATTTTACATAATACAATTGTACACAAGAAAATACACTATAAAGTATAGAAATAGAGGACATGCAAAGGCGAGCTTAACCCTAAGAAGAGTTTTCATCCAGCAAACCACTTCACTTCAGCGATAAAGCCGCCCACTGTATATATTTAGCATTCATTATTTTTTTTAATATTCCTTGTGTAAAAAGCATTATTCTATTATTATTACCTACTAAACGAAAATAAAATTTATAACTCGATTCAATGAGTCAAAGACCGCATGGTATCTATTCCTATCTATTTTGTGGCGTATTCTAAACAACGACAGGTCACGAACAGGGAACACTGTGTAATACGTCACGCACTAATGCGTTTCTCAAATAATGCGATCAATCTTTATTCGGATATATGTATCAATTGTCGGTACAACTTATTTAACGATAACATTCTGCGGAAACCAGCATCGTATAAAAATCGAAAACATATAATGCTTCAAGAGAGATGTAAAGAGGTTTCTACAGGGTAGGGCACGCATCGACAATGCCTCGGGTGTTGCCAGTGTTAATAGGCAACGGTGACCCGTTACCATCAAAAACATCACCAAAAAATAAGGATTTGGGAAGGAACAATATTGGTTTAATTAGTGGAACGACAATATTTTAATAAAAACTACTGAACACCCTTTTTCTGCAAATAAATAATTCATTCATTCATTCGAAGGAATTTTAAGTTACATTATTTTTCAGCACAACTTTACCATAGGTTACAAAGCCTTTATGGTCACCGTACCCCAAACGTATAGTCATCTATCGAGGCAGAATCACCTTCCACCTTCAAAATCATCAAACGTTGCGTTAAAGGCATCGAGATGAGATCAGACATTGGATGTGACGACACTTGAAAACTTACACAAGGTATTTAAAATAAACCAGCTGCACAAAGTATCAAAAGCATACCAGTCAGTTTGGTGAACTCTATCTCTACAATATATCATAGTGTTGCCATTCATCTTATGGAACGTGCACTGTCGTCCGCACAACTTCCGCTAATGTACATCGTAATTCTGGCTGAATATTATGTCAGCAGGTAGACAGACACAGAACATGGCAGATCTGGATATACCGGTAGATTGAGCCTATAACTGCTAGTACTGTACACCTAAAATAGTTACTCAGAGCTTCAGCAGAATACTCTAGAAAAAGCTGTAATATGTGTGAGTCATACTCGCACACTAACAGTTCCGAGACATTTTATTAGCATTTGTTATTTATCTGTAAATCAGTAATAAGCAATATCCTGTGGCTGATATTGCTTATTTATTCTTCTGCGTTTGTGAGGCTACCCATGGGTCCCGCCTGAAAACCAGCGCAAACCGTCCTCGGATGGTAGGCAGCAATATACTGAGACGGGGTCTGCTTGGTCCACACAGCACGGAAGGCCATAATAATATCTAGATACTCAATCTTTATTTTGTGAGTTACCTGTGTTTTATATATATATATTTTTTTAATCATTTATAATCTTCATGTAAGTATGTATGTAGATACTATTCGAATCCTGTGTGTGTGTTTTGACATGTATTTTCTTTCTTTCTTTTATATGATTAACCAGCTTCCGCCAGCGACTTCACACTTGTTTGTCAACAAAAAGTAGCCTATGTGTTAATCCAGATTATAATTTACGTACATACCAAATTTCATCGAAATCGATTCAGCCGTTCCGACGTAATTGAGTAACAAACAAATAAGCAAACATCCAAACCGCATTTATAATATTGTGACCCAAGAAAAAATCGATTGAAAACAACAACATTTAAAAAAATAACCAGTCAGTCTATAAAATAACATTTATCTACAAAATAAATGGAACAGTTGTTCTAAAAGACGGCAGAAGAATCAACGTTTACACACTTGTCGCATAAAAAAATATAAAGTCCGGTTACACCGGCCACGGTGACGTCACCGTGGCCAGGTAGGTACCTGTCGAGCCTACTGCAATACGTCAAGCCAAGTAGTTCTGCGGAAAAAGTTAGGTAACCTTTCCCGATTTTATTTTACAAAATCGACTCAGTTCCATCTAGTCAGAAATCTCGTGGCAGGCCTTAAACCAAGTTACTGGATAGCATAGAGTATACTAACTTCCACTTGCGGCTTCGCACGCGTGGTTTATCAATAAAAAGTCTACGTCACAGCCCAGCTCATAATTTATGTACCTATACCAAAATTCATCGATATCGGTTCAGCTGTTAAGACGTGAAAAGGTAACAAACAAACTCACTTTCGCATTTTGAGAAGCATGGCTGTTTAAGTTTAAAAACTGAAAGACGACTCCATAAAACCGAATCGATTGATATCAACATCTGATTTATCAGAATCGGAGTAGTAGTTCAGGCGCTATTGTAGAAAATACATCCATAGACTGCAAAAAACATAACCCTTCCTTTTGGGTTTGCCGTAGTCGAATAAAAATGAGGCCTTTGTCCCCCGGACTATAATAACGTATCCATTGACACCTCATTTATCAAAATTGGCTGAGTAGCTTAGGCGCTACGGTGGAACATAGGTAAATACAAACATCCTTTTATACATATAATACTAAAAACATAACGCTTCCTTTTTTCGTTGTCGTAGTCGGGTAAAACGCAACTGCATCAGAATACCTAAATTCCAGTGATAAACAAAATAGTTTCCATTCAAACTGGACATATCTCAAAGCTTCATAACTTCAAAGCTACGAGTATTAAGCTTTTCCCAATATTCAAAGTTGGAACAAAAAGGTTCCCCCATCCTCTTATGTGGCACGGTAATCCCTGAAGCGACCCGTCATTCATTTATATCGCTTGCAACTCTACAGTAGTCATACCATACTGGATTGTTCTTGTGACAGTTTTAATACTGGTGGTTCGCCCCGAACTGAGATCTCACGAGTGACTATCAAAATGGTGCCACGAAATACTTAACCACTTTTTTTGACCTGCAGTTTCATTCAAATTACAGGTAACGGGAGTTCATTTTAAATGGTAAATTTTTTGGAGTACAAATTGCAGTTATTCTGGATTTCAGACTTTTGCCTATATTTGTGTCACTAAAGCTACACGCATGCCAAATTTCAGCACTGTGGGGTCACCGGTGTACCCTGTGAATTTTGTAAAAGTTCAGTTTTTATTATGGCTAATAACTTAAAAACTACAAAGTTTAAACTAAAAATAAAAACGGGATTGAAATATACTTACAAAGACCTTTTATTAGACGTGCCACTTGACCAGATAGTCCCGATTTGGTTTTTTTAACCCCTCTTGAACCTCAATATCTCAACACCCCCCCCCCCCCACATTTTTAGCTCATTGAGTCACACCAAAATTGTACCATCACTACCTACCTATATACCAAATTTCATGATGATCGGATAAACGCTTCGAAAGTTATCCTCGGACAAACAAACATTGGGATTTGCCCAGTGAAATTACAGTCACATGGGACTACACCTGTATGACTCAAGTTGATGAAACAGTGCAGTGCATTGTAGGACACCTGTCTAAGGTACGTGACCTACGAGGCAATACTTTGTGGCATCAGGAGGGCCATATAAAAGATAAAGAATTATATTTGACACCTCTTGTACCCTGTGTCTTTGAAACACTCAACGATTTTCTTCGATATCTCATTTATCCAGTACTTCGTAGTGTTTTTGTATGTAAATATATAATACTGTCAGAAGTCTTGATTCATCGTAAAAACCGTTCTAAATAAGTCGCCCCGGAAAAGTAAATTAGTTACTCACCACTACCGCACAAAAATAAAAATGAAACAATTATGTGAAAGCAAACCAAACATAATTAAATCTAGAGTTTTCTTTCTTGGATGATGTTGCCAAGAAATACACGGATAGGAATATATAATATATCACAAAAGGTTGATGCGTTGATAGAATAACCATAAAAAAACAAACAGTGTGTCTAGGTCAATACCTTTTTTTATACTACCCGGAGATTGAACAAGCTTAAGGCCCATCTGATGTCAAGTGGTAACCATCGCCTGTAACAGAGATAGAACATTTAGTTACTCTTAGCCTCGTAGGTCACAATCCTTCTACAAGTTTTTATTTCAATCTTTAACCATGCGGTGGGGAGGAGAGGGGGGGGGGTTAAAAAAAAAGAAAATCCCGACCGTAGTTATATTGAAATAGTTATTGCAACGAATTTTACCTCTGTCGTCAAGAGATCTATAGAAACCTATATTTTGATAAAAATCAATTGCGTCACAAAATTGGAACTAGCGACTGCCATTTTACAAGCTTTTTATTAACTTGCAATGTATGTATGTTTGACCGGGTGGAATCTTGTAACTGAATTTAAAACCCGTTCCCCTCAACCGATTGAGCTGAAATTTGGAATACATATGTAACTTCGGTGGCAATACAATAATATGGTACCATGGAGGTGGTCTCATGAGGGAGACGGATACTAGACAACGGAACTTCTGAATGGATTATAGTAGGCTACTAGTGTTTGGGCTCATTTGAATCTGCTTGCGGTTCCGATTATGAATTTTATTAAAGCTTGGTTTGAAAAAGTAATGTATCAACAAAAAAATCATTTTTTTTATTATAAATTATTGGCTAGCGTTTGACCACTATCCCGCCTGATGGTAAGCGATGATGCAGTCTACGATGGTACACGCTTGCCTAGAAGAAACCTATTCACTCGTCACTTGAAGATCCCTAGGTTGTAGACTCAGGCAAGGCGTTCCACTCCTTGGCGGTGCACATAATAAAGGTAGAAGAGTACCGCTTTGTGCGTATGGGAGGTATGTCTACCATGTAGCGTACCATGTTGTCATTCATTGTCAAAGACTCACAGATTCTTCTTACACCCAGTATAAGTTAGTACTCCTACCTACTGGCTGGGTAGGTACTTGTGTTCTACCCATGTTATAATATCTCATTCTACTGTATTTTTCCTGTCTGTCTACTATTTTGTTTGTGATCCGTTCTGTGTTTTTTTGTGTGTGTCAAATAAATATTATTATATTCTATTCTATTCTATATGTAATTTTATTAATGTCGTTTGTGTGCTTCGAACTTATAATTAATAAAGAAGTATACAATCTACACACAATAATCTAGGTAAGTCGCCTGCGGTAGTCAGGTAAATAAGAAATAAAAAAGAATATTTTGCAGCTTTTATATGATTGTTTTTTTAATTAAATAAATAACGATCTAATTTAAACTGCAGCCTTTTGTTCCTTTCCTTTAATTGCAATAACGTATTATCTAAACAGAATAAACATGATATTATGAGATCAAAAACGGCGGAAATCGATTTCCCTCATGTTTACAAATCTTTAACGAGTACCGAAGGCGAGACTTAACAAGTGTTTTGATTGAATTCTCTTTGAACTATTCGTTTACTAATGTGAGTACAGGAACACTAGTTACCCAGTATATTTACAGTCTTATGGTCGGATTTGTTAATAGATAGATAGATCACACTATAAACCAATATAATTAAAATTAACAACGTAAATGTATGTTGTCTCTTGTCAAGATTCAAACAAAACCCGCCGCCCGCCTGCCCTAAGCCCCGTACGGTTTGTGGAGCACCTATGTGCAGACACCCATAAGCAATGTATCGTTCCAGCAAACGACGTTACTAAACTATTGAAAGAGATCATACATAAAAAAAAGCTTCTGCGCCTATCAAATAAATGTTGACCGTGCAAATTTGGAAAGCTTTGTTATTTTCCATTTTGCTATACCTGTCCCCAGACCCTTTCTTCTTCTTTTCCTTGGTTCCTTCTTGACAGTGTCTGGATTATGGTAGCCTTAAAAAAGAAGATACTGGGAAGATTTAGTACCTCTCTCAAAAAGGTTCCCTGTATTTTACGCCGTGACGCCAAAGCATTACCTACCATTTTACCTTAGTGTTAATAATTGAATTCTTGGTATTGAGGTAATTCATAAGATTTTAGTACATTATGATATAAGTGCGGTAAGTTGAAAATTACAGCCAAGGCGATATTGCTAGCCCGAGCCGTAGGCGAGGGCTACAAGAAGGCAGAGGCTGTAATTATCAAAGCGCACGTATATCATACAACGTTTTACAACATATTTGCGAGGAAATTAATAAAACTCGTGCTTTCTCGGAAAGAAAAAGCGCGCGGAATAATTTTTACTTGTTCACCAATTAGCGATGCGCGCGCATCAGCGCTTTTTTTTAAGGCAAAGGCACAAAAACAGCCAGTATTACTAATAAAGTAAATTAATATTTTTTTTGTTTTTGTTACAGGTTGTAATTTAGTGTCAAAATTAATTAAATTTAAGAATTAAATGTTTATTTTTTAGATTTTATCTCCCAAAGTTAATTTTATTTATAAAATGTTGACCATTTTTCTGACATAAAAACTCTTTGCTAAGATTTTAAAAAGTACCGTTCGTTTTTGACGGAGCATCTTGATAAACCGTACGTTTTACCTTATTAAAAAGAAACTCGTGCGTTTTACATTACAATAACGCACAAGTACGTAATGACATACATTACGATATTGAAATTGGTGAAATAAGAGACCCTTTACGAGCAAATGTGTTATAAAGTTTCATTAGCTTTTTACCTACCAATTTTACATAAAGAAGAAAAACGTTTTAAGCCAAGATGCACGAAATTGGGTTAAGTGAAAAATATTATAGTACTTTTAAAGTTTAATCAGTTTAATGTTATAACGCCTCGCACTCCAGACTACAGTTTATGATGGCGTGAAGGTTAGCGTGCATGGAATTAAAGAGCTGGTTCTTTTGGCCTGGATTTTGTGTAGGTAAACATATACGTTTTTACTTTAACCCTGTTCAACCAATTTTATCTAGACTAGACAAAACGTCTACTTTCCTTGGTTCTAAATAAAAAATAATATTTGAGCGAACTTAAGAAAGTCACTTACATGAGAATTAGTCTAAAGTAATATGTACTACCAGGCGTTTGGTACAAAACACGGCCAACAGTGGTCCTGTGGCTGATATGACGATGAATAAGTTAAATATTCGTATTACAATTTTTTATGTCGTGTTCAAGTATTACGTGACGCAAATAATAAGATTTTTGACGTTACATAACACGTTACGTAACCCAAGTGACCATTTTTACCTAAAAGTCACAATTATGTGGCGCAAAGTACCGGAAAGTCGCTAAAATACCTTTGTTAAGGTTTATAACGCGTTTGCGGTGGTAATAAATAAAACAAAAAAATATTTAAATAAAAAAACAATATTACGTAACGCGATGTTCGAACTGTAACGCATCGAAACGTTTACAAGACCCCCCCCCCCCCCCCCCCCCAATAAGTGCTACACCTATGAAACCTCTACAAGACGCATTAAATCCCTTCCCCACGCTTGTCTTTTTTCCATCAAAGAAAAACATGTAAAACAATGAATGCACGAACTCTAAAAATGTACACTTCAAATAACATTTACATTCTATCTCACAATTCTTTCACGATCTATTTTGAAGCTACGGAAAGCCAGTGAAACCTTGTTACTGTTTTCCATCACAGGAACATCAGTCGAACCAATTAAAATCGGGCAGGACACGAGGGGCCGATTGCCAGACATCTGCCACTTATTTTCGCTTTACTCTCAACGCTACAATTTTACTACGAGTTTTGGGACGCAAAATATGGCTTTAGTTTAGGTACTTACATACATTTTTGGAAGGGTAGTACTATTAATAACTATTCTATGTCATGAATCACTACTTGCTACATCTAAACATACTTCTTTTGTTTCATTGGCGACCTCCGTGGCGCAGTGGGCGAATAGCCGGCTGTGACGCAGGAGGTAGCAGGTTCGATTCCCACCGCGGGACAAATGTTTGTATGATCTACAAATATTTCTTCCGGGTGTGGATGTTTTTCTATATGTATATTATAAGTGAATATTTACAAAAAAAAAAGTATATAAGTATTCTATCAGTTATCTGGTTCCCATAGTACAAGCTCTGCTTAGTTTGGGGCTAGATAGCGCTGTGTGAAACGTCCACCAATATATTTTTATTTATATTTGATTATTGACTCTCATCACATTATTATTAAATGCTCGTGGTGTTCTGTATACTTCAAAAAGATTATGGTAAAAAAAGTTACTAAAATTATCTAAGATATTACTTTTTTATTTAGCGGAAAATTTACATTTAACAGAAGGGCTCCAAAATTGCTAGTCACTTTTAGAAATTGATGGCCCTCAAAATTAGTCCTTGTGAAATTCAGTAATTATTAATATATGTATATATTAATATATGTATTTATGTAAGTACATATTTATTTATTTTATATATGATATTTACTTATTTAAAATTATTTATGTACCTATTATTTATGTATTTAAGGTTAAGTAATTTTTCTTTTTCTATTATTAAGTTTATTCTTTTTACACCTCAGCCAATCTTCCATTGAGCAAATTTCAATCCATTCCATCCAAAGGTTGTCTGGGAGAGATCGCTTTGTTAAGCGATAAGACCGCCCATTATGCTTATATTTATTTGTTTTTTTTTTTATTTTTATATCTGTTGTGTTTATCTTGTCGTAGAATTTTCATTCATTCATTCAATTATATGTTTAATGTGGTATTTGGCTGTGTAGCAATCTGCAGCATACGATATGTCCGCAAAAGTTGAAACTGACTTTATGCATTATTCACATAGTTTCACGTCTAGAAGCTAAATACGGGTTTAGTTAGCTCTCAGCCATTTCAATTACGGATGAGCGAAAGTTGATGTTGAGAATTTTCAACTATTTTCAGCTTGACCGCTTCAAGATCCTTTAACCAGTGATGCGATTTAATAGCATTATATACAGGGCTCTGTGATTTATTGAACGGTGCTTGATTTGAACCCAGAACCCTTTGAGAATTAAGTAAACTATTGACGTAGGATTGTCGATTGAATAAAAACTTTAAATGTGAGTTGAGAAAGTAAAATGTGAGCTTTGTTTAAGGGTTCAACATAGCAAACAAACAAAAAATTCAATACCGTGTCCCGTATGTATTGCTCATGCGGTTCGGTGCCACCGGCGATCGGAATTTGAAAAAGTCCACGTTGCTTTTGGTGTTTGTCTCACCTAACCCCAGCTTTGAAAGCCTTGAACTTCTTGAAATAACAGAGTTTGGTTTGATGGCATCAGTTTTCCATGACCCTCGTGGCTTGCTGTTGCAGTGTTGCTGTGCAGGCTGGATGAGCCTCTGCAGTCCCGTTCTGTCTGGCATAGCTTGTCATTGTACAGTGAAGTATCTTGTGCTCTACTGTATCTTCTTCTTGAAGACATCCGCGATAAACTCCATTGTCCGTGTCACCGGTATTCTTCGGTCTCCTGGTGGTTAAAATCGTGTCCCGTGATAATTACCAGCAACATCCTTATTGCGTTTCATGTCATATTATTTCATTGTTGTTGACAACCTCCGTGGTGCAGTGGGTGAATAGCCGGCTGATACGCAGGAGGTAGCGGGTTCGATCCCCGCTGCGGAACAAATGTTTGCATGATCTACAGATATTTGTTCCGGGTCTGGTTGTTTCTCTATATATTATAAGTATGTATTTACAAAAAAAAATGTATGTAAGTATTCTATCAGTTATCTGGTTCCCATAGTACAAGCTCTGCTTAATTTGGGGCTAGAAAGCGCTGTGTGAAATGTCCAGCACTATTTATTAAGTATTATTATTATTGTTTTTAGATTCAAACAATACTGTAACGCAGTAAATGTGACGCCCCAAACCGTGTTCAATGTGCAGAGCTTCTCAGTCCACGCCTACTCCGAACACCTTCGCATCAAAACAAAACCATTAAATAAATAAATATCGCTGGACATTTAGCACAGCGCTATAATAAAATAATAATAAAATTATATAATATATAATTTTATTATATTATTATTTATTTATTATAATTATTATAATATAATAATATAAAATAATATAAAATATAATATAATATAAAATATAAATAAAAATATATTGGTGGACGTTTCACACAGCGCTATCCAGCCCCAAACTAAGCAGAGCTTGTACTATGGGAACCAGATAACTGATAGAATACTTATATACTTTTTTTTTGTAAATACATACTTATAATATATAGAAAAACACCCAGACACGGAACAAATATCTGTAGATCATGCAAACATTTGTTCCGCGGCGGGAATCGAACCCGCTACCTCCTGCGTCTCAGCCGGCTATACGCCCACTGCGCCACGGAGGCAGTCTAAACGATACGAGGCCGTTAAATGAATACCCCAATTAATTACCCTGAAGGATTCCTTTTATCGCGTGATCAGAAATAACAAATACAACTCACGAGATCTCCCGGAAGGCGTTTCCATTAATTTTCATCCGCTTTGCCTAAATCACTGAGAATTGGGGATTATTTACGCGTTAATTTCTACAAGCTGCGAGCTCTGAGGGCCTTGTGCCCGTACCCTTGTCTCAATGGGTAAGGTTAGTCTGAACATAATTCGGAAGAAATTTTGGCCATTGTAAGGCACCTACAATATAGGCTTACAGGCTGTGTTGTTACAATGGATAATGTTTGTAGCATGGATATAATTCTTGAAATATAATTTGGAGGAAAAATTGAACCAATTTCATTTCATATTAGGTTTATTTACAAAAAACTTCATGATACTTGGTATCAAATGCGAGTAGAAAATTTTGTCATCTTATTAAATTTGATAACTTCTTCAAGTACCAAGATTAGTTGGTTAACGTATAAAATCGAACGAAAATCGGCTTCAATATATGCGAATACCTAAATTAAAACGAGTCAAAAAGTGAATGAGTGAAAAAAATTCAAGCTAGGGTTTGGGTGCTGCCTGTTGATTTACAAGCACATGATACTTTTCACTAGCCAAACTTAACATGACCTGACTGGCTTGAAATAGGATATATCTTCAGAACTCTAGTTTAACATTTGTACGGCCGTACTTCTAATGTCTACACTAAAATGTAATTTTACTCTAATCTGTAGAGAGAAACATTTCTAGGGTAGTCATTTTAGCCCGGCTATATGTTTCAAGGTGACGGGCGTAATGCAATGCCATGTAGGTCAAATTGAACGTAATCTTTCAGGAATGTTATAGGCAATGCAGTGGTAACTGTTTAACATAGTCTGGCCAAGGGCAGTTGCCATGATTTGTGAGTTTTTGAGTGTCCCGATATTTCGACGCAGTTGCATGCGTCATGATCACGGGTAAACTGATCTCATTTTTAGTACAAATAGTGTTCATAACCATGATATTTTCAAAAGTTATAAGGGCGGTTGCCGTCACCGAATCTTAAAAATAAATTGGTCAAGCGCATGTCAAATCACGCACAAGGGTTCAGTAGCCAGTACGGCTGTATCTTAACATACTACTAGTGGTTCGCCCAGAACTGAGATCTCGTGAGTCTCCAAAAAATTAAAAATAAATAAAATCTTCTTTGACTAAGAAAATAGTGTCTCAGTATGGCACAACCAGATAACTTAACCTACAGTTTCATTAAAATTACAAGTAACGGGAGTTCATGTTAATTCGTTATTCTTTTTAGGGGTAGACATTGCAGTTATTCTGGATCAGACTTTTCCCTATATTTGTGTCCCTAAAGCTACACGCATGCCAAATTTCAGCACTGTGGGGTCACGGGTGTACCCTATGAATTTTGTCAAAGTTTTGTTTTTATCATGGCTAAACTCAAAAACTACAAGGACTAAACTAAAAATAAAAACGGGGTTGAAGTTTACAAATTAACCTTTCATTAGACGTCCCATTTGATCTAATATTCTCATTTAGATTTTGTTTACCACATTTTTAAAATTTTTTACATTTTAGTCACACCAGGATTGTGCCAACACTACCTACTTATATATCAAATTTCACGATGATCGGATCAACGCTTCGAAAGTTATCCTCGGACAAACAAACATACATACATACATATAACGCCGATTTGCCCAAGTTGATTTGGAGATCTCGCTTCGCTCGATCAATTAAAATATAATACAAATTTATTTTTTATTGAGTTGATTTAGAAGCTTGATTTTTTTACAGCGTCAAAAACCTTAGACATCCACGCGTTCCTGAGAAAAATGGTCTTGACAGTCAGACAGACCGACGCACAACGAAGTAATCCTATAGGGTTTTTTTTCCTTTTAAGATACGGAACCCTAAAAAACACATAGCTCGATAGAACTGACCAAATTAAAGTTTGTTGGATAAAAATCGTCGTCCAATTGTCTCAAAACTGGAACAACACCAATCCAATAACAGAAACTCCACCAAAACGTGATTCAATAATCAAGTTGGGGAAAGTTTTGCAGGGTTTGACTTGCATCGGAAAGTTGAGATGATATTCTAACCGCGAGAAAAGATGGAGGATTTTTGCTATGTCTGTGAATTGAAAGAATTTGTGATTATTATAAATATGGAATTTATCACGTACCATCTCGGTGTTTCGACCTACAATGTCTCGGTTTAATTTGTGAACCTTCATCAGCGTTTTGTGAGCGATCCGCTCCGAATAACCTCTCGCCTCGCACTGGTCAAGGTTCACGAATTGAACCGAAACATTGTCGGTCGAAACACCGAGAAGACGGTACGTGATAAAACCCGTATTTATAATACTGATTGATATAAATCACGAAAGTTTTCTAAGTGAAAAGATTTGTCTTAACTTTTTTTTTTCTCTAACTTATCTCGTCCCACTGCTGGGCAAAGGTCTCCCCCAAGTCCCTCCAAGTATCCCTATCCGTCGCTATCTCCCACCATCTTCTTTGGAAGGTGACCAAATCGTCCCGCCAACGCTTTCTCGGCCGACCCCGACCTCGCCCTCCGTCTTCAGGCGTTCATGGTGTCACAATATGGGCCCATTTCTCGGAGTGCATTCGGGCAACGTGGCCCGCCCAGTCCCACTTAAGTCCAGCCGATCTCCTCCCTACATCTGCAATGCCGGTAAGTGAGCGCAGCATGGTGTTACGAACTCGGTCGACACGTTTAAATCCGACAATGCTGCGCTCCATTGCCCCAACTTAACTTATAAATTTTTAATTATAATTGTATCTAATAGGAAGTAATAAATAGTGGGGATGTTAATATACAGTCTGTCACCGCATTCATGACATTAATTTAAAACACATATGCAGAACAGTATTAACTGATTGATTTAACACCGGTAGCTTTAATATTTATCCCGTAATCGATACATTTCCAATAAACAATTTTTAACGTAAATCGGTGGCGCCTTTGTGCCTATGCCGCTTAGTCAGTTTAACAGGTACCAACTTACATGATGCATGAATATGATTTCTTTACCTATTTAATACAGGCTATTTTATTGATGTTTAAGGACTTGAAATTATGGAATATTTAAATTTAAAAAATCCATAGTCTAGGATAAAAAAAAACTATTTTATAACCATACTAGCCATCAGCCCTACCCATGATTTAAATTAATGTCTTAAATGCGGTGACACGCAGTATAGTACATTTTATTTAAACTAGTTGCTAGTGCAAAGTGGTCGAAATTCAACCTCAATTCAATAAATTTTTTTTAGATTAATTTTGACATTGGCCTTTTCCTTCTCCAAATCTATGTATGCCACATCTCACACTCCTCCGTGCGCGAGATAAGCTTGAAAAGGGGTAGAACGTCTTCACTTAAGAAACATTTGATATATTTTATTTGGAAAACAAACAGTACTCTAATACAGTAACATAACAGCTCACTAAATACCATTCTGTATTTCAGGAACCTTAATGATCCTGAATAAAATATTTTTTTCTCTGAAGTTATTCGCAGTTGTTTCTTCTTTTGTTGTTTACGTATGAAATAGAAAGAAGAATATATTTTTGTATATCTGATAGAAGATATTGTCTGTCGTAGCACCGATAAATGGTAGGTACGTGATAAATCTCTTATTTATAATAATGATTGAAATAAATCAATTATACTACGTAATAAAAAAATTGATAGTGTTGTGTCCTTTGCTAATACGCTTTGTTTACCAATGGGAGGGCTCGACTCAAGAACTTTTCTGCCCCAACGGCCATTAGTTTTTGAGCTATGTATCCCACTTACTGCCTTTTCAGCATGTCAACCCTCTGAGCTATGTCAGCAACTCATTATAACGAGTATTTACGTTAATGTGTGCAATTATATTTCAAAATGAACGATACCAGTCGCGAATGCGTTTGATATTAAATTAGACAGTAATTTTCCTAGTTGATATTGTGTTTTCAATGTGAATTATTAAACGCTTTAGAAGTAATGATATTCAAGCCGGATTTGGTTTTGAATAGGAAGTTAAGTGCTGCGGTTTTACGTCATTAAATACATTTGTCACACCACCTGCTCGACAATGTCAAATTATAATATATGTCATGTTAATCTCACCGAAAGCAAGTGATTAAATCCCTAGCCGAGCCGGAAGTAAAGTTGTACCAAATTTCATTATGCCCGCGAGGGTGATTTTAATTTGGATCCTCATCTGTATTAAATTTAAACCAAAGAGACCCACACAATAAGATCTTATTCGTAAATCAAACTAACCTCTGCACAGAATGTTTTACCTAGGTTTGGTTTTTATTGTCTCGCAGAAAGTGTGAAAAGTAGAGTATTCTCCTCATGGTCCCTGCACTTAGGATTCTAGTAACACCCTCGCTCCGCTCGTGAGTTAACTCTAGAATCCTTCGTTACGTTCGGGATTCAATATAGCGCCCGTGACGCAAGACACTGCTTTAATATTCGTTTAATAATCTAGAGATTCATTATTTTTCAAATTTAGCCTTATGACAAGGCGAGTTGCAAGCGTGTTTACAGGTTTGTGAACTTTTTAATATTTGTTATTAGATGTATTTATTAAATATATATATACTTATTTGTTTTATCTATTTATTTGTTATATTTGTGTATGTTATTATTTTTATAATTTTGATGTACATGTGAATACACATTTATCTAGGCAATTAGGTAGTTAGGTTAGTTCTAGTTATGCACGCCAACCTAAGTTTTTCACCTGTCACGGTTGACTAGTAGAAAATGCTTTTAGCATTAAGCCTTCCATTTTGTACATTGTTCTGTTTGTGCAATAAAGAATAAAATAAAATAAACCTGAACACGTTTACAAATCGCCTCGCTGGAAACACATACGCAACTTGCCAGTGTAATAGTAATAACGCTCATAGTTAGATAATTTTGTTCTATCAAGGAAGATATCTTATGAAAGTATTATAAAATATATAATTAGGATCACGACAAGAAACTTCACCCGGTTATCGTTACTTATTGAGAAAAAACATTGTACACAAATTGGTAGGTACTAAGGTTTACATTATTATTATTATTATTATACGCCTGTTGTGTCCCACTGCAGGGCAAAGGCCATGAGTACATATACTTGGGCCAATTAGTTTCTTTCCAGGCAAGACAAGAACAAGAGATTGCAAGACGCACGGAAAAGGCCTGGAAAAGCTATTGGTCCATGAAAGACCTAATGAAAGGACCGCTTCCACTTTCTCTAAAGCGGAAACTCATGGACATATGCATTCTCCCCATCCTCACCTATGATGCGCAAACCTGGTCGCTAACCAATCGTCAAAAGTCCTCCCTTGGAGTATGCCAACGTGCAATGGAGCGCAGTATCCTGGGCGTGAAACTCACGGACCGAATCAGGAACTCGGTTATACGCTCCCAAACACAGGTGGCCGACGTCGCTCAAAAAGCTGGAAGACTCAAGTGGGACTGGGCCGGACACGTTTGCCATATGCCAGACACAATGTGGGCGAAGACCACCACTGAATGGCTCCCAAACTACGGACGACGCCCGCGTGGAAGGTCCAGGCGAAGGTGGCGGGATGAGCTAAACTCCTACCTCAAGAATTGGCCCTTACTTGCAATCAACTTTTTTTTTTTTTTCTTTTTTTTTTTTGTGATGGTGGGTAGGTGAATTAACTACTTCAAAAGTGCTCTGATCTAAGTTTATTTATTTAAAATAGTAAATAAGCTAAATATATGTGTTAATTGCACAAATACCTGTTATCTTCATCTGTCAAAATCACCATCTCCTAAAAACAAGGATCACAACGCACTTCTGGGACACATAACTACACTGCACTAAGGTTCTCTTCAGTATGGATGACAGACAGCCCCTATCTGAGGTTATTCAGTCTCTCCACGATAGGATGACACGGTTTGAAGGTGCCCTGCAGAAGTCCTCCTCTCCCACAACCTTGGAGAGTATTGCAGCTGACTACGCAACCTTCAAGTCGTTCACACTGGGAGTTCTGAAGTCACTGCAGCAGCAGGTGGAGATCCTTGCACGCGACGCTGACCACCAGGAAATGCGAAGCCGTCGAAAAATCGTTCTTCTACATGGTGTGCCAGAGGACAGCAAAGAGGACACAGCTGCAGTTATTGTGAAGACTGTGAACACCAAACTGAAGCTGCCGGACTTTACTCGTGTACATATAAGCCGATGTCATCGCATGGGACGTACTGTGAATGGCGACAGGCCTCGTCCAATTCTAGCGAAGATAGGTGATATCACCATGCGAGACAAGGTATGGTTCGCCAAGTCCAACTTAAAAGGCACCAATATCACGCTATCGGAGTTCCTGACGAGGCCGAGACACCTTGCCTTCATGTCGGCAAGGGAGCGTTTCGGAGTTAAAAACTGCTGGACCAAGGATGGACGTATCCACATCATCGGTTCGGATGGCACAAGACATCGAGTTTGTAGTCTCAGTGAGCTTAATAAGTTGATGCCGTCAGACACCCTAAAGCCAGCCACATCGGCAGCGCCAGCGGCCTCAGCTGCAGCCCCGCCGAAGGACTCCAGGCCGCCATCGGCTAGACGAGCCGGCGGCGCAGGCGCATCGTCGAGAAAATAGGGTAGGAACTTCATTATGCGTTGTGGCAGGCTCTCAAGTACCTAGCTCACGTGGTAGATTTGCTGTATCATATCGTACCCACATTAATGTAATTTTATTTTAATTTTTTTTGCCATAAAAAGCTAGTATAGGTAACTCAACAATTTGCTTTTGTCTGTGTGACACTAAAGAATTTTTATTTTTGACTGTCATGTGAACTGTCAGTGTCAATCAAGACAATATTATATATTTGTTTTTTTTTTTTAGACACTTGTCTTTTGACCCTTTGTTAAAATTTTTTTTACGTTCCGTTTGTGCTTAAGGTGTGAGATATAGAATTTATTTGTTTATTTTTTCAATCCCAGAATACAACTGGCAGGTGGAGTGCAGGTTTTAGAAAGTAATTTTATTGTTATTATTTTATTTTGCAATTTTTTTTTTGTTTGCATTTCATTTAATTTATTTATAAAATAGTATTTTATTTTATTTTATGTCTTTGAGCGATACCGATAGTGATGAGTTTCTTTCGATCCCCTCTCGAGACTCGAGTGTGAGCAGTGATGATAGTTTTACGAGTATGCCATCGCTCTCTGACACATTGACGTGCAATTTTTCAGATGTACCCGAAAACTTTAATGTTATTCATATAAACGCCCAGAGTATTCCGGCTCATTTTCCTGATATGCTGGCGTCATTTGATAGTAAAAACATTCACGCTGTATTAGTCTCCGAATCTTTTCTCAAGCCATGTCTCCCCTCGTCTTTATACTCACTCCCAGGATTTACTTTGATTCGGAACGACCGAACCGGTAGCGGTGGTGGAGGTGTGGCCATTTATTTGCGCTCTCAGATTACATACTCGATTATAAGTACGTCTGCACAGCCGCCCCCATCAAACGCAGGTGAGCACCTCTTCATCGAAGTAATCCTTTTTCACACTAAAATTCTCCTCGGAGTTTATTACAGCCCTTCCTTACGCATTAATTATTTCTCTTCTTTTGAAAATCTCTTTGAAGATCTCATGCCTTTGTATAGTCATACAATTGTAATGGGTGACTTCAATACATGTCTCATGAAACAAGACTCTCGTACACTTTCTCTAGAATCTCTTGTTAAGTCTAGCAACATGCATATCCTCCCTCTTGGCACCACGCATCACTTCCTTAATTGTGCTCCATCTCTTTTAGATCTGGTTTTAGTCTCGTCCCTACAACATGTTGCTAAGCACGGTCAGCATCCAGCTGATATGTTCTCTTATCATGACCTAATTTTTATATCCTATAAAGTTCGTCCTCCAAAACCAAAACCCAAAACTCTTCTGCAGCGCAATTTTACTTAGTGGTATGGACGTAGAGAAGTTAAGAGCTGATGCTCAAAAACTAGACTGGTTTCCGGTGATGGCTGCTGACACTATTGATGACAAGATTGCAGTATTCAATGCCACAATAACGCAACTCTTTGATACGCATGCTCCGATCCGTGCTATAAAAATGAAACATTTGCCGGCTCCATGGCTTACAGATGAAATAAAAAAACTTATTCATAAAAAAGCTATCGCTAAAGCCAAATATAAACGGTCTGGAAGCGATGCCAATAAAGATATTTATTTTCTCGCCCGGAATCGCTGCAATAGAGTATGTAGGGATGCACAACGTCGCCATATTCACGCTTCTGTTTCAAACACAGATTCCGCTAAAGTTTGGAAATTCGTAAGAACACTAGGAGTTGGCAAGTCACGTTGTAATACCGTTACTAAAGACCTTGATATTGATTCTCTTAACTGCCATTTTTCATCGTCATCAAACATGGATATGCATGACAAACTTAGCACAATTAACTATCTTTCTTCTATGCCAACTCCTAACTATCCTCCTTATATCTTTAGTCAATTCACTCCATGTGATGTTAAGAAGAGCATTCTGTCTATTTCATCTAACGCTGTGGGAGGTGACAACATCGGTCGGAATATGTTAATTCCTATCATTGATGAAATTCTTCCAATGATATGTCACCTACTCAACTTCTCTGCTTCCTCTGGCTCCGTTCCTTCGGCTTGGAAGGATGCAAACATAATCCCTCTTCCAAAAAAGCCTAAGCCCTCTTCTTTCACAGATTATCGTCCCATCTCCGTCCTTCCATTCCTATCCAAAGTCCTTGAACGTTTAATCCACAATCAGCTCAGCTCCTTTCTCAATGATCATAATCTGCTTAATCCTCTCCAGTCCGGTTTCCGACCCGGTCATAGTACTGTTACTGCTCTTGTAAAAATCACTGATGACATTAGACTTGGTATGGAAAACGGACAACTCACCATCCTTACATTGTTAGATTTCAGCAATGCTTTTAACACTGTTGATTTCGACATCCTCCTTGCCTTATTACGCTCTATTAACATATCTCCATCGGTGATTGGCTGGTTTCGCAGTTATCTGCATGGGCGCCGGCAGCGAATCCGCATCGACGATTCTTTTTCGTCCTGGTGTAGTACTTCAGCCGGTGTACCTCAAGGTGGCGTGTTATCTCCTCTTCTTTATTAATTCAATATCGCACCAAATTACTTCTTCCTACCATCTCTATGCAGACGATCTCCAAATTTATACTTCAGCGTCACTTCATGATCTGCCTGCTGCAATCAACCGTACCAACAACGAACTTAACTGTATTCGGGACTGGAGCAAGGCATACGGTCTTACAGTGAACCCTCAAAAAACTCAAGTCGTTGTAGTAGGAAGCTCTCGCACGTTATCAAAAATAGACTGGACAGCTATTCCTAGTGTAGAATTTAATGGTGTGACAGTTCCTTTCAGTAAACACGTTAAAAACTTAGGTATACTAATAGACAGTTCCATGTCGTGGGTTCCGCAGCTTGAGTCTGTGAGTAAAAAGATGTTTGCATCTGCTGGCTCGCTTAGGAGGCTGCGTAACTTTCTACCTACCGCTACAAAAATTGCGCTTGCACAGTCACTTCTTCTCCCCGTTCTTGATTATGCTGACGCCAGCTATCTTGACCTTACGGAGGACCAACTAAACAAGCTTGAGCGTCTGCAAAATTTCTGCATTCGATTTATTTTTGGACTCCGTAAATTTGATCACATCTCCGAATTTCGTCTCAAACTCAAGTGGTTACCTATTCGTCTTCGCCGGAATGCTCATATCCTTTCTCTTTTGTACAACATCCTCCAAAATCCCTTAACCCCTTCCTACTTGAAGGAACGATTTGAGTTCCTTCACTGCTCTAATCCTCACTCGCTCCGATCATCTGAAAATTTGATGCTGAAAACCCCAGTGCATAGAACTAGATTCTGTGATGATTCCTTTACAGTTCAAGCAACACGTCTTTGGAACACATTACCGGTCTCAATACGGCAAGCTCCATCATTAGCCACATTTAAAACAAGAGTGAAAATATTTTATCTCTCAGAAACGTCGTAGTGTCGCTATATATATATATATGTATGTGTGTTTATGTATATTTTTATTTAATTTTATTTATCGTAGGTATATATTGTCAATATTTATTTAAGTATATTGTTTTATTTTATTGTAAATGATCAGCGTTCTGTTAGTATATACCCCCCTCCATTATTGTAATGTTACAAAAATCCTCTCCATCCAAAGGTTGTCTGGAAGAAATCGCTTCTAAGCGATAAGACCGCCCATTGTACTTGTTGCTTTGTGAATTTTTATATTTTTTGTTTGTTTCTTGTGTGGTGTACAATAAAGTATTTTCATTCATTCATTCATTCATTCATTCAACAGAGACGATTGGAAAGAGGGAAGGGAGGCCTTTGCCCTTTACATTGGTCAATGCTAAATATATTTGCATCTAATTATCGTATACTAAATCTTTGCAGCATTGACTAATGTAAGCCTTTGTACCTACTGTTGTGTTCACGTATCTTGGGGTAGGTGGTTGGATTATAACACAATATTGTTATCATTGTTTAGGCGTGCGCACGCCCGCCTTGCTCCACGGCCCGCAGTCAAGTGACTAGCGGTAAACGTGACTCGCGTGTTTATACCAAAACATTTATTCAAAACATAACATCTACTAATTTGTGTGCAACGTGGCGAAGTTTCTTGTCCTGATCTTGATTATGAATTTTTATAACGAACATATTTACATAAAATATTTTTAAATAAACATGCCTAATAAATAGTATTATGTTGGAAAATTTAAACTTATATTATGATAAAAAATTTAACTTTTACTGTTCAGGTTAAATACCCGAGGAGCTAAATTAATTTGAATTAAATCCTAGGGAAATTGGGGCCGTGAATAATACTAGTAATTTATTCATCAATTTCTCACACTTGATCGCAGTTCGGAGAAGCCTTCGTGACATAGTTTCGGTCGAGTGAATAGCCATTTAGAACATCTAGCTCAGATTCAGCAGATTGATAAATGAGCTAGATGTTATTATTTTCTTCTTTTTAGTTAATTAAATTAATTAGACTCATTAAATATACAACTAAATTCATTTTGACGACCTCCGTGGTGCAGTAGGCGAATAGCCGGCCGAGACGCAGGAGGTTGCGGGTTAAATTCCCGCCGCGGACGGCAGAACAAATGTTAATTAACAATGTAATATTATAAGTATGTATTTGTTTAGTTTGGGGCTAGATGGCGCTGTGTGAAATGTCCAGCATTATTATTTATTTATTTGGATCAGTATGGTGGCCTCTACGGTCTCCTCATTTGCCTCATTGAGCTGCAGGTGGTGTGAAGAAAGGGCGGGATCTTATGTGCGGGAGCTCTCATTGGGGTGTCTCACATTGGATATGAGTTGTATGGAAGTTGCTACAACAGCAATTCTTTGGAGATCTCTTAACATACTTCGAATATTTTTGTTAATATACTGCAAGCTTTTACCCTATCAGCCCACATCTACTCATTGCTGGGCATATTCAAATATAAGCCTTCTCATAAGGACACTATTATTTCTAAATCTTCTTCTCGGTCACATCTGTGCCTCTATTGCCTTCTCTTTGAGCTGCAAAGTAACTGAATCATGATTTAGTAATATTTAGAAAGCTTTTTTCATACTTTTTTGCACGTTGTATTGTATAACCAATTTTATTTCGATTATTACGATTTTAATTATTATATACGATTCAAATTACGATTACAGTTTTCAGTTAGGTTACTACGACGCGATGACTTTTTAATCGACTTCAAACAACGAAAGAGGGTTGTATTTTTTTTTAATGTTTGTTACCTCAGAACTCCGTCAATATTTTTGTTAAAATTTAATAAATGTCAGGTTAAAATTATATAATAGTAGTATTATATTAATTTATTATTTATTATTACTATTTATTTTTATTATATTAGTATTATATAGTAGTAGTATATAATAGTAGTTTTAGTACATTTTGATACATACGCGAACCAGTTTGGTGGAAAATAATAGTCACATAGCTCTATATTGTGTAAAGTTTTGTACCATTTCCCGGGTGAAAAGCATAAAGTGTTTCTGTTTGTGAGTAAACCAGCTGATCTTGTTAGGCGACCGCGGTTATTGAATCTCGCATGAGATCCTGGCACAATGCAATTTGCAGGAAGGCTATGGTTGAACACAGCTATATCCGTCACAAACACGTCACACTATTTATGAATAATGCTGAGTATATGACAGAGTGAATAATTATAAGAAATAGTAAATATTTGCAAAGATCAGGTAAAATACCAGCCTCGCGTAATCCGCACGCTCCTTTACGCTAAAGCCGCCAATTCGAAAGGGGGCGGCGCGTGCAGCGGGGCGTTGTTTTGAGCGTGACTACTGAAAGTATAGACTTCTCTCTTGGTGTATTCGTAGCAGCGTTCTCAGCGTGTAGTTAAGTGGCGTGCTCAGTGTTCGGCGTTTTAACGAGCGTGTACAAGTGTACAACAATACACTTGTCTCGTACCTTTGACGTGATGACACTTGCCCTTGAATGGCAGCCTCCGATTGGTCAACACACTTGGACGCCCCGCTCGCACGCACCCTCTAGCGAAAGCTAGTTCCGTGCACGTTGAACGCGACGCTGCACGCGACAATGCACGCTGGAACGCTCCGCTGCACGCGCCGCTGTTCCGAATTTCCGGTCTAAGTTGTGCTATACTTTCTTTTAATAATACAGGGTTGTCTTTCGTATAAATTAGTGGCTTTATTTACCTGAATACTAGATACCCACCATTACTTACCTGCAACGCCTTCATACTAGTGTAATGCTCGTGACTTCATCCACAATTTTCTAGATCTCGACCACAGCGCCACCTACCGGGACCAACTATATATGTAGCTAAGAAAAATCCAGGTGAACCTAAAAATGTGTACAAAAAAAATCACTAAATTGGGTCAAGCCGTTTAATAGGATAAGAATTACGAACCATGCACACCAGATTTTATATGTGAAAATTAGTCTTTGTTTTATTTTTTTAACTATCAAGATTTTTTATCTGTAAGATGGGTCTGCACTATCGGGCCACGGCGAATATTCGCGTTGTGTATAGAGTACACTTATACAAATGTACCTATTGTTTGCACGTAGTCCGACAATGTAATCTGAGCAGGACTTGATGAAAGGATTTTAAAAAGGTTATGTTTGAAACTGATCTAATATAATTAACTATTCATTAATTAATTATTATTAGTTTTAATAATTACTTGTGTTGTTACATCTGTAAATGAATAAAGATCTTTCAGAGAACAACGTACTCCCAGACAATCAGGGGTTCAATTCTGACAAAATATAAAATAAAAATAAACAATTGATATAAAAGCAACTTTTGCACAATGGTACCATAATCACATACCTCATCAGCATACTTCATTTGCCCGCTATCGCTAGCGACTTCTAAACCATAGATGAGAAGCATATGGAAAATACGCGTAGTCTGTCGTTTTTCAATGGTCGCGATCGTCATAGCAATGGCGGGCATTGAAAAACGATTGTGTTAGTAGAATACCATAAGGTATCTTGGTGGCAATTCTTCGACTATACCATAGTTATAGTGAAGCGATTGGTTTAGTAGAATTGAGCATCATCTGCTTAAGTGAGCAAGGTTTTAAAACCACTAGATTTTTACTGAATGTATGATATTTACATATCACGTATTTCAATTCCGGTGCTTGAGCCTTTTCGGGCGATTTAAATCGCTTTAGTTTGTAATGCGAGCTGGAATCCAATTTAAACATTTAAATTTTACTGTACGTTTTATTGTTTATGAAAATTGATTCACAAACAAAGCAATCGCGCTTCTGTAATTGATTTTTAAGAGTTCATCAAATTCAGAGTATTTGGAGAATATAAGGGAAAGTTTTGTAGATCTGTGGTAAATAGTTTCAAGGAAGAAATTTTTAGAAGAATAAATAAAGCAATCAATAAGTCAAAACTGATAAAGGTTTCTGGGAGTCGATGGGTGCAGGCCGCACAATTCCAGATGCTCTAGAAATTTATGAGGAGGCCTATGTTGAGCAGTGATCCTATGGCTGAAATGATGATGATGATAATAAAGTCAAACGTATTCAATGATAGAAACTGAAAATGAAAACATTTGTTTGACACGACACAAAAAAATAAAAAAACCCTAAAGAATATAGTGACGACTGACAGACTGACAGCATTGTTTTTAACTGGTACAATTTATGAGAGTCTTGGAAAATAATACCGTATAGTACCACTACAAGATTCCCAGAACTAGTATGTTATCCCGAGGGGGGCAATTCTAGACATTTGCGAGGACAACAAATATTCAACGACTTTTGTGAATTTGATGGTTTTCATTGAATTTGTTAAAAATCAGCTGACTTCGGTTAAAATTCTGCATAATATCTGTTTTAATTACGTTTGTATAAGGTTATTTCTAGGGAAGGCGCAAAGTCTGCAAAACAGCTATTTCAAAGTCAAACTAAGAAATTCAAGAAATGTTTCTCTGATAATAAAATGTATAAATAATTATTTTAATATTGCATGCCTTGAAAGACAGAAATATATTGATTCTATTATTCACTTCTGACATCGTTGTAACATGATATATATTTCAAGCAATAATTTTTTCTTTAATGGGTCAAAATTCCTTTAAAAAACAAAGAATATAAAATTATTTACAAGACTATAATACAGGAGAAACAGATTAATCATCTAAAGACCGTTGCAAACGATCTATAGATAGGTCAACTACTCCAGATCACTATCATGTGGAAGTGTCCCCAAGGCGTTGACCCAGGTAAGCGCCAGCTTTCGGTTCAGACATCGCTTCGACCAAACGCCCAGAAAGAATTTTGAAAAAATAATATATAAGCAATTGATTTGATTATTTTTTCTATGAATAGTTGTTAATTTTCATGCTCGGAATCAGCTCGTTCAGGTTTAAAGTACTATTTTCGGGACATCCTGTAAACTTACTTGCATACAAAGCGTGCTCCATTTTCGACCACACCATCACTTTCCACTAAGTGAGACAGTGCCCAAATAATCAACATACCCATAAAAATACCCTTATACCTACATATTTATTAATTATAGATTTTATGTCACTCTTTTCAATGTATTTTTATTTTTATTTTGTTGTTTGTTATAGTCCGCAATTCAAATTCGGCCCTAACGGAAGACCAGCGTGGGTTGTTATACTCGTATTACAACCCGCATTATGCTGAGTTAGGGTCCCTTTTGCAACTTTTATGTATTTCATTGTAGATTGTCTAGTTTTAAGTTATATTTTGTACCTCATTCTTTTTTTTTCTGTGTTATTTTTACAGTAACGTTGCATATAAATTTATATTCTATTCTATGCCTATTATGCTACAGATTTTATTTAACATATTCACAAAACACTCTTTTAACTGTCACTGTTAGTCCGTTAAGAAAACCCTTTCCTAAAGAAAATTTATTCGGACTGCTTCTAATTTTAGTTGTTGAATACAACTGGTAACAAATGGCGAAGGAACTCGTTAGGCTTTGGAGAAGTATTAAGCGCTTTATAAATGGGATGTTGAGAAGACTTGATTAAAATTGGAACGAAAGACCATTTACAAATTAGTGCTTCTCTGTTGTAGTTTCAAGTCAAAACAGATTTCTAAAAAAAACATTGAAACTTTTACAAAAATAACGATAACGTAGTTTGGCTTTTAAAATAGTAATCTGAAGCAGTTGAACTATCTATAGATCGTTGACTACGGTCTTTAGATAGGTCAACTGTTTCTTCCGTAAAAGCTTGTAATTTTTCTGTTTAAAAATTAATTTATTGTCTCTTTAAAATAGGCTTCTAATTTCAATAACATGAATATTTCGATTTCCTAGTCAATCACTTTCTATAAAGTTCCAAACCAGGCAAGAAAATAACGCTTGTATTATTTATAGCAAACAAATGTATTAACTTTTAAATATAATATTTACTTAGAAGAACGTTATGTTGACTCAGAAAAGCGATGGAGACTGGAAATAATTTGCAGCGGTCGGTAACTTGAGCCGTGGGAATAAAGTAAAACAAAGTGAGGGTAGATACGCCAAATAACTCTGAGGCTAGGAATATCATCATCATCAGCATCATGTACAGGCTGACTTCACCCATTGTTGGGTATAGGCCTCCCCAAGTTTGTGCCATCCACCACGATCCTGCGCTAGTCTCACCCACGTGACCTGTGACCTTTACGATGTCATCCACCCATCTATCCCTGCTTCTCGGCCACCAGGAATATAGGATAAACGTTGTTTTGCAGATTGTTTTTTCAAAAGTCTTGCGTCTGATGTCCCCCTTTAATATGGCAAATACACAGAAGAAATCTAGGCTGGTATAAAGCGCTGCTGTGATAGAAAAATTACTTTATGTGGTAGAAAAGTTATTTGTGAACTGTGACTTTTCGGAAGGTAGTCGCACCTTGATACAGATATTAATAAACAAAATATAAAACACCATTGCTTTAATTTTGAATATTTATTAACTAAATGGGCAGTCTTTATAGTTAAAGCAAGTTCATCAAGACAACCTTAGGACGAAGAGGATTCCGATTGAATTGAGTAAAGTATTATGCTGAATAATTCTATATTTTTTTTCTCTAACCTTTCTCGTCCCACTGTTGGGCAAAGGTCTCCCCCAAGTCCGTCCAAGCATCCCGATCAGTCCTTATCTCCCACCATCCTCTTTCGAAGGTGTCGAAATCGTCCCGCCAACGCTTTCTCGGCCAACCCCGACGTCGCCTTACGTCTCCTATATTAATTATATATTTAGTTCTATTTAAATGGTTTTTATGTAAGGATGAGATTTCAATAAAATTGGTATAATGATATGCCACTATTTTATACGACCTTTCTTTTACCGATATACTTTGCACAATCAGGATAACCTCCTGTCTGTAATGGTAAGGCATTATATAAATGGCTCCGAAGACAATTACCATTGTATTTATGTTAAACTGAAGCTGAAACATTCACCCCCAGGCTTAACCCTAAGTTTGACTTCTGCCATTGTCTATTGTTCTATCCTTTACGATACAAGTGTCATAGTAATAGCACTTTAGCTAACAAAACAATACTGTCGATACGCGAATCGCTTTTAAATTTTATACCAACTATCTAAGCAAAATAGCTTTTATTATGAGAGACTTAGGATCGGTTATGGCTTTTGTTGTTTGGTTTTATGATATTAGCACCTAATAACGATGTAACTTATACTGTGTAAGCTGTTTGCTTGTTTACAGTGTAGTTTATATCTATCCTGCAACTTTGTTTTTACGCTTTGGAAAGATAATTTGGAACAATGTATCTGTTGGTACAGATTTATAGGGTGAACATGCAATATGAAACAGGTCCAATTGCTAAACCACATGAAACTTGCAAAGTATTTAACGAATTCTTTCCCACATATACTTACCCACTTTTTACCTTTTTGTCTAACAAATTGTCTCGTATCGACTTTACATACGCCAATAATTAAATGACTAAACTATTGTCTATTCTATCTATTATATTTCAAAGCTCTTTTTATTATGCCTGTTGACTATATTATATTTTTATTTTTTAATTGTTTAATTTTCAAAACTATTTTAGTTATGTCTGTTAACTGTTTATGATTATGTATTTTCATGTTTTGTATGTTTTAATAGTTCGTAAGTAGGTACCTATACGAGTCCGAAAGTTTATATCTACTAGTAATATGTATCGATAGGTAATTGTTAACATAGTAGCTGCCATGTACACACAAAAATGGCACCACGGAAGACCAGCGCTATAGTAAACTACTCAAAACAAAATAGGGCCCACTTGAAATATTTCGATATTATGCCCGACACATTTTTTTTTTGCGAGTTGTTGGCATACTGATTTATGGAAATGTTAAGTAGGCATATTTATTGATCACAAATTAACACTTAAACGCCAAGTTTAGGGTAGTTCTTAAGTGGGTAGACAAGAAACAAAATCTTACGATATACCGCAGAATCTGTGAGTGCCATTACATTGTTGCTCAGTGGAGTTTGTAGTGTCTAACGAAGAAGTTATCGTAATACTCGTATTACCTTTAATTATCGATTACATTACTGTTTGCATAAACAATGCCTGGTTCTCGACATCACATGGACACGGAATCCGGGACTAGAGCCTTGTTTTGGTTCAGCAGGGAAATTCGCAAAGATCGGTAGCTTCAAGCTTAGGTGTATCAAGACGAGCTATTCGAAATGTGTGGGAACGCTTTAAAGAGACAGGTAGTGTGAGTAGGAGGCGCGGTTCAGGTAGAACCCGAGCGACAACCTCCCAAGAAGACCGATACATCCGATTCTCTGCGCGTCGCGAGCGAACTGTAACTGCACGCATATTGAGAAACCGCTTACGTGACGCCACTGGAACGAGAGTGAGTGACCAAACTGTTCGCAACAGACTTCATGAAGACCAACAACGCTCCAGAATGCCAGTTGTTCGGCTCAAATTGACCAGAGCCCACCGTGCAGCGCGATTAAGGTTTGCATGTGATCACCTCGAATGGACCATGAATAATTGGAGGACAGTGCTTTTCACAGATGAATCTAAAGTAAAGTTTTTTAATGATGACAGATGCGTACGAGTTTGGCCACGACCAGGAGAACGTTTTACAGAACCATGTATTCGTGAAACTGACCGCTTTGGTGGACCCAGTATTATGGTATGGGGTGGGATTAGCATAATGGGCAAAACCGAGCTAGTGATTTTGGATGAGGGCAATGTAACGGCCGCCAGCTATGTTCAGCATGTCATCCGACCTCATGTGATCCCATATTCACAGCGAGTAGGCCCTAACTTTATTCTGATGCAAGACAACGCTCGCCCTCATACTGCCAGAGTGACCCAAAGTGCAATCTCCGAAGCTGGTATCGCAGTTCTACCCTGGCCAGCCATGAGTCCGGACCTGAATCTGATCGAGCATATCTGGCACCAGTTGAAAAGAAGCCTTAAAGACAACCACACTGAAATTCATAGCCGACAGGAGTTGATAACTGCTTTAAAAGTGTTGGGAGCAAATTCCAGATGAAAACGTCATCCACCTTATAGAGAGTGTTCCAAGCCGACTCAGAGAGTGTGTGCGCAATAGGGGAGGACCTACGCGTTACTAAACATAAGGCATTGAAGCAACCCTAAGAACATGTTTAAAAAAAACGTACTCGTGTCTTCAACGTGTTGTTTTGGAAAATCGTGTAATTTTAAGTTAATGTGGAAAACGCGCGTTTCTTGACGATTTTTTGGCAAAAATAAGGCATTGTAATGTTTTTTTTAATGATTCTGAATGTGTTAACCTATTTCTAAAATTAAACTTGAAATAAATTGTACGTATTTTTTTTTATTTTAATTTAAATCATATTTTATTGGGTGGGCCCTATTTTGTTTTGAGTAGTTTAGTATAAATATGCTACTGTTACGCCGAGGCTGTCACAGAATAAGTCATAGTCGATATTCTCGACGGCTCTCTCTCGGCTTACCTACTGTGTCACAGAATAGGTAATACTTGGTATGGAATATACCTACATGCTATGTTTTTACCTACAGTTGCACAGAATAAGAAATAGTAGTTAAGTCGAAATACCTATACTTTCCTGGAACGATCGAGAACGTTCGAGTGTTATGAACTATGCGCGGTATAAATAGAGCCGAGAGACGGCCGAAGGGGTCAGTCAGTCTGAATTTGGCTATACGTGCGAACATTTCGGTGACTTTTATTGTGCAACAGGGGTGTGAATTAGTGTGTTGTGATTACTTATGATTAAGATCGTGTATTTATCATTTTAGTGTTGAATAAAAGGGTTATTTTGGTTAGACTGATTTTCATTATTTTATCCCGAACCCTCAGCTCGTAACACTACAAATGCGGGCTAGTTTTAATCAGCACCAATTTGACTGCTGACTAAAACTAGCCCAAAAACACGCCATCTTAGTGAAACGTACTTAATTTTAGAAATGTCACTTTAAATGTCATTCTAATTTGATCTTTAGGTTAAATAAAATAAGACCGTTCATGTTTTACACAATTTTAGTTAGTCAGCGTAAAGAACAGAATCGCCAGCAGTGTATGGCTAAACTACACTTAATATTTGAATCATTATGTCATTATAATAATCATAATTCTATTAAGAGGCTAAAAAGCAGCGTGTCTGAGCCCTCGACCTTTTCATTTCCTCACGTTAAATTGTTCTGTAATATTCTGACATTGTTTTAATTTGTAGTAGTAAATGCTCTTTTATTTGACATTTGCTGTGTAAAAGTAATAAATGAAAAAACTTTCTTCTGTACAACTTTGTTTTTACAAACAAAATAGATAACACAAAGCAAATAGTTTAATGGCTGGTCTTATAGCTTAGAAGCGATCTCTTCCAGACAACCTTAGGGTGGAGAGGTTTTTTTACTATAAAGATAATAATATATAAGATAATAATCTTCGAGGCTGCACATTGATGGGGTCGAGATCGAATATGTCCATGGGTACGTGTATCTCGGCCAGATTGTCGCCTTCCAGGCGCGACAAGAAAAAGAAGTTGCTCGACGCACTAAAAACACCTGGAGGAGATACTGGTCGATGGAACAATTAATGAAAGGCGAACTACCACTCTGGCTTAAACGCAAACTCATGAACATGTGCGTTCTCCCCATCCTCACCTACAGTGCACAGACTTGGTCTTTGACTGTTCAACAAAGGTCCAAACTCGAGATATGTCAGCGAGCTTTGGATCGCAGTATTTTAGGTGTCCGGTTATCATACTGGATACAAAACTCCGTACTGCACTCGCAAACAAAGATTATGGATGTCACACAAAAATCAGCACAGCTCAAGTGGGATTGGGCCGGCCACGTCTGCCGCATTCCCGAAGATCTATGGGCAAAGATCACAACTGATTGGGCCCACGCGGCAGACCAGCACGGAGATGGCGTGACGACTTGGATGTGCATTTACCAGACTGGCCCACTACAACAGGGGACAGAAAAAACTGGAAAGAGGGGAGGGAGGCCTTTGCCCTGCAGTGGGACAACACAGGTTAAAAATAAATACCTAATAAAGATAATAGTCGTGGGTGCATATTTAAGTCTAAACTATGGATAAAGAGAGTGAATCTAAAAGTTCAATACAAATATATTAATTCTTAAATATTATTTATGAATAAATATAAATATAACACACTTACATAAAATATATAGGTATAGAAACATAATGTTAAACCACATCGTGTCATTTAAAATATTGGCAAAATATATAAAATTGTCGAAATTATACATCATCATGTAGATATGAAATGTATACTTTTAGTTTTCACTCGTATTTTACGATCAAATGAGATATTTACTGCACAATATAAACTTTCTTCAACAAAGTTGTGCTTTACTACGTATGGCTGATCTTAAGTGGCTGTGACCGATGATAGAATTATTGCAGATGAAATCGACAAGGGCTATCGCTTTTACACGCTTTAACTTCACTGTATAAGTTTAGTCGATTTTAGCCTACTTCTAATTGTCGTATCGATTTGAAACTTTGCACTTGTTAATCGGATGAAAATACCATAACTTTATACCAGATTGTGAAGCCTTTCAATGGAAAACCAAATGAGCCTTAATTCGAAAGATAGACCCTCAAATTGGGTTGCCTCATTTGGTGGAAGACTTAGAGAAGTGTCCCCAAAACACTGAGTGCATTGCATATAAAAGCAGCATTGTCTAAAAACCTTTTAGTGTTCTAATTTGTAAAAAGATGGCATCATCACTTAAGTCGAATGACGTTAGCTGCTGGATATAGTCTTCTCTTGTAGAATGTTACAACAAACAGTCCCGTCTTCATCCATCGACCTCTTAGTAATAAGAACACAGAATAGTACCTACCTATCTATTTTGTGATAAGTGTAAAAGTAAGTAATAAAAAAAAAAAAATAAAAAAAAAAATAAGTGGGTACTATTCTGAAGGAACTACCAGAGAACTAAATAGAGTAGTAACTACCTACTTCTCTGTTTATCTTTTACTTTGTTTTTATGTGATCTGTGGTACAATGTTGTCTGTGGGTCCAAATAAATGTATTTTCTTTCTTTCTTTCTTACGACCGCTACAATGACACCGCTCGCGAGGAGACCGTTCTAAACTATCGTATCCCTTTCTGTTCGAAGTCGCCACATTTGAACATATTAGTTCCTGCCGAATACCACTTAAACTTACTGATTCTGAAAGCTCTATAGGTATATAGGACCTCCATGGTGCAGTGGGCGAATAGCCGGCTGAGACGCATGAGGTAACGGGTTCGATTCCCGCCGCGGAACAAATGTTTGCATGATCTACAGATATTTGTTCCGGGTCTGGTTGTTTCTCTATATATTATAAGTATGTATTTACAAAAAAAATGTATATAAGTATTATATCAGTTATCTGGTTCCCATAGTACAAACTTGGCTTAGTTTGGGGCTAGATAGCGCTGTGTGAAATGTCCAGCAATATTTATTTATTGTTTGTTTATTTATTTATAGGTAAATAAATAACATAAATACCTACTTAGTTCTCATCCAACTAACACCATTCAAGCCTCTTCTGTGAAACGCTCTCAACACGTAAAAGGGAAACTTCTAGAAGGCAGTGGAGCGTTCTATGAACAAGTGCACACCTAAGTTTGCCTCTCCATTAAGTACTCATAATTTATAAAAGTGCAAACTATTCCTTTCACTATCAAAGTGTTAAAAACTATTATAAACTTTTATCTAAGTGAAAACTTTCGCAATAACTATTCAAACAAGAAAGCAAATGTAAGAAGTTGGTAGAAATTAGCGATAATCACATAACAAGCAATATTGTTGTTGTAAATTCAGTAAAACTGTATAAGCTACTTACAAATGTTTTGTATACAGTCTGTCACCGCATTCACGACATTAATTTAAAACACATGCAGAATCGTATTAACTGATTTTAGAGAATGGTATGAATACCGGTAGCTTGATATTTATCCAGTCCAGAGTGAATAGGTTATTTCTAGGCAAGCGTGCTCCATCTTCGATCACACCATAACTTACCATTTTTTTTTTATAAATTATAGGCTAGCGTTTGACCACTATCTCGCCTGATGGTAAGCGATAATGCAGTCTACGATGGTACACGCTTGCTTAGAAGAAACCTATTCGCTCGTGACTTGAAGATCTCTAGGTTGTAGTTATCAGAAAACACAGACTCAGGCAAGGCGTTCCACTCCTTGGCGGTGCGCATAATAAAGGTGGAAGAGTACCGCTTTGTGCGTATGGGAGGTATGTCTACCATGTAGCGGTGGCGCATCGCAGAGCGTCTGGTTGTCCGATCATAGAATGGGGATGGTGGGATCAGGTTGAAAAGCTACGCAGCACACTCTCCGAAATGTGTCCGATAAAAAACCGAGAGGTTTGCAACCTTTCAACGATGCTCGAGGCTGTGGAGCCTTGCATTTGCTAACTCGTCAGGTGAAGTAGTGGTCAAGCGCTTAGCTGTCATCAATTAAAAAAAAACAAAAACAATTTTTAACGTAAATCGGCGGCGCCTTTGCGTGGATGCCGCTCAGTCACTTTAACAGGTACTTATTTACATGATGAATGAATATGATTGATTGATCTATTTTATACAGGCTGTTTCATTGATATTTTAGGACTTGAAATTAAGGTAGATTGAAAATTTAAAAAAAAATCATTGTAATGAATTTGAAAACAACTATTTTACAACAATACTAGCCACCAGCCGTGGTTAAATTAATGTCGTAAATGCAGTGACACGCAGTATACGTAAAATGTTTTTTTGCTGGTAGGCAAAAGTGCTTTTGTGTGTGAAAAAGTAAAGTGAGTTACACTGATGTCGAAGTTTTTAGGCCACCCATTGGACCTCCGACATAGATTGTCAGTAAGATAAGTCGACGGTCAACTTATATTTAGTCGAGACCGGCCTCTTAGAATGCAAATATCTTTATAATGAAAATATTATATACCCACACCAAAAAGTTTCACAGAACCACAAAGCTTACATTAATTTTTGAAATTATCACTACACTTATGTAGCTTTGGCATAATGTATAGGTACCAAGCCAAATGTATGTAACTCAAAGCAAATTACATATTACCGCTGACCTTTCCATTACGAGTACACTTTGTTGAAAGCCCCAAAGCCACATAGCCATATCTTCAAAGTTAGTTGAAACTGCATCCAGGTTTTCAAACTACGGCAGCTATACGCCTCAAGCTTACCGGCTTTACCGGGGCTACCGTGTACCAATGTGTCCCAGAGCTTAGAAAATGTATTAGTAACATTGTATAGTGTCCGCTTAGAGAATTGAAAATGACTTTGGTTGGACAAAGCCTTCAGATTCTAGTTTAAATTACTGAAACAACGAGCATGCTGGTGGATGCCATTTTATTTTATGAAAATGTTATAACACGTTTTTAAAATAAAATCTGTACCGGTATCTCATCAAGTTATGAACGAATGTTTTTTTTATACGAATATTTATTAGGTTAGTAATTACTTAGTACTCGTAGTCTAATTATTACTAATTACTGTTTAAAACGGGTATTTATCGCGTATATACCATTTTTATTTGTTATCCAGATGGATTGTGTTGCAACAGCCGAAACGTCGGGTTAACAAATAGAAAAGGTGCATACGTGATAAATACCTGTTTTAATCAGTCTAATTACATAGGGTGTTTGATAATATACGCACAAAAATGAAAGGTTATTTTGATGAGCATAATAAATAAATTTGTGAAATGTTTACCATAGAAATGTGAAATTTATTTTGGCATGTATAAACAAACACTTTGTTAAACTTATGTTGTGCAATTGCACAATGCTTGCCATTTAACCACAGATACTGTATTGGTGACGTCTCGAGATATCTCTTGTTGTCCCATTCTAACCCAAAACCCGCAGCCATTTCCGAAAGAGATATCAAATCTGCCTTTATTTTTGGATGTCGACTACAAGAGTAGGCAGTAAGTTTTATATTGAATTAATCACCTAACCTTAGTCGATATTCTTTTAAATCTTATAATATAACCAGTAGTTTCTTTTAATTTTTTTAATATCGTTATTCCCAACCAAACACCCTGTATAGACCAATGAAACCGCCTATCGATAAATTTCAATAACCTTTGATAAAATAACACAAAAACCATTGAAACTAAAGTGCTCGTGCCTAAAATATTTAAACGTTTTTGATAGACTCTTCAAATTCCTTACTAAAATTCACTATAGCAAGGGCCTCTCCAATTAGGTTAAAAAAACTCACCCTTCAACGAACCCCAAAGTTTCCATAACGTATTTTAGTGAAACGAACCGCCTAGTCGGCAAATACAGGAGTAGCAAGCTTTAGCATTGAAAACCCCATTGAAGGGAAAATGAAGGGTGCTCTGAAACTGATGACGTGTAAAAGCCGATAGAGCCATCCGGGCTCATTTAAATGACGCGAATGGGACAAGCGGCTCTTAAGCCCCCGCATAATATTGAAGGATAATCAGGGTTTGTTCGCGGGTCTAAGGAACGCTGGAGAAATGTTTCATGTAGCCGAGTCAGAGATAAATCGTAGGTACAATATAAGACTGGAAGAAAATACATGATTGTGCTGACCCCATTTGAGGCAAGGAAATCGAGATAAGGACAATGTATTCCTTAACCGTGTTATTTATAATCATTCTATAACCATATTTTGTATTTTGAGTTAACTAGACCATGGCCCACCTGATGGTAAGTGGTTACCACTGCCTACAACATGTCTCACGCTGAGACTATACGGCAAAAAGTCTTATATCTGTAATTTAACTGGTACGCATACCTTTTGTACCAAAAAACAGCAATGCGAGCATTACGCACGCAGACAACTTTGATGCCATCTGGCGTAAAAAAACAGCCTCACTACTGCGCATGGTGCGCGAGAGCGGCAACACCATCCTGAACGTCATCGCCAACAAACTCGATTGTCATCTGATGTGGAACCTCACGCAGAGGACTAAATCGCAATTAGTAATTAAGTACTAACTCCCCTACATTTAAGCTTTTACTAACAAAATGGATTCATTGTTGTCTTCTTTACATAGTATAAAATGAAGTCGCTTCCGCTGTCTGTAACCTTAGATCTTTTAAACTACTCAGCGGATTTTAATGCAGTATTCAGCAATAGAAAGAGTGATTTAAGAGGAAAGTTTATATATGTATAGTACATACATTGCTCTGTTTGTTTGTTAGCTTTACACGACTAAACGGCTGAATCTCCTTGCAAAATTTCATTACGATCCGGTAATGAAATTTTGCAAGGAGATAGATTATGTCCTGGGAAAGGAGATAGGCGACTTTTTGCAAAATGAGGGTAATGTTTTAGTAAAAAACCACACGTGAGACGCCGCGGGCGGGTCAGCTAGTAATTAACTAGTGGTTCGCCCCGAACTGAGATCTCGCAAATCTCCCAAAATAAATATTATTCTTAGGGTGTCTTGCACAACGATGCCTAGACGTACATATTTAGTGGCTAAATATGATTTAAGGAGTTGTCAAATCATACAAATACTTCAAATTTAAACATGTTTAGTCGCTGAATACGTTTAGTAACTTTTGTGTATACCGGCTTTAATCTTTGACTAAAAAGTTGGTGCCACGAAATGCATATCCAACATACTTGACCTAAAGTTTCATTCAAATTAGATGTAAAGGGGGTTCTTGTTAATTGGTTATATTTTTTTGGGGTACAAATGTCAGTTATTCTGGAATTCAGAATTTTGCCTATATATGTGTCACTAAAGCTACACGAATACCAAATTTCAGCATTGTGGGGTCACTGTACCCTGTGAATTATGTCAAAGTTTTATTTTTATTATGGCTAATAACTCAAAAACTATATAAATTAAACTAAATTTAAAAAGGGGGTTTAAATGTAATAATGAAGACCTTTTAGTTGACGTCCCATTTGACCTAATAGTCTCATTTTAATTTTTTTTTAACTCCCTTGAACTCTAATATCTCAACAACCCCCCACCATTTTTAGCTCCATGAGCCACACCAAAATTGTGCCATAATTACCTACCTACCTATATACTAAATTTCATGATGATCGGATAAACGCTACGAAAGTTATCCTCGGACAAACAAACATACATACATACATACATATATATATACATACAACGCCGATTTGCCCAAGTTGATTTGGAGTATAATCAGTTATCTATTACTTACTTTTTATCAGTGCAGTGCATCATTACATTTCATTTCAATGTTCAAACGACAATCCGTACGATATATAAATAAAGTATGTTTATTACGCATCCATAAGTTTTTTGTTTTTCTCTGGCAAAATTTTAGAAAAAAGAAACGCTCTTCTACTAACCTTTCTTGACTACATGACTTGACTCATAAAAGGATAGGTGAAAAGGTAAAACTTTACGCAACAACATTAAATAAAAAAAGATTGTGTGGTTTTATGAAACCACGGTAAAAGTGAAACTTTGTTTCACATTATAGACATTTTTCCTCGTTGGCACAAATGAGTAATTCTATACAATACACGGTCAGCTGATGCGAACTATAGGCGCCGCCATATTGGCCTCGGCTGCTCTGACGAGCGCCTTTCACTTTATCCCTACTCCGCGGCCGACCGTCACGCGACATGCAACACACAGACGAAAAAGTTTGAGACGATGTAATAAAAGTTTCACTTTAATATAAATAATATCATCATCATCATATCAGCATAGATTTCCAGAGTGACTGATTTTGTGCACCCTGCATCCAACGGCTCCCAGCAACCTTTGGTTGTCTTTTCTTCTAGTGGCAATAATAATATACCTACTTAGGTAATATAGCCCACGACTATATTATTAAGATCATCCTCGGATCTCTTACTCAGTACGCATGGCAAGTCCAAATGTTACCTTTGACATATGCCCACTTTTTGCATAGAAGCAGTCACGTGACAGGTAGCAAACAAGCCCATCGCCGCTTGTCGAATACAATCCCACATTATGAAAACGACATTAAACCTATAAGTAGTCAAAACAGACTAACAATACGGTCGGTGGATCTCGGCGTTCGTGAAGTTAGCTGCGGGACCATCCACCACGATCCCCCTTGTTCTTTTAATTGAGGTCAATGATCCTTAAATAACGTACATACTCGCAAACTCCCAGTAAAATAGAGTAAACATTCACATTATCTGCAGATGGTGGCCCTAAAAAGCATTATTTGTTCTCTATCGATACCTTTGTTTATCGAAAGCAATTTTGTGTTCTATCTTATAACTAAGAGCTGTAAGGGCTGTTCATAAAGGACATGACATATTGGGTCCCTCGTTTCTCCACTTAACCCTCGTACACACAATATCGCTTGTACCGGGCGTAACATACTTCCAATTGCAACCGGTCGGTTGCCTTAATTGAAATGGAAGGAAACTCTAGAACATTCTACTTATAATCAACGTATGCGATTCCTTAATAGTGATGTCCAAACATTTTAATGTAACGTTGAACATTTTTTATACTCCCTGAAGATGGAACAAGCTTAAGGCACACTTGATGTCAAGTGGTAACCATCGCCTCTCCATCCAAAGGTTATCTGGAAGAAATCGTGTCAGAGCGATAAGCGCCTATTGTCAACTGTATATTTTATGGTGTACGATAAAGTGTTTTCATTCTTTAATTTATTCATTCATGGCCTATAACACAAAATACACGTTAGAAACATGCCCTACGATGCACTGCCCTACGTCCATCAACTTGAGGCATACAGGTGTAAAGCCTCATGTGTCTGTAATTTCACCGGTAACCATACCCTTAAAACCGAAATACAGAATTGCTGCTTGGCAGCAAAAATAGGTATGGTACTTCCCCGGGTGAACCCATTCACACAGGTACTTGGGAACGTATAGATTTATTTAGGCTGTCGTGCCTTTTCTTCATTTAAACGTACATACGGGTATGACGGGACAGCGGAGCGCAGGCAGTGTTATAATGTATTAGAAAATACACACAGCAATGTCCTACTGATAGCCTTATTACGTAAGTCAATTGCTATCGCTGGTCAGGGCGTAACTTTCGTTCACTTTTTGTGTTAGACGGCCTGACTAGAACAGCAACAGAAATTGGCTTACGTAATAAAGCTATCGATATGTCACTGGCGCGACCTTAGTTGTCACCATCACGCCGGGCGAGTCGTGAGAGAGGTGACCTGCCACCCCGGTGGCCCCGGCGCCACGCCACCCTGCGCGCTCAGAGGCACCCAGAGTGTGACATGCTCGCCATAACCATGCCCATTGGCCGGCGCCCGCTACCGTGTTGTCACACTCACTGTACTCTGACAACTTCAGATATCGATCCCAGCTATAACGAAGACCATGATCAAGGTCTTCGGAAGGTCTAACAACTCTGACGCCTGAGTTGACCACTAACTTATACGAATTTAGTTTTGAATATTATTATTTTTTTAATATTTTTCTTTTGACACAATATACAAGTACAAAAATACGATACATAATTATTAGATAGGTACATGTAACAAAAATTAAGATGATTATTATGTGATAATAATTATGTATAAGCCTCAGTTGCCTAAATTAGACTGAAAAGCCTGTTACAAGTCTTGTCTTGTAAATTAAACAAGTAATTTCTACTGCAGTGAAAAACGAGCCTTCAACCAACTTCCTAATTGAACAAAGACTCGAGAAAAACTGTTGGACATTGTTCTTCAACACTTTGCAAGGTTTAATAGATTCTATCTTCAAGGAAATCTGTTAAACGAGTCTTTGTAAATGTTTTAACCCCCTCTTGTCTAGTTAGGTTAGTTTCATATTCCAAATTATTTCCCCCAGAAATGGTAATAATTTCTATTATTTTACTTATAAAACTTTCGTTGATTTCAATCATTATTATAAATACGGGATCTATCACGTACGAGTCGAGACGTTGTTCGTAGCGGATCGCACTCACCCTGATGAAGGTTCACTAATTGAACTGAAACATTGTCGGTCGAAACACCGATAAGACGATACGTGATAAATCCCGTATTTATAATAATAATTTATATTATTTTTACCAATTACAATGTATGCAAAATGATGAGAGCAATCATAATTGAAATCTTTAAAAAAATATTTATTGCGTAGAATGACCTCCCTTAGGGACATTAAACATATTAATGGGTGCAGGGCAGTGCAAAGTAAGGTACGTTTCTAAGGTGCGTGATCTACAAGGTAACACTTTGTTATAGGCGTTGGTTAACACTTAATTAAGGTCATCCGATCGCGTTTCTGTATAGTTTGAATGACAGGACAAATCAAAAGGAAAGAACGTTAGTGGGTAATATTTTTCTACTTTTGCAATCACTGTACGAGTACATAATCACTAATATTAAACGGGTATTTATCGCGTAGGTATTTACCTTCAACACTGGTTGTTGCAAAACAGTTGAAACGTAAGGATAACTAGTGGTTCACCTCGAACTGAGATCTCGCGAGTCTCCCATATAAACAAAAAAATATTATTTGTAATCTTTGACTATCAAAATAGTGCCACGGAATGCATAACCAACCTACTGGATCTACAGTTTCATTCAAATTACAGGTGGCGGGAGTTTATGTAAATTAGTTACTTTTTTATGGGGTAGAAATCGTAGTTATTCTGAATTTCAGACTGTTCCCAATATTTGTGTCACTAAAGCTACACGCATACCAAATCTCAGCACTGTGGGGTCACTGGTGTACCTTGTGAATTTTGTCAAAGTTCATTTTATTATGGCTAATAACTTAAAAATTACAATGTTTAAACTAAAAATAAAAAGTCGACATGATACTCACAAAGACTTTTATTAGACGTGCCATTTGACCAGATAGTCCCATTTTGTTTTTTTTACCCCTCTTGAACCCCAATATCTCAATAACCCCCCCCCCCCCCCCCCACCATTTTTTGCTCATTGCGTCACACCAAAATTGTGCCATCACTACCTAACTTTAGGTACACCAAATTTCATGATGATCGGACAAACAAATATATATACATACAATGCCGATTTGCCCAAGTTGATTTGGAGATCTCGCTTCGCTTGATCAATAAATAACAAGGTAAATACGCGTTAAATACCCGTTTAATATGAATAGGCCGCTAATACTTGCAAAGTAAATTAGAAAATGCACATCCGCATTTAAGTTCTCTTAAAACAGTACATTCTCGGTTTCCAATAGTTTTATTTTTGCTCCAATCGTGCTGAGTGCACTGGGATGTTTACGAAGCGAGAGACAAGGATTATTTATGTGGTCTCCCGTAACGTATGACTTGTTTTCGCATTTCGATTTTATTCGGCGTTGAAACTGTTGAACATTTGTTTGTTACAGAGAAATTTATTTTCAAAATTAACGAATTCACTTTCAGATCACATCAGTATCGGATAAAAGATAAAAGAATTATCGCGGAATTCAGAATTCAGCGCTGTCAGTGTGATGTTTAATTTTGATATAGTTTTTAATTGGGCTGCCGATTATTCTTCCGCAGCCAAATGTGCTGTATTTTTTATTTTTATTTTATTTAATAATCCACAAAACAGATAACAATCCACTTAGCACTAATTGATCGAGCGAAGCGAGATCTCCAAATCAACTTGGGCAAATCGGCGTTGTATGTATCTATGTTTGTTTGTCCGAGGATGACTTTCGAAGCGTTGATCCGATCATCATGAAATTCGGTGTATAGTTAGATAGTGATGGCACAATGTTGGTGTGACTCAATGAGCTAAAAATGTGGGGGGGTTGTTGAGATATTGGGGTTCAAGAAGGGTAAAAAAAAATGAAAATGAGACTATTAGGTCAAGTGGCACGTTTAACAAAAGGTCTTTGTAAGTACATTTTGACCCCGATTTAATTTTTAGTTTATACTTTGTAGTTTTTAAGTTATTAGCCATAATAAAAACGGAACTTTGACCAAGTTCACAGGGTATACCAGTGACCCCACAGTGCTGAAATTTTATATGCACAAATATAGGCAAAAGTCTGAAATCTAGAATAACTGCATTTTCTACCCCAAAAAAACGTAACCACAATACATGAACTCCCGTTACCTGTAATTTGAATTAAACTGTAGGTCAAGTTATTTGGTTGCCTACTTCGTGGCATTATTTTGATAGTCAAAGATTACAAATAATATGTTTTCGTTTTAATCGGAGACTCACGAGATCTCAGTTCGGGGTGAACCACTAGTTAACTAAACATACAGTTTTGATATTTTCAGAGATAGTGGTATACCATTTCTTTTCTTTGTCTTTTTTTCCATTGGTGCACGACCGGTATTCGAACCCACAACAGTCAGGTTACTTAATAAAACTTCTGAATTATTTCGAATGAAGTTTATCACTTCTAGGAATGTATCTTCTTAATTCAGTATACATTGTTTCGTTACTGTTGCGGTACTGTGCTCCATCAAACGTAATTCTCGAATGCGGTGCATAGTTTCAAAACATAATGTTGTAAACATTTGATGGACAGTAAACCTGGAATTCCACAAAGTTCCATGGCTGCAAACTGTGGTCTGTAGACTACATTGTAGTCAACGTTCTAACTTTGCCGAGTGTCATCATTTGAGGAAGATCAGGCACAACTGTCTCATCAGGTCAATTCTCACTACCATTTAAACGATAGTTTGGATGAATATAGGTATGTGTTAAGGTGCCTCTACGAGTACGTTCATGCTCGACGAGCAATTATAATATCTGACATCGGTTTGAAATTTGTGAACATTTAGGTTCGATTTTTAAACATTAGGCCACCCCACAGCCACAAAATGCCGCCACATGAAGCTGGAAGCATCCACTATTTTTTCTTTTTTCCTTCACTTTCGGTCGGTGGTGGCCACACGACTACACGAAGTGAGAAGCAGCGTCTCGTGGATAGTAGCGACCGCTACATGGTGGAGACATACCATTAAGAACTCTTTCAGGCCGTAATGACCTTGACCTGTTCAACTGCAGTATTTCATCTCTTAAAAACAGAATTAATAATATCTCCTTTGATCGATTTAGGACATGTGTGACTGAGTGATGATGCGTTTTTGATAACTAATTTTGTAATATATCTACTTGTAAATTGAGTGAATGGCACCTGATTTGGTATCTCACGATACCCACACCCACGTGAGTGACCCGTACAGTGTTCGGTTAGATTTTGTCTTTTGTATTTTGTTGTTGCTTGTTAGTATAATCTGATTCTATCAGTGGATACCTTTAAATGACCTGTTTATTACTATTTACTGTAACTATTGTGTTTAATATGTGCTGATGGTTTTCCTAAAATAAATAAATAAATAAAAAATAAAAAAAAGTAATTGTTGAACGTAATATTTAAAATAAAGCTACTTCTTATTTAACAAATACCTAAGCAAAGCCGCGGGTAGACGCTAGTAAAGCCTGGTAGAGATCATAATAAGATCCTCAGTCATAAGGCTAACCATATATACATATAAAGATATTGCCTATATAGTTTTATATAAGTGTTATATTGTTTATGAATGAATGAATGAAATACTCGTTATTGGACACCAAACAAAAATACAGTAACAAAGGAAATAATCAATAAATAATGGTACAATGGGCGGTCTTATCGCTAAAAGCGATCTTTTCTAGACAACCTTTGGATGGACAGAATAAACAAAAATCAAAAGACGGCGGTGTAAGAGACCATTAAGCATACATAAAACATACATAAACAGAACCCATAAAATGATATATACCTATTGATTATGTATAATAATAAACATAAACTTAAATACATACAAATAATATATAAATTAACTACACTACATAATATGGAGGATAAATAACATAAACACTAGCTAGCAGATACGAGACAACGAAAGAAAATGGTTGTATACCTTGACTTTGAAAATAGGAAGAGATTTGGACGAATTTTTATGTGTGGTAATCACAATAAAGAATTATTTTATCTTAAATCTAAACTTATTTAGAAAAATTGGACTTCTGTTGAAGATATGGTGATCTAGAATCCCAGGGTCCAAATAAAATACGGTTGTACGAAGCATATGAAACAAGATTTCACTCCGTCTAAATTTACGACACGTTTTAATACAACAGACACTTTTAAAACTCAAACCCAATATTAATCCTTATAGGATTTGTAATTATGTAAGCCGGAGGCTTGTTTGGGATAATCCTTCTTTAAATAATGATGTGATACGGATTGTATAATAAGCTGTTATTAATTAGCCTTAAGAATAAAGGTGCATTTAGTACTCGTAACCACATTTTAACATAAACCATTTTAAAGTAATTAATAAATATATTTGTTGTTTTATTTCATAAATTTCGCTAAACTAAAATAAACAAAACCTTCAAATATTAATTAAATCTTACTTTCCTGCAGTCATTTTTGGTTCGTTAACAAACGAATTAAGCTTAGGAATGATAAAATGGCCAAAATCTATTTTCTAATCAGGTAGCTAATTTTAAGAATTTTCCACCTCGCCGTCTTTGAAGGCCGATTTTAGCCAAAGTAGCCCATTAAGTACTACTTTTTTTTAATGATTATGAAAGCTGAGAGTCTGGAAAATTCTTAAGACTTATTTAAGAACCATGAAATCACTTGTTAAGATTTTTAATTTAAAGTTAAAAATTTAAGGCATAATTCACCGAATGTAATTTTTTGATTTTACACCAACATTTTCATAGTTTTTATCAAAGTCACGTAGCTGATAATTTTACTCATAAAAATTAATTAGCAAAAAAAATCTCAAGACAGTTTTCTACTTTTTTTTAAAGAATTTTTTATATGGCTCAAGTCAAAAATTTTCAAAAATTCGGAAAAAAATTCATAACTCGAAAACTATAAAAAATCGCGTAACATACATGGGGGTAATTCGGGTAGCCCAAGGGGTGTTCTATCTCTGGATTTTCGCTTGACACTATTTTTTGGGACATATAGGTAGCAATAGGTACAACACAAAAAGTAGAACTTTGTGTGTGTACATAAATTAGTTAAAATTAAACATCTGAATACAACATTAATAACGTATGCCAAATTAAAAAAAACATTATAACAAATTAACAATTAAACTTTATATCAAAATAAAAAATAATCAAATTACATTATTAATGTCACTTCATTTTAACAATTTAATAATTCATTATCATTTTGATGTCACATTTGAAAACTAATATAATACTTATAAACTTTTTTTTGTAAATACATACTTATAATATACAGAGAAACAACCAGACAAATATCTGTAAATGATGCAAACATTTTGTTCCGCGGCGGGAATCGAACCCGCTACCTCCTGCGTCTCAGCCGGCTATTCGCCCACTGCACCACGGAGGTCGTCAAATTGAGAGTTCTACTTCGACTACGTACGGGTATTTACGTTTTTTAAGAGCCCTTTACACTCTCCATTACAAGTCAAAGACTAAACAATTAGTAATAGATTTTGACATCTTCTAACTGAATCAGTTTGTCACAGTTTTTCATTGAAAAATCATTTATATTGACAAAGTTAAGGATGAATTTGAATTCACTTTTAAGTGTAATTCGAATACTTACAGAGTAAAGTGTGAATACAGCGTGTGAGTTACAAATTCATACAAAATGTTTACTGATAAAAGTGAAACTTCTGAAAATTATATTATTTGCGTACTTACTATGTCTTCTGTGAGTTCACAAAGCCGGGGGCGTTTTCCGCAACCCTTTCACTTTGATCATCACGAAAATGTTAATTATAATACTTTTAATGGTTTTTTGTTTAAAAAGCGTTTTGATAGGATATTCAATTAATTTTGCCTACTTTGAGTTTTAATTTATCTTAATTTAGATCTTCGTTTGGCTGTTTTTTTATCAATAACTATTGAACAAAAGATTTCTCACGCTTAGCAATTAAGGTCTAGGGTTTATAAATAAATTGTCCTTTTGGTTACTGCCTAAGCTCATGGTAGTACTCGTACAATTAAGACACTGAAAGACAGAATTCGACTTTGCAAGTCTGGTTTCATAATTGCAGTCATACCTTACGAATCTAAATCGTCTAATACGATTATTAGGAGCTCCACACACCGAACACTGAGTGAAGCGTTGCGGTATGTTTGGATACCGCCCCGCACCGCTGTCGGTGTGCATTGCTCACCCAACGTGAGCAGTCCAGCAGAGCAGTATTGTACGTTTTATAGGTTAATGAAAATATTTGTATTCCGCCAAAAAGAAAACTTTAGATCTTCCAAACTACACTATAAATCAATATATTCCAGGCTGCATCATCATATTCTATAAATATTTCTAATATATAAAAATCTCGTGTCACGGTGTTTGTGGTCGCGCTCCTTCGAAACGGGTCGAGCGATTTTAATTATTTTTTTTTTTGTATATTTGATAGGTATGAGAGGTCATTAAGTATTTTTTACCCTCTTACCCCCCCCCCCCCCCCCACCTCCATTTTTAAACGCAATTTTAGTATTTTTGTATGAACTATATCCATATAATTTAACCGTCGTTCATTGACGTGAAGTCATTTACATGAAGTGTCGCGTCACTTTGACAAGAGTGTTTTATATAGTTTTTACTCGAACAAGAAATTTTAAACGTGCGAAGCCGCGGGCGGGTTAGCCGGTATTCTATTAAAATTCGCCGAACTCAAATATCGTAAATCGTTTACAAAGGAAGGGAAATGGGTTCGCGCTACGGCGGCACAATATGATAAGTCACGGCTACAAAGGGTTCTAACGTACTTTTCATATGCGACTAAACTATGAATACCTGTGTAAAAGTAAATGCTACGCAATTTTATTGAAGGCTGATGGAAGCTGGAATTGAATAAAAATATTTTTTTTATTTTTATATACTATGGGGATGGAACAAGCCTATGGCCTATCTGATGAATGAATGAATGAATGAAAATTCTTTATTATACCTTACAAGCTAAACACAACAGATATAAAAATAAAATAAAATCAAATAAATGTAAGTATAATGGGCGGTCTTATCGCTTAACAAAGCGATCTCTTCCAGACAACCTTTGGATGGAGAGGATCATTGCTTAATGGAAGATTGGCTGAGGTGTAAAAAGAATAAACTTAATAATAGCAAAAGAAAAATTACTTAACCTTAAATACATAAATAATAGGTACATAAATAATTTTAAATAAGTAAGTATCATATATAAAATAAATAAATATGTACTTACATACATACATACATATATTAATATATACATATATCAATAATATTATAGATCAGTTGAATAATCACGACTCTTCATGGAGGTAAAAGTTTTTGAGTCTAGCTTTAAATACGGAAGGTGAGTGAAGTGATGTGATCTGATGTGAAGTGGTAACCATCGCCTATAATAAAGTTTGCCTCGTAGGTCACGTTCCTTAGAAATGTGCCTTACGATGCACTTCCCTGCGCCCATCAACTTGAGGTGTATAAAGCCTCATGTACCTGTAATTTCACCGGCAAACATTCCCTTCAAACCGAAACACAGCAATGCTGCTTGGCGGTAGAAATAGGTATGGTGGTAGCACTTCCCCGGGCGAGCCCTTTCACAAGAAACTCTACTACTCTTAAGAAATGCCAAATTACCAATTTTTTCCCCCTTACTAATCTTTTTACCGCGTGATATCCCATTCTACATTCTCAATGCTTTGAGATCATTTCGCCACTGTATTTTTGACTGACCGACACCTACCGCGGTAAAATAATCACAGATTAGATTTTCATGCAGACACTAATAATCATATTTTCATATTTTTTATCGTAATATCATTTTTATCACATTATTTATCACTTTATCATATTTTTTATTATATTGCCTTATTTATTTTAGCCTAGTAATTATTATTGTATTATTTCTGTTTGTGTGGTAATACAATAAAAAGTTATCTATCTATCTTTCTAATAATCGAAGAAGTCGTAATATTCGTAGTTTCATTGTTAATCTATAAACTTTCTTGAAGTTTTCCCTAAGATTCAAGGAGCCTAAGATATTTTAGGTAAACAGCAGTTCCATTCTAACTTAAAAGAATCCTAAACTAATAAATCTGGAAAAACGATACACAAACCATACAATCTACATCAATTCTGAGCCAGACAGCTCTAATGGCACTGGATTTGAAGGTCATCTCGTCCAGGCTGGTCGAAGACTGTCTATCACTTTTAAACGCTCCGGGTGTAAGGAACAGAGTTATCTTAAGATGGGTTCCGGGACACGCAGGTATCGACGGTAACGAATATGCCAATGAGCTTGCGCGAACTGGGGAAAATAGAGCACAGTAGAGCCTGAGCCGTTATGTGGTATACCAAAAAACCTGGAACAAAGAACCCTTATAAACTTGTGCTTCAAAGAATCGTCCAAACTCTGGATCAATTCTTCAGGCATGAACCATTCCAAATCACTGATTTAAGCCTTTGATAAACGGTGTACAAACCGAATCTTAGCTCTAAACAGAAACAATCTTCGCATTATAGTCAGATCCCTGACTGGACACTGTCGGCTCAATAAGCATATGTTCAAGCTAGGGATATGCGATGTACAAACCTGCAGGTTCTGTAATGAGGCGGCAGAATCGCCCCTACATCTGTTAGGCGAGTGTGGTCCACTAATGCGCAAACGTAGCATTCATCTGGGCAAACACATTCTTAGCCCGGAGGAGCTAAAAGTTATCACCCCTAAGCATATTCTACAGTTTTTAGCTGCTGTAGGACTTATTGGTGAACTTTAAACGCTCCCATAAACTAGGGGCGACATAAAAACAAGTGGAAATCACAATAGGCCGCAGTCAAACTAAAGCCGCAAAAGCAAATTGAAAAAACTAATAAATAGTATAAAAATATTACCTAAAGCCTCGGACCTTTAAAAAACTCTAGCATCAAATAAAATTCATTACCAAATCATCCTTTTAACAATTCTGAGATAAATTGCATCAATAAATTAAATCGCCATTGTGCGCGTCGTTGACAAAGCGGCGACCACTGCCGAGGACATCAAAAAACCACCAACAATTAACTTTCAGTAATGCCCATGTCCGAACTGTCAGGCAGGTCTGTATGAGGGGCATGGAGGGGGCTTTTTAAAGTGAATAGCATAAACTCAACAGTCAAAACTCAAAGCTATTAGACGTACAGTTAGGTGACCAGTTGACCACTCACTATGTCGCCTTTACAGCAAAAACAATAAAGATAAGATAAAAATAAATTTTATAAATGATTTTACAATGACAATGGGCAGACAGCGAAGACCAATCGTGACAATCGAGTCGTGCACGCAAAATACATCTGGCTGCTCTACTACTAATCACAGACAATCACCCAGCACGGCAGCCAGCAGGATATATGGTTGTAGCCAGATTTTTTTTACATTCATGTGGAAAAACTATAGCGACCCGGCTCGTTTAAGTAGGTAGAAATTTTCTGCAGTTTTCGCAGAAACTTGTTTGAGTTTAGCTGTAATACGGATCAAATTGCTGCCATGTCGAAGTAAGAAACTTATATTTATACACAATACTTACCTTTAGGCCTAGCTTTCAAAGAGCTAGTGGCTGATGGGCAGTTACTTGCCCCGTGGAATAGTAAGAAGCCAGTTCCAAACAGCTAAGTATTGTTTTCAAACTGAATTACAGTCAGGGACTTACCGACCGGAAGCTATTGAGCGGGAAATCTAGATTTTAATCATAATCTTTACGTACCAAACTAACCAATGACCCCATTTGAAAGTTTAGCCCCTTTAAAGCCAAATCCTGACTTTATCCCCACAGATGTTTTTAATTACTTGAAAAGTGGCACTCGTACGAATGTGTAGGTTCGTGTATAATTAACGATGTATAATATCCATTGATTCGTAACATGACACCGACCGTGATGGATTGCGTTCATCTATTCCTTATTCCATTGTTGATCGTGTAATATTTCAGGGGATTCAGCACCTTACGATTATGCCTTCGATTAGGGTTGACGATATTAAACTTAGTTGAAAATTTTCAAGAGCCTAAAATAGAATCAAAAATAGTTTGTTATAGTGCCATCCACACCGCAGTTACTTTTTTTGGAGCAACATTTTGTATTATGACATTCCCTTGTCAATACATCTATGAAAATCTGATGTATGTTCACAAAAATATTAATTTGTTTAAGAAAATTAGCGATAATCATAATTTTAATACTAGAAATAAAGATAAACTCGCTGTTGCCACTTGTAGACTCCATAAAGTTAGTAAATCGTATAAAGAGCAAGGTGTACGCTTTTATAACTACCTCCCAAGTGATGAACAAAAATTGACAATAAACAAATTTAAAAATGTAATTAAATAAAATCTTTATAAAAAGCCTACTATAAAATATCGGATTATTTAAATGATTTAGAAGCTTGGGATTGAAATTGCTCCAACTCGTTCAAAATGTTACAATTTAGACCTAATTTATTTTCTGTATTGTTATGTATTCTAAAATCATCATTTAAAAAACAAACAGCCTTGTTTCTTGCCTTTCTTTCCTGTCTTGGTCGCGAAGGAACAGGCAGTAAAATTGACGTTTCAAAGTGATCCTTGTGATTTTAGTGAATAAAAACTTTTGATTTTGACTTTGTATGTCACGTTATGCAATAGAAAAGTGTTTCTAATATGCCAACTTACCCAGCTAGCTCTGAATCTTGCCACTAAAAGCTGCATAAATCATGTTTAAACTGATATTATGTAAATACCATCTACTGACTTTCCACACTAAGTATAATATCGTCCAGCAGTTCAATGTACATCAACCGGGACGAAAAGCTCGCCAAAAACGCAACAATTTTAGTAAGTTAAATAACTATAAAATAAATAAATATTGCTAGACATTTCACACAGCGCTATCTAGCCCCAAACTAAGCAGAGCTTGTACTATGGGAACCAGATAACTGATAGAATACTTATATACTTTTTTTTTGTAAATACATACTTATAATATATAGAAAAACACCCAGACACGGAACAAATATCTGTAGATCATGCAAACATTTGTTCCGCGGCGGGAATCGAACCCGCTACCTCCTGCGTCTCAGCCCGATATACGCCCACTGCGCCACGGAGGCAGTCAACACAAAAAATATAAAACACAAAAAAAAAGTTATAAAATGTATTAGTTGACAACCCTACCATTGTCTGATCTGATACGGGTGACTGATGTGTAGTAATAAATTTGGTCTCTACAAGGTTAACCTGTTTATTTTTATACGAATTTACGCTTCACCCTTCATTTACTACTTTAACACTATTCATTAGATAAGATCAACACAGGTCTGGAAAACAGTTATTTTTCAAAGTATATAACCACTTGTTTCCATTAACAGTAGATAACAATTCATTACATTTTTTATAATACATGTCATTGACCACTTATTTGTAGCGTTATAGTCTTCAATTGTATTGTATTCTTAAACCAGCAACACTGTCCAATGTCCATTTCTGTACAATAACATAACATTCTGTAGATACCACAGCTAAACTAACAAATTGCTGTATATTCGCAGGTCTCACAGCGCAGTCAGAAAGTAAGCTAAACTTAAAACTAAGCATGAAACAGTAGCTCACACAATCTTACTCCATATATGTAGATATACTTCACACAGGGCATGCTAAAATTAAAACACAAATATTCAAGAAAGTAGTTATTTATACGTAGCTCACAAAAGCTTTAACGTTCAAAGATCAATTTACATAGAAGTGATATTCGCTGCTACTACGGAGAAACTTTTGCTCCATTCAGCGATACCACATCGAGATGACGGTATTCTTACGTGATTCGTTCCGTATCCTCTATCCACAGCTGCAGCGAATATCGATAATTAACGTCCTAATCAAGCCGTAATAGTCAAGTAGGCTAAGTTATTTTTAGGCCCAAAAACATTCGGATGAGTAGCATTGATAACTGAGAACTTCTCTCTCAACACAATCATCCTGACTAAAAATTCCAAGCTATGTCAGTTGTCTTAGTTAAACTCGTGGTTCGCCCCGAACTGAAATCTCGCGAGTCTCCCATAAAAACAAAAAAATGTTATTTGTAATCTTTGACTATCAAAATAGTGCCACGAAATGTTTAACCAACTTACTTGACCCACAGTTTCATCCAAATTACAGGTAACGGGAGTTAATGTTAATTGGTTTCTCTTTTTTGGGGTAGAAATTGTAGTTATTCTGGATTTCAGACTTTTGCCTATATTTGTGTCAATTAAGCTACACGCATACCAAATTTCAGCACTGTAGGGTCACTGGTGTACCGTGTGAATTTTGTCAAAGTTTTGTTTTTATTAAGACTAATAACTCAAAAACTACAAGGATTAAACTAAAAATAAAAACGGGGTTGAAATGTATTAGAGTCCTTTCATTTGACGTTCTACTTAATAGTCTCAATTTGATTTTTTTTTTTGACCCCTCTTGAACTCCAATATCTCAAAAACCCCCCAATATTTTTAGCTCATTTAGTCACACCAAAATTGTGCCATCACTTCCTTTATACCAAATTTTACGATGATCGGATAAACGCTTCGAAAGTTATCCTCGGACAAACAAACATACATACATACATACAACGCCGATTTGCCCAAGTTGATTTGGAGATCTCGCTTCGCTCGATCAAAAAACTTTGATCTAAAACAGGATTTGTGTATGAAAGAGCATGCTTTATCCTTTCAAGTTTGAGCATTTATTTTAGCATGACCCTGTATACGATAATTCACTATCACACTTCGTAGATCTTTCTGACTAGTACATATCATAGGTACCTACCCAATTTCTAATACACTTATTGCGAAACAATGTGTTAAACTTGCCTACGCTTGTTCATAGTTTAGGTTATAATGCGTAGAAATGCAACTTGTTTATAATCTTATGCCAATAAAGGGTATTTATCTTGAAGAACTGAAGGTTTTTGAGGCGAGGTTCTCAAGTGAAAACCACGCACTGGAAAGCGCACCGTAGCAGTGCCCTCATTAGATGAAAAAACGACCTTATAAAGGTTGCTGGGAGCCGTTATGTGCAAACTGTTCAAGTTTCGTCGTTGGACGTGATGTGCAGATAAGTAGGTAAGTATTCATATCTAGGTAAGAATAAGTAAGCAGTAGGTATTTATTTTAACATCGCCTCATCTCACGTTTTTTCAATCCAGTCCATCCAAAGGTTGCCTGGAAGAGATCGCTTTAAGCGATCGCGTCCATGGTACCACCACGTATTAGACTAATTAAACGAATGTTTAGACTCTTTAAAAATTATGTCAAATAAATAATATAAGAAATTCAAATTCCACTTAAGTCATTGCTTACTTCTTATCATAAATATGGGAATGATGTCATGTTAGGGCTGGTTAACTTTTTAATTGCTGTGTAATGTTAACATGTTGTAGTGCTAACAGCTATGTAATGGGAGAGATTTATCTCCCATTCACACAAAGCGGTTCTCATCGACCTTTATTATGCGCACCGCCATAGAGTGGAATGCCTTGCCGGAGTCTGTGTTTCCAGCTACAACCTGGGTGTTTTCAAGTCGCGAATGAATAGGTTTCTTCTAGGCAAGCGTGATCCATCGTAGACTACATCATCGCTTACCATTAAGCGAGATCGTGGTCAAACGAAAGCCTATAAAGTATAAAAAATTGTTTATTATTATAGTTTCATTTCTTGTATATATAACCCTGCGGCGAGTCCTTACCGTATCAGGAAAGGGCACTTTCGTTTCCGTGCTCGGAAAATGGGTTACTAACACATGTTTTCGATGAAGGGTCGCGAACCCTACTCTGTCCAATGATATTGACATTTCAGTTGAAGAGTTGCTGTGAATCTAAAAATAATTACAAATAACAAAGGTTTAATCAGTAATATGTACAGTGATCGCGAAAGTTTGAAAAATACTAATCTTAAAATAGCTAACTCAAATCCCATTTCGAGAATATAAATAAATAAATATGGCGCGAAAAACGCAACAATTTTAGTAAGTTAAATAAATATAAAATAAATAAATATTGCTGGACATTTCACACAGCGCTATCTAGCCCCAAACTAAGCAGAGCTTGTACTATGGAAACCAGATAACTGATAGAATACGTATATACTTTTTTTTTGTAAATACATACTTATAATATATAGAAAAACATCCAGACCCGGAACAAATATCTGCAGATCATACAAACATTGGTTCCGCGGCGGGAATCGAACCCACTACCTCCTGCGTCCCAGCCGGCTATTTGCCCACTGTACCACGGAGGTCGTCAAAATTTCGAGAAGTTTTTTATATAAACGACTAAGTTTTGAAAAGAAAAACAACCCGATGTCGTTAAACGACTCTAATTAGAAATTTTGTCTGATTCAGCTATATGAATAAGTATATATGAGTTGATAAATATCAAACTGCCATAAGTTCACCTACAACAAAATTTGACTTTTTGATTTAGTTGTATTCACCTTTTAAATTTATGTTTGACAGCTCACTTCAAAAGCTCATAAGTCACAGGCATTGACTTGAATAAAACGGTTAAATTTGTCAGTTTTTTTCAAATTCTAGTAAGTCCACAAAGAAATTATTTCAAATTCTCACATGTCCATTGCGACCAATCACAAAACGTCAAACTTGTCAATATGGCGTCAGTCTTCCCGAAAGTTTTGTGATTGTGGTTGCGCTTCTCGTGTTTTTTTAGAAAATGGAAGGAAATTTAAATCAAATAGATATTGTTGAGCCAGATAAAGCACGTAAAAGAAACAGATTGAAGAGTATAGCGAAGAAAGCAAGCAAAACGAAGTTAAAGTAAGTAAAATTCATGAAGAAGGTGAAGTTATTGCCGAAGTGCAGGAAGACGAAAGTGACATTATAAATAATAATACCGAAGAATACATGATGGATGAGGTGTTAGATTTTGTATAATTTAATTATGTTTGGAGTAAATATTTTTTCTATTTTACTATGCTATTCCCTGAGTTCAGCCCATAGTCTACAACAGAGGTTGGTATTTTTCAAACAACTATACATAAGTCCATTTTATTCATATCAATATTTATCAATATATCGTAAGTCCTGTATGGGCATATCAATCGGCAATAAGTCCAAACTATTTTTATCTTTTTCAAAGTATATATGAATGTTATTGTTAAATTGTTCATTAAAATACTTAGACACAGTCCATAGTCAACACTGTATAACACTGTTAGTACAATATTCCATAACACTAATGTTTAACTAAAAACGTTAATTTCCCAAATTTTACATGTAGTGGACTTATGGCAGTTTGAAATTTATCAACTCATATATGAACAATAGAAAAGTGAAAACATCTAAAATCATATTTCCTTAAGTTTTCTGGAGTAATGTCGTTTAAGCAAGTTATATGATGTAAGTCAACAAGTTCCAAAACATAAAACAATTCAATATATTTAAACATGACAAATTATTTGTATAGAGAAAACCAATCATTCAAATAATTGTCAAAATACAAATGGACTTGAGCTTTGAAACAATGCAAATAACAATAAAACTTGCTTAACATATCCAGTTCACCACCAGTTTGTTCTAAAAAAAATAGAGTCACGACCATATTAATAAATAATAAAATCAAAATTATTTATTTCAAGCCATTGACTCATAAAGAATAAAAATAAAAGGAAATATAAATTAGAAATTATAATTATTTTGAAAATCACTTAGTTTCAATACTCACAGGGGCATACTGATACATACATACACGAGAGACTATCAGTGACCGGGGCAATGCCCCTTGTTAGGGGGTTGCATGGAGGCCGATTAATCCTCATGATGGGCATTCTTAAAATTCTTACCTACGTAGTACTCAAACCAATGAAAATATATCTTAAAGTCTAGTCAGACCCAATTCAAAACATTACAATTAATACATGCCCACTTTTAGCATAGGACAGGTTGCAACCCCGCTTAAAATACTAACCGATGGCCTTCGAAATATAAGTTCTAAGGTTCCCAAACTATTTAGGGCAAGATACCCCTTTTCCAAAATGAACTGATACCTCAGACTCCTATAGCCAAATTAGTTTGAAATTCCTATCTCTAGTTTTTTTTTTCTATTGATACTAAATACTTACCAATTCAAAAACTTTGACGTTGGTTAAGTTGGTAAACTTGACATCATTTTCTCATTAAAATTTAACAAGGTAAAAAGACATAACATTAAGTAAATCTTGAGTGTAATCAATGATTATTATTAATACAAATTGCGTAAAAATACTTAAGTAAGTCATTATTTTTTGTAAAACATTTAAATCGCAAAGTAAAGATAAAAAAACAAAAACAACCCTGGAAAACCGATTTTGATCCCATTGGGTCGATATCGAAAACTTTGGGAATCCCTGTTCTAGGGCTTAGCCGGCCGTTACCTCCACATAGTTCCAACTGTACTGGTCTATCGATCAGCAGGGAAGAGTCAACACCCTTCTTGTTTTGGAACTCAATCGCAATAAGTTCACTAGGCCAACGTTTCTAGATTGATCGAAATTTTATTCCGACCCACCCACAAGCATGACGTAGCTCCATCAACTCACTACACCCACGATATCTACATATACATACATACATAGTAGTAATTATACTTTTAGTTTCAGAAGTAGCTTAACAACTAATGTACAAAGTGAATGCTTCGGCTTAAAGGACTTTGACATGACAGGGACTGACAGCGTAACGTGTAGACTAGAATAGAATAATCTTTTATTTGGTACTGGCTTTCGCCAGCGGCTTCGCACGAGTGGTTTGTCAATAAAAAGTAGCCTATGTGTTAATCCAGGCTATATTTACGTACATACCAATTTTTGTCGAAATCGTTTCATCCGTTACGACGTGATTGTGTAACAAACAAACATCCAAACTTTCGCATTTATAATATTAGTGTGATACACAAAATAACTCATGAAACAAGCATGAAGAACAGTGGGTACAATTGAATTTATTTAGTTATTCGACTCATGTGCCAGCTGATTTTTAATTGAAATCAAAAGCAAATGTAGGGCCGCAATAATATCAAAAATAAATTAATTAATTGGTAAATAAAAAGTTTGGACAGTTTTATTATCAATAGATATAAATAATATATAAAATATATATAGATATATTAACAAAGAAACATTGTCGGTCGAAACACCGATAAAACGGTACGTGATAAATCCCGTATTCATAATAATAATAGATGTAAATTTTAAGAACTTTTGATTAAAAAGTGATGAAATAACATTAAGCAGCTTGTGACTATTTGGATGTGTAGGTTACGTATTTAAATGTTTACATATACAGGGTTGGTAATTCGATGTTTCAAGGTATATCAAGGCGTTATAGTTGTTTTCATAGGCTACCAATTGAATCATATACAGAGTGTTTGGTAAATACTGACGATATTCAAGTGACAGTTTCTCAAAACATAAAAAAAGACTTCTCGAAAAAAAAACTACTAGTTATATTACCAAATTTTAAAGAAAATCGACAATGTTTAGGAGATTAATTCGGTATAAAACTTACTGCCTACTCTTGCATCAGACATTCAAAATAAAGGCCGTAATCCAAAAGCATAGATTTGCTTCTTATGTCTTCTCTTTGCGTGCTCTGCTTGCAACTTCGCTCCGAATGCGCTGTAGAAAATAAGACATCGCCGCTTGACCGTTTCCACTAAAGCTGAGCGGAGAGATAAATAAATAAATAAATAAATATTCCTGGACATATCACACAGAGCTATTTAGCCCCAAACTAAGACGAGCTTGTACTATGGGAACCAGATAACTGATAGAATACTTATATACTTTTTTTTTAAATACATATTTATAATATATAGAGAAACACCCAGACACGGAACAAATATCTGTAGATCATGCAAACATTTGTTCCGCAGCGGAAATCGAACCCGCTACCTCCTGCGTCTCAGCCGGCTATACGCCCACTGCGCCACGGAGGCAGTCAAAGAGATGTCGGAATATCGATATGCTATTAGATATTTTCGCATGATATTCTCATCTCTGCAAATCTACTCTTTGGTGGGCATTGGCCCGAAAACGCCGGACAGCAAGAGATATTCGAGACGTCACCAATACAGTAGTATCTGTGGTTAGATGGCAAGCATTATGCAATAGCACAACATAAGTTTAATAAAGTGTTTGTTACATGCCAAAATAAATTTCACATTTCTATGGTAAACATTTCACAAATTTATTTATTATGCTCATTAAAATAACCCCTTTCATTTTCGTGCGTATATTATCAAGCACCCGACCCATGACGGTCATCGTGTATAGTAACGACAAGGTGTTTATGTCGCGAGTAGTGTAGACACAGTAATAGAGCATCTTGTGTGCTAACGTAATTGCAGGCAAGATATATCAAGATAGATATAGCATATACTGATAATCCATATTTGGTCAGTTAGTTGCAAAGCTGCTTCTGATGAGCGCACTACCTACCATGTTAAGTAATCATATTATCTACTTGTTTAATATGTTGTATGAAATTGTTTGTGGGAACTGTTTAGAGTTCACCGCGCGAATGAAAATTTAACATAATTAATAGGTAAGTGCTTTCTATGTTAGTAAGTAACTTAGTTAAATGGGGTGGCAATAATCTGCCCTATCTAATAAATACTTGTAATTATGCCGACTAAATTACTAGTAAATTAGGGTATCTACTCAAACATATACTTTGTTATTTACATTTTCAGGCCTGCTATATAAGAAAAAGTAAATAAGTTAAAAAGGATCATCGTTATCCGATCATCGTGAAATTTTATATATAGGTAGTTAGTGTTCGCACAATCCTGGTGTAACTAAATGAGCTAAAAATGTTTGGGCGGTTGTATTGGGGTTCAAGAGGGGTAAAAAAAAATCAAAATGAGACTCGGTTACACGGAACGTCTAATGAAAGGTATTTATTAGTACAATTTGACCCCGAATTTATTTTTTATTCAATCCTTATGGTTTTTGAATTATTAACAATAATAAAAACAGAATTTGGACGCAATTCACAGGGTACACCAGTGACCCCACAGTACTGAAATTTGGTATGCGTGTAGCTTTAGTGACACAAATATAGGGGGTCTGGAATTCAGAATAACTGCAATTTCTACTCCACAAAAGTGTAACCAATTATCATGAACACCCGTTACGTGTAATTTTAATGAAACTGTAGGTCAAGTAAGTTGGTTTTATTTCATGGCACTATTTTGATAGACATAGATTACTAATAATATATAATTATGTTTTAAGTAAGTACATATTTATTTATTACATATATGATATTTACTTATTTAAAATTATTTATGTACCTATTATTTATGTATTTAAGGTTAAGTAATTCTTCTTTTTCTATTATTAAGTTTATTCTTTTTACACCTCAGCCAATCTGCCTCCGTGGCGCAGTGGGCGTATAGCCGGCTGAGACGCAGGAGGTAGCGGGTTCGATTCCCGCCGCGGAACAAATGTTTGCATGATCTACAGATATTTGTTCTGTGTCTGGGTGTTTTTCTATATAATATATTATAAGTATGTATTTACAAAAAAAAAGTATATAAGTATTCTATCAGTTTTCTGGTTCCCATAGTACAAGCTCTGCTTAGTTTGGGGCTAGATAGCGCTGTGTGAAATGTCCAGCAATATTTATAATATTTATTTATTTATAATCTTCCATTAAGCAATGATCCTCTCCATCCAAAGGTTGTCTGGAAGAGATAGCTTTGTTAAGCGATAAGACCGCCCATTATGCTTACATTTATTTGTTTTATTTTTTATTTTTATATATGTTGTGTTTAACTTGTAAGGTATAATAAAGAGTTTTCATTCATTCATTCATTCATTATGTTTTGTTTTTATGGGAGACCCGCGAGATCTTAGTTCGGGGCGAACCACTCGTTATTACAGTAAAAAAACCACTGTATCAGAACACATTATAAGGTTTACAACCTTATTAGCTAGGTATTATGCCAGCTTCTTACACGCCTGGTGCAGGGGTGTGGATGGTCATTGCCTCCTAAATTGTGACGGCTTCAGCAATAAATAATAATAATGCTGTATATATCGCACAACGCCATCTAGCCCCAACCTAAGCAAAGCTTTTACTATGGGAACCAAGATAACTTATAGAATATTTATATACTTTTTTTTATAAGTACATATTTATTAAAGAAAAACAAACAAACCTGGAGCAAATATCTGTAGATCATGCAAACATTAGTTTCGCGGTAGGAAACTACATATACACCATAGGCCTGAAAAAGACTACCCTTACTTTCGTGATTTATTTCAATCATTATTATAAATACGGGAACTGAAAGATTGTCGGTCGAAACACCGATATGACGGTACGTGATAAATTCCGTATATATTATAAAGACTACCGTAAATCGGTAGATTTGATTTAAAGTTCTTATCAAAGAAATTACTTTTTAACGAATTCGATTCGATCTGATTCGATTCTTATTTCTATAGCTGTTGTTTCATTGAAATGAATGATCAGCCTCATGAGAGGAACATGCCACGCCCGAAACACCTCTATCCACTATTTATAGCCGCGTGCGGTTTTATGTGACATGTGACAACCGCAACCAGGCCCCGTACAGTGCCGATCTCTTTCAGTATTAAAACCACATTGATTTATTATAACAAAATGTATCGCAATCTGTACTAAAAACTGCGAAAAATGTGGCATATTTAGTACGATGATAGGTTATATAGTAATGACAGGTTTAGCGCAAACAAAACGCTAAAAAATTGTCAATTTTTTAGTTATCTGACAACTGAACTGTAATCAATACTAATATTATAAAATCGAAAGTAACTCGGCCTATCTGTCTGTCTGTTTGTTTGTTTCGTTTTCACGACTTAACGGATAGACTGATTAATAACATTTAAAATCCTTTCAAACTTAAGCTAGTAAATTAGGATGCCGGTACTTGATAGCAAAAATAGTTCGTATGCACAAACAAATACATTAGACATGAACAGAAACAGATAATTTTTTATTCTGTAGACAACAGTTGACTGCAAACCCCTGTTTTTGTAGGTATTATTAAAGTTTTCCCTTTATTAAACTTCGATCATTGTTCAAACTCATCCAGACAAATGTAACTTTGATTCGATGGAATACGTTGGAGTTACAGGCAATTTCGTTGCTTTATGAATACACGATTCCATCAAATTTTATGACCGGAAGTAATAGGCTCTATCACGTTTTGCCTTTATTTAGTAGCTTTTGTTGTGTGCCTTGACTAAAGAAAGAACAGTCTATTTGTAAACTAAAATGACTTCAACTGAGACCTCGAATTTAACGTGTTACATTGCAATGCTTTTCTGGTATAGGTTAAATCTGCGCCAGAAAAATGAATGGCTAAGACTATTTCAAATTAAAACATGACTACAAAGTAAAGAGAGTCCTCTGTCTTCTGTTTTAGTTAAAAAACTGTATTACAGAAGACAGCTTCTTCCCCGGAACAATGCTCACACATAACATTAAATAGAGGCAATTGTTTGAGCTTAAAATGATAATAATTCGTACGTTGCGTTGGTCGGATCACTAGTTCTTTCTTGGATAACCTTTATTAAGTGATTAATTGCATACTGTGTTTATAGCCCGCCCGAAGGTTTAATTTTTCACGCACACGTTAACCGAAATGTTCAGCGAACAATATAACGTAAGGCCTCTAGATATTTTACGTCCAAAGCTCGAGGATAATTATAGATCAGTGATCAGCCCTATTATTCTTTACAATTACCCAGCAAGAGTTGATCAAAGAGTGATTTGACAATTCCTGAAGGCAAAAAATAAACTTTTTGTAGTGGATATCCGGTTTACTCATCAAACGTTACTCATTGAGTGATTTTGATGATAAAATAGGGCCCAGGTTAAAGCATGCCAAATAAAAACCTGTGACCAACGGTAAAAGGGTATAGTGGACTACAAAACAGTGTTTTTATGTTTCCTGTTTGCGTTTTGGTACTCTATTTGTTCAAAGATTAAAAAAGTTAACCCCTATGCATTGATCTGCCTCCGCTACATACCTCGTCATTGTTTACAATAGTATCCAATCTCTAGAGCCCAGGCGATTGTGCCGTTGAATTGAATAACTGTATTATTCATGCAGAGTCAATTAACGGTACTAACAAGACGAGTTAATATATTTATTTTTATATTTATATGCTGTTTATCACACATTAAACAAATAATTTAGACAAATAACTCAGTTGGACTCATTTATACTAAACATATTTAGTGATCTCCACACTAGGCACGCCTGTTACACATCGTTGCTACCTACGAATTGCTAACTTGCAATTACCTAGTTAGTGTGACTCGTGAAATCTACCGTCACGTTCAGCTGAGGCAGCACAACGTGATCGCCCCGCGCCCCGCCGCCCGCCGAGCCTCATCGGACAACAGGGCGTCGTGCCACTTTTGGATCTAACATCGACCATTAGACACATACCTAGATATAAAGTAAATGTAATCTTTTATTAAAGTTTTTTCATATTTTAAATTGCATTTTTTTGCAACTACTGGGCGCACTCGTCATAATTGGCGCAGGCTTCGGAATTCTCTGGAAATACCGGGAATAAGGACTTACAACCCACGGGAGCGACCCAGGAGTGGATCCAGCAATCGATCCAGCAAAATACCAAAATGCGCATGTGAGTAGTACTTTAGTTTCTATCTAGAGTTGCTTCCTTTTATCCATTTAAGTGTTTCCTTTAATCTCCACAATTTTCCATCCAAGGCAAATTCGGACCCCTAGGTTACATAGTAGAATAACATTGCAAGACGCAAGTAGAGACTTAGAGACAGATAGTTTAAAGTGTAGTGTAATAAAATCGGAAGAAATGTCGGACGGCATTGATCAAATTTATAAAGCGCTACGTTTGGTACCCGAATTTGACGGGAATGCCAACGTACTCACAAGATTTATTAAATTGTGTGATCAATTAGTGAAACAATATATAAAGACAGATCCGATTTACGAAATAACTAACCTAGCATTAATAAATGGCATTTTAAACAAAGTGACCGGCCCAGCCTCCCGCCTTATAAATTCCAATGGGATTCCGGAAGACTGGATTGGCATTCGAACCGCTTTAATAAATAACTTCGCAGATCAGCGAGATGAAACATCATTGTACAATGATCTCGCACTGCTGAACCAAGGCTCATCAAGCCCACAAGAATTTTACGAGAAGTGTCAAAATCTCTTTAGCACTATAATGACCTATATCACTCTGCATGAAACGATTCCGAGTACCATCGAATCAAAACGGTCACTTTATAAGAAGTTGACCCTTCAATCCTATCTACGCGGTCTCCGCGACCCGTTGGGATCTCGTATCCGTTGCATGCGGCCTGATACAATCGAAAAGGCCTTAGAGTTTGTGCACGAGGAGGTTAACACCTTGTATCTGCAGCAGCGTAGCGAACATCTTCTCGAGAGAAAGATGCAAATGCAGCGTCAGGTTAGTCAACCTAGATTTAATTTTGGCCTTACGCCATCTTCCGTCCCTATGTTAACCCCGCGACCGTTCCCTATGCAAACTATGCAACCTCAACGTCCCTTTGATACACCTGGACCGTCTCGACAGACACAACCCCAAAGACCTATACCGATATATCAGCCCCAAACTCCCCAATTTAAAGGACCAACAAGGACACAGCAGATGTTTGGTGCACCCCCGCCAAACTACAGACCTCAGAGTAACGTGTTTAAGTTAGGTCCGCGGAACACGTCCACTGGTCCACAGCCTATGAGTGGTGTAAGCCACTACGTGAACAAACCGTTTCCTGCTCCACGTCAGCCTCATGACTGGAATAAGTTTGGTAATCCACGTCCTTCGAACTATTTTAAAACTAGGGAGACCAACTTTAACGAGTATTATGACCAACCGACGTACTACGACAACTACTGTGACTATGAACCTCAAGACTATTACGGATACCCTGACTTTGCCTACGAGTACTCATATGAGCAACAGCCGCAGTACTTGGACAGTTTTTGCGAAGAAGTCCAGGAAGGCGACCCGACTGAAAATGAGGATTTTCGGAAGGACACCAAATTAGACAAGTTAAAATAGAAATTAACTTACAGACACAACGACAGTTACCATACATACAGATATCCAATCCTCCACTTAAATTACTCATTGATACTGGTGCTAATATGTCATTTATCAGTCCCGAATCAGTACACCGTTTTTATCCGCATGTACCACTTAATTACGAGCCGATCGAAGTGACGAATATCCACGCGACAACTCGTAGTGACTATTCTGTGACCGTACCGTGTTTCCAAGAAATCAACGAACAGGACGGCATAACTTTATTCATATATAAATTTCACAACTTCTTTGACGGTTTGATAGGACTTGATTTATTGGAAAAGTGGGAATCTAAAATTGACTTAAAGAAAAAAATATTAGTAACCGGACACTCGACTAACCCAGTATTGATGTATGACTCACGTAACTGCAATTTCTATGAAGATATTATACCAGCAAATTCCTCTAAATTAGTTACAGTCCCAATTAATTGTCATGACGGCGAGGTACTTATACCGGAACAGTTTTTATCAAACTGTACCATAAGAGACTGCGTTACAATGGTTAAAAATAATCGTGGTATCGTGGAAGTCACCAACACTACGCGACATGACTTAGTTTTTTCAATGGACCGTCCTGTTAGTGCGGAGTTGTTCAATATCCAGTGCATGAGCACTAAGCCAGTAAACGATCGCGCTAGGGAAGTTTTATCGCGTTTACGCACGGATCATTTGAATCCGGAGGAGCGAGCTAACTTAGAGATTCTTTGTTCGCGGTATGCCGACGTCTTTTATATCGATGGCGAACCTCTGACTTTTACTAACCAGATAAAACACAGCATCCGAACAAGAGATGAAATACCGGTATATACTAAAAGCTATAGATACCCGTTTGTACATAGACAAGAGGTTCAAGATCAAGTCTCTAAAATGCTAGAGCAAGGGATAATCCGCCCTTCTCAATCAGCATGGAACTCTCCAATATGGGTTGTTCCAAAGAAAGTAGATGCATCCGGAAAAACAAAATGGCGTTTGGTAATAGATTTCAGGAAATTGAATGACAAGACTATAGATGACAAGTACCCCATTCCCAACATAGCTGACGTACTTGACAAACTCGGCAACTGTCACTATTTTACAACTTTAGATCTTGCTAGTGGTTTTTATCAAGTTGAGATGAATCCCGAGGACATACCTAAAACAGGATTTAACGTAGAACACGGACACTTTGAATTTCTACGCATGCCTATGGGTCTTAAAAACTCACCCTCTACGTTCCAACGTGTCATGGACAACGTACTTAAGGGCCTCCAAAATGTAGTATGCCTCGTATACCTTGACGACATAATCGTTTTCAGTGTTTCGTTACAAGAGCATATGGTTAATTTAGAGAAAGTATTTGAACGCCTCCGATCTTCTAATTTTAAGATTCAGATGGACAAATCAGAGTTTTTAAAATTAGAGACAGCTTATCTAGGACACATCATCAGTAAAGATGGCATTAAACCTAATCCAGATAAGATTCAAGCTATCGAAAAATTCCCTATCCCAAAAACCGCTACCGAAATAAAGCGATTTCTTGGTTTATTAGGATATTATCGTAAATTTATACCTGACTTTGCTCGTATAACGAAACCGATGACGCAATGCCTCAAGAAAGGATCTAAAATATTACTTAATGACGTTAATTACCTAAACTGTTTTGATAAATGTAAGACTTTACTGACTAACGACCCTATTCTACAGTATCCCGACTTTAATAAGGAATTCTTATTGACGACTGACGCCTCTAACTTTGCGATTGGTGCCATTCTTTCGCAAGGACCCAAAGGAAGTGACAGACCTATAGCTTACGCGTCCAGGACCTTAAACTCCAGTGAGATAAACTATAGTACAATTGAAAAGGAACTTTTGGCTATAGTGTGGGGCACAAAATATTTTCGTCCCTATTTATTTGGTAGGAAGTTTAAAGTCCTCACAGACCATAAACCCCTCCAATGGGTCATGAACATCAAAGAGCCTAGCTCAAGATTAACGCGATGGAGATTAAAATTAAGTGAGTATAATTTCGAACCGGTGTATATTCAAGGCAAAACTAATACTAACGCAGATGCCCTTTCTCGCATTGAAATAAATATGGAAGAAACCAGCTCAACTGCAGTTAACCCCTCTGGGTCTGCGAAACAGTCAGTCGCTGGTTCCACCACCCTCACAGCTCACACAAGTGCCGAAAATCCTATCCTAGAGATCCCCATCTCGGACGACCCATTGAATAAGTTCAATCGACAAATAAGCTTTATTGTAGTAGGAGACATAAAAAAACGACCGACCGTCACAAAACCCTTTGAAACTCATACTAGGACTACTATACAACTGACAGAGTCGAACTTAGAAGACGACGTTATAAACGCAATTAAGGAATACGTGAACCCCAAGGTAAAAACCGGAATAATTATTAATCCACCTTTAGCTATGTACAAAATAATCCCCATTATCCAGAAAGCATTCAAAAGTTCAGCCATGAATATAGTCTTAACTAAAATTGAGCTAGAAAATGTGAAGGACTATTTACGCCAGCAAGAAATTATAAAAAATTATCACGAGGGTAAAACTAACCACCGTGGTATTACTGAATGTTTCTTAGCTCTATCTCATAGGTACTATTGGCCCAAGATGAAGGATTCAGTCACGAGGTACATAAACGAATGTAACGTATGTGGTCAAGCCAAATACGACCGTAATCCAATAAAACAAAGGTTTTCTATTGTACCACCACCCACCAAACCTTTTGAAATACTTCATCTTGATCTTTTCACAGCCCAAAATGAGAAATTCCTTACGCTAGTTGATGCTTTCTCAAAATACGCTCAAGCTTATTATTTGAGAGACGGCACAGCTTTAAGTGTCATTCAAGCTCTTCTTACGTTTTGTACTCATCATGGTATTCCCCTCACTATTGTAACAGATCAAGGTCCTGAGTTTACAAATGCTTTGTTCTCAGAATTTACCCGACTTCATAAGATACAACATCATAAGATCCTTGCACACTCCCCAAATGATAACGGCATTATAGAACGATTTCATTCAACTATTCTTGAACATCTCAGAATCTTGAAACTTGAAAAGAAAAACGAACCCGCTATCAATCTTATGCCTTATGCTGTTTTAGCCTATAATAGTTCCATTCACAGTTTCACTAAATGCCGACCAATAGACCTCATAACGGGACACTTTGACCCACGTGACCCGATAGATATAGACATGACTGAACATTTACTTCAACAATACTTACAAGTCCATAAAAAACGCATGACTCAAGTATATGACGTAATAAACGAGACTTCATTACATAACAGAACCGAACTGACTGAAAACCGCAATAAAGACCGGGAACCTGAAAAAGAATATACCCCTGACCAACAAGTATTCGTACGGAACCCTATAGCGAACAGACAGAAACTCGCACCGCGTTATACACAGGACACGGTCCTAGCCGACCTACCTATTCATATTTACACCAAAAAGAAACGCGGTCCTGTAGCAAAATCTCGCCTTAAGCGAAGTCTTAAGAATCCCGTTTTGTTACAGAATACTACTATCGCTGCTACTACAACTGACTCAAGGACAAGATGTAATAATTGACTCGCTACAAAACGGCCCAGGTTTACTCCCCTTTAAACTAGGCCCAACTAAAGTCGTATCCCACTACCATTCCTTTCTCAATTTTATTAATCTCGATGAAATATTTTCTCAAATTCAATTAGTAAAAACTCAATTACTTGAACTTAGGCCCCAGTTAAATAACAAAACTTCATCTCTTTATGAGCCTCACATTGAATACCTTAGTGATAAATTAGAGCGTATTTATAATCAGTTAAAGTCATTCCAACCCAATCGTAGGAAAAGAGGCCTTATTGACGGACTTGGTTCAGTAATAAAGAGCATATCCGGTAACTTAGATTATACTGACGCGACGAAATATAACAATGCCATTCATGTACTTGAAAACAATGAACATTCTTTAGACTCGGAAATTAAAAATCATATTACTTTAACTAAAAAATGGTCATTGCAAAATTCTGAGATATTAAATAACATAACGATAAATCAAGATAGAATTGCTAAAAATATCGATCTTATAATGAAAAGCGATAGTACTAGGGAAACTGACCTTATTAAATACGCCCATATGGCGCAACATCTTTTAATCTTAGGTGATAATATAAATAAACTGTCTGAAGAATTATTTAGGCTCAAAAATACCCTAGCTTTTATCCGGATATCGGGCACTCCTCATTCAATGTTAGATATAGCAGATTTAAATATGTTTTTAGATAAGATAAGGGTTTTATATTTAAAAGATGAAATCCTTGACGTAGATATTAGGTACTATTACGATATTATTAAGTTAGGATATTTTTATACTGATAGCCAGATAGCTGTAGTTTATAAGGTACCGATTGCCTCTCCAATAACCTATAACCTTTTTAAACTATCAATCGTCCCTAACAAAAATCACCAAATCCTTGTACCTTCCCTACCTTTCATAGCAATCTCTGGAGAAGACTCTATGTACATGGAGACAGAATGTCCGAAGGTAAAAACATGGTATCTTTGCGAGCGAAAATCCAGCTACCAAGTTCGAGCGGATCCTGACTGCATTAATCAGCTCATCATCAAGCAGGAACTCAATTCATCTTGCAAGCTGACATCTGTTATCCTGACGAGAGAAGCAATGGAACAACTTGATGATAAGCACTATACCATCAGTTTTCCTAACCAAACCAAGGTCAAGACATCCTGCGGACAGGAGCAGTACAGAACCCTTCAAGGAAGTTATTTGGCGACCATTCCGTTCAACTGTTATCTCAAGACGCCCGATTTCACTATATCCAATTCAGATGACCGCGTCAAAGGACACCCACTGAAGATCATGGATCTACCTGAATACGAAGAACATCAACTCAGTAATGATTCATCCATCATCTTGAACTCGATCGATCTTGGAAACCTTCATGAGATCAACGATAAAATATCCCTGCAAACTCCAACAAGGTTAGATGAAATCTCAGATAGCAGTCTATACCACACTACGATTCCAGTCTACACGATCTTACTGAGTGCGGCTGCACTCGTTATCGGCCTCACGTACCGGCAACTCCAAGCGAAACGCACTGAGGAGCATTCAGAGAACGTTACTACACCTACAGGGATTTATTCTGAGATAGCAGAAAGAAGAAACCACTCTTTCGACATCAAAGTTGACCATAGCAACCTTTCAGCGACTCTATCAAAAAAGGTTTCGACATAGTCGCTGAAGTACGGGGGGAGGTGTTACACATCGTTGCTACCTACGAATTGCTAACTTGCAATTACCTAGTTAGTGTGACTCGTGGAATCTACCGTCACGTTCAGCTGAGGCAGCACAACGTGATCGCCCCGCGCCCCGCCGCCCGCCGAGCCTCATCGGACAACAGGGCGTCGTGCCACTTTTGGATCTAACATCGACCATTAGACACATACCTAGATATAAAGTAAATGTAATCTTTTATTAAAGTTTTTTCATATTTTAAATTGCATTTTTTTGCAACTACTGGGCGCACTCGTCATAATTCGCCTGTATCGTGGAGTGTTACGATAAACAAATTTTGACCTTTATTTTCTAATTACTATCGTCTGATCTGATGTAGATTACTTAAAATACTAGCTAAATATACATTAAATATGATCTTATTTGTTAGCCTGCTTACAAATTATCTCTTTTATTTATATAAATATTTACCGGTATTATTTAATAATTGTATTTTATGTGTTAAATTAGCATTATCAAAGCAATATTGACGGAAGTAATCTATAATTATATTTGTCATATAAAGTACATTGTTTAATACTCGATTATTTATTCAAATGTTATTAAATAAATAATACGATTTTAGAATCAATTTTTGTCTTTTAATTAACTGTAAATTGTTTTGTTGAATACCTCAACGGAAATCCGGTTGCTGTCGATAGTTGACTGTTTAAAAACTTGGGAACACGTTTTACTCTAACGTCTTTTTTTCTTGTTCGTCGATTCGACAGCACCTGGCATTCGTTCTGGAGTTGCGAAGCAACACGGTCATAACCGTAATTGTATTTCCTGGTTATAACGATTAAACAAGGCTTTGAAAATCTGAAGGTGTTTTTATATTAGATTCTTTTATATTATACTAAGCCCGGCCCGCACAACGATCCCCAAACGCATCTAGCAATAAACACGATTAAATTTGACGTATTTGTATGATTTGACAACTCTCCAAATCATATCTAGCCACCAAATACATCTAGGCATCGCTGCGCAAGTCGCCCTAAGCGTCTAAAGTGTAGACAAGAGTAAAAAAACATTTGGCTTTGAACTAGTTAATACGGGAAAGAAGTTCCTCGGTTTCTACATAATTATGATCATGGCAACAACCAACTTCTTACCGTGTATTTCATCTCAATTGGTGATTTATCGATTATGTCATAGTGTTTGTCAACAATGTAAAGGTGTGAGTTTTAATATTCTGACCAAAACGTTGAGCAAAACTAGTCACAGTTGAAGGGACGGGAAATTGAAGTTAATGAATCATTGACTGCCTCCGTGGCGCAGTGGGCGTATAGCCGGCTGAGACGCAGGAGGTAGTGGGTTTGATTCCCGCCGCGGAACAAATGTTTGCATGATCTACAGATATTTGTTCCGTGTCTGGGTGTTTTTCTATATATTATAAGTATGTATTTACAAAAAGAAAAAAAAATATCTATATAATTATTCTATCAGTTATCTGGTTCCCATAGTACAAGCTCTGCTTAGTTTGGGGCTAGATAGCGCTGTGTGAAATGTCCAGCGAGATTTATTATTTATCATTATTTCTAATCTGGTCTATAATATATTACGATGAAAAAAATGCTAACGAAAAATGTAAATGTCGTGTTATCCTTTATACAAAAGGATAACATGACATGTTCATATCAGGACGATTGCTAAACATAGGCCTACCTCATAAGTTTACAGTGCGACTTCTGCCACCGGTAACCAACGGCCCCCAGCAACCTGTATTGATTATTGCAACTAACAACTCGTCAACTGCTTTTTTTTTTTTTTTTTCAGTTTGTTAATCTTCTGGGTTATCAGTGATTTTAGATGGCTACGATCTTTTCATTTCAGATTCGAGCACGTAATACGTCTCATAGCCCTCTTCATATCATTTGGTGTTTTACTAGTACTATGAAAAATTAAAAACGAAAAATTATTTTATTTATAGCCACATGATACATCTTATACTATAATTTTATTAGCTAAGTAACTAGTGTATTGCACAATGCTGACAAGTTATTTACAATTTTTAATAAGTAGGATCAATGATCCTCACACTAAGCCGAGTGCATCATGAGGACCAAGCTAAACAATTTACAAGACTATACTTATTTCCAATAATGGACCGAAGTTTTTATGGTTTAAATAAGAAATTACAAAACAGCCTGCTGAGGTTCTTAGTTATATTTTAAATTATAAATATAGTGTACATAAATATGATTTTAGGATAATAGTATGTATTTATTTAAATTAAGAATATACTGATAAATAAAAATATTTACCTTATATTCTTATTTATCAGTATATTCTATTTATATAGTAAAATATAATACTAAAAAAATAAAAATAAAAATAAAACTATAAATAAAAAATATAAATATATACTAAAATATAGTACTTATAAATAAATAAATATAGATAGTATATAATCTTAGTTAATGTTAAATAACAATAAAAAACAAATTTACTGTTTCGTGGTTTAATCTCACCCTGAGGATAAAAAAACAATTCTCGAAGCAAAAATATCCCACGCTAATCAGTATAAGCATTTTTTGAATAAACCTAGTTATTTGCGCTCAGAGCAACACCATTCTAAATTACCTTGTTTAATAATGTAAGGCTGTAGTGAGAACCTTTATCCTACACTATACTCGCGCTTAAGTTCAGTTTCATAAAGAGTGTCAACCGTCTTAAGACGGTTAAAATATAGCGGTAATTCTATAAGTGCGTAACAAAATCACGTATACAGTTACCCTGTACTGTGTATACTGAAGATATTCAAGTGACGGTTTCTAAAAAAATAAAAAAAGACTACTCGAAAAAAAACTACTGTTTATATTATCAAATTTTAAAGAAAATCGATTAAGTTTAAGTGATTAATTCGATATAAAACTTACTGCCTACTCTTGCAAAAGGCATCCAAAAATAAAGGCCGATTTGATATCTCTTTGGAAATGGTTGCGGGTTTTGGTTAGAAAGGGACAACAAGAGATATCTCGAGACGTCACGAATACAGTATCTGTGGTTAGATGGCTAGTATTGTGCAATAGCACAACATAAGTTTAATAAAGTGTTTGTATGTCATGCTAAAATAAATTTCAAATTTCTATGGTAAACATTTCACAAATTTATTTATTATGCTCATCAAAATAACCCCTTTCATTATTGTACGTATATCATCCAACCCGTTATATACGAGTACATGCCGCTAACGTCGTTGGTACTTTTCAGTCGCCAATTGTAAAATAAAAAATGTTCGATTTCTTATTCTCATCTCTACTATTTGCTAAGCGTTTGATAATAGTATATTATGATACAAGTGAGCTAAGTTGTTCATTACACACGAGGCGGTGAGTTGCAGTCCGAGCCGTAGGTGAGGGCATAAATCAGCCGAGTGTCTAGTGAGCAAGTTGCACACGAGTTTCCTACTCGCTTTTTCAACACACTTGCGAGGAAAAAACAAACATGTATTGCATAAATCGTTAAGCATAAAATTATTAAAACAATTGGTGAATGTACAACTTTCATAACGATATTTTTGCACATGTAGCCATACAGCCTACTTCAAAATTATAATTTTAGTGATAAAATGCAAATATTTTATAACAAATTATTGTGAATTATAAATTATTTGATAATAATAAATATTTTTCCGTCCTAATTAGGGATACATTTATTGATTCCAAAAATGTAAATGGATTTTCAGCGGCATAAAACCTTTTTGTGGTTGCAAAACTGTATTACCCGGTAAAATTGAAAATGCTCTGTTTACTCGCATATAATTTGCAGTTAGGTACTAACTTAACTTTGTAGGGGTAATTCTATTATGCACTAGTGTGAAATATTATTATGCACGTGTGTGTTACAGTTCGGTTTATGACCCTAAGAACGATGTATTAAGGCTCACTTTACGAGCAAGTGTGTTGAAAATCATATTATGACACACTACAATAAGATCCGCCATGCTAAATATTTGTGTCAAGCTACACATGTAATAAATAAATAATCTTTTAATATAGTCATAGCTTATAAATCATGCAACATAAAAGGTTCTTTTTGAATTGTCACTAGAGGTATAACCATTCAAACACCGTCATAAAACGGTAGCAGCTACTTATAAAACCACGGCTTAAGGCATGCTCATCCCACAGTTTATTAAGCAAATTCCCGCCGACGGAACAAAGAGGTAAATATTTCAAAGTTTAAGTATCCAAATTTTTCGTAGCTTATTTTTATTAGTATTTTTGATGTTGCGTCAACTTTGAGAAGTTGTAAAATTCTTTGGTCATTATTTTAACCACAAGCTTACGCTGCGGAGAGACGAAATTTGAGGAAAAAATTAAACTGGCAAGGTATATGTAGATTGACGTCTCCTTTTTACTTCTCACTAGTTTTGGTACCTACAGCTTCACCCTCTTTGAGTTATGGCTTATCTTATCTCTTTTTCCAAGCTAAAGAGATTAGATTAGTTTGATGCTATTCTTAAACGTTATCATTATGTTCGGAAATACCTGAATTTTGTGATTGTATTTAGTATTTATTTATTTCCACTTACATCTATCATTACAGGCCTAAACCTAATACAATAATGTAGTCAACTTAATTTCTAATGTAATTATCTAACCTATTCTACTCAATTTAAATAAAGTAATACACGACGCTTTATTTATAAACATAAAATAAACAATGTCGCCTTTGGGAATTCATTGAGAGAAACATGGAACACAATTATATTCTCCGCAACTAGATTGAGGGTGCGCGTCAGAGGCGATTTGCCCAGTAAGTTGGTTCTGCATCGGGGCACCTCGAATAGACGTGGTCGCCTGCGCCGATGCACGTATTCATTGGACACGCACATACGAAATCTCCCTAATATGGCCGGGTTGGTAATGTTACCCCGGGCACCTTTATCACGTACGAAGCCAGCGCCAGATCTTTCCGAGTTTCCAACTTGTTGTATCCAACCATGCCCAGAACGAACAAGGTTGGATACATCAATGGATAGAAGGGATAGACTCCGTATCGCTTCCAGTACAGGTACCGCGTAAATTTGTTTTGTATGCGCTCCATCATGAGACTGTACTTAGTTTCATGAGAAGCCCATTCAGCAACACTGCACTCTAATTGGCTCCTGACCAAAGCATTTTGAGATTTAGTGATCAACAAAATTTTACCTTTACTGTATGTTTTAAGGTCTCCTGATAAAAACCGCTACAATAATATACAATATACAAGCAGTGAAATAGCTTGCTAAAGGGATCTTGATCCGCAGCAATTAGGGAACGATGGAGGAAGGACTTTTCTCAAAGCGAAGGATTATGCAACAAATAGGGTTAAAATTGTTTCCCTAAAACATCCCCTGCTTAAAATGCACACCACAAACGAGCCATGTTTTCCACGGCTCGCAAATAGGACTCTAGAGAAATTATTCTGATGAGTTTACAAAAATGTTACAAAGAAAGTTTGGGGCCTGAGATACTCGTAAAGTTATCTCCAAGAGTGGAAATTTTAGAAAGTTTAGGTATGAATTTCAAGTAGGACATTATTATGTGCGATTCTGCAGAATCACTTGGTACTCTTGAAACCTAAAGTTGAGTTTTCAAGTATGAAGTCTGTTATAATTTTGTTCTTGGATATCAATTCTAGTGAGAGAAACCTATCCGATTGTTTATTTTGCTAAAAACTACTTCATTACAATATTATTGATTGAGCGAAGCGAGATCTCCAAATCAATTATGTATGTATGTTTGTTTGTCCGAGGATAACTTTCGAAGCGTTGATCTGATCATCGTGAAATTTAGTATATGGGTAAGTAGGGATGGCACAATTCTGGTGTGTCTAAATGAGCTAAAAATGTGTGGGGGGGGGGTCGCTGAAATATTGGGGTTCAATAGGGGTAAAAAACCAAAATGGGACTATCCAGTCGAATGGCACGTCTAATAAAAGGTATTTGTGGGTACATTTCTACCCCGTTTTTATTTTTAGTTTACACCTTGTAGTTTTTAAGTAATTAGCCATAATAAAAACTAAACTTTAGCAAAATTTACAGGGTACACCAGTGACCTCACAGTACGGAAATTTGGTTACAAATATAAGGAAAAGTCTGAAATCCAGAATAACTGCAAGTTGTACCCCCAAAAAGAGGAAGTCAAAGATTAAAGCTGGCTTGCTCAACGATCCCTAAACATATTTAGCGACCTTAAATCATATTTAGCCACTAAATATGTTTAGGCATCGTTGTGCAAATCGCCCTAAGAATAATACTTATTTTGTGAGATTCGCGAGATCTCGGTTCATTGTATCTGCAGTAGGGTCTGCTGACTTTGATTGATTTCCGAGTCTCTGTGATATAAAAGATACTTTAGTAAAATTTTAATAAGATTGGACAACGCTTAGAGGTCACACACTTTGATGACTTAGATAAAAATACATAAAAACTAAGAAGAACTTCCTCTTCTTGTCTCCATGATCAATTTTAATTACCTGTGGCAAATCAAAGAATACTTGTAAACCAGTCAGTTTATTACACTATGAGGGTGGAAATGAAAAAGTTTGATTAAAGTGGTCAATCTGTGCGACCTCTAAACGTTGTCCGATTACCTCCAAATTTTGCATAAATATCTTGTAGATAAGGTAGACCAAGAAATCAGTCAAAGTGAATAAAAAATCAAAACTTTGGAAAAATGAAACACCCTAATCTGCAGTTAACTAAAAAAAACGAGTGACAGTACAAAAGGACGAACAGTCTCATTTAGACAACGCTTCATAAGTGGCTCTGATAGTACAAAGCTCACGAATCGTTTCATTCATTTTATTATAGTTAGAGTATTACGGCACGCTCCTCATAAAAACCAGCTTAAATCTTCATTATTCGCTCCGAATGGGACCGCAAAGAGTTCACTGATTCTCCTATCCTTATTCCAGGCCTTTACTTTTCTCTACGGCTTTCAGATAATATCTCATTAAAGCTTTAATTACGGTTAAGAGAAAATAAACAATGGTATTTTATGTCAATGTAACCTTTTCAGATTGCGTTGGTTATTTTCGCTTTCTGTTTTCTAAATTGTGGTTTCTGCCTTCGTGTTTGTCTTGCTTTATCATAATAAACTCTCTGAGATCTAGTTACAATGTTCCAAAACTACCTACATAATAAATCTACTTAAAATAGAGCAACTGTTTTATTACTGTTATTGATTTTCGTCTTAATATACGAGGTACTTTAATTTATTTATAAGACAGTTTGTTTAAATATTTTTAAGGCTTTTTATGACTATCTGGCTAAGTAATGAAATCCTTCCGTAAATAGATCTGAAGGTATTCTATAAAGATCTGTAAAGCGGTTGCTCGCGATATCTCAACGTGATAATAAGAAAAGCGAGAAATCCCTTTGTGAATACGAATGTAAACAGTCAAACGAAGTAACTTAAAAATAAAAAGTTATATGAATGAATGAATGAATGAAATACTCTTTATTGCACACCAAATAAAAATACAGTAACAAAGAAAATAAACAATAAATAACGGTACAATGGGCGGTCTTATCGCTAAAAGCGATCGCTTTCAGACAACCTTTGGATGGACAGGATAAACAAAAATCAAAAGACGGCGGTGTAAGAGTACCTTTAAGCTTAACAAACATAAACAGAACCTGTAAAATAATATATACCTACATATTCATTATGTATAATAATAAACATAAACTTAAATACATACAAATAATATATAAATAAACTACACTACATAATATGGAGGATAAATAACATAAACACTAGCTAGCAGATACGAGACAACGAAAGAAAATGGTTGTATATCTTGTCTTTGAAAATAGGAAGAGATTGGGACGACCTTATGGACAAAGGTAAGGCGTTCCATAGGCGCACAGCTTATACTATGAAGGAGTCACCACACAATTGTGAACTATTGACGGGAGTACAAAGCTTCGGAATAACGAAGGTTTCGAGAGTGTGCTTGATACAAAAACTCGACACGCTCCTTTAGATAAGAAGGTGACGTGGGATTAAAGAGAATGTTTTAAATAAGTGATAGAATATGTGCATTCCGGCGAAGACGGATAGGGAGCCATTTGAGTTTTGCGCGGAATTCTGAGACATGGTCATACTTGCGCAAGCCGAACATGAACCGAATACAAAGGTTTTGAAGGCGCTCAAGTTTGTTCATTTGGACTTCGGAAATGTCGAGGTAGCTGGCGTCGGCGTAATCTAAGATAGGAAGTAGAAGGGATTGTGCAAGCGCAATTTTGGTGGTGGTCTGTAAAAAGTTACGAAGTCTACGTAACGAAGCTGAAGAAGCAAACATTTTGCGGCTGATCTCAGCAATACACGGCACCCATGATAGCTTGGTGTCCATGATAATTCCCAAGTTTTTCACCGTCTGACTGATAGCTATTTGTGTTCCATTAAAAAATACAGGTGAAAGTTGTAGAAAATCTAGCCTAGTAATCATTTTGTGACTACCGATTATGATCACTTGTGTCTTTTTAGGGTTTACAGAAGGCCAAAGGATTTGCTCCAGTCACAAATTCGGTCGAAATCTGAGTTTAATAAACTGATAGCTCCGTTAATATTGTCAATCGGGGCTTATGTGTATATATGTTATACTTTAACTGAACTTAACCCTGCGATGGAAAACAAGAAAAACATGCATTAGGGCCCATAGAATCTCTCCTTTGATACGTCTTATTATATTGTCTTGTTCTAGTTATTGTCGTAGGTACAGTATACTTTTAATTGATAGTTGTACTGTTTAACCTACACAACTGCACACCAGTGGATAAACTGAAGATCGGCAGCTTTTAGCCCGTCATCCTAATCATTAAAAAGAACAAGCAGCCTTGTTTCTTGCCTGGCTTGGTCACGAAGGAACTGGCAGTAAAATTAACGTTCAAACTGATCCTTGTAATTTTAATGAACAAAAAGATTTAATTTTGATTTTGTCAAGGTAAAACAATTTTGTATGGCTGTGGTGTAAAGCATCAAATGTTTTGAATTGAACACCTATTTGTAAGCACCCAGAGGCTTACACACCCTCTTCCGGCGTAATAGGGTTCATCCCGTGTGTGAAAATAAAAACAAAATATATTTTGTTCTAAAATCCTTTATTTTCTTACAAAGTAAACGTTTTATTTACATTTCCCTGCATGTATATTGGCCTCGCAGTGTTGTTAGTCAGTTGGTAACTACACTACTCCATTCTCAAGGGACCGAAGAATGCTTATCTCGTAGTCTACAGATATTTTGTTCTTGGACCAGTTACTGTAATACTGACCAAGCTTAAAGTTTTTTTCTCCTCGTAAATGTTACCATGTTTCTCGGTTGGTAATTTATACTTGTATTTATAGGTATTATGATTTAAGATTATGTTTGATATATTGGAAAAAATTGAATGCTCGTCAGTTAAGAAAAATCAGACTATGGGATTTAAGCCACCTTGCACAACGATCCCTAAACCTGGCTTGAACAATGATCTCTAAACGTATTTAGCGACAAAACATTTTTAAATGAGCGCAGCGTTCGCGGATTCAAGCGTGTTGACCGCATACGCAACACCGAGCTGCGCTCCTGAACACAAATCATAGATGTAGCTACGAAAGCCGCCAAACTCAAGTGAGACTGGGCTGGTCATGTATGCCGTATATCGTGTGATCAGTGGGCTAAGCTCACCACCGAGTGGAACCCTGACACAGCCCGAAGCCATCGTGGCAGACCAAAGAAAAGATGGAGAGGCGAGCTTACTAATTTCCGAGCGGATTGGACCATCTTAGCACCTGAAAGAAGTGTCGGGAAAGAATGGGGGAAGGCCTTTGCCCAGCAGTGGGACACAGTAGACTGATAATAATAATAACGTATTTGTATGATTTTACAACTCTTACAGCCACTAAATACGTTTAGGAATCGTTGCGCAAGTCATTCTTAGAGTCAAAGCCACTTACTCTCTTTGAGAATATATTGCCATGATTTTATGAGCGTTCACTCTACCAAAGAAAAATATTTAATGCTAGACTAGATCAGTCTGAATTTATCCCTAACTTAATAAACTGAAAAAAAAGTAAAGTTAGTATTAACAAGAAAAACTTGGTGTTAGATTCCAACTTGCAAAGGTTAATTCTCCGACAGTTCTCCTGCATTCGACATGAATCCCTAATAAAGAGAACTTTTTCTTTACGAAAACAGTTACGACTTAGGAATGCTTTAATTAAGATATAACAAATTACAAGTTTGTGAAAACCAACAGATGAGGACGGTAGTTGTCTATTTAACCTATAACATAAGTCTCAATAAGAACTTCCTAAGGATATCCCACTAGTGGGCAGTCAATAGCAAGATTGTCAGTTGGACTACATAGTTGAATTTTAGTCTAGCCAAAGATATCGCTGATGATGAAAACCTTCCTGGGGGGGGAATCTTAAGTCGTCCGTTCGTTTCTACAATTTAAGTAGGTAACGAGTAAAATAAAACATAAAATAAACCAAATATTTTTTTACTAGAAATTAATTAACAATCAACATTATTTGATGTTATTTATCATAACTGATATTTATTGCGCCCAAAATTCGAGAGTTTGCTTCGTTCATTCACATGTACGGTGCTAACGACATTAATGTTATATTTACAAGAAAGTCAGGAATGTTCATCAAAGTTTAGGAATTTTCTCCGGAATTTCGATTATTTAATCTGGGAACCCTATTTGAGAGTAAAAGTTTTAGTTTATGGTTGACCTGTTAATTTTAGCCTTCCTAGATACAAAGCCTTTACCTGTACTTAGCCTGTACGCTTCAGAAAGATGGACTTTTCGGGAAAGTGAGAAAAAGAAGGTAGACGCTCTCGAGATGTGGTGCTGGATAAGAATGCTTGGGGTATCATGGACAGAATTCCGTACCAATCAGTCCATACTTCAAGAACTCGGCATCAAGTAGCGTCTCTCTTCCACGGTACAACCTCGCATATACCTTCTTTGGATACGTGTCGCGGCGCGGGGAGCTCTCCATTGAGCGCTTGGTGGTGCAGGGGAAGGTTCACGGCAAAAGAGCGCGTGGCAGATCGCCTATGAGATTGACGGATCAAATAAAAGCTGCCATAGATTTTTTTTATTTTTTATTTGTACTGCATTAGTAAAATACTGTGTCGCAGTTTCCAGTGTCCGTACATACAACTAAATGAGTTTGACGTTCCTTTCTGATTACTTAAGTTTACCTATTAACCTAATTACAAAAATGATTTAAAAAAAGTAAATTCATAAAGAAAACTTAAATAAATAAATATGCTATGCCATGGTAACTCAGCTTATGTGTGTAAGTATGTGTGTGTGAGTGTGTTTCAGAGTGTTTTAGGGGAGTGGGTTTGTGTCCGTAAATGTGTGTAGTAGTGTGTATGCAGGGGTCTGCGTTTGTGAGGGTTCGAAGGTGTGTGAGTTTGTGGTAGTGTATCAATGAGTGTGTGGTGATGTGTGTATGTGTAAGGGTGGGTGGTAGTGTGCATATGTGTAAGGGTGAGTGTTTGTGTGGGTATATGTGTCTGGGGGGTAAAGGTGTACTTGCGAGAACTAATGTGACAGAAGAGCAGCGGTACGAGAGGAGTGGCGAAGGTTAGTTAAGCGCGCCACAACCCTGACATGACGACCACGACCACTCAGCCAAGAGTGATACGACTAAGAAGAAGATACAAAGATCATCATCGACAGCCCTTTGTCTGCACCATTTTTCACAATCCTGTGCTTATCAAAATTCATCCTCTGATGCTTAGTTTAGTGTTCCGAATGTATTATTTTAAAATACAGGTTTTTAAACATTAGGATGCCAACAATGAAATACACTAACTCGGTAAACTCATAACAGTGCCGTTACTTGAAACGTTTTTGAAAATGAAAATGAAAATGAAATTTATTAAATTATAACAGACATCAAATTAACATAAACAATCCAAGAATTAATTGTCTTTCACATAGACGGATCCTGGTGGGATCGCATTAGTATCCAAACTAGGTAAACCTGTGTTATGGCATACTAATACCCTCCGCCGGGCTTGATAGTATAAAAAAATTACAATTGAATTTAATAAATAAACTTAGAATTATTGTTATAAAATAATTACTAAATACATTGATAGTTAAAATAATAATAATTTACACTTGAAAAAACTTTGAATATAAATTTGAAATTATACATACAGATGACAAAATAATATTATGACATAAATACAATAGTGGTTAATCTAGGAGAGAGCGGCTAGAATAGCTTCTGTAGAAGCATAGTCTAGATTTAGTAGCCAATCTTTGACTACTATTTTACATTTGAAGGATGTTAGAGGGAACAAATTTAGGTGTTTGTTGAGTTTTTTATAGATATAAGAACTCATAAAATAATTTTGCCGTCTTGCAAAGGTTGTGGAACATTTCGTAATATTGATAAACCTGATAGATCGTGATTCACCAGCAGTCATAGAATCAAAGTAAAGGGTTTTGTGGTATAGGATGACAGTGTGCAATATATAAAGCTTACGGACAGATAATACCTGGCATTCTCTATAAAGAGAAGCAGTGGGATAACGAAAGGACTTGAATGACATAACTTTGAGCACTGATCTTTGTGCTCGCTCTGCTTTAATAAGGGTTGTTTTGCACGCTCCTCCCCAGACCGAGATGCAATATCCTAGGACGGACTGGCAGAGAGAATAGTACACAGTTTTCAAGAGATCATAATTGGCGATTGGTCGTAGGTTCTTGAAGACCCAGATCAGTTTGCGAGTACGAGTAGTTACAGAATCAATCTGGGCACGCCAATTGATCTGTGAGTCAAGAACCACTCCCAGATACTTGATTGATTGTACTTGTTCCAGATGTATACAGTCGCATACGTTATTCGGTTTGGGTTGGCAGGAGTGAGCTTGTAGGTTAAACACAGGGGCTGTATTTTTTAAAATATTGAAAGCAATGAATTTCGATTTGTCTAGATTAAGTGTCAGTAAATTTTTCTTCAGCCAAGAGATTACGTTAAGAAGACCCTGTTCAGCATAGTACCGTGTTTGGTCCCAAGTATCTCCTTCAAAGACCAGGGCCGTGTCATCAGCAAACGTGAAGATTTTGCCGTGTGGAGGAGAGTAGAGACATAACTCGTTTATGAACACGAGGAAAAGACTTGGGCCCAAAATGCTGCCTTGTGGGACGCCAAAGGAAATTTGTGTATCATCACTGACCACATCATCTATAGAAACTCGCTGGGTCCTACCTGTGAGGTAGCTTTTAAATAATTTCAACGATATATCCCTTACTCCGAGGCTCTCAAGCTTGTTCAAGAGTATAGGTATCGAGACAGTGTCAAAAGCTTTAGCCATGTCCAGGAATATGCCAACACATTTCTTTTTTCGGTCAACGCTAGAAACTATGAATTTGGTTAAACTTGAAACTGCCATTTCAGTCGATTTATTTGCTCTAAACCCGAATTGGGAATCTGAAAATAGTTTTTCGCTTTCTAAGTAGTTAACCAGTCTTTTGTTCAGCAATTTCTCCACAATTTTTGATAGCGCAGGGAGAATAGAAATTGGTCTGTAGTTGTTGGCACTGTCTCGAGGACCACTCTTGTGAATAGGGTGAATAATTGATCGCTTAAAAGCCTCAGGGAACACGCCTGTAGAGAAGCTAAGGTTGATAATATGAGTCAAAGAGGGAACTATAACTTCTTTGACTGATTTTAGTAGCCTGGATGAAATGCCATCCCATCCAAGAGCAGTATCATTTTTAAGGGCCAGTAAAGCAGTTTCTACTTCACTTTGGTCCACAGCAAGTAATACAAAAGTTCGGTGATGTGACTGTGTGTGTGTCTGGGGGTACTCATGGATAGTCACCTATCTTGGGGACCTCAACTAGCAGCGGTAAGCCGAAAAACCTTTGCTGCAGCTGCCTCTCTTAAACGGCTGCGAAACTTCCTTCCGACTTCCACCAAAATTGCACTTGCACAATCATTGTTGCATCCTATTCTCGACTATGCTGACGCCAGCTATCTTGATTTAACTGAAGATCAACTCAACAAGCTTGAGCGTCTCCAGAATTTCTCTATTAGATTCATATTTGGCTTGCGCAAGTACGATCACATTTCAGAGTATCGCCACAGACTTAAGTGGTTACCTATCCGTCTTCGCCGGAATGCGCACATCCTTTCCCTCCTTTACAGCATCCTTTTCATCCCTTCTACTCCGTCCTACCTCAAAGAACGCTTTGACTTTCTTCACCTTTCCAACTCTCGACCCTTACGTTCCTCTGAAACCCTTCAATTAAAAACTCCTCATCATACCTCAGTATTTTATAGTTCCTCTTTTACTTTGCAGGCTACCAGGCTCTGGAATGCCCTACCCGTCTCAATTCGTCACGCTAAATCTCTCCCTATCTTTAAAAACTTGGTCAGACAACACTATATGTCATCCATCGCTCACTAGACCACTTATTAATTTTACATTTTTATAATTTATATATGTAGGTATGACAATATATATTTTTATGTATTATAATATTAATATTTATGTAATTTTATGATTATATTATACATTATAATTATGCATTTTATTTTATATTATCTATATTTTTTATAAATATACGTGTACTATTAATATCGGATTTACGCCGCCGTCCTTATTTTGTTCACATAGATCCTGTCCATCCAAAGGTTGCCTGGAAGAGATCGCTTTTAGCGATAAGGCCGCCCATTGTACCTATTGTATAAGAGTGTATTTTCTTATAAATGATTGTATTTAAATGGTGTGCAATAAAGAAATTATCTATCTATCTATCTATCTGTGGTTTAATATTTGTAGTAATTTGAGCATTATTAAAGTTCGATGCTATTTTTTCTGCCAGGTTTTGACCAACACCCGCAAAATAGTTGTTGATATGGTTGGCGGCTTTTTGGGGATTGGATTTACATTGAAGTAGCTCTGTTGGAGCAGATTTTTCTTGGGAAATGTTGGTAATTCTTTTGATTGCTTTCCAGGTCTGTTTTGGGTTACCAGATACTTTTTCCAGTTCTGCGCGCTCGTAGGCCAGTTTAAGTTGTCTAAGCAAGTTGTTGCAAAAATTTCGATATCTCCGATAACTCCTGACTAAAATGTTGTTGTTAGGACATTTTTTTACTTTGGTGTGCATATTGTCCCTATGCCGAATACACCTTAATAGCCCTGGAGTTATCCAGGGTTTGGCAATGCGATGTCTATAAGAAATAGATCTGTGTATTGTGGTACCTAAGTGCAAAGCATTTGATAATATATTAACAAGGGTAAATGCAGCAATATTAGGATCATTCATGGTTAAAATGTCTTGAATCTTTAAGTTGTTTCTCAGGATATTAATGACCGTATCGTAGTTAATTTTTTTGAATGAGTAGCTTTTGTAATTTTTATTTATTTGTTTGTTTGAAGATAGACACAGCAAGACAGGAAGATGGTCGGTGATTGGACTCTGTAGAACAAATGAATAGGCTGGTGGACATTTTGTTCTTATTAGTGCATGATCTAAGCAGTTGCCATCTCGCGTCGGAAAGAGATTTGCCGGTAGGTAGCCAAACTGAGCAGTTAAATTCAAATAATCCACGCTTTTGCCGTCGCTATTATTTTTCTTGATATCTATATTTATATCTCCTATAATGGCTGCGTTTGGAATACTACTTATTGACTTTAGGGAAAACTCAAGGGAATTTATAAACTTGTCAATGTTACGGAATGAGGGAGACCGATATAAAGCTACAATGACTGAGTGATCTCCAACTTTGATAAGAAGGCAATTGGCGTCTGAGAAGGGAGGTTCACTAATTATACATGGTAGATTAGATTTACTATAAACCACTATGCCATCATTTTGGTTGAGAAAAACGGTCGAGGCGTAAACATTGTAATTAGGAAGATTAGGTGGTGGTTTTTCTTTAGACAGCCAACACTCAGTCAAAATAATGATATCGCACTCCAAACTCAGGGTTGATAGCAAAATTACAAATGAGTCAAAGTTTTTATAAATACTTCTTACATTTTGTGTAATTACTTTTAGGTATTTATTGGGATTGCTAATGTTCTTGCGGCATTCTGTAGGGGAGCACTGAAATGAGTTAGCGACTTTCAAGTCGTCGATTTGTTGCAAAATATGGTTGTTATCCATTGTTTTTTGTTAAAATGAGAACAGAGTTAACAAAGATCTTTGCTCTGCAGTTAGCAGGGTTTTCAAAGGAGTAGGACCAACATTTGGGAGAATCTACTGAGATGAATGTGTTTAGTGTAACCATGTCATTAGAAATTAATTGTAGAAAGTTGTAAATGATCACATAGAAAGCTTCAATTAGTAAATTGTATATAAATAAATTGTAAATAGTATAATGATGTGTGAATAAATTGTAGTTTATAAAATTTCGTATGTATAAAATGGAAATTGTAAAATGATGTGTTGTTGTTTTATACAATAATATATGATTTAACCTGCAACTAAAAATAATCAACTTGACACAAACTAAACTAATATAAAACATGCACAAAAGATTTAAAAAAGGGAGTAGTACTAATTTCAGTCAGTTAGGAGACTTTAGTGCTGTAAGTTGCTCCTCGTTCTTGATCAATACGATTGGAGAGCCTTCAACTTTCCTCAAAAAGACCTTCCCGTTGGAAGTCCAGCAGTACTTGAACTGGCCAGACCTCAGTAGCTCCCTCGCAAGATAATGGAGACGGTTAGCTTTGCTCGTCAGGTGCTCTACGATAAATACTGGCGAGCTCTGGTTCCGTATGCCCAAATGGAACGCATTTAATTTACTTGATTTATTTGCAATGTTAAAACTCTTTACACCCTTGATAACCCTATTTTTTTGCATAGTCGTTGTTAATTCTGCAATTATGGGTTTATTTGTGTCAGCTTTCCCAGGGATCCTAAAAATATCTTTAATGTCATTTGGGGTCATGTTAACTCCGATTTTGCTGCTCATCTCCAGGATATAACTTGAGAGGACTTCCTTTGTCTCATTCAGACAATTTGGGACGTTCCTGATCTCCAGAGTAGAACTACGAGCACTACGTTGGAGATCCTCCATTTTTTCTTCAAGAAACTCTATTTGTGACTGTTTGTCATTTAAAGTTTTTTCTAGGGTCTGTACTTTCAAAGTAATCTCCTCAAATCTCTCCGAGAGAAACTCTAAGGATTTCTCAATGTCCCCTGTATTTTTATGTATACTAGACAGCTTGCTCTCTATCCTTTTAAATTTGGCGTCGATGTCGTCTTGCAGGTTTGCGAACATTTTTATGATTTTGTCCTCAAAAAGAGCTATCTTCTCATCAGAAGTACATTCTGGAGATTTTCTGCGTTTTTTTCTCCCTATGGCTGCTTGTGAAGGCGGCGCTTGAATTGTTGGGCATTTTTTATAAATATCGGAGTCTGACCCAGCCTTTTCTGGTGTGCGAAGCATTTTGAAGATCCGTGAAATCTCCGAAGCAACTCAAAAAGTTGGTTGCTCCTGATAACTTCTCTGGCAAAATATAACAGAGCCTATCTAAACTCAAGAGCAAAAGCTTTGGAGAGCGTTTATGTCGTCGGTCCGTAGGCACCTCGCTTCCGAGTCGAAGTACCAGGCGGTTAGGAGTGTTACGTTACACTGAGTTGCGCGCACGCTACGTCACTCTCACAGCGGCACTCGGCGTGATAGTGTGGGTAGGGTCAGTAGAATGCACTAGTATAATATGTAACTTGATTGACTCACTCATAAGCAGGGCCCGCTGGTCAGTTCACTATGGGCTCCGAATTATTATTTTAGTACTGTAGGAATTATTGTTGGATTTATGTGCGTTCAAAACTTTAAAATTTATAAAATATAATGTTTCGTGACAGTAAACACGTCTACTCGTTACCGAGGTCCGGGCGGAAGGGGGAAGGATGTTTTTCCTTTTAAGCCTTTTTCAGGACGTAATTGAAAAACAGATTTTGTTTTCATTCAGTTTAATTACTTTTATTATAGCTTCAATTCACTTTATAAAGATTTGCCAGTTTTTTTAGAGAAACGGAAATATAAGCTGAATAACAAATCTCCTAATTAAAGTACCAATATATAAAAATTGTAAGTATTACTGGACATTTCTCACCGATCTTTTTAGCCCACTTCTAGCCCCAAACTAAGCTTGTACTATGGAAACCAGATAATTGATAAAATACTAATATTCATATATATTTTTAAACACATACTTTTAATATAAAGAAGAAGAACACCCAGACCTGGAACAAATGTATAAATCATGCAAACATGTTCGCCGGCGGGAATCAAACCCGCAATCTCCTGCGTGTCAGCCGACTATTCTCCCACTCCGCCACTGATGTCGTCAATGATTTTGATGTGAAGAACTGAGAGAGGATGATGGAAATTTGTTTATAATTAAAATAACGAGAATTCTGGTATCTAAAAAAATCTAATAAAATGCTATAATTTAAAGCCATAGGTTAGTGAATTGTAGCAACATGTTACGTATTTTTTTTATTTCAAATAGTCATGCATGCCTTTGATCACTAGCTCACCTGATAGTAGATGGTGGTGTTGTGAAAGACATAGCAGGCTTGTTTATAAAGAACCTATTTACTCATTTATTTACAACTATTGATGACTGCATCAGATTTCAACAAGATTTAAACAGACTCACAACTTACTGCAATATCAACAAACTCCACCTTAGCTTGCCAAAATGTAACTTCATTAACTTCACTAAGAATATTAATACCATCTCTTTTCCATATAACCTCTGTGATATTCCCCTAAAAAGAGAGACAAAGAGAGACACTAATGCATGATCTTGGTATTTTACATGACAGTCACCTCAGTCTAAACCAGCACGTTGAAAACATCATTAACAAGGCTTTTAAAATGTATGGTTTCATCATGAGGTCTTCCGCAGACTTCAGGCGTGCCTCTACATTCCTCTATCTTTATAAGACACTAGTTTGCTCACAGCTGGAATATGCGGTGCCGGTTTGGAATCCTTTCTATAAAAAATACTCCACAGCGATTGAGAGAGTCCAGCGTAAGTATTTACGTACTATGAACTACAAATGCTTTCGCAGTTACTACTCATATACCGACTTATTAGCCAAATATAAACTTCTTACTCTTGAGTCCAGACGAAAATACCTCGAAGCTGTTACCTTTTTTAAAATTGTACACAATAATTTCAATTGTATTGACTTGGTAGGAGGGCTGTGCTACGTCGTCCCGAGAACCTGCACTCCACGAGCAACTCGCTCTCGGTCTTTGTTTACACTTAACACCTGCCGCACTAACTCGGGTCTTCGTGCTCCCATTCCTCGTATGGTTGAGTCCTATAATACAAACTTTTCAAATATTGACATATTCGCTTGTACTCCCTATAAATTTAAAAAGATGTTAAATATCTCACTTGTTAGTGCAGATTTCAAATTAGATTTAGACAAATTAGATTAGATAGTAAGTGCCTACATTAGTTATCTTCACTCTTTGATTTTATATTGTTTATTCTTCTTCTTCTTTGAGGGTCTTTGTTTGTTTTTGTTAACACAACTTTAATAATCTATGTTACTCTCTAACAGACCCTGTAGCTGAAACATTTCTTTTTATGAAACGTAAATTACTAACCTGTGGATAACGTCGTGGATTACAGTATCAATAGCTCACACATGGTATACTATGTACTAACACAGACTGTACCTTACATATATATTGTAGTTGTTTGTTATTCCTTAATAAATAAATAAATACTCTAGATTTGAAGACTAGCGGTGACTGGAGGCTAAGGAGAGAAGTGTGAACTATTTTATATTTTCTATAAACTCTTCAAACACGGCTCGAATCGATCGAACGGTTCATTTGCATTTTACGGTCGAAAAATAATGAGTGAACAATATTTTCACGTTCGTTTGGCAGGACGCTAACGAAGTGTGATTTAGTTGACGTTATAACCCAAAATATGAATAATTCAATATCCAGGCTAAAATAAAATATAACTTTCTAACTTTAAATAACTACACATAGAAACAAAGTACACGCGTTTAGCCATAAATGGCTAAATGGTGTATCTTTGTGTCTAAATTTGCGCTGTGTGAGCCAGGTGGTAGTGAGTACGGCTTTCTGCATTTCTCCTGCGTGCGCGTGATCGCGAATGTAAAACAGGCAATCACACACATTCGTTGTTTTGAGGCCTACGTTTCGAACAGAAATTTGTTTGAAACTTCTGTTCTATGTGTCGTTATTCTAAGCTTTCTAATGACTTTGTTAATAACTTACTAAGCTGCCCATCGTGCCCTAATTATTGTACTCTGAGGCCCGTATCAGGTATCATCCGTTGTTTAACACACGGTTTAACTAAACGCCTTCGAAAGTTAATCCATCGATTAAACTTCTCACGTAATATCAATGTCAAAACATTAGTCGATTAGTCAAATTTAGATCAGTTTTTAAATAAAATAATAAAATAAATATTAGCCAGACATTTCACATAGCGCTATCTAGCCCCAAACAAACAGAGCAGGTACTATGGGAACCAGATAACTAATAGAATACTTACTACTTTTTGTAAATATATATATATATATATATACTTATAACATGTAGAAAAACATCTGTAGATCTTGCAAACATTTGTTCTGCAGCGGGAATCGAACCTACCTCCAGCGTCTCAGCCAGCTATATGCCTACTGCGCCATGGAGGTCATCAAATGTAGCAACACTAGCGATTTTTTATTTTTGTTGATTGATGGTTGTTAAGCAATTTTTATTTTATACTTATTTTGGTTTTACATCAAAAACTATTATTTATAATGATTCTTTGATAAACGAAAACGTCGTTGAAATTCAATGTCATCCCATTAATTAAAATTATTTATTTCTTCGTAAGGTCTCGTAATATAGGAATGAAAATAATTAAGAGCTTCTAAAATGACAATATCCGAATCTGAATCGTCGTAAAAAGTTATTTTAAGTTAACATGTACCACATGAAAAAGAGAAAAATCTGCACGGAAGCTGTAGGCCACCTTCTTGATTTAAAAGTGTTTAAAACAATAGTTAAACCTTACTCAGCGTCAACTGCATCTGCTTGACTATTTAAGCTTTGTGCCAGATAAACTCTCATTTGAAGAATTACGAAATAATAGATAATGATGGTTTAAACTTAGAATTGTAGATTGAACTGCTATTGATATTACGGGCCTAAGCATGACGAAACTTGCACTCCAGATATCGTTTAGGTAATCTGAGACACCTAGTAGATCTAAGGGTAGTGGGACGAGCTATAAATGGTAATAAATATTGAGAAGGATGGCTGTATTAAGATAGTTAAACTAAAATTCTAATCTTAAACCATCACTGTCAAAGAAAAGTTTTAATTTAAGCTTAGAATTTTAGTTGAAACTGCTATTGATCTTACGTGCCTAAGAAAAACAAACAGTATGTATGTTACTAAAGATACACGAGTTAGAAGATATCCTATGTATCAGTTTAGTACATTTACTCGCAATCTTCGCTTGTATACTGTAAAGTGAATTCTGAACTTAAAATAATCCTGTTCGCGCTACTTTGAAGATCCTGTTGCGCTGTCACGTTCAAGAAGGCTTTGAAGGAGCATTTTATTTACTAGTTTTCCGAGTTTTATAGTGACTAGTGACCGTCACGATGCGTAGAATGATCACAATAATATAGTTAAAGTTGCATTTTTTGGGCACAAATTGCATAAACTTAAATCATGTAATATTTTGGTTGGCATATTGATTGGTAATAATTAGACAACAACGATCTGAAGCTTACGGAAACTTGACGTTAGAACTGGTGGTCGGGTACTGATTTGAACGTTGACGTTTCAAAGTGATCCTTGTGATTTTAATGAATAAAAATATTTGAATTTGAATTTGAACCATCAAAAAGCTTCTTTTTTTTAAGTGAATGTTTCTTTAGGCGCGTTGGGCATTTTTTGAGGTGGGATAAAACCATTGAACTCGCGACACTGTGACCGTTACCATCATGTAGTGTAGTCTGTTTTTAAATTTTGAATACCCAAACATTGAGCGCTAAATGTAAAATTTAAAACTAAATTTCCTGCATAATAAAATATTTCCGAACGATTCAAAAAATACACACGTAATTGTTTAAATTTTCACTTCTGTCAGTACTCCCGGAGCGCCACTATTTTAACATTGGATTTAAGGTTATCTGGAAGAGAATGCTCTTTAGCATTAAATTCGCCTTTGTACTAGTTTTATAACTGCAATAAAGTATTTTAAATCACTCAATTTGATTACCAAAAAAATTTGCCATCCTTTACATTATTCTTCTTATGGTAACTTATTTGGTAGCACTTCTATACTAATATTAAAAAGAAGAAAGATTTGATTGTTTGTTTGTTCGTTTGCATTGAATAGGCTCCGAAACTACTGGACCGATTTAAAAAAAAATTCTCCGTTGGGAAGCTACACTATCCCCGGGTGACACAGGCTACTTTTTACCCAACTGCGCAAAAGGAGGGTAATGTTTTTATTGAAAAACTACGCGTGCAAAGCTGCGGATTGGTCAACTAGCTATTGATACAGCAATCAATCTTTAACCAAAGTTAACCATAATCAACGTTGCATTTTAAATACATATCATTCAGCCGTACTGCCCACGCAATCTTTTGCCGTGTGAGGTCGAACACGTGATTATCCAATTCATTCTCCCCCCAATACGAAAGCCTGTCGACCAATCACCCTTTAGGGAGCCGTTCCAGTCGTCAGAATTTCTTTCTACACTGAATATCGATCGAACAATAACAGTAAATATTACATATCTACTTGCAGGAAACCAATGCTTCTCCGAACATAATTCAACCAGCAGGTTGGCGGTAAATCTCCATCGTTGTTCGACGCCGATAAGGAACTTAGGCGGGAAATCGTTCCATAAATCAACTTGCATGTCGCATCATGATACCGCGTGTTTAATATGAGTGTTTTGTCATTGACTTTGCTGAGTAGAAGGTTAGTTTCTTCCGGTTATGTGGAAGGGCTGGAGTACTAGTTTTATGTATAACGTAAAAAAGGTTTAAAGATTACGTACAGTTTCTAAATTTAAAAGTACTACTTAATTAAAAATAAGCTGATTGATTGATGGATTAAAAATACCTACTTTATTGTATTCATAAAAATAGTACAAAGACGAACTTAATGCTAAAGAGCATTGTCTTCCAGATAACCTTTGTGTTTTTCGGATAAAGATGTAGCTCCACAGAAAACGAATGAATGAAAATTTGCACACGAATAATAACAATAGCATAATATAAGTACTACACAAATAAACCTACTTACATAATATACAATAAACTAAATTATCATCATCATCATCACTATCAAACCACACCAATCTACTGCTGGACGTAGGTCTCTCCCAGGGTGCACCATTGAGCCCGATCCTCAGCCGAGCCAGCCACAGCGCGCAAATCGTCACTCCATTTAGCCGGAGGGCGTCCTACATTTCACTTGCCTAGACGTGGTATCCACTCCAGAACACGTTTACCCCAACGGTTATCGGTTCTGCGGCAGATAAGACCGGCCCACTGCCACTTCAGCTTGCTGACCCTCTGAGCTATGTCGATCACCTTGGTTCTCTGTCGGATAACCTCGTTTCGGATTCTATCCTTCAGAGAAATTCCAAGTATAGCCCTTTCCATAGCTCGCCGAGTGACTTTTAATTTGTGGACCAGTCCCACCGTAAGTGTCCACGTTTCAGATGCATAGGTCATCACGGCTAGGACGCACTGGTTGAATACTTTCGTTTTCAGGGATTGTAGGACGGGTGACAAGAAGACCTGATGAAGTTTCCCAAACGATGCCCAGCCCAGCTGAATGAATGAATGAATGAATGAATGAAAATTCTTTATTATACCTTACAAACTAAACACAACAGATATAAAAATAAAAAATAAATCACATAAATGTAAGCATAATGGGCGGTCTTATCGCTTAACAAAGCGATCTCTTCCAGACAACCTTTGGATGGAGAGGATCATTGCTTAATGCTGAATTCACCGGTTTACTTCTTTCTCGAGATTGTATCTACCCAATCGCAGAGTCTGCCTATGATAGACTCCTTCACAACCTCGAGAGGAGTTCCAGCGACTGCAATCGGCTCTGGGGTAACACGATCATTGATCATGATTTTGGTTATATCAAAGTTCATTCCCAGGTCGATGCGTCTAGAAGCAGCAGCTAGGCTGTTCAGCATTTGTTGCAGTTCCTGAACCGACTCTGCCGTTATGACGATATCGTCAGCAAATCGTAAGTGCGAGATGCATTCTTTTGTGTTGATTCATTGGTGTTGATACCTTGTCCAACTAAACTATACCGATATCAATAAAAATACATACTTAACAGTAAACGTTATTGAAATTGCTTAGGGTTATTGGAAATTCGCCAGCGCGTTTGGCAGTGGATAAAGTACATAGGTAGGGTAATAAAATGGCTGTTGGAGCGAAAGGGTGGAGATGGTCTCCATCGAAAAGTACAGCGTAGAACAGCCCGCGACAAAGTGAAAAGACGACTATATACAGATTGCTGGGAGCCGTTGGGTGCAGATAAAGATTGATCGCTCTGGAAATCTACGGAGGAGGCCTAACAGCAGTGACATATGTTATGGCTGGTATGATGATAAGCACCCAGCCTCGTTAACTCGGCAAATTCAGTGGCCATATCAATCAGGTCGACAGAAAAGGATATAACTTAGAAAACTTTACAAAGTTCGCACTCAAGATAATCCTTTTATATTTTAATTAGTATGAAAACTTCCGAGAATCGCCACTCCAACTTACCAACTTATCTCAAGATTTACGAGAAAAACTCTCAATGCACTATAATTTAGTCTGTGGTAGACTGAGATGCAGATCATTAGTCGACAATTACTTTGGAAGTTTCGAAATAAATGGAGGAAAGTTGGTCGCCAACTATCACGATGAAGCTCATTCAGAAGTTCAAAGTTGTATGAAGCGCTAATTTCCACCCCACAGACGAAATAAATTACCTGCCTATGTTTGCCGCCAAGCAGTAACACTTGCGTTGCTGTATTCCGTAGGCTTATTACATAAGCCAGTTGCTGACGAGTCGATGTCACTGGTCAGGCCGTCCTTTACACACATAAGATACGTACTGTAGGTGTGAAAGGGATGATATTACCAACGACAGCGACGCGATAGCAACTGTCTTACGTAATAAAGTGTGGGGTGGATGGAATAACTTTTCACCTTTATGCCTCAGGGAATGAAACTGTCAAAAAACAAATATCATATTTCATTACCTAAAATTCTCCAAAACACATGCGTATCCAAAAGCAACGTCTTATTACACATTTTGTAAAAGGTTTAAAAAGTGTCGTTCCGTACAGTTGAACCTTTCAGGGTTTTAAAAGTGATTATACATATTTACTAAAATTCTGTTCATTCAAGATCCTAATCGCACATTTTCCATGTTATTAAATAAAGTAAACTGCGCAGGAAAATCCCTGATAATATCTGTAAGATCCTTTGAAGATCGTCTTCGGAGCCTCATCTAATTTCGTCCTCTCAGCTATATTTGCGAAAGCGGAAAAAACAACCTTCATCGTAAAAGGTAGAACTGTATTTATTTGCTTTCGTCTCACTCTGTGCCTATATATAAAATGGAAACTGGAGCATTGAGTTTAAATAAAGTGAGGATTTGTGGGTCAATTCATTATGACTAGACTAAAATAATATCACACTAATATTATAAATGTGAAAGTTTGGATGTTTGTTTATTTATTTGTTTGCTTGTTTTTTACTCAATCACGTCGTAACGGCTGAACCGATTTCGTTGAAATTTGGTGTATACGTAAATTATAACCCGTATTACCCCATAGGCTACCTTTTATTCCATAAATCAGTTCCCATGGGATAAAAATGAGGTGTCAAGTCAAGTTGCACGGCGAGTTTAGCTATATTTCTAAATTACCTACACATTTAGTAGTCTAACGTGCACGAAGTCACGGGCAACAGCTAGCAGATAATAAATTACAGTCAGATGCGCTGATATGTATAAATTAAATATACATATATAAATATTGGTAAAATACTTTTATCTTGTTCAGGGGGTAATTCTACGAAGAGTTCCTGTCGTAGAATATTTATTTACTAGTAAAAACGATTTTATTCTGTTACTTTTACTCGAGTGTATTTTTCCCACAACTCTTAACAATCGTTCAATCGTTAAGTTCGTTAAAGTTTGAATAAATTAGTCAAATATACTCAAAACAGTAACAGGCACAAGTTTTTTATTATTCTATAGTATAGTTTAAATGGTTCAGTGTTAATATAATCTACGACCTAAGTTCTAGTCCAAAATATTCCAGCAGCTAACATCTTACACTGGCACAAACTTGCTTTGTGTCGTCCCGGAAAATGTCGAGTCCGTCCTTCCGTTTCCGATCGTGAGATGTGCTCTCAAAAACTCTACAATCATATGTAGAACTAGCTGTTGCCCGCGACTTCGTTCGCGTTACACTAATAGATATGTAGGTAGGTAACCTAGAAATAAAGCTACACTCGCTATTGCAACTTGACTTGATACTATAGAGATATTTATTCAACACTTATTCAGTAAACACATAATACAATATCCTCTACACAATTACGAATCTTATCACTAAGATTGAGCAGTTAAGGCCACTAATAATTGGGTCGGCGCACGCGCATACTCTCGCCTCGGGAATCTGTTACTAACTGACGGGCGGCCGGGCGCCGCATCTGGAGACGGGACGACCGACGCGTCGGCACAGGGCCGGGAGGCGAAGGGGCAGGAGGGGCGAGAGGGGCCGCACTAGTGGGGTGCGCTATAACCTCCCCCTCCAAGTCACAAGAACGACCCGTCTGGGACTTGGCTGGTCTTCCGCGGCGCCGTTGATGGACAATTGCTGGGGATGAACCTACATAAGGGGTCAGAGCGCTGGCATGGTACTTCCCTTTAATGACCCCAGTACTATCAATGACCAAAAACGACGTTGGACTGACAATTTGGGAGACACGGTACGGGCCTTCCCGTCTGGGAGCAAACTTGCTGGTGAAACCTTTAGACGCGTTACTCGCCAGGTGAGTTTCCACAAGAACCAGGTCTCCCTCTTTATAAGTTGCAATGACTCTTCGATGCTGGTCGCCCGAAGATTTCCGAATATCTTGCTGCTCCTCAATTCGCAGACTTACTTCGCATAGAACCCGCGAGAACTCTTCTAAGTACGGGGTGATCTGCGGTACAAAGTTCTGCTGGCCTACTATTGCACGCAGGTCAGTATGCACAGCCATAGGTGACCGCAGCTCTCGAGCGAAAGTAAGGTAAGCAGCTGATTTACCTGTCCCCTGATTGTACGCACTGTTGAGCGCAAATCGCACCGTCGGGAGCAAGTTCGGCCATTTCCGATGTTCGGCCCCAACCAGGATGGCAAGAAGCTGTTTGAGCTCACGATTCTTGCGTTCCGCAGGATTAGCTTCCGGATGGTACACGGGGATCAATGATTGCTGCACTCCTAGCACAAACATAGCCTTTTGCATCACGGCCGACACAAACTGACTTCCATTGTCCGAGATGATACGACGAGGCAAACCATATCGTAAGAAGACTTCTTCTATAAGAGCTTTAGCGCAGGACTCTGCAGTCGCATCACGAAGCGCGAACAGCTCTACCCAACGACTCGCCGTATCTTCTATAAGCAGAATCCACCTTTCTCCCTTTTGTCCTTCAGGAAGGGGACCAAACAGGTCCATCGCGAGGACTTCAAACCGCTGCTGAGGCACAGGGGTCTGTAGAAGTCCAGCAGGCTTCAAGTTAGTAGCTTTATATTTTTGACATGCGTCACAGGACTTGAGATATTGAGCTACGTAAGTCCTCATGTTCTTAAAGTAATATCGTTTTTTGATCTTTCTTAGGGTCCGCTCCAGACCCAAGTGTCCAGCAGTGGGCGCGTCGTGAAGCTCCTTTAAAAGCTCTGCCCGCAATGACTCTGGTACTACTAGTTGAGGTTCTTCGGATTCCCCATCCGGATCGCAGCGGTACAATACGCCTTGTGAAAGATAATACCCTCTATCCGTCCAACGTATGGCTGCTTCCGGGTTGTTTACATTTTCGAAATCCAGGATAATCTTGTTGACTTCAGTATCCGATAACCACAGGGCAAATGCTACACGGACTGGTGGTAAGCAAAACCTCAGACCCTTGGTCTACTGGGCGACTGAGCGTATCCGCGACCACATTCACTCTTCCCGGGGTATACCCAATTTCCAGATCGAACGATTGTATTTTCAACGCCCAACGGGCTAATCGACCACTTGGCGTCTTTAATGACAAAAGCCATTTTAAGGGTTGATGGTCCGTAAAAATAGACACTCGTGCTCCCTCAGCGTACCCTCGGAATTTATCTAAAGCCCAAACCACTGCCAAAGCTTCCCGCTCGGTGGTATGATAGTTCCGTTCGGCAGGTGTCAATAATCTACTGGCGTACTCAATAGGTCTTTCGTCAGGAGTCACTCCTTGCATTAAAACTGCTCCAAGAGCATACGCGCTGGCATCGGTTCGCAGTACAAACGGCTCATCGAAGTTTGGCTGCTGAAGAATGGGACTAGTGGATAGCCGCAACTTAAGTTCTTCAAAGGCTCTTTGTTCTTTCTCCCCCCATTGCCAACGTCGGTCTTTCTTCGTGAGATCCGTCAACGAGCGCGCCACTTCTGAGAACTGTGGAATAAACTTGCGAAACCAAGCGCAGGTCTGCAGAAACGTCTTAAGTTCTTTCAAATTCGTTGGAGTCTTCATATTCATCACTGCTTCGACCTTTGCAGGATCTGGCTCAATACCTCGTGAAGAAACAACGTGCCCCAGGTAAGTCACTTTATCCCTAGCGAACACACACTTACCACGGTTTGCTTTTAGGTTAAACAGACGAAGGCGCTCGAACACTTGTTCAAGATCTTTCACATGCTGATCAAGATTTGGTGAGATTACCAGAAGGTCATCAAGATAGGCAAGTACGCAGACGTCTTTTAGGCCAGATCTCATCCTATCGATCATGCGCTGGAACGTGGCTGGGGCGTTTTTAAGCCCAAAAGGCATGCGCCTCCATTGAAAGTTCCCGTACGGAGTCGTAAAAGCTGTTTTATGGCGATCCTCTGGTGCTACAATAGTCTGCCAATATCCAGCCTTCAAATCTATCGTAGACATAACGCAATCAGGCTTCGTGCTCTGCAACAGCTCGTCTATCACCGGAAGCGGGTATTTATCAGTCCGAGTGACGCTATTAAGTTTCCGGTAATCAACGCAGAACCGAATCTCCCCATTCTTCTTTGGTATCAACACCACAGGTGAGGCCCATTCCGACTCGGCTTCTTCAATGATATTGTCTTCTAGCATTCTATCTATCTCTTTTCTAATTATTTCTTTCTTAGCGGGTGAAACTCGATATGGCGGACTTGCAATTGGCACGGCATCACCAGTATCTATGCGGTGTACAGCGAACTGGGTAGGTTCTCCCCCTGGAGTAAAAATATCCTCATGGCCATTCAGGAGTTCAGCCAGTTGTTCCCGTTCCTCCGGACCGAGATATGATCCCTCATCCTTGCGAAGACCCACAGACGAACAGGTAAGAGGCTGTAACGACCTCTTTTCAAAACAATAGACTGAGGCGTCATATCATGTCTCACAAACCATACCCCCCTAGCGAAATCTAATACCATGCCAACGTCCTGAATGAAATTCATTCCCAACAAACTTTCAGTAGCATTCGGTAGCATAATAAAATTTACGACTAGTGCTACCCCTCGCACCGTTACGTTAACGTGCGCTACGTCGACATTTTGTGCACAAATATGCCCATCAGCATACTTAAGTTCGATAAATACATTTTTAAACTGGTGACCATTTTTAACTAAGTGAGATCTTAGACTAACACTTCCTATACAGTGCTTAGCACCCGTGTCTATTAAAATGTTTCCCACTTCACCATAGATTCCTACATTTAACACTGGACGCACTCGCGAATCGATATTATCGGAATTCGCGGACACAGATTGAAACGCAGTAACAGAAGAAACGACCGGTTTCTTTTCTTTACAGATAGGACAGTTCGAATGAATGACGCCAGGCGCTCCGCACCCAAAACACGTGATGGTCGGTGCTCGAGGTTCCCCCTCAACTGGACTGTCCTTAGTAGTCTTCTTCGGATGATCAAGTCGCGGACTCATCCATTCGTTGCTCTCGTTCAAAAATCTTCCTATATATTTTGTGCGGGGGTAATCTTGGACCAAAAGTCTGCTTCAACGACTCTAAAGCAGCTTGCCATGTAAGGGTCGTGTCCTTCACCCCTTGCCACCATGTGGCGGCTAACCCCGTCAACAACATAGATAATCCACGAAGCGCGTTATTTTCATCGACGCCGATACATTGTTTGTACGTCTCAACAGCATCAATAAAAGCTTCGACGTTGCTGGATTTTGCTCCATCAAAACGCGTCGTACACTTGGCAAAATTTCCAGAATAAGTATGCACAGGTGTACTTACAGGATCGCTGCGACTTAGCCTGTTTATGAGCAGCAGGAGTTGGTCCGTCGTCATTACGACTGGAGCCGCTGCAGCACCAACAGCTGGCTGCAGGTCTGCTCGCGCCACCTGAGCGGCATCAGCGCCGGCGTCACGCGTAGCTGACTCCAGTGCGGGCGCTATGGGCGGCGCCATCCCTTCGCTATGCACCCCGGTGGATGCCGGGCTCGTCGTGCGCGATCTCGTTAGCACCATCTTATTTAATATTTCTCACGTAGTATTTATAACCGTCAATTACGCCAAAGTTCACACCAAACCAACGTTTTCACGTCAACTAAACTGTTCACAGACAAAGTTCACACCAAACAGACGTCTTCACGTCATAACTACCGGTATTTAATAAGTAAATACTATGAACTTTATCAACACACCAACACTGTCTGTAATCCGTACGTAGTGTTTGTTCTACGAACTTATCAAATACCGTGTCCGTACCGTAGGCAGGTATTGTTTATGCACAGATTCACTACGAGCATCAACGAATAAACATTTTAACACTATTTGGAAAGTTATTTGTCCGTATTTGTGTCCGTACTAGCACCCTAGGTTCAGATATTTACGTAATACCTGCATCAAAACTTAGTCACAACAACGCACCATACGACAACATGACAACAAAGTAACAACATGACGAAAAAACTATATCCAAACAAAAATGTTCAATGTCCGTAGTCGAGTAGTAACAGCCAAAAAAAAACCCGAGTTTTTCTCAGAACGGCGTGGCGCTCGCGACACGAGGCTGGTGACGCTTGTACTACCCGAGGTTTCACGTACACCACAACAGTTTACGATTCTGCTCCACGTTAGGCTGCCAGTTATAGAGATATTTATTCAACACTTATTCAGTAAACACATAATACAATATCCTCTACACAATTACGAATCTTATCACTAAGATTGAGCAGTTAAGGCCACTAATAATTGGGTCGGCGCACGCGCATACTCTCACCTCGGGAATCTGTTACTGACGGGCGGCCGGGCGCCGCATCTGGAGACGGGACGACCGACGCGTCGGCACAGGGCCGGGAGGCGAAGGGGCAGGAGGGGCGAGAGGGGCCGCACTAGTGGGGTGCGCTATAATACCCCATTTTTATCCCATGGGATCTGATTTATGGGGTAAAAAGTAGCCTATGTGTTAATCCATGTTATAATCTACGTACAAACTAAATTTCATCGAAATCGGTTAAGCCGTTACAATGTGATTGAGTAACAAATAAATAAATAACCAAACATTCAAACTTTCGCATTTATAATATTAGCGTGATGGTAGAGTATCAAAATATTAACAACAGTTTGCTACGTACTGGAGCAAACATGTTGCAAACATAGTCATTTTATTTTCAATAGCAAGAAAATGAGTACAAGATTTTTTAATAACGTGTGATCGGTAGCCTGGCTTTTGTAGCCAGCATTCTATCATCGGATGATGGGTGTTCTAATAATGTAGCTAATATTTTAAAAAAGTGGCACTCAGGGAGTGCCAACAGAAGTGAAAACTTGAATAAAAGCAGACTACACTACAGATAATTACAACAGAAGTGTCGGTAACGGTAACAGTGTCGCGAGTTCAATGGTTTTTTCCCATCTCAAAAATGCCCAACGCGCCTAAAGAAGTTATCACTTCAAAAACTAAATTTAAAAATGTTCCACATTATTGTTACTATCAAAACAAAATCCTGCTTTTTCAATTATGTAAAATTCTTGTTCATTGTCTGATAAAAGCACTTTTGATACCGAGTCGTACATGCACTAACATATTCGATGTATCCTTGCACTGCACTTGCCACGAGAGACATGTTTTATTCAACAGAGTAAGCTGACGGAAAGTAACGGAAAGTGTTGCCGATCTGCAATGATAAGCGCTTGTAAGAATGCTCCAGGTTTTGGCACGCGCACTGAAATTGTCAAAACGATTTGGAATACAAAACCGTTGTGTATTATTTTGTACTAGCTAACCCACCCGCGGCTTCGCACGCATAGTTTGTCCTTTTAACCCCTTACTTTGCCCCCTTTAGCTATGATTTTGCTAAAAAGTTGAAACACGTATTCCTTTATTTTTTACCAAAAGCATATACATGAATTTTCAGATCCCTAACTTGAGGAATTATGGATTGCCCATACAATTACATGCTGTAAAGGGCCATATTGATCTATATTAAATGCACAATGTATTTAAGGTACTTAATTGGATAAGGATTAATGCTGTATTGCTTAAAATCGCAAGGATAAAAAATGGTTATTGTGGGTTATCCCTAAGAGATAGCCATATACCATCAAGGACTTTATTGTATCCCTTTTAAAGGTGTACAATATTGTAGTACATTATTTTGATCTATCTCGTAGGGTTCAGCCAGCGTTTGCAATGTAAGCGCAAAAAAAATGTGTTTATTTACGACATCACATTAGAAACCTCTAAAATTATCAGTGTTTCTCAACTATATTATGCATGTAAACCTTTCTCCTGAATCACTCTACCTATTTAAAAACCGCATCAAAATCGGTTGCGTAGTTTTAAAGATCTAAGCATACATAGGGACAGATAGATAGCGGGAAGCGACTTTGTTTTATTCAATGTATTGATGCGATTTTTAAGTAAATAGTTAATAGCTCCCGCTCTCCGCTCTATTTTATGATACCTGCCCACTTTGAACACCAAACTTTATATCGGATTCGATACTTTAAAATACGCAAGTAGCAGATATCACGATCAAAAGTACATAAATAACATGTTATTTTTGACAGCACGTCAATACTGAATGTGACTTACAATTTTGTAGAAGGTGTAATAGTTCAATTCCAATAGCAACCAACTTATTGGACTACTAGCTGTTGCCCGCGACTTCGTACGCGTTACACTACTAAATGTGTATATAGCTAAACTCGTTGATGCAACTTGACTTGACATCAAATTTGTATCCTATGGGAACTTATTTATGGTATAAACGGTAGCCTATGTGGTAATCCAGGTTATAATCTACGTAAATACCATATTTCATCGAAATCGGTTCAGCCGTTACGACGTGATTGAGTAACAAACAAACAAATAAATAAACATACATACAAACTTTCACATTTATAATATTAGTGTGATTTGATTGAATTTCATAACAATCTCGTACTAACGTTCAAAGTGACACCAAATGACAGGGTAATTACAGATAACTACAAGTTATTTAGAAATCTATACAGAGCTCAATTCTAAGCAATCCGATCAGAAAGTTTGATGCCAAGTTGCACCGTTCCTTTTCATTCATTCCTTTGACATGCTTTTCACAGAACTCACTGAAGCATCTCAATATGCTATTCCATTCATAATGCCTGAACCTATTTCTGGAATTGATCCGTTTGACCTAACGTATGGGTGTCAATGAAAAGCTAGTAGATATGTGAATACAAATTCTTGCGACGAGCCACATCACTAGGCTCTATAAATTGGCTTTGACAAAATGATTGAGGTATTTTATGATGATATCTTCTAAAAAAATACCATATAGCCACATGAACACGTTAAACTTAACCTAACTCCGACAGCTGGTAAAGGAATCCCCACTTATCATACGGATGTCACATCTTTCCCCAAGTATTTGCGTGAAGCAAATTTGCAATTCCACACCACGTCACTAGTGGTTCAAAACTTCATCTGTTCTTTTCCACCCGATCTCAGTACGTGTTCCGATTTGAAAGTCAGATAAAACATCGACGGTGCGATCAAAGGCGAAGTCAAAAATAATGCTGGTCAGTTGTGCGTGGTGATTATGGTACTTTGTTTTATTTCGGCTGTTTTCTTGGTATTCGTAGGAAGTGGTTTGAATTTTGATGTCAGTGAGATAAGTGGTTTGTAAACATTATCTTAAAACCTTTTTAAAATGAAAAAAATTACGTGTTGTTTGTAAATTTAACTTTAAAACGTTATATGGTACTAGCTTCCGCCCGCGGCTTCACACGCGTGGTTTGTCAATAAAACGTAGCCTATGTGTTAATCCAGGGTCTATAAGTTATTCTAGGTCTAGAACTAAATTTTAGTTAGAGCCCAATCCTTTGAGTATTTTTAGTGTGATGGGTTAACAAAGACCAAAATCATTTTCTATAGAAACTTTGTCACCCTTCTTTATCCTATGGGAACTGATTTATGGGATAAAAGTAAATTTAATTTAAATCATTTTATTTGAAAATAATTTATTATAAACCAAGAATAAATAATTCGAATATAACAAAATAATATAATTAATCTCATTATAACAAAAATAAATTGTTAAAATATAATACTTAGAGATGATCGGATCAACGCTTCGAAAGTTATCCTCGGATAAACAAACATACATACATACAACGCCGATTTCCCCAAGTTTATTTGGAGATCTCGCTTCGCTAAATCAATAAATTTACCTAACACTTTCTAGATAGTAATAACCTCATTATGCGCGGTGCCTCAAACTTTTTCAAACGTTCATAATATTTTTCTTTCACGCTCAATTTCGTGCAAAAACTACTTGGCAAAGAAAACCAAGTATTAAGCACGTAAACTTTGCTTAAATTACTTCGAAGGAAAAACTATCGTTATCTTTTTGTTCTCTTCCAAATACTGTTTTTGTTTTCATTTATTTCATATATATGAGAAAAGTATAAAAACCTATTGAATACTTAACTCTTTAATCCTTTTTTATTTATCTAATTTTATAGATATATAAAAACACTTTTTGATTCATTTATCACCAAGCATTTTTTTTATAACTTACCAAGCAGCACTGATGAAAATGACTTATTTTTTTTAACAGTGTACGTCTTCGTTTGACCACCTGATGGTAACCGATGATGAGGTCTAAGATGAATCACGAAGATCTAGAAGAAACCTATTCACTCTTAACTTATTCCCGGCCTGTATTCTTTAGGAAAAACAGACGACGGCAAAGTGTTCCATACCTTGTGTGTGCGACTGGGTGGTGTGTCAACTAGGTACTGAGCTATGCCCCTGCTTGTCCTTTGATGGAAAGGAGATGGATGTTCACAGCGTATAGTTCCCCAAAATATGGCACATTCCCCAAAATGTATTCTGTAAAATATCGATAGGCTTGCAACTTTATGTCGGTGTTCGAGACTTTGGAGACGCTATATAGGGTGTTGGATAATATATGCACAAAAAAAGGGGTTATTATGATGAGCATAATAAATAAATTTGTAAAATGTTTACCACAGAAATGTGAAATTTATTTTGTCATGTAAAAACAAATACTTTATTAAACATATGTTGTGCCATTAATAATCTAACCTGTATTGGAGATGTCTCGAGATATCTCTTGTTGCCCCTTTCTAACCCAAAACCCGCAACCATTTCCGAAAGAGATATCAAATCGGCCTTTATTTCTGGATGTCGATTGCAAGAGTAGGCAGTAAGTTTTATATCGAATTGATCACCCAAACTAGGTCGCTTTTCTTTTTTTTTTTTTTTTTGATAATATAATTAACTAGTATTTTTTTCCGAGAAGTCTTTTTTATGTTTTGAGAAACCGTCACTTTAATATCGTCAGTATATTTCTGCGTGAGCGTCCATGTCCCGGCACCGTAAGTCATGGTGGGCAGAACACATTGGTTAAATAGCGGGTTTTCAGACCCTGTGGAGTTACAGGCGACTTAAGGATGTCGTCCAGCTTGCCGAACGCGGCCCATCCCAATTGGATCCTTTTAGATATCTCCATTTGTTGATGCTTAGATATTTGATGTAAATGACCTTATAAACGCCTAAAAATTTACTTAACCGATTCATTGCGGATGGCACGGCAGCCGTGTCATCATTTTCTTTTGCGTGTGGCGTTAGGCACGTGAGCCGTGCCATTTTGAAATCGATGGTAATTCCTTCAAATTAAGTTTTAGGGAGATCTACCCCAGAACAAAACTTTTTTATTTTTAACGTTAATCAAGCTTGTAGCATTCGTTTCTGGATATTGTATTGTTTTTTAAAAAATAGGGGTCACCAACCTTTTTGAAAATTTTAATGATGATGATTTTTGTATAATAATATAATTGAAATAAATAATATTAAAAAATCGCTTATTTTTGTATCAGAAATGTGAACGATTTGAGAGAACATTTTGTTAACATTTTAGGAGAATCTTAGCGCAAAAGACAATTACCGCTACCGAAATAGGATGTCAGAAGTCAGAACCAGTGGTATATTGTCGCCACATGATGTACACGTCCAAAGTCCTTTGGACTATTTCGTTTTATTTTTGAATACCCAATTCATGAATTTAATATTGGATTGTACAAATAAGTACGGCAACAGACTGAAAGCAGCAGCGACTACTTCTCGAGCTCGATTTAGACAATGGACCGATGTAAGTGTCACCGAATTTAAAACATTTCTAGGCATACTGTTGCTGATGGGAACAATAAAACTCAATAGAATGGTAGATTATTGGTCCACTCATTATCTGTTCCGCTTAAGTCCACATATATTTATGTCGAGGGACAGGTTTTTTTTTAATTTTAAGAGCCTTAAATGTTCAGAATAATGAAATACCAGAGAGTATATTTAAAATTAAATCTTTAATTGATTTATTCAACGACACGGTTAATTCAGTATATTATCCATTAAGAGAGCTAACAATCGATGAGTCTCTTATTCTGTGGAAAGGAAGACTTTTTTTCCGTCAATACAATAAAGGAAAAACACATAAATACGGAATTAAATTATACATTTTAGCCGATGCCAACGGAATTATTTTAAATATTCACGTGTACGCAGGCTCCCAGGATGTGCAAGTCGGCGGTAGAAATCATATTAAAAAAGTGGTTCATTTGCTTATGCAAAAGTATATTGAAAAAGGCCATTCCTTGTATGTAGATAATTTTTATACCAGCGTGGGTTTAACTGAGGAGCTATTATGTAAACACACATACGTTGGCCAAAACTAACTGGCCAAAATATTTACATCCATGTAATATCCAATACAGTTGGAACATGACGCTCATCATCCTTAGTTTTTTCTATGCACTTTGAACTGTCCACCATATTATTTTCTAAACACGTTGATCTGTCCACCATCTGTTTTTTTATGCACGTTGAAGTATCCTCATGTATAGATTTCAAGTGTTCTGAGTTTTCCCAGTGTTGTGAATATGTTTGCGAATTTTGCTCTAATATTTGGTCATCGTCGTCGCGTTGAGTTTCAATTTCTGTCTCGGGAATATATTTTCTTTTACGCCGTAATTCTTAAACAATAAATAGGCAATAATTTACTTTAAAATACTTGAAATTTCTTATCAGGAAAACCAAAACAATAATTTTAGAACTAATGTAAGTAGAAAAGGTTTATCACACCTGTATTAAAAAAGCCACTTACCATCCATTTCCAAAAATACACTTATTTTTACACTTTTTATCACTTGAAACTACGTTCCTGACTGTTCACGTTAGATTTCGAATGTAAACTAAAAGTTTAACGCTTAGAACCACGTAAAAATGGTAAAAAACACTGTTTTCTTTTCCGCATGGCTGAAGACACAGGAGCCATGTCATTTAATCGTATGGCGCTTGGCACGGCAGCCGTGTCACGGTAATTTTGTTCAACGCTACAGTTAGAAGTTTGCAAAATTAGACATCGCAACGAATCGGTTAACAAGAACAAAGACGTTAAGGGTAAACTCGCCTTTGTACATGTTCTTTATTTCTGTATTTTGTGATGTATTTTCATGTGTACAGTAAAGAATTAAAACAGTAGATGTCCTCTCTCTCTCTATTATTGTTGTGCCCAACAGTGTCCATAATGATGATGCATTTGGACCTATCTAATTACCACCTATTATTACCTTGTGGCATAAAGAAACAATTGAGTATTGAGTAAAATATTAGGTCTTACTCCAAAAAGTTAAACAACCGTAGTTAAACACTGTTTAAAAATCCTTTACAAAAACTGGTATTGATATTTTAAACAAGCGTTAAACATTGTTTAACTTTTTTGTGGTAACGAGGTTACTATGTTAATTTATGTCTACATTCATTCGACTAGAGACACTATTAATTTCAAATAAATCGGTCTCATTTCCATTATTCAACGATCAGTTTAAAAATGTCTGTACATTTCGTTTAAATTGGGTTTAAAAGCCAAATGTAATCCATCCACGAGACCTACATTAGCAGGTGGAAGTTAAAATATTTTATTCAGGCGAGATCTCGAGCCAAAACTGGCTAAATACGAATCTGTGCTCCCGCATCGAACAAATAACCCACTGGACTCAACTACGAAACTACAGAACTCCTTGTTCGATTTACCTCAAACTTTGGATACCTGTCGAGTTTTAATGACAAAACCGTGTTTTTTAGTTCAGTTCGGGGCGACCACAAGTAAATATAAAAAGAAAAATAGGCTAAGGCAGGCAGACCAAATAACTTGTAATTATTTTGCCTTAGTCTTTCTCCCCATTCGGCCGATATTGTTACTGTGTACTTAACTTTTAAACATATTTTTAAATTACTCAACTAAAACAAGACGATAGACGATTACAGCCTCTCGACTCACCCTTTGACGTTTATCGCACATGGTGATTATGTCAGCATTTCCACATTTTAATATCCAATTCGCTTTATTTTTAATTACTTCCCGTGACTCACGAGTTTAAATCACAAAGCCATTCTGAATATCTTATGAAATTCCAAAAGCAATAAAGTCATACTGACCAAGGGTCTAAGGGTTGTTAAGTCTATTAATCGGACAAACAAGCCAGACAAGAATGGATCCCGTCTGCTCCGAGATATTAAATTAAACCTCGTGGAATACGATGTTGTACTTTTATTGCAATTGTAAAATGCATTATGAAACTTAGGTTTATCATGTTTTAAGGCTCTTTGATTTCCACAAGTCAATAAAAATATTGTTGTACACTTATGTGTACATTACCATCACCTACCTGATCGAGCGAAGCGAGATCTCCAGATCATCTTAGACAAATCGGCGTTGTATGTATGTATGTTTGTTTGTTGGAGGATAACTTTTGAAGCGTCATCGTAAATTTTGATAGATAGTTAGATAGTGATGGCACAATTTTGGTGTGACTAAATGAGCTAAAACTGTTGGGGGGTTTATGAGATATTGGGGTTCAAGAGGGGTCAAGTGGGACTCAAATTAAAGGTATTCATTAGTACATTTCGACTTTCGTTTTTGAGTTATTAGCCAAAATAAAAACTGAACTTTGACGAAATTCACAGGGTACACCAGTAACCCTAGTAGTAGTAGTAGTGCTGTAATTTGGTATGCGTGTAGCTTAAGTTGAAATCTAGAATAACTTCAATTTGTACTTCAAAAACGATTAACCAATTGACATGAGCTCCCGTTACCTGTAATTTGAATGAAACTTTAGGTCAAGTTGATTGGTGAATATTTCGTGGCACTATTTTGATAGTCAAAGATTCGAATAATATATTTTTGTTATTATGGGAGACTTGCGAGATCTCCGTTCGGGGCGAACCACAAGTTAAATGTACTACAGAAATTACAACGCAACAACTCAGGACAGAATGTCCTGGCGCACGCGAATTAGAAGAGTGGACCTCGCCTAACGCGGGAACAGAAAAAGAAAAAGAAGAATTTGTACACGTAATTGTTGTATCTAATGGCTAATGGTTATGCTTGGTATATCTTTACGAGATCGAATCAGAAATGAGGAGATTTTTTTGTGTGAACAAGAAAATCTAAAAGTTGTAACAATGACGTTCAATCCAATTTCTGTATGGATAGATACGTTATTTTATAACCCGTAAAATTACGCGGTAATGGAAATTTAACGTAAAAGAAACCTCATTTGATGATAAACCTCACCCTGGGCTATAAAATTAAACTAGATTCTTTCAGCTAAGACACGTTTTACGGTAACTCTGACCTCTGCTATAGACCCAGTTTATTCGTATAAAAACTCTTTTACTATCAAAATTACCAAATCCGATTCATTTTCCATAAATGGCACTTATCTATAGATTGAGAAAAAAACTGCGTGTTATTTTTGTAGAATTAAATGTGGAAAATTATTTAAGTTATTTATGATTTATCACTCTTTTTTGTCACAATACCAAATTCCAATCGTAAAAAGCTGAGCATTTATTTTTCGCTGACAAATTGCAGGGAATATTGCAAATGGAAGGGATTGTACCAATTTTGTACAGGAAACAGAAAACTGGTAGATTAATGAATGTGGATTCGCGATTCCGAAATGATGAAATATTAGCCTTTCACGCTTTTTATTTGGTGGTTACTATGTACATTTTTAAATCTATGCACATCTAAAATTGAAACGTGTTCTTTCTGTGAATTTCATTTGTATGCATACCTACTATGATTTTGATCGTTTTCATATCACTGGCTATTGTTTAGCAGCCTCGAACGTATCAGAGGCTCGTTTTAGCTTTTAATTTTTCTATGACTTAACACCGATTGGATTGAAGATAAAGGAGGTCGAGAAATAATTACAGAATAAAAGAGCATGTTTGATGATGATGATGGCTGATTTTAAATAATTTACTTATAATGATAATTATAAAAAAATAACTAGTTCCTACGACTATTGACGACTTCCGTAGTGAAGTGGGTGAATAGCCGGCTGAGACGCAGGAGGTAGCGGGTTCGATTCCCGCCATGGAACAAATGTTTGCATGATTTACAGATATTTGTTCCGGGGCTGGTTGTTTCTCTATATAATATATTATAAGTAGAAAAAAAATGAATATAAGTATTCTATCAGTTATCTGGTTCCCATAGTACAAGCTCTGCTTAGTTTGGGGCTAGATAGCGCTGTGTGAAATGTCCAACAATATTTATTATTTCAAACGCTTTTGGCAAGCTTTCACATTAATGCAGCCCGTTCGTTTTGATCGGTGACCACTCTACTTGTCACTCCTCTTGATACTGATGTATACTTGACGACTGTTTAATGAATGAATGGAAAATTCTTTATTGCACAAAATAAAAATAATCTTTACATAGGCGAACTTAATGCTAGACAGCATTCTATTTAGCTGGAAGATACCGCCTCAAATGCTAATATTACATTTGCGTTCAGTTTATAACTTAATGAAAAAGGAAAAGTAAAAAATACCCTGACTACTCCTGTGCTTAAAAAAACCAAGATCAATTTGTGTCAAGGATATTTTTTCCATATTAGTATCCTTATTCCCCGGACATAAAGTCCATTTAAATCTGAATTCATCCGCTTTCCCACAGAGTATTGGACAATATCCTATCATTCCCCGGCGGATAGATAAAATCCCAGCATATTTGAAATTGCACCGATATTCAAACGAACATTTGTAGCTATATATTAAGGGCTGTGGATTTTGTTAAATAAATAAATATGTCTGAAAGTAAGCCTCTAGCTAGACTATGTAGTTGGCTAACTAATCATCAGCACAGCTACAGGACGTCCAGTGCTGAATATAGCCTGCACCCAACGGCTCCCAGCAACCTAAATTAAGTCGTGTTTCCATCTAGTGGGGGCCTCCTACGCTGCGATTTTTTCGAAGTATAACTTCAAAAGGATTGCCTATGGCAAATATAATAGGTCTTTACCAATGAAATTGCCGTTCTTCAGTACTGGTCATGTCAAATAGATAATAATAATATTAATAAATAGCATTAAATAAGTTTTAGCTGGAGGAAAATGCTAATTGGTATTAAGTTCCCCTGTGTACTATTTTATTAGTTCATTACAGCATTTTCTAATCTAATCTAATAAATAATCTGTTAATTGGTAGTAAAAGTCTCCATTGCGCTACTAATATGCCATAGGAAAGATTAAATAGGCATATTTTACAGTTTGCTTTCGAATGTATCATTTGTGACTATTTAGTACCTATTTGAAGTAGCAAATTAATGATTAAACTCAGTTCTGAAAACCGAAATTCGACATCAGCTGTTTGCATTTCATCTCGATATGGCACAATGCAACGGCGCAAGTGTTCTGCCGGATCCGGCCTGGATGCAGTGGGCCGCACCACAGCCTCCATGCTTTTATTCTTTTTTCAAAGCGCTCGTTATTATGTATTATGGTTTATATTTCAGTGATATTGGTGTATTATCATATAATCAAGCCAGAGGAACACAGTTGAATACTTGGTTACATTATTTGTAATGGGTGGTATAGGTCTGATAACATTTATCTGTTAGGTATAAGCTCAATTTTTACTAATATTATGAAGAGGTAAGGATTTTTAGTTTGTATGTTAGTAGGGGTAATCAAATTACTAAGAGTACTTATAAATAAATAAAATAAATATTGCTGGACATTTTCACACAGCGCTATCTAGCCCCAAACTAAGCAGAGCTTGTATTATGGGCACCAGATAACTGATAGAATACTTATATACATTTTTTTTGTAAATACATACTTATAATATATAGAAAAACAACCAGACCCGGAACAAATACTGTAGATCATGCAAACATTTGTTTCGCGCCACGGAGGTCGTCAAAACTTTTTACTTAAGAGTAAAAGAGTTCCTTGTGAAAAGGCTTACCCAGGGAAGTATTATCACCATACCCATTTCTGCCACCAACCAGCATTGTTGTGTTTCGGTTTGAAGGGTATGGTGTTCTCCAAAACTACAGGTGTACCTGAATGCCTCAAGTTGATGAACCTAGGGCAGTGCATCGTAGAGCACGTTTCTAAGGAGCGTGACCTACAAACAATGCTTTGTTACAACTTAAGCCTCAGAGAGAGCCTTCAGTAAGTCAGTAATAAAGGGCAAACAAGTATAAAGTGCCATTACCTGGTTTTAAGACCTTATTGTACTCTTGTTTATGCACATAAATATCTCGAATCTTGTACTTAACTTCAAAATCAAAATATCTTTATTTTGAACATAAAACACAAAATGAAAACGGTGATGGCAGGAGTAAAATACTGTGTCGCAGACATCAACAACCTCCTCCATAAACCTTATCGAATGAAGAGTTGCAAGTCTAGAATATAGAGAAGCTAAACTTAAATTTAATTTTAAACAGACAAATTATATATACAGGGTGTTTGGTAATATACTGACAATAATTCAAGTGACAATTCTCAAAACACGAAAAAAGACTTCTCGATAAAAAAACTACTGCTTAGTTATATTATCAAATTTTAAAGATTTTTACTAAGTTCTTGTTACCTTCCAGGTCTTATAAAAAAACTACTAAAAATAAAAAAGTGGCGACAGAAGTGAAAACGTTAACAATTACGAGATACTTATGTATATACAGAGATGTCGGTAACGGTAACAGTATCGTGAGTTCAATGGTTTTTTCCCATCTCAAAAAATTACCAAAGCGCCTAAAGAAGTTTTCACTTCATAAACTAAACCAATTCTGAAAACTATTTTACTGAAAGAAAGCTATACTTTCTTCAATACCTATGCACACCGCGCACCGTTGCTATGCTATATTTTATTTCGATAAAAACCCGTGCGAAGTCAGGGTGGATCTTCTGGTGCACTATATTTTTGGAAAGATGCTAGAAACAGACAAGCATTTCTAACAAAATATCTTAGTGACTCACTCTATTATAGCTGTGAATGTACCACACGCGAATGCTCAATGACCTGTGTGCTAATCACTTTCTGATTATCTACTAGAAAAATAGATCCTCACAGATCTGCGTACTGAAAAGATTGAACGATGTTGAGCTTTTTCTTATGCGACAACCAACTAAATTATACTAGTGGTTCACCCCGAACTGACATCTCGCGTGTCTACCATTAAAACAAAAAAAATATTATTCGTAATCGTAGACCATCAAAATAGTGCCACGAAATAAAAACCATCTAACTTGATCTACAGTTTCATTCAAATTACAGGTAACGGGAGTTCATGTTAATTGGTTTACCTTTTTTGGGGTACAAATTACAGTTATTCTATTTTCAGACTTTTGCCTATATTTGTAATACATAAGCTACACGCATACCACCAAATTACAACACTGTGGAGTCACTGGTGTACCCTGTGAATTTTGTCAAAGTTTAGTTTCTATTATGGCTAATAACTCAAAAACTAGAAAACCTTTATTAAAAGTAAAAACGTGGTCGAAATGTACTAGCAAAGCTCTTTCATTTGACGTCTCACTTGACCTAATAGTCTCATTTTCATTTTTTACCCCTCTTGAACATTGCAACCCCCCCCCCCCCCCCCCCCAATTTTTAGCTCATTGAGTCACACCAAAATTGTGCCATCAAGACCTACTTATATACCAAATTTCACGATGATCGGATAATCGGTTCGAAAGTTATCCTCGGACAAACAAACATACATACATACGTACAACGCCAATTAGTCAAAGTTGATTTGGAGATCTCGCTTCGCTCGATCAATAAATCATGCCAATCTAAAACGTACCCAGTATTAAACATAAGTTTATCATTATCAGTTTGTGTCATAGGAGGTCTAGTGTTCAACGGTCTCCCCCATAAACCTCCAGGCTTGCACCCCACGTCAAGAAACATATGTTTTTTATTTATTGCCATTTCAATTTGTATTTTGTCAATAATATTCGCAGTGTATGATAGTTTCCTACATATTGTATCGACACAAAACACTGTGCTCACAATAGTTTTAAATGAATCGCTGTCCCATTTGTAATGCAAATAGAATTCTGTTTGGTATCGGAAAAATGTGTGGTTTTGTATTCACACATTTTATGGACGCTGTATAACCAAAACCTTTATTTGGTTTAGTTTTGTATAGTTACCACATGTTTTGTAATGGCTATTGTCGGAAAATAGGTTTTTTTTTAAATTTGCAAACAAGAATATCGAGTTCTAAAATATCAATGAAACAGCTGTATAAAATAAGTATACAAATCATATTCATTTATCATGTAATAAGGTACCTGTTAAACTGACTAAGCGGCGTCATCGCAAAGGCTCCGTCGATTTACGTTATTGGAAAAATTCGTTATTGGAAATGAATCGATTACTGGATAAATATTCAAGCTACCATAAAAATTGTCCCTGTTTTGTCTCGCTCTTTCTCGTGCGATGTAAGCGACGACAAAATTTTGTCGCGGTGTGCATGTTAGCCCAGCTGATAAATTATCATTTCATGGCCACTTTAAACTTATGCTATTAATAACTTGTCCATCCAAGTTGGAATATTTTTATTGGGTCATCTAAAACTATTCAAGTGACAAAGGACGGATCACTTCGCCCGTTAAACTTTATTCAAGTTGAAACTAAGCGTTCGGCTGGAGTTGACGACTTTCTGTCCCGTACCCGGTCATTTCAAGTTGGCCAAGTAAATGAAGATGAACTTAATAGTCCGTCCACGCTAAATCTGCATATCGTTAAGAGTCGTTGATAGAAGACTAATGAGCTGAGGCATCACTGAAAACAAGTCTATGCGCATTACTGTAGCGCACCGCTGAATGACAATAGTTTTCTTTGTAGTATAATGTGTCATCATTCTAATTTAATTCGCTTGCTGACGTTCTTTATTCTGCTAGCAAATTCCGGTATTGGGAACTCGATCTAAGAGTCTAATGCCGAGCATGGTATGCTCCATGGCTCTCTGTTCTACACTTATTTTGTGCACAGCCTCCTTCGTGAGCCTCCATGTCTCGGCACCATAAATCATAGTTGGCAGGACACATTGGTTATAGCGACGTGTTTTAAGACATTGTGGAATACGCGTGGTTAGTATGTCATCTTGTTTGCCGAAAGCTGCCTTCCCAAGTTTTGAATACGCCTGGTGTTTCCTTCATCTGATACTCCTTGCCAAAAGATAAAACGTCGACCATTTTTAGTTTTTTGCTTCCAACAGCGACGTTTGGGACCGAAACTCCAGAAATGGTCGACATAACCTTCGCCTTGCCCATATCATCATCTTGAGGCCCACTCTAAAAGCTGCATTTAAACTGCAGACCTATGGATATCTTGACAAAATGAATTAATTAATATTAATATTGCTGGACATTTCACACAGCGCTATCTAGCCCCAAACTAAGCAGAGGTTGTACTATGAGAACCAGATAACTGATAAAAAAAATCAAAACCAAATAGTTTATTTGTTTTATATAAATTTTTACAATTCTGGTTGAAGCCCTGGCTCCTGAACTAGCGTGAGCTGTATGTCAGGAGTCAGTTTGTTCCCACGTTAAATGACAAAATAACAAAATAAAATACATAAGTGGTACAATAGTTACAATGATACATAAATAGTCAATATAATTTAGGTAGATGTATATAATCCTGGTGTATAATTAAGTGTTTATCTATTTATTTATTTTTAAACTATTAAATTATATAATATCAAATGTGTTGTGTGTAAGGATAAAACTAAAAAAATATGAATTATAGATAAATCTATTGTAAGATTGTTAATGAATTTTCTGTTTCAATGTATGTTAATGTACTTAACCAATCTTTAAGTTTAGGTTTAAGGTTAAGATAGAATACTTATGTACATTTTTTTCGTAATACTTATAATATATAGAAAAATATTCAGATCCAGAACAAATATCTGTAGATCATGCAAACACAACAAACAAAAAAGTTACCTAAGTTTCTCAGATAGACTGCCTCCGTGGCGCAGTGGGCGTATAGCTGGCTGAGACGCAGGAGGTAGCGGGTTCGATTTTGTTCTGTGTCTGGGTGTTTTTCTATATATTATAAGTATGTATTTACAAAAAAAATGTATATAAGTATTCTATCAGTTATCTGGTTCCCATAGTACAAGCTCTGCTTAGTTTGGGGCTAGATAGCGCTGTGTGTAATGTCCAGCAATATTTATTTATTATTTATTATTATTATTCAAATTAACGACTGATTACATTAGGTGCATTAAGTTAAGTTCTGCAAACCACAAGTGCTTATATCACTGCAGAAGACAGCTACTTGTGGAGTACGTCTTGAGTACCACTCGACTACTCCAAGTCTGTTGCATGGTACAGACAAGACGTGCACTTAACTAGTATGACATTTGCACAAGTATGCAGCCAGTACAGCTATTCTGAGAACAAAGGGTGCAACTTAACTGGCCCTGTGGACATAATTGGAAGTAAGCGAGTTTGTTCAATAGACACATGCAACGTAGAGAGGTCGTCCCTGGCCCAGATATACCTATATCATGTCGTGATACAAAAAAATATGCATTATGTACTTTACTTGTACGGTCAGCAACAAAAGTTGGTTAACAGTGTCAGTTTTTATAAACGAAATAAATCTGGAACAACTGTGTTTGTTCCTTGTATAATGGGTAGTGTTCTAAAGAGTTGTTTGACATGGTGACTGCAGGTTTCTTTTATCATCGCACTGCTCGCTATCGGCAAGGAATCCATCCACACACCTTGGAGATCGTGAGGTTCCAGAGGAATTTACTCTCGTAAACACTTCGCTTGTGGAAGGATTGAGGTTTTTCTCAGGGACTACAGTATGGGGTTCTTCAAAAAGAGCGTAATTTTAAAGGTAACCGCTTACCATCAGGTGGGCCGCCGTATGCTTGATTGCTACCTTAGTAGAATAAAAAAAATCATTGCGTTTTTTAAACAAAATGTTGACACTGTACCTATTTGTTAACACACTTTAGCACTAATGTCTTTTTTTCTTATACACTTGAAATAAATTTTTTCAAATTCCAAATTGTAAATCAACTTATTTCGCTGACTGTACCAGAGTTATCGGGTTAATAAGTTATTAAACACCTAATACTCATATTTTTTGGTAAATACATATGTACTTTAAATTTATACATAAATAAAGTACCTATTCCATCCTCTCAGCAGTCAGTCAATACATGTACCTAGAGTAAAATAACGCTGTACATTTCACACAGCACAATCTAGCCCCAAACTAAGCAGAGGAACCAGTTTTACTTACTTTTACTTTACTTACTTATTTTTGTAAATATAAATAAGTAAATAATAAATAAATATTGCTGGATATGTCACACAGCGCTATCTAGCCCCAAACTAAGCAGAGTTTGTACTATGGGAACCAAATAACTGATAGAATACTTATATACCTTTTTTTTTGTAAATACATACTTATCATATATAGAAAAACATCCAGACCTGGAACAAATATCTATAGATAATGCAAACATTTGTTCCGCGGCGGGAATTGAACTCGCAACCTCTTGTGCCTCAGCCGGCTATTCGCCAGCGTCCGTCGCCGTGAGGGTCGTCATATTATCGCCATATAAATAGATTCACAGTTTTAATTTAATAAAAAATAAAGGGCGCCCATCACCTGTCTTTTACATGAAAAGATTTAGTTTTATTGCAATCCCACCATATGCCCGTCTTCGTTTTATTTATTAAAGTGTTGAGCAAAAAAAATGTTGTTTTATTATTTATTGCGAAACATTTCAGCCACTGAACGCAGTAGGTACACAATTTACAAATTATTAATAATCTCAACTTTATCCCTAGATTGAATTTTCTAAACATTTTACTCACCCAAGATTGAATAAAAATGTCAATATTCCGTGGAGCGTAGCTTCACTTTAGGTCTCTGCTGGAAATCCAATCAAGTTAGTGCCCGCAAATGTGTTCGAAGTGGCGTCTCGAGACGACTCGACGGCTCTCTCAACCACACGACGCGAAGTCAAGGGTCAGCCTTCATGTGAGCAAAAACTGCTCTACACATAAAAGATCTGTATTATTAGCTCCCTATTATGTAGGTATCTGATAAATTACACTAACGGTTGACAAGTAAAACGTTCACGCCGAGGTATAGTTAGATCAAACTTAATAGAATTTGTAATTTGTGCTAGTGACTCCAGAAAATATTTTTTTAAGCTATTACTGGGGAAACAGGCTTACGGCCCACCTGATGGTAAGCGGTGACCGTCGCCTTATTGACACCAGCAACACCCAGGGTATTGTCGTTGCGTTTCTACCCTGTAGAAACCTCTTTACATTTCTCTTGAATCGTACCATGTCGTAGCCTAACGGTAATGTTATCTATACAAGTATTTTGTCTTCATACAAACGGCCGGAACGTGAGTCATACCTACGCTTTTCGTGTTCAGTACCCACTCGGTACCCAACCAGTCGCGAATGCGCCGCAGCAGAGGTAATGTCGTTGCCACGGTGATGATCGGTGTGATTTGTTTTGTAAGCAGTAAGCGTGCGATTCGTGAATATTTTACTGAGATAAGTACAAGTACTAACTTAATATGGCAAAGAGCACGAATAGACTATATTGTGCTGTTTTTGGTTGTTTTGTGTTGCGGATTTTTTATACTATTAAATTTAACAATAAAGCTTTTCGTATAGTCTCTGTCGAGGCGCAAATATTTATCTGTATCAAATTTATAAGGGTGGCTTTTTTATTAAATCTTCTAATTAAAAAACACACATGTATTTTTATTGAACACTTCCTATGTATTTCATTCACAACGAATTTAATTTTTTGTATATATATGTACCTATTGTACCTGTAAAATATATAATCACAAAACTATATAAACTATATAAGAAATTCAAGTAGGTAGATTAAATGAAATACTGCAGGCGGGCAGCCCTATCGCATGTTTACGGACCACGCGGGTGTAGGTAAAAAATTCAAGGACAGGGCTGAGTCACAATACTGTACCTATATAGTTTTCATTACCGTGCTAACGGCGTGGTAAAAGTAAGTCAACCTGGTGAGATCAAGGTTTAGGGTGAAGTAGTTCTCAAACCCGATATAGAATTTAACAAGTGAGGGCATTGAGTGATTTTCAAGGTTACTACTAATTATTGGTTAAGTAGATAATATTAAAATTTATTTTAAATTGGTAAATGCATTTTTGTTCCTACAAACTTCAATTCCCTTTTATCCCAGAAACCCTTCAGTTTTTCGGGAGAAATAAATAATCTAAATGCTAATCTAATTTAATTGTTTAATTAATTGTTTATTACTAAATGAATAGGTTTCTTCTAGGCAAGCGTGATCCATCACAGACTGCATCATCGCCTACCATCAGGCGAGATCGTGGTCAAAGGCAAGCCTATAAATTATGAAAAAAAACTGAGATTTTGTGTTAGTTTTAAGGATTGTGGTATGTAATGGATGTATTTTTATCTGAATTAAATAAATTAATAAAAATAATAATAATCCTTTGTAATAAGTAACATTTACCAAGATTTATATTTTTATAAGTTTTATAGTTGTTAAATGAGACTAATAATATAAAATTAATAAAACAATTAAAATACTTACTAACTACTAAAACCTACTATACAATTGACGAATATTTTAATGACAAATTTAATGAAAAATGACAAATTATAGATACTTACGTACTATCTACTTTGACATTAGATTTGAATGTTTTCTTTTTATAATAAATATAACCTAACAAGTACAATGACGTCCAAAATATTGTTGTGCCCAACAGGGTCCATAATGATCATGTACCTATTATTAGATTATGGAATACAATGAACCATTGAGTATTGAGTATCGAAATCCATGCAGTAGTTGCAGCATGATACGCGTACAAAGAAACAGACAAATTCGGCCCAGTTACAATTTTATTGTAGTATAGACAAATGAGCCATTGTTCCCGAATACAACAACGGTCGAGAAGCTATTGAAGGATCAGTCACTCTAGAATCTAGGAAAATCTATAAAATCTATTAAAGAAGTCTGTGTTCGGCAGTACCTATAGCGCGCATACTGACTGACAATTTCAAGTACAGTAGCAAAATATAATAATGGAAAATGTGAACTATATTCAATTGAATTTCAAAACACTAAACTTGCTGATAATCAAGATAAATGCAACGCCATTTCAATAATTGATTTCAATTTCAATAGTACACCACAATTTCAATTTCAATTCAGTAACCACAATAATTGATAATTTAATAATCCTCATGAAAATTAACGTGAAGAGTATTTGATACCGCAACACGATCAATATGAATTGTTTGTGGGTTTCCAAAACACGGTGAAATACTGTTTTTCCAGAACAAACATTGTTCAGGTCTACTTGTTCCATAGTATCAAATCACACTAATATTATAAATGTGAAAGTTTAAATGTTTGTTTGTTTATTACTCAATTACGTCGTAACGGCTGAACCGAATTCGATGAAATTTGGTATATACATAGATCAACCTGGATTCCCATGTTGTGGTTCCCATGGGATAAAATGGGGTGTCAAGTCAAGTTTCATCAGCGAGTTTAGCTTTATTTCTAGGTTACCTACACATTTAGTAGTTTAACGCATATGAAGTCGCGGGCAACAGCTAGTCTTATATATTAAAGCAAAGTCAGTAGTTACACCATTTATAACTCAAGAACGGCTGGACCGATTTTGATGGTCTTGATTTGTTGGATTTATCTCCGCCCCAAATAGCAGAATAACTGTTAAATATTTGAAAATTTCACGAAAAAAAAATGATGATGAAAATTCATTTTCTCATACATAGATGTAGCTGATGATGGCCGATTGACAATTCTACCGGCGACGAGCATTGGCAGCCCGCATCATATGCATGTGAAGGCGCTTTATAGCGTTCACAAATAAGTTGCGTTTGATACATGCCCACGTGCATGCGTATGACAGGTTGCAAGCGAAGTTCCAAATTGAAAGTCATTGTACACTCGGCCAACACGCTACGTAAAATCTATACTTCAAGTAAGGTAAGGTAGTTACTCCCAAACTTAATTTGGCCAGCGATACGCAAGGCTAGATAGAGTACGAACAATAAAACTAGAAGCACAGATTGAGCAGTAGTCACACCAACTGATCTAAGACGACCCGCATGCCTGTAATTGCTTTGAGAAACTTATCTCTTTGGACGCTGATAATACCTTAAGTAAGGGTCTATTTATGGTCAAAGTGGGTAAAACAATTAACCACTGAGTTCTTTCATTAAAAAACACGTTCTTGCGACTAAATATAAATAACTAGCGGCATACTACGTGTTTTGTTATGTACGACATTAAATGAAAACACGGGTAGGCCTAATGGCTAACATTGTTGTTAAATAGTTTTTGAAGTGAAAACTTCTTTAGGCGCGTTGGGCATCTTTTGAGATTGGATAAACTATTGAACTCGCGACACTGTTATCGTTATCGTTACCGACACCTCTGTACATAAGTATCTCGTAATTGTTCAAGTTTTCACTTTTTTTTTTATTCTTGACCCTAGAAAATTTTCAATTTTCAAACAACCTTAATATCAATGAAACAGCCTGTATAAAATAGGTATCCAAATCATATTCATTCATCATGTAAGTAGGTATCTGTTAAACTGACTAAGCGGCATCGTCGAAAAGCCACCGCTGATTTACACTAAAAATTGTTTATTAGAAATGTACCGATTACTGGATAAATATTCAAGCTATCGGTGTTAAACACACCTCTAAAATCAGTTAATACGATTCCAGATGTGTGTTTTAAATTAATCTTCTTCCTGCCCTTTTTCCACATTACGCGGGGTCTGATGTTACTCCTCCACATCTCTCTATCAGCCGTCATCTCCGTTGTCATTCCTTCCTACCCATATCATTTTTCACACAGTCCATCCATCTCTTCTTCGGCTTTCCTCTACTTCTATATCCATCCACACTCATATATCTAACACTCTTTTAGTCACATCATTTTTTCCCTACGCATGATATGCCCATACCACGCTAACCTCTTACTCCTCAATTTTTCTATCACTAGCGCTACTTTTAAACTTCCTCTAATATACTCATTTCTTATCTTATCCATTCTCGTGATCCCACTCGTCCATCTCAACATTCACATTTCCGCCGCCTGCACTCTTCTTTCATCCGTCCCTTTCGTGGCCCAACACTCAGGACTATACATAACGACAGGTCTTATGATCGTCTTGTAAACTTTCCCCTTAAGTTTAAGGGGTGCACGTCGTTCCTGTAACCTGTAGCCATTTCATCCATCTTATGTTTTAAATTATTGTCGTACACAACATAAAAGATTGTATAGTTAAATGATGACCTGGATTATGACATAGGCTACTTTTTATCAACAAACCACGCGTGCAAAGCTGCGGATGGAAGTGAGTTTAATAAATTATTAAAACAAACTCATGCATTGCGAAAATTTCGACATACAATATTTGCAAAACGATATTGATACGTTTTCCTTTCAATATCGTTAGCAAATATGAGAGCAATACTTAATATATATTTTTATTATTTATTTAGTTTTCAAATTTGGAAAAAAGGTATTTGAGGCAATATCGTTAACAGTATATTAACCAAAAACGGGATATATACCATGACTAGCTGTTTCCCGCGATTTCGTACGCGTTACGCTACTAAATATGTAGCTAACCTAGAAATAAAGCTAAACTCGCTGTTGCAACTTGACTTGACATTTTATCCCATTTTTATCCCATGCGTTTATTTATCAAAATCGTTTATGTACCATTACCACCATTATCTTTATCAAAGAAGAAGAAGTTAACCATTATCGAAATCGGTTCTGCCATTACGACGTAAAGTTGACTCGCCCCTAGGACCGTCGTCGCCTGCGGTGGTTGATGATGAGTGTCGTACTGACCAACTGACGGTCAGATTTTCTGTCAAAGATGTTGGGACCGTAATTAAAAAGATGGTTCGTGGTAAATCTCCAGGTTACGACTATCTCAGCATCGAACACCTATAGTGCGCCGGGGTCCATCTACCGAGGGTGCTATCTTTGCTTTTTAATCTTTGTCTGAGTCATTCATATCTACCTGACAACCTAATGCACACAACAGTGGTTCCCATAGTGAAGAATAAAACTGGCGATGTTTCGGACATGTCCAACTACAGGCCTATATCGCTGGCTACTATTGTGGCTAGGGTGCTGGACAGCTTGCTTGATCGACACCTACGCATACACGTTCAACTGAACGATGCTCAATTTGGGTTTCGTTCAGGCTTATCAACAGAGAGTGCTATTTTATGTCTCAAGCAAGCTGTTAAGTACTATACAGCTAGAAAAACACCAGTGTACGCCTGTTATTTGGACCTTTCCAAGGCATTCGACCTAGTGTCATATAATTCACTGTGGGAGAAGCTGGCGCTTGAGTCGGACTTGCCAAGAGAGTTGACGTCCCTATTTCGATACTGGTATTGGTCACCAAACCAATAGAGTGAAGTGGGCGGACTCCTACTCGGATATGTACAGGTTGGAGTGCGGGGTGAGGCAGGGGGGTGTCTCTTCTCCGGGTCTTTTCAATCTGTACATGAACAGTTTAATTGAGGAGCTCAGTGGCACCAAAGTTGGCTGTCACATAGATGGGGTCTATATAAATAACATTAGCTACGCCGACGATATGGTGTTACTGAGCCCTTCGATCGGAGCCCTACGTAGGCTGCTAAAAATTTGTAAGTCCTATGCGGAGGCCCATGGGCTCAGATATAATGCTAGGAAGAGTGAGTTTATGGTGTTTAGGGCTGGCCCCAAAAGTTATCAAAATGTGCCACCTATCAATCTAGACGGAACTACTCTCGAGCGTGTTACTAGATTCAAGTATCTGGGCCACTGGGTCACCGAGGACCTAGAGGACAATGATGACATAGAGAGAGAGCGCAGGGCGTTGGCCGTCCGATGTAATATGGTAGCTCGCAGGTTTGCTCGCAGTTCCAGGGAGGTAAAGGTGACGCTTTTTAAAGCGTACTGTCAGTCACTTTACACCTGCAGCCTGTGGGTAGCCTACACGCAAAGGGCGTACAACGCGCTGCGCGTACAGTATAACAATGGGTTCAGAGTGCTGATGGGGTTGCCACGTTTCTGCAGTGCATCAGGTATGTTCAGTGAGGTGCACACGGATGGGTTCCACGCCATTATAAGAAAGCGGTGTGCGTCGCTCTTGAAACGCCTGCGTGGTAGCCCCAACATCATTCTGAGCACATTTGCGGACAGGTGGGACTCTCCGTTTCTGGGGCACTGGTTAAGCCTCCATGCAACCCCCTTATAAAGGACGTTGCCCCAGTCACTGATAGTCCCTCGTGTCCGCGAACGTGTATGTATGTACTCGTATGTGCCTTTTTAATTATAATTAAATTTTACGGTGTAATTTTATTTTTATTTAATTTTATTTGATTTAATTTAATTTTGTTTGATTTAATTTAATTTTGTTTGATTTTGTTTGATTTGATTTAATTTATTTTGATTTGATTTTGTTTAATTTTATTTTATTAATTTAATTTTAATTTTATTTATGAGTCAATGGCTTGAAATAAACAATTTTTATTTTATTTTTTTATTTTATTTATAACCTGGATTACCATATAGGCTCCCATAAATCAGTTCCCATGGGATAAAAATGGGGTGTCAAGTCAAGTTGCAACCGCGAGTTTAGCTTTATTTCTAGGTTACCTACCTACATATTTATTAGTGTAACGCGTACGAAGTCGCGGGCAACAACTAGTTTATAATATCAGTGTGATTATCTTTATAAATAAAAACTCAATGCGGTGATAAGCGCATCACTTGAGAAAGGCTGGACCTGTTTTAGATATTTGAAATACTTCTAATAAGGTTTTTAGGTTAAGATTTTTTTTCAGAATTTTCAACCAAAATGTATGTACCTCAGATGTTTTGTTTTTTCTAACTATTCATGTAAATTTTAATAATTACTTTACCATAATTATAATGCCTGTTTATGTTATAGAACATTCGTATAATCTTTTTTCTTGTTTTCAGGTAAGTAAACTTTATATAAATGGCACCATTGAAGGGTACGTAACTTATATGTACTTATAAAAATCTTGAACGAGTAACTTTTGAAAAACCCTCGACGAATTGAGGATATCCTTCTTTTTTTAAGTCTGTTCATAATACATAAATAGAGGACATACATAAAGGCGAGCTTAAAACTAAGAAGAGTTTTCTTCTAGCGTGACGTGATTGTAACGTAGGACTTGATTTGCATCCTAATACAGAAATCTTGAGAATGTATATGATGGGGATTAAAAGAAACTGTTAAGTTACTTCTAATAACTTTTTTTTTTATTTCCACTGTACAATACTATAAAATACTCTACTGGTATAATTACAATCTAGCAATATAAGCCAAATTTCATTGAAATCAGTTCAGCCGTTCCGACATGAAAGAGTAACAATCATCCATAGATACAAACTTTTGCGTTTATAATATTAGTGGGAAAAATATGTCCGATACCAGTTTTCTTACTGTCTCTAGTCAAGAGGAAAACACACATCACATGTTCATGTGCTCTTTTCACGTAGCACTAACACTCTCACTACTCACTTTACACTAATATTAATTTACAGTACACTACCTCAGAAGGCTTAGTGGTCCAGAGTCATCTCTTCACTTAAATAAATATACAAAATAAATAAATATTGCTGGACATTTCACACAGCGCTATCTAGCCCCAAACTAAGCAGAGCTTGTACTATGGGTACCGGATAACTGATAGAATACTTACATACTTTTTTTGTAAATACATACTTATAATATATAGAAAAACGACCAGACCCGGAATAAATATCTGTAGATCATGCAAACATTTGTTCCGCGGCGGGAATCGAACCCGCTACCTCCTGCGTTTCAGCCGGCTGTTCGCCCGTTGCACCACGGAGCTCGTCAAATGACTCACGTTTCTACTTCCTTGAACTGAGAAACCACACATTAGGTAGCATAACTTTTTAATAAATTCTTTACATATTCCAATATTCGTTTTGCAAATGTTTTATAGCTTTTATTAACCCTTTTAGTTTTTTAAACTAAAATAAACATTTTTTTATTGATCAAGTCAAGCGCTTGAATACCACCTCACCTGGTGGTGGACTCACACTGGACTTGAAGACTCCGAGATAATACTAGTTCGGAAAAACATACAAACATACGCCGGAAGTGAGTTCCACTCTTTACTTGTACAAGAAAAAAGGATTGTGTGGTTTTATGAAACCACGGTAAAAGTGAAACTTTGTTTCACATTATAGACATTTAACTAAAATTTTCGTTGGCACAAATGAGTAATACTCTATACACTACACGGTCAGCTGATGCGAACTATAGGCGCCGCCATATTGGCCTCGGCTGCTCTGACGAGCGCCTTTCACTTTATCCCTACTCCGCGGCCGACCGTCACGCGACATGCTACACACAGACGAAAAAGTTTGAGACGATGTAATAAAAGTTTCACTTTAAAAAGTTGGAGCAAATCGTTTGGTACGGCAAGATGGTATGCCGACCAGGTATGGGTGGTACTTCCCGTTCCATGTTGTCCTCAGTCCACACACACATGATTTGTCTGCCTTTTTAAAATAAATATATCTTTAAACCTCAAGTAGATGTCAAGAGCATATGCAGTACTCATACACATCAAGTACACAAATGTAATAATCGCGAAGACGTAATAGATAGTCTAGTGCCAAGAGACATGTTAATTAAAATCTGCGCAAATGAAATTACACTGGCACAGCGTGATTATTACCCTGTGAAATTGAAATGTACCGTCGTAAAAGGAAGGGGCCTAGATATAGCCTATTCATATTTAAGTTTGCTTAGTTAGGCATCAGGATTTTTTAAATCTAACATTTCCATTTTCCATCATGAAATACAAATACGTACTAATAATATTACGTGTTTTGTTATGTACGACATTAATTTAAAAACACATTAGGAATCGTATTAACTGATTTTAGAGGTGAGTTTAATACTGGTTGCTTGAATATTTATCCAGTAATCGATACAAACCAATAAACAATTTTTAACGTTAATCGGCGGTGCCTTTACGATGATGCCGCTTAATCAGTTTAGCGTACAAGTTAAACTGATTAAGCGGCGTCATCGCAAACATGATGAATAAATATGATTTGTTTACTTATTTTACACAGGCTGTTTCATTGATATTTTAGGACTTGATATGATGGTTGTTTGAGAATTTAAAATTTTCTAGGGTAATAAATTTGAAAAAACCCTATTTTACAACAATACTAGCCTTTAGGCCTACCTGAGTTTTCATTTAATGTCATACAGAACAAGACAAGTAGTATAAAATGTTGGCCAAGCAGTATTGCAATTAATAAACTACCCTAGAATCTAACATAATACTTCTCTTAATTTAATTTAGATAGTTTTAGTACAACAAGGGTAGATGATAAAAAATGTAAATATATAATTACAATCACTACGTGACCTTGGGGGCACATTTAAGGGTTCCATAGTAGTTTGTTTTCAAATAATTTTATACAAAATTCTCGATTTTCAGTATTATGTTTGTAGTAATTGTCCAGTTATAAGGCTTCCGCGCACTTTTGGGGACATAGCGGTGGGGATTTTGAGAATAAACCAACTTTAATTAATCAATTAATTCAAAAATAAATATAAATATTGTTGGACATTCCACCCAGCGCTATCTAGCCCCAAACTAAGCAAAGCTTGTACTATGGGAACCAAATAACTGAGATAATACTTATATACTTTTTTTTTGTTAATAAATACTTATAATATATAGAAAAACACCCAGACACAGAACAAATATCTGTAGATCATGCAAACATTTGTTCCGCGGCGGGAATCGAACCCGCTACCTCCTGCGTCTCAGCCAGCTGCGCCACGGAGGCAGTCAAAAATCAAAAGTTCGATCGATTTTAGTTGCATTCTTAAGTTTCAAGGATTTGGAATAACTGAAGACAACGCTGGCTGATTGGAAATAAAATTAACAACACCCTCCTCCCCGCCCCTACATATTTTTAGCTTATTTAGTCACAACAGAATTGTGCCATCACTAATTACCTATATATCAAATTTCACGATGATCGGATAAACGCTTCGAAAGATATTCATACATAAATACATACAACGCTGATTCGTCCAAGTTGATTAGGAGATCTCACTTCGCTCAATCAAATAATCTGAGATTCCTAGAATATTTCTAGACCAAACATTTTATTATATTTGCGAATGCGGAAGAGACTGTTCTACTCGAGTGTACGTATTTGGCACTGATGTTGGCACACGAAACGGGGCTTACCGAAAGCTTCATTCGAATTAAGGCTTGCTTCACTAGCAAAGATATGGCAACGCTAGAATAAAACGATTCGTAAAGATAAAAAGTAAAATTTAAGTTTTGTAACTAAAATCTAGAAAGTCAAAAATCGCCAGGTAAACAAGTCAGCGCAAGCAAGAGCATCTGGTAGACTCGGGACCGAATTATTGGATTGAACTTTATGATCCTATGTTTCTCTCTAGTAAACGCCATTATTACAAGAGAATGGTTCTTGAAGCGATTGAAATCAAGAAATTTCCAAATTACAATCGGGATGATGGCTTTAGACTCTCAGCGTCCTGAAACCCGGTGATTACTAGGTGTGCGCGTCGTGATCGGTCGTCTCAGTGCATAGATACGGTTGGTGTATGTACTGTGTCGTAATTATGAACGAGGACATTTCTAATACTGAAGACATTTGAGGGTAGTTGCTGCAGCTGCCATAATTTCTCGACGGTAGCTCCAAGTACTCCAGTCCACCCGTGACCACGACTATTGCAACACAGGCGAAACGTCGGAATAACAAATAAAATAGGTACATACGCGATAAATACCCGTTTTAATCAATAATTATGTACAGTGATCGCGAAAGTTTGAAAAATACTATGATAAAAACATTAATAAAACCTGCAAATTAATTAATTATGTTATACAAACAATGCAACAAAATAAATTATGAGTTAGATTCAGTGATACCATTCTTCCAGTATTTGCTTTGAGTTAGAGGAAGTAAACGTTCCCCAAAACATGTAGGGACCGCATCACCATAAAATACTTACAACGTAACGTCAAGATAAAAGTGTTTTAAAAATGCCACTGTCGCATTTTGGTAACCTCCTATTGATTTTTGTGACTAAAAATGACCTAACCCTATCATGACTTCACACGCACGGCTACTAACAAAGAATACTAACTATTGGCTAGGCTTTTGCTAGATAACATTAATCCTACGTAGCAATGCTACGTGGTTCGTAGCAACACGTAGCACCGTAGCTCATGCTACGGCTACGAACCTTTGCAGATGTCTGCAAGAAATATTTGACTAATTAAGTGAAAGATACTAGAAACATGCTACTATTAGTAACAAAAAGTACTGCATAGTAACTAATTTTTCGTTTACTATCGTTTTTTAAATAATTGATAGACATCGTAGATTATTGATAAACGTTGAAAAGTGGGTGACTTTTAAATTTTGAATGATCTGTTTTAAATCAAGAGATTACACATCAATTTAAGCTAAAACTCACACTAATATTATAAATGTGAAAGTTTGGATGTTTGTTTATTTATTTGTTTATTTGTTTGTTACTCAATCACGTCGTAACGGCTGAACCGATTTCGAAGACATTTGGTATATACGTAGATTATAACCTGGATTACCACATAGGCTACCTTTAATTCCATAAATCAGTTCCCATGTGATAAAAATTGGGTGTCAAGTCAAGTTGCAACAGCTAGCTTAGCTTTATTTCTAGGTTCAGTTATTGATGTAACGCGTACGAAGTCGCGGGAAACAGCTAATATGTAATAAAGTAATAAGCAAACACCTGCGTGTACCAGCTTATAAGTTACGTCTCACTCGTCAGCGTTACGCTTTCGTAATAACGTTAATTTAAAATGTCAGCAGCCTTCAGACATTATATTAAAAGCGGTATTATAAAATGTCGTTAGCTGCTGAGAGATTACATGCTGAAGGGAGTTTGACACTGATTAATCTTGGAATATTTTAAGTCACTAATGTTCTCTTTAAAATAACATGGAATTAACGGAATTAACTATAGGGCAGTATTTAATAAGACCAAATTATATAAAAAATCAAATTATATAAAAAACTAGGAGAACCACCCGCGGCTTCGCACGCGCAGTTTTCAATAAATACATTACCCTCCTTTTGCGCAGTCGGATAAAAAGTAGCCTATGTCCTTCCCCAGGATATAAGCTACCTCCTCGTTAAATCTCATTATGATCCGTTTAGCTATTTAGTCGTGAAAAGGTAACAATCAAACAAACAAACAGAGTTCCTTTTGCATTTATAATATGAGTATGGATAGCGAAAATATATTTATTTGACACGCACATTTACAGAATATACTTTTAAAAATAGATAAATATAAAAAATAGCAGGGTAATTTAGCAATTTCTTATTTAATAGGGATCTGAATCTGAAACTGATCTATCGGTGGATCGTTAACAATTATCTTTAGTAACTCTATTGTATTTGTATTTTCTTATAACACGCGTATACACACAAGTAGTTTCCTACTTTTAAGAAGGTTCCTTAAAAATTGTTATATTCTTACTTGTCCCAGAAATAAACTTTATGATTTTGATTTGATTTTTATAACAGCAGTATGTATGTATGTTTGTTTGTCCGAGGCTAACTTTTGAAGCGTTGATCCGATCATCGTGAAATTCGATATGTTAGGTTAGGTTATAGCACAATCCTGGTGTCACTACATGTGCTAAAAATGTTAGGGGGTTGTTAAAATATTGAGGTTCAAGAGGGATGAAAAAAATCCAAATGAGACAATTATGTCAAATGAAACGTTTAATGAAAGGTATTCATCAGCACACTTTAATTCCTTTTTTATTATTAGTTTAATCCTTGTAGTTATTCAGTTATTAGTCATAATAAAAATTTAACTTTGACGAAATTCACAGGGTACGGTGAAACAGTGCTGAAATTTTGTATTCGTGTAGCTTTAGTAACAAAAATTTAGGAAAAAGTCTTAAATTAAGAATAATTGCAATTTTTACGCCTTAAAAGTAAAACCAATGTGCAATAATCCTCGTTACTTGTAATTTGAATGAAACTGTAGGTCAAGTTAGTTGGTTGAAATTTTGTGGCACGCTTTTATTAGTCAAAGATTATGAGTAAAATGTTTTTTGTTTTTTTTATTTTTTGGTAGACTTCCGAGATTTCAGTTCGGGGCAAATCACTAGTTATTTTCAGCCTGTAGAGTCCCACTGCAAAGCAAAGGTCTCATCACTTCCCTCTTAGTAAAAATATAAATTGTTATACAACACATTTTATATAATGTGCGGTGTGTGTGTGGTGCTGCCCTCTAGAGGAGACTGGCTGAACAGCCAGTTACACTGGCAGGGTGTCTAAACTGGTACACGGATGGCTCCAAAATGGGACCGGATGTAGGCTGTGGAGTTTATAGAGAGCAACCCAATTTGAAGAGATGTATTAATTTGGGAAAATAGGCCTCCGTTTTCCAGCAAAGGTATACGCCATTCTAGAATGTGCGGAAACCAATCTGCAACACCAACCATACAATCTACAATCCACATCAATTCTGACAGCCAGATAGCTCTTATGGCACTGGATTCGAAGGTCATCTCGTCCAGGCTCGTTGAGGACTGTCTGTCACGTCTAAACGCTCTGGGCGTAAAGAACAAAGTTATCTTAAGATGGGTTCTGGGACACACAGGTATCGACGGTAACGAATGTACCGACGAGCTTGCTCGAGCTGGGGCAAATGGAACACGGTAGGGCGCTGAGCCGTTCTGGGGTATACCAAAAAGCCTTATAAACTTCTGCTTTGAGGAATCGTCCAAACTTTGGATCAATTTTTCAGGCATGAACCATTCCAAATCACTGATTAAAGCTTTTGATAAACGGTATACAAACCGAACCCTAGCGCTAAACAGAAACAATCTCCAAATTATAGTCAAAGCTGATTGGAGACTGTCGGCTTAATAAACATATGTTCAAGCTAAGGCTATGCGATACACAAACCTGCAGATTCTATAATGAGGCGACAGAATCGCCCTTACAGGTTAAGCAAGTGAGGTCCACTAATGCGTACCTAAACGTAGCATTTATCTGGGCAAACACATTCTTAACCCGGAGGAGCTAACAGCTATCACCCCTAAGAATATTCTACAATTTTTAGCAACTGTGGGACTTAGTGGTGAACTTTAAACGCCCCTATAACCTAGGGGCGACACAAAAACAAATGACGCTCACAATAGGCTTCTAGTCCGCAGTGAACTTAAAGCTATTAAAAAAAATGTTTGTTTGTAGTAATTGTTCACTTACAAGGCCTCTACGTACTTCTGGGGATTTCAAGAATTAACCTCGAGTTTCTCAGCCATTTATCTTCAATATTGGAGGTTAAAGCGATCAGTCTAAGATTGGTATTCATAGAAATCTCAGAACCGTCTGAATAGTTTACGAATCTATACATTTTGAGTGATAAATAAATTATATAGTCTGTTATAGATTGCTTCAATCTTACTTTTTAGTATACTTGAAGATAAGATATAGAAATAGAATATATTTATTTATGGCGCATAGGTACACAAAAAATAATAAATATACACAAGCAAACACAAATTATGTGAGTATAAATCGGCCACTACTCAGCATTTGCTGCAGAAGCATGGTAGCTGCTGCAGCGCTGGTTTTCAATGGTGCTGCAGCGTGTAATACAATAATAATTAGCAGTTAGGGCTTAACCACAAAAAAAATTACAGACTGTTTAGCGCGCGTTTACAAAATAAAAATGAATAATGATTTTTTTTACTTTTTTGCAGTAATAAGTTTAATTTTATCTTGCTAACAATAGTATTAGTAGAGCTTCTTGAGAACGAGTTCATCCAGGCAAGTACTACCATCATACCAATTTCTGCTACCAAACAGTGTACCCGTTCGAAGGGAATGGGTTTCAATTTTCGGAGTAGTTACAGGCACATGAGACTTGTATTTTGATAGTGTGGTTATCAAAATGATCCTATAATTAATGATTGCTGATTCTGTTTGTTTTAATAAATTGTTTTTTGAAAAAAAAACAAGGATATCAACCGTAATTACGTTTTTCTCGTTGAATATTATGTTTGTTTGTTGTACGTGTAATTGGATGTGTTACTTACTGAATTTCAATAGACCCTGAACTACGAAATGTTTTAACCGAATAGCCTACGTGCTGTTTAATTCAACTCTTTATACTTTTGAGTTTTTTCCTATGTGGATAATATGGGTTGGTATATCTCGATCATGGTCATGTTATTTTTTTATACTACTACGAGAACATGCTTTTGGCCCACCTGAAGCTAAGTGATAACCATCGCCTATAGCAAAGTATTGCCTCGTAGGTCACGCACCTTAAAAACGTGCCCTATGATACACCGCCCTGCGTCCATCAAGTTGAGGCATTCAGGTGTAAAGCTTCATGTGCTTGTAATCTCACCGGAAACCATACCCTTCATACCGAAACACAGCAATGCTGCTTGGTAGCAGAAATAGGTTGTTGCTTGTTGCCGTTTACTTGCTGAAACGCTTGTTTAGTGATAAATTATTTTTTGTTTGTTAATTGATCGAGCGAAGCGAGATCTCCAATTTTACTTGGATGAATCGCTGTTGTATGTATGTTTGTTTGTCCGAGGATAACTTTCGAATCATGTAGTCCGATGATCGTGAAATTTAATATATAGGTAAGTAGTGATAACACAATCCTGGTGTGACTAAATGAGCTAAAAATGTTGGGGGGTTGCTGAGATATTGAGGTTCAAGAAAGGTAAATAATAAATAAAATGTCACTATTAGGTCAAATGGGATGTCAAATGAAATGTCTTTATTAGTATATTTCGACCCCGTTTTTATTTTTAGTTTATTACGTGTATTTTTCGAGTTATTAGCCATAATAAAAACTGAACTTTGACGAAATTTACAGGGTTACAGGGTAAGGAATTTTATAAACACGCGTTAAACAGTTTTTTATCTATTTTTGTAGTAACAAGGTTTAAGTTTATCAAAATAACGGTATTTTTTAAAGTGTGTTATTAGTATTATGTTCACCAACCGACGCAGAAAACTTAGTGTTGAAGTTTAAAAAATATTATTAATCGAGCAAAGCGACAACTGCCGCGGAACAAACATTTGCATGATCTACAGAAATCTGTACCGGGTCTGGCAGTTTTCTATACATTATAAGTGTGTGTTTACAAAACAAAAGTATTTAAGTACTATCTGTTGGCCGCGACTTCGTACTCGCTGTTGCAACTTGACTTAACACCCCATGGGATCTGATTTATGGGATAAAAAGTAGCCGTTACGCCGTTACGTTACGGTTAAGTTGTTACGACGTGATTGAGTAACAAACAAACAAGTAAATAAATAAACAAGCATCCAAACTTTATCAGTTTTCCCGTTCCCATACTACAAACTTTGCTTGGTTTAAAGGCTAGGTAGCGCAGTGTGAAAAGTCCAGCATTATTTATTTATACTAATTACTGATTTAAACGGGTATTTATCGTGCACAATATTTATTTATAATGATCCAAAATAGGTCAAATCTAAAACGATGCAAGTAAAAAGTCGTATTACTTAAGCAAGGGAAAGTGATTGAATGGTGAAGTGATCGATGGCAAGACCCTCGTCAAGCTTAGAGGCCGAAACAAACTTAAAGCACCTACCGTGTCATTGAGACATGGGAAATTGTATTTTTCAAACTTTCGCGATCACTGTACATTATTACCGAAAATACCCGTTTTAATCAGTAATTACATGGGAAATTCAATAAGAACTGAACACTAAAAATGTTGAAAAAATAAGAGAAAACCTAATTATGAAATACCCAGATACACTAATCATTTTACAAAAAAAAAATACCGGACAAGAGCGAGTCGGACTTGCCCACCAAGGGTTCCATACAATTATAACCGCGCATACCGTTGATTACCCTCGATGATTTATTACGTACTCTTAATAATGAATATATTTTTTATGAGTTAGTCTTCAAGTCCTGAGTGGACAGGTTATTTCTAAGTAAGTGCGCTCTATCTTCAAGCATTTCATCACTTACTATCAGCTGAATCAAACGCTTAACCATATGTACATACTAATTGATCAAGCGACACGAGATCTCCAGATGAACTTTGGCAAATCAGAGTTGTATGTATGTATCGATGTTTGTCCGAGGATAACTTTCGAAGCGTTGATCTGATTATCATGAAATTTTATATATAGGTAGTAATGGCACAATTCTGGTGTGACCAACGGAGCTAAAAGTGTGGGGGTGTTGTTGAGATATTTTGGCTCAAGAGGGGTAAAAAAAACCAAAATGAGACTATTAAAACCAAAATATAGTCGATCGAAACACCAACAAAACGGTATATGCATCCCGTATTTATCGCGTATACCTCGTGAGTCTCAAAAACAAACAAAAAATGCATAATCTTTGGTTAATAAAATAGTTCCACAAAATTTAAATCTAAATTAATTGACCTACAGTTTCATTCAAGTTACAAGTAACGGTAGTTCATGTTGGTTACTGTTTTTAGGGGTAGAAATTGCAGTTATTCTGAATTTCAGACTTTTGAACAGGATTCGCTGTATTTGGGTCACTAAAGCTACACGAATACCAAATTTCAGCACTGTAGTGTCACTTTGTGAATTTCGTCGCTATGAACCGATGAAAACCTTTAATTAAACGTCCCATTGGACCTTATAATATCAAATTTCACAATGATCGGGTAAAGGCTTCGAAAGTTATCCTCGGACAAACAAAAAAACATACATACAACACTGATTCGTCCAAATTAAATCTCACTTCACTCATTAATGATTAAAATAAATCACAAAAGAAAATTTTGTAAAAAAATCTAAATAAAAATATACCTCTCTGAAACTGCTACACTAAAGTTACTGCTGTTGAACTTTCAGTGCGCTATCAGGGACCCTAACTATTCGTTTCATCTCACAAAAAGTTTTAAAACTACACTCGCCTGCTGTCATCAGATACAATACAATTGAATACAATTTTACTTCACCCATCGGTACTGAAAACGCAAGTGTTTTCATGATCCATTTTTCACCCGTCGTCGATTATGTGCCCAATAAAATTTTAACTACACTTTTATCATTGAATACGCTCGTAAAATCCTGAAAATACACCAATACGTACTGTGGTTATCTGTTACCGTTATCCATTGTATATTTTTGTTATAAAAACTTTATTTTTGCCAATAAAATAAATATGATCCGCGAATCAGAGAAAAGGGGGCAATGTCGACTTTAGCCAATAAATATTTCGTTATAGGACCGTACTTTTGGAAGGACGAAAAACACTTACATTTTTATGTTCTTAATTTTTAGGGCACCGTAGTACCTCAAAAATGAAACCTTTCACTCATTCTCATTTTCACTGCATTCTCGGTATCTATAATACATTTTTGTATATAATTTCAATCGAATCTGTCTAATTATGTAATCTTCTAATATACTAGTGGTTCGACCCAAACTGAGATCTCGCGAGTCTCCGATTAAAACTTAATTCACGTTTGAGTACTGTTCTAGAATAAGGGTCTTAAAAATGGTACTGTGGAAGAAATATCTATAGGTATGTATATTAGATTACCTCATAATATTCTCAGAGGGAAGCTTAATAAACTAACTCCATAAAACATAATAAAAACGTGACTTACCGAAACCCCACAAATATTCGGCAGAAATTACCTATTCATAATCGTCACGTGTCGGTTCAATTTCTTTCCCAAGGCATGATAGACCAGGCGACGACCGTACGCAACCCGACGTAACAGATTACTGGTAGCCCAGTGACACTCCATACATCATCATCATCAACCCATTCTATCCAGGTACATTGCTGGACGTAGGTTTCTCTCAAGGTGCGCCACTCCATACAAGCGAACTAATTTAGTTACTTATTTCACACAAGCAGCGGCCCTTCCGCACGTAGTTTTTATATGTGAGTTTTAACTGCAGGGCTGGGTTAAGTCATTTGAGCGGGACAGGGACAAAAAAAATCAAAAATGTTTTTTATTACTATAACAGATAGTTTTTTACATAATATTTTAAAGTTGGAACCTTCTTTTAAGTATAAAAACTTGTGTTAGAAGGCTCCAATATAAGTAAGCAACTCAGGTAATGTCTATAATTTTTTTAATCTATATTTCGTCCGTATTCTCTTCCGATACAGGTAGATGTCGGATGGCAAACTACCAGGCGTACAGCTGCGTTGTGGTGGATAACATAATAGAGGGTGGAAGTGTCGCTTCTTTACGTAATAATAATCATCATCATTATAGAACGTCCACTGCTGAACATAGTCCTCCCCCATTAATTTCCAGAGCGACCGATCTTGTGCGGCCTCCACCCAACGGCTCCCAGCAACCACATCTAGTGGGAGGCCATCCTACGCTGCGCTTTCTTTGTGCGTGATCTTCACTCAAGAACCTTTCTGCCCCAACGGCAGTTACGTAATAATAGTTAGTATTATTTGGTAGAATAGCATAATGTTATTTGTCCACTTTTACCTTTTAATATGTCAATTCTATGTTACTTAGTTACAATAGAACTAGTAAATTTTTCTCGCTAATCCCATAGCCGCAACTTTGACTGGTTTTTTTTTCAAATACTGATCTACTATCGGTATGAAACAGATCGGGGTAAGTCATCATTCTCGTCCACCCCATCTGACTCACTCTGTCAGGTAGGGTTGTTACAGACGCCGTCTGTTCTATAACGTTAACCCTATTAAAGGGTTATTCGGCTCACGTGCCCCGCATTTTGGTTACGTGAGTACGTGTGTGTCGCTATTGTAATTGCTATTGGTATCGGTTCAATCGGAACAGGTGGAAATTCTAATTTCGCCGGTATCGACCAACTAATCTAATTTGCCAAGGAACCTTGTTTAAAATTTAAAAGTCTACATAAATATCTCGTTTATTTATATATTTAAGCCTTTTCCTTTCCCGACATTAATATTAATTATTTATTACATTCATATAAGTTTACATTATATATGTTTTTTTAAAACCTCCGTGGCGCAGTGGGCCAATAGCTGGCTGAGACGCAGGAGGTAGCGGGTTCGATTCCCACCGCAGAACAAATGTTTGTTTGATTAACAGATATTTGTTCTGGGCCTGAATGTTTTCTATATATTATAAGTATTTATTTACAAAAAAAAAGTGTATAAGAATTCTATCAGTTATCTGGTTCCCATAGTACAAGCTCTGCTTAGTTTGGGGCTGGATAGCGCTGTGTGAAATGTCCAGCCATATTTATTTATTTATTTAATATGTATATTTTATTATTATTTATGTTGATTTTTTTTATTACTGCTTCTTTTATAATTTTTTTGTATGTATATATAGGTATATATGTAATATTTTATTATTATTATTTATTGTAGGGATACTCATCTTTGAGTAAAAGCCTCCTCGAACCCTTTCCATTCGCATCTTTGTTGGGCTAATCGTGTCCACGTAGCGCCGGCCACTCTCATAATGACATCGCGCCATCGATTTCTTGGTCGTTCTCGTGGGCGAGTAATATCTCGTAAGCTGTAATAATTAGATTCAAATTACATTTTTGGTAAATTTGAGCAATAGATTGCTCAACAGGGTCCATAATGATCAATTACCTATCAATTACCACCTAATATTACATTCTGGAATACAATAAACGATTGATTATTGAGCATTATACGAACAATCAATACACATTCACTAGATAATGGAATAATATACATTTCTAACCTATGCAAATCGAATTATTTTTGTCGGCAAATCAATAAAATGTCACACGTTAATTCATAAATATCTAAGTTTTCATAATTTTCACTGAATTTAAATGTCATAAAAAATTATATTTTTTCATTATTCAGTTTTTCATTTAATCACCATTTCATAATACATTTCATAATATTGGTATGTCAAAAATCACACTAATATTATAAATGCGAAATGTTTATTCATTTAGTTGTTTGTTTTATCCCATAAATCAGGTCCCATGGGATAAAAATGGCGGGTCAAGTTACAACAGTCAGTTTAGCTTTATTTCTAGGTTACCTACACATTTAGTAGTGTAACGAGTACGAAGTCGCGGGCATCAGCTAGTATATTATAAATGTCAACTGACTATAGTTACTGAAGTGAATTAACTATAGAATAAATTAATTAATTACAACTAAGCAGAGAGGCCAAGAGCTAAGCTAACTAAACCAAGAGGTTACAGCAGATACTACTCATGCAGATGAGAAAATGAACATCTCATTATTCATTTAAATTATAAAATGGGTGGTTTGATTTCTTATTTTTTTTTATGTATCCAATTTTATAGAAAAACTAATTTTACATTAGTGTCGACTCGACATGCTGAATTTAGTGCACTAAATAATTCAGTATTAAGTGTGTCAAAAAATTGTGTAAATATACACCGTGTGAATATAGCATAATGTTTACTTCTTTACAACTTCTTGATAGGGAAAGTACTCATAAAATTACTCATAGCATAATAAAACAAGGCCAATAAACGAAGCGTCATCGAAAACTTTTACTGTAACCGAATAAACAAGTTAGCAAGTCCAGAAAGATAGCTCATTTCGGAAAGTATCGAAGAGAACTCCCTGTGGGGGCTAGTTAGCGGCCTCTTATGTAGAACGCCATAATAAAATATGAGAATTATGAAGTGATAAACTTACGATATTAGGTCAGATATTATTATTACGCGTAAGAAATAACAACATTACTTACCTATGACTATAGTATATAGGCTGTTTGATAATATATACACAAAAATGAAACGGTTATTTTGATGAGCAAAATAAATAAATTTGTGAAATGTTTACCATAGAAATGTGAAATTTATTTTGGCATATAAAAATAAATGTTATTAAACTTATGTTGTGCTATTGCATAATGCTTGCCATCTAACCACAGATACTGTATTGGTTCGTCTCGAGATATCTCTTGTTGTCCCTTTCCGACCCGAAACCCGTAGCCATTTCCGAAAGAGATATCAAATCAGCCTTTATTTTTGGATGTCGATTGTAAGAGTAGGCAGTAAGTTTTATATCGAATTAATCACCAAAACTTAGTCGATTATCTTTAAAATTTTATAATATAACTAGTAATATTTTTAGAAGTCTTTTTTATGTTTTGAGAAATCGTCACTTGAATATCGTCAGTATATTACGATACACCCTGTATACCCTAAGAGGATTTTCGGATCGCACTCACCCTAATGAAGTTTCACGAATTGAACTGAAACATTGACTGTCGTAACACCGATACAACGGAACGTGATAAATCCCATATTTATAATAAAAAATGTTGAATATTACTTTTTCAAAACAAGCTTTTATAAAATTCATAATCGGAACCGCAAGCAGATTCAAATGAGTCCAAACACTTACTATAATCCATTCAGAAGTTCCGTTGTCTAGCATCCGTCTCCATCATGAGACCACCTCCATGGTACCATATTATTACATTGTCACCGAAGTTACATTATGTATTACAAATTTCAGCTCAATCGGTTGAGGGGAATGGGTTTAAAATTCAGTTGCAAGATTCCACCCGAACAAACATACATACATTGCAAGTTTATAAAAAGCTTGTAAAAATATAATAAAATTAAAGATTTCTACGTAGGCTTTGTGTTTTCTAATTTGTTTGTATTTTTTTGTGTGTATATTACTAATATTATAAATTCGAAAACAACTCTGTCTCTGATTGATTGTTATGTTTTCAAGACTAACTGAACTGGACTGATTTCGATGAAATTTGGTATATACATAGATTATGATATAGATTGAGAAGATGGCTACATTTTACTTGACTGCGCAGAAGGGAGGTATTGTTTTTTTTGACAAACCACGAGTGCGAAGCCACGGGTGGGTCAGCTAGTAGGCTACAAATACAGGTGGCCTAATCGCTAAATACAGAGGATCTTTTAATTTCGCGAAAGAATGGCTATTTTTTACATACGATTTATTGATCGAGCGAGCGAATCGTCTCAGTTTCGTGATTGATCAAAAAATGCTTTTGTCCTTCTGTCTGTTCTCGCCTACAGGCCGGATTTTTCAAACGATTTTGACAAATATTGGCACACAAGTTCCTTGATTTATTTAAATTTATTAGTCGATTGCGTTTTTTATTGGGAGAAAATAGGGGGGAAAGGGGGAAGTTTCCTGTAGCGTTATTTATCGACGGAATTCAATAAAATTTGAGCGGCACACTAAGGATAAATTCGACACAAGGTTTGCGAAAGAAACTCGAAAAGGGGGGAGTGGAGGGGGGCATGGGAAGGGGGAGGCGTTTGTTATAGTGTTATACATAATTGGATGGACAACTACTTACGTATACCAATCAGATAACGCAGTTCTCTCTGCCTTCTTGAGATGAACCCGAAGACACCAGATTCGACTTCCTAAGACCAAGGGAACGCGAGTAATCGCTAAAACCCGCGAAAGGGGAAAGTGTCAGTTATTGCATCATTATAAGGGCTCGCAAGGTTCTCACAGAACCACTAGTCTACAATGCAAAATAAACTAAATGTTATGCTTGGACTTGCCTGTGACTATCTTCTAGCTGGTTTTTCTAACGGATCTTTATACAAAGTAGAGAGTTGAAGATCCTCGTTTTATTCAAATGCGTTTAATTGGTTTTGTCCTTGTACGACAATTGTTTTATTCGACCTACTCAGTTTACTGTCATAAAATAAATGGGCTTTTTCACAACTACTTTGAAATCTCCTGGACGAATGAATGAATGAAATGAATGAATGAAATGAGTGAATGTATGAATATTGTACGCCACAAAAGAAACAAACACAAACAATCTTGCCAACCTAACTGACGCTAATAGTAAATAAAAAGAGGGATGTTAAATGAGTGCGTCTCTGTCTGTCTATAGCATCGTAGCTCCAAAATGGATGGACCGACTCGGATGCTGTTTTTTAAACAGAAAGCTATTTTACCTAAGGTATGTCCGTTTTAAACACCCGACGCAAAAAGAAGATGTCTTTAATTTTTTTTTAAATAATTTACATTTTTATTATTTATAACATTAGTTTCCATTTTAAAACTGAGAATATAACGAGGTCCCTCGACTAAAGGATATAGTAGCGAAACAACAACTGCAGGGCCGGAATGATAACAGCAGTTTCAAGTTGAATGAATAAATAGGCAAAACTGCCGGAAACTGGTGCACGTCTTCCATCAGCGATTCGACAAAACTCGGCATTGCACTTCGGGGAAATTACTTGGGACGTTTTCTGAAGCCTTTATTCTGAATGATTGCTGGTTGCTAATACTGATTTAATGCAGTGGGTTTGTAGATTTTGTACAAAACTGGAAAATATCGGTTTTAGCGATAAGACCGCCCATTGTAATTTCCTTTTTTTGTGTTTATTTCTTTGTAATGGAATTTTGTTTGATGTGCATGAAAGAGTATATCTATCGACCTTTAACTAATGAAAACTTTATTATAATAATAATATATCTTTATTTCAGGCAACATTGGAAAACTTAATTCCACAGCCCATATAAATACCTTAGTAAATACCATATACCTTAGTGCATACATATAATACTTAAAACTATTTACTGACACGTATTCTGCAAAGTGTGACGCACTTGCGCTGTGTGTGTAACGAAACAACACACTTTTTGGCCAAAACTTTTCTCGCAAAGAATTTGCGACAGTACATCGAGTTCTCAAAGTATTTCTGCGGTACAACGCCTGCCTACTCCTTCAATATTCATTTGCATTCAACATCCGAGCTTTGTGTCGTAAGACAATAGAACTTTCGAGAACCTTCGTAAATGGGGTGCTATTCGTAACTATGCTCGAAAATACACCGGTGAAATCTTTTTTCTCTTTCAGAAGTCTCTTCTTACTATTATTAATTGTTATGCCTGCGAGTTCATTTAATAATCAATACATGTTATTGTTTTCGGTATTCTGGTGGTACTCTGAGCAAAAACCAATGACGTAAAAAAATGAAACAATGAAATACAGTATGTATTTCACACAGGATGTATGTATATGTCAAAATTATTGAGTTATTTATAAACTAGTGGTTCGCCCCGAACTGAGATCTCGCGAGTTTCCCATAAAAACAAAAAAATATTATTTGTAATATTCGACTTTCAAAATAGTGTCATGAAATCAATAACCATTGTACTTGACCTACAGTTTCATTCAAATTACAGGTACCGGGAGTTCATGTTAATTGGTTAATGTTTTTGGGGTAGAAGTTGCAGTTATTCCAGATTTCAGACTGTATCCTATATTTGTGTCACTAAAGCTACACGCATACCAAATTTCAGCACTGTGAGGTTACTGGTGTACACTGTGAATTTTGTCAAATTTCAGTTTTATTATGGCTGAAAAACTACAAGGTTTAAACTAAAATAAAACCGGGTCGATATGTACTCACAAAGACCTTTTAATAGACGTGACAGTTCACCGAATAGTCTCATTTTGCCATTATCTATATAGCAAATTTCACGATGATCGGATAAACACTTCGAAAGTTATCCTCGGACAAACAAACAAACATACATACATACATACAACGCCGATTTGCCCAAGCTGATTTGGAGATCTCGCTTTGTTCGATCAATTATTATCTCAAGATCTATCAAGATTCTTTTCATTCTACATCTACAAGCAGCATTTTTTTAGTTTTGCTTTGTTATAATAAATTCCGTATGTTATTTTAAATTTTCTGGACTCTAAATTGTTTGAAGTTATACGAATTTGTTTGTGTTTTAAACTCCAGAACGAGTATTTGCTCTGTTTAGCTATTTATTCCCATTAGAGTATTGGAAATATGTGTGCATTTGCATTCAGTATGAGAGCAGTATATTGTACTCGGATGACGGCGGGCGGTACGTGAAAATGGTGTTTTGCACTTTCGATTTGAACTTGGGTTAGTATGGAAATTGTATTCTTTATACTCTACAACAGAAAAGTAGTAAATGCACAGCTAGAAGCTTAAACAAGTTCTGTCTGAGATCCGTAGACGACACACTCCTTTATGACAAATACTTAAATCATTACACATTTAGGTGACCGTTACGCTTCGTAGCTCGAGAACGAATGAGTTAAGACGTGTCTTCATCTCACACACCGGCGAAGCCGGTGTGGGGGATGCAGTGCCGGGCTTTTTGGCCCTTTCCTGCGGAGTTCTTACCGCCCCCGTTTGAACGGGGGGGTCATCGGGTCGGCTCGCGGAGCCTCAGGTTTGCTACTCACGCGTTACTGGCCGCCCGATGCTCACTCCGCAGGGAGGATCTTCGGACAGTCGCCGCGCAGGTAACTTCAAAGGAAGATGGGTAGGGGGAAGGGATGAGGGAGGGATACCCCGATCTGACGACGCCTGGTCGCGTCGTCAGTGTCTGTGGCCAGTTCCCGCGGGTACGGCTTACTCTTCGGTGGTCTTTCTGCGAGAGGGGCCAGTTCTCGCAGATGATAGTAAGTGGAGTTATCTAGGCGCTCAAACATCCTGGTCGCTAAGCGGCCTATAAATTAATCCAGATTTTCAATTTTCAGGTCCCGCTGTATGGTGGCGTTTCGAACGTACCGTGGCGCGTTAACGATCGTCCGGAGGCATAGGCTTTGCTGACTTCGCAGTATCTTTCTGTGGCCTTTGGCTAGCAAAGCATACCACGCGGGGGCCGCGTATGTGAGACGCGGGCGGACGTACGTCTTATACAATCCAACCTTCATTCGGAGCGGAATGTTGGACTGCAGGACGGGCTTGAGTAGCGCTCGGGTTACGCTCGCTAGACCTCGGACGTCCCTTGCGTGCTTTCTCATCGTGAGGTTGCGGTCTAGAGTTACTCCCAGGTATTTCGCCGTGTGCGACCAGGCCACGGGTTGTTCCTCCAGAGTGAGCTTCGGCGGCAGGGTGAGCCTCTTCGAGAATGCCACCGCCTGTGTTTTACTCACGTTGACACTCAGTCTCCATTTAGTAAGCCAGGCGGGGAGCTCTGTTAGGACCCTTTGCATTTTGGTGGCGGCGTGGTTAAGGTTCATCGACTTGGTGATGTATGCTGCGTCGTCCGCGTAAAGGGCCAACAGAGCGTCTTCGGTGATAGGAATGTCATCGGTGTATCGTGAGTAACACACAGGGGAGAGGCAGCTGCCTTGCGGTACTCCCGCCTCGATGGGTCGTCTAGAGGAGAGCGCTTGCTCCACGCGCACTGAGAAGCTGCGGCCTTGTAGAAACGACGCTATTACCTTCACCACCTTCTGCGGTATTGGTGAGGTAGCCATCTTGTAGAGGAGTCCTGCGTGCCAGACTCGGTCGAACGCTTTTTCCATATCCAGGAATACTGCGACTGAGTGTTCGCGCCTGTTGTAGGCGGTGGTGAGGTGATGCAGTACCCTAGTCAATTGAAGCGTCGTGCTGTGTTCAGACCGAAATCCGTATTGTTCTGGACGCGGGGGGATATAGGGATTAATGTGGGTGAGGAGGAGCTTTTCAAACAGTTTCGATAGGCTGGGAAGAAGGGTGATAGGACGGTAGCTCTCTGGGAGCAGGATGTTTTTGTCGGGTTTCGGTATCATGATAACCCGGCCGGATTTCCAGGGGGAGGGGAAGTGACCGCTTCGCATGATCCCGTTAAAGAGCCGGGTCACGGAGGCGATCGTTTTGGGGGGGAAGTGACGGATGGCAGCGTTCGTTATATTGTCTTCGCCGGGTGCCTTCCTTGGCTTTGTCCGACATATGGCCCGTTGGACTTGCCCGGGAGAGAAGAAAATACCTTCTGCGGTGTCTGCCTCCTGGGTATCGGCCTTGAGGTATGTAGTTTTCGACAAAGGCTTCCACTTCTATTGTGTGTGCCGGGTCTTTGTCTGGATTGTTTTTGAACTGTGCCTCAAGGCTATCTGCGAAGATTTCCGCTCTGTCTTCAGCTCGGTATCTGGGGTTACCATCTTGGTGTCTGAGAGGTCGAATCGGGGTTGGTGTGTTCCTCAGCTGTCGACAGAGTTTGTGGAGTGATGCCCAGTCATCTGTGGCGTCATCTATCCTTCTCTCCCATTTCTTGGCTTTGTCTTCTTGCAGCTCTGCCTTCACCTCGTAGCAGAGGGCGTTCAATTTTGTTTTCAGACGTGGGTCCCTTGTTCTCTGCCATTCTTTCCTCAGCCTACGTTTCTCTGCTAGGAGTCTGGTCAGGTGTGCCGGTGTTTTGGTGAGTCTGTTTTGACGTGGCGGTAGTGAGGCTTCGGAAAGTGCCCCTTGAATTGCGCTCGTGATCTCCCCGGCCAGTTGGTCCACGTCTGCGGGGTTTTTACTGGCCTTGTGGGGGTTGCGGTGTGTAGGCTTCTGAGAATAAGGCCCAGTCGATTCCAGGTCTTGGTGGAGGAGGTTTTAGGGCGGCCGGGCTGGTTTCCACAACCATCAGGATTGGTTGGTGGTCCGACTGCAGTTCGTCCAGGAGTACCTCCAGCTTTGGGTGTTGAGGCAGCTGTGCGTGGACTGCGAGGTCGATGACGTCTGGAAGTTGGCTTGCTATGTCTAGGTAGTGGGTAGGCGTATCAGTGCCTACGACCTCGTAGCCGTGAGAATCTGTGTATTGCTGGAGAATACTCCCGTCTCTGTTTCTGGTGCTCGAGTTCCAGTTCCTGTGCTTGCAGTTCCAGTCCCCGGCCGCTATGATTGGGCGTCCCGGTGCGGTTGGCAGCAGCTTTTGGAGGTCCATATGTGCTAGGGGCGTTCCTGGGGGGTGGTAGATGGAGTGGACTTGGATGGGTGTTCCGTCTATGCAGATCTCAACCCCCAGTGCCTTCATGGACCTCAATTCCAGCTCTGGGAGCGGCTGGTGTATCAGGCGTCTTCTCACCAGGACGAGCAGGCCCCTGATGCATCTTCCTTCCGCGTTCTGGTCGTCCCTTCGGTAGATGTGGTAGCCCGGGAACTTTGGCTTGTCTGATGGCTTGAGGAGGGTCTCGCTGATGAGAACCAGGTCGATGTTCTGCTCTTTCAGTAGGGGCCTCAGTAGCAAGGTTTTGTTCCCTTTGTTCTTACTTATGAGGCCCCGAGCGTTCCAGAACAGGATTCTCAGCTCCCTACCTTGAAGAGTTTCCCGATCCCGCTGAGCACTATTGGGATCGGGTCTCCCCCCGTTCGTAGGGTTTGCAGAACCTCCTGCAAGATTTGTAGGGCCGTGTCCAGCAGCTCCAACCGGTCGCTGTCGTAACGGTGAGTGGTCTTGGGCGGTAGGGGTGCAGGTCTGTGCGGTTTCCCCCCCCCCCTGCGCTTGGGTTGTTGCGGTGGTGGTGGTTGCGGGTTGGAGTGCTGGCTCAGTGGGTGGTGTTCCTGTTCCTGGGGGGCGGGGGTCGGGAGGGCTCCTGGCCTGGGAGTCCGTTTCCCGATCCCCACTGGTTGGTTGGTCCGAGGGGCTGCGGGGGGCCCCATGGGGGAACGTCTGAGTCTGAGGATGAGGGGTCCTCAGTCACTCTCACCCGCTTGGTCTTTCTCCTCCTCTTCTTTGTGGCCTTCCCTGTCTGCGGGTTGTTCGCTGGGGCCATCAGCGACTGGCCCGCGGTCTCCTTCACCGTGTGGTGGAGGGGTGTGTGTGGGACCGGGGGCCGAGACTAGGTCTGGGTCTGGGGGAGTACGGGGTTGTGAGCTCCGCTGTTCGCTGAGCGCTCCCTTCTACCTCCTCGATGGGGGGCCGCGGATGCGGTAGTATGGGCCGTGGTGCCCGCCCTCTTGTTTCTCGTCTCCTTTTTGTAGACCGGGCACGTCTTGTTATTGGCAGTGTGTGCCCCCTCGCAGTTTATGCACGTTGGGGGCATTTCGCGCGGTCGGGGGCAGTCGCCCGCGAAGTGCGGTCCTCCGCACGGTACACAGGCGAGTGGTCGGTGGCAATTATGGCTGCTATGCCGGAAGGCTTGGCAGCGGTGACACTGAGCGAGGCCCTTTTTACCCCTCCAGCTTTCTATTACCACCCCGGGCATGTTCAGCAGCTCCGTCACATTATAAATGTCCGGGGTGAGGTTGGGGGTTTTCTTAAGAATATGCACCCTGGGCGACCTTTGGATGGGAGGACGGCCCGTATGGCCTCCGGTTCAAAGCCTAACCGGCGGAGGTCGCCCTCTATTTCTTCGGTTGGGGTGTCGGCGGGGAGTCCACGAATTGCCACCTTTAGACTAAGCTCCTCGGGGAGAGCGTAGGAAAACCATACGACTTTTTCCGTACGCTCTATTGTCGTCAGATAAGCCTGTACGGTGCGGTATTCTTCTCCGGTCGCTGGCGAGAATCTAACTCCTTTTCCGTACGGGCGGGCGTTTGGTGGGTGGCCTAGGCGTTCCTTGAGCGCTCTAAAGTGCGTGGCCCAATTTGGTAGCATTTCCACTATTAGTGGGGGGTATCTCGGCTTAATAGCGGCGATCGGCTTGTCGGTGTTTGACGCGCCTTCCGGGCTAGGGGGCCGAGGGGGTGGGGGGGTGGTAGATAGTGTGGGTGAAGGTACCTTTTTTGCTCCTGCAGCTGATGCGTAGGAGGCAGCCTTTGATGGCGAAGGCTGCTGTTGGTCCTTGGGCGGCGGCTGCGGGCGTTCGGGCCTGGGCGCGCGTTGCGGGAGTGGTGTGAGGTGGGGCTTGGCGCATCTGCGCTTCACTTCCTCCTCCGATGGGCTGTCGTCGTCCCGCTTCCTACGCAGACCTGGGATCGGGACGTCCGGGATCTTGAGGGTTTTGTGCCTCTCCACTGCGGCGGCTTCCTCGGGCGTGGGCGTCGCTGGGGCCGAGAGGTTCTTCTCGTCCTCCTCAAGGGTACTCCTCAGTACGCTGAGGTATTTGGTGGGGAGGCACTTTGCCTCGATTAGCCTTTCCAAGATGATGTAGCTCCTGTCGATCTCGGATCTGGGCGACAGAGGCTTCATCACCTGTGGCTTGGGCGGATTTGGCGGAGGCATCTTGTCCGCGGAGGTGGGTGGGGTGCCTACCGGCACTGGGCGCGGTACTGGGGTGCTGGTCTTCTTCTTCCGCTTCTTCTCCAAGAAGCGTTCAATCACCTGCCCTACGATCTCGGATCGCGAACGCGAGGCCGAGCTGTCGCGGCCCGAGCTGGACGCGCGATTCGAGGGCAGGGATGTGTCGGAGGTTTCCGGGAGCAGGGAGTCCTTACGGGAGCTCCGACCTTCACGGGCGGGCCCACCGGAAGGGGCGTTAGTGTCCGACATCACGCGTGGTTACACACAACACGGAACCAATAGAGTTAACGGCACAAAACTACACAATCACAAAACACGAAACACGTAGTTGCGGCACTCGCCTTCGCGCGACCGGGGACTAGCGAGACGACGCCGGCACCGTGAAACCGTAATCCCGTTCGGGTTTAGCGGCTCGCGGTACTGGGTACTCCTATCTCGCAGTCCGGAACTCGAGGGGAAAGGCGGTCCCCGCACACTTTTTACAGCGGGTCGGACTCGGCAGACGTTTCCAGAAGAAAACGCTGCCGAGATCGTTCGGAGCAGAGGGTCCGTGCGCGCGCGAAAAACTTTAGTGGACGCGGTAGGCGAATGAGCCGGTCCGGAATGAGTTGAGAACGACTAATCTCGCTGTTGGCCTCTGAGACAGTTGCAGCTTAACTGAACTTTTGACGAGCGCAGATGGCGCTCAGCCCAGTAAGTTGTTTGAAGAGGCAACTAGCGCAAGGGCACCACTTAGGTACGAGCCTCGGCTTGGGCAGTTGCCAGGGTGGGGATAGGAGAGAAACGCCCGGGTACATGTCTGTACCTCGTATAGGCGGCGACTGAAGGGACTCGTCGACCTTGCCGGCGAGGTCAGTGTATCTGTGAAGTGTTTGCTCTGTCTGATATAGAGTGATGTCTGTCTCAGAGATCGCTTCCGCGTTAGCGGAGGTGATTTCGTCATCCGGGTATATGAGCTCTTACGAATAGGGGTCAATGCTTAAATAGTCACGCGATGGTGGTGCGACTTTTGTTTAAAAATGAATATTAAACTAGTAAATATTGCTGAATTAATCATAATACTATACAATTCAGTACGTAATTACAAGTAATCGTATACACAATTATTTTAAACAAGGTGCCAAAATATAAATTCAATTATAACTTACTTCCGCCAATATTGCATTGATCATAAACGACTGAATTAATAAATTGCAATCAATTAATAAATAATACCATTAAATATATATATAAATCAAAGAGATAATTTTTAGGCAAGCTAACATGTGGCTGTTTTCTGTTTTATTTTTGTTTTTGTTCCCGACATCTTTCTTTACAATGTTCAAACGTAGAAACCTGTTATTAGCCTTGCGTTTAGTTCTATAAGTAGTCATAATAAATTGTATCGCCGTTGTTTTCTCTAAATAAAATAAAAATTAACTAGCTCTTCAAAGAAAACTGTTGTTAGTGTTAAACTCGCCTTTCATCATCATCATATCAGCCACGTCGTCCACTGCTGAGCAAATGCTTCCCCTTAGATTTCCAGAGCGTCCGACCTTGTACGGGCTGCACTCAACTCGTAAATAAGAGTCTAAACCTTTAAATAACTCTACCACTAGAGTAAGATCTCGCCCGGAATTTATGCCACCATTACCTATTTCTGCCGCTAAGCAGCATTGCTGTATTTCGGTTTGAAGGGTATGGTTGCCGGTGAAATTACTGACACATAAATAAATAAATAAAATAAATATTGCTGGACATTTCACACAGTGCTATCTAGCCCCAAACTAAGCAGAGCAGAGACTATGGGAACCAGATAACTGATAGAATACTTATATACGTTTTTTTTGTAAATACATACTTATAATACATAGAGAAACAACCAGACCTGGAACAAATATCTGTAGATCATGCAAACATTTGTTCCGCGGCGGGAATCGAACCCGCTACCTCCTGCGTCTCAGTCGGCTATTCGCCCACTACACCAAGGAGGTCGTCTTATAAGGCTTTACACTTGTATTAAAAAAAAGTGTTCTGTAAGGTTTTGTCTTTAATCTTCATCGTCGTCTTCGTCTTCGTCTAAAGTCTTTTTGTATTTCTCATAAGAGGTGAATTTTGTTGTTTGTAGGATATCAGAAACTACGAAACCGGTTATGAAAATTATTGTACTGATCGAAAGCTAGGTACACTATCTCTGAGTGTTATATGCTATATTTTATTTTGATAAAAGTATCTAGACATAGTAACAAAAATAGCTTTTTAAACCTCTCTGCACAATATATTATGTTTCTACGTAAGGTCTCAAAAGTGTTTTATTTCAAAAGTACTGGCCGTTAAAATACTATAGGTATAATTGCAGACTACAACGAAATTAGCTTTTTGGATATTTAATGAGAGAAGCTAACTAGGCCAACTCGCCACAAACCTAACCACATATCATTTTGTAACAGATTCATGTTCCGCTATATACTTCCTGGATGTAGTATTGACATATACTCGTACCACAGAGATTTCGCGACAGACTGTCATTTTGTCATGTGTGTCTACCAAGAAGTGTTCAAGTCTAAGATTAGTCACTGAAGCTAATCAGCTTGCAAGGATTTTTTTCTGTATATCTATGTTTAAAAAAAACTAGGTTAACATGTATCCATTTGATCGAGCGAAGCGAGATTTCCAAATCAACTTGGGCAAATCGGCGTTGTATTTATACATGTATGTATGTTTGTTTGTCCGAGGATAACTTTCGAAGTGTTAATCCGATCATCGTGAAATTTGATACTTAGGTAGGTAGTGATTGCACAATTCTGGTGTGACTAAATGAGCTAAAAATATTGGGGGGTTGTTGAGATATTGGGGTTCAAGAGGGGTAAAAAAATGAAAATGAGACTATTAGGTCAAGTGGAACGTCAAATGAAAGGTTTCTGTAGGTCAAGTAAGTTGGTTGTGCATTTCGTGGCACAAATTTATTGGTTAGGCCGGCATGCGCAAAGATCTCTTAATGTATTTAGCGACAAAACATGTTTGAATTTGACGTATTTGTATGATTTGACAACTCCTGAAATCATATTTGGCCACTAAATACGTTTAGGCATCGTTGTGCAAGTCACCCTAAGAATAATACATATTTTGTTTGTTTTTTGGGAGATTCGCGAGATCTCAGTTCGGGGCAAACCACTAGTTATTTTCAAATTATGTATCAAAGTTTTTTGAATACGACATTTTTCAATCTATATACCAAAAACAATGGGATACATAGGTTAGTAGTTTGATAATACTTTGCTTTGTTTCTGGTAGAAATACTATACCATTGGCATAATATATTAATAGCTACCAATCAGCGGTCCCGCTTACATTTGTATATTAAGCAGTTGATCTGCATAACGAACACTCACGCACATTATCGCCTGATTTTGGATTATTGAATGTAATGATCCAATTTAACGGATCATTGTCATCGCTATAATCTGATTAGTTAGTCACACTACTTAGGGTCTATGCACACCGCGTATATTAAACGCGCAGACAACACGCAAATGACGCGCGCTAACGCGCTACAAACGCGATTCCTAACCTACTAGTGTAGTAATGTAGTAGAACTAGTGGTTCGCCCCGAGCTGAGATCTCGCGAGTTGCCCATAAAACCAAACAAAAAAATTCTAAGTACAAGGACTGCGGAAGAAGCCGCAATAAACGCACTCGAAAATTATGCAACATGTGCAAAATATTTATTTGTGGCGATCATTCGAAGGTTGTATGTCGTCTTGTTTAGAAAACACTAATTAGTATTTTTGATTTTTTGTGATTTTTATGCCATTTTAGAGATTTTTTTATTTTGTTGATTTTTTTAAATTCAAAGGATGTGATTCGTTTTTATTGATTACTTTTAATACAGCAATACTTTAATAACACTATGACAATAATAATTAAACATAGATTAGATTAGATTAGATAAAACTTTATTGCACACTACGAAACAAATACATATAAAAAACAACTACGTAAATCTATGGATACAATGGGGGTCTTATCGCTAAATAGCGATCTCTACCAGACAAACTTTGAATGGAATGGACTGTGTAGACATTATCTGGGGTGTAATGGTGTACCTAACATACTACATGTACATACATTCTAATACTAATTATATAAAAATAAAAAATATAAAACTTACATAAATTACATGAACCTAAATAATAACTACTCATAATAATTTATAGATACATACTTAGACTTATTTAAAAAACAAATAATTAATAATAAATATATACATAGTTGAAGCTCAAACGTATTTTTATTTGAATATATAAATGGTATGCAATAGTACTCCACGCGACCAATCAGGTCAGGTTTTAGTACGTGACCTTCGACACTGAGATATCTCGTCGCATAACCTTGAATAAAAGTCCTTTCTCCACTCTATGAGTTTAGAATTAGGTAGGTTAAAATTGTAAATTTCTGATATTCTGATATCAAATGGCATTACCTATTCCTAAATTGTAAAAATAACATACCAATAAACATAAAATAAGTTTATTAAAACAAGCAAAGCAAAGTTTAAATCATAGCCAATCTAAATTCGGAGCGCGTGCCTGTGAATATCCTCGTTTCTGCAACTGTGGCAACAAACGAATTTATTGTTATTAGAGTTCAAATCTACCGCCGTAACTAAGTCCTAAACGAAAAACGCCGAAAATATTATGAAAAACTGCAACTTACCAATGTCCTTGGGAAATCATTGATTTATAAAATAAAATAAATTGATGCTAATAATGCTAATGCTTCAATCACAATAAGATTCGTAGATAAAGCGATCAGAACGTCTTAAGGCAACATTAATGCAAATATCCTCTATACTCTAATTAAGTTACTGACAAATAAATTTCTTACAATAAAAATCAGTTGGGGTGTCTGAGATTTTGAATTATTTCATGAAGACGTACATCATTTATATGATATTTTTACCAGAGTTTTACAAATGAGTTTCTAAATCATTCCCCAAGGCTTCCGTACTCGTATCACCTTTCTATCTATAAAATGCTGATGTTTGATCCGGTAAATATTTGTAGCGCACGCATCTTTAGGGTACTATTTTCCTTTACCACATTTTTGTGAAAATGTATCGATCATTTTATTAATCGGAATTTTTCTACGTACCTTGTTCACCAATTTAGGTGTTGCCTTCACCAACATATCGAAAAATAATTTTATAAACATAATTACTATTAGTTCGCCCCGAACTAAGATCTCGCGAGTCTCCCATACAAACAGAAAAAAAATTATTTGTAATCTATGACTATCAAAACAGTGCCATGAAATGCACAACCAACTCACTTGACCTACAGTTTCATTCAAATTACCGGCAACGGTTGTAAATGTTAATTGGTTACATTTTTCTGAGGTAGAAATTGCAGTTATGGTGGATTTCAGACTTTTCCCTATATTTTTGTCACTAAAGCTACAAGCATACTAAATTTCAGCACAAGTGACCCACGTCACTGGTGTACCCTGTGAATTTCGTCAAAGTTCAGTTTTTATTATGACTCAAAACTACTCAACTACTTCAACTAAACGTTCCACTTGACCTAATAGCCTCATTTTGATTTTTTTTACCCCTCTTAAACCCCAATATTTCAATAACTCCCCAAAATTTTAACTCATTTAGTCACACCAGGATTGTGTCATCACTTCCTACCTATATACCTTTCACAATGATCGGATCTACGCTTTGAAAGTAATCCTTAGACAAACAAACATACATACGTAGGTACATACAACGCCGATTTGCCCAAGTTGATTTGGAGATCTCACTTCGCTCGATCAATAAAATAAACGGAACGACTGCGGCAAAATATTAAACCGCACGCTCTTATTCTTTGTATTAAGATAGACCTTTTCAGTAAATTCCTATTCACTACCCTAACTTCCTTTCAGAAACTGATTTCCGATGTATTCACATTTCAGTTCAATATAAATACAGTTTGTGTATATCGGTCACGTGAGCACATTGGTCAAACGGCCGAATCGTAAACGAGTTTATGGCTTCACTCCCCTCGGCCCGTAAAATGAATGTCAGTAGCACCTCAGTGCGAGTGCTTTCAGATTTACGGATTTACTGACGGCTGGAGTATAAAGCGGTTGGGATGTAGGACGTCAACTCGGTAACAACTTGGTATACTTAACTAGGTATAACCTGCCTTGATTCAGAAGTAATACGTTAAATAAAGAAAGATAGACGCCGTGCCACCTTACTGATAACTGCATCCACCGAATGATGCGTACCTATGTAATTTAACCCTTTAAAATCCAGCTTAGGGAGCGAATAATATTTAAAAATCTACAGTGTTTGAAGCGAGGGTTTTGACAGGCTTAAGCCCATAGACAATATTTTTTTCCACACTACGCAAAGGTTAACTGGAAGAGAATGCTTGTTAGCGTTAAGTTCGCCTATGTACAGATATATGTATTTTTGTGCAATAAAGAATTTTCAATCAAACATTTGATAGAAATAGAAACATTTATTTGACACGACACAAAATAAAAATAAAAGCACAAATGAAGATAGTGAAATCCTACAATACTACAGCTGTCAAGCTACGTAATGGCTGCCAATAGGTATTATAAATGCCTTGAAAATTGAAAAAATTTGAGCTGGTTTTAAAAATATTGGAATTTTCCGTAGTGTTCCGTATGTGCCACGAAAGATATAACCAACTAACTAATTTCGTTCAAATTACAGGTAACGGGAGTTCATGTAAATTGGTTACTTTTTTTTGGGGTATAAATTGCAGTTATTCTGGATTTCAGACTTTTGCCTATATTTGTGATGCTTAAGCTACACGCATACCAAATTACAGCAATGTGGGGTCACTGGTGTACCCTGCGAATTTTGTCAAAGCTTAGTTTTTATTATGGCTAATAACTCAAAAACTACAAGAACTTTAATAAAAATATAAACGGGGTCAAAATGCACTAATGAAGATCTTTCATTTGACGTCTCACTTGACCTAATAGTCTCATATTCATTTTTTTTTTACCCTTTTGAACCCCAATGTCTCAACAACCCAAATTTTTAGCTCATGTAGTCACACCAAAATTGTGCCATCATTACCTACCTATGTATCAAATTTCACGATGATCGGATCAACGCTTCGAAAGTTATCCTTAGACAAAAAAACATAATACATACATACATACAACGCCGATTTGCCCAAGTGACACTCCGCACAATTATTTTTTTATTCCTCGCCGCTATTTTTCCTGTCACAGACTCACAGCACAGTACATATTTATGTTATAGTTTTGCAGTGCTTCGTTTTTGAACACTCAAGGCTATATGGGTTACAACTATAGTTCATGCATGATTCTATATTTCATGCACGTCACGCAAATTAAACTATTATTTTGTTTCCATTTCGAAACTCAGCTTCAAAGCGTTTCCGATCACAATCCTATTTGGATTAGCGCATTGATTCGAATAAAGACCTACAATTCAATTGAACGTCCCTCAAATAAATCCCTCTAACCTAGGCTAGAAGCTTTGCTGTTGTTTGCGATCGACTTAGCGACCGATGTCAGAAGCAAAGCCATTACAAATCATTTGCATCGATATTTACGAGTCTACATTATGCCGTCAAAGCTAATATACATACGTGAATTATATCAGTTGCGAAGTTAATTGCGTTAAAGTTCTTTAAACTGACCTTATAATTAGATATAACTATTCGTCCGACATCGGTCGCTACGTCCTAACTGACAATATAAACACTGACTGACATGTAATTGATCAAGCGAAGCGAGATCTCCAAATCAATTTGGGCAAATCGGCGTTGTATGTATGTGTAAAAAAAATAAAAATAAATAAATATTTCTGGACATTTCACACAGCGCTATCTGGCCCCAAACTAAGCAGAGCTTGTACTATGGGAACCAGATAACTTATAAACTTTTTTTTGTAAATACATACTTATAATATATAGATAGAAAAACAGCCAGACACGGAACAAATATCTGCAGATCATGCAAACATTTGTTCCGCGGCGGGTATAGAACCCGCTACCTCCTGCGTCTCAGCCGGCTTTACGCCCACTGCGCCACGCAGGCAGTCTGTATGTGTGTATGTTTGTTTGTCCGAGTATAACTTCCGTAGAGTTTATCCGATCATCATGAAATTTGGTATATAGGTAGGTAGTGATGGCATAATTTTGGTGTGATTCAATGATCTAAAAAATGTTAGGGGTTTGTTGAGATATTGGGGTACAAGAGGGGTAAAAAAATGAAAATGAGACTTTATATTAGGTCAAGTGGGACGTCAAATGATAGGTTTTTCATTAGTATGTTTGAACCCCGTTTTATTTCTAGTTTAATTGTTGTAGTTTTTGAGTTATTAGCCATAACAAAAACAAAACTTGTGCTGTAATTTGGTATGCGTGTAGCTTTAGTGACACAAATATAGGCAAAAGTCTGAAATACAGAATAATTGCCATTTGTACTCAAAAAAAATAACCAATTAACAAGAACCCTCGTTACATCTAATTTGAATGAAACTGTAGGTCAAGTAGGATGTTTATGCATTTCGTGGCACCAATTTATTAGTCAAAGATTGATGCCGGCATGCACAAAGATCACTAAACGTATTTAGCGACTAAACATGTTTAAATGTAAAGTATTTGTATGATTTGACATTTCCTTAAATCATATTTAGCCACTAAATACGTTTAGGCATCGTTGTGCAAGTCGCCCTAAGATTTTAATTTTAATTATTTAATTGTATATCATTTTGTATCTGTCAAAGCTGCAATTTAAATAATATTGTACCTGTTCATACATAACATGAATTAGCATTATTTTATGAGTATGTACCTACCAGTGAAGTTGACGCAACTAAGTGTCCTATATGTACCCATGGTTTAAAATAAATGAATTGAATTTAATTTAACTCTTACGTCATTTATTCATTATTAAATTAAATATGATATAAATGCTTATAAATATAATATCTGCCTGGTAGAGTTTGCAAAGTTATACAATGCAACAATAATTAATTTCAGAATAATAATAGAATAATCTTAATGTCTAAAATTCATTAACAGAGTAAAATAATGATTCTGTAGCCATGTGGACGATAATTTCTTAATGTCCTAACTACAACTAGCGACGACTTCGTGACCGATAAGTCTTCGCTAACAATGTCAAGACATCCGGCTCTGAAATACGGAGCGAGTCCAATTAGCTTTTTAATAAAATCCATCCCGAGAAGAGGGTAGTTTTATTTACGTGTTAAAGTTTTCAGTTTCATCGTATTATACAGGAAATCTTATAAACTGAAAAGTTTTATAAGATTTTTCCCGATAAGCTTTACTGAAAATTATAAGAAAATGTTTGTTTTGTTTTCGTTCCGTTTTGTGGATATTAATATTAATCTCCAAGAGCAGGGTTCACTTAAAATGTCTGTCTTTTTGTCTCTGAGTGTCCCATTTTTGACACTTACTACAGCCAACCCTATAATCTGACAGATGACATGAGTGGAGTGGACGGGCAGTCTATGGTTGATGCACTGTCATGTTACTTGCGTTTTACCATATTGTATTTTTACCATTGATTGTGACGATTATCGAACATCGATTGAAACTCGTTCCGTCTTACAGAAGTAACTATTTACATAAAAATACATGTGATCCAAAAGAGTAAGTATCGTAAACTATAAATTTAAAAGTGCTTAACCCGATTAACCCAAACAATTAAAAGTACAGAATTCCGCGCGTTCCACCCTATAAATTAGAGGGACCATACTTTAATTCTCCACATTAGGGCATGTCACAGTGGTTTTAATTTCCCGCGCGGTTGGCATGACGTCACGAATAGATTTGGCTCAGCACAGTAAAAGTGCACTGATAAAGTCAAAGCATATAATACAATATTTGATATTGTCATCCTCAGATTATACAAACAAACAGATGGAGTGTACGCAACAAACAGTATGACGCCACTTATCATTCATGTGTGCGTGGCGATTACAAATAGCTCTGTAGGGACACGTGCATCAGTGTGCGTGTAATGATACCAGAAAAAGAAAAAAACTCCCTGTATTTTTTTAATGTCCTGTTACGACAACCGGTTCTAAAATTTTATTTGGATACATGAATTTGTTACTAATTGAATACAAATTTGTGTGAGTATTAGGATTGAACAATTGTTTAATTAACTAGTTTATTAAACACTTAAATATTTCATGTACCATTGTAAACGCATTGTAAAATTACAGAAGAAATAATATGTGAAGATTTTTATAACTAGCGGTCCGTCCGGTGTTTATTGAGGTTTACATGGACTTTAATGCCCTCCTGGCCGAATTACGGCTACGGCGGCCATCTCGCAAGAGACTAGCCAACAACGCAGGATATATTCTTGACTCCGGACTGTTATTAGAATTTGAAAAATTACAATAACACTTTTTGGAAAAATGGACTTTATAATAATACTTTAGTTTTTTCTGTAGTTATTATTATATAGTATATATATATATAGTATAGTATTATATATTATTATATAGTATATTCATTTCATTAGACTGATAAAAAAACATACATATGAATCCAAAATATTTATTAAAATCATAATAAATTATATTGCCAAAAAAATTAACCACCTTAATTTTGCACTAATTTCTTGTAATATTGACGTTTGGCTTCTACATGTCGAGAATTAGTTTCTAATTTTGCTATATAGTGCAATCGCACCATTAAATACTTTTCTATCAACAACTTCACCAGATTCACTCTGTGAAATTTTGCACATATTAAATATGATCTAGATATTTTTGGATATTTTTCCCGAAGCGAAGCGAGGGCGGATCGCTATTACTTCTCTATATATATCATTTATTATATATGTGTATATGTATATGTAATGTATATACATTGCATATATACATACGGAACTAAATTGTTATACATATACAATTATATTTAAAATCCCGCATAAGATATTAATCACCGAATCACAGTAAACGGCAATAACATAATTATAGAAATACATACAAATTCGGAATAACAATTTAGGCGTGAGATTACGCGTGGGAATCGAACCCACGTCCGTACATTTAACAGTCGGGCTAGCTAACGCCTAGATCAACAGGTAGTTTCCCCAATTGAAGGAAAAACGTTTTGCCGAAAACTGGCAACACAGTCGAACTATGTCGAGGTTTTGTGTTTCGAGACAACCGTTTAATTATTGGGTGAATAAATAATAAAATCAATTAAATAATTTATAGTTACTTGTGAAATGATACTCCATCCACTTTTTTTTGTTTTTGGGAACAACTTTTATACTGTTTAATAACACAAGACGGCATTTTTGATAGAAAATAATGAATCACTCGAGACGTTCAAGCAGTACGACGCTATCTTTAGCACTGCCGCGAGATTGTATTCGCTTTTAAATTTGTATTCGCTTGTGTGGCTTCACTCGCACGTTCGCCGCGCTCTATCTGTTTGTTTGTATAATCTGAGTTGTCATCATTTAAAAATGTATCTAATAAGATACATAACTTTGGCGCAATAGCGCCAAAGTTCAATAACTTAATACTTTGCCGTCTATATTTATCTTATCCGTCAAAGTTTAATCACCTAAAAGTAAAAGTCTTAAATTCTGGCGTTGAAAGCACTGGGTTTCGTGTCAACTCCTTCCAGCAGCCTTCTGCCAGTCCTAGTCCTCTGGCCAGATATAATCAACACGCGATACGGCTCTCTGATGACTCCGACGTTTTATACTGACAGTATTTTTGAAGATAGTTATTGTATACCGTAATAAATGTTCGCCGACAGTTTTAAAAATTCTCTACTCTCTATTTCCAAAACTGTCGATGTCGGTACCGTCTGAATTAACAATCTTACCGAAAACCCAAGCTTACCCCGAGCCAAGAACCTTTTTGAAATACTTTTTTCTTGTGTTACGCCTCAACTTCTTTTAGCACGACCAAGATGACTGGTAGATAATGCTATTAGCATTATTTCCTCATAGCACTATTATCTTTTGTGTGAAAGTATTATATAAATAATTAAGAACTGGCTTTTACCTAGAAGTCTATAATAAACCCTAAATATGTAGTATTTAATAAGAGTCCCAGCTGTATCCTTCTGAACTGTGGACGGACGTGTCGACGTTGGGGACAGGTGGCGACGAGTTGACATCTCGACGGGAGCCATGCAAGGGGTTATACGAAATCCCGAGTTGGATACTAGCTACGGCTTATCTCAAGCTTTCCATTAAGGGTTGGGGATGGCATGTCACTCGAACCTGCTGCCTGTAGCTCCTTAGTTCTTGAGCAAGGCAAGGCTAACGCGAGTGAAAAAAACACGAAGACAAAGTTACAGATTTTTTCTATGAATACTATAGAGCGTATATGTATAATAAAACAATTTATTCTCAACTGTTTCCTCCAAAACAAATCATAAATTTTCCTCGGATGTGCTTTAGAAATAGAAAGTTGTTTATACATATATTACACATTCTATGTACATAAAATAACAGGGTAATCTGACTTCGCAATGTGTGCTTCGTTCTATGAGCTAAGTTTAGTTCAGGTATCTCCGGAGATCTAGCCCTTAGCGGCTTACCTACCATTAAATTTGCATTATACTTGCAGTAGTAATACCGTGTTTTAAGACCGATGCACACCGGATGCGTACGCGTAGACTGCGTTGTAATGTATAGGACTATATGAGTAACAGTAAACTGGTTGCGTACACGTGCCCGTCTACGCGTACGTATGTGCAGCAGCCATTTTTCATGTGTGGCAAGGGTATTTTCAAAAATAATGGAGTGTAGTTATGCTTATTTTTAAAAATAAAGAAATGGTTCCTTTGAGTAAAATTTGTTATTTAGAGTACTTGCCATGCAGGTATGGTTAAAAAAACCATCCCGTATATACCCAACTATAAACCTAAATTATTATGCTTATAGAGAGACCTACAACGTTAAAATGTAGGTCTAAAGTGAGACCTTCAAGCAGCAAACGAACTCGCTTAATTTTACAAAAGTTAATAGTATTATTTTCTGGCATACATTCGGATGTAAGCCCTTTTGATCTGAATTTTACCATTTGCCGATCCGTCAACATATCCCAAATGTACATAAATGTCACCGAAGTCGTTCGAAGGTGAGTGCGGCCTTGGTTAGAAATCTCATTATTACCTACGTCATTTACTTAGAAAGTAGGTACATTCAGCAACGTGTAAAGTCACTGACATAGCCTCTCTGAACTTTAGCAGTTTGGCACTCTTTAGCAGGGGGCGAGGCACATAACTCAAAGAAATGACGGTGATTGGGGCACAAAGATTCTTGAGTGGAGACGACGCACTAGAAAATGTACCCTAGGACGGTCCCTCACTAGATGAAAGGATGATTGCTAGCGTTTTGTACACTTAAGGTCTACTCGAAAGTCGGTAAAAACTGAAAACCTGCTTTCTATTTACATCAATGTGGCCTATACCACATTTTATTGCTATGACCTATGTTAATGATCTTGGCTTTTATACTCTTTCCTTCCAGTCAGGATTAGCGTCACATAAGAGTTTAATGTTTTTTAATGTCTGTAATTTTATTATATATTTTACTTAGTCATTTAATATCTCACGAAAAACATACCCACTGATTTGCAGTCGACATAATCTTAGGTACTTTAATACTAGTGGTTCGCCCTGAACTGATATCTTGCGAGTCTCCGATTAAAACAAAGAAATATTATTTGTAATATTCAAACTATCAAAATAGTGCCACGAAATAAATAACCCTCTAACTTGACCTACAGTTTCATTCAATTTACAGGTAACGGGAGTTCATGTAATGTGGTTACACTTTTTTGGGGTACAAATTGCAGTTATTCTGAATTTTAGACTTTTGATTATATGTGTGTAACTTAAGCTACGCGCATACCAAATTACAGCACTGCGGGGTTAATGGTGTACCTTACGAATTTTGTCAAATTTCAGTTTTTATTATGGTTAAAACTACAAAAGACTTTACTAAAAATAAAAACGTATTCTAAATGTACTAATAAAGACCTTTCATTTGACGTCCCACTTGACCAAATAGTCTCATTTTCATTTATTTTTTTACCCCTCTTGAACCCCAATATCTCAACAACCCCCCAACATTTTTAGCTCATTTAGTTACACCAAAATTGTGGCATCACCTATGTATCAAATTTCATGATGATCGGATCAACGCTTCGAAAGTTATCCTCGGACAAACAAACATACATACATACAACGCCGATTTGCCCAAGTTGATTTAGAGATCTCGCTTCGCTCGATCAAGAATTCTACTCTAATTTAAATGCTAATAATTTTGATGTTTGCAACACAATATCGTCGTAAAGGCTAAATCGTATTCTAACTCATTCGAGTATTTAATCCATCGGTTATCAGTTACCACATCGGCGACACACCACAACCATTTATATTTGAGACACATATAGCCAAGCTCTTGACCACTACCTACCCTGCCTGATGACTCACGCCATTACTCGGCGTGACACAATATAAGAAGCACCGTTTATTAAATCACGCACGTAATCATCAACGTATTTTTTTTGTTTGATGCGGTAAACCCTTAATATACCGTGTTCTTAACAACGTTTGTTCTGGGAAAACAGAGATTTTAATTTTACCGTGTATATTCTCGCTAAGCCCTGTGTCGAAAAAAGAGTATAACTCCCCAGTATGTTGAACAATTTTAGCCAGCTTTAAGCAATAATTGTTCAGATTTCTGCTATAAAAAAACCCGTTGTGGTGTAATATGGCGTCGGATATCCATATTTTTAACATCCATTTATGTATAATCAGGGTAATGCATAATTTTCACATTCCGCATCCCTTTCATTCGTGAACCACAAACCATACATAAATTCAGCTGTAATTTTGTGTTCTTTCTAAATGCAAAAACGCTATTTCATGCTGATTACCATATTATAATAACTTCCAGTATTCGCTCAGCAGACCGTTTAATTTTTAATTGAATGAAAGGTCAAAGGGACTTTAAGACTTAGTAATATATAGAAAAACAGAATAATCTTAAGGAATATTATCATAATTAATTATTATGATTAATAAATAAATAAATATCATTAAATAGGTATCGACTTGACTAAACTGAGCGAATGGGTAGCCTACGCCGTCTAAAATCCTGTCATCATCATCATCGTAACAGCCATAAGACGTCCACTACTGAATCCTATAGATATAAAGAATATATCGCTGTATATACTCCTTAAAAAAACTATATAGAGTCTATATTATACATTTTTTTACAATAGTTTACCACTTCTGTATTTTTATGTCATAGATTAAGTAAAAAGATTTTTATAATTTCGAAGATTCGAATGATCACTACTTGTTTGTAAAAGTGAGGTAATTATAATGTATATGGTATGAGTATGCAGTGTTATAATATCATGAAAACTTACCAACAATCCTATATAGTTATTCCGCATTAATATATTATACTTTCGAAAAAGTAATAGCTCCATTGAGATCGTAACCCGGTGAACCATAGTGTAAGAGGTCAGGGGTTCCATGGGCAGAATCAACTGAAACACCGTGCATACACCACACTAAAAATAGAGACTAGAAAATGAATGATCATAAAAAATGCTTTATTGTAAACCTTAATAGCTAGTAACAGTAAATTAAAACAAGACCGCTCAAGTACGAGTGAGACTCGCGGAAATAGGATTCCGTGCTTACACTCGTGACTTAACTGTGCACCTCGCACTGTGACGTCACCGTCATAGTGATGCAATAGTTACTGAGCGCGTGAGGCAAACACGGGACGGGGAATCGGGAGTGGGTCGCATTCCAGGGAAGTGTACAGTTAACTCGCGCGTGTTATATATTTATGTTAATTTAGCAGCGCCATCTAGTTATCTGACTCAGAAACTAAGTAAACTTTTAAGACTAATTTCTAAGAAACTGTTCTAGATAGAGGCCTCGATTTATTTTTCCTGTAATCTTTGCATATATTTCTAATAATCATATAAATTTCAGATTGTTTGCATCATCATAACTCTATGCGATATAAAAATGGTTTTCAATGTGTAAATTAAACCATTTTTATGATACCCCACTTGACTGATTAACCCTATTTTGAGTTCTACCTTTTTAGCTCTTTTGGCAATCACATTGAAAATATTTTTGATACGTTTTTTATTGCTAGTACCTACCTTTCAAGTTTGTTAGTGCTGAGATAATCAGCTATGACAGATGAGCAGATGGACAAAGTCGCAACATAAGGGTTCTGTTTTTACCATTTTGGTCCGAAACCCTGAAAAATCTATGAAATATCTTATCACTGTTATAACAATATCTTTCAGACAACCTTTATGATGTAGTAAGACTGCCTTGTTATATCGGCAAAGGTATACAGCAACAATGTGAACAGATGGTTTGTTTAACGGCCGCCATGAAAGTTTGAAAGTTTCTCGTAAATCAGCTGTTTACGATCTGACCGAATGGTGTATTACATGGTGATACATCAATAAACACACGAACAGTTGAAGGAAGTTGGAAAGGTTCACTGTTGAAAAACTTCCTTCGGTCATAAAATTGTAGATACATTTTCCAAAGAGGGTAGAGTTTATCTTCAAATGCATTATTCGAAAAGAGGTTTTTTATTAGTCAAAGATAGTTTATATAGCGGCTGGCGGCAAGTCTCATTTTAAGAGTAGTAAACTATCATGTGTAAGGACTTTCCCGGGGAAGCACTTCCATCATACCAACTTTTGCCCTGAAGCAACATTGTTCTGTTTTGGTTTACATGAGGCTTTACACCTTTAAGCACAAGTTCAGTACATCACAGGGCACGTTTCTGAGGTGCGTGACCTACGTGGTATTGCTAGGCATGAAAATTAGGTAGGCCATTTGCTTGTCATTGTGCGTCACATAATACCAGCGCTACAGTAACTAAATATATGTTACAGTGGCACACCGCTGAGTAACGACCTATTTTGTAGTCTTGTATTTGGTATAAGTATAACTGTTGTATTCGTAGAGTGTAAAAATGGACACAAAATAAATATTTTTCTTTCTTTCTTTCTTTCTTTCTTTCTTTCTTTCTTTCTTTCTTGTTCCATCTCAATATAGTATATATACATAAACTATAAAATTGAGAGTGAGTACTTAATATAAATTGCAGTTCGCCCCGAACTGAGACCTCGCGAGTCTCCCATATAAACAAAAATATAACCAACTAACTTGATCTAAAGCTTCATTCAAATTCCAAGTAACGGGGGTTCATCTAAATTAGTAATTATTTTTAGGTGTTGAAATTTCAGTTATTCCGGATTTCAGACTTTTCCCTATATTCGTGCCACTAAAGCTAAACGAATACCAAATTTCAGCACTGTGGAGTCACTGGTGTACCCTGTAAATTTCGTCATGGTTCAGTTTTTATTATGCCTAATAACCCAAAAACTACAAGAATTAAACTAAAAATAAAAATGGGGTCGAAATGTACTAATGAAGATCTTTCACTAGACATCCCATTTGACCTAATAGTGTTATTTTGATTTTTATTTATCTCTTGAACCCCAATATCTCAGCAGCCCTCCCCACATTTTTAGCTCATTTAGTCACACCAAGATTGTGTTATTACTACCCACCTATATACCAAATTTCACGATGATCGGATTGTTCTGAAAGTTATCCTCGAACAAACAAACATACATACATACAATGCCGATTTGCCTAAGTTGATTTGGAGATCTCGGTTCGCTCGATCTAAAAAATAAGAAGTAGGAAACTATGTAAATATAGTTCACGGACGTCTTAAAAAGTTTTTTTTACGTTCTGTGATTTTCAGTCGATATCTCATTAGTTTAAAGTCATTATTAATTGGTGCAATCCCGAAACTCTTTCAAATTATCTTATTTTGTGAAGTAAAAGTTTTTTATTTTCGGTTTTATAGGTAAGCGGACATTTTGGACGGATTCTATGTAACCATTGGCGTTTACTTAGTCACATAATGGTCTAAAGAATGCTTTTCAAACTCGTTTCTATCCAAAATAGGCACTGTAACAGTCTAAAATTTACGTGAATACCACTTTAAAATATCTAGTATTTTTAAACATATTTAAATCTAATTACCAATTTATTAGGAAACTGCTACTGAAAAACCTACCTAAGTGTTTTAAACTTAGAACCTATTATAAATTAGCTTCGTACCCACAATTAGCAATCTCCCCAAGTGTGAAGGCGCAGGAGTAAGAAGTACGGGGGACGCGGTCACTGAAGGTGACACGAGCGACGAGCGAGCCATTGTCGTGTGAGGCGAGCTACAATAACTGCCTGTACGCGGAACAATATTTTATACCTGTTCGGTACCTACCTACCTTGTGCTACATAATCCTTACATAAACCTATAGTACAACCTAAAATCAGTGCCGTGTGTACCCCATATTGGGTGAGTGTTGCTTATTTGTGTATATAGCTATAGTTCTATTGTTCTGAATCATTCAATTGTAACGGACAATGTGTAGTCTGTCGTTGTCATTATACCGTTAATTTAGTAGTGTTTATTATAGTGTAAGGCCCATGCTAAGCTTGCAAGTTACCTTGTGACGTTATACGTCACAAATATACATGTTCACTATCCATTTTTATAACCATTTCTATCTCATTTAACCTATACCATTCTTACCATTCAGATACCATTTAAATTCTCTCATTAGATTCATTAACCTTCTACCTACCTACTATCTGTTCTAATTTAAGTACATATACCTACCATTATTAGCCTACCATTGTTTGACTGCCACATCATCGATCACTACCATTTGCTAGTAGCCATTGCGCTTTCGCTTAGAAAAAAAAGGGAGGATGTCGCAGTCAAACATGGAAAATGGTCATTTTTCTAAACCACTGGATGGGAATTCCAGGGTTCCTTCTATCGGGCTGAGGCCAGCCTATCTGCTTTGGAGTTCCTCTACTACGCCGTTGCGCGAGCTCCATTAGCTACACCGTTGCGGGAGCTGAAGACCCGATACCCGTACCTACTTCCTGACTACGGCGGATTTCCTGCTTCTTCTACAGCTAAGGCCAGTGGCTTACTACATTTTAAGTTCAGCGTGGTTCGGACGCAAATATTGTAACTACCCTCACCCTGAGATCTAATTTTGTAAATAAATTCAAGTTAAATTAAACTTGTGTTTAATTTACGTTACAGCACTTCTCTAGGTGAACTGACATTTTGGTGAGACAATTCGCATTGTAGGAAACTTAACTATGCTAATAAACACCAGTTTTATGCTTAAAACGAGAGAAAGCTGGTCTTATAACTTTTATACAGGGTTTGGTTTTCATTGGTATTTTGCTGATATATTTTTCTGCAGTATGTTTCCTATTTCTTTTATTAGCTTTTCAGTGGGCGAATAGCCGACTGAGACGCAGTAGGTAGCGGGTTTGATTCCCGCCGCGGAACAAATGTTTGTATGATCTACAGATATTTGTTTCGGGTCTAGATGTTTTTCTATATATTAAAAGTATGTATTTACAAAAAAAAAGCATATAAGTATTCTATCAGTTATCTGGTTCCCATAGTACAAGCTCTGCTTATTTTGGGGCTAGATAGTGCTGTGTGAAATGTCCAGCCATATTTATTTTATTTATTTATTCATTGGCTCGATTTTCCAGTGGTCGGTAATATGTTCCTAGAATATTAGGTTATAGATTACTGTAAGAAGTTTAGTTTATCTACTTTTCATTTATTAACAATATTAAAGAAAAACACCAATAATAGTAGATAAGCCATCTTAACTATGAAACTAAAAATCTAATGCGAAAGTGAGTTTGTTTGTTGTTAAGTCGTAACGGCTGAATCGAATTCGATGAAATTTGGTATATAGATAAGATATATTTGATATATTGATATATATGAGACAATATTAACACAAGTCAATAACGGTGCATGTTAGATGTCTACAAAAATATGAATATGTTTCTTTAACTATCCTTATAAAGTTACAAGTAGCTTGTACTAACAATAAGCTAGTCAAAAGAAAGTCTTATCCAAAACGACACAAAGACGCTGCAAATAAAAATAAATTATAGGTAGCCTGTAGTAAAACACAGTTTATTCTGCTTCTTATTTTACGAGTATACTCGTTCGCAGAATCAACTCTTTAGAAAATATTATCTTTTGTAAGAACGGACGTATTTCAGTCGAAAGCAGTTATGGCAGGTTTATGTTCACAACGAACAAGAAAATGGTAGTGAGTGATGACTACAACATTTTTTTAAAGGAAATACTTTTTAGGGTTCCGTACCACAAAAGATAAAAAAGGAACCCTTATAAGATCACTCTCTTGTCCGTCTGTCCGTGTGTCACCACCGATTTTCTCAGGAACGGGTGGAGCAGCTAGTTGAAATTTATACCAGAAGTCTATAGTCCCTATTAGGTGTATAAAAATCAAGGTCCTGAGTCAACACGATAAAAAGATATGGGCAAATTTAGATTTTCACGAAAACTTGTAAGTACCAAAACTTACCTTAATTTTCAACTTTTTAGTTTTTCGGTATTTTCCCTTTACTTGTGCTGACCTTGTTTTTAACCAAAATTGACAATTCTAGGTCAACAGGAAGTACCCTATAGGTTTTGGGTCGAAAATCTATATGGTAGTTCCCGTTGACCTAGAATCACGAAATTTGGCAAAACGCAAGGGCAAGCAGCACAAATAAAGGAAAAATTCCATAAAATAAAAAAGTTGCAAATTAAAGAGTAAATTATAAATTAAATTATTTATTCAACAACAAACTTCAAAATTTCACAAACAAAGAATTACAATGGTTTACTAGGTATAATACAATTCAAGATGGAAAACATAGGTACCAAGCTAGGATTGACCTGTATGATGGCATACCTATACCTCCCTCCGGACTATGGTTCATAATGGAATGATCAGTGAATGTATGTGTGAGTGTGGGAATATGTTGGTTGTGAGATTTTAATGTGTGTGTGTGTGTTTGAGTGCGTGAGTGTGTGTCAATATGCATGCGAGGATATATGGTGAGTGTATGTGTGTGAAAGGATGTGGGTGAGAGTGTTTGAGAGAAGGTGTGTGGTGTGAGTGTATATAACGGTGTCAGTTTGTGTGTACGTATAAATGGGTGAGTATGTTGTGTGTTAACTTATCATACATAACTTATGATAGTATGATTAACAGACTCTCAGTTACGTTAGTTGACGCCAATCAAGATAGTACTCTGAGCTGCATAGGCGCGCTACAATTTAGACTAGCTTAATCTGCACCAACCTCAAATAAGGTAAATAAATAAATGCGTGCTATTGTGCGCAAGAAAATAAAAGAAAATATTTATTATAGATAATGGTACGGAACCCTTCGTGCGCGAGTTCGACTCACACTTGGCCGGTTTTTAAGTTATAAATTTGAAGGTATGTATGTGCCTTCCGGTTATAAGTATTCTAATTGAGCTTACACACGGCGACGATTTCTTTGCGCCAACCTAGCACTAACCTAGAAGTTTAAACGAAGAATTTTGCGCGAATAATAGTCGACGTATGTTTTTAATTTTAGCTTAGTAGGTACTTATATTTATACTATTTCTGTTTGTGTGGTAATTCATATATCTATCTATCTGCAGACCTTCGAACATTCACTAAGCTGCCCTAATTCTTGCACTCTGAGGGATGGTTGTACCGCCACAGACAAGGTTGTTGCAGCTGAGTATTGGCAAATCAACATTTGATATTTAAAATCGAAGAACCATACCGACACGATGAAGAAGAAAATTTATCAAATAATATTGGGCTTCTTCCATTCAGTCTAGGGCTTCTGTCGACCAGTTCGCACTATGCGCGTCAAGTTCGTCTGGGCCGGCCACGCGGTCTTGCGCCTTGTGGGACCCACTCGGTGGTTATCTTAGCCCACAATTCATCGCGCATTCGACAAACGTGTCCCGCCCAGTCCCACTTCAATTTAGCTGTCTTTTGCGTGACATCGGCGATTTTTGTCTTAGAGCGCAGTATGGTGTTTTTTATGCGGTCTGTGATTCTAACTCCCAATATACTACGCTCCAACGCCCTCTGGCAGACCTCAAGGTTGGACTTTTGAAGTGCCGTCAAAGACCAGGTTTGTGCACCGTAGGTAATATAGGTAAGTAGGTTGCCCTTCATTAAGTCCTTTATGGCCCAATAGCTCTTCCAGGCGTTTTCAGTGCGACGAACCACTTGCTTCTCCTGTCCCGCCCAGAAACAGACTATTTGGCCGAGGTATATATTATAGTCATCAACATATTCAATCTCTCCACCTCCCACTCGCAAGGGAGGCCTTTGTCCAGCAGTGGCATCCAGCAGGCTCTTTAGTTTAGATCAGATTAGAATATTGGGCTGCAACATTCCAGCATACAACTAACAAATACCTAAGTCAAAGATTGCCACGCGATCGCGTGTACCAGTGGTTAGTCGCCGAATGACGACCCCACAGTCACCTTGCGCTGCCAAATGTCACTGCATAAAGCAATCTGAAAGCATCGTTTTATATGTACTTATTCTACCAGTTTGACTAGCCAAACTTAGGAGCGTCGGAGCTTCGATGTTTGACTATTACATATAAATAAATCATCATATCAGCCACTGAACGTCGTCGGTCGTATTTTCATCTAGTGGAAGGCCGTCCTACAAATAAATAAACAAATAAATGAAAATAAAAAAAACTAAGACTAACTTAGCTGGCAAATTGGTATAGTACAGGGTCCATATAAATCTTGTCTCAAGGTCTTAAGCGGCTGCATGTATCGCGGCAATTTGCCACCAAGCACTGAATAAATCATCTTCAATTGACAGACGCATAAGGTCACATTTGCCTTATCTGTGCAAAAAATTCTTTGGATTTGAAACAAATTCACCCCTAACCCACATTCAACGGAGTATTCTGAACAACATTGCCAAATTATCGTTGTTTAGTTGGCATTTGGCTGCCTCGTTCCTCGCTACATAACTTGTCAAGGTTATGATCTGTGGTCGTGAACAATTTCACAGTTCATTCAAACTTGGAGAAATAGCTTGGCACGTTCAACTTTTGTTGGTAATACAGCTTTTATTTGAGAACTTTCTGCTAAATAGTTATCAACATCAGGCTAACTAATCTATCTGTGACAGGATTTGTATTTATTTTTTACTTTCACACAAAATATGGGAGTACTAGGAGGACTTAATGCTAATAGCATTACCTACCAGTTATTCTGGGCGCCAAGAAGGTGAGGCGTGACATAAATTAAGTAGTTTAGGCGCCAATTACTATAGATAGTATTTACCCGTCCAGGACCACTCTTATACATTTTTGTACGGTGGTAGCTCCTGGTCGATTACACCTAAACAACTGATTAGATAAATTATATATTAAGATGGTAACACTTTGATATTAGGTAACATCTTGAGATATATGTAGTGAAATATAGTGTATTAGCTTTTTAAGAGCAGTAGAGTTTCTTGTGAAAGGGCTCGCCCGGGGAAGTACTATTATCATACCTATTTCGGCCGCCAATCAGCATTGTGTTTCGGTTTGAAGGGTATGATTGCTGGTGAAATTACAGGCACATGAGGTTTTAAACCTGTATGCCTCAAGTTAATGGAGGCAGGGCAGTGCATCATAGAGCACGTTTCTAAGGTGCGTGACCTACGAGGCAATATTTTGTTATAGGCGATGGTTACCACTTAACATCAGGTGGACCATAGGCCTGTTCCATCTCCAGGAGGTAAAAAAAGCGCATGTTAGCTTGTTGTTCGTTGTTCTTGACTGCATAAATGAAATAACATCCGATTTCTCTATCCACCTCCTGTTTTACTAAGCTGGGCCCAGACAACGTAAGTTTTGAGTAGTAGAATAACACTCAAATATACCTTGACACCTATGTCTGTATCACATGCAAGTATATTCATTATGTATTCAGTTCACTGTAACCAAAGAAACGTCTGAACTACCCTATCGCTACAAAAGATCTGCGGCAATGTTGTACACAAAATATAGATTACAGAAAACGTGTTAGCATTTCGTGCTATCTTTGTTGTTTTAAAGTAAGACAGCTACAACTAGAGTTGCCAGGTCCAGTGTACAGAACGGTACAGAAGGTTAAAATAATCGGGATTTTAGTTTTCAAATCGGGACAGCTACAAACAAACTATTGTTTTTAATCATCTATGAATATTTACACATAGGTATATTATATTATAATATATCATGAATATTTTTATCAGATGGTCAGTTTTTTATAGTCATGTAAATAATTGTAGGTAGGTATATTATTTCTGATACTAAATGTATCCCTTATAAAAAGTAGGTATTTGTATTTCCCCCCATAGACCTATCCAACAATTTACGTAGGTACATAGAATAATTAAATAAATACGGACTAAAGAGGTTAGTGAAAAATCGGGACATTCGGCGTCCCGATTGAATCGGGACATGTGACGACACTCCTGAAAATCGGGATGTCCCGCGTAAATCGGAATACCTGGCAACACTAGCTACAACGGTCAAATAGCCTTGTATATTACAATCAAGTGCATGCATTTATTTTGTATAAATTAATGTTTATTTTTGTAGTTTTTATTTATTATATGATTAATTTTATATTTTATTAAATTTTTATTGAATACTAATTGTATGTAGGTACAAAATATGTAGACGTATAACAAATATTATCAATAAATGACTATTATCGCACAAAGAGACGGTATCTCTGTGCGATCTTTATTTTGGAAAATGTATAACGAAGGATATTTTTTAAACTCTCGCACACGCGAGTAAGTAGAGTCCGACGGCGCGGTGGGTCGACGATATAAAGAAAGTCGCGGGCAACTCCTGGATGCGCAAAGCACAGGACCGGGAAGGGTGGCGTTTACAAAGGGAGGCCTACACCCAGCAGTGGGTACTTATAGGCTGTAGATGATGATGATGACACGCGAGTAAAACGTAAATTTTCACCGAACTTACTTATGACACTCGCAAATACCAGCTTTCAAAAAATAAAACCGTATTGAAATTAAACCATCCGTTTGGCAGCTATGATGCGTAAAATAGACATAAAAAGGCTCTTTTTTAACCGACTTCAAAAAAAGGAGGGGGATCTTTTTTTAAATGTATATTCCCTGATTATTCCAAGACGCCTGGATTGGTTCGAGAAATTCGTTGTTTGTTTAAAAGGGTTTGCACTTCCCATGTGGTCCCATTGGCACCAAGTCAGGATCTGATAGTGGGAAAAAATCGAAGGCAACCCTCAAATTTTATAGGGACGCATAATGTGTTTATAAATCAAAATAACTGGCTTCGATTTTCTGAAGAAGCTATATTTTTGTTAAAATGCCACTTGTTTATGTTTGTTTGCTGATCCGTCCCTCTTACATGAATCAAAGACGTTATTATATCATACAGAGGCTCCAAATAAGTTGACACCCCCTTTTTATTACAAGCTCTTTATTAACTTGCAATGTATGTATGTTTGTCCGGGTGGAATCTTGCAACTGAATTTTAAACCCTTTCCCCTCAACCGATTGAGATGAACTTTGGAATCCATATGTAACTTCGGTGACAATGCAATAATATGGTACCATGGAGGTGGTCTCATAATGGAGACGGATGCTAGACAACGGAACTTATGAATGGATTTTAAAAGGCAACTAATGTTTGGGCTCATTTGAATCTGCTTGCGGTTCCGATTATGAATTTTATAAAAGCTTGTTTTGAAAAAGTAATTTTTCAATAAAAACTTATGACGTTTGAGGTTAAAATATCAATTGACCTAAATGACAGATAACAATATGAATAACATAAAATATTCTTGTTTAGGCAAAATTTATCAAAATACAACTTAAAGAGCTTTAAATACAAACTTTATATGCAACTAAAAAGGTCACTGACCTAAATCAGTGTGACCCAGAAAGAACCATGACACGACAAACAAACAATAGTAAAATAAACAACTTTTATCCTGACCAACACAATGCGGGAGAAACGATTACTGATGGGTATTTTATCTTCGCCGTCATAGAATCACTTTGCTACATCGAGGCAACTTATCAAATAATGGAGTGCCTCATGTGATGATGAACCAATTATTTTCCCCAAGCAAATGTTTTCCTTATAACTATGCGGTAAGAATACATAACTGTACTAACACTTACTGTTTCACTTCGAAGAACAACAAAACTGGCCCGCGCAATGTTAAAACATAAAGTCCAGCTTAAATTTCCTTGACAAAACAAAACGACTGATCATCATATCAGATATTGATCATCATAATAAATATTACTGATGCATATCAGATATTACTCATGCACTATTACCAGCTGCTAAACAACAAAACTGATAATCTGAGTGCGCTGGCTGGCTCGCTGTCGACTTTATCGGTGCGGACGCAAGCCGCTTATATGCTCTTACCGCTCAAGCCTTATCTGCTTAACGCCTTTGTATATATTTGTATATGCCCAGAATAGATTTTTTTTCAATACATAATAAAATCTTGTATTGTATTAGATTCTCAAGTTAATTCATTCTTATTTTTAAAAGTATTTTTATAAGTCCCTATTATAACCATTAGCTTGCTGCACGTGGTTTACGCTGTAGCTGCTGCAAGCAACTGAATTTAAATAAATAAATAAAATATGTATATAATGTGTTTTATAATTATGCTTGGTTAGATTGGTGACCATACTTCGTTTACATTATATGCTTCCTTCATAGTGGCCAATCTTGTGCGGCCTACACCCAACGGCCAGTAACCATTAATAGGTCGTCTTTCCAGAACTATGCGAGAAATTTTGTGAATGTTAAACGTTGTAACCCGCTCTTCAAGAAATGTAATATTCTGCCGCTTCCTCGTACGTATACTAGGGATACTTGTGTTTTTATTAAACACTGTCCTGACAACTTCAAGAAACGTGTTTATTATGTCCATAAAAGTATTTAATATATTATCTGAAAACTTCAATTTAAAAATAACATTTAAAAATATTGAATAAACATTGCCTCTTTGCTTTTAGATAGTTTTTTTATAGCGTTAGTGATTTTTTGGAATTTTTATTTTATTTAATGACTAGTTGACCCGTCTTACTTCATACCGGCTTGACAAAACATGCATATGACGTGGGCTGCCAATATGTACGTTACCCGGTAGAATTGTCAATTGGCCATCATTATGTATGAGAAAAAGAATTTTCTTCATTATTCTTTTTGCATGATTTTTTCCCATATTTTAATAGTTATTCTGCTATTCGAGATGGAGATAAATACAACAAATCAAAAGCCATGAAAATCGGTCCAGCCGTTCTCAATTTATAAGTGCTCGAACAAACCCGACTTTGTTTTATATATTTATGATATTGTACTGACAAATATTTGTACCCCTGCATCAGTCTTTAAATCCATATTATACTGTCCATGCTTGCAGGTTGAATACATTGACAAGCAAATAAACGATTAATTTGATTTTATTTAAGCTACGCGGTTAGAGGAAAAAAACACCAATAGGATAGCTGCGAAGTGCGAGTCGAATTTTTCGCTCACCGTTTAGCTACATACCTCGCATATCTCTGGTAGAAATGCAACCTAAATCAGGGTATTAAAACACATTTTCGTTAAAGACGATGAGGAGTGAAACAAGAGGGTAGAAATGAGGTGCAAAGTCCGGAAGGAACTCCACATAATTCATATAATACTGGAGTCCTCAACTACGAGTGTAAAAGTCGAACTTCTTAGAAATCTTGATTGAAAAAGACGAAAGTTAACGCCAATAGTAATAATAATCAATTCACATGGGTTATTTTTATTAGAAATCTTTCCTACAATTTTAATTTCGAGAAATAAAGAATTATAGCAGATCTGCAAGGATTAGCAAACTGAAGTGGCAGTGGGCAGGACACAACTCGAAGAACTGACGGTCGTTGGGGCAGAAAGGTTCTCGAGTGGAGACCACGCACTGGAAAGCGTGGTGTCGGAGGGCCCCCTACTAGATGAAAAGACGACCTGATAAAGGTTGCTGGGAGCCGACCGCACAAGTTCGGTCACTCTGGAAATCTATGGGGGAGACCTATATTTAGCAATAGACCCGATGTGGCTGATGATGACGATGGGTATAACTGCCTTCACTTGAAGCACTTGTTGTTTAAAGAGATCAGCTCGATAGCTCTACACAATCACTTTGTGCTTTCATGTTTCGGTGGACAGTGGGCACGTCATGATGTCAATCTCGAATAAGAAAGTGTCGGAGGACTTTGGACGAATTTAATTTTACCCCTGCCTTAAACGTTAGATACAACAGCTGTCCCTGGCGAATATACATGCCTTAAAATGCCAAATAATATGAAATTTTAAACATTTTCAACGCGCTGAAAATTCGCAGAGGTGCAAACCCCGGAAGGAAGGAAGCTTACATACACAAATCATATAAACCTTCTTGAAGAAGAAGAGTTTTGGAGAATATAGTGAGTGCGAATGTCGAGTTGAAAACTCGCATAAAGATAGAAAACTTTGGGGCTTTAAACTTACTATCATTCCAATCATGAAAAATTCTAGATAATGATCTAATGATAACGCATGGACAAATGAAAATCCGTACTAATAACATATATAATAGCGGTGGCGCGTACGAGTTGTGACCTGTTCAAACTTGCGTGATCTATATTAGCAAAGATTGTCAAACATAATTCTGTCATGTCGGATTACAGGGGGCGCCGGATTAGACAGGGGCCGGATTATCGGGGGTCCACTGTATCATAAATTCGAAAGCAACTCAGTCCCTCTGTCTCCCTGTCTGTTTGTTACGTTTTCACGACTAAACGGCTGGACCGATTTCAATTAAATTTGCTACGTCAATTTGCGTAATAAATTTGGAACATAAGCTACTTTTAACTCGACTGCGCAGAATGAGGGGTTGTTATTAACAAACCACTCGTGCGAAGCCGTGGGCGGGTCTAAACTAAAAAAAACTACTAGTTTATTATGAAATTTTAAAGAAAATCGACTAAGTTTAGGGGATTAATTCGATATAAAACTTACTGCCTACTTTTGCAATCAACATCCAAAAATAAAGGCCGATTTGATATCTCTTTCAGAAATGACTGCGGGTTTTGGGTTAGAAAGGGACAACAAAATATCTCGAAACGTCACCAATTCAGTATCTGTGGTTTCATGGCAAGCATTATACAATAGCATACCATAAGTTTAATAAAGTGTTTGTTTATATATACCAAAATAAATTTCATATTTCTATGGTAAACATTTCACAAAATTTAAGCTTAATATTAAGCTCATCAAAATAACCCCTTTCATTTTTGTGCGTATATTACCAAACACCCTATGTAGATGCTTGACTTTAAATTTCACGGCGCTCCATTTATCTTTTTATAGTTTAATTACAAGAATTATATATACTTACAGCAGTATTCATAGTTCAAGTAGTGAAATTTAACTTTTGATAATAAACACCAGTTTATTCCAACTGATTTAGAAGGAGAAAGTTTATAAATGGCGTCAAGGGACAAGTTTTGTTCAGATGTTAATACTATCGTACGTGCTTCAGTTAGTAGGGCCAAGGAAAATTACATAAATAATACAATAAGCGAAACAATAGCGGGAAAATAATAACGAGAAGAATTGGTGTTTAGGGACTTACTTGATAATTAATAAAATTGTTTTTGTATTCAACTAGGGTACGGTTGCTGGCGAAATTACAGGCAATCATGGCTTTACACCTGTAGTATGACTCGAGTCGATAGACGCAGAGCAGTCCTTCTTAGGACGCGTTCTTAAAACCTACAAGGCAATGCTTTGTTATAGGCGATGGTTACCACGCACTGGAAAGCGCAGAGTAGGAAGACCCCTACTAGATGGAAAGAAGACCTGTTAAAAGTTGCTGGGAGCCGTTGGGTGCAGGCTGCACGATAATGATTATTCGAACTTTACCCAAACTACTTGGGTGATGCTAAGTAAATCCGGGTAAACCTAGGTTTACTTCTTCTAGCATTATTCGTAATATATCCACCGTATTTAGGAATCCTACGCTTTCAGCTTAATTTATACGGCACTAAAGTAAGACCTTACGATTATAATGCGTTTATATCCTCACAACAGGATGTGTGACGTCACTTGGAGTTCAGCCAACACCTATTGAATTAGACTCTTCTGGAGAACACCACAATATGTCATATTCAGTGTTGGCTGGAGCACTTAGAGGTTTGTACGAGTTAAGAGCTTGGGAAGTTATGATACATTGTATTTTATGTTATTAGGACTAAAAATGGAACATTTCACAAGTAGCATGTGAATACGTCACACCGGCTAAAAATCAATGAAGTAATAATAATAATAATAATAACACTGCGGAGCTGTTGCAGCGTGTCGCGTTGCTCGTGTCAAGTTACCGGATACTGAGCGAGCACCGCGGCCTGCTGGCGGTGTCCCTTCTTGGCAAGTGCGGATCGAACGGCGTATCAGTGGGTTTAGGACTCTTATTGCGAAACTAATCTGTTTTAGAGGGGGTAACCATCGCCCGCGTGTAATGCGCTTTGTGACACAGGCATTTGCTGGAACCGAAACCCGGCCCCAGGACTACATGGCTAGTGTCACAGAGCGTATTGACTTTTTGAAGCAGAAAGTATCTGCATGGGCTAGCCGTATTCGTCGCTATAGAGAACGTGTGGATAGATACTGGCAGAATCGCAACTTTCAAAGCGACCAAAGGAAGGTGTATAGAAACTGGGAGAAACCCGATAACAGTGTTCATGATGGGCGTGTAGCGGAACTACCAGATGTTGAAACTGCAAATAACTTTTGGCGAAACATCTGGTCTGCACCTATCGAACACACGGAGGGCGACTGGATGAGTGTTGTGAGGGGCGAGTGTGAGTCGATTGAAGATATGGAAGATTTTACCATCTGCCCTTTGGACGTTAGTTGTGCTATCCGTTCGGCTCAGAACTGGAAAAGTCCTGGGCCGGATGGACTGCACAACTTCTGGCTGAAGTGGTTCCGATGCTCACATTCGGTGCTTGCCACACAATTCCAGGAAGCCCTCGTACTTGGATCTCTCCCAATGTTTCTAACCACAGGTGTCACCTTCCTGCTCCATAAGTCTGGTAGTACCGCGGAAGCCAAAAACTATAGACCCATCACGTGCTTGCCTACCATCTACAAGCTCCTTACATCCATTCTGACTGCAAAAATTAACTCGCATATTGTTGAGAACAATATTTTGGCACCTGCACAGAATAGATGTAGGGTTGGGTCCCGTGGTACTAAGGAGCTTCTCCTCATTGACATGGCCATTAACCAGCAGATCAGGTGCAGCAGAGGAAACCTCTCAGTTGCTTGGATTGACTATAAGAAGGCATATGATTCGGTGCCTCATACATGGCTAGAGAGGGTCTTAGAGTTGTATAAAGTAAATGCAACTTTGAGACTCTTTTTAGGATCGTGTATGAGACAGTGGAATACAATTCTTCATCATCCAGGTAGCAGATGGGATTCCTCTATTCCGCATGATCTCATAAGGATTGAGCGGGGTATATTCCAGGGAGATAGTCTGAGTCCTTTGTGGTTTTGCCTGGCACTGAATCCTCTTAGCACTTTGCTAAAGGATTCAGGTCTAGGCCATCGACTTCGGAGAGAGGGGGAAATCATTTCTCATCTGCTGTACATGGATGACCTCAAGCTTTTTGCATCTAAGAGTTCGGAGTTGGAGACATTGCTTAATATCACACAGGTATTTAGCAACGCCATCAGCATGGAATGCGGTGTTGAGAAGTGCGCGGTCATGCAAGTACGGCGTGGGAGAGTTGTAAATTCTTCAAATGTGCAGCTTTCCGAGACGATATCTCTCAGATCTCTCTCTGAAGTCGAGACATACAAATATCTCGGTATGTCGGAGTCGTTGGGTATTATAGATAGGGAGATAAAACAGTCAGTGCGGGAACGTTTCTTTTGCCGCTTGACAAAAGTTCTTAACAGTCTTTTGTCAGGTGGCAACAAGGTCCGTGCCTTCAACGGCTGGGTTATGCCCCTACTCATATACACCTTTGGCATACTGAGATGGACTCAGACAGAATTAGAAGCCCTGGATTGTAGAGTTCGCAAACAGCTCACGACCCATCGTATGCGGCACCCACGCTCTTCGGTAATGAGAATGTACATCCCGCGGAAATGTGGTGGTCGGGGCTTTTTAAATGCCAAAACCCTTCATAACCGCGAGGTGTACAATCTCAGGGAGTATTTCCTTAATAATGTGTGTGGGATGCATCGGGATGTCGTTGCAGTTGACAAAAACTTTACCCCGCTCTCTTTGGCAAACGAGAACTGGCATAAACCATCGGTGCTGACCACTCAGGATCGCGAGGCCATATGGAAGAGTAAGGAGCTTCATGGGCGGTTCTACAAAGCCCTAACAGGACCAGATGTAGACCCGCTCGACTCGGTAATCTGGTTACACTTCGGTGATCTCTTCGGAGAAACTGAAGGTTTTGTCTGTGCAATTATGGATGAGGTTATCAAGACGAACAATTACCGAAAGTATATTATGAAGGATGGGACGGTCGACATCTGCAGAGCTTGTCACCAGCCCGGAGAGTCCCTTAGACATGTGCTTTCGGGTTGTTCGCACCTTGCTAACTCTGAGTATTTGCATAGACATAATCAAGTTGCCAGAATTATCCATCAGCAGCTTGCTCTTCAGTATGGCCTTGTTGGACCTGAGGTGCCATATTATAAATATGTGCCAGAGCCAGTTCTGGAAAATGGCCGTGCCACGCTCTATTGGGACCGGTCTATCATCACGGACAGGACTATTGTTGCCAATAAGCCAGATATCGTGCTGGTAGACCGGTCAGAGCGCCGAGCGATACTTGTTGATATTACTATCCCACATGATGCTAATCTCGTGAAGGCCGAGAAGGACAAGCTAAGCAAGTACCTTGACTTGGCTCATGAGATTACCGCCATGTGGGATGTGGAATCAACAATTATCGTTCCGATAGTTGTGTCGGTCAACGGACTGATAGCGAAGAGCCTCGACCAATACCTTAAGAGGCTCTCGCTAGGAAATTGGATCAAGGGTCAGATACAGAAGGCGGTACTCCTGGACTCGGCACGCATAGTCAGGAGGTTCCTCTCTCTGCAGCCCTAGCCACCGATCGCTTGGGCCTTGCTTCGCGGTCGGTGGTTTACCGTTTTTATAAATATATTTTTTACTATAATGTTTGTTTTTTGTAAGATACTTTGTAGTGAAAAATGTATTTTTTATAAACGAGTTTTAAAATAAATATGTGTGAATAATAATAATAAACTTTTATTGGAACCACAAAAAAGTCATAAACAATTTTAAATATAGGTGCTAGTTTACATATTATAATTATAATTTTGATTAATCATTAGGAAATTATATAAATCAGCATAAGCAATAATTATTTAACAATGTTATGCATTAATTTTGACCTCCACACTAGGATTCCCTGTATTGTGGAGATCAAATACAAAAAAAAGGTTAATCAAGGTAGTGCAGTGTTCGGCTATTTATCGTAAGTTATCGGTCGTATTCGTTCGATCTGTTCGGAATTCCTCGTCAATCATCGGTCGTACTCATTCGAGTCTGCTACAGCTTAAATCGCATAGCTCAGTCGCGTAGCAGTAATAAGTAGCAAGTGTGACATCAAAATTAAAATTAATTGCCTGTGAAAAAGTAGTGAAAAAATATATCATATCATGAAATGATATTAATTAAAAGTAGCAATCATTTCCATGCCTATGATATATTTATATATATGTATTGATAATATCCTTTTTGTAAGTTACGTAGAATATAGAATTGTTAGACAGAATAGAATCCGAAAACTCTCTATTTTTAGTCTAACAACCAATTTCCAGCAAACAGCATATCCTAGACATAGAAATATAAATAGAAAACACTTTATTGTATACCACACTTAAATTAATAAATCATATTTAAAACATATAACTACATACGCGATCGTACAATTATTGGCGGTCTTATCGCTAAAAGCGATCTCTTCTAGATCACCTTTGTTTACACATCAGTTGAGCAAAACACCGGTTAAACAGATTTTTACGATTTGATGTTTCTTTTACAATTTAACGGAACCACAGGCTTCATAACACTCAGTTTTTGCATTAGGTATCAAAAAGTACCTTCCATAAATCTGGATACTAGGAGCTAAACAAAGTTTTTTTTTCTATGTATAAATCGGATAATTGAGTGGATTTGAGAGGAAATGGTGGGAATCTGCCAAGGATCGCGACATGTGGAAGGAATTGGGGGAGGCCTTTGTCCAGCGGTGGGAAAACCTAGACTAGAAAAAAAAATCGGATAAACAATACGACGATAAAAATCTTTCGCAGTAAAAGAACCATCGCCTCAGAAAATTATAATCATAACCAAGCCATTATAATACCCATAACGCGTTATTAAAATTTTATTCAGCAAAGAGTGAACGAAAGCTCGCTGAATATTTCAATCCTGCGTCCGCGATGCAACAGCGCCAGCGTGCACTCGTACAGTCGCGAACAAAAGCGTTGCCGTTTACACGGAAGTGGGCGGAAAAGCTCATCAGCTTTGTAGTAGCATTTTGTGACTAACTCGATACTTATGTATGTCTAAAAACTTGTTATCACTCATGTTCTGAAAGTTGGTCATTGTTTGCTCGATACCTGATGCGTAAATGCGAGTTTAGCCTCTAGGGCAAAGTAAATTTGAAAATAGAATGAGGCTCATTGTTCATAGTATACTAAAATGAAATACAACCTCCATGACAAATTCTTGTTTTTATTTAAAATAAAAGAGGTTACATTTATATGCTGAAATTAAATACAAACTTCAAGATCCTTATTCTATTAAATCCTTATTTCTATTAAATTAAAGAGGCCATAGTTTAATACTGAAAAAAACAATGGATACCGCGAACGCAAATTTTCTTTTTAGCAAGAAACTGTTCTAAATACATTTTTAATTTCCTCGCATTCGTGATGAAAAGTTATGTGTTATACTCGGGTGTAAGCGATCAATAGCACCCTCGACTCATCGCCTCCGCCACTAGTATAACAATGTACTAAAATTTGTAAGCAATTTAATTATGTATATAAATATATATTATAACGTTTAATTATAGTAAGTAAATAAAAATGTCGAGGACTGAACCACCCCGCTTGTCAGAGTCGCCTATGTCACCTAATAGCCAATTTGCCAGTGGCAAACGAACAAAACCATGCGATGCCAAAAAAAAAAATTAAAAAAGTTAAGCAGTCAACTAAATGCCAAATGTCATGTAAAAGTGTGTCAGAGTCATAGTAAAGCACAAAAGGACAATTTTGTGCAATTAATAAGAAAATGATTTGTATTCAAGTTTAATGTTGGAGATGAGAATTGCGTATTTTCATCTGCAATTAAAAGTTGTTGAGAGAAACAATTATTTCTTCTTGTCAAGATCGTTCGTTAGCGTCATCTATAAATAATAATTACGACAACCCGTCCTATTTAGCACGGGAAATTAGCACATTTTTGTTGGTATTTTCTGTAGACCCTCCAACGCGATTCAGTAATTCGACCCAAGTTTGTTTGCATTTATCTATCTGTTCTACTCCATCTAAAGACCTGTTCCATAATTACAGCGGTTGTGTCCTTTACCTAGCGAATAATGTAACTTGCCATCAAGCACTTTTTAAAATTAAATCATCTTCAATCCATATTAATATTATAAGTTCGATCATAACTGTATCTCTCTGTCTGTCTGCTTGTTACGTTCTCACGACTAAACGTCTAAACTGATTTCGATGAAATTTGGAATATAAATAGAATATGACTGGGATTAGAACATAGGCTACTTTTAACTCGACTGCGCAGAAGGGTGGTTATGTTTTTATTGACAAACCATTCTTTTAAAGCCGCGGGAGACTGCTAGTAATTAAAGTTTATATAAGACCACAGTTTTCCCTAAGGATCTAAAGTCATAAGTCAAAAGCATTTATTGTTAACAATTGTTTACATGTCTACATTACATGTTTACATTATATAGTTATCATATAGAATACATTTTAAGAAATAGATTAGACTATTATGGTCAAAATAAAAGAATAAAAAAGTGGCACTCCGGGAGTGCCGACAAAAGTGAAAACTTGAACAATTATGAGATACTCCGTGGCGCAGTGGGCGTATAGCCGGTTGAGACGCAGGAGGTAGCGGGTTCGATTCCCGCCGCGAAACAAATGTTTGCATGATCTACAGATATTTGTTCCGTGTCTGGGTGTTTTTCTATATATTATAAGTATGTATTTACAAAAAAAAGTATATAAGCATTCTATCAGTTATCTGATTCCCATAGCACAAGCTCTGCTTAGTTTAGGGCTAGATAGCGCTGTGTGAAATGTCCAGCGATATTTATTTATTTATACTTATATACAGAGGTATCGATAATAGTAACGGTAACAGTGTCGCGAGTTCAATGGTTTATTCCCATCTCAAAAAATGCACAACGCGCCTATAGAAGTTTCACTACTTATATACAGACGTGTCGGTAACGGTAACAGTATCGCGAGTTCAATGGTTTTTTCCCATCTCAAAAAATGCCCAACGCGCCAAAAAAAGTTTTCACTTCAAAATAAAATACAGGAAACTAATCAATAACAAATCTAGTTAAGTATGTAGTAGTTATTAATTAGTTAATAATGAATAACATGTCTCTTTTGAGTAATATAAGTAAGTACTCATAAGTTCGTTCGTCTATGCTATAGAAAGTCAAGAAATATAAGTGAAAAAATTCAAATATATACTTTATAAACCATTCATTTAGTAGTGGGTACTTTAAACCCATAAAAACAATTATTTTCTACAGTGCTGTACCATTGAGCCGATCCCCACGTAAGCATAAGCCTCGGAAATTACACTCAAACCACAGTATATAAAACAGTTGCCAGGTTGCACGGCCGCATACACTGCATAAATAAACGCCCTTAATTACTGCACTTGTACTTTTGTGCGCAAGTGTACTTTCGAAGGGGTCGGTGCTATTTTTGCTTCGTAGATTTGCGGGGAAATTGAACAAGGTTTTGAAATGTTAGAATTGAAACTGTTCAAATTAAAGAAATATTTAATCCTAGAATGTGAATATTTTCAATTAGAATTTTGTTGAAAGAGGTTTTTTTGTTTTGGTCTATTTTTTTATAGAATTGCGGCAGAAACATTTTAAGAAGTGAAGATTAAACACAACTGTAAACAAGTTTACTCATGGACAGTGTACCTATATCCAATACAATTGTAAAATTAGATTTTGTTATTTTTACTGATTATTTCGACTACATACCTTAATAGACGGTAGCCTATATCACTCGGGGCCATAACAACAAATCGATTGACCCCCTCATTCATTAAAATCGGATAAGTAGTTTAGGCGCTTTTGTGGAACATAAGTAAATGCACGTACATAAAAACATAACCCTTCCTTTTGGCTTTGCCGTAGTCAGGTAAAAATGTGGCCTATATTACCCGAACCATAAAAAGGAATCGATTGACCCCCTCATTCATTAAAATTGGATAACTAGTTAAGGCGCTTTTGTGGAACATAAGTAAATGCACATACATAGACTGCTAAAACATAACCCCTCCTTTTGGCTTTGCCGTAGTCAGGTAAAAATGTGGCCTATATTACCCTGACCATAAAAAGGAATCGATTGACCCCTCATTTATTAAAGTCGTATGAGCAGTTAAGGCGATTTTGTGGAACATACATAATAATTATAAACATATGTAGACTGCTAAAAACATGACCCTTCCTTTTGGCTTTGCCGTAGTTACATAATAAAGCAAAAATGTCACAATAATCATTAAAAAGAGCGAAAAAAATATTTTATAAAATAATATTGATTCTGATTCTTAATCCCTAGCTACCCTAGCTAAATAAGAAACCCTTTAACCTAAAATTAATAGTGACGATAACAATAATGACCCTAGCTATTTTTCTTAATGTTCCTCAAAACACGGAGTCTGCCCGCGACCACGGTTGTTGCAACACTATCGAAACATCGGGATAACATATAAATAAAGTACATACGCGATAAACACCCGTTTAAATCAGTAATTAAACTTTAAATGGTTCCTGTTTGACTACGGAACCCTCAAAATCAACAAGCTACCCAAAACCACATTTAACCCTAACACAAAAGGTGCGAGCGCTAATTAGGACCTGAGTGACAGGCGCCTTAATATCTGCGGCGTAAGTAATAAGCTGATGATGTAATCAGCGAAGCGGGGAATGGAACCGTGGAATTATACGCATACCTATTTTTCCTTACTGCCATATTATCCAGAAAACTAAAAAGACTGCAAAAAAGAAAAACAAATTTAATAAATAACTAGAACGATCTTAGCTAACTAACCAAACTAGTTGCCAGTACACAGGTTTTGAAATTAAACCACAATTCATATTTTTTTAAATATTTACATTAACTTCAATGTTATATACAAAATACATATTTCGACTTCTTAAATTTTGAAAAAAATTTATCTGATAGGTTAAATTGTAACACTTTAACTGTGTTTAACTTTAACTTTAACCTTTGAGAATTTGTTATACGGCTACGGGTAGCATGGACACTGCCGTGTATCTGAATTTCAGTGTTTCAGAATTTCCCGTCAATTCCGATCGAGAGCAGTGACAAATCTGCTCTACAGCTAACAATTGAGACAGCAAGCTCACTCCATACCTAGCCAGCTGGTACCAGCAGTTCTACTTAAGATAGTGCTTCACAATTGATATATAGACCACACGATTATATTACTAGTTAATTACTATGAACGTAGAAGTTAATGAATTAAAAAAATACATAAATCATATTGTAAATAGAGAAATGACGTTACACCCTGCATCATCATCATCATCAGCCATAGCATATAGCTGAACATAGCCTCCCCCATAATTTTTCAGAGCGACCGATCCTGTGCGGCTTGCACCCAATGGCTCCCAGCAACATCTAGCAGGTCGTTTTTCCATCTAGTGGAGGGCCGTCCTACGCTGCGCTTTCCAGTGCGTGATCTCCACTCGAAAATCTTTCTGCCCACGTCAACGGTCATCAGTTCTTTGAGCTTTATGGTCATCAGTTCTTCGAGTTTTATGCCCCGCCCAATTCCACTTACAGTTTTTGAGTATCCCAATATTCCGTCGCAGTTGCATGCGCCATGATCACGGGCAATAGTGTTCATAATCATGATTGATCTATCTATCTAGATAGATAGGGGGAAAACACTGTGTTTTGATGGAGAAGCATGAAGACAAAGATGGCTTCATCAGAGTGGAGAAGAAGAAGAAGAAGTTCACCAGTCAGAACAAGTGCGGTACCGCACCGATTGGGCGTATTCTGAGTCCCACGATGCAGCTTTATATGTCCCGCGAGCATTACTCCATGAAGGCTGAAGAGGTTGCGGAGTACTTGCGCTTGAAGACCAACTTCAATTTGAAGGTCTAGTAGTTGGAGTCCCGCCTCAGGATTAACTTTAATTCATTCGTGGTGAGAGTGTCGAGCCAACATCTGTCGACCTTCATGAAGGAAGATTTTTGGCCGAAGGGTGTCTTATTTCGTCGTTTCCGAGGACAGATACCGAGCACCGAGAACTCAAAGTGTTTATGTAGTAAACAAATATAGGTTTTTATTATAATATGTATTTTAGGCTAAGGTATCTTTATTGGCTAAGTGGCGCGTATTGGGAGAGGCTTATGTCCAGCTGTGGATTAATGTGGGCTGATGATGATGATGTTGATATTTATGGGCCGTAGAATAAATGTAACTATTTGACTGTTGCCTGAAATATTATGATTTCTTATTACTATTATAGTTTCAAAAGTTACCTCTGGGCTATGTCAGTGACCTTACTTTGTCTACGAATCTCCTCATTTCTGATTCGATTTCGTAGAGAAACTATGTACCTAAGAACTAATGGAGTGAGCTAGCTGAGTTACCTTTATAATCTCAGTGTAGGAGTGCCATCCTAACTTCGGATTGCATTCACGTCGTGAGCCGATTATCCGATATGAGAGTCGGAATTGAATTTCGCAAGTCTTTCGGGTATCTGAATTGAGTGCCGCAGTTTTGTCACATTGCAGCAACTTGTCGGTTCTGTAATGATAAAAGTTTGAGTACCTCATACCTTGACGAGGTAGGAAAGTTCTATTTCAATCTTGCGTTATCAGTTTTACAGTTTTGGCTACAGTTTGGAGCTTTAGTAAGTTAAAGTAAAATTTAGTTTTATTTTAGTTTGTGCTTCTAATTTTCATTCGTTCGTTTTAGGAGAAAATACAAATAGTTTTTTATTTAAGATTTCGATTTTTAATCAATATCAATGTTATTTGAACTAGTCAAATAAAATAAATGAGACAATGGCGGATAGAGTAAACATATTACAAATTTATTATTATTTATCTTTTTTCTATTTTTGAGGCAGGAGTCGAAATATTTTTGAACCGTTCTTTATCTACCGTCTTTGCCAAACTAAAATAAAAAAAAATTTTGCTACAGATGACTTCCGGTCAAATAACATCCGAATCCACCAGTCAGTACCAAACACGTCCCATTCCTGGCTCCCGTCCATACGGCATCATTACGACTTCAGCGAAGCCACTGAAGACAAAAGAAATTGCCGATTGTTCTACGATCCACAAACTACGGAAATTCTATTTATATTCGCTCAATGCATCTTCCGGGACCAATTTAACAGTTATCTACAGCTTTGATAGCGGTTGTAACATCAAAAGTAAATCTTTTAGAGTGGAATTTTTTATGTATTTATTTATTTAAAACAATACATCTATTATTACAGGTTAGACCTAATACAATAGAGTAGTCATCAAATGTAGAGCAAAAAGAAAAAATCATATCAATCCAAAAATAAACAAATACACATACAATGTGGAATGTGTCCTTTAGGCAGTGGTATGTCATAGATAAATAAATAAACAATGCTGGACATTTCACACAGCGCCATCTAGTCCCAAACTAAGCATAGCTTGTACTATGGGAACCAGTTATCTGACATACATTTTTTTGTAAAGACAGAAAAACAACCAGATCCGGAAATACAACTGCCTCCGTGGCGCAGTGGGCGTATAGCCGCCTGAGACGCAGAAGGTAGCGGGTTCGATTCCCGCCGCGGAACAAATGTTTGCATGATCTACAGATATTTGTTCCGTGTCTGGGTGTTTTTCTATATATTATAAGTATGTATTTACAAAAAAAAAACAATATATAAGTATTTTATCAGTTATCTGGTTCCCATAGTACAAGCTCAGCTTAGTTTGGGGCTAGATAGCGCTGTGTCAAATTTCCAGCAATATTTATTATTTATCTGTAGATAATGCAAACATTTTGTTACGCGGTGGTAATCGAAACCGCAACGTCATTCGTCTCAGACAGCTATTCGATCACTGCACCACCGCATGTTGTCAAACACAAAAGAGAGCATGTTCTTGTACTTGCTGTGTAGCAAGTACAAGAACATGCTCCAAAGCCAGACATAATGTTATTTTTGATGGAAACATAATAATAGCATCTTTTTCTCAACTCCAACAAAGAGTTTTCTAAATAACTGCCACTAAAAGCCAATCTACGGAACCGATCTACGATTGGACTTAAAAAAGTAAAGTTTGGAACGGCACGAAGTTATCTAAGCCAGGTGCTCACAATTGCCGAGTTGTTATCGCCGTTCGAACGTGCTGCTTCCAAATTGACGGTATCAGAGACAAATTTCGAAATTTCGATAGGCTTTGAGAATCTTGGATTTTAGTTTTCAATTACTTTTAGTAATTAGTCGTTTACGGTTTGGAGTTCCATTGGTTTTATTTGGTTTGCATAATATTATAATTAACGTTTGAGTTAATTAACTAATAACTGTTGTGGCTTATGTTGTGTCTAGCTTGTATCTATAAAATAGTGGTTCGCCCTGAACTAAGATCTCGTGAGTCTCCCATAAAAACAAAAAAATATTATTTATACGTACCTAATCTTTGACTATCAAATTAGTGCCACAAAATACGTTGGGCATTTTTTGAGATGGGAAAAAACTATTGAACTCGCGACACTGTTACCGTTACCGATACCTCTGTATATAAGTATCTCGTAATTGTTTAAGTTTTCACTTCTGTCGGCACTCCCGGAGTGTCTTTTTTTAATTTATTTATTTTCTGTTGTATCTTCTGCTGTGGCGCACAACCAGGAATGGATGGCACAACCTTGGCCTCCGACACTAGAGTCCTCCAGCTTCCACTGTCTATTGCCGATGATTGATGATGTTTCTTAAGCTGGATGCTATTCTTATTAGGTAGTAAAATAAAATTTCTTGATTCTAGATCAACGTTGCGAAGTGTCTGGAAACTTTTTGCGTCAGGAGTTAAAAGCGGACATAGCCAAGAACAAACCCAGTTAAACTGGTCACTATTCATAAATAAAACCGGCCAAGTGCGAGTCGAAATCGTGCACGAAGGGTTCCGTACCATTATCTATAAAAACGGCAAAAAAATGACGATTGTTGTATGGGAGTTAAATATTTGTTTTATTTTAATATAATTATATATTTTTAAAGTTAATATATAACTTAATATTCTGTGAATATTTGAAGCTTCTACCTGTTGCCGTTATCAATATCGAGCAAAAACGAGCAAAAAAATCACGTTTGTTGTATAGGAGCCCCCCTTAAATATTTATTTTATTCTGTTTTTAGTATATGTTGTTATAGCGGCAACAGAAATACATCATCTGTGAAAATTTCAATCGTCTAACTATCACGGTTCATGAGATACAGCCTGGTGACAGACGGACAGACAGACAGCGATCAGTAATAGGGTGCCGTTTTACCTTTTGGGTACGGAACCTTAAAAAATGGTCGACGCGGCGTCCGAATCAATCCATCCGTTTGGGAACCATGATCCCACAGACATAGAGACAACTTATAACAATTACGCAACGGGGGTTAAAAATAAAACGTCAGAAGTCCTGGCTCCTCATTTTCGAATAAAATTCTACTGTTAATAAAAGTCAGCGTTGTTATTAACTGACGGAGTTTTAAGATCAGTTCTATTATAATAAAATAAAACTGACTTTAGTAAGCATAAAAGTATGTTGAATTAAGTTTAGTAAGGAATCTTGAAGATGATTTCTGAGAGCCCTGTCCCTGAGTCTGCAGTGCTGGAGAGATTGCGATGGTTTGTGATGCGTTACTCTTTGCGTCTCTTTCTTACTGTAACTTACCTCTCTCTGTTAGTCTTGTTCTTTTACGTGTTTTGTTTATTTTATTGTATTTTGTTTTTTGCTCGTTGTGGTACCAAAGGTGGCCTGGAAGAAATCACCTTTAGCGATAAGGCCGCCCATTGTATTGTCTTCTTTATGTTTTATTGATCGAGCTAAGCGAGATCTCTAAATCAACTTGGGAAAATCGGCGTTGTATGTATGGATGTTTGTTTGTCCGAGGATAACCTTCGAAGCGTTTATCCGATCATCGTGAAATATGGTATAAAGGTAGGTAAAGATGGCACAATTTTGATGTGACAAAATGAGCTAAAAATGGGGTAGGGGTTGTTGAGATATTGGGGTTCAAGTGGGGTAAAAAGACTTATTAGCCATAATAAAAACTGAACTTTGACAAACTCACAGGGTACACCAGTGACCCCACAGTGCTGAAATTTGGTATGCGTGTAGCTTTAGTGACACAAATAAAAAAGTAAAAGTCTGAAATTCAGAATAACTGCAATTTCTACCCCAAAAAAATATCCATGAACTCCCGTTACCTGTAATTTGAATGATACTGTAGGTCAATGAATGAATGAATGAAATACTCTTTATTGCACACCAAACAAAAATACAGTAACAAAGGAAATAAACAATAAATAACGGTACAATGGGCGGTCTTATTGCTAAAAGCGATCTCTTGTTAGGGGTATTTTTAAATAAATTAAATATCAAATAAATGTCAGGTTCTGTTATTAGTTGATTATTGAGGTCGTCCGTGAAATCAACACTGGCCTCAGCAGAAGACCAGCGCTTCAGCATGGTAACATGCAGCAGCATATGCTGAGCTGCAGGCTTTTTCGCCATCACACTGAATTATATAAAAAAAGTGCCTTTGTTATTGTTAATTTTATGTCTAATGTAACATGTTTAGTTTTAATTGTTTAAGATTATGTTCTTATGATTCTGTTGTGATGCGAATAAATGTATTTCTTTCTTTCTTTCTTTCTTCTCTTCCAGACAACCTTTGGCTGGACAAGTCAATGTCAAGTTAGTTGGTTGCTCATTTCGTGGCACTATCGATCCCTATACGTATTTAGCGACTAAGCATGTTTAAATTATACGTATTTGTATGATTTGACAACTCCTTGAATCATATTTAGCCACAAAATACGTTTAGGCATCGTTGCGCGAGTTGCCCTAAGAATTTTTTTTTGTGTTTTGGGAGACTCGTGAGATCTCAGTTCGGGGCGCGCCACTAGTTTATTATTTGTATTGCCTCGTATTTATTTTGTATGGTAATTCAATAAAGAGTTCTATCTATCTATCTAACTTAGCTTTAAGATTTTTTTATACTCATGGTGATGAAACAAGCATATGGTTACGAACAAAATATGGACCTTACCTGAAATGTTTTTTTTTTCATTTTATAAATAAAATTGGGCAAAAATTACTTACCCATGCAAAAGGAAACAGATCTAAACTAACCCCGAAATAGTCCCATAACGTCCCGTATAACCGTTAAATGGAACCGTGGCTAACCAAGGCGGAAATTTCTTGATTCCCACTTGATGGACCGACCCATTAAAGTGAAGAATAGAGAAGTGGAAATAGGGTAGAACGAAGATGACCTTTAAGTAGATGCAGGACAATAGCGGCTAAAAGTAACGACTTTATGATTTTACTCGCAAAGAGGTTTTATGTACCCGGAAAATCCATCAGCGGCATCTTTACATCTTTACATAGTATAAAATAACGTCGCTTCCGCTGTCTGTTATCTTGGATCTTTTAAACTACTCAACGGATTTTAATGAAGTTTTCAGCAATAGATAGAGTGATTCAAGAGGAAGGTTAATACTTAAGCTAGCTTCCGCTAGCGGCTTCTTACGCGTTGTTTGTCAACAAAAAGTAGCCCGATTTGAAAGTAACTCTGTCTCTCTGTCTGTTTGTTACCTTTTCACGACTTAACGGCTCGACCGATTTCGATGGAAATTGGTACCTATATACATAGATAGATTATGAATGGACTTGATACATAGGATACACTTTAAGCGACTGCACAGAAAGAGGGAAATGTTTTATTGAAAAACCACGCGTACGAAGCCGCGGGCGGGTCAGCTAGTAGAATATAATTCAAATTCGATGAATAGTACTTTGTTGTACAAGGGCTGTATGCGATCCCTTTTCATCCGAGATATTTTGGCGTATGAGCGAGCGAATGCAAGCGAGGACGCTAATCGAGGGTGTTGTTGATCGCTTACGCCCGCGTTTTCACTGCTACACTACGACCTCTTTAATTTTTGAGTAAAATAAGGATTTGTCATGGAGGTTGTATTTCATTTTAGCATATTATGAATGTGGGCTATAATTTTTAAATATAAATTTGATTAGCAATGAGCCTCATTCTATATTCAAATTCACTTACGGCCCTAGGGCCATAAATTGCATTTACGGAGTTTACCAGCTTTCAGAGCATGAGTGATAAAAATGTTATTTATACTCGTACAATGAAATAACCTAAATGGAATCTGAATTTTGACACTGTTTTTTTCTTTGTTACAAAAATATATTCCCCAATTAGAAAAGTCAATACCTCAAAAGTTATATCATAAATTCAGTCTTTTGATTCGTCATCGCCATTTTCAGAACGGACATTACCCGAACATTCTAGTTCGTTCACTGAATGAATGATCGGGCTGCATTGTGCAAACTTTCGCGCCATTTCTCATCAGTTCCTCGAGATTTCCCGCGGTTCCTGTCCGACGAATGAGTTAATACGTCTTTGAAGTTGATTTATAGATCCACTCGTTTTTTGAGAACCCTTTTTGTGATGCTCCGTGGGTTTGTAAGGAATCGTCTCCTTATCTTGGGAAGGAAGGATGGGTTGCCAAATTGCATGTTTGAAAACATACGACCTTAACTTATTGGGGTTGTTCAAACGCTATGTTTTTGTTGCCGTTTTGTTTAACAGATCTACCTAGCACGTAAATATTATTTTATACTCGTCCTACGGTTGGTCTGGAAGAGATCGCTTTGTTTAGCGATATGACCGCTCATTATGCTTACATTTATTTGTTTTTTATTTTTTTTAACTGCTGCTTGTAAGGTATAATAAAGAATGTTCATTCATTCATTCATTCTACGGTTTGTACAAAGCTCGTACAGTCATTTTACATTGTGTAAGATGTAGAGTATTTATTTTTATTAATTACAAATCAATTAAATAATAATATAACTCACGACTATATTTATCTATATAATGGGCACCGTCGGCTCTCTTACTCAGTATACAGATATCCCCCAAGGAGGTACTTAGAGGCAAGTCCAAACATAACGTTTGATGACATTTACGTGACAGGTTGCAAGCCCTCGCTGCTTATTAGATTACTAACCCCATGACACATGTCTTCGAATTTTTGGTTCTAGGCCATTACGGTGTTTTCCTTCACCTAAAATGACTTGCCATTAAACATTAAAAAGGCTGAAACAAAAGACTCATTTAAGAGATTGGTGCGTCAGCGCTTTGAGAAGTTGAAGATAATTTAGCCACCGATACCATCATGCGTTTGACTTAGGTTTGCAATGTAATTTCTATTTAATATTTTTTAACATAAAGGTTTTAAGGTAAGATATCTGTATTTATATATACATGTATACATATATACATATATATGTAATATAATTATTATGTTAAGCATTTTATTATATTCTTATTTAGTCATTTAGGGTCTGTATTTATAAATTAGCTTTGTAATACCTTTTTTCCTGTGTCACGCCTTACCTTTTTTTAGCACGACCAGGATGACTGGTAGATAATTCTATGAGCATTAAGTCCTCCTAGCACTATTATGTTTTATAATAAATAAATAAAATATCTTCTTCTTCCTACCCTTTTCCCACATTACGCGGGGTTAGAACAACGTATTTTTCTTCCATAGCTCTCTATCAGCCGTCATCTCCGTTGTCACTTCTGTCTTACCCATATCATTAAGTACAAGGCTTAAACTAAAAATAAAAACGGGGTCGAAACGTACTCACAAAGACCTTTTATTAAACGTGCCATTTGACCAGATAGTCCCATTTTGTTTTATTTTTGCCCCTCTTGAACCCCAATATCTCAACAACCCCCTCACATTTTTAGCTCATTTAGTCACACCAAAATTTTGCCATCACTACTTACCTATATACCAAATTTCACGACGATCAGATAAACGCTTCGAAAGTTATCCTTGGACAAACATGCATACATACATACAACGCCGATTTGCCTAAGTTGATTTAGAGATCTCGCTTCGCTCGATCAATAATAGAGCTAGAACTCCAAACAAAAACAAGGTAAGCCCCCACGTGCTAGGGTTGTCAGTATGTACGAACATTCTCACACCATTGAGCCATGGTAGAGTGTGAAACTCAACATTTGTAATTCATGAGTGAGGTTAAGGTACGGGTAAGGTTGGAACGCGACGCACGTAACGTGGCAACCCTGCGTAAACCGGATCCACTAATATACTTAGCTAGGTGAGCTACTCAGTTACTTTAGAGAAGAAATCAGTGAAGGGAATACTAAACTTGATTAGAAAACATGTTTTGATAAGAGATAAGAGGACGAAATGTTCCTTTATCGAGATCGAATCAGAAATAAGGAAATTCGTTGACAAAGACAACCGACATAACACAAAGGATTAGGAAGCAGAAGTGGTAGTGGGCAAAGTCAAAGTCAAAGGCAAATATTTTTATTCATTAAAATCACTTTGAAACGTCAATTTTACTGCCTGTTCCTTCGCGACCAAGCCAGGAAAGAAAGGCAAGAAACAAGGCTGGTTGTTTTTTTTTATGATCCTTTTAGAATACATAACAATACAGAAAATAAATTGCTTCTTAATTGTAACATTTTGAACGAGTTGGAGCAATTTCAATCCCAAGCTTCTCTATCATCTCTATCATCATTAAAGGAAATCGAGAAAGCCAAGAGAAATCCAAAAGAGACATGGAATATCATAAAACAAATAGCCAACCTAAACAAAAAAGATTCTAGTTCATCTCACTTGCTAAAACTGTGTGACTCTCCTTCGCAATCCGTTGATTCGGTAAATTTATTTTTTGCAAACGTAGGAAAAACTCTTGCCTCCGAAATTCAATCCCAAACTTACTCCTCTCTGCCCACAACTTCCCAAAATGATTTTGTCCTTCCTCAACCATTCATTGAAACCAGTCAATCATCACCATCCTCTATGGCCTTTTACAGTGTCGACAACACCGAAATCGAAACGATCATTATCAATCTTAAAGACAAATGCGCATTGGGCTGGGATGGTATATCTACCAAAGTTGTAAAATCTGCCAGGCACGTACTTATTCCTATTTTAAACCATATCTTCAATCTGTCCATATCGTCGGGTACCTTTCCACACGCCTTCAAAAAAGCAGTTGTACATCCTATTTTTAAAAGCGGTGATAGGAATTGTGTCTCAAACTACAGACCCATTTCCGTTCTGACAGTTTTCTCAAAGATTTTTGAAAAAATTTTGAACAACAGGCTTGTGAAATATCTGCGCGACAAATCAGTCCTATCTCCAAACCAATTCGGTTTTAGGTGTGGATGGTCCACTGAGGACGCTGTTCTAGAGCTCACTGACACTGTTGTTCAAAATATTGACAAAAGAAAAAAAACACTTGGCATCTTCTTGGACCTATCTAAGGCCTTTGACACCGTCTCAATTCCCATCTTACTAAACAAACTGGAGTACATTGGTGTCAGAGGAATTGTCCTTGATATGTTTCGGAGCTATCTTAGTAACCGTTCACAGTACGTATCTATTGACAGTTTTCAGAGTAAGGAGGAACCCATTTGTTTTGGAGTCCCTCAAGGTAGCGTCCTTGGACCTACCTTATTCCTAATTTATATAAATGAACTCTGTAATATGTCATTCCCGAACTCCAAAATTATTACATACGCTGATGACACCGCCGTTCTTATTCACGGACAGACTTGGCAAGAAGCTCGTAAGAACGCTGAAAATGTTCTCACGTTTATTATGTACTGGCTACGGACAAACCTCCTCACACTTAACATTTCAAAAAGTAAATTTATTACCTTCTCCACAAACAAAGCTTCCCAACCTCCCCCTTCATTTAGTATCCGTGCACACGTTTGCTCCGGAGTTTCTTGTCCTTGCAAAAAAGTCCATCTGGTTTCCCACGTCCGAACTTTACTCACTCTGCCAAGTTCCCACTGTCCGACAACTTTTTATATTACAAACAACCTCGCGCAAACACTCACAGCTTGTTTATGATCCTAATATAACTGACTCTAAGCGCAGATCGGATCTAGTTTGCAAAACTGAAAAACGGCGTACGGCATTTGCCAGTCGTCATTTTTATTTCCTTAGCCCCACACTATATAACAGAGTCAACAAACACATTAATATATTTCCTTTACCCCGCTATAAATGTCAACAAAAATGTCTTCAGTGGCTCGTAACACTGTCGTATGAAGAAACTGAAGACCTTTTAAAAGTTGCTGTATAGACTGTAGGACATACACACACAATACACACAAGATCACACACACACATACACACACACACATACACACACACAAGCACACACCCTCTCATACATACACACTAACTCACACACACAAAAACTCATATAATCAGACATGCTTATCTTGTATAATTTAAAAAATAATAGTAATAATGATAATTGGAAATAATAAACTCTGGAGGGGGGCGTTAGTGTTCGCGACACAGTTTATAACTTCTGCGAATACTATCGTGTTCCAGTATTGTTGTACCATGTTTTTGTTCCAAAATAAAGTTATTTGATTTGATTTGATTTGATTTGATCATCTAAATAATCCAATAACTTTATGGAGTCTACAAGTGGCAACAGCGAGTTCATCTTTATTTCTAGTATTAAAATTATAATTATCGCTATTTTTCTGAAACAAATTAATATTTTTGTGAACATACATCAGATTTTCATAGATGTATTGACAAGGGAATGTCATAATATTGAAAATCATTACGCAATAAATTGAAATAAATATCTTTCAACTTATTGCGTAATGATTCTCTGGGGCCCATATTATAAATTTCACGAATAGCCCTCTTCTGAAGCACAGAAACGGTGTTTATATCTACAGCACTCCCCCACAGCAGTATACCGTATGACATAATGCTGTGGAAGTAGCTGAAGTAAACTAGTCTAGCTGTGTCTACGTCTGTAAAAAGACGGATCTTTTTGACTGCATATGCCGCAGAGCTAAGTCTCTTCGACAAGAATCTTCGGGCAGGGCACATAGCTCGAAGAACTGACAGCCGTTGTGACAAAAACGTTCTCGAGCGACCATGCACTGGAAAGCGAAGCGTAGAACTGCCCTCCACTAGATGGAAAGACGACCTCTTAAATTTTGCTGGGAGCCATTGGGTGCAAGCCGCACAAGATCAGTCGGTCTGGAAATCTATGGGGGATGCTTATGTTCAGCAGTGGATGCCCTGTGGCTGATATTATGATGATAAAAAGGACAAAATAGGTGCAGAAAAGAACAACTTTTTCGAATAAATCGTATGGTATACTTTACAGGATATAATAAACTTCCAAACACGTTTTTGCATATTTTTGTTGTATTAATGCTTAAACTTTAGAGTTATTTGACTTTTATGCAACTAATTTACATTTCAAAGAAGATTTTAGCAAGCGCTTCTTCAATGAAAACATCGAATTACGAAAAAACAAACTGTTTTCAGTTTTCTACTTGTCACCAGGAGCTCTAGCTTTTTGATGAGAAACTACCCAAGTACCACAACTACTATGGCCTCCTTCCAGATTGTAGGAAAATGCTGGAGAGTCAAGCATTTGTTTGCTAAAGCAAGAAAAGACTTTGGATCCTGCGTGGCAGCATGGTAACAAATATCGGCAGTGATACCATCGCTACCCGGGGCTTTCTTGGGATAAAAGCTTTTCACCGCAAATTTCAGCTCTTCTATTGTAAACGGTGGGTCATGTTGTTCGCCATAAATCCAGTTGTTTACGTGTTTGCCTATTTCCCTGATTCGACGGTGATCTGCGTTGTTCTGGCTTTCCAAGTCCTCCGGGTAGAATGTCTCCGCCAACATTATCGCTGATTCTTTCGGGTTCACTGTTTTCCCAGTCTTCACTAAGGGTAGGTCCTCTTGTGAAAAAAAATGAGAAAGTTTTAGCTTTTATTCAGCCATTAAATGATTAAGGTTATTAATAGATACATAGATGATATCTTTAGTGCACACCATAAAGAAAAATCGAAGGAACACAATTGGTAAAAGGGCATCCTTATTAATCAAGGATGACCTATCCACTCTTGAATACTTATGTCATCTAATCTTGAAAGTACTTTATAATAAGTATATAATTTATTATACAGGGTGTCCCGGAACTAACATACCTACGTATGTTAATCCTGAACGGGGTGATACGCATTTAAAATGCAATTATATTTTTTGCCACGCCCTAACAGGGTATTACGTAATACTCTAATCTTAAGATATTTGTGTGTAACTGATTTCGTGTCGTAAATATTCGTAAATATGACCATTTCTCGGAGTTCCGTTGTAAGCTGAAATGGCTCCCGATTAGGGCAAGGAGAAATTTAAGAATACTGTGTCTCCTGTTCTCCATTTTGAAAGACCCAGACTCTCCTCATTACCTAAAATCAAGGTTCACTTTTTTAGCCGACACTCACGATCGTAATCTTAGGTCAACTGATTCTCTCTGCCTAGCCACGCCTAAGCACTCCTCTGCCTACCGTGCCAACTATTTTGAAGTTAAGGCAGTTGGCTTATGGAACTCTCTTCCCCTCAGTATTAAAAAAATTTCATCAAAACCAGCTTTTAAACGTTCTGTCCATAGTCACTATTTAAATTCTAATTCCACTTGAGCTTTCCGTATATCTTTATCTATTATTTGTTATTAGATTTATTTATTTATGATATATATGTTATCTATTCATGTGTTATATTTGTGTATTTTATTATTTTTATAATTATATTGTAATTTGTGAGTATTATTATATTTATGTAGGCAATTAAGTTGTTAGTAGTTTTTTATTTCTATTTGTTTTTTTTATATTAGTAGGTACCTAGTTAAGCACGCCAACCTATGTTGTTTTACCTGTCACGGTTGACGGGTATAAAATGCTTTTAGCATTAAGTCCTTCATTTGTAAATTTTTTTGTGCAAGAAAGAATTAAAACAAACAAACAAACCATGAGAATTAACAAACATAGAAAAAAACTTATAATATAAACATTTTATGTCACGGGAAAAAATACTTGAACTATTGTGACCTTAAATCAGTTTTTTTACTTTACGTCTTCTCTAGAACTTACCTGAGGTATACAAACGTAATATTTGACTTAAAGCAGCTGATAACAATTCTATAATGAAAATCAACGAAATCAAAAAATTCGTAGAAATTCGTTGTTCTCGCAAGTGTCGAGAATGACGCCCCCCCCCCCCCCATCCCTCCTTCGGAATAACATAGTAACATACTAGTACTATATACTGGGACATCCTGTATAATATATAATTTTATAAGAAAGGCCTGGCTATCAAAGATTGTTAGCCAGTTAACCTTATACACCTTAGTTGCTGTAAACGCTGAGCTTGTAAACGAATTAAAATATAATACATCACTATCAAACATTGGAGGCTCCGAACTCAATAATTAAATTGAAATAACTTCGATTCCCCCAAAATTAACACTGCCAAAACGCTGCAACTTAATAAGAAGTTTCATATATTAAATAACTTCTGCAAACCTGGTCTATTATTTGCATCACGAGTGGTCGGAATTTCGTCCTTTCTATCCGATTTTACATAGAAAACAGGTTACCTCACGAGAACAACTAAACTCTGTTTCTAGGATCGTCGCCTTACTTTTGTCTGAGTATAAGACATCGCACAGAAGGGACTAAACTTAAATTGTACCTACAACACAACATTACCAATGGCAAGGTACATAGTCTGTACAAGTAGCATGGTGCCACAGGCCACAACGCTCCAGTTGTTAAGCTCGGACTATATGGCATCCGGGCTTGTCAGGGACCGTTTTTAACGGCCCCTGATCAATCCGTCGCACAACCAAACATTTGAATTTTTCCTGCATCGACTACATACGATCTGAGGTCATCCAACCCCGATTTTTACCTGGAAGCAACCGGGACATGCTCAGGATTTGTAGAATCGGGGAGACCCGGATGCCATATAGTACGAGCCTTAAAACTAGCGGATACGGATACTTCAGGGAACGTTGCATAACTTAGTCGAAATGATAACACCTTGTAAGACGCACAATGCAAGATTCCTCTATGCTGCCAAACCAACATTTCTGAACAAGTTCGGAACAACCAATATTAGCATTGAGTTTTGTGGCACATATTGTCTGTTATGAAACTGTCTATTTTCTACGTAAATGCGCCCTATAATCCGTTATTGGGGATTTCTCACCTTTATACAAATGCGGGTAAAATTAAATTTCGTGCCGGGATTTGATCCGGGTCGCGCGTGGTCACCCTACAAAATTGCCTAATTTCGGATCCTGTCCTTTTGATAAATTAATATTCTAATCAGAAAAACCGACCTTTTGTATTTTATTGCGATTGCAGTGATTATTGTTACTTTTTAATTAAACTAAGGTAGTTATTTTCTTATCTCGCTTATTTGCTAATAATAATTATGTTTCATGTATATGTTTTGACGACCTACGTGGCGCAGTGGGCGAACAGCCGGCTGAGACGCAGGAGGTAGTGGGTTCGATTCCCGCCGCGGAACAAATGTTTGCATGATCTACAAATATTTGTTCCGGGTCTGGTTGTTTTCCTATATATTATAAGTACCTATGTATTTACAAAAAAAAAAGTATATAAGTACATATATCAGTTATCAGGTTCCCATAGTACAAGCTCTGTTTAGTTTGGGGCTAGATAGCGCTGTGTGAAATGTCCAGCAATATTTATTTTATTTATTTTATGTAAGGCTGTTTTCAGAAAATTTGCTCTGGATACATACTTAATATGATGTGTTTTAATTGTATATGGAGCTAAACTTATTGAATTGAAATAAACACAGATTATTTTATGGATTACGAACACAGAACACAGTATTGTGTTGTTATAAATATAATACGACCTATAAAAGAAATACCAAATCGTCAATTTATGCAAAGTATAAAAACGGCACCGACGTTTTGTAGTTTATTAACTTATTTATTCATTTATATTATTATACATATACATATATATAGTATTTGTATCATTTTCACGACGGGACCAATTGCGTATTCTAAGATAAAATTTAACTTTAAAGACTAATAAAAACGAACGACTACGACAGTACTCGATCGCAGATAAAGCAAATACGACCTTCCAGATCATTTGTTTCATCTCATTTGCTTTGTTTATACAGTTAAAGTGGTTTATACGGGCGATTATAATCAGGCAACACCCGGCGATTCAATAACCACGGTTTTTAATCAGTAAGAGTCTATCCCAATTACGCATTACATCGATTAACTCGATCGATAAGTTACGCGAAACGTTGAATTGACAGGCGTTGAAATTACTTAGATCAAACTTGATCGAAGCTAGAATTTCACTTGATTTAATTACGGGAATTAACCCGCACTGTAGGTCTGTCTCTTATTTTTTTTAGAAAAGAAAAAAGTACCCAGCACGAAGAACATACCCCATATCGTCATACTAATTGATCGAGCGAAGCGAGATCTCCAAATCAACTCGGGCAAATCGGCGTTGTATGTATACAGGGTGTCCCGGAACTAGTATGTTAAGCCTGAACGGGGTGATTTGGACCATGAAAATGAACAGTTGTGAAGGTACAATGCCTGCAAATTCTTATTTTCATATTTCCATACAAAACTTTTTATTTTATTTTAAAAAATAAACTTGACAACCCTAATTTGTCAACAATGTTCTAAATAGGTAAGTACGTTATCTACCTACATAAATCCGCGGGACTTCACCCATTGTTACCAACCATTGTGTATTTTTATCTTTTTGTTTGTTTCCTGTGTGGTGTACAATAAAGTATTTTCATTCATTCATTAATTCAAATTTTGTGCAATGCTAAATACCACCTAGTTAGGTGTAGGTAGCCCCGTTCGGTTTGACGATTTTTGAGATGGTTTTAAAAATCTTAGGTAGGTAGGTAGGTACATACCATTTAATTAATCGGCACGTGCTCCGTAGAGTTTTTAGGTTTATCACGGCACTTAACAAAAATCACATAACACGGTAAGCAGGTAGGTAGATAACTACCTACTTAAACACTAGTCTGTTTTTGAAGTCAGAACAGAAAAATCACATAGGTATCACGTAGGTACGTAGGTAACAATCACTTAAGTTAAATCACGGAGGAACAGCTGCTCCACAAGAAGAAGTCGAGTGGAGTCAGGTCTGGAGAGCGAGGCGGCCAGGTCACTGGGCCGCCGCGGCCTATCCACGAAGTGAAGCGCCTATTTAGGTAGTCGCGCACGGCGCGTGCGCAGTGTGCTGGGGCTCCGTCCTGCTGGAACACCATGTCCCGGTACACGCGCAACGGGAATTCCTCCAGTCGATCCTCTACCTCCCCCCTCAGGAACTCTAAGTAGTTTTCTCCGTTCAGCCGGTCGAGCAGGACCAATTATCCTGTCTCCGATGACAGTGGCCCAAACGTTTATGGACCAACGGTGCTGGAATCTGGACTGGTAGAACGCGTGCGGATTGGTGCGGCACCAACACACAAAATCATGTTGTCACAAAAATCACAAAAAAAACTCAACATTCTCGCTTGGATCGGAGCTCAGAAGGAATCAGAACTATGAATTAATGAAGTTATCAAAGCCAACGCGAACAAGTGACTGAAGTGAAAATCAAAAAACAAATGAACCGTTTCCGTGCAGAGGTCTTTTTAGCTATCTTACCTTTACCTGGCGTCCAAAAATCCCGTTAGGTCTTTGGGGCACCAAGCGCCAGAGCCACAATAATTAACCGTATACGCAAGGGCATACGGAACATTGTAGGCGAAGGGCCGGCGAACAGCACAAAAAATGGGTAAAACCCATTGTTCGGGATAATCCATAATTGAAATTGCCGTCATATTTTAGGGTTCATTTTTGATGTGAAAATTAAAAACCATCATTAGTCCGGTCAATTTAGACATGCAAGGGTACAAAAATTCGCATAAAGCTAAAAATTGGTATGAATGTTCGGAACACCATATGAATGCTAAAAAGTCCCCATCGATCCCGTACCTGAATTTTTTTTATCCAATGTCAAAGGTCTCTAAAATTAGTTTTTCGTTTTATCTCAGAAACCGTGGCTCTTAGGAAAAAAGGACATTTTTAATAAATAATAACATTATCTACAATAATTTTGATCGGTTTAATTTTATGATAAAACTTACCGTTTTGCTGAAAAACGCGAAAAATCAATTTTCGAGACCTTGAATAAAAAAACCAGGTATGGGATCGATGGGGACTTTTCAGCATTCTCTATGCGAACTTTTATAGCTTCACTGCAATTTTTAGGGCTAATTGGACCGGACTACTTGATGACACTCATGTTTGTAGGTAGGTTCTTACTAGTTTGGTTCTTAGTTACCTAATTAGGTAGTTTATTTTGGTTGTCATGTCACTGCAGCACTGGGTTTTCCTGGTCTCTCATTCGTCAAACATCATAAGAAACCACCATGACCTTGAACACGGATTTTTGGTCACAGAAACTTTTCACCACACTGGTTTTTTCACCATCAGACACGATTCACGACCCTCATACCCCGACTTGATCACTGACCTAACGCAGAGTAACCAAGAAATAACCAGTAGTAGGACGAAAGAATTCAACCTAGAGTGACCAAGAAAGAACCAATGACATTATGAATAAATGACTGAACACCACCATAAAAAAAGATAAAAATATTTTGTACGGAACCCTTTAAATATGTAACTTATTTCATAAAGATTTTGTGGGCGGAGCCTACCAGTCCAGTGAACTCAAACGATGCTTCATCTTGAGGTCAAGCTCAGAGTACAATAAACTCTAAAATCAGCTGATTTTAGGGTTGTCACCACTTGTCGTACGTTCAGTTTTCAAGCAAACTTTGCTGCACTGTACTTCAATGAAAATCATCGAATTTACAAAAGTCGTAGAACTATTGTTGTTCTCCTAAGTGTCCAGAATCGCCCCCCCTCGGGATAACATACTAGTTCTGGGACACCCTGTATATGTATGTAAGTATGTATGTTTGTTTGTTCGAGGATAACTTTCGAAACGTTTATCCGATCATCGTGAAATTTGATACATAGGTAGGCAGTGATGACACAATTTTGGTGTGACTAAATGAGCTAAAAATGTTGGGGGGTTGTTGGGATATTAGGGTTCAAGAGAAGTAAAACAAATTTAAATGAGACAATTAGGTCAAACGGGACGTCAAATGGAAGGTATTTGTCCTCGGATACATTTTGATTATGTTTTTATTTTAAACAAAGTCTTTTCTAGTTTTTGAGTTATTAGCCATGATAAAAACTGAACTTTGATAATATTCACAGGGTACACCAGTGATCGCACAGTGCTGAAATTTGGTATGCGTGTAGCTTTAGTGACGCAAATATAGGCAAAAGTCTGAAATCCAGAATAATTGCAATTTGTACCCCAAAAAAGAGTAACCAAAATACATGAACTCCCGTTACCTGTAATTTAAATCAAACTATGGGTCAAATTATATGGTTATCATATCGTGGCACTATTTTGATAGCCTATATTGATATAAATGTGAAAGTGAGTTTGTTTGTTTGTTACGCTTTCACGTTGCATATAGATATGTAGATTGTCAGCTGGATTGAGGCATAGGCTACTTTTTAGTGTCAAACCACGCGTGTGAAGCCGGGGCAGAAGCTAGTTATAAAATAATTATGAGAGAGAAATATAATTTTTGGTTTAAGTAGCTATTTGCAGTTAACGATAACAATACAGACAGATACAAGCAGTAAAGTTCACGTAACTAATTACTAAAGAGTTTAGTTGCTGTGGTGACTGCCAAACATCTAGCTACCACAGTTATGAACCAAACACAAGTATGTAAATTTGCTAGGAAATACAAGCATTTCTACACAACACGGGAAGAAATGCATTCGACACACTCATTGCGGTACAAAAACAAGCTTATGATACCTGCTTCCCGGCTCAAACTGCACTCTTCAAGCCCTTACGTAATGTCGATAAAAATATCTACACAACACGGGAAGAAATGCATACGACACACTCATTGCGGTACAAAAACAAGCTTATGATACCTGCTTCCCGGCTCAAACTGCACTCTTCAAGCCCTTACGTAATGTCGATAAAAATATTTAACAAAATACCTGACGCGTTGAAAAATGAGACTAATAATATAAAATTTATAAATCAATTAAAATACTTATAACTATTAAAACTTACTATACAATTGACGAATATTTTAATGACAAATTTAATAAAAATGACAAAACTTAGATGCTTACCTACTATCTACTTTGACATTAGATTTGAATGTTTTCTTTTTAAAATAAATATAACCTAAAAAGAACAATGACGTCCTCCTCTCTCCATAATATTGTTGTGCCCAACAGGGTCCATAATGATCATGTAGCTATTATTTACCACCTATTATTACATTGTGGAATACAATAAACGATTGGGTATTAGAATAGAATAGAATAATCATTTATTTCAGACAGTGTCCGTCCATACAAAATATCAACAATCACAAATAAATAAAATTAAAACCAAAAACATATTACTATTATTACATTACATATTATGTATTGAGTATTAAAACTTTTGTAAAAAGGCGATTATCTAAACTGTTTAGTAACTAAGTCGGGTGATTTTGGAGTCCAATCCTCAACTGTCTAGTGTGGCGGCAACTATCGCCGTGCATAAATTGCCCGCTTGTCCAGCGCTTTACTTCTGTTTACCGTTAAGTCCTGTATAAATACAACCCATGTTATGACAGGCATAAATATTATAATTGCTTCTTTCAGTTATTCAGTAGGGAAGACTATTATTAAATTTTATGTAGAGTACCCATCGGTACATTTTGTATAATTTGTCGGTAAATATGAATCTAACGCAAAAGCGTTTGTTTGTAACCAGTTATTTTAGTCACTGCGTTATTTGCACTCGTAACTCTTTTTATGTTGAACCTTTTATGACCACACTAGTATTATAAATGAAAAGGTTTGGATGTTTGTTTGTTTTTTAACTAAATCACGTCGTAACGGTTAAACCGATTTTGATGAAATTTGGTATATACGTAGATTATAACCTGGACAAAGGCTACCTTTTATCCCATAAATCAGTTCGCAAAATGGAGAGTCAACTCAAGTTGCAACAGCGAGTTTAGCTTTATTTCTAGGTTACCTACACATTTAGAAGTGTAACGCGTACGAAGTCGCGGGCAACAACTAGTTTTAAATAAGTGGTCATGCGCGAGACGTACTCGCGCGCATAAGGTCCTGACCTTTTTTATGTCTCTTTCGTACTACGTATAATTTAATCGGTATTTCATCAAAATCATTAAGCCAAGTTTCAGTGAACTTGTGTAATGTGGCCTAAACACTTTTTTAAGATTTTTGTAATGCAATACGATTTTTATAACAGTACACCTACTGTTAATATGGGTGTAAATCTATCTAAATCTGAATGCTAATATATTTGTTTATTATCTAGATAAATTTATTCTGCTTGAAAGCCTACATAATACCCACCTATTAACTTCTTTAATCGCTACCTAGGCTCTGATTTTGTTCACTGAAGGGAAGTGATTTAAGATGAACATAAATTAAACCCAAATATGCCAGTAAGTTACTCGAAAGCGATGCTAGCTAAGAAATCATTAAACGCCCCCCCCCCCCCCTCAGTCTCCAGTTTCACAAATGAATTCGGACCTCTAGCTCATTTTCTACCCATCCCAATGAAAGTAACAAAGATTCTAAACTTCCCAAGTCTACGTAGAAATGTTACTTTCGATTGTTTGTGAATAAGGGTGCAACTGGTGGGAAAGCAATGAATTACCGTTATCAGATCTAATTGAACAACGTGAAACGGAACGTAAATCGCTTGGCAAAGTCGGCAATTAACAGACGCACGAATTGTAGCGATCTGCGTGCAACAGAACATTCCATTAGCTATGTGAGATCACAGATGGTGGAATGTTTAAGAGCATCGTATACCAAACGCCTGTTCGCACAAAACATTTGTATTAAGCTACTATATCATCATTATCATCATCATATCAGCCAAAGCACGTTCACTGATGAACATAGGCCTCCCCCCCCCCCATAGGTTTCCAGAGCGACCGAGCTCTATCAGGCGACCGACAGAGACCGCAAGCTATTATATATACCTACCTACAGAATTGTATTTTTACAATAACATTGTAGATTAGATTAGATAATTTCTTTATTGCACAGCATTTAATACAAACATATAAAAGAAAATACATTTTTAAATCATAGGTACAGTTGGGAGGCTTTCTCGATAAAATCGATCTCATCCAGGCAATTGTAGTGCTTTGATATGCCTAAAAAAATAGATTATGCTGTGTCATACTACATTTGAAACCACATGGTTTAAAGATTAAATAAATATATAAATAAATATTGCTGGACATTTCACACAGCGCTATCTAGCCCAAATTAAGCAGAGCTTGTACTATGGGAACCAGATAACTGATAGAATACTTATATACATTTTTTTTTTGTAAATACATGCTTATAATATATAGAGAAACAACCAGACCCGGAACAAATATCTGTAGATCATGCAAACATTTGTTCCGCAGCGGGGATCGAACCCGCTACCTCCTGCGTCTCAGCCGGCTATTCGCCCACTGCACCACGGAGGTTGTCAAAAAAAAAATGATTCGAATTTTTCTGGAATAGTTTTACACCCAGTATACGCTCCTCTTGATAATTACCATGTCTTGATTACCACGTTATGCTTTGGGCTGCCAGTGTGACGGCGGTAATAGTAATGGGTTGTTATAAGGGACGATTGTCTTAGCCTTGCGGGGAAATAGCTTTGTGCAAAGACGTAGCGTAAATTGCTTCACGCTTTACCAAGATGCAGACCAAGGTTACCTAGGAATAAGGCATCCTTATAGGTCATAAGGATTATATGCCTAGGTAACCTTGATCTGGCCTAGGCTAGGCACAGAGTCGCTTACTGCTAACCTGCTGCATGCTAGACTATGCTTAGACTAAAATAAAAACTTTTAGGTACATTTACAAAAGGTTTTTATTACACGTCGCCTGTTAAAATAAAATATATGTATATAAACAAACTATTTGGAAATCATCCTACTAAAAGTATACAGTGTGTCCCTGGATAAAGTGCAACCCCGAAAGGGGGTGAAACTAGATCAAAAATTATCGACAAAAAAATAGAAAAAAATTTTTTAAAAAAAATCGTATATACTTTATTGATGTATTAAAATTTTTATTACTCACTAATTACTCTATTTAATAAAAAAATTATTTCTTCCAAAGTAGTAGGTCTATTTTGTTAAAATAAAAACCATAATCATGTCAGATATGTGACGATGACGATAAAATAACAAATAACTCACAAACGAGTGGCTATCGTGACTTAAAGTTTAATTTTTGTATTAAAATTACATTTTTTAGGCTGTTTTTTTCCAATAAACTCCAAAAATCTTAAAATTAAGCCTATAATACTAGAACGTACGTGTGTACGGGTGACGTAATCAGTGGTCAACTTTAAATGCTCCTAGCCAGCACATTTTTTATGTTAGAACGTAGGTTTTTATTTTATTTAAAAGCTATTATGATAGACAATAATAAAAAGTCATAAAAATTTCTAGTATTATAGGCTTAATTTTAAGATTTTTGGAGTTTATTGGAAAAAAACAGCCTAAAAAATGTAATTTTAATACAAAAATTAAACTTTAAGTCACGATAGCCACTTGTTTGTGAGTTATTTGTTATTTTATCGTCATCGTCACATATCTGACATGATTATGGTTTTTATTTTAACAAAATAGACCTACTACTTTGGAAGAAATCATTTTTTTATTAAATAGAGTCATTAGTGAGCAATAAAAATTTTAATTCATCAATAAAGTATATACGAATTTTTTTTTAATTTTTTTTTCTATTTTTTTGTCGATAATTTTTGATCTAGTTTCACCCCCTTTCGGGGTTGCACTTTATCCAGGGACACACTGTATATTCCAATCTTTAAATATGCAGGGTGTGTTACCAGATAGCGAAGCTGTCTCTACATTGTACTACATCATCTGTACATTGTGTCTATTATTAGGTAGCGACGCTACCTAATAATGAAGTTCCTACATTCTATTGCTTAGTATCGAAACAAGATTTTGCGAACTCGAATCAATCTTTGCGGATCAGTTTTCTTTCTTCGTTGATTTCATCCAGAAAATATACAGTTATTGTGAAAATGTAATTCTTTATTGCACAGAAAAAATGTGTGCATAAGGAGGACTTAATGCTAAACAGCATTTTCTACCAGTATTTTCTATAAATACTATTATCGTATGGAGATTAAAACTGGGCTTAAATATTTATCTGATTATGTAGGTACAGAATGGACTGATTTGGCTACGGAACCAGAAAAAGACCTACCAACTTACATATGTTTTGGCTATCATTAGCTTACCTAGTTTTTTAATAGGAAAAAACCGTTGCATGAGTCATTTTGTATCTTGTTTAAGAGTCCATGGTCCAACAAACAGTCTTATATTCGTCTAGTTATTAATTTCCTTTATAGTATGGATAGAATTGTACAGTAAAACCAAAATATCCACACATTTCACAAGAAACGTGTGCACTTTGTAAAATACGTGCAGAAAGAACACAAGTTGCAACACTTGCCACTGACGACAAATCGCTGCCACGTGATTCGTCTGTAGTACAGATCTGTGGTACAGAGTCTGTACCACTATAAGATAAAAACAGTACCTGAGAAAACAGTAACTGCAAGTACACACGGCTACACTTCAAGCTATACATTTCCAGTATACGCTGACTTCGCATTGTGTAGGTTTTCCGTATAATGAGAGGTCAGCATAGACTGGAAATGTATAGCTTGATGTGTAGCCGTGTGTACGAAGCTTGTCGATTGACTAATTTAATTCCTTTGAATTAGAACCCACACTACTTAACTAGAGAATAACTACATTCTTAAATTTTTTTATGTTAGGATCTACCTATTTCTATGCGCCTAAGATATGTATCAGAACCAGAATAAGATTTTTTTTTTATTGGATGATGTGTGATCGAAGATGGAGCACGCATGCCTAAAAAAACATGTTCACTCTGGACTTGAAGCTTATAACTGTTGTACAATTTCTACATATATGGGTATAGATTTACACAGCTTATCCATTGCAGACATTTAGGCACCTACCCACTTTAACAATTTTTTTTTATTTTGTTGTGTGTGATTGTTATTATGCTATTTTACGATACCTTTTTATCAATTTACTATATCTCTGTAAGTGAATTACTAATTCTTAAGAGAAATAAATATCTTGAACCGTAGACATATAATATGTAAAGATGATACATAATTTATAATAGCTACCCAACCTATAAAAAACATGGAATGTTAATTATTGCTCGTTAAGTTAAACACGAGTTACGAAAAAAATACTACGTTAAATTATTACTAAGTATTTATAGTTTACTAGCTTCTGCCCGCGGCTTTGCACGCGTGGTTTGTCAATAAAAAGTAACCTATGTGCTAATCCGGGTCATAATCTATCCACACACAAAATTTCATCGAAATTTGTTCAGCCGTTCTGGCATGATTGAGTAACAAACAAATAAACATCCAAACTTTCGCATTTATTAATATTAGTGTGATGTTATACTAGATGACGCTGAAACGATATCGACTCTCGAGTGTTCCATGACTCAGTCCGAGACTGAAAGACACGTGTGCCAGTTTTATCACTCGGTTCCTGAGAGACAGCTAGATTGTGTGTGGAAATTTGAGTGCTCAGCGCTGCGACACTTTTCTGTAAATAACTATCCCGGAATTTAGTGAGGTTTTGAGCTAGTTTCGAGTCGATTTGGATAGATTAACTTCTATGATTGATACAACTTTGATTTCAATGAATAATTTTCCTAAATTCTCAGTAGGTTCCCTTGCGCATGGCTAGAAATTTTAATAAATTCTTCCCACAGAAACTTGCACAAAAAAATTGTTGACAGCATTTCTGATTAAGGGTCCTATCACAAACGCTCTTTAGCACGTGTTTAAAACATTTTTATACAATAATTGATAAGGATTTTTTTAAACACGCGTTATTACTATTTATCTTTTAAAGTGAAACTTTTATTACATCGTCTCAAACTTTTTCGTCTGTGTGTTGCATGTCGCGTGACGGTTGGCCGCGGAGTAGGGATTATGTGAAAGGCGCTCGTCAGAGCAGCCGAGGCCAATATGGCGGCGCCTATAGTTCGCATCAGTTGACCGTGTAGTGTATAGACTATTACTCATTTGTGCCAACGAACATTTTTAGTTAAATGTCTATAATGTGAAACAAAGTTTCACTTTTACCGTGGTTTCATAAAACCACACAATCCTTTTTTTTTTTTCTTTTTTTACGAGAGTCTAAAATTAAGCTAAATCATTTAACGAGTAGGTTTCAGGCAGCATGATTATAAATAAATAAATAAATATAATTATTGCTGGACATTACACACAGCGCTATCTAGCCCCAAACTAAGCAGAGCTTGTACTATGGGAACCAGATAACTGATAGAATAAAAATTATAAAAGAAATGAAGATTATAAAAGGTACTAAGGATATCCCAAACATCAGAATCAAACATCTCAACTGAGATGAAAGTGTTTCTTGCTACTATCAGGTGCTATGAATATAACCATAACATTGACTAAAGGTAGTCTGACACGGGCAATTTTAAGCAATTGTTGCTCGGCAATAACATCGTTCCTAATATGCGTGATCTACAAGTCAATAATAATAATATATTAATTTATTTTTCTCTCATAAGTTGTTTTTTTATATCTAAACGACAAAGGCAATTTTTTATGGTATCAAAAAACATTGTGAGAGACTGGTGTCTGAAGTAGGTTCATAGGAACCTGTATATTACAGGTCACCAGGCCTCCACTCTAGTATAATTCTCTGCAATATTTAGTTATAGGCTTTTAGTATGGTTATAGGCGACAGTTACCACTTTAAAATCAGGTGTGCAATTATTTTGCTTTATCTGCATGTAGTTGATCGAGCGAGGCGAGATCTCCAAATCAACTAGGGCGAATCTGTGTTGTATGTACGTATGTATGTTTGTTTGTCCGAGGATAACTTTCGAAACGTTGATCCGATCATTGTGAAGTTTGATATAACTAAATTTTGGATGGAAATGATAGATATGTAGGTGCAACACCAAACTGTATCCCCCGATTTTTTTATCATTCGTTTTTTAAATTGCCTCCTACTATGGAAGCAATTTTAAAAACATATTCACGTCAAAAAACAATTGAATCACCCGTGTAAACATCTCTTACTAGATAACAAGCTACGAAATATACAATATCTAGGTATTATTTATTGTATAGTATTTGTGGCTTGTTTTATCAGGGCCGCTATACCCACAGAGCAACAGACTAGAACAATGAAGCTCGTTACCCAGTTATGGGTGATTTTGGCATCAATGTATCGAAGGAGAGTACAATACAATACTGGGATGCCTTATGGTGTAAGGAGGATAATATGCTTACATACAACCTGTAAAGGAGACAAAGACATGGCTAAAAATGTTTGAGTCAGTGAAATAAAAAAAGTACCACCAAAGTACTCTAAAAATATGTTGATTTCAATGACAGTAACCTGACGACCCTAATTTGTTCTAAACATTTGACCAGACATAGTTAAATTAATTTTCATTATCTTTATTTATTTTAAACTTCAATTTAATTATAACTAGGGATTCGCTCCGAACTAAGATCTCGCGAGTCTTCCAAAACATAAAAAAAATATTTTTAGGGCGACTCGCGCAACGATGCCTAAACGTATTTAGTAGCTAAATATGATATAAGGAGTTGTCAAATCATACAAATACGTAAAATTTAAACATGATTAATCACTAAATACGTTTGGAGATCGTTTTGCATGCCGGCCCTAATGTTTGACTATCAAAATAGTGCCACGAAATATATACCTAACCAATAACTTGACCTACAGTTTCATTCAAATTACAGGTAACGGGAGTTCATGTAATTTGGATACACTTTTTTGGGGTACAAATTGCAGTTATTCTAGATTTCATACTTTTGCCTATATTTGTGTTACGAAAGCTACACGCATGCCAAATTACAGCACTGTGGGGTCACTGGTGTACCCTGTGAATTTTCTCAAAGTTCAGTTTTTATTATGGTTAATAACTCAAAAACTATAAGAACTTTACATAAAATAAAAACTTAGTCTAAATGTACTAATGAAGACCTTTCATTTGACGTCCCATTTGACCAAATAGTCTCATTTTCATTTTTTTTTATCCTTCTTGAACCCCAATATATCAACAACCGCCCAACATTTTTAGCTCATTCATTCACACCAAACTTGTGCCATTACTACCTAACTACGTATCAAATTTCACGATGATCGGATCAACGCTTCGAAAGTTATCCTTGGACAAACAAACATACATACATACATACGAGTACATACAACGCCGATTCGCCCAAGTTGATTTAGAGATCTCGCTTCGCTCGATCAATTATTTAACTGTAATGAATAACATTAAACAAAAATAACTTATTAACAAATGTATTACTAACAAATTATCGACAAATACCTAAGTCTGATAAATTTGATTTATTTGATTCAATAGTGGTGATTGAAATTCATTTGTTTGATGGATGATATAGAGACGAATTTCCGTAATGAAAACGAGATAAAAAAACTATTTAATCACGATCAATGCAAGTTTTACGAAAGTAGGTGAAAGGAAATATTACTCAAATGATCACTTTATCGATGCAGAATCGTAAAGCATAAATCTTCCTGAGATTACTCAAATTAATACTACGAGAAAGGGGGTAAAGAGATGAAGCAGGTTAGGGTAAAAACAAATAACTAGATTTTTTAATCACTTTTTGTACCCTATGTCACTCTCGAGTCTCTAAGATTCATTTACCTAGGCTCAAAGAACCCCTATTTGCCTTAATCCTCTCCAAGTCCCAGAACTTTATGGTCAATTACTACACTCTTTATCCCAGACAACTGATCGTCTGGGCGTGGGCACAAGGTAAGGTAAGGTACATCATAAGAAATAGTACAGTGGTAGAGTTACTTGTGAAAGGGCTCATCCGGGGAAGTACTACCACCATAATTATTATAATTTTGCTCTCACAGGGTCTAGTGGGTGATTAAGCGGTCTCAGAATAACAGCGTCGACTGCTAACCCAGTTGACATAATGCTGAGTCGAGGCCCTTTTGCTGCTGTAGCACACAGCATACCTACCTCATGTTTAAAATTAATAGTTATATTATATTGTTTGTTTGTTTCTGTTTTGCATGTTGGTACTGTTCAATATTGTTAATTTTACGTTCATTATTTTAAATCAGCTTTTGTAAATGTGTTATAAATAAATAAATAAATATTGCTGGATATTTCACACAGCGCTATCTCGCCCCAAACTAAGCAGACCTTGTACTATGGTAACCAGATAACTGATAGAATACTTATATACTTTTTTTTGTAAATACATACTTATAATATATAGATAAACACCCAGACTTGGAACAAATATCTGTAGATCATGCAAACATTTGTTCCGTGGTGGGAATCGAACCCGCTACCTCCTTCGTCTCAGCCCACTGCGCCACGGAGGTCGTCAATTCGTTGTTTTGTGTTAAGGTCGTTATGTGTGCTATTTAGCAAATAAATGATTGTCTATGTCTATGCATGCCGCCTAGCAACATTGCTGTGTTTCGGCTTGAAGGATAAAGTTGCCGAAAATAACAGACACATGAGGCTTTACGCCTTTATGCACGTAGCCTTACGTAGTGCATCGTAGGGCACTTTAGGTGCATGACCAGTCAATACTTTGTTGGAAGCGATGGTTAACATTTAACATCTTACGCCATCTCGCCATTTAAAAACTATTTTGGATTACCCAAAGCTCCGACCTTTCCGACTCAGATTCAAAAGATGATGTTGATTATTTACAAAATAGCGTTCTCGGATTCGAAATCGAATAAAAAAAAACTGAGGTTTCCGGCCCGATATCTTTCCGACGTTTTAAAATAGCCCCCAGAATCTCTGAAAGCATTTAGTTGAACTGTGTCACAAACCGATTTAGAGTACCTAATATGCAAATATAATATGGTAATCGCGAAGTTTCGCTTCGCAAATGTAGAGCTTCCAAAATTATGTGGCTGCAAACATTCGGATCGGGACTTGCGGTTTTAATTATAAATGTGTCTGCGTCGCTGAAATGTTTTGAAAACAATTTATATGCCCAAGCTATTTACAGGGTGATGGATAGCAGCAGAGAGTCCAAGCCAAGAAACAGCTGATTTGAAGGCGGGCTAAAAAGTTTATGAACTGTTAGCTAAAAAGATTAATGTTGAGTTTATTTATCGGAAAACTTCGGTTGGGTACACGGATAGACTTACCCTTTTCGGGATGACATATATATTCGGAAGCGCCCTGTATAACATAATAGCGTCTTAAAACGAACGAAACGCAAGTGGTAAACGAACAAACTTTGCGTACTTACGTAACGTATTTTGCGTAATTCCGTTGATTTTATAAACGCCTGATATTTATAACTTTTTCTCTCTTTTCTTTCTCATATAACAGACAGGGAGAGCGACAGATATAGATAAGCCAAAAATATAGACAGATAGACCGAAACGCTAGATAAAATAACTGCCACCAACACCACCGATAACCCGCTTTAACTAAATAATCTGTAATTAATCTTTAAATACCCCTACTCTATAGCTCTTCTCTCAACTCCCAACTTTTGTAGGGCTACATTTTTATCCACAACAGGAACGACTGATCGAAATGTCATTCTGGAACTGTCAATTTGGCTAGTCATCAAAGCACGAAGGTTTTATTCACGAATGAAGTCTATAAGCTTTTTCATAGTGACTTTTGGGGAAACAACGAGCAAAATTGCGTAAACGTGAATTTGATCGTGTATTTGTAACGTATTCTAGGAAATTTCAGAAAATTCCGCTATAGCTACTTGAGTAAAAGTAATTTTCGTTTTGTTTAAGTTCGCAATACTTTTTTTTTATGATTCGCTATTTTTCCTTAGAAAAAGTAATTTATTTAAAGTTTTATTTGTTCAAATTCTCGGAAGGTCACGTGCCATTTTAGGAGATTACAAAAACTTTTCTTTAGTTAGGTATAGGTAGGTACCCAACCTTAATCACACAATAAAAAAATGAAAAGTTGAGCAATTTCTTGTATGTTAGAGTAACTGGCAAACGGTAGAACACCTATTATTTAAACTACCGAATGTTTCGACTAATAAATCCAAATAATTAGGTATATCTATGTAATTACCTATTTTATTGAGATTCGATATTTTATTCCTCTTTTTCAACTCTTTTTAGGAGAAAACTATTGATAGAGTCAATCTCGCTTTAATACGTGTATTTTTTGTAAACTTTATTGCCCGTTATCTACTTGTGTACAAAAAAGTATAAAGAACTCGAAACAAAGAATTTAAAATGGCGCCCTCTCATTGCGCGCAAATGCACGTGTTAGATTAGACTTACCTACCCGCTCAATTTAGTATGAAATAAAACATAAAACTTCAACAATTAATTTTATTTCATCAAATGCTTAGCAGAAAGGTATTAAATAGGGAAGTATCCCGAAATTTCAGTTACAACAAACACACTACATCATCATCGATTCACATAGTTGAATAAAATATAATCAATGAGTAAAATAGCCTGAAACAGTACGTGACTAACTCTTAGGGAAGTATCCCCAAATTTCAGTTACAACAAACATACTACATTATCATCGATTCACATAGTTGAATAAAATATAATCAATGACTAAAATAGCCTGAAACACTACGTGAATAACTCTTAGTAGATATAAGTATCTATTTTTACAACAACATACCTTAGGATATCCTTCTAGTTCGCAGGTCCCCCAAAAAGTGGTCTGGCCAGCCTTTTTTTTTTTTTTTCGAATGGACTAATCTCGCTGTTGGCCTCTGAGGCCGTGACAGCTTAACCGAACTTTTGGCGAGCGCAGATGGCGCTCAGCCCAGTAAGTTTTTTAGGCAACTAGCGCAAGGGCACCACTTAGGTACGAGCCTCGGCTTGGGCTGTTGCCGGGGTGGGGATAGGAGAGAAATGCCCGGGTACATGTCTGTACCTCGTATAGGCGGCGACTGAAGGGACTCGTCGACCTCGCCGGCGAGGTCGGTGTTTCTGTGAAGTGTTTGCTCTGTCTGATATAGATGACTCACCTTCCGCATTAGCAGAGGTGATTTCGTCATCCGGGTCTCCGAGAACGTGTCTCGGACGACGGAGGATTAACCTGGTCTGGCCAGCCGACAGATCTCACTTTTTAGACGTCGGTTCCCCGCGCACCCCAAACGGTCCCGGGCCAATCAGAGAGCTTGGTTTATCTATTGTCTCGCTTGCCGGTGCCAGTTTATATTATTTCGAGAATGAGTTTCAAGAAATATTTCTATTGTTTTCGCTTACCGGCTCCCGTTATGCGCTTCGGAGAAGTTCTACTTATCTTTATCCTGTAAAGCTCTGTGATCAGCCGCGGGTGGAAATTTAAACAACCTAATCTTTTACAATGTCTTTGTACCATTTCTAGCTAAAAATACAATTCTCGTTTATTGTTCTAGGCTTAGTTTCTATCTTAACTATTTATTTCATACCTGTTGTACTTAAATATTCTATTGTAATGTCTTCTTAAAAACTTGAGTTGCTAACGATTCACCTTAACATTATAATCTAACACACGCAATAGTGTGTGTGTACGTTTGGTCCCACACAGCAGTTATAATGATTTAACGATACATAACTTTTTCTAACATGGTAACATTTTGTAAATTTAATAAAACTAAATATAAACTAAATGTGCCGGATAAAATGGGGTAATAAATACGGGTAATGATTTTAGGCGCTATTTCAGATAAGTTTCTTTATATTTTAATATTTAAACAGGTAATAACAACCTATTATAACCAACCTCTTTCCTTCTTTTCAGATTCGGAGCTCGAGGAGTTGGGTGAGCAGCTCCCGCGGTATCGGCCGGACTCGATCGCGGCGCTCCGGCGGCAGACGCGATTCACGGAACCAGAGCTTAAGCGACTGTACAGAGGGTTCAAAGCCGAGTGTCCTACTGGGGTCGTAAAAGAAGAGACGTTTAAACTGATTTACAGTCAGTTCTTCCCTCAAGGAGGTATGCTATCTCTATGGTAGAGTTTTGTCTCATGGCCTCTCTTTACGCTGTCCTTGCGTTGGCTAAGGACGTTATCACACTGGCGATTTGTTAGCGTGCTTCCTGTGAGGCGATTTGTAAACGTGCTTGCCGCAATACCGACCGCAACGCGGACGTCACGTTCGTTCTATAGATACACTCGCTCCCCCTCCACACTTCAGCCGGTCGTATTGTAGGAGAATATTCTAAATATTTATAATATTATGAATATTTAAGATTTATTTATAATATTTTATTCATTTAAAACACCCAACATCAAGTGTATTTTTTTACAAAATATCGGTGAATCTCCTTTAATATAAAATTATCATAAATTCAGATTCTGAGAACCGTACAAGGTCGCACATGGGAAGAAGGTTTGCTAAACTCTGAATGTCGCTTTCTAGACATAAATTTGCTCGATCAGTATTTCACATCGCACAGAAAATACACACGTGACTGTCATAACATCCCTCCCCTCCCCCATAGTGATCAATGATGTTATTCTAACCCCTCCTCCCACTGTTCGAACCTCACATGATTAAAGGACCCCTTACTGATCGCCTCGCTGGAAACAGCTCGCAAATCGCCAGTGTGATAACACCCTATCTTGGCCAGAAAATTGGAAGGTATGATATTCACACGGTGGCCGGTTATTCAGTTTGTAAAACTATAACCACGGATCACGAGCCAGGACGAGCTAATGTTTCAAGGTCGTCAATAGCGGCCAATGCCCCTGGCCAATACATTAGATACACTGGCCAGTGTATTGGCCAACGAGTAATAGGTGCAAGATGCATTGGAGCTAAAGGATGCTCTATTACTACATAGTTAGTCGTCATTCACAAAAACCTGAAAAGCATTGATTTTTAAACTCGGCTCCTGCAAAGAGGTAAGGGTTACTCGCGCAACGATGCCTAATCGTATTTAGTGCCTAAATATGTTTAAGAGAGTTGTCAAATCATACAGATGCGTCGACTTTAAACATGTTTAGTTGCTAATTACGTTATTAAAGTCGGGCTTAGTATTAATGAGTCAGTCAAAAAATAATGCTTTTTCCCCTTTTCTTCCAAAATAAATAAAATCTCAACAATTTAGGTGTTGTTTTATTTATGATAATGTCGCTGAAGAAGGATGATTTCTTCTGGTGTGCCAGCAGGTTAGTGTTAGTATTTTTCAGCCAGGCGGTGATTTTGGGACCAAATCGATGAAATTGCAAATTGGCCGATAAAGGCGACAGAGGCCCTTGTTTGGTACGAATACGGGAAGAGAGGCCTTTTCCTGTAAGATACCACTATCAACCTGGATGGTTGAAAACAATTTATACTCGTACACTAGTGGTTCGCCCCGAACTGAGATCTCGCGAATCTCCCAAAATAAATATTATTCTTAGGACGACTTGCACAACGATGCCGAAACGTATTTAGTGGCTAAATATGATATAAGGAGTTGTCAAATCATACAAATACTTCTAATTTAAACATGTTTAGTCGCTAAATACGTTTAGTGATCTTTGTGCATGCCGGCTTTAATCTTTGACTAATAAATTGATGCCATGCAATGCATAACCAACCTGCTTGACCTACAGTTTCATTCAAATTAGATGTAACGAGGGTTCTTGTTAATTGGAAATATTTTTTTTGGAGTACAAATGGCATTTATTCTGGATTTCAGACTTTTGCCTATATTTGTGTCACTAAAGCTACACGAATACCAACTTTCAGCATTTTGGGGTCCCTGGTGTACCCTGGGAATTTTGTCAAACTTTTGTTTTTATTATGGCTAATAACTCAAAGACTACAAAAATTAAACTAAAAATAAAAACGGGGTTCAAATGTACTAATGAAGACCTTTCATTTGACGTCCCACTTGACCTAATAGTCTCATTTTCATTTTTTTTACCCCTCTTGAACCCCAATATGAGATATTGGGGTTCAGAAATCAGAAATCAGAACGTTTATTTGCTCGAGTATAGGTAAATGTTTCGATGTTACAATTTGTTGATCCTTATATATTCTACCATACAGACGGTGTGCAAATATAAATATATAAATTCAAGAGGGGTAAAAAACCAACAACCCCCCAATATTTTTAGCTCATTGAGTCACGCCAAAATTGTGGCATCACTACCTAAATACAAAATTTTATGATGATCGGATAAACGCTACGAAAGTTATCCTCGGACAAACAAACATACATAATAATACATACATACATACAACGCCGATTTGCCCAAGTTGATTTGGTGATAGTCTCGCTTCGCTCGATCAATAAGTCATGTTAGGTATAAATAGAGAAAAAATCGTGCTAATAATATAACAACCAGACAAAAATTAGGATCTCTAGCTCTGAATGCTTTTCAATACACAAATACACATTTGTCTACATTAAAATATTCCGCACAAAATCAAAACGCATTGTTATCACCAAAAACCTTCCTAAAATAGACCGTGCTTTACCTACATTTCCCATCTGCAAAGTAAGGGTAAAAGTTTATCTATTAGCCGATAAAATATACCTACCGACGACCGTACAAAGAATGAAATGGGGACATGAAAAACACATCACATAATCATATAATCCCATCAAGTTGAGTGGTCTCTGGACTACTTTACATTCCCTGGAATTGTCCAAGAGGCCAGGTTTCATGATCTTTTGACACCCTAAAATCACCTCTATACGTTTTCTCATAAAGCACAGAACTCTGTGAAAGTGAAAAGGGTAAGTGAGGGAAGAAGCACAATAAAAGAATTACCTACTATTTAGGCAAATGATTAGACATGAATCATAATTTGTAAGCGCTTAGTTAGTAATGAACCATAATAAATCAAATTGTGTTTGAGTAAGGATTTTCATTATGATTATTATTTAACGTTTTTGAACCTATTTACCCGGAAAATACAGCTGTAATTTGTTTGGCTAGGTACTTCATACAAAATTTATATAAAATATTTGGTAATAAAAACCTGACAAGAAATATAAAAACCCCCCGATCTCTGGACTGGCTGTTCCAATATCCATCAAACATTTTTATACTATTTGGAGACGGAACAGGCATATGGCCCACCTGATGTTAAGTCGTAACCATCGCCTATAACAAAGTATTGCCTCGTAGATCACGCACCTTAGAAACGTGCCCAACGATGCACTGCCCTGCGTCCATCAACTTAAAGCATTCAGGTGTAAAGCTTCATGTGCCTGTAATTTCACCGGAAACCATATCCTTCTTATAGAAACACAGCAATGCTACTTGGTGACAGAAATAGGTATAGTGGTAATCCTTCCCCACTAAATAGGTATGCTGGTGGTATGTATGACATGCATAGTGAAGAACCATCATGTAAACACCCACTTTTAAACAAAACAAAACGCTTTTTAATTTAAAAGGAATCTACATTCCCACGGCAGGACAAGCGAGCAGACGGACGGATAATACCCCTCGTTCTGCGACAACGCAAAGAATAACTCCTTAGAGTGGCGAGTGTGGCGACATCTATTATTTAAATGAGAAACTCCTACTCTGTTCTGTAGGCTATTAAAGTTAAATCAAAGTATGCACCTAGCTTTATGCATTTGTACGCGTAAACTTCGATTGGATCAACGTAGGTTGTGGTATATTATTATCCTGTTCCACTTAATTCCACACAAAATGGTAGGTAAATATATGTACCTAGAATCTAGGTACATGCTCACCTAGTTCTAGGTCCTAGACAGGTAGTTTGGTAATTTTAGTAATTACATTCTGAGTCCTAAAACATGCCATTGCGACATATACAAATAGGTACAATATAGCATCCGATCATGTCTCAATTAGAAAACGTAATATTTACACCCCTAAGTGATGTTTCAGTTAATAATTTTGTAGAAGATTTATGTTGTCCGGTTTATTTTTTCGAATGGACTAAACTCGCTGTTGGCATCTGAGGCCGTTACAGCTTAACCGAACTTTTGGCGAGCACAGATGGCGCTCAGCCCAGTAAGTTGTTTGAAGAGGCAACTAGCGCAAGGGCACCACTTAGGTACGAGCCTCGGCTTGGGCAGTTGCCGGGGTGGGGATAGGAGAGAAACGCCCGGGTACATGTCTGTACCTCGTATAGGCGGCGACTGAAGGGACTCGTCGACCTCGCCGGCGAGGTCGGTGTTTATGTGAAGTGTTTGCTCTGTCTGATGTAGAAGACTCAGATATCGCTTCCGCGTTAGCGGAGGTGATTTCGTCATCCGGGTCTCCGAGAACGTGTCTCGGACGACGGAGGATTTTGTTGGCGGGCAGGTCCAACGGATAGACCGGAATGATGTGTACCAAAGGATTCGGATGATGGGCGGCAAGTTCATAATGCCGCTTGGAAGCGAGCTTCATGAACTTGGCTATTGACACTAAGAATGTTGTTCTGAAAAATGTTGTTCTGAGAAATTCTAATCGCTTTAAAACTGTACAAATCTTATCAACAGCGCGCATGCGCGTCTATACTGAACGAACTTCATTCACGATGGCGAGCACCTAAAAATATTTAGACACGGCAGGCGTTATAGATTTACAAAACAAACCTACCAACAAAGTATTACTGCGATTCTCCTCTCAATTCTGATTCAACTATTTTAGGTTTTACATCATTTTATCGCCGTTCCGGCCATGTCGATTCGATATTTCGCATCATAATATTCGCAGAATAACGAGCACAGACCCTGAAAATCTTCATTGAAAGGTCCTCTGAATATAGCTTGTATTATTTAAAGTGCTCTCGGATCTGCGTTATTTATTCCGGGCCCATTATCCGCAGACGGTTCGTTGCATTTCTGCAATCGAGTGCGCGATTACGTCCCAGAAATGTCGGTAAGCGGTAACCACTTATATGGCAGCAACTTGGCATAAAATAACATGAGGGCTGTAAAGATCTTGATAAAAATCCACATTAGGTATACAAAATGTTCAGTCTCAATCAATTTGTCAGTAGAGCTATTAACAGATGACCCAGTTTGGCTAGACTCAACCAGTATAAAATGTATAAAAATGGTTGGCCCAACAGCGCCCGACTTACACACAATGCAATATGGTTGTGCACACGGCTCCGCATCAAGTTACACATCAAGCTATACATTTCAAGCTAGGTCAGCTTATAGCATGTACGATTTTTCTCCTTACTAGCGTACGATCGCTCATTATCAACATCTGGCAACACTGACGCGGGCGATCGCTGGCGTTCATTTAGCTAGTAGAAATAAACACATAAACTGAGTAATTTGTGATTGTATTGGCTGAGTCGATAAAATTATGTTGCTTGGTAGATACCTACTTCTAACCAATGTTGTCATACTAAAGCATCTTAACCGCCAATTTCAAAACAAACGTCTAGAAAAATTCACTAACGTCACATTTAACACTGTCGGTGTTATTGAGCCATGAGGAGTTTTCACGGCCATATTTTTAGAACAGATGGCGTTGCTCTGTCATAAGCTAACTAGTGGTCTCCGATCTTCATGTCGGAAGGAAAAAAGTAGAACGAACAAAAAAAACCGGCCAAGTGCGAGTCGGACTCGCGCACGAAGTTTTCCGTACTATAAAATCTATAAAACTATCTATATCTATCTATATGTATATATAAAAACGGCAAAAAAATCACGCTTGTTGTATGGGAGCCCCCCTGAAATATTTGTTTTATTTTGATTTAATTATTTATTTTTAAAGTGAATATATAATATAACGAAATATTCTATCGCGTCTACCTGTTGCCGTTATCAATATCGAGCAAAAACGAGCAAAAAAAATCACGTTTGTTGTATGGGAGCCCCCTTAAATATTTATTTCATTCTGTTTATAGTTTTCTGTTAATTGTTGTTATAGCGGCAACGGAAATACATCATCTGTGAAAATTTCAACTGTCTAACTATCACGGTTCATGAAATAAAGCCTGGTGGCAGACGGGCATACAGACAGACAGATAGACGGACAGACAGAAAGCGGAGTCTTACTAATAGGGTCCCGTTTTACTCTTTGGGTACGGAACCCTAAAAACTATCAAAATAGTGCTACGAACAGAGAACCAAAAAACAAGACCTACAGTTTCATTCAAATTACAGGTATCGGGAGTTCATGGAAATTGGTTTTCTTTTTTGGGGTAGAAATTACAGTTATTCCAGATTTCAGACTTTTCCCTACCTTTGTGGCACTAAAGCTACACGCATACCAAATTATAGCACTGTGGGGTCACTGGTGTACCCTGTGAATTTTGTCATAGTGCTGGTTTTATTATGGCTGATAACATAAAAACTACAAGGCGTAAACAAACACAAATGATTTTTTGACACGGCGGCGATTGTAATTGACAAATCAATTTCCTTTGATAATCAGCTTATGACAGAGCAATGCTATCTGGTATGAGATAAAAAAACATGGCCGTGAAAACCTCTCCTTGCCGTGTTGAAATGAAAAGCCCTCGCTAGCGCTTCTAGAAGCGCCACCACCACTGGAAAACACTAAGTTTAAAAATCATACCCCAAAGCAAACCATTGGTCCAGCCAGATTAATAACATTAGGGTACGTTTAGACTAAGTGGACCACCTCCGTGGTGCAGTGGGCAAATAGCCGGTTGAGACGCAGGAGGTAGCGGGTTCGATCCCCGCTGCGGAACAAATGTTTGCATGATCTACAGATATTTGTTCCGGGTCTGGTTGTGTCTCTATATATTATAAGTATGTATTTACAAAAAAAATGTATATAAGTATTCTATCAGTTATCTGGTTCCCATAGTACAAGCTCTGCTTAATTTGGGGCTAGATAGCGCTGTGTGAAATGTCCATTAATATTTATTTATTTAAGTACCTACATTTCGTTTACCCGGGAATTTCCGTTTAATTTTTTTACGAAAGAGTATTTGTTTTTTGCTTCAATAAATACTTATTTCTATCCAATGAAGAAAGTATAATCGAAATCGGATAACCCAATACAAAGTTATGCGTGAAAGAATTCATTGGGTGAACCAGGGTGAACAATCAATACCACTTCGATCAACTTCGAACTCTTCGGAGTACCAAAATACCTATCTATACTCTATCCAATAAAAAACTAATCATCAAAATCGGATAACTCTGTAAAAAGCGTGAATATCAAATAAAAAAAATTACAAAATACGCGACAACTTGTTAATCGCCTCCTTTATAGGGTTCCGGACCAATATGGTAAAAATGGTGCGATTTTATCCGTCCTTCCGTCTGACACAGCTGATTATCTAAGCTACTACTGAACCCATCGCCTTGAAATTTAAAATTATTCTAAAAAATAAAACTAGTTGTTCACTCCAAACTGAGAGCTCGCGAGTCTCCTATAAAAACAAAAAAAATATATTATTTGTAATCTTTGACTATCAAAATAGTGCCAGGAAATGCATAACCACCTATCTTGCCCTACAGTTTCATTCAAATTACAGGTAACGGGACTTCATGTTGGTTGTACTTTTTTGGGATAGAAATTGCAGTTATTCTAGATTTCAGACTTTTCCCTATATTTGTGTCACTAAAGCTACTCGCATACCCAATTTCAGCATTCGGTCACTGGTGTACCTTGTGAATATTGTCAAAGTGTTGTTTATTATGGCTAATAACTCAAAAACTACAAAGATTAAACTAAAAACAAAAACAGGGTTCAAATGTACTAATAAAGACCTTTTATTTGACGTCCCACTTGACCTAATAGTCTCATTTACATTTTTTTTACCCCTCTTGTACCCCAATATCTCAACAACTCCCTAAGATTTGTAGCTCATTTAGTCACACCAAAATTGTGCTATCACTACTTACCTATGTATTCAATTTCACGATGATCGTACCCAAACTTCGAAAGTTATCCTCGGACAAATAAACATACATACATACAACGCCAATTTGCCCAAGTTGATTTGGAGATCTCGCTTCGCTCGATCAATAATAACCTACCACTACTCAAAAACTAAACTAAAAACTCAAAAAATATTTGCATTTTCATGGCCAAATGAGTCAAAATTGTGGAGATCAACATGTTGACTGAATAGGATTACTAGGTCGAGTGGGGTATCATATAAAAAAGATTGATTTACACATTTCAAAACCATTTTTATTATGTACTGTTATGATAAAAATTTACAAAAAAAATACTTTTATCACATCATATCATCATGAATTTTTCAACACTAAATGCGAAAAACGAAACGTAGATGACTCAGCAATTTCGATGCTTTCAAGCTCTATGCATTTCTGGTCGATATCAAAGTATCGATACTTTTCCCATCACTAGCAAGCGGTAAAGCAATTTCTTTACGTTGGTAGTAGCGAATAGCACGGAAGTCAGGTTATCTACTGATTTCATGTAAAAAATCTTATTGTTTAACATTTAACGCAGATTATAAGAAGAATTATAACTGAAAAAATTGTAAATTACTATTTTAGAAACTCATAATGACTACAGGACCAAGTGACAATGTGAAATATTTCTAAATTAAAAATAACAAAGCAAATTCATATTTTTAATACATAAAAATGCAAACCCAATTGTTTTTAGTTTCAATAAAATTTTAATTATGAAAACATTTAAATTTGCATAGATGCGCGCCATTTTCCGTTATTTACCGCGCATACAAGTTGCGCAGTTCGGTAGGTTGGCAGCGCTGTTTCCTCCAAGCCACGATCATTCGGGCCGGACGCCATTACCACGCTACGCTACTGAATCACAATCTGTCAATAGTGCTTGTTTTGTGAATATTGTTTCGAATTCATTCGGATTTGTGTTCTTGTATCGCTTGTTTTCGAAAGAAATAATAAATCAAAATGTCTGACGAAAAGAAGGTACGTATCTCGACGTAAAATCAGTGAGAATGTAACAAAAGTGCTTCACCGACATGGCGTTGCTTGAAAATGTGGTTACCAATCTTCTCGTGACGAGTGCAAAGTTTTATCAGTGAAATTAAAATGCTATAACAGTTGCAATCTATTTGGTTTCCAGGGAGAAAGCGAGCACATCAACTTGAAAGTGTTAGGTCAGGACAATGCCATCGTCCAGTTCAAAATCAAAAAACACACACCCCTCAGAAAGCTGATGAACGCGTACTGCGATAGAGCGGTAAGTACACTAATTTGCAAATTTTATGATAAGTTTTTCCATTAATTACCTTATCTCAAATGATTGTAGTTGTACCATTTCTTCTAAATTGGTGTGTTTCTTGAATGATTTCCTGAAGTATTATCTTGTGCCGCCTACTCCGAGCCCGCCCTAGCTGTGCTCTTGAATATGTTGTAAAGCTTACAATGCTGCTAATCCCAGACAGATCCATGTTGTGGCATTATTAAATTGATTAGTTTGTTGAGCATCAGCAAACCTTTATATTCCCACTTTAGACTTGAAAGCTTGTAAGGTTACTGATATGCTACTATCTCAGATAATTAACTTGCCGATAAATAAAACCTAACCGTTTGTATGTATAATAAATAATCCTAAAACGAATTTGTAAAAGTTCAAGGCCCTTTGTAAAAGTGACTCCAGCAGCTTTTGTTGGTTTGATCTTACAAAAATTATCTCAATTTTAATGCATAATTACAATTTGCTTGGGCTATATTCTATATATAGCATATAAGTATAGCTAGGTTTAGAGTTTCTAAGTATATTGTTGTAAGAAACCTTGATTGAGGCTATTTGTGATTCAACAGATAAACCAGCCAGTTTTTGTGAAGCCCCAACTTGAATAATAATAATGCTGTCTCTTTTCAGGGTCTATCAATGCAAGTAGTGAGATTCCGATTTGACGGGCAACCAATCAATGAGAATGACACTCCAACATCACTGGAGATGGAAGAGGGAGACACAATAGAAGTTTACCAGCAACAAACCGGAGGCGCTTTAGTATAAATTCTTACTTTAAGGACTGTCCATCTCCTGTGGGAAAATTAGCTGTGGCATACCCATTCTCACCCTTAATTTTAAGTTAATGTTAAAAAGCATTGTAACAACAAGGGGAAGCGTTTGAGGTGTGCAATCGCTGGGCCCAGCCGTTGTATTGGACATCTCAAAACTTTGCGTAAATTAAGAAATTTTGAGGGAAACCAAATGTCTTAGGTAACTTCCACAATTATTATTCCATTGTGATAATTTTTTTAGTGACACACAGAATCATTAGTAAGTATTTACAGCTATGCATTAGTGGCATTTGTTTCTTCTGTTTGTGGTAACTAATTTATTGTACTTGTATCCATTCATACTGATAGCAAAGTCAATGATTAACTAACTCTTGGATAAACCTATCTTAAATAAACTAAATGTAATATTATCTGATTGTTTGATTTCAAAATAGCCACTAGCTAGGCATTCTGTAGGCTGTAAGTAAATACAAATATTTAGAATGTTAGATCACATTTGAAACAGATTGATTTTAAACTGTAATCACAGAATAATTAATTAATACATATTACATTATGTAATGGGTCACTGCGATAACTGTACAGGTTTTTTATAGTAAGGGAAATAATTTTCAGAAAATAAGGAAAAGCAATCTCAACAAATTCTTTTTTTTGGGAGTACCTGTGTCTTAACATTTTTAGAATGACCCTGGGTCATTGGCCCATGTTAACTGCCGTTAGTAAGCTACAGGTTCGCTTTGTCAGCTTTAAAACATACTTATTTTTAGATAATACCTATAGATATCACCATTGGCAGCTTAACTGATAGCCCACTGCTGGGTATAAGCCTCTATATGTAGATATAGATAAAAACTATTCTTAATATAAATTTGTTATTACAGCCAGTTTGAAAAAACTATTCACAGCCTAGATAATTATAATAAGGGGAAAAGCCTCTTGCACCTAAGGGCCTGTTTTCAGAGAGTGACCCTCCCGAGTTCTAAGAAAATTAATGACGTCATTAGATATTATATCTGACGCCATTTTTATAAATAGAAACTATATTTTTGTGACGTTAATGCATGACGTCTTCATCTACTAGCTGAACGCCCGCGACTTTGTACGCGTTACACTACTAAATGTGTAGGTAGGTAACCTAGAAATAAAGCTTAACTCGCTGTTGCAACTTGACACCCCATTTTTATCCAATGGGACCTGGTTTATGGGATAAAAAGTAGCTTAGGTGTTAATCCAAGTTATAATCTATGTACATACTAAATTTCATTTAAATCGGTTTAGCCGTTATGACGTGGTTGAGTAACAAACAAATAAATATACAAACATCCTTACCATTTCAAATTTCGAACTCTACATCCCTATGAGGACGTGTCCTAAAAGTGCATAACCTCTTTAAGCTTAGAAACCTTCAAATGAGGTGCTAATATAGTATGGTGACTTTCAAGACATTCCTATTTTAAAGAGTATTTGCTCATGTTTTTAAATGAGTTCAACCTTTTTGAATAAAATCGGATTGAGTTTTCAAACATGTGTCAAAATAAAATGTAATTTAAATCAAAAGCACTAAGGAGTATTGATATCAACTTCGAAGCAAATCACCACCAAAATAACTTACTACCCATTTTTAATCTCGTTAAGGGATGAATTTCAATAAAATACGAAACACGTCTTCCACCAATTCTATAAATAAAGTTTTATGCAAAATTTGAAGTAAATTGGACCAAGGAATCACGTCCCATACAAACTTTGCCCCCCTTTTTCACTCCCTTAGGGGTAGAATTTCGGAAAATCCTTTCTTATCGGATGCCTACGTCATACAAAGAACACACCCTCCAAGTTTCAGGTCTCTACGATCAGCGGCTGTGTGTTGTCAGTCATTCAGGACAAAGCATTTTATAGGTATAGAAGATAATTATGTATAGTGATCGCGAAAGTTTGATAAATACCATTTTAAAATATGTATAGATGTATACCTTTCTTTATAGACTAGGTAGCTAATTGTACCTACAGCAGTTTCAATAACAGCACTAAAGAGATAGAAACACAAGCAAAGTTAAGTACCTACAACGTTTAATACGAGAGAAACAGCCGCACGCACACTTAGAGGCGCGCGTACGAGGATCTCAGATCAATTTGTTCGAAGATTCTAGCGACTACGACTTGATCCGAGATGCTAGTACGCGCGCGTATGTCTGTGTGAGCCTGCCTGTTTTCGCTATTCTATACAATAAAGAGCGCGCGAAACGAGTGAAGGTTTTATACGCGCGCTCGCTACTCAGCTCGGTCACTCGCGCGAATGTTTAAGCTCGGTATTTGTACTCGGTAGATATCTTATTTGGGTAATGGGGGGTTTTGAGTATGTGTGTCCAAATTAACAAATTATCGCGTAGTGGGGAATTATGATTGCATAAGTTTTGATTGGTTTTATAATCCCCACTGGTGGGGCAGAGCGTTGGGGATTATGAAACTAATAGAGTCCACACGTGAACGATTTCTTTGCGCAAGCCTAGAAATTTAAACAAATTCTTCCTAAATAATAATTTAGGAAATAATAATTCCCCACTACATGATAATTTGTGAAATTTGAAATTGGCTGTAGTAGGTACCTATATACAGACAGACAACAGTTTTGATATGCAAAACATTCAAATAATAATAATCATCATACTGTTATATCCCGCCTATATAACTTGTATTTTCTTTTCAGCCAATACGGCACAGTACGCTCACCTCGTTTTCAACACATTGGACCAAGACCGCAGTGGCTTGATTAGTTTCGAGGTAAGATTAACAAAAACCTTTTTTTCATAATTCATCATTAATTCCTATAAATCTGGGTATAATGTTAGGTGGTAGGGGTTTTATTTAAGCGCTACATTTTGCCTTGCAGCGTACAAGTATACGCTTCCTTGTTCTCTTAAGTAGCAGGCAGATAGGTGTAGGTTCACTCGGAGCGCCTGATATTTTGTCTACGTATTTTTACGTGCAATATTCATCATCATATCAGCCATAGAACGTCCACAGCTAACATAAGCCTTCCCCATAGATTTCCAGAGCGACTGATCGGCTTTCCATCTAGTGGGGGTATAGGAAGCTTTCTTACGTAATATTAAAATCAAATCCCAAGTTCAATCACATCACCAATCAATATCAGGTAGGTCTCTACGAGTACTTACATATAAGTACAGCTCTTGTTGTAACTGTTGGATTAAACTTATTAATCACGTGTTCTTCTTTAGGAATTCGTGACGGGTCTCTCCGTTCTATCTCGGGGCACGCTGGAAGAGAAACTTCGCTGGACATTCTCTCTCTACGATATCAACGGTGACGGCTACATCACCAAGGAAGAGATGACTGAGATCGTGAACTCTGTCTATGATCTCATGGGTCGCATCGTAGACCCGAACGTGGATGATGAGATCGTGAGGGACAAGGTGGAAAAACTCTTTCAGGTGCATATCTCTCGGCTTTTACAAGATCGTGATTTTTTAAGAGTTGCAAAGGCACAGACAAAATATTTGTAGCATTTTTGACCTAAGTATTACCTATATCTAAGCTTAAGCTAAAGCTTAATCGTAGCTTTGCTTAATTGTGTTAAATGTCCAGCATTATTTAGGTATTCATTTAATTTAAGATCGTAGAAAACAAATTGTCGAAGATCTTTTTAGCTCGATATACTTAAGTAATATTCAATTCACGGAGTTTACACATCAATAGTAAGTAGTATCCTACTCACCTTAAGAAGTCTACTGTTGGGGACTACGATCTCGCACAAATAATATGCCACAACGGTCTTGAGTATCTCTTATTTATGCTGTTTAGTGAAAACACTTCTTTCTTTTACAATATGTTTTATCTTTCTTTCAGAAAATGGACCTGAACCGCGACGGAGTACTGACCATAGACGAATTCCTGGACTGCTGCCTCCGCGACGAAGCTCTCATCAGATCCATGGGGGTTTTCGACAGCAGTTTCTGACGTACTGCCGACGGCCACCGACGCAAGCGTCGTGTTACCGCCGTGAACCCTTAAATAATAATTTAGACTATCAGACCAAGGCTGTACGGCCTTCCCTATGTGAAAAATGTGAATTTGTATCAAAATGCTTGGTATACGGTACGGACCAGTCCAAGTTGTAGGCAGTTTTTATACAAAACCGCGTTTTTTTTTTAGTATGTCAGGGGAGGCTGTTGGGTCCTCGCTCAAAAACTACTGATTTTTTTTCGTGTACATACTTATAAATTTATATTTAAAAACAACAAATCTAACGGCTAAAATACATCATAGGGTTGCTATTTGTCCCAACAAATTGACACAGGTTTCAAAAACTACCAAAATATAGTTGACTTTGAGAATCCAAATATTTCTCTTAGACAAGCATAGCTATTTATTAAGTAAATCAGAAGTTTTTGAGCTATAGTAAAAGTATTTTCGAAGGAGCAAGTTGGTATTCTTGAAATGGATATATACAATTTTCGATAAATAACACTGTTCTCAAAACAGTACTCTCTCTTCCGACTGTAGATTATCTTACGTAACCTCGTAGAATTATCTCACTTTTCTGTATTTATTTTGGTAGATAGAATTATTATTCTTTAATTAATCTTTTCCTATAGAATAAGACGTGTTCGAAAGTATTTTGAGACCCATGTTATTATAAACATTCCCATTTTCAGTTACCCAAAAAAAAAGTTGCGAAAGTTATATTCTAGAAAAGCGTGTAAGTAGTGTTCCTTAGTGAGAATGCGACCAGAGTAGTATCTTCAATAGATAGGATTAAAATCTAGGATTTAACAAGGTAAACTGCGTTGCTAGAAATCTTAGTATGAAAATCTAAAACGTGGTCTTAAATCAAATTTTTAGTCTTTCTATCTTCTAAGTAATCGGTGTATGAATTATAAATTAATCTTTATAGTAGCTTTAAGCGTCTCGTTACCAACGCCTGTTTTGTCCAACATTTATTACAAGAAACCATTCAACATAATGTTATCTTGGATAATATTTGAAAGGTAACGGAAAGTATTTTTTTTTATTACTATTGCGATGGCAAAGTAGCTTATGGTCCACCTGAGGGTTAGCGGTTACAGTAGCTTACGAACATTTAGTTTGTGTAACACCAAACACACCACTCGCGCGCTGTCACCCAAAGACACAGTACTCGCGCGTTGTCACCCAAAGATACAGTACTCGCGCGTTGTCACCTAAAGACACAGTACTCGCGCGTTGTCACCACAAGACACACCACTCGCGCGTTGTCCCCGAAAAGCACACCACTCGCGCGTTGTCACCCAGACATAGTACTCGCGCGTTGTCACCCAAAGACACAGTACTCCCGCGTTGTCACCCAAAGATAGTACTCGCGCGTTGTCACCTAAAGACACAGTACTCGCGCGCTGTCACCAAAAGACACACCACTCGCGCGTTGTCACCCAAAAGCACACCACTCGCGCGTTGTCACCCAAAGGCACACCACTCGCGCGTTGTCACCCAAAGACACAGTACTCGCGCGTTGTCATCCAAAGACACACTACTCGCGCGTTGTCATCCAAAGACACACTACTCGCGCGTTGTCACCCAAAGACACAGTACTCGCGCGTTGTCACCCAAAAGCACACCACTCGCGCGTTTTCACCCAAAGACACAGTACTCACGCGTTGTCACCCAAAGACACAATACTCGCGCGTTGCCACCTAAAAACATACAATACAGGTGAAGTCTCATGTGCCTGTAATTTCAAAATTTAATACATTCTTTTAAATGTGTATGTAGATGAGTTGGTTCATTTGTTGACGGTGTTTTCAGAAATACATTCATTTTGTACCAAAACAGTCCTAGGATACGACAACTTTACTCCAGTTTTTCTCAAATCTGAAGGCAACAACATAAGAAGATCACAAAACTATGCTGGGCTGTTTTTGAATTGAAAGTACATATATAAAATTTTCCCTTTCAATAAAATTCAATGCTTACTAGTGCGTGTTAAAATGAGGTAGAATAAAATTGTATTTTAGCTTTACTGACTTTAAATCTATCACTTGACCTTTCTTTTCCTGATTTTTAAATTGTTCCGGCCATTTTTTATAGTATTTAGAATAATTCATTTATGAGGATCGAGGTAGTATGTTCACCATAAATATAAATGATAAAGTAATTTATAGTACCAACGATTTTAACACTACCTAAATTAAAACAATAAATGAATACTTAAAAATTTTAAAATCTGAATCTCTTGGAAATATACAGTAACCTGACATGAATTTATAATGAAAGGGCCTACGTTCAGCCTGTCCATAAACGAACCATTTGGACAAACCGCTGGAAAAAAGTTGATAACCACTGCCAAAACAAGTAGTAACATTGAAGTCTAATAAAGCTATCAGAAAACATCAAATAAAATTATTATATTATGTGCTTAATAATATACATATACATTTTAAATAAGCTAAGTTTCATCATTATCTTGAAACTATTGTTTTGTACCAGTAGACACTTCATATTTAAATTTTCAGCGTTTTATTCCTAATGCGATCCAATATCAATAACTCGATGCAATCCTTTATTTATTTATCAAAATTAGCATGTAAATAGGTTGTAAATAATTTATAGAACCTATGTACTTAAATGTGTATATTTTCATAGTGGGTGTTTAATGGAACCAAATAACTAGTACGAATAAACAGTTATTTAAATCCGATTTGAAAAAGTAATAAGTAGGATATGTAATTGATGTGATTTTACGTAATCAAATCAATAAAATTTGATGTTATCCCTTTGCTTCGTGTACTTATGCGACAAAACATTGATGTTAACTCACAAAACTTACGAAGTTGAACGAACTTATAATATTCCTAAAACTATGTATTTTTAAAATAAACATAAAATATGTTATTTACTTTGACAATTCTTAATTTATTCTTCCATTGTGATAAAATAATGTGGATTTTGCCCCATATAGTTTAACTATTTTTCCATTTGAAGAGAAATCAATATTTTGACTAAAAAGTTTAATTTTATTCGTCGAGGTCGAGCTTAAATAGATAAGATTTTTGTGTCTTCCCCTATTTATCCAACATTCCCCATCATTTGTTGTAAACATGAGTGTAAGTAGCGAAAATACATAAAATTATTTAAGAACATTTTACCTAGAATAAGGGATGAATTGAACCATTCTTATGATGAAAAATAGGCATACTTAGATAAAATGAGCAAAACCTTATATAATAATCGCTTAAATAAAATTGATTATAATAAAATATGTGTAATTTTTGTGATATTATAAGTTTCACATTTAATTTTTTTATGTAAGAACTCTTGTTTTTTCATATTTGATTGGTCTGAAAACATTTCTTAGAAATTAATGAAAATACCACTAGTCGATCATCATCAAGTGATGAAAAGATTCCTAAATAAGTCATACAATACTATTCTAAAATATGTATTCCCTAAAATAGTGCCAAAGGAATAAAAGGTGAAGAAATGTTACAGCTGGATTCTAGTTTATATAGGCCTATTATGTAAAAATCGATTTCGTAAGTCCATGTTTTAGCTATTACAGGTATTCGGTGTTTAGCTATTAGAGTAGTCGCTAAGGTCCTAAGGACTTTTAAAACTGCATGCGTTGTCAATCTAACTAAACGCTTCAGTATTTTGATAAGTCGTGTCTCCAGCAAGGGGTTTTATCTAGAGATCTTCCTGCCTTAAATTGCACCCCCTACTTCATTACGTCAAGACAAAATAAATAATCTTCATAGCTGTCATAATGTCATTTTCAATCGGCTAAATGTAAATAAACTCAAAGTAGACGCGATGGAGGACGTTTAATTAAAAACTGGAAGATCTCTACTAGATACAACTACATTACGTAAAACATGTTTCCAACCGCCACGAATATTCTGCTAAATGTGTAATATAACTTAATTAATGTATTGTGTGTGTTTGCGTTTTGTAGGCACTGGAGACGCGCCTTTATTGGTGTTTTAAACTATAAATTAAGTGATTTATGTTCATTCATCAAGCATTGAATAACATATCAGTCACTAGATCAGTCCATAGCTTTCTGGAATTGATGGAACTTTTGTGACGTTATTGTAAAGGTGCGATTCCAATACCGGCGACAGCGAAGACTTGTAGCCGGCAGAAAGTCGTAATATCCTGTACATAATTATCAATTATTCTGTACGTGTACTCCAGTTCTTGTAATTTTAACCTCCGAATAAGTCGCATTGCCATCTAGTCAGCATAACCCTTCAGTTACGTAAAGTGGGCCAGTGGGGTTTATAAACATTTTTCAATATGCTCACAATCCCCACCGCTTCAACAATGACCGCATGGTGGAAATTGTAATTATTTGTTTTCAGATTCAGTAAACCCCACGTGGTGTTTATGAACATTTTTTAATATTCTCATAATCCCTACCGCTTCAACAATGACCGCATGGTGGGAATTGTAATTATTTGTTTTCCGATTCAGTAAACCACACGTGGGGTTTTGAATATTTTTCAATATTCTCATAATCCCCACCGTTTCCACAATGACCGCATGGTGGGAATTCTAATTTTTTTGTTTTTTGATTCAGTGTTTTCTGACTCCCACGTGGGGTTTATGAAATTAACTTGAAAGGCATTCATCGAAACTGGAATTTAACTAGATTGAATTAACGAGAATTGCCCTCTGAGGCAAAAAAAACTAAGGACTAAGAAGTGATAACTTTCTTTAGAATCTGTAATTTTGTAGTTCGTCGTCGGTTTTGGAACCAGGGCCTCAAACAACAGTGAATTGAATGAAATAGAACAACCTAGCGTGGACGTAATGTTTAGGTACGAAATCTGTAAATTAGATAATTGAATATTAAATTGTTTATTTACAAATTGTATGTGTATTTTATAGAAAAATAAATAAATTGAATTGACAATTTAGTTTCATTTTAACTTAGTAAACCCTACCTACCATGTTCAAAGAACGGGCCATAGTACCCCTAAGTAGTAGAGGGAGTAGTAGCAGCAGTGGGGATAGGAAAAATATAATAAAAAAGTCCAGTTTTAAGTTTATTTTATTGAGAACATCATCAAAATATAATCCACTTATTTCCATTTAAAGTAAAATTTTGTTTCTTTATTAATACAAACTATTTTGTGAGCAAGTTGCACTAAATATTAAAATATATCCAAAATGACAAGTCTAATTTAAATTACATTTCATCTGAAAAATCGGATTTCAGTAGGTACATCTCATTTTATAGAGAACTTGTGATTTTATAGCAAAACATAATAGATAATGAGAATTTACGATCAAGGAATTTGCATAGTACTCCTAAAACCAGTGTACGTCAAACAGCAGACGATGATAATGATGATGATGAAATACCAGTAAAATGTCAATAATATTTGTATTTCTTTTAACTATTCAAACTACATGCTTAGTTTGTTATAATAAAACATGATATATAGTAAGGGTTAGGTGATAATCTATTGAAAAACCTAGGAAACTACATAAAGTAGCTTTTACAAAATATGTATTTTTTATGATTATGCCTTAAACTAGTTTTTAAACTTTTTGTGCCTAAAATTTGAGCAATTATGCCTAAAGTTATGGCACGATTTAGAGCCTTACACCAGCTAAAATGATTAATTTTAATAACTGCTTTAGAAGCTCTCTTCAAAATATAGGCACACATTTTAATTTAATTTTACATTTATGAAATGTGTAAACACATTGCACATTCACAGTTCACACGCTTAATTAATTAGTTATATTAATATATAGAGAAATACATAATGTAAAGAAAAAAATTCTTTCCAAATATTATAAACGAAATGAAATAATATTTTATTGAGTGAAATCTAGCCTATTGTATATTATTAGTTAGTTTTAAGTTGTTCTACAATGGCTGCGATTCTGTTGTTTACGCTGATTAAATAAATTGTGTAAAATACGAACGCTCATAATTGGTTCACACTAAAGATCAAAAATAGAATGACATTTAAAGTGACATTTCTAAAATAAAGTAATATTTATCAAGATGGCGTGTTGGCGGGCTAGTTTTAGTCAGCAGTCAAATTGGTGTTGGCTAAATCTAGCCCGCAAACACGCAATCTTATTAAAACATACGTCATTTTAGTAATGACACTTTGAACTTTATTCTAATTCGATCTTTAGAGTGAACAAAATAAGATTGTTCGTATTTTACGACATGTTAATTAATCATCGTAGACAACAGAATCGCCACGAATATACACTAAGTTAAATCTAGAAAATAACCGATTTTTTTCTTTAAAAATCAAGAAACTAAAACACTAGAGAGCAAAAACCCTAAATCTACGCGGTGGTTCCAAACGGCAATCTCAAACGCTTAAAAATAATAATTATTAAATAAAATAATCTATTATGCTTTAATTTCCAAAATAAAAATATTAAACATTCAAAATAAAACTATACCACTATACTACTACTTTATACCTCTCACTAAAAATTAAGTTGTTTCAAAATACCTTTCAAACCTTTCAAAATATTTTATCTGTATGTACAAAACACATATACGATACTTTGTAAAAGTATTTACTTACAAAACATGATCTTTGTGTAAAGTTACTAATTGAATTAATTATATTTAGTTTACATTCCTGTCATTTATAACTGTCAAAAAGTACTGAAAATTGGTCCAAGGAAATTCTGCAATAGTTGATAAATGCTAGTTACATTCGCGTACATTTGCCGAATGATTTTACACGATTAATAATAATTGAATCTGAATGATGTGCGGTCGGTAAGTTTACATTACCTTAGGTATAATAACTGAAGGCACTTTCTTACAATAACTCGTCCAGGCAGATTCGTATCGTCTTTGGCACCGAGCATCGTCTCTCCAAGCCCTGAAAAAGATAAAGTGACTAATAGCGGGTTCCTATATCCGTCGATAACCGACTACTGGTGGGTTTCTATATTCGTCGGTAACCGACTACGACTCGTATCTCCTTGAAAAAGTGTCAAACTAGTGCCAAACTTTTGACACGTTTACGAGTCGTAGCAGGTTACCGACGGATATAGGAAACCGCCATAAGTCCATGACTTACTGCAACTTAATAAAAAAAAACTAAGTGTGCCATTCGCAATGAGATTATTAGATTTCGATCGCGTTTTGTATGAAGAACTTGTAGTTTAGGTACTGCGTGTCGTCACTATTGTATAGAATAGAATTATGCTTTATATAATTATAAATATGCACCAGGAATACTTAAAAAACTAGTTAATGCTAAATATAGCACAATGGGCGGCCTTATAGTTGAAAGCGATGTCCTCCAGGCAGTGTACTTTGCTTCTACAATTTAACAACACCAAATTACTCCACGTCCACTGGAGAACCTTTCTGCCCCAACGGCCGTCAGTTCTTCGAGCTATGTGCCCCGACCACTGCCCCTTCAGCTTGTTAATTCTCAATTTGTCAATTGCTAAAAATCAGTGGCTTTGGTTTGTTTACAAATCACCTAATTTCAATATCCGTCACAAATCTGTATACTATATCCATACTAATATTATAAAATTCAAAAGTAACTCCGTCTGCCTGTACGTTTTCAAAACTGACTGATTTTGATGAAATTTAGTTTATAGATAGATTATGACCGGAACTTTTTACCCAACTGCGCTTCTCTGCAGTCTGACAAACCACTCGTGCGAAGCCGCAGGCGGTAGCTAGTACTTTATAATACTTAACAATGAGGGCTTTTCTCTTTATATTTTATTGTTTTTGTTTTTTTTATAGATGGCGCTGTCTGGAGATGCGCCGCCAAAAAATAAGGTTTATATGCCAAAACCCAAAGATACATTATCAAAATTTATCTAAAACAATCTCATTTTGTCAGATAAATAAACACAAATGTTTGTTTCTATTTCAAGATACGGGACATAATGTTGATACGGCAATTGACATTAACAATTCACTTTCCTTTGCTATTCAGAGCATGACAGAGCAACGCCATCTGTTAGCAGTTAAAAAAAACATAGCTGTGAAAACCCCAATTTTTTTGACCCCCTCATATTAAAAAAAAATGTTTACCTGTGCAGTAGAACCAGGATAGTGATCAAGGCTGGGCTGGCTGCAATGATCTCACCGCTCAGTATTCCAGGGAGAGATAAAACCATATGGATCAGAATATCTCCAGAATAGTTCGGATGGCGCAGGATACCCCATACGTGTGACGTTATAAGTCTCTTTCCGTTGAACGTCATCATCGAATTAATATCTGAAATGAGGAAAATCAAGTTTACGTCGTAAGGTTTGAAAGGTTGCCTTTATAAATATTTATATAGCACCTGATGGCAAATCGAGGAGGATTGGATTTAAATTTATATAGCAAAACTAGTTTATATAGCAAAATTAAAATTCTTCCTAAAATTCTAGGTATGGGTATGGTAAACTGGGAACTATGGACTTAACAGGATCATATTTTGTCTCTCCAATAAGAATCTATCTATAGCGAGATATTTTATACAGATTGTTTCGTTTAGTTTTAGGTTTTTATTGAAAGATGTAGCTTTGAGGAATTTGCCAAAATGCTTAAAAAATATTTAGTGACATGAAGATTGAAGACTCATCTAAAAGTGTATGTTACAATTAGAAAGCAATTAGTAATTAGGTACTTAATATAAAATTTAATCATGTTAAAATCCCACTAATATTATAAACGCGAAATTTTGTATGGATGTATAAGGATGTTTGTTACTCTTTCAAGTTGTAATGGCTGAACCAATTTCGATGAAATTTGGAATTTACGTAGATTATAACGTAGATTAACACATAGGCTACTATTTGTTGACAAACCACGCGTACGAATCTGCTGGCGGAGCTAGTGTAAAATAAATTATATGGTGTTTATATTAGATTTACAAAATATCTAAAAGCTCAACAACACTGTTGATTGAAGTAAAATGCCTACATAAAATGATAATTTGGAAAGATCGTCAATGTAATTAAAATTTGATTAATAAGGAAATAAAAGCTATTCGCGCACTGTGATTTCTCTATAAGTTAAAACTTACAGTTTTGTACAACTCTGTATAATTTATGTATCTATGAAAATAAATACTTAATCTTGAATATCTGATTCGCAAGTCGCAGTGCGCAAATAAAACGACTGCATTCTATGCAACTCAGCCATTGTCGCAAATTTCTCAATTGCTATTTGCTAGAGAATGGGACAACAATAACCAGTTATACATATATAGTCATACAAATATTAATGGCAACTTACGTGGCCTGCTTGATCGCTGCAGATTTCTTCTAAACTCGTGTTTAATATCGTTACTGACAAGCATTAAACCAAAACCCAGCAAATACACTAGCGAAGCGATTAACAGCACGTTAGTGGACAAAGTTAAACCGGTATCAGAAATGTGCTTTGACAGAGTAGTAAAGAAAAAAGGATAGAGTGCACTTGACACAGTCTGTAGGTACCCGACCCCTTCAGACATCCAGTAGAATGTTGAAGTCACTCTGTATTCTTTGACAATGAAGTTCAGTATGTAAACTATTTGCATCATAGAGAACACTAGGACGGTTGGGTTTGATATTTGGAACTGTACTTTGCGTAGGATATAAATGATGTTGGCTAGTGTCATTTCCTCAGTGCTGGTCCATTTGATGTTAACTGTGCTTGTGAATATTAGGAGCGATAGGACGACCTAAAAGAAAAATACATCATTTAAAAATACATTCTTCTAATATTATAAATTCGAAATTATCTATCTGTTTGTTAAGTTTTCACAACTAAATGGCTAGATCGCTTTCAATTACATTTGGTATATAGATTGATTATGACCAGGATTAAGGACATAGGCTACTTTTTACCAGACTACGCAAAAGGAGGGTAATGTTTTTTTATTAAAAAACCTCGCGTGCGAAGCCGCGGGTGGATCAGCTGGCATATAGAAAAAATACATCATTAGAAGTTTTTTTAGTTTCATCATCATATAGTGACAGAATGTCCACAGCTGAAAATAAGTCTCCCCATAGATTGTCAGAGCAACCAATCTTGTGCGAACTGCACCCAACGGCTCCCAGTTATTATTAGGTCGTCTTTCCTAGTGGGGGCCGTCCTATGCCACGCTTCCCATTGCATGGTCTCCACTGAACCTTTTTGCACCAACGGCCAGGTAATAGCCATAAATGGTAGCCGACGACTGGTCGACGAGCAAACGGGCGCATCAGGTCGTCCGATAACGATTTTATCTACCTATATAATTCCTGATTAATCAAGACCGGCCTAACTTTAGAAATGCAGTTAATACTAGTAATAGATGGTATTGTAACAGGAATCCAGCTAGTTTTAGGATATTTTAAAGTTAGTTTCTTCATGTTTTCCTTGATCATTATACAGTTTGTGGATAATAATATCATATAAACTGCGCTGATGGTACGTAAGTTTTTGTACCTAGACTTATCTTGTAAAACCGCGTCGACCTGAATGCATTGTTTACGAGATCACAAATAACTGCTGTACTTAGCCCACATAGCCAGTTATTGCAACATTCTAGAATAATCACTTACAAGCATGTCTGTTCAAGGTTTTAGATAAAGTGAGGAAAATATTTTTTAAGTGTTATTTAAGGAATCAAAAACGCCCGGAATGTTGAATAGGGTTTTTTTTTTTTTTAATACAAAGTAAAGACTGTTTCCCAAACAAATTCACACATGCATTGCTTCTAAAACTATTTTTGTACTCATTGGTGGTAGTTGGCATATGGATGCAATTACATACCACATTGAACAATATTCTTAATGTGATTTAGTTATAGCACATATTAGTTTTTTCAATATATAGGTACTAATATATATGTATAATATACTATAATATAAGGTACTCACAGTAGTGATATTGCATATTCTTGAAGTCCAGATTTTAACATCCAAATTTTTGATACATGGATGTATCTCCCTTCCAAGAAAGAAGTCGTACAGCAAATATCCCGTGTTGGCATATGGATTTAGCTCATCTTTCTCCAGATTTCTACTCTTTAGGTACAAAGCTATACTCAGAATAACAGCAAAAATGTATGATGACGTTGCCAGTTTCAAATACTCAGCAAGGATTACATTCTTGTCAATAATTTTTAAAGAGTCCAGTCCGTACAAGAGTTTTACAACAACAATGCTTGAAAAAAGTGCATTGAAACAGTATTTCTTGCCAGTGCCGTTCATACCATCAGCTTTTGGTCCAAAATATGGGAAAATAGCAAAGACCGCTTGAATAAATATTTGTGCTATCATAAATGCACTGGTCGGCACACTAAACCATAGAGCTAAGGATTTGAAAGGGGTGAAGTTGAGAAGAGTTGATATCGAACATGATTTCATACATGCAGTAAGGATAGATATTACTGATAAAGGTATCAGAATCATCATAACACCAGTGCCGAACCATCCACCAAATTCCCATTGCCTTTCTACCTCAGTGAATTTATTGACACTAGTTCTCAACGGAGTAGACAACTTTCTATATGGCTGAGTAGAGTGATAAATAACCTTGTAATTTTCATCTGGTGAATTTTCCTCATCTGAATAGGTCTCGAGTGATTTACTCACAGATTTGCTGGGAGTGCGACTGTGTTTGCTGATAGTTTTACTAACACTGCGTCTGATGTCTGGCACAGAAGGTACTACTTCAATAAACTCTCTGAGTCTGCTGGATCTCCGAGGTGTGTACGGCGCCTCGTCAACTAAATTTCTATTTCTCAAACCGAATTCCGTTATTCCATTTTTCTCTGGAGTGGTTTCTCTTTGTGAAAAGATATCCTTCACGGAATATTCGATGCGTTTAGACCGTGTGCTGCGGTAACTAGAGGAAATGTTTTCATGGCGTACGGATGCATCTGATAATATAGCAGGACGCTTCGCAGGCGACCGCGGGACTACGAGCCGAGGTTCTGGCTCAATCGGCTCGATGGTTTCTTTCACAGTCCTCGCAGGAGACTTACGCGCAGGGTACTTGGATGTCACTTTGCGACTTGGAGATTTCCTAGCAGGCGATTTAGGTTTAGGCGCGATTTGACGCGCTGGCGGGCTTTTCCGAGACGGCGAAACTTTACGGCTTCTGGCGGGAGAACGTGAAGGTCGAGTCCGGGGTGGACTTGGCTCAGGGATCCGCGTTTTTCTTCTAGTTGACATGCTGAAGAATTTCTCCACCAACTAAAATGACAACTTTTTCACTGGATCTAAAATTATCACTCAACCACACGCATTGATGGTCACATTTCACATGCAATCCGCTATTCTAGAGAAGAAGCGGGGTCAATTACTATTTTTGTTTGTTTATTTACTGTCACAAACAAGAAATATTACTTTTACGCAAAATACGCACATCAAAAAGAATTTCAACGTAAACGTTATTGAATGAAAAAAAGCTATTGCTTTATGTTGAACACGCCAACCAAACGCCAGCCGACGACCGACGCCAGAATAAATTCAAAATACCCCCTGTGATTGGTTAAAAATAGTGATGAATAGCGCTATCTCTTTCAGTTAAACGAAAAATGTTGATAAGTTGGTAGCCTTGATTGATCATTGACAAGATTCAATTTGAGTCAAAGAAAGAAAATCCAGAGTGAAAATCAAATTTTGATATGATAGTTGAATAGTGAAGTAGGTAGGTACCTTTTATTTAGCTCTCAACTTTCCTGTGCTAGGACTTTCATTTTTTTTTCATGTGTTCATGTTCATATTCGACAGCGGTTCACTAGTCCAAGATTTGCGCAACACTCAACTCCGCAGCGGGGGATGAAGCAGAACTCAAAGAGGACGCCATAGTAGCCACGCAAATTTCATTTACAGAAGTACGAAAACGTCTCGACCGCAAGAGAAAGTTAATAAAAATACCTAATAATATTGAAAAAGTTTTGCAAATTCTTACTAACTAAAACAATGGAAGTTTATTTTATTAATTATAATTTATTAAAATAAATGTGCCTAGCTAAAATTACTATAAATTATTTCATTTTCGATTAATATGAAAACTAGTTCTAGCCAGCGTAATAGATGGCACTGTCTAGAGATAAGCCGACAAAACATATGGTCTAGAGGCTAAACTGAAAGTCAAAGAAGATACATTAACAAAATTTGTCTAAACCACTCACTTCGGAAGTTTTTATACAAACACAAATGTTTTTTTTTTATTTCAAGATCCCCAGAAAATAATGTTGAATTACACAGCACTTGACATATATCAGAATTAAATGAAACAGCACTATCTAATAACATGCCCGTGAAAACCCCTCACACTTTTTACACATATATGTATACAGGCTTTATAACATAACGACACTAGATCGATACTAGAATTTTACTAGAACTAAGTACAGGACTGTGACTAAACACTCAATGTTGTAGTGCAATAAGAAGGTATGCGCAATGTATGTGACATTCGCTTTTATATGGTCATTCGAATTAGGTTGGTTAGCTATCGCACCGTTGAAACAGTTATTTTCATGAAAATCTTCGTAATACCAGTAGGTATAGATTTGGCTGAAATTTTGTGTACGTAAGTATATTTGAGTAAGTGCACTAATTTCTGCATTAAATTGGAAGTCGAACTGTTAAAGAAAGCGGAGTAATTGGAGGTTAAAATAATACCACCTTCTGGTAATATTAAAGTCGTTATATCTCGTAAACCATTAAAAGTAGGCATACGGAATTTCAACAGGTTTTGAGGATCAATAAATAGTACAAAATTCATCTTTCAGCAAGTCCTGAACTGATTATTATTTTTGAAAAATTGGTGGTTCAAATTTGCACAAATTGCCATCTTCATGCTTACTAAAATTCATAATTATGCACCCCACAGTTACGGAGATCCATAGGTAAATCCTAAAAACGTTACTCCAGCAAAAACACAAGTAACTCAGAAATCTTACGAAGCACAAAATTTATACTACAGAAGTACATTAAGCACAAATGATAAGCTATCTTTCTCTATACTTTTTATCCACCTAGCCCCATCAGGTAAAAAGATCACATGATGGGGCAAACTTAACCCCAAAAAAATATATTTATCATGAATAACTTCTAAACCTTGAATGCACAAATTACCATATTTCGTGCACATTTAAACGAGGCAATGCACTAATTCCTGCGCCGTAAGGATATGAAAAAAAAAATCTTAACCTGAACAGAACCAGAAGCCGTGAACGCGCCTAATACTGAAGCGTCAAAACCGACTCCTAAATAGAGTATTTTTACGCGAACGCCATTAGTTACTCTGTGACCGTCGTCACGCGTGTTTTACAGTGTTATATTTATTTAAGTATGCCTTCTTGTGTCGTCCCAACGTGTAAACATTCAGCTGCGCTCAACAGAAAAGAAGATGGGATCACATTTCATACGTAAGTATGTTATGTTGTGTTGATTATTGAATAAATTGCTCAGTTTGTAATTGTAAATAATAAATACCTACCTTTTACTGGTGTTGCCAAATATCGAGAGTTATTATTTTCCCTACTCTAGAATTCTGAGAATGAAAACATAAATTAATTGTAGTTTACAACTTTATGATTGTTTTAAAATACAAAAACACCAGCTTAATAAAAGTTATACAAGGTTACTGGCAATCACATACACAGTTAGCATCCTTTTACGCAGTGCTGCCAAATTGGGGGTTTTCCTCCTAAATTTGTGGATAAGTTAGATGGTATTTTTAGGGACAATATTTTTTTAGGAGCATACACTAGGGGTAGACATCAGCAGAAAAATGTTTTCTGTAAATAAAAATAAATCTAAAAAGTAATGTAAGGTAAATTAAACGATATTAGTGAATACTCAAGCGTGAATAATAATAGTCTAGGGCAGGGATTCCCAAACTATTTTGGACAAGTGACCCCTTTTCCAAAATGAACTGTTACCTCAGACCCCCATGGCCAAATTACCTACTTTTAAGATCAACCCCCTTATAATGGTCCGCTAACTTAAAACAGCTGCTACAGAGTGTTATTTTTCATTCTGAATTAGGTCAATAGTAGAAGACAGAGTGAGAGTTAACAATGCTTTAAGTTAGCAGACTATTATGAATAAAGGGGCATATCTTTAGTTTTTTCCTATTGATACAAAATACCTAGGTACTAAGGTACCAATTGAAAAACTTTGCATTTGGTTAAGTGAGTAAAGTTGACTTCATTTTCTCATCAAAATTTAACAAAATAAAAAGACATACAATTCAGTAAATATCAAGTTTAATTTATAATGATTACTACAAATTAAGTAGGTACATACTTAAAGAATCTTTAGTAGGTAGTAAATTATATTTAAAAAAGTATTAATTCGCAAAGAGAAAATAAAACATTCAGTGTGATGGATAAACCTGGTGACTATCTACCAATCTAGCTACATCCGATGCAATATTGGTGAGTTGCAGCCTTAAATCTCCACGTTCGTTGATTTTCAAACGGTTTCTTTGTTTTGTCAAAATGTTTGTTACCACACTGAAGATATTTTCAACTAGGTATGATGATGGAAAAGCGATAAGGTATTTTTCAGCCATGTTCCACAATGTAGGATACTGTGTTTCAATGTTGCGTTGCAACCAGAACTTCTGATAGCCTTGGTTGAACTTCTGCTTAAGCTCTTCGTCTGTGCTGATGGTAATCAACTCTTGCATTATCACATTGGCTTCTTCTATGGCTGTGGTATTGTACGGATTTATTGTCCATTGAAGAATTCGTAAATTCAAAAGACCCTCAAACCTCTCCGTAAAATCCTTGTGTAATGCGTCCAAGTGAGCGACATATAATATAATGTCATCATCTTGAAGCATTTCTGATAATTTTGACAAATGCGGAAACTGCGAATATTCTTTTCTGCCTAAATTTTGTTTATAAAGGATCAGTTTACCCACGAAGGCCGATATTATCGATTTTGTTTTAATCAAGTTAAGATCGTCACCCTGCAGCTGCAAATTAACTTTGTTGAACATTCCAAAGATTAAGTAATAAATGTAATTTTTACTATTGTTCAGATTTTCTTTCAAATTCGGATCTTTTTCTTGTAAAAACTCCAACACGGATTCAAAAATGGCTGAAAATCTTTCTAAGCAAGAGCCTCTTGATAGCCAGCGACCTTCAGCGTGCAAAAGTAATCGAGTAAAGACTTCGTCATTTTCCTTACATAGCTGAGCAAATAACCGAGAGTTCAAAGAACTGCTTTGAATCTTGTTGATAGCATTTATTACATATTGTAAAGACTTACGAAATCTAGGACTCAGCTTTTTTGCTACTAAATGCTGCCTGTTTCGCGCATGAATGACATCAGGTAGTTGTCACTTTAAGTGAGCTTTGATATATCGAACACATCCTAACAACAAAGCTTCATTGCCGGATAATGTAGACTCGTCCAACTGGAGAGAGAATCTGTTGGTCTGTAAGAACTTGCATAAAATGTTTTCCACATCGCGTCCCATCTCGTCAATGCGTCTCTGAACGGTGTTATTGCTCAACGGTATTCTGCTTAAAATATCATGTGCGGGTTTGTGCAATACATTGTTAAGGACCTCCGCAATGGCTGGTAAGATAAGCTGCTCTCATATTGTGTGGGGTTTCCCCGACTTCGCTATTAGTAAAGATATATTATAGGAAGCTCGTAAACCATCATCGTCTTTAATAGATGATAGGCGCAAACATCGATCTTATGGACGGCCTTTTGTCTAGTTTTTCTTTAAGTGCTTGAAAAAATGACAAGGGCTTACTTTTTTTGTCAGCATGTACTCTTGATAAGTGGTCATCCATTTTTGAAGGCTTCATGGCATCGATACTGAATACTTTTTCACATATGAGACACATCGGCAAGTGTTGATTTGATGGAGATGCAATAAATCCAAACTTCAAGTAGTCCAAACTGTATTGTCTGCATTTTTTTTCGTGTCCGCCATCGTAAACTTCTCAGTAACCCTGCAAATAAAAAAATAAGAAACTACCTAAATAAAAACCAATGATAAACTGGTAAATTTTTACAATTGAAACAACTGAGGCGACTGCAAACTGTTGCAAACAATCTACAGATAGCTCAACTGATAACTATCACACAGTGGGGCAATACAAACAGCGTCCCCAAGACGCTGACTGCATTGCCCCACTGTATGGCAATGCTGATGCGTTGTGTCTAATAAAAACTGTTTGGTACTTACCCTGTTAATTTTTCATAAACTGCAGATATCATTACTACAACAATGCTATTTCCTACAAAAATATTAATTATTCTTAGTACGCGTAACAACATAAATAATATAGTACCAGGGCCCGTAGCCAAATTACATTCGCCACGAATCTATTCTACATACATTTGTTGTCGCTGAATCACGTGGTATTTCTATAGCATGTGTCAAATCCCATACATTTTCGGACGTATCGACTAGCGTCATCGCTAATCGACTGTAACTTGGCTAAGCCCTCAGGTAGGTACTGTATCCTTGTGTTAATTTAATAGGGGTCGATTTTTAGTCCTCGTCGACCACCAAAATCAGTTTTCGTTTATGTCGACCCCTAGGAAACCGGACCTAGGACCCCTTGGGGTCGATATCGACCACTTTGGGGATCCCTGGTCTAGGGTGATCTTGAGTTAGTTTTAGTGGGAAAGAGGGGGATTTCGAGATGACGCCAGGGAGGGACGCTTAGTCGAGGTTGGCAACACTGAGGGCATGTTCTGTAGGTACTTACTAAAAAACAAACAGCTTTCGTTTGTTTGTTCTACTACTTTTGTTTGAAAATAGGCGAAAAAAATCAGCTGTCCCATAGGTACATTTTGTCGGATATCGGTGAACGCTTTGCATGTGACAACCGATTTTTTTTATTACGAAAATAACACGGGTGTTTGTGAAATTTTAGCTTCCCTGCTGATGAAGAAAGGAAAGCACAGTGGACAGAAATTTTACAAAAAGCACTACTACAAGAGTTTTGGAAACCGTCAAAGCGAACCGTAATTTGCTCGGTGCATTTTGATGAAAAATATTTTTATGAGACAAAATGTGGTTTGAGAAAACTTAAAAAGGAAGCGCTTCCAAATAAGGTAGTTAGTCTCTCACATTTAATTACATACATTTTAACTTATCATGTTTTTAACAATATGCAAAAATAATTTTGAAGAATTCAAAAATATTATTGTATTTTACCACTCAAATAATTAACATTATGAACAAATAATAATATCATATTTCAGCATTTGGCCATCGCCATAGAAGAGTTCGGGTCATCCAAGGAAAAATCTAAAGATGTGCGTACCAAATCATTCTAACCGTTACTTCTTTACAGTATGAAGTAAGCGCTGACTAATGACCATTTGCACTAACCTATGATAACTCCTAAGTTTACACATAACTGATTAGAACGTACTTAAAAATGCACCAAACTTAAGACAGATCATCAACATAGATGCATCACATTTAAAAAAATACATTTGCATTCTAAGTACATCAAGCAGTCAAGTGTGAACTTAGGAGCTGTCCTAAGTTAGTACAGACGGTCATAAGAAATATAATAATGTTAGACTTTCTTTTTCAGGCTAATCAACTGCATTCATCTACTAAATCAGACTCTGAGATTGGTGATGTAAACTCAGACTCGGAGATTGGTGATGTAGACATTTCCGATTTAGACTCTATATTTGACACGCCGAGAGAGGCAAAACTAAGATCCCTATTGCGCCGCAAACACATACTTGCTCAGAGACATGTCCGAAGAATAAGAACATTGCAACAAACAAATAGACGTCTTCAAAAAAAGATCGAATCGTTGACGAGCATATAATGAAATGAATTTAAAAAAATAATTCTGTATTCTGAGACCTGAACTTAAAAACTTATGATTTATCATACTCCGAGTATAGCCAACTATAGCTATATTTTAGTTGAGTTTATAAATAAAAATCCTTTTACAACAATAAAGTGCTTTATTAAGTATTTAAAATGATAAGGTTTATAACTATACATTATCACACAGTGCATGAGAAACATACACATTGAACATTGTAGAAGCAATATTTTGTTGGTACCTACCTAAAATACATTATTCCATATTTTATTATATTTGACAACATTAAAAGTCTGGCTGTTCAAAGAAAAATTAATATTTTTAGCACACTGTATAAATTTAACTTTCAAAATTTAAAATACCCATAACTACTGGAAATCTCCAGGAATGTTGACATACACCATTACTTATTAGTGTGAAACAAATGCAAATATGTGTCTAGTCCTGTTTACCAGTATTTCTCGAGGGATTTGACCAGATCGAGAGGGTCAACGTTGGGTCCATGGCGCTCGATTGGGACACCATCTTTGTTGACAATGAATTTTGTGAAGTTCCATTTGACGAAATTTCCCAGGGTACCTCCTTGCTTGTGCTAAAAATAAATACAAATTCATATACTAGATTGGTTGTATGTACTAAATGGTGTTTTAATTTTAAAACATAACATTTTTTATCAATGCGGGGTTTTCATAACATTAAAAATAGTTCCGTTTGCATAGATAGATGGCGCTATGTGTCCAGATGGCAGGCAGTGTCGAAGTCACAGAAAACAGTGGTACAGAATCATGGTCTCATACTATGACCAGGTGCTATGGAGAAGGCTATGCTTGGTATTTCTCTACGTGATAAAAGTCACTGACATAGCACTGAGGATTAACAAGCTGAAGTGGCAATGGGTGGGGTACATATTTAGAAGTACTGAATACCTTTAGGGCAGAAAGGTTCACGAGGACCACACTGGAAAGCGCAGCGTAGGTCGACCTCTTACTAGATGAAAAGACGACCAAGAGAAAAGGTTATTGGGATCCAATGGGTACCATCCACACATGAGTCTCAAACTAATAAATAACATAAAATAATCAACGCCATCTATTAGCAACATGGAAAGATGGTTCGGGACAGCCTTGGGAACCCCCAACATTTAAATGAGCAACCAATAACTATATAAATTTTGATCATGATTGGTCAATCATTATTAAAGATAGACAGTGATCATATTTATCTTACTATGTCTATCCAATATTATGTTACAAATGCTTTTACCTTATATTCTTACGTAAATAGTGCTAGAGGCAAGTGTTTCTAGTAGCTCTTTTAAGTGGGTGATAGACGTACGAACTTAAAGTACGCGGTTTTTAAGATCGCGAACTTACTCGGCTCGACGGTAGTGACACACGTGAAGCTTACTCACTCTGTATTGCGATGTCGTCGACTGAAGAAGCTTTGTGTTATTTAGGAATAATATCGTATTACATTTTAAGACAAGGGTTATTTCGGAAAGCTTCTATGAATTCGGTTAGCAGTTCATGCGAATAAAATCGGAAATCACTCATTTTGAAATTTTTTTGAATTAAAATTAACAAAAATTGAAAAAATTAACACGACAAGCGTGCGCGTCCACGAACTGGCGAAACAAAATGGCGGCTCACGGCTCGCAATGCTGCCACACGTTCGAGCCATGACGAGCTACGAGCAAGATTTCAGACCGGTTGGATCGCCGACGATTTTGCGCGGCGGTTTTAAAGTACGCGTACTTACAGTGACACACAAGCGAAAAAGGTCGGCGAGCCATAAGTACGCGTACTTGCTCGTACGTCTATCACCCACTTTACAGTTTTTAAAGTAACTAAAGAGTAATCCTACGTACCTAGTTCCTTTGAAGGAACTGCAGGTTATTAATTGAACTATTGATTATCATTATCATATCAGCCACAGGATGTCTACTGCTGAACATAGACCTCACACATAAATTTCCAGAGCGATTGATCTTGTGCAGCCTGCACCCAACGCTTCCCAGTAACCTTTATCAGGTTGTCTTTCCATCTAGTGGGGGGCCGTCCTACGCTGCGCTTTACGGTGCGTGGTCTCCACTCAAGAACCTTTCTGCCCCAACGGCCATCGGTTCTTCGAGCTACGTGCCTTGCCCACTGCCACCTCAGCTTGCTAATCCTTTGTACTGTGTCAGTGGCCTTGGTTCGCCTACGAATCTCTTCATTTCTGATTCGAACTCGAAGATAAACACAAAGCATAGTCTTCTCCATAGCATGCTGAGTGACTGAGCCTTTTTATGAGGCCTATAGTGAAAGACCATGATTTTGTATAGTATAATAGTTCCTTTGAAAACTGTAAACTTCTAGAAAAAGTTCCTTAAAAAGGTATTGTCAAAAGAACTAAGTACTATTGTATATTATAGTAGAAGTACAAACTAAACCAAAATGACAGTCCTTGAAACCAGTTACACAAATGCTATATTGAAACTAGGTATATTGATTTTATCACCCCATACCCACTTAATTGCTTTCAGCAGCATTGAGCCACAAGGCTAAAAAAAATCAATAAAATGTGCTAGTTTCCATGATTAATATTTAATAGATTTCCTAGATTCATACTACTTGTATGATGACCATTTGATGTTTATAATGATATTTTATTTTGTGCTATTTTTCTGGAAGTAGGTATATTTGATTTATAGATTTTCAAAAGTTTTATTGTAATTTTAAGGCAAATGATTAAATTAATACTGATAAGGTACTTTCACCTTTACCTACTTAATAAACCACCCTGTAATAAGTCAGAGAAATGTAGGAGTAATAATATTCCAATCTAATCAGTTTAATTAATATTGGAATAGCATAGTCTGGGAAATTTCTCATAATGAGTAAGTGATATTTTCGAAGCATGATGTACTGACCTATGCTAATTAAAAATAATTATTTATTTACTTTCCAAAGGGGTTATAACTTTATAAATTGCAGAAGCATCTATTGTGAATATCTAGTATGTATAAGTACTGTTATGCCCTTGAGAGATAATTTTTATATGTATGTATGCTTATCTTCTGGAATGTTGATACGGTTCTGTATGTTCACCTCAGATATTTTAAATATCATGCATGACATAATCAATAAATAAGGTACCTTTAAGAATTTCCACAGCGGACTTGCTGAGTCACCATTGACATCAACCTTTTCAAACAAATCAAACTTGACTTTACGCTCAGATGCAAAGCATACAATTTCCTCTGAGTTTCCTGGCTCCTGACCAGCAAATTGGTTGCAGGGGAATGCTAGTATGCGTAGCCCTGAAAAATCAATAACAAAATAAAATTAGTAATGATTTAGGGAAAATAATGTATCTTTTTCTATTCTTGTATATGGACTGGCTTTGACTAGAGTACTTGATTAAACAAGTGTCCATCTGATGATATTTTCATAAACTTCAGTGGATGTAGTATAAAATAAACTGTGATCATTAATCAGAATAAAAATCAACCACAAATTTGCAGATTTAGAGGATATACCCGTTGAGGTTTATGTTGGTCTCGCTAGGATCTATGTAAGTAACACAAGTAGAAGTGTCCCTCTGACCTACTGTATGTGAGACGAGGTCCCTATGTAGATTGTGAAAATATAAATTACTCACCTTTGCTCTCTCCATACTGCTCATACAATTCATTAAGCTGCTTGTAGTTATTAGCAGTAAGACCACACTGTGAGGCAACATTCACAATGATGCACACATGACCTTTGTACATATCAAGTTTTACATCTTCTCCCTTGATGTTTTTCACAGTGAACTCATGAATACTTGTAGCACTCTTGTAATCAGGGTTAATTCCAGCCATTTTGCTGTAAATTTCAATATGTAGTTATTCAAAAAGCACCTCTCAACTTCTGTTCTGAGCAAAATATTTTATAAAGTGGGTATTTACTAGGTACAATAATAAAGCGGAAAATTATTATATTCTATTCTAAAATCGAACCGACCAATTTCTATCAGTGAGATAAATAAATATTATTTAGTGATGGGGATGGGCCTAGGGGCCGGACCGGCGGCCGGCCGCGACCCCGTGTAGCCGAACCAGAAGCCAATCAAACCAACAGCATTATCACAACTATTGCGTAACTACTTACTCATAATTTTTTTTATTAAAATACTATTAGAATAACATAAAAACTCACATAGTACTTAGTTGGGCTCGAAATAGACAAATTCCGTTTGTCAGGATAGGCGCAACAAACCTAGATAGCACTCGAAAACCGATTGTCATTTTAGTAGTGGAAAGAAAAAAATAATACAAAGTGCGTTCTAAAACTAAGACAAGTTTTATTTTTGTAACGTACTGTTATCGAATTTTTTTAAAGCAATTTTTATGCGGGTTATTTTTGGTTCATGATCAGAAAAGAGAGTAAATTGATAATGTGTACTAAAATATAAAACAACGGTTTAACTGTACGGAAATATTGCAAATATGTACGTAAATAAAATAAAAACTGATACTAAAAGCATATCTTTTCAAATTAATAAACGATTAAAGAACGTTTCTATATACAGTCTGTCAAGTGTCACACTAACTAAAATGTCATTCAATTCAAGTTTGCCAATGGCAAACGCACAAACCGTGCGATGCCAAAGGAAAAAAAAAACTACAAAATCTCAACATTTTTCAATAAACATGAATAACTAGTTATTTCATTTACTAAAGAGTTTCATGATAATAAATAAATAAATTGAAATTGAAAATTTAAAGAACAGCCCGAACCCTCGACATCAACATCTGTATTTGATTTAAATTTATCTTCTGTTGACTTTTGTAGTGCTCACTTAGTCACTTTTTAGCTAGATCTAGCCACATTTGGCAGCAAGACTTGGCAGTTACCAAAAAATTAAATAATTTAACCACATTTCACAGTCAGTCACTTTTTTTCTTCAAATTTGGTTTGAAAAAGTGATCAAATATCCCTTTTTTATTAATTCCAGTTACTTTCTATGTTCAGCCACTTTTAGCCACTTTTGCAGGTACAGTCCGTCTAAAAAGAGTAGAAATTAATGTTTAAGGAACTAACGTCACGCGTATAATTTTTTATGCAACTAAACCTATATACAAAGCAAACTATATATAAAACCCTAATCTAACAAGCCGCTGCCAGTGGGAAGCGTGCCCAGAATGCTGGCCGCATTGCCACGTTGAATGGCAATGCTTAAACGTTGGCCAAAATACTGGCCAGCATTTTGGTCACGCGTCGCCTCGACCAGGCGTTTTGAAAGTTCATTATACATTTTGTGGGCGCTTGGTCCCCACGGTCCAAGGGTCTCAACCCCAAAAGGCTCAAATATAAAGCATGTGTTTAGACTACTATATTTGCGCCTTTTGAGGTTTTCCGCCGATTCAGCCGCCGCACCAGCCTTATTTTGTGTTCCGGAAAGATGTGACGGTGCTAAAGTGTCAACACAAGTGACGTCCCACACTAAAGGCCGTCCCATCTTCCACGGAATTGGTGTCATTCCGTCAGGTCTTTTACCATCGTCACGCACGAGACCACTTAGTTCCAAAATGGCGGCACAGTTGGCGGTGGTAAAAGCTCGACGTATGACATCATTGAGACTGGCGTGGCGGGGAATTCTCCCCACGCTTCTTACACAGGAAAGACCGTGGTGGCCGAGCTGGTCGACGGCAGTACCGCATTGGCAACGGTGTGGGGCACAACATGGTGCTCCCAGGCGAAGAGATGCTGCAATGCGAAAAGCTGAACAGTCAGTTAACGTACCTATATTGCGTGAAGGGAGAGCCTGTAACCACAGTCCTGATTCCCACTCAGAAACGGCTAGAAGGCGGGCACGATCTGACGAGCTGGTACACGTTTGAAATAGTTGATTCCGTGTTTGCTCGCTAATCGGCCCGTCCCATAACCTCTGAGATTTCAATATCTTTGGGAAATCAGAATTGGGGCAGGCTGAGGACCACGCATCTCTGGCTTCGTTCATTTGCGATATTTCAAAATCTCGATCATCCGGAATCGAGGCCAAAAGGATCTTACGTGTTAAATTTAGGGTGCTATGAACGGATGACAGAAATGCGGGGAGAGCCACACTCGAAACTGATCGGATACCCAGACCTCCTAAACGCACCGGTAATGAAGCCTGCACCCATGCCCTCTCATCCAAATTTATGTTCAAAACAGACGCCAAAGTATTTTTGACGATGCTGTCTAAACTCTGTAAAATATCATTATGTTTCCAGAGCTGACAACATCGAACTGTATAAGTAAATTTTGGGACAAAAAGACAAAATTTTATAATAGTGAAAGTCATGTGTGTGTTAATTTTTAGCAAACGATCCGAACACTGTATAAAATTTTGAATTTTATCTTCGAAAAAGGAAGGGAAAGACTCGTCTAAGATAGGGGAACCCAATAGACGAAGTGATGATTTATCTACTATTTTAATATTAGGTGCCAACATATTAAATTTTTGAATAATCAAATCTCTTGCAGGTAATTTTTCTGAAAGAAATAGTTCACATTTTGAATAATTTAGGTCCAGACCAATTGTATGAAATTCATCAATTAAAACACGAAGATCCTGCAAAACTGTAGTTACATCACCACCCAGAGTACCATCATCCAAATACCAAACATTCAGTTTCGACTGAAGGTGTTGCATGACCGGATGTATGGCAAGACTGAAAATTGCAGGACCGAGTGGGTCACCTTGTTGACATCCAACAGCAGATGAAATTTCGTTGCCGAGATAAGTTAATTTTGAAGGAGATCCATAACATTGCCAAAGAAAATTATATAAATATGGAATTTTATCTTTTACTTGTGATAAGAGGGTTCCTCTCTCTACCGAATTGAAAGCATTTTTCACATCAACCTTCAGCAGCACATCACCACAATTTTTATCCAAAAATGTCCTTACGGAGTGAACGGCGGCTTCACAGCCGCCTCGCGAGCCAAAACCCAGCTGTACGGGTTGGAAAAGATTGCACAGCTGAGCCGCCGATTTGGTACAGCATATTTTGGCTGCGAGCCGGCGATATGTTGTTCCGACAGCTATCGGTCTAATGCCACCGTCCTTCTTTTTCAAAGCGCAAAGGTTGACACCGTAAAGAATATAAGTGATGTTGTCGTTGATGTGCCCGGAAAGCATGAAATTGACGAGGTCCGTCAGGCCCCCCACAAGAGATTCGCCAGCTTCGCCGTTTCCACCGCAAATTAAATCTTTTAAATGTTGCGGTGTTAAGGCATCCAAACCGCCGGCGGAACCACTCCGGAAGGACATGACGGCTGCCGCTACATCCAGACCGGTGACTTCAACGGCTACATCAGATTCTTTCGGTGCCTCGGGTAACTGAAGATCTGCTGCAGGAAGTGGATGCTTCCCAGCTAGAGCTGAGAGGGTTTCTGGAGTAGCAGGGGCTACCGTGTCTCTGGAAAAAAGAATCCGAGCAGCGCCTTTAATGTCGCCATCACTGAGTTTGTTTTCAACTAACTTGTAGGTTCCAGACTCAGTGAACGGTTTTTTACTTAAATCTGAATTTTGATTTGCTGTCGAGTTATTTAACAAAAAAAGAAAAGGCTCTTCCCGAGCACTGTACCTCACACCACACAGTTCTCTTTGACCCGACTGGTCAAAGATTTTTTATTTTTAGCATCTACACTGACGTGAAGTACAGCATACGGGAAATACAACAAATGCTCCCAAGAACTAACTGAATTATGCTAAACAGCTGCCTTAATAGCCTGTGATAAGGCAGTTGCGACAGAGAGGCGAGCACCACGCGGAATACGCTTTAAAATAGGACTACTAATTTTGCGCTGAGATAACGTTTTCCAAAACTGTTGATTATTATCGCCGAAAGCGACTGTGGTGGAACTGCTTAAGACTGGTGCTGAAAGAGGGATCGATGAAATTTTATGGCATTTGCCTTGGTGTATTTTCAGACCTCTCTGTCCTTTGAAAAAACGTACCTGCGAGCATTCGTTGCACTGCACTAGATTCTGCGACGTAGAGGAACCGGGATCACTAACTTGAGCGCATTGCGGCATCTCATGTGGGATATTATTAGGCTTTATCTTATAAATATAAACACTAAAAATAAAAACGAAAAGAAAAACACAAAAAAGCATACAAAACACCAGAGGTGAAGGCGGCGCGCGCATACGAAGCTCCAGGTCCGTATGAAGAGCACCCAGTCAAGCCCCACGACTAGGAGCCATGGGCCTCGACGAGAACGGGGATAAATTACACGTATTATTACGTTTTTTATTCGCATCAATTTTCTTTTCGAACAAACAGTCGCCAAACAAGTTCGGTTGACAGCTTGATCGACAGGAATGACGAAACGTTTATTCTTTTAGATCATTTTCAAAAAACTGCATCACTTTCAAGATAATGTTTCTTTCTCTCATTTTGCATTATCAATTTGTGTTTAATAACAATCCTTTGTAATTTAAAAGTTATGGAGATTCAACAGGAACTAACTATATTCTGTGGCTGGCAACACTTCATTAAAAGTCAATCTTGTCACTTGCTTGTCATTGTAATGTAAACATTGTTTGCTTTCATTTGAATTCTTGCTTTAATTCTAGTTTTTATGCAAAAACTTATTATAAAAATTTGAAAAATGAATAAAACAATCCGCAGCGGCACTCGTGAAGTGATATACAAAGTGTTTATGCGATGTTTAGCCGAACTCCAAGCCGGCAGATTGCTCACGCAGATGGAACACGTTTATAAACGAACAGCGGATCTGACTGGTAAGTTATGAATTAATGTAGTACTTTTAGTCACTTTACACTCCTTTAAATAGTAATGTCTTATCCAAGAGTGGTCTTATCATGAAATATTTGCTTTTATATGTACAGTTGAGGTTATGAAAATAAAACACATATTTATAGTGCGTGTGACTGGTTTTGATACTTAACAATATAATTTATTATTTTCAGGTAAATCCGAGAGTACAGTGCGACGAATAGTTTCGGAAGGATCCAAAACTAAAGGAAAATTCAGTACTCCTGCTAAACATAGAAAGGGGCGACCAAGAAAAGAATTAGACGATTTTGACCAGTGTGCAATCCGACAAAAAGTGCATTATTTCTATAGTGTAAAAAAAGAAGTCCCTACACTTAATAAAATACTAACCATGGTAAGGGAAGACCTTGGTTTCAATGGAAGTCGAGCCCATTTACACAAAATTTTAAAATCTATTGGTTTTAAATACAAAAAATGTAAATCAAACAGAAAAGCTTTGATGGAAAATACTAATATTTGTATTAAAAGGGAAAAATATTTAAAAGTTATTATGGACAACCGTAACTTACCTGAAGAGTTGCAAAAAGATATTATATATCTAGATGAAAGTTATATTCACTCATCATACAAATTAAAAAAAATGTTGGCAATCTATTGAAACCGAAGGAGTTATTCAAGATATCTCAAAAGGGAAAAGATGGATTCTCATCAATGCAGGAAGTGAAAAAGGATTTGTACCGAACTCTCTTCTTATTTTTAGTGGAAATAACAAACAGGAAGACTATCATTCTGAAATGAATAGAACAAACTTTAATAAGTGGGTAACCGAAAAGCTCATCCCAAACCTTGAATATCCTTCCATTATTGTAATGGACAACGCCCCATATCACTCGATTGTGAAAAATAAGGCGCCCACAACATCCAGCACGATTGCCGAAATCAAATTATGGCTCGAAGAGAATAATATTAATTTTGATCCGACCCTACGAAAACCTATGCTTTATGATTCGGTGAAAAAAAATAAACCAGCACCAGTTTATGAAATTGACGAGCTACTGAGCGAGCATGGACATACAGTCGTAAGGCTGCCACCCTATCACTGCGACCTGAACCCGATTGAACTTATATGGTCTTTGGCAAAAAGAAAAGTGGCAGCACAAAATGTTGGATCCAGAGATATAAAACAATTAACCGAAGAGGCTTTTGCTTCTATAACTCCAGTAGATTGGAAATCATGTTGTGACCATGTCAAAAAAATTTAAATTGAGTACATTGAAAGAGGCCCCAGGCTGTATCAAAATATAGAAGAATTAATTATAAGAGTTGGTGAGGATAGCAGCAGCAGCAGTGAGTCTGAAGCAGAATCAGAAGATTCCTGTCTGCCTAATACTTCTCGGCAAGATTCTCCTGGGGCAATAGATGACAACATGTCTGGTGTCGAATATTTAGATTTTGATATGTTGAACGACTAATTTTATGAATAAATATTTTATTAATAACACTTAACTCTTGTTTTATTATTTTACTAGCTGCGCCCTCTAGTTATTCCAGGTAATAATCTATTCCTGTGCCAAGTTCAATCCATCCTCCCAATCTTCCGTATTTATAATAATATGTATTAGTAAAGGGTGTCCAGTGGCAAATTTTCGATTTTGAATTTAAATAAAAAACCAATTATCATACTTATTGTATTTATTATATTTTTAAAAGATACATGGGTTCCGCGGATTTCACTTTTTAAAAATAAAATCCTCCAAGTGTCGTCCATTTCGCGCTACACATTCTTGTAATCGAACCCTCATGTTCGAAAATACGCGCGCACACATTGCTTGGGGGATTGCCTCTATTTCACGTCGGATATTTTCTTGTAGGGCCGATATGGTGCGGGGGTTGTTACAGTATACTTTAGCCTTCAGGTATCCCCACAAGAAAAAATCGCAAGGCGTCAAATCAGGAGACCTTGGTGGCCAGGGTATGTCTCCATGCTTTCTTATCAGTTTTCTTAGAAAATTTTCCCTTAACTTCGACATAGAGGTCCTAGCAGTGTGCGGAGTTGCCCCATCTTGTTGGAAGTGTGTCCTATTGTTGCGTCCCGGAAACTCTTGCAATTGCGGTACCAAAAACTCATCAATCATACGGCAGTATACGAAAGAAGTCACAGTTTCCCGTGGATTAAAAAAATATGGGCTGATTATTCCTTGAGCAGAAATAGCGCACCAAACTGTGGTTTTAGGGCAGTGCAAACTTTTCTGGTGGCGTTCTCTTGGATTGTTGGGATTCCAGTAACGCATATTCTGCTTGTTTACGTGCCCTCCGATGTGAAAATGCGCTTCATCGCTAAACAATATGTTTCCAAGAGTTCTGGGAGTTATGAAACGTTCCAAAGCTGTTCTGGCGTACGTTTATCTCAAAGCATAATCAATTTCATTTAGTTTTTGGACAATTTGCATTTTATAGGGATGCAGCTTAAGTTTTTTCTTCAAAATCATATGCACCGTTGATTTTTTAATACCCGTAGAAGCGGCAATCTTCCTTATTGATTTCCTAGGATTTCTAAGGATTTCTTGACGCACCTGCATCACACGTTCTGGCGTTGCTACTGACGTAGGCGGTCCCGGTGGATGCCTATTTACCGTTGTACCTTCCTCTCGGAATCTTTGCACCCACGTTCTAATAAGTTGCGTACTCGGACCATCGGTTAATCGCCGAATATGAAATCGCAAACAAAAAGCACGACGCGCTTGAATCGGCGATTCACCACACAACAGATATTGCTCCACCGCATACGCGCGGTGCGCTCCTGTCCAATGACTCTGGCGACTGATTAATCCGCAGAGACGTTGTAACTAACACTACTTCCCCCGCGTCCCTAACCCCACTAACTAAAAAGTAACGTTCAATTAAAGTTAAAAATTTTCCACTGGACACCCTTTAGAATTTAACCACAACTTGTGATGTAAACTGGTTATGTGAAGTACTAAGTTAGCTTAGAATCATAAAATATTAATGCCAATAATACAATAAATAATTAGCAAGTATCAAAACCAGTTATTGTATAGTATGGGGTATACCAGTTAAACGACAGTGGCGCCCTCATTTTTTGTCTACTCTTTTTAGACGGACTGTATTCATTCAATCCCCTAAATCAAGTCACTTTCTCGGTGCGGTTTAGCTAGTAGCTACTAGATCCGTTACTTGGTTGCCGAGTTGGCAACACTGTTTCTTGTGTTATTTGCTGAGCTGCTGAGCAATGTTCCTAACTTAGTGCTTTCGGCACTAGATCTAGTGCATTTCTTGATGTTTTAGCGCTCCAAATTCCATAACAGTGCCTAGTGCCCTAACTAGTGCATTTTTAAAAGTCTGCAATTTACCACGCACGTTGGTAAAAACAAAACCAATCTATGGCGCGTTTTGAAACACAGTTAAATATAAACAATTTATCGTTAAATTACAAGTATACATTCCAACAATCAACTCCTGGTCCCTTAACTTCTTAAACAGCCACCACAACAACCGTGAATTCAGACCATGATTCCAACTCTGATTCGGATGATGATTTAATTTTGTAATAACTACTTAGTATTCTCAATAAAAACTTCTTTTTCTTAATATTTTGATTAGTTTTATTTATTTGGTGCTCTTTTATCAAAATTAGCACAACCCTAGTACATTTGAGGGTTTGTTTAGCGCATTTCTTACAATAACAGTTGGCAACACAACACTGCTGCTGAGACGTAGTTTAACTAAACTAAGTGCTCTGTGGAGTTGAGTGTGTTGTACATACTTTACAAAAATATAATTTTACAGCGCAAATTACTGTAAGCTACGAATACAATGGCGTTTGTGGTTTCAAGCATACGTAGATGCATTTGTCTCCGAAGCCTTAGTGCTCCAAATATTGTCCAGTCCGCTGATTATCATGCCAATGTAAGTTTTTGTTGCAATGTCAAGGATTATCGATTTCATCGCCAACGACGTAACTTCACCGGTCTTGAACTCCGGTGCATCATCTGATATTTTGTGTTTTCAAATTTGACAATTCATTTTGGAGGTGATAGGAATTCAAGTTACTTAAAATGTATGAGTATAACCTAATCACCATTGCTTATTTACATAATAACATACGTTCTGACCTATAAAGCAACTTGTTCCAACTGATAAAGCTAATTCTAACTTCCAGGTCATCGACCACTACGAGAATCCTCGCAATGTAGGCTCCCTTGACAAGAAAGACAAGAGTGTTGGTACTGGATTGGTTGGGGCACCAGCTTGCGGTGATGTTATGAAGCTCCAAATCAAAGTGGACGAGAATGGAAAGATAACTGATGCTAAGTTCAAGACGTTTGGTTGCGGCTCTGCGATTGCTTCAAGCTCCCTAGCTACGGAATGGGTGAAGGGAAAAACTGTAGACGAAGCTCTGAAGCTAAAGAACACAGATATTGCTAAGGAGTTATCTCTTCCGCCTGTCAAGCTGCATTGTTCTAGTATGTATACAGATATCTTTTTATGAAGAAATTTCCTTAATGTGCAATTTGATAGGGGGTTGGAATAGAGGAGGGGTAGAACCCATCTGTCCCAACAACCATCAGTTTCTTCAAGTTTAATAAATCAATAATTTTCTTTTTAGTGCTCGCCGAAGATGCCATCAAAGCTGCACTCTCAGACTACAAGATCAAGCAACAACCACCAAAGAATTAATAAGGAATGAAATAGTTATTGGAACAGATCTGTGATTTTGTAGAGTAGAGGTTATCCATAAATACATAATTTCAGAATGAACCTATCATCATGTAGAAAGAGAAATCTCAAGATTTGGATCAGTGGAACTTATTGTATTTGATAATCTTGAGGATTGTTGGCCAATGATGTTATGCTATGACAAGTTTCACCGTAGTACTAGTGACCCTATGATTGATTAGATGATTCACATAATAGATTTAGGAAATGTTATTGTTTGATTAAATGAACGAAAAATTTGAGTCTATCTTTAAATTAGTTGCAGGCGCATTTCCATTAGGTTGTTAGGTTTATTATTTTTGACACTGGAAAATTTGTACCAAAATTCATTATTGATATATTATTGATCGAGCGAAGCGAGATCTCCAAATCAACTTGGGCAAATCAGCGTTCTATGTATGTATGTTTGTCCGAGAATAACTTTCGAAGCATTTATCAGATCATCGTGAAATTTGGTATATAGGTAGGGAGTGATAGTGATGGCACAATTTTGGTGTGGCTAAAAATGTGTGTGGGGGGGGGGGGGGTTGAGATATTGGGGTTCAAGAGAGGTAAAAGAAAACCAAAATGGGACTATCCAGTCACTTGGTACATCTAATAAAAGGTATTTGTGTGTACATTTCGACCCCGTTTTTATTTTTACTTTAAACTTTATAAGTTATTAGCCATAGTATAAACTAACTAACATAGTAAAACTAATATAACTTGGACAAAATTCACAGGGTACACCAGTGACCCCACAGTGCTGAAATTTGGTATGCGTGTAGCTTTAGTGACACAAATATAGGTAAAAGTCTGAAATCCAGAATAACTGCAATTTCTACCCCAAAAAATTTCTACCCTTTTAGGAATAAACATTTCGAACTCCTATTTTTTATGGGTTTGTGTCGTGATGATTCTGTACATTTTGTATGAAAGTACATTGAAAATGCACTACGTTTTCTCCTTACGTCTCTTCTGTCGCCTGTGCCATAGATGTAGTAGTACTACAGTTTGTGAAAGAGTTTGTCCGGGGTAGTACTACCACCATACCTATTTCTGCTGCCAAGTGGCAGTTTCAGTGTGAAGAGCCAAAAAACAGGTTGTAACACAATTAACATAAAATTCATTATGCTATGCACATTTTTGTTCCAATGTAAATTGAGCCTAAGTGTGGGGTCAGGATTATGTTATAAATCTACTTAGAAATGAAAAACAATTCTGCAACTTAAATTACATTTATTGCGACTGTTATACATTTATTCAATTGTCTTATTTGTTTATCTTTGTGTAAATAAATGTATTCTTTTTCGGCACACAATTACCTATCAACACTTCCGAATACATGTATCATTTACCAAGTAGGTACACAACATTTAAGGTAGAATGCCCAACTTTTGTAGGGCAAGTTGGGCGGCGTCCGCCTTAGCTTGCTTCTTGTTTTGACTCGCAACTGCCGGCTGGTATTCCGTACCTCCCACTTTTACCTGAAAGTAACAAGTATTCATTAAAATTTATGAAAACCCTCTACACATAAAACCCGTAAATAAAATCAATTTTACAGCTAAGATTCTCTCACCTAAACAAAAGTACTGATCTCCGGATCGGCTGATCTGATCTTTATCCCACATATCTAAGAACCACCCGTTAAACCAGCTTTATATTTAAAAATCGCGCCTGTATCGGTCCAGCCATTTGGGAGCTACGATGCTACAGACATGCGTCAAACTTGGCGCACTGCCGGGAATAAGTCGGCTGAGACGCAGGAGGTTGCGGGTTCGATCCCCGCCATGGAACAAATTTTTATTTAATTTCTTCATTTATGATTAGAACAAATAAGAACTAACTAAACAAATTCATGCATAAACAAATAATAATAAGTTGTCCTTATAAATGAACATCATTCAGTCAATCAGTCAGTGAAAATAATTATTAGCAAGCAACTCAACAAAATAATAAAGAAATGAAATAAATAAATGTAAATGAGTAATAGTAATGTCAATAAAATCTAATTTTAATAATAATAATATAGAAATGTTTGGCTGATCTACAGATATTTGTTCCAGGTCTATCATTCTATCAGTAATCTGGTTCTCATAGTACAAGCTTTGCTTAGTTTGGAGCTGATTATTGATGTAACGTACCTTGAATAGGAAATTCTTCTTATGATCAGGGCCGCACTCGAAGCACAGGTTGTACTCCGGCGGCCCCACTTTCTGCTTAGAACAGTACTCCCCTAGGAGCGAGACGGGGTGCTTCCCCCCGGCGAGCACGGGGGCGGCCGCGGCCCCGCTGCTGCCGGCCCCGCCGCGACCCCCTCCGCGACCGCGCATTGATTTACCCTGGAATATTATTATTTATCTATATATTAATCCGTGATTACCAGACGGAGATGGCGGGACGAACTTATCACGCACAGTGCGACCTGCTCGTCAGAAGCCCTACACCGGGATGAATGGGAGAAGGGAAGGGAGGCCTTTGCCCAGTAGTGGGATCCAGCGGGCTCTTTAGATAAGAATAATAAGTGTAAAGAGAATTTTGTACATCTTTTTAAGGTTATTGCTCACGGAGGAATGTGAAATTTGGCATTAGTTATCCATATAAACTTTAACTAATGACATAACTAACAGCCACATTGGTCAAAATTAGGTCGTAATTTTTTTTTATTAATTTTAGCATTTGCCTGTCCTTCTCCATAGAAATGATTGATCAAAAAAAATTACGACCTAATTTCGAACACTGTGCAATGGCAACTAGTAATAATAACTAGCTGACTCGCCCGCGGCTTCGCACGCCGGGTTTGTCAATAAATACATTACCCTCCTTCGGTGCAGTCGGGTAAAAAGTAGCCTATATCACAGACCCGGTCATAATCTATCTATACCTAGACCGAATTTCATTGAAATCGGTCAAAGCCGTTCAATCGCGAAAACAGACAAGAGTTACTTACGAATTTAGCAATTAAATGCAACTGTTTTTTTTAACTTCTACGTAATAAATTATTCTTATACTTAATTTAAAATAGTGATATTAGTATGGATATAAATATATACTTCTATTTGAGACGCTCAAAACAAAAGCAAGTGTTGAACCAGTCTTTAGAAAAAATAATTTAAAAGGAAATTGCTGTAACTTACCCCCTTATTATTGTATCGTTGTGGAAGCTCCTCTTTAGCCTGAAGCCCTTTAGTGTCCAACTTAACCTCCAGCAGTAAAGGCTGAAGCGCTCCTGTGCCTTCCTTGCCTAGACCCCTCCCAGGGGTCCAACCCATCTTTTGTAGCAGGTGCATACCCATACCCCCCGCGACAGGGGCCGCCCTGGTTAGTTGGTCCTAGATCAAAATTATAAGGTAAAGTATTCATCACAGCACCGGAATAGATGGTGTAGATTCAAGGGGTACCACCACAAAAAAGTTAAAACACCCGCTAAACACTATTAAAAAATTCTAAACAAAAAATTGTAAGGAATTTTTTAAACACGCATTAAACAGTGTTTAACTTTTATTGTGGTAACACGGAATGTTTTTACTGATTGAGTTTTGAATAGGCTGTGGCTTAGAAATATTGAAAGATACCAAACTACAGATTTTTAAGATACACAAACTTAAAAAGACCTAACTTTAGGTCAAACGACACGACTAGAATCAAATTAAAAAAGAAAAGAAACTCGTGGCTTTAAAAGAAAATAGGACTTATCACATAAGAATGTTTGGGTATCCGTGTTATGTTATGTACGACATTAAATGAAAACACGGTAGTGCTAATGGCTAATATTGTTGTAAAATAGGTTTTTTTCATATTCATTACCATAGATTTTTTTTAAATTTTCAAACAACCTTAATATAAAGTCCTAAATCCAATGAAAAAGGCTGTATAACACAGGTAAACAAATCATATTAATTCATCATGTAAGAAGGTACCTGTTTAACTGACTAAGCGGCATCGTTTCAAAGGCGCCGCCGATTAAAAATTGTTTATTGGAAATGTATCGATTACTGGATAAATATTCGAGCTACCGGTATTAAACCCACCTTTAAAATCAGATAATACGATTCCGGATGTGTTTTAAATTAATGTCGTACATAATAAAACACGTATTGCTAAGTTTTAAATTGTTTTGATAATAAATTCTGACACATTACGTTGAACCGAAGATTTCAGTTCCAAATATTCTGCAAGAAATAATCACACTTGAATCATTTCCATACATTTCATTCATTCATCTTCACCATACTTACCTTATGTAGCAAGCATCTATCATCGCAGTACCATCGTCGCAGTATCACTTAAAAACTGTAACAAATATTCATGAATTCCCCAAATTAAGCCCTGCTTTTCTTTGAGAAAAGTTTTACTCGGTCATGAGTAAAATCAGGTTTTACTCAGACATGTTTTACTCAGGTTCCTGAGTGAAATCTGATCTTTCGAACAAAGAATCACTAGGCTTTTTAATTAAGACTGACTTATAAATACATAAATTGTACAAAAACGGATTGCAATAAAAAATATCTGTATACGTGAACTCTTTGCACTCCTTTTTAAGCTTATTGCGAGCACGGAGGATTTGAGATTTAGCATTGTTTAAGTTTATATGGAGAAGGAGGGAAGAATGCTGAAATTAAGCTAAAAAAATGACGGCCGTATTTCGATCATTGTGCACTGGCAACAATACTAATAATAAAAGTACATAAAATATAAATGAAGGGTTTTACCACAAAAAAGTTAAACACATGCTAAACACAGCAAAAAAAACTAAGTGGCACTCCGGGAGTCCAGAAGTGAAAACTTGAACAATTACGAGATACTTATATACAGAGGTGTCGGTAACGGTAACAGTGTCGCGAGTTCAATGGTATTTTTCCATCTCAAAAAATGCCTAACGCGCCTAAAGAAGTTTTCACTTCATATACAAAGGTGTCGGTAACGCTAGCAATGTCACGAGTTCAATAGTTTTTTCCCATCTCAAAAATTGCTTAACGCGCCTAAAGAAGTTCACCTCAAAAATCCTGAACAATAATTGGTAAGGCATTTTTTAAACGCGTGCTAATTGTATCCTGTTTAATTTTTTTTGTGGTAACAGGGATATTTTAAAACTGGGTGACCAAAGTGTTTATAGAAATAGAAACAAACAAATAAATGTAGAAAGAACAATGAGAAAAGTAAAACAAAAAGTTGAAATAATAATAGTCAGTCGAACTAATTGGGGAAAACAGAATATTTGTATTGAATACTCGATGATAATTGGCATGCCATCGACAATGGCATTGAAATTATCATGTTCACGAAATATTATGTAAAATGTGAAAGAGTTCACACCTCACACGTGACTAATGAATGCGCAGATGGTTGCAGCAACAATTGTTATATTGCAAAAACTATTAAAAACTTGTTAAAAACGTTAGTAACCTTTCGATAAATAGTGTTAATTTTTCGATAGATTAAAAAATATCTAGGTACGAACTGAAGCTTGCAATACTTTAAGATTTTTTTTAGTTTTTCATAATAAATATGTCATTGCAACCATCTCTATAGTAAATGGTCAGAAAGCGTAATACAGGTGTATTATGAGTTCTGACCGCGATCCGACGGCCGCCTCTGAGCTGGAAAAAACATTTTGCGATAGCGTTTTAGCAGCAAGTATTGAACGAAACCCCGTCTGTGTTTGTACTGTGACACCATTCTAATAGCGTTCAGTTTAGCGTGACATATGACAAATCAATAACGTTCATTTTGGTGTGAGATATTTCAACAGTGCGTAATGTCCAACAAAAAATCTAAATGTTGCTACACAAAAGTACCGAACATATTTTTATGGCACACATGTTTCAAACGGACAGAGATTGACAGTTGAATGCTGTCAAACTAGCATAGTCCCCAAGCCGTAATTTTTTTCCAATGAAACTTATATATTTGGATTGAGGATATATAGACGAACCAAAAATATCATACTGCATAATGTCCTAAAGTGTCTCTTCATGGAGATAATAAGACATACGATTGCAAAGTGATTGACATAGTTCATGGCGGATAGGGGGCTATGCCAGCCTACATACAAAAAATTTGAAACCCCTTTCTAAAAATGACATTTTCAAGGCTGGCTGTACATTTTTTCAAAATTCCGTAAATGTGGTTGCTTACGAGGGTCATTCAATAAATACTTAGCCTACAAAAAGTAAACGAAAATTTTGAAAAAGTGGCAATTTATTTTTCAACATAGTCTCCTTTTAATTCGATACACTTAGCCCAGCGATGCTCCAACTTTTTTAACCCGTCCGAAAAATAGTTTTTGTCAAACTCTGCAATATAGGCCTCCGTGGCGGCGATGACCTCCTCATTTGATCCATATCTATTCCCGGCGAGATATTTTTTCAGATTAGGAAACAGAAAGAAGTCACAAGGGGCCAAATCTGGAGAATACGGTGGATGGGGCAGCAATTCGTAGCGTAATTCGACCAATTTGGCCATGGCAACGGCAGACGTGTGAACCGGTGCGTTGTCGTGGTGAAACAGCACTTTTTTCTTCGCCAGATGGGGTCGTTTTTCTTTAATTCGGCGTCGAATCGGCCCAATAAATCGGCATAGTAAAGCCCTGTAATTGTTTTACCCTTCTCGAGGTAATCGATGTAGATCACACCTTGTGAATCCCAGAAAACGGTGGCCATAACTTTTCCGGCCGATTTTACAGTTTTCGCCTTCTTTGGAGCACGTTCCCCGGTCTGGATCCATTGTTTTGATTGCTCCTTGGTCTCTGGTGTGTACCAGTGGATCCAGGTTTCATCGACGGTCACAAAACGACGCAAAAACTCCGCCGGATTCCGCTTAAACAGCGCCAAACACGTCTCCGATGTGGTCTCACGGTTGCACTTGTTTTCCGGTGTGAGTAAACGCGGCACCCATCGCGCCGACCGCTTTCTCATGCCGAGTTCCTCGTGAAGAATATGATGCACTGTTCCTTCTGAAATGCCTACAGTCTCAGCTAGCTCCCGAACCTTCAATCGGCGATCTGCCAATACGAGATCATGGATTTTTTTAATGTTTTCCTCCGTAGCAGATGTTTTCGGTGCACCTGGACGTGGTTCATCAAAAACCGACGTATGGCCACGTGCAAACTCGTTGAACCAATTCTTGACGGTGGCCATCGATGGAGAAGAGTCACCGTACGCAGCATCCAAGCGCTCTTTGATTTCGATGCGCGTTTACCCTTCCAAAAATAGGAATCGAATCACCGAACGATATTGCTCTTTTTCCATTTTTGTAAAACCGATCGATACGTTCGCTTCCATAAGTTGTCAAATTAAAACAAACGAAAGGATTGGAATGAAAATTTGAAAAAAGAATTAAAGAAGAATGTGCTACACTGTGGTAAAACTCTTTTGAAACTACAGCGCCCTCTGGCGATGAGGCTAGGTACTTATTGAATGCACCTCGTATTTCTTCTAAATAAACCTATAGTTTATAAGCACAAAACCTTCTACAGAAGAAAAGGTATCTTCCTTGAATGAGGTAAAATTTTGCCTCATAACTTTCAACATCATAAAAAACAAGTACTTTATTGTTTTTGCAAGAGTACATTTATAACTAGGGTTGGGAACTCTTCTTTTAAGTATAATGAGAATGAATTGATATTAGATAATTAATCTATGTAAAAAAGATAAAAATTGCGTTTCTAGTAAACAGTACAAAGACAGCCTTAATTAATAAGATTTCGTTCAATACTATACCACACATTTGTACTAGGCCTTTATAGTTCTTTAATAATCACTCTTTCCAAAGCCTAATGTTTCCTATTTCGTATTAAGATTAGATAATCAACTATTTGTAACGAATTATTAAATAAATCTTGCTAATTGATAGCTAAACTATAGCTGAACGAAATATATGTAACCATAAATAACAAAATAAATAAATTAAGGTGTTGAAGTTGTAACTGCTTGTTAATTCATCATAACAATTTTTATAGTTGCTTATTTTATTTTAATTAAATTTGTGTTATTATTAGTATTTTAGGTTTATAGTATGTAGGTATGTTTTTAATTTTATATAGATGCACCGCCGTCATATGATAAGTTACAATCCTGATCATACAAAGGTTGTCTGGAAGAGATCACTTTTAGTGATAAGACCTCCTAATGTACTAAATCTATTTGTAAAAATTATGTTCTGTATTTTTCTTTGGTGTACATTATAGAGTTATCATAATTTAGAATTTCCGTAGAGGAAACCTTACTCCTAATAAACGCTGTCAATTTATTTACCGGTAAAACCATTAAGTATCGATACCATAATAGTTTTTTAATTTTAGGGTTTACACCCTAAATAGATATTTTCACCGTTATTTCAGTAGGTACCGGAAAAAATAACCGGTAAAATCCGGTACCAGTACTTTTACCGGTAAATTTATAATGTAGATTTAAAGTAAGCGTTGGTACAAAATGCAAGAATAAAAAAAAGTGATTATCAAAGAACGAAAACCAGTGAGCGAACACACGTAGTAATGTAGCGTGTATTTGCACGGGCAAAGTGAGCCCTATGTCCAAGCCAGTAGGTGGAGAATACCTTCTTAGCCCACGCTTGTGTACCGCTCGCCAGTTCCCTTGGCGTTAGAATCTGAGCGCCCGTTGAGCCGGTGAACTGGCCTAAGTGTCTATCCTTTGACCAGCCAAACTGAAATATAGAAATAAGTTCATAATTTAAGTACAACGCCATCTAGTGGTCACGAACCATGAGAGCATTGATAGAAACCATGAGTGCAAGGGAGAGGGAATGATTATCCTCTCCCTCGCTCTCGCGTAAAATTGATATTTCTTTGTTTTTATAATTTGCTGTGAACTTTAAAATAAAGTACAGGTAGGTTGTATAATGCATACATCTATACAATATTATAAAGAGGAAAGATTTGTATTTTTGAAACGAATACACTCAAAAGCTACTGGTCAGATTTCAAAAACTCTTTCAGCATTAGAATGCTACATTATCCCGGAGTAACATAGACTACTTTTTACCCAATAGCGCAGAAGAAGGGTAATGTTTTTATTGAAAAAACTACGCGTGCGAAGCTGCGGTTTAGTCAACTAGTTAAAGATAAAGATAAATTTATATCGGTACTAAACTTCACAACACTAGGGCCTACTCTAGTGTTGTGAAGTTTGGTACAATAGATTTAGTATTTAAGTTAAATATTAAAAACCTAGTTGTAAAAGAAACATAGGCTCCCAAACTAGGAAGACCTGACATTGAATGTCAAGGTAGGTCGCAAACTAAAATTATTCAACATTTTTAAATCCACATAAACTTCTAGACTTCTGAAAAAAAATTAATAATAAAGATTTTATTATTAAAGAAACATTCGTTTTCGTTTATGCACATACATTATTCCATTATTGTAATGCTACAAAATTCTCCCCATCAAGTTTATCTGGAAGAAATCGCTTATAAGGGATAAGACCGCCTATTGTACTTGTTGCTTTGCGAATTCTTTTATGGTGTTTTCATTCATTAATTTAAAACATTAGCATTTTGTATTGATTTTGTCAAATACACCAATATAAAAGGGGGAACGAGTAGTAAATAAAAATAAATAGAACTTACGCCTTTTGTGGAATTTTCTCTTTTTTCTTGTTCCTGCCGAATCATCAATAGTTTCTGCGACACGATGGATGCAATATCCTGCCACAAAAAATGTTACTTTATTTTCATCATCAACACATAGGTCTCCCTAAAGTCGGGGAGGGTTACCTAGGTCACGTTGTCACACCTCTAAAAGAAAATTAGTTCAAACAAATCTCAATAGATGGCATAACAGGTTCGACTGTTCATAATATTTTTTGTAAAACTAAAAAATAACAAAACCAGTTTCAAAAATGATTGATCTCCTTTTAAAAAAAATCTCAAGTACTGGGTGGTCAAGTAACGGGCACTTAGACCAAATTTTAATAATTTTACAATATTCAATTAATTCGTCGTCGTCTGCCGACATTAATAGATGCAACCACATAAATCTAGGTAACATAGCTTGCAATTTAAACTACTCATATCAAAGGCATGGTTTTAAAAACAAAATCTTGTTCTATTTACAAAATATCGATAAATTGCTGTTCGACGAATTGTTAGACAACTAGCGTATTGTGCGATGCCACAGATTACTAAAAAGTTATTACGAGGTGTTCAAAGACCCCGCTCGTTCAATGGCCCGCCCGGTCAATGTACCCGAGCGGTCAACACGGCGTTTACGGCAAGGCAGTAAGTACGTACATGTTAGGTACAAAAATTCAAAAAACCATGCTATTTGGATTTAAAATTAACATGTATGTTATGTAGTTTAAACTTAATGACCTTTTTTATACATCATAGGCTTGCGTTTGACCACGATCTTTATGTAGATATAAAATGTATGTTATGAATAACTTACAATTTTGGGTGGTATAATGCCAGGCGGGTAGGCTTGAGGTCCGGGGGGTAACGCTGGCAGTACCGGTGACACCGTAGACAAATCTGAATAAAACATTTACGTTTAAGATATTTATTTCCCAAAGAATTCCATTCACTTACTTTTTTAAATCGTGCTTTTTAGAGCCACTAGTTTGCTTGTTATATATTTCTTTAATGTTGGTCAATCTACTTAAATATGTCGCTGGCTGTAGTTGAACGACCTAGAGATTGTATACGCCTATGGCCCACCTTATGTTAAGTAGTAATCATCGCCTATAATAAAGTATTGCCTCGTAGGTCACGCACCTTATGAACGTGCCCTACGATGCACTGCCCTGCGTCCATATACATACGTATAATATATAGAGAAACAATCAGACCCGGAACAAATATCTGTAGATTATGCAAACATTTGTTCTGCGGCGGGAATCGAACCCGCTACCTCCTGAGTCTCAGCCAGCTATACGCCCACTGCACCACGGAGGTCATTGAAGAGAAAAGCCTCATATACCTGTAATTTCACCGGAAACCATACCCTTCAAACAAGCAGCAAATGTGTTTTTTTGGTTGAATTGTTTGTAATTATTTAATCTCGTAATATTACTTACGAGAGCCACTGGAGAATCCTTTCATATAGGGCGGTGGTTCGACGGGCAGCGCCGGGGCGGGCGGCAGCGCCGGGGCGGGCGGCAGCGCGGGGGGCGCGGGCGGTGCGGGCGGCGCGGGAGGCGCGGGGGGCGCGGGGAGAGCGAGCGGGACAGGCCTGTACATACAATCATTATTCCATTACTCATGTTCCGAAAGTTTCTCGTTGTAAACTTGATAACGGCTTCGTAATGCTATGAACGGCCAGTAAATTTGAAAATAGAATGAGGCTCATTACATTCATGATAAACTAAAATGAAATAAAATCTCTATGAAAAATCCATATTTTTATTTAAAAACGAAAGAGGCCACATTAGTTTCATATAATTTAATCATCTTTAGCCGTAATAACAAGCACTTAGACAAGTCAAAAAGTTTATAAGTGGTTATTATAAATACTTACTTATCTATTCATATTATACAATCATAAAATACAATCTTCATAACAAATCCTTATTTCTTTTAAAAATTGAAAGAGGAATTCAAAATAAACTACAATGAAGTACTACCTCTATGAAAAATCTTTATTTCCATTTAAAATGAAAGAGCGATCAATAAAACCCTCAATTAGCGTTCTCGCTCGCATTCATTCGCTCGTACGCCAAAACATCTCAAGCGTACGATAAATCGCTTACAGCCCTAGTATAACAATGTATTATAAATGCAATTAGTAACCCAAAAAAAGGGTAACCAATTAACATGAACTGCCGTTACCTGTAATTTGAATGAAAGTGTAGGCCAAGTTAGCTGATTATCCATTTCGTGGCACTATTTTTATAGTCAAAGATTACAAATAATATGTTTATGTTTTAATCGGAGACTCGCGAGATCTCAGTTCAGGGCGAACCACTAGTTTTACTTACATTTTAAAGAGTCGGCAACGCGCGAGTGATACCTTTGGTGTTACAAACGTCCGTAAGCTACGGTAACCGCTTACCATCAGGTGGGCTGTATGCTTGTTTGCTACATGCACCAGTCGGTTGCATTAAGTGCACTCTCGTAGTAGTTTCGAATGGACCTACCGTAGCGTCGGTGTGGTAGACGGCGAGGGTGCAATGAAGGCGGCGGAGGCGTGCGTCGGAGGCGCGGAGGGGAGCGGCGCCGCGGGGGGCGGAGGCAGCGGAGTCGCGGCTTCTATCGCTCTCGGCGCCGGTACCGGGAGCGGAGTCGCCTTGCTGTTCACTTTTGCTACGGCCTGTGGAAAATAACATTATTACTTAAAGATAAAGATGCATTTATTTGCGATAGATGGGTTACATTTGTTGGTAATAAAATAATCTAGGCACAGCCATGATTAGCATACAAGCATGCAAAATTAATTAACAGATATTATACATAATCAGTTAAAAATAACTTTAAAATACGTCAAGTCATTAGAATTTGCATATTAAATATATAATAATAGTCTATAGTAATAGTAAGCCTTCTGAACGAGTATTTTTAAAATTTTAAATATTGAATATTTAAATTTAGCACATTTAATAAAAGGTCTTTGTGAGTACATTTTGACCCCGTTTTTATTTTTACTTTAAACCTTGTAGTTTTTAAGTTATTAGCCATTATACAAACTGAACTTTGACAAAATTCATAGGGTACACCAGTGACCTCACAGTGCTGAAATATGGTATGCGTGTAGCTTTAGTGACACAAATATAGGCAAAAGTCTGAAATCCAGAATAACTACAATTTCAACGCTAACAAAGTTAAACCTAAAGTAAAGAATGAAAGTAGGTAGGTCAAGTTAATTGGTTATTCATTTCGTGGCACTATTTTGATAGTCGAAGATTACGAATAATTTTTTTTTGTTTTTGTTGGAGACTCGCCAGATCTCAGTTCGGGGCGAAGAACCACTAGTTTATATATATTATTAAAAGTAAAGGTACCCTGAGGCACTCGGACACTCACTCTCCGCAATGATGACACATTTTCGCACTTTATTTTGGACTTTGGGCATATTCTAGCTAGTGATTTGCGTCATTTGCTTCCTATTACTAGATTTCGCTTTCGATAAGTTCATGTACAAGGCACACGCCGTCGAATTATTGTCAATTGTGGTCTTATGACTATGTATTTCTAATAATAATAATAATGCTGGACATTTCACACAGCGGCATCTAGTCCCAAACTATGCAAAGTTTGTACTATAGGAACCAGATAACTGATAGAATACTTATGCAAACATTTGTTTTTTTTTTATTTATGTATTTAACAAAAATGTACATACATAAACATACATAAAGCACTGTAAAACCTTAAAGCTTTGTCTCGGTGCTTAAGACACTCGAGAAGCTACACATTATTTAAATAGGTAATTATAAACCCCGTCACCCTAAAAGTATGTAGGTACGCAAACATAGTAAGTCGGCGGCGGCAATTATAATTACAAGAGTTATAACTTTTTATATATAGGTACTTTTAATTCTGTTTTTCTGTTCCGCGGTGGGAATCGAACCCGCAGTCTCTTCCGCGTCTTAGCCTCAGGACTATTCACCTATTTGTCCGCATTACACAAAGGTTAACTGGAAGAGAATGCCATCTAGTATTAAGGTCGCCTATGCACAGATTACTTTTATTTTGTGCAATAAAGAATTTTCATTCTTTCATTGATTCTGTGGGTACCAATTAACTGAATTTTTCTTTTTTTTTCTAGTAAAATGTAACTCACCAAGTCCTTCTTAGGTTCAACGGGCACCCACTCCGATGCCTTCTCCCTATGCTGACAGCCCGAGGACACCGGGAACTGTAGACGCAGCTCATCCTTGTTGGCCACCAGCGCAGTGCTCTTTACTGGTAACGGAGCTCCTCCCTTAAACACATAAAATAAATAAATAATACTGGAAATTTCACACAGTACTATCTAGCCCCAAACTAAGCAAAACTTGTACTATGGGAACCAGATAACTGATAGAATACTTATATTAATTTTTTTGCACATATGTACATACTTTTAATATATGGAAAAATACCAAACCATACATTTGTCCCACAGCGGGAATCGAACCCGCAACCTCCTGAGTCTCAGTCGGTTAGTATTTTTCAAACTTTCGCGATCACTGTACATAATTCTGATTAAAACAGCCATTCACTCACTGCGCCACAGAAGTCACATGGTTATTAACGTAGTTTCTTTTGTTTAGAATAACAAAATCATGGACTTGCCTCTGACTTCCCCCTTGTGGGGTATCGTCACGGGTCTGTGTACTGAGTAAAACATCTCTCTCAAACTCACCCTTATATTCATAATAATAGGCGCCTTCTCCTTGACAAGGAAGGGATGGTGGAATGCCATGGTGTCTTCGTTCTCACTCATATCGTCGTCTTCAGAGCACACAGAGGATAATTCGCCTAGAGCTTCCTTCTTGGATAAATGCTTGCAGAAGTCTGTTAGTTCGTCTACTGACTTTCCTGTAAATTAAAGGAATATTTAATGAACTTTTCTACTGAAGCTAAAATTTAGGATTTTTTGATTGAGCGAAGCGAGATCTCCAAATCAACTTGGGCTAATCGGCGTTGTATGTATGTGTGTATGTTTGTTTGTCCGAGGATAACTTTCGAAGCGTTGATCGGATCACCGTGAAATTTGATACATAGGTACGAGTAGGTAGTGATGGCACAATTTTGGTGTGACTAAATAAGCTAAAAATTTGGGCGGGGTTATTGAGATATTGGGGTTCAAGACGGGTAAAAAAAAAGAAAATGAGATTATTAGGTCAAGTGGTCAAATAAAAGGTCGTCATTAGTACATGTCGACACCGTTTTTATTTTTAGTAAAGTCCTTATAGTTTTTGAGTTATTAGCCATGATAAAAACGGAACTTTGACGAAATTCACAGATTCCACCAGTGACCCCACAGTGCTGTAATTTGGTATGCATGTTATGTGACACAAATATAGGCAAAAGTCTGAAATCCGGAATAACTGCAATTTGTACCCCAAAAAATATAACCAATTAACATGAACTCCCGTTACCTGTAATTTGAATGACACTGTAGGTCAAGTAAATTGGTTATTACTTTTGAAACTATCATGGTTATTAACACTATTTGTACTAAAAACGGGATATTTACCATGATTTGTGAGTTCTTGAGTGTCCCGATATTTCGACGCAGTTGCATGCGCCATGATCACGGGTAAACAGTTTACCCGTGATCATGGCGCATGCAACTGCGTCGAAATATCGGGACACTCAAGAACTCACAAATCATGGTAAATATCCCGTTTTTAGTACAAATAAATTGGTTATTATTTTCTGGCATCAAAATATGATGGTCAAAGATTACGAATAATATATATTTGTTATTATGGGAGGCTCTTGAGATCTGATCTGATCAGTTCGGGGCGAACCACTAGTTATCAACTAGTAAACTTTCGAAAGTCTACCACGTGGTTTCTTATGTACGACATTAAATGAAAACCCGAGTAGAGCTAATGGCTACCATTGTTGTATAATAGGTTTTTTTTTCAAATTCATATCAAGTACTAAAATATCAATGAAACAGCCTGTCATGTATGTGTACCTGTTAAACTGACTAAGCGGCATCGTCGCAAAGGCGCTACTGATTTACGTTAAAAAATGTGTATTGGAAATGTATCGATTACGGGATAAATATTCAAGCTACAGGTATTAAACCCACATCTAAATTCAGTTAATACGATTCCAGATGTGTGTTTTAAATTAATGTCGTAAATAACAAAACAGGTTGTATACATAAAGTGAAAATGTTTTGATGTTAATTATATTGCATTCTCTGCAATCATGTCTGAAACACGGCTGGTTGTTAATTTTAATGAAACTTTAACAAAATGGATGCTGATGTTTGCTAACTATCAAACAAGGAGTATGAATATGTATGCGTTCTTCTAGAAGACAGATCTTACCTCCAGACTGTATAGCTGCCATGACTTGGTTCCTTGTATGCGGGGGCAAGGCAGCCGCGCCACCCGGCACCTCTCCGTTCTTGAGCATATTGATGGCATTCCTTCTCGCTACTTCTAGAAGACGCTTCTTTTCGCTGTCTGCTAGCTTCACTCCGGTCGGCGACCTGCCGAGTGGAAAAAGGTATTAAGGACGGAATGCAATTCGATAGCTCTAGTATTGAAGATTTTAGGCCACGATGTATTACACACAGTATGAATTTACAATAAAAATATACAATAATATAAGTATTCTATCAGTTATCTGGTTCCCATAGTACAAGCTTTGCTTAATTTGGGGCTAGATGGCGCTGTGTGAAATATCCAGCATTATATTTTATTTATTTTTAGACAAATTTAGAATCATTAATGATGAATATCAATTTCAATTTTATCAAACAATCCACGCTAACCAAATGATGATGCAGGTTAAGTATGGGCGATTTGTTTACAAACATTTCACATACATTTTGGCTAAATACAGATAGCCAAGTTACAGTCGATTAGAGATGACGCTAGTCGATACGTCCGAAAATGTATGGGATTTGACACATGCTATAGAAATACCACGTGATTCAGCGACAACAAATGTATGTAGAAATCGAATAGATTCGTGGCGAATGTAATTTGGCTACGAGCCCTGGTCTGAGGGCTTAGCCAAGTTATGCTTAGCTAGGCTTAGCGAGGACGCTAGTCGATAAGTCCGAAAATGTATGGGGTTTGACACATGCTATGGAAATGTCACGTGATATATATGTAGAAATTGAATCGATTCGAAGCGAATGTAAAAACTTACCTCACTAGCGAGATCTGTAAAACGACTTGTACTTTACCAAAGTAAAGAGCTGATGATTCAATAACTAACCTAGGCCTTCTGCTTCCTCGGTACCTAGGCGGCGAGTGGTGCCTTATTGGGTACACGCGTGATCTCGACCTTGACCTCCGCCGTGACCTTGAAGATGACCTGTGTCGGGATCTCGACGATGACCTGTGCCGATGTCTTCTGGAGGCTGAACGTGATCTTGAACGCCGAGGTTTACTGCTCGAACTGAAAAGTAAATTTAGCTGTTGCAAAAGGACTCGCGACGATATAAAAAAAAACCGAATAGGTGGTACGTAAAAATATTCTATTTATGTGTACAAATTAACGATTTTCGGTTTTATCCTTTACTTGTGACTTTGTTTCTTGTCAAATTTCATGATTCTAGGTCAACGGGAAGAACCCATAAAGGTTTTGATTTATTTGCGAGCAAAATATGCGGCAAAAATTTTAATTTTTTTACAATTCCAAGGGACCATAGACATGTGTATTTGATATTAATTACATCTTGATACCTTCACGTGTGCCTGAGAAAAAGGGTCTTGACAGACAGACAGATAACGAAGTGATCCTATAAGGGTTCCTTACTTTGTTTGAAGGTACGAAACCCTAAAGACTTGGGAATCATAAAACGGTCAATCAATTCATTGATTCAAGTTAAACTAACAATAATTTACCTTTTAGGTGATTTTTCTTTCTCCTTTTTTGAAGCTTTGTGAGAAGAACTGTCTTTTCTGCTACTCTTTTTGTGAGACTTTTCTTCCTCAGTCCTGGAAACAGTTTATAATCTTATAGGTCCTAGAAATAATTGTACTCAATTGTTTATTGAGTATCTTTATCTTGCTCAATGTAATGTTTTGTCTGGGCATCTGGTATCGAACTACTCAAAGTGAGCCCCCTTATATACCGTGGTTTACCAACGCTAGTATAAGTAGGACGTGGATTTTAATCGCTCATAAATTGCGCTCCAGACATATGCCTTTAAACAGCTTTAAATTTTTAATTAAAAAGATAGTAATACTTTTGGGGTAATAGAAGATGTATGCCACCTTTTAATAGTGTGTCCGGAGTCAATCTATGAGAGAGGACTTGTATAGTCAACCAGGTCGATGTAGGCCTGTTTCAGTGTGTGTTAGCTGAACAAACATCTGACTCAGCTAACACACTCTACGGGTCCACATACAACCTGCTGAAGGAGAATGTTTTAAAGTTGTTTTTGTAGACAATTTTGGAACTGACATCGTCGTAAAAAACGTCGCAAATTCCCTAAACATTACATATTAAAAAAAAATGTTCTGTACTGTATGTTGCATCTGTTTGAACGACCTACAGATATTTGTTCTGGGTCTGGATGTTTTTCTATATATTATAAGTATGTATGTATTTACAAAAAAAAAGTATATAAGTATTCTATCAGTTATCTGGTTCTCATAGTACAAGCTAAGCTTAGTTTGGGGCTAGATAGCACTGTGTGAAATGTCCAGCAATATTTATTTATTATTTATTTAAAAAGGAAAGTAAGCAACCTATATTTTTCCAATTCCGCATGTTGTATTCTTTCAGCTTATGCTCGAACTAAATAATGAAGGTTAATATTATTTAACAGTCTGGGTCCCAGATTTAGCTAGGCAACCCATGTGCAATTCATGGATCTACATATTATCTAACATGTGTATAATCTTTGTCATTATCAAATAACAGATGAGAGTATATATTTATTAGACTATTCCCCCAAATCAAAAATCATGATCCACTAAAAAATTTTAAAAAATAAAGGGACAATAAATCGATTGAAAAATGTTACCTGTAGGCAAGAACAGACAGACAGATGGACAAAAGCATTTTTGGCCAATCTCAAACTGAGATGCTTCGCTAGCTCGGTCAACTACTTGTAACACCTTGGTCACCATGTGAAAGCAATAAATCAATCTTTGAGGACTCTTTCACTTCATTAAAAAATCATACATAAAGAGATGTGCAAAAGCAAGCTTAATTCTATTAAAAGGTTTCTTAGCAAACTTTTGAAACTAAAGATTGGTAATATGGTGGTGTTTCACAGACTTACACTTTGGTATCCTCAGCAGCCTTCTTTAAAATGCCTCCAGGATCCGCAGACTTTGGAAACTGCATGTTGACCACTACTTCTTTCACAGACTCATTAGATGAGTCTGTATACTCTCCTTCTTCATATTTTTCTGCTTTCCGTCTTGCTTGTTCTTCAGCTTGCTTCACTGTCTCTTCGAACACTGTACTGAACTTTAAATTCTTGATTTGTATTTTTCCTTTATTTTTATCATCTTCTGTTTTTCTGCCATCCAATTTTAATCTCAAATCTCTAGAGTCAAGTTCTTTAGGGGAATCAGGCATTGGAATAAGACTTGCGTCTTGGACGTCAGGGTGTTTGTCTTCAATTTTGATAGAAACTCTACGTTTAGGTGTATCTTTAGATTTTGTTTTCACATATTCTTGTTTAACTTTGACATCTTCTGACTTGTCTAACCTTATATCAGCCTTAATAAAAGGCAACGATTCAATCTTGATTTTTGGGGATCTTGAGCTATGGGTAGTCGGAGAACGACTATCCCTAGAGCGCTTTTTAGACTTACTTTTTTTTCTCTTTTTACGTTTGTGGGAGTAATCAGAATCATCAGAGTCATCGCTACTACTGCTATGACTACGTTTCTTCTTTTCTTTTTTGTGCTTCTTTTTACCTTTCTTCGTTTTCCTAATTAATTCTTCGATTTTAGGCGGAGCCGCATTGAATGCACCAAATAGCTCCGAAAGAATTTCATTCGAAGATTTAACTGGCTCAGGTTTCTTGCGTTCGGGAGAAGACTTTTCTTTTTTGATTAGTAGTTCAATTTTGTCCATTAGACTCGTCATTATAATTTAATTACACTATCTATAATTTCACAATTTTAATAAACACGAGCATGCAAGCAAAGCTATTTAGCTTTCGTCTGTCGCCATCGCCATGTTATGAAATTAGTGTTAGTGATAAATGTGACAGTGACAGAGTTGACAGCAAATTACGCGTGAAAAGAAAATTATTATGTCAAAGTCAACATTAAGTTTGTAAGGTTAGCAATATTCAATAAATTCTACCTACAATTTTATTAGGCTGTATTTGGTTGCATTTTTACGAAACTTATTATTTTTCTCTCTCAGTAATAAGTAAAAACTTGTCAAAAATCTAATTTTCTCATCAGTCTCGCTCGATCTGTACCTACCGTAGTCCTGTACGTAGTGATTAAATCCTCCTTTTGTGAAGAAATTTAGTCTTTTTTAATAAAAACATTCTACATAAAAGTTGTACGTACGAACTTTTCATTTCAAAATTTCCTTGGAATACGATTTTTTTGTAGTTGGCGTACGATCACACCTTTTTTGTCATCTGGCAGCCCTGTAGATAGGTGTTTTTAAATTACACTATGAAGTTCAAGTTATGAGCCCTGCTGGGACACTACAATGATACGTCTTAACCTAGTTAATTACTCCTAAGTAGGTACGTGTTACGTAAGTCACACAGGCACCCGGTTCGTTGCTATAATGTAGGGTCACCGTACGTACTACCAAAATAACTAAATTTAGATAGGTATATTATATATATATAGATAGGTTATTAGTCTTGAAAAGTTTAGGGTTAGGAGCTTGCATTATTATCTGTAGGTAGGTAACTATATTTTATAAGTGATGTATCCTCATTTTTGATTTGATCTTGCGAAACAATAAATATAGCCTTCTCCATAGCTCGCTGAGCGACATTGAGATTAGTATTTCTCTATGATTGAGCCCATAATGAGAGACCATGTTTCTGTGCCATGTCATGTCGTCATAGTCATAGATATTTATTGGATGTTTCATGTTTGTTTTACAATATGTGTTGTACGAAAATTTTAGGTCCAAAACATGAGCCCATTCTAATAGTCTGTGCATGAGCCCCGTTGGGGCACTACTATACAATAATAGTGGTATCAAACTCCTAATATTAAAAAGGTAGGTAGTTAATGCTGACAGCCTTATGGTAGTAGTAGGTAAATGCCTAATTACCTACTACTTATGAAGTGGTATGTTGGTAGGGATTCGGTGGTAGGTAATAAAAATACACATATTTATTTGGTTTGTTTATTTTGTTTTCTCAATACCTTTGCAAGGTAATTAGTGATAAACTGATTAACAGTACAGAATGGACACTTGATTCACACTCCCGTTGTTGTAGGTAATTTACGCCATTTTATTAATTTTACTCCATAGTTTCAACCGAAGTTCATGAGGACGGAAGTGTCCCTTTCTATCTTAGGAATGTGTAAGAAAAAACGTCCTTACAATTAGGAATTTGAAGAAATTTTGAACTACTCGACAATGTACCATCTTTAGGAAAGCTTTAGCATGATTTCATGAATAGCTATTTTAAAATTAATCAGAGCCTTTCTCTCCTAGCTTATTTTCACTTATAGGGAAATAAACCACAAATGCCAAGAGTAATTAGTACCTATCTGATTAATTTCAAAATATCTTAGATGAGCAATTTATGTTGTACCATCACTTTTATTCTATCATTTTTGATCTCGGTTATAAATAAAGTAGACAGTGCAATTTAACCAACAAATTACAAATCCAATTCATACAATTATAATTTTAATTTGGCGTTTTCCAATTAAATGTTATGGAAGCTTTATTGAGCAAAATATAAAAATCAAAATATTGCCCATTTTTAGGTGTTTATTACAAATAATTAATTTGCTGTGGCTTAAGTGCTAAAGGGCTTGCTAAATAGGTTAAGTACATAAAACTCGTTTTGTTTCAAAATGTAACACTTTGTCTTAGGGAAGACGTAAAATGTACAACCGTATTTGAAACTTATGCAGTAAAATATCATATCACACATTAATATTTTCAATAATTATAATAATAATACGAAGTCAATAATAGTAATAAACCTAATAAGTATATAATTTCTACGAATTAAATATAAGCAAACATGTTTCGTTAAGTATAAAACACATGTCTTTTCCGATGCTAATACACCCCCGTATTTAAATATCTACCTACCTACGATTTCGTATCAAATTCATTATCATTTTTATTTTCCAACAATCTAAGTACTGATACAAAACTGGGCACGCGAAACACTATCAACCAAATACTTAGCTGAAAACTAGGCACAGATCTACAAACCTATCTATCTATAACTTTTATATTCTTTGGTAAAAACGACAAAGAATGTTGTAAGAAATTCTATGGCTAGTTTTCAGTACATTATAGCAAATTACATAGTAAAATAATTTAGAAAATACATAATAAAAGGTAATACAAAATTTCCATCCTTCATTTCAAATCAAAATGTTTTTTTCCAAAGTTGCCTTGTCCGGTGCATGATTAAAATCGAATTGTGCAATGCCGTGTGGTGTAGGTATGAAATATATTGGGAACCATTCTTATCCGATTATTCTTTGATCTCATGGTAGTTACCATTTTATCGTGCAGTTTATAACAACGGGTCCCAAACGTTTTAACCATGAGACGGCTCATTTCGGGCCCATCGACGAAGCGTTCGCCTAAATAACATGCTCTAAGTTAGAATATCCCATATATCATTTGAAGTAAGCGAACGTTTCTATCGCCGACGACTTAAACTCGACAAGGTTCCATGAATCGCTAGTATCGTTGAGATCAGTAACTAGGCTGGCGCGTAACGCCGCGACGGCCAGCGCTCTCGAATCTGACGCGAAGCAGTGATTCAGCTAAACGATTAACAAGTATCAAAATCGAGAAATTCAACAAGAAAGCCTTTCGATGTAGACTCGAAATAGACTCTAAAGAGATTTAAAAACGCTAACGGCAGAAAAATATAGCGGTGTCTATCACTCAGACCGAGAGCGCTAGCCGCTAATCTTAAAGCTACTACTAGAATTTTCTAAGCGATCAAAGATCGCAAGCTAATTTCAAAAGTTTTAAAAAAATAAATCTGCTATGAAGTTTGAATTAGCGGGGGCGTAAAACGGCTCGGACCGTCCGGAACTTTCGCTCGAAGCCGAGCTTGCAGTAGAGAGAGCGGGACGCGTCGTTCTCCGGCCGGATCACGACGAACGGCTTGTAGCCTCTAGCCGCGACCTCCTTCGTGAGTCTGCGGGCTAGGTAGATCCCGTACCCTTTCCTGCGGAACTCGGGCCGGGTCTGCATCGAGAACATGGCGCCGTAGTAGGACTGTACCATCCAGGCCGCGAGCTGGTCTTCGACGAAGATGCCGTACGCGGGCAGCTCGGCGACAAGCTTCTCGAAGACCTCGCGGCATTCGATGTCACTGGCCGGGTACAGATCGTGCACCGCCTTCATATGCTCCGGCCGCAGACGAACTAGCTCCACGTCCGATGGCAGTCTGGAAATTAGAAACACTTGCTTTATGTTTCGAATAGGCATTATAGGTTATATAAATCATTATCAATAGTCTCAATAGGAGATTACTCCACCGGCCAATCTGATATTAGGCATAACAGATTAAGAAGCGAACGTAAGAAACGCCTGCAATTGCAACACTCTGTCTCAGTCCTTATTTTAAGGATTCACATTAGAGCTGAACTAAAATGTTTTGTGTAAATTGATGTGCCTGGTAAAATAGTGTGACAATGACATGGAGCCAAGATGCAGCTGACTTACCCATCAGTATCCGCTTCAGTAGGCGGGTTGTCACACGCGTAGACATCCCCAGTGATTTTATCATGAGCCTCATATCGCCTCTCGAATCGGTTGACGATGGCTTCGTGAGTGAAGTTCAGGTACAATGGCTGCGTCAGGTCAAGCAGAACGTCTTCTGACGTCAGAAGGTCGACCAACTCAGCACGCTCAGATGGACAGAACACAGTGACACTCTCGTAGATCTGACTGTTTGGCTGAAAGAACAGAACATGTCATGTCAGGTTCATAATAGACGTGATAGAAGCTAACGACCCCTTAGATAAATGGCAATCGAAAGATCATTTTCTATGAATGAATTATCATTTTCAGTTTAAGATTTTAAGCTCGGTTTGTATTAAATTAGTAAGATGTTTGTAAATTTGCGTTGAGATATTTTAACGCAGTTCTGATTATGATAGAGTTGATGTCTAGTTCCGCTGATAAATAAGACCAATACTTGAATTTTCATGATTTAATCATTGGAAACGGAACTCCTCGATCGATGACGGTGATTGGGTTCATTTTAATTAGCTTTAATATAATTTAAACAAAGATAGCAACAAAAACTACTTTCGACCTCCACTGGTCTAAAGGATTTGATGGGTTTTAAACGTTCAAAGCACATTTTCCTATCACCCCATTCACTCTCGCTAACCGAGGGTAAGCTTCCCCCCTAATTACGGTAGCAAATGGCAATAGAGAATGCCCAATTTTCATAATTTTCTCTCATATGCAATATTGTTCTAAACCTCACAACAGGGAAATCACTTTTCTCGAGTCATGGATTCATGATATTTTCTGTCAGACGATTGCTTTCAGAAAAGCTGAAGACGGAAAAATCTAATTGCATTTTCCATGGTCATATTGGCACCGTAATGAGGAGCTGAATTTCACATCCAGAAAATAGCCTGATGACGATGACACTCATTCCACTGAAGCCTCTACAATTCCACAGAAAATCTATGCCACCATATAAAAGCATTTCTCTCAATGAACTTAAAATATCTTACCAGCGGAGTTGTAGAGTTCTGCTCCGTACGTTGTTGAAAGTTAGAAAGAAAATTAGTCTAGGTTTAAAGGTTTTTGAATCTCATTGATGGTTAAAACCGTAGTAATAGTTAATATTCTTTGGTTAAAATATTAAGACGACCTCTGCGGCGTGGAGGGCGAGAAGCTAATTGAGACTCAAGGTTGTGAGTTCGATTCTACGGGACAAATGATCTGCAAATATCTGTTCTGGTTTTGGGTCTTGAGGTAAGTACCTGATACCCACGAGTCACGACACAGAAAATTCTCATGGACTCCCTGTTAGATCAGGACGATGTATGTGGCAGTTAAGTGTTTTTTCTCGAGATATTCAATGGAAAGACTTATGTCCATGTGGACTTTTGATTGTTATCCAGCTTATTATACTCAGGTGTCTTAGATATTTAAAACCAGTTCTTATTGATGATTACATTAAATGAACAGTAAAACACATACAGGGAGTAGAGTTGGTGCAAAGGAATTATTACGGGTTCGTGTATGAGGTAAAAAATCAGATAAATTATAAATTTGGGTATCTGACAATTCTTATGCTGAAAAATTGAACACTCAACGACAAAAACTGCCGATGTATTAGTTCATTGTCTAATGAAGCAGATGCAGTCACAAAAGCTATTGCTACTCTACAAAAAATTCTACTCTAATAAATAACAAGCCGATCTACCAAACGCCTTCAAAAAGGCATATTTTTCCCGGTATCTCGATGACATTTTGGTAATGGTGCATTTTTAGTGTTCCGTACTCAAAGGGTAAAACGGGACCCTATTACTAAGACTCCGCTGTCTGTCTATCCGTCCGTCTGTCTGTCCGTTCGTTTGTCTGTCTGTCCGTTTGTTACCAGGCTGTATCTCATGAACCGTTAGTTGAAATTTTCACAGATGATGTATTTCTGTTGCCGCTATAACAACACATACTAAAAACAGAATAAAATAAATATTTAAGTGGGGCTCCCATACAACAGACATGATTTTTTTGCCGTTTTTATAGATAATAGTACGGAACCCTTCGTGCGTGAGTCCGACTCGCACTTGGCCGGTTTTTTTTATACCCTTCTCTCGTATCATCTTTCGAATGAGAAAAAAGGAGATCCTGAGAGAACAGTGCAGAAAGGTTCCCGGCTACGCACTGGAAAGTGCAGCGTAGAACGGTCCTAATTACATGAAAGGCAACCTAATAAAGATCATCGATTCGTTGGGTCCAGGCTGCAAGATCGGTCGCCCTATAAATCTATGGTGGTAGCCTATGTTCAGCAGTGAACGTCCTGTGACCGATATAATGAAGCTGCAAAAGACGAGTGTCCTTGAAAAGAAATGGAGGATGCTTATGCTCAGCAGTGAACGTCCCATGATGCCCTTTTCCTTAACAGTCTTAGTAAATGATTACTGATAAAAATAAAGAATTATCTGAGGTACACTCTTAAAGTCCATTAAAATAACGTTTACCAAGTATCTATGATACATCTGGTATGGCAGGTTTACTTTTCAAATCATAGCATTTATTGCAATCACAGCCACAAGATAACGTCTTTAAATGTTAGAAAACTCACAGTAAAAAGCAACATTATCTCATGCAAAGCTCTCAACTATGAGTACTCTTGGACTCGTGACGTAACGATGAGTAGGATGAAACGGCTTAACGGAAAAGCTGTTGGGATGTTGGGATGTCGAGTTGAGACCTTGAGATCTACAGGGCCGCAGCTAGAGTTAGGTTTCATGTGTCTTTGGGGTTCGAAATTTATTAAATATGTAGCCAAATCTAGTGGACCAATATTTGATACTTTTATATATGGATAATACAGTTGATTAAAATTGGTTTGTACGTTTATAGACGATTCCTTACTTCAATACTATTTTGTAAATTCGTCGGGGTTTCTGGCGATGGATTGAAACTGATTTAAGAGTTACATAATCCCTGATCAACAATAACTGAAAACAAGCATGGTTAATGCATGTTAGTGCAACATATTATGCTATACATAACCCAGAAAAGTGCAGTGCAAAAACCTCACACAGCACCAAGAAGGGGGGGCTAGCACTATTTTAAGCAGCCTTCAGGAGATTATCATTTACCGTATCAGTCACAGAACTCCCTTTCTCACTGTTCCCTATTTTCACCCCCCCCCCCCCAACACTTTCTAACTACGACACTGTGCTACTATTATTTATTAAGTGCTGAGATGTGCATTAGAGGAGGACAGACTAAGGTCGTACTAAGACATTTGTAGAACATTCTGTAGACATTTTGTAGAACATGGTCGCCTCGTAGACATTTGTAAGGCTTTGTAGACATAACAGACAGTTGGCGACATGCAACGCTTTGTGTGGCAAATAGCATGAATATTCTCTGGACAGTTTGAATAGGACAAAGAGCATACAGTTTTTAGATCGTTTCAGATCTTTCAATTCCCACCTAGGGGTAGATGGGAAGTGAAAGCTGTTTATTTATGTTGCCGTTGGAATGGAGTCTTCTTGAAATCTATAAACTCTCTAAGTGGAACTTAATTGATTCACGGATCACTCTCATTTGAATTCTCGACTCTAGGATGTTCCATTTCTATTACTACAGTATACGCCAAGACTCGTGGCAGAGACGCAGCCTTAAATAATAATAATTTATACTCTAGGGTTGTGCACGGGCGTAGCACTATCGATAGTTATCGATAGGTACGCGGCGCATCACTAACGGCTCCCATAAGGGATGCAAGAGCAAGCGAGATAGGAATATCATCGTCGCTTGTCTTACGTTTAATGACCCCATCTGCCAGGAGCACTGGCGTCTAGTATAGAATCAATATAAACATATGCATACATTATTAAACGAAAAAATATTTTTAACTTTTTTTAAAAACTCGGGTTTCTTTAAGATCAGATAAATGGTTGCTCAGACTCCTCTTCATTTATATTTGTTCCGCCCCGATTCGCAAAAACTGTATCCTCAAGAAATCTACTGATTATTGTGACTGTAGATATGGCTGTTGCTAACTAATGTGAAGAATATGAATTAAATTTATTGCAATATCTATGTTTTACATACCTTCATAATTATAATACATACATATTATTCTGTATAACGATATTTTGGGTCAAAAACACTTATAACATTTTTATTGATCAAGCGAAGCGAGATCTCCAAATCAACTTGGGCAAATCGGCGTTGTATGTATGTATGTTTGTTTGTCCGGGGATAACTTTCGAAGCGTTTATCTTATCATCATGAAATTTGGTGTATAGGTAATTTGGTATATAGGATGGCACAATTTTGGTGTGACTCAATGAGCTAAAAATATTTGGGGGGTTGTTGAGATATTGGGGTTCAAGAGGGGTAAAAAAAATTAAAATGAGACTATAAGGTCAAGTGGGACGTCAAATGAAAGGTCTTCATTAGTACATTTCAACCCTGTTTTATTTTTAGTTTAATCTTTGTAGTGTTTGAGTTATTAGCCATAATAAAAACAAAACTTTCATAAAATTCACAGGGTACACCAGTGACCCCACAATGCTGAAATTTGGTATGCGTGTAGCTTTAGTAACACAAATATAGGCAAGTTTTGTACCCCAAAAAAGCGTACCCAATTAATATGAACTCCCATTACTTGTAATTTGAATAAACTGTAGGTCAAGTTAGTTAGTTATTTATTTCGTGGCACTATTTTGATAGTCAAAGAATACAATTTTTTTTTTGTTTTTCTCGTCACTCGCGAGATCTCAGTTCCGGGCGAAACACTTAAATAAATCTAGATATTGAAATATTTCGTTACTCGGTGCTTCATTTGTTGGAAAGCTCCCAAACTTTGTCAATTTTTTAAGCCCACTTTATCTAACCCTCATTTTTATAGTATGGAGAGTGTGCTGCGGAGCTTATCAACCTGATCCCACCATCCCCATTCTATGATCGGACAACCAGACGCTCCGCGTTGCGCCACCGCTACATGGTAGACATATCTCCCATACGCACAAAGCGGTACTCTTCCACCTTTATTATGCGCACCGCCAAGGAGTGGAACGCCTTGCCTGAGTCTGTGTTTCCTGATAACTACAACCTAGAGATCTTCAAGTCACGAGTGAATAGGTTTCTTCTAGGCAAGCGTATACCATCGTAGACTGCATCATCGCTTACCATCAGGCGAGATAGTGGTCAAACGCTAGCCTATAATTTATAAAAAAAAAATGCATTTTTAGCGTATGCATACTTTAATTACCAGTAAACGTGCTAATAAAACTAACTATACTTTAAACTAGAGAGTCTGGAGCAATAAATTGTATGACCTATGATTTTCCATGTAAGTATAACTTACGCAACTAACTTTAAAGTTTTACATAAGTATATTCAATCTGAATGGTGACCTAGATAGTCTGGTCTAGACAGTTTCATATAAATTTCGCATTATAGATAGTTTAATTCAAATATTCTTCTCGGTGCTTTGGAACATATCAAGTCTCATATTAAAACAAAAAAAAAATTGTAATCTTTGTCGATCAAAATAGTGCCACGAAATAAATAACCATCTTACTTGACCTACAGTTTCATTAAAATTACAGGTAACGGGAGTTCATATAAAGTGGTTACTCTTTTTTGGGGTACAAAATGTAGTTATTCTGGATTTCAGACTTTTGCCTATATTTGTGTCACTAAAGCTACACGAATACCAAATTTCAGCACTGTGGGGTCACTGGTGTACCCTGTGAATTTTGTCAAAGTTTTGTTTATATTATGGCTAATAACTCATAAACTACAAAGCTTAAACTAAAAATAAAAACTGGGTTGAAATGTACTAATAAATACCTTTCATTTGACGCCCCACTTGACCTTATTGTCTCATTTTTTTTACTCCTCTTGAACCTCAATATCTCAACAACCCCCCAAGATTTTTAGCTCATTGAGTCACACCAAAATTGTGTTATCACTACCTACATACAAAATTTCACGATGATCAGACAAACGCTTCGAAAGTTATCCTCGGACAAACAAACATACATACATACAACGTCAATTTGCCCAAGTTGATTTGGAGATCTCGCTTCGCTCGATCAATAATGTACAATTATCCGAAAGGAGGTGGAAACGTACAACTTTATTATATTAGGTACCTACCAAATAGTACGAATAGTAGGTACATCGGGCTAATCTTTCATTTACTAATGGGCGATAAGACCGCCCATTATACATTTCTTGTTTCTCATTTCTTTGTATCTAGCTCGTAAGGTAATAAATAAAATTAATGCATTCATTCAACTTTTCCTATAAAATTAAATCAAATTACAACAACTTTCTTTGGCGATAAGGCGATAAGTCCGCCCATTGTATTGCCTTTTTGTTCTAGCTTAGCTTATTTTAGTATATTTTGTGTGACAATCCAAAAAACAGTTATCTGTTTATCTAACTATAGTGCGTAACTCTTGACAATATGATATAAGGTGATCACGAAGAAGCTGGCGGTAGCATCTCGTATCGTAAGGAGTACTATAGAGTTAAATAATAAGTCATAATATGAGGACACAAACTATAGGGCAATATTGACATAAATAAAAAAAAAATATAACTCACCGTACTAGTACATCCAGGAAAATGCAGACAAATCGGATCTTCTGGCCAATTCTTCGCTACATAAAAATGGAAGTCCCACACCTTGTTGTTCAGATATGTTTGAATCGTCTGATGAAACTGAGAACAGAAAAAAATGTGGTTGTATTGTAAAAACATTGTTTGTATTGTTAAAGCTACTGACCAGCACAGTACCATTACCTACTCATTGTGATGCAGTTTGAAGCTATTTTTCTTAGGGTTTCGTGCCATAAAAGGAATAAAATAACACTTATAGGATCACTTCGTTGTCTGTCTGTCTGTCAAAATCATTTTTATCAGAGCGCGTAGGTATCAAGTTGTATTCATATCAAATACTAAGTTAACGGCGCACTTGAAGCTGTAAAAATCTCAAACTTGTATGTCAAAGTAATAAAAAAAATAAGGCCATTTATTTACATACATTTAATGTTTATATAATAATATATATAAATTATTTCGACACTCGCAAGATTGTTAATTTGTAGTTATAATTATCTCATTAAAAAAATACGGAACCCTCGTTCACGCACCTATCCAGACTCGCACTTGCTCCACTTTTGAGCAAAAGTCTCCCCCGATTTCGTCCATTTCACCCGATCTACGGACATTTCTACCGATTTCCTGTCAAAGAGATCTAGGTCATCGCGACAGTAGCTATTATTCGGTTAAAAACTATTATTTAGACTAAATAAGTCACATATAAATAAAATTACCCTCCTACTGCACAGTCGGGAAAAACACACAGCATTATCTAGCCCGAAACTAAGCAAAGCTTGAACTATTTGGAACAGATAACTAATAAAATAGTTAAACTATTTTTTGTGTAAAATACTAACACCCAGACCCTATATAAATATCTGTAGATCATGCAAACATTTGTTCTGTGGCGGGAATCGAACCCGCAAACTCCGGCATCTAAGCAAATTATTTCCATTTGATCTGTAAAAAAATCTACACTTGATTCGATATATTTTGTTTCTTTATCATGCTAGGCCTTAATTATAAAAGTTGGACATTAGCCTCTCAAGCCAGTTACTCTGATCTTATCATATCTACTATCGGTGAATGAACTCAGGGTATATTGCAGAATCTCAAAGCGCTTATATCCTGTTTAAGTGGCAACGATAAAATGGGCCTACGCAATCTCGTAGACGGTCTACGACAAGCTCAGATCAATAAAACACATGCTGAAATCGTAATAGGTTTTCACGTCGATAACATTATTAAGCTGTGAATATGTTACCGGATCAATGAAAAGAGGATGGCAAATCCTTAAGAATGTGGGATATTTAACTGCTAATTCAAGCATTTAGTGGAGACAAATGCTACGGTACTACGAAAAATCGTAGACCATCTACGAAAAATATGAAAATAACCATAATGTAAGATATTTTATATGAAACCAAAAATTATTTACACCTTTTTTTTACAATAAATTAGATAGGATTACGATTGTAATGTCCGGACATTACAATAGTAGGGAATCCTATCAAATTTATTAAAATATCGCATTACAACCCGCATCTTGCTGAGTTAGAGTCCTTTTTGCAACTTATGACAGTAGATTGTTTAGTTTTAAGTTATCTTTTTTTTGTGTATTTACTGTGATGTTGCGAATCATTTTTTATTCTATTCTACATTATAAATATCAGCATTATCCTTTAAGTGTTGTTTTTACACAATGAATGTAAGGAGCACAACAAACCGAACGCGGCTTGGGCAGCGCGGCGCCGGGCGGTGTCCGATGCTGCTGAGTTTTGTGTGGAAGACAACAAACAAAACGCAGCGCGGCGCAGTGCGGTTTCATACCCCGCCCGTCCCGTGCCGCACCGCCCGCAATGGTCTACAAAGTTTCGTAGACCATCTACGACCAGACAATGCCATTTTGGCGCGACTCCTAAATCGTGTTAAATTGATGGAAGTTGCGTGGGACTTTTGACGTCTATATCTATCTGACGGTGTGTCTTCTGCCTGTCGCATCGTAGTTTCCAAACGGATGGACTGATTCGGAATCGGTTTTTTTAATAGAAAGCTTTAACTGGGGTGGTCCTTAGTTATGACAGTTTTTAAGCCCAGACGCAAATAAAAATCTAGCTTGATATCTAAATATGTGGATCTAGATGAAATACGATTAGTGACCTGAATGAGTAAGCGATTAGGTAATTGGACTATATTTATAGATCGCCGGCAGCTCCAAAAAAGTGTAAAAAATCAACGGTTTTAGATGATGCAAACGTTTATTTTTTAAAGACATATGTAAATAACTAGCGCGGCTTCCCACGCGTGGTTTGTCGAAATAAAGTAGCCTATGTGTTAATCCAGGTTATAATCTACATACTAAATCTCAAACTTAGAAACCTGTTATTAGCCTTACGTTTAGTTCTAAGCTATTTTTCCAAACAAAATGTATCGCCGTTGGTTTCTCTAAATAAAATTAAAAAAACCATCGAATAAACAAACATCCAAACTTTCGCATATTAGTGTGATTGTAAATTCTTTCTGTTAATAAATGTCAGCGTAATATCCGCCACAGGACGTCCACTGTTGAACATAGGCCTCCCCCATAGGTTTCCAGAGCAACCAATCTTGTGAGACTACACTCAACGGCTCCCAGTAACCTTTATCAGGTCATCTTTCCATCTAGTCCGTCCTAGGGCCGTCCTACGCTGCGCTTTCCACTGCGTGGTCTCCACTCGAGAACCTTTCTGCCCCAACGACTGTCAGTTCTTAGAGCTATGTGCACCGGCCACTGCTATTTCAGCTTGCTAATTCTAATTGCTTATTAATAACATGTACTTTTCTTATACTTATATCTGTAAAGGCAGTTGATGTCTTACCTTTAGAGATTCAGGCATATACTGCACTAAAACATCGGCCAGCGCTGGGAGCTCTTCTTCTGTTACCAATCGAAAGTTTTTTCCCTCTGGCACGATTTCCATTTCTGAAATAAATGAATAAATAAAATTAAATAAATTAATAAACAAAATGAAATCTGTACTTATAAAATGCTTTGCCCTGAATGACTAATTGACGGATCAACGTACAGCCTAAGCCGCTGATCGTAGAGACCTGAAACTTGGAGGGTGTGTTCTTTGTTTGACGTAGGCATCCGATAAGAAAGGATTTTCCGAAATTCTACCCCTAAAGGGGTGAAAATGGGGGGGGGCAAAGTTTGTATGGGACAACGTGATTCCTTATTCCAATCTACTTCAAATTTTGCATAAACCTTTTTTAACAGAATTGAAGGAAGACGTGTTTCGCATTTTATTGAAATTCATCCCCTAACGGGGTTAAAAAGGAGTAGAAAGTTATTTTGGCGGTGATTTGCTTCGAAGTTGATATCAATACTCCTTAGTGCTTTTGATTTTAATTACATTTTATTTTGACACATGTTTGAAAACTCAATTCGATTTTATTCAAAAAAGGTTGAATTCACTTAAAACATAAGCAAATACTCTTTACAATTGGAATATCTCGAAAGTTACTGTACTATATGAGTACCTCATTTGAAGGTTTCTAAGCTTAAAGTGGTTATGCACTTTTAGGACACGGCCTCATAGGGACGTAGAGTTCGAAATTAGAAATGGTAAGGACTACGAGTAGAGCATTTTGACGACCTCCTGGCGCAGTGGACGAATAGCCGGCTGAGACGCAGGGGGTAGCGGGTTCGATTCCCACTGTGGAACAAATGTTTGTATGATCTACAGATATTTGTTCCGAGTCTGGATGTTTTTCTATATATAATAAGTATGTATTTACAAAAAAAATATAAGTATTCTATCAGTTATCTGGTTCCCATAGTACAAGTTCTGCTTAGTTTGGGGGTAGATAGCGCTGTATGAAATGTCTTGCAATATTTATTACAATACAATAATATTGCAATACATATTCCAGCATTATTATTACATATTTAGCATTATTACTAATATTTTAATCTTAGCCTAAATCGGTATAACCTACCTACTCAGTAATTCAAAATAGGTATATTAAAAGTAGTAGGTACATAGCTTTTCATCACGAATGCGAGGCAATTAAAAAAGTCTTTATAACAGTTTGTAGATAAAAATAAATTTGGGTTCCCGGTACATAACCATTGTTTTTGTAAATTACTAAACTATGGCCTCTTTTATTTAATCGGAATAAGATTTGTCAAAGAGGTCGTATTTCATTAAAGCGTATCATGAATGTGCCTCTTTCATTTTTAAATAGAAATAAGTATTTGTCATGGAGGTTGCATTTCATTTTAGTATACTAAGAATGCGATGAGCCTCATTCTATTTTTAAATTTTCTTACGGCTCTAACGGCTTAAATCGCATTAACGCATTCGGTATCGAGCTAACAATGAACAACTTTCAAGAGCATGAGTGATGAATAGTAGATTATTAAACAAGGGGATAAATCAGTGTCTTGCGTCACGGGCGCTATATTGAATCCCGAACATAACGAAGGATTCTAGAGTTAACTCACGAGCGGAGCGAGGGAGTTACTGGAATCCTGAGTGCAGAAAGGGCACGCCCAAGATGCAGACAACTTTATCCACAAGGAGAATACTCTACTTTTCACACTTTCTGCGAAACGATAAAAACCAAATCTAGGTTAGTGCATTCTGTGCAGAGGTTAGTTCGATTTACGAATAAGTTCTTATTGTGTGGGTCTCTTTGGTTCAAATTTTAATACAGATGAGGTTCCAAATTCAAATCACATTAAGCCCGCGAGGGCATAATGAAATTCCGTACAACTTTACACCCGGCTCAGCCGTAGGGATTTAATCACCTGCTTTCGGTGAGGTTTACATGACATATAATTTGACATTGTCGAGCAGGTGGTGTGAAAAAAATATTACACAACCGAAAAAAATGTACACCCTGTGACTATGAGTATAAGTGTATTGCAATGCTATCGCTCTCGACCGGGTCGAGCGAGAATGAAGTAAACAAGTTAGCTAAGTAATACCTACAAGTCCTACAATGTCAGGTGCGTTAATCTGTGCGTTGGGTGGGTATGCAGAGGATTATTGTGCCGTTTCTACTTATAGTTTCTGCTGCACATTTACTATGTTTGCGTACATACCTACTGTTACGCCGAGGCTGTTAAACAATGAGTAATAATCGTAACTTCTCGAACGCTTTTGTCTTGCTGCGTTATTGTTGTTATTGTCTGCGGTTGCGCACAATGGAGTGGCCATTGTGTCGAGGGACCGACCCTTTTCCTGGAACGATCGAGATCCTTCTCGAACAATCGAAATGTGTGGATATAAATAGGCCGGAGAGATGGCCGGACAGTCAGTTGTGAGTTAGTCGGAGTTAGTCTGAGTGAGTGAGTCTCAGCGAGGCCCTGGAGGACTGACGTGGAGCAGGGTCTCGCGTGAACAGTAGTTGCTCCCGAGTCAGTCTGGATTTAGCTATACGTGCGAACATTTCGGTGACTTTAAGTGGTGCACCAGTGGTGTGAATTATTGTGTTGTGATACGTGTGACCAAGTTCGTGTATTCATCGTTTAGTGTTAAATAAAAGTGTTATTTTGGTTGGACTGATTCCCATTATTTTATCCCGAACCCTCAGCTCGTAACACTACTTCTATAAACAAGTCGTAGATGGTAGGTAATTGGATGGGTAGGTTACCTAGTTATAATTATGTTTAAGTTAATAAATATCACAGGAATATTAAAAATGCGAAAGTTTGGATGTTTGTTTATTTAATTGTTTTCGATTTCGATGAAATTTAGTATGTACGTAGATTATAACCTGGATTAACACATAGGCTACTTATTGTTGACAAACAACGCGCGCGAAGCCGCTGGTGGAAGCTAGTTATTAAATAAAACAAAGTGTTGGTTTTATGTTTGTTGTTTTATCGTATTGCTTTGTAATTATATTGTGTATGTGCACATTATTGTCAGAACTAAACGTTATATTATATCTAATGTTCCTTAAAATTGTTTCATCTGTCATTTTGTGTGTACCAAATAAATGATTAATCTATTCTTATTTTTCTATTCTATATTATTATTATTCCTAGTATTTATTTTACAACTCAGGCACTAAGCCTGGACCTTTTCCCATAAGCATTACCGAGGCCGGAGCCAACGAGAAAGAGGCATTTTTTCTATAAAATTCATATATTGCAAGACGGAGGAGAGAGATGGTTAAACTCTCAGATTATACGGTTAAACTATTATATAAAATTAAAATCTTTAAAATTAAATATCTTCTTTTTTTTTGTAGGTTTGTTAGTGTTATTTTGTTGGTAAATTTTCTTTTGTGTTGTTCTTCATATTATAATGTCTGCCTAATCACCCACAATGTACTCTGTTATAAGCACTTATACGCATAAATTTGCAACATAGACTTGAGCCAATGATTCACACACTACATTTCACACAGCGCTAGCTAGCCCCAAACTAAGCAGAGCTTGTACTATGGGAACCAGATAACTGATAGAATACTTATATACTTTTTTTGTAAATACATACATATAATATATAGAAAAACAACCAGACCCAGAACAAATATCTGTAGATTATGCAAACATTTGTTTCGCGGCGGGAATCGAACCCACTACCTCCTGCGTCTCAGCCGGCTATTCGCCCACTGCGCCACGGAGGTCGTCATCATCTAAGTTACTTTATTGACAGTATCAATTATATCCACGGACTTCACTTCACTATTATATCATACTTTTATCAAGAAGAACAGCATTTACATATTGAATTATATTATCAAATTGATTATCTTGGTTTCTTTGATTCGTGATGCTTACGTAAGCGCTGACTAAGTAAAGAAACCTTTGATTTCAATTTCTTTATGAATTAAAAGTTACGATTTGATTATATGATATTTTGGAAGTATAAATTGACAAGTTTTTATCCCATAAACTTATATACGTTTCCAATTTATTTAATTATCTTGTATAAAATAGTATCTAGTTCCAGAAAGAAAAATAGGATAGTTGGCTCAGTCAATATACATACACACCTTGGCGGCCTTGAATTTAGGGCGTTTAACTGCGCATTTTATCCTAGGAACTAAATTTTCTATCGCACAGCCAAAAGGCTAGTTTTAGGTTTGCCTAGATCCGCATAAGGACTGTAAATGTATGTACCTTAGACCATCTGTTATATTAACTTTGTGTTGTAAAACTGTTCATTTAATAAGTAAGCAGGTATTTATTTACATATTTCTAAAATTTAAGACCACTGGTGTGTGGCCCCGAACTCACGGCGCCCACGAAGAAGGCCTAGACGGCGATGACGAGAATAGCTAGACGCCTACGATAAAGATTGCCCACAAAAAGCTTAACATATAGGCATATACCTGAGTCTGTGTTTCCTGATAACTACAACCTAGGGATCTTCAAGTCACGAGTGAATAGGTTTCTTCTAGGCAAGCGTATACCATCATAGACTGCATCATCGCTTACCATCAGGCGTGATAGTGGTCAAACGCTAGCCTATAATTTATAAAAAAAATATGGAAGGTCGGAAGGGAGGCCTTTCCCCTGCAGTGAGAAACATCGGGCTTATAAATAATTAATTTAATAAGTTCCAAAAATTGCGTCTTGACCAATTGTAAAAGTCTAGCGCATAACTCTTGAATAAAACGACACTAGTTCACGCGCCCAGCAGTTGTTTAAACGGCATGGTATTCCCATTTACCGGCAATTCCGAGGTGAGCGGAATAGAATCGTGTCTGTCGAGAGCTGGCACGGGAACGCGAGGCTTACGAGTATTCAGCTGACATTTCATTTAACATCGGCTTTTCTATGTACAAAAACAAAGGGACAATTTGTTTTTTCCTATTTTTGGGACAAACTGTCTTTTTTATACTACTTGGACTCGTCTCGCCCATGATCGTCGTGCATGGATTTGCATGGAGAAGCCCTACCTCAGTTCTGGGTGCCCAAGTGAATGAATCAATCAAGTACCTGCTTATAATTAAATGATAGATACTGATAATAATGTGATGTATATACGTAAATGTCATAAAAATACATTAAATTAATGTTAATTTCAATGAAATAAAATTAAAACAGACATCAAATTAACAGAAACAATCCTAGAAATATTTATCGTTCACATAGACAGTTCCTGGTGGAGTTTATTATTATGATATTTAGAGAATTAGTTGTTATGATGGGAATAAAGTATTGACTCGAAGGTTACACACCTTAGAAAGGTGCCCTACGATGCACTGCCCTGCGTCCGTCAACTTTAGACATACAGGCAGAAATAGGTAGTACTTCCCCGGACGCTTTCACAAAGAACTTCTACTAATGCTATGGTTATAAAGTTCACAAAGTTATAGTCGCTGTCAACAGACCTATTGTATTTACAAGCCTTCACTTGCTTCAAACCATGCATGAACGCTGAAATAGTTCATCTGAAGGACTTCGCCTGCTATTAAACCACCGGAAATTGAATTATAAATTAGACCTCTAATTTACTAGCCTCTAAATCGAGTTTCGCTTGGCAGACCCGCTGAACACAGATTAAATAATAACTGCATCTACGGCTCGACTTTATATTTTGCTAGTTATAGCGCAGTGCGCATGCCTGCTCCAACGAAATGCAAATAAATGCACAGCCACTCTGTACATACCATCGCTCATCTTATATAACTGTCACTAGTGAATGCGGTTTTACTCGGCTAGTACCTAAATACATTTTAAATACAAATACAGCAAACATTACTTTGCGTCAAAAGATCAACCTAACCAAAAGAAAACCATTTACAGAATTACATGAAACTTTGAAGTTACATACTTCAATTATTTATTAACAACTAGCTGACCCCCCCCCCCCCCGCGGCTTCGCACTCGTGATTTGTCAGTAATATCATGACCCTCCTGCGCAGTCGGGTAAAAAGTAGCCTACGTCTCCATCCCGGTTATAATCTATCTAAATATCCAAATATATAAATTCAAATTTCATCGAAATAGGTTAAGCCGTTTTGTCGTGAAACGCAACAAACAGACAGACAGTCAGTGTTTAATATAGTATGGATAATAATAATAATAATAATAATAATATGGCTGGACATTTCACACAGCGCAATGTAGCCCCAAACTAAGCAGAGCTTGTACTAAGGGAACCAGATAACTGATAGAATACATATACTTTTTTTTTGTAAATACTTACATACTTATAATATATATAGAAAAACATCCAGACCCGGAACAAATATCTGTAAATCATACAAACATTTGTTCCGCGGTGGGAATCGAACCCGCTACCTCCTGCGTCTCAGCCGGCTATTCACCCACTGCGCCACGGAGGTCGTCTACTAGGGATGGTTCTACTAGTGTTTTAAGTGGTGTTTCATTATCCAATCCCCTACATACTCGTATTAGTATGGATGTTATATAATATTTAATATACCTACATATATATAAACCTTCTTTTTGAATCACTCTATCGCGATTCTAGTTTTTATGTAGTGAGGTTTAAATTTATTATACTATGTTAAAATTGACGTGTTTCATAAATTTTCCTAAAACTAACGTAAAACTGAATAGAGTGGTAGAAAAGTAATGAGTTATTAAGTTTATACCCCGGTTTTGCACCTCATTAATTTTCTGTTTCGCAAGGCTGCGCGAATCTAACTTAGCAACGCAAAGCACTAAATATATCATATATCAGGGGCGTATTCAGGGAATGGAGAGGCTGTTTCCTCTTTATTTATGTTTATGGACGAACGAATAAAAAATATGGATGCCTTATTGCCTATATGATGCTTCAGTTAGCAACTAACTAAAAATATACCAGATTATCAAACAGGTTTTCGAAACCTATCTCAGGCACCAGCCCCTTACGAAACAGGTTTCATAATTAGGCTTGATGCCTATTCCACCACGTCTGAGTAACGCTATTCAACGGATAAAAAAATATATACGTCTTTTGTTTCCACGTGAAAACAGACAAAGAGAGAATGATTATCCGTCAATTAAAGTAACTCGGAGGTCATGAAATAGGCACTTACTCAATAATGATAAACTCAAATGTAATTAATAATAATTATTAACTTCCTTCCTACCTACTGTAACTTAACTTGCCTACTTTTATATTTTTTTGTAAAACATATTTGTGATGGGAAAATAAACATTTTATTTATTTATTTATAACTTTTTATGTTTATCTGTATGTTAAGGCGGTATAATTCAGCAAAGAGGAATCGTCTCACGTCCGCTCGCGTCCTTTGCGTCTCCCAGACTCCGAGATCAGCAACTATAATTCTTCCTACCACCTGCACGCGACTTGCAAATTTATACTCAAGCTACAGTTGAAAATATCGAGGGAGCCATTAGCTTACTAAATACTGACCTTGACAGGATATGTGACAGAAGTAAATTCTTCGGGCTTACTGTCAATCCAAACAAAACACAAGCCATTATTATTGGTAGCTCCAAACAGATCTCCAAAATCAATTTTGCACAACTACCATCCATAGTTTTTGACGGAACACCTTATAGACATCACCCAGTCAGTGAACATTTTAGGGATACAGATGGATACCCATTTAACCTGGGTTTCCTGTATCAATTAGATTAGCCGCGGGGTATTTGCATCGTCTGGATCTGTACGGAGACTTCGTAACTTCTTGCCGACTGCTACCAAGGTTGCGCTTGCACAGACCCTTTTACTTCCAATCCTGGACTACGCCGACGCCTGCTATCTTGACCTCTCTGAAGCCCAACTGAGCAAACTTGAGCACCTTGAAAACCTCTGTATTCGGTTTATATTTGGCTTGCGCAAGTATGACCATGTCTCAGATTTTCGCGCAAAGCTCAAGTGGCTCCCCATCCGTCTTCGCCGGAATGCACACATACTGTCCCTTTTGTATAAATAAATAAATATTGCTGGACATTTCACACAGAGCTATCTAGCCCCAAACTAAGCAGAGCTTGTACTATGGGAACCAGATAACTGATAGAATACTTATATACTTTTTTTTTGTAAATACATACTTATAATATATAGAAAAGCACCCGGACACGGAATAAATATCTGTAGATCATGGAAACATTTGTTCCGCGGCGGGAATTGAACCCGCTACCTCCTGCGCCTCAGCCGGCTATACGCCCACTGCGCCACGGAGGCAGTCAAATCAATGTCAATGTCAAAGTAATGTTTCCGAAGAGGATGTCAAGGAAACGAAGTGGAAAAAACTGCAGGAAGGCTGACTCCACCACCACGTGGGATGTATAGCCAGGAAGAGTATACTGGAAAAATTATATTATATTGTATCTCCAAAATTAGATTTACATTATTATATCCTTTAACTCTATCTGACATCTAGTTTAATAGTATATGATTTTATAATTTATGATAAAATGTTTCGCATATTCTCGTAAAAGAAGAATAGAGTGGCCTGCAGTTATCTTGTTAAAATCCCAGTTCCGTTCGATTCATATCACCCCTGCATTTAACAGTAGGGGGTTCAAGGGCAGCGATGACGTCACCGTGACGTCATTGCCCGCATGCATTACACACGTGCAAGCTAATTACAATAGTATCTGCATATTTTGATTAATTTGCATAATATATAACATTGCAGTTATATATGACATTACCTAGCTGTTTAACTTATTTATTGTGATGAGCACATAATTATTGTAGGTAAGTTTTATAGGAAGCGATACGTGTTTATAATTAGTAATGGTAGATATAAAGCAGTGTCTTGTGTCACGGGCACTATATTGAATACCATGTTCCGCCCGCGACTTCACACGCGTGGTTTGTCAATAAAAAGTAGCCTATGTGTTAATCCAGGATATAATCTATATACAAACCAAATTTCATTGAAATCCATTCAGTAGTTTTTGCGTGAAAGAGTAACAAACATCCACACATACATCCATACAAGCTTATATAGTGCTATCGCGTTTTAATATTAGTGGAAAGCACGCCCAAGATGCAGACAGCTTTATCCACAAGGATAATACTCTATTTTTCACACTTTTTGCGACACAATAAAAACCAAATCTAGGTTGGTGCAATATGTGCAGAGGTTAGTTCGATTTACGAATAAGTTCTTATTGTGTGGGTCTCTTAAGTTCAAATTTTAATACAATGTGGTCCCAAATTCAAATCACGTATTAATATTCAGTACAACTTTACTCCCGACTCAGCCGTAGGGATTTAATCACCTGCTTTCGGTGAGGTTTACATGACATAATTTGACATTGTCGCGCAGGTGGTGTGAAAAGTATATTATAGCCTCATTTTTTTAAGAAAGCCGCAATTTATAACATCGTTTCATAATAAAGTCGGTAAAGGTATAATTTCAATAAACACCCCAACAAAACAGAAAAATCACTGACCTTGGGTCAAAAAGTAGCAAGAGCCTAAAGGGATATCGATCACAAGTAAAAATTATTTAAGGGTGCTTACTGCTTTAATAAATAGGGTGACACTTGAAACGATTTAAAGATTTGATTAACTATGGTTAACTAGTGGTTCGCCCCAAACTGAGATCTCGCGAGTCTACCATAGAAACAAAAAAAATATTATTCGTAATCTTTGACTATCAAAATAGTGCCACGAAATAAAAACCAACTGACTTAGCCTACAGTTTCATTCAAATTGCAGGTAACGGGAGTTCATGTTAGTTGATTACCCTTTTTTGGGGTACAAATTGCAGTTATTCTAGATTTCAGACTTTTGCCTATATATGTGATACATAAGCTTAACGTATACCAAATTACAGCACTGTATACTGGTGTACCCTGTGAATTTTGTCAAAGTTGAGTTTTTATTATGGCTAATAACTCCAAAACTACAAAAACTTTACTAAAAGTAAAAACGGGGTCGAAATGAAGACTTTTCATTTGACGTCTCACTTGACCTAATAGTCTCATTTTCATTTTTTTTAAACCTCTTAAACCCCAATATCTCAACAACCCCCCACAATTTTAAGGTCATTAAGTCACACCAAAGTTGTGACATTATTACCTACCTATATACCAAATTTCACGATGATCGGATAAACGCTTCGAAAGTTATCCTCGGACAAACAAACATACATACATACAACGCTTATTTGCCCAAATTGATTTGGAGATCTCGCTTCGCTCGATCAATTAACAAAGGCTGAACCAGCCGACTTTAAGAACTTGTATGGGTTTAAGTAATTATTATTCGGTTTTCGAATTACTGCTTTGCAACAACTTCGTAAGGTTTGTTCTCTTGCTTTATCCCTTCGTGTTAGAGCGTGATGAAAGAGTACAAAAGTGAGTAATTTACGCGTCACTAATAAAATTGGTCGAGATATAATTTTATTATAAAACAATCAGAACTTCTTAGGACAACAACTAATGTTCTTTAATAACTTGCAACTTCTTTAATAATTAATAAAAACTAATATTATAATTGATTGAGCGAAGCGAGATCTCTAAATCTCTATAAGCTGGAACGTTGTTCTGTTTGGTTTTGGAAGAGGGCGCTGACACTGCTACTCAGTTTTTCTTAACTTTTGCAGTTGTCAACGTTTTCATTTGTATATTGTATTTTATTCATGTTCGAAATAAATAATTTTGAATTTTAAATTTTTTAAATCAACGTGGGAAAATCGGCGTTGTGTATGTATGTTTGTTTGCCCGAGGAAAACTTTCGAAGCGTTCATCCGATCATCATGAAATTTGGTATATAGGTAGTGATGGCACAATTTTGGTGTGATTAAATGAGCTAAAAATGTGGGGAGGTTGTTGAAATATTGGGGGTCCAGAGGTAGGTAGGTACTTATACTTCTCAAAAATAGTTGGATCTTCTATAGATTCAATATGTAATAGATGCACGCACAAACAACAATAAGCTTTTGGTTAAGATAATCTCTATTTCATACGAGTATGAGTAAAGCATTACAATTTATATTTTTAAATACTTATTTATTTTGTTTTATACTGCAAGATTATTCTTTGGTGTAAGATTAAACATTTTATAAAGAGCTCTCTATTTTAAAATATAAAAGTATTTTTACATAAGCAGTGAACATCGTGTTAAGAAAATAGGGTCGGTGCATGCAACACAGAAACTTCTTTATTTTTCATAATGTCACTCGCGATAAGCGGCGGGGAAAATGTGTTAGGGTCATACCACAAAAATAATTAAACACTGTTTAGCCCGTGTTTAAAAAAATCCCATACAAAAATTGGTAAGGAATTTCTTAAACACGCCTGAAAAAGTTGTTTAACTTTTTTGTGGTAACAAGGTTATTTTTTTGACGATCTCCGCGGCGCAGTGGGCAAATAGCCGGCTGAGACGCAAGAGGTAGCGGGTTCGATTCCCACCGCGGAACAAATGTTTGCATGATCTACAGATATTTGTTGCGGGTCTGGTTGTTTCTCTATATATTATAAGTATATATTTACAAAAAAAATGTATATAAGTATTTTATCAGTTATCTGGTTCCCATAGTACAAGCTCTGCTTAGTTTGGGGCTAGATAGCGCTGTGTGAAATGTCCAGCTATATTTATATTTATTTATTTATTTTAAAACCTTACTTTTGAATAAAGATATAACCGACTTCTAAAAACAGAAAATCCAGAAGCCTTTGTAAGTTGAAGAGTTTGATGATTTTCCCATGGATCTAATCAGATCTTGACCAAGCTTATAAGAAAAAGAATCATTGAAATCGGACAATGTTGTTAAAAAATTATCGCTGAATATACCTAATTACCTACATAAACCTTACACCTACTTTTTGTCTATGTCTTACCAATATGTGGATAACATGGTGTATATTATTAATACTTCTCTCGCATGAATGCCTTATCTTACCTAACGTTTATAGTGTAACTGTTTATTGTTCCAAAACAGATAAAATAAAATTGTTAAAATAAATAAAATGTTGTATTGTTTTTGTACTTATGATTGAAACATTAAGCTGACCACAGAAGATTCAATATGAAGTTATTAAGTTAATTGTGATTGTTGATAATTGATAAGGTCAGCTACTCCGCAAAGCTACTGATATACAGCGTTCTAACAAAAATCAACGAATCAAGAAAACATTTTCTTCGCAATCAAGATCAATTTTTGACATTTGCCCATTTGCCGCGCATTTCTCACTTCACTTCTTGTTTCACTTGCCCAAACAAATTATTAGATCTTATACCTATATTAACAACCTATATCTCGAGAAGGCGGCTTCTAAGAGCTAAAGAGCTAGACAAAGAAGCTCCTTAACCGCCTCAAAGCGGTTATAGCCGGGAGAATCCAATATATCGCCATCACGTGGTCATTGAACACCAAATTTCTCAGCGTTTAGGGTATGCTGATTGGTGGATTGACGACAGGTTTGCTTTTGATCCTGATATAGTTGCTATGACTTGAAATTCTTCAGTAAAGCCTAAAAAAAAGCCCAGTTTAGCCCGGATTCTACAACGATCCCTAAATGTATATAGTGACTAAACACGATTAAATTTGACGTATTTGTATGATTTGACAACTCTGTAAATCATATTTAGCAGCTAAGGGCAACTTGCGCAACGATGCCTAAACGTATTTAGTAGTTAAATATGATTTAGAGAGTTGTCAAATATACCAAATACGTCAAATTTATACATGTTTAGTCCCTAAATACATTTAGGCATCATTGCGCATGTCGCCCTAAGTCCGTTAGTAAAAAGAACCTTTATATAAGGTATGGCGGATATAAAAATCAAAATACTCAATATTTATTATGTAAAATATGCGGTACTTATTTTGTAAAAAGAGTAAAAGGTGTTGCAGATAAAATCCAGCCAGTCCACGAGTTGGCATTGCGTGTGAACATTCGGTCGCTAGCCACCCGCCGCCCTTGAGCCTGGAGCATTGCAGTGTTCCACGTCACCGATCGATGTACCTACTCCATCTGAATCTCACTAAGAGGACATTCTAGCCAAGTTCCTAAGTGATTTATTATTTTTGAGCGATAGTCTAGCAAACTTTCGCCTAAGTGATCATTCTTCTTTATGGTAGGAGATAATTTAAGAGGGCAGGAAGAAAACGCTTGTTCAAGAAAATAGTGAAAATGTGATATTCTAAATCTTACCATAACACGATAATTGCAGAAGCCATGAAATCAAGAAGTAACATGACGCCGTAAAAAAATTACATAGAGGTTTTCCATGATAAAAACATGTAACAATGATTTACGAACAATCGTTTGTTAGACTATTTTTACGACGTAGCTGAAAGAGGAACTCAGACGAAACTTCCTAATAATATTTGAAAATTGATTTCTTATGAAAACGAACGAAACTTTTCTCATCAAATGTATTCTTTAATGATTTATCATGCACGGTAGGTATTCTGCTATTGAGTTATCTGAGAGATTTTTAAAATAATTATGGCTTTGAAGATTCCAAAATTTGATTATTATTGTCTATCTTACAGGTAGGCGAAAGCCACGTCTAAAAAGATTAAATATGTAGTTGTAAAAAAAACATAACAAAAAACTTAAATATTTACAATCACAAGACTAACACATATTATAGTCAACATACATTTATTCATCCAAATGACAAGGATCACTTTGAACCGCCTGTTTCTGTATAAAAATATAATTTGATAAAGTTTGATACTGTTTTAATAAAAAAAACGTAAATAGCATATTCATTAAATAACAAAAATGAACGCATCTAATGGCCTAGGTCTAAATAATATCTAAATATAAGCTAAATTCAACAGTAAACCTTTTAGGTGTTTTGGGCATATACTACGTGTTTTGTTACGTACGACATTAAATGAAAACACGGGTAGGGCTAATGGCTAGTATTATTGTAAAATAGGTTTTATTTTAAATCCACAGCAAATTTTAAATTTTCTAACAACCTTAATATCAATTCCAAAACTATCAATGAAACAGTCTGTATAAAATAAGTAAATAAATCAAATTAATTCATCATGTAAGTAGGTACCTGTTTAACTGACTAAATGGCATCGTCGAAAAGGAGCCGCTGATTTACGTTATTTTTTTTTATTGGATTTGTATCGATTACTGGATAAATATTAAAGCTACCGGTATTAAACGCACCTCCAAAATCAGTTAATACGATTCTGGATGCGTGTTTTAAATTAGTGTCGTACAAAACAGGTTGTATATTGGAACAGTGGATGGGTATGCATGGTAGTTAGCATGTGAACTGTCTGTTGTTGCCTGTCCTTGAGCACTGCAGTCCACACGTCACCGATCGATGTACTATTTATCTCGTAATATCTGATTCCACGATAGTCTTGTCACAGTCACAAGTCGCTTGAGATTTTCAGGGATTGAACAATCGGGCAAAATTAAGGAAATTCGACATTTTAAAATAATTTTAACCAGTTGCCTAGATGTGTAAAGGACAATATTATTTGATCCTCAACAATCTAATTAATCTATTGTAAATGTGTACTTTTAAAAAATACTTGGTATTCAAAAATAATATTTGATCCCCATTTTTAATCATTGGTCTAGATGAGTGGGAGAACCGACTGAGCACCCGACTCTAGACAGTCTTATTATAAAAAAGGACCACGCGAGCCAAAAGCTCGCGTGGTCCTGATGGAGCAAGCCTGCGAAGCCGAGCGGAGTGAAGGTAGATTGGGTGAAGTGACACCACGCGAGAGTTCTGGGGTGAGCCCACCGCAGAAAACTACGGTGGCGTTAATAAGTAAGTACCATTAATTATTAACGATTGGCGGGTTTTAAGTGCCACTAAAGTTAAAAATGTATCAAACTTTATTATTAAATGCTTATTTCTCTTAAATTTGGGACCCAACATTGGATCTATCAAACTAAATTTCTACATTTCAAACATTCTTTTCGTAGCACCAAACAGATTAAAGTATCGTTTGTTTGATTTATTTTATATCTCACTAAAAGAGGATCAACCATTAAAAAAGATGACTGTTTATATTTGTTTGTTTGTTGTTTTAGCAAAATTCAAATGATCATTTAAATACATGCCGATGTGTAATAGATGTGTCTGCCTGTGCTCAAGTGTATTCTGTGATTTTTGGTATTTTCTATAATAATTTTCCCATCGAAAGACCTTTATTACGGCCTCCAACTAAACCCTCTCCCTGCTATAAGTATACATCTGCAAGTTATTAATAACATTTTCAACGTCATCTATAAACAATCTTGAAAGCTGGATTCAACGGCCTTGAATCCCTCTTATTACTTTAAAGAGGAAATCAGGATAACTGCTTCCAAATACAAGGAGCGCTTAACACAGCATCTCAACCAGCTGGCAGTAGAGTAGAGATCAAAACAATAGATCAGGGACACTAGTAGTATAGTAGGTATACAGTACGAAATGTGCGCAAAAAGTGGTGCACAATTTACATGAGAGTACATCCCAGACCACATTTGGTTATACTTAGTCGAAAGACTAATCCCAAAAACAAAAAATAATCGTCTATAAATATAAATACTGCTGGACATTTCACATAGCGCTATCTAGCCCCAAACTAAGCAAAGCTTGTACTATGGGAACCAGATAACAGATAGAATACTTATATACATTTTTTTTTGTAAATACATACTTATAATATATAGAGAAACAACCAGACCCGGAACAAATATCTGTAGATCTTGCAAACATTTGTTCCGCGGCGGGGATCGAACCCGCTACCTCCTGCGTCTCAGCCGGCTATTCGCCCACTGCACCACAGAGGTCGTCTATTGCGCAAATATGTGAAGCTAATTTTCTTATGTACTTTAAAATCGTATAATGCGCAACTATGTGAAGCTAGTTGCGCTTTTCTACTCCAAAATCGTACAGTGCGTAGCTGATTAAAGGTAGTTGCGCTTTTGTACTCCAAAACGTATAGTGCGCAACTATTTTACTTAGAAAACTTTCGTGATTTATATCAATCATTATTATAAATACGCCCGTCTACTCGTGCGCAGAGGGCTGTGGCGCGCACTGCGAGGCGAGACCTTATTCGGAGCGGATCGCACTCACGCTGATGAAGGTTCACGAATATTATACTCGAAAATCGTATAGTGCGTAACTATTTGACGCACTTTATGTTCTAGCAACATTTTACTTTATCTTTTGTAGTATTCATGAGACGGCTCAATTATATGCGAGAGCTCGATAAAACTGAGAATAAAGTTTTAGAGATAGTCCCAATGGATTACGCCGTTTACGTATTCTTTGATCCATTGAGTTCTAGAGAACCTTACAAAGAGAAATTGGATTTCTTTAGAGAGCGGCAGAGATAAATTTTAGTGCTAACATTAGCATTTTTAGCAATTTATTGTTTAAATTGGATTGCAGTTTGCAAACTTGCATAACTGAATCTTATTAGATGAGAACAAATAAATGTATACATGCTACACAATAAGTTACAGTTAGGTACTTTTTAAGGCACCAACGCAGTAGTTGACAGGCGATTCATTAGATTTTCACTACTTTACACTATTACTAGTGATTCGCCCCGAATTGAGATCTCGCGAGTCTCCGATAAAAACAAAAATATATTATTCGTAATCTTTGACTATCAAAATAGTGCCACGAAATAAATAACCAACTCAACGTTTCATTCAGATTACAGGTAATGGGAGTTTATGTTAATTGATTACTTTTTTGGGGTACAAATTGCAGTTCTTCTGTATTTCAGACTTGTGCTTATATTTGTGACATTTAAGCTACACGCATACCAAACTGCAGCACTGTGGGGTCACTGGTGTACCCTATGAATTTCGTCAGTTTCGTTTTTATTATGGCTCAAAAACTACAGTAACTTTACTAAAAATAAAAATGGAGTCGAAATGTACTAATGAAAACTCATTTGACGTCCCATTTGACCTAAGTCTCATTTTCTTTTTTTTATCCCTCTTGAACCCCAATATCTCAACAACCCCCCAACATTTTTAGCACATTTAGTCACACCAAAATTGTGCCATCACTACCTACCCATGTATCAAATTCCACGATCATCGAATCAACGCTTCGAAAGTTATCCTCGGACAAACAAACATACATGCATACAACGCGGATTTGCCCAAGTTGATTTGAAGATCTCGCTTCGCTCGATCAATTAATTTACACCACACTAACTCAAAAGGCTTAGTTCTCTAGTGAACGGTAAGTGATGTTGTAGTCTCACATTCTGGACTGATTGCTATATGATTTGGTATGAAGATAGTTTACGACGTGTTAATTATCATATCTTACAAAGAATGGGTGTGTACATTATATATAAACAATGTCGCATTCTTTAGGTCGCCATTATTCAAAAATATTATTTAAGTCGCCATTTCTATTTTTACTTGTAAATAATTGCACAAAGAACATGTCATATCATGGAGATTAATTATACGAAAGTTATTTTAGTATGATCCATATCTGTTATTTTGGAGTGATGTCAAATTCCATAGTACTGTCAGCGCCATAAGTTGATAAACAAAGTAAGCTCTTTAAATCACAATAAATCTGTATATAGCAGTTTTTAGGTACAAATTTGGTAACTATACTCAAGATACATAGATTTTAGGCTCTGTATCGATATCATGCCAAAAACAGTTTTCCTTATTATGTCTTTTTTCTTCTTTTTTTTTACTAAAAATACATATAGAAAAGAGATAAATAGAGGACGTTAAAAGGTGAGCTTAACCCTTAAAAGAATTTCCTTACAAAGCACTTTTGAGGCTGAAATATCATACCAGCCATAGGACGTTCACTGCTAGACACAGGCCTCCCCCAAATATTTCCAGAAAGTTAATTAATAATCGGCTGAGATATCGAGTAATAAGCATACAAAAAAAAAGTGGCACTCCGGGAGTGCCAACAGAAGTGAAAATATGAACAACTACGTGTTTATATTTTGAATCGTCAGGAAATATGTTTTAAATCGTCAGGAACGGTGTCGGTAACGGTATCAGTGTCGCGAGTTCAATGGTTATTCCCATCTCAAAAATGCCCAATGCGCTTAAAGAAGTTTTCACTTCAAAAATAGAGCCAAATTAAACACCCCCTTTTTTGAACTCGGTTTAAAAAATCAGGAAACAAATCCATAAAATTTGAGGACCGCTTTTAAATGAACTGTTTTTTGGACCGTGTAGCCCATGTAGGACCTTAGGGCATCGCAAATAAAACAGCTGATATACTGAATTATCGCTCCTGACTGTTGCACTAATGCAAGAAATGACGAATTCAAATTATTTTTACAAGAAGCTCGCGTGTCACATCAATGTAGTGTGCTCATAAATAATTTCATATACTTCCTTCCTATTTGACTTGGATTGGATCTTGGCTTCGATAAAAAATACCATCCCGCTTATAAGTTGCTGTAATAAGACTACATATCACCCCCCACGCAAGAAAAAGGGGGTTATAATCTTTGAGGCCTGTGCCATTCAGACGCGATTTTTTTAAATAGAAAGCTATATTAACTGGGGCTATGTCAGTTTTTAACCCCGACGCACCAAAGGGTTTTTTTATTTATAATTGATATTTGTTTTTCTTATTATTTCCGTTTCTTCCTTTTTTTATGCTACATGGAGATGGGGCAAGCTTATGGCCCACCTGTTATTAAGTGGTAACCAAGACCTATAACAGAGAATTGCCCCGTAGGTCATGCACCTTAGAAATGTGCCTTACGATGCACTGCCCTGCGTCTATCAACTTGAGGCATACAAAATCAGTTTAGTACCCAGACAGGTAGACAACATTCCATTTAAAAGTAATCTACCTAAGTATTTTAAATTATAATAGGTAAGTACACGGATTTTTACCTGAAACTTGGACACTTACAAAAAGATTTTAGAAATAAATGGCGCTTTTAGTTTGATTTTGGATTTATTGTTCTTTTTTATTGATGATAGCCAAGCGCTTGACCACTACCTCACCTGATGGTAAGTGAAGGTGTGATTGAAGATAGAGCACGCTTGCCTAGAGAGAACATATTCACTCTGGACTCGAAGACTCCAAGATTATACTGGTTCGGAAAAACGTACGCCGGAAGTGAGTTCCACTTGTACTAACAAGAAAAGTTGAAGCAAATCTTTTGGTACGGCAAGGTGTGATTTATAGAGTGCGACAATGAATTCAGTTTTTCTATCGTAAATATTTACAGATATCTTAAACTGAAAGAGTCTCCGTTTCCTACAAAATTACACAAATTAATGTGCAATAATTTCAATAAGTAACTGAATAAGACAATCATGCTGTCAGATCGGTCCGACAGTTGTTTCGGGTTCAATTTCAAGAACGCTGTTTTGTAAACCTTTGAATCCGTGTCAGAAAGGTATCCGAGTTTGATGGTCAATTCGATATAGTTTTAAAACACCGTTTTGGACTAGAAATTAAATTCAAAAACAAATGTCGGACCGATCCGATAGCTTTCCGACTTTTTATAATATAGATAACAATATATATACAGACAACCTAAAATATTAAGTAAAAGTAAATACATTAAGACAAAAATGACATAATAAAAAAACGTTATATTCTCTTATATTCCGTATACAAACACCGCAACCGTTTCGCGAGTATCTAAATACATTCTGTATAATAGCATAGCAAAATAAATACGTTGACTGTTAAACGCTGGCAATACGCCAAATTTAATAGTGCGTAGGTTTGCCGTCTTCCCCCATCTTCTCCCTTAATTCGTCTCTGTATACTTACCTACATTTTTCTACCGCAGTGAATTTACTGTTTTTATGAATACAGGCCAACGCACCCCAAAGTTGGAGTTTTTAGGCCACTCAATAGGTCTCCGAAACGGCTAGCGGACTTATATCAAAGATATATTTAAATAGATTGTAAAAAACCGGTCAAGTGCGAGTCGGACTCGCGCACGAAGGGTTCCGCACCATTATCTATAAAAACGGTAAAAAAATAATGTCTGTTGTTTGGGAGCCCCACTTAAATATTTATTTTATTCTGTTTTTAGTATTTGCTGTTATAGCGGCAACAGAAATACATCATCTGTGAAAATTTCAACTGTCTACATATCACGGTTCATGAGATACAGCCTGGTGACAGACGGATAGACAGACTGACGGACAGAGAGACAGCGGAGTCTTAGCAATAGGGTCCCGTTTTACCCTTTGGGCACGGACCCTAAAAAACTCTTATACCCAGGTGTATGTCTAAAAATACCCCACGTTAACGATTTTTGGAAGTAAGTTTTTTAATTTTTTTTGCCACATCTTTAAATGTTTTATTTTTGGGATTTTTAGTAATATGATCCATATGAAATCTACTTTTATGCACAAAATCATGCTTCCTAACATTAATGCACCGAATCCTAACTAATAAAAAAAACCGAAGTGATAAATTTACTCACTTTCGTTATAGATTATCGTATTTAAAAGTAGGACCCCCCTAACATTCTTTGATGCGTCTCTGTTCACATCTCTCGTAATATTAAATTTTTCTTAATGCCAGGATAAGTTTATCGCGTAATTAATTAAATTTCCTAACTAACTTTCACGAATTTTATCTAGAAAACAAATTAATAATCAACCACTTCATCTTTCATACTTTGGTTCCTAAGGACTATAACCGAGTCGCGGCTAATACGTTAAAGTTCCGTATAAACAAATCAAATAAATAAATGTATCACTTTATACACATTTATGCACCCTTTACAAAGCGTGCATTCGTCCCATCATGACATACTCCTCTGTAGTATTTGCCCACTCTCCTAAAGTTGGTGCCATTCAGGTCATCCAAAATCGCTTCTTGCGAAAAGCCTCAGGCTCGCCATGGTATTTTCGTAATAACGATCTACATCGCGATATGAAATTAGAATCAATAGCCAGGTTCATGAAGCTCGCTTCCAAGCGGTTTTATGAACTTGCCTCTAATCATCCGAACCCTTTGGTACACACCATTCCGGTCTACCCGTTGGATCCGCCCGCCAACAAAATCCTCCGTCGTCCGAGACACGTTCTCGGAGACCCGGATGACGAAATCACCTCCGCTAATGCGGAAGGTGAGTCATCTATATCAGACAGAGCAAACACTTCACAGAAACACCGATCTCGCCGGCGAGGTCGACGAATCCCTTCAGTCGCCGCCTATACGAGGTACAAACATGTACCCGGGCGTTTCTCTCCTATCCCCACCCCGGCAACAGCCCAAGCCGAGGTTCGTACCTAAGTGGTGCCCTTGCGCTAGTTGCCTAAATAACTGACTGGGCTGAGCGCCATCTGCGCTCGCCAAAAGTTCGGTTAAGCTGTCACGGCCTCAGAGGCCAACAGCGAGTTAGTCCTTCAGAAAAAAAAACACATTTATGTACACTTTGATTGAGCCACGTTGAGCGAAGCGAGATCTCCAAATCAATTGTGACGAATAGGCGTTGTGTATTTCATGGATTAAATTCAACTGCTTTATTGTAGTATTTTGCTAACTTTCGCGATCACTGTACATATACTATTGATTAAAACGGGTATTTATCGCATATGTACCTTTTTGTATTTGTTATCCCGACGTTTCGGCTGTGTTGCAACAGTCGTGCTCACGGGTGGACTCGAAACGTCGGGATAACAAATAAAAAAGGTACATATGCGATAAATACCCGTTTATATCAATAATTATGCTTTAATTTATTCCACCCTTATCTATCGCCTGCATTTACAAAGAAAAGTTTACACAGAATATAGTTTTATTTTGTTTTTCAGAGAGCAATTATCGTTTATATCGTGTAGAGTATTTTTATAAGGGCTGCTTTGGATTCCATCTTGTTGCTAAGAGAAATTAGCTTTCTTTAAATATACAAAGCTTTTAGATTAGTATTTGTTAAAGAAATAGTCTTTTACAGATTTAAAGCTTAGCTAGTTTATGTCAGGTCACAAAATAATGGCGTAGCTTGTTAGTTTTTATCGCCTTGTCTGATTGTCTAGCATAAGGGACCTGTTTCACCGCCGGCGCTGAGCGAGAGGCAAGTAGAGCTAGACACTACCCTATACATATAGGGTGTTTGATAATATACACACAAAAATGAAAGGAGTTATTTTGATGAGCATAATAAATAAATTAAATAAAATAAATAAATAAATATTGCTGGACATTTCACACAGCGCTATCTAGCCCAAATTAAGCAGAGCTTGTACTATGGGAATTTGTGAAACGTTTACTATAGAAACGTGAAATTTATTTTGGCATGTACAAACAAAACTATATTAAACTTATGTTGTGCTATTGTATAATGCTTGCCATATAACCACAGATACTGTATTGGTGACGTCTCGAGATATCTCTTGTTGTCCCTTTCTAACCCAAAACCCGCAGCCATTTCCGAAAGAGATATCAAATCGGCCTTTATTTTTGGATGTCGATTGCAAGAGTAGGCAGTAAGTTTTATATCGAATTAATCACCTAAACTTAGTCGATTTTCTTTAAAATTTGATAATATAACTAGTAGTTTTTTTTTCGAGAAATAAATTTTTATGTTTTGAGAAACCATCACTTGAATATCGTCAATATATTACCAAACACCTTGTAGTTGATAGCTAATCGCTTACTCAGCGGCGAGACAAGTGCCTAAGTAACGTTTATCATAACCAGCACTTTGATGGGTAACTGTCAATGGCATTTGCAAACTGCTTCCATGTTGGGAGTGCACTAGGAAATAAATAAAATAAATAATTAAATCTCCCGGGAGGACACAGGACCTGGATAAGTGAAGGGAAAGTTGTCTGGTCCAAAAGAAATGTACTATAATGGGCGGTCGTATCTCTTAAGCATAGTTGCCGGGCCATTTTCTTTTTGTGCACATATCATTGGGAGGTTTTGCCCATTATCTCCACGTTGCGGGCATGCGGGCGAAGTGTAGGACGCCCTCCGGCTAGATGGAGTGACGATTTGCGCGCTGTGGCTGGCAAGGATTGGATGAGAAGAGCTGAGGATCGGGCTCAATGGCGCACCCTGGGAGTGGCCTTCGTCCAGCAGTGGACTGCTATAGGTTGATGATGATGATGATGATCTCTTAAAGCTCTTAATACGTTTTTAGTTTTCTAAGTACCTTGTTTTTATATTGTGTTCAATAAAAGTTTATCTATCTATCTCAGGCCTTGGCCTAACAGTGGGATATTATTTTTTGGACTAAATAAAAATAGACTAAAAAGACTACGTAAAAACTGAACTACTGTGCATAGGTTATCTTAAAGTTCTAACTTTTCTATAAATTCAGTTCCATATTGTAGAACTGTGTTCAAGCGTAAATTCTTTGATCATCGAATGGAATAACCGTCAGAAATCTATATCAATAGTCAACATTCATTTATAAATTTAAATCAAAAGGATCACTTTGATACGTCAATTTAACCGCCTGTTCCTCCGCGATCAAGCCAGGAAAGAATCAGGCAAGATTTCTGGTTATTCTTTTTAATGATCCTTTACACAATACAACGATAGGAAAAGTACGAAAATAAAAGTAAGTACTTAATATAAATCAATTGTAAAAGAAAGGAAAGTGTGTACTAATATTGCAAAATTTAGATAATATCATTATTATAAATACAGGATTTATCATGCACCGTTTTATCGGTGTTTCGACAATGTTTCGGTTCAATTCTTGAACCTTCATCAGGGTGAGTGCGATCCGCTCCGAATTGCGTCTCGCCTCGCACTACACGACGCAGCCCTGTGCTCGCAAGATAATATCAGCTGTAGAGATGCTGAGCGATATCTAGCGGGATTTATCATCGCAGAGAATATATTATGTCTATTTTGATTCAGTTTTGAATATTTCCGAAATACAAATCTCAGTCCTGCACATTAAATAACTGGAGTTCTTTCTATCACTACGGAACCCTAAAAAAAAAATAAGCGATATCGAAAGCATCTCTAGGGCTTGTCTTTGTCCGATAAGTGCTCTCCCACAGATCAATATCTGAGAGTGGTAGCCTAGTTTTTGCGGGAGGTTTTGTGAATTACCCTCTCAAGGGCAGGCTGCGGTCTGTCTATTATCTAGATCGCGAATATAGCACTTACTTACCGGCACTGGGATATATCGTTAAAGATAATAGAAACGTTACTTTAGCGTCTTTATTTATTCAAATTACTAGCCGTTGCCCCCAACTTTGTACGCGTTACACTACCTAATGGTACCTAACCTATGTGGTAATCTAGGTTATAATTTACGTATATACCAAATTTCATCGAAATCGGTTCAGCCGTTATGACGTGAAAGAGTAACGAACATCAACACATACATCCATACAAACTATCGCGTTTATAGTATTAGTGGGTCTGTATTTCCATTGTAAATATATATAGGTAGGTACCTTTACATGCTTTGCCTGTTTTAAAAACAATTCTTTTATTTTTTAAATGATAGATTATATAAAAGCTTGTAAAATACAAATTGACTTTATGCGGTCTTTTCGCTAAAGCGATCTCTTACAGGCGACCTTTGGGTGGACAGGATAATACTTTATCACATGACGGCGATAAAAAGGTTTCTCGGAAAATTTGAAACTTTTATAAAAACTGAAAGTGCTTTTTTTGTATTGGATTTTTGTATGAACCCAAGATATTATTTTGAAATCCGTGCGAAGCGGGGGCAGGCCAGCTAGTATTTATAAAAAATTAAAGTTTTTTCTTTTTTCTTTCTCTCAATGGACATCATGAGGTGCCCTATAAGCCAGGTGGTTAAAATATTAAACTCCTTTGACAAGCTAATTAGCGTCTATTATGAAACGAGAATTAAAAAAGTACGTATAATCGGGTGGTAAAAGCTTACGACTTTCCTCATGAATTTTTCATTACAAGTGACGATTAAAACGTTGAATAAGTGTTCCCGGAAATTAGTTTTACGCCAACTTTAAGTCGTTTATACAAGAACGAATACAAAAACTGCAATTTCATACACTTACACATAAAACACAAACAAATCCTAATTCCAAAAACAATATATGTCTCTCCTATAACACTAAACAGTTCAAACCTCTCTTTGTACGGAACACCAAAACGCGACAAAGGCACAGTCCACACGAAACAAGCGCATTGGATCAGCAGGCTAGCCAGTATCTTCGGCTGATTGTGACGTCACATCAGCTGTCTCGTGTAACACTGACCTTGCAAAGATCAGCAACGTAGTGCTTCAGCCTTAAGCTGGGATTTTATATCACGGTGCTGACTTTAATTGAAAATACATTTGACACCCCATCATATTAATAAATATGAGAAAGTGATTGAAACTTACTTATTAACGGGAGAAGAAATTGCGATAAAATTTGGACCGATAAGAGAGATGACCTGAAAAAATATGCTAGTAACATGGCGCCACGCAAAACCGCGTGGTGAAGATAGTTAATAAATAAGGCATGTAAATTAAATATGCGCCCCATTTTATCGGCCAGAGTCGGATTGCTTTCCATCATGCTACAATGTCCTATTAAGGTTTCCGTGGCACGAATATGGTAACACTAGTGCTACTGAATTTCTACTGGCTAGGTACTATCACCAGACATGGATAGGCTCAGTGCAATAGAAGCCGTAATGAAGTAAGGTCAAACACAATACCAGGAGATTAACGGAACATTCTGAAGTACTCGTAGGTAGGTGTGGGTCGGCAAAAAATGAATACCACTGTTAATTTTGCGATCGTAAGGTACCAAAACGTCAATTAGAACCTCATGATTACGAACGAGTGAACAATTAAAAAGTGACATTGTGTGAATAGCGATTTAGGGCGGACATTTCTGTATCTAAAAGTACCTTTGATCCGGCTGGCCCTGTGTGCGAACGCCGGCTTCCGGGGCACTTTGTTGCGGGGTAGTGCAGTGGGGGTGTCGGAAGCGCCTAGGAGGGCTCCTGGCCGCTTGGGCCGGCGTTGCTTCGCTGGGCGAGCGATGGACGCGTGTGCCTCAGGGTCGGATTGCCGGCGGAGTGACCGCAGAGCTGACAGCCGGCGGCAGCAAGGTGCGCGCGCCGTACCGCGCCGCGCCTGCGCCCTGCCGCGCCGCAACATGCTGACTCTGACCGAAAAGTTCACAAGCTCTAGAGGCGCCACTGTCTTCGACACGCATACATTTTGACAGCTCTTTGTATGGGATAACGTTAGTTCCATAAAACACCGTGCTTCAGACTTTTCAACCTACCTGTACGCGCTACAGTGCATTTGCTTACACTACGACGGTAAGCTTTACATTATTATTTATTAAAGTTTTGTTTTGTCTTGCTGTTCCTAGTACCTAGTTTCCTTTGTATGAATGAGCTTTTGAAAACAAAGGCTCCATTGAGGAGGAACCCGTTGATTGCATTCGTTAAATGTTTTACAAGTTACTAGGTAAGCAGCATAGAATTGCCAAGGTGGAAAAAATAAACATAGATATAAAGTCCGTAGGAAAATCAATAGTTGTAGGCTAAGCTTAATACTAAATCGTTTATCGTGCCTAATGTTTACCTCCTTATTTTACGTATACTGACCTACCTACATATTAAGGTAAATGAATCTAGTATAACTAAACAGCTTTGGAAACTACTTAACCAGCATGCAAACCTCAAATTTAGTTTTGCTGTCCTTACACACTTGCATAAGAAAATAAGGTAATTTTAATTATTATGATAGGAATTATTGAAATTTTATGCATCCCTTTTAGTGCATTGTAAATAATTTTGAATTTATCCTATTTAATTACAAAATAATAAATGTGTTTTCCTAAAACATATTTACATTGAGGAACATAAAAATTGGGCGCCATGATTTCATGAATTAAAGTAACCATAGCGTGATTCATTTCGTGTTGGAAGGTGAATCAGCTGTTTGCGAGTTTATCGCTAGAGTATTGATTTGGCGCTACTTTCTCCCCTCGGGATATTAAGTACTTGGTAACTTTTACAGGATCTGTGGCACTGCTATTACCCTCTACCACTTGTGCTAGATTTCGCCACATTTGTTTATCAACAGATAGATTTACGCCCTCCGTGGTGCAGTGGGCGAATAGCCGGCTGAGACGCAGGAGGTAGCGGGTTCGATTCCCGCCACGGAACAAATGTTTGCATGTTCTAGATATTTGTTTCGGGTATGGTTGTTTCTCTATATATTATAAGTATGTATTTACAAAAAAAACGTATATAAGTATTCTATCAGTTATTTGGTTCCCATAGTACAAGCTCTGCTTAGTTTGGGGCTAGATAGCGCTGTGTGAAATGTCCAGCAATATTTATTATTTATTTATTTAGATTTATTGTATATGAAGCCATTTACAAATTATTACGATATTAATTTAAATTATACAATTTTACATATATTGCGGTGAACATGATATATGATGTCAGACAGAAGGCATTAGGTAACTGGGAATGAGTTTTGTCGTGGAGTGCTTCTCCGTACAGTTTTTACGGTATTTACAAAAAAACTGTAATTAACTGAATTTGTATTGATATTAATCAATTCATTGAATTTACCACACAGCATTAATGTCTTTTCGATTGTATAAACAGTATATAAGTTTATATTATAAGCTGGTATCAGGGTTTAAGAACGCAAATATGTATAAAGTTAAAAATAGAGTGAATGATTCTCGTAGGTTACGATTCAAATTAAATAAAATCCATGAATTGCATATTAATGGGAGTGTATAACAAGTTGTTTTTTGTGATTAAGCGGTCAAAGAATGAATGCCTCACGTAGACTTAAGTTAATACGACATATCAGGTTATTCGCATGTCTCCTAAGAGGCTAACTAAATAGATGAAAATAAATTTATTATAATCTAAGTATCTTGTAACTTACTCTAATGCTCTATTAATGTGAATAAATAAATTTATCATTTAAAAAGCTTATAAAGATCTAGCCACTTTCTGGACAAATCTAGCCACTACAGCACGACGCAATTGGCAGCATCGCGCTGGAAAGCTGCCGTTTTTTGCCGTTTTGGCGCAGTTCCAGATATGACGTCCTTACGCACTCCCTGTTACTAAGCACGCAAAGTAATTTATACGTGTTAAGGTGGTTCGATTCCTATACAAACTTTCAGTTGCGATTCACTAGATAACTGAAGAGCAGAAATGTCTAAACATATAATATATACTAGTGATTCGCCCCAAACTGAGAACTCGCGAGTCTCTCGTTTAAACAAAAAAAAAGTTTTTGTAATCTTTGAATATCAAAATAGTGCCATGAAATATACAACCAACTTACTTTACCTACAGTTTCATTCAAATAACAGGTAACGGGAGTTCATGTTAATTGATTACTGTTTTTGTGGCAGAAATTACAGATATTCTAGATTTCAGATTTAGATTTCAGACTTTTCTTTATATTTGAGTCACTAAAGCTACACGCATTACAAATTTCAGCACTGTAGGGTCACTGGTGTATCCTGTGAATTTTGTCAAAGTTCAGTTTTTATTATTGCTAATAACTTAAAAACTACAAGGTTGAAACTAAAAATAAAAACGGGGTCGAAATGTAATGATGACCTTTCATTAGACGTGCCATTTGACCAGATAGTCCCATTTTTTTTTTTAACACATACACACCAAAATTATCCCAAATTTTAGGATGATCGGATCAAACCTTGGAAAGTTATCCTCGGACAAACAAACATACATACATACAACGCCATTTTGCCCAAGTTTATTTGGAGATCTCGCTTCAATTATTATTTTCGCAAAATCAATAAAATTGCACAATTTCATTGATCTATGTATTTTTTTTTATTTTTTTTATATTTATGTTGTTTCTAAAATAAATAAATAATTTTCACTTACTTGAAATGTCATTAAATAAGTGTGTTTTTTTTAATTATTATGACTTTTGCGAATGAATGCGTGTAATCTTATTGATTTTGCGACAATAATAAGACGTAACTAATTTGATACGTACCTATACACCTCTGCTCTACAGTTATCTATTGAATCGCCACTAAACTTTTATATAGTAATCGAACCACCGTTAAGAATGCAAAACTTTACATAACGGCAAATAGTAGTAGAGTTTCTTGTGAAAGGGCTCGCCCGGGGAAGTACTACCAGGGCTATCTCGGAAATCCCGGGATTAGAAAAAGGGTTGGGATCAAATCCTCTACCTACGAGGCAATACTTTTTTATCGGCGATGGTACCACTTAAGATCAGGTGGGCCATAGGCTTGTTACATCTCCAGGTGGTATAAAAAACAAGTAATCTTTGATTTTTAGAGTGCGTTTTTAACAGTTCGGAAACTGGCAGTAAAGGAACAGGCAGTGAAATTGACGTTTCAAAGTGATCCATGTGATTTTAATGAATAAAAATATTTGATTTTGACTTTGGACAGTAAATTACTAGGCAGGAATTAAAAATAAATCGACAAATTGAATACCTAACTGTTTTTATTTAAGTATAAGGAAGTCGCATCTTTTGTAACCTCAATTAATTGGATAGGTAGGTACCTACAGAAGTACTCTTATTATGCAAAAATTAACACAACATTAGCAGAACGTGTTAATTCAAACTGCTCATATCATAACTACATAAAGTCAGCATATTTATTACATTCCCACGATAAACAATTATATTGGATTATTCTACATAAAATTACGTTTTCGGATTAACATACATGCTCTGAATCACCCTGTATTGGTAAATTGTACATTGTTATACAAGGGGCATAAGTGATCAATTGGACCCGAGATATTTTGTACGAGCGAGTGAAATCAGTGAGTACGCTAATAAGTCGAAGGTGTTATTGATCACTTACACCTGATAACATAATATTTCATCACGATTGCGAGGAAATTAAAAAAAGTCAGGTATCGAGCTAACAATAACCAACTTTCAGAGCATGAGTAATGAAAATTTAATTTTCATACCTGTTGCGTAAATGCCTTTTACACCCCTAGGGCCGTAAGTAAATTTAAAATTGATTTTGGCTCATTGCTTTCTTAATATACTAAACTGAAACACAACCTCCATGCCAAATTCTTATTTATATTTATAATAAAAGAGGTTACATTCATAAATGCTGATATTAAATACAACCTCCGCGATAAATTCTAGTTTTCTATTAAAAAATCAAAGAGGTCATATTCATAATATGCTTTAATGAAATTTAATTTAATTTATTTTCCACTGTAGGTACATTGTAGAACACGAAGTTACGTCAAATTTAGAATATAACAATAACAATTGTGATAGAATTTACATTATTGTAGCTCAAACAGACAGGTATCAGGACTAATTAAGTTAATATATATAATAGAATAATCATTTATTTGGCACACACAAAATAACACATGAAACAATATTACCTAAGGAACAGTTGAATCCATTAAGACAGTTCGACTCATGTGTCTGCGTACCAAAATGGCATTCAGCTCAGCATAATGTTGGATGTTGTGCATCCAACGCAATATATCAAATAATGTCAACTTAAAATAATAAAAATAAAACAAAAATCAATAAAACACACAGCAAAACAATGTCAAATAAGTCAATCAATCAATCAATGTCAATACTAAATCGATAATTAATGGTAATAATTAATACAACCTCCATGACAAACCCTTATTTCTATTAAATAAAAGCGGCCATGTAGTGAAAGAAAATGTCGATGGATACCGGGAATGTTTTCTTTTTAGCAACAAACTGTTAAAAATACTTTTTAATTTCCTCGCATTCGTGATGAAAAGTTATGTGTTATATTCGGGTTTAAGCAATCAATAGCACCCTCGACTTTAACATCTCTCTCGCTTTCGCTCGCTCGTATGCAAAAATATCTCCGGTGCAATTAATTCAAATCAAATCAATCATTTATTTGCATCAAATAAAGTTTTAACAAAGTTCTTAAAATTATTATAGATAGGTCTAACTTATTTCTACCCTAGAGGCATGAAAATTGTTAAAAAAATAAAAAAGTCGTAATTTATCACTTACGCCCTTCGTACAACAATGAGCTATTGTTGCGTCAAAAAAATTACAATCCTGATACAGATTTTTTACATTTTGTTAAAAATCGCTCCCAACCCACTGAGTATCATCATCATCATATCAGCCTCGCTGCCTCGCACACTGCTGAACATAAGCCTCCCCCCTCCCCCCTCCCCCATACATTTCCAGAACAAGCGTTCTTGTGCGGCCCGCACCCAACGGATCCCAGCAACCATTAACAGATCGTCTTTTCATATTTCAGCCGTCCTACGCTGCGCTTTCCTTTTAGAACCTTTCTGCCCCAACGGCCGTCAGTTTTTCTAGCTATGTGCCCCGCCCACTACGCCCACATGCCCTCTAAGTCAAAGTCAAATATTTTTATTCATTAAAATCACAAGGATCACTTTGAAACGTCAATTTTACTGCCTGTTCCTTCGCGACCAAGCCAGGAAAGAAAGGCAAGAAACAATGCTGGTTGTTTTTTTTAATGATCCTTTTACAATACATATACAGAGAAAAATTACGTCTAAATTGTAACATTTTGAACGAGTTGGAGCAATTTCAATCCCAGCTTATCTATCTCTGGGCTACGTTACTTTGGTTTGTCTATGAATTTTCTCATTTATGACTCGATTCGTAGAGAAACGCTAAGCATAGCCCTCTCCAAAGCACACAAGAGTATACAATACCTACATCCGATATTGTTTAAAAAATTTAGACTTCCTAACAGAAGTAATTTAATTTCTACTTAGGTTCCAAATTTTTTGCTGCTAATACGATAATAATGTAACAAACCCGGGAAAGTACTACCGCCATACCTATTTCTGCCGCCAAACAGCATTGCTGTTTTTCGGTTTGAAGGGTATGGTTGCCGGTGAAATTACAGGCACATGAGGCTTTACACCTGTATGCCTCATGTTCACGGAGGGCAGTGCATCGTAGGGCACTGAAAATCAACGCATGGAAGGAGACGCAACCACCACCGTCTGATTTTGTTACTCCGCAGGAACACCTCCCCCCAGGTCATGATCTGCCTTAGCCAGTCTGGAAGTGAATGAACAGACTCCAGACCCAAATTGGCCGCCGCAGACAAAGCCTGTGTAAATGGGGTATAAGAGAATCCTCCCGGATTTAATGCGACTGCGGAGCACCCATTCAGTCCATGTCTCATCTGCTCTCCTGTCCATTGTGCACTACTAATAGTTTAGCTTACCATTGACACGAAAGAAGAAGAAGAAGAATCACTAAGCTAGCTCGTAGGTGGGCCATAAACTTATTACATCTCCATGTAGCAAAAAAAAATTTTTTTTTTCGGTTCTAATGTCTAGTGTTACTTTATACATATTAGTTAGGACTTTAATATGTTAGTGCATAGAGCTTTAGGTACTTCGCTTTGCGCGTATAAAACTTACCCTTCTTTGGTGCAGGTCCGACATCATGCATAAGTAACTCACAACAACACAGCTGATTCTCTATTAATTCTGTATGGGCGAGCCGGCATTCTACGGACACTGCCATGGTCAAAATAATAAAGAAATGTGAAAAAAAAACAATTACAACAACCTTCCCCCGCAACAATCAGGAGAACACTGAATAACATGAGGGAGGGCAGATGGACAATGCGCGCGCGCAGCCGATCATCGCGTAAGCAGATGTCATCTGCACGGGGTGCAGTCAACTGCAAAAGTATTTTGCGAGTAGTGTCAGCTATTTTCTTAACTTTACTTTTTAATTAGGTATCTACCTAAGCAGATACCTAGGTAGGTGCCTCCTTCTTGGTACTAGACTAACTAGAAAATGCAAATATTTGGTAAAATCTATAAGCATATAATCGAAATTAGTGACAGTACATAATTATTGATTTGTTGACTGTTTTAATCCACGACTGTTGCAACACAGCCGAAACGTCGGGATAACAAATAAAAAAGGTATATACGCGATAAATACCCGTTTTAAACAATAATTATGTACAGTGTTTGTTAAAGTTTGAAAAATACTATTAGTGACATTAATAAGTAACATGTATCATCAGCAAAGAAAAAATGACATGAGATTATAACATACTGCAGCGACTGCATCGATTGTGATAACATTTTTGGGTAACTCAGTGCGTTTCTACAATAAAAATCCGAAAGACGTTTTAGCTCTAAACGAAAACAAATTTAAAGGATGTATTAAAAGTAACTTAACCCAAAAATCATACTACTCCACAGGTTCTTAAATGATAAAAACGCATGGTGTCTGCCGATTTCTACGCATAAATCTCTCCTTTATTGCAACCACTTGACATGTTATAGTTCTTAAGTTTAGATTTTTAACGACAAGGCTTCTTTACAGCCGCTTTAATTAATAGTATATTATGATACAATTGAGCTAAGTTGCTCATTATACACGAGGCTGTGGGTTGCAGACTGAGCCGTAGGCGAGGGCGTAAATCAGCCGTGTCTAGTGAGCAAGTTGCTCACGAGTTTCATACGCACTTTTTCAACACATTTGCGAGGAAAAAACAAACATGTATTGCATAAATCGTTAAGCATAAAATTATTAAAACAATTGGTGAATGTACAATTTTCATTACGATATTGTTGCACGCGCCAAATGTAAGGTTGCATATACAATATGTAACAAAAACCCCGTCGGATCCATGAAGAGCGTATTCTGTCATAGAAATGAAAGTCAGGCAGATGTATAAAAAACATATGTATCAAATAACTTGAAAGTTATTTCATTTTTAATTTCAAGAATTATCTGAATTTTACCCCAAAAATAGGCAAATTTTACCGAGTTGTCAACTCTCGACATTCAGCTGTGGATTAGGCGGCACGCTTTGTAAATGCCGTAAAACAAAAATCCCCCTTCGGGTCGCACTGCGGCAACGAACAACAAAGGCGGCGCGCCGCCACGGGCACCTTTGTTGAAAGCCGCCAAAAGTTTTGCCTCTCGTTCTATCGCTCGCACGCGCCGACCTCGCTTCAGTTTTGCGCTGTACCGTCCGTAGTTCGTACGTCCCGACATTATTTCTTCGCGAAATGTCATATTCAAATGCGGAATATTACAATGTTAATGTGCTTAGGAAGGAGTTCAAATAATTACGCAGCTGCGCGCAGAGACTATGAGGAGCGCTTTGCTCTGCCTCAAGGTCTCCAGTGCCAGTTAAACGTGGATTTTCATCGTTCAATGTGGTTCCAGCACGATGGCGCCCCGCCTAATTTTTTGCGAGCAATTCGCGATTACTTAAATGAACAGTTTCCACAGCATTGGATAGGCAGAGGGGGACCTGTTACATGGCCTCCACGATCTCCCGACCTCACGCCATTAGACTTTTATTTGGCACGTCAAACTAGTTGTGTTTAATAAGCTGTGTGACTCGGAAGCGGAAATGCGAGCTCCAATCGTCGCAGTTTTTGAGTCAATAAAATCTGACACAAGTGTGCTGCGAAAAGTGCGTGCCAACGTTATAAAACGGTGTCGAAGGTGCATTGAAGTTGGAGGTCGACACGTGGAACACGACCGCCGAAGTCTTGATCAAGTTGACGTGCTTCTACATACCTAGCAATACCTACCTAAGCTCTTGTTAGAGCTAACTCCAAGTTCTTTTCAGAGCCAAAGTTTTTTCGGATCTACACCTAAGCTCTTTTCAGAGCTGCAATAAACTTATTGTTTCTTGACTACAATCGTCAACAAAAAAAACAAAAGACACGTGTCTTTGTCGTCAAGTCATAAGGCTGCCTGTCAATATACAATCCTATTGGTTAATATTTCCTCGTTTCTCCGCTCCGCCGCCTATCTCCGCGTCAATGGACAGGCAGATTAAAGGGCGGTCACCGTCTCCGGCGCACCGCGTAGGCCGCCGGTGTTGCCAGATGTAAGTTTTAATTTTTGAGCGCCAAATAATGAAATTTAGTCGGGTATTTTTTTTTTTTTCTGTAATAGAATTACATGATTGTGACCAAATATCGATACTATATCACACCCTTAAAAATCCGACAGGGTTTTTGTTACATATTGTATACAGTCAACTTAAAAATTATAATTTTAGTGATAAAATGCAAATATTTTGTAACAAATTATTGTGAATTATAAATAATATGACATAATAAATGTTTTTTCATCTTAATTAGGGATACATTTATTTATTCCAAAAAAGTAAATGGATTTTCAGTGGCATTAAAACCTCTTTGTTGTTACAAAACTGTATTACCCGGTTAAATTGAAAATGCTCTGTTTACGCGCATATAATTTGCAGTTAGGTACTAACTTAACTTTGTAGGGATAATTCTATTATGCACTAGTGTGTAATATTATTATGCAAGTGTGTGTTATAGTTCGGTTTATGGCCCTAAGAACGATGTAATAAGGCTCACTTTACGAGAAGTGTGTTGAAAATAATTTTACTTTATTTTAATTTGATTTTATATTTTAATGTTCTTCTGACAAAGCCAGCATACTGTCACAACTAAAATATTATTGTATTATTAATTATTAAAATACATTATAAATATAGTTAGATAAATGTTTTCCTAACATTTTTTATGTAATGAAGTTGACGTAACTAAGTGTTCTTTAAGTCCCTATGGTTTGAAATAAATATATATGAAAATATGAAATATTTGGAATAGATAGGCAGGTATTATGGTGTTCCTTACATAAGCGATAAGACCGTCAGTTGGAACGTCATAATTTGAAATGTTAATAACTGCACAAGGTGTATAACTTTTTCCTTGTCTATGTTGTCGTGAAACATCACGTGAGTGTAAACGTAGAATTCATGAGACAAAGGCAATAATAAACCAGCTTTATGCTTATAAATTGGTTCAGCGCGTGTCGGTCCACGCACAGCTGGTTCCGTAATCAGTACTGCTACGGCTGTATCTAAATAATTTTAAAATACAAAGTTTTCACAGTTGCTTTTGGTATAATTGTGTGGACTTTATATGAACTGTACCCAAATTATTTTATTCCTGCTTGCTGTATGATATTGAAATTTAAATACACGATACTCAAGGAATTAAATATAAGTAACAAATATACTGATGAAAAAAACGAATGGATATTAAAATCTCAATAAAAAGAGTTGGTCGACTACGGTTCGTACACAATCTATTCAGCTTTGATGATTATTCTTATAACTAATAAATAAATATTGCTGGACATTTCACACAGCGCTATCTAGCCCCAAACTAAGCAGAGCTTGTACTATGGGGACCAGATAACTGATAGAATACTTATATACTTTTTTTTGTATATACATACTTTTAATATATAAAAAAACATTCAGACACGGAACAAATATCTGTAGATCATACAAACATTTGTTCCGCGGCGGGAATCGAACCCGCTACCTCTTGCGTCTCAGCCGGCTATAGGTACGCCCACTGCGCCACGGAGGCAGTCTGAACTACGTAGGTATTTGCGCTACTATTTTGGAACACACGACTATTACGAAAATGGTTACTTTGGAGCTTTTTATTTCGTAAACAAACTCTTAAAACGTTTTTAAAGACCTTATAGAAAGGCAAGTTTCATTTTGCAAAACACAAAATTTCACCTTTACAGCAGTTATTGCCTACGAGTAAGCCGGCAGACAGACATGGCAAAACTTTAGGAGTTCCTAGTTCGAATACGGAACCCTAAAAAACCACTGTTGACTTCATGCATCTAGTTTTGTTCCAAAACTCTTTGTGAACGAATTTAATCTTCCCAACTTGCATTCCGCATCGTTCAGCACAAAGAAAAGGAGCCCTATACATATAATAGCACAATACAGCTTTTGAATAGCTTTTTCTAACCCGGTGATATTGACGAATAAAAATTTATATCACATTAACATTTCACAACACGTAGGAACATGGTTTTAAGTGAGATATATCATGGATATATAGGTATACCAACAAGCTGATCCGCTGATTAATGTTGGAATATTTTAAGTCACTAATGTTCTGTTTAAAATAACATGGAATTAACTATAGAGCAGTATTTGATACGACCAAATTATATACAAAATCAAATTATATAAAAAACTAGGAGAAACGCCCGCGGCTTCGCACGCGTGGTTTGTCAATAAAAACATTACCCTCCTTTTGCGCAGTCGGGTAAAAGTAGCCTATATCCCTATCCCGGTCACTATCTTTATACCAACGGTACATATGGAGTGTAACTAAAGACTCAAAACTAATTTTAACCTTTTAATTTACCCCCCCACCCGCTCTTTAGGGATGATTTTGCGAACAAGTAGAAACACGTATTTCTTACCAAAATCCTGAATATGAATTGCCCATAAAAATTTTGAACCCCTATTTCACCCCCTTCAAGCTTATTTTTTAATTTTTAAAACAAAGGATAGCCTATGTCCTTCTCGAGGATCGAGGAGGAGTAATTTATCTCCTTGCAAAATTTAATTACGATCCGTTCCGCCGTTTAGTCGTGAAAGGTAACAAAAAAAAAGTTACTTTCGAATATAAAACATTAGTATTAATTAAAAGTTCAAAACCCAGCCATGACGTTTTACACTTTGAGGCCTTAGGATAGACTTCCAGACTGGCCACGTAAGGTCACGTCCAAGGGGAAACCTTTATTCAATAAAATCATAGATATTCTTTTGAATCGTCATTTTAAACCTTTTTTAAACCTCGACGCAAAATGAGGGATTTTATAAGTTTGACACCGACGAATTAAGAACTACCGCTTTTTTTGAAGTCGGTTACAAATACTCTTAGGGCGACTTGCGCAACAATGCCTAAACGTATTTAGTGGCTAAAAATCATACAAATACGTCAAATTTACACATGTTTAGTAGCATAATCCGTTTAGGGATCGCTGAGCATGTCGCCGTAAAAGTATTTGTATACGACTTTAAAAAAAAAAGAGGTTCTCAATTCGTCGGTGTTAAGATGACACAGACAGACAGCCGGGCTTGGATGTAAAAGAGCGGGCCCTTCTAACACAAATTTTTCATTAAGGTTTCAATCTACCTATTTATCTACTATCTTTAACAGAAAAAAAAAATATTGGACTAGTATTTCTATATTTTGCTAGTTTTATTTTTTGCCAAGAGATCACATACCTACATTATCTAGCCCTTTTGCCATAATACAGCCGCATGCTATATCAAGAGAATGAAAAACCTTATTGCTGCCCCTAGCTCCATGTTTTCGCATTGGATAGTCGCATCGGGTCAAGGCCGTTGCAATCCGCAGTTCTGTACATGACGCATACGTATTATGTACTTACCTATGCTGTGTAAGCTGAATTTATGTAAACCCGGTATACCTACGTGTAGGTACATTCTATATAATACTTGGATAGTTAGTGCAGGTACATACTTTCAGGTCCTGCTGTTAAAACTTGACCGTACCTAGTTGCGCGTTACACTTTTATTCATAGAAATACATGCTACGCTACCTAACGACTAACTTCAGGGTGACCAAGTTGTAACGGCTATAAAATGTGGTACATTATGTTATACCTATGTATGTAACATTTATCGATTTTTTCGCAGGTTCCTGTAGTGGCTTTCATGACACGGCTATCTCAACACATAAAAGGTAGGTACATACGTACCCAATTTCCTTACATTGAAAGCTTAATTGTCTAAGGTGCTCTATGCTAAGAATAGGTACGAATTCAACGATAGGTACTCTTTTTACCGACTTTTTTTTTATAAATTATAGGCTAGCGTTTGACCACTATCTCGCCTGATGGTAAGCGATGATGCAGTGTACGATGGTACACGCTTGCCTAGAAGAAACGTGAAACATGTTTCAAATAATAAATCCGGTTGCGAACGACCGTACGTCCGGATATTTTAACAATCACTCAGTGACAAATTGACTTGACACTGACTGACAACCCACGCCCACTGTCATGTCAAATAAATCCAAAATGTCGGATGTTTGTTTGTTTTCTTGTCGCCGGATCCCGGCATTGTGTGAATTTACAATAAATTACGTTGTTGAGTTGAGCGTGAGGTTCAAAAATTTCTTTTAGACCAGTACATTATTTTGAAAAATATCAACATAGCGTCCACAATAAGCGGTACATTCTTTTCGTGCACATTTTCCACATGAATTTATGATTCGTTTACAATAGTTTAAATAAGTGATCACTGTTTTGTTTACAGACAAAATAAAGACTCTGAGCATGTCGAGATTCAGATTTGGGCGGCAACACGACGGCTACCGCCTAGTATCAAACGACGACAGCGGTTTCTCTGACGCACAATTCGAGGAACCACCAATAAAAATACCCTGGAAAGCAATCTCACTGGCTGCGTTTTTATTCATTGTCGGAACAATTTTACTGATAGTTGGCAGCCTTATAGTCACTGGACACATAGATACTAAGTATTCTGACCGATTATGGCCTATGATAGTTTTAGGAGGTATCATGTTTCTACCTGGAGCGTACCATATTAGGATAGCTTACTATGCATATAAAGAGTATCCAGGATATAGTTTTAATGATATACCAGAGCTAGATTAATATTTTATGTCTGTTTTAACTTGACATTGTGGTGAAACTGGCCAAAGGCCAGCTCGTACCCTAATTGTTACTTTTCAGAATATTATTAACATTCCTTACTTATGTAATAAATGCAATTCAACTATTTTCCATATTATAGATTATCATGACATTGGTGCAATATTATACTAATAAAAACTATATTTTAACTGTTAACCTCCCTGATACATTTTTGTATGGTTGAGGCCTGAGTGAGCTGAATAATATGTTTTAGCTTTTATGTTCATAAATATTCTAGTTATGTACTAACTTCACAAAATATGTAATTCATGAGATTTTTCCACCATTTCTAAGTAAATGTGTTCAACTATGATTATTTCTTTTAATGATAATGATGCATCACACCCAGTATTTACCACTCACATGCTAATCAGCTACCTATTATATGAACCTATCTGCCTACTATCTCTCGAGGTCAGCCTAGCTAGCATGCAAGGTCACATACCAACATGAAATTCTAATTCAAGGGTGGGGCATAAAAAATTTGCACCCTTATAACCTGACCCCAGCCACTGAACTTCTTAAAGTTACGAAGTAGGACTTGGATTGATAGCAGTTTCTAGATTACTGTGGTAGAACATCAGGTAGGGTGTGTGCTTTTTTTAGAACAGGCATACGGCCCACCCGATTTGTTTGTTGTTACTTAATATTCTTACTATCTGTCTTGGGTGTGAATAAAGTAGGATAAACTTACATTTTCAAAAGAGAGGTGCATCCATTTATATTCAGTGAATTCTACTGGGGTGGGTGGAGGCAGCTGATTATCAGGGTTCCTAGAAGAAATTTAAAAAAACAAGTTTTTCATTAGGCATAGTTTAATGACATCAATTGATAATTTCAATAAATAGATTGATAAAGTCACTTTACAACTTGTAGAGAGATTTAAAGTAAATCACATTGATTCACAATTAATATTTAATATAAACATTCCATCCTATCTAAATTGCACGTTTACCTATTGGCCCGTTTCCCTTTCTTTGTTTGTGTGAAACTAGTTTGCGGTAGTGGTATCGAGTGGCCTGTTACTTTGAGGTGTTCAAACAATTTATTCTTAGATGGAAAGTCTGTTTGACAGATCGCACACCTAAGGTTCAGAGCCGTGCTGGAATCTTCAGTTTCACTGGTTTTAGTTCGAGCTGGTTTTCTGTCGACAGTCTTTTTCGGCTTATGCTGGATGTTCGGTTTAACATTTCGCTGTGCTTTGGGCAAAGCTGGTTTGTCTCTGGGTAAAGCTGGCTCTCCATCGGTTGGGGTAGTGCTGGAAACTTCGTACAAGTTTTCTGTAGAAGTCTGTGATTGCGAGCCTTTCTTGAGATTCAGTTCTTTCTTGGCCTGTATTTGGCTTTTGAGCATGTTAAATTTCTTTGCTTTTCTGCTGCGCGCGGGGCCTTCGATCTCGTTGAAGCTCATCTCGTCATGGCTGTCGTTGCCTTCGCTCTCCGCCATTGGAATGAATGATTTCTTTTTGTTTTTCTTCTTTTTCTGACTCTTGGGTAATGCCTGCATAATTAAACAATTTTCATTACTGATTTAAATAGGTATTTACTTGTTTAAAGTAATTACGAATGTACAGTGATCGCGAAAGTTTGATAAATATTCAAACAATTTTTATTTATTTTTATCTGAAGTATTTTAAAAGAAGAGGAAGAACAGAAAGAAAAATGACCAGAAAAACGGTCATCCACTTTTATTCCTCCATTCGGTAAAATAATTAGTTTCAAATGCATTAGTAGAACACCAGAAGTTCAAATGTACGTAGATCCAGAGATATGATATTTTTTTTCTAAATAATCTGTAATTTTGTAAAATTATAAAAATCTACAGTCCAAAAAATGGGTTTATATATTTACTAGTGCCCTCATATAGAGATTTTACATAGGCAAGATTTTTAAAACCATCTCAAAAATGTCAAGCCTAGACAGGACTTGAACTCGCACCCTTCCTCTTGATCAGTCTCTCGTATCAAGAGGAAGGTTGCGGGTTCAAGTATATTTTTTATTTTTACAGTGTTATCTTAACATGTTTTTTATTTGTTGTGTTACATGGAAAATTCCAAGATTTTTAAAACCATCTCAAAAATGTTAAGCCTAGACGGGACTTGAACCTGCAACCTCCTCTTGATCAATCTCTCGTATCAAGAGGAAGGTTGCGGATTCGGACTTGACCGTCTTAGGCTTCAAAAATCTTGCGAATTTTCCATATGTGTTCGGATAGCACTATAAAATAAAAAAAAATACTAATTTACGTTGGCATATAATGTATGAAATGGTTATATTATAACTCCAATGGCTTATCTTAATTAGTATATTGTTTGACATTGTGTTAATAACATATCGAAATATTTGATCCTTATCTTTGAAGAACTTGGAGTTAGAAGCTGCTAAAGTTTTTTCTCATTTCTATGGTGTTAGCAATTAACCACAAAGGATTAGCAAGCTGAAGTGGCAGTTAGCAGGGCACATAGCTCGAACTGACGGCCGTTGGGGCAGAAAGATTCTCGAGAGACCCCACATTGGAAAGCGCAGCGTAGGACGGTCCTACTAGATGGAAAGATAACCTAAAGGTTTCTGGGAGCCGTTGGGTGCAGGCTGCACAAGATCGGTCGCTCTGGAAATCTATTAAGCAGCATTCAGCAGTGGATGCCCTGAGAATGATTTGATGATGATTTACATTTATAATTTCAAACCCCGCAGCCACATTACTTGCCTTGGCGCGAGGAAAGTGGGCAGGGACGTATAACACGTGCGAGCTAACTGTGCACCTCGCACTGTGATGTCACTGTGAACAGTGATGCTATAGTTACTAAGCGCGTCAGGCAAACGCGGGGCGCCGCGCTGGTAAGCGGGAGTGGGGTCGCATTCCATGGAAGTGCACAGTTAACTCGCGCGTGTTATAATGTGGCCACGTTACTGTTAATGCTCCTCGTCATGCCCGTTTATAGCGCTCAGGGACGAAGCACGTGCGTTTTGGGATTTGATAAAATTATGCCACCTTGCTATGACGGATGAGTGGTCAAATGAAACCATGTTCAAATTTATAGAATTAATTTATAAGTTATGTATGTAGTACCTGCCCTATTTTGGTTTCGTATTACCACTATTACCAGACGTAACTAGGTCCCTAATTACCTATCTCATTTTTTTAAGTTGATATATTGGTTGTGAACAGTTTGTCTCGTAGGTAGGTATCTAAGTAGGTATAGAGAGTTTTATTTTTATTTAATTATTAAACAAAACAGGAAAATTAATACTCTGATGAATTATTTCTCTGTAGTACACCTACCTACCTATTGAAACCTATACCTATGGAGCGGGTAATCGCGCGAGGAGGGATGTGTTTGCCCTCCTACATCGCGGCAATGCGAGTAGCATGAGCAGGAGCATAGTGTAGCCGAGGGGAAAGATATAATTGTTTACCTGTACTTTATCGGAATCATCACTGGGCGTATCTCTTAAATCATCCTCAATATCAGAAGTGGAATTATCCTGTGCCTCCTCATCCTCAGTAGTGCCATTCACCTTATTCTCCTCCGGCACATTGACCTGAGCTTCTTCTACCTCCTCATCACTGATCTCTTCACCTTCATCACCAGATATCGCGATATCATCGTCCAATGCCATGTTAGCTACGTTTTCCTTGTGTTTCTTGCTGTTTTCGTGGTTTTCGAATGATTTGACGTTTTTGAAGAGTTTGCTACAAGCGGAGCAGTACAGGTTCCGCATTCGACTTTTAGATGATTTAGCTGTCGCTTTTGAAGCTTCACTAGCCTGAAAGTAATTAAATAAAGTATGTAAATATACAGAAAACTTAATATTAAAATACATAGACAATTATTTTATACTAGAGCTGACCCACCCGCGGCTTCGCACACGTGGTTTGTCAACAAAAACATAACCCTCCTTCTGTGGAGTTGGACAAAAAGCAGCCTATGTCTCAATGTTAATTGGTTATTGTTTTTTGGGGTACAAATTGCAGTTATTCTGGATTTCAGATTTTTGCCTATATTTGTGTCACTTAAGCTACACGAATACCAAACTACAGCACTGTGGAGTCACTGGTGTACCCTTTGAATTTTGTCAAAGTTTTTATTATGGCAAATAACTCAAAAAATACAAGGTTTAAATTAAAAATAAAAACGGAGTCAAAATGTACTCACAAAGACCTTTTATTAGATGTACCACTTGACCGGATAGTCACACCAAAGTTGTGCCATCACCTATATACCTAGAAAATTGTGGTATACACCTATATCCCAAATTTCACGATGATCGGATAAACGCTTCGAAAGTTATCCTCGGGCAAACAAACAAACATACATACAACGCCGATTTGCCCAAGTTAATTTGATTCATTCATTAAAATCTGTGCTGTAACAACATTTAGGGTTGGGGTAAATTCACTATTAACCCTCAGACTCAATCGATAAGACCGCCTAAGATAACAAGATTACCTAAGCTTTGTATTTTTATATTTATGTTTGTTTCTTTTGTGGTGTACAATAGTGTTTACATTCATTCAACTCGGAATGGCAACTCCTTTCATTCATGTATTAAAATAAAAGCTGTTAGTACCTCCTCAGTCTTGGAACTCTCTTCATTGCTGCTCTCCATGCCCCCCTCGCTGATGGTGTCATCATCAGTCGACAGTCCGAACTCTTCTGCCAGCAATGACTCAATCTCACTAAGTTTCTTCTGATAATCCTCACTTTGTAGGAATGACGATTCGCCTTCTTTCTTTTTAGCTTCTTCTATCTCTTTCTGACGCTGTAATATCCGTTCTCTGCGGACTTGTTCTGCCTGAAAAGCATAGAAACATATTGTAGATAGGAAACGGTTTAATGTACACCACACTTTAAATCTAATATATAAACATCTCATGTCACAGTGTTTGTGGTCGCACTCCTCCGAAACGGGTCAACCGATTTTAATGAAATTAATTAATTTTTTTGTATATTTGGTAGGTATGAGGTTTTAAGAAGTAAAATTAATAATACATAACAGTTTTAAATTAACACAAACACACATCAAAAAAAGAAACAGTACAAATAAACAATTAATGTAAAAAAAAAAATTAACAGTTATGTATTTAGGTCATCAGCTAGTGCATCGTGAAGGGTATTTTTAATTTATAATAAGATTTTGTCATTAATAATTTTCTAATCTTTAAACTAAAAACAGTAGGATCTGTATTCTGCAGTTCCTTAGGAAGTTTAATAAACAACCTATAACACGCGCGAGTTAACTGTGCACCTCGCGCTGTGACGTCACTGTCACAGTGATGCTATAGTTACTAAGCGCGGCAGGCAAACGCGGGCCGCCGCGCGGGTAAGCGGGAATGGGGTCGGATTTCAGGGAAGTGCACAGTTAAGTCGCGCGTGTTATAAATAAAGTATTTTCAATCAATCAATCAAATACCTTAACTTTGTTAGCTTCAGCTTTCTCGAGTAGGAGCTTGGCGCGTTCCTGCACTCGCTTGTCCTTCCTGCGCACGAAGCTGACGAGCCGTCTGATCTCCTCGTTCCGTTCCTTGCGAGCCTTCTGCCTGATCTTATTGTTTTCCTTCTCCATCAGTTTGATGACGCGCCGGTTGTCATTCTGCTGGATCTCGTATTGGTCTAGCCAGACGTAGCCTCAAATAAAAACATTTATATAAATCACCATCATCATTACGACTACCTCGCTTAGCAATGGGCGAATAGCCGGCTGAGACGCAGGAGGTAGCGGAACAAATGTTTGCATGATCTACAGATATTTGTTCAGGGTCTGCGTGTTTTTGTATATAGATTAAGTATGTATTTACATAATAAATTGTATATATAAGTATTTTATCAGTTGTCTGGTTCCCATAGTACAAGCTGTGCTTAGTTTGGGGCTAGATAGCACTGTGTGACATGTCCAGCAATATTCATTATATTTTATTATTACAGGCACAGGACGTCCACTGCTGAACATAGTCCTCCCCCATAAATTTCCGGTGCGACCGATCTTGTGCGGCTTGCACCCAACGGCTCCCAGTAACCTAAATCAGATTGTCTATCTATCTATTGGCTTCCTGTTCCTACGCTAGCTCTTTGCGTAGTTCGTGCTGGTTCATGGTTTCCACTCGAGAATCTTTTTGCCCCAACGGCCGTCAGTTCTTCGAGCTATATGCCCTGCCCACTGCCACTTCAGCTTGCTAATCCTTTGTACATCTAATCCTTTGGTTTGTCAATAAAAACATTATCCTCCTTCTGCACAGTCTAGTAAAAAGTTGGCTATGTCTCAATCCCGGTCATAATCTCACTATAATAACAAATTTCATTTGAATGGGTCCAGCGGTGAAATCATAACAGACAGAGAGACAGATTTACTTAATATTAGACAGGATTAACTTACTTTTATTAGTAGAGAAAGACATCCAATATGCATAGAACTCATGAACCTCTTCATAAACAGTGCTGGAATTTCCAAATTTAGGAATCTTCTCCAAGTCTTCAGGGTCATCCAAGAAGTCAGTTTCCTCAGCAGCCAGTTTGGAGAACACCTGAAATGGGTAAAAACATCAAGTAAGTTTGATTTTCTTAGTCAAAAAATTATGTTGATCTTGAGGGCAGAGATTTGTTTACCAGTTAGTTATAACTAGTTATATGGGGGAAATAGGGGGAAAGGGAGAGAAGTTACTGTAGCGTTATATATCGACGGATTTCAATTTTAGATATTTTTTTGGAGAACCTACTACTATACCAATCAAACTACGCAGTCCTCTCCACCTTCACGAGACGAACCCGTAGACACCAGATTAGACCTAGGACCAAGGGAACGCAAGTAATCGCTAAAACTTATATCAATATTTTGCTAAAAAGTCTACATAGTTAAGCCTGTTGGAAAACTCAAGCACCTGAAATTCGATTTAAAATTGGACTTTCTTCATTAATTTTGTTGTGCAAATTACTTTTTCGACTTGGGACGTGAGATCTACTGTTCTCACAGAACCACTAGTATACTAGTGGTTCGCCCGAACTGAGATCTCGCGAGTCACCAAAAAAACAAAAAAATAATATTATTTATTATCTTTCGACTATCAAAATAGTGCCATGTAATATACAACCAACCAACTTAACCTACAGTTTCATTCAAATTACAGGTAAATTATTGTTAATTGGTTAAACTTTTCTGGAGTAGAAATTGCAGTTATTCTGGATTTCAGACCAGACTTTTCCCTATATTTGTGTTACTAAAGCTACACACATATCAAATTTCAGCACTGTGGGGTCACTGTTGTACCCTGTGAATTTTGTCAAAGTTCAGTTTTAATTATGGCTAATTAATAATAACTCAAAAACTAAAAGGATTAAACTAAAAATAAAAACGCTTTCGAAATGTACAAATGAAGACCTTTCGCTAGACATCCCATTTGACCTAATAGTGTAATTTTGTTTTTTTTTACCCCTCTTTATCCCAAATATCTCAATAACCCCCAACATTTTTAGCTCATTTAGTCACACCAGGATTGTGCCGACACTATCTACCTAATAGGTTGGGGAAAAAGTCTTTTCGCATTATAGTATGTATGAACTTGTAATAAAATCTCTTTGGCTATTTGTCTATTTTTCTATTATTTGTATATTATCTATTTGTATCTGGCTGGTTTTGGTATCATTCAAAGTTTAAATTTTAAAGAAGATAATTCCAAATTCAAATTAGGAAAATGTGTGAGATTTATTTGTTTTTCGTACTGTAAAGATGAGTGAATCTAATGAAGAAATTAGATACATTTTAAAATTTTACTACAAAAAAGGTAAAAATGCAACGCAAGCCGCGAAACAAATTTGCGATGTTTATGGACCTAGTGCAGTGTCTGTGAGAGTAGCACTAATTTGGATTAAGCGTTTTCAATCCGAAAATTTTGATGTCAAAGATGCACGTCGCTCTGGTCGCCCTATTACGGATAAAATTGATGCCATTTTTGAAAAAGTGGACCAAGATCGGCATATCAGTAGTTACGACGTAGCTGAAGAACTGGGAATTGACCACGAAACAGTTTTGGCGTATTTGAAAAAAACTGGGTACACGAAAAAGCTCGATATTTGGGTACCCCACGAGCTCTCTGAAAGAAACCTAATGAACCGTGTACTCATTTGTGATTCTTTATTACGACGTAATGAAACCGAACCATTTTTGAAGAAGCTGATAACTGGTGATGAAAAATAGATCACGTACGACAAGAACGTGCTAAAAAGGTCGTGGATAAAGGCCGGTCAGGCTTCACAGACTGTAGCGAAACCCGGGTTAACTCGCAACAAGGTGATGCTGTGTGTGTGGTGGGATTGGAAGGGCATTATTCATTATGAGCTGTTACCACCAGGCAGGACCATCGATTCTGACTCTACTGCGAACAACTGATGAGATTAAAGCAAGAAGTTGAGAGAAAGCGGCCGGAATTAATCAACAGAAGGGGTGTGGTTTGCATCATGATAACGCTAGACCTCACACATCTTTAGCCACTCAGCAAAAATTAAGAGTTTGGCTGGGAGGTGTTAATGCATCCGCCATATAGTCCTGACCTTGCACCTTCAGATTTCCACCTGTTTCGGTCTCTTCAGAATTCTTTAGGCAGTGTCAGGTTAACATCACGAGAGGACTGCCAAAACCACTTATCGCGGTATTTTGATCAGAAGCCCCAAAATTTATATAGCAATGAGATCATGTCCCTATCTACAAGATGGCAAAAAGTTATCGAACGAAATGGTACCTACATACTTTAGTTAAATGTAAATAAACTATATTAAAAAATGTTTTGAATTTTCTTAAAAAATGCGATGAAACTTTTTCCCTAACCTAATATATATCAAATTTCATGATGATCGGATCAAACGCTTCGAAAGTTATCCTCGGACAAACAAACATACCTACATACATACAACGCCGATTCGCCCAAATTAAATTAGGGAACTCGCTTCGCTCAATCAATAAAAATCAATTTGTATGATAGATCTTCACTTGAGAACGGCTCGACCGATTTGGCTGACTTTTTTGTTGTGATAGTAATTTTCAGGACATTATTTGTATGAAAGAAAATTTTGCGTGTGTTTTTAAAGTTTTCTATGAAATTTTTGCATGAATTTAAGACCTATATTTTATTTTAAAATGCATATGGGTCAACTTGTTTTAAACAAAACCTATGAATGTGAACGTCATTAATTAAACCTGGCATCTCACACACACACACACACACACACACACACAAAAACCCACCCTTACAAAAAACACGTACGCAAACAAAATACCCACATCATACACACGCACATGACCCACGCATATACTCACTTATACACTGGTGCATTCGCATACATGTAAACATGTGCGCTCGGACACCACATTTCTTTGATTGTTTTGTTATTTCGTTTTTCATGTACTAGACTGTAATATTTATAGTATGTCATTCAGGAGTGAACTGTTTCCTAGGCCACAGCTTACGCTTTTCTGGGAAACAGGGACACAACTCATCTATGTAACTTTTATGGTCACAATAAATATATTTCTATTTCTATCTGGCTAGTTTAGGATACAACAATATGACCTAAATATATGAAATAATGACCTGGGCATTTTAGGTGCAAAAAGCGCCCATTTCAAGAAATAACGAACAACATAACTCATAAGAAAATATGGATGTTAGGATGTTTTTGTCAAATAATCGCTGATTTTTTTTTATTGGTCATGTCTTTTCTTCTCAACAGTGAAGAAACTGGCAGGTCCTAGAACCAAAAAGTAATAAAGAATCATCTATGTTAATTTTGAGTATGGTGTCAGTTATACCCCAAAGTTTCCTTTATATCTGAAAGATGGTTTATTGTAAGTGATTTTACCTCAGCATAAACAGAATAATAACTCTGTGGGTCATCTCCGAAGCCTTTGTAGCAGGATGGACTGAAATACTGGTACACATCGAGGCTGTCATCATTGTAGGAGCTGCCAGCACCCTTCAGTAGCTGTTCTCTGTGATTGTCATACCTAGAAATTAAAGGAAAATTTGAAGTTTGTATCGAGTTAACATTATTCGAAAATAAGGCTCACAACTAAATCTTTGCAGATCTGTGAAGATGCATTTTTAAAGTAAATAAATAATAAATAAAAATAAATATTGCTGGACATTTCACACAGCGCTATCTAGCCCCAAATTAAGCAGAGCTTGTACTATGGGAACCAGATAACTGATAGAATACTTATATACATTTTTTTTTGTAAATATATACTTATAATATATAGAGAAACAACCAGACCTGGAACAAATATCTGTAGATCATGCAAACATTTGTTCCGCGGCGGGAATCAAACCCGCTACCTCCTGCGTCTCAGCCGGCTATTCGCCCACTGCGCCACGGAGGTCGTCGTAAAGTGCTTGTAAATGGCCATCAAGTTACCGTCTATATCATGCAATGCAATGCTACACTTGCTGCAATATCAGAGTATAGCCCAGTGATATTCTAGCATATCATTCAGTTTAGCAGGCCAGATTGGTGAAATTTCCTGTAAGATACAATTTTGATTGCCTGTTTACAAGTTCTTTAACAAAATAAAAAAAGACGATAAAACTTGACTGGTGCATCCCTGACTCTTTTGAAATGCCGCTTGTACATCCCATGATATTAATAAGCACCAATTGCTCAGTTCCTTGCTGGTGCTCCAGCAAAAATTAAAAAGGTGATATCGCTGAATCTCTATCTCTATGATGGCCATTCTGTCTCCTGTCATACCCTGCAGCCTACACAGATTTCCTACATTTTAATGCTTTCACAATTTCATCAGTGCTAATACTAGCAGTATGATCATTAGTCTCGCGTTCATTTCAAATCAAATCAAAATATTTTTATTCCATAAATATACATTGTTTGTACACTTGGAAAGGTCATAAGTTTTACAGAATATAATCATAGATACAAAAATTCACATTAAAATATTTAAGTACCAGATAGCAAGTGCATAAGTACAATCAGACTGCCCATTGTTTATTGTTCATTTTCTTTGTTACTGTATTTTTGTTTGGTATGCTATAAAGAGTATTTGATTCATTCAATCAGAAACACATGTCATAACAAAATAATTAAGGGTTGATTAATACAGTCATAATTAAATAGTACTAAAGTCATCAGCAAGAGCATGTGTGAGTTTGTTGAACAATTTAATGCTTATGCACAAGTAACAAATTATATAGTGAAGCCATAAACTTGTAACTGTGGATGGCTTTATGCAAATAAATTGAAGATATTGAGATGATGGCGTAGTTTTACTTCATAGTGTTGGTCTATGGATAATAAGTAATTCCATTATCAATTTCAATTTCTTTATTTGTGAAACACAGGTAGAGATATGTTAGATACAAATGTTAAGTGCGCTGTGATCTGCACTAGGCGTACAAATTTTACAAAGTTAAATCTATTATCAGGCTAAGCCTTAAATTGCTAATAAAAATAATATATATTGAAACGAATGAAATGAAAATAATGTCAAAAATTGTTAAAAATGTTTTCTCTACTAGATATGTAAATAGCTTTGCTTTGAATGTCATAAAGTCATTGCACATTCTAATGTCAGCTGGTAACTTATTATATATTTTGGTGGACATTACAAAAACACTATTACTAAAAAGAGACATTGAGATGTTAGTCCTACATTGCAAAAAGTCACATCTTCGTGCGCTTGAAACATGGGCTATATTTGAATGATGTTTTAAATATATCATAGTCTCATAAATGTATATTGATGCTAAAGTCAGTAAATTAAGGCCTGCAGCTATCCATTTTTTTCAAGCCACAATTTGCTCGAATACAGCTCTTTTGAACAATAAATACGCGATCGATCTTAGCAGCATTTCCCCAAAAAAATTATACCATATCTCAGTCTTGAGGAAACATTGCCATGATAAGCAGCAATTACAGCTTTTTGGTTAACCACCCTCTTTAACGTACGTAGGGCATAGGCAGACTGATTTAATTTCGTTTGAACGAATTGTAGGTGTGATTGCCATTTCATGTTGTTTGCAAATAAATAACTAAAAAAATAAATAAATAACTTTGGTTGGTCTTCCTTTATTGGATGTCTGTCTGAAATTCATCAATTTGGTCTTGTCCAGATTTTCACCATTGTCTATCCTCACTAGAATTACTTATGTACTACAAGTGTACAAATTGTTAATTGTTATTTTAGCGTCTATATCTTGACTGAATTTATTTTTTGTTTTGTATTTGTTATAATAAGTCTCTCAGTTCAGTGCGCCTTATGGCAAAGGCCTCCTCCAGCATTTTCTATTGGAATCTGTCTCGGGCAGCAACCTTTCTCCAGTTGGGGCCCGCTGTGAGTTTGATCTCATCTTCCCATCTTTGGTATTGTTAGAATTAGTTAGTATTACAAATTGTTAGTTCACAATTAAGTAATAATACTTGCTGGTCTAAATATTTTTATAGTATAAAATTTATTTTATAATAGATTCATGCATGTTTAGTTTCATAACATTCTGCAACTTACCTTACCTAGTATTGTCTGTAACCTATAACCCTTTTTGGATATGGAAGAGCTGGGTCTTCTAAAACAAGTAGTTTCCTACCTAAAAGAAGGTTCCAACCTTGAAATTTTTATGTACTTGTTACAGACATAAACATTTGTTATTTTGATTTGATTTTTTGAATAAAGGAAGTATTTTCAGACAGGCGATAGTTCGAAACTTTGGATTTTCTCAAGATTATTATTTTGTAGTTTGTTATCTCCTATTGTTGTCTGTACTGAGAATTGAATTACTTACCAGGCTCTTTCTTGAGGATCAGAAAGTACTTCATATGCATTTTGGACCAGCTGAAACTGTTCTTTTGCCTCCACAAGATTGTCTAAATTTTTATCTGGGTGCCATTGCAAGGCAAGTCGCCGATACGATTTTTTTATATCAGAAGCACTCGCTTCCTTCTCGACGCACAAAACTTCGTAGTGACACTTCATTTTCTATTCATTTTATTTAATCTTTCACGATATTTCACAGCCTTTGTAAATAAAATGGAGAGATAACCTGACTGAATTACTGAAATACAGGTTTATCAATTAAATGTGCATTGTCAAGAAATGTCACTACATTGCGATGCGAATTTATGAAGCAAAATTTTCCTAATATTACAAATAAACTAAAACGAGAGCTTTATTTCAGCGGAATAAAAATAATTAGTTTTAAATTTCACTAAATCAGCCGAACGAAATGACTTGACATGACAGTCAGCCATGCTTTTTGCAACAGTGATGTAACTGTAAAAGTGTAAAGATAATTGTTTTGATTGATCGATTGACATCGTACAAAATTTGGACATCACTATTCTTGTAGACTTGGATAGGCAGCTTTCAGCGTATTCCACAGACTATAAAAAACCAGGCTGCTTTAAAAAACGGAAATGGTAGGTACCTGTCTTTGAAGTTGTATTGTTAATTTAATATATCGTCGCTATCAGTTCAAAAGAACGTATGTCAAAATTCCTTATTTTTTCCAAAAGGACGTATAGTCCCGAAAATCATGTTTCAAGTAATGTATGTTACAAAATTTGTTTAATTTAAAGCTTGTCCCTGAACATTGTTAGTCTATGAATCCAAATTTAAAAAAATATATAGTTTTTTGTGTCTCCTGAAAACCTACTGTTTTATCATATAACCTTTTGAACTGACAGCGACGATATGCTCATCCTTTGAAGATTGGAAGGTTTTATTTCTTTCTCAAATCTCTCCTTTTTTACATTGCTAACTGTTGCTATTATATGTATCGATAGTTTGGTGCTTGGTACCACCAATTTTTATTTACGAATGCGTAGGTAGGTATATTAATAAGGTAGGTAGATAGATAGCTACGTAAATTTTGTAAATTATTATCAGAGACCAGTATTTATATTACTGGTCTCTGTTATTATTAAGGTACATACCTTATCTGTCACAGTTATGGTTGAAATCTATTTAGCCCATGGAGTTATTACCGTTATAAACATAAAAGAACTTGCTAAAGTAGATTTCGATATTATTATTCGAAATTAGAGGTAGGTACCTAGTACCTACCATGAACTAGTAGGTATCTTATGAAAAATTGCAATGTTGATTCGCATAAAATTGTCCCTATATTTTTGGCCTTGTAGTCTGTTACTTAAATTTCAACAAATTGCTTAGAGTGGAATGTAAATTGGTATTTTAATTTGCCCCCGAAGGAGCGAGTGTAGCCGTGAGCTGTTTTCCGTAATTATCTTTCGCAAAGTCTAATGCCCGTGATAAACCGTCACGATGGACGGTCACGAGCTTTGAAGGAACTTACGATTTTTATATTTAGGTAAAGTAAATAAGTACAATAGGGGCATACTTACTCATTTCAAACGACTAACTTGTGTCCAGTCTTACCTTATTTCTGGCTTCTTTTACAAAATTTGCAGGTTCAATGCGGAAGTGGCGTGCACACCTAATAGAATGAATTGGTTACATAGATAAGTAGTTACTTATCTATATTATATTATAGTGCCTACTTATCTATCTATATTTACTTATATTAGGAAACCATAAAATTAGTAGGTTACTAAGTATTTACCTACCTATCCATCTACCTACCTAAGAAACTTAGGTAAACAATATTGGAAGATATAGACGAAACATAATTAAAAAAAATTTGTCATGTGGTTATTATATTAAAATAACATTATAAAATAAAATAAATAAATAAAATTATTTGCCTGCAAAACAAAAACGTAAGAACCTTCTAAGAAACAATTAAAAACTACAACATACCTACTAATACCGTAAATGTCATTCCATTGCACCAGGTATGTTTCATCCGCATCGCCAATGTGGAACCTCCGCATCGATTTGGACATCTACATCCGCATCCGCAATAATCGATGCGGATGTTGATGCAGTGCAGGTCACGTCAAGAAATTGGATGGGGCTTGCGAGTGGCGCGTGCCGTGGTCACGTGCTGATTGACCAATGGAGCGAAGATTTCGGTGACAAGATCAGACGCGTTTCTTAATGTTTATCATTTGTATCTCGTAAATCTATCTTAACGTGTTGATTTGCGCTTATCGTATGAACATTGCAGTTTATGAGTGTTATTGTGAGTATACACTGAGTTTGTATGTTAAGCGAGTTTTCTGCAGTTAATAGTTTATATTTTTGTTTTATTTCGGCACCAAAAAAAATTCTTACAAAAAAATTTTAAGATCCGTGGATGTGAACCTTCAAAAATTCGCATCTGCATCCGCAACGTCCCTGCATTATACCCTGTATAACCTATACATACACAGGATGAGACTACAAGATTTAAGAAAACTTCGGGAAATGGAAGTTAGTCATCTTTTACAAAAGAAGTTTCAAGTCCTCGGTGGGGTATACCTATAGGTACAGAAATTGGTCAACAAATATCGTCTGTCCGAACTTGGTCAGATTATTGTTCTGTCCACAGCTAAACTAAATCGGCATATATGTGGGTCCTGGAACGAAGCCACTATGTCTGCCTGTGTCTGCCGCTGAAAACAGTCTGATGCGTTTTCTCATGGAATGAAAATCCTTGCTTGGCCTGAAAATGAAAATTCCATTAGTTCATGCCTCCATATTTGTACAGTAGGTACCTAAATGAGAAGAGAGTTTGAAGAGATAATAGAGTTCAAAATAGAAGAGGATTCATATCTTTTATATTCGACGGGACATGACAGCATCCGCGCAAAGGCCGGCGGCACCGTTCCCCGCCGTGTGTGCTCCTAAAGCTAAAGCTCTGCCCGTCTACCCGTGGACACCTCTAAGGAGAATTGCGTGCCACATAACATCTTCCTGAAGTTTAGTTTGGTAGCAACGCTTCTACGTGAACGCTCTCATACATGATCATGTTCGAGTTGACAGCGCGATGCGCCGCGTCTCCTGTACCAAACTAAACTCAGGAAGACGTCGCTAGGGGGTGCGCAATTCTCATTAGAGGACGTTAGCGGTATATCGAGCAGAGCTTTAGTTTTTTGTGGAAAACGGGAAAGTAGCTAAAAAATTACCCAACATACGGAGAAAAAGAACGTATATTTTTCTCGCAACACGCAGCCACCGAGCTACTAGAAACGTACGCTAGGTAGGTATTCTTGAATTGGATAAAATGACGTGACTACCTTCCAGCTGGAGCTACAGACATCCTCGCTGACTGGTTTAGATCTTCTTGTTCATCCTGTTAACAAAGATAAAAGTTAAAATACCGAAACTGATACTTTTATCGGTTACTATAGCCCCACCCTGGTTTCGCACGTAGTCTGTAAACCTTCGCGGGCGTGCGTGCGTACAACATCATACCAAAGTTTAATCGCAAACGGATAAATGGTTTAGGAACACATACGGACATTGCTTTAGATAGATTTCTAGTTGCCCTCATCATCACTGTAATGGCAACAGCAGAAAATATATTTCTAGGAAATTCCCAGCCTGGCATATTTACAAAATTCTTATGCCTACCGGATTTATTAACTTCATCATATCTCACAACACATCTTATAGGTATCATGTTACAAATCTTCATCTCAACTCACGTCAATCTGGTCCGGTGTATAAGAATCCGCAGTGGAAGCGCCTCCGGATTCTGACCTCGGCAGAGGCACTTCCACAATTGGTTCGGACCACTCCTCGTACAGGTCTGGGCGGGGGCCAAGCGGTAAATCCGGGTTCGTGCGGCAGTTCTCTATGATCCACTTCTGTTCCAGGGCTGATGGAGACCTTGGAACCCAAACAGAGAAGTATTTAGATCGGTTTTACGACATGGTCGTTATCAAGGATCGTATAGTCTGTAAAAAGCCGCTCGATTGTGAAAAGGATCTATTACAAAAATTGCCAGTTTCATATTTCGTGAACGAATTCCTGTAAAGAAAAAGTATCAAAAAAATATTATTTTTGTAATTATTTAATGATACCTCACGACCGACGTCACACAAATACAATAAAAAAGTAAAATAGAAAATCAACCACATCTAGATTTGAAAACCAACTTTCGTTAAGGCAGAAAGATTTTCGAGACATTGCACCGGAAAGCGCAGTACAGGGAGGTACTCCATTAGATTGCAAGATCACCTCAATTTATATGTACTCAATGGAGGATCCTAAAAAAAATAAGTTTTTAAGTTCTTCCTGGTTGTCAAGCATATGGGATAGAGTGGTCAAACTCTGACTGCGAAATCTTAGAAAACAAAGCACTTGCTTTGTTATAAAAACAACGTAAAAAAAAGTAGTAGTAAAGTAAGTAGAAAGTAAGTAAAGTAACCTACCATCCAGTGGCAAAAAAGCACTTGGTCGTAGTTTATTTACTACACTAATAGTTAGGGGTTTCTCTGCGTTGGCGCCTCCCTATAGCGTCAGACACAATTCCTGCAGGCCAGAAATCAGGAGCGAGGAAAATTCTTATGCTTTGCAACATTTTCACAACTTGTTTAAAACATCAAATTTTCAACACATTGCCATCTCGCTACGATAGATACTATGCTCTACTCTGCTTCCCTTTTCAACTCCCAAACGCTTTCTCTTTTATGTTTGTTCTGGAACATTATCTAAAGTTTAAACAGCTTGTAGTGAAATGGCACATTCCGGGGCTATTCGCCTTATTCCACAACACTGATGAGGTAATTACCTGCTTAATTATCCAAATAGTAACTGTTTCAGTATGGGGATATGGTTGTTTTGGCTCAAGTATAAAGGGTAGTGACCGAGACAGTTCAACACATATAAATTAACCATCCCGTATCTTATACTTTTCTACTGCTGGGCAAAGGACATTCCTCCAAATCTCGCAATCACTCGCCACATCCCATCATAGCCATCTTGAAAGGCATCAAGGGCGTAGTATATAAATTTAAAATTTAAAAAAACCCCCGACACAAGAAAAACTTGTCATAAACCATTTGACAGAGATCCCTACACTAAAAATGAAAAGTGCTGATTGATCCATCCGTTTGGTAACTACGATGCCACAGACCAGACAGGCAGACACACATTCAGGCATAGGCGTCAAACACACTTCTTTTTGCGCTGGGCAGTTTTTTGAATCATTTCTAATAAACTAGTAAACCAGAACAGAACAGCTAAGGGAGGTGTATACCCAGCAGTGGGTGAAGTCAGGCTGTAATTTTTAGAGTTCCGTAGTCAATATTATCCTTATAGTTTCGCCATGTCCGTCTGTCTGTACGCCAAGTTACAGCGGTTTGATTCGTAGACTATTAGTGCTGTGAAGCTGAAATTTGGCATGATGATACGTTTTAATGACGCATATTAAGATAATCTATACATATAAAATACTTTGTCCTGAATGACTGACTGACGGATCAAAGCACAGCCTAACCCGCTGATCGTAGAGACCTGAAACTTGGAGGGTGTGTTCTTTGTATGACGTAGGCATCCAATAAGAAAGCATTTTCCGAAATTTTATCCCTAAAGGGGGGGAAAGGGGGGCAAAGTTTGTATGGGACAACGTGATTTCTTGGTCCAATCTACTTAAAATTTTGCATAAACCTTTTTTAACAGAGTTGATGGAAGACATGTTTCGTATTTTATTGAAATTCATCCCCTAACGGGGTTAAAAAGGGGTAAAAAGTAATTTTGGCGGCGATTTGCTTCGAAGTTGATATCAATACTCCTTAGTGATTTTGATTTAAATTACATTTTATTTTGACACATGTTTGAAAACCCAATCCGATTTTAGTCAAAAAAGGTTGAACTCAAAAACATAAGCAAATACTCTTTAAAATTGGAATGTCTTAAAAGTCACCGTAATATATGTATGAGTACCTCATTTGAAGGGTTCTAAGCTTAAAGAGGTTATGCACTTTTAGGACACGGCCTCATAAGGACGTAGAGTTCGAAATTTGAAATGGTAAGGACTAGAACATTTTGATCAGAAGAAAGTAGTTTTACCCGACTGCACAGGATGGTAATGTATTTATTGACAAGCCATGCATGCGAAGCCGCGGGCGGGTCAGCTAGTAGATATATAAAATCTAAATAAACTTGTTATTTTAAGGTACCTTCCCTATAATGGAAATTAGGTGTGATGTTTTTTACTCACACTCCCAGACTTAAAATGTGTAAATAAGGTTTCAGGGATCCGAGCCTAACAGAAGGTGATTGTGGTGCTCCAACACAGTCCATGCCACATTAACTGGTATGCCCCTTATGCCCAAATACCTGTACGAGGGAAGATCTAATCGGAGCCACAGACAGTGCGATTCAGGTGGCAACATTTTATCAAACACATATTTATGTTTTATGAAGCATCGTCACGCTAAGAAGAAGACTCACACTCCACATCATGTTGTGTGTCTTCTAAAAACACTATAACTCAACACTTTTTTGATATATGAGTCCGTTATTTGTTTTATTTTTATATCTGTTGTGTCATTCATTCATTCCGTTTACGAAATATACACCCACATAATCCAAATCACCTTGTGGTCTATCTAGGGACATATTACGTGTGCCGTGCCATTGTTAATGTCGGCGACACCTTTACAGATTACTTTTTGTGCCCGTTACTTAATTGCACCCCTGGTGGTACGAGTTTCGGCGGCAGAATAAATAGGACATTGTTTTTGTTTGTTTATTATGTGGACACTGAATCAGTGTGGATGCTATTTATTACTTAAAGAGCTTGCTGTAAAATAACTTTTTTATTGGGAATCGTCAAGAGCTATGAGAGAGAGAGATAGCTAAACATTACCCAACTTCTGCGTAGTCGGGTAGAGAGAGAGAGAGAGAGCTTAGAGAGCTTTAGAGCTCGTCGCACCATCACTTACCTCATGTTAGTGATGGTGGTCGAAGATGGAGCACTTTTGCCTAGAAAGACAATACTCTCCCAGATTATAGTATTATCAAAAGATACGAATATCTGTAAATTCAATTGTCAGCCCTAATAATATGCCGTTACTGCTCGGAGTCAAATTATTTTTAGATCAAGGTGCGTCAAGTGTGTTGGTTCCATACCTCAAAAGGAAAAAAAGGAACCCTTATATGATCACTTCGTTGTCCGTCTGTCTGTTTCTCTTTTCTCTACCAATAAAATAAAGTTATGGTACGCACTTACCCGCATTTCTACCTACCACCTAGTCATACGTACATAGCATACTTTGACAAATAAAACGATATATGTTTTTTAATTTTATAGGCAGCATAATCGCCCCTACAACTGCTAGGCGAGTGTTCACTATTGCGCAAAATCATCCATCTGGGAAAATACATCCTTAACCCGGAGTAGCTAATAGATAACAATCCTAAGAAAATGCTTTAGTTTGTAAGAGCTGTAGGGCTTATTAGTGAACTTTGAATGCCCCATGAACTAGGGGTTACATAAATACAAGTGGCGATCAGAATAGCCCTTATGGCCACAGAGATAATAAACCGCAGAAAGCAACTAAAAAAAAAAGGTACCTACCTACTGCATATACTGGAGAGCAAACAAATTGTCAATTAGCACAGCAATTACTGATCCGTCGACAGCTCCGATTAAATTTACCAGGCGAACATGCATCCAATTTTTGTGTCATGCATTTTAATTTTGCAAAACGTCATTATTATTTAATCGATATTCTTTCAGAAATAATAAATATATAAATAATGCAGGATATTTCACACAATGTTATCTAGCCCCAAACTAAGCAAGACTTGTGACCTATGGGAGCCGTTATCTGTTAATATAATAATTACCTATAATTAATATCTCACTCACTCCACTCGCATTTTCGCATATCTAGTTATTTGTTTTAGTATTGTTTGTTAATTTAAGTGAGGTGTACCAATAAAACGTATTCTACCTAAGTATTTATTATTGTATGTAGGTATGTAGTAGGTACACAAACACCCCAGGTGATATTAACATAGTCCATTCCATCCAATAGTTGTCTGGTAATGATAATTGTATCATACATGTATAGATTTTGATTGATTGATTGAACATTCTTTATTGCAACAAGAATAAATATATCTGTACATAGGCGAACTTAATCAGCAAGCAATCTCTTCCAGTTAACCTTTGCGTAGTGTGAAAAAAATATGTTAAAGGTAGAGCCTGACATTTACATTATTCTAATAATGTTCTGTGGTGTGCAATATATATATGTCCCTGTCTCTGTCTGTTTGTTACGTTTTCACGACTAAACGGCAGGACCGATTTCAATAAGAATTATGATCAGGACATAGCTTACTTTTTACCCGACTGCGCAGGAAGGTAATGTTTTTATTAACAAACCCCGCGTACGGATCAGCTATTAAATTATCTAATAATCTATTCTATCTATCTAAATGTAATATGAAACAGCCAAAATTGCCACTTTAGACAGCCCCTTACCTGATAATAGCAGTGATATCATCCGCACTGTACACAACGTTGGTCTTCGGATCATAGAAGCCATCGCCCGTATCGTAGTACCCTGGAGGAATGTCTCGTGTTGGCTGGTCGGCTGTAAGGTAAGACTGCCCAGCGGGTTGGATCCCCTTCTTGTATTCCACTGTGAACCTGAAATATTTAACAATTCTTCGTAAATTCACTTCCACTTTGTCACAGATTAGATACCGCAAAGCGCGTGTTTTTTGTATACGACCTGGGGATGGACCAGTGGCCCACCACATACTGAAGCCGTGGCCACGCCGGAGGCGAAGGCGTGCGAGTTGTATCATACCAATTTATATGAAAGACTACACATACACCGAGGTGGTGGCGAAGCTGTGCACGGCCGTGGCGGGCCGGCTCGGCGACCTGGCGTGAGCGTGGCGGTGCAGAGGCGTGGCGGCGCGATGGCGAGGCAGAGGCGCGGCGTGTGAGCGTTGTGTTTCAGGCTGAAACTTTTCTTTGAAACTTTCAGCTAGTCTAAGGAGTTACTTCACACAGAGCGCACGCGGAGCGTCTCGGTTAGGAGGCGTGCTACTAGCGAAGTTACAAGTTGTATTTATTTACAAAACTTTGAGCTTATCCCGACTATGGCGCAAAATAGTACGGAAAAATTGATAATGCTAGTGCAATCACATCCTTGTTTGTATGATTGCCGAATCAAAGACTATAAAAATGCTCTAAGAAGGATATTCTATGGGAGTAAATTTCCAAGATGTTAAATCAAAGTCATGAAAAAATTAAATCAAACACGGCTCCAAAACGCCTCCGTGACGCAACCGCTCTCGCACGCCTGCAATGTGAAGACATCCTCATCGCGAACGCCACGCCTGGCGGTTCGGCACACCTTCGCCTCCGGCCCGGCCACGGTTTCTGTATGTGCAGGCTTTTAGTGATATCCATTGCCTTTACCAAAGTACTGTCTCGTAGGTCACGCAGCTTTGCTGCACTTTCCAGCACTCTCCACTCGAGACCCTTTCAACTCCAACGGCCGTCAGTTTTTCGAGCTATGTGCCCACTACTACTTTAGCTTTCTAATCTCTTGGTCGTTATTATTGGCATATTATGTCCAGCATTGGATTTTTATCAGCTGATATAATAACTGCCCTTACACAGCATATATTATGTTTTAAAAAAGAAAAAAGATCATGCTATAAAAACTTTCAATGCTTTATGATGTGTACGGATTTTTGTACCCATATTTTGTTTCAGCCTTTTCATGTTAACTAGGAGAGGCCGTGCGTCTCTATGTTTTATGATGCAACATTCCAAATGACTGTAACTTATTGTGAGCTTCGTGATTTAAAACGACAGCAGCCATATTTTTGAAGTGAATACTTTCTATGTCTACTTGTGTAATTTGTTTTTTCGTGTATGTGGCAACTCTGAAATATGACAGCTGTCTCCTATGATTATTCCGATTAATAAAAATGGAGCGTTACACAAAAGAAGAGCTTGTTATCATTGTGTCAAATATGTCAATGTCAAATATCAAAGTCGCAACATACACGAAAAAAAAATACACAATATTTAAAAAGTGCAATCTTATTGAGACACCCTATATAAGCGCGTTGGGCATTTTTGAGATGGGAAAAAACCATTGAACTCGCGACACTTTTACCGACACCTCTGTATATAATTTGATTTTATTTTAGTTTGTGTAGGGGCTTAAGACAACTTTCTTAGTAAATTTTCATGTTTATGCGACATCCATCATGATCATTTTGCAACATCCAAATTTGTTTTTAAGTGAAAGCTTCTTTAGGCGCGTTCACCATATTTTGAGATGTGAAAAAACCATTGAACCGACACCGTTCTTGACGATTCAAAAAATATTTCCTGACGATTCAAAAAATACACTCGTAATTGTTTAAGTTTTGACTTCTATCGGCATTCCCGGAGTGGTTTTTTTTAAATCCCACATTCAAAGAGATTAGTTTTATTAGTCTGAAGACTCGGTTTGTTTGTGGCATTGAGCTTATGAATGGATGGACTGATTTCAATGCGATTTTACAGGCCTAAGTACTCGTTTATATTGCAATGAGGCGTGACAAAAAAATTCTTGTTTCTCCGGTACCTACTTAATAAATGAAAACGGGCTATAAATAATAACAGATGCAAAAGATAAGCGAAGATACATAACTGGCAATCATATACAGGGTTTCCCAGAAATGGTGGATAATCCTGCACGTGCGTGTGCGGGGGGGGAGGTGGGGACCCACATCCCAAAAAAAAAAATTCTATTCCCAACAGTCCGCGGTCTACGAATTTTTTTGTAAAATTTAGAAATTTCCCAGTTTTCCTCACATTTGTGGGCATCACGTCCGCTACATGAGGCCTAGTTCGGATTTTTTTCTTTTAAAGTATTCCCTAATAATGGTATTCCTAAATTACCTTAAAAAAAACGCAACTACTTAGGATAGTAGTTAACTAGTAGTCCCTAAACATAAATTTTATTTCTGAAATTTATTTTACTGCAAAGTTTGAGCACCTCTGCTGTAAAAAAAATGTATTGGAGTTTTATAGCCAACCACATAAAAAAATTACCTACATCATAAGGATTCTAAAACAGTAGCATAAGTACCTACTTTAATGGTAAAATTACTGAGCTATAGCTACTAATGTGTAAAAGTAGGCGTTTCATTACAAAATTGCAAAAGAAAAAAATAAAACAAGTAATGACCAAAAAAGTATTTATTATAAAAATAATCAAAGTAAATGTTCAAATTGGGCTCCTGATGCCCTTATGCAAGCTCTACACCTTTTTATAAAAGATTTTTGTAATCTGTTATTATAATTTTTTGATGATATAATTCTGGCTGCTTCGGCGACGCGAAGTCGAAGTTCTTCTAATGAGTTTATTGGTTTCTTGTAAACCTGCTCCTTCAAACAGCCCCAATAAAAAAAATCCAGAGGATTTAGGTCTGGGGACCGTGGTGGCCACAGTATTGGCCCCAATCGGCCGATCCATCTGTTGGGATAGGCATCATTTAGATAATTTCTTACTTGCACAGCATAATGTGCCGGACAACCGTCGTTCTGGAGCCACATTCCTTGCCGGATGGCTAGTGGCTCATCTTCTAATAATATTTGCAACTGGTTTCGAAGAAATTGTAAATAATTGTTGCCATTTAGGTTGCCCGGCAATTCATATGGGCCTATAATTTTTCCATTTAATATGCCCGTCCAGTAATTTATTTTAAATTGATACTGGGATTTATCTTCTCTCATCAAATGTGGATTTGTCAATTGCCAACTGTGCAAGTTATGAAGGTTAAGATACCCATCCCTTTTACATGTAGTCTCATCGCTCCATAAAATTTTTCTGAAAAAATCTTGATCTTCTTGAATTCTTGTTAACATTTCATTGCAGAAAACAATCCGTGCTTGGTAGTCTCGTGGTAGCAATGTTTGTACACGTGTCACGTGATAAGGATGCAGTTTAAATTTTTTCACAATACGATGTGCTGTAGATTTTGATATTCCCGTACGGCGTTCGATATCTGGCATCGAAATACTGGGATCTTCTTCCACCATGTCAAGGACAATATCTTCAGTTACAGGATTGTGGGGTCGTCCTCTGCTCCTAGGGCCACCAACGCCAGTACCAGGTATTCTGCCCTCTGAGTAAGCTTGGTGCACTCTTGTAAAAACTCGATAGTCGGGGTGACGCGCGTTCGGGTATCTCTCCCGATAAAGTGTTGCGGCAGCACTTGCGTTGCCACTACATTCTCCGTAAATGTAATGCATATTGGAATACTCTTGGGGTGTATAAATTTCTCGTGACATCACACAGTCCTGTTGATATACAGAACAAATGTCCAGTAGAATGCCGAGTCGTCGCAGTTATCACCAAACAAACAAAATCCAATCAAAATGCACAAATCGAGTCCAGTAGAATGCCAATGTAGAATTTTGTCACCGAGAATCAGAAAAACAAGAGCACATGCGATGTCGAGAACGTCGAAATACGCACTAAAATTAAAATAGTTTTAACTACGGAGACAAAACAATAACCAAACACGAATTCTACCATACAAAGGAGATTTGTTGACCCTTTCACTCGCAATATTCCCAAGCACAGTTTTGTCTCGCTCACACAGCTTAGAATTCAACTGAATGTGCCGAGCAGGTAGTAAAGTCTAATTTTAGGGTCGACAGCGCTACTTAACTGGTAAAAACTAAAAAAAAATATCTGCAAATAATTTTGCTATTTTGTAATGAAACGCCTACTTTTACACATTAGTAGCTATAGCTCAGTAATTTTACCATTAAAGTAGGTACTTATGCTACTGTTTTAGAATCCTTATGATGTAGGTAATTTTTTTATGTGGTTGGCTATAAAACTCCAATACATTTTTTTTACAGCAGAGGTGCTCAAACTTTGCAGTAAAATAAATTTCAGAAATAAAATTTATGTTTAGGGACTACTAGTTAACTACTATCCTAAGTAGTTGCGTTTTTTTAAAGGTAATTTAGGAATACCATTATTAGGGAATACTTTAAAAGAAAAAAATCCGAAATAGGCCTCATGTAGCGGACGTGATGCCCACAAATGTGAGGAAAACTGGGAAATTTCTAAATTTTACAAAAAAATTCGTAGACCGCGGACTGTTGGGAATAGAATTTTTTTTTTTGGGATGTGGGTCCCCACCTCCCCCCCCGCACACGCACGTGCAGGATTATCCACCATTTCTGGGAAACCCTGTATATTACGAAAAAAAATTATACGTAAAGGTTCTGTGGCGCGAAACAATTCATGTTGCCATACATTGAGGAAAATATACCTTATTTTGGGGTATAACACATAATGAGAGTAATTCCACGGATATTTTATAAATGAGTGGGATAAAAAGGGGCAGAAACATTAGATATGTGAGAATGTAGAGGAAATATGGAAATCTTCTGAGTAATCTACTACTGAAAGAAAACTCTTTTAGGGTTAAACTCGCCTCTGTATAATTATGTTCTTTTTGGTAGTTTTTATGTCTGTAATCTATTTCTGTACATTATAGAATATATAATGTTTAACGCATACGCCAACGTCTAACTGAGAGGGCGGTAAAGATGCTGGTCAAGCAATTCTATCTCAAATCCTGTCCCAGGCACTTCCAGCGGTTGCTCTTTATACAGCTTGACCTTACACCGGTCTTATTCGCGTGAAGTTAATTCACAAAATCTGAATAAAACTTCTTAAATTCGCAAAAACCAACAAATTAAACCAACTAAGCAAGTTCTCTTTATCTCTAGAGTCAACTGCAGAGTATTAAAGAGTAGAGTTCACTGATTATCGCATACATGTACCTAAATGTGGACAAATTCCGGGCAACGAGTCTAGATGGTAATCTGATTTTACATCCAATTTGCATTAAAACCACGCGCCGGCCATATTTGCGGAACTTTCAGGGGCTTTAACTGTGTTACTGCGGACTGTTTGACACAGATTAGATACAAATAAGTTGGTCAAGGGCGTGTCGAACCACGCTCAGTGAAGGGTTCCGTAGCCAGTACGGTTGTATCTTAGGTATATTACCTTAAGTCAATTTTGCAGTTGATTTTAGTCATTTTGCATGCACATTATATAAATGTACTTCGACCGGGTCAGGCCCGGGCGTGCGGAAGGACGGACAGAAATACAACTGTAAGTGATCCTATAAGGGTTCCTTTTTTCTTTTGAGGTACGGAACCCTAAATATAGGCTGCATTTTACAGATTTCAAATCTGTAGTTTCGGTCTTTTCGTTCCGGATCTTGGTAATACCAAAGAATTAAATAAAAGGTGATGTTTTTTATTTCACCAAAGAATACAAGTTTCTTATAAATTCGCAGTACTGACATTTGTGGTTTACATTAAAACTTTCAGACGGCTCGCAACAACGATAATGATTGTGACTAATTTATTCCAAATTAACTATTTTCCAAAGCGATGAACTGTTGTTATGACTGAGTGACGTCACGCACTTCATAACTCATTTGTGCGGATAGAATAGAATAGAATACTCTTTATTGCACACCAACAAAATTAAAAATACAATAAAAATACACAAAAATTAAGGTAAGTACAATGGGTGGTCTTATCGCTAAAAACGATCTCTTCCAGACAACCTTTCGATGGACAGGACAAAACAAAATCAAAAAGACGGCGGTGTATCTACGAGTATGTTCATAAACCTACATAAACTACCTACACTTACTAATAAACTAAATATATGTACTTATAAATATAATAATATATACTTATATATAAACTACAATAAAGGAGATAAACATAACGATAAACTAGCAGTGCGTAGACAAAGAAAGGAAATGGTTGTATACCTTAGCTTTAAAGATAGGAAGAGATTTAGATGATCTAATACAGAAAGGTAAAGCGTTCCACAGCCGCACAGCTTGAACTGTAAAGGAGTCACCATAAAATTGAGATCTGTGGACAGGGGTTTGGAGACTTAGAGCTTCAGATGAGCGTAGGTTTCGATCATGCGCCTGGTGCAAGAACACAAAACGCTCCTTTAGATAGGATGGTGAAGAAGGATTGAAAAGAATGTTAAAAAGAAGGGACATAATATGTGGGATAGCTGGTAGAGTTTTCATGCAGAAGTTTGAAATGAAAAAAAAAATGCACTTTCAGAGCAATTAAACATTAAATTAAATCAACAAACAAAAAATTTCATTGATATTATATGCAACCGCGGACAAAATATTAGGTTGGGGAAAAATTTTCTTCGCATTTTTTAAGAAAATTCAAAACATTTTTTAATATAGTTTATATTAATATACTTTTTACCCGACTACACAGAATGAGGCTAATGTTTTTGAAAAAGAGTGTATATGCTCTATTGGTTTCTTTTATATTCATGTGTAAACTGATGGCATATTAAATAAAGAACTTTAAATAATAATTTAATAAATAATGATTATAAAAAACAGTGTTACAACCTCCTAGCTGAGAGCTGAGATCTCGGAAGTCTCCCATAAAAAAAAAAAAAATTCTTTGTAAGACCTACAGTTTGATTCAAATTATCGGTAACGGGAGTTCATGTTAATTGGTTATACTTTTTGGGGTAGAAATTACAGGTATTCTGGATTTCAGACTTTTCCTTATATTTGTGTTACTAAAGCTACACGCATATCAAATTTCAGCACTGTGGGACTAAACCCTGTAAATTTTGTCAAAATTCAGTATTTATCATGGCTAATAACTTATAATCTACAAGGTTTAAATTAAAAATAAAACCGGATCGAAATGTAGGTACTGATAAAGACCTTTCATTAGACGTGACACTTGACCGGGTAGTCCAATTTTGTTTATTTTTATTTTTACCCCTCTTGAACCCCAATATCTCAAGAGCCTGGGGGGGGGTCCTTGAAACATTTTCAGCTCATTTAGCCATCACTACCTACCTATATATGAAATTTCATGATGATAGGATCAACGCTTCGAATAATATAACGCCGATTTGCCCAAGTTGATTTGGAGATCTCGCTTCGCTCGATCAACCAACCGCAATCAAGCATTTGACAAGTTCGCGTGATGAAACGAACACATTTCCCGTGGGAAATTGATTTTCCAGGCAATCCTGACAGGAATCGAATCTGTGATTGCGTCTGTACCTTTAGCTATTTGAAGACTTTATCAAATGGAAACAAGATACTGGTCTTGGACAGTGTAGACACTTGCTGATTATGATCAACTATGAGTAAGTAATAGAAGTAAATCATGTTATTAATTATTGCATGATAACGATAATTTTGATAACATAATTGAAAAAAAAAACTGTGATGATTTTAAGGGTTAATAGGTCCTACAGTACCTTTCTGTTATCCTTATTTCTAAAATATCCATTTAGTCTACCCTGATAATATGATACCCAGCATATTTCATGCAATGAATAGTTCATCTGGCTTCTTCGCTAGCAATGCAATGGGCAGAAGTAGTATCGAGATATTCAATTGGTCTATAATATTCAATTGAAATATGCAAAAAGGCTTCAGTGTTACACCTACACTATTACATCTTTATGTCTCAAGTTGATGGATGCATGGTTACCACTTAATATCAGGTGGGCCAAATGCTTGTTCCATCTCTAGGTAGTATAAAAAAAGATTATAATACCGTCTATCAGGCATCTTGCAATACATCCAGTCGGTCTCAGCGTACTCCAAGCCATCCGCGAAGAACAGAGTGCGTCTAGTCATGATGCCTTTCCTCCATTCACCGCGGAGTATCGCTCCACTCGGGTATCGCAGTTCCCCTTTCCCGTGAAACATTCCGTCTTCAAATTCACCTTCGTATATCACTTCTGGTGGTGAAGAACGTATTTTGAGAGAACGTAGGATAAAAACTATCAACATTATCATTAAAACAGCTATAGAATTTCCACTGCTAAACATAGGCCTCCCCCATAGATTTTCAGAGCGTTCAACCTTGGACGGCCTGCACACCGTTATCAGAACGTCTTTCCATCTAGTGGGAGGCAGTCCTACGCAGAACTTTCCAGTGCGTGATCTCCACTCTGGAACCTTTCTACCCCAATGGCCGTTAATTCTTCGAGCTGTATGCTATAAAAAACCTTAATGGTACCAAACGCCAAACGCCGGTATTTATCAAACGCTTCTGTGAAATTCTTCTTTCGCTTTGTTATGATATTGGTGATGATTCAATTTTCCATATGAATTTCGTGAGTAGAAAGCTGTATAACTATGTTCCGAACTTAGACGAATAAAAAGCATTCATTTTTTAGTCCGTGATCCTATACCTACTTTTTGACAGATTCTCAACAAAACGCGCGCTCTCGTTTCAAGGATTTCCTCAAAAAATTAAGAAAGTTATGACTCACCCTATCATGTAGAGTTCATCAGATACTTTAATGAAAAAAAATCATGGGCGGAATTCTCATACAAACATTACTGTTCAACATAATAATATATAAATAAATATTGCTGGACATATCACACAGCGCTATCTAGCCCCAAACTAAGCAGAGCTTGTATGAGACCAGATAACTGATAGAATACTTATACACTTTTTTTTTTTGTAAATACATACTTATAATACATAGAAAACACCCAGACACGGAACAAATATCTGTAGATCATGCAAACATTTGTTCCGTGGCGGTAATCGAACCCGCTACCTCCTGCATCTCAGCTGGCTATACGCCCACTGCGCCACGGAGGTCGTCATATCTTTGCATGATGAACCCATAGGTCCTTTCGCCACTATTCATGGAATCCTAGTGTGGGAAATACGTATGTGGGTTTTAGGACATGTGTAAATAATATATTATTATTTATTTTCCTTTGAGACTTGCCATTAGGAAAGGTGTAAGTGCCATATCCACTCATGCCGAGGACGTCCCAAGTGCCTTCGTACTGCGACCCGGTCGGAAACTGCTTTGTGGAACGATGTGCCCGGGGGATATCCAGTGACACTGTTCTGAAAACAATGTGAAGAAGCACAGGCTATATATCATAATTTACGCTGTGGGTTTTTGAGCCTTGGCATAAAAGCTTTAAAGCACAAAAAATAATATTAACATAGTAAATATTTTGACATAACTAAGTGTTCTCCAGTGTTCTTACAGTTTCAATATAGGGCGTTTGATAATATACGCACAAAAATGAAAGGGGTTATTTTGGTGAGCATAATAAATACATTTGTGAAATTGTACCATAGAAATGTGAAATTTATTGTAGGCATGTAAAAACAAACACTTAATCAAACTTATGTTGTGCTATTGCATAATACTTGCCATCTAACCACAGATACTGTATTGGTGACGTCTCGAGATATCTCTTGTTGTCCCTTTCTAGCCCAAAACCAGCAGCCATTTCCGAAAGAGATATCAAATCGGCCTTTGTTCTTGGATGTCGATTGCAAGAGTAGGCAGTAAGTTTTATATAGAATTAATCACCTAAACTTAGTCGATTTTCTTTAAAATTTGATAATACAACTAGTAGTTTTTTTTCGAGAAGACTTTTTTATGTATTGAGAAACCGTCACTTGAATATCGTCAGTATATTACCAAACATAATGTATATGAATGTAATACTTTTGACCCATAAGCACTAGAGGAGAACAACGTATTTTTTTCATTTAAATGAATCTATGTGCTAGAACCAATAATCGAAGATATTTGAATGAATGAAAGATATATATCTAATGAATTTCACCATCGACAAGACCCTGGGTTTATTAATCTTCTAACTCTAACCGCATTATACAAAAAAATTGTTTACATCACCTAGTATAAATTTATTTACCTCTTTCTTTTTTCAAACGACCAAAGGAGAGTGTACTATAAATAATCTAGTGACAAGATCAGTGAATGAACAAGCACAGTAAATGATTTAATGAGATATAATGAGTATAATCACTGGCAAGTGATCGTGAGATGTGGAGGAACATGGGGGAGACCTTTGCCCAGCAGTGGGAAAGTATAGGTTAAAAAAAAATAAAAAAATGAGTATAATGAGCAATACTTGCACTCCTCGTTGTGTGCTTCTGAAAACTTCCTCATGAGTTCTTCCCATTGCGAGACGCGCTTGTTGGTGTCTCTGGAAGTCGACATTGACGCTTTTATATTCTCTGCAATTCGTTTACCAACTTTATGGATATAATTAAATCTGTCTATAGCATTTGAAATATCCATAATTATGTTTGCAAATAATACGAGTAAAATTTGCTTAATGTTCAGCAGAATTCTAAATATTAGGATACTAAGTTCCTATTGGTAGTCATGAAAAATTACGTTGGTCATGCCATGACGAAGTAAATCTAATAGGTAATTTAAATTCAAAGGTACCGTGAATAGAATAATGAATGGTTTTTTCCCTTATAACGATTTCTTTGCGCAAGCCTCCGTGGAAGATTTTTTTAAATTTCTAGTCTTATGCAAATTCAATTCTATTCATTTAATTATTTTCAGATGTCTAAGATTCATATTTGTTAGTAAAACTTATATGGAAGTAAATAATAAATATTGCTGGACATTTCACACAGCGCTATCTAGCCCCAAACTAAGCAGAGCTTGTACTATGGGAACCAGATAACTGATAGAATACTGATATACTTTTTTTTGAAGTTATACTTCTTTTGGCGCGATGGAGAAAAATGATGAGAGTGAATTTTTACGATGCGCGCGCACACCGACACCTAAATTTAACAGCATGAAGTTAGTTCTAGGTGGTACGAAAATTGATAACTATGTTCAAGTTGTATATTCTAGTATTTTTATATGTAGAACACGTGTTTCGTAAGGGTACAATTAAACAGTGTGAATAAATAAATATTATTTTGGTGTTTTTATTAAATCAATTTCATATACGACGGTGATACTAATAATTTATTTAAATAAAATCTTTTTGATTAATTTTAATATTTATCGTTAATCACTACTGCATTTTAGTTATTTTTTTTTCCATATGCCAAAGAAGTATAACTTCTAACGCGTGTACATAAGTACACACACTCTTTTTTTTCTAAATATGTACCTACATACTTATAATATATACTTAGGTATAGAAAAACAATCAAACCGAACAGAAAATACAACAACAAATACAACAAGAAGAACAGAGAAAGAAAATAAATCGTTGACTCCATTACGCTGATGTTCCCGAAGCTTCGGGACGATACATCCCGCAAACCATCTCTTCTGTAAAAAAAACTATAATGACGTTTTATACTCGGTAACACTAACTTGTGACTTACGTGGAGATGGATGGTATTTTCTCTGTCATTCTAGATGCAACTGAAAAAGAAAATTGAATGTTGCTTTAGTTTGAAGAGTATGGATGTCAGTTATGGGCATATGTAAGCTTCAGAGTAGGAATGCTAAGAGTACAAGACCTAGAGCCTGATTGTATATACTATATACAATCAGGCTTCAGCAGTCAAAGTATTGAGCAGTCAGTTCAAAAAGCCAACAGAACGGTTGAGTCATTTTGGAATCACATATTATAAATGCGAAAGTTTGGATGTTTGTTTGATTGTTTGTTTGTGTGTTACTCAATCACGCCGTAACGGCTGAACCGATTTCGATGAAATTTAGTATATATGTAGATTATAACCTGGATCACCACATAGGCCCATAAAGCAGTTCCCATGGGATAAAAATGGGGTGTCAAGTCAAATTGCAACAGTGAGTTTCTAGGTTACCTACACATTTAGTAGTGTAACGCGTACGAAGTCGTGGGAAACAGCTGGTGCAAAATATATCACGCAGCTTTGAAAAGTGAGCGGACAACTAGGGCAGCCTTGTGAATTATTTGTAGCCTCATGCGCGGGCTCCATGGAATATACAAGATCTATGCAAAAACTGATTGTTTTTATCACCACAGTAGGTCAACAACCGCGACAAGCCAACTGAGTCATTGTTAATCTATGTATCAAGGCTAGCCCTCGAAACAAAGGATCACGGGAAATCTAAGGAGAAATGCACCGTATTGTCGGATGCTCAGTATGCAAGTCGTGAGGCGGTCATGGTCATGTCACTACATGCATTATTTATATAGAAAGAGTGAAACTGTCCTGCAATATACCTACAAAACAATACAATTATTGTATCCGGTACGAAGACTTCAGAATTAACCATACTATTATATGGGTGCATGACCATAAATATTTCGACAACTTCCATGCCCGTGGTGGGCCAGTACCCAACTGAGACGCAAGAGGTTGTGGGATACTTGATCTACTACTTGATCTGCGAGTATTTGTTGTGTGTCGGATTATTTTGTTCCTAATACCCATGATATAAGGAATTCTAAATACATGGACATTTCACACAGCGCTATCTAGCCCCTAACTAAGCAGAGCTTGTACTATGGAAACCAGATAACTGATAGAATACTTATGTACATTTTTTTTGTAAATACATACTTATAGTACTTATATAAAGAAACAACCAGACCTGGAACAAATATCTGTAGATTATGCAAACATTTGTTCTGCGGCGGGAATCGAACCCGCTACCTCCTGCGTATCAGCCGGCTATTCGCCCACTGCACCACGGAGGTCACCATTACGGGCACCTTCAAATTTTCCGCATTGTGCCGCGCGGAGGCAGCGCATCTGCAGCGCTGCGGCTGCGCTGCTTTATAAATCTATATAAATAACCGCAGCGCTGCACACAGTCACGCGTTTTTTATTCAGACGCGTGGCCTCCGCGCGGCACTTTGTGGCAAATTTGAAGGCGCCCTAAGATGTAATAGAAGGTTTAAGAAAGAGAGATAAGAGAATAAAGTGATAGATAAAGCATAAAACATGATTCGCTTCATCCAGGGTATACCTTTGGGCAAAGTCCTAGAATAATAAATGAATTGATTTAAAAAAAGGCTTACATAGACATAATTAGTTATATTTCTAGGATACCTAGAGTGTTGTGTCTTGTGGTTCTGCACTGCAACCTTGTTATCTACATCAAATACTTTGATACCTTGCTTCAAGTTTAAAAACTTGTGTTTAGACGCAAATAATCTCTGCTCGATACACATAGGGTGGGTATGGCAATGTAGGTATGACTGACTATAGTTACTATAGGTTTAAGATAGCCAGACTGAGTTTTATACTATTAGGAGTAGGTATGAATTGGTTATATTTTGTACAATGGACGGTCGTGGTCAGCACCCGTATGAATTATTTATAGAGAAAGAGTGAAACTTGTTTTGTCGGACAATACGTCTGTGCATGATCCAAGATCCGGTATGAACTGACTTTTCTAGAAGCCTACTCATGATATTACTATAAAAGGTGTTTTAAGTACCAGCTGCTGGCTAGTCGGACAACGAATCGCAGGTTAGTTGTGCAGTAGTTGCTTTTTGGTCACCGATTTGTGTTAGAATTATATAATTAAATACATATTTATATATAATAATGGACGGTTACTATGTCAGTAAAGTGTAACTTGAATAATTGATAAAAGTAGTTAATATGAATCAGGATATAGAAATTGTAAAACATCAAATAAAGTCTTGCATTGCAATTTATTAATTTAAATTGTAATAATATCTAAAATGTATTCAGGATTAATCATATAATTTAAATAGATTTTTAAGGTATAAAATAATGCAAATAGATTTATAATTAGAATTAAGATTAATTAATTATTGACCAACACCAAGGCTATGCTGAGACTCAACCCGTTCTCCGCTGTGCTGAGAAGGAAAGCACTCCTCGATCAGGCCAGGAGGACCAATGTTAAGGCTCTGGCCCTCGCTGAGAAGCAAGGAATCAAGCTGGCTCCGTCAGACCCTGCCATGAAGACCGAGGCGCTCCGCGAGAGACGCAGCAAGACCATCAAGACAGCACTAACCAAGAAACCCAAGAAGCCAGTCGCGAAAAAGACCGCGCCTCCAGCGCCTAAGAAGAAGGCTACGAAAGTCGCTAAACCAGCTAAGAAGTGATGGGACTAATAAAAGTTTTTTTATTTATAATAAGAATTATAATAATGTTTCCGGTATAAAAACAAGATGGCGATTATGGCATTATTGTGATCGCAACTGAGACAGATGGCCATAAATAAATAAATAAATATTGCTGGACATTTCACACAGCGCTATCTATCCCCAAATTAAGCAGAGCTTGTACTATGGGAACCAGATAACTGATAGAATACTTATATACTTTTTTTTGTAAATACCTACATACTTACAATATATAGAAAAACATGCAGACTCGGAACAAATATCTGTAAATCATGCAAACATTTGTTCCGTGGCGGGAATCGAACCCGCTACCTCCTGCGTCTCAGCCGGCTATTCGCCCACTGCACCACAGAGGTCGTCAATACAATAAACAATACATACAATAAATTGTGGATTTATCAGAAACAAGTCTTTTACACTTCTACCTCGGCTAATCTCATATTTGTGACCTGCCGATTGCGGACCAGTCGCGAGCTAGTCACTGATTGGTCGTTGGATAGTTGCGGGGTGGTTGGGGGTTAGACACTGTCCGCCAGTTGTGGGTTAGTTGCGGACTAATAGCTGACTGGTCGCCGGTGAGTTGCGTATAGTCGAATGTTTATTACTCAATCAAATCGCAACTGTAAAATAAAGATGAAATTTGTGGATAACATTTTAGTTGAGGACGGGATATAACATGGATGAAACATTAGTGGTACTTTTATCACGACAATACGCGGATAAAGCCGTGAATCGAAGCTTGTTCTTCATAAAACATTGATTGAACTTCTCTTAACTTTATTTTGATTTGTTTCGGAGTCTGACCGCAGGAAAGTAATTTCGAGCAATACCAGTCGATATCAATATCAAAGTTGTGGAGATTAATGGGATAAGTTATAAAGAATCTGATTTGTAATATCGATAATGTTATACATATTAAATTAATATATTGAGATATTCATAGATTAAACATGTACATTATGTTGTTCATATTTGGAATTTTAAAACGATAAGACTTATAATTGAAAATGTTATTACCAATAAAGAATCGAAAATCCCAAAATAATAAAGTGCATATTGTGACATAGTCGAGACTGCTAAGTCCTGACTCTACTCTACCCTTGGATGCTTCGTGTCGTATCAGAACTTTGATCATTTTTTCACACCTAGACCAACAATAAATAAACTTGAGAGCAAAAAAATCGCATATTCATGATTTTTTGACATAACTAAAAAAAAAACAAAAAATATTATGTTTCTGTAATGCAGATTCATAGTCTATTTTAATACCTATCCAGTGGTATCTGATTTGTCTTTCAATCATTACATAAAAATGCTTTTGTGGATCAATAACAAAAATGCATGTTTAGTAAAAAATTCTTTATTCAAGTATTGGTGTCAAAGTTTGAAATTAAAAGATAAAATAAATTTAAAGTTTGTTATTAATACCGAGTGTTCCCTCCCCTAGCCTGAATCACTGACTCCATCCGTGTTTTCATTGATGTTACTAGACTTTTGATAAAGTCTTGAGGAATAGCCTCCCATTCCTCTGCGATCGCCTGTTGCAGCTCCTGTAGAGTCGATGGAGGAGCATCTCGGCCTCGAACTCTTCTTTTCAGCTCGTCCCATAGATGTTCGATGGGATTGAGGTCTGGGCTTCGAGCTGGCCACTCCATAACGGTCACACCCACCTCTTGAAGGTACTCGATCACTATGCCAGCAGTATGCGGTCTTGCATTATCTTGCATAAACAGAAAGTTTTCGCCGATAAACCCAGCAAAAGGTACGACGTGGCTCTCGAGTACTTCCTCAATGTATCGTATGGAAGTCAATCCTCTTGATTGGCGACCAGTATTCGGTCCGGTGATGAAGGCAAGCTCGGTTTTTGCTTATGGAAGCAAAAACCGAGCATTCAGGCATGTCTATGGAGACATGCCTCCCCAAAACATGATTGATCCACCGCCATAGGCGACACGTTCTGTTATGCAGCATTGGGCAAATCGCTCTCCCGATCTTCTATACACCTTCCCCCGTCCGTCGTTGCCATGCAAGCACATCCTGCACTCATCAGAGAACAGGACTGCACTCCACTGCTCTTCGGTCCAATTCAAATGGTCTCGAGCGAACTGAAGGCGGGCTTCTCGGTGGGCTGGGGTCAATTTCGGCCCGTTTGCTGGCATGTGTGCAGTCAGGCCACCTTCTCTCAATTGTCTTCTGACTGTCCACCGGCTAACTTCTACTTCACGAACTTCTTGAAGTCGTTGGCCCAGTTGAACTGCGTTCAAACGACGATTTCTTAAAGATGTCGTTATAAGAAAGCGGTTATCACGCTCTGTTGTAGCACGGGGACGGCCCGATCCTTGTCGCCGTTGGTAGCCACCAGTCTCTTGATACCTCTGGTATACACGCCGAACGGTAAATCGGCTCAAACTCAATTGTCGAGCCACTTGACTTTGCTTAAGCCCCGATTCAACAAGGGCAACCACTTGAGCGGCTACTTCTGGTGTAGTATCCATTTTCGTGTTCCGTTTGAAGCCAATATCAATAGAGAACCTTTCACACTGTACGTTGGTATGCAAATGATGACCATTTTTTTTTTTTTTTCGAATGGACTAATCTCGCTGTTGGCCTCTGAGGCCGTGACAGCTTAACCGAACTTTTGGCGAGCGCAGATGGCGCTCAGCCCAGTAAGTTTTATAGGCAACTAGCGCAAGGGCACCACTTAGGTACGAACCTCGGCTTGGGCTGTTGCCGGGATGGGGATAGGAGAGAAACGCCCGGGTACATGTCTGTACCTCGTATAAGCGGCGACTGAAGGGACTCGTCGACCTCGCCGGCGAGGTCGGTGTTTCTGTGAAGTGTTTGCTCTGTCTGATATAGATGACTCACCTTCCGCATTAGCAGAGGTGATTTCGTCATCCGGGTCTCCGAGAACGTGTCTCAGACGACGGAGGATTAAATGATGACCATTCCCTCAATATGCACTCTTTTATACCTGCGATAAATCCCGCCGCCGGCCTTACCTGGATCGAGCGACATAAGGGGGTCTATTGTTTTGTTGCTAATGAGTTGTTTTTAAAGGTAAATGTCAACCCTTTATCAGTTCTGCGAATGCCTAGATTATGCACTTTAATTTAATTTGATTTTAATTTGCTGTAAGCTCCAAATAAAAAAAAAATTAACTTTTAAGTAAAAATGTGCGGATGTGCGATTTTATTGCTCTCAAGTGTAGATGCAGATTGAATCATCATGCTCACCCCGTATACACCCACTACTGGGCAAAGTCCATCAATTTAAGCCAAATTTAAGCGTATCGCATACAGACTTTTCTGAAATCAGTAAAATATAGGAATATGAATATTTAGTTTTGTCCAAATAGGAGAATAAGGAGTCAGTGGGCAGAGCGGGTGATATAAAGATTATACTATCCTGATTTTATTATTAATTCAACATCAGATAAATCATCGGTAGAAACGAAATACCAGTTATGGACCACGCCAATACATTTTTGTATGGTTGTGGTGCCTGACTGATGAGACTTACGTTTTACTATTTTCCAGTAGATACTTTTTGTAACAAATAATCTTCAAAAAACAGAAATAATTCATAAATATTTCATCCTTCATGACGTCAATAGTGACAATGTAAACAGAATTGATATCTTTCTCTATGGAATTGCTATTTTAAAATGAGTTCATCTTTCAAATAAAAGTATTTATATTCTTAGAGCTGCCGCCCACTGGGCCACTAATATAGGCCACAGCAAAACCACTAGTGGCCGTAACATGTTGCAGACGAGATCCTTCATACATTTTGCACGGCATCGGTGCGAACTGAGCATTCGAGTGGCCGCGTCCGGGCCACAAGCTGCGGGAGTGGTCAGCGCTTTTGTGTTGTGTATGGCCGCGTTTTGGTACTCGCCTTCCGCGTAATCAACTCTTAGCATAATCCACAATGTATAGAAATACATGGTTAATCTCCGAGGTTGACGACCTCCGTGGTGCAGTTGGCGAATAGCCGGCTGAGACGCAGGAACGGGTTCGATTCCCGCCGCAGAACAAATGTTTGCATAATCTACAGATATTTGATCCGGGTCTGGATGTTCCCATAGTACAAGCTCTGTTTAGTTTGCGTCTTGCTCTTATTAATTATAATCAAAGTGGAAGTGGATCTACCGAGTGGATCCCAAAAGACAGAAAACGACCACGTGGCAGACCGCGACGCCGATGGAAAGACGAACTCGACTCGTATATGGAAGACTGGACTACACAAGCGTATGATAGAGTGGAGTGGAAGGAAGGAAGGGAGGCCTTTGCCCTGCAGTGGGACAGTACAGGCTTCAAATAAATAATAATATAATATATATAATAATCAAAGTACCTAACTTAGTAAGTGAGTTAATAGTTTAGTTTAGTTAGTAAAAATGTACAGCTGGTATTAACATACATAAATGCTTCAAAGTGCAACAACCATAACTGTGAACAAGAACCGCTTGTTGAACGACGATTGTAAACTTGACACAATGCCGTGAGAAAAGAAGCGCTTGCTTTTTGCGTAAGGCCATTCATAATTTATGTAGATTACTCTTATTTCTCAATTAGGTGGTGACTTGTTTGTATCAATTATTTTAATTATGTATTTTGATAACTGTATAATTGTGTCATAAAGAAAAGATATGTTCGCGAGTCTTTTTCTTCGTAAGTAATTCGTCATTGCAGAAGATCGTGCTTGTCTTGAAAAACTTTAAAGGAGGTACATCAAGCTACTTCCAAGCAATCCTCTTCAACTTCTCTTTGGCAGGACGTGCCACAAAGAGTGCTGTCAACGCCTTCTTTTTTTTTATGTCAATGGCTGTTTGACTTCTAAATTTTATTAGCCCAATAGAGAGCAAAGTCAACACCCCTCTCTGTTGCCTGGTATAAGTCTTTTCGTGTGCAGGTGGTTAGGCTGAGAGGATATGCATGAGCAGGTGGGCCATTGTTTTTAAGGTGGCCCCAGTGGCACTGGCTCCGGAATGGGTCGATGTATCCCCATTTGGCTAGATTGTTTAGGAACTTCCAAATTGGCCATTGCAGCTTGTAGCCGGAAGGAAGATGCTCCGCTGGTGGAATGTAATCAGGAGAGGAGGGGGATGGGAGAACCATACTACGCTACTGCTGGGCTTTTGTCCGTAGGTCAACGTGTTGACTTGGTAAGATCAACGGGTAGGTGATCGACTAAAGACAATGCTGATGTATAGAGGCTGTAATCATCGCAGGTAATACGTTGGCTCGGAGATCTTCCCGTTGTACTGACCAAGTAAAAGTTGCGTTTTTTAAAGCTTACTGTTGGAGCTTTTACACGGGAACCAAAAAATCAATGGACGCCCTACGTATCCAATGTAATTATATCGTCCGGATGATGCTGCGACAACCCCTATATGTTAGTACCACATGGCTGATGGCGCATTGATGATGGCTTTCACGCCAAATACTGTATCTAGAATAGAATAGAATAGAATGGAATAGAATAGAATAGAATAGAATCAAATAGAATCGAATAGAATCGAATAGAATCGAATAGAATAGAATAGAATCGAATAGAATAGAATAGAATAGAATATATTTATTTGACACACACAAAGAAACATAGAACTGATCCCAAACAAAATAGTAGACAGACAGGAAAAATACAGTAGAATGAGATATTATAACATGAGTAGAACACAGCCAGTAGGTAGGTGCACTAACTAGTCCCGCTCCGTGCCACGCATGCGCAAACAGGTCCTGCCTCAGCTTTAAGCTCCTTTGTGCAAAGCAGCGCTGGTTTTCAGGCAGAGATGGTATGCATCTCTGATGAGAAGAGTACGGGACAATTGCAACAACACCCTGACGCCGGTGGCTGAGTTTTGGAAATATCCGCTCTGGAAGTGCCTTGTAATATACTTCCTCAGTTGATCATCGTGGGCACAATTGGTGGCTTTACTAGTTTTTGTTATATTTTTATTTAACTTTATTTACTTTAACAGATCACTCTTGCATTTGTCTGTCTATCGGTATTTTGATCTTCACGAAATGCAGTGAAATATGGCAGAGCTTTTGTGACGGTTTCAGTTACCAAAGCTTCTTCATGATAACTTATTTAACTTCTCCAATAAAAACTTCGTTTGTATTTTTCAGGCCAAAGAAGTTTCAAGTATAGTTACAGTCGGAATTTGTCATAATTTAAAAGCCATTAGAGAAGCTTAAGTCCAGCTTCACTGTACTTCGGTCTACGAAAATAGATAGGGTTAAATTCTGTAGAATAAAATAAATGTTATTTCAACTCTTTGCCTTTATGCTTTTCGGAAGACCTTTAAAAGATTTACTAAACGTATTTACCGACTATACGTTTAAATTTGACTTATTTGTATGATTTGACAACTCTCTTAAACATTATTTAGCTACTAAATACGGGTATCGTTGCGCAAGTCGACCTTAGGTTTTAGTTTTTATGCAGTCATCATCAATTATGAGTGCAAAGTTGACTGATTAATAGCGTTTTTAGATTTGACATAAAAATATTGACTATTTTTTTATGCTGCTTTTGCTTGCTTTTGATGCTGACTATTTTTTTAGAATAAAATTATAGCCTATTGTTAAATCAAGTTTCTATCAGTAAAATATTTTTTTGTATCGATTCCGTAGTTTTTGAGACCATCTACAAACAAACATATGAACCTCATCTCTTTTTAATGTTAGGGTAGTTTAGATGAACGGGTATTTTTTTACTCAAACAAAACTTTCTACTTGGCAATGTGTAGATTATAATCAAAAGCTGAGCTGCAAAACACATGAACTTTTCACTAGTTACCTACGTCATGTATTATACTACTTAATATAAATAAAGATGTTATGAGAGCTATAAAATCTCCAACAGCACATAACTGCATCTACACATTCTCCACACATATAGTCCGTCCACGCTAAATCTGCATAACTTGCCGTACCAAACGATTCGCTTCAATTCTCATTGTTAGTTGTTTTTTTCAGACCACTGTAGTCTCAAAGTCTTCAAGTACAGGGTGAACAGGTTCTCTCCGGGCAAGCCGGGTCCATCTTCGACACACAATCACTTACTAACCACTTAATTTACGGTTAGAAACCGCCCCGTACCGCCTCCAGTGTTCATTCCTTTCGGTAGTTAAAGCAGCACAATGCGGTTGGCAACCGGCCCGTCCGTGTGTCCTGCGCCGCGCTTTGTATCAAGTGTTATCTCATAATGAGATGCATACCTACAAAACTCGGTAGCCGCGGCCATTGCATCCCGATGCGTGGCCTCGTCTCGCCTCGCACAGCAAGAGCTGTATTCCAGTATAACGATATAATTGTTACCATTCTGCGTTTTGCAGACGGACCGTGGGCGTGGATTATCTCATTTGAAACAATGCAGCCAGACTTATACCCATTGTAAAAACATCCGCCTCAGTGAAGCCATAAAATACGAGCTGTACTACCGAATAAAACATAAAGCTTTGTCCCACAAAATTCGTTTTAAAGGAAAAGTGAAAAACTCGTGAAAATGAGCTTTTGAGTTTGGACTTGAATGAAACTGTGCGCTCGGGGCAGCTTTTCAGTATTTTTAGGGTTCCGGAGTCTATATGGTACACTTAATTGCATATTCGCAGTCACCATTCGTAATTTTGTTCATGTGCCGTCACAAGCAACCAATGGTTTGATCCGTTTCCGCTTTTAGGCAACCTCAGCGCTTTTTTTGTGTATATTTTACTAAAAAATAAGAAACAACTACAATATATATGTAAGGGTACAGTCTGTGTTAGTACATGCAAGGGCGGATCCAGCTTTGGTGCCAGGGTCACATAGTCGTGGTCAATGTCATGTGTTATGTTTAACAATTTTAATTAGTGGTCCACCTAGGTCCTGGAACCAGTCATGGGGGGGTAATGACCCCCATGACCCCCCTGCCCCTCTGGATCCGCCCTTGAGTACATGGTATATCATGTGTGAGGTATTGATACTGCAATCCTGTCCCCGACGTTAGCCACAGGTTAGATAAATTAGTTTCATAAAAAGAAATACTCCAGCTAGAGGGTCTGTTAGAGGGTAACATAGATTATTAAGTTGTAGGTACACACAATTAAGACCAACCCGCGTTCGTGAGATAAAACGAATTGATTTGAGATTTGCCTTATCCCCTACCAAAAAGTCTCTTTTCGTCATTGACTGACGAAAGAAAGAGTTCATCTAATGTGTAATTTTTCATGCTATTTTCCAATACCGTCTGATATAGACCGTAAAAAAGAATACACACTTCTACATTATCATCAACCTATAGCAGTTCAGTCTCTTCCAAGGTGCACCATTAACCCCAATCCTCAGCTCTTCTCATCCAATCTTTGCCAGACACAGCGCGCAAATCGTCACTCCATCTAGCCGAGGGCGTCCTACACTTCGCTTGCCTAGACGTGGTCTCCCTCCACTCCAGAACACGTTTACCCCAACGGTTATCGGTTCTGCCCACTTAGAAATTTGTTAAATTTAACCATATTCTTGAAAGCCCTAAGTACATTCGATTGCGTGCAAATGAAAATTAAGTAATGGGAACATTGTCCAATAGAAAAGTATGTAATTCTGTGTGTCAAAACTTTCTCTGGAACGAATCGCTAAATGGTCGTTACTAATTATTAAAGAGTGTGGAGACACAATGTGTTGGGGACAATAGCGTCTGTTGCTAAGCGCTGTTCATGAATACGGAAGATGTGATTAGAAGTTCTAGGAGAGAGTGCCCGCGGCCAAATGACACTATGTTCATGTTCAAATTGTACAGTACATCTTGAAGTCATTAGTTGCTGGTGGCTTCTTTGATAGGAATCTAGATGAATAAATAAATAAATAATGCTGGACCTTTCACACAGCGCTATCTAGCCCCAAACATAGCAAAGCTTCTATTATGGGAACTAGATAACGACTATTTTTTGTAAAAACATACTTATAATATACTAAGTTGACCCACCCGTGGTTTCGCACGCTGGTTTGTCAAACATTACCATCCTTCTGCGCAGTTGGGTAAAAAGTAGCCTATGTCGTAACCCCGGTGATCATCTATCTATATACCAAATTTTATCGAAATCGATTCCACCGTTCAGTCGTGAAAAGGTACAAACAGAGTTACTTTCGCATTTATAATATTAGTATGGATAGAAAAATATCCAAACATGGAACTAATATCTGTAGATAATGCAAACATTTGTCCCGCAGCGGAAACCAATCCCGCACTCTCCTTCGTATTAGCCGGTTATTCGCCCACTGTGCCACAGAGGTCGCTGAATAGATAGAAAATACTTTATTGCATTTTATTACACACCATAAAACAAAACAATTGTTTACAACGTAAATCACCATGAACGCGGTAAAACTACTCTCTTATTCCGACTATTGCTTTGAATGAAGAATTAACTTTTTCTAGTTTTAGGGTAATTTAATTTAAATCCATGCTACACTTTTTTATCGTATTCACATATTTCATTTCAATCTAGATCATTCTTGTATGTTTAGTTTAATTGATCGAGCGAAGTGAGATCTCCAAATCAACTTGGGCAAATCGGGGTTGTATGTATGTATGTTTGTTTGTTCGAGGATAACTTTCGAAGCGTTGATCCGATCATCGTGAAATTTAATACATAAGTAGGTAGTGATGGTACAATTTTGGTGTGAATAAATGAGCTCAAAATGTGAGGGGGTTGTTGAGATATTGGGGTTCAAGAGAGGTAAAAAATAATGAAAATGAGACTGGTCAAATAGGCGTCAAATGAAAGTTCTTCATTAGTAAATTTCAACTTTGTTTTTATTTTTTGTTTAATCCTTGTAGTTTTTGAGTTATTAACCATAATAAAAACGAAACTTTGACAAAATTCACAGGGTACACCAGTAACTTCACAATGCTGAGGTATTCGTGTAGCTTTAGGGACACAAATATAGGCAAAGGTCTGGAATCCAGAATAACTGCATTTTGTACCTCTAAAAATAGTAACAATTAACATAAACTCCCTTTACCTGTAATTTGAATGAAACTGTAGGCCAAGTAAGGTGGTTTTTTTCATGGTACTATTTTGATAGTCAAAGATTTTTGTTTTTATGGGAGACTCGCGAGATCTCAGTTAGGAGCGAACCACTAGTTAGTGTTAAGTAGATTGTTATCTGTTTCGTAGATTAATAAATAAAATAAACTAATGAACTCACTAATATTATTTCTCGATCATAGCTCGATTTCGACACAACCTCACGGTAAAAGTCATAAAGTCAGGCCGCTTACGTCGTCACGGACTGTTCGGTTCGAGAACGGGTTACCCTCCTGCGTAGTCAGATAAAAATTAGTTGTGTAATAAAACTCCCGTTTCTCTTTCAGTCTCCACTTTACATTCTTCACTTTCCTAGTCGTTACAATCTCTTAGCACTTATTTAAGTTAACAGCTCAAAACCACGTGGTTAGACTCAGTAGCTCGCATACGACCACCGTTCAAACCTTCGGCCTCCCCACCATCTTTTTTCTGGAAGCGTTGCCAGTAGGCAGAGCAACAATTTTAAATCAATTACATGCATATTAATACTTTTATAACACATTTGCTCGTAAAGGGTCTCTTATTTCACCAATTTCAATATCGTAATATATGTCATTACGTACTTGTGCGTTATTGTAATGTAAAACGCACGAGTTTCTTTTTAATAAGGTAAAACGTACGGTTTATCAAGATGCTCCGTCTAAAACGAACGGTACTTTTTTAAATCTTAGCAAAGAGTTTTTATGTTAGAAAAGTGGTCAACATTTTATGAATAAAATTAAATTTGGGAGATAAAATATAAAAAACAAACATTTAATTCTTTAATTTAATTAATTTTAACACTAAATTACAATCATTTATCTGTAACAAAATCAAAAAAATATTAATTTACTTTATTAGTAATACTGGCTGTTTTTGTGCCTTTGCCTTAGAAAAAAAAGTGCTGATGCGCGCGCATCGCTAATTTGTGAACAAGTAAAAATTATTCCGCGCGGTTTTTCAGAGTTTTATTTATTTCATCGCAAATATGTTATAAAACGTCGTATAACATACGTGCGCTTTGATAATTACAGCCTCTGCTTTCTTGTAGCAATAGCGCCTCGGCTGTAATTTTCAACTTACCGCACTTGCATCATAATGTACTATTACATAATTAAATAAACAAATTCGTTTCTAAAATAGGTATCATAATTTACAATAGCAATTATACAATATTTATTTATAATTAAATTATTCAGATCTACAAACTTATTTTAAATCTCTTTATTCGACTGACTGACTGTACATAATTACTTTTAAATCAACAAATTCATAGCGTTGCTCCTAAAATCATGATTCAATTTATACAATTGTTACTGATTATTGTTAAAGTGATTTACTAAACTAGTCAACGGTAACAGTTGCATAATCAAATTACTGTCCTTTTGTAGATTACCATTTAGATTCTTAAAAATCAACATAATATTTATCATCTCCATAAGCGAATATTCTTCAGAAAGTTATCATACGAACTGTGATGAAAATTTTAATGAGAACAGCGAGTGGGGATTGCGTCCTATGAATCTTAATTCGCCATTGTTTTACATTACAAACGTATGTTATAAGCTTCAGTTTTATGCAATAAATATACCTAAGTATAAAATAATGTTTCGAAACTTTCTTGCGCGTTAAATAATCGTGTCATAATTGTATTACAGTGTCATGTTCATTGTTAGTTTTTGATCTGATTATGATACCATAGAGGTAGAATTTGGAACGTATCTATGTAGCACAACGCTTATATATCACTGGCAGTTTTTTTTAGGAATTTTAAACAATAGTGTTGCAAGCAGGTCAACTAAAAAAGTTACAGACCCGGAGATATGATAAAAATAGGGATGGAGCAAATTATTTTCGGTAGTTCTGTATTTGTACTCTTCAATAACCAAAACTACAATACCACCACCGATATCCAAGATTTTTAAAACCATCTCAAACATTTTCAAGCCTAGGCGGGACTTGAATCCGCAACCTTCCTCTTGATACGAAGATGCACATTATGCTACAGGCTCTTGTCACGTCAGGGTCGAAATTAGTGAGATGATTTAGATTACGACCAAAGCGCCGTTAGCTCCATCTACAGGAAAACTTAGACAGTTTTTTGACCAGTCAGTGGTTCGGATAACATAATAAAAATAAAAAATACTAATCCACCGGTATGTTGAAAAATATTGTATATGTGTGAACAGTTGACATATTTTCTACAACTCATTAATCTCGTCAGCTGATCCTCGTGTACACATAAGCCGGATTTCGCATCCGTCCCTAACCTAGGGATACACCATGCCAATCTGGAACTCGGAGATCACCGTTCAATCAACTTGTTGTTGCAAAGTCTTTTTTTTTTGTAAATTATAGGCTAGCGTTTGACCACGATTTCACCGATGGTAAGCGATGATGCAGTCTACAATGATACACGCTTGTCTAGAAGAAACCTATTCACTCCCGACTTGAATACCCCTAGGTTGTAGTTATCAGGAAACACAGCCTAAGGCAAGGCGTTCCACTCCTAGGCAGTGCGCATAATAAAGGTGGAAGAGTACCGCTTTGTGCATATGGGAGGTATGTCTACCATGTAGCGGTGACGCACGACGGAGCGTCTGGTTGTCCGATGACAGAATGGGGATGGTGGGATCAGGTTGAAAAGCTCCGCAGCACACTCTCCGAACTGCATCCGATAGAAAACCGAGAGGCTTGCAACCTTTCGACGATGCTCGAGGCTGTGGAACCTTGCATCTGCTAACTCGTTGCAAATGAGCTTCTTGGCTCATTTGCACAAATAAAAATCGGTCTTTGCACTGGTCACCTTCAAAGTACGAGGCATGCCTTTTAAGTTTTGTCGTTTGAAGAAAAAAAAACAACTAGAACCTTATAGTACTTTTTATTGTTTTTCAAAGTATTCACCGCGTAGCTTAATACACTTTTCCATTCGCTCAAACCAGCCATTATAACATTTATTCCACTCTAAAGTGGGGGTGTTCAAAATGGCTGACTTGAAAGCGTCGACTGCTTCTTCACCGGACTGGAACCTTTGACCACGAAGACTTTTCTTAATTTTAGGAAATGTAAAGAAATCGTTAGGGCTTAGGTCAGGACTGTATGGAGGATGGTCAAGAATTTCTACTTTTTCCTGCTTCAAATACTCAATCGTTTGACGAGCGCTGTGTGAGCTTGCGTTGTCGTGGTGCAGGATGATGCGTCGCTTTGAGTTAGATTTTCGAAGTTCGGCGATGACTTGTGGTAAACAAACTGTAGTATACCACTCTGCGTTAACCGTTCTACGATCTTCAAGTGCAATAGTCGCAACATGGCCGGTTTTTCCAACGAACGTGGCCACCATCTTCTTTGAAGTGCTTCGAGAACGAACAACTTTAGTCGGCTTTGGCTCGTCTTGAAAGACCCAGATTGTAGATTGTTGTTTGGAATCAGGATCGTAGGCATAGATCCAAGATTCGTCACCACTTATGATGTCGTAGACGTGATTTGACTCCCCTCGGTTGAACCTTTGCAGAGTTTTCTTACACCATCTGACGCGGGCCGCCTTGTGATCGTCGGAAAGCAGATCCGGTATCCAACGGCAAACTAGCTTTCTCACACCAAGCGCTTCATGCAAGATCTTCTGAATGGTTGTCCCTGAGATGCCTAATAGAGCCTCTATCTCTCGATACGTCACATGACGATCTTCGAGAATTAGTTGTCTCACAGCAATGATGTTATCTTCAGTGAAGGCGGATTTTGGGCGTCCTTCGCGAAATCTGTCACTAACACTAGTATGTCCACGCTGGAATTCTAAATACCAGCGTTCGACAGTCCGCAGACATGGGGCTACATCACTGAACACAGATGTTAGCTCTTCTAAACACTGAAGCCGTGTCAGGCCTCTTCTAAAGTTGTAGAAAATTATTGCACGAACATTTTCCTTAGAAAGATTCATTTTCGTACGTGACCTGACAGATTCAAATCGAAACTGTGACTAAACAATAGCATTAATCCTAATACTTTCAACTGTTTTGAGATTCAAAATGTAAACACATTCGAATATAGAACAGTTCCAAATTCAAAATTGCCGGAAAATATGGAAACGACAGAACTTAAAAGGCATGCCTCGTACACGTTCACTAATTTCTACAAAGCTAATATCCTTTGGCAAAAGAAAAACCTTATTGAGAACTCATTATCCTCTAGGGAGTTACGATGATATGTACGAGACACGCAGATAGACAAAAACTTCACATAACTTTTTCCACTTTTTGCATCGGAATTAAAAACAAGATATCATTGCAAAAACTGTTTCTTGAAAATGTTTTTGGTGCATTGGATATGAACCAAAATAAATAAATCCAATAAGTCCTTATCCAACTACAAACGAAATTAGCTATAATTTTTCTTGGCTCCATGTTCTGTCGCCAAGCGAAAGAAGCCTGCTATCTCCACGTTAAATCTATAAGCTCGCTCTAGTTATAGGTATAGTGGAAGCATAGTATTATAATGTAACAGTAGCACAACTCCCTGATGTTACTATAACTATTCTGTATCTATGAGCTAATTACCTTAGCCTTAGCATCTTCCACAGCATTATGTCATACGGTATACTGCTGTGGGGGAGTGCTACAGATATAAACACCGTTTTTGTGCTGCAGAAGAGGGCTGTTCGTGCAATTTATAATATGGGCCCCAGAGAATCATTACGCAATAAGTTTCAAGAAATAAATATTATGACATTCCCTTGTCAATACATCTATGAAAATCTGATGTGTGTTCACAAAAATATTCATTTGTTTAAGAAAAATAGCGATAATCATAATTTTTATACTAGAAATAAAGATAAACTCGCTGTTGCCACTTCTAGACACCATAAAGTTAGTAAATCGTTTAAAGGGCAAGGTGTACGCTTTTATAACAAACTCCCAAGGGATGTACACAAATTGACGATTAACAAATTTAAAAACGTAATTAAATAAAATCTTTATAAAAAAGCCTACTATAAAATATCCGATTATTAGATGATAGAGAAGCTTGGGATTGAAATTGCTCCAACTCGTTCAAAATGTTACAATTTAGTTAAACGTTATTTATTTTCTGTATTGTTATTCTAAAAGGATCATTGAAAAAAACAACCATTCTTGTTTCTTGCCTTTCTTTCCTGGCTTGGTCGCGAAGGAACAGGCAGTAAAATTGACGTTTCAAAGTGATCCTTATGATTTTAATGAACAAGAATATTTGACTTTGACTTTACCAAGGGCCTATGCCCGGTAACTCAGAAGATCAGAGAGCATGAGTAAGGAAACCGATGGACTTTTATGTAAGCATATTAATAAGGGGGTTGTTAAAGGAAACGTTGTTAAAACCATTGATCTTCAACGATGACATCTATCACTTATTAAATCGATTAGATACAGTTAAACTAAGGTTTTTAAGATTTTTACTAAGAACTTTATAGACAAAGAACCTGAAACCTTCCTTTTGAAACAAGGATGCACTGCCAATTGTGCTGCAGGCTCTTGTCACGTCAGGATTGAAATTAGTGACATGATTCAGGTAACGATATAAAAATAAAATACTATTTGAGTTAAACTAGCTTCCTATTCAAAAAAACCGCGTCCGAATCTTTCCATCCGTTTGGGCGTCAAACCTCCTTTGCATCGGGATTTTATAATATGACGAAGGCTTGTATTTGACTTTTGTTGACGTATTACTGTACAACAGATTGTTATACAGTATTTGTGGTTGGCGTGCACTAAAGCTGGCCGACTTCCAGAAAAACCCCTCTACGTCAATAATGCAACACTCGTTACGTAAATAACCCTTTCAGGCAACACACAGTCGTTATCTAATTTAGTTTGGATTGCGCAAGTTGGTTCCTCAAGTGGGCGCCTAGGTACTGCAGATGTTCGAAGTTTCTAGAAAATGGGACTCAGTACCAAACAATACCTAGTATAAAGACAATGGTTATGAGTTAACTAGAACATGATCCTTGTTTAAAATGATTTGGATAGGTAGATAGATATCTATTTGTTTCTCCAGAAATTAATTTAATTCTATAAAAAATTAATACGTGATATTTACCATATATAATATCGATATCTTTCTCATTTTCTTACTTGGGATGAGAAAGAGGGTAGATCGATTTACTTGCAAACAATTCAGGTTACTCCGTGAGCATGGCGCATGCAATGTGCATGCAACTGTGCCCCCAAATAAATATCACGTTTAATTTGAAAATAATGTTGTTTTTGACACACAGAACGGACGTAATTGGGCGTATTTTTTTAAAAGTGTCATATTTTTTGGTCTATATTTTGTAATTTTATTGATATATTCGTGTTCCCTGATATTTAAATTTTATGAAAAATAGTATTAATTATTAATAATTTGTTAATCTCATAAAAATAAGCATTTTAAAATGAACTGTCGTAATAATTATTCCACTGAGTAACAAAACTTTATCTCACACACTGACATAATAAATCGCATTTATTTTACGGAGGTTTGAACCCCTTCCTTTGATCTCTCAAATAGCTGCTGAAATCAGTTTCCATTGCCAATCTAATTCACTTAATTCACACCCAAAAGCTCTACAAACTAATATTAGAGCCTTCACCTTTCTGTAAAATATGGACCCTGAAATTGGTGGGGAAATCCTTGCCACTTCGAGAATTACCTCCTTAATTGGGGAAAGGTAACATAGTTAAGATCTCAGGGCGTCGTTCGACATAAATTAGCGCTTACTGATCGTAATAATAGACCAAAATATGAAAGCTTGTGCATTTCGTCATTAGATAACTTCAAAACTGTGCCCTGTTTCGGAAGATTGGGTTGCACTTCACACTTCCATTCAAACTTTCAAACGAGGATTGTTATCGTCCTACGAGCTTTTATACACTGAAATCGATTCATATTTAGAGGTTACATAGAAAAATTCAAAAAATTATAATTCAAAAATTCATATCACTCAATGACGTCGTAACGGCTTAAGTGATTTCGATGAAATTTAGTATGTACTTAGATTATAACCTAGATTAGGCTACTTTTTATCCCATAAATCAGGTCCCATGGGATAAAAACGGGGTGTCAAGTCAAGTTGCAACAGCGAGTTTATCTTTATTTCTAGGTTACCTACACATTTAGTAATGTAAGACGTACGAAGTATGAATAAAACGCCTATTGCACTGGGAAGTACTGTAAGACACAACTAGCTGTTTTCTTATAACTGTGACATATTACAGGTATCTAATACCCTATTCCGAGACCAAAAAGGATAAATTTGCGAGGCAATTCTGCAGAATTGGTGCTCGCATCAACAATAGATTCTCGCAATGGATCCCTCTTGCTCGACACCTGATTGAGAACAAACGCATTAATAATTCATTGTTTCAATTTGGCAACGTATTACATACGATACGATGCATGATTGCAGAGATGTTCGTACGTTACAGGAGATTGGTCTTTGTGTTGAGTAGAATATAGATCAAAATAATTCTTGTTAGCGGACTGGAGTTTAGACATAGGCATACTAAGGAATTATTTTGAAGCTGATTGGACTTTTTTTTTTTTTTTTTTTTTTTTTTTTTTTTTTTTTTATAAATTATAGGCTAGCGTTTGACCACTATCTCGCCTGATGGTAAGCGATGATGCAGTCTACGATGGTACACGCTTGCCTAGAAGAAACCTATTCACTCGTGACTTGAAGATCCCTAGGTTGTAGTTATCAGGAAACACAGACTCAGGCAAGGCGTTCCACTCCTTGGCGGTGCGCATAATAAACTACTAATGAAGATTGCTTTGCTAAATTGTTAAGTTAGACTCGGTTTAGCCTGACAGGTATGATAATAGGCATAGATATGCTGGAGATTCCCATGTGTTTGGTTATAATAATAAAAACCTTAATATGTTAGGTGATGTGCTCGTAAGTATAATTATACCGAAGGTAGGTTATTTATAGGTAAACAGGGAGAGCTTTTACAACGAACGAGCATCGTGCCGTGAGCGGATCGCGATGAACAAGTCACTGGGGTGCGATAGTATACGTGGCTGAAATATCACGTCCGCTTCGTGCCGGCAGCCTTTAAATTATTAGCTAATATCCAAGTATTTAATGTTTATAAACTTACTATCATCATTTAAAGCCCGACTTCACCCACTGCTAGGTATAGGCTTCCTCAAGTTTGTGCTATCCCCCACAATCTTGCGCTAGTCTCACCCACTGACGGCCCGCGACTTTAACGTTGTCATCCACCCATCTTCCTGCTGGGCGTTCAAACCTTCTGTAGCCACTCTTCGGCCACCATTCGTTTGCTAAATTAACATAAATCTAGGTAAGTTTGGAGCCCTCGCTGCGCGAGTCCTATTCGTACTTGAACGGTCTTGTTTTGTTTCTATATATTATGTACTCAATAGCCTATCTTCTAGCGTCCCTGTTTCTCATATTTATAAACAAGGTAATAATTCAGTAGACTAGACATAATTGAATGTTTGATCGCAATCAGTAAATCTAGACGTACTTGGTGGTTCATAGTTACTACAGGGGGATTAGCCAAGTTGCAGTCGATTAGCGATGACGCTAGTCGATTAGTCCGTAAATGTATGGGATTTGACACATGCTATAGAAGAACCACGTGATACAGCGACAACAAATGTATGTAGAAATCGAATAGATTCGTAGCGAATGTAACTTCGCTTTATACGAGTATATAGACAGCGTCGCTAACTGATAACCTCCTATATGGTTAAAGGTTTAAATAAAAACTTGTTGAATGATGATTTCCAAAAAGTTTTTATTACACGTCGTGTGTTTAGTTAAACTATATTTTAATAAACACACTTTTTTAAATCATTCTTCTACAAGTGTTTATTTCAATGTTTAAACATGCAGAGGGTTATTAGTTAGTGATGCTGTCTGTACCATAGCAAGAATGCTCCTAAACTTCAAGTTCATCTTATTTTATTTTCGCCGGATGGTATTTTGTTGTATGCATTTTTTTTTATTTATTTATACTATGGAGATGGAACAACCCTATGGTCCACCTAATGTTAAGTGGTAACCATCGCCTATAACAAAGTTTGCCTCGTAGGTCACGCTCCTTAGAAATGTGACCTACGATGCACTTCCCTGCGTCCATCAACTTGAGGTATACAGGTGTAAAGCCTCATGTGCCTGTAATTTCACCGGCATTCCCTTCAAAACGAAACACAGCAATGCTGCTTGGTGGTAGAAATAGGTATGGTGGTAGCACTTCCCCGGGCGAGCCCTTTCACAAGAAACTTTACTACTCTTATTCTACTCTCTACTCTATTATTATACTACTCTATTTTGTAGACCAGAAATTTTTCTTGTGCCATTTGAACTTTGTTTTAATTTAAGTAGTTTTTTAATTCATAAATAGGATCATTGGAATAATTCCGTTATTCTTGCTACCTTGCGAAGTAAGCTCGCCTCGTTTTTATTGCCACAAGGTCAAAGCAATGAAAGCTTAATGTATAAATCAAAAAATTACAAAAACTGACCCATATAAAACCCGCAATAAACTCCATTATACAGCTGGAATCGTGATTAATCTACGGATCGGCTGACCTGATTTTCATTACATATAGCTAAGTAAATAAAAAACGTTTATTTCATACCAGATTGAGATCTATAATTTTGATTAGTAAGCATAGAAAATTCCTACATAAAACTATTGTTAGTAAGTACACAAAGAGATAAATTATAACATAAGGCGATATTGGAGCACGAGAACATCTACTGAGACACCCATGATAGATGAGCTCACTGGTGGTAGAGCTTTTGTGAACGGGCTTGAGGAAGTGGGCACCACCGCCTTACCTTTATCTGCCGCCAAATAGCAGTACTTGTGCTGCTGTGTTCCGGTTAGATGGTAATGATATGTTCCTGTAATTACTGGCACATAGGCATAACAGCTAAGTCCTATAGTATGGCAACGTATCCACATAGAGATCAAGACAACATAATACCTTGTTTTGAATTTTATGTGGATATCCATGGGCTGCAGTAGCCACTTAACATGTGGTGGAGTGGATGCTCGTTTGTCATAAAAGTTGTATAAAAAAAAATGTTCCCTAAGAAGAACTACCCCAGTAAAATAAGCTTTCGTTTCTTGTTTGGGAACAAGGATGCCACCAATAAACTTATAACACTCAACTTTTTGCGTCAAGGGTTAATAAAAATATTTCTGAGGTCAACAACTAAATAAATAATTAAATAAAAATATTGCTGGACATTTCACACAGCGCTATCTAGCCCCAAACTAAGCAGAGCTTGTACTATTGGAACCAGATAACTGATAGAATACTTATATACGTTTTTTTTGTTAAAACATACTTATAATATATAGAAAAACAACCAGACCCGGAACAAATATCTGTAGATCATGCAAACATTTGTTCCGCAGCGGGAATCAAACCCGCTACCTCCCGCATCTCAGCCGGCTATACGCCCACTGCGCCACGGAGGCAGTCAAAACTGGCAGAAGATGAGCATTACAAATACAATGCCAAAAACCCTGTAAACAGGTTCTTTTTAGGCAAGCGTGCTCCATCTTCAATCACAACATCACTTACCATCAGGTGAGGCAGTGGTCAAGCGCTTGACTATCTATACTTAATTATTATAAAGATGAAAGATTTGTATATTTGTATGTTTGTAACGAATAAACTCAAAAACTACTGGTCCGATTTCAAAAGTTCTTTCCCCATTAGAATATTACATTATCCATGAGTAACATAAGCTATATTTATTACTAGAAAAAAATATGGATCCCAGCTAAAACTTCAATAATGTAATGAAATGGGCCGCTAGTCATCTATAAAAAAAATCCCTTATTTTGCCAGGTCCAAATTATAATAAATATTAACATAACAAATTAGCTTGTTTGGCATGTTAAAAACTCTTTGAAGACCAACAAAATAACAATCGGATACATTTTTGTTTGAAACTTGCCCTGAAGGATAATTTGATTCTCATTAACCGAGGAAGCTGAAATAAATGAAACATCAAACAACCCTGTCATCTAATCAAAGAATATTATTATAGGTACAACAAATTGTTTATTTTTGTACCTCCATGAGGTTCCATGCCTTATTAGACAAACCAAGGTCACAGACATAGCCAAGAGGTAATCCTCTTCCGTTGCGGCAGAATGGTTCTAGAAGTGGAGACCACGCACTGAAAAGCGCGGCGTAGCACAGCCCTATTATATGAATTATATATATATACTATAATTATATATATATATATATACTATAATTATATATATTATATAATATACTATATATATTATATGAAAGGCGGTCTGATAATTTACTGAAGATTGGTTGTCCTGGAAATCTATAAGGAAGGCCTATGCTCAGCAGTGGACGTCTGTAGCTTATATGATGATGATGATAATGCAAAAAGTCGGCATGAATCAAACGTTATGTTTGAACTTGGATCTGATTCCTTGTGGGATGCCCAAGAGTTTGCGTACTTAGACAGAGGTCTGAAGATGTCTTTTTAGGGATCCATATAATTAACTAGCGGACCTGCTCGTGGCTCTGCACGCTTGAAATTTCCCGTTCCCGTGGGAATTTCGGGATAAAAACTATATAAAATACTCTTGTCAAAGTGATGCGACACTGTAAATGACTTCACGTTAATGAACGACGGTTAAAATATATGGGTATTGTTCATACAAAAATACCTACTAAAATCGCTATTAAAAATGGGGGGGGGGGGGTAGGAGGGTGAATAATACTTTACAACCTATTCTGATACCTACCACATATAAAAAAAATCATTAAAATCGGTCAACCCATTTCGGAGGAATGCGACCACATAAACCGTGAGGCGAGATTTTTATACATACATACTCGTATATTAAAAATAATATCGTGTGCGATAGTATTTTTCAACTTTTGCGACCACTGTACGAGTACATAATTAGTAATTTATACGGGTATTTATCGCGTATGTACTTTTTTTTGTTATCCCGATGTTTCGACTCTATTGCAACAGTCGTGGTCGCGGGCAGACTGGAGTACTTGTAGCTATCGTCGAGAAGTGATGGCAGCAGCAGCAACTACCCTCACTTGGTCTTTAGAATTAGAAAAGCTATATTGTACCTTGAGCTATATATTTTTTCTACTGCCTAAGAATAACAGTTTATGTGACGACCTCTGTGGCGTAGTGGGCTGAGATCCAGGAAGTTGCGGGTTCAATCCCAGCCGCGGAACAAATGTTTGCGTGATATACAGATATTTGTTTTTCATGTACTTTAAATATATAAAAAAAGTATACAAGTATTCTAATTAATTATTAAAACGGGTATTTATCGCGTATGCACCTTTTTAATTTGTTATCCCGACGTTTCGACTGTGTTGCAACAGGCGTGGTCACGGGTTGACTCGAGTACTTGGAGCTACCGTCGAGAAGTGATGGCAGCTGCAGCAACTACCATCACTTGGCTTCAGAATTCGAAATGTCCTCGTTCATATTACGACACAAGTATTCTATCAGTTATCTGGTTCCAATAGTACAAGCTTTGCTAAGTTTGGGGCTAAGTAGCGCTGTGTGAAATGTCCAGCATTATTTATTTATTTCACTTCTAGTAGGGAATAAATTAATAGGCAAAGCAAAATAATAAATACTCAGCGAGGTGGATCCTCTAAGTGGTTTCCTGGGTAGATTATAATTGCATATAACCACTTTACCACTCAAGATTCAGTATTGCATTTGCATTAATATAACGTAAAGTAAGTAAAATGCTAATAGGGACGGTTTAGCTTTCCTGTCATTAGTTACTTTAAAAACTAACTTTATGACCAATGTTTTTATCCAGAGTGGTAATGAGACTTGACCACTTCTACTTAATAATTAATTATTAAATAGGTTATTCACTATATTTCCCTTGTTATTTGATTAATAAAGAATAGTTTTACTTGCTAGGGTAAAAGCCGGATAGTTGGCTCACATTTCAAAAAAGATCTGTTATAAAAAATATGTGCTTAATTAGAATAATGCAAAATGTATATCAAAACATAGGTTTTTTATATATTATAGTAGCCTATTTTATGAATTTAAATAATAACTCTGTCGAGACTTCCATATTTTCGCCACTTCAGATCTTCGGCTGATTTTGCCGCCGCACCGGCCTCAACTGCTGTACTAGACAGATGAGATAAAAGGCCTACCCTTCTCCCAAGGTATAAGAACCATACCGTCAGGCCGCTTACCATCGTCAGTAGACCGTTCAGTTCGAGAACGGCTGGAACGTTGAAGCTGCAAAAAGCCCAGCGTATGATATCATTAAGGCTAGCGTGACGGGAAATACTACCGGGCGGCGGCCCTGGAACACGATAATCCATGGTGTTCAAGCTGTTCGACTGCCGAACCGCACTGGCACTGATGAGAGACGCAGAAAGTTATAGGATCCATTAAAGTACCAGTATTGTGAGAAGGAAGAGCTTGCAGCCAAAGTCCTGACTGTTTGGAAACATCAAGGAGATGTTGATCTGTGGAGCTTGAACACGTTTGTAACAGACAATTCCGCGTCAACTCGCACAGAGGCCCATTCGGTCCCTTCCAATAACATGCCCCTGCCATTCAAAGTACGTACCACTAAAATATCGTTAATGTACTATGTTTTAATTTAAGGTAATTTAAATATGATCTTTAAAATCATCTCAAAGTTTTTAAATAGATGCCGTGTATACTCCTAAATATTTATTAATTCCTAGAACTTGAATCCTCCAACATTGTGGCTAAACTTACCCAGAATAACTATAAAATAGAAAACTCTCTACAATTCTTCGCAGTAATAGTCTGGAATAGATACAGTTGCAAACAAACTTCTGAAAAATGTAAGGCACGGGCGTAACTCGTAGAAAGTTTGTTCAAGTTGAAAATTTATTTTATAATATTCTAGACCGGGTTTGGTCTTTCACATGGATTTATAAAGCGACCAGCACCCAATGGCTACCAGTTATCTTTATTAGGTAGTCTTTTTGCCAGCCAATGCGACGACGATTTTTAATATGTACCTAAAATATGTAAGTTCGAAAATGAATGTATAATTATAATTTGTATTTTTTCTTATAGTACTTTTAGATATAGCGTATTATATTAATTCTGTAAAGTTATATTTAAGTGTAAACAAACTAATTTGAATTTGATGACAAGCAGGTACCCATATTAGCAATAAATAATTTGATTTGATTTACAGTCAACAACAATATCGTGCTAGAAGATAAATAAAATAAAATAAATGTAAATATTGCTGGACATTTCACACAGCGCTATCTAGCCCCAAACTAAGCAGAGCTTGTATTATGGAAACCAGATCACTGATAGAATACTTATATACCTCTTTTATGTAAATACATACTTTTAATATATAGAAAAACACCCAGACACGAAACAAATATCTGTAGATCATGCAAACATTTGTTCCGTGGCGGGAATCGAACCCGCTACCTCTTTCGTCACAGACGGCTATACGTCCACTGCGCCACGAAGGTCGTCAGATGTTTTATTACTTTCTATATAATATGTTATTTTTATAAAAGTTTAAATATTAATACGAATATCTGTAGAAAAATAATTAGGTAGTTGTTCTGAAATAGGTATATGTAACTAAAATGTTTTGATTTAACGTTTATTTTTTATTTCAGTTGATAAACATCGGCCCCTTCCAATAACGTGCCCCTGCCATTCAAAGTAGGTACCACTTTTTCGCATACCTGAACTCAAAATTCAAAACCTTTTTATTTATTAAAATCGCATAGATCACTTTGAAACGTCAATTTTATTGTCTGTTCATTCGCGACCAAGCCAGTAAAGAAAGTAGGCTGGTTGTTCTTTTTAATGGGATAAAATAAATTACGTCTAAATTGTAACATTTTTGACCGAGTTGGAGCAATTTCAATCCCAAGCTTCTCTATCATCTAACTAAATAATCCGATATATTATGGTAGGCTTTTTTATAAGGATTTTTTTAATTACGTTTTTAAATTTGTTAATTGTCAATTTTTGGACACTTGGGAGTTTGTTATAAAAGCGTACACCTTGCCCTTTAAACGTGCGCAGGTGAGTGTGCCTTAGGCTTTTTGTGTCAACTGTACCTGCCTACAACTCATCGCATTGCTTGAGAATCAATGTATGAAGTTTTAAATTAAGAGAACATAGATTTGACATTGATGGGAATAACCCATTCCATCTAGTCAGGGCCGTTTAAACGGCCCTGACACTGTGCCTTCCAGAGAGAGACTGATAAACCTTTCGTCCGTAGTCGATTCTTCGAACTATGCGCCCGATTCACTGCCACTTCAATGCAAACACACAATCAATCACACATCAATGCTGCAGCAAGCAGTTTCTTCAAACCGAAACTGCTTGCTGCAATTCAAGAATTGGATTGAAGGGTATGATTGACGGCGAAATTACAGGCACATGGGTATGGACTCAAGGCAGTGGATCATAGGGCACGTTTTTAAGATGCGACGTCTATGAGGCAATACTTTTAGGCGATGGTTACTACTTAATATCAAGTGGTCCATATGCTTGTTCCATCTCCAGGTGGTATTAAAAAAAAATCAACTTGCTAATTCAATATCTATGCCTGTATACTGCGTGTGTTATGTATGATAGTGACATCAAATAAACTTTCAATATACTAAACTAAACCAACTCGATCATTAAATTGAGATAAATTTATTGTCACGATCGTACGTTTCTCTTATTTTGTGGAATTTACACAAACTACCCGATTTACTTATATTTTGACGATCAGTATTTTATATTGATTTTGGGAGATAATTTCTCGTCTGGATTTGTCTCATAAACAAGTTTAATTTTATAATAAAAGTAAGGGTTTAACCATGCTTAAGCAGAGCGGTGAGCTGAGCGACAAATATGCCTTTTTACCCACAACTCATACTATTTGTTCTTAGCTAGTAGGATAGGTTGAAAAGTCAGTCTTATCAGTAGCGAAACATGCAAGGCAATTATTTTGACGTCCTCCGTGGCGCAGTGGGCGTATAGCCGGCTGAGACGTAAGAGGTAGCGGGTTCGATTCCCGCCACGGAACAAATGTTTGCATGATCTACAGATATTTGTTCCATGTCTGGATATTTTTTATATATTATAAGTATGTAGGTATTTACAAAAAAAAAGAAGTATATAATTACTCTATCAGTCATCTGGTTCGCATAGTACAAGCTCTGCTTGGTTTGGGGCTAGATAGTGCTGTGTGAAATGTCCAGCAATATTTATTTATTTATTTAATAATAATAAGCTAACTTACTATTAGAAAGATTTGGGAGAGACCTTTGTCCAGCAGTGGGACGGAAAATGTTAAAAAAAGCAAGAAATAGAGTATCTCTTAAAACTATTGAAAATCGACTATCTTAGCTCGAAGCGTCTCTAAATCCATCAACGGAGTCTGCCCAAACAGATTATAGGTAAATTTCGTAGTAGCTTAGCCCTGGTTAAACTGGAAAATTACACACTTACAACTTTAAACCCTGTGGTTCAGTTCATATTTTGGTCTAGTTCTAGTAGATTAGATTAGATTAGATAATACTTTATTGCACACCACGAAACAAATACATATAAAAACAACTACGTAAATCTATGGATACAATTGGCGGTCTTATCGCTAAATAGCGATATCTACCAGACAACCTTTGGATGGAATAGACTGTGTGGACATTACTTGGGGTATAATGGTGTGCCTAACATACTACATGTACATACATACTAATACTAATTATATAAAAATAAAAAATATAAAACTTACGCAAATGAAAATTATATGAATGAATCTAAATAATAACTACTCATAACAATTTATATATACATACATACTTAAACTTATTTAAGAAACAAATAATTAATAATAAATACATATATATTTAGCGACAAATACTCAGATAGTGTTCTCTGAGCATACGTTTAAAAATGGCAAGTGACTTGGCACATCTGATAGCTACCGGCAGCGCGTTCCATAACGGACAGCCTGCACTGTAAAAGATTTATCAAAGTAGGAGGAGGAGTGTACAGGTGTCTCGAGTTGGAGTGTGTCAGATGAACGCAAGGATCGAGGATTGGATTGATGGAGGAAATGGAAGCGTTCTTTAAGATAGGAAGGTGAGGAAGGGTTGAATAGGGTGTTATATAAATGCTGAAGGATGTGAGTATCCCGGCGAAGGCGTAGTACAGTAAGTTAAAAAAATACGGTCTAATTTCGACCACTGTGCACTAGAAGATCTATTCTAGAAGATCTGTGCACTGGCAACTAGTACTTTTTAATATTACGATCTTAGCTTAGCTCAATGTTTCCCAATGACGATATCGGTAGTTAGTAGCCCGCTTATCGCTCCGCTCCACACAAAGCTTCTTCCTATCGAACCTAAGGATTTTATGGTCTTTTGTAGATTTCCCCGGGGCAGTTATTGCTTCCATATCTTGGTCTAGCTTAGCCAGCAGGTCATAGATACGAGGCGTGGAGAATCACAAATTATGCATTTTATTATCATCCTACTAGAAAAGTTGTTGTCTGATCTAACTAGAAGCGCTGCACTATGGTTTCCCGTAAAGTTTATAATTAAACAAGACCTTATTACAATGGCACATTACGTAATAGTTGTTTGATGTAAATATCGCCGCCGTTCACATAGATCCTGACCATCCGAAGGTTGCTTGGAAGATATTAATTTTAGCGATAAGGTCAACCGTTGACAACAATCATTATAAAATACCATTATTGACAGGGATGTTAAGAATTGTATTATTCTATTTTTAGGTCATCTTTCCATCTAGTGGGGGGCCGTCCTACTCTGAGCTTTCCAGCGGCCATCGGTTCTTCTAGCTATGTGCTCTGCCCACAGCCACTTCAGCTTGCTAATCCTTTGTGCTATGTCTATGCCTTTGGTTCGTCTACGAACCTCCTCATTTCAGATTCGATCTTGAAGAGAAACACAAGCCCCGTCCATAGCACGCTGCGCGACCTTGAGTCTTTTTATGATGCCAATAGTGAAAGACCACGTTTCTGTACCATAATGTCATCACTGAATATTCAAAATTCCTAGAATCCTCAAATTCCTTTTAATAGTAGAGAAACTTATAAGCTGATATTGATTACACAGAAACGTGTACTGATTATTCGAAAAATACCAAAAACGATAGAAGAGAAGTCTTTTCAAATCCTCCAATCACGAGCTAATCTAGTAGTTGGGCCCCGCAGTGGCAGTAATAAATCAGTGAATTACGCCGGTTCCCGGGGCTTTGTCAAGCTCTCTAATTTCCATACATTTGAAAGGAGACGTGCCTTGCATAGTGGATACAGTGGATATATTTCACGCCTCAGTGGCGAGACGACTGAGGCTTTGTGGGTGCTAGTTTTTTTTTTTTCTCACGCATAGATCTTTATTTGACCAGAATTTTACCTGCGAATTTTAAGCGATGATGTGGTCTAAGATGAAGCACGAAGATCTAGAAGACACCTATTCACTCTTAGCTTAAAGAGGCCCGGATTGACTCTTCAGGAAAAACAGACGATGCTAAAGTGTTCCATACCTTGGCTGTACGCATTAAAAACGTAGAAGGAAAACGTGAATGCGAATAGGTGGTATATTAATGACTCATGTCCTGTTGCAGAACAAATTAAAATTTTTGTTTTCTTAGTTACTATTTAATTTTTTACAAATTAAGTAAATCTATTTGACTACGCACGCTTAACATCATACTGGAAATGTATATCTTGCCATCTGAACATGCAGGAGAGGTATTAAAATATAATACAGTTTTGTTTGTAAATTATATCTATAACTAGCTTTCGCCAGCGGCTTCGCACGCGTTGTTTGTCAACAAAAAGCCAATGTTTGAATCCAGGTCATAATATATCCACACAAAAAATTTCATCGAAATCGGTTCAGCCATTACGACGTGATTGAGTAACAAACTTTCACATAATATTATAGTGTGATATCAGAAATCAGATTCACAATAAGATCTAATCTAACCAGAAACAAAGCTAGGTAAAAAGGAAGGCAATTATGAATTAATGAGGAAAGCCGCGCTGTGGTTTAATTAGCCTTACACGCATTAAATATGTTTTGTTGGGGATTAATTGAGGCCACGTTTAAATCGATTACTCTTCAATTGATGGTTCCGTACCTCAAAGGGGAAAAAGGAACCCTTTTTCTCAGAAACGCGTAGAGGTAGCTGAAATTAATATCAAATACTAACGGTCGCTTGGAGCTTTAAAAAAATCAAGCTTCTAAGTCAAGGCAATCTAAAAATACGGCATTTAAGCAGCATTTATGTACAATCTCAAAAAAATCAAAACCTGGGTAACCTACTTTTCGTTGACAACTCATGAAATTTGGCAAGATGCAAGGTCTCATAGTACAAGAAAGGAAAAAAATCCGAAAATTGTTAATTTCTAGTTATATCTCATACAAACAATATTTTTACGGAACCTTTGGTGCGTGAGTGAGACTCGTACTTGTCCAGATTTTGTACATACCTACTAAAATAATGTACTTTTTGATCTCAAAATATATATTGTACCTATTATAAAATATCGGATTATTTAGTTAGATGATAGAGAAGCTTGGGATTGAAATTGCTCCAACTCGTTCAAAATGTTACAATTTAGACGTAATTTATGTTCTGTATTATGTATTGTAAAAGGATCATTAAAATAAAATAACCAGCCTTGTTTCTTGCCTTTCTTCGCGAAGGAATAGGCAGTAAAATTGACGTTTCAAAGTGATCCTTGTGATTTTAATGAATAAAAATATTTGAATTGAATTTGAATTGAATTGTAAGCATTTAATGCATGAATGCGTTCAAAGTGAAATATGGAGATAACTTTGTAAAAAAACGAGTGTGTGTACTTATGTACACGCGTTAGAAGTTATACTTCTTTGGCGTATGGAAAAAAAATAACTAAAATGCAGTAGTGTTTAACGATAAATATTAAAATTAATCAAAAAGATTTTATTTAAATAAAAAAGGTTTTATTAACTTAAAAATACTAGAATATACAACTTGAACATAGTTATCAATTTTCATACCACCTAGAACTAACTTCATGCTGTTAAATTTAGGTGTCGGTGTGCGCGCGCATCGTAAAAATTCACTCTCATCATTTTTCTCCATCGCGCCAAAAGAAGTATAACTTCAAAAACTGTCCGAAACTTTCAAATATACAATTTGTGCCGGTCGTAAACAAGTAACTAATATTATAAATGCGAAAGTAACTCTGTTTGTTTGTTAGTTCGTGTGTTTGTTACCTTTTCACGACCAAACGGATGAACGGATCGTAATTAAATTTAGCAAGGAGATAGAGGTATACCCTCGAGAAGGACATAGGCTATTTTTTGTTTCAAAATATAATCTTGAAGGGGGTGAAATAGGGGTTGAAAGTTTGTATGGGCAATCCATACTTCCTTAAGTTAGGGATCTGAAAACTCATTAAGGCTTTTTGTAAGAAATAAAGAAATATGTTTTTCAACTTTTTTGCAAAATCATTTAATTTGAGAAGTGTGTTTCATGTAATATCGTGTACGCGTAAAAAGTCGGGAATAAATTAAAGGCCCCCCCCTATGAAAAAAGAAAAATTGCAATTTCTGTCGGATTTGAGAGAAAATATACTAGGAGACCATAAGTCGCCAAGAGGTAGCAGAATTGTTTCATGTATGTATACAATATCGTGTACGCGTAAAAAGTCGGGAATAAAGTAAAAGCCCCCCCCTATGAAAAAAGAAAAATTGCAATTTCTGTCGGATTTGAGAGAAAATATACTTGGAGACCATAAGTCGCCAAGAGGTAGCAGAATTGTTTCATGTATACAATTTCGTGTACGCGTAAAAAGTCGGGAATAAATTAAAGGCCCCCCCCCTATGAAAAAAGAAAAATTGCAATTTCTGTCGGATTTGAGAGAAAATATACTAGGAGACCATAAGTCGCCAAGAGGTAGCAGAATTGTTTCATGTATACAATATCGTGTACGCGTAAAAAGTCGGGAATAAATTAAAGGCCCCCCCTATGAAAAAAGAAAAATTGCAATTTCTGTCGGATTTGAGAGAAAATATACTAGGAGACCATAAGTCGCCAAGAGGTAGCAGAATTGTTTCATGTATACAATTTCGTGTACGCGTACAAAGTCGGGAATAAAGTAAAGGCCCCCCCCTATGAAAAAAGAAAAATTGCAATTTCTGTCGGATTTGAGAGAAAATATACTAGGAGACCATAAGTCGCGAAGAGGTAGCAGAATTGTTTCATGTATACAATATCGTGTACGCGTAAAAAGTCGGGAATAAATTAAAGGCCCCCCCCTATGAAAAAAGAAAAATTGCAATTTCTGTCGGATTTGAGAGAAAATATACTAGGAGACCATAAGTCGCCAAGAGGTAGCAGAATTGTTTCATGTATACAATATCGTGTACGCGTAAAAAGTCGGGAATAAATTAAAGGCCCCCCCCTATGAAAAAAGAAAAATTGCAATTTCTGTCGGATTTGAGAGAAAATATACTAGGAGACCATAAGTCGCCAAGAGGTAGCAGAATTGTTTCATGTATACAATATCGTGTACGCGTAAAAAGTCGGGAATAAATTAAAGGCTCCCCCCTATGAAAAAAGAAAAATTGCAATTTCTGTCGGATTTGAGAGAAAATATACTAGGAGACCATAAGTCGCCAAGAGGTAGCAGAATTGTTTCATGTATACAATTTCGTGTACGCGTACAAAGTCGGGAATAAAGTAAAGGCTCCCCCCTATGAAAAAAGAAAAATTGCAATTTCTGTCGGATTTGAGAGAAAATATACTAGGAGACCATAAGTCGCCAAGAGGTAGCAGAATTGTTTCATGTATACAATATCGTGTACGCGTAAAAAGTCGGGAATAAATTAAAGGCTCCCCCCTATGAAAAAAGAAAAATTGCAATTTCTGTCGGATTTGAGAGAAAATATACTAGGAGACCATAAGTCGCCAAGAGGTAGCAGAATTGTTTCATGTATACAATATCGTGTAAGCGTAAAAAGTCGGGAATAAAGTAAAGGCCCCTCCTATGAAAAAAGAAAAATTGCAATTTCTGTCGGATTTGAGAGAAAATATACTAGGAGACCATAAGTCGCCAAGAGGTAGCAGAATTGTTTCATGTATACAATATCGTGTACGCGTAAAAAGTCGGGAATAAATTAAAGGCCCCCCCCTCTATGAAAAAAGAAAAATTGCAATTTCTGTCGGATTTGAGAGAAAATATACTAGGAGACCATAAGTCGCCAAGAGGTAGCAGAATTGTTTCATGTATACAATTTCGTGTACGCGTACAAAGTCGGGAATAAAGTAAAGCCCCCCCCCCCTATGAAAAAAGAAAAATTGCAATTTCTGTCGGATTTGAGAGAAAATATACTAGGAGACCATAAGTCGCCAAGAGGTAGCAGAATTGTTTCATGTATACAATTTCGTGTACGCGTAAAAAGTCGGGAATAAAGTAAAGGCCCCCCCCTATGAAAAAAGAAAAATTGCAATTTCTGTCGGATTTGAGAGAAAATATACTAGGAGACCATAAGTCGCCAAGAGGTAGCAGAATTGTTTCATGTATACAATTTCGTGTACGCGTACAAAGTCGGGAATAAAGTAAAGGCCCCCCCTTATGAAAAAAGACAAATTGCAATTTCTGTCGGATTTGAGAGAAAATATACTAGGAGACCATAAGTCGCCAAGAGGTAGCAGAATTGTTTCATGTATACAATATCGTGTACGCGTAAAAAGTCGGGAATAAATTAAAGGCTCCCCCCTATGAAAAAAGAAAAATTGCAATTTCTGTCGGATTTGAGAGAAAATATACTAGGAGACCATAAGTCGCCAAGAGGTAGCAGAATTGTTTCATGTATACAATTTCGTGTACGCGTACAAAGTCGGGAATAAAGTAAAGCCCCCCCCCCTATGAAAAAAGAAAAATTGCAATTTCTGTCGGATTTGAGAGAAAATATACTAGGAGACCATAAGTCGCCAAGAGGTAGCAGAATTGTTTCATGTATACAATTTCGTGTACGCGTACAAAGTCGGGAATAAAGTAAAGGCCCCCCCCCCTATGAAAAAAGAAAAATTGCAATTTCTGTCGGATTTGAGAGAAAATATACTAGGAGACCATAAGTCGCCAAGAGGTAGCAGAATTGTTTCATGTATACAATATCGTGTACGCGTAAAAAGTCGGGAATAAATTAAAGGCTCCCCCCTATGAAAAAAGAAAAATTGCAATTTCTGTCGGATTTGAGAGAAAATATACTAGGAGACCATAAGTCGCGAAGAGGTAGCAGAATTGTTTCATGTATACAATATCGTGTACGCGTAAAAAGTCGGGAATAAATTAAAGGCCCCCCCCTATGAAAAAAGAAAAATTGCAATTTCTGTCGGATTTGAGAGAAAATATACTAGGAGACCATAAGTCGGCAAGAGGTAGCAGAATTGTTTCATGTATACAATTTCGTGTACGCGTAAAAAGTCGGGAATAAATTAAAGGCCCCCCCCTATGAAAAAAGAAAAATTGCAATTTCTGTCGGATTTGAGAGAAAATATACTAGGAGACCATAAGTCGCCAAGAGGTAGCAGAATTGTTTCATGTATACAATTTCGTGTACGCGTAAAAAGTCGGGAATAAATTAAAGGCCCCCCCCTATGAAAAAAGAAAAATTGCAATTTCTGTCGGATTTGAGAGAAAATATACTAGGAGACCATAAGTCGCCAAGAGGTAGCAGAATTGTTTCATGTATACAATATCGTGTACGCGTAAAAAGTCGGGAATAAATTAAAGGCTCCCCCCTATGAAAAAAGAAAAATTGCAATTTCTGTCGGATTTGAGAGAAAATATACTAGGAGACCATAAGTCGCCAAGAGGTAGCAGAATTGTTTCATGTATACAATATCGTGTACGCGTAAAAAGTCGGGAATAAATTAAAGGCTCCCCCCTATGAAAAAAGAAAAATTGCAATTTCTGTCGGATTTGAGAGAAAATATACTAGGAGACCATAAGTCGCCAAGAGGTAGCAGAATTGTTTCATGTATACAATATCGTGTACGCGTAAAAAGTCGGGAATAAATTAAAGGCCCCCCCCCATGAAAAAAGAAAAATTGCAATTTCTGTCGGATTTGAGAGAAAATATACTAGGAGACCATAAGTCGCCAAGAGGTAGCAGAATTGTTTCATGTATACAATTTCGTGTACGCGTACAAAGTCGGGAATAAAGTAAAGGCCCCCCCCCCCCTATGAAAAAAGAAAAATTGCAATTTCTGTCGGATTTGAGAGAAAATATACTAGGAGACCATAAGTCGCCAAGAGGTAGCAGAATTGTTTCATGTATACAATATCGTGTACGCGTAAAAAGTCGGGAATAAATTAAAGGCTCCCCCCTATGAAAAAAGAAAAATTGCAATTTCTGTCGGATTTGAGAGAAAATATACTAGGAGACCATAAGTCGCCAAGAGGTAGCAGAATTGTTTCATGTATACAATATCGTGTACGCGTAAAAAGTCGGGAATAAATTAAAGGCCCCCCCCCATGAAAAAAGAAAAATTGCAATTTCTGTCGGATTTGAGAGAAAATATACTAGGAGACCATAAGTCGCCAAGAGGTAGCAGAATTGTTTCATGTATACAATTTCGTGTACGCGTACAAAGTCGGGAATAAAGTAAAGGCCCCCCCCTATGAAAAAAGAAAAATTGCAATTTCTGTCGGATTTGAGAGAAAATATACTAGGAGACCATAAGTCGCCAAGAGGTAGCAGAATTGTTTCATGTATACAATATCGTGTACGCGTAAAAAGTCGGGAATAAATTAAAGGCTCCCCCCTATGAAAAAAGAAAAATTGCAATTTCTGTCGGATTTGAGAGAAAATATACTAGGAGACCATAAGTCGCCAAGAGGTAGCAGAATTGTTTCATGTATACAATATCGTGTAAGCGTAAAAAGTCGGGAATAAAGTAAAGGCCCCTCCTATGAAAAAAGAAAAATTGCAATTTCTGTCGGATTTGAGAGAAAATATACTAGGAGACCATAAGTCGCCAAGAGGTAGCAGAATTGTTTCATGTATACAATTTCGTGTACGCGTACAAAGTCGGGAATAAAGTAAAGGCCCCCCCCCCTATGAAAAAAGAAAAATTGCAATTTCTGTCGGATTTGAGAGAAAATATACTAGGAGACCATAAGTCGCCAAGAGGTAGCAGAATTGTTTCATGTATACAATATCGTGTACGCGTAAAAAGTCGGGAATAAATTAAAGGCTCCCCCCTATGAAAAAAGAAAAATTGCAATTTCTGTCGGATTTGAGAGAAAATATACTAGGAGACCATAAGTCGCCAAGAGGTAGCAGAATTGTTTCATGTATACAATATCGTGTACGCGTAAAAAGTCGGGAATAAATTAAAGGCCCCCCCCCATGAAAAAAGAAAAATTGCAATTTCTGTCGGATTTGAGAGAAAATATACTAGGAGACCATAAGTCGCCAAGAGGTAGCAGAATTGTTTCATGTATGCAATATCGTGTACGCGTAAAAAGTCGGGAATAAATTAAAGGCCCCCCCCCCCTATGAAAAAAGACAAATTCCAATTTCTGTCGGATTTGAGAGAAAATATACTAGGAGACCATAAGTCGCCAAGAGGTAGCAGAATTGTTTCATGTATACAATATCGTGTACGCGTAAAAAGTCGGGAATAAAGTAAAGGCCCCCCCCTATGAAAAAAGAAAAATTGCAATTTCTGTCGGATTTGAGAGAAAATATACTAGGAGACCATAAGTCGCCAAGAGGTAGCAGAATTGTTTCATGTATACAATTTCGTGTACGCGTAAAAAGTCGGGAATAAATTAAAGGCCCCCCCCCTATGAAAAAAGAAAAATTGCAATTTCTGTCGGATTTGAGAGAAAATATACTAGGAGACCATAAGTCGCCAAGAGGTAGCAGAATTGTTTCATGTATACAATTTCGTGTACGCGTAAAAAGTCGGGAATAAATTAAAGGCCCCCCCCTATGAAAAAAGAAAAATTGCAATTTCTGTCGGATTTGAGAGAAAATATACTAGGAGACCATAAGTCGCCAAGAGGTAGCAGAATTGTTTCATGTATACAATTTCGTGTACGCGTAAAAAGTCGGGAATAAATTAAAGGCCCCCCCCTATGAAAAAAGAAAAATTGCAATTTCTGTCGGATTTGAGAGAAAATATACTAGGAGACCATAAGTCGCCAAGAGGTAGCAGAATTGTTTCATGTATACAATTTCGTGTACGCGTAAAAAGTCGGGAATAAATTAAAGGCCCCCCCCTCTATGAAAAAAGAAAAATTTCAATTTCTGTCGGATTTGAGAGAAAATATACTAGGAGACCATAAGTCGCCAAGAGGTAGCAGAATTGTTTCATGTATACAATTTCGTGTACGCGTACAAAGTCGGGAATAAAGTAAAGCCCCCCCCCCCTATGAAAAAAGAAAAATTGCAATTTCTGTCGGATTTGAGAGAAAATATACTAGGAGACCATAAGTCGCCAAGAGGTAGCAGAATTGTTTCATGTATACAATTTCGTGTACGCGTACAAAGTCGGGAATAAAGTAAAGGCCCCCCCCTATGAAAAAAGAAAAATTGCAATTTCTGTCGGATTTGAGAGAAAATATACTAGGAGACCATAAGTCGCCAAGAGGTAGCAGAATTGTTTCATGTATACAATATCGTGTACGCGTAAAAAGTCGGGAATAAATTAAAGGCCCCCCCCCTATGAAAAAAGAAAAATTGTAATTTCTGTCGGATTTGAGAGAAAATATACTAGGAGACCATAAGTCGCCAAGAGGTAGCAGAATTGTTTCATGTATACAATATCGTGTACGCGTAAAAAGTCGGGAATAAATTAAAGGCTCCCCCCTATGAAAAAAGAAAAATTGCAATTTCTGTCGGATTTGAGAGAAAATATACTAGGAGACCATAAGTCGCCAAGAGGTAGCAGAATTGTTTCATGTATACAATATCGTGTAAGCGTAAAAAGTCGGGAATAAAGTAAAGGCCCCTCCTATGAAAAAAGAAAAATTGCAATTTCTGTCGGATTTGAGAGAAAATATACTAGGAGACCATAAGTCGCCAAGAGGTAGCAGAATTGTTTCATGTATACAATTTCGTGTACGCGTACAAAGTCGGGAATAAAGTAAAGGCCCCCCCCCCCTATGAATAAAGAAAAATTGCAATTTCTGTCGGATTTGAGAGAAAATATACTAGGAGACCATAAGTCGCCAAGTGGTAGCAGATTTGTTTCATGTATACAATATCGTGTACGCGTAAAAAGTCGACTTATGGTCTCCTAGTATATTTTCTCTCAAATCCGACAGAAATTGCAATTTTTCTTTTTTCATAGGGGGGGGGGCCTTTAATTTATTTCCGACTTTTTACGCGTACACGATATTGCATACATGAAACAATTCTGCTACCTCTTGGCGACTTTTGGTCTCCTAGTATATTTTCTCTCAAATCCGACAGAAATTGCAATTTTTCTTTTTTCATAGGGGGGGGGGCCTTTACTTTATTTCCGACTTTGTACGCGTACACGAAATTGTATACATGAAACAATTCTGCTACCTCTTGGCGATTTATGGTCTCCTAGTATATTTTCTCTCAAATCCGACAGAAATTGCAATTTTTTTTTTCATAGGGGGGGCCTTTACTTTATTTCCGACTTTGTACGAGTACACGAAATTGTAGACATGAAACAATTCTGCTACCTCTAGGCGACTTATGGTCTCCTAGTATATTTTCTCTCAAATCCGACAGAAATTGCAATTTTTCTTTTTTCATAGGGGGGGGGCCTTTACTTTATTTCCGACTTTGTACGCGTACACGAAATTGTATACATGAAACAATTCTGCTACCTCTTGGCGACTTATGGTCTCCTAGTATATTTTCTCTCAAATCCGACAGAAATTGCAATTTTTTTTTTCATAGGGGGGGGGCCTTTACTTTATTTCCGACTTTGTACGCGTACACAAAATTGTAGACATGAAACAATTCTGCTACCTCTTGGCGACTTATGGTCTCCTAGTATATTTTCTCTCAAATCCGACAGAAATTGCAATTTTTCTTTTTTCATAGGGGGGGGGCCTTTAATTTATTCCCGACTTTTTACGCGTACACGATATTGCATACATGAAACAATTCTGCTACCTCTTGGCGACTTTTGGTCTCCTAGTATATTTTCTCTCAAATCCGACAGAAATTGCAATTTTTCTTTTTTCATAGGGGGGGGCCTTTACTTTATTTCCGACTTTGTACGCGTACACGAAATTGTAGACATGAAACAATTCTGCTACCTCTTGGCGACTTATGGTCTCCTAGTATATTTTCTCTCAAATCCGACAGAAATTGCAATTTTGCTTTTTTTATAGGGGGGGGGGGGCCTTTAATTTATTCCCGACTTTTTACGCGTACACGATATTGCATACATGAAACAATTCTGCTACCTCTTGGCGACTTTTGGTCTCCTACTATATTTTTTCTCAAATCCGACAGAAATTGCAATTTTTCTTTTTTCATAGGGGGGGGCCTTTACTTTATTTCCGACTTTGTACGCGTACACGAAATTGTATACATGAAACAATTCTGCTACCTCTTGGCGACTTATGGTCTCCTAGTATATTTTCTCTCAAATCCGACAGAAATTGCAATTTTTTTTTCATAGGGGGGGGGCCTTTACTTTATTTCCGACTTTGTACGCGTACACGAAATTGTAGACATGAAACAATTCTGCTACCTCTTGGCGACTTATGGTCTCCTAGTATATTTTCTCTCAAATCCGACAGAAATTGCAATTTTTCTTTTTTCATAGGGGGGGGGGGGCCTTTAATTTATTCCCGACTTTTTACGCGTACACGATATTGCATACATGAAACAATTCTGCTACCTCTTGGCGACTTATGGTCTCCTAGTATATTTTCTCTCAAATCCGACAGAAATTGCAATTTTTCTTTTTTCATAGGGGGGGGGCCTTTAATTTATTCCCGACTTTTTACGCGTACACGAAATTGTATACATGAAACAATTCTGCTACCTCTTGGCGACTTATGGTCTCCTAGTATATTTTCTCTCAAATCCGACAGAAATTGCAATTTTTCTTTTTTCATAGGGGGGGGCCTTTACTTTATTCCCGACTTTTTACGCGTACACGATATTGTATACATGAAACAATTCTGCTACCTCTTGGCGACTTATGGTCTCCTAGTATATTTTCTCTCAAATCCGACAGAAATTGGAATTTGTCTTTTTTCATAGGGGGGGGGGGCCTTTAATTTATTCCCGACTTTTTACGCGTACACGATATTGCATACATGAAACAATTCTGCTACCTCTTGGCGACTTATGGTCTCCTAGTATATTTTCTCTCAAATCCGACAGAAATTGCAATTTTTCTTTTTTCATAGGGGGGGGCCTTTACTTTATTTCCGACTTTGTACGCGTACACGAAATTGTATACATGAAACAATTCTGCTACCTCTTGGCGACTTATGGTCTCCTAGTATATTTTCTCTCAAATCCGACAGAAATTGCAATTTTTCTTTTTTCATAGGGGGGGGCCTTTAATTTATTCCCGACTTTTTACGCGTACACGATATTGTATACATGAAACAATTCTGCTACCTCTTGGCGACTTATGGTCACTTTGTTAATCAATTAATGCCGCTAAACATACCAGGTCAAAATAGTAATATAGATACTACAAAATAAATAATAAAACAAACCAGAGACAAAGGAGGATACAAAAATGTGAGTTCTTCATTTTGTCTGTGATTCTTTCACGATAACTAATAAAGGAGTCTCGAGCAAGTTTTCAAAGAGTATGGTTTTATTGAAGTGAAACTTCTAATGCGACTTCCAACAAGGTTGCGTTAAACGTTTAACGCTACCATGGAGGGGGTATTAAAGCAATGTTGCGTTAAACGTTCAACGCTCCTGGGGAGGGGGAATAGAAATAGACAGAGCGAGAGTGAATGCGTGGCACTCGAACGCATGCGCGTAGTATACCTGTTACAGGCTAGCGCGAGCATTAGCAACAAGTAGCGTCCAATATTCCAACGCAAGAGAGAGAGAGAGAAAGAAAGATACACAAAGGTAGAAAGTAAGAGAGAAAAAGAGAGTGAGTCGGTAGATCCCAAGCACATGCGCGTGGTATTTGAAGGTTTCACTTCTACCACGTGTGAATTGCACACATGCTTTTTTATTTTATTTTGTTATCACACCGGCTGCCAGTGAAAGTATTTTAACCTGAAAACGTACCTTCACAGTACTTTTAAACCAACTTCAAAAAAGAACTGTAACTGAACTAGTGGAATCTTCATGAACACAAACTTCTCATTTCTATGAAAACCATTTTATTTAATTTCTGATTAAAACATATATTTATAGGTACGTAACTTTTTTATTTGTTATCCCGAACGATGTTTCGAATATGTTGCAACAGCCGTGGTCACACGCGGACAGTGATCGTGAAAGTTTGAAAAAAACAATTTTATTATCTCGCCAGTCGTTTATCGACCTTTCCAAAAAAAAGTTAAAAGTTTCGATTTTATAAGATGTCCTCAAAAATAATCTCCAAACTTGTCCAATTTTGTGACCTTTCACTTAAAAGTACTGAAAATGAAAATAATATGTTTCAGTTTAAACACTAGTTTCCTAAAAAACGCTGACTGTCATAATATTACCGTAATAGTTACAAGTTTTCGAGTGGAGACCACCCACTTCATTTTTTGTCGAGTCACTGGTACTTTCTTGGTCACCCTGCATTAGGTGGTTGACCAGGCTGAGGTATGGTGGCCCTGAAAAGGGTCGTTAAAAAAAACCGTGCACTGGAAAGCACAGTTTAGAACGGCCTCTCACAAGATGGTCACAAGACAATAAAAGTTGCTGCAGAAATAAAGATTGGAAGCTCTGGAAATCTATGAGGGAGGCATATATTCATCAGTAAACGTTCTAAGCCTCATAAAGATTAGGGTAAACCAAATATAAAAAAATACTAGCTGTTGCCCGCGGCTTCGTACGCGTTACACCACTAAATGTGTAGGTAACCTAGAAATAAAGCTAAACTCGCTGTTGCAACTTGAGTTGACACCACATTTTTATTCCATTTGTATTGGAACTGATATATGAGATAAAAGGTAGCCTATATGATCCAGGTTCTAATCCACGTATATACCAAATTTCATCGAAATCGGTTCAGCCGTTACGACGTGATTGAGTAACAAACAAACAAACATCCAAACTTTCACATTTATATTATTAGTGTGATAACAAAAGAAATCAAATAGATAATTGACGTTTCTGTTCTGTTTCTGTTGGACCGTCAGAAGTCGTTCACAGCTTCATGAAATACTGAAGCTTGAACAAACTGAAGTTGAGTAGTGGTCTAAACCAATTAGCTGAGCTGGTTTAAATGTCAGATGAAGGATAATCCAGCGGTCTACGAGCACTTATACTTTTAAACCTCTCCGGGGCATCTGGTAACTTTACGATCCGACTTTTTAAGTAAGTAAATCTTTTAATTTTGTCGCAGTGTTTTAATTTAACAGATTTAGCAGGTTTAACCAAAATTCATTTAAGCACTCAGCGATAAGGCTGCCCATTGTATTGTCTTAGTTGTATTCTAGTGTTATATGGTTTCCGCGTGGTAATTACAATAAAGAGTTCAGTAACATCATATCAATAATTATTAGGTTTAAAATTTTTTAAATTAATAAACAATAAACTTCTACCTTACCGGGTATGGAAGATGGAGATAAAACGTATTAAGATTGATTCATGAGTTGATCCTGAGTATATTTGCATATAGCTAGCACTGAGGAAATGGATTAATGGATTTTGGCATATTGACCACACTGTGAGAACGACTCCCAAATTTAACTTAAATTTGCGTCAGAGTTTGTGTGTTTTATTTGATTATAACACAACACCTTAAAATAAATCAACATGAGAGGTTTTAACTGGATTAATAACATACTCGTAAAAGCAGTACCTACTAATGCAAATCTCAAGAGAATTGAAATTCTAGATTATTAGTCCCAAAGGTAAGCTAAGCAATACTAATTAGGCCACGACCTGATTTGTGGCGTTTGGCTGTATTGTCTGTGTATCGTGATTAAGTATAAGTTATGCCTTAAGATACTTTATTAGGTATTTAAAGGAGACAATCTGTTCAGTTCTGATGTGGACATTTTACAGCTGATGTGATGAGTTGATGAGCTGGACATGATAACTAGGTACTTGTTTTAGGTCACCCAAAATCGTAAAAAAACTACTAATCTATACGAATAATATTAGAACGAGGAAAGATTTGTATTTCTGTATGTTTGTAACGAATACACTCAAAAACTACGGGTACGATTTCCAAAATTCTTTCACAATTAGACCAGGAGGGTAATTTTTTTATTGAAAAATTAAGCGTTCGAAGCTGATTGGTCAGCCAGTTATATAGCTAGTCAGTGAATCTGGAATCAAAAGTAGGGCAAGGGCGTTCCCGATTATTTCCCTAAAGCGCAATTTAGATAAAACTCGTTTATATTATCACCGATGTACACAGAAATGGAATGAAAACTTAAAACTAGGCGTAGACTAAAATATACTGTTACGCTGTTACACAATAAGAAATAGCCGAAATGTCTCGAAGGCTCTTGTCTTACCTGCTGTGTCACGGAATACGTAATACTTCGTATGGAATATACCTGCATGCTGTGTTATTGTCTGCGGTTGCGCAGGATGGGGAGTGGTGATTCTGTCGAAACACCGACCCTTTCCTGGAACGTTCGAGATCGTTCTAATGTAGTGAATTGTGTGCGATATAAATAGGCCGGAGAGATGGCCGGACAGTCAGTCTGGATTTTGCTATACGTGCGAACATTTCGGTGACTTTAAGTGGTGCAACAGTGGTGTGAATTAGTGTGTTGTGATTACGTGTGACCAAGTTCGTGTATTCATCGTTCAGTGTTGAATAAAAGTGTTATTTTGGTTAGACTGATTATCATTATTTTATCCCGAACCCTCAGCTCGTAACAATACATTGTGACAAAAATGGGCACCACTCAGCGTGTGTTATGGTAGATTCGCTCTGCCAAAGCGCTGTGAGATATTTCAGTCAACTAGGAATTATTTAATTTTATTAATTCAGCGTGTAATGAATCCAGAAATAAAAATTCCGGGCCATTTAACGGGTTATAAAGTAGGTATAACCCGATTCCAGATACATTATATTGATATAGTGTTATTTTTACCCGACTACGGCAAAGTCAAAAGGAAGGGTTATGTTTATAGTTTTATGATTTTTCTGGCTTAAACCACTTTCCCCAAATGTGTCATCAGCTGTGGGCTATAGAGACTTGATGAGAATGGTTAATTTTGACAAAATAATACTGAATATTCTTTTTCATCGTATCGTATCGAATATGGTTCTATACTGTTAGGTATTTTTTGTTTCGCCAATACTTAGCCGCTGCAACAGTGCTATCAGTGGCGGTATAAGTATGCCTAGGGGCCGTAGGGATTTTTAATTTCTTTCTAATATATAAAAATCTCGTGTCACGGTTTTAGTGGTAGCACTCTTTCGAAACGGGTCGACCGATTTTAATTTTTTTTTGCACATTTGGTAGGTATGAGAATAGGTCGTAAAATATTTTTCACCTTCCTACCCCTACCCCACATATTTTAATCGCGATTTTAGTATTTTTATATGAACAATATCCATATAATTTAACCGCCATTCATTGACGTGAAGTCATTTACATGAAGTGTCGCGTCACTTTGACAAGAGCTTGGAATACTTGCAAAGGTGAGGCAATACTTCACACCGGGACAGTTGCTCAACTTATACCAAGCACAAGTCCGATCATGTCTGGAGTACTGTTCTCACCTCTGGAACGGATCAGCGAAGTACCAGCTAGAGGCTCTAGATTCAATTGAGAGAAGAGTCAAGAAGCTCATTTGCAATGACGAGTTAGCAAATGCAAGGCTCCACAGCCTCGAGCATTGTCGAAAGGTTGCAAGCCTCTCGGTTTTTTATCGGATACATTTCGGAGAGTGTGCTGCGGAGCTTTTCAACCTGATCCCACCATTCCCATTCTATGATCGGACAACCAGACACTCTGCGATGCGCCACCGCTACATGGTAGACATACCTCCCATACGCACAAAACGGTACTCTTCCACCTTTATTATGCGCACCGCCATGGAGTGGAACGCCTTGCCTGAGTTTGTGTTTCCTGATAACTTCAACCTAGGGATTTTCAAGTCACGAGTGAATAGGTTTCTTCTAGACCAGCGTGTACCATCGTAGACTGCATCATCGCTTACCATCAGGCGAGATAGTGGTCAAACGCTTACCTATAATTTATATATAAAAAAAAATAGTTTTTATCCCAAAGTTCCCACGGGAACTGGAAATTTCAAGCGTGCGAAGCCGCTCAGCTAGTTTTTTATAAAATTAATTATATTTATTTTTCTAATTTCGTTAATTTTATTTCCAATATTATTTTAGTAAGTATGAACGATGAGTGTGTGAATGGTAGAATGGTAGTTCAGACCAATCGGAGCGAACACTGAGTCCTGAAGGAGGTACGCTAAGTAAAGAGGTCTACCATTGTTTCGCCCAAACACATAGGCACTGCCACAGGAATAATGGTATGCACAATCTATTGAAATCATTTTTGCGATGCGGAGTTAGGAAAAAAATCAGCACATTATCAAAAAAAGCACGTAGAACTTATTCTGTTCTATAATATTATTTTCTTCTTTTGATTAGTCTTTATGTGTGCAGGCAAGTAAATGTACTTATGACTTAATCCTTGAATATAACATGCAACAAAGTAGAGCCAGTTTTAATGGAGACGATTATAGCTTGATCAGAATAATATTCATCCATCTTGTTGGTTATTTCTTGGGAAACCAGTTAGTTGATGACCAGTACGATAATTCTCATAATTATAAAGGATTCCGGACCAAAATGGTACGGAACGTTTATGGTGCGACTTTCATCCATCCATCCGTCAGTCTGTCACAGTTGTCACTGTCACAGACATCTCAACAACTACCTTCTAAAATTAGAATAGTAACATCCGGGTCTCTTTGATGAGTCATCTGGACCTTCGTGCTCCATCTTAGATCACAACATCACTTACAGGTGAGGTTGTGGTTAAATGAATTCATCTTAGTTTGACTTATGTGGTGATAAAAAAAATGAACGCAGGGAACAGTGAACCACTAAATTGAATTCAAATGAAGAAATTTGACTATTATTTATTTGTATTTAATTTCGGTGCCTTCAAGTTAAGATGTGGTACATCTGAAAGGGTTCTTGTGACCGAGAAAATCTAGTGTGGTGTAGGGATACAATGCGAATTAACCCGAGCGACTTGTCATAGCGATCTCAGATGAATTACCTAATGTTTCATCTGCAGATTTGCACCTTTAGACCTCTGGTCACACATATTATATCTAATACTACTGATAGTAGATTATTAAAGGAGGGGATAAAGCAGTGTCTTGCGTCACGGGCGCTATATTGAATCCCGAACGTAACGAAGGATTCTAGAGTAAACTCACGAGCGGAGCGAGGGTGTTACTAGAATCCTGACTGCAGAGATGGATATAAGCACGCCCAAGACGCAGACAGCTTTATCCACGAGGGGACGACTTTCACATTTTCTGCGAGACAATAAAAACCAAATCTAGGTTGGTGCATTATGTACAGATGTTAGTTCGATTTACGATTCAGCTCTTATTTGTGAATCTCTTTGGTTCAAATTTTAATACAGATGAGGTTCCAAATCCAAACCACAATTCAAAATTAAGTACAACTTTACTCCCGGCTCAGCCGTAGGGATTTAATCACCTGCTTTCGGTGAGGTTTACATGACATACATATAATTTGACATTATCGAGTAGGTTTGAAAACTCCTTTATTGCTTTTCATACAAAATGTAATCACTTTGATGTTTCACACCCATTAGAAATTTAGTGTCGTTCGTTGTCAGCAACAAAGGCGCTTGCACCCGTGGAATTAGGTCGTCACACGCGATATGAAATGCACATTTGGACATACTCTCACTACTCGTAAAAGTCTTTTAAAGGGACGATGATGAAAACTTTGTTCAGAAATAATCGTAAAAGGGATTTTAAAGATGATAGAAGCTTTACATGGTTCATACTTTATTGTACAAAATACGTACACAAGGTGGGATTCACATATAGCTGCTAAAAACTGTAGGATATTCTTAGGGGTGATAACTGTTAGCTCGTCCGGGCTAAAGGTCACAGCTCACTACATCAACCCGGCACCCAACCTGCACCGCCTCGCCTCGAGCGGTTAGTATTCTTTATATGAAATTGTCGGGACGTGCGCGCACTACATCACCTCCGGATCGCCTCGGGCGTATGCCGTTCACGCGCGGACGACGAGTTAACCACTCGGTGACCCCACGCGGCCCACGCGTTAACCCTGCGAGTCATTCACGCGAGCACAATGCGGCGGCAATGCTTCGCTCCCCGCCTACCCGTAATTTCCAGCCTTTCTTTCTAACGTGTCGGTGTCCACCCGTTGATCGCACGAGGTCTACTGGTTGACCACGCGGCGTTCACTGGTAATAACGAGGCGTCCACCCATGGCCCATACGCTGTCAATGAGTGAACACCGAGCGGCAAGGTGGTGCGGGTCGGATACCGGGTTGATATAGTGAGCTGTGATCTTAAGAATGTGTTTGCCCAGATGAATTGTACGTTTGCGTATTAGTGGACCACACTATCCTAACACATGTAGAGGCAATTCTGCCGCCTCATTACAGAATCTGCAGGTTTGTGTATCGCTTAACCCTAGCTTGAACATGTGCCGACAGTGTCCAGTCAGGGCTCTGACTATAATGCGGAGATAGTTTCTGTTTAGCGCTAAGATTCGGTTTGTATACCGTTTATCAAAGGCTTAAATCAGTGACTTGGAATGGTTGATGCCTGAAGAATTGATTCAGAGTTTGGACGAGTTCAGGTTCTTTGTGCCAGGCAGATTGATAACACTTTATTTTACACCGCATTGAAATTTACGATATAAACAAGTGACTAGACTCGCGGAATGTATTTCCGGTCTTATCACTGAAAGCGATCTCTTCTAGACAACTTTTGAATAGTCTGGAAATCACCACTAATATAAAGGACGGACTCGCAATTGTTTAGCAAACACCCTCTTTGCCTCGTGTGAAATTATTGGCTGTGTCTATTTCACACAACACTTACAACTTTATTATAATTGCATTACGAGTAAGAAGTTGCAAAATTACTAGCCCTGTAAATTGGATCATTAATATATTATTATTATCAAACCTGTATTAATCTTATTAATTGTCAGATTTGACAGATCGCAACAATGATAACTCAACCCATTGCAACACGATGGCAACATCTAGCATTTGACACAATAGCGGGTCCATCTTGAAATACCACTCAATATTTTGTAAGCCACCTATAGCCCACCCAAGCTAAGTTTGCTCAAGAGGCTTTAAACTTTGCTAGTAATCTAACAATCATCATCATCATTATCAACTGATAGCAGTCCACTGCTTAGTAGGTCTTTCACTGAGCCTGATTTTCGGCTCCTTTCCAGCCTCCATCTCGTGGTCATATTGTATAGTCCACCTGGTTGGCCCAACAGGAATAGTTTTCTTTCTGGAAACTTCTCGGATAGAAAAAACCCTAACGACCTACTGCCATGTGCCAATGGATTCATCATCATCATCCACGGCCCGACTTCACCCACTGCTGAGTATAGGCCTCCCCAAGTTTGTGCCATCCGTCACGATCCTGCGCTAGTCTCACCCATTGACGGCCCGCGACTCTAACGATGTCGTCCACCCATCTACAACCAATCATTCTTCGGCCACCATTCAGTTGCTACCCTGCTCCACCTGTCATCACCACGTCTTGCCAAGTGTCCCGTCCAAGACCATTTGAGCTCCATAACTCGATTCCCAACGTCATAAACCTTCGTTCTTCTACGGATCTCGACGTTTGGAACTCGATCTAAGAGTTTGATGCCGAGCCACTGGATAACAGTAGGCTTATTAGTACAAAACTTCATTAGGTTTTTTTATTCATTGCCACTGCCCTGCGTCCATCAATTTGAAGCATACAGGTGTAAAGGCATGTGCCTGTTAATTCACCGGCAATCATACCATTCAAACCGAAACACAGCAAACCTGCATGGCGGCAGAAAAAGATTTTACCGTACTTTCCCGTGCAAGCCCTTTCGCAAGGAATTATACTATTAAACTTAAGACTGTGCCTACAGAATCGAACTTAAGATTGATGTAAGTAATTTCCACCTAGTCTCCTTTAGCTATGACGTATACATCGTAGCGTTTTAAGGATTCCTTTGCCAAATCATCAAATAAATCATCCAGCATCGTTGACAAATACTTTCCGAAAAAAATATGCTTATAAATAAATTATAAATAAATATGGCTGCACATTTCACACAGCGCTATCTAGCCCCAAACTAAGCAGAGCTTGTACTATGGGAACCAGATAACTGATAGAATACTAATATACTTTTTTTTTTGTAAATACATTCTTATTATATATATATAGAAAAACATCCAGACCCGGAACAAATATCTGTAAATCATACAAACATTTGTTCCGGCGGCAGGAATCGAACCCGCTACCTCCTGCGTCTCAGCCGGCTATTCGCCCACTGTACCACGGAGGTCGTCAAATACATGTTGCTTTTTTTTAGTGTACCTAGTTAGGTACTATGTTTTGAAATATTTATGGCATTTGATCAATTTACCAAGCTTGATTAAAGTAACACAAGAATGGCAAAATAAATGTTTGTTAATATGACATTTCGTGCTGGTTTGTGCAAAATGTTATAGGCAATTTTATAACAGTTTTTGATGACAGATATGACAGATCGTAATGAATTGGACAATAATAAATTAACACCATTAAACCTCCTTTCGTTGATCACACAAATATTATAACTAGCTGTTGCCCGCGACTTCGTACGCGTCACACTATTAAATGTGTAGGTAACCTAGAAATAAAGCTAAACTCGCTGTTGCAACTTGACTTGACATCCCATTTTTATCCCATAGGAACTGATCTAAGGATACAAGTTAGCCCATGTGGTAATCCAGGTTATAATCTACATATAAGTACCAAATTTTATTGAAATCGGTTCAGCCGTTACGACGTGATTGAGTAACAAACAAACAAACACCCAAACTTTCACATTTATAATATTAGTATGATGTGAAAGTTTGAATTTTTGTGTATTTGTTACTCAATTACGTCGTTATGGCAGAATCGATTTCAATGAAATTTCGTTTTTTGATAGATTATGACCTGGATTTAAACATAGGCTACTTTTAGTGATAAACAACGCGTGCGAAGCCGCTGGCGGAAGCTAGTTTTATAATAATGTTTTAAGTTTACTTTTGTTAAAAACGTACTGATACAAAAGGCCAGTCTGTACAAATAGCCCTACCACCTGTTTACAAACTTTTTTACAAATAAACTGGAACCGTTGTAACTGGACTGACCTACAGTTCGTTGAACTCCCATTCAAGCTAAAAAGTGATAAAATTACAACCGCAATGGTTGCATCAAATTGCCATTTTTGGGAACGAACAATTTTACGTGTCGTTCTTGTAAAGTCATTATTGCAACATTTTGCGGTCAGTGCCGTTTCTGCGAACGCGAATCGGCTCTACATTCTTCAGTATAATTGTATAAGAAAGATTGCGAGGTCTACGGACTAAGCTTAGTTGAGCTTGGATAGTCTAGTGCTAAGCACCGTGATAAATCGGCCTAAGTCTCAAGGGAGGCGAGAGAACAACCGAAAGTAGAGTGATATCCGGAGGGGGCCTGCAGTATACAGCCGACTCTCAGTGTGTCGCCGGCTTTACGAGACGAAGCTCGTGCGCGTTTCGCTTTCCCTCCGCGGTACAAATCCCGGTACCTTAGCCAAATTAATTAATAATAATAACATTTCTTTCGTCGATTCTGGCAGCTTTTTCTCGTGTTCCAAATTCGAAGATTGAAGATGCTCTGATGATTTTGCAGTTTTGAAGTTTGCAGTTTTTTTACCGGTAAGCTTTAGTTAGTAAGGCTCTGTTTGTTTGGTTTTTGCAAAAGTACCACTGTATTTCGTGTATGTATTATTTAAGCACTATAGTTTTTTTTTGTGTTTGTGTGTGTAATTGTGTTTAGTCTCAAGGTGCATTTACATCTAAATATAAGCTGTTTTATTTTTTCTCAAAATATTTAGACATGATCAGTATTGACAATTTACCTCGAAGTTGTTCTGCACTTCAACAGAAACCCATAATCATTTAATTAAATTGACCGTTTGTCAGTCTTTAAATATCCTTTTTCTCGGTGATCAATCTCAAACTAAAAAAAACACGAAAGGTAGCTATCCATTTAGTCTTTTGGCACCCACTGCTGGGACCCAAGGCTGGTAGAGATCGCTTTAAGCGATAAGATCGCTATATACTATCGCGTATTTAGTTATATGTTCTAAATATTATTTGTAAATTCAAGTGTGGTGTACATTAAAGCGTTTTTTTGTTCTAAAGCGTTTTCTAAGGCCTCTCTTTTACGCCACTTTCTCCAGTCCTGCGCTATCCTCATCAATTGCTGATGCAGTACATGAACGATGTCCAACCATCAAGCGGATGATCGCCTTAATCGACACCCAGCCCTTAGCAGTTTGCTATATATCAATCGACTTAAAAATAAATCGATTAGGTCCGATTTGAAGTTTATCATTTTGCAACTTTGAAAGTGATAATTAAGAAATCAAAAATCTACCACATAATTATTATGTTATCCATACACTATAACAATGAGTATAATTAATATGCATCAAGTTTAACTTATATCGAAAAATTATACTTAGAAACACTAGATAATCCTGGATCAATATCTACCCTTAATCCATATCTTAGTCTTAAATGTGTAACCCCGACCATGTTTTTGACATAACTAAATCTTCTCCATCCAAAGGGTGTCTGGAAGAAATCGCTTCAAAGTGATAAGACCGCCCATTGTACTATTTGCTTTATGTCTTCTATTTTGTCTGTAATTTTTATTTTTTATGATGTAATAAAGTGTCATCCACTCATTCAATATTTAAAATAAATTAATATTGCTGGACATTTCACACAGCGCTATCTAGCCCCAAACTAAGCAGAGCTTGTACTATGGGAACCAGATAACTGATAGAATACTTACATACTTTTTTTGTAAATACATACTTATAATATATAGAAAAACACCCAGACAAGGAAAACTATCTGTAGATCATACAACCATTTGTTTCGTGGCGGGACTCGAACCCGCTACCTCCTGCGTCTCAGCCGGCTATACGCCCACTGCGCCACGAAGGTCGTCAAATTTCGTCAGGACGATATTCCAATGTTTTGTCATTTGGTTTGCAGTTCGTTGGTAGTATTTTGAAACCTGCCAAATCCGACCTTAGATTTCCACGGATATCAAAAACTATTTTGTAAATGGAAATTGCTTTCGTTCAAAGCTTCGCCTCGGCTATCAAAACGGTATCGAAATCATTCCATTCGAAACGGCAAATTCAAAAGTTCCCAATGTTTGACGTTAGTTGGACTTTTATTTGTGCACTTCGACGTTATTGGGTTATACAGAATGGTTGAAAGGAGAGCTGAGGTAATGGAGCAGAAAGCGACGGGTGGTGCAAATGTTATTGCACTGGAAAATCGTGCAAGTGAATATCGGTACACGTACAGTCAGATGAAGAAATAAAGGGATAATTTACAATTATTTACATGACTATATAGGTACAATACATAACAATTGAATCATCTAAAGACCGTTGCAAACGATCTTTAGATAGCTCAAGTGCTCAAGATCACTATCAGGCGGAAGTGTCTCCAAGACACTGGCTGCATTAGAAATCAAGTAACCAGATTAAAACCAATAATTTAGTATTTTAAAGGAAAATTCGATGTCTGTCTAATCGTCTAAGCTCATTCGATGGCTACGAGTATACTAATATTTTAAAGAGGAAAGATTTGTATCTTTGTAACGAATAAACTCAAAAACTACGTTTCCGATTTCAAAAATTCTTTAATTATTAGAATGCTACATTATTCCGGAGTAACATAAGCTTTTTACCTAACTGTGCAGAAGGAGGGTAATATTTTTATTGAAAAACTACGCGTGCGGATTGGTCAGATAGAGTTTAATGAAATCATAATCAACTGGACACGTAGTAGAATACTTCTGAAACAACTTGCAATTGACAAAAGGAAAATAGGCAATATTTTGAACCTTTTGGTAGCGGACTTTATATACGGTTAAAGATTAAATTATCAGTCAAATACCAAATATTATAGATTAATAATCATCTAAACAATTTATATATAAAAAATAAATATATTTATTTATGTAAACCATTTATATAATTATAATTGATTAGTTAAAATAATATAAACTTTTGTGATTTGTATCTATCCCTTTTTAAGCTTATTGGCATAGTTAAAATTCAAAAGGAGGAGGGGCAGACTATAAAAAAAATAAACAAAGTGTTATGTTATTTACGACATTAATTGAAAACACGGGTAGGGCTAGTATTATAGTAAAATAGGTTTATTTTCAAATTCGTTACAATAGAAAATTTTAAATTTTCAAACAAACTATATATCAAGTCCTAGAAATATCAATGAAACATCCTGTATAAAATAGGAAAACAAATCATATTCATTCATTATGTAAGTACACTGACTAAGAAGTATCGTCGGATTGGCGCCGCCGATTTTATGTTTAAAAATTTTAAGTATTGTTTATTGGTAATGTATCGATTACTGGATAAATATTCAAGCTACCACCACTGCACCGGTATTAAACCCACCTCTAAAATCTGTAAATCCGATTCCGGGTGTGTGTTTTAAATTAATGTCATACATAACATTACAGGTTGTATACATGAATTACGGTCGAATTTCGGCACCTATTTCACAGGCAACTAGTTATGATTGAAATAAATCACGAAAGTTTTCTTTCTTGATCTTGATGTGGAGGTTCCTACTTGTTTGAAACAAAACAGGGTACGTCGCGCTTCGTGAAGCTGAGATTTAAGTTGTTGGTAGTTCTGTCTGGTTCCGTGAAATCCCACTGTTACTTAACAACTCCTAAGTATATCCGAACTTACGTCTTTCATACTTGACATGGTTGGCATCCATCGCTGAGTAGTTTTACAACTAAACAAACCGAAGTCGCACTTCGGTTCCGTAAAAATATATTTTTTGAAGTTATACTTCTTTTGGCGCGATGGAGAAAATTGATGAGAGTGAATTTTTACGATGCGCGCGCACACCGAACAGCATGAAGTTAGTTCTAGGTGGTATGAAAATTGATAACTATGTTCAAGTTGTATATTCTAGTATTTTTATATGTAGAACACGTGTTTCGTAAGGGTACAATTAAACAGTGTGAATAAATAAATATTATTTTGGTGTTTTTATTAAATCAATTTCATATACGACGGTGATACTAATAATTTATTATTTATGTAAATAAAATCTTTTTGATTAATTTTAATATTTATCGTTAATCACTACTGCATTTTAGTTATTTTTCTTCCATACGCCAAAGAAGTATAACTTCTAACGCGTGTACATAAGTACACACACTCTTTTTTATGTGATCATGATTAACTAAAAATTAACCTTTTTCGAATTGTTTCCTTTACTTGCGCTGTGAGACGTTGCTTCTTGCTAAATTACATGATTCTAGGTCAACGGACCCTATAGCTTTTGATTTATTTGCTAGCAAAATATACGGCATAAATGGCCGTATTTTTTGATTGCGTTGATTTAGAAGCTTGTATTTTTTACCAGGAGTCCAAGGGACAAAAAACTTACGTATTTGATATTAATTTAAACTTGACATCTCCACGCATTTCTGAGAACTCCGTCATTTATCAACCAAAAGTTATTTTTATTGAAAGGATATTTTCAGACAGTTTGTTTTTTTCTGTTATCTGAAGTAAGACGGTTATAAAAAAATAAAAAATAAAAGCATTAATTATTTTAAGTTATTTTTATACATGTGAAAAACGATTTAATAAGCATTTAATTTTAATTTTTACAATAATAATTTCGTTAGTTGTTTTAATTTATAATGGTGTTTTCATAATATTTTATATTATATTTATGTATTTAGAAACTTTTAATCGTTTAGTCTATTTAGTAGCTGTTAGTAGGTATAAAATATTATAATTAGGTATATTATATGAAATTTTTACTTTGCCATTCGTTTTTGCTGTTAAATATTATGTATAGGTACATATAGGTATAAGTCCTATTTATAAATAAATATTGCTGGACATTTCACACAGCGCTATCTAGCCCCAACCTAAGCAGAGTTTGTACTATGGGAACCAGATAACTGATAGAATACTTATATACTTTTTTTTCTAAATACATACTTATAATATATAGAAAAACCAGACCCGGAACAAATATCTGTAGATCATGTAAACATTTGTTCCGCGGCGGGAATCGAACCCACTACCTCCTGCGTCTCAGCCGGCTATTCACCCGCTGCACCACGGAGGTCGTCTTTTTATTTACATTCATTTACGTCATTTAATTTACTTGTTTTAATTTTAATATATATTTTGTTATAATTTTGTTAAAAAGTTACTTGTTTATGTAGCAATAATCTTTACTAATCGAATCATGCCGGAGGGTAATGGTATTTATGAATGAAAACTGAATAAATTAGAAATGTATGACATCAGTAAATACCGTTTTTACCGCACTTTCATCGCTTCGCATACAATAACACGTGAACTCGGTAGAGTCACGAAATGGTGCCAAATGACAAACCATTTGCTACATGCCACATATCTTCGGAATAATAAAGGTGCAATTATCCTATACTGAAACATTTTACCACCGCTTTAGAGGACGCCTTCAAACTCCTGGAATGGCAAGGACTCGGCATATCTAGGCTTAGGACCTTCGATTTGCCGATGATTATAAATCATAAAGCATTTGACGACCTCCGTGGTGCAGTGGGCTAATAGCCGGCTGAGAAGCAGGAGGTAGCGGGTTCGATCCCCACCGCGGAACAAATGTTTGCAAGATCTACAGATATTTGTTCCGGGTCTGGTTGTTTCTCTATATATTATAAGTATGTATTTACAAAAAAAAAAGTATATAAGTATTCTATCAGTTATCTGGTTCCCATAGTACAAGCTTTGCTTAGTTTGGGGCTAGATAGCGCTGTGTGAAATGTCCAGCAATATTTATTTATTTATATCTTGACCGTGGTAGAATCGCTGGAAGAACTAGCCAATAGATGTTCGATGATCTCAATAGAGCTTCCCAACAGGAAGGCCACAATCAACATTTAAATGTCCATGTGGCGCCCACCCCGGTATCAGTTGGCGGTCACGGTAAACAGATAAATAAAAAAATATAAATAAATATTGCTGGACATTTCACACAGTGCTATCTAGCCCCAAATTAAGCAGAGCTTGTACCATGGGAACCAGATAACTAATAGAATACTTATATACTTTTTTTGTAAATACATACATACTCGTATAATAAATAGAAAAACATCCAGACCCGAAACAAATATCTGTAGATAATTCAAACATTTGTTCCGCAGCGGGAATCGAACCCGCAACCTCCTGCGTCACAGCCGGCTATACGCCCACGGAGGTCGTCCTACAGATAGTATGATTACATGAATAGGTCTTCTTTTGACCACAATCTAACCTGATGGTAAGCAATAATGTGGTCTAAGATGAAGCACGAAGATCTAGAAGACACGTATCCACTCTTACCTTAAAGAGACCCGGATTGTAGTCTTTGGACGACCTCCGTGGCGCAGTGGGTGAATAGCCGGCTGAGACGCAGGAGGTAGCGGGTTCGATTCCCACCGCGGAACAAATGTTTGTATGATTTACAGATATTTGTTCCGATGTTTTTCTATATATTATAAGTACATATGTATTTACAAAAAAAAAGTATATAAGTATTCTATCAGTTATTTGGTTCCCATAGTACAAGCTCTGCTTAGTTTGGGGCTAGATAGCGCTGTGTGAAATGTCCAGCCATATTTACATATTTATTTATTTTTATTTTATTTATTTATTTAAGAAAAACGGACGACAGCAGTGTTTCATACCTTATGTATTGAATACAGAAAATTTACATAGATGAGACTGGCTTAGGATCCTGATGGATGGCACAAAATAAGGGAGGCAACAGCAGTGGGTAAAGTCAGGCTGGGGAGGATAATGATGATCAGCAAGTCTTTAAGTTGTAATCCACCTCAATGATCAGATGATGAAAATACGAGTGGATAAAACTTCATTATCACAAATCAAATTTGAATTCTTATTCTTTACCTTATACGAAAGTTAGATAGAGGTACGATTTACATTTTCATACAAAAATAAAGCTGGAAGATGCTAATATTAATTAACATGAGGGTTGCTTAGGTATTATGTCAATTGTCATTTATTTGTCACCCGCTACAGACAACTTAAATTTGCTCCACCTCTTATGTATTTTATTCTTTCAAGATTGTTTTATGATTTACGTGTAAGTAAGTATCTGTGTATCTCTATGTACCTGTTTATCTATTTATTTTTCTGCGTTCGTGAGGCTACCCATGGGTCCCATCTGAAAACCAGCGCTGCTTACCTTCCTCGGATGGTTGGCAGCAATATGCTGAGATGGGGCCTGTTTGGCCCACACAGCACGGAAGACCATATTGTATGTACCTATGTATACCTATCTACAAAAATTTTATCATGTGATTTTTCCTGTTTATATAATTTTTCTTTTCTTCTTAATAATGTATAGTCTTTATGTAAGTAGGTATGTTTGTTCTGTTCTGAATGGTCTGTCTTGTGTGTGCGTCAAATAAATGTATTTTCTTTCTTTCTTTAGATTAGGTTTATCCCCCAATTGGGAAAAATTGAATCTCCCGTAACACGGATTCTAGTGTCATAGGAAATTAGATCACCTGAGCACAAGAGGAACTAGTGCAATATATGATTTTATAAATATTTATCTTTGAACCAAAAGGTGACACCTCCTTTTTGATTCGCTACAAAATCTCGAATAGTCACGAATATTGGCAATCCAGTTGCTCCATCGTTCTGTAGCAAATTGGCTTGTTGTAATGGAAGGCAACTGCAATGCAGGTCTTACAAAAATTAGGTCAGTCGTTACTTGTGAAGTTGAGAAGATATGACAGATTTTCGATAACATTTTGTCAGCGGGAAGAATAAAAAATATAGGAAATGCATTTTATTATTTAAAAGTTTTATTCCTTATGGAATTGTCGTCGATCGCATTGATTCTATCCATTTCAATTTATTTATTAACCGACTTCAAAAAGGGAGGAGGTACTCATTTTTTTTTAATGTTATGTTAGTTAATGTATGTTAGTTATGTTGTCCCCGATGCCTCGAAGACGCCTGGACCGATTACAGATTTATTTTTGGTTTAAAAAGGTATACTTTCTAGGCAGTCTCATAGGCACCAAGTTTAACGTTATTCTAAGCTATGTCAGTTTTTAACCTCAGAGGCAAAAAGAAGAGATTTTTAATTTTATAAAAATTGTATTGTTTTTTTACAATAAGTACTATAAAAACTTAGTATTTATATGTTATAGTATTTTTTATGTTTATATTATACAAGCTGATCCGCCCGCGGCTTCGCACGTTTGAAATTTCCCGTTTCCGTGGGAACTTTGGGATAAAAACTATATAAAACACTCCTGTCAAAGGGACGCGACACTTCATGTAAATTACTTCACGTCAATGAACGACGGTTAAATTATATGGATATTAGTATTTTTCAAACGAGAAGCGAGATCTCTAAATCAACTCGGCAAATCGGCGTTGTATGTATGTATGTTTGTTTGCCCGAGGATAACTTTCGAAGCGTTGATCCGATCATCGTGAAATTTGATTGGCACTGTGATGCACAATTTTGGTGTGACTAAATTAGCTTAAAATGTCGGGGGGTTGTTGAGGTTTTGGGGTTCAAAAGGGGTAAAAAAAAAAACAAAATGAAACTATCCGGTCAAGTGGCACGTTTAATGAAAGATATGTACATTTTGACTCCGTTTTTGTTTATTTATTTGACTTTGTAGTTTTTAAGTTATTAGCCATAATAAAAACTGAACTTTGACAAATTGACAATGTACACCAGTGATCCCACAGTGCTGAAACTTGGTATGCATGTAGGTTTAGTGACACAAATATAGAAAAAAGTCTGAAATCCAGAATAACTGCAATTTCTACCCCAAAAAAGGTTAACCAGTTTACATGAACTCCCGTTACCCGTAATTTAAATAAAACTGTAGGTCAAGCAGGTTGGTTATGTATTTCGTGGCACTATTTTGATAGACAAATAATATTTATTTGTTTTAATCGGAGACTCGCGAGATCTCAGTTCGGGGCGAACCACTTGTTATATAATATGTTATTATTGTTAAGTTAGCAAGCCAACCTTCTTTTGATACCTCTAAGGTTGCCAGGTAGAAAGTTATTTTAGCATTAAGCTCACCTTTTGTACATTTAATATATATTTTGTGTAATAAAGTATTAAATAAATAGGTAGTTTGGAAGGTTATTCACATAACAAACAAAAGGCGCAATCGAATACCTTCCAAATACTCTTGCTTATTCAAAACAGGTGCAATAGAACTCAATACGATTCAAGATGAGGCTATAAACTCAGCATTGATGCGAAAACGTGATCATTATTGTTGTTTGCGGAGTTTAACGTTTCAAGTTAAATTGCGAACAGTAAAACAGCGATAAAAGCGGTCTGGCAGGTTGGGCCAAGGACAGGGAAAAACACATTCATCCTTACGTATCGCAGGATTCGCAGGACGGACATGATTACGATTGCTAGCTTCGGTAGGGCTGTCGGATGTTTTGACTAGTAATAAAACACTTTCAAAGGTTACTTCTAAGGGAAGGTCTAGTTTACACAGGACCCGCGACCCTCAGCTTCTACGAGCCATTCATTTTTAATACTAATCAGAAATGACTGAAGATAAAGTCTAAACACAAAAAAAAACTAAAAAATTCCCTAAAAATTGGTAAGGATTTAAACACGAGTTAAACAGTTGTTTAACTTTTTTGTGGTAACAAGGATAGTAGTTAGCTAGCACAAAAGAAATAGAGTAATTTGAAATGTTTTCTCGATCTTTTTATGTTAGCAGCTGAATAGAAACGAAAACGTTGTCTCTTTTGATAAGTCCCAATAAATCAGATTTAAATTCAGAATGGTTCAGTTCATTGAAATGCCGGCGAATATTTAAATTCGAACGATTCAAATAATAGAACTTTCGTTCAAAAATTCAACTTTCGCTCAGCCCTGAGACACGAGAAAAATAGTACCTACGTTAAAGAATGCATTTGTCTGAAAAAATGCTCAGTCATACAAAATCGAAGTCGCTGATAGAGGTAATCGAATCGAGACGTTTTTATTCCATAGTCGTGAGTTCTTTCACATCAGAGGCGAAGTTAAATACCGCGGAGTTTTGTTTCATTTGTTTGTTTTTGTACGCGATATCCAACTGAGCTTTCAAGTTTTGGTATTTTTTCAATAAAATTACGAGTACGTACTCTACGTACCGTTTATTGTGTCTATATTTTTTTCTATTTTGAACGAAATAGAGTTTCCGTCTATCATTGTATGACTAGTAAAACTAATTACAATATGCTACCGATCTTAAAGCTTCTATTCTACTCTTGTAAGTTCCTATAATATTATCCGAAGTTTATATTTTGAAAAATTACTTCCTGGGCGTATTCCTTGAACGTATTGTCTTGTAATAAAGTCTCTAATACTCAAATTCTAGAATTTACGCTGTTCCTATAATGCTAAAATGCCCAGAGGCTTTTTGATCAAAGTTAGAGACCGGAAAAAACATATATTATTTTAGTGGCGGTTTTTGAATAAAAGTGAGTTTGTGGAGGAGTAAACTACAACTGAATCTATTTCTAGGATTTATCCGTAAGTGCTAGGATTTTGCAAACTCGGTTGTGATTTAGTAGATACTTTCTCTAAACATTTTAGGATAGGTACAGGATACAGACATTATTATAAATACCTACGGGACCGTCACGTACCGTTTTATCGGTGTTTCGACGCGACGCGGAGCGGATCGCACTCACTCTGATGAAGGTTCACAAATTGAACCAAAACATTGTCTGTCGAATCACCGATAAAACGGTACGTGATAAATCCCGTATTTATTGGTCGAGCGAAGCGAGATCTCCAAATCAACTTGGGCAAATCGGCGTTGTATGTATGTATGTTTGTTTGTCCGAGAATAACTTTCGAAGCGTTTATCCGATCATTGTGAAATTTGGTATATAGGTAGGTAATGATGACACAATTTTGGTATGACTTAATGAACTAAAAATTTTGGGGGGTTGTTAAGATATTGGGGTTCAAGAAGGGTAAATATCACAAATATAGGCAAACGCCTGAAATCTAGAATAACTGCAATTTGTACCCCAAAAAAATTTTAACCAATAACATGAACTCCTGTTACCTGTAATTTGAATGAAACTGTAGATCAAGTTAGTTGGTTATTTATTTCGTGGCACTATTTTGATAGTCAAAGATTACGAATAATCTTTTTTTTATTTTTATGGTAGACTCGCGAGATCTCAGTTCGGGGTGAACCACTAGTAATAATGATTGAAATAAATCACGAAAGTTTTCTAAGCAAAATAAATACTTTCCATTAAAATACGCTACACTGGTTTTAAGAATATACAAATCTAGTTCAACAAGCCTGAGCAACTTGGTAACGTCGCCAAACTTCTCCTTTGATCCTCAAAATCGAATGTGCCAGTTTGGCTCTTTGATCGGTGGACTGTGAGCCGTATTCACTCATATAGGTAGGTACTACCTGTGGTCCGTCTACGTAAAGTTTACATAACAATGTGTCTACAACCAATTGGGTTCGTTTTTTTTTTATTGATGATAGTTAAGCGCTTGACCACTACCCCACCTGGTGGTAAGTGATGGTGTGATCGAAGATAGAGCACGCCTGCCTAGAAAGAACCTATTCACTCTGGACTTGAAGTTAAAGTTTAAAGTCGGTCACACATACATTCTGTTCTGGAGTAAAGAGCACGTCTAGGCAAGCGAAGTGTAGGACGCCTTCCGGCTAGATGATGTGACGATTTGCGTACTGTAGCTGCCAAAGATTGGATGAGGAGAGCTGAGGATCGGGCTCAATGGTGCACCCTGGGAGTCCAGCAGTATACTACAATAGTCCACTGCTGATCCTGCTCTTAGGTTGATGATGATGATGATGTCATACATTTGGGATTCCGTTTCGGTTTATCGATTCGGAATTTTGAAGGCAATTGCTAATGTTCTGTATGTATATTGTTACGAGCTGAGGGTTCGGGATAAAATAATGGGAATCGATTTGACCAAAATAACACTTTTATTCAACACTAGAACGATGAATACACGAACTTGGTCACACGTAATCACAACACACTAATTCACACCACTGTTGCACCACTTAAAGTCACCGAAATGATCGCACGTATAGCTTAATCCAGACTGACTGTCCGGCCATCTCTCCGGCCTATTTATATCGCGCATATTTCGATTGTTCGAGAACGATCTCGATCGCTCCAGGAAAGGGTCGGTCCCTCGACACAATGGCCACTCTCCATTCTGCGAAACCGTAAACAATAATAAAGACAAAAGCACTCGAGAAACCTCGATTACCATTCATTGTTTAACAGTCTCGGCGTAACACTGCCCCCTCCTAAAACATGCTCGTCCCGAGCATTGTTAGCCCCGTAATATCGCGCCAGCCGATCAACATGAACAATTTTAGGCGCATCTCGCATTCCCTTCTGAATTCGGTATGTGACGTCATTAATCCTGGTCAACACACGGTATGGTCCATCCCATTTTGCTTGTAGTTTAGGGGATTTTCCCTTTTTGCATTGTGCAACCAGACCTGTGATCCCTCATCAAATCGCAAGTTGTTTGAATTTCGGTCATAACGGGTCTTCATTTTCTCAGACATTTGTTGACCAGTTAGTCGAATGTGTTCATTTATGTCGTTCATTTTATTGCGCAGGTCGTTTGCATAATCTGTGATGGCACGCGGAGAATCTGGAGGAATGCCAGTTATCAGGTCTGCAGGCAACCGCAGTTCTGTTCCAAAATTTGCCAACGCAGGAGTGGCGCCTGTACTCTCATGAACTGCACTTCTGTATGACAGTAAAAATGGCTGTATGTGTTGGTCCCAATCGTTTTGCTTATTTTCGACCACTTTGGCCAGATATCTCTCCAACGTCTGATTGAATCTTTCTACCATTCCATCAGACTGAGGATGATAAGAAGTGTTTCTTGTTTTATGAGTCCCCATTATTCGGCATGTCTCCTGAAATACTTGTGATTCAAAATTCCTTCCTTGATCACTGTGAATTTCCAGGGGAACTCCAAAACGACAGAAAACTTCGTGGACTAGTTTATCTGCTACCGTCGAAGCTTCTTGATTAGGAATGGCGAAAACTTCGGGCCATTTTGTGAAGTAGTCCATAACGACCATGAAGTACTTATTTCCATTTTTACTTACAGGGAATGGTCCTGCAATATCCAGGGCTATACGCTCCCATGGGGCTCCAACGTTATACAGTTTTAGTGCTCCTCTGCTGCGTGTATGGGGTCCTTTCACTGCCGCACAAGTAGTGCATTTTCGGCACCAGTCTACAACATCTTCTCTACAATGGATCCAGTAAAACCGCTCCCTTATTTTTAACTGTGTCCTTTTTACTCCCATGTGGCCTCCCGAACATCCTTCATGGTAGAGTTGTAGCACGTTAGGGACCTTGGCTTTGGGAACCACCATTTGCAGATGACAGTGATCTCCACGAGCGTTTTCCCATTTGCGACACAGCACCCCGTCGTGGATAACCAGGCTCTCCCACTGTGCCCAATAACTCTTCGTTGTTGAACTCAGAGCAGCAATGTCACTCCACAAAGGCTTAGTGGTACCCGCTGTGATCCTTTCAATGATGGGTTTAAGGTCCTTGTCGTCCTGTTGTGCCTGCTGCAAAGTTTCTTTCCATTCGTCACTTAGGTCCGTTCTCAGCAGCCTGACAGGTTCTGCTTCCTTAGACTCATATTTGGCACAATGTTTGCAGTTCTCAGGGCAAGGTCTTCGTGATAGCGCATCCGCGTTCCCGTGAGATTTTCCACTACGATGCCCAATGTCGAAGTCGAACTCCTGTAATTGTTCAATCCACCTTGCCACCTGCCCTTCAGGATTCTTGAACCGTAAGAGCCATTGCAATGCAGCATGGTCAGTTCGAAGTTGAAATTTACGACCTAGCAGGTATTTGTTGAAATGCTGTAAGGTCTTTACTACAGCCAGCAGTTCCCTTCTTGTGACACAGTAATTTCTTTCCGCTTTGGATAAGGATTTACTGAAGTAAGCGATCACCACCTCCTGATCTCCTTTGCGTTGAGATAGCACACCACCAATACCGGTATTACTTGCATCTGTATCTACAATGAACTCGTTCTCAGTATCAGGAAAGCTAAGAATCGGTGTCTTACACAGTCGGTTCTTTAATTCCTGGAAAGCAGTTTCACATTCTGCATCCCAGCAGAACAGTCGTTTCTCCTCAGTTAGCCTGTGCAGAGGCTTAGCAATATCCGCGAAGTTCTTGACGAAACGTCGGTAGTAGGAGCACAACCCCAAAAATGCTCTGACTTCGGTCTTACCTTTGGGAATCGGCCAATCTTTGACAGCGTTGATTTTCACCGGATCAGTTTGCACCCCGTCTTGTGAAACAACGTGACCCAGAAAGCTTACTTGTTGTCTGAAGAATGAACATTTCTTCGGACTTAACTTCAGATTGGCGGCACGAATTTTTGCCAGCACACGTTCTAAGATTCTGAAGGTGGTCTTTAAACGTACGTCCCACGATGATGATGTCGTCCAAGTAAACAAGACACGCGTCACCAATCAACCCAACTAGAACTTGCTCCATCAATCTTTCAAAAGTTGCAGGGGCATTGCATAGTCCAAATGCCATGACTCGAAATTGCCACAGCCCCTTTCCTGTAGAGAACGCAGTCTTTTCCTTGTCCTTAGGGTCTATTTCAACTTGCCAGTAGCCACTCTTCAAGTTTAAAGTTGTAAACCATTTCATTCCGGTTAGTGTATCCAATGTGTCGTCGATCCTTGGTAGTGGATAACTGTCCTTCTTCGTAACTGCATTAAGTCGACGATAATCTACACAAAAGCGCAGGCTTCCATCCTTCTTTTTGACTAGAACAACAGGAGAGCACCATGGACTAGATGAAGGTTCTATCACCCCATCATTCATCATTCCCTCAACCATGGTCTCTACTTCCTTTTCTCGAGCAACCGGTAGTCTCCTAGGTCGTTGACGGATAGGTAGCTCGTTACCAGTATTTATCGTGTGCTTAACCAGTCCAGTCTTTCCAATATCAGCATCATTTGAAGAGAAAAGATCGGCGTAGCGATGTAAAATTTTCTCAGTCATAGCAATTTCTTCCCTAGAAAGGCTTTTACGGCAATCTTCCAACAGTGACGACACATCGAATTTGCCATTCCCTTTATTGCCTCTAGAGCTAGGCACTTCTTGACATCTTCGCATACAGGCTACTTCCTCGTAGGTGCCCATTAAGGTCCCCTTTTTGATCAGGTGCTCTTCATTACTAAGGTTTAAAATTCGCACCACCGCAGTATCTGTGGTCCTCACTAGCGTCCGGGCCATAATCCACGGAAAACCATTGTCCGATCTTTCCACCAGTACACATCGATTCTGTCCTCCCGAAGTTCGTGGCAAGCTTACTGGAACAATGGTTTCTGATCTTGGCAGAAGAACAATTTTCTTCAGACTGTACACCTTACCCCTGGTTGCACCTTCCATAAAGAATTCCTCTTCTCCACATTGTAAAACTCCTTGATTTATGTCAATTCTACAATGGTGCTCTCTTAAGAAATCTAAACCCAGAATGCAGTCATCAACTATATCGGCAATGATGACGTTTTGCTGGAAAGGTCTTTCACCCAGTATAACCTCCACCTGCTTTTCACCCAGGACGGATATGTGCTGACCGGTTGCCGTCAGGAGCTGAATTCGCTCATGGCTACTGTTGAATTTCCCAAGAAACCGATTAGCCAGTTGGGAACTGATCACTGTACGGGAAGCACCAGTATCCAAAGTCATCTTGCACGGTGTTCCATTAATTTGACCTTTGATAGTCAGGCTATTCCCATCATGAACTTGTGAGATCGTAATTCTCAGGGCTTTCTCAATACCAGCCAGCACTCGCCCCGCAGTTCTGGCGCTTACTCGTTTCCCTGCTGCTGTTGAACGAGGCTCACCTGAGCACTCTCCTCTCTTTTTGGACAGTTTGGCCTCAGATGTCTTTTTTCTCCACACCCGAAGCATCTAGGGCTAAACTTTGGACGACTGTAGCGAGTGTAAGAGTCCTTCACTTCTCTGATGCGGTGAGCTCGGGGGTCCTGACGCACGGCCTCCACCTCCAATGCATGGGCCAAGGCATTTTTTAGAGTATCGTGATGTCCAAGCCTTACAGCAGCTCTCACTTCCAAATCACGTATTCCGTCAACGAACGCCTGGATCAAATAACCGTCAAGGGCGTAGGTTTGGTATGTCTTTCGAACCAGCTTTTCTATCTCGAGTGCCCACTGCTGTAAATTCTCCGAGTTACGCTGACTCCGGTCCTTTAACTGCGCTCGAAAAACATGTTCCAGGTGCGCGTCACGATAGCGTGACTCCAGCGCTTCCAACAGCTGTTCGTAGGTGACATCCTTCCCAAGAGCCTCTAAAATCGTAAGTGCTTGGTCACGAAGGCCCAGTGTTAAAGCCGTCATGGCCTGCGCCGTCGTCCATCCATTGGCCTTGACAACGGCCTCAAACTGGATCTTGTATGCTGACCACGAAGAACTTCCATCAAATGGTGGCGTCTTAAAACCTCGCGCTGAAGGTGTAGCAACTAGAGGAGCCACATTGTTGTCTCTAGACTTCAGGACACCCAGAGTTTTATTCACATCAGCGATCTGAAGTTCAGTTTCCGAAATACGGCTCTCATGATGTTCTATCTGTTCTTTCACTTCCTGGAATTCCTTTCCAATTGAACCGAACAATTCTTTCATCAGCCGAGCCTGCTCTTCTTTGTCCTGACGACGCTGTTCTTCCTGCAATCGAGCCTGTTCTTCCTGTTGACGATGCTTTTCTTCTTTATGCTGTCGGCGTTGTTCCTCCTTCAGCCGAGCCTGCTCTTCCTGTTGACGACGCTGCTCTTCTTTATCCTGACGGCGCTGTTCTTCTTGACGACAAAGCATTGCCATAATAGCAGCAAGATCGCCTGTCACAGGAGCTTGGCCCACGGGTGATGATGATGAAGCTCCAAATGGTTCGGTGGCGGCTGATTCCATCTCCATCGGCTGACGACTCTGCCGAGCTTCTTGAACCGGAGACTCCCCAAACCGCCTTTCATCCATTACCTGTTGTCGTTGACCTCTCGTCCTGACACCGTCCACGTTATCCTTTGGTAGAACCGGCATTATTTTATCCCACTTCTGACACCAAATTGTTACGAGCTGAGGGTTCGGGATAAAATAATGGGAATCGATTTAACCAAAATAACACTTTTATTCAACACTAGAACGATGAATACACGAACTTGGTCACACGTAATCACAACACACTAATTCACACCACTGTTGCACCACTTAAAGTCACCGAAATGATCGCACGTATAGCTTAATCCAGACTGACTGTCCGGCCATCTCTCCGGCCTATTTATATCGCGCATATTTCGATTGTTCGAGAACGATCTCGATCGCTCCAGGAAAGGGTCGGTCCCTCGACACAATGGCCACTCTCCATTCTGCGAAACCGTAAACAATAATAAAGACAAAAGCGCTCGAGAAACCTCGATTACCATTCATTGTTTAACAGTCTCGGCGTAACAATATTATTTGTATCTGAATAAGTAGTTATTCGCGGTCGCTAAGGAACTGGCAGTAAAATTGACGTTTCAAAGTGATCCTTGTGATTTTAATGAATAAAAAGATATTAATTTTGATGACGCTAAAAATAAAAAAAATAAAAAAAATAGCTTACGTCTACGGCTTCGGATGCATGGTGTCTCAAAAAAATTTTGATTTAGATGGATTATTACTAGATTCATCTAGTGATAATCCATATAAATATATACCAAATGTTATCGAAAAGGGTTCAGTAGTTACGACCTGTTCGAGTAACAAATAAACAAACATCGTCACCTGCCGGGTCCGACTATAGCTAGGAACCATCCAGGTGACACCATAAGTACAACAAAAAAAATAATCAACACAAGCCTCCAGGCGCACGTCGAAATTTTAAATATGAAGATTAGTGTGATATTCCAATTGATTTAAACCATAATTTTTAACGTTATGCACAATTATCGTAGCCGGACTATATATTTCATTGAGTTTGAGGTATTGGTCGAGGATATTGAATGTGAATTTGCGTTTGTGTATTAAGTTCCACGTTATAGATAGATAGATAGATAATTCCATTATTGCACACCATTTAAATACAATCATTTATAAGAAAATACACTCTTAAACAATAGGTACAATGGGCGGCCTTATCGCTAAAAGCGATCTCTTCCAGGCAACCTTTGGATGGACAGGATCTATGTGAACAAAATAAGGACGGCGGCGTAAATCCGATATTAATAGTACACGTATATTTATAAAAAATATAGATAATATAAAATAAAATGCATAATTATGATGTATAATATAATCATAAAATTACATAAATAAATATTAATATTATAATACATAAAATATATATTGTCATACCTACATATATAAATTATAAAAATGTAAAATTAATAAGTGGCCTAGTGAGCGATGGATGACAGATAGTGTTGTCTGACCAAGTTTTCAAAGATAGGGAGAGATTTAGCGTGACGAATTGAGACAGGTAGGGCATTCCAGAGCCTGGTAGCCTGCAAAATAGTTATAAACCTCTGAATAGTTTAAAATTCAATAGGTTCATGCTTTGCAGCGTATTTGTGGTATTTGCTATTTGCACACATTGTGGTAGTTCAATTTTTAGACCACTTTGAGCACTGGAAAGCGCAGCGTACGACGCCGACGGTCCCCCCCTAGATACAAAGACGACCTGATAAAGGTTGCTGGGAGCCGTTAAGTGCAAGCCGAACGAGATCGGTCGCTATGACTGGTCTGTTTATTGATCGACCGAAGAGAGATCTCCAAATCAACTTGGACAAATCAGCGTTGTATAAAAAAAAAATATTGCTGGACATTTCACGCAGCGCTATCTAGCCCCAATCGAAGCAGAGCTTGTACTATGGGAACCAGATAACTGATAGAATACTTATATACTTTTTTTTTTGTATATACATACTTATAATATATAGAAAAACAACCAGACCCGGAACAAATATCTGTAGATCATGCCAACATTTGTTCCGCGGCGGGAATCGAACCCACTACCTCCTGCGTCTCAGCCGCCTGTTCGTCCACCGCGCCACAGAGGTCACGTATGTTTGTATATATTTATGTTTGTTTGTCCAAGGATAACTTTCGAAGAGGTGATGGCACAATGTGAGGGGGTTGTTGAAATTATTAGGGTTCAAGAGGGGTAAAAAAAAACAAAATAGGACCTTCTGGTCAAATGGTACGTTTAATAAAATGTTTTTGTGAATAAATATCGACCCCGTTTTTATTTTTTGTTTAAACTTTGTAGTTTTTAAGTTATTAGCCATATTAATAACTGAAATTTAAGAAAATTTACAGGGTACACCAGTGACCCCACAGTGCTGAAATTTGGTATGCGTGTAGCTTTAGTGACACAAATATTGGAAACAGTCCAGAATAACTGCAAGTTTTACACCAAAAACAGGGAAAGCAATTTACATGAACTATCATTACCCGTAATTTAAATGAAACTGTAGGTCTAGTTAGCTGGTTATGCATTTCGTGCCACTATTTTGATAGTCAAAGCTTACAATTAATATTTTTTTGTTTTTATCGGAGACCCGAGAGATCACAGTTCGGGGCGAACCACTAGTATTATTAAACGCGACTCCACTTTCGTGCAAATAAAATAAACTTGCACAAGTGATAGAAGAGGAAAATAGACTGACCTTCGTCTTTTAGAACGCTGCATAAGCAAGCTACGATCACCTCAATATGGACACGGTTATGTCATACGGTATACTGCTGTGGGGGAGTGCTGCAGATATAAACACCGTTTTTCTGCTGCAGAAGAGGGCTGTTCGTGCAATTTATAATATGGGCCCCAGAGAATCATTACGCAATAAGTTTAAAGAAATAAATATTATGACATTCCCTTGTCAATACATCTATGAAAATCTAATGTATGTTCACAAAAATATTAATTTGTTTAAGAAAAATAGCGATAATCATAATTTTAATACTAGAAATAATGATAAACTCGCTGTTGCCACTTGTAGACTCCATAAAATTAGTAAATCGTTTAAAGGGCAAGGTGTACGCTTTTATAACAAACTCCCAAGGGATGTACAAAAATTGACAATTAACAAATTTAAAAACGTAATTGAACAAAATCTTTATAAAAGAGCCTACTATAAAATATCGGATTATTTAGATTATAGAGAAGCTTGGGATTGAAATTGCTCCAACTCGTTCAAAATGTTACAATTTAGACGTAATTTATGTTCTGTATTATGTATTGTAAAAGGATCATTAAAAAAAACAACCAGCCTTGTTTCTTGCCTTTCTTTCCTGGCTTGGTCGCGAAGGAACAGGCAGTAAAATTGACATTTCAAAGTGATCCTTGTGATTTTAATGAATAAAAATATTGGAATTTGAATTTGAATTTGGTCGTGCGTTCAAAGATTTGTTCTTTGGTAGGCCTTTCGGAAAAATCCCGAGCCTGGTAACGCTTCTTGTCAGCTATTCTTTTCATCTTGATAATCCAGTAGCAGTCTTCGATATCTGTAGCGACAGAAGTAGACGCGGCGCGGTAGCGAATGTGGATACGGCAAAGAGAGAGACGCGGGATCAAGAGTTTGATTATTTTCTAATGGAACCAAATTTCCAATAAACAATTTTTAACGTAAGAATTTTTAACGTTGAAAAGGCGCTGTCGATTTACGTTGCAGGTACCTACTTACATGATAAATAAATATGATTAGTTTATCTATTTTACGCAGGCTGTTTCATTAGTATTTTAGGACTTGAAATTAAGGTTGTTTGAAAATTTTAAATTTTCAATGTTTAAAAAAAATATATATATAATACCTATTTTACAACAATACTAGTCATTACCCTACCCGTGTTTTTATTTAATGTTGTAAATAACAAAACACGTAGTATATATTCCGAAAAATTCCAAACTTTTTTTTGAAGTCTGTTAAAAAGTTCATTCGCTGAACAGAATGCTGCAAAACTTTTGTTTTACTTACGTTCAGAGGGTTAACTTGCTTTGTATAAATGTTTGTATATAATGTGCAAATCTTGCCAATTATGACTAAAACTGGTTCTGAATTTAGTTGAAATGTTTAATTTGCGTTTAATTTGTATCAAATATTGCGTTGATTCTCGAAAGTTTCTTTTGATCCATGGGCTTTGGTACTTCGCAGATTTTAGATTATAGTGAGTATTTTTGTTTATAAATCAACCATTATCTTAGTCATCAACAAACATCCTCTCCATATAAAGATTACCTGGAAGAAATTACTCCAAAGCGATAAGACAACTGATTGTACTATTTGCGTTGTCTTCTATTTTGTCTGTATTTTTTATTTTTATGTCGTTTAATAACGTTGTTTTCATTAATTCAACTAACAAAAAAAACACTCGCTTATACTAATAATATTTTTCGCTGTGCGAAAGTACAGTCGTGCAAAATTTCGGCAAGTTAATTTAACTTTGACATTTTATACAAGTCACGACTCGAGAACGAGATGGCACCTTTGATTGTGGGTCTCATTATAACTGTACAATCTTTTTCTATATTGCTATCTCTGAAATTTAATCCACGAAGGTCATTTCGCCTATTCAGAGTTTTTAGAATACTCGAGAAAGGTAATTATTATTATTTAATCTATTCTGTCCTTATCGTTCCTAGCCGCAGGATATCTACTACTGAACATAGTCCACTCCAATTCCGAGAGCGACCGATCTTGTGCGAATTGCACCCAACAGATTCCACCAACTTTTACCGGGAAGTCTTTCTATCTAGTTATGAATGAGACCTCTTTCTAAAAATGAAAGAGGTCACATTCATAATAATATGATGACAAATAAAAAAGGTATATTCGCGATTAATACCCGTTTAAATCGGTAATTATGTACAGTGATCGCGAAAGTTTAAAAATACTAAAAACAGTACGTTATCAATACACCATTTAAAGCAATAAAGCGATCCAGATCACGTTTAGCCAATGACATCAATAATGTTGGCTGCGGCATCGATATAATGAAAACACGTACCGCCCTATAATGAGTTTCTGAAGCAAAAACTCCACAGAGCCATAGATTATAAGTAGTTGCATCACAGTATCGAAGAAAACAGTAGCTCACCTTCTACATCTATTTATTAATACGTGAAGAGAAAACTTTGGATAAAAGATAAATTCATAACTTATAAAATAATTACACGGCATAAAAGGTGCAGTGTAACTGTATATAATCTATGTCTATATAAAACAAAGTCGGGTTAGTTACACCATTTAAAACTCAAGAACGGCGGGACTGATTTTGATGATCTTTGATTTGTTAGATTTTTCTCCGCCCCCAATAGCAGAATAACAATTAAAATATTAATAAAGAAAAATATCACGAAAATTTATTTTCTCCGATAAAAAATTGTGGCCGATTGATCATTGGCAGCCCATACCAAGCACAAGTCCGATAATGTCTGGAGTACTGTTCTCACCTCTGCGACGGATCAGCGAAATACCAGCTAGAGGCTCTAGATTCAATTGAGGGAAGAGCCAAGAAGCTCATTTGAAGAGTTAGCAAATGCAAAGCTCCACAGCCTCGAGCATCGTCGAAAGGTTGCTAGCCTCTAGGTTTTTATCGGATACATTTCGGAGAGTGTGCTGCGAAGCTTTTCAACCTGATCCCACCATCCCCATTCTATGATCGGACAACCAGACGCTCCGCGATGCGCCACCGCTACATGGTAGACATACCTCCCATACGCACAAAGCGGTACTCTTCCACCTTTATTATGCGCACCGCTAAGGAGTGGAACGCCTTGCCTGAGTCTGTGTTTTCTGATAACTACAACCTAGGGATCTTCAAGTCACGAGTGAATAGGTTTCTTCTAGACAAGCGTGTACCATCGTAGACTGCATCATCGCTTATCATCAGGCGAGATTGTGGTCAAACGCTAGCCTATAATTAATAAAAAAAAAGCCCGCTTCATATGCATGGCAAGGCGTTACGAAGTTCGGCGGGTTAGCTAATTGTAGATAAATACTTACATGTATGCGTTGAACCTGGCATATTTTCTAAGCTTAAGATGAGTTACTGCTATCCCATTACTAAGTTAATAATGAGTTGGTCCGAGCAGAGTATCCAGGTCACAGCCGACCTAATAGTTACTTCCGCTGGTTCGGAGCAAATAACTTTTCGATACCTAAGTTCATTACATTATTAATGCTATCAGGTCCATAAAGTTTTTTAAGCCACAGCAGGTAGAGGCTATTTTTTATACGATTTGGAGATGGAACAAGCAAAAGGCCTACCTGACACACTCCTTAGAAACATGCCCTACGATGCACTGCTATGCGTCCATCAACTTAAATCACCAGCATGAGCCTTATGCGCCTGTAATTTCACCGGCAACCATACCCTTCAATCTAAAACACAGCAATGCGGCTTGGCGGCAAAAATATGTATGGCAGTACTTACGGACGAGCCCTTTCACAAGAAACTCTAGTACTCTTAAAATTATTTTTCGAGTTTCTGTATCTGCAGGTTCTTTTTGAATTAATGATGAAATGATTCAGAGTATTTGTAAGTATTTGTTTTGTTTTTAATCATTTTGGATCTTACTCGTATCATACGACGACGACGATGGTGCAGTGGGCGAATAGCCGGCTGAGACGCAGGAGATAGCGGGTTCGATTCCGGCCGCGAAACAAATGTTTGCATGATCTACAGATATTTGTACCGGGTCTGGTTGTTTTTCTATATTTGTATTATAAGTATGTATTTACAAAAAAAAATTATATGTAAGTATTCTATCAGTTATCTGGTTCCCATAGTACAAGCTCTGCTTAGTTTGGGGCTAGATAACACTGTGTGAAATGTCCAGCAATATTTATTTATTTATATTTATTTATACGCATGGTCGGGTCAGCATTATTCGGTACATAACATAAATTTAGTTGGGAGCGTTTCTTCGGGTTGACAAAACCGACCCTACTTACCAATATGTGCTGAATAATTTTTGAATAATGACTAACAACGCTTTAAATCTCACATGCGTCTGTTTTTCCAGAGTCCAGAGCACTATAATCTCAGAACTTTCAATAGAGTGAAGAGTTTCTTTGGCCGTACTACTATTAGATGTAGTAGCGGTCAAACGCCTGACTATAATATAAAATATATTTTAAAAAATTAATCCGTTTTATATCCATCAAGGAAAAGTGCTGAAATTCTTAGGACCGATTGATCTGATCTTCATCATACGTAACGAATAAACATCCCGGTTATCATATAGTACTCCGTTTTGGTTCTACGTTCTTGATGCGTACAGCTAAGGTATTTACTTTGCCGTCGTCTGTTTTTCCTAAAGAATACAATCCAAGCCTCTTTAAGGTAAGAGTGAATAAATAAATAAATAAATAATAAATAAATAAATAATGCTGGACATTTCACACAGCGTTATCTAGCCCCAAATTAAGCAAAGCTTGTACTATGGGAACCAGATAACTGATAGAATACTTAAATACTTTTTTTTGTAAATACATACTTGTAATATATAGAGAAACAACCAGACCCGAAACAAATATCTGTAGATCGTGCAAATATTTGTTCCGCGGCGGGAATCGAACCTGCTACCTCCTGCGTCTCAGCCGACTATTCGTCCACTGCGCCACGGAGGTCGTCACTAGTGAATAGGTTTCTTCTAGATCTTCATGCATCATCTTAGACCACATCATCGCTTACCATCAGGTGGGATTGTGGTCAAACGAAGATCTATCCTGTAAAAAAAAACTTTCTGTTAAAAACAGAATCTGTTCATCCGTTTAGAAACTATGACACCACAGACAGACAGATAGGCGTCAATATTATAACACCTCTCTTTTTGCGTCGGGGTTAAAAAAGCCAGTGGCATTAAGTAATTTACCTAGAGGAAGCTTTTGCATACATAAATCTTTCACTAGACCGCAAGTTAGTTCATCGTGAGGATTTTCTAACAAGCCCATTATCTTAGTTACCGTTGTAAACTAACCGTTATTAATTAACCATACGATATTCACACAATACGCTTCTGTACAATGACAATATACGGATATTCTGTTAGGTTACTGTACGGCTGCACAAATGATCAGGCATTTACTTGCCAGAAGTAGAATTAGAATACATGAACTTGAATATGATACTTAACAGTTATACAACGTAAAATTTTATACCTCTAATCGTTTAGATTTGGAGTTATGTAATGTGATTCCATGATGTTTTCTTTCTAAAAATATTTTGAGGAAATTGGCATATCGTAGGATGAAAATTCTTGTCGTTATGTAGGAAGAGGGTCTGTGAGACACTTCCACTTCAAAGTTCTTCCACCATATTGGTTCTGTTACGATCGGACAGACCTTACGGCGCGAATAAATAACATATACAGATAGCTCGAAGAACCGACGGTCGTTGGGGCAGAATGGTTCTCGAGTAGATAGTCACCATTCTCACTGGAAAGTGCAGCGTATGATGGCCCCCCACTAGATGAAAGAATGACCTGATAAAGTTTTCTGGGAGCCGTTGGGCGCAGGCCGCACAAGATCGGTCGCTCTGGAAATCTATGAGAGAGGCCTAGGTTTAGCAATCAAAGTCAAAATCTTTTATTCATTAAAATCACAAGGATCACTTTGAAACGTCAACTTTACTGCCTGTTCCTTCGCGACCAAGCCAGGAAAGAAAGGCGAGAAACAAGGCTGGTAGTTTTTTTATGATCCTTTTAGAATACATAACAATACAGAAAATAAATTACGTCTAAATTGTAACATTTTTTAATGAGTTGGAGCAATTTAAATCCCAAGCTTCTCTATCATCTAAATAATCCGATATGTTATAGTAGGCTTTTTTATAAAGATTTTGTATAATTACGTTTTTAAATTTGTTAATTGTCAATTTTAGTTCATCCCTTGGGAGTTTGTTATAAAAGCGTACACCTTGCCCTATAAACGATTTATTAACTTTATGGAGTCTACAAGTGGCAACAGCGAGTTTATCTTAGTAGACGTCTTATGTATGATAATGATGATGATAATGGTTTTAACTAAGTTAACCCACTAATTTAATTATCATCATTATGTATTTAATAAATAAAACCTTGTAAAATAGGTATAATTTACGCAAAACCGCTTTTTCAATCGTCTCTTGTCCGCATCTTTTGTCTTCGCTAATTGGAGTGTTGGTTGGATATCGTCCAAATTTTAATAAGTTTTCGCTATATTTTGCTAGAATTATGCGGTATTCGAATCATTAAAATTATGGTGTGTGCTGGAGTTATATTTATAATAATAATTGAACCGAAACACTGTCGGTCGAAACACCGATAAAACGGTACGTGATAAATCCCGTATTTATAATAATCACACTAATAATGTAATTGCGAAAGTTTGGATGTTTGTTTGCTTCTTTGTTACTTAATCACATCGTAACGGCTTAACCGATTTCGATGAAAATTGGTACATACGTAGATTATAATTAGGATTAACACGTAGGCTACTTAATGCTGACAAATAACGCGTGCAAAGCCGCTGGCAGAAGCTAATGAATAATAAATAATTTAATTCAGGTAACAATAACTAGTTGCATGATAGTAAATAACTTATATTATGGCCCATACGTGGGCTTAAAATACAAATTATAATAAAAACTTTTATTATATATAAGTGACAATACACCCGCGCTCGAAAAAATAATGGCCATTCGCCAGGCCCTAGCACTGTGTATGGCGGCGCAGACGCGCGGGTCGCATGCGATTTTTAAAATGTCAGCATAATTTATAACAGCATTTATAATGTCAGCTTGCCAGCAGATGACCTGCGTTCCTGGTTCCATCTCAGTCGTCAGCACCCTACTGCACCTGCCATCACTACGCTTGGCCACATGTCCTACCCAACTAGATTTGAGCCCCGATACTTGCTAACGTCTTGTCCGCTTGCGAATTTTGGTATTGAGGACTCAGTCTAGAAGTGTGAAACCGAGAATGGCTCAAATTAAAAAAACAAATATTTAACATTTTACAAATTCACTATGTATAATTTTGTACGCTTATTTATAGTGACTGAACTATTGGTAATCAATTAAACTAAGATATCCATTTCCCTTCCAATATGGTAAAAGGGTTGGTTGCGGTAACTTAATAAATCTAATTTTGAACCAGAACAACAGATTTGTATTCAGTATCTAAACAAAGTTGTTCGTAACTAATTTACAAAGGCATTGTGGGTAATAAGTTAAGCAACTAAACAGTTTGATAGCGAGTAGGTACTGCAATTCCGTCGTATTTTTCTGGTTCGTTCTTGATACCTCAAGTGAATAAGTTGAGGTACTTTTATGTTGCCCTGAATGGTCTTGTAAGTAATGTTGATGGACCACGGAAATTCGACTACCAGGCGAAAATGTCCCAAAGTCACTAATTAAGTATAGTTAGGTAACTATAGTTTTACGTCCTACGAAAATATGAACATTTATTTATCTGTATCCGTATATTGAAAACTAGCTTTCGCCAGCGGCTTCACACAAGTTATTTGTCAACAAAAAGTAGCCTAAGTTTAAATCCAGGTCATAAACTATCAGCCCACCAAATTTCAACGATCAGTTCAGCCATTACGACGTGATTGAGTCAACATCCATACTTTCACATTTATTTACTGTGATAATATTTTTAATGCCCACCAAAAAAATACAGTATATATATATATAACTACTGGTTCGCCCCGAACTGAAATCTCGCGAGTCTACCATAAACACAAACAAATATTATTCGTAATCTTTGACTATCAAAATAGTGCTACGAAAAAAACCAAGTAACTTAACCTACAGTTTCATTCAAGTTACTGGTAACGGGAGTTCATGTTAATTGGGTAATCTTTTTTGGGGTGCAAATTGCAGTTATTCTAGATTTCAGGCTTTTGCATATATTTGTGATACATAAGCTACACGCATACCAAATTACAGCACTGTGGGGTCAATGGTGTACCTTATGAATTTTGTCAAAGTTTAGTTTTTATTATGGCTAACAACTAAAAACTATAAAATTTTTACTAAAACTAAAAACGGGATTGAAATGTACTAATTAAGACCTTTCATTTGACGTCTCACTTGACCTAATAGTCTCATTCTCATTTTTTTTACCCCTCTGGAACCCCAATATCTCAACAACCCCCCAAAATTTGTATGTATGTACATACATACATCCATACAACGCCGATTTTCCCAAGTTGATTTGGAGATCTAACTTCGCTCGATCAATTAATAACGGTAAAATAGGCGGTCTTATTGAAATTTAATATTTTAGTAGATTTATGCTGAAACTCAGGATACCCATTGACATTTCTGTGATCGTATTTATTAGATTTCACAAATATTGATAGAAATGTCGCGTTGATAAAATTCACTAGATGTGTGGAAACGTGTTTGAATCATATCGATATTGACAGTTCACATTGCTCATATTAATAAAAATCGAAAAAGTAATATTTTTCATAAAAAATGTACCGTTTTTCCCCGTTTGCTGAATGAGGTTGGATATTATTCCACGTGTATCTGTTCAAATATAGCGATATTCGTATCACATTTAAAGAACTTGAAAATTTGATATTTCCCATAAGTATAATATAGCATATAAGTATAGTATATAAGGATAATATATAAGTATAATATATAGTATAATAATACCAAATGCAAGGCTCCACAGCTTCGAGCATCGTCGAAAGATTGCAAGCCTCTCGGTTTTTTATTGGATACATTTCGGAGAGTGTGCTGCGGAGCTGTTCAACCTGATCCCACCATCTCCGTTTTATCATCGGACAAACAGACGCTCCGTTGTGCGCCACCGCTTCATGGTAGACATACCTCCCATACGCACAAAGCGGTACTCTTCCACCTTTATTATGCGCACTGCCTAGGAGTGTAACGCCTTGCCTGATTCTGTGTTTCCTGATAACTACAACCTAGGGATCTTCAAGTCGCGAGTGAATAGGTTTCTTCTAGGCAAGCGTGTACCATCGTAGACTGCATCATCGCTTACCATCAGGCGAGATAGTGGTCAAACGCTAGCCTATATTTATATATATAAAAAAAAGTTATAAAAATTAGTTTAAGACTTGTTTTTTACTAATTACTTGTTGAAATCGTTTTCTATGCTAAACTAGCTGACTCGACAGATGTTGTCCTGTCTTTAACTGTAAAACTCGCATAGTTAAAATAATCGTTAAGTTTTCTGAAATTATCCAATTTTCTGCGCAATTTTCATAACTTTTCTTTCCGTAAGAACCTTCTGCAAAGTATTTGAAAACTTAAAAAAAAAGATGAATGAAATCGGTAAAGTCGTTCTCAAGTTATGTCGTGATCAAGAGAAAGAGGGTTCGTAAATGTTGTCTATTTACTTCTTTGATACATAAGATTGTAAGATTAATGCATTTTGATTATTTCAAACTGCATTAATCCTCTTGAAATATCATGCCTGCTGGAAGATTCATACCGAGTCTGCAAGAGCCAGGTCAAGAGTCAACAAGGCCTGTCGTTCGTGACTAAGAAGCTATACGGAAACTTTGGCTAAACCATACCCCCTGTACATCTTTGAATATAATCTGTGGATCTGTATTATTAACTTTTTCAATTTTGTACCATTCATTAAAAAACACTTGTTTCAGACAAACAAGTTACATAATTACTGATTTAAACAGGTATTTACCGCGTATGTACCTTTTACGATAAATACCCGTTTGAATCAGTAATTTTAAGCAAGCATCTCTTCTTCCTGCCCTTTTCCCACATTACCCGAGGTTTAGTTGGGTGATCGTAGAGACATTGAACTCATTCACAGAATAAAAAGTGGCACTCCGGGAATGCCAACAGAAGTGAAAACTTGAACAATTACTAGATACTTGTATACAAAGGTGTCGGTAACGGTAACAGTGTCGCGAGTTCAATGGTTTTTTCCCCATCTCAAAAAATGCCTAACGCGCCTAATGAAGTTTCACTTCAAAAATACAGTTAGACAATACCGATATACATACTTATTTTCTTTGTGTGAGAAGAAATAACAGTAGATACTCGTAAATAAGATTTTGATCAAAACTGTTTACTAAAATGAGTTGTCACCATAAAACAAGCGGCAATGCCTTGCAATAATCTATTTAGAGAGGGGGTAACCGTCCCCCCACAACCGTTCTAACAGATCCTAGCTTTTCTTTTTACTCGTTCATTTCCTTGTCTGAGCCAAAGAGTACAAGCTGTGTAAATAAAGGGATGGTGAACTCTGCAATTGGTCTTAGTCTAGATTTTCTGGACATAAAATTGATTTGTATTAACTACTTTGGTATAGATTGAAAGAGACTGGTGAAGCTTAGTATAATGTCTTGGAAAATTCTTTGAGAGGTTGTTAAGATTAATAGCCACACAAGTTGACGAACCTCCTCATGTTAAGAGGTCCCCGTGATACTGCTGCCGTTTTACCTATCATTTACACCTTTCTTGAATGCGTTAAGGAATTACCATATAATTTTCAGATTAATTATAATTTTAAGTATCACGCTTGACATCAAACAAAAAATCAATCATCAATCTACAAATTCATTAAATCTTCATTCTAATATATAAACATCTCGTGTCACTCCTTCGAAACGGTTTTGTATATTTGGTAGGAATGAGAATAGGTAAAGTATTTTTCACCCTCCTACCCCCACCCCCCATTTTTTTGTCGTTATTTTAGTATTTTTATATGAACAATATCCATATAATTTCCTCGTCGTTTATTGACGTGAAGTCGTTTACATGAAGTGTCGCATCACTTTGACATTTCATTCTGCATTTGATTTCTTTGATAATTAATATGGCAGAACAACGTTTGCAAATTCAATTAGTTTATTATATTAAAAAAGCAAGTGCAAATCAAAATCTTTGTGGAAACCGGTCGAGATTTTATTTCTATGTAAAGTACTTTTAGATGAGTCCAAAAAGTTCTAATCTCACAGGTCTTGAACTGACGCCTTCAAGACCACGATACAATCATGTCCCACCACTATTTCGCATAAACCGTTTTGCTCAGAAAAATCAGATTTGCGACGTGAATAACCAGGAATAAGTTTGAGGATAAACGTTTAAGATACAGCGTTATCCCAAATGTATGATACGCGGAATATTTTTAGTTGAAGGATGTTTTCATAAGGAATTTTATAGCAGGCATTTGTATGGATGAAAGGAAAATATTACTGTGAGGGAAAATGTTTTCATAGGTACTAAAAATACTTGTGTATTGCAACTTAAATGAATTTGGCGAAGCTAGCGTCGGAGCTAAATGTAGTTTGTTTTTCGAATCTACTATCCCATTTAATAGTAATAATAATAATAATAAATATTGCTGGACATTTCACACAGCGCTATCTAGCCCCAAACTAAGCAGATCATTATGGGAACCAGATAACTGATAAAATACTAAAATACATTTTTTTTTGTAAATTCATACTTATAATATATAGAGAAACAACCAGACCCGGAAAAAATATCTGTAGATCATGCAAACATTTGTTCTGCGGTGGGAATCGATAGTCGATAGATTGTGGCACTTGTGGAAGATATTTTGACAGCTTTCAATAAAAAAACTTTACTTAGAAAACTTTCGTCATTTATTTAAATCATTATTATAAATACGGGATGTATCACGTACGAAACACCGATAAAACGGTACGTGATAAATTCCGTATTTATAATAATGAATGAAAAAACTGTCAAAAATCTATGCTTACGTCAGGATTCAGGTTTGTGTTTCGTTTTGGCATATGCGCCTGAATGTTAGACACTCATGTACTGATGTCACTTAAGGTTGTACTGGGCGGGATGTCACAATAAATGTCACAAGCACTGACAGTGGGGTACATCACTATGTATCACTAGACTGGTGTATGAGCAAATAAAATTAAATAAGCATGTGTGCAATTCACACGTGGTAGAAGTGAAACCTTCAAAAATGTTGGTTTCAAGATTATGAGACGAATGTAAAATTTCGGGAAGATTATAATTGTAGGTTTTAGTAATGATCATAGTGATGCAAAGTTAGATCATTTTTAACACGAGTGGAGGGAGTACGAAGCAAAGCACAAAGAGAACCACGAACAAGAAACACTGTATAATGCTTCCTATCTCATTTTCTCCCACGTTAAATCTTATGAATTTATGTGTCTGTCTCTTTTTACTGTTGCTTTTTAGTTTCATCGACTTTCAAAACATAACGATGCTAAAGAAGTTTTCGCTTCAAAAATTTTGTAAGAATACAACAATAAAATCTACACTCTAACAATAAGGCATCACTTAACATTTGATTTAATGATTATTAATAAACCTTAAGTTTGACTCCCTAAACCTTAAGTTATCCCAAGTTCGTCTGGAAGAGATAGCTCAAAGCATTATGACTGTCGATTGTACTTGGCTATATTACTAGTGGTTCGCCTCGAAGATATCTCGAGTCTCAAAAATAACAAAAAAAAAATATTTTTCATAATCTTTGACTAATAAAATAGTACCTAGAAATGCACAACCAACTTGACCTACAGATTCATTCAAGTTACACGTAACGGAAGTTTATGTTAATTGGTTACTCTTTTTAGGGGAAGAAATTGCAGTTATTCTACATATATTTCAGACTATTTCCTGTATTTGTGCCACTAAAGCTACACCAAATTTCAGTACTGTGAGGTCACTGTGTACTCTGGGGATTTTATTCAAATACCAGTTTTTATTATTGCTAATAATTCAAAAACAACAAAGATTAAACTAATAATAAAAACGGGATCAAAATGTACTGACGAACTTACATTAGACATGCCATTGGAATGAATAGTCTCATTTTTTTTTTACCCTTTTTGAGCCCCAATATCTCAACAACCCCCTAATATTTTTAGTTCATTTAGTCGCACCAAGATTGTGACATCACTACCTACTCATCTATCAAATTTCACGATGATCGGATCAACGCTTCGAAAGTTATCCTCGGACAAACAAACATACATACAATACATACAACGCCGAATCGTCCAAGTTAAATTGGAGATCTCGCTTCGCTCAATCAATTAAACATTACTTTAATTTTTATTTATGTTTGTTTCTAAGTGGTATAAGGTATAAAGTAAGGAGGTTTCTAGTCTATTTTAATTGACTATGCAGATGGTGTTAATGTGTGTAAATGAATGTGGGAAGCAACAGAAACAAAGTGCAATAACGCTAAACACTTAGAAAGGTGTTAATGAGATTATCAACTTCAGTGGCATCAAAAATTCGTTGTCACAACGGTTTTATGGCCCACTTCACACTTGTTTTTTTACCTTCTTTAGCTATTTTATTTAACTTGCCTTTTATTTGTTAGCGTATGCTTCCAATTTTCCCGTTATTCAATTTGCTATCATTACCTGAAAAACTTATTTAACTATGCCTCTAAATGGTGAAGGAAAATGGAGAGAAAACCGGTAACCAAGAATATTTGATGACATGTAAGATGTGAGTAATAGGATCTGTGAGGAACGTTGAATCCTTGCCATTTGTTAAGACCTCATTCAATTACGAATACACGTTTATTGAATAAGTGTGGCCACAATTCAATATCACATTCTGCGGCTGATATCATTATTCTTATACGACGTCCATTGCTGACCATAGCCCGTCCATTTCAAGCTTCGATCTTTTTGGTGTCTAATAATGTTTGACGCAGCTGAAAGGCGATGCTGCCATATAGTCAACTTTCTGTTTCAGAGATCTCTTTATGGATTGTGACCGAAAGTTGACTACATTTACATTGTTTTATTGGGAATAGTTAGCCACTTGAATATAAATGGTGTGGTTGAAGATGGATACTCTTGCTTAGAAAGAACCTATTCACACTGGACTTGAAGACTACACTGGTCCAGAAAGCGAGTTCCACTCGTTACTCGTACAATATAAGATCACAATAGGCCAATACAAAATTGAATGAACAAAAAACTAGTGTGATTGTACAGTATAAATAAACGGTTCTAATTTGTGCATCATACATTCTTGACATGCTCAGTTCTTATACTATTCAAATGAAGGCTCAGCCTTGCTCATTAGTGCCGCACAGCACAGTATACCAAAGTGTTCGTACTGTGCAAACCATGAACTTGCCGCAAAGTTGGAGCACGGTAGTGGTGAAGCTTATACGCAGTAATACAACTAGTCGAAGCTTGCGGACGGTAAAGATGCGCTCTGCCGAAGATGTGCACGATAGGTTACCTATGTGGTTAAAGGTGCGGTAACGATCGTGATCGCAGATTGATCATTCATGTACAGTATAACATGACGAAGACTGAATATTGGAGTAAGAGTACACAATCAAAATGGAGCCTGACATCTCATGAAGAAGGAAGAAAAACTTGCAATGCATACATTGTACCTAGTTCCGGGTGAAAATTTATTTATTTTAGGTTTATAGTATGTAGGTATGTTTTTAATATGATATAGATGCACCGCCGTGATGGGATCAATTATTATCTTCTCCATACAAAGGTTGTCTGGAAGAGATCGCTTTTAGCGATAAGACCGCTCATTGTACTAAATCTATTTCCAAAATTATATTTTGTATTTAGCTTTGGTGTTCATTAAAGAGTTATATTATCTTATTTTATAATTTTACGCCTTCAAGAGAGGTGTTAATATGGCATTAAGAGTGAAATAATGCGTCTGCAGTACCAAGAGGGTATATATCTATCATTTGACGACCTCCGTGGTGCAGTGGGCGAATAGCCGGCTGAGACGCAGGAAGTAGCGGGTTTGATTGCCGCCGCGGAACAAATGTTTGCATGATCTACAGATATTTGTTCCGGGTCTGGTTGTTTCTCTATATACTATAAGTATGTATTTACAAAAAAAAATGTATATAAGTATTCTATCAGTTATCTGGTTCCCATAGTACAAGCTCTACTTAATTTGGGGCTAGATAGCGCTGTGTGAAATGTCCAGCAATATTTTATTTATGTATATTTATTTTATTTTATCTATATAGTACCATATGGTATCTATCTATATACCAAATTACAGCAAGATCGGTCCAACCGTTTAGTCGCGGAAACGTAACAAACAGGCAGAGAGACAGTTAATTTCATTTTTATAATAATAGCAATACTAGTATGGTTAAGGATAGTGTACTTACTGCATGTAAAAGTTAGTAATATTCTGTGCTTGTGGTTTTAAACGCCAGCAACGGTGTTGAGCTATCAAAGCAACTTTAGAGTAGTTAAGAGATGCTGGTACCGTTGCGAATATGATTACTTCGTTTAAAAGCGCGGTCTTTGCATCTGTTTAGATTAGTAAAGTCAGTATACAGGTTGTTTTCAAAATATTCATTTAAGTATACATATGAGCTTACGGTTGCACATTATACGGGGCATACGGGTTGTTACGAAACCTAACATAACCTAAAGAATAACTTGGGGTGCTGTTCAAGTATTATCATTTTTAAAATATAACAGCAGTTGACCCAAATAAGATTGGATTATGAATTGAATATATTTTGGCATTCTGCTCCACTACTATACTTTATTATCTAGATATAATTAATGTCTGTAATCGCATTTTACTCATACCATTGTACCATTTTATTGTCAGTTACGTGAATACCGCTTATGATATTTATATCGAGACTAGATCGAAGCTTGAATTGAGCTATTTTAAGTTACGTGAATCAGCCTTCTCTATTCTAATTTTAAATCAACCTAACTATAAGTCTTTCTTCGTTCGTACTTAATTACATCATCATCATCCACCCACTGCTGCGTATAGGCCTCCTCCTTCCATTCTCTCCGGTCCTGTGCGAAGCACATCCATTGCCTTCCCGCAATTCTCGTGATATCGTCCGACCATCTGGCTGGTTGCTGCCCTCGTCCATCGTCCGTATTTCCTGCTTGCCAAGTGGCCATCTCCACTTCAGCTGGTTGATCCTTCTACCCACATCCACGACTTTGGTTCTGCGTCGTATTTCGAAGGTTAATAAAGGTTAATAACGAGTAAAAACTTGATTTGTTTGGGTTTCAATAATAAATGAACAAAATAAGTATCAACATACATATATATTATATACGTATTGGTTTTGGTACTAGTAAGTTTTATGTTATTGTTATAAAAAACACTATTAATTAATATAAGATAAACACAAAAATCGCAGGTCGTATTTGGGTTAGAACAGCGCAGGACAGAGGTGAATGGCGACAACGAAGAGAGGCCTATGCCCAGCAGTGGGATGAGAAAGGCTGACGATGATGATGATGGAACATAAATATAAATATAAATAAATATTACTTGACATTTCACACAGCGCTATCTAGCCCCAATTTGAGCCGAGCTTGTACTATGGGAACCAGATAACTGATAAATACATTTTTTTTTGTAAATACATACTTATAATATATAGAGAAACAACCAGACCTGGAACAAATATCTGTAGATCATGCAAACATTTGTTCCTCGGCGGGAATCGAATCCGCCACCTCCTGCGTCTCAGCCGGCTATTCGCCCACTGCACCAAGGAGGTCGTCATAACTTCTAACTTCATCTAAAATGAATACTCGGTCTTTAATCTTCATTTTAACTTTATGATCTTTTAAAATTAAAAGTATACCATTTTCGAAGCACGCAAAAGCTTTTAAATCTACGCATTTTAAATCCTCGATTAACTCAGAAATAGAAACTTATTTCCAAAGTGTTCTTAAACTTCAGGACTTATTAAACTTATTAGATATCTTAAAAGGGCAAACAAATTATACCTGTTAGCTGTAATTAAGTTTCGGAACGTTGTGGAGCTTACTCTATCAGCTGCAGCTTCGCATGACAACGATCAACCACCGTTAGAATTATTGCCGTAAGCCCCACTGCTTTGCATCAGTGGGGGCACTGGTGCGGGTTGTAACCTCGTAAAGAGTTTTAGGGTAAAAAAAACTCTTTTTCTAACTGCCATTGGCACTTTACCTTATAACTTAAGTTCAATTCAAACAACCCCTATTCTTATTCAAGTTATTACCTGCTTGAAAATAGACCTACGTAAAAATAGTGATAGATAAAAAATTAAAAAGTCAAAATATCTAGCCGTCGAACTGAGAACCTAATCAAAATGGTGTTTTGTCATCCAATTACGATGTCGTTTCAATGCGTTGATAGGCAGACATTAAGAGTTTTTATCAGTAAAATCTTAATATGTAGTTATTTGGCTGATCTGAACTTCATTATCATCTCAGTATAACCCATAGCTGAATACGACTCCCACGTATTTTGCTAGTCACCTTTTTCTTGCTAATTATAGGCTCGCATGGCACGATCTCGCCTAATGGTAAGCAATGATGCGATGGACCATGCTTGCCTAGAATATAATATATACAAAAAACTGTATGTACAATATTACTTCAAAAGTTTTGTGGGTGTAATAAAACCAAGAAATAAATAATAAATATGACTGAACATTTCACACAGCGGTATCTAGCTCCAATATAAGCAGAGTTTGTACTATGGGAACCAGATAACTGAAATAATACCTATGTAATTTTTTTTTTGTAAATACATATTTTCAATATATAGAAAAACATCCAGACCTGGAACAAATATCTGTAGATCATGCAAACATTTAATCCGCGGCGGGAATCGAACCCGCTACCGGCTATTCACCCACTGTGCCACGGAGGTCGACCAATACTTACATAACTAAGGTAAGTTTGCATTCACAACAGTTACAGTGCAATATGGACTCAAATCTAAGAAGAAATCTATACTCTGTACTTAAATTATTTCACTTATGAAAGACTTCTTACACTACTTCGGAAAGTATTTTTTAAGTGACGAACCGCCGCTTCTATCGATAGTACAGTAATATCCTTGGGGATTATAAAGTCCCGGCCACAAAAACTTTATGCCGCGGAAAGACAGCTGTGGATCAATCTTTAGTCTCACCAAAATGTTATAACAATGAGGTATTTTCACGGCCATGTTTCTAAAACTGCCAACAGATGGCGTTGCTCTGTCATAAGCTGATTATCAAAGGAAAGTGAATTGTCAATATCAATTGACGTGTCAACATTCTTAACCGAGGAACTTGAAATTAAAAATAATAATTTGTGTTGGTTTATCTGATGAAGTGAGATTGTTTTCAACAAATTTTGATATTTTGGCTTTGAGATTTTGTTGGCATATCTCCAGACAGCGCCATCTATTACGTTAGTTGGAATGGTTTTTTTAATCGAAAATGAAAAGCCTTCATTCGGGGTGACTCTGGCTTGAAATGCTTGGAACACAATAACATCATTATCATATCAGCTACAGGACTTCAACTGCTGAAGATAAACCTCCCCCATAGATTTCCAGAGCGACCGAGAATTTTAAAAATATATTTTCGAGAGGTTATTATCTAACTATTTTCCAATTTTCATCGGAATCTATTGCGACGTGATTAAATAACAAACAAACATACTAACTTTATAATTTATATTATTAGTGTCATAAAAAAAACCAGTATTCAGTATTTTATTGCGTTCGTACAAAGTGGATTAAAATGTTAGGTAAAGGTCAGATCTTATTGTCTAGTCAAGGGTCCAGCACTTCATATGTAGGTATTTTGTATGAGTAAGTAAGGGCGTATATTAAAGCTAACTAGGCCGGTCTAGTGGAATCGAAGTTAACCGATTTTACGTTTTGAGTTTATTGATTAGTGAAATCATTATTGTTGATTATTTACATGTCTTGTCGTTAAAAAAGTCGTCCAGAGCGTAGTAACTCTTTGACATCAGTATATGTTTTAATCTATTTTTAAAGATGCCCTTTTCTTAGGCTTTAATTTGTTCTGGTATTTTGTTATATATTTTCACTGCCATTACATTCGGACCCATACTGTGCATTTTTAATGTTGATGTAGGTAGTTCTAGGTTGTACGTATACCTACATTGAAAGTGACGTGGTAGGTCAGTCTTTTTTTGTAAAAATTGCGGATAGTTTCTCACGAATTTACATATTTCTAGTACGTATATTGAGGTTAAAGTCAGTATTTTAAGTTTAGAAAAGTATGGCTCACAGCTTTCTATTACCTTTATATTGGCCAAGATGCGAACGCATTTTTCCTGGGATATGCACAGTTCCGCCGCGTCGACACTGTTTCCCCAAAGTATAATGCCGTAGCGAATCCAAGCGTGTACTCTAACTGCGTACGAGAAGCTTGATAGTTTTGTTTAAATTTTTCCAGTTTATATTTGAATCTATATTTAATCCTAATAATTTAACTGTATCTACGCATTCTAGTTTAATATTATTTTCATTGAAAAGGCCCTATTTTAGTATTCGAGATGACATATTGTGAGATTACATCGAAATTTACCAAAAGATTACGACTTTTTATCATCCTTTCATCTTGCTTAAGTATGGAAATTGCCTGTTTGTGGGACGCTATCGTTTGCCTCGCAAGAGTTACGGTAACTCATATTGTTTTAAACTAGGATAGGTTGTGAGTAAAAGCCTGTCGCTTTACTTTTCCTAAGTGTAAAATGAGGTCCTTTTTCCGTGCAACAATTTTTAAGCTTAGCCTTTTTTTGGGTTCTGAACCAAAATGGTAAAAACGGAACCCACGAAATGGTGCTACGTTGACCGTCCGTCCGTCCGTCTGTTACAGCTGATAATCTCAGCAACTTCTGAACCTATCGGCTTGAAATTTGGAATAGTTTATAAATAATATCCTATTAGCAAGTAGAAAAAAACAAAAATATTTTCATTTTGATGGCCAAAAGAGCAAAAATTTGCAAAAACACCTCCCAATTTGGTGTGGTATAAGGAGTTTATCTATCTTTGTATCTTAAAAAATAGAAAAATGTACCTTGAGCATAAATCCTTCTTACGTACAAATTGCAGCGATATAGGGGTGTCTCTTGGTGCAATCTCGAATGGGCTCTATGATTGTCGCTTACCGACGACATTGACAAGTGTGATGTGGTACCTATGTTCTTTATGTGTAACATCTTTCCTCTCAGTTTGTGGGAGTGATTTTGGAAAAAGGGTCGGATTTTTCTTACATAGTAGCAATGGCCGTAATATGGTGTCCTAGAATATATTTGTTAACTTAACATACGAAAATTATATTTATTTCTAGTTTCTATATGTAATTACGACTAAAGACGACCTCTGTGGCACAGTGGACGAATAGTCGGCGTAGACGCAAGAGGTAGCGTGTTCAATTTCTGCTACGGGACAAATGCTTACATGGCCTACAGATATTTTTTCCGGGTTTGGGTATTTTCTATATATTATAAAGTATTATTATATATTATAAAGTATTCTATATCTTTTTCTATATATGTATTTAGTTATTTACAAAATAGTAAGTATTCTATCGGTTATCTGGTTCTCATAGTACAAGCTTTGCTTAGTTTGGTGCTAGATAGCGCTGTGTGAAATGTCCAGCATCATTTATTATGATTATGAATTATTTATTTATTTCATTAGTGTTTTTACGTGGAACACCATCAAATAATCTTATAAATATTTGTTCCCTATTATGAAAATAATAGAAAACATTACTGGCATAAAAGTAACAAAATATGGTACATGATATGTCTCGACATAGCAAGCAGTACCAAGGGTAAGCTCTACCGAATATGATGATTCTTTATTTAATAGTCCATGCAATTTCATTGCCACATAAACTTTTAATCACTTATGTTTTTGTATTACTAAATCCTACTTTCCACTGAAGCATTGCAATCTAGGCGTGTAGGGTATACGATATATTGTGATATGAATTTTTATTTGAATAACTGAAAATAATTTGACTACGTATTCAATACGTTGCCAACATTGCATTAAAACTAAAATAAGTTTGTTTTAAATTAGAAAATACATCGATGCAAAGTTACGTCTACTGGTTAACATGGATCAAAAAGGATTGTGTCGTTTTATGAAACCACGGTAAAAGTGAAACTTTGTTTCACGTTATAGACATTTTTCCTCGTTGGCACAAATGAGTAATATTCTATACACTACACGGTCAGCTGATGCGAACTATAGGCGCCGCCATATTGGCCTCGGCTGCTCTGATGAGCGCCTTTCACTTTATCCCTACTCCGCGGCCGACCGTCACGCGACATGCAACACACAGACGAAAAAGTTTGAGACGATGTAATAAAAGTTTCACTTTAACAAAACTTTTAAATAAATTGTACATCTTGTTTGACATCGCGTTATCACCTATGAAATTATTTTTCATTATAGAAATCAGATAAGAAAAAAGCAATATTTGCAACTGTGGCGGCTTACCATAGCTATCGAGCTGACGGGTAAGTTTTGTGTATGTCGCATCGCCCTTGCCACTACTCGCCAGTCATAACTCCCCGCTCGCTAGGTTCTCACAGTTCAACAGTTTATTGATGTGTAACATCTTTCCTCTCGGTTTGTTGAAGGGACGGAAATGTGTAACAGGAAACCTCGGACGCGCACGGTATTTGATTTGACCAATGAGCGCGCGTGGTGGTCAGATGTTACACATCATATGCGACTCTAAGGCTCGTAGTTTTTTTGTAATGTGGAAATACAAGTTAGACATTGGCACAAGGAGTTAATCATTTACCTGCTCTCCTGACATATTAGAAGATGAAATACACGCTCACTTACAAGCCCCTACACGTCTTTTGGTAATATGGTATAATGGTCGATAAAACATCTATAGCCGCGATTTTGATGCGTCAATATCACGAAGCACGCTTCTGTCTCGCTCTACGAGTAACTGCATAACTGGCCACTAACTAGGCTGAGATAGAAGCTTGCCTCGCAAGGCGGTTCGGTTAGTCTGTACGTGGCGAACGCCATGCTTTAGTGGTGAGTAGATCTTATCTTTTATTCTATAAAGATAGACAATTGGACCTAATTGTGATTGTAATGATATTATTACTGAGCAATCAGAATGGCTTCATCCGTTGCATCACGGATCAAATTGGAGATTGCTAAAATGGATTTCGATACGCTTTGTGCTCTTTGTCTTGTTATTGGCATCGTTATAATATGAGATGTTGAATTGTAGGTATTTTAACAGTTATATAGGTATGGATCATTAATTAAAAAGTACCTTAGGTAATAGACAAGGAATTATTAACGTAGAAGCACATTCTGTTAGACTTTTTGTCATATGCAACGCCTTAACATATAACATATATACTCACTAAACGTTAGGTAACCAGAAGGCCTGTGAACCTGTTTATTGTAGTTCATTCCAAGGAGCAGCAGGAGATATTGACGGTATCAAATCAAATCAATATTCATTTATTCATTAAAATCATCCTGCTCCTCCGCGACTAAGCCAGAACAGAGTCAGGCAAGAAATAAGGCTGGGTACTCTCAGGAAATTCTCAATTCCTCGGAATCTTTTTAGTACCTCGAAAAGTAAAAAAAGGAACCTTTATAAGATCACTCTCTTGTCCGTCTGTCCGTCTGCCTGTCCGTGTGTCGCCACCGATTTTCTCAGAAACGTGTAGACCTAGCAAGTTGAAATTTATACCAGATACTGAAGTACATAGTCCCTAATAGGTGTATAAATATCAAGTTCCTGAGTCAACACGATAAAAAGATATGGGTAAATTTAGATTTTCGCGAAAACTTGTAAGTACCAAAATTTACCTTAATTTTCAACTTTTTTATTTTTCGGAATTTTCCCTTTACTTGTGCTGCTTTAACCAAAATTGACAATTCTAGGTCAACCCTATAGGTTTTGGGTCGAAAACCTAATATGGACTTCCCGTTGACCTAGAATCACGAAATTTGGCAAAAAGCAAGTACAGCAGACAAATAAAGGAAAAACTCCAAAAAATAATAAATGTTGAAAATTAAAGAGTGTCCCTATACATACTCGTACATAGTTGACGACAATTAAGATAGACCTCTGAGTTGTATGCGCGCTCATAAAATTTATTATAGATAATGGTACAGAACCCTTCGTGCGCGAGTCCGACTCGCACTTGGCCGGTTTTTTTATGTATGTTCCCCGATTAGTCGAAGACGCCTGGAAATTCGAGATATTCTTTTTTTGTTTTAAAGGGTATCTTCCTAGGTGGTCCCATTGGCACCAAGTCAGGATCTGATGATGGGATGATGAGGGCAACCCTCAAATTTTTCTGTGATCTAAAGTCGGTTATGTTTTTATTAAAAAATTACTTGTTTACAATCTATTACGAATATGACCACAACAGGTTATTAGACTCATCATCATCATATCAGCCATTTATAATATTAGTGTGATTGTAGATTATTTCTGTTAATAAATGTCAGCGTAATATCCGCCACAGGACGTCCACTACTGAGCAAAGGCCTCACCCATTAATTTCCAGAGAGACCTATCTTGTGCGGTCTGCACTCAACGGCTCCCATCAAACTCTATCAGGTCTTCTTTCCATATAGTTATTAGACTATATGGCAGGAAATATGTCACAAACTGGGTAAAGTCGATCTGTGGATGAGACATTCAGAATAGGGTTCATGATTTCTCGAGCTTATCAATTTCTCGGGTCCCGAGAATTCTCGAGGCTAATTTCTTGATTTCTTGGGTCTTCTCGGGTTGTCGAGAAATTTACATTTACGTATGTATTTGCATATCTTTTCTATAGTGTTCTATCTGTTCTATAGTATATATAAGTGGTTTCCTCTCAAATAAAAGTATCAAAATAATCATAAAGAAGGGGAGGCGTAAAGACGATTATATTCACTTTCAGCGTATCCGATCAAAAATGTCTTGTTAATATCATGTGCAGTTTTTGAAGCGCAGTAATATTATCTTCATTCCATTTGTATGAGCTATCTAAATCTATCAATGCCTTTTTGATAGCATTTTTTTATTTCAAGAAAAGTTCAATCATCGTCGACTTTCGTCGAGTTCTCGACTTTTCTCAAGCTAAATGAAACTTAATGCAGATGAAAAATCGTGGGAAAAATGCTGAACTTTTACTGCTTCATCAAAATACCCTAACTCCTTTATTTTCACTCAGGTAAAACGCATTTCTATTGCATACCTCAATTATTCCAGTCTCGACTAGATTTCTGATTAAACCATCATAGCTTTAGTACCGACATTCCTGCGGTGAGTCCTCGCTCAGTAAACTACAACGTAAACTGACTGTGTAAATGGAAGGGTTGTTCGTGCAATTTATAATATGGGCCCCAGAGAATCATTACGTAATAAGTTTAAAGAAATAAATATTATGACATTCCCTTGTCAATACATCTATGAAAATGTAATGTATGTTCACAAAAATATTATTTTGTTCAAGAAAAATAGCGATAATCATAATTTTAATACTAGAAATAAAGATAAACTCGCTGTTGCCACTTGTAGACTCCATAAAATTAGTAAATCGTTTAAAGGGCAAGGTTTACGCTTTTATAACAAACTTCCAAGGGATGTACAAAAATTGACAATTAACAAATTTAAAAGCGTAATTGGACAAAATCTTTATAAAAGAGCCTACTATAAAATATCGGATTATTTAAATGATAGAGAAGCTTGGGATTGAAATTGCTCCAACTCGTTCAAAATGTTACAATTTAGACATATTTTATTTTCTGTATTATGTATTGTAAAAGGATCATTAAAAAAACAACCAGCCTTGTTCCTTGCCTTTCTTTCCTGGCTTGGTCGCAAAGGAACAGGCAATAAAATTGACGTATCAAAGTGATCGTTGTGATTTTAATGAATAAAAATATTTGACTTTGACTTTGGTATTCTGATGCTCATATACAAATGTTGATATGGATTTTGTTAATCATAATCATTTTATTCGCGAATACGAACGAAAATGTTGGTGTTCATTATTATATTCAATGTTTAGTTTGTTAGATGAATGGATTTTTAAAAACCTTTGAAATAATACTTATTCATTTCAATTCGACGCGCGTAATTCGACACAGTTTTTAAACTCCGACAAAACTTAATCTACACTATTATAACAAAATCAAATTTTCAAGCAGAAGCTTAGAAGTACTACAATATTTAAGAACTGCAAAAGAAACAGTTGATATACCATAAGACCGTTGTAAACGATCTGTAGATAGCTGCTCCGTCACTGCAAGTTTGCGTTGTGTTAATTTTCATGATTGCCATTTTTGATTTTTCTACAAACCCGATGTCTGCAGTTGTCACGCTATTATGCCGCCCTCCATTATGTAATATTACAAAAACCCTCTTCATCTCAAGGTTATCTGGCAGAAATCGCTTCTAAGCTAGAAGACCCCCAACGTACTTGTGGCTTTGTGTTTTGAAATGATCATATAAATCAATTTTCATTTAAATGAAAATGAAATGAAATAATATATATTACATGAAATATGGTTAAATTACAAGATGTAATTTTAGCCATTGTGTCATTCAATTCAATTTCAAGTATTTTTTTGTCATTCCTGATCATTTTTCGATGATATATTCGATGATATATTCCGGGATATATTTTTGTAATATGTAATGGGCCCCACATATGCCCACAATATCTTTGCACAAGCCCTCTGTGGGAAGAATTTGTACAAATTTCTAAGCTTGTGCGAGGCTTGCGCAAGGCGTGTGCGAGTTTCTGTGGAAAGAATTTATACAAATTTGTAGGCTTGTACAAAGAAATCGTTTCCGTGTGTGGGCTTCATAAGAATCTAGCCAGCATTTCTGTGGTAAGCCCTTAATAAAACTCGACGTAAACTAACAATGTATCAACCTCCACCGCAGAAAGTGTATGTGCGCGGGAATGATAACAAATTTGCGTGGACCGTTCTGCGACCACTATAAACTGTAATCTCCTCTCGGTAAGTTTCCGGTCGGTCGCTATAGGGTAACCATGAGTAAATCGAGTGGAAATACAATTTGGGTTTGCGTATATCTTCTGTCAATTGACTAACTTGATGATCCTTGGACACCACGGAAGACCAGCGCTACGGCAGCGTCTTCTGCTGTAGCATTATGCTGAGTAGTGATCTTTTCATAGCCTTTTATGTGCTGTACTTGAGACGTTATGAGAAGCAACCGCTTCTTTTGAAAGTTCATGTTCGATGTGCATGACGACCTCCATGATGCAGTGGGCTAATATTATTAACTCATTTATTTCAGATTATAAAATCCATCATTTCTTAACACTAACACAAAATAACTTACACGAACACAAATTTTTAAATACACAATCAAATTAAAATTACAAAATAATAATAATAATAATAAACAAATAATAATAATCTAACTATATCTAAAAACTACAACTAATCTAGGTATTTTTGTTTGGCAGTATATGTACCATGCAGCAATGATTCATATACTGACAATCAAACCTACCTGCAAACACGCATAGGATGCCGCTGGAGCTAGCCCGAACCCTGCGCAACAGAGATGTACTCGTACACCGCTTTCGCATGACTGTGTAGAAACAGTCAACTCGCGCAGCGGCAAACATTCCCGAAGCGCTACAGAATCTAGGCAGCCCCATCAGCACCCTAAACGCATTATTGTATTGAATACGTAGCGCGTTGTACTGTTTGAGCGTGTGATTCACCCACAGGCTGCTCGTGTAGAAGTTCGTACAGTACGCTTGGAAAAGAGTGAGTTTTACTTCACTTGAGCAACGAGCGAACCTGCGGGCTATCATGTTTGTTCTAACAGACAACGCCCTACGCTCTCTCTCCATATCTGTATCATCTTTCAGGTCCGAGGTTACCACGTGTCCGAGATATTTAAATTGTTCCACCCTCTTTAGTGGAGTTCCATACAGCTTTATCGGTGGGATGGTGGAAAGACGTTTACCTCTGTCCTGAAAGACCATACATTCGCTTTTCTTTATATTATATTTTAAGCCATGTTTATGTACATACGCTTCAAAAATACCCAACAGTTTAGTTAGGCCGCAGGCCGATGCACTCAGCAGCACCATATCATCCGCATAGCTGATGTTGTTGAGGCAAACCCCCTCGATGTGGCATCCGATACGGGTACTGCTGAGCTCACCTATCAGCGCATTGATGTACAGGTTGAAGAGCTTCGGTGAGGTCAACCCCCCTTGCCTCACCCCGCACTCCAGCCTGTACGGCTCGGCAAAAGTACTCGACCATCTCACTACATTCACCTGGTTTTGATACCAATATTTAAAGACATTATTAACCTCTGGTGGCAGATTGATATCTCTTAACTTCTGCCAGAGAATATCGTAAGAAACCAGGTCAAATGCCTTTGAGAGGTCGAGGTAACAGGCATAAATGGATGTCCGACGTGTCGTATAGTATTTGACAGTTTGCTTAAGAGTCAAAATAGCCATTTCTGTGGAGAGACCAGTTCTAAAACCAAATTGATTGTCATGCAGCTTTATGTAATCGTCCAATTGACTATTAAGCAAACCGTCAAAAACCTTGGCTATAATGGTGGCCAGCGAAATAGGTCTGTAGTTCGACTTATCACACACATCGCCTGTTTTATTTTTCACAATTGAATAGCCGGCTGAGACGCAGGAGGTAGCGGGTTCGATTCCCGCCGCGGAACAAAATGTTTGCATGATTTACAGATATTTGTTCTGGGTCTGGTTGTTTCTTTATATATTATAAGTTTGTATTTACAAAAAAAATGTATAAGTATTATATCAGTTATTTGGTTCCCATAGTACAAGCTCTGCTTAGTTTGGGGCTAGATAGCGCTGTGTTAAATGTCCAGCAATATTTATTTATTTATTATTCTTATGATTTGTTATGCAGCTTCACCTAGGGTGACGATGCCTAATCGTATTTAGTGCCTAGATATGATATAGAGAGTTGTCAAATCTTACAATTTCATTTAAACATGTTTAGTCGTTAATTACGTTTAAGGATCGTTGTGGAAGTTGGGCCTAGGAATCTGTATCCAAATTTTCGTAATCTTAACTTTAGACAACATTAGTCGTATTACGTACGATATACTGATAAATACGGCAACACCTTTCAGTTACATACCTAAGTAAATAAATAAATATTGCTGGACATATCACACAGCGCTATCTAGCCCTAAACTAAGCAGAGCTATGGGAATCAGATAACTGATAGAATACTTATATACTTTTTTTTTGTAAATACATACTTATAATATATAGAAAAAACATCAAGACCCGGAACAAATATCTGTAGATCATGCAAACATTAGTTTCGCGGCGGGAATTGAACCCGCTACCTCCTGGGTCTCAGACGCCTATTCGCCCACTGCGCCACAGAGGCCGTCGAGTAATAGTAATAACAACGGATTAATTGATAATAATGATGACCTCCATAGCGTAGTAGGCGATAGCCAACTGAGACGCAGGAGGTTGCGGGTTCGATTCCTGTCTCGGAACATATGTTTGTATTATCTACAGATTATTCCGGGTCTGGTGTTTTTTCTATGTATTTATTATTATATAAGTATTTACAAAAAAAATAAGTATTCTAATAGATAACTGGTTCCAATAGTACAAACTTTGCTTAGTTTAGGGCTAAATAGCGCTGTGTGAAATGTCTATCATTGATTATTTATTGTCCGGACGAAGTCATGGCCACCCTAATGTACTCGCCTTTTTAGGACCGACAAATATTTCACTTGTTTGTGATGCAAATGTTGGGGTTAGGTTATTGGCCTTGCTTTCTTTTTGTTCCCAAGCACCTTTTTCCGGACTGTATTCTACTGTTACGAGCTGAGGGTTCGGGATAAAATAATGGGAATCGATCCAACCAAAATAACACTTTTATTCAACACGATGACGATGAATACACGAACTTGGTCACACGTATCACAACACACTAATTCACACCACTGGTGCACCACTTAAAGTCACCGAAATGTTCGCACGTATAACTTAATCCAAACTGACTCGCGAGCAACTACTGTTCACGCGAGACCCTTCCCACGTCAGTCCTCCAGGGCCTCGCTGAGACTAACTCACTAAGACTGACTGTCCGGCCATCTCTCCGGCCTATTTATATCGCACACATTTCGATTGTTCGAGAACGATGTCGATCCTTCCAGGAAAGGGTCGGTCCCTCGACACAATGGCCACTCACCATTCTGCGAAACCACAAACAATAGCAACAATAACACAGCAAGACAAAAGCGTTCGAGAAGGTTCGATTATTACTCATTGTTTAACAGCATCAGCGTAACACTACTATTCATTATACGAGGAACTTCTGTTAGTCCGCTCAAAAAGGCTCTAATATTTTAGAAAGAAAGAGAAAATAAATAGAATGGACACATTTTAGGGTTCCGTACCCAAAGCGTAAAACATGACCATATTACTAAGACTCGGCTGTTTGTGTGTCCGACTGTCTGTCTGACTGTCCATCTGTAGTCTGTAGTTAGACAATTCAAATTTTCACAGATGATGTATATGCCGCTGTAACAACAAATACTAAAAACAGAATAAAATAAATATTTAAGAGGGCTCTCATACAACAGACATGATTTTTTTGCCGTTTTTATAATAGTACGGAACCCTTCGCGCGCGAGTCTGACTCGCACTTGGCCGATGTTTTATTGTAAAACGTTTACGTCCGTCCATCAACTTTCGGCATACAGGTATAGCCTCATGTCTAATTTCACCAGAAACCTTCATACCAAAACACAACAATGCTGATTGACGGCAGAAATAGGTATAGTGGTATCGCCCGGGGAAGTACTAACTTTCCCGGGCGAACCCTTTCATAAGGAACTCTAAATATGTTAGCGAGTTTAGCTCTATTTCTAGGTTACCTACACATTTAAAAGAAAAAAAATAGAAAGAAAGAAAATATTTTTATTATGCCAACCACTAATAACAACAATTAACCACACAAAAATACAGTACAAATACAGTGTAAAGTACAGTAATTTAGTAGTGTGACTAGCTGTCACAGCGGGCAACAGCTAGTTTCTTTACATTATATATTATTATTATATTGTGTATATTACACAATATATTACAGTGTATATTATTTCCTTAACTTTAGTCGGAGACATCTACTGAATTTCATTTCAGTGGAGATTTTTCCAAGAAATATACTAATAACTCTTTTCTTCGTAGAAAGTTATTAATAACGCACTTCACTGCTTAGTAATATAACTTAATAAAATAAAGCTTCTTAGATATTTTCAGAATATAATATTAGACTTGGAGTTTAATGCAGTTTTAATAAGTAAATTGTTCAGATAGAGCTTCTACTCAAGTCCGGCTTCATCAGTTTTGATGATATAAGATGCTACACAGATAGATACATACACACCCATCATAATGGTGAATGGTGGCCGAGGCATGGCTGTGGAAGAGTAGGACGTCCGGCAGCGAGATGGGTGGACGACATCGTCACCTTTTCGTTGCCGGGTACCCGGCAGCGGCGGCGAAGTGTATGGCCGTGTACGTTAGCTTTCACACGTTGGCCGGCAAGCGTGTGTCCGGTCGCCGGCTGCCGGTTAGCCGGCGGCTGGACTCAACAGCGGTGTATGGAACACGCTGTAAGCTTTCACACGTACCGGCCGGCCAGTCGCGCAGGTACAACCACGGAGAGCGTGACTCGTTTTGACTGACACTCTCGTGTCCTAAATAGTACCTGCTTAATTCGTTGCAAAATTGAGATAGGTACCTATTAAAATGTTGTATTTTGCGTTTTGCAGTAGGTCTGGAAATAAGGTATAAAATGCTCCACACTGTTCTCTTTTCATGTTAATCGGATGAACCCAATAACTTCTTGACTTCTTTACTCAGGTGGTATCTTCGGTACAAAATCCACATTGCAATTAATTGTTCACGTTCCATTTTTAGAGAAGAGAGAAAATTAAATTATTTATGCAGTCACTACGCGACTGTACTCGCGTTGACGGTTTACTCGCATACAACATCGGGTCGTGTGTTGCCGGGTGTATCCGGTGGTCCACAGTGGTGGATCCGGCGTGCACCCGGCGACCGCTTGCCGACCAAATTATGCCGGTGCGTGTGAAAGCTAACGTACACGGCCATACACTTCGCCGCCGCCACTTCGCCGACGTGTGAAAAGGCAGGAGTCGCGGACCGTCAATGGGTGAGACTAGCGCAGGATCGTGGCGGATGGCACAAACTTGGGGAGGGCTATACCCAGCAGTGGGTGAAGTCGTGCTGTGGATGATGATGAAGATGACACACAGATAGATAAAAACACAAACACAACCATCGTAATTTTATTATTTCATAATCTTTGAAAAAAACGCGTACTAGTATATTATTAAAATTATCTAGAATTTTAGGGTCAGCTAAAGCGATTTCACTTACAACTAAATAGTTCCGTTTGCAAGAGGTACTCAGCTCTAAGTGGATAGCTTTTTACTAAAACATGGAAACATTGCATTACAGCGGTGAAATATTTATGTGGCACTCACGACCGAACCTGGTTATTTCAAATGGGTACTTCAATAGCATATTTTAGCTGAATTTTAATTCTGAACGTTCTCGTTAAGTTGTTCGTTGTAGTTAAGTGCTTATTAAAATGTATAATTATTTATATTTACTAAATAGAATAAAATAAAATTGCCAACGTTCGCTTCATTAGATTTTATCGCTTCTGGACCCACAACCTATTGCATCGCTTTCGCAAATCACTCTCATACAAAATGGCCGCCAGCATTAAAGTAAATCTACCCGCAAAACGGTCATATTTATCGGCGCGAATCAATGAGCGGATTACGTGAGTGTACTGACCAAAAACTAGTTTGCGGTTTCCGTAATCCAATTTGTCGGTCCCGGAGGTTGGCGACTGGCGTGGACATCAAGTGTTGTGACCACACTGTCACACTTGACTTTCAGGCTTCACGGTAAAGTTTGGAAACTCATTTAATACTCGACTGTTCATTTGGCTAGGTTTGATGACCTTTTAGAGATGGTGCCTCAAGTAATAGTAAAGTTTTGTTCATAATTGCTTTCAAAATCCTCTCTCGTGAAGTAGTGACACTCTTGTTTCTTGATCACCTTAATACGTCAATAGTGTCTTAATAATATTTTGGCATAATATAAGTCTTAATTATTGATTAAAACGGGTATTTATCGAGTATGTACCTTTTTTATTTGTTCACCCGACGTTTCGGCTATGGTCACGGGTTGACTGGAGTACTTGAAGCTACCGTCGAGAAGTGTGGGTAGCTGCAGCAACTACCCTCACTTGGTCTTCAAAATTAGAAATGTCCTCGTTCATATTACGAGACACTACACTAACCGTATCTACGCACTGAGACGACCGATCAGGACGCGCACACCTAGCAGTCACCGGGTTCCAGGACGCTGAGAATCTATTACTATAGTACTCCAGTTAACCCGTGACCACGCCTGTTGCAACACAGCCGAAACGTTGGGATAACAAATAAAAAAGGTACATACGCGATAAATACCCGTTTTAATCATTAATTATGTACAGTGATCGCGAAAGTTTGAAAAATACTAATATAAGTCTTTTTCTGCTGAGTCGCAGGAGGTAGCGGGTTCGATTCCCGCCGCGGAACAAATGTTTGCATGACCTACTATGATATTTGTTCCGGGTCTGGTTGTTTCTCTATATATTATGAGTATGTATTTACAAAAAAATGTATATAAGTATTCTATCAGTTATCTGGTTCCCATAGTACAAGCTCTGCTTAGTTTGGGGCTAGATAGCGCTGTGTGAAATGTCCAGCAATATTTATTTTATTTATTTATTATTGGTATCAATTACCTTAATTTGCACGTCACATTGAGTAATATGAACATGTCTGATGGTCAGTAATTAAAAAAAAAAGTCAAAAGTCAAATATTTTTATTCATTAAAATCACAAGGATCACTTTGAAACGTCAACTTTACTGTCTGTTCCTTCGCGACCAAGCCATGAAAGAAAGGCAAGACACAAGGCTGGTTGTTTTTTTTAATGATCCTTTTACAATACATAATACAGAAAATAAATTACGTCTAAATTGTAACATTTTGAACGAGTTGGAGCAATTTCAATCCCAAGCTTCTCTATCATCTAAATAATCCGATATTTCCGATCATATCATCACAATCAATAAGAAATAACTTTTTACATTTAACTTCAAAGTATACCCATTTCAAGTTAATAGTTAGAGGTATAACCAGGTTTATAGAATTGTATTGTGCCAAAATAGTAACCTAATTTCCGTTAGCAGAATGTGCACAGTAGCTGCTAATGCAGTCTGTGGTTCCCGTGACCTCTGCATTGGACGGTCCAGGTCCTAGAGGAATTCACTTTTGACCTCAATTGAAATCCACTAGTTTTAAGCTGTTTGTTCTGGCAGTTCGGTTTGTGAAGTATTTGCCGAAATTGTTTGCGATGGTAATATCTAATATAGCTTATAGCGCGATGTGGTTATAATAATAATATTGCTGGACATTTCACACAGCGCTATCTAGCTCCAAACTAAGCAGAGCTTGTACTATGAGAACCAGATAACTGATAGAATACTTATATAATATTATTATTATTTTTTAAATTTAATATTGAATTAAATTTCTTTGAATGTGAAAACGACCAAGATTTGATCTCAAATTTTAAAAATAAAACTCAGATATTTGAATTCGGTATGTGAAGTACGCAGTTATTATCATCCGTAGCACCCACTTCACTCAAGGTCCAAGCCTCCCTAATTTCACGCAGTTATAGGTAAATATTAGAAACAGGACTAAGAAATAAATATTAAGTAGAATGCCACATTAGTATGTCCCGTGAATATTATTTATTTATTAATTTCAGCATTTCCTACCACTCATACCTGCGACGGCCTGAAATAAAATCATAAAATATATGTTATGTAATTAACTACTTACGCGACTAAAATAAGGAAATTGCTCGATATAAACACCCTATACAATAAATTTCTAATATACATATGTAATATTACACATTATGTTATTGTGTGTGTCAAATAATAGTACATTATGATATAAGTGCGGTAAGTTGATGATTACAGCCGAGGCAATATTGCTACAAGAAAGCAGAGGCTGTAATTATCAAAGCGCACGTATGTCATACGACGTTTCATAACATATTTGCAAGGAAATAAATAAAACTCGGACTTTCGCGGAAAGAAAAAGCGCGCGGAATAATTTTTACTTGTTCACAAATTAGCAATGCGCGCGCATAAGCGCTTTTTTTAAGTCAAAGGCACAAAAACAGCCAGTATTACTAATAAAGTAAATTAATATTTTTTTGTTTTTGTTACAGATAAATGGTTGAAATTTACGGTCTAAATTAATTAAATTAATGAATTAAATGTTTATATTCCATATTTTATTTCCCAAAGTTAATTTTATTTATAAAATGTTGACCACTTTTCTGACATAAAAACTCTTTGCTAAGATTTAAAAAAGTACCGTTCGTTTTAGACGAAGCATCTTGATAAACCGTACGTTTTACCTTATTAAAAAGAAACTCGTGCGTTTTACATTACAATAACGCACAAGTACGTAATGACATACATTACGATATTGAAATTGGTGAAATAAGAGACCCTTTACGAGCAAATGTGTTATAAATGTATTTATTTATTTTTGAAAGCTGCTGCATATAACGAAGTCTGGTAATGCAAACGTAACATTAACTAATTAACTCATTATGCAACAGCAACATCTATTAAAACAACGAAGCTAACAAGAATGTACCACCAGCTTCAAGCGCATATTTTCGCTGATGCATCGTTTTTCAAAGGATTTTCTCCCCTATTAACAATGTAGAGGTTCGAATATCACGTATAGAAAAGTTATCGAGATTGAAACTAATGATAAGAGCTTAGATCCGATAACTAAAATGCGATAAAGCTCAATGGAGGAACTAGGAAGTCAGAGATGACGTTGGACCCACTCTATGGTTTGGGAGCTAGTTTTGAAAATCTTTTGTCATAGTTTCAGCACTATTTTACCTACCTGTGGCCTGACTACAATAAAGTTAAACAACTGTAAAACGCGTGTTTAAAAAACTCCTTTCAAATTTTTGTAAAGGATTTTTTAAACACGCGCTAAACAGTGTTTAAATTGTTTTGTGGTGACTCTAGAAATTAAGTTATGTTCACCTTAAAATATAATAAAGTAGTGTTTAATAATATTGAAAATATTCACTGTTAGCGAACTTCATTGCCAATTATTATTATCACACTTAACGATACTCATATTTATTAACTACTATATCCATTGCTAGAACCTATATCTGAGTGTAACCTTCGGTGCACCAAAGGGTTTATTTTAGGAGTAATTTTTCATTTCGAAACACTCCTAAGAAATTTAAAAATTATCTTTTGTTTATTTTTATAAGACTTTACTGCCTCTGTTGTGCAGTGGGCGTATAGCCGGCTGAGACGCAGGAGGTAGCGGGTTCGATTCCCGCCGCGGAACAAATGTTTGCATGATCTACAGATATTTTTCCGTGTCTGGGTGTTTTTCTATATGTTATAAGTATGTATTTACAAAAAAAAAGTATACAAATATTCTATCGGTTATCTAGTTCCCATAGTACAAGCTCTGCTTAGTTTGGGGCTAGATAGCGCTGTGCGAAATGTCCAGCAATATTCATTTATTATTTATTTACAATCACTTATCACAGTTAAGAAACAAAATATCACTAAACTCAGACTAGGTATATTTATCAGTTTTATATCTATTACCTCGATATGCTGAAGCGTCTCTTAAAGTCGTTAAATAAAATTAATAACTTTAAAAATGTCTGATTATAAATCTAGTAATTTCATTCTAATGCTTTTCACGAACACATTACACTTTATACATCACACATATTGAAATGTAAATAAAGTGCGACAATTGACTAAATTTTAAAAGGATCATTAAGCATAGATTTCCTGCGCATATTATCTGTAAGCCGCCATTTTAGCATTATGTAAGAAATTCACTACAGACTCCAGTGCCAAACGTTATAACTTTATCTCGATCGTATCGGACGCTCAACTGTTATTTAATAACAAAAGTTATTTATCACCAGGAACAGTTATCGAACGTCGATTTATATCGGTTACGCGCTGCTTTATCAAGATCTTGTTATTTATGTGTGTTGCCTGTTAATATTTCATAATAGTGCAGGAGTCCACGGCTTTTACACTGACTAAATTTAATGATTTTTTTTATTTTTTGTTTCAATTTATTTACCACACTATCATATTACATATACTCACTCCGTGGCACAGTGGGCGTATAGCCGGCTGAGACACAGGAGGTAGCGGGTTCGATTCCCGCTGCGGAACAAATGTTTGCATGATCTACAGATATTTGTTCCGTGTCTGGGTATTTTTCTATATATTATAAGTATGTATTTACAAAAAAAGTATATAAGTATTCTATCAGTTATCTGGTTCCCATAGTACAAGCTCTGCTTAGTTTGGGGCTAGATAGCGCTGTGTGAAATGCCCAGCAATATTTATTTATATCTATTTATCTTTCTATGATCCGTTTTATGTAAAATTATAACCGATAGGCTCTCGACCTATAATGACTCAATCGTGATCTCAAATCTTCGTTGAATTAGTGTGGAGATTCGCGAGATTAAATTTCAGATGGTGTTTTGAGATTACGTCTTAAATTATCGTGTCATTTCATTTTACTTGCTGTTTTATATTATTATCGGGTTTCTTCCTTATATTTTGCAATATTAATCAACTTTGATCGTCGTAATAAACGGAGACTCCGTTTATTACGACATTACATTCGTACATCTTAACTTTCGTCACTCTGTTAATGAAACTTCATTTTATATAGCTTCTAGTTTCTTCTTGGCTTCTAAGAAGCATCTAATTCCCTTACCTAATCGTACGTTATGAACAATTATAATCAATCATTTCGGTTCGACTTCGAACATTAAACTTCGTATTTTATTTTTATAGTTATCCGACACTTACGGAAAATTCTAAGATCTTTAAAACCATCTCAACAATTTTTCTGTCGAGCTGGACGGTCCGGCTTGAAAGATTTTGAAATGGGTTTAAGAATCTTATTAAACTTCGTTTTCGTAAACGCGATCAAAACGGAGCTGCTTCGGTTTCACGAAAACCGTGATCATGTTAATTTGATTTCAGTTAAACAGAACGTGTATTAAATAATACGTATTAAACTTAGTTTCCTAAGCAAACGGTGAAATCGGACCAAAGTCTTAAGTTATATCGGCTTCGCTATAAATTAAGGCCAGTGTAAACCGATGCGTGGCTCTGTAACGCGCACGCCACGCAAACATTAAAACCGCTGCGTGCACGCTAACGTCTGGCACAGGCATTACTTCTTAAAACGGTGACTGTTTGTCTCCATAGAAAACCAAGACAACCAAAACGTATTTAGTGTATTATCCAAATCCAAAAAAAAAATAACAATTCGCTTCGGATATCGCAAAAGAAACAAATTATCCTATTTGTAGCAACTAATGTAGTAAAAATTAGCTACTCTCGTAGAACCAAACAATAAAAGCTCAAATGAGCAATACAAATTCAAAGTACTACATACACTGCATCTAATGAAGCACCATTCAAATGACATAAAAAGCTCAAAGTTTTTGCCACAAAAAGCTGTACAAAATAGACCGGAGTATAAACAACATTATATACTCAAAAGCGCTCAACCTGCCGCAACGGCTGCCCTACATTCGCGACAAAAGCCTTGTCGGACACAGCCTTCATTAATCGGTTAGGTATTTTAAACTTTTTTCATCTGCTTTTATTTATTTCACGGTGTTACAATGGTGGGTTAATATCCCTTTTAGATAATAACCATTAGGTTTCTAACCGTAAAATACATGCAGTAAAATTGACGTTTCAAAGTGATCCTTGTGATTTTAATGAATAAAAATATTTGACTTTGACTTTGAGCGCTTAGTGAAACTGCAGCACACCTCTCAAAACCCTTTAATCGCCCACACCAACGTTGCCCCTTACGCTGCCTTCTATTGGCGGCACTTACGGGGGCCTGTTTAGTGGACGGCTAGTCACCACCTGCCTCAATCATTCTTAATATTACAGGATTGGCAGGTGCCGTATTTCATTTCTCTGATAACCCGTACTCTATTTCATAAGTATTACTCTAACAATAGCCCGAACTCTAATCCATGTGTTGCAATAGTACTACCATCTGCCTCACCTCCACCTTGTCATAATTAATTTTATAAAAAAACAGGCCTCTTACTCGTTGGCTTCGGCCCCGGTAATGCCTTTGTAAAGGTCCAGGTCTAAAGCTTGTCTAAAGTAATAAATGTGCGGAATAATAATAATAATTCGTGAAATGTTTACCATAGAAATTTGAAATTTCTTTTGGCATGTAGAAACAAACACTATATTAAACTTATGTTGTGATATTGCATAATTCTGGCCATCTAACCACATATACTGTATTGGTGACGTCTCGAGATATCTCTTGTTGTCTCTTTCTAACCCAACACCCGCAGCCATTTCTGAAAGAGATATCAAATCGCCCTTTATATTTGGATGTCGACTGCAAGAGTAGGCAGTAAGTGAATTGACCACCTAAACTTAATCGATTTTCTTTAAAATTTGATAATGTAACTAGTAGTTTTTTTTTTCGAGAAGTCTGTTTTTATGTTTCGAGAAACTGTCACTTGAATATCGTTGGTATATTACAAAACAGCCTGTACATTTGGATGCGATAAGACATTGTGTATTTAGGCATTGTTATATCTTATGGTTTGTACGATCAAAGATTTTTCATTTATTTGCTCAGTGGTTAGTACAAAGTAGTCTAGCTGTTTGCTCTATAAGCTGTGTATTGAGACTGTGATGAACCCGAGACCAATTTAGTTCGTGCATTTTCATCGTGAATCCGATCCAAACTCTTCTGATTTTTAATATATTTTCAAGTTTATTCAAGCAGACTATTCAAGTACCTACTGCAATTGATGGTAGTATTTAAATACCAAGCTCTAATTGGACATAAAAGAACGCACTGAATCACAGTTAAACAGGGGTAGAAATTGCAGTTATTTTGGATTTCAGACTTTTCCCTATATTCGTGTCACTAAAGCTACACGCATACCAGATTTCAGCACTGTGGGATCACTAGTATACTCTGTGAATTTTGTCATAGTTCAGTTTTTATTATGGCTAATAACTTAAAAATGACAATATTTAAACTAAAAATAAAAACGGGTTCGAAACGTACTCACAAAAACCTTTTATTTGATATCCCACTTGACCTAATAGTGTCATTTTGATTTTTTTTTAACCCCTCTTCAACCTCAATATCTCAGCCATCCCTCCACATTGTGCCATCACCTACCTATCTATAAACCAAATTTCACGATGATAGGATAAACGCTTTAAAAGTTATCCTCGGACAAACATACATACTTACATACAACGCCGATTTGCCCAAGTTGATTTGGAGATCTCGCTTAAATCAAATACCTATAGATCATGCAAACATTTGTTCCGCGGTGGGAATCGAACCCGCAACCTGCTATTTACCCTCTGCACTACGGAGGTCGTCACTATAACACAATGTATATAGTTATTGTATCGATTATCATGTTGGAAATGATTGTAGGTACTAAGTAATGTTAACTCCTAGGGCTAGGAATATGGCATGAGAACTTTTATTTTATATCTGTGTTTCTTTTAACACGAACTCACAGAATTGGTTATGGCAGCGAAGATTAAATAATTCATAAGATTACCAATTCCGCAAAAGCACATTGAAATATATAATACTCGTATAAATTACCGAGCCACCATTTATTTTCATTCGTACTCCATGTTTGCCGCAATATTACTCAATTCATTTAGCGTTGTCAGATGTTATTCTACATCACACATCAATTCATATTTTTTCGCATGAAAATGAGTTTTTATCGTAAAAGACGACCATACATGAGAATGGTTTTAGAGTTGATGAAAATTGATGGGTCTCTCTCATATTTCGTGATAGAAAACCTGCGCTACGAACACAGCTGAATGATGACCCGTTTTGTTCTCATAATTACTTTAATTTAAGATTATTTGCGCGAGAAAAATATGTGGATATTGAAAAAAAATATAGTTTCGTTGTAACGGGCAGTTAGTATGGCGTAGATTTTCTAACATCTATCTTTTAGTGATTGTGGCGTAGTATACTATAGATAGGTATCTCTACGAGTGCAATATAATTATATATAATTTGATCTGAATTGATCTTCGTTTGACCACAATCTCACCTGATGGTTATCGCTGATGTCATCTGAGATGAAGCACGGCGATTTAGAAGAAACCTACAGCCCAGATTGTATTCTTTAGGAAAAACAGACGACGGCAAAGTGTTCCATACCTTAGCTGTACGCATCAAGAACGTAGAACCAAAACGGTGTGTGCGAATGCGTGGTATATTAAATAGGTACGGATGGTACTGAGCCGTGCGCCTACTTGTCCTTTGATGGATGGTGGGATCAAATCGTATTACCTGGGCACATTCCCCAAAATATATTCTGTAAAAGATTGATAGGCTTGCAACTTTACGACGGTGTTCCATTCTTTGGGTCTTAGTCTACGCCATATATTGCTCACCTATAAGCCTAAAAGCCATACATTCTATCGAGTCTAAGATAGCGAGCTGGCATATACCCGGAAAGTCAACTCCAATCTTCAAAATTGGTTGTATTGAATTGCCAAAGTAGCAGGCGAAATATGCGTCTCTAATGTATTTAGTTGGCGGACTCGTTCCAAAACGGCAAATGGAATTTTAAAGGAAAGGGTCCAAGAGTATACCAGGATGGGATATGGCCCTAAAGTTACAAAATCTCATACAATTTGCAAGGGATTTGGGGCTTCCATCCTACTTAATTACTGGGGCATTTCCCAATTTTGTGTGGAAAATTAAATCCTAAGCCAATTTACCATCAAAGATAAGCCACCACCATTATCATCATCATATCAGCTCACGTCCACTGCTGAGCATACGCCTGCTGCACAGGTATCCAGAATAATCGATCTTTTGCGGCCAGCACCGAACGGCTCCCAGTAATCTTTATCAGGTCTTCTTTCCATTTAGTGGGTGCTTTCCATCGTGGTACGCTGCGCTTTTCAGTGCGTGGTCTCCACTTTTCCTTTCCTTTCTGCCTCAACGGCCGTCAGTTCTTCGAGCTATGTGTTCAACTGCCACTTCAGGTTACTAACCCTCCGACAGACAACTAGAAAATTAATAAAACAGAAATCCCTTTTTGTGTTCTCGATTGTGACACGATTACTTTTCATTCGATGTTCGAAACGACAATTCCTAGATTTATTTACATATGACTGAAAGCTAATAAAAGTGTGTTAAAGGACGTAAACGAAGAATACATTATTTCCCAGGAAAGGCCATAATTTCCCTTACATTGAAACGACAATGTTGAAACCCACAATAGTAATCGATAAGATATCTGGCTTGCGGCTATGATGCTATTTACGAGTACGCCTCATCGGATGTGCAGTGAACTATTTCAATGCTGTGTGAACACATGGATTAAAATTGTTTAGCTGTTCCATTGATTTGAATAATACTTTCTAAGGTACTTGCAAAAGGTAGCTTGACTTATTGACTATAGATACATGGTTTGGTTAAATTGTTTGGGTTAGTTAGCTTTAGTGGATTAGTGGTTAGTGGGTACGTCTGAGGGCCTAGACTACATTAACTTTTTTGTCAAGTCAAAAAAGTTAAAGTATTGATGTAGGCTAAAATCGGTCTAGGCCTTAATAGGCCGCCATGGCAATTGAGTTTCACAACCAGTTGCCATTAAGGATTTTATTCACTTTGTCGGCAACTAGTTGCAATGGGGGACTATTTTTCCCTTCTAAATTCTAAAAGAATTCAGATGCAATGGAGGAATATATTTTCCTTTTGTGGAACATTATGCCCATACTAATATTAAAAATTCGAAAGTAACTCTACCTGTCATTGGTCAAGCTTTAATCGTGAAAACGTAACAAACAACTTTTTCACGTTTAAAGCTTGACCAGTCTTGATGAAACTAAACAAAGAAATACTACCTATGTATGTGTAAAACTAAGTTTTACTGCAATTAAATATTAAAAATCAATTAATTGATAATGCTTGGATCGTCCAAATATTCATACAATATTCTTTTAGAGCCTTTGAGAGTCCGTCAAGATTAGTTTTTTCCGAAATTTCGACGAAAACGAAAACGAAGTCCCGTGTATTTTTTTAATTTTTTTTATGTAGCCTATGCTGTCCCACTGCTGTGCAAAGGCCTCCCCCTCATCTCTCCACTTATCTCGATCTTGTACCAAATCCCGCCAGTCCTTATAAAAGGCGTCCAGATCATCGCGCCACCGCTTCTTAGGCCTTCCACGGTGTCCCGGGTAAATAGCTCGTTAAAAATCAAATTCAGGTATTTCATACATCTAAAATAATAGTATCGTTTACGTATATATAGGACATGAAATACTTTCAAACTATATTTATATTTTCAACAATACAAGTAACTTTTTAGCATAAATATAACAGACTTCAGCTAGCAGAACAAAACCAACTGAACCGATTTTGATGAAATTTTTATTTAACATATTTAAAAGTATATCTTATCAAATAATAAAAGAATTTTCCAAATCAATTGATAAATGACTGAGTTCTGAGGGAAGTAACAAACATTAAAAAAATGCAACGAAATTGAAAACCTCCTCTATTTTTGGAAATCAGTTAAATTAACATATTTTCCTTTTAAGGTGTTGGTAAAATGGCTTGTTCCACCTTAAAAGGCTTTATAGCTGTATACATTTATCACTTTACCTACGAAAAATATGGTGGGGGAAGCTTCTCCTCTAAATATAAGTTATGAGGTATGCAGCGGATTCTCCGTGGATTTCAGAAATAGTTTCTGGGAATTGGACTTTGAATTAATGAATGAATGAACATTATTTATTATTGATCGAGCGAAGCGAGATCTCCAAATCAACTTGGGCAAATCGGCGTTGTATCTGTGTATGTATGTATGTTTGTTTGTCCGAGGATAACTTTCGAAGCGTTGATCCGATCATCGTGAAATTTGGTATATAGGTAGGTAGTGATGGCCAAATCCTGGTGTGGCTAAATGAGCTAAAAATGTGGGGGAGGGGTGGGGGGGGTTGTTGAGATATTGAGGTTCAAGAGGGGTAAACATACATAGGTATGAGCTAAAAATGTGGGGGGAGGGGTGGGGGAGGATATTGAGGTTTAAGAGGGGTAAAAAAAACAAAATGGGACTTTCAGGTCAAATGGGATGTCTAATGAAAGTTCTTCATCAGTACATTTCGACCCGATTTTACTTTTAGTTTAAGCCTTATAGTTTTTTGAGTTATTAGTCATAATAAAACTGAACTTTGACGAAAATCACCGGGTACACCCAGTGAGCTCACAGTGCTGAAATTTGGTATGCGTGTAGCTTCAGTGACACAAATATAGGCAAAAGTCAGAAATCCAGAATAACTGCAATTGCTACCAAAAAAAACAATTAACATGAACTCCCGTTACCTGTAATTTGAATGAAACTGTAGGTAGGTCAAGTAATATGGTTATGCATTTCGTGGCACTATTTTGATAGTCAAACAATATATTTTTTATTTTTATGGAAGGCTCACGAGATATCAGTGCGGGGCGAACCACTAGTATCTTATAAGCTAGCTAGACACAACAACAAAGAAAAAAAGGAAGAATAATTGCGATCTAAAGGCTAATCGGCACGTAACTCAAAGAACTGACGGACGTTGAGGCAGAAAGGTTCTCGAGTTCAGACTTGAAAATCGCACCGAAGATGGCCTTCTATTAGATGAAAAGGCGACCTGAGAATGGTTGCTGGGAGCCGTTAGGTTCCCGTAGGTCGCACAAGATCGGTCGCTCTTGTAATCTATGGGGGAGGCCTGTTTAGCAGTGAATGTCCTATGGCTGATGTGATAATGATGATGAAAATTATTTGTTCGGATTGGCAGCTCCGTTCTTCAAAATGTGTAAAATTTCCCCAATATGTAAGAAAAACTAAAAAAATAATATATGCCCCGTATTTTCGTGGAATGGGGGCTACTCTGGTTAATTTGCAAATCTGATTGAATACTGTTATAATATTAAAACGTTTTCCGAGAATCAACCATTTAAATTTACATTATAAATTACACAAAATTTAAATAAAAAATATGAATATATTATTATTGTGAATACGGGATTTATACCGTCTTATCGGTGTTTCGACCGACAATGTTTCAGATGACAACATTGTCGGTCTAAACAACAATGGTCGTGATAAATTCCGTATTTATAATAATGATTATTATCAATAGTATTAATAAATAATAGTATTAATTAGTATTAATATCATGTATATAGTGAATAAAATCAATCAGATACGTGTTTTGTCAAGTATGACATTAAATGAAAACACGGGGTAGGGCTAATGTCTAGTATTGTTGTAAAACTGTTTTTTTTTTCAAATTCATTACTATAGATCATTTTTAATTTTCAAACAAGCTTAATACCAAATCCTAAAATATCAATCAAACCAGCCTGCATGAAATAGGTATATTCATTCATCATGTAAGTAGATACCTGTTAAACTGACTAAGATAACTCGATATTTATTCAAGCTATACGTATCAAACCCTCCTCTAAAATTTGTTAATACGATTCCGGATGTGTGTTTTAAATTAATATCGTACATAGCAAAACAGGTTGTATATGCAAAAATTACAGGAAAACTATAACAAGTCTCTAGATAGAACAGTTTTATAGATCAGTTTTATAGTCTTAAAAGTTTTCTTGGTTTACGGGTGACATAACTAGATGCCGCTACTTAAGAGGAAATCCGGGAAGCAAGACATTTGGAAAATAGGTATTTAACAAATCTATTGCTATCGCGCTGTGCCCTATGTGCGTGCGATAGAGACAACTGCAGGTCGGACTGATTATACCTATTTAAAATAGACGAAATCACTGTTTCGTAGTCCCCTGTTTCCTCCTCCAAAATTGGACCGATTTTAATTTTTTTTTCAAATATGTAATAAAAAGGGCTTTGGCTATGTTTGTACGTTGCGTTTTTTATTTATATTCGTCAAATTTGTTTGCTGGATGTCTGAAAAGGAGAAGTAAAAATTAGCAATTTCTGTGACTTTAGAAGGTTCCTAGTTCTTATAATAATTAATTTATGGAGAAAAACTAAACGTAGAGACATGACCGTGGTACTCGTTGATTGTATGGTAAAAAATATTTGCTCTAGTATCACTATCCAGAGAGGAAACAGGGGACTACGTTTGTATGGGCGAAACGCAGCCCAGATTTCCTCTTAATTAACATGAATAAACCTATCTGGGTTCGGAACCCTTGGTGCGTGAGTTCTACTCGTACTTGATCGGTCTTGTTATTCATATTTTGGCGATAAAAAGCTAAAAATAGAAGCGATATCACTTGACATTAACGGAGTTGGGGTCGAGATTTCCGTTATTTTAATACCGAGTTATGACCGCGACATGAGACTTCTAGTGGCTTCTAGTAGCCGTAGAATTAGTGTTTCGTAGAATAAGATTACACCACCTTCATCATAAAACAAATGTATTTGTCTTCCTAGCCAGAATTACTAGCACTGTTTGATTATTGATCGAACAAAGCGAGATCTCTAAATCAACTTGGGCAAATCGGCATTGTATGTACGTATGTTTGTCCGAGGGTAACTTTCGAAGCGTTTATTCGATCATAGTAAAATTTGGTATGTAGATAGGTAGAGATGGCACAATTCTGGTGTGACTAAATGAGCTAAAACTGTGAGGGTTTTGTTGAGATATTGAGGTTCAAGAGGGGTAAAAAAAAATGTAACTATCCGGTCAAATGGCACGTTTAATAAAAGGTCTTTGTGAGTACATTTCGACTCTGTTTTTATTTTAAATCTTGTAGTTTTTAAGTTATTAGCCATAATAAAAACTGAACTTTGACTAAATTTACAGGATACACTAGTGATCCCACAGTGCTGAAATTTGGTATGCGTGTAGTTTTAGTGACACAAATATAGGAAAAAGTATGAAATCCAGAATAACTGCAATTTCTACCAATCAATCAAGAAGTCAATTTTTTTTTAGCCCGTCTAATATTCCTGGATACTGTAATAAGCCTTCTCGGTCGATAATTGGGAACATTCGTGTTCCCAATTATCACACACAAACGGATACACCTTATTCGTTCCGTCGTGGGTAAAAAGGTTCTAATAGACACCTATTAAGATACGAAGCTTTAATTTCGCAGTTCCATTTCCCTGAGCGTGCTGTAAAGTAAACATTGTGGCCCATCTCTTTCGCAATTAGACCGAATGAGCTTTATTTGTATTTACTTTGTACCAATTGTACAATCTAGTAATGGAACGTAATGAAATCGTTCTGACGATTAAGTGCGGACCGTTTCTTGAAGTAGGTCTGCCTGTAGCAGTTGAAGGCACCAGCTGCAAATTAAATTATTTATTTTGCAGGAAGTTGTATAAAGAGACAGAGAAAGAGGGTAGATCGTTATATCCACTCGCAAAGACTTCAGTTTACACGTGATCATGGCGCATGCTACTGCGTCGAAATATCGGAATACTCAAAAACACGCAAATTATACTAAATATCCCGTTTTTAATACATATAGTTGTTAAAGGTATTGTATGCCAAGAATACATAAAGAACTAGTTAATTCTAAATATAGTACAACGGGTGGCCTTATCGCGCAAAGCGATTTCTTCCATGCAACCTTTGGATGTAAAGTAATGAGCGAAACAGTAACAGACAACGAAGCACAGAATAACATAATAAAAATGAGATATAAAATAATAATATAAAACCCTACTTATATATTTATTTAATTCTTTATTGCACAGAAAAACATGTACAAAAGGAGGACTTAATTCACAAATCTGGCGGCCAATTCTCATAATACGATTTTAAAAACGTTACTAAAGCTGACCTAAATGAGATTGGATTATGAATATTACAATATTAGCTCGATATTTAATACCATAATATACAAGACTAGATCGATACTCGAATTTTACTATTTTAAGTTATGGAAATTGGCTCCGAGGTTACACAAAACATTATTCACGTCTCGGTAAAGAGCGGCACTTGCGACTTCATCCGAGATCGTCGAACGCGCACGTCTATTTGTGCGTGCACCGGTTATCGCTTGTTCTACTAAGCTGACCTTCTGTACTATTCTGTTTCTTGTGTCTGGCCTGCACCTTGTACGACGGAGTTTGTGAGTTTTACGTGAGGTCCGACCGTTCCGAGCGTAGGACTATTAAGTGTATTATAGTCTAAAACAATCAAAGCAGTGCACTCTAGTTAACAGCAAAAAACAATAAATAAAAAATAAATGAATAAAAGCTTCATCTAAGGAAATAAATACGATTAACAGCACGAAGCAAACTGAAAATGACATTATTCATGTGCATTATCTAACAATGGGTACCCGCATTGTGTTTTCTCCGACTTTCGAAATCGGAAAATCTTAAAAGGAACGGACATGGTGTAAAATCAAGAGATATTGACCAAATTTATATGGGACCCCTGAGGCACCCCCTATGTAATAAAATCATTGAAATCGGTTAGCGTGGTAAGTAATTATTGCTGAATTCATAAACTTTATTCATTATTAAAGGGATTTAAGATTTTACTTATACGCGTGCTTCTTTGTTGGTCAGTGTCTCGGTGCGTCTCTTGGACACAAATAATTGGGATTCCTGGCAAAGCATTGCGAAAAGCTCGCTTTTTGCGTTGGAGAAACCTATCATGTTGACAGTCAGAGCAGGTTGTTGGCTCTGGAAGGAGTTGTTATTAGATTTAGCCATTGTAGTGAAAATATTAATCATCCCTGCGTTACCGGGTCTAGCTGCTTCCAGGATACGCCGCGTGGAGGACATCTTCATACACTTATACGCCTTGCAGCCACGCCACTCACGGCTGGCGTTCGACCGACATGATCCGAGATCTTCGTATACTTTGTACTAAACTTAATTTCTGTACCTATCTATTTTGTGACTACTTACCTCACTGTACTTACCTATACCATTTCCGTGACCCTAGTGTATGGTCAAAATTAAAGTACCATGAGTCCGATCTACTTATCGTATTAAACCGGATAAGTGCGAGTCTGATACGCGCACCAAGGGCTCCGTATAATTTTTTTTCAATGTTATATAACTACAAATTAATATTTAGATATCGGATTTCTTCCTTTACTTATGAATGAATGAACAATTCTTTATTGCACAAAATAAAAATAATCTGTACATAAGCGAACTTAATGCTAGATAGCACTCTCTTCCAGTTAACATTTGTGTAATGCGGACAAACAGTTATTATAGGTAGTGCATATTTGTTAGAGGAGGAGGTTTAATTTAAATTCCAAGACACATATATATAAACAAATAAATATAACTTACATAATTTATACTTATCATGCATCTAGCAAATTTCATATGCTGTGAGACGTTGCTTCTTGCCAAATTTCTAGGTCAACGGGAGTACCCTATAGGTTTTGAATTGTTTGCGAACAAAATATACGTCTTAATTAGCCGTATTTTTTGATTGTGTTCACTTATTGATTTTTTTACAGCTTCACGGAACCATGTACTTACGCATTCGATATTAATTTCAACTTGATACCTCCACATGTTCTTGAGAAAATGGACCTTGACAGACGTACAGACAGACAGACATATGGACAACGAAGTATATAAGGGTTCATGTTTTCCTTTCGAGGTACGGTACCCTAAAAACCGTAATATTGAAACGATGACAGGATCTCATTGAGACCACGGTCCCCATAAAACTAATTGTGGAAACTGGAAAGTCGCTTTGATCGGTAAAAGCTTGTTTTCCTAACTAGTTGGGTAAACATGACGGATGTTGTAATTTAGCTTCATACTGCCATGTTGCTGGCGACATATTTTATACAGGGTGCCCTATGAACAATTTCGTCGTGCAAGTATCTTAAATATCTTATATGATCTATAGATGGTGCAAGCTTATGGCCCACTGATGTTAAGTGGTAATCATCGCCTATAACAAAGTATTGCCTCGTAGGTCACGCACCTTAGAATCGTGTCCAACGATAAACCGCACTGCGAGATAAGGCAAAAGTATAACATAGGATAGTAATTTTAATTAAGGAACTTATTTAGTGGCTAAACATGATTTAAGGTGTTGTCAAATCAAATCATACAAATACGTAAAATTTAAACATATTTAATCGTTAAATATATTTAGGTATCGTTGTGCAAGCCGGACTTAGTGTTAATTAAAATATCAATTTATTTAGAAGCCGAAATATTTTGTTAGGATTCCATGGTTTTGTTTGTAATAATAATTCTAAGCTCTGAATGAGACGCTTATGGACACATATTATAAGATACCCTGTATACAAAGTTCGCCTTATAAATGAGGTTATATTCTGTGATGTATGCGAGGAAAGCCGGAGATTACATCAAATAATGTTCGACTAGGAAATGAAACAGTTCCCTTGAATCATAATTATCAATTTGTATGCCGTAATGACTCAATCTCGATAAAGACGTACTTTAAAAAGTAAGACGTGCAATGCAAAATTAACTATATATTAAAGGTGTTTAGAAGTGCACTAAAAACAATTAAGCGTATAAATCACATATATCGCGTTTCATTACATGTTGCGTTGCAAATAATCTGTACAAGGTTTCAAACAGGGGGCTTAGCATGAATATTTACGTTAGACACAGTAATGTTTTTTCCCAATTAATAAATGTCAAGACAACGACGCTGCTTTCTTCTGTTAAAATATATCGTCTCACTAACGTGTACCGTAAATATTCGTGCTAGGTAGCTTGTCTATTCAGTAGTTTCTGTTGTCGTTCTGGCATAAGCTTACAAATTAAGCCCCAGTATTTAAGAGCACGTCTCTTGTAAGTTCTCATCTCAGCAGATGCCTAAGTATTGAAGATTCTCAGGCACTGAAATTCGCTTAGTCAAAGTGAACTCTATTTCAAGACAGTTAAGAGTTTAAGGCTAGAGATGGCACTCGGTCTAAGTGCCACCGTTCCGACCCAATTTCCCACTTCTCTAACCTCTATAACTATGGCCACAGTAATAACTAGGGTTGACACTGTCCAAATTAATATAATCCTTCAAACGATGAGAAAGTTTTATTCGAGGTAGAGAATAAAGTTTAAGTTTAGTTAGATGGAGTACATGCTGAGGTAAGGACCATTTTGCAACTGTACTTTGTTTTTTGAGATTTGTTTTATGTGCTTTTTTACTTTACTTGTTTTTTTATTTGTTTTAAAGTGAAACTTTTATCCTCAACTTTTTCGTCTGTGTGTTACATGTCGCGTGACGGTCGGCCGCGGAGTAGGGATAAAGTGAAAGGCGCTCGTCAGAGCAGTCGACGCCAATATGGCGACGCCTATAGTTCGCATCAGCTGACCGTGTAGTGTATAGACTATTACTCATTTGTGCCAACGAAAATTTTAGCTAAATGTCTAAAATGTGAAACAAAGTTTCACTTTTACCATGGTTCCATAAAACCACACAATCCTTTTTTATAATAATAATAATAAATATTGCTCGACATTTCACACAGCGCTATCTAGCCCCAAACTAAGCAGAGCTTGTCCTATGGGAACCAGATAACTGATAGAATAATTATATACATTTTTTTTTGTAAATACATACTTACAATATATAGAGAAACAACCAGACCCATGGAACCCTTTTTACGAGTATGTGTGAACTCTGTATGTTGCAAATAAGATATTATTCTATTCTATATTTTTTTTAATTTTACCTACAAAATGGCCCTATCGTACCATTTAATAATTTATAACACTACTAGCTGTTGCCCGCGACTTCGTACGCGTTACACTACTAAATGTGTAGGTAACCTAGAAATAAAGCTAAACTCGTTTTTGCAACTTGACTTGACACCCCATTTTTATCCCATGGAACCTGATTTATGAGATAAAAAATAGCATATGTGTTAATCCAGGCTATAACCTATATACATACTAAATTTCATCGAAATGGGTTCAGCCGTTACGTGATTGAGTAACAAACAAATAAACAAACAACCAAACTTTCGCATTTATAATACTAGCTGTTGCCCGTGACTTCGTACGCGTTACACTACTAAATGTGTAGGTAACCTAGAAATAAAGCTAAACTCGCTGTTGTTTATCACATGGGAACTGATTTATGGGATAAATGATAGGCTATGTGGTGATCCAGGTTATAATCTACGTATGTACCAAATTTCATCGAAATCGGTGCAGCCGTTACGACGTGATTGAGTAACAAACAAATAAACAAACATCCAAACTTTCGCATTTATAACATTAGTGTGATTAAATCATATTAAATACTATGATATCATATCACACCTACATTGATAGAATCACCGATGCATAAAAGCTCCAGCTAGCAGATTAGCCGCTTCTGTAGTTGGTTCTGCTAAGATGTTTACAAGTGTAGCTATGTCATATCTATTCAAATTTAACTTTTGCCTCAGTGATCAGATCATCTATGTGGTTCATTATATGATGTGCACCATCTCTTGATGGATTGCGTCTGATGGACAGAGAGAGAATGGAGTATATTTGCTCAGCACTTAATCTGTACTAATAGTAAAAATAGGTAGTCTGTGAGTTTGTTTGGGGTATGCTCCAAACTTATCGGATCCTGAAAATTCTTTCACTAATAGGGAGCTAGATTATCTTTGAATCATCATCATCAGCCCACATTAGTTCACTGCTGGACAAAGGCTCAGTACGCGCTTTTCTAATACTTTTCATATCCGAACGCAGCGATGCGAGTAGAGCTACTTGGCGGCAAAAATAGGTACCAACCCTACCAGCCGGACTTAGTCGATGAATAGAACAAACGTGCTACCATTTCTCAGGGCACCTTGTACCCTGTTACTTAGCAACTCATTCTACAACTACATAAAGTTTCATACACGAACTTGTTGCTATATGCAAGTCATGCGTAACTTGCACGAATGTTTGGTTTTACCAACACATGGGGAAGCGGATAGGAAGCGATTAATGAAATTACGTATTTAAAAAGATTATGATTGGGATTGAGACATAGACTGCTTTTAACCCGACGGTACAGAAGGAGGGTTTTGTTTTTATTGAAAAACTACGCGTGCGAAGCCGCGGGCGGGTCAGCTAGTAAAATATATACGAAAGCCACAGTTCATCGACCGTTCTAAACTAACTATTATTCATTCTGTGTCTCAGTCCCGTTACAAAATGCGTTTACTTTCAGCTAGACCGACTTCCCTTTGTTTAACTTTTTGTTTAAACAATGTTTAATTGTGTCAACGTTACTTCACGTTTTTCGGTAGTTTCTGCTTTTCGTAATTAGGTTAGGCGCGCTGTTTACCGTTTTATTTCGAGAAAACTGTTTTAAAGCCTGGCCGGTACGCACCAATTACTAAGTCAACAGAAAAAGAATTAGAACACTAAATCAATTACCTTATTTCTGCTAAATTTATTATGTAATTTTGTTTCTTTATAATATTAAAGCAGATTTCAACGTAATTGTTTTTTTAATTCGAACGAATTTTCTTATTAAAGTATCGGTCCTATTTAATCCCACTAATAATATTATAAACGCGAAAGTTTGTATCTACGTATGGATATATAGATGTTTGTTACTCTTTTACGTCAGAACGACTGAACCGATTTCGATAAAATTTGGTATGTACGTAAATCGTAACCTGGATTAACACATAGGCTACTTTTTATCGGCAAACCACGCGTACGAAGCCGCGGGCGGAAACTTGTATCTTATATGTATATCCATCTGAATAAACACTATTTCCTTTAAGCATATAAGCACAGGAGTAAAGTTCGTGATTAAACTGTGATCTCTAAGCTTTGAAAATAATTACACAATCTCACATGTGCTAATAAAGATTTGCAAAACGTGTCACTCTTGAAATTGCGAATACTCGTACGTAGCTTCCCACGTCAATCTTGCAATGAAATATCAACCCGCACGAACCGACTTATCAAGTTACGAGATTGCTATTTCAAGGAGAGATTAGACTAAATTGCCATATATTGCAGGTCTTTGGCATAATATAAATTGTGATCTTCAAATTTCGTAAAAGCTCACAATTGTTAACGGTTGCGGGACGATGGTGAATAGGGAGGTAGTCAAACGAAATAACAAATTTATGAGAAATTAAGATCCTAATCTTGTTGTTTTAATGTCACTTTACTTATTTTGGATTGTTTTTTTATTGCTGGGGAGAAAAAACATAAATGAAGAGATAAAAACACTAAACCAGTAACGCTTCTACAAAGCAAAGTTTTGAAATTTTATGTGCAAAGATTTGATCAAAGAGAGATCAATAATATTATAAATTCGAAAGTATCTCTGTCTCTCTGCCTGTTTGTAACTTCTTCACTACTATACGGCTTGACCATGGAAATTTGGTATATAGATAGGTTATGGATTATAGATTACCGGGATTGAGCTATAAGCTATTTTTAACCAGCCTGCGCAGAAGGAGGGTAATGTTTTTATTGACAAACCACGCATGCAAAGCTGAGAGCGGAAGTTTGTTAGAAATATATACAATATTTTCAGCCAAAATAGTAGAGTCCTTACAATAACTCCCAAATAACTTTTACGTATCTTCAAATCCAGGAAGATAAAGTTTCTAAAGTTTTCTGAACTTATTCCTACCTATATCCATCCAGACGTAAAGTATGATCCGAAACTTCGCGGGACTTATTTCGAAAAGTTTCATATATCCCCTAACAATGTCATTACTCACTAACATTGTAACTTCGACCATTTCAAATGTTCAAACTTGGTCTACTCGTGAGCATCTTGGACAGTTCACTATACCACAGCTTTGTAGAGAATGACTGGTTCACTTAAACTATACAATATCATATTATCAGGAGTACTGTTGAACATAGCCCTTCTCCATAGATTTCCAGAGTGACTTTTACTTAATATACTTTTTGTTAATTGTAAAACTTAAAAATTAAGCAAAACAGTTTATTACTTTTAAGATAAGTAAAAACAGTAACTTTGCGCTGATTGACATCAAAAAAGACTCACTCAATATTATTGGTTTCATTCGTTCACGAAAATTGTCTATGGAATCGAACTTCTTGTACGTATCGGCAAATTAAATAGGGTAGAGTCAGTAACGGATCTTCGTTTAATTTTCGTTCGTTTGCGAAGTTTCGTTTCGGAGAACAAGAGTAGACGTCCTGGTGCAACCGGCTCCCAGGAACCTTCCCTAGATCGTCATTTTATCAAGTAAAGGGCTCCTCTATTTTGAAGTCTGCTAAAACTGAGATGGTTTTGCTATATCCTATCTATGTAGGTCAAACGTTTTGTCTGTCGATGAATAACCTAGCTGTTTTATCCAGAACTTGTTATATGAAACATGCAACTTTGGAATAAATGTCTGCCTTATAAAGATGGATAATGCATAACTTAAAACTTAGAGTGCAAATCTCCATAATGGGCTTTGCCAGTTGGATAAAAACACCACCATAAAAGTTTTACGACGAGGAATATTATTTAATTTCCAAGGTTAGTGAATTAAGACAAAAAGACACAAAAAGATCTGTTAATTTTTAAGCCTTGTTTGTGGTAGATATTCTAGCTACACCTAGATTATTTGCGACATCGTGGTTTAATTTGTGTAGTCGGTGCAAGATATTTTATATATTGTGAAATTTATTTGTACTTACAGCAGGGTGTCCTATGTTTAGCCATTAATACTAAACAAAAACGGTTAACAATCTGTTTCTACGCCTATACAGGGAGCTCTGTACCTTGTGCCATTTTCTAAAACTTCGGCATATTTTAATTTCCTAGCAAATTTCTTACTGTAATTTCCAGTAGAATGAGTATTGTTTGTTAATATCCCTAAAACATTTTACATTCGTTACTGTTATTGCGGATGTGATTGACGCAGCTTCCAACATTTACCAAGACAATACATTTTACAGTAGATTTTGTATTAAATATTTAACGTGGCCAGCTTTAGCTACTGCCGGCATCTGTAGCGGAGTTAACTGTCTTAAATAAGCTCACATAATTTAGGTATTTGCAATATGTTTTAAAACAAACCTAGTGATGTTCGTGTTGAATTAACGCATTCATTTATTCGCTTGGATATAAAATTAAATAGAACAACTGAACTACATAGTAAGCATAAAATTGCAACATGAATACTTTTAATTCAAACACATAAATTTAAATTTCGTATTCTCCCTTTCAATATAAGGTTTGTGTAAGTATGTATAGGTACCCAATGATATCTTCATTATTAAATAAAACCTACACTATATTTCTCTTGCCTAAGAAATCTATATCTCAAAAAACACGATATCGAAACAAAAAGTACGATGCATTGTTCTCGACCCACATAACCGTTACGTCATCGCGTGTCAATGTCAATCATTATGATGGATCGGCTGTCATTGCGTTCTCATGCCAGCGCAAGCGCATCTATAACGGGCTGCGTGTGATTGCCGACGCAGTGGACCGTGCGGAAGTACTGCTACTTGAGGAACTTCGATGAGAATTTTTATCTTATTCTCTTTGGATCTTGGGATTTAGATTGTAGAGTCTATTATTTTTATCTTGTGCTCCAAAATACTTTATTTCTAGTGATTTATTTTTCTAGTATTTTATATTAGAATAAACTTACTTTTACATAACCTAAACTAGGATTTCAATATCAGTTTACAGTGATCATTTTTCCGTATCTACTTTATACTCCATAATTTTACCACTTAATTCTGGTAATACTTTTATATGTTTATTGTATTAGGTATTTTAGCTTTAAAAACATTTATCATATAATATATATCATATAATATATATCATATATGAGACTTGTAAGCATATTTTGTGTGTGCACATGCTTGTCTGAAATAAACGTTATAATATAATATAACATAATATTATAAAAAACGCAACAAATACATAAATCCATAAGCTTAAAACTAATCAAATGCATCTCACTCGAACTGTTAACTGCATCTTACATAACACGGTTCTTAAATCACCTAAGTTTATTGATCTCTACCAAATATAACAGGTGTCCCACATTTTTGTGGGCAAACAACTTGTCAAAACACAACGGAACCACTTTATGGCACCAGGTCAAAGAAATGAATCTCAAATAACTTACAGCCTCCAGCAGATTTACAAAAGCATACTATACATTGCTGTGATTATTAGAAACTTCGGTACTATGTTCATAGTAAAACGGCGATGGTGGCAGAACTTAATGAAGATTTCGAGTTCGATGTCGATGGAAAAGTAGTGGTTCTAGTTCACGCGACAATGACCGTGGATTTACCTGTTTAGCTGGTTTTTTCACCATTTTACAGTTCGTTTTGTAACTTGTCGATATTGATCGTGATATTGTATTGTTAACCATTTAGCTAAAATACTTTTTTATATTATAAGTAACGATTAAGTATAATCTTGGCTTAAACTTAACATATGCTGGATTGACAGCAACCTAGTATATTTGAATATCATCATGTTTTAACCTGATGTATGTTCACAAGAATATTAATTTGTTTAAGAAAAATAGCGATAATCATAATTTTAATACCAGAAAAGATTACTATTAAAGATAAGCTCGCTGTTGCCATTTGTATACTCCATAAAGTTAGTAAATCGTTTAAAGGGCAAGGTGTACGCTTTTATAACAAACTCCTAAGTGATGTACAAAAATTGGCAATTCATAAATTTAAAAACGTAATTAAACAAAATCTTTATACAAGAGCCTACTATAAAATATCCGATTATTTAGATGATAAAGAAGCTTCGGATTGAAATTGCTCCAACTCGTTCAAAATAAATAAATAAATATATATTGCTGGACATTTCACACAGCGCTACCTAGCCCCAAACTAAGCAGAGCTTGTACTATGGGAACCAGATAACTGATAGAATACTTACATACATTTTTTTTTGTAAATACATACTTATATTAAATAGATAAACAACCAGACCCGGAACAAATATCTGTAGAACATGCAAACATTTGTTCCGCGGCGGGAATCGAACCCGCTACCTTCTGCGTCTCAGCCGGCTATTCGCCCACTGTACCACGGAGGTCGACAAATGTTACAATTTAGACGTAATTTATTTCCTGTATTACGTATTGTAAAAGAATCATTAAAAAAACAACCAGCCTTGTTTCTTGCCTTTCTTTCCTGGCTTGGTCGCGAAGGAACATGCAGTAAAATTGAAGTTTCAAAGTGATCGTTGTGATTTTAATGAATAAAAATATTTGACTTTGACTTTCATATATTTTATCAATTTCAGGTGCATGGTTGTATGGGAGTTTAAGATGAGAGTGACTCTATGCGTGCTGCTTGCTGCAGCTTGCGTTCTGGCAGAAAAGAAAGATAACAGGTAATTGGATTGGATTCTTTTTCATCATAGTCCTGGCGCACGATGACTTATGTTTACTAGTTTTATGTTATGATTTGTCATTGTTTTATTTTACCAGGCATACTTTTTGATTTATATGTAGATACAAATTATTAGTTTGGTGCCAAATGTGGTGCTTAAGAACCAAATGTAACTCTTTCTTTCTATCTCTCTCTCTGCTTGTTACGTTTTCACGACTAAACGGTTTGACCAATTTCTAATAGTATTTTATTTTTATAGTGTTATCCGACTTACGGAAAATTCTAAGATGTCGCGTCTAGGAATGAAAGTTTTTGAGATGGATAAAAAAAAATATTGACCGATTTCAATGAAATTTGGTATATAGTTAATATGATGACCGGGATTGGGACATAGGCTATTTTTTACCCGACTGCGCAGGAGGGTAATGTTTTTATGACTCACCACGCGTGCGAAGTCGCGGGAGGGCCAGCTAGTTAATTATGTAAATGTTGTGCTTAAAGAATATTCATTTCTGAACACTTTTTCTATTTTCAGGCGTACGAAACCATTCATTGCTGATGCCGTCGGAAATACGCTACCACCACCCACCAATGGTCCAGCTAGTGTCGGCAGCCCTGTTAACCTGCTTTCACCTGACCGATACGAATTCTACACATTCGATGAATCTGGAGAGCTCGTAAAAAGGTTAATGACCCTTGAAGAAATCCAGGCGATAGTAGCGGCTGGAGAAGACTCAGATGGCCTAGTTACTTTTGCAAATGATAATCAACCTACAATTGCTTTCAACTTCAGTCAGCCGCCTTACACAAAAGTACACAACGTGGTGACAAATGTACAAAATGTATTAAAAGCTCAAATGGAGGCGCATAAAAATAATCCTGTAGTACAGCCAACGTTGGATACCCCTGATGTTTCAGACTCTTGGAGCCTAATCTTACCATCAATATTTGGTAACACTGGAGTCGATATTGTCCCCGATAAACCTACCAGTAGTTACTCACCAGAAACAGATACCCTGGACGAGCAATACAATGAAAATGACGATAACTCTTTGAGCAAAGAAGGAGATACTCAAATTCTTAACTCTACAACTGCTGAGATACAAAACAACATTAAAACCGATAATTTAACCACTCCACAAGACAATGCTGTAACTTTACCAACTACAGCCAAACCAACTATGAAAATAACTACAACTACAACGACCACGACCACAACATCACAGCCAATTAGCTCTACTACTACAAGTACAAGAAAACCAGCAACTACAAGAAGGCCTACTACTACCAGAAGGCCTACTACTACCACTAGAAAAGTTGCAACAACGATCACAACTAGTAAACCTGTAACCCCATCACCAACAACTGCTAAACCTACCACGTCTAAACCTTTTGTAAAAATTACTCCAAAAATAACTACGTCAAAACCAACAACAACAACAAAAAAACGAATTCCTACACGTACAACTACTAAGGAACCGGCAGTAGATATTATATCGATCACTGAAAAACCTATAGAATTTGAGAAGATAAGTACTTTTATACCCGTCTCAACGGTTAAATATGTCACCGAAAGGACTACTAGAAAGCCAGCTGAGGCTACCAAAACACCAATTGTTTACGCAAGTACAACAAAGCGATCTCCGCCATCAACCAGTAAATCCCCACCAAGACTTTCGACTACACAACTTCCTAAAACTTCCACTACTACTACCACGGTTAAGCCAATTGAAGAAGTCGTAATTTCTTCAACGCCTGAAACTGTTGATCGAATTAATGTAACGACTTTAACAACACAATCTGTGTCACCATCTACAGCAGTCTCGTCTACAGAATTGATATCCCCAGCAAATGCACATAATGATTTGGAGGGCAACAATATGAAAGATAATGAATCAACTTTACCTCTATTCGATGTGGCATTAAGCATAAGTCAAATAGCCTCAGATTTAGGAAGTAACTACCAGCCTTTGCCAACTACTAACGATATACTTACCAATCAAGATACCAATCAAGCTGGAACCAATGTAAATGATATGGAAAGTAAAGAAAACACTGATTTAGATATAATCTCTGAAAAAGAAGAAAAAGCGAATGCCGCTGACACTAATGTTGACAATTTTGTTAAAATATCGACGATCGATCCTCATTCGAAGGAAAAGGAAAATGATAAAACCAAGGTAACTAACATAATAGACACCACGGATAGGACAACTACAGAAACTGTTGATATTACCCCTACTTTTACTTCAGTGTCTATTGAAACAACAATAGATCCAATTCTTACTGAGTCTATGGGGGATTTATTATCTCAAGTTGTAAATGAAGCACCGCAATCAATGAAACATGAGATTTTAAAACAAGAAGACGAACGTGTAACTACAGAACAAAATATAGAGACCACAACTGATTTGCCGTTGGAAATTACTACTGAAACTGTTACAACTTCAATAATAGAGGCTCTTTCAACAACTCAAAAACATTCTATTCTTGTCGAAAATAAGACAGAAAGTTATTCTAATGTTGAAAAAGTAATAACTACAGAAAAAGTATCAACTACAACAAATGTACCAGTTACAGAAAAAGCATCATCCACAGAAAAAGTATCACCTACAGAACAGAGATCAACCACCGAAAAAGTATTAACTACAGAAAAGGCATCTACTACACCAAAAACAACTATTGAGAAAGGATCCAAAATAAACGTGTCTAATAAAAATAAACTAGACAGCATAGATAAGCAGTCGGAAGTCAGCAATAAAAATAAAGACTTTGTTAAAATATCTGTATCAATAAATAAAGATGTTCCTAAAATCGACACTGATACTAAAAAAGAAATAAATATTAAAGAAAATTATAATAAAACGGCATCGGTTCAAAACATAGAAAAAAAACCAGAAAAACAAACAATTGAAAAAAATAACAAACCCTCAAAGCCAGAGATCAGTACAACTTCTACTAAACCGGATGAAACAACAAAGGCTTCAATTTCCATTACTGCTCACAATAAAACTATTGCTCAATCACTTATGAACAAAATTAATTCAGTTAATATGTTCAACAACAAAAATGAAAAAGTATCCGACTCAGGACCAAAAATAGATGAATTTAAGAAGAAATTTCAAAAAGTTAATATTGCCGACGAGGAATTAGCCAACGAAAGAAACAATTCGTGGAAACTTGTTCCCACTCTTTCTCCACCTAAAATCAATACCATCTCGAAAGAAAACATAATTCCTGATAATCCATACAATCCTGAGCACGTTGAAAATAATGATGTTGTATTGGAGTATTCAAAGGAAAACCAAGGATTGGAAGTGACTACCAAAGATTTGGGAGAGGATATAGCTCAATTTACTGACCTCTGTAATGAACTAGCATTTAGATACTGGCATGTTATGGTAGAAAATATTGATAAAAGAAGAAGCTTTGTTCTTTCTCCATATTCAGTAACGTCGATGTTGGCAATGATGTTTATGGGAGCTAGAGGCTCTACTTCAGGAGAAATGAATGATATTTTAAAGCTAGACGACATGGTCACATTTAATCCTCACTTTACCCTGAAAAACATTTCAGACTCCATCGAGTCGGCTTCTGAATCTGGTATCGTGGCTTCTGCGTTCGTGAGAGAACTTTTCAGCGATAGAAATAAGGGTAAAATTTTGACGTTCTACAAGGAAAGAGCTCAACATTTCTATAATGGGCATGTAGAAGAGATAAACTTCAAACTGATCAGCGATATTATCAGGCGTAGAACTAATTTACTGGTCAAGAGGTACACATGGGGAAAAATTCCCGAGTATATGAAATCTAACAGCATCGTGATGAACCCTCCACTGGCTGCCTTTTCCGCCAATATTTACCAGGTGAGTTTTGTTTGTATTAATGTGCTTTTAGCTTTATTTTTGCGTTTTATCTATATCGTCCACGTGCAAGACTACTTAAACTAATATGCTATACTTTTAACATCATAAAAATCATATCGAATGTCTGTATAGCGCCTATCCCGGTATCATTTGGGAACTCTCATCTCGAAATTGTTGACAAGAAATTGAACCTAGGACAATTAGTCCAGTTGGGCTGATTCAACTTGTAAGACGACGTCAAATCCAACTCGGCTGGGCTGCGTTCGGCAAACTACGTAACGTCTTCTCGTCTAAAATACCTTCGTATATGAAGGCTAAAGTTTTTGATCAGTGTGTATTACCAGAGATGGCATATAGCATAGAAACGTGTTCTCTCACTATGCGCCTAATAAGAAGGCTTAAGGTCGCTCAGCGTGCTATGGAGAGCGCTATGCTTGGTGTTTATCTACGAGATCGAATCAGAAATGAAGAGATTCGTAGATAAACCAACGTCACTGACATAGCCCATTAGCAAGCTGAAGAGGGCGGGGTACATACATAGCTCGATTTCGAAAGAACTGACGGTCGTGGGGGCAGAAAGGTTCTCGAGTAGAGAACACGTACTGAAAAGCACAGTGTAGGATGGCCTCCCGCTAGATGCGAAGACATCCTGATAAAGGTTGCTGGGAGCTGCTCCATTGGGTGCAGCCGAACAAGATCGGTTGCTCTGGAAATCTAAAGGGGAGTCCTACCGCTGATATGATGATGATGATGATCGTATTTTAACATAATATTTTCTTAATTTCAGACTGACTGCACGGGGACTTCAGTTGATGGGAGAGATGGGGAGATGTACTTCGTGGTATCGCCCAACGTACGACAACGACGTCTTGTTCCAGTACCAGCCGTGGTATACAAAACTGGCTTCCTAGCTGGGTACGAGCCTTCTCTAGATGCCACTGCAGCTGCTCTAGGCAACACCAACTCGATCGTCAGCACTATATTTCTCATGCCTGGGCAGCAAGGCAATGTCGTTCATGCTGATGACTTGGAAAAGCTAGAGCAGAGACTGCTGGAAGCTAACCCTAGTAAACCGGTCTGGAACCGAGTATTGAGAGCACTTCTGCCTAGACCAGGACTAGAACTACAAATACCTAGATTCTCACATAAATCTGTCTTTAACGTTTCTTCAACGCTAAGACAAATGGGTCTGAAAGATTTGTTCGATGCGGATCATGCTGATTTAGGCGGTTTAAATGGACCATCCAAAGATCTTTATTTATCAGATATGGTTCAAATGACGTCGTTTGTGACTTGTGGCGAAGAAATCATTGGAGAGCAGCATCATATCGAAGAATACCCTGAGACAGTGCAATTGGCTCGTCGTAGGACGTCGAGGTGGATCAGCAATGATTGGAACGAGCCCAGAGATTATCAAAGAGCTTTTCACGATCCGCACGATGTTGGTGAAGCTATGCATCTTCCGCTGCATCTTCGGCCGAGGCAGGCCCGTGTGCCTACGAGAAGTGTTCAACCAGCCAGGTTAAAGTTCGACCGACCCTTCCTATTCTTCGTGAGGCACAACCCCACAGGCATGATACTATACGTCGGCCGGTACAACCCACGGCTCCTACCTTGAACGATGAAAAGACTGTTAGTTTAGTTTAATTACCTAAAAGGAAAGTGATAGCGGATACTTGTGCGTGTGATAAAAGTGGTTCAATGAGCATTTACGTGACAGTATTAATAAGTGTATCCGTGCACAGGGGAGTTGCCAACAATGGCAATCCTGGTTCATATCAAATGTGTAAAAAGAAATGATTTCTAATGTCTGTATAAGATGTATTTGTAATAGCAAATAATTAGTATGTAAGAAAGTATGTCATTCCATCGTCTTTAGCAGTAATGATTTTAGAATATATGTAAAAATATTATACTTGGTTTCAATAACTTTACTCACTAAGTTTGCAAACAATATAGAGAAAGAAACACAAAACTCAGTAATTGAATTACACAAGGGTTTGCTGGTATTAGGCGTTATACTTGACTTCCAAAAAAGTTTTAATTTTTCAAAGAAAGTATTCTCGACATTCCATCATAGAATTTATTTTTTTCTATGCACTTTTCGGAAGGAACCAGTTTTGGGCAATCCTGTGCAACAATAAGAAAATCAAAAGAAAATGTGCAAAAATAAGGGGTTTTATCATTATTTTCTTTATTAGTGCTGGTAATAGTCACTGAAAGAAGTATGTGTTCTGATTATAAAATACTAGTGGTTCGTCGCGAACTGAGACCTCGCGAGTCTACCATAAAAACAAAAAAATATTATTCGTAATCTTTGACTATCAAAATAGTGCCACGAAATAAAAACCAAATAACTTGACCTACAGGTTCATTCAAATTACAGGTAACGGGAGTTCATGTTAATTGGTTAACCTTTTTTGGGGTACAAATTGCAGTTATTCTAGATTTCAGACTTTTGCCTATATTTGTGTCACTAAAGCTACACGAATACCAAATTTCAGCAGTGTGGGGTCACTGATGTACCCTGTGAATTTTGTCAAAGTTTAGTTTTTATTATGGCTATAACGGGTATTCCTTTGAACCCTCAGGTGTAACAGGTGATACGCAAATATACTTTTTTGATACCCTCCTCGAGTGTAGCTTGAACCAATTTAACTTATGCCGAAATATCTCAAAGAATAGGATTTTAGACTTGGTATTTAGTAACACAGACTTATCTGTATCTGCTTGCGAAGATCCATTGGTTCCAGAAGACGATCATCATAAATCTCTTAATTTTTATTTAAGCTTTACGAGTGTTAAGCCTCTAAAATCAAATCCTAGAAAAAAAATATTATATGAGTCTGGGGATTATGAGGAAATCAACTCATCACTAAGCGCGATTATCTGGGAGGATAACCTGTTCAATAATTCACTCGAAACTGCCCTTGATTACTTCTATCAATGCCTGAAAGATTTAATTGATAAACATATACCCTTTAGGTACATCAACTCATCCACGTTTCCTTCATGGTATAATACATGCCTTAGAAAAGTCCTCAAGGAGAAACATAAATACCTACGAAAATATCGTACCTATGGGAACACGTCAGATTATGAAACATTTACTCTACTTCGTAGACGAGCTAAGGCTATCGAGGAAGACTGTTACCTGGCATATATTAAAAGGACTGAGGACGCAATAGTTAAGAACCCAAAATTGTTTTGGACCTTCATTAAATCAAGTAAAAAAGGTTCTAATGCTCTCCTCTCTACATTAACGTACGAAGGGCAATCAGCTGACACTGGTGAAAAAATATGCAATGTTTTTTCTACGTACTTTCACTCTAACTTTCTCTCTCCATCAGCACTACATGATAACCACTTAATTACTGAGAATGATTCTATAAATTACACAACCACTATAGGTGAGATTATTGTCCATCGCGATTCAGTATTTAAGCTTCTAAAATCACTAGACCTAACTAAGGGCGCTGGACCAGATCAAATACCGCCTGTATTTATTGTTAATTGTGCTGAAAACTTAACCAGACCACTTACAATCTTGTATCAGCGATCTCTTAAAGAGGGCATAGTGCCCTGCATATGGAAATCCGCTTTTATAACTCCGGTTCACAAAAGTGGTAAAAAAGATGAGGTAAAAAATTATAGACCTATCTCTAAATTATGCCTTTTTGCTAAAATTCTGGAACGAATGGTCTACGCGCAGGTTTACAGTACTCTGTCAAGCTCTTTTATTCCTGAACAACATGGATTTCTTAAAAATCGGTCGACCACATCCAACTTACTGTCATTTATTGATTACACTACTGCAGGTATGGATGCTGGTGGGCAAGTGGATTCTATATTTACTGACTACAGTAAGGCTTTTGATCGAATCGACCATAAAATACTTTTACAAAAGCTTCTGCTAGCGGGAATCCATGGCAGTCTATTCAGATGGTTCACTTCTTACATAGAAAATAGATCCCAGGCCGTCGCATTGAATGGTTTTGTCTTTGTATGGCATACTGTACCCTCGGGTGTTCCCCAAGGATCTATAATTGGGCCTTTGCTGTTTAACTTATTTATGAATGATATAAACTCTTGCTTCTTACATTCAAACTTTCTACTATACGCCGATGATATGAAGATATTTAAACAAAATATCACAATTAATGACTGTCATTTATTACAACAAGATCTTGTTAGATTTGAAAAGTACTGTCAAAAAAATAATCTTGATCTCAACGTCTCTAAATGTTATTCAATAATATTTACTCGTAAATTCAATGTAGTGGAGCATAGATACACCCTTAAAGGTTCTGAATTGAAGCGTGTGGATGAAGTTCGAGATCTTGGTATAATTCACGATTCCAAGCTATCATATGAGAAACACATAGATCATATTGCGAAAAAAGCGAATAAGGCATTGGGGTTCGTTATAAGATCTTGCTCTAAATTTTCCAATGTCAAAATTGTCAAAGTCCTCTACTGTTCATTTGTACATAGCATTCTTGAATACGGTTCACAAATTTGGAATCCGCAGTATGATTTTTACATAAATCGACTATAATCCTTACAGCGTAGGTTTATGAGATTTGTTCAGTACACGTGTAATACATATGACAAAAATTATGAGACGAGATGCAAAAGGCACCATATGCTTCCACTCCAGGAAAGAAGAAAGATATTGGACATTTCCATGTTGGTAAAAATTGCACAGTCTCTCATTGACTCCCCTCAACTTCTTTCCTTGATACGGCTACGAGTCCCTAAAAGAACCGTAAGGATACCTTTTCTTTCTCTTTATGTTCCTCACTGTAGGACAAACTATTGGCAAAACTCCTTCTTTATCAGATCTGCTAATTATTATAATAAACTGGTTGACTTTCCTGAGTTAGATTTATTTACCTTAAATCCCTCAAAATTTAAGCGTGTTCTTTTGGAACACTGGTTTGAATTGGTTCAATAACTGTTAGTTCTCACTTTTACTTTCATCGAAACTTTCATATTTTTACTTATTATATTATTTTTTTTACCTTTCTTTTAATTTTGAAAATGTTAATTAAACAAACAAGCTCACTTTAATATTATATGCGAAAACATGTAAATGGTAATAAGACGTTTTTAAAGTTGTTCTTGTTAGAAATAAGTACTGTTTGTTTTCCGAATAAAATAAACTAAAATAAATAAAAATTCAAAAACTACAAAAACTTTACTAAAAGTAAAAACGGGGTCGAAATGTACTAATGAAGACCTTTCATTTGACGTCTCACTTGACCGAATAGTCTCGTTTTCATTTTTTTTACCTCTCTTGAACCCCAATATCTCAACAACCCCCCAAAATTTTTAGCTCATTGAGGCACACCGAAATTGTGCTATCATTACCTACCTATAGGTATACCAAATTTCACGATGATCGGATAAACGCTTCGAAAGTTATCCTCAGACAAACAAACATACATACATACAACGCCGATTTGCCCAAGTTGATTTGGAGATCTCGCTTCGCTCGATCAATAAGAAAATACTTATAACATTAACAAAGTTCCTGATATCTATGGAACTCTCACACACTCAAATGTAAGAACAACTGATAAATGTTATTGCAGTGTACTTGTGCATTTTTTATAACCTTTGTGAATGAGAGGTTAAGTTTAGCTCATTCGTTCAGATGCACGATATTTTTCTTCATCTAAAAAATCTCCTGCCGTTATGAAACCGTACTTCTTCAAAATACAGCGCCAGAATTTACACTAAAACAATATTCAAATAAAGATGTTAAAATAGTAGGTAATGCAAGCTGAAAAGATTATGTGGAAACTTGCATTTACAAGTATTATAAGGTTGCAGAATCAGGTGCACTAGAAAACAATAACATAGCGCGTCCTAGAAACATTCGCAGATATAGCGATACACTGAATGCAGTCACCTACGCTTTGTATGAGCCGAGTAAAACCAACCAAGCTAATGTCGTTTTTGTCATGTTGCATTGCAGGCAAAGGAAGCAGTAGTACTTAGGACAAGATACAGTGTCTATACTATATCATCTTAATCCGCAGGAAAGACTTGATCAAACACATACCTACACAAATACAATACAATAATTTATACTAATACTATAAATATAGTGGATTATAAAAACATATATAAGTATAGTAAGAATTAATAGGTATAAATAATACAAAGTGGGTAGCCCTTCCATGTTTGCTTGTCTGGTAAAGCCTGTAATATTGTTCATCTTATCGATAAAATTGACTTGAAAGATAGCTCCACAAGCTTTTGCAACTTTTTGGGTGAAAAAGGGGGGAAAGCGCAGCATTGTCGGTACTGAAAAGAATAAATTGAAAAATATCAAGTATATGGAATCAATATGGATAATCATCAGACCTCAGACGTCCACTGCTGATATAAGCCTCCCCCATCAAATTTCTGCTCTTGCATTATGTAATAAAAATGTTTAAGTTATTCGTTCATCTTTGATCTAATGGGGTACCGTCTTGTTTATACTGCACTTTTTAGTGCGAGGTCGAAAATCAAATTAGTTAATATATCATTTATTCTTTATCCAACTTAGGAGAAATTATTTGGTTGGAATTTATAATTTAGTTTGATCTTTGGAATAGTTATTATGTTATAAGTATACGCGGAGTTGTATTTCGTATGCCTAGAATTTTCTACGTAATTATATCAAGGGGTACATCATACATCTTTTCCCTTGAAACCTACCATAAATTCAGCTGGCCTATCACATGCTTCTGGTCTCCCTGGTTGCTGTATGAATTCTTGCTGACGGCAACTTCTTGCAACCTGGGTCAGGAGGAAAATTATACAGGGTTACAGGAAAAATCGTGCTAGATCCGTTAAGGGCGTGGAGTACCCATCATTTCTGACTTATTTCACTATGAAACACCCTACCCTAAACTTAACCCTTTTCGAGATATTCGACTTTTAATTTTTTTATTGAAAATTGCCGATTTTTAGGCTACTAAATTTATTTTTGTTTATTTTGTGTATCTTATTATTATTATTATTGCATTTTTACATGTGTAATAAGATGCTTTAGGACGTCTATCATTAAAATAGTGCATAAGTTAATTGAATAGACCGTAGTAGACAAGTGAAAGTTAAGAAATAAAAAAAATATTAGAAAGTTTATTTTTCTCTAAGGGATATCTAAACAAAATATTATGGCAATTGTTCGGCAGATGTTTTTTAAAATATCTACGTTTCATCAGCTATCTAACGAGGTATAATAATCTAGGGTTTTATTCAAATGCATTGAAAAAAATTTAGTTTTATAGGCGACAGTGGAGAAGAAAATTTATACTTAGCCCTAAAAAGTAAAATAAAATAATAAGTAAGCATGAAATGTCATTTATTAAAGATTTTCACACAACTTTTTCTTATTCTACAGTTCATGTTCAACATGGCCGCCTCTATTTCTGATACATTGTCGCATCCTTCTACGGAGACCAGTCTTTACTACTCCAGTGGTTAACGTGGTCCTCATTTTATTGGCTGCATCCACAATCCTTTCTCGTAAGTCTTCCACAGACGAAACTGGATTCGGCTCGCTGTACACAAGACTTTTCATGCACCCCCACACGTGAAAATCCATGGGGGTTAGGTCCGGACTTCTTGCTGGCCATGGCAACGGTCCACTTCGTCCTATCCATTTGTTTGGATAATTTGTGTCCAGCCAGTCTCTGACACTTCTCCTGAAATGGGCAGGGCAGCCATCGTGTTGGAACCACATGTCCCTGATCAGGTTGAGTGGCAGATCATCCAGCAAATCACTTAAGTCTGCCTGCTCTCAGGAAATTTTCGTAGCTTTCCCCATTTAGATTATCCGGGAGAAAGTAAGGTCCAATCAAATGATTGGAGATAATGCCCATCCACACATTCACGCTGAATCTTCGTTGGGACCCCTTCATTCTTTTCTTATTGGGATTCCTTAGCTCTTTTGGGGCCCAGTAATTGGCGTTGTGATAGTTAGTTATGCCATCTTTATCAAATTTGGACTCATCCGTCCACAAGATATTTCTTAGAAAATCTTAGAATTCTTAGAAAATGTAATACAAACCCTAGATTGTTATACCTCTTTAGATAGCTGATGAAACGTAGATATTTTAAAAAACATCTGCCGAACCATTGCCATAATATTTTTTTTAGATATCCCTTAGAGAAAAATAAACTTTCTAATATTTTTTTTTATTTCTTAACTTTCACTTGTCTACTACGGTCTATTCAATTAACTTATGCACTATTTTAATGATTGACGTCCTAAAACATCTTATTACACATGTAAAAATGAAATAATAATAATAATAAGATACACAAAATAAACAAAAATAAATTTAGTAGCCTAAAAATCGGCAATTTTCAATAAAAAAATTAAAAGTCGAATATCTCGAAAAGGGTTAAGTTTAGGGTAGGGTGTTTCATAGTGAAATAAGTCAGAAATGATGGGTACTCCACGCCCTTAACGGATCTAGCACGATTTTTCCTGTAACCCTGTATAAATATATGATTTGATTAAAAACTTGAGAAGCTTAAATACAACGTTGAATTCAAACGATATTTAGAATCGTTGGATGATGTAGTCTATATTAAAAATACTCTTAGATTTGGTTTATACTCACGCCAACGAGTAATAAAAATATCACTGTTCCTCGCAAAACTAGCATATTTAATTTTGCAATTACTGATAGGTTCTGCCGCATGTGAAACTCAGTTGAAAGTGATTCAACGCTCATAGCTGTTGAGTAAATAAACGTATCTGATTCCAACTCGTAGCAATATTTGTAAATTTTTACAGAGATGTTCTTTGCAATGTGTTTCCACATACATGATATTTTTTTTACCTGAACCCCAATTCTCGTATTCTAGTCAAGTTTCAAATTAATCTGGATGTCTGTCGATTGCAACGTGAACAACAAAACGATATAAAAATGTGATGTTGCTTTTAAATTAAAACTACCAATTTACCAATACCTCAGTTCCGAGGATCTGCTTTAGGTTATGGTGCAAGTTTCTGGGTTGCCTAATCGTTGTGTAGATTTTACTAGTCACATTAATGCAGCGTATTTATTGCTCAATAACACTAAACAATCAACTTTTGCAACATAGGTAGTTCCTGATTCATGAGTGAAATCTTGAGATGGATCCCTAGGCCCTTAGTTATCAAAATCTTCACCGGACAAAACAATAGGATCTTTATTGTTCTACTAGTTAGATAGTTAAATAAATAATAAGATATTCTATAATAAAACGTGGGTATGTATTTTCAAAAACATCAATGTTAATATCTTTTAAGAATCTTCTTCATTTACTGGAATGGACCCTTGCATTCTTCCATGTGGTCCTTCAAGGCTTTGCAGTTGTCAGTTTGTAACCAGTTTTCTTGTGGACAGTTCTGTAAAAAATGAAATGATGTTAGACTACGGGTTGGGCAGGTAAGCAACTTAAAATCCTATATCATGGAGTACGAAAAAAAGCTGAAAAAGGACACAGATTTAGGGTGACCTAAGTTCCTGAGTTCAACTTTGCAGCTATTTTGAAATATATTTCGTCTGCGCAATCTTATCTGTAAGCTTGCTTTCATACATTCAAAAGGGCACGTAAGAACATCGACATTTGAATAGCGTAGCTAGACCTGCGTGCATGACCATTCTGGACAAAGTTAGACTAAAACAACATAGGAATAGAAATAAACCACATTTCTGCTGTCGACATCGAGAACGTTGCAAAACATATAGATAGAGGGAACTATTAAAAGATTTGAAACATGAATAGCAAAAACCCTAATTGTACTAAAAACGGGATATTTACCATGATTTGTGAGTGTCACGATATTTCAACGCAGTTGTATGCGCTATGATCACAAGTTTACCCGTGATCATGGCGCAAATCATGGTAAATGTCCCGTTTTCAGTACAATTGGTGTTCATAAGCAAAAACCCTATCTAATATAACGAAACTTACAGCAAATAAGACACCGCCAACACAATGCATCAGCCTAATGTGCTCGCAAAAATGCGGTGGCCCGGGCACCTTGCCTTCCTGCACACATATCATCTTGGCTATCTCCACGGCAGCCTGGAAGTTTCCTTTATGAGCCCAATCGTCCAAAAAGGCATGCACTGCGGGGAAATCTATGACGTCATCGTCGCCTACTAAGCCCTTCTGTTTCATTAGGCAAATGGGTTTGGAGCACTGAAAAGAAAGATGAATGAAAATTCTTTATTACCTTACAAGTTAGATGCAACAGTTAAAACGAAATAAAAACAAATTAATTAATAAAAGATAGGTAGTTAAAGTTAATAGGAGAAAAGCTTTTGACGCTGATGTGTGACTGCAGATAATTATTGCATGAAAAATGTTCCCACTTTGTACGGTAGGTACTGAAACGGTTTTACATATATTTTTCTATTATATTTCAGATTGTTACAACTTTAAACTTATTTAAAAAAAGTTAGGTTTAACAAAAACCACTTCATACAAAACAACCTTAAATATTATTTAGTTCTAATAGAATCTTTATAGGTATTGAGGGATTTGCCGAAAGACAGCATTCTGAACTAATATATACAAATATATTATAACGGTTATATATTTAGCAAAAGCGCAGCTTAGGACAGCCCCCACTAGATGGAAAGATGATCTGAGAAAAGTTACTAGCAACCGTTGGGTGCGCGGCCTGCGCCCAACGGTTGCTAGTAACTTTTCAGATCGGATCTTTTCAGAACAAGATCGGCCGTTCTGTAAATCTACGGGGGAGGCCTATGTTCAGCAGTGGGCATCCTATGACTGATATGATTATAATGGTGATGAATAATTTAAATTTGAAAAACGTCGGAATAAAGGCTTATCTACCGGATATTTATGGGAGAAAATCTCCTTTTAAGTGAAATGGGGTTTGGGTTTATGAAATGTGAAAGTAGCGCCATCTAGAAATCTCTGAGTGAACTGTCTGTTATATGGCCAACCGCGTTAAGTAAGCACTTCTTTCATGAGTTGAGGGGTGGCGCTACTAGTAGCAAATCTTTTATATTATTGGTTTTGAACACTGCAAAACGAATCTTAGAGAAATAATATAATATGGTAATATTCATAAATATTCTGTGACCTACGGTTTTTTATACATTTTATATAATTATTAATTTATTTCATTTAGGAATATAGTTTATGTTAAATTGATAACGAGAATCGTGGTAGCAGTTATCTTTTCGGGTTGGTTTTGTTTTTTTTAAATCCATACTAGTATTATGATTGTATTAAGTGACGACTCCGTGGCGCAGTGGGCGTTTAGCCGGCTGAGACGCAGGAGGTAGCGGGTTCTATTCCCGCCGCGGAGCCAATGTTTGCATGATCTACTGATATTGGTTCCTGGTCCGGATGTTTTTCTATTTATTCTAAGTATGTATTTACAAAAAAAGTATATAAGTAGCTATTCTAACAGTTATCTGGTTCCCATAGCACAAGCTAATAAATAAATAAATATGGCTGGACATTTCACACAGCGCTATCTATCCCCAAACTAAGCAGAGCTTGTACTATGGGAGCCAGATAACTGATAGAATACTTATATACTTTTTTTTTTGTAAATACATACTTAAAATATTTAGAAAAACATCCAGAACCGGAACAATATCTGTAGATCAACAAACATTGGTTCCGCGGCGGGAATCGAACCCGCTACCTCCTGCGTCTCAGCCGGCTATTTGCCCACTGTACCACGGAGGTCATTAAATAATAATAACTCCGACAGTCACATACCTACATATCCAAGACCCCTAGGATACCCAGTATCATAACAAGCTGAACCTACTAGTATCATGGTACGCACGACCACACTTCAAGCTATACATTTCCAATATAAGTTAACCTCGCTTTGTGTAGGCTGGAAGTGTTGCCGTGTGTACCCCAACACCTAGATCCGGAACATAGATAGACAGATATTTAAAGAACATGTATAGACAGATACAGTTCAAACCCGCAACCTCTTGCGTCTCAGCGGGGTCGGCCACCCCGCCGCAAAGGTCGTCATAGTCATCTAATATTTTTATTAGGTATTTTGTATCCTTACATCAGGTGGTCCGCGTCTTCCCTTGAAGTCTTCTTCTCCACCTTTCTGGAATCCGCAGCTGGCTAGATCATCCTCCGTGTACATTTGTTCCAGCTCGCAGCACTGGGCAGGATTTTCCTGAAAAAGCTCAAACCTTTAAAGAAAGTAGATCATATTATTAACACATACTGGAGAGCGAAGCATAGGACAGCCCCCTACTAAATGGAAAGACGACCAAATCAAGGTTGCTTTGAGCCTTTGGGTGCAAACCATATAAAATCGGTATTTTTAAAAATCAATGGGGAGGTCTATGTTCAACAGTGGTCGTCCTATGGCTAAAATGATGATGATACCATATTAAAACGGAATATACAAAACAGTGGAATCTAATCCATTCGGGCAATAGATTAGAGGGGAATATGGGAAAGTAGTGGTATAAATTTTTTTTTTTAACCTAGGTATATCGTCCCACTGCTGGGCAAAGGTCTCCCCCACTGTCTTCCAGGACTTTCGCTCGCTTGCCAAATCCCACTAATCTGTCTCGAAAGCATCGAGATCGTCACGCCAGCGTCTACTAGGACTTCCTCGGCGCCGTCGCCCGTCTTCAGGCACCCACTGCATGACGATCGTTGCCCATCTGTCCGGGTACATTCGTCTTACATGGTCCGCCCAATCCCATTTTAGCCTGGCAGCCTTATTTTCCTGCATCAGCAATGCCGGTCTTTAAACGCAGCGTGGTGTTACGGTATCAAATACAATGGATTTATTTAGTGGATTAGAATGGAACAGCCGTATCCGCTGTTAGATTCCAAACCTGCATTTTTTTATTTATCATCATCATAGGCATCATCACCTCTGGCTTCTCCCACAGCCGCTAATCCAATCGATCCTGTGCATCCTGCATCCGGGTCTATCCTTCTCTGGCCTCTATAATCTCCAGCCACAGGACCAGTGGTCTGCAACGGCCTTTATTTATACCAGTTATCTAAACAACATGTCTATGCTGAATATGAACTCACGTAGGGTAACATCTCGGAGGGCTGATTTTTGATGTCATCAAATATGGGAAGCCTGAATATTTGCTGTCAAAACTAAAGTTCGCAAGTAACAATACTGGGAAAGCCTTGAGATCCATTAAATCAGCACTTCTCTACCATAATCATAAGACTGCGACATTCACTGGTAGTTTCAGGTATTTGGCAACGAATTATTACGAATTTGAATTTATGATGTAAATGCTGGTGTATATATTATGTGTATCTTATACTCTATGTATTTTATCAACCTATATGTGTTTACACGTAATTTTGTTTAAGTCGTATTTTTAGTTTAATTTAGATTGTCGATGTATAAATTCTTTTTATAAAAAGTAAATCCGTTTTTGGCCGTAAGTTAAGCTTAGTACGAGTAATAGTTTGTATTTACATATTAAGGGCTGTGGATTTTGTTAAATAAATAAATAAATAAACGAAGTGTTGGAACAATATTCCCTCTCCAATACGTAATCTCAATACCAAGTTTTCATTAAAAGTACGTTTTAAATCCTTTTTATTGCAAAAGCAGAATGAGGATATTCCTAAACGCTTCGTTTGCCAACTATAGATTAGATTGCCTAATACCTCAGTATCTGGTATAAATTTCAACTTGCTAGGTCCACCCGTTCCTGAGAAAATCAGTGGTGACAAACGGACAGAAGGACAAGAGAGTGATCTTATAAGGGTTCCTTTTTACCTTTTGAGGTACAGAACCCTAAACATGGCTCATATAACCTTCAGTGGACTGCTAAAGGTAGAATCGACACCAGTGCCAGTTTCATCACATTAAATTAATATCTTTTGCATTTGAAACTAAAACCAGGAAATATAATGACAATAGGCAACTTGCGTCAGAGTATTGTGTTCCGATAGATGCAATCTATTGATGTAATTCACCGGGGAGAGTATTTAAAACGCAAGTCCAAGCATGCAACAATGACCATGTCCTTAACGACCTTAACGATAGGTCTGATCGATCATACCAAGTTAACGTAGCTACGATGTTACTTAAAACCTCTTAAATAGTGGTTCAACAAGAAGGGTAACAATATACAAAATGAAACTATCCGGTCAAGTGGCAAATCGAATAAATGGTCTCTGTGAGTACATTTCGACCCCGTTATTATTTTTATTTTAACCTTGTAGTTTTTAAGTTGTTAGCCATGATAAAAATTTAACTTTGACAAAATTCACAAGGTACACCAGTGACCCTACAGTGCTGAAATTTGGTATGGTGTTGCTTTAGTGACACAAATATAAGGAAACGTCTGAAATCCAGAATAACTGCAATTTCTTCCCCAAAAAAGAGTAACCAATTGACATAAACTATTTGAATGAAACTCTGTAGGTCAAGTATTAACATAACCTACAGTTTCATTCAAATTACAAGTTAAAAATAGTGCCACGAAATGGTTATGCATTTCGTGGCACTATTTTGATGGTTAATAATATTTTTTTTGTATTTATGGTAGACTCGCGAGATCTCAGTTCGGGGCGAACCACTAGTAAATTTGATTGAAGATGTTTGTTTCTGGCCTAGTGGTAAGTTAAAACACTAGCTTGACGAAGGTCGCGACCGCTGTCATGCTTGAGACATTTCAGGATTTAAGACGAAGTAAGCTTGACAACGCCATCAATAGTTTAGTCCGCGTGATAGAGATAAACGACATAGACATACTTCCACAATTATTAAACCATCTTAATAATAAACTCCCAATATCCTTGCAATAGTTACACTGTCTTTTGTCTCTTTCAATCGAATATAAAGCTGTCTTCTCTTCTTCTTCCTGCCCTTTTTCCACATGGGTCGGCACAACATGTACTTCGAATAAGCTGTCTGTGATTGCAAAAAAACAAACACAGACTACCTATTCAAAAGATATAGCGACCTTATTAGAATAGAATACTCTTTATTGCACACCAAACAAAATTAAACATAGAAATACACAAAAATTAAGTACAATAGGCAGTCTTATCTCTGAAAGCGATCTCTTCCAGACAATGTTTGGATGGACAGAGACGCGGCTAGAGTTAACTCACCACTCCTCTTGGTGGTCCCCTACATTTTTCAGGGAAGTTTTCAGGGAACCCGGGACCACCTCCTGGTGAAAAGTTTGGAGGGCCTTGGCAGCTTATAACCTGAATCAGAAACAAATCGCACATAGTGTAAATTCAAAAGAATCTTTACTTAATACTTTATAGCAAAATTAAAGATTAGATAGATATTAGATAGATAGATATTAACATTTATTTCGACACAAGTAACAAAACACACAAAAACTATAATACATATGATGGATATTGTCCATAAACTTTAACACATTTACAATATATTAACAACTAGCTGACCCGCCCGCGGCTTAGCACGCGTGTTTAGTCAATAAAAATATTACCCTCCTTCTGCGCGATCGGGTAAAAAGTATGCCTATGTCCCAATCCCGGTCACAATCTATCTACAAGGTGTTTGGTAATAGACTTGACGATATTCAAGTGACGGTTTCTCAAAACATAAAAAAGACTTCTAGGAAAAGAAACTACTAGTTATAATATCATCAAATTTTACAGAAACTCGACTAAATTTAGGTGATTAATTTGATATAAATCTTACTGCCCACTCTTGCAATCGACATCCAAAAATAAAGGCCGATATGATATCTCTTTAGGAAATGGCTGCGTGTTTTGGGTTAGAAAGGGACAACAAGAGATATCTCGAGACGCCACCAATACAGTATCTGTGGCTAGATGGCAAGCATTATGCAATAGCACAACATAAGTTTAATAAAGTGTTTGTTTTACATGCCAAAATAAATTTCAAGTTTCTATGGTAAACATTTCACAAATTTATTTATTGTGCTCATCAAAACACCCTATATATATTATACCACTTGCACATAAGGAGTGCATCTAAAGAATACCTCATAATTTTAACCCCTTACTTTACCCTTAAAGAGGGATCTTTAGGGATGATTTTGCAAAAAACTATTTTGCATTTATAATATTAGTATGTATAAACTCGTTACTACGTAGTCGCTAGTTAACCCAGGTTGTATTACTTAAATAATTATAGTATCTAATTGTTAGCACTAAAATTAAGAATACATAGGCAGAAGACCTTAAATATTATGTATAATTAGCGCTTGGTTTTCCGGTTAAATAAATATAAATATTTTTCTAAGAAATCATGAATCTTTTCAGTTTGATTTATTTCAGCCTATTATTTATATAATTCATAATTTTAAGAACTTGATCAATATAAAACATTATTAAATACTCACCTATCTAGATTTTATTTTCAAAGTTACATATTATAAAAAATATTTACCTGAAAAACACCTGCCAAAACAAACAGACAACCGAACCTTATCATTATGATGGTGTAGGATGGACTGTGGTGTGACGTAGTAACCACTGGTTATATACCATCGTCGCGTCGCAGCCGTGACCACCAGCCACCATTGTACGCACGGGAAACATTCAAGGTGGTATGTGGTACAAATTAATAGCCGTTTTCCTTAGATTTTTGGTATTTTTGGTGGGCTTTTCGTGTATTTACGTACTTTATGTGAAAGCGAACTCTGAACTATTGGTATTTTCATAGTTTGCTTTCCCTGATTGACTGATTCGATACTTCTGATACATATCAGCAGAGACACAAATCGATTTAAATAACTGAACCAAATGCAGTGATTGAAAACGTGCAACCGGTGGTACAACATGACGGTATAAATGAAACTGCCCCGGCGATATCTGCCAGAGTAAAAGCCCTCATTATTGTATAATTTGTACATAAGACTTTTTGAATGCACACCTCCTTAATCTTAGATTTTTTTTAATTAAGGATATTTATTTTTTTGTCATTAAATTGTAGGTTTTAACTAGTGGTTCGCCCTGAACTGAGTCGCCCAAAACACAATAAAAACATATTCTTAGGGCGACTCTCGCAACGATGCTTAAACGTATTTAGCTACTGACTGACTGACTTGACCTACAGTTTCATTCAAATTACAGGTAACGGGAGTTCATATTTTTTAGTTTCCACTTTTGGGCTTAGAAATTGTAGTTATTTGGAATTCCAGACTTTTCCCTATATTTTTGTCACTAAAGCTAGACGAATACCAAATTTCAGCACTGTGGGGTCACTGGTGTACCCTGTGAATTTTGCTAAAGTTCAGTTTTATTATGGCTAACTTAAAAACTATAAAGTTTAAACTAAAAATTAAAACGGGGTCGAAATGTACTGATGAAGACCTTTCATTAAATATCCTATTTGACCTGAAAGTTCCATTTTGATTATGTTATTTTTTACCTCTCTGAACCCCAATATCTCAAGAACCCCCACACATTTTTAGCTCATTTAGTCACACCAGGATTCGGTCATCACTACTTACCTATATAGGTACCAAATTTTATAATGATCGGATAAACGCTTCGAAAGTTATCCTCGGACAAAGAAACATACATACATACATACAACTCTGATTTGCCCAAGTTGATTTGGAGATCTCTTTTCGCTCGATCAACTACTGATGCCTTTTTGATTTTATCAATAGAAATGTTTTGCGCATTACACAAAGGTTAACTGGAAGAGAATGCTATCTAGCATTAAGTTCGCCTATGTACAGATTATTTTTATTTTGTGCAATAAAGAATTTTTCATTCATTTCGTTCATTCATGCAGCACTAAATTTATTACTTTCAACGATATCTTGTAAGATAGGCGTGTAAAAAGTGAAGTAACCTTGACTTGTTGGTTACCTGCTAGATTATTTTACTTAGGTACTTACATTGTTGTTGATGTTATTTTTTACATACAACACCAATTTTGACAGTAAATCTTGGTCGAGTAACAAGCACATAACACGAATCAAAATAATCGTTCCATATCTGCAAATATTTCTATACTTATCAATTATTACTAGTGGTTCGCTCCGAACTGAGATCTCACGAGTCTACCATAAATACAAAAAAATATTATTCGTAATCTTTGACTATCAAAATACTGCCACGAAATAAAACCAACTAACTTGACCTACAGTTTCATTTAAATTACAGGTAACGGGAGTTCATGTTAATTGATTACTCTTTTTTGGGGCACAAATTGCAGTTATTCTTTCTTGCAGATTTTAGACTTTTGCCTATATTTGTGATACATAAGCTACACGCATACCAAATTACAGCACTATGGGGTTACTGGTGTACCCTGTGAATTTAGTCAAAGTTTAGTTTTTATAATGGCTAATATCTCAAAAACTACAAAAATTTTACTAAAACTAAAAACACCCCGTTTTTAGTTTTAGTAAAATTTTTGTCACTAAAGCTACACGAATACCAAATTTCAGCATTGTGGGGCCCTGTGAATTTTGTCAAAGTTTTGTTTTTATTATTGCTAATAACTCAAAAACTACAAAAACTTTACTAAAAGTAAAAACGGAGTCGAAATGTACTAATGAACACCTTTCATTTGACGTCTCATTTGACCTAATAGTCTCATTTTCATTTTTTTACCCCTCTGGAACCCCAATATCTCAACAATCCCCTAAAATTTTTAGCTAATGGAGTCACACCAAAATTATGCCATCATTACCTACCTATATACTAAATTTCACGATGATCGGATAAACGCTTCGAAAGTTATCCTCGGACAAACAAACATACATACATACAACATACATACATACAACATACATACATACTACATACATACATAGATACATACAACACCGATTTTCCCAGGTTGATTTGGAGATCTCGCTTCGCTCCATCAATTAATGAGATTCTTGCCATTCTAAGCGAATAGATTAGATAATTCTTTATTGAATAACAATACAACTATGTACAAAGAACACCGTAAAACTATGAAATACAATTGGCGGCCTTATCGCTGAATAGCGATCTCTACCAGACATACTTTGGATAGAATGGACTGTATGGACATTACCTGGGGTGTAATGGTGTACCTAATATACTACATATACATACTTATTATTAGTGTTATTATTAGCCCGTAGAGTCCCACTGCAGGGTAAAGGCCTCCCTCCCCCTCCTTCCACGAATCCCGGTTATTGGCTAATTGGGGCCACATACATACTTATAATATAAAAAATAAAAATAATTTATATGAACGAACCTAAATAATAACTACTTAGGTATATAAGAAACTTATATAAGAGACGACCTCCGTGGTGCAGTGGGCGAATAGCCGGCTGAGATGCAGGAGGTAGCGGGTTCGATCCCCGTCACGAAACAAATGTTTGCATGATCTACAGATATTTGTTCCGGGTATGGTTGTTTCTCTATATATTATAAGTATGTATTTACAAAAAAAAAATGTAAATAAGTATTCTATCAGTTATCTGGTTCCCATAGTACAAGCACTGCTTAGTTTGGGGCTAGATAGCGTTGTGTGAAATGTCCAGTAATATTTATTATTTATTTATTACTATTATATTAATTAATAATAAATACATAATCTATTTTTCTATTTTGTTTATAATTTTTTGTTTATATGGTGTACAATAAAGTGACATAATCAGATTTGAGTTTTTAGAGCATTTAAATGTATTTGCATGTAGGTTTTGCTGGTGCCTTATTTAAAGAAGCAGAGGACAATATGTTTGAGAACAGTACAGTAACAGTTTGTACCTAAATGGTCAAGGGCATCGGGCCCTTGACCATTTAGGTAAATCATCATGTTTCGTCAGTAATTTTGTTTTTATTATTCGTAAGGTGGGCATTCATTTGGATTTTTTTTTGTGAGCAAAATTCGTCTGTACCTAATGTTATTATTGCTAGGACAAAATAGGGCTGTGCTATATGGGAACTGAAAAGCATTACAAGACACCCAATGTGGCCACGTTAGACACCAGGTGGGTACTTTTACGTAACCCTAAAAGGCACTTTTAGGCAAAACGTAATAATACTCGTAAAAATTCCGTCTGGCTGGTACTTTTTTTTCTTTGTATTTCGTTACTTCCAGAGGAAAAATCGATGTACAGGATCTATAGAAACAAATAGTATGCTGTGTTTAACCATATTTCAAATAATATTACAGTCCTTACCACCGTTTATTTCCTAACCACACTTTTACTGGCCATCAAAAGCAGTTTAAGTTTTGCTTTACTTTGTAGTTCTATTAGCCATTAGAACCTAAATGTCATTTACATAGCAAGCAGAACGTGGCTAGAAATTAAAGTAGGTATCATAATTAAAAACACATCAACTCTTAACTACAGCACGGAAAATTTTAAAACAGGGAGGGATACACATTCTTAAAATGCACACAGGTATAAAATCATTTGGTTTCTGGGTGTCTGGTCGGTGCGACGTGGGATCCGAGACCTGGCGCTTATCTGGGTCAACGCGTAAGTAGGTATACAATTTTATTTTATTATGTATTTTAGGCTAAGGTATTTATTGCTTTATGGGCCGTAGAATAAGTTAATTAACATTCTGTAACTATTTTATTGTTGCCTGAAATAAATGAATTATTATTATTACAAATCAGCCAGTGTCTTAAGGATACTTCAGCCTTGTGTTGAATTGGAGCTGTTGAGCTGTTTGCAACGGTCTTTAGATAATTCAGCTGTTTTTTTCTGTATTTTATATTCTATTATTTCTGTTTATAAATGTATTTAATTTGTATATAAATAGACAATAAGTTATAAAGTATCTAAATGCTTTTAGCATGAAGCACCACCTTTTGTACATTAATGTGTATTTTGTGCAATAAAGTATTAAATAAATAAATATTTTTTCGGAATTCCTTTACAATATTCTATAGAATAAACGAATCTTCTACCGTGTAATTAATTTATTTTCAAAATCTGTTATATTAACCTTTTTTTTCTTATAACTAATTTATAAGGAAAACTTCAGAATATTAAAAGATTAAAATAGTGAGCATCAAATATGCATTTACATTTGTTTTTTCGGGCAATCTAATAAAGACCTTATCTATAAAGAACCTGATGGTTAACGATGATATGATCATTGAATACGAAGATTTTGAAGATATCAAATCAAATCAAATCAAATAACTTTATTTTGGAACAAAAACATGGTACAACAATACTGGAACACGATAGTATTCGCAGAAGTTATAAACTGTGTCGCGAACACTAACGCCCCCCTCCGAGTTTATTATTTCCAATTATCATTATTACTATTATTTTTTAAATTATACAAGATAAGGATGTGTGATGATGTGCGCGTATGTGTATATGAGTTTGTGTGTGTGTGAGTTAGTGTGTATGTATGAGAGGGTGTGTGCTTGTGTGTATGTATGTGTGTGTGTGTGTGTGAACTTGTGTGTATTGTGTGTGTATGTCCTACAGTCTATACAGCAACTTTTAAAAGGTCTTCAGTTTCTTCATACGACAGTGTTACGAGCCACTGAAGACATTTTTGTTGACATTTATAGCGGGGTAAAGAAAATATATTAATGTGTTTGTTGACTCTGTTATATAGTGTGGGGCTAAGGAAATAAAAATGAGGACTGGCAAATGCCGTACGCCGTTTTTCAGTTTTGCAAACTAGATCCGATCTGCGCTTAGAGTCAGTTATATTAGGATCATAAACGAGCTGTGAGTGTTTGCGCGAGATTGTATGTAATATAAAAAGTTGTCGGACAGTGGGAACTTGGCAGAGTGAGTAAAGTTCGGACGTGGGAAACCAGATGGACTTTTTTGCAAGGACCTTAAGGACAGCTCTCTGAGCCCTCTCGAGTCTAAGCATCAAGGTTTTAACACAGCCACCCCAGGATACAATGCAATATGACAAAATGGATTGAGCTAATGCGTAATAAATAGATTTCAGTAAATTGAAATCCAGAACAGACCTTAAATTTTTAAAAACGAATATGAGTCTTCTGACTCGCGAAACCGTGGATTCAATTTGTTGCTTCCAGGAAAGGGTACTATCTACCATGACCCCAAGATATTTGAGAGCTGTAGTACGTTCAATAGATAAGCAGTTGCAATAGGCTGAAGGAGGAGAAACTCCGGAGCAAACGTGTGCACGGATACTAAATGAAGGGGGAGGTTGGGAAGCTTTGTTTGTGGAGAAGGGAATAAATTTACTTTTTGAAATGTTAAGTGTGAGGAGGTTTGTCCGTAGCCAGTACATAATAAACGTGAGAACATTTTCAGCGTTCTTACGAGCTTCTTGCCAAGTCTGTCCGTGAATAAGAACGGCGGTGTCATCAGCGTATGTAATAATTTTGGAGTTCGGGAATGACATATTACAGAGTTCATTTATATAAATTAGGAATAAGGTAGGTCCAAGGACGCTACCTTGAGGGACTCCAAAACAAATGGGTTCCTCCTTACTCTGAAAACTGTCAATAGATACGTACTGTGAACGGTTACTAAGATAGCTCCGAAACATATCAAGGACAATTCCTCTGACACCAATGTACTCCAGTTTGTTTAGTAAGATGGGAATTGAGACGGTGTCAAAGGCCTTTGATAGGTCCAAGAAGATGCCAAGTGTTTTTTTTCTTTTGTCAATATTTTGAACAACAGTGAGCTCTAGAACAGCGTCCTCAGTGGACCATCCACACCTAAAACCGAATTGGTTTGGAGATAGGACTGATTTGTCGCGCAGATATTTCACAAGCCTGTTGTTCAAAATTTTTTCAAAAATCTTTGAGAAAACTGTCAGAACGGAAATAGGTCTGTAGTTTGAGACACAATTCCTATCACCGCTTTTAAAAATAGGATGTACAACTGCTTTTTTGAAGGCGTGTGGAAAGGTACCCGACGATATGGACAGATTGAAGATATGGTTTAAAATAGGAATAAGAATAAGCCTGGCAGATTTTACAACTTTGGTAGATATACCATCCCAGCCCAATGCGCATTTGTCTTTAAGATTGATAATGATCGTTTCGATTTCGGTGTTGTCGACACTGTAAAAGGCCATAGAGGATGGTGATGATTGACTGGTTTCAATGGATGGTTGAGGAAGGACAAAATCATTTTGGGAAGTTGTGGGCAGAGAGGAGTAAGTTTGGGATTGAATTTCGGAGGCAAGAGTTTTTCCTATGTTTGCAAAAAATAAATTTACCGAATCAACGGATTGCGAAGGAGAGTCACACAGTTTTAGCAAGTGAGATGAACTAGAATCTTTTTTGTTTAGGTTGGCTATTTGTTTTATTATATTCCATGTCTCTTTTGGATTTCTCTTGGCTTTCTCGATTTCCTTTTGATTAAATTCTCGTTTAAGGCTTTTTAAGAGATTATTACAAAATGCTCGATAACGGTAAAATATAAGTTTATGAGTTTCATTATTAGGGTTTCTTTTAAATTTACGAAATAATTTATCCCTGTGTCGGATACATTTAAGAATTCCAGGGGTAACCCAAGGTTTGATAATAAGTTTACGACTAGAAATAGACACATTATGGGAATTTTTCTTAATGATAGAGGAAACTCTGTTAATCAAGGTATCAGAAGACACTTCGGGATCGCCAGAGTCAAAGATGTCAGTGAAGTCAGCTTTTTCTAAGTCACTAACAATAGCGTGAATATCAAGGCGATGAGCAAGACGGTTTGGGGTAATTACACTGACTTTAATTTTACAGCAGAAAAGAAGAGGAGAATGATCAGTAATCAAAGAATCAAGAATGAGAGTAGTAGCATAGTTTGGTGTGCGAAGTATAACGTGGTCAAGACAATTTTTCTCTCTAGTAGGAAGGACATGTGCGGGTAACATAGCGTGTGCTGCGACTAAATTCAAATATTCATCCGTATGGGGGTCAGAGTTTTCAGGAAATAGATTTATATTAATATCTCCAATAATAATAGCAGTTTTAAACGTCTTAAGGCTTTTTAGTGTTAGGTCTAGGCTACTCAAGAAAGGGCTTAGGTTTTTACAAGAAGGGGAGCGATAGAGTGCTATTATTGCGAGATTTGTACCAAACTTGATTGTTAAATACCTAATAATAGATACCTATTCACTCTTACCATAAAGAGACCAAGATTGTAGTTTCAGGAAAGAGACGACGGTAGACTGTCCTTTATCTTAGCAGAACCAAAACGGCGAGCGCGCATAGGTTGCACGGACTAACGAACTAACGAGGTACGGACGGTACTGTGCCGTTCCTGCTTACTTTTATGACCGAAGCACTTACAGCAGGCTATTTTCGAGCTTCGTATGATAGAGGCGTCGGACTACAGTTGACACCCCTTAACGTTTTCTACACAACTACTCAACACTATCTAAACCCAAACTAAACAAAGCTTGTAGTAATGAGAACCAGTTAACTGATAGAATACTTACATACGTAATTTTTTTGTAAGTACATGCTTATAATATAAAGAAAGGTATAGAACAAATGTCTGAAGATCATGTAAACATTTGTTTCGTAGCAGGAATCGAACTAGCATTATCTTGCGTCACGGAGTTCGTCAGTGGTCGAGTGACCATTTAAATTGCTTCGCAAGGCAGAGCGGTTGGAATAATTCAATCTGTACAGTCTCTACTCTTTGACCAGTCTTGCACAATTGCATAAAAACTTACTTTAGCCCTTATATTTTATCTGTATTCATTGGGCATTACTTGATAACTAGGGGTTCGCCCCGAACTGAAATCTCGCGAGTCTCCTATTAAAACAAAAAAAATATTGTTTGTAATCTTTGTCTATCGAAATAGTGCCACGAAATGTACAGCTAGAATACCTACTTGACTTACAGTTTCATTCAAATTACAGGTAACGGCAGTTCATGTTATTGGTTACTCTTTTTTGGGGTACAAATGGCAGTTATTCTGGATTTCCGACTTTTGCCTATATTTGTATCACTTAAGCTACACGCGTACCAAATAACAGCACTGTGGGGGTCACCAGTGTACCCTGTGAATTTTGTCAAAGTTCCGTTTTTATGATGGCTAATACTCAAAAACTATAAGAACTTTACTAAAAATAAAAACGGAGTCTAAATGTACTGACCTTTCATTTGACGTCCCGCTTGACCTAATAGTCTCATTTTCATTTTTTTTACCCCTCTTGAACTCCAATACCTCATCAACTCCCCAACATTCTTGCAAAGTCAAAGTCAAATATTTTTATTCATTAAAATCACAAAGATCACTTTGAAATGTCAATTTACTGCCTGTTCCTTCGCGACCACGCCAGGAAAGAAAGGCAAGAAACAAAGCTGGTTGTTTTTTTAGCTCACTTAGACACACCAAAATTGTGCAGTCACTACCTACCTATATACCAAATTTCACGATAATCGGATAAACGCTTCGAAAGTTATCCTCGGATAAACAAACATACATACATACATCCTTAAATAAAACGCCGATTTGCCCAAGTTTAGAGATCACTCGATCAATAACTATGGGCAGTTGAAAAGCGTTTCTCTCGTTAAACTTCACCGGGTGATTTTCAAAATAGGGATTAGTACTTGTATCATCCTCGTCTTACATAGGTATATTAGATTATTTATCTATCCACCTCGTTATATTCTTGACACTGCCAGTAGCCTTGTGTAGCATCTTATTTACGTTTCCAGTAATTATTTCATGAGTTTCATTGTGTTAGTTTGTTACACCATAGTTTATCTGAAAAATCTGATAATAATTTGCTGGCATGAAGTGGTATGAGCACTATAATTATTTGACCTTGTATCAAGTTTTTATCACCATGAACAGGTGTAATGTATATTATTGCGTTTTGTTTACGTGTGGTAAAAACATTAACATTAAAATAAGTGTATGTTTTTGTAAGTTCTATCTATTCATCTAGTCTGTTAGCCCACTGCTGGGTATGGGCCACCTCTCTGTAACGTTAAGGCTGGCACTGATGTAATGGCCATTTAAAAGACATCCACATGGATACATCCAAAAGGACATCGTACTTTGTAGCACATTCACGACCGTCCGCCGCATATGCGCATACACATCCATATTGTCATATGTACTATACAACTTGAAAACAATATGAAAGGTTTTCGGGCGTCCAAAGTACCCGACACTAATGCTGCCGTCACGCGAGCCACGCGTTACATCCACAAATAGGCGCCACCTGAAGCTGGAAGTGGCTACTTAGTAGGGAAAGCGCGCGAAAGCCACTTTTTCACTTTCGATCGGTGGCAGCCACACGAATACACGAAGTGAGAACCGGCGTCTCGAGGCGTGTAGCAGCCACCGGCGTAAACCGTGTGCATCGAGTTTATATAAATTGTACGAAAAATGCAGTCCGCAGCTCGGTGACGGCGTATTGTGGCTGTGGCGCGTGCTGGCGATGCTGTCTCAGGAAATGACTCACTTATTAGAACATAGTTTTTTGTAGCTACTATTGTTTTAAGCTGAGGCTATATTAGCATTTCCAATGGCGTCTCACTTTCCATATTAATTAATATTCAACACTTTATTTAAGTGCGTAATCAATAGCTAATTAGAATTAGGGACACCTCATTATCAATTCAGACAGCAATTACCTAAGATAATGACAATAATAGTGGAAGTGTGTCGGATGTCCTCAAGGAGGCTACAGTGCGAATCAGTGTCAAGAGTTCCACGGACCTTGAGCACGGTAACTATCATACAGAGAACAAGCTTCATACTTTAACTAATATAATAAGGTACCGAAATAATACTAATGACATTATGCATTATTGGTGAAACATATCCTCGTGTTCTTGAATACAATTTAATGAAAAGCGTTTGATACAATTTATTATAATGGAATTTATCACGTTCCGTTTTATCGGTGTTATGACCAGTAATGTTTTAACTTTGTCAGACATTATCGGTCATTATACAAAATCTTGACGGCCATTGGGGCAGAAAGGTTCTAAAGTAGAGACCACGCACTGGGAAACGCAGCGTAGGACGGTTTCCCCGGAAAGGCAACCTGATAAAAGTTGCTGGGAGCCGTTGTGTGAAGGCCGCACGAGATCAGTCACTGGAAATTTATGGGGGAGGCCTATATTCAGCAGTGACCGTCTTATGGCTGATATGATGATGATACAAAATCTTAGTAGGTATACAGACATCCTCCATCATTCTGGTCGTGTGCATGAAAAGACTGTAAGGTGCACTAAATACTTTAACCCTACTAATACATTCTTTTGCCATCCAGGTGACTGACCTAGCAAACAAATGCTAAGCTAGCGTTGTGACTACCTTTTTTTTTATAGGCGCCGTTAGCAGTCTGCTTTACCAGCAGTTGAATATCATGACAATAATCAGCAAAATTTTGTTCACACATTAATATTATTTGTTGGAGCATATATTTTTAGTGTTGGCTGAAACTTACACACTCTATAGGCACTCGGTACTCACTATGCCTTGAGTGCGAGAATCTGCAAACAATACTCAAGTACAATGAACTGACGTATAACATGTTGTTGTGCACATAAACACAAGTACAAATACAGTCCATGCGTGCCAGCGACGGAAGTAAAGATAACGTATGTAATTGGTGCAACGCAAGGATCTATCATTGGGCATGTATTATTTCTTATGCATATGAGCCGGTACTATTTCTATCCTCATTTTATATCAATGTATATGTATATAGGTCCAGCTGGATCTATTCAAGTTGAGATAAATTCAAAACTGAAAAAAAGGATTGTGTGATTTTATGAAACCACTGTAAAAGTGAAACTTTGTTTGACATTATAGATATTTAACTAAAAATTTTCGTTGGCACAAATGAGTAATAGTCTATACACTACACGGTCAGCTGATGCGAACTACAGGCGCCGCCATATTGGCCTCGGCCGCTCTGACGAGCGCCTTTCACTTTATCCCCAGTGGTGGATTTACACATTTCCTAAGTATAGGCTGTACAATTTTTGCCACCCTTCAATACAACAACTTAGTTGAAATTGCACAGGTTATTTTTTTGGGTATATTTCTGAGCTAATCAAAGCTCAATCATGTACTATAAGGGGTAATGTAATAGGTAGGTATATTGGTGGAGAGCCACGAACTGGGTGTTTTACCTTACAATATAGAAGTTTGTGGTGCCGTTGCTTGAATGTACAATGAAAGGGAAGAGGGAAAAGTCGTAGGAAAGAGGCCTTGTAGACTTCTTTCTGCAAAACATCAGAAAACCGCCTTACAGATATATCTTAAAAAAATATCGTTCCTAAATTTGCCGCCCCTAAAATCTGCCGCTCTAGGCTCAAGCCTACTCAGCCTGCTGGTAAATCCGCCACTGTTTATCCCTACTCCGCGGCCGACCGTCACGCGACATGCAACACAGAGACGAAAAAGCTTGAGACGATGTAATAAAAGTTTCACTTAAAAAAAAATGAACTTTGAATAGCTTGATTTTATTTAACTTTAAATGTAGTTAGTTTCTTTAGCACTTCCAAGCCGCCTCAGGACATTTCTGAAAATAAATATGCAAAAATTGTATCTTGATTGATATAACCTATCTCTGGCTATCTACATTAGTAACCAAAATGTTCTTTATAAATACAAGCAATGTAACAATCAAAGACATTTTCTTTATCTTAAGATTCCTTTGTAAAGGTAAGGTAATATTCTACTGTCACCATTTTCGTTGATTTAAAAGCAATGAAATAAAACCCGCTACTCTGCAATAAATAAATACCTACGTGAAGCCATTTGGCATTGGAATTAATGACAACAGATCGATCAGTCTAAATGTCTTTCGAAGATGGAAAGGATATTAAGAGTAGCTATATTCTGAAAGCTGTACTGTTTGTTGGATTCTTATCAATTGGTGGTTGTTTTTGCTCAGTTTTAAGGTTCATAGTTATAAATCATTTTACACAAACACAAACAAGAGTGTCTAAAGTAGGTTCTTGCGCCAAAACAATTTCACTATTCATATCGTCAACGAGATCGAATCAGAAATGAGGAGATCAGTAGACAAACCAAGATTACAGACATATCCAAGAGGCTGAAGCAAGCTGAAGTGGTGGGCATATTGCTCGAAGAACTGACGGCCGTTGAGGCAGAAAGGTTCTAGAGTAGATACTACGCACTGAAAAGCTCCCCCCCCCCCCCAATCCTCCCCAATAGATGAAAAGACGACCTGTTAAAGGTTGCTGGGAGCCGTTGGTCTGGAACATGAAACTGGAACCCATCAAATTGATGGGTTCCTATGTTCTACAGTGGACGTGCTTAGGTTGATATGATGATAGTGTTTTTCTAACTTTCGCGATCACTGTACATAATTACTATTAATAAAAAATAAATATAAATGGCGATAAATACCCGTTTAAATCAGTAATTAAACGTTTTATCACTAACCTTTAACATAGCGATTCCAGTGCAAGTAAATACATCATACGCCCTGCAAGGATAGCTCAGATACTGTCTTAGATCTTTATCCACACAGTCCTTAATAGCCTTCTCCACTGCCTCTGACCAGCCTTTGTGGCTCTCGGACCACTGACGGAGGTGGTTCCTGTACGCCTCCTTGTTCAGCGTGCTCTTATCTGTTAGGAAGCCTGACTTCTCGAAGATGCATTGGACGTCGTTGCACTGAAAATGTTCAGAGGTTAATTTGTGGGTTGCGAATTTTGTCATTTGCGTAAGGAAGATTGGAGAAACTTAACCGAAGCAATATAAAATACTGTTAAAGACCATCATTATGCATAAATCTACATAACGTAAATTGATAGATGTACTTAATTGTTTTGTTTTTATAAAATAAGTATATTTGCCTCGTAATTAAACGTCTCAATTATCTTATGGTTGTGGTAAAACGTCTTCTAGTATTACGCTTTTACACTCAGAAAATGTTTTAAAATATTGTGTGAAGGGTGAGTGATTCCTTAGTGAATAAGTCAGGGTTCTTAGACGATCGTCAATCTTTTTTTGTCTTTTGAATGACTGTTATTAAGTCAGATATAAGGCAAAACAGATGTAAAAGATAAAAAGAATTAAAAGCAATGCGACTTTAAACAGGACCAAAAGACAATACCGCTTATTTAGTAAATTTGTAAGTTGAGCCAGATGGTACTTACTGGTCCAGGTAATTTAGGATTTGAACACTCCAGTAATTGTTTTGAATTTCCCAATTCTGGTATGTCGCAGCAGGCTGATATCGGTTTCTGAAAAATGCATTTAAATACATATTTATAAATTGTGAGTATCTAATGGCAGCGGCTTTTGCAAACTGCATTACCTCTTGAATCACTTACTTAGTACTAGTACAGGGACTCAGTATTTTACTGCAAGACTAATTGCACTAATATTTTTAATATGAAAGTTTGGATATTTTTTTATTTGTTTGTTACTTAATTACGTCGTAATGGCTGAACGATTTTGATGAAATTTGGTGAGTTGATAGATACCTGGATTCAAACATAGGCTACTTGTGGACAAACAACGCGTGCGAAGCCGCTGGTGGAAGCTAATAAGTAATAAAAGTGTACACCTTTTTTCTTTTTAATTTATAATCAAGGATGAAATTACAGGCACATGAAATATTGAGTGGCGCAATGCAATGCCTTAGTTGGACGTAACGTGAGGCATTTTTTATTATAATCAGTGGTTACCGTTTAATATCGTGAGCCATTGGCGTCATTTCATCTTCTAAAAAACTTATAGACCAAAAAACTTTAACGATACTTGGCAAAATTAATTAATAATTAATAATTTATTGATACACAGTACAATACAATCATATACAAAATCTTACTTTCCTATACATGAACTATGTGGAACGTATATTTACATGTGGTTAGTGAATTCAATAGAGACTAGACCCTAAACTTAGTCATATAAGACTTGTGCTGTAGGAATTATGGATGGAGATGGTACTTCTATGATTATTATTTATTATTTGCGTATGTATGTCAATTTACCTGTTTACTCATTTATTTTTATGCGTTCGCAAGGCTACCCATGGGTCTCATCTGAAAACCAGCCGTTAACCTTCCTCGGATGGTTGGCAGCAATATGCTGAGACGGGGCCTGTTTCGCCCACACAGCCGGAAGACCATATTATCTGTACCTACCTATGTATACGTACTAAATGTATATATATATTTTTATGTTGTGTTTTTCCTGTGTTTCTTTATATATTTTTTCTTTTAATAATTCTTTTCTTTTCTTTCTTGGTGAATAAACTCTTTTTATAGATCAGTAATTCGTAATACTTACCAATGTGGCTCCCTTGTTTCTTCCCTGGCTAAGGAGATCAGCTTGGCACATCTGTTAATAAATAAGTAAAACTTATCACTTTTATTCATCTGCTGAGATGATTATGATTATAAAACCTATCACCCGTAACCAAAACCCGGACATCTTCCGCAATATCTACCTACTACATTTGAAAAATAAAATATGAATATGAAGTTCGATGTAAAACTTACAGATACACAGATGATCAAAAAACTAGCAGGTTTCATTTTGTTTTTCAATGTAAAACTCAATCACATTAAGTATGATTGTATTCACGATCAGACACAGAATGCGTGGAGTAGGCAAACTCACTTTCTCTGTCTATTGTTTACAATACTTTATCAATGTCAGGACAGTTATCTGCATAAATATTCTTGGAATAACTTGACATTCAGTAGATCATTGACCTATTTATTTATGATCAGTTATTGTAGCTCCTTTAAGAAATATCGTCGCAAAATGTAGTTTTAACCCTCTTCAAAAAAGGAGGAGGTTCTCAATTCGACTATATGTTTTTTTTGTATGTATGTTCCGCGATTACTCAAAGATGCCTGGACCGATTCAAGAATTTTTTTTTTGTTTAAGAGGGTGGTTCGAAGTACTTCCCAGGTGGTCCCATTGGCACCAAGTCAGGATCTGATGATGGGATCCTAAAAAAATTAGTTCAACCCTCAAATTTTATTGGAACGTATAATTGTTTTATGTTTTTACTCAGAACTTCGTTATTTATCAACCGATTTGGAAAATTTTGTTTATATTTGAAGGAGTATCTATTCATTCATTCATATTGTTCTCATAAATATTTCATCAAAATCAGTTCAGTAGTTTGTTCAAGTCGGTTATATTTTTGTTAAAAAGTTACTTATAATGTTGTTTCTCATTATTTTGTTTTTTCTTAAGTTATTTACAGGTAAGACCACAAAATAGAAAAGACTGTCTCCGTACATTTTGTTGTTTAGGGTTCGTACATTATGTTGTTATGTTGTTTAGGTCGAGCCAAATCTCGCCCAATCTCACGTGGGGGTGAGGGGGGGGTCTTGGCAAATATCATGATTTTTTTTTGTCCCTGTGGTTCTAGATTCCGAGAGAAGCAATCCTGAATGCTAGTCTTAAATAAAATAATGAAGACAATAGTGTTTTTTTAAAAAGTAACGCATTTACACTATGAATACAAATTTTGAAAAATCTTACTTTAAATAAAAAGCGGGAGGGAGGGGGTCGAACCAAATCTCACGACATCTCACCAGGAAGGAGGGGGCAGGTTGTGAAGAATCGTCAAAAACAAGTTGTAAAAACTTGTTGAGAAATTTCATCGAGTCATTCAAAGAAAACTTCGGTACCTATGAAGAATGCGTGGTCGGACACATTTGCGATTGTACGAATAATCTAGGGCTCCATAGTCTCCAACATGACCCAATACTCCGCTATATTTGCGAAGAAATGCGTCACTAATCTCATAATTGAGACGGACTGTAAGGTCACGTTTACGACGCATAAAGTGCTCGAGTAATCACTAGTACGCCCTTATGTGAGACGTAAAACGCTTTGTAAATGCTGGTTTGGTAGCGACGTTAGTCATAAGCAGAGCGATGAGCGAGATGTTGGTCTCGCACGACTAAAAAAAGTTAAAGTCGTCTACGGATGTCGGAGTCTTTGGTGCGGGCTAAAAACTTCGATTACAGATTGGAATCTAATTCAAATCTTATTCTAGGGGAAAAGATTTTATTTTATTATTTTGGGAACCACAAACAGTTATACATTTTGTAGTTTGTTATAATACATGGTGTGAACAATAAATGGTGTATGTACAACCCACGACGTCTTCCACAAAATTACTTATACAATGAAAAGATCTGCACTGACGTCCCGCATTGAGGTGTATTGAAGTGTATTATCCTCTTCTAACCTGACCCCAGCATTCCTAACTCCTTAAAATGACGGAATAGAACTTTGGTTGATGGCACCAGCTTTCCGATCCCCGTGGATGTTGTTGTAGTAGCGTTGTTGGAGGAGGATGAAGGTTCGATGACCCCTTACAGACCTTTTCTCGTTTCCGTTTATGGCCGTATAGTGAAGCATCACGTGCTCCACAGTCTCATTCTCCCGAAGACATCTACTAATTTGCCAGGTCGAGAAACTAGTAAAATATCTAACTAGTCAAACGAAGAGCGAGCCAAAACAATTATAAAGGTTGAATTGCAGTTCCTCAGTACTATTAATAGTTGATTGATTGAATGAAAATACTTTATTACACTTACAAAACTAGTACAAAACCGAACTTAATGCTAAAGAGGATTCTCTTCTAGATAATCTTTGTGTATTAGATAATCTTTGAGATAAAGATGTGTAAGTAGTGCACATAAAAGGAAACCAATGAAAATTTGCACAGGACTAATAAAAATAACATAATACAGGGACAAACTACAAAAATAAACCTAATTAAATACATTATTTAGTAGACTAAACTATACCAATATCAAATAAAAATACATACTTAACCATAAAAAAGTTAGAATAATAGTATAATAAACTATAAGAATAGCTAATAGTTCCCTTTATTATTATTTAATTGCATGACATGCCAATAATTTTGCGGATCGAAAGATATTTATATTAATATTCTATTGAGGTGGTTTTTACAAAAGTTGCAAATCGCTTCAGCTTACCGCTTTTCTCAGAAGTATAACCACAAGCTGAATTCTAATTAGACTTATCGATGGACGCACTCAAATTATATTCAAGACTTTCATGGCATGGCAACAGGGTCTGAGATATTCTTGAAAACAATTTCTACATGTAAACTTTAATATTGTAAACTTTCAAGGTAAGGTAAATAAATATGTATTAAGCTGACCCGCCCGCTGCTTCGCATGTTATTCCCGTTCCCGTGGGAACTACGGGATAAAAACTATATATCAAAATCTTTTCTAAATGACGCGACACTTCATGTACCTAAATGACTTGACGTCAATGAACGACGGTTAATTTATATGGATATATTTTATACAAAAACACTAAAATCGCGATTTAAAAATGGGGGTAGGATGGTGAAAAATACTTTACGACCTATTCTCATACCTATCAAATATGCAAAAGAATCATTAAAATCGGTTGACCCGTTTCGGAGGAGTGCGACCACAAACACCGTGACACGAGATTTTTATATAATAGATAGAATATAAAATATGTACTTAGGTTTTAAAATCTAAAATAGTATCAACCGATTGGCTTTTCGGACATAAACTAAGATTTAGATATTAGATTAGATTATTATATGTTAGGATATCTAAGCAAGTTAAACAATTTATAACTTTGTATCAGATTTAAACATACCTACGCAAGAACTTAATAACTACTTAAATAATACTATCACATAATAATTAAATACTTAATATCCTAAATGATTGAATTTAAATTACATCCAGTTCCACTAGATGGAAAATCCGCCTAATGGTTGGCCGCCGTTGATTGCAGGTCGAAAGGTAGCTCTGAAATCTACGTAGGATTGTGTGTAGGACGTCTGATGGTGATCCAGTTCCAATTATTCAAATGGTATTGTATCTAATTCTCTTCCATCGGAAGACATTTTGTATGAGTAAGTTCACCCGAAGTAAACGCTACTTTACTTTTACCCAACTGCGCAGAAGGAGGGTTATGTTTTTATTGAAAAACTACGCGTGCGAAGCTGCGGATTGGTCAGCTAGTATGTAGTATATTTAAAGAAGTAGTTTAGAAATTTAAAAAAAAATTGTAGAGTCAAGTCAGGAGTAATACCTATAATAATAAATAAAAAAATACAGCTGGACATTTCACACAGCGCTATCTAGCTCCAAAATAAGCAGAGCTTGTACTATGGAAACCAGATAACTGATAGAATACTTATATACTTTTTTTTTGTACTCGTAAATACATACTTATAATATACTCTAGAAAAATAACCAGACTCGGAACAAATATCTGTAGACCATGCAAATATTTGTTCCGTGGCGGGAATCGAACCCACTACCTCCTGCGTCTCAGCCGGCTATTCGCCCACTACGCCACGAGGTCGGAGGAATAATTGCACATTGCACAATATATTACTATGTTAGGTTCTGACTCATCTACCAGTGGTTTGATAATATAACAGTTAGATGTGCCGATAAACTAGATACAACATTTGTAGCAATAGTATAGTAGTAACCATTTCCGGTTTTTATTAAAATAACGCAATAAAAACCAAACAGATTATTTTCTAATGTGTAAGCAAAGTTAGCCTAGCGACTCTGACTTCCAATCTTGAACATTGTGGGTTCAAATGCCAACCGTGTGTCAATAGACTCAACTTGCAGTGCCCTTACAGGGTACATACACTTCCTTAATTAAGCTACTTACTATCTAAGCTGTATAAAATGTACATAATTCAATTCATTTATTTATTTTCAAATGTCAAAGATCCATATTTGTTATTAAAAACTTAATTAAACATGTCAAATGGTTAGTACAAGTGTGATTTAATTAAACAGAACCAAATTTAAATAAAAATTAATATTAGAAAAGTACGTGGAAAGTATGTGAGTGTACGTACTGATCATGTACCATACAATAATGGTTCAATTCAATTCAATTCATTTATTCCTTGTAAATCTAGGTACAATGTTAGGTGGTAGGAATTTTATATAGCGCTAGATTTTGCCTTGCGGCGTACAAGTAACGTGAAGTCGCTTAGATACTCACAGTCGAACCTGTTTGAAAACGCATTCAGTATACCGTTGGAGCTGACCCGAATTCTGCGCCCCCGGGATGTGCACCGCTTGCGAATGGTGCAGTAGAAACAGTAGAAACAGTCCACTCCCGCCTCGGCGAACATCCTCGACGTGCTGCAGAACCGGGGCAGCCCCTCCAGCACCCTAAACTAGTTATTGTACTGTACGCGTAGGGCGCTGTACTGTTGTTGCGTACAATCAACCCATAGGCTGCTCGTGCAGAAGCTAGTACAGTAGGCTCGGAATAGGCAGATTATTACATCTGTAGAGCAACGAGCAAATCTGCATGCAATCATGTTCGCTCTTACAGATTAAAAATAAATAACTAGTGGTTCGCCCCGAACCGAGATCTCGCGTAATCTTTGACTATAAAAATAGTGCCACGAAATGCATATCCAAATAACTTGACCTACAGTTTCATTCAAATTACAGGTGACGGTAGTTCATGTTAATTGGGTTCCTAGTTTTGGGGTACAAATTGCAGTTATTCTGGATTTCAGACTTTTGCCTATATTTGTGTTACTAAAGCTACACGCATACCAAATTTCAGCACTGTTGTACCCTGTGAATTTTGTCAAAGTTCAATTTTTATTATGGCTAATAACTTAAAAACTACAATGTTTAAACTAAAAATAAAAATGGGCTCGAAATAAACTTACAAAGACCTTTTATTAGACGTGCCACTTGACCGGATAGTTTTGGTTTTTTTTACCCCTCTTGAACCCCAATATCTCAACAAGCCCCCCCCCCTCCCCCTCCCCACACCAAAATTGACCCATCACTTATGACACCACCTGTATACCACATTTCACGATGATCGGATAAACGTTTCGAAAGTTATCCTCGGACAAACAAACATACATACATACAACGCCGATTTGCCCAAGTTGATTAAGAGATCTCGCTTCACTGTTTATGTGCGCATTTACGTGCTCCAAGTTGTGCGTTTTAGTAGTAAGTATTTTTCTTCATTATACTTTTTTCTCTCAGGCACCACAATCATACAAAAATGTATTGGCTTGATTCTTGAGGGTAAGTTAATAAAATAAAACGAATAAATTAATAAAATTACGTTTTGCAGATACTTTTCAGGTCTTACAACTTTTGAATTTCACCTGAAGAAGTTCAAACTCGCGAGGTGTTAAGTTTTAAGTTTATTTGCTTTTAAACCAGAAAGTTGCATCCTGTAAGAGAACAAAGAGAACCGGCACATGTTGTTTACCGATTTTACGTACAAAGAGATGTTTGATTAATATAAGAGGATAGGGAAATTTTATGTTAATAAAAGCATTTTCAGTAACATAAACTGAAATGGGCGACTGCCCCTTTTATGTTGAACAGTAGGCTAATTGTTTCTGTTGCTGGCTTTAATTTGACGGTATTTTGGTCATTCGCTCGCTAATAGTTATTTGTAAGTAATAGTTTAGCGACAATATTTATTTGTACCGCTTAGGCTTCGGCCTTATATAAGATCTGATGTTTAATGTAATACTCATCAAAGCTTACATGTGTTTAAATATTTATTGTTAAAATTCTAAAACTACAATAGTTATGTTTCGTAATACGAAATAAGTACCTACTTTAGGTAAAATTTTATTGTATAAGTTTTGAGAAGCGCTTTAGCTTAATTAACGTTGTAAATTATGATTGTTAATTCTAGGATTTAATTCACACTGGAATTGTACTAGCTAAGCTTTTATAATCTAATAAAGAACTTTTAAAATTGAAATTGAATTGAAGTAACATAAACAATTTCTTTTAGTTTTTCAGGTAGGTAATAAACACTCTACCGTCGCCTCTCTTTCTTGAAAACTACAATTTGTATATAAGATAAGATAAGATAACTCTTAATTGTACACCAAATTAAAATATAGAACTTAATTTATACAAATAGATTTAGTACAATGTTCAATCCTATTGCTAAAAGCGATCTCTTCCAGACAACCTTTGTATGGACAGGATAATAATTGATCACATTACGGCGGTGACATAATAAATTTGAGACATTTATAAACTCGCTGTGCTTTTAATAAACAAGCCATTAATTAAGGTTTTTTTTAAGCAAACTTGTGACGCTAGAAAGCATATCTGTTTCCAGACTTATAATTATATAGATAAAAAGCAGTGATATCTTAATTTAGAGACACGCAGTTGACACGCTAGACATTTCTCGCACATTGGTAAAGCATAGTCGCCATGTAGGCTCAGCTCTAAGCGGCTGTAACACTTTATGGGTTGTAAAGCAAGCCAACACAATGTCGTTTAGTGACAATTCTAGATTCCATGGTCTTATACATTCAACTAAACCGAGAGAAACGCATTTCACTACATTTACAAACCTGAAATTGATGGTTAGTGTGAATTTCCAATTCATTTGATTCTGTAATCAATCACTCAGTTCATTTATTTATTTATTAGATTTATTTATGTAGGTACTTTTTATGCATAGTCAAACGTCGTTTCACAATTTAAATTGAATAGTTTATTTATGTAGAATCATAATAAATGCAAATGATGTCAATACTATGAGGAGCTATTCGATCTCATCCCGTCGCTGAAATTTTACCACTGCACTTCTCGACAACGTAATAAAGCTCATCCACATATCGTCGACAATTGGGTATCGCGCACCACACGCTTCACGCGATCTTTTCCACCCCATACTTGCAAGATGTGGAATGAGCTACCATCTGAGGTTTTCCCGTTAGGCTACGACATGGCACGCTTCAAGAGAAATGTTAAGAGGTTTCTACAGGGTAGGGAACGCATCGACAATACCCCGGGTGTTGCCGGTATCAATAGGCGACGGTGACCGCTTACCATCAGGTGGGCCGTAAACCTGTTTCACCACAAATAAGATAAAAAAAATTACGAGTGGAAGCGTTTCTTGCGTTTTAGTTCGGTGGTCTTACAAGGATTTATTGCAATCTTTACGACCAATGAATAACTATCTGCATTTAAGGATTTTTACCAATGTATGTCAGATGGATTAAGAACTGAGATTGGATTCTAACTCGATTGCTGAAGCACTAACTGAAGTACTTAAAGTGGTATGTATGTAAATCTGTACGTAGGAGCATAACATAGTCTATTGTTTAATAGGTTTATTTAAGTTGGACTTGCCGTTGTCGTTATCGATAGATAGTTAGATAACACTTTTTTATACTATTGGAGTTGAAACAAGCTTATGTCCCACCTGATGTTAAGTGGTAACCATCGCCTATAATAGAGAAATGCCTCGAAGGTCACGCAAGGTCATCACACTTAAATTAAAAAACAAATATTAAGACACATGGAAATACAAGTGGCAGTCTTATTGCTAAAAGCAATCTCTTCCAGACATCCTTTGGATGGACTTGATTTCACGAGAACGTTATCGATAAGGCCTTACGAAGCAAAGATAAGTAGGTAAGTAATAATTAATACCTGATTTCGCTTAATGAACTTTCGTAGATGCTATAACAATATTATGATAGGACTTAACTCAGCAAAATGCAAATTACTTAGGGTCACAAAGTATCTAGAGAATTCTATTTGTGACCTCCGACACAAAAAGAGGGATTTTATAAGCTTATGTCTCACTGTGTGTGTCTGTTTGTCTGTGGCGTTGTAGTTCCCAAACAGATGGACCGATTCGGACGCGTATTTTAGGGTTCCGTACCTCAAAAATTTGTGTAAAATTTTTTTATAAAAGCTTGTTTTAAAAAGGTAATTTTACAACAAAAAACTTAAATTATATGTGGAGAGTTGCTATTTATGTAATCTTTTTGTAATCGATTGAATTTCAAAAAAAATTTATTAGGAGCGTGCCTCCCTTATTATAAATTATTATAAGTAATTTAAAAAATATTTAAAAATTACAAGTTTACAAAATACAAAAGAATATATATTATATTGCGAATGTTTACTAATTTTCATATATTTAACTTTAGGGCACAGGACGTTCGATTATAATGTCTCTAATAATAGTAATTATATTTGAGTTTAGATATATAGAGATATATTAGAGACCAGATTTATATGTACACGCAAACTATCATAGTGTTAAATACATATTTAGTTTTTTATAATTCTCATACGAAGTGAATGTAAATTATTTTTCACTATAAAGTTTATTTAACTATAGTTGGGTTACAAAAAGTTTATTATTAAATAAATAATAATAAATAAATATTGCTGGACATTTCACTATCGCTATCTAGCCCCAAACTAAGCAGAGCTTGTACTATGGGATTCTGATAACTGATAGAATACTTTTTTTTAACTAGCCTACATTTTCCCACTGCTGGGCAAAGGCCTCCCTCAACTCTTTCCACCTATCACGATCCTTGGAGATTCCCACCATTTCTTCTCGAATCCGCTGATGCCGTCGCGCCAACGCTTTCGCGGCCGACCCCGACATCGCTGTCCATTCTCCGGTACCCAAGCTGTTACGATGTTGGCCCATTTCTTCGGAAGCATTCGATTCACGTGCCCAGCCCAATCCCACTTGAGTTTCGCGGTTTTGGCTCCCACATCGGCAATGCCAGAAGCGTGGTATTCCTCACCCGATCGGTGCTCCGGAATCCTAGAACGCTGCGTTCCATTGCCCTTTGGCAAATCTTGAGCTTGGTTTTCTGCAGCTCGGTCAATGACCCTGTTTGCGCACCGTAGGTTAGGACAGGCAGGATACACATGAATACTTATGTATGTACTTTTTTTGTTGTGTAAATATATACTTATAATATATAGAAAAACATCCAGACCCGAAACAAATATCTGTAGATCTTACATTTGTTCCGCGACGGGAATAGAACCCGCTACCTCTGCGTCTCAGCTGGCTATTCGCCCACTGCGCCACGCAGTTCGTCAAAACTACCTATTCATATTAATAGCGTATAAAATATAATAAAACGAACGTTTTTCTTTATTTATCTGTTATCTAAAACAAATTCACTGAATCATGGAATATTCCCCATGTCGAACATCGTCGTGCTTAAAAATATAAGGCTGCGAAGGCCATCAGGTCCATTAGGATTTCACACGTCCGGGCAAAGCCTTTAAACCGAACCAGGTAATCATGTTCAGAATTGATAACCTCTTATCCATTTTAGACGCTCCATAACCTCTTATGCTGTTAGGTATATATCACACCAATTCAAATAATATTATAAATATAAACGCGAAAGTTTTGATGTTTGATAGTCATTCACGTCGTCACGGCCGAACCGATATCGGAGGGTATATAGGTAGATTATGAACTATATATAGTTACTAGCTGACGAAAACATTACGCTCTTTTGGGGCCATCGAGTAAAAAGTAGCCTATGTCTATTCCCAGGACATAATCTATCTCCTTGCCAAATTTCATTACGATCTGTTAAGCCGTTTAGTCATGAATAGCTAATAATATAGTGGGTCCATCGGTCTACAACAGGCTGCCGGACACGATTAAAAAGAATGCAACTTTCACCATAATATTTAAAAATAGATTTAAAAAATAAGCTCATGGAGAGTTATTTTTACTCCGTAGACGAGTTCTACACATTGCCTATTATTTAATTTTGTTATCAATGAATTTATTATAAGTACAATTAATTAATTATGTTTCCATTAGATATATTTATTAATGCTCAATATTGAATTTATTACTATTGTATTTGACTTGTAACTTGGCGTTATAAATAAAGAATTGTATTGTATTGTATTGTAAACAAACTAACAAACAAACAGAGTTACTTTCGTATTTATAATATTATGTATGGATTAATACGAATAATAAATCAATGGTCATTATTGAAGACACAGTGTACCAATGTATAAAGGACTCATTTAAAAAAAAATAGTTTTCATAACAATGATAGTTTCAAAAGTGGTATCATTTAAATAGGGCAAAATGCCTTTAATAGCAGAAAGAAAATACAATAAAATACTGAAGAAACAGTTGAATCATCTAAAGAACGTTGCCAACGATCTATAGATAGCTCAACTGCTCTAGATCACTACCAGGCGGAAGTGTCCCCGAGACACTGGCTGCATTGCCCCGCTGAATTGCAATGCTTATGCGTTGACCCAGCTAAGCTCAGATCACACGTCGCTTCGACTACACGCCCAGAAAGAATTTTAAAAACGCGAAGGGCCCCGGTACCCCATGGACCCAGGCTGAAATACGTAAGCTTTGTCGAGACTTTCATATTTGCGCTGCTTGAGATCTTCGCCTGAATTTGTCACCGCACCAACTGCTGTACCAGACAGATGAGATGGCGCAAGGGTATCGACGCACGTGGCGTCCCACACCAAAGGCCTACCCTTTTTCCAAGGCGCAAGAGTCAGGCATCTAAATAAAATCATTATAACTTGTTATTATACATTATAAGTTGTGTAAAATTGTCATGTCACTCGAATGCACCCTGAAAGGTGGACTAAGATCACCACCGACTGGCAACCTACAGGACGACGGCAACGAGGCAGACCGCGAAAATGTTGGCGCGACGATCTGGATGGGTTCTACTCTGACTGGCAGGAGATTTCTGGAGAACGCAAGGAATCGAAGGAAATGGGGGAGACCTTTGCCCAGCAGTGGAACAGTATAGGTTATTGAAAAAATAACTAGTCGTTCGCCCCGAACTGAGATCTCGCGAGACTTCGATTAAAATAAAAAAATATTATTTGTTTGTAATAATATATGTGTAAAATATTATATATTGTTTATGTAATCTTTGACTATCAAAATAGTGCCACGAAATAAATAACCATATAACTTGACCTACAGTTTCATTCAAATCACAGGTAACGGGAGCTCATGTATTCTGGTACGCTTTTTTGGGGTACAAATTGCAGTTATTCTGGATTTCAGACATTTATCTATATTTATGTTACTTAAGCTACACGCACACCAAATTACAGTATTGTGAGGTCACTGGTGTACCATATGAATTTTGTCAAAGTTTTGTTTTTATTATGGCTAATAACTCAAAAACTACAAAAATTAAACTAAAAATAAAAACAGGTTGAAATGTACTATATGAAGACCATTAATTCATTTGACATTTGATTCATTTGACGTCCCACTTGACCTAAACGTCTCATTTTAATTTTTTTTACCCCTCTTGAACCCCAATATCTCAACAGCCCAAGAACATTTTTAGCTCATTGAGTTACACCAAAATTGTGCCATCGTTATCTACCTATATACCAAATTTCACGATGATCGGATAAACGCTTCGAAAGTTATCCTCGGACAAACAAACATACATACATACATACAACGCCGATTTGCCCACGTTGACTTAGAGATCTGGCTTCGCTCAATCAAATATATATCAATCCTCTATCATTTAAACACATGACAAAAACAACAATGTAGAAATAGGTCAAGGGGATGATAACTGGTAAAAGTATCCCTTACTAATACACAGTATGTTTTCTACTATTTTCGACGTGATAAACACGACGCAGGCTTCGGAGACCGTGACCTCAACACCTTAGCAGTCATCTGATATCTCTCTTAGGATAGGGTAACCATTATTATTATACATTTATGAACAATAGAAATAGTTCAAATGTTTCGTTTTACATACACAATGAATGTAATTATTGAGATTTTTAACTTTTGAAACTATCATGGTTATTAACACTATTTGTACTAAAAACGGGATATTTACCATGATTTGTGAGTTCTTGAGTGTCCCGATATTTCGACGCAGTTGCATGCGCCATGATCACGGGTAAACTCACGGGTAGTTTACCCGTGATCATGGCGCATGCAACTGCGTCGAAATATCGGGACACTCAAGAACTCACAAATCATGGTAAATATCCCGTTTTTAGTACAAATATTGAGATTTTTAGTTTTTTATCTCATAATGTTTGTGTTAAATTAAGATAAAGTAAGGGGTTAAAATTATTAGGTATTCTTTAGGTGCACTCCCTATGTACAGATGGTATATATGGTATATAGATAGATTTGACAAACAACGTGTGAGAAGCCGCGGGCAGGTCAGCTAGTTTCATATAAATTGTCAAAATTCAAAAAGCATTGGACACCGGGATCAATATCAATAATTAAAGTATCTTGGAGATAATATTAACTAAGTTCAAAAAGGTTTGATTGATTGATTGATTGAAAATACTTTATTGCACTTATAAAACTAGTACAAAGGCGAACTTAATGCTAAAGAGCATTCTCTTCCAGATAACCTTTGTGTATTGTAGACAAAGATGTGTAGGTAGTGCACAGAAAAGGTAAAAAAGAAAATTTGCACAGGACTTATAAATATAGCATAATATAGGTACATACTACTTAAATAAACCTACTTAAATACTTTATATGATAAACTAAACAAAACCAATATCGAATAAAAATACATACATAACAATAGAAGAAGTGTTATGGAAATATTAAGTTGCTCATTTTTGGTCGGTTTGACCGAGAATGTGCCTATAGATTCTCAATCTGAATGCTTCCACTGAAGTAGCCTCGAAATAGTTTGGTGGCATATTATTCCAGAGACGAGTAGTGGTTATGGTGTAAGAGTCAGAGTAAGTAGCCATGTTATGCTGTGGAGTAATTAGTTGGAAACGACGAGACGATCGCACAGGTAAAAAAAAAAAAAATGAAATAAAAAATAAATAAATATTCTATTCTATTCTATTCTACAGGTCTGTCCTCAGTTGATACGGATGCAAATCGCTCTCTGAGGTGAGGGAGATAGAGGGTTGCGAAGAATATTATATAAGAGGGATAGCATGTGCGCATCTCGACGAGCTCTGATGTCAAGCCATTTTAGCTGCTGACGAAATACCGAGACATGATCATATTTTCGTAGGCCGTAGATATAGCGAATGCAAAGATTCTGCAGACGCTCCAACCTGTTCAGTTGCTCTTCCGTAGCATCGGGATAGCATACATCTGCATAATCTAGGATGGGTAAGAGTAACGCATTAACCAGTGTGGACCTCGTAGATTGGGGCAAGAAATTTTTTAGGCGTTTCAGAGTATGCATGGTACCATACATCCTCCTACTAATCTGGGTAATATGGTGGTCCCATGACAAATTATGGGTAATGAAAAGGCCTAAATTCTTAACCTCCTTGCAGAACTGCAGTGGAATATTATTATATTTAACCGGAGGAAGAGTGTTAAGATTAATTTTGTCAATCTGTCTGTTACCACCAATTATTATCACCTGCGTCTTGTTGGGATTAATTAGTAGACCAAATTTTTTAGTCCAGTCATACATAGCGCTTAGATCATTAGTGAGATTTTCAATTCCAGATAGAATTAGATCGGGATTACAACTGAGATATAACTGAACATCATCGGCATATAGGTGATAGGATGTGTGATGTATTACCGATACCAGGGTGTTGATAAAAAGAGAGAAGAGGAGGGGTGAAAGAACGCCTCCTACACCTGCACCTGAAAGTACACCTGCTTCGATTTTACACCAGTCAGAGGACAGATCATTAATTCGCACACGTTGTTCGCGTCCGCAAATATATGAGCTGAACCAAGTTAAAGAAGACTGAGAAAGATTAATAGAGCGTAAGATGGCCAGCAAAATTTCGTGGTCCACACAGTTGAAAGCGTTACTAAAGTCTAACAAGGAAAGAAGAAGGTTTGATCGCTGGTAATAAGATTTAGTACGTCTAAGTCATGCAAAATGGTCACTCTACAGATTTTAGAAGTACCGGACCTCTTGTTGATTTAATAGAATATTCACCTGATTGATGAGCTAGTTTCTAGACTAGTACCACAAAATAAATAGGGACAGAAGTTAAGTGTGTGTGCGGCCGTGATTGCTCATCGTACTAAGGACAAGGATCAAAAAGAATCTCGGAACGATCACGCTACAACGTTCGATCGACTTGATCCGAGATCCTCGTAATACAACGCATTGCCTGGTAGGCCACGCACTTTAAGGCCTACACACGTACAAACTTTGTAAACTTTGTGGTGTAGGAAACTTTGCTTTTTGGTCTTTACGGCGCCAAAAACGAAGTCTGTGCGTTTAGGTACATATGTAGAATGGATGCAGGTGTGCATTTTTCGATAGTTTTTTTTGCGCACTGTTTAAGTATAAGTTATATGTTTATTTCAATAAGGAGTTATTATTTTGGTTTGTAAAATTTATCATTTTTCATTATAGGGCTGACATAGACATATTGTTTAAAAGTTAGACAAAACAAGAAAAATACGCCATGTGCATAGGCCCTTAGGAACATGCACTACGATACATTCCTGATGAACTTGAGGCATACAGGTATTTTTTTTTTGTCAATTTTAGGCTAGCGTTTGACCACTATCTCGCCTGATGGTAAGCAATGATGCAGTCTACGATGGTACACGCTTGCCTAGAAGAAACCTATTCACTCGTGACTTGATGATCCCTAGGTTGTAGTTACCAGGAAACACAGACTCAGGCAAGGCGTTCCACTCCTTGGCGGTGCGCATAATAAAGGTGGAAGAGTACCGCTTTGTGCGTATGGGAGGTATGTCTACCATGTAGCGGTGGCGCATCGCAGAGTGTCTGGTTGTCCGATCATAGAATGGGGATGGTGGGATCAGGTTGAAAAGCTCCGCAGCCCACTCTCCGAAATGTATCCGATAAATAACCGAGAGGCTTGCAACCTTTCGACGATGCTCAAGGCTGTGGAGCCTTGCATTTGCTAACTCGTCATTGCAAATGAGCTTCTTGGCTCTTCTCTCAATTGAATCTAGAGCCTCTAGCTGCTGTATAATGCCTCATGGGCCTGTAATTTTACAAAATGTAATTAAAATGGTATCGTAATTGTCAAATCCCATAAAAAATCCTGTCCAGGGACAGTGGCTGCGTACTTTATCCAGTATTGCAACTTAAGGGCGCTGTGAATCATCTTTGATTGATATTAAAATTGATTATTAAAGCTTAAATATTGTAACATCCCTCAATTTTCTAAAATGATCGTCACTGTTATGTCCTGAAAGTGGCCGCAGAGCGAGACGTGGGCGCCTTATCGCCAACATCCCGGTCCAATCATATTTCCCTTTGTTTGCCCAACGTCTTCTAGACGGTATCAAGGTTGCGATTACCTACTTCGAGGCGAATTCGAATCGACATCGAGTTTTTGCTTTCAAAGAATATATTTCAAAGTATAACTATCAGGTTGGTCTTAACGTACTAAAAGTGAAAAAGGGTTCATATCAAACTCAGCTTTTATCAATTTTGAAATCAAAACCGTAAGATGATCAAAAAGAGTATATTTGTTTACGGAGAAATTTCGTTGGGCACCTTCAAATCAGCATCATTTTAATAATATATCATCAGAATTTAACCCAATAATTGCATGACGAAATTGCAACATTTAAACCTCACAAATATACAAACAGAAGAAGCGTTTATAAGGTACCTATCATTTTTTTCATACTACCTCAAGATAGAACAAGCATATGGCCCACCTCATGTTAAGTGGTAACCATCGCCTATAACAAAGTTTTGCCTCGTAGGTCACGCACCTTAGGAACGTGCCCTACGATACACTGCCCTGCGTCCATCAGCTTGAGGTATACAGGTGTACAGTATATGCCTGTAATTTCACCGGCAAACATACCCTTCATACCGAAACACAGCGACAGAAATTGTGTATTACTTCTTTTTTATTGATGATAGTCAAGCGCTTGGGCACTACCTGATGGTGAGTGATGGTGTGAACGAAGTTGGAGCACGCTTGCCTAGAAATAACCTGCTCACTTCACCGGGCGAGCCCTTTCACAAGGAACTCCACTACTCTTGATTTGATCTTGATATCATATCATTATCATCGTCTAGGGTACCACTTAAGAATGAATGAATGAATGAAAATTCTTATACCTTACAAGCTCAACACAACTAATATAAAAATAAATAAATAAATATTGCTGGACATTTTCACAGCTAGCCCCAAACTAAGCAGAGCTTGTACTATAGGAACCAGATAACTGATAGAATACTTATATACTTTTTTTTTGTAAATACATACTATAGAAAAACACCCAGTCACGGATCTAATATCTGTAGATCACGCAAACATTTGTTCCGCGGCGGGAATCGAACCCGCTTCCTCCTGCGTCTCAGCCAGCTATACGCCCACTGCGCCACGGAGGTCATCATAAAAAAAAACAAATACATGTAAACTTAATGGGCAGTCTTATCGCTTAACAAAGCGATCTCTTCCAGACAACCTTTAAGTATGTTATTTAATTTAATTTATTCGTTGTTTTGATTTTCTTTTTGGCACACTTTTAATATGTTTGTTTTGTTATTCCGTCCTATTTTGATATAAATGTCCGGAACAAGTAACATGTCCTTAACGGAAGACCAGCGCTGGTGGTTGCAACCATGACATGCTGAGTTATGGAACTTTTTGCAACCACTAATACTATGTGCTTATATTTAGATTTATTTTTGTTTTTTCTTTGTTAACATATGTATTGGTGTTATTGCAAATAACTAGTATTCTGTTCTATTCTATCACAAGAACGCCTGATGAAAAATACCCCTTAACATTCCTAAGCAAACTCGAGAAAACGGAAAGGCGACAATTAGTAGCGGATAGCAAATATGACGATAGACACCTTCGTCTGATGGCACAATTAGTGAACCCCGTTCATACATTGTAGTCTGTATGGGAAGAATGCCATAGAACCATTATTATTATACCTCAGGTCAGAATAATATTACCCGTATTAACCGTAAAAACCTGCGTCTACCCACCTGGATAATATTGCTATCAACAAATTAGATTTGGATCGGATTGAGAAGAGAAAGCTTCAAGGGTAATAAACTAAAGTGGCAGTGGGCAGGGCACTTAGACGGCCGTTTGGGCAGAAAGATTTTCAAGTGGAGACGGCGCACTGGAAAGCGCAGCGTATGACAGCCCCTCAATACATGGAAAGACTATCTAATAAAGTTTGCTGGAGCCGTGGGTGCAAGCTGAACAAGATCGGTTGCTCTGGAGAAGACCTATGTTCAGCATCATCCTTTAGGTGATAAGATGATGATGAGATGAGAAATATATTTTCATCATATTGTCTTATATGTAAAGAGTAATACAAATCAACCAATCCTAGATTTCCTAGAGCTTCAAATTTAACGAAACATTTGCGATTATCCTGCGCAATATAAGTTACTAGCTGAATGCCCGCTACTTCGTACTTGTTACACTACTAAATGTGTAGAGGGAACCTAGAAATAAAGCTAAACTCGCTGTTGCAACTTAACTTGAAACCCCATTTTTATCCAATGGGACCTGATTTATAGGATAAAAAGTAGCATATGTGTTAATCTTGGTTATAATCTATGTACATACTAAATTTAATTTAAATCGGTTCAGCCGTTACGACGTGATTGAGTAACAAACAAACAAATAAATAAACAAACATCCTTACCATTTCAAATTTCGAATTCTACGTCCCTATGAGGCCGTGTCCTAAAAGTGCATAATCACTTTAAGCTTACAACCCTTCAAATGAGGTACTTATATAAAACGGTGACTTTCGAGATATTCCAATTTTAGAGCGTATTTGCAAAAGTTTTTAAGTGAGTTCAATCTTTTTTGAATAAAATTGGATTGAGTTTTCAAACATGTGTCAAAATAAAATGTAATTTAAATTAAAAGCACTAAGGAGTATTAATATAACTTTCTACCTCTTTTTAACCCCGTTCAATTTCAATAAAATACGAAACACGTCTTCCATCAATATAATAAGATAAAATATATGTTTTCGAAGACAGCAGGCCTCAGTATATATATATATATATATTTTATAACATATATTTTATCTTATACTTTGTCATAATCTTCCGAAGAACCTTATTTATCTATACACAACATGCTTTGTCCTGAATGACTGACTGACGGATCAACGCACAGCCTAAACCGCTGATCGTAGAGACCTGAAACTTGGAGGGTGTATTCTTTGTATGACGTAGGCATCCGATAAGAAAGGATTTTCCTAAATTCTACCCCTAAGGGGGTGAAAAAGAGGGTGTCAAAGTTTGTATGGGACAACGTGATTCCTTGGTCGGATCTTCTTCAAATTTTGCATAAACCTTTTTTAACAGAATTGATGGAAGATATATATATAGTATTATAAGCTGTCCAGCAGTGAACTAATGTGATGATGATGATGATAAGTGTATTTCCAAAAAGATTGCAATACTTTACACATACATTAATAGATATTGCACTAAATCTACAAATCCATATTAATATAAATTCGAAACTAACTCCTTCTCTCTGTCTGTTTGTTACTTTTTCACGACCAAACGGCTGGACCGGTTTCTATGAAATTTGGTTTAGGCATAGAGATTTGTTATTTAGAAAGCTACATAGACAAACCACGTGTGCAAAGAGGGTGGAAGATAGAAGAAGATAAATAACAGGCTGGCTCCATAAAAGTTTATAATAAATACATTGGAGACACCTGTAATTTCACCTGCCATCCCTGCCTTTCAAGTACAGTTAATTTTGTTTGACGAAAACGTAAAAAGTACATATTAATCTTCTATTTTTCTCGCATTTGTCCAACGGTCCAATCTTCGTTTAGCCAAGGGCGAGCGCAATTTATCGAAGAAATAGCCACGATTACGAACAAACTGATTTGTCGTTGCTCGTCTCTGAAATAATGGTCCCAGAAAAATATACGGTCTCTCAGCCAGTAAAGTAACAAACAAATCTAAATAAATCTATAAAATAACTGTCTTTTTTGTATTTTATAAGTATACGTAAGTACCTACTTGTAATTTTTTTATTTTAATAAAGTTTCGTATAAATTTAGATTTACTAAGGAACAAGGCAATCCGCTTCCCTAGTAGCGTTGAAACTTTTTAGCAGACAGAATTAATACCGATCTTACTTCATTTGTATATGCCCTAAGCCAATTCATGTTTAGGCCAAGTCTATAATTAGGATATTTGTGTTTTGTGGTCTATTTAACAGAATTCAAATCAAATCAAAAATCAAATCAAATCTTTTTATTATAAATAAAACAAACAATTGAATAATGATTTTTATTGGTGGTATAAAATGGCTTGTGAAACAATTATTAAGAACAGTAGAAAGAATCGACTCATCTGTCGGCGCACCTAAATGGTAAGAGTGAACATACAATGCATACAATGTGAAAATTGATATTGATATACGAGTAGCGTTTATTTGCAATATCAAACACATATACATATTATTTAAGTACAAAAAAAATTATTAACAATCAATTTATATATATACAAAGAAAACATGAAACAGACAAAAGATACAAAAATTAACTAACTAATAAAAAGTAACATAAGTTTTAAGTTAAGTTTCTAAGTTTTTTTACCTGTCACAGTTGACTGGTAGAAAATGGTTTTAGCATTAAGTCCTCCATTTGTACATTTTTCCATTTGTGCAATATAGAATTAAAACAAACAAACAAACATAATAAAATGTGTGGTTTGAGGTGTGACAAAATGGTCATAACTCATAACATAACTCAGCGAATAATTTTGCTCGAGGAGCAAACACTGATTTTCAGTAATAACCATCCGTGAAAACAAGTGAAACGAGATACAATACGACAAAACAAGTAATGTATCAACTTTTGTGCCTCAAATTGGTGGATGTCTCATGCTTGAGAATTTTGTTTTCTCTAAATATCAGTTTAGAGATTATAATCACGAATGGTGCGCGTTGTGAGGACAGGCAGTCACGATAAAATGCCACTGGACTGCAACTACTGATTATAAATATATCTATACTGTGATTTTACGAAAGCGAATTGATACATTCCTTTTGTGAGATTCTATTGTTTTTTTTTTTTGTTCTTTACAAATTGAACTGTTGTGCTCAGTATCAAAAACTAATGACTAAACATGATATGCCTCCGTTAACTAGTGAGGAGTATTTAACTGACTTACTGGATTGAGAACTTCTTGTTAAAAACTGGGCCATTGACATAAGGCAGGGTAACCGAGAAAGAACAACAACACGATGAACGAATATGGAGCCTCATAGCAGTTATAATTTTGACTCGTAAATAAATCAATAAATAATGCTAGGTATATCACAAAGCGCTATCTAGCCTTAAACTAACGCTGCGTTAAAGCGAGTCTGCGATCGCAAATGCTGAGTGGTGCAAACGCCTAGTTTTAAGATTTCATTGCTTTTGTATTGGTGACAAAGTATTTTTTTTATCTTATCTTATCTATCTTAACTAAGTCGTTTGTACGACGTGAAACAGATAATTGATATACTTATATACGTCTTTTCTTGTAAATAATATATACTTATAATATATTAACCTATGCCCGAAACTGGAACCTGAATAAAGTAGATATGTTTGTTCCGTGGCGGGAATCGAATCCGCAACCTCCCGCGTCTCAACTGGCTATTCGCCCACTGTGCCACAGGGGTCGTTATTTAACACCCAAATCAGTCTCAGAATAAATATTTACAGTACCGGTTTTAAATCTCTCAGATTTACTAATATTATCCCATAGCGACTTATGGATCAATGTATCTTAATGTTGCTGAAAATAATAGTAGATTATTAAACGAGGGGATAAAGCAGTGTCTTGTGTCACGGGCGCTATATTGAATCCCGTAACACGTAACAAAAGATTCTAGAGTTAACTCACGAGCGGAGCGAGGGAGTTAGTAGAATCCTTAGTGCAGAGAGGGATATAAGCACGCCCAAGATTCAGACAGCTTTATCCACGAGGAGAATACTCTACTTTTCACACTTACTACGAGACAATAAAAACCAAATCTAGGTTGGTGCATTCTATGCAGAGGTTAGTTCGATTTACGAATAAGTTTTTATAGTTTCTTTGGCTCAAATTTGAATACAGACGAGGTTCCAAATTCAAGTCACCTTATGCCCGCGAGGGCATAATGAAATTCAGCATAACTTCACTCCTGGCTCAGCCGTAGGGATTTATTCACCTGCTTTCGGTAACGTTTACATGACATATAATTTGACATTGTCGAGCAGGTGGTGTGAAAATAAATTTACAACCTATAATACATCATACAATGACATATTGTGATCCATCAACAAGTTGATCATCCTCAAAACATTAACTCGTCCCGCAAGTGATTGATAATAATTTAAAGGAATTGGCTCTTTACTACATTTAAAAAGAATAGAATAATCATTTAGTTCACATAAAATAACAATTATAAGGGGTACAAATGGACTAAATTTAAGAAGTTTCTGCGCAATTAATTTGTTCTTGGGGTCTATTCGAAGCGACATGAGATCCGAGAGCTAGCACTTATCTGGGTCAATACATACGCATTGTAATTGAGCGAGGTAATGCAGCCAGTGTCTTGGCGATCCTTCCGCCTGGTAGTGATCTAAAGAAGTTGAGCTATCTATAAAACGTCTTTAGATGATTCAATTGTTTCTTTTGTATCTTCTTCTAGCACCATCGGTTACCGTAGCCGTAGCATTACAGCTTGGCGGAAATAGGCACTTTTAACTGTACCTGACATCTACAATACCCAATAAATGATTTATGATTATATAATCATAGTTATAAAATCATTTATTGATGGCAGCACCTTGTAAAAGAGTCCCAACGAACTCTTTCACAAGAAACTCTAGGTAACCCAAAAAGAACCGATTTGAATTCCAGTCATATTAAATAGATAAAAAAAGATAGATAGACAATACTTTATTGATCGAGCGAAGCGAGATCTCCAAATCAACTTGGGCAAATCGGCGTGACGAAATTCACAGGGTACACCAGTGACCCCACAATGCTGTAATTTGGTATGCGTGTAGCTTAAGTGACACAAATATAGGCAAAAGTCTGAAATCCAGAATAACTGCAATTTCTATCTCAAAAAATATAACCAATGTACATGAACTCCCATTACCTGTAATTTAAATGAAACTGTAGGTCAATACATGTGGTTATGCATTTCGTTGCACTATTTTGATAGTCAAAGATTACAAATAATATATTTTTTTCTTTTATTGGAGACTCGCGAGATCTCAGTTCGGGGCGAACCCCTAGTAAATACTTTATTAAAGGTTGCCCGGAAGAAATCGCTTTCAGCGATAAGGCCGCCCATTGTAGTATATTTAGCATTAACTAGTTCTTTAAGCATTCCTGGTGTACAATAAAGCGTTATTTTATTCTGCTCTTCATTACACACGATAAAACAATACAATGAAATAGTAATGACGTAAATCTTTGTGATACAATTGTCGGTCTTATAGTTAAATAGGGGTTGTTGGCGATATCTACCCGACAATCTTTATGGCGGCTATGTGAAATTTCCAGCAGTTTTGTATACTTTTGAATTAAATGGATGGTGTGAATATTACTACTTACAATTACTTAAAAAAATAGCCAAAATGTAAACACAAAAGTTAAAGCTACGAAACTGCTACGAGGGTTCTACGAAAACTTTTTGGGACAAAAGTTACGGGATAATAAGGATTAAAGTAGGGGGGGTTTAACTCGGTTGAGCACATCCTTTGAGTACCAGCTTCAAACATTATTATTATGTTTATTTAATAATAACAAAACTCGTTTATTAATACATTTTTCACCACAAAATCAATCATCTTTAAAATTTAAATCAACAAATAATTAAGAAATGCTTAGTCAACAAATGTTTTATTACAAAATATACTTAAGAAAATGGTAATCGGCAGTTCACGAAGCAAAGCACAACTAATCGGTGGTTAGGGCTGTATAGAGAGGAATCTCCACCTTTATTATGCGCACCGCCAAGGAGTGGAATGCCTTGCCTGAGTCTGTGTTTCCTGATAACTACAACCAAGGGATCTTCAAGTCACGAGTGAATAGGTTTCTTCTAGACAAGCGTGTACCATCGTAGACTGCATCATCGCTTACCATCAGGCGAGATCGTGGTCAAACGCTAGCCTATAATTTATAAAAAAAACTTTGTATCTGTCGCCTTCGAGCGAGGTAGTCGAGGCTCTTTGTTATCATTTATAGGGTTCCGGACAAAAATGGCACAAACGGAACCATTATGGTGCTACTTTGTCCGTCCGTCTGTCTGTCACAGCTGATTATCTCAGCTGAACCTATCGGCTTGAAATTTGGAATGGTTATAAGTAATTCTCACCTTCATTGCAAGTAAAAAAAAACTAAAAATATTTTGATGGCCAAAAGAATCAAAATGGTGGGTATCAATATTTTGAAATTGGGTTACCATTGTGTTCACCTATCTCCCCGTCGCTAATATTGTGTTGTAATCTTGGGGTAGCTGGTTGGAATAAAACATAGATTGTGGAAATTGTGTAGGCGTGCGCACGTGCGACCCGCTCCGTGTCTCACAGTCAAGTGACTAGCGGTAAACGTGTCTCGCGTGTTTATACCATAACATTTAATCAAAATATTACAGTTACTATGACAAATGGGGTATCATATCAAAGAGATTGATTTACACTTTCTAAATCCATTTTTTATTTTTTATAGTTTTGTTATATCTCCGAAGTTTGCGAAGGGAAAACACTAAAATTAATATGATTGATGCAGTTTAGACAGATTACAGATATACTAGATTACAGGAAAACTATAACGAAGTCGGTGTATAGATTTTTTTATCTATCTTAAAATTATCTTGATATACATAACTAGATGGCGCTGCTTAAATAACATAAATAAACCTATCTATAAGAGCCATGGAACACAGCGTGTTAGGGGTAAAGAGAATCGATAGGATCCGCAATACCACACTGCGCGCGAAGACCGGCATCGCAGATGTTGGCGACAAGACTGCCAGGCTGAAGTGGGACTGGGCGGGTCACTTCAGTCGTATGGTCACATACAAATGGGCAACAGTCGTCACACAATGGGTGCCTGCAGATGGGCGTCGAAGCCGAAGCAGGCCGAGGAAGCGTTGGCGTGACGACCTCGATGCATTCCAGGATGGCTGGTGGGACGTGGCGAGTGATCGTGAGATGTGGAGGAACATTGGGGAGACCTTTTCCGAGCAGTGGGAAAGTATAGATAAAAAAAATCTATTTAGGTTTGGAACCCTCGATGTGAAAGTCCTAATCGTACTTGTCCAGTTGTTAATTATAGAGATTAAGTCTTGTTCTTTTTATCAAAATAAAAACAATACGTCTCTTTAACCTCATATTGATACTTGTACACGATAAGATAGGATTAGACAAGTGTCCTTCCGCTGTAATTGCCACTGGTATGAAAATGATATCATGAAAAGCCCACGTCCAAAAATCTAACCATCACGATACCAAAAACTGATTTAACTATCTCGTTACATCATTTATGAATATCACCTAAATTATCCCTTGAGGACCTAGTTTTAGTAATATAAATCTCTTTATAAAATACACTTAACAAATGTTATACTTTTATAATTACTATGTAAGACTTTTCTAAATAAATACTTTTTTATTTTTTTATTTACCCCTATTGTAAAAAGACTAGTGTTATAAGTCTCTGTGTCTGTCTTTCTGTGGCATGGTAGTTCCCAAACAGATGGACTGATTTGGATGCGGTTTTTTTAATAGAAAGCTAGTTTAACGAGGCTAGTTCTAAGCTACGTCAGTTTTTAACCCCGACACAAAAACCAAGGGCGGGCGTAAAGAAATCTCAAACGACGAACCAAGGCCAACAAGGCCTAAGATTCGGTTAATAAAAAGTTTAGCCACTCAAAAGATTTTAAGAGCATTATTAGAGACGTCACAAGGATTTTTTACTGGATATAACATAATACTTATTTGCATTTATAAAATAGTAGCTGTTGCCCGCGACTTCGTACGCGTTACCCTACTAAATGTGTAGGTAAACTAGAAATAAAGCTAAACTCCCTGTTGCAATTTGATTTGACACCCGATTTTTATCCCATGGGAACTAATTTATGGGATAAAAAGTTGGCCTATGTAATAATCCAGGTTATAATCTCCGTATATACCAAACTTCATCGAAATCGTTTCAGCGGTCATGACGTGATTGAGTAACAAGCAAACAAATAAACAAACATCCAAACTTTCACATTTATAATAGAATAGAGTAATTCTTTATTATACACCAGGAATACTTAAAAAAACTAATTTATGCTAAATAAAGTACAATGGGTGGCTTGCTCGCTGAAAGTGATTTCTTTCCGGCAACCTTTGGATGGAAAGTAATGAGCGAAGCAGTAATTGACAGCGGTGCACAGAGTATATTTACAAATGAAAGAAATAAAATAATATTATATTATTTAATATTATAATACTATTATAAATTTATTAATAATATATCTATTAATTTATTTATGTTTATTTGTATTTTATTTAGGTATTAGTTGCATACGAAACTCGACACTGCGCTCCAAAACACAGATAGCTGACGTGGCTCTGACAGCCGCAAAATTGAAGTGGGACTGGGCAGGACACGTTTGTCGTATGCAAGAGGAACTATGGCCAAAAGCCACTACAGAATGGGTTCCAAACGGGCGGCGGCCTCGTGGTAGACCCAGGCGGAGATGGAGGGATGAACTGGATGCATACCAGAAAGAGTGGCCTCAATTAGCCAATAACCGGGATTCGTGGAAGGAGGTAAGGGAGGCCTATGCCCTGCAGTGGGACTCTACGGGCGAATAATAATAATAATTAGTTGCACTCCCTTCATCCATATCTTATGTAAGTGCACCCCCGACCATATCTTTGACATTACTAAATCCACCATCCAAAGGTTGTCTGGAAGAAATCGCTTCAAAGCGATAAAACCGCCCATTGTACTATTTGCTTTGTGTCTTCTATTTTGTCTGTAATTTCTATTTTATAATGTGTACAATAAAGTGTTTTCATTCATTCATATTATAATAATTAGTGTGATGAATTAATGAATGCGTAAATTACTTGCTAATCATGAAAAACATTTTATTGTTTTACAGTCGCGTGGGATGCCTTACAAAGTGTGAAATCAGAGTCAATAAAAATAAAAACGCTACAAAAGTCCTAATTTAAATACCCATTTCCTTTCATCATAAAGTAAACAAACGCGAAGGGTCCGAGGGTAAAAATGTGACGTCACAAAATTTGGATTCCCGAAATTAAAATGCAAACTATGTTAGTAGCATTTTAGGATCCTGGTGATGATTAGGGCGGTGGGCGGCGTTGGGCGGTTCTGTGCTTGCTATATAAGCGGCGCCTTGGGCGGCCGGCGGCACAACACTTGTTGCGGTCAGTGGTGTCTGTCAGTCTGTCATCGGAAACTTCACACGTGACAGGTAAGTGATAGTTATTAAGTAATAGAAAGGGTTTAAGAATATGTGTGACGTTTCGGTATATTTTTCGAAATATTGTATTTTTTCGGAATTTAATAATTACCCTAGTGCAACTAGTAAGTCATTGATATAACGACGAAATAAATGTAAAATCGTACCAAAATTGTGACATTTTAGCATTTTTTTATATATTATTCTGAATTAAATTTTAATTCCAGTGCGAAATAATATAGATTAAAATTACGGAGAAATAAAACCAAAATATCGAGGGAGTAATATTAAAAAAATATGACTAATTTACCAACTTTCGAACAGAGTCAGTAACTTTGCATTAGGAAGATGAATTATTTGCCAACAGTACACTAAAATATTTAGCCTCTGCGAATACTCAAAAATAAATGTACATTTTGAAGAAATAGCCAGATTGTGGTCCGGTCTAGTCCGAATCCGGTTTCAAAATACATGAAAACCTGACACTTATTTCCTAAAACATATTAACCGTTAAGTTTTATTAACAACCATTAAGTTACCCAAACGAAAGTTAAAATGGTAATTACGTACGAGTAAGTAACTTTTAAGTCAAAGGGAAACGACAATTGCTCTTTTAAAAGTTAAAGGTCTCACCCCCCGGGCTTTGCTATTTTTAATTTTCGTTTTTGATGTTGTTGGAAAGTTTGGGAACAAAAAATTCGATTTCAACGGCTGATTGAAATATGTTTTCTCAATAAAAATCTGTAATAAGTATTTGAAATACTTTATTCTGACTTTTGACATAAATATTACTTATCAAGCCCTTTTTTATTCAACGACTGCATCGAATATCAAAATTAACTTTAATTTGGTCTCATCTTGGCTGTAGGTTTTATAACATGTAACGAAATTTTAGAACACATACATACTTTTAAATAGTATAAGTGGGAGTTTCGTTACTCTACGAACAGAATTATGAATAGTAATACATATAAGAAAGTCTCTTACATAGAATCTAAAAACATTTTTGTCTACGCTTGCCATAAGAACAAAAAGAACAAAATTCGTCTCATTGTAATTTTTATTATTACATAAAATACCCGTAATTTAAACAAATATTAATGCAAACAAATTAAGTCTGACCCGCCTCATCATTCAACGAATTCTCACTTAACCCAAACAATAAATTCGACCTACCTGCCACAAAATAATGATTATATAACCCACCAGCAACTGAAGAATAATTACCCCATCATCACACGCGAGACGACCAAACATTAATAATAATAATGGCTCCTCACCTAAGTATTTAGGGGTAATTTTCCTGACAATGCAGCACAAAATGGGGGGTAAAGTGTTTTCTCTGCATATAAAAGAGTTTAAAGAAACGCTTCACAATGTGTTCGGAATACTAAATAGATCGTTTACGATACAAAGTGACTAAAGGAATTGCTTTTCTTATCTACATTTTCTGTTTAAGTGTCGAGGGAGTTTTATAAAGTGGACAAAATGTCGAAGTGTGGTTTTCACTAGTGTCAAACTATGCAGTTATAGTCGCTAAAAACTTCTTTGATACCTAATAATAACATTTTATTTGTATCTGTAACCCTACCCTTTTGCCCCTCTTGTTAAACAAGGTGTAACCTTAGTTTATGAAACATGAAGCTGGCAAGGCCAATCGTTATTTCAACCTTGTAATTATTAGGGGTAACTAATCATTTATATACTAACTTCTTACTTAACTAGGAATACATAAATACTTAATGTTTTCCTTGAATTACTACAAAATATTGTTTTTAGGGTTCCGTACCCAAAGGGTAAAACGGGACCCTATTACTAAGACTCCACTGTCTGTCTTTCTGTCTGTCACCAGGCTGTATCTCGTGAACCGTGATAGTTAGACAGTTGAAATTTTCACAGATTATGTATTTCTGTTGCCGCTATAACAACAAATACTAAAAACAGAATATAACAAATATAACAAGCGTGATTTTTTGCTCGTTTTTGCTCGATATTGATAACGTCAACAGGTAGAATATTTAGTTATATATTCACTTTAAGAATTAATAATTAGATTAAAATAAAACAAATATTTAAGGGGGCTCCCATACAACAAACGTGATTTTTTTTTGCTCGTTTTTATAGATAATGGTACGGAACCCTTCGTGCGCGAGTCCGACTCGCACCTGGCCGGTTTTTATTTGTAAGTGTTTTTTACCGGTAAAAGTAAAGTGCTTGACTACTAACTCGCTTGATGGTAAGTCATGGTAAGGTCGTAGATGGATCAAGCTTGTTTAAAAAGAAAAATCGAATATAAATCAGCCATAGCCGTCCACTGCTGAACAAAGATCTTAATGGGTCCCAGAAACCTTTACTAAGTCATATTTCCATCTAATGAGCGGCTGTCCTACGCTGTCCATTTATGTGCGAGGTCCACTCGAGTGCTTCTAAGAACCAAGATTTTAAGAATCAAGAGTGTAAAAAGTTCTTAAATAAATACTATACTGCCTACAAAGTGAAATATTTGGTTCGAATTCTACCAGTAAGTTTAGAAGCTGAGAAAGCTTAGACGAACTCTAGCTTTGGAACTTTTGCAAGTATTTTGGACTAAAGTTTTGATGTTCAATAGTTTTGAGGAATCCACCTTCTGACATTCAAATTCAAATACACAGGAATCTATGCAATGGACTAAGGTTTAGTGACTTCACTTGAAGATTTCATACAACTTGACTTTTGGTTTAGCGTTGTGTAGCACATAATATCATGCCAAATGAAAGGACAATTCACAAGACTTGAAAAACAATATTGTATAGATTGGCTAATTTGATGGTGCATCCTTTCTAATATTATAAATAAATTAAATAAATAAATATCACTGGACATTTCACACAGCGCTATCTAGCCCCAAACTAAGCAGAGCTTGTAATATGGGAACCAGATAACTGATAGAATACTTATATACTTTTTTTTTGTAAATACATACTTATAATATATAGAAAAACACCCAGACACGGAACAAATATCTGTAGATCATGCAAACATTTTGTTCCGCGGCGGGAATCGAACCCGCTACCTCCTGCGTCTCAGCCGGCTACACGTCCACTGCGCCACGGAGGCAGTCATAATATATAATTATAAATTTTAAAGTAACTCTGTCTCTCTATCCTACCACATTTTCACGAATAAACGGTTAGATCGTAGATTATGACCGGAATTGAGACATGCTAATTTTCATCCGACTGTGCAGAAAGAAAATAATGTTTTTTTTGACAAATTACGCATGTGAAGCCGCGGCCGGGTCGGCTTGTAGGAATGCTAATGATATTCACTAAATTTAAAGCTTTTTTAATCAAACTGCACTTACCTCTTTCATCCGATGGGTTGTCTCGGTAATTATACTAAAAAAATACCCTTCTTAGCTTTACTTATTTTGTTCTTCTTTGTATTAAAACGCGAAAGTATTGATATAAAGAAACACGATCACATCATATCAAATCGCTACCAAAAACTAAATGGCGGAAGTGTATTTGTTTTGTGAGTATTTGTTTGTATTTACTGTGTGGTTTAATTTTTCCGATGGCGTGTCTTCGAATTTTTGATTGTATGGCATGCACGCTTTATTCACGATATTTTCCTTTACCGATCTGAGGATTTTTTATACGATTTGGAGTTAGACCAAGCTCGTCGCCCATCGAAAACAAAGTATTGTCTCGTAGGTCACGAACCTTAGAAACGTGCCTTACGGTGCACTATTCTGCGTCCATCAACTTGATGGATACAGGTGTAAAGCCTTGTGCCTGTAATCACCGGCAACCATACCCTTCAAACCGAAACACAGAAATTCTGATTGGCGGTGGTAATAGTACGGTGGAAGTATTCCCTCTAGCGAGCATGCGTACATACATTTTTCGATTATAAAAATCCATTTGGTGCACGGCGAGGATGCGAACTGTATATTGAAACCTCCGAATTATAAATCGAGTTTTATTAAAATCGCTGGATAAACAATACGATATTTTCATTTAGGCATAAAATCGATTTCCTCAAAAATAAGAACCGAGAGTTTAACGCCTAAAGTCCTTTTAAGCTATTACGCCCAAAACAATTCCAACTTTTGAGAATAAACGTTAACCGGAAAATTACTTTTGATACTGAAATAAAGGAATAAAGGTTCAATCGCAGAAATTAGTATAATTATAATACGGGATCGTTAAAGATGTGACGTTTTAGCCTAAATTCAGAAATAATTATGCGTTCCTTTCCTTTATAACGTATTGACTTAAATCTCGCAACCATGATTATAAAAAGTATCTAGGCCAGTATGATAAATAAATAAATATAAATAAACCTGGACGTTTCATATAGTGCTATCTAGCCCCAAATTAAGTCACGCATAACTGACACAATACATTTTTTGTAAGTGCATAGTTATAATATATAGAAAAACACCCAGATCCGGAACATACATCTTCAGGTCATACAAACATTTGTTCTGCGGTGGAACTCGAACACGCAACCTTCTGCGTCTCAGCCGGCTCTTTGCACACGGTGCCACGGAGTTCGTCGATAGTACAAAAAAGGATGGAATAATTTTAGTGCTGTTAAACCCATTGTTTTAACATGCCCTAAACCACCGAAATTATCGTCGTTTTGAAATCTCAAAGGGTTTATTAAAGTTGCTACTTAGAAACAGTTAAAAATATCAGCTTCTATACAGTCAATATAGAAGTCAGTGAAGAGAGAGAGACAGGCATTCTTGTCTACAGGCTACACTTGTTTTAGATTAGATTAGATAGTATCTTTATTGCACACCATTAAAAGTAAAACAAACGAAAGAGAATACACAATTAAATTAAAGGTAAAATGGGCGGCCTTATCGCTAAAAGCGATCTCTTCCAGGTAACCTTTAGAGTAGTCTGTTTCAGAGTAGTAATGAAACTCTTTGACGCACGTAATTTGAAGCAAATAACTTGATTTGTTTATTTGCGGTACACTAGAGGCAGCTTTTCGTAAATTCTGAGATTATGACAGACCCTGATATAGCCCGTAGGGAATTGTATGGCCTTTGTACAGTTTTAGTTATCAAAATCCGTTATCAATTGTGGCATTTAATTGGTACTGTTTCTTTGTAATACCAAATAATAAATAAATATGGCTGGACTTTTCACACAGCGCTATCCAGCCCCAAACTAAGCAGAGCTTGTGTTATGCGAACCAGATAACTAATAGAATACTTAATTTTTTTTTGTAAATTCATACTTATAATATATAGAAAAACATCCAGGCCCGGAACAAATAACTGTAGATCATACACACATTTGTTCCGCGGTGGGAATCGAACCCACTACCTCCTGCGTCTCAGCCGGCTATTCGCCCACTGTACCACGGAGGTCGTCATAATGTTTCACTAAGCCACTATTATCAAAGCTAATAGAGACTAGCAGTATCTTTTAATATATAAAATTCCCGTCCCGTCCCGTGAAGTCCCGTTACATGAAGTGTCGCGTCACTTTGACATTTCATTCTTCATTTGATTTCTTTGATAATTTATATGGCAGAACAATGTTTGCGGTTTCAGCTAGTATCAATATATTATTTATTGGACTTCAGACATACGCTACATTTAACCGTTAGCACAGACATCGATTTGACAGTATGCTAGAACTTTCGTTACAAGTAAGACTAAACTGAAAAAGAGAAGTATATATAAGTATAGATAGATATTATTGCATACCAAATAAAAAACAGTAACAAAAGATATACAATAAATAACGGTACAATGGGCAGTCTTATCGCTAAAAGTCATCTCTTCCAGACAACCTTTGGATGGACAGGGTAAACGAAAATGAAAAGACGACGGTGTACGAGTACCTTTAACAAACTTAACCTATAAAACACAACATATAATTACTGATTTAAACGGGTATTTATTGCGTATGTACCTTTTTTATTTTTTATTCCGACGTTTCGATTTGTTGCAACTGTCGTGGTCACGGGCAGACTGACAAATTTGAATATTACTAAAAAAGGAGTCAGATTATTTTTTAAGTCTTCCATAGTCGAACTAGAGACCCTTATGGTTTCGAAATGTCTGTTTGTCCAACCAATTACAACCGTTTTTAAAATAACTAAGAGGTCCGACACGCGCTGACATCTTTATTTTGTCCTTGCATTAGATATAATAGCGTACTCAAAAAATAATGTTACTAGTTGACCCGGTGAACTTCGTACCGCCTTGACAGGCATATGACGCGGGCTGCCAATGTACGTCACAAGTAGAATTGTCAATCAGCCATCATTAACTCCATCTATTTATGAGTAAATGAATTTACTTTTCAATTTTACTGCCTATTCCTTCGCGACCAGGCTAGGAAAGAAAGGCAAGAAACAAGGCTGATTGTTTATTTTTAATGATTCGTTTAGAATACATAACAATACAGAAAATAAATTACGTCTAAATTGTAACATTTTGAACGAGTTGGAGCAATTTCAATCCCAAGCTTCTCTATCATCTAAATAATCCGATATTTTATAGCAGGCTTTTTTATAAAGATTTTGTTTAATTACGTTTTCAAATTTGTTAATTGTCAATTTTTGTACATCCCTTGGGAGTTTGTTTAAAAAGCGTACACCTTGCCCTTTTAAACAATTTACTATCTTTATGGAGTCTACAAGTGGCAACAGCGAGTTTATCTTTATTTCTAGTATTAAAATTATGATTATCGCTATTTCTCTTAAACAAATTAATATTTTTGTGAACATCCGTCAGATTTTCATAGATGTATTGACAAGGGAATGTCAATATACATATATATATATATATTTATTATAAGTTTATTATACGAATTTGAATCCTGGTGTTATAAGTTTATTAAACGAATTTGAATTTGGGGTACGAATGGTAGTCGTTTTCCGAATTTCAGCTTATATATTCATCCAGAAAATTATGTAAGTGTTTCTAACACTCTACCCTTTTTTGTCCCGTCTAGTCACTGGACCATTTTAATAGCGGCTTTGAACAGCTTAAGCTGAAGTTAGGAGCTAATAAACTTAGCAAAGTGTGCATGAAACTATTACAAACTTCCAACTGCTATGAACGAGAAATTACTAGAAAACTTGTCGGGTATTCCGGTAAGTAGCAATGGACAGTGGTAATTGGAAAGCAGTTTGTGTTCTTAACTATATCGGTGCCCGATTACGTATATCAAGATAGGAATTAAGTCGCTCGATTACCAAGATAACTGACACAATACAGTTTTAATTATTGTTTATGGTTTTCCATCTAAAATATATCGCTAAAATACACGGCATTTTTTTTACAAAACAGTATTTTCTATTAGAATAGAATACTCTTTATTGCACACACAAACAAAATGAAACATACGAAGACATACAGAAAAATAAAGGTAAGTACAATGTGCGGTCTTATCGCTAAATAGACTATAGACAATAATTTATTTGCTAAATAGCACACATAATACATTTACAAAACATGATTTAAAATGTAAAAGATGAAAACATGTAAGACATAAACAAACAATAGGTGTAATAAATAATTAATTTTAAATATGAGGTAGGTATGTTGTGTGCTATAGCAGCAAAAGGGCCTCGACTCAGCATTATGTCAACTGGGTTAGTAGTTGACGCTGTTATTCTGCCTAGCCCAACCCTGTGAGAGCAAAATTATAATTGTGTGATGTCAATGATGAAATATGTGATGTCAATGATGAAATTATGTGATGTGTATGATAAATATAAATATAATAATGCCAGGTGAATTAATTATAAAAATTACATACCTAAATAAATTACAAAAAAAAGTATTAAAATAAAAATTAAATAATTAGAATTGGATTAGAATAATAAAAATAATGAAAAAATAGCCTAAAACTAGCAGGTAAAGGGGGCGTTCGTACCAGGCAAACCAGTTTTCTGCCTATCTATCACCACTCGTTTGAAATGTTTTTAAACGTGTATTTGGATTTCAAAAGTCGTAGTGGTGGTGGAAGATTGTTCCAACACTTGGTTGCAAGGTATCGGAAGCTGCCCCTAAACACGATCTTTTCCAGACAACCTTTGGATGGACAGGACAAAACAAAATCAAAAAGACGGCGTTGTATCTATGTTCATAAACTTACATAAACTAGCTATACTTACTAATAAACTAAATATAATAATATATAAACTACAGTAAAGGAGATAAACTTAGCAATAAACTAGAAGGGCGTAGACAAACAAAGGAAATGGTTGCTTTAAAGATAGGAAGAGATTTAGATGATCTGATAGAGAAAGGCGTTCCACAGCCGCACAGCTTCAACTGTAAAGGAGTCACCATAAAATTGAGAACTGTTGACAATATTAGCTACAATATTGTTTCATAAAATGTGTACCAATATTATTATCCAAAAATATTTATTTAATAAAAACTCATAATAAGTATTCAGCAAAGATTTATCAAGCATTTACGAGATGGAAAACTTAAAATTGTGCTGATTAATATGGGAAAACCAGTGTACCTTTTTCATTAGAATTTCATCTATTGAACACAAGCAGTACAATGAGATAACGAACATTTCATTCACAAAATCGTATCTTGGTGAATACTACAAGGCTTTGATTGCAGACAGACGAAGCGAAGCGAGATCTCTAAATCAACTTGGACAAATCGGTGTTATATGTATGTATGTATGTTTGTCCGAGGATAACTTTTAAAGCGTTTATCCGATCATCGTGAAATTTGGTATATATGTGTATACCAAATTATACAAAAAGGTATATAGTGATAGCACAATTTTGGTGTGACTAAATGAGCTAAAAATGTGGGGGGTTGTTGAGATATTGGGGTTCAAGAGGGGTAAAAAAACAAAATGAGACTATCCGGTCAAGTGGTACGTGTAATAAAAGGTCTTTGTGAGAACATTTCGACCCAATTTTTATTTTTAATTTCAACTTTATAGTTTTTGAGTTATTAGCCATAATAAAAACTGAACTTTGACAAAATTCACTGGGTACCTACACCAGTGACCCCACAGTGCAGAAATTTGGTATGAGTGTAGCTTTAGTGACACAAATATAGGCAAAAGTCTGAAATCCAGAATAACTGCAATTCGAACCCAAAAAAGAGTAACCAATTAACATGAACTACCATTACCTGTAATTTGAATGGTCAAATTAGTTGGTTAAGTATTTCGTGGCACTATTTTATTAGTCAAAGATTAAGGCCGGCTTGCACAACGATCCCTAAACGTATTTAGCGACTAAATATGTTTAAATTTTACGTTTTTGTATGATTTGACCACTCCTTAAATCATATTCAGCCACAAAATACGTTTAGGTATCGTTGCGCGAGTCACCCTAAGAATTTTTATTTTTGGGAGACTCGGGATCTCAGTTCGGGGCGAACCACTAGTTATATAAATATTATTATAGTAGGCCTATGAGTTATTCTACGAGCTGGCTTATCTATTTACTGAGATCTATTCATAATCTTCAACTTAGATAAATTCCTCGCGTGACTTGTATAGGCTTGTAGAGACTTGTATTGATTCCTCCATGAATAAAGATCCACATATTCGACGGTGATTTAAAACTATTGATACTGTGATTATTTTCACAAATAACTGAATATTCACCATGATTTGTGAGTTTTTGAGTGTCTCAATATTGGGCACATAAATGCACTATGACCACGAGATAAACTGAAGTGTTTGCGAGTGGGTAGCTAAATCAAGAAAATTTACATAAATCATGGTAGTTTAAAAAGTTATATCGATAAAATCATTTTTTTTTTCGAGTTGAAGTGCAATGGACAGATAAATCATGCACGATAGTTAAAAAGTTACAGGAATAAAATAATTTAATTTTCGAGTTGAAGTGTAATAGATAAATCATGATAGTTTAAAAAATTTACTGCCTCCGTGGTGCAGTGGGCGTATAGCCGGCTGAGACGCAGGAGGTAGTGGGTTCCATTCTCGCCGCGGAACAAGTGTTTGCATGATCTACAGATATTAGTTCCGTCTCTGGGTATTTGTCTATATATTATAAGTATGTATTTAGAAAAAAAAGTATATAAGTATTCTATCAGTTATCTGGTTCCCATAAGAAAGAAAGAAGAAAGAAAATACATTTATTTGACACACACACAGGATAGTACAAGCTCAGCTTAGTTTGGGGCTAGATAGCGCTGTGTGAAATGTCCAGCAATATTTATTTATATATTTATATTGATGACATCATTTTTTCAAGTTGAAGTAAGATAAATCATGATAGTTTAAAAATTTAAATCGACGAAATCACATTTTTTTCGAGTTGAAGTGCAATGGTTTTTTTCCGGACGTGGACTTTCCCAACTCTATCATAAATAGGGTTATACGTCTTAGTACAACTAAAAACACGTAAGTGGATTGAAAAAGTTTCTACTCTGATACAACCACGCTTTTGTCATCAATTCTGCTGTCCATTCTTCAAGTATAATATAACCGTAGAAACAAAGTGAAAAAATACGTCTAAATAAACAGGTAGTTCTTGCGTTCTTACGAATAGCCTGCAAATATTATATCAACTAATATGTTCAAAGTAAAATAATCGAAATTATTTCAAGACAAGGTTTCAATTACTAGACGTAGAAACTAGTGGTAAAAGAGATACATAGATTTTCCTTCCAACAAATAACTAAAATTTCTATTCTAATAATAGTAGCTCATAGTTGTAGAATGTGGCCCACATACTCTCTCTCTCATACGTACTCTGTGAAGCCAGATTTGAAACACGCAGCGGTATGTCAGAGGGTCCTTTATAAAGGGGCTTTTTGAAATGCGCAATTACTTATGAAATTGAAAACTAAAATATTTTGGCTTTCGAGATCTGAATTTTGAAAAGTACTCTAATTTCAGTGTCAAATAGTAATTGTCTTTAGTCACTTTAATTTAAATATTCATGAAAATCACAATGATCATTTTGAAACGTCGATTTTGCCACCTTTTCCTCCGCTAGACGCTGTATAAATCATCTTCAATTCTTAAGTAAAGGACTCGTTTTTAAATATGATGACTTTAACCCGCCAACGATAACGCTAATACATTTTTAAATGGATGTGTTGCCGAACCGATTACAGACACCGATAAAAATCTTAAATATTGCTAATTGTACAATGTTTTTGTTATGTACGACATTAAATGAAAACACGGGTAGGGCTAATGACTAATATTGTTGTAAAATGGGTATGTTACAAATTCATTACTAAAGTTTTTTTTTAATTTTCAAAGATCCTTAATATCAAGTCCTAAAATATCAATGCAACAGCCTGTATAAAATAGGTAAACAAATAATATTCATTCATAGTGTAAGTAGGTACCTGTTAAACGGACTAAGCGGCATCGTCGCAAAGGTGCCGCTGATTTACATTAAAAATTGTTTATGAGAAATGTATTGAACACTGGATAAATATTCAAGCTACAGATATTAAACAGTCGCCGGCTTTAGCGATAAGGCCGCCCATACTACTATATTTAGCATTCATTAATTTTTTGAGTATTCCTGATGTAAAGCATTAGTCTATTCTATTCTAAGCCCACCTGTAAAATCAGTTAATACGATTATGGATGTGTGTTTTAAAATAATGTCGTACATAACAAAACATTTTGGATGACGACCTCCGTGGCGCAGTGGTCGAATAGCCGGCTGAGAGGCAGGAGGTAGCGAGTTCGATTCCCAGTGCGGTACAAATGCATTATCTACAGATATTTGTTCCGGGTCTGGATGTTTTTCTATATATTATAGGTATAGGTGTATTTACAAAAAAAAAGTATATAAGTATTCTTTCAGTTATCTGGTTCCCATAGTACAAGCTCTGCTTAGTTTGGGGCTAAATAGCGCTGTGTGAAATATTTAGCATAATTTATTTATTTAATGCTATTTCTTACAACATCTCAGTCTTTAGAAGTCTTTCTAAACACTTCTTTGCCATTTTTATGAATCTTTTTGAAAAGGATAAAATTCACAAAAAGCTCTGTGGGATATCGTTTGCGAAACTCATCAACAGCCCATTTAAATGATAAAATTGGTCGGATAGTGTATTGGCTCGCAAATTGGTTAATATTATTAATGCGACGAGCGTGAGATTGACGTCCGTCCATCGCATCTGCGATTAACGTCATACATACACAACTAGTGCTGATATGAAGGGACCATAACTGTTTTTTTTTATTGATGATAGTCAAGCGCTTGACACGACTCCGAGATTATACTGGTCCGGAAAAAAACATACACCGGAAGCGAGTTCCACTCCTTACGTGTGCTAACAAAAAACTTGAAGCAACCCTCTTGAACCTCAATATCTCAACAATCCCCCCCCCCCCCACACATATTTTAGCTCATTTAGTCACACCAGGATTGTGCCAGCATTACTTACATATAGAGGGCGGTTATGGCCAAGTCCGAAACCACAAGAGTTAGAGAAAAGTCGTAAAAAGAGGCATGCCCTCGATTTATAATAAAACAATAACTGCATATTTAGTTTTTTTTAATATTTGACTTTTGACGGAAATCGACCCAAATGATTTTTCAAAAAACAAGATAACCTGTATTATTGAACCAATAGATTCTGTTGCTGATAAGGATCAATATTTGCAAAGAAATGTATTACTAAAAATGAAAGGAAATAGCAATTTTTTACAAATAACTTTTAATATCTCAATTTTACCTAACTAATAAGTTGCTCAAAATGGTTTCCATTGACTCCAATGCATAAGTTTAATACGTCTATCTAAAGACTTCTGCATTTTATACCATGACAGGATTTATGCTCGATAAAATATCAAGCAATCAGCTTTGTAAGCTCTCAACCGTTTCGTAACAAAGTTCATTCTTCACGTAACCCAATAAAAGAAATCCCTATCAATTCTTTTTTTGATTTGTAAGTTTCACCACAGTATCCCGCTAATAAGACAAATGAGTTTAACACAAACGACTAAAAAGTTTAAATAGAAGGTAACTTTTCTTCCGTGTAAAAATAATAAAATAGTGAAAATTTGCTATTTCTTTTCATTTTTAGTAATACATTTTTTTGCAAAGATTGATCCTTATCAGTAACATAATCTATTGGTTACATAGTACAGGATGTCTTTTTTTTTTCAATCATTCGTGGCGATCTCCGTCAAAAAAAAAAAGATTTAAAAAAACTAAATATGCAGTTATTGTTTTCTTATAAATCGAGGGCATGACTCCTTTTACGACTTTTCTCTAACTCTCATGGTTTCGGACTTGGCCATCACCGCCCTTCTCAAAACACCATTCTGTATACCAAATTTGACGATGATCGGATCAACGCTTCGAAAGATATCCTCGGGCAAACAAACATACATACATACAATGCCGATTTGCTCAAATTGATTTGGAGATGTTGCTTTGATTGATCAATGACGCGCTCTATAAATTTAAAAATCAGTTAAATTAAAGACAATTTTCTCTAACGCCGTAAGTATTATCTTTTTAAATTTATTATTATTTTTCTTTAGACATAGACAATCACTACAGTCACATTTTATGACAGAGAAAAGACAAAAAATTAAACATTTAATCTTATTATTGTATCATATCATTTTCTTTATAACTATTCTAAAACGAAAGGTCAAAAATATCACTTAAACTCTAAACGTGTCGCGTGTAACTACACAACTCGACCGCCAGGGACCGAATGTATGTCAGCGGTGCAGTTCCTCACTTGAGAAATACTGGAATATTTAGACGAAAATACTGGGAACGGATATTGAGTAGACGATGGTTCAAAAGTATAAAACCTTGAGTATAACAAAATATTAAGTAACTTGGATTTAGGGTAAATTTCAGATTTCTTAAATATTGATTTTGGATCATTCATTATATTTATTTGAGAACGTTGACTTTGACTTGTTAATGTTAAATTGCTAATTTCAAAATAAATTATTCGTTTCTTTTTAGTAGCCCGTACTTTCCCACTTCTGGGCAAAGGCCTCCCCCTCTTCCATCCACTTATCACGGTCTAGAGCCAGATCCCATCAGTCTCTGTGGAAGATGTCCAAGTTATCGCTCCAGCGCTTTTTAGACCTATCTCGGCGTCGCTTTCCGTCTTTAGGAGTCCATATGCTTGGCTTCTTGGCCCACCTATCGGGTTGCATACGGGAGACATTACCAGCCAAGTCCTATTTCAGCTTTGCAGCCTTGATGCCCATATCAGTGATGCCACTCTTCGAGCGCGGTCAGGAGTTTGGAATCCGGTCGATCCGCTTTACGCCCAAAATGCTGCGCTTCATCGCTCTTTGGCAACTCCTAGTTTGAACTTCTGAGACTCGGTCAGTAACCAAGACTGGGCAACGTAGGTTATACTTATATTAAAATAATACCTTATTTTTTATAAAAAATATTTAAACACGACTTTTGACGTTGCGCGATCCAACAATTTATATTCATCAGTGGTGGAGCGTGAACGCTGGAAAAAATCTTGATTGCACCCTGAGGAAACTTATTGTTTACCTTCATTAAAATTTCAAGTTGATCCTTGCAAAACAACAGGCCAAGTAAATGGGTTTGAATGTAAGAAGATAAGAAATTAAAAAGCATAAAGAATGCTAAGCGCCTAGAGACGGCAATGGTGGCGATTCTGTTGTTTACGCTGACTAACTAAAATTGTATAAAATATGAACGGTCTTATTCTGTTTACGCTAAAGATCAAATTAGAATGACATTTAAAGTGACATTTCTAAAATTTAGTTTTTTTACTAAGATGGCGTGTTTGCGGGCTAGTTTTAATCAGAAGCAATTTGACTGCTGACTAAAACTAATGAGTTTATCTTATCTTATTTATCAGCGAGTTTATCTTTATTCCTAGTATTAAAATTATGATTACCGCTATTTTTCTTAAACAAATTAATGTTTTTGTGAAAATACATCAGATTTTCATAGATGTATTGACAAGGGAATGTCATAATATTTATTTCTTTAAACTTATTGCGTAATGATTCTCTGGGGATTATCTATCTACTAGTATCCACGTAACTCATCCAGGGCCGTAAGTCAAGACATTAACGATGACTTTTAGCCGCTAAGTTTTAATTGTCAATCGCTTGACAGTATTCACCTAGTCAATTAGAACTAAACTTCCTAAATACATCGATAATTATGTACAAACTGCTGCCCCTGGTCACTGATCTAACTTTAAAGGTGAAAAAGACAAATTGATCACTTTGAAAATCCACATTTAGAACTCACGAAATCCACACGAGTCTCCTTGCAATCACACAAGGCAGTAACTCAATATTATTGTTTTTCTTTCAATGAATAACATAGACTGGTACAATATTGGTTTTATATACCCCATGGACTTTATTTGCCAATTATTAATCTGGTCTGGAACAACTGTATCCTGAAAAGATACTATACTCTTATGACGTAAATACAAAATCACACCAATTTAGTTTTTGGGGTAGGTAGGGTCAATATGGGGGTAGAAAACCTTAAAAAAAGATTTTCTATTCAATGGCTGCGTATTTATGATATAATCAGACAAATCTCATAATTAAATCTATTCAATTACAAGTTTTAATCTAATCTCGATGCAACGGCCTGCAACCAACGGCACCTAGCAACCTTTATCAGGTGATCTATCCATCTAGTGAAGGGGGGGGGGGGGGGTCCTACGCTACGCTTTCCAGTGCATGCACTCTACTCGAGAACCTTTCTGCCGGCGGACAATTCTTAGAGGTATATGCCCCCCTAATTATCACTTCAGATTGCTAACCTTCTGGACTGTCTGTGTCCGAATACTAACTTTTACTACGTAAAGAAGCGACACTCTAAACACAATATTACGAAAATGGGGTACACGTATCGACCACTGAACTATTTATTTTTTTATAAGCGAATTTTTCTCAGTTTTTATTAAAATAACCTGTAAAAATCTATGCTCACGTTTCAGGTTTGAATTCGAATTTGGAATCCGAGCCTAGATTACTGCAGGTTATCAAACATTCCATGAGATTCATGAAAACCTTCATGGTACAGTGGGTGATTAGCCGGCTGAGACGCAGGAGCTAGCGGGTTCGATTCCCGACGCGGAACAAATGTTTGCATGATCTACAGATATTTTTTTCCGGGTCTGTTTGTTTCTCTATATATTATAAGTATGTATTTACAAAAGTATACAGGGTGTTTGGTAATATACTGACGATATTCAAGTGACGGTTTCCGAAAACATAAAAGTAGACTTTTCGAAAAAAAAACTACTAGTTATATTCTCAAATTTTAAAGAAAATCGACTAAGTTTAGGTAAAAACTATACAGTAAGTATAAAACTTACTGCCTACTCTTGCAGTCGACATCCAAAAAGAAAGGCCGATTTGATATCTCTTTCGGAAATGGCTGCGGGTTTTGTGTCAGTATCTGTGGTTAGATGGCAAGCATTATGCAATAGCACAACATAAGTTTAATAAAATGTTTATTTTTACATGCCAAAATCAATTTCACATTTCTATGGTCATTTCACAAATTTATTTATTATGCTCATCCAAATAACCACTTTTTATTTTTGTGCGTATATTACTAAACACCTTATATAAGTATTCTATCAGTTATCTGGTTCCCATAACTAAATAAATATGGCTGGACATTTCACACAGCGTTATCTAGTCCCAAACTAAGCAGAGTTTGTACTATGGGAACCAGATAACTGACAGAATACTTACATACTTTTTTCTTTTTTTTGTAAATACATACTTATAATATATAGAGAAACAAACACACCAGGAACAAATAGCTGTAGATCATACAAACATTTGTTCCGCGACGGGAATCGAACCCGCTACCTCCTGCGTCTAAGCCGGCTATTCGCCCACTGGACCACGGACCACGGACCACGGACCTCCGTGGTACAGTAGTACAATAGTAGTCCTCCAATAGTACAAGCTTAGTTTGGGGCTAGATAGCGCTGTGTGAAATATCCGGCCATATTATTATTATTTATTATTTCAGTGAACATGGACTAAAGAAAAATATCTCTGAATTTATTTTTTGTGAATCTAACAAAACCTTTACCATTTATAAACAGTGTCTTTGTGCATGTGACATCTACAACCCTAGCTTTAAATCCTTTTAACTCAAAACTTTGAAAATGTTGGTTGAATGCTCGAATACCCCTGACGTTGCATTTAAAATGATAGTCCGCAAATATTTTTAAAATATTTCGACTCCAGATTTGTTAAGTTTATGGTTATATTTTACTGCATTTTTATGGATGTTGGAACATTGGTATGTGTAAATAAGGAGATATGTGACAGTTTGGACAATGTCCTAACAAACAACGAGAAAAGATAGATTACAACTATAAATTAAATTAATATAAATAATGCTGGACAGCGCCAGGGTTGCCAACCGTAGAACAAAGTGACGACTCAAGCGAACATTAGCAGGTAGGTTACCTAGGTAGTATGTAAGCATGCATAGATATAGTTTTATTACTTGAAATTACTTGACGTTATTATTATTTTCCACTTGACATGATGATTATTATTATTTCCACTTGACATTATTATTATTACCCATAGCTTGACATACCTTTGTTATTCTACTGTATTATTTGACATATGCCGCATAAACTATTTTAATTTAATTAATTTGACATGTTTAATTCTATGTTTAATTGTTGTACTTTTGAAAAGGCGCAAATCCAACTTGCAGTGCCCTTACAGGGTATATGTACTTACTTCTAAGCTACCTACGATCTAAGCTAAAAAATGTATATGTACATGTAAGCAGAATAAATAATTATGAATATGAACTTTTCCCTCGTACAAAAGCAGCTGAAATCTCGTTTTTGGATGTTTTTTGGATAACAAGAAAACTTATTTTTACAAATGAACTAAAAAAATGTCATTTCTACGGTTTTCCATAACAATTTTCCTTGATTTTCAAGGTGATGGTGTATGCCTTTGTTACTTTTCGTGGATGAAAAATATGCTCTATGCAGTGACTTATGTCAAAATCTCGTACTTAACTGTACGAGGTTGACAGCGTCCTCGTATCTCGTACAGAACACCACAAATCTCTTATTTGTACGAGGAACCTCGTACGGTTGGCAACCCTGTACAGCGCTATCTTACTCTATCTAAACTAATCGAAGCATGTACTATGGGAAACAGATAACTGATAGAACAGTTATTACATTTTATTTTTATATCTGCTCTCTCTCTCTCTTTTACCTCTCTCTTTTTTATTCTGCTCTGCTTAGTTTGGGGCTAGATAGCGCTGTGTGAAATGTCCTGCAATATTTTTTTATTTTATATTTTTGTACATACAGTTCTATAGTTTTACTTAGAAACTAACAGGGTCGGTCGTAACACCGATAAAACGGTACCTAATAAATCCCGTATTTATAATAATAACATACTTATAATATTTATAGAAATACCAAACCCGTAACAAACATTTGTTTCGTGGGAATCGAGCCTGCAACCTCCTGCATCTCAGCTGGCTATTCGCCTACTGCGCCACGGAGAGGTTGTCAAATTGATGGTTAAAGTGACACATTAGTCATTGACAGTGCCGGATTAAGGTAACTTGATGTCCTAAGCAATCTTTCCCTGTGGGCCCCCCTACCTATCCTTAAGTGAAGTACAAAGAATTAATTTAAAAAAATGTGAATACGTACCTATCGTAGGTAGAATATGTACGTGTTGTTCCTCCTGCCCTTATCCCATGCGAGGTGGGGTCGGCACAACATGATTTCACATGTTGTCCTAAGATTCGGCTATATTTTTACCACCAGCCTGACGTCAACTCACCTCGGGAACATATTACACAGTCAACATATGTTCGTCACATTTGACCGTCTCTGGTGCCTCCCTAGACGGGATGGCCTAAGCAATTGCTTAAATAGCTTATAGGCTAATCCAGGACTGGGCATTGAATGAACTTAGGCACCGCAGAATTTACAGATCTATTTTATTTTTCGAGTCTAGCGTTCTCCCTTCTGAATACTTACACTAACTTGCTGTTGCATCATAAATACAGTGCCCTTAAACTAACTAATCGCGATAGACAGTTACAAACTCTAACTAAACTTGTATCTATGTTCAGTAGTTACTGGCGACGTTATCACCGGACTGAATAAGTTTGTCGAAGTTAGTATGAGCTACATTATATATAATATTGTTATAACATTGGTTTCCACTTACGAACCATGCTCAAGTATTAATAAATAATAATAATAAATATCGGGTGAGGAATACCACGCTTCGTTCATTGACTGGCATCGCCGATGTGGGAGCCAAAACCGCGAAGCTCAAGTGGGATTGGGCCGGGCACGTGAGTCGAATGCTTCCGGAGAAATGGGCCAACATTGTAACAGATTGGGTACCGGAAGATGGACAACGACGTCGGGGTCGGCCGCGAAAGCGTTGGCGTGACGGCATCAATGGATTCGAGAAGGAATGGTGGGAATCTGCCAAGGATCGTGATAGGTGGAAGGAGTTGAGGGAGGCCATTGCCCAGCAGTGGGAAATTTTAGGCTAGTTAAAAAAAATAAAAATAATATATATTGCTGGACATTTCACATAGCGCTATCTAGCCCCAAACTAAGCAGAGCTTGTACTATACCAATAACTGAACCAGATAACTGATAGAATACTTATATACATTTTTTTTAGTAAATACATACTTATAATATATAGAGAAACAAACAGACCCGGATCTGTAGATCATGCAAACATATGTTCCGCGGCGGGAATCGAACCCGCGTAGCCGGCTATTCGCCCACTGCACCACGGAGGTCGTCAATATTTGTTTTGTTTGTTTGATTTAATTCTTTATTGCACAAAAAGAAAAATGAACAAATGGAGGATTTAATGCTAAAAGCATTTTCTACCAGTCAAACGTGACAGGTAAAAAACTTAGGTTGGCGTGCTTTACTAGGAACCAACAAAAAATACCTTTGTAATAAAATTCATGATCAGAGTTTATCACCGGTCTCACGATGCGAAAGGCATTATTTGAACTTAAAAGATTATCTGTATGAAAATAACAACCAGCTCATAAAGTTTTCAGGTTTTCGGACCAAAATGAAACCCATAAGGGCCTATGCAACGCGCAGACTACGCGCGTTTCACGAACGGGAGCTTACGGCGCCATAGATTCTTAAAAAATCGTAGGTCAAAACAAGCTTTTATAAAATTCATTATCGGAACCGCAACCAAATCAAATGAGCCCAAACACTAGTAGCCTACTATAATCCATTCAGATGTTCCGTTGTCTAGCATCCGTCCCGTCTCCATCATGAAACCACCTCCATGGTACCATATTATTGCATTGTCACCGAAGTTACATGTATTCCAAATTTCAGCTCAATCGGTTGAGGGGAACGGGTTTAAAATTCAGTTGCAAGATTCCACCCGGACAAACATACATACATTGCAAGTTAATAAAACGCTTGTAAAACGATAAGAATCGCTTTCGGAGCGCGTTAGCGCACGTTAGCGTGCGTTCTACGCGCGTCGTCTGCGCGTTTTAAAAACGCCGTGTGCATAGGTTACGACTTTTGTCCATAAAATAAATAAAACAATAAATCTGTGTTATTTATTTTGAGTATAATAAATACAATAAACCACTCTTCACACTCATAAAAAATAACAAATGTTATGCTGCCTTTTAGTCGAATATACAAAACTAATTTACGCTTTTGCAAAAGCATTTTCGTGTTAACTTTTTTGTAACTGGTTATAATTTTAGCCTTTTTATGCTATTTCGAGTAAAATAACTTGCCACCGGTCCCGTGGACAAGTTACATTCGCTTCGAATCGATTCGATTTCTACATAAATTTGTTGTCGATATATCACGTGATATTTCCATACATGTGTCAAATCCCATACATTTTTGGACTTATCGAATAGCGTCATCGCTAATCGAATACTTAAACTTAACTTACTTAAACGTAACATAGCTAAGCCCTATGATAGAATATTTTATTGTTATGTATTGGAATGTACAACATAATGCTTTATGACAATTTTCAGTCTAAAAAAGTTGATAGTCAAAAAAATAGGATTTGCAGTGATAATACGTTTCTTTATTCTGGTTAGTTGTAAGTAAAAGTGCTAGTAACTCTTCAAGTCCTTTATGTAGTGATTTAAAAGAAAAAAACGTGTGCGTGTACACACACGTGTATATACACACGTAAGAAGTTATACTTCTTTGGCGTAACGGAACAAAAATAGCTAAAGATTTCATCCCGTATGCCACAACTCTTTGTTTGTAGTTAGCTGCACCATATTGCTTTTTGATTGTCGGTATGCGCGCGCATAAGACAGTTATCAGCTAACTTCATCATGTCGTTTTTTGGCTGTCGGTGTGCACGCACATCGTAAAAATTTTACTCAGATAATTTTTTTCAAACGCAGCCAAAGAAGTATAACTTCAAAAATCAATAAGAGATTATTTCTACTTAAACAACTACCTAATTATTATACATGACAATTTCAGGTTTATGCAGATGTTTTCAGATTTGCTCTAACTAACGATCCTTGCACTGGGCAAATCGCGACGACCTGACTGATCTTTAGTCCTCAGAACGAGTCTTTTTAGCAGAAGACTATAAATCTGCTATTACTCTGAAAATGCTGTCATGAAGTTGGTTAAGCAATGAGGCTGTTTTCTTGCGCCAAATGACGACAAAGGTGTCGGTGAGCGCTTTGTTTATTCGCTTTAGTTTGAACTACTTGCCTGGACGGCGTTATTCGGGATGCAAGCTGCCACGTTTGAGCAGTGTTAATTATTGGAACTTTCTTGTGAATACTTCAAATTAATCTAAAATATAGCTGCGAGATTTATACCTAAGTAGGTATTTACATCGTAAGGGGAACGAACTGAGTCAAATCTGGTCGACATGATTGATGACATGAAATCACCAAACGTGAGTGTTCATGTCATATCGTTACAGGTGACATGAAGTAATATTACGTCTGTAACATGATTTATTTCAATTAAATACAGTTTTTAACCTTACCGCAAAGAGAGGGTTGATATATTATATTTGTATTAAGTGTGCCTGTTCGTGGCGTTGTACGAGTAGTTGCTAAAGAGGTGAATCAATTTCCATGCGGTTTTTAAATTTGAAAACAGGTGTTTGCATATTCGTACCTAAGTTTGGTGAAAATTGATACAATAGTTTTTGTATGAACAAGTTTGAGAAAAATCTGATAATGCATAACGATCCCTAAAGGTAGTTAGCGACTAAACATGTTTAGATTTGACAGCTCCCAATGGCTCCCATAATAGAAGTAAAAATTGAGCTAGAAAGAAGAACAAATAAATAAATATTTCTGGACATTTACCACAGCGCTTTCTAATCCCAAACTAAGCAGAGCTTGTACTCTGGGAACCAGATAACTAATAGAATAGAAAAATATCCAGACCCGGAACAATATCTATCTGTAGATCATGCAAACATTTGTTCCGAGGCGGGAATTGAAGCCGCTACCTCCGGCGTCTCAGCCGGCTATTCGTCCACTGGGACACGGAGGTCGAATTAATTTAAAAAGCCTAACCAGGCCAGCGACACTGACGAGTAAATACATATACTACTTCACTAACTTCGCTAGTGAAGTACCTATCATGAGCCAGTAAGCTCGCAAAAAAGTGCCTCATTAACGCACACTTGCTGCTAAAAGTATATGCCACTAAAAGTATAAATCAAAACACCTACAAGGCATTTGATCAGAGTTTTCGTTTTAAATTTTAATTCAGTATTTCTTCGGTTCGTGGTCAATGAACGTAAAATTGTTAAGAATGTTTTGTAGGAGTTTCTCGTTATCGTAAGTACTCTTAGATAGGTATACCTACTCTTTATTGCACACCAAACAAAATGAAATATACAAAGAAATACACAAAAATAAAGGTAAGTATAATGGGCGGCCTCATCTCTAAAAGCGATCTCTTCCAGACAACCTTTGGATGGACAGGAGAAAACAAAATCAAAAATCTTAGTAGGGAAGTTTTAAATAGACTTAGCTCATCTTGAGTTAGTTGATTGGTCGAGCGATGCGACAATTTTTATCCAAAGAATATCCAATAATCCAAGAATAAACTCCCAAAATGACCTAAAATGCCACTCAAAGGTCATTATGGTCCGGGGCTTTTTTAAAATTTGTACTGACATTTTAGCATGCCATCCCAAGTACACGGTAGAAACCACAAACCACTTACAAGGGGAGGATACAACCTTGGGGAAACGGATTTGGATAATCTTTGACGTAGTGGTAGTACACCATGTGGGTATACTACCTCTAAAATACTAAAGTGCAATACTCAAAAATGGCTGAGAAAAACGCACTCAAAGTTTACCCAGCACTATATATAAGTTATAGTAAAAATCGATCAAACGTACTGTGGCGTATGTGGTAACGCTCTCGACTCGTGCTCTTGAATGCATGAGTTCAAGCCTACCCACTTGATCTCTTTTTCTTCTTTTTTTCATTATTTAATTAAGTATTAATATTAATTAGTAAATAATTGATACATTAAATTTTTACATTATCTACGGTGTATTTCATGAGATATTTGTAATTCATGAATAATTCTTATAACTCTCATATTTATTCATTATAAGTTTAACTGAAAAATATATACCTGCGCCAGATAAGACAATCAGAAGGGTTGAATATGGTATGAGGGTACAATAATTCTTGCCCTCGAGTTATTGTAAACTGTACATCTATTCGAGCTCTGTTGGCCCACCGAAAGAATAGCCATGCTGTTGTCCTTGAACCTTTTTTTTTCGAGGAGGACATCTGCATCCAGATATGCTAGTCCCACCACTTTTTCAGTAGCTTGACTATAGCAGTTAATTTCTGAATTTCGACAAGAACAGACGTATTTGTGCAGTGAAATTTACTTTGAAAATGGTTTTATAATTTATAAAATGTCATCAAGCGAAGCAAGTTCTTCTCATGGAGATGAAAACACTCCTGATACATTATATGATGATATAAGCCAGAATTATATGATGAAATATTACAGGATGATAAAAAAAAGCCTACATGCACATTTAAAGTTATACCTCCAAAATGTACTCCGTTAGTTCAACCATGTGATGTCTATTTCTATAGACAAGTGAAAATTTTTATCAAACAATTGCAAAGTACCGCTGAACTTCTAGACAAGAATTATGAAAGAATTCCCGAGAGGATTGCATAAAAACTTTTTGTTTTGAATGTTTTTATCATAAGTATCACTCAGGATCATGTAATAATAACTCATAATACGTAATTATAAAATATTGCTTTAATTAATTAAAAAAATGTATAATTTTCCATTTAATTTTCGACTTATTATTTGTTTGTACTACCGCAGATAATTTATAGAAATGAAGTTAAAAATTAAAAAAAAATATTAAAGAATAATTTAATGTATCAATTATTTACCTATTAATATATTATAGTGCTGGGTAAACTTTGAGTGCGTTTTTCTCAGCCATTTTTGAGTATTGCACTTTAGTATTTCAGAGGTAGTATACCCACATGGTGTACTACCACTACGTCAAAGATTATCCAAATCCGTTTCCCCAAGGTCGTATCCTCCCCTTGTTAGATGTACTACGTACAGACGATCATGTGACGTACATTGGAGTTGGAGCGTAAAGGACCGAATGAACCGATGCCACAATAGATTTTGGCAAATGTTTTTCTTTTAATCTCATTATCACTCATTCTTTTTTTTCCTTTTCGGTCACTCTTTTATGTCATCTGCCAGCTTGCGCATTCTACCAGCGAACGAGGTTTTATATATCCATAATAATTAGTAAACAAAAAATTGGGTTGCCTGGTGCGGGAAACATTAGTGCACCTTTCACGTGCTAGCCGGTTGGGGTATTATTTTGATTTATATGTAGGTATGCATATGTTCTGACTTTATTTATTTTTATTACATAATATACTATTTTGACATTTTAAACTATATATTATTATATTTTGACACAACATGACATAATTACCTACCATGACACATTATATTTTTCATTTAACAACACAATACTCTCAAGGTCTAGTGGCTAAATGGAGCGGTCTCGACAGAATATCAGCGCTTTCCTTACGGCGGGCATAATGCTGAGTCGAGTCCCATTTACTGCTGTAGCACACAGTATCTACCAGGTTCCCCTTGTGTTTTTGTTTATTTTACGTTTATACTATTTAATTGTTTCTTTTTTTGTATTCTCTCTGTTTTAAAATGTAACTGTATTGTTATTGTGTGCTAATGTAGTGAATAAATGATTTTCTATGTCTATGTCTATGTCTATATACATACATACCTACATCCATACTATGTTGCACTACCAATATTATGCTTATTACTTGACATCAAAGAAAGAACAAAACAAGCATAGTCAGGCAAACCATTTTATTCAATCTTAACATAACGTTTGCATTGACACATTTTTTAATAATAGAGAAGAATCTAGAAACTAATGCACGAGAGTACATACATAATCTTCTATATTTATAAAAGAGAAATCCACTGACACACTCACTCATCACGATATCTCCGAAACCGCAAGGAGTACGAGTTTGAACTTTGGCATGTACATGTGATGTATGTATGTTTGCCAGATGAAATTTCGCTCACAGAAAATAAAGTTGGATAGGCACCAGATTTTAAGCGGTTAGCGTAAGAAACCTTTTTTCAAATACTTTGTTCTAGATTACAAACGAACACTTTGTTGACCACACTTTGCATCCGCAAAAGTTTTTCACAATTAAGAAGCCGTAACCACTGCTTCAGAAGTTCTTTTCTCATAGGAAATTTTTGAAATATAACGGTGGCTGTCGTTGGCTGTCGCATTTAGGCACACAACACTTTCGTCACACAAACAAACATTAATGGCCGCTATCACAAAAATATCTATAAAAATCATAATGGTCTGTGTTCCAAAATTACAATCCGGATCCGGCAAATAGATTGAATGAATGAATGGAAAAATATCGCAGACAGGTCACAGATTAGGACATATACCGATTACCTATCATCCGGACTGTTGCATCGGTCTTTCAATCATTTCAGTCGTTCATTTCTTACGGTTGTCGATCTTGTAGGGGACATTACCAGGCATCGTAGAAACTGCAATAGCGATCACCAATCTAAAAAGTAGTCGCGCAGAATGTTGACTAACCTAGTTGATCTGTTAGGAATGTCTAAAAACACACGCACTAAGGCACGCTTTACTTTAACTACCAGTTAAAACGGCTAACAACATTTCAATTCGATTGAGGTTTGCTACCTTAGGCCTAAAATAGAAGCATTGGGAACCGTCTAAATTTGAGGTTTTGCCACAACTCTCACCACCTATTTAGCAAAGGTGTGCATGATGAAAACAAAATTCTAAAACTTTTCTACTCTTTCTCTGTAAAATTGATATTTTTCAAAAAGTGTTCTATAGGTTTTTATGCTATGTTATGGTGATATCGATTTTTATAGGCAATTTTCCGCATGCTATAATCGTTCTACTCTCCTATTGCTCATAATAATATTTTGGAAGTTGATAAGTATCTTACGTCATTCTCGCCGAAAGCTTTAGCGGTGTGACAATAGACACTCCAAAGGCATAACTTTCGTCAACAATGACATTTCTTTCCCACAATCCTCTTCGCATTAACGTGGATGAATAGTTCTGTACAGAAGCATTCCTTGGAGAGCGTAGCATAAACGAGTATGTTCAGACTTTGAAAACATGAAATCCAGCTATGATTCACCTCATGAAACAAAGGATTGAATTTTATTTATCCATTTGGACGCTACAAGACACACAAAGAGTGACAAAAAGATAATAAGAGAGACTGATTGGAGACACACCGCAAAAAAAAACATTATTGATCGAGCGAAGCGAGATCTCCAAATCAACTTGTGCAAATCGGCGTTGTATGTATGTATGTTTGTTTGTCCGAGCATAACTTTCAAAGCGTTTATCTGATCATCGTGAAATTTAGTATATAGGTAGGTAATGATGACACAATTTTGTTGTGACTCAATGAGCTAAAAATTTTGGGGGGGTTGTTGAGATATTGGGGTTAAGGACGGGTAAAAAAAATGAAAATAAGACTATTCGGTCAAGTGAGACGTCAAATGAAAGGTAAGTACATTTCGACCTCGTTTTTATTTTTAGTAAAGTTTTTGTAGTTTTTGAGTTATTAGCCATAATAAAAACTAAACATTGACAAAATTCACCGGGTACACCAGTAACCCCACAGTACTGTAATTTGGAATGCGTGTAGCTTAAGTATCACAAATGTAGGCAAAAGACTGAAATCTAGAATAACTGCAATTTGTACCCCAAAAAAGAGTAACCAATTAACCTAAACTCCCGTTACCTGAAATTTGAATGAAACTATAGGTCAAGTAATTTGGTTATATATTTCGGGGCACTGTTTTGATAGTCAAAGATTACGAATAATATTTTTTTTAGTTTTTATGATAGACTCGAGATATCTCAGTTCGGGGCGAACCACTAGTGTAGAATAGAATAGAATAAATATTTATTTGCAACATTACAGTACACACAGAAAAAAAAGAATGAGGTACAAAATATAACTTAAACTAAACAATATATCTAACCCCAAACTAAGCAGAGCTTGTACTATGGGAACCAGATAGCTGATAGAATACTTATATACATTTTTTTTGTAAATACATACATATAATATTATTTATTATTATATTATTATCTATAATATATAGAGAAACAACCAGACCCGGAACAAATATCTGTAGATCATGCAAACATTTCTGCAGCGGGAATCGAACCCGCTACCTCCTGCGTCTCAGCCGGCTATTCGCCCATTGCACCACGGAGGTCGTCATCTAAATTATTAAATTAAATGAAATACAAATACGTATTTTGTATTTGTAATTCAATTACTTAGTAAAAATTTTATTTGTAATTGGTATTTCAAATACCTGACGCTGAGGAATTTTGTTGTCAATAATGTTAGTATTTCAAATACTTATGGCTTCAAAATACATTCGAACATAAATACATTTAGCGATCTCATTAATGGTGCGTTCTACAGAAAATAGCGCTCGATAATTTTTGTAACTATACGTAAGCAAAATGGCGACCGCTAATTTAGTCAATCTTTAAAGTTGGCAACACTCCACTTGTACTGTACGTCAAATTGCCAAGTACCTAATACTTGACTGTATTTTGTATTTTAAATAAAAATAGTTAAAATAGGGCATTTTGTATTTTATATTTCAAATACACGACTTTAAAATATTTTATATTTAGATAGATAGATAGATAGATATAGACATTTATTTCGACACAGGTAACAAACACACAGAAACTACATACGGTGGATAAGTAAAGACAGGCAATTAAAACAGACAATTAAAAACACGTTACTTAAATAAAAAATAATAAATAATACCAAAAATACGTACCCAGTCACTATGAGCCCTGTGCCGAAAAAGGGGAATGGCTCAGCATTATGCTGCACAATAAAGTTATTGCTCAGCGCTGGTTTACAGCCATTAAACCTGCATTGACGTCACGGACGTCAGTAAAAAGTTAAAACTTATAAGTGCCGTATTTGAAAAAGATAACAAAAAATGTATTAGTAAAAGAATAATTACAAGTTGCCTGCCCAGCTAATTGTACCTACCTACCTAAGATGTCGAGTAAAACACAGCTACTAATAAAGTTAATAATAAAACTAATACAAAAATCAAAACAAGCAACAAGTACTCATAGGGTATATATTGTATTTTATATACGTGCAAGATAGTATTTTGTAAGTTGTATTTTAATTAACGCAAAGCATATATTTTGCCTAGCTTTGTGGTATAAACATACATACACACAGCAGTCATAGGCGTCAAATTTATAAAAAATATTTTTTCGAGTTTTAAAAACATAAATTCATATTCAGAGCATTTAATTCACAATAAAAAGAATGTATCGCTATATATACGGTCACCCCGACTAGACAGACAATATTAAAGCGGTACACATATCTCAGTCCCTGAAGACACGAACATTCGTTGTAAATAAATAGACAGAATGCGGGTAATCCCCTCGTAAGCACAAGATTTGTTGAAGTTTCGTCGTAAGCACCTCGAGTAACATTAGGCGACCGTTTAGATGTGCATGTGGTTTTCCTTCGACTTTATGAGTGTTATTTAGGCCTAATATTACTAATGTTTTCTTTAGTTATTGTAGTATCGAGCAAATTAGAAGCAATTTGTAGCGTAATTTATAAGATAAATATTTATTCGTTAGGATCTTGGCTTCATTTCATAAGTAGGTCCAAAGCTTCCGCGCCGGTGGCTTAGCACGCGTGGTTTATCAATAAAATGTAGCGTATGTTGTTTATGCAGATATATTATGACCCTGGATTAAGATCATAATATATCTGCATACCAAACTTCATCGCATTTGGTTTAGCCGTAGTTAAAAAAACATCACACTAATATTAGAAATGTGAAAGTTTGGATGTTTGTTTATTTATTTATTTGTTTGTTTGTTACTCAATCACGTTGTAAACGCTGAACCGATTTCAATGAAATTTGGTATATATGTAGATTATAGCCTGCATTACCACATAGGCTACTTTTTATCCCATAATTTTAATATTGACGATCTCCGTGGTGCAGTGGGCGAATAGCCGGCTGAGACGCAGGAGGTAGCGGGTTCGATTCCCGCCGCGGAACAAATGTTTGCATGATCTACAGATATTTGTTCCGGGTCTGGTTGTTTCTCTACATATTATAAGTATGTATTTACAAAAAAAAAAATGTATATAAGTATTCTATCAGTTATCTGGTTCCCATAGTACAAGCTCTGCTTAGTTTGGGGCTAGATACCGCTGTGTGAAATGTCCAGCAATATTTATAAAATATTTATTTATTTATTATTTATTAATCAGTTTCCATGGGATAAAAATGGGGTGTCAAGTCAAGTTGCAACAGCGAGTTTAGCTTTATTTCTAGGTTACCTACACATATAGTAGTGTAACGCGTACGAAGTCGCCGGCAACAGCTAGTGGTCAAATACGTGGAGACGAATATCATAATCGAGCTTTGCCTTGATTTTCAAATATCAGTGACGTCACATCCATACAATTATTATAAATTTGAAAATAACTCTGGCTCTCTGTCTGTCTGTTTGTTACGTTTTTCTGACTAAACGACTGCACTAATATTGATGACATAAATAAGGACATATGATAGTTTTTGAAAAAAAATTAATGTCTTACGCCATAGTTTTTTTTAAAATCAATAATACCCTTAATCTTGATCTGCACCATAGATTAAAAAATATCCTTGTTACCAGTAAAATGTTAAGCAACTGTTTAACGCGTATTTAAAAAAATCCTTACTAATTATTGTGAAGGATTTTTTTAAACACGCGCTAAACAGTGTGTAAATTGGTTTGTAGTAAGGTAAGTTTGGTTAATCCTCAGAGCAAGATCAAAGTTGAGAGTCCGTCAAAATAGTTTTTTGCTTTGGCGCTGTTATAATTATGACAATTTAAGTATACGCGAACGAAGTCGCGGTAAACAGCTCGTATGAGCATACACTCTTGAAAATTTAAGATATTACGTAAAACAATATTGCCTCGCGCCCCGAACATTAAGTCTGATGTGTCGCAAATGAAATTTTATACAATTATGCGCAAAGTGAGAAACTTATATTATGCGTAAAAGCTTGAATACCTTGAAAGTAAGTAACATATTAGGTTGGGGAAAAAGTTAATATAGTTTATTTACATTTAATTAAAGTATGTAGGTAACATTTTGTTCGATAACTTTTTGCCATCTTGTAGGTAGGGACATGATCCCATTGCTATAGAAATTTTGGGGCTTCTGATCAAAATACCGCGACAAGTGGTTTTGGCAGTCCTCTCGTGATGTTAACCTGACACTGCCTAAATAATTTTGAGGAGACCGAAACAGGCGGAAAACTGAAGGTGCAAGGTCAGGACTATACGGCGAATGCATTAACACCTCCCAGTCAAACTCTCTTAATTTTTGCTGAGTGGCTAAAGATGTGTGAGGTCTGGCGTTATCATGATGAAAAACCACACCCCTTCTGTTGATTAATTCCGGCCGCTTTCTCTCAACTTCTTGCTTTAATCTCATCAGTTGTTCGCAGTAGAGTTCAGAATCGATGGTCCTGCCTGGTGGTAACAGCTCATAATGAATAATGCCCTTCCAATCCCACCACACACACAGCATCACCTTGTTGCGAGTTAACCCGGGTTTCGCCACAGTCTGTCAAGCCTGACCGGCCTTTGACCACGACTTTTTTCGCACGTTCTTGTCGTACGTGATCCACTTTTTATCACCAGTTATCAGCTTCTTCAAAAATGGTTCGGTTTCATTACGTCGTAATAAAGAATCACAAATGAGTACACGGTTCATTAGGTTTCTTTCAGTGAGCTCGTGGTGTACCCAAATATCGAGCTTTTTTGTGTACCCAGTTTTTTCAAATGCGCCAAAACTGTTTTGTGGTCAATTCCCAGTTCTTCAGCTACGTCGTAACTACTGATATACCGATCTTGCTCCACTTTTTCAAAAATGGCATCAATTTTATCCGTAATAGGGCGACCAGAGCGACGTGCATCTTTGACATCAAAATTTCCGGATTGACAACGCTTAAACCAAATTTGTGCTACCCTCACAGACACTGCACTAGGTCCATAAACATCGCAAATTTTTTTCGCGGCTTGCGTTGCATTTTTACCTTTTTTGTAGTAAAATTTTAAAATGTATCGAATTTCTTCATTAGCTTCACTCATCTTTACAGTACGAAAAACAAATAAAAATCACACATTTTCCTAATTTGAATTTGGAATTATCTTCTTTAAAATTTAAACTTTGAATGATACCAAAACCAGCCAGATACAAATAGTATAGCCAAAGAGATTTTATTACAAGTTCATACATACTTTAATGCGAAAAGACTTTTTCCCCAACCTATTATAATAGACGACGTCTGTGGCACGGTAGTCGAGTAGCAGACTGTGACGCTAGACGTTACATGTTTAATTCCCGATGAATGACAAATGTTTGCCTAACTGTTTGAATCTATGTGTAATGGTCCTATGGTTGCAGTATCTAATTACCACGAGACAGTAACTCCCTCACTCCGCTCGTGAGTTAACTCTAGAATCCTTCGTTACATTCGGGATTCAATATAGCGCCCGTGACGCAAAACACTGCTTTATCCCCTCGTTTAATAATTTACTATTATAAACCTAGATGTAGTACATTTTTCATTGCATATTGTTTTATCATTAATCGTCAAACATTATTTTATTAGTGCAGCCATACTAATTCCAAGTTACTTTAAAAACTTTTATGTGGATCTTCATACTCTAGACCCTACATCAACAACAAAACTTTTGAATTGTTTGACACTGTGTGTAAGACCTGTGAAGTTTTTATTTATTTTAGCAACGCCTTTCATCATTGTGAACCCTGTAAACCTACACTGTTGAACTCGAAACTCGACGCTTAAATTGTAAAAGTTTCAATTACGCGTAAATTTTCTTCTCAAATTCAACGGATAATTTTTAATTATTTTTCAAAGTTTGCACCTCGGTATATCTCACCCGCCGCCGTCCAATCCCACTTATTAGATCAGCTGATCTGATGAGGAGGGTCAACCCCTCGCTATGCCAAAGTAGGTAAATTAGAATTCGTACGCGTTTCTGATTTAGACGATATATTTAGCCAAACATATCTAAGTTTTTAGGCCAAAATTCTAGCTAGAATTATGTTCAAAGATTCAAAATTCACAGTTCGAACAAACAGATAGAAGGATGAAACTGCAAAAAATATAAAAAAATATGTATCGGCTTTTACGCTGAAGTTTTGTAATTACCAAAAAAAATTAAGTGCAGCTGCAGTAGTAACCCGAATCGAATAACGCGAGAATATAATTACTTGAGTGTTATAATAGAATAGAATATATTTTTTTAGTTTAGTACTCTAATACGAGCATGAATAAGATGCCATCTTTAGCAAAACATAAAGATATTTTTGCGAAAAATTGTTTCTAGAAACTGACATAGGTAATGCTACCAAATGTTAAGTTTATCAGACGCTGTCGTGTTTTTAGAATCAACGTCATTTTTACCGAATATAAAAAGGGCTTTGTTTTGGGTAAAAAAGATCAAAGATTCATGAGGACAGAATCTAAGCTTCGATTTGTATAAAAAACCACACTACGACATGTTAAGGCGATAAGGAAGGAAATCCTGGAGGTTTCAGACTTATCTGTGCGTTCCTTTAGAGAGTGCAAAAATAACCATTTTATATATACCTGTACTTATTTATATTCTAACTACTTACCAGTGGTTCGCCCCGAAGTGAGATCTCGCGAGTCTCCCATAAAAACAAAAAAGTATTGAGTATTTATTTGTAATCTTTGACTATCAAAATAGTGCCACGAAATGCATAACCAACTTACTTGCTCTACAGTTTCATTCAAATTACAGGTAACGGGAGTTCATGTAATGTGGAAATTCTTTTTTCGGGTAGAAATTGCAGTTATTCGGATCAGACTTTTCCCTACATTTGTATCACTAAAGCTACACGCATACCAAATTTCAGCGCTCGGGGGTCACTGGTGTATCCTGTGGTTGGTGGTGGTGTTATGTTACCCCTCTTCATCCCCAATATCTCAACAACCCCCCCCCCCTACGTTTTTAGCTAATTGGCTCATATCAAAATTGTGCCATCACTACTTACCTAATTTACCAAATTTCACGATGATCGGATAAACGCTTCGAAAATTATCCTTGGACAAACAAACATACATGCAGACATACATACAACGCCGATTTGCCAAAGTTGATTTAGAGATCTCGCTTCGATCGATCAACTAAGTTACGTCGCAAGAAACAGGAGAAACAGGCGATTGCCCAGTATCATTATTCTATGTATTGACATTACTCAGTGACCTACTCATTGGGCAATTCTTGAAATCATTCCAAACTTCTTGATAGTAATAACAATTGGTCGATACAGGCGTAAAATGATGAAGATAATGGTCACTGAATGATTTTCAATACACATAATAAAGGGCTGATTAATTATTGGCAGACGATTAAAGATGAATTTCGTGATTTCAATGAATAAAACACTATTGACTTAGGTTAGAAAAACGAAGCCTTCTGATAAAATATTTACCTTTACAAAGAACATAATTGGTATTTTCTTAAATTTCTAATTATGGTACCGATAATTTTAAAGTGAAACTTTTATTACATCGTCTCAAACTTTTTCGTCTGTTGCATGTCGCGTGACGGTCGGCCGCGGAGTAGGGATAAAGTAAAAGGCGCTCGTCAGAGCAGCCGAGGCCAATATGGCGGCGCCTATAGTTCGCATCAGCTGACCGTGTAGTGTAAATATTACTCATTTGTGCCAACGAAAATTTTTAGTTAAATGTCTATAATGTGAAACAAAGTTTCACTTTTGCCGTGGTTTATAAAACCACATAATCCCTTTTTTCTTTTTATATATTTCTATAATGTTTTACCTTTTGCAAGTATTATGCAAAATCTGGGCAACTGCTCAGGGTAAATATGATTTTTGGACTTTAAAAATCAACCAACTGTGGAATATCTAACAGCTCTGCATACCGAGTAAGAGATTTTAAACTCTACCTCTTGCTATATAATAAATGCGAAAGTTTGGATGTTTGTTTATTTATTTGTTTGTTTGTTACGCAATCACGTCGTAACGGCTGAACCGATTTCGATGAAATTTAGTACGTACGTATATTATAACCTGGATTAACACATAGGCAAATTTTTATCCTATAAATCAGGTCCCTTGTGATAAAAATGGTCAAGTTGCAATAGCGAGTTTAGCTTTATTTCTAGGTTACCTACACATTTAATAGTGTAACGCGTACGAAGTCGCGGGCAACAGTTAGTTTTACTATATGTGTACTAACTCAAATACCAAAATTTGTATTTATAACGTCACATGAAATTGGGTGATCTAAATTTATGATTATTAAAAAATCCTAAATCGTTCATAAATTTTGGGAGATCACCGTAAAACCACACGTTAGGTCGAACTCGTATTTACGTAAACAAATTTATTCATTAATATTTACGCAATAATTCTTCAGGCCACTTATCCCTTTTCAGGATCAAATAAAGGGCATGTCTTCCCTGCCCTTTTCTGTACTTCTTATGTAAATTTATCTATTAGGATAGATTATTTGGATATATTGTTTGTTTCACATATAAAAAACAATATTGCTTGAAATGTGATTGCTCTGTCATATCAAAGAAAGAAAAAACATTTATTTGTGACGGAATAAAACACACACAGGTAAGGTATGTAAGGTACACACAAACAACATATTGTTACAAGCTGAGGGTTCGGGATAAAATAATGGGAATCGATCCAACCAAAATAACACTTTTATTCAACACGATGACGATGAATACACGAACTTGGTCACACGTATCACAACACACTAATTCACACCACTGTTGCACCACTTAAAGTCACCGAAATGTTCGCACGTATAACTAAATCCAGACTGACTCGGGAGCAACTACTGTTCACGCGAGACCCTTCCCACGTCAGTCCTCCAGGGCCTCGCTGAGACTAACTCACTGAGACTCACTCAGACTGACTCACTCAGACTGACTGTCCGGCCATCTCTCCGGCCTATTTATATCGCACACATTTCGATTGTTCGAGAACGATGTCGATCCTTCCAGGAAAGGGTCGGTCCCTCGACACAATGGCCACTCCCCATTCTGCGAAACCACAAACAATAGCAACAATAACACAGCAAGACAAAAGCGTTCGAGAAGGTTCGATTATTACTCATTGTTTAACAGCCTCGGCGTAACAATATTTATACATCTAAAAAACAATACCTAACAAATGTGTGACTCACAATTATACCTAAACGATAGACGTCACAAAAAGACGTCAAATCAGTTTCCCGGTTCTTTAGCTAACATACATATACATACACACTTATACATATCCCAGCATGTTTGCCTTTGCCTAAATGTCGCCAATCGGCCTATATCCAGGGCAAATAAATCAAAGGCAAGTAGTACTGGCTGTCAAAGTGAGAAAATGTGCGGAGAGTTGCTTTTTTAGGCGTAAAGGGGGGTTGGTTTTTGGCGAATTATAGATAGGAAAGGTAAAAATAAATAAATTAAAAATATACCTTGTTACCACAAAAAAGTTAAACAACTGTTTAACGCGTGTTTAAGAAATTCCTTAGTATTTTTTGTATAGGATTTTTTTAAACACGCGCTAAATAGTGTTTAATTTTTTTTGTGGTATAACCCATAACTATTAAAGTTACTTAAACATTATGATCGCTTGATTTGCTTCTAGCGATCATAAAGTTATGAATTGTTGAACACAAAACTTTAAAAGCATTTGTTAAATGCATTCTACTTACATTTTATAAATTCTTATTAAATTCTTATTTATCTATTTAAACGCGGTAATTTGTTGGATTATTTATTTTCCGAAACTATTTATTAATATAGAAGTGGCAGTAAAGCCTCATTCAGTAAAATAAAATAGGAAGATATATCCAACGGTTCTTACTAGGCGATGTGAATACGTGAGGTTACCCCGGCCCCAAATCACGTGCAAGATACTATTACAGCAAATTCAGTAATGGATACACATTTCACACTCCCGAGAGCAAACAGTGCTATTTAGGGTTCCGTATAGCAACACCCAGTGAACATATATTTTCTACTACGTATTTTGTACGACATTAAATGAGAACACAGGTAGGGATGATGGCTAATATGGTTATAAAATTGTTTGTTTTTTTCTGATTCATGCCAATAGAAAACTTTAAATAAAAAAAAAACCTTGATATCTCGTCCTAAAATATCAATAAAACAGCCTGTATAAAATAGATAAACAAATCATATTCATTCATCATGTAAGTAGGTACCTGTTAAACTGACTAAGCGGCATCGTCGTAAAGTCACTGCTCATATTTACGTTAAAAATTGTTTATTGAAAATGTATCGATTACTGGATAAATATCCAAGCTATCAGTATTAATCCCACCTCTAAAATCAGTTAATTCGATTCCGGGTGTGTGTTTTAAATTAATGTCGTACATAACAAAACAGGTTACTATTTCATACTCCTATGGTCAAACTATTTTTCATAGCCACGTGTGCCTACCCCAAGCATTCGAGTTGAGCGAATGATACGGGATATGAACATGCAAACCACCCGCTTACATTCCATCCTTGCTATCAATGACGCCATTTTATTTGTAATTTATGACGTCATGTCCTCCCAAATATCCTACGTGATGTAAGCCGTTATGTGCTGACGAAGGCTATAGAGCTTTTACGATTATATTTGATATCATGTGCCGTGTTTAAAAATTTGATGCCTGGATCATAAAGTGAACTAAACTAAACTGAAATTTTAGGGAGAAATTTTAACTTACTAAATTTAAAATATTACCTTGTGAAAACAAAAAAAATAAACACTGTTTAACAGCTGTTCAATAAATTCCTTACCAATTTTTATTTAGGAATTTTATTAAAACAGTGTTTAGCGGGTGTTATACTTTTTTGTGGTAGGACTAATAAAGTTTAATAAAAAATTCATGCGCATCAAACTGAGAACCACCTCCTGTTTTTGAAGTTGGGCAATAATGTAAAAGTACGTTTGTGCCTCTTCACAATTCATTTTCATTATTGTCAGGTTTAAACTTATTTAATTCCCGCCCCAAAAAAAAAATTGTGCCTAATTTCCAAAATTTTGAAAATTTGTATCACTGGGAAATCTAATTAGATTATGTTACAACTAAAGTGCAATAAACCCGCAAAGTTTTGGGATGAAATCCTCCACAAATTACATTTCCACCTTGTATTATTTAATTTAAATTTTAATCAGAACAATCTGACAGGCTTATGAATGAGTTATGAACTAGGAAAATATTTAAATTTCCTCAAACCCACACTTGGGACTAATTTAGGCAGTTACGAGGATGGGTTAAATACTAATAGGCATTTAAATGATATGGATTTGTTTTGGTTGGGAGACATTTTGGGGACACCGGGTTATTAATAAGTGCGGTATCTTTGGAAGTAACACTGTAATTTGTCTTTTGATTTGACAAGCAGTCTCAAATCCGAACAAAAGAATCAAAATATGGTGTTACTATTTCAAACATAATATTTCACATATTTCGGCGATCCCAAACTCGCTGACAGGCTGGAACCACTGAGTCAACGCCGTGACATCGGATCCTCAGTGTATTCTACCGCCTGTATGTTCTGAGGAACTATTCGATCTCATCCCTTCGTCGAGATTTTACCACCGCACTTCTCGGTAACGGAATAAAGCTCATCTACATATCGTCGACAACTGGGTATCAGTGTAGTAGCGCACCACACGCTTCACGCGATCTTTTCTACCCCATACTTGTAAGGTTTTAGAATCAGCTACCATCTGAGGTTTTCCCGTTAGGCTACCACATGGCACGCTTCAACAGAAATGTAAAGAGGTTTCTACAGGGTAGGGAACGCATCGACAATACCCCGGATGTTGCCAGTGTTAATAGGCGATGGTGACAGCTTACCATCCGGGCCGTAAGCCGGTTTCCCCACGAATAACATTAAAAAAAAATGCAACTTTATTAATAAGAGAAGCTATTCACGTTGCAACGATCGCACAGACCGTTAGACAGACTTGGGTCGTATGCGACAAGTTCGATCGTGAAAGGGGTGTACGTAAAACGGACCTGGGGAGCTATTTTAAATCGTTAGAAACCTGTCAGATCCGAAACCTCAGTTATTGTCGAATTTTAATATCGGATACGAGAACTCGACTCGTTTTTTGTGATTCTTTGAATCCGTGTTGGAAAGATATCAGAGCTTTAAAGTCAATCCGAAACAATTTTAAACTAGCGATTCGGAATCGAAATCGTATCCGACCAAAACTGAGGTTTCAGCGCATTTTCAGTATCAAATGGAAAAAGATAAAATGAGGTAAATATTGGGGACAATCATTTCTGTCTTTACTCAACCAGTAATTTTTGGCGACACCTAAGGGACCTCTATTTGCTGACCCTATCCAAACAAACGTGACATTTCACTTTTTTCCTGAAATTTAACCTTTTTGCCCTACTGCTGGAGGAGGATTGAGTTGTATTGTCGTAGTCATAGAAGTCAAGGCTTGATGCCTGTCAACCATCTGTCAATACAACGTTTAAAGTAGCAGAAAGGTGATGCTGCGCCTACAGATCGTAAAGTTCGTTTTACAATAAGATTTAACCTACAGAGATTTAACTTTACTATACAATTATATTAGATACATAACATAATGTAAATAATGTAAAATGTTTTATGTATGTTTAAAGGTACTCTTACACCGCCGTCTTTGATTTTTGTTTATCCTGTCCATCCAAAGGTTGTCTGGAAGAGATCGCTTTTAGCGATAAGACGGCCCATTGTACCGTATTTGTTGTTTTTTTCCTTTGTTACTGTATTTTTGTTTGGTGTGCAATAAAGAGTGTTTAGTCATAGTCATTCATTCATTCATTATTATAAAAATTTATTCAATATAACCCCACTTGATCTAGAAACAAAATATTGAAATTTTAACCTCATAATTTTGGCTCTTTTGGACAACAAAACGAAAGTATTTTAGATATTTTTAATTGCAATTGAGGAAAGTCAGTATTATTTATGACTTTTCCAAATTTTAAGCCGATAGGTTTAGTAGTTGCTGAGATAATCAGCTGTGACAGACAGACAGACGGACGGATGGACAAAGTCGCACTATATAGGTTCCGTTTTTACCATTTTGGTCCAGAACCCTAAAAAACAACAATGTGGTGAAAGGAGCGACCTCGATACGACAAACGCATAAAGAAGTGAAAAGTAAGGACTTTTAACAACAATATAACTTATTAGCATAATTTTGATATCTTTCAAAGTCTTCCGACCATAATGAGAAATGTTCTGCATTTTTATGAGTTAAGCACTGTTTTTAAGGTAGCGGTGACCGTCATATAACGGATGTAATAAAACTGTGAACTAGATAGAAAAACTGTCATTTATACACCTTCTCACTTTCAGGTGGTTTATAAAATCTAGCATTAAGTTAAACCACGCGATGAAGTAAGTAAATACACACATCAATAATGTCTAGGGATATGCAACATTTTGTTGATTTTTGGCAAAACAGTAACTAGGTATGGTAAAAGTTATTATTTTATGCTGTATATTAATAATAATAAAATACAACTGTTCCATATTATTTTGCAATAAAAAAATTAAATCAACGAAAACTTGAATTATCACAAAATTTACTAGTTTTAATAAATCTATTAAAACTATGCTTTATATTGCCATGACTTTATAAAATTACATTTTTACAAATTTAAAATGGTGTTGCCCCCCCCACCCTCCCCCCCCCTCTGACGTTAGTAACTCATCTTCAACGGTTTATTAATTGATCGAGCTAAGCGAGATCTTCAAATCAACTTGGGTAAATCGGCGTTGTATTACGTATGTTTGTTTGTCCAAGGATAACTTACGAAGCGTTTATCCGATCATCATGAAATTCGGTGCATAGGTAGGTAGGGATGGCACAATTTTGGTGTGACTAAATGAGCTAAAAATGTGGGGGAGTTGTTGAGGTACTGGGGTTCAAGAGCGGTACAAAAAAGAGTCAAGTGGCACGTTTAATAAAAGTTCGTTGTGTGTACATTGCGATCCAGTTTTTATTTTTAGTTTAAACCTTGTAGTTTTTAAATTATTAGCCCTAATAAAAACTGAATTTTGACAAAATTCACAGAGTACACCAGTGTATAGTTGTATAGACAGGTTGTACATAACACGGGGTATAGAAAACATCCAGACCCGGAACAAATATCTGTAGATCATGCAAACATTTGTTTCGCAGCAGGAATCGAACCCGCTCCTTCCGCATGATTCGCATCTTATTATCATCATTATGACATTAGTATTACGTCCTCCTTTTTAGAAAGGCTTATGCAAAAGTGATGCAGTCAAAACAAGAAATTGTATTTGTTGTTCTGAATTTACTCAGCGCCAATCCATCACACCTCAACTTTGATTGATTACATTGCTATTTCATACACCTTTGCGAATTTGTTATTTTCACACATAGCTATGTGTTTTATTTGATAACCTCACTGCACCTACTACCATCTGCTAACTTCCTTTTGAGTTATACCTATACTATACATAAATTTGTACAATAGCAAAATTCAAGTTTCATACATTTTCACATATTTTTTTGTATATTAGGGTTCAATTGTAACAATTTATCAATAATCTTTTGTTGATAAGCTTATGGCGGAGACTGTACTTAATTTATTATTAAATTAGTAAACAAAATCATTATTAATTTAGTTGTTCATAAAAGTGGCAGTCTCATGCCAATGTACTGGCGTGTGGGAATGTTAGGATTTTTCCCAACATCCCCACTAATTTAAATACCGTCCTCCGGCTCCGGTGGGCTCGTCGGGAATATGTCAATAATTATGATCTCTTCATTGATTACCACTACACGTTTACCTATTACATGAGCGTTGTAACTTCATATACAAGCCATGAGTGTTGATTATAGTAGATAGATAGATAACGCTTTATTGTAAAAAAACTCTTAAATTATAAACAAATAACAAGACATGCGGAAATATATGTGGTGGTACTTATCGCTAAAAGCGATCTCTTCCAGACAATCTTTGAATGGATTTCACGAGAACGTTATACGACGTTATCGTACTTACAAAATCGTAATTACAATTTACAAATGAAAATGTTGACAACTGCAAAAGTTAAAAACTGTGACTATATAGTACTTACAGGGGGCAATCGCGCTAATATTGAATGGTGGCGATTCTGTTGTTTACGCTGACTATCTAAAATAGTGTAACATACGAAGGGTCTTATTTTGTTCACACTAAAGATCAAATTAGAATGACATTTAAAGTGGCATTTCTAGTTTACGGACTAGTTTTAGTGATCAATTAAACTGGTGTTGACTAAAACTAGCCAGCAAACACACCATCTTATTTAAAAAAAAAGATTGTATGGTTTTATGAAACCACGGTAAAAGTGGAACTTTGTTTCACATTATAGACATTTAACTAAAACTTTCGTTGGCACAAATGAGTAATAAATAGTCCATACACTACACGGTCAGCTGATGCGGACTATAAGCGCCGCCATATTGGCCTCGGCTGCTCTGACGAGCGCCTTTCACTTTATCCCTACTCCGCGGCCGACAGTCACGCGACATGCAACACACAGACGAAAAAGTTTGAGACGATGTATTAAAAGTTTCACTTTAATACTTAAATTTACAAATATCACTCTAATTTGATCTTTAGTGTAAACAAAATAAGACTGCAACAGAATCGACACCAATACCAAAGTAAAACCGAAACAAAAACGATATGTTATGCATATTTCGTATTGCGCTGACACGCGTGACGTCACTCAAACCAACGTGAAACCAAACAACGTTAGACACGTTCAAAATTTAGCGCGATTGCCCCCCCCCCCCCCCCCCCCCCCCCCCCCCCCCCCCCCCCCCCCCCCCCAGTTGTTCTACGAACTTCGTAGCGCCGTAGCACTGGCTACGAGCGATCACGCGTTCGTTCTTGGCTACCCTGTTTTGCCCAGCTAATCATTTATTTTTACAAATGACAAAATAAAGTGATGTTTTTGGTATAACAAACATCCATAGGCTTTCATTTAATTCTTATTTCTATTTCCTTTTTAACCGACTTCAAAAAAGGTGGATGTTCTCAATTCTTCGGAATCTTTTTTTTTCCTATGTATTTTCCTTGATTACTTGAAGACGCCGGGACCGATTCGAGAAATTATTTTTTTGTTTAAAAGGGGTATACTTCTTGGGTGGTCCCATTGACACCAAGTCAGAATCTGATGATGGGATCCCAAAAAATCGAGGGCAAGCTTCAAATTTTATAGGGACGCAATTCGGTTTTATGTTTTTACCTCAGACCTTCGTAATTTATCAACCGATTTGGAAAACTCCTTTTTTTATTTGAAAGGATATATATGTTATATTAGTTTCACAGAAGTTTCATTAAAATCAGTTAAGTAGTTTGGTTAAATTGGTTATATCTTTGTTAAAAAGTAACTTGTATTTCTAGCCTGTATGAGTCAATGGCCTTAAATAAATAATTTTTATTTTATTTTATTGTATAGGCTACGGCAACTGATTACCACCCGGTGGGTCGTAAACTTATTTGCTACCTCAGTGGTAAAAAAGATCAAAGATCGTCTGGAAGAGATCGCCCGTCCATTCTTCCTTTGATCTAAAAGTTTTACATACTAATACATACTATAAATTCGAAATTTTGGAACTTGGTTTATTTGTTTGTTTGTTACTCAATCATGTCGTAATGGTTGAACCGCTTTAGATAAAATTTAGTATTTAGATAGATTATGATCTGCATGTAAACGTAAGTTTATTTTTTATTAACAAACCATGCGTGCGAAGCTGCGGTTAGAAACTAGTGTATAAATAAAGACATTATCTATCTTTATCATCAAATTTTCCAAAACGCTCCACCGAACGGTTTTAAGCATACAAGCTAGATACAACAAATTATAAGAAACAAATAAAATGTTTAAAGAGCGGTCGTATCGCTAAATAAAGTGATCTCTTCCAAACACTCAATTCTACTAAACCAATCACTTCACTATGACAATGGTATGGTGTCATCGCTATCGCCACCGTAGATACCTTGTGGTATTCTACATAATATTTTTTCAAACATCGCCCTTATGACAACGCCATTAAAAATTTGGCAGACATGACAGAATCAACAATCATAAATCGTTAAATAATGGTATGGCTTTATCTTTTTTCTTATAAATTTGCAGAAGGCCCCAGGTGGAGATGAGTTTTTATTAATGGAAGATTGACTGAGACTCTTTTTATGCACTCATTTGTTTAGACATCACGCCTGTAGCTCTTTAATGCTGTTTTTTATGTTAGTGAGTATGTAAATTAGCGTTGGCGTCCTTTGAATATTTTAATTAGAAAAAAATGTTGCCACTGCCCTATGAGAATTTACTCATAATTACATTGCTTAAACCAAAACTAAGTTTTAAAAATTGCAACATTATAAGTTACGCTCAAGGCATCTCACGAATGATTTATAAATTAAAAGTAACTTATGTCTCAGTCCAGGTCTCAATCAATCTATATATCAAATTTTATAGAAATCAGTCCCGCCGTTTAATCATAAAAACGTAACAAACAGACAGAGGGGTGTGGATGTCTATGGTATCATTGCACATAATTTGTTGCCCGATTTGTATGATTTGACAACTCTCTTAATCATATTTAGGCACTAAATATGACTAAGTTGACAGGTAAGACAGTTAAATAAAAAGCTTAAGTTATAAAGCTACCGTCCTTTAACGTACTCGTAAAATCCAGTCCATCCAATGATTGTCTGGAAGAGATTGCTTTTAGCAATAATACCGCAAATTGTACTATCGCGTATCTAGTTTTAAGTGTTTTAAATATGATTTGTTAAGTTAAGTGTGGTATACAATAAAGCGTTTTCTATTCTATTCTAAGATGTTGCGCAATTTGGCTTAAGACAAGAAGAAATGAAATGTGATTAATTTATTTGTATACGGTAGAGTACATTGTAGTGTTATGTATATGTGAGGAAGGAGTACACACATCTATGTACGTCCGTACCCGTTTCCCCTCCAACAATAAAAGTTACAAGCAATTACTACGTATATTTTCAAAAGTATTTTTATTGTCTGTGACAATTCCCCGCTACTTGAGAGAAACGACGCAGGAAATGCACTAGAGTATCTAAATGTCTACCTAAAGTACACCCCACACTTTTATGTGAGACTGAGCTGACATTGTTTTTAACGACTCTATGTAAGTTGAGTGCGGTTTTTAAGAACGTGTCATGTTTTAAAGGAACATAAAGTTACAACGTTAACTTGTGATAGGAAAAAATGAAATACGACTATACAGGATGTCCCAGAACTAGTATGTTATTCCGAGGGGGGGGGGATTCCGGACACTTAGGAGAACAACAATAGTTCTACAACTTTTGTAAATTCGATGATTTTCATTGAAGAACAGTGCAGCAAAGTTTGCTTGAAAACTGAACGTACGAGAAGTGGTGATAACTCTAAAATCAGCTGTTTATTGTACTCTGAGCTTGACCTGAAAATGAAGCATCGTTTGAGTTCACGCTAAACACAAACATAAAAGTTGCCTACACATTGTGATACCTTTGAGAGGTAAGTTGATTTTTGTTTTTGTTACGATTAGTTGTTATTTTTATTAAGATTCTTGCTTGTTTTGTGTCAAATGTGTCAAAAACAATTAAATGCAGAAAACCTGATAATTAGCGAATACTTAATAGGATATGCGTTAATGATGACGATGATGATAACATGTTCATATTTCATTATTAAAATAACTTGATTCGGATCTTCATCGAAAATCAAAGTATTAGTTACCTAACTTACAACATTTAACAGACCATACCTCGGTAGCGACTTATCTATCCCTAACAGACTAAAAAGTGTTTAAGTAGGTAGTTACCTACCTACCTGCTTACCGTGTTATGTGATTTTTGTTAAGTGCCGTGATAAACTTCAAAATTCTAAACTTCAAAAACGTGCCGATTAATTAAATGGTATGTACCTACCTACCTAAGATCTCAAAAATCGTCAAGCCAGACGGGACTTGAACCCGCAACCTTTATTTTGATAGGTACGAGAATGCATAACCATCGCCTACTGATGTATGTAGGTACCTATCATGTGTGAATATGAATACCACACTCAGTACGTCAGACAGAAGGAAAAATTTAAAGTCGCGCGGATTTATGTAGGTAGGTAACGTACTTACCTACTTGGAAACATTGTTGGGAAATTAGGGTTGTCAAATTTATTTTTTGAAATAAAATAAAAAGCTTTGTATTGAAATGTGAAAATAAGAATTCTTAGGCGTTATACCTTCACGACTGTTCATTTTCATGGTGCAAATCACCCCGTTCGGGCTTAACATACTAGTTCCGGGACACCCTGTATAAATCCCAATGGACATCTTCAATTTTACTTAGTACACAGTAAAGAGTTCAAACAATATGTTTGATACATGAGTTCTGCAAAAGAATTACAATTTAATACGTGACAGGTTGAGTCAGAAGGTCCTTTCAATTATTCTAAATCTTTAATATATTTTAAAAACTACACACGTCCAAGATTAATCCCTTTTCCTTGTCAGGATTTTGCAACCACCTCACGTTGCGAAATATTAGCTGAAAAGCTGCCCGAGGCTTTCACCAGAATCAGGTAAAGCTACCATTGAAAAAACAACGCAAAATGAACTGCATTGACCAACACGATATTCAAGTGAAATTCCACTCTATTCCTCCGTACTCGAGTTCACTTTTACGTGAAATTGATGTATTGCAGATAAAATCAAGGTAGTTTAAGCTATTGTTGGAGGAGCAAGTGCTTAGCTATTGTTTTCAGTGGTCAGTGGATTTGTACGGCCGAAGCACTCGAATGAAAACTAGTCCGTTTAATTTTCATCTTGGCTTGCAGTCAGTTTATCAGTTTTATACGTTTATATAAAGGTATTTGTTGTTCTCGTAAGTGTCGAGAATCGCAGAAAGAAATCGTAGTTTAAAATCGGGTACTCTATAAACTAAAGTTTAAAAAACGGCTCACTTCGTTCACAATGCTATTCTAGTCTTCAGATACCACACCGTCCGTTGTACAAAGCGAGTCCAGATTTGAGCGCGACCAAGATGCTCATTAACAGCTAGCCGTTAGCACCCCCATTGTCCCGTCGTCTAAGGGTGTCTAAGACAATCTTGACACTGGACGCTCAAAACGATTTTGTTTCAGTTAAAGTCTGAAACATTTTTTTTTATCTAGCTTATGCTGTCCCACTGCTGGGCAAAGGTGCGATGACTTGGACGCTTTTTACAGGAACTGGCAGAATTGGACAAAGGATCGCATAAGTGGATAAGTGGAGAGATGAGGGGAATAATAACAGTATCAAATTTTAATTTCTATCATGACACTTATACTTTTAAGATGTTATGTTGGTGGAGGAAGCTCTTGCGGCTTTTCAGTGGAGCCGATGGTGGCTGATGGCTGCAGAGTGGGTGCCGGTCGTCAGTTTCCTGCTTACTTTTTTCAACACTGTAGCAACCTCACGGCGAACGCTTGATGGTGCAATGCCTGCATAAGGGTAGAGCATTTTGAGCGGGTTTAGGCAGCCTGTTATAATCCTGCACGTATCTTTAAGGGCAGTGTCTAACTCCCTCGCATGGGTAGACCAGTGGCACACTGGGCAAGCAAATTCACCTGCTAATATTACTATTACTAGTGGTTCGCCACGAACTGAGATCTCGCGAGTCTCCCATAAAAACAAAAAATATTCGTAATCTTTGACTATCAAAATAGTGCCACGAAATGTCTAACCAACCAACTTGACCTACAGTTTCATTCAAATTACAGGTAACGGGAGTTCATGTCATTTGGTGATGCTTTTTGGGGGTAGAAATTGCAATTATTCTGGATTTCAGACTTTTGCCTATATTTGTGTCATTAAAACTATACGCATACCAAATTTCAGCACTGTGGGGTCACTCGTGTACCTTGTGAATTTTGTCAAAGTTCAGTTTTTATTATGGCTAATAACTTAAAAACTACAAGATTTAAACTAAAAATAAAAACGAGGTCGAAATGTACTTACCTTTTATTAGACGTGCCATTTGACCGGATAGTCTCATTTTGTTTTTTTTTACCCCTCTTGAACCCCAATATCTCAACAACCCCTCAACATTTTAGCTCATTGAGTCACACCAAAATTGTGCCATCAATTTTGACCAAATTTCACGATGATCGGAGAAACGCTTCGAAAGTTATCCTCGTACAAACAAACATACATACATACGACGCCGATTTGCCCAAGTTGATTTGGAGATCTCGCTTTGCTCGATCAATAATTATAAAGTAACACAGAGCAGAGATCTTTACATATCCAATGGGAGAAAAAGTTCATAGCGATAAGGTGACTTCTAACAACAGCAGAACTAGTGAGAATGATCCGTCCTTGGCAATAAGATGTTATACACCGATGATACCCAAAGTGGTATTTATCGACCCCCATGGGTCGACTAATATTTCCAAGAGGTCCATGTCATCGAACATAAATACAGGGGGTACACGATAACGGATCTCATTTCAGCAGGTGTTAATAATTTTAGCAGGTTGATTTTACCTTGTTTTTGGCCTTTCATGAATAGAAAAATCCACATACCTACACACAAAGTACCTATTATTTTTTAAGTTTTTCATACTACAGTTAATAAAATAAATATTTCAAAGTGAGTAGTACCACAGTATGTGTACTATGCCAAATTTTTAACTGTCAAAAACTCATTAAAGTCGATGAAATTGCAAATAATTAGTATTAAGTGAGCAAGGGGTAGACCTAAAACCGAAAAACATGGCAAATGGTCTACGAGACAAAAAGTTTGGGGACCTCTGTTGTACACTATATCAAGGCAGGTTGTATTTCTTATTAAACTTTACCTCCAGTAAGCAAATAGTTCTAGAGTCCAATGCATTCACTGCAGGCGTTATAAACGCAATTAGTTGGTTCCAGAAATAAATTGTGCTAAGATAATTGAATCTTTCGCACCCATTACTTAGAGCCTTCTTTGAAACGGTCCAAGAGATATTACAGAAATCTAAGGTCCTAAGTGACATTATTGATCGAGCGATTATCGTGAAATTTGATACATTTATACATAGGTAGGTTGTGATGACACAATTTTGGGGGGGGTTGAGATATTGGGGTTCAAGAGGGGTAAAAAAACAAAATAGGACTATTCAGTCAAGTAGCACGTTTAATAAAAGGTCTTGTGAGTACATTTCGACCCCGTTTTTATTTTTAGTTTAAACCTTGTAGTTTTAAAGTTTTAGCCATAATAAAACTAAACTTTGACAACATTCACAAGGTACACCAGTGACCCCACAGTGCTGAAATTTGGTATGCGTGTAGCTTTAGTGACACAAATATAGGGAAAAGTCTGAAATCCAGAATAACTGCAATTTCTACCCCAAAAAAGGATACCAACCAATATGAACTCCTGTTACCTGTAATTTGAATGAAACTGTAGCTCGAGTTAGTTGGTTATATGTTTAGTGGTACTATTTAGATAGTCAACGATTAGGTACAAATAATATTTTTTTGTTTTTATGGGAGACTCGCGAGATCTCAGTTCGGGGCGACCAACTAATTATACGAGGAATTACCGTTAACGAACGAAGGCGTTAATGACAGTTTAACGGATGATTAGTTTAATTTTGCTGGCACCTGTAACAGGAATCTCAAACAGCGACCTTAGAACAGGAAATTTCTATTTTAAGATAAGGATTTTTCTATTTCGTCGGAATTGTTCCACTCATCCATCAGCTAACAAACATTTTTCTACCCCAACATTTGTGTACGAGTTTTCGTATTTTCTTTCTGCATAAACTGTGACAAAAACAGCACGAATTTGCGTATTCAAGATTATCTATTTCACATATAAATAAATCTTCGAAATCTTGCTTATTTTCTTTTGCCTCTCTGAGAACCACAGAGTATGTGACAATGTAAAATGTGTGCAGTACCACAAAAAAAGAATACAAATATCAACGTTTACAATCAGGAACATAATTTGCAAATACTTCACACAAAAATGCAAATTTTCATATTACCATTATTATAAGTACAGGATTTCTCATGTACCGTTTTATCAGTGTTTCGACAGTCAATGTTTCGGTTGAATCCGTGAACCTTCATCAGGGTGAGTGCGAACCGCTCCGAACAACGTCTCGCCTGATAAATCCCGCATTTATAATAATGATCGAAATAAATTACGAAAGTTTTCCATGTAAAATTTTATATTATGGTGCTCTAAACGAACATTTAATTTGGAGTTTTTGTTAAAAGACATAATGCTTATCAAACAACATATGTGACCGAACGAAGTTATCCTTGGACAAACAAACATACATACATACGTTGAACGTCAATTTGACCAAGTTGATTTGGAGATCTCGCTTCGCTCGATCAATAATATATAGAATGACATCCAGTCCCGGAACAAATATCCGTAGATCAACATTTATTCCGGAGCGGGAATAGAATCCGCTACCTCCTCGTCTTAGCCGGCTATTTGACCACTGAGTCATCAATCGCGCATCGAACAACATATGTGTGTGTAATTACATGTGAAAATGGCAATACAACCTTGTCACACTGCTGGCATGGCCGTTGCCATGCCATGAAGGCGATTGCAAAGTCGGCACAATGTCGCAAATGTGTGCGTGAATTCGGTAGTTACGAGCGGTCACTACACTTCAGGTACGGTCGTGTTAGTTGCATTACTGTAGAATGTACAGTGGGTTTTCTCGATTGTTCCACAATACCGACGTGTGGAGGCTTCATTTATAGCACAAAGGGTTGGCGGCGACGCGTGAAAAATGTCACAGCGACGACATCTCGCTATCGACTCGTTATCGAGATGTGACATGTCGACCAACTCCTCCGTGTCAACTCCGAGCGTGTCAGTAGTTAACATAAAATCAGAGTTTAGATTATTATCCATGATAAAGTCACACGAGCATTTTACTATACACGTTGTATAGTAAAATGCTCGTAAAATTGACTTTGTTAATGGATGTTTAGTAGAATTTAAAAAAAAATATGATTTTTAGCAACTTCGCTCAGAAAAGCCGGGAAATAACTGAGGTGCACGGGCCTAAGCCAAGTGTCCCTCAGTGGTTCGGGTGGCACCATTTTGTACCATTGTACATGGTAATGCAGGTGCCAATTCGGTGGATAGGGCAGTCTCTGAGAACTTTATTACAATCCTGCAAGTATTCAAAATTACTGCCTTCTGCAATAATAATTATACGCCTGTTGTGTCCCAACGCAGGGCAAAGGCCTCCCTCCCCTAAAAAAATAAAATATACATATTTTAATTAACTTTAATTTTTAAATAGAACTTAATTGGGGTTTTTAGCCAATAAAGTATTTTGGCCTTTATTTTGTTTATTTTGACGACCTCCGTAGTACGGTGGGCGAATAGCCGACTGAGACGCAGGAGGTAGCGGGTTCGATTCCCACCGTGGAACAAATGTTTGTATGATCAGATAGATATTTATTCCGGGTCTGGATGTTTTTCTATATATTATAAGTATGTATTTATAAAAAAAAGTATATAAGTTTCTATCAGTTATCTGGTTCCCATAGTACTGTACTTAGTTTGGGGTTAGAGAGCGCTGTGTGAAATGTCTAGCCATATTTTTTTTAATCACGTCCTTTTTAGACTAGCACTAAATTGAAAATCCAAGAAAAACCTAAATAAAATTAAGATTTCATCCTTATAGTTTGGATCACAAGTAACTCTTTAACAAAAATATCACCATCTTAACTACAGAACTGATTTTTATGTAATTTCTATGAGAACAATGTATGAAAGTACTAGCTTCCGCCAGCGGCTTCACACGCGTGGTTTGTCAATAAAAAGTAGCCTATGTGTTAAGCCAGGTTATAATCTACGTACATACCAAATTTCAATGAAATCGGTTCAGCCGTTACGACCTGAAAGATTAACAAACATCCACGCATACATCCAAATAAAAAAGTTGTCCAAATCGGTTGATAAATTTCAAAGGTCTGAGGTAAAAACATAAAACCGAATTGCGTCTCTATAAAATTTGAGGGTTGCCCACGCTTTTTTTGGGATTCCATCATCAGATCCTGACTTGGTGTCAATGGGACCACCTGGAAAGTATACCTCTTTTAAACAAAAAAATAATTTCTTGAATCGGTCCAGGCGTCTTCGAGTAATCGGAGAACATAAAAAAAGATTCCGACGAATTAAGATCCTCCTTTTTTGAAGTCGGTTAAAAAGACTAAACGCCAGACCTTTCTTGAGATCTGGCGAAAAATCTTTTCTAATTTTCCTTAGCATAACAAAATAAGTTAAAACTTTTTCTCGTAAAATCTGAGGATTATCTCAAATCTCACTTACCACAGGAGGAGAAAAGGAGAAAATAAAAGAAAACTTTACAAAGTACTCTAACTTTGTACGTGCATCTACAATGAAATGAGCTCAGAAATAAATACATTTACAAATATATTCACAGCAGAAATAATTACAGGAATGGAACGAAGGCTATGTGGGGTACTAGTGGGTACTATAATTGTTTCTGTAAGAACAGGTCTTCGTTAAAAACGGCTTTGTGCTTCTAATGAGATGCTGTGAAAATTTCAAGATTCCAACTTTTATTTCATACCGAAATGGAAAGAATCCATAACACTGTCAAAAAAGGTCTGATAGGTAAAGACTTCGGTAGAATTGCATTTGTATCTATAACGGCCATTGTACCTGTTTTTACGTGTACTGTTTTATTTAAAACTAGCTGTTGCCCGCGACTGTGTACGCATTACACTACTAAATGTGTAGGTAACCTAGAAATAAAGCTAAATTCGCTATTGCAATTTACTTGATACCCAATTTTTATTCCGTGAGACCTAATTTATGGGATAAAAAGTAGCCTATGTGTTAATCTAGGTTATAATCTACGTACATACTAAATATAGGTAATTACGACGTGATTGAGTAACAAACAAATAAATAAACAAACATCCAAACTTTCGCATTTATAATATTAGTGTGATCATTATTATAAATACGGGATTTATCACGTACTGTCTTATCGGTGTTTCGACCGACAATGTTTCGGTTCAATTCATGAACCTTCATCAGGGTGAGTGCGATCCGCTCCGAATAAGGTCTCGTCTCGCACTGCGCGCCGCAGCCCTCTGCGCACGAGTAGACGGGTTAGTGTGATGTTTAATGATTTTAATCATCTTTCTTTCCATTTATCTGTTGTAAATGTATTATATATGGCAAACAAATTATTGTCTATATCTATATAAATTAAAGGTTCTATATTTATCAGGTGGAGGACTTCTCAGAGCCCCACTCTAAGACGAAGAGACACGCCCCGGCTTCGTACGAATTTCAAAATGAAATAGAGCTTCGGTCTTGCGTTCATACAAAAATCCTAAAAAGATAGATCCATAGAAAAAAGCACTTTCAGAAAACTTCTTTAGACGCGTTGGGCATTTTTTGAGATGGGGAAAAACTATTGAACTCGCGACACTGTTACCGTTACCGACACCTCTGTATATGAAGTGAAAATTTCTTTAGGCACGTTGGGCATTTTTTGAGATGGGGAAAAACCATTGACTCGCGACACTGTTACCGTTACCGACACCTCTGTACATAAGTATCTCGTAATTGTTCAAGTTTTCACTTCTGTTGGCACTCCCGGAGTGTCACTTTTTTTAATTTACTTTTGTACCAACCTATCCAGAAAATTAATAACAGAATAACAAAAAAGGATTGTGTGGTTTTATGAAACCACGGTAAAAGTGAAACTTTGTTTAACATTATAGACATTTTTCCTCGTTGGCACAAATGAGTAATAGTCTATACACTATACGGTCAGCTGATGCGAACTATAGACGCCGCCATATTGGCCTCGGCTGCTCTGACGAGCGCCTTTCACTTTATCTCTACTTCACGGCCGACCGTCACGTGACATGCAATACACAGACGAAAAAGTTTGAGACGATGTAATAAAAGTTTTACTTTAAACAATTCAACTCCGCCGTGGCATTTTCCGGTTTTTGCGTTACTAATGCACAACAATTGTTTTTTTATAGATATAATTAGATTACAAACTAAAAAAGCTTACATAAGGGGCATGTACAAATCGCTCGTACTATGCAGTTTTTGTTGTAACATAAGTTTTATATGAGGTAATGTATTTCTCAAGTATTTCTTAAAGTTTAATATTGAGCTTAAAATGTCATAGTCATCGTAACGGCAGTTCATTTCGCGTCGGCTATAAAGCTTACCTTCTGTAACACTTTCTCCTTATCGTAAAATAGTTTATTAAAAATCTGATTCAATTTTGCGGTACGAGGTTTGATCAGCAGATAAAAATAGTTTTCATCACAGAAATTCATTAACTTTAAGCGATAAGACTTAACATACAATTTATAAATTCGTTAAAACTATGAGTAAACAGAAGTAAGAATAAGTGATTTTTCAAAGAAACGAACATTAACCGTTTTTTCCGGTCTGTATTTAAGTTTCCTACTTAAATACAGAAATAAACATTTAGTTTTTTTAAACGAAAACTCTGTGTCTTTAAGCTAGATACATAGAGACTCTTATGAAAAGAGTTTTAGTATGTGAGTTTTTTAGTTTTCTTAAAGAGAGATATCGTAAGGTATCTGTTTATATTTTGGATGGATATCAAAACTGTTTATTTCCGTATCTTTTTAACATTTTATTCGAAATTTCTTAACATAACTCAACTATATGTACAACATAAAAAACAATTTTTTTAAGAGTACTTAACTCTATTTTGACATTTTGACCCCCACCACTTTGTCTGTTTTAGCAACCAAAATGAATATATTTTTGAATTATTTGACTTGCAATAGAGGAGGGTCAATATTATTTATAAACTATTCTAAATTTCAAGTCTAATAGCTTCAGCAATTGCTGAGATAATCAGTTCTGACTCTGACATACGAATGGATAAAGCCGCACCATAATGATTATTATATACCTACCGGTGTTTGGTAATATACTGATAATATTCAAGTGACAGTTTCTCAAAACATAAAAAAGACTTCTCGAAAAAAAATATCAGTTATGTTAACAAATTAAAAAAAAATCGACTATGTTTAGGTGATTAATTCGATATAAAACTTACTGCCTACTCTTGCAATCGACATCCAAAAATAAAGACCGATTTGATATCTCTTTCTGAAATGGCTGCGGGTTTTGGGTTAGATAGGGACTACAAGTGATCTCTCGAGACGTCACCAATACAGTATCTGTGATTAGATGGCAAACATTATGCAATAGCACAATATAAGTTTAATAAAGTGTTTGTTTTTACATGGCAAAATAAACTTCACATTTCTATAGAAAATATTTCAGAAATTAATTTATTATGCTCATCAAAATAACCCCTTCCATTTTTGTGGGTATATTATCAAACACCCTATATACCAACCACCATTTTTATAAATATATATAGATAATTGTCACATAAAGTACATAGTACTGTATTTTGCCAATGTAGAGTGGCGTGCATAGTGTTTTTGTGACAGCCCTGATAATGGAAATGACTTATCGGATGATTGAATCATTACTGACTACCGTGCAAATACTAATTAATTTAACACTGACACTCCAATTTCATGAAACGAGTTGTGGTTTTAAGAAAGATTTAGATACAATTACTATATTTATTAGAAGAAAGAATATAATAATAAATAATTCCATTCAGACGACAATAAAATAGTTACATGAAAGTAAATAACTTATTCTACGGCCAATAAAGATGTATACTAAAATACCTAAAATACATCATCATCGTCATCATTCTCAGTCCGTGCCGACCCACTGCTGGGCATCGCCTCTCCTTGTTTCTGCCACTCTTCCCAATCCTGTGCCAGTCTGAACCACATACGACCTACGGACTTATGGATGTCGTCGACCCATCTCGCTGGTGGTTAATAAAATACATAATATAATAAAAATACATAAACACTGCTATTTTGGACGTGAGTTCTCGGTGTTTGATATCCGTCGGATATTACGAAATACGACACCCTTCGGCCCAAAACCTTCCTTCACGAAGGCCGACAGATGATGGCTCGGCACTCCCACCACGAACGAATTAAAATTAACCTTAATAATAAAAATACTTAATTATAAATATTAAACAGATGATTCATTTATAGATTAAAATTACTAAATACTTGTAGAAGTTATTTTTTCATAGTGTGTATTTTGTAGCACTTTTGAATTATAACGGGTGAATTTGTTAGCTGTTTACAAATTCAGAATATATAATTTTCGAAATAGAACAAACTATATTATATATTGCCTCGTAGGTCATGCATGTTATTAAAGTGCCCTACGATGATACGAATTTTTTTTACTCAAACAAATAAAATAAAAAACGGTGCACTGCCCTACATCCATCCACCAACTTGAGGCATACAGGTGTAATGCCTTATACCGGCACCCATTATTATTATTTTCAGTCTCCTATGTATACTGCTTGGCTCAGAATTTCCCTAACTTTTTTCCGTTCTACTAATACTGACGAGAGCGGAAACCATGTAAAACCATACCCATTTCCTGGAGTTCAATACTTCAACTCAGGAAATATTTATCAATAAATTACCTAATAGGTCTATAAAACCTTTAGATTTATCATGAGATTGAGGCCCGTATAGTAACTTAATTCTATGAGATCGAATCAGAAATCAGGAGATTCTTAGACGAACCAAAGTCACATAGCACAAAGGATTAGAAAGATGAAGTGGCGGTGGGTAGGGCACATAGCACGAAGAACTGACGGCCGTTAGGCAGAAAGTTTCTCGAGTAGAGATCACGTGGCACGCACTGGAAAGCGCAGTGTAAGACGTCCCCCCACCCATCTATGGTGGAGGCCTATGTTCAGCAGAGGATGTCCGTTGGCTGATATGATGATGATGATAAAGAATCGAAATATCTGACTTTACATTAGTAATTCAGACAACGCTGGTCCAAAACGGAATGCACCCTTAGCCAGAATAATGTACCAAGTTCTGCCGATTATATTCTATAAGTTACAAGTTATTCGCAAGGGATCCTTTGGGAAAACAGGTGGGTTAAATTGAAAGGAGTGGGGTGAACCCTTTTACTTTTACCACAATGGTTCCGTTTAGCAACAAGGCAACGAACACAATAATTATCATGTTCTATTTATGGTCAGGTATAACAGGGTGATTAAGAAATAACAACTGCGCTGAGGTCAAATAGGGTTCTATATCTATAGGGTACTTTGTTATTATGCATGTTAACCTAAGTGTGTTTTTAATACAAAAACTTAAGCGTACTATATTTCTACCTATCCATAAATAAATTAAGAATTAGTTCCATCTAGCGTAATTGATGGCGCTGTCTGGAGATAACCCGCGAAAAGATATAGTCTAAATGCCAAAATTCCAAAGACATAATTATCATACATCAAAATTTATCTAAAATAATCTCACTTATACAAACACTAACACGGCAATTGACATTGACAATTCACTTTTCTTGTCAATCAGCTTATGACAGAGCAACGCCATCTGTTAGCACTTATAAAAACATGGCCGTAAATCCCTAATTACATTAACTACACTGGTTAAATACAACTAAAACTTAGTCTACATGAATAAAAGTTTACCAAACTCACAGAAAACCCAAAAGTTACACAAAACGTGTGACGATATAAAGACTAATTTACACGACAAGAACCATTTATGCAAATTGTACCTTCGACTACCGAGCGATTAAATCAGCAACAATAATTTCGTTGTCGTCTCCCGGGAAATTATGCAACAAATCTAAAACCATTAAACAAGTGGTTGAAGTTACAAATGTATAATTTTCTCAGTGTGAAGCAAGAGTGGTACAACTTTTTTATGTTACCTCGTTTAGAACCAGTTTGTGGACGAAGTAAGTTCGTTTTCTTATGAATAATTCTAATTGGAGATTCAGGAGTTCATTTTTGTTTTATTACTTCTGCAAAGCAATATTATTGTTCATTAAAATTTTTTAATATATTTTTCAGCATAGGGTGCTTATTTTTATAAGACTAAAATAAACATCGCAGGTAGCTGTCGTGTTTCGTCTTTTTCGATCTAATTTAAAACTGATTGTCAAAGAAAAAGACACAATTCATTAAATTTATCAAAATATAGGTACTATATATAAATACGCTACAACCTGTTTTGTTATGTACGACATTAATTTAAAATAGACATCCAGCATCGTATTAACTGATTTTAGAGGTGAGTTTAATACCGATAGCCTGAACATTTATCCGGTAATCTATACATTTCTAATTAACAATTTTTAACGTAAATCGGCGGCGCCTTTGCGCCGATACCGCTTATTCAGTTTAACAGGCACCTTACATGGCGAATGAATATAATTTGTTTACCTATTTTATACTGGTTATTTCATTGATATTTAAGGAGTTCACGTTAAGGTTGTTTAAAAATTTTAATTCTATGGAGTGAAATTAATTTGAAACCCCTATTTTACAACAATACAAGCCATTAGGCCTACCCGTGTTTTCATTTAATGTCGTACATAACAAAACACGTAGTATAATGCAAGAGCTAAACTAGTTACACGTTAATAACATTACCAACTAAACGAACCTCGAAATAAAACGCTGAATCCTAAACTTTTTTCACGTTTGTGTCCTCTTCTGCACATTATTTTAAATATCATTTTGCACCTGAATTTAAATATTCTCTACAAATTGTCACAGACACTGAAGCATAAAATAATAAAACGTTGTATTTAATTTTGTTTACGAAATTAGTGTATCTGTTGTACTATATATTTTTTAAACGAGGTAACGGCATAAGTCGTTCTTGATGCGTACAGCTAAGGTATGGAACACTTTGCCGTCGTCTATTTTTCCTAAAGAATACAATCCGGGCCTCTTTAAGGTAAGAGTAAATAGGTTTCTTCTAGATCTTCGTGCTTCATCTTAGACTACATCATCACTTACCATCAGGTGAGATTGTGGTCAAACGAAGTTATACCCAATTAAAAAAAAAAAGAAAAAAAGTCTATTCCCAACTAATGTTAAGCGGTTACATTATAACATTGAATTACCTACCTCGCAGGTTACGTACGCCAAACTAAGACTTGACCAACACGGAATTGCATAGCGCCCATCACCCTGAGATATAAATGTGAAAAGTCTCATGTGCCTGAATTGCATAGCGCTTATCACACTGAGACATACATGTCAAAAGTCTCATGTGTCTGCATTGCATAGGACCCGTCACCCTGAGACATGCATGTGAAAAGTCTCATGTGCCTGCATTGCATAGCGCTTATCACCCTGAGACATACATGTCAAAAGTCTCATGTGTCTGCATTGCATAGCGCCCATCACCCTGAGATATAAATGTGAAAAGTCTCATGTGCCTGCATTGCATAGCGCTTATCACCCTGAGACATACATGTCAAAAGTCTCATGTATCTGCATTGCATAGCACCCGTCACCCTGAGATATACATGTGAAAAGTCTCATGTGCCTGCATTGCATAGCGCTTATCACCCTGAGACATACATGTCAAAAGTCTCATGTGTCTGCATTGCATAGCGCCCATCACCCTGAGATATAAATGTGAAAAGTCTCATGTGCCTGCATTGCATAGCGCTTATCACCCTGAGACATACATGTCAAAAGTCTCATGTGTCTGCATTGCATAGCGCCCATCACCCTGAGATATAAATGTGAAAAGTCTCATGTGCCTGCATTGCATAGCGCTTATCACCCTGAGACATACATGTCAAAAGTCTCATGTATCTGCATTGCATAGCACCCGTCACCCTGAGATATACATGTGAAAAGTCTCATGTGCCTGCATTGCATAGCGCTTATCACCCTGAGACATACATGTCAAAAGTCTCATGTGTCTGCATTGCATAGCGCCCATCACCCTGAGATATAAATGTGAAAAGTCTCATGTGCCTGCATTGCATAGCGCTTATCACCCTGAGACATACATGTCAAAAGTCTCATGTGTCTGCATTGCATAGCACCCGTCACCCTGAGATATACATGTGAAAGGTACTCAATAATCAATCGTTTATTGTATTCCACAATGTAACAGTAGGTCACAATGTCACATGTGTCACATGTGTCTTGCCTGCAATTTCCTTTTTAAACCGGAACATAGCAATGCGAACATTACCTAGCATCAGAAACAGAATATCTTCCTTTCCTGCACAGAAGAACCGTAAATAAAACGAAGTAACCTAACTTTACTAAACTCATAGGGCAGCTCAGATGACCGTAAAAGCCATTTCCGTTGAAAAGTTAATTACACTGCGGTCCAGGTTAGTCCATAGAAATAAAGTATTAGTGGCAATAAATTGGATTTTGTCATGTGTTAAATCCTTTCTCTGCACTCTGAATGGATTGGGCGATAGATGGATTGAATGGATGGCTCAATTGATGTCATTTTATTTCAAAAATCTCTATTTAATTGTACGAAAGCTGCTTTCTATATGCTTGTAGTTTTACCTATTATATTATTACTCTGGTTTGATCTAAATCTGATACTATGCCAGACACTTAATTTTGTTGTTTTCGAGTTATTTTAATAACCTTATAACTGTTCAAAATATACTATAAGAAAAACTGCAAAAGTTTGCGTAGATTTTCGTGGCACAAATTTGAAACGGCTGAACGAGATTGGATGAAATAAGACGGGATAGTATAGTTTGTAGTCTAGAATACACCTAAGCTCTGCTGGGCACAGACCATGGACTTCAGACAGTCGAGGATGGCTCTGCCGGCCGTCTCGCCACGACTGACACGTCGACTGCTCAACCTTCAAAGACTGGACCTTCGAATCATCGTGGGGACCTTTACAGGACATGGCCCCCTGAACAGACACCTCTACATCCTCGGAGCAACAGACAGCCCACTCTGCAGGGCATGTCTCAACGAAGAAGAATCAGCTGCCCACGTAGTCCTGGAATGCGTGGGGGTAACAGCACAATGTGCAGAAATCCTGGACAATCCAAGGTCACTCCGTGAAGCCTGCGAAGACCCCAGGAAACTTCTGCGCTTCTGGTCGGAGTTAGGCTGGCTATCCATATAGTCAACTCTCTCACGCATAATGGACCACATACAGAGTTTGAATGCGGAAAAGGGAGTCCACCAACATAACATAACATAACACACCTAAGCTCCCTTTTATTTGAATAACGTACTGTTACGAGCTGAGGGTTCGGGATAAAATAATGGGAATCGATCTAACCAAAATAACACTTTTATTCAACACTAGAACGATGAATACACGAACTTGGTCACACGTATCACAACACACTAATTCACACCACTGTTGCACCACTTAAAGTCACCGAAATGTTCGCACGTATAGCTTAATCCAGACTGACTCGCGAGCAACTACTGTTCACGCGAGACCCTTCTCCACGTCAGTCCTCCAGGGCCTCGCTGAGACTCACTATCTCTGCGGCCTATTTATATCGTGCACAATTCACAATACTAGAACGATCTCGATCGTTCCAGAAAAGGGTCGGTGTTTCGACAGAATGACCACTCCCCATTCTGCGAAACCGTAAACAATAACACAGCAGGTACCTAAGACAAAAGCGTTCGAGAAGTTTCGATTATTACTCATTGTTTAACAGCCTCGGCGTAACAGTACGATAAATGTCGTGATTTAGTAGCTTAATTTTAGCAGCCCCAGCTGTAGTATACAGATATACAGAGGATTCAGTCATATAAGTACAAGAAGTGATGAAAACATAAAAAATTATTATACCATACAAACAACAGAAAAAGAAGTCGCACTCCGGGAGTGCCGACAGAAGTGAAAACTTGAACAATTACCTATGCGTGTGTTTGGGTATTCAAAATTTAAAAGCATACTACAGATATTTATATACAGAAGTGTCGGTGTCGGTAACGGTAACAGTGTAGCGAGTTCAATGGTTTTTCCCATCTCAAAAAATGCCTAACGTGCCTAAAGAAGTTTTCACTTCCAAAAAATAGCAATAATAATAATGTGCGGTTTTATCGCTAAAAAAAACCTTAGAAATTTAATGTAAGTGAAGGGTAAAACTTAAATTCTACTACTTTTAACTACATTATGAATCTGACGAATAAAATCGTATAAAAATGCAATATTCAACATTTTATGACGCAATAACCACATTCCGCCCAAAAACTATTATGGGCTTGCAAAGTGAATTACGCCAGGAATAAAACCCTTTATACCCTTTTTATACGTAGAGTATTTCGGTATCATGAATCTACTTACCTGTATCTACTAACTGGATTGCATAAAACAAACCTTCCTGTCTAAAGTAGATATTCTAGGTGAATCGTATGAATGAATGATAACACTTTTTATAACACAAAAGAAACAAACTGTCTGCGCCAATACAGGGGTTCCTCAGGTGGTGCTTTGAATGACTAAGTCCTCAGATTTTAATAGTATTTTCGCACATTCAACTTAATAATTAGTTACAGAGTTTTGTGTTCGGAAGTAGGTAGGTAACTGTTCATCTGTAGATTATGTGTAGTTAGAGATTTAAATTCGAATTATGACGTTTTACGTTTCGTTCTTCATTACTCGAGTCGGTACGCGACACAAACAAAAAAAAATCACAAAGCAATAAGTAGAATGGGCGGTCTTATCGCTTAGAAGCGATTTCTTCCAGACAACCTCGGGATGGGTGGGAGTTTATCTTAATTTATACATTTATCATACTTTTGTATTAGATATCACTTATTATTATATTATTATTAGCCCGTAGAGTCCCACTGCAGGGCAAAGGCCTCCCTTCCCTCCTTCCACGAATCCCGGTTATTGGCTAATTGAGGCCACTCTTTCTGGTATGCATCCACTTCATCCCTCCATCTCCGCCTAGGTCTACCACGAGGCCGCCGCCCGTTTGGAACCCATTCTGTAGTGGCTTTTGGCCATAGTTCCTCTGGCATACGACAAACGTGTCCTGCCCAGTCCCACAGAGATAGCTAACTTGGCTCTGACAGCCGCAAAATTGAATTGAAGATATCACTAAGTTTTTTTAATAATTTTCATTACTAGAGATGATGTTACCTGAGACTACCCAGAATACCTTATCACTTGGACTGAAAGTTATAATTTGTGCCTTTTAAAATCATTATCATACCTTACGACCCAAATTCCTCAAGCTGAACAATATTATTGAATTCAGTTTATTCAATCCATGAATTCATTAATTGAATAGTTTGTCATTTTGTGAACGACAAGTCGATAATAATTGGACGATAATTGATGATGTGTTTATAATGCAGCATTCCAATTTATGCGTTTTGATACTTTAACTATTTTATCAAATAATTAAACATCGCTTGGGACGGAAAAGTTCACGTGTGAAGACCACGCACTGAAAAGCATAACATAGGACGGCCTCTCTGAAAAGACGATATAATAAAGATTGCTGGGAGCCGTTGGGTGCAGGACGCACAAGATCGATCACTCTGTAAATCTATAACGGATTCCTATGTTCAACGTTGATCTCTTATAGCTGATATGATGATAATGATGATTCAATTAAAAAAGTACGCCAACCGTGAACGCAAAATCTAAAAGTTTATATTCACTTATCGTACTTGTTTTATCGTTTTGGGTATCGCACTACCAAATCCTACCATCCAAATTCTTACAAACAGACTTGCAGCTAAATTGCCTAATTACAACTGAACTTAGATTAGCATGGTGGCATTACACGGGCGATTTGCCCGCAACACTGAAGCGATATTTGTACTAAAAACGGGATATTTACCATGATTTGTGAGTTCTTTTTAGCCACTAAATACGTTTAGGCACCGTTGTGTAAGTCGACCTAAGAATAATATTTATTTTGAGAGATTCGCGAGATCTCAGTTCGGGGCGAACCACTAGTCTATAGATTAAGTTATTCAAGTTTTAACTAAGTACTTACGAGTAGATGTCAGCAGTAGCAGACGCTTAAAATGTGTTTTTTTTACTTTGTAAAACTATTTACTGGTTCTTTGTTAGGTTTGTTAGGATGACGGCTCCAGCCTAGGTTTTCCATACGTCCGAAATTTTCCGAACATGTCCGGTAATATAGGTCTTTGTCCGGAATTTGGGTGAAATCCTAAACAGTCCGGAATTTCTACAATTTAACTAGGTAACGAGTAAAATAAAACATAAAATAAACCAAATATTTTTATTGCAAATAAATCAACAATCAACATTACTTATGTTAAATGTCATTTTGACCATGACTGATATTTATTGCTCCCAAAATTCGAGGATTTGCTTCGTTCATTCACATGCATGTTATATTTACAAGAAAATCTGGAATTTTCATAAAAATGTTATAATGTTTTAATCTGAGAACCCTACTCCAGCTTCACTTAGCTCTTTATCTAACTTAAACCCCTATTAAGTTAACGTGAAATACATCACACAAAACTATTCAAAGAACCTACTTTTATAATATTCCGATTATTCCAAATAGAGCGAAGAAGTGATAAAGAGAATCAGTGAGTTGTCACCCGCAGGCTTATCTCTTGTTTAGCTCAAAGAGAATCCCTGGCTGCTATAATTGAAATTAATTTTAAAACGAGAAAATGGTTTTAAGCCCTTTCCTGTAAATCTTTTTTGAGTGTGAGATAACAAAGAATAAGAGCCTACCATTATTATCTCTAAAGCGTAGTATGAAGGCTTCTAGGCTAACATAGAAAGCCTCTCCTGAAAGAGTGCTATTATTTTAATATCCTCGTAGACTCCTTAAAATTTCGTTTTAATTTTTTTTTAAGATTTGGTATCATATGAATGCTGCCTTTGTTGTTACAAACATCCATATGCCACTTACTATCAGGTAGGAAGTATGTTGGTTTGCATGATAGTAATAGATGACTATTTCAAACACGCAATCAAAACTAAATCGTATAATCAGGTTATAGCTTTAATAGGTAATATAGCTAGTAATCAGATTAAAAAAATATATGCAACCGAAATCGAAATAATATCATCACTGTATTAATCGGTAAATTCAATGGTGCCTAAATCAGTTTCATTGTTAATGAGGTTTGCTAAATATATGTATATATATAGTTTTTAATTAATAGAGACTGGTGCCTGAAGTAGGTTCATAGAAACCTGTATTACAGGTCACCAGGCCCCCACTCTGCAAGTGTGAACAACAAAGACTTGTCTATGAAGCGGACATTGTGTTGCAATAATGGTACGAATACCATTGAAGTAAGCAACAAAATGGTGGAAATATGTTTATATATACACTGTGTTTATAACTATTTAACTTACTTAGTACTTGACTACAATATATTACGATTTTGAATCTAACTGGTTAATTATTTATTTTATTAGCTTGCAAATGTGTATGTGTTTGCGATTCGGGTGTATGTGTGTGTGGGCGCGCGTGTTTGAGAGTGGGTTGTGCTAAAAATATTTATGAAGTCATTTTAACCAAACTGTACAATTTTTCTTTATAAATGTTAGGCTAGCGTTTGACCACGATCTCGCCTGATGGTAAGCGATGATGAGTCCACTATAGCACCACTTGCCTAGAAGATGCAATGATGTTTACCGGTTAAAATATTTTCCGAAGTCGTTACTTAAGGTACCTCCAAAAAAACCTCTGTGCAACGTCAAGTATTTTAAGCACCTATAAATTGTGTATGCCCCGCTGACTACGGCACTTTAATAAATTAGAGAAAATTCTCCAGCCGCTTTTTTCATTACAATCGTGTACATTGTAGGTAATCATTTGCAGAACTTGGATAAATATATCAGAGTGTGTTAAATGATACGCAATGATTAGGATGTAAAGTGAGTAAGCCCAGAAGATTAGCAAACTAAAGTGGCAGTGGGCGGGGCACATACCTCGAAGATCCGTCGGCCGTTAGGGCAGAAAGTTTGTTGAGTGGAGACCACGCACTGAAAAGCGTATCGTAAATCGACTCCCACTAGATGGAAGAATGAGTTCCCCAACATTTTTAGCTCATGAATTTTGTGTGATAGCACACCAAAATTGTGCCATCACCATCTATGTATCAAATTTCACGATGATCGGATCAACGCTTCGAAAGTTATCCTCGGACAAACAAACATACATACATACAACGCCGATATGCCCAGGTTGATTTAGAGATCTCGCTTGGCTCGATCAAAAAATAATATAAAAACTGGTGCTGGTTTAAATTACCTATTGTAGTTTTAATGGCGGGCAACCCGTAGGGGTAGTAGATAGTTTCAAGTACCTTGACCACATCGTGACCTCCAGCCTGAAAGATGACGCAGATGTAGAACGCCAGCGCAGAGCCCTATGTATTGCGACAAAATTCTGCAAGTCGACTCCTGACGTGAAAGTGACGATGTTTAGGTCTTTCTGCCAGACTTTTACACGTGTCAACTCCGTACAGAGTATACTAAAAAGTCCCATGACGGTATAAGGGTAGCCTATATTAACAACTTTCGACAACTGATGGACTTAAAGCGCTACTGAAGTGCCTCCGAAATGTTTAACGAAGCACGCGTTGATACATTCAACGCTATTCAGCGTAGGAGGATAGCGTCGTTCATGTCCAGAGTTGACACTTGGCAGAAAGACGTATACATTCTAAGATGTATAGACGTTGGATTCACAGTGCCACCTAAACTACATAAAAATAAATAAAATAAATATTGCTGGACATTTCACACAGCTCTATCTAGCCCCAAACTAAACAGAGCTTGTACTATGGGAACCAGATAACTGATTGAATACTTATATATTTTTTGTAAATACATACTTATAATATATAGAAAAACAACCAGACCCGGAACAAATATCTGTAGCTCATGAGAATATTTATTCCGCGGCGGGAATCGAACCCACTACCTCCTGCGTCTCAGCCGGCTATTCGCCCACTGCGCCACGGAGGTCGTCAAACATAGAAGGATGTATGTAATATGTGTTACATTTTATTGTTTGTTTTTATTGTGAATTATGTGTATTGTATTGTGTGTAGTAAATGTGTAGGGATTATGGACCTCATGAGTCTGAAATAAAGATTATTTATTTATTTGGAATGGCCATGCTAGATTACTGGACTTGAATAATTTCAACCGGCATAATGTATCTCATCAATATATTTTTTGATCGAGCGAAGCGAGATCTCTAAGTTCACTTGGGCAAATCGGCATTGTATGTATGTATGTTTGTTTTTCAGAGGATAACTTTCGAAGCGTTTATCCGATCACCGTGAAATTTGGTATATAGGTAGGTAGTGTTGGCACAATATAGGTGTGACTCAATGAGCTAAAAATTTTTGGGGGTTGTTGAGATATTGGGGTTCAAGAAGAGTAAAAAAATTAAAATGAGACTATTAGATCAAGTTGGACGTCAAATGAAAGGTCTTCATTGGTACATTTCGACCCCGTTTTTACTTTTAGTACAGTTTTTGTAGTTTTGGAGTTATTAGCCATAATAAAAACAAAACTTTGACAAAATTCACAGGGTACACCAGTGACCCCACAATGCTAAAACTTGGTATTCGTGTAGCTTTAGTGACACAAATATAGGCAAAAGTCTGAAATCCAGAATTACTGCCATTTGTACCCCAAAATAATATAACCAATGAACAAGAACCCCCGTTACATCTAATTTGAATGAAACTGTAGGTCAAGTAGGTTGGTTATGCATTTCGTGGCACCAATTTATTAGTCAAAGATTAAATCCGCCATGCACAAAGATCACTAAACGTATTTAGCGATTAAACATGTTTAAATTTGAAGTATTTGTATGATTTAGCCACTAAATACGTTTAAGCATCGTTGTGCAAGTCGCCCTAACAATAATATTTATTTTGTTAGATTCGCGAGATCTCAGTTCGGGGCGAACCACTAGTTTTATAAAAATTTAAATGTATTGTATAAATAAAACGATGACGTAAAAGTGACGTGACATTTACGTAGCAGGTGGAGATCAGAGGTTCCTGTCTACCTCTTCGGGAAACGGGCGAAACATTATGTAGGAAAAATATTTGTAACTCGTTATCGAATTAAATATAGCTTTTGTTTTGAACTGTCGAGCGAAAAATAGTGAAAGTCTTGAAGTCTTACTTAATTAAAAACTTTTTTGTATGGTGCGGTGTAAAAAAAGAACGATACAATAGCCAGAAATCAGAAATCCGAACGTTTATTTGCTAGAATATAGGGTGTTTGATAATATATGCACAACAATTAAAGGGGTTATTTTAATGAGCATAATAAATAAATTTGTGAAATTTTTACCATAGAAATGTGAAATTTATTTTGGCATGTAAAAACAAACACTTTATTTAACTTATGTTGTGCTATTGCATAATGCTTGCCATCTAACCACAGATACTGTATTGTTGACGTCTCGATCTCGTTGTTCCTTTATTTTTGAATGTCGATTGTAAGAGTAGGCAGTAAATTTTATATCAAATTAATCACCTAAACTTAGTCGATTTTCTTTAAAATTTTATAATATAACTAGTAGAGTTTTTTTTGAGAAGTCTTTTTTTATGTTTTGAGAAACCGTCACATGAATATCGTTAGTATATTACCAAATAGCCTGTATAGGTACATAGATTTCGATGTTACATTTTGTTGATCCATAATATTCTACCATCTATTTTCATGGTGTGCATTATATAGATTAAATTTAAATTACGTGAATATCTAATCTCATGCAAAATTCATTTATTCATTTATCAATCGTAAATATATGCAATTTTCTCACCGCCTTATCTGTTTCTCTATTTTCAGTCTAGATATTGTAGCATATTTTTCACAATTTCTTTCACGACATGTCACACAAAGTGAATGTGAATCGCTGTCCATTCCTTAGTCTGGTGCGCGACGTGTCTTATCTACCGCATCGCATTGGGTTTGTCTATAACTTGCGAGAATTTTCTTTTATTAAAGAATCGTATGAACTTCTTACATTTAATTATAGGGCTAAGTGTTTTTGAAACGTTACCCGTTTCTAAAGGATTACTAAGAAAGTGAAAACCAATAATACTTAGTGGACTCGAAAATTATGAACCTAAGTTACTGCTAGTTTATCGTTATGTATTTTATACATTGTTTTTTTATTATATTTGTATATGTATTTAGTTTAATAGTTAGTATACTTAAGTAGTTTGCGTAGGTTTATGGGCATACACCGCCGTCTTTTTGATTTTGTTTTGTTCTGTCCATCAAAAGGTTGTCTGGAAAAGATCGGTTTTAGCGATAAGACCGCCCATTGGGGTTACCTTTATAAATAAATAAATATTGGTGGGCATTTCGCACACCGCTATCTAGCCCCAAACTAAGCAGAGCTAGTACTATGGGAACCAGATAACTGATAGAATACTTATGTACTTTTTTTTTGTAATACTTATAATATATAGAACGTATTATTCTTTGTATGTTTATTTTTGTTTAGTGTGGAATAAAGAGGATATCTATCTATCTATCTATCTACGTTAGTAGGTACGTACGTATAAAGACAATGTTTTAATGTCGAAATTACCACTAGTAGTGTACCAGATATTAGATTTTCGAATTAAATATTTTTTCCTGCCCATACAAAAACAATTAAATGACAAAAATAGTTCTTCTGAGTAAGATTGGGCACCAAGTATATTATTATTTTTTAATCGACTTCAAAAAAGGAGGGTCTCAATTCGGTTGTATTTTTTTAAATATTTGTTACCTCAGAACTCTGTCATTTATCAACCGATTAAAAACCTATTTTTTATTTGAAAGGGTATACTTTCAGATTGGTCGCATAGAAATTTCATCCAAATCGGTTCAGAAAGTTGGTTGTTTCTGCTATCTGAAGTCGGTTATCTTCTTGTTAAAAAGTCGTTGAAATCCAATCATATATTTACATAAATAAATATGAATTTATATCTAATTTAATCTAAAGAGCCCGCTGGATCTCACTGTCGATGTCGACCAGTTTGCACTATGCGCGTCCAATTCATCCAGCCATCTCCGCCTGGACCGGCCATGCGCCAATTTTTCTTCAACTTTATACCTGAAAATACGGAAGCATATGGAATAGGAGTATGTTACAATTATATAAGTTAGCTAACGAAAAAAATACCAAAAATAGAACTTTTTTCATTTCGCCCGATTAAATTGGTTTTTAACCGAATTTGTGGAAAATTATTGCGCGTCGACTCCGAGACAAAATTGGTTGGTATTTTGGTCTCTAGATGATAAGTTTCTAATTGTGTTTTGCAAGTAAAAAATTAAGCGTCGTTGGTAATGCTAATTACATTTATAAAAAACATTACGTTTGATATGATCTAACTAACTAACTTAGTTTAGACTCATTATGCAAGTTGAATTGAACAATGGACAAATCTAACCCAGACTTGTCAACTTTTTTACAATATACTTATTAGCTGACCTTCCACGCTGCGCATGCGCAGATTGTCAATAAAAACATCCTTCTGCGCAGTCGGGTTAAAAGTTGCTTATGTCTCAATCCCAGTCATAATCTATATACCAAATTACATCGAAATCAATCCAGCCGTGAAAACGTAACAAACAGAGAGACAGAGTCACTTTCGAATTTATAATCATCGTAGGGCATGTTTCTAAGGTGTATGACCTACGACGCAATACTTTGTTATAGGCGATGGTTACCACATAAAACCAGGTGGTTCATATGCTTGCTCCATCTGCAGGTAGCATAAAAAAATGTATATTTCGTTTACGAGTCGGTAGAAACATTTGTGTAATTTAGGTTTCATAGTTCAAGAACAGAGGCTACAAAATAAATAAAAGTCATACCGTAGAATGCGTAGGCTTTGCAGGAATAAACATACTTTTGAACCTCAGCCACGGCCTTTAGTAAATAAAAATTTATACAGCCAACGGGAACAACTCAGATTTTACTTTCTCGCCAAATTAGTAACATACCGACCGTTGGGAAAGCTCTCATAGAAAGGTAAATTACAAAAAACAAAACAATTTCCCCAAAATTTGTGCGAATCATAAAATTTGAGGGTAATAAACAATGCTATTACAGATTCAGCACCGGTAAACCGTTTGGGGTGAGAATAAAACAAGTAATTCTCCAATTTATATCTCCCGTTATGTTTATACCCTTTAATATTTTTCTGAATAATGTAGGCTTTTATGATTCAACTCTGAGTAATCATTTTACGATTACTTGAATGTGCGTGTGTTAACTTCTTATGGGTCTTAAATGGTAATTCCTATCTTCTATTCATATAAAATGATTTGTCCTGAATAACTGAGTGTCGGATAAACGCACAACCTAAACCGCTGATTGTAGAGACCTGAAACTTGGAGGGTGTGTTCTTTGTATGACGTAGGCATCCGATAAGAAACGGTTTTTCGAAATTCTACCCTTTCTTAATTCTTGTTTGTATGGGACAACGTGATTCCTGGGTCCAATCTACTTCAAATTTTGCATAAACCTTTTTTAACAGAATTGATGGAAGATGTGTTTCGTATTTTATTGAAATTCATCCCCTAACGGGGTTAAAAAGGGGTAGAAAGTAATTTTGGTGGTGGCTTTGAAGTTGATATCAATATTCTTTGGTGATTTTGATTTAAATTACATTTTATTTTGACACATGTTTGAAAACTCAATCCGATTTTATTCAAAAAAAGTTGAACTCACTTAAAAACATAAGCAAATACTCTTTAAAATAGGAATGTCTCGAAAGTCACCGTACTATATTAGTACCTCATTTGAAGGTTTCTAAGCTTAAAGAAGTTATGCACTTTTAGGACACAGCCTCATAGGGACGTAGAGTTCGAAATTTGAAATGGTAAGGATGTTTATTTATTTATTTGTTATATTTCTAGCTTACCTACCTACACATTTAGTAGTGTAACACGTACGAAGTCGTGCGCGTTTCATGTAGAGGCTTACGTCTATTATGCTACGGTTATTTTAGCCATAAGTGACACCGACAGCGACACGATTAAACAAGCCTTTTTGCCTAGAGAATTAAATAGATTTTAAGATTACCCTCTTCTCATTCACAATTCCTAACTTGTTAGAACTGACTAACAACAATTAATATTATAAATAAGTTTTTGTGTTAAAAAAATAAACCGTAATCAGATTCAAATGAGCCCAAACAGTAGTAGTCTAAAATCGATTCCACAAACACTAGTATAAAATAATCCATTCGGAAGTTCCATTGACATCATCATCATGAGACCACCTCCATGGTCCCATATGATTATATTGTCACCGAAGTTACCTAAGTATTCCAAATTCCAGCTCAATCTCCCAAGGATTTCAAATTAAGACGCAAAATTTGACCTAAACAAACTAACAAACATTGCAAGTTTTTACATAGTATAAAATGAAATCGCTTCCGTTATCTGTTCGCTTAGATCTTTTAAACTACTCAACGGATTTTAATGCAATTTTTAGCAATAGATAAAATTATTCAAGAGGAAGGTTTATATGTATAATACATACCTAACTCTATTTGTTTGTTACCTTTACACGACTAAACGGCTGAACGGATCGTAATGCAATTTTACAAGGAGATACATATATTATATCCTGGGAAAGGATATAGGCTACTTTTTAGCCAACTGCGCAAAATGAGAGTTATGTTTTATTGAAAAAAAACCGTGCCAAGCCGCGGCCGGGTCAGCTATTTATAAATAAAGGCTTAAAAAAGTTACTCATTATACATGATGGATGATGCAGACATCAATGATTTCCTTTTGAATGGTTCCAACGGAAGATCAGCTAAGTGCCACCGTGCACAACATGCTGAGTTTTCTTTTTCAAGTCTTTTTGGTCTGTTAAAATCATGAGACACAGATTTTGTAGAAATTGTATTTTTAAAGTGAAACTTTTATTACATCGTCTCAAACTTTTTTCGTCTGAGTGATGCATGTCGCGTGACGGTCGGCCGCGGAGTAGGGATAAAGTGAAAGGCGCTCGTCAGAGCAGCCGAGGCCAATATGGCGGCGCCTATAATTCGCATCAGCTGACCGTGTAGTGTAGACTATTACTCATTTGTGCCAACGAAATTTTTTAGTTAAATGTCTATAATGTGAAACAAAGATTGGCGACCTCGGTGGCGCAGTGGGCGTATAGCCGGCTTAGACGCAAGAGGTAGCGGGTTCGATTCCCGCCACGGAGCAAATGTTTGCATAATCTACAGATATTTGTTCCGTGTCTGGGTGTTTTTCTATATATTATAAGTATGTATTTACAAAAAACAAAGTATGTAAGTTTTCTATCAGTTATCTGGTTCCCATAGTACAAGATCCGCTTAGTTTGGGGCTAGATAGCGCGGTGTGAAATATGTCCAGCAATATTTTTGTTTATTATTGATTATTATTATTTTTAAAGTTTCACTTTTACCGTGGTTTCATAAAACCACACAATCCTTTTATTGTATGTATTTTGTTTGTATTTTGAGTGTACTGTTTTGTAAATTGTTTGCCATCACAAATAAATGTTTGTAATTTATTTCTTTCTTTCTTTCATTAACCTTTCGTCTTTTACAAAGACGTTGTATTTCTTTACAAAGACATTTAAGTTTATTGTGGTTGGAAGTTTTAAAGTTGCAAGTTTATGAATGAAACAACCTGAATTTAAACTCTTTCCAAAACCCTGATTGGTCGTTAAGTCAGAGGCTTTCAATCTTGAATCTTGACATCTCCCCGGAGCTTCTTAGTAATTAAGCCATTCATTCTCCTATAGAACTGCTAAACTTATCTTGCGACCACTTTATGAGGATATACAAGATTATAATAATTATAACCGGGATTTGCCCTTGGACCTGGTCGATTTTCTACAAGAATCATAACAGAGTATATTAAAATACTTATGTCAAAATAAGCAACTGATCCTGGGATAAAACAATGCCTTGAACAGATCAATTTTAGTGATATGGTCGTATATCGTAGATAGATGGATTCTTTTAAGCACAAAATAAATACATAGGCAAAGATAATGCATTGTACCTCTTCTTACGTGTAATTTCTATTTGTTAGAAAGTAATAAAATTATAATCACACTAATACGAGTATTATAAATGCAAATGGATGTTTGTTTGTTACTCAATCACGTCGTAACGGCTGAACCGATCTGGATGAAATTTGGTACGTACGTAGATTATAACCTGGATTAACACATAGGCTACTTTTTGTTGACTAACATTGCGTGTGAAGCTCCGGGCGGAAGCTAGTCTAATATAATTTAATCCAGCATCATCGGTGTCAAAATATAACTTTTGGGGTACTCAATTGTATCTACTGCTATAAGTACCTATCTTATAATCATATCAGCCACAGGACACTCGCTGCTGAACATAGGACTCCCCCATAGATTTTTAGAGCGACTGATCTTGTTCACCCAACGGCTCCCATCAACAATCTTTTTCCGTTCGTCATCTAATTCCATCATCTGGGGAGCAGTCTTACACTGCGCTTTCCGGTACGTGGTCTCCAGTCGAGAACCTTTCTACCCCAACGGCTGTCAGTTCTTCGAGCTATGTGCCCCGGTCACTCTACGACATCACTTCAGTTTGCTTATCCTCAGGGTTAAGACAATTACTTCGGTTTGTCTACGAATCTAGTCATTTCTGATTCGATTTCGTAGAGAAACTCCAAGCATAGCCCTCTCCATAGCAAGCTGAGCGGCCTTGACCTTTCTTATCAGACCCATAGTGAGAGACCACGTTTCTGTGCCATAATGTCATAGTGCGCATATTCTAGTTGTCATTGATGTGGTGGGTTCATCTGCCTACTAAGCTGGAGCCTGTAAAACCATCTCGTCCTACAGCTTGATTAACAAATGTTTATTTAATTGTTTCTTTGATTAAAACTACCATATTTTTTCTCCAACAGTAACATCTAGTTGTCAAATTTGACAGTTACAAATGAACTATAAATAGGATTTTTGATGTGTAACATCTTTCCTCTCGGTTTGTGGGAGTGAATTTGGCAAAAGGACGGGCATGTGTAGCAGGAAACTGGGGAAGCGCGTGCTATTTGATTTGACCAATGAGTGCGCGCGGTGGTCAAATGTTACACATCATATGCGACTACTGTATGAATGAAATATACTCAGATATCGATTGATTCACATATTTGCTTTTACCAGTAGCTATAGCTAGCACAATTTTCCAATCTAATCTTTCCAGTAGCATTTCACGCTTTGTTCACTTCCTATACTAATCATAGATAACGTATTACCTCTAGTTGATTACCGGCTGCAGTACGTTCATGACTAATGGACCGAGTGGTACTGAAGTAAGGCACAGAAATGGGCGAAATACGAAAGTTCGGCGCACGCTATGAACGTTAACGCGGCAAATCGCGACAAATGCTATCACAACGCACAAAATCTCGACAATCTCGGAGTCGATATCTACATCTATCATAATAAAATTTTTAGAGTGACAGCAGATGTCAAAACACACGATAACTTTCGTATAACATGAAAACTTTATATTTTGTCGTGATAACGTGTGCGTTCGAATTGCACACCCCACAGGAACTCGGGTTATCCGAAAACTAAATCAGTAGACAACGTCGTAAGATAGCAGGCAGTACCAGATAGAGTAGACTGGTAGAAAACGAGGTCTGTTCCCAGCAGTGGATAATTGCAGGCTGAGTTATCGACGACGTCGCCATTAATCTGAAACTGGTTGATTTTACAGCATTTGCTTTCTTAAGGTCCAAACCCTTTAGTTGAATTGATCTTCCCCGGATACTAGATATTCTCTTGGACTAGTCCACGATGCAGCATGGCTTTTTATCGATATCACAATGACTAGAATCTCTAACCTTCTGGTCTTATATGGTTTTTCGAATAAGATATGTTACATCTATGTTGCTCTAGATCCCTTTGCGTCCTGGGACCGAATCCTGGAGACAGAACTCAATGTAATTTGCGTTTTCTCCCAAAACAGCGGCTTTTGTCAACTGTGCCTTGAGCATTGCAGTCCACAGGGACGAGATAAAACTTATACATTCCGGCCACACTAAGTCTGCGTAGGGGTTACTATTCACCAACCGGTATCCAAATCAGCCAATAAAATCACGTTAATTTCAATATCTTTGTTTAAAACTTCGTGCGTTACTATTGGTGATCACGTAATCTCTTCTCAATTTCGGTGGATATATTAACACTAATGAAATAGTTATTAAGTGAAACAGTTTTTCCGTCAAATATTCAATAACAATTGTAATTTAACTAGTAGTTCACCCCGAACTGAGATCTCGCGCGTCTTCGATTAAAATAAAAAAATATTATTTGTAATCTTTGACTATCAAAATAATACCACGACATAAATAACCAAATAACTTTACCTGCAGTTTCATTCAAATTACAAGTAACGGGAGTTCATGTCATCTTGTTACGCTGTTTGGGGGTACAAATGGCAGTTATTCTGGATTTCAGACTTTTGCCTATATTTGTGTCACTTAAGCTACACGCATACCAAATTACAGCACTGTGGGGTCACTGGTGTACCCTGTGAATTTTGTCAAAGTATTGTTTTTATTATGGCTAATAACTCAAAAACTACAAAAATTTAACTAAAAATAAAAACAAGGTTGAAATGTACTGATAAAGACCTTTTATTTGACGTCCCACTTGACCTAAAAGTCTCATTTTCATTTTTTTTTTACCCCTCTTGAACCCCAATATCTCAACAACCCCCAACATTTTTAGCTCATTTAGTCACACCAAAATTGTGCTGTTACTATCTACCTATATACCAAATTTCACGATGATCGGATAATCGAAAGTTATCCTCGGACAAACAAACATATTTACATCCATACAACGCCGATTTGCCCAAGTTGACTTAGAGATCTCGTTTCGCTCGATCAATAATATTATTACATCAAAGCAACGAAGCAGGCTGTCAATCAGCGTTGTTTTACATTAAAGCATCTGTAGCATACTGTACCGAAGCGTTGGTTTTCTGTAACATCTCAGTTGTTGATTCTAAATATTATACGTAATTTAATGTATTTACAAAAAAAAACTGTGTCATTTCTGGTTCCCATAGTAAGGCTTAGTTTGGGAATAAATCGATAGCTGTGAAAAATATCCTGCATTATTTATTTATTTTATAACCCAGAATATTTTTCGAACGTTTTTTGATCTCCTATCCCTACCTTTATGCAGATTTATCGTAGACAGACTATAGTTGTCGTGGGTACGTAGTTCTCCAGTGCCTGAGGCAACGGCTCCCGCTGGAAAAATATTTGAAAGACTCTTCAACTCGACACATAGATCTTTTGAACAAAGACTGATGTCGCAAACTTTACTGGGACGTATTTTATGGAAAATGCGAAGAAAATAGATTACGATCATGATGGTTAAAACTACATGTGAAAATACATAACTGTTGATCTCTAATAATCCCACCACTTTGACGCTGTCTGGGAGAGATCGCTATCATTAACGATTAAACTGCTCATTATACATTTTCTTGTTTCTTATTTTGTTGTATCTAACTTTTAAGGTATGATAAAGAATGATTCATTCAATATTTCATTCATTCGTTCATTACGTTTAAGTCAAAGGTTTTATCACCTTGCAGACGGGATCTTAACCGTATTTCACGTCATTAACTTATGAGTCATAAGACGTCCACTGTTGAACATGGCTTCCCTCATCATTGTACTAAGGTATATATTTATATGGGCCGTAGAATTAAACTTGAAGAACTTGTACTTTTCCTGAAATAAAGATTTATTATTATAAATTTCGATCGCGACCGATCTGGTCTAAACCCAACCAACCAATAGTAAGATGGAAATATGATTTAAAAAATCATATTCCCTAGATGTTTAATATTATTTTTTTTTTGCAAAAACCTTTATGTTTTTGAATTTCTAAAACTTGTTTATAAAAGCTGTTCATGTTATGTGAGTATGTGTGGCATTTCAGTGAATAAACAATGTTTGTGTGGCACAAAGGAAAGCATTGCACCATTATAACAACACTTTGAAAACTGACACTCTATGAAAACTGATAGCTACTTTTCTCTTTAGGTTTCCCGACCAACCCCCACTTTGTCCGTCTGTCCGTCAGTCCGTCTGTAGGCTTTTACTCCAATTAAGGACGGCTTGCACAACGATACCTAAACGTATCTAACGACTAAACATGCATAAATTTGACGTATTTGTTATTTTTTTTTATACTTTCTGGTGATGGAACAAGCATATGGCCCACCTAATGTTAAGTGGTAACCATCGCCAATAGCAAAGTATTGCCTACGATATACAGCTCTGCGTCCATCAACTTGAGGCATAGTGATGTAAAGCCTCATGTGCTTTAATTTTACCAGAAACCATAACTTTCATACCAAAACAAAGCAATGTTGCTTGGCGGCAGAAATAGGTATAGTGGGAGTACTTCCCCGGTCGAGCCCTTTCACAACTGTGCTACCCTTTATGGCAAACGGTGAAACCATAACAGTACCGTAGAATTTATTTTGATCTTGCACTTTTGAAAAGCAAAGCCTCAGATAAGTATAACCCGTGTATCATCACTTGTAAATTTAGTTTCCTACTTAATTGGCAAGTGGAAGGCAACCTTTGTCCTCGTTACGAATTCAGCCGGAGTTTGGTGCTGACAAATTGCAACTCCAAACTTCACGACACAATCCACAGTGAATGTAAAACTAGTTGCTTCACTCAACACTCTTCGCTACTTCGCCGCCTAGCGAAAAATTGCAGTGCCCTTGCAGCGTTCAGGTTTAAAAGAGAAACACAGTTTGAAAAATAAGACCTATGTAAAAAAGATGTTCGCAATTACATGTAGGACTTTGTTCCTGACTGGTTCCTGAGGGCTGCTAAGGGTAAAGATAACGTAACTTAGGCCGAAGGATGGAATTTATAGGTAAATTCAAAATTAAAGTAACTCAAATCACGATTTTTTAAATAAGAAAACCCTAAACAACGTTAATATAAATATTTATTTTATTTGAATCTAAATTTAAAATATATTAGTTTATAATATTCTACCCCAAAAAAAGCATTTGAATGAAACCGTAGGTCAAGTTAGTTGAAAATGTATTTCGTGGCACTATTTTGATAGTCAAAGATTACAAATAATATTTATTTGTTTTCATGGGAGACTCGCGAGATCTCAGTTCGGGGTGAACCACTAGTTATTTTATATTAATTTATCGCGATTTACTTTATTTTGTATTATTTTGTCTCATTTCATTGCGTAGCGAAACGTTTTCATCCTGATGAAGGTTCACAAATTGAACCGAAATGTTGCCTATCGTAACACCGATAACACGGTACTTGACCAGTCCCGTATTTATACAAATGATTGAAATAAATCTAATTTAATTAGAGATAGCAAAACCTTATGGCATTTACAACAAAGTACTAGACATGCCATTAATAACACTAAGTACATTCAATGTTGACTATCCTGAACCTTGCTTATCCTATGTTATACTGTAAACCAGCTATTCTTTGCCCACTATGACACAATAACAGTGCACAAGTTAGATAATTTACGTCAACACCTACAATTCCTGTGTGAAGTTAGCAGCTTTCGTTGTGACACACCCAGATATTTGCTGAAGTTTTAATTATGCAATTCTAACCTTATGTTATATAAATTGCAGCCAATCCGTTTGTTCACTGCTTCATATTCGTTCTTGTTAGAAGACTAGATTATTTTAAATCGTCATTTATTTCGTCATACTTTTTTAGATCACTTAACGTTTAAATTGTTACATATCATGGTTGAGTTAAAGCAATTTTTGTAATTTTTTTTATTATGTTTTATTTTTATACACAGTAAAATTGAAATCACTGTTTTCAGAACATTCTTCATTCTTCATCAAAATATTCTTCGTTCAGACCATTGAAATGAAATGAAATTTATTTGCCATAAGCATGGAGTATAAGTTGATACAGCTATATAGTTAGGTTTCACATACTTCACCGATTAACCGCGTGCAAATTACATTACATAAAATGAATTCAATTATTCATAAAAATTCTTTAATTTAATAAAAATCAATCAATAATATCATCAAGTATCCCATAAAATAATCAATAAAAAAAAATTATACATACCATGAAATGAATAAATCAAAATTAGAATGTCAGAGTTTAATGTCAAAGAAATCATTAATCGTATAGAAACATTTGTCAACAAGCCACCCGTATAGCTTTGTCTTGAATTGGTTTTTAGGTAATTATGTCCCATGGTATTTTATTAAGTATTTTAATGGTCATTACATAACTATTCTTACTTTTAAGTGCCAATTTACAGATTGGTAGGATGAGCTTGGTGTGGCATTCTATAATTTGTTCATATTCAATTGAGTTTTGGCAAATCAATGCGCATGTGTCCGATGGTATCTGTATAAAAATGCCGGCAAAAATCAAAAACAGTGCCATTATCAAACACGTCGTTGTAATTAGTGTAGAAGAGGGTTTTGTCAACAGAACGCTTGATTGGTCGCGATAGCAGGCGAGATTGCTGTTTCCACGGTAGCTCGTAAAACAAGCCTTTTTTGGCCTACTGCAGATTTACTATACGCTTTTATGTAAGGTTATTTGTAATACGTTTACAAATCCAAATGCAAAAAAAATGTTTTAGTCTTAATATACATTTTCTGTCAGTGTGCCTATGGAATCCTAACTTTTAGTTTTCTTTAAAGTTTTTCTTTAAAACTTGGATTATAAAATCGCTAAGCTAGAACAGCTTAGTGGTAACCATAAGTGTGTTTGTTTGTATGTTTGTCGGGGGTAATCTCAGAAACAACTGAACCGGTTTTGAAAATTATTTTATGAATAATAAGCTCCACTATCCGTAAGGGCTATAGTTTTTTTAACCTGTAAAATAACCAAACAATTAATTAATTTAGTTATCCACCGTATGTAGTTTCTGTGTGTTTATTACTTGTCTCGAAATAAATGTCTATATCTATCTATCTAAACATAATTCATTCAAGTAAGCTTAGCGTACAGTCAACTTGAGCCTATAGGTGTACGCTTAATAGACCTAGGCTAGTACATTCAGAGGCCTAAGCAATTGTGTTAGCGGACGATGTGGAAGCACATTGACGTTTACTCCGAGACCTGTTTAGTTTATTTTAGTAAGCCAGTAAGTAGGACTTAAATACTTAATAACCCTGTAGCATACAAGTTAAAAGAGCGGCTACTTAAATGGAACCATTAGAAAAGGCTAATAGTTTTAAGAAGTTTGCACTTTAACTTGAAGAGACCTCACAGATAATTTATCTAAAGAATCTGCAACAATACGAAATCAACGTGTGTAAATTTGACGTCCGTGACATTATCCGTGGTGCAGTGGGTGAATAGCCGGCTAAGACACAGAAGAGGGGTTCAATTACAGCCTTGAAACAAATGTTTGCATTATCGACAGATTCCGGGTCTGTGTGTTTTCTTTATAGGTAATTAATGTAATACAAGTATTCAGAAAAACGATTCGTTTTCTGGTTTCCATAGCTTTGCATGCTTTGGGGCTAAATAGCGCTGTATGAAATGACTAACATTATTTATTATTGATTGAGCGAAGCGAGGTCTCTAAATCAACTTGGGCAAATCGGCGTTGTATGTACGTATGTATGTATGTTTGTTTGTCCGAGGATAACTTCCCAATCGTTTATTCAATCATCGTGAAATTTGGTATGTAGTAGGTAGTGATGGCACAATTTTGGTGTGACTAAATCCGCTAAAAATGTGGGGGAGTTGTTGAGATATTGGGGTTCAAGAGGGGTAAAAAAAAACAAAATAGGACTATCCGGTCAAATGGCACGTTTAATAAAAGGTCTTTGTGAGTACATTTCGACCCCGTTTTTATTTTTAGTTTAAACCTTGTAGTTATTAAGTTATTAGTCATAATAAAAACTGAAATTTGAGAAAATTCACAGGGTACACCAGTGACCCCACAGTGCTGAAATTTGGTATGCGTGTAGCTTTAGTCACACAAATATAGGGAAAAGTCTGAAATCCTGAATAACTGCAGTTTCTACCCCAAAAACCTTACCTTACTTATTTAGAGTAACCAAATAACATGAACTGTAATTTGAATGAAACTGTAGATCAAGTAAGTAAGTTGCCGATTTCGTGGCAATATTTTATTAATCAAAGATTAAGGCCGGTTTGTACAACGATTCCTAAACATATTTAGCGACTAAGCATGTTTAAATTTTACGTAGGTATTTGTATGATTTGACAACTCCTTAAATCATATCTAGCCACTAAATACTTTAAGGCATCGTTGCGCGAGTCGCCCTAAGATTTTTTTTTTGTGATTTGGGATACTCGCGAGATCTCAGTTCGGAGCGAACCACTAGTTATTATTATTATATACATTGCTCGACTTTTTATTTGTGGATCAATCCGGCCGCGCGAGTCCACGTTTTGACAGCATAATCACGTTTTGACGCTTTCCAGTAACTTGATTCCAGTTGAAAATGTAAACGCTGCACAGAGCGCGGTAGACTGTTCATGTCTTCAAATAGGACTCGTGTTCCGATCCTATTGTAAGCCCCACTTGCAAATGTTCCAGATACTTCTGCTGGGGTGAGGTTTAAACGCAGCGCATTATAGGAGCAACATGTAGGCTTTGAAGTTTGTAGGATAAAATAAACTGTAGACTTTTAAACCTTGTTGTACACATTTGTTTCACTTTCTGTAAAATGTGAAAGGAAACGGCAATACCACAAAAAATATACTTAGTTATCACACTAATATTAAAAATGCGAAAGTTTGGATGTTTGTTTATTTGTTAGTTTGCTACTCAAACACGTCATAACGGCTGAACCGATTTCGATGAAATTTTGTATGTACGTAGATTATAATTTGGATTAACACATAGGCTACTTTTTATCCCATAAATCAGGTCCCATGGAATAAAAATAGGGTGTCAAGTCAAGTTGCAACATCGAGTTTATCTTTATTTCTAGCTTACCTACGCATTTAGTAGTGTAACGCGTGCGAAGTCACGGGCAACAGCTAGTTATTTCAATAAATAAATAATGCTAGACCTTTCCAAAAACGCTATCTGGCCCCAAACTAAGCAAAACTTGTTCTATGGGAACCAGGATAACTGATACACATGAAAGAAAGAAAATACATTTATTCACATCACAAAAGAGTCATGAAAATATAATCATAAACTATTTAAACTAAACATATTCACATTAAACATACAATTATAATAACAAAAGCACGTTTTTTTAAATTATATAATTCAGTGTGATGGTGAAAATGCTTTCAGCTCAGTATATGCTACTGCATCTTACCATGCTGGAGCGCTGGTCTTCTGCTAAGGCCAGTGTTATTTCACGAACGACCTGGCTAACCAACCAATAACAGAACCTGACTATTAACCGAATGTAACATAAATTTTATATATAATATATAATTTTATTTATGATAATAGCCAACTCATTACGACAACATGCGTAATTTATCATGTAAAAGAGATATGGATATTAGTCAACTGGATATAACCACATAATATATATAGGTACCATATAATATGACATCCCTAGAAAGGTATTATAACGGACAGCATTGTCAGTATTTCTTTGATTCGGGTTCGCGCGTGACATTTCCACGGATGACCGATAAAATCCAAGTATTCTTTCCCGTTTCTTTGTTATCGAATGAAAACTGAGCCGTTTTCACTTATCGAAAGCTGCGGATTCCTTTGGTGAAAATTGGGTGGAACACATAACTTTTTGACAGTTGACTTTGAGAATTGATTCGCTTTCGGCATCGATGAGTGTTCAATGAGTGTGACTTTTGTGTTTAAGAGGATATGTTATAAAAAAAATGCAATGAGCCTGACATAACTTCAGGAGTTTCGGGTTCAATGGAACGCATTATGAGGAACTGTAAAATAAGGAAAACGCGACTATCTGAACTAAATAAATCCTGATAATCCGAAAATAGGGTTTTTATGCTACTTAAAACAAACCTATTTTGGAAACTACCGAGTACAAAGTCGAAAGTGAAAATATTTAGTAGAGTACTTAGGTAAAAGCTTCGCTCGTTAAAAAAACGTGTGTGTGTACGCACGTAAGAATTTATACTTCTTTGGCGTAACAGAACAAAAAAAGCTAAAGAGATCATCCCGTATGCCACAACTCTTTGTTTGTAAAAGGAATGATAAATTAATTAATAAATATAGTTATGAGTTTCCACGGAAACTTGAGAGACAGTTATCAGCTAACTGTACCTTAAAGATACACACATGCTCATAAAAGGTCATACTTAATAGCGTGCGAGCAGCGAGCGTGCTCTTCAAACTGACGATTTTGTTTAGCATGCTTTTTTAAGCATACTTTTAAATAAGCGTGCTCATAGCAAACCATTGAACACACATGCTGGTTAAGCGCGGGCTAGAAGCTTCGGTATTCAGTGTTCCAGTGCAGGTAGTGAAAAATGGAAAACCACTTGGTTTTTCATTTTTCACTACCCCCAAAGGCCCTCTCCACAGAACTGAATAAAATAATCATTTTGATTGCAATACAATGTGTCCAAAAGATTTTGTCAAGAAAGAAAAAGACAAGGAATAAGACGATGGCTAAGTAGAAGAGAAAAACTTGGAGCAAGTACTCGATTGCTAGTAGAAATGCGAGAAGAAGATATTGATGGTTACAAAAATCATTTACTAGCATGCTCAATAAGCAAACCTGTTTAGACGCGCTAAAAACACGTCCCCTTCCACCCGCGCCGCAGGTAGCATGCCCAAAAATCGCACGACTGTCGATTTTTGAGCAAACTCGAAAAGAGCATGCTCATTATTAGCCATGTAAACACACATGCTACTAAGTAGGAACTGCTCAATAGTAGAATGCTTTCTTGCTAGTAATGAGCATGTGTAACTGTACCTTTATCACGTCGCTTTTTGGCTGTCGATGTGCGCGCGCATCGTAAAAATTGTACCCTCAATTTTTTTTTATTTCAATGCGCCAAAAGATGTATAACTTCAATAAAAACACGATCAGGATCAGCTTTAGTCTGTGTCTGTGTCTGAAATTCTGGTTTCCAAGGGAATTTACCTCTACTATACATCATAATTTACATGACACGATTTTCGTAGCCTCAATGCACCGTGCGTGATAAATGACTTTATAAAAGTGCCCTGAAAATGAATAAATCGCTACCTATTATTTACACTTAGTGGTTTCCTGAATAAAGTTAAACTATAACATCGTCTTCAATCTTTGTTGCTTAAATATTCTAACATTTTGAAATATTTTGTATGAGAAAACTGTACACATGTGTTGGAATCATAAACTTTCTCGGGTGTACGTGATGTTTTGTATTTTTCGGAAAACGTCACTTACTGATACTATGCCAAAACAAGTAGTTGTTCAATACATGTGGGACGTCCATGTAGATCTTAATCCCTAACCCTAGAATTCGTGGTTCATATAGCCTCTTAATAACTATTATAAATTCGAAAGTAACTCTGTCTTTCGTTCTGTTTGTTACGTTTTCACAACAAAGCGGCTTGACCGATTTCGATGACATTATGTATATAGATAGATTATGACCAGGATTCAGACATAGGCTACTTTATAGCCGACTGCGTAGGAGGGTAATGTTTTTGTTGACAAACCACGAGTGCGAGGCCGCGGGCGAGTCAGCTAGTAATAAATGAATAACACATAAAAGTCGTGTCCCAGAGTCTTTGACCTCACAGAAAGATTCAGACAGAGAGACAGAGTTACTTTCTAATTTATAATAAATATATGTAGATTTACAAAAATCGTTTGTTTCAGAATGGTGCGAACCTGCTTAATGATGAGCTGCGTGCTCTTCGCTCTTCTCGCCATGCCTTCCTCTGCTTACCCCAGGTAGTGGTACAATATCCTTTACCATTTCACCGTTCCTGGGTATATTATAAGCCCATGTTGGCTGCTAGGCACAAACCGAGCCACGTAACCTACGGTCCTGATGATATTGTCGGCCCATCTCGCCATCTCAACGGGTATAATGTTCATATGTTATTTACATGGAAAAAAATCTCTTCCAGTCCGAGCAACTACATCCGCGATGACGGCCCCTATGAACCAGAGGAGATTAGTGACATGCTGGATCGCCTAGGAAACCTCATACTAATGGAACGCAAGATGGAAAAGTAAGCTTTTCGCATTTAATCTTCAGTTTCACGAAAGAAATCACCATGACTTGTGGGTGATTGATTATAGACAAAACTGCGCACGCCATAACCACGGGACGAGGCAACTATGCAATTTAAAAGAAATAAAATAAAAGCGTTCTTAGTGTAGTTCAAGCACGTTACAAACGATACAGACGCTATAATATTTTATGTTAAGATAAAATATCGCTCGCCATACAATCCTATACAAGATATCTATATATCATCTTTGGTATGTGTGATGGTCCATTATTTGCATGGTCTACAAATATTTGTTCCGGGATTAGGTATTTTTCTATATATGTATTTACAAAAAAATATGTATAAGAATAAGAAGAATAAGAATATTTATTTTGACAAAATATACAAATACAAAAATGCAATACATAATTATTAGGTAGGTACATGTAACAAAAATTAAGATGAGTATGTGACAACAAGTACGTATGAGCCGTCGCCTAAACTAGACTGAAAAGCCTGTATGATAGGCAGCTGTGCTTATTATCAAGTAGAATAAAAAAAACAATACATTAATTTAATATACATAAGACCAATTATTATTGTGTATATGTATATATGCAATTAAAAGTACATTAAAATAGTATATAAGTATTCTGTCAGTTCTATGGTTCCCATAGTACAAGCTTTGCTTAGTTTGGGGCTAGATGGCGCTGTGTGAAATGTCCTGTATTATTTATTAGCTTGTATGGCGAGCGATATTTATCTAAACATATAATCTTAAGATATTGTTCCCAGTTATCAAAATCGGTTAATTATGTACGAGGCCTAAAGTCATCGGAATCGAAGTTTGCTACTATTTCAAATTAATTTACATGACTAGTTCGATATATCAGAGATTTTACCATGCAATTAGACTTGATACTATGGGTTGATTATAATTTTGTGTAAGTGCATGAGTTGATGAAATCATGACAATTATTTAATAGATTGTGACGTGGTTACTTCAAGACAATCATTCATAATTATTTTTATCATTCTTACTAGTTTAACGACTTAAATATTCGCGTAAAAAGACGTTAATATACAACATTTTTGTATATCTAAACCATTTTAACTTCTGGGCCCGTAGCCAAATTACATTCGCTGCGAACCTATTCGATTTCTACATACATTTTGTTGTCGCTGTATCACGTGGTATTTCTATAGCATTTGTCAAATCCCATACATTTTCGGACTCATCGACTAGCGTCATCGCTAATCGGCTGCAACTTGGCTAAGCCCTCTGGTATCATCAAAAGACTTGCTATTTCCTAAGAAAAAGTTATAATAAGTAAATACCACTACAAATAAACATTTTAAATATGTACTAAAATAGTAGGCAGTGTTAATTTTTTATTTAACTAACATATATTTTTATTTTCAGCTATAAAGATGACATTACTAGGTACGATATTATATTATTTAAAAACATGATTATTTTTCGCTTAAATTTTTTCGTAAGTGAAATTTCAAATGAAATAATTATTTTTGCGTACTAATTTACATATCTACGTTTATGAGAAGTGTTATGTTATGTTTATGCATGAAGTTTTTGATTATGCAAAATAACATCATAAAGGCTGGTTTATCCTTAAATCCCTAGGCTTTTGTCGTGAGTAGGTACTCGATGAATTATGCTATAAAATTATTTTTTTCAATATCTAGACATTTTATTAGCTGTAGATTTGATACTTCAGGGTCTACGAATATGATGTATGCCCCAAGTGGTTGGACAAAGGGCAATGCATTGTAGGACGTGACCTACATGGCAATGCTTTGTTAAAGGCGATGGTTACCACTTAACATCAGGTGGGCCATTTGCTTCCTCCGTCTCCATGTGGTATATATACCATGACAATCTTTTAACACCCTATAAACACCTATATTTAATTAAAAGTTAAAAACATTTTATTTCTGTTCAAAAAACTTAAGAAATCCAAAATCTATCAACCTTTTTTCCAGAAATGACAAAATGTACCGCAACATTGATGTGCTCAACGATATCATGGGCCCGCAGTATGTACATGAGTACCTTAGATTAGAAGTAGAATATAAATGTCCCTTACAACTCACCCTAGGTGTACATTGGTTAGCTCTGACTACATGCCTGAATAATGCATGAACACTAAAAACTAATTTCAGTATTTCGTTAATTTTAGTATCTCTTTTTAGTTTTTGCAACAAACCCAGCTTTGATAACCATAATGTGTGTATTTAGACGTATTTTCTAACTTATAATAATGTCTACGCTGTATATTCATAAACATTTCAGGTGCCTGATAAAGAAATAAAGATTAATTTGATCTAATAAGTCTAGCAATTATCATTTTCCGCATTAAATTAAAACATTGATCTTAAAAAGCATGCCAGTTAGGGTTGCCAACCTAACTTTATAATAAAGTATCTTACGTTATTTTACAAATGTGTGCTTTATATTTTTGAATATCAAAATGTACTTTATTTTGACCGAAACGTAGGTAACATAAATGAAAAATTAACATGTTTTTTTTATAAAATGTAATTCCCTACAAAATATAGAGCCACAAACTGAAACACGATTGAAACGATATTAAAGTTCAAATGAAATAACTACGCTTTTCAGTTCCAAAATATACAATTTTATTATAAAATAGGTATACTTTGTTTTCAAGCGATTGTACTTTTTTTCTTGCCTCAAGAGCCAGAAATACAATATTTCTTTAAAAAAAAGTTGGCAACCCTAGTGCCAGTCAAAATTATGCTTGCCTTAGCTGAGCGTTTTTTTTAGACAGATATTTTAATAAAGGTTTATTTTTCAGTGACAAGCGAGCCTTTGACCTCGGTCTGAGCCGTGGCTACTCCGGAGCTCTTCAAGCCAAGCACCTTGTAGGGATTGCAGCCGCCAACTACGCCGATGGGCCCGGCAGGAGGCGACGTGACGCCGCACACTAAACGCTATGATACACACTGTTAACTGCTTCTTAGAGACGAATATCCTGTAGCGATACGACGCAAAGTCAACAACTTTACTGCAGGAATGTACCTTTGAAATTGCAACGAAACATGCACAACTTTTTGCGAAAAAGGTTGGGTTTCGCAAAGCACGTGATTTTCCCCGGGTTTAGTTTCCGTGCTATCGAACATGTCACATATTCGATCATGCAATTAAAAACACCTACTGGAAATGTATAGTAGCTACGAAAGCACCATTATTTAAGGATATGAAAAAAATATATATGTATTGTAAAAACCAGATTGAATTGTGATATATGAATATTCGTTTCTAAGTAGCAATAAAGAAACATTTAGTCAATACCAGTCTACACTCAACCAGTACGGCTTAAAAAGCAAATTCTTCTTATCAACGCTTAATATAGACAAAATTATTCTAAACTCGCCTGCGAATAAACTAAACGTAAAAAATATTAATCTTGAAAAATATATTTATGATGAATGAAGCTCTTGCATGTTGATGTTCACACGCAATAAACATTATTGTAGAGTTTAAATCTTTATCTTCATGCCCTATCTAGAAATTAGAGTCAAAAACATTATTTCGAAGACAATGGTGGCGATTCTGTTGTTGACGCTAACTAAAATATTGTAAATTCCGAACGTTCTTATCTTGTTCATTCTAAACATCAAATTATTATGCCATTTAAAGTGAAATTTATATTTCTTACTTATCGCTAACATATAAAGTTTAAGAAGATAGATCCCCTTATTTAAGTTTATATACCTACCACATATAAATTTGGATAATTATATTTGCTGAATTAATAAATTAATTTTTATTATTTCTCAAATTAAGTTATTATTATTAAGATGGCGTATTTGCGGTCTAGTTTTAGTCAGCAGTCAAATTGGTGTTCACTAAAAACTAGCCCTCACATATACCTATCTTATTAAAAAGTACTTTATTTTAAAATGTCACTTTAAATGTCATACTAATTTAATTTTAGCCTGAACAAAATTAGAACGTTCGTATTTTACGAAATTTTAGTTAGCGTAAACTGTGGAATGCCACTATTGTCTACAATTTTTTAAAGTACTTGTTTTATATTTATTTTAGTTGCGCACTGAGTTTTTAGTGTATGAAATATATGTTCCTACTTGCATACTTTATTTACTTACCTATTTCTAGTCATTCCTTTATTTAACCTAGTCAGTATTTTAACTGTAACGCTTACAATTTTAATTAGTATATACTGATTTCGAACACTTTAATGTTTTAGATATAAATCTATATTAGTAAGTACATATATAAATCAATGTTTCGAACTATTTCATAATAATTACATGTAAAATATGTATGTGGCAAAATAAACTTAAAATCATAGAAAGTGATAAATACCTCCTGTCTAGAGTTTATTGTTAAAAATAAAGAGATATTCATATTTATTAGTGTTTAATTTACTTTTCCTACATCAAAATTATCCACATCAAAAATATAAATAAATAAATATAACTGGACATTTTACACAGCGCTATCTAAGACTAACTAAGAAGAGCTTGTACTATTGGAACCAGAAAACTGATAGAATACTTTATCTACTTTTTTTGTTAATATATACTTATATATATAGAAGATATCCAGACCCAGTCTACTAATATAATATATGAATTAAATGAATCTAAAATTATTTATTGCAAAAAATAAAAATAATCTGCACACAGGCGAACTTGATACTAGATAGCTAATATAATATACAGGTTGTTTGGTAATATACTGACGATATTCAAGTGACGGTGTCTCAAAACATAAAAAAAAATTCTCGAAAAAAACTACTCACTACTATTATGAAATTTAACAAAAAATCGACTAAGTTGAGGTGATTAATTCGATATAAAACTTACTGCCTTGCTCTTGCAATCAACATCCGAAAATAAAGGCAGATTTGATATCTCTTTCGGAAATGGCTGCGGGTTTTGGATTAGAAAGGGACATAAGAGATATCTCGAGACGTCACCAATACAGCATCTGTGGTTAGATGGCAAGCATTATGCAATAGCACAACATAAGTATAATAGTGTTTGTTTTACATGCTAAAATAAATTACATATTTCTTAAATATTCATTTTATAAATTTATTTATTATGCTCCTCAAAATAACCCCTTCCATTTTTGTGCATACATTATCAAACACCTTAAAAGTATACTAATAGCAGTCTTATACTATTATTATTTGACTACCTCCGTGGTGCAGTGGGCGAATAGCCGGCTGAGACGCAGGAGGTAGCGGGTTCGATCCCCGCCGCGGAACAAATGTTTGCAAGATCTACAGATATTTGTTCCGGGTCTGGTTGTTTCTCTATATATTATAAGTATGTATTTACAAACAAAAAATGTATATAAGTATTCTATGAGTTATCTGGTTCCCATAGTACAAGCTTTGCTTAGTTTGGGGCTAGATAGCGCTGTGTGAAATGTCCAGCAATATTTATATATTTATTTATATTTATTTATACTAAATCCCCAAGATGCTATATGAGTGAAACGATTGCTATTAAGTTATTATAGAGTCAGAAAATGCTAAAATAGTTTTAGGGAATACACAATTAATTACAAAAATTAAAAAAAAATACCGTTTAATATCTATAGATCGATTGCACCGATCCTTAGGTAGGTAGATGCTTCAATTTTCTTTTGTTTTTTTATTAGCATTAGGTATGTACTGACGAAGGTTCACGAATTTAACGGAAACATTGTCGGTCGAAACACCGATAAGACGGTACGTGATAAATCCCGTATTTATAATAATGATGTTAATTAACAACTTATTAGTGGATACTACGAGAATGACCACTACTATACTTTCCTATCAGTACCAGATAAAAAATGTCTATTGGACTTAAAATACGGTAGCCAGCGCCATCTATTAAATCAGTAAATAACCTATTAGGTACTGATGACGCGAATCACGTCAGAAGTTTCTGCAGCTAGCGACATCTAGTAGAACAAGTCGGAACTTTATTGAAAGGCATCATCGTCTAGCAAAAGCGTAGAAAATAGTTAACAATGCCTTCGATAGAGGGCAGTAAAATAGTTCGTAAGAGTAAAATGCGAAATATTAGTTTAGTGTGTATTGAACAATGGATTTTGTAAATTATTTTATTACAATATAAACATACATGTCTTGTAAAAACAATGACGGCCGACTTGTGTATGACATCTCACCTCTATAGTGAAATGTTAAATAATTTCAAACTACTTTTCAATATCCCGTATGGTCTAGTGGCTAGGATACCTGGCTTTCACCCAGGAGGCTCGGGTTCGATTCCCGGTACGGGAAGACACTCATTTTGTTTGACTCACTTTTGTTTTTGCTTTTTATTCTTATATCGTCTGCCCAATCAAACAAATTCCATAAATAAATCATAAATCTTTATTGTTTGTGGATCTGAGTTACAATGAAGGTACAAGATGTTTAAATAGAATATTTTTTTATAATCGATATCAGTTACCTAGTGGTAACCGAACGGGCGACGCAGCCGTGGTAGGACCCGAAAAAGATGGAGAGACGACCTGGATGCATTCAAACCAGATTGGTCAGATTTGGCCGTGGACCGTGATGGATGGAGGGGAGATGGGGAGACTAGCAGTCGAAGAATATAGGTTTGTAAAAAAAAACAAAAAATGTGATATCAATAATTCATTCTTGAAATGATTCATGAACATAAACGGAAGTAAAATTAATCGAAATACCTACAATATTTTAGCAGTAAAGTATTTGCTTTCATTGTAGTTTCTGTAAGGATTCAGTCAGTTCTATATACCTACATAGACATACATTTATTCAAACTTTAATATCACAGGGAACTCTTAGTTACGTCAGGTTACAGAAAACAAATGCAAACAAGAAAAAACCTAATTGTAATAATTTTTTTTTTTTAAATAAAAACATAATAACAAAAATGTATTATTTGTAATCTTTGAATATCTTTGACAACCTCCGTGGTATAGTGGGCGAATAGTCGGCTGAGACGCAGGAGGTAGCGGGTTCGATCCCCGCTGCGGAACAAATGTTTGCATGATCTACAGATATTTGTTCCGGGTCTGGTTGTTTCTCTATATATTATAACTATGTATTTACAAAAAAAATGCATATAAGTATTCTATCAGTTATCTGGTTCCCATAGTGCAAGCTCTGCTTAATTTGGGCTAGATAGCGCTGTATGAAATGTCCAGCAATATTTATTTATTTATTTATTTGAATATGAAAATAGTGCCACGAAATAATAACCAATTAACTTGACCTACAGTTTCATTCAAATTACAGGTAACGAAAGTTCATGTAATGTGGTTACTCTTTTTTGGGGTACAAATTGCAGTTATTCTGGATTTCAGACTTTTGCCTATATTTGTGTCACTTGAGCTACACGTATACAAAATTACATCACTTTGGGGTCACTGGTGTACCCTGTAAATTATGTCAAAGTTTAGTTTTTAATATGGCTAATAACTCAAAAACTATAAAGACTTTACTAAAAATATAAATGAAATCTCAAATATTGTCCTTCACAAGAAGGGGGACAAATCTTACATCGGCAATTACAGACCCATTAGCCTAGTATCACACCTGTACAAAGCCTTTATCAAAGTAATACAAAATCGCATTAATTTCTAACTCGACCAACATCAACCACCCGAGGTGGTTTTCATCCTGGTTTCTAAACCATGGATCACTTACATACCCTAAATCAAATAATAGAAAAATACACCGAATTTCATAAAACCCTTTATTTAGCCTTTGTGGACTACACAAAGGCTTTTGATAGTTTAAAGCATTCTGCCATATTCAAAGCATTAGAAAATCAACAGATAGACAAAACTTATATAGACTTAATTAAAATTATATATCACAATAGTACCGCCAACATAACACTCAACTCCATTGGCCCATTGTTTCATATTAAGAAGGGAGTGAAGCAAGGAGACCCGCTTTCTCCCAAAATTTTTACTAGCACCTTGGAAGAGATCTTCAAACCCCTAGCAGACTCATGGACCACAAAGGAAATTGTCATCGGAGGCAAACGCTTGACAAATTTGCGGTTTGCGGACGACATAGTACTTTTTGCACCTACTCCTCCAGAACTGCAACAAATGCTCCAAGATCTGAGCGCGGCAAGTCTTGAGGTTGGGCTTCGAATGGACCAGTCGAAGACGAAGATCATGTCAAACAGCACGAAACGTAAGGTCGAGGTAGATGGACAGGTAATACAGTATGTCGATGAGTATATTTACTTGGGCCAGTTAGCTAGTTTCGGAAACAGGCAAGATAAGGAAATCGATCGCCGTATCGAGAATGCCTGGAAGAGCTACTGGTCCTTGAAGGAGCACATGAAGGGTGACCTTCCTCTGACACTTAAGCGCCCACTCATCGACATGTGTATCCGGCCAATCCTAACTTACGGTGCACAGACATGGTCTCTGACTGAAGCCCAGAAGTCAAAGCTCAAGATTTGTCAAAGGGCAATGGAGCGCAGCGTTCTCTGCTTTAAACGTGTCGACCGAGTTCGCAACACCATGCTGCGCTCACTTACCGGCATTGCAGATGTAGGGAGGAGATCGGCTGGACTTAAGTGGGACTGGGCGGGCCACGTCGCCCAAATGCACTCCGAGAAATGTGCCCATATTGTGACACCATGGACGCCTGAAGACGGAGGGCGACGTCGGGGTCGGCCGAGAAAGCGTTGGCGGGACGATTTGGTCACCTTCCAAAGAGGATGGTGGGAGATCGCGACGGATAGGGATACTTGGAGGGACTTGGGGGACACCTTTGCCCAGCAGTGGGACGAGATAGGTTAGGAAAAAAAAAGATGTCGAATCGAATCGAAATCGAAACTAATCAAGACCTTTCATTTGACGTCACACTTGACCTAATAGTCTCATTTTCATTTTTGTTACCCCTCTTGAACCCCAATATCTCAACAATCCCCCAACATTTTTAACTCATTTAGTCACACTAAAATTGTGTCATCACTACCTACAACGCTTCGAAAGTTATCCTCGGACAAACAAACATACATACATACAACGCCCTTTTGCCCAATTTGCCCAATTTGCTTTAGCCGATTTGCCCAAGTTGATTTAGAGATTTCGCTTCGCTCGATCAATAGATAAATAAATAAAAGATTAATTCATGCATCAACCGAGTATACATGCGTGTATGTATGTATGTATTTATACTCTAACTAAAGAGCTGTCAGTAAAGGTGCTTCCAACAAATAAACTAACAAAGGCCAGTTTACGAAGAGCTCCGATACTCGAGCCGTGTCCTCTAACTTGTCTATTTCTGCTTTTAAGCCGAGGGTGGTGAAGGTCAGGGTATTCTGGTCTGTATAAGAGGGTGAGTTGTGTATTCGCATGGGTGCCTCCACGTTTTTTCAACATGGCTGAGCTTAGTGTTAGCCGTCTAGTTTTATTTAAACTGTTTACATGTTTGATACTTCATTCAAGTAAACAGGATTCAATTAAAAAAAATCTTTGGGAATGGATCAAACTAAAATCTAAAATTCAATAGTGTTCTAAAACCTGACAAACAAAATCTCAGTGTTGTTGGGTTGAAATTGAAAACCATACTTTAACGATCTTTGTGGAAAGGCGAGCGGTCGACTGAGGCGTAAGAGGTCGCATGTTCGAACCCCACTGCAGGACAAATCCTGCAGAACCTGCAAATATTTGTTCGGTATTCGGGGTTTTGTGGCGTCATGGTACCTACTCGTAGTTTCTGAATTATGCTAGATGGTGGATCTATCCACATTCATACTAATACGTATAAATTCGAAAGTAACTCTCTGGCTGTCTGTTTGTTACGTTTTCACGACTAAATGGCTCGACCGGTTCGATGAAATTTGGTAAACAGATAGATTATGGCCGGGATTGGGACATACCCTACTTTTTAACCGGCAGAGAAGAAGAAGGGTAATGTGTTTACTGATAAACCACGCGTGCAACCCGTGGCCGGCAGCTTAACATTATCTCATCAAAACATTTCTAGATTCACTATACATAAAGCACTACATATATAAATAAAAAAATATTATTTCCAGCCTTCATCAGCTCTCTCTACTAATTTAATATTATAATTTAATTTAATATATTTATAAACAATTTAGTATTTGCATATTCGCTCAGCTAATAATTGGATTATAATGAAAGCTGTTTGGATTATTATCATATGGATTATCCACTAAAACAAGAGAAACGTGTTCGTTGTCTCGTAACTGCTAGTTAGTGTTTATGTTATTTATCCTCCATATGTAGTGTAGTTTATTTATAAATATACCTACTAGTGATTCGCCCCGAACTGAAATCTCGCGAATGTTCCGTATAACGTATATAGTGGCTACATATGATTTAAGGAGTTGTCAAATCATACAAATACTTCAAATTTAAACATGTTTAGTCGCTAAATACGTTTAGTGATCTTCGTGCATACCGGCTTTAATCTTTGACTAATAAATTGGTGCCACGAAGTGACTTAACCAACTTGCTTGACCTACAGTTTCATTCAAATTAGATGTAACGGGGGTTCTTGCTATTTGGTTTTTTTTGGGGTACAAATGGCAGTTATTCTGGATTTCAGACTTTTTCCTATATTTGTGTCACTAAAGCTACATGAATACCAAATTTCAGCATTGTGACGGCACTGGTGTACCCTGTGAATTTTGTCAAAGTTTTGTTTTTGTTATGGCTAATTACTCAAAAACAACAAAAGTTAAACTAAAAATAAAAACGGGGTTCAAATGTACTAATGAACAACCTTTCATTTGACGTCCCATTTGACCTAATAGTCTCATTTTCATTTGTTTTTTACCCCTCTTGAACCCCAATATCTCAACAACCCCCCAATATTTTTAGCTTATTGAGTCACACTAAAATTGTGCCATCACTACCTATCTATATACCAAATTTCATGATAATCGGATAAACGCTACGAAAGTTATCCTCGGACAAACAAACATACATACAACGCCGATTTGCCCAAGTTGATTTGGAGATCTCGCTTCGCTCGATCAATTATTTATATGTAAGTTTATGTTTATTAGGTATAATGAATAGGTATATTTAATATGAGGGTTCTGTTCATGGTACTCTTACACCGCCGTCTTATGAATTTTATTGCAATAAAGAGTATTTCATTCATTCAAAATTGTTTGATAACAAATTCAGTTGATAATTGATTGACTTTTGGTGGTTTTCTTGGCAATGCTCAACAGATAAGAAAACCTCTAAAGTCAGGAACATCATTCATTTTCAGAATTAACAATTTGCAACCAAACCTTGATTTAAGATTCCTATTCACAGTATGATGCATTACCACTAGGAACCATCGTAATCATTATATCAGCCACAGGTAGGACGTCCTCTCCTGAACATAGGTATCTCCCATAGATTTCCAAAGCGGCCGATCTGCCTGCACCCAACGGCTCCCGATTTCTCCTCCGATTAAATTCCTGACTTTCTTGTAAATATAACATTAATGTCGTTAGCATCGTGCATACTATAATTAAAGATTCGGATGTGTTGCAGAATATTTTTAGGAGCAATTATCAGTAATGGTCAAAATGACAAATAACTTTTCTTTTTTTTGTTTTTAATATTGCTAGACATTTCACACAGCGCTATCTAGCCCCAAACTAATCAAAACTTGTACTATGGGAACCAGATAACTGATAGAATACTTATATACTTTTTTTTGTAAATACTTATAATATATAGAAAAACACCCAGACACGGAACAAATATCTGTAGATCATGCAAACATTTGTTCCGTGGCGGGAATCGAACCCGCTACCTCCTGCGTCCCAGCCGGCTATTCGCCCACTGCGCCACCGAGGTCGTCAAACTTATGTAATGTTGATTGTTAATTTATTTGTAATAAAAATATTTGGTTTATTTTATGTTTTATTTTACTCGTTACCTACGTTGTAGAAATTCCGGACGGTTTAGGATTCCAACGCATTCCGGACAATGACCTAAATTACCGGACATGTCCAGAAAATTCCGGACGTATGGCAACCCTAAGTAGGGGGCCGTCACACTGCGCTTTCCAGTGCGTCGTCTCCACTTGAGAACCTTTCTGCTCCAACGGCTGTCTGTTAGTCGAGCTTTGTGAAAAATAAATAAGTTGGAAATAACTTCGGGTTTCCAACCAACACGCTACAAAAAAAATGCAAACTGCACCAATTCTTCTACAACTTGTCAAGTTTTGGTTACATTATGTCAAATTTACATCGAGAAAAGGTCATAACTCGAATTCGCCTAGATTTAAAGACCTCCGTGGAGCAGTGGGCGTATAGCTGACGCAGGAGGTAGCGGGTTCGATACCCGCCGCGGAACAAATGTATGCATGATCTACAGATATTTGTTCCGTGTCTGAGTGTTTTTGTATATATTATAAATATATATTTACAAAAAAAGTATACAAGTATTCTATCTGTCGGCGTTGCTAACGCCGACAGATAGAATACTTGTATACTATTAAAAGTGATTTTATTTAATTTTAAAAGTGTTTGTGTTGTTTAAAAAGTTTTGACTAATAGTACTAGTCACACCACTCTACGGAATCAGGCGAGCGCGTGGATAGGGCGATCGGGCCGGCTTTAAAAGGACCGTGCGGCGCGGTGGGACGACACGTCCCCTCAACCTCCTGCCTCTGCGCCTCCCTCTACCTCTACCTCAAAAAAGCCCTACTCTCGCGAGGCCTCACCTCGTAGAGTCTTCTTAGACTCACCGGAGTCTCCGGACCCACCCTCCCCCGAGGTCGACATGGAAGTCGACCTCCTCCTACGCCCCGCGCCTCCCGCGGAGGCATCCGACTCGTCTTCCTCCGACTCTGAGGAAGAATTTACGCTAGTCGCGGGTGGTAAGAGGAAGAAGCCCTCTTCAACGAAATCATCTTCGTCGAAGGGGGTTTCCTCCTCCGTTTCCCCCCCAGCCAAAAAGGCAACCCCTTCCGCGGCCTCACAGCCTGCCCGCCCCGCCTCTCCCCCCGCGGCTTCCACTGCCGCGAGGAAGGAAAGGCCTCCCCCGCCTCTTTTCATCCGCGAAAAAGGCAAGTGGGACAGAGTTTCCTATCTGTGTAATGAGAATAAAATCTCATTCACAAACGCCCGCAATACTAAGGACGCTATTAAAGTCCTACTCCCCACGTCTGACGACCATCGTCGCCTCACGTCCCTCCTACGTCATGAGCACATAGGCTATCACACCTATGCTCTCGAAGACGAAAGGCTTCTTCGTGTGGTGATCCGCGGCCTCCCTGCGGAGCACTCCACGGAATCCATTAAATCAGATTTACTGGCTCAGTCCTTCCCGGTCAAGGAGGTCCACCGTATGCATAACGGTAAGACCACCTATAACCTAGTACTTGTAGTACTAGAGCTCTCACCGGCTGGAAAGGCCATCTTCAACCTGAAGATGCTCAACAACCTCTCCGGCCTCCGGGTAGAACCCCCCCACCGAAATGGCACTCCAAGCCAGTGCCACAGGTGTCAATTATATGGCCACTCGGCCAAAAACTGCCACGCCCGCCCCCGTTGCGTCAAGTGCCTGGGTGACCATGGCACCGCTGATTGCAACCGCACCAAAGACACCATCGAGCCGCCAAGCTGCGTGCTTTGTGGTGCCGTGGGACACACCGCAAATTATCGTGGTTGTCCTTCGGCGCCCAAGGTCAGCAGGGTGTTGACTCGTAGGAGTCAACCCCGACCTTCTCCACAATACACCAAAGCAACCCCTAAGTTGACTATGGTGCCCTTGCAGGAGGCACAACCTCCCAAAGGCTCAGCATGGGCCAAGCCCTTACCTTACTTAAGCCTAGCCCTCAGGGCAACGGCCCCCCCTCTGCGCTCCTCAGAGCCAGCCCCCCCTTCCAAAATGGGCAAGTCGGATTTTGCTGCCGACTTAGCTCTCATCATGGAGTTCTCCTCCATTGATCTTGCCGAGGTTCGCGTGCTTGCACAAAAACTGAGGCAAGCTAACTCCACAATAGAAAAACTGATCGCCCTTGAGGCGCACTCAGCTCTTCTCGCAGCCGTTAAGGCAGCTTCGCCCTCCTCCAAACCCTTTTAGGTTTCAAAATGGTTGTACAAAAGGAAAGGAAAAAACCCCGTTCGTTGTCACTAGCGTTCTTCAACGCTGACGGTCTTTCAAGGCAACGTTTTATCATTCAAGATTTCCTGAATAGGCACCAACTTGATATCTTGCTAGTGCAAGAGACTAATTTAAAGCCCGGTCATAGGGACCCTAAAATCCCCAATTATCAAATCGTACGCAACGACATACTGCTAGCCCAAAAGGGCGGCACTGTCATTTACTACAAGAAGGCTTTACATTGCATGCCTCTTGATCCCCCTCCTCTGACCTACAAAGCCTCTGTCTGCAGGCTAGCAATGACTGGGCATTCCTCGGTCATTATTGCATCCTGCTACGTCCCTCCCGGCAAGCCTCGCTCACCTCTATTCGAGAGTGACCTGCAAGCCCTTTTCAGTCTAGGAAGCTCCGTCATTTTGGCGGGTGACTTCAATGCCAAAAACGTCATGTGGAATAGTACCACGACGAACTCCAAAGGCAAACAGCTAGAAAGCCTAGTTGAACCCCTTAATTTCGACATAATTGCCCCTAGGGGCATGACTCGCTTCCCTACCTCTACTCCTCCTGAGCTCCTTGACATTGCTCTTCTCAAAAACGTAGCCCTCCGGCTGCGCTTAATTGAAGTTATTCACGAGCTAGATTCCGATCATCGACCGGTAATGCTCTTACTCGGCCCTCCCACTGACCAGCCCCCTGCCACCAAGACGGTGGTAGAGTGGCATAAACTTGAGAAAGCTCTCAAGTCTGCGCACTCGACTGACTTAGATAGCATCCCTTCTGTCATTCTGACATCTGGTGATATTACGGTAGCGGTTGACGCCCTTACCAGACATATCACAAACTCAGTCAGAGACTCATCAAAGCAGGTGCCCGTAGTGGATGACCACCGGGGCCCCTTGCCAGACGATATCAGACGGCTGATGACTGAAGCTAACGATGCAGTTAGACTTCATAGTCGCTGCCCCACTAACGACAATAGAGTCTTGATGCGCTCCCTGCACCGTGAGGTGAGAGAGCGCATCAAAGAACATCGCAATCGTGAGTGGGAGAGCCTGCTCTCGGGGATCGAGCCTAGCCATCTGGCCTACTGGAGGTTAGCTCGCTCCATGAAAGCGGACGCTCTCGCTCCGATGCCTCCCCTTATCCGACCCAATCACCCTCCAGCATTCGAAGACGAGGAAAAAGCCGACTTCCTGGCTGAAACCCTCGAATCTCAATGCTCGCCCAGTCTCGAACCCGTCGACCCTGTTCACCTCTATACGGTGAACAGCGAGGTTGACCGCTTAGCCTCCCGACCTCCTACTTCCCCACTTGATCCGATTGAGCCCTCTGAAGTCTTTGACACTATCAAGGCCCTGCACCCAAAGAAAGCCTCCGGCCCTGACGGCATTTCCAATAGAGTACTCAAGCAGTTCTCTGTACCCCTTATCCATATCCTAGTCTGCATCTTCAATGCGGCCATGGAAACTTGCCCCTTCCCTGATGCTTGGAAGGAAGCCAATGTCATTGGCATCCGAAAACCCAGTAAACAGGCAAATGACCCAACTAGCTATCGTCCCATTAGTCTACTCAATAGTCTAGGTAAGATATATGAGCGTCTTCTAATGAAGCGTCTCTGGGCTCATGTCAATGAGTTCAAACTCCTTCCCGATGAGCAGTTTGGCTTCCGTGCCCAACACTCATGCCCACAACAGGTGCTCCGCATAACGGAGCATGTCCTCTCCAATTGGCAAAGTACCTGGCCTGCAGATACTGGTGCCGTCTTCCTCGATGTAGCGAAAGCTTTCGACAAAGTCTGGCACAATGGCTTGATCTACAAGCTTTTTAAATTCGGAGTCCCAGATAGACTCGTGCTCATCTTACGAGACTACCTGCAAGGGCGCAGCTTTCGCTACACCGTGGAAGGCACTCTCTCTAGTCCTAGACCAGTCAGAGCGGGAGTCCCTCAAGGCTCCGTTCTCGGCCCCCTCCTGTTCACGCTGTACACCAGCGATATCCCCCGCACTCCTCAAGTGGAAATAGCCCTATACGCAGACGACACGGCCTTGTACACATCCAATCGGAATCCTGATCGGGTGGGTATAAGGCTGCAGGCTGCCCTTCATTCATTAGCCACTTGGTTCCGCAAGTGGCGGATTGAGGTAAACCCGTCGAAGAGCACAGCAGTGTTCTTCTCACGGAGAAACCTCACTCCCAAACCGATCTCCTTATTTGGCAAGCCCATTCGCTGGGCCCCATCAGCCAAATACTTGGGTGTCATCCTCGATAGGCGTCTCTCCTTTAGGTTGCACATCACTAAGAGGTGCAATCAGGCAAAGTTCACCCTAGGACGACTGTCCTCACTACTAGGCGCGAAAAGTAAAATGTCCCTTAAAAATAAGGTGACCCTTTACAAAGCGTGCATTCGCCCCATCATGACATACTCCTCTGTAGTATTTGCCCACTCTCCTAAAGTTGGTGCCATTCAGGTCATCCAAAACCGCTTCTTGCGAAAAGCCTCAGGCTCGCCATGGTATTTTCGCAATAACGATCTACATCGCGATATGAAATTAGAATCAATAGCCAGGTTCATGAAGCTCGCTTCCAAGCGGTTTTATGAACATGCCTCTAATCATCCGAACCCTTTGGTGCACACCATTCCGGTCTACCCGTTGGATTCGCCCGCCAACAAAATCCTCCGTCGTCCGAGACACGTTCTCGGAGACCCGGATGACGAAATCACCTCCGCTAATGCGGAAGGAGAGTCATCTATTTCAGACAGAGCAAACACTTCACAGACACACCGACCTCGCCGGCGAGGTCGACGAATCCCTTCAGTCGCCGCCTATACGAGGTACAGACATGTACCCGGGCGTTTCTCTCCTATCCCCACCCCGGCAACAGCCCAGGCCGAGGCTCGTACCTAAGTGGTGCCCTTGCGCTAGTTGCCTAAAAAACTTACTGGGCTGAGCGCCATCTGCGCTCGCCAAAAGTTCGGTTAAGCTGTCACGGCCTCAGAGGCCAACAGCGAGATTAGTCCATTCGAAAAAAAAAAAAAAAAAAATGGGACGACACTTTACTTTTGGCGGCCAGCCAGTTCACACCTCAAAATCCTTTAAATTAATTTATGCTTTATTAGATTACATTTTCACTATAAACTATTGTTCGAATTTATTTAAACTAATTAATTAAACTCGCCTTTTTATCTCGTGTTGTTGTAAATTATTTACTCATGTTTTGATTAATAAAATATTGTGATTTACAGCGTTTGTACTCTTTTAGCCAATGGTGGACGACTCTCGTGATGATGATGAGCAAGTACCATCACCCATACTTCAACCTAGCCTTCGTACTCCGACATCAGAAGCGGGATGGATCCAGATCCATCATCAGCCCAAATGATGTGTAGTGAAAAAACGGACATCCACAAACTTTTCTAATCTGTTTCAAGAACTTTGCTGTTATCGGTAATACCAAGCCGGGGTAGACCGAAAAAGGTTGCTCATGAACAATAACGGCTACCACCAAAACCGCGTGAAATTGTCGATCAGGATCTCGTGTCGGCGTTAAAAGAACAGAAATATAATGAACTGTGTTTTGTTTTTACATTTGTTTTCTAGTGGTTATAACGTAATGGTCTTGTACTGTGGAACTCGTTGAGGACAGGGCCTCCGAATTCCACATGATTTTGGTGGCTGTGGAATTCGTTGAGGACAGGGCCTCCGAATTCCACATGATCTTGGTGACTGTGGAACTCGTTGGGGACAGGGCCTCCGAATTCCACATGATTTTGGTGGCTGTGGAATTCGTTGAGGACAGGGCCTCCGAATTCCACATGATCTTGGTGACTGTGGAATTCGTTGAGGACAGGGCCTCCGAATTCCACATGATTTTGGTGGCTGTAGAACTCGTTGGGGACAGGGCCTCCGAATTCCACATGATTTTGGTGGCTGTGGAATTCGTTGAGGACAGGGCCTCCGAATTCCACATGATCTTGGTGACTGTGGAATTCGTTGAGGACAGGGCCTCCGAATTCGACATGATTTTGGTGGTTGTAGAACTCGTTGGGGACAGGGCCTCCGAATTCCACATGATTTTGGTGGCTGTGGAATTCGTTGAGGACAGGGCCTCCGAATTCCACATGATCTTGGTGACTGTGGAATTCGTTGAGGACAGGGCCTCCGAATTCGACATGATTTTGGTGGCTGTAGAATTCGTTGAGGACAAGGGCCTCCGAATTCCACATGATCTTGGTGACTGTGGAATTCGTTGAGGACAGGGCCTCCGAATTCCACATGATTTTGGTGGCTGTGGAATTCGTTGAGGACAGGGCCTCCCATTCTACAGATTTTGTTTTGCAAGGTTCTAGAGCAACAGGTAGAGGACAGGGGCATCTCCCTGCGGCTTTGAGTACTTTGAAAATGTTTGATAAGTAAACTGATCATATTAGTTTCAGGTCTGGGGCGACCTTTTCGCAGAATGGCCGTGTCGGCGTTAGCAATTAAAAGTGATTTTATTTAATTTTAAAAGTGTTTGTGTTGTTTAAAAAGTCTTGTTTTGACTAATAGTACTAGTCACACCACTCTACGGAATCAGGCGAGCGCGTGGATAGGGCGATCGGGCCGGCTTTAAAAGGACCGTGCGGCGCGGTGGGACGACACTTTACTTTTGGCGGCCAGCCAGTTCACACCTCAAAATCCTTTAAATTAATTTTTGCTTTATTAGATTACATTTTCACTATAAACTATTGTTCGAATTTATTTAAACTAATTAATTAAACTCGCCTTTTTATCTCGTGTTGTTGTAAATTATTTACTCATGTTTTGATTAATAAAATATTGTGATTTACAGCGTTTGTACTCTTTTAGCCAATGGTGGACGACTCTCGTGATGATGATGAGCAAGTACCATCACCCATACTTCAACCTAGCCTTCGTACTCCGACATATCAGTTATCTGGTTCCCATAGTACAAGTTCTGCTTAGTTTGGGGCTAGATAGCGCTGTGTGAAAAATGTCCAGCAATATTTATTATTTTATTTATTATTTTTCTATACTTACTAATATTATAAAGAGGAAAGATTTGATTGTTTGTTTGTTTGTTTGCATTGAATAGGCTCCGAAACTACTGAACCGTCTTCAAAAATTCTTTCACCGTTGGGAAGCTACACTATCCTCGGGTGACATAGACTACTTTTTACCCAATTGCGCAAAATGAGGGCAACGTTTTTACTGAAAAACTTCGAATACGAAGCTGCGGATTGGTCAGCTAGTAGGATATAAAATGTTTCGATGCTAAACAAACACTCAAGTTTCTTAGTTAACATTTATAGAGCCCTCCGGCTCGATGGAGTGACGATTTGCGCGATGTGGCTGGCAAGGATTGGATGAGAAGAGCTGAAGATCGGACTCAATGGCGCACCCTGGGAGAGACCTACGTCCAGCAGTGGACTGTAATAGGTTGATGATGATGGTGATTCATAGAGTTACAAATGAATTAAAAACAATCCACAGGTGCAATCAATGTTTATACTGACGCTGTCTTTGAACTCGTAATAATTAAAATGTACTGGAGTGAGACCGACCCCGTATGACCCATTTCTCTTATAAACCCGCCCAGGTCACGACAAAGCCCGCCACAGGAATTTCAACCTTCTATACCAACTATAGAGAATATTTTTGATAGCAGATGTTATATCCTGAAATAGATTTGCGAGACATTTAGCCAAAAGCGACGGCTCGTATTGATTGTTCTTGCAAGTCGCAGCTAATAACATTAACAGCGGTCGTATAATTAATGGAAAGAAATGTTGTTTGAAACTTGATGGAATTTGAACGTCACTTAGCAGAAGCTATTTTTACTTCTATATAGCACGTTGGTTTTGATGAAAATACCAGACAGTGCAGTTTGTATGAAATATTTGAGTTTGAACTTAATATTGGAATCAAATAAACAAAGAATATATGCTACTTGTCTTAAAATTACTAAAATATAGGTATTCGAAGACACGGTATTTTTAATAAACGGCAATAGACGATGGAATGCACAAAGTGGCCTCGAGCTTCTTAGTATCTCATTAAAACCCACTCTCAATTTCGGCTCCTACATTGAGTCGAAAGCCCAGCTGGCCGCTAAGAAGCTTGGAATACTTGCAAAGGTGAGGCAATACTTCACACCGGGGCAGTTGCTCAACTTATACCAAGCACAAGTCCGATCATGTCTGAAGTACTGTTCTCACCTCTGGGACGGATCAGCGAATACCAGCTGGAGGCTCTAGATTCAATTGAGAGAAGAGCCAAGAAGCTCATTTGCAATGACGAGTTAGCAAATGCAAGGCTCCACAGCCTCGAGCGTCGTCGAAAGGTTGCAAGCCTCTCGGTTTTTTATGGGATACATTTCGGAGAGTGTGCTGCGGAGCTTTTTAACCTGATCCCACCATCCCCATTCTATGATCGGACAACCAGACGCTCCGCGATGCGCCACCGCTACATGGTAGACATACCTCCCATACGCACAAAGCGGTACACTTCCACCTTTATTATGCGCACCGCCAAGGAGTGGAACGCCTTGCCTGAGTCTGTGTTTCCTGGTAACTACAACCTAGGGATCTTCAAGTCACGAGTGAATAGGTTTCTTCTAGGCAAGCGTGTACCATCGTAGACTGCATCATCGCTTACCATCAGGCGAGATAGTGGTCAAACGCTAGCCTATAATTTATTTTTAAAAAAGTGGGAGTGTCTCGAACTTAGTGGTGGCAATTCTGTTGTTTACGCTAACTAAAATTGTGTAAAATACGAACGGTCTTATTTTGTTCACACTAAAGATCAAATAAGAATGAAAAAAGTGGCATTTCTAAAACTAAGTAATTTTTGTTATGGTGGCATGTTTGCGGACTAGTTTTAGTGATCAATTAAATTGGTGTTGACTAAAACAAGTCCGCAAACACGCCATCTTATTTAAAAATACTTAAATTTAGAAATGTCACTTTAAATGTCATTCTAATTTGATCTTTAGTGTGAACAAAATAAGACTGTTCGTATTTTACACAATTTTAGTTAGCGTAAACAACAGAATCGCCACCATTGTATGACTTGCCTAACTAAACCCTAGGTCTGCGTTTTAGATGTAAAACAACGTTTTAAATAAAATGTTGCCGTTTTAAACCCCAAATAAATTGTTTTAAACGCTTGAAAACTCACCTACAAAAATAAAAGAACTGTGTTTTACACTTCACTATGGGCAATTTTTGGTCACCTGACGTCATGTTTCGTTTTAATTATTTTATAGAAAATCAATAGAAAGTAGGTACCTACCTACATTACCCCTACACGAAAATTTAAGTATGTGACGACACGTCAACGAGAGTGCGAGAGTGTGAGTTTGGTTTTAAACCGAATCAAATTGATTATATATAAAATCAAGAAAATGTAGTTATAATTAAGAAAAACATAGTCATTAACACCAATTGTCTTAAATCGAAAAAAATGGTATATTTCGGTTTTAAACGGTTTTTTCGTTTAAACGGATTGGTTTAATGGGTTTTAAACCGGCCTTACATTTATAGTCTGCGCACTAAGTAAGAAATCTGATAATTGTAATCTACATGTCCATTATGACGACCTCCGTGGTGCAGTGGGCGAATAGCCGGCTGAGACGCAGGAGGTAGCGGGTTCGATCCCCGCCGCGGAACAAATGTTTGCAAGGTCTACAGATATTTGTTCCGGGTCTGGTTGTTTCTCTATATATTATAAGTATGTATTTACAAAAAAAATGTATATAAGTATTCTATCAGTTATCTGGTTCCCATAGTACAAGCTTTGCTTAGTTTGGGGCTAGATAGCGCTGTGTGAAATGTCCAGCAATATTTATTTATTTATTATGGGGAAATTGTTAAATTTGTGCCTGTAACTAAAATTTCTAAAACTCTCTTCTAAAACTCAATCTTCTATAATTTACCCTATGGGTAGTTAATAGGATTGCTTTAGGCAGACCAAATACAGCAACAGCGTAATTGAAACGAATTAGTGTCCACCCGAGCACTACAAAGAAATAGCGCAAGTAATTTTTGCGAGGGCTGTTTTTTGCGCACAATATAAAATAATTACTAGAGGTGGTCTTGTACGGGTCTTGATATTACGTACGGGGTTTATTTGAGGCAATTCGGAGAGAGTCCGATCGTGTTTGGAGTACTGTTCTCACCTCTGGGACGGATCAGCGAAGTACCAACTTGAAGCTCTGGAATCGATTGAGAGAAGAGCCAGGAAGCTCATAGGCAACGATGAGCTAGTTGATGCAAAGCTCCTCGGCTTGGAGCATCGACGAAAGGTTGCTAGCCTCTCGGTTTTTTATCGAGTACATTTCGGAGAGAGTGCGGCGGAATTTTTCAACCTGATCCCACCATCTCCATTCTATCTTCGGACAACCAGACGCTCTCCGCTGCGCCACCGCTATATGGTAGAAATACCTCCCATTCGCACAAAGCGGTTCTCCTCGACCTTTATTATGTTTATTAGTGAAACGCCTTGCCAGAGTCTGTGTTTCCTGATAGCTACAACCTGGGTATCCTTAAGTCGCGAGTGAATAGGTTTCTTATAGGCAAGCGTGTACCATCGTAAACTGCAACATCGCTTACCATCAGGCGAGATCCTGGTCAAACGCAAGCCTATATATGTATAAAAAAAATAGTCTCCCTTATTTGCCTTAATTTTCTGATAATCTCTTAAAAATTTGCTGCCTAATATCAGCCGACAAAAGTTTACTAGTTTGGCACCTTTGGACTTCTACAGATGAAAAAAGACAGCTGTATGTGCAAAGCTTGATTCACACATTCCGACACAGAACTATTCCATTCTCGGATACCTAAAACATTCTCGGATACCTAAAAAGTATCCACAGTAGTTAAGATAAGATAAGATAAAAATATTAATTGCCAAAAGAAACAAAAATTAATTCAAGAATACATGATTCACGTATAATTTTTTTAAGAGGTTGCCAGTGAGACCTGAACTACGAATATAATGATAAAATATCCCAGAAAAAATGTGTTCGCATCTTGGCCAATATAAAGGTAATAGAAAGCTGTAAGCCATACTTTTCTAAACTTAAAATACTGCCTTTAACCTCAATACACTTATTAGAAATGTGTAAATTCGTCAGAAATACCCGCAATTTTTTCAAAGAAAGACTGATCTACCACGTCGCTTCCAATGTAGGTACAAGTACAACCTTGAACTACCCGCATCAACATTAAAAATGCACAGTTTGCCGAATGTAATGGCAGTAAAAATATACAACAAAATACCAGAACAAATTAAAGAACAAGAAAACGTCAACATCTTTAAACATAGATTAAAACATAATACTAGTGGAATAGAGTTAGTACACATTAGACGACTTTTTTAACGACAAGACATGGTAAATAATTTTCTACAATAATGATTTCACTAAGCAATCAAATTCAAAACATGAAATCGGGAAACTTTGATTTCATTAGACCTGCCTATTTAGCTTTATATTGGTACACCCTTGCTCGCAGGGTGCATAATGAAGTTCTGGACTTTTGACTAGTCAATAAGATCTGACATGTAACATTTTAATCCACTTTGTATGAACGCAATAAAATACTAAATAAGCATGGAGCTTGTATCTTGGGTTCTAGAATGCAAGAATTATGACGCTGAGTAGACTGATTGTAAACAGTTCATATAATTTTCTTGCAAAATTTCCAAAATCAACTGCAAAATTAACAATAAGTAAGGGTTCGCTCCGAACTGAGATCTCGCGAATCTCCCAAGACACAAAAAAATATTCTTAGGGCGACTCGCGCAACGATACCTAAACGTATTTAGTGGCTAAATATGATTTAAGGAGTTGTCAAATCACACAAATACGTAAAATTTAAACATGTTTAGTTGCTACATACGTTTAGGGATCGTTGTGCAAGCCGACTAATAAATTTTTTTGACTAATAAATTAGTGTCACGAAATGCAAAACCAACTTACTTGACCTACAGTTTGATTCAAATTACAGGTAACGGGAGTTCATGTGAACTGGTAAAATTTATGGGGTACAAATTGCAGTTATTCTGGATTTCAGACTTTTGCCTATATTTGTGTCACTTGGTCACCGGTATGCTTTGAGAACTTTGTCAAAGTTCAGTTTTTATTATGGCTAATAACAAAAACTAAATGAAAACGGAGTCTAAATATACTAATGAAGACTTTTAATTTGACGTCCCACTTGACCTAATAGTCTCATTTTAATTTTTTTTTACCTCTCTTGAACCCCAATATCTCAATAACCCCCCAACATTTTTAGCTCATTTATTCACACCAAAATTGTGCTATTACTGTTTGGCCCATTGAGTTTGACCTATGTATCAAAATTCACGATGATCGGATCTACGCTTCGAAAGTTATCCTCGGACAAACATACATACCTAGTCAGGTCATAAATTCTGTCACATGTTTAATATAAAATAATTGAAACAAGTTTATTCATTATGTAACCATTTATATACCAAAATGAACTTAACAAAACATAGATTCTTATGACACTAAAGTTTATTCAAAATGACCTCCGTGATTTTGAATACAGGCCTTCAATCTGCGCGGCCAGTCGTCTATCGCAGCACGAACGAGGTCCATGTCAATATCGGCGGCTGCCTTAATCAAGGATGTCTTGAGTGACTCCAAATTGGGATGAGGCTTTGAGCACGTCTTTTCCTCCAAGTGTTGCCATATCTTGTAATCTAACGGATTCAAATCTGGACTGGAGGAGGGCCAGTCTTCGTGCCGGATGAAGTCGATTTCACGCGCCGCCAGCCAGTCTTGTGTGCTCTTCGCTCTATGAGCTGGCGCCGAATCTTGTTGGAATACCCAGTGCCTGTTATTGAACATGGTATGAGAAACAGGTTCCACAAGGTTCGTCAGGACTGTATTTTGATACACAACTGCATTCGTTTTTGCACCTTTCTCACAAAAATGTACCTCTGTTAAGCCCCAATAAGAAACTCCCAACCATACCATGAGCGAGGATGGAAAATGACCTCGTTGGACACGCGGAATACGGTTGCTCGCTTCTTCACTACTGTGTGCGTACACCTTATCATTTTGTTTGTTGTAGCTCTCTTCTACGGTAAAAATTTTTTCATCCGAAAAAAGAATATCCCGATATTTTTTTCCCGCGTACCGCTTCAACAAAGCGCGGCATCTCTTCAGTCTCAGGTCCATTAGACGGGCATTCAAACGATGTCCTGTTTTTCTTCGATATGCCCGAAGCCCTAAGTCTTCATTTAACACCCTTTTCACCGTGGTTCTGCTTAACCCCATCTGAAGGGCCAACAGTTTCTGCTTACGTTTGGGATTTCTTTGAATTCGCGCCTTCACAGCTTTTATCACTGCTGGAGTCCTAACAGACCGAGGGCGACCACTTCTTGACCTGTCATCTACACTAGAGTCTTCATTGTATCGTTTGATGGTGCGATAAACGAATCTTTTGGTTATATTCAAATTTTTCAGTATGTCAAAAATTTGAATTGGCGCGTAACCGCAACGATGCAACGCAATAACTGCAACACGGTCTTCTTTAAGCGTCCACTCCATATTTAAAAATGAGTAAAATTCTAAAAAGTATACATTTTTATTTTCATGAACAATTCGAAATTCGAATTCTATAAACTTTTTTGTGGCCAGCATTCTAAAAGAAAAGTTTTTACTGTGTGACAATACTTATGACCTGACTAGGTACATACAACGCCGATTTGCCAAGTTGACCTAGAGATCTCGCTTCGCTCGATCAATTAGAATATAGCCGTACTGACTACGGAATCCATCACTGTGAGTCGGCATGAGTTTGACCATGAACGAATGAATGAATTAATGAAAACACTTTGCAAGCTAGACACAACCGATATATCGAAATAAAATAAACAAAGAAATGTAAGCATAATGGGCGGTCTTATTGCTTATCAAAGCGACCATTTATTTTTATTTGGCGTTATTATATTGCTGTTTCTATTTCGCCGGGCAATAACTGCTTCAAAAATTGCCCATACATCCCTGCCCTAAAAGCGGATCATATTTTAAGGGTTCGCTTTGGATGATCCTTTTATGGATAAATAGAATCTTTCCGGATCAATAAGGCTCACGAGTTCCAGAAATCTAAACGCTTCAATAGTTTTTAATCCCACTTAATATTATACCACGAAAGTTTGTATGGATGTATGTGTGGATGTTTGTTATTCTTTCACGCAAAACCGACTTGATTTTAATAAAATTTGGTATGTAGATTATAACTTGAATTAATACATATAGGTACTACTTTTTATTGACAAGTCACGCAGGCGAAGCCGCGTGCGGAAGCTAGTTTAAAATAAAGTAATGATGGTGAACTCCAAGCCGATTTCGGGCACGGCGACCGCCCGGGCAAATTATTACAATAAATAAGACCTGAATTGCGAATAGCACATTGTTGGGGAGGGGGGGCTAGCAGTGGGCTATCATTAAGTAATGACGGCTGGTGGGGTAGAAATTTCACTGGGAAGCGCAGCTCAAGACGCTTTATTTATCATGATTTGCGAGTATATTTTATTGTCATTCAAAAACTCACAAATCACGGTAAGTATCCCGTTTTTAATGAAAATAAGTAAGAAAATTTCTTTTTCAAATAAAAAGAAACACTTACGTATTTTACTTACATAACCTTAGGTTCACAAAGGTTATACGCGACGAAGTTATATCAAAAACGTTCCTAAAATAGCAACGTACCGATGGAAAGATCCATTTGTTTAGTCGGTACCATCAATCCGGGCTCTTTATAGCGTCGTAAAGTCGGAGTAAAGTCAGTAAAGTTCTTTGTCAAGGCTGCTCCATGATTTACTTTCAATCACAGTGGAAAAATTTGCAAAGCTCTAGAGAGATTACTCATCTGACAAAGCAGTTTTGCTGTTAGTGCGAAAGTTACTTTGGAGAGACAAGAGATTTAACTCACAAAGTCAGGGAAGTTTATATTTGCTGTATTACCTATTTCCGCAAATTTCTCGTAAATAGTACTTCCAATAATTATTTCGAAACGACAAAAAGTTACATTGTATAATTAGTGGCACTACTGTCACTAAGTAAGAAACTGTATTTACTTACGCGAGAGTATTAATAGTGTAACCCCACTATAGCTACGAGTATCTACTTATGGCAAATACAAAGTCAAAATGTAGACGCAACTGGAAGGTAGGAGGCGCAGAAAAAGAATTTTAATAAGATGATAGTGCATTTAAAGAATAAATAATATATACAAACAAGAAAAGCATATATCGTGGGGGGGGGGGGGGGTAATGACCTAAACTCAGCGATAGCAATGCGACAACAATCGGACGCGTAACGTCAATTTTCACACCACCTGCTCGACAATGTTAAATGTTAAATTATGTCATGGCTACTTACCTGATGAGATAACAAAAACTATAGTTGTTCCAATTGTAAAATGTAAGACAGGAGATATATCGGATAAAAACAATTACCGGCCTATCTCCCTGGCGACAATAATGGCGAAGGTTTTGGATAGCTTGCTTAATAGCATTCTCTTGCAACACGTCCAACTTCACGATGCTCAGTTTGGTTTCAGGGCTGGGCTTTCGACGGAGAGTGCAATCTTGTGTCTTAAGCAGGCTGTCGGGTACTACACAGATAGGAAGACACCGGTATACGCCTGCTTCCTGGATCTGTCCAAGGTCTTTGATACAGTTTTGTATGATAGGCTTTGGAACAAGTTGGAGGCTACGGGGGTACCGAGTGAGGTTGTCGCGTTACTGAGTCACTGGTATAAATGTCAGCGGAATCAGGTGAGGTGGGCTGGGGCGTTATCCGATGTGTATGGCATGGAGTGTGGCGTCCGGCAGGGCGGGATAACCTCTCCTCTGTTGTTCAACTTATATGTTAACGACCTCATCGGCGAGCTTAGCAATACTCATAAGGGTTGTTTTGTGGATGGAGTCTGCGTTAACAACATTAGTTACGCGGATGACATGGTACTGCTGGGACCGTCGGTGGGATCAGTTCGCAAACTGGACACAATTTGTGAGGTGTATGCGGCTGAACATGGACTGAGATATAACTCGAAAAAGAGTGTAGTTCTCGTTTTCAAGGGTGGGAAAGATAGACCAGGTCATGTTCCGCCTATTATGTTAAATGGTGCGGCTCTACAAGTAGTTGGTAATTTTAAATATCTAGGGCACATTGTAACGGAAAGCCTGAATGATGACGCAGACGTTGAAAGGGAGCGTAGGGTGCTGGCGGTCCGGGGGAATATGATCGCTCGTAGGTTCGCTCGCTGCTCGAGGGAAGTGAAAATCACTCTTTTTAAGGCTTACTGCCAGTCCTTTTACTCGAGTAGCCTCTGGCTTAACCACACCCGCCGGGTGGCCAGCGCTCTACGAGTCCAATATAATAATATCTTCAGGATGCTGATGCGGCTGCCTCGCTTTTGCAGCGCATCGGGTATGTTTGCAGAGGCGCATACGGACGGATTTCATGCGATCATGCGCAAGAAAGTCGCGTCCATACTCAAGCGTGCGCGCGGCAGTAGCAACGGCATCCTGAAAATGATTGTTTCGCGTTTGGACTGCCCCATCCTTACCAAATGGATGCAAATACTTTTAGGTAATAGTTAAGTTAGAGTATTATTTGTAATTATTTTAATTTATTTAATTATGAAATTATTGACATGCTTTTAAATTATTCGATTATCTTTGTTATTAATTTTTAATTTCTGTATACCTATATATTTGATGATTATGACTATAAAATATTGTATGTTAGCGATTAAGAATTTTTATATGGATTTTTAAATCTGAATTAAATGAATAATAATAAATTATATGTCATGTAAACCTAACCGAAAGCAGGTGATTAAAGCCCTACTACTGAGCCGGTAGTAAAGTTGCGCTGAATTTCATTCCATAGGCCCTAGGGAATGAAATTCAGCACAACAAGGCCTAGGGCATATGAGATTTGAATTTGGACCTCATTTGTATTAAAATTTAAGTGAACCACACGATAAGAACTTGTTAGTTAATCGAACTAGCCTCTCTGTTTAGAACACAAAATATGTATTATGGCTTATTAGGTCTACTTATGTCTTTCTATGTCTTCCTACGTTTTCCTATTTGTTCTTATGTCTTCTTAGGTATTTTTAGGCCCTCTTGTATGTCCTTGTGACTTAAGTTTTCCTTTGTCTTGTTAGGTCTTTTGATGTATTCTAGTGTCTTTTTAGATCATCTTAGTCTTCTTATATTTTCTTAAGTCACTAATCTCTTCCTTTGTATTCTTATGTCGTCTTATGTCTTCTTATGACTTCTTATGCCTTATTAGGTAATTTCAAGTATTTTTGTGTCACATTGTGTCTTCTTAAGTCTTTCTATGTCTTCTTAGGCCTTTTTATGTCTTCTTGTGTAGATTGTTCTTGTTAGATCTTCTTAAGTCTTCTTATGTCTTATTAAGTCCTATTATGTCTTCTTTTGTCTTCTTAGGTCGCCTTATGTCTTTTTGTGTCTTTTTATGTATGTATGTCTCAGGTCTTTTTAGATCTTACTGTGTCTCCTTGTTCTTTTTATATTTTCTTGTGTCTTATGTTTCTTATAAAGCGAATGCCGTGAAACACTGTTACAACGACAAAATTTGTGTCGCAGTAAGTGTGAAAAGTTGAGTATTCTCCTCGTGGATAAACCTGTCTGTATCTTGGGCGCTCTTATATCCCTTTACACATGAAACAAGAGCCACCGGCTAAGGAACTGCAAGAGATTTTTCTATAGTAAATTTGACGTTTCGCGACCGATTGCTGTCGTGTTTTTGCCGCTGATTTTACGTAATTAGGTGGTATGCTCACACCAAGGGTAGATCCAGGGGGTCATAGGGTTCATGACCCCTCCCCCCCGGGCTTTGTCCAGGAAGTAGGTGGGCCAGTAATTAAAATTGTTAAACATAACACACGACATTGACCACGACTATGTGACCCCCTCCTGGCACCAAAGCTGGATCCGTCCTTAGCCCACACAACACTGAAATGGTCTGCCATCTTACTCGATCTATAATTATAGTTAAATAAGAACTAAGGTTTTGTGTTTCAAATTATGATAATTGCACGAATATCACTTAAGCCACGATTAAGCAGTTATTGGGTGCTGCTAACTCTCGTCTGAATAAAAACAAACGAAACACGCATTTCCGTTGGACGATTAGTTGTAGTACTTGCCGAAAATGACCAGCAATGTTGTAACAGCGTCGATGCTATGATATGTAGGTAATTAGGTATCTTGTAATCAACGGTAGCTCAATTTTACTTACTCTAAGGTTTGAAACTATGAATACATTTGTTCAGAAACAAACTTAGCTTCTTTCATCTTTTTATGGAAAAATTATCTTCCTATCACCCTCACAAGAGGGTAGGTACTAAGAGGCAAAACTTAGGTACAAGACTAATTTGAGTCTGTAAGCTACTGTCTAGGCTTTTTGATAGCTTCATTGAATATTGATGATAAGATCAGCGCATATCTGGCGAGGCGATAACTATACACAGTAACAATAGAAACTTCGTAAAATACGGCTGAAAAAAAACATGTACCATCTGATTCTAGGTATGCGCTAATCCTTGTTTTGTATTCCAATAAAACAATATGTATAAAGTAATAAAATATGCATTATTGATTCAATATGTAAAACTTCGATTACGTACGTTTTAAAAATGCTTACTAGTGTAACGAAGTGTCTTTATGATGCGATTAATTGTATATGTGACAATGAGCCAGCATTTCGTCAACTGTAAGGTGTTAAACTGATCAATCCAGTAACTTTGATTTTATGGCTTGCAAGAGGCTTTCCTCTTGACAGTTAGTCCGCCCGATTTTAGCCCTAGAGGCAAGCGAAGAGTGTGGCGGTACAAGTCAGCAGATTGGGATGAAATGCGCGAAATCTTTGCATCTTACCCTTGGCAGCAAGTTTGCTTCTCATCTGAGGATCCTTCGGCTTGTGCGGATGCTGTGACCGATGTGCTGCGCCAGGGAATGGAATATTTTATTCCATTCTCTGACGTAGCAATGTCAGGCAAAGCTCAACCATGGTTCGGGGCCGAATGTAGACGTGCCTGCGCGCAGAAGCATGAGGCATTCCTGGCCTGGGCTGAAGCTCGAAACAGCAAAGCCAAGGACTTATCTCAAATGAAGACACTATATAACAAAGCTGCCAAGTCCTGCAAAAAGGCTTTAAGAAAGGCACGATTTGACCACATAGGCCGAATAGGGAACAAGTTAGCTTCGTACCCATCGGGTAGTAAAACTTTTTGGTCCCTGACTAAGTCGGTCGAATTGAACTTTTGTCGCCCCACACTATCACCACTGCTGAGACCTGACGGCACGCTAGCCCACACCGCTGAAGAGAAAGCGAACTTGTTCGCCACTCTTTTCGCGGAATCTTCACGTTTAGACGCTGCAGGCGGGATACCTCCGAGTCTACCTGATTGCGGTGTACGCAGGAAATACGCATTCGTCAGACCGAGGTTCGTAAAACGCTGCGGAGTTTGGACGTGAATAAAGCTAGTGGCCCTGATGGGATTCCAGCAATTGTACTTAAATCCTGTGCGTCTGAGCTCGCTCCTGTACTGACACGCCTCTTTCGCCGCTCTGTTGAGGCTGGACATGTGCCAAAATCATGGAAGCTGGCTAATGTGCAGCCTGTGCCCAAAAAAGGTAGTCGTGCTGACCCATCAAATTGTAGGCCCATCTCGGTCACGTCCATAATTTATAAGACTATGGAACGTGTTCTGAACAACAGGCTCCTGGCACACCTAGAAGCTAATAACCTCCTCAGTGATCGCCAATACGGCTTCCGCCGAAACCGGTCAACTGGGGATCTTCTGGCGTATGCCACGCATTTATGGAGCGAGGCCATTGAGAAATACGGAGAAGCGCTTGCTGTTTCTCTCGACATGTCAAAAGCCTTTGACAGGGTCTGGCATGATAGCCTTATAAGTAAGCTTCCATCTTTCGGTCTACCCACTGGTCTTTGTGTTTGGATCTCGAACTTTTTGAGAGACCTATCGATACGAGTCGTCGTTGATGGCTGCTCGTCCGATCAATTGGCGATTAACGCCGGAGTCCCTCAAGGGTCGGTCGGTACTCTCTGCAACTCTCTTCTTGCTGCATATCAACGATCTGCTAAAGCCTAGAACCTTTAGGTATGCGGACGACAGCACAGTTGTGAAGAGTTACACATCTACTGCACGAGCCAGTGGGGCGCAGATTCAGTCTCACAGAGAAGCCATGGTTGAGCGCTTAAACTTGTCCTTAAAGGCGGTCTCCGACTGGGGCGATGCCAACTTGGTTAAGTTTAATGCTAATAAAACCCAGGCGTGCCTGTTTTCTGCGAAACGGAGCCCATTTCATCTGGCTCCTACTTTCCGTAATGTACCCGTGCCGATTTCTGACCACCTCGAGCTTCTTGGTATCTCATTAACACCCATATTTGTACTAAAAACGGGATATTTACCATGATTTGTGAGTTCTTGAGTGAAGTAGTGTTAATAACCATGATAGTTTCAAAAGTTATATCATTAACACCCACTCTCAATTTTGGCTCATACATTGAGTCGAAAGCCCAGCTGGCTAAGAAGCTTGGAATACTTGCAAAGGTGAGGCAATACTTCACACCGGGACAGTTGCTCAACTTATACCAAGCACAAGTCCGATCATGTCTGGAGTACTGTTCTCACCTCTGGGACGGATCAGCGAAGTACCAGCTAGAGGCTCTAGATTCAATTGAGAGAAGAGCCAAGAAGCTCATTTGCAATGACGAGTTAGCAAAAGCAAGGCTCCACAGCCTCGAGCATCGTCGAAAGGTTGCAAGCCTCTCGGTTTTTTATCGGATACATTTCGGAGAGTGTGCTGCGGAGCTTTTCAACCTGATCCCACCATCCCCATTCTATGATCGGACAACCAGACGCTCCGCGATGCGCCACCGCTACATGGTAGACATACCTCCCATACGCACAAAGCGGTACTCTTCCACCTTTATTATGCGCACCGCCAAGGAGTGGAACGCCTTGCCTGAGTCTGTGTTTCCTGATAACTACAACCTAGGGATCTTCAAGTCACGAGTGAATAGGTTTCTTCTAGGCAAGCGTGTACCATCGTAGACTGCATCATCGCTTACCATCAGGCGAGATAGTGGTCAAACGCTAGCCTATAATTCATAAAAAAAAAAAAAAAAGATTATGAACGTAGCTCTTCCATGTAAGGTAGAAACTCATTGACTGCCCGCGCTATTGAAATTAATATCGACGATATTGATCATTAGCGTATCATATACCCGTAGTTCACTACTACGGAGCAACGTGCCAGATTATCATTTTTGATCAAGCGAAGCGAGATCTCCAAATCAACTTGGGCATTGAATGTAAGTATGTAAGTTTGTCCGAGGATAACTTTAATTTAGTATATAGGTATATTAGTATATTAGTGATAACACAATTTTGGTGTGACTAAATGATAAAAATATGGGGGTGTTGTCTAGATATTGGGATTCAAGAGGGGTAAAGAAAACTATCCGGACTATCCGGTCAAATGGCACGTCTAATAAAAGATATTTATGAGTACATTTCGATCCTGTTTTTATTTTTAGTTTAAACCTTGTAGTTTTCAAGTTATTAGCCATAATAAAAACAGAACTTTGACAAAATTCATAGGGTACACCAGTGACCCCATAGTGCTGAAATTTAATATGCGTGTAGCTTTAGTGGCACAAATATAGGAAAAAGTCTGAAATCCAGAATAACTGCAATTTTTACCTCAAAAATGTATAACCAACTTACATGAACTCCCGTTACCGGTAATTTGAATATAACTGTAGGTCAAGTAAGTTGGTTATGCATTCCGTTGAACTATTTTGATAGTGAAAGATTACAAATAATATTTTTTTGTTTTTATTGAAGACTCGCGAGATCTCAGTTCGGTGCGAACCACTAGTATAAGGATATAAGAGTTTACGATTAGTTAACAGTATTTTTCATAAGATAATTTGTTTGTTTAAGGGTTTCTTACGATGTAAGAAAGACATTTACGGTTAATGCAGACCAGTTTACTAATGACTACTACATTGGCTTGCATTTGAGTATAGCAGAGAGCGGATACCGGAACGCATCGTCCACGCCAAGGGAACGGGCGCTGAAGGATATTTTGAAGTGGCGCATCAGCTGACGTCTTCAACGGTATCGGATACAAAACTCCAACACGAGTTCGATTTTCAACTTCTATACCGCATAGAGGAGGAACCAATTTATTAAGAGAGTTAAAAGTTCTCTCTACCAGAATGTACACCAGAGAAGGAAATTTAGGCTTTCTATGTCTGCAAACACCAACGGGTGATTGTATATCTACAGAGACCATTCACTTTTCACCGCTAGTGCATGCGTTCAAGCGAAATCATGTGACAAACCTGCTCGACAGATAGATAGATAGATAGATATAGACATTTATTTCGACACAAGTAACAAACACACAGAAACTACATACAGTGGATAAGTAAAGACAGACAATTAAATAAACACAATAAAATACAGACGATTAAAAACACGTTAGGTACTTAAACAAAAAATAATAAATAATACTAAAAATACGTACCCAGTCACTATGCACACGCGCAGCGGCCAACTTTGCGCCGCGCTAGAGGTCGTAATTTTTGTTTAATATGAAAAATAAACAAATAAAAATGTAGGTCTAAACGTGCTCTATAAGTTTGATTCCGGAATTTTTTTCGATATTTTCAACGAAAAAAGAGTAAATAGCAAAAAACACTCTCCAAACTTATAGCTTTTTCGATCGATATCTCGAGAACGATGAATACGTGAAAAGTGTATAGGGCCTTAATTATAGATCGTAAGGAATCCAACAAAAAAGTATTCAATAAAAATTTTCGTATCTCAACGGAGAACCGAGTTATTATGAAAAAACTGAATTTAACCCTTTTTTCAAGATGGCGGAAAATGCACAAGGTCATTTTGGTCACAATTTTGAAGTTAAGCTATTCTAGCCCCCCCCCCCCCCCCCCCCCACATAATATCCAAAATTTAGCTTTCTCGGTTCATTTACATTTCTAACTCGATTTTTCCGACGTAATGACTGGACTACATTGGCGTCACGGACGTCAGTCAAAAGTTAAAACTTATAAGTGTCCTATTTCAAAGAGATAAGAAAAAAAAATATTAGTAAAAGAATAATTACAAGTTGCCTGCCCAACCAATTGTACCTACCTACCTAAGATGTCGAGTAAAACACAGCTAATAATAAAGTTAAAAATAAAAATAATACAAAAATAAAAACAAGTAACAAGTACTCATAGGGTACCCTCATATACTCACGTAAGTTTGGGATTTTATCACTTTAAGACCTAACATTTCACACTTTTCTTTGGATACAATCAGATTACGGAGCTCCTAGTAGCTATAGAAAAATTGACACTTTTCCTATTCAAACTTATGAAATACACTACAAAATCGGTATAAAGAATTACGTGAGATTTAGTTTTAGGTCAGAACAAGGATTCGATAATCTTACGAATGCTGAAATCGCTTAAATTTAAAGTTTCGATTTATATTCCTACATAAGAGATTTATACAATGCCATGGGTTGTACAGAATATCCTTTTTGGAGATTAGAGATGGATGTCATAACTCTAGATGATATCAAGAAGAAAAACTGTAATCCGTTTGACGTAACTCTAATATGGGAGAAGGGCTCTTACCATACCGTGCCCACCGGAGGTACCGCGAGGTCTATATAAGATCATAGAACAACTATATAGTATTAAACCCTGCTAATCTAGTGCCCGGTATACCAGGTCCGGTTGACAACATGTTCAAAGGTCGCAGACTGTTCTACCGAGACGCCCAAAACTATTGATTTGTATCTCTCAATAGAAAAAGGCCAAACTATCCCGAGTTTCTCCGTACTTACAAACGCGTTGGTCGTGCTCCTGTCAAAGATAAGATGATGAATAATCTAAATTATTCCTCGAACTCGCTGGTTGTAGACGATAGGGTCTGATAAGCTTATCTTTCTGCAGACCAATGCAGTGGACTTGGAGCCGGCAGCAGTCTTCTATAGAAACGTTTTGGTGAACGATGACCAAAGGCAGCGGTTGGTGGAAAGCTTGATTCGGTCTCTAGTGCCTGTTACTCTATCGGTTCAGAAAAGAGGGTTGACGTTTATGTATTTCGTTGACCCTGACTTTGGAAAACGAGTAGAAATCGGGTTAACCGCTGCATTGATGAAAACTAATTCATGAGTGGGTTAATTTGTTTTTTATTTTATTAATTTACCAATATGTTTTTTTATTTTAAAACGTAAGTTCACCCTTGGAGCATTTATTGTTTATGTTTGCTATTTTGTCTGATGTCTTCACTTCGAAAAATACGAGTAAACAATATTATTTACCAAACAAACTAGACGACAAAGTTCGACTAAAGAGAATAATTCCTGAAGCTTTTATTTCGATCTAGTTTGCTGTTAAATATCCTTTTGATTGATAGTTTAATTGGCATCGAGAGTAAACATACGTATTTAATAGTTGAAATCTACTTCGATTCCGTTTAAAAATTGCTTATGATATTTGAAGCTGTAATTGGATACTTATTCAATTATATAAAGTTGATGCAACATTGTACTCTTAGTAACGAGCTGCAACTTCAACGATGAAGCCGTTAGCTGCTATCGTTATACTGTACTTAACAGGTTGTTCTTGTGTAAAATTAAAATTTAACAATGCTACCCTGGAACCGGCAGAACGACAACTCTACGACTTCAGGCTGAGGCATCCCGTAAGTTGTTGAATATTGTGTAAATGGTTGTACTTCACGTACATGGCTTGGGTTTGAAATCCGTATTACGAGAGGAAATTATTGTTCCATGAAATGATGACTGCCTCCGTGGCGCAGTGGGCGTATAGCCGGCTGAGAGGCAGGAGGTAGCGGGTTCGATTCCTGCCGCGAAACAAATGTTTGCATGATCTACAGATATTTGTTTCGGGTCTGGTTGTTTCTTCATATATTATAAGTATGTATTTACAAAAAAAAATGTATATAAGTATTCTATCAGTTATCTGGTTCCCATAGTACAAGCTCTGCTTAGTTTGGGGCTAGATAGCGCTGTGTGAAATGTCCAGCGATATTTATTTATTTATTTATTTTATTATTTATAATCAAAAATATAATTAAATAAGTAAATTCCCCTTTAAAGTAAAGTTAATCTCTACCTTGCCCGCATGTCAAGGTTAACTGGAATGCTATCTAGCATTATGTTCGCCTATGCACAGATTATTTTTATTTTATGCAATATAGAATTACGTATGTAAGATTCATTAATTCATGTCCAATACTTTTTTTTTAGGAAATAGATATGTTAACTACTAGCAATGGCGAACCAGTGGACGTACGTAAGATATTTACGATAAATACAGATCAGTTTACTAATCAGTTCCACCTTGATATACAATTGAGTCAAGACGCCGAACGGATCCCAGAACGCATAGTTCACGCCAAAGGAACGGGCGGTGAAGCCTACCTGGAAGTAACGCACGATGTCTCCAAGTACACCTCCGCTGATCTGTTCAATGGAATCGGAAAGAAAACACCTGCCATCGTCAGATTCTCAACCTCAATCCCGAGCCAGGGTGGAACAGATCTTATGAGGGAGTTCAAAGCGCTCTCGACCAAATTCTACACTAAAGAGGGAAATTTAGACTTTTTGTGCCTTCAAACACCAGTTTATTTCTACAAGGACCCTATTCACTTTTCTCCGCTAGTGCATGCTTTTAAACGAAACCCAGTGACGCACTTGCACGATGCCACGCAAGTTTGGGATTTCATCACCTTGAGACCGGAGACGTTACACACTTTCCTTTGGCTACTATCAGATTACGGAGTTCCTAATGGATATAGAAGGATGGACGCGTTCCCTATTCACACATATGAAGTCACCAACAAAACTGGTGGAAGGCATTATGTGAAATTTAACTTCAGATCAGAACAAGGATTAGACAATCTTACAAACGCTCAAATAAGAGAAATCCAAGGTGTCGATTTGGATTACTACATAAGAGATATTTATAATGCCATAGCTCGTAAAGACTTTCCTTCTTGGAGATTAGAGATGGATGTTATGACTGTAGAAGATGTCAAAAAGCAGAATTATGATCCATTCGATGTGACTCGGATGTGGGAGAAGGGCTCGTACCATACCGTGCCCATTGGGCGCTATGTTGTTAATAAACATGTTAGAAACCACTTCCAACAGATAGAACAAAGCGCATTTAACCCTGCAAACCTGGTACCCGGTATTCCGGGGCCTATAGACAACATGTTCAAGGGTCGTAGACTATTCTACCGAGATACCCAAAACTACAGGTTGGGAGTAAACCACAACAAGATCAGGGTAAACTTCCCGAAATACGTCAGGACCTACACCCGCGATGGCGTGCCCCCTGTTAAAGATAACATGAGGGATAACCCGAATTACTACCCAAACTCTTACAACGGTCCCGCGCCATACGTGGATGATAGAGTACCATCTGATAATCTCCTGGTACTGCAGACCAATGCAGCGGATTTGGCGCCTTCAGCAGATTTCTACAGAAAAGTTTTGGTGAACGATGCCCAAAGGCAGCGGTTGGCAGAGACTGTAGTTCTATCACTAACGCGAGTTACGCCGCCTGTCCAGAAAAGAGGCTTGACGTTTATGTATCTGGTTGATCCTGATCTCGGGAAACGGGTAGAACTCGGCTTGAAAGTAGCATTGTTGAATGCTCAGGCGAACCGGGCTGGCTAGGTTTTAAATCAAAAATAACAAAATCATCTATCAACATACAAATCGTTTATATTTCTCTGATAACCGTTAGTAATCTGTTTGTGTAAATAGGTACTTACAATACTTAGATAGATAATTTAATGATATAAACGTGTTCCGTAGCCATATTTCGTAAGCCAATCGCTGTCGATTCGGATTAGACCGTCCCTTTCACTCCTACTACACACGTATCTCATGTGTCTAAGGGACGACAAAAGGCCTGACTCGAACGATAGGCGGACGACAGCGATTGGTTTAGGTATTTTATATCATTATCGTTATCCTTGTCTCCTATACTACTATACAGTAATATTTCCGTTAAATTAATTAATTATATCTAAGATTTTGGTTAAAATAAAATCATATTGTTTTGTTTGTGGTGATTTATTTCAAAATTGTTGACCCAGATAGTTTTAATCTCAGAACGTTTTAATTAAGTTCTTTGCAACGGCAACGGACCATCAGTCCAAATGATTAATTATTGTAAAATAAATAGATCTAAAGACGACTTGCGCAACGATGCTTAAACGTATTTAGTGGCTTGATTTAGAGAGTTATCAAATCATACAAATGTAAACATGTTTAGTCGCTAAATACGTTTAGGAATCGAAGTGCAAGCCGGGCTAGGTCATGAAGTATTATGTTTTTTTGTCTTCATTTTACAAATTAAGCGTCTTCGGTACAAGTTGATAAATTGCCTCTACGTTCATGCTCGATGAGCATTTCGTTTCGACTACGAACATCAAGGTAAAATAGCCGCGCCCGCTGACGAGTTCGTGCTGTTGACTAGTGTGTTTTATCAGTATATACGTTAGATCTTGCTCGATTGGTCACAAAAACGTCGAACATGTACGCACGTGGTGACTTACCACTAGTTTCAGACGTGCAAAATTAAAAGAGTTAGATAATACTAAATGCACATTATTTACTAATTACGAGCAAATTAAATCAATTATAGAGGTTATATATAACTAGAAGATTTAGAAGAACTGTTTACTATATTCGTTTTGCAGCTTGAACAATGAAGTCACGGACATGCATCGTGATTTGTTTGGTGCAGTGCGTGATAGCCATAAAATATGATAACATTACACTGGAACCAGCGCTGAGACAGCTCTATGATTTCAAACGAGAACATCCGGTAAGTTCTTACTATGATTCACTGAAGAATTACGACAGGTTTCAATAGAAAATAAACCAACAAATTGTTTCATAATAATAGGTTGGGGAAAAAGTCTTTTCGCATTATAGTATGTATGAACTTGTAATAAAATCTCTTTGGCTATACTATTTGTATCTGGCTGGTTTTGGTATCATTCAAAGTTTAAATTTTAAAGAAGATAATTCCAAATTCAAATTAGGAAAATGTGTGATTTTTATTGGTTTTTCGTACTGTAAAGATGAGTGAATCTAATGAAGAAATTCAATACATTTTAAAATTTTACTACAAAAAAAAACTACAACGCAAGCCGCGAAAAAATTTTGCGATGTTTATGAACCTAGTGCAGTGTCTGTGAGAGTAGCACAAATTTGGTTTAAGCGTTTTCAATCCGGAAATTTTGATGTCAAAGATGCACGTCGCTCTGGTCGCCCTATTACGGATAAAATTGATGCCATTTTTGAAAAAGTGGAGCAAGATCGGCATATCAGTAGTTACGACGTAGCTGAAGAACTGGGAATTGACCACAAAACAGTTTTGGCGCATTTGAAAAAAACTGGGTACACAAAAAAGCTCGATATTTGGGTACCCCACGAGCTCACTGAAAGAAACCTAATGAACCGTGTACTCATTTGTTATTCTTTATTACGACGTAATGAAACCGAACCATTTTTGAAGAAGCTGATAACTGGTGATGAAAATTGGATCTCTTACGACAAGAACGTGCGAAAAAGGTCGTGGTCAAAGGCCGGTCAGGCTTCACAGACTGTGGCGAAACCCGGGTTAACTCGCAACAAGGTGATGCTGTGTGTGTGGTGGGATTGGAAGGGCATTATTCATTATGAGCTATGCACCAGGCAGGACCATCGATTCTGAACTCTACTGCGAACAACTGATGAGATTAAAGCAAGAAGTTGAGAGAAAGCGGCCGGAATTAATCAACAGAATGGGTGTGGTTTTTCATCATGATAACGCTAGACCTCACACATCTTTAGCCACTCAGCAAAAATTAAGAGAGTTTGGCTGGTTAATGGTTGGTGTTAATGCATCCGCTGTATATTCCTGACCTTGCACCTTCAGATTTCCACCTGTTTCGGTCTCTTCAGAATTCTTTAGGCAGTGTCAGGTTAACATCACGAGAGGACTGCCAAAACCTCTTGTCGCGGTATTTTGATCAGAAGCCCCAAAATTTCTATAGCAATCATGTCCCTACCTACAAGATGGCAAAAAGTTATCGAACAAAATGGTACCTACATACTTTAGTTAAATGTAAATAAACTATATTAAAAAATGTTTTGAATTTTCTTAAAAAATGCGAAGAAACTTTTTCCCTAATAATTTATTGAAGGTACTCGTATAGGGACTTGGTTCAATAAATAATGGTTCGTGTACCCTTAACAGTTTAAACTTTTATCGATATATGTTTATACAAATGATAAAACTATAAAAGTGCCTTTACACATGTTTTTTGTTTTTTTTATTTACATTAAAATTACTAGTGGTTCGCCCTGAACTGAGATCTCGCGAATCCCCCAAAATAAATATTATTCTTAGGGCGACTTGCACAATGATGCCTAATCGTATTTAGTGGCTAAATATGATTTAAGGAGTTGTCAAATCATACAAATAGTCAAATTTAAACATGTTTAGTCGCTAAATACGTTTAGTGATCTTTATGCATGCCGGCTTTAATCTTTGACTAATAAATTGATGCTACGAAATGCATAACCAACCTACTTGACCTACAGTTTCATTCAAATTAGATGTAACGGGGTTTTTTGTTAATTGGTAATTTTTTTGGGGTACCAAGGGCAGTTATTCTAGATTTCAGACTTTTGCCTATATTTGTGTCACTAAAGCTACACGAACACGAATACCAAATTTCAGCATAGTGCGGTCACTGGTGTACCCTGTGAATATAATAAATAAATAATAAATAAATAACTGTAATAATGTACTGATAAAGACCTTTTATTTGATGTCCCACTTGACCTCTCATTTTCATTTTTTTTCCCCTCTTGAACCCCAATATCTCAACAACCCCCCCCCCCCATATTTTTAGTTGAGTCACACCAAAATTGTGCCATCACTACCTACCTATAACCTGCAAATTTAGTGCCCGGGATCCCAGGCCCCGTTGACGTCATGTTTAAAGGCCGCCGTCTGTTTTATCTGGATGCGCAGAACTACCGACTGAGAACTAATCACAATAAGATTAATGTCAATAAACCTCTCTATGCTAAGACTTACAACCGCGACGGCATTCCACCCGTTAAAGAAAATATGAAAGATGTCCCAAACTACTATCCAAATTCGTTCAGTGGCCCTGTTCCCTTTGTCGATAAATCAAGACCAAAGGACAAAATTGTTGATACTGGAGAGATATGCGGTGGATCTGTCACAGCCTGCCTATTTCTACAACAATGTGCTTGAGAACGATGCGCAGAGACAGCGACTGGTGAATGTACTAGTAGCTTCGCTTGTGCAAGTGAGAGAACCTATCATAACAAGAGCGCTTAAGCTTCTAAACCTTATCGACAAGGATTTAGGAAATCGGGTTAAAATTGGTATCAAAGCTGCTGCGCTTGACGCAAGTGCTGCGTAAAAGTGATTGGCTTAAACATACTTATTTCTGGTTTGTGCAACTTCAAATGACCTGGGGGACTAAAGTGGCCACTTTAGGTGAATCATCATAATATGTTTATAAAGCAGCTTTGTAATTGAAATGCAATATGAAACACGTAGACTCAAGGCTACTTTGAACCCCATGCCTGCTCCATACGGGCAAAAAATAATTACAATTACCGGAAATTTCGTTTGAATTGTAGAAACTTAACTTACGCTAATTTTGTTTATAAATATGTACGTTTCAATCTTACCAAATTTTCATTGTGCTTAATAATTGCTTATCGAGTAATAGTTTATACAAAATCAAATATAAAAAATTATAATGACTCAGAGGGGCAATGCAGCTAGTGTCTTCGGGAGACTCCCACCTGGTGATGTAGAGCAGTTGAGCTATCTATAGATCGTTTACAACGGTATTTAGATGATTCTGCTGTTTTCTTTGTTTTTTTAAATAGGTTATGTAAACACTCTTTCTGTTAATAAATGTATATATCTACTATTAGATTGTGTTTAATGTAATCACAAACCTTGTGATATAATTTGTTTTGCTTCATAAGTTACAACCATTTTAGCATAAAATAGATATCTTGAAAGATCATCATTAATTTAAAATTAAATCAAAATAACTGTAATTTATTTAGCTATCAAATCCCATTATGACTTAGCATATTACGAATATGGCCTTCAAAAGAGCACGCATCGATAGCAAAATATAATTTTATTAAATTCAATGTTATTAGGATGCATACGCAAAACCATATTAAACAAAAAAACACGGAATTATGTATTTACATGTCTTTTCAGAAACCTATCGGACTTCTAACTACGAGTGCTGGAGAACCTGTTGACATAAGAGACATTATTCAACTTAATTCTGATCAGTTTATAAGTCAGTATCATCTAGACTTAATGACCAAATTCGATGCTGAGCGAATTCCAGAAAGAGTGGTCCATGCGAAGGGTACTGGTGCCCTAGGATACTTCATAGTGACAAACGATGTATCTAAATATACTTCAGCAGATGTTTTTAATGGAATTGGAAAGAAAACTGCTGTTGTGGCTAGATTATCGTCAGGCGGAGAACAAATGGGTGGATCAGACGTTGCTAGAGATTTTAAGGGCTTTGCGATAAAATTTTATACCAATGAAGGAAATTTAGATTTGCTCTGTCTTCAAACTCCTGTATATTTTTACAGAGACCCAAATTTGTTCAGCTCATTCGTGCATTCTTTCAAACGCAATCCTCGCACATACGTTATTGACACCTCCATGTCCTGGGATTTAATAACATTGAGGCCAGAACTCACTCACACCTTCCTTTGGTTACAATCAGATTATGGCGTTCCTAATGGCTACAGGAAAATGGATGTTTTTCCAATTCACGCTTATGAGCTAACTAATAAACACGGAGAAAGATTTTATGTAAAATTCAACTTCAGAACAGAACAGGGAATCGATAACCTCACAGTTGCTGAAGCTACTAGAATACAGGGTACTGATCTTGACTCTTTTACCAGAGATTTGTACAACGCTATCGAACGCAAGGAGTACCCATCTTGGAGGCTAGAAATGGATGTCATGACGTTAGACGACATTAAACATCTTGATTATGATCCTTTCGACGTAACCGTACTGTGGAAGAACGGTACTTACAAAAGAGTGCAAATAGGTAGACTTATTTTGAATCAGAACTCTGACAATGTATTTAAGGATATAGACCAAGGTGCATTTAATCCTGCAAATTTAGTACCCGGGATCCCAGGCCCCGTTGACGTCTTGTTTAAAGGCCGTCGTCTGTTCTACCTAGATACGCAGAACTATCGATTAGGAACAAATCACAATAAAATAAATGTCAATAAACCTCTCTATGCTAAGACTTACAACCGCGACGGCATTCCACCCGTTAAAGAAAATATGAAAGATGTCCCAAACTACTATCCAAATTCATTCAGTGGTCCAGTTCCCTTCGTTGACGAATCAAGACCAAAGGAAAATTTGTTAATACTGCAGAGACATGCAGTAGATCTGTCACAGCCTGCCTACTTCTACAACAATGTGCTTGAGAACGATGCGCAGAGACAGCGATTGGTAAACGTATTAGTAGCTTCGCTTGTGCCAGTGAGAGAACCTGTCAAATCAAGAGCGCTTAAGCTTCTATACCTTATCGACATGGATTTAGGAAACCGGGTTAACATTGGTGTCAAAGCTGCTGCACTTGCCGCAAGTTCTGCGTAAAAGGAATTGACTTAAACATTGTTATTTTTTTGTTTATACGACTGCAATTGACCTGGAGGACTAAAGTGGCCACTTTAGGTGAATCATTATAACGTGTCATAAGAAGCTTTGTAATTGAAGAGCAATATGAAACACTTAAAGTCAATGCCTCTTTGAACCCCCCCACCCCCCCTGCTTGTTCCGTTCAGCCGAAAAACAATCACAATTCGGATTTTATTTATTTTGTAAATGTATAAAATTTATATTAATTCGTAAACCTGGTCTAGCATGCTCCCATAACTATTTGTAAATCAGTTTCAGCGTGCATGATGAATGTTTTAAATAATGTAAATCTTACTTTCATAGATTGACTGCCTCCGTGGCGCAGTGGGCGTATAGCCGGCTGAGACGCAGGAGCATTATTTGCATGATCTACAGATATTTGTTCCGTGTCTGGGTGTTTTTCTGTATATTACAAGTATGTATTTACAAAAAAAAAGTATATAAGTATTCTATCAGTTATCTGGTTTCCATAGTACAAGCTCAGCTTAGTTTGGGGCTAGATAGTGCTGTGTGAAATGTCCAGCAATATTTATTTATTTTATTTATTGTGGTTAATGATACTGTTACGAGCTGAGGGTTCGGGATAAAATAATAGGAATCGATCTAACCAAAATAACACTTTTATTCAACACTAAACGGTGAATACACGAACTTGGGCACACGTAATCACAACACACTAATTCACACAACTGTTGCACCACTTAAAGTCACCGAAATGTTCGCACGTATAGCTAAATCCAGACTGACTGTACGGCCATCTCTCCGGCCTATTTATATCGCGCACATTTCGATTGTTCGAGAACGATCTCAATCGTTCCAGGAAAGGGTCGGTGTTTCGACATAATGGCCACTCCCCATTCTGCGAAACCGCAAACAATAACACAGACAAAAGCGCTCGAGAAACTTCGATTCTCATTGTTTAACAGCCTCGGCGTAACACTACTGTCATTCTTGTACAGACGCTCTTATATCTAGTAGTTCGCCCCGAACTGAGATCTCGCGGGTCTCCGAACAAGAAAAATTAAAAATAATATATATTATTTGTAATCTTTGACTATCAAAATAGTGGCACGAAATAATTAACCAATTAACTTGACCAACAGTTTCATTCAAATTACAGGTAACGGGAGTTCATGTAATGTGGAAACACTTTTTTTGGGGTACAAATTGCAGTAATTCTGGATTTCAAACTTTTCCCTATATTTGTGTCGCTTAAGCTACACGCATACCAAATTACAGCACTGTGGGGTCACTGGTGTACCCTGTAAATTTTGTCAAAGTTCAGTTTTTATTATGGCTAATAACTCAAAAACTATAAAGATAAAAAATAAAAACGGAATCTAAATGTTCTAAAAACCTTTCATTTGACGTCCCACTCGACCCATTTTAATTGTTTTTTACCCAGCTGGAACCCCAATATCTCAACAACCCCCCAATATTTTTAGCTCATTTAGTCACACCAAAATTTTGCCATCACCTACCTATGTATCAAATTTCACGATGATCGGATAAAAGCTTCGAAAGTTATCCTCGGACAAACAAACATACATATGTACATACATCGCCGGTTTGCCCAAGTTGATTTGGAGATCTCGCTTTGCTCGATCAATAAATTGTCCACACTACATGACACAAACTTAATCCTCTCTGCCTGTCTGTTTGTTACGTTTTTCAATAAGTTTTTGTCAATAAAATCATTACCCTCCTGCGCAGTTAAGTAAAAAGTTGCCTATGTCCCAATCCCAGTCAATCTATAAACCAAATGTCATCGAAATCGGTCCAGTCGTTCAGTTCTGAAAACGTAACAAACAGATAGAAAGACAAAGTTACTTTCGAATTTATAATATTAGTAGGTATAGATAGGTATAGATACAACCACACTGTATGACAGTCAACACGATGTATGTCTAGTATGGTCTTTCAAAAACCTTCATTTTGATAGGTAGTGACTTGTGATCTATTTTTTTATATCACATCCGCCATATTAGATTTCATATTAGCCTATGTCTCGTGATTCAGACGATTCCAATGATACCTCATTTGTCAAAATCCGTCAAGCCGTTTAGCCTACCCACACAAAGCGCCAAATGAACAGACATACATAAATATTAGTTTATTTTCGCAGGCGTAAATATGACATGTGATGAATTATATTCATCAAAAGAATCAAAAGAAGTTTCGCAATGAAAAGGATTTATTAAATTAACTTCTTTGGTAATTTGCTGCTACTCCTTGTCTATATTAAAGTGTTTCGAAACTTGATCCATTCCGTTTTCAGCTATGGAGTGGTTTGTTGTGTGCAGTATTATACTTTCATGTGTTGGAATTGTAAAAGCCCATTATTATGACAACTATACGGGAGATGCTGCTTCCAGGCAACTCCTTGATTACAAAAGAAGACATCCGGTATGTACCTTCTTTGTGTATTTATAATTTACCTAAGGTTTCACTTGCAATACGATAACAAGATAATAACATTTTCGCAATGAAATCTAGTCAAATTCAAATATCAATGTATGCTATGTTTGATGTTAACTGAAAGGTGATGCTGCTAATGTAGATATAAATAGATCGTAAGAAAGATGATAACAGTTAAATTAAATAATATATCTAGTTAACCGTCCTGGCAATGATACATTTACACAAGTTAAAGCAGATATAAAAATCAAAGTCGAGGAGTTGGCTTTTGTGGACACCACCGTATTCTTAGATATAACCCGAGATAATAAGCTTCAATGGTGCCCTTACATTAATAAATTGTGGAAGAGACTTAGTTCTGCGGCATAAGTAGTCAAAAAGATCCTTCTTTTAACAAACGTAGACACAGCTAGACTAGTTTACTTCGGCAACTTCCACAGTATTATGTCATACGGTATACTGATGCCGTGCTGCAGATATAAACACCGTTTTTGTGCTGCAGAAGAGGGCCCCATAGAATCATTACGCAATAAGTTTTAAGAAATACATATTATGACATTCCCTTATCAGTACATCTATGAAAATCTGATGTATATTCACAAAAATAATAATTTGTTTAAGAAAAATAGCGATAATCATAATTCTAAGACTAGAAATAAAGATAAATTATTACTTTTTATTTCAATTTTTTGTGTATTTCTTTGTATTTTTAATTTTGTTGGTGTGCAATAAAGAGTATTCTATTCTATTCTCATCTATAAACTCGTTTTTGCCACTTGTAGACTTCATAAAGTTAGAAAGGGTAAGGTCGCTTTTATGACAAACTCCCAAGTGATGTAAACAAATTGACAATTAACAAATTTAAAAACGTAATTAAACAAAATCTTTACAAACAAGCCTACTATAAAATATTCGATTATTTGGATGGTAGAGAAGCTTGGGATTGATATTCTTTATTGTTAAGTATTCTAAAAGAATCATTAAAAAGAACAACCAGCCTTGTTTCTTGCCTTTCTTTTCTGGGTTGCTCCCGAAGGAACAGGCAGTAACATTGACGTTTCAAAGTGAGCCTTGTGATTTTAATGAATAAAATATTTTTTATTGGAAGTTGATAGGCGCCATGGTAGCCACCATGGCGGCTACCATACACAAGGCGTTGTGAGCGACACTTACCCTCCAACTTCAACATTCGTTTTTAAGCTATTTTATGTTTTCCTTTATGAGTAATGGTTACTTGAAATAAATTTATTTTATTTCATCATCATCGTCAGCCCTTCTCATCCCACTGCTGGGCATAGGACTCGATTCGTTGTCGCCATTCGCCTCTGTCCTGCGCTGTTCTAACCCACGTACGACCTGTGATTTTTATAATATCATCGATCCATCTTGCCGGCGTACGATCTGCGTTCCTTGTTCCATCTCGAGACCACCACTCAGTCAGCACCCTGCTCCACCTGTTATCACCGCGCCTGGCCACATGTCCTGTCCAACTCCATTTGAGTCCCAATATACGCTTGCTAACGTCTTGAACTTTAGTTCGCTTGCGAATTTCGGTATTGGGGACTCGGTCTAGCAGTTTGATGCCGAGCATGGCGCGCTCCATGGCTCTCTGTGCGACTGTGTTATTTTATTTATTAGTTTAAAATTAAGAGAATTTTATTTGCACCAAAAACGGGATATTTACCGTGTTTCCAAGCTTTAGTGCAAATAGTGTTTGTAACCATGATAGTTTATAAATTATACTAGTGGTTCGCCCCGAACTGAGATCTCGCGAGTCTACCATAAAAACCAAAAAAATATTATTCGTAATCTTTGACTATCAAAATAGTGCCACAAAATAAAATCAACTAACTTGACCTACAGTTTCATTCAAATTACAGGTAACGAGAGTTCATGTTAATTGGTTACTTTTTTTGGGGTACAAATTGCAGTTATTCTAGATTTCAGACTTTTGCCTATATTTGTGATATATAAGCTACACGCGTACTAAATTACAGCATTGTGGGGTCACTGGTGTACCCTGTGAATTTTGTCAAAGTTTAGTTTTTATTATGGCTCATAAACTACATAAACTTTACTAAAAGTAAAAACGAGGTCAAAATGTGCTAATGAAGACCTTTCATTTTACGTTTCACTTGACCTAATAGTCTCATTTTCATTTTTTTTTTACCCCTCTTGAACCCCAATATCTCAATAACCCCCCAAAATTTATAGCTCATTGAGTCACACCAAAATTGTGCCATCATTACCTACTTATATACCAAATTTCACGATGATCAGATAAACGCTTCGAAAGTTATCCTCGGACAAACAAACATACATACATACATACAACGCTGATTTGCCCAAGTGGATTTGGAGATCTCGCTTCGCTCGATCAATTAGCAGAATTACAAAGAAAAAACGTCTGAACAGACATCTCCTAGAATGTGCTAGATGCATTTGTTTAAATTCGTTTAAGTTCAAATTCAAGCGGAAGAATAGCTTCTACTAATAATAACTTAATCTATGTATATAAGAGTAAACGTCGTATCCCTTTATAAGCTTATAGCACGCTTGGAGGAGTGGGAAATTTGACATACCTAGTTAGTTTATATGGAGAAGGATGGGCGAATACTAAAATTAAGTTAAAAAAATAATGAATTACGGTCGAATTTCAACTGTGCACTGGCAACTAGTTCTAATTAAAAAATTGCAGGAAGTTTCTAATGTCCGTGACCTACAAAGCAACTACAAACTACAAGGCTGCTGTCAGTCACTATACACCTGCAGCCTGTGGGTAGCCTGTACGCAGAGAGCGTACAACGCGCTGCGCGTACAGTATAACAATGGGTTCAGAGTGCTGTTGGGGTTGCCACGTTTCTGCAGTGCATCAGGTATGTTCAGTGAGGCGCACACGGATGGCTTCCACGCCATTATACGAAAGCTGTGTGCGTCGCTCTTAAAACGCCTGCGTGGCAGCCCCAAGATCATTCTGAGCACATTGGCAGACAGGTGGGACTCTCTATTTCTGGGGCACTGGTTAAATCTCCATGCAACACCCTTATAAGGGACGTTGCCCCAGTCACTGATAGTCCCTCGTGTCCGCGTACGTGTATGTATGTATATGTATGTCTCTGTGTGTTGTTATTTTAATCATAATTTAATTTTATTGGTTAATTTTATTTTATTTTGATGTAATTTTATTTGATTTGATTTGATTTAGTTTAATTTGATTTGATTTTGGTAATTTTATTTAGGTAATATAATTTATATTTATTTTATGAATGGCTTGAAGTCAAGGCTTGAAATAAACAATTTTTATTTTATTATTTTATTTTAATACTATGTTTCAGGCGATGATTACCACTTAACATCAGGTGGGCCATAGGCTTAGTCCATCTCCGGGTATATAATACCTAGCCGATAACAATATGATTGATTAACTATTTTTTACATAAGTTGACTAATATTGTTATGTATTTTTTATTATTTACTAGCTGGCCCGCCGAACTTCGTACCGCCTTGACATGCAGAAAACGCGGGCTGCAAATTTACGTCACCGGTAGAATTGTGAATCGGCCATCATTAGCTACATCTATGTATGAGAAAATGAATTTTCTTCATAATTTTTTTAGCGTGAATTTTTCCGATATTTTAATATATCACCAAAATCGGTCCAGCTGTTCTTGAGTTTTAAATGATGTAACTAACCCGACTTTGTTTTATATTTATAGATATTTTTGGTTAGTTGTTTTATTTTTTATCTTAGTTATTTATTATGGATAGAAGGTAAAAGCTGAAAAACCATTGGTGATCTCTAAGTTCACTTGGGCAAATCGGCATTGTATGTATGTATGTATGTAGGTATGTATGTATGTTTGTTTGTCCGAGGATAACTTTCGAAGCGTTAACGCAACATACATGCGTTTATGGGGCGCACAATTTTAGCTTGGAATATCTTTACTATTTACTCAAATACAATATACATGTTCTCATCCTTAAATCTTATGGGTATCATTTTATAACTTTAAACGTGCTCGCTCTAATTATTTGCGTAAAAAACTTAACTATTCTCCCGTCAATATTGGTTTGTTTGTGCGGGAAATTCCCGGGGTTGTAAATTGTTAAGATTGACCTGTTTGTGATTCATACATCGACTTCTTAATCGCTAATTACTAATTATGGTATAAAATTTAATTATAGATGCCAGCACTGCACACTACTAGTGCTGGGGAACCCGTAGAACTGCGGGATACCAGAACCCTCAACAGCGATATATTCACGAACCAATACCACCTGGATCTCTTAACACATTTGGATGGAGAACGCATCTCCGAACGAGTGGTTCACGCTAAAGGCATCGGGGCTTATGGCTACTTCGAGGTCACCCACGATGTCTCAAGATATACCAGCGCCGACGTTTTTAATGAAATAGGCAAGAAAACACCACTGGTCGCACGACTTTCCATTGCTGTACCAAACCTTGGAGGCTCTGACCTTGGATATGACATGAGGGGTTTAGCTATCAAATTCTATAGCAAAGAAGGGAACCTCGATTTACTATGCTTACAAAATCCAGTTTATTTCTACAGGGACCCAATTGATTTTGCATTTTTTGTACGAGCGTTTTGAAGAAATCCTCGAACAAACTTGTTTGATACAACAATGACTTGGGATTTTATAACTTTAAACCCCTATGTTCTTCATGCAGTTTTAAGGGTAAATTCTGACTACGGAAGTCCGAGAGGATATAGAAAAATGAATGCATTCCCTATTCATACTTACGAAATCAGCAACAAACATGGTGAGACACATTATGTGAAGTTCAACTTTATATCGGAGCAAGGGCTTGATAACTTTACAGCAACAGAAAACATGGCTGTAGGTGCCGAAGATCCTGACTACTTTTCAAGAGATTTATACAATGCTATTGCTGAAAATAACTTTCCTGCTTGGAGACTAGAAATGGATGTCATGTCGCCAAATGATATTAAAAAGTTAGATTATGATCCGTTTGATGTTACCCGAGAATGGAAAAATGGGACTTATTACACTGTACAAGTAGGCCGCCTGATATTGGACCAAAGAGTAGAAAATAACTTTAAGGATGTCGAACAAGGAGCATATAATCCTGCAAATTTGGTTCCAGGGATTCCTGGGCCGATAGATTTTATGTTCCAATCTCGAAGATTATCTTATCTTGACATTCAAAATTACAGGTTAGGCCGAAATCACAACAAAATAAATGTAAACACCCCTAAATATGCGAAGACATACAATCGCGATAGTCTTCCTCCACTTAGGGAAAACATGAAGGATACACCAAATTACTACCCTAATTCTTTTAATGGTCCGATGCCGTACGTAGACTCAATGAGGCCGAGAAAAAAGCTTCTTGTTCTAGAAAGTTCTGCAGTAGATTTAGAACCGGCTGCTTCCTTTTACAACCACGTTGTTGAAAGCGACACTCACAGACAGAGAATAGCAGAAAATTTAGCATCGTCTTTAGAAACAACGGCTCCAAATGTTGTAAAAAGAGCTTTAAAATTATTAAAAAATACAGATCTAGATTTAGGTAAGAGAGTGAGGCTAGCTTTGAAAAACTTAAAAATTATAGCAATGAAGCAAACCGATGAAGAGCGTTATAGAGCTAACGCGCAATGCTTTCAAATGAATGTTATGAAGGTTCTGGGAAAACCAAATAATTGTTAAAGCTAAATATATTACTTAATTTCGAAATAGTCAAACCAGGTCTCGGGTTTTCGGGCAACCTAAAATCTGCGACACCACAGTCGGTCTCTTAACTGATAATTATGAACTTAAAATAAGCTTTTGGTGTTTTAATTATAGCATTAGTTACTTAGCAGTTTTATATCTGCATGAATTGAGCTGCCTATGCGAATTATGCGAAATTTGTTATATTATGAAGGTTTCACTTAGAAAACTTTCGAGATTTATTTCAATCATTATTATAAATACGGGATGTGCGAGGCGAGACGTTATTCGGAGCGGATCGCACTCACCCTGATGAAAGTTCACGAATTGAACCGAAACATTGTGTCGGTCAAAACACCGATAAGACGGTACGTGGTCAATCCCGTATTTATAATAATGATGACAAAGGTTGACTGAAAGACCGCTTTTAAGCGATAAGACCGCCCATTGTATTATTTGCTTTGTGTTTTTTATTTTGTTTCTAATTTTTTGTTTATATGGTGTGTAATAAACTGTTTTCATTCATTATTTATTTTCATTATAATTCAAATATTTCAATTAAATTTTTTTATAAAATTTTTAAGTTATTTCATTGTACATTTATTTTAAAAGATGCATAGCTAGCAATCTCTTTACATGATTGAACTTTTACAGACAGTAAAAGTATGTTCCCAGGCATGTTCATAGGGCGACTTGCGCAACGATGCTTAAACGAATTTAGTGGCTAAATATGATTTAAGGAGTTGTCAAATTTAACTTGTTTAGTCGCTAAATACGTTTAGGGAACGTTGTGCAAGCCGTGCAAATCGACCCGAAATGATTGATTCGGATATACATGTTGAACGCTCGTTCAAGTTGAAGGTACGCATCTTAAGAGCTTGTTTTACATATTTAATTTTAAATGTAGTACAAGTAGCTTCAATGCGAAATGGTGGGATATAAGAACACATGCTATCTCACCATTTTGTGTTGAAGTTATTTATTTGTCAAATAAATGTTTGCATTTTATTTAAATCATATTAAAAACTAGAAGATTTTTTTATTAATTTTCTAACGATTAGGTCGAAACTACACTCGAGTTGCCGACCATTCAGTTGCTAATTTACTCACAGAGTTTCTATGAAATCCAATGATCCAACACTTACGTAGCTTATTTTTTTTATTGATGTGAAACATCTATAGCCGCACGTAAAACCGATTTCTGGCGTGGCGACGCATGCCGCGGCGACGCGTCGCCACGGCATGAACGAAGTCACTGAAGTCACCAAAGTCACTGATTAAACGAATTAAGTAGTCACGATTTGAAATAAATTCGTAAATTTTTGTATTTAATGAAAATAAATGTTTATTCAATAAATAGTCATCGTTATCTGGAAAAAAAATCGTAATATTTTATTTTATCATTATGACATATTTAGTTCCTATCACAATATGTTCTTTTCTGCATATTACTTTTACAAAATAATGTCGATGTTTCACATCTGCCAGGCGTCCCGTGACGGCTACATTTTTTCAATGGTATTAGGGACTTTTGCCTACAATATACAACCATATGTACAATATAACATATGTCCATATAACAGCCTCATCGTACCCTTTACTAATTTACAACACTCCTAAAGTTTAAATATAAATATTGTATACCTACATTGATAGAATCAACGATGCATAAAATCACCAGCTAGCAGATTAGCCGCTTCTGTAGTAGGTTCTCCTAAGACGTTCACGAATGTATTTATAATTATCATATCTATTAAAATTTTATTTTTGCTTCAGTAAGTCTGTTATTAAACGTAGCTTAATATTTTAAACTTTATCTTTTTATCGCAACGCTCTTGACAGAGCGGTCGTGGTAGTCATGTTGTATCATTATTTTTGGGGGCAGATGTTACACGTCTCACGATGTCTCGCCATTTGTCTCTGTTGACAGACATTCTCGTGCATTCATGCAGTTTGCCGCCCACTGCAGCTTTTATTTGATCGGTCCACCGCATTGGCAACCTTCCGCGCGGTCTGATGCTCTCCACTCGTCCTTGTACGACAAGACGCTCAATATAGTCAGTGTCCCGCCTCGAGACGGCCACGTCAAGAACTTCAGAATGCGAGTTTCTACTAAAGCCGACAGACGCTGTTTTATATTTGGAGTTTAGAGACATTAGTACGGAACTCCGTTCATGATATTCCAAGAAGCCTACATTTCTAAAGATAAGTTCTAAGTTTAAGTTCTAAGCATAAGCTTCTAAGTTTTTAAACTTTATACCTGCCTTCATTAAATTATCCAAAACTTTGTACTAAAAACGGGATATTTACCATGATTTGTGAGTTTTTGAGTATCCCGATATTTCGACACAGTTGCATGCGCCATGATCACGGGTAAACTGAAGTTTTTGTGAATGGGTAGTTATGGGCAGATATAACGATGTACCCTCTTTCTGGTCTATTGATAGGAATGAATTCACTAATACTATTATTACCACCGGTTTCATTCTCGATCATAACTCGATTCCGACACACAACACTCACGGTATCAGGACGCGTAATTGACACTTCACTTCTTCGATTCTTAGGTTCTTTTACACATGATTCCCACAGGATTCCGGGCTACAGATAGTTAAAAAACACCTTCACGATTGAAATTCTTGTGTTTGGTAATCTCAATTGCCTCTTGAACCAGTCTTGGCATGTAATGTCGCTCAGTTGAGATTAGTCGTGGGTTGTGTAGCTCGATCCAGTAGTTTGAGCCTGAGTCCAGCAGATGTTCCGCTATGGCAGACTTTTGTCTGTCTTCTGTCTGTGTTTTCAAACGACCCTTTAACGCTGCAATGAGGCTGCATTTCGGATACTATCTGGTAGCCTATTGTAGGCTTCTCCAGCCTGTGCTGGTGTTTATTGCTGCGGAGAGCGCGTACTGCGTTAACCGCTCAGTGCTGGAACAGGTGCAAAAGATACGTGAACAAGGCGCCTTGGTATACCTATATATGTTCACAGTGTAGAGTCATGATGCCCAGTTCCTTGAAGTGTTCTCTGCATGACTCGTCGTTCGGGATGCCCACTATGGCTCGAACAACTGCGTGAATATCCCGTTTTTAGTACAAATAGTGTTAATAACCATGATAGTTTCAAAAGTTATTATCCAAAACTGTTGTGTAAAGGCTTGCATTCCTAACAATTATCTATGTTAATTAACCACCTAAAAAACTGCTGCAGCACACACTAACGATAACAGAGCATTTAGTAAAATTTGAAATAATTGCTAATCATGATTTGCTGATTTCATGATTTGTTTTGATCCGTACATCCTGTCATCTTATACAGCCTGTAACAATTCAAATTCAAATTAATTTATTTACACTTAAATATAACTTTAATTAATCTTATACGCTATATCTAAAACTTCTACAAGAAAAAAAAATACAAATTATAATATACTTACCTACATTCATTATTAACTTATTTTAGGTTAAAAAGGTACACACACAATCACACACAATCATTTTATAGATCCTTAGAGACGTGACGAACTGCAATTTAGGTGTAGATATCAATAAAATGTTTGTACAATAATGAATGAATGACATACACGCAACAACTGTTAAAAATAAATAAAGAAAACAAATAAATGTAAGCAATAATGTCTCTACCAATAAAACAATATCACACTAATATTATAAATGTACTCAATCACGTCGTAACAGCTGACCGATTTCAATGAAATTTAGTATTTATGTAGATTATAACCTGTATTAACACATAGGCTACTTTTTACCCCATAAATCAGGTCCAAAAATCATTTACCTATAGAAACTTTTACACCCATTTTTATCTATACAAAAATTATTTTGGTCTTTGCGCGTGTGAAGCTGCTGGCGGTTCGGCTAGTTTCTATTATAAGCCACTCACTTAAGGCGCAGACTTTAGACACGCAGTTTTCAGATTTCACCCCCACTTCACCCCGCACGCGCCACTAGATTTACGCCAAAGCAACAACTAGAGACATTATCACAAATAAAATATGTATATCGATTCTGTGGGAGCCACCACGCTAGCGAAGCAAACAGTTTTTAAAGTGAAACTTTTATTACATCGTCTCAAACTTTTTCGTCTGTGTGTTGCATGTCGCGTGACGGTCGGCCGCGGAGTAGGGATAAAGTGAAAGGCGCTCGTCAGAGCAGCCGAGGCTAATATGGCGGCGCCTATAGTTCGCATCAGCTGACCGTGTAGTGTATAGACTATTACTCATTTGTGCCAACGAGGAAATAGCAAGGAATAGTGCAAAAATGAATGACGATGAATTAATTTTACGCCGTAAAAAACAGAACGCCGACAGAGCACGTGCTTATAGAAAAAGGAAAAAAGATCTTTGTGAGTAAACCTAGTTTTTATATAGAATTTTTCGAACTTTTATACTCTTGATGGAATATTATTCCGAAAATTTTTAATTAAATGTCTATAATGTGAAACAAAGTTTCACTTTTACCGTGGTTTCATAAAACCACACAATCCTTTTTTTGTTACATGCTGTATATTATATTAATAATCTACAATTATTCATTTCAACACTTTGTAAGTATAAATAAGGGAATTATTTTTAGCTCACACTTTTAAAAGATTTCGCTATGAGTAGGTTTACACTGAGTATATTTTTCCATGTGTTTCTTATCCAGAACGCGAGGAGTTATTACCATGATAACTCTACGGAAGCTGGTGACCCTGCTTCGAGACAACTAATAAATTTCAAAAGAAATCACCCGGTTTGTCTATAAAATTTTATTTTTATACAAAATTATCATTGATTTTAAAAACTGGTTCAAGCAATACTAGGTTATTTTTCAGGTACCAATAGGACTACAAACTACAAGCGCTGGTGAACCAATCGAAGTCAGAGATACAATTACACTGAACAGTGAACTAATTTCAAACCAATACCTCTTGGACCTGGTTACACATTTTGTCGGTGAGAGAATTCCCGAACGGGTGGTACACGCTAAAGGCATTGGCGCATTCGGATACTTCGAAGTTACTCATGATGTCTCCAAATATACTAGTGCCGATGTCTTTAACGGAATCGGTAAGAAAACTCCGTTGGTAGTGCGTCTTTCTTCTGCTCTCCCTAGTCGCGGTGGAAGCGAACTTATCAGGGACATCAGAGGTTTCGCTATAAAATTCTACACGAATGAAGGAAATCTAGATATGTTGTGTTTGCAAACACCTATTTATTTATATAGAGACCCAAAAGATTTTCCATCAGTAGCGCACGCAAGAAGACGAAATCCGCGTACGAATTTACAGGACAATACAATGTTTTGGGACTTTGTCACACTCAAACCGACTACGCTTCACTCATTTTTATGGCTTCAATCTGACTACGGAAGCCCAAGAGGATATAGAAAAATGAATGCCTTTCCCATTCATACTTATGAAATCAACAACAAAAATGGTGAAAAGTTTTATGTAAAGTTCAATTTTAGAACTGAGCAAGGGCTTGACAATTTTACAAATATTCAAAATATGGCGGTTGGTGCTGAAGACCCTGACTTTTATCCAAGAGATCTTTACAATGCTATCGCTGAAAAGAACTATCCTTCCTGGAGACTAGAAATGGATATTATGACTTTAGATGATATTAAAAAACTTGATTATAATCCATTCGATGTAATACGACAGTGGAAGAAAGGAACTTATCACACTGTAGAAATAGGACGGCTAATTTTAGATCGCAGAGTTGAAAATAATTTTAAAGATGCTGAGATGAGTGCTTTTAATCCTGGAAATCTAGTGCCTGGAATACCTGGTCCTGTAGACTTTATATTTAAAATTCGCAGATTTGCTTATCGTGATACTCAGAATTATCGACTGGGTAGAAATCACAATAATATTGAAGTGAACACTCCTAAATATGCAAAGACATATAACCGTGATGGTGTGCCTCCAGTAAGCTCAAATATGAAAGACGCGCCAAATTACTATCCCAATTCTTTTAATGGACCCATCCCTTATGTGGACGCAGCTCGGCCAGATCCAAAATTGATAGTCTTAGAAAGTACGTCTGTAGATTTGGAACCAGCTTGGAATTTCTACAACAACGTCCTCGAAAGTGAAGCTCACAGGCAGAGAGTGGCTGATCATACTGCTTCGACCTTACAATCGGTAGCGGATCCTAATGTTTTGCAGAGAGCTTTAAAGTTATTGACGAAAACAGATCTAGATTTAGGTAAAAGAGTAAGAGCAAGTTTGAAGAAATTGAGGGCTATTGCAATTAAGCAGTCGAATGAAGAAAGGTACGAAAAGAATGCACAATGCTTCGAACGAAACATGGAAGAGGTACTTACGAAATATGAATTGTAAGTATGGAGTTCTTGTTTTAGAACTATACATATATGTAAGATATTTTTTTTTACTTCATTTTATAATTTACTAGCTTACCCGGCAAACTTCGTACCGCCTTGACGTGCATATGACGCGGGCTGCTAAAGTACATTGGCAGCTGGTACGTTGCCGGTAGAATCGGCCATCAGCTGCATCTATGTATGAGAAAATGAACTTTCTTCATAATTATATATATAATAGGATGTTTGATAATTTATGCACAAAAATGAAAGGGGTTATTTTGATGAGCATAATAAATAAATTTGTAAAATGTTTGATATAGAAATGTGAAATTTATTTTAGCATGTAAAAACAAACACTTTATTATCCTTATGTTGTGCTATTGCATAATGCTTGACATCTAACCACAGATTACTAGATAACTGTACTGGTGACGTCTCGAGATATCTCTTGTGTCCCTTTCTAACCCAAAACCCGCAGCTATTTCCGAAAGAGATATCAAAAATACATGCCTGCCTAGATCTACCCAGTAGATTGCCTAAATCTAGGTAGTAGGTAGGTACTAGTAGCAAATCAAAGCTTTTGTGGATTACGGCCTTTAATTTTGGATGTCGATTATGGTATTAATGAGTAGGGAGAAGTTTTATATCGAATTAATAACCTAAACTTAGTCGATTTAGTTTAAAATTTGATAATATAACTAGTAGTTTTTTTTTCGAGAAGTCTTTTTTATTTTTTGAGAAACCGTCACTTGAATATCGTCAGTATATTACCAAACACCCTGTATAGATTGTCTAAAGAAATATTTACCGAACTGGGTACACGTTGACATGATGTTCATTTACGAACTGTTATACCGAGGAATGGGTTTAAAAACTTCTTTGGCCAATGATACTAAGGTAAACAGTTGCATTATCCTGTTTTCATAACGATTTACACATAACTGTTTACAGGAAAACAGTAATTGCATATTTAATACTCAAATTGCTTAAATTGTTTTTTAAACTTGCTTACGGTTCGGTAACATTAATAAGACCAAGTCATTTAATCTTTATAATTATTTTTTCTCTTTTCAAATTAGACAACAAAGCACTTTATGTATTACGTTGATGTATGTGTAATAAGTTTATTTTATGGTTAATTTGTAAGTTTAATTTCTCTAAAATGTTCTAGAAAGCACTACACATAGGTTAGCTGGAAGTTAATGCTAATTAGCGCTAAGTTCGCCTATGTAATTATTTTATAAGTGCAATAAAGAATTTTTTTCTTACTGCCTATTTTTAGCACTTTGCTGAATACTGCTAAAATAAAAACAGTAAAAAGTATACCTAAGAATGCGTTATTCCTATTACGTATGTTTTTTTTTGAAGTGAAAACTTATTTAGGCGCGTTGGGCATAGTGAAAACTTTTTTAGGCGCGTTGAGCATTTTTGAGATGGGAAAAAACCATTGAACTCGCGACACTGTTACAGACACCTTCACTGACTACTGACACTGACTGTTACTGACACCTCTGTATATAAGTATCTCTGTATAGTAGTATAGTGTAGTCTGCTTTTATTCAAGTTTTCACTTCTGTCGGCACTCCCGGAGTGCCACTTTTTTTTAATTTATCTACTACATATAATGTAAGTACATATGAACTTAATATCCTTATCCCTATCATCGATGTGGGGTACAAGGCTACAAGACTCAAATGGGACTGGGCGGGTCATGTCGCTCGAATGCACCCTGAAAGCTGGACTAAGATCTCCACCGACTGGCAACCTACAGGACGACGGCAACGAGGCAGACCGTGAAAACGTTGGCGCGACGATCTGGATGGGTTCCATTCTGACTGGCAGGAGATTTCTGGAGAACGCAAGGAATAGAAGGAAATGGGGGAGACCTTTGCCCAGCAGTGGGACAGTATAGGTTGAAGTATACCCTAAAAACCGTGCAAGGTTTGTCTAGGTTATACGATATACGATTATTATTTCAGAAGGGCAAATTTTTAAACGGATTTTTGCATTCAACGATACTCCACACGAGTAAAACGGCGAGTAAGACGGAACCCTTATAGTTTCGCCATGTTTCGACTACGCAACCCTAAAAACTACAAAAAAATAATATTACTCTATATTTTAACTATCTGGTCGTCCATGAGACTGTATATAGATAGATACATTGTACTACGTATCTTTGACACATGTAGTACCTATACAGGTTGCTACAGAATACATTTTTTAACCCAACGGGGCCGCGGGGTTGGTCTAATTTATTTTACGACTTTACGAAACTCAAATAGTATTCCTTCATTTATTTCAGTCCATTTCTGTGAATATTGCTGACAAAATAAACGTTTTTTTAACTTTATCTTTAAATACTTAGTAAATCTTGCTTTTTCTCACAAAACTCAGTTAATCAGCTGCATAACCCGAAACCAAATATTAATCGGTTAAAATAATGTTACAATTACAAAACTATAAATACTAGACCAAGTAAATTTAAAAAAATGTCTATTACCCCCACCCCCCTTTTTTGCATTAGGTTAAAAACTGACACAGCTAAGAACTACCCCAGTTAAACTAGTTTTCTGTAAAAAAACAGCGTTCAAATCGGTTCATCCGTTTCGGACCTACGCACAGACAGACAGACAGACACACAGGAGACATAGACGTCAATTTTACTTAGAAAACTTTCGTGATTTATTTCAATCGTAGTGCGAGGCGAGACGTTGTTCAGAGCGGATCGCACTCACCCCCATGAAGGTTCACGGATTGAACCGAAACATTGTCGGTCGAAACACCGATAAAACGGTACGTGATAAATCCCGTATTTATAATAATGATAGGAGTCAATCTTATAGTTATAACTATTCTTATAGCTTTTTGCGACAGGGGTTAAAAAACCAGAATGTATAAAAAACTTTAGTAACATTTTAATTTAATTTATATTAATTATTTATTTTAATTAAAATAACGATCTATAGATAGTACAACTGCTCCAGATTACTAACCAGGCGTCCCCAAGACACTGGCTGCATAGTACTACTAGTTCATGGATAGATGCATGTTCTGAACCACTCTGTATGAACGAGGTGTTCCGTGTTCATTGTTTTGGAAACCCATTCCCCCCCTCCCCCTGCTGCCCGTCTACCGGCCTGCGTCCATTCTACCAGAAGGCTCTATTTATACACAGCCTTTATATGTTTTATGATTCTATATTCAGAGTGACCAACCTGTATGCTTCAAAGACCCATGACGGAAAGGTGTTAAAATATACAATATGAAGAATGAAGTTGCAAATAAGTAAATAATGCTGGACATTTAATACAGCGCTATCTAGCCCCAAACTAAGCAAAACTTGTATGGTAAAAAAGGTATTCAGAGTGACCAACCTGTATGTTTCAAAGACCCATGACGGAAAGGTGTTACAATATACAATATGAAGAATGAAGTTGCAAATAAGTAAATAATGCTGGACATTTAATACAGCGCTATCTAGCCCCAAGCTAAGCAAAACTTGTATGGTAAAAAAGGTTTACGTAGAAATATGATTTTGTAGTGAAGCCATTGGAATTATTTGGAATGACTTGATCAAAATAAGCAGTTAATAAAATGACAATGTTTTTGAAAACAAGAACCAAAAATTATCTATGATATTTATGGAATATTTTTAAAGTGTAACTATTACAGAAGCTTTTTTTTGAAGTGAAAACTTCTTTAGGCGCATTGGGCATTTTTTGAGATGGGAAAAAACCATTGAACTCGCGACACTGTTACCGTTACCGACACCTCTGTATATAAGTATATATAGTGTAGTCTTGTAAATTTTGAATACCAAAACATTGAGCGCTAAATTTTTCACTTCTGTCGGCACTCCCGGAGTGCCACTTCTTGATCGAGCAAAGCGAGATCTCCAAATCCACTTAGGTAAATCGGCGTTGTATGTATGTATGTTTGTCCGAGGATAACTTTCGTCGCGTTTATCCGATCATCATGAAATTTGGTATACCTATAGGTAGATAGTAATGGCACAATTTTAGAGTGACTCAATGAGCTAAAAATATTGGGGGGTTGTTGAGATATTGGGGTTCAAAAGGGGTAAAAAAAAAATGAGACTATTAAGTCAAGTGGGACGTCAAATGAAAGGTCTTATATATTAGTTCAGTTGAATCCCGTTTTTATTTTTAGTTTAATTTTTGTAGTTTTTGAGTTATTAGCCATGATAAAAACAAAACTTTGACAAAATTCACAGGGTACACCAGTGACCCCACAATGCTGAAATTTGGTATTCGTGTAGCTTAAGTGACACAAATTCAGGCAAAAGTCTGAAATCCAGAATAACTGTCATTTGTACGCCAAAAAAATTAATCAATGAACAAGAACCCCCGTTACATCTAATTTGAATGAAACTGTAGGTCAAGTAGGATAGTTATGCATTTCGTGGCACCAATTTATTAGTCAAAGATTAAAGCCGGCATGCTCAAAGATCACTAAACGTATTTAGCGACTAAACATGTTTAAATTTGAAGTATTTGTATGATTTGACAACTCCTTAAATCATATTTAGCCACTAAATACGTTTAGGCATCGTTGTGCAAGTCGCCCTAAGAATAATATTTATTTTGGGAGATTCACGAGATCTCAGTTCGGGGCGAACCACTAGTTATATGATCTTGAATGTTCTTCTGCTTAAATCAAATCAGTAGACCATGAACAACAGTTATTTGTTATTCCTCATCTTTATCATATCAGCCAATGGAAGTCCACTGCTGAACATAGGCCTCCCCCATAGATTTCCAGAGCGACCGATTTTGTGCGGGGTGCACCCAACGGCTCCCAAAAACATGTATCAAGTCAACTTTCCATCTAGCATTCTACCTTACTATACCTACTCATGCTCTGAAAGTTGGTCATTATTAGCGCGATATCTGATGCGTAAATCCGATTTAAGTCCCTAGGTTAATTTTAAAATATAAAGAGGCTCATTGCATTCATAATATACCTACTAAAATAAAATACATCTCAATGACTAATCCTTTTTTATAATTGTATAATTTTATTTTATTTGATTCCATTTTATTTAGTTTAATTTGATTTGATTTGGGTAATTTTATTTTATTTATATTTGTAATATGGCTTGAAATAAACATAAAAGAGGTTACATTCATAAATGCTGCAATTAAATACAACCATGACAAATCCTTATTTCTACGAGTATTTAAGAATGAAAAAACAATGGATACCGGGAACCCAAATTTTATTTTTAGCAACAATCTGTTAATAAAACTTTTTTGAATCTCCTCGCATGCGTGATGAAAAGTTATGTTTTCGGGCGTAAGCGATCAATAGCACCTTCGACTCATTAGCATCCTCAATATCTCGGGTGCAATTAATCGATTACGCCCCTTGTTGCCAATGCACTATTGTTCAATTATAATCGTCTTGTGTTCCTGTGTGTATTAAATAATATTCTATTAATTTCTAAAAAGGTTGTAAGTAGGCAGAGTAGATTCAGTAGATTGATACGACGCAATGTTTTGTACCGCCTATACCTTCCCGCGACCTTCACAATGTCATTGCTCCATCTTCTGAAAGGGTGTAACGCCCAAAGCCCGCCATCATATAAATAGACAGTAAAACGGTAGTTTATCATATTTTTGCAAGTAAATAAATAAATATGGCTGGACATTTCACACAGCGCTATCTAGTCCCAAACTAAGCAGAGCTTGTACTATGGGAACCAGATAACTGATAGAATACATATTTGTTTTTTTTTGTATATACATACTTATAATACATATAAAAACATCCAGACCCATAACAAATATCTGTAAATCATACAAACATTTGTTCCGCGGTGGGAATCGAACCCGCTACCTCCTGCGTCTCGGCCGGCTATTCACCCACTGCGCCACAGAGGTTGTCAAAAAAGTGTTTATTCAGCTTGCAATATTTGTTAGTAATTAAAAGATTAATTAAATCCTCCTCTCTTCATAATATTATTGTGCTCAACAGGATCTATATTTTTTTATTCGCTTTTGCGGCTCTAGTTTCACTGCGCCCACGTGATCGCCACTTGTTTTTGTGTTGCCCCTAGGTTATGGGGGTGTTTAAAGTTCACTACTAAGTCCTACAGCTGCTAAAAACTGTAGAATCTTCTTAGGGGTTGATAAGTGTTTGCTTCTCCGGGCTAAGAAATTGTTTGCCCAGATGAATGCTACGTTTACGCATTAGTGGACCCTAACAGATGTAAGGGCGATTCTACCACCTCATTACAGAATCTGCAGGTTTGTGGACATGATCTAAAATGATCATGTACCTATCAATTAATACCTAACATTACATTATGGTTAATAAATGATTGAATACTGAGTATGTAGTCAGTTTATTTAGGTCAAATCTTGCAAACTCAATTAGAACGATTTCCTCTTATCTTACGGAACTGAAATTTGACATGTTGGTTCAGTTTCGATGACAATGCATTTTAGGTACCCCTGTACCAAACCTCCCCACCTGGCCATGGCAAGTATTTGTCATGAAGATCGTATTTAATTTTAGATTAGATTAAATCATTCGTTATTGCACACCGCGAAACAAATACATGCATATAAACTAGTGGTTCGCCCCGAACTGAGATCTCGCGATTCTCCCAAATAACAAAATAAATATTATTCTTAGAGCGACTTGCACAACGATGATGTCTAAACGTATTTAGGGGCTAAATATTTATTTATTTTATTTTATTTATTAATACTTAGATTCACAGCTACATTACCGTATATTATAAACTAATTGACATAGTGAATGTTAAGATGATAGGAGTTGTGAAATCACACAAATACGTCAAACTTAAACATGTTTAGTCGCTAAATACGTTTAGTGATCTTTGTGCATGCCGGCCCTAATCTTTGACTAATAAATTAGTGCCACGAAATGCATAACCATCTTCCTTGACCTACAGGCTTATTCAAAGTAGAGGTAACGGGGGTTCATGTTAAGTGGTTCCTCTTTTTAGGGGTAGAAATTGCAGTTATTCTAGGTTTCAGACTTTTCCCTATATTTGTGTCACTAAAGCTACACGCATACCAAATTTCAGCATTGTGTGGTCACTGGTGTACCCTGTTAATTATGTCAAAGTTTTGTTTTTATTATGGCTAATAACTCAAAAACTACAAGTATCAAACTAAAAATAAAAACGGGGTTGAAATGTACAAATGAAGACCTTTAATTTAACGTCCCATTTGATCTAATAGCCTCATTTCCCCCCTCTTGAACCCCAATATCTCAACAACCCCTTAACATTTTTAGCTCATTTAGTCACACCAAAATTGTGCCATCACTACCTACCTACATATGTATCAAATTTCACGATGATCGGATCAACGCTTCGAAAGTTATCCTCGGACAAACAAACATACATACATACATACATACAGACATACAACGCCAATTTGCCCAAGTTGATTTGGAGATCTCGCTTCGCACGATCAAAAACAACTAAGGTCAACTCGGCGAAGACCGTCTATCGGGAAAGATCGTACAACAAGAATTACAACTAATCCACGGGAAATACGAAGATGGCAATACAATCAGCGGAACAATAATACCATTTAAGTTCTTATTTATTGACATAGATGGCGGTATATGTAGGTTTAACTGAAAAAAAAGCGGTTGTTAATTTAGTATGGTGAGCAACTTGCATTCGGAGTGTACCACGTGCTAACAAAAAAAGTTTTATCTGCTTAAATATCAATTATTTGAAAGATCGATGCAAGTAAGTTCATTCTTTATTAATTTATCTATTTGATTATTAAATTATAATGGTATTATACCCGTTTTTTACTAAGTTTTGGTTGAAGAACATAAAAACTAACTTCAAAATAATGGAGCGGCGAAGACCGTCTAGGTCTTGGAGGGTAATAAGCGTCATATGCCGGTCTTCGCCGCACACAGAAATTGTCAACATTTGGTGTTTTCTTTAATAAAATAATAAAATCTCTATAGGTACCTATATATACAATTTTCTAATACTTAATGTAATTTAGCATTTGTTATTCCAACCGCAATAAGTACTAAATAAAAGTATTTGTAAGATTTTAAAAGTTTTTATTTATTTTAGCCATGGGAAATATATACTCGAAGAACGGAAACAGGATCGTATTCGAAAGAGAAATTAAAGGAATCAATTGTGAAGTTCAAAGCAGCAGGATGAGTGGCTATAATGCATCAAAAACATACAAAATACCTCGCATGACAATTATGGACCACGTAAAAGGAAAAACTTTTACTTTTTTGTTTATAAATTGAATAAAACAGAGCCGAACAGTTAGGGTCAATTATTTTTAATGTTACCACTTTAAAGATTTTTTATCTCAATTTTTATATAAGGTTGTTGTCATTAATAAAACGAAGAATATTATGCTCAAAGAAAAGTAGAGAGTTTTCGTTTCTAATTTTAGGTTCTGCTTATGAATAGATTTTAAAGTTGGTACTTTCCTACGATTTTGGATCTCATCGTTCTAATACTATAAGGACATTTTGTTTTTAATTTAGCCTTTAACTTTATATAATCATTTAATAAAACTTTTCTTACTCATTAAAAAGCAGTGGGTTATTATTTAAGGTTTTGTACCCCTGGAATTACATTGTATGCCGGTCTTACCCGACAAATTCAGAATTTCGCGAAATTAGCGAAATGAAACCTTATTTTTTTATGTTTAGGGTACAAATATGAAATTTGGAAGGAACTACTATTTGCACACGCATTCATTCATACAGGTGTGCGTATCTATAGCTACATTAATCATCGCAAAGTAGAGAAATTTGCCACTAGACGGTCTAGCCCGACATGGAAGCCAAATCCGTCTATTTTCCCGTGTTTTAAAAAATGCTGTTTATTTTCTGAACCGACAGTTTCTTTGTCATTTTGACATATTTATTGTATGATCAACTAAATATACTAACATCTAGTTTAACCAAATTTGGATTTAAAATTATAGAATAGCCAAACCAAGACAATTTGTATCGTTTTAAATTTAGTATGCCGGTCTTCGCCGAGTTGACCTTACGTAATTATATGGATACAATTGGTAGCTAAATGGCGATCTCTACCAGACAACCTTTGGATGGAATGGACTGTGTAGACATTACCTGGGGTGTAATGGTGTACCTAACATACTACATGTACATATGTACATACTAATACTAATGATTTAAAATAAAAAATATAAAAAATTACATAAATGAAAATTACACGAATGAACCTAAATTATAACTACTCATAACAATTTATTTATAATCAATAATATATTTAGCATTAATAAATAATAATAATAATAATAATAATCTGTTTTAGAGGGGGTAACCATCGCCCGCGAGTAATGCGCTTTGTGACACAGGCATTTGCTGGAACCGAAATCCGGCCCCAGGACTACATGGCTAGTGTCACAGAGCGTATTGACTTTTTGAAGCAGAAAGTATCTGCATGGGCTAGCCGTATTCGTCGCTATAGAGAACGTGTGGATAGATACTGGCAGAATCGCAACTTTCAAAGCGACCAAAGGAAGGTGTATAGAAACTGGGAGAAACCCGATAACAGTGTTCATGATGGGAGTATAGCGGAACTACCAGATGTTGAAACTGCAAATAACTTTTGGCGAAACATCTGGTCTGCACCTATCGAACACACGGAGGGCGACTGGATGAGTGTTGTGAGGGGCGAGTGTGAGTCGATTGAAGATATGGAATATTTTACCATCTGCCCTTTGGACGTTAGTTGTGCTATCCGTTCGGCTCAGAACTGGAAAAGTCCTGGGCCGGATGGACTGCACAACTTCTGGCTGAAGTGGTTCCGATGCTCACATTCGGTGCTGGCCACACAATTCCAGGAAGCCCTAGTACTTGGATCTCTCCCAAGGTTTCTAACCACAGGTGTCACCTTCCTGCTCCATAAGTCCGGTAGTACCGCGGAAGCCAAAAACTATAGACCCATCACGTGCTTGCCTACCATCTACAAGCTCCTTACATCCATTCTGACTGCAAAAATTAACTCGCATATTGTTGCGAACAATATTTTGGTACCTGCACAGAATGGATGTAGGGTTGGGTCCCGTGGTACTAAGGAGCTTCTCCTCATTGACATGGCCATTAGCCAGCAGATCAGGCGCAGCAGAGGAAACCTCTCAGTTGCTTGGATTGACTATAAGAAGGCATATGATTCGGTGCCTCATACATGGCTAGAGAGGGTCTTAGAGTTGTATAAAGTAAATGCAACTTTGAGACTCTTTTTAGGATCGTGTATGAGACAGTGGAATACAATTCTTCATCATCCAGGTAGCAGATGGGATTCTTCTATTCCGCATGATCTCATAAGGATTGAGCGGGGTATATTCCAGGGAGATAGTCTGAGTCCTTTGTGGTTTTGCCTGGCACTGAATCCTCTTAGCACTTTGCTAAAGGATTCAGGTCTAGGCCATCGACTTCGGAGAGAGGGGGAAATCATTTCTCATCTACTGTACATGGATGACCTCAAGCTTTTTGCATCTAAGAGTTCGGAGTTGGAGACATTGCTTAATATCACACAGGTATTTAGCAACGCCATCAGCATGGAATTCGGTGTTGAGAAGTGCGCGGTCATGCAAGTACGGCGTGGGAGAGTTGTAAATTCTTCAAATTTGCAGCTTTCCGAGACGATATCTCTCAGATCTTTCTCTGAAGTCGAGACATACAAATATCTCGGTATGTCGGAGTCGTTGGATATAATAGATAGGGACATAAAACAGTCGGTGCGGGAACGTTTCTTTTGCCGCTTGAAAAAAGTTCTTAACAGTCTTTTGTCAGGTGGCAACAAGGTCCGTGCCTTCAACGGCTGGGTTATGCCCCTACTCATATACACTTTTGGCATACTGAGATGGACTCAGACAGAATTAGAAGCCCTGGATTGTAGAGTTCGCAACAGCTCACGACTCATCGTATGCGGCACCCACGCTCTTCGGTAGTGAGAATGTACATCCCGCGGAAATGTGGGGGTCGGGGCTTTTTAAATGCCAAAACCCTTCATAACCGCGAGGTGTACAATCTCAGGGAGTATTTCCTTAATAATGTATGTGGGATGCATCGGGATGTCGTTGCAGTTGACAAAAACTTTACCCCGCTCTCCTTGGCAAACGAGAACTGGCATAAACCATCGGTGCTGACCACTCAGGATCGCGAGGCCATATGGAAGAGTAAGGAGCTTCATGGGCGGTTCTACAAAGCCCTAACAGGACCAGATGTAGACCCGCTCGACTCGGTAATCTGGTTACGCTTCGGTGATCTCTTCGGAGAAACTGAAGGTTTTGTCTGTGCAATTATGGATGAGTAATTATGAACAATTACCGAAAGTATATTATGAAGGATGGGACGGTCGACATCTGCAGAGCTTGTCACCAGCCCGGAGAGTCCCTTAGACATGTGCTTTCGGGTTGTTCGCACCTTGCTAACTCTGAGTATTTGCATAGACATAATCAAGTGGCCAGAATTATCCATCAGCAGTTTGCTCTTCAGTATGGCCTTGTTGGACCTGAGGTGCCATATTATAAATATGTGCCAGAGCCAGTTCTGGAAAATGGCCGTGCCACGCTCTATTGGAACCGGTCTATCATCACGGACAGGACTATTGTTGCCAATAAGCCAGATATCGTGCTGGTAGACCGGTCAGAGCGCCGAGCGATACTTGTTGATATTACTATCCCACATGATGCTAATCTCGTAAAGGCCGAGAAGGACAAGCTAAGCAAGTACCTTGACTTGGCTCATGAGATTGCCGCCATGTGGGATGTGGAATCAACAATTATCGTTCCGATAGTTGTGTCGGTCAACGGACTGATAGCGAAGAGCCTCGACCAATACCTTAAGAGGCTCTCGCTAGGAAGTTGGATCAAGGGTCAGATACAGAAGGCGGTACTCCTGGACTCGGCACGCATAGTCAGGAGGTGCCTCTCTCTGCAGCCCTAGCCACCGATCGCTTGGGCCTTGCTTCGCGGTCAGTGGTTTACCGTTTTTATAAATATATTTTTTACTATAATGTTTGTTTTTTGTAAGATACTTTATAGTGAAAAATGTATTTTTTATAAACGAGTTTTAAAATAAATATGTGTGAATAATAATATTAATAATAATATTATTAATAATTATTTTTATAAGTGTAGCATATTAAGAATGCAGTGAGCATTATTATTTTTTAAATTTACTTACGGCTCTAGTGCCGTAAATCGCATTTACGGAGCAGTTTCCGAGTTAACAATTAGGTACATACTGTCAAAGCATGAGTGATGAAAAGTGTATAACTAGTCACTTGAGTAAATAATTGGCAACTGGGCAAAAAAGACGAAGGAAAAAGGAGGACTATATCCTACTTAATTTTAAGGACCTACGAGTGTAAACAACCTTAAATACTTGTTTGCGTACCAAAATATAAATCTAAGCATTATTTTAGATTATTATTCATTATTTATATTTTTGCGTGGGGCGACTCCCACGCAAAAATATTGTATATATTATCCGAATAATAACGTTACTGAAAGAAAAATGTTTAGATAATGCTGAATAATTTTCGTCAGTTTTCTACCACACGAATTCTGCATAAGGGTAGGAATGGTAGTTAAAAAATAATTTTAGTATTATTATGAGTATTAGAGTTTCTTGTAAAAAGACTCGCCCAGGGAAGTACTACCATCATACCTATTTCTGCTGCCAAGCTTTGCTGTGTGTATTAAAAAAAAGGGCCATGGGAGGTAGAGCAATTCAAATCCAAAATCGTTTTATTCATTTAAAAAAAGGATTGTGTGGTTTTATGAAACCACGGTAAAAGTGAAACTTTGTTTCACATTATAGACATTTAACTAAAAATTTTCGTTGGCACACATGAGTAATAGTCTATACACTACACGGTCAGCTGATGCGAACTATAGGCGCCCCCATATTGGCCTCGGCTGCTCTGACGAGCGCCTTTCACTTTATCCTTACTCCGCGGCCGACCGTCACGCGACATGCAACACACAGACGAAAAAGTTTGAGACGATGTAATAAAAGTTTCACTTTAATAACAAGGCTTACTTTGAAACGTCAACAGCGCTTGACTATCCATACTCAAAGTCTAAATAATAATAATAATTTATTTAGCAAAACTTAAAAACTATGAGATTTAAATGCTAAGTTTTAATTAATTAACATACGATTTGTTGAGGGTAGATTTGCATTACGTATTCTATAACCGTTACTTCCCGCGCGCTAGTTGTAACCTGTGTTATGTACGGCAAGGTAAGGATTCAAAAAAATGGTCCATACTGAGCGTCTGCTTGTCCTTTCATCATTTTGTGATTCAATTTGGTTTACGATCGATGCCATCATTGTATCATATTGTAATAGCGACCAGTTACATGTTTAGTGGTAATGGATTTATCATTACAGTGATGTCGTGTGACGATGGTTAATCACAGAACATAATATAAAATCTGCCCTTGACCGTGTACCATCAATCGGACGTTATCAAGCCATTCGTATCGTATTATACTGAGGTCGATTATAATCGTGCAAATGGTAGGTGTGGATTTTTGCTTTGTTTTTCTGACGCAAGTTTGTACTCAACGCCCAAAATTGCTACTTCCCCGTGTTTTTTTACCCTTGGTTATGGACGTTTGCCCAAAGAGGCATCATTCGCGCGTTATCGCAATGACACATACATGTAAAAGTCTCATGTGTCTGTAATTACTAATTAGGTTAATTGTTTCGCCCCGAACTGAGATCTCGCGAGTCTCCCAAAACACAAAAAAAATTCTTAGGGCGACTCACAATGATGCCTAAGGCTGCATTCACACGAACGCGATTTTTTCGGCGCGACACCGCGCGCGTTTCGCGTAAGCGCCGCTTGCTCCTCAGAAACTTTCGAATTCACCGTTTATGTCATTCACAAAGTACATATTTGATCGATATTAATGTACGAGCGCACGCTCAGCGCCCGAATAGAAACCGCTACGTACACGCGCAGCGCCCGCGCCGCGTCCGCTCCCTCCGCGCCGCTTAGGGTTTATGTGAATGACATAAAGTTGGATTTTGGGTGGTCACCCACCGATAGAGCGGCTGCTGACTCTGAGCGGACGCGACGCGTGCGAAAAGCTGCCCGAGCACGATCAGCGCGCGTTGAAAACGCGTCATATAGTCATAGAGCGCTAAACGAATTTAGTGGCTAAATATGATTTAAGTAGATGTCAAATCACACAAATACGAAAAATTTAAACATGTTTAGTCGCTAAATACGTTTAGGGATAGTTTTGACTAATAAAATAGTGCCACGAAATGCAACCAGATGACTTGACCTGCAGTTTCATTCAAATTACAGGTAACGGGAGTTCATGTAAATTGGTTACTCTTTTTTGTGGTAGAAATTGCAGTTATTCTGGATTTTAGACTTATCCCTATATTTGTGTCACTAAAGCTATACGCATGCCTGCAACGCTGATTTGCCCAAGTTGATTTGGACATGTCGGTTTACTCACGAAGATTTCGTTTGCCATTTTGGGCAGGTATTTAAACGAGCACATAATTATTTTCGAGAGGAAAATCCATCGGGGCACGGTTTTACATCCATCCATTAGTCTTTTAAAACGCCACCAAACATGGTTTTTCCAGGTAACTGGCGAGTTTCCGCTGAGTTGCGATTTGCTCAGAGTAACAAATGCGTGAGGAGGGGCTGCAGTATTGATCGCGGTCATTGCCCTGCGAGCCTCCGGCGGAGTCATGAAAATGGCGGATGAAAATAGCTCAGGTACATTTTTTGAGTACCTAAGTTCTCATTTTAGATAACTGTGCGTCGAGTAAGAAACGTTTAGGTTGAACACTGATGACCGATAGTATCGGTCCGGCATTCATCATCCTTATTTTTTTATTCATTTATTTATGCACTTGATATCAATGTAAATTAGGGTTGCCATCTCCAAATGTTGAAATCCAGGATTTGAAGGTAAAAATACCAGGGCATTTCAGTTTAAAATCAGGGCGCACTATCGTATTTGAAATCCTCATGAGAGCTCGTATAAGCTTTTATTGGAAAAGGTACAGAAAGCTTTCCACGTTGCTTCTTTGTTTTAAAAAGTGTCAACGACCACACGTGAGGCGCGGGCCCAGTGAAAAAAGGATTAAAGATAGTAATGGCGCGTGAATTTTACACAAAAGCCTTTAAAAACCCAAGACGCTACTTAAAAACTATCTAGGACAGCCCAGGACGCCTCAAAAAGCTTGTCACAGACATGTCTTGGGAAAACAGGACGGTTGGCAACCCTAAACTCTTATAGGTACTTAGCTAATGCTTAATCTCAATAACAGATTCTCATTTTATAGGCACAACTTTTAAGAAATTAGTCACCTAGAGATAATTATTAAAATCACAATATTATTTAGATTTTTTATTTAAGTAAATTTGTAGCTATAGTTTATTCAGCTATCGAACGTCCACTGCTGAACATAGTGATACATCACGAACAACTATATGAATACTTTTAGAGGTACTCTGGATTAAATAACAGTTTTATTTATACCATATCGCCTTTTCAGCAATCCACGTCGCGACACATAACTCCAAGGCTGAGAAAGAGCATATTTCTTCAAGACTAAACTGCTACACGTGACACTCTCCTACACTGACAATATAAAAATGGGGGGCTTTATGTCATTTTTAACCTTTGACGCAAAAAGAGGGGTGTTATACCGCATTTACATATTGCATATGAGAGCGTTTACATATGAGACGAGTGACGAGAGATATAGCAAGTGCGAATGTGTGCGTCGGCTCATTTGCATTGACTCGGGCACCTCACCTGAATACACGTTGTTATGTGTGTGCTCGCACGCCATTAGATAAGACATTACAATAATTCTGTGCAAGTCCAAATAATGCTTACAGAGTGCTGTGTCCCACGCTTCTGTAGACCCTCAGGAATGTTTGCCGAAGCACGCGCAGACACCTTTGAGGCGATCTGGCGTAATAAAATAGCCGCACTACTATACGGTATACGAGACCAGCAATACCATCCTGAGCGTCATTTCCAAGCTCGATTTGATTGTCCTCTTATGTGGAAACTCACGCAGAGGTGGACCTCATATTCATTAGGCGACAAATGTCCTGGATCACGTGTCGGGAGACATAACGTGCGACGTCGATCGAAACAAACCTAACGGCCTACTGCCATCTGCACCGAATGTCAGTTAGTTAATTTTTTATAACCAATCAATTCCTTTTCTAACATTACCCATTCAGCACTGGGTTAGTCATTCAACCTGTACACTCCTCCTCCTACTTTGATAAGTCTTTTACAGTGCAGGCTGTCCGGTTATGGAACGCGCTGCCGGTAGCTATCAAATGTGCCAAGTCACTTGCCATTTTTAAACGTATGCTCAGAGAACACTATCTGAGTATTTGTCGCTAAATATATATGTATTTATTATTAATTATTTGTTTCTTAAATAAGTCTAAGTATGTATCTATAAATTGTTATGAGTAGTTATTATTTAGATTCATGTAATTTTCATTTATGTAAGTTTTATATTTTTTATTTTCATATAATTAGTATTAGTATGTATGTAGGTAGGTACATGTAGTATGTTAGGTACACCATTACACCCCAGGTAATGTCTACACAGTCCATTCCATCCAAAGGTTCTCTGGTAGAGATCGCTATTTAGCGATAAGACCGCCAACTGTATCCATAGATTTACGTAGTTGTTTTTTATATGTATTTGTTTCGTGGTGTGCAATAAAGTATTATCTAATCTAATCTAATCTAGACCTAGATGTACACGGCGAAAATTCGAATTCAAATTTACTTTAGTTATTACTTGAACTTTAGTTATTACTCGCAAACTTGCGAGATGCTAAGTAAACCTGGATATACCTAGGATTTCTTCTTCTACCATTAACCGTACGTAACATATAATATCAGATATTCGGTTTGACATAGAACCCATTTTAATAATGCACCGGACAGATGTGGCCTTCCGGGGATCGATTGGTGAACTTAAGGAGACTAGGTTACCGGGTTTACTGTGCACCATGATGTCAACTTTGACTGCCTCTGTGGTGCAGTGGGCGTATAGCCGGCTGAGACGCAGGAGGTAGCGGGTTCAATTCCCGCCGCGGAACAAATGTTTGCATGATCTACAGATATTTGTTCCGTGTCTGGGTGTTTTTCTATATATTATAAGTATGTATTTACAATAAAAAAAAAAGTATATAAGTATTCTATCTGTTATCTGGTTGTTTGAAATGGCCAGCGATATTTATAAAAAAAAACTGTTTTACTGCCAGATTTGTGTGTTTTCAGCTATAAAAACTAAGTGTCTAATTCTGATACTGGCCACTTAAGTTTAATTTGCTGTATCTATGAAAGTTTGATTAATCACAATCAAAGAAATAACTAAGGCACCAAATAGCTTGGTAAAGAAGTGAAGTTTGGACTGATTTTGGTTATAGTTGCCTACGCTGCGCTCAAGCGTAGAGCTAAGGATGGCACCATACAATATTCTACAAACAAATGCACAATAATTTTGATAAGATCGTGACGGCACGTCGTCATAGTTCGGTTGTAAAAAACACGTGCAACGCACTAAGCGGGCTAACGGAACTTGCGGTAAAATTAATCAAAGAGTAAATGTTTTTAAGAGTCTCTTATTCTTAAAGTAACTAGATGTCGTTTAGGGACTGGGCGGTCAACATTTCGAAACGTCCAAAGGATCTATGTTCCATTCTAAGCACGTAAAATGAACGCAACGAAAAACAGAAATGGGAAGTCTATTTCTGTTTTTTGTTATTTCGTTCATTTTTACAAATTAACTTTTGTAAATTGTACTTCTAAAATTGCCAACCATCACGTTTTTTTCTGAAACGTGTCGTAGTTTGCCATAAATTTGGATTTCCCGCCGGACTGGGTGTATTTCCCAGTTTTCCCACGCACCACTTGGACATTCCCCAGTAATCGTTCAAAATGTAATTATTTTACTACGTGCCCGGAAGATATTTCTCATAGAAATTTAGATCTATAAAAAAATAGCTGACCCGCCCGCGGCTTCGCACGCGTTTTGGTCAATACCCTCCTTCTGCGCAGTCGGGTAAAAAGTAGCCTGTCTCAATCCCTGTCACAATCTATCTATATAACAACCTCCGTGGCGCAGTGGGCGAATAGCCGGCTGAGATGCAGGAGGTAGCGGGTTCGATTCCCGCCGCGGAACAAATGTTTGCATGATCTACAGATATTTGTTCCGGGTCTGGATGTTTTTCTATATATTAAAAGTATATATTTACAAAAAAAAAGTATATAAGTATTCTATCAGTTATCTGGTTCCCACAATACAAGCTCTGCTTAGTTTGGGGCTAGATAGCGCTGTGTGAAATGTCCAGCAATATTTATTTATTTATTATATACTAGCGGTACCCCCTCCCTTTGATGAAATTTGATACAAAGATAGATTATGACCGGGATAGGCTACTTTTTACCTGATTTCGCAGAAGGAGGGTAATATTTTTATCGACTAACTTGTTACTCATTAAAACGTCAAATAAGGTGATAAGGTCCAATCATTTTGATTAGGTTTAAAAATAGACATTTTGACATACATAATATTTCTCGCAACTTGAAATTAGTCATATAAGACATCAAATTTATTTTAATCAGTTTTGCAGGTAAGTCAGGTTTAAAAACTACAGACAATTGAAAACATAAAATTCAACCTGAAATTAGAAACATTTAGGTAAATAAATAAGGTATCAATACATTTTAATCAGTTTTCAGAGGTAAGTCTGGTTTAACAGCCAACTACAGCGCAGGTAGCAGGGGCCCTCCCTATGGCACACCCAGCCACCCCATGACGTCATCGCAGTTACAAGATCAAGGACAGCTTGCCCGCTCGACACTTGGGTTTTACTGGCATGGACCCTAAATCTAAAATATTACTGAAAACGTACAGGGCTATTTATAAAAAAAAATACGGATAAGCAATGATATGCTTTTTACTAAATACTAGCTTCCGACCGTGGCTTCGCACGCGTGGTTTGTCCATAAAAAGTAGCCTATGTGTTAATCCAGGTTATAATCTACGTACAATCCAAATTTCATCGAAATCAGTTCAGCCGTTACGGCGTGATTAAGTAACAAACAAATAAATAAACAAACATCCAAACTTTCGCATTCAAATGATTAGTGTGATAAAAAACCACGTGACTAGATAGATAGCGTTCACCAACATTATGTCTTGAATTGAGATCTCGCGAGTCTCCCACAAAAATAAAAGTATATTATTCGTAATCTGTGACTATCAAAATAGTGCCACGAAATAATAAACCACATTACTTGACCTACAGTTTCATTCAAATTACAGGTAACGGGAGTTCATGTTATTTGGTTCCTCTTTTTTGGGGTACAAAATGCGGTTATTCTGGATTTCAGACTTTTGCCTATATTTGTGATACTTAAGCTTTTATTTATAGCACTGTGGGGTCACTGGTGTACCCTGTGAATTTTGTCAAAATTTAGTTTTTATCATGGCTAATAACACAAAAACTACAAAAAATTTACTCAAAATAAAAACAGGTTCGAAATGTACTAATAAAGACCTTTCATTTGACAAACTCATTTTCATTTTTTTTTACCCCTCTTGAACTCCAATATCTCAACAACCCCCCAACCTCTTTAACTTATTTAGTCACACCAAAATTGTGCCATCACTAATCACCTATGTATAAAATTTCACGATGATTGGATCAACGCTTCGAAAGTTATCCTTGGACAAACAAATATACATACATACATACATACATACAACGCTGATTTGCCCAAGTTGATTAAGAGATCTCGCAATATTATAATAATATTTATAATAATATTAAAAATAATATTTATTTGTATGTATTTGTATGCTTAATTAAGCAGCGTTGTCTATTTCAGACATAGAAATTATCTTGATTTAAGACTTAAGATTTAAGATCTTGTTTTATAGAAAACCCACAGTTTCAACGTAGATGTTGATATTGTGGTCCAACATCACCTTAAAAAAACACTAAGATTTATATATTATTAGCTGACCCGTCGAACTTCGTACTGTCTTGACATGCATATGACGCGGACTGCCGATGTAGAGTTGTCAACGCGCAAAACAATACACACTAAATTAAACTACTGAGACAAACTAAAAGAAAACTATTTTCTTCTGGCCAAAATGTTCTAGTCCATAAATGCTATGTCCATAATGTTCTAGTTGCGTCCATTTCAAATTTCGAACGTCCTACGTCCCTATGAGGCCGTGTCCTAAAAGTGCATAACCTCTTTATGCTTAGAACCCTTCAAATGAGGTACTAATATACCACGGTCACTTTCGAGACATTCCAATCTTAATGAGTATTTGCATAAGTTTTTAAGTGAGTTCAACCTTTTTTGAATAAAATCGGATGGAGTTTTCAAACATGTGTCAAAATAAATAGCAATTTAAATCAAAAGCACTAAGGAGTATTAATATCAACCTTGAAGCAAATCACCGCGTAAATAACTTTCTACCTCTTTTTAATCCCGTTAGGGGATGAATTTCAATAAAATACGAATTACGTCTTCCATCAATTCTGTTAAAAAAGGTTCATGCAAAATTTGAAGTAGATTGGACCAAGGAACACACCCTCTAAGTTTCAGGTCTCTACGATCAGCGGTTTAGGCTGTGCGTTGATCCGTCAGTCAGTCATTCAGGACAACGCATTTTATAAGTATAGATATAATAAATGTATTAACATTATATCTGTAGACTTCCTTATTAAGTCCGATTGTACGTCTTCTCTTCGTAATAAACAAAGCTTTTTCTACATAAAGTCGGAATGCTATTTTGTCTTCTTTACCGTCGACAAAACCACTGTCTAGTGGGTCACGCTAACCCGACAGATTGGCAAAATCTCCCAACTCCGCTATCGATCTAACACCTTTCTTCAAGCCTCCCTTTACTACCGAAGGGATGAGAGCAAACCCATGACGTCACAAAGTTCTGTGCCTAAATATATCTCAGTAGACAAACAATACAAGGTTTGGAGATTCGCGATGCTTTAACCATTATTTAAAGCTTTGGTGCGTAGTATTTGAGTATTATTATTATAGTGACGTATATTTTTTGACACAACCGACTTTTGGCTTTGCTGCTCAAACCAGAGACCAGTAATATAAATATTACTGGTCTCTGCTCAAACTAAAGAGTCAAGTAATATTACACTAATATTAGAAATGCGAAAGTTTTTATGTTTGTTTGTTTGTTATTCAATCACGTCGTAACGGCTGAACCGATTACGATGAGATTTAGTATACAGATAGACTATAACTTGGATTAAAACATAGGCTACTTAATATTGACAAAACATGCTTGCGAAGCCGCTGGCGGAAGCTAGTATTCCATATAGTGAAGATATATTGCACGCTAAAATTGCATTCATTTGAAAGCAAAGCCTATATTCCGATATCTATCACGAAAAAAGTACTATGCAAAAAGTAAAAGCCCATATTAATTTTAGAAAAGGAACTCCATTATATTTATTAGCATTAGAAAACAGCATACTTACATAATATTTACAGTATGCTCATTTATAGATGCTTTCGGTACAGCTAGGCCGAAAGGGAAAAGCATCATCATTATCATCCACAGCCGGGTATAGGCTATCCATCAACGACGGTCCGTGACTTTGATTGTTGTTCAGAGTCCACCCATCGCTAGCGGACGTTCGTTAGTAAATAAAACAAAATATTTTCGTTACACAGTATTTAAATTTATATTATTAGAGACTTAAAATTAATTATTAGTTATTTATTATTATAACGACCTCCGTGGTGCAGTGGGCGAATAGCCGGCTGAGAAGCAGGAGGTAGCGGGTTCGATTCCCGCCGCGGAACAAATGTTTGCATGTTCTACAGATATTTATTTCGGGTATGGTTGTTTCTCTATATATTATAAGTATGTATTTACAAAAAAAGTATATAGTATGTATTCTATCAGTTATCTGGTTCCCATAGTACAAGCTCTGCTTAGTTTGGGGCTAGATAGCGCTGTGTGAAATGTCCAGCAATATTTATTTATTTTTTTTATTTTGTATGCAATGCCCACTTTTAACGCTAAACGCCTCCTCCAGCGTCCAGCTCTTTCTACTTATTTCTCGTAATCCCTAGCGACTCTGACCCATGTTTTCTCTTTTTCATGTGCCCTACAGTTAGGTAAACGATAAAATAACCGGGAAAATAAGATCACGGCATAATTTTTGACGCAACCATTTTCTATCACATAGAAAAATGCAATTAGAACCGATTCACGTGAAAAGCTCGCGTTTTTAAACTGGAATAAAATCAGTTGTACGGTTACCTGCGACCTTCGGCTAAAGTAGGGGTTCCTCCCACTGGGCCAATACGGAATATTACCTACTTTTTTTCTAAGCTACCTTAACCGGGCCCTCAGCCGCCTCCCCATTAACAGGGGAAACTTACCAGACGTGACTACACTCGCTAACTTGTTTTGCCACTTTTATTATGTTATGTGACTATTTTGGTAATGTTTCTTGTAATTACGGTCTAACTAGCTACGGCTTCTGTCTTCGGTCACGTAACGGAATAAAAGAAGGCGACCTAGGTAGTATGTAAACATGTTTATACAGTGTGTCCCTGGATAAAGTGCAACCCCGAAAGGGGGTGAAACTAGATCAAAAATTATCGACAAAAAAATAAAAAAAAAAATTTTAAAAAAATTCGTATATACTTTATTGATGTATTAAAATGAACAGGCCCAGCGACCATAATCTACAACAATATAAGTTAAAAAAGGGTCTCTACCTGAGTGGTGACGTAATCAGTGGTCAACTTTAAATGCTCCTAGCCAGCACATTTTTTATGTTAGAACGTAGGTTTTTATTTTATTTAAAAGCTATTATGATAGACAATAATAAACAGTCATAAAAATTTCTAGTATTATAGGCTTAATTTTAAGATTTTTGGAGTTTATTGGAAAAAAACAGCCTAAAAAATGTAATTTTAATACAAAAATTAAACTTTAAGTCACGATAGCCACTTGTTTGTGAGTTATTTGTTATTTTATCGTCATCGTCACATATCTGACATGATAATGGTTTTTATTTTAACAAAATAGACCTACTACTTTGGAAGAAATCATTTTTTTATTAAATAGAGTCATTAGTGAGCAATAAAAATTTTAATTCATCAATAAAGTATATACTAAATTTTTTTAATTTTTTTTTTCTATTTTTTTGTCGATAATTTTTGATCTAGTTTCACCCCCTTTCGGGGTTGCACTTTATCCAGGGACACACTGTATATAGTTTATACATTGAAATTACTTGACATTATGATTATTATTATTTTTCCACACAATATCAAATAATAAAATATCGGATTATTTAGATGATAAAGAAGCTTGGGATTGAAATTGCTCTAACTTGTTCAAAATGTTACAATTTAGACGTAATTTATTTTCTGTATTATGTATTGTAAAAGGATCATTAAAAAAAACAACCAGCCTTGTTTCTTGCCTTTCTTTCCTGGCTTGGTCGCGAAGGAACAGGCAGTAAAATTTACGTTTCAAAGTGATCCTTGTGATTTTAATGAATAAAAATATTTTACTTTGACTTTGACACATTATTATTACCAGTGGTTCGCCCCGAACTGAGATCTCGCGAGTCTCCCATAAAAACAAAAAAATATTATTCGTAATCTTTGACTATCAAAATAATGTCACGAAATAACTTGACCTACAGTTTCGTTCAAATTACAGGTAACGGGAGTTCATGTTAGTTGGTTATACTTTTTTGGGGTAGAAATTGCAGTAATTCTTGATTTCAGACTTTTGCCTATATTTGTATCACTAAAGCTGCATGCATACCAAGTTTCAGCACAGTGGGGTCACTGGTGTACCCTGTGAATTTTGTCAAAATTCAGTTTATATTATGGCTAATAACTTAAAAACTACAAAGTTTAAACTAAAAATAAAGACGGGGCAAAATGTACTCATAAAGACCTTTTATTAAACGTGCCATTTGACCGGATAGTCCAATTTAGTTTTTTTTACCCCTCTTGAACCCCAATATCTCGACCCCCCCCCCCCCTCTTCGGACAAACAAACATGTATCCATATATGTATACATACAACGCTGATTTGCCCATGTTGATTTGGAGATCTCGCTTCGCTCGATCAATTACCCGATAGCCTGACATACCTTTGTTCTTCTACTGTATTATTTGACATATGCAGCATAAACTATTTTAATTTAATTGATTTGACATGTTTAATTCTATGTAATATACATATGTATAATTGCTGTACTTTTTGAAACGGCGCAAAACCAATTTGCAGTGCCCTTACAGGGTATAGGTATGTACTTACTCCTAAGTACATATACCCTGTAAAGTGTAATGTGTAAAAGTGTATATGTACATGTAAGCAGAATAAATGAATATGAAATATTAGCTTTTTAACAAGAACCTTTTAACCTTCTGAAAGCTGAATGTAGAAAAAATGTGCCTTAGCAAATTGAAGAGTTTGATCATTTTCGCGTGGACTTCCTTTCTGACAAAAATAAAAGAATGCAGTGTTAGTCTTCTAAAGTTATAAAGAAAGAGTAGTAGAGTAGCCCTTTCACAATGAACTCCTTGTGAAAGGGCTCACCGAGGGAAGTAACACCACCATACCTATTTCTGTTGCCAAGCAACATTGCTGTGTTTAGATTTGATGGGTATGGTTACCGGTAAAATTACAGGCACATGGAATTTACAGTGCATCGTAGGCCACGTTCTTATAGTGCGTGACCTATGAGGCAGCACTTTGTTATAAGCTTATAAGCGATGGTTACCACTTAACATCAGGTGGGCCATGCTTGTTCCATCTCCAGGTGGTATAAAAAGCTATAATCGTGCCCTAAACAGCTAGCGGTGCGGTTTCCCACCAGGCATCACCTTCAATTATGTATGTAAAGCTCTCGTAATGTTATTTCAAGTTATGAGTATTTTATTTTAATCTTTAAAAATCTTATGAATATTTGCTAAAGTTAACTTCTATCTTCTTCTTCCCGCGGCTTCGCATGGGTAGTTTGGCAATATAAGTACCCTATATTTCAATCCAAGTCATAATCTCTATACCTACCTTTCATCGAAATCCGTTCAGCCGTTATGACGTGATTGAGTAACAAACAAACACCCAAAGTTTCGCATTTATATGTTAGTGAGATTTTATCCCAAATCATTCAGTAGTTTTGGTGTGACAGAACAAACATTCGTATTTATAAGATTAAACCTGCCTGTTTTACCTATACTTACCTATACTTTTTATATTTCTTCTGTAAATTATCCTACAAATATATTTCATATTTTTAACCTAAGACAAAGAAAAACTTTAAGTTTAGCTTTAGGAATTTCAGGAAGAAAACTTTAAGAATAATTTATAAATGGCATTTATTGAGGAAAACGCTACAATGTAGACCCTAGAAATTGAGAAACTCAAATTAAATACACATAATATTCATTGTACGATTAATATCGATGGCATAATCTTACGACCGCTCGATTATGAAACCTTAACTTAATACCTATCAGTTCAGTCTTTATGATGAGTTTTCATCATGAGACAATCGGACTCCTTCCACTTTCACTTCAGAAAGATTGAGTTCATAATCATGGTCTTGTGTTATATCGGTTTGATCTATCGACGTACTTATTATATTTTTATAAAGTTCCATAATCCCTAACTTAAAATCAAACTTCTGTGTGTCTGGTAACTTCTTCATATCGGGTAACAAACTTTTCAAGAAAGAAAGATCTGGGTCTTCGTTCTGCGGAGACATTCTAGCTTCTAAGCTCTTTATTATTGATCGCTCGAACACGGTTTGTGATGATCTCTTTTTCCTTCTAGGCGGTAGTCTGATTATCCTTGCTTGGTTTTGTCTGGTGACATGTATCGGGGATGAGGCTGAGTTTCTATTGGAAGGGATGTTGACATGTGTTGGGGTTACAGGCTGCGTTGACGAAACTGATTGTCTGCTGGAGTTATTTGTAGGGATGCCGATGAATTTTACTGTTTCCATGTCTTGGGTGTCGTTTGCAAATTCTCTTGCTTGCTCGTCACTCTCATTCTCACTCAAAGATGTGCAGGATTTTTCATTGAAGCTGTTTTTGACTCTGTAAGTAAAAATAGAATATTTAAAAAGGTAGCACAGCAAAGATACCTACTATGGTCGACATGCGTAACGTCCGCGCGTCTTAATCGAGTTTAGTGTCTAAATGTGACTAGAGAAGTAGTCCAATCTTATAAGTGTTTAGTTAATCACGTTTAGGGGTCCAAGTCCGGATAATTCATGGATACTCTTGAGTTTACTCTTCAGCATTAGAGAAGAAATGGTGTAATCTCTTTCTAACTGGGTAGGTATACAGCGGGAATAGAAACCGCATCTCCCGTAACTCAGCTGACTTGCCCAAGACTGAGGACTGAGCCGACATAGGTTGAAATCTATAAATTGATCTTCAGACAAGCTTTTTATGGTAAACTTACATAAGAAAAGGTTAGAAGGGCTAGCAGAGATCAATGAACTTAGCTTGTTTAACTATTCATAAGAGACCTGAAGGACGTAAATATGTCTGTTTGTCTACATAACTTTTGATGACCTCTGTTTAGCGGTTGGCAAGTTGCCTAATAAAAAGCAAGAAGTTACGGATTTGATTCCCGCTACGGGACAAATGTTTGCATAATCCACAAATATATTTTCGGGGTTTTGGATGTTTTTGTAGTAGGTACCCGACCTACCCCTAGTTCCACACCTAGCGACTATTGAGTGTTAATTCATAACCATTCCATCTCCATTTACAACCCAACTTCATCCACAGGCGAGGCGACACGCTCTTACCACCGATGACTATACCACCATACCTATTTTTGCCGCCAAGCAGCAATGCTGTGTTTCGGTTTGAAGGGTATGGTTGGCGGTGAAATTATAGACACATGCGGTTTTACACCTGTATGCCTCAAGTTGATGGACGTAGGGCAGTGCATTTATATCGTGACCTATGAGGCAATTTCCTGTTTTAAGCGAAGGTTACCACTTAACATCAGCTTGTTCCATCTCCATGTAGTATAAAAAACCGTACGTTTGTGATAAATCCCCTTCTTCTTCTTAGCGTGTCAATAGCTCTACTCATATTGTGTTAGATAGGTACTTGGCTACATTGATGGCGTCAGGAGAAGCCATTTTTAAGTCTTCCATTGTGCAGGTGTTCGGACACAAAAAAAAATTCGCTGGACATTTTACACAGCGCTATCTAGCCCCAAACTAAGCATAGCTTGTACTGTGAGAACCAGATAACTGATAGAATACTTATATACTTTTTTTTGTAAATACATACTTATAATATATAGAAAAACAGCCAGATACTGTAGATCATGCAAACAATTGTTCCGCGGCGGGAATCGAACCCGCTACCTCCTGCGTCGCAGCCGGCTATACGCCCACTGCGCCACGGAGGTAATCACAAAGGCACAAAGGGCTCATTAGCAGGTGTTACATCGATAAATCCCCTATTTCTAATAATGAAATAAGACACGAAAGTCTTCATAAGTAAAAAAGTCTCCTAACGATTGTAATTATTGCGGCGGGTGCTATTTATTTGATTTTTTTTTAAACTAGTTTATTTATAAACTAACACACTTCCCCAGGACGACTGGGCATCGTGGGGAAAAATGACCACGACCCTCTAAAAGGAAAAAACAACATTAACAGGTGGAAAACAAAGTAAATGACATCCACATAGCAACTATCAATAACTGAATGGCAACCACGAGATAGCAAAAGAAAAAGAGGCAGACAGACTAGAAGATGGGAGGACGACATCAGAAAAGTGGCGGGTCCAATATAGACCCGCATAGCGAAAGATAGAATAGAGTGGAAATCTTTAGAGGAGGCATATGTCGAAAGACAAGCTGAAATGCAGAAACGACCGTTTACCGATACTTAATTTATGTAAAAAGATAAGTAACTGTTATAATTTTATAAAGTAAGCATATTTGTAAGAAAACTGTAAAACATTGTAAAAATTAGTTCAGCAATAAAGGCTATTTTATTTTATTTATAAACTTACGTTTCCAGTCGCACTTTATCATACATTGGTCGTATAAATTCTAAAATTTCGGAGTATAGGTATCTCCGCTTTTTTGCCCGGACTTGCTCGCCGTCGCCGGGCCGTTGTTCCGCGAGTACTTTTTTATAATAATCTCTAATGTTATTCCATCTTTTCTTTAGTTCCATTTCTGCAAAAAAACAACAATTTTGTAACAATTCATCATAGAAGATAATATTCTAGAGACCACGTACTGGAAAGGTAATTCCATAAAAACTTTGGCTTTGACGAAATGCAGAAGTGTGGCGAGAAATTTTTACAAACGTTTTATTACTCGTAAGTCTCGAAGTTGCAATTTTGCACTAAAATACCATTCATAAATTATGGATTCTCATAGTCATAAATAGTCATAATACAATATAGGCTAGCACAACGATCCCTAAACGTATTTAGCGATTAATCATGTTTAAATTTGATGTGAGAGCCATGGAGCGTGCCATGCTCGGCATCACACACTTAGATCGAGTTTCCAATACCGAAATTCGCAAACAGACTAAAGTACAAGACGTCAGCAAGCGAATATTGGGGCTCAAGTGGAGTTGGGCAGGACACTTGGCCAGACGTAGTGACGGCAGGTGGACTAAGGCACTAACAGAGTGGAGGCCGAGAACTGGCCATCGAAATAGGGGACGTCCACCAGCGAGATGGGTCGACGACATCCATAAGATCGTGGGTCGTACGTGGTTCAAACTGGCACAGGATCGGGAAGGGTGGCAGAAACAAGGAGAGGCCTATGTCCAGCAGTGGGTCGACACGGGCTGAGAATGATGATCATGATGAAATTTGATGTACCTACCTATTTGTATGGTTTGACAACTCCTTAAATCTTAATTAGCCATTACATACGTTTAGGCATCGTTGCGCAAGTCGCCTTATGTATCAAACATTTATAAGTCCTCAAAATGAAGCCCAATCAAATTTAGTAGCATGAATTGAATTGTAAACAAAAAATAATCAGGTTATAGTAGTACCAAGTATTATGAATGAATTTATCAAAGTTGAATGACGTCACGACCGGCCCCTTACCACAGATTATCCAATAGAACTACACAATGGAGGTAACCAAAATGGCGCTGCAGCGACATTATGCCCAGGCGCTGTGTTGTTTACAAAAACTTGACGACCGGGCGCCCAATTATTAATATTACATAAGTAATACTAGTAGGATCGAAATCACATGCACGTAAATAAAATACTCACGTTTAGCGTATCTCTCTCCTTCTGCCAATTCTTTCCAGCAAGGATACAAATCTCCACAAACACCATTCCACGCGTCCTCTTTCAATTGTTTATTGTGATACCCTTCATCTTCCAAGTCCCAAATCGCTCTATATCTCTTTACAGCTCGAATTATATCTACGGAATCTACCATTTTGTTCTCAAATTTTCTAGTTTTATCTATGGATTTGCACGGTGAGTATACACACGTTCTTTCGCATGCGCGCATCGATCGCGACTGAGAGGTCCGGAACTCCGGAACGGATCGCCGGATTCGCCGAACAGCGACGAGTGTTCGCTCGTGTCTCACTTCACACCGGTCACCGACCTGCCGCTTTTTAATTATCATTTTTATTTTGTGCCGGATGTGCCGAAATATTCAGATGAACAATGAATGTATTCTTCGGGTAGTTTGACATTGAAAATGGACCGTACTAACTATTTATACTCGTACCTATGATAATACTGTGAGCACACAGATCAGTGCATCGTAGGTAGGGTTACCATACGTCCGGAATTTTCCGGACATGTCCGGTAATATAGGTATTTGCCCTATGGTCCTGTTGTGCGTGACTTCTTGTCATAAACCCTACAGGAATAATTAAATTAAAGTTAGAAATGTGGTACCCTTGGGAAGAAACATTAGCACAATATCAAGCAACGAAATATCAAAATAAAATTATGAAACACCAAATCGATGCGTGCTAAGCCCATTTAAGCTAACACAGTAACTGTAGAGAAGGGTTTAGTCTTGAGTCATTTTTCTTAAGTAAGAAGACACTTTGCGACCGTCTCGAGCATGGCGATTGCGAGAGTTAACGGGAAGAAGCGTTGTCGACACTTCCTCGACAGTAGAATACAACGCGGAGCACGATAGCCATCATTTTCTCTATTGACAATTAAGAATAGACAACTTCGTTCTAAAATTGTCTAGGTATTGCGATGCCTAGACAACACTGTCTTCTCAAGCTGTCTTCTCCTCTCAATTACGCACGCACTTGCCAACAATTTTTGGTTAGATATTCAATTAATTATTATATAAAACGTACGTTGCTATAGACAGAGTATCCTACTCTTGTCTAGGAAGAAACCTTATTGAGCCTGCTCGGGGCAAAGACAATTTCGGAAGGATCGACTGAGAATATATAGAATAACGCTTTATTGTACATCACACTTAAATTTAAAAACAATATAAAAAACAGTAATAAAAACATACAAGTTGCGGTCAGAGCCTTGTCGTCTCTTCGAAGAGTAGACAAGGAAATCGCTGTGCTAGCCCTGTAGGAAAGAAAGGTAAGAAACAAAGCTGGTTGTTCTTTTTAATTATCCTTTTAGAATACATAACAATGAAGAAAATAAATTACGTCCAAATTGTAACATTTTTGACAGAGTTGCAGCAATTTTAATCCCAAGCTTCTCTATCATCTAAATAATCCGATATGTTAAAGTAGGCTTTTTAAAAATTTTAACAACTGTCCGTGCCGCCGCCGTCACTTTTTCTGAGCATCGTTCCTTTTATAAAAATTGTCTGCACAGTGCACACTGGTTTTGCTTCTCACGCAGCTGTCGGCTGTTTGTGACGGATAAGGGAAGGGCCCTTCACATCCTTGCGTCTCAAACCATTCGTTACCAGTCAGTGTGCAAAAAAGCAGGCTGGCACGTATGGCTGGCCACAATTTTTGCTTCCGACGCCAAAAGTCTCAATGATTTGAAATTACATTGTGGAATAGACGTGGCCAGGTTCTACTCAATGTCAATTTAGTTTCGACCCTATAAAATTATGCATAAACCCACTGACACGATAGAATAAGAATTACATTATTCCTGCTATGTCTTAAAAATGGTAGTAATAGGGGGTCGATGAAACATAGGTCATTTGAAAAAAAATCTATGATGGATGTTTTTGAAGTTAAAACTTCTTTAGGCGCGTTCGGCATAGTCAATATTTCTTTAGGGCGTTGAGCATTTTTTGAGATGGGAAAAAACCATTGAACTCACGACACTTTTACCGACACCTCTGTACCTACATTTTAACAAATTTAATATTTGATTTTTTTTAGTTTGTCGAGAGGCTAAACCCCTCTTATGGGTTTAGCTTAAAAACTTCATTATGTAGGTACTAGGTGTATGTGTAATGTGTACATACATACATATTTTACGTGCTAAGATAGCTTTAATCGAGCAGTACCTACTAATTTATAGTTCCTGATATTTGGGAATTGCGGCCAAGGTCAGAGTGTTTTAAGATTGACGTTGGCACTATTAGTTTATCCCGACTCCGGCATATGGTAAGAGGGTTACGAATTTTAGGCAACCGTAATAGTAGAGGAGACGTGGAAGATCGACCTTCACCGATCTGATAACCAGATGAGACATATTTTTTATCAAATATAATGTATAAACAAATATGCCTATAATTACTTGCCTATCTAAAAGTGCTTATGGCTATTTTTAATTAAATTAACTTTAATCGATTTTATTCTTTTGATAACCAAATGAATTTTATTTCACTGTTAGTTTTTAACACACAGAATATGCCTCAGTAGGCTTGCCTAATCATTTCTGTGTATAGCTACCTGGCAAGCCGATGTGAACAGGTAAGTAAATATAGGTGACCCCATCGTTATGCTAACTTATCGAAAGTTATATCAAATTTTAGATTACTTTATTACAAAATCATTCATATTTCAAAATCATTGCCTGCAAAAAATCATACTTATAGTACTGTTGCCTAGCTAAAAACTTTTAGATAGCACTTTTAGATAGGCAAGTAATTATAGGCATACTTGTTTATAAATTATATTTGATAAAAAATATGTCTCATCTGGTTATCAGATCGGTGAAGGTCGATCTTCACCGGCTCTTAGACCATAAGTAGCAAATTTTATAAAAAAACTAGCTGATCCCGGGAACTTCGTACCGCCTTAGGATTAATCAATTTTGTGTTAACATATTAGCTGAGTTGAACCCCGTTTTTTTTCTTAGTTTTTTATTCCAATGCCTTTTTCTGTGCACGACTTACCCACTATAATCATCTATACGTGACGACCTCCGTGGTGCAGTGAGGAATAGCCGGCTGAGACGCAGGAAGTAGTGGGTTCGATTCACACCGCGTGACAAAATGTTTGCATGATTTACAGATATTTGTTCCGGGTCTGATTGTTTCTCTATATATTATAAGTATATATTTACAAAAAATATATATATAAAGTATTCTATCAGTTATTTGGATCCAATAGTACAAGCTCTGCTTTGTTTGGGGCTAGATAGCGCTGTGTGAAATGTCCAGCAATATTTATTTTATTTATATTTATTCTATCTTCAAAAGTTTGCTGTTCAGTTATCGACCACAGAGAGTAGAAAATTATGAAAGTACTAATATCGCTATTAAAAAATAAGGATTGCTGGTAGATGGGTGAAAATTTATGGTTGTATGTATTTTTTTATGACGAATCATAAAAAAATAAATATAAAAAAAAATTGAGTTGAACCACCTCACATAGGGGTAAGCAAAATAGTTCACGTCCTATTCTCAGACCTACCGAATATATACAAAATAATTCATAAGAATCGGTCAAGCCGTCGGAGGACAACATTCCTAAAAAATGATATTTTGGATGGTTCATATAAAATTACATTTTTCAACAATCAATTCCGAATGTACTTTAAAAATTAACAGAGTCTGGATCTATGACTTCCAAATTGTGTTAACTAGTAAAAACACAACTGTCTATAATATATTATGTAGTGGGAACAACCTACTAAAACGAAGGTACCTGCGTAACTCTGCATGCACGAATATTCTCTAAGTCCTTCAAGTCCACAGTGAACAGGTTCTTTTTATGCAAGTATAGATAGATAGATAGATAACTCTTTATTGAATTACCACACAAACAGAAATAATACAAAAATAAATATAAGGCTAGAATAAATAAGGCAATACAATGGGCGGCCTTATCGCTGAAAGCGATCTCTTCCAGGCAACCTTTGGATGGAGCGAAATTTACAATATGGAGTGCGGTGTAATTTGTAGGATATATTTAAGTACACAAATATTCTTAAGTATAATAAAAAAAAAATATGATAATGTTCCAATCCTAATACTTAAAATACTTATAAAATAGACTAATATATAGATATATGCAAATAGCTAAGTAAACTAACAGATAAAATGTTTATATAGTAAATAAATAACGCTAGGAAGATGACATCGTTAGGTAATGTTGCTTCACCTTCAGCTTGAATGTGTGTAAGGAGGATGACCGTCTTATTTCTTCGGGCAGAGCATTCCACAACCGAACAGCCTGGACAGTAAAAGAAGCGCTGTAAAAGGAAGTGCTGTGCGAAGGAGTTCTGAGTATACTTCATCTTCAACCTCAACAATCAGGAGGTAGTGATCAACCGAACTATTATTAAACAAAAGATAACCAGTTCAGTTAAATCTGTCAAACGACTTCAGACTGACTTCAAGGTCATAGAAGGGATCTGCTAAGTGTAGCAAACCCCCTCTATGGCCCTGCTGACAGCTACAGCATTGGATAAAACGAATCAGAGAAAATGATACTTATAGATCGTAAAGTTTGGCGTGGACATCAAAACATTTGCTCATAGCCACATAGAAATGCGTAAACAAATCTGTTTACGCGAAAATAATTATTTTATCGTCAATGACGGCCACGGGTGACGGAGACATGACATGTGTTGCAGATCGATCACGTTTTTGCGTATATTATTGCTAACTACGTCACATTGTGTAGATTGCAAAAGGACGTAGGTACTTACGTATTAGGAAACCGAATCTCTAAGGTTTCAGCGCTCTAAGGTTGGCATTTCAGAGCCATACAACACTATTACAAACGAGCATAGCTTGACATTAAAAAACTTGAAATCTATGCTGAGTTTTCAAGACATTTGAATTTGGATGCTAAACATGGGTCTTAGAAAGGTTTCTTACCATTCCCCATCTCTGGGTATTCGGATTTGGATTACAACTACACGACCAACAATCTGTAAGTTACTGCTGTTTCCGCAAGCCCCTGACTAAATCCAAGCAGCAAATTGTATGATGACCTCGTGCCTTTTGAGTTATGGATGGACTCATAGATTCATATCGTCCCTTTTATGGCTACAGAATAATTTGATTACTCCGGTAATGCTGAAGGTTCTACGTACGAATAGATATAGCCTTAATTTAAGACATTTTTGACAAATTAATACTTTTACTATTAATACTTATAAAAATTTCTGCAATTAATTATGTAATAACCATTAATCAGGTGTTGTAAACTATACATATAAAATGCTTGGTCCTGAATGACTGATTGACGGATCAACGCACAGCCTAAACCGCTGATCGTAGAGACCTGAAACTTGGAAGGTGTGCTCTTTGTATGACGTAGGACATCCGATAAGAAAGGATTTTCCGAAATTCTACCCCTAAGGGGGTGAAAAAGGGGGGCAAAGTTTGTACGGGACAACGTAATTCCTTGGTCAAATCTACTTCAAATTTTGCATAAACCTTTCGGACTCTACGTCCCTACGTAGAGTTCGAAATTTGGAATGGTAAGGACTAGAACATTTTGGTCAGAAGAAAATAGTATTCGTTTAGTTTGTCTTAGAAGTTTAATTTCGCGTGTATTTATTTTCGCAATTTTTTTAAATTACACTAATATTATAAATGTGAAAGTTTGGATGTTTGTTTATTTGTTACTCAATCACATCGTAACGGCGGAACCGATTTCGATGAAATTTGGTATATACGTAGATATATACCAAATTTCAACCTGGATTACCACATAGGCTACTTTTTATCACATAAATCAGTTCCCATGGGATAAAAATGGGGTACCAAGTTGCAACAGCGAGTTTAGCTTTATTTCTAGGTGTAACCTTTAGAAGTGTAACGCGTACGAAGTCGCGGGCAACAGCTACTTTATAATATTAGCACTTGTTGATAGTGTGTTTACCGTGTCTAGCTGCTGCTGTCGTATAAACATGGACATAATGTTGCGTCAACCGTAAAAAACCGGGTCACGTGAAAGAATATACAAACACCTATAGTAGGTATGCTGTGACGGTCTAATTGTAACGCTTGGATAGCAAACTGCTAAATCAAATCATGCAAACCCATTAAACAGCTTCAACACCTTGATAATACGGTGCGATTTACCACAGCAATGAGTTTAAATAGAGGAAAATGTAATTTTGCTCAAGTATAATATGATGATTGAGAGAAGAACTTTAAAGAGGGTGTTTTAATGTCTTATTGGTCGTATTGGTTTAGATGAGTTGACGAGAAATTGAAATTAAATAGCAAGTTATTATGACCAATTTAAAATGTTACAAACTGATTGTTATTGTGCTAGGTTTGACAAAAGACACTGCAATACAAAAGACACGAAACGTGCTTCATCATAATTAAGATTTTGACAACTTGCCGTAAACCTCGACCAGCTTGAATATAACAGCTACACGTAGTAGGAGTAACCCTGAAAAGGGTCACCCTCCAGCACCAACCAGCACCATTCACCAATGGAAAAATAATTATTTTTAACAACATAACTTCAATGACTCCTTGTCAGAAACAACATTGCCAATACGAAAAAGCCTTTTTGCAGTAAAAGATGCAACTTTATTTACAACTTAAAGAGGTAAATTGCTCCAAAATTACAGTAGCACCGGAATACAAATGGTTACAAATTAAATTCAAATTACTTGGACGTGTCTTCAATTTTAATGTATCGCTATCGACTGAGAATCTCAAGCTGGCTTGTATGGTTTCCATAGGATCATTATTTATATCTTTCTATAATTTATTTGAGAAACATAAAAACAAACTACATATCGTCCTTATTTGCACTGCTAGTTATCTGGGTACTGGCAATCAATGTACTTATAGGAGCCACCAAGTTTTAGTTCGTCGTTAACTGTGAATTAATGCAATTGTACTATGCAGTGGTAGGTAACTGCTTAACATCAATTGGGTCATGGGCATGTAGCCCTGTACCATCGTGTCATCTTATAAAACTAGTGGTTCCCTCCGAACTGTGATCTCGCGAGTCTCCCATAAAAACAAAAAAAAAATATTATTCGTAATCTTAGACTATCAAAATAGTGTCACGAAAGCAAACAAACTAACTTGACCTACAGTTTCATTCAAATTACAGGTAACGGGAGTTCATGTAAATTGGTTAATCTTTTTTGGGGTACAAATTGCAGTTATTCTAGATTTCAGTCTTTTGCATATATTTGTGATACATAAGCTACACGCATACCAAATTACAGCACTGTGGGGTCACTGGTATACCCTGTGAATTTTGTCAAAGTTTAGTTTTTACTATGGGTAATAACTCAAAAACTACAAAAACTTTACTAAAAGTAAAAACGGGGTTGAAATGCACTAATGAAGAACTTTCATTTGACGTCACATTTGATCTAATAGTCTCATTTTAATTTTTTTTCTCCTCTTGAACCCCAATATCTCAACAACCCCCAACATTTTTATCTCATTGAGTCACACCAAAATTGTGGCATCACTAACTACCTATATACCAAATTTCATGATGATCGGATACGAAAGTTATCCTCGGACAAACAAACATACATACATACAACGCCGATTTGCCCAAGTTGATATGGAGATCTCGCTTCGCTCGATCAGTAATCATTAAGACAGCGGTGCCTATGACTCGATGCAGTGAGGACTCTAAATGCCGAGAGCCATTCTGCTTCTTACACCATACCTAAGTCTTTTCACTGGACCTACAACGAGTATCTAATAAAGAACAAGTATCGCGACGAATGAACAAAGAGATAGATAAATGTACGAAATCTTAGAGAAACTGGCCATGTATTTATCTAGTAAATACGTGACTAATTCAAATATATCGACTAAGTACTATAAACATATTCTACCCAAAAACCTCCTCACAATAACATTCTGTCAAAATGGCGGAGACAACACAGAAGCCCGTGCTCATTACTATGCGAGTTGCCAAACCGAGTCTGCATTAGAAACACTGACGACCTCTAGACCGAATTGACGAAGAAAGCGAGCTGCATTTAAAAAACCGGTTTAAATCAGCAAAGGAGAACCACGAACTACACGGCTTTGTGGACTACACCAAATCATTCATCCACATGCGCTAAAATCCACCAATAGAAACGTACGTATATGACATAAAGCTCACGTAAATAAATTCATTCGTAGACCGTATGCCTAGGAGCTTAGGGAGGCTCGGACTATACATATATATGGCACCCGGGCTTGTCAGGGACCATTTTTTAACACCAATCCGTCGCACAACCAAGCATTTGAATTTTTCCTGCATCAACTACACATAATCCGAGGCGATCCGACTCTGATTGTTACCTGGAAGCAACCGGGACATGCTCCAGATTCGCAGGATCGGGGAGATTCAGATGCCATGTCCAAGCCTTAGACCACGCATTGGCGGTTAAATAATTTCCCTAGCTTTTTAGGTGAGAAGTTTTAGGAATTGTTTTAAGTCTGTACTAACTAAGTACTAACTCTCAAATTGATCGCCAGTGAGCTTCTATTAATTACCTACATTTTGGAGGCCATTGCATGTTTTTCGGCATGTACCGGTAAACGCCGAAAAATATACTAGCAACCTGCTTTCTACACGATTTTGGAAACACTGACGACCTTAAGAGGTCGCCTGCCACCGGCCGTACTGACATTTTGGTTCAATATTAATAAATTTGACTTCTATACGACTTGCGTGATTCAAATCGTGTTTTGGCATTCAATAATGGTCTTTGTGAATGAATATTTTTATGTAAAATGCCTTTATGTAGCAATAGGTAGTAATAACCAGAAAATAAGAAAACTGTATAATTTAGATCATGGATCATGAAGCTCTAATCATTGCACCCAGAACTATACGATCTGATCCCGCCATCTCCCTTCCATCAAAGAACAAGCAGGCGCACGGCTCAGTACCATCCGTACCTAGTCGATATATCACCCATTCGTACACACCGTTTTGGTTCTACGTTCTTGATGCATACTTCTTCATGTTCTTCTTTTTTTTCTATATATTATATGTACGTATTTAAAAAAAAAACTATATACGTATTTTATCAGTTATCTGGTTCCCATAGTACAAGCTCTGCTTAGTTTGGGGCTAGATAGCGCTGTGTGAAATGTCCAGCGATATTTATTTATATTTATTTTTATTTTATTTTAATACAGCTAAGGTATGGAACATTTTGCCGTCGTCTGTTTTTCCTAAAGAATACAATCCGGGTCTCTTTAAGGTAAGAGTGAATAGGTTTCTTCTAGATCTTCGTGCTTCATCTTAGCCAACATCATCGGTTACCATCAGGTGAGATTGTGGTCAAACGATGATCTATCCAGTTTAAAAAAAAAACTTGACAACCATTCTTCTTCTTTTTTTTTTCGAATGGACTAAACTCGCTGTTGGCCTCTGAGGCCGTGACAGCTTAACCGAACTTTTGGCGAGCGCAGATGGCGCTCAGCCCAGTAAGTTTTTTTTTTAGGCAACTAGTGCAAGGGCACCACTTAGGTACGAACCTCGGCTTGGACTGTTGCCGGGATGGGGATAGGAGAGAAACGCCCGGGTACATGTTTGTACCTCGTATAGGCGGCGACTGAAGGGATTCGTCGACCTCGCCGGCGAGATCGGTGTTTCTGTGAAGTGTTTGCTCTGTCTGATGTAGATGACTCACCTTCCGCATTAGCGGAGGTGATTTCGTCATCCGGGTCTCCGAGAACGTGTCTCGGACGACGGAGGATTTTGTTGGCGGGCGGATCCAACGGGTAGACCGGAATGGTGTGTACCAAAGGGTTCGGATGAACGATTCTTCTTCTTAGTGCCCATCGATGGTTTTATAGTTCCCCAAGTCAAAAATAAAGTTGATGGTGAAGCTTACCTTTGCTCGCGAACCTACAAAAACAAGAACAAATAATAAATAAATAATCAACTAACTATAATTAACTATCTCTAACTTCAAAGGTTTGCTGGAAGAAAACTCTTATTAGGGTTAAACTCGCCTTTGTACATGTCCATTTTGTAAGCTGTTTCTGTCTGTAAATCAATATGTGTACAATAAAGAATAAAAAAAAACGAACCAACAAATTTTATTTGACCAAAAGAGATAAAACAACAAAAGGTCAAAGGAATCATTTCATACCACTTGATGCTTATTCCTCAGTGGGTAAAAAAAACTCCAAAGGAATTAAGCACGGCCAAATTATTAAAAGCAAATGAAATCGAGGTGCCCCAGGCATTTTAAGTAGAAGTATAAATTATATCGTATGTTATAATTAAGCCAAGCAAGGTCCTTCATTTATTATAAACTAGGGGTCACCACGCATACAAAATAATTAAACAGACGCCTCCTGAGTTTACCAGGTATTATTTCTGGACTAGCAATGTTTATAACTTTAGTAAAACTAGAAGTAATGTGAAGCTCTGAAGCGTGTAATGTCATACAATTCAGATATTAGTTCCATCAGCAGGTAACCTGCTTGATTTAACTAATAACTGAATCACTGGTTCGTTTTGCTACATTTAGCTAAAGCATGAACAATTTCGATTATTTTCCCTATCATTCTGTCTTTCTGCAGAAATGTATTCCTAAGAAAGGCACTGATAACAAGAACACGTCAAAAGCAAATAGAAGACGTCTAGATTCAGCGGGATCCCATATCGATCTCACCTGATGGTAAGCGATGATGCAGTCTACGATGAACCACGCTTGCCTAGAATACATTATTCAGGCTAGATTACAATGATCGCTACGATCGCTACATCTTCTGCTCATCTCGTTGCTAGAAGAACCTGGCAAATAACTAAATAGGTAACACAGTTGGCAACATCTGGCGTCTGAGAGACGACAGAGGTGAAATTAGCAATTCTATTGTCCACAGTTGCTATGTCGTTTGAATTAATTAGAACGGCTTCATTAATAAACTGGGCGTGTGAGACAGACTCCACACTTCTATAATTTTCCCAAAGTGTTCGTGTCATGGCATGAACTCTTCATAGATATTACTTACAGTACGAAAACCAGTGCTCTGATAAAGACAAAAGATGACAGCCTCATCGTGTTTTTACGCATAAAGCTGCCATTCTTTTCATATAGGAAAATACTTGCTGGCTGGGAATGAGAATACATCAAAAGAGTAATAATGATCAAAAAACAATGTTTGGTATGTTTGGTGAACGAAACCGAGCTAATTACGCTGCTGAACGATGGCATCACTTGCTTGTTGCCAATTGTTGCTTTTCGCATTAACTGTCAGGATAAATATAAAATGTACAGTACACCGCAAAGCAACGCACCGACAAGGCCATAATTAGATAAGGCAATGCAAATATAAATAGGTAGGTACTAATCAAACCGTGCAATAGTTGTTTACCGCAGTGCAACGACAAGTCAACGTTCCTACATCTTTATGCCTAAGTTTGAACTATCAAACGATAAGTAATCAAGAATTTCTTTGAATGGAATCGTCCAGTACATTCGTTACTCTGTTATGCCAAAAAGTAAATAGGACTGGAGTGGAGACACAATTGCCAAATTGTCCATCAAATCACGGAACCCCACTCACTGCGGGGATATAGAAGTAAATCGGTCGTTGACTACCGGTCACCGGAGTCACGACATGAAAATTGCGTACCATAATGGTCATTGTCGAATGACATTTAACTAGGTATGGATCTTCCAGTCTAAAGTTTCACGCAATAAACGGTTCTGTTATTGTAACTATTTTGATTTGTAACTAGTTTTCTATAACAATTGCGTGCACCATACTTATGTACCTAATCGGTTTACATGACTAAACGCAAATCACGATGAATAATTATAGTATAACTTTTGAAACTATCATGGTTATTAACACTATTTGTACTAAAAACAAAGAACTCACAAATCATGGTAAATATCCCGTTTTTAGTACAAATAATAATTATAGTAATTCTACATAAAGTTTTTGTACGGCGCTCAGAGACCAAATTCTCTGCAAGTTTTATAAGATGATATGACGACACCATCCCATGGCCCATCTGGCCTATAAAAATTGCATTAGCTCACAGACTTATAGGAGACATTCAAATTATTGATTAAAGGAAGCCAATGAAACCAATGAAAACTTCAGCAGTTAAATATCCGTTTCGCCAGTTAAAACCGGTTTTAATAGTCCAGATCTAGTTTTGTACTATCGCAAGACAAAATGCTGCTATTAAAAACCGAGTATATTTCTTTCTCGTTGGAGTACGAACCAATTAGGGTAGTCATTTGTTTTCTGTATTACGATGCTGGCTTTTGTTTTATGTTATTTCGTTCACTAAGTAAGTAAGGAAACATTAGATTTGTTGGCATAATATCGTGTTATGTTACCCACTGAGATTGCTCAGTGGGTAACATAACACGTGTACCCACTGGGGTAATACATTTTATTTTCTTCTGTGCTTATAGCACGGACATATCTACCGACCAGTAGATGTATGTATACCTATTTATGCCCAATTTATCCTTAATTTTAACTATTTTAACTTCAATAACACAGGTCTACAATGATTTTGGTGCCGCTAAAAGTAAAACTGATTTCAAGTACATTCGGTACCCTGATAAAAACGTGATACTTACTTTTTTAATGCTACGTATAGTTTTCGAGATTTCATTTATTAAAAAACAAAAGAACATTTAATTCAAAACAGTTAAATACATTTAATTACACATTTTTTTTTCACAGGTTAGAAGCTTCTCTTTTTAGATTTTCTCCGATGGATGTCTTCAGGATATTCCCGTGTAATACTCCAACAGTAATCTGCCATCATATGCTCATCCCAGCGACCTTGGTATCTATCTTCCATCACCTTTAAATCTTGATGAAAACGTTCTCCTTGTTCTTCGCTATACGCTCCAATATTTTCAGGAAACTTGTCTAAATTATTGTCCAGATAGTGTACTTTTATGCTCATATTCATCCAAGATTTTTAAAGCTAATTAAGAGGTTTTGAACTAACTCTTTGTAATTTTCGGCCTTCTGATTTCCTAAGAAATTTTTTACAACAGCAACAAAAGATTTCCAAGCCGCTGCTTCTAAATTATTCATTGAATGTATGAAATCGTTGTCTTTCATTAAAAGTCTTATCTGTGGGCCATCAAAAATACCAGCCTTCATCTCTATTTTAAAGTAATCAATATATGTCTTCTTCACTGAATCTGTTATAGGTTTTCTAAATTTTTTCACTACATATTCACCACAAATGTAACAAAATGTATTTGGATTATTTACACAACACCTTCTTGACGACGGCATATCAATATTATTAATTTAAAAAAATATTATTGATTATAATGACATTAATTATGATAAAATACGTTTTTAGGTTATTATATCGATCGATACAAACCTGAACGTAGCTTCACAATTTTGACAGCTTCACGCGACATCTTGTGGGCTAATTAACCAAAATATAACCTAGAATTAGCGGCACCAAACAAAAAATTTTTTTTTGTAGACCTGTGTAATCTTTTGGAAAAAGATTACCCTTCAGTCAGTTAGCGCAAAGCGTTGCATTTACAGCGATTTAAATGATTGAAGCTTTAATTTGAGCATAATTTATAATAATATTTTTATTGTATAATTTTGAGGTAGAAACTCTGTTTTTCAAGATTGGTATCAGCTAATGGTTAATAGTACCTACATCCTATTAAATAATAAATTTTCCCTCGGTCAACAACGATATAATATTGAACGATGTCATTCATTCCCCCCCCCCGTAAAGATTATATATCCATAGTTAGGATTTATAACTAAGTAATCAATGCTATATGGATGTATATTCCTTTGGCATACTCCCAATATGTTAATACTTATATAACCATAGGTAGAGTACCATCGATCAAGCTGAACAGTCGGCTATTTAGACAATAAAGACCGTCACCGAGTGTCAGATGACGTACTGTCTGCAACAAACTGGTATCATGTTCGAGGGTCGACCACTATGCGTAATTACCATGTTTCTTAGAAGCTGGTAATAACAGGCTTATGGCAGAGTATGATCTATCTAGAGAAGACAATAACTTGCAATGAAATTGTCGTAGGTACGACATATTTTTAGGTTCTAGTTACTCTGGATTAGGATAGGTACCATTAGTTGATCGAGCGAAGCGAGATCTCTAAGTTCACTTGGGCAAATCGGCATTGTATGTATGTATGTACGTTTGTTTATCTGAGGATAACTTTCGAAGCGTTTATCCGATCACCGTGAAATTTAGTATATAGGTAGGTAGTGATGGCACAATTTTGGTGTGACTCAATGAGCTAAAAATATGGGGGGGTTGTTGAGATATTGGGGTTCAAGAGGGGTAAAAAAAAATGAAAATGAGACTATTAGGTCAAGTGGGACGTCAAAAGAAAGGTCTTCATTAGTACATTTCGACTCCGTTTTTACTTTTAGTAAAGTTTTTGTAGTTTTTGAGTTATTAGCAATAATAAAAACAAAACTTTGACAAAATTCACAGGGCCCCACAATGCTGAAATTTGGTATTCGTGTAGCTTTAGTGACACAAATATAGGCAAAAGTCTGAAGAAAGAAAGTCTAAAAGAATATAACCAATTAAAAAGAACCCCCGTTACATCTAATTTGGATGAAACTGTAGGTCAAATAGGTTGGTTATGCATTTTGTGGCACCAATTTATTAGTCAAAGATTAAAGCCGGCATGCACAAAGATCACTAAACATATTTAGCGACTAAACATGTTTAAATTTGAAGTATTTGTATGATTTAGCCACTAAATACGTTCAGGCATCGTTGTGCAAGTCGCCCTAAGAATAATATTTATTTTGAAAGATTCGCGAGACCTCAGTTCGGGGCGAACCACTAGTACTAACATGCGTAACATAACAAAATTTTCTCGGCTCGTTTTCTCTTAATACAGATACTTTGTCTTTCTGTGCTACCATGCGCACCATAATTTAGACCTATTTTGACACCGCCCGCGCCGCGCAACCCAAGTATTATGTCGTTGTTACCGAGATACGACGTAGAATGAAGTTTTGATCACGAAAAGAATTGCGGCGAATGACGAGAAATTAGAAGACATTTTAGAATTTTTTACTCGATACAGGCTACGCCTAGTGAAATCAATAGATATCAGTATAAAAATAACTAAACAGCCAGAGGAAACGGTGCGTCTCAGATCAATTAACTCAGTTCAGAGATCGCTTTGTTATGCGATAAGACCGCCCGCTTATTTTATATCTGTTGTGTCTAGCTTGTAAGGTAATAAAGAACTTTCATTTTCATTTTTTCATTGACAAAATTTTTCGTGACACGTGAGACATTACGGTAGGCAGCAGGTGTCGAATAAATCCATTCTAATTTTATTCAATGTTTGTAATAGATTCAGTAGATTTGGTGTGATTGAAAACCCAACATCGAAACATGCAGATATGCGCATTAATTATAGGTAAGTATAGGAATTTATTACTTACGCAACAGGAAGAATGTGGGGATTTAAGCTATTTTTGTAGCATACATTTCCTCCTATTTTACAAAACAAATATATTATCACCAAAACCTAAATGCAAAAAGTTTAGCGAATCTCCGTTTCTAATAGCCGTAATTTTGTTTGTCCTGCCTCTGAAGGGCGACAGAGACAGATTGAGTTTAATGGCTCAGACGAGCGCGAATAAATCTACCGAAATGTGTCCAGCAATATCTCAGAGTGGATTTGGGAAAACATTGTTTTTGCCACCTTCACTGACCGCTGCCGCATTACCAGAAATTATGATAATGAATGTATGTATGTTTATGAAGTTCAGAAGCAGAAAATGAGCTCTGTTTTTGAATAGTCTGCGGCATAAGTGGATTAACAATTACTCGTACGTATTATGTTCTTAAAACCTAAATAAACCTGTACAAAATGTTAACAGATATACAGGGTTACAGGAAAAATCGTGCTAGATCCGTTAAGGGCGTGGAGTACCCATCATTTCTGACTTAGTTCACTATGAAACACCCTACCCTAAACTTAACCCTTTTTGAGATATTCGACTTTTAATTTTTTTATTGAAAATTGCCGATTTTTAGGCTACTAAATTTATTTTTGTTTATTTTGTGTATCTTATTATTATTATTATTTTGGTGTTGTATTTTTTACACTCGGTTGTACTATAACCGGAGATATACCTGAGCTGCACGGGCCTAAGCCAAGTGCATATCAGTACCTAACGTATGATTGATTGGACTTTCACTTGGAAGGTCCGTTTGCAAGAATTTTCGCACAATTCTGCAGGTGTTCAGTATAGCCGCTTTTTGCATGAGAATATATGTGTGTTTTGGGAGGTCTAATACGGCAAGTGATTGAAGCAGTTGCTTTGGAACTACACCTGTACTGGAAATTACTATTGGTACGATTGATACCTTCTGCAGGCGCCACATACGCGCAATTTCATTTTTCAGATCTATGTACTTGGAGAGCTTTTCTGATATAGTGTTCTGTAGGTTATGAGTGTTTGGGATGGCTATGTCGATAAGAAGTGCTGTTTTGTTGATTTTATCTAAAAGTGTCAAATCCGGTCTATTGAAATGAGTGGTCTTATCGGTCAGGATAGCTCTATCAAAATAGAGTTTATAGTTTGCATTTTCTAGTACTATTTCAGGTATGTATTTATAGTAAGGTGTGGGCTTTGAAGACGTGTCGATGAGGTTGTATTTTGCGGCTAGTCTTTGGTGGATGATGTTGGCCACCTGATCGTGCCGGAATTTATAGTCCGTTTGTGCTAGCGCCTTGCAGGCCCCCGTTATATGTTGAATTGTTTCGGAAGAACTGTTGCAACGTCTACATAAATCTGTTTGCATGTTTTTTATTTTCATGATATGTTTTTGATAGTTCCGGGTCTCAATTACTTGGTCTTGTATTGCTATCATAAACCCCTCAGTCTCAGGAAAGAGTTCACCTCGACTGAGCCATTCGTTCGACGCCTGTTTGTCGACGGTGGGTTGACTCAAGTCATGGTGGTGCCTTCCGTGGAGAGACTTACGCGCCCATTCAGCAGTTAAAGTCTGTCTGTTAGTCAGTTCTTCATTATTTTGTAGACTATGGTTTTGAAGGTTAAGTAGTGAATTTTTACAGTCTAGTTCAACTATGGCTTTATGAATGATTGATGTCTCAGTTTTAAAATAAAAGTAAGATCTTAGCATTGAAATTTGCCGGTTATGTAAATTTTGTACCTACATCTATTATACCTCTACCTCCTTCTGACCGTTGCAGGATCTGCCTCTGTATACACGCTCTTGGGTGGTGCTTTCTATTCTTCGTCATTGTGACATTAATCAGCCGCTGCAAATCTTTCAACTCCTTCTTTGTCCAACTTATTACTCCAAACGAGTATGTCAGTACTGGGATAGCATAGGTATTGATAGCTTTAATTGTGTTTTTGGAGTAAAGTTGTGTTTTCAACACAGAGTTGAGTCTATGTTTGAAATTCTGAGTCAGTTGGGTCTTAATTATTATTACATTTTTACATGTGTAATAAGATGCTTTAGGACGTCTATCATTAAAATAGTGCATAAGTTAATTGAATAGACCGTAGTAGACAAGTGAAAGTTAAGAAATAAAAAAAAATATTAGAAAGTTTATTTTTCTCTAAGGGATATCTAAAAAAAATATTATGGCAATTGTTCGGCAGATGTTTTTTAAAACATCTACGTTTCATCAGCTATCTAACGAGGTATAATAATCTAGGGTTTTATTCAAATGCATTGAAAAAAATTTAGTTTTATAGGCGACAGTGGAGAAGAAAATTTATACTTAGCCCTAAAAAGTCAAATAAAATAATAGGTAAGCATGAAATGTCATTTATTAAAGATTTTCACACAACTTTTTCTTATTCTACAGTTCATGCTCAACATGGCCGCCTCTATTTCTGATACATTGTCGCATCCTTCTACGGAGACCAGTCTTTACTACTCCAGTGGTTAACGTGGTCCTCATTTTATTGGCTGCATCCACAATCCTTTCTCGTAAGTCTTCCACAGACGAAACTGGATTCGGCTCGCTGTACACAAGACTTTTCATGCACCCCCACACGTGAAAATCCATGGGGGTTAGGTCCGGACTTCTTGCTGGCCATGGCAACGGTCCACCTCGTCCTATCCATTTGTTTGGATAATTTGTGTCCAGCCAGTCTCTGACACTTCTCCTGAAATGGGCAGGGCAGCCATCGTGTTGGAACCACATGTCCCTGATCAGGTTGAGTGGCAGATCATCCAGCAAATCACTTAAGTCTGCTCTCAGGAAATTTTCGTAGCTTTCCCCATTTAGATTATCCGGGAGAAAGTAAGGTCCAATCAAATGATTGGAGATAATGCCCATCCACACATTCACGCTGAATCTTCGTTGGGACCCCTTCACTCTTTTCTTATTGGGATTCCTTAGCTCTTTTGGGGCCCAGTAATGGGCGTTGTGATAGTTAGTTATGCCATCTTTATCAAATTTGGACTCATCCGTCCACAAGATATTTCTTAGAAAATCTGGGTCTTCTACGTCAGCATTTAGCATAAATCTGCAAAAGTCCAATCTTCTCGCGGGGTCTCCTTCTTCAATAACGTGTACCGGCGTGTAATGGTACGGGTATAGACCAGCAGTATGCACTGTAAACCACACTCTCCATTGCGAAAGTCCCAGATCACGGGCAACAATATTAGTGGAAGTAGTCGGATCCGCTCGAAAGCGTTGCACTATCTCATTGTCCTGTTCTTCGTCATCAATTCGTGGTCTTCCCATGTCTGTATTTCGTCTCAAAACAGAGCCAGTTTCTCGAAGTCTTCGATAGACTCTGTCAAAAACGGCCACATCCGGCACTCGACGACCGGGGTAGCGAGTTATGTATTCGTTGCGAGCTTTTACTTTTTTTCCACGAAATGTAATACAAACCCTAGATTGTTATACCTCGTTAGATAGCTGATGAAACGTAGATATTTTAAAAAACATCTGCCGAACCATTGCCATAATATTTTTTTTAGATATCCCTTAGAGAAAAATAAACTTTCTAATATTTTTTTTATTTCTTAACTTTCACTTGTCTACTACGGTCTATTCAATTAACTTATGCACTATTTTAATGATTGACGTCCTAAAACATCTTATTACACATGTAAAAATGCAATAATAATAATAATAAGATACACAAAATAAACAAAAACAAATTTAGTAGCCTAAAAATCGGCAATTTTCAATAAAAAAATTAAAAGTCGAATATCTCGAAAAGGGTTAAGTTTAGGGTAGGGTGTTTCATAGTGAAATAAGTCAGAAATGATGGGTACTCCACGCCCTTAACGGATCTAGCACGATTTTTCCTGTAACCCTGTATAGTAAAGAAAGAAAGAAAGAAGATACATTTATTTGAACCCACATGACATCACACACAATAACAACAAAGGAAAAGACATAAAACACAGTAAAAACCAGTTTCACACTGACAGAAAATGATGGTGTTGCGTGGGGACAAAATGGTCCCTGTCTCAGCATAAGCTGTTTCGTACCACGGTGGATACTCCTTACTACTCCTTGATACTAAACAGTTACCTTGGTAACCTAACCAAATCACCCGTAGACAAATCAAAGACTGACGAAGAACTGACTGCCGTTGGAGCAGAGAGATTTGCGATTGGAGAAACGCACTGAAGCGCGCAGCGTAGGACACAAAGACAAGATGGAAAGACAACTTGACGTTGGATACACATCGCACCAGGACGGTGGCTCTGGAAATCTATGGGGGAGGCCTATGGCTGATATGATGATGACGAAAACACCCCGGTAGGTACCTAGGTACTATTTAAATAAGTAACTAGTGGTTCTCCCCGAACTGAGATCTCGCAAGTCTACCATAAAAACAAAAAAATATTGTTCGTAATCTTTGACTATCAAAATAGTGCCACGAAATAAAAACCAATTAACTTGACCTACAGTTTCATTCAAATTACAGGTAACGGGAGTTCATGTTAATTGGTTACTCTTTTTTGGGGTACAAATTGCAGTTATTCTAGATTTCAGACTTTTGCCTATATTTGTGATACATAAGCTACGCGCATACCAAATTACAGCACTGTGGGGTCACTGGTGTACCCTGTGAGTTTTGTCAAAGTTTAGTTTTTACTATGGGTAATAACTCAAAAACTACAAAAACTTTACTAAAAGTAAAAACGGGGCTGAAATGTACTAATGAAGACCTTTCATTTGACGTCTCATTTGACCTAATAGTCTCATTTTAATTTTTTTTACCCCTCTTGAACCCCAATATCTCAACATCCTCCCAAAATTTTTAGGTCATTGAGTCACACCAAAATTGTGCCATCATTACCTACCTATACATATAAATAAATTAATAAAATAAATATTGCTGGACATTTCACACAGCGCTATCTAGCCCCAAATTAAGCAGAGCTTGTACTATGGGAACCAGATAACTGATAGAATACTTATGTACATTTTTTTTTGTAAATACATACTTATAATATATAGAGAAACAACCAGACCCGGAACAAATATCTGTAGATCATGCAAACATTTGTTCCGCAGCGGGGATCGAACCCGCTACCTCCCGCGTCTCAGCCGGTTATTCACCCACTGCACCACGGAGGTCGTCAAACCAAATTCCAAATTCACCAAATTCAATTAAATTACCACATTTCACGATGATCGGATAAACGCTTCGAAAGTTATCCACGGACAAACAAACATACATACATACAACGCCGATTTGCCCAAGTTGATTTGGAGATCTCGCTTCGCTCGATCAAAATATCTGACCTCATCTAGATATAAGTATTGATTGACTTAGGAAAAATATGAACAAAAATTTAGGAAACACCACGGAAACTTGTTTGCTTACGGTAATTTCTACAGCTATTAGAGTTATATTGTATTCCATGTTCCTATGTTTGGTGGACGTGCGTCACAGCCGATCATGTATATGGGCCTGAGACGTCAAACTACATAAAGGTGGACCCATTATACTTTCATTCAACTAAAATGCCGCGTTTTTCTCGAAGTTAAATGAAAACTTTGAACTCGATTTTATAGCTTAGTGACGGCCGACGGGTACGAATACGAACAGGGTTAGACTATTTGAAATGAAGGTGAAGAGAAAGCTAAAATATACAAATAATGCTTTCTTTGAGTACTTTGAGAATCAGATTACTGAAAGAATACAATCTTTTTTTGTAAATATTATACTTTGTCATATAGGGAGATGGCGGGACGAACAAAGATAGGGAATTCCCTTACAATAAAATGCATGGTAAGGTAATGTTACGCCGAGGCTGTTAAACAATGAGTAATAATCGAACCTTCTCGAACGCTTTTGTCTTGCTGTGTTATTGTTGCTATTGTTTGTGGTTTCGCAGAATGGGGAGTGGCCATTGTGTCGAGGGACCGACCCTTTCCTGGAAGGATCGACATCGTTCTCGAACAATCGAATGTGTGCGATATAAATAGGCCGGAGAGATGGCCGGACAGTCAGTCTGAGTGAGTTAGTCTCAGCGAGGCCCTGGAGGACTGACGTGGGAAGGGTCTCGCGTGAACAGTAGTTGCTCCCGAGTCAGTCTGGATTCAGCTATACGTGTGAACATTTCGGTGACTTTAAGTGGTGCAACTGTGGTGTGAATTAGTGTGTTGTGATTACGTGTGACCAAGTTCGTGTATTCATCGTTTAGTGCTGAATAAAAGTGTTATTTTGGTTTGATCGATTCCCATTATTTTATCCCGAACCCTCAGCTCGTAACAATTTGGTGTCAGAAGTGGGATAAAATAATGCCGGTTCTACCAATGGATAACGTGGACGGTGTCAGGACGAGAGGTCAACGACAACAGGAAATGGATGAAAGGCGGTTTGGAGATTCTCCGGTTCAAGAAGCTCGGCAGAGTCGTCAGTCGATGGAGATGGAATCAGCCGCCACGGAATCATTTGGAGCATCATCATCTGTGGGGCAAGCTCCTGTGACAGGCGATCTTGCTGCTATTATGGCCATGCTTTGTCGTCAACAAGAAGAGCAGCGACGTTGGCAGGAAGAACAGCGACGTCAGGAAGAAAAGCAGGCTCGGTTGCAGGAAGAACAGCGACGTCAGGATAAGGAAGAGCAGCGTCGTCAGCAAGAAGAGCAGGCTCGGTTGCAGGCAGAACAGTGACGTCAGGATAAAGAAGAGCAGCGTCGTCAGCAAGAAGAGCAGGCTTGGTTGCAGGAGGAAGAACGCCGTCAGCATAAAGAAGAGAAGCGTTGTCAGCAGGAAGAGCAGGCTCGGTTGCAGAAGGAACAGCGACGTGAACAGGTGGAGCAGACTCGGTTGCAAGAGAAACAGCGACGTCAGGATAAAGAAGAGCAGCGTCGTCAACAGGAAGATCAGCGACGTTGGCCATAAGAGCGTGCTCGACTGATGAGGGAATCGTTCGGTTCATCTGGAAAGGAATTCCAGGAAGTGAAAGAACAGATAGAAATCATGAGAGCCGTGTTTTGGAGGCTGGAATTGGGATCGCTGCTGAGAAAGGGACTCTGGGTTTCCTGAAGTACTGGCGACGGCAATGTGGCTCCTCTAGTTGCTACATCTTCAGCGCGAGGTGCGCCTAAAATTGTTCGTGTTGATCGGCTGCCGCGATATGGGGCTAAGAATGCTCGGGACGAGCATGTTTTAGGAGGGGGCAGTGTTACGCCGAGGCTGTTAAACAATGAGTAATAATCGAACCTTCTCGAACGCTTTTGTCTTGCTGTGTTATTGTTGCTATTGTTTGTGGTTTCGCAGAATGGGGAGTGGCCATTGTGTCGAGGGACCGACCCTTTCCTGGAAGGATCGACATCGTTCTCGAACAATCGAAATGTGTGCGATATAAATAGGCCGGAGAGATGGCCGGACAGTCAGTCTGAGTGAGTTAGTCTCAGCGAGGCCCTGGAGGACTGACGTGGGAAGGGTCTCGCGTGAACAGTAGTTGCTCCCGAGTCAGTCTGGATTCAGCTATACGTGTGAACATTTCGGTGACTTTAAGTGGTGCAACTGTGGTGTGAATTAGTGTGTTGTGATTACGTGTGACCAAGTTCGTGTATTCATCGTTTAGTGCTGAATAAAAGTGTTATTTTGGTTTGATCGATTCCCATTATTTTATCCCGAACCCTCAGCTCGTAACAGTAACATCAGGAACTGTGTAGAGCGGCGGCGCCGCGGCAGTAGGTTATAACATCATTGATAAATTAACAAAACAAAGAAAAAGTTCACCTGATACATAAGCACCTATCTATACCTACCTATGAGGATATGGCACCATAGACCACATTCACACAGTGCAGCAGATTATACAGAAGTCAGAGGAATATAATCAACCTTTTGACTCCGTTGAAACCTGGGCTGTTCTGCAGTCCCTGCGACGATGCCAGGTCGATTGGCGATATATCGAAGTGCTGAGATGTCTATACAACGAGGCCACCATGTCAGTTCATATCCAGAACCAGCAGTCAGAACCAATCCAGTTGCGCCGCGGAGTAAGACAAGGGGATGTTATATCCCACAAATTGTTTACAAACGCACTGGAAGATATGTTCAAGACGCTGAGTTGGAATGGACAGGGCATCAACATCAACGGGGAATGCATCTCGCACTTACGATTTGCCGACGATATCGTCATAATGGCAGAGTCGATGCAGCAGCTGCAACAGATGCTGAATAGCCTAGCTGCTGCTTCTAGATGCATCGGCCTGGGAATGAACTTAGACAAAACTAAAATTATGATCAATGATCGTGTTACCCCAGAGCCGATTGCAGTCGCTGGAACTCTTCTCGAGGTTGTGAATGAGTATGTCTATCTTGGGCAGACTCTGCGATTGGGTAGATACAACCTCGAGAAAGAAGTAAACCGGCGAATTCAGCTGGGCTGGGCAGCGTTTGGGAAACTTCGTCAGGTCTTCTCTTCACCCATCCCACAATGCCTGAAAACAAAAGTATTTAACCAGTGCGTCCTACTCGTACCTGTGATGACTTACGCAGCCGAAACGTGGACACTTACGGTGGGACTGGTCCACAAACTGAAAGTCGCTCAGCGAGCTATGGAAAGGGCTATGCTCGGAATTTCTCTGAAGGATAGAATCAGAAACGAGGTTATCCGACAGAGAACCAAGGTGATCGACATAGCTCAGAGGGTCAGCAAGCTGAAGTGGCAGTGGGCCGGTCATATCTGCCGCAGAACCGATAACCGTAGGGGTAAACGCGTTCTGGAGTGGAGACCACGTCTAGGCAAGCGAAGTGTAGGACGCCCTCCGGCTAGATGGAGTGACGATTTGCGCGCTGTGGCTGGCAAGGATTGGATGAGAAGAGCTGAGGATTGGGCTCAATGGCGCACCCTGAGAGAGACCTACGTCCAGCAGTGGACTGCTATAGGTTGATGATGATGATACCTACCTGAGTTCTTAAAACTGTATTGCAATTTTCATCCAACCTAAACTAACCTCATTGCGTGCATAAAATCTCATATTTGGCAACATAAGACGATCAATGCGAGGAGAGGCACATTTGTTGCAAAACGACTCAGCCACGCAGGCCAATCGCTGTCGTTAACATTCGAAGTCAAGGCGAGACAACAAGTTCACTTCGTCTTGGGATTAATGCACGGCAAGATATTTTAGATATTATTTACACCCAGTTTAAAATTTAGCCATTAAGGTAGATATGTCAAGAACTATAGCTAATAGTGTCGTCTTAAAATTACGAGGTTAAAGGTATAATATAGTATTATCTGATCTGTGGAGGTAGAGTTTAGAATTTAGCCATTTCTATAGCTAATTCAAGAACTGTAGCTAATTGTATCGTCTTGAAATTACGCGATTAAAGTTATAATATAGTATTATCTGATCTGTGGAGGTAGAGTTTAGAATTTAGCAATTTCTATAGCTAATTCAAGAACTATAGCTAATTATATCGTCTTGCTTACCTACGATTTAGGAGGTGAGAGGTACTAATATAGTATTAACTGATCAGTGGAGATAGGTCTTCTCCCTGGCTTTCGGATGGTCCATATTAGTCGATAAGCCTTTAAAAACGTGTCTACTGATTTCAATATAAAAGTTAGGTGTGTACTGAAATGCAAATGGTTTGCGAAATATCCAGCATACCTAAGTGTGGTTTTTAGCGACGTCTGATGGGAAATTATTACAAGCTGCTGGCGTTTAGAAAATGGAAATAAAAACTATGTTTAAGTTGTTATCCAGCTAGACCAAGATTCTCTACCTTCCTTCCCCTGACACCAATTCATATTTGTATCATCCCTTGTTACAAGACCATTTTAATGTTGGAGATCTTTATGCAATACCTGCCAATTGACATCGCCCATCTATCGGCACATATTTAACGCGAAGATACCCTACACGTATGCATGCGTGCGAAATATTTTTGCAGCGGCAAACTCAAGGTCGCTTAATCAAGTTGACATTAGCATTCTTCCATTGACATTGGAGTTTCAAAATAGTGCGGTTCTCAATTTTGCACGGTGTATTTTCCCTATATTTTGTATAGGTACCTACTTCGACTGCAAGTCAAAGAAATTGTGAATCAACACCACTGAAAAATAGTAAATAAAGGTCACACAACTTGTCGATCGTTTAGTTAGATTCAACAAAATCCCTATATTAAGTTGATTAATTCGCGAAATTTGATGCTTCAGTAAATTTATTAAATACACTTAGGTAGCTTACAGTTTTAACCAAAGCGCAACTACCTTAAAATTAACATATTATAAACAAAAAACTTAAATATACCCTAGGCGACACATAAATAGAGCTAAGACTACAGTTAAATATGTCAACATGTTGGAACGCTTATTAAAAGAAACTTCACCAGAGCGAGAGCGCCCGTTGAGTAGTAAAGTGTTGGTTATTCAAAATCTGACAGTATAAGAGTAGGTAAGCAGTTAGGTAGTAATCTGAAGTGCCTAGATCTCTTGATAGATGTTAAACTGAACACTACAAAGGCAAGTGTCTGCGAGATCTTCTCCGTGGCTTCCCGAACTATGTACTTCCTCATTCTGGGTACGATCCTGTTAGTCAGTATTTGCTACTTAGACAACTGTTCTACTATATCTAAATCTTATATAACACGTGTTTAGTCACATTAATTGCGTCAAGTGTAGTGTAACCTTGTTTAGATCCTTAAAATAAATATACAAATATAAATATTGCTGAACATTTCACACAGCGCTATCTAGCCCAAATTAAGCAGAGCTTGTACTATGGGAACCAGATAACTGATAGAATACTTATATACATTTATTCTTTGTAAATACATACTTATAATATATAGAGAAACAACCAGACCCGGAACAAATATCTGTAGATCATGCAAACATTTGTTCCATACATTACTTAGCATTTACATTGAAATTAATAATCACGATTACTTATGCTCCATAGAAAAAAAGTTGATTAGGTAGCATTCAATCAATAATTCAACACTTTGTATAGTTTTATACCAAAATACATAACATTCACGTTTAGCTCTTCATAGATTAGTTAGCAGGCGAATATTACGTTGATGGGAAATTATGCGATAAACACGATAAAGTACAAATCTGAACGAAGACTGGTCTAGGAATAACTCATTATTATAAATACGGGATTTATCACGTCTTATAGGTGTTTCGACCGACAATGTTTCGGTTCAATTCGTGAACCTTCATCGTTGTGTGTTTGCCTGTACCAAGAACTACTGAAGAGAGCAACAGTGATGATAATGATGATGGTGTATCAACGCGCTGGGCCATCGTTGACTCAATCCCCACCACCGCGCCTGTCTACTCGTGCGCTGAGGGCTGTGGCGCGCAGTGCGAGGCGAGACGTTATTCGGAGCGGTTCGCACTCACCCTGATGAAGGTTCACGAATTGAACCGAAACATTATCGGTCGAAACACCGATAAGACGGTACGTGATAAATCCCGTATTTATAATAATGATTGAAATAAATCACGTAAGTTTTCTAGGAATAACTCATTACAATAATTACACCATTTGTGTTACACTTTGCTAGGTAGGTTAGTTACTGCTCACGGCATGACTGACACAGCTGCAAGGTCGAGAAAAATATGGTTTAAGTTAATATAGGTACACTTGCTTATTTTACATGCTAAGTTGCTAGAGATACGGCTGATATGAAGATGATCATGAAAACAAGATAGGTCGCTCTAGAAATCTATGGTTATTAGTTGATAATGATGAAGAGGTACTAGGGGTTCCAATTTTCACTTAATTTGAAGGGAAGCGTAGCGTAGGAGACGGCCCCTCACATCGATATTATGTTCCTACTACGCACTAGATATCGCGATTTATTTTTTTTATATCAATATTTATTTTATGTTCTTTCTTTTTAGTATATAATATCTGTCAAAAATCAGAAAATATGACGATGTGCGTAATTCGATACTGCAAAAATACATCAAGAAGTCAAGTACAAAAATCATCAGGTGACAGTTTGATTTCAAACTATTGTTTTTTATAACATACTTGAGCAAACGCATAACAATTCATTTTATTTTACTTTTCTACTTTACCATATTTTCAATTATTACATTACTATTATACATTTTGGAATAGAGTATGAATTCTAATAAGTTTTGTAGGTATAAAAGCTGTGTCACGTCTGGTGTAAAATCTATAGGGACGACAGGTTGTTACAATATATTGAACGGAACGCGTAAGCGCCATGAATTTCATGGCGCTTACGTTTTGGTCGCGAGTAAACTAAACTCTCTATGCGATCCAGCGCTGCATGTTTTAATAGTTTGGTTAGATCACATAAATCATGTTTTAGCGCTGCAGCGAACTTTAGTTCTAACTCACCAGCATTTAAAAAAACATTTTTCAAGAATGTTCTTGTCTATCGGTAGAATATTATGTTTAGGGCTCCTCACTATTTGAAAAGGCGCCCTAATAAGCGGTAATGGAGACGAGTGGTGCATAGATTACCACAGTTATTGATGTTGTGAGGCCTGCTCAGCATCATCAGTCACCCTGGAAATCTATGGGGAGGCCTATGTTCAGCAGTGGAGTCCTATTATGGCTGATATTATGACTTAATCGATTGTTGTTACATTTTTTGGGTTCCATAGTCGAACTAAGAACTCCTCATAGTTTCATCATGTCCGACCAGTTACCTGCACAGCCGTTTTACTTGTAGGCTATTACAAGCCACGCTTATGTACGTGACTGCTTGCGTCGACACGTGAGAGCACTAGGTTTTCGGTACTACTCCATAGGTTTTAAACGCAGACACTCGCACGCGGCACGTGATGACCAATGCGAGTGAGAGCGTGTGCAGTGCAGCGGCCATTTTGGCATAATGTTACGTTTTAGTGACGCCTAAGTCCTGAGTCGCAAGTTCATGACTTGATACTCAGGACTTAGGCGTCATGTGAACTTTGTGAACTTCACAAATCCGCACTTTTTATTTTTAATTATGATACATCCGCTGTGACTGCAGAACCCTTTACAGTGCGTGGTTCGACATACGCTTAGTCAATTTATTATTCGACCCGACCGACTACTTACTCAATATCGTAGTCGTCCAATTGACGACAATTAAGGCGCGATTCTACTGCTGCATAGGATGTGCACGCAGACTCTGTGCACGCACGTTAGCTACGTGTCTAGTTTTCACAGCGGAGCACGGATGTTGATCCAAGCTTACGTCACATACGTCAAATCGCTTTGTGAATCTACGCCGCACGATAAAAAAAATTAATTTACAATTTTCAAAAATAAAGTTTTGTTTCTCCTACTTCTAAGTATCAGGATTTATTCAAAACACCATTAAATCAAATAAATAAACATTTTATTATCTATCTTTTAGCATAAACACCATAATACATGTACTTGAACGTTTTGAATGTATGGAAACGAAAATGTTTGTTAAAATATTTCTTAACTGTTAAGAGCTGTAGCGCTAAAAACATTTAGGTACTGTTGTGGGTCTAGTAAGATCCCAAATGACCTTTAACCTTGACCCCTCGCGGAACTTTTCTCATTTTCGTTTTCATAGATTCAAAATATTCAAGTCAATTTATCATGGTGTTTATCCTAAAAGATAGGCCATAAAATGTTTATTTATTCGATTTAATGATGATTTTAATAAATCCTGATACTTAAAAATAAGAAAAACAAAAATTAAATTACGAAAATTCCTAAGAAAGAGAAACTCGTGTTTTCAACCATCGTGCGCCGCTGTGCGCCGCGTTGAACTGCATGGGTGACGCATCCGGGCAGGCGACGCGTGTGTTGGTGACGTCCTCAAGCCATGTATCCGTGCGTATCGTGGCCGTGGGCCTCAATGGATTGATCCGCCTACATTTTCATACAAAGCGAAGCTAAGTCCACATGCGTAGCGCACGGGCAGCGCTGCAGTGGAATCGCGGCTTTTTTCGAGTTGCGTGTTTAGTTATTGTGAACTGACTGAAATAAACTGTTATCTTGATCATCGTACTGTTATTGAGAAACTAGCCATTCATTATTTCCATATTGCCTTCTCTTGTGTCAGTTTATCAATTTTAAAAATATGTATATTTTAACCATTACTTAGGTACCTATACACAATGCTATGTTAATAATCAGGTACCTACTTATACAGGGTGGAAAGTCCAACAAGAAAACTTTCTTGTTTGATAGGAACTGTTGATAGGATTATTCATAACCAATCTAAGAACTTTCGCAACTATTAGGTAAATTTGTACCAAATATTGACAAATTAACAGGTTTTTTTACAAATTATACAGTACGTATCTCCAAGATGTTGAAGAACGGTTCTACATCATCTTGGACATTTATAAAACAAGCACAGTAAAACACCTCGCAAATAACGGCTTTAAAATTATTGTTTAGTTTATAAGGCTTAATGTAGATAGATAGATAGATAGATAATTCCTTTATTGCACACCATTTAAATACAATCATTTATTAGAAAATACACTCTTAAACAATAGGTACAATGGGCGGCCTTATCGCTAAAAGCGATCTCTTCCAGGCAACCTTTGGATGTACACTTGTTTATGCAAATAAATACAGGCTGTTTGGTAATATACTGACGATATTCAAGTGACGGTTTCTCAAAACATACAAAAAGTCTTCTAGAAAAAAACTACTAGATATATTATCAAATTTTAAAGAAAATCGACTAAGTTTAGATGATTAATTCGATATAAAACTTACTGCCTCCTCTTGCAGTCGACATCCAAATATAAAGGCCAATTTGATATCTCTTTCGGAAATGGCTGCGGGTTATTGGTTAGAAAGGGACAACAAGAGATATCTCGAGACGTCATTAATACATTATCTGTGGTTAGATGGCAAGCATTATGCAAGAGCACAACATAAGTTTATTAAAGTGTTTGTCATGCCAAAATAAATTTCACATTTCTATGGTAAACATTTCACTATCAAACACCCTATATTTAGTATATTTTTATCTTCAAACAAAGAACCGCACAGTTAATTCGTTTGAGAGCTACCCTGCCACGGACAAATAAATGCTTGAAGCTTATGAGACTCCTGTGCAAAAAACAACGATTCGGTTAAAACCTTCAACGTCTAAAAAGTGTCCAGTTTTTGCGAAAAACTAGAATCAAGTAAGTACCTACCGGTACCTATGCAAAACATACATACTAAGTGTTATTTTAATTTAGGCATATTACTTAGAGCCTTACCGAGTTTTTATAGTTCTACTTAGTTGAGTAATAGTAGCTTTGCTCAATGGGCCAAAATCACGCACCAACAGTAACCAAAATATCGAATTTGACATTTGTGGTCAGCTATCCACTGGAGCACTGGACTCTCGTGCTTACTTTTCATTCATTAAGGTGGACAATCAACCTTGTTTCTTTTTTTTGTCTTGATTACTGATGAACAGTGAAATATCCTTGTGTTCCAAACTGTAGAGTTGTATGTAACGTGCTTTTCCAGCCAAAGATAGCAAGCTAAATGGATGTACCTAAGTGGCATACTGGTTCGATATGAGGAAATTCGGGTGCCTATATTATGAAAATGATGACGTCAGAATTGTTATCATTTATCATCCATGTAAATGTAGCTACGCGATTACGTTTCCACGTCCACGGACATAAATTCAGGCGCAAGGGAAAGAATCCCTTCGATTTCTAGAAAATGGACGTTACATAACGCTACAGTTTGAAACACAAGGATAAATTTGTGTCAATTTAACTGCCTGTTCCGCGACCAAGCCAAAAAAATAGCTCGTTGTTCATTTTAATTATTCTCTTACAAAAAGGAAACTCCAGTGGATAGTTGACTACAAACAAGTTCACACAATCAAGTACTTATACAGATTCCAATAAATTTGACCTTCCCGAACCTTGTTATAAAGACGGAAGAAGTCTGAAGTCGGGAATTATTTACGGAAAGACAGCTGTCCAGTCCCTCACTTTGCCTCCACATCGTGCAAAATTATAACAACAAATTATCACATTGTGACGACCTTGCGTCATGTATGAGGCTCGGGCGTGGCGAGAGATATTTTTAAATTTTCCTGAATAATTAAACAGAACATCGACCAAACGCTCCATTGAACAGAAATCCATCCAGTCGAGCGTTTCAATATTCTGACAACATTAATCAGAAACAATACCAGTTTTAGACATGTGATATGCTCATAAAAGGTGCTTTTACGAGGCGGACTGAATCCATACTGGATCCTTTCTCTACCTGACTGTTTATTCAAGGACATTTTTAATGACAACCAAACCTCACCCCTAGCTCAGGATGACCAAGAAAATACCGTATGACGTAACGTCTCACGGCTTTTACCAAGAACTTGAGTGCATTAAACTCATTTAGGTAGTCGATTTTACATGGACTTTTCGGTGTCCTTGTAGCGGACAGGCATCCAAGAGCAATGTCATCCAGGAATAGATAGAATATCGTCATTGAAAATCTGTTGAAAACTTGCCAGATATCAAACAGAGACAGCCGAACCGAAATACACCAACGATCTACAATGCCGCTAAGCTAGATAATAGAGAAAAATGCTAATATTCTTATGCAAAATTCATTTTGGCAAAACAGTACCTATATACATTACTTTTCTCGTTAGGTTGTAAATAGATCTTTTGAACGAACAATTGTTTGTATAATTCCGACAATAAAATGTGCATATATTATGGACGAACAAATGCTTTGGAACAATATCTTGGCTGCCCGAAGCCCCGAACAATCTAGATAGGTATAGGTGGTACCTTACCAATCTAATGTAAAGGATGGCTCTAGTTTTAAATGATTAACTAATACTTTAGGCCTACTGCCTTCCATCTACATTAAAATATTATGAACTCTACATGCACTATCAATAGGTAGGTATTAATTTCATAGGTAAGGCGATATTGTGTTTATGTTGATTAGGCACAATACTTGTCTACCTTAAAAAAACAGTGGAAAATACATTTTTATTTTTAAATTTAAACGCGTTTACCTTTTAGAAACGTTATGACGTCAGTCTATCTATCTATGTCAAGTCTATGTATATTTTTTCTATACAGGGTTACAGGAAAAATCGTGCTAGATCCGTTAAGGGCGTGGAGTACCCATCATTTCTGACTTATTTCACTATGACACACCCTACCCTAAACTTAACCCTTTTCGAGATATTCGACTTTTAATTTTTTTATTGAAAATTGCCGATTTTTAGGCTACTAAATTTATTTTTGTTTATTTTGTGTATCTTATTATTATTATTATTGCATTTTTACATGTGTAATAAGATGCTTTAGGACGTCTATCATTAAAATAGTGCATAAGTTAATTGAATAGACCGTAGTAGACAAGTGAAAGTTAAGAAATAAAAAAAAATATTAGAAAGTTTATTTTTCTCTAAGGGATATCTAAAAAAAATATTATGGCAATTGTTCGGCAGATGTTTTTTAAAATATCTACGTTTCATCAGCTATCTAACGAGGTATAATAATCTAGGGTTTTATTCAAATGCATTGAAAAAAAATTAGTTTTATAGGCGACAGTGGAGAAGAAAATTTATACTTAGCCCTAAAAAGTAAAATAAAATAATAGGTAAGCATGAAATGCCATTTATTAAAGATTTTCACACAACTTTTTCTTATTCTACAGTTCATGTTCAACATGGCCGCCTCTATTTCTGATACATTGTCGCATCCTTCTACGGAGACCAGTCTTTACTACTCCAGTGGTTAACGTGGTCCTCATTTTATTGGCTGCATCCACAATCCTTTCTCGTAAGTCTTCCACAGACGAAACTGGATTCGGCTCGCTGTACACAAGACTTTTCATGCACCCCCACACGTGAAAATCCATGGGGGTTAGGTCCGGACTTCTTGCTGGCCATGGCAACGGTCCACCTCGTCCTATCCATTTGTTTGGATAATTTGTGTCCAGCCAGTCTCTGACACTTCTCCTGAAATGGGCAGGGCAGCCATCGTGTTGGAACCACATGTCCCTGATCAGGTTGAGTGGCAGATCATCCAGCAAATCACTTAAGTCTGCTCTCAGGAAATTTTCGTAGCTTTCCCCATTTAGATTATCCGGGAGAAAGTAAGGTCCAATCAAATAATTGGAGATAATGCCCATCCACACATTCACGCTGAATCTTCGTTGGGACCCCTTCACTCTTTTCTTATTGGGATTCCTTAGCTCTTTTGGGGCCCAGTAATGGGCGTTGTGATAGTTAGTTATGCCATCTTTATCAAATTTGGACTCATCCGTCCACAAGATATTTCTTAGAAAATCTGGGTCTTCTACGTCAGCATTTAGCATAAATCTGCAAAAGTCCAATCTTCTCGCGGGGTCTCCTTCTTCAATAACGTGTACCGGCGTGTAATGGTACGGGTATAGGCCAGCAGTATGCACTGTAAACCACACTCTCCATTGCGAAAGTCCCAGATCACGGGCAACAATATTAGTGGAAGTAGTCGGATCCGCTCGAAAGCGTTGCACTATCTCATTGTCCTGTTCTTCGTCATCAATTCGTGGTCTTCCCATGTCTGTATTTCGTCTCAAAACAGAGCCAGTTTCTCGAAGTCTTCGATAGACTCTGTCAAAAACGGCCACATCCGGCACTCGACGACCGGGGTAGCGAGTTATGTATTCGTTGCGAGCTTTTACTTTTTTTCCACGAAATGTAATACAAACCCTAGATTGTTATACCTCGTTAGATAGCTGATGAAACGTAGATATTTTAAAAAACATCTGCCGAACCATTGCCATAATATTTTTTTTAGATATCCCTTAGAGAAAAATAAACTTTCTAATATTTTTTTTTATTTCTTAACTTTCACTTGTCTACTACGGTCTATTCAATTAACTTATGCACTATTTTAATGATTGACGTCCTAAAGCATCTTATTACACATGTAAAAATGCAATAATAATAATAATAAGATACACAAAATAAACAAAAATAAATTTAGTAGCCTAAAAATCGGCAATTTTCAATAAAAAAATTAAAAGTCGAATATCTCGAAAAGGGTTAAGTTTAGGGTAGGGTGTTTCATAGTGAAATAAGTCAGAAATGATGGGTACTCCACGCCCTTAACGGATCTAGCACGATTTTTCCTGTAACCCTGTATATATTTTTATTATATATATTATAGTATATTTTTATCCTTTTATCGGAAATAAAATAATTTATTATATTTTCTCTTTCGTGATAAAACTCGTGTGTAGATATAAGTTTACTGTCCATTAAGTCTAAACTGAACTTTATTGAGCGAGCGAAGCGAGATCTCTAAATCAACTTGGGCAAATCGGTGTTGTATGTATGTATTATGTATTGTAGTTTGTCCGAGGATAACTTTCGAAGCGTTGATCCGATCATCGTGAAATTTGATACAATAGGTAGGTAGTGATGGCACAATTTAGGTGTGACTAAATAAGCTAAAAATGTTGGGGGGTTGTTGAGATATTGGGGTTCAAGAGGAGTAAAAAAAATATTAGACAAGTGGCACATCAAATGAAAGGTCTTTATTAGTACATTTAGACTCCGTTTTTATTTTTAGTAAAGTCCTTATGGTTTTTGAGTTATTAGCCATAATAAAAACTGAACTTTGACCAAATTCACAGGATACACCAGTGACCCCATAGTGTTGTAATTTGGTATACGTGTAGCTTAAGTAACAAAAATATAGGCAAAAGTCTGAAACCCAGAATAACTGCAATTTGTACATGAACTCCCGTTACCTGTAATTTGAATGAGACTGTAGGTCAAGTAAGTTGGTTATTTATTTCGTGGCACTATTTTTATAGTCAAAGATTACAAATAATACTCTTTTGTCGGAGAATCGCGAGATCTGAGTTCGGGGCGAACCACTAGTATTAAACATTTTCGGAACTTAAGGCTATATGAACTGCGTGCAAAGTCGGGGCGGATTACTAGTTTTTCATAAATCGATGTCGGGTAGAGCGACGACTTGCGCAAAGCGGTAGAGCCGAAGATAGGGTTCTTTGGCACGCATTTTAGGGAGAGCTCAACGGAAAACAGAACCTTATTAAAGAGTTGTTTTTAGATCCCGTTCGTCCGCGTGATTACGTCATATCTCATATATTATGGCGTCTATGATACAAAATAGCTATCGTTTAGAGTTTCGACGACATACGAAACATGATTTTGTACAGAGAACCGACCTCTAGAAATTAACTGATGCGACCCTATATTAGCAGTTTATTTATTTTACCTTAAATATTGAAATTTAAAAAACATTCTGAACACAAAACCACTAAATTTTTTTTGTATTTGTAAGAGGAATACAATTAATGAAAGCATTGTTCAATTTCATATCTTTAAAACCTTCAAAATTTAGATTTGACCATGATGATTTCCTATTAAATGCGGTAAAGTATTTTTGGATTATTATTTTTAAACAAATTAGAAATCATTATATTTGTTGACATTAGCGGGTTGACCATTAAAATGTATTTACTATTAGTTAAGTAACAAAAGGTAGGTAGATTGACACACTACGCAAATGTCACCAGCATCAACGAACGTAATCTTTACGTGAGATAACAGTTGTTAAGCACGCATGATATTAAATACTGACACTAGATCCGAGAGCATCAAATACTTGTGTACTGAGACACTCCCTCATGTCAGGTAAGCCGATAATGAAATTAAAACAAAAAGTTTACGACTTTGACGATTTTGTACCTAGAACTAAATTCTCAAACCTTTTTTATATGTCAATTGGACAAATTGTTTTTAGGGTTTCGTACCTCAAAAGGTAAAAAAGAACCCTTATAAGATCACTCTCACTTTCGTCTGTCTGTCCGTGTGTCACCACCGATTTTCTGAGGAACGGGTGGACCTAGCAAGTTGAAATTTATACCAGATACTGAGATCTAATAGTCCCTAGTAGGTGTACAAAAATCAAGTCAACAGGATAAAAAGATATAGGTAACTAAATTTAGATTTCGCGAAAACTTGTAAGTACCAAAATTTCCCTTAATTTTCAACTTTTTTTATTTTTCGGAATTTTCCCTTTACTTGTGCTGTAAGACCTTGCTTTTAACAAAAATTGACAATTCTAGGTCAACCGGAAGTACCCTATAGGTTTTGGGTAGTTCCTGTTGACCTAGAATCACGAAATTTGGCAAAAAGCAAGGTCTTACAGCGCAAATAAAAGAAAATTCTAAAAATAAAAAAGTTGCAATTTAAAGAGTGTTCCCATACATACATAGTTGACGCCAATTACGATAGTCCTCTGAATTGGCGCTCATACAATTTAGAGGACAATGTAGGTACGGAACCTTCGGCGCACGAGTTCGACTCGCACTTGACCGATTTTTTTTATTGTAATTCACAATTTACATAATTTCACAGTTACAAAACTGGTGAAAATAAACATAAATTTGTCTGAACACATAAGAACCTAAATGCCAGATTGTTAAAATGGTCGTGTTACCAAAGTATAATCAAATTTGTACTAATGTATTGGTGAAATGTTATGAAAATAACCGAATGATGACCTCGTGAGTGCCTTCCAAAACCCAGTACGCCGGTTATCACCCATGATAAGATATCAGTCTTTAGACAAGGAGCCAAAAGATAATTTTCATCGTTTTATCTAACAAATTCGAGCGTTCAACTTGAATCTCCAAAAATTTACATATACCTACTTATTGTTTTCGACAAAGGCAAACATTTATAATCAAGTGTGACCAAAGCAACCAATATACAAGGTGTCCTAAGAATTCGTCTCAATTGTTTTACACTTTATTGTATAAAATAATGTTAGGAAAGCTATGCGATGTAGAATTTACACGTATTCCGTAAAACATTCGCAAGTATTCAGTAACATCATTTAAAGTAATATTGGCAGAGTAGGATAAAAGCCTTATTGTGTTACAAAACATGAAGCCTTCGTTCGATACACCTGAGTGACTTGAGAACGTTTTGAAATATTTACCTAACCAGGGCCCCGTTATACATACTGAAAATACTTTCTTATACAAGTACTTTCCTATATCAAATTGTCTATAAGACAAAGTAGATTCCAAGAACTGAATTGTAAATTCTGTCAACCATGGATAACTAATACTTGTGGTTCGCCCCGAACTGAGATCTCGCGAAACCCCCAAAATAAATATTATTCTTAGGGCGACTTGCACAACGATGCCTAAACGTATTTAGTGGCTACATATGATTTAAGGAGTTGTCAAATCATACAAATAGTTCAAATTTAAACATGTTTAGTCGCCTTTAGTGATCTTTATGCATGCCGGCTTTAATCTTTGACTAATAAATTGGTGCCACGAAATGCATAACCAACCTACTTGACCTACAGTTTCATTCAAATTAGATGTAACGGGGGTTCTTGTTAATTGGTTATTTTTTTTTGGGGTACAAATGGCAGTTATTCTGGATTTCAGTCTTTTGCCTATATTTGTGTCACTAAAGCTACACGAATTCCTAATTTCAGCATTGTGCGGTCACTGGTGTACCCTGTGAATTTTGTCAAAGTTTTGTTTTTATTATGGCTAATAACTCAAAAACTACAATAATTAAACTAAAAATAAAAACGGGGTTCAAATGTACTAATGAATACCTTTCATTTGACGTCCCACTTGACCTAATAGTCTCATTTTCATTTTTTTTTTTTACCCCTCTTGAACCCCAACAATCCCAATATCTCAACAACCCCCCCAATATTTTTAGCTCATTGAGTCACACCAAAATTGTGCCATCACTACCTACGTATATACCAAATTTCATGATGATCGGATACGAAAGTTATCCTCGGACAAACAAACATACACACATACAACGCCGATTTGCCCAAGTTGATTTGGAGATCTCGCTTCGCTCGATCAATAAAATTAGTGGCACTCTGGGAGTGCCGACAGAAGTGAAAACTTGAACAGACTACTGCAGTGTAGATACATAAAATTATTGTTAGTAGGTAGGTACACAAAGAGATACATTATAAAATAAGGCAGTATTGGAGCACGAGAACATCTACTGAGGCACCCATGACAGATGAGCTAATGTTCTCTAAGAACTACCCCAGTAAAATAAGCTTTCTAAAATAAAAAAGTGGCACTCCGGTAGTGCCGATAGAAGTGATAACTTGAACAATTACGAGATAATTATACAAAACGTGTCGGTAACGGTAACGGTAACAGCGTCACGAGTTCAATGGTTTTTTCCCATCTCAAACAGATACTTATATACAAAGGTGTCGGTAACGGTAACAGTGTCGCGAGGTCAATGATTTTTTCCCATCTCAAACAGATACTTATATACAAAGGTGTCGGTAAAGGTAACAGTGTCGCGAGGTCAATGATTTTTTCCCATCTCAAACAGATACTTATATACAAAGGTGTCGGTAAAGGTAACAGTGTCGCGAGGTCAATGATTTTTTCCCATCTCAAACAGATACTTATATACAAAGGTGTCGGTAAAGGTAACAGTGTCCCGAGTTCAATGGTTTTTACCCATCTCAAAAAATGCCCAACGCGCCTAAAGAAGTTTTCACTTCAATAAACGTGTACATACATAGATGATAGGTATACTTAACATTTAAAAATTAACGCACTTGTCGAAATATCATTGTACACACGGCTACACATCAAGCTATAATTTCCAGTCTATGCTGACCTCTCATTGTACGGAAAACCTACACAATGCGAGGTCAGCTTATACTGGAACCGTATAGCTTGAGGTGTAGCCGTGTGTACAAAGCGTTTACAATTTCTTCATAATTAAATTATATTCTTAAATATAGTTTAAATAAATAAATATTGCTGCACATTTCACACAGCGCTATCTAGCCCCAAACTAAGCAGAGTACTATGACTGATAGAATACTTATATACTTTTTTTTTAATACATACTTATAATATATAGAAAAACAACCAGACCCAGAACAAATATATGTAGGTTATGTAAACAATTGTTCCGATAGGAATCGAATCCACTAACTCCTGCGTCGCAGCCGGCTGTTCGCCCACTGCGCCACGGAGGTCGTCTCGAATTATGGAGGAGTTTGGATTGGAAGTTATTCGAAGTGATTCAAACGGAGCAACAAAATATTCGTACGTTACTAATAACTTTAAGACTTATACTATAAAATCCTTGAATGAGTTTGCCGACCTTAAAGTAGGTAATAAAACATTCGCTTTGAACTATTCCGTCCTAGCTATTAATATTGAAAACAACTAAAGCGGTCGTTGTAATAATAGTTGTATAAACGATTTGCAAGAATAGAAAAATAACAAGTATGTATTCACTACCACACTATCCGCGCAAGTCCATCACTAAGCACTTTTAAGCATAAGAGTCAAAGAGCCATTACCTGTCCTTGTAAATGTTTAGGTTATTATGTATAAGTAGGTATATTATGTATATTTTTTGTCTAATTTCTTACGTATTTTTTGTATAATGTGTTATGTTTATCTGTAATTGATCGAGCGAAGCGAGATCTCCAAATCAACTTGGGCAAATCGGCGTTGTATGTATGTTTGTTTGTCCGAGGATAACTTTCGAAGCGTTTATCCGATCATCATGAAATTTGGTATATAGGTATGTAATGATGGCACAATTTTGGTGCGACTCAATGAGCTAAAAATTTTGGGGGGTTGTTGAGACATTGGGGTTCAAGAGGGGTAAAAAAAATGAAAATGAGACTATTAGTTCAAGTGAGACGTCAAATGAAAGGTCTTCATTAGTACATTTCGACCCCGTTTTTATTTTTAGTGAAGTTTTAGTTATTAGCCATAATAAAAACTAAACTTTGATAAAATTCACTGGGTACACCAGTGACCCCACAATGCTGTAATTTGATATGTAGCTTAAGTATCACAAATATAGGCAAAAGTCTGAAATCTAAAATAACTGCAATTTGTACCCCAAAAAAGGGTAACCAATTAACATGAACTCCCGTTACCTGTAATTTGAATGAAGCTGTAGGTCAAGTAAGTTGGTTAGTTATTTCGTGGCACTATTTTGATAGTCAAAGATTACGAATATTTTTTTTTGTTTTTATGGTAGACTCGCGAGATCTCAGTTCGGGGCGAACCACTAGTGTAGGTATAGTTTATAGGTATTATTTTTAATATGTATAAGTATTTTATCTATTATGGTATATTATGTATACGTTTTAGTATTTTCCTCCAATGCCCTTTTCTGTGCACGTACCCACTACTATAATCGACTATCTCTATCTTCAAAGATTTGCTGGAAGAAAACTTTTATTAGGGTTAAGCTCGCCTTTGTACATGCCCATTTTGTAAGCTGTTTCTGTCTGTACATTTATTTGTGTACAATAAAGAATAAGAACATGAATATTCTTATCCATCTTTCAGTAGCATATCAGAGACTTGCCAAAATAAAGAAGAGAAAATGTGAAGTGTCAGTTCAGAGTTAGACGCAGAGTAGGCGCCAATTTATGCAATTGGAAACAAAATTAATCATGTGATATTTTATTATACTCAATAATAATTTTCCAGTTTAGCTTAATTAGAGATTTGATGGACTTTACCTGTTCAAACTCGAATAAGGTCAACAAAGTGACTATATTTAGCAATAGTAAGAAAGATATTGAAATACAAATGATTCAAGTGGGAAGTTTTTAAACAACTATTGTATTAAATCTCAAAAATCCCAATCGGTCGTTACTGAAACATCTTGACTCTAAGTAGACAATATTTCCATCGTCAAAATTAGCACACGTACTCTAATTTGTATAGTAGGACATCACGATGCGTACGTCGTTTAAATACATTTCAATTGAAGAGAATTAAGCTTGTCAGAGGCAATTACGTAAATCGGTAGAAAAGCAAAGAGGATCGAATACACGACAAAACCCAAGTTTCAGTGCAAACAAAATGTAACAACAACTTGTTTATCAAAGCTAATACAATATACCAAGGGATGTTATCTTGCAGAATTCAACACAAGGATTATTATTTTCGTTAACGTGACTCAATTTGTGTATCTAAATTTCGCATCCGAACATTTTGCATTTATTTTGTTATCGAATCGAATTTAAAGAGGATGTTGCAGTTCCTCGTTTGCTTATTAGCAATGTTAAGAATATTCGGCACGTATGTAGGTAAACGCGCGTAGGTATCTACATGTATGTACGTAATATACGTATATACGTAACGAATATGCTTTCTCACACGCCTCAAGGCTAGCAGACAGTTGCGAGAACGAACGTACCATTATTGGTAGCAAGACTTAGCAAAAATCTTCTGAGGTTTAATTGAACCTAACTTTAAAGTTCAATTAAACCTCAGAAGATACCTCGTTAAATAAGGTTCTAGTTCAATAAATCAGGTGTATAATGCAAAAGGTAAACTCTGCTGAAAACAGTATAAAATCAGACAAACATTTTCGATTTCAACATTAATATCCATACTCTACTTTGACAATGATAAAATGGTTTCGGGCAAAAATTTTGCAATATATTTTTTTGCTCATGGTAATACAATAACTGGTAGCTATAAAGAAATACATATTATATATCACATCAAGACACAATAAGAGCGAGGTCTAGATTATATCTGTCTCGAAATGACTCGTGGAGTACAAAGAGCTACCATTGGCATCGAGACCTTTATATAGGTACATTATCTAAAACAGCTATACTCAAAGTGTGCTCCGCGGAGCCCTAGGGTTCCGCAAGGCCTCTGAGGGGGCTCCACGAGAATACAGATAATAATGAGTAAAAAATCAAAAATACTCCGCTCGTATCTACGGTAGCGACGCGCGCGATCGCGACACCATTTGAAGCGCGTTTGAAAAATCCTTTTTTACCCTTGCAAAAGCCCAAAAGTAACTCAAACGAGATATATGAATCGTTTTAAGTAATGTCATCAGACACCAGTATGGAGTCACTGTCCAAAACGATGCCTCTCAATGATTTTTGGCGCAGAATCCGTGACGAAATTCCACTTCTTGCCACAATGGCCTGAATGTTCTTCTGCCGTTCCCAACAACATACCTGTGCAAATCACGATGTTTTTTCAACCTATGCAGCTAAAAAAACAAAATAATATAGGAATAGACTGAACGCGGAACCTGATATGAAACTTCAACTCTCTTTGAGATGAAAAATAAGAAACAGTTTCATACCTCCCATTAGATATTTTATTATTATGCAACTGTTACATTTTAACATTATTATTAATAAAGAATTTTCGTAAACAAATTTTTGTTTATTTTAGGGCTCCGTCAAATATTTCGCTTTCCAAAAGGGTTCAGTCACTAAAAAAGTTTGAGAACCGCTGATCTAAAACATTCAACAGGACTCGCCTGGTTTTGAACCTGAGCCGGATTTACCCTATTCATGGTCCAATCGACATTAATTGAGTGAGTAGGTAATGTCAACTGAATAAAACAGGAAAAAATTTAATACAACAATGACTTCATTAAAAGCTTGTTCATAATAAATTCCTTATCCACAACATAATTTTGCTATAAAAGACACGTAGACATCAAAGCCGAAATAAACGCAAAGTATCGTTATGATATAAAGCGATTTGCGTCACTGAAACATTCGGACAGGATTCGGGTAATCGTAAAATGCGAATTTTAGCCGTTTGTTTGGGAGAACTTGATGACGTACTGGCATAAACATCGAAACATACGTTTTAGAGACATCAATGTTCCAAATATCTCATAGATTGTAATGTAAGCTGTTATTTACGACAAAAACATCTATTTTAAATCTGCTAAATAACAAGCTGCTAAATTGAGATTCTGACGAAGAAACCCCACAATATTCAAGGAAGTCGCCCGCACTGAACACCAATATTTTCGTCTGCTGACTGCAAAACCCACGTACATTTTGATTAATTACATTCGTGTGGGTTATAAATTAAACTTACATAATAATATATGCGATATACAAATGTACTTATGGGATCAAAAATAACATAAGAGAAGTGTGCAAGTGATGGCAAGATGAAACAATACATTCATTCTTCATTTGTCTGGCAATGATGAGTGAGCGCGGCAAAGCATTCCACTTTATTAGGAAGCCACGTATTAAGCCGTTCGGTGGGCCCACGTGCCGCCTTCGTGCACCGCACCGTACCTACCACTCGTGTGGTGTGAACCACATCAAATAGTACATGTACGTATATACAATATACATATTCATTGAACAAAACATAATCTTTATGTAGTTCCGGGCCAAATCATCTGCGTGAATCAACTCCGTGTTGCCAAATGCCCGCCTGAAGATACTATTAATTATCAACTTTCTAATTCTAAATGATTTAGATCGCTTAGCTATAAAAATAAACCAATATCATTTGTTACATCGATATTTTAATTTCATCGTAATTTTATGGAAGATCAATACATGATGACAATTACTGAAATTAACTGACTTTTATACACTTCAACTTTCAATGCTATAGGCACTCAATATAATAGATCTAGACGTGAACATTTTAATATTAATACGCACAGATATAAAAAGACGATTTCGCAAATACACATACTGTCACACTAATGTTTAATAATATCCAAAATGGATTTAAAATGTTCACATTAGAATGTCCTCTCTCCATATTGTGTTGATGAGCAAGGTGTGAAGCTACTGGAATTAAGACTTGCTTGCAATGCCAGATATGGATCGCCAGGACCTACTCCGGGGACACGATCACTTTTGCTACTATGTACAATGACTGCGAAGGATGCATACAATGCAATTATGAAAAACCTTAATTTTAAATAACATTTCGATAATAAATTTACTAGAAAACCGAAAATTTAGCCATTACGCCGTATTAAAGGAAGTAAGCAACGCAAACGTTTCCAATGTTAGGTATAATACTAGTAGAATTATTTTTAGAAACAATGTCCGAGTGGTAAATGTCGATCTCTTCAAAACAAGTTTAACAAACTAAACACAATACATAAATGAATTCTCACGGAAAAACTGTCATCAACGTATCATCCATAACAAAAGACGTGATACTCTTGAGAATAAATTACAGTTAGCTTGTTTTTGCTCAAAATCTCTCCTATTCATTCTTTCAGTAACATAACAACTCTATTGCACAGTATTATCAGTGATCACTACAATTTTAACTATACGCGGTATTTTACCTTCTATGATTTACACAAACGCAACTAATAAGGGCCCACTTTGCATAAAAACGTTTTTAAGTCCAGGACCGCGACTTCTGTTCTGGACTCAAAAGCGTAAATTTTATAAGCTTGGTGATGTGGACTCTCAACTTGATAAAATGTAGCATCCCTGAATATTAACCAATAGTAAGAAATGACTAGTTTTTTTTTTATAAAACCACATTGGTCGTAAATATATTTAAAAATCAAGCAAGATACATAATAGAATATTTTATAATACACATTATATATATAAGATCTTCTAAATTTGGACATGGTGTCTCAGGCAGGAAAAATGGTTAAGCCTTTTGAATCACCCTTTTTATGTTCTTTGTGTAATTGTTTAGAATTTATGGTTATCGTTTTTAAACTCTCATTATTATCGTTGTACAACATTTCAAGATTAATGATTCAGAAACAATTAAGGTAAGCTTGATAGAATTTACCATTTGCTTCGTACCCATAAAGATTGAACATAATACCAACATGCATAGAAAAGATAAAAAATTATGGCACCAATTAAAACTTAAACTTAAAGAACCAATTACTAGCACGAAAGGTGAGAAACTTCATTAGTCTATGATATTTCACCAGTGGGACATTGTTTCATTGACAGAATAGCTAAGGTTTAGATACATTAGATTTTAGGTATTACATAATCACGCAATATACAATTTCGTTTTTGTTTGTTTATAAATAGGTAGTAGATTATAGAATCAAATGACATACCTACAATGCACAAATTCACAAATGACACTATTTGTTATTACAAACAATTTGATATGATTTTACATGTTTACTATCACTTAAATTCTCAAAGTTGATTTATTAGGATAGTTTCTAAAGGCAACTAGCCGCGATTGGCTTTGTAAGTTAATATTATAACTTTAGGTTGTTTAAGATCAATGTGCAAGGGGAGACTCCCTGTGTTCAACCTAAAAGCTATAACCACAAATGCTCACAATGTCCACAATGTAAAATGCACTACAAATTACTAGATAATTATTTGTACAGCTTGGATTCAAAGTCCTACATCTAATAGCTAACAAACTTTATAGTAAACATTGCCAAAATTACATTGCTGTATTTGCTTACTTCAAACTGTGATGGGACTGAACGTTCCAAATTAAGGACATTTTGATCCATTGTTTAAACTTATTGATAACATCAGTCTCAATTATAAGATATAGCCACAAAATCGGCCGTAATGATCCATATAAAACAATTACAAACATATTCCTATTACAATTGAAAACATGTTTTAATATATACTTTGTATAAAAATTCTCTCATGATTTTATTTGTGCAGAATTCCATCAATTCGAAATGCACTTACTAAGAGTAAAGTAGACGTTAGACACACAGAACAGTTTTCACATGAATAGGAATTTGTGTAATAGAAAAACTGTAAATATTATTGCTTTTATTTAGTAGAGCTGATGCTAACAATAAGATGAATATGGTGCCAGCATAGGTCTGCTTGTGATAGATAAAGAGTTAAAGTTTAGTGGTTAATATATGATTTACTGACTATTAAATAAAAATAACTTCGCTTACCACTAGAAAATAAGGAACGAATGCATATTACACTTAAATTAAATGAACCCTCACATCAGATCACAAACACATAAGGTCAAATTGCACAAGTGAACACAACTACCTACATGAATACAAATACAATAAATTAATCTCTTTAATATTTGATAGATATTCCCTTACTTAAAAATATCAACTGATACAACAATATAACTGCTATAAATAAAACCAATAACAAAAGTCAATTCTTTAAAATTACAACATTTAAAGACAATTAAAACACAATGATTCAAAAAGTTCATCTAGTACATGTCCCAAATTATTCATTGATTGATCTAGATTCTAGATTGTGATTATTGTGAAATCAAAATGTATGAAGCTCGAGTATAGAAATGTAACTTAGTAGATACCTAGGAATATTGACAACATGATTTAACTATTAATAGTAAACATATGTTAGTACTCTCTGTGTCTTTGCGTTACAGCAAATGAAGAGTATGTTTCACATTAATTAACATTGTAGGATAATCATACTCCAACCAATAGTAACTTGCTGTATAAACATAAGGTAACTAGGTATCATTAAACGGTAAACACAGGAATATCACCAGTACAGGACTGCTTCACTTCAACTATTTCCTATGTCAATATTAAAGGGCACTAAGCAAATGAATGCCACCAAAATATCAGAAATTGGTTCTATGATCATCTTGCCTACTCCAAAATAATCGGCATTGGTAACCGACCGACGGGCGCTTAGTGTCTATGCTCACTCGCAGCCGCCAAAGAGACGCACACGTCACCTTTCCACGACACACTGTCACGGAAGATTCACTAATACAAAACACCTACTCACGGGAGCGTCCGCTCGCAGGCATCGACCACCTGCTCAGAACTCGGCGAACTCCTTGGCACACTTCTCAGTGGATGAGATACGTAGAGCCTCCTCCTCATAGTCGTCGAAGTTGCTGGTGTCGCCAGGGCCCCGGCAGCGCGGGATGAACGGCGCTTCGATTTTCTTCTGGAATACCGCGATCCAGTCGGTGCTAGCGAACCATCTATGTCCCTTTATGTCATTCACGCCCGCCTTCAGGTTACCATAGCGTTTGGTCAGATCCACCTGCAGCAGATTGCGCAGGAGATCCTTCAGATCCGAGCCAAAATGAGAGGGGAAACGAACCTTACCCGACACGATCTTCTCGTAGATCTGAATCGGTTGGTCGGCGAAGAACGGTGGGTAGCCAGCGGCCATTTCGTAGACTAGGACGCCGAGGGCCCACCAGTCCACGGCTTTGTTGTAGCCCTTGGAAAGGATGATCTCCGGCGCCAGGTACTCGGGCGTTCCGCAGAGCGTCCACGTACGACCCTTGACGCGCTTGGCGAAGCCGAAGTCTGTGACTTTGAGATAACCTTGCGAGTCGATGAGGAGGTTCTCGGGCTTGAGGTCCCGGTAGATGAGGTCCAGATAGTGCAGGTACTCGAAGGCCAGCACGATCTGCGCCGCGTAGAAGCGCGAGTGCGGCTCCGAGAAGCGGCCCACTTTGCGGAGGTGGGAGAACATCTCACCGCCAGGAACATACTCCAGCACCATGTACAAGTTCGAGTTATCTTTGAAGTGGAACTTTAGGCTCACCAGAAACGGGAACTGGATCGCTTGCAAGATTCGCTTCTCGTTCAGCGTATGCTCGACCTGCTTTAGTTTCACTACTTTTTGTTTGTCTAAAATTTTCATAGCGTAATATTCTTTCGTCGGCTTATGTTGGACTATCATGACCCGACCGAAAGATCCGGTGCCTAGAGTTTTTATCCGCTCGAAATCGTTCAGTCCGGCGGTGTTGGTAGGATTCTTCTTCCATTTCTCCTCGAAGTCCTCCTTGGCCTGGTCGAGAAACTCCTTGACGCTTTCAGCGGCGTCCACCTTCTTGTTGGCGGTGGTAGCATTGTTGCCCATGGCTCACACCACTAACTAGTCCGCCACCCTAGATTTGCCGTTATTAGAGGCCGCCTTGCTGCACTAATCGATGCCTGCTGTGCGACCGCGTAAGAAACGGGGCAGGTCAGCACAGACCAATTTGAAACGAGTACATTCTCTATTTTGATGCACGATTACACGTCACAAAACACACTCGATGTAGACACTCATTGACACGTAAATTCCAAGCACGAAAACCACAAAAATACTTTGTCACATCCACAAGAAATAAAATGGCTTCCACACAGTTCCTTCCACTGTTCCACAACCGGACTCGATCGACAGAGCGAGATCGTCCCGAACGAGCGAGCGAGCGAACGAGCGAACGATTTCACTCATGGACGTCGCTTAGTAAAAAAAATGTTGCCACTTTTTAATTAAATTTCTACCAAAAACCAAGAAATTCTACTATGTGTTATTTTATTTTTTACTAGAGGTTCGCCCCGAACTGAGATCTCGCGAGTCTCCCATAAAAACAAAAAAAAATTGTTAGTTTGACTATCAAAATAGTGAACGAAGTGCATAACCAACTTGACTACAATATAAAAATACTTGACCTACAATTTCCTTTAAATTACAGTTGGTTCATGTTAATTGTTTACTTTTTTTAGGGGTTGAAATTCCAGTTAATCTAGATTTCAGACTTTTTCCTATAATTGTGTCACTAAAGCTACACGTATACCAAATTTCAACAATGTGAGGATACTGGTGTACCCTGCTTACTGTTGTGTGATTTTTTATGGCTAATAACTTAAAAACTACAAGGCTTTAACTAAAAATATGAATGGGGTCGAAATGTACTGATAAAGATTTTTTAGTAGGCGTCCCATTTGACCTAATAGTCGCATTTTGATTTTTTTACCCAGATATCGCAACAGCCCTGCCTCATTGTCAGCTCATTTCTTCATTACTAGCTTAGTTTACAGCAACTATTGCTAGTAAACTAGCATTAGGGCTTTACCCTAATGCATTGTAATTATAATTTCAGTGTATTGTATGGTACTACTATTTTATAAGATGAGGTGACGCCACAAGCTCAAGGCCCACGATTCTGCACCATAAAAATTACCAGCTGACTAATAAAACGCATAACAACTCCTCAAAGTTACTTTCCAGAACTGTCAAATGCCCTCTAGAATTATCAAAGAATTGGGCTTTATAAGTACTTATCCAAGAATTATTAAGGAAGTATATTTAGGTATATTGGTTTACTCATTAGGAATCTCTTCCTCTTAAGTTTTTGAAGCTGATTGAATACAAATATAATTTATATTTTTAGTAGTAGTACCTACCTACCTAATTTGTATCGCTTGTGACACATAGTAGACTCGATAGAGCTTATTTATTACGCTTACGATGATTATGCAAATAAAAAACTACTGCATTAGAGTTTTCATAGGACATTCAAAATCAAATTTGGCTTTGCAAGCCACATTCGAGAACATAATCATCAGATACGATATGACAAGGAGGACGATTGTATTTATTAATATATATTATTCTTTATTATCTGATACAAAAAGATGGCTATACAATAGTTCAATAATGTCTTAAAACCTGTACTAGGTTTTTCCAGACACCAGGTTCTCGATAACTATTGTATAATATTATCAAGTTTTATAAAATATCTACCATAGTGGTAGAGAGCTACATCTGGCAACTTGAATGATTATTTTTACTAAAATTCATAATAGATGGCAGCACTAGTACATGTTTGTGGAAGGGAAGTTGTAATTTTGCGTTCGTGCCGTGCCGCGTCCGTCCAAATACGTCGGTCCACACAACACGTTGGTTTTGTTCCCACCCTCCCATACCCTTGATCTACTTACAGTTTTGGTTTACAAATATTTAGTAATAAAACCAACATTAATATGAATATAAACTAGACTCAACAATTCTACCTAATCAGGCTTTACGTTCCGCTCCGCCACTTATTGGACTAGTACCTAAGTAGGTGCTAAAAATGCGAATTTTAATGTTTTTATAGGGGAAAAACGAGGTAATAGGTATATAGGCAGCGATATTTTCTTTAATAGTAATGTACATAGGTGGGTACTTTACCTATTTAGTTACATAAGAAACTGACGTTTTAATATTTTCATTTGAGTTTTATTATATAAAATATTTTAGTTTAAATAATAGATACAACCTGTTTTTTTGATGTAGATTTTATAGGTACAGTAAAAACCACATAAACATAATACCTAGATATAGAATAATACCAGAAAAACATTAAATTATTACATTTCAAAGTCACAAGAGCAGACAACCTTGACGAAGCGGCGGCATAGCAACCGGAAAATGTTAAATTACCTATAACTGCCATACCTACCTACCTATTACATTAGAATACTGATGCTTATTTTAAAGTAGGAAACTGAAACTGTTCCGGCTTCAAAATAAAGCTTCAGTAGCTGCTGCGAATAATGACCTCAGTGGCGTAGTGGCTGGACACAACTCTTCTCATCCAATCTTTGCCAGCCACAGCGCGCAAATCGTCATTCCACCTAGCCGGAGAGCGTCCTACACTTCACTTGCCTAGACGAGGTCTCCACTCCAGAACACGTTTACCCCAACGGTTATCGGTTCTGTGGCAGATATGACCGGCCCACTGCCACTTGAATTGGTTCTGGGGTAACACGATCATTGATAATGTTACCCCACATCATCGTTTTATCTAAATTTATCCCCAGGCCAATGCGTCAAAAAGCAGCAGCTAGGCTGTTCAGCATTTGTTGCAGTTCCTGCACTGACTCTGCCATTATAACGATATCATCAGCAAATCGTAGGTGCGATATGCATTCACCGTTAATGTTGATGCCCTGTCCATTCTAACTCAACGTCTTGAACATATTTTCCAGTGCGTTTGTAATTAACTTGGGGGATATAACATCCCCTTGTTTCACTCCGCGACGCAACTGGATCGGTTCTGACTGCTGGTTCTGGATTTGAACTGACATAGTAGCCTCGTTGTATAAAAATCTCAACACTTCGATAAAAAACCAATCGACCTGGCTGGTTGCAGGGACTGCAGAACAGCCCAGGTTTCAACGGAGTCCTAGGCTTTCTCATAGTCCACAAACGCCAGGCACATGGGTTGATTATATTTCTCTGACTTCTGTATAATCTGCCGCACTGTGTGAATGTGATCTACGAGAATGGTGCCATATCTTCTCCGAAACTCGGCCTGCTCCGGTGTTTGAAATTGGTCTAGTCTTCGCGTAAGACGGTTCATGATGACCCTAGAAAAAAGTTTATAGGCATGGTTCAGGAGTGAGATTGGCCTATAATTTTTTCAGCAAGGATTTGTTGCCTTTCTTGAAAAACAACACCACAATACTCCTGATCCATGCCCTCGGAGTTCTCCCATGGTTTAAGACGGAATTGAAGACACGTTGGATCTCTTTCAGAATCCAGGTGCTCCCTGCCTTTAGAAGCTCCGACGTGATGCCACCATGACCTGGGACTTTTCCGTTTTTTTACTGTTTCAGAGCCATCTCGTCTTGGCTGATCTCTGGCAGATCGTCAGTATAGTGGCGAGTTAGTGTATCTCTAGCCAGTGATGGATTTACACATTTCCTAAGTATAGGCTGTACAATTTTTGCCGCCCTTCAATACAACAACTCAGTTGAAATTGCACAGGTTATTTTTTTTTGGGTATATTTCTGAGCTAATCAAAGCTCAATCATGTACTATAAAGGGTAATGTAATAGGTAGGTATATTGGTGGAGAGCCGCGAACTGGGTGTTTTACCATACAATATAGAAGTTTGTGGTGCCGTTGCTTGAATGTACAATGGAAGGGAACAGGGAAAAGTCGTAGGAAAGAGGCCTTGTAGACTTCTTTCTGCAAAACATCAGAAAACCGCCTTACAGATATATCTTAAAAAAATATCGTTCCTAAATTTGTCGCCCCTAAAATCTGCCGCTCTAGGCTCAAGCCTACTCAGCCTGCTGGTAAATCCGCCACTGTCTCTAGCATCCTCTTTTCTAGTTTCGGGACGTGGGGCTTGTGAGGCGTACAATCGGACGTAAAAGTTTTCGATCTCCGCCAAGATCCGGCCTGGAGGCCTGGTTTCTCCTCTCGATTTAATGAGAAATCTTAAATACCTTTGACTCCCAATTTTGCTCAATCGCTTGTTCAATGTGACGATGCTTTTATTGAGGGCCCGGACTTCTGACAGCGTCGAGGGGCTTACTAGTGTCTCTCGTCGTTTCTCCATTAGCCGATGGGTCTCCTCTTCCGAATACGCTCCGACTTTCTGCCCGTATACGTTTTTGCTGGCAAAATTTTATACCCTCTTCCCTGAAGATGTCTACAACATCGTCAATAGGTTCCAAGGTAGGGAATCGATTTTCAAGTTCAAGTTGAATCTTTTCGCCACGGTTTGGAGCAGCTTTGGTCGGAGCTTAGACTTCATCAAGCGGGCACGTTCAAGCTTAAAGTCGATATTCAGAGTGCCTCGAACGAGTCAGTGATCCCTGCCGGTGTTAAACCTATTGATCACCGAGACCGATCATCTCTAAATATATGCTTCTTGTGCGATATTATGAAGTCTATCTCGTTTTTAATCATAGCGTTGGGGCTTCATTATGTCCACTTCCTCTCCGGACTCATTAAGAAAAGCCCTTCCTTCTCTAGAAAGTTGATCAGCATTTGCCCGCTATGATTTCTGCATCCATGATCGTGTCGATTCTCTCCAATTCTGGACCCCTACTTTCGCATTGAAGTCTCCCATGTTGTGGTTGAGTCGTGGCTACTTTCAGAACATTTATGTCGTGCCTAGATTAGACACCTACCTAACTTTAACTTTAGGTATATAATTTAAACAGCAGTTGAGCGAGAACAAACGCTCCGGACACCCACAGACCTGATAATTAAATACATTTGGTATTTTAACAAAACAAAAGGCGTTGGTGGTACAATACTCAGGTACCTAATTAGTATTGATACAGGGAATAAAATTTATGAAGATTTAACCCGTCAAGGATCACGTTCGCGCCAATAGCCTTGCAACTTGCAAGTGTACGGAGTGTAGTGTACCTAGGTACCAACCTATATTTGGAGATTAACGTATTTCGAATAAACTCGCGTTATCGGCACCTATACTAATCCAAGATCCAAGGGAAATCCCCCAGCACTGAACCCACAATACTTGCTATTTCAACCGAGTTTAAATAAGGTGAAGGTTCTCAGTTCGGCTGTATTGGCAACTTGGTCAAATTGGCATTGTATGTTTGTACAGTTGCCAGGCGTCCGGATAAAGCCGGACAGAGTCAGGCTTTTTGGTTGCGTGTCCAGCCAAATCTGACGGTGCCCGGCCTGTCCGGCTTTTTGATCGAGAGAAGTGAGATCTCTAAATCAACTTGGGCAAATCGGCGTTGTATGTATGTATGTTTGTTTGTCCGAGGATAACTTTCGAAGCGTTGATCCGATCGTGCAATTTTTGCACAATTCTGGTGTAACTAAATGAGCTAAAATGTGGGTAGGGGGGGGGGGGTATTGAGATATTGGGGTTCAAGAGGGGTAAAAACAAATCAAAATGACCTTTACAAATTTAGAATTTAAGACATTATAAATTTCGACCGCATTTTTATTTTCAGTTTTGAGTTATAAGGCAAAAGTCTGAAATTCAGAATACGTAGGTAACTGTAATTTCTACCCCTAAAAAGTATAACCAAAAACATGAACTCCCGGTACCTACCTGTAATTTGAATGAATATAATAAAATAGAATAATTCTTTATTATACCTACACCAGGAATACTTAAAAAAAACTAATTTAAGCTAAATAAAGTACAATGGGCGGCCTTATCGCTGAAAGCATAAGGCTTATGAAGTTATTTATGTTATTTGTGTATCAGCATTTCGTGGCACTATTTTGATAGTCAAAGATTACAAATAATTTTTTTTTTATGTGAGACTCGTGAGATCTCACTTCGGAGTAGTAACTTCGGAGCGAATCACTAATGTAAGAGATCACAGCACAGACAATAGTAGTCTTTTTTGTAAACAGATACCAATGGCTTAGAGCTACAAGCAAAATTACCTACCCATTATGCTACGAGTCTACGACAACCTACCGGCTAGTAAGAAATGAAAATCCAATAAAAGTTCGAAGTGAAGTTAACCTCATGTGAAGTCTACTGCCTGTCGAGCACAAAATTGTTCTAGTTGACGAAATTCATGATGAATTCTGACTAAATCTCAGAACACAGTGCCAAGATTTCAAGAGGCATCGACCTATCAACATGCAAAATTTCATTTACAACGCTCTATGATTGCGTTGATGTGTATCTCTTTAGCAATAGAGTTTTAATTAGAATAGCATGCCATTTCATATGAAGTTAATATTAATATTGTCGGATTTAGCGGACAATTCAATGATTTTGTGACTCAAATGAAAAATCTGAGAATGGCGGAAAATGACAGCGTTCTCTTTGAGGTTAAAAATTCGTAAAAGGTTTTTAAAAGTTGTAAACTAGGTAGGTAGGTACTTGCTTAATTGATAATACATTATAGGTACCTACCTATATTATTGTATTTTATTATTGTGAGTGCCTACCTACTACCTAGTTCACGGTAGGTTCCTAGTTCCTTTAAGGTAGGTAGCTACCTTACTTAGCCGAACCACCATGTTGAATTTTATTTTGAAATTACATGATAATGTTATGTAGGTACGTAGGTACCTATCCTGTTCTTAAATAGACTCAAATGACTTTGTATGGGATTTATGCTGAATGATTGTACCTATTAGGCGGTATCAGTACAGAACAGGGCCAGATAGGTTACTAGTTTACCTAGTTTTGTAAACAAAATTATAAGCTCAAATACCTACCTATAGCAGTATTTCAGTAGTAGGTATAGGCAGTATTACATTATTTTAATAAAACTGAAGCAGATTGAGAATCAATTTCAAGAAAAGACTCTCACTTGGCTAAATTTAATCTTTAACCAAAATAGGTAATTGTAGCTTGGGTACCTACATTATGTGATATAGGTATTTTTTCTAACATATTTTGATAGATAAACCAAAACCACACACCTCAAGCATTCACATGAGGTCAAATAATAACATTTATGATCATCAAGCAAGTAAGTTACCTAATACCTACCTAGGCGATAGTTAAAAAGACTATGAACCTGTTCAGTATTAATTTATATAATGCCAGAGATTGCAGTTATAGCGGGTTAAACAAAACTTTGAAGATTCTGATGTAAATCGAGTAGTCAGGAGCTCGGACATTGAACTCATAAATGACTAGGTAGATAGGTAGGTAGTTTGTTGCAAGTTCACTTGAAATTCACGAACGTGCTAACCTAAGAATTTTAATTTCACCTATTTTGATGAGCTACCTAATGCCCACACGAGGATACTTACCTACTTCTGAAAGAAAATGGATTTCTACCGTCTCGTAATACAAATTTAGCCAATTTTTTTTCTTTGAACTCCTTGGTTTATAATTATATTATTCACATCCATGTAGGTAATCTATCCTGATTGGACCTATCCTTTTCCAGGTTTCAAACGATGTATGTTTAACTGAAAAATTGAACTAATATCAAATTTTAAGTTATTATTTTAAGTTATGTTAGTTACTTTATATGTTTTATAGATGAATCGAGCATTAATCGAATTTACAGAAAACGCAGGAAATTTCCATGCATGGAAACACTGTCCCCCACCTAGATTGTTTCAAGGTTATTTGGAGCTGAACTCTGTTTAGATCGCTATCTCTTTCTAACTACAGATTGTTTGTATAGTGCCTTTCTCAACAGTGACATCAACGCGCAAACTTCACACCAATTGTTGAGCACCGCGCGCATTTTATTTTCCTTCCCTTCCCCCTTGCTTCCTTCCCTTCATCCTCCTTCAATTTCATTTGGACATCGGTGTTTGTGCGGTGAACGTTGTGCTACAAAGTGCGTAACACGTGCTCTGTTAAATTAAATATTTTTAATATTTCCCTTTCCAATTTATAAAAAAACAATGGCAGACGCAGCCGTCGACAAGAAGTAAGTGTTTTATTCTCTTGTATACGCATTTATAGGAAGTTTATGACCATAAAATTTTTGGCGGCTTCTGTAAACGTGATCAAAATGGCTTCCTATTTCTCTTATGTTATTGAGTGTATTGTTAAATTAACATTGAGTGTTATTATGGCATAGTGAATGTGAATCTAAGGTAATCTATCGATATAAAATATTGTTTTGCCAACAAACTATCGAAAGTTTATTGACACGTCGGAAAATGCCGACTTCGAGACACGCGGGAAAACTAAAATGTACTTGATGTATTTGAAAATTTGTGTCATGTCCTGTGGTGAGTAATGCTGTGAGGATATATAAGATTTTCACGTCACACGAAGACTGTTGGCGGCGTACCTCTACATTACATATTTTGTTGTCGAGGCCAAAAGCACGCCGCCTGGCGCGTCTGCCGCTTGTTTTATTCAAGATGGCGCTACCTGCGCAGCGTGCCGGCGCGGTGCGCGTCGTAGGCTCCGTGTGCGCGCGTGTATTTGAATTTGCAGTCTTGTCTTCCATTCCACCTCGCTCAATTATAGCAGGTGGCGAATAAACTGAATCAGTAACCAATTATATAAATAGGTTACCGCTTCAGGCATGGCAGCGTATGTTGTCATTCGTTATTTTTACCCGCTGCCTGCGCAATTCTGTTCGAAACGGAACTGTGAAATGTTCGGCCGTCGAAGCGAGCAAAATAACATTGAGCGAAGTCGATTACGTCGCGTTGTGTGGAAACTTTCCCACATGCAGTCTTGCGCAACAGAAACAGAGCCACTTGTTTTTGTTCCGGCAGACTTTTCCTTTTACACCGCCCCACTTTTTAATCGGTGAACATTGGCCGGGAAACTGTTGCATTGTTATGTTCCGTTACTAACCGGCGCGCAGCGCTATACGCCACGACAGGTAGGCATTCAGATTATCGAGAACTTTGCGATTCATAATCATTCTAGATATTATAGGTACGCAATGGCGTTACCCGGACCATCTATCTAATGGTAATGCTCGCAACAACTAGGTACCGTTTGTCGACTTATTAGGAATACCGGTAAGGTGCTTAGTTGTTGCGAGAACCTAAGTAAATAGATTATTATATCTTAGTTGGAATGGAAAACGGGATTATCACGATTTTATTTCCATGTCATTTCGTTGACATCCTATTTTAGAAGTTCATTGACTTGTATGATAGTGTTGTTTATCTTCAAAAATGCTAAGTAACTCTCAGTGCCTTGTTTGCTCATGACACTTTACTTATCATCAATTTAATTTCTTCCAGGGAAGTAGCAGCTGAGGAAGTCACCTCCACTGAAGCAGTGAAAGAATCTCCAGTCAAGAAGTCCCCTGCGAAGAAGGCAGAGGCTGAAAGTAATGGAAAGGAAGAGAATGGCAGTGGAGACGCCCCAGAGGCCCCAGAAAAGGAGGCCGCTTCAGAAAACGGCGATGCAGAAGAAAGCAATGATGCCACTGAAAATGGAGATGCCACAGGTATGTCTAAATTAACACTGGCTCTCTTCCAGAATTTGTAGATAATGGCTGTCAGATGATAATCATAACTTGTCTAAATAGTAAGTAGTGAAGACAAGACTTGTTGAATCTGCCAAATTGCATTATCAACAACTTATTTGCTTTTGTCATTTTCTCATCAAAATTTTACTTAAACCTGCCGGCAATACCTAAGGTCATTGTGCTAAATATGTTATCCACTCAATCTTGTCATCAATGTCTTAAACAGGAAAACTAAGATCTCAAAGCCATCAGTAATACATTATACTCCCTAGTTTGCTGTTATTAAAACATGAATTTCCATTTACAGAAAAGAAAGAAGTCGCCGTGAAGAGGAAATCTGTCCCCGCTGACAATGGTGATGCAGCTGAGAAGACCACACCCGAGAAGAAGGCGAAAGTAACGGAGGAGGTGACTCCGGTAGAAGAGGAAGCTGCTGCCTAAGCCCTCGCCATTTCATCAAGCTTGGTTTACTGCAATGCATCGATGTAGATATTAGAGCCCAACTCTCACATATCCCCAACCCAAACAAAGCCAAACCAATAGTTTTTATAAGCATGTACTTATTAACATAATACTTTTATACCACTTTTTTAGGAGTTGAGCTCTATTGTGACTGTAGTTTAGGTTAATACTTTATGTATTAAATCTTACCTGTGAAGTGTACCTGTAAATTGTAAATTAATGTTACTGCCAGTCGTGACTGACATGCATCGCAGTGAACTGAACAACTACAGGTTTGATGTTGTATTGCTGTTTTTGCGTATCGGGTCTACTTCAACAGACCCTACAATGGGTTATTGAATTGATAGAGAAATGTGTTTCGGTAAACGATTCCAGTAGGTATACTGCCAAAGGATTCACCGCGTGTGAAATCAATTCACGATCCGTTCTGTGAACGACGCGTTTTATAAAACAGCTTCTGAAAAACATGGATTTTAGATGATACTAAGATTAATTAAAGTTAGATGATAATTCAGTTGTAAATTTAAGTTAGAAGTTAAACGTCGCACATAATTCATAGGCATTAATACTTAACCATTTAATTAAACATTCCTTTGACATTTGGTTACGGATTATAGTGTGAATTTTGTCGCTCCCTTGCGAGTCTGTTGTAGTTTGCGTTTACATAATCAACAATGCCTTGATAGCTGACAAACAAATTCCAACCGACCGACGCTCTAGGGAGGCCCGTTCAAATGACCTGTTCACATTGTAACAATAATTTTAAGATTTGGAATTTTATTAAAGTTCAAAGTTGACAAATAAGGTGATAGTTCATATTGACATTCTAACTTTGAGTGCTATTTTTTTTTTGTTTAATTCTATGGCTGATTTCCTATATCCTGTTTTTCTAATTTATTTTTATGTGATAGATAACAGACCTCGAATGTAAGATACTGTGGAAACGAATCATCAATTAATTCTAAACCACTATACACAATGTGTTCTATTTTTGATTCATAATACCTAATATATTAATATTCGTATTATTTTTTTCACTTATTATTATAATAACATTTTTAATTCAAAAGTACATTAAGTATTAGATTTATGGTAGAGTGTACAGTGTAACACTTGTCTCAGTTGTGGAGTTCAGTGTTTGTTAAACATTTCTGGCAATAAAATAGTCCAATCCAACCTATTCGTTTTAATTCTAACAAACAACCAAAACTAATGTTTAGGTCCTAGGTAGACCTAGGTCTTCTCTACGTATCTTTTACGTGCAATTTTTAGGGTCCGTAGTTGAACTCTGAACAGTTTCGCCATGTCGTCCGTCCGACACTACAGCCGTTTAAATTAAATAGGTAACTTATTTTAGAGTACCTCCCCTTAAAGGATGTTGGGGGTGTGTTTTTATTGACGCACACCTTGTTGGTTGTCGTTGAATAGGTATTTAGAAAACACGTAGGTTTCCTAAACACTAATTTACAAGTTTCGAGCAATGGTCTACCTGTCTAGTTGGGTTTATCCATCCTTTTTTTTTACCAAAACCTACAACTGCGTTTCTATCATAGGCCGTAACCCTTATCATTGAGTGCCTGGTTTTTATAACGTTCTTCAACGTATGTAAGTTTTGGTCGTGTTAAATAAAACCCACAGGATAAACTTGGTGAAAAAATATTCTTGGGGTTCCGGACAAAAAATTTAAAAAAGGAACCCTTATATTGCGATTGTTTCCGTCCAGCACAGCTGAACCTAACGACTTGAAATTTGGTATAATGTAGTTATGAGTTTGAGTTGGCGAGGGAATGAATTTCAAAATATCGTTGGCAGGTCAAGTGGGGTATCCTATCAAAGAGATTGATTTACAAAACCATTTTTATTTTGTACCGTTTTGGAATTATGACGAAAATAATAGCGTTACCCTGATCTCCGAAGTTTGGTAAGGGAAAAATCTGAAATTAATATGATTGAGAGATATTAGATATACATAATATGCAAATATTACTGGAAAATTTTAACGAAGTCTATCACGAACAGTTTTTAGTTATCTGTCTTTAAAAGTTTTCTTGTTTTTCCCGTCACATACGTAGATGGTGCTGCTTAAACTAGTTATGTGACCTATGTAGGCTCGGAACCCACGGTGCGCGAGTCCTACTCGCACTTGACTGGTCTTATTTAATTATTGGTTGCTAGCAACTGAAGGTTAGCCCTGCGTGTCTATAGCCATAGAAGGGGTTTTAATTCAAATACATATTAGCGATGAGTAACAAAGGTAAATAGAATGGGCCAGGGCATCGCAAGGTCAGGCATCTCCGTGGTTACAGGACCGTGCCAACAGACAGAAGGGTAAGACAGACCATTCAACCCCTCAGTTGTCAACGATCGCGATACCGAGACGCATCGATATGTGACGAACATGTACCGACACATAATGTCGATCGTCACGATATTTCTTCTATTCTCTATTATTCGCGGATCTTTTTCTCAGACTACGCAAAACATTAATGTGTGTAAGTACAGTAGCAATGTAACTGCTTGTTAAGATACCGTGTCCATGTTACGAGCTGTTTTCGTTTACGCATGGGGGCTCACGCTCGAATCTTAAAATATTCATTAATTTCATTATCCACGTTAATTAGCCTGCTATTTGAATTCAAATGACTGGCGGTTGGCTAACAAACCGCGGAATAAATAAAAATCATTATTTTCAGTGCTCATCAATGAAGAGAATAATGCACTTGCGGAAAAGGCTTTTGAAGTTGCGAAAGAGTATGTGAGACGTAACCCCAGTTTGGGGCTGGCAGTGGAACCTATCATTGTGGTTGGTAACCGGTCTGACGCTAAAGCATTCTTAGAAAATGGTAAGTGTATTGGCCGATGCTTTAGTTATTTTATTAGATCAAATCACTGCGTAAAAACGCAAAACTTTTCAGATGGCTAAAGAGAGTTGGGTTTTATTGTGGTTTAGGTACTAACATTATATAGGTACGTACTTAGGTAGGACCTACACTACATACACAATTATTTTCATTACTTACCCAACTCTTGGTGTAGTAGGTAATGTACCTTTGCATAAGATTCGCTGGTGCATACTAAGTAGGTAAATTCTTACATAATTTTCTTTCTTTTATCAGTTTGCAGAAAATACAATGACATGCTCTCTGCAAAGAGAACTCCACACGTGGTACTGGACTTTACTATGACGGGTGTAGGTTCAGAGACTATAAAGTCTTTCACAGCTGCGTTAGGACTGCCCACCATATCTGGCTCATTCGGCCAGTCTGGTGATTTGAGACAATGGCGCAACCTCAACTCAAACCAGACTAAGTTTCTACTGCAAGTGATGCCTCCAGCCGACGTACTGCCGGAGTCAATAAGAGCGATTGTGACCAAACAGGAGATCACGAATGCTGCGATTATTTTCGACGAGTTCTTTGGTAAGCCTTTCAGCACCATACTTTAAACAAATCTTACATACCTATAGGTCTACAAACATCGAAGAGATAATGCCCGCATTCGTGTTCGTGTCGTCAACGATACTTCTCTTAACCGTTATCACGCACCAGCTAGCAACAAGGTTTAAGACCCTGATCGACCAACGCTTGTTTACAGTTATGGACCACAAATACAAATCTTTACTCCAAAACATCCCAACTCGACACGTGATAACGCCTGTGAAGAGTTTCAACAAGGATGACATAAAGACTCAGCTGCGGAGTCTACGAGAATTAGACATCGTCAACTTCTTTGTAATCGGTAGTCTGAGAACCATCAAAAATGTTTTGGATGCAGCGGACGAAAATCAATATTTCGGGAGAAAGACTGCGTGGTTCGCACTAACCTTGGATAAAGGACATATCAGTTGCGGCTGCAAAGACGCCACTATCGTTTACATGAGACCAACGCCTGATGCTAAGAGCAGAGACCGTTTGGGCAAGATCAAGACGACATACAGCATGAATGGTGAACCAGAAATCACCTCTGCGTTCTACTTCGACCTGTCGCTTCGCACATTTTTAGCCATCAAGTAATGACCTTTGTATTTTAGTACTAGCATAGCGCAGCGTTCTCGTTTCTAGTGCATCTATTTTTAGCTGGGCTTATTCCATGAGAGTTCACGTTTATGAGTTTCCAGATCCCTACTGGACTCTGGCAAGTGGCCAAACGACATGAAATATATTACATGCGACGATTACGACGGCAAGAATACACCTAACAGGACCTTGGATCTCAAAACCGCATTTCAAGAGGTACATTCGGTTGCACAGTTTCGAAGCTGCACTTATTGATATCACACTAATATTATAAATGCGAAAGTTTGGGTGTTTGGTTATTTCCCATGGGGGGGTCTTATGGGATAAAAATGGGATGTCAAGTTTCCGTATGCAAATTATTTTGGCTTTCGTCACCACTTCACACATAGTTTACACTTTACACGAGTTATCTTTATTTCTAGGTTACCTACACTTTTAGTAGTGAAACGCGTACAATGTCGCGGGCTACAGCTAGTATTTTATATTTCTTAGATCTAAAATAGATTGAGATCCGGGTGCGAGTAAGTAATTTATTCCAGGTGAAGGAAACTCCCACGTATGCTCCGTTGTTTATTCCTCAAGATGATCCAATGAACGGCAGGAGCTACATGGAGTTTAGCACAGACCTTTCAGCAGTGACAGTGAAAGATGGTGCTTCTATCGGCAGCAAAGCATTAGGAACTTGGAAAGCGGGATTATCCAATCCTCTGTCCTTGACTGACCCTGGCAACATGAGCGAATTCTCCGCACAACTAGTCTACAGAATCGTCACAGTCGAGGTAGGTAAATGACCTCTTGTCGTCGTTTAAGTTGATAAAATTTCGTCAGTTTACTCAACCGCAATCTGTTTAAACAACACTGTTTTCCAAATTTTCTGGGGAATTTTGTCATGGAAATTGCTTGAGTTGCATTTCTCTTAATTATAATTTGCTTTGCAGCAAGAACCTTTTGTTATAAGAGACGACGAGGCACCGAAAGGGTTTAAAGGTTATTGCATCGATCTAATCGAAGAGATTAGACAAATCGTAAAGTTTGATTACGAAATAACGTTATCCCCCGATGGAAACTTTGGCACCATGGATGAAAATGGCAACTGGAACGGGATTATAAAGGAGCTGATGGAAAAGAGGGCTGATATAGGACTAACTTCGTTGTCAGTCATGGCCGAGAGAGAAAATGTGGTGGATTTCACAGTGCCATATTATGACTTGGTCGGCATAACAATCATGATGAAGCTTCCTCGAAACCCGACGTCCTTATTTAAATTTCTAACAGTACTGGAAAACGACGTGTGGCTATCTATACTGGGTGCATATTTCTTTACCAGGTAAGCCAGTAGGTAGGTAATCGTGACATCACTTGGCCGTTGCAGAAACTTGTTTCTTTCACCTTGCCGGTACGGTTCGCATTCCGCCGTTATAATTTCCGATTTGTTTACGATCCTCTCGTCTCTTTCCATCTTTGGTTTAAGAAGCAGGACAGAGAACGGGTATGACTTTTAGCTGAAACCAGAATTTGAATATCTCCGGTGGTTGTGTGTCGGTCACGGGGGGGGGTAATATGGGGTAATCGGAAAACGCGCCGTGACATTTTGTCGTTGTTCCAATATGGCGATCGATGGCCTGTGCCCACCTGCCTCGATTTATGTCTTATCTGATTTTGTGGAACGAGGTCGAGCGACGGACCACAAATACAAATACTCTCTTCGTACACGTGTCAAGGGAAATACCAACTTTAAAGCGGGCATCAGGAACTACCGCATCGCGTCATCGGCAAAGACCTCGATTAGTCATAACATCACGCTTAAATTAAATATCTGTCAAAAATAACACGGTTTTGACATGTTCATTTAATAGGTAATAATTACGGTCCCGATTAGCTTTAAATGGTCGTGTTTTTTTTCCATCATAATTAGCGCTTTTTGACCAACGATTTCCTTTTATAAGCAACAAGAAAATCGTTGTAGAAATCTGAAAAATTCTCTGGAACATGAATACTTAGATCTCTAAAATATATTTTACGATTATGTATACCCCGCCACTGATATGCAGATAAAGGTGCAAAACATCCTAAGTAACTCTGTCTGTCTGTTTGTACGGTTTTACGATTTCGACCGATTTCGATGAAATTTGGTATATAAATAGATTATGACCGGTATTGGGACATACTTTTTACCCGGCTACGCAGAAAGAGAGTAATTATTTTTTCGGCAAAACACGCGTGCAAAGCCGTGGGCGGGTCAGCTAGTATTGAATAAGTACAAATTGCAATGTTCTCTTCCATATCTAGCAGGATTACATTTCGAGTATTCTGTGTTTTATAAGAATGGTAAAAACTTTATAGCCTCCGCTCGTTATTTACATTTGCGTGCTAAAATACACAAAATGCATGCATAGCGACTTACGAAATACACTTCAGTCATTATTTGTTTAACTTATTAATTTATGGCTCGCGAAATGTAAAGCATTTTATCAACCATTGTAGTCATCAGTTTTATTTTTTTAATTTTTTACATTTATGTATGTTTATTTGTAGATAAATAATAATCAAACTCGCTACCTATCTCAGTCGCCTAGTGGCTTACCTATCTCGTCCTGTCAAGGCAATAATCTTCAAGAACATACGTAACTGACACATTTCGACCCTGCTGCCCTAGAAATTGAGTTATAATACTTACACAGTAATCTAAACTCGTATCCATTTATAGTTTCCTCATGTGGGTATTCGACAAATGGAGTCCGTACAGCTACCAGAACAACCGACAAAAGTACAGAGATGATGAAGAAAAACGCGAGTTTACTCTCAAGGAGTGTCTATGGTTCTGTATGACGTCACTCACCCCGCAGGGAGGGGGGGAGGCGCCTAAGAACCTCTCTGGGAGGCTGCTCGCCGCTACTTGGTGGCTTTTTGGGTAATTAGTTGCTTTTATTTCAAATTACGAGGGCTCAAAGATTAACATTTACGATGCTTTGAGCCCATGTAACGTTAACTACCTATAATAATCGGGAAACTTAAAATCACAAGCTTAGAACAAGTTTTCTAAATTGTGTCTATTTCAAAGTTTTTTAGGTATATTTAGAATGTTATTGAACTTCGGACAATAGTACCATTAGGTCCGTCTTTGTACAATAATGTTTGGTTTGGCGTCAGAAACACTTGTTAGCCAAAAAACTGAGATGACGTCAAATCTTGCCATGCAAGGCCTGACGTCACCCCGCTAAGGAGAATAGGTAGAACTTGCCCAGAAAAAACTGAGATGACGTCAAATGTTGCCATGCAAGGCCTGACGTCACTTCGCTAAGGAGAATAGGTAGAACTTGCCCAGAAAAAACTGAGATGACGTCAAATCTTGCCATGCAAGGCCTGACGTCACTTCGCTAAGGAGAATAGGTAGTACTTGCCCAGTCTTGTGCAATAAACTGCACTATTTTACTCCAAGCAAATTAGTAAATTAAATAGCCAAGACTCGTGGCAGACGAGACAAGGCTATAGCAGTGTAATAGCATAGTCTGCCAGAAAGAAGCATTGGCGCCTAGTAGGTATTATTAGTCATCCCCCCCTAATGGAAGTTGAAATCCTTTTCGTGGTGTGATGCCCATGCAATGTATCTATCTTTAGCTTACGATTACAGTAAGTCCTACAGCTACAGAAGAAGACATAACTTTGGCTCAGATGTTGGCGAATCCGTCTTTTCAGATACTCTGGCATGTTGCACTGGCTGAGCTTGTCTAACTGAAATACAGACAATTGCTGCTTTAGATTATAATCCATTTTGGTTTATCAGTTGACTATTTTTTCCAGCTTTATAATAATCGCGTCATACACCGCCAATCTAGCAGCTTTCCTGACAGTCTCCCGGCTTGACACTCCTATAGAATCTTTGGACGATCTATCCAAGCAGTATAAGATTCAATATGCTCCACTCAATGGGTCCGCTGCTATGACGTACTTTGAGAGGATGGCGCATATTGAAGTCAGGTTTTATGAGTGAGTATGACAAGAAATATGTTTCTCGAGAGCATATAATTTATTTATTTAAGCAAAGTAACATTCAACTAAATGGAAACAAAATTTTAATGATTTATTTAAATTTTAAATCATCACATCACACGTCGTAACACCATTGACGACCTCTGGTGCAGTGGGCGAATAGCCGGCTGAGATGCAGGAGGTAGCGGGTTCGATTCTCGCCACGGAACAAATGTTTGCATGATCTACAGATATTTGTTCCAGGTCTGGTTGTTTCTCTATATATTATAAGTATGTATTTACAAAAAAAATGTATATAAGTATTCTATCAGTTATCTGGTTCCCATAGTACAAGCTCTGCTTAGTTTGGGGCTAGATAGCGCTGTGTGAAATGTCCAACAATATTTTTATTTTTTTATTTTTAATGATTAAAGCTAAGTTACAATGGGCGATAAGGCCACCCAATATGTACATATGATTTAAGTGTTTTTTCTTTCATTTGTTTATTTTTAATGGTGTGCAATAAATACATTATCTAATCTAATCTAAGGTATAGTTAGGCATTCTCAATCACAACGCTCTTTGTAAGGCCTTGTGTGGCACATGGTGCTTCAGGTAGGGATAGGCGGTCTGCAATCACGCTGAGTAGGACGATGGTACTCGCCCGCACCCGCCGCACCAGTGATACATGGCGCAGGCGCATTGTCGCATACAAATAATTGAGGCGCGCCTCCGCGAACATTCCCGAAGCATTGCAGAAGCAGGGAAGCCCCAACATCATCCTCAACGCGTTGTGGTACGATCTCTGAGTATATAAGAAGTTTACCCACAGGCTGCAAGATTGAGGAATTCCGCGATTTTATCACATCTGAACGTAATTAGCACTTTCCTACGGCTAACCTAAGTTAAATAAATTAAGCTTAGAGTGTAAATAGAGTGTGCTGGCAAAGTCTAAAGTCCTCGGTTAGGGTCTGCGTCACACAGCTAATCCTAAAGATTGTCACCAGGCGCTGAATAAATCATAAATTGATAGATTTTTAGCCACAAAAGCTAAGACAAAAAACACAGTTATTAAAATGTATTCCGTTTTCACAATTGCACTTCAGAACCCAATAATCTTAAGATAGTAAATACCCAAGGCTTTTAACTGTTTAAACTAGGTATGTTTATTTTCCTTATCTCGTGTTATCGGTCAAGCACCGCGTGTTATTTCTCTATCTAGCGATTGTTGTAAAAGTTATCGAAGTTGTTTGAAGATTTAAATAATGAATCGCTCAACGAGTACCTTTATGATCGTCAATTGATTGATTAGATATGTCAACGCTGCTAAATGGTCAGCATAGATTTTTTTACCCGACACGACAAAAGAGGATTAGCTTAGTATATGGGCTCGTAGTAAAGGAATACCTACTTTCAACTAAGGTCAACTAAGGTGATAGTTAAATACATAAAAAAGTAATAAACGCTAGAAAGAATGATCTTCCTATAAAGTCATAGAAGACATTTTCATACCGTTTTTGGCACATGACGTTCAAAATGTTATAAGAGAATCGAATGGAACGAATTTTCTTGCCGACTGTATCTAGGCAGATTGTTTTTGAAGTGAAAACTTCTTTAGCATCGTGATTTGAAAGTCGATGAAACGAAAAAGCGACAGTAAAAAGAAACAGACACATAAATTCATAAGATTTAACGTAGGAGAAAATGAGATAGGAAGCATTATACAGTGTTTCTTATGTTCGTGGTTCTCTTTGTGCTTTGCTTCGTACTCCCTCCACTCGTGTTAATAATTATCTAACTTTGCATCACTATGATCATTACTAAAACCTACAATTATCATCTTCCCGAAATTTTACATTCGTCTCATTGTCTTAAAACCAAAATTTTTGAAGGTTTCACTTCTACCACGTGTGAATTGCACACATGCATTTTTATAATGAGGGGTTTTCAAGGCGATGTCTTTATAACTGCTAACCATTAACCATCAAGCTGCTAACAGATGGCGTTGCTCTGTCATACGCTGATTATTAAAGGAAAGTGAATTGTCAATGTCAAATGACGTGATATCATTAAATTCCGAGGATCTTCAAATTAAAAAAAAACATTTTTATTTCGCTGACGAAGTAAGATTGTTTTAGACAAATTTTGATATTGTGTCTTTGATATTTTGGCATATAAACCTTATTTTTCGCTGGTGTATCTGCAGACAACGCCATCTATTAGGCTCGAACTATATGGCATCCGGGTCTCCCCGATCCTGCGAATGCGGAGCATGTCCCGGTAAAAATCGGAGTCGGATGGCCTCGGATCGTGTGTAGTCGATGCAGGAAAAATCAAAATGTTTGGATGTGCGACGGATGGGTCAGGGGCCGTTAAAAATTGTCCCTGACAAGCCCTGATGCCATATAGTCCGAGCCTTACGCTAGTTAGAACTGGTTTTTATTTTAAATTGAAAATGTAAAGCCCTCATTCCGCGAACGAACAAATTTTTGTGTCATTACTATAAATACGGGGTTTATCACATATATCATCGTTTTATAGGTTTTACCTGATGCAGGTTCATGAATTGAACCGAAACATTGTCGGTCGAAACACCGATAAAACGGTACGTGATAAGCCCCGTATTTATAATAATGATTGAAATAAATCACAAAAGTTTACAATTTTTTTTGTCTTTTTTTCGATCTCATTGCCATTGTTTTCCAGAATATGGAAAGACATGAGTCTAAACGACAGCCTAAGCGATGTAGAACGTGCGAAGCTGGCGGTTTGGGATTACCCTGTGAGCGACAAATACAGCAAAATGTGGCAAGCTATGCGAGAGTCTGGTCTACCTAACTCCATAGAGGAAGCCGTTCAAAGAGTTCGCGACTCGAAGAGTTCCAGCGAAGGTATGGAGTTAATTCGATTCTTAGAAGGATGAATGGAAAATTCATCGATAGTTACTATTTATAATGTAATTTTAGCTGTCACTATTCATCCCTTTTTCTTTGAAAGTTCAAAGGTTTTCCATTTTTTATCCCTTTGAGGGGTAATTAGTTATTATAATGTGCGGACTGTTGCGGAATTCGGAAAATCAGGATCCTTTCTGTGCCCTTCTTCTGTCCTTTTATGGTTTTTGTTTTTTATTTATCACCCCCAACGGGCAAGGTAGATAGTACTTACCTAGTTTTAAAGTTTCCTCGCACCGAAGTCTTCGTGCCCTATGATCACTGTGACCTATTACAATCGTCAAAAAAACCATCAGAATTATTTGAATTCAAACGGACTTTTAAAGGTACCTACTTATTTCGGTGAACCTTCCCAAACCTTGTAAAGATTATTTATTTCCCTTTTATTTATCTAGGGTTCGCGTGGCTTGGAGACGCGACTGACGTGAGGTACCATGTGCTGACGAGTTGCGACCTTCAGATGGTCGGCGATGAGTTCTCCCGGAAACCGTACGCGGTTGCTGTGCAACAAGGGTCACCTCTAAAGGACCAGTTCAATAATGCGTAAGTTCTGATTTCTCATCTATGCCTTTTAGCTTACAAGTGAGATTTAGATTAGATAGTGGCTATTGTGGCTAACCCTTTGTTTATTTGTTTATTATCAAACCCTAGTGTCGGAATTACCGCTTACCGCCTCACAACACAATCCACCATAATATGAATATCAATCCTTCTAGCGTGTCAATGGTAAACCTACACTATTTTTTGTAAATTTCGCCACTTTGATAGCTTTGAGTTGAGCGTGGCCTTGTTAAGGTCATCCCTTGTGCAGTGGTTAATAATGAAATTGTTACTTATAATAATTATATAATATAAATTTATACCAATACGCTATTTTAGAATTTCGTATGTATAACAAATATAACGCACGTAGGTACACAGTTTTGGTTTAGATTTCATTATTTGTTTTTCTCAAATGGGTTTTATAATTTTATTTTTAACCCCTGTTAGGGAGAACTTTCCAAACTTACTAATATCACTCCGGGGTTAGAATAGTTACGTTATTAGTCAGTTTTTGAATAAGTAGAATATAAAGATTAGAAAGATATATTAAAAATCTCAAATCACGTTATTAATAAATAATGATTTATTAGTAATATTTATTTAGCAATATCAATTAAATATTTATCAACATAAAATTCTAATTGATCGAGCGAAGCGAGATCTCTAAATTAACTTGTTGTATGTGTGTATGTATGTATGTATGTTTGTTTGTCCGAGCATAACTTTCGAAGCGTTGGTCCGATCATCGTAAAATTTGATACATAGAAAAAAAAATAGGTAAGTAGTGATGGCACAATTTTGGTGTGACTAAATGAGCTAAAAATGTTGGGGTGTTGTTGAGATATTGGGGTTCAAGAGGGGTAAAAACAATGAAAATGAGACTATTAAGTCAAGTGGGACGTAAATGAAAGGTCTTCATTAGTACATTTAGATTTCATTGTTATTTATAGTCAAGTCTTTATAGTTTTTGAGTTATTAAATATAGGCAAAAGTCTGAAATCCAGAATAACTGCAATTTGTACCCCAAGAAAGTGTAACTAAATAACATGCACTCCCGTCACCTGTAATTTGAATGAAACTATAGGTCAAGTAAGTTGGTTATTTATTTCTTGGCACTATTTTGATTGTAAAAGATTACAAATAATATTTTTTTGTTTTAATCGGAGACTCGCGAGATCTCAGTTCGGGGCGAACCACTAGTAGTATCTGGTAGAATTTTAAATAGATAGATTTAATTTTTCTGTCTAACCGCCCAACTAGAATATTATTATACGAACAAAAGGCTTCAGAGCCTATTCAAAATGTTTTAAGATTGCTAAAGTATAACTTTTGAAACTATCATGGTTATTAACACTATTTGTACTAAAAACGGGATATTTACCATGAGAGTTTAGGAGTTTACCCGTGATCATGGCGCATGCAACTGCGTCGAAATATCGGGACACTCAAGAACTCACAAATCATGGTAAATATCCCGTTTTTAGTACAAATATTGCTAAAGTACCACGGCCAGATTGCCTACATTTAAAATTTATAAAAATTGATATTTTAAAGTTATGAGTCTACCTACCGCAATACATTACGATGTATTGCGATCCTCCTTTTTTGAAGTCGGTTAATAATACAAAATGTAAAAGCAACCTTGGATTACAAGAAAAATATTAAAAAGGTCCAACCATGCAGCCGTAATGTTTTATGCAAATCTACAAAAGGTGACCGAGTTGACATTAGTCGGCAAATAGCATAAAATTGCCACTAAGCCACTAAAGAACACTTAGATACCTACACTTTATACGGACTGTTTGTATGTATGTAATTATGTTGTTGATCGACTTTTGTATTTGAAAAGTGTTTAGAAAAGTATGGAAAATTGATATTCTTACAATACAATACAATACAATACTTTATTAATAACTCCATAGTTACAAGTCATTTTCAACAGTAGGTAACTTATTATTATAAAAAAATAACAATTAGTTAACACCAATAAAGTTAATAATTTAATTATAGTAAAATCCAAATTCATTAAAAAAAATTGTACTAGTCGCGGTGCGATATTCTATAGTGTAGGTAGTTCATAAAACTCATCTACACTATAGAATATCTCACTCAACAACCACTTTTTAAGCCTGCTCTTGAATATAGGCACGGACGCTGCTGTCCTTATCGATTCTGGCAATCTATTGAACACCGATGGGCCCATGATATATGCGGACCTCTTGGATTTGGTCAATTTGTGCGGCGGAGCTACAAGATGATGCTGAAATTTGTCACTACGTAGGGCACGGGATTTGTTAACGCTTAGAAGTGGAGGTCATGATCAGTAGTTATTTAGAAGGTACCATAGATATACCATGCTTCAATAACTACTTCAGTTGCTTTAGTGACTACTTGCTGAAGGATTTGGCCAACATTAGTAGCATGGGACCCAGGGAACGGGTCATTAAGAAATCACCGTAGGCCCAAAAAAAATTTCGGCGACTAAAGTCGATAAGAAAGTCTCAGAAAATGTTTTACCACAAAGTATTTCATAGGTCGTTTTGTTTTGCGATAATCTAGACATTTTCTTAGTATGCAAAAGCACACAATGTTATTTTCTGACTTAAATATAACTGCAATACTATGAATAAAAAAACAATTACATCTACACCTACCCATCAAAATTTACACTGTGTATGACGTTAATATTTAATTGACGACCTCCGTGGCGCAATGGGCGAATAGCCGGCTGAGACGCAGGAGGTAGCGGATTCGATTCCCAACGCAGAACAAATGTTTGTATGATTTACAGATATTTGTTCTGGGTCTGGATGTTTTTATATATATTATAAGTATGTATTTACAAAAAAAAAGAAGTATATAAGTATTCTATCAGTTATCTGGTTCCCATAATACAAGCTCTGCTTAGTTTGGGGCTAGATAGCGCTGTGTGAAATGTCGAGCCATATTCATATTTCTTCATTTATTTATAATCATAAACGTATTTTTTATGCGTGACGCTAAACACAGAGAAGACAGAATGTTCGCGAATATTTCGCATATTTCGACGCTATGATTTCTATATATGTATTGTTTTTTTTATGAACGCACATTATGGGGAAAAGTACATTCATTCCACATAGCTCGAAGATCGACGGCCTTAGGGGCTCGAGGTTTTCAAGTGGAGACTGCGCACTGGAAAGGCAGCGTAGGATGCCTATAGATGAGATAACGACCTGGAAGCAGTTGCTGCGTGCAAGGCTGCAGCACAAGATCTTGTGCATAAATATGGGGGAGGCCTATTTTCAGCAGTTTTATAGCTGATATAATAATAAATAAATTTGATTATTTTGGTAATTTAAATCGTACATTCAGGGTTAGGTGTATCCTTTTAAGCAAAAATATGTTTATATTAGAAGATAGGTACTTCTATGGCATATGGCAGTAGGTACGATACATTTCAGTAAAAGTATACAATTACATAAAGCGCGCTATTGAATAGTTGGTTGGTTTTGTGTGAAAGGGTAAGTATGTGCGTGATATAATGATGATGATGGCATTAAAGGGGCGTCACGTATTCGCCTCGTCCTCGCCTCGCCTCGTCTTCGACTCTTCTGTCTGCACCTAAGTACCTCGTAAGACCACTAGAAAACCATTTCCATTACAGAATCCTTCAACTCCTCAACAAACGAGAGCTGGAGAAGCTCAAAGAAATATGGTGGAACAACAACCCGATGGCCATGAAGTGCGAGAAACAAGATGATCAGTCAGATGGCATCTCCATCCAGAACATCGGGGGCGTGTTCATAGTCATATTCATGGGGATCGGACTCGCTTGTGTGACGCTAGGGGTGGAGTACTGGTGGTATAAGTGGAGACGACGCCCCGTCGTTGGAGATGTCACACAGGTACCTAATCATCTGTAGTTTATGAAAAACTTCGTACGCGTTACATTACTAAATGTGTAGGTAACCTAGAAATAAAGCTAAACTCGCTGTTGCAACTTGACTTGTCACCCCATTTTTATCCCGTGGGACCTGATTTATGGGATATAAAGTAGCCTATGTGTTAATCCAGGTTATAATCAGGTTCAGCCATTACTACGCGATTGAGTAACAAACAAACAAATAAATAAATAAAAAACATTTAAACTTTCGCATTTATATTATTAGTTTGAACAAAATGATACAACATTGAAATATAGTCCTACAGAAATATAGTCCTATAGAAATATAGTCCTATAGAAATATAGTCCTATATAAATATAGTCCTTTAGAAATATAGTCCTATAGAAATATTGATTGAAGGATTGCTTATTAATTACTTATAGGTACCATTGTTATAGTGTATGGATAACTATATAAATATTTTAAATACCACCTTGGCGCAGTGGGCGAATAGCCCGCGTCTAATAGTAGCTAGACGCAGCAGGTAGTGGGTTCGATTCCCGCCGCGGAACAAATATTTGCATGATCTACAGATATTTGTTCCAAGTCTGGATGTTTCTAAAATCCTGACCCAAGCACTATGTGCAACATGCCACCGGGCGCTGAATAAATAGTCTACAACGGTTATATCTAAGGTTCGGACTATATGGCATCCGGGTCTCTCCGATCCTGCGAATCCGGAGCATGTCCCGGTTGTTTCCTGGTAAAAATCGGAGTCGGATCGCCTCGGATCGTGTGTAGTCGATGCAGGAAAAATTCAAATGTTTGGTTGTGCGACGGATTAGTCAGGGTCTGTTAAAAAACGGTCCCTGATAAGCCCGGATGCCATATAGTACGAGCCTAAGTGTGGTTGTACGGAGAACTAGCTGAAGCGCCCGCGTCTTCAAACGCGTGGTTTGTCAGTAAAAACATCAACCCCATTCTGTGTAGACGTAAAGTAGCCTATATGTCAATCCCGGTCATAATCTATCTATATTCTTAATTTCATCGAAATCGGTGCAGCCGTTTTAGTCGTGAAAACGTAACAACCAGAGAGACAGACACACAGAACGACAGAGTTACTTTCGAATCCCACTAATATTATAAATGCGAATGTTTGTATGTATGGATGTTTGTTACTCTTTCACGTCGGAACGGCTGAACCGATTTCGATAAAATTTGGTATGTACGTAGATCATAACCTGGATTAACATATAGGCTACTTTTTATTGGCAAACCACGCGTGCGAAGCTGCGGGCGGAAGCTTGTTTATAATAAATATACTGGTCTAAGGATGCGAGAAATAAGCCCCATCAGACTTTTATGATTGAATTAAAGAGAAATGAGAAAACGAAGAAGATTTCACTAAATATCTATTTTTGTTTTCTGATATCCACCGCACATAATGCGTGAAATAAACCTATCAAGAAATACTTAATTTTGTAGTTTTGCTCTAGGTACTTTGGTTTTGATTTATCTCGGCCGTAGAACTCCGATTTCATTTCATCTCTCCCTCTTTCCCCTTTCAGAGCTACTAGAGTAAAAGGCATTTTAGGTGCGGTGTAGATCATAATATAAATGAAGTTATTTAATATTACTATTGGCCTAAGAAAAGCAAAGATTTATGTTAACACATTCACGAGATTTATAGAAATGCTCAAAAGTAACGCAACACTATCTTACACAACAATCGCACACCAAACTTGATCACTTTGTACGGCACTTTGCAAATCAACATCTCGACAATCGACACGAAAGTAGGGGGCTTGAACCCAAATGCCATTTTATTCACAATTTACACAAAATTATCGAAAGAAATTCAGAAATAACTGCTTGGAATAAAGTTAGGTGACGCGAGCTGCCAAGCCAAAACATTCATAATTATAGCAGATCGGCAGAAATTGGAACTAAATATTTTCTACGAGAATCACACAGAATCTAACGTAGTTAGTATGTAAAAATCTTGCATTATTCTGGCCATTTTACATATTCACATAGACAGTGGCGCCAATCAAATTGTTGTTTCAAATGTTTTACTTTTTCAGGTTGAACCGGCAAAAACGACCAGGAACGAAGAAGTGAAAGAAGGGTTTAATTTCAGATCTAGGAATCTAGGTCTTTCTAATCTAAAATCTAAGTTTTAAAGTTTGGTACTTTCTAAGGGTGGAAATATTCTTTTTAATAAGTAAAAATAGGAGTTTTCTAAGACATATTTCTAAGACATATAGGCCTGTAATAGGGCCGTAGTACCTTATGGCTGAAAATAATTTGATGTATTCGACTATTGAAAATAAGTAATGGCAATGAGGGGTTTTCATGGCCATGTTTTTAGGACCACTAACAGATGGCGCTGCTTTGTTATAAGTTGTTATCAAAATAAAGAGAATTGTCAATGACAATTCCTGTGTCAACAGTATTTTCAGTGGTATTAAATTAAAAAAAAAAAACATTTGTGTTTGTTTACAAAGTTAGTACTTACGAAGTAAATTTTTTTTTATATGATACGGAGATGGAACAAGCATAATGGCACATGAATGAGAGGTAACCATCGCCTATAACAAAGTTGTTGTATACAAATTTTGTTATTAAGTCTCTAAGACACATACAGGTAATGTCCACAGTCCATTCCATCCAAAGGTTGTCTGGTAGAGATCGCTATTCAGCGATAAGACCGCCAATTGTATCATATAGTTTTACGGTGTTCTTTTTAGTTGTATTGTTTTAAGGTGTGCAATAAAGAATTATCTAATCTAAGACTAACAGTTTGGCATATAAGCCATCTTTTTTGGTGCCTTATCTCCAGATAGCGCCATCTAGTACGCGAGTTGGAACTAATTGAAAATTAAAGGAAAATCCTTCTTTTGACAGACAACCACCCGCTAATTACTTGCAAAGAATATTTTTCCACCATAGAGTCATCTACCACCTAAAGATTATCTAGTCATTTTAGAGCTAAGTTTGTGATAATTAAATGATATTGTGTGTATTTAAGACTCCGAGGTATGTGTGATTGTAAATTGTTCTGTTCCAATGTTTGAATTAAACACGTGGCACCAAAAACTTTGTTTTATTATAAACTAGCTATTGCCCGCGACTACGTTACAACCCTAAATGTGTAGGTAACATAGAAATAAAACTTAACTCGCTGTTACAACTTGATTGACACGCCATTTTTATCTGATCGGAACTGATTTATGGGATAAAAGCAACTTATGTGGTAATCCAAGTTATAATCTACGTATATACCAAATTTCATGAAAATAGGTTCCACCGTTACGACGTGATTGAGTAACAAACAAACAAATAAACAAACATCCTAACTTTCACATTTATCATATTAGTGTAATGTAAAAAAATGCACAAAGCAACAACTACATTAAACTTCTAAGACAAAATGATCTACTCGTAGTCCTTATCATTTCAAATTTCGAAATCTACGTCCCTATGAGGCTGTGTCCTAAAAGTGCATAACCTCTTTAAGCTTAGAAACCTTCAAATGAGGTACTCATATAGGACGGTGACTTTCAAGACATTCCAATTTTAAAGAGTATTTGCTTATGTTTATAAGTGAGTTTAATCTTTTTTGAATAAAATCGGATTGAGTTTTTAAACATGTGTCAAAATATAATGTAATTTAAATCAAAAGCACTGAGGAGTATTGATATCAACTTCGAAGCAATTCACCGCCAAAACAACTTTCTAACGTTTTAACCCCGTTAGGGGACGAATTTCAATAAAATATGAAACACGTCTTCCATCAATTCTGTTAAAAAAGGTTTATGCAAAATTTGAAGTAGATTGGGCCAAGGAATCACGTTGTCCCATACAAACTTTGCCCCCCTTTTTCACCCCCGTAGGGGTAGAATTTCGGAAAATCCTTTCTTATCGGATGCCTACGTCATACAAAGAATACACCCTCCAAGTTTCAGGTCTCTACGATCAGCGGTTTAGGCTGTGCATTGATCCGTCAATCAGTCATTCACGACAAAGCCTTTTATGTGTATAGAAGATAAGTGTGGGATAATAAAAAAACTATATTATTATCTGGTCCTTATATAGTACAATATAGTAGGTATAATAGTACAAGCTTTGCTTTAGTTCGGGCTAGATGGCGCTGTGTGAAGACAAAGGTGTAGATGTCTTTAAAAAACAGTACAATTTAGGTATAACAAACAGTATAATCTACTTCAAAAACATCTTTATTAGGTATCTACAATAACTTATACACGATCTCAAAACATCCTAACGTCCTTAAATGTACAATAATTTAAATATGACGTCAAGTAATGAATATTAACAAACTTATTCTATTGCTATACCATATTCACAAATAATTCTTGCATCAGTGACTAAAAAGCAAACATAGCTCAATCTTATTGGTGGATTGTGTAATTTTAGTCACTAATACGTATTTTTTTCTGCATATTACACCGTACATTGAAAACAAAAGTGATGTTCTATGAGTTTTATAAATCATTAAAAAATCAATTGGTGACTTTTGTTTTAAATGTTCGCACATGGAAGTAAAAAAAATTTGACGCCTCGACGCCATATTGGTCACCGAACACGTCAATCGATGTTACATGGTGCCTTTTTATTGTTGTCTCGCCGCGTAATTGCAAATGTTCTCGTTTGTGTTGTACTCGTTTCACGAGTAGCATGTTAAATATCATGTGATTTTAAAAATCATATGTCATACCTGCTATTTTCCTTCGCATAACCTACTAAAAATCATTCAAATGAAATCACTTTCGGTTTTCATAGTATATCGTTACAAATCACAGTCATTCGCATTTCTTCGGAATTCATGAGGCGTTCTCGTTGCCAATGATTTTTCACATGTGAAATAGCACAGCAAGTGTGACATTACGGCAGCTTAAAAAAAATATTGATTTTTCACATGTGAAATAGCAGTGATAAAAAATAATCATATGATCATATGAAAATTATTTAAAATAGCAATAATTTCCATTTTTATTTACGAGCGAATCAACCCCTTGGAGTAGGTAAGAAAATAAGTAAGTTGGTATGAGCCTATGAGCTAGTTGTCAACTCAGGTAGTGGAGTTCTCGTGAAGGCCTCCACATGGCTTGACCACTATTATAACCTAAGAGACTAATCAACAATGAGCTATGCTGCGCTGTGCAGTGCTGTTTTAAAAAAAGCGCTAGCACTAAGTGCAGCGCAGCACATTTTGTTTATTTTTATTTTTAGATAATTGGCTAAATAGAGCATAGCACAGCATAGCGCCGCAAAGCTTAGTATTGATTAGCCATAGTCACCCTAAGTTATTTTCAAGCTTGTAACTTTGCCTATACATATTTATTTCATCACGTCCATGTGTGCGTGCGTCTGTGAATACGGTCGTAGATCAAAATGATCGTTAGGCAAGATTTAATCTTATATTATTTATTTACATATAACCTTGAAATAAATATTAACGCTATCTGTTTTGGTAGTTACAGCTCAATCGCCTTGCTGTGTTTGTTTATATTCTTCATATTCTTGTTGCAAAGCTCTAGTTCAAGTCTGAGTCCATCGACCTCTGCTTCCAAACTGCGAGATCGCTTAAACATCTGCACATAATTCAACTGTAATTGCTTCTGGTATCTGAGCACCTTGTCTTTCTCCTCAGACCAGTTCCTTCTTTCGTTGTTGAACTGCTTTTCTTTAGCTTCGAGTTCTGATTTCAAGCGTTCGACCATAGAGCCACAGGATTCCCCGCAATTATCAGGGAGTTCCCCATTTAGTCTTTGGACCTCTGCGTCTTCTAAAGCGCTATCGCTGGAATTCCAATGGTACTCGTTCGTTTTACACACGTCGTAAATCCCTCTCATTGTCCTCCCACACTCGATCCCTTCGTATCCACTAAGAGATACATCGGACAACTCTTGGCGAAGTTCTTTGATCTCAGTTTTTAGTCTTTCGATTTCGTTTTTGTTGGAGTCTTTCGTTTTGTTTAAGTCTTTGACGGTTTCTTTCAAGTCAGCTGTGAGTCTGTCGACTTCGGCTTGCAGTCTTGCGGCTGTTTTGTCTTTCTCTCCGGATTCTGTTCGCAGCCGCATTATTTCTTTTTCTTTCTTGTCGAGGGATTCGCGGAGTTGTCGGCAGTCGGCTTTCAGGGTGAGGTACTCGTGGCCTTTTGCTGTCTGATCGTTCTGGAATTAGGAAAAAAATACATTAAACAGTTGTAGCGATCCATCGCAACATGAAATAACCACTTGGACATCAAGCTTACCTAATGAGAGGGTCAATACGACAATAAAACGGCGAATAGAATTACTTATGCTTAGATAGCTGGGGTTCTGAGAATCTGAGTAGGTATAAGCAATACTTTTCCACAAGATCTGCTTATCCTAGGACCCCGAGAATATTCTTTTTGTCTTGGCGGACACTTTCTCACTTATCGTCTGCCAATCTCTGTTACGTACCGCCTCCTAACCTAATCCTATTGGTTAGTCCGCCTAGGTAATCGCGAAATGACTAAACACAACCGTGGAATAGCTTTGCATTATTATCTAAGTATCTATCGTAGTGTGAAATGGCGTTCACGTCGCATTGGTCTGTTATAATTAACACTTTTGGCAGGTTACCGTCGTTGTATACAGTATTTTGGCTGAGGCCTTAAATGTGGGGTGTTTATATCTAGTACCATGCTACTCTTAGTTCCGGATATTCATGATGCAGGGAATCCTAGTGTGGAGTAAATACTGTTATGTGACTGTTGGTTGCTATCGCTCTGGAGCGCCGAGTCCAACATTCGATACTGACCTGTAAGTCTTTCAGCTCTTTAGCATTCCTATCTCGCCGGCTCGCAGGCACAGATTTCACTTCTGTCCTCCAGTCTCTGACTCAGGAGCACTCGCTATCTCTGAATCGCTCTGTCTCTCATTCAATACTGACCTGTGCATCTTTCAGCTGCGTCTTCAGCAATGCTATCTCGCCGGCTCGCTGGCACAGATTCCACTCCGTATCCTCCAGCCTCTGTCTCAAGAGCGCTCGATCCCTCCGCACTCTCCCCAACTCGGAGTCACGCTCGTCCCGAGTCCGTCCGTACGTCTGTAGCATCATTCGCGGCGCTCGGATACGAGCGTCGTGGCTTCGGAGACGGTCGGTTGTTCTGGAAAGATACGGTGGTAAATCAGTAACTGCTCTGTAAATTCTTTACAAGTAAATCTTTACGGATTAAAGATTTACTGAGGTTTAGTAACCCACTATCTAAAACTTCCACTAGGACTAAATAACATTCGACAAAATATATATTTGTAAACATGTTTGTTTACAGGGAAACTAATAGAATACAATCAACAATCAACACCCATAAAGAACAAAGTGTTGCCCTTAACTTGAGCCAGTAAAAAAGGTGTTATTGGATAATAATTTGTAGTAAAAATTTAGGTCAATGCTTATTACTTACTCATAAGCCATAACTAGATTGTAATAATACTATAGCGTTATTTTTTATAAACCCAAAGAAAAAGCAAACTAAATTCACAATGCAGTGGGCTGCAAACCCCCGTTTCGGCAAAAAGTTTCTCGAGTGGAAGCCACGTAACGTACCCACTAGGTGAAAAGGTAGCTAAAGGTAGCTGGAAGCAGTTGAATGCAGGCTTCATAAAATCGGTCGACGTGGAAATCTATTGGGGAGGATGTTTACCAGTGGATGTCCTATGACTGATACGACGATAAAATAAATAAAAATGGTGTGTCTCTTAACTATCCAGCAGGAACACCTGTCTAGGGGTCAATGTCTTAATCCTGGAATTAAGACATTCTCCCTAGACAGGTGGTCAGATCCAATTTTAATTATATTACTAATCGATAAATCCAATTTTAAGCTATATTCCTTGAATTAAGACATTCTCCCTAGGTGTTCCCGCTGGATAGAGACACACTTAAAAATGCATTGTGAAAATGGACAATTTGAATCGAAATTGTGGACCTTGCGATACACGTGTCGCACGCACGACATGTCAGGCGATTGCAAACAACTTGTGTCGCGATTCTTTCTGTGAAAACAAATGTGAGACAAAATGTCTCGCGACATCATACGAAGTCCGGCGACGTCGCACGACATGAACATTTTTGTCCCCTGTTGAATACGAGGCTTTAGATTTTACAAAGAACAACTAATCACTAGAAAATAAATATTTTCATTATTTAGTGTAGATTCTTGACAAGTACCTACACCACCTATCTAGCTTAGCTATCTACAGACTACAGAGGTCACCAACCTACCTAGAGGTCCTATCTGAGGTCAGCAAATTATATATTGTTCTAAACATAACAAACCAATGTGGGACTATTGGCGTTGGGACTTGGGACCTCAGAGTTACTGCTTAACAATATGTACATAGTTGAAAGAGAAACTAAATGATTTGTCTCTGGTCAAATGTAACACCTACCCACATCTACACTAATATTACTAGTGGTTCGGCCCGAACTGAGATCCCGCGAGTCTACTATAAAAACAAAAAAAAACATTATTCGTAATCTTTGACTATCAAAATAGTGCCCCGAAATAAATCACCAAATAGCTTGATCTACAGTTTCATTCAAACTACAGGTAATGGGAGTTCATGTTAATTGGTTAATCTTTTTTGGGGTACAAATTGCAGTTATTCTAGATTTTAGACTTTTGCCTATATTTGTGATACTTGAGCTACACGCATACCAAATTACAGCACTGGGGGGTCTCTGGTGTACCTTGTGAATTTTGTCAAAGTTTAGTTTTTATTATGGCTAATAACGCAAAAACTACAAAAAATTTACTAAAAATAAAAACGGGGTCGAAATGTACTAATGAAGACCTTTCATTTGACGTTTCACTTGACCTAATAGTCTCATTTTCATTTTTTTTTTACCCTTCTTGAATCCCAATATCTCAACAACTCCCCAAAATTTTTAGCTCATTGAGTCACACCAAAATTGTGCCATCATTACCTACCTATATACCAAATTTCATGATGATCGGATAAAAGCTTCGAAAGTTATCCTCGGACAAACAAACATACATACATACAACGCCGATTTGCCCAAGTTGATTTGGAGATCTCGCTTCGCTCGATCAATAAATTGTTCACACTACATGACACAAAATTAATCCTCTCTGTCTGTCTGTTTGTTACGTTTTTCAATAAGTTTTTGTCAATAAAATCATTACCCTCCTTCGCTGTTAGGTAAAAAGTTGCCTATGTCCCAATCCCAGTCAATCTATAAACCAAATGTCATCGAAATCGGTCCAGTCGTTTAGTTCTGAAAACGTAACAAACAGATAGAAAGACAGAGTTACTTTCGAATTTATAATATTAGTAGGTATAGATAGGTTCGCCCTTAACCACGATCTCGCCTCGCAGTCTACGATGGATCACGCTCGCCTAGAAGAAAGTGAACACTCGTGACTTGGAAAACATCCAGATTGTGCTTACCCATAATCATGGTGATCTCTCTCCAACTCCGATACACCGGAGTCGGCTGGTGAGGGCGCCGGCGCCGGCTCCTTGTCCGCACCATTCAGCACGGATGTTGACTTAGTCCTGGAAAAGATAAAAATTCATAATTAGTTAAGATTTTTCAGAATCTTTAATGGTTTCAGTTGGTAAACCAGTTAGAAAAATCCTCAATCGTTTTTTAAAAGCTTTTATTTAGCTTGCAATTTGTTGCAATGTTTGTTTGTTAGTTTCTTTAGGTCAAATCTTGTGAGCTGAATTAGAACCACTTCATCTTATCCTAAGAAATTTGACGTGTTGATTCAATTCCGATTTCCGATAAGCATGACACCCTGGATTGGCTCCAGACGAAGGTACTTCTCAACGGTCAACAGCACAGACACGTAATTTTGTGTACGCATAGAGCACTTAGGTATATAAAAGCTTGTATTTAAAAGTATTTTTTACTATTCATTTATTGTAAGATGAGTTGACGGTACACACAGATATACATCAAGCTATATATTTCCAGTATAAGCTGACCTCTTATTGTACGAAAAGCCTACACTATTCCAGGTTAGTCAGGGCCCACCTGACGTTGAGCGGTATCCCACTGCCTAAAACATTTGCCTCACAGGCTAAGTCCAGCTTGCCCTACATGGCATTGCATTGCGCCCGTCATACTGAGACAGGTGAAAAATCTCATGTACCTGTTATTTCATCGACACCCATACCCTCAGACTACTCTTATTACAAACCGGATCAGAGCATAACTGCTGCCACAGAAGTATTTTAAAAGTTATTTTAAAAATGGTTTAAGCGTTTGGCGGACGAGGACGACAAACTCTTTATAATATGGTGACCCCCATGAATTTGGAGGACAACAAGACGTCCATGAAGGATATGGGAAGATTTTTCTTTATGAGAAATTGGTGACAGGGTTGCTACTATGCGATGATCGTGGAGTGAGCTGCCAGGACATCCCTCCATTTTTAAGCCCTTCTTACCTATCGTTAGACAGAAGCGCATAATATAATCAAATGTAATTAATATAATCAAATACATAGAATAATTATTTATTTGGTACACACAAAATGACACAAAACAATCATAACCTTTGACGATCTCCGTGGCGCAGTGGGCGTATAGCCGGCTGAGACGTAAGAGGTAGCTGGTTCGATTTCCACCACGGAACAAATGTTTGCATGATCTACAGATATTTGTTCCGTGTCTGGATGTTTTTCTATGTATTATAAGTACGTATTAACAAAAAGTATATAAGTATTCTATCAGTTATCTGGTTCCCATAGTACAAGCTCTGCTTAGTTTGGGGCTAGATAGCGCTGTGTGAAATGTCCTGTAATATTTATTTATAAAGAACAGTAGGTACAAATGAATTTATTGAGATTCATGTGTCTGCCGTCATGACAGGCATGTAAATACCTCCAGACTATATATTTGAGCTACCTACCGACTTCAAGGTCTGCAAGTATGTCATCCTATACTTACAGGTAGGTATTGAAGCGACATCGTGGTATCAATGCGTATCTCGCTATCGATGTAATTCAACGGTAAATGTTTTTTTACCTTTACTGTTTATTTGAACTGGCCAGTGTCTAGTAACCTGGATACCCAGTTTTGTATGTATTTGAGAAAGTTCGCGAACTTTTTGCAGAGCCGATCGGTTGTTTACTTTTATTATGGCATAGCCTTGTTTTTTATAATACAGAAAAGGAAGAAAGGTTTATTTCTTGTGATTATGTGTCACCAAGGTAACTATTTACCTTTTTTTATACTATTAAGATTGGCAAAAGCATACGGCCCACTTGATGATAAGCGGTTACCGTAGCCTATGGACGTTGGTAACACCGAAGGTATCGATCGCGCGTTGCCGACCCTAAAAATTTTAAAACGCCCTTTTTGAAGATACTTGAGTCCCTCGGGAAAACCTCGGCAGGGAGAGCCCCTAAGCGAAGTGTTCGCGGTAGGAAATTCCTGTGAAATCCCACGGTGCGCGATCGTTTCCAAGGTTCCCTGCCGATGGCGAGCGGTGCGACCTACCATCACTCAGCACCTTTACATATACAAAAGATTATAAAATATACACTGTCTTTCGTAGCTAAAGTGACCTATTAGGGGAGTGGCTCAACAGGTTCCTGAATGGTCCATGCTAAAGTGTTAACGAGGCAGAGGGTGGACGGGGCACATAGCGAAGAACTGACGGCCGTTGGGGAAGAATGGTTCTCGAGTGGAGACCACACACTGGAAAGGACAGTGTAGGACGGCCTATGGATGATACGATGATGAAGTGTTATTCTGTTTTGACATACCTGTGTACTGTGTGGCCTTCAATCTACAGACTGAATGAAGGGTCTCTACAAGGAAGCTAGTGACCTCTGAATTGCATCATCTTTGATGCCATCAATGCCGTCTCACTATTTTAAGTATCATGACGATTAACCCTTACCCTGCAGTCTGACATTCATTAAGATGACTCGTGGCATGACTCACTTACACATTATTAATTTCCAGAAGGAGTTTTACTTTGTGTCTCCCATTTTGTTGGCAATTTTTTATTTTTATGGTGATAAATAAAGTGATTTATTTCATTCATCTAAGAATTAAGAAGACGGACTATTAACGAGTTTAAAACTGTTGTTTTCCATCCAGTGTTTAACTTTTTATTTCTAACATGGTTCTGTTTGCAACCAGGAATGGTATGTTCATAATTCATAGTTTTGCTGCCCCGATAGCTCTCGAACCGGTACATAAACATAACATAACCAGCGTCTCGGTCGGCGCTCGTCTTGCATCGGCGACGGACCGTGGCGCTGATGGTATGAAGGCTTAGCTGAAGTAATCGGCCTTCAGAAACCGTGACGGTATAAGTAGATTTTTTCAATAAAATTTTATTTAATTTAATTTTATGCCGGTCGATTCAGGGGCTAAAGTGGCCTATGTTTTATATACCTACTTATCTTCCTCCCCATATTTTTACTAGCTGGCCAATCCACAGCTTCGCACGCGTAGTTTTTCAATAAAAACATTACCCTCCTTCTGTGTAGTTGGGTAACAAGTAGCCTATGTTACTAAGGGAAAATGTAGCATACCTACTAAAGGTGAAAGAATTTTTAAAATCGGACCTGTTGTTTTTGAGTTTATTCGTTACAAATAAACCAAAATACAAATCTTTCCTCTTTATAATATACCTATACATTTTTTGTAATTCCTATATACTTGTGTGTGTTTAAATTTACTTTGTTAAAAGCCTCTTGTTTTATGTTATCTGTGCTATTATCGTGTGTCAAATAAATCTTATATTTTCTTACTTATGTAAATCATCTTATTATGTATTTCATCACAGGATTTTTTAAATTTATTAATAAGGGCATCGTTTGCAACTATGTCAGCCCCGTTACATCTTGCAATGAAATAAGTAAAAACTTATTATGACCAGGTTTAGGACGGACTGACGGCTGGAATTATGATGGTTATTTTTGATTTAGGTGTGAAAGATATGCCTGATCCGAACGACAGTGGACGACAGCGACTGGCTTACATAATGAAGCTAATAAATAAGAGTGTAAAATAACAAATAACAAAAGGATATTTCGGTACCCTACCTATATACTTTTTAAATATTATTCGTTGCAGAAGGGTAATTTTGACATACGAACTATTTACATTGCATAAATGCATTCATGTGAATAAATGATTATGAATTATGAATTTATACATGGTTTTGTATATAAAGTACCAAAGTATATATTTTAATGCATTGCAAATTATTATCTAGGTATTTCAATCGGACAATAAACCCAAGAATTTATATGCATTACTCTGCCGCATAAACATAATCAAATCAATGCAGGCTTTTGCGATTGTTATAAAAACTTCGAAATGGTAAATAGATTCATAAAGTGGTAATTTACAAACATCCTTGATGTAAATGCCATGCAAGACTAACCAAGTTGTAGATACCTTTACCTACCTACCTACCTATCTTGTTATCTAATGCCAGTAAAGGCACTAGTCAGTAGAAAATAGTGAACCTTGGTTTCCTTTGCCAGCTACCACCAGCGAAGAACCCATCTCATCTAAAGTCAAGTAACGTTTCACGCGGTCACTACTTGGATTAACCAAGTGGTGACCGCTAATGACCGCTAGTGGCATTTTCGGCGAAGCGCTTCACTGGCATAAAAGAGAATCTGTATAAATACGTGAAGAGAAAATTGCGTACCCTTTTTTATTAAACTTTTTGCGCGCACGGAAGAAAGAAAGAAAGAAAATACATTTATTTGACACACACATAGGACAGACCAGAAGAGTGTGAGATTTGGCATAGTAAAAGTGTATATAGAGAAAGAGGGGCAAATGCTATAATTAAGCTAAACTAGTTGTTCGCGCCGAACTGAGATCACGCGAGTCTTCCATAAAAACAAAAATATATATTCATATTCTTTGACTATCAAAATAGTGCCCCGAAATAAACAACCACATTACTTCACATACAGTTTCATTCAAATTACTGGTAACGGGAGTTCATGTCATTGGTTACGCTTTTATGGGGTACAAAATGCAGTTATTCTGGATTTGAGACCTTTGCCTATATTTGTGTCATTAAACCTACACGAATACCAAATTTCAGCATTGTGGGGTGCACCCTGTGAATTTTGTCAAAGTTTTGTTTTTATTATGGCTAATAACTCAAAAACTACAAGGATTAAACTAAAAATAAAAACAGGGTTGAAATTTACTAATGAAGACCTTTCATTTGAAGTCCCATTTGACCTAATAGTCTCTTTATCATTTTTTTACCCCTCTTGAACCCCAATATCTCAACAACCCCCCAACATTTTTAGCTTATTTAGTCACACCAAAATTGTGCCACACTACTTACCTACATATGTATAAAATTTTACGATGATCGGATCAACGCTTCAAAGTTATTCTTGGACAAACAAACATACATACATACATACAACGCCGATTTGCCCAAGTTGACTTGTAGATCTCGCTTCGCTCGATCAAATATCTTTTAAAGATCGAATTTCGACCACTGTGCACTAGATTATTTAGGCCTTGATAAAAACAACTAAAAATGCGCTCCAAATGTGCATAACGCGAAAATTAATGACAATAATGACCTATGTATAATTCGTTGTTATTAGGAAATCTCCTTCAAAGTGGAACATTACGGTCGCCGAGCAAATGTTTTTGCGTATATTAATTATATGGCCACATTAATCTGCACTGCGCTAACACCAGCTTAGTTCTGCGGGGTAAAACCAGCAGAACTAACTGCCAATGATGTTGGGGCAGAAAGGTTCTCGAATAGGGACCACGCACTGAAAACTGCAGTGTTGGATGTATGACACATGACTCCTATTTTAGGCCCCATCTTGTAGAAATGTTACCAAGCCAAGCAAAGCATAGTAACATAATCAAAACATTATTACATCTGTTGAGTAACAATATATAGCAATGTTAGACTCTTATCCCAAGGTTTATATATCTTTGTGATGCTGAAAACAAACACTAAATTGGGTCAGATGCTTGTATGGCCGTAATTTCTAAACTGCTCTAAATATTTTGTCCTCGGGAACTGTGAGTAGCTTAAGTTGATAACGCCTGTGGTTATATTTCCATGTGTGCGTCCACACTGCGAGCCTAGCGCGGTTGCGACGACGGGCGCGAAGTATTAAACATATGAAAAGCGCCTTTGCGTCCATACTGTAGTGACTAAGGCGGAAGCCTAGTGCGACGGGACCGAGCGAGACAGAGCGCGTAGTTTTCAAACGTTCCTGTCCGCGCGTTCTGTTCTTTCGCCCCCGCTCGCCGCACTAGCATTAGGCCCTAGTCGCCGCGCATTCAGTGTGGACGCAGCCCATGGATTGTGGGAGATCCATAGAGTACCTATAATGGATGAATCATTACTAGGATCTATCTATATGTTTTTTTTTAATAAAATGTAGCTAAAATTAATGTTGTACTAAGGTAAATTGGAAATTAATAATAAAATATATTGTGTTTGTAACGTTATTGTACTGAACAATAGAACTTTTCAAGGCTGGGAATAACAATTAATGAAGTGATTGATGTCTTGTACATCCTCGTGACATAATTAGGTAGGTACCTACACATACAACGTGTGTTCTACTAACAGGCAGAGTGGAGCATTTTCGAGGTGAACTGAATACCTTTATATACCCTTTACCACACTCGAACTTCCACTATCAGTCAGATATTTTTAGAGTATATACCTGCAGTTTAGAGGCAGATGGGAATAGGGGAATGGGAAAGATGGGAATAAACAAAAACCTTGAAAATATTACTAACTCGATCTATATTTTATAAGATTTATGTAGGTTTAAGTCGTCAAAAACTTCTATGTACATTTAATTGCTTGAAAAATATGTGACGTCACATTAGGGGGGAGGGGGTTTCATAAGAGTGACCAACTGTGATAAGGACGGGGGGGGGGGAGTCAAAAAACCATAAAATTTGTGTGACATAATTTATGCAGGGCCTCATTTTTAGCTGGTTTATTTATTTAGTCTAACAAAAATAGTGCCTTTCGGCACCTAACAACGAGACCCGGTTTGCCCACAAGCTCCACGATATTACTAGCTGTTTATTAAAATTAACAGTAGGTTTGTATTTGCCTTTATCTATAGGATAGGTAGATATATAATTAGGTATGTATGCAAATGAGATTGATTCGCAAGCGACAGAGCGTAGCTCCGGTTATCTCTGCAACATCCATTCAGCATTGTTATGAAGGCTGCCATTTACAGGCTTCTAATTAAGTTTCTAATAAACCACTAACTTATACTGCAGAGTTAGCAGCGAATGTTCGACGGGTTGAGATAGAGAGATTTGGCTTTGGTCCTGGTCAGGGTTTGTCTGTTTGTTTGTCATCTCATCATCTACCCACTTAGCTGTCTTCCGAAGCACTAAATCGCTAGTTGAAGTGTAAACAGTGTAACAGGTGTGAAGAATAATACAATTAATACAATAGGTAAAGCTGTTAATTCATAGAGCGAAGCGAGATCTCCAAATCAACTTGGGGATATCGGCGTTGTACTCGATAACTTTCGAAGCGTTGATCCGATCATCGTGAAATTGGATACATAGGTAGGTAGTGATGGCACAATTTTGGTGTGACTAAATGAGCTAAAAATGTTGAAGGGTTGTTGAGATATTGGGGTTCAAGTGTGGTACAAAAAATTAAAATGAGACTATTAAGTCAAATGAAAGGTATTCATTAGTACATTTCGACTCCGTTTTTATTTTTTAGTTTTTGTCTTTGTTTTTAGTTTAGTCTTTGTTGTTTTTGAGTAAAAACTGAACTTTGACAAAAACACACGGTACACCAGTGACCCCACAGTGCTATAATTTGGAATAAGTGTAGCTTAAGTGACATAAGTCACTCACCTACGCCACACACACAAGTATAGGCAAAAGTCTGAAACCCAAAATAACTGCAATTTGTAGCCAACTAAAATGAACTCCCGTTGCCTGTAATTTGAATGAAACTGTAGGTCAAGTATTTGGTTTTTTATTTCGTACTATTTTGATAGTCAAAGATTACGAATAATATATGTTTGTTTTATGGGAGTCTCGTGAGATGTCAGTTCGGGGCGAACCACTAGTTTAAGTTCGTGTTATATTACAATAAGGTACTCATTAACACGCTATAACTAAATGTGCCTAATTAGCGAGGAAGCATATTATGACCGGAAAAATCATTTACTATTGATAGCTTTTGCGTGCACCGACAAATTGAGAAGTGCTATTTATTAGATATAGCACGTGGAAGGAAATGAAATCTAATAATTATAGGTTAGATAGATACTGTTAAATTCTACGTTTTTCTTTACGCAAGGGTTTCAGAGGATTATAATATACCTTATATCGTAATATCACCTACCAGTCGGCACGTAACCCTACATGCGAGCCTAAGCTGACACACGGGTGTGTGACTAGTAGGTGAAAATACGTAGTTGCTCCTAATTCAGAGACACCTAGTACTTAGTACTTGGCCTGCGTACACGAAGCACTAAGTGTCTCAACCTAACCCTGCTCTACCCTATTGTACCTGCCTACTTAGTAACACACAGAACACTAATATAATTTTACATTTGTTTGTCGTCGGTGTACATACTCAACACAGCATCTTTTATTGAGTTTATAACCTTTGTACTAGTGTCGAGCTGACTCTGCAATGCTGAGCATTTCAATAACGCATAACTAGGTTTTTCAAGAATAATAAATTGAAGCGTGTACATGGATAAGGTAATGTTCGTACTTATGTATGAACATTTATGTTCGATGATTGAACACCTTACCTTAGATAGATGTATAGAAAAACTTTATTGCAAATAAAAAACGCCAAAACAATTAAAAATATCACAACTTAAATTAATTTATACAGTGGTCGGTCTGATCACTAATTAGTGATCTCTACCAGACAACCTATGTATGAAATAGATCTTGTGTTTTTTTTATCAATGGTGTTAGGTGTACCGCATACCTTAAATACCTTTACGGCATCATTTATCATAGCAACCAATAGGAAGACGATGATGAAGAGATAATGACAAGACCGCTCTGGAAATCTATAGGGGAGAACTATGTTCAGTGGACAGAAGACTAGAGGTTCCATTTTGCTCTTCATTTAAAAGAAAACGTAGCGTAGGAGACAATCGTTAATGAGGGCCGGTGGTGCATTTTCTGAGTGATCGATGTTGTGCCTTAGGAAATCTATAGCGGAGGCTTATGTTCAACAGTGGGTATCCTGTGGCCGATATGATTACATTTTTAGAGTTCCGTAGTCAAACTAGGAAACCTAATAGAGTATATTGTTATTCGTACCTACCTAAGTTATTTTCCTCAAAAATTTACAGCGCATAAGCTGGGAAGTTGGGAATGATTACGCAAAATTAGTAATATAATAAGATATTTCAGCAAAGCCACGTTTTGTAAAGCATTTGATGTGATTTTCTATATAAAGGCGACATAAAGTTATATTTTAAGTCAATGCTCTTCATTAACAATGCAAGTGGGTCAGAGGAAATACTAGTTGTAGATACATATTGGACTATTACCCTGTTGATAGCAGATTTAGCGGAAATATGACTTTAATCGATATTGATAACAACAATGTTTTGTGTTGTATAAAAGACATGAACACTAGTGGTTCGCCCCGAACTGAGATCTCGCAAGTCTCCCATAAAAACAAAAAAATATTATTCGTAATCTTTGACTATCAAAATAGTGCCACGAAATCAATAACCAACGAACTTGACCTACGATTTCATTCAAATCATCGGGAGTTCATGTAAAGTGGTTACACTTTTTTGGGGTACAAATTGCAGTTATTCTGTATTTCAGACTTTTGCCTATATTTGTGATACTTAAACTACACGCATACTAAATTACAGCACCGGGGGGTCACTGGTGTACCCTGTGAAGTTTGTCAAAGTTGACATGTCACACAGCGCTATCCAGCCCCAAACTAAGCAGAGCTTGTACTATGGGAACCAGATAACTGAAAGAATACTGATATACTTTTTTATAAATACATACCTAGGTATATTATATAGAAAAATACCCAAACCCGGAACAAATATCCGCAGACCAAGTTGTTCCGCGGCGGGAATCGAACCTACAACCTCCCACTTCGTAGCCGGCTATCCGACCACTGCGCCACGGAAGTCGTCAATAGCTCTTATAAGCCTTTTTCAACGAAATCTTAAGAAATGTGTCGATGATGCCTACTTATACCTCCTATATCTCTAAAATATTATGCAAATGTACCTATGTAGATACAACTAATTCTAATTTTATTATGATGATTAAACCGTGGGTCGTACGTGGTTCAGACTGGCACAGGATCGGGTAGAATGGCAGAAACAAAGAGAGATCTATTCCCAGCAGTGATGACACGGGCTGAGAATGATGATCATGATTACAAAGGTTTTATTATAAAGTTAACGGTATTTATCATATATGAGGCACTGCGCCCAGAAAATACCAAATCTGTGAGTCACTGGATGCGACTATCGACCGAAAACGGACAGCAGGAAAGGAATAATTCTACAGAATTTATTCGAGAGTACCGATGCTCTGTTATTAATTTTAATTGATCTCTTTTTGGTATTCAATAATCTGTTTTAGTATGCAATAAACAATACCTAAGTCTTGTGTGTTTTAATTTATTGCTGAAACACTAGAATCTTGATGAATGAATGAATGAACATTCTTTATTATACCATACCAGCTAAACACAACAGTTAAAAAGAATTAAAAAGGAAAAAATAAATGTAAGCATAATGGGCGGTCTTACCGCTTAACAAAGTTTGACATTGTGTCTTTGGGATTTTGGCATCTGAACCATATTTTTTTTTCGGCTGATCTTCAAACAGAGTCATCTATTACGCTCATCTATTAGTTTTTTTTATCGAAAAACCCTTATCTTTGCCATCACTTAGGCCTATTTAAATGGTTCGTCGCACATGTGCAAAAATGTTATTAGAGAGAATGTATATGGAATATATTAACTAGATACTAGGTACCAAATCTACTAATAAAATTTAATTATCTTCAGAATATTTATACCGTCTTTCGACTCTTTCTGTCTAATTTAAAACTGCCATGCAAAAAACAAAACACAAAGATACCTTTAGCGAGCTTGGTAAAGAGGTAGGTTAGGTACAGATTAGAGATCTATTTATTGTTTGCAAATATCTATTTAATTTAAAAAGAAAGAAATGAAAATACGTTCCTATATTATTTTAAACACACAGGACAATTCATTAATTACAATCTGCACTCACCACTCCATTGATACTTCAAATCCAATTCAATACCATCCTCGCACAAATACTACAAAATAAGGCACACAACACACTGGCAATTTTCAAAAAGTTTCACTAAAATAAGGCACAGTGTACACGGCCGGCCGCGGTTCACGCACGAGTGTGAATGGAACGTAACGCGTACAATATGAGGGAGCTAAAATGACGCTTAATTTGCCTTTTATTGCATTAAGCGTATGACAATAAAAATAACTAGGTTATTAGTCGATATAATTCGAGATGCAATTAAGATCGTGCTTATTTCCGCGATATTAAATGTTTTCAAGCCTAAATTAACCAGGAACCAAAGAGGTCATGAGCAATACTAAGTATACAAAGCAATTTGAACTGATCGCAGATTGAGATTGTTTTAAAAAGAATACGGATTTAACAGTTATCTGATATTCATAATGTTTTGTAATGAAAATCCGTTATGTCGCATATTATTGTTATTGGACGCTATTCCAACATAAATAAATCGTAAAATGTAAAAATATCGGCTAATTTATTTTGCATCAGTAAAAACTCATAATCTTAGAGAAGACTAAACTCATAATAAATAAATAGTAACGTCGTGACCGGTGTAGGTAAGCTTATTAGAATTCAGTTGACCTAAGTAGCGATACTAATTTTAAGTAATTTACTTTGTTCTAAATCTCACTTTACATAGGATTAATATTATAAAATAAAAAAATTATGAAGGTTTCGGCAGAATAATAGTGCCGAGCTGTCGATCGATGGCGAGACATAATGCTGAGCTGAAACCCATTTGCTGCAGTACCACATACATACATACATACTTACCTCTTTTTAGTTTTTCCCTGTTTACATTGTATATTTATTATTTCATTCTATTGTTCCTATATTTGTTGTATGTAATTTTCTGTTTTCTCCTACTTGTGCTTTCTTTTTGATGTTATAGGTACCTTTTGAATGTATTGTGTGAATTCGTGTGTGCTATAGTAGCAAATAAATGTCTGTCTATGTCTATGTCTATATTATTTTTTAGACATATTTATTTTTATTACTAGTGTCACCTGGATTTTTTATTAAAATAAAACATTAGCACTCAGGGTAGTGTAGCTTTATATCAGCGAAATTTTCAGAATCGTTTAAATAGTTTCTGAGATTACCCCCGTACAAAAGTACATACGAACAACAAACTCTATCAAGTTTTATCTTTTATAATATAACCAGCTTCCGCCAGCGGCTTCACACGCGTTGTTTGTCTATAAAAAGTAGCCTATATTTGAATGCAGGTCATAATCTATCAGCACACCAAATTCAATTGAAATCGGTTCAACCGTTGCGACGTGATTTAGTAGCAAACAAACAAATAAACAAACATCTAAACTGTCACATTTATAAAATTAGTGTGATTATCTTGTTACAAATCAACAGCAACATTTTATCGGCACGGACAGTAATCTCATTCAAGAATCACCAATGCGGGCATCACGCGTGCAGTTAACAAGTCATCTACAATTCACAGTCTACTATAATTACTGGTAATGTATGTACACTGTGCCGTATGGTAGCTATCATTTTACGTCTGTAGAAAGCTGAATGCACAGATCAGAATTTGTATATTTCGTAGTATTTATTAATTAATTAATTTTTAATTAGAACGGTACAATAACCAATTACACTAATTATACAATTAATTATAACAATCATTAACAACAAAACAACATAAGAACAAATATTAAACAAATTAATCAAATAAACAAATGTCAAGAATAAATATGTCTTTATAAAAATACATCAGTGAAAAAATAATTATAAGCAAGCAAGTCAAAAATATATAAAAATTAATAGATAAATATTGCTGGACATTTCACACAGCGCTATTTAGCCACAAACTAAGCAGAGCTTGTACTATGGGAACCAGATAACTGATAGAATACTTATATACTTTTTTTTGTAAATACATACTTATAGTATATAGAAATACATCCAGACCCAGAACAAATTTCTGTAGATCATGCAAACATTTGTCCCGCGGCGGGAATCGAACTCGCTACCTCCTGCGTCACAGCCGGTTATTCGCCCACAGCGCCATGGAGGTCGTCATAATCAAGTTAATGCAATTAAGGAATGACCTTCCTCCGGAGGTTTTTTCGTTGGGCTTCAACATGAACGGCTCAACGCCTCAAGACAGGTGTAAATAGGGTATTAAGTGCTAGGCAACGTGACTGCAGTACCAAGTGTGCTGCAGGAACTTATAGGCGCCTATCAGGAGGCCCATCAGCTTGTGTGTCTACCAGTTTAATATAAAAAAATGCAAAAGAGTACATCGTAGTTATGTCAATAAAATCAAATAACAATAATAATAGTCTTTCACCCATCTGTCTCACAGAACCTCACGAATTCCATTACAAAATGCTTCCATTTGTCCGCAAACACATCAGTCCAGAAATTCTTTGAGGGCAGTGAGGGTTCATGGTATCGGAGAGTTGCGACAGTGCGACTCCAAGGTGAAGCAAAGAGTCTGTACTGTTACGCTGTTACACAATAAGAAATAGCCGAAATTTCTCGAAGGCTTTTGTCTTACCTGCTGTGTCACGGAATACGTAATACTTGGTATGGAATATACCTGAATGCTGTGTTATTGTCTGCGATTGCGCAGGATGGGGAGTGGTCATTCTGTCAAAACACCAACCCTTTCCTGGGACGTTCGAGATCGTTCTAGTGTAGTGAATTGTGTGCGATATAAATAGGCCGGAGAGATGGTCGGACAGTCAGTCTGGATTTGGCTATACGTGCGAACATTTCGGTGACTTTAAGTGGTGCAACAGTGGTGTGAATTAGTGTGTTGTGATTACGTGTGACCAAGTTCGTGTATTCATCGTTTAGTGTTGAATAAAAGTGTTATTTTGATTAGACTGATTCCCATTATTTTATCCCGAACCCTCAGCTCGTAACAGTACCTTTATCCGAAGATAATTGTCTGGGACGAAGAGTAGTAACTCGCTAGAGACTATTCATCTGAGACTCTTAAATCATATTTTATAGGAACATATGTGTAGAAAGCTGTCAACTCTTTAAACGATAAGAGTAAGGTTAGTAACTTTACATTGTTCTGTGGCTAAAAGACCGTGCGAAATGGAGAAAATTGTGTTAGAATCCGGAACAGCCACTTTCAAGGCTTCTATATGATTTCTATAAATAACAAACATTTCTAAGAAGATTTACGACAGATGGTAGAACAACCAGTGTGCTGAAAAGCTTCAATAAAATATGTGGGAGGTTCTTTTATACCCTACTAAAAATATTCACTAAATCTGTCTTTCACAATCTACCATTTCAGTTGATGCTGAATTAGAGATCGAGCGTAGCAAGATCTCTAAATCAACTTGGGCAAATCGGCGTTGTTTGTACATATGTATCTATGTTTGTTTGTCCGAGGATAACTTTCGAAGCGTTGATCCGATCATCTTGAAATTTGATAAATAGTTAGGTAGTGATGGCATATTTTTGATGTGTCTAAATAAGCTAAAAATTTTGGGAGTTTGTTGAGATATTGGGGTTCAAAAGGGGTAAAAAGAAAAAAATGAAAATGAGACTATTAGATCAAATAGGACGTCAAATGAAAGGTCTTTATTAGCAAACTTAGACTGCGCTTTTATTTTTAGTAAAATCTTTATAGTTTTTGAGTTATTAGCCATAATATAAACTGAACTTTGACAAAATTCACAGGGTACACTAGTGACCCCCCAGTGCTGTAATTTGGTATACGTGTAGCTTAAGTGACACAAATATAGGTAAAAGTCTGAAATCCAGAATAACTGTGTAGCCAAATAACATGAACTCCCGTTACCTGTAATTTGAATGAAACTATAGGTCAAGTGTTTGGTTATTATTTCGTGGCACTATTTTTATAGTCAAAGATTACAAATAATATTCTTTTGTTTTAATCGGAGACTCGCGAGATCTCAGACGAACCACTAGTTTAAGATGGACAAAGTAGCAAGGCATTCGTAGATGACTGCGTGGCATTCAATGGAGAAGCTGGCATTAGAAAATGAGAGCCCAATAACACAAAACACAGAAAATACAGGTACAAGCACAGAAGATCAGTTTAGTACAACGAGCGACAACAGACGCACCTAATTCAATTCGCACCGATAAAAAACCTAATTCAGAATATAACAAAAATTCCCTAAATCTTTCCAGCCGTCCTCAAGTGATGCACTTACCAACGAACGGCATTTCATTTTGATTACATAGTGTGGTTTACACCCAGAAAAAAACTTTGCATGTTGCAAATATTTTGCCCCACAGTGGAAATCGAAGCAAGGGCGTAGTCATTGATGATGTAGATACAAGATGAATGAATACTCACACAATAGCGGAGTGGTGTCGGTGATGAAGTGGAGCGGAGAGCGTAGTGGGGGGGAGAGCGGACAGCGACGCGGGCTGCGGGGACCCGCACCAACGGTGCTCACGGACGTCGCTTGAGCCTGGAAAATGTATAAAAACTACCTTAAGTACACCAGCTTTAGTCAGAAATAGTGGAAACAAGCTATTAAAGTTTAAAAACTGAAATCCGACTACCTATGTTGATGGTAGCCGGTGTCACTCGAACCGTAATAATGAACCGAATGACACCTCATTCATCAAAATCAGATGAGTAGTTTAGGCGCTACGGTGCCCGGTGAAACATACGAGTATATAAATAGAAACATACATACATAGACTGCTAAAAACATAACCCTTCCTTTTGGATTTGCCGTAGTCGAGTAATGTATACATGTATCCTGTACTTTTAAGTTGTTGGATGCAGGGCAGTACCTCGTAGGGCACGTTTCTAAGGTGCATGACCTATGAAGCAATACTTTATTATAGGTGTTGGTGGTGAGCTATATGCTTGTCCCAACTCCAAGTCGTACAAAAAAAATTATGACGTCGTGAGTGGAATAAAATACCGCTTGTGGTGCTTCTACACGTACGTTCATGCTCTATGAGCAAGTTTAATCGAACAATCGGTTTGACGTTTTGAGTATTTGTGAGCATTTCGGTTCGACTTCGAACATAGTCCAAGTTCTATCGGTATCGGTGAACTCGACAACGATTTCTTTGCGCAAGCCTTACGCAAATTTAGAACTTTTTAAAAATTATCCTACTGAGGCTTGCACAAATCTTGCACAAGCCTAGATAGAACAAATACTTCCCACCGAGGCTTCGTTGAATCGTTGACTTTATTAAATCTTTAATATTGATTGGTGCTTACTCTGGTGCAAAAATTTAAAATCAAAAAGTTTAAAAAGGTATGCCTTGAAAGACTAGTATAACTGGGCCCAACAAAACGAAGGCTCGGGACCAATAAATGTAACTATTACTTATGGAAGAAATTGCTTCTAAGCGTTAAGACTGCCCATTGTTCTTGTGGCTTTGTCTGAAATAAATTATTGTAATCTATTTGTAATTTTTTACATTTATGTTTTTTTTTGTAGTGTACAATAAAGTGTTGTGCATTTATTTATTAATTCATACTTACTGCCATAAAGTGTCATGTGCGAGGGCGGCCGGCTGGCCAGCACTGGCGTGGAGCCGTATCTCTCGCCCGCCCCCGCCGACAGCCGCCCGCCCAGCGGCTTGAACGCTATCGGACGGATCACTGACTTGCCCTGAAACAAGGAAAGGAGTTGTTGGTTTTCTTCAGATGTTCACATTTAAATTTATTAAGTAAGATGTTTTCGCTCCGTAGTTAAACTTAAACGCATAAACATTGCAGTTCAGCGGCAATGCAGCCAATGTCTTGGGGACTCCCGCCTGGTAGTGATCTGGAGCAGTTAAGCTTTCTGTAGATCGTTTGCAACGGTCTTTAGATGATTCAACTGTTTCTTTTCTGACGACCTCCGTGGGACTAACCGGCTGAGACGCAGGAGGTAGCGGGTTCGATTCCCGCCCGGAACAAATGTTTGCATGATCTACAGATATTTGTTCCGGGTCTGGTTGTTTTTCTATATATTTATTATAAGTATGTATCTACAAAAAAACGTATATAAATATTATATCAAATATCTGGTTCTCACAGTACAAGCTCTGCTTAGTTTGGGGCTAGATAACGCTGTGTGAAATGTCCAGCAATATTTATTTATTTATTTTATTTTGTATAGTCTTGTAAATAATTGTATATTCATTCTGTTAATAAATAAATAAATATTGCTGGAAATTTCTTATTAAACTAACCATAGCTAAAGGGTCGAGTAATCATTCTTTAGAAATTTGCCCACATAATGTATTGCATATTAGCTATGCGTGCACTACGACTGTCAGTCTGTGTGCAGGTAAATTTAAACAGCTGATTTAGTCTACTCAAAAAATCGAGAGCCCTGTTTTAGGATTATCAAAATCTAAATTCAAAGTGTGCTGCCGCTTTACAATACAATAAAATACAATTTGAATTCAAAGTAAAATTTTACTAATGTGGTCAATCATCATCTAGGCTGGTAGAAGCCCAGTGTGAAATAACCATACTCCAATATTGTATAGAATTTCAATCCACAATAGGTAAACAACTATTTGATTAATTTGTGTAATTAATAAAAAAAAAATTAGGTTATTCTGATTAAATAGATATAATAGGTCTTTACCTATGAAATTGTCGTTCTTTAGTAACCGTGATTTTGTGTAATTAACCCAGCTGTTGTATTAATACTCGTACGTAAGCAATTAATCTACTCATGAAGCGTAACAAATGCTACCTCACAGTTAATTAAGAATTACTTTCTAAGAAATTTGAACTCTATTCAACCGTAATAAGGATTAAGACCTGAAGCCTGCGCCTATAGTATTCTAGTTATGATTACATGACCGTTTTATTTTTTTTTTTTTCGAGGAGGAAGTCTGCATCCAGATACCCGTATTGCATGCAGGGTACAATACGGGTTATGTGAGGTTGTCGGACTCAACGACCCACTAAAACCTCCCCGGTGGCCGGCCTCAATGCATGTCAAAGGGTTCTGGGATCTCGCAAGAAACGCACCAGAGCCCCCCTCATGCATATCGCCCATAAAGAGCACATGATTACATTACCCTGTCTTATCCACATATACCTGTAATGAACAATTATAAAGACGCGAGTTGAAGGGTAGCGAAAATTATAGTGACCTTATATTTTTATTCATATGCTTTTACAAAAAGAGATAACTAAGCTATTTTTAATTCCAGAGAGCGGGATCATAAAATGTGCGGGAAATTTTGGTGCATAATGAACAGTGTAGACATGGAGAAAACATTATAATTTAAAATGCTGTAGCATTATGCTGAGATGAGTGCCCTTTTATCCCCACACAGAGCTTTTAGAAGGTCATAATTAAGTTAAGTCTTAAGCTAAGCTCACGTGTCATTAGTTATTTTTAAATTTATAACTGATTTTTTTTAACTGGATAAATCTTCGTTTGACCACAATCTCACCTGATGCTCAGCGATGATGTGGTCTACGATAAAGCACGAAGATCTAGAAAAAACCTATTCGCTCTTACCTTAAAGAGATCCGGATTGTATTCTTTAGGAAAAACAGACGGCGGCAAAGTGTTCCATACCTTAGCTATGACCAAGAACCAAGATTATTACCAAGAACGTAGAACCAAAACGGTGTGTGCGAATGGGTGGTGTATCAACTAGGTACGGAGGGTACTGTGCCCTGCGCCTGCTTGCCCTTTGATGACTTGTCGATGATTATCTGAAGAACCTGTTCACTCGCGAATTGAATAACCCTAGGTTTTAATTATCAAGAAACACAGACTCTGAATGAAGACTAATTAGGTCCTGAAAGTCTATTACGTAACCAAACTGACAATTTATGAGCATCCTACTTTAAACCTAACGACCCGAGGTAAGTATGGAATCCTTTTAAGGCTGGTTTAAAATATGTTTTTACCCATATTAGTTACCGGATTAGATAATAAATAATAGGGAGATTATCTTGTTCGGCACGGAATCGACATTATACGCACACGCAGTCAAATGTCAGAGCAAAGGCCAAATATACAATCACCAGATAAAGTTTCTGATACCAAATCATGCACCTAATGTTTGTATGTAGGTCAGTTAGTATAAAACTCTTGCAAGCTGGCTTCAGAGCAATGCGTATGGTTTGTACGACCCGTCCGTGCGGACGACCCTAAGTAGTCACTTCAAACTGCAACTCGTTTTAAAGCACTGCGGACTATACGCATGCGGACGACCAGCTAAATGAAGATGATTTGGGTTATACAACGCCTGGTGGCAGCAACATCTGACCTTTATCTAATTTACGAACATCTAATTGAGGATCACATGGGCTCCACCATCTCTAACAACGGCTCCTGTGAACCCGAAGTGCGTAGAAGGATAGGGATAGTTAAAAGCGCGATGAGCCAGCTTTGGGGATTATGGAAAGACAAGAAAATATCCAACAGGACTAAGATAAGACTCATCCGAAGCCCAGTCTTCTCCATATTCCTATACGGTGCAGAAACGTGGACTCTCAAAGCGAAGGATCGCGGACGTGTAGACGCTTTTGAGATGTGGTGCTGGAGACGAATGCTGCAGATTCCCTGGATGGCCTGAAGAACTAACCTTTCAATATTCAATCTCTCAAGATAACTACAAGGCTATCAACAATCTGCCTCCAACGAATCCTTGAGTACTTTGGTCACATAGCGAGGAAACGTAGTGACAACTTGGAGAAACTCATCATCACTGGTAAAGTTGAAGGGAAAATACCAGGGGGTCGTAGCCCGATACGTTAGTCTGACCAGATCCGCACAACTTTGGACTCTGGACTTCGTGATGCCATACACGTCGCGGCCAACAGACACCGATGGCGAACCATAGTCAAGGAAAAAATCACCCACGGAGGAGGTCTCGACCCTCAGCATTGAGGATAACGACTCGAAAAGAGAGAGAATTGAGGAACACAATGTCATCTGCTTACAAAGCTGCTGTTAAAACTTATGATGATTCATCTAAATTGGCCACTAGTCCCCTGGTCGAGGTTATAGGCCGTATCAAGGTCTCTAGTAACTGTCTCCACTCGAGAACCTTCTGCCCCAACAGCCGTCAGTTATTCAAGCTGTGTGTCCCGCCCACTGCAACTGCAGCTTGCTAATACTGAAAACGTCCTGATAAAGTTTGCTGGGAGCCATTGGGTGCAGGCTGCACAAGATGGGTCTCTCTGGAAATCTATGGGGAAAGCCTATGTTCGGCAGTGGACGTCGTATGCCTGACATGATGATAATGCTCAAGTTCTCTAAAATTACTTTACTGGTCTTCTTCTCACGTGTGGATGCTTCATAAAACTGTACAGCTAAGACAGCTTAACGTGCAAAGCACGGAAACGCTTATTAACTAGTTTAACTACCTAGGTACAGTAGGTACTTACATATGTTAACGCACCTTTGTTTACAACAAACAAGTCTGTGGGAACTTTTCATATTCGCTCCATATTCTGACATCACGTAAGTCGTTAACCTCACGTCACGTATGCGAGTGCATCAAATGATAACGACAAAATAAACAAAAGACTATGCCGGCCGACGAAAATTGCAAAGCCTACACATGGTCACAACAAACCAGGTGGGAAACTGCTGAAATTGTTCCAGTCTACAAAAATTGCAAAGAAATGTTCCTGGGTCACTGACCTTAATCAGGGTGCTCACGACAGTACTAATAAACCTATCATACATTTATTTACCCGAATACCCACACTCCCGAAACAACATTTAGTTATTGTAATTTTAAAAACAAAAAGTTTAAAGATAAGGGTATCTGAGAGTCTAGCGCGCACCTGAACTACATGTAGGTATGTTCTGCAATTATCTTTGTAACATTCTGTATAAGCTGCTCAGTTGGGACACCCTTTATATCAGCAGCTAAGTTATTTGACGCACTTCTTTATGGCAACAGATATGCCCAGATCAACCAGCAAGTGCCTACAAATCAATCAAGCGGAATGACGCGTCAATAGGCAGTTAAAAACTACATTACTGATGGCCACTGGTGTCGAACGTAGAGAAATAATACAATGTAGAGGGCATTACACAGAGTTAAGAGAACCTTACCTCAGCGAGTATAAAACTTACATACGGGATATAGAAGACAGAAAACAACATTTTAGCAGTCGCAAAATTAGTTAGCCCCGCTTGGTGCCGTGACTTCATCAATAATACCGCGATGATAACAAGTAACTAAATATAAAAAAAATATAACCAACCGACAAAAATCGAAAAAACGGAAACGGAACCCTAGAATGCGAAGAGGTTAACGAAACCTCTTGATTCTTAGAAAGCTTTCAAAAAATACCAGACACACTAAGGTACAAATTATAACCTAATCATTAAAATTCTTTCACCAAGCAAAAAGTTACGCGTGTGAACATACATAAAAAAACCGACAAATATGAAGTTCTTTTTTGAAGTCGGTTAAAATCAGGTTTTTTCAAAATATTTAAAAGATAAGTCATGTGTGCCGAAACGTACAAAAAATATTAACATACGTTTTCGCGTCATGTGGTACTTAGTACAGGTCTTATTTCTAGGCTTACAATAGGTCTCTTCTTGCGATCTTGTCCAGGTTCGTACGTGTTATCACTAGTTTTATATTTTCCCTCTGATAATAAAGTATTCGAGCGGGATCGCTAGGGTTTCGCAAAAAATGGCGATATCTCCAGCCCGCAAAAAGCACTGTTTTAGAAAACACAAACCGCTAAACGGACTGCTCGTTAGCCTACTTTAACCTTCCTGTAGACCATCTTCCTGTGACAGTCCGTGCCCAGACGTTTTCAATGTAAATAAGTTCGCTTTCAGGTAGACTTTTTTTTAACTGTACTTTCCCACTGCTAGGCAAAGGTCTCCCCAATGTCCCTCCATATCTCACGATCACTTGCCACGTCCCACCAGCCATCTTAGAATGCGTCGAGGTCTTGCCAACGCTTCCTCGGCCCGCCCCGGCTTCGACGCCCATCTGCAGGCACCCATTGTGTGACTACTGTTGCCCATTTGTCTGTAACCATACGACTGACGTGACCCGCCCAGTCCTACTTCAGCCTGGCAGTCTTGTCACCAACATCTGCGATGCCGGTCTTCGCGCGCAGTGTGGTATTGCGGATCCTGTCGATTCTCTTTACCCCCAACACGCTGCGTTCCATGGCTCTTTGGCAAACCTTGAGTTTAGACTTTTGAGATTCTGTCAATGACCAAGTTTGGGCACCATAGGTCAGGTAGACTTTGGGGGTAAATAATTTAAAGACGTAACCTTTAATTATCCTAGCGGTTAGTGATTTTCAACCATAAGTTAAAAATAACATTTATTTCTGTAGAGTTCTGGCCTTTTTTTTTTACGTGAGGAAATCCGTCATGGATACCTTCCGCCTTGGGAGGTGGTGGCGGAAGATTATGTCAGACTCTTACTGACTAAAACCTCACGGGGTTTCTTCCGAACACCTTTGGTCGATGCTGTGGGTACGCTTTGCATTCTTCCATGGCTTCAACGGTGTTGGCTCCTTGCGAGTCCCATCTGGTTCCAATTGTCCCGCCTTATCCCTGGTGTGACAAGTGCGCGGAACCTCCACGCATGCCACCTCTAGGCTTTAGGTTAGTGGGCGACGGATACTCCACAGTGTCGTCGCCCAAGCCTTTATTATGGGGGACGGATATCGTGGAGGTTTCTCCTCCTACCCCTGACTCTCTTTCTGCGAATGGGATTGGTAGTTAGGTCTGGCCTACGCCAACGCATTTTGTAAGGTTAGCGCTGGTTAGTGCATTATGTCTTTTTAATCAATGGTATTCATAGTGTTACCCCAGCCTATCTTTATACTGTGGTCTTAGTAATAACTGAATTACCCATAGATACAGATAGAACATCCATTACATAAACATAAAAATTAAACTGGAATAATGTGAATCCCCGTCATTCAATTGGTAGTCTCTTTTTAATAGGAAATCGGTTTCATTTCTATTTTGCCTAAATGAGATACGAAAGAACAGAATTATGTATAGATATTTGTTCCGGGTCTGTATTTACAAAAAAATGTATATGAGTATTGTATCAGTTATCTGGTTCCCATAATACAAGCTTGACTTAGTTTAGGGCTAGATAGCGCTGTGTGAATGTGTGATGTCCAGCATCATACAAATATTATAAATGCAAAAGTTTGGATGTTTGTTTATTTATTTGTTTGTTACTCAATCACTTCGTAACGGCTTAAACAATTTCTATGAAATTTAGCATGTACCTACGTAGGTTATAACTTGGATTAACACATAGGCTACTTTTTATCTCATAAATCAGGTCCCGCGGGATAAAAAGGGGTTGTCAAGTCAAATTGCAACACGGAGTTTAGCGCTATTTCTAGGTTACCTACACATATAGTAGTGTAACGCGTACGAAGTCGCGGGCAACAGCGATATTATGGGCAACATTATTTATATATTACTTTAATTATTTTTAATACGATGAAGGTGTCAAGTAATGGCAACAAAACCTACTAGAAATGCCTTTAACGTAATCAATCAATCAATTTATTTATTGCGAATATGGGTTTTATACATGCAAATGCAAATGTAAAGTAAAATTAAACTTAATGAGATGAAATTATTTACAATATTCAATATCCGCCAAAATAAAGTCCGATTAAATATATTTAAGGGATTTATCGCTAAGAAATTGACTAATGTAATATGCTTTTTCTATTATTATTTGTTTCAAGTTTCTCTTAAGCACATTGAGACTCGGGCAAGTTCCCATTGATTAGAGCTAATATTGCGTGCCGTACTGTGTCTCAATCATAACATAATGATTATGCATAAAATCGCATGAAGTCTACAAATAAACACTTTCCCGGAAAAGCGAAGCAGGAAAATGTGCCTGTCACTTCGCTAACAGTATCCGCTAGGTGGCAATTTACTCGAACAACTGTGACAACATACGAGTAACCAGCTAAGACAAGTGTTATCACTAGAAATACCTATTTGAGTAAAATGAGTAGATATAAGTGTTGGGCCACGAAAGGAACGGATGAAAGGAGAGTACGCGGCAGAAATGCGAATGTTAAGATGGATGTGTGGGGGGTAACGAGAATGGGTAAGATAATAAATGAGTACATTAGAGCAAGTTTGAAAGTAGCGCCAGTGATAGAAAAGTTGAGGAGTAAGAGTCTAGCGTGGTATGGGCATGTCATGCGCAGGAAATCATGTGACAGAAAGAGTGTTAGATATGAATGTGGATGGATATTAGAAGTAGAGGAAGGCCGATGAAGAGATGGATGGACTGTGTGAAGAATGATATGGGAAAGAAAGAAGTGAGAACACGATATCGTTTTTATTGAAATAGTGGCCTCGTTGTTTTAATCTCAATGCCTGATTAAAGTGTGAAATTGGTCATAAATATGGTGCTACTTACTTCAGTAGGTATTTAATCAGTTGTTACTTTGGAAATAGGCGCGTTTAGTAACTTCCTGGGTTTGGTTTGCTATTTTGAAGTCGTTCAGATTCAAAACGTCCCATTTAAAGGTGATTAACGAACGTCTAAGAACATGGGACCCAGACCTATTCGATAAGGAATCACTCAACCAAGAGTGAGTTTTTACGAAAAACATAGAAAATGAAAAGCCCTTATTATTGTCTAACCTAATTATTTATTATCCTTATAATAGTATAATATTACAACTGGTTGTAAGTCGATAAACGGCTTGATCCGATTTACGTTAGTGATATATGATCAAGGACTTCCATTCATTCAAATTCATTTTGCAAAATATAATGATCAAGTCAATGAACCTATTTATGTGAATGCGGATGTTTCCATTGACAAATCCGACAAAAACGACAAATCAATGCAATATTTAGATGAATGAATTATTCATAAAAATGACTTCATTCGCATACCATATCGTGTTCTTTGTCAGGACATAGGCATTTAATCACGCCTACTCGACTAGACTAATATGAGATGTTGCAAAAATGTATATTTGCATAATAAATAGACGACATTCTTTGGTCTACTTATGAAGCAATGTCTATGTTGAGATTGGTCTAACTAAAATCTAGGGTACCTTTAATAGACCGTGCCTAACAGTGACAGTTCCTTGCCTTCATTGACATTAAAATTTTAAGGTTAGTTTTTAATCTAAATCTAACTTTAATCTTAGTAGTAACTCAAGAAACTTTTAAATAACCATAAATATTGTTTGTACTTCCACAGCATTATGTCATACGGTATACTGCTGTGGGGGAGCGCTGCAGATATAAACACCGTTTTTGTGCTGCAGAAGAGGGCTGTTCGTGCAATTTATAATATGGGCCCCAGAGAATCATTACGCAATAAGTTTAAAGAAATAAATGTTATGACATTCCCTTGTCAATACATCTATGAAAATCTGATGTATTAATATACAAGAATGTTAATTTGTTTAAAAAAAATAGCGATAATCATAATTTTAATACTAGAAATAAAGATAAACTCGCTGTTGCCACTTGTAGACTCCATAAAGTTAGTAAATCGTTTACAGGGCAAGGTGTACGCTTTTATAACAAACTCACAAGGGATGTACAAAAAGTGACAATTAATAAATTTGAAAACGTAATTAAACAAAATCTTTATAAAAAGCCAAATATATATATCTATATATAAATAAAATATCGGATTATTTAGATGATAGAGAAGCTCGGGATTGAAATTGCTCCAACTCGTTCAAAATGTTAAAATTTTGACGTAATTTATTTTCTGTATTATGTATTGTAAAAGGATCATTAAAAAAAACAACCAGCCTTGTTTCTTGCCTTTCTTTCTTGGCTTGGTCGCGAAGGAACAGGCAGTAAAATTGACGTTTCAAAGTGATCCTTGTGATTTTGATGAATAAAAATATTTGACTTTGACCATTACCTTATACTCATCATCATCAGCAAAGGATGTCCACTGCTGACTCTGAGCCTTCCCCATAAAGTTCCAGAGCGACCAGAGCTCTTGGGCAGGTTGTGTGCCCAAAGGCTTTCAGCAACCTTTATCAGGTCTTCTTTCCATCTAGTGGGGGGGGGGGCGTCCTACTCTGCGCTTTCCAGTGGCAATAGTTATAATTAATATAAGAAACTAAAATGATAATAAAAATATAAAATAGTGGCTACGTACTGTCTAAGTTAGTTAAGTATTTTAAAAGTTTTAAGTTAGGAGCGTCTACAAATTAGGGTACGGCTCAGCATTATGCGTCACGCACTAGTAAGTACAAGTACACAACGCGCTGATCTTCCACCGGCAGTACATTAAGTACTAGATAATCCAATTTGATTTTTTTTTATATATTTTATTATATGAATTTCAAATATAAAGGACATTGAATCTATATGTAAGGCATATGATCTATCATGTCAGCCATTGGTTGTACATCCAATGGCTGACATGATAGATGATATTTAACTCATAATTGCACACCTTTACCGAAAGAATGCAATTCATAACAGAGGTAGAATGGGTCACTACGAACTTACCTTTCGCTATAAGCTTGGTTGATGATGATGATAACACTTTTTTCGAGAAATGCTATTATAAACACAGCAATAAATCCAAAGGCAAGGTAACCGAAAAGATTCGCAGGCGCAACTTCCAACGTACGCCTTCCGGGCATTCTCCCACGGTGCGGCACGCGAGCAACACGTGTGTTTAGGCTCTTTTTACCAGCTAGAATATGTTGTAATAATCATCGATAATATAGCCACATTATCGATGATTATTGCAACATATTTTTATCACAAATATTTATTTTTATTTCATTGCCATGCTCAATAAATGGCGCCCTACTTGCCAAACTAAGTATCAAATTGTAAGCCAAAAATCAAAATCGGAGGCTAAAAAAACTTCGATATTCATGTCTGATGAAGCCAATGACATCAGGCAGGGTGTCCTTCAGAATCTTCAGTGCTGATTTGGGGCATAAACCTGTACTGCCGCATAGAGATCCTGAGATTCTTAGGTGCCATAAGTGTCTGGTGTAAACCGTGCAAAACAGTTTCGCTATGATTTTGCCAAGGCCGGCCGTTAAACGGACATACTTAATTTAGTTCTCTCGTCAAAACTGATAAACCATTGCTTAAATTTGTTTTTTTTTTGGTTATGGTTTTTGGTATAGGACAAACATAGGAATATATAGGTACAAGAAAATACTAAACTTATTCGTGGGCAAAAACCAAGAGACATAAACAGTAAAGCCAGCTCTCACGATATGTCATGAGTGTGGAACTGTAGAGTACCAAAATTATCGATATTTGATTTATTACAAGTATATAAAGAAAGAAAGAAAGAAAGAAAATACATTTATTTGACACACACATAGGACAGACCATTCAGAACATAACAAACATACCTACTTACATAAAGACTATAACTTATTAAAAGAAAAGAAAAGAAAAAAAAAATATATAAACACAGAAAAAAACACATGCTAAAAATTTTTGCAGCTAGATATACATAGGTAGGTACATACAATATGGTCTTCCGTGCTGTGTGGGCCAAACGGGTCCCATCTCAGCGTATTGCTGCCAACCATCCGAGGAAGGTAAGCAGCGCTGGTTTTCAGATGGGACCCATGGGTAGCCTCACGAACGCAGAGAAATAAATAGATAAATAGGTACATACACATACTTACACGAAAATAATAAAACAATCTTGAAAGAATAAAATACAGATTAGAGTTAAGAGTATGTAAGGTGGAGCCAATTTAAGTTGTCTGTGATAAGTTATCAATGTTATTGGGGCAAATGCTTGCGATTAGCAATTATTATTGAATGAATAGTCGAATGTAGACAGAGTCCAATGTCCAATAGCGACCACGAGATGACTAATTTAATTGAGTCACAGAAGTTCTAGACAATATTAAGTAGTTACCTACTTTAGAATAACTACATATAAAACAGAAGTTTCGAACAAATTTCCGTTTGAAACATAAGCCTCAAAACAACGAATGCGTGAGTGCTTACATTCGCCGACAAGCACACAATTGCACGAAGCACGAGTAATGCAGCAAACGGATGGACGTTTTCACGGCACAAACAGCCATTTTTTGGTTTTCCGAGGTGTGATAGTGAGCCGCACTCACTATCACCTGGCTCATAAAAGTTATCACAAAAAATTTAAAAAACCTCAGAATTCTATCGATAGATTTTTAAGGTGTTCATCCCTATTTGTTGGCCATCCTAATGCTGTTATTACAAAGACATCCTGAAACTGCCTACGGGTAAATCCCAGGCTATCTACTCCCAAAATGCCTAAAAACTTCGCCAATGCCACATCATAATTTGGGACTTCTGAACTTTTCGCCCGAAGGCGCAACTTAGCTGTCAATGACCGTATCATTAGACATTTCTCCGCTTACTTATTTAATTAAAAGCGTGGGAATTTTGCCAATTTGTTACTCGAAATGCTAATTGGTTATTGATCGTTGTATTTAGCAAAATAAGATGTGCTTTTTTGCAAAACACAGTAATTTTTTTAAGTATTTGGTTGTAACGTATAATTTTTTTTATACTACTTGGAGATGGAACAGGCTCATGGCCTACCTGATGTTAAATCGTAACCATCGCCTATAACGAAGTATTACCTCGTAGGTCACGTACTTAGAAACGTGCCCTACGATGCACTGCTCTGCGTCCAGCAACTTGGGGCATACAGGTGTAAAGCCTCATGTGTCTGTTATATCACCGGCAACCATGCCCTTCAAACCGAAACACAGCAATGGCGGCAGAACTTCCCCGGTTGAACCCTTTTACAAGGAACTCTACTACTCTGTACTACTACTCTCTCTACTACTACTACTGTGAACTGTATTATGTGAACCAGATAACTGATATAACACTAATATTATTTTTTTTGTAGGTACGTACATACCTATTTGTAATATAAGTTAATAAACCCGTAACATAATATATCTTACAAATGTCTATGGGTGAGACTAGCGCCGGATTGTGATTCCACAAACTTAGGCCTTAGGCATATTACCAGCAGTGGGTGAAGTCAGGCTATGGGTGGATGATGATGATAATGATACAAAACGATATATAGTGTTTTTGATTTTATATGCATTTATTAATGTAGGTAGTTTATTTTTATGTTCTTCTTTTAAAATTTGTTATGATATCCCCAACCACATACATTGTTCTTTTGACATTTTATCTCTTTCTATGGTTTAGCTTTTAGCATTTTTATGTATTTACTAGCTGACCCGCCGAACCTCGTACTGGCTTGACATGCATATGACGCGGGCTGCATACGTCGCCCCGGTAGAATTGTCAATCTCGATCAATCGGTAGAATGTTGAATGAATGAGTGATTGAACGATGATGAAAATAAATGTTCTTCATAATTTCTTTTTGCGTGATTTTTCCCGATATTTTAATAGTTATTCAGCTATTCGGGGCGGAGACAAATCCAACAAATCGAAGATCATCAAAATCGGTCTAGCCGTTCTTGAGTTATAAATGGTGTAACTAACCCGACTTTGTTTTTTATACACATACTAGTTGACCCGGAGAACTTCGTACCGCCTTGACATGCATATGACGTGGGCTGTCATTAGGGTTGCCAACTGTGTGGATCAGAAATCCGGGAGGTGAAAAACAAAACCAATAAAATTCAAACATTTTTATTTAAAGTTGTATTTTTTTACACTGCGTGCAGCTTGTAATGCCTTCTGATTGGAAACAATAAAATCATAAAATTCTTTACAGGTGTATTTGAAATTTGTGCACACCTGTATTTCAGATTTCACGTGAGTTTCATTCAGCCGATTACGGCTTTTCGACCACAGTTCGTTTACTACGCTGAAAACACGTTCAGCGGCGGCGTTTGCGATTGGGATCGATAGAGTGAACGTAACAAGCTTTTTTATTTCTTTGCCCGATTCACCCTTACATTTTTCAAAAAAGTTTACCCAGCGCAAGTCTACCCTCTTCGTTTTACTTGCCACAACCTCACGAACTTCTCGCAATAAACAGTAGTCATCATACAATTTATCCTCATCCATTGGCACATTCAGTAAAGCACACAGATCTTTTAATTCATTCCTGTCAATTTCTTCGTCCATTGTCAAAATGTTCACTTTCTTGTAAATAGAGTCGTCAAATTCGTACCACTTATCCAAATAGGTCAAACATCGCTCCAAATATTTGTCTGCATCTTCTTTAAAAGTATTTTAGATCAGCCTCCGTCAACTTTCTCAAACATTGCGTGGCCGACTGTCCGTAGAACTTATCATTCTTTCTGTTAGTAATCTTGGTTCGCAACTCTGTCATAATTGTGTGTAGTTCAGTGCATGTAATAGTGTCACTTTCTAGTTTTTTAATTGAAGTATCAAAAATTTGCATTATGTTGTGAATAAAATAGCAGTAGCATAGTGGAAGACAGTTTTCATCTTTAAAAGCACTCCAAATTATCGCTGCACATTCATCCTCGCCTTCACTTAGAAAATATTCTCTCAAAACCGGCCAGTTCAAAATCAGTCTATCTAAAGCTGGTAGCAATGATAGCCATCGTGTTGGCACATGGCGTAGAATAGATTTGTACTCTAAATGAGCGAAATCGAAGAATTCCTTTAGCTTTGCAGTTCGCTTGGCAAACGCGGAAAATTCGCTGTAAACTTTAAATACTAACGACTCCACATCAAACTGTAATGCTTTTAATGCATGTTTGTTACAATTATGTAGAATATGGCATTTACAATTCGCCTTCAAAATATTTGGATTTTCAATTTTAAGTTTTTGAAAAACTGAGTTATGAATCCCGTAGTTGACTGAAGCATTATCTGCGGATAGTGATGATACTGATGCCCAGGATAAGCCATTTTCCTGTAAAACTTTGCAGAGCTGTGTTTTGATGGCTTCACTAGTTTCAGCTGGATCTTGATAAAAGTCAAGTAAACCTTGTTTCAAACCATCTTTAAGTGAAAACCATTGCACTGTAACCGGAAACATTTTTAAATTTCCTTTGTTAGAGGAGTCTGTGCCAATAGAAAAATATGTTGAATCATGCAATTCGGATAGCAGCATTTCTTGCGACAGTGGAGCTATGACATTTTCACAAATAGTTGTAGCTTTAGTTCGGCCGCACGCTATTTTCTTTGCAACTTCTGAATCAGGAAACATAGTAGGAAACAACTTATTGTTACAGTCTTGACTCGAGTAGCTGTGATGATGTTTAACTCCGTGATATACAGATGTAACTTCTGCGGCAGTTATTAGATCTTCTTCTCGTGAATGTTTTTTCACAAAAAAACTAGAAACTGATGGCATTGAAGACTTATTTTTTAGAAATAACTTATGTTTCTTACCTTCCGAATGCACAATCAGAGCTCTTTTACCTTCGTATTTTACGGAAATATCGGTTTTGCATAATTTACATTCAGCGGTGAAATCATCTCGTTTCTTAAGCCAAGTACTGAAGAGAGGATCGTTCAACCAATTTTCATCAAAGCTTGTATGATATTTGAGTTTTCTTTTTTTCGGCGGTGTCTGCTGCGTTGAGGCTTCCGAATCCGACATTATGCTTTATTTAAAACCACAACAACAATACTCGCATTCAATTTACAATATTAACAAACACAAAGCAATCCAGAGTCCTGGCCGCTAATAACACAACTAAATAAGATTGCCGCGCGGCGCGATTCGCACGCACGTTCGGCTCGCCGCCGCGGCGCCGCCCGTACCCCGCCCCCGCCGCTCGCACCCCGCACCGCACCGCCCCACGGCCCCATCCACCGTCCGCGTCGCGCTCACGCGTGGTGGACTGAAGCGATCAAAATATCCGGGAGATTTTAGCTGCGTTCCTGGAGCCGGGAGATTTAAAAAACGTATTGCCTTTTTACGGGAGAATCCCGGAATTCCGGGAGAGTTGGCAACCCTACGTCGGCCATCATAATCTGCATTAATGTATGAGAAAATGAATATTCTTCATAATTTCTTTTTGCGTGAATTTCTCCGATATTTTAATAGTTATTCAGCTATTCGGGGCGGAGACAAATCCAACAAATCAAACATCATCAAAATCGTTGTAAATGGTGTAACTAACCCGACTTTGTTATATATATATATAGGTACCTCAAATTGGTCAAACACAATGATTCTTCTGTGATAACTCCATGTCTTAAACAATTTATCTGTATATCGTGCAATTAATATCTTGAAATCTTGTCTTATCTTATCACCTTTTTATTTCCGGGAAAAATTACTTAAGTAGGTAAGGTAGGAACTTAGGATGGTAATTATACTTTTTGTGTGATACAATTTAAAGTTATTTGCTCGCACTAACAAGAAAAACAAATGGAATGAAAAGGTTCCGTTTATTTGCCCTTACATTTTCAGACCTCATGGACAATGGCCATGCACCAAAACCTTACAACTTACATAAATTAGACGATTGCCATCTCAACAGGACATATTACAAGGCCGAGATAATATGGCATATATACATACATACCGATATGTATGGCGACAGTGATACATTGCAAACATTGTCGAGAAGAAAGTCGTAAGCTGATTAATGTTTGTTAATTTAAGTGATGTAGCTACTCTATACCTATTTCTGCCGCCAATTAGCATTGCTTTGCTGCCGGTGAAATTACAGGCACATGAGCCTTTACACCTGTATTCCTAAACTAGCCTAAGTTGATGGACGCAGGGCACGTTTCTGACGAGGCAATACTTTGTTATAGGCGATGGTTACCACTTAACATCAGAGTGAGAGTGAGATTATGTATTGGATTGGATGGTATTAATTGAATGCAGTTTTTTAATTTTTTCGGACCATTATAATCTCGGAGTTTTCAAGTCCAGAGTGAATAGGTTCTTTCTGGGCAAACTCCATCTTCAATCACACTTTCACTTACCATTTGGTGAGCTAGTGGTCAAGCGCTTGATTGTCATCAATTAAGAAAAAAAACATATCCCATCTTTGCGTATTACAGAAAGCATAACTCATGCATTGTTTGCATCGTATCACCATAATTAACTACGAAATCTTATCTCCCTTTCTTCATATATTAGAATCAAGTTACCTACTCCAATTACAATCCCTTCGTAGACCGTTGTATCTCATACCTAGTCATAATCACAAAATAGGAATAGCATTCTATTTTAACCCAAAAGCAGCTATATGACCCCAATAAACAACTTCCGAATACAAACCGGTTTTAGTGTGAAAAGACCACGTGCCGGGCAGATGTGGCACACCCTTCTAGACACATCTGCCTACAATAATATTAAAAAATATCCCTGCATCATTCAATTATCAAGCCCAATTTTGCAAGGGTAGGGATATTGTCGCATTGATATAAATCAGGGTGAAATATGACCCCCATAAAACATTAAAAGATCATTTGATGGGGTACTATTTTTATTACTGTTTTAATAAATTGTATTGTAATGTATAACGCAAAATATGTTTTAAGAATGTGCAGAAGTAGCTTAACAAACTAACTAACCGATTTTTACACTCAAAAATTAGGTATTAGAAAATTGTACCTAAACAAATTGTAAAACAATATTTCCAGCAACACAAAATCGCATTTATAATGGAGTTAAAATAAAAACTTATTACTAGACATAGCTAAAGTATTTGTTGGTTTGTAGTAAAAAATAACCATCTTGTTAAAGCAGAAAGAAATATCTAATACCTGCCTGAAGCGACATCCGGTTCGAGCCTACAACTTTCAAGGAGCAAAAAGTGAAGCTCAATCAAAACTGTCGATCGGAGAATAAAATGATAGGTGTGCAAATCTGAGCTTTAATACTCTTGACATAAAGATTACCGAAAGAATTTAGTATTGTGGCTACCGTACAAATATTGAAGTGTAAGCAAAAAGAGATATAAAAAGCTTGCGTTAGTGAGAGTGCTAATTATACATTTCTAAAGCCACAAAATAACTTTCTTAGGATTCGTCGGTAGATATACCCCTATTAACAGGTTAGCTGTCCGATGAGGCACATGTGCCTCATGGGTGATTGCGCTGGTACGTCCATGAGGCATATGTGCCTCATGGCCAATGATGTAGATAATGCAATCGATCTATCGATAATTTTTTTTAATAATTATATTATTTGTAGCATTAGTAAATTATACTACAACCAAATTCTACCAACCTAATTGAATGGTGCAATTCAATAACAGAAGATTGTTTTCAAAAAGATATTTTTCAGATGTCTAAAGTGTTACGAACATAAACGTACATTTTATCATTAAACGTAAATAATTAATTTCTTATCATACTCATCTAACATTAGCAATTATCGATATAATTAATTTCAATCACTAGGACACATAAAGTATCATAAAATACTTGAAGAGAATGACGTAACTTAATACGAAACTTCATGAGCGTTAGCTGTCATTATTTACTACGAGGACGTGTACAAAGAAGATCGAAACTTGCTTCGGGACAGCTAATCTGTTAATATCGAACTTAGCGTACCTATACAAACAGTCTTTCTTGGACACCCCCTGCTTGACAGTATAGGGGCCCTAAAAAGTACTCAAGAATTACTTAAAAAATCAAAATTAATTAAAATGTCCATCACACTAATTTTATACATGTGAAAGTTTGGATGTTTGTTTATTTGTTTGTTTGTTACTCAATCACGTCGTAACGGCTGAACCGATTTTGATGAAATTTGGTATATACGTAGATTATAACCTGGATTACCACATAGGCTACATTTATCCCATAAATCAGTTCCCATGGGATAAAAATAGGTTGTCAAGTCAAGTTACAACAGCAATTTTAGCGTTATTTCTAGGTTACCTACACATTCAGTAGTGTAACACATACGAAGTCGTGGGCAACAGCTAGTAACCAATATATGATGTTATTATTCCAGCAAAGATATTCGTCGGTGTTATTTTGATTCATAAATAGGTCAGTTCCCATGGGATAAAAATAGGTTGTCAAGTCAAGTTACAACAGCAATTTTAGCGTTATTTCTAGGTTACCTACACATTCAGTAGTGTAACACATACGAAGTCGTGGGCAACAGCTAGTAACCAATATATGATGTTATTATTCCAGCAAAGATATTCGTCGGTGTTATTTTGATTCATAAATAGGTGGTTGAAGAGTTCAATTTAGTTTATTGCAGGTTAATAATATTTACAAATATATATTTACATATTCTTTAATAATATTGACTAATGTAAAAAATATTTTTTGTGGCATTATCGCTGTTCCACACGACTGAATCAATGCTGTAGAAACTAGAGATAGGTGTTTATTTGTATATCCCACGGTATAGATATCACATTTTCTCTATAACTCTAGTGAGTAATACGAGAGGAGAGTCTTACAATAGCAGCAGGTCTCTGCATACTTTTTGTAGTCTGGAGAAAGCTGACCGATCTACGAATTCTGTGAAACTTATTGTCGCATAGTAAGGTTATTGATACAATTTACGATAAATAATCAGGTGTTTGGCTGCCTGAGTCATTCCAATGTTGGTCGCGAAGAAAATAATGAATTAATTAATATTGGTGGACATTTCACACAGCGCTATCTAGCCCCAAACTAAGCAGAGCTTGTACTATGGGAACCAGATAACTGATAGAATACTTATTTACTTTTTTTTTGTAAATACATACTTATAATATATAGAGAAACAACCAGACCCGGAACAAATGTGTATGTGTAGATCATGCAAACATTTGTTCCGCGTCGGGATTCGAACCCACTACCTCCTGCATCTTAGCCGGCTATTCACCCACTGCACCACGGAGGTCGTCACGCTCGGTCGTTATAAGCTAAATACAAGCTCTGTACAAGCTCTGCTTAGTTTGGGGCTAGATAGCGCTGTGTGAAATGTCCAGCAATATTTATTTATTTATTATTTATTATTATAATAGTACTAAGTGTTAGAATTATATAATTAAATAGATATTTATATATAATAATGGACGGTTACTATGTCAGTAAAGTGTAACTTGAATAATATCTAAAATGTATTGAGGATTAATCATATAATTTAAATAGATTTTTAAGGTATAAAACAATGTAAATAGATAATTAAGTATACTTCACTTCACTATTGGTAGAATGGCCTCTGTGGCTAGTTGTTGCCACAATTATGCCAATGTCAAGTCGACAGAATGTTTCCGATATAAAAACAAGATGGCGAGGACAGGAGGATTGTGATGTGAACTGAGACAGATGGCGAAACAATAAATTGTGCATTTATCAAAACAAGTCTTTTTTTTACACTTCTACCTCGGCTAATCTCATATCAGAAGTGGCAACAGAACTATGGCGAATGAAAATGAAGAGAAACAGGAAAGACGGTCCCGATCCCGGCATCGGAAACATCGCCGTAAGCGTCGTCATACTAGCTCGGATAGCGACTCTTCGGATTCGAGTAGCACCAGAAGTTCATCGAAGTCGCACAAGAGGAGAAAGCATCGCCTTCACCACCGTCACGGACGTGAATATAAGTTGCGTAAGCGGATGCAAGGATCATCGCGACGAAGGAGCACGTCACGGACCACGGGTCGAGTGAACAGAGGGAATTCAGACAATATTGGAGGAAAAGGACAGCTTATTGATTCAATGGGAACGCTGACGCCAGTAATTTCGTCGACACCTGCTCCAGTAGAAGCGCCTACATCTCCAGAACCACGGGCAGACTCCAACCAGGTGTTGCCGCAGCCTGCACAACAACAGCTAAGTCAAGATACAATATCTAATGTTAATAATAGCGCGACAAATATTACTTTTAATGATATTTCTAAATTGTTACAAACTTTGGTGCAACCAAATGCTATAAAATACGATAGGAACATTATACCTACTTTTGATCCCTCGCAACAAAATCAAAGAATAGAAAACTGGATAGCCAAGGTCAACGAATGTGCACAGATTTACAAGTGGACTGACATACAGACAACACATTTTGCTTTGCCCAAGTTATCAGGTCATGCCAAAAAGTGGTATGAAGGACTTCAGACCATTCTTCTGACATGGGCCGAATGGCAAGATCGCTTGACAAAAGCCTTTCCATCTGAAACCAATTACGGGGTAGTATTATCTGAGATGCTTGAACGTCGACTGAAGCCTGGTGAATCAGTAGACGAATATTATTATGACAAAATTACTCTGTTAAATTTGTGTGAAATTGTTGGCAAAAAAGCTGTAGATTGCTTAATCCACGGCATTGATGATCGAATGATTAGAGCTAGCGCTTCGTCAGCAAGGTATAAAGAGCCAGAAGAGTTACTGAAATTCCTTAAAGAGTTGTGTAAAGAAAACCATCTTAGGTTGTCCAAAAAGCCGATAGGGATTGCTCAGGACATAGTTTGCTTTAAATGTCATAAGGCTGGACATCGTAGTAACCAGTGTCGTAGTAGTACACCAGGTACAAACGAACTGACATGCTATAATTGTAAGGAAAAGGGGCATGTCTCTTCTAGATGCACCAAACCTCGTGTGACATGCAACATTTGTAATCGTTTCGGACACACATCCGATGTGTGTTTTCGAAAATCTCTTGCTAGTCAACAGCCGAATGCTAACAAACCTCTTGAAAAGAAAACTTGGCTGACTCAAAGCACCAATCCTGACTCAAAATATTGTAAACAGGTCACAATAAATAAAACTATCGATGTTAAGTGCTATGTAGATTTCGGTAGTGACGTTACTCTGATCAGTAAGGATGTCATAGATAGTAATGCGTTACCTATAATCGAAAATGATTTGCCAACCATACGGGGATTTGGTAATTCTATGTATACCCCATTAGGCAAAACCAGGGTAAATCTGAGACTAGGAGAAGTTGCAGCAGATATTGATATGTATATAGTAGAACCTTCTCTACTTTTGGAGCCTGTCCTGGTAGGCCAAAATTTTACCGAACGGCCCGATGTTCTTGTGATCAAAACCTGCGAACAGTTAGATATTTTGAAAAGACAATTACCGGAACATTTAACTTCATTGGAATGTGACAAGGAATTAAACGAAAAAGTGGTTCTAAGAATACAAACGGACACTAATATAAGTAAAATTGATGTCGTAGGGTGCACTAGTGAGAAAGATTTGAATTGTGAGATTTTAGTTGAAAATAGTGTTAGAAATTTTGAGAATGTTGATTATTGTGTAGTGGGGGGTATATACAGTGTGAATAAGGGTGAATGTCAGGTCGTTGTCTGCAATCTTTCAGGGAAAACACTTCCTTTAATTAAAAATGACGTATTGACTCGGGCAAAGGTGATAACCGCCTCTAAGCCTCCCTCGCGACAATTAGCCTGTAACAGAATATCTAATCAGTCGACATTGAAACCAATAGCTAGAGAAGAAATAAATATGAACAAGGCTCTATCAGAAGATCAAAGCAACAAGATATTAGATCTGTTGAATAAATATCGAGCGTGTTTTGCACAGAATTTAACAGAACTAGGCTGTACTGATTTGGCAGAGATGATCATAGAATTGAATGATACTACACCGGTAGTACATAGACCATATCGTTTGAGCTATACCGAAAGAGAAATTGTTAGGGACATGGTTAAGGAGTTAATAGATAATGACATCGCTGAGGAATCAAATTCGTTTTATGCCAGTCCTATTATACTGGTATCAAAGAAAACAGGAGGATACCGACTATGTGTAGACTTTAGAGCATTAAATCGGAAAACCAAGAAGGATCATTATCCTATGCCTAGGATTGATGATCAATTAGATATGCTTAACGGCAATAGATATTACTCGAGCTTAGATCTGGTTAGCGGGTATTATCAAATACCGATCCATGAAGACTATAGACATCTTACCGCGTTTATTACCCCAGACGGTTTATATCAATTTAAGAAAATGGCTTTCGGTTTGGTTAACTCTCCAGCCGTTTTTCAACGCACTATTAACAAAGTACTGGGAAATTCTCGGTTTAATTCCGCTCTTGCGTACATGGATGATATATTAATACCGGGAAGAGATTTTGAGGAAGGTCTGAATAGATTAGAAGATTCGTTAAAATTATTACAGAATGCTGGACTGACATTGAATTTGAGTAAATGTAACTTTTTCTTAGAAAATATAGAATATCTAGGTTACGAAATTAGCGAAAAGGGAATTAGACCAAGTAAAGGTAAAATAGTAGCAGTAGAGAATTTCCCAACGCCGACGAGTGTCCATGAAGTGAGACAATTCATTGGGCTTGCTAGTTACTTTAGAAAATTTATAGAAAATTTTGCAACTATAGCGAGGCCTTTAACTGATTTGACGAGGCAAACTAGTTCCTGGCAGTGGGGAGCTGATCAGGAGAAAGCTTTTTCTCAGTTGAAAAATTCTTTAGTGTTAAGACCGTTGCTAGGAATTTACGACCCTACAAGTGAGACGTTCTTGCATACGGATGCAAGTAAACATGGTTTGGCAGGAATATTAATACAAAAAGAAAACGATACAGGGAATAATAAACCTATAGCTTATTTCAGTCGGAAAACGACAACTGATGAACAAAATTACCATGCATATGAGCTTGAAACCCTAGCAGTGGTGGTTTCCTTACAGCGTTTTCGAGTGTATTTATTAGGAGTGAAGTTCACGCTAATTACAGATTGCAGTGCCTTGCGTGCTACTTTCACGAAACGTGATTTAATACCCAGAGTAGCACGCTGGTGGATAAGTTTGCAAGAATTTAACTTTGAGATACAATACAGACCAGGAAGTTCAATGGCACACGTAGACGCGCTAAGTAGGAATCCCCAACCTTGTGAATCAGAGGTAGACTATGATAAAATTTTGCCGTCGATTATGAGAATAACAGAAGATGATTGGTTGCTTAGCTTACAATTAGGAGATAGCAAAATTCAACATAAACGGAAGGTGTTGGAGGATAAAGATAGTTCTGACATTAAGAAAAATTACATAATTAAAAATAATAGACTATATCGAAATGTAGGCTCAGAATTGAAATGGGTAGTTCCTAAAATGGCTCGATTCCAGTTGTGCAAACGTAATCATGACGATATTGAACACTTTAGCGTCGAAAAGACCCTAGACAAAATGAGTAAAGATTTTTGGTTCCCAAAAATGAAAAGATTTGTGCGAAAATATGTTCGTTCTTGTTTAGAATGCGCGTTTAGTAAAGAACCAGCTGGACCGAAAGAGGGTTTACTACAACCGATTCACAAGGTGGACAAACCATTTGATACGGTACATATAGATCACTTGGGTCCATTCGTGAAAAGTTCAAAGGGTCATTGCTACTTACTAGTCCTTGTAGATGGGTTTACGAAGTATTGCCTTTTGAAACCGCTTAGAAACCTAAAATCTGGTTTAACAGTACGTGCTCTAGAAGACATTTTTAATTCGTTTGGTTACCCAAATAGGATGATATCAGATCAAGGGACAACATTTACTTCAAAAGAGTTTAAGACCTTCTGCAATGATTCTAAGATCAATCACATTCTTAACGCAGTTGCCTCTCCACGAGCCAATGGGCAAGTGGAGAGATATAATAGAACAGTTCTTGATGCGTTGACAGCATATACAGACAAATTAGGAGAAAGATATTGGGATAGGGAGTTAGGAAAATTACAGTGGGGACTAAACAACACGTTGAATAAAGGGATAGGAAAGACGCCGGCTGAGGCACTATTTGGTTCTCAAATGAATAGTAAGGGGGACAACATTTTCTATGAAATTTTAAAGGAAACCCGTCAACCGATCGTTTTGGACGAATTGAGGGAACATATAAGTACACATATTCAAAAAGATCAACTTAATCAGAAAATTAGATATGACAAGTGTAAGATAAAGGCTAAAGTTTATAAAGAGGGGGACCTTGTCAAAATACTAAAACCAGTTTCATGTAATGATGGAAAGAGCAAGAAGCTTTTGCCAAAGTTTTCTGGGCCATTTAGAATAACCAAGGTTCTTGAAAATGATCGTTACGAAGTTTCTAGCATAGCAGGGACAAAAATTACACAAAAAGATTATTGTAATATTTGGGCAGCAGATCGTATTAAGCCCTGGATTACTACACATTGTAGTGATGAATCCCAAAGTAGTAGCAGTAGTGACACTGAATGACTCAATCTAATATATTTAAACAATGAAGATGTGGGGATCAAAACGTAGATTAGGTATTACTTTTATGTTATAGATTATATATAAAAAAAAAAGGAATGTTATGTTATTTAGTAATTAATAATTATACTTAGGAATATTAGGTTAAGATTAGTACCTACTAGTGTTATTATAAAAATATTGAGTTTGTTAGTTAAGTGTATTTAGTAACAATGGTGGTTATCAATCGGTAATTTGTGAACCTATATTACTGATTAAAATAATGTTATTAAAGGAATATTATATCGCCTATATCAGTGGCATTTATTGATGTACCTAATTAATAAATACTAGGGTAAATTTTTACTGATAGTGTTATCACGGTTATTGGTTTAAATCCTGCTTACTAACCTGTCTAATAATGTTGAGGAAACATTAAGAAGTTGGCAGTCTAATGTTGATAGATCCATTGACTGAATTTATGTTGAACACATTTATATATTATGTATTATATGCTATTATTTTCATTTATTATTACAATTATTTGGCTGGCGGTCTAATGTTGAGAGATCCATTGACTGAATGTATATTGAACATGGTTACCTGTAATATTTATGTATTCTAAGTAAATATTTTCATTTACTATTCATATGCATGTTTGGCTGGCAGTCTAATGTTGATAGATCCATTGACTGAATTTATGTTGAACACATTTATATATTATGTATTATATGCTATTATTTTCATTTATTAGTACAATTATTTGGCTGGCGGTCTAATGTTGAGAGATCCATTGACCGAATGTATATTGAACATGGTTACCTGTAATATTTATGTATTCTAAGTAAATATTTTCATTTACTATTCATATGCATGTTTGGCTGGCAGTCTAATGTTGATAGATCCATTGACTGAACCTATGTTGAATAATGTACGAGGTGTTGCTTATTTTATTTTGATTATGATTGGAGAGCAGTCTAATGTTGATAGATCCATTGGCTGAATACCTATATAAATGACTTATCAATTAGTATAGTATTGAATATGTTTATGTTAGCTTTTAACAATTATTATCTTTATGTAGAAGGAAGTTGATTTAAGATGTGGAATTATAAATAATAAGTCTTATTATAAATAATACTCAGATTATACCTGTCTACTAGGTACTTAGCTATAAAGTGTAATCAAGATACTATGTTAGTGAAAAATCATTGCATTCATCATTATTTCTGTAAGTTTGAGGACAAACTTAAGGTCAGGAAAGGCCGAATGTTAGAATTATATAATTAAATAGATATTTATATATAATAATGGACGGTTACTATGTCAGTAAAGTGTAACTTGAATAATATCTAAAATGTATTGAGGATTAATCATATAATTTAAATAGATTTTTAAGGTATAAAACAATGTAAATAGATAATTAAGTATACTTCACTTCACTATTGGTAGAATGGCCTCTGTGGCTAGTTGTTGCCACAATTATGCCAATGTCAAGTCGACAGAATGTTTCCGATATAAAAACAAGATGGCGAGGACAGGAGGATTGTGATGTGAACTGAGACAGATGGCGAAACAATAAATTGTGGATTTATCAAAACAAGTCTTTTTTTTACACTTCTACCTCGGCTAATCTCATATAAGTGAGATTGGACGGGGACGTAAGCCGAATGCTTCCGGAGAAATGGGCCAACATCGTAACACCCTGGGTAACTGAGGATGGACAGCGACGTCGGGGTCGGCCGCGAAAGCGTTTGCGCGATGACATCAGTGGATTCGAGAAGGAATGATGGGAATCTGCCAAGGTTCGCCAAGGTAGAAGGCGTTGGGGGAGGTCTTTGCCAAAAAATAGTACTTAATATATACATACCTAATACATAACTCTAATATATAAAAATCTTGTGTACGGTTTTAGTGATCGCACTCCTCCGAAACGGGTCGACAGATTTAAATGATTTTTTTATGTTTGATAAGTATGAGAATAGGTCGTAAAATATTTTTTACCCTCCTACCCTCACCCCCCATATTTTAATCGCGAATTTAGTAATTTTGTATGACCAAAATCCATGTAATTTAACCGTCGATCATTGACGTGAAGTCATTTACATGAAGTGTCGCGTCACTTTGACATTTCATTCTACATTTGATTCTTTGATAATTTATATGGCAGAACAACGTTTGCTGGGTCAGCTAGTGAACTATAGAATTGTTACATTGTACTCTTTAACTTTTGGGGGTTCGTTGAAATTCGGACTAGAAATATCTGTTTCCCGAACTTCAGCCCTCTCATTAATTAGGTGTTTGGTTGTATTTATGAAATGATCTCATAAATATCTCGTATATTTTGCTTGGTGCTCTGACCATCCGTAACTAGAACATTTAAGGCTCTATCATAAGCAAGATTTACTTGGCCCACTGCTAGATAAAACAAGGTCTCCCTTTTTTCTCTTCATTCATCGCGATTCATCATCATCAGCCCACCGCTAGACATAAGTATCTCCCAATACGCGCCCGCGCATTGCGATTCATGGCCTATGATTCGCATAGCCATGAAAAACAGCTACAAGATAAACACGTAAACGGTAGAGTTTGACAAGTTTTTGGTTTGAACTTTGAAGTAAATGTTTAATACCATGATTGAAATGTTCTGAATAGAGTAGAGTATCATACAAAATAGCTCATTTACTGGCTCTTACATCACTTTATGATATAAACGTCACGTCAAAGATATTACAATCCGTATGGTTATGAATGGAGCATTAGTGAATTATGGAGGCCTTGGCACAAATTTGGACTGTGACGGACAATCCGATTATGGTCATTTACTGTTGGGTAATTTTAGATAAACCACTAACGTTAATGTGTATTTTTAACCGACTTCAAAAAAAGGAGGAGGTTCACAATTCGTTGGAATCGTTTTTTTTTTGTGTCTGTTTCCCGATTACTCGAAGACACCTGGACTGATTCGAGAAATTATTTTTTTGTTTAAAAGGGTATACTTCCCAGGTGGTCTCATTGGCACCAATGAATGGAATTGGGATCTGATGATGGGATCCCAAAAAAATCGAGGGCAACCCTCAAATTTTATAAGGATGCATAATTGTTTTATGTTTACCTCAGAACGCCGCGCCGTTATTTATCAACCGATTTGGATTATTTTTTTAATTTATTTGAAAGTGTATACTTTCATATTGGTCTCATAGAAATTTCATCAAAATCAGTTGCAGTTTGGTTAAGTCGATTATATTTTTGTTAAAAAGTTACTTTTTTATGTAAAATTCGTTTACAAAACAATTTACATAAGTTTCAGTCCATGAAAAGAAAAAATCTGAAGTAGGAGCCTAAAAATAAAATTCTCGCGCTATTAATAGACACCATACACCCAAGAGCAGCTTGAGATGTATGTTATTACGTGGCTTAGTCATTTGTGGGTGGATTAGATTCATTTGCCGAGACGATATCTAAATACTAACACAATACACATACTAACTATTAGTTTATCTGGGTCCCCGGAAAAGGTGGGCGATAAGGATTTTCCGGTTACATAATGTTAGTTAGACAGACGAGATTTGTATCTATGACTATAATGAAAATAAAAATAAATAAATAATGCTGGACATTTCACAGAACGCTATCTAGCCCCAAATTAAGCAGAGCTTGTAATATGGGAACCAGATAACTGATAGAATACTTATATACTTTTTTTTTGTAAATACATACTTATAATATATAGAAAAACACTCAGACACGGAACAAATATCTGTAGATCATGCAAACATTTGTTCCGCGGCGGGAGTCGAACCCGCTACCTCCTGCGTCTCAGCCCGCTATTCGCCCACTGCGCCACGGAGGCAGTCAAATAAATGAAAGGATACTTAATTGGCTTAGAAATGCAAAAAAAACTTAATTACGTACGAACTAAATTACGTATGGCTGACTCCTTGCCTCTTATTGCTCGGAAAATCATCAACGTCTAAATAATATATGTTGAATGGAAAGAACAAACTGGAAGACATATTTAAAGAATATACCCATACGATAGTTCCTGATCTTGTCATCAAGAAAAAAGACGTGACGCTCTGCGAATTTATAAGTAGCTGAGAAAAAATTATAAAACCGCGACCAAACAACGAGAGAAATTTGGAATACATAATTGCTAAAGCCAGCAACCAGAGGACTGAGAGAAACAGGTATGTGTATGTAAACAAGTATGTACGAGTAAGTGACGATTCCTTTCCCATCACATGCTCTAGCTCGCAGGTGTCATATATTCTGAGACTAGCTTTTGTCAACGAAAAGTAGCCTATATGTTAATCCAGGTATGTACTTATAATCTACGTATATACCAAATTTCATCGAAATCGGTTCAGCCTTTCCGACGTGATTGAGTAACAAACAAACAAACTGACTGCCTCCGTGGCGCAGTGGGCGTATAGCCGGTTGAGACGCAGGAGGTAGCGGGTTCGATTCCCGCCGCGGAACAAATGTTTGTATGATCTACAGATATTTGATCCGTGTCTGGGTGTTTTTCTATATATTATAAGTATGTATTTACAAAAAAAAAGTATATAAGTATTCTATCAGTTATCTGGTTCCCATAGTACAAGCTCTGCTTAGTTTGGGGCTAGATAGCGCTGTGTGAAATGTCCAGCGATATTTATTTATTATTTATTTATTTATTATTTAGGTTCATTCATGTAATTTTCATTTATGTAAGTTTTATATTTTTTTTTATTTTTATATAATTAGTATGTATGTACATGTAGTATGTTAGGTACACCATTACACCCCAGGTAATGTCCACCCAGTCCATTCCACCCAAAGGTTGTCTGGTAGAGATCGCTATTTAGCGATAAGACCGCCATTGTATCCATAGATTTACGTAGATGTTTTTTATATGTATTTGTTTCGTGGTGTGCAATAAAGTATTATCTAATCTAATCTATTTCCATAGCATGTGTTAATCCCATACATTTTTGGACTTATCGACTAGCGTCATCGCTAATCGAATGTAATTTCGCTAACTCCTACGTAAACTTAGCTGAGATTAAGTAGGAGATAATAGACAATGGATGTATTTATTCGATTTGTTACTTTGATACTCACTTCGAATTCACATTCACTTTCGCTTAACCTTTAAACTTCCACTATCTGTAACGTCTTTAATAATAGTTACCATTGTAATCAGTTAAAGATCTATGCAAATACTTAAATCATTGTTACACAAACGATTCATTACATCACGTTTTGCAACTTCTTATCTTTCCTTATTGTTTCCTTCAGATAATGTAGGCGTCAAATGAACTAAGTGCAGTTGCTATCAAAATAAGCTGAACAACTAGGTTCTAAGATGGCTTCTCCATTTAAATTACTTATCATAACCACCTTAGCACTACAAACCTCGTTAAAAGCAGCTTCACACAACGCGTCACTCAAAGCATAATTTCTAATAACACGCCAGAACAATGTTATAAAAATAAAAAATAAAATAAATATTGCTAGACATTTCACAGAGCGCTATCTAGCCTCAAACTAAGCAGAGCTTGTACTATGGGAACCAGATAACTGATATAATACTTATATACTTTTTTTTTTGTAAATACATACAGTAATAAGTACAGTCTTGTAATAAGTAGCAGTTACTGTTGTTTGTTTCCTACTCTTATACCTTTTCTGTAACCTAGCTGTAAGTTTCGCAAAAATTCAAAAAATAAAATAAAATAAAACAGACAGACCCGGGACATATATCTGTAGATCAAGCAAACATTTGTTCCGCGGCGAGACGGAGATCGTTATGGACTGAATTTGATCACTAAAGACAAAAAGGTATGTAATGTAAAACTTGTGAAGCTACTTCAGCTTCTGACTGTACTCAGTTCTAATTCATCTTTAGTTAATTATTATTACTCCCACTTAGATTTGGAGAGATACATTTTAGTGGGGTTATTAATTTTAAATTACACGGTTTGTAAATAAGTAGGTGAAAAAAGAGATGTTTATAGTTAGAAAGATTTCGGTAATAATTGACGGCCAATAAAACAGACAAGTTACTTGCGGTATTTTTACTATTAAAACGAACCTTCTTTTTTCTATGCATAATATTAAAACTCGTGCTTAAATTTTTTTCTTCTTCGTTTTTTCGATTTTTTTCTCGACTAAAGTACCCATACCTACATAAATGTTTTCCCTCTATCAAAAATGTTTCTAATTAGCTGGTTATTGCTGGCTTATTTGTTCAATTCATACAATTTCTGATTCATTTTAAACCATTCTAACATTAGACGGAAGAGCGCTCTCTATAGAGAATGTAGAGAATGGACTAATCACGAAGTATGATGGCTGAGAAAATTAATATGGCTTTTCAAGTCACGCAGTTGATCGAAAACGCTTCAATAACTTTCAAATTGGAATAAATTGCACTGTATTATCATCCCGTCATAACAATAAGCGAATAATTGCATATTATTATAACGATACATCACAACACAACACATGTTTGAAGATGCGTAGTTTGTTTATTAGAAAACAAAAGAGTATAGTGGAGTCATTGAATTGAATTGCCTTTGTAATCAAATTACAATAGTTAGCATAGTTTAGAGAGAAATCTATGACATGACAAACAATTGACCATTGTTTTAAAACGATTATCGAATTAAGTTGATTCGGAATAAGGTGTCTCAAAAGTGGAGAACCTATAGAGCCTATAGAAAAGATTTATCAAGACGTCCAAAAAAGTTTCTTAAAGTTTTTTATGTTGGAAGAAAAAGATTAACATAGAATACTTATACGTAGAGTTTGACTTAGTTGAATGTGCCTTTAAAATAACTAGTGGTTCGCCCCGAACTGAGATCTCGCGAGTCTACCATAAAAACAAAAAAAATATTATTCGTAATCTTTGACTATCAAAATAGTGCCACGAAATAATAACGAACACACGTGACGTGAAATAAATCACGAAATAACTTGACCTACAGTTTCATTCAAATTACAGGTAATGGGAGTTCATGTTAATTGGTTAACCTTTTTTGGGGTACAAATTGCAGTTATTCTACCTTTCAGACTTTTGCCTATATTTGTGATACATAAGCTACATGCATACCAAATTACAGCACTGTGAGGTCACTGGTGTACCCTGTGAATTTTATCAAAGTTTAGTTTTTATTATGGCTAATAACTCAAAAACTACAAAAACTTTACTAAAAGTAAAAACGGGGTCGAAATGTACTGATGAATGCCTTTCATTTGACGTCTCACTTGACCTAATAGTCTCATTTTAATTTTTTTTTACCCCTCTTGAACCCCAATATCTCAACAACCCCCCAAAACTTTTAGCTCATTGAGTCATACCAAAATTGTGCCATCATTACTACTTATATACCAAATTTCACGATGGTCGGATAAACGCTTCGAAAGTTATTCTCGGACAAACAAACATACATACATACAACGCCGATTTGCCCAAGTTGATTTGGAGATCTCGCTTCGCTCGATCAATAAATAAAATAGTAGAACGTTCTTAAAATTACCCGGTAACTCCGCTGAGCGAACCTCCGCTAATCCAACGAACCTTGACTAGAAGTGACAGGTGAAAATACTTTATTATTTGTTCTTGCAATAGCATTCGTCTGTCTGCCTGAAGCAATTATTAATATCTTCCGTAAATTAGCATCGTCTGTTAAAACAACAAAAACGTACATCAATGCTGATTACGTATCACATTTATCATTTCAATTTAAATTGCGTCGCATTCGATTCCCGAAACTGATTATCAATCATGCCTTTATTCGGTTACAATCGACTGTCTTAAAACTTGATATGCACAATTTTTTCTGACTTCTTATATTTTGTAGTGGTATTAATTTACGTTCCCTTAAATAGCAGGATTGAATTGTCAACACGGGTCTCGTATCGTTGATTGGACTTTCTTTGAATCACAATGCGGAGACGGAGACAGAATCTTAATAGCCAACCTACGCGAAAAGTAAGAGTGACTTGAATGTTATCGTAATAAAACCACGTGCTAATGGAATAAAGAGATGAAATCGAAACTTGCTATGAAAAGAATGTTGTCTGAACCTTTTTTGTTTTAAAATAATCACAAGTTAACAGATTTTGTGTTTAAAATATATTAGTTTGATGAAATATTGTCGGAAGCATTCATGCCACTCACTGACTTTTTATAGTCGACAAATAGCCCGAGCACAGCTTAACGAATGATTTGAACCACGAAAACTCAGATGCAAATGTTTCAATCCTCACTAATCCAAATATTAGCCGTGCTAAATATTAGCTTAGATTAAGAAAGACCAAGCAAGATTTGGAGTGGTTTTTGCGATGTCTTTTCACAGTTAAAATGCATAAATCGGATAAGCGATTTACCCTCCGGTTTCGATCCCACAAATAGAGTTGTCAGTGGCGTTCAACCGTAGGCGAAGCAATCTAAGTACGATCATCAGAAATACAGAGCCGGATCTATATTGCCTACCCGAAGGAAAGCTAGAGCCTAGGGGTTTATAGCCACTGATTTTCATCTACATTTAGAACTATGGCAGTGATATAAAATAATTTCTATAGTGCCTTTGATACAATAATGCTGATATAAACACAATTAAAACTAGCGTGGTTGGATATCATTTTATAATTAAGTTAGTTATCCAATAATTGCTGCAGATTTCTTCTCTTACTAAAATAAGTAGTACCAAGAAGAGCTTCTTATGAAAGTGTTCGTATGAAGAAATACTACCACTGTATGTATATCTGCCACCAAGCAGTTATGCTGGCATTACTGAGTTCCGGTTTAAAGGGTATGGGTACTGATGAAATTACAGGTGACGTATCACCTTTATAATATTATATATATATATATATATATATATGTAATATTATTGATATATGTATGTATGTATGTAAGTACATATTTATTTATTTCATTTAAGATATTTATTTATTAATTATTTATGTACCTAATATTTATGTAAATTACTTAACCTTAAAGGTTAAGTAATTTTTCTTTTACTATTATTAAGTTTATACTTTTTACACCTCGGCCAATCTTCCATTATGCAATGATCCTCTCCATCCAAAGGTTGTCTGGAAGAGATCGCTTTGTTAAGCGATAAGAACGCCCATTATGCTTACATTTATTTGCTTTATTTTTTATTTTTATATCTGTTGTATTTAGCTTGTAAGGTTTAATAAAGAATTTTCATTCATTCTTTCACCTTTACGTCTGTTATGGTGTGTTGTGTTACTAAAGGCCTTTTAAATCAAAAAAGTCCAGTCCGTTCCTGCAAGCCGACAGCGTGAATAATATTCTACGTTACACACATTACCACCATCCGTCGGCGTCGGTCGCTGCCATTTCGAATCTAACCTTTTACCGTTTAACATGGCGTTACAATCTAGACACCTTTATTACTGTATCTAGCCACAGTCACCTTTATTAATGTACTGTCAGCTATCAACAAACAAGTTAGTTAGAAAATAGATGGTTTAAGTTGCGAGTAAGAGAGTAATAGGATATCGGTTGCTAAGTACTTATAGCTGACTTGATTGCCGGCCAGAACGGTATGACGTGTACTCAACACGTCATACCGTGAAGATGCTTTTTACTCAATAGTTGCTGTGCTGATAACCTGATAACGGTTGGTTGCTTACAATTAGTACGAGTATGCTTATGGTATTTTTAAACACATATGGATACATATGGATTCGATTTTTTCTAGTGATGCAACGAATAGTACTTTTACGAATACGAATACGAATACGAATATCAAACCTACTATTCGGCGAATACGAATACGAATACGAATATCTCGACATGGTGATAAAAGACTAATTTATTTGATAAATTTCTATACTTTAATAATTAAAATTTACAACTGGCAAATTTTTATTTAAAAAACATAAAATTTGTAGATTTTCTGGTTTTAGGCGATTTCTTTTTTCAGTCTGAATGTTCCCAGCCGTTGAAAAAAGTCTTTCTGAGGCGACTGTACATGGCTTCAGTGAAAAATATTTTTGGGCAAGTTTTTTCAGACTTGGAAAATGGACATCTTCTCGCCAAAAGGCCAGTGGATCAGCAGTCGGCGATAAATTTGGGAGCTTTAGATAAGCATCTATCTCGTTTTTAATTTGCGAAACCCCTGTAAAAAAGACATTTTGAAATTAAACTCACCATTGTTTTAAATTTATTATTTACAAGGTCTAAAGCTGTTTCCACACATTCAATCATGTCCAGCAGTAGCCACCCTATGGCTGCTATAATCATGATAATGAATCTTTATTCAGGGATATCTAGCATTTTTCTAGCTTTCACGATCTCTAGGTAAGGTAAGTACATAATAAAGAAAAAAATCAACAAATAAAGATCAAAAACGTAGAAAAATATAATTGTATAAAGTTGCGTGCGATACAATAGAAAGCTTTTAGGTACATCGTTACAGGAAACGAGAAAAGCAGAAAAACAGTCAACAAAATGTATTCCAGAAAAAGGTATGTAACGGTCAATTAACATAGATAGCGCAGCTGGGACCTTCGATATGCTAAACACCGCGGCCGGTGGTCCCGTGGTACCGATGCACAGCTAGATACCACTGCTATACTTAACGCCTTTAATGCCACCACTGATGTCCATGTTCTACAAGTATAAATTATATATACCCGACAAAGCTAAGAACAACCCCAATTAAACTAGCTTTTTATTAAAAAATGGGGTGTGGCTCATTGACACGTGTGTTGTACGTGAATACGTGTACGTAACAGGTAATACTTTCTATATAGAATATAAAATACGCTATTTTGTGTATGTTATGTTTGAACACTAAGAAATCCTTCGAGTTATACTAAATGAAAATCTCTAAACGCAGCAAAATGACCTCAAAATTGCGGCGCTTCCCCCTCCAACGCGCGCGATGCGTCATATTCCTCATTTAGCGTAACTAATTTTTTGATCCTTTAGCTATCCAGTGGTGTAATTCATTTTTGGATGGAGATGATAATCATTAGTTTTGTTGAATTGCCTCCCACTATGGAAGCTATTTTAAAAACGTATTCACGTCAAAAAAACCGCGTCTAAATTGGTACGCTCGTTTGGGAGCTACGATGCCACAGACACACAGACATGGGCGTCATATTATATACTTATAACATTCTCTTTTTGCGCCAGGGGTTAAAAACTATCATCATATAAGTCAAACAAAGTCCTGCTGAACATAGGATTTCCTCAAACATTTCTTAAGCGATCTTTTACGGCCTGTATCCAACAGTTACAAGACTTACTAGCAACCATGGTTAGGTCGTCTTTACATCTAGTGGGGGGCTTCGTCCTACGATGTGCTGTGCAGTGCGTGGTCTTCACTTGAGAACCTTTCTGTTATCAAATAAAACCATACAAAAAATTATAAACCCTAAAGGAATTTAATGTTTTTAATTAGCGAAATAAATTTTAAAAAAGATGATTTTATTTTTCTATACCTTTAAAAACTAACTCCATTATTCTAGATTTTAATAAAGTATATTTGGGTTCAACCAGGTAATATAAAGTAAGCTCATATAATATATATAGATATGCGCGATAAAAACCACCCTTCTTAGGCAGTAGCGCAAAAATTAAATAAACAATTTGCCGCTCTTCCATAAACTTGCATCGTGGTGGCGCGTGCGCAGGCCTACCGGTCTGAGCTCCCGTTTGTGGGTCACACGGACAGCTTTCAGACATTTACATATAAGCACTTATGTATCGTATACATATATACATAAGAATACAATTTACATTCGCCCATTGGTAATGATATTACAAAGATGAATAGTTTTGTAAATCAATAAAGCGTTAATTTTTTTAACTGTTTAAAGCCGTTTACTGATAAAAACGAATGCGCTAATTTCCATCAAATATGAATGATAAAGAACAAGCTTTCAATTAAAAAACCCGCATTGAATAAGCTCATTTGTAAGATGGCACAGAGAGTAGTGAAGAAATACGACTTTATAAAGGGAGTCATTGGATGCAGGAAGATCAGTCGCTCTGGGAGACTGGGAATCTATCGGAATGCCTATGTTCAGCAGTGGACGTCGTCAGGCCGATAATATCGGCCTGACGACACGCATCGGCAGTCGCACAGACGGACAGACTGTAACTGTTTCCGTACACGGCGCGGCGCAGCAATTAAAAATGTTTTAAGACCTTTTCAGCTCTTGCCATAACAAAAAAGTTAATTATACATTATTATTTCAATACAATTGCAGATTACATGGTAGTTAGAAATTATCCAGCGCTGTTTCTATTATTAAGCACAATAAATACGAATTGATAACCTCTTAATAAAGTCGACTTATAATCTAAATTAGTTTCGGTGAACGACCGATTCCAACTCGTGACCATGGACCGTGTAGAAACTAGAAACAGATGCTAGGTGGTTTCGACTCTTTCAACTAATGGCTGATCATGAACGTTCAATGACGAAATTCACGTAAATCAGATTTCATTGTCTATTGCCGTTTGTTTTCCCAATCAGAGTGTTTCAACAGATTAAACCTTTATTGAATGATTTGCATCAGGGTTCATCTTTTAATTTGAATTAAATAGTTGCTAGTGCACACTGTGCACAGTAATCAAAATTCAACCGTAATTAATTTATTTATATTTTTTAGGTTACATTTTTGTTTTTACCCCTCCTACTCCATGAACTTTATGCGAAATCTCACACACCTCTGTGCGCAAAACCTTATTTGTAAGACAAATGGAAACACTAATGAAAAGATACATAAACTAGTCCAAATATCAATGCAAATCAGCCAATAAGTTACCATTCATATCAGAATCCTTTTCTATGTGGGGTTGTTAGACAGCAAGTTATAGGTAGGTACAGTCGCCAGCAAAAATACTTATAACTCAGCTTTATATCTATGTTGAAAGTCATCCAGCGAGAGTTGGTCACTGAATGATTCATTGATTTAGTAATTTTTGAAAAAGTCCAAGTTAAAGTCATATATTTTTATTCATTAAAATCACAAGGATCACTTTGAAACGTCAATTTTACTGCCTGTTCCTTCGCGACCAAGCCAGGGAAGAAAGGCAAGAAACAAGGCTGGTTGTTTTTTTTAATGATCATTTTACAATACATAATACAGAAAAAAAATTACGTCTAAATTGTAACATTTTGATGAGTTGGAGCAATTTCAATCCCAAGCTTCTCTATCATCTAAATAATCCGATATTTTATAGCAGGTTTTTTATAAATTTTGTTTAATTACGTTTTTAAATTTATTAATTGTCAATTTTTGTACATCCCTTGGGAGTTTATAAAAGCGTACACCTTGCCCTTTAAACGATTTACTAACTTTATGGAGTCTACAAGTGGCAACAGCGAGTTTATCTTTATTTCTAGTATTAAAATTATGATTATCCCTAATTTTCTTAAACAAATTAATATTCTTGTGAACTTACATCCGATTTTCATAGATGTATTGGCAAGGGAATGTCATAATATTTATTTCTTTAAACTTAATGCGTAATGATTCTCTGGGGCCCATATTATAAATTGCACGAACAGCCCTCTTCTGCAGCACAAAAATGGTGTTTATATCTGCAGCACTCCCCCACAGCAGTATACTGACCGTATGACATAATGCTGTGGAAGGCATTTGCAGTTCTTGAAAGTAGTTTTGAACAGTTGATAACCGTTTTACTTGTCAAAAGTTACTCACTGAGAGATTTTGTAGGTTCAGAATACTTAACTAATCAGAATGAAGCTATATCAAAATAAAATGCTCTATTTTATACTGTGCTTTTCGCTCTTAATAGATAACATACACGTAACGAACAAAATGTGCTGCGCTGCACTGTGTCACGTGCTTTGTTCAAAAATTTGACAGCACAGCACAACATAGCTATATATTATATAGTTTATTTATAGCTCAATGTTGATTAGTCATTAGGATAATAATAAAAAAATTCAAAATTGCTGTTATAACCCAAGCACAAAAACATAGTAATAAATAAATATTGCTGGACATTTCACACAGCGCTATCTAGCCCCAAACTAAGCAGAGCTTGTACTATGGGAACCAGATAACTGATAGAATACTTATATACTTTTTTTTATGTAAATACATACTTATAATACATAGAAAAACACCCAGACACGGAACAAATATCTGTAGATCATGCAAACATTTGTTCCGTGGCAGGAATCGAACCCGCTACCTCCTGCGTCTCAGCCGGCTATACGCCCACTGCGCCACGGAGTTGTCAAAAAGAATACATTTATGAATGGTAGAGCTTCTGTTAACGACTGTCCGTTAGTAAAACTTAGGTAAGTCGATCTAGCCAGTTCGTGACCAGCAGATCTCAAATCCGCCATCGGCGCCTGGCCTTGGACTATTTCCACACCTTTGTTCCTTAAAGGTCAATTGGAAAGTACCACTGACCATAATTTAAAAGTTATTGTTTTAGATATCTCGTTTGTTATATAATGCAAATTGTTATTCAAGGTTATTTCACTGGTTTGTTCTTGGTTACTCTGCGTCAGGTCAGTGACCTGTATCTGAATTCTCGTAATTTTTCTTTAGTCATTGCAATCTATAGAGCCAGGCATCATTTTACAGTTACATTAAGTTATATGAGGCATTATATATATATTGTCATATAGGGATATTATAGTTATATCAAAACTAGATTTTATTACGAAAATTGTCCTTGAGGTTGTATAAATATGCTGGCGGTGAAACGAACATGAGTGATGTGTCCATTGGATAAAAGTGCTGAAAGAATTAAGTGCATCTCATAAATGTTCTATTTTACGTGATTTTAGGTGAAATATGTAGTAGTTCGTTAGCTTCGAGAACTAACAAAATACACATACTTTAGTCGATGATGTAACGCAATGTCAAGTGCAACTAAAATTGATTATGCATGCGATAATGACCGAGGATCGGAAAGAAATTAAGATTCTCATCAAATACCTACAAATATAATGGAAGAAATTATAATTGATCGAGCGAAGCGAGATCTCTACGTCAACTTGGGCAAATCGGCGTTGTATGTATGTATGTTTGTTTGTCCGAGGATAACTTTCGAATCGTTTATCCGATCATCGTGAAATTTGGTGTATAGGTAGGTAATGATGGCACAATTTTGGTGTGACTCAATGAGCTAAAAATTTTGGGAGGTTGTTGAGATATTGGGGTTCAAGAGCGGTAAAAAAAATGAAAATGAGACTATTAGGTCAAATGAGACGTCAAATGAAAGGTCTTCATTAGTATATTTAAACCCCTTTTTGATTTTTGATTATTTAATAATAAAAAGTTTGATTATTTCATATTATTTATTGAATATTGTTTAATTTTTAAATCGAGCACTAGGAAATCCGCATCATTAGGTTTAGAATCGTATTAGTACATTTCGACCCCGTTGTCTTGAATTTTGTAGTTTTTGAGTTATTAGCCATAATAAAAACTAAACTTTGACAAAATTCACAGGGTACACCAGTGACTCCACAGTGCTGTAATTTGGTATGCGTATTTGTATCACAAATATAGGCAAAAGTCTGAAATCTAGAATAACTGCAATTTGTACCCCAAAAAATGGTAACCAATAAACATGAACTCCCGTTAACTGTAATTTGAATGAAACTGTAGGTCAAGTTAGTTGGTGATTCACGTCACGTGTGTCGGTTATTATTTCGTGGCACTATCTTGATAGTCGAAGATTACGAATACTTTTTTTTATGGTAGACTCGCGAGATCTCAGTTCGGGGCGAACCACTAGTATAAATTAAATACTGTAATATTAATATTTATTACTTAATATTAATTACGAACTGTAATATTTATAAACAGACACTACAAAGGTTTCTAAAATACTAAATGCCAATGACAATCTTAGCTTCACGTTATTCGACGAGTATGTATCTTGGACGACCTCCGTGGTACAGTGGACGAATAGCCGACTGAGACGCAGGAGGTAGCGGGTTCGATCCCCGCTGCGGAACAAATGTTGTATAATCTGATAGATATTTGTTCCGGGCCTGGATGTTTTTCTATATATTATAAGTATGTATTTACAAAAAAAATAGTATATGTCGGCGTTAGCAATTAAAAGTAATTTTATTTAATTTTAAAAGTGTTTGTGTTGTTTAAAAAGTCTTGTTTTGACTAATAGTACTAGTCGCACCACTCTACGGAATCAGGCGAGCGCGTGGATCGGGCGATCGGGCCGGCTTTAAAAGGAGCGTGCGGCGCGGTGGGACGGCACGGTACTCCTCCGTAGTATTTGCCCACTCTCCTAAAGTTGGTGCCATTCAGGTTATTCAAAATCGCTTCTTGCGAAAAGCCTCAGGCTCGCCCTGGTACTTTCGCAATAACGATCTACATCGCGATATGAAATTAGAATCAATAGCCAGGTTCATGAAGCTCGCTTCCAAGCGGTTTTATGAACATGCCTCTAATCATCCGAACCCTTTGGTGCACACCATTCCGGTCTACCCGTTGGATTCGCCCGCCAACAAAATCCTCCGTCGTCCGAGACACGTTCTCGGAGACCCGGATGACGAAATCACCTCCGCTAATGCGGAAGGTGAGTCATCTACATCAGACAGAGTAAACACTTCACAGAAACACCGATCTCGCCGGCGAGGTCGACGAATCCCTTCAGTCGCCGCCTATACGAGGTACAAACATGTACCCGGGCGTTTCTCTCCTATCCCCATCCCGGCAACAGCCCAAGCCGAGGTTCGTACCTAAGTGGTGCCCTTGCGCTAGTTGCCTAAAAAACTTACTGGGCTGAGCGCCATCTGCGCTCGCCAAAAGTTCGGTTAAGCTGTCACGGCCTCAGAGGCCAACAGCGAGATTAGTCCATTCGAAAAAAAAAAAAAAAAATGGGACGGCACTCATCATCCGAACCCTTTGGTACACACCATTCCGGTCTACCCGTTGGATCCGCCCGCCAACAAAATCCTCCGTCGTCCGAGACACGTTCTCGGAGACCCGGATGACGAAATCACCTCCGCTAATGCGGAAGGTGAGTCATCTATATCAGACAGAGCAAACACTTCACAGAAACACCGACCTCGCCGGCGAGGTCGACGAGTCCCTTCAGTCGCCGCCTATACGAGGTACAGACATGTACCCGGGCGTTTCTCTCCTATCCCCATCCCGGCAACAGCCCAAGCCGAGGTTCGTACCTAAGTGGTGCCCTTGCGCTAGTTGCCTAAAAAAAAAACTTACTGGGCTGAGCGCCATCTGCGCTCGCCAAAAGTTCGGTTAAGCTGTCACGGCCTCAGAGGCCAACAGCGAGATTAGTCCATTCGAAAAAAAAAAAAAAATGGGACGGCACTCATCATCCGAACCCTTTGGTACACACCATTCCGGTCTACCCGTTGGATCCGCCCGCCAACAAAATCCTCCGTCGTCCGAGACACGTTCTCGGAGACCCGGATGACGAAATCACCTCCGCTAATGCGGAAGGTGAGTCATCTATATCAGACAGAGCAAACACTTCACAGAAACACCGACCTCGCCGGCGAGGTCGACGAGTCCCTTCAGTTGCCGCCTATACGAGGTACAGACATGTACCCGGGCGTTTCTCTCCTATCCCCACCCCGGCAACAGCCCAAGCCGAGGCTCGTACCTAAGTGGTGCCCTTGCGCTAGTTGCCTAAACAACTTACTGGGCTGAGCGCCATCTGCGCTCGCCAAAAGTTCGGTTAAGCTGTCACGGCCTCAGAAGCCAACAGCGAGATTAGTCCATTCGAAAAAAAAAAAAAAGGTGGGACGGCACTTTACTTTTGGCGGCCAGCCCGTTCACACCTCAAGATCGTGATATGGGTCACGCCTGAATCCTTGAAATTAATTTATGCTTTATTAGATTACATTTTCATTATAAACTATTGTTCGAATTTATTTAAACTAATTAATTAAACTCGCCTTTTTATCTCGTGTTGTTGTAAATTATTTACTCATGTTTTGATTAATAAAATATTGTGATTTACAGCGTTTGTACTCTTTTAGCCAATGGTTGACGACTCTCGTGATGATGATGAGCAAGTACTGTCACTTATACTTCCATCTAGTCTTCGGTACTCCGACATATACATGTATTATATCAGTTATCTGGTTCCCATAGTACAAGCTATGCTTAGTTTGGGGCTCGCCTGTGTGAAATGCATGTGAATGTGAAAAGCCAATATTTATTTATTTATTTAATTTCCAATAACAAGCGGCTGTCGTGATTGGCCAACTGATGATTTGTAAATATTTCCTGGAAGAAAAAATCTGGCACTTACAATCTTCCAATCCAACGGAATCATGAATTTACGATAATCCACGGTAAACCTACGAATCGAGGCCTGCCCATAAAACATTTCCTCCGTCAAATAAAAAAACGGCTCCGTGGGCGATAATAGGTGCGAAGAAGCTCATTGATATTCATCTTCTTATCGTACGGAAATTGTGTCGATAAACCTTCCGGCCCTTCGACTGGTTTGTTTTAGCATATTAACCCACTGCCCTACAGCCGTTCCACTGATGTTTTCCTTCTCATTACCGAAATTTTAAAAGTTGTCGTGAATTTACCGAATTACTCTCGTTTCATTGGAAGAGCGTCGCAATGACATTTTTTGTCCTCAGAATTAGAAACTCGGAAATCACGGAATATTTTATTATATAAGAAGTTTACTTCGAAAAATGGAGTCCACAAAAATAAACTGTACATTACCGTACAGTTAGAGCCACCTTGAGTCAAGTGAGAAGCTTTCGCACTTATGGGTCCTCAAGGTGTCCTGTAACCAAGCTTAAACGGAGCATTTTAACGCTTAGCCAGCAAAGAGAGACGCAAATATTATATGCTTATAAATAAATAAATATTGATGGACATTTCACACAGCGCTATTTAGCCCCAAATTAAGCAGTGCTTGTACTATGGGAACCAGATAACTGATATAATACTTAAACACATTTTTTTTTGTAAATACATACTTATAATATATAGAGAAACAACCAGACCAGGAACAAATATCTGTAGATCATGCAAACATTTGTTCCGCGGCGGGAATCGAACCCGCTACCTCCTGCGACTCAGCCGGATATTCGCCCACTGCACCACGGAGGTCGTCTAATATAAATAACATCCCCATATCAAGTTTTAATAAGCAAAGAAAATTATGAGACAACATCACAGGTATTCATTTCACAGTCATTTGTTTGTAATAGGTAACATCAGTCAACCATCAAGAGATCTACTCCCACGGCTATCTAGCAAACAACACTGTTTATTCTAAGAAAGGCATGACATTACGCAACCAATGGATAATTAAGAAGTCAGGGACAAACAACAAAGGCTTCAATTGGTTACAAAACTATTTTGAATCCATTATAAGTAAACCTCTGTAAATGGTAAGACAGTTAATGAGCTTAATAGTTAGTAACGTTTACATACGAGTACATCCGCAGAGAATTTAAATATTGTCTGATTCGCTACAATACACACTTTGAGCATGCACGTGAAGAAACATATGGTTAGCTTTAGTTTGATACTGAGTTGTAAACTTATTTATGATAGCAACTGCATAGCCTCGACCTTCAGACATCAGAGATACGCATGATTTGCAAAAGCATCACAACTTATCAGTCTCACACCTACCATGAAGCCACAATTTTTACAGTTTTCAATGACTCATAAAATTACATGCTTGAATTACGGAGTTTTTTGTTTTAGACAATCATAGCAACCATGCCGTTCTTTTATCAAGTGTACACTAGAACACACAATTTAGCGGAAGACATAAATAAAGGTACTTTATTATCACCAGTAGACTTACTAAAATTAATATGCAAGCCTTTGCTAGCGCTACTCTCAAACGTAATTTTAAAAGTGACCGAGTTAACTTATAACGCGATGGGCACACAAGACTCTTCCAGCACTTAGTTGTTAAGGTATTATTTTGAGTTGTAAACTTCAACAATTCAATTCAAATAACGGTAAAAGGTGAAAGTCTCTAGTAAGATGGTTCGTAGGTCGAAATAGATAAAATCGTAGAATATGCAACCCTTGCACAAGAGTGGTGCTGATGGATAGTAACTTCTGGCGACTGCACTGTCAAGGCATATACAAAAACTACAAAATCAAATCCTATCATCAGATATTGTGATTGATGTTATTGTAATACGAATTCTGAAGATCTCAAGAGAGCTTTTATCCGGGCCTCTTGACCTCGAAGAGTCAATGCCGTGACGAAAGGACTGACAAAGGAGCAAAAAATTTAACAAAAGTATTGTTTGTAGATCTTGACAGAGACACACATTGGATGGGAGAATTGGGTGAAGTATTGTTAGCGAGCTGTCATGAGGCTGGTTCAATGTCACGGTCAATGGAACAGCGTGCCTTGTGAAGAGGATTGTATAAACGTTTGATGGGAGGCAAATTAAATACAGGAAAAGGCAGTGGCATAATGTTCCTAAACGAATGGACTTATTCGGACGTGGTTTTTTTAATAGAAAGCTTATTTAACTGTGGTGATGACGCAAAAAACCCCCGGCCTCCTCGCCGGGGGTTTTTTAATAAAACAAAAGTCATTCTATTCACTAAAGTCAGATTAGACAAGACACAAGTTTTTTTTTGTGAAATTGATCAATTAATAGGTTCACCAATTAATCGAAATTGGAACAGACAACCTTCGTAGCAGTATACCATCAATTACAAGTCTAGCTGATTGGATGATTGATATAATTTCTTACGACAACAATGACAGAGCTGTATGTCTACTAAATTAGTGACTCAGTACTACAATAGAATAATGGCGCCCCTATTATTAAATTTAACACCCGGAAGAGCCCGGAAGAGCCCGGAAGAGGGTGCAGCTTCGAACGGACAGAAAATGAAAAATGTCGTCAAAACTAGGAATCAGGGCCCAATTCTACTAAACCAATCGCTTCACTATGACAATGGTACCGTCGCAAAATGGCCACTATAGATACTTTTTGGTATTCTACTAACACAATTTGGCAGCTTATGACAGGAACAACAATCGTAATCGTTAAATAATCGTATGGCTTCATAATCGTTTTTTTTATAAACTAGCAGAATTGGGCACCTGCTTCGAATATTTGAGAATTTGTTTCCCTTTTATTATTTTTTGTGAATAGATTTCAGGTATATTGCACTGGATTTCATAGGTATTCTGCCAGCTTTATACATATTATATATATATATATATATATATATATATATATATATATATATTATGTATTTGCAGCTGCGGAACAAATGTTTGCATAATCTACAGATATTTGTTCCGTGTCTGGGTGTTTTTCTAGATATTATAAGTAAGTATGTATTTACAAAAAAAAAGTATATAAGTATTCTATCAGTTAACTGGTTCCCATAGTACAAGCTCTGCTTAGTTTGGGGCTAGATAGCGCTGTGTGAAATGTCCAGCAATATTTATTTTATTTATATTTATTTATCTATCATGTGTGTTTCTTCTTTACTAAAAAAAGTATTTAAGTATTCTATCAGTTATCTGGTTCAAACAGTACAAGCTCTGCTTAGTTTGGGGCTAGATAGCAATGTGTTAAATGTCCAGCAATATTTATTTATTTATTCTCATCTACCTTATAAAATTTACAATGCTGTCTATACTCGCTTTTAGACCCGGATTATACAACATGTGGTCCTTTATGCTAAGCATGTGGCTTCCGACCCTTCAAGATTTTTCACACCGATCATCTCATGGTAGAGCAAACCTCAAAATTCAGAGAAAAAGTATGTTTATCTGTTAAGTTAACTGCAGTATTGGCGTGCCTAATACTTGTAGTTTTATTCGATTTAAAGGTGGGTAAGCCTGTATCGGATAGAAACAATATTTTTCCATTATAATTAAACCCCACTGACCTGGTATCGTAATCTTTAATCGATGGCTATAAACCGGCTGGATAGAGGTTTCTGTTACACGGTACCTGCATATCTATGCTTATTTTATAAACGCGGAGAAATTTTATGTTCATACGTTTAATAAATTGGACTACATATTGAAATGAAATTCCCGATAGAAACATTACTTTGAAAAACGTGCCAAGATGTGAATTTCATTAGATCCGTAAAATATTTTTGATGTCAGAAATTAAAACAATGATCAATACTCGTATCTCTGATAAAATAATTAGGAAGTATGAAGGTGTCCCTAATATTTATTTTATAAATGTTTGGTAAGTTCAGATGGGAATAATAATTGCTCAAGAGATAGAGAAAGAGTTTGGTAAGTTAACTATAACGTTCGATAAATACTCTTCAAGCCATATTGATAAATCGAAAAAGGGCATAGTCATGGAGCAGCCGGAGGATGAGTCACCCGGATGACGTCATCTGCACATGGCCACCGTGCCCAGACGTTATCCTGACACGCTATGGTAATTCAACTGCGAGAAGAATATTAAATCTAGATTGAAATACCATCAGAGATTCAAACGCAAACTCAAAATTTCTTTATTAATTAAAATCTTTTGATCGTTTTGAATCAATCAATTTGAACCCGTTCCTCGCGACCATCTCCAAGAAGACCATCCAAGAAACATCTCCAGGAATGTAAATGAGTTAATTGGCTAATATTTGACGTTTTATAATGATTTTTTTACCCTTGGCATAAATATATTATAATATATCTATATCTTCTTATATATAAAAAAAAGTCGGATTAGTTACACCATTTATAATTCAAGAACGGCTGGACCGATTTTGATAATTTTTTGATTTGTTTGATTTGTCTCCGCCCCGAATGATAGAATAACTATTAAAATAATATGACAATAATTCATTTTCTCACATTCTCATACATCTCATATTCATGTAGCTAATGATGGCCGATTGACAATTCTACCGTCATATGCATGTCAAGCCGGTACAAAGTTCGGCGGGTCAGCTAGTATGACATAAATTGATATTTTCTTGACATAGATAATTGTAGTTTTCTGACATTGTAATTTTATTTCTTGACATGCGTTTTTTAAATAAGTGAGATTTGTTGTTTTATATTTTTTAATGTATATTTGCATACCGAATGGGGAATGTGAGCCACTCTAATATTGTTTTATAAAATCTATGTACATACCTAAACCACATTGAAGCCAAGGGCGAATCCAGGGGGGTCATGCCCCCCATGACCCCCCTTAGGCTGGGTCCAGGACCTAGGTGGACCACTAGTTAAAATTGTTAAACATAACACATGACATTGACCACAACTATGTGACCCCCCCCTGGCACCAAAGCTGGATCCGCTCTTGATTGAAGCAAGTAAAATTAATTACTCACTCAACAAATCCGGCTGGTTTTCAAAGGGTTGTTAAATGGTTATTAATGTCTATATACTCTCTCTTTAGACTTTGGACAGAGTTGGTGCAAATACAGTAACAAGTTTTTTAACTACATGAACCCCGGTAGTGGCGATTGCAGTAATATAAAATCATAGTAAAAATATCCTACTTATAAAGTATTGAGTTAAATGCGGTATTAAGTTATGAACCTAGTTAGCTTTTAACTAGTGGTTCGCCCCGAACTGAGATCTCGCGAGTCTCCCAAAAAACAAAAAAAAATGTAATCCTTGATTATCAAAATAGTGCCACGTAAAAAATAGCCAACTAACTTGACCTACAGTTTCATTTAAATTATAGGTAACGGGAGTTCATATAAAGTGGTTCTTTTTTTTGGGGTACAAAATGCAGTTATTTTGAATTTCAGACTTTTACCTGTGTTTGTGTCACTATAGCTACACGAATAGAAAATTTCAGCATTGTGGGGTCACTGGTGTACCCTGTAAATTTTGTCAAGATCTTGTTTTTATTATAGCTAATAACTCAAAAACTACAAAGGTTAAACTAAAAATAAAAACAGGGTTGAAATGTACTAATAAAGACCTTTCATTTGATGTCCCACTTGATCTTATAGTCTCATTTTCATTTTTTTTTACCCCTCTTGAACCCCAATGTCTCAACAACCCCCCACATTTTTAGCACATTTAGTCAACCAAAATTGTGCCATCACTACCTACCTATGTATCAAATTTCCCGATGATCGGATCAACGCTTCGAAAGTTATCCTCGGACAAACAAACATACATACGTACTTACATACATACATACAACGCCGATTTGCCCAAGTTGATTTGGAGGTCTCGCTTTGTTCGTTCAATTATTTCTTACGGTAGGTATTAGAATTTTCGGTGGTAAAATATTCTGCCTTAGATTTAAACAACTCTTTTTTTAAAGCATGTTTAAAGTAACAAGTAAATTATAAACACAACAATAAAATACAAATACCAAAAATATAAACCAACTAAAACCAATTTTAAGCAATTTGTTATTTCGATACGACTTTACCGAGGGCGTTAAACATCGCCTGATACGAAAATAATCAGTTATTAAAATAACGATAGTGAAAGCTCTCATTGAGCTTAAACCACAGACTAAATAATACTTAATAGTTTAACTACCATAATGACAGGTACAACACCTTATCAAACTTTTTGAAAGCGGAGAAAGCGAAAACATTATCATTATTTTGTATTCATACATCAAAATTCAGCTGATATTGTTTTCAAATATAAATGTTGAACTTTCATTTGGCTTAAAACAGTTTGCAATAGATGTTACATAATTTATCGAAAATAGAATCTTATATAAATCGATATATTTATATCCATTTATTAAAAAAACGGCATTATTTTGTTATACTTACGTAATTTTAATGTGGCTAAACTAAATGTTTTGAATTGTTATAAAAATTATTATATCCTTTTTAGTGTTGCCCAAATTCAGTCTTGGTCTTGCAGTCTTGGTCTTGTTCTTGCGTTTTTGCAAGACCAAGACCAAGAACAAGACCGCGTATTTTTAGCAAGACCAAGACCAAGACTGACCGTGCAAGACTTGAGCAAGAACAAGACATAGCCTGCAAGACTCTTGCGTCTTGCAGCTAGGACTTAGCGCTATTTCACTGAGTAGTTAGGTGTAACAGTTCGGTGTATAGGTAGGTACGCTTAGGAATTCTATGAGACGCAAAAAACTGTATCAAAGAATATGAAAAACTGGACCTATGCGCATTACGACTAATACCATAAACATAGCGAATAAAAAAATATCTATTAAAATCAAACTGAGTGCATGCATAGTTATGTTTTAACCATCGGCACTTTGATAATGCGGCGTCAAAGGTTTTGTACTTACTTCTCAAAGAAATTTGCCGCTTTTCGGAAGTACATGGTTATGATACACGCGCCGGCGGCTTCTTTTGAAATCTAAAACAATCGTTGCCGCCACGCCGAAATCATAACATTTGACACTATTTGATTGCCGCCATAGGGCGTAGGTATACTCATGCAAAATAATTTCCTAGTAGAGTACTTACAGGTGTTCCAAAGAATAAATAAGTTTCAGAGTGCTTAGAATGAAAATGAATACATTATACTGATCACGCAAGTAGTATTATGATTAGGATAAAATTGTAAGGATAGGTAGTAGATGTCATATTAATTCATTATAGTAAGTATATATTATAATATTGATTACTTATATGGTTTTAAACTAATTACTTAGGTACTATTGTTGTACATTTAGTCATTATATTTCTTAAGTTTTACAAGAAAAAATAGCAAAAAAGTGTTCAAATATCACCCGTTTAATAAATATTGTAGCCACTTTTAAATATCCTTGAAACGTGTAAAAAAATTCTACGAAACTAATAAAATAATATAAAAAGCGTAGGTACTTACCTACTAATAAAATAAAAAGCCTGCGATAAGAGTTTTGTATTACTTACCAGCCCGAATATCTCTGAGAGAGATGATGAGAGTAAGTATTTACTAGCTGTGCCCGCGACTTCGTCCACGAGGAATAGTAACTTTGGAGGTATAGTGACGTTCAGGACTTATTTATTTATTTTAAAACTTCTGTCATCAAACATACAAACGAACTCTTCAGCTTTATAATATTAGTATAGATGTACGCCAAAACATTCACTTATATGTAAAGAATAGTGATTGGCACTAATTCTATTTTATTCACGCGTCGCGTCTGTACAAGTAGGTTATATTTAGTGTGTGTTTGTACGCCGCACGCGGCATTGTTTGATTTGCGGCGGCATCCTTTTCATAGAGCCGGCACGTAGCGAGGCGGCGCGGTAGAAAGCAAGGAAACGTACTATAAATAAAGGAATTATTTTAATTCCAGTCATTTCCAATTGAGCTGTGCTTCGAGTCTAACTTAATAATTGTTTTTACTAATTCTCGTTGTTTTCTAAAAACGTATCACGTGTACAATTTAATATGAGTGACGAAGATTCAAATTATTCTAGTCCGAGTAACGAGAGTTTGAGTCACAGATCTAAAAGACCCAAAAGCAAATTTGAGGAGTTTTTCGAAATAATTCATGCATCCCAAACTGCCTTCTGTAAATTGTGCCAACATAAAAAGATTGAAATAAAAATGAAAAACAGAAACACTTCAGGCTTAAGGAAACATCTAATATCTTTCCACAAAAAGGAATCAGAAATATTTCTTCCTGTTAAACCAAAATTAAGTGGAGATATCACAAGCTTTTTAGTAACCGCTGGAAGAAGTGGACAGGTAAGAATATTTTTTTAACAGTTAAAAGAATTTTAACTCCGCGTAGCTATTCATGCGATACTTTCAAAAACGCCATTAACTTACGTAAGTATTTTTGAGTTAGTGGTGTTTTCACAGTTTTCATCTAGGGGTGCGACATATTAAGTATGTAATTATCGTCTTAAATATTTTTTATAAACACCCATATTTTCATTTAATAATAATAATAATAATAATAATCCTCCTAGCCGATTTCGGCTACAGAGACTTGACTTTGTGATTATTGGCCTAGGTGTTTAGCCTGTATGTGGCTGATGTACCCTATTTTTGCGCTAAAAGTCCGGTTACAATGAACACAAGTTAAGGCGCCATTAATGTAGTTGTAATTGATATTAGCCGGCGGTCGACTTTTAAGCTGATCTCGTTTTAAGTCTAGTTCTTGCCTCCTTTCTTCTTCAAACTCGTACACTTTGTCCTGAACATGACGCCTCCATTCAGGTCGTTTTTCAGCGAGAGCCTCCCAGCGCGACGGATCGATACAACACCTCTTCATGTGCCTCTTCTGTACGTCTTTGAAACGTAGGAACTGACCTCCGCGTTTCCGCTTACCATGTTCTAGTTCACAGAAGAAAATGCGTTTCGCCCTTCGCTCATCAGACATCCGAGACAGGTGCCCGCACCAACGCAGCTGACGCCGCATCAAATATGCCTCTATGCCACAGACATTAGCCCGTCGTAGAACATCGGTATTACGGACCCGATCCGACCACTTGATGTTAAGAATGTCGCGGAGGCATTTCAGATGGAATCTGTCTAACGTGCGTATGTGTCTGCGATACAGGCACCATGTCTCTGACGAGTACAAGATGTTAGGAAGTACAATAGCCATATACACCTTAATCTTGGTACTCAATTTGATGTTATGGGAGCGAAATACCTGGACTCGTAGTTTACCAAAAGCAGCCATAGCGGAGCCAAGTCTGCTGTTGATCTCCGAGTCAAGGTCGCATTTTGTTGTTATGCTGCTTCCCAGATATCTGAATGTATCGACCTGTTTTATGGGCTTTCCATCGATTTGCAGATTCAGTGGAGCTTGGTTAACAGTGTCCATGGCCATCACCTCTGTCTTTGTAATATTAATTTTGAGGCCAAATCTACAGCACGCAGCGTCAAGCCGAGTCATCAAGTCCTGGAGTCCCTCAGAAGATTCCACAACGAAACATAGGTCATCAGCATACATCAATTCGGTAATGAGGTCATACGATACCTTTGTGTGCGCTTTTAACCTAGCCAGGTTAAAGATACTGCCATCTGTGCGAAAACGTATGCGGATCCCTTCGGTGTTGGCTTGTAAAGTCTCCCTCACGACAACGGAAAAGTACAGAGCAAAAAGAGTGGGTGCTAATACACAGCCTTGTTTTACACCACAAGTGACAGGGAATTGCTCTGTCTGCTCACCATTGACGGTTACGCAACAAGTCACGTTGTCGTGAAGAAGTCTTATCAAGCGTATAAATTTGTCGGTGCAACCAAGTTTCGAAAGCACAATCCACAAAGCTTCGCGAGGTACACTGTCAAAAGCTTTCTCCAGATCAACAAAACAGAGAAACAGAGGTTGACACTGTTCCCTGCTTTTCTCTTGCAGTTGTCTAAGAGAGAATATGGCCTCGCATGTGCCGCGATTGGGTCTAAACCCAAATTGCGTTTCAGGCAATATACTTTCAGAGAGCTCCATAAGACGATTTAAGAGTACTCTGGCAAAAGTTTTTCCTGGAGTAGACAGAAGTGATATACCCCTATAAGAGTTGCAAACAGATCGATCACCTTTATTTTTATACAAAGAGCAAATTAGTGATACGCCAAAACTAGGAGGAACGAACTCCATTTCCCACATGCGCTGGAAAAATTGCCAAATCTTGTAGTGCAACTCATCTCCGCCATATTTTAATAGTTCTCCTGGTATGTTATCGATGCCGACAGCCTTATTGTTTTTCTGCGCTTTGATGGCGATGATAACTTCCTCAAGAGAAGGAGGCTGATCCAGATCTACGGCTTGTGGTAAGGCAGGAAGTGATGCTAAATAGTTTATGTCAGCAGAACGATCCACATTGAGTAAGCTGTTATAGTGTTCTGCCCAGCGAGTAAGAACTTCTCCTTTGCTTACCAGGAGGGTACCTGAAAGTGATTTCAGTGGTACGTTTACTCGATGTGGACTTCCTACTAACTTTTTAATCTCGTTAAAGAAATCGCCGAGTCTATTCGAATCAGCAAGCCACTGAATATAGCGAACCTTGTTCAGCCACCACTCATCTTTTGCGTTTCGAGTTAGTCTCCTTATTTGGCTCGTACTCTCCTTTATTTTTTCAGAAGCAGTTGTCTGATTTTCCTTTCGAAGGAGCTGGCGGTGTTTTTCTAGGGCGACTGTCAATGTATTATCATTTTCGTCAAACCAGTCTTCACAGACACGAGGTTTTTGGCCTAAGATCTCAGTAGCCGCATTGATGGTATTTGTAGTTAACAGTTTCCAGCCCTCGTCTAACTGTTCATCTTCGGGGTGTATGCCTGCTGTAAAGGTATTGACAGCTTCCCTGTAATTTGCCAATATTTCAGCAGACTCTAGCTTTTTCAGATGGAGACAGTTAGGCTTAGCCCTGCGAGGTCTACGGCAAGGGCTAAGACGCAAAAATAGTTTTGTAACAACAAGTCGGTGATCCGACCAACAGTTTGCGCCCCTCATTACTCTCGTTACTTTGACATCCGCTATATCCCGTTGACGGACTATAGCATAATCAATAAGATGCCAATGCTTGGACCTTGGGTGCATCCAGGTAGTTTTGTATTTATTTGGGAGTCTAAACATGGTATTGGTAATACCCAGATGAAATTGGGAACAGAGGCTTAGTAACAGTTGCCCATTACTGTTCATGTTACCAATGCCATGTCGCCCTATCACCCGAGGCCAAGCTTCAAAATCACGTCCGACGCGAGCATTAAAGTCGCCAAGAAGCAAAACTTTCTCACAGCGCCGGATTTTAGTCAGCACTTCTGACACTTCCTCATAAAATTTGTCCTTGACGTCATCACTTTTGTCGAGTGTTGGCGAATATACGCTGATAACATTTAAGTATTTATTGTTTCGAAGATGGAAACGTAAGGACATGACACGATCAGAGATAGCAACTGGATGTTCTTCCAACTTAGAGGCTAAAGTAGTTTTAATAGCAAAGCCTACTCCTGACCGTCTAGGCTCAGAAGCTGGTGTGCCTTTCCAGAAGAAAGTGTACCCACCACCACGTTCAACAAGCTCACCTTCGTCAGCTAGATGTGTTTCGCTGAGAGCGGCTATGTCGACGTCATAGCGTTTGAGCTCGCGAGCCACAATGGCGGTTTTACGTTCTGGGCAGAGGTTGTTGGGTCGGTCTAAAAGAGTACGTACATTCCACGCACCAAAAGTCATATTCATCTGCATGTTTTTAGATTTATTCTTATTGCGAGGAATAGCCCCCTCCCCGGCTGAGCGAGGAAAGCAGTGCCTCTCTAAATAAAGCTGCTTTGTCTCAAAGAGTGCTGCCGAACCACACTGTCACCCCGATGCAGTGCTAGAGCGACCACTCTCCTCTCCTTAGGCCACCCGTGTCCAGGTATTAGACCAAGCCCAGGACTTTTTTAAACTCGGAATGACAAAGCCAAGTCAGATGCGCAGGATATATTAAGTTGCATAAGTGTGCGCGCCGTACACAGATGCACCCTCTCCTCCTTACTCCCCTTGACCCAGTGGAACGGAGAACCGCTACGACTGGAAGGGAACAGGACGCAGTATCTGGCAACGATAAAAACTCCTATCGCTACTTTCAGGCCTTCTACAGTTGCCTGGTTGCCTCGCCACTTGAGGTGGATTGCGTTGACGCCGAAGCAACGAGCACTAGCACGGGGAGTGACCGTGCCGACTCGAGGGCCGAAACACGCCGTTGCTACAACAAAGTGTTTCGGCACTCGAGCCCCCCTCTACCAGCCTAGGTTCCTAAGGTGTGGCCGCTGCATGCTATAGCGGCGACCACTAACGACGATCGAATGCGTGCCGCGCGATCTGAGGAGCCTTTTATAGGCGATGTTGCCTCGACCACTAACGACGATCGAATCTTCGTATATTCAACGGGCAGCGTAACGACGCCCCAGAGACGTCCGCACTGTACGACGGCTCGAGCACGACTCATTATCATTTTCATTTAATCGGCCAGTAACAACTAAGTACTTTATTTTGGTAAATTACAGTACAGTGCAACCTTAATATAACAAATATCAATTTAACGATTTTCTCGATTTAACAACAACAAACCTCCTCCTCTTATACGCTCAAACCTAGTATGTTTTAAATAATAACACAAGATTTATTGTTTTGTTTCAGTCGGAAAACAGCAGTGACAACATCACGACAGCTACAGTTGATTGGGTGGTGAAAAAATATCTTCCCTTCTCATTTTTCGATGACGAAGCTACACAAGTATATTTTCGACGTATTTGCCCTAATATGGTGTTTCCTAAAAGGTCTACACTTAGAAGGAAAGTCAAAGAGCGATTTGAAGAGCTCCAATTGAATCTCAAGGAACGACTTCAACAATTATCATCTAAAATGTCTTTTACCATTGATGGGTGGACGTCAATTGCTGGTAGGAGTTACTACGGGGTTACTATTCATTATATAGACAACGAATGGAAGTATCAATCTGTAGTTCTTGATTTTATACCATCACGCGGTCGACATACTGGGGAAGATATTGCAACGATTTTCCATGAATGTTTATTGGAATATGGCATAATTGATAAAATACAAGGTATCACGGTCGACAACGCAACTGCAAATACCAAATTTATGTATGAACTGGGCAAACAGCTGCCGCCACACTTTGATTCAGACAATCAACATTTCCGGTGCTTTGCTCACATTTTAAACCTTGGTGTACAAGATTTATTAAAGACCTTAGCATTACACTGTGAGTCTGACACTAACGCGCAAGATCAGCAGTACGAAGACTATGCAGACGAAACTGAGGATGAGGAAGATGAAGAATCTGCACCAAATATTGCTGACTCGCGTACATCTGTAACAAAGTTACGCAGTATTTCCAGTAAAATAAAAAGAAGTGAGATAGTGAAGAAGAAGTTTCAGTCTGCTTGTGAAGCAGCTGGCGTGCCATCAAATCTAAATGCCATTCTTGACTGTCCAACGAGATGGAATTCCACACATGATATGATTGGATTTGGTTTAAAAGTGAGAGCGGGCATTGACATATTGTGCAGTTCTGTCACCGAATTAAATGATTTTCAAATCACAGCTAATGAATGGCAGGTACTCGAAAAATTACATAAATTTCTAATAAACTTTAAACTTTTAAGTACAAAACTTGGTGGAGACAAATATGTTACATTACCGCTAGTCATTGTATCATTCAATCTCTTGCTAGATAAAATTGAATCCATGGTAAAACAGTTAGATGAGAAACCTAATCGATCTGAAGTGGATGAAAGGCTCATTCTAGCTTTCCAAGCAGCTCGAGACAAAATGCTTAAACATTACAAGAAGAGCAACTGGATTTATTGTACTTCTTTAATTTTAGACCCAAGGCATAAGGCTCAGACTTTTGACCTGACAATGTGGGGGAAGCAACTTAAAACAGAAAGTCTGCGCAAGTTCAATGAACTTTATGAAGAATATAAAAGTCTACACTCACTGAACAAATCTCTGGAATTACCAGAAAAAGAAAATAAAGTATGTGATGAAGATGAAGACGTAATAGACTTTGATAAACTCTATGAATGTCCCTCGACGTCATCTGGATCTTGTCTTCAAGGCTTGGTGATAGACGAGTTGGAGGAGTACCTAAGAAAACCAAGAACTGCCAGCTCGGAAGACATTTTAGATTGGTGGAGGACGCATGAGACAGAGTATCCGATTTTATCGAAAATGGCCCGTGATTTTCTCTCAATACCTGCAACTTCAGTACCTGCTGAGAGGTTATTTTCTAAAGCATCATTAGTAATTAGAAAACATAGAAATAGGTTAAGTGATGAGTCAGCCAGATGGTTACTTTGTATTAATTCTTGGTCAAAAAAAATTATATAAAGTATCATAACCTAATGATAAAGCTGTTGATTTGTGTTGTATTTTATTTTTTATTCAAATAAATGATAAATCGTAAAACTCTTTTATTAAATTTCTTATAAGTTGAGGGTTCAATCTCTTTCTAGACAGATAAGTGTTGTTCTTTAAAATACAGTCAAGTTATTGTAATTAATTTGTTTTTTTACATGTTTTAGCAAATGTAAGCTTATAAATCATAAATGTTTATTAAGAAACAGTTACTTCCATGGAAAACGACATATAGGTCAGTTGATTTTTCGAATTTCTTATCAAATCTTCAGTTATTTATTAATCTGCTTGATCTTTACTATGGCTATGTTAATTTAAGCTCACAATGTTCCAATTCTAATACGTTTTTCTAAGATTTAAAGTAAACTTTAATAAATAGTAATAGACTAATAGGTAATTGCAAGACTTGCAAGACTCTTGCTGCAAGACCAAGACCAAGACCAAGACTGGGAGCGCAAGACCAAGACCAAGACCAAGACCAGGTGTATTGGCGCAAGACCAAGACCAAGACTGGCTAAGTCTCGTCTTGTTCTTGCATTTGGGCAACACTAATCCTTTTAAATCTTGTACCGTTTAATTACCCGTCTTATCATATCATAATCCCAATGGTTTATATTGGTTTTATCGATTATCAAACAAAATCGATAAACCAAGTAAATATTTGAACAAAACGGTCAATAATTTAACGATATAGGCTGATAGCGAACCTTTAAAATAATTTATATAATTGCTACAAATACTAATAAGAAAAATACAATAACCCTTTTAAACTTGAATGAGAAGAATAGCTAAGTTCTACTTGAATAGCACTCTTGTAATGTCGACAAAAGATATTGAAATTTAACGAGCGTTAAGTTTGATTATAAAAATACAATAAAAAAGCATAAAAGGAAATACAGTAGAATACTTCACATACATTCCGTTTATAAAGTTATGTGAGAACAGAACGTGTTCTATTTATGAAATACGATTCCTAAAACGGAGAGTAGCACAGGCAGGAAGTGTAGAGTTCGAATGTAAACAAGCTGAGCGATAGGGACTAACATGGCTCGCTGTGCTGCCCATGTAGTGTAAACAAGCTGTGCTGAATGGAAGCCGAACAAACTTACAAAAACTATTCTAAAATTGTGTAGGACATTTTGGTAAGTACCTGATAATATTTAAAAAGGGAGAAGCAAATCAATAATAACTAAAATCACAAATTTTATGAAATTGGTACTAATTTTGGAATAATATACATTTCTGATGAACACATTTGAAAAGTATCCGTTAAAATGCTTGACTTTTTATACCTACGTAATTTAGTCGAGGTACCGAATTTTCGTAGCTATTCTTACGTGTTATTATTAAGCACTGTAAAAACAACAAAAAACGTTAACAACAGGTACTTAGAGTAAAATTACTCAACAAAAACCATAATGTCAGTAAATGTCGAGCACTCACCTCATGGTACACCGACGTCATCTCTGGAGTTCGCAAAATGTTTTGTTTGCTAAACCGCTAACCGGGGCGATCACTATCTAAACGCACATTTCACTAAAAAGCGGATAAATAAATTTATAGCTATTCGTCCGAATGTAGAAGTCCCGTTATGGTCGAAAATAAATTAAAAAATTATACGTCAAACTTCGCGCGAAGCGCGTACTTTTTAAAATATAAAAAGGCAATACGCAGCTTGTGTTGGCGCGTGTGACGCGTTCCGTGTTTAGTATCGGCACTGAGCGACAGGCGACGGCGGCACTGAATGGAGTACGAACGCTCAGCTGCTGTGCTCAATGAACCATTCCAGTTCGTAGGTCACCGAACATCCTGACCCCGCTGTTCTTGCTAGTTTCTCCACCCTACATGATTCCAATAATTACAAATACATTCATCGGTAATTTGTCTTGAATGCCGATGCTCGTAAAAACCACATCGTCAGGCTTGGTGCGGAGCATTCATTCGTTTTTTGTCGATAGTAGACATCCGAGTTCGTCGACTGATCATTCAAATTATTTGTCATAGAACCGGTACTGGAAGGCATTTCTTGCGGTTTTTGTGGTATCGCCGGTTGCACACAATTGATTTGCTAAATTATAGAGCATGTGAGATTTTATTAGATCAATGAACGGGTTTTATGAAAGATTACCTCTATATTTTTTTAAGTTTACGAGTTCCTTGTTGTAAATCATTTACCTGATCCACTTATGGTTATTATACAAGCCTTAGCTAGAGTAGGTAAGCTGTAACCATACACATAAGTAGAATATTAAAGCATTATTTCTGCCTGACTTGGAACCCTGATTCGATTAGTTCTTTGAATAATTGAGGCCCACCTAGTCTTGTCAATAGTGACGGAAAATCCTTATCGGTCAACTAACTTCTATAAATTCTAGCCGTAACAACAGTCTCACGACAATCGTCTCTTATCGATGGTATCTCTCGTGGGAACTGAACACAAAGAGCGACCGCTAGTTTATACCCAATGTCTTTGGATAACCATATAAATTGTGAGGTAAAATGCAGTGCCCATCTGAATTTGAGATAGCAATCTTGATGGATAGATTGTGGCGCCCGGCGAGCTAGTGTTGCGAAACCCGTATCCTGTATCGATAGTTTATTGGTTGCCTTTATTCGTTACTGCAATTATTTTGCTTGCATGCCTATTCTTCATTGATGTGCTTATGTTACCGTTATCATTCAGCTTTAATTTCAAAATGAATGGAATGTGAGTTTCACGAAATTAAATAAGAATTTAGCACATGTTTTAAATATTAAATTCAGTAAGTAATTCAGTTATTGAGTAAAGTAAAGTTTTTTACGTTTAAAAGTGTCTACAATATTGAAATCACGAGGACCCTCACCGAAAGGCATCTAACTGAATTCTATAAATCGACAAAGACATTCCTTACCGCGGCTAACAGAAAGGCTGCGCGTGCGCCTAGACATATCGGTCGATCTCAGAGTGGTATATGGCGCCACACCAACGATTCTAAATCACACGCTTAGAAAAAAACTACTCATTATCTATCGCAATTCATTATTGATAGAGGCGGTTCCGAACAAACAAAACTAGCATATCAAACTAGTCTAGTATATTCAGATGTTTTCATTATTTGTTTTATATTTAAAACTAGGAGAACAAGTTTGCAAAATAAATTGGCAAAAAGCAGATTAAAATGTATACTTTTTTCCGACTGAGCCATTTAACTTGATGTTGTAATTAATCTTCTAAATAGAATATTCAGTAAGTTAATGTCCTTTTAATTTAAAATATCGATGCCGATTAATTTAAACATACCCAAAGAAAATATTTAAATTGCCTCCCAGTATTATATGAGCTTTATCGAGGTCGTTCAGTTTTTCTGACTACTTTTTTGATAGACTTATTAGCAGGTGTGCGCAAATAAGTGAAAATTAAATTAGAGACAGGCACAAAAACTTAATACGGCAGATAATACGTAGTACCACGTGTGAGCCGCTGCGGGGTTTCTCTCAAATTCGACACTGCTTTAATCCGGTTTTTATGACAACTTTCTAGAGATTCCCTGCAAAATCCTGTATCCTTAAAAGTGCTAATGGATTTTATTGACCATAATATCACCATTGTTAAAAAATAAAACGTTTATTTTTCAAAACAACTATTAATCAAACGGAAATGCTCAAAGCAATGTAGAGAAATGTAGAGATACAAATCCGAGACGGAACTTTAAAGTATTGATAATGACCACGATATATTATAGCAACAGAAAAAGTAGATTATGTTAAAAAACTTGTTCTTCTAATACTGGAGAGTATTCCGTGCCCGCCCACGCATTGCTTAAACTCGAAAAAACAAACTAAATTTGAAACCCATTCATACTAAGTATTTGACAAATGTACCTCATATCGATTGCCTAGATGGTTTCGAGATAATGTCATTGACACGAATAAGTAATTTAAATTAACGTTGCTGTTAAAACCAAGTTATAATTTCATCTTCTTTTGGCTTTTATGAATTTTTATGTTAATGACATAATATTTTATTACGATTTTAACAAAGCTCTCGCGACACACCCATTTGAAGCAGGTTTTTTTTAAAATATAAATTTGACTTAAATATATTGTTTTTCTGTCATTGGTCATCAATCAAAGATGTTTTATGACTTTTGGGAACGGCCAATGCTATTAAACTGATATGTCACCAAAAATCGTTGTTAAGTTTAACGTGACATGTAGTCACGAGTATATTATCGTGAGAGATACCTGCTACACGACTGTGCTTACCATTATCGATATGCTAATGACGATAATGTAGAACCGACAGTACTAATTATTGGGAGTGAAGTCTATCACAATATATCAAGAGAAAAATTCCTAATTTATCAAAACTGGTACTTAGGATCAGAGCGTTGTAAAAAAAATTGTAGAGTGAATAGTCTCATGAGTCTGTAATTTCACTGTATGTCGCAACAAAGTCGTTGGACGTAATCTGCGTGGTAATGCAACGAGGGGTTTTCACGGCCATGTTTTTATAACTGCTAACGTTGCTCTGTCATAAGCTAACTTACAAAGGCAAGGACATGTTAACATGATTTTCAGAGGAACTTGAAAATAAAAAACAAACAATACAATCTCCCTGCCTAAGGAACTAATCAAAATGTGGAGGCTTGTGACATGACTAGTGTCCTACACTTTTCGGGTTGGGAGTCATTTGGGCCCGGGCTAACGGATCCTACGACAAAAATATTCTGGTTTGGTCATTTGGGTCCACAACAAAATTAGATATGATTGAGTCTTTATACAACCAATAAAACCAGCTGAACATAATCATATTGCGTTCTCCACTCATCATTTCATAGCTACGAGGCATGCCTTTTAAGTTTTGTCGTTTGAAGAAAAAAACACATCTAGAACCTTATAGTACTTTTTATTGTTTTTCAAAGTATTCACAACGTAGCTTAAAACACTTTTACATTCGCTCAAACCAGTTATTATAACATTTATTCCACTCTAAAGTGGGGTGTTCAAAATGGCTGTCTTGAAAGCGTCGACTGCTTCTTCACCGGACTGGAACCTTTGACCACGAAGACTTTTCTTAATTTTAGGAAATGTAAAGAAATCGTTAGGGCTTAGGTCAGGACTGTATGGAGGATGGTCAAGAATTTCTACTTTTTCCTGCTTCAAATACTCAATCGTTTGACGAGCGCTGTGTGAGCTTGCGTTGTCGTGGTGCAGGATGATGCGTCGCTTTGAGTTAGATTTTCGAAGTTCGGCGATGACTTGTGGTAAACAAACTGTAGTATACCACTCTGCGTTAACCGTTCTACGATCTTCAAGTGCAATAGTCGCAACATGGCCGGTTTTTCCAACGAACGTGGCCACCATCTTCTTTGAAGTGCTTCGAGAACGAACAACTTTAGTCGGCTTTGGCTCGTCTTGAAAGACCCAGATTGTAGATTGTTGTTTGGTATCAGGATCGTAGGCATAGATCCAAGATTCGTCACCACTTATGATGTCGTAGACGTGATTTGACTCCCCTCGGTTGAACCTTTGCAGAGTTTTCTTACACCATCTGACGCGGGCCGCCTTGTGATCGTCGGAAAGCAGATGCGGTATCCAACGGCAAACTAGCTTTCTCACACCAAGCGCTTCATGCAAGATCTTCTGAATGGTTGTCCCTGAGATGCCTAATAGAGCCTCTATCTCTCGATATGTCACATGACGATCTTTGAGAATTAGTTGTCTCACAGCAATGATGTTATCTTCAGTGAAGGCGGATTTTGGACGTCCTTCGCGAAATCTGTCACTAACACTAGTATGTCCACGCTGGAATTCTAAATACCAGCGTTCGACAGTCCGCAGACATGGGGCTACATCACTGAACACAGATGTTAGCTCTTCTAAACACTGAAGCCGTGTCAGGCCTCTTCTAAAGTTGTAGAAAATTATTGCACGAACATTTTCCTTAGAAAGATTCATTTTCGTACGTGACCTGACAGATTCAAATCGAAACTGTGACTAAACAATAGCATTAATCCTAATACTTTCAACTGTTTTGAGATTCAAAATGTAAACACATTCGAATATAGAACAGTTCCAAATTCAAAATTGCCGGAAAATATGGAAACGACAGAACTTAAAAGGCATGCCTCGTATCATCATAGCTGGTATCATTCCGTATTTATGATGATAAATCAGCTAACTACGTAGAAAAGTTAATAAAGTTAAAAAATATTAGGCATCTTAATATTATAATATTGTTTCAATTTTAAAGAAACTCGGCAAATTTTATTAAAATCAATAATTTTATTTTTATTTTATTTTATATGTACTTATATAAAACCTTAAAACCATAGGTAAGAATACTTTTTTGGCAGTTGTGTAACAAGAATAATATGCTCGAAACATATAAATACTTAGCATAGCATCTCGTCGTAGTAAAAACATTAATTTCCACTGATAAATAGAAAATGAGAAATGGATTGAGATATCCTTGTTCCAGCGTCATTTTGTTCTTAGAAGAGTTGTAATCTTCGAAACAAATTGCATTCACGCATAGTATCATCAATAAGACTGACTCGTATCAATGGGTTGAAATATTGCTATGATTCGCTGTTTGCTATCAACTCATGCGATACTTAATACGGTAGTATATCTGCAAATAAAAATCTTGAAACGAATGCTGGACAAAAAAACGAACAATTAATAAAATAAATAAATTGAGCAGGGATTATTAATAATTTATTTATTATATCAGACTCAAATCTATTTAAATACTTCAAAATGGTCTTTTGAACAGGGTCACAGATGCTCTACTTTGCATAATTAATAGAATTTTTATAAAGTAATGTCTCTGTTTTTGTTGATTTGGCATCCTAATGAAATAATATACAACAATGACCAGATAGTAAAAAAACTGACCATCCGATAAAAATTAATAATGATTCACAAAAACCAGTTTTTTTAGCTATTGTAGCTATACCGATTTGAAAACCAAAATCCCGATTATTGATCGAGAGAAGCGAGATCTCCAAATCAACTTTAGCAAATCAGCGTTGTATGTATGTATGTTTATCTGTCCGAGGATAACTTTCGAAACGTTGATCCAATCATCGTACAATTTGGTATATAGATAGGTAGTGATAGCCAAATCCTGCTCTACTAAATGAGCTTTAAAAATGAGTGGGGGTTGTTGATACATTTGGGTTCAAGAGGGGTAAAAAAAATCAAATAGTGACTTACATGTCAAATGGAATGTCCAATGAAAGGTCTTCATCAGTACATTTCCACCCCGTTTTTACTTTTAGTTTAAACTTTGTAGTTTTTGAGTTATTAGCCGTAATAAAAACTGAACTTTGACGAAATTTGCAGGGTACACTTATAGTGCCCCAAAGTGCTGAAATTTGATGTGTGTGTAGCTTTAGTGACACAGATTATAGGAAAAAGTCTGAAATCTAGAATAACTGCAATTTGCACCTCAAAAAAGAATAACCAATTGACATGAACTCCCGATACTTGTAATATTTAACGTATACTTTTCCACTGCTGGGCTAAGGTCTCAATAATATATTTTTTATGGGAGACTCGCGAGATCAGTTCGGGGTGGACCACTAGTTTTATCTTTTCGTTTCGAAATTTGACATACTGGCCCTGGCTTACAAGACTCATAAAGAGTCATCGCGTCGGCGTCGGTTCAACATTATTTTTATACCGCCCCAGATCGATGGATCGAACTCCTTTAGGACTCCTACTAATGTTCGATGGCATCCTGCAGTTGTTCGTCTGGTCTATTAAGTATAATATAGATACTAATGCAGTCATACCAGCCTCTTACACTCTGCTTACAAGAGCTAAACAAAATCATGATTGCCGATTATGTTTGAATTTTCAATCAATGGTTTCATCTCAACATTATGAAGACACAAGCTATCATATTCAGAACAAATAAGATTGAATTTGCAAAAAGTTACAAGGTATTGTACCAAGTACCTAATCATCCGGTCATGTCAACTATTTGGTAGTTTTCGGCTTAAAAGCTCCTACATGAGAGCTGGCCACCATGCTTCGCTTTGCACCTATCTACGAACTTACTGTCCGGGTGATTCTTTAAACCAGTTTTACTTGAGTCACAGTGGCCCGAAAGTTTAAATACACACAGTAATTTAAACGTAATTCAACCACACCCATGTTTTACTCTGTACACTCGGCGACGTAAACAGATCACCCTTATTAAACTAAGCTGTTTTTAAGTATCCTGGTGTAAAATAAAGCATTCTTCTTCTTCCTGTCCTTTTTCCACATTACGTGGGGTCGGCACAACATGTATTCCTCCTCCACATCTCTCTTATCAGCCGTCTTCTCCGTTATCACTTCCTTCCTACCCATATTGTAGAGGTCCTACCCAGGCTTCATTGATAGACTCGGTGCAAAAGTGGACTGTATTTATTTTTCTTCTTAGTTGCTAGTTTACAAGGTATAAATCGCGTTCTTGAATGATCACAAATTTCTGCTTGAAAACGGTCTATCTTTATACAAAACTACTCCTCGCCCTAGCCATGGTGCGGGGATCGTAATTCACGCTTTCACAAATCATGTTATACAATTCTTAATACATCGAAGTTTCCAGCAAAGTTAGACGGGGAATTACATGTAGCTATCTCACTCTTTTGACCTTTACAAGTTTAAACTGTTACAATCTTAGCTACCTGTTAACATTTGAATCTGATTCGATCTTATAACTACCTAACACATTTCAAATCTAGATTCGATCCTTCCCCGTCTTTGATCGTCCGTTACAGTCTCCCCCCAGCGCAGATCCTCGCAGCCTTCTTATTCAATCGGGAGGACGATCAACCTTCTCACTGGCCTCCGGAAAACGCCTCCCCGCGTCCGCACCTCAGCGCTCCGAACTACTCCGTCCGGACCCGTAATCACGCGCTCGATCTGGCCCCGCGGCCATACGTTCCGAGGTAGCAAACCGTCCGCGATTATGACGACGTCCCCTTCTTTGATGTTCTCTTGCTGTCTTCTGACGTCACCTCGCGGCGCCAACGTAGGCAAGTACTCGTCGATCCAGCGCTTCCAAAAAGAGTTTGCCAGAGCTTGTGCGGCGCGCCACGTCCTTCTGTCGGCTACGTCGCAGTCTCCCACATATGGCAAACCTACTGCCGTCCCCAATAAAAAGTGGTTCGGCGTTAAAGCTTCCTTTTCCTCTGGGTCCACGGGTACATGCGTTAAAGGCCGCGAGTTTACGGTGTGCTCGATTTCTGTTATTAACGTATTTAACACCTCCTCTCGCGGGGCACGTTCATTTAAGGTGATGGCTAGGGCTCTCTTCACCGTTTTTATCATTCGCTCCCAGGCTCCCCCCTGGTTTGGAGCACCAGGGTCGATGTACCGCCACTCGATCCGCTCTTTGAGTGCGTACTCTTTTAGGCCTGGGAGCCACTCATCGTACGCCTTTCTTAGTTCCACTTCCGATCCGTGGAAGTTCGTTCCATTGTCTGACACGATTGTACGAGGAGTCCCCCGTCGGGCAGCCATTCGCCTGATAGCCATAATAGCCGAGTCGGTGCTGAGACTCGCTATAAGCTCCACGTGTATAGCTCTCGTTACCAAACACGTAAAGAGCATACCCCATCGCTTCTCACGGCGCCGCCCGATCGCTACCCACATAGGGCCAAAACAATCGATGCCGCAGTTAGTGAACGGCCTCGTGTTCATCTCTAGGCGAATCCTCGGCAAGTCGCCCTTTACTGGCTTCCTAGGGTTCGCTCTCCTTATCTTACACAGCGTACAATCGTTCAGAACCGTTCTGACCGCCGGACGCAACCGCAGTATCCAAAATCGCTGGCGCAGATTATTCACGATCTGTTCTCTGCCCGCGTGCTTATTCTTCTCATGTTCCCGTCTGATCAGTAGACGTGATAAGCGGTGCGCTCCGTCCAGAATGGGTGGATCCTTCAGGCGATCCGGTATTGTAGCGGCGTTGATCCTACCGCTCAGCCTTATGATTTCCATATACATGTGCATTGGCCGCTAGCTCTTTTGGTGCATGCGCTCGGTTCTCCGGGGTAATACTATCCAGTAAGCCTTCACGCTTTGCGCTCCAGCTTGCAAGTTCAAAACCCGCTTGTTGATGCACCTCTTGCACTTGTGCTATAGCTCTGGCGGCTATCTCTTCCGTTTCAAAGCTGTCCACCCAGTCGTCCATGTAGTGGTTCTGAGTTATAGCGTCAAACGCTAGCGGGTGTGTCCGCTCGTGATCTTTCGCGTTCCTGTTCCTGACGCTATGAGCCAGAAATAGAGAACTTCTCGCTCCGAATATCATGGACTTCATCATATACTTCTGCGGTGGATCTGTTCGGTTGTCGCCGCGCCATAGAAAGTGTTGGGCTGTACGGTCCTCTTGTCTTATGGTCACCCTCAGGAACATGTCTCGAATGTCCGCAGTGACCGCGATCGGCTTCGTTCTGAAGCGAAACAAGACGCCATGTAATGTCTGTAGTAGATCTGGTCCGTCCAGCAGCGCGTCGTTGAGACATGTTCCATTAGCGCGCGCGGCTGCATCGAAAACCATTCTAAACTTCCCCGGCTTGTTGGGGTTTGTCACCGCGAAGTGAGGGAGAAACCAGAGACGTTCGTTCTGACTCTGTTCCTCCTCGCTTTTTTCTGCATATCCCTTTTCTAGCAGCTTCTCCACTTGCGCGGTGTATGCACTTCTAAACTCCGGCGATCTGTCCATCTTACGTTCGATCCCATGTAAGCGTCGTATGGCCATGTCGTAGCTGGGCGGCATCTTCACCTCATCGCTGGCCCAAGGTAGTCCCACTTCAAAACGACCGTTCACTCGTCTCGCTGTTCTGTCGAAAATGCTTTGAGCCCGCTCATCCTTTGCGTTTGGCTTTCTTTTAATTGAAACGCCCAAAGCATCTATCTCAAAGTGTGCTTTCACGAGCTTGCTTAATTCCTCGTCTTGGTCGTTCAAAGTATGTCCGTTCTGGACACCTTGGCACGTATGGACGTGTAGTACCGTCTCCTGCTGTCTTATTGTGCTCCTGGGGATTGATCCATGGATAACCCATCCCAGCTGCGTTAGTGATGCAGCTGGCTGGTTTCTCTTCCCTGTCAGAAGCTTCCTCGTCACAATAAGATGCCAGTTGTCGGCCCCGATGAGTATGCGTGGCTTCGCTGACGCATAGCACACGGCTTCTGGACGGAGTTTCTTCAAATGCGCGTATTTTAACACATCGGTACTGACGAGTTGATTTCCTAAGGTCAGGTTCTTCACAGTGCGCGCTGTGATCCGATGTGAGTCCGACTTGTGTCCTCGGATCACGATATCCACTACCCGGCTCTCGGGTTCCCTCTGACTAGTCGTAGCCCCCACGATGTTCAAGGCTTTTGTCGGGCCTTCCGTTCCGATCATCGCGGCGATCTCTTCATCGATCAGAGTTATCGTTGATCCTTCGTCCAGTAACGCATACGTATTCATTTCTATGCCGTTACTGCCCTTAATCACGACTGGACACACCTTCAGTAGGACTTGATTCCTTGCTGTTACATGCGCAGATGCAGTGATGGCTGGTTCTTCGGTCTGGCCCTGCTCACTAGCACCCTCGTTCCTTGTTCTTGGCGCATGCAACAGTGCGTGATGCGGACGTGTGCATTCACCTACTCCGCATCGCTTGCTCTTGCACATAAAGCGTCTATGTTTGCTGCTCAGACAGCGAAAACATATGCCTGTCTCTTTGGCCCATTCCCATCTCTTGTCTACTGGCATCGCCGTGAGCTTTCTACACTCGACGGTTCTATGGTCGCCCCCGCAGCAACGGCACTCGTTCTTGTCCGTTGCTGCGTTCTGTCTCGTTGAGGCTTCCTCCTCCGATGCCGCGTTCTGTGTAGCGTACACCGACCCACGATTTCGTTCGTTCACCCTGGGTCGCTGCTCTGTAGGTCGGGCCTTTGAGGTGCTCTGCGAAGGCGTAGCTGTATACGCGTATCGCATTGCGCGATCTGCCTCTCTCATCAGGAACTGGGACAGCGTCAATATTTCTGGTTCATTGATGCTGCCAAATTCCTCTGCATAGTCGCACCATTTTGATCGGATGTGCGGTGTCAACTTCTCGGCTACCTGTCGCGCAAACATCGGGTTCTGCAGGTAGCCGCGTTGGTCCATACAAGAGATGGCGGTTACTACGTTCTGTAGTTTGATGGCGAAAGCGTTTAACTCGCCTGCGGTCGCGCCCAGTCGCGGTAGCTTCTTAATCTCTTCTAACGCGTTGTCTATAATCATCTCTGGGCGACCGTAACACTGCTCCAAAGTCTTCATTATAACTGCCGGTTCGGTTGCAGTGTATAATAAAGCCGACACTGCTTGACGGGCTTCGCCTTTCAGGCATGTTCTAAGCCTCGCTAGATTCTCAGCCGATGAGATCTTGTGGATGGTCGTTGATTCCTTCATGGCTGCCTTGAACGGTAGCCAATCCCCCGGAGCACCTCCGAATACAGGTAGGTCGTACGTCTGTCTCGGAGGTGGTCTACGGTGAGCCATCTTCTCTATGGCTTCCGTTAACCGATCAATCCCTCTGTCTCGCGTTCGGTCCGGCGTGAGTGATCTGTCTCGCAGTGTTCGTGGTTCAAAAGTGACCCGATTGTTCGTAATCGGAGGATACCGCTCCGTATTCTGTTCTCTCGTGGTCGATGAGAGATACCTGGTATCCTGATCCGTCACTTGTTCTGGCTCCCCCCGTTTATGATGGCGTTGGAGCCAGTCCTCTATTCTGTGTTCTGTGTCTAGGGCTCCGTTCCGTGCACCCGTGCCCTGGATGCTTTCTTGTTCATCTTCTTCCCGTATTGTAGCGACTTCGGCAATCAACCTCTTCCTTATAAGTTCCGCTTGAATATGGAGCTCTTGCCTCTTAATCTCGGCCAGTCGTTCTTCAGCTTCAAATTCAATTTGCCGGATCCTTGCCATCGCGCTGGCGCTGGAGCGTTGCGAGCGGACGGACGGGGCACGCCGGCGTTCGGGCTCGGCGTGTGCGGTCACTCGCGGTGCTACCTCGGTCGCGGGCGCGGGCGCGGTCGTCTCTGACGCTACGCGAGCGGAGGAGGGTCCCGCTTCGGCGGGTCGCGGCTCAACGGGAGCATTCGGAAGCGCGGGTTCGGACGGGGACGCGGGGTAGTCTTCGTAGACGCGAAGTGCAGCCTTCTTCCCCCTCGTCACTGGTGGGCTCCTGGTGGTCATCTTCTTCAGCACTTGATGCCCCTACCTACCTAGCGGTCCCTAACACTAACACTAAAACCGCCCTAAGGCGTTTACCCGCTATTCCGACCGTTTGGCACCGTTAGGTGGCCGGAATAAACGGGCCGTGGACCAGCCACGTGAGGGGGTGGGGGGTCTTCACTCTTCGGGTGACGTCCTCGTTTGGTTGTCTTCAACGGACGCGGGCTTATCTTCAGGCACCCCGTGCCCTTGCGCCGGTCTTGACAACGTCGCACGTCGCACCGTTGGGTGATCTTCAGGCACCCCGTGCCCTTGCGCCGGTCTTGACAACGATGCTCGTCGCACCGTTGGGTGATCTTCAAGCCCGCGCCGTCTCTTCAGTGGTTATACGATGTAACTGTTTCTTGAAACCCAGTGGAGCGGGTCTTGTCGGCTCCGCAGGAACAACTGGTCCGGTCGTCGCAGGAACGGCTTATCCGGGTCGGAGGACCAAAACTTGTAGAGGTCCTACCCAGGCTTCATTGATAGACTCGGTGCAAAAGTGGACTGTATTTATTTTTCTTCTTAGTTGCTAGTTTACAAGGTATAAATCGCGTTCTTGAATGATCACAAATTTCTGCTTGAAAACGGTCTATCTTTATACAAAACTACTCCTCGCCCTAGCCATGGTGCGGGGATCGTAATTCACGCTTTCACAAATCATGTTATACAATTCTTAATACATCGAAGTTTCCAGCAAAGTTAGACGGGGACTTACATGTAGCTATCTCACTCTTTTGACCTTTACAAGTTTAAACTGTTACAATCTTAGCTACCTGTTAACATTTGAATCTGATTCGATCTTATAACTACCTAACACATTTCAAATCTAGATTCGATCCTTCCCCGTCTTTGATCGTCCGTTACACATATCATTCTTCACACAGTCCATCTATCTCTTCTTCGGCCTTCCTCTACTTCTACATCCATCTACACTCATATCTAAAACTGTTTTAGTCACATCATTTTTTTCCCTACGTCTGTACATACTTTCATTCCCATACCGCGCTAACCACAATAAAGCATTATTCTATTCTATTCTGTTACGCCCTGACATTCAAGTGTAAATTGATGAAGCGCAAAAATCAAGAGTTCGATAGTTCCTTGGAGCCTCGGGATTTAATCATAATCATTTATTGGGTAAAAATATTACACGTCATATTTATAAACCTTTCATACTTAGCCTGGATTGCACAACGATCCCTAAACGTATTTAGCGACTAAACATATTTAAATTTGACATATTTGTATGATTTGAGAACTCTCTAAATCATATTTAGCCACTAAATACGTTTAGGCATCGTAATATGGCAAGAGAAAAAAATATGTACCAAATAGAGTATTTTATAACCCCAGTAAAATGTTAGTTGTCTATGGAGTTTTGTCTAGGACTGTACTTACGTTACGAACTCGTTTTTCACATGTTATTCATAAGTTAAGTAATTTAATTATTGATTATAGTCTATCATTACTTGTATATAATAGTATAATTAATAATAAAAAAAAATTATTATATATATTAAAAAATAAATTAGAAATTACGAGTAATAGTAATATTGTAGTAATCGAGATAAGTTGATTGATATCGCTTTCTAACTTAAATAAACTTAGTTAAAATGTTTTCTAATGTTCCAAAATGTTCAAAAAAATGTTTTTTTTTAAGTATAAACTTCTTTAGGCGCCGTGAGCATTTTATGACATGGGAAAAAACCGTTGAACTCGCGACACTGTTAAAGTAACCGTTACCAACACCTCTGTATATGAAGTGAGAACTTTTTTAGGCACGTTGGGCATTTTTTGAGATGTGAAAAAACCATTGAACTCGCGACACTGTTACCGTTACCGACACCTCTGTATATAAGTAGTGAAAACTTCTTTAGGCGTGTTGGACATTTTCTGAATTGTGAAAAAATCATTGAACTCGCGACACTGTTACCGTTACCGACCGGTTTAAAGTTTGAGGTGTTCCAAATCAAATAAACAGCCAGGACTCGTCCGAAGACCATTTCTTACTAGCAGCATTACTTCTTGCATTAGGTGCTGAATTTGTCACACTTTCGATCCAAATTGCTAAAATACAAGAAAACCATCTCCCGTCTCACTCTCCCGCTCGGCGTCAGTTGCTGGCTTTTATCTCTGGTCATCCTGCACTTGTCATTACTGTTTTTTGTGTAGTCGATGTCACAGAAATAATATTATATATTTTTTCGAAAACTGTGCTTTATTTCATTTCAGGATGGAAAAAAATCTTTGATAACCAGAAATATAAATGAGCGAGAATTTCATCGTCATCGGATTCGGAGGAAGATCTACAGGTTTTGATTGAATCCTAGGTTCCTATTCCTACAACTCGTAATGCTTCAGATGAGACCTTCGCATAATTGGAATCGAATAGAACTAGGTAAGGGAGTGGAATAATCGATAGTACGAACGACGTACGCTGGACCCCAAGCGCTTTTTGAAACCGTACCCAAATAAAGTTTTTATTTAAAACATTTTTTGAAGAATTTGGCTCACCCTGAAATTGCCGCTCGGGGCAGGCGCCCCGGTTCGCCCCCCATCCTAGATCCGAGGCTGCTCATCGATTCCATTCCAACAAGACGTTATAACTCGCAATCAAACCGTACCCATGGGTCATGGGAAGCAAGGGAGTAATCACGAGGATGATAGGTTCGAGTACCGTATTGACACACTTGAGTCAGAGTCATTTCTTCACGGATATCACTCCATTAGACCCGTCAAAACAGCTGTTTAGAGCGTTAATGTAAGCCTAGGTTCACCAGACAATGTGTCAATGTGAATATTATTATAACGCTAAAGCGCTAACCATATTAAATCTTCAAATGTAATTTAGATTGCATACATGAAATTGACATCTAGTAATTTAATCAAATTTCATGCAATAAATGTCATTTCATTTCACAGAATACGAAAATATTTATTAAAATTATTAGTTAACTAATTTTAGTATATTATAAGTACATATAGTTTTATATTATTATTTTTCTACTTTTATTATTTTACTCTGTGCACCGCCGTCTATTACTGCTTCACTCATTACTTTTCATCCATAGGTTGCCTGGAAGAAATCGCTTTCAGCGATAAGGCCACCCATTTTAATGTGCATAAACTAGTGCTTTAAGTATTTCTGGTGTAATGTCTTTGGAGGATATTCAGGTGCAAATAAAACCCCAAAATTGCGACAGGAATAGTTTTAATAAAAATGATGTGTGCTTCCAGTACAATGGTTTGATGAGAAGTGAGTGAATCAATGGTGAAACTTGATTGATTAATGATTGAATGAATCCTATATTTCCTATCCTATATTTTTGAAGGTGTTAGTCTGAACACCCGATGTACATTAAAGCGCTTGATAACGTCTTGGCTAAAAACCTAAAACAATTATGGGATTTAATTTTATTTTAATTAAAGTTATAGTTATATTGCGGCGTCAATAGACAATGCGGTTTGTATGGAGCGGTCGATTTTAATTTTAACTTCGATAATGGATTCAAATAAGCGAGGATAAGGCTGCGTTTTTACTAGAGATGTGTGAGCCACGAGGTTAAAAAATCACCACTAGAACACAGCGCAGCTAATGCAGCTATCATATTGGTGGATTTTTTTTCAGTCACCGCTAAGTGGACGGTTTACAAATTTACTCCGCTTACAGTATTTATGCAGATGACATGTAATATAAGAATATCGACTCGCGCGCTGCATCTTATCTCTACCAGCTATCGTTTTTCTAGTGAGCGTTATACGCTTGTGCTTAGGCGTAGTATTGTCTTAGGCTCTACTGGTGTGGCCTACTTTTGTTGTAGTAGTGTTTTGAATCGCTCTTTAGGAAATGCTTTTAAATCTCTGAGTGCATTACCGATATGAGTTTTAGAATTCACTATTAGGCAATTGTAAGTACATATTATTTAAGTATTTATACACGGAGATGAAAAAAAATAAAAACTTGTTTAAGAAAAGCAATATCTAAACAAAACAGATCAAGAAGATTGACCGCGTACCGAGGATTCATTACCTAAACTTGAGAGCAAAAAAATCGCACATTCATGATTTTTTGACATAACTAAAAAAAAAACAAAAAATATTATGTTTCTGTAATGCAGATTCATAGTCTATTTAATACCTATCCAGTGGTATCTGATTTGTCTTTCAATCATTACATAAAAATGCTTTTGTGGATCAATAACAAAAATGCATGTTTAGTAAAAAATTCTTTATTCAAGTATTGGTGTCAAAGTTATGAAATTAAAAGATAAAATTAATTTAAAGTTTGTTATTAATACCGAGTGTTCCCTCCCCTAGCCTGAATCACTGACTCCATCCGTGTTTTCATTGATGTTACTAGACTTTTGATAAAGTCTTGAGGAATAGCCTCCCATTCCTCTGCGATCGCCTGTTGCAGCTCCTGTAGAGTCGATGGAGGAGCATCTCGGCCTCGAACTCTTCTTTTCAGCTCGTCCCATAGATGTTCGATGGGATTGAGGTCTGGGCTTCGAGCTGGCCACTCCATAACGGTCACATCCACCTCTTGAAGGTACTCGATCACTATGCCAGCAGTATGCGGTCTTGCATTATCTTGCATAAACAGAAAGTTTTCGCCGATAAACCCAGCAAAAGGTACGACGTGGCTCTCGAGTACTTCCTCAATGTATCGTATGGAAGTCAATCCTCTTGATTGGCGACCAGTATTCGGTCTGGTGATGAAGGCAAGCTCGGTTTTTGCTTCCATAGACATGCCTCCCCAAAACATGATTGATCCACCGCCATAGGCGACACGTTCTGTTATGCAGCATTGGGCAAATCGCTCTCCCGATCTTCTATACACCTTCCCCCGTCCGTCGTTGCCATGCAAGCACATCCTGCACTCATCAGAGAACAGGACTGCACTCCACTGCTCTTCGGTCCAATTCAAATGGTCTCGAGCGAACTGAAGGCGGGCTTCTCGGTGGGCTGGGGTCAATTTCGGCCCGTTTGCTGGCCTGTGTGCAGTCAGGCCACCTTCTCTCAATCGTCTTCTGACTGTCCACCGGCTAACTTCTACTTCACGAACTTCTTGAAGTCGTTGGCCCAGTTGAACTGCGTTCAAACGACGATTTCTTAAAGATGTCGTTATAAGAAAGCGGTTATCACGCTCTGTTGTAGCACGGGGACGGCCCGATCCTTGTCGCCGTTGGTAGCCACCAGTCTCTTGATACCTCTGGTATACACGCCGAACGGTAAATCGGCTCAAACTCAATTGTCGAGCCACTTGACTTTGCTTAAGCCCCGATTCAACAAGGGCAACCACTTGAGCGGCTACTTCTGGTGTAGTATCTTTTTTCGTGTTCCGTTTGAAGCCAATATCAATAGAGAACGTTTCACACTGTACGTTGGTATGCAAATGATGACCATTCCCTCAATATGCACTCTTTTATACCTGCGATAAATCCCGCCGCCGGCCTTACCTGGATCGAGCGACATAAGGGGGTCTATTGTTTTGTTGCTAATGAGTTGTTTTTAAAGGTAAATGTCAACCCTTTATCAGTTCTGCGAATGCCTAGATTATGCACTTTAATTTAATTTGATTTTAATTTGCTGTAAGCTCCAAATAAAAAAAAATTTAACTTTTAAGTAAAAATGTGCGGATGTGCGATTTTATTGCTCTCAAGTGTATATTTATGTTAGTTTAGCAGCGCCATCAAATTATGTTACTCAGAAACCAAGTAAACTTCTGAGGCAGATTTCTAAAACAACTGTTGAATTTAGAGACTTCGATTTTTTCTAGTAAACTTTGCCTCCATTTCTATTAATGATATTAATTTAAGATTTTTCGCTTTGTATGGTATGATGTATATTTTTTTATATTTTTCATCATCAAAAACGATACGCCAAAAACAAAGTTTTGGATTGTATAAATTAAAATCTTTTAAATTATACCCCACATGACCTAGTAACTTTAACTCCCACCATTCAGGCCGTTTTGGACATCAAAATGGAAAATTTATTAGGTGGGCCAGTATTATTTGTAACTATTCGAAATTTCAAGTCAATGGTTTCGGTATAATAAAATAATTAAATTTATTGACACAATACAACAAGTTTGTCACAGATTAATGTTGAATTACTAATACTGCGAATAAGTCGAACTTACAACGATTGCAGTTAAAGTCAATGATCTGTTTCCTCGCCGTTACACTGTTTTTAACTAGCACGGGAGGTATATTCTGAAATCTTAGTGCTTACATTATTTATATTGCTTTTTATACTAGTATTTTGCCCCGAACTGAGATCTCGCGAGTCTATCTAAATAGTGCCACGATACTTATCAACTTACTTGACCTACAGTTTCATTCAAATTACAGGTAACGGGAGTTCATGTAAATTTGTTTTTTTGGGGTACAAATTGCAGTTATTCTGGAGTTCAGACTTTTTCCTATATTCTTGTAGCTTACGTGTAGTAAGTTCAATTTAACGATCAATTGCGAACGAGCGAGCGAAGCGAGATCTCTAAATCAACTTGGGCAAATCGGCGTTGTATATATGTATGTATGTTTGTTTGTCCGAGGATAACTTTCGAAGCGTTTATCCGATCATCGTAAAATTTGGTATAAAGGTAGGTAATGATGGCACAATTTTGGTGTGACTCAATGAGCTAAAAATTTTGGGGGGTTGTTGAGATATTGGGGTTCAAGAGGGGTAAAAAAAATTAAAATGAGACTATTAGGTCAAGTGAGACGTCAAATGAAAGGTCTTCATTAGTACATTTCGACCCCGTTTTTATTTTTAGTAAAGTTTTTGTAGTTTTTAAGTTATTAGCCATGATAAAAACTAAACTTTGACAAAATTCACAGGGTACACCAGTGACCCCACAGTGCTGTAATTTGGTATGTGTGTAGCTTAAGTATCACAAATGTAGGCAAAAGTCTGAAATCTAGAATATATGCAATTTGTACTCCAAAAAAGGGTAACCAAATAACATGAACTCCCGTTACCTGTAATTTGAATGAAATTGTAGGTTATTATTTCGTGGCACTATTTTGATAGTCAAAGATTACGAATAATATTTTTTTGGTTTTTATGGTAGACTCGCGAGATCTCAGTCCGGGGCGAACCACTGGTTATGTACATAGTATATGTAAAAATTCAATTATTTTTTTTCAGCGTCGGTCGTTGGCGATTGTTGTATACACCTGTTAATTATATATTTATGACTTCTAAAACCATTACATTTTTCTGCCAAAAAAAAAAAATGGTGCACGTATCAAAAATGTGCTTATGACTATCGTCATAAATCTGGTAACTAGCTACTCTCACTTTAGATAAATAAAAAAAAAGGTTTCTTAGGCTCCCGAATCAATATAAACTGTGTTTCAGGAGCCAGTGGCTTCTCCCATCAGTAATTGCTGTGATAATCAGCTGTGATGTGACCATATTATACAATATAAGACAAATATTATTACAAGGGTCCCGTTTTTACCATTTAGGTCCGGAACCCTAAAAATAAATATAGTTGTAGAAAACCTTGGAATACGTACAAAATTTCGTTAATTAAATAAACGAGCATATTTTTTTTTATGAATTTTATACACTTCCGTTCTCTCATAACGATGTGATTTTTACGGTAGTGAACTAGTGACTTTACTTGATAATCTTTTTTTTGGGATAATTTCACAGACGAAATCATGTTTCTCAGATCAATATCGCCTTTCCAATAAACCGTATTAGTTACATATTCAACCGATTCATATGCAAATTGAACTTCTGACTTTGTGAATCTTTATCGCTCTCTTTGTTTCCCTTAATTTATTGGTATAGCTAAGTGCCGTTACAAATGCACCCAATGATATACTCGTACCTACTGAAGAGTGCGGTCGTAATGGAGCACTCTGTATTGGCCGGATGTGCAGTTATCACATCGAATGTAACCATACTATTGGTTCGCTCCGAACTAAGATCTCGCGAGTCTCCCAAAACATAAAAAAGTATTCGTAGGGCGACTCGCGCAACGATGCCTAAACGTATTTAGCTAGTGGCTAAATATGATTTAAGGAGTTGTCAAATCATACAAATACGTAAAATTTAAAAATGTTTAGTCGCTAAATACGCTTAGGGATCGTACAAGCCGGCCTTAATCTTTGACTATCAAAATGGTGCCACGAAATAAATAACCAATAAACTTGACCTACAGTTTCATTCAAATTACAGGTAACGGGAGTTCATGTCATTTGGTTCCTCTTTTTTGGGGTACATATTGCAGTTATTCTGGATTTCAGATTTTTGCCTATATATACAATTTTGTGTCACTAAAGATACACGCATACCAAATTACAGGACTATGGGTTCACTGGTGTAGGTACCCTGTGAATTTTGTCAAACTTCAGTTTTTATTATGGCTAATAACTCAAAAAGTATAAAAACTTTACCAAACATAAAAACGTAGTCTAACTGTACTAATGAAGACCTTTCATTTGTCGTCCCACTTGACCTAATAGACTCATTTTCATTTTTTTTACCCCCATTGAACCCCAATATCTCAACAACCCCCCAACATTTTTAGATAGATAGATATAGACATTTATTTCGACACAAGTAACAAACACACAGAAACTACATACAGTGGATAAGTGAAGACAGACAATTAAATAAACACAATAAAATACAGACAATTTAAAAAACATTACTTAAGCAAAAAATAATAAATAGTACTAAAAATACGTATCCAGTCACTATGAGCCCTGTGCCGAAAAAGGGGAATGGCTCAGCATTATACTGAACAATAAACCTATTGCTCAGCGCTGGTTTACAGCCATTAAACCTGCATTGGCGCATTTAGCTCATTTAGTCACACCAAAACTGTGCCATCACTACCTACCTGTGTATGAAATTTCACGATGATCGGATCAAAGCTTCGAAAGTTATCCTCGGACAAACAAACATACATACATACATACAACGCCGATTTGCCCAAGTTGATTTAGAGGACTCGCTTCGCTTGATCAAATATCATCAACATTATCAGCCGTAGGACGTCTACTGCTGAACATAGGCCTTATAGATTTCTAAAGCGATCGATCGTTCGGCCTAAACCCAACGACTCCCAACAACCTTTATTTGAACAGGGGGCCGTCCTATGCTGCACTTTCCAGAAGTCTTTTTTTAAAACTTGGAGATGGAACCAGCATATGCCCCACCTGATGTTAAGTAGTAATCATCGCCTATGGAAAAGTATTGCCTCGTAGGCCACGCACCTTAGAAACGTGCCCTATGATGCACTGCCCTGCGTCCATCAACTTGAGGCATACAAATGTAAAGCTTAATATGCCTGTTATTTCACCGGAAACCATACCCTTCATACCGAAACACGGAATGCTGCTTGACGGTAGAAATAGGTATGGTGGCAGTACTTCCCCGGGCGAGCCCTTTCATGAGAAACTCTGCCACTCTTAAAATTATTCAAACTATCCAGTCTACTGGAAAAATCTGGCAGCCGTTCGTACACATATTCCATATTTAATAAGCTTCCTCGCACGGATCCGTGGTAGCCGTTCATACACAACACGTATTCCATATTTAACAAGCTTCCTCGCACGGATCCGTGGTAGCCGTTCATACACAACACATATTCCATATTTAACAAGCTTCCTCGCACGGATCTGTGGTAGCCGTTCATACACAACACATATTCCATATTTAACAAGCTTCCTCGCACGGATCCGTGGTAGCCGTTCATACACAACACATATTCCATATTTAACAAGCTTCCTCGCACGGATCCGTGGTAGCCGTTCATACACAACACATATTCCATATTTAACAAGCTTCCTCGCACGGATCCGTGGTAGCCGTTCATACACAACACATATTCCATATTTAACAAGCTTCCTCGCACGGATCCGTGGTAGCCGTTCATACACAACACATATTCCATATTTAACAAGCTTCCTCGCACGGATCCGTGGTAGACGTTCATACACAACACATATTCCATATTTAACAAGCTTCCTCACACGGTTTGTCAATAAAAAGTAGTATTTGGCATAGTCTATCTAGATACCAAACTTCATCGAAATCGGTTGAGCCGTTTAGTTGTGAAAAAGTAACAAACAGACAGACAGAGTTATTTTTGAATTTATGATATCAGTTTAGACTTGCAGTAGACGTCTACTGATGATGATACGGTAACTGAAATCGATCGTGCGTGTGTCGGTTTTATTCTGAGCTTTTGCTATAAATAACAGAAATTGCCAGCGTGAAGCTGTAACTGTCGGTACATTACATTGTTGCGAACTTTGCGTAGGCTTGAGATGTAAAGGAGTTGTTTTGAGCAAGACCTTTTTTTGTTATAAATTATAGGCTCGCGTTTGGCCACGATCTCGCCTGGAGTTAAATGATGATGCAGTCTACGTGGACCAGGCTTGCTAGAAGAAACCTGTTCACTCGCGACTTGAAGACACCCAGGTTGTAATTATCAGGAAACACAGACAGAAACGTTCTAGAGTGGAGACTGCGCACTGGAAAGCGCAGCGTAGGACGGCCTCGTACTAGATGGAAAGACGACCTGGGCCCCAATTCTACTAAACCAATCGCTTCACTATGACTATGGTATGGACTATGGTAAAAATCGCCACTATAGATACCTTTTGGTATTCTACTAACACAATCTTTTTTCAATGACCGCCGTTGCTATGACAACCCCATTAAACGTTTGGCAGCTTATGACAGGAATAATAATCATAATCGTTTCACAATGGTATGGCTCCATAATAGTTTTTCTTATAAATTAGCAGAATTGGGCCCCTGATAAAGGTTGCTGGGCGCCGCACCGTCGGGTACAGGTCGCACGAGATTGGTCGCTGAAAATCTATTGGGGAGGCCTATGTTCAGCAGAGAACGTCCTTTAGTTGGTATGATATGTATATTGATCCTTAATCTGCAGGAAAGATATGATAGATAAGATGCAGAGCTAACTTAACAAAAAAACACGTTTTCCGTTGCTACATCGACTGACAAACTCGTTTGGGACGTAAATTTTCATGCGTATAAATTAAATGTTTGTGAAACCGAAGAAAAGGGAAACAAAGAACAATGATCAAATAAATGTAAATAGAACGACAGATCGGCCGATTGAAAAAATCGGATTTCACATTTCAACAATAAAGCGATGGGAACCAGAATAGATAAAATCGTAATTAACAGATGGGTAAAAGGCTCCAATAATATGTGGCAACCCATACCATCTTACAATGCCTACAATTGCGTTCTATTGTTCTGGTTTCCCAAGTTTTGTAGGAATTGGAGCCATTTGTTTGGGTGTAGTAACCATAAATTGAGGAATAGTTGGCCGACAAGATAAATAGCATCGTTTACTGTTGGATCTTGAATCGTTTTAAAATTACAATACGTAAGCACTTTTCTTTGTTTACACTTCAGTGATTTCTAATGTTATCCGGTTTCCTTTCTTAACCGTAACTTTCTTTACCAGCTGAGATGATGACATTGTTAGAATGACTGTGACATTGAGCTGTGCTATGATTATAAATCATTTAGGACTAGGACAATAAAAAGGTATAGGATAGTAAATAGCTTATTTACGGCCCATGAAGATACCTTACCCTAAAATACATTATTATGATAAAAACATAAACACCGGAATTTTAGAAGTGAGTTCTCGATGTTTGGTATCCGTCCGCGGAATAGACGAAATACGACACTCTTCGATCAAAAATCTTCCTTCAAGAATATCGACAGATGTTGGGTCGGCCCAACTCTCTCCTGATAGATTATGATGAGGAAACTAAAAAAACGTGCTGCGCTACCCATTGTGATGTGCAGCAAACAAAATATTTTAATCATAGCGCAGCAACACAAAACGCAGCGCATTGCATAATAACATACGTTTTGTTGCAAAATTTTGGTCCACAAAAAGTATCTTCGGTGTGGATGCATACATGTGACTATGAATGCGATTGTTGATTGTTATTTATTTATTAGGATGTCAATAATGCATTATTTATGTCTACTAAATTACCATGTAAGTCGCATTTGTAAACGACCTTCCCACATTAGGAGCACACGGAAGACGGAAGGCGTGTTTACCGTCTCGGTACAGTGACTGGATGAGCCTCCAAATAAAATTTAATGTTCGTAAATGTATAATATTTTTTGGTGGAAAATCTATTTTTGGAAATTGTTTTACTACTACTAAATACCGAGGAATTTGCCTGCATCTTCAGCTCGCTGATGATATTATATTGTCATCGAACTTACAAGAAACTCTATACTAACTTTAAGTTCGTCCGGGGAAGAACTGCTACCATACCTATTTCTGCCGCCAAGCAGCATTGCTGTGTTTCGGTTTGAAGGTTTGCCGGTGAAATTACAAACACACGAGGCTTTGCCTCTACGTCACATGATACTAATATTATAAATGCGAAAGTTTGGATGTTTGTTTATTTATTTGTTTCTTTGTTAATCACGTTGTAACGGCTGAACCTATTTCGATGAACTTTGGTATGTACGTAGATTATAACTTGGATTAACACATAGGCTACTTTTTATTCCATAATTCAGTTCCTATAGAATAAAAATGGGATGTCAAAGTTTCTATATGTATTTTTGCACCCCAAGAACAACGCGGGCGAAGCCGCTAGCAACAGCTAGTTTAACACAGATCGAAACTTGAATTTGTTACGTGAATTGACCTTGGTCATCATCAGGTTGGTGGTAGGATTGCTTCGTGGCATACGTTGAAAAACCACTAAGAGTTCATGTCACATCCAGTCAAACAAACTCCTTGCAATAGACAATGCACATTGTTGACGTTTTTATGCACTTGTGATGTAGTACAAGCTCTGCTTAGTTTGGGGCTAGATAGCGCTGTGTGAAATGTCCAGCGATATGTATTTATTATTATTTATTTATTTATTTTATGTATTTACACCGTACGCAGACCTGACGTAATTTACACCCGCTAAGGTCATGGGATCTGCCTCTGTTTAGCTTTGTCTATACTTATTTCTATGGTATAACTGTTAGCAGCTGGTGGGAAATGGCAGGGTCAAAACTGTAACTGTCTTTTAATTTATCTCCAATGAGGGGTTTTCACGGCCATGTTTTGAGAACTGCTAATAGATGGCGCTGCTGTATTTAAGCACTAGGGATGGAACGTTTCACGAGTAGCATGTGAAAAATCATATGTGACACCTGTTGTTTTCCTTCGCATAACCTGTTAAAACTCATTCAAATTAAATCACTTTCGGTATTCATCGAATATCTGTTGTTGTAATTCGGATCTGCTACAAATCAGTCGTTCGCATTTCTTGGGAATTTATCTGGCGTTTTTGTTGCCCGTGATTTTTCACATGTGATTTCGGCCATCTTTTTCTTCTTAGCGTGTCAAGAGTTCTAAGTTTTAATTTATAATATGTTGGACAGGTGTTTGGCAAAACAATAGCGGTGAGGTGGTTATTAGGCCCTCCATCGTGCAGGTACCTAACCTGATGGTAAGTGATGGTGTGGTCGAAGATAGAGCACGCTTGCCAAAGACCGGTTCACTTTGGACTTGAAGACTCCTGGTGGTCCAGGTAAGGTTTTGAAAAGGTAAAACTCAATTGTTTCCTTTGTCTTTACAGAGCTAAGTTCGTTTTGAAAGGTACTTCAAATTGAATTTAATCCTGTAATTTTATGTAATTGGGATAATTCAAGTTAACTGGGATAATAAGACACTTCACAGTTTTATGTTTCTATTATATCTTATTTATTCTTACAGCTTAATTAAACTGCGCTTAAATTATGCGTAAGTTAAGTAATTTCAGAGAGTATTTTAAGTCTTAATTAAAAGGCTAATTAATGATTTGATACCAACGTATACCTTTTTTATACGTAACTGATTTTATTTAAATTATATTATACAGTGTGTCCCTGGATAAAGTGCAACCCCGAAAGGGGGTGAAACTAGATCAAAAATTATCGACAAAAAAATAGAAAAAAAAAAATTAAAAAAATTTAGTATATACTTTATTGATGAATTAAAATTTTTATTGCTCACTAATGACTCTATTTAATAAAAAAATGATTTCTTCCAAAGAAGTAGGTCTATTTTGTTAAAATAAAAACCATAATCATGTCAGATATGTGACGATGACGATAAAATAACAAATAACTCACAAACAAGTGGCTATCGTGACTTAAAGTTTAATTTTTGTATTAAAATTACATTTTTTAGGCTGTTTTTTTCCAATAAACTCCAAAAATCTTAAAATTAAGCCTATAATACTAGAAATTTTTATGACTTTTTATTATTGTCTATCATAATAGCTTTTAAATAAAATAAAAACCTACGTTCTAACATAAAAAATGTGCTGGCTAGGAGCATTTAAAGTTGACCACTGATTACGTCACCACTCAGGTAGAGACCCTTTTTTAACTTATATTGTTGTAGATTATGGTCGCTGGGCCTGTTCTATGAAAGATGAAGGGTGGGGATCGAAACAGGACTCACAACAAGGCACGCCAATTAAATAAAAAAAAATAAAAAAATTTTTTTTTTTATTTTTTTTTCTATTTTTTTGTCGATAATTTTTGATCTAGTTTCACCCCCTTTCGGGGTTGCACTTTATCCAGGGACACACTGTATAAAGACTATATACATATAACAAAGTCGGGTTAGTTACACCATTATAACTCAAAAACGGCTGGACCGATCTTGATAATCTTTGATTTGTTGGATTTGTCTTCGCCCCGAATAGCAGAATAAGTATTAACATACCGGAAAATATTACGAAAAAAAACATAAAAATTCATTTTCTCATACATAGCTGCAGCTAATGATGGCCGATTGACAATTATACCCGCAATGTACATAGGCAGCCCGCGTCATATGCATGTCAAAGTGGTACGAAGTTCGCCGGGACAGCTACTCGTAGTATGGCATATGAATCGTATAAAATCTGGATTGAGACAAAGGCCATTTGTTATTAACAAACTACGCGTGCGAAGCCGCGCGGAAGCTAGTAGGTTTATAATTTTAGAGGTTTCAATTACTTATATAAATAAAGTATTACATAATTTGAAGAACGACAAAGGCATAGTTTCATATTTTTACAATGTTTTACAATTTAAATTAACCCCCCACGCTATAGGAGGAGTTAGAAGTCGTGTTCTGTCTGTGGTCTGCCCGCGGCTGACACCTTAGCTCACAAAAGTATACTCAGATCCTTTTAGTTCGATTCCTAGGTTATTTTTATTGAAATCTTTGCGAAATAATTATTTGCTAAATTTGGTGGAAATGGCAAAGCCGTTTTCATCAGCTAAGTAAATATTTTTTGAGAACAGTAAATTTAAGTAAAGTAGACACTAGTTATTTTTTGGATTTTTTAATTATTTTTTATTTTTTGACTGCCTCCGTGGTGCAGTGGGCGTATAGCCGGCTGAGACGCAGGAGGTAGCGGGTTCGATTCCCGCCGCGGAACAAATGTTTGCATGATCTACAGATATTTGTTCCATGTCTGGGTGTTTTTTCTATATATTATAAGTATGTGTTTACAAAAAAAATGTATATAACTATTCTATCAGTTATCTGGTTCCCATAGTACAAGCTCTGCTTAGTTTGGGGCTAGATTACGCTGTGTTAAATGTCCAGCGATATTTATTTATTTATATATGCATTTATTTGGAAATATGTTACTACAATTTACCTTCGTAATTTCTTTTACCATGTACACAGTCCATAATTAAAAAGCCTCACCTTACTACTACTTAACATGAAGAATCGTGAATCGTTCCATAAATCGCAATAACATTACGAATTCACTTATAAGGCCCATTACACACCTTTACTCATCCAACGACGTGTTTATAATGAGGTTTACGATCGCGGTACATGCGACATAGCTTTGTATGGAGGTGAAAAACCTTGACGGTAAAATAGCGTAACTTTCTTCAAGCTATAACAAGAAATTTGAGTTTATGACACGATAAAAACGAAGAGCTAATTAATCGAGTGGACGATTTTATAAATAACAATAAAATTTATATAAATACATTTTTATAATTTTTGTATTATAATGTGAAGAGCCGGGACATCGAACGAACGTTTTTATCCGAAAAATTTCTAGTCACAGATTGGGTAAAAATCATGATTTGTTCATTAACTTTCGTCAATGACCGTATAATCAATCACATAATGAAGAGACAGCTGACAGATCGAGGTGATGTCCTAACAAACAACCAGTAAACAGCCCTTTACAAAAAAATTTACTCACACACGACTTTATGGATATATACTTACACTCTAGCACTTAAAATTTGATTTAAATAGCTTCATATTCTATTAAACATCTTTAATGATGCCACTATACCATAACACTAAATCTATTCACCTGACTGTACATACATGCGACATAACATTGCACGGAGGTGAAAAAGCTCGCCTGTAAAAAAGCGTCACAGCTTTCCTTACACTTGACAGAAGTCAGTAACAATAATAATTATGCTATAAACTTTCGCTGGTTGAATGTGGTATGCGACTGACCTTCATTGACGTACAAATTGTACCACTGACGTGAGTAAGGTTGTCAGCGCTTAGGGCGTGTTAGCTTTTTTAAAAAAGCTTTTAGGGAAAATATTTTCAAAGCTATACAACCAAACAGAAGTGAAGCGTAATAAAATTGTATAATTTTAGTACCCATTCAAGACATATTTCATTGCTATAATCAAGATACAATAAAATATAGTGACTAGATTGTATACCTAATGAGGTCTTTACACTCATCAAATGAGGACGATTTATATTAATATTTTGACCTAAGTGGGTCTTTAAATATACTTAGTTAAAAATGTAGAGGTATTTGGGCTACAATAACTAAATTGTAATGACGTTATGATATGCCGCTGCTGACTGACAGTACTTTGACTGCGAACTTGTTTTCTCATCTAGCCCCAACAGGTGCTAAGTCGCACACAAGGTACGGTGGCGCATTCGCGACACACTTGCAAAAATAATCTCACGCGTAGCGTGTTTTTGTTCGTAGTACTCACACAGCAGTACGTAACGATTTGCACACACGTAATCCACGTAGCTAGAGAGTAAAAGTTCATGAGCGCAGCCTTACACGCTAGGCGTGTTATGCCGCACTGGCGTTGCATAAAAAAACCATAGACCTGTGTACTTTCAGCAGTCAACTTGTTTAAGACTCTGGTGCTATTAAAAGCAGGTGACAAACCTTACTCTTTGTTAATGAATTATATTTATATTACTTACAGGTCGAATATGTTGTTTTTCTAATTTAGTAATGTTCGTCTAACTCGTATCAATAACAGTGTTAATTCTAACAACTAAGGTCATAAAATCAAGATATTGAAACGCAAGCTTTTACGTAGCAACCCTATCTTTCAGCCCGCGGCTTTCACGACCGGTCGGCCGACCGATCGCCGAAGCAATCGCGCGATCTATCCGCGTTATTCAAAAGCGTTTTGTCTAGTCTACAGTTCTACACCATTGTATGCAACTTGCACTATTTATTTGATCTTTGAATTCAACAGTAATAAATTGGTTCTTACTTACTCTATTAGTGCAGGGACCCAAAGGAGTCTTGACCTCCGATATGAGAACTCTCCACTTTCCTCTGTCCATTGCCATCTCTTGCCAGTAGTCGGCTCCAAGGTCGCGCAGGTCAGCCTCCATCCTATCGTTCCAGCGATACTTGAGACGACCAACCGGTTCGCGGCCAGTCGGTCGGTCCAAGTATGCTCTCTTGACGCCTCGATCTTCCCCCCTTCGCAGTAGATGGCCGAGCCAGCGGAGTTGGTATCACTTGTATTCTCCTAAAATATTCGGCTCGGCCACAAGATCGTCTATTCTGGCGTTTTTAGGGATCCTCAAGCTACCATCTTCTCTCCTTACTGGACCCTGGATTTTCCGAAGAACTTTTCTCTCTGCTATTAAAAGCTGATTCTCCAACTTCAGTGTTAGTGTCCAGGCTTCAGAACCATATATAAGGATGTTTTACGTGCCCTTAATAAATTGCAATAGAAGACCTACGCGACGCTCTGATGCCTTTCAACACCATCCCAGATAGATGTTTTGATATTTTGTGTTACCATGACAGGGGTAGTTTTAAGTCCAGTGAGCTAAGTAAGAATTCAAGCGCTCGTAAGGGCTATGTGGGCGAATTTTCTTAAAATAAAATAATAACACCCGTAGAGCTGATTGCTAGTCATATCTCCTCCTAGTTCAGGCAATGTATAAAGTGTTACTAATTCGTAATGTTAATCTCAGCAATATGAAAAATGAATAAAGATTTTATTTTATTATTTATTATTATTATTATATCTGACGTATCAGCTAGGTTCGACGCGGTTTTTACTTGAATGGGTAACCTCTAGCCTCTAATGGCATTTTACAGCCACAGCCCAGAGCGTGCTGAAGTGGCAGTAGGCGGGGCACATGGCTCAAAGAACTGAAGGCCGTTAGGGCAGAAAGGTTCCCTAGCAAGCGCAGCGTAGGAAGGTCCCCCAAAGATGGAAAGACGACCTAATACAGGTTGCTGAGAGCCGTTGGGTACAGGCCCCACAAGATCGACCGCTCTGGAAATCTATAGGGGAGACCTATGCAGCATTTACAACTTTGTAATTCCGTGCTTTGAAGCCGTAAATATATCGGGCCAACTATAAAAGTTGTCAAGCAATGTCGCAGGCTTTCTTGCGGTCTAAACCTCCGACACTATGGTTAGCCGCGAGCTCTTACGAAGTAATACAAACTGACCACAGTCCCACATGTTTAGAGGAAACAAAGCTTGTAGTCAAGTTATTTTACGGGCCTATAAATATAAAGCACCAAAAAGCAGGTCGCCTTGGTACTTCGGTCATAAACGGATTCCATGAATCAAATAAACCAATCGCCAGAGGTTGACTGCGTGAGAATGTGAACATTTCTTCCACTTTCGTATGTACACAATGGACCGAAGCTGTTCTTATTTGTTGTACACGCTTTCACTGACGATCGATGGCTGCTGACTGATACGTTCCTGACCATACGCAACTTAAAGAGTTACAACTGTAAGGTCCGCTGTCGACTACAGCGTCACGCCTACTTATACACTGTCAAATTTAAATTACTGTTTTCCAGAACAAATACAGTTCAGACCAGTGTGTAACAAAAAAACTGTACCTACGTCAATTTAAATGTTAATTTCAATTCTGAATTAATGTTACTCCCTACAATACACCAAATAATACTCGCCACAGAATAAATAATAGTGTTAAGATACCGCTACCGAGTGCCGCGGTGAGTGAGTATTTTTTATAATTGATCGAGCGAAGCGAGATCTCCAAATCAAAATCAACTTGGGAAAATCGGCGTTGTATGTATGTATGTATGTGTGTTTGTTTGTCCGAGGATAACTTTCGAAGCATTGATCCTATCATCGTGAAATTTGGTATATAGGTAGATATTGTTGGCACAATCCTGGTGTGACTAAATGAGCTAAAAATGTTGGGGGGTTGTTGAGATATTGGGGTTCAAGTGGGGTAAAAAAAATCAAAATGAGACTATTCGGTCAAATAGAACGTCTAATGAAAGATTTTTATTAGTACATTTTGACCTCGTTTTTTTTAGTTTAATCTTTGTAGTTTTTGAGTTATTAGCTTTAAAATCTCAGATTTACGGTACACCAGTGATCTCACAGTGCTGAAATTTGGTATTTGTGTATGTTACACAAATATGGGGAAAAGTATGAAATCCAGAATAACTGCAATTTCTACCACTAAAAAGAGTAACCAACTAACATTAACTCCCGTTACTTGCAATTTAAATGAAAGTGTAGGTCAAGTTATCTGGTTGTGCATTTAGTGGCATTATTTTATTAGTCAAAGATTATGAATACATATTTTTTTGTACTTTGGGAGACTCGCGCGATCTCAGTTCGGACGTACCACTAGTTTATTTGATATAGTATTACTACAGTAGCCATGGTCTGAACAACGTTTATTCTGGACAAACAGTGATTTAAATTTCAGCGTGTATGGTAATTTACTGTTGCATCCGTAGTCGTACCCCGACAAGGTACCTAGGTACTAAGGCTGAAATTGCGCTCTTCTCCTCAGTCTACTTGAATTTTAATACAGTAAGACGTTTCAAAATGATCTTAAGATAATATTTAAAAAATATTGTTTGGCTTTGACATAATAAAGTAGTATGGCATTTAGTTTTAGTTAAGTCTAGAAGACTTTAAATAAATAAATAAATATCGCTGGACATTTCACACAGCGCTATCTAGCCCCAAACTAAGCAGAGCTTGTACTATGGGAACCAGATAACTGATAGAATACTTATATACGTTTTTTTTTTGTAAATACATACTTATAATATATAGAAAAACACCCAGACACGGAACAAATATCTGTAGATCATGCAAACATTTGTTCCGCGGCGGGAATCGAACCCGCTACCTCCTGCGTCTCAGCCGGCTATACGCCCACTGCGCCACGGAGGCAGTCTACAACAATAGACGTTACTACACATTATGAAATTTAAAACCCAAAATATCCTATTCATCTGGACTCGAAACCGCATCATCGCTACGAATCGGCACACCTATCATAATGTCATGATTGTAAATTCGTAACATGTGGTTTAGTATCTGTAATGGCAACACCGTATGGCCGTAGTAATTTATGTATCAAAATAGGATTAGTGGACAGTGGTCCGAATAAAACTCGATCATTTTTCAAATCTCCCTGAATAGCGAAAGTATTGTTTAAAAGCTTTTTGAAAGGTCAAAAGCCTGAAAGGTTAGAAATCAATTTTTCAATGGCTCATTGTATTCTGTTTATGTTTATGGATGGTTGCGTAATTGAAGTAAACATTGGTACTATTACGTAAGTGAACTAGAAATAATTTCACTTTTTGAAGATTCATCATCATCCTTCACACCGATCATAAAACTAGACAGTTACATTGTACGTTAGGATTCATGAGGATCTTTATAAAAAGAGTTACCTTTCACCTGGAGAGTGGGGTATTGGCGTAGGTGCATCAGTTGAGCCATGATGGAAAGACGACCTCATAAAGGTTGCTGGGAACCGTTAGGTCCAGGCCGTATAAGATCGTCTCTGGAAATCTATGGATCTGTGATCACCAGTGGTCGTCCTAACGTATGATGATGGTAAGTCGAGTCAACCTGTACTGTTGAAGATAAGTCCTAATTAACGTCTAATGTCGTTAAAAACATATTAACGTTAAAAACTTGATCAGACAACACTATCTGTCATCCATCGCTCACTAAGCCATTCATCAATTTATACATTTTTATAATTTATGTATTATATGTAGGTATGACAATATATAATTTTATGTATCATAATATTAATATTTATGTAATTTTATGATTATATTTATATGTTATAATTATGCTTTTTATTTTATATTATCCATATTTTTTTATAAATTGTAATATGTATCTAATATTATCTGATTTAAGCTACATTATTGTTGGTTGTGTAAAATAGTTATGCATAAACTTACTCCCAAGACTAACATACTATCCTAAAAGCTCTAGCCTCGCATTAGCTGAATAAAGCCATGAATCACGATTCTCATGCATGTAACAATATCTCATTTTCCAGTAACTCAGGTTAATAACCAATTTTACGATGCAATTATAGTTTTCAATGCACATTCACCTGCTACTGCATATTCTGTGGCAGCGGTCTGAAGTGTGTCAACAGGTCCGACGCTTGTTGGCCTACTTGGAACCATGCTATATGTTTAGATATACTACATTTCGTTTCTGGGACGCACCAATTCACTGAAAGTCGATACTGCTCTTTAAAAGGGACTGACCTTAACTACCTTTAAATGCATAGGTACTGTGCATTATGCATCTTGAATTCCTGACATACTCGTAGATGCATACAAATCGTTTCACGAAAGAAAATAAATAAATATTTATTACGTAGCGTTTTTATTTTAAAGAGTTGTCCGACACTTACGGAAAGCCTACGACTTTTAAAACCATATCAAAAAAATTAAAGAAGGAAATGGTTTTAAGTTTTAAGATAATTTTTTTTTCTACAACCAAAAATAGAGACATAAAATACTAGGTAAAATTTAAAGAAAAGTCCCGATGCTAGATTGTTATTTTAACATTCATGCTAATGTTGATGTGTCTCAAATTACTTTTGCTATGCACTTGCCACTGAAGGTAAAACGAATCCAGTTCATAAGTTGTTCGGACCTACATCGTAGAACCACCTATAAGTTCCTGATTCTTGAAGAGGTACAAACAAGTGACTTTGATGAATGGCGGTGCTAGTCGATACTTTGTTACTAATTGGCGGGTAGAGGCTGTTGCATAGTCAATTAAAGCCTATGTGTAGCAGGAAACGGGAATAACTGGGTCCGTGTGTGGCCTTACATCTGAATTTGCTGTTAATAAATATATTTCAAATCAGGAACTGAAAGCTGTATAGAATATTTGCGAGACACATTAAACCCGATACTAGTTATTTCCTGGTCATATTTCATAGTCATATGACGTCCACATAGCCCCTATTGATTTTCAGAGTAACCCAATCGTCTAGTGTGGGCCATCCTGCGCTGCGCTTTCCAATGCGTCTTTACTCGAGAACTTTTCTGCCCCAACGTCCGTCAGTTATCCCAGCTGTGTCCCACCCACTGTCTAACCACTTGCAACCCTCAGGTCTTTGTTGGAGACTTTAGTTCGACTACGGATCTCCTCATTTCTGATTTGATATCGCTGAGAAACACAAGCCATCTCCATAGCTCCAACAGAACACCTTCGTATAATATAAAGCAAGACAAGACTCAACAAAAGCACCATCTATTTACGTGTTAATTCTCGTGCCTGCTTGCATCCCGCCCGGCAATTTCCCATCAAACTGACAAAGAAAAATCGCGGGATAGAGCCTAGGCACGAAGGGTATATTAATACATCCGCTATTATTGCACAAAAAGTACCTTGATATCAGGGCTGGATAACTTCAAGATAGCTTTCAATGTAAAATGAGTTTTAATCCGCTGAATTTAAGTACCAAGTTGCAATAGATTATAATTGTATCATTAAAATTAAGCCGTGGTTGTCCATGACGAGGTTTGTTTAACTTTGTTTTAAAAAAATTTACTTTTGAGCGATAACTTAAGGTTTTATTATTTATAGCAGATATTTCGCGCGTTCTGCTTTTATATTGTCAGTTTTCTTGTTGTGAGTGAGAATTCTGTACATAGTACTATTATTTAATCTGCAGAGATACAAGTCTCGACTTTCTTGTTGGTCCAACATCCTGCCTCAACGCGGTATGGACTATATAAAATAAAAGGCAAATAAGTATAATCTTGGAGGTCAGGCGTGCACAACCCTTTCATTGTCTCCCGATATTGCCGAGAACAGTAAACACTGTTGAAATCCCTACCTCATCAGATACAACATGACAATATGCTATGGAAGAGAACACAAAATAACTTGAAATTGTAACGGCTGGTCGTCTGAGCGTAGCGTGCGTGGCATATTTTTCACTTTTTGAAATAAAACTTCTTTACGCTCGCTTGACTTGGGGAGTAAGCTGGTGAATGCGTGACGAGAGCGTTACGAAAAGTCTGATCGGGCGAGGCGAACGGAAGTTGAGAGGGAGATATAAGTTAGTGAAGATAGAAAGAAAGAGAGTTACGTTTCATATATTACTGTAGGGTCAAGAGAGAGAGGTGCTAATGAAATTTTACTTCAGTGGTGTGGTCTAAAGCACATTCATTTTTTTTTACCAGTCTGTACAAAAACTGGGCATATAGCAACGGTGTGTTTGCACTTATCTTTGATATCCCTCTTGTCGAATATCTTTACGGATCAGCGTGCGTACTGAGTGTGTACAAAATGGTAATTAATAAAGTATAAGTTTTTTGTTGACTTAACTAGTGGTTCGCCACGAACTGAGGTCTCGCGAGTCTCCCATAAAAACAAAAAAATATTATTCGTAATCTTTGACTATCAAAATAGGGCAACTAAATTCATAACCAAATAACTTAACCTACAGTTTCATTCAAATTACAGGTAAAGAGAGTTCATGTTATGTGGTTATTCTTTTTTGGGGTAGAAATTGCAGTTATTATGGATTTCAGACTTTTGCCTATATTTGCGTCACTAAAGCTACACGTATACCAAATTTCAGCATTGTGGGGTTACTGGTGTACCCTGTGAATTTTGTCAAAGTTCAATTTATATTATGGCTACTAACTTAAAAACTACAAAGTTTAAACTAAAAATAAAAACGGTGTCAAAATGTACTCACAAAGACCTTTTATTAGGTTTGCTACTTGACCGGATAGTCCCATTTTGTTTTTTTTTTACCCCTCTTGAACCCCAATATCTCAACAACCCCCCAACATTTTTAGCTCATTGAGTCACACCAAAATTATGCCATCACTACCTACCTATATACCAAATTTCAAGATGATCAGATAAACGCTTCGAAAGTTATCCTCAACATACATACATACATACAACGCCGATTTGCCCATGTTGATTAGGAGATCTCGCTTCGCTCGATCAAATATATTTTACGTTCTCTGTTTTCTTCCATGGGAATTAATAAGGTAGGGTTATCTGCAGTGTCCACCCATTCTACAAATATTGCTGTACAACCAAATCGGCGGTCGACAAAGCTCCTATAAACGGGTGCGCTCTAAAACTGACAATACAAGAGTAACGCCACATTCTGAGTCCATGTGCCATTGTGTGCTACCTTGTATGGCAACGTCGGTTACTGTGTCGGAATGGTCGAAATATAAAGCCGAATGCAACAGCGGGAGGCAGCTTTTAAGACTGAATTCAAGATTGTTGCCATTTAAAAACTTTTTATTTAACATGCCTGTATGGGTGTTAAATAAAATGTTATGTTTGGGTGGTAAAATCTTGTTGTCTGTTTTGACTCAGTCTCCGTAGTCCGATTGAGCTGAAATGCATTCGTCAAGTTCTGAAGTCTGATCTGAAAATAGTAAATATGCAAAAAAAAAACTATAGCGGTAGATTCGTTTTTTTAATAGAGAACCGAAGTTAAGTGTAATGGAATTATATTTAACTGGCGTAGCGCCAATGTAGAGTAGAAAGTTTTAAGGAAGTTCATTTAATGAGTACCAAAAACAATTTAGTTCGGTCCGATCTCGGACACGCTCAGGTGCGATGCATCTGCACTGCAAGCTAACTTAACGGTAGTAATTTGCCAATTAGTACCTCGTACACTTATAACTTTGCATACTAGTTGAGTAACACATGTTATCCATCCAGTTCCTAGGCTTTAATTCTCAGAGATAACATCTAAGCCTGCAGTCGTAATGAAATTACAAGTGAGTTGTGTAATTAATATTTTTCTCCTATTACTTCACAATTAATCGGTGTAGCGTGACGGTCTCACAAATAACATGTGATTATAGATAATAGTCAATTAACGAGTCAACGGTGCAGAAACTCAGTCAAATCTAAATAGAGTTGAAAAGTACAACCATGTATTTTAAATGTCGGCGCCAAGGGACCGCTAAAACCAGTCCGCGAAGTGAATCCTATCATATCTGTCATTGTTTATGCCCTCGAGTCACGAATCACCGCTTCTAATAAGAGCTCAGCGTTCATTGAAGGAAGCAGCGCTAGGAATTTATGGACGTAAGGAGATTGCGCTTGGGCATAATCTGCCAAAGCCTCCGGCGCGCACCACATAAATTGCTAACGCGATACCAATGGCGCTCGAATCGAAGAATCAGATTACACGCTTCGCCACGACCGTAACCTACGGAACACACAACTGTTGAGAATCTGGTTGGGCTTTTCGTCGAAATCCCTGCGGTAGATCATGTCGACTTATTAACCCATTGAGCGCCAAGGCCGGGGTTTTGATTTACGCGTCACTTTCGTCGCGATCCCGTTAAAGCTTTTAAACCGGCTGGGCTGATAAGTCGAGGAAAGTCGGCAAGTCAACTGGCAAGACAAATGGTCTGTGTTGCTTCACTTTAGGCTGCCTGCAGAAGTAACGCGCGATAAATCATCGCGCGTTAGGTAACAGAAGGTCAGATGACGAGTGTCTGCGCGCCTATGCAAATCAACAAGAGGGGAGTTTCCGCGCAAAAATTTAGGTTATATTTCTAATTTTAACATGTCCCATCAACACCTGATAAAGCGCATAAATAAAACAGTTTTAAATCCATTTATGTCGGAGACCGCGATTTGAAAACGCGCGATATAATTTCGTCATCTGAAAGTAGCCATAAGCTAATAGAGACCCGGCGTGTGAAATGGAACGGTCACCGCGACTTGGTGCACTATGGTTATTATAGCTGTCGCTCTAAGTATTATTGCTCTATGGCGCCAGATTAACTGCAATACAATACGCCACACGCGTAGACATCTGAATAATTTACATTTTTATTACAAAATCCGTCTACCGCATTTGTGAGCGGAAAATTGTAATCACAAGCTATCAAATAAAGTTGGCGTCTAATGACTTACGTAAGTCATTAAAGTAAGTCTTAAATAGCTGAGTGAGACTTCACTTTCAATATATTGAAGTATAGTGAAATATTGAAGGAATTAGTTGTAAAGAATTAGAACTGGAATTGTACATGAACTCAAATAACATTGACATTATTTGCATTACAGAACATTGGCTGAAAAGCCATGAGGTCATGTTCAGTGTCAGTAAACACCGAGTTGGTAGTTCTTTCTGCAGAGTACATGCTATACGTGGTGGCTCGTTAATACTACTTAATAAACAGATCAAATTTAAAGATCGATTAGATATAGTTCACCTCTCTGTAGAAAGACATATTGAAATAGCCTGCGTAGAGTTGGAGCAGTTCATAGTTATAAGCGTTTACAGACCACCATCTGCCACATTTGACATTTTTGAAAAAAATATGGAAGAAATTTTGTTTAAATTATCAAAATCAAATAAATACATTATTGCATGCGGAGACTTCAATATAAATTTGCTAGAACATAACTCATTAAACACTAGAATAACTAGTTTATTTCAATCATTTGATCTGAAGCCTCAATTTATGGAGCCTACTCGAATAACGGACACTTCAGCCACATGTATAGACAACATTTATGCCAATGTAAAAATTTTAAATAGAAGTTTAATTAGTAATATTAAATCGGATCATCTTGGTCAAATAATTAAAATAGAAATTCAAACAAAAAATCTTGTTAAAAGTAAAATTACTTGTGTACCTATGACCATTAATCGATTGGACAAACTTAAATTAAACTTAACTTCTGTACTTCCATGTGTACATAATAATAATAATCCAAATAATTTATACAACACGTTTTTTAAGAAATTTTGTGATGTGTTTAATTCAATCTTTACACCTAAATCGATCATGGTCTCTGATGGTCAAAAGTTCTGTGATTGGGCAACAGTGGGAATACATAAAAGCAGAAAAACATTGTATGAACTTTATGCTGAAAAACAATATAATTTTAATGAGGAGTTTAAAGAACAAGTCAAAAAATATTCAAAGATTTTTAAAAATGTTTGTCGTGAAGCAAAAGCGCGTCATTTGAGTTCAAAAATAAAAATTAGTCAAAACAAAGTAAAAGCCACTTGGAAAATAATCAACAGCGAGACTGGAAGAGTCGCAACTAAGAACAATAAGTTTAATTTGAAAATTGGCAATGCCACGATCAATCAGGATGGTGATGTAGCTAATGCGTTCGAAGACTTTTTTACCGATATTCCAGCCTCTACCACAAAATCTTTAAACTCCTCTCCCATAGTCGCAGAGTCTTTGTTAAAAGCAAACTTAACGGAATGCAAATCACAATTCAAATTTGATTATGTAAATAGTGATGACATTATAAAAGCTTTCAAACTGATAAATGTTAAGAAAACCACGGACCTCTGGGGCATCTCTGTTAGCATCATAAAAACATTGATTGACATAATTGCTCCTGAACTAGCTTTAATATTCAATGAGTGTATTGACTGTGGTGTATTCCCTGATTTAATGAAACACAGTAAAATAACTCCACTTTTCAAATCAGGCACTAGTTCTGATCCTGGTAATTTTAGACCAATCTCAGTACTTCCGACATTTAGTAAAATATTTGAAAAACTAATTTTAAATCAACTGCTTAGATATTTCAATTCACATAATTTACTGCATCATAAACAATTCGGATTTACCAGGGGTCGCTCAACCACTGATGCTGGTATTGAGTTAATATCGCACATATTTGATGCCTGGGAGGAGTCTCATGACGCTTTAGGTGTTTTTTGTGATTTGTCCAAGGCATTTGATTGCGTAGACCATGACACATTAATCAGGAAACTACGCCATTATGGCATTAGGAGCGTTGCTCTAGACTTTCTCACTTCTTATTTAAGTGGCAGAGTGCAAAGAGTTGACGTGAATGGGAAGCGTTCTCCGGGGTCTCTGGTTAAAATGGGTGTACCACAGGGATCAATTCTGGGACCATTTTTGTTTTTAGTATATATTAATGATCTTCCCCATCTAGTACGGGACGATCATGAGGTTGTATTGTTTGCAGATGACACGTCACTTTTATTTAAATTAAAGCGACGACAAACCGATTTTGACGATGTAAACAATGCAATCTCTAAGGTGGTAAAATGGTTCAATGTAAACAATCTACTTCTAAATGAAAAGAAAACAAAATGTATTAGATTTATACTACCTAATGTTACACAAGTTAAAGCAGACATAAAAATCAAAGACGAGGAGTTGGCTCTTGTGGACACCACCGTATTCTTAGGTATAACCCTAGATAATAAGCTTCAATGGGGCCCTCACATTGATGGGTTGTCGAAGAGACTTAGTTCTGCGGCATACGCAGTCAAAAAGATCCGTCTTTTTACAGACGTAGACACAGCTAGACTAGTTTACTTCAGCTACTTCCACAGCATTATGTCATACGGTATACTGCTGTGGGGGAGTGCTGCAGATATAAACACCGTTTTTGTGCTGCAGAAGAGGGCTGTTCGTGCAATTTATAATATGGGCCCCAGAGAATCATTACGCAATAAGTTTAAAGAAATAGATATTATGACATTCCCTTGTCAATACATCTATGAAAATCTAATGTATGTTCACAAAAATATTAATTTGTTTAAGAAAAATAGCGATAATCATAATTTTAATACTAGAAATAAAGATAAACTCGCTGTTGCCACATGTAGACTCCATAAAGTTAGTAAATCGTTTAAAGGGCAAGGTGTGCGCTTTTATAACAAACTCCCAAGGGATGTACAAAAATTGACAATTAACAAATTTAAAAACGTAATTAAACAAAATCTTTATAAAAGAGCCTACTATAAAATATCGGATTATTTAGATGATAGAGAAGCTTGGGATTGAAACTGCCCCAACTCGTTCAAAATGTTACAATTTAGACGTAATTTCTTTTCTGTATTATGTACCTATTGTAAAAGGATCATTAAAAAAAAACAACCAGCCTGGTTTTCTTGCCTTTCTTTCCTGGCTTGGTCGCGAAGGAACAGGCAGTAAAATTGACGTTTCAAAGTGATCCTTGTGATTTTAATGAATAAAAATATTTGACTTTGACTTTGAATATTTTTGCCTATATTTATATTTCAGTGTTTATCTAAGGACATCTACTACTTGGGGACTTACTCAGGATATAATGCGAAAACCAAAACGATTGAGTGCTTTCGCATCCAGGTCCCCTTTCTAGTGCTGTAGGTATGTGTTGAAGTTGTTCATTATCTAATTGTCTATTACCCGCAATATATTGCGTCTAGTCTGGAAGACAAATGTATCTTTAATGGTCGTCAGCGGAGCAGTCTGTCGGTACTCTCTTGCTTTATATTCATCCCTAACTGAATTATGACAATTTTGTACTCACGTTCCCGAGGAAGCCGCTGCAGGGCTGGATCGGCGGCGGCAACGGCGGCAGGTCAGGAGATCGCCGCCGCGGACTGCCAGCCTGCTCCGTAAGCCCCATCCTTATTGCATCCCTGAAATCACAGTAGGAGGTTAAAAAAATGAGGCATTATTCGATGTTGCTGTATCTACATAGTTACAGTCTCCCTCCGACCGTCCGTCCGACCCTCCGTCGCGTCTTCATGGAAGCACGGTAGGTTTTTTATTTATGATAGCCAAGCGCTTGACCACTACCTCACCTGATGGTAAGTGATGGTGTGATTGAAGATGGAGCCCGCTTACCTAGAAATAACCTATTTACTCTGGACTTGACACCGAGATTATACTGGTTCGGAAAAACATACGCCGGAAGTTAGTATTCTTTAGTATGATGTTACATTAGAGCGATCCTTATGATTACTTTGACGTAAAAAGCCCACCATTAACACGCGCGCTTTTCTGGACTGGACGGACAAATCTGTGTGTGCATGTTATGGATCGTGTTTCGGCATTCAATATTCACAAGCAGATTTGTCCGCGGGCTTGTCGCCAGCGACAAATCCAGCGGATTGGCTCGTGTAGTAAATGGTAGTGGGATGCACACTTTTAAACTGGAAGATCTCTAACCTATGTAAAGTCCTGGCAACGTCTTGGACAATTGTCTTCTTAGGAAAAAACAGTCTTTAATAGTTTCAGGCGCTCTTAAGATAATATTAGTGGTTCGCCCCGAACTGAGATCTCGCGAGTCTCCGATTAAAACAAAAAAATATTATTTGTAATCTTTGACTACCAAAATAGTGCCACGAAATATATACCAACTAACTTGACCTATAGTTTCATTCAGATTACAGGTAACGGGAGTTCATGTAATTTGGTTCCCGTTTTTGGGGTACAAATTGCAGTTATTCTGGATTTCAGACTTTTGCCTATATACCTAGTCAGGTCATAAGTATTGTCACACAGTAAAAACTTTTCTTTTAGAATGCTGGCCACAAAAAAGTTTATAGAATTCGAATTTCGAATTGTTCATGCAAATAAAAATGTATACTTTTTAGAATTTTACTCATTTTTAAATATGGAGTGGACGCTTAAAGAAGACCGTGTTGCAGTTATTGCGTTGCATCGTTGCGGTTACGCGCCAATTCAAATTTTTGACATACTGAAAAATTTGAATTTAACCAAAAGATTCGTTTATCGCACCATCAAACGATACAATGAAGACTCTAGTGTAGATGACAGGTCAAGAAGTGGTCGCCCTCGGTCTGTTAGGACTCCAGCAGTGATAAAAGCTGTGAAGGCGCGAATTCAAAGAAATCCCAAACGTAAGCAGAAACTGTTGGCCCTTCAGATGGGGTTAAGCAGAACCACGGTGAAAAGGGTGTTAAATGAAGACTTAGGGCTTCGGGCATATCGAAGAAAAACAGGGCATCGTTTGAATGCTCATCTAATGGACTTGAGACTGAAGAGATGCCGCGCTTTGTTGAAGCGGTACGCGGGAAAAAAATATCGGGAAATTCTTTTTTCGGATGAAAAAATTTTTACCGTAGGAGAGAGCTACAACAAACAAAATGATAAGGTGTACGCACACAGTAGTGAAGAAGCGAGCAACCGTATTCCGCGTGTCCAACAAGGTCATTTTCCATCCTCGCTCATGGTATGGTTGGGAGTTTCTTATTTTGGCTTAACAGAGGTACATTTTTGTGAGAAAGCTGTAAAAACGAATGCAGTTGTGTATCAAAATACAGTCCTGACGAACTTTGTGGAACCTGTTTCTTATACCATGTTCAATAACAGGCACTGGGTATTCCAACAAGATTCGGCGCCAGCTCATAGGGCGAAGAGCACACAAGACTGGCTGGCGGCGCGTGAAATCGACTTCATCCGGCACGAAGACTGGCCCTCCTCCAGTCCAGATTTGAATCCGTTAGATTACAAGATATGGCAACACTTGGAGGAAAAGGCGTGCTCAAAGCCTCATCCCAATTTGGAGTCACTCAAGACATCCTTGATTATGGCAGCCGCCGATATTGACATGGACCTCGTTCGTGCTGCGATAGACGACTGGCCGCGCAGATTGAAGGCCTGTATTCAAAATCACGGAGGTCATTTTGAATAAACTTTAGTGTCATAAGATTCTATGTTTTGTTAAGTTCATTTTGGTATATAAATGGTTACATAATGAATAAACTTGTTTCAATTATTTTATATTAAACATGTGACAGAATTTATGACCTGACTAGGTATATTTGTATCATTTAAGCTACACGCATACTAAATTACAGCACTGTGGGGTCACTGGTGTACCCTGTGAATTTTGTCAAAGTTCAGTTTTTATTATTACTAATAACTCAAAAACTACAAAGACTTTACTAAAAATAAAAACGAAATCTAAATGTACTAATGAAGACCTTTCATTTGATGTCCCACTTGACCTAATAGTCTCATTTACATTTTTTTACCCGTCTTGAACTCCAATATCTCAACAACCCCGCCGACTTTGCCCAAGTTAATTTAGAGATCTCGCTTGGCTCGATCAATAAGAGTCGCGACTGTCTTAATACCCATAATGGGCATTTTCAGATCTATTACTCAGTAGGTATAGTACGCAAACCCATGAAGATATTCGAAAATCCGAAATAATTGGTTAATTGCTTAATTCACACCAAAATCATACGTGTAGTGTATACCTACCTACGTGCTCGTGTAATAAGTTCAACAAAGATTGACTCTATGTCCATTTTCGTTGTTCTCTACAAAATCCAATTAAATGTGTGAAAGCTTTAATAGGAGAATAACATAGAAAATAACTCTGTTCCAAGAATCCTAGAGGCATATTTAGAAGTGATAATTGGTGTTGAATAAACTTTTGTTTGGAGATAATGAAGACGCTGGTTCAAGAACAAAAGCGACAATATACTATTATTATAAATAAATAAATATCGCTGGACATTTCACACAGCGCTATCTAACCCCAAACTAAGCAGAGCTTGTACTATGGGAACCAGATAACTGATAGAATACTTATATAATTTTTTTCTAAATACATACTTATAATATATAGAAAACCACCCAGACACGGAACAAATATCTGTAGATCATGCAAACATTTGTTCCGCGGCGGGAATCGAACCCGCTACCTCCTGCGTCTCAGCCGGCTATACGCCCACTGCGCCACGGAGGCAGTCAAAGTCATTATTACGCCAAAGTTCACTCAGCAGTTTTAATCTTCTGGATATAGAACATTTTGTTGGTCATTAAAATTCTTTTCGAAATAATGTAAGACCGGCCATTTTAAGCCCTCGACACAAATTGGTGACGGTTTAAGTTGAAGCCCTTGTCATACAAAGAAAACTAACGAATTTTTAACTTTTGTGTCTTATCCCTCCCACCACCCTTACTTTATTTTCAAATGCTACTAAATTCCTTAAAAATAATATTTTTGTTTTTAATAATTCTCTAATTCTAAAACTTTTTCTAGTGACTAATCTCTAAAAAGTTGTTTTTAAAATGAGAATCCGTTCTTGGCATTAAGCAATAGCTATAACACCTAGTTTGTTTACATTGATATAAAGTGCTGTTGATTCTGTAATGAATAAAATAAAAAAATAATAATAAAGGCCTATTTTCGGACAAAATCCTAACGTTTAATTTGAGGCCAGAACTAGTAAAACTTGCTTTGTGAATTGAATCGAATTGCGGATGTCTGTGCTATATGATTGGAAAAGCGGTTACGCTTCGAGGTCGTTTGTTCACCTCACTAATCAATTGTGTGAGATCTTAATATTAGAATATTAAGATCTCACACAATTGATTATCCAAAACCGGAGAATTCGCATTTTAAAACAAAAAATTTGTATTTTATACGGAAAAAATCGGGTTTTTACATTACCCTACACACTGAAAAGTATTTTCTAAGTCTGCTTTTCTTGACGTGCGATCAGTAAGTAGTCGCGATTTTTTTATCTGACGCGAATAAATTTAAAAAAACTACCGACACTTATTAAACCCGTAAGTAATAAGTTTCCAATTTATAGCTGAGATCCCTTCACCTAAAGTGTTGATAATCTTCGGATCGGCTGACCTGATCTGCATCGCACATAACTAAGAAAGAACTAGCCCAGTTAAATATTAGCTTTCTATAAAAAAAGCTTGTAAAAAAACGTTCGAAATTGTCTATCCTTTTGGGAGCTACGTTATAACAACCTTTTTTGCGTCGGGGTTAAAAATGATACAATGAAGTCTACCTCCTGAAGTTCTACATAAAGGAAATAAATCAAGGAGTTTAGATATATAGATAACTCTTTACTTTTGACCACTCACATACCTACATAAATAATGCAAAAATAAGTAGCTACTTGGCTAGAATAAATAAAACAATACAGCGGGCGGCCTTATCGCTGAAAGTGATCTCTTCGAGGCAACTTTTGGATGCAGTGAAATTTACATATTAAATGAATGAAAGTGGTGACAGTTCCACAGCAGAATGCCATGTTGACCACCATCAGAAAACCCAAGATCAAAGGCAATAGGAGGCCTACCAGGTCCCAGGCGAAGGTGCTAAAGCTTGACCGAAGAACACAGTAAGTATAGAACAAAATTTACAAAATACTGCCCGCGGCTTCGCACGCGTGTTTTGTCAATAAAAACATTACCCTCCTTCTGCGCAGTCTTGTAAAAATTTTATCAAATTTCTAGTAGGATTGCGCAAACTTCTGTGCGAAAATTTGTTCAAATTTCTAGGCCTTTGCAAGGGTTGCGCAAGCTTCTGTGGGAAGATTTTTCCTAATTTCTAGGCGTGTGCAAGGGTTGCACAAGCTTCTGTAAGAACAATTTGTTCAAATTTTTAGTCTTCTGAATTTGATTAAATTTGTTCAAATTTCTAGATTTGCCAGGATTGCAAAGCTTCGGGGGGAACAATTTGTTCATATTTCTAGAAGGGTTGCGCAATTTTCTATGGGATACTTTGTTCTGCGCGAACATTGCGCAAAGAAATCGTTGAAGTGTGTGGGCTCCATTATTATTTTGAATTTATAATGTTAATATTAGTTCTAAACTTTTCAGCCAGACTATACTCCCAGTTGGCGATGATCATGATGATTAGTAATAATGTTAATGGAGATATTCAAAAATCATCAACAAAATAAGCAACGGTTTATATTTTTTAACACGTCTTGATCTTCGTTTGACCACAGTCTCACTCACCTAGTAAGCGAGTGGTCTAAGATGGAGCACGACGATCTAGAAGACACCTATTCACTCTTAAGAGGAAATCCGGGAAGCAAGACATTTGGAAAATAGGTATTTAACAAATCTATTGCTGTCGCGCTGTGCCCTATATGCCCTATGTGCGTGCGATGAGACAACTGCAGGACGGACTGATTATACCTATTTAAAATAGACGAAATCACTGTTTCGTAGTCCCCTGTTTCCTCCTCCAAAACTGGACCGATTTTAATTATTTTTTTCAAATATGTAATAAAAAGAGCTTTGGCTATGTTTGTACGTTTAGTTTTTTTATTTATATTCGTCAAATTTGTTTGCTGGATGTCTGAAAAGGGGCAGTAAAAATTAGCAATTTCTGTGACTTTAGAAGGTTCCTAATTCTTATAATAACTAATTTATGGAGAAAAACTAAACGTAGGGACATGACCGTGGTACTTGTAGATTGTATGGTAAAAAAATATTTGCTCTAGTATCACTATGCAGAGAGGAAACAGGGGACTACGTTTGTATGGGTGAAACGCAGCCCAGATTTTCTCTTAAAGAGACGAGGATTTAGTACTGTTACGAGCTGAGGGTTCGGGATAAAATAATGGGAATCGGTCTGACCAAAATAACACTTTTATTCAACACTAAACGATGAATACACGAACTTGGTCACACGTAATCACAACACACTAATTACACCACTTAAAGTCACCGAAATGTTCGCACGTATAGCTTAATCCAGACTGACTCGCGAGCAACTACTGTTCACGCGAGACCCTGCTCCACGTCAGTCCTCCAGGGCCTCGCTGAGACTCACTCACTAACTGAGACTGACTCAGACTCGAGACTGACTGACCGGCCATCTCTCCGGCCTATTTATATCGCACACATTTCGATTGTTCGAGAACGATGTCGATCCTTCCAGGAAAGGGTCGGTCCCTCGACACAATGGCCACTCCCCATTCTGCGAAACCACAAACAATAGCAACAATAACACAGCAAGACAAAAGCGTTCGAGAAGGTTCGATTATTACTCATTGTTTAACAGCCTCGGCGTAACAGTATGTACGTAAAATACTTTAAATGTTGCGCCGCGCAACACAATTAGCTGCCTACTCTCGATCTTCTCTATAATCTCTATTTTTAACTTGCCAACAAATATACCTATACGTTTTACACATTGCCAAGTAATGAAGTCTGAAGATTGATTGAATTTTAGATACGATACAATTACCTATATCAAGATATTAAACATGCCGGCAAAATTGCCCGTACTTCGAAAAGTAAGATTAGATAAAGCTATTTTCTTGCACCTAACAATTTATTTAGGAGCAAAACCCTCGGTTTTATTATACTAGGGAACATTGCAGCTCAATAGATGAAATAATTTTCTAAATCGGTTCAGTAATTTTTGAGATTAGTTTAAATTACAAGTTCACAAAATCGGTGGCTCTGGAAATCGATGTGGGTCGTCTGAACATAGGCCATGTTCAGACGACCTCTGTGGCACAGTGGGCAAATAGCCGGCTGAGACTCAGGAGGTTGCGTGTTCGATTCCCGCTGCGGGACAAATGTTTTCATGGCTTACAGATTCCGGGCTTGGGTATTTTTCTGTATATTAAAAGTATTTATAAAAATAAAACTACAAGTATTCAATCAGTTATCAGGTTCCCATAGTACAAGCTTTGCTTAGTTTGGGGCTAGATAGCACTGAGTGAAATGTCCAGCATTATCCAGCATATCGGATCAGTAGTTCCGGAGATTAGCTCTCACATCTAAATAAACAAACTCACAAATTAAACCTCAAACCTCTTTAATATATCCAAACCAATATTATTAATTCGAAAGCAACTCAGTCTGTCTCTCTGTTTGTTACGTTTTTACAACTTAACGGCTGGACCGATTTCGATGAAATTTGGCACATAGGTAGATAGATTATGGCCGAGATTGAGACATAGGCTACTTTTTACCCGACTGCGCAGAAAGAGAGTAAAGTCGCGGGCAGCAGGTAGTGTAGGTATAAAGACTACTTACTCGTATCTAGAGCAACAACATAAATTATGGGATAGTCCGTTGTTTAGACAAGCACGATTCAAAGAGTTATTGCAATTTTATTTTTTGCTCTACCATTAAATTGGCCATTTATTAGTTTCCGATAAAAGTCGAACATCGGGTTTGTGGGCAATTGCGCAGGAGCAAGCTTCTATTAAGCAAATAAGATTCGCATGCGAGATCAAATTAGTGTTTAATGTCATTTAGTAAGGTAGGTACTAAAAACATAGAGGAAATTGTGTGAAAAAGTGAGATTAACCTCAACCCTAGGAGAAGAGGTAAATTTATCGAAAAAAGTTGTAAACCTAACTCAGGTATCCATCTCATTACGTTTAGTTTAAAGTTAAATTAAATTACATCAAAGTTAAGCCCAGAATTACAATACTCTCGGTATTCACTGTAAAAGATGGAAGTAATGAAAGATTAGTGCGTGATACGTTCGACATTCGACCAACCTTATATTTATAATGCGATATTTTGTCGAGTTCGCGCGAATAGGCCCTGTGCAGCCGGAGTGGATTGGCGGAAAGCTCGATCGATCGCTGGGAGCGATTAATCGTTTTTTCGCCATTTACGGATATCTCTAATGGCATTCATGATCGAACAGAATGCTTGTCACATGCTGTCGTAATAACCGTTGAATGTGCATACCTATTAACACCCACGATTATTATTTGCGATTGAATTTTTTAAATAAATTGCCAAAAATATTAGAGAAACTAAAGTGAAATAAATCACGCAACAAATGGTCTAGATTTTCTTTGTATGTCGTTTGCGTGGGCTGTAGGAAACAAAATGACAATTTACAGTGATTTATATACTAGTATCTTGTTATACATAGATGCCTCAATTAAAAATCAGACTTGGAGCGTTGAACCTAACAATTCTAGGATTATTTTATCGAATGTAACTGTTTGTATATATTAAATGATTTTGGAACAATCCTACCTGACGGTTTGGACAATAAAATTTTCACAGGACTACCTCGAAATCATTTCTGACAAGGCAAATTCAACCAGCTACTCTGGAGAAGTTTTCTTAGTAGAATAAATAATGCTGGACATTGCACACAGCGCTATCTAGCTCCAAATTAAGCAGATCTTGCACTAATGGAACCAGATAACTGATAGAATACTAATACTATTTTTTTTGTATATCTTTAGTTCTTATATACCCGGAACATATATTAACTGTAAAGTATTCTAACATTTGTTCCGCGGTGGGAATCGAACCCGCAACATGCGTCTCAGCTAGCTATTCGCTCACTGCGCCAGAGGTCGCCACAGGGTGTTTCCAAACTTTACCCGAAACACTAAAATAGTTCTGAATTAAATCTTCAAAGAGAAACGCAAAAAACAAAAGAAAAGTCTAAAATAACCTCTCAGTAACATGAATGTAAGAACAATAAGAGCCTATTGCATAATGTCCAACTTTACGGTCTACGTCGCCGTCAAAACATCCTATCCAGTTTATCCACGAGGTGGCATATCGTCATTACCATTTACCACCAAGGTAGGTCGAGTATCTACTGCATGGTGGTCGCTGGCAGGTGATAAATATGTGGCTATCTTGACGGATCGAAAGCCGTGAGAACTGAGGATAGATTTCAAAGACGGGTACAGTGTAATTGTTGTGATATAGGTGTACTAAAACTTTCTAAATAAAGGTAAAAATTATGTTCTTAATTATACTAGTTAAAAATATATCTTACAAAGCGATCGTATACATAAAACAGTCTACAAAACATTATCTAGTTCATCAAAAATGATAATTGAAAAGATAGAATAGATTAGAATAATGCTTTATTGTATACCAGAAATACTTAAAACAAACTAATATAGTACAATGGGCGGCCTTATCTTCCAGGATTTCTTCCAGGCAATCTTTGGATGGAAAGTAATAAAGTAAGTAAGGTACCTAACTTTAAATGTATAAAAGTGTTTAAAGTGTGTAAGTAAAATGTTTGATCTGCTGCAACACTACTGAACAAGATTATTAGCATGCTAATGAAACAATTATTGTTGAAGTCTTGAAGCTGAATCTAGGTAGGTTCGACCTGTTTGACTTGAACTCAAATGCTAATCCCTGCTGGATATTACTATCGTAGGTACATACCTACGTGTGTATGATGTGTATGACTGTATACAATCATTATACAAGATATGTTGTAGGTCTGTCGGACATGCTCCCTTGGCTTTCCCACAGAACAATTCGTTACGGTGCTCATAGAACACCAACCTAGAAGGTGGACTATTTTTAGAAGCTTTTTAGAAGAAGGTGGACTCTTTAATGCACACCAAACAAAAATACAGTAATTACAGTAACAAATCAAATCATTTATTTCACAAAGTATAACGTAGGTAGGTACATGCTATTCACAGGACGGTATGTGAACACAAAATGATCACTATCTCCCACCTTAGGTATAAACCTGTGTTGTGGGAAGGTAGTCTCTTTCGTCCGTTTTTATTCAGTAGGTAATAAGAGTACCTATTAAACAAAAAATAGTTATTATATTTATAAAGGACATGCATCAATTAATAAATTTTGAATATTGAGGGCAGCATTACGGTTTTTTTTTGTCATTATTGGGGAAACAGGCTTACGGCCCACCTGATGATAAGCGGTTACCGTCGCCTATTGACACCGGCAACCCCCGGGGTATTGTCGATGCGTTCCCTACCCTGTCGAAACCTTTTAACATTTCTCTTGAAGCGTGCCATGTTGTAGTCTAACGGGTAAACCTCAGATGGTAGCTCATTCCACATCTTGCAAGTATAGGGTAGAAAAGATCGCGTGAAGCGTGTGGTGCGCGATACCCAATTGTCGATGATACGCTGTCGAGAAGTGCGGTGGTAAAATCTCGATGACTGGATCAGATCAAATAGCTCCTCAGAACATTCCCCATTATACAGGCGGTAGAAAACACTGAGCGATCCGATGTCACGGCGTTGACTCAGTGGTTCCAGCCTGTTGGCGAGTTTGGGATCACCTATGATTCTAATGACTCTTCTCTGAAGGGAGTCAAAACGAAGCAATTGGTACTTTGGGGCACCATGCCAAAGATGGGAACAGTATTCTACGTGCGGCCGAACTTGCGCTTTGTATAGCAATAGCCGTTGTTGTATCATTTTTACGTTTATGTTTTTGAGTGTATGTAAGGGTGTGTTAGTGTGTGTAAGTTCAAAGGAAATAAACAATAAATAACGGTACAATGGATGGTCTTTTCGCTAGTAGCGATCTCTTCCAGACAACCTTTGGATGGTTGTTAGTTTGTTTAGGTCAAATCTTGCAACTGAATTTTAAACCAGTTCCCGCCGATCGATTGATATGTAACTTTGGTGGCAATGCAATAATATGGTACCATGGAGGTGGTCTCATGATGGAGACGGATGTTAGACAACGGAACTTCTGAATGGTTCATTTGAATCTGCTTACGATCTGCTGTTTTAGAAAAGCTTGGGTAAAGTAATTTTTCAACAAAAAACTTATATGTTAAATGGGAAGATAAACTAGAGCCTTTAGGAATATGAACGCATTCAAAGATCACTAACAGCGTTACCATTTTCGTAAATGTTTGGAAAAAGTTTAAATTCGTAAAATGTTACTTCTGTGAAAAAGTCAATCCTAAAACTGGAACCTGAATATCAAAGCCACCGAAACATTTCCACGAAATCTATTTCAATTTTAGTTTACAACTTCGCAACGAATCGCCGTGAAATGTATCTTCAGAGTACAGTGGACAACACAGCTTCCCTTTACCCACATTAAAATGTAGCTTATGCCTAGAGAGATACCGTCGAAAGCTGTCTGAAGAAAATTATAGATAGGCTATAATTATATGGTCGACTGTACAGCACGATGTGACGGCGCCAAGCGAGGACAAAGAAACCATAACAAACCAACCTTACAATTTAATATCCAAATTAAAACCTTAGCTACCAAGACATAAGTAGAAAAATGACATGATACCCAGAAGTCAGGGATCGAGTTACATTGGCCAGCGGGCATGACAAAGGAAGATTTGAAGCTATCTGCCGATCGTTCGTGACTCATCCATCTTTAGTCGATAATCTCGGATCGGATATAGCACCGACTAAACATCTACGTTAGGAAGATAAACTGCAGTTTTTACGATTGTATTGTTAAATTGCTAGTACCGTTAGGTAGCCGCTTTGATAAATGGTTTTATGTAAGAGAAATCGGCAGTAAGACATATAGTGGCCATGTTTATAAGTATTTTTTACGAGGAAGAGGACAAAGAACTTAATATACTATGCAGCAAAGCCAGTGAAAGGATTCTTCCGAGGTCAGAAGGAATAAAGACTAATGCCCATTGCTCAAGATCTGTGTTTCCTAGCTAGAGGATGTCGAGATAAGAATCGACACTTAAGTAGGTAGGTACATATATCATGGTACTTTAGATCTTTAGTGTCGTTGCAACACTTTGGACAGGAAAATGGATGCAGTTTCGACATTCGACATGCGCGCAGTTTGTGTGTTTAAAAAGCGCGTAAGCACTTGTAGGATGCCTATTTGACAAGGTATATATAGGTACAGCCGCTACAAACTAATTAATTTCTAAATGACATTATTTGTATTTTTTTTATTTCAGGAAACTTACAGCTAGGTACACAGAAAAACTAATTATCATAAAAACATGCAAAACAGACACGTATGCTTAGGGCCAATTACAAATTTCCACAGATAACAAATTTCCACAGATAAAATATTTTAACTGACAAAGGCCTTTGTACAGCCACTTACTTTTCTTATTATTTTTATTTTGACGTAACTAAGGGCCGATTTCACCATTTTCTTCGGAAACTAAGTTTAATAAAACCACGTTTTGTTTAACTGAGTTCACATGTTTTACTTGATCTCGGTTTTCATGAAAGCGAATTCACCAGCTCCGTTTTGATCGCGTTTACTAAAACCAAGTTTACCTAGAATCATAGACAAAAAAGCGATGCGTTTCGTGTTTCCAACATCGAACAGTGTCTTGGTGCAACCAAACTTATCAATATCGATGCGATCGAAACGCAATCGTCAAACAAAACTTTTAATGACGTTTGGTTTGTCGTTACGCCGCCCCAGTGTTCTTATACCTAGTTTAAATAAATGAATCAGTTATCAGTTAGAATAGAATAGAATAGAAAACGCTTTATTGTAAATCACACTTAAAATAAAAAACAATACACGCAGAAATACAAGTGGCGGTCTTATCGCTAAAAGCGATCTCTTCCAGACACCCTTTGGATGGACTGGATTTCACAAGAACGTCCTATAAGGACGGTAGCTTTTAATAAAAATAATAATACCCAATAATACAGTTACCTGGTTCCCATAGTACAAGCTCTGCTTACTTTGGGGGTAGATAGCGCTGTGTGAAATGTCCAGCAATATTTATTATTTATTAATATGAATATTCCTTCGATATTATATTTCCTATTATATACCGTAAAGATGTTTTTTATTGTAATTATAACCCAAATAAATCGGATTCGCTTTTTAAGAACTATGAAAAAAGTGCGTTGTAAATTCAAAATTCTCGTCTGTAAGTGGATTACCTAAACCCTCAATTAATACTCAAACTTAAAAAGGTACCTATCTCGACCACCCACCGAGTTTCCTAGTTACCTACTATAAAATATAACATAAAAAATACAAGTTAGAAGGCTTCTTATATCAGAACTCAGCAGAAGTGGTCTTTAGCGACCATGATGTTACACACAAAGAAATTGAGGAGCATGAAGTAACTGATGGCCAGACATTGTTCAGCGCAGTTTTACCTTGCCTCATTTTATGACTTCGTGAAATAAATAAATAAATATTGCCGGACATTTCACACAGCGCTATCTAGCCCCAAACTAAGCAGAGCTTGTATTATGGGAACCAGATAACTGATAGAATACTTATATACTTTTTTTATTTATGTAAATACTTACTTATAATAGGTATATAGAAAAATATCCAGACCCGAAACACATATCTCGATTTATATCAGATATTTGTTCCGGGTCTGGTTGTTTTTCTATATATTATAAGTAGGTATGTATAGGTATTTACAAAAAAAGTATAAAGTATTCTATCAGTTATCTGGTTCCCATAGTACAAGCTCTGCTTAGTTTGGGGCTAGATAGCGCTGTGTGAAATGTCCAGTAATATTTATATTATTTATTTATTTATTTATATCTGTAGATCATGCAAACATTTGTTTCGCGGCGGGAATCGAACCCGCTACCTCCTGCGTCTCAGCCGGCTATTCGCCCACTGCACCACGGAGGTCGTTATTAAATCTTTTTTTCATCATCCTCATCAGCCAAAGGAATCCACTGCTGAACTTAGGTCTCCTCAATAGATTTCCAGAGCGACCAATCTTGATCGATCGGCCCGCACCCAACAACTCCCTGTAACTTTTATTGGGTTTTCTTTCCATCCAGTGGGGGGGGGGGGGGGCGTCCTTCGCTGCGCTTTCCAGTGCGTGGTCTCCACTCTAGAACCTTTCTCAACATTCAACGCCGTATTTCTTTTTACTTTGCCCATAAAAAAATATGTATCAGGTTCCCATAAATTTATTCAAGAGTCTTATTATTACCACCTAGTTAAAGTTAATTGGCTGCGTCTATTCTTCAACATAAAAGTCCTGTATCTAGGATCTCTTAATACAGGCGAGTTTATAGCATGGTGTGGACAATGGTGGTAATTACACTGGCCACAGACTACATTCAACAGTTACTATGCCGAGATGCACGCAAGGGCTTATATGAGCGTACCTTTGAGGCTATCGCGGCATCTCAGCTTGTTAATAAGAACAGCAGATTTGTGGGCCATTTAGGCCTGGACCACGGTTATAAATGGTAAAATGGTTGGAATCCTAGAGGTTGAACGGACAAAAGTCTGCATTGCCAACACAATGTTAGTTAATTAATGTTATGCCTAGGCAATCCTCCCTGTTGAAAGAGTTACAAATCGCACACAATACATTTTATTTTATTGAGAAAAAGAAGATTCTGTAAAGCTCACTAAAGAATTTAATTTAATGTATTTTATGGGAATTTTATTGAGGGTGACTAAAATTCCCTTTATCAACATAACCAGTAGGTAACTGAGAAAATAACTTATTCATGTGCTCTGAAAGTTGGTTATTGTTAACTCGATACGGGCCTATAAATAAAGCGAGGCTCGTAGTAATTATTATGCTGTAATGTAATTCAATCTCCGTGACAAATCCTTATTTATATTTAAAAATGGAACAGGCCGGATGTGAAGACAAGGGACAACGAGAACGCAAATATTCTTTTTAGCAACAAGTTGAAAAAGGCGTAGTTTCCTCGCATTTGTGATGAAAAGTTATGTGTTATACCCGGGTGTAAGCGATCAATAACACCTTCGACTCACAGCGTCCTCGCTCGCGTTCACTTGCTCGTACCTACGCCATATTTCGAGTGTAATCGCTTACGACAATATTCAATATAGATAATTCTTTATTGTTACACCCAATTACAATAACTTAACCTAGAAAACTTAAAGACTAATACATGATGGTACACACGGCTACACCTAAAGCTATACATTCCCAGTATAAGCTGACCTCGCATTGTGTAGGTTTTCCGTACAATGAGAGGTCAGCATAGACTGGAAATGTATAACTTGATGTGTAGCCATGTGTGCAATGGGCGGCCTTATCGCTCAAAGCGATCTCTTCCAGGCAACCTTTAAAAAAAAATAAATAAAAATAAATAAATATTGCTGAACATTTCACACAGCGCTATCCAGCCCCAAACTAAGCAGAGCTTGTACTATGGGAACCAGATAACTGATAGAATACTTATATACTTTTTTTTGTAAATACATACTTATAATATATAGAAAAACACCCAGACACGAAACAAATATCTGTAGATCATGCAAACATTTGTGCCGCGGCGGGAATCGAACCCGCTACCTCCTGCGTCTCAGCCGGCTATACGCCCACTGCGCCACGGAGGCAGTCTTTGGATGGACTGAATTGAAAAAACGTGTGAGGAGGTGGTGTTACAATAAATACCTAGTTATGTAGAATAAAAATAAATAAATACCTAAACCTAAAATATACCTACATATACATACATAAATAAATATAAAATACATACATATACATTCACAAGAGTAGTAGAGTTTCTTGTGAAAGGGCTCGCCCGGGGAAGTGCTACCACCATACCTATTTCTACCGCCAAGCAGCATTGCTGTGTTTCGGTTTGAAGGGAATGGTTGCCGGTGAAATTACAGGCACATGAGGCTTTACACCTGTATGCCTCAAGTTGATGGACGCAGGGAAGTGGATCGTAGGGCACATTTCTAAGGAGCGTGACCTACGAGGAAAACTTTGTTATAGGCGATGGTTACCACTTAATATCAGGTGGGCCATAGGCTGGTTCCATCTCCATAGTATAAATATATAGTATATAGGTAGGTACTAAGTATATCTATAACAATATGATAGCTATTGTATTACAAATTGACTCAGGTCTGAGAGATTAGAGCTGATACGAATGTCGGTAGGCAATAGACTAATAGGCAGGTCGTCATAGAAGTGAGCCGACCATAATTTCATTCATACAATAGTACCCCAGAGGCTAATCAGTTTTCTACCGCCAGTTGCCCTTGTTGGTAGCCTGTATGTGACTTGACTGAAATACCTACCTGCCCCTGAGACATGTTATTGGGTCAAACAAAGTTAGTATCTATTGAGCAAAGTTAGTTTTGACTTTGCGAATGTTATCTCAGCATCGAGCGAAAGCTTGCATGAGATTGTGGAACTAAGATAGCAGAACTAACCTCAATAAGGCATCCACGATGTTCGCGAAGCTTAGTGCAGAGTATGCAATAACAAACATTTCACTATTAAAACCAAGATGATCGTTTATCAGACCTGCATCTTGTCTATACTCTTGTACGGGGCTGAGACCGACATCTTATATTCCACGTGCGCTGTCTTCGGCGCATATTGAAGATCTCGTGAAAGGATCGAGTTACAATAGATTGAACGACAACTCCTGGTACGATCTTTTGTCACAAAAGCGTGATCAACGCCATGAACGCGCTGAACTTCCTCCATCATCACCAGGTACACAATTCGTCTGCCAGTTCTGCGACCGTTGTTGTCGCTCTCGTATCGGCCTTACAACTCATAATTATGCGCATAAGTGCCGAACCTCACAAACGGACTTTTATAGATGATAAAGGCCTATGATGATGAGTTTGACTTTACGAATAAAAAATGTGGGCTGACATAATGATACAGCTGACACAAGCTTATCATAAACCTCTTTTACTATTTATATAGATTGGCACAGAACATAGAGGAAATAATACTAAGTACATAACAAATTAATAATGGAACGGCATAAAATTGTTACATATAAATAGGTAGGTATCTATTTACTCGTAAGGAATTAACTTTTAGTGATAGTTCTCATGTGAAATGTTATATGAGAAATAAATAACTTAAACCAGAAACTCTAACGGTCTAGGCCCGCTTTTACAATACTTAATTACTACAGCAATCTTCAATGGAACCAAAATTGTTAATTTCAAATTGAAAGCACTTATATGACTTCCAATAAGCCCAGACTAAAATCGGCAACTAAAACACGCACCCAAATAAAATCGTGACACATCCAAATGCGTTATTTATTGTTAGCTTGAACTAGTTCATACGAATTCAAATTAGAAACCTATCATAAAACTATTAGTAACTGTCTATTTTGTCAAAGCTCATTTTGCCATTTTTATGGCGGTAAAATCCGATAGCCGAAATTATAATTTCAGTTCGAAATGGATTCAGAATCCTTTTAAAGAAATGAGGACAACTGTAACAAGAGACATTCTGCCGCGTTTTAAAAATAATATTGCTTTTACATTACAATAAATAGCACTTGCGGTAACGGTTTTGGGATCGTAAAGCCTTAAATCAAAGTCGTCTAGACGTCGGATTATTTCGGCGATTAATTATTCTCTGAATTAGCAGTAAAGATGATGATGAACCAATTAAAAGCTCTAGCTGCTAAAGCTCTTAAACAAAAATAAACTCTATTTAGAAAATTATTAAGGCTAGAATCGGAACAGACCTGAGATAATTCTAAAGGAAGTAAATAGAATACCTAGATGAAGGTAGAACGACATTTTGTAACCATTATTTTTAGGTTGCAGAAATACCAATAACTAAGTACATCAACAACCACCAAGACATAATTAAACCACCGTTGTCTACCTCACCTGCCTTGTTTGGTTATGACCACCCACCTGATGCTGGGAGTCGTCTACCACAGCAATCTAGACGATACTTATATCACACGTGAATCAAGGCAGCACAACACCAAGTTTAAAATTTTTATTTGACAGCACTGACTCGCTTACCGTACGAAAATTTTCGTACCTACTTGTCACCCAAAATCGTACCGCATCCAAAAATCTGAAGATTGATTCTAATTTCGTCTTTCGAGTAAAGTAAATAAAAGCTTACCTTGCCTCCAGTAAAAGAACTTGTAGTTCGTCGAGAAGATTGAATTCAAGGAAGCTCCAAGCACTATTTCACTAGAATCAGTCCGTATCACTACAAATGTCCGTTTACTCAAGTTAATATTTTTGTTCGTCGATAAGACCGGACGGTTCAGTTTGTGAACCGGCGTCTCACTCGTATCGAGGCACCGCGTGCATTTCAATAGATGAAAGTGTAGACGGTGGTTTTTGTATAGCGCCTTCTTGCTCACACACGCAAGAGCGAGAGGGACGAAAGATGACAGTCAGGTTTGGGGCTTTTAGAGTGGAGTAGTGCCTTCGCCCACTATTTTATTGTTATTCTAATTCTACACAGTTCTATCCTTGGAAGCTTCTTCTGTGTTTACATTGGAAAAATAAACATCCTATGTAAAACGTGTTATGTAATGTTATAAATGTATGTTTATGAAAAATTTTACATAATAACTGTCTAGGGCTTTCTGGGAACATTATAGTAATCAAAAAACGGTATTGTGGATTGTTTATGTTTATTTATTACAGGTTGAGAAAACCAGAGTAGTAGCACAAACTAACTTTATGAAAATGGTAACTATTTTCAGGGATACCTAACTATAAAATTATTATTACAGTACGTCTCTATTGAAATGAAAAGTAAATTTAAGTAAAACTGCCTCACTAAACAGTAGAGGCTAATGTTTAGTCCGATATGAGTAGAAAATGGAATTTCGAATTTTATCTATAAAAATCTCTTGGTAAGCTAATATTAAAAACAGTGTGCAAAGTATTTCAAGATTCCGAAAGGTATATGTGTAAGTAATCCCTATGAAGTGCTCCTACCCCGGTAGAAAGATTTACCACTAATGAATTTACGAAACATCTAAATAAACTGAAGAAAAACTGATGCAGTATCAAGAAATTTGTTATGATCCGAATTTAGAGACAAATCTGCATGTAACCAAGACTACGCGGTATCGGTTACACGCCTTTTTATCCCTACGAGACGAGAGCGAAAACAAAAATAATTTTCTAAAATTTGTTGCTCTACATGATTATTTTTTCATGTAAATTTTGCGTGTGCTGAGAAGCTACGTGTCCAAAATTTACGAAGTGTCGTTCGCTCTCATCTAAACAATTGATCAGAACAAAACGTTCAATCGTGAGATAAAATTAAATAAATAACAGAAGCTCTTATAGCCATACAAGATATTATTGTGGCTTACTAAAAAAATTGTGATTTTAGGGGATTGCCTTCGGAAATTGTAGCACCTTCTTTGGACCATTCTTAGCAAAGATAAGTGCAGAATTCCGAAGTGTAATGCTACATCAATAAATCTATTCACCAAGGTATCAGTTTCAGAAAACAAAAATGATTGGCTAAATAGTTTTATTGATCTAGCTTCAAGAAGTTTGCAGCGGCTAGATGCTTTGATAATATTTCCCCCGTTATTTAACCGATGCAAAACTTAGTTTTACAACAATTTATGATTGTTAAAAAACTACAAAATCCGTTGATGTTCTGGATACATAATTACCAAGTGCAAGGCACGTCTTAGATTTCCCATCTAATAAAACGTTACTTTTATGCAAACATGATTCTAAGTTTACATGACTTTTTTTTTTGGATTTTCTAACTTTTTTCAAGGTCTTCTTTAGCGAATATTTTATAGATAAGTACAATTATGTTATGAACTTATGACAGAAAATGAAATAACAGTTGTAACGCAAAATGAAGAGTTAATGTGTTTAAATATAATCAACCTCACTAACCATAACTTAGAAGTCACTTCAGTACCTAGAAAATGTAGAACTCATGAACAATAAATAAACACGTTTAAGATACTGAAATAGCCGACTGAGTTAGTGATAGAAATAATATAAGATCTGATAAACCACTACACAATAACAGGACAAGAATATACTAATAATATATAGAGTAAAGCCTTTCCGATACTAAATTGCAAATACAATTTTTTTGTATGTTTTTTTTGCTTTTAAATTATAACAAACTGAAGTAAATCACTCTACATAAAAATATATAAAACACGACATAAAGTAACAAAATTAGCAAGAATATTTTTAGAAATGTAACTAGGCAAGGCTTTCAATAAAATACACAATGTATACAAAAATGAAAAAAATAAACGTTATGTTTACATGAACTAACAGTTATGCCTACAGAACCGTTACATTCTACCATCGTCCAAATACCAATGCCGTTTTACATTTTACGATCAGAATTCGACCGATGATACAATGAAAGATATTTTTACATTAATTAATAATGCCACCGTCTAGCCTTCTAATCATTGGCATAATTGAAAATGACCAGTCGATACTCAAACGGTGGCACTGAATATTATGACAGAGATACCTTCTCGTACACCTCTCGTTGCGAGCCAGAGTTATTGTTCCTGCGTCCTGTGCGGGCTACAACGCAATCCGCGGAAAATTCATCCGCTACCCTACATTATATAATGCGGCTACTCAATAAAATCGCCGCGTGTATATTTAACATTGGACGAATCATAAAAAATGTCCAATGTTCTCAATATTACATACATTGTTTTACATAAGGCCCTTATCGATATCTCCACGGGCGTGAGTACACCTTTCGTAAAAATAATCGAAAGGCGTACTCACGCCCACAGATCGATGAAGATGAGTCTACTTAGCAAATCAATCGCCTGTCTTATAAATATTATCGTAATAAAACAATTTACTTGAATAAATTTTGAATGAATATCCAGAAAACGTAAACGATTCTAACAAAAAATATCAGTTCTAACCTATATTTTTATATTAACAAATTAAAACAACTCGGGACGATATTACTTTAAGAATTATATAAGAATCGTCCTATTATGCTTTACATGAAATGCTATCCTTAGATGTGCTATTGACATACATACAGTATGCAACTGAGATACATAATTTTGACTGTCCTGAATAACAAGACTATAAAATATAAATAAGAAATACATATAATAATAAATTCATATTGTTAAACAGAATCACACCTCAAGGGTAGCATTCCACAAAACACTCCTACTTCATTATTATGTAATCTCTACAAAGAAAACATCGAACTAAAATTAATGTATCATTACAATTCCACCACACTATTCTACACTCATAAGATATGTTAGCACGCCTTCCCGTAACGCGTCACATGACGAGGCTTCGCTAATTAATCCTATTATTATTGCTAACATTTCCCTTCTAATAATGCCACTTGAACAATCAAATGAAAACTTCATCGAGAACGCTCACTAATCGCGCCATCGTGTCATTTCAAGTTAACAATACGTTCGAAGGACGATTAATATATACAGAGTTGCGATATATAGGAAATAATCGATAAGCCTTGACACAGTATTTACGCAAGCGTACAGTTTCACGTATAAACATCGTTCCCTATTCGAGTTACTGCAATAATGCTAAGGCAGAATTCGCATCGATTCGGCGGTTCACGGGGTTAGTTGCATAATCCCCACTACGCGATGGTGAAGCATTGCTTGCAGATAATACGATATGCAATACGTTCAAATCAAGCAGTAAATATTTAGATTTATGTATCAAATTGCATATTTGACAGCTCCCCACAGCTTCAACACGGATTGCGTGGTGGGGATTATGAAACCTACGTAAATACAGAGTCAAAGCGTCCTTGAATTATATTTCCTAACGCCCGAAACTGTGACGTCACTGCCGCGTCCCAACTGACAATAGAATAGACCACACCAGCCTATCGATACTCAGTGCGACATGTCTGCGCAGGTGACCTCCTCAAGACCCGGTTACCGCTCAAGCACAAAACTTTTGCAAATATGAACATTTTTATTCAAAATCTCAAAAGAATCGTCTCTGGTCGGCAAACTTCAATATTTAGTAAATAAATACAGACTGAGTCGACACCGGGACTATTGTCGCGGTGGTGACGGACAGCGGTAACCGCAGTCTTCTACACTGGTGTCACATTGGACTGCTACACTTCATTCCCTCAATATTTACGTCGATATTACTCATTTGTTGTTACAACTCCGGTTTTCCAGTGTAGCAGATATCATTCAAAACATCCCCACCAAACTTGATGTCCTAGCCTAAATTGCAATATTGACGTAAACATCGATGGTGCAAAAATTATGAGGAATCATTCTCATTGAGCATTGATAAGAGACAAAAACCAACACCGCAGCCGATGACATACTTATACAACAACCAACAACCTTCAGACAGACTTTCCGTCACCTATTGCCGCTCAGTGCGAAGGATTCTCAAAGCTCTGCATTCCAGAACGAAATTCAACCGCAAAACGAGACTCCACCGTACATTTTTCAATAGTCAAAATTTGAATCTGGTTCTTTACTATCGAAATCGTCACATTAGAAACAAAAAAAAAAATGTATAGTTAAGTCTCGTTCCAGGTGTGGAGGAGGCGCCTAGCGGGTGAGCGGGCGGTCGAGCGCCTGGCACGGCAGGAAGCGTGCGTGCGGGTGTGCGCAGTGACGCGCGCAGCGCAGTGCTGCGCTGTGCCGCCGCTTGCGGTCCGCGCCGCCGCCCTCCGCCGGCGCCGCCGCGTAGTGCGCGTGCGCCGCGCTGATGTCCGCCAGCAGCTCCTCCCAGTCGCGCGCCAGCTCGTCCGGCGGCGGCGGCGAGCGGCGCGCCACTCCGCCTGCGCACGCGCACAGCTGCGACGCCGGACGCATCTTCTTCGCCTGCGAGGCGCACTCGTCGCACGGAGCGGCGTCAGTCTGCACGCCGGCGTCTCGCTGCTTCACCTCGAAGCGCAGCGGAGCGGGCGCGCCACGGCACTCGAGGTAGAGGCCGGCGCCGATGTAGGAGCCGCCGGACGCGCTGCGCCGGTACTCGATCGCGTCCGGCTCGCCGCGGATGTCGAACGTGTCCCCGTCCGCGTAACGCGGCGCCTCCGCCTCGGGCTCGCGCTCGATCGGCCTGAAGTGCGTGCGGGCCGCCGTCAGCAGATCCTCGCGCTCCGGCTCCGGCTCCGGGTCTGCGTCGCGCCGGCGCGGCGAGGCGACGGCGGGCGGGCGCGAGCGGCGCCGCGGCGGCACCTCGCAGAAGCCGCTGGTGTCGCGGCTGTGGTTTATCGCGGTCAGCGAGCGGACCGTGTTGGCCACCGTCGACAGCGCGTCGTACAGCTCGTCGCCGTCGTACAGAGCGAAGGACTCCAGTTCCGGGGGCGGCGGCGGCCGCGGAGGGGGAGAGGCCAGATGCAGAGGGCGGAGGCGGTCGTGCAGCGGCGGGCTAGACGCGTCGCAGGCCCACACGGAGTCCGCGAACGAGGGCAGCGAGCAGAGCGACGGCGGTGACGTCGCGGAGGCGAACCTCAGCGGCGGCGGCGGAGGCGCGCCAAACAGCGTGTCCGACGGCGACGCTAACAGCTCGGCGAAGTCGATCGGCAGCTCTTGATAATCGTCGTCGGGCGTGTTCTGGTCGCGCGCCCACAGAGCCTCGATGCTCCTGTCGAACTTGGCTTCAAATCGCGCGTACAACTCTTCGTCGGAAGGCGACATGGGTCGCGGAGGCGGCTCTTCGGTGACAAGCCATTGCCCTGCCATATCAAACCCGTCATCCCATTGAGGAACTTCTCTTATTCTCGGTTCGATCGCGCGAATGTCTTGCATATCGTCGGTGACGGTGTTCTCGCAAGTTCCGTAGCCCTCGTCCAGAGCGATAGCCCTGATGAACTCCCTAACGGGGTCTTGAGCCTCCATATCCCAGATTCCCTCGTGCGTGACCCACTCGGGCAGGCTGTCTTTGCTCTCAAACGATCTGCTGTATCCGTTGCAGCGCTTCTTGTTCTTCCTTTGACCCTGATAGGAGTTCCGCCGCTCCTTGCCGGTGGGTAGCTTTTTCTTCCAATCCTTGGACAAGTCTTGACTGTGCATTTTGACCGGTTGTTTCTTGCACCAAGCTGGTGGAGGCATACAGTATTGTAATGAGGATGTCTCGTCTTTAGTTAGCGCGGGGAAGGCGGCGTAATAGCGACGTACAGCTTCAGCTTGCTCGATGGAACACGTTGGCATGCCTACTGTGCTCTCGTGGTCCTTTATGTCTTGCAGTCGAATTGCTAGCTGATCAACGATGATGTCGAGATTAGGTTCCTGAAATAAAACAGATCTTTTCAACATCTATTACATAAATAGCATAGAACAGAAAGAACTCTCAAGACCAACGTGACCAGTACTAGACGGCTGGCTTCCGCCACCTACAAACTATTACAAATTCAAGCCGCATTGAACCTTAACACCAGCTCTATTAAAAGATACTTTTGCGAGATTTTATAACACCAGACTAGATCCACCAATTTTCTCCAAACATCTTCAACAAGTACCATCTCACTAAGACTAGCTTTCAAATAAATAGTGCATTAAATCAGCTAAACCATTTAGCATTCCTATTATATCAACATCTAACTCCCAGCGATGTTTTGCTTATACCTATTTAATAATCAACATATCAGCCATAGGACGGCCACTGCTGAACATAGGCCCTCCTCCATGACTCCCAGCAACCTTTATGAGGTCGTATTTCCATCTAGTGGGGGCGGCCCTACGCCGCGCTTTCCAGTGCGCGGTCTCCATTCTAGGACCTTTCTTTTTACAATGGATGAGACATTAGTTATAAGCTGTTTTATGATAGAATAGCTGACCCACCCACGGCTTCGCACGCGTGATTAAAATAGATAATATTTTTACTCTCCTTTTGTGCAGTCAGGTAAAAAGAAGCCTATGTCCCAATCCCGGTCATAATCTATCTATAAACTAAATTTAATCGAAATCGGTCCAGCCGTTTAGTCTAGAAAACGTATCAAACAGACAGAGATACTTTCTAATTTATAATATTAGTATGGATAGTATAGTTAAGGAAATTCGAAATACACGCATAATGCTAAATAGATACAGGGAAAATCTACAGTAACTATCTACATAAATTTCCTGAACTCATGATGGATATAGGATTTTCATACAATACGAAACAAACAGCAATATGAAAAACTGAAATGTTTTCAAGCTACATGACATAAAAGATGTGATAATCACGATTCCACAGTACAATAGTGAATTATAATAAAAACTCATTAAAAATACTGTATTATTACAAGTGTATGACTATGCAAATAAATCAAATGCTGAACAATGGAACAAAGGAAAATGCATTAATACTCCGGAACCAAGTGCAAGACAAACAGGAACAAAATACTGTGCGTTTATTATTTCATAGGCAACAATTTAGATGTTACTTTATAAAACTGGATTAAAATAGCACTTTATTAGCTATTCAAGACTACAAACCGAAAGTCATTGTTGATGCATTGTGTTCTTAGTTTTTCATGGTCAACAGTTTATGGCCAAGCTTAAGTGTGATGACCCAGAAAAAGGTCTTCAAAACAAACTAATGGGGTAAAAGAAAGTCTGAAGTTCTAGAGGCCTCTTCTAATCTGAGTTTTTATCATTCTGTAACATTTTAACAGAATTCAATAATCCTCATTGTTGCCTACAAAACTAAGGACAATAGTATGTGACCGACCTTCTGATAAGGATTCATATAATTGTTAATTGTCTTCATCTTAACATTCCCACAGTTACGGTCTCTGTCCAGTCTAATGGAGCACTGCATATCCTCTTAATTGTGGAAAAACAATCAATAGATTAGACTAGCTTAGAGTTGCATCTTTACACATTGTAAAAACACTCAATAGATTGCATTAGTTTCAATGTTGTATAAAACTGTTGTGACAAAATCAATAGATTCTGCGTGGTAAAAAAACTGGTAGGTACTAGTGGTTCGCCCCGAACTGATATCTCGCGAGTCTCCGATTAAAACAAAAAAAAAATTATTTGTAATCTTTGACTATAAAAATGTGCCACGAAATAATTAAACAAGTTACTTGACCTACAGTTTCATTCAAATTACAGGTAATGGGAGTTCATGTATTGTGGATACACTTTTTTGGGGTACAAATTGCAGTTATTCTGCATTTCAGACTTGCCTATATTTGTGTCACTAAAGCTACACATATACCAAATTACAGCACTATGGGGTCACTGGTGTACTATGTGAATTTTGTCAAACTAGTTTTAAAGTTGTTTAATCATAACTATCATTCAGTTGTAAACCAAAAAGTTGAAAGTCCAAATTTAACAATCCAATGGTTAGATTTAAGGGAACAAAATGTTCCTTTTCTCATTTTCCTTCCGTACAACAACCATCACTATGATATTGCTAATTTCACCTTGAGAGGAAACCTAGCAATTTCCAGGTTTGGTGCATCATGTTAAGGACTGTGCTGTGTGAATTGATTGATTAAATAGCAATATTTCAAGGATTCAATGATTAGAGATTAAAAATGTAAATAGCCAGCATCCAAATATTGTATTACATATTTAATCGCTGCTGACTGAATAAAATCTAAATCTATGGTCATCTGACCTTAAATCTCTTATTCTCTCAAAAATGTCCATAGAACCACCTTGGAGTTCGCAGTTAGGATATCAGAGATTTTACTTATACCCAAAAATCTTTAAAAATTTATTGCAGTAACAAAACAGCTCACTCCAGGATAGCATTTTTTATCTGCATTATGTGTAAAAAGGAAATACTAAATTTGCAGCGGCTTACCTGCTCTGTTAGTGTATATCAGGTGGAGTGCCAAGTCGGGTGTTCTCTGTTGGTTGCTGCAGAGCAGGCAAAAGCCTGGCTCTCTCTCTTATGCTTACGCATCCTGCCCTTGATAATATCTGCAGTTATCAAATACCATCATCATGTTTTTTAATCGTGAGTCCATTTTACAATTGCCGTGGGCCGTGAGTATAAATCGATCCTTTTCTCTCGCTCGTACTAATACATTCTTATTTTCTTTGGCCTTGTCTTTGCTTTTGGGTCGATTGTTTATCTAATTTGGCGTTCGTCCTTCAGCAATATATTTGCAATCGCATTGTCACTTATCGACGAATGACGCACTATGTGCACCCCTTATTTCTGCAACAGATGAATAAATGCGTACACATTATTTTTATTTACGTTGAGTTCAATGTTTCCTGGAAAGGTCACTGAGATTTGGTGAGTACAAAGCTTTGTGTATACTGAGTGCCCATGCCCGCCCCGCGCCTTGCTAAATGGGTCGATGGCGCCAAAACGTCACTACGAAGTCGAAGTATACGACCATTGGTGCTACGACCGACGGGCCCGCCTTCGGAGCCCCTTAGTCTGGCTAGCCGATTGCTACAGACATTATTCCCTATCAATTATTAGCACTTCGGTTGCTGCAAGCAAGGAAACACAGCCTGCATTGACTTGCGATCGTAACCATTGCGATCAGAACGATGCAATTTCACAAGACGACAGTATTACATGATGCACTTTCACTATGATGCGCAATCCACTTCCGCGTTGGCAATCGAAAACTACTTGATATAATGTAAATTACTCACCTGTAATTGTTTTTGAGGGGTTAATTTTTCATGTTAGATTGACTCACACACACCCCTTGTGAAAAAAAACATGGCAGCCCGCAAGAGTTGAGTGAGTGAGAGTTGAATTTTCTTTTACGCGCAACTCCGCCAAAGGATCAGTGTGACGTATGATACTGACCAATGAAATAGCTCGGTTAACAAATATGGCCGCCATCAACCATCACTATTGGACGATGGTTCGTGAAATATGTGGAGATATACATTTTCATTGGTTATAATCTTTATGTAGTTTACTCTTAACCAATATCACTGCTTGGTTTGAACCGGATGTTGACATTAATTTTACGCTCCATTTTGTACCATGCCGCTTAGATTCAAAAACTCAGAAGGATGAGGGGAAGAATCAGACGATAGTCTAATATACATTGTTAAGCAAGGGGCGTAAGTGATCAATTACACCAGAGATATTTTGGCGTACGAGCTAGTGAAAGCGAGCGAGAACGCTAATGAGTCGAGGTTCTATTGATAGCTTACACCCGAATTGAACACATAACTTTACATCACGAATGCGAGGAAATTAAAAGACTTTATAACAGTGTTGGTATCTATAATTTTTTTTTTCACGACTAAACTATAGCTGGCCTCTTTTATTTATTACATATAAGGATTTGTCATGGAGGTTGTATGTCAATAAATCATTTTTATGAATGTGGCCTCCACAGAACAATAATATCCGTGGCCTCTTTCATTTTTAAATAGAAATAAGGATTTGTTATGGACTTTTGGAAGTTGTATTTAATTTTAGCATTTATTAATGTAGTTAAGTAACCTCTTTTACTTTAGATAGAAATAAGGATTTCTCACGCGGAGGTTGTACCTATTTATTTTCAGCATTTATAAATGTAACCTCTTTTACTTTAAACAGAAATAAGGATTCGTTATTTCATTTTAGTTTAATATAAATGCAATGAGCTTCATTCTATTTTCAAATTTACTTACGGCCCTAGGGGCGTAATCGCTTTTATGCATCAGGTATCGAGCTAACAATGACCAACTTTCAGAGCATCATGAGTGAGATGTAATAGTAGATTATTGATCGAGCGAAGCGAGATCTCCAATTCAACTTGGGCAAATCGGCGTTGTATGTATGTATGTTTGTTTGTCCGAGGATAACTTTCGAAGCGTTGATCCGATCATCGTGAAATTTGATACATAGGTGATGGCACAATCTTGGTGTGACTAAATGAGCTAAGAATGTTGGGGGGTTGTTGAGATATTGGGGTTCAAGGGGGGTAAAAAAAAAATGAAAATGTGACTATTAGGTCAAGTGGGACGTCAAATAAAAGGTCTTTATTAGTACATTCCGATTCCGTTTTTATTTTTAGTAAAGTTTTTGTAGTTTTTGAGTTATTAGCCATAATAAAAACAAAACATTGACAAAAATCACAGAGTACACCAGTGACCCCACAGTGCTGAAATTTGGTATGCGTGTAGCTTTAGTGACACAAATATAGGCAAAAGTCTGAAATCTAGAATAACTGCACTTTCTACCCTAGAAAAAGTAACCAAATAACATAAACTCCCGTTACCTATAATTTGAATGAAACTGTAGCTCAAGTAAATTGGTTATGGATTTCGTGGCATTATTTTATTGATCAAAGATTAAGGCCGGCTTGCACAACGATCCCTAAACGTATTTAGCGACTAAACAAGTTTAAATTTTAGGTACGTATTTGTATGATTTGATAACTCCTTAAATCACATTGAGCCACTAAATACGTTTAGGCATCGTTGCGCGAGTCGCCGTAAGAATATTTTTTTTTTGTGTTTTGGGAGACTCGCGAGATCTCAGTTCGGAGCGAACCACTAGTTAAACGAAGAGATAAAGCAGTGTCTTGCGTCACAGGCGCTATATTGAATCCCGAATGTAACGAAGGATTCTAGAGTTAACTCCCGACCGGAGAGAGGGATCTTGAGTGCAGAGAGGATTATAAGCACGCCCAAGATGCAGCTTTATCCACGAGGAGACTACCTACTCTACTTTTCACACTTTCGTGAGGCACTAAAAACCAAATCTAGGTTGGGGCATTCTGTGCAGAGGTTAGTTCGATTTATGAATAAGTTTATAGTGTGTCGGTCTCTTCGATTCAAATTTTAATAAATATGAGGTTCCAAATTCAAATCACATTATGCCCGCGACGGCATAATGAAATTCATGAAATTCAAATTTTACTTCCAGCTTAGCCGTAGGGATTTAATCACCTGCTTTCGGTGAGGTATAATTTGACATTGTCGAGCAGGTGGTGTAAAAAATCTGTCACCTCAATGCCCGGACCTCAGGGGTGGTCCCATAGTTTTTTTTATCAAGATCTGGTGATGGGATCCATGACAAATTCATCAATCTCTTCAGTTTGCAAAGGCATCTGCAAGACTATTAGCTCATACGACCATACAAAGCTAAGTACCTACATAGCATGCCAAATTACTTTTTCATCACTCATGGTCTGAAAGTTGGTAATTGTAGACTCGATAACGGCTCCGTAAATGCGATTTACGGCCCTAGGGGCAGTCAGTAATTAAATTTGTAAATAAATGAAATACAAATCCTTATTTCTTATTATTATTTATTAAATATTTGTTCCGTGTCTGGGTGTTTTTCTATATATTATAAGTATAACCCGGTCACATTATCTCGAGACCTGGCGTCGATGACGTCACGTCGCGTCGGCGTAGGATATTATTATAAACAATAAGATTTCCAACAAAACAAATATTGTGTTAATTAATTTAATGCAGGTAATACTATTATAATGATATGATTAAAATGATGAAAAATAAATGAAATAATCTTGGTTAAGTGGGTACAAGAAGTGTTTATTACACAAAACTACGTATAAGATAGGTACTAAAAATCAAAACAAAAATAACAAAAACAACAACAACATAACAAATAGTAACAAAAATGTCCAAACTAAACCAACATGTACAAACTTAACAAAAATGTCCTACGTTGCAACAAAAACAATATTTTAACGTAACAGCAATAACAAAACAACAATAAAAGTCCAAACAAAACAATGAAATGTTTAAAAATATACCACGAAAACAAGTCGACGCATATCGGCAACGAAAGTGCTAACCGTACTGACGCGCCGTGGGGAGCGCGGGGAGGTGAAAGGAGAACGGGGCGGGAGGTTCGCATTCCAGCGAGGTCTCGAGATAATGTGACCGGGTTGTATGTATGTATTTACAAAAAAAAGTATATAAGTATTTTATCAGTTATCTGGTTCCCATAGTACAAGCTCTGCTTAGTTTGGGGCTAGATAGCGCTGTGTCAAATGTCCAGCAATATTTATTTGTTATTATTGCTGTTTAAAAATTAAGAGGTCACATTCTTAGTATGCTAAAACGAAATACAACCTCCATGACAAATCTTTATTTCAATATCTAATCAAATATCAATAATCATCATCATCATATCAGCCATTGAACGTCCACTGCTGGATATAGGCCTCTAAAGTCAAATGAGATTTTAGGCTCTTGTAATTCATGTATGTACGGAGCCATAGACAAATACTAATAAACGGGAAATAGAGTGACCACTATCAGCTAATATATATTTGTCACCCCATGACAATCAGTGTCCTCTCGCGTCCTGCCGTTACTATTCACGTCCTCCGTGACGCAATGGGCGAATAGCCGGCAGAGATACTGGAGGCTGCGGGTTCGATTCCCGCCAGGGAACCATTTTTTTTGCCCTACAGATATTTGTTTTGGCTCTGGGTATTAATTAAAACACAATAAGATACATATACCTAAGTACATATTATATACATATTTTTCCCCCAAAAAATAATAACAATAACTCGAATAATAATCTTCGTTTAACCACAATCTCACCTGATCATATGCAGCAGTTCCCCGTAAATGGATTATTTTAGGAATCCACAATAAAAGTAGGTTCTTATTAGTAAAACAAATGTTTGTATCGATCTCTTTATTCTCTTACTCTTTAAAACTTCTTTTAGCCTATCGAGTAGGCAGGAAAAAATAAAGTGCCCATCTTGTTACATCGGTACACTGATTTATAATAATTAACTACATTATATAAGTTTTGAACAGAAAAGGTACATAATGTACTTACTGATTTAGTATTAATAAATATGTTTATCAAAGACAGCTCATACTACTAACAAAATAATACTTTTGGATTTAAGAAAAATATTTACATACATGAAAACATGTAGGTGAAGCGCTCAAACATCGCAGTTCCTAACTTTGGTAGAAGACCTAGTTGCTTCATGACATCTTACAAAGATTCCAAGATTTTTTTTTTAAACCATCTGATAAATTTTCAAGCCTAGACGAGACTGAATTTTTTTAATGGTTTTTGAAAATAGAATTTTCCGTAAGTGATGAAAAATACTATCGTACAACAATATAAGCCTAACAATGTTCAGGTTAAATTTTGAGAAAAACAACTTTACAACCAAATTAAACGATAATTTTTTCTAACTGTATAGATCTTCGTTTGACCACAATCTCACCTGGTGGTAAGCGATGATGTGGTCTAAGATGCAGCACGAAGATCTAGAAGAAACCTATTCACTCTTACTTTAGAGGTCCGGATTGTATTCTTTAGGAAAAACAGACAACGGTAAAGTGTCTATTTTGTCTATGCTGCCTTTGATTATGCACTAAAATAAATGTTATATACAAAAAAAAATTACAGAATAATACAGTCACCATTATCACCGCGTTTTTGATGGCAGTTACATTTTTTTTAAACAATTGTTTCATGATCTTTGGATGTCATGCAATAAAACACATTTTCATGCGTTTTTTAATATAAATAACGTATATAATATCGTTCAACGGGGCAATGCAGCCAGTGTCTTAGGGACACTGCCATCTGGTAGTGATCTGGAGCAGTTGAGCTATCTATAGATCGTTTGCAACAGTTGTAGATGATTCAACTGTTTCTTCTGTAAAATACAGAAGAAACAGTAGAATCATCCAAATTGTATTTGTAAATATTGTATATTCTTTCTGTTATTAAAGATATAAATAAAATAAGTAATTTAAAGTCACACACACAACTCTTTGCCCATTTGTAAAACAAAACATAGTTACTCTGTAACCAACTTTGACTTGTGCTGAAACATATTCCGCAAGGACTAAAAAATAAAACTTACAACTGAATAGCGATCACAGAAATGCATAAACAATACCATAAATATCTGAAACAATGAAAATAAACCAAAAATAAATTAAAACATAAAATACATCATGTGTTTGTTTGTACAGCGAAGGTTCATATTAGATTATTTACATGTTGCAAATTGATTACACGCTTACAAAATGCTTATTGTCATTAGGGCAAACAAATAGTTCCAAGATTTTAAAACCATCTCAAAAATTTTCAAGTCTAGACGGGGCTTGAACCCGCAACCTTCCTCTTGATACGAGAATGCACTACCATTTGTGCTACCGGGCTCTGTCACGTCAGGGTCCAAATTAGTGAGATGATTCGGATTACGACTAAAGCTCCGTTAGTTCTAAACAAATAGTTTCTTTACATACGTTTCATATTGGACGATATCTAGTATAACAGCTATGTTATCGTTCTAACAACATTATAATTAAGGTTTCCTACTAATAGTTTGCGTTATCTAAACCGCTACACGTGAAACGTTAATTTTTTCACGTAAATACCTAACGTAAACCGTCAAAACGTTGGTATTTATCTTTATAAAACGCGACTGGTTAAAGCAACAAGTAATGCAACTGTATGGTACTTATTCAGTGGCAAATATTTTTACAGTAATTTTACAGATTAAGTACTTAATATTCACTTCTTTTAGCACACTATCACTTCTGGATATTCAAGAGCAATAAAACACAACACAATAACACAGAAAGCAATAAGTAATGCAACATAAAATCCTTATTAAGTGGAATTTTTAGGACTCAATTTACAGATTAAGTGCTTAACATTCACTTCTTTCAGCACGCTCTCTTTTACGGATATTCAAGCGCCATTAGACTTCAACATGGACCGATAAAACAATAATCAATAACACAGAATTTTAATTTATTAAATTTACAAATTCATAGTAACAGAGCTGCTAAGATATAATGTTAAGACCGCACAGTTACAATGCAAATCGCCAAAACCAACTAAATTTATAATAACCCGCCATCTTTGCCAATTTACCTAAACCGGCAGGAAGGCCTAAACAAGGAGGTCAATTGCGATTCGTTTCAAGTAATTGGGAACCAAAGTATATTTTGCTTTGTGTTGCATGCATTTTGAAATAAGGGCTTTTCATTATCGATTTAAAAAGAAAAAACTAGTTTCAACTAGCGTAATAGATGGCGCTATCTGGAGATGCACCACAAAAACATATGGTTCATATGCCAAAATCGATATACGTAATCATCAAATCGGGCCTATTAAATTTATTTTAGTGTAAAGGCATTTTTTTGCCATTATGGGGGTTCCAGATTGCTTAGATAAATGGCGTTGACTGTTAAATATGGCATTATAAGATTATTTTTCATTTTATTCACTCATTTCACTTATGCTTGTGTATAATCTCATACCAATATTATAATTTTTAGTTACTCGAGTGGTCATAGCGCAATTTATGAACAGGCTTGTGTAAACGCGGCCTTAAACAGCTCATTAGAAAGAAATTACCAATGTGCAGATAACACTATCAAATAGACTTGATATTGACACATAGTTCATACATTTATATAAGGTCTTGCAATTTAAACTAATATCTATAAAATGTTCTTGTTTTATTATAAAAATCTCGAGATAATGGATAAAATGCTGCTCGACGAAATGTTAGAGGACAAGCCGTTCAACGACCCCCCTAGTTCAATGACCTTGTCCAGTCAATGTCCTGGCTCGGTCAACGAACACAAACAGTCAACAGAGCGCGTATAGTGCGTACGGCAGGGCGAGGTACCTACATGTTAGGCACAAAACATCAAAAATAAAGTTTTTTCGATTAAAAAAAAACATTATTTATTTATTATTTATGGTTTCAAAAATATACTCCGTCATTATTCATACTTTAAATGGCAACACCTTATATAGGGTTATAACAAGATTATAAAGATAGCGCTTTGCAATAGATAATCCCAATTGACCGTCCCATTGGTCATACATCAGTCGATGTAATATTTACACAATTATCTAGTTTCAGGCAGTTTCAGTGGCTCTCGGGCCGTTTACTGCTGGTCTCTTGTGGCTTGATGACCTTGCTCTTGATGGTCTCATCGGCTGCCTTCTTCATGACACGACGCTTCTGCGCCTCGCGGATTATGTCGAATAAACTCTGAAATTAGATAAGTCTCGTAAGAACCAATATTAGTTATTAGGTAACTTTTCTAATTTTTTTTTCATACCGAAAATTGTGCCATCACTACCTACCTATATACAAATTTCATTATGATTGGATAAATATTTCGAAAGTTATCCTCGGACAAACAAACATACATACAACGCCGATTTGCCTAAGTTGATTTGGAGATCTCGCTTAGCTCGATCAAATATATAGAAAAACACCCAAACCCTGAGCAAATCTGAATAAGTAAGGTTGTTTACCTTGCCATCCGAGTCGGTAGCGCCGGCCTGCGCCTTCGCGGCGACGGCCGCCTTGTCCAGCGCCTTCTGTATCTTGCTCTCGACCTCCAGGATCTCCTCCTTGTCGAGCAGCTCGATCAGCTCCGACATCTGCTTCTCTGATAGATTCACATTCTCATTGCCGATTATTTCGAGCATCTGGAAACGAGAAATATAAAGTTAAAGGTCATTAGCATACTTAACGTGTTTCGACAATTTCTTAACATCGTTGCATATGAAAATATATTAACAAAATACACGTGACGGGAAAGCCGACGGGACTGGACGGCTTCATTCTCTTGTTACAGCATCTTCTTCTTCTAAGGTTAATTAGCAATCATTGGTAATTAGTAGAAAATTAAACATTGCGAGCTAAAATATGGTCCAACATTAGCACGTTTACTGTTCATCATCGTCACTGTACGTATTGTTACGAGCTGAGGGTTCGGGATAAAATAATGGGAATCGATCCAACCAAAATAACACTTTTATTCAACACTAAACGATGGATACACGAACTTGGTCACACGTAATCACAACACACTAATTCACACCACTTAAAGTCACCGAAATGATCGCACGTATAGCTTAATCCAGACTGACTCGCGAGCAACTACTGTTCACGCGAGACCCTGCTCCACGTCAGTCCTCCAGGGCCTCGCTGAGACTCACTCACTCAGACTGACTCGAGACTGACTGTCCGGCCATCTCTCCGGCCTATTTTATATCGCACATTTCGATTGTTCGAGAAGGATCTCGATCGTTCCAGGAAAAGGGTCGGTCCCTCGACACAATGGCCACTCCATTGTGCGCAACCGCAGACAATAACAACAATAACGCAGCAAGACAAAAGCGTTCGAGAAGTTACGATTATTACTCATTGTTTAACAGCCTCGGCGTAACAGTATGTTTTAAAACAACGTTCATGTTTTGAACGATGCACGTCATGTGCCCCGTCCCGTCCGAGGCTGGTCAGGCCCCTTTATGCTGAGAGCGCGAACTTTTTGTATTGTCAACACGCATTGGTAATAAAAGTTATTGTGATTACTATAAGTTGTAAACAAATGTTGGGAACCGTGTTTCCTCTTTTGCCGGTAAATATCAAAGGGGGCTTGTTGGCGATATTTAAATGCTCTGTGTGTACGCTTGCTCAGTTTTCAACATATAAAATGTTCCTTAAATTGTTGACAACTTATTTAATTTGGTGTGGACTAAAAAGAAACACAAAAATTAAAGTATTTTTGAAGAGTTGCAAACTGTTGCCAACAATTTGACATCAATTTCAATGGATACGCATCCTAAGCTGGCCATATACGAGGACGCCGATTCCATCACTCCTCGTTTCGTGGAGTCTGGCAGGGCGTGAGTTAAGCAACGAGCACACACACGTTGACTCCACTGCCGCGACTACAAATACTCCAAATGGGCGTGTCTTAAATTATTTCCTTTGAGTTTTGTTTTTTTTAGATATAGAAATATAAAAAAATAAAAAATAAACGGTGACCTACTCCGACGTCTGTGGAATACCAACTAAGCTTAAATTTGATTTATTGGATTGTTGTATCGGCCGCAGACGGGTGCGCGCGGCGTAGCGTCTTGGATTTCTGAATGATCTGTTATCCAAATATTCCTAGAACTCCACGCAATCCGCTTGAGATTTCGCACACACGGACGGGTTTTGGTGAGTTTTGGAGTGTTGGCGTGGAATCTTGTGGAGTCACGTTCCCGTATATGGCCAGCTTTAAGAGTTATTGAATTAAAATAAACTAGTGGTTTGCCCCTAACTGAGATCTCGCGATGTCCATCACATACGTACTTTTATATAGTAAAAAAAGCACGTTTTTGTCATTGGAACTCGACAGGTAGGTACTATATACTCAAAGTTTCAGCTCAATCGGGCAATTTGCTAAGGAGTTTTGTGGAACAGCTCCTGACTTCATAATCTGATCAACTTGCTGTCACCATAGTAAGTATTGTATTGCCGTCGGAATTCATACATTTGCAAAATTTCAAATGGAAACTCTATCAAATGGGAGCTCTCGATAGATGGTTTTAAAATTTTACCTTTTTTATTGCATCTTAAAATCTATCCATGCTAGAATAAAAATAAAACCCTTTTTGGAATGTATACATAATGTGTTTTCATATGACACGCCACTTGATATATTTGATTTACTTAAATTTTTGTTACCCTCCTTTGGAACCCAATATCTTAACAACCCCTCGATTCAGCTCATACACATCAGCATAACGGCGAGAATTCCTGAGTTTTGGGTAGACATGCCAAGACTATGGTTTGCCCAATTTGACGCAGTTATGGATCCGCAAAAACAAGGAGATAACGCGAAGTATAATATGGTCGTCGCAAAACTCAGCAGGGATGCATTACAGCAGGTAGGTGATATTATATACGAGCCGCCTAAAGATAATAAATTTGATGCCAAAAAAACCGTTTGCTGTTGGCATATGAGGAGAGTGCAGAAAAACAGTTTAACAAACTGGTAAGCGAGATGGACCTGGGGACGCAACGGCCGTCGCAACTTTTAAGAAGGATGTCCGCGTTGGCATTAAACACACAGGTGTCCACAGAAGCACTGAGATGGTTATGGATAGCAAGACTACCGTCAGCGGTGAGAACTGTGTTGTCAGTAACGCAGGATACTAAATTAGGTAACCTGGCGGAGACGGCAGACAAGGTCGTGGAAAGCATACAGACAAGTGATGTGGCCGCTATAGCCTCAACTTCAACGGCATCATCGAGTAATTTACTGAGTCAAATGAAACAGATGACCCTAGAGCTCAACGAACTGCGGAGTGAGCTGAATGAGATAAGGGGAAGAAGTATACAGCGTGGAAATGCTTGGAACCGGAGCAGGCCGAGGTCGCAGTCTGGGCAGAGAAGGATTCCAGAGAACAAAAATTGGCTTTATAAATACCATTATCGGTGGAGAGATCGTGCGAAAACCTGTGAGAAGCCTTGCAACTGGAAACAGCCTGGAGACAACGACAAATCGGGAAACTAAACGCCGCGCAGTCCTGTTCGGTGGTAGACTGCATAACAACGGCGGGAAACCATCGGTTATGTGTAGCAGACAGTGTAACAAGGATAAGGTTTTTGGTGGATACGGGTGCTAACGTTTCCGTGTTACCGGTGAGTAGTTATAAAAGTGAACGTACATTGAGTGATTATAAGCTGTTTGCCGCGAATAATTCAGAAATTAAAACGTACGGTGTCAAGACTCTTGAATTGAATTTAGGTTTACGTAGATGTTTTATAATTTGTGATGTAAAACAGGCAATTTTAGGCGCAGGCTTTATTAAGTACTATAAGTTAGTAGTGGACTTATTTCGTAAGATACTTTTAGATAGTGTTACTAATTTGACTGTTGAGGGAGCCATCATACGGTATGACGAGCCGTCTATTTTTAAGAGTATACAGGACGATAATCTGTATCGGGATATTCTGGAGGAATTTTCAGAAATTACGAAACCGATCGCATTTAGGGAAACTTCGTCACATTCGATATGTCATCAAATCCTGACCAGCGGTCCGCCGGTGTTTGCGCGCCCGAGACCGCTACCGCCGGATCGATACAAGAAGGTTAAAGAAGAGTTTAAGGTAATGCAGGAACTAGGTATTTGTAGGCTAGGAAAAGGAGAATGGGCAAGTCCACTGCATGTAGTGCCTAAGAAAGATGGAAAAATCCGCCCATGTGGTGATTATAGAGCACTTAATGCTATAACTAAGCCGGACAGATACCCGATACCGCGGTTTCAGAATTTTACATATACGTTACCGAATAAAAGGTTTTTTTCACGTTTGGATTTAAATAGGGCATATCATAATATAGCTGTTGCAGAGGAAGCTATCCAAAAAACGGCAATTTCTAAAATTTTTAGACTTTTTGAATTTAAAAGAATGGGATTTGGTTTAAGAAATGCAGCACAGACATTCCAAAGGTTTATGGATCATCACGTATTGAAAGACATCGAACATTTAGGAGATGCAAGCGACAATAGCGAGTCTACTCTTTTTTGTTACATCGATAACGTTTTGATAGCATCAGAGAACGAGGAAATACATAAGAAACACGTGAGGAAATTGTTTAAAAGGTTTGATGAACTAGGAATTACAATAAATTTTAGCAAGTGTACGTTTGGTCAGAAAGAGGTCGATTTTTTAGGGTACAAGGTATCGCAAGAAGGAATCAGCCCGCTGCCGGATAAGGTAAAGGCGATTACAGACTATCCAAGACCCGAGACAGTTGAACAATTACGACGTTTTTTAGGTATGATTAATTTTTATAGATCACATTTGCCAAACGCAGTGGTACACCAGGCAGAACTTCATAAGTTTCTGCATAACGCCAAGAAGAAGGATAAGACACAAATTGTATGGGACCACAAGACCATCGAGGCCTTCGAATAATGTAAGATAAGCCTTAATAGCGCCATTACATTGTCTCACCCTACTGGAAATGCTCCTTTGTGTGAATATAGTTAAGAAATTAAGGGATATCAAATAAGTACTTTTTGCACATTTTATTGTCATTATTTTTAATATTATTTTGTAACTTTGTATTGAACTTCCAGTCTAGATAATAAATAGTTCGCAACATTGTAATGCGAGATTATGTGCGTCATGTAAGCCACTATCTTTGCAACGCAGCAGAGTCCTGTGTGCCTTGTGTGTATGAACTTATACATTGTAACTTTGGTAAGTGTCATTCATGATCGTTCCAATTTTTCTTCAAAAAATTTTCTTCAAAAAAAGACCGAGCGATGCAAGCGGAATTATAAACGACGCACTCGGCCCACCAGTCGCCTCCCGGCTTTTGCTAGAATAGCCTGTCATTTCTGTATTGTATGATTACACACGGAGTGAATTTAAACTTGCATTTTATTGAATTGCGACATTTAACAACGCAACCTCAACACTTACAAGCAAAACTTTATAGCACAAGCCTTCGATCTACTGAATCGTATGCAGATCGAATCAACAGTTAGATAGTTATGTTCGGACAAACATACATACATACAAAAGCAAAATCGCCCAAGTTGTCACCGAGATCTTCGCTCGCTCGATCAATGCTGTATAAATAATGCTGGACATTTTAAATAATAAAGCTTGAACTGTGAGAAACAGATTATCTTTCTGCCCTGCCTGCACCCAACGGCTCCCAGCAATCTTTATCAGGTCGTCTTACCATCTAATGAGGGGCCGTCCTACGAGATCGAATCAGAAATGAGGAGAGTCTTAGGCAAACCAAAGCACAGCTCGAAGAACTAACGGCCGTTCGGGCAGAAATGTTCAAGAATGGATACCACGCACTGGAAAGCGCGAAAGGAACCATTTAATTATCAATGAAATATCTCTATTACCTTTAGAACGTCGTCAATCTTCAACTGTCCATCGAAGTCATCGTCCAGTCTTCCCAACACATCCTGAATCAGCTTCAGTTTAGCCTCGTCGGGTACTTTCTGCAGACTTTTTATTGAATTCATCAGTTCATCTATCTGAATGAGCTGTTCTTTAGCCAGCTGTGGCTCGGTCTTAGTCTGCTCTAGAGTAGTCAGGAGGGCTTTCTCCTTGTTTTCCAGTTCTACGAGCGCGGCGTCGAGTTTACTCGTCATGTTGTTCACTGCTCTATATAATCTGAAAAGTGAGAGGTTTATGATTATTGTTCAATCGCGGTCATTTGTAATCTTTACATAGTATAAAATGAAGTCGCTTCCGCTGTCTGTTCGCATACATCTTTTAAACTACTCAACGGATTTTAAAGCAGTTTTTACCAATAGATAGAGTGATTCAAGAGGAAGGTTTATATGTATAATACATACATAACTCTGTTTGTTTGTTACCTTTACTTGACTAAATGGCCGACCGGATCATAATGAAATTTTGCAAGAAGATAGATTATATCCCGAGAAAGGACATAGTCTACTTTTTAGCCAACTGCGCAAAATGAGGGTAATATCCGCAAAATGAGGGTAATATCTTATTGTTAAACCATCCGTGCGAAGCCGCGGGCGGGTCAGCTAGGTAAGTACTAAATTGGATAATGTTATGATTGCTTCAGCAATAGTTACTATTTTATTATTCATTTATAAACAGAAGTCGCTTTTATTGAGCAACCGCCGCGATTATATTTTGTCCCATGGCGCACTATTTAAAGCGATGACGGCGGTTGGGTCAGTCATCCTGTACGCTATTACTTTAGCCATTGGTTGTTGTTATTTGTCTATAAAATTGTTGATTAAGTAAATCCATATACGAGGCATGCCTTTTAAGTTCTGTCGTTTCCATATTTTCCGGCAATTTTGAATTTGGAACTGTTCTATATTCGAATGTGTTTACATTTTGAATCTCAAAACAGTTGAAAGTATTAGGATTAATGCTATTGTTTAGTCACAGTTTCGATTTGAATCTGTCAGGTCACGTACGAAAATGAATCTTTCTAAGGAAAATGTTCGTGCAATAATTTTCTACAACTTTAGAAGAGGCCTGACACGGCTTCAGTGTTTAGAAGAGCTAACATCTGTGTTCAGTGATGTAGCCCCATGTCTGCGGACTGTCGAACGCTGGTATTTAAAATTCCAGCGTGGACATACTAGTGTTAGTGACAGATTTCGCGAAGGACGCCCAAAATCCGCCTTCACTGAAGATAACATCATTGCTGTGAGACAACTAATTCTCGAAGATCGTCATGTGACGTATCGAGAGATAGAGGCTCTATTAGGCATCTCAGGGACAACCATTCAGAAGATCTTGCATGAAGCGCTTGGTGTGAGAAAGCTAATTTGCCGTTGGATACCGCATCTGCTTTCCGACGATCACAAGGCGGCCCGCGTCAGATGGTGTAAGAAAACTCTGCAAAGGTTCAACCGAGGGGAGTCAAATCACGTCTACGACATCATAAGTGGTGACGAATCTTGGATCTATGCCTACGATCCTGATACCAAACAACAATCTAAAATCTGGGTCTTTCAAGACGAGCCAAAGCCGACTAAAGTTGTTCGTTCTCGAAGCACTTCAAAGAAGATGGTGGCCACGTTCGTTGGAAAAACCGGCCATGTTGCGACTATTGCACTTGAAGATCGTAGAACGGTTAACGCAGAGTGGTATACTACAGTTTGTTTACCACAAGTCATCGCCGAACTTCGAAAATCTAACTCAAAGCGACGCATCATCCTGCACCACGACAACGCAAGCTCACACAGCGCTCGTCAAACGATTGAGTATTTGAAGCAGGAAAAAGTAGAAATTCTTGACCATCCTCCATACAGTCCTGACCTAAGCCCTAACGATTTCTTTACATTTCCTAAAATTAAGAAAAGTCTTCGTGGTCAAAGGTTCCAGTCCGGTGAAGAAGCAGTCGACGCTTTCAAGACAGCCATTTTGAACACCCCACTTTAGAGTGGAATAAATGTTATAATAACTGGTTTGAGCGAATGGAAAAGTGTTTTAAGCTACGTTGTGAATACTTTGAAAAACAATAAAAAGTACTATAAGGTTCTAGATGTGTTTTTTTCTTCAAACGACAAAACTTAAAAGGCATGCCTCGTAGAACAAGATTTCTGTTAAATAGGATATCCCCATGGAAGTTGTTGTTTCTTACATTATGGTAAGGAAAGGGGCAGATCGGAAGCGATTGAGGTCTTAGAGTGTAACCACATCAATCGATCGACAAATTAATCTTGTTTTGGTTGTATTTTATACGATGAAGTTTTAATATGGTCGCGATATGAGCTTGGTAAATTGACTACCTAAAATCATTTAGGACTATTACTTGTAAACAGGTTGATAAAGCTTCGTTTCTTGATATCAAAATGCGCGCTATACAATGAGTTCATATCAACTTTTCACTAAGTACCTCCTACTGTATTTTTGCTACATAAAAAAATAAATCGACGATCGATCGACTGGTATGGTAACACCCTCAAGGGGGAGGAGCCAACTAGCAGTTACTTTAGTCGTCATTGCTTTTAAGACATTGTAATTCTTTTGTAAGTCCATTAGACCGGTAGATACGTGAGTTTTTATTTATTTTGCTTTTTAGTTATACCTTCTGGCACCCTTAGTGAGCTTGATGTCTGCCTGCTTGGACTTGACCATCTCATCCATCTCCATGACATCCTCGTTGTAGTCCAAGAGTTCTGTCTTCAGCTCCTGGATGCTCTCCTTCTCGAGGAGCAGAGATTTCTTCTGTTCAGCTGACAAATAAAAAATAAAAAATTAGTTTTATATTAACACAAGCTCTACCCGCGGATCGAATCGTTTGTCAATAAAAACATTACCCTCTAACATAAAAACATTGCGGAATCTGGTAAAAAGTAGCCTATGTCTCAATCCAGATCATAGTCTACCTGTATACCAAATTTCATCGAAATCGGTCCAGCAGTTTAGTCGTGAAAACGTAACAAACTGGCAGAGAGACAGAGTTAGTTTCAAATTAATATTGGTATGGATATGGCTGTGTCCCAAAAATAACGCCAAGCAAAATTCTAACAAGCCAAAACTACCTTCTATTAATTCATCACTTTGAACAGGATAGTCTTGACAAATAGAAATATAAGGAAGATATAACATCATAGAACTCTCGAATCTGAAAATCATGTCATTGCTTTTCTAAAAACCCACTGAAACTAGTTCATAGAACTCTAATTTCTGAGAAGTTGTCACCTTCGGTAGTTCCTTTAATTTGTCCGAGTTAATGAACCCAAATAAATTATTTTTACCTTGAACTGCGTCCAACATCCAAAAACGGAACTTTACAAACAATGGATTCTTGCCAATTTCAAAAATTACAGACATTCTTTTCAGGGTGACAACAGAATGTAAATAAAAATAAGGCCATGGAAAAGTATTGCTAAAACTGTAAAGGTAAAACTGTAAGGTGTAAAACTGTGTAACATCGCGACTTTTGCGAGCGGATACAATTCCTTCTATACATAATTAGCAGTTTATAAAACCCATCATTAGTCTGAACCCCACAAAATAAAGGGAATGGTATCTTTTTAGTTCTAAATATTTAACTAGATGGCGCTATAGTATACCAAGACGTAGCAGAGGGGACAACTAATAAACATGAATGAATGAAAATACTTTATTGTACACCACAAAAGAAACAAGCGTAAAAATAAAAATTCACAGAGCAACAAGTTTTGTTGCAACATGTTTGTTTCCTTAACAATACAATTACTGGAAATTAGTGTCGACAGGTACTCGGCGCATCACTAACAGCTCCCGTAAGGGCTGCAAGAGCGAGCGAGATAGCAATATCATCGTCGCTTGTCCCGTCTGCCAGGAGCGTTGGCATCTAGTATAGTAAAATAACACTTACCTAATTTCTCTAAAGCGTCTTCTATGACGTCGATATCCTTGCCAGACAAACCCTCTTCAACCTTAGCCTTCACCTCATCAACAGCAATCACTGGTGCAGGGTCAATCAGTGTTTCATTAGCAAAAGATTCGATAACGGGTGCCTTGTCTTTGAGTTCTTCCTTCTCTCGCTTCTTGGCTTCGAGTATTTGTTTCTCTCTTTCTGCCTCTTCTGTCTCTTTTTCTTCTTCTTTGATCTTTAGTTCTTCAAGTCTGAGTGCTTCAGCTTTAGTCTGGAATTTGATGTATTACTTATTAGTGGAGACACTTAAGTACCTATAAGGAGTAGAGAAAGATCAACATAACGATAATGAGATGGTGATCAACGGAGTTGAATAATTAAACTACTTACATTCCAAACAACATCCACAACAAAACCTTCGGGATTTACTTTATCATTACTATGACAACGGATTTTATGCATAATAGTAGATAAAATTGATCATCTTTGATGACTAATTGTACTGCCGGCTCCATACTATCGTCCAACCGTCGATAGTGTGGAGAGTGGTCGTGTTCGTGAAAAAGTTTAGTGGTTCGCCCGGAGACCGCTCCGATCTCCGGGCGAACTACCACCGTGGCGGTAAGTCGACCACGAATCAAAGGGGTTTGAAGATGTTCGCGACTCTACTCGCCTCTAGACTATCGTCCAACCGTCAATCAGTACGCGCGCGGCCGCCAGTTGCGACGACAGTCGTGAACATGTGTGTAATTTTTCACAGAAATGGCTGAATGGACCAGTCAAGCCATAACATTATTTATGGATGCATATAAAAAAAAATTCGAAAAATTAAATGAAGATGATAACTAAAACTAGACAGCTAATTACCTATATATCTAGTGGTTTTCTTATTTATATTAATCCACTAATGTTACCCAACCTACCAAAGTAAAACCCAGGTAGGTACTTTTAGTAATTACTTAAATGCCTAGTTGCTTTATCATCATAATATTTCTACCTCTGTAGGCACCTATCACCTTAAAAGAGAAAAAAGTTTATTTCATAAATTGCATCCACCATCTTAATTTACGCAAACGTTGGCGTTTTTATTTTACAGTAGTATATTTAATTGAATATAAAAGTTGTACGCTTATTAAATACAGTGCGGCCGAACTATATGTTCGACGTCTGACATGGTTATATGAGGATCGGAGTTCGCTCTCGATGGAAGGCGACCCGATTTGTGAATCGGTCGATATAGAGTTGATTCGGCCGAAAGTTCGGAGTTCGAGGGTTGGGCGATAGTCTGGAGCCAGCATGATGTTTTGTGTGACAGAAGCAAAACATTACAATTTACAATGTTTAAGGGAAACTGTTGTTTTACAGGGTGGAGAGTTGAGACCATTATAGCTTCTAGAATGTTTGTAGATCTAACTCTAAATAATACCACTTTTGAAGAGACTGCATATTTTGAGATTTTGAAAAATATTGAGTTCCTTTATACCCATCCTCTATTTCTGTCTTTTTGTACTTTAATTAATAAAAGTGATCCTATTCACAATTTTTTTTTATAATACATTGCAACTATAAAGGTTTTTTTGTGTCAAATCTCAACTTTCGACCTGTTGTTACATTGTTATGTACAGACAGTTCATGAAACAAACCTTGAAATCAATTTTGCCTTCCTTTTCTCCAATGGCAGCTCTAGTCTGCGTAGCCACAGTGTCTGGTAGAGCAGAAATAGTAGCCTTGAGCTTGTAAGTCGTTGGTACATGTTCCGGAACCATCAGCGCTCTTGAAAGTAGCAGCAAAGATGGTGGAACTTTCTCATTCAGCGATAGATCTAACCAGTTTCGTAATTCTTTTTTTAGTCGTTCCTCTGATACACCATAGGCTCTCATACCTCGAGATTTGCAAGCCTGCTGCAGCTCATTGAAATTTAAACTTTCAACACCTTCCTTAGCAATAGTTTTGTCATCGGCAGCTAGAGACCTCAGTTTCATTTTTAAATTGAATCGTAGCATCGCGCTAGTTCCAATTGTGTTAGCATTTAATACTTTGCACAGAGCAATTAAGTGGGGCCGTCCGAGGGAATCTAATGTGATTTCATCTTCAAATAGCTTGGAGAATTTCATGATTTCCTCACTCGTTGCAACATCACCAGAAGTTCGGATCCGGTTGAAGAAAATAGAGAAGTCTTTGGCCAGCCCTGTGTGCCTGTTACCTGCTTGTGGAGCCATCTGATCCAAAGTTTCTTGAAAGAACTTAGCCATCTCAAGTTTCACTTTCAAGTGCTGTTTGAGTTTGGCCTCCTTCATATCTCGGCTCTCAAATGTTGATGGTAACATATTTGGGAACAGTTTGATAAACACTGGCAATGCAAACTCTAGAAATGGTACAGCAATGAATACTATGAATGGAACCAATCTGAACATGTCACCGATTGTTGTCACAAGTAGTCTGTGTTCTCTTCGAGTGAGAGATTCCCCTCTGATAACTTTGAACAGCAGAAATGTGGATATTCTCATGGCAATAAACAGTAGTCTGAAGCCGTGGTAGTAATGCCTTAGCTCATCCATGATTCGCTCCCTTATACTTTTTTTGGTTTCTACCTTTTTGGGCATCTTTTCTTTTTCTTCTATTTCTTTTTTTATTGTGACAACTGTTGCCTCTACTTTTGATGAGGGCTTGAGAGGTTCTTTCTCGAAATGATAGTTGCTGGTGGAAAAGTTCCTGGCATAGTGCGGATACACCTTTGTGTACAGAGGTTTTTGGGTAATATCATGTTGTAGGCCAATGGGCTGGGTTGTGTAGTATGATAGTGACCTTGAAAGGGTAATGTACGGAAAATTTTGGTACTGCTTGTTCTCCCATACTAAGGCTAAAATAAAAGTAAAAGAGAAGTTACAATAACACAACATTAAACTCTGGAAAGGTAAAAATTGTACTTACCATGTAAACAAAATCATATATTGTATATATCTGAGAAGACATTGTTCTATACGAAAACTTTATAGTTTTGGGAGCAACGATTCGGTAAACTGTCACAAGCTTATAATCAAGGAGTATCAAAAGTTTCCGCTGACCAAAAATTTTCAATGATAATTTTACCATTGCATCAACCATGTGATAAACAAAGTAATTGGTGCCCATGGTCAATATTGCACAAAGAAAACCTGCTTTAGCAATGGTTATTTGTCTGCCTTTCTGTAAAGAGCCTTTGGTGGATTTATTACATAAATTCTAACGTACGGCTCCAAGTCGTAATATACAATCTATCAAAATCGTCGATAGGTTATAATCTTTTTTAGCCATATCTATCATACTATAAACACTTACTTGATCTTTTTAGGCACCGGCAATGATTTAGAATTATTCTGTTCATTGTGTATAGTTTCTACAGACCGCTGTTTGGATAAATTTCGAAAAAGCAACAAAAACAAAATCAACCTTTACACACCATGAATGACAAATTGGTTTTTGACAATCGGTCGGAAAATATCAGAAGACGACCGATATGAATGAATAAAATGAACAGTTTTACAACCACAGAGTAATTATGTATTATTTAATGTGTCTTATTTAATGGTCTGTGCTACTACAAACAACTCAACGAAGCTGCCAACTGCCAAACGAGTACGGTTGTCAATAAGTTGTCAGTCGTTGACACAATAGGTCATTCACGATTCACGACATTTCTGGTTTGACATAACATACGTTATTCTTACGCACGGCCTAACCTCTAATTTACAAAATTAAATTATATGGAAATAACTAGATAGATGCATTTCGTTAGAAGATATTTTAAAACTAGCATGGGCAGTGTGAAAAAGATGATATCCCGACCATTATCTAGTGGTAAATGGCTTAAAATATACCTCTATAGTTTGTGGGGTTCTTACAGAATAGTGAAAATTTTTCGTGTTTTGATAGATCCTAAACTGCTTAATTGTGGCCACAAGGTCATATTGGCAGTTGCAGTTAATTAAAATATTAGCAGCACTGACTTCAACTTACATTTTTTCAGCAATTAAACCTACTTCGGAGACATTATCAAAAGATGCTGCAAAACATATTGTTTGGGTTGACTTGGAGATGTCAGGGTTGGACATAGACAAGGACCATATCATGGAGATAGCCTGCCTCATTACAGATGCCCAGTTGAATGTGATTGCTACTGGCCCAAACTTGATCATACATCAACCAGATAGTATTTTGAATAACATGGGAGAGTGGTGTGTAGCACAACATGGAGAGGTATCTTTTCATAACATGCTTATTGATTCTCTATAAAACATCTTTGGAGATAATATTTAGTAGGCCTTAGGTTCATTAGTAGAGTACTTCTTTTATAAGTTATAAATTATTAACACATTATTTCTGTGTGGTACCCCTGGAAATCACTTAGTGACCATACATATCTTGCGATGCCATAACACAGAGTAAACTGATATATTTTGCTTGACCTTTTCAGAGTGGACTAACAGAAGCCAGTCGAAAATCTAACATCACTATCAAAGAGGCTGAGAATAGAGTGGTTGATTTTCTCAAGAATCATATACCGGGGCAGAAGTGCCCATTAGGAGGCAACAGTGTCTATATGGACAGGTTATTTCTCCGCAAATATATGCCTAATGTAGATAACTATTTGCATTATAGAATCATTGATGTTTCCACGATAAAAGAGTTAAGTAGGAGATGGTATCAAAAAGAGTATTCAAATATGCCTAGAAAGAAGTTTAGTCATAGAGCAATTGATGATATTTTAGAAAGTATAGATGAAATAAAATATTTTAGGCAAAATATATTTAAATCCTAATTTTGTTCGATTTAATTGAAAGTTTTTTTTATAAACTTTTATTTTTGTATTTACATAGCCAAAATATATTTAATATGGCATTTTTATTAGACTGTACTATCATGAATTGAAAGCATAATACTTTGTAACTGTACTTTTACATAATAATACATACTATATAATACATAATATATGAAACATTTTGACCTATGAAGAGAGATTCCTTCACTTTTAAATGTGTAAGCTCACTGATAGAAGATTATGCTGGATACTGTGTTTCTTCACAAACTTGGAAACAGACACTTCAATGCAAAGCACAAAAGCAATTTACATTACAATTTTATAAAATTTAAATACAATTTACAAACAACATTTAAAATTTTACAACCTCAATTTGTGATTGCATTTCTTTGGTATTTTCGCCCTGGTTGATCTTTCATTTTGAAGAACCAAGTTCATTTATTTATTAATAATGATGACCCGTAAAGCCCTCTCACGCCAGGATGAGTCCAAACTTCATCGGACTTTGCTGGAATTGTAGGCTACCAAGGAGTTGTGTTCACAGCTGTCGTTGGAAAGAGAAGACAATGAAAAATTGGTCTTGGATACGCTAGATAGCAATAAAAAGTTAAAAAGTGAGTTGTCTGTACTGCACTCACAGTACACTATAGTAAATGAAGAACGGGATAGGTTAAAAAATATAATTTTAGGGTTCGATCAGTGTGGTGTAGAGTATGACCAGGCCCTGAAGCGAACGTCTGTCTTGGAGAAGGAGTTATATGATGCTCACAATCATATCACACTCCTGGAAGAAGCCTCCCAATGCTCGGCCACACTGAAAACCCAGAGTCTATTCAACGAATTAATTACAGCTGATAGGGCACCCGGCCAAATTCTTGATGCAGGCTGTCATATTCCTACTGTAACAATTGACTTAACAAATGATGACTTGGTGGGTATTACAGCATGTAACAAGAATAACACAAGCAAAAACAAACTTAAAAAATATGTTAAAATCAATAAATATATTAATAAAACTAAAAAAATGCTAAAAAATCAAAAAATGTTAGTAAGTAAGATTAAAAATAAGAGACAAAAAGTAGAAATACTAGATGAGTTACAAATGTGTACAATTAAATTAGAACATAATAAAATTAAGTATGAAACTGACATACAGCAGCTCCAGTCAGAACTTGCCAGCGTTGAGGAGTCTTTGGGCTCCATTACTAGTCGCTATGAAAAGTCTCAGGAAGCAATAAGAGAGTACTCGCTGGCTATGGATGAATTACTTAAATTATCATATAGCAACAAGGCGCGTTATGATTCATTGGTGGCCAATCAAATATGTGATTGTCAGCGCTCTGAGAATCCAGAGCCAGTGTGCCCTGCCTCACCCGCTTCCAAGCGGTGTGTCAGTTCCATAACTTTAAATTTAAATAATTTAAATAAAAATGTTAATAGAAATGTTTATAAAACTATTATGTTCAGCGATGAAATTGGAAAAAATATGGGCCAAATATTGACTATGAAGTTGGGACATTCAGTCATAAATAATTGTCTACCTTATTCTAGCCTGCATGAAATTATGCAAATAATAGCAAAGTACAAATTTGACAATCAATCTAATCTGATTATTTGGCTTGGAAATAGGGGTAATGTGAACAAATCAGAACTTATTAAATACTTTGATACTCTGTGTTCACTACAAATTAATAAAATTGTAATGTTCACCTTCCCTTATAGCAACAGCTTGCCACAGGCAGAAAATGACTTAAGATATAAGTTGAATATGACTTTGCATACAATATCATGCAATAATAAATTAATTCATTTAATTGATTCTAACAAGGTTGTTAGTAAAGCTTATTATTTGACCAAAGGTACATACTACCTTTCTAGTTTCTACAAACGACAGGTAGCTGTGTCGCTATCTTATTATTTTAGTATAACAGCCAAAAACTTGGCTAAACAAACTGCTTCTATTGAACAGTGTCATTCAATTAAAAAAAAGGCTGGAAATTATTCCAAGTCATTTAAATTGCATAACAAGACAATAGAGGAAATCTCTAGCATTCAAAAATCAAATAATAAATTTATTAAAAATAGAGTTAACAGAAAGTCAATAAATAATAAAAATTTAAACCCTACCAACTTGATGCACCAAAATATTGAAGGAATTAGTTGTAAAGAATTAGAACTGGAATTGTACATGAACTCAAATAACATTGACATTATTTGCATTACAGAACATTGGCTGAAAAGCCATGAGGTCATGTTCAGTTTCAGTAAACACCGAGGTGGTAGTTCTTTCTGCAGAGTACATGCTATACGTGGTGGCTCGTTAATACTACTTAATAAACAGATCAAATTTAAAGATCGATTAGATATAGTTCACCTCTCTGTAGAAAGACATATTGAAATAGCCTGCGTAGAGTTGGAGCAGTTCATAGTTATAAGCGTTTACAGACCACCATCTGCCACATTTGACATTTTTGAAAAAAATATGGAAGAAATTTTGTTTAAATTATCAAAATCAAATAAATACATTATTGCATGCGGAGACTTCAATATAAATTTGCTAGAACATAACTCATTAAACACTAGAATAACTAGTTTATTTCAATCATTTGATCTGAAGCCTCAATTTATGGAGCCTACTCGAATAACGGACACTTCAGCCACATGTATAGACAACATTTATGCCAATGTAAAAATTTTAAATAGAAGTTTAATTAGTAATATTAAATCGGATCATCTTGGTCAAATAATTAAAATAGAAATTCAAACAAAAAATCTTGTTAAAAGTAAAATTACTTGTGTACCTATGACCATTAATCGATTGGACAAACTTAAATTAAACTTAACTTCTGTACTTCCATGTGTACATAATAATAATAATCCAAATAATTTATACAACACGTTTTTTAAGAAATTTTGTGATGTGTTTAATTCAATTTTTACACCTAAATCGATCATGGTCTCTGATGGTCAAAAGTTCTGTGATTGGGCAACAGTGGGAATACATAAAAGCAGAAAAACATTGTATGAACTTTATGCTGAAAAACAATATAATTTTAATGAGGAGTTTAAAGAAAAAGTCAAAAAATATTCAAAGATTTTTAAAAATGTTTGTCGTGAAGCAAAAGCGCGTCATTTGAGTTCAAAAATAAAAATTAGTCAAAACAAAGTAAAATCCACTTGGAAAATAATCAACAGCGAGACTGGAAGAGTCGCAACTAAGAACAATAAGTTTAATTTGAAAATTGGCAATGCCACGATCAATCAGGATGGTGATGTAGCTAATGCGTTCGAAGACTTTTTTACCGATATTCCAGTCTCTACCACAAAATCTTTAAACTCCTCTCCCATAGTCGCAGAGTCTTTGTTAAAAGCAAACTTAACGGAATGCAAATCACAATTCAAATTTGATTATGTAAATAGTGATGACATTATAAAAGCTTTCAAACTGATAAATGTTAAGAAAACCACGGACCTCTGGGGCATCTCTGTTAGCATCATAAAAACATTGATTGACATAATTGCTCCTGAACTAGCTTTAATATTCAATGAGTGTATTGACTGTGGTGTATTCCCTGATTTAATGAAACACAGTAAAATAACTCCACTTTTCAAATCAGGCACTAGTTCTGATCCTGGTAATTTTAGACCAATCTCAGTACTTCCGACATTTAGTAAAATATTTGAAAAACTAATTTTAAATCAACTGCTTAGATATTTCAATTCACATAATTTACTGCATCATAAACAATTCGGATTTACCAGGGGTAGCTCAACCACTGATGCTGGTATTGAGTTAATATCGCACATATTTGATGCCTGGGAGGAGTCTCATGACGCTTTAGGTGTTTTTTGTGATTTGTCCAAGGCATTTGATTGCGTAGACCATGACACATTAATCAGGAAACTACGCCATTATGGCATTAGGAGCGTTGCTCTAGACTTTCTCACTTCTTATTTAAGTGGCAGAGTGCAAAGAGTTGACGTGAATGGGAAGCGTTCTCCGGGGTCTCTGGTTAAAATGGGTGTACCACAGGGATCAATTCTGGGACCATTTTTGTTTTTAGTATATATTAATGATCTTCCCCATCTAGTACGGGACGATCATGAGGTTGTATTGTTTGCAGATGACACGTCACTTTTATTTAAATTAAAGCGACGACAAACCGATTTTGACGATGTAAACAATGCAATCTCTAAGGTGGTAAAATGGTTCAATGTAAACAATCTACTTCTAAATGAAAAGAAAACAAAATGTATTAGATTTATACTACCTAATGTTACACAAGTTAAAGCAGACATAAAAATCAAAGACGAGGAGTTGGCTCTTGTGGACACCACCGTATTCTTAGGTATAACCCTAGATAATAAGCTTCAATGGGGCCCTCACATTGATGGGTTGTCGAAGAGACTTAGTTCTGCGGCATACGCAGTCAAAAAGATACGTCTTTTTACAGACGTAGACACAGCTAGACTAGTTTACTTCAGCTACTTCCACAGCATTATGTCATACGGTATACTGCTGTGGGGGAGTGCTGCAGATATAAACACCGTTTTTGTGCTGCAGAAGAGGGCTGTTCGTGCAATTTATAATATGGGCCCCAGAGAATCATTACGCAATAAGTTTAAAGAAATAGATATTATGACATTCCCTTGTCAATACATCTATGAAAATCTAATGTATGTTCACAAAAATATTAATTTGTTTAAGAAAAATAGCGATAATCATAATTTTAATACTAGAAATAAAGATAAACTCGCTGTTGCCACATGTAGACTCCATAAAGTTAGTAAATCGTTTAAAGGGCAAGGTGTGCGCTTTTATAACAAACTCCCAAGGGATGTACAAAAATTGACAATTAACAAATTTAAAAACGTAATTAAACAAAATCTTTATAAAAGAGCCTACTATAAAATATCGGATTATTTAGATGATAGAGAAGCTTGGGATTGAAACTGCCCCAACTCGTTCAAAATGTTACAATTTAGACGTAATTTCTTTTCTGTATTATGTACCTATTGTAAAAGGATCATTAAAAAAAAACAACCAGCCTGGTTTTCTTGCCTTTCTTTCCTGGCTTGGTCGCGAAGGAACAGGCAGTAAAATTGACGTTTCAAAGTGATCCTTGTGATTTTAATGAATAAAAATATTTGACTTTGACTGACTTTGACTTTGAATTTTTTTTTATTATTTCCGACAATAATACAGTCCATACCAGCACTAAAAAAACACACAGAAAATAAAACAAGAACAATTATTTGGACAAGAATAAAATAGGGACTGGATGAAAATAGAATCTGTCATTTTGTGCCAAGGGTGACTAATTGAGGAAATTACTTCCTTCATTAATCACCCTTCGCACAAGGCACCTCCAGAGCGGAGATGTGCAGCACTCAGCCACCGTCCTCAGGATGCTGTTGCGACTGTCCCGAACTTTGCTCATCAGCGATACCGTTTTTTTGCGCATGATGGCGTGAAAGCCATCTGTGTGATAGTGGGCAAACATCCCTGATGAACTGCAGTATCGGGGCAACCACATCATCATCTGAAAGATTTTATTATATTGGATGCGTAAGATATCCAATGATCTTTTGGTATGTCGGACCCACAGACTTCCCGTGTATAAGCTCTGACAGTACGCTTTAAAAAATGTAACTTCAACTTGTTTGGTACAACGGGAAAATTTTTGCTTTTGTGCTCCAAACAAACTACATCGAGCCACCAGATATAATCTGTACCAATTGGACGGTTCACTGTCTGACTTGGGACGCCAAGCACCTCTAGCTAGAATATTCCGGCAGTAAAACACCTACTCTAAATCCAAATGGATTTATTCACAGGCTTCCGTTGCAACCAATTATATGCAAATTCTTCTAAATATATTGGGTACTCATTTTATGTTATTCTTGATTTTGTTTTAGCATCACAATTTTATTATTTATTTTTATTTTTAGATTTATTATACATAAAATAGTAATAAATAGTAGTAGTATACAATTAATATGTAAATAGTTCTCAATTCAATTGTTTTTTTTTGTATCCTAAATACTGATGAATTCTTGATTGATTGATATAGGTACTCTTTATTGCAAACCAAATAAAAAAATACAGTAACAAAGGAAATAAACAATAAATAACGGTACAATGAGCAGTCTTATCGCTAAAAGCGATCTCTTCTAGACAATCTTTGGATGGACATGATTCTTGATTTATTATCATTTGTAGTTGTAGCATGCTGTCCACCTTTAGATAATTATAAGTATTTACATTTAAGCTGGCTTATACAACGATCCCTAAACGTATTTAGCGACTTAACATGTTTAAGTTTGACGTATTTGTATGATTTGACAACTCCTTATATCATGTTTAACCGCGAAATACGTTTAGGCATCGTTGCGCAATTCGCCCTTAGTTGTAATTTTTATGAATAGTTCCTCGTGTTGTAGGTAATTGTATACATTGTGTTGTGTGACCAAATAATAAATAGGTACATACTTATAAAATGTATAAAGTTTAGTAAAAAAAGCTGAATTTTATTTTCATTAATTTCTTGACTTGTGTGAACAATCTTCAGCAGCAAAGACTTACTAGAAGTAGAAGTGGGTGTTGAATGGACGAACTAGTCTTAATCAACCGTCCATGAACTTGTCGACGGCCGACTCACGAACTAACTAGTTCTAGGGATAATCACATAACATCGATATATCGACTTTACTCGATGTTTGCCAAACAATATATCGAATTGATTCGATGTTTTGACAAATATTTATTCTATTCGATATATTTGATCGAGCGAAGAGAGATCTCTAATGGCGGGTTCCTAAATCCGTCGGTAACCAGCTACGACGCGTTTCTCCTAGAAAACGTGTCAAAAGTTTGACACTTTTTCAAGGAGATAGGTACGAGATATATGTACGACGCCATATATCAACTTGGGAAAATCGGCGTTGTATGTAGGTATGTTTGTTTGTCCGAGGATAACTTTCGAAGCGTTTATCCGATCATCGTGGAATTTGGTATAAAGGTAGTGATGGTACAATTTTGGTGTGACTAAATGAGCTAAATATGGGTGTGGTTGTTGAGATATTGGGGTTCAAGAGGGCTAAAAAAAACAAAATATCCGGTCAACTGGCACGTTTAATAAAAGGTCTTCATTAGTACATTTCAACCCTGTTTTTATTTTTAGTTTAATCCTTGTAGGGTTCAAGTTATTAGCCATAATAAAACCAGTGACCCCACCGAGCTGAAATTTGGTATTCGTGTAGCTTTAGTGACACAAATATAAGGAAAAGTCTGAAATCCATATTAACTGCAATTTCTACCCGTAAAAAATAACCCATTAACATGAACTCCCGTTTCCTGTAACTTGAATGAAACTGTAGGTCAAGTTACTTGGTTATGCATTTCGTGGCACTATTTTGATAGTCAAGGATTGCAAAAAATATTTTTTTGTTTTTATGGGAGACTCACAAGATCTAAGTTAGGCCGGGCGAGCCACTAGTTGAATATGAAGATGGAAGGTCTGACATGTAGAATAGAATAATAATTTATTCGGTACACATAAAATGACACATGAACCAATTATACTAAACAGTAGGTACAAATTAATTTATTAAGACAGTTCGACATATCTTTTATTTACTAAAAAATAACAAATTAACCTCATTTTTATTATTTAAAATAATCCAATTAAGTATGTAATGACAGCAATTTTTGCCAAAAAAAACCTACCGACCTATTGCCATCTGCTACTACCAATGGATGGCAGTAGGTCGTCGTCAGGTTTTCTTATGCAATTTATGAGCTACTTTTAAACAATAACTAGTTTATCCTGACACGCATACAATAAACCGGTTAGGCAACCGGGTTTGGTCCGTAACATATACATAGAGACATGATTTAGTTCTTATCATCAATACTTCCAGCTTCTTTGCAATTAGTTGCCATACAGGCATATGGCTCTTTCAATGTGGATTCTCTTGTGACTAATCAAACTACTGCCATCAGTAAATGATTTATAGCACATGTTGCAAGCATATGGCTTTTTTCCAATATGGATTCTCTTGTGTTTAGTCAAAGTACTGCCTTGAGAAAATGATTTATTGCAAATGTTGCAAGTATATGGCCTTTCTCCAGTATGGGTTCTCTTGTGTTTAGTCAAAGCACTGCCTCGAGAAAATAATTTATTGCAAATGTTACAAGTATATGGCGTTTCTCCAGTGTGAATTCTCTTGTGTGCAATCAAATGACAGCCTTGAGTAAATGATTTATCGCACACATTGCAAGCATATAGCTTTTCTCCAGTATGGGTTCTCTTGTGTTTAACCAAAGAACTGGTATCAGTATATGATTTATTGCAAACGTTACAAGTATATGGCTTTTCTCCGGTATGGGCTCTCTTGTGTTTAGTCAAAGTACTGCTTTGAGAAAATGATTTATTGCAAATTTTGCAAGTATATGGCTTTTCTCCAGTGTGAATTCTCTTGTGTGCAATCAAATGACAGCCTTGAGTAAATGATTTATCGCACACATTGCAAGCATATAGCTTTTCTCCGGTATGGATTCTCTTGTGTTTAACCAAAGAACTGTTATCAGTAAATGATTTATCGCACACATTGCAAGCATATAGCTTTTCTCCGGTATGGATTCTCTTGTGTTTAGTTAAATCACTGCTATGAGAAAATGATTTATTGCAAATGTTGCAAGTATATGGCTTTTCTCCAGTATGGGTTTTCTTGTGTTGAGTCAAAGCACTGCCTTCAGAAAATGATTTATTGTACACATTGTAAGGATATGGCTTTTCTTCAGTATGTGTTTTCTTGTGTTTAATTAAAGTACTGCCATCAGTAAATTTTTTATTGCATACATCACAACTGAATGAAAAAGCACATACATTATTTGTCTTAGTGTTTACTTTTACCGGAGTTCGTTCCATGCTTATTGTATTGTCATCAACTGTGACATATTCAACAATTAGTGTACTCTCCTCTATATCAATGGGTTCTTCTATGACTGTAACATTGATATTTCCTGTGTTTGAATAATTAATTATTGACATGAACGGTAAAGCAGTCACAGCTAGGTTATGAGTGATTGCGGTTGGCGGAACTAAATCCTCAGCCTGAAAAAAGTATGATTATGTTGACTTTTGGCCTTGTATTGCATGATAGCATTCTTTAAAACTAAGCTAAATACCGGATAAATATAAATAAATATTGCTGGACATTTCATGCAGTGCTATCTAGCCCCAAACTAAGCAAAGCTTGTACTATGGGGACCAGATAACTGATAGAATACCTACACACTTTTTTTTTTATAAATACATACTATTAATATATAGAAAAACATCCAGACCCAGAACAAATATCTGATGATAATCATTAGAATACCAAAAAATGTATAAGTATTTAATGTTAAAGTGAGTGGCCAGTAGAACACGGTTAAATTAACTTGAAGGTTAAATAATGCAGAATTGTAGATGATGCGAACATTAGTCCGGGTGTTGTGGGATGCAGGAACTTATCGCTCCTGACACCACCAATAAAGGAAATCTTAGTGTGATTTCAGGACTTCGTGTGTGACAGTTGGATGATATTTATTTAGTAATCTTCTTTCTTTTTGAGATGTAATCAGAATGAGTGAATTGATTTCTAACAGCCAAATAAAGTAAGGCAGACGTAATGTTAGTGTATTAGTATTTTTTTATTTGTCCTGGAGATGGAACAAGCAAATGGACCTGATGTTGAGTGGTAACTATAACCTATAACAAATCATTGTCTCATAGGTCACGCAACTTAGGACATGCCCTACAATCACTGCCATCAATATAGGTGTTAAACCTCATGTGCCTGTAATTTTACCAGCACCTCTTCAAGCCAAAACACAGTGATGCTGCTTGGCGGCAAAAATAAGTATGCTGGTAGTACTTTCCCAGCAAGCCACTTTACAAAGCTACTCTTTATAGTACAGGCTAACTATACCTCAGCCCCACCGAGTAAATGCTCTTTCTGGTATTGTTCTGATTTGTGACACATGTCAGAGAATCTGCAACACCTCTGCAGTTGTGCGTAGCAGATGTAGCATATTGTGTGCGGCATTCCATCTTCTGCATTCAACTGGAACAATAAGATTGGTATTTATTTAAAAACGCAGAAGTAACAAACATTGGAGATAATTTTTCCTACATTAAATTTAAAAACACACTTGATATATTTTCTAAATATGCCTGTTATAGTGCACCTTATGCAGTTTATGTATAATTTATGTACTACCCACTAATATTTTTGTTGCATTGTGTTTTTATCATATATGTAAATTGTGAAGGAGTCAATATTTTATTATGTAAGGATATGTATCCATACTTTCGTTCACATTTATCCAAATTAGGTACATACCTTTGTACTCGAAAGCTTTTCGAATACATCTAGGAGGGTGTTCTTAACCCAATACATTCTCACGTCGATCGCTAGGCACACTCTACATCTTGAGTTTAGAGCATCTATGCACTCTGAAGAAGCCATTTCTATAAAAATCCTATTGTTTATTTTGCAGATTTTTAAGGCCAGTTACTGGTATTGTTATAATAGAGTTAAACAAAAATAAGTTTTTTGGTTAGCGATTATTTCAAAGACAGAGAGAGATATGACATTAATCTGCCATCACGTAATCAGTGTTGCCATTTTGTATATGGAAAAAATGCTAAACATTGGCGGCGATCATGCTAAAAAATTCTAGATCACACATTAAATGATAAAAAAAAAGAAAAAAAAGTGGCACTACGGGAGTTCCGACAGAAGGGAAAACTTGAACAATTATAAGATACTTAAATACAGAGGTGTCGGTAACAGTCACGGTAACAGAATCATTACGCAATAAGTTTAAAGAAATAAATATTATGACATTCCCTTGTCAATCTATGAAAATCTGATGTATGTTCACAAAAATATTAATTTGTTTAAGAAATATAACGATAATCATAATTTTAATACTAAACATGAGGGTAAACTCGCTGTTGCCACTTGTAGACTCCTTATAGTTAGTAAATCGTTTAAAGGGCAAGGTGTACGCTTTTATAATAAACTCCGAAGTGATATACAAAAATCGACAATAAACAAATTTAAAAACGTAATTAAACAAACTCTTCATAAAAAAGCCTATTATAAAATATCGGATTATTTAGATGATAGAGAAGCTTGGGATTGAATTTGCTCCAACTCGTTCAAAATGTTACTATTTAGACGTAATTTATTTTCTGTATTGTTATGTACCTATTCTAAAAGGATCGCTAAAAAAACAACCAGCCTTGTTTCTTGGCTTTCTTTCCTAGCTTGGTCGCGAAGGAACAGGCAGTAAAATTGACGTTTCAAAGTGATCCTTGTGTTTTTTAAATCTCCTTATTTTCTTGCAATCTGCCCAGCAGGGCATTGAGCTAGAGTTTGATGAATAGTTTGCGTTGGGAATGTATGGGATAAGCCCAGTGGCACTTCCATCTTCCATTTAGGTGCTATATGAGGTCTTGAGGGGCTTACTCTTTAATCTACTAAAGATTGTGTTTTTTTTCATTAGCTCATTGGCAAGCTGATTTGAGTGATGCTCCATTCGTTTAGCGTAAGATTTCAGTTTTTTAACTACTTCTTGTTTCAACGTTGGCACTTCTAGGTCGCGATGCAGTTGGATGTTAGTGATGTACCATGGTTCGTTCGGTATCATGCGTAGCATTTTGGACTGGAAACGTTGGAAGATTTCCAAGTTTGAGTTCGCTGCTGTACCCCATAGCTCGGTTCCATAAGACCACACGGGTTTTTGGATGCATTTGTAAAGGAGGAGTTTGTTGTCCAGGGTCAGTTTTGATTTACGTTCCATAAGCCAATACTTACAGTTTCCTTAGTTGAACGACAAGTAACTTTCGTTTGGTAAAGATATGCTTCTTCCATGTAAGACGTCTATCTAAATGTAAGCTCAGGTAACGTACGTCATCGCTCTGAGGTATTTGAAGTTTGACTGCGAGGCACGAGCTATGTCTAAGAGCAAAGGTAACATGCACTGACTTTGTTTTGTTTGCCCTAATACGCCAGTCTTTGAGCCAAGTTGAGACTTCGTCTAGGCTTCTTTGAAGCATGTTTGAAGCAGTAACTGGACTATCATGGGTTGCAATCAGCGCTGTGTCGTCTACGAATGTTCCCACAAGTACGCCATCTGTAGTCGTTCGCAAGTCAAACGTGTGTATGAGGTACAAGACTGGGCCCATGATGCTGCCCTGGGGGACACCAGCTTGTATATAATAGAGTGCAGTTCTATACTCTCCAAGTTTTACATAGAAGTACCGCTGATGAAGGTATGGTTTTATCCATAACTAATGGTTTATGGGAAGAGTTTTCATTAACTTATACAACAATCCGTCGTGCCATGTATGATCGAACGCTTGAGAAATATCTAAGAAGACAGAAGAGCTGTATTCTTTGTGCTCGAACGTATCGTTTATCTCGGCAACTAAGCGATGAACTTGCTCAATTGTACCATGGACTGCATGGAAGCCAAACTGATGTGAGGGAATAAGTTGAGTTGATGTTATTTTTGGCATTGTCTTTTCATGAACAACATTTCCATGACTTTAGAGGCTATTGGGAGCAAGCTTATTGGACGATAAGAGGCAACATTTTCAGGGGCCTTTCCTGGTTTGTGTACTAAGATAATTTCTGATACCTTCCATTGTGTAAGTATTAATTGTGATACCCCATAATAAGGTTTGAAAAATGCCAAATTTAGCATTAAAAATGCCAAAACGGCAACACTGCACGTAATCTTCTCTATTATGATGTGACAAGCGCCATCTATCAGTGAGTAGAAAAAATGAAGACTGTGAAGATTTGGAGCTGCCATCTAGCAGAGAATAGTTAAAATTGTGTAATTTGGTTCCAAGATATGTAACAAGATAGCGCTGTAAAGTTAACTAGCTGCTTGAAAATTTCCTGTTTGTGGAACTAACTTGAGAAAAGTTTGTGTAACTACTTATTTCATAATTCTATAAAAAAATCGGCATTACAAACCCTACGGGGTTCACGTTTACGGGTAATGGAGTTAAATGGGATGATTTTTAGAGTAAAGGTAAGGGTAAGTAGGTACTTCAGTTCAGTAGGTACCTATTAACGATCAAAGAAATATTATTTTGAGCCCAATGAACTGTACAACCGCTAAATTTTACATACGAGGAGCTCGTTGTACGTGACTTGAAGGGTCTACCTACTGCTTATGAATTATTCATAAGTATCTTGGTATACCTACAAAGTTTTTTATTTTGATAATGTGCTAAGCGAGATCATAAGTTATATAGTTAGATAGGTAGGTACCTGTTACATTTTGTGGGTTGTGTTTTTTCTATTGTTATTGGTTTGCGTTTGACCATGATTTCACCTGGACGGTAAGCGATGATGCTCGATGGCATACGATTGCCTAGAAGAAATTCTCTCGCGACTTGAAGTCTCCCAGGTTGTAGTTATCAGGGAACACAGACTGAGGCAAAGCGTTCCACTTTTCATAATAAAGGTGAAAGAGTATATTGAGGTATCAGGTGTCTACCAATGTAAAGGTAGCCTCCCTTGATTGTGAGTCATATTCATATACTGTCCGCTAATTGAATGATGTCGTCGACCAGCGTTGCCAGACGTCCCGATTTTTAAATCAAAATTAAATGTTAAAATTAAATCAAATTAATGTGCTGAGAAAACTTTAAAAGAAGTTAAATCTTCACATAAATATCATGAATAAAGTATTTATTATAAATAAATTATTCTCATATTGTAATTTACAATTTGTAACGCTCACTTCTCAGACAATAGTCTTTATTTGATTATTTTTTTTTATTCAGAAGACGAAGAAGACTCAACTACCTAACGACAAGGTAAACCTGATTTAAACTATCATATTTTGATTAAAATACATTTTCTATGGCTATTTTTGCTATATATTGTCACGTAAACGTAATTTAAAACTCAAATAAAGAAATAAATATTTAAAAACTACTGATTATATACGGGTTTTTACTATGTCCCGCTTTCGATGAAAGAATCCCGTTTTTTCACTTAAAAAGTTTCAAAATCCCGACTTGACAAAAAAAATCTGGCAAAGCTGTCGTCGACCCACCTCGCCATTGGCACCATGGCAGCGTTCATTAGGCTTCATCATCTGAAGCCCGACTTCACCCACTGCTGGGTATAGGCCTCAAGTGTGTGCCATTCACTACGATCCTGCACTATAAATTCACATCGGCAGCTCGCGACTTTAGGGCAGCAACTAAATGGTGGCCGTGGAATGGCTATGCCATAGAAGGGTAGGTAAGACTTCTGGCAGCGAGAAAGGTAGACGACCTACCATTTAACACGGGAACCTTCCCACAACTACAACCTATATACTTACGGTAGGTATTTTACTTAAAAGGTAGGTTTACCCACATAAATATGGTATCCATTCCCTTGACATCTATCAGGTACCGAACGTAAGGCATTAATACGGTACCTTCGCGTTCTTTGTCCCTTTAAATAAACTAGTGGTCCACCCCGGACTGAGATCTCACGAGTCTCCCAAAAAACAGAAAAAAATATGATTCATCTTTGACTAACAAAATAGTGCCACAAAATACTCAACCAACTTACTTGACCTACAGTTTAATTCAAATTACAAGTAACGGGAGTTCATGTTGATTGGGAACTCTTTTTAGGGGTATAAATTGCAGTTATTCTGGATTTCAGACTTTTCCTTAGATTTGTGTCACTAAAGCTACACGAATACCAAATTGTACCACTGTGGGGTCACTGGTGTACCCTGTGAATTTCATCAAAGTTCAGTTTTGAAGTAAAACTACGCACGCTTGACTTGGGGAGTAAGCTGGTGAATGCGTGACGAGAGCGTTACGAAAAGTGTGATCGGGCGAAGCGAACGGAAGTTGAGAGGGAGATATTAAAGAAGTTTTACTTCAGTCGTGTGGTCACGCAAGCACACTCGTTTTTTAATATTATCGAGATGGTTACATCAATATTTTGAGGCAAATTCTGTTTAGGGTATAAAAAAATCTGGGCCATTTTTTGTAAATATTTATAGGCGCGTTTTACTTAGTAAGAAAGTGAAAAAAGTGGTTTTGGCAAAAATGGCTTTTACAACAATTGATACGCGAAGGTATCGATATTATGATATAGGTAATTGGCATTCTAACCCCTAAGTAAGTATACTGAATTATCTCGTACCTAAATCAAGACGTCCGTCCATTGAATGTCAAGGCCTGCAAAGCACTATCAAGATTGAAAGGTATTTTCTTTCTCCAATTTCCATTAGATAGATAAGACCCGCCCAGTTTTATTCAGCAGTATCACCTACCTAGTATTATAATTTATTTTAAGGCTTCTGAGGTTTTTATGGCGTGACCCACCGCCATTAGGACCAACGGTGATATAATGCTATGTTTATACCTGGAATGAAATTGACAATAAATGCCTATCTAGGTAGAGTATCTGCATGTATAAAGATTGAGATAAAAGCTTGAAGAAGAAAGATTTCCAAAAAGTTTTTATTGCATGTTGTGTATACAACTGTTTAAAATTAAATATAAAAAAAAATATTGCTAGACATTTCACACAGCGCTATCTAGCCCCAAATTAAGCAGAGCTTGTACTATGGGAACCAGATAACTGATAAAATACTTATATACATTTTTTTTGTAAATACATACTTATAATATATAGGGAAACAACCAGACTCGGAACAAATATCTGTAGATCATGCAAACATTTGTTCCGCGGCGGGAATCGAACCCGCTACCTCCTGCGTCTCAGCCGGCTATTCGCCCACTGCACCACGGAGGTTGTCAAATTTCGTCGTTTTATTATGTACGACATTTATTTAAAACACACATCCGGAATCTTATTAACTGATTTAAGAGGTGGGTTTAAGGGCAAGCTACCGCTTGGATATTTTATCCAGTAATCGGTACATCGATACATTTGAAAAGCAATTTTTAACGTAAATTGGAGGCGCCTTTGTGACGATGCCGCTTAGTCAGTTTAACGTACATGAATGAATTTATTTGTTTGCCTATTTTATACAAGCTGCTTCATTGATATTTTGGAAATTATAAAAAAAAATTATGGTAGGTAATGAATTTGAAAAAATCTATTTTACAACAACACTAGCCATAAGCCTTACTCGTGTTTTCAGATAATGTCGTTCATAACAAAACACGTAGAATAGATAAAAATTATATTAATATTTTGTTTTGGAAATTATCCTATATAACCATTAAACTTTTTTATACCAGTGGTTTGTGAGAACAGTAGACTTCGCGAGCCCTTATAAAGTGAAGTCCGTGCCTTATAATATAACCATGAAATAACCGACATCTTTTCCTTTCCCCTGGCTGCAAAATATTGGTACAAGTTTTAGCGTAGTTTGATTAATATAGGTAAGTATACAATTAAAAAAAAATTGAAATCCGTTCATATACCTAATTGTAATTCGGATTTTTTTCCACAACATCGTGTGTAGAATGAAGTCTTTAATGTGCCGCTCAAATTTGATTGAAATCCGTCGATAAATAATGCTACAGCAACCTTCCCCTCTATTTTCCCACCAATCAAAAATCATTAAAAAATAATTGAATAAATTAAGGCATTTTTGTGCCAGTTTTCGTCAAAATCGGTTGAAAAATGCGACCTGTAAGCGAGAACAGACAGACGGACAAAAGCATTTTTTGGCCAATCTGAGACGCTTCGCTCACATGCAGTGGGCTACCAGTTCGTGATGTCTGTACATAATAATAACTAGATATTATGTAATTTTTTTTCAGCTTTTCCCCTTTTGGAGGCATCTGGAAAATTGTGATCTATTCCATAATTATATAGTTCAACTGTTTAGGCCGTTTTTAACTACAAGCCGCAAAAGATCGTGATTAGTAAGATTCTAGACTTCATTAGATTCTTTTCTATCATTATTATAAATACGGGATTTATCACGTACTATCTTATCGTGTGTAATAACGTCTCGCCTCGCACATTACACGTTATTCAGAGCGGGTCGCACTCACCCTGATGAAGGTTCACGAATTGAACCGAAACATTGTCGGTCGAAACACCGATAAGCCGGTACGTGATAAATCCCGTATTTATAATAATGATTCAAATAAATCACGAAAGATTTCTAAGATTCTTTTCTATTAATTTCAAGGGATCGGTGTCGATTTCGGTGACTGTAGTTTGACTAAGAATATCCTCATTTCTGATTTGATCTCTACTTATTATCAGGTGTGGTCAAACTCTTTACTATTGGTTTGTAAAGAGTTTGACCTAGTGGTTTGCCCCGAACTGAGATCCCGCGAGTCTACCATAAAAACAAAAAAAATATTATTCGTAATCTTTGACTATCAAAATAGTGCCATGAAATAAAAACCAAATAACTTGACCTACAGTTTCATTCAAATTACAGGTAACAGGAGTTCATGTCTTTTGGTTACCTATTCTTGTGGTACAAAATGCAGTTGTTCTGGATTTCAGACTTTTGCCTATATTTGTGTAACTAAAGCTACACGCATACCAAATTTCAGCATTGTGGGGTTACTGGTGTACCCTGTGAATTTTGTCGAAGTTTTGTTTTTATTATGGCTAATAACTCAAAAACTACAAGGCTTAAACTAAAAATAAAAACAGGGTTGAAATGTACTAATAAAGACCTTTCATTTGACGTTATAGTCTCATATTCATTTTTTTTACCCATCTTGAATCCCAATATCTCAACAACCTTCCAACATTTTTAGCTCATTTAGTCACACCTAAATTGTGCCATTACTATCTACCTATTTATCAAATTTCACGATGATCGGATAAACGCTTCGAAAGTTATCCTCGGACATACATACATACAACGCCGATTTGCACAAGTTGATTTGGAGATCTAGCTTCGCTCGATCAATTATATTTTGTTAAAAGTCTGTGCGTGCGGAGCGAGCCAGCTAGTCCAGTATAAAACTTCAAAGGCTAAGGAGCTCTACATGCACAGTATAAGCTATTTATGTACATATTTCACCAACTCCTGCAAGTAACCTGTTTTTTTTTCGTGGTGACCATGAGAAATCAATAAAACAGGGCATATGGTAGAAACAACAACGTTTTTTAACTAAATTTATTCACAAAATGATTCCTTTAGAAATTCTACGAGTCGAGATCAGATTCAACACTGTTTTATCTCTAAGCAATAAATATCCGCTCACGTTCTCAAGAAGTATTATAAAAACACGCAAATTGCGTTTCAAATCTCTTTACAACAGTAACTTCTGTGTTTTTATCGCTGTGGTTTTCGTTTGGTCTCTATGTCCGAACATTTACAAGCCTAGGGCTTAAATATTTTTAGAGAATACCATAGAGTTTTGTTTACAGAAAACATCAATCACAGTATTTTTTATAAATAATACAGAGAATTCAAATGAGATCGTTTTTAGTTTTTGTTTATGTTTACTCCCGAAAATTCGGCCCAGTCAGTATGGCTCTTAAAACTGCGTCGAAATTTTGAGAGAAAATAAACAGCACATGAAATATAACGTGAATACGTGTTAGAAAATTTAGAATAAAATTATATCCATTTAATTTAACCATTCACTAACAAAGTTAAACATTTATTTTGTACCTAGTTTATGTACTTTTCTAAACTAAATACAACATACTTTATCAGGGGTTTAAAATTTTAAATACGTCAACTACAATATTTTAAAGATTATCTTAGTACTTGAAAAAATACTTCGTACCTACTGATAAAAATTTACGATTTTTTTAAACATGATTATAAGTTACTTTGAATTCACAGCGAACTAAAAACTAGTGTTTCTGCAATACTTTGTTATTATTGAAGTGGGAAGATCTGTCAGGAAGTTAGTCTTACACACTAAACTAATGATATGGCTGTGATCGTTAAATTCGACATAGCAACATCACTTGGAATTGAATAGAATTATATAGAACTGCAAAAACTTATTTATAGCCAAAGGATATGGAGATAAACATTCGTATGTAAAGATCCAACTTTTGGCGACAGATATTTATACCAACTTCGCGACTGAATCCCTGGTGCTCCCGTCATTATACCTAAGCACTTTAACATTCTTGTTTTCATAACAGTTTTAGAGCTGTTTTCAAAAGTGTTATACCTATATCGCTTTCCTTTCATAACATTTATGTCATAAAAGGAGCATTTCGCATTTAATATAAATTTTGGAATCGAATTTACTAAGCTACGAATGATTTGAACATGCATAATCACACCTGGCGCACTTAAAACCAGAAAACTCGTAGACAATATTACAACTTTATTTAAGGAATGTAATATACATACTGAAACTCAAAGCCAGTATCTTATACATAAATATAATAATAATTTGGCATATTTTTATCAAAATCGATGGCCCGCGCAGATCTCAAAATACAATTTTCATAAAAAGGTTATAAAATAATTTCGAAGATATAATAGGTCTGTGACTAGAAATAGGTAACAGTAGAAATAATTCCTAACAGAGATTTTATCTACCTCTATTTCTATGTTATATTTATACATTTACCTCTATCTATTTTAGGTACATATAATAAGATTGATTACATTTAATGCCTCATTTATCTACCTAGTTATGTATGGAAACCTTTATGTTGCTAAATAATTTAAACTTTTATTTTACGTATAACTACAACGATCATAAGATGTTTATTGTAGTCCGTCGAATAGAACGGTTCGAAGAAACCAAAGCGATAGCTTCTACACCGACTCTATTGCGGAACTTTTAACTCGAAAAAACCGATGCTTCATCATCACCAAGCCTGACATCAGCTGATATCACATGGCCGTGGCGGGAACTATTCGCGCACGAAAACAAACTCGTTGTAGTGGTTCCAACGGTTCTCCTCTGAATCGACTCCTGGCTTCAGCTCGGCCGCACCACCAGCGGTACCACTTCCCGCGCTCGCCGCCAGTTTAAACCCATTCTCTTGCAACATGTCAAACGCCTGCTCAATAAACGAATGTTTCAGGAAAAAGCGCGATGTGTATCTGTCTGCGAGTCCGTGGTCTGGGTCGCGAGATTCGTTCAGCGTCTCTCCGAATACGTCGCGACACAGCGTTACCTTCCCGCAGACGAGGATGCGTGACAGCTTGCGGAACTTGACGTCGGCGAGTCCGTCGCGGCCGAAAGCGAAGGACCCGCGGTAACCGACAGTGATGCAGCCTTTCTCGCGGTTCTGCGGGCGAGGGTCCGCGGAGACGACGGCCGACTCGAGACCTGGAAGTCGGTAGTGTTGAGCTTCCCGCGCGAGCCGCTTGTGTTCCCTGAAGCACTCAGGCAGAGCGAGCGCGCCGTCGCGGAGGTAGTCCAACACGTAGCGGAACAGTACCCCGTCGCGGTCGAAGAAGAGGCGGCCACGCGCGTCTCTAGGATGGTCAGGGTCGCGCAGCGCGACCGCGAGAAGCGAGTTCGGGTCGCGCGACAGCGAGTCGCGCGTGGTCGCGTAGTGCACGCCGCCCACGTTGAGCTCGAGGACTTCGGGCGGCGCGTCCGCCATGGCTGAGGTCTGGGGGCGCAGTGGCGGCGCACGGCGCGGCGGCTGCGCGGCTCTCGGCTGACCCACTTACCGCCCGCCCCGCGGCCACGAGCCCATCGATAACGCACGCCCGGGTTACTGACTTGAACGCAATTATTTCCTACCCTTCCGAGCGAAAACTCCTCCGCGAAAGCCTTCAAGGTCGACTATTGTTAGCTAACAGATGGCACATTATTATTTGATTCTGAGGAATGTTATATTTGCGTAGGATCTTGGGACGGAGTGGATTTATGAAATTGCTATGCGAGAGGCCCGCCTCGGAGGCCCTCGGGCGTTATCTTTGTTGATGTTAATGCGCTCCGGAGGCTGCGGCCGAGATAAGGACAAAAATGATTGTGGCTTTTGTACGCAACGACCAACTTTTTAATGAGCGCGGCGTCCTCTCAACCCTAACGAAGGGTTTTATATTTAGGCCCTCACATTTTTACTTGATGAAAAACATGCTCTACATAGCTACAGCAACAACAGGATCAAACAAAATATACCTTAAAAAGGTCACTTATCAAAATATTTATGGTTGAAACTTACTTACTTCTGTGTCTTGTCTACCCTCCGTAATAAACTGAATGATAAACCACCTGTAGGTCCAGCTTCGACTAAGTTATTTTTATATTCGTGAATCGGATAGCACGTAGGTACTTACGAGGGGTAACTCGATAGATAAGGACATCTTTATTTCAGTAGAGTCACTTTGTATTTCTTGCGAAGTACTGCGTCGATTGAATTTGATTTATTTAGGGCTAGGGTTAATGGGATGTGGAGGTTGGCGTCAGATTGGATTTCGTGTAGATAAATTGAATTTTTCGCGAGAGTTTTTACTCATTAGTTGAGTAATGAGTAAGTGGGCCGAGGGTTTTTATTACAGCGCGGGGAGAGCTTTTGTTCCAGCCACATTTGCGAGGTGAAGGTTGACGTGAGGCCTAAACTTAATTAAAAAATTCTGTATTTTGTTCCCTTTCGCCACGCTATTAATGAACTTTTATAATTCAGGGATGATTGCCATTGTTTTCATTGTAACGAATAAAACATTTTGTTACCTTTTTAGCATCATTTATTCATTTATGTTTATAAATACTGATTTATGGGACGAAGATAAGGTAAAGGTAATACAGCTATTATACTGTTTTTAACTTTCCGTATTTAAACACCAGGAAACAAGCATAGCGTACTTATTACTTTCCTACTGGGCATTGGTTTGAAGGCAATTTTAGTACTTCTATTGGGATATCAAAACCAAACTAATATTAACTAGTCCCTATCTCTTATGATGCCAAAATTGTTGAAAGTAAATTCCGTGATATCTTTTTGGTTTTTAAATACAGCTTTCTCGATCTTACTGCTGGGGCTACCCGTACTCTTCAGCCAGTGCATCCTGTAAAAAATACATATCAACATACCTAGAAAACCTAATGAAATGGATTAGCCGTAGGCCAGATTATGACTTGTGTGTGTGCCAAACAGGAGGTCATAAACGTACGGATTTTTTTGCCAAATGTACTAGTTTATCTAGATATTACGATGTAAAAGCACACAGAGTTTGTATAAGGACCAGATAATAAATGAAACGAAGACTTTGCCCCTGTTTTTCTAAGTTAACAAATATTACAGAGCTTTTAATCAATACTCTAAAATCGATCAAAACCCTTCGCGTAAAATATAACAATGCGTTTAGGATGTTGCTGGGGCTCCCACGGTTCTACAGCGCATTCGGCATGTTCGCTAAAGCGCGTGCTGATGGCTTCCGCGCCGGCATGCGGAAGTAAGTCGCATCACTGATGAGCAGAATGCGCGCGAGCACCAACACCATCCTGAGCACCGTAGCTAATAAATGGGATAGCCCCTTTTTCAAACACTGTATTCGAGTGATGATGATATAGGAAACTATTCCATTGCCTATTTAATTTTATTTAAAAACTAACACATATAGCTTTATATCTTTACCAACACTATATGGATCGCTTTTTGTCTGAAATAAATGCATATTTAATTTGATTTTATACATAGAAACAATCAGACCCCAATTCTCAAAAACAAGGAACAAAAATACAGCAGGAAATACTGAAAGACTTAGGTGCTATGTGTACAAACTTACATAAATTATACCTTCACGTTTTAGAGTGACGTTGATGATGACGGACACGATAAAACGCCGGGGACGGGAAGAGTAAAAAGCTACCTCAATGTTTTGCATGATTTATGTCCCTTGCCTACAAAATACCGGGTATTTTGAAACATGTATGTTGACCCGAAAGAAGGTGATTCACACAAATATACTCGTATTATGTGGGTAGCTTAAAAAAGTTGAAATTTATCTTTAGCTGTTCTTAGATCAGCTATAGGTAAATTTCTACTTTAGGACCGTACGAGCTTTTTATCTTCGCATACGCACCTAATCATAAGTAAAGTAGAGATAAGGGTTCGCCAAACAGCATTGCTGTGTTTCTGCATGAAGGGTAAGGTTTGCAGTAAAATTACAGGCACGTGTAGGGTTCCCAGATTAAAAAAATAAATTCCGGAGTAAATTCCTGACATTTGATGAAAATTCCGGACTTTCGGTGTAAATAGTAACATTAATATTAATTTATTTGTAATAAAAATGTTTGGTTTATGTTATGTTTTATTTTACTCGTTACCTACTTAAATTGTAGAAATTCCGGACGGTTTAGGATTCCCCCCGCATTCCGGACAAATACCTATATTACCGGACACGTCTGGAAAATTCCGGATCTATGGCAACCCAAGGCACATGAGGCTTTGCACCTATATGCCTCAAGTTGATGGATGCAGGCCAGTCTATCGTAGGGCACGTTTCTAAGGTGCGTGACCTGCGAGGCAATATTTTGCTAATATAGTCGATAGTCACATCAGGTGGGTCATAAATAATATCCAAATAGATTAAAAAAAAACTGGTATTATAAATGCGAAAGTGAGTTTGTTTGTTATGCTTTTCACGTCGGTACAGCTGAACCGTTTTCAATGAAATTTGGTATACAGGTATACCCATATGACCTGGGTTGAGACATAGGCTACTTTTGACAGATCTTAGTTGAAAATGCCATAGGAGACAACAATCATGAAGAAAAACATTCAGGCAGGATACACATTCAGAGGCTTTAAAAATAAATACAGCTGATAATTGAACTATCACGGACAACTTAATTACCTAAATTCTACAATAAAAAAACCTCGATCGTAAAGTCGTAGAGCAACCATTATACTCATTTATGACAGGTAATGTCCACACAGTCCATTCCATCCAAAAGTTGTCTGGTAAAAATCGCTATTTAGCGAAAATACCGCCAATTGTATCACATAGATTTACGTTTGTTCTTTTTAATTGTATTGTTTTATGGTGCGCAATAAAGAATTATCTATCTATTTATTCAAACCGTATTAAGGATACAATCGAACGCTTGGTTAAAATAAATATAAATAAAATAATAAATATTGCTGGAAATTTCACATAACGCTATATAGAAATACATCTAGACCCGGAACAAATATCTGTAAATCATGCAAACACGATCCACAAACCCGTTCCGCGCCGGGAATCGAACCCGTTACCTCATGCGTCTCAGCCAGCTATTCGCCCACTGCGCCACGATCGTCAAATACATTATTAGGTATATTAAATAATTACATAGGCTTTTGTTTGGGTACACAGCCTAACAGCTTATTGCGCTTTAATTTTGGACAGACAGAGATATTTCATACACACATGAAATATCTCTGTAAATATATAAACCCTTATTATATTTAGGTTTTTTTTTTGTTTGTTAATTTTGCACGACCAATAATATAATGTTAAATACAGTGTTCATTTTAGTTATGGTAAGTTTACAATGCTCGTTAACTTAGTATTACGTATTACCAAGATTGTAAGTAAATTAATTGATCGAGCGAAGCGAGATTTCCAAATCAACTTGGGCAAATCGACGTTGTATGTATGTATGTTTGTTGGTCCGAGGATAACTTTCGAAGCGTTTATCCGATCATCGTGAAATTTGGTATATAGGTAGGTAATGATGGCACAATTTTGGTGTGACTCAATGAGCTAAAAATTTTAGGGGGTTGTTGAGATATTGGGGTTCAAGAGGGGTACAAAAAACATGAATATGAAACTATTAGGTCAAGTGAGATGTCAAATGAAAGGTGTTCATTAGTACATTTCGACCCCGTTTTTATTTTTAGTTTAATTTTTGTAGTTTTTGAGTTATTAGCCATAATAAAAACTAAACTTTGACAAAATTCACAGGGTACACCAGTGAACCCACAGTGCTGTAATTTGGTATGCGTATAGCTTAAGTATCACAAATATAGGCAAAAGTCTGAAATCTAGAATAACTGCAATTTGTACCCCAAAAAAGTGTAACCAAATAACATGAACTCCCGTTACCTGTAATTTGAATGAAACTGTAGGTCATGTTATTTATTTCGAGGCGCTATTTTGATAGTCAAAGATTACGAATAATATTTTTTTTGTTTTTATGGTAGACTCGCGAGATCTCAGTTCGGGGTGAACCACTAGTGTTAAATCAAAATATTTTAATTCAAAAAGGTTGTTTATAAGTACCTTATTTACAATACCTAGTAAATAAGCACGTACTCATGTAAAGTTAATGAGCCTAATAAACAGGTTCCAGCTAACATACACAGTCTGAGCAACCTGCATTAAACTGATAAAAAGATCGACTTTCAATCAAAAGGAAATTGAAAAGCTTTCAGCAAAATATTGAAGCGCGCCACGCGCCTGACGGCGTGCAATCTATCACTATTCAACTCGACTACTACTTAGACAGACAGTTGTGGGATGGATAATATCCGTAAGGAAATCGACGTGCTCAGATTATTTACGCTTAGGTGAGCTACTCGAATGTAGATCGAACTGACAATTATTTTGCTTTTCATACCTCAAAAGGAATAAGTTTTTTTGTTGAAAAACTACTTTTTCAAAACAAGCTTTTATAAAATTCGTAATCAGAACCGGAAGCAAAATCATAATTCATAATCATTCATTCGCATGAATGTATGTACCATAGTTCGTATGCCAATTATAAAACAGGATTCATTTACATTCTGCCTCATCGAGGCGTGCCAAATTCTAAAATAAAAACGTATAATACTAAAAAATAAAAATGTCAAACTCTACGATAAAATTGAATACAAATATAAATAATGATAATAATTAATTTCAAACATGTCAAAATCCATGAATCCAAAATCAAATTAATCCAATCAGTTGCGTTGTTTTATTACTGACGACCTCCGTGGTGCAGTGGGCTAATAGCTGGCTAAGACGCAGGAGGTAGCGGGTTCGATTCCCGCCGCGGAACAAATGTTTGCATCATCTACATATATTTGTTTCGGGTCTGGTTGTTTTTCTATATATTATAAGTATGTACATATTTACAAAAAAAAAAAGTATATACGTATTCTATCAGTTATCTGGTTCCCATAGTACAAGCTCTGCTTAGTTTGGGGCTAGATAGCGCTGTGTGAAATGTCCAGCAATATTTATTTATTTATTACAGTTCCCATGGCCACCTTGCAGTTCCATCACCAGACCCTGGATATCATCTAATATCAGACTGCTAGTACAAGAGCTCCGCTATTAGCTCACTCGCTCGTGTAATCTAGCTTAGTAGTTCAAGTGTTGGTTTGTCTCTTGGTATTGTGTACCTTAGCAGACTGTGTACCTTAGAGGATTATCAAGCTGAAGTGGCAGTGGGCGGGGCACATAGCTCGAACAACTTACGGCCGTTGGGGCAGAAAGTGGAGACTACGCATTGGAAAGCGTAACATAGGGCGGACATCTACAAGATGGAAAGACGGACCTGATAAAGTTTGCTGGGGTCGTTGGGTCACAAGAACAGTCGCTCTGGAAATCAGGGGGAGGCCTATGTTCAGCAGTGGACGCTCTGTGGCTGACATGATGATAATGATGATGACGTTTGTGTACCTTTATTAGCGGATAAGCTCACAACTTATGTAGAAGCACTTAGAACTACCGTGATGGTTTATTAGAAGAGGTTTTGGTGCCAGAAATAGGAATGGTAGTTCTCCGGGCGAGCCCTTCACAAGGAATTCTACTACTCTTAGACATAGACATACATTTATTCAAACGTTAGGATCATATGGATCTCTTAGTTACGTCAGGTTACAAAAAATATATGCAAAAAAACTGGCCAAGTGCGAGTCGGACTCGCGCACGAAGGGTTCCTTACCATTATCTATAAAAACGGCAAAAAAGTCACGTTTGTTGTATGGGAGCCCCCCTAAAATATTTGTTTTATTTTAATTTAATTATTTATTTTTAAAGTGAATATATAAATAAATATTCTGTGAATATTACCTGTTGCCGTTATCAATATTGAGCAAAAACGAGCAAAAAAATCACGTTTGTTGTATGGGAGCCCCCTTAAATATTTATTTTATTCTGTTTTTAGTATTTGTTGTTATAGCAGCAACAGATATACATCATCTGTGAAAATTTCAACGGTCTAACTATCACGGTTCATGAGATACAGCCTTGTGACAGACGGACAGACAGACAGACAGACAGACAGCGGAGTCTTAGTAATATGGTCCCGTTTTACCCTTTGGGTACGGAACTCTAAAAAAACAACAAATATTTACAAAAGTATATCTAACAAAGTGAAAGATGCAGCTGTTTAGTATAGGAGCTTTGTCAAATAATACTAAACAGAAAAAATAAATCTCTTGGGGGTAATGCAGAATTCCTTTAACCCCGTCGTCATTTCCCAATAGGTAAGACAACATCACCCTGGATACTTGAGTGACGGCGGCCTCTGGGTCGGCCGAGGAGGCGTTGGCGCGATGATCTTGTGGCTTACGAGAAAGACTAGTGGGATACCGCCACAGACGGGGACAAGTGGAAAGATTTGGGGGAGATCTTTGTCCAGCAGTGCGACAAATGAAAAAAAATGAACAAACCCATCGCAAAAAAAAAGCGAGCTATGTGTTCGACTGCGGTACATATCGTAGACACTAAACAATTTCCGATCTTAGGACTTATTTGCCTATAAACGTGCCCTACGATGCACTGCCCTGCGTCCATCAACTTGAGGCATACAGGTGTAAAGCCTCATGTGCCTGTAACCGAAATACAGCAATTCTGCTTGCGGCAGAAATAGGTATGGTGGTAGTACTTCCCCGGGCGAGCCCTTCCACGAGGAACTCTACTATTCTTAATAATATGAACATTACAATATACATATAAGTTAGAGTGGAACTGACGCCCACCATGGCTTCCACGATGGGCGTCAATTCTACTCTAATGGGGGCAATTCTGTTGACAAACTAAACTAAAACATTTAACAATACTAAAATTATTTAACTTTTAAGTTACGTTTTCACGATTAAACGGCTGGACCGATTTCGTTTAAATTTGCTATACAGATAGATTATGTATTTATTGACACCTCTAGTTTATAATAATAGTATGGATAATATAACTTACATTGTTTCAATTTTATCTGACGGTCCCTGCATATGTCCTAAAACAGTTCCATCCTGCGTATTCTTGCACCATCCACGAAGGCCTAGTTTATCTGCTTGCTCCTTGGTGTACTGCAAAATGATATAACAATTACCCAAAGTTAGAGTTACAGTTAGGCTGTAAGATTTTTGTGAGAGACCACTGGTGCAGGCTGCATAAGATCAGTGTGTGAGATCAGTCAGTCAGTTCGGGAAGTCAATGGAGGTTGATGTTTAACTTATCAAAAAAAAATATGCAAAGTATTTTTATTTCTGTACCCAAAATCTATCATATGGCTAATATGTTGATGATGAGAGTTGGTTTGGTACTTAGGTACATGATTTAGGCAAATTTTTTAGCTAAATAGCGTAAATCTCAAAACAATTTCTAGATTTTTATAGATATTTTTATAAGAACATTATAAATTTGAAAGTAAAAGTAAATCTGTCTCTGTTTGTTACGTTCTCACGACTAAACGGCTGGACTGATTTTGATGACATTTGGTATACTTACGTATAGATAGATTTCATTATGATCTGGATTGTAATAGGCTCTTTTTTTAGACAAACCACGCGTGCTAAGCCTGGTTCGTGGGCGGAAGGTAGTTGTGTACATGTAATACTAGCATTATTGGGATCAGATTAATTTGAAATCTCTTGAAAATAGACACCTTGCACGGCACCAAAGACTTCATATCTGAGAAGAGAAGAGACATACCTTGTTCTGTAATATTCTTTGTATGAATGCACCCCGATAATAAAATAACATGGATCAATAATCTCATTGCAAACAATTTAGGCCGGATATACATTTTTAAAGAAGTTCCTCAGACACTTAAAAGGTTTTTTTTTTATTTTGGCATCTTATCACTGAAATAATTTAATCGAAGAAAATTTTATTGGATGGAAAAGGTATTTTAGGAAGCTGAGAATTATTTAATATTAATACCTATTTGTAGGTATCCAAACATCCTGATCCAGTCCTGGTTCGAGATGTTTGGAAGGAATGGGGGGAGGCCTTTGCCCAGCAATGGAATATAAGTGGCTGATAATAATAAGCTCCAAGGGTTGAAGTGTTAAAGGCTAGGTAGCGCTTAGTGAAACTTTAGCACACCTCTCAAAACCCTTTAACCGCCCACACCTACATTGTACCTTACGCTGCCTTCAATTGTTAGCACTTATGGGGGCCCGTTTAGTGGACGGCTAGTCACCACCTGCCTCAATCATTCTTAATATTACAGGATTGGCAGGTTCCATATCTCATTTCTCTGATCACCCGTGCTCTATTTCATAAGCATTACCCTAATAATAGCCCAAACTCTAATCCATGTGTTGCAATAGTACTAACATCTGTCTCACCTCCATCTTGACATAGTGATTTTTATAAAAACAAATAGGCCTCTTACTCGTTGGCTTCGGCCCCGGTAATGCCTTTATAAAGGTCCAGGCCTAAAGCCTGTGTTAAGTAATAAATGTATGGAATAATAATGTAGGTAGGTAATTATATAAGATTAAAAAAAAAAAACTTTATTGTAGTCTTAACTAAATTACCTAATATAAATTATTTTCTAATTATACAAGATAATAACTAAAATTTAATGGCAAAAAGAATACTATAGAGCGATGATTAATTCTACGGTAGAAAGAAGTAGATTAGTAGAATAAACAGCTGATTTGGTAGGTGTTTATCTAATCGAAAAACTACTTATGTACCGCAAAAATTAACAAGCATTCCTATTCTATAAATCATTTTATGATATTTAAAATTACGAAACTGTTGTGTTTGTAAGCGAAATAATACCTTGCGGAAAAATACTCCTTGCACCCGGCCGAACACCTCAAAATCCATGGCTTTCATTGTCATCGCTACAGTAATAGTACTGCTGCTTCTCAAAACACCCGTAACAGCAGTTAAAACTAATAGGCGAAGCATTTATCGACCGCGTTTGATGATTTTCATGTGAAACCGAAAATTTTGGCAAAAATTTAGCTCGGTTTGGTATCTGTCTGCCTGTGGTTTTGTTTTGATTTTACAGCTCCGTTCCATTAGCTTGAAAACATACATTTTGATTTTCAAGTCGGACTTCATGGCTGACTGCTAGCAGTCAGCAGTAAAATGGCCAAAAAACTCTATTGCATAGAATGGAACGTAAACTATACAGATAGATCTCACTGTCAGTGTCAAACATTTCCAATGTCAGTTCGTCAGACTCAGTGGTCGGTTGTTTTTGTTTTTAGTTTTCAAGTTTTCCTATGATTACTGTTTATTTCACTAAATGAGGTATTTTATTATATGTTACAGAAGCCTACGACGATTTGAAACCATACATAAAGGCTTAAATAAACAATGGCTTTCTTTTCTTGCAGCAGGTATGATATAAAGAAATTATGTAATCGACTTGTTTTAGAATGTTGGCCCCTGGCCATTTTTTGGATTGTTGCTGGCTGTGGTCTTATCCTATGTTGTGGTTTCAGATTAGGAAGTAAGTCGGTGCTGGCGAGTTTAAGCAGGTTTCCTGCGACGCTCAGCACCGCTAAATATGCTCAAGCGGCCGTGCCAAAAGTAACTTTTAAAAAGTTTGAGGCTCCTCAGGAAGAGCACCATGATATTAGGAATGAGCGTCTTAAACGCCCTCTTTCCCCCCATCTGACCATTTATGAGTTCCAGCTGACCTCTATGCTATCTATTACCCACAGAGCTACAGGTAATAACTGATTTGTATTTAATCACTTGTTGATTCATTATCACTAAGCTGCATTCAGATTTCAAGAACAGTTAAACAAATGCCACTATACTTAGTAGATGATGATGCGTTTTATTATCCAGAAGTCAATTCTCTATACTGTCAAACTAACAATTTTTGTTTATGGGGCTGTATGACAGACATCACATTTTGTGTAATCAGCTGGTCTGTATGCAGTTTTATAATTTCTTTAAACTTTGAAATAACATCTGTTATGTTATTTGCAAAACCAAATCGTTACAACTAATACATAAGAAAACAGAAATAAAAACAAGTTCAAGAGTAACTACATACAATAAAAATACCTAACTATAAAAATAATAAAACTTATTGCTAAGCTTACGGACAATGTCTGTGTTTATTGCAGGGATGATGTTATCAGGATATGCCAGTGCTCTAGGCCTCGGAGCCCTATGCCTACCAAATGATATCTCCCACTACATTGCGATTATTGAGGGTCTCAATCTATCTCCAGCAACTCTCTTCCTAGCGAAGGCATTGATTGCCTCGCCTCTAGGCTACCACTTTGTTAATGGAATCAGGCATCTCTACTGGGACACAGCCAAAGGCCTGACAATCAAAGAGGTGTATAGCACTGGATATGCAATGCTTGCTGCATCAGTTGTTATAACTCTTATATTAGCTGCCTTATAAGCAAATCTGTATCTAAAAGTTTCAAAAGGAAAAGAATCATCGAATTTTCTAGCGTATATAAATGTCTTTATTTATATCTTTGAATCTAAGCAATTTAATAAAAGTTTTTGAAGTTCGTTACATATTTGTACTTTTTTATGACCTTTTAATCACTTTACTCCTAGTCAATGGCTGGTTACTTCTACATAGTTACCTGAAGCACTTATATTTGTAACGACAGCTTAGGTATTTTGAGTCGAAGTCGCGATCTTCGTCAAATCTGCGGCTCTCTAAAGTTCACTATCGTACCCCTCCCTGACTGGCTGGATGGAACCAAATGCCACCATATATATTCCATTGCCAAATGCTAGGAGGGTACCTAGGTATTGTGTGGAGAAATGCCAAGGAAGGAAGATGTAGATTCCATGCTTTAGTAGGTATCTTCCTTGAGAAAGGCAGCGAACAAAACAACGAAACCTAAGTTAGTTCAAAATCTGAATGTCTGTCAATGTCAAATTTTGGATGTCTGTCACTATCAGTCAGGCAGGTCTATCATTCAGTCGTCGGTTCGTGAGACTCAGTGGTTAGTTTTGAGAATTTAGATTGTTTTTTTGTTCGAACTATTGTTTATACACTCTTCAATTTTTTCATTTATTTTACAGAAGGCTACGACGACACGTTCATCTGAAAGTAAATCATAAATCCAGTAAACCATGGCTTTGTTTACTTGTGGCAGGTACGTCCTCGAATTATGTAACGATGAGGCTGTTTTGGTTTTTTGAGCGTTCTACAGTGTTTTTTTGTTTTCAGATTGGGAAGTAGATCTGTGCTGGGGGCCTTAGGCAGGTTTCCTGCGACAGTTAGCTCTGCCCAGTACGCTCAGGCAGCTGCACCGAGTGTTACTTTTAAGAAGTTTGAAGAACCCAAAGGGGAACATTATGATGTGAAGAATGCTCGGCTCAACCGTCCCTTGTCTCCGCATATGACGATCTACGCGTTTCCGTTGCCTGCTATGCTATCAATCACACACAGAGCTTCAGGTGTGAATAATTTATACAAGCTTGGCAACCTCAAAGATTCAGAAAATCATTTTGCTTCTATCATTTGACACTATTGGGTGGTTTTCCGTGCCGTATAGTGTAGCTGATAAAACTACTAAAACTAAATTTCACCATTTTCATGAGCAAAGAACATTTTATGTCTTTTAATCACCTATTAAAACAATCACACTAATATTATAGATGTGAAACTTTGGATGTTTGTTACTCAATCACGTCGTAATGGCTGAACCGAATTTGATGAAATTTGGTATGTACATAGATTATAACCTGGGTTAACATATATGCTACTTTTTGTTGACAAACAACGCGAGCGTAGGGGCTGGCGGGAGCTAGTCTAACATCTAATTCTCAGTGCTAAGATAATTTTCATAGAAGTGATAAAACAGCTGCAATAGTTCAATGTGTGCCATATTTTGATACATACTGAAGCTAAGTACTAATTTAAAGTTATTTAAGATGACTATTTAAGACTATGACTATATTTTTGGGGTTTCATTTGCTTGTTCATATCCAATTAATGAAGTTTAAAATTGAATTTTAATTAAACTTATTTCTTGCAGGTATAATCCTTTCTACATATGCCAGTGCACTTGGGATCGGAGCACTGTGCTTACCAAATGATATTTCCCACTATGTTGCTGTTGTTGAAAGCCTCAATCTTTCTGCAGCGTCAATTTTCATAGCAAAAGCAATAATCGCCTCTCCTCTTGGTTACCACTTTGCTAATGGCATCAGGCATCTTTACTGGGACACAGCCAAGGGGCTTACAATGAAGGAAGTGTATGCAACAGGATATACAGTACTGGCTTTGTCTGTTGTTATTACTGTAGTCTTAGCAGCTTTGTAAATTAAGAAAATGATCATTCCGTGGAATAACTGTTGAGTATTATTTATTGTATTTATTGTCATTATTATAAGTGATGTAATACATTTTTGACATCGATTTTATTGTTTCAGTCTACATATTGATTAGATTGATATTGATCAACAACCTAGTTGAAAAGGGTTATAGTATACTAATCCTAAATCAGCTAAGTTAAGCCACGATTCACATGGTCACTACTTTAATGGGTCACTATTAGTGGTAACTGAGCTCTGAATTGGGCATCGGAGGGTACATTAAAGTTAGAAAAGTCGTCAAACCATGCAGGAGGCTTTCAGGCAGCAAACAAACTACCCTACAACATCCACTAGTTAGAAGATTGGTTGGTTATTAACTTATTTTTCTAGTTCACTCTATGCCTCAATACATTAGTGGACATTGTTGTTTTTGTAACTACAGTCAAAACTTATTTTAATACAATGGTTAACATGAGAAAATATTAACTTAATACAAAGTTACACATGCATTTATGCAACACCACAATTTGAAATCACATCATGGATGGTTTTGAATTTTTCAAAGTCCAGTTTCTCTGTGGTTGCCAAGCCCTTTGCTGCATTCTGTAAAGAAATTATGTTTTTTTTATTTATCAATGTAGAACAAGTAAGTGACCCACCTGATGTTAAGTGGTCACCTTTAGCAAATAATTTTAGCATACAATAAAATTAAATAATTAAAACTTATCAATAACCGACAAAATATGAAGTGTCGCCGCGCACGAGCCACAGACAAAATGTTGCCACCGAGCTGACTACATTTTTTTTTTTCTGAAGGACTAACTCGCTTTTGGCCTCTGAGGCCGTGACAGCTTAACCGAACTTTTGGCGAGCGCAGATGGCGCTCAGCCCAGTAAGTTATTTAGGCAACTAGCGCAAGGGCACCACTTAGGTACGAACCTCGGCTTGGACTGTTGCCGGGATGGGGATAGGAGAGAAACGCCCGGGTACATGTTTGTACCTCGTATAGGCGGCGCTTGAAGGGTAAACCGAGCTGACTACATTATTCGTGCATTTTATTTTATATGAACTCGCCGCACACGTGTGACACAGGTGGTCGCTACACGCCACGAGACGTTTCTCGCTTCGTGTGGTCGTGTGGCCGCTACCGATCGAAAGTAAAAAAAAAAGTATTATCTGCCGCGCGTTTCCGCTACTAAGTGGCCGCTGCCAGCTTCATGTGGCGGTGTTTTTGGCTGTGGCGCGTGGCTCGTGTGCGGAGAGGCTGAACAACGAGATGTGGTCCCGCCACTTGAAATGGAAGGCATCAAGCAATGATGATAACCTTATTCCTCTCTAAGGTAGAGCAAACTTACATTGAAAATCACGTTGTTATTCTTCAAGAACTCTCCATAAATATTGAACAAGTCCGTCCTAGTGTCGAGCAGTTCAGCCAGGCTTAGCGGCGTGTGGGCGATGGACACATCTGAGAGGAAGTCCTTGGAGGAAACCCAGGTCCTGGACGGAGCCATGGCGATGTTGCACGTGGCGTAGTTGGTGAGGATATCTCTGCCGCCAGCTTCACGGTTTAGGCAGAGAAGTTCGTACTGGGAAGCATCGAGGGACGAAAGATCAGCACCTGGAAAAATAATTTTAGATGAAGGCTTATGATAACTACACATAAAAACAAAGTAGGTACCTACGCGCGACAAAAAAGCCATTCAATTGGAGCATTAAATGGCTCCAAACGACGACCACCCTGTAAGTTTTATGAGCCAGGTACCTACATATTTAGTAGTGAGTGCGGCTTTCGGAAAAGCTAAAAAAATATGACTGTTGTGCGGTGAAACTCGTTTGATACATTATTCGGGCGCTAGAGTGCATGTCGGCGAATGTAAAAAATGGCACATTTTCATTGTTTCGAACATAAATTTTTACGCTTGGAACTTCTGCTCTGCTTATTATAGTTATCCTAAGGAATAAGGGTTCATTTTATCGGAAAATCTGGGTTATCTTGCCAAGAGCTCGGCCGCACATATTTGATCGAGCGAAGCGAGATCTCCAAATCAACTTTGGCAAATCGGCATTGTATGTATGTATGTTTGTTTGTCCGAGGATAACTTTCGAAGCGTTTATCCGATCATCGTGAAATTTGGTATAAAGGTGATGGCACAATTTTGGTGTGACTCAATGAGCCAAAAATTTTGGGGGGTTGTTGAGATATTGGGGTTCAAGAGGGGTAAAAAAAATGAAACTGAGACTATTAGGTCAAGTGAGACGTCAAATGAAAGGTCTTCATTAGTAAATTTCGACCCCGTTTTTATTTTTAGTAAAGTTTTTGTAGTTTTTGAGTTATTAGCCATAATAAAAACTAAACTTTGACAAAATTCACAGGGTACACCAGTGACCCCACAGTGCTATAATTTGGTATGCGTGTAGCTTAAGTATCACAAATATAGGCAAAAGTCTGAAATACAGAATAACTGTAATTTGTACCCCAAAAAAGCGTAACCAATTTACATAAACTCCCGTTACCTGTAGTTTGAATGAAACTGTAGGTCAAGTTAGGTGGTTATTTATTTCGTGGCATTATTTTAATAGTCAAAGGTTAAGGCTGGCTTATACAACAATCCCTAAACGTATTTAGTGACTAATTATGTTTAAATTTAACGTATTTGTATGATTTAACAACTCTTTAAATCATATTCAGCTACTAAATACGTTTAGCCATAGTTGCGCGTGTCGCCCTAAGAATATTTGTTTTTGTGTTTTGGGAGACTCGCGAGATCTCAGTTCGGGGTGAACCACTAGTTATTTTGCAACATGTTGGGGTAGTAAGGTTCTAGAGTGAATACCACACAGGTACGCACTGGAAAGCGCAGTGTTGGACAGCTCCTGCACTGGATGAAAAGACAAAAGGTTAATAAAAATAGGCCTTTGGGTGCAGCCAGTGCAGGCTGTACATATGCTATGGGAAAAAGTTTCTCAATTGCTGACAAGGAGCCGAAAGTCTTTTGGACTGATAAGGTGAAAGTAGTCAAGGTTGAAGCTGGCATGTTCAGCACTGATTTAGGCTTTTCCGGCTGATAATGATGATAAAGTACTTAATCGGGTAATAAGCGCCATTAGGGCTCGTCCCCACTAGGGTATAGTATTTGTTTCGCAACATGGTTTCGTCACAATGTAGCGGAATAGAATTGTCTGAATTTGTAGAGAATTTTTTGCAACTTGTGCCGATACATTGTGTCGAAACCATGTTGCGAACAAATATGCCCTAGTGCGGATGAATCTTAATGCCGCTTATTAACGGAGTAAGTATTTTATCATCATTATCCAGGCAGCTTTCATAAGTACCTGGACAACTTCCACGTTATCAGTTCAAAAGACTTTCGGCTCATTGTCAGCAATTGAGAAACTTTTTCCCATAGATTTCCAGAGCGACCGATCTTGTGCAGCCTGCACCCAAGGGCTCCCATAAACCTTTTGTTTTTTCATCTAGTGTGGGAGCCATCCAATGCTGCACTTTCCAGTGCGTGCCTGCGTGATTTCCACTCTTGAGCCTTTCTGCCCCAACGGCCGTCAGTTTTTCGAGCTATGTGCCCCGCCCACTGCTATTTCAGCTTGTTAATCCTCTTGGCTACGTCTGTGACCTTGGTTTGTCTAAGGATCTCCTCGTTTCTGATTGGATCTCTTTAAGGTATTTTTGTGTACTGTGGAGATTCCATCACAGTACATACTTAGAAGCAAGTTAAATTATCAGAGTTGTTAAAATATATGAATGAAATAACAGAGAGAATATAAGTGAAACTCATGATACTTCAAGTTTATTTCTAACAGTTAGGTATTGTTGATTTTTATGCCCGTCCGCCCCTTGTGCCCCTCACAGAAAAAAATCCTGGCTCTGCCCTTGGATCTCGTAGAGAAACACCAAGCATAGTCCTCTATAGCCCGCTGAGCGACATTGAGCATTATTCTAATTCTTTGAGGCTAGATTTTATTTTGTAAAAAATCTGTGGTGGTTTAGCTAGTGCACAATAAACTCACTGGATATAAAAGCGACGTCTCCACGTTCCTCTTTCAGACATAAAACAGCGTTGGTGTCTCCATAGCATTGCTTCTTTAGTTTAGAGATATCATCGCCTGAAACAAACAAATCATAACAAAGAAAAGCATTTGGTACCTACAGTTCTTGTAGGTAAGTAGGTACAAAAAAAGTCATTTAGATTTGAAAGAATATGAGAAACGTTTTTTTAAACTGCTATAAACGATATTTAAACGTTTATTCATTAAAATCTCAAAGATCATTTTGAAAGGTCAACACAAAAAATTTTAACAATTAATGTGTTTAAAAAAATATAAGCAACTTTTATACAGAATTTTTTTTAACACGCGTTAAATATTTTTTTTTTGTTTAGACCTGTTTTGTTACGTACTAGTCATTAATTTAAAACACACATTTGGAATCGTATTTACTGATTTTGATATACTGAGGTGTGTTTTATACCGGTGGCTTGAATATTTATCCAGGCTTTTGCGACGATGCCACTTAGTTAGTTTAACAGGTACCTACTTGAATGATGAATGAATATGATTTGTTGACCTATTCAATACAGGCTGTTTCATTCATATTTTAGGACTTGATTTTAGGTTGTTTTAAAATTTATAATTTTCTGGTAAAGAATTTATAAAAAACCTATTTTACAACAATACTAGCAATTAGCCCTACCAGTGTGATCATTTAATGTCGTACATAACAACACGTAGTATTTATATTCAGATTTTTGTAAATTGGGGTAATTTTACCTCTGGGATTGTTTTCTATTTTGTCGATTCCAGGCAGACACAAACCATCGAAGAAGTCTCCAAGGTTTTTAATGCACTGAAAAAAAAAACGAAGATTATCATCAGTAGCTGAAATCCTTTGGAAAATTACACTGGCATGGTGGAAGGAAAGAGACTAGGAAGTTGAAGCCCAATGCGTTGGATCGACCAGATTCACTCAGCATTGGTCACGACGGAAGCAACCCATCTGTTCTGCAGAGGACAGATCCCGATGGAGACACTCAGAACCAAAATCCTGCAACATACAAGTCACGACCCTCAGCAGTGAGGCGACTACGCAAGGAAGAGGAGTTTATAACTTTTGAAACTATCATGGTTAGGAACACTATTTGTCTGAACTTGTTTACTATTTCACTATTTGTATGTGTTTGTGTGTTTATCTGGAGACTGGAATCCTGTGGTGAGAATGTGTATGAACCGAAGAAGTGAAGTCCCAATTACGCGTCCTGATACCGTGAGTGTTGTGTGTCGGAATCGAGTTATGATCAAAAAGCACGGAAGTCTGGTAGCTAAACAGTCGCAGAAGATTGATAATATACTAACTTGATCATTATTGATGAGCTTTTTGTTGATGAGGTGATAGAGTGGAGCATCTAGGCCACTGAAGCTTCCGTAGGGGTTGTGGCAAGACCTGATAAAATATAAAACCTAATTATTTAATTTAATTTATCAAGCAATCTTAGCTTTTTGTGATCAAGAATAAATAATATGTTGCTAAATGTTAGGTGTGCTGATGTACAGGAGCGGCCGTCCTGCCGCTGATATGATGATGACGATGACGTCATCATCATATGTATAAAATAGTAGATCGCTTAAGTAGGTAATAGTATCTCCAGTTTTATCTTTTACGTATTTCTTATTTCGTATTTTCGATTATTTCTTTCTTCTGACAATAAATACCACATCACTACGCTTTAAAACAGAAATTTTTTATCTGGAATTGTTCTAACAGAAGATTACCTTTTCCCCCTTAAATCCTCCATCTTGTTATACGTAGTTCCTTTTCTGACGACTGCAATCGCGTAGTTCGGTGTCTTGGCGTCTCCATATACCTCGTGGAACACCGGATGGAGGTTGTATTTGTTCGCAGCTGCAGCTAGCCTCATGTCGTCTACTGCTGCTAGATCTGAACCGTTGTCTTGAACCTGATTATAGTAAGGTTTCATATTAAGGGGAGGCTCCCCCCCCCAATGGTTCGTCCTACAGGATCCCCTAGCCTGATTCCCTAGGGGATCCTGGTGAACTACCCCCCTAAAATTTTATTATTTTTAACCACCTACCTGTTCAATTTAGGTACTGTGCAGATAATAAAGATATCTCAATAACTCACGTTTGGCCAACCTATCCTTTTGCGGTTCGGTAGTAAGCATTGTGAGTCTGGTTCCAAGCATCATGTAAGTATCAAATGTTGTAGTATTTGCCGCAGTATACTTACGTTCTTCAAACAATCGTTCTCATTAGCTTCTTGTACACAGTCGAGTCTCGGGCGAATATCTCTGCTGAATGCGAATATTGACATCGCTCGGCACTTCGCTAGGGCCACGCTTGAAGTCACGCACAATCTAGAAAAAATATTTCATGGGTTAACTGAACGTTGCGTTGGATGGCTCCAGCTAAAATTATTGCTTATTTCTGCTAAATTATGGAAAATTAGCAGAAATAAGCGATCTGAAGTTATTTACCATTGTAAATTTGTAACTAAAGATATCAATTCGATAAGTTTCTATATTTCTAGATTTCTAGCACAAATTATACTTCGAAAACTTCATCCGATATTTTTTATTTGAAAGTCTCTACCAAAGTGATATCGATCATTATTTGAAGTGGCTAAGGATACAGAGTTCAAAGTTCATTCAAAACTTTTCTTATTAGATCGATAACTTACTTCTGTTTTTCTTTTGCCGTGTCTACAATAAATTCTACTGCTTTTATAAAATTCCTTTAGAGACATAGCCATGCAAATATTTAAGCCACGCTCAAAGGGCAGTATCATTAGCGTTAGGGGTCACGCACAGCCTGTGAGGGTGTTGGAATAGGTCACTATGTCATGTCAACATCCGCTTATGAGGGCTTTATGCATGCGAATTACCTAAATCCATGGATGAAATTACACCGGAATTGTCTGTAGCTAATATGTGTGGTGTCATGGTGCGGTTATTTTGGCATTTGGCATAGGCAAAGAGTAGTTGAGCAGTAGGTTAAGTCAGATTAGGTGGTGATTATTGTACACGGGTACGAAAAGTCAACATTTCAATTATAGAAATAATACATCATCCATAGTAACAATAATTGACATCCCTTCTTGATCACACTTGAATGTTTCAAAATGTCTTTCAGGTCGCTTTATATTCTAAGACAGATAGGAGTTGACGGAATAACAGTATTATGATACGATAAGGTATAAGGAGTTCGGGCTTACGTATATTCAGCCTCAGTGAATTCGAATAGTTTGATTTGAATATCAATATATTGCGATTTACCTTTATCCTCTAAGCTTTTATCGTATGAAAATGTAACTCCATAAAAAGTTGCCGGATTTCTTTGGTATGGATCTAAATATATTTCAGCCAAATTCTACGTGAAATGCTTGTAACACTGCCCGTTCACTTGTTGGTTTTGACAGAATTTGCTTTTGTGGTAGATTTGTGATCCCTCAATCATTTTAAATTGATATCAATTCTGACAAAAATTCAACGCTCAATCAATGAACGCAAGTGAATTTCAGGTTAAGCATGGGCGGTTTTTACCAAAAAATCAGATCGAAGAATATGGCTGATAAGCTAAATATTTTTTTGGCTGCTAATCGTATGCTTACAATGATTTTAATTTTGATAAAATAAGAACCAGCTTTTTCTCGGAGACCTTAACACAAACCTGACAACGAGTTCTGGAGGTCCATGTCCCCTCTCAATGACCTCTGTATAGTTGGCCTTATTCAAGTAATCCATAGGTTTGATGGGGATGTTGTCTGCTACATGATGGATTTTATCTGATAGGCCCAGGACTTTCGTGAACCATTCCGGTTTGGAGCTTGCACCTGTTGGTTATATATTTCTCAGAATTTACAAGTAGTTTAACTAACTAGTTTGCACTTGAAAAAAAGCAAAAATAATTGATTCATTCCAATCCCTGCATTATTTTTAAAACGTTAATTGTACACCTGGTTCTCTTCGACCAAGCAAGCAACAAGATGGTGTTATGGTCTACCGACATCAAAATCATTATTTTATTAATGAGCTATTATTAACTGTCTCACTGCAAGGTAACATATATTGATATTTATAAAAAACTAAGTCCTTTTCTCCGTTTTTGTCAAAAATTATTCTTACTTGTCCCAGAAAACAAAAATATTGGTTGACGAAAATGTGCCTTGATAATTTTTATTTAGCACGGATCTTCCTGTGTTTGTTTTGTTGCGAATAAATAAAACACGTAACTATTCTAGAACTTACCAGCATCGGCTAATTGCTTTATCTTTTCCCTCAGAGGTGTTATCTTGGCCAGTACATCATTGTGTCCTAACAATCCTTGCCAAGGCCTAGCTGCCCATGAGCAAGCCTTCTCTCTGACTGGAACTTTGGAGCCGTCTACGCAAAGATATCTGAAGTCGTCAGGGTTCTCAGTTGATTGGGTGACCGGTGTGGTTCCTACTGGCAACTGGAGAGTATTAGAGGTTAGGTGTTTATATAACTTTATCTAATCATCATCATTATATCAGTCAAAAGACGTACACTGTTGAACATAGGCCTCCCCCATAGATTTTCAGAGCGACCGATTTAGTGCGGCCTCCACCCAACAGCTCCCAGCAGCAGCTTCCATCTAGTGCGGGTCATCCTACACTCCGCTTTCCAGTGATGGTCTCCACTCGAGAACTTTTCTACACCAACGGCCGTCAGTTCTTCGAGCTATGTGCCCTGCCCATGCTACTTCAGCTTGCTAATCCTTTGTGCTATGTCGGTGACTTTGGTTCTTCTACGCATCTCCTCATTTCTGATTCGATCTCGTAGAGAATTACTTCTTTATTGTGGAACAAACCCGCAGTTGCCTTAGAAAAAACTTATTTGTTTCGGATTTAGTTATTCATAGATTTTAAAAAGTAAACACATAAAATATAAGTAAGTATGTAAAGTATTCACGCTGACTTGTTTAAATTGATGACTTATTTAAAAATGTACAAATTGACGTAGTCGTTTACGTACCCCGAAGAATTTCTTGACATAGATGACCTTGGTGAATGCGACTTGACCGCCGTTATGCGCCAAGCATCTCAGGGCTCCTTCATACCCACTGTAGTTATCCGGATAGTCGCATTTCTCGGGGTGTTCGCATAGAGCACATAGCTGACTGTATTGCGACCCTACAATCATAGCCTTTCTTATTGGAGTAACAAAATATTTCTTTTGCGTCTTTAGATAGCCCAGAACCAAAAAATACTAATTAATACCTGTGGTAGGCATTACCACACCCCATAAATCCTTTATGTGTGGTATTATATTTAACAGATTTTTTTACTTTCACTATAACAATAGTGTCGGAGAATCGATGATTATCGTAAGCTCTAAATAACAGGAGAATAAATTCCATTATATCTAGCAGAACTTTCATAATTTTTAGAATGTTTTATTATTTGTTTAGGTCAAATCTTGTAACTGAATTTTAAACCAGTTTCTCCCAACGGATTGAGCTGAAGTAACTTCGGTGACAATGCAATTATAATATGGTACCATGGAGGAGGTCTCATGATGGAGACGGATACTAGACAACGAAACTTCTGAAATATATTATAGTATTGCTTAGACTCATTTGAATTTGCTTGCGATTCCGATTATGAATTTTATAAAAGCTTATTTTGAAAAGGAGCTTGCTTTTGTGAAGCACTAAGTAGGTATGTAATTTTTACTGAGATACATACCCACCTCAATTTCATGTCTATTCGTGTTATATTTGTAAAGTTTTAGATATATTGAGTAAGATAGGATTATATTTTTGTGCATTGCTTGATTATATTTTAATTGATATTTTTTATTATATTTATGTATTTTCCTGTTTGGGTAACACATATTTTTTATTTTATTTTGTTCTTTTTGTTAATAGTTATGTGAGTAGAACCGTTTTTTATTTTTACATTTGATTTGTAGTACTTAAAAAGTGTTGGTCTTGTACTGTAAAATTATACACAATTTTATTGAATTAAACTGAATATGAATTTGATTTGTGGTATTGAGCCCAAAGTTCTGGTTTTCCATTACACCAAAAATATACAATAACTTGCAGTAGAAAAAATGTCTGACCTAGTTCCATTGTTTGTTAGACATAGATTTCGCAATTGCGCTAGAATTTTTAACGAACTCATTTAAAATTCCATTTTATATTCCAGCATTGCAAACTCCGATTCAAACTCGTGCTAGTTTTGCCAACCTAGAAATGCAAATCCAGATAAATTCCCAACGAGCTAAGCGATACAGTTGAATGCAATTTCCCCTTTGACCAGTTCAGATTAAAGGGGTTTGAAAAATCCCAGCGGAAACTTCCAACCTTGCTCTAGTTTCCATTAAGCTGGTTTTGATGTGGGACGATGGGAAAAGGTATTTGTTTGAAATCGCTTTGATATTGTATTGTTGTTTCTTGATCAATTGAGTTGTTAGGTTTTTGTTCGTTGTTCATATTTTTAGTGCAGATAAAATTTTGTACTTATAGTGTCTACAAAATATAGAGGTATATTTACAAGCTGAACAGTTTTAAGTTTGAAAATGAACTTACTCCAAAAAGCTGTGGTTTTGGGATCGGGAGACCACGTGCCGACAATGCAGGATTGCTTGAAGAATGTTGACAAGGCGCGGAGCTCGTTTTCTTTCGGTGATATGCTGTGGTCGTTCATTTTCGGGAAGACGGCGCGTTTCATCAACATTGTTAAGGGGATCTGATAAAATATAGTTTCTAGTTTACTGAAACCATCACCAAAATATATGATCATGCCCAAATCCGTTCGGATGACAAAACGATGCAAGTTCCTAGTGAAAAAACATAAGATGTAGAGTCGATGTCCTATCTAAAGCTATTTATCTTTTCATTACTCCAACAGGCCATCAGTTATTTGCGGTTCCCAAGTCCTTGTAAAACTTGTTTCTGATGTTTACTAATTTAAAGCTTTACTTCTCTTTGTCTGTGCAGCGATTAAAATGAAGTGAGGTTTCTTATGAACAAGACCTTCTCTACTTGCATGGCATTGTTTGGAATACATTATTTTTTATCCCTACATCTTATGTGCCATTGTGTTGTGTTGGTGGTTGAATTACAATCTAACCACAATCTGGTTGCTAACCTAGATCTTGTATAGGTAATGACAATGTCCTACAGAAGTTGGAAGGTACCTAAGTAGACTCTTAGGGTATTTATAGGCATAATATTCCCGAAAAAGATGGGTTTAACCATGAAAATAGAATTTTTCATATGAAATCGAAATTTTCACCATATTGTACATCCCTTAGAATCTTATGTATAAGTAAAAGATGTTTAATTTAAAACTTTTTACCTAAAACTGCAGATGTACTTACTAAATTTCCCTAAAAATGGATACCAATAATTTTTACAAGATTTACTTAATTTTTAAATGCTAAGTTTTAGTTTAAAATCAGATAAAAAAGGATGCGAAGACTTTTCATGAAATTCAGTTTATTGACGTGCCTTTTTTAGAAAACAATATCATTTTTTATTTTTTTTATACTACTAAGGTTGCAAACAAGCATACGGCCCATCTGATGGTAAGCGGTTACCGTAGCCTATGGACGTTTGTAACACCAAAGGCGCTCGCGCGTTGTTGACCCTTTAAAATTTTCAAAACGCCCTTTTTGAAGAACCGCATGCTGTAGTCACTGGGAAAAACATTGGCAGGGAGACCTCACGGTGCTTGACCACATCTCCAAGGTGTGTGGATGGATTCCCTGCCGATGCTGGCGAGCGGTGCGATGATAAAATAAATATTCTCGATGATCCTCAAGTCAAGAGACAAGAGAGACCGTGATGCCTAGCCCAACTTACTATTCATAACGTGTAGGCATGTTTTGTACCTTTTTATAAAGCGACTCTACCTTATTGCGAATTCTATCATCATACCTTTATTGGCAAACAGAGCACGTGTTTAAATAGTTTGTTCCTAACTCAACTCTGACGTGAAGGTCGTTTTGATGCTTATACAATTTTTATTGTAGGGTAATGATATGGTCACTTTTTGTAGGCATTTGTCTTTTTTGTTTCATTGGTTCGTTCTTTGTCACCCTGCTTTAGGGCAGTAATAAACTTGATGTTGGTATAGAAGACTTGAATTGACCATTGCGTGACGATGTTGATATTAGTGTGGTCATTAGAATTTACTGCGCTTGGCAGAGCGATTCCTTTCATTGTGTTCTTGATGCTAGTCGATGGAATAAAAAACATGGATGTAGGTATACTTAGCTAGCTTACTATTATATTTTATTTTGCTATGAGCCTCTGTCGGTGATATTAACTTTTTGGAATATCGGTAGAATGATAAAGAATAAACTTTCTCGCAACTTACTGAAGAAGTTTGACTTGGCAAGTTATACTCAAGAATGATAAGAAACGACTGTTTTGCAAAGCGTTCGTCTTTGCAGAAACTTGTTACTTGCCTTGAACTCGTTGTGGCATATAAACAAACACAGTCTGAACACGTTTACCGATCAGTACAAAAAAGTTTTCCAAGCACGTCTTTTATAAAACCTGTCATTCTTGTAAATTAAGTAGTCAGACACAGAACCAATTTCAATATTAAAATGTAGGGCTTAATATATCTTTGTCAAGTCTGGCTTCTTTAGGGCTTCGGGCCGAACTATTATAATAATTATTTATAATTCGCTAAATCGTGATCAACAAAGAATCTTTAACACTATAGAGGAATTAGATGAGCTTGATGACTTTATTGCTTGACCACGTTTGTTACTCATTTCAATGCGAACAAGAAATATGACTATGAACGCAAACGTATGGTTTTAAAATCTTACCTTGTATCCCACATTTCTGTTAACTCCAGTGTGACACGATTTCAAACCCTTCAGTTGATCTAAACTGTTTATTGGTAGATCCTTGTTCACCACAATGACGGCTTCGTATCGGAATGGTGCTGAAATGAAGGGATTTGTTAGCTCGTATGTGTCTGAACGCGTACTGTCCTGTCTGTTTGATTGTATCAATCGAAGCATAAAATTATTCAACGGATTTTGTATATTTTTGACTTTAAATCTAACTACTTTTTATTCCAGACTTCAGTTCCCTTGGAGAATCATGCAGGTGACACCCCACTTTAGATATCGAGAGTTATGTGTAACTAAAGAGTCATTATCACCATCTTGTGTTTCCTATCGGAAGTCGGTTGGTACCCAGGCCCCATTAGATTAACGAGGGTACGGGTCGTAATCTGCACTGACCTAGTACGGTTCACTTATCCAATTGGTGGAATAAGTGTCACCAAATAGATAAACTATTGTTTCTGAAAAGATATATTTTTACATCACCATTTTAAGGTGCAGTGCAACAGACTTATAAAAAAATCTGATACATAATTTTGTATCTGTCATACGTATGGGGGTTTTAATTCCTCTCAACACTGGTACTCTAATAAAATCTCTTGCTATGGTAGTATTTACCATATAAAATAAGTATAGGACGAGCTGTCAGTTCCGTCTGTTTTCAACTTACTAAATACAATCCATCTTCTAAAAAGGTTGCTTGTATTTTCCCGAAGGATAATTTGGAAAACTTCAACTTCTTATATAGCATTTACCTACAATTCTTAACAAAACTTCTGGTTTATTAACTGGCTGATGGCTTTACCAAGTCACGTCCCATTAGACCTAGATTGAATGACGTCAGCCCAATCACACAGAACAGTATAAAGCAAGAATGAGCGCTGAACTTATAAAAATCGCAAATGCCAGCCTGCTGATTTCCCAAGGGATTCCTCTCACGTCAACTACCTGCTATTATTTATTCTGCGCTGTAACCTAGTACATAGGTACTTTGTATTCCCACACAGTATTTAATATGAACATATACGTCATCAGGTTAGTAGATATTTCGTTTGGGAAGAATATTCAGTAAAGACTTTGCCATTTACTTTATCGGTTCGGCTTGTTTCCTAAGTTTACTGTTTAGTTTTAGGGTATTCGTTCAGTACTAATTGTAAATTTTAAATCTGTTTTATGCACTACAGCGATTGCATCCTTTACCCAGGTAAAACTAAACTTGCCACCAATAAAATATATTCAATCACAAAAGTTAAACACAAATCAGCTGGAGATATCTCATGTCAAACAACACTAACCAGTTTTATTGTATTGGACGCCTTTATAAGTGGGTTAAATTTGACTCCATAACTTTCTCCCTCATTATGTAATTGCATCAGATTTGTAATTACGTAATGAATTTTTATGGAACTAATGGATTGCCTCTTTAGGTAAGGATCATTGGAAACCCTCTGTCTACTCATGGAAACAGACGTGAGATTATGTATGTACCATCAGGTTCCTCATCAGTCCTATACTCCTGGAAGACCACGAAGTCCTGGTTGGGGATTTTGGCGGCGACGTACATATCCTCAGGGTCTACTGGCACCAGGTCGGCTTGGCGTTGCTGAACATAGTAGAGGCAGTCCACTCTACGAAAGACAAAATAGATTGAAGATAAAAATTAGAGATGACAATCGGCGATTGTAAGAATCAAGAGATGTCTAGTAGTAAGAAGAGAGGGGTGACCAATGATGATGTTTTTTTTAATTATTCATCTTCATCATCATCAAATCAGCCAGTCGTCCACTGCTGAATATAGGCCTCCACCATAGATTTCCAGAGATTTATTGTTACCTACCTGATATTAGGATATAAATGTATAGTTTCTCTTCATCATCATCACGGCTACCAGCAACCTTTATTAGGTCGTCTTTTCTTCTTGGGGGTCTTCTCTTACAATAAATATTCTCATAATGTTTGGCCAACAATATGTTAGAAGGTCTGTCAAGGAAGAGGGGGAAATACGTAATTGGGTAAGTACATAATATTCTTCGTTTCGTGGTTTCTTGTGATCAATTTGAATGCAATTTTGCTGAAATATGGGTGACCAATAAAACTTAAGAATCATGGCTAAAATCCAGTTCTTAGAGAAAATTATCGGCAGAATACTAGTTGGATAAGTAATGAAGAACCTGTCTTGGAACCTGTGTATTACCGAAGTACTTATTTATTTGTATCATAACGAAAATTATTGTTTTACTAGTTTCCGCCCGCGACTTCGCACGCGTGGTTTGTCAATAAAAAGCAGACAATGTCTCAATCCAGGTCATAGTCATAACCTATCTTTAGGCCAAATTTCATAGAAATCGGTCCAGCCATTTAGTTGTGAAAACATAACAAGCAGACAAACAGACAGAGAGATAGAGTTACTTTTGAATTTATAATATTAGTATGTAGGTACCTCATGGTTATTGTTCATATTTTTCGTTCGACGAATTTCTTTAAAAATATGATACGAAGGTACGTAGAATCAGACAGTTACTTAGAATGTAGGTAAGTATTTCATAACATAGATATCTATATTGTTATGGTTCAATGACCTCCAACTTAGTTTCTTAACTGTCGGTATTTTATTAAAGGTGATATACCTACATGCAAAGTACATGTACCTAGGTGTCAACATCATTATTAGCTAGTAGCTGAACATAGATCTACCCACAGATTTTCAGAACGATGCGGCCTGCCAACGACTCATGTGGTCCTACTAAAGGCTAACCAATTAGGTACAATTTTCCAAGATTGGTTCCAATTTATGTGTTACATTGATGGGTTAGCGTATTTTAAACTACCTTTGATATTAACTAGTTGTTATCAAAGCTTAAAATGTCAGAGAAGCTGTAAAGCGATTTGATTAACACGTCTATTTTATATCTAGGTGCAAGGCATAACTTAGAAACTAAAAGTAAAAATAAATAAATTCTAAATAGCTTACCGATCTCTAGCAGATATACATTCAATTTGGGCCTTGGATTTTGTAGGAACTTCCAGCATTTCCTCACACGCCTTTAGATACTGCGCCGGCACACATATTTTGTCTAAACGGAAACATGACAAGAAAACAGGTTAATATTTTTTATTTTAGCAAAGTAAACCTACCTATGTAGTAAAAATAATTAATTGTTATTATTTCGTCACAAATCTACATCGGCAGCGTTCTCTTCTCGATCCATGTTCTATATTTAAATTTAAATAAATTCTTTATTTATTTATTAAAAAGGTAGAGATTCTATTGTTTCGTAGTTTGAAAAAGTAGAGGGTTGAAACATACATGACGATATTTTGGCGTTAGCACAAATACAGGTCAAGGCTATCAAAAATATGATTTTTAAAGCCATGATGGTCAATGCGACCACGCGCGTCCGTCGATAAACAAAACTGAATCTTAAAACAGCGGCTTCTTATTATATTAGCGCAATACATATCTTCATTGTTAGGTATGCTCAAAGATATCATACTCGGGTAGTTACCTTTAACTACCATAATGTAAGTAAGCTATGTGAATGTCTCAGTACCTATTTAGATATGAAGCACATATCAGTAGATTGTTCTGTAGGTATACCTATGTAATATAGCCTCTAAGTAGGTAACTACTGCGGAATGTTGTGGAAGGCACTTTTTGTACAACCCCGCGTGTGTAGCCATTTGTCTCAGCAAATGCACAAAATCGAGCGACGAAAAAAAAAAACATTTGACACACTCGTGGGAATAATGAGCTTGTGATACATGCCTGTCAAATTATAGCAAAAATTAAAAATGAATCTGTCAAACATCATTGTGTGTTTTTCAGGAAATATGGATAAAAGTAATTAAATATGGATTGGATTCATTGCAATAATTGTTTTGTTCAGTTAGAACCCGGAATCACTCTACATTTGACATCATGTGGCCATATGTTTTGCAACAACTGTTTGGACAATGGTTTGTACTATTTACTACTATGATAAACGACTAATACTAAAAATAACAAAAAATACCTATAATGACTGATTTCTTAATTTTAGATACAAAAGAAGGCACTTGTTCAGTATGTCGCGTGCCGTGCTCTATCATGAAGCTGATCCCCGACGTAAGTTTTATCACAATATGTTCGTTTCTTTAGTATGCTATGATTTTTAAATACTATTTTGTGAATAGATGAAACAAGAAATTCAAGATTATTTTACCGAGCCAGAAGAAATGATTAAGAAATGCGGCGAAGTTTTACAGTTTCAGAAGCAACATAGACGTCGATTGGTCTCCTACTTATTACAATCGGTAATAACTGTCACTTTTACTTTGTTTGTACAATTACTTACTAGTTCGAAAATAATAGTTATTATTTTTAGACAAAAAAGTTTTACAAAGCAAGAACGGAACTGAAACGGGTCACAGAAATCTGTCAAAAGCAACACAAACAGTTGAAGGACGCTCAAAAGACCATTAAAAACTTGGAAGCACAGCTGGAAAGTCAATCAAGTAAGTTATAAACAATTTAATTGCCTAAACTTGCTCTACCACTTACTAATTAGACTATCTACGAACATAAAAGGCTTTCGTACATGCCACTTATCTTCGAACCCTTTCACCACAGTCCTTTTATTTGAGGCCTTTTATGCCTCCGTATGAATAAATCAGAGAGACGATGAACAACGCGTGAACTTGGACATTAAGGAATTGGAATTTGAAGATTTACTTACTTATGCAACTATGATTATTTTTAAAACTCATCATTTGATTTTGCGGTATTTTTTCTCTCTTTCTATTTCAAATGTTAGTTAAGAACCACAAAGGTTGATTTAAAGGCTTATTCTAAAGTTGAACGAAGGAATAAACAAATCATCTTTCAAAACTAAATTAAGAATGTTATTTTACAAAACATTCTGAGTGAAACCAATGTCTGCAGAGCAAATGTCTCCATTCAACATCCCTATATCCCCGGGCGCCAATCTGTCTCCGAGCTTCTTACAATCCACGCCTACGTTCAAACGGATAGCGAAAAGCACGCCTTTTTCCGTAAGTTTTCATTTATGAAAAAACTGTAGAGTAGTCGTTTCACGTAAGGCGCTGACCAGACAAAAAAGGGCGAGGACGGGGCGAAGACGTGACCCTTTTAAACTAAACTAGCTAGCTTCGCACGCGAGGTTCGTCAATAAAAACATTATCCCGTTCTGTGCAGTCTGGTTAAAAGTAGCCATGCCCCAATCCCGGTCATAATCTATTTATATGCCAAATTTCATCGAAATCGGTCAAGCCGTTTAATCGTGAAAACGTAGCAAACAGACAGAGTTACTTTCGAATTTATAATTTTAGTGTCAGAGTATGGATGTGAAGCGTTAATCCTGCTGCGTACCGTTGTTATGTCGCGACGTTTCTTTACATTTTGCAAAGAAAGTACTTCAATAAGATGGCAACCTTTTTTGTTCCCTCTGCGGTTGGCAGGTATCTCTTAGCATTAAGCCCACATTTTGTAAATTGTATGTGTATTTTGAGCAATAAACTATTAAATAAATAAATCCACGTCTTCGCCTTGTCCTCGCCTTACGTCTTTTCTATTATATCTAGCCTGAACACTTCTATGCGCGCTGGTATACTTAATAGTTTGTATTGTTCGGAGTTAAACTTCGCGAACTTACTTCCATGCCGCTCACCAGCGCTCTTTTCATGTTATACTAACTTGGTTAATTTGGTTTAAATTAACCAATGAACCTAGCTCGGGCAATATCTAAATTGCAAACACATATTTTCTAATTCATATTTTGTCATCGTAGACTGCATCATCGCTTACCATCATGCGAGATAGTGGTCAAACGCTAGCCTATAAATTATATAAAAAAAAATTTTGCACACCTAACTTACGAGTACAGGGTGTTTGGTGGAACGATGTAGAGATTTTTGTCGCCCATATGACCAATTTCTCAGTAATTAGCCACGTGTAAGCGGACTATGACTTATTATTTAGTAGACGATTGACCCGATTGACCTCTTAATTTACATATAAAAAAATCATGTGTGTTATTTGTTCAGAAAAGCCTCTTATCCAATTTTTACAATATTAATACCTATTCTATCTTCGTTACCAATTCATATCAATCATGTTTTCTCTTATCCATATTCCCTTTGTTTTTCTTGTACATTTTCCTCATAACATATCAACGGGACTCCCCTTATCCAATTGTGAATTTGTGATACGAAACAAATTGTCTTATAACGATAACGCAAATATTCTCATTGGATACAGCAATATCAGTCTGCCCTTGTGACCCCGCAACGGATAAGCAAACAGCGTTCGAGCAGTTTAATCGGACACAGTCAGGTGAATTACTTTTTATTGTTTACTAACTTCTCCCCATGTATTTGTTCGATGAAATTCTGAATATGCCTTTATGTTGCTAACAGGCTTAACAAGGCGATTCTCTAATAAACGTTAGAGCATAACCTGATAGTGTAGTTAGCCTTTATCAACAGGAAATACATTAATTGAAAATGCAGATATACTAAGCGTGTTCTCTCACGCTGCTTTTTTCTTCACTGTGTTGAGCACATGTAAATGTGCACAGAAAAAGTTATGTCATTTCTCTAAAGAATACACAAAACTTTATAAAAATTACACGACATCTTAGATTGCTTTGCAATATATCTAACCTAACTATATTAAAGTATGTAATGTACCTACAGGGGCCGTTCAAGTATTACGTAAGCAGATTTATTACAATTATTTACCCCCCCCCCCTTCCCATGCTTACGTAAACATTGGTATATGCATTTTTCTTTTAATGTAAGCATTCTGTTTGTTTATTGATTCATGAGCAGCAGTTATAATTCTAGAAATAAGAAAATAAGCTTAGGATAGAGGACTTCAACGCACATAATATTCATTTAATCAAACTTATTGACACGGTATTCAACATAGAGTAAGAAACAAATATTATAATCTTTAGTAATATTACGAACAAAACAAAATTCTTTAAAATTTTTGGTATATTTGCTGATCAATGTTGTGTGTCTGCTCACTCAATAAGCAAAGCATGGACCCCCCCCCCCCTCGTAGTGCTTACGTAATACTTGAATGGCTTTCCCACAGGAGTAAAAATCATATTAATTCGGTTTAGAGAATGTTTATTGCCTTAAGAACTAAAAAAATTTACTTACAAGGCAACTTAATTAAATATAGTATTTTAATACATATTATTTTGAGTAATTTCGTCTAAATTGGTCGGTTTTTATGAAGTTAACTGAAAAATTATAAATATCAATACAAACTTTCGCAATTATTTTATTTGTTGGTTGGGGTACTACTACTCGTAATAATGGCCTACTACTGTACCGGTCAGTTGATTACATAAAAAGTCAATTGATAATTTCAGTGTAAAGAGCAAATATTTTTTTAAAGGTAGAATTGGAGAGTTGACGTAACATGGGAACGACCTCGGTGGCGCAGTGGGCGAATAGCCGGCTGAGACGCAAGAGGTAGCGGGTTCGATTCCCGCCGCGGAACAAATGTTAGAATGATCCACAGACATTTGTTCCTGGTCTGGATGTTTTTCTATATATTATAAGTATATATTTACAAAAAAAAAAAGTATATAAGTATTCTATCAGTTATCTGCTTCCCATAGTACAAGCTCTGCTTAGTTTGGGGCTAGATAGCGCTGTGTGAAATGTCCAGCAATATTTATTATATTTATCATATTTATTATATTTATCATATTTATTATATTTATTATATGGGAAATAAGTGATACTGTCGCAAAATCAGGTTAACTTCAATGTCAGAACTCTATTAAGATAAATAATTACCACAGAAAAATTAAACACCTGCTAAACACGTTTAATTAATTCCAAAACAAAAACATTTATTGACTGCCTCCGTGGCGCAGTGGGCGTATAGCCGGCTGAGACGCAGGAGGTAGCGGGTTCGATTCCCGCCGCGGAACAAATGTTTGCATGATCTACAGATATTTGTTCCGTGTCTGGGTGTTTTTCTATATATTATAAGTATGTATATACAAAAAAAGTATATAAGTATTCTATCAGTTATCTGGTTCCCATAGTACAAGCTCTGCTTAGTTTGGGGCTGGATAGCGCTCTGTAAAATGTCCAGCGATATTTATTTATTTATTTAAACACGTGTTTAAAGGGTGTTTTACTTGTTCGTGGTAAGCTCATAATGTTTCATTGTATTACCACATTTACTACACATAATCAATAGGATTACAGCAAGACTATAAAAGCGTCCTTTGTACTTGATCATTAGGAAATTGAACTATAGGTATTTCATTATTTAACCGCAGATTTTTATTATTTCAGCGTTCAAACACATCGAACAAAATATCGTCGACCGTGTTAACGCCGCCCACTCCGGAGTCGGCAGGGTACACCAACTTTATAAAGAATCTCTAATGGTATCCGTACTACATCCGGAGCTTGCGATTATGCTGATGCGATTATTTTTATTCTACCATCAAACACTGGCTCAATGTACCAACAAGCCATGCCAAAAATAAAAATGTAGCTGAACTCTTTGCTGAAAATAAAATATGAATATGAGCGCTTTAAAAATAGAATCGAAATTCAAATTTCATAAGAAATAAGAATAAGAACGGATACCGAACTTTTTTTTAGTGAAAGAATAGGATGTCACTTTGATTATGAATGTTGAATGAATTGTTTGCATTAGGTATTTTTTGTGTTGCTAACTCATTTGATGTTCTAGGTATGTTAGTGATGACGATGAATCAGGCTTCTTCACAAACAGCCCTTTGCATCTATCGCCACGGATATTGTACTGCAACGGTTCTGGCAAATGTTCATTCGGTAAAAACAGAATGAAGATTATGAATAATTTCAACTGATTTGTAAATTACAACTTGTTTTATGTTTTGTTCTCATTAATAATTTAATGTGCATGTTTTAAAATATCGATTGGACTTTATATGGAACTTGAAGCTTAAATTTGCACGTACTTAAGTATGCATGTTATCTAAATGGTTGATTAATAAACGTTCTCAATGTCTATAATCTTGTATCAATTATATAAACCCTCCGTGGCGACTTACGATATTGCGGGATCCATTTCCGCTGCGGGATAAATGTTTGTATGATTTGCAAAATTATTTGTACCAAGCCTAGTAATTGTACCATGATAGTACAAAAACCACGTAGAGTCATAGTAGAGCCATATAGGAAAATGTTACTTGAGTCATTGAGCCAAATTTTGACTTTAGTCAAGTCAAAATCTGGCTCTATGACTACAAGAATTTTCCGGATATTTTGAGCATTTCAAAATATTCCTTTCCTCTAGGGGTAGTTAGGGCATTATATTAAACTCTTTATAAAATGACAACTCCATAAATCATTGCAAAATTAATTTAATCGTTCAATAGCAAAAATCTGTCTCTATCGTAGTCTTATCAATGGATGGGCAGGATTCCTTTGTTCTGCTGGTATCCTCCAGTGGCCTCTTGGTGGCCATGCACCGAGTGAGCTCCAAGATTGTTGAATTTCTCCAGTTGTTCAGCGCCACCATTGTATCCCTTTTGCAGAAATTCACCCTGTAAAAAAAATCAATAAAAATCATGTTGCTCAACTTGTAAATGTATAAATGTGTAAAATAATAAATAATAATAATGTTATAAATTCGGAGTAATAAGTACGAACCACTTTAGGCGCAATGAACAATTATAATTCATTTGTTCTATAAAACATGGGTTCATTCCATGATAAAAAATAAATAAAAGATAAATAACCATGATTAGTTTATAGCATGTGAAAGTACATTTTCACAGAACCCTTAATTTTGATGACCTCTGTGGTTCAGTTCAGTGGCCGAATAGTCGGTTTAAACGCTGTTAGGTATAGGGGTCCATACCTACTGATCATATGCTTCGTTGGTGGGTATAAGAGGTATAGTTAAAATCTGTTTACTAGGGTTTTCTCTCTCACTAGTTCTGTAACTTCAAAACACACCTACAACTAGTAAGATTTTTTGATGTAAGTAGTATAAAATTAAATGCTTGCATAACCTGCAAATATTTGTTCGGGTCTGGGTGCTGTAGAACCATGTTAGGTACTCGTTTTTTCTGATACCCACGGTACAGAAAATTCTAGTGTAAGGCGTTGTTTTATATTTTGCTTCATTGTACAACTTTCCAGTTGAACTATGGGTAGATTTATATTATTTACGTACCTACTAGGTTAATATGTAGGTAGATACATGTAACGTTCCGTGAGAAAGAGTTTTCATAATACGTTGGTGCTAAATGTAATGAGTACTGCCGGCTACCGACTTACTAGAATAGCAGTTTGCCGTTTAGTGGTTTCATCAAAGGCATTACGGTATCATAAAACTCAGTTTTATACCCAGGCTAGTGTCTGTTCAATTTCAACATTGTGCTGCTGAAATTAAATTTTATGATCCGTAAACTGCCCAGTCTGTTAAATGTTTTTGAAACGCAATCTATTTATGGAATCATAAAGTAGATTTATAATACCAGAAATGACCCACTTTTTCATACTATTTCATACTTTTTCATGAAAGGCTATATGAGGGATTCATATTTTAACCACATTGGTTTTTTTATCAACTTATAGGAACGGCTTTGAACTAGTGACCTAATTCATAAGACGACCAATAAAGAACTAGAAATACGAATTTAAAACCTTTCCCCAAATTGTTGTATTTGATTAGTAAAAAATACTTTGAAAAATAGGTAGAGTTGCGCATACACGGGCATATCGTACACAAGGGTTCAAAGTCTAAACTTACTTTGTTTGCCTTCGCATCATCGATCTTCTGTTCCGAAATGTGATGCCCCTCTTTTCCTTGCGCGTTTGCATCAAGAATCTTCTCTTCGTGAGCGCCCTTGAACCCTTGCTGCGAATTCTCGCCGAAGGACCCAGTATTTTGCCCAGCCACTTTATGGTCGGCTTCGTCATGAGCCTCATCGTAGAAGGTTTCTGATTTCTCTTCCTCATTCTTACTGCTAGATGACTTGAAACCCTTGCTCACGTGACCCTTTTTATGGCTTTTGGCCTTTTTTAATTGTTCATCGTTGGCACCTGAAAGGAGAAAACAGTTTGGAGGATGTGGAGCCAGTAAATGGATTTCAGTGATCTATCTTATTGTCTTTATCAAAGTATATAGTTATTAGTGTCTGAAAACTTACCGTGTTTATCAAACTTCTGACCACCTTCGTAGAACTTTTCATCACCAGCCGCTTTTTTTTTGGCTTCTTCATCCTTGTAGAAGCTGGACTCTCCTTTCTCAGCCTTTGCAGCAGCCGCAGCCTGTTGGAATCCTTCCTGGCCATGCTTGGTTTCTTCCTCGGCTTTCTTTTCTAGTTTCTCCAAGTTTTCACCAGCATCTTTCTTTTGGGCTTCATCGTAAGCCTTTTTGTCTAAGTATCCGCCAGCAACTTGAGCTCCCAGCAGAGGGTGGTATAGTATTCCACCGCCAAGACCACCTCCCAAGCCGATGCCTCCGGCTCCGATCCCACCAAGTCCTGAGTTGATCAGTCCAACACCATTACCCACACCAATTCCGCCAATGCCACCACCTCCCAAACCTCCAACACCACCTAGTCCATTGAGTCCAATGCCCAATCCGTGTCCCAATCCTTGACCCAATCCTTGGCCGAGTCCGATGCCTCCGTACCCGAGGCCGCCAAGTCCTATTCCTTGACCCAATCCTTGATTCAGGCCAATCCCGCCAAATCCTCCAATTCCGCCAACTCCAGCGACTGTGTTCAAGACAGTTGATGCAGCACCTTCGATTTGTTCCGGGTAATCTTCACTTTCTTCCACTTCGTAACTATCGGATAGGGGTAAGCCTGTCTTCATATCAGTCCCAATGGCGTCCAGGCGTTCCTTCACATAGTCATAGGGGGTCTTCTCGTCGGATAACTCAACTTTGACCGCCGCGCAGACGGCGATTGCTGCAAAAGCAATGATTTGCGATAGCATTGTCGACGTTATAATCTTTGCACAACTGATGACATTTTCTGGTTGCAGCACTTATTTATACTGAGGTAAAATTCGGTGGAACGGATTATTGTCTGCTGTGTCAGTTCACGTCTGCGTCCGGATCCAGTCGTTTCCTTCCTGAGGTATTGTTAGACTGGCTCTAATGAGAACGACGAATGAAATAAAACAATAAGAGTGGTCAAAGACCTTGCTTTCCAGTTCATTGGTGGCGGCACCGGGTCGTTTACGCAACCACCCAAGTCGCTATGGGTGACACATTTTCATATGAATGATTTCCATAATTTTGCATCATGTTTTCGGGAAAAAGAATTCCTTGTTTCGTTCCCTCGGGCCTCAGGACGGTTGGATTCTGATTAAAAAAATATGTTGCTTACCTAGCCTTCCAGTGAAGTATTGAACGGTTTCTGATTGTCGTGAAATGTAAGGACAAGTCTATCAAAATTACTATGGTAACAAGGTAATTAATTGATTCTGCATTATGAGCATGACCTTGGTTCAGTTCTGTCGATTTCACGTTTTTGTTTTCTCGCTAAAATATATGTCGAGGGCTTCAACAAAGGTTATAGCAAAAGAAATGCTGGGTGGTGGTGCGACGGTTGTGAGTTACATTTGACCGACAATAGTCTACGATTTGACCGCTATAAATAACCAACTAGAAATCATTTTAAGATGCAAATTTTACTACTTTCGTGCAGCAAGAGCTTTAAGTATTTAGTAGCACGCATGATAGAAACGAATACTGGATTAAACGCTCGCTAAGTTACTAGCTCAGCTTGTTCCAATTTACATTATTCTTATTAAGCTTGGTAAATATTAAATAGTTACGAAACACTTTCTTGTGAAAGAGTCTGTTAAGTTTTAATAATCTCTCTTTCTAAAAATAAAATTCTTTCTAATAATCTTTTTCATTGTCCCTTTCAACAAATTACCCACCCGATCGTCTGTCACATTTACGACCGGTTAATCCCATTGACTCGTTTGAAGTCATCATCATCAACATTCGTTAAAGAGTAGGTACATAGGTACCCATTGCATTAGCTGAGTAATACTTTAACTGAGTCATACGTAGGTAGTACCAATATTATTACTCTGTGCTGTGACCTACATTGTCTCTACGTTTCTACCATTACTACAAACTTTTCTTTCTCGGATCGCTGGTACCCAGTTGTTCTATTCAGCGGTATTTTAATATGATAAATTACAGAAGCAAATTAAAATACCTAATTATGTATCTAAATGAGCCCATTGAAGGGGAGGAAATATAAACTTTCAGTTTTCACAGCGCCTGACGGTAGTTAAAAGCAACAAGTTTGAAATTGCGCAGCGTTTATAAGCCGGCGCGGGGTTAATCTACTTTTACAACTTCGCCCAGTAGCAAATTAGCCGTTTGATGAAGAAATGTTATGCTTGTGTTGTCAAAAGCAGTTAACCGTTCTACTGTTTATAAAGTTTACCGTTCAGTTGTTAACTCCTAAGATCGTCTTTCCTACCTAAATAAGTTTACTTCGGCTCCTTCGGTATATCAGGAATTTTAAATGCACTTACCGTAGCCTTGCACGCTTACGATACAATACTAAGGCAAGCAAACGGTCCAATAAACATCTTATTTGTAGGTTACAAAATTTTTCCTGGATTTGACGTAATTATTGTGAAAATATGCTAATATGATGTTGATGATGATGCCCCTGTATAATTTCTTTACCAATCTTGTTAAGATTACCTACCTGTTCTGGTTATCTGATTATTTTAGTGTTTTAGGGTTCCGTACCCCAAAAGGATAAAAGGAATCCATAAAAGATCACTTCGTTCTCCGTCTGTCTGTCTATCTGTAAATACCCTTTTCTCAAAGTAATATCAAATACTTAGGTCTACGTTCTCTTGGAGATGTAAAACAATCATGTTTCTAAGTCAACGCAATCGAAAATAGGCCATTATGTCGCTTATTTATGACACTCGCAAATGAATCAAAACCTTACGAGTACTTCCCGTTGGCCTGAAATCATGAAATTTGGCAAGAAACAAGGTCTCACAGCACAAGTCAATAAAAAATCCAAGAAGTGGTGATTTGTACCTGGTTATATATCGCATTTAATAAAATATTTTTACGGAACCCTCAGTGCGCGAGTCAGACTCGCACATGTCCGGGGTTTTGTTTAATAAATGGTAATTCACCAGTCACGTTTCCTGTAATAACAAGAACGTCTCCAAACAAAAAACTAATCGAAAAGTTTCCAGATTTTTCCAGAGTTTCGACAGGACGGTTCACTTGCGGAAGGAAATAAACACCCGATCCAATTTATCAGGCAATTAGCTCGGGAAATGGAGTTGTTTTCACAGGATCTGTAACTAATGTTTATTGTTTACGAGCTTTATCCATTTAATTAGATTTCTAGAATCGAACAAGTAACTTTTTAACAAAAATATAACCGACTTTAAATCAAATCAATATTTTTATTTGCAACACTTCATAATTACTAAAAATATAACAGCATATTTTTGTACTATAAATATATTATAAATATAACAATATATATAACAGTATTGACGACCTCCGTGGTACAGTGGGTGAATAGGCTGAGACGCAGGAGGTAGCGGGTTCGATTCCTGCCGCGAAACAAGTGTTTGAATGATTTACAGATATTGTGGTTCTGTCTGGATGTTCTGGGTCTGGATGCTACAAAAAAAAAGTATATACCATTAGTTATCTGGTTCTCATAGTACAAGCTCTGCTTAGTTTGGGGCTAGATAGCGCTGTGTGAAATGTCCAGCCATATTTATATTTATGTCAACACTATAGATAAAACAACATAAAACTTAAAGCTAACCAAACTTTTGAACTGATTTTGATGGCATTTCTATGGGACTAATTTGAAAGTATATTAAAAAAAAAATTGTAAATCGGTTTATAAATGACGGAGTTCTAAAGTAACAAACATTAAAAAAATGCTTCTTCGTATACCGGGAAAGTTCCCCTTTTTGCTCTTTGTTTATTTTACTATCGATCACAAAATCCATTCTAGGATTATCTTAGCCCAAAGCTGACCTCAACGGTCACTGATCTTACGCAGGGTGACTGAAAAATAACTAGTATCACGATGAACGAACAGAATTAGAAAAGTTAAAAGATCATGGCGATTGTCAGAAGTAGGTTCAAAGAGTCAACCGGCCTTGAATTCAGAGTATTTGAAAGCTCATGAATTTCATAGTATGATGCGTTCTTACTTTCCGAAAGCGAACTTTATTTCAGTGGGATCATTTCATGAATTCCAACTACATTCTGAATTTGAGGTGAAATTTTAGGTTACCAATACTGTGTTTAATCTCATCATCATATCAGCCATAGAGGCTTCCCTCACAGATTTCAAGAGTGATCCATCTTGTGCCTGCACCCAACGGTTCCCAGGTTTTATCAGATTGACTTTCCATCTGTTGGGGCACATTCTGATGCTCATGACGTCACTAGAGTTTCCGTACTAAAAATTCTTTGATTAAGCGTCCTACTTCAAAGTTGGTAGTGCTCCCCACCTGTAATCGAGCATTAGATTCAAAATCAGATGTAAAATGTAGGTTAAATTTGTGTTTAACGTTGTAGGTATTGTAAAACATCAAACAGCCCTCGTCATAGTACACTGAGCGACCTTGAACCTTTTTATGAGGCCCAAAATGAGATACTACGTTTCTGTGCCATTTAACACACACTGATCAAATACTTTCGTTGATATTTTATATCTACAGTAGTTTACTTGTGCTTATTCCTTTGTAGGTTCTATTATATCCGATGACTATTCTAAAAAAAACTTCATCTAGATACATAAATATTTTAACGCCAATATTGTGACCAAGTCATTCAACCTCATCACATTTTTCATTCAAAATAAGAGCTCCTCGGCTTAGGGAACACTTTCCGAGACCTCGACTGAGAGACCTAGCCTATCTCTAAGAAGTTTCCAAGTTAGTAGAATAACGTTCGCCGAGGCTAATAAAAAAACCTTTTAAACTAGTGGTTCTCCCCGAACTGAGATCTCGCGAGTCTACTATCAAAAAAAATAGTATTCGTAATCTTTGACTACCAAAATAGTCCCACGAAATAAATAATCAACTTACTTGACCTACAGTTTCATTCAAATTACAGGTAACGGGAGTTCATGTTAATTGGTTACCCTTTTTTGGGGTACAAATTGCAGTTATTCTAGTTTTCAGACTTTTGCCTATATTTGTGATACTTAAGCTGTATAGCATACCAAATTACAGCACTGTGGAGTCACTGGTTTACCACTGGTTGGTTGGAGTTTTGTCAAAGTTTAGTTTTTATTAGGGCTAATAACTACAAAAACTTTATTAAAAATAAAAACGGGGTCGAAATGTACTAATGAATACCTTTCATTTGACGTCTCACTTGACCTAATAGTCTAATTTTTTTTACCCCTCTTGAACCCCAATATCTCAACAACCCCCCCAAAAATTTTTAGTTCATTGAGTCACACCAAAATTGTGCCATCATTACCTACCTATATACCAAATTTCACAATGATCGGATAAACGCTTCGAAAAGTATCCTCGGACAAACAAACATACATACCTACATACATACAACGCCGATTTGCCCAATTTGATTTGGAGATCTCGCTTCGCTCGATCAATTACGCGGGTAGAACTACGATGTTTTCTAGGTTCTAACAGCAACATCGGGAGTACGAAAAGTTTTCGGTTGTTTTTTTTTTATAAATAATAGGCTAGCGTTTGACCACTATCTCGTCTGATCTCTCGCAGTCTACGATGGTACACGCTTGCCTAGAAGAAACCTATTTACTCGCGACTTGAAGATCCCTAGGTTGTAGTTATCAGAAAACACAGACTCAGGCAAGGCGTTCCACTCCTTGGCGGTGCGCATAATAAAGGTGGAGAGGTTTAAAAAAAATCTACTTTTTAGTTAAAAACTTTTGAAGCAGAATTACGAAGTTTTCTGGGTTTTTGTCTACCTTGAGATATAGAAAAGCTTTTTTCTTTTACAACGTTTTCAACTTTTTTCGTAATTTATTTTGTGGTGACGTTCTTTGATGTTTTGAAAACAATATCATCTTGAAACTCTGAACCCGACTCGTAAATAATGAGGTTTTGGTTTCGGATGTTGTTTGCACCGCATTGGAAACACATACGTAATGAGCCTTCCACTCCTATTCAACTCGAGTATCGAGTGCTATTAGCCAATTGACATTATGCCGATATCAGACCTGCTCGACTCAACAGCATTTCAATGAGAATATGCTCAACATCGTAAATTAAAGCCTAAATTCAATTTCGATCACATCATCATCATAACAAACCTCTACTTTCTACACATAATATCTAACTAATAATAATATATAAGTAGGGTTAGTAAACATAATCAGGGAAATCAGGAATTTCAGTTTAAATTCTTTAGAATACAATAGAATAGAATAATCCTTTATTGTACACCAGGAATACTTTAAAAAAAAACTAATTTAAGCTAAGTAAAGTACAATGGGCGGCCTTATCGCTGAAAGCGATTTCTTCCAGGCAACCTTTGGATGGAAAGTAAATAACGGAGCAGACGCTTTCTCTTTCCACTTACGAAGGTTTTTTTTAATATTTAAATAATAATATTATATAATATATTTAAATAATATTTGGATATTTTTATTATTTATTTATTTTGTTTCTTATCTTCTTGTTATTTGTTTTTCAATGTATTCATGTAATGTTCGTAGCTATTTATTCTGCGATCCGTGTATTTTATGTATTGGGTATTTTCTCGTTTATTTTGTCTACATGTTATTTTTTATTTTAAATTTTCTATTAGTTATCTTCTCAAATAATCGTGTCGTCACCTAGGCCCTGTCAGAAAACCAGCGCTGCATCGTATCCACCGGGGTACGAAACAGCTTATGCTGAGACAGGGACCATTTTGTCCCCACGCAACACCATCATTTTCTGTCAGTTTTAAAACTTATTTTTACTGTGTTATGTCTTTTCCTTTGTTGCTATTGTGTGTGATATCATGTGGGTTCAAATAAATGTATTTTCTTTCTTTCTTTCTTTCTTTAATGGGCAGCGGTGCACAGAGTATATTTACAAACGAATGATATAATCTATATAAAAATTATATCAAATAAAAACTGTAGGTACTTATAATCCTAATACATAAATAAATACCTAAAGATAGACTAATATATACCCAAATAATAACCCAAATCTTACGGATATTCTAAAATGAGGACAATAAAATAAAATAATAAATAAATAAATAGGTAACTCAAATGACAAGAAAGCTAGGCATTAAGGTAATGCTGCTTTAATCTCAGCTTAAAAGAGTGCTGTGAAGGAGCCCGTCTAATTTCCACAGGCAAAGCATTCCACAAGCGCACTGCTTCGACAGTGAATGATTTCCCGTAGAAGGAACTAGAGTGTACGGGTGTTTTGAGGGATAAGTTTTCCGATGACCTGAGAGTAAAAGTATTGGAAGAATGGAGATAAGCAAACCTCTCTTTAAGATAGCAAGGAGAGAAGGGATTGAATAGAATAGAATAGAGAAGAGACAGAATATGAGAATCACGGTGAAGGCGAATAGGGAGCCACTTGAGAATGATGCGATAAGGGGAAACATGGTCATATTTGCGCAACCCAAATATAAACCTGATGCAGAAGTTCTGGAGACGCCCAAGCTTATCTAGCTGCTCTTCTGTCAGATCTAGGTAGCAAGCATCCGCATAGTCCAACACAGGTAGAAGAAGGGATTGTGCAAGTGCAATTTTGGTGGTAGTTGGGAGAAAGTTCCGCAGTCGTCTCAGTGAGCCTGCAGAGGCAAAAAGTTTTTGAGAGGTGAGGTTTAATTCAGGAACAAGTTTTCCACAACTTGTAGATATAATCATAAGTACCCACTGCTGGGTGTAGGCCTCCCTTTGTAAACGCCACCCTTCCCGGTCTGTGCTGCGCGCATCCAGGAGTTGCCCGCGACTTTCTTTATGTCGTCGACCCACCGCGCCGTCGGACGTCCTGGACTACTTAGGTCTGTTCTTGGCCAACATTCGGTCAAAGATTTACTCCACCTGCCATGACCTCGTCTAGCCAAGTGTCCTGCCCAGTTCCACTTGAGTTCCACCACCCTTGTTCCGACGTCTTGGACTTTCATCTGGCGTCGGATTTCGGTATTGGGAACTCGATCCAGCAGGTTGATGCCAAGCATGGCGCGCCCATGGCTCTCTGTGCAACTCGTACTTTGTACACAGTTTTCTTAGCGAGAAACCATGTTTCGGCACCGTAAGTCATTGTTGGCAGGACACAATCGTAGATGTAATGAATGTTATTTATAAATATTAATTAGTAATAAATAAAAGGAATCCCACAAATTAATAAAATTATTAAATCAATGCTACATACAGAGCCGTACTTTCAATGGCGTCTAGTTCAACTTTCCAATTCAAAAAGTGTTCGATGTTTATAATAGAACTTTATTTCAGGTAACAATTAGACAAGTTAAGTAACAGTGCCCATCATCGGCCACAGGATATGCAATGCTGAGCATAAGCCTTCCCCATAGATTTCCAGAGCCACCGATCTAGTGCGGCTCCCAGCAACCTTTATCAGGTCGCCTTTTCATCCAGTGGAGGACCGTCCTACGCTGCACTTTCCAGTACGTGGTCTCCACTCTAGAACCTTTCTGCTCCAACGGCCGTCAGTTCTTCGAGCTGCCCCGCTCACTTCCACTTCAGCTTGCTAATCCTCTTGAGTATGTCTGTGACCTCCGAGATCCGTAGGTAAACCACCTACGGATCTCCTTATTTCTGATGTGACAGTGTCGAATACCATATAGACAAGTCAAAGTCAAAATTCATTAAAATTACAAGGATCACTTTTAAACGTCAATTTTTTTGCCTGTTCCTTCGCGACCAAGCCAGGAAAAAAAGGCAAGAAACAAGGATGGTTGTTTTTTTAATGACCCCTTATAAAAACATAACAATACAGAAAATAAATTACGTATATATTGTAACATGTTGAACGAGTTGGAGCAATTTCAATCCCAAGCTTCTCTATCATCTAAATAATCCGATATTTTATAATAGGTTTTTTTATAAAGATTTTGTTTAATTACGTTTTTAAATTTGTTAATTGTTAATTTTTGTACATCACTTGGGAGTTTGTGATAAAAGCGTACACCTTGGTTTTTAAACGATTTACTAACATTATGGGAGTCTACAAGTGACAACAGCGAGTTTATCTTTATTTCTAGTATTAAACTTACGATTATCGCTATTTTTCTTAAACAAATTACTATTTTTGTGAGCATACATCAGATTTTCACAGATTTCATAGAAAGCACATGATATAGTCTTTAGAACTAAATACTATCTTAGCACAGTTAAAAATGGCACGTTGTTCCGTATGCTTGAATATATTTTCTTCGCACCAAATCGTGCCATGGAAAAGCCTCGTTTTCTTAATTGCCTAACGAAAGAAACCTCGACTATTTTAATTGAGACAATCTCGCACAGCTAATATATTTTACCTCTTATCACGGTTACAGATTGTTAATTTAGGACCACGCTTTCTTCTCACTGGAGAAAGTAGTTTTGATGTCATTTTATATTTTTTTAGAACTTATTGTTCTTGTGCGGTATTACGAATTACGGTGTAATTATACAGAAAGATTTGTTATCTTATTGCGTTACGTCGCCGTCCGTCGCTGTGATAAGGCAAGGCACCAACTTTGTGGAGAGCGGTGCAAATGAGAAAAGTTCTGGGAAATACTAAACAGGCCTGATATTCTGCAAATTACTTTGTAAAACAGAGACAAGGTGGGGTTTAGTTTTGATACTTATTTGTTAGATATTTATAAGTTATTTGTTCCGCGTCTGGGTGTTTTTCTATATATTATAAGTATGTATTTACAAAAGAAAGTATATAAGTATTCTATCAGTTATCTAGTTCCCATAGTACAAGCTCTGCTTAGTTTGGGGCTAGATAGCGCTGTGTGCAATGTCCAGCTATATTTTTTCATTTTTTTTTATAAACAGGTATTTATAATAATTGTTTTTCCGATCTTCATCCGACCTTTAGATAAACACTTACTCACCCATATGCTTGGTGATAGATTTGGTAGTTGAGTTTACTTTGGTAGACAATTACTAGTTGGAAAGTTTAACCTAATACGGAGGATAATTGTCTTAGGAAGGGATTGAAGAACATATTGCCAAACTAAATTTGCTTTGGACACTTGGGCGGATTCGGCGATGTCAGGTGGCGTAAGGTGGCGTAACCCTGACCGAGTGGTGGCAGAGATACCTTGACAAACTTTGAAAGAAACTAAAAAAATCCTTAATAAAACAAAAGTAGGTCAATTAAAGGTACCTAGTTAAGTACCTCAAAAACTTACGAGCCCTTTTAAAACTGATCCGTTCTTTACATACCCACATGTCTGAAGCTCTACCGAACTTGTGCCTCCTGGGAAAAGTTTCTAAGCAAAGTTTCGGAAAGCTTGCTCCTCATTTTCAATAGGAGCTTAGAGGTATATTAAGATAATGGGTTCTATCTAAACTTATCAGAGGTAGTTAATTTATAATCTACAAGAAAGATCCACATTTTTATCTTAAACTTAAACATGTTTTTCTTTTTCATTATTTTAGCGTAGGTACCTACCTAAATACCTTCAAAATTTTTACCCCCGCAATTTTTTTTCTAATTGATACTTGGTTATATAAACAAGGGACTTTTGAGTTTTTTCTGATTTTATTTTAAGGAAAAGTTGTTGATTTCCAGTTATGTGAACTCCTTTTTGGATTAAAAAATATTTATTACCAGCCCACGACTTCGTACGCGTAACACTACTAAATGTGTAGATAGCCTAGAAATAAAGCTAAACTCGCTGTTGCAACTTGACTTGACATCCCGTTTTTATCCCATAACACATAATTTATGGGAAAAAAGTAGCCTATGTGTTAATCCAAGTTATATCTACGTACATACTAAATTTAATTGAAATCGGTTCAGCGGTTACAACGTAATTGAGTAACAAACAAACAAACACACAAACTTTTGCATTTATTATAAGTGTGATTCCTGTAAGCTGTTTCCAAGTATCATCATCATTTTCATCATAATAACAGCCACAGGACGGTGTCTGTTGAACATAAGCCTCCTCCATCGATTTCCAGAGGGACATATCTTGTTCCGCCTGCACCCAATGGCTCCCAGCAATTTTTATCATGTCGTCTTTATCAGCTAGTATGTACATATTTTAATAAATTGATAATGATTGTAGGTAAACTTTAACGAGATCACAAAATTTTTCTTTGGACCATGACTACGAGATAACTTAGGTTTGGAATTAAGTTACATAGTTGGGCTAACGATGGTAAAATATGGTCGGCCTGGATTCCGCCGGTTCCTAGAATGACATCCTAATTATTGGAACGATAGCCTCTTGAGTTCTAACTGTAAAATACTAGTGGTTCGCCCCGAACTGAGATCTCGCGAGTCTACCATAAAAACAAAAAAATACTGTTCGTAATCTTTGACTATCAAAATAGTGCCACGAAATAAAAACCAATTAACTTGACCTACAGTTTCATTCAAATTACAGGTAACGGGAGTTCATGTTAATTGGTTATACTTTTTTGGGGTACAAGTTGCAGTTATTCTAGATTTCAGACTTTTGTCTATATTTGTGATACATAAGCTACACGCATACCAAATTACAGCATTGTGTGGGTCACTGGTGTACCCTGTGAGATTTGTCAAAGTTTAGTTTTTATTATGGCTAATAACTCAAACACTACAAAAACTTTACTAAAAGTAAAAACGGGGTTAAAATGTACTTATGAAGACCTTTCATTTGACGTCTCATTTGACCTAATAGTCTCATTTTAATTTTTTTTACCCCTCTTGAACCCCAATATCTCAACAACCCCTCTTCATTTTTAGCTCATTGAGGCACACCAAAATTGTGCCGTCACTACCTACCTATGTACCAAATTTCACGATGGTCGGACAAACGCTTCGAAAGTTATCCTCGGACAAACAAACATACATACATACATACAACGCCGATTTGCCCAATTTGATTTGGAGATCTCACTTCGCTCGATCAATTAGTTGAGATGGGGCAGAGGGAGGGAAAATCAAAAGTGATGTGATGAGATTCCTAATGATTTAAGTCTCAAAGGGATCCTAGGGGAATACAAATCAAATAAGTCAATGATAAAGTGATTTTTTCTAAAAATTTGTCTCGTAAGAATGTTTCTTGTAGCTATAACGGTTCTAAGAGACGCCCTTTGTGCCTCTACTTAACTTTCTACCCTGGAATAAGCCTGCTCAAGCCTATTCTTAATGAGCACCTAAATATAGGGTGTTTGATAATATACGCACAAAAATGAAAGGGGTTATTTTGATAAATGAATTTGTGAAATGTTTACCATAGAAATGTGATATTTATTATGGCATGTAAAAACCAACACTTTATTAAACTTATGTTGTGCTATTGAATAATGCTTGCCATCTAATCACAGATACTGTATTGGTGACGTCTCGAGATATCTCTTGTTGTTCTTCTTTCTAACTCAAAACCCGCAGCCATTTCCAAAAAAGACATCAAAAATACATGCCTGCCTAGATCTACGGTATTAGGTAGGTAACTGGTAACCTACTACTTGCAAATCTATTTTTGTGGATTACAGCCTTTAATAGGCAGTAAGTTTTATATCAAATTAATCACCTAGACTTAGTCGTTTTTTTAAATTTGATAATATCACTAGTAGTTTTTTCCTAGAAGTTTTTTTTTATGTTTTGAGAAAACGTCATTTGAATATCGTCAGTATATTACCCAACACCCTGTATGTGTAATATAAGTAATATAATAGTAATATACATATACCTAGTTATATCTTTTATTACTAGGAACTGCTTTGCATTTGTTTAATCAAAGCTTACCTTATAAACTTACACACTCGGACCTTTGTTGTGTGTCAGCTGATTAGAATTAAAAATTATTTTCTGTCTGGAAGAGATCGCTTTTAGCGATAAGACCGCCCATTGTACCGTTATTTATTGTATATTTCCTTTGTTACTTTATTTTTATTTGTTGTGCATATTTAAATTGGCAACTACGATCTGGGACCCAATTCTGATAATTTGCTTTACGCGATCTTTTCTACCCCATACTTGCAAGATGTGGTTACCATCTGAGGTTTTCCCATTAGGCTACGACATGGCACGCTTCAAGAAGGTTTGTACAGGGTAGGGAACGCATCGACAATACCCCGAGTATTGCCGGTGTCAATAGGCGACGGTGACCGCTTACCATCAGGTGCGCTGTAAGCCTGTTTCCCTACAAATAACATAAGGTATCTATAGTGGTCATTTTACAACGATACCATTGCCATAGTGAAGCGATTGGTTTAGTAGAATTGGACTCTAATTATCGTAAAAGGATATGGAGATCTTGACTAAATATATAATATTTTTTTTTAAACCTTTAGTGATAAAAACACGGGTTCAACTGAATTTAAAAATTATAACATATTTTTTTCAAATTTACTAATTCTACTTAAATAAAAAATGTGCTTATTTACAGTTCTCTGAAAGAGTGCAGATTTGGATTAAACGGGAAATGTTAATTGCTTCGTTAGATCGTGCAAATGAATAGGCGTGAAAGAATATAATTTAAATTGTATAATGAGAATTGTAGGTGGCCTAGGGACCCTAATTACGGTTCAAAAGAAATGAGCTAATTGTAATTACCCTAACCGTTTAAACAAGGTGTAATTATTCTACTTGCTTTGTTATGCTATTGTACGTATACGAGTAAATCAACAACGTACCTTACCTACACATGTTTTTGAGGAAAAAGTAAAAATAACATACCGTCGATGTCAGTTCAAAATGACGTATGTTATAATTTCTTTTTTTTCCAAAAGGACGTAGGTATAGTCCCAAAAATCATGTTTCAAGTGAAATTTGTTACCAGGCACCTTACAAATCCATAGATTTGTTTAATCCATAGTTTTTGTGTTTATCGTCGTAGTATCTCATTTTAGATCTCAGAATTCCTCTAAATTCAGAGATTTAGCTAGCTAGGCCAATATTTGATATTCCCTGCTGAAGGGGCTTGCAAACGTAGATAAACGTATTAACGTATTTAATCCTTAGAGCGTTTTTACATTGGTCGTCACGATACCAACCGCCGATATGAGGTTTGCCGATACAAACCCCATATCGCGGAATTGAAATCAATAGAGCGACTTATAAAGCTTTTACAGTTATCGACACGATACCGATATATCGTCATCTACAAGCAATCGGCGACAACATGTTGGTACCAAAGCACGCCTTACAATCGTCCTGGTAAAATCAAGGATGTGTGACGTAATTAAATAATGATATTTGTGTGCCTGTCCTTATGTATAGTTCTGAGTGTTGGGCCACGAAAGGGACGGATTAAAAGAAGAGTGCACGCGGCGAAAGTGCGAATGTTGGATGTGTGGAGTAACGAGAAGGGATACGATCGATTGACAAATTGAGGAGTAAGAGACTAGTGTGGTATGGCCATGTCATGCGGAGGGAAGAAAATCATGTGACTAAAAGAGTGTTAGATATGAGTGTGGATGGATATAGAAGTAGAGGAAGGCCGAAGAAGAGATGGATGGACTGTGTGAATAATGATATGGGTAGGAAACAAGTGATAACGGAGATGACGGCTGATAGAGGGATATGAAAGAAAAATACATGTTGTGCCGACCCCGCGTAATGTGGGAAAAAGACAGGAAGAAGAAGTCTGTTTTATAGCGACCGATATCGGTGCCGTGTCACTGAATCGAACAACTTATATTATTGGTTTTATTATATACAACGATGGTATCGTAATCTGTGGTGTCGGTTTTTAGGTTCTTTATATTTAGGTAAAGGTGATGGGTCTATAAGTAGGTAGGTATCTAAATAATGTGTAGCAACTCGAGTGTTCCTAAGCACCGAGACAACAGGGGTTTAAAGTGCTTTATTTAATATATACATACATACATACATATTGCTGGACATTTCACACAGCGCTATCTAGCCCCAAACTAAGCATAGCTTGTACTATGGGAACCAGACAACTGATGGAATACTTATATGTACTTTATTTTTTGTAAATATAAACTTATAATATATAGATAAACATCCAGACCCGGAACAAATATCTGTAGATCATGCAAACATTTGTTCCGCGGCGGGAATCCAACCCGCTACCTCCTGCGTCTCAGCCGGCTATTCGCCCACTGCGCCAAGGAGGTCGTATATATAGTCTTCCTCATCGGTATCGAAGACGGTCGTCCTAACCATTAGAGGAAGTATCTCACTTTAAGTATCTTGGAAGCAATATCTGAAATGATAACACCCTGGCTTCGGAGATACCATCGCGCATTGCATACGCCGCTGCCAACTTCGGGCGACTTACTAACGTGCCTGAAAATCCCATGATCTGAAGTAAGAGACAAAGATTAGTGTCTACAAGGCCCTTATCATCCCATTCCTTTATTAGCTTCCGCCAGCGGCTTCGCACGCGTTGTTTGTCAACAAAAAGTAGATTATGTGGTAATTTACGTACGTCGTACATACCAAATTTCATTGAAATCGATTCAGCCATTACGACGTGATTGAGTAACAAACAAACAACCAAACTTTCATTTTTATAATATTAGTGTGATTGGTAGTATGTAACATTTTGTCGAATAAATAAATAAAAAATATAATTAAATCAATTGTATTTGGAAGGACCTTGGCGAACGTATCTTGAAGACATCTTAGTGATCAGGTCAAGAGTATCCTAAACCGGCGAGCATGTATGAAGAATGTATATTCTCACGGTTAGAATAGCAACCTTTCAGCTTATCTCTCTGTCTCCGTGGCGCAGTGGGCGTATAGCCGGCTGAGACGTAGGAGGTAGCGGGTTCGATTCCCGCCGCGGAACAAATATTTGCATGATCTACAGATATTTGTTCCGTGTCTGGGTGTTTTTCTATATATTATATGTACGTATTTACAAAAAAAAGTATATAAGTATTCTATCAGTTATCTGGTTCCCATAGTACAAGCTCTGCTTAGTTTGGGGCTAGATAGCGCTGTGTGAAATGTCCAGCAATATTTATTTATTTATCGTATATTATTCCAAACACCCTAATATCCCTGATATTTGAAAAAGATGACAAATTACCATTCACATAACGCCATTGTACATTGTTATAACAATCACGATCGACCAAGCTTTTTAATATCAATTCACTTGAATTTATCCTAACAAAGAGATCCAAAATACGATCTATATTTGGGAATGACAGGGGAGAGACAGGGTGTCGGACGCCATATTTGTTTTAAGCTTTTGTTATCAATCTGTTTGATTGAACATGGCTATATATTATGCGAGATATATTATCAGGAATATCTGAATATTGCAGGAATTAAATGAAATGTCGCGATCGAGTTTTGCTGGGGTAAATAAGTTGTATTTTGGACACCATAGAATTGTTTAAATGTTCACTGCTAGATGTTTTCTTGTATCAAGAAAGGAAAGGCCTATCACGGTTTCCTTTCCTGGATCATCATCATCATTATCACATCAGTCAAGACGTCCACTGTTGAATATTGGCCTTCCTTGTAGATTTACAGAATGACCGATCTTATGCCGCCTATATCCAACGGCTCTCAGCAACCTTTGTCAGGTATCTAGCGATACCTAGGTAGGCTTTTAGGATAAGTCCGCCACTTGTATTTCTGCGTGTATTGTTGTTTGTTTGTTATATTGTTTTTTATTTTAAGTTTTATTTACAATAAAGCGTTTTCTATCTATCTATCTTTGTTGATATATATATATCAATGTATGCTAATGTAGTAAATAAATGATTGTCTATGTCTATCTATACTAGGTACATACATGCACAAAATAAGAAGAGATCGGTTTCAAGAATTTATTATCTCTAAAACACTTAGAAAGAGCCACTTATTATACAACTAAATATGTTTTGAATAATCAGCAAGCTTGTTTTAATGAATAAACAATATAAAAGAAACGTCACATTTAAGATAAATAAATAAATAAATATTGCTGGACATTTCACACAACGCTATATAGCCCCAAACTAAGTAGAGCTTGTACTATGGGAACCAGATAACTGATAGAATTCTTATATACTTTTTATAAGATGATAGAATATATAAGCAAAAATTATTCATTCTTCTTCTGAATCCGCGGTGCAGTGGGCGTATAGCCGGCTGAGACGCAGGAAGTAGCGGGTTCGATTCCCGCCGCGAAACAAATGTTTGCATGATCTACATCTATTTGTTTCGGGTCTGGTTGTTTTTCTATATATTATAAGTATGTATTTACAAAAAAAAAGTATCTAAGTATCAGTTATCTGGTTCCCATAGTACAAGCTCTGCTTAGTTTGGGGCTAGATAGCGCTGTGTGAAATGTCCAGCGATATTTATTTATTTTATTCTAATAGAATATATTTATTTACAGAAATAATACTCTAAAATATGTAAAACAAACTGTGAATCATTAATATAATGAGTAAATGTAAAGTCATAACTGAAATAAACAATCTGAGGCTTAATTCGACTAATTTATAAGAAAAACGATTATGGAGTATACCAATATTTAAAGATTATGAATGTTGTTGCAGCCAAGTTTTCAATGGTGTTGTCATAACAACGGAGGGCGGTCACAGGAAATATATTTTCTTAGTAGAATAGGTATAAAAGGTATAGGTATAAAAGTGGACATTTTGCGATGATGCCAATGTCGTAGTGAAGCGATTGGTTTTGTAGAATTGGGCCCCTGATTTCTGACTGGTTACCTACACTTATTTTTACATTGAGATTATGATATAAAATATAGTATCACACTATCACACTTATATTATAAATGCGAAAGTTTGGATGTTTGTTTGTTACTCAATCACGTCGTAACGGCTGAACCGATTTCGATGAAATTTAGTACGTACGTAGATTATAACATATGCTACTTTATATTCTATAAATTAGGTCTCATGGGATAAAAATGGGGTGTCAAGTTGCAACAAGAGTTTAGCTTTATTTCTTGGTTACCTACACATTTAGTAGTGTAACGCGTACGAAGTCGCGGGCAACAGCTAGTTTCTCATAATATTGAGAATAATTATGATTACGAAAAGGATCCTAAAAAATTACAATAGGTTTGTCCACGTACTTTAGTGCTGGTCAGCCCTCACTTGTCAATTCAAAATCAAATCGCTACGGATTGTAAAGCCTTATACAGGAATTTGCGTTCCCAGCCGCCGGGCGGCGGGCGGCGGGTGGCGGGCGGAACAACGGGAAAATCCTGTGGTTTGCGGCTTCCTTGCTAATTAAACCGCGCATAATTAGGCCGCTTCACTATGTGCAGGCGTTACGTGGCCTCAGTAATGTCAGCAAGCTATAAAGCGTAGCTATAAACAACGTAATAATACCCATGTAACTATAAGGCTCTATTTACATTGCCGCGGAATGGACTGGAAGCGAATATTTGTAACAAAATTGTGCATAGCATATATATTGTATATCAATTGTGTACGTACAAACTAGATACTAGCCAAAAAACAGGCGAGCCAAAAAGAACTCTCCAAAAAACGTGCGTTCTGTGTTTTTGGTTCGTATATAGTTTGTAAGTTAGACAATTGACATAAAGTTACTATGTACAATTTAAATTTGCTTTCATTCCGTTCCGCAGCAATGTAAATTGAGCCTAAAGGTGTTTCTAGACAAGTAATCTTTTCACGGCAATATGTAGCCAGCGCTACCCAATATCACTTCACTCCCGGCATCACATGCTGAATCTATTGTCCACTACTCTATTTCACATAAGATGACTCCAGTGACACACGCACAGAACGTAAATCTTCTATTCAATGGCGTACTTTCGGTTAGAGGAGGCATACAAATTGAAAAATAAACGATTTTTCATGATTGAAAGAAAATGTAGAATGCTATTTTTTTATTTTTATTATGTGATTTTATTCAATAATACCTATTAATAATTAATTGAAACTTATACTACTTCTATAAATTCTGCGGTGCGTAACAAATGTAGGTACCTATTTAAAAGATTGTGGTTCGTAAAGGTATGCCGAAATACCTTTTTCTGAACGAATGCGTTTACGACCGCTTTTATGACAGAATTCTTTGACCTTCTTCGACCATAAATGATTCGCCGAAGGTATGCAAATAAATCCTTTGCGGGTAGAATGGTAAAATAAAACTTTTTTTCGTCACTGAAATTTCTCTATGATAAGGTCACTCACATCATTTGATTCAACATATGTTGAATGGAGATTGATTTGATTGAGAAACTCATTTCATTTTTAAACATACAACAAAAAACGGCGGCCGTTGGGTCAGAAATGTTCGCAAAACATGAAAGACGACTTATTAAAAAAGGATGGAAGGCAGGTGGATGCAGGTCGCACGACACCGTTCGGGTGTTTATGGTAGCATTTTAATGTTCATACAGACCTTATATGTGTTCTATAGCTTAGTATTTATTACTCTTTCCATAGTCTTAAGCAAATGGATGTGTTTGTTCATGAGCTGTGGCTTTATGTGTGTCGATGGTGCTAACGGATTTTTATGAACAAAAAGCACATCGCAAATTTATCTACGCTACCGAGCTTGTTTGGTTTTTCAAAATAAAAAGAGCTCTTGAAATCTATGAAGCCCTATATTAAGCAGCCCTATGTCTAAATTAATTAATAGATAGTGGTCAAACGCGAGACCATAATTTATTAAATAAAAAGATCACTTACTTAAATATTTAAAAACACGAAGCAGAGTTATGGCAGAATTTTGACTGCCTCCGTGGCGCAGTGGGCGTATAGCCAGCTGAGACGCAGGAGGTAGAGGGTTCGATTCCCGCCGCGGAACAAATGTTTGCATGATCTACAGATATTTGTTCCGTGTCCGGGTGTTTTTCTATATATTATAAGCATGTATTTAGAAAAAAAAGAGTATGTAAGTATTCTATCAGTTATCTGGTTCCCATAGTACAAGCTCTGCTTAGTTTGGGGCTAGATATCGCTGTGTGAAATGTCCAGCAATATTTAATAAGCCCTGTCTATACCCACTAAGCCCGGCTTGCACTACGATCCCTAAACATATTTAGCGACTAAACATGTTTAAATTTGAGGTATTCGCATGATTTCAAAACTCTCTAAATCATATTTTTTAAATACGTTCAGGCATCGTTGCGCAAGTCGCCCTAAGAATCAGTTACATGATAAACAAACATGTTTAGCAGTGAACGTCTTATGACTGATATGATGATGATGAACTGAATAGCCCACTACAAGGATCGGTATCCTGAAACATGTTAAAATACGACTTTGCTTTCAGTAATAACATATATTTTGATAGGAGAATCGATAGGGTTAACGTACATGTACCTGTGTAAATGATTCCTACTACCACGTGTAAGTACTCCTTAATTCAAGTATTACCTTATACCTTTTCACTTTCTTCGGAGTTCACGGCCTTTATACCCTAAATTACACCTTATTACTCATTATCTCAAAGGTGAATTTAACTTATATATGTACTTATAAATTACAGTGAAAACATTATAACAGACAGGCAAAATACTACAAAATACTCACTGTTGTATCTTTGGAGACCAATTACCTTTTTACAGCTTTCGAGATAAACCTTACTTGCGGGATGCGGTCACACAGAAGTGAACTTGAAGGTTACTATAACGGTAAATGCAAAATTAACTTTATATATACAATTACTAAGATACAGCCGTATCTACTACGGGACCCTTCACTATGCGTCGTCCAACACGCGCTTGACCAATTATTGATGTGAAACATCTATTGCCATGCCTTGATGTCTTGGAAAGACCGGCATGCGTCCAATAGAATTAGAGTAAGATTTATTAATTTTTAAAATGTTTAGGGTAAGGTATCGTGTATCATTAATTCTCAAAAGTCAAAGTACGGATAGAGAATTGTTTGTCATCACGCGTATTTATATTGCGTACTAGCTGTTGCCCGCGACTTCGTACGCGTTACACTTCTAAATGTGTAGGTTACCTAGAAATAAAGCTAAACTCACGGTGGAACCGTGGAACTTGACTTGACACCCCATTTTTATCCCATGGGAACTGATTTATGGGATAAAAAGTAGCATATGTGATAATCCAGGTTATAATGTACGTATATACCAAATTTCATCGAAATCGGTACGGCCGTTACGACGTGATTGAGTAACAAACAAACAAATAAACAAACATCCAAACTTTCACATTTATAATATTAGTGTAATGTAAAAAATTGTGAAAAATAATTCACTCTAAACTAAACTTTTAAGACAAACTAACAGAAAACTATTTTCTTCGGAACAAAATGTTCTATTCCTTAGTATTTCAAATTTCGAACTCTACGTCCCTATGAGGCCGTATCCTAAGAGTGCATAACCTTTTTAAGCTTAGAAACCTTCAAATGAGGTACCTACTAATAAAGTACGGTGACTTTCGAACATTCCAATTTTAAAGAGTATTTGTTTTTATATGAGTTCAACCTTTCTTGAATAAAATCGGATTGAGTTTTCAAACATGTGTCAAAATAAAATGCAATTTAAATAAAAAGTACTCAATACTTACTTTAAATCAATACTCCTTGTATTGATATAACTTTCTACCCCTTTTTAGCCCCATTAGGGGATGAATTTCAATAAAATACGAAAAGCGTCTTCCATCAATTCTGTTAAAAAAGGTTTATACAAAATTTGAAGTAGATTGGACCAAGGAATGATGTTATCCCATACAAACTTTGCCCCCTTTTTCATCCCTTTAGGAGTAGAATTTCGGAAAATCCTTTCTTAACGGATGGCTACGTTATACAAAAAACACAGCCTCCAAGTTTCAGGTCTCTACGATCAGCGGTTTAGGCTGTGCGTTGATCCGTCAGTCAGTCATTCAGGACAAAGCATTTTATATGTATGATATGATAATATTATAAACGGGTTTTTTCATACATTTTTTCAATAACCATTAATTTAGATGTTACACATTTTTTATTTTTTTATTTTCTGTTTTTGTTCGTGTAAATACAATAAAAAGTTATCTAATCTGATATATCATTCCACTGCTGGCCTAAAGTCTTCCCCATTATCTTCCAAGATTTTCATTCGTGTCGTTTCCACCAATCTGCTTGAAAGGGAGCGATAACATCACGCCAGCTTGTACAGCTAGTGTCGTAGTCACGTCACCCGTCTTCAGGCATCTACTGCGTGACGATCTTTCGCATCTACAGGCATGCGCCTTACGTGACCAGTTCCTAGTTAACATGAATGAATGAATGAATGAAAATACTTTATTGTACACCACACAAGAAACAAACAAAAAATATAAAAATTCACAAAGCAACAAGTACAATGGGCGGTCTTATCGCTTAGAAGCGATTTCTTCCAGACAACCTTTGGATGGAGAGGATTTTTGTAACATTACAATAATGCTTATAAACATGCTTATGTATTTCAATAGTTTAGCCATAAATGTACACCCCTGACCTTTACCTTAGTTATAAAAAAACCCTCTCCATCTAAAGGGTGACTGGAAGAGATCGACTCTAAGCGATAGACCACCCATTGTACTATTTGCTTTGTGTTTACGATTTTGTTTGTAATTAATGAATGAAATACTCTTTACTGCACACCAAACAAAAATACAGTAACAAAGGAAAGAAATAATAAATAACGGTACAATGGGCGGTCTTATTGCTAAAAACGATCTCTTCTAGACAACAGGATAAACAAAAATCAAAAAACGGCGGCGTAAGAGTATCTTTAAGCATACATAAAACATACATAAACAGAACCCATAAAATAATATATGCCTATGTTGTTATGTAGTGTTTTCATTCATTCATTAAAGTTTTTCCCTGTTTTTATTTTCAGTGTTGTTTTTTTGGGCACCATATAAATTTATTTTCTTTCTTTCTGCTTTAGATAACTCAACTGTTTCTTTTTTTTCTTATATATGACCTTGCCTCCGTGGCGCAGTTGTCGAATAGCTGGCTGAGACGCAGGAGGTGGTGGGTTCGATTCCCGCTGCGGAACAAATGTTTGCATGATCTACAGATATTTTATCCGGGTCTGGATGTTCATCTATATATTATGAGTATGTATTTACAAAAAAAAGTACATGAGTGTTCTATCAGTTATCAGGTTCCCATAGAACAAGCTCTGCTTAGTTTGGGGCTAGATAGCGCCGTGTGATGTTCAGTAATATTTACTATTATTATTATTTAATATATTGATGTAAATACTTATATTACTAAGAATACGATCTCAAAAACTTTCAAGCTGGACGGGACTTGATCCCGCAACCTTCCACTTGATACGAGGATGCACTACCAATTGTACCACAGGCTATTACTGGTTTTCATGCCATTCTACGCAAGAGAGCCGCCTCGATGCTGTGCCGTGCCCGCGGCAGTGGTAACACTATCCTACGCGTTTTATCTGATAAAGCTGACTGCCCAATATTGTGGCACCTAGTGCAGCTGCATGTTAGTAAATAAGTATTTCATTTTTTATTTATTCATTATTTGACATATTGTGTTTTTAATTTATTTTATTTTGATTTGTAATTTGTTTTGATTTAGTTATTATTATTATTTTTTTGTCTTTTATCCTTATTTATTTATATTTGCATTACTAACATAGTTTGTAAACAAATGTAGTACTAACAATATATGGACTTAATCGGCCTTATTCCAAAACGCAGACTAAAAACAGTACTAGGTTTAAACCAGGTTTAGACCAGAGACTAAAATAAACTTTATTACAAAACGAAGTTTAGCACTAAAACCATGGATCATCTATGGTCTAAAGATAAACTCCCGAGACCCCTAGTTTATCTTTGGTTTTTCTTTCTTTGAGGTTAACTTTGATGTTTACTTTGATAAATAATTTACCGAAATGGGTATTCACATGATCGGCTTGATTGATTTAGAAGATATAGACATGCTGATCACCGGAACGTCTCGTTCCGGTGATCTGATAGACATCGTCTCCGAGTGAATCCTTTCTAATTACCTATGTGATGAAGATTTTTGTGGATTTATTGCGTGAAGATTTGTCTCACGATCTTGAGCCCCGAAATCCAAGTGATTTGCGCGCTTCACAATTGGGTTCGCCATGAAGTAAGTGCTTATAACCTTGTAATACAAAGTTTTATAAAAACGAATTTAATTAATTTACCTACTAATACATTATTATTTTTCATCCTAGATTCAAGACGATACTGCTGATTTACATGGTGTATCTCAACCAGCTGTCAGCAAAACATGATTTATAAAAATGCCTGCAACTTTAGGCCATCAAGAGGAGAGCATAAGAAAATTCCGCACAATAGTGAATTGTGATGTTCTTCAATTAATGTACAGGTAATTTTGATTTTAGTTTGTTACTGTCTAATAAAACATACATACAATCACACCTATTTCATGAAGGGGGATTAAACTAATCTAGACTAATCTATAGAATATAGGGGACTAGATAAATCTTAAAAATTTTACAACTATGGTATAAAACAAAACATTATGGAAAGATTATAAGTAGGTAAGTACTAAAAAGTGTTAACTTTTCAGGTAGTTTGTGATGCTGATCTGAAAACTGAAAATGGTGACCAGATAGCGTGGCAGTGTGCATGACTCAAGAATATTCCGGGAATGCAGATTAAATCAAGAGGCTGGTGCATTCTTTGAAAAATTACAGGGATACAGTGGTTATCCACTGTATATACTTATTTACCATTGTGTGTATTTATTTACCATTGCTGAATCCCGGAAGTCCCAAAGATGAAAACTACAATAGGTGCCATATCCGTACCCGGAACACAGTGGAAAAATGTTTTGGTCTATCGAAGCAACAGTTCCGTTGTCCTTCACAATATTGCCACTGACATGAAAGAAGACCTGTTTCCTGGTGAGGAGGATAGCAGTGAGCTGACTTTTTCAAGGGAACCCATGCTGATACCAAGGTATATTCATAACACAGTACAGGGGAATACTAGGAGAATCCAGTTTATTGAAACTCATTTTTAATGTAATGTCTTAAATAAATATGTATTTTATTTTTATTCTATGTATGGTAAATTTTAGGTAAATTTTTAATGATGGTGTCATAATAATAGTAATTTATTCATAATAATAAAAATTATAACGTGTTGTTCGTACATTCTAATAAAGCTATTTCTAGTTCAATTGTTTTTCATTTCCAGCAATTCTGTTTTTTTTTAAGTTCCTTTGTACTGGCGCATTTCTTCAGTTCTGTAAAACAATAAAAAACATTGTAGGAAATTTCACTATCTAGTTAAAAACGTATGAAGGGAAACAAAGTAATATAGGTACTTATTAGTTTGTTATCTAATGGTGCTCACAAGACTTACTTTCTCTTCAAAACTCCAGTTTTCACCCCATTTTCTTCTTCATTTGTTCCATTTTTTTACCCCAATACGATCTCAACTTAGGTCAATTATGTACAAAATGTGCAAATGGATATATTGGTGTATTTGTTCAAGCTCAAGGTGAATCGCCTAGGATTCCCCCGAGTGTTAAAAAAGTCTTCAAAACTTTCAAGTGGTTTCTCAACAAAGCTCCATCAATCACAAATATTGTTTTGATTGACATGGCCTGACTGATGGTCTCGAATTTTGCGTGCATGATGAAACTTCACTCCATTACACGCATGAGTTATTCAAGAAATGATAACAACTCTAAAAAAAAACTTTCAAACAATAAATCGCCCATGTTTGAGAGATTAAAACATATTTTAGTAACAAATAGATTAATAATCTATCATTATACATATTTCTTATCCTTTTATATCTTAAAGAAAATATCACATTTATCGAAACGGAACGTTGCATCGAATGGTTGCAGAATGAATGAATGATGCATTATCAATATTTATAATATAATCTATGGATTTAGTTAAACCATGGACTATTTCTGGTACTAAGTGATCTTTGGTTGATCTACGTTTTGTAATAAGATCGCATTTTAATCCTGGTACCAACTTTAATACCGAAACAAACCTAGACTTCTTAGTTCTGGTTTAAACCTAGACTAATGTACTTTTTTGGAATAAGGCCGAATATGTCTGAAATAAATTATTGAATTCAATTGAAATTACTACATCATCTCACTAATTTTGACCCTAGCGTGTGAAGAACGCTAGGGTCGAAATTACGAGTAGTGGGATGATTGTAAAATCGAGAATTTGAGATGGATTAAAATCTTCAATTTTCCTTAAGTGTTCGGATAACATTATACAAATAAAAATACTACTTCTATTGATAATGTTATTGCATTCAATCAAAAACCTAATGCACAACAAAAGCTCGCGTAAGTGTGACTACCGCCGATGTGACAAGTAAATTTGACAGGGCTTTCCAGTCGTGCAGTTAACCAAGCCGATGCTCGATCCACCTGCTAATCATTCCCATCACTTTCACTCACATGAAACAGACAGATTCGCGCCCGTGTGTGCGTTATTTGTGACGACAGATCTTTGAAAGTAACTTGATAGATTTACGGTTTGTTTTTGTAGAACGATTCTTGCTGTCATGTCAGGTTTTATACTCGTAGTGATGCGATGAACATCTATTAGTCGGTTCACGGTAAGATTTCGAGTTTTGTTCATTTACTAAGCCAGCTTGCACAACAATCCCTAAACGTATATAGCGACTAAACATGTTTAAATTTGACGTATTAAAACATATTTAGCCACTAACTACGTTCGCATCGTTGAGCAAGTCACCTTAAATGCCTGAATCCAATAACACCTTGTACGATTTCCTTTTTGCAATAATGTAAGAAAAACATGCGCATATGCATAAAATACCCGTTTAAATCAGTAATTATATACAGTGATCGCTAAAGTTTGTAAAATGCTATAATCTGTAAGTTAGTGGCCGCTCGTTCGTATGAGCTTAGACTTAGATTTACTTGTTTTTATTAATATTGTTACAAGCTTCCGCGCCAGCTTCGCACGCGTGGTTTCTCAAAAAGTGTCTCAATCCTGGCCTATATCATTATCTATATCTTAGGCATACTCACAAAATTTTATAGAATGCGGTCCAGCCGTTTAGTCGTGAAATAATAACAAACGGACAGGTAGAGTAACTTTCGAATTTAATATGGATGTTTTATGGTATCCACTATAATATTTTCTATCTTTCTATTTATTTATAGATCTTTAAGTCATGTAATCCTCATTCTTCCATCAAGCTCATGCCATAACTGTTGGAGAATGATGACTATAGTAAACATAGGTTGCATAACACTTCATCACAATAAAACCTATCATTAAATGCGTGTACCCTAGCGAATCCCGAGTTCTTTGCGATTGCGTCGCATACAAACGTGCGTTTGAAACGCGGTTTGACTGTTCGATCTTTACCGCTCACATAATTATGTAAAATTAAGAACAGCAACGCGACAGCAATCAGTCGCGAAACGTCAAATTTAGTACGGGAAAATAGTTCTATGTGTTGCTGTCCCGTTGCCGGTAGCGCTAGTTTCTATGTACAAATTGTTGTTTCGCTACCGATTGCTGTCTCAAATTTTACGTAATTAGGTGACCGGACTTATCTAACGTATCTTGAACAACTGTTTTTCCAAGTTCACCCCCAAGTCTTTTAACTTTCTAAACCTATTCTTCCTTAGCTTTGGGTTGACGTTTGTTGTCCTGTAGTCTAGGGTTCTATAGTCGAAGAGGGAACCCTTATACGATATATGTCAGTTTGACCGTCTAGAGTTTCAATGGTATGATGATACATTTTAGTGACGCCTTCCTAACATTTTTATTTCGACTGTTTTATGTTTGATTTTATGTCTGTCATTCTTTGTTCTCGTTTGACGTATATTGACGTAAATATGTCTTTTGTTTAATTTTATAATCTGTGCTGATATGTGTCAAATACAGAATTTACTTACTTGTAAATGTGGAGATCGGTACCACTTTGTAAGTTTTATACGCAAAGCAATGCGAGTGTGAGCATGAGCGGCGGGCGTAACGCCAACCACCTGCACCGGACAAATAAAAGTGCGTAAACGCTAAGTGTGGATTATATTTAATGCGTTCAGAACCTGTTAATAGATGCTCGGATGCTTCACACTTCTCATCAACTTATAATTGTCGGAAATGGTGGCCAATGATAATGGTAATTCTGCAATTAACGCCCGTGTTATTAGCACGTTTTAATTGAATTTGCTGTGCGAAATGATTTTGATAATGCTGCAAACAGTTACCCCGCAACCCGGTGGTCTTTTATAGGTACAGGCAGCAAGAGCAGTATAAATTGCTAACACCCTCATAAGTTCAGAGATTAGGATTTTAACAATGATACTAATTGAATTGAAGATTATACCAATTGGCGCTTCTATCTGTAAATTGATTAACTTTTTATTGTAGATAACACTAATTACTGAACAAATATATAGAAAATTACTTAGAAATAACATTAATGCAATGAGCTTTCATATCGCTTAAAACAATTTCTTGCAGAAAACGTTAGGATAGTGAGGACTTTATGGAAAAATGAACGTTAGTACTGTTTTCACTTTTGATTGAGTTTGAAACTATCTTAGGTAGAAAGTGACATTTTGTAATTACTTTATTGCTATGAAAGTCAGTGCTGTACGACTGATGGCCGGCAATTACAAGAAAATGTATTGATATTATTCAATCAAGTCGCTTGCACTTAGATATACTTGTAGTTTGTATGCGCAAATGCACAGACTTTATCTACAAAATGCCTGAAGGCCATAATAAATCTGGCCATATTTAAAATTTGATCCAGAATTGCGCCCTATTGGGGGCAAATCTGATCCAATTTTAAATTTTTGAAAAGATTTGCCCCCAATAGGGGGCTATTCTGTAAGCACAAACTAAATAGGTATAACTAAAAGTTTGACAGCACTAAAATGACAACATGTACTTATTGTAAGTATGAAATATGCAAAATTGCAATATGCAATTATGCAATATGCAAAATTGTAATATGCAAATACGTAAGTTTATCAATAATAAAGAGCTTTTTCAAAACCCAAGCGTGCGCGTTCAAGTCTTTTGTATGCGCGAAACGTGCGCAAGAGCATATTGGGTAAATCATTTGAAATAAAATACTGTTATCTAAAATTCTTTGACTTAACTTTAAATGCCAGTTAATTAAAGTAAGAAAATTTACTTGTTTTGTATTCAAAATTCATAAAGGCTGCCTCGGGATATGGACTTTTTTATATGTACCTATGTTAACCCACAAAATCGAACAACTATTCCAATAAGAATTATTCCATTAAGCCCCCTTTCTGGGTAACATCATCATCATAATATAATCCATAGTACGGGTCAGATTAATTAATATAAATAGATAAATTCTCTCGCAAAGAAAATTTAATAATTTTACTCACACAACAGGACCAACAAATGGTGGGCCATGTGCCAAGCTTATTTGTTGACTTGACCATAATATATTCGATTTGCTGCACCACAAAATATAACCAATATAAAATTAGAGTTTATGATAATAACGTACAAATTTCGTAGCGGTTTATAAATTTTTGGTGAATCTGTGCCATTACCTGGCAACTAAATAGATTTGCCGTTTTGCATTTGCATTGCAGTTAACCTGAGATGTATCTCTTTCTTTTTTTTAACTATTAACAATTAACTAGTGGTTATAAGTATTAACTAGTGGTTAGAAGTACAGTTTTTTATTAGATATTATTTCTCTTCATTTGTAATTATACTCTGTGCACCGCTGTCCATTACTGCTTCGCTCATTACTTTCCATCCAAAGGTTGCCTGGAAGAAATTGCTTTCAGCGAGCAGGCCACCCATTATACTATAATTAGCATTAATTAGTTTTTTAAGTATTCCTGGTGTACAATAAAGCATTATTCTATTCTATTCTATTTGCCCCAAACTGAGATCTCGCAAATCTCCCAAAAAGCAAAATAAATATTATTCTTAGGGCGACTTGCATAACGATGCCTAAACGTGTATGCTAAATAGTGGCTAAATAGGATTTAAGAAATTGTCAAATCATACATATACGTCAATTTAAACATGTTTAGTTGCTAAATACGTTTAGTGATCTTTGGACATGCCGGCCTTAATCTTTAACTAATAAATTAGTGCCACGAAATACATAACCAACTTACTTGACCTACAGTTGTTTGGTTAATTGGTTACTCTTTTTAGGGTTAGAAATTGCAGTTATGCTGGATTTGAGACTTTTTCCTATATTTGTGTCACTAAAGCTACACGAATACCAAATTTCAGCATTGTGGGGTCACTGGTGTACCCTGTGAATTTTGTCAAAGTTTTATTTTTATTATGGCTCAAAAACTACAACGATTAACTAAAAACAAAAACGGGAATGAAACTTAGTAATGAAGACCTTTAATTTGACGTCCCATTTGACCGAATAGTCTCATTTTCATTTTTTTACCACTCTTGAATTCCAATATCTCAACCCCCCACATTTTTAGCTCACTTAGTCACACCAAAATTGTGCCATCACTTCGAAAGTTATCCTCGACAAACAAATATACATACAACGCCAATTTGCCTAAGTTGATTTGGAGATCTCGCTTCGCTCGATCAAAAACGCAATAAGTAACAGGGTGACTCGTTTGGGGTGACTCGTTGGGAACCCACCTAAATTAACAGTATTTTATGAAGAAGCATTTATTTGCTAGGCATATTTATTCCCTAGTATTAGGTCAGAAACTTACTTTCTTGTTTTTTTTTAAATTGCATTGACCACAATCTCACTTGATGGTAAGTGATGATGTAGTCTAAGATGAAGCACGAAGATCTAGAAGAAAACTATTTACCTTACCTTAAAGAGGCGCGGATTGTATTCTTTAGGAAAAACAGACGACGGCAAAGTGTTCCATACCTTAGCCGTCGCATCAAGAACGTAGAACCAAAACGGTGTGCGGGAATGGGTGGTATATCGACTAGGTACGGATGGTACTGAGCCGTGCGCCTGCTTGTCCTTTGATGGAAGGGAGATGGCGGGATCAGATCGTATAGTTCCTGGGCACATTCCCCAAAATGTATTCTGTAAAAGATCGATAGGATTGCAACTTTACGGCGGTGTTTGAGACTTTGGGACTTGGTATCCGCCATATATTGCTCACCTACATATAAGCCCCTATAAGCCTAAAAGCCTTACGTTCCTTGATCTAATTAACGTTAACGTAAGTGGAAGCGTGTTTGTGGTATATGTCACAAATAATTATATTATATCGAGCAAAGCCATTCCCTTAAATGAATTTCTAATTACACAAGCCACGGAATTATAATCATAATTAACCATGTTGAATCCAAAGCATTTACTGTCGGGGAAAACGCAAACATTATAAGAGAAATTGATCTCCATTCCCCAGGCTAATTAAGCTAACTAGACGACAGTATTTTATAACTTAACGCGTAGTAACCAGCTGTTAAACCATGCGTTCGTAGTTTGCTGGGATATTATTGTGAGTGATGTTCTGTTTCGGCTTCGATATCATTCGGTTTCGGCTATCGTTTGTTCGTTCTTTTCACCTTTCACGGCTTGAAGTAGTCAAGCCATCGGAGGTATGGTCACTCCCAGCCTATTAGAACTTATTTTTGATTGGTGAGCCAAGAAACCATCTCAAGATAATGGAAACAATCAATGTGGATTATGCCAGCTTCCACTCATGTTTCTTAAGTATTTAGATATTTTGGATTGACAAGTCCCTTGATCCAGGACCGGAATTTGAATTCTCAAATTTAGGTGCAATATCTGAAGTTAAAATAAACTTTTAATCTATTTTTACTGTTATTTTATCAACTGCAAAGTTAACGCATAAGCGTTGCAATTCAGCGGGGCAATGCAGCCAGTGTCTTGGGGACACTTCCGCCTGGTAGTGATCTGGAGCATTTGAGCTATCAATTGATCGCTTTAACGGTCTTTAGACGATTCAACTATTTCTTTTGTACGTTATTTATGTAAATAATTGTATATTCTTTCTGTTATTAAAGGCATTTTGCCCCTTTACTCGTATTATTAACTGCTATAAAATCTAAGCTTCAAACGTCAAACGTAAAAAGAGGTCTAAGTTTTCAAGCTTAGCAGAGTTCTAAAATCCTAGAGTTAAATTGTTAATCGAAAATTCAGTTTTAACCAAAGATGTGACTTAACTAACAGTATCTGAATAAACTAGGTCAGGCTGAAATGTGAAAATGAAACACGCAAAACAAGCGGCGATTTTAGCGAGTAAGCAGTGCTTTATTAATGTCATTCTAGTCTTCCGAAATAGAATCAACAACTTTTGACGCTTCGAATAATTGTGTGGTGACGATAATAGCTGATTGTATTTTTTATTCGGCCAACATGTTTTTCGTTGCGTGCTTTTGTTCCAATGTCCAACACTACTAGATATATTATTATTTATTCTATCTGGCTCATAAAACTGCAACTTTTCTAACTAATTCCAGCCGGGTGCTTAGTGCAATCCGCTTGACGACGACAGGGTCTAAGAAAGTTATTGTCGACTTTCCTTCTGACGAGTAAGTTGTACATCTAAAGTGGTACTTTCATTTACATTTATTTGAGGAAGTGCAAAACTGGTTAATGGACTGTTGACTGTGATTTATTGTTATACCTATACATTATAGAACCTTCCGTGTTAATAACATCGTGTTACGATTAGTTAGACGTTGCTAACTTTTTAGGTTACTTGTTTTGCGATTATGTCTAAAACAAAAATATATGCGATTTCGTTTGGAGACTTCAGTCAAATGATTTTCACCATGCGCGTGCGCACTCTCGACTCGACCGGCGTCAGTCGACCTCGCGCATCGGAAGCGACCGCACGCGTCCGCGCATCTTGCTAACAGCTGATCGTCCGCGCAAGTGTAAATAAAATAAAAACATTGTGATAGTGACATGGTTTTGTGCTCTAATCGGATTCTGTGATTGTATGATTACCGATCGTAAGTTCTAAAAATTACATACTAAATACTAAAATAGATATTAGAATAACCAACTTACACACAGACCTAGTTATGAATAATTAAGCGTAATGAGTTTCTTAAGTCGTGCACGTATTTAAATTATTTAGAAATCAGAGTGGTCATTTGCAAAAAAATGCACGAAATCGCCAGAGCGGCGCGCGGCGCCGACGCACGGCACCGGACCAGAAGCGGCTAGAAGCGACATGCGATCCATGAGATGCAATATCTGTCACATCTCAGTATATAAAGAAAATTTATTAATAAAAACAACTAAAGAGTGTATTTTTTCCACGCTTTCTTAATTATAATAGAACCCCGATTTCAGTACACGCAACTACGGCCTCTAATGCCCGTAGTTATCTTGACAGTTATTTATTAGAAAACTAACAAAAAATTTACGCTTCATAATCGAATCACGTAACTTAATATTTTGTTCTCGCTATCACAGTAAGTCACAGTACCTGCCACATATCAAAAGATCAAACTTTAGAATCTACATTGATGCCTTCAATAAAGTTGAATAAGAGTTTCCAGTAAAGCGGAAACGGAAATAGCAAAACTCACCTAAGCAAATTCGCATACTCGTATTGCAATTCCGGTACGCTGTAAGACCCTGCACAACATTACCAGCAATTTGCTATTTGAATTCAAAGCGATTTACATTTTCCTCGAGTGTGAATAACATGCAAATCGTACGTGGAGTCGCATCTAGCAGCTATCTAAATACTTCTACGATATGTATTCTAAAATATTGGAAATTTGCTAAGTTTAAACCTGTACAAGTTTGTATGATGATGTGTATGTGTGTTTGATATTGTTGTAGTATTTTCTATATACCTACATATGTGTTATGTAGTATTTTCTATATATGTGTTTAAATAAATAAATAATAAATAAATATTGCTGGACATTTCACACAGCGCTATCTAGCCCCAAACTAAGCAGAGCTTGTACTATGGGAACCAGATAACTGATAGAATACTTATATTCTTTGTTTTCGTAAATACATATTTATAATATATAGAACAACACCCAGACACCTAACAAATATCGGTAGATCATGCAAACATTTGTTCCGTGGTGGAAATCGAACCCGTTACCTCCTACGTCTCAGCCGGCTATACGCCCACTGCGCCACGGAGGTCGTCGTTTGATGTAGTATTTTCGATGGAAAATTGTCAAAGTGTTAGGAATATGTATTTTGATAAAATTAGCAAAATATAGGTATTATAGTGAGTTAAAAATTAAGACAATAACCAATTGTTAGCATTTTTAACAATGAACATTTCTATTTCTTTTCTTATGACACAGGTGTAAATTTAGCCCACCCATATAGACCTACCTATGTATATTTCTTTAGACCAAATAAAAGTTAATGTCAATCATAAAGTATTAAGTAATGGTCCGTAAATTACTAAGTATTCAACAACTTGGCCAAATACTTGGTAAACAATGAAAACCTCTTTCTGGACAGTCATTAAGTTGAAGAACTTTGTGCGAAAGTCACATCTAGTAACAATACGTCTGTGTACTAGTATGTTAGTAGCTCGGCCATGTGCAGTGAGAGTTAGAATGTGTAGCATCCACTCGCTATTTTATGCTATTACTAGAAAAATTCAGACATTTTAATGTAGTCTCTTTTATCCGGTTGTACGTGACCCTAAAGTTCTACAAATTATGTCACCAATATTAATCCAAAAACTTAAAATAATAATAATAATAAATATTGCTGGACATATCACACAGCGCTATTTAGCCCCAAACTAAGACGAGCTTGTACTGTGGGAGTTTTGTAAATACATACTTATAATATATAAAAAAACACCCAGACACGGAACAAATATCTCAAGATCATGCAAACATTTGTTCCGCGGCGGGAATCGAACCCACTACTTCCTGTGTCTCAGCCGGCTATACGCCCACTGCGCCACGGAGGCAGTCTAAAATAACTAAAATAACGGAATCCTTCTGTAGATGGTTAAAAAAACTAGTTTCTGTTTCCATACTTAGGGTGATTCGCGCAACGATGCCTAAACGTATTTAATGGCTAAATATGATTTAAGAAGTTGTCAAATAAAAAATCAAACAAATACGTCAAATTTAGACATGTTTAGTCGCTAAATACGTTTAGATATTGTTGTGCAAGCCGGCCATATTTGACACGTGATTACGTTATCCTACCTTATTCTTTGACATCATGTGATGCAATGATTTAAGTGCACCATCAATAACTCAAGCCGTATCATTTATCAATTCATCCAAATACGGTAATTTTTTCGAAGCTAGCCTATACAATAGTATCTCCAACCAAGTATTCTTTACCCTGGTAAGGTATGATGTACGAGCATGAACAATTTGATGATTCGTTCACCGTTAATACGAACTCTTTCCGACTGATATCTGTAGAAGGATATAAATATCTAACTAAAACAGAATATAAATCATCCCTGTAGACCAAATTCAAGAACTCGACATTCAAACAAATATGTTTTTGGATTAGAAATATTCTGTGAAACATCTTGAGTCTCAGAATACGAGCTTAAGACTTACTTTTTCCAACAATTTTTTTGTAGGTATGTGTATTATATTCTTGTTCGGGTATACTTACACCAAACCACCTACCACCTACTTACTCCTCGAATCCATTTCTATCTTGACGTTGAAAAATGTAATAGATAAAATAAAAGCCTTTGTTAAACGGAAGCGCTATCAGCATCGAAGATAATGTAGAAAGTTAATTGAAGCCTAGATAAAATTAATGTTACGGCTTAAAAATAATTGATTTAAATATTTCTCGAAAATATAAAGGAGCGCTCAGCTAAAAAAACTGAATTATCTAATAAGTAGGTATACTAAACATCTTTTATGCTTAAAGTTACTGGGACACCGAATCCTTTCCACACAGTGGTGTATCTATATATAATATTAGTCTAAAAAAATCTAAAAAGTCACTCTCTAAAACTCCTAATTGGTTTATTTAGGAAATTACACATCAATCAACACTTACCGTAACAAAAACCAAGTAACAACTTATGCTTTGATGAAATCACCGACTTCCTTTATTTGGATTTAAATAAAGCGTTTCTCATGTAATCTGCAAAATCTCATGTCACGTCATTCAATTACCACTACCAGCCATGTTGCACGTTCATTACAGAAGTCGACGACCCGGCGAGACAGAGTTCGTAGGTCATTCATTCACTCATTCGTTCTTAATGGATTTTTTCTCGCTTCGCCAATCTAATTGCTCCAAGTAATGAGTTTTTGTGAAATTTATTCATTTATTCTTGTAATTAATTATTTATTGAGTCTTGGTGAATGGCACGTGGTTTTTTGCCGTTTGTCTTTAGAAGTGAGTTTACATCATCGGTCCTCATTTCTATTCAAGTATTCGTTAATGAGTTAATTTTGCGAGCATCCGTAAGAGGCTCTATGAACAAGTATTCAATTAGGTCAACGGCACTTTGTAACATTGGATGGAGGTTACATTTTCGTCTTTTCTCATTAACTTTAATGAATAATCAATTAAAAACCTATAAGGCTTTTCAATGATTAAATATTTCAAAATTCGTTATATAAATATTTTTACCCTACATTGCGGCTTTACTCTATTTCGGACCGTCGAAATTTATACCTAATATCCGATTTACTGATTCAGAAAGGGATCAAAGCTAGTCCAGTTTTACCTAGGTATTCCATGTTCAAGATCAGCGTCCTAGTTAGTTTCAATTCATGCCGGCACAACCCAATTCATGTCAGGTCCAATTACCAGCCTTTGGTCTCATTCAAATTCAATGCACATGTCCCATGGAGTGCGAAAATTGAGCAATTTTCTCCTATTGATAGAGTTTTGTCAAGTTTCGTTTCGGATTTTTGCGAGGAAACAGATTGTGTGTGGTCTGTATCGGTAAGGTAGGTATTGTTCCTTTGTTCTCTAAATGTGTATTTGCATGTCAACGTGTACGACAGCGACAAAGTTATTTGGACAAAAGTTCTTTTATTGCATAGGATTTGTTAGGAATGTGTTATTTTTTATTATTATTCATTAAGATACCACAGAACAGGAAGGTCATTAAATCTAGAATCGATCTAATCCTAATGTCGGTTTAAGGAAACTTTAACTATCTTTATACGTCGATTTTATTACGTCTGAAAGATGAAGTTAAAAGTAAGAGAATCATGGTACTGTACTGGCTGATACCACCATGATCTCAATGATTCGACAAAACAAACTCCTTTAGATTCTAGATTCTGAAGCTAAGCGGAACCAGCCTCTAAAATTCAATTTTCCCGCTTTCTAGGAAGCTAACAAAACTATTTAATAAAATAAGAAGCTTATCGTTTTATTTATTCTAAAAAGAGAAATCATTGAAAGTCGATAAACATTGAAAGTGCACTTGAGATTAAATTGTCCAGAAGTTAATGAAAGTTGATTACGTAAACCTTCGCAAAACTAATCCACATTTAAAAAGATAAATGCAATGTCATTACGATGAAAGATATTCTACAATTTATGAGGTGCAGAGTACTTATTAGACAAGTGTGCTTTGGAAATATGTATGAGGGTTTCGCAGCATTGTTTTATATGAATGGCTCAAAAATAAGCATTTGGTCATCTTTTAAATACAATTAATTTCAAGTTTGCTAACAAGTCAACTAAGGATTATCTTTTTATAAAACGATTGTTTAATGAACTTCTGAATATTGTGTACGGCACTGAGCAATGAGACTAGAAGAAAGGATTACGCGACTCACAACTCAAAAAATTACGCTCGCCTGGCTAGTGCCACAAGCTTATTTCGGCCGGTGATGACTGACGATGTAATCACGTGGCTGAATGTCTATTAAACATCCATGTATCTAATTTAGCTTGAATTTTTTACTGATAAGTCGGTTGCACTGTATGTGAAAAACTGTAAGTTTCCGTTTAATAAATGCGTGTGCAGAACTCTGAAAACCACAGTTGATTTGTTAATATCAGCAACAAAGTCTCATTGGCTATCATCGGCACTTATTTATAATCTAAATGCAATCTCATACCTCGGGCGGTGTCACTGAGCTACTGGGTTTAATCTCTGATCTGGAATTTTGTTCTCTTTTACATTTACATATTAAGTTATGTTTATGTGAATATTAAAGCATACTTACTCACTTACTACTTATTTGGACTGAGAAATTTTGCAGGATGTATGGATTTCATATGAATTTTATTATATTTTATAGCGAATCCCTTTCATTCGAAATTCACCAGCCTTGATAGTTTCATTCAATGTGTATTTACTAATCGATGTATGCTATGTTGCAAATAAAAAAAATAGGTAGGTATATTTATCTTCTAACAGGAATAGCAATATACCTAGCTCTCAATTCCAAAACTGCTACGACCTACGGCTAAGACATAATCGTAATATGTCGTAAGGTGGTAGTTAAGACGCAACAGACAAAATTTAAGACCACTGAGTCAGAGTTCCGTTGAGAACATTAGTGGTACTTAAGCAAATGCCGGTATTACGGTGCGGTTTCATTACATAGAGACATATATTACACCTCACACGATACAAAACCTTTATGTTCTGTGATATTATATTCAATGATTCAGACACGAGGAGCTGTATTGACCATAGACATATATTCTACCGATAGACAAGAACATTCTTGAAAAAAGTTTGTTCAAATGCGGGTGAGTTAGAACTAAAGTTCGCTGCAGCGCTAAAACATTATTTATGTGATCTAACCAAACTATTATAAAATGCAGCGCTAGATCGCTTAGAGTTTAGTTTACTCGCGACCAAAACGTTGTAAGCGCTATAAAATTCATGGCGCTTACGCGTTCCGTTCAACATAGTGTAACAATCTGTAGTCCCTATAGATTTTACACCACAGACGTGACACAGCTTTTGTACCTACAAAACTTCATTAGAATTCATACTCTACTTCAAAATATATACCTAATAGTAATGTAATAATTTAAAATATGGTAAAGTAGAAAAATAAAATAAAATGAATTGTTATGCGTTTATTTACGCTCAAGTACGTTAAAAATAGTTTGAAATCAAACTGTCACCTGATGATTCACTGACACTTCTTGATGTATTTTTGCAGTATCGAATTACGTACGTCGTCATATTTTCTGTCCTTTGACAGATATTATATGCTAAAAAGAAAGAACATAAAATAAATATTAAAAAATATCAAACTGGCTAGAAACCATTTACATAAACAAATTAAAACACTTTTTACAAACACCACGTCAAGTCCGTGTTCAGTCACATATTTTTGCCGACAACCAGTTTTGTGATGGAATATCTGCATATTTTAGTCTATGATTTTAGATGACGTGGCATTATAATAATTGTTTTTTCTAATGTATTACGATATTATTACCTATTTATTCACTTAAACAACCAATAATTTTACTTACTTGACTACTGAATTGTTATTTATATCATACTTTGATTCGAATTCTCGTATTAATAGTGCCGCTCCGTACGCGTCCAAACTGCTTGAATGTCGAAGCCACACTAAAGTAAGGTGTACGGATTGCAGTACAGTTCAGTGGAACAGAGTGAATGTTTGGATCGCGATATCTAGTGCGTAGTACATATATACCGATGGTATTGACCGAGTGGCATACACGACTACTAATCCAACGGTCGTGAGTTCAAAGCATCCTTGTGTAAAATTTCACACACATTGCAATCAAAATAGATTTTAGAGTGTGGAAGTTTTGGATTGATAAAAGCAATGTTTGTTGAATTATTTCCATTATTACTAGATTACAGTAAAACTAAAGTTTTTTATACAAAAAAAGCGAAGGTTTATTACATGTAGAAAGACCACTGAGTTTCTACATCAAACCACAAAATCAATACAACCTGTAGAAAATAAACGAAACCTCATTCACAACCTCGTATTTAGAGAAATGCAAGTAAACAAAACAGTGTCAGTGTGTCTGTCCGTCTCGCCGCACGAAATCGCAAGTCGTTCCACATCCTACAGGTTTAGTGAATGCTGCAATCAGAAGAACGGGGTGAGATCGAGAACCACTAGATAAGCAGAGGATAACACCTGATTTTCAAAGTAACACCTCCCTTCAAGTAAATAAAATTGTCTTTAATTGTATACACTTATCTTTCTATATATTTCTTCATGGAATCGTAGTTTCCAAAAGGTCTGATTTCAACGGATTTCTATTTAAAAGCTGGTTTTACGGGATACGAAATATCTTGACAATTAACTTTTTTTATTCATCTCGTCAATTAAATTAAATTCATTTATTACACTTAAATATAATTTTACAGCATTAATCCAATATGCTATATCAAGAACTGCTACAAAAAATACAAATTGTGATTGTTATAATAAGACATCTTAACAAAAACACACATACACATTCATCTTAGAATTTTAATTATTTTAGGTACATACTAAAAATAATAAATTAAATCAAGTGGTGTAAAAGTCACCCAACCTGTCTCTTAACCTGATGTCGGATCATCATGTCCCGCGACTTATTGTGAATCTCGTGAAGGCATACTATTGCTTTTTTCAAAAGTATCGTTAACCCTCAAAATATTTTACCACAAAACGCAAAACCAGTTTTTAATGAAATTGGACACCCGCGTATCTTGTATACTATAAGTCCATGTGCCAAATGCCTTTAAAATGAGCATAATTTGCACACCGCAAATAACATACTGTTACCAAGTAGCCTCACGTGTTGTCTAAAATTGTGATTGCTATATTTCATACTTATTCTTTGCCGAAATTCACGTAATTCTCATCCTTATCACATCTAGATAAAGACCTCTCTCGTCTGGCAATCGTGATTCTTATTTCGTAAGGTACAATCAAGAAATTGGGCTGAACTCCACAAATTGGAAGAAACCATTACGGGTTGTCATCAATTCAAATTCAGCCAAATTATTTTGGTTATTTGGCAAATTACTTTCTATTGTGTATCTTTGACTAGTGGTAAAAGTATAATAAATCGTTTTAGGTGCTAGCTTTATGATTTCAGCATTTATTTTATTACAAAAGATAAAAATTTATGTGACAACTTTACATGTCTCAAAAAGATATTTTTGCAGGCGCTATAGAGTATATGCCCCTGGTATAATTATATTATATTTTTTATTATATAATCAACCTTTGTGAACTAGCACTGTATCATAAACAGCATTGTCAGCTCTGTAAATCGTGATGAAATAAATGATTTGATTTGATTTTTTGATTTGGTATATATAGCCCCTATTCTTGAAGTGTGTTAAGCATTATTAAAATAACTAGCTGTTGCCCGCGACTTCGTATGCGTTACACTACTAAATGTGTAGGTAACCTAGAAATAAAGTTAAACTCGCTGTTGCAACTTGACTTGACATCCCATTGTCATCCCATGGGGACTGATTTATGGGATAAAAGGTGTATAATCCTATGTGGTAATCCAGATTATAATCTATGTAAATCACAAGGATCATCTCGACGACCTCCTTAGCGCAGTGGGCGTATAGCCGGCTGAGATGCAGGAGGTAGCGGGTTCGATTCCCGCCACGGAACAAATGTTTCCATAATTACAGATCCATAAGTATGTGTTTACAAAACAAAAGTATATAAGTATTCTATCAGTTATCTGGTTCCCATAGTACAAGTTTTGTTTAATTTGGGGTTAGATAGCGCTGTGGGAAATGTCCAGCAATATTTATTTTATTATTATAGTTATAGTTTGACTCTAAAATGATAATGTAAACAAAATGTTTAAGTATTCCCTGCATTTAACTACCTACAATGTTCTGCATGCTCACTGAATATTTAACTTAAGTTTAAACCTATTGTTTCTTATGAAGTGAAATGTATATTTGTTTTGAGAATAAAGTCTTTAACCACATATACCAAAATTCATTGAAATCGATTCAGCCGTTACGACGTGATTGAGTAACAAACAAACAAATAAACAAACATCCAAACTTTCACTTTAATAATATTAGTGTGATCATTACAATAATGGAGACTCAAGTGTAGTATTTTGACCAATTTCAATGAACGTACTATCAAATATTTGACTGCCTCCGTGGCGCAGTGGGCGTATAGCTGAGACGCAGGAGGTAGCGGGTCCGATTCCCGCCGCGGAACAAATGTTTACATGATCTACAGATATTTGTTCCGTGTCTAGGTGTTTTTCTATATATTATAAGTATGTATTTACAAAAATTCTATCAGTTATCTGGTTCCCATAGTACAAGCTCTGCTTAGTTTGGGGCTAGATAGCGCTGTGTGAAATGTCCAGCGATATTTATTATTATATTATTTATTTAAATTAAAAAAAAATCCTATCCCCTCACGATAAGTTCTCTTATAATCACTCACACCTATTCAGAGCCACACTCTTACAATGTTCTCGTAGTCATGTCTACTCTAATTTAAGGTGCTGTATCCGGCGACCCAACTTTGCAGATCACTTACCTGATACAGGTTGACCAAGCAAAAAATAGTGTCATTTTTAATGGACCAAACGCCCCTTAATAGAATTAAAACGTTGACAAATTCACGATCAATGGCGTGAGCAATTTTTTTTAGGTGTTCCGGTGTTTTTCCACATTTTGTGATATAAAAAGTCGCTTGTTGTTGATCTCTACCCGCCAGCTCTCATATAATGAGAGTCACGTAGATAATGGTTACTAAAGTGCGCACGCGCTGACCGTTTGCACAGAAATTGTATGAGAATTGTACAGCTCGAAGCCTTAATAACTTCTCTTAATATTTGCTATTACTTGTGAAATATCATTCAAAAGATCTGGGAAACCTTTACCCAGAAGTGAAGGGAAAAAACTGATGTTTGATAAAAGTTTGTAAGTGACTTGTAAAGTTGGAAGAATGTAGCTTTTTCAGGTATGCGGCTCAAGATATTTATTTTTCTTACGAATTAGTAATTCACTTACAGAGAAAACTTAAAAATAACGTAAAACTAGTGTGCCTTACAGCGTTAATTTATATGACGGAGGCCGTCAGGATTTCTACGAGCTATCAGATATCACGTGGGCAAGCAGTGGATAATCGTGTAATGATAAAACACTATGATTGAGTTTACAGTTTATTCTACTCAGTACATATACCTATATAATTGTATTGTGTATGTGTATGTAAAAAGGTATAGTAAAGTAACCGAATAACAATCACACAACAAAAAAAAATGGCCTCATCATCCCAGCCCGACTTCATCCACTGCTGGGTATATACCTCCCTTTGCATGTACACAGCAGTGGCTGCGTCCTTTACCGAGGTAATTCTGCATCTTGGCACCACTCTACAGATCAGACGCCGTATAATATATCATCTTTAAATTGATACCTAGATGTAAGGACAGACAGCGTCGCTAACTGGTAACCTCTGCATGTTTAAACATTGATATAAAAACTTGTAGAAGAATGTTTTCCAAAAAGTTTTAATTACACGTCGTGTGTTTACATAAAATTTATTGATTGAGCGAAGCGAGATCTCCAAAACAACTTGGGCAAATTGGCGTTGTATGTATGTATGTATGTAAGGATAACTTTCGAAGCGTAGATTCGATCATCGTGAAATTTAATAAATAGGTAGGTAGAGATGGCACAATACAATTTTGGTGGCTAAAAAAGGGGGGTTGTTGAGATATTGAGATAAGAGGGGTAAAAAAATTAAAATGAAACTATTACGTCAAATAGGATGTCAAATGAAAGGTCTTCATTTGTAGATTTCGACCCCGTTTTCAGTTTTAGTTTAGTCCTTGCTATTTTTGAGTTATTAGCCATAATATAGCCACACTATACTCGGCGCAGCGAACCTTGATTCCTATGACAGTTCGTGTTAGTGATGGGTCGTGTCTTTGGTCGTGTCGATAATTTTTTTTTTAGACAAAGGCGTGGCTTACATTCAGCCACGTTGGTAAACATGTTTTAAAAAATATTATAATGTGCATTTTTAATGTCCATTATGTTGTTGTTGTATTAATTTAAGATTTTTGGCATAGATTAAGTAGGTAAGTAAAACGAAACGTTTCCATTACCGACATTTTTTTATCGATACTTGTCGCCCTAGTCGATAAACGTCACACGACGTAAGTTTTGCAGGACGTAAACATAAATTCAGATTGAGATAACTTCTTGTCAATGTTAAGAATTGTTAAAAATATCAACGGAATATCTACTACTATATACCATATACTAATGGTATAAAGCTACGTAAAATTTATAAATGGCATTTTTAGACGCCCCAAATATGATCCCAATTTAATGGTGACCCCACTACAATGTTATATGGTGACATTAGCTGTCAGTGTCATAGGGATCAAGGTTTGCCGCGCCGAGTATAGTGACCCTACATTGCTGAAATTTGTAGTCATGTAACTAAAGTGACACAAATATTATGGCAAAAGTCTGAAATCCAGAATAACTGCAATTTGTACCCCAAAAAAAGTAACCAAATATCATGAACTCGCGTTACCTGTAATTTGAATGAAACTGTAGGTCAAATAGGTTGGTTATACATTTCGTGGCACTATTTTTATAGTCAAAGATTACGCGAGATCTCAGTTCGGCGTGGGGCGAACCACTAGTATTTTAATAATTAATATTTTTGGAAACCATCCTTCTAAAGTTTTTATTTAAATCTTTAAATATACAAGGGGTTTCCAGTTAGCTACGCTGTCTGTATCTACATTACATAATATACTATACGTAAATAAAACGTAAATCAGAATTCTATTCTTCAATCAACTTCTCTTTCATGTACCGAGACAGATATTTTATACCTAATTATTCATTTACAGTTCACGTTTCCGATCGGCACATTCGTGCTTCTAAATCATTCATTATAGGACAAAACCTGTTGATTTACTCTATCAATACGCGGTTTTTGCGGCTGTCTGATCGAACTGGCACAGATACAGTCCCGTTTGTAGAAAATACAAGTTAAACTAACGTTTCATGGTTACATTTTTATCGAAATCGGCAAAAATGAAGTTTTTATCATAGTACATTGTTTTACGAGGGCTGTAAGCAATCTATTGTACTCCCGAGATATTTTGGCGTACGAGCGAGCAAATGCAAGAAGCGAGATCTCTAAATCAACTTGGGCAAATCGGCGTTGTATGTATGTATGTATGTTTGTTTGTTTGTCCGAGGATAACTTTCGAAGCGTTGATCCGATCATCGTGAAATTTCATACATAGATAGGTATGGATGGCATAATTTTGGTGTGTTTAAATGAGCTGAAAATGTTAGGGGGCTGTTGAGATATTGGGGTTCAAGAGGGGTAAAAAAAAATGAAAATGAGACTATTAGGTCATGTGGGACGTCAAATGAAAGGTTTTTATTAGTCAATTTAGGCTTAGTTTTTATTTTTAGTAAAGTCTTTATAGTTTTTGAGTTATTAGCCATAATAAAAACTGAATTTTGACAAAATTCACAGGGTACACCAGTGACAGCTTAAGTGACACAAATATAGGCAAAGGTCTGAAATCCAGAATAACTGCAATTTGTACCCCAAAAAAAGGTTTACCAATTAACATGAACTCCCTCTAATTTTAATGAAACTGTAGGTCAAGTGAATGGTTATTATTTCGTGGCACTATCCTCCGTGACACAGGACGTCCGTGACCTCCGTGGTACAGTGGGCAAATAGCCGGCTGAGACGCAGGAGGTAGCGGGTTCGATTCCCGCCGCGGAACCAATGTTTATACGATCTTTGTTCCGGGTCTGGAGGTTTTTCTATATATTATAAGTATGTATTTACAAAAAAAAGTATATAAGTATTCTATCAGTTATCTGGTTCCCATAGTACAAGCTCAGCTTAGTTTGGGGCTAGATAGTGCTGTGTGAAATGTCCAGCCATATTTATTTTATTTATTTATTTATTATGATTGTTGTTCCCGTCATAAGCTGCTGAACTTTCAATGGTGCTAATTGAAAAAAAAAGATTGTGATAATAGAATACCAAAGGTATCTTTAGTGGCGATTATGCGACGATACCATTGTCATAGTGAAGCGATTGGCTTAGTATAATTGGGCTTTTTAGGGTTCCGGACCCAAATGGTAAAACGGGACCCTATTACTAAGACTCCGCTGTCTGTCTGTCCGTCTGTCACCAGGCTGAATCTCATGAACCGTGATAGTTAGACAGTTCAAATTTTCACAGATGATGTATTTCTGTTGCCGCTATATTTTATACTACGTTGAGTTGGAACAAGCTTATGGCCCACCTGATGTTAAGTGGTAACCATCGCCTGTAACAGAGAACTGCCTCGTAGGTCACGCACGTTAGAAATGTGCCCTCCAATGCACTGCCCTGGCGTCCATCAACTTGAGGCATACAGGTATTGCAACAGTAATGCTTGTGGAATGGATGTTGAGATACGGCACCTGCCAATTCTGCAATATCAAGAACTATTGAGGCAGGTGTCGTGTGACAATTAGCTGTATAAATTTATAGGAATTAGTTATTAGTGCAGAGTGGTCGAAATTCGACTGTAATTCATTTTTTTTAACATAGATTGAAGCTTTGCCCCATAGACAGAGAGAGACAGACAAAGAGAGAGAAGGATAGAGTTACTTTCGAATTTATAATATTAGTATGGATTTGCTCTTTGAATATTTTCGTAGTTTTTATTGTAATAAATCTATCTGTGTTTACAAACTTTGTTACATTAATATATCCCATTTTTATTTATGCTTAGTTGATCTTATATCAATGCCAGCTTCACTCGAACGTTTCGCCTAAAGATGGGTTCAAGTCCTGCCTGAGGGATTGTTTTTATTTGGTGCACTTTAACACTTTAGTGGTTTAAACGGTAGTTGGTTTTCAGGTGTGTGTGCAAGCAGTATAGTGCGGTGATGCGCCCCGAGCGCCCGCGATCGACACATGCATGCCGCGCGCGCACCCGGTAAGTACTAACCTAAACCTTCCTGAACCAAGAATTTATTTGCTAGAACATTGTCGCGCTTCTTTTGTTTTGAAGGAAATGTTTAGAGAAAAATCGGGCAGAAGGGTCAGAACTTGCACTTCACGTTCACACCCCGGCTAAATCATATTGACGTTAACAATGTAGCCATGTTACAACTTTTGACTTGAATGCGTTTTGGATTATCTCGAAAAATTACTTCTATACGAGAAAACGCTTTGGGGAACTTCGGAGCTATTTATTAACCGACTTAAAAAAAGGAGGAGGTACTCAATTCGTCGAAGACGCCTGGACCGATTCGAGAAATTATTTTTTTGTTTAAAAGGGTATACGTCCCAGGTGGTCCCATTGGCTGTCAGGATCTGATGATGGGATCCCAAATAAATCGAGGGCAACCCTCAAATTTTTAGGGACGCATAATTGTTTTATGTTTTTATCTCAAAACTCCGTCATTTATAAACTGATTTGGAAAACTCTTTTTTTATTTGAAAGTATATACTTTCATATTGATCTCATAGAAATTTCATCAAAATCAGTTCCGTAGTTTGGTTAAGTCGGTTTTATTTTTGTTAAAAAGTTACTTGTTATTTGATTCCTTAACTTGATAATAGACCCTCGTGTAGGGTCCTTCGGAATATATCTTAATAATAGACCCTCGTGTAGGGTCCTTCGGAATATATCTTGATAATAGACCCTCGTGTAGGGTCCTTCGGAATATATCTTGATAATAGACCCTCGTGTAGGGTCCTTCGGAATATATCTTGATAATAGACCCTCGTGTAAGGTCCTTCGGAATATATCTTGATAATAGACCCTCGTGTAGGGTCCTTCGGAATATATCTTGATAATAGACCCTCGTGTAGGGTCCTTCGGAATATATCTTGATAATAGACCCTCGTGTAGGTCCTTCGGAATATATATATTTTTGCTACGTTTTGTCAAATGTAATTGCGACACGACACCAATATAAAAATGCTGTCATATTTAATTATAAAAGAGTTTGGTTTAACTTATGAAACTATCATGGTTATTAACACTATTTGTACTAAAAACGGGATATTTACCATGATTTGTGAGTTCTTGAGTGTCCCGATATTTCGACGCAGTTGCATGCGCGTCTTTGCGAGTGGATAGTTATTGGCAGATATAACGATCTACCCTCTTTCTTATTCTCTTGCTAGGAATGAATTCAGTAATACTATCACTACTACCGGTTTCATTCTCGATCATAACTCTATTCCGACACACAACACTCACGGTATCAGGGCGCGTAATTGACACTACACTTCTTCGGTTCTTACACATTCTCACCACAGGATTCCAGGCTCCAGATAGTTGAAAACCATCTTCACGATTGAAATTCTTGTGTTTGGTAATCTCAATTGCCTCTTGAACCAGTCTTGGGATGTAATGTCGCTCAGTTGAGATTACTTGTGGGTTGTGTAGCTCGATCCAGTGGTTTGAGCCTGAGTCCAGTAGATGTTCCGCTATGGCAGACTTTTGTCTGTCAACATTCTTCACACAAATCATGGTAAATATCCCGTTTTTAGTACAAATAGTGTTTGATTTAGTTAAAATTTTATGACATTTTTAATTTTAAATTAACCAACAGTGTCATAATTCGTTCTGACCTGACTCCACACTAAGATTCCTTGAGTCGTGAGTTAGAAACGAGTATTGTGGTATCATAACACTTAGACCAGAAAATATTTGCAGATAAGGTAAAGATTTGCCCGGGAGCGGTAATTTACCCACAAAACAGAGGCTACTAGTTTACCACGCCACCAAAGGAGATATTTAACTGGTGGCGTAAAAAAAAAGCATGGGTGCGTGGTAGAAATGAAACCTCCAAATATTTTGGTTTCAAGATAATGAGACGTGTAAAATTTTGGGAAGATGATAATTGTAGGTTTTAGTAATGATGCAAAGTTAGATAAATATTAACACGAGTGGAGGAAGTACGAAGTAAAGCAAAAAGAGAACCATGAACATAAGAAACACTGTATAATGCTTCCTATCTCATTTTCTCCCACGTTAAATCTTATGAATTTATGTGTCTGTCTCTTTTTACTGTCGCTTTTTTGTTTCATCGACTTTAAAATCACAACGATGCTAAAGAAGTTTTCACTTCAAAAACAACAGGTTTTTTGGCAGACAACCAGCGTTGAGTAAAAATATATTCAGCATAATGCTGAGCCATACTCCTTTTTTGGCACATGATTCATTGAGACTACTTAAAATATATTGTTTTTTCTAGATTCAATTATCCATAAAAAATAAATATTTACATACAGAAGAAACAGTCGAATCATCTACAAACCGTTGCAAACGGTCTACGAATTAGAATTAGAATTAGATGCATGTCAAGGCTGTACGAAGTTCGCCGGGTCAACTAGTCTCCTTATACATATGTAAAATTCTCGTGTCACAATGTTCGTTCCCGTACTCCTCCGAAACGGCTTGACCGATTCTCATGAAATTTTGTGAGCATATTGAGTAGGTCTGAGAAGCGACCAACATCTATTTTTCATACCCCTAAATGTTAAGGGTGGTCCACCCCTTAATTTTTTTTTTTAGGCAAAATTTTTTGATTTTGATTTTTTTATGATACAGCATTCAAAAATACATACAACCCTAAATTTTTACCCTTTTGCCACCAACCCCTATCTCAGCTTAGCAACATAACATTTATTGATTCTAAGGCGGTACGAAGTTCGCGGGGTCAGCTAGTTTACTATAAAATACAGAAGAAACAATTGAATCATTTAAATACCGTTGCAAACGATCTATAGATAGCTCAACTGCTCCAGATCACTGCCAGGCGGAAGTGTCCCCAAGCCACTGCCTGCATTGACCCTCTGAATTGCAATTCTTATGCGTTGACCCAGATAAGCGCCAGCTCTCGGATCACACGTCGCTTCGACCAGACGCCTAGAAATAATTTGGAAAGTCGATGGGCCTCGGTGCCCCATGGACCCAGGGTCTCGACCCCAAATGGCTCAAATACGTAAGCTTTGTCGAGACTTCCATATTTGCGCCGCTTGAGATCTTCGGCTGAATTTACCGCCGCACCGGCCCTATCTGCTGTAACAGACAGCAGTTGTCATTGTTTTTGTTTTTAGGTCGAAATAAATGTTACGATCTATATATTTGACTTATAAGCCTTCTAAACGTTATTGCCAACGAGCTCGATTGTATGCTGTAGAAGCTCACACAGAGGCTAAATAACAATTAGTAAATAAGTACTAACAGCCCAGATTTAAGCTTTTTATTAACAAAATTGGTTTTTGTTATTTGGATTAAATAAATTATCATAAAGCTTGCCTTCTTCTGCCATCCATAATTTATTTCTCAGACTTTTAAACAGCAATAATAGCTTGGACTGAAACTTTCAACAATTTGAGCGTTACCCTAATTGTGGAACAAACACTTTCACTGTATTAATATTAATGAAAACGCGAGTGTTCTCAAACTGTTGGCCCGATTGTTTTTTTATTAGTATTTTAATTGCTCTGGGAGAAAAACTTTATTAAAATACTTAGTGAGCACGTCAGATTATAAGGCTTTTTCGTTGACCCATTCATTGGTGAACTAGCTTCCGCACGCGGCTTCGAATGCGTGGTTTGTTAATGAAAAGTAGCCTATGTCTAACTAAGTAAACTACATATTATATTATATATAGATTATATTTTGACACTAAATGACATATTACCTACCATGACACATTATATTTTTCATTTGACAACACAATACTCTCAAGGTCTAGTGGCTAAATGGAGCGGTCTCGACAGAATATCAGCGCTTTCCTTTACGGCGGGCATAATGCTGAGTCGAGTCCCATTTACTGCTGTAGCACACAGTATCTACCAGGTTCTCCCTTGTGTTATTGTTTATTTTACGTTTATAAGTACTATTTAATTGTTTCTTTTTTTGTATTTTCTCTGTTTTAAAATGTAACTGTATTGTATATTGTGTGCTAATGTAGTGAATAAATGATTTCTATGTCTATGTCTATGTCTCAATTAAAGTCATAATCTATCTATACATGTAAATTATCGAAATTGGTTCAGCCGTTTAGTTGTGAAAATGTAACAAACAGACACATACATAGAGAGACAGAGTTATGTATCTACTTTCGGCCTTATAATATTAGTGTTGTTGGATGAATGAAAATTAATTATTATGCACAGGGTGTTTTTTTCTAGCCTTTCTGGGGAGATTCTGAACTAAAAGTCTGTATTAAACTCAATTTTAAATAAAACACAAGTAAAATATTTTTTCGGTATAAAGCCTAGGTCCTATATTACAATCCTAGGTTTAAAATTGCTGGAAGTTATCTAAATTAATCTTTATTTGCTCGTCAGTCATTATCTCAAGTACGTGGTAGAATGATAGAGATAAGATTCGATCAGACTACTGTAAAAAAAACAAGAATAATTTGTAATCAAATGCACTATTCGGGTAGAATCCCGAATATATTATAATGCAGATTTACCTAATCAAACATTCGTCGGAAAACATTAAAAGTAACGTATTTAAATAAAGTTAAATTATGTACTCGAGATTAATCAAATTTATTCGACAGAGTAACTTATAGTAGAGATTATCTCGGAAATAAATTCAATTCACAACCAAAATGACCAATTAAGTTCAGATTACGTTAAAATTATGACCAAATTATAATGTTGGTTGTAATACTATATTTATCTAACGAGATCTTTTTATAGGCTTCGCCAAACGATTATTTTAATATTTATATATTATGCTCGTTTTTATAGGTTTTTAATGATTTTCACTAATTATAAATTTATTACGACTTACTAGTTTGTTCCTGTGTATTATTATGCAGAAATTATTTTTGTCTATATCCAATGTAAATATTATATAGTTTATATCTCATCATCATCATCATCATCAGCCTTTCTCATCCCACTGCTGGGCATAGGCCTCTCTTCGTTGTCGCCATTCAACTCTGTCCTGCGCTGTTCTAACCCACATACGACCTGCGATTTTTATAATGTCGTCGACCCACCTTGCCGGTGGACGACCTGCGTTCCTAGTTCCATCTCGGGGCCACCACTCAGTCAGCATTCTGCTCCACCTGTCATCACCGCGCCTGGCCACATGTCCTGCCCAACTCCATTTGAGTCCCAATACACGCTTGCTGACGTCTTGAACTTTAGTTCGCTTGCGAATTTCGGTATTGGGGACTCGGTCTAGCAGTGTGATGCCGAGCATGGCGCGCTCCAAGGTTTATCTCATCCAAGGTTATTGATTAGTTTGTCACACTAATATTATAAATGTGAAAGATGGGATGTTTGTTTGTTACTCAATCACGTCGTAAAGGCTTAATTGTTTTCAATAAAATTTAGTGTGTTGATAGATGTTGACCTCAATTCAAACATAGGCTACTTTTTATTCACAAACAATGCGTGCGAAGCCGCTATGTAATATTTGTAATTTTTAAAATTTACTGGATTGTTTTTAATAAACTCTGTTAATAGAAAGTAAGAAATAATGTACCTAGTTATGTGTGAGCTCATTAGCTAAATAAAAGACGGAAAAAAAGACTCATTAACGTCGTTAAATGCTAAACGAAGGCTTTGCTATGCTAGCTATCAGAGGAGCAACAAACAAGTTACGCAATTAAAAAAGCATGAACAGTAAGCAAGGTATGAATTGATAGTTTGAAATCATTTTGCTACTGGACACATCGAAACATAAAAACTTCTTCACATAGTAAAATGAAGTCGCTTCCGCTGTCTGTTCCCTTAAATCTTTTAAACTACTCAACGGGAGATAAATTATATCCTGGGAAAGGACATAGGCTACTTTTTAGCCAACTGCGCAAAATGAGGTTAATGTTTTATTGATCGAGCGAAGCGAGATCTCTAAATCAACTTGGACAAATCGGCATTGTATGCATGTACGTATGTATGTTTGTTTGTCCGAGGATAACTTTAGAAGCGTTTATCCGATCGTCGTGAAATTTGATATATAGGTAGGAAGTGATCGCACTATTTTGGTGTGACTCAATAAGCTAAAAATGTAGAGGGGTTGTTGAGATATTGGGGTTCAAGAGGGGTAAAAAAAAATGAAAATGAGACTATAAGGTCAAGTGGGACGTCAAATGAAAGGTCTTTATTAGTACATTTCAACCCTGTTTTTATTTTTAGTTTAATATTTGTAGTTTTTGAGTTATTAGCCATAATAAAAACAAAACTTTGACAAAATTCACAGTTTACACCAGTGATCCCACAATGCTGTAATTTGGTATTCGTGTAGATTTAGTGACACAAATATAGGCAAAAGTCTGAAATCTAGAATGCACTGTGTACCCCAAAAACGAGTAACCACTTAATATGAACTTCCGTTACCTATAATTTGAATGAAACTGTGGGTCAAGTAAGTAGGTTGATTATTTCGTGGCACTATTTTCATAGTCAAAGAATACGAATAATATATTTATGTGAGACTCGCGAGATCTCAGTTCGGGCGAACCAATAGTTATATCTGGTTATATTATAGAAGCCGCGCGCGGATCAGCTAGTTATTTTATAAAAAAAATCGTTAGTATCAGAAACTACCTGCACCATTTGTGTTGTATTTAACCCCTATGCAAAAGGAGGGGTATTATAATGTTGACGCGTATGTCTGTCTGTCTGTGGCAACGTACTTCCCAAACGGATATGGACTCTGTTATTTTTAATAGAAAGCTAGTTAACTGAAGTAGTTCTTAGCTATGCCATATTAACGATGTTTTTTAAGATTTTTTAAATTTTACTATTACTTGTAGATACGTGAAGTAAAATTCAATGAATTAATGAAAATTCTTTATTATACTTTACAAGCTAGACACAACAGATATAAAAATCGGTCAAATGTGTGTTATAATAAATAAGTATTCTTTCTTTACGATGCTGATGATGATGATGTCGTCCAGGCCGATTTCGGCTACGGCGACATTAAATAAATAAATAAATAATAAATAAATATTGCTGGACATTTCACACAGCGCTATCTAGCCCCAAACTAAGCAGAGCTTGTACTATGGGAACCAGATAACTGATAGAATTTATACATATACTTTTTTTTTTGTAAATACATACTTATAATATATAGAAAAACACCCAGACACGGAACAAATATCTGTAGATACTGCAAACATTTGTTCAGCGGCGGGAATCGAACCCGCTACCTCCTGCGTCTCAGCCGGCTATACTACCACTGCGCCACGGAGGCAGTCAAACATTGTTTCTGCTATGTTAAATTAGTGCGATCTAAGATGACTTGAGTAGCCAATCTTAGCTCTAAATATAAATAAATAAATAATAAATATTGCTGGACATTTCACACAGCGCTATCTAGCCCCAAACTAAGCAGAGCTTGTACTATGGGAACCAGATAACTGATAGAATACTTATATACTTTTTTTTTGTAAATACATACTTATAATATATAGAAAAAAATATATATGCGTGCACATAGAGTGTAAGTCAGAGTGCCGTTTACATAATTATATTGTGATTGCAGGCGTTGGTCACGTCTTCTATCTAGTTCGCGCCTGCGTTCATCTTCAAAAGTGTAGGCATTTTGCTGCAATAGTCGCCTCTGTTTTGCCCGATTTTCTGCTAATAATTCCCGACGAGAGGGCTCAATCAAGCTCTTCTTCAAGTATCTCATACTACGACATATCTAAGCCAAATATTTGCAGATCGTGCGAACGTGAGTCCGCGCCATAGATGTACTACTTATTATTAATATTCACTATCCAATAAATCTGTGTCTAGTATGTAGGTCGTAAGCAAGTAGGTCTCTAGATTTTTATTAGTTTTACGCGTATGCTTAGTTAGTAGGCAGTTCTCTGGGTGTTAATTGTGTGTAAATTTTTATGAGTTCGCACTCTTATATGTCATGTTGATATTTACAGGTTGTTTCGGAATATGTATGCTAACCCGAAAGGGGGTTATTGCTCTCGTTAATGAGGACGTTTTCTAACTAACCAGAGCAATGATTTTACGACTTCAGATATGCAATATTTTATATTAATTCTGCATTTGGAAAAATCAGTAAACCAGCTGTTTTAGGTGATAGCTCACTCAAAATGTTGTCTTGTTTTTTTACCAGTAGCAGACCTGGAACAAGCCATGGCTCACCTGATGTTAAGTGGTCACCATCGCCTATAACAATTTAATGAAGAATCATCTTATAAAACGTGCCCTACGATGCACTGCTATTAACTTAAGGCATACAGGTGTAAAACCTCATATGCCTGTAATTTCAGTGGCAACCGTACTCTTCAAACCGATACACAGCAATAATGCTTGGCGCCAGAAATAGGTATGGTATGAAATTTTTTTAGCATCTTTGCATGGGTCACATTCTCATTACACGTTCTTTTGGGTCAAATACTCCGAAACCCGACGCACCTTGTATACGGTTTATTGATCGAAAGCTGGCGTGTGTGACTTTTTGAACCATTGCAGTCATGTGACATTTGTTGTTGACTCATTGTGTTTAGAGTGTTGCCATTATTACTAATCACTTATAATATGTTCTATTAGGTTGTAATACTTAATAGTAGATTATTAAAGGAGGGGATAAAGCAGTGCCTTGCGTCACGGGCGCTATATTGAATCCCGAACGTTTGTATCGACGAACGAATGTTTGTATGATTTACAGATATTTGTTCTGGGTCTGGAAGTTTTTCTATATATTATAAGTATGTATTTACAAAAAAAAAGAAGTATACAAGTATTCTATCAGTTATCTGGTTCCCATAGTAGAAGCTCTGCTTAGTTTGGGGCTACATAGCGCTGTGTGAAATGTCCAGCCATATTTGTTTATTTTATTTATTTATTTATATATGTCCTGTGTGTGTCAAATGTGGTATTTTTTTGTTTCTTTCAATTTGTCACCACAATTTTATTGAGTACGACTGCTAACGACCGGTCCTTTAAACATCGGTTACCGATAACGATACTATAGTCCTTGAAAGTTGTAAATTTTTTGACAATTCATTAAATATACGTTTATTTATAAGGTAACGTTTATAGAAACCGGCTATAAATCAGTAGGCTTTTAATCATAATCAAAACCTTTAAAACGAAGTATGCGCTATTTCTACTGGGTGTGGTCAAACCGTCTTAGATGAATTATGTGTGTCTGAGCTACTAGCAAAATAGCAAATGAGTTCCAATCCGGTTCTAGATGAAGTCTAGAATCGATGTTTATTATCTATAAAGTTAATCACCTAAGTATCAAATAAAGAAAGGCTTCGAAGAAAGCAGACTTAACTTTCCAAATCTAATATATAAAATTCTCGTGTCACAGTTTTCGTTGCCATACTCCTCCGAAACGGCTTGACCGATTTTGATGAAATTTTTTGTGCTTATCCGGTATCTATGAGAATCGGCCAACATCTATTTTTCATCCCCCTAAATGTTAGGGGTAGTCCACCTCTAAATTTTTTTTTGAATTTTAGACAAAATTTTTAATTTCTATTTTTTTATGATACAACATACAAAAATACATACAATCCTCAATTTTCACCCTTCTACGATCAACCCTTATTTTTGTATATGGCAAAACAACGTTTGCCGGGTCAGCTAGTTAGCTTATAAAACTCGCCAAATTCAAAAAGGTTAGAGAAGTTGACTAATTAAAATAATTCGAGTCTAAATAACTTTGGATACTCCGTTTGCGTGGAATATTTAGAGGTAATTAAGTATGCTGGCTTCTGTTATATTTGTTGAGGATAATCTTAAATCAATATTTTTTTTTTAATCTAAAACATTTTCAATTAATTAGCCCTAATTGGCCGGAGATTCTATTTCGTTTTCATTCATTCATTCATGTAACTATATTTTATCATCTTATTAGAATACTTTTTAGAACACATAATTTTAAATGAAATTATGTGCTGTTATTTAATAATAAAAAAAATAATTCAATAATTAATAATTTACTTGCTTCAAACGTGTGTATTGCTAGTATAATGGTTTTTTCTATGCAAATTTTCAATGCCATAGTATTTTATATTCTATTTATGACATAATAATGGCATTTATTAAAATTAATGATAATCTATATATTACTTTACATGGTAAACTCAGAAAAAATAATTAGTCATTCAATAAACACTCTTGTCAAAATGACGCGACACTTCATGTAAATGAATTCACGTCAATGAACGACGGTTAAATTATATGAATATCGTTCATACACAAATACTAAAATCGCGATATGAAAATGGAGGGTGGGGGTAGGAGCGAGAAAAATACTTTGCAACCTATTCTCATACCTACCAAATATAAAAAAAATCATTAAAATCGGTCAACCCGTTTCGAAGGAGTGTGACCAAACACCGTGACATGAGATTTTTGTATATTAAACTTTGTATAATATATTTAATTTATTATTAAAACATTGTTACAACCGCATCAATTGAATCAGTACAGTAGGGCATAAATCTAGTTGTCTTAAGTCTAGCTGGTAGGTAGCTAACCCGCTCACCTGTATACATTTTTGTAATACTAATACTAAACTTTTGTAGCCAAGACCGAACATTTCTATTACGTTAATAGATTGTAAGCATTTATTTGACAAACGGCTCTTGTGATTGGGTATAAATAACCGTCCGTCGAGTTCGTGTTGGTTAATTTACATGTAATTTACCTTTAGTTAAAGTGCTTTCGGGATTGTAAATGGGCGCTATTGAGTTTGATTATACACATGACTCTGAATCTCGGGTATCTTATTCGAGGTAACGGAGACCTAGTTATTTGTAGTCAGTATTGAAATGTGTAATGCAATTTTCCTTGAACAAAGACAACTAGATAACGAGTCAATGCAATAATAATGTGGTTCTTTATTTAATCTGGATGATCTTCGTTTGACCACAATCTCACCTGGAGGTAAGCGATGAAGCACGAAGACCTAGAAGAAACCTATTTACTCTTACAATAAAGAGGCCCGGATTGTATTCTTTAGGAAAACAGAAGACGGTTAAGTAAGTAGACCTTAGCTGTACGCGTTCTTATTTTAATAATCTGTTAATTATTGTTTCTTTAACCGACATCAAGAAATTATTTTCTGGTTTAAAAAGGTATACTTCCCAGGTGGTCCCATTGGCACCAAGTCAGAATCTGATGATGGGATCCTAAAAAAATCGAGGGCAACCCTCAAGTTTTATAGGGACGCAATTCGGTTTTATCTTTGTTATTACCTCAGAACTCCGTCATTTATCAACCGATTTGGAAAATCTTTATTTATTTGAAAGGATACATCCTATTAGCTTCCGAAATTTTATCAAAATTAGTTCAGTATGTTTGTTTTTTAAGTTACTTGGGTGAGTATATAGTTGGTTTTTTGTGTGTACCTTACTGTGCAGTGTTTTGTTGATTATATTTTGTTCCTTCACAAATACATAGATTAGATAAGAAAAATCTAAATTGCACTAATAAAATAATACATATATATGTGTGTTTCTTTAGTTCTTTCCTATAAATAGGCCACATTCAAGGCCATTCAAATTAGTCTGAAGCAAAAGCTCATATTAATATTGAAAAATCTTATTTAAGTTTGTATATTATTGTGCTACGTAAACATCGTTAGGGTGTCTAAATATATATAAAACAAAGTTGGGTTACACCATTTATAAATCAAGAACAGCGGACCGATTTTGATGATCTTTGATTTGTTGGATTTGTCTCCGCCTCAAATAGCAGAATCACTATAAAAATATCGGAAAAATTCACGCAATAATAAAATTATGCAGCATAGATGCAGCTAATGATGGCCGATTGACAATTCTACCGGCAACGTAGGTACATTCGGCGGATCCGCTTGTAATAAAATAAAATATTAAATAATGTATTTAATATTTACAATTTTAACGTAGTTTTGAGTAGTATTTTTACCGGTTTTCTTACAATGGGAGTTTTTTAGATTTCACAAACCAACACAAAACTAATGCAAAATTATTAACATAGTGGGATTTTAGACGAGAAGGTCTCTACTTAGGAATCATTACCTAACCATGTTTTCATTATGAAACTGATGCATTTAATAAGTGAAACTGTAGAAAGTGCCCTATTAAATGAAACATCTCATTAACGTTCGTTGGATGAACTCGATCAATGTTATCATTAAGGGCTACAGATTCACTTTCAACGATCGGCTACCAGCCGATTATATTGAATATCGACAAATTACTACTTACTAAGAAGTTTTTGTCTGGATGTTATGCTTCTATAATCGAAAAAAACAATCTAAACGCGATTTAGGCTATTAATTACGTCTATTATTTAAACAAAATTTTTTATTCTTAAATAACGACTACGGCCCATTGTCAATAATCTCCAGGTACATTATAGCGATTAAATTGTAAATTTTTAATATAATATTAATAATAATCATTGTGTTACGATGGGAGGTCTATATTAGACATAGTAATAAAGTTCTAAATCTATCTTTTCCATATATACGACAACCTCCGTGGCGCAGTGGGCGAATAGCTGGCTGAGACGCAGGAGGTAGCGGGTTCGATTCCCGCCGCGGAACAAATGTTTGCATGATCTACAGATATTTGTTCCAGGTCTGGATGTTTATCTATATATTATAAGTTTATATTTACAAAAAAAAACGTATATACGTATTCTATCAGTTGTCTGGTTCCCATAGTACAAGCTCTCCTTAGTTTGGGGCTAGATAGCGCTGTGTGAAATGTCCAGCAATATTTAATATTGTTTATTTTATTTATATATCATATCATTGACAGCTCACCCTTGAAATATAGGTATGTTTAGAACAAAAATTTATTAAAATCAAAAATTATCGTAGCCGTAACCGCGGGCGATTTTCATTGCAAATAGTGAATTTGGTAAAATATAGACCCTACTGTTTATACACATCTTACCCACATATTTATAAAGTATAACCTCTTTTTTATCAATATTAGTCTCGCATCTGACTGTATTCTCGCCTGATGGTAAGCGAAATGTAATTAAGTATCCAAAAATAGTATCAAAAAGTATTCAAAAATTTTATTTCTTTCTTACAAACATTCAAATTGTAAATGATGTCAGGTGTAATAGGTAGTACTTGTTAGATTACATGCAATTATCTTCCTCTGTGATTACGATGCATCTTTTATAGTTAGTAACTGAACTAAAACGAAAAGTGAAAACATGCGTGATCAGGTTTTGTTAATGCGAGTTATTTGAACCAGAGATTTAATTGATTTAAATAATAGTTTTATTTGAATGGGTTTCTCGTGGCCCTACTTTTGATTTTATTATTTTCTGAATCATATCATCGTGTCTAATAATGTGGGATGAGGTCAGGAAATAAAGATTATTATGTTTTAATGATCTAGTTTAGAAAAAAGATTTGTAGGTTACTTAGAAGTAAATTTATAACGTAAAAGTGAAAAGCCATTTTCTGAGAAAATTCTTTGCTACTTCGCTCAATGCGTATTCAGTTAGTTAAAAAAATCTTTTTAGTAATGCAGAACTGAATATGATCGAAAATTAAGATAGATATACTCTTTTATTGCACACTCAATAAAAATACAGTAACAAAAGAAATCATATCACACTACTATCATAAATGTGTGGATGTTTGTTTATTTATTTGTTTGTTACTCTATATTCGGTCGGCGGAAAACCTCAAAAGGCGCAAATATAGTAGTCTAAACACATGCTTTATATTTGAGCCTTTTGGGGTTGAGACCCTTGGACCGTGGGGACCGAGCGCCCACAAAATTTATAATGAACTTTCAAAATGCCTGGTCGAGGCGACGCGTGACCAAAATGCTGGCCAGTATTTTGGTCAACGTTTAAGCATTGCCATTCAACGTGGCAATGCGGCCAGCATTCTGGGCACGCTACCCACTGGCAGCGGCTTGTTAGATTAGGGTTTTATATATAGTTTGCTTTGTATATAGGTTTAGTTGCATAAAATAAATTAATCTCTCTATATTTATATACTTGTAAGCCGCGGGCGGAAGCCAGTACACAATAAATAACGGTACAATAGGCGGTCTTATGGCTGGAAGCTAATTAGCTTTATATTCTAAGTACGTTTTCTTTTAGCTAACGATTCTAATTGTACCCTTTGTACCTAATCTATCTCATCTATTTACTCCGTACATTTATCTCGTAAGATACGATGTCAGACAACTTCATACTTTTCATCTCAATTTGTGAATAATTGCAGTAGAAAGATCCACTTACTTACCCAAATCAACGTCAGACGCAGACAGTAATTACAAAATCGCAATTACCTCGAGAGAAAGTGAAAAGACGCCATTTTTTCGGAAAAGCATTTCAACGTAACCGCTGTCACCCGTTACGCAACGAATGTCTTTCGAATTTACAATTAGTATTAGCACAGTTCAATGAGAACAGCTTGCGCATTTCATTATCGTCTAAAATGATGGTTAAAGAAATTCTCAAAAGAAAATATAAATTTCACGTGAGAAACAATGGGTTTAAACTTACGTTAAATACTCAGTGGGCATGCTGAACATTGTAGGTGGTTAAAATATAGGTAATACTTAAAAAAGGTTTTGTAAATTTGCCGTGTTTATGGAGTAAATAAATAGAAGTTTTTGTTTTAATATGGATTTCAGGCTAAAGTATCTTTATAGGTCGTACAATAGTGGTTTACCATCCTGTAGCTATTTTATTGTTGCCTGAATTAAATGATTTATTATTATATTAGCACAATCTCTTTTTCTCTATACCCGTCAAACATTTTCTAGGAAACCCAAGGATAGTAAAAGAGCTACTGTTATTAGACCAATGTCATAAAGTATATTAAAACTCTCCATTAACAATTCACGAGAACACCGAAAGGTGTATAAAAGCTGTAACCATCTCTCTAGAGAAAGACATAATTGACTATCCAGGACGTACAAAGAGGTATGGTTTGTCTAACCTAATTAATATAGAATCTCTCTCTTCCTGACGATGATTCTTGACTCCATTCTACGAGTACATGACCGGGTCATCATTCCTACTCCATCCTGCACTTCGCTCTATCCTCGATATTCTTCTTCACGTAATCTTGATAATCGAGTTCTTTATTTTTTCCGACCGACTCTCCACACTGTCACAGTCACGTATCGCGCAAATACCACTGGAAAATACTGGAATACTCGGGAGCAATAAATCTTCGTGGTTTAGGAGTAGACAGAATGATTTTATTTGTGCTGACGGTATTTACACATTTTGCATCAAAACTACCTAAATAGTATAAAGTTATGCTCAAACACCACTGCTTTTTTTGAAACGCTTTTGTATCCATGTGTTCTTGGGTCTATCTCTAGATCTTAGAGACGGTTCTAGTAGAACCGTCTCCGATAGAAGATCTAGAGGTAGACCTTTTAGTCTTGTTTTCTGTGTCTTAAATTGATGCAGTTGTCTCTTTATAGTCTGAAACGGAGACAGTTTTTTTATACTACCTGGAGATGGAACAAGCTTAATGGTATATATAAAATCCTGATATTACGTCGTGGTAAACATCGCTTATAGAAAAGTATTACCTCTATGCACTGCCCTGCGTCCATCAACTTCAGTTCTTATGCTTCTAGTCTTATTTTCAGTCTCATATACTGATACAGCTGTCCCTTTTTAGTCTGTGGTATTAATTCGGCGGAACGTTTTTGAGACGTGACTGAAGTTTTGAGTTTTTACGAAGCACGTGACTCTGGCGGCGAGTGCTAGTGAAATTAAAAGTGTTAATTTAGTATAATGAGTGAATAAATTATTGTTGGTTTAGTAAAAGTTTGATTACGAGGATAATGACACTGTCATTGTATGAATGAGAATAGCTAGATAACACAAATGAGAAATTTAAATATATGCACAATCTTTGAAAAACCGCACTCTTCAGTTGGAATTTGATAAGTTGTGCACCTGGCGGCTTCCAATGACATTTATTAGATCGTCATTACATCTAGTAGGGGGCCGTCGAACGCTGCGCTTTCTATTGCGTGGTCTCCAAGAGACTTTCTACCCCAATGTCAGTTGACCAGGTTGAGACATGGTGCCTCAAAAAATTGTGACAATTATGAATGAAAGAAATACAGAATTTTTTTTTTATTATGCCATCCACTATTAACAGCACAAAAAACAGTAAAATAAACAAAATGGAAATTAGTTATTTCGTAGGCGCCACAAAAAGTTCCAACTCAGCATTTAGCTGTGTGCAAGGGCACAGCGCTGCTCTTCCGTTGGAACCTTTGTGAGTATGGCCCGGAAGTCTGCTAATTACATATAAAATAAACAAGTAGGTAACTTATAATATAACCCAGCCATAACAACTGAAAACATAAATAAATAGATAAATATAAATAAATATTGCTGGACATTTCACACAGCGCTATCTAGCCCCAAACTAAGCATAGCTTGTACTATGGGAACCAGATAACTGATAGAATACTTATATACGGTTTTTTTGTAAATACATACTTATAATATATAGAAAAACACACAGACACGGAACAAATGTCTGTAGATCATGCAAACATTTGTTCCGCGGCGGGAATCGAACCCGCTACCTCCTGCGTCTCAGCCGGCTATACGCCCACTGCGCCACGGAGGCAGTCAAAATAAAAAAATTAAATAAAGATAAATTATTTATAATCAATCAATGCGTTTAGTGCCAAAACTTACAAGAATCGGAAGTTGTACTATACAAACCGAAAATATTTTATTTAATTACAATTACTCTGTGTGGTGACGACCAGTGGGCTACGGTTAGGTTCTTTTACTGTTATTGTCTTTAAATGACTCGAACAGTACTTATTAACCGTAAACACGCACTATTACCACTGATCCGTAACAAATAACATTGTTATACCGATTACGAGTGACAATGAAACACGAAACAAATCGATGTCTCGATTCGAAGTGATCGTAAACCGATATAACGATCCATCAATCGGTTAAACGATTTGTACCTTTCACAGTTTGAATTTGCATGCATTTTACGAGGCTCTTGTGATATTTCTGACAGGCTATTTTCTGGGTGCCCTGTCAACTTCAGGGCAGTGTCCATTAAAGAAATAAATATTCCCGGACATTATGGGATCGGAAGGATGGATTATGGGAACCAAGTACCTGATAGAATACTTATATACATATTTTTTTGTAAATACATACTTATAATATATAGAGAAACAACCAGACCCGGAACAAATATCTGTAAATCATGCAAACATGATTGGTTTATTTATTACTGATTTATTTATAAATCAAATTTCATCGAAATTGGTTCATCCGTTACAACGTGATTGAGTAACAAACAAACATTCAAACTTTCGCATTCATAATACTAGCTTCCGCCAGCGGCTTCGCACGCGTGGTTTGTCAGCTAAAAGTAGCCTATGTGTTAATCCAAATTAAAAACTGCGCACATATACATAAATTTTATTGAAATCGGTTAAGCCGTTACGACTTGAAAGAGTAACAAACATCTACACATACATCCATACAAAGTTTCGCGTTTATACATAATACATATACACATTTATTAAATATACAGGATGTCCCAAAAAATAGTGTCAAGTGAAAGTCCAGAAATAGAACACCCCTTGGGGTATCCGAATCACCCCATGTATGTTCCGCGATTTTTTATAGTTTTCGAGTTATGGATTTTTTTCCGAATTTTCGAAAATTTTTGACTTTAACAACTTAAAAAATTCTTTAAAAAAAAGTAGAAAACTTTCTTGAGATTTTTTTTATACAACGTACGTTGCTATAGACAGATAATCTTTCTCTTGTCTAGGAATAAAACTTATTGAGCCTGCTCGTGGCAAAGACAATTTCGGAAGAATCGACAGACAATGGAATAGAATACTCGTAACGCTTTATTGTATATCACACTCATATTTAAAATCAATATAAAAAAAACAAATAACAATACACGCAGAAATACAAGTTGCGGTTAGATCCTTGTCGTCTCTTCGAAGAGTAGACAAGGAAATCGCTGTGCCAGCCCTGCAGGTCTCTCTCGATAGAACTAAATTCTCTCAAGTATATTCAAATAAAGCGCCTATAAAATTCAACATTACTTATCTTTTTTGTTGAATATCTACACATGAGAATACTTGAAAGCGTAAAGCGCTCTCGAATATTTTCATATTTGCCAATTGATCGAAAACCACTTAATCCACGATCGCTCAACTAAGACACACAGAAGAAAAGCGTAGAATTGTACATTGAAATTACTGTAGCGATAATTTAGCACAGAATTGGAAAAATACTATTAATAAATAGGATTAGGTTTTATTTGCGCATTGCGATAAGTGAGAGTGTAGAAAGTGAGTGAATGAGAACATTGTTTTTTAAAAGTAATCTTGTCTTTTTTAAGTTACTGTTTTAAGTCATCAGAGTTTTAAAGAGTAGTAGAAATTTCTGTGAAAAGGCTCGTCTGGATAAGTACTACCACCATACCCATTTCTGCTGGCAAGCAGCATTGCTGTGTTTCGCTTTGAAGGAGGTGAAATGATAGGCACATGAGCCTTAATACGTAGCGCAGTGCATCGTAGGGCACGTTTCTAAGATGCTTACTAGGCAATACTTTGTTGTAGGCGATGGTTACCACTTAACATCAGGTGGGCCATAGGCTTGTTCCATTTCCAGGTGGTATAAAAAAAAGTCATTATTATTGTCACTTTCATTTACAGTCAGATCTAAACTAAAGAGAAAAGATCTGTATTTTTGTATGTTTGTAACGAATAAACTCAAAAACAACTGGTCCCATTTCAAAAAATATTTCACCATTAGAATGCTACATTATCCCTGAGTAACATAGGCTACTTTTTACCCAACTGCGCAGAAGGATGGTAATTGTTTTTATTGAATAACTACGCGTGCGTAGCTGCGGATTGGTCAGCTAGTATTTAATAAAGTGAGCCGCAAATTCTGATATAACAAGCAAACGTCCAAGATGTACGTAAAGCGCCAAATTCAAATGGTTTGGACTAAAGTTAACATTCCGTTCTCTCCTCCGTACGCTTTAAATGTGGGTCACAGTGTCGCACCAAGAATTTGGGACTCAAAGTAGGGCGCAACGTCAACATCCCGTTCTCTCGAACTTAAAAGTTTTATACTGCCTGATGCATTTTACAGGGTTATTTAAATAAGACCAGTTCTTCTATATGAATTACATTTAAGCCTTATTAGCTCTTTACAGCCTCATTTACTCCATTTTTTTTCTTTGTACTCCATTATCTGTCAATTTTTCCATTAATGGGAATTATGAAAGAGAATGGAAAAAATGGTCGACCCGGGTTTCTTTTGTTTTGGTTAATAAGTGAGTGGTGGATAAGTAGTAGGGGGTAGTTAAGTAAGGAAAAGTCGTTTCTCATTAGATATCTTATTTTGCCTATATGGTTCGTCGCTGTTTATCTTGATATAGTTATCGGTCTCCTGCGATTTTATTATATTATTATTTCAAGGGATTTGATTTTCGAAAAATGCCCAATGTTCTTATATATATACGAGTAACAATCAGAAGCGTTTTTAAATTAGGCTACCCAACAATAATGTTAAAATATTCTAACTAAAATAATATATTGTTGGTTTTTAATACGGCTTGTTACTTATAAATTAATCCTAACCCACAACATACTTTCTATAGATCACTTATTAGACATTTCTTTTCTTATTACCTGTACGTGCATCCAATATTTGTTTTTGTTGCCTGAAACCAGACGTTATTTGTTCACGTTTTAAGGTCGTTTTCACTTTCATTGGCCCGTAGTACATTCCCGCACAAAAGACATTTACAATTTAAATTTTTGGACAGTGTTGTGACTGTCTACTTAGAAGGCTATGACGAATGTATGTTTGTAAATAACTTGAGTAACTATTTTGTAATGAAAGACTCGTAGGGAATTTGTATTAGTCATTTGAAATGCGTGTCTTGTTTAGACAGCTGCATTGTTTAATAAAAAGTATAGAATGATTATAACTAGGTGATTATCTTGGGGACACTTAAGCCTGTTAGCGATCTGGAGTAGTTGAGCTATCGATAGATCGTTTGCAACGGTGTTTAGATGATTCAACTGTTTCTCCTGTATTAAAGTCTTGTAAATAATTTTATATTATTTCTGTTATTAAAGGCATTGCTCCATTTAGTCATTAAAATCCCGGTTGCTATGATACATTTAAAAATCTATTATAACTTAAAGTCTTCAAGTCTAGAGTGAACAGGTTCTGTTCAAGGAAGCACACTTCATCAGAAGTCAGATGACATAGCCATCTGACGATGTAGAGGTCAAACAACTACTTACAACTTCTTCTTCGTCTGATATTTATAATCATAATGAAAAGAATAAAACATTATGTTTATTATCTTCTAAAACATAATTAGTAGCTTGCGTCTAGTTAATAATTAATTTGGTTTTTTAGTCCAAAAACCTGTTTTTTGGCGCCAGCAAAAGAGCTTTCGCAGATCAACAATAACTTGCTAAAATTCAATGCCATCGTAGACAAACGCGAGCCCATAATTGATTTAAAAAATTACTAAAGCTTAATTCAATTCAGACCACTATTGACAATAATTTTGATTTTTTAAATTTTTTCGTGTGTTAAGTCGCGACATAAGTTACGATTTTTTGTTTTATTGAGGTTTTGTGTGTGTCTGTACGCAGTCTGGGAAAAACGGGACAGGCAATGGAGAGTACACTTTGTATAATATTTGTTTTGCCCTTAAATCTCTTACCGTGTCTAATAGCCTTTTTATGTATAACAATATAAATTATGGAAATGAATAGATGCTCGTTTGAAAGCTGATTATTGTCACGTACTTCGTGAGTAAAAGATGATTTCTAAAAGAAAACGAGTTGTCATTTAAACTTGATCAATTGCTGCCTACTGCTTACTCCTACTCATCTTCCTTACTTTTTTATTATTTTGATAACTTGATTAACTAAAGGAACCTTTAACATTGTGTTGAGCTGAACAGAACATTATTGCTACCCATTGTTTCTATACATTTGTATAAAATTATTAAATTCTATGTGAAATAAATACGTCTTTTATCCAATACTGTGTCGTTAATTCGTCCTAAATGTTATGTCTCCGTATGCGAACACAAAAATATATTTTTTGATATTTTTATTTTCATCACTGGCATACAAAATGTCTGAAAAATAACATAAAAACTATAACTTCTGCTTTACCCGCGAATTTTAGTTCTGTTAAATTCAAATGGTTTTAACAAAGTTAAAAATAACTCAAACTAGTCCGAACAAACACTCGCTTTCATTGTTTTAACAAAATTATATTAATTCACTTTTATTGTTCTAACTAACTTGTTAATGTACTTACATACATTAAGTACCTAATAATAATAAATATTGCTGGACATTTCACACAGCGCTATCTAGCCCCAAACTAAGCAGAGCTTGTACTATGGGAACCAGATAACTGATAGAATACATATATATACATTTTTTTGTAAATACATACCTATGATATATAGAGAAACAACCAGACCCGGAACAAATATCTGTAAATCATCCAAACATTTGTTCCGTGGCGGGAATCGAACCCGCTACCTCCTGCGTATCAGCCGGCTATTCGCCCACTGCACAGTGACAGTGTTTTTAAATGAGAACTAAAGATTTTTTAAACAGAAATTGATTAAAAAAAAAGTGTGTCTGTAATTACGTACGCACGTAAGAACTTATACTTCTTTGGCGTAACAGAACAAAAATAGTTTAAGATTTCATCCCGTATGCCACAACTCTTTGTTTGTAAAAGGAATGGATAAATAAATAAATAAAGTTATGAGTTTTCACGGAAACTTGAGAGACTTATCAGCTAACTTCATCATGTCGCTTTTTTGGCTGACGTGTCGTAAAAATTCGTAAAAATTTTACTCATATATTTTTTTCCGCGTTTAAAAAGTATAACTTCAAAAATCTTTAAAATATTTCAGCGTGCTCCAAGGGATACCAACATTTACTCTCCTTGTCAAAACAAGTTTCTAATTAAATTACTCCTGATGTTCAGAATTTCATTATGTTTAAAGTTGGCGCTTTCCTAGAATGTTTCAAGTTGATATCCAATAGTTTCGGAGTTGGCCAACATTTTGAACCAGTAAGTGATAAATTGAATACTATGGGTGGATGGAATATTCAAAGGTTAACATTAATAATTAGTGTTGCCAAAATTCACCGAATAGATAAATGTTAAATATAGGAACAAGGTTTCGTAAGCAGTCTACAAATTTTGAGAAATTTAGAACTTGAACGTTAGATTGATTTTAAATCTAAAGATTGGAAATCTAAATCTAAAGATTGGAATATAAAGATAAAGATTGGTTTGGAATGCGGGTTCCTGAAAAGAGCCGACTTTTCAATTAATATACCTGCACTTTTTTTTTTAACTCTCGCCTACTTTACTAACTCAACGCACTTTTTTACAACTGTAACTGAACACAGAACGTCAGAACTAAAGACAGAGCTTTTTATTAACTTGCAATGTATGTTTGTCCGGGTAGAATCTTACAACTGAATTTTAAACCCGTTCCTCTCAACCGATTGAGCTGAAATTTGGAATACATATATAACTTCGGTGACAATGCAATAATATAGTAACATGAAAGTGGTCTCATGATAGAGACGGATGCTAGACAACCGAACTTCTGAATGGATTATAGTAGGCTACTAGTGTTTGGGCTCATTTGAATCTGCTTGCGGTTCCGGTTATGAAATCTATAAAACTTGTTTTGGAAAAGTAATTTTTCCAAAAAAAACTTATTTTAAAGTTGTTTACTGGGTAATTACCCCACAGTAGACTCGAAGGCCATATCGCGGAATACTTATACGATACACAATATACTCGTATTAATACTAAAACGCATACCTACTTATCAATTGAATACGCATAACCATCGATTTTTTTATTTAAGAGCCTGTTAAAACTCATCATGCAGTGAGTCTATAGATTGTTATGATACGGTTATCACTTATTAATAAATCGATTCACGGCGGCATTCGATATTATAACCAGAATCGATTGCCATCGTGGGATAGATGTACAGACATTTTTATTTTTAAACACTTGAGGTTTATTATTACTATGTATTATTTAGAGAAGCATTGGGAAGAAGCATCTGAAATGATTTTTTAGTATTCCAAACTTTTCAAATATCAGACATACAAATATCATCACCAAAAGTCGTAGAACAAACATCGGCAATTATGGATGAACATAAACAAGCAGTTAAAGATCTAAGAAAACTTCTAAAGTAGCACTACCTTCAAAAATCAAGGGGAGCCTTGATAATAAAACTTTGTTGATGAAAGTTCTTGAAGTTCAAAAATCTTGATTATTAGAAAAAGTGGTTTTTGTTTACGCCCTTTATGTTTACAAAATGTATGTTTCAAATCAAAACTTACTTTAGACGAAATCCGTCGAAGAGCGATTGTCCGGAATCACTCAAAGTGGATCCGAAAGAGGATTGTTGGACGAAAAAGTGCAAAAATGACCTAACGACTGCCAACCTACACTGGATGGCAGTTGACCGATGCGATGCAACGTCGATTAGTTCAAAACAAGTTTTGACTGATTTTCGCAATCGAATTCGGTTTTGACCGGTCATGAGTTTTGACTGTGATATATATTTAAACCCTCTAACATTTATGTAGAGTTAAGTCAAACTATTATAAAGCTACGACATTTCAACAGAAATTATATTGATGTTTATTTATTATCGTTTTCTTAAGTTGCCGCGTAAAAATTTTAAATGCAAATCTATAATCGACGACATGGCCCACATATTTAAGCAGTTAATAAATCCAATAAAAGTATGATAATGTTAATTAGAATGACCTAACGACACCAGTGTCCCGTGTCATAATTTAGGGGAATAAGGCCAAGCGATGTTATTCTAACGTTTTATACCTCAAGTTTTGCATATTTTATGGTATTTTTATATCAATTTATTTGACAATGTATCACACTAATATTATAAATGCGAAAGTTTGGATGTTTGTTTGTTACTCAATCACGTCATAACGGCTGTACCAATTTCTATTAAATTTTGTATGTCGATAGATTATGACCAGGGCCCGTAGCCAAATTACATTCGCTGCGAATCTATTCAATTTCTACATACATTTGTTGTCGCTGTATCACGTGGTATTTCTATAGCATGTGTCAAATCCCATACATTTTCGGACTTATCGACTAGCGTCATCGCTAATCGACTGTAACTTGGCTAAGCCCTCAGGATTGATTCATAGGCTACTTTTTATTGACAAATCACGCGTGCAAAGCCGCGAGCGGAAGCTAGTCTTTCTCATAAGTTAACGAAAATGAGTAACAGTAATTGTCTCAGTTACTGCATTTTTAATGACTTTTTCTTGGTAATTGACAATCTAAATTTATTATTACGAGATTTCCTTCACGCCATATAGGTTACAGGTACTGAAGCTCACGTGTGGTTGATTTGATAAAAGTGCTGCTTAATGGCACCAATCGGCACGATTGTTGCAAATGTGTAAAAAAAATCACGTCTTTTCATGTTCATTGAGAATTGTTTATATTTTTTTCATTCCACATACTACGTGTTTTGTTATGACGACATTAATTTAAAACACAGATCTGAAATCGTATTTACTAATTTTAGATATATATAGATATATAAAAAATTTTTTTTTGGTGTTATAAATAATTATACACGCTATTGGAGAGATAGCTTTCAAAAGCATATTTCCAAGTCTTCTCCAAATTCCTCATGATAAATCAAATTCCGTAAGAAACCGATCTTGCACAATGGCTTCAGTTGAATTTCTATTAAATTACCGCAGAATATCCCGCAGAATAGTCGACGTGTCTACATTGTCTTGTTAATTAACTATAGAATGTCACTCCCGGTTTCCAGTGGGCCAAAAATTTGTAGAATGTTACCTGAACGAAGCCACAGTGGAAATACAACAACTGACTCTGTCTTCTGACTACAGACGCACAGAATTTCATACGAATTTTAATAAGGACCAACAAAAAATACATGCAAAAAATTAGTTATAAATAAATAAATATCGCTGGTAATTTCACACAGCGCTATCTAGCCCCAAACTAAGCAGAGCTTGTACTATGGGAACCAGATAGCTGATAGAATACTTATATACTTTTTTTGTAAATACATACTTATAATATATAGAAAAACACCCAGACACGGAACAAATATCTGTAGATCATGCAAACATTTGTTCCGCGGCGGGAATCCAACCCGTTACCTCCTGCGTCTCAGCCGGCTATACGCCCACTGTGCCACGGAGGCAGTCTTTATAATAAAAAAATTTGAAAGCTTTATTATAGTTTGACTTAACTCTACATAAATGTTAGAGGTTTTAAATACACAGTCAAAACTCAAAACCGATTTCGATTGCGAAAATCAGTCAAAACTAGTTTTGACTAAAGACTGCGTCGCGTCGGACGCAACTTATTTTAACTAATAGCCATCCAGTGTATACATATATATGGTCGGCATTAGGCCGTCAGGTTTTATTTAACTTACAAGACTTTGTTTTATTTTATAATTTAATATTATACTTTATAGATTATAAAATAAAACATAGATAATACTTCAGCTTTACAGCACTAATTCTAATTGTAGAGTGGGGGGGAATAAGATCTGCACTGACGTCCCGCATTGGAGTGTATTGTGCATTGACCCCAGCCATCCTAGCTCCTTGAAATAACGGAGTAGGACTTTGGGTTGGCGGCAACGGCTTTCTAGGATACCCGTGGATGTTGTTGTAAAATTACAGCACTCAGCACTAACTAAATAATTTTATGAGTGAAAAGGCTGTAACTGCAGACAGACAAGCATCAGATTGCTTATTTGCATCTGTGGATACTCTTGAAAATGTATCTTTTTATGCATGTTATGATTGGCCTTGTTATAAATGCCATTTTAACTCATCATAGAATTCAAGCTTCGCTCAACTTGAAGTAAGAAGTGAGCCAGCTGCAAACCTTCTATGCTGTAGCGTGTTTGAGGAATTGTGCTACCCATACCATGATTTATGTTAGTACCAAATTCTCGAGATGCCTGAATTGTGTTGTTCGAATTAGGTCGCCGGCTATAAAAGCTTTCTTGTGAAATATGCTGCTGGTTCGTGGTAATCGTTGATAAATCAATCGATAAGCAAGAGAAGTGTAGATAACTAAACTTGTGACTAAACTGTGCTATCAATATACAGGATGCTTCAGGATTTCAGGGTCATTGTCCTCACTTACTTAAACAATTATTGTTCTACGACTTTTTGAAATTCGATGTTTTTTACACCACTACGGTGGCAAATAAGCATACGACCCACCTGATGGTATGTGGTAGCGTAGTTATACTTGGACGGTTTGGGGAAAGTTTTGTATTAAAAACTCTACTAATTTAAAAGTTGTATGTTAAAGGCAAGTCCTATTTGAAAGCGGACAATAACATTAATGAATTTTTTGAATTTATTTTATAACGGTTAATGGAGCGTGCGATGCTCGGTATATCACTGTCGGACCACATACCCAATGTCGAAATCTGGCGTCGCACAAAGGTTGTGGACGTGGGTATGAGGATCGCAGGGCTAAAATGGAGATGGGCTGGATACTTGGCTAGGAGGATGACGGGCGTTGGACGAAGGCGATTACAGAGTGGTGGCCAAGGGATGCTCGTACACAAAGAATGACATTGAAAGCGTAGCTGGGTGTCGATGGATGAGACTCGCAAGGGACCGTTAAGAATGGCGTAATAAAGAGGAGGCCTATACCCAACAGTCGGTGCAGATGGGCTGGGATGATGATATTTTATACATAGTTATTGAGTTTCATGAGTGCAATACTTCGGATTTGTAGTACGTAAATTAAAAAAAAACTAAAGTAATTGTTTTTTAATTTCTTACAAAAATATTCACTTGCAATTAACTCGAGCTATATAGATAAGAGAAGAGATAATTAGCTATTAGGTATTAGTTGGGGTCAGTATTTTTTTTTATTCCTAATTTCACGTCGATAGCGTCTGTAGGTTGAGATAATCAACTGTGATGTGACAGAAGGATGGACAGTCGGTCAAAGACTCAACATTACGGCTCAAATACACCAAATCCGTCATCGTCTGAAATATGGCGGACGTCGCCAACCAAACTCGACCAGCTAAATCAAACGTACATATGTAAAATAAAGAGAGCACGTATTCCGACATCGTCCGATGTCGGTTATAGTTTGTATAGTTGGTTTGTCCGGCTGAGTTCAGTCGACGCCGTCCGGCATACTTCAGACGATCACGGATTTGCTGTATTTGAGCTCAGTTCAGTTTGAGGTTCAGTTGTACCATTTTGGCCAGGAACTCTAAAATAGTCCTAAACGTACAGCAGCGGCGTTTCCCCAGTGCTGCCAACTTACCCCCAGGTGCCATATAAATCATCTTCAAAAAATGCAAGAGACTTTTTATAATTTTAATTAAATTCTACTTCATAAAGCATAATTTATGTAAAAGAATTTCTTTACTCGACAATTCATTTAGCTTATTTCAAAATGAGCAGCCAAAAATGTGCTTAAATCATAAAATATCGCTAAAAGCTCAGTTATGTTTAAAAACTGTCGTAAAAAGAGCACCATTTTATTTCATGGTTTCAGCATAAGTTTTTGCCCTTGAATTAAGAATTAAATTAGATATGGCATTTCAATTGTTCGGGAGATTTTGAGAGTGGTAGCCCAGGTAGAAAAATGTATGTGCGCATTAACACGTACTCAAAACGGTGGTGGAAATCATCGTGAGGAAACATCGTGGGTTTAGGGCATGCCGCTCAAAACCAAAAATAAACGAAGGCATGTGATCACATTTTTTTCTCGGTATCGGTTAGTACTCCAGTATATTGTAATAATATTTTACTAACTAGCATGTAACAAGCTATATAGATACTTGTAGCATGTAGCACTTGGAATCACGCCAAAATAATTTCTAATCTTTTGTATTGCGTGTTCCAACTGCAGTTCTCTCGACCAAGGAAGAGTTTTGGACGAAAAGTATGTGGTTTGGTCATTTTCGCGGGCGACAACACGACATAGCGTAAGTGCGTCGCACGTCGCAGACTTTACGTGTCAGCAATTAGTTTAATAGTAGATTTGAAAACGAGGGGATAAAGTAGTGTCTTGCGTCACGGGCGCTATATTGAATCCCGAACGTAACGAAGGATTCTAGAGTTAACTCCCTCGCTGCGCTCGTGAGTTACTAGAATCTTGAGTGCAGAGAGGGATAAAAGTACGCCCAAGATGCAGACAGCTTTATCCACGAGGAGAATACTTTTCACACTTTCTGCGAGACAATAAAAACCAAATCTAGGTTGGTGCATTCTGTGCATAGGTTAGTTCGATTTACGAATAAGCTCTTATTGTGTGTCTCTTTTTTAATACAGATGAGGATGAGGGCATAATTAAATTCAGTACAACTTTACTCCCGGCGCAGCCGTAGGGATTTAATCACTTGCTTTCGGTGAGGTTTACATGGCATATAATTTGACATTGTCGAGCAGGGTTATAATACCTATGAAATTGATGCGTTTATTTTTCAATTCTACACTAAAACACCTAGGTACCTACCTTGGGTCGATTGAAACGTGTTTTTGGTACATTTCAACTATTATAGTAATCTTTTTTCTTATTCCTTTACTCAGTCTTAATTTATCAAATTTATGGGTTTTATTTACTCACGGGATTACATATAGGTACACAATCACTTGATATACTTGCTTACACACACAACACACATTTGTGTGTTTTTGTTTCCGACATCTTTCTTTACAATGCTCAAACGTAGAAACCTGTTATTAGCCTTGCGTTTTAGTTCTATTAGTTGTCCAAATAAATTGTATCTCCGTTGGTTTCTCTAAATAAATAAATAAAATTAAAATAAATATGTGTGTGAAAAATACTTTATTTTAAGCCATTAACAATCATAAGTAGAATAAAGTTATTGAAAATAAGTACCTGTAGTACAATTGGCGGTCTTTTTATTGAGTAGCTTTATTTAGGTTTTTCCTGCTTGATTGTGACATTTTTTAGTTATTTGAACAGGATGTTCTGTTTGGCACATTCACAAACGGACTTGGTAGCATGATTCACGGAGAAATGACTACATAATAGAACTTTAGAAAACCCCAAAATTCTTATGCATCATTGGTAATCTGTGGTAAATAATAATGTAAAGAAACAAATGCATTCGAACTAAATTCGTCAAGGTTTTTTTTCTAAACTTTCTTTCTTATAAAAAACAAGCTCCTATAATTCTTTACTCAATGTATGTTATGTGGTTGAGCTCGGCACAAAGATGTCAATTGCAGATGTCGCTCGCCGCTCTTTGTTCCCTTCGCGTTTAAATTGTATGGAAATTACGAATGTTTTATTTTGTTTCTAAACAGCTGTTTATTTGGAAGAATCGGAGCAAATAAACATCTTTCGTGAGATATGTAGACAAGTTTCCACATTTTCAGCTGAAGGAACTGTTACTGCAAGGTTACTAACGGAATTTTCTTAGATAAAAGTTTTTCGATGCATAGAGATGTGGTTATTTGCGCAAGCTGAAATCTTGCAACGAATATAAATGTATAAAAAAATCTTGTTATGCTATATCTGTGGTCATATATCATAGGTATGTAATTAAGGAGGCTAATTACACCAATTATCGACAGCTTACTCATAGCATCGTGACCGACGGTGGCCGTGATCGACACCAACTACAGCTGACTACGTAGTAAACGCTACCTCTAGAACTGATGATTGGGCTACGTGATTATATTAGAAGGCAGGATATCGATACTTTATAGTTTTTCCATCATGCCTCATTTGTACTGATATGAGCATGATCAATTATTTTTTTCTTTAGAAACTTATAAAACACGTATTAGTCTTTAAGTTTTCTAGGTTAAGTTATTGTAATTTGGTGTAGGTAACAATAATCTATCTATCAATCTTATAAAGGTAGACTTAAAGGTAAGAGACACACTTTACTGTTGAGAAACATTTCGTAAAAGTTGGCCATTTTCACCAAAAACGAAAACAAACTTCGTAAGCAGGATATTTTGATTTTTTTTGTTTGTTAAATAAGAGAACGGTATTTTTCCTGATGCTTTGTGAATCAGCTTTCCGTAACCGCAATGTTGGAAGAGCTTGCTCGTCCCACTTTGTCGTATGCAGATTTTACGCAATTTTAATTATGCGTCATGAAGATTCTCTTATGATTCAGCCGCATATGGGTTTCCAAGTTATTTCTAGACAAGGGCAAATGTTGAATTGCCGAATTCGGGCAAAATCCGAAAACGAGTTCTTTGACTATCTGCTGACAAAATTGGTTATCGCTAAAAAGTGATCTCTACCAGACAATATTAGACAACCGTAGGATGGAGTGGATCGTGTGACTAAACTGGGTTTCAATGACGATATTTGATCGTGCGAAGCGAGATCTCTAAATTAACTTGGGCAAATCGGCGCTGTATGTATGTATGTTTGTTTGTCCGAGGATAACTATCGAAGCGTTGATCCGATCATCGTGAAATATGATACATAGGTAGGTAGTGATAGCACAATTTTGGTTTGACTCAATCAGCTGAAAATATTGGGAGGTTGTTGAGATATTGGGGTTTAAGAGATAAAAAAAAAAATTAAATGAGACTCATTAATGAGATTAATGGTCAAGTGGGTCATAAAATGAAATGTCTTTATTAGTACATTTAGATTCCGTTTTTATTTTCAGTAAATTTTTTATAGTTTTTGAATTATTAGCCATGATACAAACTGAATTTTGACAAAATTAACAAGGTACACCAGTGACCCCATAGTGCTGTAATTTGGCATGCATGTAGCTTTAGTGACACAAAAATAGGCAAAAGTCTAAAATCCAAAATAACTGCAATTTGTACTCCAAAAAATGAACCACATATTAACATGAACTCCCATTACCCGTAATTTGAATGAAACTGTAGGTCGAGTTTTTTAGTTATTTATTTCGTGGCACTATTTTGATAGTCAAATATTACAAGTAATATTTTTTTGTTTAATCGGAGACTCGCAGGATCTCAGTTTGGGGCGAACCACTAGTTAACATTATTGTGAAGTGGACCTTCCAAACAACCGTAGCAGTAGTTAATTTAAGAGTACATTTTCTATAATATATGCAATGCACGTTTGAATTTCTCAATGAAACATATACATTTCTTATTACATTATTAGATAATTCTATCTTAAGCAATCCCTTCACAATTCACGATGCCGACGACCGACGGCAACGCATTATTACTAGGCTTTTGCCAGAACTTTGCTAAAGCCGAACCGTTGGCCGAAAAATGTCCCGAATCCTCGACCACACTAGTAATTTGTTTGTAAAGCGAGAAGCTCGTAGCGGTACACGCCATACCAATTAAAATATTCATGTGTTTGAGACGTAGGCTTTGTCGTAAAGGAATTGAAATTGAGTAGCGTTTCCGACATCAAAATGTTAATAATGTAACTCGTTTATCAATTAACTTTAAGCTAGAAATTATGTAATACCAACGCAAATACCTTGCCTTAGCTTCGTAAGAAGGCTACATGCAGCATGATTACCTTTTGAATTGGATGTCTGACAACTATTTATAACGCTAACGTCCGTCCTAAAGTGCGTATACTGTTTAGTTTTAAATTTAGTATGTAAATTGCATGTTTTTTTGGTGAAATAAAAATTTTATTTTTAATAATTGTGTTGCAGTTTTGGGGTCTGAAATAATTTTTTTTTTTTAAACAATCAACAATCCACCCGGACTTTTTAGGTACAAAATTGTACGCTTTTTTATATTATTTTTTCGATTGTTATGATTATGTGCATTGTATTCAGTACTACTAGACTCGGAAATAGGGTAAATCAACTTATGTGCCAATACAATAATAAAAAAAATGTAATTAACTCATTTTTTTTACAATCCTTTCACACTATCGTTAGTTTATTGCAGAAGGGAGCTCGTAATCGCGAAAACTTGTTTGTTTTATTTATTTAATACTTTATTGCACACATATACACGTTAAATGCCAACCAATTCTACCTGCCAACCTCAGAGGTAACAAAAAAGGTGGCGTGCTAACTTAAAAACAATATTAACTTATTGGTACTTAAAAAACATAAAATATAAAAAAAAGTTAAACCGACTTCAAAAAATAATTAAGTACTATATTACTACTATATTGTATACTTTAAAATATACAATTAGTTGTCTGTACGTCCCCATAATATTTAAGGAAATATCCTCTTACACCTAACCGTTGAGGAGTTGTGTCTTCCGTCACATCAGCTCAGTAATAATATTGTACACGAATATCTGATTATTTTTTTTGGATAAAAAAAATATGTGAAAAAACATTATACACATCAAGCTATACATTTCCAGTATATGCTGACCTCTCGTTGTACGGAAAACCTACACATACAGGTGTAGCCGTGTGTACGTGCCTTTGAAGTTTTCCCCGTATTCCACCATCAGATCCTGATTTGGTTCCAACGGGACCTCGGAAGTGCACTCTTTCGAATAAATAATAATTTTGAAAATCGGTCCACAATTGACGGAGAAAGCGGTGAACATACATAAAAAAATATATATATATATATACAGTCGAACATAGAACCTCCTCCTTTTGAGTCCCTGAAGTCGGTTAATTTTTTATTATTAAGAATTTTTTTAGATTATAAAGTATTTAAGTAGGTTTATTTATGTAGTTTATGTTTATGTAGTATGTACCTATATTATGCTATGTTTATTAGTCCTGTGCAAATTTTCTTTTTACCTTTTCTGTGCACTACCTACACATCTTTGTCTACAATACACAAAGGTTATCTGGAAGAGAATGCTCTTTAGCATTAAGTTCGCCTTTGTACTAGTTTTATAAGTGCAATAAAGTATTTTCAATCAATTATTATTATTATTACGTTGTTTTTTATTATTATGTAGTTGTTTGTATAATTTCTAATAAGATTGCACTGGATCATATTATTTCATCATATATTCAGCATTCGATTTGACGAGTTCATTATTCATCAGTATAATGAGATGATAAGTACAGTCAGCATAAATTAACCCACCGGTTTATCAAAGCGTTCGTGACTTGGCACGGCTTAGGTGGTAATTATTGAGTTGGATCATGTGCACCCGGATTTATTCCGATTGCATTTTTTTCCCATAACGAGAATATATCTAATATATTTGATAATATCTAATATTGATATCATGTCATTCAGGAGAGAACTATTTCCTAGGCCACAGCTTACGCTTTTCTGGGAAACAGAGACACAGCATAATTATATATCTTTTATGGTCACGATAAATATATTTCTATCTCTTTTTTCTATTTCTATGTAGTCTCTCTTGTAGTCCTTAGCTTGATGACACGAAGCACGTGCGTTCCTGATGCGGAGAAAATCCAAGTGCGTGTGGTCCACGTTTTAATCTGAGGCTGTCTTCCATCGGCCTCGTTTCATCAATCTGTGAGGTTTACTCGCTTGTAGTAACTTGTACATTATGTATTTGGTGCGACAGTCGACAGCTCATTATAATTATTCGCTTGTTCACTGACTGTGGTTTTAAAATCTTCTTATTTTAGTAGCATAAACATTTACGCGATTCACTTGTTATTAGATATTGATATGGTATAAAGTAAGAAGTAATTATGTGGGGGCTAGTTTACTGAAATTGGTCGTCCTATTTTTATAACATAAGCCCATAAGTGTAGACCTCTCTTTATAAAACTTAAGCTGTTGATTATTTTGACGACCTCCGTGGTGCAGTGGGCGAATAGCCGGCTGAGATGCAGCAGGTAGTGGGTTCGATTCCCGCCGCGTAACAAATGTTTGCATGATCTACAGATATTTGTTCTCGGTCTGGTTGTTCCTTTATTTATTATAAGTATGTATTTACAAAAGCTCAAGTGGGATTGGGCCGGGCACGTGTGTCGAATGCTTCCGGAGAAATGGGCCAACATTGTAACAGATTGGGTACCGGAAGATGGACAGCGACGTCGGGGTCGGCCGCGAAAGCGTTGGCGTGACGACATCAATGGATTCGAGAAGGAATGGTGGGAATCTGCCAAGGATCGTGATAGGTGGAAGGAGTTGAGGGAGGCCTTTGCCCAGCAGTGGGAAAAGGTAGGCTAATTAAAAAAAAAATTACAAAAAAAAAGAAGTATATAAGTATTCTATCAGTTGTCTGGTTCCCATAGTACAAACTCTGCTTAGTTTGTGGCTAGATAGCGCTGTGTGAAATGTCCAGCAATATTTATTTATTTTATTTATTTATTAACACTAACCGGGCTGTATATATTTCAAGCTTCACTTTTTCCGAAGGAGAATAGTAATGTCTTCAATCGTTATGCCGATAACTTGACATCTATCATAAAAAAAGGGACCCCACTAAGCTACCAATCTGTAAATCAGCACTTAAAAGTAAGAATTGTTATATAATGACCATTAAAATATTTAATAAAATACCAAGTGGCTAAGATAATTACCTAATAAACAATTCAAGACAAAGCTGTACGGGTGGCTAGTTGACCAATGTTTCTATACGATTAATTATTTCTTTGACAGGAAATTCTGACATACTAATTTTTATGTATAATTGAATTAATTTTATGTAACTGAAATTTGCACGCTGTTAATCGGTGAAGTATGTGAAACCTACCTATATAGCTGTATCAACTTATACACCATGCTTCTAGCAATTAAATATTATTTAATTTCATCCTAATTATACAAATGTATTAATGGTTCGCCCCGAACTGAGATCTCGCGAGTGTCCCATACAAACAAAAAAAAAATATTATTTGTAATCTTTGACTATCAAACTGGTTCCACGATATGCGTAACCAACTTACTCGACCTATAGTTTCATTCAAATTACAGGTAACGGGAGTTCATGTTAATTGGTTAGCCTTTTTTGGGTAGAATTGCAGTTGGATTATAGGCTTTTTCCTATATTTGTGATACTTAAGCTACACGCATATCAAATTACAGCACTGTGGGTCCGTTTTGATTGTGGTTAATAACTCAAAAACTATAAGGAATTTACTAAAAATAAAAACGGAATCGAAATGTACGAAGATCTTTTATAAGACGTACCATTTGACCGGATAGTCCCATTTTATTTATTTTTTACCCCTCCTTTACCGCCCTACATTTATAGCTCATTTAGTCACACCAAAGTTGTGCCATGACTACCTATCTATGTACCAAATTTCACGATGATCGGATAAACGCTTTGAAAGTTATTCTTGGACAAACAAACATACATACTTACGTACAACGCCGATTTGCCCAAATTAATTAGGAGATCTCGCTTCGGTCGATTAATAATATAAATTGTATATGTTCCTTAGAGAAATTTCAGAACGATTTCTAAAATACTCAGATAATTGACACATATAAATGCTTCAGACTTATAACACCCCTTTTTTTGCGTTGGGCTTAAAACTGACAATCAACGTAAAGTCTTCTTCTATCTATATATATCGAATATATTATTATATTTGTATATACATATTTAGTTTATTAGTAAGTATAGGGTAGTTTATGTAGGTTTATGAACATAGATAAAACGCCGTCTTTTTGATTTTGTTTTGTTCTGTCTGTCCAAAGTTGTCTGAAAGATCGCTTTTAGCGATAAGACCGCCCATTGTACTTACCTTTACTTTTGTTTGGTATGCAATACAGAGTATTCTATTCTATTCTATTCTATCAGAAACGATGTACTATCGCTCATGAATTGACATATGACGTGTGTTTATCGTATTTATAAACTTATGTATGACTTATATTATCCTGGAGCAGTTGAGCTATCTATAGATCGCTTGCAACGGGGTATTTTATCACTGTATCTTCTATATTTTTATAATCATGTAAATAATCGTATATGGTTTCTATTAAGTGATGTAACATTTGTTTTATTTTTTAAATGATTATGTTATAATAATATTATACTAGCTGTCCCGCCAAACTTCGTACCGCCTTGACATGCATATGACGCGGGCTGACAATGTGACGTACATTGTCACCCGCTGTATCTATGTATGAGAAAATGAATTGTCTTCATTATTTCTTTTTGCGTGAATTTATCCGATATTTTAATAGTTATTCTGCTATTCGGGGCAGAGACAAATCCAACAAATCAAAATCGGTCCAGCTGTTCTCGAGTTATAAGTGTTCGAACAAACCCGACTTTGTTTTACATATATATTATTTTATATTCTGTTATAATATATGCAATTGCTGAGACTCAGATAAGTATCAGCTATGACAGAAGGAAGGCGTAGGGCGTACCATTTACAACATAACACAGGCAAACATCAAGTTATGCATAATTTTAAACTATAGTAAAAAGTCCTAGTTCTTATGTATTTTCCGTGTTCTTGCTGAATTTCTCACTGCTCAATGACTCATGAAATGGTTGAATGATATCGCTCTGGTCTCATTCAATTATAATCAAATGACCCACATTGAGGCTAATCCTCTGAATCCGATGCTTGCCGATATCTTTGTACGGCGTCTTATAATTTAAATAATAATGATAAAATTAAATCTGAGACAGATAGTATTATTCATAAACACATTTAAGAATTAACTAAGTTTAAATTGATATACTTTTTTGTAGGATATGTTGTCATGTTGATTTAAGCCTTATTGCAACTAGTGTAAATTAAAAAAGTATAAACCCCTTACAACCTCTTTTTCGACGGGGGTTAAAAACTGACATAGCTAAGAACTATGTCAGAAAAATTAGCTTTCTAATAAAAAAAAACGCGTCGGAATCGGTCCATCCATTTAGGACATGTCTAACTTGTCTTTGTATTGTAATTATTAAAATACTAGGTGTTGCCCGCGAATTCAATCTAGACAAAGCTAAACTCGATGTAGCAACTTGACATACCATTTTTATTCCATGGGACCTGATTTATGGAATAAAAAATAGCCTATGTGATATACTAAATTTAATCGAAACCGCTTCAGCTGTTACGACGTGATTGAGTAACAAACAAACAAATAAATAAACAAACATCCAAGCTTTTGCATTTATAATATTAGTGTGATTGAGCCGCATGAATTAATTTTAGCTTGTTTGATTTAATGTAATTCTATTAATTCTATTTGTTAAATTGTTTAATTAATTATACTGTTTCAAACGGCTGACCCCAACTTGCAGTGCCCTTACAGAGTTTATGTACTTAAGCCCCTAAGCCCTGAGCCTAAGCTATTTACTATTTAAGCTGTAAAAAATGGTACATGAAAGCAAAAAATAAATATCTATGCAAAAAAAAATTAAACTACGATGCCACAGGCAGACAGACACACAGACATAGACACAGTCTAACTTAAATATTTTTTTATATGCTAGTTTCGCTATGCAAATTCTGAGCTTTGCTAATAATTCATACGAGTATCGTAATTATTTTTATTTACGACCTAATCAAAAATGGAATCCGCCTTCTCAAAATCATAATGCATGGTTTGAAATTACTACCTTCAAATAACAGTCTGGCAATAAATAACAAATAAATTTCAGTAGGTCTGGTTTAGCTTCATCCCAAATGCATGGAATAGTTTGCAAGACGCTATGCTATCAAAATTGAAACTCTCCTTTGTATTCCGACTTGATATTTTATAGTTTCTATTTCTTCAAAATTTAAAAATATATAAACATGATGGTAATACTTATTTTTATATTTACTATATATATATATACTATATATTTTTTAAATGTTGGTTATTTTACGCAACTCTAACTAAGCAGAGCTTGCACTGTGACAACTGATAGAATACACAAACATTTTTTTGTAAATACTTACATATAAATAGAGATACACCCCGACCCCGGAGCAAGTATTGATTTTACAAACAGTTGTTCCGTGGCGCGAATCGAACCCGCAACATCCTGCGTCTCAGGGAGGTCGTAAATATTTGTTTCACAATTCATTCGCTGCTAATGCTCATTTACAGCAAAAAACTTAAACACTTGCTTAAAAAATCCTTAACAGTAACTGGTAAGGATTTTTTTAAACAGGTGTTCAACGGATTTTTGTAATTTTTCTTAATTGGTGATTAATATATTAAATGTTTGTTTGTTTCTCTTTCTGGCGGGGTGCTCTCCAAAATCTTCACAGATAAATACCTATGTCATTAAGTATACCCAACGCAAATTACATAAGTAAGTATTTAACTATGCCCATATGGTTGGAATAAAAGATAATGAGTAAAAAAAATAGAAATGCCCATTTTTATAGGCCGGAACAACGCTCAATCTAATGCTCTGCGATCTGTTGACCCTAATCACACGCATTAGAAATGTGACTAGCAAACAGAGAAATCAGACATTACATTGCGTTCCCGATGTGTGGCTACAAAGAAATATTATTAAAATCAAGTGAAAACATTGTTTCCGCAACCGCTGATGGCGATATTCTATTTTTAATAACTATCTCTTTCTCTCGCTATCGATGAGCGTTCGTCTCTCGAGCGTGACGATCGACTGAGCTCATTTGGTTATTTATTATCTTTTGTTTAGTAAAAACGCTTCACGGGTTGTAAGTTTGTCATTAAGTTCATTGTACAATTTGGACGCCGCATTTTTACGACGCTCTCTCAGGGAAAGTTTCAGATATGTCACGAACTTGATTTTATCGAAAATATTGATGATGCTAAAATATCGAGTCGTGATTTTTTTGGGAACACGTTTATTTTCGTGATAGCATCTCCAGTATTCAGTTCGCTTCTCTCGAATTCAATAAATTCTAGAACGGGCGCCTCTGTGTTTAGAATTTCGTATTTCAATGGATGAAAAATACATGAATTTATTGCGTGAATAAAATAGCGGTTTCCGTTTGGCATAAGAGATAAAGAATCTCAGATAAAGAAAATACATTTACATTTATTTGAACCCACATCACACATAAAATAAAAACAACGTTACTTCACCCAGACAATGATGGTGTTGTGTGGGGACAAAATGGTCCCCATATCATCAGCTGTTCCGTACCACGGTGGATACGATGCAGCGCTGGTTTTCTGAATAAAGCATCCAATTTATTTATTACTTACGATTGTAGCAATCCTAGATACTTTAGATATTGGTCTAAATATATCCAAAACCTGAAGGTTTCAAAAAAATCCACTTCCTACTAATCGAAATCGGTTGACGGGGTAAAAAGTTATTCGCCCATGTCATGCTTTTGCAAATGAAGAGTTTGATGATTTTCTCATAGATCTATCATCCATCATCAGGTCTTAACCCAATTTATATGTGTCCATCCTTGAGGTGCTTACTATTTATTGATCGAGCGAAGCGAGATCTCCAAATCAACTTGGGCAAATCGGCGTTGTATGTATGTATGTTTGTTTGTCCGAGGATAATTTTCGAAGTGTTTAAACGATCGTCGTGAAATTTGGTATATAGGTAGGTAATGGTGGCACAATTTTTGTGTGACTCAATGAGCTAAAAATTTTGGGGGGTTGTTGAGATATTGAAGTTCAAGAGGGGTAAAAAAAAAATTAAAATGAGACTAGTAGGTCAAATGAGAAATCAAATGAAAGGTCTGCATTAGTACATTTTGACCCCGTTTTTATTTTTAGAAAAGTTTTTGTAGTGTTTGAGTTATTAGCCATAATAAAAACTAAACTTTGACAAAATTCACAGGGTACACCAGTGCCACCACAGTGCTGTAATTTGGTATGCGTATAGCTTTAGTGACACAAATATAGGCAAAAGTCTGAAATCCAGAATAACTGCAATTTGTACCCCAAAAAAGAGTAACCAAATAACATGAAATCCCGGGTCCTGTAATTTGAATGAAACTGTAGGTCAATTTAGTTGCTTATTTATTTCGTGGCACTATTTTGATAGTCAAAGATTACGAATAATATTTTGTTTTGTTTTTGTGGTATACTCGCGAGATCTCTGCTCGGGGCGAACCACCAGTTTATATGTTTAAAAGAATCATTAGAACCAGACAACGTGGTAAGGAATTATCGCTCAGAATACGTAAAAAATTCTAACGAACTGAGAACCCCCTCCTTTTGAAGTCTAAAAATCAAATAAACTACCTTCCTACTATTACTTAAGTACACGTAATCATTCATAACAGTTTTTGGGTCAATGTGGCACGCGTATCTCCCATTATAGTACTCGTCATGACATGAATATATTATTTCAATTTTTCTGAACGGTCATTCCCTGTACAAACTATGATTAATTCTGTAAGGTGAAAGTGATAGCGGTAACTCGCAACAATAAATTTGAATAAGACAAGACGATTCGTCTCGGATATCATGTAATGTTTTAGAAACGTTTAAATGTAAAGCCTATAAATGTTAAGTAAAAGTGCCTAGGCCTTATAGAACGAGCAACTGGAAGTAACTCTACCTTATCGTGTACAGCATGACAGAGTTGACGAAATACCGTTAAACATTTAAATAAATTACTAAATTTGATAAAAAAAACTCACGTTTATACTCCGTTTTTAGTGAAGATAAGGTTTATATACTTGAACCATCAAGTTCATATTATAAATGCTGAACAGATTTCGATGATTGGTAAATAAATATAAATAAATAAATATTTCTGGACATTTCACACAGCGCTATCTAGCGCCAAACTAAGCAGAGCTTGTACTATGGGAACCAGAAAACTTATAGAATACTTATATAGTTTGTTTTGTTGTAATTACATACTTATAATATGTAGAAAAACAGCCAGACACGGAAAAAATATCTGTAGATCATGCAAACATTTGTTCCGCGGCGGGAATCGAACCCGCTACCACCTGCGTCTCAGCCGGCTATACGCCCACTGCGCCACGGAGGCAGTCTAATTAATTAAAATAGATTATTAACTAGATTAAGACATATGCCACTTTTTATTGAAGAACCACTCGTGTGAAGTTGCGCGAGGATATTTTGTCCTATATAAAACTGAAAAACAAATAATTTTTACTTAATTTAAAACTTTTTTAGTTATTGTCAAATAAGCTTTGGCCTGTTTCATATTGCTGGTATTAAATAAGATAGAATTGTATACATAGCCAGCTCGGACTATTAGTATGTCAGAATGATTAGTATCAAACGAATACTTTATTGCTTCCTGCGAGGCTTACAAAAACGATAGTAGCTCAGACAAGCAATTCATTAAAATAATTTTACATGTAGCTTTATCATAAGCAGAAACAGGCATAAAAAGGCATAAAAAATGACACTACGGGAGAAGTATGGACAGAAGTAAAAACCTAAACAATTACGAGATACTTATACAGGGTGTTTGGTAATATACTGACGATATTCAAGTGACGGTTTCACAAAACATAAAAAGACTTCTCGAAAAAAAAACTACTAGTTATATTATCAAATTTTAAAGAAAATCTTCCAAGTTTAGGTTCGATATAAAACTTACTGCCGACTCTTGCAATCGACAACCAAAAATAAAGGCCGATTTGATATCTCTTTCGGAAATGGCTGCGGGTTTTGGATTAGAAAGAAGAACAACAAGAGATATCTCGAGACGTAACCAATACAGTATCTGTGGTTAGATGGCAAGCATCATGCAATAGCACAACAAAAGTTTAATAAAGCTTTTGTTTTTACATGCCAAAATAAAATTTATTTTAATGTGCGTATATTATCAAACACCCTATATACAGAGGTGTCGGTAATGGTAACAGTGTCGCGAGTTCAATGGTTTTTTACCATTTCAAAAAATACCCAACGCGCCTACAGAAGTTTTCACTTCAAAAACAAACATTTAAAACTTTTTCTCCACTCGCGGGTTCTTGTTTTCACACACTGCGAAGCGTAGGTGGAATGTCTCTGAAAAAAACCTTTACTTATATAGATATTGTTTTTTTTTTTTAACTAGCCTACATTTTCCCACTGCTGGGCAAAGGCCTCCCTCAACTCCTTCCACCGATCACGATCCTTGGCAGATTCCCACCACTCCTTCTCGAATCTATTGATGTCGTCACGCCAACGCTTTCGCGGCCGACTCCGACGTCGCTGTCCATCTTCCGGTACCCAATCTGTTACAATGTTGGCCCATTTCTCCGGAAGCATTCGACTTACGTGCCCGGCCCAATCCCATTTGAGCTTCGCGGTTTTGGCTCCCACATCGGCAATGCCAGTCAATGAACGAAGCGTGGTATTCCTCACCCGATCGGCTCTCCGGAATCCTAGAACGCTGCGTTCCATTGCCCTTTGGCAAATCTTGAGCTTGGACTTCTGCAGCTCGGTCAATGACCATGTTTGCGCACCGTAGGTTAGGACATGCAAGATACACATGTCGATGAGTTTGCGCTTCAGATTCAGAGGAAGGTCACCTTTCATGTGCGCCTTCATGGACCAGTAGCTCTTCCAGGCATTTTCGATGCGGCGATCGATTTCTTTATCATGCCTGTTTTTGAAGCTTGCTAACTGGCCCAAGTAAATGTATTCATCGACATATAGTATTTCCTGCCCATCTACCTCGACCCTACGTTTCGTGGCATTGGTCATTATTTGCGTCTTCGACCGATTCATTTGCAGTCCAACCTCAAGACTTGCCGCGCTCAGTTCTTGGAGCATTTCTTGTAAGTCATGTGCTGTTTGGGCAAAAAGGACAATGTCATCCGCAAAACGCAAGTTAGTTCGGTGCTTGCCACCGATGTTTATGCCCCTTGTTGCCCAAGATAATGTTGTGAACACCTCCTCGAGGGTGCTTGTAAACAGAATGGGAGATAGTGGATCACCCTGCTTGACTCCTTTCTGTATGTGAAATGCTGGACCAGTGGACTGGAGTTTTATATTGGCTGTGCTTTGGCGGTAAATGATTTTAATAAGATCAATGTATGTTTTGTGAATTTGCTGGTTTTCTAGTGATTTGAATATTGCTGAGTGCTGAAGGCTATCAAAAGCCTTTGTGTAGTCCACAAAGGCTACAAAATACATACAATAAAATACAAAATAAAATACAAAATAGATATTGTACGAGACAATTTTAGATAGATAATTATTCTGTTTACTTTGTCCCTATTGTCTTAGATGGTGTCCCTACCAGTCTGCGCCGACTTTCAATACCTCGGTGCATTAGTCAAAAATGATGGCGATATAGACCGGGACGTCTGTCAATAGGCGACGGTGACCTCTTACCATCAGATAAGATACGATAACTCTTTATTGTCCACCAAAGCAAAATACAGAACATAATTTTTACAAATAGATTTAGTACAATAGCCGGTCATATCGTTAAAAGCGATCTCGAAGATCGAAGATAGAAGGGAGAAGAAGGGTTAAAAAGGATGGTAGATCATCAGGTGGGCCGTAAGCCAATTTCCCCACAAATAACATAACATACATTAATATTTTATATGTTAAAATGACCCTAAAACGGTATATTTTCGAAATCCCCAACGCTACCTCCCCACACCGGTGCGTAGAGGCCTTATAACCTTAAACATACATGAATCAATATAAATAAATAAATAAATATTGCTGGACATTTCACACAGCGCTATCTAGCCACAAACTAAGCAGAGCTTGTACTATGGGAACCAGATAACTGATAGAATACTTATATGTATACTTGTTTTTTTTTGTAAATACATACTTATAATATGTAGACCCAGACACGGAACAAATATCTGTAGCTTATGCAAACATTTGTTCCGCAGCGGGAATCGAACCTCTGCGTCTCAGCCACTGCGCCACGGAGGCAGAATGAATGAACATTCTTTATTATATCTTACAATCTAGACATAACGGTTAAAAATAAATAAAAAAACAAATAAATGTAAGGATAATGGGCGGTCTTACATACATTACAAACACATACACACACATACATACATAATGCTTAAACACGCGGCTTAAAATTTGTGTGCATATGAATAAATAAGAAATTGCCCGTGTTATTGTAGGTTTGTAGTAATTGCCCGGTTACGAGGCCTCTACAAACCCATGGGGATTTAGAGAATATGCCCCTAGTAGGTATATTCTCAAAATTCCAACCACTACGTCCCCACCTGTGTGAAAAGGCCTTGTAATTGGACAATTATTACAAACATACATTAAAACAACACATGTTGTAAAATATCAGGATTTACGATAGAAAGTTGCGGTTTTCAGAAATTCGTTGGGTGTAATAAAGCAAGACGAGTCTCGTCGTCCTCAAGATTAAACGACCGAGAATCGCCCATAAAATTCGGACCCAACGGTCGCCAGTTTATCCTTTAAAAGTATGTGAAAGTTTGTATGCGTGTTTGTTGGTCAAAATTGTAAAATGGATATCGTACGTGTAAGAGAAGAATAGTACAGTCCCTTGTGAAATGTCTTGCACGGGGAAGTACTACCACCATACCTATTTCTAACGCCAAGCTGCATTGCTGTATAAATAAAATAAATAAATATTGCAGGACATTTCACACAGTGCTATCTAGCCCCAAACTAAGCAGAGCTTGTACTATGGGAAACAGATAACTAATAGAATACTTATATACATTTTTTTCTGTAAATACATACTTATAATATATAGAGAAACAACCCGACCCGGAACAAATATCTGTAGATCGTGCAAACATTTATTCCGCGGCGGGAATCGAACCCGCTACCTCCTGCGTCTCAGCCGGCTATTCGCCCACTGCACCACGGAGGTCGTCATATATATTATGTCAGTTTTGTTGCCGGATAAATTACAGGCATGGCTTCACACCTGTATGCCTCAAGTTGATGATCGTAGGGCACGTTTTTAATGGGCTCAATTCGTGGGTTCTGATGATTAAAATTACGATAATCAGGGATACAAAAAGAGTATTTTTTTTCCGGATACCCATGCGAGTGAAGATATGAGCAAACACTGGTCCATACAAATATTACGAGTATAAATTCTAAAGTTAATTTACTTACCGGGATATAAATTATAACCGGGATTGGGCTACTTTTTTCCCGACTGCGCGCAAAAGGAGGGTAATGTTTTATAAATCTCGCATGCGAAGTCTCGGGCGGCAGTTAGTCGTCTATAAAATTCGGACGCAACCGCTGCCATTTCGACCTCTATAAAATAACCAAAAAGGTCGTGCAGCCGTCGAAAAAATGTTGAATAATAAAAAGTCAGGCGTTTTCGCTATAAACACGTGCTCACAAATCAACGTTTGTAGGTTTTTCTATTCAAATGTATCGTTGTTAAATAATATATAATAGGTAGGTACTAGTTGTACGCCTGCGTCTTCGTCCCTAATTTTCAGGACAACAGCGCCACCTACCGGGTCCAATTGCCATTCTAAACCATCCAGAGACCCATTCAAACACACAAATATTAATCAAAATCAGAGAAGCCGTTTTTGAGTTTTAGCGGGACTAACGAACTGCAACTGTTTTTTATAAATACTAAATAGATGTTATATTAATTAGTCCTCAAAATTGTTATATAACCACTGATCAGTGATCGCGAAAGTTTGAAAAATACTAATTTATGGTTTATTTTACTGATATTGTTGATCTCACTAATAGTCTTGCTTTAATAAGTCATGTGCAATGATTAATAGTATATTATCTAATAATTTAATTTAATATAATATTATTATTATTTTGTATTTGTTATAAAAATTTGAATGTAATACAGATTATAAAAAGGAAAGATTTGTATTTTTGTATGTTTGTAACGAATAAACTCAAAAACTACTGGTCCGATTTCAAAAATTCTTTCACCATTAGAATGCTACTTTATCCCTAAGTAACATAGGCTATTCTTTACCTAACTGTGCAGAAGGAGGGTAATGTTTTTATTGAAAAACTACGCGTCTGAAACTGCGGATTGGTCAGCTAGTGTTAAATAAATATGTAAACGCGTGTTACTATTTTCTGGTGGTCACATTGAATCACATGAATTAAAGGTGTCACACAAAACCAGCGCTACAGTAGCTATACGTTACAGTGGCACACCGTTGAGTGACGACCTATTTCGCAGTCTTGTATTTTGTATTAATTATGTTGTAATATTAGAATTTAAAAAATCCAGTCAAGTGCGAATCGAACTCGTGCGGCGAGGGTTCTGTACCCATTGGTTCTCTAAACTTTATGAGCACCCATACAACTCAGAGTACTATCTTAATTGGCGTCAACTATGTATGTATGGGAACACCCTTTAATTTTCAACTTTTTTATTTTTTTGAACTTTTCCTTTATGTATGCTGTAAAGAATTTGATTTTTGCCAAATTTCGTGATTCTAGGTCAACGGGAACTACCATATTTCGACTCAAAACCTATGGGTACTTCCGGTTGACCTATTGCCATTTATTTTGCTTTAAAGCACGCAGCACAAGTAAAGGGAAAATTCCGAAAAATAAAAAAATTGAAATTTTATCGTGTTGACTCAGGACTTTGATTTTTATACACCTAATAAGGGCTACAGACCTCAGTATCTGGTATTTTCATCTTGCTAGGTCCACCCGTTCCTGAGAAAATCGGTGGTGACACACGGACAGACGGATAGACGGGCAAGAAAGTGATCTTATAAGGTTTCCTTTTTTACCTTTTGAGGTACGGAACCCTAAAAATTGACACAACATATATATTTTTGTATTTGTAATTCGAACATGAGACTTTTCCCCCGTATCTGTCCAGAATAATCCTTCATATTAAGGTTTATGTATTTATATTTGAATACGCCCATTTTATAGCGACATTCATAACACCTTTTCAAAATGGGTAACATGTTATTGCCAGTAAAGCTCTGACTGTTATAGCTACTGCTAATTCAATCTATATGAAAATTATATGTGAATTTCCGCGATTTGATATGTGGAGTTCATATGCTTCCTTATGTTCCATATATATTCTATTTAGGCTTTAGCAATAATATTGGTTTCTCAAAAACACTTAACATCTCGCAAATAAATAATGCAAATGTTATTTCAAATGCAATAGAATTTACGGCGTCTTCCAGTATAATAATGCGATTATGTATAACAAATAACTTGTAATAGAAACTTATACAAAGGCTGGGGAAAAGTTATGGCAAGGAATTGTTGAAAATTGGTCGAATGTGAGGTATTTTACCAACTTCCCTCGTTTGATCTATTGTGCGTAAAACACTCTTTGGACGTAATCTTCGCTGGTTCTGAAAGTTGGTCATTTTTGACTGATGACCTGATTCGTAAATGCGATTGTACCAAATTTCATCAAAATTGTTCCAGCCGTTTAGTCGTCACAACGTGGCAAAGTAACAAACAAAGAGAGAGACAGAGTTACTATAGAATTTATTATATGAGTATGGATTTGCATATGTGGTGCAAATAAATCATCGAATAATGACGATTAAATCATATTGTTAATTAATTTCCTAAAGTATACCCACAAATGAATTGATTCATTTGACTAATTTAATAACGGTATAGACGAATTTGCTAATCAGCATGGATTTACGTATCGTGTTATGATAATTAGCAATTTGGCTCATTTATTAACGAGCACATTGGAAATTGAATCATTTCCAATTTAACAGTATAATTTTACCATTCCGTACAATTTAAATTAGGGCGAAACCTATTACTCAATTACAGTTGATGAGGGTTTTGTGTACATAATTGTTTTTTAATCTTCAACGCTATAAGAGTGTTGTTAATAATTAAGAAGCCATTGTCTGTCCGCTTGTCTGTCTGTGAGATCGATTGTATTTCCCAAACGGATGGACCAATTTAAATGCAGTTTTTGTTGTTTGAAAGCTGACGTTTGCAAGTGATGTTTGCAGTTAGTCAAAACATCAAGTATTAAAATAAAATAGGTATAGACCGTCTATCCTAAAAATGAAGGCCCCCCCACTTTATTACTGTGCGTCAACACCACACCAACACATTTCAAAGTGAGCCTTGTGTTTCTTCTTCTCAGTTGTTACACTCTTGGCAGTGTACGTGGTCGTCATTTTGGGGGTAGTGGCACGCTTGACAATCCTTCGCCACTCCTCTCGTATTGCCGCTTTTCTGATGCACTCGTGTAGGGGACCGTCAAGTGCGGCTTTGATTTAGTCCGTCCATCTCATTGGCGATCTACCGCGTGGTCGCGTACCCTCAACCTTCCCCTGCACCACAAGGCGCTCAATAGACACCTCTCCACGCCGCGACACGTGCCCGAAGAACGTGAGGATGCGAGATTGCACAGTAGAAGAAAGACGCTGCTTGATGCCGAGTTCTTGGAGTATGGACTGGTTTGTACGGAATTCTGCCCATGATACCCCATGAATTCTTCTCCAGCACCACATTTCGAGAGCATCTATTCTCTTCTCGCTTTCTTGAAGGGTTCACGTGTCAGCTGCGTAGAGAAAGATGGGAAATAGCAACGCTCTGACGAGCCGGGTTTTGGTAGCTTTTGTGATATTGCGATTCCCCCATATCTTTTTCAGCTTGTCCATAGCTGATCTTGAGATTGCCATACATTGGTTGATTTCATTAAGGCCTTGTGATAACAGTGAATAAAAAACATTTTGCTTTGACGTAATGAAGTGGAGGAGCGTTCATTCTTTGAATAGATGGTCTTTTGGTCTTTCTCTTACTAGAAATAAGTTTTTAAACCATCCATATCTTTGAAAGACTTGGACTACTTATTTACGGTTCCGTAGCAATATTGTAGCATTAAATATGAGCAAAACGATATTACATTTTCTGTGTTCCATTTATACCTTCGTTTTAAAGCGTTAAGACCGCCCGTTGTACTTAATTTTGATTGTGTTTTTATTCATTCATCTCTCTGTCCATTCCAAGAGATAATGAGGCACAATTAAGAGACTTGTAACGGAGAGACATTTTGTAAGTAAATGTACAGTGCGATCAGATATTCTCACAAATAAATGAAATTATCTTCACCTATAAATAACAGAACCACTTAATACGTGAAATTGCATAAATTGTCCGCGAACTTCTCAAGTCTGCTATCCACTAAAGTCTCGATGCATACCATTTTACTCTTTTTAAACAATTGTTTAAACCATGTTTACAGAACATTGCAGTTATAACATTTCTAAATGCCTACTTTTGATAATGGACACAATTCCATTGACACGAACTAAGAGCTTTGCCAGGACAATTACAACTTTCAACAGTTTTGGTTGAAGATTAACGACTATTTATGTCTGTGTTTCTGTCTGTCTAAGGCACCATAGTTCCCAGACGGATGGACTGAATTGGACGCGGTTTTTTAAATAGAAAGCCAGTTTTACTAGGGTGGTTCTTAGCTATGTCAGTTTTTAAACCCGACGCTAATAAGAGGGAGTTTTTACAACTTTGTAAAAGTTAACTTGTGATAAAGGTAAAATCACGAGGTTTATTTAAACAATAAGAGATGGCAATTCTGTTGTTTACGCTAACTAAAATTGTGTAAAATACGAACGGTCTTATTTAGTTCACACTAAAGATCAAATTAGAATAAAATTTAAAGTGACATTTCTAAAATTAAGTAATTTTTGTTATGATGGCATGTTTGCGGGTTAGTTTTAGTGATCAACCAAATTCGTGTTGACTAAAACTAGCCCGCAAACACGCCTTCTTAGTTAAAAATACTTAAATTAAAAAATGTCACTTTATATGTCATTCTAATTTGATTTTTAGTGTGAACAAAATAAGACTGTTCGTATTTTACACAATTTTAGTTAGCGTAAACAACAGAATCGCCACCAATGTCTTGTTCCATGAGTTTAATTGCGATAATGGTACTCTAATGGTCACCCTGCTTACTTTTTATGGTCTTGAAAAGCGCGAGCGATGGTTTAAACCAGAAGATTGAAGAGAACGGTACCATTGATATAGTTCAGTACAACTTGCAAACTTCTTTTGCCATAGATGCTTACAAGCTTCACTAAGCTTCTCATATCTTAATAGCCGCTACCTTACGCATATAGTATAACTGTAAAATGCTGTGTAGACGTCAATTTCTGCATAATCTTAATTTGAACATAAAACCCTAACGAAAAAAAGCCTTAAATACCGCACAAACGTAAAAAAATAAAAAAGTGGCACTTCGGGAGTGCCGACAGAAATGAAAAGTGAATAATTACGACCTACTTATATACAGAGGTGTCGGTAACGGTAACAGTGTCGCGAGTTCAATGGTTTTTCCATCTCAGAAAATGCCCAACGCGCCTAAAGAAGTTTTCACTTCAATAAATTAAAGCAAAATAGTCGAAAAATACCGCATACGCATATTCTGTTCGTATTTCTTTAGCGATAAGATTTTCTTGTATCTAGCTTTTAAAGTATTTCATTCTGCTTTTGTGGATAGTTGGCAAAAGATAGCGGGAGTAAGATTAGATAGGATTAGATTTGGAAAGTCTGGTTAAATCGCCCTACTGGGCGGGTAGGGTATAATAGATGACTTATTATAAGTAATGTCGCGAAACTAAAGTTGTATTAATTTGAGACGGCTTGAGAAAGCATCTTACTCTAATTACAACATTTCTCCTAACCCAGAGGCTAGACTACCATAGTAGCATTCCAAAGCGTTGAAGATTGAAATCGCTTAGCAGCAGCAGGTTTTCTTCAAATACTTTCTGGGTCTTTTGGTGGCAGCTATGGTATCTCTTATGCGCCTTTTTTGGTGGAGTCATCGGCCCCGTAGCTTCGATTGGCTTGGTAGACATCCCTGATTGTAAGAGACTGTCCATTGAGTTACTTCGGTGTCGAATGCTGGGCTACCGTTGGCCATATCTTCGCGTAGGCTTCGTAGATAATCATTTACTTTTTTTTTTTGATTTGCCTCCGTGGCGCAGTGGGCGTATAGCCGGCTGAGACGCAGGAGGTAGCGGGTTCGATTCCAGCCGCGGAACAAATGTTTGCATGATCTACAGATATTTGTTCCGTGTCTGGGTGTTTTTCTATATATTATAAGTATGTATTTACAAAAAAAAAGGTATATATGTAAGTATTCTACCGATAACTGATATCTGGTTCCCATAGTACAAGCTCTGCTTAGTTTGGGGCTAGATAGCACTGTGTGAAATGTCCAGCAATATTTATTTATTATTTATTTATTTATTTAGCTTGGCATCCACATAATTATAAGCATTTATTAGAATGAATGCATGTACGTGTTCGTATGTCAGTTATAAAATAAGATTCGATTAAATTCTGCCTCATCGAGGCGTGCGAAATTCTATGATAAAAAATAATAATATTAAAAAAGTCGCAGCCATCCCTAAACATATTTAACGACTATACATGTTTAAATTTCATGTATTTTTATGATTTGACAATTCGCTCTTAAAATCGCTTGGTACTCCAAGCGATTTTAAGGAGCTTACGATGACATTGACAGTGCGAATAGAAAACGTATGTCATGCCAACGCCTTTATCTTATAAATAACACAGATAAAATGATTGTTTAAAAAAATTACTAATGACACAGTGCGACAAACGCAGTTCGCTAAAACATACATCTCGCGTCCAATATGTAAAACGTAAAACTTGTAAGGTCTTACAGAAAACCTATTGCTTACTCTATGATATGACAGCTCCAAGTTTGCTAGAAAAAAGAAATTAAAAACAGTTTACACCGAGCTCAGGAATTACTCTCATTAATCACTTAAGACGGGCGCGGTATAGTTGCTTTGTGGTCACAGAATATCACTACTATACTACAGAAGTTTCACTTGCCTACTGCTAACTTATATCGAACAAAGGAGTTCCCTTTCAATTGCTCCAACTCGTTCAAAATGTTACAATTTAGATGTTTTTCTGTATTATGTATCTTAAAGGGATCATTAAAAAAAACAACCAGCCTTGTTTCTTGCCATTCTTTTCTGGCTTGGTCGCGAAGGAACAGGCAGTAAAATTGACCTTTCAAAGAGATCCTTGTGATTTTAATGAATAAAAATATTTGACTTTGACTTTATCTTTATTATGCGCATCGCCAAAGAGTAGAACGCTTTGCCTGAGTCTGTGTTTCCTGATAACTAAAACCTAGGGTATTCAAGTTGCGAGTGAACAGAGGGCTTAGCCAAGTTACATTCGATTAGCGATGACGCTAGTTGATACGTCCGAAAATGTATCTGATTGACACATGCCATGGAAATATCACGTGATATATGGACAACATACCAATGCAGAAAACGAATCGATTCGAAGCGAATGTAACTTGGGTAAGCCCTCAGGTTTCTTCTAGGCAAGCGTGTTCCATCGTAGACTGCATCATCACTTATCATCAGGTGTGATGCATACAAAGTTATCATACAATGCAAAATGACAGACGTCCCACTTATTAGATTTCCACAAGCAAAGTTACGAGTATCAAATAATATACTTGAAAAAGTTGACATTTCCTTCAACTAAAGTTGCTACGTCTGCGCAGCGCCTCATATTGGATGAATGAAGTTAATGACACATTAAGCACATTATTGACTTAAATTCAGGGACCCAATTCTGCTAATTTATAAAAAAACTATTATAGAGCCATACCGTTATTTAACGATTGTTGTTCCTGTAATAAGATGCCAAATTTTCAATGCGGCGGCGGTCATTGAAAATTTGTGTTAGTAGAATTCCAAAAGGTATCTATAGTGGCCATTTTGCGTATATAGGCCATATAATGAGGACGCATTATAAGTCAATTTGACAAAATGTAATCGACGAACGATAAATCGCATCCAAGTATGAATCTTAACTTGTAACAATAAAGCTAATTATTGCGTCCTAAGTTATTTCGGAGTGAGTGCGGGGTGCGACAGGTGCTATAAACTGGCAGTGTCCGTAAACACACGCTTTTGTGGCCATTGTAGGAGTAAAATGAATTAGTTCAAGACTTACAAGCTCGACAATTAGTGACAATTTATACTTTTATTTTAATTGAGATTAATGTTTTGAGGACTGTAACTCATACAGAAAGGTAATCTGAGGCCCGTCTTATTATTAAGGCCCAACTTGCAGATTTGAAATTAATTTAAAACTATAGGGAAAATCATGAAGATGATGATTAAATGCAATTAATTAAGGAACATCGTCAACTGAAGTGTTAGTAGATAAATAGACGCAAACATGCTCGCTCGCTCTGATCTTTCAGTGACCACTCTTTCTTCTATACACAGAACATGTTATCAATTTAGTATCCACTGAAGCGATTCAAAATTGAGAGATACGACATTAACATTGACATGCACGTGTTTCTATTGACATAGATGTTGCCGCTCTTATCGGTGGAGCGACAACGTCGCGCGCTGCCGTCACTGACAGATTAGTTAGAGTCATAGACATAACACGTGGCCTGAGCGTTCCCCTAGCAGTAACGTAAAAGCGAAAATTTTTGATTGAGACACGCATTGTCTCTTTCTAGAAAACAGAATCTGTTTATGTATTCTAGAAAGAGACAATGGCAAATGATCTCTGGAAAAGACAGGCATTAGCCACACAGTCGCTTCGTATTAAAAAAAACTGGCCAAGTGCGAGTTGGACTCGCGCACGAAGGGTTCCGTACCATTATCTATAAAAACGAAAAGCGGCAACAGAAATAGATCATCTGTGAAAATTTCAACTGCCTTACTATCACGGCTCATGAGATACAGCCTGGTCACAGATGGACAGACAGACAGACAGACGGACAGACAGACAGTGCAGTCTTAGTAATAGGGTCCCGTTTTACCCTTTAGGTACCGAACCCTAAAAAGTGAGAATATTTTATTTCTGAGTGTATTAGAAACTTAGCTCATGACTATCTCTCATTTTAGCTTTCTACCATAAAACTGTAAAAAATCTAAACTAGATTTAGTTTTGTATTTAGATCTGGCTGAAGTTTAATGAATGAATTGAATGATTGAAAACAATATTAGCGTACACCACAAAAAACCAAACATAAATATAATAAAACACAAAGCCACAAGTAAAAAACTACGAGCCTTACAGTAGTCTGATATGATGTGTAACAGCCAATCACCGCGCGCGCTCATTGGTCAAATCAAATAGCGCGCGCTTCCCCGGTTTCCTGTTACAAATTTCCGTCCCCTTTGCTAAAATCACTCTCACAAACCGAGTGGAAAGATGTTACACATCAAAAAAATCGGTCTTATCGTCGAAACGATTAGACGTTTGAGTGAACAGTTTTCATAACAGTTTTCTAAAATACCGGCTTGTTGTATTCTTGATTAAAAAGCACTATCATCTAGTATCATTAGTAGCCATATTCTATCGCCTTATATGTCACTTACCTTATATGTCACATACACCTCTATTATGTCCACTGTAAATAGCCATAAGTGTATAATTAAAATGTTTGGTTAAAGAAAAACATAGTTTTCTTGCAGCCCGGGTGTCTTTATGGCCACATGGCGCCACATGGGGCCACATGGCGAGTTGACAAGCCGCCTGGCAAGTTTTTATCCTACTCCGATACTTCTTCAGAACAGTGAGAAAAGAAGATACTTACTGCTTCCGAACATTACTTTCCATACAAAAGTATTTATTAAACTTTCGCGATCATTTTACATAATTACTGATTTAAGCGGGTATTTATCGTGAATGTACCTTTTTTATTTGTTATCAATCAACAGTCGAAACGTCGAGATCAACAGTCGAAACCTCAGGTTAACAAATAAAATAGGTACATACGCGATAAATACCCGTTTAAATCAGTAATTATATTTCCATAAAAAGGGTCTCAACTAATAAATAAGCTAATTAACTAGCCTGAGTGATCCTACAACATTTGATTATTACTTGTAAATTATTGTACTAATAAATTGATTATTCTGATATAGCCGTATTGGCAATGATAGATGACAGAGTAGATAGCCCGTACACCACTGTCTTCCAGGACTTTCGACCTTTTTTTTTGACGACTTCCGTGGTGCAGTGGGCGAATAGCCAGCTGAGACGCAGGAGGTAGCGGGTTCGATTCCCACCGCGGAACAAATGTTTGCGTGATCTACAGATATTTGTTCCGGGTCTGGTTGTTTCTTTATATATTATAAGTATGTATTTACAAAAAAAATGTATATAAGTATTCTATCAGTTATCTGGTTCCCATAGTACAAGCTCTGCTTAGTTTGGGGCTAGATAGCGCTGTGTGAAATGCCCAGCAATAAGTATTTATTTATATTTATTTTACTTTCGCTCGCGTGCCAAATCCCACCAATCTGTCTCGAAGGCATCGAGATCATCACGCCAGCGTCTACTAGGCCTACCTCGGCGCCGTTACCCGTCTTCAGGCACCCACTGCATGACGATCGTTGCCCATCTGTCCGCGTGCATTCGTCTTACATGGCCCGCACAATCCCATTTTAGCCTGGAAGCCTTATTCCCTGCATCAGCAATGACGGTCTTTAAACGCAGCGTGGTGATACGGATTCTGTCAATCCTCTTTACTCCAAGCACGCTGCGCTCCATTGCTCTTTGGCAAACCTTGAGTTTGGATTTTCGAGCCTCGGTAAAAGACCACGTTTGGGAAGCAGAGGTAAGAACGGGCAGTATACACATGTCGATGAGTTTGCTTTAGTGACATAAGAAGGTTTCCCTTCATCAGCTCTTTCACGGACCAGTAGTTCTTCCAGGCGTTCTCGATGCGGCGAACGATCTCCTTATCTTGCCTGTTATTGAAAGAAACTAACTGGCCCAAGTAGATATACTCATCGACGTATCCAAGTAGATATACCTTGCTCGTCAACCTCGATCTTGTGTTTGGAGTTCGTCATAATTTGTGTCTTTAACCGATTCATCATTAATCCAACCTCCAGGCTTGCGATGCTCAGTTCTTGGAGCATGCTTTGCAATTCAGGTGCAGTTGGGGCGAAGAGTACAATGTCATCCGCAAAGCGTAGATCTGTTAGTCTCTTTTCTCCTAACGATATCCCCCTTTGAGCCCAAGGTTCTGCCAGTTTTCCAAATACTTCCTCGAGTGTGCTGGTGAATAATTTGGGAGAGAGCGGGTCACCCTGTTTAACGCCTTTATCTATAGAAAAATGTGGTCCTGAGGTTATTAATTTTATGTCGGCTGTAGTACTATTATAAATATGTTTAATGAGGTTGATGTATGTTTGGTCTATTTCTTGCTTGTCGAGTGCCGTAAATATAACAGAATGATAGATGCTGTCAAAAGCCTTCGTGTAATCCACGAAGGCTAGGTATAATGGCTTGTTGTACTGGTATTTTATTTTATTATTCTGCAGGGCAAAGGCTTCCCTTCCCTTTTTCCGTTCTATGCGATTTTGAGATTCCGCTGGCCAGGATACAGAAAAGGCGACAAGTTCTATACACCGTTTCCGCCTTGGTCGACCACGTGGTCTCGGTCCTTGTGGGACCCAATCAGTAGTGATTTTAGGCCAAAAGTAGTGAGGCATGCGGCACATATGTCCGACCCAGTCTTGTTTTAATTTGGCGGACTTGTGAGATACCACACCCAGCGATATGCAGATTTAGCGTGGGTGTGCTTATAAGGGCTTAGGACAAAAATAAGTCTTTGGAAAAGTTTTGAAAGACACAGAGGGATGAAAGTTTTGGGTTGCCGTAATGTTTGATGAAACCCTTTCTTGTAATATTGGTTCTTAGAACCCGAGAGACTTTTCCTTACGTTATTTTCCTTTTCTTTTTGTTCCCAATGGCTTACGATAAACCCGGTTGGCAACTTTTTACCAACTAATTGGCCATTTTACTAATCATGTCAAAACAGCAATATAGTTTGTAATTAAATTTTACAACATTTTAAAAACTCCCATATTTACGTCGGATGTCAAAAACTGACAACGCTAAGAATAACCTCAGTTGAACTAGCTTTCTATTAAAAAAACTGCGTCCAAATCGGCCCACCCGTGTAGGAGCTACGATGCCACACACAGACAGACACACAGACAGATATACCCATCAATGTTATAACACCCCCCATTGGATTAAATAAAGAGTTCTTAATAACTTTTAACAAATTAACAAACCTCATAGGTATCGGCAATATAACTTTTTAAACTTGATATATCATATTTGTTTGTTGGATACGCTCATAACAGAACAGATTTTTTTGAAATCTCATCCTTATAAAATGAATACACTTAAAAAAACCTTAGAAGGTTTGTCCTAAGCGTAACACAAAGCATTCCTTTTAAATAATAATAAATAAATATTGCTGGACATTTCACACAGCGCTATCTAGCCCCAAACTAAGCAGAGCTTGTACTATGGGAACCAGATAACTGACAGAATACCTACTTACGAGATATTTTTGTAAATACTCGTACATACTTATAATATATAGAGAAACAATCAGACCCGGAACAAATATCTGTAGATCATGCAAACATTTGTTCCGCAGCGGGAATCGAACTCCTGCGTCTCAGCCGGCTATTCGCCCAGTGCACCACGAGAGGTCGTCTTTTTAATGAACTATTTGCATATACGAAATTCACATAAAGATTCCACTGTTTCTTTTGCATTTTTATAATGTACTTACTTATACTTCATTAGACATAGTACCTATAACAGAGGATAGCAATAGGTGTAAAAAAACTGGGCAAATGCGAATTTGACTCTTGCACTGAGGTATCCGTAAAAAAAAATGTTTATGTTGTCTGACTACAAATTAACGATTTTCGTTGCCTTTACTTGTGTTGAGATCACTCCGATAGATAGCGCTCGTAAACTAGCATCTCACTGTTGCCGGTCGGTATGGCAGAACTGCTTTCGTTAGGCTCGCGTGCAAAAATGCATTAGTTTCTCGAGTTTTGACAACGAAATTTGGGTCAATGCTGCTGAGAATGCTCGGAAAGTTGTAGGAAAAGTGTTTATGATTTTCATTTAATTTTCGGGAGCAAAACATAATTTATTATTAATATATATATATTTATAGTACCTGGTGATGGAACATGTATATAGCCAACCTGATGTTAAGTGGTGACCATCGCCTATGACAAAGTATTGCCTCGTAGGTCCCGCCCTGAGAAACGTGCCCTACAATGCACTGCCTGCGTACATCAACTTGAGGCATACAGGTGTAAAGCCTCATGTGCTTATAATTTCACTGGAAACCGTACCCTTTATACCGAAACACAGCAATGCTGCTTTACGGTAGAAGAAGGTACTAACTACTACTCTTATCTATAAATATAATAGCGGACAAAGAGCTGGCTGAGGCGCAGGAGGTTGCGGGTTCGATTCCCGTCGCGGAACAAATGTTTGTATGATCTACAGATATTTGTTTCGAGTCTGGGTGTTTTTCTATATATCACAATGTATTTACAAAAATGACGTATATATGTGTTTTATCAGTTATCTGATTTCCATAGCACAAGCTTGTCTGAAATCGGGGGTAGATAACGCTGCGTGAAATGTTCTGCGAGGGGTGTGCTTGGAGTATCTCTAAGAAATTGCATAAAAAATAATCGGCAGAGAAACCAAGGTCACAAACATAGCCTAGAGGATTAACAAGCTGAAATAGCAGGGCAAATAGCTCGAAGAACTGACGGCCGTTGGGACAGAAATATTCTAGAGTGGAGATCACGCACTGGAAAGAGCAGTGTAGGACGGCCCCTCACCAGATTGAAAGACGACCTGATAGAGGTTGCTGGGAGCTGTTGTGTGCAGGCCGCACAAGGTCAGATACTCAAAAAATCTATGAGCGAGGCCTATGATCAGCAGTGAACGTCTTTCGGCTGAGATAATGATGATAGGAACAGCTGGTACAGTTCATTAAAACAATACAGACTACCTCCGTGGTGCAGTGGGCGAATAGCCGGCTGAGACGCAGGAGGTAGCGGGTTTGATTCCCGCCGCGGATCAAATGTTTGCATGATCTACAGATATTTGTTCCGGGTCTGGTGGTTTCTCTATATATTATAAGTATGTATTTACAGAAAAAAATGTATATAAGTATTCTATCAGTCATCTGGTTCCCATAGTATAAGCTCTGCTTAGTTTGAGGCAAGATAGCGCTGTGTGAAATGTCCAGCAATATTTATTTTATTTATTTATATCAAGGAATTGGTCGAACAAACATGAATGTAATTATGAATTTACTTCCTTTTTGTAACAAACTATGTAACAGTTTCAACTAATATTTTCTTTCTGTCGATTTCCACGCAATTACCCGATACGTTTTCACTAAGCTGACAATTTCTATATAGCGGTGACGTCATAATAACGCCCAAAAATAACGGCGACGAGAACGTTATTTATTGTTATCGATAGGGGGGAAAATTGAGATTAGCGCTATTTATAAAATTTCACTAGTGGCCAACACTGGTGTCGGGTTTTTAGTCTACCCGATTGCAAAAAAATTAACTTAGCGAAATTTATCCTTGAATTTTTCTTGTTAGCATTAGTTAGGAGTGGAACTCACTTCCGTCGTATGTTTTTGCGGACCAGTATAATCTCGGAGTCTTCAAGTCCAAAGTGAATAGGTTCTTTCTAGTCAAGTGTGCTCCATCTTCGATCCCACCATCACTTATCATCAGGTGAAGTAGTGGTCAAGCGCTTGACTATCATCAATAAAAAAAATGTACATATATATATTCTGTCCCGGTAACTGAAACACGGAAGCACGCAGTTTTAAATGCCGTGTTTTGATTTCGTGTTATCCTTTCCATCTTCGCACCCACTGTTGGGTATAGGCCTCCTCTTTATTACGCCATTCTTTTCGGTCCCTTGCAAGTCTTATCCATTGACATCCAGCTACGCTTTTAATGTCATTCGACCATCGGGCGGGTGGTGTGTCTCTTGGTCTACGAGCATCCCTTGGCTACCACTCTGTAATTGCCTTCGTCCAACGCGCGTCATCCCTCTTAGCCAAGTGTGCTATTGTACACCATGGCAAAAAAAGTTACTATAATACAACACATCAATAAATCGCTTTGAAGCGATTTCTACCCGGCAACCTTTGGCTGTCTGTACAGCTCTTTGAAGATCTATTAAAAACGAGCAGGCACAATATACGAGCGCTTATGCATCTCGCTGCCAGTATATTATCGCCGTTGTAATGCGGTCACCACTTTTAAGAAAACCATGGCTATACATGGCAACTGGCTAGGTAGCTCACCTGGGAATCGGCACATTGGAAACCTATTGCTGACCCATATCAGGTCTTACAAGTTTTTGCGTCTATTAAGCAATCGCAATCTCTCCATAGATAACATTTATTGAGTGCAACTGGTTTTTTGTTTTACTGATTTGGTTAAGGATCTCAACTAGTCTCAACATCAGATGGAATATTGAACCTGGATGGTTAAATTTTTTTTCGCAACGACAACACTATAACCTGCTTTATTAATTTAAAACATATATCCGGAATAGTGTTAACTGATTTTAGAGTTAGGTTTAATACCGGTAGCTTGAATATTTATCCAGTAGGTAATCGATACATTTCCAATAAACAATTTTTAACGTAAATCGGCGGTACCTTTGCTACGATGCCGCTTAGTGAGTTACTTACATAATCGATGAATGTGATTTGTTTACCTATTTTATACAGGCTATTTCATTACTATTTTAGGATTTGATATAGTTTTTTGAAAATTTTAAATTTTCTGTGGTTATGGATTTGAAAATACCTATTTTACAACTATAGCCATTAGTATTTTTCAAACTTTCGCGATCACTGTACATAATTATTAATTAAAATGGGGTTTTATAGCAATTAGCCCAACCCGTGTTTTCATTTAATGTCGTATATAATAAAAGACGATGTATACAATACGAATGCGAGAAAAGTATTAATAATGTAAGTTCCTACGTTATCCACATATTAGCAAGACTTTTAAAAGCTTTACGCCCGATTTCACTAATCCTAGAAGACGCCTAAATACCTAAATATTACGGAGATGCCTAGAGAAAAAACACGTTTCACCAACCTTTAGGTGATGACTAGAGACGTTGAGCGCTTAAAGTTACGACACCGATTTGGCGGTGAATAATGCTAGGCAATTCTCTAAACTGATTGTTAATGATAGATCGATTTTTTATAAGGAGTTAGCTGTGTGAAAAAATATATATATTTTTTAAGTAAAAACGCGTGAAACTTGCGGCTTAGTTAGTAATGTGTTCTTTCCACGATTGCAGGAGAAGTATAAAAGACCGCAGCACTGCGTTGATGTAATGGGACGGTAAGCCGTGGCTCATACCACCCCATACCAACGCAATGCCTTTACTTGTGAGATTGTGGTCAAACGAAGTTCTATCCAATTAAAAAAAAAAAAAAAACTAAATCTTATCCCAGGCTCTGAAGCGTCCTTCATCCAGATAATGCTGAAACTGGTCACCAGACGCTATGTATTTGAACTTCAATTAATAAAATGTAAAGGAATTAGATAAGTATTGTCCGGTATTTCATGTACTTAACTAAAACAAGCCTCAACTGTGACTTAAAATTATTTCGCAATTTATACTTACTATTGAAATCGGACAATTCAAATGTACTCCAAAAACTAAGAGGATACTTCAATACGGTAAAAGAACACCCATTCTTCGCAATTCTCACCAAAACGCCAATAAAAACGTCTCACAAATGGTCGCTTCGCTACCAAAAGTCCCAGAGCGCTCCTTTAGATACGAATACGTTTTTATGATGACTTTTACCGGCCGTTTTTCTCAGAAATTTCCTCAAACTACCATATGTTTTCTTGAGAGCCCCAACGGGAGTAACCGTTATGCTACCGACAATTTACAACGTGGCTTACTGTATCTTGAACGTTAATCAAATTAATCGTTAGTTGAACTTCCGAACTTGAAAATTTACATGATCTTTAGACTATTTTTTATTTTCTTTATTTATTTATTTGAAAAAAACACGTACGTTTTGAACTACAATTTTGTGTCAAAAATTTGACGATTGCCTTCCGCTACATTTATGTCTGCCACCTGTTTTTAGAGAACCAAAGCTTAAGGGGTTATCAATCTTAGCTGAGATCTGTCCCTTCTCTTATTCCCTTGTTTCCATTCGAGATGAATTGAGGAAGTGCTTAGGAAAGTGATTTTCCGCGTAATTGAGTTTCGGAGGAACCCAGCAAATAAGACTTACGATTGAATTTAATCAATTCAGTTCAAATGTTAATTTCAGATAATGTTACACTATACCTTTAAAAGTCTACAGGGTTACAGGAAAAATCGTGCTAGATCCGTTAAGGGCGTGGAGTACCCATCATTTCTGACTTATTTCACTATGAAACACCCTACCCTAAACTTAACCCTTTTCGAGATATTCGACTTTTAATTTTTTTATTAAAAATTGCCGATTTTTAGGCTACTAAATTTATTTTTGTTTATTTTGTGTATCTTATTATTATTATTATTGCATTTTTACATGTGTAATAAGATGCTTTAGGACGTCTATAATTAAAATAGTGCATAAGTTAATTGAATAGACCGTAGTAGACAAGTGAAAGTTAAGAAATAAAAAAAAATATTAGAAAGTTTATTTTTCTCTAAGGGATATCTAAAAAAAATATTATGGCAATTGTTCGGCAGATGTTTTTTAAAATATCTACGTTTCATCAGCTATCTAACGAGGTATAATAATCTAGGGTTTTATTCAAATGCATTGAAAAAAATTTAGTTTTATAGGCGACAGTGGAGAGTATAATTTATAAAATACAAGTAACTTTACTTAACTGATTTTGATGAAATTTCTATGAAACCAATATGAAAGTATATCCTTTCAAATAAAAAAAGTATTTTCCAAATCGGTTGATAAAAGACGGAGTTCTGAGGTAAAAACAAAACCGAATTGCGTCCCTATAAATTAAGGGTTGCCCTCGATTTCTTTGGGATCAACATCAGATCCTGACTTGCGATATGCCAATGGGACCGTTTTGAACAAAAAAATACATCTTGAATGGGTCCAGGCGTCTTCGAGTAAACGGGGAACATAATATTGTTACGCCGAGGTTGTTAAACAATGAGTAATAATCGAAGTTTCTCGAGCGCTTTTGTCTTGCTCTGCTATTGTTGTTATTGTCTGCGGTTGCGCACAATGGGGATTGGTCGTTCTGTCGAAACACCGACCCCTTTCCTGGAACGATCGAGATCCTTCTCGAACAATCGAATTATGTACGATATAAATAGGCCGGAGAGATGGCCGGACAGTCAGTCTGAGTCAGTGAGTCTCAGCGAGGCCCTGGAGGACTGACGTGGAGAAGGGTCTCGCGTGAACAGTAGTTGCTCACGAGTCAGTCTGGATTTTGCTATACGTGCGAACATTTCGGTGACTTTAAGTGGTGCACCAGTGGTGTGAATTAGTGTGTTGTGATACGTGTGACCAAGTTCGTGTATACACCGTTCAGTGCTGAATAAAAGTGTTATTTTGGTTAGATCGATTCCCATTATTTTATCCCGAACCCTCAACTCGTAACAATATATATAAGAGTACATTAAAAAAAACCGATGAATTGACTACCTCCCCTTTTTTTAAAGTCGGTGAAAAAGGTACGTAGTATTATAATATTCCGATTCCAACATCAGGCTGCCAAACTAGTTATTTATTTAAAAGCCTTGCTTGACCTAAGTACGGTATTGTCTGCCCTTCAGTCTGAAAATTGACATTTAATTGACCTAAATCTGTTGTGTGTCGGTCGCCCGTTGCTACTTTTGATGACACTGCCATTTATAATAATGACAAGCTAAGCCAATTTTGAATTAAATTGCAAATGTTTATTCTACATTCCTGAAAATGACAGATTTTATGCTTTACAAGATCAAGGATTTTCTATTAACCTAAATATTTCATATTTTCATATTGATAGAATAATGAGATATTTGATTAAAATTTATATTTCATTACTGCAATTTTTTTTGTCCTATTTTTTATTTTACGTAGAAAGCTTTCGAGATTTATTTCAATCATTATTATAAATACGGGATTAATCTCGTACCGTTTTATCGGTGTTTCGACCGACAATGTTTCGGTTCAATTCGTGAACTTTGATCAGGGTGAGTGCGATCCGCTCCGAACAACATCTCGCCTCGCACTATTTTAACCGACTTCAAAAAAGGAGGAAGTTCTCAATTTGTCAGATTTATTTTTATTTTTTGTATGTTCCCTGATTACTCGAAGACGCCTGTACCGATCCGAGAAATTCTTTTTTTGTTTAAAAGGATATACTGCCCAGATAGTTCTATTGGCACCAAATCAGGATCTGATGATGGAATCCCAAAAAAATCGAGGCCAAACCTCGAATTTGATAGGGACGCAATTCGGTTTTATGTTTCTTATTACCTTAGAACTCCGTCATTTGTCAATCGATTTGGATTTTTTTTTGGAAGTTTATACTTTCATTTTGGTCTCATAGAAATTTCATCAAAATCAGTTCCACAGTTTGGTTAAGTCGTTTATATTTTTGTTAAAAAGTTACTTGTTTAAGTATAAACTTGCAAATCATAATTCATAACGAACTTATGATCTTATGAGGTAACTAGAAGTATAGACAAAGAATCTCGTTACCACTTTACATCACAAAGGCAATTGTCAACACATCAGCTGGCGAAAGTGACAGCTTCGGCAACTTGCTGTCAATCACACTAGAAAGCTCGCCGCGACGATCTGTCAAAACATTATGACGATTTTGAAGAAAGCATGTGCATCTTCTGTTTGTAGGCTGGGTGAGGGCGGACGTTCTAACGAATGACAGCTGTGCGCACGCGCAAAATATTATAAGGAACGCCCGACTATCCGGAAGTTCGTTAGTATAAATTTATTAAGCAAGGCATGAGTCCATTTATACTAAAACTAGCTGACCCACCCGCGGCTTCGCACAGACGGGTTTTCAATAAAACATTACCTTCATTTTGCACAGTTGGCTAAAAAGTAGCCTATGTCCTTTCCCAGGATATATCTCCTTACACAGTTTCATTACGATCCGTTAAGCCATTTATAGCGGGTTCCTATATCCGTGGGTAACCGAATACGACTCGTATCTCATTGAAAAAGTGTCAAACTAGTGTCAAACTTATGACAGGTTTTCAAGGAAAAACGAGTCGTAGCTGGTTACCGACGGATATAGGAACCGGCTATTAGTCGTGTAAAGGTAACAAACAAACTAACAAACACACAGAGTTATGTATGTATTATACTTTTAAACGTAGTTTAAAAGATCTGAGCGTACAGACAGCGGAATCGACTTCATTTTATACTATGTAAAGGATAGTATAATTCAACGGTCAAGAAGAATCGCAGGCTTTTCTCGTTCCAGAAAAATTTGATTATTAACAACAGAATAAATAAAGCATTAAAAAATATCGCTGTCGCATGGAATTGTAAAATTTTGTGATGCGTGTGATGCTAATTTTATAGATCGTAATGCCACCAAAAGTTGACTTAACGGATAGTAAACTGTCACGTATAAAATGTTGATGCAATGACGCTTCCTCATACAATTAACCTTGTAATCATTTATATCATCTAAATATTTTCGTTGCATCATTTTTGTCGTCTTATAATTTTAACCATATTATAATTTGTATTTGTATAATTTGTATATTTGATCGAGCGAAGCGATATCTCTAAATTAACTTGGGCAAATCGGTGTTGTATGTATGTATGTTTGTTTGTCCGAGGATAACTTTCGAAGCGTTGATCCGATCATCGTGAAATTTGATACTGTGATGGCACAATTTTTTGGTGACTAAATGAGCTAAAAATGTTGGAGGGGGTGTTGAGATATTGGGGGTTAAGAGGGGTAGAAAAAATGAGACTATTAGGTCAAGTGGGACATCAAATGAAAGGTCATAATTAGTACATTTAGACTCCGTTTTTATTTTAAGTAAAGTTCTTATAATTTTTGAGTTATTATCCACAATAATAACTGAACTTTGACAAAATTGACAGGGTACACCAATAACCCCACAGTGCTGTTATTTTATACGTGTAGCTTAAGTGACACAAATATAGGCAAAAGTCTGAAATCCAGAATAACTGTAATTTGTACCCCAAAAAAGAATAACCACGCGACTTGAACCACCGTTACCTGTAATTTGAATGAAATTGTAGGTCAAGTAAATTGGTTATTTTTTGTGGCACTATTTTGATAGCAAAAATTGCAAATAATATTTTTTTTTGTTTTAATCGGAGACTCGCGAGATCTCAGTTTGGGGCGAATCACTAGTAGGTATATACATACTAGATGACCTACCTGGCTTCACACGCATTGTTATCGAAATAAAATATAGAATACAGTACTCAGGGCTAGTGTATTTTCGGAGGTCCGAAAATTACACATTACATACAAACTTACATACACATTTCTCGAAAGACAATAATAAGCGCCTTCACATACAATAGAAGTCTTCTGTTGCAAGATGCAAAGAATCCATTAAGGAGATGAGTCTGACGAGCCACTCCGCTGATGAGACCTCGGATGATGTAAGGCATTCAAGAGCAGTATTCTGTACTTCTTAAGAATATTTTTGTGCTTAAAAGTAGGAAAAATATACAGAAATAAAATAAAGCTTATTTTTTATGCAACGGGATAAGTTTTTCAACTGCTTTTACAATAGATTCAACGCTTTATTGTACATCCAGGATTACTAGATTAAGCCAAATATAGTGTAACGAATGGCCTTATTACTAAAAATGGTTTCTTCCAACTAACTTGAGGTTCTTACTAGCACGTATTATGATCACAATTACAGCAAGACAACGGATTTCGCACGAAACGAATCTCATGATGTTTACTCACATCTGACGGTTTACCCGTTATCCTACTTCTAGTTAAGTAAATAAATATTAAAATCTCCAAATAATTCATGTGAAAATGTTTTAAAATTCCATTTCTGCCTAACGGTGATTTGCTCTAGTTTTCACGCTCGAGGAAAACTCGTAATGCATATTTATATAAATCCTTTGTGAAAATTTGCAAAGCCAAGATATTTAAATAACATTCCAATTAATTAATATTCTCTTCAAGAGCAAAAACAGATGTGGAAACACGATAAAATTCAATAATCTTCGAGTTTATTCCAACTTCCTAACTGAAGAGAAACATAAATTCTTAGATTCCCTTTGAGGGCGAAGGGTTTAAACTCAAAGCCTTTGAAGCCTTTGCTTGACTGAATAATGCACGAATGTCGTCTGACTGGCTTACTTAAGAAGTTTCAGTAATTTGCAATCAGCGCTTGGTTAAAATCACAAACGCATGACCATGAAATTTATAAAATACATAAAAACAATAAAATACATTATGAATTTGTAAGTTTCAACACCAATTAGCTAAACGCAAATAAAATCATGTTAAATACGACTTATGTAGTAAAAACTTGAAAAACCGGAACATCAACCCATAAACCGATTAAACAACATGCATAGAATCGATTTTCTAGCAAATCTCGCGTGTCATAGCGCACGGTACTAACTACCAGCTAACCTGTGCCTCAATTACGATTAAGTGAAATTGTACTTTCAATGGAAAAACCGCTGGAAAATCGGAAGCGTTTCAAATTAGCAGTTTGCCGCAATTTAGATGTGTCCAAGAGACTACCATCCGTGAAGGAATGACCATTTACGAGTTAAGTGCTGCCTTCGTTCTGCCAATTTCATTCGGTTGAAAGTGAGGTTAATTTTATTGTGGGTCTATTTTTTATCGATATTTGTTGCTAACACGCATTACGAGTATAGAACAAGTTTTGCTTTATGTAGGTAATAGGTTTGTCTGTAAGCAAACCTGAAAAACAGACAACTCTGTTTTTCAGGTCTCTTAGTATCCTTTAGTTTCAAATTAAGCCTTTATTTTAATTAAGGTTTTAAATTAACCTTAGAGTTACCACTAAACACTTAAAGAAACTTTAATCACGTTAATAATTACTGATTTAAACGGGTATTTATCGCGTAGGTATGTATCTTTTTATTTTTTATTCTGACGACCGACGTTTCGATTGCGTTGCAGCAGCCGTGGTCGCGGGCATAAAAAGAAAAGAGGCAAACCGGGAGTTGGGACAGTAGTGATAACTTGAATAAAAGCAGACTAAACTACAGATACTTTATACAGAAGTGTCGGTAACGGTAACATTGTCGCGAGTTCAATGGTTTTTACTCATCTCAAAAATGCCCAACGCGCCTAAAGTAGTTTTCACTTGAATAAAATAAATGGTAATAAAAAAGGTACGCGATAAATACCCCTTTAAATCAGTAATTATGTACAGTGATCGCGAAAGTTTGAAAAACACTATTTTAATCGCGTTAATAATCAATTTTCTGTGTACTTGGAATGTGTAACTATTCCACAATGGATTTGGGTTTGTTAGAAAGGCAGTTAGTTTATTCCTTGTGTAATCGGAATAAGTTGCTAGCAATGTGCTTGAGCTTGAACTCAAAACGTCAGCAATAACAAGAATGCTCCATCAAACTTTGCAACATTGTCGGTGGGATTGGCAGTAAGTAGCGCAATTCTCAGAATTATTAGCATTGCTTTGCCTGACCACTGAAATTACTTAAAATTGATTCCCACAGTATTGGACATGATGTGATTTCACACGCTGTCCACCCAGAGAAACCCAGTGGAAGGCCTAACGAGGACTGAGTGTGATTCCAGAGACAAAACAATTGTGAGACCTTTAGGTTCCCTAGTCTCAGTTGACCCCAAGAAAACTTTTGTTTTGTATCAGTTAAATAATCTAATGCCATTATATATATGAGTATGTTGTGCGAAAATAGCCACTTTTTTCGTTAAATGTTTTTTAGAGTTCCGGATTACTCGTTGTTCGTCTATCTGTCTGTCTGTCAAGACCCTTTGTCTTAGGAACGCATATAGATACCAAGTTGAAATTAAGTAACTATTTAAGTCTATGGTCCAAAAGATGCCGTATATTTTGATACTTTCAAATAAATCAAAACCTATATGGTACTTCCCGTTGATCAAGAATCATGAAATTTGGCAAACTACTATGAATATCTGTTAAAATATAATTAGTTAATTTTTCTGAAATATATATTTCTTTTCAATAACAATGTATTCTTAAGCTTTTTGTGTTGACTGTACCTACCAAAAACTCGTCGCATTGCTTGGGAATCAATGTATGCAGTTTTGAATTCAGAGAACAATTGATTTGGCATTGGTGGGAATAAGTCCAACTTCCCAACCTGTATATGTAAAGTACTTTATTCGTTCAGTGATTAGTTTGAAGTCTGACTTAAAGCTCTTTAGGAACGATATTAAATCACTCAGTCTGCTAAACGAATTTGGAGCAGAAGCTCCATTCTTTATATAAGCCACAGAAAATAAAAGTATGTTCAATCACGCGATCCAATTTCGGATAATTGAATTTCGTATAAGATGAGCTTTATTTTACTAAACTCACAAAGGCCTAGAATATTGAAAACAAATTGTATTGCGAGATAAATAGGCTCTTTGACCGAAATAAATCCATCGCTCTCAAAGATTTCAATAAAAATTCCTTACTGATGTGAATACGTCTTTCCAATAGAAACCCCCATACATGGGCTCTAACCATATACGTAGAGCCATAGTAAAAACGAAATCTTGTGTGTTAATTTGTTAACATTTGAATAATATTTTATCAGAGCACGCAGTGCTAAAAACTTACCCGTTTAGGCAAGATAGCAATTTACAGAAAAAAAAATTTGTCGTCTACTCGCTCGATTATTTTTTCGCTTCGAATGCATTTAAAAAAAATTTAATAATTAAATAATGCTGGATATTTCACACATCACAACCACAACCTAGGTATCTTTAAGTCACGAGTGAATAGGTTTCTTCTAGGCAAGCGTGTACCATCGTAGACTGCATCATCGCTTACCATCAGGCGAGATAGTGGTCAAACGCAAGCCTATAATATACATACCTAGTCAGGTCATAAGTATTGTCACACAGTAAAAACTTTTCTTTTAGAATGCTGGCCACAAAAAAGTTTATAGAATTCGAATTTCATATTGTTCATGAAAATAAAAATGTATACTTTTTAGAATTTTACTCATTTTTAAATATGGAGTGGACGCTTAAAGAAGACCGTGTTGCAGTTATTGCGTTGCATCGTTGCGGTTACGCGCCAATTCAAACTTTTGACATACTGAAAAATTTGAATATAACCAAAAGATTCGTTTATCGCACCATCAAACGATACAATGAAGACTCTAGTGTAGATGACAGGTCAAGAAGTGGTCGCCCTCAGTCTGTTAGGACTCCAGCAGTGATAAAAGCTGTGAAGGCGCGAATTCAAAGAAATCCCAAACGTAAGCAGAAACTGTTGGCCCTTCAGATGGGGTTAAGCAGAACCACGGTGAAAAGGGTGTTAAATGAAGACTTAGGGCTTCGGGCATATCGAAGAAAAACAGGACATCGTTTGAATGCTCGTCTAATGGACCTGAGACTGAAGAGATGCCGCGCTTTGTTGAAGCGGTACGCGGGAAAAAAATATCGGTAAATTCTTTTTCCGGATGAAAAAATTTTTGCCGTAGAAGAGAGCAAAATGATGAAAATGACAAACAAAATGATAAGGTGTACGCACACAGTAGTGAAGAAGCGAACAACCGTATTCCGCGTGTCCAACGAGGTCATTTTCCATCCTCGCTCATGGTATGGTTGGGAGTTTCTTATTGGGGCTTAACAGAGGTACATTTTTGTGAGAAAGGTGTAAATACGAATGCAGTTGTGTATCAAAATACAGTCCTGATGAACCTTGTGGAACCTGTTTCTCATACCATGTTCAATAACAGGCACTGGGTATTCCAACAAGATTCGGCGCCAGCTCATAGAGCGAAGAGCACACAAGACTGGCTGGCGGCGCGTGAAATCGACTTCATCCGGCACGAACACTGGCCCTCCTCCAGTCCAGATTTGAATCCATTAGATTACAAGATATGGCAACATTTGGAGGAAAAGGCGTGCTCAAAGCCTCATCCCAATTTGGAGTCACTCAAGACATCCTTGATTAAGGCAGCCACCGATATTGACATGGACCTCGTTCGTGCTGCGATAGACGACTGGCCGCGCAGATTGAAGGCCTGTATTCAAAATCACGGGGGTCATTTTGAATAAACTTTAGTGTCATAAGAATCTATGTTTTGTTAAGTTCATTTTGGTATATAAATGGTTACATAATGAATAAACTTGTTTTAATTATTTTATATTAAACATGTGACAGAATTTATGACCTGACTAGGTATATAAAAAAACATCGTTATTTAGCACCAAACTAAGCAGTGTTTGTACTATGGGAACATAACTGATAGAATACTTGTACACAATTTTTTTGTAAATAGACAGATTTTTATGTATAGAAAAACACCCAGACCCGGCACAAACATCTGTAGATGATGCAAATATTTTTTTCCACGGTGGGGGTTGAACCCGCAACCTACTTCGTCAGTTTCGTCAAAAAAGGACGTAGCTGTAGTGCCTTGTAGGTACCAGATTTAAATGGAGTAGGCTTATCCACCATCATACCACCTGAGGCTTTACACCTGTATGCCTCAAGTTGATGGACGCAGGACAGTGCATAGTAGAGCACGTTACTAAGGTGCGTGACCACAGGAGGCAATACTTTGTTATAAGCGATGGTTACCACTTAAAATCAGATGGACCATATGCTAGTTTCATCTCCAAGTAGTATAAAAAAACCATCTAGAGTTAACTCCATACTTAGCTACTTCCGCATCCGATGTTGGGGTAAATTCAACTTTTTCAAAAACATCAAAAGACATCCCACCAGGCCAACTCAGCAATAAAATGTTTAAAATTCAGCCTGTGTCCACGAAACTAGATTTGTTAAGGTTTTTTGGAAATGGTAATCTCGTAGGTAGGATTTTACTGTTCTCGGAATTACTCTCCTCCCATATTCGCAGAAATGAAACCGAGAAATCGTGTCAAATGCAATTCTTTCTGAAATTCAATAATACTTAAATTGGTACTTTTATCTCTCGCCCCTTTCAAGGCTCGACATTTAGTATCCATGAATCTTGTTACAAAACAGGGAAAAGGTAATGAGTTCTCAGATCATAAAACCACTATCTTTCACTTTGACGATGACGAAATCCATACTTTCACTCTAATCCACTGCATATCGGAACATGCATAGTTAGCTTATCGACTAAACTGTTTTATGTGAAGTACCTACCTAATTATGGAGAACTTTGGTTATGAAATCGGATGCAGATGTTTAAACTAATAACGTAGGTAATAGGGGAAAATATGTAATAACGAGTATTAACCAACTTTCGTTAATATTAAACCTCTTAGTCATGTTGGTTTAAATTACCTCGATTGGATAAGGAATAAAAGGTACATATATATACACATTTTTATACATTTTGAATTTATCATGGTTATGCACCCAGCAAAATCTGGAGCCTGGAATCCTGTGGTGAGAATGTGAAGAAAGAGTGTTGTGTGTCGGAATCGAGCTATGATCGAGAATGAAACCTGTGGTAGTGATAATATTGATAGTGATGACGACCTCCGTGGTGCAGTGGGCGAATAGCCGGCTGAGACGCAGTAGGTAGCGGGTTCGATTCCCACCGCGGAACACAATGTTTGCATGACTTACAGATATTTGTTCCGGGTCTGGTTGTTTCTCTATATATTATAAGTATGTATTTACAAAAAAAAATGTATATAAGTATTCTATCAGTTATTTGGTTCCCATAGTACAAGCTCTGCTTAGGTTGGGGCTAGATAGCGCTGTGTGAATAGTCCAGCAATATTTATTATTATTTATTTTTATAATATTAGTGAATTCATTCTTAGCAAGAGACTAAGAAAGAGGGTAGATCTGCCAATAACCACTCTCAAACTTCAGTGTGTCCGTGATCATGGCGCATGCAATTGTGCCAAAATATTGGGACATTTAAAACTCATATCATCATGGTATATATCCCGTTTTTTGGGAAAATAGGAAGAAACGTCTTAAAATCTTTTGTAATGGAATGGAAAGGCCAGTTTTATTTATATTCTAAGGAGAGTTTATATAAATTATCTACGACACTTACATTTTCAAAATACTCAAACTATGATTAATATATCTTAGAAACCGAGAATTTTATCGCAACATTAACGATAAACAAGTTCTTAAAATGAACACCTCTTATCGAGTTTTAAAGTGTGTGTCATTGAGTAAGGTCAGGTCATAAAGTCGTTAAGATAAGGCCCCATTTTTACAAAAGATAGGAGGGCCCTTAATGTTGCCAAAGATGTTTTTCAAAAACGATTAGCCTGAAGATGCATCTTGACGATAAAATCTGTATTTATGTATACAGATTTTCTGCCAAAGGAATTTGCTACTGTTATTTCAACTAAGGCTAAATATAATTTAAGGCTAATTGATCGAGCGAAGCGAGATCTCTAAATCATCTTGGGAAAATCGGCGTTGTATGTATGTATGTATTTTTGTGCGAGGATAACTTTCGAAGCGTTTCTCCGATCATCGTGAAATTTGGTATATAGGTAAGTAATGATGGTACAATTTTCCTGTGACTAAATGTGCTAAAAATGTTAGGGGTTTGTTGAGATATTGGGTTTTAAGAGGCGTAAAAAAACCAAAATGGGACTATCTGGTCAAATAGCTAGTCAAATAAAAGGTCTTTGTGAGTACCTTTTGACCCTGTTTTTATTTTTAGTTTAAATCTTGTAGTTTTTAAGTTATTAGCCATAATAAACACTGAACTTTGACAAAATTCACAGGGTACAACCATTAGTGACACAAATACAGGGAAAAGTCTGAAATCCAGAATAAAAGCAGTTTCTACCCCAAAAAAAAGTAACCAATTAACATGAGCTCCCGTTACCTGTAACTTGAATGAAACTGTGAGTCAAGTTTTTTGGTTAAGCATTTCGTGGCATTTCGTGGTATTTTGATAGTCGAGGATTAGGTACAAATAATATTTTTTTTATGAGAGACTTGCGAGATCTCAGTTCGGGGCGAACCACTAGTATATTATCAGACAGAAAACATACGCTACTTACAAACAGCACACCGCTAAGATCTCTCAAGAAAAACAGCAAAGCTGCTTGTTTTAACAATCACAAATCACTTTGTAACAAGGTTTTCCAGTCGGTGGCTGCCTGAGTGCCGACACAAATCATAAAGCAGTTAACGTCTTTATCTATTGCTTGGTAGACCTCCTTATTCTGCTCCTACTGTTATTGGATACTCTGTCATTTTATTTCTTCTATTTTGGATTTAGCAAAGTGGGAAAAGATCTTTTGTTAGGCGTATTGATTCCGTCAATGCATTTGCAGTCGTTCCGTTTTGATTACCCTCTCAAAAAAACAATATCAAAATCTTTTTATTCATTAAAATCACAAGGATCATTTTGAAACGTCAATTTTACTGTCAGTTCCTTCGCGACCAAGCCAGGAAAGAAAGGCAAGAAACAAGGCTGGTTGGTTTTTTAATGTTCTTTTTAGAGTACATAGCAATGAACGAATTAACATTTTGAACGAGTTGGAGCAATTTCAATCACACGCTTCTCTGTTATCTAAATAATCCGATATTTTATAGTAGGCTTTTTTATAAAGATTTTGTTTAATTACGTTTTTAAATTTGTTAATTGTCAATTTGTGTACATCCCTTGGGAGTTTGTTATAAAAGCGTACACCTTGCCCTTTAAACGATTTACTAACTTTATGGAGTCTACAAGTGGCAACAGCGAGTTTATCTTTATTTCTAGTATTAAAATTATGATCATCGCTATTTTTTTTATTTATTTAAACAAATTAATATTTTTGTGAACATACATCAGATTTTCATATATGTATTGACAAGGGAATGCCATAATATTTATTTCTTTAAACTTATTGCGTAATGATTCTCTGGGGCCCATATTATAAATTGCACGAACAGCCCTCTCCTGCAGCACAAAGACGGTATCTGTCAATCAGTTTTGGATTAAAAATGTAAAAGATTTTTATCCAAACTCCTGGTGAGTCAAAAATAAGGAAGCTAGTTTATTAAGTAAATTATTCAAAAACTAGGTTCTAAGTCACAAGCCCACCTCGAAATTATTACGCAAAAAATATATTCAAGCTAAAATTATGCACGAGTCTTGAATATAAATTAAGCCTCGGATTAACTTCTGTAACATCAAAAAACTAGATTAATTAGGTACGGTACCGACTGAGTCTACGACACTGCATGCAGTGGAGCCGACCATCAAGATCTACCTCTCCCGAATAGATGGGAGTACTTCAGGAGATGATGTACTTTGATTCGTGAGGGAGAGCACCCAGGGCCGGATTACAGGCTCGTTCCGTCTCTCCAGAGACTGGAGTCCAGTAGGATTACTAACTTCAAGTCCTACACTCTCCAGATTCTTGCGAAACATAAGGATGTGCTTTTGATCCGGATTTCTGGTCATTCGGCATCGTTTACAGGCGCTACAGGGAAGCAGCTATGGAGCAAAATCCCCCAAATAAATAAATGTAATATATTATAATAACGCGCGGGTTTCCGTGCGTGATGGAGGTTGCACTAGGCGAAGAGTCCTTCCTCTGGTTACCCAACCGATAATTTACTGATTTGCTTGTTGAGTGCACTTGCCATTCGCAAACGATTTGTGCTAATGCAAAATGGATTTCGCATGATTTGATGAGTTTTCTTAAAAATATATGAGGCCCTTTAGCAGGGCTTAACTAACCAAAGATAAAACATCAAAAGAGGCAGTTGCAGTTGCTATCCCTAGGTTTGAGGGAATGGTGACATATTTAAAGGAAATTGAGGGTAGTATTGAAAAAGGTAGGAGGGGAGTTTTGTACCGAAACTGCTATTTTATTGATGAGTACTTATATATATATTTATTTATTTTGCTTATGTAAGTACACTGTTTATTCAATATTCAATTATAACGTCCTATAACGTGAAATCTAGTCCATCCAAAGGTTGTTTGGAAGAGAACTCTTTTAGCGATAAGACCACAACTTGCATTTCTGCGTGTATTGTTATTTGTTTTTTTATTGTTTCCTAATTTAAGTGTGATGTACACTAAAACGTTATCTATATATATATATTTTGACGCAACGGTCGCTTTCAAAATATTCGTGGATTGACGACCTCCGTGGCGCAGTGGGTGTATAGCTGGCTGAGACGCAGGGGGTAGCGGGTTCGATTTCCGCCGCGGAATAAATATTTGCATGATCTACAGATATTTGTACCGTGTCTGGGTGTTTTTCTATATATTATAAGTATGTATTTACAAAAAAAAAGTATATAAGTATTCTATCAGTTATCTGGTTGCCATAGTACAAGCTCTGATTAGTTTGGGGCTGGATAGCGCTGTGTGAAATGTCCAACAATATTTATTTATTCATTATTTATATGTTCCATATGCGGAATAACCATATTAAAGCTTGTTTATTGCAAAACTAGCAGATTAACTATAATAATAAGCATAAGTTTCATAAAATGTAGATATACTTGTTCACTCAGGACGATATCAAAATGGTAGCCATTTCCAGAGTAGGCGCATAACGCAATGAGCAATAAGCAACACCATATTTTTGCTGGCCCACTTTTGATAGAACTGCCATTAAACTCGTAACGATAACGCTTAGAAAGCAAATCGTAAAATATTTACCGCGACTGCGCAAACGATAAATTGTATAATTGATAAACTGAGTGGCTACACGTACCGTGAACTGGCAGTAATTAGATTTATTGATTCATTAGTAAGGGCTCATAAATAATAGGGGTTTAAACGGTTTGACAAAGGTAGAAATTATGTGTTATTGGACAATACATCATAAGGAATTCATTTTATTTACGATGATTATATGTATTTTCGATACTACTTCTTCGGAATTTTTTGCCATCAAAAACAAAATGACATCATACAATCTATACATATAAAATAATTTGTCCTGAATGACTGACTGACGGATCAACGCACAGCCTAAACCGCTGATCGTAGACCTGAAACTTGGAGGGTGTGTTCTTTTTATGACGTAGGCATCCGATAAGAAAGGATTTTCCGAAATTCTACCCGTAAGGGCGTGAAAAAGGAAAAGTTTGTATGGGACAACGTGATTCCTTGGTCCAATCTACTTCAAATTTTGCATAAACCTTTTTTAACAGAATTGCTGGAAGATGTGTTTCGTATTTTATTGAAATTCATTCCCTAACGGGGTGAAAAAGGGGTAGAAAGTTATTTTGGCGGTGATTTGCTTCAGAGTTGATGTCAATACTCTTTAGTGCTTTTGATTTATATGACATTTTTTCTAATAAATTATGTTTGACCCCATGTTTGAATACTCAATCCGATTTTATTCAAAAAAGGTTGAACTCACTTAAAAACATAAACAAATACTCTTTATAATTGGAATGTCTCAAAAGTCACCGTACTATATTTATAGGTGATACACTTTGAAGATAAGATAGAAGTCATTTATTTAACCATGTGCTTTATTTTGACCAACTATTAATGTTAGAAATCTTGAGGAGCCGCGTCGTGTCTAACGGTAAGTTCGCAACTACCACTCCCTCTGTGTAAAACAATTATCAAGCCGGTCTGCATCCTTCAAACTTGTCTCTATTAACAAAACATATAAAAATCGCCAACAGATGGCGTGACATGTATCGGAATGCAACAAAATAAAATACAATAACAGCGTGTGTCGTCTACAATCCACCCTCTTAGTGCTGAACTGAGCCGACAAACATATTAGAAATCAAATGAATACAAAAAGTGTCAGATCAGCACTAACATTCCGTTGGTGCAAGTAGTGCGACACGCGTTACCGGGCGGCGCACCAAACCAGTGCGGGTGCGCACGTCCACCATTCGCACGCGACCATCATCACCCGCATGGGTCGCACTCACCACTCCGTGCCGCCAACATCCACGATCTAAATTAGGTTCCATTATTAGAACATAGTCCCCATCTCGCAATGCTCTCTGATCCCTAAACCATTTCTGCCTCGGAATTAAAGTAGGGAGATATTCTTTAACCCATCGCGCCCAAAACATATCGGTCAACCTTTGCGCTAGGCGCCATTGTTTTCGCAGACATAGATCGTCGTTATCATACCTACCAAACACGGGACCGTTCGATGACTTACCTAACAAAAAGTGATTAGGCGTTAAAGCTTCAGGGTAATTAGCGTCACATGAAACATGTGTAATAGGGCGACTATTAACTAGGGCTTCTACTTCAGCGAATAAAGTAGACAGCGTCTCAGGGTGTGGAGCGCGTTCCTTAAGAACGACTTTCAAGGCCGTTTTCACCGTGCGTATCATACGTTCCCAGGCACCACCTTTCTCAGGGGCCCCAGGGGGTATGAACCTCCACTCGATACCTCTTACGGTACCGTCTTCACGGAGTTTACTCTCATTGAGTTCGGATAGACTCCGCTTTAACTCGTTATCTGCGCCGCGCAGGTTCGTCCCGTTATCTGAGTAGATAACGCTGGGCGTACCGCGGCGAGCTATCATACGTCTGAGCGCCATGATGGTGGAGTCTGTACTCAGACTCTCACTAATTTCCAAATGAATGGCGCGTACCGTTAGGCACGTAAACATTACGCCGTACCTTTTTACTCTTTTTCGTCCGATAGTGACCTCCATCGGTCCGAAAAAATCCACCCCCGTGAACGTGAATGGGTGTCGATTGTGCTGCAGACGAGCAGCTGGCAGGTCCGCCATACGCTGTGGCTGCGGTGTCGCGCGCCGGTATCGGCAGAACAGGCAGCGCGCTGCGACCGTGCGTACGGTAGGACGCAGCTTCAAAATCCAGTAGCGTTGTCTTAACTCGTTAACTACAAGTTCGTGGGCACCATGCATAGCTTTCTTATGATAGTATTCGACTAATAGACGAGTTATTTTGTGACGACCATCGAGTATGGTGGGTCTCATAGTCAAGTGGGATACACCTTCGACTTTATCGATTCGACCGGCTACTCGTAACACATTAGTGTCGTCTAAATAGGGTGTCAATGTTAACAAACGACTGTTTGATAACAAAGGCTTATTTTGCTTGATAAGCTCAATGTCTTGTGCGAACGAATCCTGTTGAGATTTACTCAGCAGAAGAAGTTCAGCTTCGTTCATGAGTTCAACATTCAAACAAGTATCAATTCGTCGACATCGTCTGATAAACAATAAAATTCGAGCGGTTACTCGGACGAGTCGTAACCAAGACGAGTAGTCATTTTCGTTAGGTAAGGAATATTCAACGACCTGAGTCGTGACCACATTCAAGCTCCTTTGTTCGAAGACTACATCTGGTGATGGCTTCTTTGTGGACTTACAATCCTTAGGCCATGCATCTTCAGGTTGCCGTAAGAATTGTGGTCCTAGAAACCATACGCTATCGTATGTCAGAGGCGGCGTGTCGTCTTTGGTAGCTATGTCAGCTACATTCAACTTAGTTGGGACGTATCGCCACTCTGATAACGTCGTGAGCTCATCAATTTCACCTAAGCGATGAGCTACGTACGGCTTATAGCTTCTTGGATCGCTACGGATCCATTGTAAAACCGTTTGTGAATCAGTCCAAAAGTACCGTTTATCAGCCTTCATATTTTTATGTTCCCGCTGCAGTGAGTTCGCGAGGCGTGCGGCTATGAGCGCGCCTTGCAGCTCCAGTCGAGGAACTGACACAGGCCGCAGTGGGGTCACTCGGCTCTTACTGGCGGCTAGACAAACCAATACATTCCCGTCTGCTCGAGTAAAACGCCAATAAATAACTGCGGCGTAAGCTTTAATAGAAGCGTCACAAAATATGTGCAGTTGTTTATTTACAATAGACTCGGCACTTCTATCTATACCTATCTCTAACTGATAGCACTGAGTCCAACTATCAGTATTGTTATACCACCTAGGTATACGTAGAGATTCTAAAAGTTTTAATTCATCGAGCCACTTCACCCATTTGGTGTGCTCATCAGAATGGATGCGGCATTTCCAATCAACTTTAGATCTGTGCACGTCTTGAAAAATGATTTTACTTTTTATAACAAATGGCGACAAAAATCCGTGTATGTCGTAAAGAGACATAATAATGCTAAGCATGTTAGCTTTCGTAGGTGGCGTAGAACCATTTAAAATATCACTAGGAATTCTGTCAAGCGAAATCTGAAACCCAAATGAGTCGTCCGCAGGATGCCATATCAAACCTAAAGTGCGCTCACTCGTATTCATGGCTCCATGCTTAAACTGCACAGCTGTGTGCGCGAGCGCTTCTGTAGGAATTGAATCTAAAACCGGTTTGCTATTACTCGACCAACCTCTTATTTCAAAGCCACCTTTAGCGTGAATAAAAGTTATGTCTTTTATTAATTGAATAGCCGTACTCTCATCACACGTAGAATAACAACAATCATCCATGTAGTGGCTATTCACAATTACATCTACAGCCTCAGGATTTATATCCTCGTATTTCAAGGCATTTTTATTTTTGACATATTGGGCAATGAAAGGCGAGCATGTTGCACCGAAAATTAAACTTTGCATAAGACAAACTTTAATCGGACCATTCGATTCTTGCCACAAGAACCGAAGAACATGCTGGTCTTCAGGGCGAATTTTAATTCTGAGAAACATATCACGAATATCCCCAATAATTACAATTTTATTCTCCCGAAATCTTAGCATAATTCCGTATAATGAATTATACAAGTCCGGTCCGGTTAATAAATAATCATTTAGGCACACACCGTCTACCTTAGCGGCGGCGTCAAACACTAACCGTAACTTATCTGGTTTATTAGGATTCTGAACACCAAAATGTGGCAAATACCAAACATGATCAGCTGAGAGGCTGTTATCAGTTAGTTCTCGAGCGTAACCATTATCTATCAATTTAGATATTTCTTTCTTATACCTATCAGCGTAGTCAGCATTCTTATGGAATTTCCGTAACAATAACTGCTGACGCGAGTAGGCATTGTTGTATGAGTCAGGCATCATAAAATCATCCTTTTTGAACGGTAAACCTACTTCCCATTGATTACCTACCTGACGGGCTGTGCTATCTAAAATATCAATAGCGCGAATATGATCTGTATTTTCACGAGATACGGGTGAAATACCAGTCAAATCAAAATTAAAGGAATTCTTAATCAGGTCATTAAGTTCGCTGAGTTCAGACATATCATTATCACGAGAGTGTGCGAGATGAAACACATTTTGTTCACTTACTCTGGACTTGGTGGAGGAGTGAGTGCGGCCACGGTGGAAACCGTGGATGGTCCATCCCAACCGACATCGTGATGCGTACAGCGAGTCCCTGTCTCCATGTATAACCTCGAGAGGAGCTATTAGGAAATAATTATCCTCACCAATTAACATTTTTGGCTTTGCACTTGCATTGGTGCAAATCATATGTTTGATATGCGATAAGTGCGTGCTATTTACACTATTCAAGATAGACAAATTTTGTGAACACAATTTTAACTGAGCACATCTACGTAACTTACAGTCATAACTAATATTGTCCTGTCCCGTTATTTTTACTCTTACACTAGGCACTTCTGATTGGTACACTGACAAACCGAATGCATCAGTAAACTTTATAGGACGCGCACTAACACACTCTAAGCCTAGGGTATCTGCCAGCTCGGCATCGATCACTGACACTTCAGCACCATCGTCCAGAAGTGCGTAGGTATTCACTACACCTTTAGGGCCACGTAATTGAACCGCGATCACTTTCAACAGTGCGAATTCATCCGGGGCGATGCTCACGTCGTCACTATCTCGAGCGAAATGCATCATAGACGCATCGGGTGCAGTTACAGGTACAGGTTCCGGGTTTACGGTCATCTTATCAGTCGATTGTGACGTCATCTCGGGTTTCGTCCAGTGTAGCAGGCGGTGGTGTGCCATGCCACAGTTATCGACGTCACACATTGGTGCGGGGCACGTATCTTTATTGTGTCGAGTTAGTAGACAACAATAACATAGGCCGCGCGTTTTTACAAATCGCCATTTATCTCTTCGCATTGCTCGTTTGAATATGCGACACTCTGGTAGGGTATGAGTGCCCTTCTGGCAGAATCTACATACATTATTATCAGCTGTTGCAGCGACAGAAGATGTGTAGACAGTACGATGACGATACTTGTCTTCAGTGCGCTTTGTAGGAGCGTCCATCGGCTTCTTGTCTCGCGGAGGTATACATCCGACGACTGATAACATTTCAGCTTCTATCTTTAAGAACATAGCTAGTAGTTCGAGCTTCGATCTGCCTTCGCGTAGACGATTGTAGGCAAACTCCGTCCATCTACCTATCAGGGTGCTCGGCAATTTTGATATTATGGCTGCAGCGAGCTCTGGACTTCGTAGGTAGTCATTCTGGTGTAGTGCGCGTATTGTAGCCACGCAATTGTTGACTTTGACGGACAAGTTTATCAAGTCATGTTGATAACAAGTAGGTAACGAAGGTAGCTTTTTCAATTGCATCGTTATGTTGCTAATAATAATATCAGCTCGGCCAAACCTTAGTTCAAGTGCTTCTATAACTGCTGACGGCGGAGTGTTGCCGATCAGCAAGTCAGTCACTGCTTCCTTGGCTTCACCTCGTAGAGATTTACGGAGTCTCCACAGGTTCTCACTATCACTGAATCTACACACTCGTGACGAATCATCATAGGCACTTTTAAAATGTAGCCACTCAATACAGTCACCACTGAAGATAGGTAGCTCTCGTGGCGTGGCAAGGCGGCTCAAAAGTTTATCTTCGTGCTTTGATGAAGACTGGGTCATCAGATCCTTCAACGTGTTAGCTAGTTGTTGGATACTGTTGTTGTGCTGGACTGGTGATGCACAGTTCGTGTCCAGCCATTTCTCCACGTTATCGTGCACTTCATTCTCGCTGGGGAGGGATGAACAATAGGTACCAACTTTTTCATCTGGAGCTACATCAGTGCCGACATGATGAGCTTTTTCACTCTCCTGGTCGACTTTGGCAAGGTCAGCTTGTAACTTCTTGTCAATTAACTCCATCTGAATCTTGGCTTTTGCTTCCGCAGCTTCTAACTCGAGTTGTTTACGACGTGCAACTGATGACGTAGTAGATTTCTTAGTCTGAATAGTCGTTTTTGAAGCACATTTCGAATGCTGCTCAGTGTCACGCGCTGACATCTTGCACGGTACTGGCGTCGATACGTGTCCTTCCCGCGACGATAAGAGATCATTGGTGCCGCTAGGAAGAATCAACTTCTTCAACTCTTTCTTCATAGGTGTGCCTTCCAACTTGTTGGTTTTCATATGTTCCTGGCGTTGACGGCGAGTAAGAACCTTCGATAATGGCGTCACGCCCGACATGATGGTATTTCGCAGTTCACTGATTTTAAATCCGGCTCGAAGGACCATATTATAGGTGATACACTTTGAAGATAAGATAGAAGTCATTTATTTAACCATGTGCTTTATTTTGACCAACTATTAATGTTAGAAATCTTGAGGAGCCGCGTCGTGTCTAACGGTAAGTTCGCAACTACCACTCCCTCTGTGTAAAACAATTATCAAGCCGGTCTGCATCCTTCAAACTTGTCTCTATTAACAAAACATATAAAAATCGCCAACAGATGGCGTGACATGTATCGGAATGCAACAAAATAAAATACAATAACAGCGTGTGTCGTCTACAATATTAGTACCTCATTTGAAGGGTTCTTAGCTTAAAGAGGTTATGCACATTTAGGAAGTACGGCCTCATAGGAACGTAGAGTTCGAAATTTGAAATGGTAAGGACTAGAACATATTGGCGAGAAGAAAATAGTTTTCTTTTAGTTTGTCTTAGAAGTTTAATTTAGTGTGTATTTAATATATATTATTATTATTTTTTTCAATAACCTATACTGTCCCACTACTGGGCAAAGGTCTCCCCCATTTCCTTCCATTCCTTGCGTTCTCCAGAAATCTCCTGCCAGTCAGAGTGGAACCCATCCAGATCGTCGCGCCAACGTTTTCGCGGTCTGCCTCGTTGCCATTTTCCTGTAGGTTGCCAGTCGGTGGAGATCTTAGTCCACCTTTCAGGGTACATCCGAGTGACATGATCCGCCCAGAACGCTTGGAAGAGCTACTGGTCCATGAAAGAGCTAATGAAGGGCAACCTTCCATTGTCACATAAGCGAAAACTCAACGACATGTGTATCTTACCTATCCTAACTTATGGTGCTCAGACTTGGTCATTGACGGACTCACAAAAGTTGAAACTCGGGGTATGCCAACGAGCGATGGAGCGTAGCATTTTAGGTGTTAAGCGAACCGATAGAATCCGCAACACTACTCTACGCTCTATGACCGGAATCATCGATGTGGGGTACAAGGCTGCAAGACTCAAATATGATTATTATTATTTATAAATTAATATTATTAATTATTATATAAGCTATTTTTTATCCCATTAATCAGTTCCCATGGGATAAAAATGGGGTGTCAAATCAAGTTGCAACAGTGAGTTTAGCTTTATTTCTAGGTTACCTACACATTCAGAAGTGTAACGCGTACGAAGTCGCGGGCAACAGATAGTATTAATATATTTTTCCTCTAGCCTTCCGAACTCTGTCAAATTGATAAAACCTTTTTAAGGATGTCTGCGTTTGTCATCTTCATTGTCTCCACAGCTAAACACATTTACGCTAGCTCGTTGGACAGTAGATTGTGCCTGATTTAATTTAAGATATGATTTATTTGCCCCCTGGGAGCCCTAAAATGCAGTAAAAGTACTGATCAAAATTAAATGCGCGCAGAAACAATAGACTCATACATTTTGCTCTAGAAAGTACTTGTAGACACTTGGACAAAAAGCCACATTTTTTTTAGTAATTTCGCCGCTTTTGTTTTCGGAAGTAATTTGATTACACCCGACAAAAACCCTCGCAAACACATCACCAAGATCCAAAACCTAATATACAATCGCGTACTTCCAAATAGAGAAGTTCAAAAATTGCTTTGAAACAACTTTAGCAACTTCATAGAGTGGGTCCTCGTCAACGACGTGACAAGTTTTAAACTTAGTTACGTGTGAAGGAGAAATAGTTTTGTTGTTGGGCTCCATTCAATCCCTTTTCAAGAGAATTGTTTGTTTTGGAAGCTTAAATTAAATTTTGGAACAACTGTATTGGACTTTGCGAATATTCGTAATGTTGGGAGTGCTTATTAAAGATTCTGTGTTTCTTTTATTCTTACTTACTCCTCTGGCTCAGCAACGTGAAGTAGACCTTGGCATCTAACATAAGACTTCTCCAAGCTTCTAGATTCTGTGCCATCTCCCGCCCGTTGGTAGCATGAAGTTCGCGTAACTTCTTCTTTGTCTATCAAGCAGTACCTGAGGTTGCGGTTTTCCCTGATATGTCTGATATTCTTAACAGCCCAATTGTCCCCCATTCTCTTAACATGGCCGAGCCAACGCAAACGGTCACGAGATCCTCAAACATACCATCCTTTAAACTGAATCTATAAGAAACACAATGATCAATACAATGCCATCAAAACAACCTAAGCCGTAGGTTTTATTACAATGTTATCCTGAACATTGAAAACGTGCTCATAAAATTCTCGAGTAGAAATATACTATGCACAACCTATAATTAATCCTACAATCTCCAGACCAGTAGTCAAGGTCAATCCCATTGCGTAAACATAACTTGTTGATCTAAATTATTTCTTTGTTTCAGGTGTGGTTGTGATGACATGGTGGTGTGCGCTCGCGCTGCTGGCGCTGAGTGCGCCCGCCCGCCCCGCACCCCGCGCGGGGAACGGTGAGCTATTAACCAGTAAGCATCACTTGCACCCTTTCACGTCCCGGTGACGGTGAGGCGAGGAGAACGCGGCTCAAACGCAACACTGACGAGGATGAAACGCTCGGTTTTGGCGACCAATAATAAAATGGTTATAAAGCAGCACACAATAATTGATTTGGGTTGCTGACAAGCTATAAGACGGACGTACACTGGATGCGAGATAAAAGGTCATGGTTATTGTATTTATCATACCTTACGGGTGAGAAGGTAGCATGCTGTTTAGATACATGCGCTTTATACAATTAAGAACTCCATTGTAATTCGTAAATTTGTTTATTGACAGTCAGTGAATGAATGAAACTGAGTATTGGCGGATCCAATTAACATTATAAACCTTATCGATAAATTTTGCTTTGTTTTTGAAGTGAAAACTTCTTTAGCACCGTTGTGATTTGAATGTCGATGAAACGAAAAAGCTACAGATTCATAAGTGAAGTGAAAACTTCTTTAGCATCGTTGTGATTTGAAAGTCGATGAAACAAAAAAGCGACGATAAAAAGAGACAGACACATAAATTCATAAAATTTAACTTGGGAGAAAATGAGATAGGAATATTATACAGTGTTTCTTATGTTCGTGGTTCTCTTTGTGCTTTGCTTCGTACTCCCTCCACTCGTGTTAATAATTATCTAACATTGCATCACTATGATCATAAAACCTATAATTATCATCTTCCCGAAATTTTACATTCGTCTCATTATCTTCAAACCAACATTTTGAAGGTTTCACTTCTACCTCGTGTGAATTGCACACATGCTTTTTTATTTAGAAATCTGTTCAGATTGCCTAGAGATATTCTATTAAAGTGGATATTTATGAAGAACTTGAAGTCAATTTATATTTCAGTAGTATATCATGTTAGCGTTTAATTTATAGCTGTATGTTAATGTCGACATCTTTAGTTGCGTTTGAGCTGCGTTCGTTCGCGGTGGAGTTGCGTTTCACTTGAAACCGGGCATCTGTATACACTGGAAGAGGTCGCGTGAGTAAGTCGCTTTACTTACTTTCGTTCTTTTTTCCATTCTTTTTAAATATTATTATGTTTTTTTTTATTTAGATGATTCGGTGGCGTATTTTTCATTTGAATTATATTATGTTTATCATCTCGTTACCTATCCAGGATTTAAATTTTTTTAAATGGTTACTGACCGATAGAGTCGGCTAGGTTTTAATGGGTTAACCGATTCATTGCGGATGGCACGGCAGCCGTGTCATCATTTTCTTTTGCGTGTGGCGTTAGGCACGTGAGCCGTGCCATTTTGAAATCGATGGTAATTCCTTCAAATTAAGTTTTAGGGAGATCTACCCCAGAACAAAACTTTTTTATTTTTAACGTTAATCAAGCTTGTAGCATTCGTTTCTGGATATTGTATTGTTTTTTAAAAAATAGGGGTCACCAACCTTTTTGAAAATTTTAATGATGAGGATTTTTGTATAATAATATAATTGAAATAAATAATATTAAAAAATTGCTTATTTTTATATCAGAAATGTGAACGATTTGAGAGAACATTTTTTTAACATTTTAGGAGAATCTTAGCGCAAAAGACAATTACCGCTACCGAAATAGGATGTCAGAAACTAATCAGAATATTGGAATATCGGAACCAGTGGTATATTGTCGCCACATGATGTACACGTCCAAAGTCCTTTGGACTATTTCGTTTTATTTTTGAATGCCCAATTCATGAATTTAATATTGGATTGTACAAATAAGTACGGCAACAGACTGAAAGCAGCAGCGACTACTTCTCGAGCTCGATTTAGACAATGGACCGATGTAAGTGTCACCGAATTTAAAACATTTCTAGGCATACTGTTGCTGATGGGAACAATAAAACTCAATAGAATGGTAGATTATTGGTCCACTCATTATCTGTTCCGCTTAAGTCCACATATATTTATGTCGAGGGACAGGTTTTTTTTAATTTTAAGAGCCTTAAATGTTCAGAATAATGAAAGACCAGAGAGTATATTTAAAATTAAATCTTTAATTGATTTATTCAACGACACGGTTAATTCAGTATATTATCCATTAAGAGAGCTAACAATCGATGAGTCTCTTATTCTGTGGAAAGGAAGACTTTTCTTCCGTCAATACAATAAAGGAAAAACACATAAATACGGAATTAAATTATACATTTTAGCCGATGCCAACGGAATTATTTTAAATATTCACGTGTACGCAGGCTCCCAGGATGTGCAAGTCGGCGGTAGAAATCATATTAAAAAAGTGGTTCATTTGCTTATGCAAAAGTATATTGAAAAAGGCCATTCCTTGTATGTAGATAATTTTTATACCAGCGTGGGTTTAACTGAGGAGCTATTATGTAAACACACATACGTTGGCCAAAACTAACTGGCCAAAATATTTACATCCATGTATATCCAATACAGCGTCATGTTCCAAACATGACGCTCATCATCCTTAGTTTTTTCTATGCACTTTGAACTGTCCACCATATTATTTTCTAAACACGTTGATCTGTCCACCATCTGTTTTTTTATGCACGTTGAAGTATCCTCATGTATAGATATCAAGTGTTCTGAGTTTTCCCAGTGTTGTGAATATGTTTGCGAATTTTGCTCTAATATTTGGTCATCGTCGTCGCGTTGAGTTTCAATTTCTGTCTCGGGAATATATTTTCTTTTACGCCGTAATTCTTAAACAATAAATAGGCAATAATTTACTTTAAAATACTTGAAATTTCTTATCAGGAAAACCAAAACAATAATTTTAGAACTAATGTAAGTAGAAAAGGTTTATCACACCTGTATTAAAAAAGCCACTTACCATCCATTTCCAAAAATACACTTATTTTTACACTTTTTATCACTTGAAACTACGTTCCTGACCATTCACGTTAGATTTCGAATGTAAACTAAAAGTTTAACGCTTAGAACCACGTAAAAATGGTAAAAAACACTGTTTTCTTTTCCGCATGGCTGAAGACACAGGAGCCATGTCATTTAATCGTATGGCGCTTGGCACGGCAGCCGTGTCACGGTAATTTTGTTCAACGCTACAGTTAGAAGTTTGCAAAATTAGACATCGCAACGAATCGGTTATAATTATTTACCTAATCTGGTATTTCCTTTGAAGCAACCTTTCAATAGTTGAAATATTTTTTTCCCTGATCTTTGCAGCATATTAAGAATTACTGAGATAATAATATTCTTCTATAGATAGTCTGTTGTCCCTTCTGACACAATTTATTTCGAATAAATCTAAAAATCGTTCAAAATGCCGTTTAGTTTTTAGTCAATATAACACGACACATTATTTACATCATCATCCGCCCATCTCATCCCACTGCTGGGCATATACCTGTCTTCGTTGTCACCATTCGCCTCTGTCCAGCGCTGTTCTAAACCACTTACAACCTGCGATTTTTATAATGTCATCGACCCATGTTGCCGGCGGACGACTTGCGTTCCAGGTTCCATCTCGCGGCCACCACTCAGTCAGCACCATGCTCCACCTGTCATCACCAAGCCTGGCCACATGGCCCGCCCAACTCCATTTGAGTCCCAATATACGCTTGCTAACGTCTTGAACTTTACATACAGAAATTAAATTTCATGTAATATGAAATTATATTCCTCATTTTCGTAAATTATAATTATACAGATTGCTAATAAAATAGAATATAAACCTTATATTAAATTAATAGGGTTCATATTAAGAATATTAAATTAAGGGCCCGTAATTACCAACTCTCAAATGAACCGCATAATTAAGGTCTTATTTACTTTGGAAATATGAGATTATGGTTATAATTCTGGCATAATCGTTAAACTTTGTATAATAAGTGTTCTTTGTAAATACAAAAATTATATTTTGCGCGTATCTTCAGAAGAGTTAGAAGGGTTTAGTTTAGGGGTTAGTTTAGTAGGAACATCACATGTCATATGAAAAATAAAACTGTTAACCGAAGTCACATAATAAAAATTTACTTTTAGCAAATAAAAATCCCCTTACTACTGTTTACCTTAGAATAGTGTAGAATAGAAAACGATTTATTGTAAATCAGCTTAAATTATAAAACAATATAAAAAACCTCGGAATAATAACGACTTCGGTGGCGCAGTGGGTGAATAGCCGATTGAGACGCAGGAGGTAGCGGGTTCGATTCTCGCCGAGGAACAAATGTTTGCATGATCTACAGATATTTGTTCCGGGTCTTGATGTGTTTCTATATATTATAAGTATATATTTAAAAAAAAGTATTTAAGTATTCTATCAGTTATCTGGTTCCCATAGTACAAGCTCTGGTTAGTTTGGGGCTAGATAGCGCTGTATGAAATGTCCAGCAATATTTATTTATTTATTTTATTTAAACAAATAACAATACACGCAGAAATACAAGTGGCGGTATTATCCTTAGAGTGAATATTCTCAAAAAGGGTTTCCAAGTCTTAAATGTCCTGAGGAACATCCACAACATAAAACCGAATAATCACTGAAAATCTCTTTTACCCCGCTAGTAGAAAATGTAAACCAGAAGGTAGCGCTAGTACAGTCAACTTCAAATTTAACTGCATCAGTTCTCTATATTATTTTCCATTATCACCCATAGATCATTACTGCCCATTCGAAAGTTGCCTGGAAGAAATCGGTTTCAGCGATAAGTATATGTTAATGTAAATTATGCAAATATGTTAATATAAGCTTTAAACAACCTATATAAGTATCAGTTATCTGGTTCCCAGTAGTAAAAGCTTTGCTTAGTTTGGGGCTAGATGGCGCTGTTTAAAATGTCCAACATTATTATATTATTCTTATTAAATGCCTGATCCTCTTGTCGCAGAGTGTACCCTACCTTTACGGGGCGTAAAACCCCAGGTGTACCCCGGCTTTACGGCGAGATCTGAGATAAAACTGGAATGAGTAGATAGAGCCTTATCTTTGTGGAGTATGTGGCAAAGTAGGCTTTAATGGCAGATAAATATAAAACTCTAGGATATCCTTCAAAGCGAAGGTTCACTACTACGAGTTAGCGAGTGATTATTCGGTTTTATGCTACATATTTTAGTAGCTGAGTGTGTGCAACATTTTTGTCGACGATTTTTTAATGTCTTTATGATAACTGCAAGTTTTTAATCAACTTTAAAAAAGAAGAGGTTCTCAATTCGACGCCTGTATATTTTTTTGTAAGCTTTTTATTTAGTTTTATTCTTCCTGGAGATGGAACAAGCTTATGGTCCATCTGATGTTAAGTGGTAACCATCGCATCGCCTATAACAAAGTATTGCCTCGTAGGTCACGCATCTCAGAAACGTACCATACGATGCACTGCCCTGCGTCCATCAGCTTGAGGCATATCGGTGTAAAGCCTGAATGCTTCAAGATGTGCCTGTGCCTGTAATTTCACCTGCAACCATACCCTTCAAATCGAAACACGAACCGACCATAGCTTTGATATAACTAAATCCTCTTCATCCAAAGGTTATCTGGAAGTGCCAGAAAAGAGATGAACAGACTTGAACAAAAATTAATAAAAATAATAAACATACATATATATGCCTACATAAAGTGTTCAATGCTATATGCTCAATGTTTGTTTGTTTAGGTTAAACTGAATGTGAATTTAAAAATAAAATTAAAATAATTTATTAACTTAACTACTTTTTTACTTACTAACTTTTTAAGTTACTAGCTCTTGCCCACGACTTCGTACGCGTTACACTACTAAATGAGTAGGTGATCAAGAAATAAAGCTAAACTCGCTGTTGCAACTTGACTTGACACCCCATTTTTATCCCATGGGACCTGATTTATGGGGTAAAAAGTGCATACTAAATTTAATTGAAGCTCAGCTGTTACAACGTGATTGAGTAACAAACAAACAAATAAATATATAAACAAACATCCAAATTTTCGCATTTATAATATTAGTGTGATAACAGACATCAAATAAACAAAAACAATCCTTTAAATAGTTATCAGTTAGACAATTCCTGGTGGAATAGCAATAGCAGGTACCCAAACTTGGAAAACCTCTGTAATGGCATATTAATGCCCTCCACGCCTTTGATAATTATAGTGATAAGGATTACCTACAAGAATCCTAAAGTTTTTCTTTTATGGCTTGAATATTTCATTACGTATATGATTTATTAAAAGCATTTGAAGTACTAACAGTCAATATTTCATTGCAAAAAAATACCCGAGAGAGAAACGAAATGCGTATGATGTTTGTTAAGCACCTAAGTACCCATAAATATACATTTCCGAGTAAAAGTTTTCTACATCTCGTAAAAACAAATAAGATTTTAAAAGAAAATCAATTTAGGGTACAAGAAAATCAGAAAGCAGAGTAGACCCTTTTATGAAAACTTTTATCCGAGCTGCCTTTGTGATGAAAAATAAATGAGGCTTTGAGAGAAGCAAATCACACTAATATTAGAAATGTGAAAGTTTGGATGTTTGTTTGTTCGTTACCCAATCACGTCGTAACGGCTGAACCAATTCCGATGAAATTTGGTATATACGCAGATTATAACCTGGATTACCACATAAGCTAGATTTTATCCCATAAATCAGTTCCCATGGGATAAAAATGGGGTGTCAAGTCAAGTTGCAACAGCGAGTTTAGCTTTATTTCTAGGTTACCTACACATTTATTAGTGTAACGCGTACGAAGTCGCGGTCTATGGCTAGTACCTTTATAATTTCCAAGTACTTTTTTAAGAGTTTTATTGAGGCTGAATAGTTATTATGGCACATAAACCGCCATTAAAAAAAGCGTTCTGATCCCGCCGGGTTATTACTCATAACTAGCGTCAACAACGCGACAGCAAACGGTCGCGAAACGTCAAACTTACCATGGGAAAATAGTTCTGACTGTTGCCGGTCCTTTGCTGGTAGCGCTAGTGTGCAAATTGATGTTTCGCGGCCGATTACTGTCACGTTACTTATGCAAATTTTAGATAATACCCTCTCAGGTGTTGTTTAGTTTCGATTGAGTTTTACAGTGTTACTTGATGATTAGCAAGCTGAAATGGCAGTGGGCGTGGTAGATACATAGATCGAAGAACTGACGGCCGTTGGGGCAGAAAGGTTCTGAAAGAAGTGGAAAACGCAGGGTAGGACGGCCGCCCACTAGATGGAAAGACGACCTTATAAAGATTATGGGGGAGGACTATGGCAGTGAGGATATTCAGCAGTGGATGTACTGTGGCTGATATGAAGAATATTTATTCAATAATTTGTTGCTAAATATAGCGCTTGGGGGCAAGTTTTTCCACCAGGCACTAATATAGCGCCTGATGGCGAGCATAAGGCTAAGTTCATATGAACGCGCGGTATCATCGCGATCAAACTAAATAGTGTTACGCGCTACCGTAGCGCGCGGTAATGTAGACGATAAACACTATTTAGTTTGATCTTGTACCGCGCGGTTAGTAGTTCTGCGCGGTACCGCGCGTTCATATATGAACTTAGCCTTAGTTAGGTAAATGATGTAACCTATATAGTATCTGGGACATCTTGGTTGGCGTAGGCTGGAACATTCTCTTAGCTTAATCCGCCGTTCATAAGTCATGATTCAATACGTACATGGCTAACTAAATAATGGGTCGTTTACTTTAAGGATAATTAATAGGCTTTAATAAAGTAAAATAGTATATTTTTATCATTTTTTGACTACGACGACGTTCGCGTACGAAACAGGCATTAAAAATATTATTGTTTCTGTACGACAGTTGGTGTCAAATATTATGATAGATAGATAGATAGATATACTTTTTATTGCACACTAAATAAAAATACAGTTACAAAGGAAATATACAATAAATAATATATGATATTATGTGTATGTTCTTGTGTGTATTAAACTGAAATAATCAATTTGACTATAAATAGCAATTACAAATACATTTATTAAATTCTAGTTTCGTGGAGATAATAATGTGTAATGGATAGTAATAAGTGTATTGAATGTAAGTATATTAATATAATTGGAAAATGATTTGTACTGCTAACTGCATGAAAACAACTACTTAAAATGATAAATTTATGTTTCTCAGTAAGCGATTTATTCTAAATCTTTTGAGAAATAAAGAATCTTAAACTGTAAACCGTAAAATGATAATAAAGAATTTAGTACAGTCAAAGTCAAATATTTTTATTCATTAAAATCACAAGGATCACTTTGTAACATCATTTTTACTGCCTGTTCCTTCGCGACCAATCCAGGAAAGAAAGGCAAGAAACAAGGTTGTTTATTTTAATGATCCTTTTAGAACACATAACAATACAGAAAATAAATTACGTCTAAATTGTAACATTTTGAACGAGTTCGAGCAATTTCAATCCCAAGCTTCTCTATCATCTAAAAAATCCGATATTTTATAGTAGGCTTTTTTATAAAGATTTTGTTTAATTACGTTTTTAAATTAATTAATTGTCAATTTTTGTACATCCCTTGGGAGTTTGTTATAAAAGCGTACACATTGCCCTTTAAACAATTTACCAAATTTATGGAGTCTACAAGTGGCAACAGCGAGTTTATCTTTATTTCTAGTATTAAAATTATGATTATCGCTGTTTTTCTTAAACAAATAAATATTTTTGTGAACATACATCTGATTTTATTAGATGTATTGACAAGGGAATGTCATAACATTTATTTCTTTAAACTTATTGCGTAATGATTCTCTGGGGCCCATATTATAAATTGCACGAACAGCCCTCTTCTGCAGAACAAAAACGGTGTTTATATCTGCAGTGGGGGAGTCACAGCAGTATACCGTATGACATAATGCTGTGGAAGTAAACAACGTGCGGTTTTTTTTAAACCTTGAGATGGAACAATCATACCCACCTGATGTTAAGTGGTAACCATCGCCTCTAGCAAAGTATGGCGTCGTAGGTCACGCACTTAGAAACGTCCCCTACGATGCACTGCCTTGCGTCCATCAGTTGATTTGTATGTTTTGATATATAAGAAAAACTTATTTCATACTATTCTCCCAAGCTGCACCTATGATTATCAAAGCGAAATGAGCATATTTTTAATTCAAAAGCGGTGGCCATTCCCAGTCAAGTTTATCATCCATATAATCACCGTCGCAGTGCACATAAAATATTACCTTTATAGCCTCTTATCCGGCTTGTGTCACAGCAAATTTACTTTGGTGTAAAATAACCATTACTGCGCTCAATTTAGCTGCACTTTGAAAATTAAATGCATTTTGCTTAGATTACTTTAAGTCAAATCTTTTCGTCGCCTAAACCACAATGCCTGAACACCAAAGCTTCCTACCCGTAATGACCTACGGTGCTGAGTTAAAGGTGGTTTGATTGTTACACAAATAATCAGTGCAACGGTAGAAATTTCTAAACATTATGTATATTGAATCAGTTACGTCGGCAAATCAATTAAATTGCACATTTTCGTTTATAAAATATCATTATATAACCTGATTTGTTATGTACGACATTAAATTAAAACATACATCTGGAACCGTATTTAATGATTTTATAGATGTGTTAAATACCGGTAGCTTGAATATTTATCCAGTAATCGATAAATTTCCACTAAACAATTTTAACGTAAATCGGCGGTGCCTTTGCGATGAGGATAGTTTAGCGGACTACTTACGTGAGGAATGAATATGATTTGTTTACCTATTTTATACAGGCTTTTTCATTGATATTTTAGAGATTGGTAAGGTTGTTTGAAAATATAAAATTTTCCTGAAATTATATAAAGAAATTGAAAAAAAGAACTACTTTACAACAATACTAGCCCTACTCGTGTTTTTACTTAATGTCGTAAATAACAAAACACGTAGTATAAAGTATTTTTTACAAGTTGTTATGTTTTTTTTATGAATGAAAGTGAGAAAGTGAGAATGGGCGATGCTTGGAGTTTCTCTGAAGGATAAAAGCCGTAACGAGATTATCCGATAGAGAACCAAGGTCATCGACAGCCCAGCGGGTTAGCAAAGCAAAGTGACAGTGGGCTGGCCATATATGCTGGAGAACCGACAACTGTTGAGGTAAAAGAGTTCTTGATTGGAGACCGCGTTTTGGCAAGCGTAGTGTGGCCCCCGGATAGGTGGAGTGAGATGATTTAAGAGGAAATCTGGGCTGCGTTTCGCCCATACAAACGTAGTCTCCTGTTTCCTCTCTGGATATTGATACTAGAGCAAATATTTTTTTACCACACAATCTACAAGTACCACGGTCATGTCCCTACGTTTAGTTTTTCTCCTTAAATTAATTATTATAAGAACTAGGAACCTTCTAAAGTCACAGAAATTGCTAATTTTTACTGCCCCTTTTCAGACATCCAGCAAACAAATTTAACGAATACAAATAAAAAAAACGAAACGTACAAACATGGCCAAAGCCCTTTTTATTACATATTTGAAAAAAAAATTAAAAACAGTCCAGTTTTAGAGGAAGAAACAGGGGACTACAAAACAGTGATTTCGTCTATTTTAAATAGGTATAATCAGTCCGTCCTGCAGTTGTCTGTATCGCACGCACATAAGGCATATAGGGCACAGCGCGACAGCAATAGATTTGTTAAATACCTATTTTCCAAATGCCTTGCTTCCCGGATTTCCTCTTAAGAAAGGCGATGGACAGAAGTTGGATGAAAAGAGCCGAAGACCGGGTTCAGTGGGACGAAATGATAACTGTCTATGCCCAGCAGTGGACTAATGTAGGATGATGATGAAGATGATGAGTGCATAGATAGAGAAGTCTTGTTATTATTTGTAAATAATGTGTAAGTGTGACGCATGAGAAAAATAATTGCAAAAAATTTGGTTTTTGTATAACTTCTGTAGCCTATTTGTACTAAAAACGGGATTTCGACGCAGTTGCATGCGCCATGATCACGGGTAAATATCCCGACTAAAAAACACAAATCATGATGGGACACTCAACAACTTGGTGATAACCATGATAGTTTCAAAAGTTATATTCTGTAGTCTAGTAAAATATTTTGTTTTTTGCCGTAATATCGAGTAAAAGTAAGGGAAGATAGTGAAAACCCAAACAGTTTCACTTTCGTATGTGTTACCGCACGCCAACAAAACGCCTTTATTTGTTTATTAATACGTTGCCCTTTAAGTGGATAGGGTGACCATAAAGAATCTAATCGCATTAGTCCAAAAGTATTCTTTTATTGCCAAATATCAAAGAGCCCCCAAATATCATACCCTACGTGGTCCTGGAATGCGTGGGGGTAACAGCACAACGTGCAGAAATCCTGGACAATCCAAGGTCATACTGTGAAGCCTGCGAAGATCCCAAGAAACTTCTGCGCTTCTGGTCAGAGTTAGGCTGGCTATCCATATAGTCAACTCACGCATAATGGCCAACATACAGAGTTCGAAAGCGGAAAAGGGAGTCCACCAACATAACATAACATAGGTTGCAGGGACCCGTGGGTTTAAGCCACACAAAATCGTTCATGATAGGAATCTACAACAGTGGACGTCCTACTACTAGTACTTGAGCGCTCTGATTTGTACTCTATGTGCAGCACATTTAAAGCTAAAATTGTCTACTCAAGTCATCATAGAGCGCACCATCTTAACATAGCAGAGAGACTCATAGAGTGTGATTTGTTTGCGGATGGATGGACGAAAGTACTGTCTGAGTATCTGAGGTTCTGTGAGCGTGATGTATAATTGACATGTTAGTTTATTTCTTTGATATTATTTGTTATGAATTCTATTTTTAATATCCTCATTTTTATTTATTTTTTGTATTATTTGTTTATATTTTACTCTTGACATGGTATTATCAAAAACAGACTGAGGACGAATCCCGAAAAGGAGCACCAGAAAGACTGGAACATAGAGCCGACTGCAAGCAGACAAATACAATGCTTCCGGCAAGAAACAGAAAAACAACAAATACCTTGTTAAAGATGAAACGCGAAGATCTAAGGATGATGGTGGGAATCATCACGGGACACTGCGAACTTAACCATCACCGCCTGAAGAGCCAGGGATAGTGGACTTTGTCGCGAATGCCTTCGGGAGGAAGAGACTGTGGAGCACGTGATACTTCACTGCCCTGCCACAAACGACACCAGACTGAGGACGGGTCTGCAAGGGGTCATCGAATCCTCATCCACTAACACCGCTACTACATTAACAACATCCACGGGGACCCTAGAAATCTGCTTCCACTTACCCAAAGTTCTACTCCGTTACTTCAAGGAGTCGGGATGGCTGGGGTCAGGTTAGAAGGGGGGTAATGCACAATACACTCCAATGCGAGACGTCAGTGCAGATCTTTTATTCCCCCCACCCTAGAATAAGAATAAGATGATATTATCTGAACTGTATTTATATAAATTGTGTTATAATAATATGTACTTACTTAAAATATTTAACTAATGTAATTGGTTCTCAGCGTGTTAATTCAATAAAATAAATAAATGATAGCGGAAACAATATCGCTGTGTCCGAAATCACTCAAGCATGCATTTAAACTAGCATGATGTATATATATAACATACTACGTCAAAGTGTTTAATGCATCACTAGAGCGTACTACCACTTCACAGTCGCTAAAAGAAGCGAAAAACGCAGTTCAAAGTAATTTCTCCACTAAAAGTTTACGCCACGTTTCATTGTGAGCCATAAACTACGGTCTTGGATTTTTATTGAATCACCCTACTTCCAAAATTATAGCATGAAAGTAATTTTCATAAAGAGCTTATACTCCTTTTTGCTACGAATATACATCTCCTAGATTTTACTCCAAATTGTAATTTTTCGCTAAAGAGTTTCGTCATATCAGCCAAAGGATTTCCACCGCTGAACATAGGCCTCCCCCATCGGCTTCCAGCAACCTTTATCAGGTCGTCGTTCCATCTAGTGGGGTCATCCTACGCTGCGCTTTCCAGTGTATGGTCTCGTCTCCGCTCGAGAACCTTTCTGCCTCAACGGCCGTCAGTACTAAAGTGTTCGTTTAGCTCGAACACTTTTGTGCGATACTTCATTACCTTTAAATCACGACCAGGTGTAAACCATAATAGTGAACCATAACTGAATTTAAGTGAATTTAGTGAACGACGGGTGTCGTATTTCGTAGTTTCTGAAGACGGATACCGAACACGGAAAACTCCAAAGTGTTTATGTAGTAAATAAATATCTTTATGACTATATATCTTTATGGGCCGTATAATAAATTCATTAACATCCTGTAATTATTTTATCGTTGCCTGAATTAAGTGAACCACAATTCCCGGTTGGTTATTGAATCATATCCACCTTATTTGAATTACGTACGAGATTATGCTTTCAAGCCGTCCAACCGCTTCGCTCGTCACTTTCGATCGATCCACGGATGAGTATGTACTTAACCAGAGATCGGAAATGGCATCAGTAGTTTTGGTATTTAGACAAGTCAAAATAGATTTTAGGACGATATTTTCTTAATTTTTTTTATGGGACCTTAGGATGGAGCAAACATATGACCTATGATGTTAAGTAGTAACCATCGCTTCTATTAAAGTTTATTTTATTATAATGTCCTTGACAGAAGCACAAAAATCCCAACTTAAGGTTTGCCAGAGAGTTATGGAGAGAAGCATCCTTGAAGTGAAACGAACCGATCGAATCAGAAATACCAACCTACGAGCCAAAACCGACATAGCGGATGATGTAGGCATTAAGACTGCCGCGCCCGCTTAAAATGGGATTGGGCAGACCATGTGGTTCGAACGCATCCGGAACGTTGGGCGAATCTAGTCACCCAAGTACCCACTGGGTGGCCGGTGTACCCAGTCCGAACGGGTAACCGCAGCCGTGGTAGGCCCAGAAAAAGATGGAGAGACTCAAACCAGATTGGTTAAATTTGGCTGTGGACCGCGATGGATGGAGGGAGACCTTTGTCCAGCAGTGATAGAAAATTTTAATTTTGGCAATTTTGATAGAAAATATGTCTTTTTTTACTTAGAAATCTTTCGTGATTTATTTCAATCATTATTATAAATACGGGATTTATCATTGTCGGTCGAAACACCGATAAGACGTTACGTGATAAACCCCGTATTTATAATAATAAATATGTCCTTTATTAATATTTTCTTGTTTCTCTCCACTCTTTCACGACTAAATTTAAATGAACTCATCAAGATTCGTAGATACCAGCTTATTATTCAAAAGAAAGAGTATGTAGGAATAACTATTAATTAGCGTTAAAACTTGACTAATTAGGTCGTCAAAAGGTAATAAATACTAATAACTAGACATTTCACACAGCGCTATTTAGCCTCAAACTAAGCATAAATAAATTTCTATTTATATTTTTAGAAATAAAATTGCAAAAACTCAAATTTCATGCAGGTTTCATTATATGAGTCATTCATTAGTCGTTCTAAAACTATTTACGAACCTAGAATATAAGTAAATACTGAGAAATATAAATATAGGTCACATAAAGGTCAGAAACGACAAATAGCGTGCGTAGATAAAGTAATAGTGTGAGGTTTATGTATTTTGGTAATAGGCTTCGCAGGAATCCATCGGAAAACCATTCATCTGCTTCCACTTGAATGAGCCTTATGGTTAGATCGTAAACCGTAGCCTAGATCCTTCGCAAACTATGTTTTATATCTTCGCCGTTATACAGGTTGGGGCAAAATTTTACCTCATTGAGATCTTTTCTTTTGCAGTTAGAAGGTTTTGTTCTCAGGAAACTATAGATTTATTTTGAAATAAAAAACCACCTCATTTTTGGATTAAAAACACCATTTCGAAATAGTAAAAATAAAAATAATATTTTAGACGTATTTAAAACGCTCAGACGATGCGCGTTTGTACGTGTGTTTGAATCGATAAAAATGCTGCAATCTGCTTTTTGGGCCTCTACGGCACCGGCGTCGAAAACACGACGCGCGTTTTCGCTCTACGCGTTTAAAATACGCCATGTGCATAGGCCCCAATAATTAAAAACATACTAACAGACTTTAAATAACGTCCCACTTAGCTTATTTACCTTTACAATACGACAGATCTCACACATTAGTCCCTTCTCCAATTTCTACGTGTACAAAAAGTGATAACAGCGAGAGATTGTAGGGCGTAATTGTAGGATTTCCGCGATGTGCAAACAATTTCACTTGTACGTGGAAAGTTAGAAAACAAAGACTTTTATAGTAACCGACACGACATTTACAACGTGTTTTTGATCCAAACTAGAAACAGACATCATTGCTAAAAAAAAACGTTAACTTAGAAGTTTAAATAACACAATTTTACAGCTGAAATTAAAAAAGAAAGTGCCGATAATCTTCGAATTGGAACTAACCACTTTAGTTAAAGGCTTTCTATTAAAAAAACAGCGTCTGAAACCATTCTTCTGGGGACTACGTCGCCACAGACATACAGACATTGGCTTTTAACTTATAGCGCCCATCATTTTGTGACGGGCGTTAAAAAACCATTTTTTTAAAGGGGATATAGTAAATATACATACGGTTTTTTTAAATATATTATAGGCTTGCGTTTGACCACGATCTCGTCTTTTTTGTTTATTATTTATCTTCTTCTTTTCGTGTCTCTTGACAAATGACTCTTAAAGATTCTAAGTTTTAATTTGTACTATATTGGACAGTTTGGCCACAACAATAGCATTAGGAGCATATTGTTTATTTCCTGATACAAAAAGCTGGAAAAATAGTTTAATGATGTTTTAAAACCTATACCTACTAGGTTTGTCCAGAAACCAGGTTCGAAATAACGTGGGTTCTGATCAAGTGTATGTAAATCTTAAAATTTATATTTTATTGAATTAATAACCTTAAAATTAAAATTATTAACCATGGAAGGTTTGTCTGGGTATATTTCGTCAATATTATACGTACAAATTTTACACATTACACAAGACAGAATTAACTCATACAACCAAGACAACGTACTCAAACAGCTTCTGACACCTGTGACAAAAATAGGCATTAATTATAATATTTGATGGTCTTAACTAAAATATGGTAAACAAGCTTCCGCCCGTGGCTTGCCCGTGCGTGATTTGTTAATAAAAAGTAGCCTATATCTCAATTGGTTATAATCAGAGTATGGATAAAAGCTCAGACCATACAAAATGATCTAAGGATGAAAGCTACCAATAGCCAAGGACGTCTAACTGAGGAAGTGGTTTTCTTCGTATAAACACGCCCTTTTATTTATCAGCGTCTATGTTCATAGAATTGTGGCTTTAAAATAGAATGACCTACGTCAATTTGAATTTTGGTTTAAAAAGATATTTGCTAAATATTTCGTAGTACATAATTTGGGTCAAAATTGGTGCGAGTAAAAAGATAGTATTAATTAATTAAAATTTATTTGTGTAGTAGTAAAATATCCTCTTCCATGTAACCTTTGTGTAATTTATATAGGTGTGTAAAAGTAAAAACGTATTTTTACTTGAATTAATTTTTTATTATCAAAACATCGATAGGCCCTCTCCAGCACATAGGTACACAGGATCCTACTCAGAACCTTGAGAAAAAAGGTCACTGAATAAATATAATAATTTGTGTACAAATCAAGTACACACGGATAAACAACAAGCTATACATATCAAGTATACAACCTGTTTTATTATGCATGACATTTATTTAAAACACACATCGGGGATCGTATCAACTGGTTTTAGAGGTGGGCTTAATACCGGTAGATTGAATTTTTCCGGTAATCGATACATTTCCAATAAACAATTTTTACCCTAGGTAAGTCGGCGGCGTCTTTGCGACGATGCCGCTTAAACAGTTTAACAGGTACATACCTACTTACATTATCAATGAATATGATTTGTATACCGTTTTGTTTGCCGTTTTCCCTAGTATCAGCTAACCTCACAAAAAAAAACGTGGCACTCCGGGAGTGCCGACAGAAGTGAAAACTTGAACAATTACGTGTGTATTTTTAAATCATCAGGAAATATTTTTTGAATCGTCAGGAACGGTGTCGGTATCGGTAACAGTGTCTCGAGTTCAATGGTTTTTTCCCATCTCAAAAAATGGAGAAGTTTTCAGTTCAAAAATTACAATCCAAAGAATTTGTACGCTAAAGCATGACAACGACACGAGCTGGACTTCTGTCCTCTCTGTATTTCGCGCTTGTTCATGACGCAATCAAGTAGGTAAGTAAATCAATGTCAATGACACTGCAGCAACCCTGCAGGTCAACGAAAGTGACATGTGACATGCTTCTCGCGCTGTAATTGTGACAGTGAGGCACTTTGACGAATGGAGTTTGTGAGCTGTGGGTAATACAAGTGTGTTTTGATCAATTCTTTTATACATGACGACCGTTTGTAGAACGTAATGTATCTTAGCTGGTCCATTAACGGATTAACGAGTTTAAGTCATTTATTACAGGGGAAAAATGCCTTTAAGAACAGAAAGATTACAAGACTATAATACAGGAGAGTATGGTGAACTTGTAAAATATCAGTGAGAGACTGCTGAATAACCTGAAACTTACTTTCATATATTCCTTTCCTATATATTCGTTTATTTGCATATAAATGATTACACTGAATCATTCACTAAATTAACTGTAGTTAAGTCGTATAATTGATTCAACTGCGTAAATGTAATGGACCAAATTATAAATGAGTCCAATTATGGGCTCCGGATCCTATTATTGAAAGTAGGCTCCATTTTGGATGTTCATTGGGTTTCCGGTTTGTTGAATATTAATGATTTATATCATTTGTATAAATTGTTTACTGCCTGTGCCCTGAATAGCATTAAATTTTATGTATTTTCTTCATTTATCTCGCAAATTTTAATTGAAACAATTAACCTATTTCTTTTATGGTCCTTTCTATTGCTAGATAAAAAGTTAGTAGAAAAGTAGATTATTTACCAAGGGACTAACGCAGTATATATCGGCGATGGTTCAGAGGAAATCCGGGAAGCAAGACATTTGGAAAATAGGTATTTAAAAATCTGTTGCTGTCGCGCCGTGCCCTATATGCCCTATGTGCGTGCGATAGAGACAACTGCAGGTCGGACTGATTATACCTATTTAAAATAGACGAAATCACTGTTTCGTAGTCCTCTGTTTCCTCCTCCAAAACTGCACCGATTTTAATTTTTTTTTCAAATAAGTAACAAAAAGGGCTTAGGCTATGTTTGTACGTTGCGTTTTTTTATTTATATTCGTCAAATTTGTTTGCTGGATGTCTGAAAAGGGGCAGTAAAAGTTAGCAATTTCTTTGACTTTAGAAGTTTTCTAGTTTTTAAAATAATTAATTTATGGAGAAAAACTAAACGTAGGGACATGACCGTGGTACTTGTAGATTGTATGGTAATAAAATATTTGCTCTAGTATCACTATCCAGAGAGGAAACAGGGGACTACGTTTGTATGGACGAAACGTATCCCAGATATCCTTTTAATGTTTATAATGAAATTATAGCCAAACTCCAGTTTTCATCTTATCTCGATTGCTCCGAACTGAAAATTAAATTAAATTAGACGTATTATGCAAAACAATGGGATTAATCATAATGGAATCATGAACGAAAAGATAACGCTTACGAACGCTCATAATTAATATGATACTGGTACTTCCTATGAAAAATGCGGCACATCATGCATCGTGGGATCTATATGGCCTATCTATCTATATATATATAATCCAATTAACGAGCATTAATCTCGCTAAACCTTAAAACTGGCTTCACTGATTTAAATTTTGCTTTTGTTGTGTCCGCTCTAATACTTGGGTGGTTAAAAAAAATGGGGGAAACCCATGAAAACAGTTGACAAATTTATGAATTCAAAATTGGTAATTTTGTATGGGAATTGCCTCTGGATTATGGTCTTTTGTATATATGAAATTTCATAAATAGATAAATTATGACCGGAATTGAGGTATGGGCTACTTTTTTACCCAACTGCAAAGAATGTGGGTCAACTTGTATTATATTCAGTAATGGACATTTGACGATGATAAAGACACAGGAGGTATTACTTTCATACTTGTATGTCCTGTCCTAAGCGTAAAAAGCTTGAAAGCTTCTCATTAGGCACTTTCGAGTCAATTGTTTTGTTCATTAAGGTGAAAAGGAGAAAATGACCAATTCGCCCGTGCGGACACAGTTATGACTTACACACGGCTAAAGAAGTTGCTGAGTGAAGTCGTTTGAAAGTCGCCATTGTCTGGCTCTAAGTGTGGTTATAAATAACTAGTGGTTCGCCCTGAACTGAGATCTCGCGAGTCTCATAAAAAAATATATATGATCTTTGACTATTAAAATAGTCTCTGGAAATCTATGGGGGAAGCCTATGTTCAGCTGTGGACGTTCTGTGGCATTTTATTTTTATTTTTTTATACCATTAAGGTAGCGAACAAGCAAGCGGCCCACCTGATGGTAAGCGATTACCGCAGCCTATGGACGTTTGTAACACCAAAGGTATTAATCATGCGTTGCCGACCCTTTAAAATTTTCAAAACGCCCTTTTTGAAGAACCCCACATCGTAGTCCCTAGGGAAAACCTCAGCAGGGAGACTATTACACAAGCGAAGTGGTAGCGAGACGAAATCCTTCTGGAACCTCACGGTACGCGACCAGATCGTCTCCAAGGTGTGTGGATGGATTCCCTGCCGATGGCCAGCGTTGCGATGATAAAACGAACCTGCAGGCACCGTATCAAACAACTCCTCAGAACACAACCCTTTATACAAGCGGTAGAACATACACAGGGTGGCAAAATCTCTCCTGAGACTTAAGGGCTCAATACCGCTTGTGAGAATACCGTAATACCATCAGTAATTCTCACAGCTCGTCTTTGAACTGATCAAGTTTGACTGTCAAGTGGCCCAAGTTGATATCCAGGTGCTCCTGCCCATACATCTGGCTGATATGATGATGATTACAATAGTGGCATGTACACTATGTACTACATATGTCATGTAAACTTCTAAAGTATCCACGAAAAATACGACCAAGTAACTTAACCTACAGTTTCATTCAAATTGCAAGTAACGGGAGTTCATGTTAATTGGTTATGTGTTTGTGGGTAGAAATTGCAGTTATTCTGTATTTCATTCAGACCTTTCCCTATATTTATGTCACTAAAGCTACACTCTATTTTCCACACTCACGCTGTTATTAATATTTGCTATTTTTTATAAAAATAAAGTCATTTAGATATCGAACTTATGACTTTATGACCAACAGCGGCCCGTCCCGACTTCGTACGGGTGGACATTTTTTTTTACATTTTGGGATAAACATATCTTTACATAAGTTGTTTTTTTTTTCAAATTACGATTTATGTTTTTTATAAAATTTTATATTTTTATCCATAACCTATTTTTATTCTTAAAGTTTATTTCTTTTTAGTTATAGTTTTTTGTAGATATAGTTCTTTAATATTGTATTACATTTTTTTTGTTCTATCATCAATAGTTTCCGCAGCGCATGCGATGAAAGACATTTTAAGGCTAATTATTTTACACCTTGGGTTACATTATTTTAGTTTTAGTAGAGATCTCTAATTTTTTCTAGTGATAAATATAGCCTATGTTACTCAGGGATAATATAACATTTTAATGGTCAAATAATTTTTGAATTCAGACCCGTAGTTTTTGAGTTTATTTGTTACAAACATACTAAAATACAAATCTTTACTCTTTATAAAATTAATGTATATGACAAATCACAAAAGGGCTTCTTCAGTCTTCCGTCTCCATCAGGTCATTGCTGCTGCTCAAATATACTCATGAGTCATGACAAAAGGTCATCAAATCTGCACATGAATGTTAATTTCAACTTAACCGAAATACACTTGTCTAAAATTGGCTCCAACGAATCCATACTACTATTACAAATGTGAAAGTAACTCTGTTTCTTTGTAAGTTTGTTTGTTACATTTCCACGACTAAACAGCTGAACGAATCGTAATGAAATTTGGCAAGGAGATAGATTATATCTTCGAGAAGGACATAAACTATCTTTGGTCTCATAAAATGATCTTGAAGGGGGTGAAACAGTTTCAACTTTTTTGCAAAATCATCCCTAAAAGGGGGGAGTAAGGGGTTAAAATTATGAGGTATTCTTTAGATGTACAGTTGGTATAAAGATAGATTGTGACCGGGATTGGGACATAGGTTACTTTTTTCCCGACTGCGTAGAAGGAGGGTAATGTTTTTTTGACAAACCATGCGTGCGAAGCCGTGGGCGGGTCAGCAAGTAAACTATATTTTTTAACACAATGCCTCCGTGTCTCGAGTCAAAGACGCACAATTGAAATCGTGCTACTGCTACAGATTAGATAAACTCAAAAGTAAGCTTACTGCATCGCATTCACTGAATGGTTTGTTATGGTGTCACTCAGCTGCCTTTTATTACGGTATTGTTGGAAAATAGTCCAATAAGATTAGCATTATTATTGGGAGAATAAGAACGAATGTTTACAGGCCTCTTAGGGCCGTTAGGTTTGATTGCACTAGTTCCATTAACAGTACTCATAGATAGGTTGATGCTTGGTGTTTCTCTACGAGATCGTACCAGAAATGAAGAGATCCGTAGAAAAATCAAGCTGAAATGGCATATAGTTCAAGAACTGACGTTAGGAGAAAGCGCTGCTTAGGACGGCCCCTCACTAGATGGAAAGACCTGATAAAAGTGCTGGGAGCTGATGGGTGTAGGCCGCATAAGATCGGCCGCTCTGGAAATCCATGGGGGAGGTCCATATTCACCAGTGTATATCCTATGGCTATAATATTATGATAATGCTCTTTTTTAAGTCATTCAAAGTTTTGATGCGATACAGTTACCTAATGAGGGTGTTACTACACCAATCGATCGATTGCCGATCGATGGCATCGATTGATGTAAAATAAGATCAGTTGACGTCGATCGACAGTTCCTACTATGCCGCATCGTCGGCTGATTTCAGTTTACTATCGATCGATGGCATCGATAGTTGCTCGATCGATTGGTGTAGTAGCACCCTGAGACTTCCAGACGAAGTAGCGGCTCACTGACTGTCACGAAACTTGTTTTAGCACGTTTTGTCTTTGAACCTCGTTCATATAGAGATTCAAAATAATCGTATACATCCGACCTCGCGCATTACTACAACTGTGTGCGACAATCTGATATGAGTTCGTCGCAACTACTGATCTGAGTCATCCATATTAATATTATAAATGCGAAAGTAACTCTGTTTGTTTGTTAGTTAAATTGTTACCTTTTCACGACTAAACATGTCAATGGATCATAATGAAATTTGGCAAAGATATATATTATATCCTGGAGAAGGACCACATGTTTACACAGAAATACATGTTTCAACTTTTTTGCAAAATCATTTCAATAGATAGATTGTGACCGGGATTGGAACCTAGGCTACATTTTACCCGACTGCGCAGGGGGGTAAAAAGCCGCGGGCGAGTGCTAGTGATTCATATTATTTGTTGTTTGTTACAGAATATAGTTACATAAGATTGATGGTTGAGCTTATATTATAAAAAAACACAGGTTAGGACTTCAGAAATTGATCAGAGTTTTTTAAAGCTTAGACAAAATTAACTTAGATTTGATGAATCGGCCATCAGTTATTCCCTAATTATGTACGAAGTCAATTCATCAACTGTGTTTATAAGCAAGCCTGTAAAACAACGCTATTAACATACATTGATTTCTGATTATTTATTCAAATTATATTTAAGTGCTGGTTTAAAAGTAAATACGGCGTTGATTATCAATTTTATAGATATAAATTTGGGATTTTTAAACGACCTTTTCGTTTAATGTTTGCTTTAAATTTTTTTTTCTTTGCTTTAAAATTTAAGCTCCACGTTTGATGTCAGTTTTATTTTTGAAGATTTATGGAATATAACTAAGTTTAAAGAGAATTACAAAATAGGTTACAAAATAGCGCATTTTGGAGTAAAACTAACTGATCGTCTTTGCCATAGGTACTTTACATAAAAATCAAAATCGTTGACGTGGTAGAAAAGGCCGTCAAATAGAAATACAATTGAAATGATTGTTTTACAGCATACATTTCTAATAATAAACATTTAATGGAGTTCGTTGGTCAGCGCATTACTTGAGAACAGCTGGACAGATTTGGCTTTGTTTTAAATGTTCCTAATACTCGTAGTCCGAAGCAGGTTTACATGAAAAAAAAGAAAACTTGCCCGGAAGTTTTTTTTTACTGAATGTGCTTTTAAGACTCACTCGTAGTACAGGGTCGTGCTGACTGGAGGAATAAAAAAAAAGGTTTATATATTAGAACCACAAGGATCACTACAAAACGACAATTAAGTTTAAGTAATATTTACTTTTTTTTAATACTATGGAGATGGAACAAGCTTATGACCCACCTGATGTTAAGTGGTAACCATCGCCTATAACAAAGTTTGTCTCGTAGGTCACGCTCCTTAGAAATGTGCCCTACGATGCACTTCCCTGCGTCCATCAACTTGAGGCATAGAGGTGTAAAGCCTCATGTGCCTGCAAATTTACTTAAAGACCTCTTCTGTATTTTCCTAAAATACTAAAATTGAAATAAAATAAAATTATTTTGAGTTATAGAGAGAGGCCTCAGCCCAAAAATAAGATTATGTGAAATAATGGGCTATTATAGTAACAATAGGTAACGGATCTTAAATTCTCCTGTTGCTACCAGATTATTTCTTCTATTCTATGTAGAACGAGTTGTTATCGATTCTCACGCGTATTAGTGTCGCTTCGTATTGAAATTGGTCGCCTCCATCCAATTAATCATTTAAATCTGTATCGATTGGTTATTAGCATATTGCATAATTCTATTTACAGTTAATCAGACCGCACAGAGATCAGTAAGAACGCAAGACGTTCATATAACAATATCATGTTATTTATTTCCAAAACTTGTTTCCATTTTTCTTAGTTACATTTTTTGAAGCATATGAGCTATCTGTAGATCGTTGCCAAGATGGAGGTTTAAATCAAATCAAAAATTATTTATTTACTAGCTGTTGCCCGCGACTTTGTACGCGTTACACTACAAAATGTGTAGGTAACCTAGAAATAAAGCTAAACTCGCTGTTGCAACTTGACTTGACACCCCATGTTTATCCCTAGGGACCTGATTTATGGAATAAAAAGTAGCCTATGTGTTAATCCATTTTATAATCTACGTATATACTAAATTTCATCGATTCAGCAGTTATGACGTGATTGAGTAACAAACAAATAAATAAACAAACATGCAAATTTCACATTTATATTATTAGTGTACAGAACTGTTAAATAAATAAAAATATTTTATTTCAGATATCATAAATTCATACATTGTTAGTTTGTTACTTAAAGACTAGATTATGATATGTTAAGATATGTTGAGTTGCAATAACCTTTATTAGAGATTTTTAACTCTTTCTTACAATTTCTTATCAATATAATAGTTATGATAGGTAAATAATAGATATGAACATATTCTTTTCTGTTAATAATAGTAGATTACCTATTAAACGAGGGGATAAAGCAGTGTCTTGCGTCACGGGCGCTATATTGAATCCCGAATGTAACGAAGGATTCTAGAGTTAAAGTTACCAGAATACTGAGTGCAGAGAGGGATATAAGCACACCCAAGATACAGACAGTTTTATCCACGAGGAGAATACTCTACTTTTCACACTTTCTGCGAGACAATAAAAACCAAATCTAGGTTAGTACATTTTGTGCAGAAGTTAGTTCGATTTACAAATAAGTTTTTATTGTATTCTTTGGTTCAAATTTTAATACAGATGTGGTTCTAAATTCAAATCACATTTTGGAATACTCAAGGGGCATAATGAAATTCAGTACAACTTTACTCCCGGCTCAGCCGTAAGGATTTAATCACCTGTGAGGTTTATAATATTAAGTATATCATTTACATTGTCAAGCAGGTGGTGTGAAAATATATTTATTGTTAAATTATATGTGTAGTTTTATTCAATTCCCGACATTAATGCCGCCTTTTTTTAAATTAATACTAGAATTTTAGGAGCGGCTATTGTTTATTACTTTGTTTTACTAACGTCAATAACAGAAAACTTTCGGCCTTGAAAGACGACCTCGGTGGTGCAGTGGGCGAATAGCCGGCTGAGACGCAAGAGGTAGCGGGTTTAATTCCCGCCGCGGAACAAATGTTTGCATGATCTACAGATATTTGTTCCGGGTCTGGTTGTTTCTCTTTATATTAAAAGTATGTATTTACAAAAAAAAGGTATGTATGTATTCTATCAGTTATCTGGTTCCCATAGTATAAGCCCTGCTTAGTTTGGGGCTAGATAGCGCTGTGTGAAATGTCCAGCAATATTTATTTATTTCGTGATTTATTTCAATCATAAGAGATTTATCGGTATTACGATCAACAATGTGTCGGTTCAATTCGTGAACCTTCAGTAGGCTCATACGTCATTGTCAACATTTTTGATCGTAACACCGATAAAACGGTACGACAAATCCAGTATTTATAATAATGATCAATAACAGATATCTGTTATGCCATCTATTGAGGTTTGTTTGTACTAATTAGGTACATTACTAGCTGACCCACCTGCGGCTTCACACGCGTGGTTTGTCAATAAAAACATTACCCCCCTTCTGCGCAGTCAGGTCTAAAATAGCCTATGTCCCATTACCGGTCATAAACTATTTTTATACCAAATTTCATCAAAATCGGTCCAGCCGTATTGCCGTACAAACATACAGACAGAGGTACTTTCGAATTTGCATACGTTTTTATTTTGAGACCGTGGAGACTAAATAAATGAGCGTAATTTAAACAACATGCAGCTTCATTGTGCGGTTATGCGACCAGGTACGAGTGATTTGCATACAGCCAATAATGTTGATCATCATTATTCATTATTCCGGAGATTGATCGTACAGATCACATTAAGCCCTTGGCTATATCTGGTAGGATATTGTCACCAATGCAAGGAAATTCAGCTTTGTTACAAAATCTGCAGAGTTTTGAAACTTTTTAGAAGAATAGAATAGAATAGAATAATAGACACATGAAACAATAATAAAGAACAGTTGAATCCATTAAGACCGACTCATGTGTCTGCGTACCAAAATGGCGTTCAGCTCAACATAACGTTGGATGTTGTGCATCCAACGCTGATTTTCAGCTGAAACCGGGAGCAAAAGGTATTTTCTTCATTTTCATAAAGTGAATTTTCTTCATAATGTTATTTTGCATGAATTTTTCCAATATTTCAATAGTTATTCTGCTATTTGGGGCGGAGACAAATCCAACAAATCAAAGATCATCAAAATCGGTTGAGCCGTTCTTGAGTTAATTGTGTAACTAACCCGACTTTGTTATGAATAAAATTTATTTACAACATGCGATTAAATTATAAGAATAATCATAACATAGCGAAAGCTTTTCTTTAAATAACTTTTCCGTGCGCGCAATAAGCTTAAAAAGGGGGTTATAAATAATGACTGAGTATATTTTTGATATCATAAATAATATAATTAATAAAAAATATTGTTTTTTAATCCATAAACTTTATTTTTGAGTTTTTGTGCCTAACATGTAGGAACTACCGCCCTGCCGTGCGCACCATACGCGCTGTGTTGACTGGGCCGGGTCATTGACTGGGCTCGTAGTAACTTTTTAGTAATCTGTTGCATGGTACAATAAGCTAGTTCTCTAACATTTCGTTGAGCAGCATTTTATCGATTTTCTCAAGATTTTGATAATAAAATACGAAAATTTTGTAGGTACTTTTATTTATTATTTTTTGTGTAGAAACTTTCCCTTTTATATAATAAGTTTAAATTGCAACCCATTTTATAGATAACACATGAAAGAATGATGGCCCTAAATCTAACATTTTTTTTTAATCATTTGTAAACACAAGTATGTAACATGTCTACAATCGCAGATGTAACGCCAGTTTATCTGACCATCGGAGATTTCCTCGCCACTTTCTAGATACGCTTAGAGTGGTGTATCTCTGGATCCATCTGAAAACTAACATACCTACATGCTCAGTTGTGAGTGACGTACTACAAGATTCTACGGGAAATTATGTATGCTAAAGAACTTATGGGTGAAGCAAGTCCTATACACTAGGGTAGTACCAAGCTAAAGGTTTCAAGTTTAATAGTTGACGACCTCCGTGGCGCAGTGGGCGAATAGTCGGCTGCGACGCAGGAGGTAGCGGGTTCGATTCCCACCGCGGAACAAATATTTGCACGATCTACAGATATTTGTTTCGGGTCTGGTTGTTTCTCTATATATTACAAGTATGTATATACAAAAAAAAAGTATTTACGTATTCTATCAGTTATCTGGTTCCCATAGTACAAGCTTTGCTTAATTTGGGGCTAGATAGCGCTGTGTGAAATGTCCAGCGTTATTATTATTATTAATAGTAAAGTGGCAAGTAAGAGTATATTAGTATAGTAAAAATATATTAGTTTTGGGTATATTTATTTATTTATGTTCTTGTACACTCATCTACCTTTAAAATCATCTCTCTCTCTCTAGCCTCAAAGGTTTGCTGGAAGAAAACTCTTCTTAGGGTTAAGTTCGCCTTTGTACATGTCCTCCATTTCTGTATTATTAAATATATTGTATTGTGTGGAATAAAGAATATGGGTGGTGGGTGTAAAATAAAATGGCACAGGCTGCATCGCAAACTTCCGTGTCCACGTTTCATTTTAAAAAAAATTTACTCATTTATTAATGTTAAGAAATTAAAAATAAAATAAATATTGCTGGTCATTTCACACAGCGCTATCTAGCCACAAATAAAGCAGAGCTTGTACTATGGGAACCAGATAACTGATAGAATACTTATATACTTTTTTTTGTAAATACATACTTATAATATACAGAAAAACATCCAGACCAGGAACAAATATCTGTAGATCATTCAAACATTTGTTCCGCGGCAGGAATCGAACCCGCAACCTTCTGCGCCACTACCGGCTATTTGCCCACTGCGAAAAACTTCACTTTAATAAAAGGTAATTTTTTTTGTAAGTTGATGTCCAACAATTACAAACAGCACATTGTTAGAAATGCTGACTTGTTTTACGACAATGATTTTTATCATGTTAATGTGAAAGTGAGTTTGTTTGTTTTGTTTGTTACCCTTTCACGTCGTAATGGTTGAACCGATTTAGATGAAATTTGGTATATATAGCTTATGACCTGGATTAACACAGGCTTCTTTTTATTGACACGCATTACGCGTGTAAAGCTGCGGGCGCAAGCTAGTTAAAATATTTTCAATATGAAACGCAAAGTTTTCAAAACAGTTTCCAACGGAATATCAATGTAGCGTAGCATGAATAAGCATTACCAATCGCTATCGCTTTGTCCCACTTTGCTAAGTTTCAATAATGTTCGCGATAGCAACCTCACTTGAATTGTTTATTGAAGAACTGTATTTCAGATGGAGATTATTGTTATATACGCAAGTTCCATAAAATACTAGTGATAAGTTGTTCTCGTTTTCTATTTAATACCGGGTCCCAGTATTTTAAGCCTGAACTAGGTGATTTCCACCAAAAGTTAACATAACAACTTTTCATAGAAAAAAAATACTGCATGTCACCGCATTTACGACATTAATTTAAATCACGGGTAGGGCTGATGGTTAGTATTGTTGTAAAATAGTTTTTTTCAATTTCATTAAAATGAATTAATTAAATTTTCAATCTACTTTAAATTCAAATCCTAAAATATAAATGAAACAGCCTGTACAAAATGGGTAACCAAATCATATTCATTCATTATGTAAGTAGGTACTACCTGTTAATCTGACAAAGCGGCATAGACGCAAAAGCGCCGCCGATTTACATTAAAAATTGTTTATTGGAAATGTATTGATTACTGGATAAATATTCAAGCCGGTATTAAACTATTCTCTAAAATCAGTTAATACGATTCTGCATATGTGTTTTAAATTAATGTCGGAATTAAATTATTATTTTTCAGTATACATTTCTTGCCCTTTTTAGTTTGACTTTAAATCAGGTGCCGGCTTTGCCCATCCCTAGAACGTACCTTAATTAATGTCTTTGACCTTAACTAGTTATTATTCAAAATTAATATTCAATATTATTCAAATTTCTTTACAAATTATGTAAGTTCACGGCGTCCTTAGAATTTAAGAGATTTGAATTTTTATCCCGTTTTGTATTATTTCAATCAGAATTCACAATTTTATGATTTTGCTACGTTTAATATGCATCTACGAAGTAAAGCGAGTGTGATTTTTATATGTATTATACTAGTTGAATGCCTGTCATCTGCTAATTTATTGGATATCAACGACAGCGCCACCTACCGGGTCCAACTATAGCTAAGAACCACCAAAATGATCCAAATATACAAAAAAAAACATCAAAATCGGTCAAACCGTTGGAGGTGAAGAATTTCGAACAGATGCACACTGGAATTTTATCTAAAAAGACTAAACCGCAAAAAACAAATCCACCGGTCCATAAATGGTGGTTGGTTCTTGTGACAAACACAGATTTTCATATACTTTTACGCTCGCTGTGTACTGAATAAAAATAAAGTTTTTTATTCAGTTTGATCGTTCGTAGCTTCGTTTTATAGTAAACTTATTCATATTGATGAGAGCTTTTTCTCTTTGAAGATTTCGAGAATTTTACAACCTGTACCTACATTTCAGCCTTAACAATTTCTAATAAACGAAACCCGGTCTTCGTTTTGTAATATAGATAAAATTTTCGTTAGAACTTTTACACTCCACGTAAAAAGAGGTACTAAAATATTCTACGCTTCTATCGTGTCCTCGTAAATTACTAACGTTGAAAATTGAATTTTTCGGTGCTGCAATTTTGTGAATATGTTTCAACATAGTTTTAAAATCTGAAAAGAAGATTCTGTGAACTTATATGATAAAATAGCTCATAACTATATAAGATCTATGACAAAGAAGATAATCAAGTCATATTAGATAGACGAAAACCGCTAAAATTTCCACCAAACTTAGCATAAATCCATCTTGAAATCACTTACTTTCAAATCAAAAACCGGCATTGAAATCAATACATCTGATCGGGAGTTACGATTTATTACATCGAAAGGTAATCTGGTGGAGATAAAACCGCTAATTGTTACTTAGCTTTACTTAGCGATAAAACCGCTAGTTGCATGCATTAATTTAAGTTGTACTAATTTTAATTGCTTTGTTGTGTATGGTGTGACGATCTCCGCGGCGCCGTGGGCGAAGAGCTGGCTGAGATGCAGCAGGTTGTGGGTTTAATTCCTGTCACGAAACAAACGTGGCGTCAATGATTAAAAATAAAAGAAACCGGCCAAGTGCGATTCGGACTCGCGCACGAAGGGTTCCGTACCAAAACGGCAAAAAAATCATGTCTGTTGTTCGGGAGCCCTTAAATGTTAATTTTATTTTAATTAAATTATTTATTTTTAAAGTGAATAATATAATTCAATATTCTGTGAATATTGCAAGCGTCTTCCTGTTGCCGTTATCAATATCGAGCAAAAACGAGCAAAAAAATCACGTTTGTTGTATGGGGCTCCCATACAACAAACGTGATTTTTTTGCCCTTAAATATTTATTTTATTCTGTTTTGAGTATTTGTTGTTATAGCGGCAATAGAAATACATCATCTGTAAAAATTTCAACTGTCGAACTATCACGGTTCATGAGATACAGCCTGGTGACAGACGGACAGACAGACAGCGGAGTCTTAGTAATAGGGTCCCGTTTTACCCTTTGGGGTACGGAACCCTAAAAACACCAAGTTTATTCATTTTACCAATTGTTATTTTATATTTCAGTTATTACGTAAAGTCCAGTAGCGTCGTCTGGCGGCCGCACCTAACTGTACCGCAGACGAAAGCGAGAGCGCACTCGTTTGCTTACTCCACTTATACTCAGTCCGTGTCGTATAATTCTAGTGGCGAAGCTCCGTTGTTTTACGTCATGAGGAAGGACTATTCTATCCCCTACAATTTAAAGATTAAGTTGAGATTTTAAAATGAATTCGTTCAATTAATTAATCAATTTTAATATCATTTATTTGCCATAAATGGGTTGCAGTAGTTGGTAATAAAATAATCTAGGTACAGCCATGATCAGCATACAAGCATGCAAAATTTATAACAATTTATTTTTAATATTTTATTAACAATAAACAACCTCTTTTTATGTTTCATTTTAAAATAACACTAAAATACCTACCAACACAATATAAAATAACACGCAGTATAATTGGCGGTTTTATCGCTAAGTAGCAATCTCTACCAGACCTTTGAATGGAATGGATCATGGGAGTTTTACTTAGGGTATCAATGGTGGGTTCAATAATACAATAAAACGCCTTCATTTGTACGTTCCAAAATACAAAACAAAAAAATAAGTGTTATTGCAATTATAAACAAGAAAAATAACCACTAAAGTTTTTATCATCATCATTAATATATCAGCCAAAGAACGTCCACTGCTGACCATAGCCACCCCCATAGATTTTTTTTTATAATACATAAATATCGCTGGACATTTCACACAACGTTTTCTAGCCCCAAACTAAGCCGAGCTTGTACTATGGGAACCAGATAACGGATAGAATACTTATATATATATTTTTTTGTAAATACATACTTATAATATATAGAAAAACACCCAGATACGAAACAAATATCTGCAGATCATGCAAACATTTGTTCCGCAGCGGGAATCGAACCCGCTACCTCATGCGTCTCAGCCGGCTATACGCCCACTGCGCCACGGAGGCAGACGAAAGATTTCCAGAGCGACAGATCTTGTGCGGCCTGTACCCAACAGCTCCCAGCAACCTCTATCAGGTCGTCTTTTCATCTAGTGAGGGGCCGTCCTACGCTGCGCTTTCCAGTACGTCGTCTGCACTTGAGCACCTTTCTACAGTTTCTACCCAAATGGCTGTCAGTTCTTCGAGCTATATGTCCTACCCACTACACTTTAGTTCGCTAAATCCTTTGTGCTATGTCGGTGACTTTAGTTCGTCGAATCTTCTCATTTCTGATTCGATCTCGTAGAGAAGTAGATAAGTCGTAGCGGGTTTATTTCCCGCTGCGGGACAAATGTTTACATAGACTACAAGTAGTTATCAGGTTCCCTAGTACAAGCTTTACTTAGTTTGGGGCTAGATAGCGATGTGTGAAATGTACAGTATTGTCCAGCATTCGTTTTCTATTATTTAACAACAAAAATGTTAATTTTACGTAATTGTAGAGTCTCCTGATGCAAAATCAGAGCATATCTACATAAGTATCGTTGTATATGAATGTTATTGAGTGTTAACGTCTTGTAGACAGTGGAAACACCCACTGCTCCGCAAATGGCGTGAAATTAAACGATGCTATTCACTGAGATCTCATCGGACACGTAAACTGGCCTTACTCTGGTTACCGGCCATTTCTTATAGTTAACGTTATAATGACACCCGTCTGATCGCCGATAAAACAAGCTTTTGTTAGTAGAAACTTATTCTACTGTTGATTCTTGACTTTGATTATTTAGATAGTTTGTGAATCATCTTGTTCTTTCTTCCTTTTCTCTGTTTTGAAACGTATGTTACTTTTTTTCTTTTTTAATACTACCCGGAGAAAAGAAGAATTGGGGGAGGCCTTTTCCCAGCAGTGGGACAGAGTGGGCTGATAATAAATAATAATATCAAAGCCCTAATAATTTTTTTTGTTGCTCTGGATTTCTAAGGATTTCTATGTTTTCAAGTCCACAGTTTTCAAATAAATAAATATAAATATTGCTGGACATTTCACACAGCGCTATCTAGCCCCAAATGAAGCAAGCTTATACTATGGGAACCAGATAACTGATAGAATACTTATATACATTTTTTTTTTGTAAATACATACTTATAATATATAGAAAAACAACCAGACCCGGAAAAAATATCTGTAGATCATGCAAACATTAGTTCCGCAGCGGGGATCGAACCCGCTACCTCCTGCGTCTCAGCCGGCTATTCGCCCACTACACCACGGAGGTCGTCATGTTCATGAATGTACTGAATTGGCTCTGGTTTTTACTAGTGGTTCGCCCCGAACTGAGATCTTTGACTATCAAAATAGTGCCACGAAATAAACAACCAAATATCTTGACCTTACAGTTCATTCAAATTACAGGTAATGGCAGTTAATGTAAATGGTTACTCTTTTTTGGAGTAAAAATGACAGATAATCTAGATTTCAGATTTTTGCCTATATTTGTGTCACTTAAGCTACACGTATACCAAATTTCAGCACTGTGGGGTCACTGGTGCACCCTGTGAATTTTGTCAAAGTTCAGTTTTTATTATGGCTAATAACTCAAAAATAATAAAGACTGCTAAAAATAAAACAAGAGTCTAAATGTACTAATGAAGACTTTTCATTTAACGTCTCACTTGACCTAATAGTCTTATTTTCATTATTTTCACCCCAAAATTGTGCCATCACTACCTATCTACGTATCAAATTTCACGATGATTGGATCAACGCTTCGAGTGTTATCCTCGGACAAACATACATACATACATACATACATAAAACGCCGATTTGTTGAAGTTGATTTGGAGATCTCGCTTCGCGCGATCAATTAAATTAAAACTATACTATCCTGTATATTGCTATATAAGGTCTAATAGTAATGGATTTACCAGTTTTAGCTGTATTACGATCGCCATTAATTTCTAAGCCTATAAAGTGGTTATTATAAAGGATTATTAGCTCTGAACTTTATTAGGCAATGCCTCAATGCCTCAACAATCGCATCGTAATCAAAGTTGTTTATCCGCATTATTACCGCCTAAGGCTATGTGTATATCGAGCGGACAATGCAGCGGAAACCCCATATTTCAGGGGCTATATAGTTTTGATGTTTCAATGGCTGATATTGAAAGGTTTTTAGGTATTGTTAAACAATATTACAATGGGTAAGCCTACTCCGTCTACAAAACCTAATCCTTTCACAATAGCGGCTTCATTATTCACACAGCTATTGCTGAAACTAGCCCTAGGCACTAATACATAATGCTGGACATTTCACACAGCGCTTTATAGCCCCAAACTAAGCCAAACTTATACTACGAGAACCAGATATCTGATAGAAAACTTATTTTTTTTTTGTAATGAATTCTCATCAACATGATATTAGCCAGAGATGCCGTCCACTGCTAAACATATGCCTCCGCAAATAGTTCCAGACGAACAGCTCTTAAAAAAATCACCTTTAAATAAATTGAGAAAGAACGAGATCCGGAACTGTAGATTATGCAAAAAATCGTTCCGCGGCGGGAATCATACCCGAAACCCTGTCTCAGCAACTATTCGCCCACTGAGCCCCGGAGGTCGATAGAAGATAACTGGTTTTGGTTACACCAGTCAACAATAACTTATCATAGAAAATTTAGAGACGGGTACAATGCGCAGCCTTATCTCTAAAAGCGATCTCTTCCAGGCAATTATTCGATAAACTGGATTGAACAGAACGTGAGACGGATAATCAATTGTAAAGGCCACAACTATAGCATAAAATCCGCTAGAGAAGCATATAACGTAATAATAGCGAGAGCTGATGGGCTCGCCGCGTATCAGCTAGTTAAAATTTAAAGCCTCGTAAATAGGTAATTTTAGCGGAGCCTCTGAATTTTGTTTAGTCATTTACTCTGGATTGAAGTGATAAATTGTAATTCCCTAGCGGGTTATTTTTCCCGGCGGTTTTGTTTTATTAAAACACTTTTGTAACACTGATGTATGAGGATTAGGATTAATTGGTTTTAGGTTTTGGTGTGTTTGATATTGTTGGTTAATTTTAATAGGTAGAATATGTAGATTACGAAATTATATGGCTTGGAAATGAGTGGAGAGCACGTAATCGAAATCGAATGAACAACCAACCTTATAATGGTAGTTGGGAGCCGTTGGGTACAGGCCGCATAAGGATGAGCTTATAGGAGATGACGTTACTAGTACCTATTGAACTCGGTAATTTCCTGTGATTATCTGAATCAAAATAATAAAAAAAAATAATGTGAAATGATTGTGAATGGCAATAATGTACTTATTCTAGGTTTTTTTGTTAGTAGATAATTAATTTAAGATAAGATAACTTTTTAAAGTAATTACCACACAGAAACATTATAAAAATAAAACTTAAAAATAAAAATTGGCGGCCTTATGCAGGCAATCTTTGCATGGAGAGAAACTAGTGAAGCTATAACGAAGTGCGGTGTCTTACAGATTATAATTGATTGATTGATTTTAAAATTTAAGTAAATAATTTATAATTCAAATACATTTAAGATTACACGATGAAAATAACACAATAACAGCTGGAACAGCTCCGAAGTAAGTTAGTACATAAAAAGTAGTGTACTTAAATTGTATTTTTTGAACTTTCTCAATCACTGTATGTGTATGTACCTAATTAGTGATATTAAATGGGTATTTATGGTGTATTTACTTTTTTATTTAATATCCAGACGTTTTTTAATACCCGTTTAGTATTAAACGCGTCATGTCACTCGAATGCTCCCTGAAAGGTGGACTAAGATCACCACCGACTGGCAACCTACAGGACGACGGCAACGAGGCAGACCACGAAAACGTTGGCGCGACGATCTGGATAGGTTCCACTCTGACTGGCAGATTTCTGGAGAACGCAGGGAATGGAAGGAAATGGGGGACACCTTTGCCCAGCAGTGGGGACGGTACCTCTAGGATATTAAAAAAAATAGTAAATAGTTTCCGCCCGCGGCTTCGCACGCGTATTTTGTCCATAATAAGTAGCTTATGTTTAAATCCAGCCTGTTTTAGTCTATCTATAAACTAAATTTCATCGAAATAGGTTCAACCGTTACGACGTGATTGAGTTACAAACAGACATCCAAACTTTGTTTGTTTGTTTTAATTCTTTATTGCATAAAAAGAAAAATGTACAAAAGGACGGCTTAATGCTACTTTCTTTCAGTCTATCACTTTTCTATCAGTCAACCATGACAGGTAAAAAAACTTAGGTTGGCGTGCTTAACTAGGTACTAACAAAAAAATACAGATAGACATAAAAAACTACTAACTACCTAATTGCCTACATTATAATAATATAATATTACTATATATTAAAAATTTATATTAAAAAATATAAAACTTTCGCGTTTATAATATTGCTGTGATTGATTTTTGGTTTAGTCTTTAAATTCAAAGAAAACTGGCAATTTCGTGAACTAAAACCAAACACTCCGCTGTCAGAAAATTCTCTGCAAAGGAAATAGGATCGTCTCCCACGCGGCCGGTTTCGCGTGAAGTTACAAGTTTTAAGGCAATATAGGTTAAACTAGTAACTGCAGAATCGAATCGGACCTTGAATTGGCAGGCAATAAAACCGAAGCATGGCAGCGCCCTGGGACGCAATCAAACTTGCTCCAATAGCGAAACCAATAAACACTGTTTGGTTTTTCACCGGCAATTGCCTTCGGTTCACTGGCTCGTGTTGGGAACTGAAGGCTATACTAGCTTTTGGACATGGAGTCACTCGCATGATACCCGTTTATAAAGTAGTCTCTAAGTAGTCTAGGTTGCCTAAAAATAAGTTGTTCTGGACTCCACTCGAGAAACTTTCTGCCCCAACGGCCGTCAGTCCTTCGATAAATGTGCCCTACCAACTAACACTTTAGCTTGCTAATCCTTTGTGCTAAATCGGTGACTTTGGTTCGTCTATGAAATACGAAATTATACCATTAAATAGATATAAATTCGTGCCACTGGAATTCTCACAGAGATTTAAAACATGGATGAGTAAGTTTAAAATCTAGCAATTTACCTTTAACTTGTGAAGTCAAACAGTTTTGATAAGGAATAATTTCGTTTTACTGAACAAGTTCTAGATCGTCACAAAGTTTTGCAATTTCATTAGGAAAGAATAAAGAAAATTTATGTATATGAAACACACACACACAAAAAGACACATCATGCAACACATAGACTTCACACACAGAAAGTCCACTAAAAACTAGTAATCGGTATGTAAGAAAACTAGTAACAATGATCATTTTTTCCGGAAAGCAGAACTCTTTGTCAAAGGGCTTGCCCGAGGATTTACTACCACCATACCTATTTCTGCCGCCAAGCAGCATTGCTGTGTTTCGGTTTGAAGGGTATTGGTGCCATTGAAATTATAAGCTCGGGCTTTACATTTGTGTGTTTCATGGGTGGACGCAGGACAGAGCATCGTAGGGCACGTTCCTAAGGTGTGTGACCTAAGAGAATACTTTGTTATAGGCGCTGGTTGCTACGTAACATAAGGCGGGCCATTTGCTTGATCCATCTCCATCCTAACTAATATTTTAATATATTTACTCTCTATCTGTTTTTTACGTTTTTACGACTAAACAACTGGACCGATTTCGATAAAATTTTGGTATAACTGTTATAGATTATGATCGGATTGAGGCATAGGCTACTTTTTACCCTGCTCTGCAGAAGGACGGTAATGTTTATGTGGGCGGTTCAGCTAGAGTGGTATAAAAAAAAACTAACCTTCAAGTATGTACCTAAAACAAGAACACCCCTATTGTTTAATATGTTGAAGTATCAGCACAGTAGAAGTTTTAAATGGGTTCAACTTTTGATGAAGGTCTGGATAGTGCTGGAAATCCCGGGATTAAGGACTGCGGTTTTGCCGTAGCGGGAAGTAAATTGCATAACTGAATGTTGAAGGTAAAACTCTAAGCCAACCTTATTTTCCTTTTATTTTGCATAATCTGAGGTATCATCAGCTAGGATCACTAGTAAACTCTATTTATAGTTGACTAAATCCGGTTTGCAAAACATTACGTGATTATTTATTTTACACAAATTAATTATGACATGCCAGTGCAAAGTGGTCGAAATTACGTAATTCGTTTTCTAGTTAATTCGAATTATGGAGATTAGGGTGGAGGTCTGAGCAAATGATTTGGTATGATTTGGAAATCCTTCGTAGCCATTTCGTACCAGTAGACAAAAGAACATGTATATGGCTATTTATTAACCGACTTCAAAAAAGGAGGAGGTTCTCAATTCGTCAGATTTTTTTATGTATGTTCTCCGATTACTCGAAGACGCCTTGACCGATTCAAGAAATTCTTTTTTTTGGCACTAAATCAGGGTCTGATGATGGGATCCCAAAAAATTCGAGGGCAACCCTCAAATTTTATCGGGACGCAATTCGGTTTTATGTTTGTTATTACAACTAATTTGAAAAATTATTTTTTTATTTGAAAGGATATATACCTTCATATTGATCGCATAGAAATTACATCAAAAACAGTTCCGTAGTTTGGTTAATTCGGTTAGATTTTTGTTAAAAAGTTACTTGTTTTGCTTTTGCAAGTCTTGTACACTGTTTATTCAATATTCAATTATTTTATTAATAGTTACCGTGTACATTCTCGTGAAATCCAGTCCATCCAAAGGTTGTCTGGAAGAGATCGCTTTTAGCGATAAGGCCGTCACTTGTATTTTCGCGTGTCTAGTTATTGGTTTTAATATTGTTTGTGTAATATAGCGTTATCTATCTAAGACTATTTAAAAATTAAGTACTCCTTACATGTACAATTGGATCAAGCTCTCAAAAAGACTTACACATGTAACTATACATAAACCAGGCTTTTACTGTGTTCATGTGATACGTTTGAAGCTTATGGATAGCCTCGAGTGTTTTAATATCGAATATCGATAGCTTTGAGTGCCGATTGAGGAAAATGTTTGCTGTATTTCGGTGTTTTTGGAATTACTGGGCCGTATCGTTATTTATTACCGTTTTTTATCATATCTTCCTACGATTTGATTTTACCAATTTCTTTTTCCAATTTATTTTTAATTTATACTTGGGATGGCCTATACCCAACGATGGGTGAAGTCGGGGTTTGCTGAAACTTCTATCAGCCAGATATAATTTTCGATGTATAAATCGAATGATTTATCATGATAGCAAATAATACCTATTATAAAGAAAACTTTCATGATTGATTTCAATAATTATTTTAAATACGGGATTTATCACGTACCGTTTTATTGGTGTTTCGACCGACAGTATTTCGGTTCGCACCTGAGTGCGAGGCGAGACGTTATTTGGAGCGGATCGCACTTACACTGATGAAGGTTCACGATTTAAACCGTAACATTGTCGGTCGAAGCACCGATAAGACGGTACGTGATAAATCCCGTATTTATAATAATGAATAGGTACCTATTATTTTGGTATACTACTGGCATACCAGTAAGTTGATTACATTGATATTGACATTCTCTTTAATGCATACCAAATAAAAATACAGTAAGTTGTTTTATGCCTTGCATAATTCTGGATAGAATTCTTTGGCTACAGTTTATCTTTTAACGCTACAGTGTTAGCGTTAGACAGATAACAATTTCAAATTAAAATTGCCATCACCTGAGATTGTAGTCAAACGAAGATCTATTCGTGATAAAAAAAATACCAGACTCGCAAAAATACACCTGGCTGTCTTATTGCTGAAAGCCATCTGTTCCAGACAACCTTTGGATGTACACATTCACAAGTATAGGACGATAGTGTAAGAGAAGCAAATAAACATTAAGGGCGACTTGCGCAACGAAGCCTAAACGTATTTACTGGCTAAATATGATTTTAATGGTTATCAAATCGTACAAATACATCAAATTTAAAATTGTTTAGTTGCTAAATACGTTTAGGGATCATTGTGCAAGCCGGCCTAAAAGTTGGTCAGCTTATTTGTTTTATAGTGAGGGGTTTTCGCGGCCATTTTTTTACAACTGCTAATAGATGGCGTTGCTCTTTCATGCTCTGATTAACGAAGAGAAGTGATTGTCAATGTCAATTGCCGTGTCAATATCCTTTTCCGAGGATCTTGAAATAAAAAAAAACATTTGTGTTTGATTATCTGACCAAATGAGATTGTTTTAGACAAATTTTGATATTGTTTCTTTGAGATTTTGCCATAAAAACCATATTTTTGGCGGTGCATCTTCAGACAGCGCTTATAAGAACTATTTTTTTTTTTTATTTTAAATCGAAAATGAAATAGTCAAGAAATCCCGGTATTTTCAATTTTGTCCCATCCCTAGTTCAAGGTAGTCTCGAGGGGAGCTTGGGCGTTGCACTTACGCTAAGTGTACTTTTGGGAGCGTAGTTTTGAGCTGCATTAATATTTAAGTTTTAACGCAAATTACTGTAATTATGCTGGTGTTTCTGCCCCGTGTTGTGCAGAGGTGAGTCGTTTCTAGACAAACGTGGCCAGTTCTAACTGAATTAGAATTTCGAGGTTACACAATGAGGTTGCGCGAATTTTGAATGCTTTTTATTAAGGCGGCTAAGTACGTAAGTTAAGCTTGTTTGGATATTTTAAGTGAGTCTTGGTCCGTTATGAGAAAACACATTATAATTAATATGCTGGACATTTCACACAGCGCAATCTAACCCCAAACTAAGCTTAGCTTGTACTATGGGAACCAGATAACTGATAGAATACTCATACACTTTTTAGGGTTCCATACCTCAAAAGGTAAAAAAAGAACCCTTATAAGATCACTCTCTTGTCCGTCTGTCCGTCCGTCTCTCCGTGTGTCACCACTACCAGATACTGACGTCTATAGGTCCTATTAGGTATATATAAATTCCGGAATGTTCCCGTTACTTGTGCTGTAAGATCTTACTTTTAGCCAAAATTGACAATTCTAGGTCAACCGGAAGTACCCTATAGGTTTTGAGGTCGAAAACCTATATAGTAGTTCCCGTTGACCAAGAATCACGAAATTTATAAATAAATAAATACATATATATTGCTGGACATTTCACACAGCGCTATCTAGCCCCAAACTAAGCTTAGCTTATACTATGGGAACCAGATAACTGATAGAATACGTATATACATTTTTTTTTATAAATACATACGTATTATATAGAAAAACATCCAGACCCGGAAAAATATCTGTAGATGATTGTTCCGCGGCGGGAATCAAACCCACTGTGCCACGGAGGTCGTCAAAAATTTGGCAAAAAGCAAGGACTTAGGTTAGGTTAGGTTAGGTCAGCACAAATAAAGGAATAAATAAAATAAATAAAGATGAAAATTAAAGGATGTCCACATACATACATAAATGACGGCCTTTAATATAGTCCTCTGAGTTGTATGGGCGCTCATACAATTTATTATAGATAATTGTACGAACCCTTCGTGCGCGAGTCCAACTCGCACTTGGCCGGTATTTTTTTGTAAATACATACTTAAAATATATAGAGAAACAACTAGACCCGGAAAAAATATCTGTAGATCATGCAAACATTTATTCCGAAGTGGGAAACCAACCCGCAACCTCCTGCGTCTCAGCCAGCTATTCGACCACTGCGCCACGGAGGTTGTCAAATCGTAAGAAGGTTGCCTGAAATCATTATTTACTCGTAAATAATACAAATACTATTGGTTTTTTTGAACGTTGTCTCAGTTCAAAACTAATAATTTAGAGACTTCTTTAGTTCTCTCATAAGTTTCTCATTTATAGGATATTTCCTAATGGTACCAAATGTATTATATAACACAAAAATTAAAATAGAAGAATAAACAATATGTAGGAAATAATCGACTAAGGGTGACTTGCACAACGATGTCTAAACGTATTTAGTGGCTAAATATGATTTAAGAGGTTGTCAAATCATAAGAATACGTCAAATTTAAACTTGTTTAGTCGCTAGCCGGGCTAAGATGTCAAAGTAGGTGCTATCGGGTTAGTACTCGTATACTATTAAACAGCGACGGGACCATTCTGTCCATTCTTTCACGAAAAGCTTAATTTGTTTGCAAAAAGTGAGCTTGTGTCAAATGTAATGTTTGGAATTGCGTCTGACTACCCCTTGTCACTATCTTCACAGGTCTGCATACTGAGTAAGAGATCTGAAGATGGTACTACGGGGATTAATAGTCGTTGGCTATATTTTTAAAGTGAAACTTTTATTACATCGTCTCAATCTTTCTCGTCTGTGTGTTGCATGTCGCGTGACGGTCGGCCGCGGAGTAGGAATAAAGTGAAAGGCGCTCGTCAAGCAGCCGAGGCCAATATGGCGGCGCCTATAGTTTGCATCAGCTGACCGTGTAGGTAGTGTATAGACTATTACTCATTTGTGCCAACGACAATTTTTAGTTAAATGTCTATATTGTGAAACAAAGTTTCACTTTTACCGTGGTTTCATAAAACCACACAATTCTTTTTTTATTTATTATTCCAGTATAAGTTAACTCAAAAACCTTAAGAGAAAAATACATTTTCTGAAAATTCAACGAAATAAATACTGCTATATAATTGTCCACATCATGGAATCGCAATAATTACTCAGAATATAATTACAGTGTCTTTACGTCGAATGTATAATTGTTCTCTGAAATTAGGGTTGGAAAATTCTACGGCATCAAGGAAAAAGCCGGACTTTTCCTACCATTTCTTAATATTGGACTTCCAATAACAAAGGTTTCCCGATCACAATGTATGTAAATCAAGGTTTTTAAAGATAAAGGCAAAAATAGTGATAAAACAGGAAGTCTTTTTACTGACTTTTTTACTTTGAAGGACTTATTCTTTTACCTGTTGGTATGTCTACCAGGTTGTCTGGTAGAGATCGCTATTTAGCGATAAGACCGCTAATTTTATCAATAGATTTATGTAGTTATTTCTTATTTGTATTTGTTTTATGGTTTGCAATAAATAATTATCTATTTTATGTCTCAGGGTCACGGATCCAAGGAATGGCATAATATACAACCCGTTTATGTGCGACATTATCTTAAAACACACATCTGGAATCGTATTAACTCATTTTAGAGGTGGGTTTAATACCGGTAGCTTTGAATAAAATTTATCCAGTATTCGATACATTTCCAATAAACAATTTTTAGCGTAAATCAGCGGCACCTTTGCGCTGATGCCGCTTAGTCAGTTTAACAGGTACCTACTTACATGATGAATGAAAATGATTTGTTTACCTATTTTATAAAGAATATTTCATTGATATTTTAGTACTTAATATTAAGGTTGTTTGAAAAATTAAAATTGTCTATAGTAATGAATTTGAAAATAACCCATTTTACAAGCTTTTTATTAACTTGCAATGTATGTATGTTTGTCCAGGTGGAATCCTGCAACTGAATTTTCAACCCGTTCCCTTCAACTGATTGAGCTGAAATTTGGAATACATATGTAACTTCGGTAACAATGCAATAATATGGTACCATGGAGGTGGTTTTACGATGGAGAAAGATGCTAGACAACGGAACTTCTGAATGAATATAGTAGGCTACTAGTGTTTGGGCTCATTTGAATCTGCTTGCGGTTCTAATTATGAGTTTTATAAAAGCTTGTTTTGAAAAAGTAATTTTTCAATAAAAAACTTATTTCAAAAGTACTAGCCATTAGCCTTACCTGTGTTTTCATTTAATGTCGTACATAACAAAACACGTAGTATAGGCCAAGTCTTAACGTACCCTGTAAGGTAATAGTTACAGCTATGATTTTCGTGCTGTTCAGCAATGCAATGTGTACACGCATTGAAAAAAAGTTGCAATGTGTCACACAAATTACCTACTCATTTAAACTATCATTTTGTGTGACTCATCTATACTGATATTATAAATTCCAAATCAACTCTGTCTCTCAGTCTGTTTATTAAGTTTTTATTACTAAACGGCTGGACTGATTTCGATGAAATTTTGTATATAGATAGATTAGGACCGGGATTGAGACATAGTTCAAGAGTAGTAGAGTTTCTTGTGAAAGGGCTCGCACTATCACCTTACCTATTTCTGTAGTAGCATTGCTGTGTTTCGGTTTGAAGGGTATGGTTGCCGGTGAAAGGTGGACGCAGTCCATCAACTTGAGGCGGTGTATCGTAGGGCACATTGCTAACGGGTGGGCCATAAGCTTGTTCCATCGCCATGTACTATATATTTTATATAGTACATAGCATAGGCTACTTTTTACCTGACTGGATAGAAGGTAGGTAATGTTTTTATTGATAAACCACGAAGCGGCCGGTCAGCTAGTTTGGAGTGAACCAATCTTTGTTGTATTTCAAGAAATCAATTTCATCCGGTCTTTAAAAGATTGTGCATAAAACGGCAGCGGGATTCGGCCCTTTCCGACCATAATATCCGAATTAAATTCCTCTACGTGATTCAATGTACCGTACAGAAAGCAATTTGCACAAGGCCGTCGCACACGCAACATTATTTACTAACGATTTGTTCAGATTTGACGTGCTAAGAAAGCTCAAGTGGTGAGAGAGAAAATTATGACTTTATACATACCAAGGTATACAGTGTGTCCCTGGATAAAGTGCAACCCCGAAAGGGGGTGAAAGTAGATCAAAAATTATCGACAAAAAAATAGAAAAAAAAAATTAAAAAAATTTAGTATATACTTTATTGATGAATTAAAATTTTTATTGCTCACTAATGACTCTATTTAATAAAAAAATGATTTCTTCCAAAGTAGTAGGTCTATTTTGTTAAAATAAAAACCATAATCATGTCAGATATGTGACGATGACGATAAAATAACAAATAACTCACAAACAAGTGGCTATCGTGACTTAAAGTTTAATTTTTGTATTAAAATTACATTTTTTAGGCTGTTTTTTTCCAATAAACTCCAAAAATCTTAAAATTAAGCCTATAATACTAGAAATTTTTATGACTTTTTATTATTGTCTATCATAATAGCTTTTAAATAAAATAAAAACCTACGTTCTAACATAAAAAATGTGCTGGCTAGGAGCATTTAAAGTTGACCACTGATTACGTCACCACTCAGGTAGAGACCCTTTTTTAACTTATATTGTTGTAGATTATGGTCGCTGGGCCTGTTCTATGAAAGATGAAGGGTGGGGATCGAAACAGGACTCACAACAAGGCACGCCAGTCGCTCCGATATTCTCGCCGCTGCTACCGCCTACCGTACCTTACTGCGCCTTCAAGTTTTTGTTACGTTGTTTTGCTTTTGTTTTGTTTTTGACTTTTTGTTACGTTTTTGACTGTACTTTGTTGTGTTGTGGAGATGCCGCGATTGACTGAGTTCTCTCCGCGAGAAATCGCTGACATCCATTATTATTATGGTATGTCACGTGGACACACAACAGTCGCTCGTTCTGCATACATAAATGCGTTTCCGAGCAGACTTATACCGTCAGCACGAAATTTCCAAGAAGTTCACCGAAAGTTATCCAACATCGGACTTGGATTAGCAAGAGATCGCCGTGAGCAACAAGCTACCATTATTGACCATTCCATAGAAGAGGCCGTTTTAAACGATTTGTTTGCTGATCCCACAACCAGCATTAGACGCTTAGCTTTGCGTCACGGTATATCAAAAACATCCGTATGGCGAATTTTGAAAAAAAAGGGATTGCATCCATACCATTATCAGCGAGTACAGCATTTGCATGAAAATGTAGACAATCGTGCAAGATGCGTAATGTCTACGTGGATTCAACAATTAGAAATAATCCACAATTCCTAAAAAAAATTTTATGGATGGATGAAGCGAAATTCACCCGGAATGGAATCACAAATTGCAGAAACTTACATGTATGGTCCGAGGAAAATCCACACCTAAAGAGGGCGTCTACTTTTCAAGTGCAATTTTCAGTTAATGTATGGGCAGCTCTAATAGACGACACGCTGATTGGGCCAGTTATTTTACCCGCAACATTAAATGCCGAAAGTTTTTTAAACTTATTAAGAGACGATCTGCCACTACTGCTGGAAGATGTTCCGCTGGCTACAAGGCAACAGATGTATTTGCAGATGGACGGATGCCCTGCGCACTACGGGCGCAATGTGCGAAGTTTTTTAAACGAAAACTACGCTAATAGGTGGATCGGCCGGGATGGACCAGTCGGGTGGCCGGCACGTTCACCTGACCTGACACCCCTAGACTATTTTCTGTGGGGTGTTATGAAACAAAGAGTCTACAGAACGACCGTAGACACCGAGGCAGAGTTACAAGATCAAATCATGCGATGTGCCGATGAGATAAGAAGTGACCCAGAGATGGTGCTTAGAGCCACACAACAAATCGCTCTTCGTGCGGCAATGTGCCTACAACAACAAGGAAGCCATTTTGAGCATTTAATGCATTAAACAAAACCCTTATTTCATACTTACATGTAATAAGTTAAATAAAAATGTTGTAACTAAAATTTGATTTTTAATACTACCTGAGCAGCAAAAAAAAACGTGTCTCTACCTGAGTGGTGACGTAATCAGTGGTCAACTTTAAAAGCTCCTAGCCAGCACATTTTTTATGTTAGAACGTAGGTTTTTTTTATTTAAAAGCTATTATGATAGACAATAATAAAAAGTCATAAAAATTTCTAGTATTATAGGCTTAATTTTAAGATTTTTGGAGTTTATTGGAAAAAAACAGCCTAAAAAATGTAATTTTAATACAAAAATTAAACTTTAAGTCACGATAGCCACTCGTTTGTGAGTTATTTGTTATTTTATCGTCATCGTCACATATCTGACATGATTATGGTGTTTATTTTAACAAAATAGACCTACTACTTTGGAAGAAATCATTTTTTTATTAAATAGAGTAATTAGTGAGTAATAAAAATTTTAATACATCAATAAAGTATATACGAATTTTTTTTAATTTTTTTTTTCTATTTTTTTGTCGATAATTTTTGATCTAGTTTCACCCCCTTTCGGGGTTGCACTTTATCCAGGGACACACTGTATATGCGATGTAGAGTCGTTAAGTGAAAAACGTTTTTTTTTTGTGAAATAACGTTTTGATCTTAAATTGCACGCCTTACTGACATAGCACAAAGGATTAGCAAGATGAAGTGGCAATGGGTACTCCAAGAACTGACGGCCGTAAGGCAGAAAGGTTCTCGAGTGGAGACCACGCACTTGAAAGCGTAGGATGACCCTCCACTAGATGGAAAGACGATCTGATAAAAGTTGATCGGAGCCATTGGGTGTAGCCCGTCCAAAATCGGCTGCTTGAATCTATGGGGGAGGCACATGTTCAGCAGTGGACATCCTCTGGATAATATGTTGATACTGATGACCCAAATAAACTTTATTCATTGCAATCTTAAGGATTAAATACTATAAAAATTCCAACTATTTTTTATACACTTACTTAGGAAATAAACACATTTAAAAAAGTAAACGCTAAGCTAAGACAAAGCATTCCTTTTTAGTTAACTACTTTCATGTAAGAAATTCTCTTAAACATTCAACTGTTTCTTTTGCATTTTTATAATCTACTTATAACTACTGTCTGACTTCCGTCTGACATAACATTGAAATGTATAAAAAAGTAGAAATCAATACTAATAATATAATAATAATATAAACGAGTGGAAAAGCTAAATATTTCAGTCTGGTTTCTGTTTGATTATACCAATGGATTCTATTCGCATAAACGAAGACCCAGTCCGTTTTCATAGACATAAGCTTTAAATATTTAAATTTAATAAATACTTCGCCAATCCATAATGCTGGAATAAGAGCAAGAAGAAACCATAAAAGTAAAAAAAGCAAAAATATTAGAAAACTTTAAATGGGTTCAGGGAAAAGCTGTCGCAATATAAAGTTTCATTTCTGTACAACTCACGGAATTAGCGTAAATCTGAAAGATTTTATCTTCCGGAAAACGATAACTAGCTCGTGTACGCCTCCCCTTAAACCAGTGCCACATAGCTATAAAAATATAGAACATCAAATGCTGTTTCTGAAAGGACCTTTAACTGTATTTAGTTTTCTAATAGGCAGTAATGGCCTTGCAGAGCGTCACGATATAATGTGAACTGCTGAGCAAAAAGCGTATTTTTTTATACGACGATGGAACAAGCATATGGCCCACCTGATGTTAAGTGGTAACCATCGCCTATAACAAAGTATTGCCTCGTAGCTCGCGCACCTTAGAAACGTATTCTACGATGTACTGCCATGCGTCCATCAACTAGAGGCATCGAGTTGTAAAGCCTCATGTGCCTGTAGGTTCACCGGCAATACCCTTCAAACTGAAACACAGCAATGCTGCTGTGAAGATGTCACATGCCCTAGCGTGACATCTTCACGTGTCTGCGTACTGTGGAGATTTGCAGATAGTTAGGTTATCTTGGTGATTAATTACTTTCTTCCACAATACTAGGGGGACTTGCGTAACGACGATTAAACGTATTTAGAGGCTAAATATGATTTAAGGAGTTCTCAAATTACACAAATACTATAAATTCAAACATGTTTAGACCCATAATACGTTTAGCGATCGTTGTACAAGCCAGCCTAGGTAACAAAATTTTCGTAATTTAACTTTAGTCAACTTTCGGCCACATTACGATCTAGAGGCAACATCGCTTTTCAGTTACCGTCACACATTGTAGTAAGAGAAACTTGATTATATCGCAACACTAGATTTAATTACGGGACTTGGTTCATCTATCGCTCATAATCGCTTATCAGAATATCCGTTGCAAACGATAAGATACTGGTTGCAATGCCCGGTCGATTGCAATGATTATGAGATGTTATTGTCATAATGACCAAGTGTGATAAGGTCGATCGTAAGCTGTCAAATTCTGCATACATTCGGTATAAAAAGGATGACATTTGCATAATCGTCAATCTATACATTTTATTCTCGCCTGACACAGGCGAACAGACCCAAACAATACAATATTTGGCAGTTGGCACAACCGTCAATACCTTTTCATTTTGTGCCTTTGCCCCTTTATAAGCCCCATGTGGCACGAGCTTTAGCAATACAATTTCAATAAAGTTTTATTGCATTCTTATTCCTTTTTATTCGACTCCAATTAACGTTGTTGGACTCCGAGTTTGGAAACGAGTTCCAAAGAAATCTTACGTTGGAATTTATGACATTATTGGTATTGTTTTCAGAGATTGTTATTGTATTTTTGTTTTACTTTTTTTTTAATATAAATTATAGGCTAGCGTTTGACCACTATCTCGCCTGATGGTAAGCGATGATGCAGTCTACGATGGTACACGCTTGCCTAGAAGAAACCTATTTACTCGCGACTTGAAGATCCCTAGGTTGTAGTTACCAGGAAACACAGACTCAGGCAAGGCGTTCCACTCCTTGGCGGTGCGCATAATAAAGGTGAAAGAGTACCTCTTTGTGCGTATGGGAGGTATGGTACTTGGGATGAATGATTAATGAGATTTCCTAAATAAAAAATCAGGCACGATTTGACTTCATAGGCCGCATTAGACTTTCGAATTTTGTATATAAATAAATAAATATTACTGGACATTTCACACAGCGCTATCTAGCCCCAAATTAAGCGGAGCTTGTACTATGGGAACCAGATAACTGATAGAATACTTATATTCATTTTTTTTTGTAAATACATACTTATAATATATAGAGAAACAACCAGACCATGATCATGCAAACATTTATTCCGCGGCGGGAATCGAACCCGCTACCTCCTGCGTCTCAGCCGGCTGTTCGCCTACCTAGCCCCAAACTAAGCAGAGCTTGTACTATGGGAACCACATAACTGATAGAATACGTATACTCTTTTTTTTTGTAAATATATACTTTTAGTATATAGAAAAATATCCAGACCAGAAACAAATATCTGTAGATCATGCAAACGTTTGTTCCGCGGCGGGCTATTCGCCCACTGTGCCACGGAGGTCGTTTAAAAAATGTTCTGTGTTTAATTTGGTGCAAGTACAATAACGAGTTCCAGATGCTCCGGTGGGAAATTCGCGAGCATCACTTTGAGTTTGTCAAATATAATCTAATCTCCGGTTTTTAATTGATCGAGCGAAGCGAGATCTACAAATCAACTCGGGCAAATCGGCGTTGTATGTATGTATGTATGTTTGTTTGTCCGAGGATAACTTTCGTAGCGTTTATCCGATCATCATGAAATTTGGTACATAGGTAAGTAGTGATGCCAAAATTTTGGTGTGACTAACTGAGCTAAAAAGGTTGAGGGGTTGTTGAGATATTGGGGTTCAAGCCAAAACCCACAGCCATTTCCGAAAGAGATATCATATCGGCCTTTATTTTTGGATGTCGATTGTAAAAGTAGGCAGTAAGTTTTATATCGAATTAATCACCTAAACGTAGTCGATTTTTCTTAAAATTTGATAATATAACTAGCAGTTTTTTTTCGAGAAGTCTTTTATTATGTTTTGAGAAACCGTCCTTTTAATATCGTCAGTATATTACCAACCAGCCTGTATAATAAGTGGCATAGCTTACTTAAAAATACATAATGAACGGTTTAATCTTCATAACTTTACGAAAACCCAATAAATTGCAGTCCGTACTGTACCTACTCGTATACCAATTCCAGTTGAATAATTCAAGATCTCATTTCACTGACAACTCGAATACGCTTATATCCCATTTGCCTGAAGTAAAACATAAAACAGTAATTTCTTGAGTTATGACTATCAAAGTCCGCATTTACACGGAAAGCAGATAGTTTAAAAATACTGGTATTCATTAGTTAACCTGTTGATTAGTTAATACGTTAACCTGACATAGGGAAGTAACATCGGCCCAAAAGTTATCTGTGTCTTGGGGTAACTAGTGGTTCGCCCCGAATTGAGATCTCGCGTAATCTTTGAATATCAAAATAGTGCCGCCGCGAAATAATAACCATCTAAGTTGACCTACAGTTTCATTCAAATTACAGGTAACGGTTTTTATATTATTTGGTTACTTTTTTAGGGGTACAAATTGCAGTTATTCTGGATTTCAGACTTTTGCCTATATTTGTGTCACTATTGCTACACGCATACCAAATTTCAGCACTGTGGAGTCACTGGTGTAACCTGTGAATTTCGTCAAAGTTTGGTTTTTATTATGGCTAATAATATCAAAACTGCAAAAACTGGACTAAAAATAAAAACGGGGTCAAAGTGTACTAATAAAGACCTTTCAGTTGACGTCCCATTTGACCTAAACACTACATACATACACCTATGTATCAAATTTCACGATGATCGGATCGACGCTTCGAAAGTTATCCGCGGATAAACAAACATACATACAACGCCAATTTGCCCAAGTTGATTTGGAGATCTCGCTTCGCTCGATCAATTATTATTTTGAATCCAACGTAACTTAGTGTTCTTTATGTACATACAGTGGAAAATGAAATGAAAGCTCGCCGGTATTTATCCCCGGCTCCTGTTTTCTATGTACATCAATCCAAAGGCGGTACAAATCACAAAATCATTACACAGGTCTCGTTCGTATGATTTATGAATGAAAAGGAGAAACAAAACGAACCCTACGGATTACTTTCGCTTTCAACTGAGCCTTTCGAGTTGCGTAACATCCATTGATGCAGTAGCAGTATTATTCAGATGCTCCGTTAAAGTGGCGCAGCGATGAATTGCAAATGTACGTGGAACTACGTTTGATTGTCAGGAGACAAAGGCGACCTTCCTTGACTATTCATGAGGAGTTGAATGAAATGTGACAGATTCGATTTCATTGAATAGAGAGTAGCAGCTTGTTCACTCTATCGTATCATGTTTGGGAAGTGTGAGTGCAAACGTCATCTTACTTTTAACCGACTGTAAAAAAGGAGGAGGTTCTCTATTCGGTTGTAGTTTTAGTGTTTTATTTTTTTTTACCTCTGGACTCCGTCCGATGAACTTATTTGAAAAAATATTTTTTTATTTAAAAGGATAAATTATGACTTTCAGATAAATAAATAAAATAAATAAATATTGCTGGACATTTCACACAACGATATCTAGCCCCAAACTAGGCAGAGCTTGTACTATGGAAACCAGATAACTGATAGAATACTTATATACATTTTTTTTTGTAAATACTTACTTATCATATACATATAGAAAAACAACCAGACCCTGAACAAATATCTGTAGATCAAGCAAACATTTGTTCCGCGGCGGGAATCGAAACCACTACCTCCTGCATCTCAGCCGGCTATTCGCCCACTGCACCACGGAGGTTGACATAATTACAGATTACAGAGATAAATATGAGATTTCATCAATAAAAATCTATCAAGTCTGATCCTGATTTAATGAAGTTCATTACCTCAGTCTGATCACCTGATTATTATGACGTGATGATTAGACACACAAAATAATAATGGCATTTTATCAAGTCTTTCAAAGGTGTAGTTCCAGTTTTGCACATGACTCGCTATTTATAGTATAAAACAGAAAAAAAAAATTAGTTAGTTATCTTTTCTGTTTTCTGAAATCTAAAACTGGTACTACGCCATTGAAAGGCCAGATAAAATACCATTATTATTTTGTGTGTCTAATAATAATAAGGTGATCAGCCGAATCAGGATCATACTTGATTGTTTTTCTAATAATTATATAACTCGTCAAATATCACGCCAATATATTTTTGTATGGTTGTAATGCCTGAGCGATTTATAATTTTTCAAAACCATGTGATTGCCTTTACTACAAATTAGTCAATTATGACAAAAATGATTGCTTCTCGTGTAATGAACTAGCTGACTACTTTATCAGCTTCACTTGAACCGAGTTTGATGAAGGGTTCCATTTGAGTATGCTAAACCCTTTTTTGGTTTCGAATAGAAAAGTGAAGATCTAAGTGTTTTTACTTGGTAAAGGTCACGTAAAGAAAAGAGGTTTTTGAAAGGCCGAAGCACCGGTCTTTTTGTAGTTACGAGTTGCGCCTTAGTAGGTACTTTACACGGACTTGAGTGCTTTTCTTCAGAATAATATAAAACAACTTCAGCTGTAACGGACGATCAAGGACGGGTCAGGATCGAATCTAGATTTAAATGTAGTAGGTAGTTATAGGATCGAATCAGATTCAAATGTATAGGTAGCTAAAAGATGTAACGCTCAAAAAGAGCGAGATAGCTATAGGTAAGTCCCCGTCTAACTTTTCTGGAAACTTCGATGTAGTAAGAATTGTATAAGATGATTTATGAAAATGTAAATTACGATCCCCGCACCATGGCTAGGGCGAGGACTATTTTTGCATAAGTATAAACCGATTTGAACGGAAAAATTGTGGTAATCCTCCGTCGTCCGAGACACGTTCTCGGAGACCTGGATGACGAAATCACCTCCACTAACGCGGAAGCGCTATCTGAGTGATCTACACAGACAGAGCAAACACTTCACAGAAACACCGACCTCGCCGGCGAGGTCGACGAGTCCCTTCAGTCGCCGCCTATACGAGGTACAGACATGTACCCGGGCGTTTCTCTCCTATCCCCACCCCGGCAACTGCCCAAGCCGAGGCTCGTACCTAAGTGGTGCCCTTGCGCGAGTTGCCTAAATAACTTACTGGGCTGAGCGCCATCTGCACTCGCCAAAAGTTCGGTTAAGTGGTGTGACTCAATAAGCTAAAAATTTGAAGGGTTGTTGAGATATTGGGGTTCAAAAGGGGTAAAAAAATGAAAATTAGACTATTAGGTCAAGTGAGAAGTCAAATGAAAGGTCTTCATTAGTACATTTGAACCTCGTTTTTATTTTTAGTTTAATTTTTTTGGTTTTTGAGTTATTAGCCATAATAAAAACTAAACTTTGACAAAATTCACAGGGTCACCAGTGACCCCACAGTGCTGTAATTTAGTATGCGTGTAGCTTATGTATCACAAATATAGGCAAAACTCTGAAATCTAGAATAACTGCAATTTGTATCCCAAAAATAGTAACCAATTAACATGAACTACCGTTACCTGTAATTTGAATGAAACTGTAGGTCAAGTTATTTTGTTTTTTTTTCGTGGCACTATTTTGATAGTCAAAGATTACGAATAATTTTTTTTTGTTTTTATGGTAGACTCGCGAGGTCTCAGTTCGGGGCGAACCACTAGTTATTATTAATTGCGTCTGATTTATGTTGTTTTTACAGTCAAAAGCAGATGGTTAACGAGTTTACATAGTGTGCCCTGAAATGAGACCATTGACCAAAAGTTGGAAAAAAAACCATTGCGTGAACGTTTATAGTGAAACGAATCATCAATGGCAGAATCTGCGCCGTATCTTGATAGAAACTATTCGAAAGTTTCCAAGAAAAACACTATTCTTTGCCAATGAGGACATTATTCCCATAATCGGCAACGGAAGTCAGTTTTCCAGGACGTGAAGTCAGCGGTGTTCGTTGATAAACTTAGATATATAGTACTTTATTGCAAACCATAATCAACAAAACAATTAAAATTAGCATTATTCAAATGAATATATACAATTGGCAGTTTTATCGTCAAGTAGCAATCTCTACCCGAGACAGCCTTTGGATATGTGCTTCTAAAATCGATAACTTCAGTTTTTTTTATACAATTTAGGTATACTAACTGAGCTAACTTCGTCGATGTAATTAATACCTCATAAGTATGTGTAATCTGTTTCCTGATAACTACAACCTAGTCTTCAAGTGTGAACAGGTTTCCTCTGCAAGCGTGTTCCATCGTATTCTGCATCATCGCTTACCTTGCTTACCATCAGGCGAGATCGTGGTCAAACGCGAACCTACAATTTATTTAGAAAAAAGATATAATACGCATTCAATTGTAATTAAAAGCTAAGAGTTTGTGTTAAATAGCTACTTAACCTAGAATCTGACATCCCGTTCCAACCCTTTTAGGGGTTACGCTATTTTTCTTCCGTATTTTGGCATCCTTTTACAGCTAAGGATTAAGGGAGCATTAAAGAAAATTATAACTAAATATATTGCTGGACACTTCACACTGCGCTATCTAGCCCCAAACTAAGCAAAGTTTGTACTATGGGAACCAGATAACTGATAGAATACCTACATACTTTTTTTTGTAAATTTATAATATATAGAAAAACAACCAGACCCGGAACAGATATCTGTAGATCATGCAAACATTTTTTCCGTGGCGGGAATCGAACCCACTACCTCCTGCGTCGCAGCCGGCTGTTCGCCCACTACGCCACGGAGGTCATCTAATTAAATATTAGTAATAGGTAATTTCGCATTCTCTTGTACAATCTTTGACACCCCGCTTCACATCGATTTTACAGGTTTTTCTAAAACCTTCCTACAAAACTCTAAAAGATATCGCTTTTCAAAATCTGGTGTTGATAAGCGGGTATTCACTATTCCATTATTATTATTTAATACCGTCACACAAAATAAATAGTGATAGGAGGACTTAATGCTAATACTTTATCTACCAGTCATCCTGATCGTGCTAAAAGAAGATTCTAAATGTACAATTAAACGTAGAACGTATTTTACGCACTTACTGGACGCACTGGAAGTGGTATATGCTTGTAATGTACCTACTTTCTTAAGATGGCTTGGATTCAAGTTATTCTGGATCGACTAGAAGTTTTATATCGGTACTAGCTGAACGCCCGTGACTTCGTACGCGTTACACTACTAAATGTGTAGGTAGGTAAACTAGAAATAAAGTTAAACTCGCTGTTGCAACTTGACTTGACTCCCCATTTTTATCCAATGGGACCTGTTTTATGAGATAAAAAGTAGCATATGTGATAATCCAGATTATAATCTATGTACATACTAAATTTAATTTAAATCGGTTCAGCCGTTACGACGTGATTGAGTAACAAACAAACAAATAAATAAGCAAACATCCTTACCATTTCAAATTTCGAACTCTACGTCCCTATGAGGCCGTGTCCTAAAAGTGCATAACCTCTTTAAGCTTAGATGCCTTAAAATGAGGTACTAATAAAGTACGGTGACTTTCAAGACATTCCTATTTTAAGAATAATTGCTTAAGTTTGTATGTGAGTTCAACCTTTTTTGAATAAAATCGAATTGAGTTTTCAAACATGTATCAATATAAAATGTAATTTAAATCAAACGCACTAAGGAGTGTTGATATCAACTTCGAAGCAAATCGCCGCCAAAATAACTTTCTACCCTTTTTTAACCCCGTCAGGGAATGAATTTCAATAAAATACGAAACACGTCTTCCACGGACCAAGGAATAACGTTGTCCCATACAAACTTTGCCCCCATTTTCACCTCCTTAGGGGTAGAATTTCGGAAAATCCTTTCTTATCGGATGCCTACGTCATACAAAGAACACACCCTCCAAGTTTCAGGTCTCTACGATCAGCGGTTTAGGCTGTGCGTTGATCCGTCAGTCAGTCATTCAGGACAAAACATTTTATATGTATAGATGTTATGAGCCTACAACTGGGTTATAAGCGTTTTCATAATAAGATGCATTTTTATGTGCTGGAAGAATCAATTTTAAGATTTAGTTAGTCTATGGAGCAGGTTCTCAATTCGTCGGTTTTTTAAGTATGTTCCCGTATTACTTTAGACGCCTGGACCAATTCGAGAAATGTTTTTTTGAAGTTATACTTCTTTTGGCGCGATGGAGAAAATTGATGAGAGTGAATTTTTACGATGCGCGCGCACACCGACACCTAAATTTAACAGCATGAAGTTAGTTCTAGGTGGTATGAAAATTGATAACTATGTTCAAGTTGTATATTCTAGTATTTTTATATGTAGAACACGTGTTTCGTAAGGGTACAATTAAACAGTGTGAATAAATAAATATTATTTTGGTGTTTTTATTAAATCAATTTCATATACGACGGTGATACTAATAATTTATTATTTATTTAAATAAAATCTTTTTGATTAATTTTAATATTTATCGTTAATCACTACTGCATTTTAGTTATTTTTTTTCCATACGCCAAAGAAGTATAACTTCTAACGCGTGTACATAAGTACACACACTCTTTATTTTGTGTAAAAAGGTTTACTTCCCAGGTCCAATTGGCACCAAGTCAGGATCTGGTGATGGGATCCCAAAAAAATCGAGGGCAACCCTCAAATACTATAGGGACGCAATTCGGTTTTATGTTAGTTACCTCAGAACTCCGTTATTTATGAACCGATTTAGAAAATTATTTTTTATTTGAAAGGATGTACTCGTAGTTTCATGCTGGTATCGTAAACATTTCATCAAAATCAGTTCAGTAGTTCGGTTCTGACAAATATATTTTTGTTAAAAAGTTACTAAAGCGAATAAAAAATTTCTAAGAAAGCCTTCAAATACATAATTCAACAAGCACGTAATCCAAAACCATAATACGCTGAAGTAATACTCTCTTAAAACTTCATCAAACTTTCAAATACGCCTTGACTTTTCCCAAGTTAATATACTTTACTTCAGCTAAGTGCCATCCCATTCATTTCATAATCACCAGGATCTGTATGTACTTTGAAATGAGTTTAACTCATTTCCCAAACCACACCACACAAATTGTCTCCAAATTCTCGGACCGTAGCACTCGTAAAATACTTTAACCTTAATAAAAGCAAGTAGTTTTTGTGGACACCTTTTGTGCTATTGTTTTATCAACAATAGATGACGAAATGTATCATATTTCGGGTCCATATTTGCAACATGTTGCTACACTAAAGCACATTTGGTATAAAAGGCTCGTGAATTAGGCCCTCCTAATAGAAATTTCATTGTTTACGAAACTTGAAGAAAACGAAATCATGGGTAATTTGTGGAAATGCTTCGTCGGATCGTGTTTATTAAAACTGGAATGTAATGTAGCTGAATTAGAAATACATTTGTCGTCTTGTTGTTTTGGGTATTATTTATGAACTAGTGGAATTAAGATAGATATATACATACATGTATATATCCATTATTATTACATATACGGGATTTATCAATTACAATGTTTCGGTTCAATTCGTGAACCGAAGGTTAAGGGTAGGGTAAGTGCGATCCGCTCCGAATAACCTCTCGCCTCGCACTGCGCGCCACAGCCCCCTGCGCACTGCGCACAGCGCTGAAGACATGCCCTCCAGGCTGGCGGTAGAACCCGTCCTGGAGGCCATGTCTTCATGATGCAAGCGACAGAAGAGTGAGTGAACCTGGTAGATACATAATATAGTTAGTGCTGTGTGTTTGCCTGAATCGAGTACTACCGAAGAGACCAACAGTGATGATAATGATGATGATGCAGCCTGTCAACGCGCTGGGCCATCGTTGACTCAATCTCCACCAACGCGCCCGTCTACTCGTGCGCAGTGGGCTGCGGCGCGCAGTGCGAGCCGAGACGTTATTCGGAGCGGATCGCACTCACTTTGATGAAGATTCACGAATTGAACCGAAACATTGTCGGTCGATACACCGATAAGACGGCATGTGATAAATCCCGTATTTATAATAATGATTGAAATAAATCACGAAAGTTTTTTAAGTAAAATAAACCTTAATGTACATAATACTGATTACAAAATAATATACAAAGAAAATACTTAAAATATAAAATTAACTTAAACGTCAAAATTTTAATATCTATTAATTTTTTGATCAATTGGGGCAATTTCTGTCACAACCTATTTTATTATCTACATTCAATATGTTATGAGTAAGCTTTTTTTAAATTTTTGTTTATTCTGACCTATTTTCCTACAAGCCAAATTTCTGAGCCAAGTACTAAGTTTCATTGCTTCTGACCCCCAAAATCTAGTTCTAAACCATATTTCTTTAAAGTTTTGAAATCAATTCTCAAGCTTTTATCTGAGACATGGCAATTCTCCAAGAAGCTTTAGTTTTTGGCAGCTTTATCTTACAGCGATAATGGAAAAATTAATTAATGATAATTCTTTATTCAATATAACAAATAATCTGTACACATTACATATCTACGAACTTAATGCTTATTCTCTTCCAGTTAACCTTTGAAGAATAAGAGGTCAATCTTTGAGTAGGACTGAGTTAACAGTTTCGTCTCCAGAGTAATATGGAGCAAACGAGAGTCCGTTATCTAATTGTAATGGTGCTCTCACACAACAATTATACAACGCTATATAACGTATGTAGTATAATAACATTTTCTCGTTTTATAAAGTTTTATTCCTTCATCATATCCGCCCCAGGACGTCCACTGCTGAATATAGGCCTCCCCCATAGATTTTTGAAGTGAAAACTTCTTTAGGCGCGTTAAGCATTTTTTGTGATGGGAAAAAACCATTGAACTCGCGACACTGTTACCGACACCTGCCACTGACTACCGACACTGACTGTTACTGACACCTCAGTATTTATAAGTATCTGTAGTGTGGTCTGCTTTTTTTCAAGTTTTCGCTTGAGTCGGCACTCCCGGAGTGCTACTTTTTTTCCTTTTATATTGCTGGACATTTCACACAGCGATATCTAGCCCTAAACTAAGCAGAGCTTACTATGGGAATCAGATAACTGTTATAATACTTATATATATATATTTAAATACATACTTATAGTATATAGAAAACCATCCAGACCCCGAACGAATATCTGTAGATCACAACGGCATCCACGGGGATCTTGGAAAGCTGCATCCATCAACCCAAAATCCTGCTCCGTTACTTCAAGGAGCTAGGATGGCTGGGGTCAGGTTAGAGGGGCGGGGAGGGGTAATGCACAATACACCCCAATGCGGCCCCCACCCTAGAATTAGAATCTGTAGATCATACAAACATTTGTTCCGCGGCGGGAATCGAACCCGCTACCTTCTGCGTCTCAGCCGGTTATTCGTCCACTGCGCGACGGAGGTCGTCAGGATCCCTTCATCGTATCAACCACAGGACGTCCACTGCTGAACATAGGACTCCTCCATAGATTTCCAGAGAGTCCGATCATATGCGGCCTGCATCTAATTTCTCCCAGCAACCTTTATAAGGTCGTTTTCCATCTAAGGGGGAGCCATCCTACGCTGCGCTTTCCAGTGCGTGGGCTCCACTCGAGAACTTTTCTGACCCAAACGGCCGTGAGTTCTTCGAGCTATGTGCCCTGCCCTTGGATTTACAATGTTACAAATGGTACAAGATGACTAGCGTGAAAATATAGCGTGGGTTGCTATCATGCTGGTGCAAAACTAATAGATCAAACTACCGTGCCAGTGACACGCCATTTCACCATAAAACCCGCATGTGTCTGTCACTCTAGCCTGAATATTACGTGAAACTTTCCATGGTATAAATTATATTAAAATACAACACATCGTCGCACGTCAAGAGAAATGAGATATAACCACAGAAAACCATGAACTCTGAATATTTATCTTGTCTTTTTTTTAAAGTTATTTTATCTTTGAAACAAAATGCGCTTTTTTCCGAGCAAACACGCAATTTAGTAGTTTATGCCCATACTAATAACACTTCTTTTTAATAATGCTCACATCACTATGCTTAACTTCATAAAATTAACTTGTTATCTTCCTAAATAAATAAAATAAAATAATACTTACTATATTCTATTCTAATAATATTAAAAAGAGGACAAGTTTGTAATGGGTAATATCCGGAACTACTGAACCGATTATGATAATTCTTTCACTGATAGAAAGCTACACTTCCCCTGAGTGCCTAGTGCGCAGGTTTCAATGAGCTCTCATTATTTGTAGGATTGAAGAGCCACATTCAAATTTTCAAAGAAAAATCACATAGTCATTTCGAGTGTTGATGTGGCTCAATCGTGAATTACTTATGAACAGACAGCGTCGGTCACTAATGGTAAACATCTGCATTAATTATTGAAATAAACACTTTTAGAAGGATGATTTCCAAACAAACTTTTTAATTCAATATTACACGTCGTGTGTTCAGGTAAAAACTTTATTGATGAACAAACGTTTGGAAAATAATTCTACAAGTTTTTATCAAACTAATTGGCAGTGGTCGAAATTCGACGGTAATTCACGGAAGGTTGCTCATTGCGAACAACATGGCGAAGCGAGATCTCCAATGTAAGTATGTATGTTTGTTTATCCGAGGATAACTTTCGAAGCGTTTATCCGATCATCGTAAAATTTGGTATATAGGTAGGGAGTGATAGCACAATTTTGGTATTACTAAATTAACTAAAAATGTGGAGTTGAGATATTGGGATTCAAGAGGGGTAAAAAAATAATTAAAATGTGACTATCCAGTCAAATGGCACGTCTAATAAAAGGTCTTTGTGAGTACATTTCGACCCCGTTTTTAGATTTAATTTAAATTTTGAAGTTTTGAAGTTATTAGACATAATATAAACTGAACTTTGACACAGGGTACACCAGTGAGTACACCACCCACAGTGCTGAAGTTTAGTATGCGTGTAGCTTTAGTGACACAAATATAGGCAAAAGTCTGAAATCTAGAACAACTGCAATTTATACTCAAAAAAACAAATAACCGATTTACATGAACTCCCGTTACCTGTAATTTGAATGAAACTGTAGGTCTAGTTATGTGGTTATGCATTTCGTGGCACTATTTTGATAGTCGAAGATTACGAATAATATTTTTTTGTTTTTATTTGAGACTCGCGAGATCTCACTTCGGGGCGAACTACTAGTTTTATTATTCGTTCCTCCTTGGTCAATCTCACACAAAAAGGCGTACAAAGTTTTCTCTTCACGTTTTATAAAGATCTTTAAACATGCAGGCACCAGTTAGCGACGCTATCTGTTCATGTCATTGTGTCAGAGTCAGATATATATTAGAAAATATTAAAACTTAATAAATGCCTGCACATCGGAAGCAACCAACCAACGTAAAAGCTTCCTTATATTGTTTCATGGGGAAGTGGCTCGTAATAGCCTATTGTCTACAATGGACAACATTATGGATATGGTGGTTAGGTAGATTATGTGAGTAGACTGTTACGGCTGACTCACTAGAGAACAACGTGAAACCGTACGGCCAATGTTTTGTTTTTTTTCTAAGAAAACAATCTTGAAAGGAGTTTTAGTATTCTGAAATTCAGAACGAAATTATCAGCTTATAGGTACAGTCGCGTAGTGATGCGTCTGGTTAAAATGACGTGAGATCAGAGCTGGTGCAGTCAACCTTCAAATTTTTAAACTTTTAAAACAAATTTAATAACGTAATTAAATAAAATCTTTATAAAAAACCTACTATAAAAATATCGGAATATTTAGATGATAGAGAAGCTTGGGATTGATATTGCTTCAACTCGTTCAAAATGTTACAATTTAGACGTAATTTATTTTCTGTATTGTTATGTATTCTAAAAGGATCATTAAAAAAACAACCAGCCTTGTTTCTTGCCTTTCTTTATTAGCTTGGTCGCGAAGGAACAGGCAGTAAAATTGACGTTTCAAAGTGATGCTTGTGATTTTAGTGAATAAAATTTTTGACGTTTACTTGACATAAGTCAACGCTTATGCATTCCAGTTCTGCGGGCCAATGCAGCCAGTGTCATGGGGACAATTCTGCCTGGTAGTGATCTAGACCAGTTGAGCTATCTATAGATCGTCTGTAACGGTCTTTAGATGACTCAAATGTTTCAATCGTTTTATGAGATTGTAAAAAAACTGAATATTTTTCTGAAAAACTACTTAATAACAAGACTTTGGGAACACAAGCGACGTTTTTATTTTAAAAATTAGCCCATTTATTTTCAGTTTTACTTATTTATGTAGATAATTATTGAACAACCAATTAAAAGCACAGTATACAAAACTAAAACAATACATAAACTAGATAACCGCGCAGATAAACAATTAACTTGCCTAATAGGTAATGGCTATAACAACAGTTACTGCTACAGTTAAAGATAAGTCTTGCACGAAGAGTGATTTTGAGCTGACAATAGAATTCAATTTAAAACAAAGTATTGGTTTTTTGTGGTTGGTTTTTTTATAATTACTATATTTAATCTACGAATACAACCCAGAGTTTTAAGAGTAGTAGAGTTCCTTGTGACAGGACTCGTTCGGGGAAGTACTACCACCATACCTATTTCTGCTGTCAAGCAGCATTGCTGTGTTTCGGTTTGGAGGGTATGGTTGCCGGTATGTATGCCTCAAGTGGATGGATGCAAAGTAGCGTATCGTAGGGCACTTTTCTAAGGTGCGTGACCTGCGAGGCAATACTTTGTTATAGGCGATGGTTACCACTTAACAGCAGGTGGGCCATATGCTTGTTCCATCTCCAATAGTATAAAAATCGAAAAAAAAACTAGTTTCAACGAGCGTAATAGATCGTAGTCTGGAGATAAGACATTAAAAATTATGGTTTATATGCCAAACTGTCAAAGTATCAAGAACAAAATATCAAAATATGTCTAAAACAATATAATTTCGTCAGTTTGTAAACAAACACAAATTATTTTATTTTGATTCCTTAGAAAATAATGTTGACACGGTAAATTGACATTGACAATTCACTTTTTTTATATCAACTGATGACAAAGCAGCGCCATCTTTTAGTAGTTTTGAAAACATGGCCGGGAAAACCCCTCATTAGCAGTTATTTATCATTTATCTTCCTACACTGAACTAATCGTAATGTACACTTATATTTTTATCAAAATAAACATTTGGATTGGCCCCTAAAAAGTTCAAGTTTTGCAGGCCTCGTAGCTTCAAAACGATACCACCACAGATTACGTATCATTAACAATTCTCGAGGTTTAGGTCTGCAAACCTATCGCAAGAGATCCGGACGAGTGTATTTTAATGTAATACCCTCACGTCCCACAAGGTGCTTAGTTCATATTCATTGTGTAAGTAACTACATCTCTATAATCATTACTCTGTAATCTCTTGAATACGGAGCGTAATCTTCAATGCTATTTCTCGGTCGGCTCGTGGCTATAATTTTAATGCGTCAAAACCAGTAGCTATTAAGATCCAGGTTCCCGTTAAATACCAAGGACGCGCCGTATTTTCTGTGGACCTGTACTACTGGTTCGCGATTATGACCTTGTAACATTGAAGGAATAGTTCTAATGCAAATAGTAGCTATCATCATAGTCGGTGATAAGACGTCCATTGCGGAACATAGGTCTACCTCTCACATTTAACTTGACGCGTACAGCTAAGGTATGGACCACTTTACCGTCATCTGTTTTTCCTAAAGAATACAATCCGGGCTTCTTTAAGGTAAGAGTAAATAGGTTTGTTCTAGATCTTCGTGCTTCATATTAGACGACATTATCGCTTATTATCAGGTGAGATTGTGGTCAAACGAAGATCCATCCAGTTTAAACAAAAATTAAAAACAAGAGTGATCTTGTGCGGTCGCAACAATTTTTATTAGGGTTTTCCATCTAGTGGAGTGGCGTCCAACGCTGGCGCTTTGCAGTGTATGTTCTACACTCGGAATCTTTTCTATCCTTGTCTATTGATCAGCATTTTGCTTTTCAGTCTTTTCCCCATATACTCTCAATCAGTGAGTGTGGTTAAATTGAATTCGATTATTACTTATTTAAAAAATACCAAAATTAAGAGCAACAAACGGTATTTCTATCTATCTTTAAAGATTATATTGCTCATCTAAAAGTTAGGTATATTAAACTAGTCGCGGAAGAATGTTCTCTGTTCCCGTGTCCCCAGTATACAGCGAGCGGAGGAACGCCGTAGAGGTTTAGCCGGTAGGAATCCGACACACCGCTCCCTGGGTTCAGAGCGGTATCCATGAGGATTCTTCCATATAAAAAAAAATGTATATTAAACTAAACTTGTAAGAGGAATAATAAATGTAAATAAAAGCAATACGCAAATATTTGAGCCTGAGCGCATCACGATAGATGAGCTCATGTTCCCGGCTACAACGGTCAAGGAGCTATTGGCGCTTCCACGCATGTTGCTCATCAGGGACGCGACTATACAGAGCTTATGAGTAACCTTCGAAAATCCTTCCACAAGTAGAGGTCCAAGTTTGCGGAATAACCCTTAATAATCGGTCTGAACGAGCATCTGTATTCATAATCAATATGATTTGCTTCTACTGCACTGGCCCCAGGATGTATACATTACTCAGCGAGTTACTACACTGCCAACTCGCCCGCTGGCGGACTGCACGAGACATAAATAAATTCTCAAGTATGTTTTGAATTGCAAAAATCTGGACACTGTCGGTATCGATATTTATGCATCTTGTTAGAATATGAAATTGGAATTATAAACTAAGCGCTGTACTTTTAACCCCTGACGTTAAAAAAGAGGTGTTATCAATTTGACGCCTATGCCTGTTATTGTGTCTGTCTTCTGTGGGCTTTATTAATAGTAAGCTGGTTTAGCTATTCTACGCAAAAAGAGGGATTCAGGAGTTTTAAAATATTAATACTTTTTAGTGTCAATAGTCCGGTTGGTATACCGTTATTGTCTGAAAAAAATTGACTGTATAGAAAAACGAAACATTCACGATTAAAAAAAAATTACCAGTTCCATAATTTGTTAATAACAATTATTTCTTACAACAAGTTAGTGCCACAACCAAAACAAAACTATTTAATAATTATATAGTAATTTTGACATTATCAGTTGTTTTGGTAAATCCTTGCCTACAACCTACAAATAAATATTTTATCATGTGTGTGTGGACTGAGTGGACGGTGTGGATACATGTTTTTTCGGATGTTCAAAGAACTTCGATGATATTCGAGATACATCAATAATTTACTTACTACTGAATGATTACAAAATAAAACCTTGAGCTTAGCTCCATAACTTCCATACGATCTGGCAGTTTATCGATAAATTCGATTTTGCTCTTTTATACTTTACACAGGATCGTAACCACATTACAGAGGCTTTAAGCTCATAATAGAAGCTATTACTGAATTCAATATCATCAAATCCCCCGCTAATTGCTTTTCCATGCATCCCGATTCCCTTTCCGCAGCGGTTTTAATTTCCACCGGCAGTAGAATCTCACATTTCCTTTATGAGCTGTTTGTTTAGTAAATGGAAACGTTATATTAATGGATCTGTTGTTTAATAATACTGTTATTTGCGGATTCAATTCAGTTCAATTTATTTATTTGAACAAAACACAAATACAACTAAAAATCAACACAGATAAAATAAAATACATCTTAATTTATATTAGTGGTCGGTTATTTGCCCATGCCCCCACATTAGGCTTGGGGCCTGTATTGTGAGAACCATTTACGAATATGGGAGGCGAACTTAATGCTATTTTTCAAACTTTCGCGATTACTGTACATAATTATTGATTTCAACCCGTCAACTGAGTCAACCCGTGACCACGACTGTTGCAACACAGCCGAAACGTCGGGATAACAAATAAAAAAGGTATCTACATACGCGATAAATAAATAATAAATATGGCTGGACATTTCACACAGCGCTATCTAGCCCCAAGCTAAGCAGAGCTTGTACTATGTGAATCAAATAACTGATAGAATACTTATATACGTTTTTTTTTTGTAAATACATACTTATAATATATAGAAAAACATCCAGACCCGGAACAAATATCTGTAAATCATATAAACATTTGTTCCGCGGTGGGAATCGAACCCACTACCTCCTGCGTCTCAGCCGACTATTCACCCACTGCGCCACGGAGGTCGTCCTCCCCGTTTTAATCAATAATTATGAACTTAATGGTTTCAATACACTTTATCCTATCACCCATAAGATGTCAATTGCTGAACGTAAACCTCCCCAATAGCTTTCCATAGCGGCCAGCACTCAACGGCTCCCAGCAACCTTCATCAGGTCGACTTTACGTCTAGAGGTCGTCCTACGCTGCGTGGTACCCGATAATCTTTCTGCCCCAACGCCGTCAGTTCTTTTCGGTCATTTATTTATTTTCAGTCAAATGGCTCTTTTCAGGGCCACTGTGGCCTTTAAGTCACTCATTTCCTACTTGGTACATCATTAGTTACTTTTTATTAATATGCTGCGACTCTCTTTCTCTTATCTCATAAACGTATCGTATCGTTTGATAAATTAATTCCTCGAAACATTAATGTTACTAACTTATGAAATTTTTTGGTAGTTTTAACGGTTTTAGTAGCTGCCCTTTGTCTATAGTAGCAACTTTCCACCAAGTGAAAATTACAATCAGATTTTCTAGAATTTTCCTTATTTGAATTAATACACAATCAATGACCGAATAATTACACAGACCGAGAAGAGGTTTCAATTTGGATCCTGATTCTATCATTTCCCTAGAGTATTAACCTCATTCCAGGGTCATAAACATATTACGATTTACGAGCCTTAATCCAAATATTTATATTCTGTGAAATAACAACATGAATCTTAGGCTTTATTTACACGTTCCCTTTGTGACTACATAAGTTTATGCTATACTAACGAAACGCAGTGAAACCCAGAAATTGACTTATTTTTCTCAAAACATTACAAAATGTGTTTGTATATTCGATTTCTAAGTGCTTACTAAAGTAATGAATTGCTTGCTGCACGTGTTGGTTTGTGCTGTAAGAGGCAACTAAACATCGGCGCGCGCAACTTCCGTCACGTGCTGAAAATACACTCTGATCTGTTTTTCCTAACGCTCCAAAAGAAGTATAACTTTAAAATTACTTATTAGTAAAAGATTTTCTGAATTATTTATCGGATTATTTAGATGATAGAGAAGCTTGGAATTGAAATTGCTCCAACTCGTTCAAAAATGTTACAATTTAGACGTAATTTATTTTCTCTATTGTTATGATTCTAAAAGGCTCATTAAAAAGAACAACTAGCCTATTGTTTCTTACCTTTCTTTCCTGGTTTGGTCGCGAAGGAACAGGGAGTAAAATTGACGTTTCAAAGTGATCCTTGTGATTTATTTAAATAAAAAGATTTTGATTTTGACAATAATAAATAACGTTTTACATATTAACAAGTGTTAAATAATGTTTTCTGTGTCCCATGTTTTTCCCTTTTCTGTACTGGTGTGTAAGAGTATTCGTTTTGTAAGAGACCCGTTATCTAGGTATGGTCGAAGTAATTGTCCTAAACAAATAGTCTCTGACAACATCAGTACCGCAAATCGAGATAGAATGGGTAACGGCTCTTATATTTGATCACCAATTAATTTCGCCAAAGAACTCATCACAATAGAGGAGTAAAAAAACATGAAACATGCTTCTATCAATTATGTGATCGTCCTGATAACAAAGGCAGACAAATTAGTCTTAAACCACGGTAATCTAGTTTCTATTCTTAATAAAATAAGGTTCATAGTGAGTAGTGGGATGTAAAGGATTGGGTAGATAAGAAGTGGAAATGTATACTCTATATCAGAGAGCTTAAGGTTGAGAGTTTTGAGTAGTGGATAGTAAAGGATAGAGCTTACATCAGTAGAAAATTGTTATACCGGTACATTTCTATTGTAATGCGTATGACAAAGAAGTGACTAAACCATTATGGTTTCAGATTAAAACTACGATAGACTCAACGCGATGATAGCTGGCAAAAAATAACCTCCTTAGCATTTTTTTGACCATTGTTTTTTTAGTTACCGATGCAAAACTAGTGATTTAATTTTTGATTATGTGTTTTGTGGTAGGCCCAACCGGAGATGGTTAATTAAACTGGATTCTTCTTTGAACTCTTTATAGATATTACTAGCTGTTGCCCGAGACTTCGTACGCGATACACTACTAAATGTGTAGGTATCCTATAAATAAAGCTAAACTCGCTGTTGCAACTTGACTTGACACCCAATTTTTATTCCATGGGAACTGGTTTATAGGGTAAAAGGTAGCCTATGTATCCAGGTTATAATTTACGTATATACCAAATTTCATCGAAATCAGCCGTAATAACGTGATTCTCGTTTGATGTGACTACCTGTATGATTACAAAAAAAAACAATCTCTGTGCTGTGGACCGGCTGAAAAATCAAAATGTGCGGAAAAGGACAAATATTCAAGTGATAACACATTGAAAAACACAATAAAACGTAGGTTAACGTAGGCTAACGAGTTCACGTTTCACGTAACTATTGCGGAGATGACGTCATTATTACATTACTGAGCCGGCGTGTAACTGCCGAGGATATTGTTTGTTTGATTCTCGATGAGGGCTCGGCTGATATGGAGATGGACATTTAAAAAAATACCTTTAAGCGAAAACACAGATGGTGTAGGAATTTAGGGGAGACCTTTGCCCAGCAATCGGATGATTCATCATCATTAACATCTTTAGCCAACTTTACTCACAACTGGGTGCCTTTACGATACAAAAAAAAGGTTTTGAATGGTCAAATGTTCTGAATTATAAGAATGCATATCTAGCACATAATACGTCTAACCGAATAGTTTGAAATACTGTCACCCCCTTGGTTTTTCTTATAATACGGTATTACATTTTTTTTTCATCCTATATCATCCCACTGCTGGGCAAAGGTCTTCCAGGACTTTCGCTCGTAAGCCAAATCCTACCAATCTGTCTCGAAGGCATCGAGATCGTCACGCCAGCGTCTATTAGGCCTTCCTCAGCGCCGTCGCCCGCCTTCAGGCATCTACTGCGTGACGATCGTTGCCCATCTGTCCGGGTGCATTCGTCTTACATGGCCCGCCCAATCTCATTTTAGCCTGGCAGCCTTATTTCCTGCATCAGCAATGCGGGTTTTTAAACGATATTACTATTTAAATATAATTTGTTTTATTTTATCTATATAAAATTGATCTTAACAGTACTTAGTTTTACATAAATATATATTATATAGGGTTATGTTTTTAGTCGAGCAAAAAATATAAAATTATATATCTTCAAAGGTCTACTAGAAGAAAACTCTTATTAGGGTTAAACTCTGCTTACATGCCCTTTTTATAAGTTTTGTAATCTATTTGGTCTTGATAGAGATTCATTCAGTGGCCTGAGGGCTTAGCCAAGTTACAGTCGATTAGCGATGACGCTAGTCGATACGTCCGAAAATGTATGGGATTTGACACATGCTATAGAAATATTACGTCATTCAGCGACAACAAATGTATGTAGAAGTCGAATAGATTCGTGGCGAATGACATTTGGCTACGGGCCCTGGTTCGATAGTTACCTTACCGGTCGTACGCAAATTGTGCAAGTAGTCAAAGAGGACGGATCTCGTGTTTACTCAGAGCCGATGGCAGTTGCCAGAGGAGTACCTCAAGGTTCGATTCTAGGACCCCTACTTTTTATTGTGTACACAGCGGATATTACAAGAGAAATCCTGAACTGTAAATATCATTTGTATGCTGACGATGTTCAGATTTATATATCTTTTAAGCCTAATGACGTGGTGGAAGCCGCTCATAAGATCAATGACGACCTCGATAGAATAGCTAGATGGACTCGTAGAAACGCCTTATTGCTGAACGCCTCCAAATCAAAACACTTGGTGCTTGGATCGAAATGCCAGGTTAGCAAAATAATCACATCAAATCCTACTATCTGTATTCAGGGTCAGGTTATCGAACGCGTGAGCGAGGCTAGGAACTTAGGCATGGTCATCGATAGTCGTCTTCGTTTCGAAAAGCACGTCGTATCCTTGGTCAAAAACTATTTTTTTAGATTAAAAGTACTATATCAGATACGAAATCTTATACGGGAGGATGTCCGTATTATGCTAACAGAGAGTCTAGTACTGTCCAAGCTGAACTATGGAGACATTGTTTTTGGTCCTTGCTTACTGGCCTCTACTAAACGCCTTATTCAACGTGTCCAAAATGCGTGCTGTCGTTTCTGTTTCACTGTACCTCCTCGCACACACGTGACTCCCTACATTAATAAAGCTGGCCTCCTTAACATGACGTCTCGTCGTAAGCTTCATTTGGCTTCGCTCGTTCACGAGCTCATAAGGTATAAACACCCAGAGTACCTTTACGAAAAACTTGATTGGTCCTCTTCTCAGAATCCGTATCCCACTAGAGCATCATCTTATCTTCTTATAACCAAACTCCATAAAACTACTGCCTTTAGGGGTAGTTTCCGCTACCAAGCTACCAAGTGCTGGAATAATATACCACCACCTTTGCGTCAACATATTTCTAAACATATGTTTAAACGCAAACTTAAAATACATCTGCTGTCTATGCAAATGGCCTGCTAGCGGAAACCCCACTTCACATACCTTCACTAACAACTATTACACTATACCTACATATAAATACCCACATTGCCTCAATTTATAATGACTACGACTTACCAACATACATACTTATAAATTCAATGTCCCTATATTTCAAATTCTTTAGTTTATATAATTTTGTTTTTTTTTTAATAAAGTCAGATTATCCGGTACTGAATTTAGGAACTGGCGGAAGACGCGCGCTGCGTACTCGTATTTACTAGTGCGTGGCGCATAATGCTGAGCCGGATCCTAGTTTGCGGACGCTCATAACTTGGACGTACCTACTACCTATTTATAGTCTATATTTTTATTTCAATTTTTTGTATGTTATACTTATTGTCGTGTTATTTTTGTAACTGTGTATGTCTTTGTTTTGTTATGTCTGCAAATAAATGTATTTTCTTTCTTTCTTTCTTTCTTTCTATTTGTGTACAAAAATGATTAAAGAAAGTTTCACTCTATACTAGAGTATCCTAACTGGCACAGTTAGTTGGAGGATGTAATGAGTGTGGCAAAAGCCGCTATGTCACTGCGGTAGACGACCTTCTGCAACCCTTGTTTTAGTTATGTCGCTAACTTAGTTGTAGTTTCATGTAACATGCAAATTTTACGATGTTTAAGCGGATGGTTGGTTGTAGACGCTTACAAATTACAATCTACCTTTTCATAATATTAGTTGATCGAGCGAAGCGAGATCTCTAAATCAACTTGGGTAAATCGGCGTTGTATGTATGTATGTTTGTTTGTCCGAGGATAACTTTTGAAACGTTGATCCAATTATCGTGAAATTTTATACGTAGGTAGGTAGTGATCGCACAGTTTTGGTGTGACTATTAATGTAATAAATGAGACTATTAAGTCAAGTGAGACGTCAAATGAAAGGTCTTTATTAGTAAATTTCGACCCTGTTTTTAATTTTAGTAAATTTTTTGTAGTTTTTGAGTTACTATTACTAACCATAATAAAAACTAAACTTTGACAAAACTCACAGGGTACACCAATGACCCCACAGTGCTGTAATTTGGTATACGTATAGCTTAAGTATCACAAATATAGGCAAAAGTCTGAAATACAAAATAACTGCATTTTGTACTCCAAAAAAGAGTAACCACTTTACATATACTCCCGTTACCTGTAATTTGAATGAAACTGTAGGTCAAGATTGTTGGTTTTTATTTCGTGGCACTATTTTGATGTCAAAGATTACGAATAATTTGTATTTTTTTTGTTTTATAGTAGACTCGCGAGATCTCAGTTCGGGGCGAGCCACTAGTTATTCCCACATCATCATCACATATTTTGATAGTCAAAGATTACGAATAATATTTTTTTGTTTTTATGGTAGACTCGCGAGATTTCAGTTCGGGGCGAACCACTAGTGTAGATATTAACACCACACCCATAGCCCCCCAGGCTTAACGCCAGGCAAACTATGCTCCTCACTTCTTCACATAATTAGTTGCTGAATTAATGATTTTCATCGTCATCATATCAGCCAAATGACGCCCACTGACAACATAGGCTATATATTACCAAAGCGATCGATCTTTTGCGGCATGCACCGGGCTCCTAGCAACCTTTATAAGATTGTTCTTCCATCTAGTGGGGGGCCGTCCTTCGATCGGCTTAGCAGTGCGTGGTCTTCACTCGAGACCTTTTCTGTCCCAACGGCCGTCAGTACTTCGAGCTGCCCAATGCCACTTCAGCTTGCTAATCCTTTCTGATTCGATCTCGTAAAGATACCAAGCGTTGCCCTCTTCAAAGCACGCAGAGCGACCTTCTTATGAGGCCCATAGTGAGAGACTACGTTGCTGTGCCATATTTTATCACTGATAACACACACTGGTCAAAGACTTTCCTCGTTTGGAGGAGAAGACGTCTCGTAGTTTCCCGAACACTATCCAGCCCAGTTGGATTCGTCGACTGACCTTTTTCTCGAATCTAACCTAACTTTTCTGTTTATCGTAGATAGACGTACCTGTCAACAACTTTGTGATTAGAGTTCCCTAATGAACTCAATGACCTTAGCTTTTGAAATTACTGTAATATACAGTAGCTAACGGCATTCGATGATGTCACACATAGTTATTGAAAAGTAAATTGCCGCTAACAAGATCAATGCCAAAAAAACCTTCACTTTGTCAACGAAAAAAGTTTAACAAGTGGAAGTTTTATCAAATCATCATTATCCGCGGTAAAAAAATAGATGGTTTGGAAAAAATTGTTTTCCGCAAAAAATCGCCAATTGTATCATGCGTTTTTATTTATCAATGATCGCTTGGAACAATATGGATACCTTCAAAAGGGGTGTCAAAAGAGCTTGTGTCTGCAGTACGAGTAATACGGGAGCGAGTTATAGGTGAGAGTGGTCACTTCACATCAGAAGACCCGTCAGCTTGTCTACTTATTATCAATGAATAATGCTGGATATCTGACACAGCGTTGACTAGCCCCAAACTAAGCAGAGCTCGAACTATGAGAACCAGATAACTGAATGAATCCATACTAATGTGATAAATTCGAAAGTAACTCTGTCTTTCTGTCTGTTTGTTATGTTTTCACGACGAAACGGCTCGACCGATTTCAATGACATTTGGTATACAAGGAGACTATGACCGGGATTGGGACATAGGTAATGATTTTATTGACAGACCACGTGGTCTGTTTCAGCTAGTACTAAAAACTTATCAATGGGATTATACTGAAGATAATTTTTGTAATTACCCTAAAATGCCTGGTATTATAGTAATAAACATGAATTAACAAAGTTTGAGGCAGAAGGTGAACCAACGATCACAGTTTATGCAGCAGCCTTCACACTAGGCAAGCCTGTATCGTGAAAACCAGACAGATGAATTGGCATTTTTGATTGGTGACCTCGGACATCACAAAATTTTACCAATAATTAAAACTTTTACAGATATTTAAAAAAATATATATTAATAATAAAATTAACACTTATATTGAATGAATATAAATCTAAGGAAACATCAAAACAATGATAGCTTTGCTTAAGCTAAAATGGAAAGTCTTTGCGTGCAGAACTGTAACAAAACTCGGCACAATCGGCTGTTCCAGTAGACATATAATTAATGCCCTCCTTATCTCTCCCTTTGAGAGTAAAAGGGCAAACACAGGTGTTTCTTATCGTGTTACTAATTAAAGCGGTAGAGTCGTCTCGAAGTTCAATAGTCGGATAATTTCTAATCAATTTGGTATCTTAGCCACAATCTAGTTAAAGTTTCGTCTTTAAACGTATTGAAAAAAGTTTCTTTGTTGAAAAATTACTTTAAAAAAGCCTCTTATAAATATCATAATCGGAACCGCAAGCAGATTTAAATGAGCCCAATCACAATTTAATTATTTAAAAAATCCATTCAACAGTTCCATTGACTAGCATCCACCTCCATCATGAGACCACCTCCATGTATGTGTTACATATGTATTCCAAATTTCAGCTCAATTGTTTGTAGGGGACTGGTATAAAAGTTGCAAGATTTGACCACATACTAAGAATAAAAGCGTAATTAATTGATGACGTATGAATTATGGAAATAGAAAATTAATTTTCTGATCTCTGGCAATTATTAAAAATTTGATATTGGCACTCTTAGGGCGACTTGCGCAACGATGCCTAAACGTATTTAGTGGCTATATATGATTTAAAGAGATGTCAAATCATATAAATACGTCAAAATTATACATGTTTAGTAGCTAAATACGTTTAGGAATCTTTGTGCAAGCTGGGCTTAAAATTGGTTTGATTTTCATATATCTTAACATTATAACAAAGTAGGGAGTGTTCGACCACTTATAACTCGAGAACGCCGGGCCTGATTTTGATAATTCAAATTCAAAATCGTTTATTTACACTTAAATATAACTTTACAGAATTAATCTAATACGCTATATCTAAAACTTCTACAAGAAAAAAAATACAAATTATAATATACTTACCTACATTCATTATTAACTTATTTCAGGTTAACAAGATACACAAAAAAAAACACAACAGATACACAAATACAATAGGCACTTAAAATAACTAACATAACATAGGTATACATAATTAAATACTCTCACAATAACTGAGACACACTCGCTCGATCGTCTTCCAGTCATCCGCAAGCTGAGGATGGATGGATATAATATGATCTTTGATTTGTTGAATTTGTTTCCACCCCGAATAGCAGAATAACTATTAAAATATCGAAAAAAATCACGCAAAAAGAAATTATGAAGAAAATTCTTGCAGCTAATGATGTCGGGGTGACCGTCATATGCATGTTAAGACGGTAGGAAGTTCGGCGCGCCAGCTAGTCAATAATATAAACACATCCTTAATTTGGTCTTAGCCCAGGAAATTTATATGAAAGAAAAAATTAAAAAAGCCGGTTATATCGTTTTTTTAGTCGGCTAATGGCATAAGGGTGCCAACCCTAATCCAAAGGAAACTAGGGCGGCCTTTCCTCACTTTAATTATTAATATCGAGATTACGTTGATAATTTATAGCTTGCATAGGAATTGGTAACGGTGTTTAATTTACCTAAAGTTATCGTGACTTGCGTGTACAACTTTGTAAGCTTACTTAATGGAAAGGATATACATTCAAACACATTTGTTTTTTATTAGGTTGGTAGAAACGTGTCTGAAAGTCAGAAAAGTGTACACCATAGATTAGGGCGCCAACCACAATCTTTAAGAAAACCATCATGTTTCAAAAGCGTTTTGTTTCAAGCTTGTAGCAACTTTACTTCGATTAGAACCACAACACTTTTAACAATACTGTTATAATCCTTATTATGTTGTATATTTAGTGCTTTCTAGTGATCACACCACGTTCAGTATAAACATTGCGAAAATAAACACGATTTACTTACTTTTTCTGATAATTTAATGTTTTATTAGAGCTCTAATGTGAAACGTTTTGAGTGAACGATTATGGTGACGTCACCAAAACTGCTTCGCCTTTACAAAAATAAATTAAGCTTACTTATTGAGGGTCATGGTACGAAATGTCAGTGTAATACTATTTTAATATTGCTATAAGAGATTACCTGCTTATTGCGTTGGAGTTTGAAAAGTTCAGTACATAGATCGTACTCATATTTCGCCATTTTTACAGAATATTTCTTTATAAGTCAACCTCAACAGTAGTATTTTTGTACTGTTATCCGACACTTGTAGCACAATTGGCAGTGCATCCTCATATCAAGAGGAAGGTGGCGGGTTCAAGTCCCGTCCGGTTCAAAAGTTTTTGAGATAGTTTTAAATACCGTATACAGTTAAAAACACACAGTATACAGTTATGTATTCAGTTAAAAGAAATATTTGGGAAAATATGGGGCTAAAATTACCTACTTAATTAGTGAACAGTTCATAAGTAAAGTACGACATCGATTGGGTGTAATGAGACTTTTAGTGGCAAGTACCTTATCAATTAACTACGAGTATGTAATTATCCAAAACGTGTATTAATCCGTGGATGATGTCGTGGGTACTGCATTTATTTATGTAACGTCTAGCACTATGTTTAACTTCATAATGTTTGGCTGTTTGTCTTCCCAAATAAATAAAATAAAAATAATACGTGAATAAAGGTGTAAGATTAGAAGTAGTAAGATTTATTCAAATTCAACGTTAATCTTCCTTAGGAATAACTTATCAAAAATACTGAAAATAGATCATAAGACTTTGTTATAAATGCTCGACTATTTATACGTTATAGGTTCTTACCAACCCTCATCTAGATCACAGCTTATTATAGAATATCTAGGTCAGTGGATGAGCTCAATAAATATATTTAAAACAGAAGAGTCTTGTGTAAGATGCATAACTAACGTACTGTCCCGTTTTCGTGTTTGTTGTTATAACTTTTTAAATTAAACATTTTTAATACTTCGTTCATTCGCGGTTTGTATATACATATTTTTTTAACCTATACTTTCCCACTGCTTGGCAAAGGTCTCTCTAGGCAAAAATAAGAAAAAAATAATATAAATCGATTTGTACGAAAAATAATGTTCACAATTTTTTTTATTTATGATAAAGTTTACGACGTTTACGTATTTGAAAATTTATTGATAAGAGAAGATTCTGGGTTAAAGTTCCTTCTGGTTCGTAATTTATGGAATGACTTTAAAATCTAGACATTTCAAACTTGTTAACCGATGGAACACGCACTAGAAACCACAGTATAGGACAGCCACCCACTAGATGGAAAGATGATCTTGATAAAGGTTGCTGGGAGCTGTTGGGTGCAGGCCGCTCAAGACCAATCTGGAGATCCGTGGAGGAGGCCTATGTTTTTAAGAAGTTGACGTCCTCTCATAATCATTATCATCATTTATTTCACAAAGTATAACATAGGTAGGTGTATGCTATTCACAGGACGGTATGTGAACACAAAATGATCACTACCGCACACCTTAGGTATAAACCTGTGTTGTGGGAAGATAGTTTCTTTCGTCCGTCTATGGCTGATTATGATGATAAATAAATAATACTGGACACTTCACACAACGCTATCTAGCCCCTAACTAAGCAGATCTTGTACTATGGGAACCAGATAACTGATAGAATACTTATATACATTTTTTTTTGTAAATACATGCTTAAAATATATAGAAAAACATCCAGACCCGGAACAAATCTTTAGATCATGCAAACATTTGTTCCGCAGCGGGAATCGAACCCGCTACCTCCTGCGTCTCAGCCGGCTATTCGCCCACTGCGCCACGGAGGTCGTCGTCGATGATGAGTCGATGAAGTGAGTCAGCTGTTGCTACCCTGTCCTAGGAGAGATTCCGTGAAATAATCTCGCTGCACGGATGTTCATTTCCCCGACAGATTGTAGTTGGAGGACGACCTCATTCCGCCAGACAATCTACCCTCATTCGTGTTTACCTTCCTACTTAGAATGTGGACATTTTCACAGAAAATCAACGGAAAATGGCAATTTTCTACTTTATGTAGGGGATTTCTAATTATTTCTGGGGAAAATGTCGCATAATGAACATTGGGTACAACAATGGCTTATAATATTGTTTTCTGTGTCTTTACTCCATAATGTATTTATTGTACACAAATAGGTTATGGCAAAAATTATTACAAAAATAACATGTACAAAGGCAATTCAGTGATATACAATATTCCAGGAATTAAATAGTTTTTTCAAAGTTTATTGACGGCAAATGCAAGTTTTGTTCAGAATAATAAAATTCCTGTATTGCATTGCCGCAAGATTTACGTTTTTAATTTCGCAGGCTCGCCTAGCTGGCACCGTGTCTGAATACTGTTACAAGTGTTTGGTTTTTATTAGAAGTTAGTTAATATGCTTCATGATATGATTTTTTGCTTTATTTAATTAGTAGAGTGGAGTTTTTTTTGAAGACTTTGGTTTAATTAAAGCTAGGTAGAGTCACAGTGATAGTGAATATGGCCATTTGGTGATAACTTGTGACAAATTAATGATAGTAAAAAATATCGTGAAATGGTTAATTATTAAATGAGATTTAAACTTGTATTAGAAGCGCTATACGGGTGTTAAGAAACTTGTTCACACACGATTATCATGGAAATCATTTATTTGTAAGCGTATTGACTCTTATAAGATTTTTACTCAAACAATGATTGAACTGATTGTAAGAAATGAAAGAATGTAAATAATGAATCAGATGAATAAATCATGAAATAAATCAGATGAATCAGATAAAGATATTCTCTCGAACTTGGATATTTTGTTTTATAACTAAGTTTCACGGATTACAAATTTACACATCTAATGATTTATTTGGAATGGAGTGGAAGGAAGGAAGGGAGGCCTTTGCCCTGCATTGGGACAGTACAGGCTCCAAATAATAATAATAATAATTTATTTAATCTAATTCATTTGAAGCAAAGGCATGTATTTGTCGAGCAATAAATCATTTGCTATCAATTGTACGGCAATTCGTCGAAAGCAAAGCGCGGTATGATTGTAAACACTTTCGCCGTCGCGTGCGCAGATCACATCGCTAACTTAGAGAGCAGCGTTTGGAAATTATAAGTTAGAAGAGAATTGCGTTGCGAGAATGGCGCGTCTGCCCTCTTTTGCATTTTGAACTCTCGCTCCCAGTCAGCCGCTCTGCCCCAGAGCTCAACACCGTATTGGAGTAGGGATTGAACAGAAGCAAAGTAGCAACTCCTAGTCATGTTGGTTTCTAGTGTCACCGACAAGCGCCACAGAGCAAAACATGCGCGTCCGATTCTTTCGCAGAGGTTATTTATATGTAGTTCCCATGTCAACCCTTCATCAAGCTGAAATCCGAGAAAAGGTGTGGCCTTAACTTTGTTTATTACTCTGCCCCCTAAGGCTACATTAATAGGTTCGCAAGATTGAAGTGCATGAAATTAGTTTTCGTAACGTTTGAAAGAAAACCATTATTGCGAAACCACGCATGCAGCTTCCCCGCCCCTATGTTTAATCTGCTCTCCAGGAGTCCCACAGTGGGCGCAGTGACGACAGCCGCGACATCGTCTGCGTACATTAACGTATGCGCGTCGTCTATGCAGTCGGGCAGGTCATTCAGAAGAAGAGAAAACATGATATTAGAAAGCGATGACCCCTGGGCCACCCCAATTGAGGTCTTGAGCGGGTTTGACGCTATTTTTCCACCCTCTCCAACGATGATCTGATATCGGTATGTCATGAAATCTGTCAAAAGTTCCAGGTTTCTTCCTGGACAAGAAAAGTATACTCTGCCTTTAGCAACGTACGTTGTATATATAATTAATTAAATATCTAATCAAAAATTGATGGCAAGCGCGCGATTGAGAAGAGTGCGAACAACTTGAGAAGACAGCGTTGTCTAGGCATCGCAAGACCCAGACAATTTCAGAAGAAAGTTGTCTATCCTTAAATGTCAACGATAGATAAAATTAGGGCTATCGTACTTGGCGTTGTAGACTACTGTCGAGGAAGTCTCGACAACGTTTTTTCCCGTTCACTCTCGCAATCGCCATGCTCGAGACGGTCGAGAAGTGTCTTTTTCGTCCGAAACAAACTCAAGACTAAACCCTTCTCTACAGTTACTGTGCTAGGCCTACAGGAGAGGTAGTCAGCTTGACTATCATCAATAAAAAAAAACTAGTATATTCTGTTTTTGGAAAACCACCATTAATATCTAACCTCGTTCGAAGCTACAAATGTACGCTACCTTACGAATAAACCGGTAGCGGCCGAAGCGGCGATATATTGTGAGCAATTTATCGCTCTTCGCATTTGTGAGTTGAAAGACGGCACGAAATACGGGGCTAGGATAAAACAGTATATTTGTTAAACAGTACTGTAAGTTGTCCCAATCATGTATAAAAAACATCATCCGGGTTTTGTTGTATGTTTTATTAGTACAAGCTGCGCTAGTTTATCAATTAAAACATTACTCTCCTTCTGCGCAGTCCGTTAAAAAGTATCCAATACCCGTTATCATATATCTATGTATATACCAAATTTCATCGAAATCGGACCAGCCGTTTAGTCTGGAATAGTAACAAACAGAGAGACACGAGTTATTTTTAAATTTATAATACTAGTAAGAATTTCTAGGAGATATTGTAAAGATTTAATTTTGCTAAAATGTATTACACGAAAAATGGTAGGTAATTCTTTGGAAAAATATAAGTACCGTATTTTTTCAGGTACGCTTTTAATAGAATCATTGCTTGCAATAATATACTAAGTCCATATAATTTCGAAAAAAAAGAGTGTGTGTACTTATGTACACGCGTTAGAAATTATACTTCTTTGGCGTATGGAAAAAAAATAACTAAAATGCAGTTATGATTAACGATAAATATTAAAATTAATCAAAAAGATTTTATTTAAATAAATAATAAATTATTAGTATCACCGTCGTATATGAAATTGATTTAATAAAAACACCAAAATAATATTTATTTATTCACACTGTTTAATTGTACCCTTACGAAACACGTGTTCTACAATTAAAAATACTAGAATATACAACTTGAACATAGTTATCAATTTTCATACCACCTAGAACTAACTTCATGCTGTTAAATTTAGGTGTCGGTGTGCGCGCGCATCGTAAAAATTCACTCTCATCATTTTTCTCCAACGCGCCAAAAGAAGTATAACTTCAAAAATTATAAAATAAATGTTTCAGAATCACTTGTGGTCTAATAAGCCGAACCCGGAAATGATGGTTTTACTAGATGGTTGAACATTCCTACTCAAAGAAACATTGGACTTATGATTATCTACTTACGAAGACTGTGTGCGTTTACTGTGTATAATTGTTAAGTAGTTACACTACTTAAATTTAGTTTTACTATGTACCTTTTCTTAACACGTTCAGGGCTTTAGTTGTCAATGTCTTTATACGAGCCTCTTTCTCGGTGTTTATTGGTTTATTTTATTGTTTTCACGTAGTATATTTAGACTATTACAGTCGTTTCAGGAAACATAAGCTTCTGTAACTATTAAAGTGTTAAATGGGTATAAAAGGTGTTCCATATTATCCCGAGAGGGGCGATTCTCAACACTTACCAACAAGTTTTAATGTTCTACGGCTTTTGTGAATTCGATAATACTCATTGAAGTGATTTCATGGTATCAGTTAAAATTCTGTTTAACAGCTATTTTAGGTCAAAGACTTTAAGTCAATCATTACAGTTCTAGAAATTTAACCTGAAAAATAATTATACAAATATTTATTGTATGGAAAGATGTTAATTTTCATGTTCCGGGATACTCTGTAGAAGGAAAGCTCATGAGAAGATTAATAGTGTGAAAGGCGATGTGAGTAAATTAAGTGACTTCTAAGATAAAGCTGATAAAGGGTTATGTGCTGGTCAGTCTTATGCTGGGCTTTCCAGTTGACTCGATAACCTTGTTGCTTCAACAGCCATCAGTTCTTTGAGTCTTCAAGAAGTGGTCATCCGGAACATATGACGTCATAATAACGATATAATAAGCATAACTTATCAATGTAATTATCCTCGCATTTGTATCTTACCTAACGTTTATTTTTTAAAGTGAAACTTTTATTACATCGTCTCAAACTTTTTCGTCTGTGTGTTGCATGTCGCGTGACGGTCGGCTGCGGAGTAGGGATAAAGTGAAAGGCGCTCGTCAGAGCAGCCGAGGCCAATATGGCGGCGCCTATAGTTCGCATCAGCTGACCGTGTAGTGTATAGACTATTACTCATTTGTGCCAACGAAAATTTTTAGTTAAATGTCTATAATGTGGAACAAAGTTTCACTTTTACCGTGGTTTCATAAAACCACACAATCCTTTTTTTTTTAATTTAATTTGAACAAAACACAAATACAATTTAAAACCAACACAGATAAAGTACAATAATAATAGTTTTTCACAATAGTGGTCATTAGGCAATGCCCCCCCCCCCACACTAGGCTCGGGGCCTGTATCGTGGGAACCGTTTATGAATATAAACATTATAATATAATATTAAATAAGATTTAAAAGACCGGGCGTTACATAAACAGCGCTGGAGGTGTATACATACATAATTTACATACTAGACAAAATAATACATGATAAAACTGTGCATGGTAGAGGGCGGGGTAGGTAGGGGGATCAATTGAGGGGTGAGTTAGTCGGGGGGGGGGGGGGGGCAGAACTTATAGTGTAACTGTTTGATGTTCCAAAATAAAATAGCTGCCTTAGTCGTTCTTTGATAAAAAAACGTGTGTGTACTTATGTGTGCACGTAAGAAGTTTGTACTTCTTTGGAGTAACAGAACAAAAATAACTAACCGTTTGATCCCGAATGCCCGAACTCTTTTTTTTTGTAAAAGGAATGATAAATTTATAAAAAAACTACTTTGAATTACTTATGAGTTTCATGGAAAGTTGAGAGACAGTTACCAGCTAACTTGATCATGTCGCTTTTATGTTGTCGGTGCGCGCGCGCATCGTAAACATTACTCTCATCATTTCCAAACGCGCCAAAAGAACAATAACTTCAAAAGTTATACAAGTTGAAAAATAAATGTAATTTAACGAAAAATAGTAGTTGATCGAGCGATATCTTCAAATCAACTTGAGCGAATCGGCGTTGTATGTATGTTTGTTTGTCCGAGGATAACTTTCGTACCGTTTATCCGATCATCATGAAATTTGGTATATAGGTAGGTAGTGATGGCACAATTTTGGTGTGACTCAATGAGCTAAAAATGTGTGGGGGGCTGTTGAGATATTGGGGTTAAAGGGGGGGTAAAAAAAACTAAAATGGGGCTATCTGGTCAAATAGCACGTCTAATAAAAGGTCTTTATAAGTCATTTCGACCCCGTTTTTATTTTTATTGTAAACCTTGTAGTTTTTAAGTTATTAGCAATAATAAAAACTGAACTTTGACAAAATTCACATGGTACATTTTTACCCCACAGTACTGAAATTTGGTATGCGTGTAGCTTTAGTTACACAAATATAGGCAAAAGTCTGAAATCCAGAATAACTGCAACTTCTACCCTAAAAATGTAACATATAACATGAACTCCCGTTACCTGTAATTCAAATGAAACTGTAGGTCAAGTAAATTGGTTATGTATTTCGTGGCACTATTTTGATAGTCAAAGATTACGATTAATATTTTTTTTACGGGAGACTCGCGAGATCTCAGTTCGAGGCGAACCACTAGTTTAAAATACCTATCTTTAAAATACGGTAAACGCACCCATGATGGAGATGCAAATGTGCTGTAAGACGATAACTTATGGTGTTAGTTTTGTAATTTACGCCTCTTTACATGGAATATTAGTTATTCGAATGTGTGTAGAATGTTAATGTCGTAACCTCGCAATTGTTGTTATTCGCTTTTCCTTGCCTGTTATTTTAACTATTTCTACCGCTAACTACGTTTGTAGGAGAGATGTTTATGTACCTATACATTTTTATAATTTTTGCAAGTATTATTAAAGAAAACGCTGAGTTGTTACGTTAAGACTAGTGTTTACGTCAACCCGGAGGTTTTCCCAGTCTAATTCAACATGAACGCCTTCAAGAGAGGTATAATAGTGGCATTAAGTGTTAGGCAACGAGTCTGGTCACCAGGTAATTTTTTTTTATTGTGGTATTGATGATTTGGACATAGCATCAACAATTACGTTGTACGAGTATGTGCTGTGTCAAAATGATTAGGTCATTTGCAATAAAATCTAGTAAAATTCAAGTTTCAATTTTATCGCTTTTTGACGACCTCCGTGGCGCAGTGAGCGAATAGCCGGCTGAGACGCGAATTCGATTCCCGCCACAGAACAAATGTTTGCATGATTTATAGATATTTGTTCCGAGTCTGGATGTTTTTCTATATATTATAAGTATGTATTTACAAAAAAAACGTATATAAGTATTCTATCAGTTATCTGGTTCCTATAGTACAAGCTCTGCTTAGTTTGGGGCTAGATAGCGTTGTGTGACATGTCCAGCAATATTTATTTATTTATCTTAAAGCTTCCAGCGTTCTACGCAGATCACCAGCGACGACCCATCTGTTGCTAGATGCACACTTTGGATAGATAGTAACCACCTGACTTCATACCCCCACAAGAACAATTTCCACCAGGACACAATCTGCCATGGCTAGAGTGGAAGTCCTTAAATAGGCTTCGCACACAGGTTGGTCGCAGCAGAGTCAATAATAATGGGGATTCAGGGAACGTAGCCTAACGCAATGCGATTGTGTGATCCTGCAGTCGATGAAACAACTGCTATTGTGGCTCTTGTGTCCGAACACCTGCACCGAGGAAGATTTCAAAACGGCTGCTCCTGACGCCATCAATGTGGCCAACACAATAGAAATATTTGACACGCCAAGAAGATTTCGAAGCTTGTCAATAGTTTAAATATTGAAACAGTTGACTGAAGTCGGATACAATTGAAAGAATCGGTGTTTAGATTGTATCACTGTTTTTGTAAAGGTCATGGGATAAAAAAAATAAAGAAAGAAATAAGTGTTTTAGAAGAACCTTCAAAGAGATTCCAGGCATTTTGTATTGAAATGAGAAGTAATAAGCATACATAAATAGCTACTAGTTATTTGACATATCTGTATTGTATTAAGTACAGTCGCCTACGGCAATGGTCGTAATAAGTGTCAGACTACCGATCAAGATTTAAATAAAAACGTATTGTAACTGCGAAATAATGCTGCACAAATCTTGCTGCGACACGCCCAGGCCAGATAAGCCTGGTTTATAGTTTGAGGCTGTACTTATCTCTGAAGTCATTCGCAGGTATTGTCAGGTTCGCTGTCAGATGAGTTTACAACTGGCAACAGATCATAAAGTGTGTACGGCGCGGCGTTCAGCAGGTTACAATTGTATGGCCCAGGAAATGTACCTGTCTACCTAATTGGAGATATGATAGACCATCAATCTTTTTTGAACTGCATTCGCCAGACATTTAATGGTACAATGGGACAATATTATTTGATCCTCAAGAATCTAATTTATCTGTTGTAAATCTGTGTACTTTAAAAAAATATTTGGTATTCAAAAATAATATTTGATAACCTTTTTTAATTATTGGTCTAGATGTATGGGAGAACTGACACTGAGCTATAGTGTTATAAAAAAGCGCGGAGCCAGAAGCTCGCGTGGAAGGTCCTGAGTGGAGCAAGTCGGAGGTGACGAGCGAAGCGAGCCGTTGACCTCCGTAGCGGAGTGAAGGTAGAGTGGGTGAAGCGACACTCAGGGGCGACCACGCGAGAGTTCTGGCAAAGCCCACCCCAAAAAACTACGGTGGCGTTAATACGTAAGTACCCATTTGTTACTTACGTACCGCCACCGCAGCTACAGATTTGGCGGTTTTTAAGTGCTGCCAAAGTTAAAAATGTATCAAACTTTATTATTAAATGCTTATTTCTCTTAGTTTTGAGAACCAACATGGATCTATCAAACATAATTCCTACATCGCAAACATTTTTTGTAGCTCCAAACAGATTAAAGTTACGTTTTTATGATTTATTTTATGTATCACTAAAAGAGGATCAATCATTAAAAAGGATGACCGATTGTATTTTTTTGTTTGCTGTTTTTTCAAAATTAAAAAGATTATTTAAATACATGCCGATATTAATATCAATTTAAAAAACAACAAACAAACAAAAAAGAAACAACTAGTTGACTCAATTGAGGTTACCAAACGAATCCTAGTCCAAACTAATTTATTTTCTTTTGCATTCAATGCGGAAGAAGAATATCTTTTTATTGTTTGCCAGAATTAAGGAGAGTAGACTCACATAAAAGTCAAATCAGCACATAAAATATGATTAAAAAAATAATCCTGTCTGAAAAGTTTCGGAACCTAGGCTGTTCTCTCAAACACATTATTATGCAATTACTCAATTGATACTTTCGCAGTAGTTTTAATGTTAATTACCTTAATACTTATGCATGTTTGGTTTAAGCGAATAAATCCAAAAGGCATGCAACCACATACCCACTTAAATAAATTTAAATCGTCAACGGTAAAATGAACGATGGGAGATAGCGTTTGCGAAATGCATTACATTGCATAATTCCCACGTGGTTCCGGGAACGGCCATCAATATTACTAAAATGGTTACTTATTTGAGCCAATTCATCGTTGAAAGCCACAGCGGTGGCTCTAATAGTTGGTGTAATTCGGTGCTCTGTTTATTTTTTTTGTTTTGTTTTGTCTCTACGAAGGTATAGCTAAAAAATATTGTTCGTAGTAAAATATTGTTTTTTTAATTGGTACTTCAATTTGAAACCATTAATTTTTACACTTGTTAAATTAATTTGCTAGTATTTCCAATCATTAAAATAATAGAATATGAATAATAATAATCTTTATTTTTATTATTTCTTTGTATGTTTAATTTTGTTTGGTGTGCAATAAAGAGTATTCTATTCTATTCAGTTCTATAAAATAATGGTATGGTAGAGTATGAGACCGGTAAACGAGTGAAATTATTTTTCATAAAGTAGATTTATTTTCAAAATTATTTAAATGTAAGTATATTAAATAATATTAGTTTTTATAATTTCGAACAACGTTTAGTTTACATTTATTTATACCTAAGACTTACATAACATATTAATTACACATAGGTATTTTTTTCGACGACGAGTTATTTTTTATTTTTATTAAAATATATATATTATATTAAATAACTTGCTAAGTCTGTATTAGATGCTTCCGCTCTGAACATATTTAAGGCAAAACTGAGAAAATTGCTTATAGATAAAGCTTAATGTAGTTGTAATGAATATTTAGATATCAACAATCTTGTTTTTTACAATATATAACTAAGTTAATAATTTTTACATTGTTATAACCTACAATTAAAATGGAACCTACTAATTAAACTCGACATTGCGCATGCGTAAAACGCTGAATATGACTGCACTTATACTATTTAATACTAAACACCTTATACGCCTTATACCTATAACACCCATATTACGCAATAAATAAATTTGTATTTTGTAGTCAAACCTAAGTATTTAATGAGCCCATGTGATTCAAATATCAAAGATACCCAGCTGCATATCTTGCACTGCGGCATTACGGTACCCAGATGCATCAAGCGAGTCTGAGCCGCCGGTAGACCACCACTCGTAAATTATTTATCTCTACCCCCTTCCCTTAAGGCTCTTGTGCACTTGCAATCTGGCGGAATAGTAAATCACACGAAATTAATTTCTTGGAAGAGATTTTTGTAGGAAAAAGATTAGGTAAGATTATGCGATGATCTGTACGCTGTAGTTAGTAGGACCCTACGTCCAGGGGCCCAATTCTGCTAATTTATAAGAAAAACTATTATGGAGCCATACCATTATTAAACGATTATGATTGTTATTCCTGTCATATGCTACCGAATATTCAATGGGGTTGTCATAGCAACGGCGGTCATGAAAAAGATTGTGTTAGTAGAATACCAAAAGGTATCTATAGTGGCGATTTTTCGACGATACCATAGTCATAGTGAAGCGATTGGTTTAGTAGAATTGGGGCCCAGGATTCGATTGTTATATGATGATGATGGTAATAATGAAAGATATAGATCGTGGGACTATGTGTATTTTAAAGAAGCTGTTTCTAATCGATAATAATTACCATTGCCATCGATTACTGCTACCACTTCCTGCTACAACTTGTAAATGATAGTACGATGAACATATGCCCTTGTACAGAACACTCATTAAGAACTCTGCTACCAAATATCTGGGAATACGATTTCTAGAGAAATTATTAATCTGATTAAAGTTTACATTTCAATCAAGTGTATACTCTTTCTAAATATTGGATATACTCGTAAACAATGGAAAGGCAGCCTAACACCGAAGATTAGATTGTCCGCAATACTTTAGCAGGCAATAAATAGAAACATCGGCAGTGTTTAGCAGACAATGCATTGAGGAGTTATTTCTGATAGCTTGCAACGGTATAATAATATTCTAAAGTGCTAGGATATTGCATCTTGAATCATAGGCGCCTGTTTTGTTATACAAAGGAATATCTTATGTATGTATTATTTCTGTGTGATTTTGTTACGGAAGATATTAAATTTAAATTCAAGTTCGTAGTGACTTTACAGTACAAGATTTGAATAAACGAGCATATTAAAGAAATATTTAAGATAATTTGCAAAAAAGTAAAGCATACATTTTTTTTTGTAGATTTTTGTTTGGTAGTGCATTAAAGAAAAAAATATGGAGATTGGCGAACGTCTAAGGGCGTGGAACCCAGAATAATTGTCTTTGATACGATATTTTACAACGTTTTCCGAGTAAACTTGTATGTCATGTGATGCTTAAATTTTACTTTTGTAGTAATTTCTACCATACTTGAGTTTTTGAAGCAATGATTTAAAATACCACTAGCGCCATCTCTGTGAAGTGCGATGAAATAATTTCTAAGGTTTGCTCAATTTCTACACAGAACACATTGCTACTTTTTTGTAAATTAGAATTTTTAACGTAATGCGAAGTCTGGTTAATAGATGGCGTATACTATAAAAAAACCTTCATTACATATATTTTAATTTTTTGTAGTTTTTCTATTTTCGCTGCTGGACACAATATAAATCATGATCTAATAGCTATTTTCCGTATGCTGGTATTTAAGTACACTAACTTAGGAGAAACATTGAAGGAAACTGTGAAGACCCCAATGTGGAAAGAAAATAGTGAGGCAGGAGATATGTATCATAAATATTCAAAAGGAAACGAGAAGGAAATAGGCATACCATTAAACAAAAATATTGTGACTATCAACTAGTCTAAACCGTTTATAACGACATCGAAGGGACCGTATAGTTGCCGACGTTATATCCGATAGACGTTTTCAGCAATACAGTCATATACACAAATACAGTAGTTATATTATCATATGTAGTTATCTATCTAGTATAGGTTATGTATATAAACGAGTCAGAAAAAAAATAAACATAAAAAAATAAAAATCGCTTTATCCGATGTTGTTATAAGCGGTTTGTTTACTGAATAGTTTACTAGGAATTCGGACGGGACCATACAATCTGGCTGTAATAACCGATAGGTCGTTGTAAACGATGTCGTTATAAACGGTTTTGACTAGATACAATTGATAAAAAAACTAAAATAATTTTCATCAAAGTGAAAAATCAAGAATCGAAATTAATATACATATAGTAGCTGATAGGTATCTATTATAGATAGGCAACCCTAATTTGTAGCTAAAACAAAATGTCATCAGAATTTTTTCTGAAAAGTTGTCGGAAGGGATTTCCTTTAATTTTACTGTGCGCCATATGCCACCTTACGTCACGCAAACAAATTCTGTTCGCCTTTAGATTTAAGTAGATTTGTTTGTTTTTGAAAACGACCATTAAAAGATACCTCTCTTATTTCAGGCTACAAGATGACTCGAAAGTCGTGCACCGCGGGCGGTGCGCGCGGCGCGTGTCTCTGGGTTCAGGAGTGCAACCGGCTGGGCGGGAAACACGCGGGCGTGTGTGTCGACAACTTCTTCTTCGGCTCGTGCTGTCTGCTGCCGGAGAGACCAGCTGTCGAAGGTCTGTTTTTGGTTTACTCACAGTTTGCCTTTTCCGTTGGAGTTATAGAAAGAAAATACATTTATTCGTACCATTACAAAAGAATAAAACATAGAATAAAAATTAAATAAATAAATATTGCTGGACATTTCACACAGCGCTATCTAGCCCCAAACTAAGCATAGCTTGTACTATGTGAACCAGATAACTGATAGAATACTTAAATGCTTTTTTTTTGTAAATACGTACTTATAATATATAGAGAAACAACCAGACCCGGAACAAATATCTGTAGATCATGCAAACATTTGTTCCGCGGCGGGAATCGAACCTGCGTCTCACTGCATCACGGAGGTCGTCAATTAAACTAATCTTATTTACAGATTTTATCTTATCTCTTATTATCTCATCTTATTTATAACTTATCTTATTAGTTAGGATCTAGACCATGCACTGGAAATCACAGCGTAGCACTACACAGCCCAGCAACTCGCTCCAGACCTCTATGGGAAAGGTCTGTTCAGCAGTGGACGCACTGTAGCTAATATGGTTATTAAGTATTACCTAAGTAAGACTCCAAACACAAGAAATATCCAAACTATGTTCCTGAAGATCCTCTCAATCGAGAGGTTGTCTGCAAGAGATTGCTTTCTTTATCGAGAAGACCGCCCATTATACTTACATTTATTTTTATTAAAATATTGTTGTATCTTGCCGTAAGGTATATTTAAAAAATTTCATTCTTTCATCCATTCAAACGTGTTTGATTTCCAGAAAGCTCCCAGTCTTAATACAACTTTAATTTAGCATGATGACACTAAAATAAAAGATTTATTTTAGTTCAAGAGAGATATTTTGTTTCTGACTCATTGATCTCACTCATAGATGTTGTATCATTACCTGCACACACATATAGTGCCAACCTACAAAAATAACTAAAGATTCAATGAGGGGTTTTCACGGCCATGGTTTTATACCCGCTAACAGATGGCGTTGCTCGGCCATGCTCTGAGTAACAAAGGAAAGCGAATTTTCAATGTCAATAATTGCCGTATCAACATTATTTTCCAAGGAAAATAAAATAAAAAAAATCAACTGTCGAACTATCACGGTTCATGAGATAGAGACTGGTGACAGACGGACAGACAGACGGACAGACAGACGGGCAGACAGACAACGGATTCTTAGTAATAGGGTCCCGTTTCACCCTTTGGGTACGGAACCCTAAAAAAACAAATTATAGCGTTTGTTTATCTGACGAAATGAGGCATATAACCCATGTTTTTTGGCGGTGCATCTCCAGACAGCGCCATCTATTACGCTAGTTAGAACTAGTTTTTTTTCTTTTTAAATCGAAAATTAATAGCCTAAAAATTAATTATTTATTAATTATTTAATTTAAGGTAAAAAATTATAATAAGAGGTACCTTCTACTAAAACTTTTATGAAGTTCACTATTCTTTGTTATATTTCTATTGGTTATAGTTGTATTTTTGTTGTAATTTCAGCCACACCGCCCCCGGTCGCAGTCACGGAAAGGGTGTACACAGCGCCATCTAGTACCGTGCGGACAACAACAACGCAACCACCCGAGCCGTCAACACTAACCATCGCACGGCCAAACTTCCAGACGCAACGGCCGTCGTTCATGACGAAACCAATAGATGGCGCTCCTTCTTACAGCTACCGACCGCCAGATATCAACCTACCCTCGTTAGGCAATATAGATACAAGTAGCGAACAAAATAGTGATATAGTTAATAAAATATCTTATAACAGTGTAAATAAGTACCAAAATGTAAATAGGCCGAGCGAAGTGGAAACTAGTCCCCACAATAAAATATCGTCTAGTCTTAGTTTAATGTCGGGAGCGAGGCCAATGGCGGTGTCTGATCAGCACTCTGACAACAGTATTTCTTCAGGTGAGTTACATACAGTACCAACAAAGTTGATTCATACAAACATATAAGTACCAGTTTCGCCATCTAGTAGACTTAACTAGAACTCTTATCAAACCACGCTTTCACTGCTACAAAGCAAGAATAACAAAAATAATCTGAGAACCATTTGTATCACAGTTTTAATGATAGCTGTAAGATGGCGCTGTTATGATTCACTTTTAGTAATTCAAATAAATATTTACGCAAGAGTTTCAGGATATTTCGAATAAAAGAAAATCTAGTGATTTAAATGGTTTAAAGAAAATAAAATTTTTATTAAAATTATAAATTCGAAAGTAACTTAGCACGATGGTATGCCAATAAAAACATTACCTTCTTTCTATGCTGTTGGATAAAAAGTAACCTATGTCTCAATCCTGGTTTTTTCTAAACCTATATACTCGTATCAAATTTCATTTTTACCGATGGGTCGACGACATTATAAAAATAACAGGTCGTATGTGGGTTAGAACAGCGCAGGACAGAGGCGAATGGCGACAACGAAGAGAAGCCTATGCCCAGCAGTGGGATGAGAAAGGCTGACGATGATGATAACATACCGAATTTCATCGAAATCGGTCAAGTCGTTTAGTCTTGGAAACGTAACAGACAGACAGAGATACAAAGTGTCTTTCGAATTTATAATATTAGTAAGGATAAGTTTTCAAAATCGTGACAAGATTTTCTTTTCTTACTTTGAAGTGTGGTCTACACTCATCGCCATAGCGAATATTAATAATGAAAATTAATCATTGTATATTGTATTTTCCAGCCCAATTCATGTCAAGACCGAGCAACTTGAACACAATACACTGGCAAGCGACAACAGAACCATCCTTCATCACTAAACCCCGACCGAATGGCTGGGAGAAACCATCGAAACCGAAACCTACAAAGAAGTTCACGACAACCACAAGTAAACCGCACAAAGTGTACCTGAGACCCAAGGATCCGATGATGAACACGATCAATAAGTCTGAGGAATCGACGTCATCGCCGATGCAAACGACCGCTGCAACGAATAGTATTGGTAAGTTTGTCATCAATTAGTTATCGCACTAGATGGAAAGAAGACCTGAGGGCTTAGCCAAGTTACAGTCGATTAGCGATGACGCTAGTCGATAAGTCCGGAAATATATGGGATTTGACACATGCTATAGAAATACCACGTGATACAGCGACAACAAATGTAGAAATCGAATAGATTCCCAGCTAATGTAATTTGGCTACGGGCCCAGATAAAGGTTGCTGGGAGCTATTGGGTGCAGGCCGCATTATGATGATGATGATGTCCATACTACATAAAACGTCGTATCTACATTCTAAGTTCAGTTCCAGAGTTCAAGAACTAACTATTGTAGTATTGTAGAATTTTATAAACTTTAAAGTGAAACTTTTATTACATCGACTCAAACTTTTTCGTCTGTGTGTTGCATGTCGCGTGACGGTCGGCCGTGGAGTAGGGATAAAGTGAAAGGCGCTCGTCAGAGCAGCCGAGTCCAATATGGCGGCGCCTATAGTTCGCATCAGCTGACCGTGTAGTGTATAGACTATTACTCATTTGTGCCAACGAGGAAAAATGTCTATAATGTGAAACAGAGTTTCACTTTTACCGTGGTTTCATAAAACCACACAATCCTTTTTTTTATTTAAAACAAGCCGACGAAATGCTTTACTTTTGTACAATTTTGTTCTTCAAAATGCATCGGCGAGATTACATCGCGACCTGCTTTGGTCTGTATTATTCGCAGTCGCATTAATTCCAAGACCACTCGTGGATATTACATAAAATGTTGGAAACCACATTATTTAATGCAACAGTAATTCCTTAAAAGGTAGACTGTTTTATTTCTTAACTCGAAACATTTTACAGGTAGATATCATTTTATTTTATGTAAGTCTGGCCAGTTACTTGGTCAGTCAAGTCACTATGGAAAGAAACCTTAGATATAGATATTATCAATAAAAAAAAATAAAAATATTTTATTTCAGACAATAATAAAGTCCATATCAGCACTAAAAGAAAAATACACACAGAAAATAAAACATGAATAATTTTTTAAACAAGAATAAAATAGGCACTGGGTGAAAATAAAATCTGCCATTTTGTGCCAAGGGTGACTAATTGAGGAAATTACTTCCTTCATTAATCACCCTTCGCACAAGGCACCTCCAGAGCGGAGATGTGCAGCACTCAGCCACCGTCCTCAGGATGCTGTTGCGACTGTCCCGAGCTCTGCTCATCAGCGATGCCGTTTTTTTGCGCATGATGGCGTGAAAGCCATCTGTCTGATAGTGGGCAAACATTCCCGATGCACTGCAGTATCGGAGCAACCGTAACATGATCCGGAAGATGTTATTATTGTTACGAGCTGAGGGTTCGGGATAAAATAATGGGAATCGATCCAACCAAACTAACACTTTTATTCAGCACTAAACAGTGTATACATGAACTTGGTCACACGTAATCACAACACATTAATTCACATCACTGTTGCAGCACTTAAAGTCACCGAAATTATCGCACGTATAGCTTAATCCAGACTGACTCGCGAGACCCTTCTCCACGTCAGTCCTCCAGGGCCTCGCTGAGACTCACTCAGACTAACTCCGACTGACTCACAACTGACTGTCCGGCCATCTCTCCGGCCTATTTATATCCACACATTTCGATTGTTCGAGAAGGATCTCGATCGTTCCAGGAAAAGGGTCGGTCCCTCGACACAATGGCCACTCCATTGTGCGCAACCGCAGACAATAACAACAATAACGCAGCAAGACAAAAGAGTTCGAGAAGTTACGATCACCACTCACTGTTTAACAGCCTCGGCGTAACACTGCCCCCTCCTAAAACATGCTCGTCCCGAGCATTCTTAGCCTCATATCGCGGCAGCCGATCAACACGAACAATTTTAGGCGCACCTCGCGCTGAAGATGTAACAACTAGAGGAGCCACATTGCCGTCTCCAGTACTTCAGGACACCCAGAGTCCCTTTCTCACCAGCGATCCCAATTCCAGCCTCCAAAACACGGCTCTCATGATTTCTATCTGTTCTTTCACTTCCTGGAATTACTTTCCAGATAAACCGAACGATTCCCTCATCAGTCGAGCCCAATTCCAGCCTCCAAAACACGGCTCTCTTGATTTCTATCTGTTCTTTCACTTCCTGGAATTCCTTTCCAGATGAACCGAACGATTCCCTCATCAGTCGAGCACGCTCTTATGGCCAACGTCGCTGATCTTCCTGTTGACGACGCTGCTCTTCTTTATCCTGACGTCGCTGTTCCTCTTGCAACCGAGTCTGCTCTACCTGTTCATGTCGCTGTTCCTTCTGCAACCGAGCCTGCTCTTCCTGTTGACGACGCTTCTCTTCTTAATGCTGACGGCGTTGTTCCTCCTGCAACCGAGCCGGCTCTTCCTGTTGACGACGCTGCTCTTCCTTATCCTGACGTCGCTGTTCTGCCTGCAACCGAGCCTGCTCTTCTTGCTGACGACGCTGCTCTTCCTGACGACAAAGCATTGCCATAATAGCAGCAAGATCGCCTGTCACAGGAGATTGCCCCACAGATGATGATGATGATGATGCTCCAAATGATTCGGTGGCGGCTGATTCCATCTCCTTCGGCTGACGACTCTGCCGAGCTTCTTGAACCGGAGAATCTCCAAACCGCCTTTCATCCATTTCCTTTTGTCGTTGACCTCTCGTCCTGACACCGTCCACGTTATCCTTTGGCAGAACCGGCATTATTTTATCCCACTTCTGACACCAAATTGTTACGAGCTGAGGGTTCGGGATAAAATAATGGGAATCGATTTAACCAAAATAACACTTTTATTCAGCACTAAACAGTGTATACATGAACTTGGTCACACGTAATCACAACACATTAATTCACATCACTGTTGCAGCACTTAAAGTCACCGAAATTATCGCACGTATAGCTTAATCCAGACTGACTCGCGAGACCCTTCTCCACGTCAGTCCTCCAGGGCCTCGCTGAGACTCACTCAGACTAACTCCGACTGACTCACAACTGACTGTCCGGCCATCTCTCCGGCCTATTTATATCCACACATTTCGATTGTTCGAGAAGGATCTCGATCGTTCCAGGAAAAGGGTCGGTCCCTCGACACAATGGCCACTCCATTGTGCGCAACCGCAGACAATAACAACAATAACGCAGCAAGACAAAAGAGTTCGAGAAGTTACGATCACCACTCACTGTTTAACAGCCTCGGCGTAACATTATATTGGATGCGTAGGACCAATGATCTTTTGGTATGTCGGACCAACAGACTTACCGACTTCAGATTATAACAACATGAAAAGATTAGTCTAAGCGACTATCTTGGCTAGTTTACTCTATAAAATTCATAGGTACCTAATATCTTCACAAGTACAAATTAAATTTATTTAAAACCCGTATATTTCCATTTCTTAGCTGAGATTCCTGCACCAAAAAGTGCTGATATCTGCCGATTAGCTGACCTGATCCTCCAATTTCTGTGATGGGCAGTCTTATCATTGAAAGCGATTTTTTCAGGCAACGTTGGGGAAAAAGTAATGAGCGGAGCAGTAATAGAGTGGACTATGAATATATACAATAACATCATTGTTATTATTATTGAGTCCTTGGCACACCTTCCACAACCCTAAGATTATTTTCTCTTCTCATCCCATTCTTCAAATCTCATCAACCTGCTTCCAGAGTGTGGTATTACCGCAATGTGGCCGCGACCAGAAACGCGGATCATGGGCGGCAGGGACTCTAACTTCGGGCGGTGGCCGTGGCAGGTGTCAGTCAGAAGAACGTCCTTTTTCGGCTTCTCGTCTACTCACCGATGTGGAGGCGCCATCATCAATGAGGGCTGGATCGCGACAGCTGGACATTGTGTTGATGAGTAAGTACTTATATTATATAAAAAACGGAGACTTTTACGTCTATAAATTCAAGATGATTAATATAGCCCTCCGGACCATCGACTAACAAATCTCATCAACGTGCACTGGTTGTCAATTGGAACAAAACACTTCCCGTAACACTGGTGGTCAATTGGAAGGATTTATTTTTTCTTATTCATCACCAGAGAAGAAGTAGGAAATGTTTAGTTTCAATTGACCACCGGTGGCGAGCGCCTGTTGGCAAGTTGCAGCATTAGCTAGGTGAAGGATGCAGCTGCTTTATTTCCTGGGGCAGAATTGGTATTGCAAAAGCTTGCCCAGTCTATATCTATCATCCATTTAGCTTAGTCAGTCTTTTCAGTCTTTTATCCGCCGGAAAGACATAGAGCTAACTAAAGTGTGGGTTTCCGTACGACGTTTTCCATCATTTATTTTGATCTCCCCGAATCACCGAATTTCGGATATACACATGAGCACTGTAACTTTAAGCTACCGTAAAAAACTTTAAACTACCGAGTCAACAGGATTAGAAAAACACTGTACTAACTCTATATAGGTAAAATGGGATGGATACGATGAAGACTACGTTTTCAAAATTAGTATTAACCATTTTTTTTAATTCCAGCCTCCTCACCTCTCAGATCCGAATACGCGTCGGCGAGTACGACTTCTCGTCCGTCTCCGAAGAGTTTCCCTTCGTGGAACGAGGAGTCGCGTCCAAGTTCGTCCATCCAAAGTACAACTACTACACTTACGAGTATGACCTGGCGTTGGTAAAATTGGAGTCAATTGTTCAGTTCGCGCCTCATATATCCCCAATATGTTTGCCGGCGTCTGATGACCTGCTAGTGGGGGAGAATGCGACAGTGACTGGATGGGGGAGACTGTCGGAGGGAGGGGTTCTGCCTTCGGTTTTGCAGGAGGTAAGTTGTGATTTGAATGATAATTAAATTCATCAGCTAATACCGAACACAAGCTTTTTTTATACATTCATAGTTGAGCCTTTGCAAAAATGCAAAATATGCAAAAATAAGGGTGTCATAAGTTTGACCCCTATGCCTGACTATGTATGTATATGTGTTCGTTTGTGCGTCTATCTATATGTCTGTGGCATCGTAGTGCCGAAACGGATGGACCGATTCGGATACGGTTTTTTAAATAGAAAGGTGGGTGAACTGGTAAGTTTCTTAGTTCTGACAGTTTTTAATCCCCGACGCAAATAGATCGGGAGATTTTTAAATTGTGTAAAAAATTACTTGTCTTTCTTTATAATTATTTGATATTGTGTACTTCACTTTGGTTGCCAAATCAAATACATTTGTCACAGCACAAACATAGTACCGACAGAAACATAGTACAACATATGTATATGAAACAAGACATAAGACAAAAATAAAATTGAAGCGTGTATCTTCTCGTCGCTCACTGCGAGTGTCACAAAAAGGTGTAATGTGTTAGGTGCCTGTGGGTAAAAAGTGTACACTGTCAGTATTTAAGCATACTTTGATCCGCTTCTCCAATTTACTAACCATATATAATATTTTTAGGTTCAAGTACCAATCGTATCAAATGACAGATGCAAATCCATGTTCCTGAGAGCGGGGCGCCACGAGTTCATTCCTGACATATTCCTGTGTGCGGGCCACGAGCGAGGTGGTCACGACTCTTGTCAAGGTGACTCGGGAGGGCCTTTGCAGGTAAGTTTATCAAATTATGACTCTGAAGACCTGGATATTTATCTGTCAAGACTCAAGATTAAACTCTCAGGACTACTCAGGTAGAGAGTCAAGAGTAGAGGGTCTAGGTTAGTCCTATGAACGGTAGTTCAAATAGTTATTGAAATGTTGTTGTTATCCCGATTCAAAATGGCAAAACATATTTTAATTGCTATCATTTTGTCAGCTTTATCTATCGCATTGTCCTAAAGTAATTAGAGTGCCAATTGAGGTCGCGCTCATTATTGCAATACAATTTAATGTTACCTACTCGTCATACTCCTGGCTACTCTGTAAATTTTATAATTTTCCAGTGCAGACGGACTGAAATTATGGAATTCTTTCAAACCATTGACTACAAACATCATTGTATCAACCAAGATCAACAATATCTTTAGTCCGTAGTCTTTGGATTGATTCTGAATCTTAGAATTGTATGTTTCAGTTAAAATTTTAAAAGCATGCCTTGAAATATAACTAAAAACGTCCAGATATCTTACCTGTTACTCAAAAACTCAAACTTTAATCCCACAATTTCCATGCAGCCTCATAAAACCTAAACTCGATCACGAAAACTTAATTCTCCTGTCGGTTTATTTGTTTTTATGATCCCCCGAAGTGATAAACCAAAAGTTCGTTTAAAGACCCCAAAGAGATCTAAGTTGGAAAAAGAGAAATTGCCTTCTTGATTACTTAGCTAGTGTACCTGACTTTAGGTCTTAAAATTAGCTTTTGTTGAGTGGCCCAATTTTCTCTTAACAATGGACGGCAACGTTAATCGCCATTCGAGTTAATCTCAAGCTTATATGGTTTTATTTCAATGAAATAACATTATTTATGTACATCATTTGAAAATAGATCATTGCTTTTATGCTGCGTTTATTTGTTTCGGAATGCAATAAAAGATCTTCAAGTCCAACTCTCCATTTTACAATTGAATCTGTATTTTGTCATTCATGCAAACTTTAATTATATTTTGTCTAATTTCCAGGTGAAAGGCAAGGACTCCCGATATTTCCTGGCTGGTATTATAAGCTGGGGCATCGGTTGTGGAGAAGCGAACCTTCCTGGCGTCTGCACCAGGATATCAAAATTCGTACCCTGGATTCTCCAAACTGTAAACTCAAGTTAGTTCAGTCATGGATTTTCAAGACTGAACTCCAGTGAACAGAATTTTCAAGGAAGCGAAGACTAAATTTTAGTGATAGTGAAGTGACAGAAAACTAAAGATTTTCTCGGCTACGAAGAATCAAAGATGGTATAAACTTTTTGAAAGTTGATAATTTTGACATATAGGCTTTCTAAGCCCCTCCCAAATTGACAATAAAAGGTTCTAGATTGTTCTAGTAATCTCTGACAAAATAAAGTCAGATTGTGATTGATGTTATCGATCGACGAAACGATAGCAGTGCGAGTTACCTTCAAAAATGTTGATTGAATGCAACGTTTTCTGAGGCGTTTTATTGGAATAGTCCGCCACGAGGCTTTATAGGACTCGATTCATATTAAATCCTGTAAAAAGTCTCAAAATGGCGAAAAGGGATAGCAACATTCGCGCCACAAAACAAACTTTAAAAAAAGAGTGATATTAAAATTCATTGGGTGTACGTACTTCTATTGGTCTAAAGGAGGTTGGTGAAAGACTAAGAACAAACCCAGAAAAAACACTTTTTCCGGACACAATATTGTAAAAATGTTTTTTGAGACTAAAAACGTAAAGTCTAAAAAAATATTTACCACTGAGATGTTATACAGCGTATTTTTATCAATAATTAATCAATAACGATACATTATTTCTTAATTTTAATCATGCAATTGTTGATTTAAAAATCATCTTCCATCTACATTGACTATAATGATAAGCATGAACGGTTATGTATATTGAATGTGTCCAGTTTCGCCAATCTTCTTTAAATACGTCATCAGAACTCTCCCTGATTGGCTAAGACTAAGCATGTGATGCTGGCGCCCTCTTTTAAATTTGCTTTGCGTTGACTATCCCAATATTGGCTTGAACAGTAAAAAACGCCTTGTTGACTGCTTGATTTACTTAGCATTTTAGTTTATGTAAATAGTTGTTTCAGATAGGTTTAACTTAATAAATTTATAATTGTTACTCACTTAATAGGCACTCATGTTATATTATCTCTGAATTAACAAATAACCCAAAAATAAGTTGGTGTTAAGTTTAACAAAAAAAATTGAGTGCCAATAATTATGTTGGGTAGTTACGATAAAAGTTGTATTTTTGTAAATAATATTATGTATCTTGCCCCGTAATTTAAGAGTTAATTTGTAATTCAGTATTACGTTAACCTTTTTGTAAATAGTAACATGCTCAAGTAAAATTAATCTATTTTGTTATTTTTAGTTCCTTCCAATTTTTTATATTTTTAGTGCCGATTTTAGCAGTAGATTATGACTTCATGACAACGATGCATTTGGGTTAAGTTCGTAAGAAAATATTTGTGTTAGCAGAATTCCAGCATTTATTTTTCACATTTCGGGGATTACCAACTGATTGAAAGTAAACAATTTTGTAGAAAGGTTTTAAATATATTCTAGTTAAGTTTTTAAGTTGAAGTCTTTGATTGTGTTTATAAGTAGTATATTAAATAAGTATAAGATGTATAATACGTTGTTTTTGCCACGCAGGATGTTAAAAACAAACCAAATTTCGATTATGCTTCTGCTTAGGTTTGTATAGATTTTATTGCAATTTTGTTGTTCATAGTTTATTTTGACGTTGATATTACAATTGTTAGTTTGCACATAATATTTTGTTAATAAATAAAATATTCAAATAAACTAGTTTTAAAAATTATTATCCACATCAACTTTATTAATTTTCCAATATTAACGATCGAGCGAAGCGAGATCTCAAAATCAGGGCAAATCGGCGTTTTATGTATGTATGTTTGTTTGTCCGAGGATAACTTTCGAAGCGTTGATCCAATCATCGTGAAATTTGATGCATATGAAGGTAGTGATGGCACAATTTTGGTGTGACTAAATGAGCTAAAAATGTTGAGGGGTTGTTGAGATAATGGGGCTCAAGAGGGGTAAAAAAAATTAAAATAATACTACTAGGTCAAGTGGGGCGTCAAATGAAAGGTCTTTAGTAGTACATTTAGATTCCATTTTTATTTTTTGTGTGTACAGTGACATAAATATAGGCAAAAGTCTGAAACCCAGAATAACTGCAATTTGTACCCCAAAAAAATGTATCCACATTATATGAACTCCCTTTACCTGTAATTTGAATGAATCTATAGGTCAAGTTGGTTGGTTTTTTATTTCGTGGCACTATTTTGGTAGTCAAAGGTTACAAATAATATTTTTTTGTTTTAATCAGAGACTCGCGAGATCTCAGTTCGGGGCAAACCACTAGTTTATTATTTTAATTATCTGTATGAAGTGAATGTTATAGGTAAATATAGGTGTTACCTAATTTAAACTTCTATTTTAGATATTTCAGCTTTTGCCTTTTATTTGGTTGTAAATATTAACTTACCGTTCATTTAAAATTAATGTAGCAAGCTTAAAGTCAAATAACGCTTCTATTCTAATACAAAGCTTCTAAAATACATAATATTTACCGTCTAACGACTCGGCCTAAATACCCAAACCCTAATTGCGGTCCCCAAGAATTCAGCAATTGTCCGAAACCTGGACAATTGAGAATAATTAACCTTAATAAATTTGGCTGAGGGTCGAATTTCTAATAGGAAAGTGGTAGTTTCTAGTCTAAATTGTGTGCCGGATTGCTGATAATCAGACCTAGTCACGAGCTTGGACCGGCCCCCTTATTACCTAAGCCAAATTGCTGTTGCTTCGCTATCGCTACTCAGGCCATCCCTTTCACATGTACAGTACGTACCTCACGTGTGAAAGGGATGTCCTGAGTAGCGATAGCAAAGCGACAGTAATTTTGCTTAGGTAATACGGCCCCCGGTCATTATAACTTATAATCGGGCCAATATTGATTATATGAGTGATGGCGGATCTAAATTTAGCTGTTGCTAAAATTGTGTAACATATTCCATTTCCTGCAAAAATATCTTTCAACTTCCAGTTTATTTATTAATATCTAATATTTTTAGGAATAACTGTCGATTGAAAAATGTGATAAGATAATGAGCTAAAAAAAGGAAATACATGTTAAGTTCAAACCATTCAATAAAATTTATTTACAAATTACAGTTAATATTCATGCCTATTTACAATCATGCATTACGCCCAACACATTCCTAAAACCTGCATCGGTAACGACAGCCACGATTGGAAGTTCTTCACTGAAGTATCAGAACTTATCGCCATATAGCCAATGTACCATTTCGATATCACACAATCGTAGTAAAAGATTAGTGCTCTTTTCAAATCCTTATCGCAGTTTTCGAATCCTGGGTGGATAGCTTCTGGCGCATTCTTGCAATGGATACTGTTGAACTCCATATTGTATGTAGCTACGCGTCTCGTAACGGGTGTTTTGGGAACGCCAAACTCCAAATCTAGAATCCAATTATGATCATCCACGTTCGTAGCTTTACAGAACTCATCTATCATCAAATTAGGGTCTATTGTCAACATTCTTGCCGTTGGGAACAAATCTTTCGGCAACGACAAGTAAAATTCTAAAGGCTTTCCTACAAAATAATGGTTTTCTTTGACTTCTGTTGTGTGAACACTTTGGTTAATAGCCGTGTGTTCACATTCATAATACTGGCACGAAAATGATTCGTAACTGCATGTAGGTGATATTTCATTGGAAACAGTACCGCAAAAAGGTATGTATTCATTCGGTACCTGTATACTCTGAATTGGTGAAAAAATATCTGATATCGGCGTTCCTATGGATGAAAACTGATGGTCGAATGAAGCTATGGAAGAAAATTTATTTGTGAAAGATGTCACAGGCGTTACTTGTGAGGCAAATGGTGAAAAGTGGCTTGACATAGGTGACTCTAAAAGTGCCACTTCGTTTGATACAACGTCAGAAAAGCCATTGCCACTGGCAACTACAGGTGAGACTTCACAATGCACTGGTGATAGATTATTCGGCATCATATTAGGCAACACTTCGTTAGATATGTGCAGTGAAATTCATTTGTCGAAACTAGAGGTGCAACAGGAAATTCATTTGCAACTGTTACTGAGGGAATAGGCACTATCGGGGAATATGGATATATTTGTTGGGGCAGTAAGGGTGGATTTACTATGATAGGTATAGGCTGGAGGCTATACAGCGGACACTGCACTGGTATAACAGGGCTCCATTCATTTAACGATATTGGATAATATTGTGGACAAGGGGGATAAAACTTTGTGGGTGCTGGCGGTAAACTTTGCAACGTTGAACTATACTGAATATTTACATGATTTTCACTTTTTGAGTCCCTTTGGGTAGTTACTCTCTTTCTGACTTGAAGCTCGGTTCTTTTGGAAGAATATCTTTTTCTCAAAATTTTAATTTTTTTCTTAGTTTCTTGTTTGTAACAATCTGCAACTTTTTCATTATAAGGCTCGGAGTTTTGTCCCCCGTGATGAGAGCCATCGCGTACCATTATCTAAAAATAAAACAAAAGTTATAAAAAATGTTTGTTAAGGGATGGATATGTACTTCATTAGATAGATGAATTCTGATAATCTATTATGTAAATAAAATAACTTACTTACTTTTGTATGTAATTTCAACTCGTGAATACAATTGCACTTATAATACATTTAATCAATGCCGAATAATCTAATAAGTTAAACTTTCGTCATGACACTTATCATTTTCCACTCTAGTTCAAAATATGAATAAGTTGTGGGTAGTTTAAAAAATAATTTTAGTTGATTCAGTTCGACTAGAGTTAAAAATAATGAAGTATGATATAATAAATAATGATATTTAGGTTGAGTTAAGTAAACGACACATTAAAAAAAAGGAATACACAAAACATAAATGGAATACATACAACATGACATAACAATCAATCGAATGTGTTGCCATCTAAAAACAAATATATGTAAAAAATCGAGTTTCAGAACGTTTCTTATTTATATATAATAAAACTGTTTTTTACTTAAACCTACGGAACTTAAAAACATCTTTAACATTCACCAGAGGTAACAAAACAACAGAACTCTCAACTAAGTTGAAAAATAACGCGAAACCTAAACATTGGGGAATATAGAAACAGAGGAACGAATAAAAAATCAGTCACAAGGACATCTTGAGACCGACTTCTACTTTGCCCCGAGATTCTTATACCGCTTTGCTTGTCATATTTTCTATTTATTTTCCCCTAGAAATATGTTTATTTTGAGTTTAAGTTTATAGCTTCCTAATTGGAGGGATTTTAAGAGCTTTGGGCGTTTAATTTTGTGCAATTTGACATTATGTAAATTGATAGATTAAAATTTTAGGGTCTTTGTTTTTTTCTGATAGAAATAATGAGTTTGAATAAATGTTATACTTACGTTATCATCATCATCATCAGGAAAGTATATATATAAACCTATGTATATATACTTAGGTTGAATATATATTTTTTTCAATGGAGATGGAACAAGCCTATGGCCCACCTGATGTTAACCATCAGCATCCGACATTATATGCTTATTCTATTATCCATTAGTTGCCATGCAATAGCCGAATTGCGGGTAATTAATTGCTAATATTGCCTATTATTTTCTAATCATCATCATAATCATCAGGCCACATTAGTCCACTGCTGGACATAGGCCTCTCCCAATATGCGCCACTGAGCCCGGTCTTCGGCTCTTCTCATTCAATATCTATCCGCCACCTTTCTTATGTTATCGCTCCATCTAGCCGGGGGGCGCCCCACACTACGTTTTCCGAGACGCGGTCTCCACTCAAGAACTCGTTTACCCCAACGGTTGTCGGTTCTCCGGTATATATGGCCAGTCCACTGCCACTTCAGTTTGCTAATCCGCTGGGCTATGTCGGTGACCTTGGTTCTCTGTCGGATAACCTCGTTACGGATTTAATCCTTTATTTTATTTTTTAATATTGACTGGATAAGTATATGGCAATATTGACGAGCATTACGTTTTTATTGCCCTAACATTGCTGACCAAAAGTTGACTCGTTTAGAAGGCCCTTATTGACTATCAGGCAATAAACTCCTAGTGTTTTACAGTGCTTTATGTAATACAGATAGTAATTAGTAATTACAGTTTTTTGTCAAATTAATAAAAAAATAATACGTACGTGTTTGTTTATGAACTTACAACTTACGCAACGATGCCTAAACGTATTATGTATTTAGTAGCGAAATATGATTTAAGAGAGTGCTATAAGTAATACATATACATATATATATAATTTGTATGTATGTAACTTTTTATCAAATTAATAAAAATAAATAGGTAGATTATAATTTTATACATTCGTATTTGTTTATAGACTTAAATGTGGTCTAATCTACAGGCAACAAGAATACAGTACAAATCGTCAAACAGCAATAAAATATTGCTAGACACTGATCAGAATAGTGTTCGTTTCCTTGAAAATAAGGCGAGAACTCAACAGCGAGACTCCTTTGACGCCGCGCCGGGTGTAACTACTCTTTGCCCACGTACCTACTATTGAATTGTGACCCAAGCCAGGAGCGAAATGTCAGGATTCATTTAACTTTTAATGATACGGTACGGAGGATACAAACATAAACTGCGTCATTAATTTAGTTTAATTTATTTAATTTAACTCATTTATTTCAGATATAAAAATCCATAATTTCTTAACACTAACACAAAATAAAATACCTACATTAAAAAAAATTACAAAAAAGGGATTTTCAAGAGGGGTAAAAAAAAATAAAAATGAGATTATTCGGTCAAATACGACGTCAAGTAAAAGGTCTTCAGTAGGCCATTTTTATTTTTAGTTTAATCCTTAGAGTTTTTGAGCTATTAGCCATAATAAAAACAAAACTTTGACAAAATTCACAGGGTACACCAGTGATCCCACAATGCTGAAATATGGTATTCGTGTGGCTCTAGTGACACAAATATAGGAAAAGTGTGAAATCTAGAATAATTGCAATTTGTACCCCAACAAAGAGTAACCACATAACATGAACCCCCGTTACCTGTAATTTGAATCAAACTGTAGGTGAAGTTATTTGGTTATTAAATTCGTGGCACTGTTTTGATAGTCAAAGATTACAAAAAACATTTTTTTGTTTTAATCGGAGATTCGCGAGATCTCAGGTCGGGGTGAACCACTAGTAATTTAATGGTATATCTAAAAACTACAACTAATCTAGGTATTTTTATTTGCCAGTATATGTACCATGCAGCAATGATTTATATACTTGCAATCAAACCTACTTGCAAACATGGATAGTATGCCGCTGGAGCTAGCCCGAACCCTGCGCAACAGAGATGTACACCGCTTTCGCATGACTGTGTAGAAACAGTCAACTCGCGCAGCGGCAAACATCCCCGAAGCGCTGCAGAATCTAGGCAGCCCCATCAGCACCCTAAACGCATTGTTGTATTGAATACGTAGCGCGTTGTACTGTTTGAGCGTGTGATTCACCCACAGGCTGCTCCTGTAGAAGTTCGTACAGTTACTAATAACTTTGAACAATCTTTGTAATTTCATCATCATATCAGCCAAAAGACGTCTACTGCAGAAAATAGACCTTCCCCAAAGATTTCCAGAGCGGTCTTGTGCGACCTGCACAAAACGGCTCACAGCAACTTTTATCCGATCCTCTCTCCATCCAGTGGGGGGCCGTCCTAGGTTGCACATTCCAGTGCGTGGTTTCCACTCGAGAACCTTTCTGCCCCAACGGCCATCAGTTTTTCGAGCTATGTGCCCTGCCTACTGTCAGTACAGCTTGCTAATCCTTTGTGCTATGTCGGTGACTTTTGTTCGTCTACGAATCTCCTCATTTCTAATTTTATCTCATAGCGAAACACCAAGCATGGCACTATCTTTGTGTTTTATGACGGCACTAAATTAGTGTGGGTGAAGTCAGGCTGTGAATGATGAAGATGACATACCAAACGATTTACTTCATCTTTTCTTGTTAGCACGAAGGAGTGGAGCTCACTTCCGGCGTATGTTTTTCCGGACCAGTAAAATCTCGGAATCTTCAAGTCCAGAGTGAACAGATTCTTTTTAGACAAGCGTGCTCCATCTTCTATCACATTATCACTTACCATAAGGTGAGGTAGTGGTCAAGCGCTTGACTATCATCAATAAAAAAAAATAGTTTTGTACTTTGAACCTGTAACGAAAAAGTGACTTGCGTACGTGAGTTAGAGATCCATCATAGGGGTTAACTTATATAGTTATGAGCTTTAAATTCGTCGTTTCAATATCTTGTGACTTAGACCACTACATTGTTTGAGACCAATTGGTCGTCCGTTCTTTGTCTCATCGCGTTTACACGCCGGAGTAAAGGCATACGTGATCATCATTGAAACTTTTGTATGAAACGTTTTTATTTTGTGCTAAATTGCGATTAGAACAAAACAAAAGTATCTATTTTGTAGAATTCACGGATGCTGTGAGGTCTGCTGTGATGACAGCAGACATAGTGACAACAGGCTGAAAAGCAGCGTGGCTGAGTCCTCAACTTTTTTATTTACTACACAATAGTTCTCTCTATCATAAAATTATGATAAGAGACAATTAAGCCTGGAAAAAATCGCTTTCAGCGATAAGGCTACCCATAGGCATACCACACTAACATTAAAAATACGAAAGTTTGATGTTTGTTTGTTTATTTGTTTGTTACTCAATTACGTCGTAACGGCTGAACCGATTCGATGCAATTTAGTATGTACGTAGATTTTAACCTGGATTACACATAGGCTACTTTTTATCCCATAACTCAGGTCCCATGTGATAAATGATGGGGTGTCAAATCAAGTTGCAACAGCGAGTTTAGCTGTATGTCTAGGTTACACATTTAGTAGTGTAACACGTACGAAGTCGCGGCAATAGCTAGTTTTACTATGTTTAGCATTAATTAGTTTTTTAAGTATTCCTAGTGTACAATAAAGCATTATTCTTTTCTATTCTACTTAGGTATCTACTTACTAATCTGTGAAATGTGGTAAACAGCTGGTGGTATGGTATAGCTGTTAGATTATTATGCTATTTTAGAACTCAGATACCAAAACCACATATCGTGAACAAGACACGTTTATGGAGATTCGTTGCGCGTTGCGTGGTGCGTCTCGTCGCACTAATAACTCAAACATATGGCTATGTATGAAAGTGTTCACGTGGAAGCGTTTAGTTGATATAAAGCGTTGCTTGCGGTAGAACATGCGGCAAAATCCTGAAGACGCTGAATCCAGAAATAAAAATTGTTATTGATTGTCAACTAGTCTGATTATTTGTTTGCTTCGAATGGCGTCAAGTACCTTCAGCGAAAAAACGATTAATGTATAAATTTGAAACTGCGTTACCTGCCTACGGAATGATTGCTGAATTTTTACCAAATTTTTGAAATGCTCCATTTATAAGTTTCGGGTACCTTCTCAGAAAAAGTCCTGTACACATTTAAATAAAATGTAGTATATATGTATTTAAAATAAACTAATAGACCTCTGTCAACTAGATGCACTGGATGGCAGTAGTTCGTTAATATAAGTTAATATAATTTTATATCAAATTTTAGTCCTAGGTAAATGTTCAGCAGTGGATGATGTGAAGGTCATCTTCATGGTGAAGATTATCTGGGCCCATAAATCCTCATAATTTATTTTGTGTAAGTGTGTTCTAGAATATTGAATTCCGAAACAAACCTTATTTCCAAAATGGGTACTTCAAAACAACCACTGTATTTCGGAGATTCAATCTGACAGTGGCTGCGAACCTACAGTTTGGTAACGTCAGCAAAATCAAATTCCTGAAAATATTTGCTGAAATTTTAAAGCTACTCTGAATATGTGGTTATTCTGACTATTTAGCTATTTTGAATAGTATTTTTATTTTTATAGTGTTTATTCAAACATTTACGGAAAATTCCAAGATTTTTAAAACAATCTCAAAAATGTTCAAGCCTAAACGGGACTTGAACCTGCAAACTTCTTCTTGATACGAGGATGCACTACCGATTGTGCTACAGGCTCTTGCCACGTCCGGGTCGAAATTAGTGAGATGATTCAGATCACGACTAAAGCGCCGTTAGCTCCATCTACAGGAAAACTTATACAGTTTTTTGACTTGCTCAATATTAACTATTTTGGTTTAAAGTGCCTTGCAACCAGTAACTAAAAAATGCTGATTACTTTGTTATAAGAAGCATACGAGTATATCAATAGTTTGGAATTGACTACAACTAGCAGGGAATGTTCACGGGTTTGCATAATTCATCTTCAGTTTTTACTTAGTTTGGTCGACATACGAAAGTAACCTAAAGTAAGAGAATCTGCACAGGGACAGTTAATAACAATATTTTTATATCCTATAGACATTCTAAGATTTTAAAACCATCTCAAAAATGTCTAATCCGGACGGGACTTGAACCCGCTACATTCTTTTTGATACGAAATTGCGCTGAACAAATTTCAAGGAAGTTTTGAGCTCGTTTTGAAATCTTAGATTAATAATAAGTTTACGTTTTAATTCGAAAGAAATAATTCACTTCTCAGCAAAAACTTTATAATTTACAACAGCAATCTCATTTCAAATAAGGACTCCACAATTACAGCTTCCGCTGCTATAAGGCAGCAAAAAGGTTCTCTGCAACTAGTTTTGCAGGATAACGTTCCCATGGGAGTTGGTTACCCGCTTGTTTTTATCAGGGCATCGTTTATTTATGTATCTTGTGATAATCAATGATGAGAAATGAATATAATTTCTGGTTATTCTGTAAACTAGTTATTTTATCAATCTGTAACTATCTATCGTAACGTAGCGGGTTACATTTTTAATACTTCTCTAGCATGAGTTATTTTACCTAGCGTTTAAAGTGTACCCAAGATAAGATAAGATAACGATAACAGTAAAATACAGAACATAATTTTTACAAATAGATTTAGTACAATGGGCGGTCTTATCGCTAAAAGCGATCTCTTCCAGACAACCTTAGTATGGACAGTATTATAACTTATCACATAACGGCGGTGCATCTATATAAAATTAAAAACATACCTACATACTATAAACCTAAAATACTAATAATAACACAAATTTAATTATAATAAAATAAACAACTATAAAAACGATTATAATGAATTAACAAGCAGTTACAACTTCAACGCAGGGACAGATAATGGGTGTGTATTTTTGTTTTAAAATTACTTATAAACTTGGATAGAGAAGGGCAAACCGTTCCACAATCGTACGGCTGTTACAGTGAAGGATCGACCATAAAACTGTCGTATGGACAGGAGTTTTAAGTTGAAGGGAATCTGAAGAACGCAAATTGCGATCATTAGCCTGGTGGAGAAACTCAAAACGCTCCTTAAGATAGAAGGGAGAAGAAGGGTTAAAAAGGATGTTATACAAAAGGGACAGTATGTGTGCATTTCGGTGAAGACGGATGGGGAGCCATTTGAGCTTTGCACGAAAATCAGTGACATGGTCATACTTGCTGTTTATTGTTACGAAAAAAGTTAAAATAAAACGAAAATTCAAATAACTCATCGATCAGTTTTGCATATTTCAACTTTGGACTTCATCATCTACATCTAGTTATGAATAGCTTCAACTTTTATCAAAATATAATATAACCTATATCTCTCAAGAGTAGTGTAGATACACAGGGCGGTTTTTTGAAAAGGGCGGCGATTACCAAGTGCGAAACCACGAGAGTTAGAGAAAAGTCGTGAAAGGAGTCATGCTTTCGATTTATATGAAAACAATAACTGCGTATTTAGTTTTTTTACATTTGACGGAAATCAACTCGAATGATTTTTCATAAACCCTGATGGATTCTGTTGCTGATAAGAATCAATCTTTGCAAAGAAATGTATTAGGTACTAAAAATGATAGGAAATAGTAAATTTGACATGTAATTTGCACACCACTATGGCTGAAACTATTTATTTTTGTAAGATCTGTATAATTCTACTCTTGTTCTGGTGAATAAATAAATCTTTAATCTTTAAACAAACAATCTTACAAACAACTAACTTTACCTCTTTTTATCTATATTCAATATTCGTTGGATAAGTGCATCACAGGTTATTAAGGGTCAACAATCAGAAAAGTTTCCCGGATAACATGAAATTACGGGAAAAACTGAAAGTGCTTTTTCTATGGGATTTTTGTAACCAATACCAGATAATATACCAAAAAGGTTTTACAATGCAGGAGAAAAGACAAGATTCTGCAGCTATCGAAATTTGATTAAGACGAGATGAGATGTTTTTGTGATGTTATCCTACTAAAGTTATATAGGGTGTTTGGTAATATACGCACAAAAATGAAAGGGGTTATGCATGATAAGCATAATAAATAAATTTGTGAAATGTTTACCATAGAAATGTAATAATTATTTTGGCATGTAAAAACAAACACTTTATTAAACTTATGTTGTGCTATTGCATAATGCTTGACTACAGATCTAACTACAGATACTGTATTGGTGACGTATTGAGATATCTCTTGTTGTCCCTTTCTAACCCAAAACCCACAGCCATTTCCGAGAGAGATATCAAATCGGCTTTTATTTTTGGATGCCGGTTGCAAGAGTAGCTAGTAGATTGCAGTAAGTTTTATATCGAATTAATTACCTAAACATAGCTAAATATAACTAGCTGGGCATCCTCAACAAGGTAGGAGATATTTCACACCAGGACAGCTTCTTAGTCTTTACAAAGATCAAGTCCGGTCTGGTATGGAGTACTGCTGCCACCTTTGGGATGGTTCGGCCAAATACCAGCTCGCTACCTTAGACTCGATAGAACGTAGGGCTTTAAGGCTTATAGGTGATGGCGGAGACTAAGACTCAAAGTCTCGAACACCGCCGTAAAGTTGCAAGCCTATCGATCTTTTACAGAATACATTTTGGGAAATGTGCCCAGGAACTATCTGATCCCGCCATCTCCCTTCCATCAAAGGACAAGCAGGCGCACGGCTCAGTACCATCCGTACCTAGTCAATATACCACCCATTCGCACACACCGTTTTGGTTCTACGTTCTTGATGCGTACAGCTAAGGTATGGAAAACTTTGCCGTCGTCTGTTTTTGCTAAAGAATACAATCCGGGCCTCTTTAAGGTAAGAGGAAATAGGTTTTTTCTAGATCTTCGTGCTTCATCTTAGACCACATCATCACTTACCATCAGGTGAGATTGTGGTCAAACGAAATTCTATCCAATTAAAAAAAAAAAAAAACTTTGTCAATTTTCTTTAAAATTTGATAATATAACTAGTAATTCTTTTTTATGTTTTGAGAAACCGTCACTTGAATATCTTCAATATATTACCAAACACCCTGTATACTTAACTTACATACTAAGTTATAATAAAACATTAGGTCATCGTATTGCGCAGCACACGCTTCACGCGATCTTTTCTACCATACTTGCAAGATGTGGAGTGGGCTACCATCTGAGGTTTTTCCATTAGGCTGCGACATGGCACGCTTCAAGAGAAATGTGAAAAGGTTTCTACAGGGTAGGGAACGCATCGACAATGCCCCGGGTGTGGCCGGTGTCAATAGGCGACGGTGACCGCTTACCATCAGGTGGGCCGTAAGCCTGTTTCCCCACAAATAACATAAACAAGTATAATTTAAATGACAAGTTCCGGTCACTAATCCAAGTACATACGACGTTGTTGCGCACTCAATATGTATAAAACAATGCAACGGTTTCTGCAAGAAACTAGAAAACATGTTTACTTATTACAGATGACCAAATTATGAAGCTGGGTGGACAAAATTGGAACTAATCACAATAGGTACAAAATTTTAACAAAACGGGGCTGTTAAATAGATACTAGCGACGCCATTAACGAGCAAGCTAATATGTTTGTAAAATTTGGCACTGACGCAGGTCGTTTGTTTGAAAATGCTATGGTATAGCACGAATTTATAACAATAAGTGTGTAATGCTATTGAATGGTACTTCTACGTCTTAAGAGACGTCATCCAATAAGCATAGTTTAAATTGAACATATAAAAAAAATACACGAAAATAGACCACCCAGAGATGAATAAAACATATCCACAGAGCGCCACTCTTAAAAGTGTAGTACGCCGGCCCACTCAAATTACAAAAAAAATCTAGCTCATGATAAGCTAAACCGTTACCGCAATGGTATACCTGACCGGTACATAGAACCGGAACATTTATGTCAGAGGTTCCGGGTAACTTGTAGAGGTAATCTGTTCAGGTAAACCTGTCAGGTATACCGCAAAGGTTTCGTTACGCCCATTTACATGGTATTGCATTGCGCCGATTCGCGCCCATCACCCTGAGACATATAGGTAAAAAGTATCATGTGCCTGCATTTTGTTTTCCTACTAAAATTTTAAATGTTTATGTGTATTTTATTTGTATATCCTATCCGTGAATAATATATGATGTATGAATAGGCACTGATCCCAAGTAGACATTGCATCAAGCACGGAGATATTATGCACGTCGGTAACAGACGGAATTTCATTGAATTATTTTGAACATACTGCATACAAATTGGATAAACAGGTGTGTCACTCTCTCTCTCTCTCTCTCTATTACGAGTACGTCGTAGTTAGTTCGAAACCTTGTAATACAAAATTTGATTACCTTCCACAGTTTGAGGGTGTTTGAGATGCATGTGTATTTTCAAAACATCAACGTTATTTAGTTCATTGTAAAAGCTACGGTACCATAATAATGATTTACGTCATAAATAAAATATCATCATCATCATCGTCAGCCCTTCTCATCCCACTGTCGGGCATAGGCCTCTCTTTGTTGTCGCCATAAAACATTAATTGAAAACACACATCCGGAATCGCATTAACTGATTTTAGAAGTGAGAACCGGAAGTTCTTATCAGGTAACCGATACATTTCCAATTTTTTTTATAACGTATACTGTCGCACTGCTGGGCAAACGTCTCGTGTGCCTGAATTTTGTTTTCCTACTAAAATTTTGAATGTATAGGGTGTCTCAATAAGAGTGCATATTGTGTAATTTATTTTTCGTTTATGTTGCAACATTGAAATTTGTCAGCTATCACTGTGATTGTTCTGATTAATAAAAGAACGTGTTCTCATTGTGAAAACTCATTATTAAAATGGAGAAAGTTACGCTGAGACAATTCGAAAAGTATCAAAAAATTTGAAGAAACTTGGTTGGTTGTGGACATTAAGTCTCCCCTGCGTGGACGTACCGGTAGATCTCTTGAAAATATTGCTGCTGTGGCCGAAAACTCGAAAACATCAATTCGGCATCGTGCTCAACAATTTCACTTTTCATTTAACGAAAAACCTCCACCTTCACCCGTACAAGATTCAGCTTACTCAGGAGCTCAAACCAGTAAACTATACAAAACATCGGCAATTCGTTCAATAGGCAAAAGAGCAAAGTGAAGCAAACGCCGATTTTTCGAATTGTGGATATACTAGGTGCAATTTCTCGACCAAAAATTCCGGGAAGTTTAGGAGCGGTAACTTTCTCCATTTTTTGTAATGAGTTTTCACAATGATAACAAGTTCTTCTTTTAAGTAACGCTCCATTTTTCCATCGGAATAATCATAGGTGACAGCTGTCAAATTTAGAGTTGCCACAAATACGAAAACAAATAACACTAAATTTAAAAAGTGCACTATATTGAGACACCCTATTTACCTATATATGTGTTTTTACTCCTAGATGCGCGCTGCATAGGACCGGGAAGGGTGGCGTTTACAAAGGGAGGCCTACATACGTCTCATTTCAAATAAACATAAATCGGCGGCGACTTTGCAACGATGCTGCTTACTCAGTTTAAAGGAAAGACCGCATTAGAGCGGCGGTGCGCGGCGCAGCGCTGCACGTCACAATATTCTCTTGGAGGCAGCTATGCCGCGACGCGCAGCTACGCCTACTGCAGCGCCGCTCTAGTGCGACATGTGCCATTCAAAATAATTAAAACAATATTTTGACGCTTTGTGGCGCCGCGTGCAGCACCGCGCAGCGCCGCTCTAATGCGGTCTTACCTTAACAGGTACCTGCTGACATATAATATTGTTACGCCGAGGCTGTTAAACAATGGGTAATAATCGAAGTTTCTCGAGCGCTTTTGTCTGTCTTATTGTTTGCGGTTTCGCAGAAAGGGAAGTGGCCATTATGTCGAAACACCGACCCTTTCCTGGAACAATTGAGATCGTTCTCGAACAATCGAAATATGCGCGATATAAATAGGCCGGAGAGATGGCCGGAGGGTCAGTCTGGATTAAGCTAAACGTGCGATCATTTCGGTGACTTTAAGTGGTGCAACAGTGGTGTGAATTAGTGTGTTGTGATTACGTGTGACCAAGTTCGTGTATTCATCGTTTAGTGCTGAATAAAAGTGTTATTTTGGTTAGATCGATTCCCATTATTTTATCCCGAACCCTCAGCTGGTAACAATTTGGTGTCAGAAGTGGGATAAAATAATGCCGGTTCTACCAAAGGATAACGTGGACGGTGTCAGGACGAGAGGTCAACTACAACAGGAAATGGATGAAAGGCGGTTTGGGGAGTCTCCAGTTCAAGAAGCTCAGCAGAGGCGTCAGCCGATAGAGATGGAATCAGCCGCCGCCGAATCATTTGGAGCTTCATCATCATCATCATCCGTGGGTCAAGCTCCTGTGACAGGCGATCTTGCTGCTATTATGGCAATGCTTCGTCAGGATAAAGAAGAGCAGCGTCGTCAACAGGAAGAGCAGGCTCGGTTGCAGGAGGAACAACGCCGTCAGCATAAAGAAGAGAAGCGTCGTCAGCAGGAAGAGCAGGCTCGGCTGCAGGAGGAACAGCGCCAGCAGGATAAAGAAGAGCAGCGTCGTCAGCAGGAAGAGCAGCGACGTTGGCAGGAAGAACAGGCTCGGTTGCAGGAGGAACAGCGCCGTCAGGACAAAGAAGCGCAGGCTCGGTTGATGAAAGAATTGTTCAGTTCAATTGGAAAGGAAGTCCAGTGTGTGAAAGAGCAGATAGAACATCATGAGAGCCGTATTTTCGAAGCTGAAATTGAGATCGCTGATGTGAAAAAAACTCTGGGTGTCCTGAAGTCTAGAGACAGCAATGTGGCTCCTCTAATTGCTACATCTTCAGCGCGAGGTTTTAAGACGCCACCATTTGATGGAAGTTCTTCGTGGTCAGCCTACAAGATCCAGTTTGAGGCCGTTGTCAAGGCCAATGGATGGACGACGGCGCAGGCCATGACGGCTTTAACACTGGGCCTTCGTGACCAAGCACTTACGATTTTAGAGGCTCTTGGGAAGGATGTCACCTACGAACAGCTGTTGGAAGCGCTGGAGTCACGCTATGGTGACGCGCACCTGGAACATGTTTTTCGAGCGCAGTTAAAGGACCGGAGCCAGCGTAACTCGGAGAATTTACAGCAGTGGGCACTCGAGATAGAAAAGGTGGTTCGAAAGGCATACCAAACCTCGTCAGCACCCCTTGACGGTTATTTGATCCAGGCGTTCGTTGACGGAATACGTGATTTGGAAGTGAGAGCTGATGTAAGGCTTGGACATCACGATACTCTAAAAAATGCCTTGGCCCATGCATTGGAGGTGGAGGCCGTGCGTCAGGACCCCCGAGCTCACCGCATCAGAGAAGTGAAGGACTCTTACACTCACTACAGTCGTCCAAAGTTTAGCCCTAGATGCTTCGGGTGTGGAGAAAAAGGACATCTGAGGCCAAACTGCCCAAAAAGAGAGGAGAGTGCTCAGGTGAGCCCCGTTCAACAGCAGCAGGGAAACGAGTAAGCGCCAGAACTGCGGGGCGAGTGCTGGCTGGTATCGAGAAAGCCCTAAGAATTACGATCTCACAAGTTCATGATGGGAATAGCCTGACTATCAAAGGTCAAATTAATGGAACACCGTGCAAGATGACTTTGGATACTGGTGCTTCCCGTACAGTGAGCAGTTCCCAACTGGCTAATCGGTTTCTTGGGAAATTCAACAGTAGCCATGAGCGAATTCAGCTCCTGACGGCAACCGGTCAGCACATATCCGTCCTGGGTGAAAAGCAGGTGGAGGTTATGCTGGGTGAAAGACCTTTCCAGCAAAACGTCATCATTGCCGATATAGTTGATGACTGCATTCTGGGTTTAGATTTCTTACGAGAGCACCATTGTAGAATTGACATAAATCAAGGAGTTTTACAATGTGGAGAAGAGGAATTCTTTATGGAAGGTGGAACCAGGGGTAAGGTGTACAGTCTGAAGAAAATTGTTCTTCCGCCAAGATCAGAAACCATTGTTCCAGTAAGCTTGCCACGAACTTCGGGAGGACAGAATCGATGTGTACTGGTGGATAGATCGGACAATGGCTTTCCGTGGATTATGGCCCGGACGCTAGTGAGGACCACAGATACTGCGGTGGTGCGAATTTTAAACCTTAGTAATGAAGAGCACCTGATCAAAAAGGGGACCTTAATGGGCACGTGCGAGGAAGTAGCCTGTATGCGAAGATGTCAAGAAGTGCCTAGTTCTAGCGGCAATAAAGGGAATGGCAAATTCGATGTGTCGTCACTGTTGGAAGATTGCCGTAAAAGCCTTTCTAGGGAAGAAGTTGCTATGACTGAGAAAATATTACATCGCTACGCCGATCTTTTCTCTTCAAATGATGCTGATATTGGAAAGACTGGACTGGTTAAGCACACGATAAATACTGGTAACGAGCTACCTATCCGTCAACGACCTAGGAGACTACCGGTTGCTCGAGAAAAGGAAGTAGAGACCATGGTTGAGGGAATGATGAATGATGGGGTGATAGAACCTTCATCTAGTCCATGGTGCTCTCCTGTTGTTCTAGTCAAAAAGAAGGATGGAAGCCTACGCTTTTGTGTTGATTATCGTCGACTTAATGCAGTTACGAAGAAGGACAGTTATCCACTACCAAGGATCGACGACACACTGGATACACTTACGATGAAGTGGTTTACAACGCTAGACTTGAAGAGTGGCTACTGGCAAGTGGAAATAGACCCTAAAGACAAAGAAAAGACTGCGTTCTCTACAGGAAAGGGGCTGTGGCAATTTCGAGTCATGGCATTTGGACTATGCAATGCCCCTGCAACTTTTGAAAGATTGATGGAGCAAGTTCTTGTCGGGTTGATTGGTGACGCGTGTCTTGTTTACTTGGACGACATCATCATCGTGGGACGTACTCTTTATTCTTTATTGCACACAAGAAAATACATTTGAAAATACAGAAAAAGAGGTCATGCACAAAGGCGAGCTTAACCCTAAGAAGAGTTTTCTTCCAGCAAACCTTTGAGGCTAGAGAGAGAAATGATTTTAAAGGTAGGTGAGTGTACAAAAACATAAATAAATATATATATACCCAAAACGAATATGAACTATACTCAAAGTATGTTATAATATTATAATTATAATAAATAAATTATATGGAATAATAATATATACCTACGTAATATAAATATATACCTATATATAATAATATAAAATTACAGAGAAAGGTAGTGCTCTTTAACTTTCCGTTTAAAAATGTTGAGTGATGGGCTAGCGCGAACTTCATGAGGAAGGGCATTCCAAATTTTTACCGCATAAACGGTGAAGGAGCCTCCATAGCGGCTAGAAGTGTGTTGAGGTGTTTTGAGGAGAAGAGACTTAGAGGACCGGCATGGCACACTGCGAGGGACAAGAAATTCAAAACGCTCACGGAGGTAAGAGGGAGAGAGTGGACAATATAATACTTTGAAGAGGAGTGATAAGACGTGAAGATCACGGCGAAGACGAATAGGGAGCCATTTAAGTTGGGATCTAAAATTGGATACGTGATCAAACTTGCGCAGACCGAATATAAAACGAATGCACAAGTTCTGTAGACGTTCCAGTTTATTGAGAAGTTCCTCCGTAGCATCAAGAAAGCAGACATCTGAATAGTCGAGAAGGGGCAACATTAAGGCTTGGGCGAGAGTAATTTTAGTTTCAAAGGGAAGAAATTTCTGAAGGCGTTTTAGTGATTGGAACGAGAAATGCACCCTTTTACTGATTTCGTTTATGTGGCTGGCCCAGGATAGCTGGTTATCAAAAATGACACCAAGGTTCTTAGCTTTGCTCGAGTAAGGTATAGGTACCTGATCAAACACGACTTGAGGTAACGTTGACTGGTCGACGACCCTCAGCATATATGGACTTCCCAAAAGTATAACCTGGGGACTTAGAAGGGTTAACCAATAGACCATAAGTATTAGCCCATGTGTTGATGCGGTCAAGATCTGCGTTAACTTGGTTAACACCTTCTAATATGTTCTCGGCTTTAAAGACCACCTTCAAAATCTGGAACGTGTGCTGGCAAAAATTCGTGCCGCCAATCTGCAGTTAAGTCCGAGGAAATGTTCATTCTTCAGACAACAAGTAAGCTTTCTGGGTCACGTTTTTTCACAAGACGGGGTGCAAACTGATCCAGAGAAAATCAACGCTGTCAAAGATTGGCCGATTCCTAAAGATAAGACCGAAGTCAGAGCATTTTTGGGGTTGTGCTCCTACTATCGACGTTTTGTCAAGAACTTCGCGGATATTGCTAAGCCTCTGCACAGGCTAACTTAGGAGAAACGACTGTTCTGCTGGGATGCAGAATGCGAAACTGCTTTCCAGGAATTAAAGAACCGACTGTGTAATACACCGATTCTCAGCTTTCCTGATACTGAGAACGAGTTCATTGTAGATACAGATGCAAGTAATACCGGTATTGGTGGTGTGCTATCTCAACGCAAAGGAGATCAAGAGGTGGTGATCGCTTACTTCAGTAAATCCTTATCCAAACAAGAAAGAAATTACTGTGTCACAAGAAGGGAACTGCTGGCTGTAGTAAAAACCTTACAGCATTTCAACAAATACCTACTAGGTCGTAAATTTCAACTTCGAACTGACCATGCTGCATTGCAATGGCTCTTACGGTTCAAGAATCCTGAAGGCCAGGTGGCAAGGTGGATTGAACAATTACAGGAGTTCGACTTCGACATTGGGCATCGTAGTGGAAAATCTCACGGGAACGCGGATGCGCTATCACGAAGACCTTGCCCTGAGAACTGCAAACATTGTGCCAAATATGAGTTTAAGGAAGCAGAACCTGTCAGGCTGTTAAGAACAGACCTAAGTGACGAATGGAAAGAAACTTTGCAGCAGGCACAACAGGATGACAAAGACCTTAAACCCATCATTGAAAGGATCACAGCGGGTACCACTAAGCCTTTGTGGAGTGACATTGCTGCTCTGAGTTCAACAACAAAGAGTTATTGGGCACAGTGGGAGACCCTGGTTATCCACGACGGGGTGCTGTGTCGCAAATGGGAAAACGCTCGTGGAGATCACTGTCATCTGCAAATGGTGGTTCCCAAAGCCAAGGTCCCTAACGTGCTACAACTCTACCATGAAGGATGTTCGGGAGGCCACATGGGAGTAAAAAGGACACTGTTAAAAATAAGGGAGCGGTTTTACTGGATCCATTGTAGAGAAGATGTTGAAGACTGGTGCCGAAAATGCACTACTTGTGCGGCAGTGAAAGGACCCCATACACGCAGCAGAGGAGCACTAAAACTGTATAACGTTGGAGCCCCATGGGAGCGTATAGCCCTGGATATTGCAGGACCATTCCCTGTAAGTAAAAATGGAAATAAGTACTTCATGGTCGTTATGGACTACTTCACAAAATGGCCCGAAGTTTTCGCCATTCCTAATCAAGAAGCTTCGACGGTAGCAGATAAACTAGTCCACGAAGTTTTCTGTCGTTTTGGAGTTCCCCTGGAAATTCACAGCGATCAAGGAAGGAATTTTGAATCACAAGTATTTCAGGAGACATGCCGAATAATGGGGACTCATAAAACAAGAACCACTTCTTATCATCCTCAGTCTGATGGAATGGTGGAAAGATTCAATCAGACGTTGGAGAGATATCTGGCCAAAGTGGTCGAAAATAAGCAAAACGATTGGGACCAACACATACAGCCGTTTTTACTGTCATACAGAAGTGCAGTCCATGAGAGTACAGGCGTCACTCCTGCGTTGGCAAATTTTGGAAGAGAGCTACGGTTGCCTGCAGACCTGATAACTGGCATTCCTCCAGATTCTCCGCGTGCCATCACAGATTATGCAAACGACCTGCGCAATAAAATGAACGACATAAATGAACACATTCGACTAACTGGTCAACAAATGTCTGAGAAAATGAAGACCCGATATGACCGAAATTCAAACAACTTGCGATTTGATGAGGGATCACAGGTCTGATTGCACAATCTGATACGGAAAAAGGGAAAATCCCCTAAACTACAAGCAAAATGGGATGGACCATACCGTGTGTTGACCAGGATTAATGACGTCACATACCGAATTCAGAAGGGAACGCGAGGTGCGCCTAAAATTGTTCATGTTGATCGGCTGGCGCGATATTACGGGGCTAACAATGCTCGGGACGAGCATGTTTTAGGAGGGGGCAGTGTTACGCCGAGGCTGTTAAACAATGGGTAATAATCGAAGTTTCTCGAGCGCTTTTGTCTGTCTTATTGTTTGCGGTTTCGCAGAAAGGGAAGTGGCCATTATGTCGAAACACCGACCCTTTCCTGGAACAATTGAGATCGTTCTCGAACAATCGAAATATGCGCGATATAAATAGGCCGGAGAGATGGCCGGAGGGTCAGTCTGGATTAAGCTAAACGTGCGATCATTTCGGTGACTTTAAGTGGTGCAACAGTGGTGTGAATTAGTGTGTTGTGATTACGTGTGACCAAGTTCGTGTATTCATCGTTTAGTGCTGAATAAAAGTGTTATTTTGGTTAGATCGATTCCCATTATTTTATCCCGAACCCTCAGCTCGTAACAATATGATTCGTTTACCTATTTTATACAAGCTGTTTCATTGATATTTTATTTTTTTATTGTCATTACTATGAAGTTCCAAGTAGCTACAAATAATAAAGCACTGTAAAACATGTAATTATGTTTTTTGTAATTCTGTGTAATGTTTTATGTAATTATGCCTAATAATAAATCACACTTGTACTAACCCATTTGTTTAATTAATATTTTACTAACAAATATGGATTTTTGACATCTGTAAAACTAATTAATTGAATTGAAAACTATAGAGATTTTTAGCGGTGCTTTGAGACACTCGAGCCGCTATTTAATATTTAGATATCTACTTACAGAGTATACGTATGAGCGAGAGTTAAATTGAAAACCATATATATTCAACTGAAAACTTTTAAGATATAGATGCAGCGAAATAAAAGTTAAGTTGTTTTTCCAGAAACCCTGGCGTTTCCCATGCTCTGAATAAACAAATAATATAAACAAACTATCAAGCCGACCATACAGGAATCAGCATACATCGAGTGAAAAGTTTGCTATCATCCGGAGTCCAGAAGTTTCCCGTCTTGTCGCCTTCTGCATTACACGGGCCATTGAAGACGCTTCTAGACCAATGATCAGTTGGTTTTGGATGTGGTATCTGAGAAAATTTCGATCAACATTTAAGATGACGGCCGGGCCGTTGAGGCAGAAACGTTCTCGAGTGGAGCCTACCCGGTGACGTTCACCCGCGCTCAAAAAAAATGGTCTATTCGCCGGCGCTAAAACTGTATATGGCGGGACGGTAGCGGCGGGTCTACATCTGGGGGTTATTGGTCTCTTATGACACACTTATTGGAATTTAATTGTGTACATATGTGCATTTTCTATTCAAGTTGAATTAGTGCTTCGAATGACATATAAAGTTTGTATAAGGGTGATGACATATTCGAAATATAACAATTCATAACCAAAAATAACGAAAAAATAATAACCACGAAGTTTTAAACTGGTTTTTTTTTAAATGAAGGGAGAAATTATATTTTATATGGTTAATAAGTGCTATTACATTCAATCTAAAGGACAAAAAAACAAAACAAAACATTCCCTAGTACAAAAATATTGATTTACAAGCTTTTAAAAATAATATTTGTTTGTGCGGGGTTTTTTGCTGACACATATTGATTTATTTCTAAGCAAATCCGACATGTATTAATTAAAAGTATATATTAATATTATTCAAAAATAGCTTATTTCAGCCCTGAAGCCAATATTTAAGTGTGATAATCTCAAAACAAACGAAATACATCAAAATATGAGAAAATAAATACCACGGTACCAAATTCTTAGAAGTTGACTTTACGACTCCTATAAAGTTTTGTTAAGCAAAATTATATTATACAAAGCTACTTACCGAGATTATAATCCGATAAAATACACAAACAAACACAAAAACACGTTTTTAATTCACAAAACAACAAAATTCATCAATTGCGCGGCAGAAAATGGCGCGGACACGCCGCGAACACATCGACTGTTTTGTTTAATTTTGTGCCAGGTCGAGTCGGAACGTTTGTTCCAATGGTTTACATAGAATTAAAGCTTAATTGCGAAAAGGATGGTATTCATTCCTTACGGCTAATCCCATTACATAAAGCAGGACAGACGTATTAGTACCGCGCGGCGCCAAAATTCAATATTGGGTAATAAACTACCCAGGGTGTTTCTACGGAAATTTGGACTGGGTAATATATTACCCATCGATGCTCTACCGGTTACGCAATGAAAACGCAGTGTAGAGCGGATCCATCTAGATGGAAAGATGACGTAATCAAGATTTTGGGGGAAGGCCGCACAAGATCGGTCGCTATAGAAATCTATAGGAGGCATGTTCAGCATTGGACGTCCTCTGTTTGATATGATGATTATTATGTTAACGTTGTGTCAGTAGCCTAGACGGCGTTGTGTGTCAGTCGAAAAGCATTAATTACAACAATACTGACATATTGATTAATGCCATTTAAAACAACCGGTCAAGTGCGAGTCAAACTCGTGCGACGAGTGTTCCGTACGGTAGGTACGGAACCCTCGGCGCATGAGTTCGTTTCACTGCCCTCTAAATTGTACGAGCGCCCATACAACTCAGAGGACTATCTTAATTGACGTCAACTATGTATGTACCCTTTAATTTTCAACTTTTATTATTTTTTGAATTTTTCCTTTATTTATGATGCTTTGCTTTTAGCCAAATTTCGTGATTCTAGGTCAACTGTGACTACCATATAGGTTTTCGACCCTAAACCTAACGGGTACTTCAGGTTGACCTAGAATTATCAATTTTGGTTAAAAGCAAGATCTTACAGCACAAGTAAAGAGAAAGTTAAAAAAAATAAAAAAAGTTGAAAATTGATGCAGCTAAGGAATTATTTAGTGCAGTAAGTCGCCACAAGTGACATACATATAGATAGGTAGGTAACTTCATTTACTTGTGGCTAATTATTGTTTTTTTTTTCCTAAGTTAACCCGTCAGGGATCACACCTGTACATTTTTGTATGGTTGTGGTGCCGGACCGATTTAAATAAGTTAATTGTTGTTGTTAATCTTTATTTTGTTTGCTGTGTTTGTATCTTTGATTCAATTAACTTGTACATACGATAGGACCGACATGTATCCTTATAAAGGTCCTTATAATAAATTGGAATAAAAAACAAAAGGTTAATTTTGGTACTTACAAGTTTTCGCGAAAATCTAAATTTGCCCATATCTTTCATCGTGTTGACTCAGGACCTTGATTGTTATACACCTAATAGGAACTATAAACTTCAGTATCTGGTATAAATTTCAACTTGCTAGGTCCACACGTTCCTGAGAAAATCGGTGGTGACACAGGGACAGACAGACGGACAGGCGGACAAGAAAGTGATCTTATAAGGGTTTCTTTTTTACCTTTTGAGGTACGGAACCCTAAAAATATTAAAAACAACTCCATTTTTAGGTATCGTATAATTAAAAAACCTTCATTAAAAATAACTGCCTAGTCGACTACATAAAAACGGATTCATCATCATTAGAAATTAAAGAAGAGAGATGTTCGCTGCTGAATATTTCTCTCCTCTTTGTGCTGGAAATCTAAGAAGGTCTTGTAGGCCTGCACCTAACAGTTCTTGACAACTTTTATTAGGTTGTCTTTTGGACAGCACCGTTGGTGTTCGAAGGCAAAACGCATCGAAAAGCGCATCGTAGGACAGCCTTTATGTATTGTTAAGTTTATGACATCCAGCGATTCATACAGATTTTTAAAACCATCTCAAAAACATTCTAGACGGGACTTGAACCCGCAACCTTCCTCTTGATACGAGGATGCACTGCCAATTGTGCTACAGGCTCTTGTCATGTCTTAAAGCGCCGTTAGCTCCATCTACAGGAAAACTTTTTTCAGAACTTTTTAGAATGTTTGTAAGTGTTTGGATATAACACTATAAAAATATAACACCGGTTCATTGTTGGATACCCAGCGAACTATAGTTCTGGGCAAGCACGTGTACCAGTTTGTACTAACAACCATAGCGAATAGAGGTTCACAATATTTATAAAACCTAAAGAGGCACAGTAGGGCGACGACTCATAACCAAGATATCCGAATAAATATTGAAATCAGCATTTTATTATTATTTAGAATTCTAGCATTGCTCGATGTCAAGTTCCATTCAAAATCTTGTAAGGTAAAACTAGTTCGAATGTTTCGTACATCTCGGGAAACTTGAACCGCCCTACTTTACCGCCCAATATCTATTCAAACGACACGTAAAATCCACAGGAGAGACATTTCGAAAACAAGATATTTGGGTACTAACGAACAAAGCCAGCAGGACTCCTGTGGGAGCTCGTATTTTAATTATAGAACAGGAGCTGCTTAGAACTTTTAGGAAACGCATTTTAGAAATAAGAGATTTATATCACACGAGTTTTATTTTACGTGGTTTTTGAAACTGCAGTCAGTAGGTTAGTAACTGACTTACTGTTATTTAGCTACTGAGCTTTTGAAAACTAGGCTTTAGTTTACACATTTAGGTGTGTAACCAGCTTAGACGAGAGAAGACTCGCCACGGGACTATAATTGATCGAGAGAAGCGAGATCTCCAAATCAACTTGAGCTAATCGGCATTGTATGTATGTTTGTTTCTCCGAGGATAACTTTCGAAGCGTAAATCTGATCATCGTGAAATTTGATACATAGGTGATGGAACAATTTTGGTGTGACTAAATGAGCTAAAAATGTGGGGGGTTGTTGAGATATTGGGGTTCAAAAAGAGAGGAATAAAATGAAAATGATTATTAGGTCAAATGAGACGTCAAATGAAAGGTCTTTATTGGTACATTTCGATTCCGTTTTTATTTATAGTAAAGTTTTTGTAGTTTTTGAGTTATTAGCCATAATAAATACTGATCTTTGGCGAAATTCACAGGGTACACCAGTGACCCCACAGTGCTGTAATTTAGTATGCGTGTAGCTTTAGTGACACAAATATAGGCAAAAGTCTGAAACCCAGAATAACTGCAATTTGTACCCCAAAAAAATGTATCCACATTATATGAACTCCCTTTACCTGTAATTTGAATGAATCTATAGGTCAAGTTAGTTGGTTATTTATTTCGTGGCACTATTTTGGTAGACAAAGGTTACAAATAATTTTAAGCAAAAGTCTGAAATACAGAATAACTGCAATTTGTACACCAAAAAAGGGCACCCAATTAACATGAACTCCCGTTACCTGTAGTTTGAATAAAACTGTAGGTTAAGTTGGCTGGTTTTTTTTTCGTGGCACTATTTTTATAATCAAAGATTACGAATATTACATTTTTGTTTTTATGGGAGACTCGCGAGATCTCAGTTCGGGGCGAACCACTCGTTTTACGGTAACATAGAAGTTTGATTTTTTCACAGCTTTATGGGACTATATACCTGAGTATATGGTCCCAATTTAAACTCGATAAAGTTCAGTTTTTATTATGTCTAATAACTTAAAACCTACAACGTTGTATCTAAAAATAAAAACGGGGTTAAAATGTACACACAAAGACCTTTTAGTAGACGTGTCACTTAATCGGATAGTCTCATTTTGTGTTTTTACCCCTCTTGAACCCCAATATCTCAACAACCCCCCCCCCCACATTTTTAGCTCATTTATTCGCACCAAAATTGTGTCATTACTACTGATCGGATAAACGCTTCGAAAGTTATCATCGGACAAACATACATACATACATATAACGCCGATTTGCCCAAGTTGATTTGGAGATACGGCCGATTATGCCGCAAAAACGTATACATATTTCGACACTCTCAAGGGAATCAAAATTTATAGGGTACTTTCCGTTGACCTGTAATTATGAAATTTGGTAAGTAATATCGTCTTATACTACAAGTACAGGGAAATATCTGAAAATTATACATTTGTAATTAAATCATAAAAAATATAGTCTTTGTTTAAAGTAGGTACGTAATCAATCATCGAGGCTAAGTAACGGTGCGCGGTCATAATACCGCATGTCGCGAGACTCGATCCCTGAACTATTTATAATACGTATCTACAAATTTTGTATGGAGCCCTCGGTGGGCGAGTACTACTCCTACATGTCAGGTTTTTTTATTTTGTTCAACCATTTTCACTGAAAAAATCCCTGGACACTTGGCTCTTTATCTATAAAGCTTATTTGCAAAACAATTTGATAAAATTAATATGGTGCTGACGTAGGCAATTTCAATTTTCCATTTTGTGTAGTGAGCTTAGCATTCTAATGAGTGTGGACTTGTTATTGTTGGTAGCTAATTTGAAAGTGTTTTAATTTATTTTATGTAATTTATTTTCTATTTTATTATTATGTCTGGTTTTATCTTGGTCTGGACATTGTCGAATCATAAAATATACCAGGAATCCAAGAGTGGTACGTGACTGTAGGTTCATCATCATCATCATGACATCCACTGCTGAACATAGGCCTCATTATCGATTTCCTGAGCGACCGATCTCGTTCTGCTTGCGCCCAATGGCTCTCAGCAATACTTATGAGGACGTCTTTTGAAGTCGGGATATACTGGTCCAAGATAAAGATGGTTTCGACTGGCACAGGATCGAGACAAGCGGCATAAACAAAAAGAGGCCAGCTGTGGGTTGACCACGGGTTGAAAATAACTAGTTGTTCGCCCCGAACTGAAAACTCCCATAAAAACAAAAAAATATTATTCGTAATCTTTGACTATCAAAATATTGCCACGAAATGCATAACCAACTAACTTGACCTACAATTTCATTCAAATTACAGGTAACGGGAATTCATGTTATTTGGTTATACTTTTTTGAGGTAGAAATTGCAGTTATTCAGGATTTCAGACTTTTGCCTATATTAGTGTCACTAAAGCTACACGTATACTAAATTTCAGCATAGTGGGGTCACTGGTGTACCCTGTGAATTTTGTCAATATTCAGTTTATACCATGGCTAATAACTTAAAAAACTAAAAAGTTTAAACTAATAATAAAAACGGGGTCGAAATGTACTCACAAAGACCTTTTATTAGAAGTGCCATTTGACCAGATAGTCCCATTTTGTTTTTTTTATCCCTCTTGAACCCATCTCAACCAATCTCAACAACCCTCCCACATTTTTAGTTAATTTACCAAAATTGTGCCATCACTCCCTACCTATATACCAAATTTCACGATGATCGGATACATGTTTCAAAAGTTAACCTCGGACAAACAAACATACATACATTCAACGCCAATTTGCCCAAGTTGATTTGGAGATCTCGCTTCGCTCGATCAATGAAGCACAACAACCTTCCGTGAATTACCGTCGAATTTCGACCACTGCCAACTAGTTTTATAAAAACTTGTAGAATTATTTTCAAAACGTTTGCTAAAAATGTTGGGGGGTCCCAACATTTTTAGCTCATTTAGTCACACCAAAATTGTGCCATCACTATCTATGTATGTACCTATATATCAAATTTCACGATGATCGGATCAACGCTTCGAAAGTTATCCTCGGATAAACAAACATACATACATACATACAAACGTACATACAACGCCGATTTGTCCAAGTTGCTTAGGAGAACTCGCTTCGCTCGATCAATGATTAGAATAACTCATAAAAATATGGCTTTCGTAGCTTTTGTTCCACGAAATAATTCTAAATCGTACCAGCAACAGCTTAGGCTAGACTAGCCTCTCGATACTAATTCAATCCCCTCACGATTGTTAAAATAACATCTCAATTTGTGCAACGGTGGGTATCACTTCGGACGCTTTCGTATTTACCAAACAATTTAACTTTAACGCTAACTTTCCTAGTACATGGATCACAATGAAAAGATAGATAATTCTTTATTGTTACACCAAATTTACAATAACTTAACCTAGAAAACTTAAAGACTAATACAGAAAAGAAGCTGTGAAACTGGATTACACGGGTTGTTTTTTGTGTTAAGCTAATTCCTGGTATTAAAGCTGCAATAATCCTCATGAATCCTCAGTGCGCTAATCCTGTAAAGATACGGTCTGTGCAAGTCTAAACATAACGTTTGATGAATTCCCACTTCTATTTTAAAAAAATCAAGTTTTTATCTAATCTTGATGTCCAATGAAAGGTGATAGATTATTGATCAAGCTCCAAATCAACTTGAGCAAATCGGCGTTGTATGTATGTATGTATGTATGTTTGTTTGTCCGAGGATAACTTTAGAAGCGTTTATCCGATCATCGTGAAATTTGGTATATAGGGATTTAGTGATGGCATCATTTTTTAAAAGTGGTACGTCTAATAAAAAGAATTTGTGAGTACATTTTGACCCCGTTTTTATTTTTAGTTTAAACCTTGGTAGTTTTTAAGTTATTAGCTATAATAAAAACTGAACTTTAACAAAATTCACAGGGTACACCAGTGACCAAGAACAACTCATAAAAATTCAGTAGCATAAAAAAATCTCAAGAAAGTTTTCTACTTTTTTTAAAGAACTTTTTAAGTTGTTCAAGTCGAAAATTTACTAAAATTCGGAATAAAATTCAAAATTCATAACTCGAAAACTATAAAAAATCGCGGGACGAATCATGGGGGTGATTCGAGTACCCCAAGGGGTGTTCTATCACTGGACTTTCGCTTGACACTATTTTTTGGGACACCCTGTATAAAAAATAACAATAATAATGCGACAGAAAGTTGATGGAAGACTTACCAAAATCAAGGCTCTAAGTGTATTTTGTAAGGACCTTGGAGTTATCAGGATCATGTATTAAAGCTTTGCGGATATTGAAGAGATAAGCTGATTATTGTGTTCGTTCGCAGTAATCGCATTAAATTTTCGTAATACACGTAATGGTAATTAACAGCTGTGTAAACTTTAGACCGGCTCACAATTAATTTACAGATTTAAATATTGAACTTCCAAAAGCAGGCCTTGTCGTTCAAGTTTAGGTATGGTAAGCTGTTAGATATATGCTATGGGACGCCCTCTTTTTACCAAACTAGTTTTAAGATTTTCATAACCATCTCAAAAACTTTGACTTGACGGGGCTTGAACCCGCAACCTTCCTCTTGATACGAGAATGCACTGCCAATTATTCAGTTTACGACTCAAGCGCCGTTAGCTCCATACAGGAAAGAGTGTTACAGTTTTTACCGGCTCAATAAAAATTAAGATTAAACATTTTAGAATTTTCCGTAAGTGTCGCATAAGTTTAAGTAAAATGCCAAACTAATTTATCAACCATCGATCATAATTTCCCCGCCTTTTTTCATCTCAGGGTGACTAAGATCGTGGAACAACTGGGACCATGCGGAACAAACACGTGAATGAAATGTTTGTACTCGTATTCAAAGCTTTTCTTTCAGTAGGGTTATGCTTCAGCCAAGCAAGATTGCAATAAAACCCAATCTCACTGTATCAAGAAAACAGAATAAACAAAGAAGGGACAGATCGCCCAATAATTCAATTCCTTATTTGCTACGATATTCCCGCCGTAAGGCAGTCCACTATTATTTATTTCTCGTCTCGTAGGGAATGATTTATTTTTACTGCCTCCCGTTTGATCCCTTGTAGGGTTGACACTGTAGACAGTGTGGTTTTCCGGCAGACGTCTATGGTAAAAAAATGCAGTCTGTTGTTATCTACTAATAGTTCTGTGAGAAAAGTAGACCTCCTCGCGTTCCCTTGGTTCTAGGTCGAATCTGGTGTCTACGGGTTCGTCTCGTGAGGCGAGACTGCGTAGTCTGATTGGCATAGGTAGGTATAAATTTTCCCCAAATAAATTTCAAAAATTGACATCCGTCTATATATAACGCTACAGCAAACTTACCCCCCCCCCCCTCCACTACCCCCTTTTAGATTTTTTTTCGCAACATCTTATGTAGAATCAACTGCTTTGTGCATCAATTTGATTGAAATCCTTCGATTAATAACGCTACAGCAAACTTCCCCCCAATGAAAAGTCGCTATAAACTAAATAATTTTAATAAATCAAGGAAATTAAAATCGGTTGAAAAATGCGACTTGTAGGCGAGAACAGACAGACAGACAGACTGACAGACGGACAAAACCATTTTTTGGCCAATCTCGAAATTGAAATGATCCGCTCGCTTGGTCAAAATCGTGTAAATGTTGGTACATAAAAAGAACAGTTCCATCCTCAACTATCATCTCTTAAAGGACAGATTGCTGCCATCATCGATGGATAATAATTATACTACACTAAGTTTCACTAAAATTCAATTACTCATCACAAGGACACCGGTTAAACTATAGAAAAATAAAGAGTACTTATACTTACTCACTTTGCATTTATTATTTTTTCCGGCCTTTCCCTGGTAACCCTTTTCAAGTGGTGTTTACCTTTCGTCTGTCTGGGCCACGACCTTGCATATATTTCCTGAATCAATGTCGCTTGTACTAAGCCCTATATTTTATTCATTGTCAGTGTTAGAAGTAGGCAGATGTAACTTTGTTTCCAGTCGATCACTTAAACATCTTTGCGATAAGGTTTGCTACTGTATTTTGAACCCTGATTTAAATCTAAAATGCGAATGGTCCTTACCTAAATTTTGAGAATTCATTTTAAAATAAATTACGAATTAACCATTTTTTGAAAATCATATATCGATAAAGAATAGTTTTTTCAAACTGTTTTATCGGTTCGAAGAATAACAACAATAGTATTTAAACATAGTTTTATTTCCGTAGGTTTACACTTAAACTAAAACGTTTTCCAAGAAACAGTTTAATCAACGATATTTATTTTCACTTGATCTAACAGTTTTGACTTAGATCGATTTATTTTTTTATATTTAGGGTTAGCTTTTACGGATCTTCTTATACTACTTCGGATCATCACTCTATCAAATATTTCTTCACTGGTGTCTTCACTTCCATCATCAGAGAAATGATTATTCATACTGTCACTTAGCTTAGGTCGTATAAAAACAGGTTCTATTCCACTATCAGAATGTATTGCATCTTCCGAAAGAGCTCTGTCTTCATCACTCATAGACATTTTTGCATTAGCATGACTCATCTGTCGACACAGCATCCTGCAGCTCTGTGCAGGTACTTGTAAAAGATTTTTCTTTTCCTCTTTCTTTTTTAGATTGCTTGGTTTGTATTTCATTGGTGAAAAATCAACCCTACTGCGTAAAAAGCTTATCGTTTCCCCGAACTTTTTGCTGCATTTCCTAGTTGTTTTCACCTCGATTTTTTCTACTGTTTTGGTACTCTCATCGTTTTCTAAAGCTACACCTGAATCCGAATTGGAATCGGCTGGTATTTGTATTTCCGGAACACTATATATAAATTCGTTATGGAGTAACTTTTTATTTAGCTCCTCGATCGCCTCGACTTGTTTTTGTATGATAATATCCTTTTCAGCGAGTTGTTTAGCGACGGACTCTGTTCGGATCGCCAAGTTTGCTTCGTATTTTTGCAGTTCACTAGAGAGGAATTCCAATTCTTTCTTTCTATTTGATTCCAATTTCTTTATAAGTTCGGTTTGTTTCGCGTATGCTTCCTTGAGCCTCGCGATTTCCTGTTTATGTGACGTTTTGAGGAATTTAATAATGTTTATTGCCTCGTGGAGCGATGTGGGCTGGAGGATATTGTCTTTTGTCGCGATCTCTGCCATTATTGTTTTCCACTTGGATCTGAAACAATAAAATGTGTGAATCAGTAGGTAGATATTTTTTTTCTCATAAAATATTATCTCATGGTAAATATTTTACTACATTAACCATAAACTCATTAGAAAATGTCGATGTCGTAATCGATCACATACATAGAGAAAAAAATCAGTCTTTTAATAGATACCTACTTCACTTAAAACAAATGATTAGCTAAATAATGAAATACAAGTAGATCATTAACCAAGTAGGACACTTTTTGAATTCATTAGGTAATAATAAACCGAATTGTGAAATACGTATTTTATCATGAATTTATCTAATGATTTTTTAAAGACCATTACAAGTAGATATTAAAATTGTGTAATAATGAGTGTTGCTAGAAATATTAATGAGCTTGATATATAAATTACCACGTGCAATGTTTGGACAGAATGGTTCATGTTATTGTATATACATCGCTACACCCGGTCGTGGGTACAATAACACGTATTGTTTCTCGTGTACATGAACTTATTCAATATGTATCGATTGTATGAAAACTTTGAGATATGACGTCAAAGAAACTGTATTATGGCAAACCCATAATACAATGCTGGTATTAAAAAAAAACATTAATCTCATATAACAATTAATGTAATTTTACAAAATTTTAATAACTACGATACAACTTTAATTATTTTTTTATTGGATACTAGCTGACCCGCCAAACTTCGTACCTCCTTGACATGCATATGACGCGGGCTAACAATGTCGTCCTGATATAATTGTCAATCAGCCATCATTAGCTGAATCTATGTATGAGAAAACGAATATTCTTTATAATTTCTTTTTGATCAAAAATCACAAGTCATACCGACTTTAGTACAAGTCATACCGACTTTAGTAATAAAATTAGAAAGATGTTATTGGACAAATCATATTATACGATTGACGAAGCACTTGCTGATGATCTCAGTACACTGTGAATTTATTTATTTTATTTATTTTATATATTTTTGTTATATAGTTAAATTATTTGAGATTACTATTATTTGAGATGTAAATTTGTACTGCGTACACAATGTTTTATGTTAGTTTAAATTAGTTACTTTCTTTTTTATTGTTTATATTGCTATATTCAAATTGTTATTATGTATGTAAAATATTGACTTTTCCAAGTGTACTGTGGTATCTTTATGGAATAAATGAATCTGAATCTGAATCAAAAATCAACAAAATCGGTCCCGCCGTTTTTGATAAATGGTGTAACTAACCCGACTTTGTTTTATCTAGTCTAAATATATAAAATTCTCGTGTCACAGTTTTCGTTGCCATACTCCTCCGAAACGGCTTGACCGATTTTGATGAAATTTTTTGTGCTTATCCGGTATCTATGAGAATCGGCCAACATCTATTTTTCATCCCCCTAAATGTTAGGGGTAGTCCACCCCTAAATTTTTTATTTTATTTTTTAGACAAATTTTTTTTATTTCTATTTTTTTATGATACAACATACAAAAATACATACAATCCTCAATTTTCACCCTTCTACGATCAACCCTTATTTTTAATAGCCATTTTAGTAATTTAACAACCCGATTTATAAGGCAAAACAACGTTTGCCGGGTCAGCTAGTATAATATAGATTAAAACATTTATACCTAGTGTTTTGAATTCACTTTACCTAAATATACTATGTAGTTTCATATCTCGTAAAATAATCACGATAGAATAGAATACTCTTTATTGCACACCAACAAAATTAAAAATACACAAAAAGGTAAGTACAATGGGCGGTCTTATCACTAAAAGCGATCTCTTCCAGACAACTTATGGATGGACAGGACAAAACAAAATCAAAAAGACGGCGGTGTATCTACGAGTACGTTCATAAACCTACATAAACTACCTATACTAACTTTTTGCGACCTCCGTGGCGCAGTGGCCGAATGGCCAGCTGAGACGCAAGAGGTAGCGGGTTCGATTCCCGCCGCGTAACAAAAATGTCTGCATGATATACAGATATTTGTTCCATGGCTGGGAGTTTTTTCTATATATTATAAGTATGTATTTACAAAAAAAAAGTATATAAAGTATTCTATCGTTATCTAGTTCCCATAGTACAAGCTTTGCTTAGTTTGGGGCTAGATAGCGCTGTGTGAAATGTCCAGCGATATTTATTTATTTATACTTACTAATAAACTAAATATGTATACCCACAAATATAATAATATATACTTATATATAAACTACAATAAATAAGATAAACATAACGATAAACTAGCAGTGCGTAGACAAAGAAAGGAAATGGTTGTATACCTTAGCTTTAAAGATAGGAAGAGATTTAGATGATCTAATAAAAAAAGGATCACGATTTTAACATTGTTCCACAGAATGTTTTACATAATAATGAAAATGCGTTGAAGAACAACGCATTTCACAATGTGCTCAAGTCAAAGAGCACTTTCAAATACCTAACGCACATTTAAAAAAAATATCTGTCCAAATGAATGCTCAATAATTGCGTACGAAAATATTTAATTGGTATCATAGTAACTATTCAAGTATTGAAAAATGCAACCGGTGCAGCCGATTACTTTGCAAAAAAACATCAAAATTCCGAATCTATACCTGCAGAGCAACTTTTGTTGGAATGCAAAAAATGTGAATGTACACATCGGAGAATATCCTGCGCCTTTCTTAGCTTATTGATATTATTGATTGAGATTTAAAACTGGGTTTAAAGATAATAAGCATTAATTGGACTTTATTAGAATAACTATATACTCGCAAAGAAGACCAGACTCAAAAATAAAAATTTGCTTAGAAAGATCGGCAAATCTGATAATTGCTAAATGATGAAGCTATTTAAATCGAACTGTTAAGTGGTGACTGGTTATTTATTAAACCTACAGCCTCCGTACTTTTCTCCTCCTCTGAATACACTATTACCAACGTAACATGTTATTTTAAACGTGAATTAGCTTCGGTTTATCGGACAAGAAAACAAAACGCTACCCAAATCCACCGTAGCTAAAATACGTTTTTAAATAACGAGACTAATTAGTGAAAAAGGCTATGATGACGAAATGTAATATAGTTGATACCTAACTAAATAAAAATAAATAAATAAATATTGCTGGACATTTCACACAGCGCTATCTAGCCCCAAACTAAGCAGAGCTTGTACTATGGGAACCAGATAACTGATAGAATACTTATATAGTTTTTTATTGTAAATACATACTTATAATGTATTGAAAAACACCCAGATACGGAACACATATCTGTAGATCATGCAAACAATTGTTCCGTGACGGGAATCGAACCCGCTACCTCCTGCGTCTCAGCCGACTATACGCCCACTGCGCAACGGAGGTCGTCAAATGTCAACTATATTGATACGACAGCTAGACAATCGATTAATTAACTTAAATCTATTATGATTACCAAAACACAACTGAAAATCAAAATTCTACTAACAAGTAGAATATTATTGACTAAAAATATATTACCCATAAATTACCTGTGACAGAGATATCCAAAAACTAAAGCACTAACTCAAATAAATAAATTAATAATATTCACTGACAAAAATAGGTCCACTCTCTTCGACACTCAGACTGAAACTGATGAATCGTGGTCCCACAGCTGATGATACAATAACATAACAGGTACTGGCAGGTGGCCGCCCCATTGTAATAATAAACCATACAAAACGACAGGCTATTTTCGGTCTTAAAGCAAAGGTCATAAAAACTATCCCCAACTACCTGGAATGTGGTACAAAGGCGTTCTAGGTAATTCTATTTTTGTATTTTAAACATGGAATTGTTTTACGGCGCAGTTTATGAATGGGGATGAAAATAACTTACGAGCGGAATTTAACTAGAGTGAAGTTCATTATGTCAACCTGTAGGAGGAATTACGAATTCCCCTAGTGGATATGGACATGCCAGCCATTGTAGCAACCAATGACCTTTTGAAATGTATGTGGGTTCGACTCCTGCTGTGGTATGTTGTAAGATCCATTGTAGGCCTCTGAATTTATTTTACAGACTTCTAAAGTCAAAGTCAAATATTTCTATTCATTAAAATCACAAGGATCACTTTGAAACGTCAATTTTACTGCCTGTTCCTTCGCGACCAAGCCAGGAAAGAAAGGCAAGAAACAAGGCTTTATGTTTTTTTTAATGATCCTTTTACAATACATAATACAGAAAATAAATAACGTCTAATTTTGAACGAGTTGGAGCAATTTCCAACCCAAGCTTCTCTATCATCTAAATAATCCGATATTTTATAGTAGGCTCTTTTATAAAGATTTTGTTTAATTACGTTTTTAATTTGTTACTTGTTAATTTTGTACATCCCTTGGGAGTTTGTTATAAAAGCGTACACCTTGCCTTTTAAACGATTTAATAACTTTATTGGTGGCAACAGCGAGTTTATCTTTAATTCTAGTATTAAAATTATGATTATCGCTATTTTTCTTAAACAAATTAATATTTTTGACATAACGCTGTGGAAGTAGCTGAATTAAAATAGTCTAGCTGTGTCTACGTCTGTAAAAAGACGGATCTTCTTGACTGCGTATGCAGCAGAACTAGGTAAGTCTCTTCGACAACCCATCAATGTGAGGGCCCCATTGAAGCTTATTATCTAGGGTTATACCTAAGAATACGGTGGTGTCCACAAGAGCCAACTCCTCGTCGTTGATTTTATTCTCCGATTCTATTCTCATTCTCCGCGAACTAGGTTGTATTTTAAAAAACTTCGTGAAGTTCCCCCCCCCCCCCCCCCCGGCCCCCCGTTTTCAATTCGATTGTTTTACTTAGTTTTTATAGTTTCTTCCAGTTATACCTATCTAACGTTTGACGACCTTCAAGGTAATGAAACGAGTAAATCGATTCGCAGAATCATGCGGAACATTGTTTTCTTATTTTTAGGTTTGTGGTTATTTGACTATAACTCGTAAGTGACCGGAGAATTCGGCGTATAAAAAAGGAGGCCTATATGCTCAGAGGCATCCAGGGCAGTAGGTGAAAATAGGGTGAAATTATCATGATGATAATAATCTTGAAACCCCCATGTCCATGAGTTTATATGTATCACGTATTTATTTCTTTTCCGTATAAGCCTTTTTCAATTGTCATCACAATTCTCATTATTTTCTTACCCATGTTATCTCTCTTTTTTTTTGTGCCCATGGCTTTCTTAGACTTAATAAAAGATTTGGTAAAAGAAAACTACGGTATTGTAGTTAAGATAAAGCTTAAGTTTACAGAACAGTATCAATGTTTTTGAACGAGCTAAGAAGGCTGTTTGACACATTTTTTTAAGCCTGCCTTAAAAAAAACCCAGTAAAGTGCGAGTCGAACTCGTGCGCCGAGGGTTCCGTACCTACCCATTATACCGCCATGATAAAATTGGTATCTAGGTCGGTAGACCTAGAATTGTCAATTTTGGTTAAAAGCAAGGTATTACAGCACAAGTAAAGGGAAATTTCATAAAAGTTAAAAATGTTGAAAATTCACGTAAGTTTTGGTACTTAAAAATTTTCGCGAAAATCTAAATTTGCCCATATCTTTTTATTCTGTTAACTCAGTACCTTGATTTTTATATACCTAATAGGGACTAAAGACCTCAGTATCTGGTATAAATTTCAACTTGCTAAGTCCAACCGTTCCTGAGAAAATCGGTGGTGACACATGACGGACAAGAGAGTGATCTTATTAAGGTTCCTTTTTTACCTTTTGAGGTACGGAACCCTAAAAAAGTATATAAGTATCAGTTAACTGGTTTCCACCGTACAAGCTTAGTTTGGGGCTAGATAGCGCTGTGTGAAACATCCAGCACTATTTATTTAAGAATTATTTATTTTTATCTCTAGAAGACTTATGAAAAGGTACCATTTTCTGTACCCAATAGAATAGGTATTAGAATTTTGTATTAGTATTAAACAGCTTAAGCACAGAAGAGATAGATACATAAGTTAAGTACAAATAGTGAATACAGGCACACATAAACGCGCGTACCTACGTGAATCTCAAGATCAAGTCGGTCGAACTTTCGGCGAACGTTCGTGGCTTAAGGGATTAGGCGTTTTCTGGGTACAATTAAAGACAATAAAAACAGGATAAGACAATTTGTTGCGAGAATTTGTTATTTTAGTCGCAAACTGGATTAATTTATAATACTTAATTCTTATTAATTGGGTTGTTGGTAAAATTGGTTGATCACTAGTGGTTCCCCCCGAACTGAGATCTCGCGAATCTCCCAAAATAAATAATATCATTCTTAGGGCGACTTGCACAACGATGCATAAACGTATTTAGTGGCTAAATATGATTTAAGTAAAATCATACAACTACTTCAAATTTAAACATGTTTAGTCGCTACATATGTTTAGTGATTTTTGTGCATGCCGGCTTTAATCTTTGACTAATAAATTGGTGCCACGTAATGCATAACCAACCTACTTGACCTACAGTTTCATTCATATTAGATGTAACGGGGGTTCTTGTTAATAGGATATATTTTTTATGGAAATGGCAGTTATTCTGGATTTCAGCCTTTCAAAGTTCAGTTTTTGGCATGGCTAATAACTTAAAAACTACAAGATTTAAACTAAAAATAAAAACGGGTTTAAAATTTACTCATGAATACCTTTTAATAGACGTACCATTTGGTGAAATAGTCCCATTTTGGTTTTTTTTACCCCTCTAGAACCTCAATATCTCAAGAACCACCCCACATTTTTAGCTCATTTAGTCACACCAAAATTGTGCCATTACTACCGACCTATATACCAAATTTCATGACGATCGAATAAACGCTTCGAAAGTTATCCCCGGACAAACAAACATACATACTTACATACATATATACAACGCCGATTTGCCCAAGTTCATTTAGAGATCTCGATTCGCTCGATCAATGATTTAAATAGGTAACTAGATCAAATCCCGTGCATCAAAAGGTTGTCTGGAAGAGACCTTTTAGCGATAAGACCGCCAATTGTACAATCGTTTATCTAGTTATCTGTTTTAAATCATCATTATTATCCACAGCCTGACTTCACCTATTGTTGGGTATATGCCTCCCCAAGTTCTTCCAAGTCCCTTCTATACCCGCACCTCGGCCACCATTCAGTCACTGCCCTGCACCATCTGTCATCATCATGTCTAGCCAAGTGTCGCCCAAGACGATTTGAGTTCCATAACTCGAATCCCTACTTCATTCGTCTACGGATCTCGACGTTTGGAACTCGATCTAACAGTCTGATGCCAAGCATAGTACGCTCCATGCCTCTCTGTGCAACTCTTAACCTCTACACAGCCTTAAATGTTTTAAATATGATTTGTTAATTTATGTGTGGTATACAATAAAGTGTTTTCTATTCTATTCTATTCCTATTATATTCTAGAGACTGGCTAATGAAAGTAGAGTATCAAATTAGGTTAATCCAGGTAATTATAATTTTGGGGTTGCCATGCCAATATTTTTTAAATTCGCCGCGCATTTTCAGTCTCTACTTTCATTAGCCAGATTTTATTACTAATAGATGTAAGATGCCACTTCTTGAATCTGATACGTGAACGAAATTATTAGAAAAATAGTGAGGATAAACATATTCATACAAAAATCATAAAAAGATACTCTTAACAAAGGAACAAATAAAATATTTCGTAGTCGCTACGTTTACCCCGCTCCTAATAAAACTTTCTTGCCTTTGAGCACCTCAGCCGGCACACTATCTTGACGATGTAAATGTTGCCATAAAATAACGTCATATAAAGGCGCTACGTAATAAGAGGGTTTAGTTCTTTGAGGTTCCATATCTTAAAGAAATTATATGGAACTGTTATATTAGGATAGCTATGCAGATCGCGTCTGCTTGTCTGGCACATGCGCTTGTTAGATTAGACTTACCTACCCGCTCAATTTAGTATGAAATAAAACATAAAACTTCAACAATTAATTTTATTTAATCAAATGCTTAGCAGAAAGGTATTAAATAGGGAAGTATCCCCAAATTTCAGTTACAACAAACACACTACATTATCATCGATTCACATAGTTGAATAAAATATAATCAATGAGTAAAATAGCCTGAAACACTACGTGAATAACTCTTATTGTTAGTAGATATATCTATTTTTACAACAACATACCTTAGGATATCCTTCTAGTTCGCAGGTCCCCCAAAAAGTGGTCTGGCCAGCCGACAGATCTCACTTTTTAGACGTCGGTTCCCCGCGCACCCCAAACGGTCCCGGGCCAATCAGAGAGCTTGGTTTATCTATTGTCTCGCTTGCCGGTGCCAGTTTATATTATTTAGAGAATGAGTTTCAAGAAATATTTCTACAATATGTAACAAAAACCCCGTCGGATCCATGAAAAGCGTATTCCGTCATAAAAATTAAAGTCGGGCAGATGTATAAAAAACATATGTATCAAATAACTTGAAAGTTATTTCATTTTTAATTTCAAGAATTATCTGAATTTTACCCCCCAAATAGGCAAATTTTACCGAGTTGTCAACTCTCGATATTCAGCTGTGGACCGAGCGAGAATGAAGTAAACAGTTATAGTAACTGTAGTAAACAGTTAGAGAATGAACAAAAGTAAGTAGTTGATAACTAGCTTTATGACACGTGCAATGTGCATTGTCTTTGCGTTCGGTATGCATTGAGGATTATTGTACCGTTTCTTTCTTTTTGAACTAAACTACGAAATTAAAACTACCTATCTATAAAAATTTATAACTCTTGTAATTATGATTACCGCCGCCGACTTACTATGTTTGCAAGAGAATAGAAACGGTGTAAATTAACTCGCACAATGAACACGTTTGGGCAATGGAAAATCCGTTTGCTATTAAACCAAGCCATTTCCAACATCGTTGGCGTATTAACGTGTGGGCCGGTATACTCGGAGATCGAATCATTGGTCCGTATTTTTTAAATCGTTTTATGAGCGGTACGAACTACTTGGCGTTTTTGCGTGAAGAGCTTAGTGAAGAGTTGGACGATTTAAATGTGGCTTTCCATCGTTCAATGTGGTTCCAGCACGATGGCGCCCCGCCTCATTTTTTGCGTGCAGTTCGCGATTACTTAAATGAACAGTTTCCACAGCAATGGATAGGCAGGGGGGGGGGGACCTATTCCATGGCCTCCACGATCTCCCGACCTCACGCCATTAGACTTTTATTTGTGGGGGCACGTCAAACAAGTTGTGTTTAATAAGCTGTGTGACTCGGAAGCGGAAATGCGAACTCGAATCGTCGCGGCTTTTGAGTCATTAAAATCTGATACAAGTGTGCTGCGAAAAGTGCGTGCCAACGTTATAAAATGGTGTCGAAGGTGCATTGAAGTTGGAGGTCGACACGTGGAACACGACCGCCGAAGTCTTGATCAAGTTGACGTGCTTCTACATAACTAGCAATACCTACCTAAGCTCTTGTTAGAGCTAACTCAAAGTTCTTTTCAGAGCTAAACCCAAGTTCTTTTCAGAGCTGCAATAAACTTATTGTTTCTTGACTACAATCGTCAACAAAAAAAAACAAAAGACACGTGCACAGTAACATCTTTTAAATTTGCACTGAAGAAGGAACTTCTAATGCTGCAAAAGCGCTCATAGCTTACCGAACTTCACGTGGACAAAGATGCTGCGACACAGGAGCCATCACGGCTTTCTGTCACGCAGGAAACCGTCTAGTATTTTTCTCCTTCTTGTTACACTGCCCACAAACACTACTCCACACTCTCTTTTCTTTAGGTCTTTAGACAAATCTTTCTAGAAATCATTCATATCTTTTTATCTCCTCCTCCTCCTCCTCCTCCTCCTCTTCATTGTCTCATGTCCTTCCTTGCTATACATCGCAACTTAGTCACAGTAATTGATCTTTACTTCCCTAGCGCAATCTTTACCCACATAACACTTTGTTTTTATCTCAAACTCTCAAAGTTTATTTTTTAAGTATATGTAGCTATGTATGTGTATGTATGTATCTGTGTATGTGTATGTATCTGTTTACTTTTCTATTCATTTTTCTGCGTTCGTGAGGCTACCCATGGGTCCCATCTGAAAACCAGCGCCGCTTACTATCCTCGGATGGTTAGCAGCAACACGCTGAGACGGGGCCTGTTTGACCCACACAGCACGGAAGACCATATTATTTGTAATTATCTACCTATATTATATGTACTTAATTTTTATCTTGTGTGTTTCCTGTTTCTTTGTATAATTTTTCTTTGTTAATAAAATCTGTTTGTAAGTAGGTATGTTCGTTCTGTATATGTTCCGTTTTCAATAGTCTGTCCAGTGTGTGTGTCAAATAAATGTATTTTCTTTCTTTCTTTCTTTCACAGGCACGTGTCTTCATCGTCTAAAGGGCGGTCACCGTCTCCGGTGTTGCCAGATGTAAGTCTTAATTTTTGAGCGCCAAATAATAAAATTTAGTCGGGTATTTTTTTTTTCTGTAATAGAATTACATAATTGTGACCAAATATCGATACTATATCACACCCTTAAAAATCCGACAGGGTTTTTGTTACATATTGTATTGTTTTCGCTTACCGGCTCCCGTTATGCGCTTCGGAGAAGTTCTACTTATCTTTATCCTGTAAAGCTCTGTGATCAGCCGCGGGTGGAAATTTAAACAACCTAATCTTTTACAATGTCTTTGTACCATTTCTAGCTAAAAATACAATTCTCGTTTATTGTTCTAGGCTTAGTTTCTATCTTAACTATTTATTTCATACCTGTTGTACTTAAATATTCTATTGTAAAGTCTTCTTAAAAACTTGAGTTGCTAACGATTCACCTTAACATTACAATATGTAACAAAAACCCTGTCGGATGTTTAAGGGTGTGATATAGTATCGATATTTGGTCACAATCATGTAATTCTATTACAGAAAAAAAAAAATACCCGACTAAATTTCATTATTTCGCGCTCAAAAATTAAAACTTACATCTGGCAACACCGGAGACGGTGACCGCCCTTTAGACGACGAAGACACGTGCCTGCGCACGTGTCTTTTGTTTTTTTTGTTGACGATTGTAGTCAAGAAACAATAAGTTTATTGCAGCTCTAAAAGAGCTTAGGTGTAGATCTGAAAAAAACTTTGGTTTAGCTCTGAAAAGAACTTTGAGTTAGCTCTAACAAGAGTTTAGGTAGACACCGTTTTATAACGTTGGCACGCACTTTTCGCAGCACACTTGTATCAGATTTTATTGACTCAAAAGCCGCGACGATTCGAGTTCGCATTTCCGCTTCCGAGTCACACAGCTTATTAAACACAACTTGTTTGACGTGCCCCCACAAATAAAAGTCTAATGGCGTGAGGTCGGGAGATCGTGGAGGCCATGGAATAGATCCCCCCCCCCTGCCTATCCATTGCTGTGGAAACTGTTCATTTAAGTAATCGCGAACTGCACGCAAAAAATGAGGCGGGGCGCCATCGTGCTGGAACCACATTGAACGATGGAAAGCCACATTTAAATCGTCCAACTCTTCACTAAGCTCTTCGCGCAAAAACGCGAAGTAGTTCGTACCGCTCATAAAACGATTTAAAAAATACGGACCAATGATTCGATCTCCGAGTATACCGGCCCACACGTTAATACGCCAACGATGTTGGAAATGGCTTGGTTTAATAGCAAACGGATTTTCCATTGCCCAAACGTGTTCATTGTGCGAGTTAATTTACACCGTTTCTCTTTGTGACGTACAGGCGCTTGGCCTGGATCACACTGGGTCGATCACTTTTGATATGTAAATAGCAATCGCCGTGTAGTCTTATGTATGATAAAAAGTATCCTCCAGGTAACAATAGAATGCGTACATACCTAGAAGACCAACAGAAGATCACCTTCCCCAACGCGCTTGCTTGCTGTCTGTTGCTGGGCGATGCTGGCGGCACTTATCACATGCACACCGGCCGGTGGAACTTGATTGTTTGTTAATAGATTTGCACAAAGATAGTCTGGATAAATCCACACACGATACACGAATTTGGAATGCTTTTGATCGATTTTGGATGAGTTGTTTCGGTATTGATGTTGCGTTGTCACTCGTTCGAGGTGAGGCAGCCGAATGTCTTCATCAGACCGTTGTGGGTCTGCTCAATTTTATGAGGGTGACTGTTGTAAATCTACCGCACGCATAGGACAAAAAATCTGTTGCCCATGTTACAGGAAAACAACCTTAATACCAAAACATAAGACACACGTTTACTGACGATAACTATGTGAAAAAACACTCTTCTCTTGCAAACATAGTAAGTCGGCGGCGGCAATCATAATTACAAGAGTTATAAATTTTTATAGATAGGTAGTTTTAATTTCGTAGTTTAGTTCAAAAAGAAAGAAACGGTACAATAATCCTCAATGCATACCGAACGCAAAGACAATGCACATTGCACGTGTCATAAAGCTAGTTATCAACTACTTACTTTTGTTCATTCTCTAACTGTTTACTACAGTTACTATAACTGTTTACTTCATTCTCTCTCGGTCCACAGCTGAATATCGAGAGTTGACAACTCGGTAAAATTTGCCTATTTGGGGGGTAAAATTCAGATAATTCTTGAAATTAAAAATGAAATAACTTTCAAGTTATTTGATACATATGTTTTTTATACATCAGTCCGACTTTAATTTTTATGACGGAATACGCTCTTCATGGATCCGACGGGGTTTTTGTTACATATTGTATAATCTAACACGCTCAGCACCCAGAAAACACTATTATTAAATGGAAAAAAAATCAATGTATAAAAGAAAATGTCTACGAATACAATTAAATGTCAATTACGAAAATAATAAACAAAAAAACTAAATTGATCCAGCTATTCTCAAGTGATGTGCTTACTAACGAACATAATTAATTTTAGGTAATGCTATTAGCATTAAGTCTTCCCAGCACTTTTTTTTGTGTGGAAGGCTTAAATAAATAAATCAGAGGCGGCTGGGAGGATGGAACACCAGTGCCGTCTCCCTTAGTGATGATAACCTTGTGGGCGTATAGTGGGTAATGTCAGTTCAAATGATACACAGACAAATTACAGAAACAACGTCCAATCGAAACTTTACAAAATTAACACCTCACTAATGACACTGTATAACTAAGTACGCATAGCTAGAGCTACAAGGAGGTAAGACACGGAACGCGGGCAGTTCCTACAACTGTAGTGTACGGCTGACAAACAAAGACTGTTTCGCTTTTTTTTTTTCGAATGGACTAATCTCGCTGTTAGCCTCTGAGGCCGTGAGCTTAACCGAACTTATGGCGAGCGCAGATGGCGCTCAGCCCAGTAAGTTATTTAGGCAACAGTATTTTGTACTAAGCAAATCAACTACAAAGGAATAAGGACATTTACCTCAGCTACAGCAGCAAATCTCCACTTTAACAGCCCAATTTACAATATTATCCAAGTCTCATCAAAATCTGCAGTTCGTTCCCCGTTACGAAAATATTTAAAGATGTCCCGTCACGACAAGATGGCGGCCTCCTCTCTTCACCCAACCCGACGTGACCAACTCGATTGCGGCTTTCGACGGAAGTCAAAACAGCAATCTTTATTTTGAATTTTGTTTATCAATTCAGATACTTTTGAATGATTATACATAAATATGATGTTAATAGATAATGATAAATAGGTGATCCTTACACTATATAATATATAGTTTACCCGTGATCATGGCGCATGCAACTGCGTCGAAATATCGGGACACTCAAGAACTCACAAATCATGGTAAATATCCCGTTTTTAGTACAAATAGTGATAATAACCATGATAGTTTCAAAAGTTATTATATAAGTATGTAATTACAAAAAAAAGTATATAAGTATTGTATCAGTTATCTGGTTCCCATAATATAAGCTTGACTTAGTCTGAGGCTGGGATAGCGCTGTGTGAAATGTCCAGCATAAAAAAAAGGATTGTGTGGTTTTATGAAACTACGGTAAAAGTGAAACTTTGTTTCACATTATAGACATTTAACTAAAAATTTTCGTTGGCACAAATGAGTAATAGTCTATACACTACACGGTCAGCAGATGCGAACTATAGGCGCCGCCATATTGGCCTCGGCTGCTCTGACGAGCGCCTTTCACTTTATCCCTACTCCGCGGCCGATCGTCACGTGACATGCAACACACAGACGAAAAAGTTTGAGACAATGTAATAAAAGTTTCACTATAAAAAAACATCATTTTGTCTGTTGTAAAATTTATAATTTGTTGTTACGGAATATATTATTAATATAATACCTAGTCAGGTCATAAGTATTGTCACACAGTAAAAACATTTCTTTTAGAATGCTGGCCACAAAAAAGTTTATAGAATTCGAATTTCGAATTATTCATGAAAATAAAAATGTATACTTTTTAGAATTTTACTCATTTTTAAATATGGAGTGGACGCTTAAAGAAGACCGTGTTGCAGTTATTGCGTTGCATCGTTGCGGTTACGCGCCAATTCAAATTTTTGACATACTGAAAAATTTGAATATAACCAAAAGATTCGTTTATCGCACCATCAAACGATACAATGAAGACTCTAGTGTAGATGACAGGTCAAGAAGTGGTCGCCCTCGGTCTGTTAGGACCCCAGCAGTGATAAAAGCTGTGAAGGCGCGAATTCAAAGAAATCCCAAACGTAAGCAGAAACTGTTGGCCCTTCAGATGGGGTTAAGCAGAACCACGGTGAAAAGGGTGTTAAATGAAGGCTTAGGGCTTCGGGCATATCGAAGAAAAACAGGACATCGTTTGAATGCTCGTCTAATGGGCCTGAGACTACAGAGATACCGCGCTTTGTTGAAGCGGTACGCGGGAAAAAAATATCGGGAAATTCTTTTTTCGGATGAAAAAATTTTTACCGTAGAAGAGAGCTACAACAAACAAAATGATAAGGTGTACGCACACAGTAGTGAAGAAGCGAGCAACCGTATTCCGCGTGTCCAACGAGGTCATTTTCCATCCTCGCTCATGGTATGGTTGGGAGTTTCTTATTGGGGCTTAACAGAGGTACATTTTTGTGAGAAAGGTGTAAAAACGAATGCAGTTGTGTATCAAAATACAGTCCTGACGAACCTTGTGGATCCTGTTTCTCATACCATGTTCAATAACAGGCACTGGGTATTCCAACAAGATTCGGCGCCAGCTCATAGAGCGAAGAGCACACAAGACTGGCTGGCGGCGCGTGAAATCGACTTCATCCGGCACGAAGACTGGCCCTCTTCCAGTCCAGATTTGAATCCGTTAGATTACAAGATATGGCAACACTTGGAGGAAAAGGCGTGCTCAAAGCCTCATCCCAATTTGGAGTCACTCAAGACATCCTTGATTAAGGCAGCCGCCGATATTGACATGGACCTCGTTCGTGCTGCGATAGACGACTGGCCGCGCAGATTGAAGGCCTGTATTCAAAATCACGGAGGTCATTTTGAATAAACTTTAGTGTCATAAGAATCTATGTTTTGTTAAGTTCATTTTGGTATATGGTTACATAATGAATAAACTTGTTTCAATTATTTTATATTAAACATGTGACAGAATTTATGACCTGACTAGGTACATCATATCTCAATTCCTATTATCTAATAATAATAGGCTTACAGTTTTCCTAAACATTTCATAAACCTAAATACATCACTCATCATACAAAGAGTAATTCAAGCTTACTGCGTGTTGTATAAAAGAAATCGTTTACGAAACAGTAATTCACATCAAAACGAATTAAGCTAGTTTTTACTTACATTTCAGCAGAAACTCGACATTAACAGAATAAAGTTCTATAAAACAGCTTTGCAAGCGTCTAGAAAAACAGCAATTTGGAGTAATACAGTCATCCAAGTGCAAACGGGATTGTGGAATTTTCTTCAACAATTTTCAGATTTCATTTAGATTGCACTCAAGTTTTTACGTATATTTTTTAAATTGAATAACATTTGCTTGTTCATTTGGTTGTTTTGTGTGGCGAACGAATAGGTATGTTTTAATAATTCATCGTTCCTTCCTGCCCTTTTTACACATTTCGTAGGGACGTGGTAGCTCGCCTAAAAATTATCTATTTGATTTATATAAATATTTAATAGTATTATTTATTATTTGATTGCAATTTATTAATAATGGAATATTGACGGAAGTAAGTTATAATTAAATTTAACCGTTATAGTACCTTGTTTAAAATAATTGGATCATTTATTTAAATTGTGTTAAATATATTAAATAATACGATTTTAGGATACATTTTTGTCATTTTTTAATTTATAAATTGTTATTGAGTAGCTAAACGGAAATCGTGGCTGTCGCTAAAAAGACTCGTTTTAAAGAAACTTGGTATTACATTTTTGAATTGTTAACATTTTCTTGCTTGTGTATTTGGCAGCAACGTCAGTCGTTTGCGAGCTGCGAAGCGTATCGGTCGTCCAAAAGTGTAATGATTGAAGTATTTGTCATGAAGGAGTGTATTAACGAATAAATGAGAACTTGTAAAGCATCGAGGTGTTTTTCTACTAAACTCGCTTTCAGTCGTCACATTTTTCTTTCTCTCTCTATCAGCCGTTATTTCTTCCATACTTTCATCTTTCTCCATCCATCTCTTCTTTGCTATGATAATAGCTAACTCATGTGTTGAACTTTTATGCTACCCTGAGGCCTCCAATATGAATTGTGACTTTTATGACCGTGACTGACTGTATCATAACTGAGTTGCAACGGCCGTGGTCACGGGTGGACTCAACACTGTATTGCAATACAGCCGAAACATCGGGATAACAAATAAAAAAGGTACATACGCGATAAATACCCGTTTTAATTAGTAATTATGTATAGTTTGAGTTGTCAATATTTATACCTCGCACCAAAATCAGTTATAGGACAACCACTGCTGAACATTAGCCTCCCCCATAAATTTCTAGTGCGGTCGATCTCCCAGCAACCTTTATTAGGTTGTATTTTCATCTAGTGAACCATATGCTGCGCTCTCCAGTAAGCGGTCTCCGCTCGTCGCTATGTATACCATACATAATGACCCGCTTAAGCAGTGCCTATTTCTTCGAATCGATTTACAAATACATATTTCGATTTTATACTGAAAACTATAAATTTAAAATAATAAAATAAAGCTTAAACCATTCACGGATAATGTAGCTTCTATTAATAGAATTTCCAGAATCGGTTAAGAGTTTTTTGAGAACCCTTAAAACCAACTTACTAACATATAAACTACAAACTTTACCTTTTCGTAATATTTGTAGATAGAAAAATACCAGAAGAAATATTATCTTGAATAATTTATTACTACGAGGCGTCTATGCGATTGAATACAGCACTATCACATATTCCGGTCTTTGAACATTGAGGCTTGCATCTTGGAGCTTTGAAACAAGAACCAAGGATGTTTGAACACAGGTACGCGTATGTGTAGCAATTAATAATTTATCTCGTACATTCTCGATCTGAAATGCATTACAGAGCATCTCTGAAGTTACACAAACTTCTAAGTAGATACATGGCTGTTAGTATCGCTGTGGAACATATTTTTTTATCACTCCTCTGAAAGTTGGTCATTGTTAACACGATAATACTCCGTAAATGCGATTAGCGGCCCTGGAGCCGTTAAATTTGAAAATATAATGATGCTCATTGCGTTCCTAATAAGCTAAAATGAAATATCGTGACAAATCCTTATTTCTGTTTAAAAATGAAAGAGGCCATAGTCTAATCTAATTCTAATTCTAGGGTGGGGGGAATAAGATCTGCACCGACGTCCTGCATTGGGGTGTATTGTGCATTACCCCCCTTCTAACCTGACCCCAGCCATCCTAGCTCCTTGAAGCAACGGAGCAGGATTTTGGGTTGATGAATGCAGCCTTTCCAAGATCCCCGTGGATGCCGTTGTGTTAGCGGATGAGGATTCGATGAGCTCCTGCAGACCCGTCCTCAGCCTGATATCGTTCGTGGCCGTACAGTGAAGCATCACGTGCTCCACCGTCTCTTCCTCCTGAAGACATGCGCGTCCATAGTCTAGTAGTGAAAAAAAAACAATGAATACCGGGAAGGCAATATTTTTTGAAGTTATACTTCTTTTGGCGCGATGGAGAGAGATTTTTACGATGCGCGCGCACACCGACACCTAAATTTAACAGCATGAAGTTAGTTCTAGGTGGTATGAAAATTGATAACTATGTTCAAGTTGTATATTCTAGTATTTTTATATGTAGAACACGTGTTTCGTAAGGGTACAATTAAACAGTGTGAATAAATAAATATTATTTTGGTGTTTTTATTAAATCAATTTCATATACGACGGTGATACTAATAATTTATTTAAATAAAATCTTTTTGATTAATTTTAATATTTATCGTTAATCACTACTGCATTTTAGTTATTTTTTTTCCATACGCCAAAGAAGTATAACTTCTAACGCGTGTACATAAGTACACACACTCTTTTTTTGCAACAACCTTTCCTAAAAAGACTTTAATTTTCTCGCATTCGTGATCATGTGTTTTACAAGGGTGTTTGTTTGTAAGCGATCTGTATTATACACCCTATACCATATACTGCATTGTACACCCAAGATATTTTGGCGTCGTACGTACAATAAATCGATGTGAGCAAATGAGAGGGAGAACGCTAATCGAGTATCAGGTATTATCGAGTGATTTTTGAAAAATATTTAGTTTTATTGATGGTGTTAAATTTGATGTGGGATTATCCGTATGTTAGGAATACCTCTCAAGAAAAATATAAGAAAAAAAACATAAAACAAAAATCCTAACTGAAACACAAACTGAAGAAGATGTAAACAAGCTTGCTAATTTTGATAATCGCGTGGTTATTGGATTTCTTGAAACTTCATAGAACCTAAGACTAAGGTTACACGCTCAATCTGGCGTCAGTCTGGTCAATCAGTCTGCTCAGAATGATGGGAGAATTATCGTCTAACCGGTTGACTGACGTACTGATGGTCCAGAATGACAAAAATTAAATATTTTAAATATTTTTTATCATTCTGTTGTGAATGACAGCAGACTGATGCCAGACTGATCGTGTAACCGCTCGAATCATTCCCGTGTCAGTCAGTCACCGTCCCCGACGCAATGGAGCAAGACGTGCCAAGCGACGAAGCCCTGCCGCCGCCGCCCACTTCACTCCCGCCACCGCCAATCGAGATAGAAAAAGAATTCATTCTCTCATTCGAGTCCTTGCCAGAGTTATGGGATAAAACGCATACGTTATATTGTAATAAATACAAGAGAAATGACGCTTTGCGAAAACTCCTCGACATATATATAAAAGTGAAACCCGGGGCAACTATAGAGGATGTCAAAAAAAAAATCAACGTTTTACGGTCCAACTACAGGAGAGAGCTCAAGAAAATTATTTCATCGCGAAGATCGGGGTCTAGTACAGATGACTTATACTGTCCAAAAAGTTGGACTTTCGAATATTTAAAATTTTTGGATAAATTTGAGCAGCCTGTTCCGGTAGATCGGGTAAGTAAGAGCATATTTTCTATGTAGTATAGGTACATATTATATAGCCCGGCGAGTCCGTGCGTGCAGTGCCTGCATGGAGACAGACGTTGAGAGGATGAAGTAGCCATAAAAGTAACACGTGCATTGCACGTAATTTCACACCTCGTCCCCCCAACATCTCCCTCCAACATGTCACCCCGCAGTATGTAGGTAGGTAGGTAAATAAAACAAAGTAGGTATAATGCTGTAAAATTATTATTATATGTTCTCTATTCACTATTCACTATTGGAGGTCATTTTTGCTAATTTCCAATTTACCCTCATGGCTAAAGTAATGGCAAAGTCTTTCTCTTATCACTTTGGCATCATTAGTTGAATTTCGGGTAGAAGTGGGCTCCAAATCGTTCAATCCAATATCAGTAGCTTTTGTAATTTTCCAGTTTGATGCCAAGTAGCGACGGGATTTGGTTTTCATTAAGTAGTTATGTAAATAACAGCAAGCCGTTACTATCACTGAGGCTTTTCGTGGCTCAAAGCATATTGCTTTTTGAAATACACCGAATTTTTTTGTTATTATACCAAAAGCACCTTCAATAACTGATCTAGCTCGTGACAGTCGCCTGTTAAATTCTTTTCGCTCATTATTATTGTTACATGCACTTTGTGGATATGGCTTCATTAAATTTTTCCCTAGTGCAAAAGCCTCATCAGATATAAAAACATAAGGAAAACTTTCGGAGGCATATGGCAATGGCGATGGTTCTGGTATATCTAATTCGCCTTTACTATAGAGATCCCAGAATTTTGTGTAAAACAGAACACCACCATCCGATACTCGGCCATTCGCACCAACATCAATCATTATAAATTCTTTATTTGCATTTGCCAGTGCCATCAAGACAATACTAAAGTGACCTTTATAATTGAAATATAGTGACCCTGAGTGTTCTGGTCTTTGGATCTTAACATGTTTACCATCCAAAGCTCCCAAACAATTCCAAAATTGATATTTATCCCCAAAATCAGTGGCAATTCTTTTCCATTCCTCTTTTGATTGTTTCTGAAAAGAAAAAAATGGTAGAAGTTAATATTGTACGTTTCGTTTTTTCAGGTTAGTGATGGTAATCAGAATGAAACTGAATCTGATCAAGCACAAAAAGAGCAAGAAGTGGCTGCGACTATTTCTTCATTCGTGTCAGCCCCACCACCACCCGCAAGACCGCCTCGGCTTAGTTCCAAGAGAAGTGTTCATAAAACACAAAATGAATTACTGGAACGAGCATGCAATTACTTAGCAGAACCCCAAGTTAGTGGTGTTCAGTCAATTGCATTTGACTGGGCAGAAACATTAGAACGACTGACCCCTACTCAAAGATTATATGCCAAGAAGGCCATTAATGATGTGCTATTTGAAGCGGAATTAGGAAATTTACACAGATACTCGGTTCAAATAAATGTAACATCAACCCCTTCACCTGCACCATATCCCTATTACACATCTCCACCCGAATCATCTTTCTATTCGCACACAACATCTCCCGACTACATCCAAAGAGCTCCACCCGCACAATCACCCATCTACATTGAAACCCCAGTCACAGCTCCTCTCGCGCATTCTTCCAACAACATCCAAACCCAAGTCGGAGCTCCTCCCGCACAATCACCCATCTACATTGAAACCCCAGTCACAGCTCCTCTCGCGCATTCTTCCAACAACATCCAAACCCAAGTCGGAGCTCCTCCCGCACAATCACCCATCTACATTCAAACCCCAGTCACAGCTCCTCTCGCGCATTCTTCCAACAACATCCAAACCCAAGTCGGAGCTCCTCCCGCACAATCACCCATCTACATTCAAACCCCTGTCACAGCTCCTTTCGCGCATTCTTCCAACAACATCCAAACCCAAGTCGGAGCTCCTCCCGCACAATCACCCATCTACATTGAAACCCCAGTCACAGCTCCTCTCGCGCATTCTTCCAACAACATCCAAACCCAAGTCGGAGCTCCTCCCGCACAATCACCCATCTACATTCAAACCCCAGTCACAGCTCCTCTCGCGCATTCTTCCAACAACATCCAAACCCAAGTCGGAGCTCCTCCCGCACAATCACCCATCTACATTCAAACCCCTGTCACAGCTCCTCTCGCGCATTCTTCCAACAACATCCAAACCCAAGTCGGAGCTCCTCCCGCACAATCACCCATCTACATTCAAACCCCTGTCACAGCTGGTTCGTTATTCGCTCAATTTCAAGCGGAATAATATGATTAAATAGGCAAAACTAAACAATTACATAGTGCCATAAATTGAATTACATTGTTGTTTTTGTAAGCAAAATAATAAAAATAAAGTACTTAATATAGATATTTTACTTACCCTGATATAAGACTGTAGGACATAAATTAATACTTCGCATGTCTGAATAATTGACTGACTGATGGCAGCAGGTGACATAATTGCAGAATATTTAAGATCTTTAATATTTCTTCCAGTAGCAAGGTATCGTAAAGTGACAGCTAATCTTTCTTCGGCGGTTATTGCTTTCCTCATACAGGTATCTTGTTTTTCCAAATATGGTTTGATCATTTGCAACAAAGGCTCGTAGCAGGCTTCTTTCATTCGATAGTAATTTTGAAAGTCTTCTTCGTCATCCTGTTGTCGTATTTCATTTAATAAATTTAGATGCGTGTAATGTTCTCTTTTTTGTAGCCAGGTTTTCATCCATCGCTTCCTTTTTACGCGCTTCTTTAGCAGTAAAGCGATAATTATAATAGCACAGGCTCTTTTTTTTTTCACAATATCCATGGCTAGGCAGGACCAGGTGACTCACTTGACTGTCGTCTTCACTTTACGAATGATAACTAACGTAAGTTTTATCAGTCTGCTGTCAGTTTAGACTGAGCGTGTAACCGTGTTTACCATCCATCATTCTGGCATCAGTCTTAGTCGGACCAAACTGATGGACTGAACTTACGCCAGATTGAGCGTGTAACCTTAGACTAAGTATGTCACTTTCGTGATTCGTAAGTATGGCACGATGCCAATGATACCTCATTTGTCAAAACTCGTCGACCGTTTAGCCTACACGATGCGCCAAATAAACAGAAAAATACATCAAATAATGTATAAATACGTACTCCCTAAAAACATAGTCGGGTATCGAAGAATACAATCTGTATCGAAAACATTGTGTTAGACGTTATTGGGCCAAGGACTCCTGGGCGTAAATGGTCATAATTAAGTTTTCTGCCCATTTCGTGTACAGTTTCCGATTCAAAAGTAGCTTAAAATACCCAATAAGCGATAACAACACCCCTTTATCAAAAACAAATCGCATTAAACCCACTTTTAAGGGTATTTTCAAACTTTTCAGTATTAAATTCAGGAAAAATTACCCAATTCCACTATGAGGGCTGGCGTCCGACCATAGATCATTTTTATGTGCGGTTTTTGTGTGTGTAACCAAATATTTGTATTGTCTGTGGACGAGGAACGCACATTCCACGAATTTATACCCAACCTTTTTCTATTAGGGGGGGTATAAATCCTAACGGGGTGAGTGTTATATTGCGCCTTATTTTATTTTATGTGATTTTTGTTTGCGTTTTCGATTGGATTATATTATCAAACAGATGTACAGACCGAATCAGCAGACTTTTAAAGAAAAATCTGTCTATGTTAAACATTATCTACTATTCCTTGTGCAGACTTACATAGGTACGTAACAGAGGAATAGTATAGAAGATTTTTATGTTTTACTAGCTTCCGCCAGTAGCTTCGCACGCGTTGTTTGTCAACAGAAAGTAGCCTATGTGTTAATCCAGTTTATAATCTACGTACATACCAAATTTCATCGAAATCAGTTCAGCCGTTACGACGTGATTGAGTAACAAACAAACATCCAAACTTTCGCATTTATTGATCGAGCGAATCGAGATCTCCAAATCAACTTGGGCAAATCGGCGTTGTACATATGTAAGTATGTATGTATATTTGTTTGTCCGGGGATGAAATTTGATACATAGGTAGGTATTGATGGCACAATTTTGGTGATTAAATGTGCTAAAAATGTTGAGGGGTTGTTGAAATATTGGGGTTCAAGGGGGGTAAAAAAATAAATTAAAAGAGACTATTAGGTCAGATAGGACGTCAAATAAAAGGTCTTCATTAGGAAATTTGAACCCCGTTTTTATTTTTAGTTTAGTCATTGTAGTTTTTGAGTTATTAGTAATAAAAAAAAACTTTGACAAAATTCACAGGGCACACCAGTGACCCCACAATGCTAAAATTTGTATTTTTAGTAACACAAATATTGGCAAAAGTCTGAAATCCAGAATAACTGTAATTTGTACCCCAAAAAATATAACCAATTTACAAGAACCCCCGTTACCTCTAATCTGAATGAAACTGTAGGCCAAGTAGATTGGTTATTTATTTTGTGTCATTAATTTATTAGTTAAAGATTAAGACCGGCATGCACATAGATAACTAAACGTATCTAGCGACTTAACACGTTTAAATTTGACGTATTTGTCTGATATGATTTGACAACGCCTTAAATCATATTTAGCCACTAAATACGTTTAGGCATCGTTGTGCAAATCGCCCTAAGAATAATACTTATTTTGTGAGATTCGCGAGATCTCAGTTCGGGGCGAACCACTAGTATTATTAGTGTGATTACAAATCGAAAATTCCTTTCATAGAAACTATTAAAGTAATATTTTTTTTACCGTACGCTTGTTTGTTGCCACTAAGGTGACACACAAGCATACGGGACACCTGATGGTAAGCGGTTACCGTAGGCTATGGACGTTTGTAACACTAAAGGTATTACTCGCGCGTCGCCGACCCTTTAAAATTTTCAAAACGCCTTTTTTGAAGAACCCCATACTGTAGTCCCTGGGGAAAACCTCGGCATCCGGAGACCATTCATATTTATCCACTCATACAAATACTCTGTGTATTTGTAGATAATAAAAAATGTTGTACATCATAAACATTACAACGACTTTGCCTATTCAAATTCGTAACGGGACGGACTATACTCGTATTAGTTTACATAATAATAATTTCTCAAACTGAGCATTTTTATAGTTCATTTAAATATTTTCGAGTTCAATATTGCCACTAATATCAAGATGATTGATGCAAAAACTTTCATAAAACTTTATGATTCGATCATTTCAGAAAATATTTTGAATCTATCAAAATGGCTTTAGGTACGGGTTCGTGACGGGGCATATTTTACTCATAAGGCCCAAATATTTGAAATGTTTTATGGGCGAAGATGTTTCAATGCAATTTTCATAAGATGTGGCTTACACACAGTTCATTAGATAACAAATCAAAACGAATAATAATTATACATAAAAAAACGAATAAGTATAACTAATAATTTGTGAAGTTTTGAAAAAACGTATTGTTTTTGATGGGAAATATTATTTGACAAATAAATTCAATATAATTTTTTAATGGAAAATTTTACTGGATAGGATGTAAATGTATCCGTTTTATGGTATTGTTACGCCGAGGCTGTTAAACAATGAGTAATAATCGTAACTTCTCGAACGCTTTTGTCTTGCTGCGTTATTGTTGTTATTGTCTGCGGTTGCACACAATGGAGTGGCCATTGTGTCGAGGGACCGACCCTTTTCCTGGAACGATCGAGATCCTTTTCGAACAATCGAAATGTGTACGATATAAATAGGCCGGAGAGATGGCCGGAGAGTCAGTCAGTCTCAGTTAGTGAGTGAGTCTCAGCGAGGCCCTGGAGGACTGACGTGGAGCAGGGTCTCGCGTGAACAGTAGTTGCTCGCGAGTCAGTCTGGATTTAGCTATACGTGCGAACATTTCGGTGACTTTAAGTGGTGCACCAGTGGTGTGAATTGGTGTGTTGTGATTACGTGTGACCAAGTTCGTGTATTCATCGTTTAGTGCTGAATAAAAGTGTTATTTTGGTTAAATCGATTCCCATTATTTTATCCCGAACCCTCAGCTCGTAACAGTATAAATATGAACTAATGAACTGACGGCCGTTGGGCCATTTTAGATTGGAGGCTTGGTCTGGAAAGCGCAGCATAGGACGGCCCCCCACTAGATGAAAAGATGACCAATCTGATAAAGGCTACTGGGAGCCGTTGGGTGCAGGCCGCACAAGATCGGTTTGCTCTGATAATCTACGGGGAGGCCTATGTTCAGACGTCCTATAGCTGATATGATGATAATGATACTACCTCTAGTTCTTCGAGCTATGTGCCCTGCTCACTGTAACTTCAGCTTGACCAATCCTTTTTGCTAAGTATGTGACCTTGGTTTGTCCTCGGATCTCCTCATTTCTAATTCGAAACTCATTCATTCGTTTCTGAGTTAAAACAGTAATAGCCAACATATAGGTTTAAATTTGAATGAACAATAAGAATAAGAGAACAAAGTTTATTTTTCAACAAAAAACATTCAACTTAAATACTAAATTTAAAACTAAAAACAAAGGATAATGGGCAAAAATGTATGGACCTTGGGACCACCCTCCAATAGTAACGAGATATATGTCGTTGGATAGGTCTTTTCAATAGAAACTACTTTCTCAAAGATACCTATAGCGTTACTGCTGTCCGTTCAGAGTTATATCACTTGGAATTATCGGTGGAGTGGTAAATATATTTGTTTTTGAGGGTAAAATAATAACATCGATAGTTATTTTTAATTATTTATTTACTGCATAATACAGACTTTGGTACAATTATAAAATGTTTCTGAACACCACAAAGGTAACATACTTAGACATAAACAACATTTCTTTAGTCAACATCGATAATTATTTATTTACTGCAAAATACAGACTTTGATACATTATAAAATGATTCTAGTAGTAGATAAACTATGGATAAATATAAAATATACATTTATAATATTAACTATACATTTTTATGACAGGATAATTCGTCGTTTGCATCACAAGAGCGATTTTTTCAAATGAGGCATCAGATAAGTTATTGTATGTACGATCAGATTTTTTCTGACGAATTATCTCGACATCAGTACTAGAACGCAGATTTTGTTTCTATGAGCCAGTATGAGGCAACCACATTGAATTTGTGCTTCACATGGAAAGTTAAGGGTTATCTATTATTACTTCGTTTAAAAATATTGCTGGCGCATTAAACCCTTCATGAATTGCATATGATAAGTACCATATTATAGAAATGATGTGTGCACATGTACCCATTGTTCGACGTCCAGATAAACAAGTACAGTAGTGTTCTTCTATACTATTTTCACTGTTGTTAATTAAAATATAACAATTATATGTTCTTTGCCTAACATGACGTGATTGAATGCGTCCACGCAAAAGCCATACATTTTCTTGGATACCATAATCAGACAGATCTTCCAACTGATTTTGCCTGTATATTTCTATATTGTACATGCTATTTTGAAGATGCTCGCTACAGTAACTTCTAGCTAGTTTTAACTGGTATGTACCCAAGGCTAGAACAATTATTTGGTCTTCAGTGAGCCTTGGGAAGTTTTCAATAATGTTAGCTTCCAGACGTTGAAAATCTGCACGTCTGTTATTCAAACGCTTTCTATCTACATAAATATATAGACGATTTGGTGAATCTACTTTGTTTCTTATACGTTCTAGAAATTCCTCTGCGTGGACTTTATCTCCGATGGGTACGTGGAAGTGGTTTATTATAGCTGCAGCAATTTTGAATTCCACAAAGATGTGAGGCAGTGCTCTATTAAAATATTTATACCGAAGCAACTTAAAATCTCGCTTGAATCGTCCGTTTACCACTTCCACTACCCATCTGCACATTGTTACAGCTCGAGCTTCATTAGCCTGTTCTGTAGTTAGCTGTGTTTCTCGACGGTGTTTAGTTGGAGGGACGTAATATTCATATCCACATGCTTCTACAGATTCTAATCCATCCCTAAACCCACGGTCCAAAATGAATGCATCATTTTCGTGAAGTAAAATATGTAAAGGGTTTTCTTCATCATTCATAATATCTTGTATGATTTGCGCGTCAGTTTTTGTGGCAGCGAAGGGATAAATCACATCAATTATAAACCCATCTGAAGCAACAATTAAAAACGGCTTTAATAAGTTTTAATACTTATGTAAACTGTAGGAGCGGCGTTGGAATAAAAAGTTGCTGCTTTTATTAATATAGATATAGGTTCCATCACAAATAAGAATGACTTTGCTGTTTACTTCATTCCCAAATAAGTTTTTAGGTATCATTATGTTTCTCGCCAGTATACCTTCCCTTTCTACATGATCTACTCCTAAGTGTGTTGTAAAGTGAGTGTAAGTTGTGGAATATATTCATTAGTTAGGCATTCACGAGTAAAAGCTAAATATCTTTCTAGTTGTCTTCTTGACATATTAAATAATGTCGAAAGCCTTTCGTCGGAATCTCCTGTGCGAAGTTTAACCAATAATATGCCCAATGCAGTTCTTGATTTGATGTTCTCGCTTAGTGATGGAGTTTGTCTTAAAATAGCATTGAACTGGTCGCTATTCATACCGACCCAAAAATGCATTTCCTCATTAGTCAAAGATCCGTCAAGTTCAAAATGAAACCTTGAACCATCAGATAGAATGGTTGTTCTTAGCATGTTGCAAACATCACTAAACTGATCTGCAGTAAAATCATGGTTTCAAGGTGTTCTCGACATACTCTGGCACCATCGTGTATGTATAACTTATATTCACAAAAGATTTTGATTTTTATGGTTACTGGTATTCTGAGTCGAGTATTATTTTCACAATTATTAAATATACAGTGCCTGTGGGTGTTTGGCGCTCTCACGTAATCAGAAACATGAAGGACATGAACATTTTGCTCATTTACTGGTTCTGGGACTTCTTCCATAACAGGTGGCGGTGGCGGTAGTCGGTTGGCATTTATAGCTCTCTGCCAGCATCGATGACACACACTTCTTATGTTATCGAAAAACACCTGAAAAGTGTAAAGTAGAACTGTTTTATTATCTATCTTTTTATTCAAAATGAATATTTTACCGGTATTTTATTTATAAGAAATAACAAAAAATATTAACTATATACTATTATATTATTAAAACGTGTCTTTATTTATATGTAAAACATATGCATACAGTTCAAAAGACGCATGTCTTCTTATAAAATACCACGTGTAATATAGAAAATGTTTACTTTATTCTATATATTCGTACCATTTTATAAAAAACAACGAAGGAACCAACAGTAAAATACCATCAATAAAATACTAAATATGACTCTTAAATTGTGTCAAACGTTACTTTATTTTCATGAGTAATAGTGTTTGTTAAGTTAAAATAATGTAATAATAATAGAAAGTAGGCACACTTACCTCCAATACTGCATGTTGTTGTATGTATGCAGCAATCTCTGGTTGCGCTCTTTGGAGATTATCAGAAAGAACGTGTCGTTGATATCTTCCACGATAGAAGCCTCTTCGATACATAACACAGTTACTATGAGCTTCCATCACAATTAACCACTCGATATGCAGTTCTAAATTCCAGTATGATAGCCAATAATAAAAGGAGCAGTTTTTGAGGAGATATCAGTGGCCGTTAAAAATGCCAGGTCAAGTCGTTAGAAAGATGTAAGTGAAAAGAAACGGAGAAAAGGATAACACACTCACGGATACACAAACAACAAACGACTGATTCATTGTTTTGTTATCTGCGCCTGCGGCTCCGCCACCCCGCCATGTCACCCCCGCGCTGTTTTAGTAACCGGTTTTTGCGGGGGAGGGGGCGCGGGCTATTCCCTCGTCAGTTTGAACACCTCTTGAGGAATTAATGAAATCAGGCGTTACTTTGCGGAAATACATATTATTATGACAATAAAATGCAATGAAAATATATAGTTTTAATTCCGCTAATGCTGAGATGCATATGCACCGCCGTGAGTGTCGCAAGTGAGACGAAGGTACATGTATAAAAAGTTAAAACACATCAAAAAATGATTTTTTTAATCAGCACTACGAAGTGTAATTACTCCAAACGGACAACTGTAAGAGCAAATCTGTCATATAATTTATTGTTCCAAATGAAAAACCCTATCCAACGAGATACATTTTGTTGCTATTGGAGGGTGGTCCCAGTTTGCCCATTGTCTTTTAGAAGTAGGTACCTAAGAACTTAGGCACGTACACCGCAATAAGTAGGCAGGTTATGTACATGATATTATAATTTTACAATCTACAATCATTTATCAACTCTGTGTTTTCAACAACTGTGTGTCACATAATGTTGGGTTATAGAATACCCTTCTTCTCGTCGTCCAGAGCGTATCTATTTGGAGTGAAGCCAATCGTTGGCTAGTCTAGATAAGCAATTGGTTAGACCAAACTGCTCTCAAGACAATTGCTCTCTATATATTCTAGACTTCAGAGCCTTTGCATACGAATTTTAAAGTAACAGAGTTTGGTTGCGACAAAATACTAGTTAAAACTGAGTAGCAGTGCAAGTACGATTTGAAGCTATTGTGAAATATGTCGTAAAAATTACCGTGCCCCCCCCCCCTTATCTCTGTAGTTTAAAGTGATCAATCTGAAATTTATAGAATTGATAGTATATATGCAAAGATTACAGGAATATAACGAAGTCTCTATCCAGAACAGTTTTTAGGAATTTGTCTTATAGTTTTCTTGGTTATCCTGTCACATAACTAGATGGCGCTGCTTAATTATAATAAAACTTTCTAGGTTCGGAACCCTTGGTGCGCGAGTTCTACTCGTACTTATCTGGTCTTGTTTATTGATGAGATGACGGAACAAGCCGGGTGCCCTTTCTGATGCCGATGTCAATAAAGAAAGAAACATCAACGTGATATTTTTACCCATTCTCTGTCTACATTACATTGAGACAGGTAATACAATTTTATCTTCAAACTTCGTTTGATCATATATTATTTCTCTTAATCTTATCAGCCAGAATATTATCTAGATATTTATTTTTTGTATTTATACAAATGCGCGATCGCTAAGGAGGCGTCCATTAATTACGTGAGGCGATAACTCACATGAGATTTTTCAATTGTATTCATATGGGAAATGCGTTGGACTTATTTTAATTTTATTTTGTTATTCGAGAGGATTTAATTTAATTTACTCGCAGTTTCATACCGAAGTGAATACTTGAACAATTACGAGAGATACTTATTGATCGAGCGGAGCGAGATCTCTAAATCAACTTGGGCAAATTGGCGTTGATGTATGTATGTATGTTTGTTTGACCGAGGATAACTTTCGAAGCGTTGATCCGTTCATCGTGAAATTTAATACATAGGTAGGTAGTGATGGCACAATTTTGATGCGACTAAATGAGCTATAAATGGTGGGGGGTTGTTGTTGTGGTGGGGTTCAAGAGGGGTAAAAAAAATTAAAATGAGACTATTAAGTCAAATGGGACGTCAAATGAAAGGTCTTAATTAGTACATTCAGACTCTGTTTATATTTTTAGTAAATTTTTATAGTTTTTGAGTTACTATCCATAATACAATCTAAACTTTGACAAAATTCACAGGAGCCCACAGTGCTGAAATTTGGTATGCGTGTAGCTTTAGTCACAACAATGACGACAAAAGGCTGAAATCCAGAATAACTGCTATTTCTACCTGCACCTGTTACCTGTAATTTGAATGAAACTGTAGGTCAAGTAAGTTGGTTATTTATTTCGTGGCACTATTTTGATAGTCAAAGATTACAAATAATATTTGTTTTTATCGGAGACTCGCGAGATCTCAGTTCGGGGCGAACCACTAGTATACAGAGGTCGGTAACGGTGTTGTGAGTTAAATGGTTTTGACCATCTCAAAAAATGTCCAACGCGCTTAAAGTCACTGATAGTCCCTCGTGTCCGCGAACGTGTATGTATGTATGTGTGTTTTTAATTATAATTAAATTTTACGGTATAATTTTATTTTTATTTAATTTTATTTGATTTAATTTTATTTTATTTGATTTAATTTATTTTGATTTGATTTTGTTTAATTTGATTTTAGTAATTTAATTTTAATTTTATTTATGAGTCAATGGCTTGAAATAAACAATTTTTATTTTATTTTATATTTTAAAGAAGTTTTCACTTCAAAAAATTCGAGACGCTCCTTCTCCCCCACGTGAGATTGGGCGAGAGGCTCTACCGCCCCTGAACTCCTAACGTAATTAATAAGGATGCCCCTAATGTGTTAACTAGGTACCAAAAGTAAGTGCATCTAACAGAATGGAGCTGCAAAATGACGTGATGTGCAAACGCGTACAGAGAAATGAAATGAATTGCCTCAGCTATCCCGCTGCTTGTAATGTGTTTAGAATATACGTTTAGAACTTACCGTTTTCAATATATTTGATGTTTTCGGCTTTATATACCTTGGCACTTGTACAAATGCGGGAAAAATACTTGTGTTGTTGTGTATCGTAGGAAACAAATAGGCGATTACGCTTGTACAAACGAGCATTTGTATTTGTTCCTGTACATTTTTGTGGCAATTTTCTTGTTGTTGCACAGTGTTTTTGATAATTGGGAAAGCTAGTTACAGAAAATGAAAAAAACAGTATCAGAAAACTCTTCTTTTTGGGCAAGATGCAAATACATCTTTATTCATCATTATCATTATATTAGCCATAAGCCTTCCCTCATAGCTTTTCAGAGCGACTAATCTTGCGCAGCCTACACCCAACGTCATCGTCATCGATGACGTCATCTTTCTTCTTATCATCAAAAAATATGAACTATTATTGATACGTATACTGGCTATCCTAATGTTACTAAATAATTATTCTATCGTCAGGATTAATAACAGGAAGCTGATTCGAAAAGTATCTAAAATCTAACCTATTTAGAATTTAGATACTACGAGTATCTACTGTAAACTTCAGACATGAAGATTATGTAAACTATATAATGATATCGTCGTGGTTATGAATTCTACTAATTAATTATTAAACAATCGTTGGCTTTGTACAGTACAATAGTATACTTTTTCATACCTAATCTTTATTGATCGAGCGAAGCGAGATCTCTAAATCGACTTGGGCAAATCGGCGTTGTATGTATGTATGTTTGTTTGTCCGAGGATAACTTTCGAAGCGTTTATACGATCATCGTGAAATTTGATACGCAGGTAGGTAGTGATGGCACAATTTTGGTGTGACTAAATAAGCTATAAATGTGGGGTTGTTGAGATATTGGGGTTCAAGAGGGGGGAAAAAATGAAAATTAGACTATTAGGTCAAGTGGGACGTCAAATAAAAGGTCTCGATTAGTACATTCCAACCCTGTTTTTATTATTAGTTTAATTTTTGTAGTTTTTGAGTTATTCGCCATACTAAAAACAAAACTTTGACAATATTCACAGGGTACACCAGTAACCTCACATTGCTGAAATTTGGTATTCGTATAGCTTTAGTGACACAAATATAGGCAAAAGTCTGAAATCTAGAATAACTGCATTTTGTACCCCAAAAACGAGTAACCAATTAATATGAACTCCCGTTACCTATAATTTGAATGAAATTGTAGGTCAAGTAAGGTGGTTGTTTATTTCGTGGCACTATTTTGATAGTCAAAGATAACGAATAATATATGTTTGTTTTCGCGAGATCTCAGTTCGGGGCGAACCACTAGTATATATTAAATGAAGTCTACAGACTGTACTTACCAGTTTCTTTAGAGTAAACGTTGTATTTCCTTTCGATATATATTTTTAAAGTATATATGTATTTTATATTTATTTCTGTAAGTATGTGCAGGTATATTTTAGGACTAGGAAGTTATTTATTTTTATCCTACTTAAATGGGTATTAATTGTAACACCGCCACGTTTTTCACGTTTTTTCAATTCAGTTCATCCAAAGGTTGACTTAAAGAGATCGCTTTTAGCGATAAGGCCGTCCATTGTACCACCACATATTAGTTATTAAGTTTTTAAGCTATTGCATAGCTTCTATCGCGGGCCTTGAGCGTGGAGACCGAATCCAGAAATTCCATAACGAAAATAACCTAACACCCCCCACTCCGACCGGCACAGCGGTGATACTTTTTAGTTTTGCCATCTATCGATGAATAGCAGAACTTTTAATGACTTTTTGAAATATCACGCTTGTCTCTTTAGTTCAGCAACTCGCCTCTAGGTGGCATTGGTTGTATCGGCGTTACTGTGCATAATCCCCCTCGTATCGTATTTATAATTGCATAAGTTGATAAAAACAGCTATGCAATAGCTTTACCGCGGCAGTCTCCGAGTGCCACACGTCTTTTTTAGGTTAAGTTCTATTCTAAAAAAATGTTAAAAGCTAACAACACAAGCTTTAGAGGGTGAATTTGTAAAAAGTCAATAAAATAGAAGTTGAAAATCCACTATTCCATACAAACTACATAGCACAAAGAAGCCGCTATCTATAGTATTGTTACGCCGAGGCTGTTAAACAATGAGTAATAATCGAACCTTCTCGAGCGCTTTTGTCTTGCTGTGTTATTGTTGCTATTGTTTGTGGTTTCGGAGAATGGGGAGTGGCCATTGTGTCGAGGGACCGACCCTTTCCTGGAAGGATCGACATCGTTCTCGAACAATCGAAATGTGTGCGATATAAATAGGCCGGAGAGATGGCCGGACAGTCAGTCTGAGTCAGTCTCAGTTAGTGAGTGAGTCTCAGCGAGGCTCTGGAGGACTGACGTGAACAAGGGTCTCGCGTGAATAGTAGTTGCTCGCGAGTCAGTCTGGATTTAGCTATACGTGCGAATATTTCGGTGACTTTAAGTGACCAAGTTCGTGTATTCATCGTTCTAGTGTTGAATAAAAGTGTTATTTTGGTTGGACTGATTCCCATTATTTTATCCCGAACCCTCAGCTCGTAACAGTATCATCTAGTTTAGTCTTGAAAACGGAACAAACAGTACAGAGAGACTGTTACTTTTGAATTTATAATATTAGTACGGATTGTAACATACCGTTTTTATTTTTGCATTAAAGACCTCAGAATAATCTAAATTAATTCCTATTACAACTCCTTAAATTAAAAAGGTAGAACAATTTGCGGATTTTGGTCCCAATCTGAAAGGGCGGTTCCAGCTATCCACACCACACCAGATATTTTATGGTTTGGGAAGATGAGGCATCTTTTACCTTTTTGGCTTAGATTAAAACTTAGTACCTATTTTATCTGTTAATTATAATTGAGTATTCATTTACTGCTTGATTTTAAGGGTCAGATAGAAAATATCCTTGTTACCACAAAAAAGTTAAACAACTGTTTAACGCGTGTTTAAAAAATGCCCTACAAATTTATATAGGATTTTGTAAAGACGCACTAAACAGTGTTTAATTTTTTTTGTATTAAGACCCTTTTTGTTTAGCAATGGATGGCTGCATGATGATCGCTAAATTAGCACTTACGTTTAACAGTTTTTAGGGTTATCTAGATCTATCTATCTATCCGTTATCTAGATTAGTCCATGTTTACGGAAGGCTGCGTGCGATGTGCATTCACCAATTACACTCTCCAATGAGGTGAACACAGATAGTTGACGTCTCTCTTTGATGCATTCGAACAATGTGGACAATGTACTATAGATAAGAAACTAGATGTTAAAAAAAAAACAAATTGGCTATTGTAGACTATCGTTTGACCATTAACTCATTTAAAATGATGGTGGAAGATAAGATACGCTCTGCGATGCGCCACCGCTACATGGTAGACATACCTCCCATACGCACAAAGCGGTACTCTTCCACCTTTATAATGCGCACCGCCTAGGAGTGGAACGCCTTGCCTGAGTCTGTGTTTCCTGATAACTACAACCTAGGGATCTTCAAGTCGCGAGTGAATAGGTTTCTTCTAGGCAAACGTGTACCATCGTAGACTGCATCATCGCTTACCATCAGGCGAGAAGTGGTCAAACGCTAGCCTATAATTTATAAAAAAAAAACTACCACCATACTTTAAGACTCAATAATACACGGTGAAATTTAAATCCATATTTTTATGATGAAAGGTTGTTCAGACCATGGTCAGTAGATCATTATCTAACCATTAACTGTATTATATAGCATTACATTAAAAAAAAACTTAACTGGGTGGTCTCAAATAAGTCTTAAGTTGCTCAAACATTAACCGTGGCATAAAGTTCACTCATCGCGGTACAGTCCGCGAGGTATAAGCTGAGCTTTGCATTTGTGTGAGTGTACATGGATAGTGTAGGTGTGACAACCGGCCTTAGGCGCGGCGCCATTTTCGCCCGGTAAAAACCGGTTTAAACTGATTTTGGGTAACCGGCCTGAGGCGCGGCGCCATTCTGTCTCTTGTGATTGGTGATCACTCACACTAATGCAAAGCTCAGCTTATACCTCGCGGACTGTATCAACATAACACCGTAGTACTATTATTTAATCTGTGGCGATGATTATTTCGTGTATGTTGGAGTAACGTTATTTCAGACGGTTTAATTCGTAAATTTTTAAATTTTTAAAGACAAATGACGTATTTTTTTATTTGATGCTTTAAACCGGTAGTAGACCATGGTCTGAACAACGCTTTTTCTCAAAAAACTGTGATTTAAATTTCACAATGTATAATGGTCTGAAAAAAAACAGACACCTATAGCGAGTTATAAGTATTAACCATCCAGGTGACCCCTTGAGGTGAAAAAAAAACAATCATAATCGCACAAGCCGTTGAGAAGAACTACGAACACACTTGAGCAATTCTAAAACAGGCAGTAAAGTTTTTGTTAAACTACCGCGATGCTAACAACGGGTCTTGATCGCGTAAATACCTTTTATTTTGTTTTCCAGATTGTGGGCCATTGTCCATATTGTTCTTGGGCTAAATTCGAACGGCTCGACAAAAAGGGGACCGATTTGATGGAAAAACTCTGCAATAAGAAGATGAGACCACCCTCCAGAGACTCAAGTTTTAGCGGTCGGAGTCGAAACGAAAAGCGGTTATGTCTTGTCCGGTAGATCTCTTCAGTTACGTCAGATATTATGAACAGTAATTATGTATGTACAAGCTCAAACAGACAGGTCTCGGGACCTCAGAGGAAGTTCAGGACTACATAAGTTAATACGTTTCACAAGGAATGTCAACTAAAAATAAGAAAAGAGGTTGTCTGGAAGAGATCGATTTTAGCGGTAAGACCGCCCATTGTACTTTCCTTAATTTTTGTGTAGTTTTATTGTATTTTTAATTTTGTGTGTGTGTTGGTGTGCAATAAAAAGTAATCTATTCTATTCTATTCTAAAATATAACAAAAATTACATTTTCGATTAGAAAAGGAAAAACTATTTCCAACTAGCGTAATAGATGGCGCTGTCTGGAGATGCGCCGCCAAAAAATATGGTTTATATCTCGAAATCTCAAAGACGCAATAACAAAATTTGTATAAAACAATCTCACTTCGTCAAATAAGCAAACACAAATGTTTGTTTTTTTATTTCTAGTTCTCTAAAATAATGTTGACACGACAATTAACATTGACAATTCATTTTTTTTTTTACTTTATTGATCTTTTTTTGATCACAATCTCACCTGATGGTAAGCGATGATGTGGTCTAAGATGAAGCACGAAGATCTAGAAGAAACCTATTCACTCTTACCTTAAAGAGGCCCGGATTGTATTCTTTAGGAAAAACAGATGACGGTAAAGTATTCCACACTAGCTGTGCGCATCAAGAACGTAGAACGGGTGGTATATCAACTAGGTACGGATGGTACTGAGCCGTGCGCCTGCTTGTTCTTTGGTGGACATTACTTTGTCAAACAGGGCATGGCAGAGCAACGCCTTCTGTCATCAACACATAGAGAGTGAACAGAACAAACAAAACAATTACACATTTTGATATTGATGTGTATGTGTAAATGTCTTGAAAAGGAAACAAACATGTTTATTGTTTGGCCTCGTCTACCACGACTGGCCACTAATCTTGGCGTATACTTTAGTACTAATTATGTACATAAAGGTCCCTTCTTTATAATTACGCTGTCACACGGACCATATCCGAAAGACCTTACCTTGATTTCTGTGGGACCCCAGCGACCTTTTCGCAAATCCAGAATAGCAACGGACAAAAACGAAAAAAAAACTAACTAACATTGTTGCTGTCTTTATCATCGTGGTTTATGTAACGTTTGGGATTATCTACGAATACTTACAGTTCTTTCTTTGTACCTATCTACACAGGTAAAAGTACTCTGGAGAAAAATGCTTCGTTTTCAACCGTAATCCGACGGCATAAGGTCGAAAAATGAGGGTAATCCTTAAATGCTGTTACATTTATGAGGTAATATCGCAGTGACAAAAATACGAACTTTTTTATTTGGGTAAAAGCTGTTTGTCCTCTCAAATGTGTGTATTATGAATGATATTATAACATACTGGTTTGTGTATTTTTTCCGAGAATTCTTTGAATCCGTTTTTTGTTATTTTGATTGTTATAGTTTCGTTATTTCCGTCTGTCTGTCCATCCGACCAGTTACAGCCGTTTTATTCGTATACTAATAGTGTTATAAAGCTGAAAGGCATGATGATACGTTTTAGTGATGCTGAACTGGCTACGGAACCCTTCACTGTGCGTAGTTTTACTCGCGCTTGACCAATTTTTATGTATCTCGTCATCAAATGAAAAATTCATCGGTCTTTAGTAATTACTTTCCTAGAAAATAGCAAAAGACGCTTTTTCTATCGCACTGGGAAGTAAAACGTAAAATTCAAAAGGAATTTTCATTTATCTACAACTTTGTTGAAAGAGGAAAGCTTTTGCGGTCATATTAATATTTCAGATTGAGCACAAACTGATTCGTCAGTTCTATCCAACCGGCGACTTCAAAAACAGGGTGGTGGTTTTCATTAATTGCATATTTTTTAAGTTTTTGTCGGAAATGTCAAGTTTTAATTAATATATCTAAAACATTTATTAACAGGAATAATATACAATTATTTACATAACTATAAAAAACTTAAGTCACAGTTGAGATATTGAAAGACCGTTGCAAATGATCTTTAATAGACGAGGTAGTTTAACTGCTACAGATCACTACCAGGCGGTAAGTGCCCCTAAGAATGTCCGGTTGAGTCCTTACAATGCATTGACCAAGTTATACACTAACTCACAGAGCACACGTCTATCACCATGGGGTACTTGGGCCCTGGTACCCCATGGATCCAGGGTCTTGACCCTAAATGACTCAAATACCTCTGCCGAAACTTCCATTTAAATATCAATTTTTAGTAAATATCGTGAAATTAGCAATACTGGCTGTTCCGAAATGAGTAGTCTTTTCACAGATAAGTGTAGCCGTCAATGTTGAATACCACTGTCCGGCATCACAATATGGTCAACTGTATGCAAATGTGGCTTAATTATTTCTGTTAATTAATTGCTCTCATACAGTGGCTAGCTTCAGTCTGTGATTTTGCGGACAGCCAATGGCTGCAGACAGCCACGCACCGCACCGAGACTCTTCCCACGGCGCTGGCGGCGCGTGCCTGTCTGAGCGAATCCAAGATTAGAAAGCCATTTATGGCGGGTTACTATATCCGTCGGTAACTACGACTCTGTTCTAAAAAAATTGACACTAGTTTGACATTTTTTCAAGGAGATACGAGTCGTAGTCAGTTACCGACAGATATAGGAACTCGCTATTAGTCAACTGTGCGAAAGAGAAAGTAGAACATGCCTAACACGAGCTCGCCCTGCACCAATGAAGTTACCGACTCGCGGCGGATCTGACAAATTGCTACAGACGTCTCTGTGGCACCACGGATGAGACGTGCGTGGTATGTCGGTACGGGCTTGTCTGCGTCCGTCTGCAATATAACAGACTAAGACCTTAATATTGACTAAACCACCTTAAGCACATAATTTGATACTCGATTTCATCGGCAATATTGTGTCAAAATGACGAGCAATACGAACATTTTCATAAGGTTCTAGGAACACCTTCAGGGCGGCCACTTCGACACTAGAGATGCCCACTAGTTCATATAACCTTACTTTAGCTACGTTAAAGTCTTCATTATGCAAAATATTTACTCTAAAACTAAATTTCGTCATTGTTATCTCAAGGAAAGTCATAAACTTGTAATACCTCGACATAACCCGAAGGAATTATTTAATGTTGATTACGCCTTCAGTAGAGTTGAGTCCCTTACGAGTGAAAGATTTAGCTCATTGTTTTATATCAAAACTGATCCCGAGTCGCTCACTCACTTTTTTACATAATTCCTGTAAAAATATATGTTTAACTCAATAGTATTTTATTCTATTATGCACAAGAATTGTTACAAATACAAATGCTTTATATTTTAATTTATTCATTACGGTTATACAAATGGTTGTGAAATTCTCATTTAAATCAACATTAATATAAAATTAAATAAATTAAAAATTAATGTTAAGTATATCGGAAATTTTACACTTATCTTAAGTACTGTATAAAAACGGACGAAAGAGACTACCTTCCCACTACACAGAACTATACCTAAGGTGGGAGAGATAGTGATCATTTTGTGTCCACATAAGGTACCGTCCTGTGGATAGCATGTATGTTACACTTCTGTGAAAAATAAATAATTTGATTTGCAGTAAATTCTACAACTTGGAAAGCGCAGTTCAGGACGCCCCAAACTAGGTAGATGGAACAATAACCTGAAAAAGGTTGCTGAGAGCCGTTGGGGCCGCACAAGCTCGGTCACTGTAGATATCTATGGGGGAGGCTTATATTCAGCATTGATTACCACATGTCCTATGGTGTACCCAATGCTGACGAAACGAATAGGTTTTTATTGAACAGATTTTTTTAGAATCATCTAGAAAACCTTGAAAACAAACCTCGGCTATAATAAAGAAAACTCATTGAAATGAGTCCACACACACAAACAGTCAAAGGCTTCGAACTTATTAACACAGATCTGATTGAATCAATCATTCTATTTCTCAGTGATGCTTTTTTCTTATCTTTGGTGATACAGTATCATTCAGTCAGTGTTTGATCAGTGATGAATTGAATCAGTGATTGAATCAGATCTTTGTGTATCAGTGATACACAAAGATCTGAATCAATCACTCTTTTCACTGATACATAGCGCAAGCCTAGTATTCAGTTCACCTCAGTACGTTTTATTACTAGACCCTATACTTAACAGGTCGTGTTTACGACTATGATTAAGATCTTGGATCTTTATTAAACCATGCAACGTCCCATTTGTTAGTGTCCCATTTATATAGCTCTATTATTGCTGGCCCATTCATTGCTCAGTTAATTCGAGAAGGAGATGAGAGAGCCGCTCTTATAACAAGTTTTAATCATATTTATTATTATTAATAAAAAACGAGAACTGGGAATCGAAATACGTCCACCACCGAGATGGGTCAATGACATCAATAAGACCGTAGGTCGTACGTGGTTCAGACTGGCATAGGATCGGGAAGAATGGCAGAAACAAAGTGAGGCCTATGCCCAGCAGTAGACCGACATGGGCTGAGAATGATGATGATGATGATTTTTATTATTTAGCCGAAACTCTCCTATTGCAGTGCAAAGGCCTTCTTTATTTTTTTATTATTTTTTATAAATTATAGGCTAGCGTTTGACCACTATCTCACCTGATGGTAAGCGATGATGCAGTCTACAATGGTACACGCTTGCCTAGAAGAAACCTATTCACTCGCGACTTAAAGATACCCAGGGTATCAGGAAACACAGACTCAGCCAATGCGTTCCACTCCTTGGCGGACACTCTTTGTTTTCTTCCACTGTTCGCGATTTAACTCGCTATAAAGCAAACAAAAAAAAATATAAATTATCTATCAATGTCATTTATAAAGTAGTAAAATGTTGCCAATGTCTTTATATCCCACATTGTTAAATAATTTGTTTGCGTTGCCAAATTAAACTGTCTATAATGTCCTATTGTTCAACCAATTAAAGCCTTAATTAGCTGTATGTATCCACTGAGTATAGAATTAGCATATTCCTTTACTACCAAAAGCTTTCAAACTGTTCAGTGTTAGATCCATTACGATTTAGTTCAGCTTAATCGCTTTCCACTGGAATGGGTGTAACCACAGAATAGTTTAATGTGTTAATTAATACTATAATGATCTATTTAAGGTGGGTATTGCAACATACCGAGCAGTAGTAAATTAGAATCATTTACAATCGAAATTTCTATCAAGCCACTTAATTTTAAACCCCAAATTTTATGCTTTTGGTAGAAACCCCTGTTCAACAGAATTATTTTTCTTATAAATTCGACTAGAATTAACTAGTGGTTCGCTCTAAACTGAGATCTTGCGAGTCACACATAAAAACAAAAAAATATTATTTGTAATCTTTGACTATCAAAATAGTGCCACGAAATGCATAACCACCTAACTTGACCTACAGTTTCATTCAAGTTACAGGTAACGGGAATTCATATTATTTGGTTAGTAGTTTTTAAGGTAGAAGTTGCTGTCATTCTGTATTTCAGACTTTTTCCTATATTTATGTCACTAAAGCTACACGCACACTAAATTTCAGCACTTTGGGGTCACTGGTGTACCCTGTGAATTTTGTCAAAGTTCAGTTTTTATTATGGCTAACAACTTAAAAACTATAAGATTTAAACTAAAAATAAGAACGGGGTCAAAATAAACTTACAAATACCTTTTATTAGACGAGCCATTTGACACGTGAGTCTCATTTTGTTTATTGTTTCATTTGTAGTTCATTTTACCCCTCTTGAACCACAATATCTCAACATCCCCCTCACATTTTTAGCTCATTTAGTCACACCAAAATTGTGCCATCACTACCTACCTATATACAAAATTTCACGATGATCGGGTAAACGCTTCAAAAATTATCCTCGGACAAACAAACATACATACAACGCCGATTTGCCCAAGTTGATTTGGAGATCTCGCTTCGCTCGATTAATAACGGGCGAGTATTGCTTTTTTATCTTCGTAAAGAAAGAAAAAACATACACAAAAGTATATCATTTTATATTTTTAAAATTCGCCTATAACTGAGTTTTTGTTGAGACTCCGTGGGTCACGTGCGTGCAAAACGAGATCTTTTGAATAGTCTTATCAATCAGACTTACCTACACAGTACGACTAGCATAAGTGATTTTCAGAACTTAAGATTTTTGTTTTTCAAAAGTCAATAACAGCATGCACATTCAGATTGTACCTACATCCCTAGACAATATAATACATGTCAAATTCTAACAATTTAAAATCAAAATCAATGGCCACAGATGTGTCCAACCCGTCTTGAAAACCAATGTAACTTTGCATTTCACGGATCAGAACTTCAGAACAATAATTTGGATGGTCGCCAGATTAAATTGGTCTTCGGATATGTTCCAGCTGGTAACATTTAATAGAAAATGCTAAGTTCTAAGTTTATTGGACAGTTTTGATCTGCATTTGAGTTTAGGAAGGTCAGTTTTTGGTGCATCGACCGTGTCTCGTTTAGTAAAATGTAATGCTTTCTTGATGAAGTTTTCATCATCATCATTGTCTTCTAACACCTGCGAGTGATGGTTAAGCGACGCCAGTTGTTGTGTAAAAAGTATTAAAGATAACCCAGTTTGATTGGTACCAACCACTTGACGTCACGTACAACCATATTGCATTGTAGGCTGGTCGGGCGCTGTCCGGCCAACCTTGATCATTATTTTAGTGGTTAGGTTCGTCGGATCTTGACGTCACATGGGTCTAATTCTACTAGACCAATCGCTTCACTATGACAATGGTATCGTCGCAAAATGTCCACTATATAGATACCTTTCGATATTCTACTAACACAATCTTTTTAGGGTTCCGTACCAAAAGGGTAAAACGGGGCCCTATTACTAAGACTCCGCTGTCTGTCTGTCCGTCTGTCACCAGGCTGTATCTCATGAACCGTGATAGTTAGACCGTTGAAATTTTCACAAATGGTGTATTTCTGTTGCCGCTACGATAACAAATACTAAAAATAGAATAAAATAATTTTATAGATAATGGTACGGAACCCTTCGTGCACGAGTCCGACTCGCACTTGGCCGGTTTTATTTTTTCAATTACCGCCGTTGCTACGACAACTTTATTGAAAATTTTCCATTTTATGACAGGAACAACAATCTTAATATTCATAATCGTTAAATAATAGTATGACTCCATAATAGTGTTTTTCTTATAAATTAGCAGCCCTGTTATACTGAGTCGTCTGTATGTTTATAAAATAATAGGTATATTCTGCAGCAATTAAATGTCCCTGTAATTAGCAAGCAAAGGGCAACACATCTGTGCCCAGAATTGCGACAAAATAATTGAGCCAAGCTTGATATTGTATTTAACTAAAGTTTGTTGTCTGTAAGTTTGTATGTCTGTCGAGGTAATCTCAGAAACTACGGAACCGATTCTGAAAATTCTTTCGCTGATAGAAAGCCATACTGTGTGATATATTTTATTTGATGGTAATAATCCGGGCAAAGCCTCGGCGGCTGGTATAAAATAACTATTGTGATTTATCTTCTTTTGTTACTTGAAAATAATAGAGACTTTATCTTTGTCCAAACTTTCGTAATAATTATTAGAGTTCATTGGTTTTTCAAAGTTTCTCCATTTTAATCTTGGAGATTGGCCACAGTGAAACAATCTGTAAAAGTAGAATTTAAAATAGGTAGATCACATAATTGAAACTGTTTTTTATAACATTCACACATAATCTTAGGAATTAAAAGTCAAATGTTTTTATTCATTAAAATCACAAGGATCACTTTGAAACGTCAATTTTACAGTCTGTTCCTTTGCGACCAAGCCAGGAAAGAAAGGCAAAAAACAAAGCTGGTTGTTTTTTCTAATGATCTTTTTAGAATACATAACAGGTAAAAAAAATAAATTACGTCTAAATTTTGAACCAATTTAAATTTGCTAATTGTCAATTTTTGTACATCCCTTGGGAGTTTGTTATAAAAGCGTACACCTTGCCCTTTAAATGATTTACTAACTTTATAGAGTCTACAAGTGGCAACAGCAAGTTTATCTTTATTTCTAGTATTAAAATTATGATTGTCGCTATTTTTCTTAAACAAATAAATATTTTTGTGAATATACATCAGATTTTCATAGATATTGTATTGACAAGGGAATGTTATAATATTTATTTCTTTAAACTTATTGCGTAATGATTCTCTGGGGCCCATATTATAAATTGCACGAACAGGACACACGTCTAGTCTTGGCTAAAATATCTGACTTCATTAGCGCATCTTTGGGTATTTCTTTTTTTTTAATTGAATAGATTTTCGTTTGACCACAATCTCCCCTGATGGTAAGCGATGATGTGGTCTAAGATGAAGCACGAAGATTTAGAAGAAACCTATTCACTCTTACCTTAAAGATTTCACACTAAATTCACCGGTGCTGGTATAAAAAAGAAATGTATTTACTTTGCTCCATAAAACAATTACTTACCACTTACCTTACTACTATAAATTACCATGTCAATAGTTGTGCAATGAAATTTGAATTTACCCTCACAATTACTTTAGACTCACACATCCATTTACTTTTTATTAATTCATCTTTGAGAAAACTGTATTCGGCGATGGTTTTGTTTTGTGTAGTAGACCAGCTCTTGACTGCCTCAATTTCAAAGTTTTATTGTTCTAAACTAAAATTTAGTGTGCGTCTGGAATGCAAATTAATATTGCGCGATATTACTTGGATAAACTAGCAACTCTAATGAAAAGCTTAATTATTACAATCAAAACTGACTTTCAATTCGAAGTAAATTAATAGTTGAAAGACGATGCCAATTAGAATTAAGTGAATTACGTGTATCAAAAGCTAATTATAATAGATATTGAGTTATTTGAAGACGAAATATTTCGTAAAGTTCGTAAGTTCGTCCTCGCATAATCTTCTTCATATTACGAATGGTAGACAAAACTGAGGCGTCACAGAAACCCAGTGGGGTTACTAAACTGCTTACTGACGACTTTGTGAAATGTTTAGCATTACAGTGCCACCAATTTATCTGAGGGGCTTGTAAAACGTCGGAAAGCTATAGGAACGGTCGAATCAGAAAACGCTATATTTTTTAACCTATCAACCTTTGAATCCGTGTCGGAAAGGTATTCGAGCTTTATAGTCAATCCGAAATCGTTTTGGAATAGCATTTTGGATTACAAATCAAATCTGAAAAAAATTAAAGACCTATCCGACAGCTTTCCGACGTTTTAAAATAGTCCCGATGTTCAGATGGTCAACATTGAAAAGAATCCCGACAAATACTATACAGGGTGTTTGATAATATACTGACGATATTCAAGTGACGGTTTCTCAAAACATAAAAAAAGACTTCTCAAAAAAAAAACTACTAGTTATAATATCAAATTTCAAAAGAAAATCGACTAAATTTATCGCATTCATTCAAGTACAAGAATAAAAAAGCGTCTGTCGATTTAAGTACAAACGCGAATTCTAAAGCTCTTCGGCCACGTCTTGAGGCAGGACATTGACTCTATTGAGCATCTTGTCGTACAAGGACGAGTGGAGAGCATCAGGCCGCGCTGCAGCTCGCCTATGCAGTAGACCGATCAAATAAAAGCTGCAGTGGGCGGCAAACAGCATGAATGCACGAGAATGTCTGTCAACAGAGACAAATGGCAAGATATCGTGAGGCGTGTAACATCTGCCCCAAAAAATAATGATATAACATGACGACCATGACTGCTCCGTCAAGAGCGTTACGATTGAGAAGAAATTCAATTAGACACCTAAAAATACACAACGCTCTCCATGCACTGACTTCAATACACATTTCAAAACTTTTCTTTACAAAATGTGAGCCGTCATCTATGTAATACCATATGACAACACTTTTATATCGAGTTGCCAAACCCGCTACTTCCTACACGGGAGCGCACCTGAGTTTTACGATAATGAATATTACGGTACTTGACGCTATGTACGATAATGTTTAAAATCTTTGCTTCATATGGACTTCAGGAAGCAGGTACTTTGTTGTGCGCCATTTTGAACTGATGAGGATAAGGTTTCAAGGGTGTTTTGTGTTTATTTTATCTTAAAATAAATATACCAAATACTAAAATACCAAAGTAAATAATACCAAAGGTTGCCTGGAAGAGATCGCTTTCAGCGATAAGGCCGCCAATTGTATTGCCTTATTTATTCTAGCCTTATACTTATTTTTGTATTATTTTTGTTTGTGTGGTAATTCAATAAAGAGTGATCTATCTATCTATACTCGGCGCGGCGAACCTTGATCCCTATGACACTGACAGCTAATGTCACCATATAACATTGTAGTGGCGTCACCATTAAATTGGGATCATATTGGGGGCGTCTAAAAATGCCATTTATAAATTTTACGTAGCTTTATTCCATTAGTAATGATATTCCGTTGATATTTTTAACAATTCTTAACATTTACAAGAAGTTATCTCAATCTGAATTTATCTTTACGTCCTGCAAAACTTACGTTGTGTAACGTTTATCGACTAGGGCGGCAAGTATCGATAAAAAAATGTCGGCAACAAAATTTTTTCAGACAAAATAAATAAATGGGGAACATTCATTTTCATGATAAAATATATACTTATATAGCAAAAACGTGTTTACCGGGTTAAACATTATTAGAAAATAACGAGGTTGGAAACTTTCGTTTTACTTACCTACTTAATCTATGCCAAAAATCTTAAATTAATACAACAACAACATAATGGACATTAAAAATGCACATTATAATATTTTTTAAAACATGTTTACCAACTTGGCTGAATGCAAGCCACGCCTTTGACTAAAAAAAAAAAATATCGACACGACCAAAGACATGACCCATCACTAACACGAACTGTCATAGGGATCAAGGTTCGCCGCGCCGAGTTTAAATATTTATATTTAACAATTGAATAGTTAGAAGAGCTGGGCCCGTAGCTAAATTACATTTGCTACGAATCTATTCGATTTCTACATACATTTGTTGTCGCTGTATCACGTGGTATTTCTATAGCATGTGTCAAATCCCATACATTTTCAGACTTATCGACTAGCGTCATCGCTAATCGACTGTAACTTGGCTAAGCCCTCTGGACGCCTTATAGAGGGACTGGCATACGGTTGCACTGGACCGTTGTCAGTGGCGGAAATGGGGGGAGGCCTTTGCCCAATAATGGGACAATATGGGCTAATAGTAATAGTACTTGCAAGGCCCAGTAGCAGATTGGTGTATTCGCTTAGTGAAGGATGAGATTTGATAAGGATTAAGCAGGTGTCCATAGTAGTTTTTTTATGTTACCTGTTAATTGAGCAAGCATACGGCCTACCTGATGTTAAGTGGTTACCATCGCCTATAACAAAGCATGGCCTCATAGATTACGCACACGCTCGTTAGAAACGTGCCCTACGATCCACTGCCATCCGTCCATCAACTTGAAGCATACAGATGTAAAGTCTCACGTGCCTATAAGTTCACCGGCAACCATACCCTTCAAACCGAAACACAGCAATGCTGCTTGGCTATAGAAATAGGTATGGCGGTACTTCCCCTTTATTTTCTTGTAATATTTATCTGTTGTGGGTAAATGTATTATAGTATGTGCTATGGGACAAATAAATTATTAACTATGTTTGTCTAATTATTTTGTTACTGTTGGATCAATGGCATCATGGCATGGATTATAATTTATGGCATCGACTTATTTTTGTACAAGCAGAACTTTATCTGTTTTTTTAATCTTTATCAGGCATCAACTTTATGTTATACAGGATCGGTTTAAAATAACTTGACGAGTTTCAAGGAAGGGCTCTGCATTTAACCAGAACGCTTATCACCATATCAAACATAGCACGTCCACTGCTGAACATAGGCATCCCCCATAAATTTCCAGAGCGACTGATCTTGTGCGGCCTAAACCCAATGGCTCCCAGCAACCTTTATCAGGTCGTCTGTCCATCTAGTTGGGGGCTGTCGCTTTCTGTTGTGTTATGTCAGTGACATTAGTTCGTCTACGAATCCTCTCATTTCTGATCTCCCTTAGAAAAATGCTAATATAGAATATACTTATTAGAGTAATATTTATTAGAATTTAGCATTAAAAACAAATGTAAATGTATGCATAAAGTAAATGTGGTTGCAAAATGCTTCAAAGTATATAATGTTTATTTCATCCAAGACTCACCTTCTCATGGGTGTCGATTATTAGACGGCTTGTAAGGAAAAGTGAAAATACATATTTAATGTTTACGAAAAGGTTTATTTAACTTTGCGACATTACTCTGTGCACCACCTCTCTGTGCTACTGCTTCGTTCATTAATGTTGTCCAAATATTGCCTGGAAGGAATCGCTTTCAGTAATAATGCCGCCCGTGTGACAATGTTAATAAAAATTTTAGTTTCTATTCTTAAACTTACACTAATCTTTAAATCTTAGGGTGCTTTGTGTTGATATATTATTTAAAAAAAAAAAATTGTCATTTTTATTGGCATTTAGCCCCTTTTTAATTATTATTTTATTGAAATTCTATACATTTTTTGACAAACTTATAGTAATTTTGAAGATTTTTAATTATTATTTATCTAGCGGTTGCCCGCGACTTTGTAAGCGTTTCACTACTAAATGTGTAGGTAACGTAGAAATAAAATTAAACTTGCTGTTGCAACTTGACTTCACATTCAATTTTTATCCCATGGGAATTGATTTGTGGGATAAGTTATCACTTATCCCACAAATCAATTCCAGGTTATATAATCTACGTATATACCAAATTTCATCGAAGTCGGTTCAGCCGTTACAACGTGATTGAATAACAAACAAACAGACAAATAAATAAACGAACATCCAAACTTTCACGTTTATAATATTAGTGTGGTAGTGTGATACCGATGTGATTTTAAACAAATATTTATTCTCAGCCCAAATAGTTACAAGGAAAAGTCAAACAGAACCGAGCTCAAACTAATTAGAACCATCAGAGTTCTATTAACTTTTACGCTTAAACGATTCCGGCCAAAGAATCCACTAAAATTTCATACCTATTAGGAATAAAACTAGCTGAATTTCTACGCAACGAATTTAACTTGTGTCCGTTTCGAAAGGATGACAAAAGCGCATAGAGCTCGTTTCACTGCGATGCGTCTGTATTCAGGTTTGCGTGCATTTTCACGAAGGCTTTTTGTGACCATTTTCGGGTCTTATTTTATGTATTTTATTGAGGGTGTGGGAATTTGGATTGGTGTGCAATTTTGTTGGAGAGCCTTATTGAAGCAATGTGTGACAAAAGACCTATGCTTCGTTTTACTCGTGCATTGTCGCTACATAGCTTTGGCATTCTCGTTTATGCTGAAAAAGATTTATTGTGGTAACCTTTTGTTGTAGTTTTGATGCAGGCATTTCTAGATGTATTCCGGCAGTCTCTGTGGGAGATGATTGTAAGTAACTAGTGGTTCGCCCGGAACTGAGATCTCGCGAGTCTCCCAAAACACAAAAAAAAATCTTAGGGCGACTCGCGCAACGATGCCTAAACGTATTTAGTGGCTAAATATGATTTAAGGAGTTGTGAAATAATACAAATACGTAAAATTTAAACATGTATAGTTGCTAAATGCGTTTAGGGATCTTTGATCAATAAAATAGTGCCACGAAATACATAACCCACTGACTTGACCTACAGTTTCATTCAAATTGCAGGTAACAGGAGTTCATGTTAATTAGGGTAGAAATTGCAGTTATTCTAGATTTCTGACTCTTGCCTATATTTGCGTCACTAAAACTACACGCATACCAAATTTCAGTACTGTGGGGTCACTGGTGTACCCTGTGAATTTTGTCAAAGTTCAGTTTTTATTATGGCTAATAACTTAAAAACTACAACGTTTAAACTAAAAGTAAAAACAGGGTCGAAATGTACTTACAAATACCTTTTATTAAATGTGCCATTTGACCGGATAGTTCCATTTTGTTATTTTTTACACCTCTTGAACCCCAATATCTCAACAACCCCCCCCCCCCCACATTTTTAGCTCATTTAGTTACACCAAAATTATGCCATGACTACCTACTTTTACATCAAATTTCACGATGATCGGATAAACGCTTCGAAAGTTATCCTCGGGCAAACATACATACATACTGTTACGAGCTGAGGGTTCGGGATAAAATAATGGGAATCAGTCTGACCAAAATAACACTTTTATTCAGCACTAAACGATGAATACACGAACTTGGTCACACGTAATCACAACACACTAATTCACACCACTGTTGCACCACTTAAAGTCACCGAAATGATCGCACGTTTAGCTTAATCCAGACTGACTCGCGAGCAACTACTGTTCACGCGAGACCCTTCTCACGTCAGTCCTCCAGGGCCTCGCTGAGACTCACTCACTCACTCACTCAGACTCGAGACTACTATCCGGCCATCTCTCCGGCCTATTTATATCGCACACATTTCGATTGTTCGAGAACGATGTCGATCCTTCCAGGAAAGGGTCGGTCCCTCGACACAATGGCCACACCATTCTGCGAAACCACAAACAATAGCAACAATAACACAGCAAGACAAAAGCGTTCGAGAAGGTTCAATTATTACTCATTGTTTAACAGCCTCGGCGTAACAATACAAACAACGCCAATTTGCCCAAGTTGATTCAGAGATCTCGGTTCGCTCGATCAATTAATATTATAAAATCAGTATTTTCACTAGTCTATTTAAATGTAGTATATTTAGGACCTGGTTATTTTAAAACTAAAACCAATTGTACACAAGTTACAATGGAATTACTGAAAGGTAAATATTATTTAAAGTTTTGAATAATTTTTAGTAATAATGGTTTCGATAGATTAAATTGCCTAAACATTTGTGGGCCTACATTTCACGCAATTAAATTCGGAAAATGCCGATTTCGACGGTGGAATTTATATTGATACAAGTTTCATAAATGAAACGCTTTTCGTCTGAAATAATCAGTTTTCCTTTTGCGAGGTTGAGCGAACACGAATTTTGGATGTTAGGTACAAGGCCCGTAGCCAAATTACATTCGCCACGAATCTATTCGATTTCTACATACATTTGTTGTCGCTGAATGACATAGTATTTCTATAGCATGTGTCAAATCCTATACATTTTCGGACGTATCGACTAACGTCATCGCTTATCGACTGTAACTTGGCTAAGCTCTCAGGTCAATTAGATAAAGACATTGGCAATGCGAGGCGAGACGTTATTTGGAGCGGATCGCACTCACTCTGATGAGTTCACGAATTGAACCGAAACATTGTCGGTCGAAACACCGATAAGACGAAAGTTTAAGAATCACACAAGTTTTCTAAGTAAAATATTGATTAGATTTATAAACTTTTATTACCTATTCATTCAACAAAATAAATTTATAAAAAAACAGTATAAAATTACATAAACAGATAAGTAGGTATAAATAAATACTTAAGTACAAACGCAGACTAGTCTTTGGTTTAATGTACTCGTTCATATATGGATACACTCATAGACTTCACTTCGAAATAAAATCCAGTTTCTTTTGTGTTTTTTATAGGGATATCTAAATACAATAATTTACTATCCAGTTTTACGAAAGTAATCTATTAAGATTGCATTTTAGGTTTAAGAAATCCGCGAAAATCAAGCCTGTTAATCTTAGCACCATTAAAATATACGTTAGCGTTAAAAGCACATTAACCGCTTATTTGTAAATGCTACTAATTATCCACCTAGATTGCCTAATAATTTAGCTGGAACGCCCTTTTATTTATGTTCATAATTTTGAAACTAAACTACCTAACGATGGTGCGTAGAAGTCTGGTTTGATATCATGGCTCCTCATTTGCTCTTCAGCAAGGTTGGTCAACACAAGCAGTGTCTTGAATCCTGTTGCTTTTCCAAGCCCCACGTCTTGTTCGATCCTGAAAGGGTAGCTTTCATCATGATATGGCACAGGAAATAATTATTTAAAATTTATATACTGAATATTGCGACTGTCAAAAAAGCATTAAGCACTCTCTTGATGTCAGGAAACTTGTAAATCTTAAATCTTGCCTCAGGCAGTATCCACTACAGCAGCGGTTATAATCTTCACCCCAGCTATTGCTCTTATTTGCCACCAGGCGCTGTGCATGATTTACGCTGTACAAGTACATACATACATATGTGGGGAGAGATCTTCACTGAGGAGTGTATGGTGTATTATTCCCGTTCTAACCTGACTCCAACTCCTTAAAGTAGCAGAGTTGGACTTTGGGTTGGCATCACTTTTCCAGAGTCCCCGAGGTCGTCAAAGACGTCAAGATAACAACCGTCCCTTTTACACCTCAGTGCGTAACTCACGTGTGTAAGAGAAGGCCTGACTCAGTGACAGCGACTGGCTTATATAAAAAGGCTACGGGAGTACCACGTTGTGAGATATTATTTAAAGTGGAAGTGGTAGTTGAATTTGGAAAGATTCAGAGATGTCAGCGACGAATTCTTAATTTTCACTGATAAAGGGGAGGAATCAAACATTTTTTTTCCTTAGCATAAAGTAAATGCAGCATGTCTTCATCATCATTATTATTCTAGAAAAACGACGTCCACGTCTGAACATAGGCCTCCCCCATATATTTTCAGAGCGACCGATCTTGTACGGCCTGCTCAAGTTGGGTTCGTCGACAGACCTCTTTTTGGACTTATCTAACTGGACACTTTGTCCTGGGTAGACGTAAAAATACATCAATACATCAATCGTCAACAACATCGAGAGTTCTCAATAGATACCGGGGTGGTTCGGCATGGTTTTTGTCATATTCATGCATATAATGCAGCAAGTAAAACATTTTAACAGCTCAGCTAATCAGCTCATCGTTAGGTAAACTTTTGATATATTAAAACAGTATTACAAGTTTTTAAACGATTCATTCTTTATAAAGAAAGGATGAAGGATGTTCTAAGAAAAACGAATTAACTCACATATCACCAATAAACAGAACACGGCTGGGGTCGGTGACGCCGGCCCTCTTCATGGCAAACTCTCCAAACATTTTCCCAGGCTTGCCGAGCTGTATAGGCTCCCGTTTCACTTGCTCTTTCACGAGATCTGTGAACACTCCCGTCCCTGGAAAATAACAAAAAAAATATAAGCATTTATTTTGCCGCTTCTGCAGCGCTTCGGGAATGTTCGCGGAGGCACGCGTCGTACATCCTTGGTGCGGTGGGTGCCAACGAGCACCAACGTCCTCCTCAGCATGATTGCAGACCGCCTCAACTGTCCCTACTGTCATTTTATTTGATAAACACAGTGGGATACATTGGTAGTCTTGTGTAAATTTAAGATTATGTTTTGCTTCGCGAGCTTGCAAATGTTATTTGTGTAGAAAACAACCTGCATTGAAATTCTATCTATGCTTTTTGTTGAGCAGCATATTCTTATGCTTAGGCCACCGAATAGATAAAACACCAGAAGAAGTGAACGCACCTAATACTTAACCGTCAACTTCTACTCTAAATAGAGTAGTTGTACGCGAACGCCATTAGTTACTCTGTGACCGTCGTCACTCGTGACGTGTTTTACAGTGTTCAATTTAATTAAGTTATGGCTTCTTCGGTAAAATTCAGTTGGGCTCAAAAAAAAAAACAAGATGGGATCACATTTCATGCGTAAGTAGCGCATTTAGATGTTGAGTTATTTGTTTATTGAACAAATTATTCGGTGTTGCCAAATATCGAGTGTTATTTTTCCCTACTCTAGAATTCTGAGATTAAAAACTTGTATTATTTGTAGTTTTAAATTATACTAGTGGTTCGCTCCGCACTAAGATCTCGCAAATCTCCCAAACAACAAAAAAAAATTAAGGCGGTTTGCGCAACGATGCCTAAGCATATTTAGTGGCTAAATATAATTTAAAGAGTTCTCAAACCATACAAATAAGTGAAATTAAAACATGTTTAGTCGCTAAGTAGGTTTTGGGATCGTTTTGCAAACCATAGTAACATTAGTTGTATCTTACCTAAAACATTTACCCCAAAATGGGTATATAATGACTAAGCTAGCAACATTACGCGGGTGGGGGGTGAGGTGGGCGCGGGACGCGGGTTTTGTTTTATGGACACAGCGCACGGCTTGCAATCACAGCTGAATGCGTCTTCTAGTGTTTTATCTATTCTGAGGCTTAGGCATTCACGACGACATTAGACTTTATGTGCAACTCGGTGTCGCTACGATGAATACACTTCGACACTTGATCTATATACAGACTATATAGTGTCTAGTTTATTGCTACACTTTCGTGCACTAGTGTCGCTGATTTAGTATGTCAATTCGAAACATTATCTTTAATTCCTTACCTAAAGCCAATACCCCAGGAGCCAGAGGTACGTATTTGTCTGTAGCACCATTCAGAAACAGGACTTCTGGCCTGGTTAGGTAAGTTTTCGCCTTGTAAAGCTTTGCCAGATTCACTTTAAAGTCACTGTCGAATACCACCGCCCCGATCTCCTCGTCCTCCTTCAAGTAATCGATAAAACTTTCATAGTAATCTGCTGCTTCGTGGGGCTGGAATATAAATAGTTTTTATTAGTTAAAGTTTTAACTAGTTGTCTTAAGAAGGAAGTACACATAGGCTAGTGAACATGTGTTTAGTTTTTATTAAATTCATTTATTTTCAGATATTAAAGATCCATATTTGTTCGCAAAAACTTATTTGAAGATGACAAATGGCCAGTACAAGTGTGATTTTATGAAACAAAACAAAATCTAAACAACTAGTGGTTCGCCCCGAACTGAGATATCGCCTAATCTTTGACTATCAAAATAGTACCACGAAATACATAACCAAAGTACTTGACCTACAGTTTCTTTCAAAATACAGGTAACGGGAGTTCATGTAATTCGGTTATTTATTTTTGGGGTACAAATTGTAATTATTCTGGTTTTCAGACTTATGCCTATATTTGGATCACTAAAGCTACACGCATACCAAATTTCCGCACTGTGCGGTCACTTCTTCATCGGTCGGTCTTTCATGGCCTGTGAATTTTGTCAAAGCTCAGTTTTTATTATGGCTAATAACTCAACAACTGCAAAGACTAAACTAAAAAAAAACGAGGTAGAAATTTACTAATAAAGAACTTTAATTTGACGTCTTATTTGACCTAATAGTATCATTTTCACTTTTTTTACCCCTCTTGAACCCCAATATTACAACAACCCACCCCCATTTTTAGCTCATTTAGTCACACCAAAATTGTGCCATCACTACCTACCTATGTATCAAATTTCACGATCGGATTAACGCTTCGAAAGTTATCCTCGGACAAACAAATATACATACAATCCCGATTTGCCCAAGTTAGTGGATATCTCGCTTAGCTCCATCAAAAATTAATAATAGAAAAGTATTAGAAAAGAACCTCTCAGAGGTCTTTTTTTAGGAAGACCTCTGAAATGGATTAACGACTTTCATGGCCAAGATTCTGCACTTTGTGAACACATGTTGGAAATGCTACTGACGGTCACCCATCTGAGTATTGACCGCTAGAAAAGACACTTCACATAGCCAATCAATCGAGCAAGCTATATTAAAAGCGTTTTAACATAAATAAATAAATATTGCTGGATATTTCACACAACGCTATCTAGCCCCAAACTAAGCAGAGCTTGTACTATGGGAACCAGGTAACTGATAGAATACTTATATACTTTTTTTGTAAATATATACTTATAACATATAGAAAAACATCCAGACCCGGAACATATATCTGTATATCTTGTATCACACAAACATTTGTTCCGCGGCGGGAATTGAACCCGCTACTTCCTGCGTGTCAGCCGGCTATTCGCTCACTGCGCCACAGAGGTCGTCGAAATAGTTGTTAGTGGTAACATTCTAAGTTCTCCCTAGTAACATAAACTTATATGGGTTTTTTCTGTTCGCCCGATTGGATTTTCCTTTTGTCCCCCTAAGTTCCGGTTCTTATTGTACAGTCCATAAAAAATCCCATTGGACTGATTAATTGGACAAGCGGAAAATATAAATGATATATATAAAATAATAATAGTGGAAGTGAAGAGTTTTGGGGAAATTAAGTCGCCTTGCATCGAACTCCTCGTTCGATATTAAAAGACGGTATTGAATCTATTTAATGGATGCTGTACTATAGAGGTATATTTTCTGTAATAACTGAATGTATATTGTGGGGATTTCTTGGTTTCAAGTACGCAAGTAAAAGTGGACCTGGGCGGGCCACCGCTTGCCGGATGTGGATGGAGTGGATTTCAAAAAACAGAATACGATGCAAACCACGACACCGATGGAAAGATGAACTCAATTCGTAATGAAAGACTGGAGCACTCACGCGCACGATATAATGGAGTGGAAGGAAGGAAGGCTTTTGCTCTGCAGTGGGATAGTACAGACTCTAAATAATTACAAAAATAAATAAAACAATAACAGTCATCATTAATTTCATAAGCATTTCTCTGACAATAGCCCATTTATGGCAATAGTACCTGTCTCACCTCCATCTTGCAATTTTAAACATATCTTACCGTTTGCTTTGGCCACGGTAATGTCTTTGTAATGGTCCGTCTGAGGTGAAAAATAACCAGGTGGAATAAAATAAAAATGTTATTTTCTGACCGAGATCTATGCGTTGATATTATTGAATTTAGAAACTATATTAGTGGGTATCTTACATAAAAAAAAACAAAGATGAAAAAAAAGCATTCAAGATAATGAGACGAATGTAAAATTTCGGGAAGATGATAATTGTAGGTTTTAGTAATGATCATAGTGATGCAAAGTTAGATAATTATTAACACGAGTGGATGGAGTACGAAGCAAAGCACAAAGAGAACCACGAACATAAGAAACACTGTATAATGCTTCCTATCTCATTTTCTCCCACGTTAAATCTTATGAATTTATGGGTCTGTCTCTTTTTACTGTCGTTTTTTCGTTTCATCGACTTTCAAATCACAACGATGCTAAAGAAGTTTTCACTTCAAAAATGTAACGTCTGTAAGAGTACCTACTAAATGCAATGTTTAAATTTCGAGATTTGAATCCACCATTAACATATATGAAAAGTTCATAATTCATAATGATTCATAAATTCATAATTCATTTATTTATATATATAATAACAATTTATAAAAATCATATTTGAACTGATATGCTTATAACTAACAACAAAATACAATAATAAAACAAATAATATTTAAACGAAATTCCACAATACTAAATAGCAAATAATACAATAAATTCAATATATGTCTAAATATAAATAATGTCTAAAATGTCAAAAATAATAATCAATTAAATATTTCATAAATGTCAAAATGCAATTAAATTGTATTAATTACAAAGTTATCGATTGAGTAGAAGAAAGCTTGGCCTGATGGAGAAATACACATTCCCATGTCCTTTCTTATGATACTTTACCGTTTGAATGCTTGCCCTATGCAGATTGATGCCGCGTCTTCTTCTTCTATCGTATCTAAATCGCTTCTAAGCGATAAGACCGCCCATTGTACTTCATGCTTTGTGAATTTTTTTGTTTGTTTCTTGTGTGGTGTACAATAAAGTATTTTCATTCATTCATTCATTCATTCACTAGCAAGCAAAACTGTTTTAGAGTAGTACTTATTTATTTATTTATTTGGAAAACCAACAGCTAATTATACACAATATGAAACAAAATAAATAAAAGAAAGCCAATAATAGGTTTTCACGACTAAACAACATAATAAAAACAAAATGTGAAGTGAACAATAAAAAGTCTAAACAAAGTATTGCATTAATTTATCATAACGCGGGTTCCAAATTTGTGAGGCGTATTCGAGGATACTTCTGACAAAGGTGCAATAGAGGATCTTATATGTTTTAGCACGATGGAAACCAGCTGCACTCCTCATGATAAAGCCCAAGGTTTTGGAGGCTTTAGAAACTATGGATTCAACGTGACCTTCGAATCGAAGCTTCGAGTCATGCAACACTCCGAGATCCTTGATTGTGCTCCGTTTTTGCAAGATCTGGTTTTTCAGTTGGTAGAAGGATGACATTATTATCTTCTTACGGGTAAAGGTGACAACCGAGCATTTGGTTGGATTGAGATCCAGTTTGTTGTTAAGGCAGTAAGTGTCCAACCGTGATAGGTCATCTTGCAATTTAGAGGCATCATCTAGACAATCAATAATTTTGAAAATCTTCATGTCGTCCGCAAAGCATAATAAGTGACTGTAGCGAAAACAGGTATAAATATCGTTAATAAAAATCAAGAAGAGCAGTGGTCCAAGCAAAGAGCCCTGCGGAACACCGCTAGGGATTGAAACCCAGCTAGAAATGTAATTGCTGACGACAATAGCTTGAGATCGATTATTGATTTAAGATGAGAACCATCTCAGCAAGTCACCTCGAATGCCAATAAAGCAAAGTTTGGAAATAAGCAGCTTGTGATCGATCCTGTCAAAAGCTTTGCTGTAGTCGGTATAGACTACGTCGACTTGGTGGCCGTTGTCCATAGCTTCAGTCAAGAAGTCATTAAAGAGGATAAAATTGGACACCGTCGAGCGGCCCTTGAGAAAACCATGTTGAGTTGGGTTTTGCCACTTCAATAGCGTTGGGCGTGGCTTTGTTGAGGTCATCTCTTGTGCAGGTGGTAGGGCAAAAGGGACAGGAGAGCAGATGAAACATGCGCGTCGGTATTGCCTGATAAAGCGTCGGTGGGACAATCTCGACAACTTTGAAAGAGTATGGTGGGAGATATTGAAGGATAGCGATATTAAGAGGTAAAAGAACTTGATAGGTTAATTGGCCAAGAAACGTTAGTAAAATTGTGTAACTCACGCCTTCTTCACAGTTGAACCCATGAGACTGCAACATCTTGAAGGTTTCTGAACAACTGACGCAGTACACTTTCTTCTTGAAATTCACTGATTTTAAGTACTCTGATATCGCTATCGACGGGATCGTGAGGTTTTCCTGAAATGTAATAAAAAAGATTATCGAATTTTTCTTCCCCGCTTTACCTGAATGGTAATCCTTCAAAATTCTTTGACCGAAAATGTAATCATTCAAATGGGTTAATAAATAAAGAAGTTATGCCTGAACATAAAAATATCCGACAAAGTGAAAAACTCCTCCTTTTGAAAAGTCGGTTAAAATAATAAATCTTTTATTCGAGACAACTTCCACGTACAATTAGCAAAAAAGTATTAAATAGGTTGAAAAAATATAGTTAGGTAAATAGAAGCCACTAATTGTGTCATGGGTGATTAACTAACGATGTAATTTCCTATTCTAACTTTTATATTTCACCATTCGCGCAAGGCACTTCCAGAATGAAGATATACAACACTCGGCCACCGTATATAGGATGCTATGGTGACTCTCCTGTACTCTGCTCAAGAGAGATTTAGCCGATTTGGTGTTTTATACATTTTCAATCTTTCTACAGCATTAAATCTATTTTCAGTTACTGTACGATGTGCATTGCTGAAATATCATCGTCATCTGTGTAATCTAGCAATAAACTGTATTGAGACTAGCATACGGCGTTATAGCCTCGTTATCGTAAAGCCATTTTATTGACTGAAAATTTATTGCTTTCGTGAAATGTCGTAAACCTCTGAAGTGATAAAACTAATGTTCTGAAGCCAATTTTCTTAAATACTGCTAAATTACTTGTACAACTGCATCATCATCGTCATAAGACATAGAACACCCATTGCTGAACATATGCCTCCCACATAGATTTCTTGAGCGACCGATCTTATGCGACCTGGACCCAACGGCTCCCAGCAACCTTTATGAGGTCGTCTTTCCATCTAGTGGGGGGCTGACTTACGCTGCGCTTTCCAGTGCGTGGTTTCCACTCTAGAACCTTTCTGCCTTAACGACCATCAGTTTTTCCTGCCACTTTAAGCTTCCTAATTCTCCCGGCTATATAAACTAGTAGTTCGCCCCGAACTGAGATCTCGAGAGTCTCCCATAAAAACAAAAAAATATTATTTGTAATCTTTGACTATCAAAATAGTTCCACGAAATGCATAGCCAATTAACGTGACCTATAGTTTCATTCAAGTTACAGGTAACGGGAGTTCATATAAAGTGGCCCTTTTTTTGGGGTACAAAATACAATTATTCTGGATTTCAGACTTTTGCCTATATTTGTGTTACTAAAGCTACACGGATACCAAATTTCAGCATTGTGGGGTCACTGGTGTACCCTGTGAATTTTGTCAAAATTTTGTTTTTATTATGGCTAATAACTCAAAAACTACAAGGGTTAGACTAAAAATAAAAACGTGGCCGAAATGTACTAATAAAGACCTTTCATTTGACATCTCACTTGACCTAATAGTCTCATTTTAATTTATTTTTACCCCTCTTGAACCCCAATATCTCAACAACCCCCCCAAATTTTTAGCTAATTGTGTCACACCAAAATTGTGTCATAACTACCTACCTATATACCAAATTTCATGATGATCGGATAAACGCTACGAAAATTATCCTCGGACAAACAAACATACATACCCGTACATACATACATACAACGCCGATTTGCCCAAGTTGTTTTGGAGATTTTGCTTCGCTCGATAAATTATAAATTGCATTTACAGGCATAGAAATTTGATAAATTTTGGCTATAAAAATTGACTTACAAATCCATTTTCAATACCAGCAGCCTGGAATTTGGCCTCATACGCCTCTTTCGTCCTTATACTGTTATTTGATACATAGTGTATTGTCTTGCCATGCTTGTTCATCAGTTTGAAGAATTCTGCTGAGCCTGGTAAAGGTGCCTTTGACCATATCACACCTGTAAAATATTTATCTTGAATGTATGCAGATTATCAAGACATAACAGAGTGCATTTAGACGCTAGAATAGATGAAACTTCTTTTAGAAAATCTTTTGGGGTTTTTTTTAAACTGAAATAATAGTCGGACGATTGACGATAATATCTACGTACTAAATTACTACTATTAGTTGACCGAGCGAGCGAAACGTCTCAGTTTCGAGATTGGCCATAAAATGCTTTGGTTCGTCTGTCAGTCCGTCGTTCTGTTCTCGCATACAGGTCGCATTGTTCAACCGATTTTGACGAAAATTCCTTGATTCCGCACACAAGCTCCTTGATTTATTTAAACTTTTTAGTTGATCGCGATTTTTGATTGGGGGGAAAAGAGGGGAAGTTTGCTATAGCTTTATTTATCGACGGATTTCAATCAAATTTGAGAGGCACATTAAGGGCTTCATTCTACACATTCTGCGAAAACATTTCCAAAAGGGGTGAAAGGAGGGGGGAAAGGGGGGGGGGAGTTTGCTGTTGCATTATATATGGACAGATTTCAGTTTATTAAACTTTGGTTGTGGGGGGATGGGTCTTTTCTACTTTCACTCCAACATAGGTAGGTTGGTTTCAAAACTCTGAAATAGCTTTGTTAAGCCTGGGGAAATGGGAAAGTGTCGGTTACTGCAACGTTATATGGGCTCGCGAGGTCTACTGTTCTCACAGAACCACTATTAAGGCAGTTTTTTAACTATATTAGGACAACATTAGGTAGTTAATTATACACTACAACATAAGACAACATAAACAATATATACTAGTGGTTCGCCCCGAACTGAGATCTCGCGAGTCTACCTTATAAACAAAAAAAATATTATTCGTAATCTTTGACTATCAAAATAGTGCCACGAAATAAAAACAAACTTACTTGACCTACAGTTTCATTCAAATTACAGGTAATGGGAGTTCATGTTAATTGGTTATCCTTTTTTGGGGTACAAATTGCAGTTATTTTAAATTTCAGACTTTTGCATATATTTGTGATACATAAGCTACACGCATACCAAATTAAAGCACTGTGGGGTCACTGGTGTACCCTGTGAATTTTGACAAAGTTTCGTTTTTATTATGGCTAATAACTCAAAAACTACAAAAACTTTATTAAAAGCAAAACGGGGTCGAAATTTACTAATAAAGACCTTTCATTTGACGTCTCATTTGACCTAATAATTTAATTTTCATTTTTTTTTACCCCTCTTGAACCCCAATATCTCAACAATCCCCCAAAGGTTTTAACTCATTGAGTAACACCAAAATTGTGCCACCATTACCTATTTATATACCAAATTTCATGATGATCGGATAAACGCTTCGAAAGTTATCCTCGGACAAACAAACATACATACATACATATATACATACAACGCCGATTTGCCCAAGTTGATTTGGAGATCTCGCTTCGCTCGATCAATAATCCATCACTAAAGGTTCAAGAATACATTGAAATAATATTAAAATAAGAATGCATAATATAGCTGAGAACTAAATTATTATTATGTTAATTATATGCTCGAAACATATTTCTTGCTACTATTTGTACTAATAATATTCCATTCTGAATATTACCTATGTTATTCATTATTAGGAAACATAATAGGCACATATCTAGTGATACTGATTTCCTCATTGTAATAGAATAGAATAACGTTTATTTTACATCACAAGTGTACATTACAGCTTAGACAAATGCGTATAAATTAATGAGCAAATTTGTGAGCAAAAACGGTCTTAATGTAGCTGCATTTTTTTACCTGATTTAGGGGATAAAAAGTAGCATTTGTGTTAATCCAGGTTAAAATCTACGAATAAACCAAATTTTATCGAAATCGGTTAACCAATGTGATATGTTGTAATAAATTAGTATACATTTAGTAGTGTCACGCGTACGAAGTCGCGGGCAACAGCTAGTCATAAATAAAATAGTTAAACCACAGTTGTGCTACCTAAAGACCGTTCTTATAATTAACATAATAATATAAAAACCAAGGATTTAAGTATGTATACGCAGCCCAACAGATAGTAAATTTAATAAATAGGTAATGCAAAGGAATTTGAGTCCGTCAGAGTTTTGTTCTTATAGAAATGATTGAGTTAAATAAAACACATTCTTACTATTCAAAGACTAAATCTAGATTGATATTGACTCAACTTACCGTCACAATCCGAGAAAACATGATCGAATGAATCAAGAAACTGTTTAAAATCACTCTTTCCTAACTCCAATAGGTTAACCGGCGTCCCCATAACGATTGTTCACTGATTTCTTTCTATTTTTAATCGACTTCTTTAAAATGTTTCCCTCTATTTGGTTACGAAATGATTAAACGAAACGCGTGCGGTTATAACCTAGCCATGTGGGTGACTGCGCTTGCGTCATTCGATTCATAAATATAAGCAGACGGGCTTACACTGTTTCCATTTAATAACGATAACGTGACTGAGTAGTTTTTATTTATTTATTGATTATAGTCAAGCGCTTGACAACTACCTCACCTGGTATTTTTATAGCATGTGTCAAATCCCATACATTTTCGGACTTATCTACTAGCGTCATCGCTAATCGACTGTAACTTGGCGAAGCCCTCTGATGGTAAGTGATGGTGAGATTGTAGATGGAGCACGCTTGCCTCTAGAAAAAAACCTTTGCACTCTGGACTTGAAGACTCCGAGATTGTACAGAATGGATAAATTTATACGATTTTAGAAAATATTTAATAAAAATTTAATTAATTTATAGTAGCTATCCTAATCCCAGATTACATTATCACTCACGCATACACACATACACAAATCACACAACCTCACTCCCACACTCACACATACATTCATTGAACATTCCATTATGAACCATTGCCCGGAGGGAGGTATAGGTATGTCATCATACAGGTCTATCCTAGTTTGGGTACCTACATATGTTTTCCATCCTGAATTGTATCATACCTAGTAAACCATTGTAATTTTTTGTTTGTGAAATTTTTTGTTTGTTGTTGAATAAATAAATTAAATAAATAAATAAACAAGATCTTTTTTTTATTATGAAAATTGAGTTACAAGGCATATAGTATATATACATGTTGGGGCAAAATTTTACCTCATTGAGGGCAGCTATCTCTTTTTTAATAGTATTTTTATAGTGTTACCCGAACACTTACGGAAAATTCTTTACACCTTTTTTATTTAGGTTGTCATCTTAGGACTTATAGGTTTATTTTGGTGAAAAAACAACCCCATTTTCGGATTGAAAACATAATGTTTGTTGGTGATAAAAATCTATTGTATGGCTAGCGATATTTTATCTTAACATAAAAATATTACAGCATCTTCTTGTATGTGTATATAGTATACTCGTATCTTCAGTGTGTATTAATTTCCATATCACCTATTTATTTATCTGTTTAATGGTGGTACGTTCGTGAAGTCACCCACTCTGGTCCTGTCTGAAAACCAGCGCTGCTACACATGTATGCATGTGTAGCAGCATTATGCTGAGACAGGACCATTCGGTTCATGCACGCGTTGACTACGGATAAATCTACATCTACATTCTATATATTCTTGTCTACATGTACATTTCTTTGTATCTTCTAATATAAATACAATATATTTATTATTTGTTCCGAGCCGATATCCGGAATCCATCTTGAGTCAAGCACCTGTCTTTTTCACGTTTTTATCGTAGCAACTTCCTCTCTTCGACTTCAGTGCGCCGTGATTGGTCGACGCATTTTGTCGGTTACGATTGTGGCAAGTTTGCGACGACCCATAGGGCGCTCTTTTGCTTCATTATAGCGTCGTTTTTCGTAGCGTTAACACGTCTAGCAACTATTCATTTTGAATTTGTATTATATAATTACAAATCCTCTCTTCGATTATGGAGGACGAAAATAATTTAGAACAAAGTATTAATTCTATCGAACACGTGTCGCGAAAAAGAACCCGTTCTCCAAGTTCGAGCAGTGCATCGTCGCAGGAGTCCAGTCCGGATAGAAGGTCAAAGCGCTCAAACCATGTACCGGTAAGTGATTTACAATTCGAATTCCTTTCCCAACAAGTGGCATTTTTGACAAATCTAATTTCTCAAAAATCCCATGACCCTCAAGTGACAGTCTCAGGTGCACACAACAACTCCAATTGTCCGAGTTATCGACCTCGTTAAAAGATCCGCCATTCCCAAAATCAAATGAAAATCATTTAAAGAAGATAACCCAATTACAAAGATTTAAATGTAACGATTGGTATGCAATTCGTTTTTCGGAGGCTCAGAAAAAGTACGTCACTACTCCGGGTTTTATAGAGCTAAATGTAAACGATGAATTGAGACGTTTCAATGCGTCCGGGGCCAATGAAGACCGCTTGTATCTGATAGAGCGAACTTTTGCAGCATTATCATTAGATAATGCTGCAAAAGTTCGCTATACTAACTCAGAAAGATGAATTGCGCACAACTTTGCAGAACCTAGTAGATTGGTCAAATGATAAAAATACAACACTTTCGCCGAGTTCTCTTTTCGATAAAATTGAACAATCGTTCGGTAAAGGTTCTAACTATGCAAAAGTGACTGACGATATTTTGCAAATTGCATGTGGCCGACGAGCTGACTGCATCAGCACGCGTAGGGAATCTTTAATTAAGAAAACTCCGGAGGAGTATCACTGTGGAGCATTACAAAAAATTCCACCGAGCGCAGAAAATTTATTTGACGGAGAAATGCTTGCAGCCTACCTTCAAAAAATTGGGGGGGGGGGGGGGCAAAAAACTAATAGCTTGCTTCCAGCCAACTACATCAACAGCCGCAGCTACTAACCAGAAACGTGCATACGATAATAGGAGGTGGATCGAACCGAAACCATCGACAGGCAAGCAGGCGACTGATAACTTTTTTCGAAGAAATACTTCTGGCTCCAAAGACAAGTACAAAGGTCGGGCGAAGTCATCGGACAACAAGTCGTTCAACGCCAAGAACAAACACCAATACTCACCAAGAGGTAAAAAATCCAATTCTCACTCGTCACAATACAGAAACAATCGTTCATGACTCGCAAGCATTTCGAGGCGGCTGTCTAAAGCAATATATGCATGTTTGGGAGAATCTGGGAGCGCCCCACCATATTTGCAAGCTTCTCAGAGGAGTACGTATTCCGTTCATGATGAAGCCGCCCCTGATATATCGGAATCAAGCTGTTATAAAAATTTAGACAAAGAAGAGTCATCGTATGACACAACTTATAAAAAATATGTTGGACACACATGTTCTAGAAAAAGCAGAGGTCAATCCCAGCTATCTATCAACATTTTTCCTAGTTCCAAAAGCAGACGGATAGTTTAGTCCTATCTTCAATTTGAAACGATTAAACCATTTTGTCAAACTAAAGGGTTTTCAGCTTTTCAGCCATTTCCGAATGCCAAGTTTTTTTTGCAGAGCGAAGATTGGATGGTGAAGGTAGGTCTGAGCCAGGCATATTTTCACCTGCCTGTAGCCAAGGAGCACCGACAATTTCTGAGGCTCAGCTACAAAGGCCACCTTCTCCAAATGACGTATCTGCCTTTCGTACTTTCATCAGCACCACGTACGTTTTCCTCCCTGACGAACTGGGTAGCCGAGTACCTGAGGAGCTGAGATATAAGGTGCGTAGTATACCTGGACGATTTTATGTTGGTGAACCAGTCCTTTCGAGTTTTACGCGAGCACATAGCATTTATGGTAAACCTAATGAGACAACTCGGTTGAACTATCAACATGGACAAGTCTGTACTGGTTTCGACAAACGCTTAGAATTTCTGGGCGTCACGTGGGACACCAAACTCAACACGAAGTCCCTGTCGGAACCGAAGTGCCTAACGCTACGCAGGGCACTTCTCAGTCAGACGGCCAAAGGCAGTTGGTCCCTCAGACAGGCCCAATCCCTTCTGGGGAGACTCAACTTTGCCTCGTTTGTAGTACGCAGGGGGCGCTAACATTGTCGAACCCTGCAATTTCACACTCGTCAACAGACAAGTGAAATTACCAGACCCTGTCTTCGCCGAAATGAAGTGGTGGTTTCAAGCAGCCCAGGGCTCACTGCCTATACATACAGGCCCGATCTCACACTTGCTTACAACGGATGCATTAGACTACGGCTGGGGAGCCCAACTGGGCGACATGAAAATGTCAGGTCAGTGGACAAAGCGACAACAGTCGTGGCATGTCAATCTCAAAGAGCTGTTTGCAGTTTATGCAGCGATCCAACAAGAGAACAATCAGTTACTGAATGCTCACATTCTATTACAAACAGACAACCGCACAGTGGTAGCTTATATAAACAAAGAAGGTGGAACGAAGTCGAAGAAACTTCTGGATCTCACGCGCCAGCTATTGAAGGTAAGGGATCAATTGAATACTTATCTGACAGCACAGTACTTTCCGGGCCGATTCAATTGCGAAGTAGATGCCCTATCACGAAGCAAGGCTTGTCCAGAATGGCATCTGTTGCCCCCAGCGACGAACAAAACTTTCTAGATGTGGGGCACACCGCTAGTAGACCTATTTGCGTCGGTAACAGCTCGCGTTGTAATGAGGTACGTGTCACTGAACACGCAGGATTCGAAGGCACTATATCACAACGCGTTCCTTCGCCAGTGGGATTACGAACTAGCGTGGGTATTTCCTCCACCGAACTTGATACCCCAGGTATTGTCTCAGCTGAACACAGCGAAAGGTCAGTATATCTTGATCGCTCCAAAGTGGAAGATGGTATTTTGGCGAGCAGACCTACAAGCCCGGGCTATTCGAGGCCTTTACCGCATCCCACATCTTCCGGAGGTTCTGATCGACACGAGAACCGGAATACACCCGCCAGAAATACAAGACATTCATTTGGAAGCCTGGCTGATTTTGGGTGAACAGACGAAATCAAAGATTGGTCAGTAGAAGAAAAATCTCTGCTATTTTTAAGTTGGCGGCCATCTACTATAAGCACTTACGTACCTGCATGGAATAAATGGAAAGCATGGTGTGTCTCTAACAATGCTTCTTACAAAAAAAAAAATCCGTACCCATAACAAGTAGCTCGTTACCTGGCATATCTACACAAAAGTGAAGGTTTAGCCTATCGGACCATATTGGTGCACACATCTGTAATTGCGACCTGTACTGATTTGTCATGAAATACTACATTGTCATCTAATTTTCTTATTAAACATATTCTTAAAGCTATTTCAGTTGCAAAGGGTAAGAAAATGAAACTGGAAAATAATGCACCAGATGAGAATAGTTTGTACCAAGTATCACGACGTGCCGCTATATTATTGTTGCTAGCGGCAGGGCGACGGGTGCACGACCTCACACTGCTGAACACCAAACCCGACCAATACATAGATGAAGGTAACGCCATTGTCTTGTGGCCTTGTTTTGGATCGAAGACAGACGACATTAATTACAGACAATCTGGATGGAGAGTCAAAGCACATCTGAACAAAAACCTTGACTGTGTATTTTGGATTCGTCAGTTAATCAGCACTTCACAAGATCGTCGGAAACCAGGTACCTTGTCAGAACTTTTTATAACTGCTAGAGGAGATCCTAAGCCAGCATCTAAAACGGTTATCGGTGGTTGGATTAAGTCCGTGCTTAAGGACGCGGGTATAGAAGTCACACCAGGCTCAGTGCGATCTGCTGTAGCGTCTCTCAATTGGTTAAAAAAGTTTCCCATTGATCAAATTCTTGAGACTGGAAATTGGCGGCAAGAACATACTTTTAGAACATATTACCAAAAAGTGATTTCAGATCATGCAGTTCGCAATGATAATTCAATTTCTTTATCTAATTTCTTTCAACCAATTCGATAATGATTTCTTACATGATATTTGTTTATGATTATTATGATTTATTATGATATGAGAAATAAATAAATTTTACTTTAGTTATATTTATTTTTATTATTATGTTTTCAATTTACATTACACATTATAGCATCAACATAATTATATAAATTATGGGCATACCAGGAGATAACAAACACATCACTCAAGATGGATTCCGGATATCGGCTCGGAACAAATAATAGAGAGTTTTAACTAACAATAAAACTTACCTATTATTTTTCCAACGATATCCGGAATCCAGGTAATGCCTACCTGGTACATCATGAGTAAGTATAATGAAGCAAAAGAGCGCCCTATGGGTCGTCGCAAACTTGCCACAATCGTAACCGACAAAATGCGTCGACCAATCACGGCGCACTGAAGTCGAAGAGAGGAAGTTGCTACGATAAAAACGTGAAAAAGACAGGTGCTTGACTCAAGATGGATTCCGGATATCGTTGGAAAAATAATAGGTAAGTTTTATTGTTAGTTAAAACTCTCTATTATACCTTTGTATTTATATTATTTTATATTGTGTATAATATATATTATATATATTTGTATAATATATTTATTGTGTTGTGTTGTATTTTTTTATTATTATTATTTTTTTATCGGTGACAACAAACAATTATGCCTAAATATTACTAGACTTAATATTTATTACAATGTGTTACTACAGACATAACCAACACCGTTGTCTACAGATTACATTAGACAAATGGTGGGCATGAGTGTATATAATATTAAATACATATAAAAAATATAAGTACATAAATTGTATTGTGTTGTGTGTTTTGTATTGTGTTATCATTGTATTATTTAGTAAGTAATGTTACATGTAAGAACCTGTGTATATCCAAATATATTATTTTTCATTCTTCCTTTCTGACTTCATCGTGTGTGATGCGCTTAACTACATAATCTAATCTAATCTAAAGAGCCCGCTGGATCCCACTGCTGGGCAAAGGCCTCCCTTCCCTTCTCCAATTCATCCCGGTCTAGGGCTTCTGTCGACCTGTATTTAACCGTAGGCATGTTAATTTTCAATCCTTACAAAAATACATCCATCCACTCTAACATTTTAGGTCTAAAGTGTACCAATAGAGTTTCATAATAATGTTCAGTATTACAGGCTCTAACCCTAAAATAACATTTTGGTTATCTAATAAAGGCCCTCCTGAGTCCTTCTTAACTTTCCTAAGTCTATAAATTGCTTTTGCGATAGTCCTCGTGTCAACTTGTCGTAAATCCCGTGTGGTTAAATTGTTACTGTCCTTTCAAATATCAACCTAAGATCACATCTACCGCCTGTACAGTATCCCAGAATATTTAAGTTGTGCCAAAAGGAAGTCAATCTACATTATACATGTTCTAAGATAGAGGCGTGGATAACCTTTGACATGTATTGGTAAAATTGCTTTTTAAACTGTATTTCAAACTTCGACGTACTTAAAAACATCTAGTTATGCTTATGGCATAAAGAGTACAAAGTACGTCGATGACTTGTAAATTTTAAAGTGGAATTTATAAAATTATAGGTCAAAGAAAAACAATCTTTGTTGCACAAAATAAGTCAATATGAGCATAGGCGAACTTAATACTAAAAAACATAAATAAATGAAAATATTGGTGGACATTTCACACAGTACTATCTAGCCGCAAACTAAGCAGAGCTTGCTAATTTTTTTTTTTCGTGGAGGAATCCTGGGAGCGGTATGTCGGACTCCTACCGGCTAAACCTCCACGGCGTTCCTCCACTTGCTTTATACCGTGTACACGGGAACACAGAACATTCTTCCGCGACCCCGGGCCAAGCAGAACTTGCCCTATGGGAACCAGATTAGAATACATACAGATAGATATGACGGCTGGAACGTGGGCGTTGCATTGGATGGTGGCTCATTGCAGTCTTGGGGTATGAAGTCCATGGTGCAGGGTACTCAGGCAAGCCAGTAAAATTCAGTAAGCTTACTTTTACTTTAGGGTTTCAACTTGGCAGGTACAATTTGAGAGCTAGGTAGATACGTTGGACGAGACAGTTTCGATGCTCTGTGAAGGTGTTTCCGTACCGGCGCTCCAAAGAAAAGTGAAGTGCTTAGCCATCGACTCTGTCCTCGAGAGGTGGCAAGGAAGCGATCCCCACCCACCACTCTGCGTTCAACGTAACTTTTACAAAAAAACAACTACCAATCAGAGAGTAGATACGCAACTACCGGTTCTACGAAGTCAAAAGACTTCTTAATTTTAAACTAGGTACGCTTAATACTACGACACGGCCAATCCTGGCATATCACGCGTCCTCGTGTGTACCTGTAACAATCGAAACCAGATCTGGAGTATTTATGTTCGGCCTAGCCTGACTACAAGGGTTATTACAATCTTACAATAAAACACAAAGTAACTATTGGAAAGAATGCATCAACAGTAAACGAAATGGAAATAATAAATAACTTGCATTTGTGAATCAATTACACACACATACACACAACATTCCTGGCCCAGCTGCTCGGCAGCGTATCGGCAAGTGATTGCCACACATTTTGTCTCAACAAAATTCTCATCAAACAGTAGGTAGTCTCTACGAGACCCAGGCCTCCATTACACCTTCAGCCGCGCACCGCGCTCTGAACGACTCACAAATGAATCGCAGTTACGACTACAACTGAAGCGAGTAATGTAACCAAAATAAAACAGTAATACGTAGCCATGCTGTGTTTATGTTTGCGCAGAGACTGATACGTCTTCACTGGGATTCTCTAGATCGAATCTACATCAAGTATTTCTAGCTCTGAGGGAACATTACTTTGAGGCATCTTTCTTACGCGGTCATGCGCGTACTTGTAAGTTCTGTTATTTGTCAACGATTTCAAAACATAGCGGTCACCTTCAAGAACTTCAATTATTTTGAAAGGTCCTTTGTATTTGGGATCAAGTTTAGTCTGGTTGCGTTCCTCATTTTGAATTAAGACATGATCATTGACATTAAATTTGACTATTTTAGCTTTGTTAGAATCGAAGCGGGACTTATCGTAAGAAGCATTCTTTTCAATACAGTTGGCCGCTTGTTCTCTCGCTTGTGCTATATCAATTTGTACCTCAGAATCGTTAGCAGTCAATAGATTTAACGGGCGCGCTACTCATCCTATCATGAGTTCAAGCGGACTAGCTTTAGTTACCCTATTTATCGTGCAGTTCAACGCAAGTTAAACTTCCTCAAGTGCATCCTGCCATGACCTATCGGAACCGTCACGTTTCTTTACAATAAGTATCGGGCTTGCAAACGGGGAACTACTTGGACGGATTAAATCCGCACTCAACAACTCATTTACTTTAGCACGAACTATCTCCCGTTCTTGCAAACTAAGCCGATAAGGACGGCGATATACAGTACGGGTAGGATCTCTAAGTCGGATTTTCATATCGCCTGTTGTCACGCGTATACGAGGCAAGCCACTAATAAATGCAAACTGAAATTCATTCAGTATCTGCATAAGACTATCTCTAAAGGCGGGTGGAATGTCTGAATCTACTTTGCTTAAATCAATGTCTGTTATCACGCTAAAACATTCAGCCGGTCTAACTGACAAACGCGCACGTGTCAAGTTTACCGTCAAACCTAGATTTAAAATTTCAGAGCCGATTATTACGTCATACGGCAAGTACTCATCCGGTATGATAAGAAAAGACAATTGTAAACAATTGTTATCGATAACTACCTCACTCGAAATTTGTTCGGTACAGTAAACGTGAGCGTTGCCTACCCCTGTCAAACGTACGTTCGTTTCCGACCGCAATCCCGTAAATTTACTAGCTACACTTTGCCTAACGAGAGAACATTCAGCACCACTGTCAAAATAAAATGCATACGACTGACCTGATTACTTCAATTCGCCACGAACTCCGCCGATTTCACAGAAATGGGCCCGTCGTTCGATCGCGCTGGATTCAGTGCTGGTCGCCTTAGGGCAGCGTGGTGCGATGTGTCCTCTTTCTCCGCAGCGGTAGCAGGTGACGGCTTTGTTAGTGTCCGACGAGTTTGCAGGGACAGTTGTTAACGACGATCCGTGTAATAGCTTGCTTTTTCGTGTACGGCAGTCAACGGCCTTGTGACCGAACTTATGACAGTAGTGACATTGTATTTTCAGGTTCTTATCTCTTGGGCTAGCATTGTAATTTTGCTTTGTGCGTTTTATGTCCATCGTGACGTCATCAAAGTTTCGGTCTTGTTTACGCTTCATAGAGACGGCTTGAACTTCTTGAACCAACTTCGTTCTCGTTTTGATCTCGGTCGTAAACGCTGATCGGTTAATCCTACCGTCAATTTGCGCGAGGTGGGCCAGTACGAACGAAACAGCAATTTCTTCGGAGTTCATGTCTTTCCATTTGGCCATGAGTGAAGTAATGAGACGAGTTGCGTATGATGCAAGATTCTCTCCATCTTTAGGCTTACTGTTGTTGGCGTTGATGATGGTTGCAGCGCAGGTCTCAGCGCAGTCGTAGCGTGATAGAAAAATGTCCTTGAAGTGCGCCCAAGTCATGCCGATGTGTGACACGTGCGAAAGCCATATGGATGCGCTGCCTTTCAAAGATTTGCTGAGGCTAATAATCAATGCTCCTCCTTCTAAGGGTCGTTCCGTGAGGCAGATTTCCACTGTTGAGCACCACGCACGTGGGTTGGCGTCGGGCAGGTCTGGGTTGAATTCTGGTAACTTTATCGTAGCAGCGGGTAGGGACGACGGTTGTCGCATCGTCTCAATCAAGCGAATCATATTCTGGTTCTGCTGTTCTAGTAGTCGGAGAAACTGTATGTCGGTTGAAGCTGGCGCCTGAGCTGATCCCACTTCTGATGACGGCTGGAACGTGGGCGTTGCATTGGATGGTGGCTCATTGCAGTCTTGGGGTATGAAGTCCATGGTGCAGGGTACTCAGGCAAGCCAGTAAAATTCAGTAAGCTTACTTTTACTTTAGGGTTTCAACTTGGCAGGTACAATTTGAGAGCTAGGTAGATACGTTGGACGAGACAGTTTCGATGCTCTGTGAAGGTGTTTCCGTACCGGCGCTCCAAAGAAAAGTGAAGTGCTTAGCCATCGACTCTGTCCTCGAGAGGTGGCAAGGAAGCGATCCCCACCCACCACTCTGCGTTCAACGTAACTTTTACAAAAAAACAACTACCAATCAGAGAGTAGATACGCAACTACCGGTTCTACGAAGTCAAAAGACTTCTTAATTTTAAACTAGGTACGCTTAATACTACGACATATACGATACTACGATATATACTTTTTTTTTTGTAAATACCTACATCTAAATCTTATAAATATAGAAAAACACCCAGAACCGGAATAAATATCTATGTGTATCATGAATGTAGATCATGTAAACATTTATTCCGCGGGGGAAATCGAACTCGCTACCTCATGCATCTCCACGGACCTCCACTCCATGCGCCACGGAGGTCGTCGAATAAAATGCCTAATAAAATGAAGATATCTGAAATAGAAGTATTGCATTTTTACAGTAATCATAATACATTTAGAAGTCCATGGAATGTGAACACCAACGCAATTAATCAAAAGAAACAATTCCAAGATATTTGCTTTTCCACAAAACTCTTGTCTGTTGATTGTGTCAATATTGACGTTGTCATAATCACGTTATCACCTTATCATAAAATGATTATTTCTGCCACTTAGTTCTCATTCTACACACTGCTATGTTTCTTTTTAGGGTTCTGGACCAAAATAAAAACGGAACGTGAAACTTTGTCAGTCCATCCGCCCGTCCGTCCGTCTATCACAGCTGATTATCTCAGCAACAGCAGTTTATCTAGTCTAGGCTTGAAATTTTGAATAGTTATAAATAATACTGACCTATTGCATTGCAAGGAAAAATATTTATTTTCATTTTGATGTCCAAAAGAGACAAAATGGTGAGGGTCAAAATTTCAAAATAAGGTAACTAGGTCAACTGAGGTATCTTATCAAAGAGATTGATTTACGTAATGTAAGTTGCAATGCAGTTTTTTGGGATTATACAGTTTAGAGTTATAAAAAAAAAATAGTTTTTGGCTCATAAGTACATTGCTAACTATTGCTTTACTCATTGATATTATGAATAATATGTATGCATTAAATAAATTTAAATAAAAAATATTAAATATATCAGATTATATAAATCCATACGTTATTTTACTTAATTAAATAAATATATATACCTAAATATGTATTCAAGTAAGGTATCTATCTATCGTAGGTATATTTTTATTTATAGGTTTATATTATATATTATAGTATTTATGTATGCATGTGGTTGATACCTAGGTTTTCCTAGAATACCATTTTTACCCTAGGTAAAACTATCACGATCCATTTCATCCAAAGGTTGTCTTATAGAGATCGCTATTTAGCGATAAGTCCGTCAATTGTTAAATTATGCGTTCAATTATATTGCAAATATTAATTGTTTTAATGTATATGGTGTGCAATTAGGTATTTTGTATCTGTCTACGCGTAACTACAGTAAACATTTATCATTATTCCATTACACTTTTTAGTTTTAGAAGTATTTAGCATTGCTGAGTCTGTTAAATAAAATTGCCTAAGCCAAGTATAGCGAACCTGCGTTTATTGCATCAATCAATAATTACGACGATCTCCGCGGCGCAGTGGGCGAATAGCCGGCTGAGACGTTGCAGGTTGTGGGTTCGATTCCCGCCGCGGAACAAATGTTTGCATGATCTACAGATATTTCTTCCGGGTCTGGTTGTTTCTCTAATATTCTGAAATTTATTTGAAAAACATCCTGGACATTTCACACAGCGCTATCTGGTTACCATGGTACACGCTTTGCTTAGTTTGGGGCTAGATAGCGCTTTGTGAAATTACCAGGATTATTGATTTATTTATGTAACAGAGTTAACACGTCGTGTCACTTCACTTTGACAAACTTGTGATAATGGAAACAGTACTAACATTATCGATCAGCTGGTAGTCATGGTGATGACCTTGTTGATACTTAGCACTTACTAGTATGTACCTAATAATGGTAACAGCAGGAAGTCCCTCGTTTCATAGTGAATGGTTTTTGATTAGTTTTATTTCGATCGTCAATTGTTTCTTCGTAATTAAATTGCTTGGTGATTGTTTTCCGATTCGTTTTAAACAGGGGCCAATTTGCGTAACATAAAATATGTAGTAAAATTCGGGTAGTCCCGAATTTTACGGTATTCACGTAACTAACAATACAATGGTATGAATTGACTGACATGCGATTATAGACTTTATTTTTATCAAGCTAATATTGTAATATTAGTGAAGCAGAATGCCAAAATGTATTATATACACATATACAAATATATATTCTTTTTGGGCGTCTGGTCGAAGCGACGTGTGATCCGAGAGCTGGCGCTTATCTGGGTCAACGCATAAGCATTGCAATTTAGCGGGGTAATGCAGCCAGTGTCTTGGGCACACTTCCGCCTGGTAGTGATCTGGAGTAGTTGAGCTATCTATAGATCGTTTGCAACGGTTTCTTCTGTATTTTATTGTAAACTAATTGACCCGCTAAACTTCGTATCGCCTTGACATGCATATGACGCGGGCTGCCAATGTATTGTCAATCGGCCATCATTAGCTACATCTATGTATGAGAAAATGAATTTTCGTCATATTTTTTTAGCTTGAACTTTTCCAATATTTTAATAAGTATTCTACTATTCAGGGCATAGACCAATTCATAAATCAAAGATCATCAAAATCGGTCCAGCTGTTCTCGAGTTATAAGTGTTCGAACAAACCCGACTTTGTTTTATTTATTATAGTATAATATGTATAACTAACACGAATATATAATATTCATTAATTATATATAATATACTAACACGAAAAACCAATTACATTAGCTACTTAATTATGATTAAAAATTATATAAAATAAAATGAGAAAAAATATATAATTATAGGTATTTACACAATTTTAAAATAATATAATCAGAACAAAATAATATACACTAAACAAAATAACGTAAGCAAAGCAAACAGGCATCATTTCATTCATCATTTTCGCAAAACCTCAGGCATACCAACATTAGATTATTCCATTCATCTGCGAAGATATCGCAGTCTGGGTTCTTGTCAAGAAGTCTGTTGAGGGCGGCGAGGGTGCGGGGGGAGACTGGGTACGAGAAACGGTTTTGCTGAATGGAACCAAAAACGATCTATGGCTTCTTTTACGAATGTAACTATTAGGAAGGAGATGAAAGAGAATATTATACAAATCAGGAACGTCGATCTTACCACCTTGCACCTTGCACATTGTTTTCTGTCTGATCATACGCTCTTCTGGCCCCAATTCTACTAAACCAATCGCTTCACTATGACTATGGTATCATCGAAAAATCGCTACTATATAACACACAGAAGTTAACTAGGCACCTCGCTGTAATGACGTCATAGTTATTTATTTATTTATACTTAGATTCACAGTTACATTACCGTATATTATAAACTAATTAACATAGTGCTGGACTTAAACCAAATTGAATCTACATTATGTAATACTAAACTTATAAAGACGAAGCAAAGTAGCTCGCCTGTTAACTTTAACATACTTACTTACCTATAAGGCGCGTCCACACAGAGCGAGCAGCCTCGCGAGGCATTTGCCGCGCGAAGCAGCCCGGTTAGTGTGGACGTCAAAATCAAAAGCCGACACTCGATGGCTCGGGCGCTCGGTCGGCAGGTCGGAGGCACGTCCACACTAACCGGGTTGCTTCGCGCGGCAAATTCCTCGTGAGGCTGCTCGGTCTGTGTGGACCCGCCTATTTATATATTTAAATTAAATATTTACATGAAAAAATACGAACAAGAAATAGTTTGCAAGAAAATGTGAATATTGTTACGAGCTGAGGGTTCGGGATAAAATAATGGGAATCGGTTTAGCCTAAATAACACTTTTATTCAACACTAAACGATGAATACACGAACTTGGTCACACGTAATCACAACACACTAATTCACACCACTGTTGCACCACTTAAAGTCACCGAAATGATCGCACGTATAGCTTAATCCAGACTGACTCGCGAGCAACTACTGTTCACGCGAGACCCTGCTCCACGTCAGTCCTCCAGGGCCTCGATGAGACTCACTCACTGACTGATTCAGACTGACTGTCCGGCCTATTTATATCGCACACATTTCGATTGTTCGAGAACGATGTCGATCCTTCCAGGAAAGGGTCGGTCCCTCGACACAATGGCCACTCCCCATTCTGCGAAACCACAAACAATAGCAACAATAACACAGCAAGACAAAAGCGTTCGAGAAGGTTCGATTATTACTCATTGTTTAACAGCCTCGGCATAACACTGCCCCCTCCTAAAACATGCTCGTCCCGAGCATTCTTAGCCCCATGTCGCGGCAGCCGATCAACACGAACAATTTTAGGCGCACCTCGCGCTGAAGATGTAGCAACAAGAGGAGCCACATTGCCGTCTCCAGTACTTCAGGACACCTAGAGTCCCTTTCTCATCAGCGATCCCAATTCCAGCCTCCAAAACACGGCTCTCATGATTTCTATCTGTTCTTTCACTTCCTGGAATTCCTTTCCAGATGAACCGAACGATTCCCTCATCAGTCGAGTACGCTCTTATGGCCAACGTCGCTGATCTTCCTGTTGACGACGCTGCTCTTCTTTATCCTGACGTCGCTGTTCCTCTTGCAACCGAATCTGCTCCACCTGTTCACGTCGCTGTTCCTTCTGCAACCGAGCCTGCTCTTCCCGTTGACGACGCTTCTCTTCTTAATGCTGACGGCGTTGTTCCTCCTGCAACCGAGCCGGCTCTTCCTGTTGACGACGCTTCTCTTCCTTATCCTGACGTCGCTGTTCTGCCTGCAACCGAGCCTGTTCTTCTTGCTGACGACAAAGCATGGCCATAATAGCAGCAAGATCGCCTGTCACAGGAGCTTGGCCCGCGGATGATGATGATGGTGCTCCAAATTATTCGGCGGCGGCTGATTCCATCTCCATCGGCTGACGACTCTGCCGAGCTTCTTGAACCGGAGAATCTCCAAACCGCCTTTCATCCATTTCCTGTTGTCGTTGACCTCTCGTCCTGACACCGTCCACGTTATCCATTGGTAGAACCGGCATTATTTTATCCCACTTCTGACACCAAATTGTTACGAGCTGGGGGTTCGGGATAAAATAATGGGAATCGGTTTAGCCAAAATAACACTTTTATTCAACACTAAACGATGAATACACGAACTTGGTCACACGTAATCACAACACACTAATTCACACCACTGTTGCACCACTTAAAGTCACCGAAATGATCGCACGTATAGCTTAATCCAGACTGACTCGCGAGCAACTACTGTTCACGCGAGACCCTGCTCCACGTCAGTCCTCCAGGGCCTCGCTGAGACTCACTCACTGACTGATTCAGACTGACTGTCCGGCTTTTTTTTTTTTTTTTTTTTTTTTCGAATGGACTAATCTCGCTGTTGGCCTCTGAGGCCGTGACAGCTTAACCGAACTTTTGGCGAGCGTAGATGGCGCTCAGCCCAGTAAGTTTTTTAGGCAACTAGCGCAAGGGCACCACTTAGGTACGAACCTCGGCTTGGGCTGTTGCCGGGGTGGGGATAGGAGAGAAACGCCCGGGTACATGTCTGTACCTCGTATAGGCGGCGACTGAAGGGACTCGTCGACCTCGCCGGCGAGGTCGGTGTTTCTGTGAAGTGTTTGCTCTGTCTGATATAGATGACTCACCTTCCGCATTAGCGGAGGTGATTTCGTCATCCAGGTCTCCGAGAACGTGTCTCGGACGACGGAGGATTACTGACTGTCCGGCCATCTCTCCGGCCTATTTATATCGCACACATTTCGATTGTTCGAGAACGATGTCGATCCTTCCAGGAAAGGGTCGGTCCCTCGACACAATGGCCACTCCCCATTCTGCGAAACCACAAACAATAGCAACAATAACACAGCAAGACAAAAGCGTTCGAGAAGGTTCGATTATTACTCATTGTTTAACAGCCTCGGCATAACAATATTAACATTTTTTAAAATATAAATTAATGAAAAAAGTGCCTCTTGAGCTACAATGTTTGCTTGATCGCATTTGAAGTGTGTGTGTGTGTGTGTGTGTGTGTGTGTGTGTGTGTGTGTGTGTGTTTATGTGTGTGTGTGTGTGTTTATGTGTGTATAGTGTACCTAGTGTGTGTGGTGTAGGATGTATTTTACAGTGTTATGTTATGTTTTAAAGTGTTAATTATCCGGTCATTTGGAAATTGCAACAAAAAAGAAGGTAGTTAACTAAAGTGCAGTTGAACCCGCTCAGAAAAATAAAAACTAATAATGACTACAAACTGTTTACACAGTGAGTTTACACGCAAGGGTTTTTATACGAATAATTTTAAAAAACTGATGTTAATATGTTAAAGTTAATGTTCATAAAAGTTAAGTTTTCTAGGTTTAGTAATTGGAATTCAGTATCTATAACAATAAAGAGTTATCTATTGATCCATCCTATTTCCTAGCTATTTATCGGTCTGTCAAGCGGTGTCTGTTGAGACAGTTGACGGGATACCCTTGCTTTGAATGCGTTTTTAGTAGTGTTAAATGGATGTATGTCGTTGAACATTTTATTATAAGTCCGAGGAAGTCTGCTAGTGATGCTATTGGCCGAGTAGTTGGTGCGATGAAAAGGCACATGAAAAAGTTGTGTGTGTCTTGTGCGCTTATTTGGAGCTCGCAGGGCCAACGTTTTAGATACAAGACACGAACTGTCTAAGTTGCCAGAACAGATATCATGAAACAGAGCAATTTCATGTAGAATTCTTCTGTTTCTGAGTGACATTAATTTGTGCTCCTGGCAAGATTCAGCATAATTATCAATAACCAATCTTTTACGGTAATTTAAGTGTTTGACAAACTTTCTTTGTAAGGATTCGATAGGGTTCCAGACTGGACTGCAATATTCGAGGGTACTCCGTACGTGCGCGTAGTATAGCACTTTGATGCAAGCTGTACTAGTGAAAGGCTTAGAGATACACGCAGGATAAATCCCAAACTTTTATAAGCTTTGTCGATGGCGCCTTCGATGTGGCTACTTAATGTAAGTTTATGGTCTAGGAGTACCCCTAAGTCACGAACACTTTGTGCTTTTTCTATCTTACTGTCATTAAGACTGTATGAATATGAAATGGGCATGTTTTTTCGAGTGTTAGGAAACATGCTTACATTTATTTACATTTACGCTTATTCGGTTGTTTTTGTAATAAAGTGAAAGCCGGTCTAAATCTTCTTGCAATAATTTACAGTCATCAGAAGTTCTAATGTTATAATACACTTTTTTATCGTCGGCGAATAATAGAAAGTTTGCATGCCTGAAGCAGGATCCAATATCGTACAAATAAGCCAAGTAGAAAAGAGGTCCGAGCAGAGAATCCTGGGGAACGCCTGACGGTATATCTACGAAATCAGAACGGGCTCCTCCTATTACTACAGCCTGCTGTCTGTTGGTATCGTATGATTTTACCCAGCGCAATAAATCACCCTGTCTGCCGAGTTCCTGGAGCTTACGCAGAAGTATGACGTGATCCACACGATCGAAAGCTTTCTCAAAATCAGTGTAGATCACGCCAACCTGAGCACGTGATTCCATGCCATTCAGTACTTCGCTGATGAACAGCGATAGGTTTGTTACTGTCGATCGGCCTTTGACAAACCCATGTTGTTCGACAGGTATGCCGCGACTTATAATCGGGTAAATGGTATCATAAATCATCCTCTCAAATAACTTACTTAGTACGTTAAGTATGGAAATAGGCCTATAATTCTCTACATTTACTTTAGATCCTTTTTTGTGCAGGGTTACAATGTGTGCTTGCTTCCAAATAGTTGGAAAGGCACTTTCTCTAATGGAGCGGTTGAATATGGTGGTGATAGGCTTATATAAATATTTTGCACCTTTTACTATAAAAAATGGAGGTTATGTACTAACTGCATAAAAAATTCAAGTACCCCTCGACACTCGTGATTATGACTTTGCGAATGTGGATGTGCACGATTTCAAGCGAAGTTCACGGGCGATTCGCGTGCGTACCTACTAAATTGATTACTTAAAATATGTTTTGTCTCACTCTCACTTTGACAGATGACATATATGTGACTGACGCTAAACATATTATAATTAATCAATAGATACCTAAACAAATACCTATTTGTTTATCAATAAGGGGGTTAAATGTAGCGCCAACAATAATAACAACGAAAAAAAACAAAGGACGCACGCGCGTAACGGTAGTATTTAATTTACTGACCGTACTGACGAGAGAGGTAGGCGGTGGGGTGTGGTGGGAGAGGAAGCACATTCCACGCAGGTGCCAAGTTGATTTCTGCGGGTTGTAGATACCTTTTGGTATTCTACTAACACAATCTTTTTTCAATGACCGTCGTTGCTATTTATTACCCCATTGAACATTTGGTAGCATATGACAGGAATAATAATCATAATCGTTTAATAATGGTATGGCTCCATAATAGTTTTTTTAAAAAATTAGCAGCATTGGGCCGCTGGTTTGTTGAGAGTTGTACTCAAGACACCCATGGAGGAACTGATTTATAATAATATAGGTATTCGATAAAAAACATGTTTTGAGCAATAAACGATTGACTATAATAATAATACGAGTGGTTCTAAAAGAACAGTAGACCTCGCGTCCCAAGTCCAAAAAGTTTTAGAGCTACAAAATTAACGAAGAAAGTTCCATTTAAAATCGAATTTCAGGTGCTTGATTTTTCCAATATGCTCACCTGATTATCTATGCAGACGTTTGAGCAAAATATTGAATAAATGAAAACAATAACGCTACAGCAAACTTTTCCCTGTTTCCCCCTATTTTCCCTCCAATCAAAAATAGCGATCGACACTAAAAAAACTTTTATAAATTAAGGAATTTGTCTGCCAATTTTCGACAAAATTGGTTGAAAAATGCGACCTGTAGGCGAGAACAGACAGACAGACAGCCGGACAAAATCATTTTTTGCCAATCTCGAAACTGAGACGCTTCGCTCGATCAATAAAAAAGTAAGCAATTTGCAATATCGAAAATTGGTTTCTGCTTTAATCCCTATCTAATCTATCTACTAAAGTAATTATTTCTAGCTGTTACTGGTATTTCAAGTATTTGGCTAATATTTATCCTTATTTTATTAAGGATATATAATTATCTATCCCGATTTATATATTGCGCTACATGTAGGTTTAGTGGGAACACTCCGTCTTTTGCTACAAAGGTCAATGTGTTCAAATCTGGGTCATGCGTACAGGCGTCTCTGGGATTTGTGAATAAATTTCTAAGTACCTAAATGGAAGACTTCTTTTCCCGTACTTTTTAAAACGGCTAAAAGAACATCGTAGAATTTAAAAATGCTTTGTACAGCTCTTTAACTTAAGTTAAGAACTTAAAAACATAAACAAAACTCGTCCGAACTAACCTAATGAAACAGTTTTGAACATCGCAAGACTTTAAACGAGGAATCTTCAACTTTTTGCATGGAAAATACTTAGTGAACTCAAGCAATCAGGAAATCACCATACTGACTGGTATCTAATCTGTGGCATCCTTTGATGTCGAGATAATAGGGACTTCTATTTACTTACACCGATTTTTCCTTTAGATTTTCTCCAAAAATATATTCGTTTGATTTAAGGCAATCGTTGACGACCAACTATCTATCCAATAATAGTTGCCGAATAAAATCGATTATTATTGACTACTTCAATGCAAACACTGACGAAGCTTTGACGAAATTCACGGGTACACCAGAAACTCCACTATGGTGAAATTTGGTATGCGTGTAGCTTTAGTGACACATATAGGGAAAAGTCTGAAATCCATAATAACTGCAGTTTCTACACCAAAAAAGTTTAACCAATTAAAATGAACTCCCGTTACCTATAATTTGAATGAAACTGTAGGTCAATATGTGGTTTTTATTTCCGGGCACTATTTTAATAGTTAAAGATTACAAAAACTTTTTTTTTGTTTTTATGGGAGACTCACGAGATCTTAGTTCGGGGCAAACCACTAGTAATATAGTTTGTAATTTATTACAAGCTAACATAAATCCTCGGTAAATGGACTTGTGCGTTGTATTAGGTTAAAAATCCTACACTGATTGATAATGGTGGCGATTCTGTTGTTTACGCTAACTAAAATTGTGTAAAATACGAACGGTCTTATTTTGTTCACACTAAAGATCAAATTAGAATGAAATTTAAAGTGACATTACTAAAATTATGTAATTTTTGTTATGATGGCATGTTTGTGGGCTAGTTTTAGTGATCAATCAAATTGGTGTTGACTAAAACTAGCCCGCAAACACGCCTTCTTATTTAAAAATACTTAAATTTAGAAATTTCACTTTAAATGTCATTCTAATTTGATCTTTAGTGTGAACAAACTAAGACCGTTCGTATTGTACACAATTTTAGTTAGCGTAAACAACAGAATCACCACCAATAACCGATTATAATCGGCCGTCTGTATTGGGGCTTTATTGTCGCGGGGTTAGGCCTAAAATTGGACGAGCCCATTTTAATAATTGTGAATTAGTTATCAGGTTCTCTTGTTGTAAGAACAGTTTTGTATCTTTCATCTTGTAGGACGGTTTCAGGGTAATATAGACAAAAACATAGGTCAGATACTTCTTATGACGTCTGTACTAAGTCAATAAGGTTATTTTATTATTGATCAAGCGTAGCGAGATCTCCAAATCAACTTGTGCAAATCGGCGTTGTATGTATGTTTGTTTGTCCGAGGACAACTTTTGAAGTGTTGACCCGATCTTCGTGAAATTTGATATAAAAGCAGGTAGTAATGGCACAATCCTGGTGTGAATAAATGAGCCAAAAATGTGGGGGGTTGTTGAGATATAAGGGTTCAAGAGGGGTAAAAAATGAGACTATTAGGTCAAGTGGAACTTTTAATCAAAGGTTTTTATTAGTTTATTTCAACCCTGTTTTTAGTTTTAGTTTAATCGTTGTAGTTTTTGAGTTAATATCAAATTATTATAAAATATTCAAAACTGAACTTTGACGAAATTCACAGGGTACACCAGTGACCCCACAGAGCTGAAAATAACCATTTAACATGAACCCCCATTACTATATGATCAAACGAACTTGCAAGAAAAGTTCGATCGATATTATATGAGCTCCATTTAAGTTTGAATGAAACTGTAGGTCAAGTTATTTGGTTGTGCATTTCGTGACACTATTTTATTAGTCAAAGATAATGAATAATATATTTTATTTTATTTTTGGGAGTCTCGCGAGATCTAAATTCGGGGTGAACCATAGTTACGCAGAACATTTCAAAAAATAATCCTCATTTTTATTTTATTGCGGCTGAAATCTACTTAAAATTCAAAAAGATTCCCACTCAGCATTTACAAATCTTACAATGCAGTCTGCAGATGGTGAATTAAAACACGTACGCACTCGAAATGGACCTGCATTGAGATTAGAATCTATGGACGACTCCCCAATTGCACTAGCATAATGGCCAAGGAGATTGTACCAATACAGATCATACTGTCAGCCATCATTATCATCATGATAGCAGCCAAAAGACGTCTACTGCGGAAGAAAAGGCTTCTCCTAAAGATTTCTGAATGATCAATTTTTTGTGGCTTGCTTCCTACGGCTCCTATTAACCTTCTTAAGGTCGTTTTCACATAGATCGTGTCCATACAAGGGTTAGATAACACCACCCATTGTACGTTTGTACTTACGTTGTACTTTGACGACCTTTGTGGCGCAGTGGGTGAATAGCCGGCTGAGACGCAGGAGGTATTGCAGGATGGCAGGAGGGTTTGATTCCCGCTGGGAAACAAAATGTTGATGTTTGATGCTCTGCTTAGTTTGGGACTAGATAGCGCTGTGTGAAATGTCCACCAATATTTATTTATTTATTTATCTACAGATATTTGTTCTGGTCTGGGAAAATGTCCAGCAATATTAATTTATAAGTACATTTTCTTTTGTAGGTATGCTATTTTTGAGAAAATGCGGTAAAAATATTATCTATGTTTCTACTATTGAATCTCCAAAGCAATTTTCCTAGTGCAATATGGAGGTGGGTCGACGGGTTACTGTGAGTCTCTTGGCACTGAAATGGAAATTTTATTCCATATCTGGACTCGAAGATGGCTAGCTAATGATAGTTTTCAGGCTTTGAAAGGCTGACAACGATCTTGGAATAACATGAAACTTGTTATCGAAAGAGTCAAGATAATAAAATTTTACTTCGTAGACTTTGTGGCAAATTGAATTTAAAATGCCTATTTAGCAAAATTTTATCAGGCTCTAATCTATATGTACGATCACAGTCAATGATATGCGAAAACTAAGTACTGGTATCCAAAGGTTTAACTTTTAAAAGTATTTTAGTTATGAACACTATTCTTACAAAACACGGGATATTTACCATGACTAGTGAAGTCACCCGTGATCATCGCGTATGCAACTATGTCAAAATACATTAAAAAACTCACTAATCATAGTAATTATCCCGTTTTTCGTGAAAATAGTAGATACCCAAAGGTTAAAAATAGCAGTCTGAACGCTATCTAAACGTAAAACGATAATTCGCCCAAAAATAGCACATCAAAAAGCCTGTGTAAGTAAACACGGGATATTTACGGTATAAAAATAGTTTGTTTATGGTTTAGATATCTCCTTTTGAAAACTCACTCCTCATTTACAAATCCACTCTTTGTTATTAATTCACCGTTTGCTATCATAAAACACAAGGAGATTTATTACATTGGATCAAGCTCATTTTATGAGCTAACGTTTTCATAGAGTAGGTCATCCAACTACTTATAGGCAGGCCATATTTCTGGGGCCATCAGTTAGGACACGTCTCGTTTTTCATCATAACATAACTCCCGATAGACTTAGGCCACGAATGAAATTAAAATGAAAGGTAGACTTATCTTTAGTTATGAACCAGACCAGTGACTCTGGGAATAGGTTATTTTATGTAAATTCGGTTTCAGTCTGAGCTTCGACTCGAGTTGGCCTACCAAGAATAATAATTAGTGAATATGAAGCAAACTTTCCAGGGATTTATAAATGAAAATGAAGGAATGGCCGCGCGTATAAATAAATAATTTAATTAACAGATCGGATCGGATAAACAAATCGATAGAACTGTCCGTTAAACAAATGCCAAGTCTTCAGGAATAGAAACATTACATAGTCCAAAATAGCGGCTGGGTCATACGTTACTAAATTACTAAGAGTCCAAATAACAAGTCGGTTCAAAAAATAAAATAACAGATTGCATTAGCACAGTGAGCAGGTCTGAACAGTACGAGTCGCACGAACAAACTAAAAAAAACTAGCGCTCTGTACGCAGCATTAGAGAAATTGCTCTACCAATAACATGCCAGTCCATTTCTTCCCTATTAACTTGTTTCGGCGGATAGACTTTTTTATAGTTAGATGTTACCGGTAACAGATACAAAATACAGTCAACGCCGTTTATAGCGACATCGTTTAGAACAACATACCGGTTAAATTGACCAAAATCAAAGGTCCTGGCTGAATGTTATATGACCGCCTTATCGAAAACATTGGTTTTTACGACATTGTTTACTACGACATACCGCATTAAGCGACCACATTTGGTTAATGTTTTCGGAGAATTATATCTGTAGAACGACCGGCTCAGCTGTATTGTAAACAATTTGAATAGGTAACTGTATCCACATCTGGCACAGTAAATACGTTTGCGACACTCGGAGGTCCGAAAAAAACCGAAATTATTCAAAGATATTTAATTATAAAAAATATAAAAAGTACATGAAAACTTAATGATAAACTAACGTAGGTGCAACCAATTCGAAGTATGAATTAGAAGTGTGCGTCGCTATGTTGATTTTGCAGTCCTCGGTCGATTGACGTCAATGCTGCGTCGACACACGTGCCACTCGATGCAACTGCAGCGTCGGCAGTCTTCCTCTAGGTACCATACGTAATTCCTCCATCCTCAGAACAGCGACTATTTTAAAACGTTTAGTGAAAATGTCGCTGGAACGTTCCCGGGGTCTATAGAGAGGGGAACAGTTGGTGGTTCCATGTTCCTTTTCTCGGCTGGTTTGCGGTTGCTCAGATATCGCCGGATGATGAAAATGAGGGCGAGTACGCCTGTACCTGTTATAACTGCATAGAATGGAATTGTAGTGTGGTACAGTGGATCTGCTTTGAAATCTTCCAATTGTAGGGGTGTTTGTATCGTGATCTTGTCTTGGATGCTATGTAGTCCCTGAAGATTGATTGAGTTGAAGTGAATATGGGTTGGAGAGTCTGCGTACTGTTTCTCGACGTCGTAGGGTATTTTCGTTAATTTAAGAGGGGTGCCTTGGATAGCATCGTTATCGTTAACAATGGTGAATGCTTCGGACTTAAGATGACATCCGGTAGGAATAGTAGTGAGAAAACTTCCTTGAAGCGTAGTGTAGTCGTTTCGATTACAGAAGAGTTGCACTTTCGTTTGGTGAGGGAAGGACAGTATAGTGTTTATCGTCTAATTTTTCCATAGCTTCTCTCGACAGGGTGACATTGGTGAACTTGCAGGACTCCTGTAGGACTTGATTGGTGATCAGCTCTTTGATGCAGTCTGGTTTGGACCGAACTTGGTTCGTTGTCTCCTTCTCGCAGAGATACCGGCTTTTTATCTTCGGGCATTCTGCCTCTATGTACACGAATGACATCTCGGTAGTTGCTATGAAGGGGAAGGATGGGACGAGAGCCTGTGCATGCCTATTAGGTACTACAGCTAACCTAAATAAATCATACGTATCCTTAGAAACTATCGGGAACTTAAAAACGAATACTATCTGATTTTTAGAATAGTAGTATCCCGGTTTAATAATATCATAATATTCTCTTAATTCTAAGTCTAAAATGTACTCTTTGCCGTAGATGATTTTAATTTTATCAATCATGGCTCCTAAAGTGCTTATATCTATCATAGAATGGTGCGTACTTTCGACACGAATAAAAGCTAAACTATTTTCTATCCTAATTAATTCATTCATAATGTCTGCTATATTTTCGCCCACTATTTCTAATAGTTGAGCAAACTTAGCGTATTTGATTAAATCATGTTCTCTATATGCGTTACTTTTAATTATTTGTTCAATGGTTGTATTAATTTTACTTTGGTTTTCCACTAACTGCACTAATACGTTATTATGTTTTGACATCCATTCCTTACTCAAACTAATATGATTATTGAATTCAGAGGAAATTTTATCCTGATTATTCTTTAGAGTTCGAATTGCCTCATCATATTTTATCGCATCAGTGTGATCTAGGTTTCCACTTATACTTTTAATAACTGAACCTAAGCCATCTACGAGACCTCTCTTGGCTCTGTTGGGCTCTAGAGATTTTAACTGAATGAGAACTTTATCCATTTTTCCAATAAGATAATGAATTTGAATTTCATATAGTAAGTGTCATTAGTCATTCGCTCTTTATTACTAAGTAATTGAGTGTATAATTTGTTAACATTGTCCTCGATGTCGTTCAACTGTACGTACTGTATGAATGTATGATGGTGGGTAGTTAGTCGCATAAATCCAAGCTTGTAAGGTAATAGTCCTGGTCTGTCATCGAAACTCTCAAGTTTGATTTCTTGAGATAGAGTCCTTTGGAGAAGTATTACCAACAGTGTTCTGTAACAAGTTTGCTGCTTTAGGGATACGCTTGAGGCGTGATTTGGCTATAGGACCACGTTTTTTTGAAGTGTATATATGGATTGGTAAGTCTGCTAGTACTGTGTCCTGGGTACGAGTATAGCGAGCAGCTGTTTTTTGGCGGCTCGCAATCGGATTTTTAATAAATATCTGTTGTTGAGGTGTGTACTCTATTTCTGGTTCCCGTGTTTTATTTCTATTTTCGATCAAAGCCGTACGATCGGCGAGTGAAGAGCTATTAACAATGTTGTAGACCTTTTTCATTTGGTCCCTATGAGTTTGTACATACTGTTGCAATAGTTGTTGGGTTATGTCAATGTCGAGGCAGTCACGAGGGTCGAAATGTCCGGTAAGTAAATCAAAGGGTCTGCATCTCGTAAAACTGTGAATCGAACTATTATACGCTATTAGAGCGTATGGTATAAGATTGATGGTTGGTTCGTCTTTATGTTGTAATTTTAAAATTCTAAGATGTTCGAGGAGAGTCGAATGGAATCGTTCGATATTTCCATTGTCGTTTGGGGAGTGAGCTAATATTCTGTGGTGGTTGATTTTGTGAAGTCTAGTGAATTCCATGAACAGTTGGTTGGTGAACTCTGTACCATTATCAGTAATGATAGTGGAAGGGACACCATGATGGGTACAATAATGCAAAAGAGCTTGTAAGATACTAACGGCCGTCCCATCACGAAGGTGATATGCTTGCCCGTACTTAGTGAATACATCAATGAAGGTTACAAATTTTTCGCTCTGCACTGTAAATAGGTCCATGTGGACTGTTTCAAAGGGTTTGGTAGCAGGAGGTACGACATTAAAGTGCGGTCTAACAGGATTTCTATCGTATTTAGCCTGTCCGCATATGGTGCATTCATTTATAAATTTAGTGATTTGGTCCTTCATCTTAGGCCAATAATATTTTCGAGATAGACTTAGATAGCTCTCATTGATTCCACGATGGTTTGTTTTACCATCATGGTAGTGCCGGATTATATCCTGCTGTCGGAGGTAATCTTTAACGTTTTCCAGCTCAGATTTGCATAAAACAAGATTCATACATGAACTTCTGAATTTATCTTGTAATATAGGTATAATAGAATACATTGCTAAAGGTGGGGTGGTTAGAATAGCTGTTTTAACCTTTGGGTTAACGTACTCCTTAACGGCTTTTACGACATCATCTTCTAGGTTGGTTTCGGATAGTTGGATGCTGGTACGAGTGTGAGTGTCAAAAGGTTTAGTCACTCTCGGTCGTTTTTTAACGTCGTTTACAATTGTGACGTGAATTTGTCTATGAAATTTATTAAGTGGTTCATCTGTAATAGGTATTTCTAAAATAGGATTCTCGTTACTGGTATGAACCGTTTCAGTGGATGAATTAACTTGGGTTGGTATACATTCGGATGGGTTGCCTAGAAGGGAGTTTAGTTCATCAATCTCCTCTATTAGAGACAATGTTTCGCCAACATGTATTTCGACGCGGGAAAGGGCGTCAGCATTTGTATTAGACTTTCCTTTTTTATACCTAACAGAGAACTGGTACTCACTCATTTTAAGTCGCCACCTAGTGAGGCGTGAATTTGGTTCTTTTAAGTTTACCATCCATTGTAAGGGCTTGTGATCAGTAAGGATTTGAAATTTGCGTCCAAAAAGGTAAGGTCTAAAATACTTCGTAGCCCAGACTATGGCAAGAAGTTCTTTCTCAATAGTTCATTTCGCTTTCGTTTAAGGTTCGAGATGCGTAGCAAACTGGTTTATCTGATCCAACTGGACCTTGTGAAAGAATAGCTCCAATTGCTTCGTTGGACGCGTCAGTTGTTAGGTTAAAATCTTTTTCGAAATCTGGGTATTGCAATATGGGGTCATTAGTCAGGAGGGTTTTACATTTCTCGAAGCAGTTAACATATTCAGTATCCAAGGTGATTTTTCTGCCCTTTTTAAGACACTGAGTGAGGGGTTTCGTGATACGGGCGAAATCCGGTATAAATTTTCGATAATAACCTATTAGACCTAGGAATTGTTTAATTTCCTTCGAAGTTTTAGGGATGGGATACTTCTTAATAGCCATGATCTTATCGGGATTCGGTTTTATGCCGTCTTTGGTGATAATATGCCCAAGGTAAGCTGTCTCAAGTTTCAGAAATTCTGATTTATCCATTTGGATCTTAAAGTTGGATTCTCGCAGTCTCTGAAATACCTTTTCCAGGTTAATTACGTGCTCTTGAAGAGAGGTACTGAATACTATAATATCATCTAGGTACACCAGACAGATTTCATTCTGTAGTCCTCTGAGGACATTATCCATCACTCGTTGAAAAGTGGATGGAGAGTTTTTCAGGCCCATTGGCATCCTAAGAAATTCAAAATGGCCGTGTTCTACGTTGAAATCTGTTTTTTCAATATCTTGCGCATCCATTTCTACCTGATAGAAGCCACTTGCCAAGTCTAAGGTTGTGAAATATTGACACTTTCCTAGTTTGTCAAGTACGTCGCTAATGTTCGTATAGGATATTTGTCATGTAGTGTCTTTTCGTTCAGCTTACGAAAGTCAACTACTAGCCGCCATTTTTTCTTTCCTGATGCGTCCATATTTTTGGGAACGACCCAAATTGGTGAGCTCCATGCGGATTCAGATGGTCTAATGATTCCTTGTTCTAACATTTTGCCTATTTGGTTTTTAACTTCTTGACGATGAACGAATGGATATCTATAGCTCCTAGCATGAACCGGAACTTCGTCGGTGGTTCTAATGCGGTGTTTTACTTTATTGGTGAAAGTGAGTGGTTCCCCTTCGATATAAAAAACATCCGAGTAATGAGAACAAAGAGTTATGAGGTTTGCTTTTTCCTCTTCGTTCAGGTGATCAATCCGTAATCGCGAAATTACATCTTGTGCACGGTTCAACGACTGTTCGGTGCGCGTGCACTCATTATAGAGTTCCGCGTGTGCTGGTTGATCTAGTGAAAATATTATATCATTCGATGTTGGGTTTTCCACTTCTAGATAACCACGATTATTAACTACGGTAGTAATACAGTCATGAATTATACAGTTGCATAGAATTTGTTCTTCTATAAAGACATCGCCATCACAAGTATCGATAGGTACGCGAATTAGCTTGGTAGTATTTGCTGGAACAATGTCTTCGTAAAGGTTAACATTACGCGAATTGTACATTCTGATAGGGTTCGACGCGTGTTTTGTTATGAGTTGTCTTTCTCTTAAATCAATTCGGGCTTCCCAGTTACCTAATAAATCTAAGCCTATGAGCCCATCGAAGTAATCGTGAAATCGATAGATAAATAATTTCATATCATCAATATCCCTAAATTCTGAAAAACACGGTAATGTAATAGAATAATTACTTCTGGTAGACGCGTGTATGATCGTTACTACAAACGGATCTAAGTTCAGAGGATAGTCAGAAAAATAGTGTTCCACGGCTTCGGGGCTAATGAACGATTGATTGGCTCCTGTGTCTATGAGTAATTTTAATGGTGGCTTCGCGATCTGTATGTAAGGTAATTGCCTTTGGGTCTGAAGATTTAATTCTATTTTGGTTTTAGTAACGTTACATCCTCCTGAAAATCCTGCTCTTCGTGGCTTGGTCCTGCTAGTGGTTGAGGATCGTTCAGTAGTTGGTTGTCAGTACTAACGTCATAGCATGGTAACTCATAACTATAACCAGGGGTGACTGCATTGCTATAGTCATAATAGTCGGTGTAGTATTCATACTCGGGTTCAGGAGAGTAATTGTAATATGAGTCGTCATATGTCATACAGTCGTTCATGTTCATTTCCCGAGTCTTAAAATAGTTACTAGGTGGTGGGTTCCCAGATTTACTCCAGTCGTGTCCTGTTATCATCCTAGTGGGAGGTAACACCTTAGGGGTGAAATGTTGAATACCGCTCATAGGTTTAGGGGGTTGGTTATAGTGATTCGGGGTACTGTGTCGTGGCTGTAATCAAAACATATTACTGCGGGGGTGGTAGTTAGGCGGTGGTGCAGAGAACATTCTCTGTGTATTTGTTACCATCCGCTGGTTGGGTTCAGCGAATTTAAAAGGCTGAGGTGGGGGCCTCATGGGTCGTTGGCCTGTAGGTGTAGGCCAATTCGGCACTGGTGTTGGGAGAGACAGGCGTGGTGGGTTAAATCCTGTCGGTGACATGTAGGGGGGCAACATAGTGGCAACCTTAGGGGTCGTATAGGTTCTAGAAGGTTCGCTACGTTGATGTGTGTACATAATGTTCAATTCTTCCTGCACGTATTCTAGGGCTTTTTCTATAGTAGCGGGGCGCATGCAACGTATACGGGACCCAAGGGGTTCCTTTAAACCTCGTATATATCCTTGCATAGTTACCTTTCTATAAAGTTCGCGTTTTGCTTCTATAGTCGTGGGTATATTCTCATGTAAAGTCACATACGTCATTATCGTACTGAATAAGGTTTGACAATAATCATAAAATTCTTGAGGAGTTCTACTACCCTGTGAAGCCAATGAAAGGTCGTTGTACAAGGCTGTCTCATCACGTTGATCTGAGAAATTATTGATCAAGGCAGTTCGAATGCCTAGCCTGTTTTCGGGTATCCCGTTCGAGTTAATAGTGCTAGCAGCGCTACCCTTGATTTTATTTAAGATGCCATTCAACAGACATAAGTTGCCTAATTCGTTACCAGATCCTGTTTTTAAATACTCTACAGCTAGTTGGTCACATATTTTAATGAATCTGGTTAGAACGTTAGGGTTCCCATCAAATTCCGGGACAAGGCGGAGTGCCTTATAGATAACTTCTGGGTCTACTGCCATGTCTAAATTGAATAGTTGGTCTAATTCTAAATTCAGGTCTAAATTACTTGTATTCCTAAGACTATCAACTACTCGATGGCGGCCCTGATCAGATTCAAGCGCCCGCGATCTAGAGGCTCTGGGATGGTAAATCTTGAAGGTTAAGAAATACTAAGGTCCAGGAAGCAACACAAGAGAAGTATTCAAGTGTACTTACATATACATTATTTTCCGGTTTCTCCCCGTGAACCGATGTCTGGATTCTCCTCCTTGTATGCCGCAGGCCCGTAGGTTCGTTGTTTGGATATTCGTTACGGAGCTTGATAGCAACCCGGGTGCTCGCGACGCGGATTCCTGATTTTGAGGTCCCGATTTCGCGAAATTCCCGTGAATATCCTACCGGCTGCGCCAAATACGTTTGCGACACTCGGAGGTCCGAAAAAAAACCGAAATTATTCAAAGATATTTAATTATAAAAAATATAAAAAGTACATGAAAACTTAATGATAAACTAACGTACTCGTAGGTGCAACCAATTCGAAGTATGAATTAGAAGTGTGCGTCGCTATGTTGATTTTGCAGTCCTCGGTCGATTGACGTCAATGCTGCGTCGACACACGTGCCACTCGATGCAACTGCAGCGTCGGCAGTCTTCCTCTAGGTACTATACGTAATTCAGTATAATAGTCAATGGCTATTATCGTAAAAGTAAACAAAGTTTAGGGTCTTTTGTAATTCTTAGAAACAAAGCACATGCATGCCGAAGCCTCAAGGCCCGCTTCGTCATATCTCTTAAGTCAGTTTGTTACTTATCTTTACACAAGACGCACCAAAACATATTGTTGAGTTAACTGTGAAAGTTGTAACATGTCGCAAAAAAGAAAACAAATCAATAGCGAAAAAAAATCGCGTATTATTTCAAAGCTAGAGAAAAGAATTCCGGTTGTTACAGCTATCGGTTTTACGACTCAATATGAGTAGTCCCTTCGATGTCTTTATAACAGATTTTGACTGTATGTATTTTTACTAAACTGCTCCAGTAGGCGTAGCACAGTAACTGTAGAGAAGGATTTAGTCATGAATCATTTATCGGAACAAAGAAGACACTTGTCAACCGTCTCAAGCACGGCGATTAAGAGAGTGAACGGGAAGAAACGTTGTCGACACTTCCTCGACAGTAGTCTACGACGCCGAGCACGATAGCCATCATTTTCTCTATCTTTGACATTTAAGGATAGACAACTTTCTTCTGAAATTGTCTAGGTCTTACGATGCCTACACTACACTGTCTTCTCAAGTTGTCTCTTTCGCACTCTTTTCAATCACGCGCTTGCCAACAATTTCAGGTTAGATATTTAATTAATTATATATACTACGTATGTTGCTATAGGCAGAGTATCTTTCTCTTGTTTAGGAATAACATTTATTGAGGTTGCTCGTGGCAAAGACAATTTCGGAAGAATCGACAGAGAATGGAATAGAATAACGCTTTATTGTACATCACACTCAAATTTAAAAAACAATATAAAAAACAAATAACAATACACGCAGAAATACAAGTTGCGGTCAAAGCCTTGTCGTCTCTTCGAAGAGTAGACAAGGAAATCGCTGTGCTAGTCCTGCAGCTCACTACCAGGCGGATGTGTCCCCAAGACACTGGCTGCCATGGCCCGCTGAATTGCAAATGTATTTGAATTCGTAAATTGTTACTCGACATTGTGTATCTTTCATATTCCTGTCTTTAGTTCTTGTTTGATGTGATGTGATCGATAGTGAAAGAAGCACAAAAGAATAAATATGTAATCTATTCATAAATACAAAAACATAGTTTACGATAGGAAAGGGGGGTTCAAAACAGCGATATTATGAGTATTTCTGCCACCAAGAAGTAATGCTTGCATTGCTGTGTTCTAGGTTAACATCTGGTGAACCACAAGCTTGTAAAGTTCTAGCTAATAAAAAAATAAAAACCGGTCAAGTGCGAGCCGAACTTGTGCGCCGAGAGGTCCGTACCTACCCATTGTCCTCTAAATTGTATGAGCGCCCATACAACTCAGAGGACTATCTTAATTGGCGTCAACTTAACTTCAACTTAGTTGAAAACCTTTTTTATTTTTTGGAAGTTTTCCTTTATTTCTACTGTAAGACCTTGATTTTTGCGAAATTTCCTGATTTTAGGTCAACGGGAACTGTCATATAGATTTTCGACCCAAAACCTATAGGGTACTTCCGGTTGACCTAGATTTGTCAATTTTGGTTAAAAGCAAGGTAAAAACAGCACAAGTAAAGGGAAAATTCCGAAAAATAAAAGAGTTGAACATTAAGGAAAATTTTGGTATTCACAAGTTTTCACAAAAATCTAAATTTGCCTATATCTTTTTATCGTGTTTACTCAGGTCCTCGATTTTTATACCCCGATATATATCGGACTGGGACTATAGACTTCAGTATCTGGTATACATTTCAATTTGCTAGGTCCATCCGATCCTGAGAAAATTGGTGCTAACACACGGACAAGAGAGTGATCTTATAAGGGTTCCATTTTTATCTTTTGAGGTAAGGAACCCTAAAAACCGGCCAAGTGCGAGTCGGACTCGCGCACGAAGGGTTCCGTACCATTAACTATAAAAACGACAAAAAAAAAATCATGTTTGTTGTATGGGAACCCAACTTAAATATTTATTTTATTCTGTTTTTAGTATTTGTTGTTAGAGCCGCAAAAGAAATACATCATCTGTGAAATTTTAAACTGTCTAAATATACACTTTAATGTTCATGAGATACAGCCTGGTTACAGATGAACAGACAGACGGACAGACAGACACGGAGTCTTAGTAATAGGGTCCCGTTTTACCCTTTGGGTACGGAACCCTAAAACGTATTTTAACAAAAATAATATATGAATATTTACAACTGTTTCTTTTGGACATCAAAAATACAAAATAAATAGTTGAATCATCTGAAGACTTCCAAATCACTACCAGGCGAAAGTGACTCCAAGATACTAGCTGTATTGCTCCGCTGAATTGCATTGCTTGTGCGTGAACCCAGATAAACAGATACACATAGATACACGCCAGTTCTCGCATCACGATTAAATAAGTAATACAATTATTATTTGTAGTTTATTCTTGTATTGGATGATATCAGTATCGTATAATTAGGTATCTCTTTTTGCCATTCGCTGCATAAAAAACACTTCTTTGCCTACATAATGCGACAATTCTGCGAATAGAACTATTCCGATAGTGAACTCAGAATAAATGTTGTAAAGAGTAAAAACCTAAGTAGGTATTTGTAAGTGCATTTGCCTTTCTTGGTATTTACTTATCTTTAGCAAGCTCAAAGGTAAAATCTACCACAGGAGCACAAAGTGAACTCAACGTTAGAATCTGATGTAGTATGTTTGTTTCGCCTTTGCCTGAGGCATCATCAGGCGTTGCTTTTATCACAAAGTAAATGCCTTGCTCACGTATTTGTCTGTAAATTAACAAGAATCCTTAAAACTTTAAACTATCCTTGCTTTGTTTGATCTCAAAGGTTACTAAAATCTAATTTATCAAGTCATTTTAATCAGCTAGATTTTTTTTAGGTTTGCATTAAAATATCAACAAAAATGATTTAAAACATTGTACCTATGATTTAAAAGTGTATTTTCTTTTATTTTTCTATCTGACTATTTCATGAAGAACATTTATTTACCTTATTTATGGTATTTGAGTAAATTCTTCCAGTTTTCCACGATTACAGCACAATCAGCAAGGAAGAAAGTCTCTTTGAGTCGAGATCACAGAATGCATAGGAAGGCTCTCCGCTTGATGTAAAGACGACCTGATAATGTGCAGAAATGGAAGCTCGTGGAGAAATGCTCTTTACTTGAGTGATATCTTAAGAAATGCATTTGTTAATTAGGAAACCGACTCCTCCATATGATGTATCCATCATGTCCTTTATAATAGAAAATATGACCAGAAGACAACCTCATCTTTTCTTTTCCGTTTTCCGGATCAGCGAAGTACCAGCTAGAGGCTCTAGATTCAATTGAGAGAAGAGCCAAGAAGCTCATTTGCAATGACGAGTTAGCAAAAGCAAGGCTCCACAGCCTCGAGCATCGTCGAAAGGTTGCAAGCCTCTCGGTTTTTTATCGGATACATTTCGGAGAGTGTGCTGCGGAGCTTTTCAACCTAATCCCACCATCCCCATTCTATGATCGGACAACCAGACGCTCCGCGTTGCGCCACCGCTACATGGTAGACATACCTCCCATACGCACAAAGCGGTACTCTTCCACCTTTATTATGCGCACCGCCAAGGAGTGGAACGCCTTGCCTGAGTCTGTGTTTCCTGATAACTACAACCTAGGGATCTTCAAGTCACGAGTGAATAGGTTTCTTCTAGGCAAGCGTGTACCATCGTAGACTGCATCATCGCTTACCATCAGGCGAGATAGTGGTCAAACGCTAGCCTATAATTTATTTATTAATTTTTTTTTACTAACCTATATTGTCCCACTGCTGGGCAAAGGTCTCCCCATCTCCCCTTTATCCATCACGGTCCACAGCCAAATCTGACCAATCTGGTTTGAATGCATCCAGGTCGTCTCTCCATCTTTTTCTGGGCCTACCACGGCTGCGTCGTCCGTTCGGTATCCACTGGGTGACTAGATTCGCCCATCGTTCTGGATGCATTCGAACCACATGGCCTGCCCAATCCCATTTTAAGCGGGCGGTCTTAATGCCTACATCGGCTATGCCGGTTTTGGCTCGTAGGTCGGTATTTCTGACTCGATCGATTCGCTTCACTCCAAGGATGCTTCTCTCCATCGCTCTCTAGCAAATCTTGAGTTGGGACTTTTGTGCTTCTGTCAAGGAGCAAGTCTGAGCTCCGTAGGTCAATATGGGCAGGATACACATGTCGATGAGTTTTCGCTTCAGTGTCAGTGGAAGGAAGAAATGGAAAAAACATATATAGACCTTCTAAAATACATTTATACCAACAGCATAGCCACCATCAAGCTAGATAATTGCGGACCATCTTTTAAAATCGAAAAAGGTGTAAAACAGGGTGATCCTCTATCGCCTAAGCTTTTCACAAGTACACTTGAGGAAATTTTTAAAAAGTTGGCAATTTCCTGGAACATGAGAGGGATCAGCATCGGTGACAAAAGACTCACAAACTTACGTTTTGCTGACGACATCGTTCTCTTCGCTCCATCCGCACAAGAACTTCAACAAATGCTCCAAGACCTGAGCACAGCAAGTCTTGAGGTGGGACTGGCCATGAATAGATCAAAGACTCAAGTCATGACCAACAGTATAAAACGTAGGGTCGAAGTCGATGGGCAGGTCATACAATATGTCGATGAGTATATTTACCTGGACCAGCTAGTCTCCTTCCAAAACCGCCAAGACACAGAAATCAATCGTCGCATTGAAAACGCTTGGAGGAGCTACTGGTCCATGAAGCAGCTTATGAAGGGTTCCCTTCCACTGACACTATAATTTATAAAAAAAACAAAAAAAAAAAAAAAATCTTCGGGCAATCCTATTATATCCCACTTTATTTCTTCTACTACTTCAGCGTTTCGTCTGTTCTCCAAGTTTCCGTATTAAACGTAGGTAGGGTCATCGTTTGTTGGCAGCTGGCAATTTGTAACATCCTCTGCCACGCCACAACCGGAGCCGCTTCCAGAAGTCGGAAAAGTATGGCTGCCGGGGACTGAGGGTCATACTTTATTGGCGTGCATGATAGTAACAAGGGGTTTTGACCATCCATAAAACACCACGATGGCCAGTGCGTCTTGGTGAGTCGCCATAGCTTCGTTCGTCATTCGTAGGGCGCACTCTGTGATTGACTTTCCGTATTAAACGTAGGTAGGGGCATCGTTTGTTGGCAGCTAGGTCTCTGCTAGCAATTCCAGAGCCGCTTCCAGAACTCGGAATAGTGGGGCTGCCAGGGACTGAGGGCCCATACTTTATTGGCGTGCATCATAGTAATGGGTTTTTAGCCATAACACACCCCGATGGCCAGTGACCCCCTTACATTCCTTTACATAACATGGAAATTAATTTTCAATTAGATATAAAATAGAACAATGAAACAATTTACAACCAGTAGTAAAACCACAGTTTATGTGGAAATCTGCTTCGTAATAACTAAAGCACTCTACTATGTACGTCGCATAACCACAAAGTTTAAAAGCTGAAACTTCCTAAATTGTATTCAAAGGAATGTCAAGAACACAATAGTTTAGTTGCATATCAGTAGCTCAGCTTAGCATAACACACACACTCATTTCAGTACTTATACATGAAGATTAAAAATAAAGCAATGAAATAGAAGGCAAGAAAATTCTCAAACCAATTATAATTATGTATTCCAAATCAAGTTTTTATTAAATTTCTAGCAAATGCTATCAATTTAAATTTTTGATATAAATAAAAGGTGCTCCTATAATAATAGATCGTAATGCTTGCTACTGACATTTGATAGAATGTATTAGTTGTTAGTTGCGTGTTTGAGAAAATCCGCACGTGGTGTTAGATGGTTATCTAACTCCTGTGTGGCATGGGATCGATCGGTGACCAAATGAAGAACAGCCAATGATAATAGTTCACATTCAATTTAATTCAATTCATTTATTCAATTTTCAAATGTCAAACATCCATATTTGTTAGCAAAAAACTTAAATCAAACATGTCACATGAGTTAGTATAAAATATAGTCACAATAAAACAAAAACAACAATAAAAGTTTAAGTTTGAGTCCCTCATTCAAGTCCTGAGCCAATAGTCTCTCAAAAAGACTATTCGATCAGAACCCGATTGAAGGACTTCAAAATCGGTGAGTCGTACTTGTCTGCTATGAACTGCAGGATGGTGTTGGTGCTGCCTCGTACTATTGAGCAGTGAGGCAGTCTTTTTGCGGATGATGGCGTGGAACCCATCGACCCGCGCCTCTGCAAACATGTTTGAAGCACTGAACAGAAGCGAGGCAGCCCCACCAACATCCTGAATCCATTATTATATTGTACACGCAGTGCACTGATTTACTTTTTGGAACAGCTGACCCACAGGCTACTCGTGTAGAATAATTGGCAATAGGCTTTGAAGAGTGTGGTTTTTACCTGCCTACTGCAACGGGCAAACCTGCGCGCCAGCATATTACTTCTAGCCGCCAGGGCCCTGCGTTCCCTTTCTATGTCATCATGGTCGTCAAGGTCGTCAGTAATGTAGTGTCATTTATATGCACAATTGAGGTAAATGAAATCTTATTAAATGACTAGTGGTTCGCCCTGAACTGAAATCTCGCGAGTCTCCCATAAAAACAAAAATATATTATTCGTAATTTTTGACTCTCAAAATAGTGCCACGAAATAAACAACCACCTTATATGACCTACAGTTTCATTCAAATTACAGGTAACGGGAGTTCATGTTAATTGGATCCTCTTTTTTGAGGTGCAAAATGCAGTTATTCTCGATTTAGACTTTTGCCTATATTTGTGTCACTAAAGCTACACGCATACCAAATTTCAGCATTGTGGGGGTCACTGGTGTACCCTGTGAATTTTGTCAAAGTTTTCTTATTATTATGGCTAATAACTCAAAAACTACAAAGATAAACTAAAAGTAAAAACAGAGTTGAAATGTTCTCATGAAGACCTTTTGTTTGACGTCCCACTTGACCATATAGTCTCATTTTTTTTACCCCTCTTGAACCCCAACATTTTTAGCTCATTTAGTCACACTAAATTGTGCCATTACTACCTACGTATATATGTATAAAATTTCACGATAATCAGATCAACGCTTCGAAAGTTATCCTCGGACGAACAAACATACATACATACAACGCCGATTTGCCCAAGCTGATTTGGAGATCTCGCTTCGATCAATTATTACATCACCAATTTAAAATATAGCGTGCATGTTGTTGCGTTGCACCGGAAAAAGAAAAAGCAGAAATGACTGTCATGTGTAGGGTGACAGTATGGACACTGACAGCAAATTACTACTTGACATATATTAGTGAGGATGCCGGACGTCAGATCTTCGTAGCATTGTGTTGAATAGGTGCATACATTTCAACAACATTTAGGTTCGGAATAATCCAAATATGAAAAAATGTTCAGTCCACAAATTATTACTTTCACAGATACTCAGGAAGCGTATATCCGTCTGTCAGGTTTCAATTGGTAATTCACTAAGGCTCGGACTATATGGCATCCGGGCTTGTCAGGGACCGTTTTTTAACGGCCCTTAACCAATACGTCACACCACAACACATCTGAATTTTTCCTGCATCACCTACACACAATCCGAGGACATCCGACTCCAATTTTTACCTGGAAGCAACCGGGACATGGTCCGGATTCGCAGGATCGGGGAGACCCGGATGCTATATAGTCCGAGCCTCAGAGGATAAAAAAGGTGTTAAAGTTTCTAAGGACAATATCATATTGCATGCTAGAAAGACGAGACTACAGAACGGCCTTTATTGGGCTGACTTTTAGGAAATTCATGTCATGAAACGTTCATGTTCAATTACTGACAACATTTTCGTACCTAAACATGAAACAATGATTAAATAAATAAGAGTATAAAGTATTTTGACGACCTCCGTGGCGCAGTGGGCGAATAGCCGGCTGAGACGCAGGAGGTAGCGGGTTCGATTCCCACCGCGGAACAAATGTTTGTATGATTTACAGATATTTGTTCCGGGTCTGGATGTTTTTCTATATATTATAAGTATAAGTATGTATTTACAAAAAAAAAGTATATAAGTATTTTATCAGTTATCTGGTTCCCATAGTACAAGCTCTGCTTAGTTTGGGGCTAGATAGCACTGTGTGAAATGTCCAGCCATATTTTTTATTTTTGGGTGGGTAAAATCATAGGACGCTTATCGCGTATTTAGAATAAATACATATAGAATATAGATAGTGCTGTGTGAAATATCCAGCAATATTTATTTATTTATTATTTATTTGTACCAAATTTCACGATGATCGAATCAACACTGCGAAAATTATCCTTGGACAAACAAAAATACAAACATGCATGCATACAAAGCCGATTTGCCCAAGTTGATTTGTAGATCTCGCTTCGCTCGATCAATAACAAACAAAATAGAAAACACGAAGCAAAAAGTACAATGAGTCTTATCGCTTTGAAGCGATTTCTTCCAGAGAGGAGTTTTGTTACAACTAAGATGGTCGCTGGTACCGTACCAGTATATTGTGGGTATATTTAGAGCTGGTAAGGTACGCATATTCACAGAACGTATTCCATACCAACGCCGTTTTATTATCAACTGCCATTGCCAATTTTTACAAGCATTTATTATGGCGATATTTAAAGGTCTGCTGAAATTACACCGAAATGTATCAACTTTATGGAAAATCAAGTTTCTCGTTTTTCGTTTTCGTTTTGACGACCTCCGTGGTGCAGTGGGCGAATAGCCGGCTGAGACGCAGGAGGTAGCGGGTTCGATTCCCACCTCGGAATAAATGTTTGTATGATTTACAGATATTTGTTCCGATATTTTTCTATATACCTACAGTCAAAACCGTTTATGGCGACATCGTTTAGAACAACATACCGGTTAAATTGACCAAAATCAAAGGTCCTGGCTGAATGTTATATGACCGCCTTATCGAAAACATTGGTTTTTACGACATTGTTTACTACGACATACCGCATTAAGCGACCACATTTGGTTAATGTTTTCGGAGAATTATATCTGTAGAACGACCGGCTCAGCTGTATTGTAAACAATTTGAATAGGTAACTGTATCCACATCTGGCACAGTATAATAGTCAATGGCTATTATCGTAAAAGTAAACAAAGTTTAGGGTCTTTTGTAATTCTTAGAAACAAAGCACATGCATGCCGTAGCCTCAAGGCCCGCTTCGTCATATCTCTTAAGTCAGTTTGTTACTTATCTTTACACAAGACGCACCAAAATATATTGTTGAGTTAACTGTGAAAATTGTAACATGTCGCAAAAAAGAAAACAAATCAATATCGAAGAAAAATCGCGTATTATTTCAAAGCTAGAGAAAAGAATTCCGGTTGTTACAACTATCGGTTTTTACGACTCAATATGAGTAGTCCCTTCGATGTCGTTATAACAGATTTTGACTGTATTATAAGTATGTATTTACAAAAAAAAGTATGTAAGTATTCTATCAGTTATCTGGTTCCCATAGTATAAGCTCTGCTTGGTTTGGGGCTAGATAGCGCTGTGTGAAATGTCCAGCTATATATATATTTTTTTTTCGTTCGTGAGTGAGGTTATTTCTTACGATAAAATAGAAGCTTATTCTTGACAGGGACAATATATATGGAAACATTAGTAAAGTCAGTACCTCTAAGCGAAAACTCAGCAGCTACCAAAACGAAATCAATAAACGAAGTCAAATTGAAGTGAACCAGAAAATCGCCAAGTTGTTACGCCACTGTGTAGCCAACCTCCCTTTTTACTTCAAAATGGGAAATTGCCTTCGGTGAGTGGTTTCATTCGAATATTTTGCGAGAAATGTCAAATGGCTTTTAGATCTTTTTATGAAAGGAATACGTTAGGGAAATGGAATAGTATGATAGTGTGGTTATTACTGTAAGGCTTTCGATATTGTAAACGCAGTCACCTTTATTTAACGGCCGTAGTAAAATTGAAAAGTACAGGCAGTCACAATTGAAAACTTTGTTCATCTTACAGTGAACATTTAAGGTAAACGGGTGAATAAAGTCTTCAATTTGACTATTACTATAAGCGTGCAAAGCAATTATCTTTAGCCATTTCAATAGCAGACTGCATACTCAGCCATGGACTGATTCCCTCCCTCGGACCTATTACTGCACGGACGCTGTAGGCCATTTTACTTGAAAACTATGACTTAACTCAGCTCAATGGAAATACTTTTGATTTTAGATATAAAGTCGCGCTCGCCGTTAAAACGCATATCCAGCATATAACGGATACCACTTCTTAGAAAACAAGAATTAAGGCAAAATGGTCCTAATGGATGTTTGAGTTGATCCTACCCTAAGGGCATATTTGAATAAAAATCAAAATTTGTAACCGACCATTTTTCATCATATTTGAATAGAAATTCGTAGAAAATGGTTTTTCGGAATCACTCTGACTTTTCTATTAAAAAACCCTTTTTGATAGGTACACTCTCTAGGTATCAAACGGTTATACTAGTCGAGTCTGTAACTTATCGTGAATTTTATTTTTTATTGGCTTCTATGGAGTAGATTTTAATTAAATGGAGCATGTAGTAAAGTAATTGGAAATTGATTATTTGAAAAGGCGATTCTTTGAAAAAGCTCGGATGAAAAGCATAGTTTTAATACAAGTACACAGTTTAATAAAAAACAATAAGATCATGACGTAGACTAGATAAGGGCTTATATTTGGTCGCCATTATTATATCAGAGAACCCTTGAAGGTTACTGGGAGTTGTACGACGTAACTGCTTAACATCAGGCTGCGTCCCGTGACGGCCAAATTTTAAGATTTTACTCTATCCTTACATAGAGAGATTTTTAAATGGTGATCAAGTTACTAGAGCTGCACGGCTGAAACAATCTTCTATTACTTTTATGATACACTTCATCCAAAGATACAGGAGATACTTTTTTAGATACAAAATACATAAATAATGCTGGACATTTCACACTCTACCCCCAAACTAAACAAAGCTTGTACTATGGGAATCAGATAACTAATTTTGTCCCATGCAAATGCATGTGGCAAACGCCTAAATAAAGATTAAATATACATTTTTTGTACATACCCGCCTATATACTTATAATTATAGAAAATAAGAACGAACATTAAACATCTATTTCCCTGGGATATAAAAAAATAATTAAAGCATTTTATTTTATTAGACTATTATTAATTTAAGGGGTTTTACGACTCTTGTGAGAGTCATTAGATAACAGAAGAAAATTAATTATTTTTTTATGAGGCCTATGGGGGTGATTTGGCTAATTTTCTGGATCTGCATAACTCTTTTTACCGGAAGTTAATTTAAAATTAACTTTAAGAATAATGCAATGAATAAAAGGTAATTAATACCCAATATGCTCATAGAACGATAGATAGATAGATAATTTATGCACACCATTAAAAAATATAATAAACAAATGAGAATACACAATTAAATCAAAGGTACAATGGGCGGCCTTATCGCTAAAATCGATAGAAAAAGGACTAAGCTGCTACTAGCGGTACTTGGCTCATTTAGTTACACCAGAATTGTGCCATTTCTACCCATCTATATCCCAAATTTCACGAAGATCAGATCGACGCTTCGAAAGTTATCCTCGGACAAACAAACATAAATACAAACATACAACGCCGATTTGCTCAAGTCACGGTAATGTTATCTATATAGTATTTTGACTCGGCCATGTCCTTAAAATAATTACACCTGCGTGGTACGTAAACACGCGATAGGGCTGCCCGTCTTCAGTTAACACCGACCTCGCCGGCGAGGTCAACGAGTCCCTACAGTCGCCGCCTATACGAGGTACAGACATGTACCCGGGCGTTTCTCTCCAATCCCCACCCCGGCAACTGCCCAAGCCGAGGCTCGTACCTAAGTGGTGCCCTTGCGCTAGTTGCCTAAATAACTTACTGGGCTGAGCGCCATCTGCGCTCGCCAAAAGTTCGGTTAAGCTGTCACGGCCTCAGAGGCCAACAGCGAGTATTGTCCATTTGAAAAAAAACCCGTCTTCAGTATTTTGATTTCATCTACCTACTTGAATTTCTTTCTAGTTTTGTGATTATATAATTTATACATAAAAAAATGAAATTCGTTGTGAATGAAATAGGAAGTGTTCAATAAAACTACATGTGTGTTTTTTTAATTAGTAGATTTAATAAAAAATCCATCCTTATAAATTTGATACCGAAAAATATTTGCGCCTCGACTGAAACATACGAAAAGCTTTATTATTAAATTTAATAGTATAAATAATTCGCATTCGCATAAATAGTTTAATTAAAACATTATCGTGCTGCGGCGTATTCGCGACTGGTTGGGTACCGAGTGGGTACCGAAGACGAGGTGCGTAGGTATGACTCACGTTCCGGCCGTTTGTATGAAGACAGAATACTGTATAGATAACATTACCGTGCCCAAGCTAATTTGGAGATATCGCTTCGCTCGATCAATTACTGTAATGACAATTTATCCTTTAACGGAAAGGAGTAGATCTTGGCCACTAGCTCATACGGATTTGTACTTAGCCAATTAAACAAGGCAATATCCAGCTATTGTCTGGAATGCATTGTTCTAAAGCCTTGCTCAAAGCTTCATGCCCGTCTTATCAACGATGCTTGTCAAAGGTACGGTACGTCTTATCACTTGATCGAACTTGAGTACCTACGTCAACGGTCCGGTGACGAGCTGATTGACCTGAAAATTATCTTACGAAGACTTTAATGAAACGCTTTTCTCTATAAAAGAGGAAACGTTTTTTCTGCTATTTGATCCGATCTCGGCGGTTTTCAGAGTAGTATTAACACGATAATCATTGCCAGATGTTTTTCATTTAAAGTTTTCCATACTCACAAAGTTTCCTGAAAGTATGATTTATAAAAGCTGCAATTGTTTCAGCTTTTTTAAATCATACGTTATGCCTTGTTTTTTCAAATTGAGTACAAATAAATTGTATTATCAGACAAATACTGATTAAAACGGATATTTATCACGTACGAGTATGTACTCGTACCTGTTTTATTTGTTATTCCGACGTTTGCGCTGTGTTACAACAGCCGTGGTTAAGGGTGGACTGACATTAATTTAAATCACGGGTAAGGCTTATTTTTTTAACTTAATTACCATGGATTTTTTTAAATTTTCAATCTACCTTAATACGAGTATCTAGTCCTAAAATATCAATGAAACAGCCCGTATAAAATAGGCAAACAAATGATATTAATTCATCATGTAACCAACTTACATGATGAACTAACATTTTTTTTTTTACTAACCTATATTGTCCCACTGCTGGGCAAAGGTCTCCCCATCTCCCCTCCATCCATCACGGTCCACAGCCAAATCTGACCAATCTGGTTTGAATGCATCCAGGTCATCTCTCCATCTTTTTCTGGGCCTACCACGGCTTCGTCGTCCGTTCGGTATCCACTGGGTGACTAGATTCGCCCATCGTTCTGGATGCATTCGAACCACATGGCCTGCCCAATCCCATTTTAAGCGGGCGGTCTTAATGCCTAAATCTGCTATGCCGGGTTTGGCTCGTAGGTCGGTATTTCTGACTCGATCGATTCGCTTCACTCCAAGGATGCTTCTCTCCATCGCTCTCTGGCAAATCTTGAGTTGGGACTTTTGTGCTTCTGTCAAGGAGCAAGTCTGAGCTCCGTAGGTCAATATGGGCAGGATACACATGTCGATGAGTTTTCGCTTCAGTGTCAGTGGAAGGGAACCCTTCATAAGCTGCTTCAGGACCAGTAGCTCCTCCAAGCGTTTTCAATGCGGCGATGATGAACTAAGTTCATCGACGGATGAATTAACATAAAAAATAAAATAAAATACCTGTTATATTGATTTACCTTATAAATTGTTTATTGGAAATGTATCGATTACTGGATAAATATTCAAGCTACCGGTATTAAACCATTATGTGTTTTACATTATTGTCGTGAATGCGGTGACAGACTGTATACATTTATTTATTGTGTAGACATCGTCCCTTCAACATAATTAGTTTATAATTGCCACATCTAATATTTATAAGCAATTTTTTTTAAAGATGTTATGACATAATGACTGAGACAAGCGTGAATGAATGCTGGAAGGGAGGCCCTGCAGTGGAATTCATCATCATCATGATCCACTTGACTTCATCCACTGAGACGAATTTGGGCCAGTTTACCCAACTTCGTAAACAATCCCTGTATTGTATAGGCATCCCTTACTTTCTGTCATCCATCACAATCCTAAGTTAGTCTCATCCATGTATGGGTACATTCTATAGCCTTCAACGCATCGGCGATCCAGCTCACCACAGGACGTTCAACTCTAAAGACTAAAAACAATTATTAAAATCAAAGAATACTTCGTACATATTTGTAAAAGCGTGCTTAGTAACAATTGTTATCTGCCCCTACGGCAGGACCGTAGGGGCAGATAACAATTCAACAACAACAGAGTTAGTGCAGAGTTAGTGTCGTTTCTTGACGTTAAAGTTTTAAATAATTTCGCTTGGAGACCTGAGATTATGTTTTGTGAAGTTAATTTCACAACTAGTTGTCTAATAAAACTTATGCCTATCATCAAAGTTTGGGATATTTTGTAAATATAACCCCCAAGACAAATTAAATTAGGACTTAACTCCGAAGACTTCTCATAAACAAGATATCTCAACGTTTCGTGAGACCTTGATACACGCTTGCCAAAAACTAATCAGAATTTATGAAAGATCTAAAAAATAATTATAAACTAGTGGTTCGCCCCGAACTGAGATCTCGCGAGTCTCCCTTAAAAACAAAAAAAAAAATTCTTTATCTTTGACTATCAAAATAGTGCCACGAAATAAATAACCAATTAACTTGACCTACAGTTTCATTTAAATTACAGGTAACGGGAGGTCATGCATATTGGTCATTCTTTTTCGGGGTAGAAATTGCAGTAATTCTGGATTTTAGACTTTTGCCTTTATTTGTGTCTATAAAGCTACACGCATACCAAATTTCAGCACTTTGGGATCACTGGTGTACCCTGTGAATTTTGTCAAAGTTCAGTTTTTATCATGGCTAATAACAGAAACTACAAGGTTTGAACTAAAACTAAAAACGCGGTCGAAATGTACTCACAAAGACCTTTTATTAGACATGCTATTTGACCAAATACCCCACTTGAACCCCAATATCTCAACAAGTCCCCAACGTTTTTAGCTCATTTAGTCACACCAAAACTATGCCATCACTACCTACCTATGTATCAAATTTCACGATGATCGGATCGACGCTTCAAAAGTTATCCTCGGACAAACATACAAACATACATATGTACATACAACGCCGATTTACCCAAGTTGATTTGGAGATCTCGCTTCGCTCGATCAGTAAATATTTGGTTATTTTCAAAAAAGATCAATACGAAAAGACATTTTTAATTTTTTCAGATTTTTCAAAAATCAGCCCAGATATCAATAGTAAATCGTGTTTGTTAGTTTGTAAGCTGACATTTCTAATCAGATGTTTGGGTCGGTTCAGCCTTGTTTTTCCTTTAATCTAGCTTTGAGTTAAACCCGTTTAACATCATTTTGCTGCTTTGTTTTTGTATTGCTCATTCCTTTTTTAAAATCCAATTGCGTCCACTTTGCGAACCTGAACATGAAATGCTTTATTTTTGTTGGCACATCACGTACCAAACTAAACGTTTGCCGTTGATTAGAACAAATATTAACTTTTTTACTTGTTAGCTGAAAGCACAAACTAAATAATAGTAATGACAGATGGAAGTTTCACTCTGGCCTATGAGAGATCACTGAAATAGATTACTGTTAGAAAAGTGCTAAGATTGAACACAAGAAGGAAAGATCTTGATGCTCCACTATGTCCAAAATTAAATTTTGCGATGCATGGCTGTCGGTATCAAGCAGTTAAATTATACAACTCTCTACCCATTGACTTGAAAATTATAGATAGTCCAAATACATTTAAGACCAGACTAGAAAGCTTTTGCTGGAAGGGAGTTTTTATTCAGTGGATGATTTCAAATTACAGTGCAATTCAAAATGATTTAAGTAATTCTATTAATTTATGATTTTTTTTTATTATCTCTTTGACATTGTTATTTAAGGTTTGTATTTTGAATTGTGTTAGTTTTATTGAATTTTTTGTTTAATGTGTATGATTATTTAATTTAATGTACATGTATTTCAAATACAATTAGTTGATTGTTTTATGAATAAATAAATGAAATGAAAATTAAATGAATCACTGTTAGAATTTACGACAGAGTTGATCAGTAGGCACAATGTGATCCAATACAATGTACAATACAATTCAATATTTACAATGTGATTCAATACTTGCAAGTACAATATGATTCAACAGTTAAAATTTGATTCAATAATAGGTACAATGTGATCCAGCCTGACATCTGATTTGATCTATTTTAAAGCCCATGATGATAGATCGGTTCATTGACAATTGTTAAATTGAATACAACGCAAAAGAGAAGGCAGATTCTTAATACTCTTTCTCGCATTCCGGCAATACTTTAATTTAAATCCAGTACGTTAAAGCTCATTTTACATTGAAGCTTGATTTTAAGTGAGTCAGGGGTATCTGAGGGTCTGATTGATTGGATTACATTGGGTTGATCAATGCCCTCTCGTTTTTGTTCGGCGTGATACGGAAAATGAAGGTAATCGAGTGCTTTATTGAGCTTTATTTTGTGACTTTGATATTTTTTACTTTCGTTTCCAAATTTCTACCGCAATACGATACTAATCTAAAAAGCCACTTCTAGCAAATCTAATCTAAATTGTAGAAAACAATTAACAAAAATATGTTTATGATCATCATCTATCTGCTCCTAAAATACATTGAGTAAGGTTAATGAGTAGTAGAGTTTCTTGTGAAAGGGCTCGCCCGTAGAAGTAATAGAACCATACCTATTTTTACCCCCAAGCATCATCGCTGTTTCGGTTTGAAGGTTATGACTGGTGAAATCACAGGCACCTGAGGCTTTACATCTGTATGCCTTAAGTTGATTGACGCAGAGCAGTACATCTTAGGGCATGCATCTAAGGCGCATAACATACGAGGCAATACTGTATTATAAATAATAATAATAAATAAATATGGCTGGACATTTCACACAGCGCTCTCTAGCCCCAAACTAAGCATAGCTTGTATGGGAACCAGATAACTGATAGACTACTTATATACTTAAATACATACTTATAATATATAGAAAAACATTCAGATCCGGAACAAATATCTATCAGATCATACAAACATTTGTTCCGCAGTGGGAATCGAACCCGCTACCTCCTGCGTCTCAGTTGGCTATTCGCCCACTGTACCAAAGAGGTCGTCTATAATTAAATATTATAGACTAGCTGTTGCCCGCGACTTAGTACGCGTTACACTACTAAATGTGTAGGTAACCTAGAAATAAAGCTAAGCTCGCTGTTGCAACTTGACTTGATACCCCATTTTTATCTCACGGGACCTGATTTATGAGATAAAAAGTAGCCTATGTGGTAGTCCAGGTACATACAAAATTTCATCGAAATCTCTTCAGCCGTTTCAACGTGATTGAGTGACAAACATGCAAATAAATAAACAAACATCCAAATTTTTGCATTTATAATATTAGTGAGACGATGGTTACCGCTTAATATCAGGTGGGCAGCTTGTTCCATCTCCAAGGCGTATAAAAAAAAGTTCGCTGTATTATTCTAGCAGTAGGCGTATAGCCGGCTGAGACGCAGGAGGTAGCGGGTTCGATTCCCGCCACGGAACAAATGTTTGCATGATCTACAGATATTTGTTCCGTGTCTGTGTGTTTTTCTATATATTATAAGTATGTATTTACAAAAAAAAAGTATATAAGTATTCTATCAGTTATTTGGTTCCCATAGTACAAGCTCTGCTTAGTTTGGGGCTAGATAGAGCTGTGTGAAATGCCCAGCAATATTTATTATTATTTATTTATTCTTCTATCAGTCACATCTCAATACTCCCTTTCATACCCATATCAGATTTAACACAATCTATTATTTTCTTTGACTTCTACTTTCTTATCCATCCACATTCATCTTTAAAATCCTTCTAGTCATATTAATTTCATCTCTCCGCACAATATAAATATATAACTCTAACAGTATCAAAGAGTAACTAAACACTCAATAAAACTTATTTCCCAACAACTTTGTACGTTTATTTTTCAATCTCCAGAAAACGTGTCGTTGTCCAGAAAATGTGAAACGCAAGACGTTCCATCAAGATTTTAAACTTAGGTGAGTTTTACATCATGGTAACGAGAAAACTTCGATTGAGCTTCAGAAATTCATTAGGACACGCAGACGTGAAACGAAATTACCGAGCTGAGGAATACATAAAGCGGACGAGCGGACGAAACTAAAAAGTCCGCTCTGTATTTTTGAACAACGTACAGTCTTTATTTAGATAAGTAAGTTAAAGACATAAATTTAAATTTTTTTAAATTCGATGTTTTTTATCGAAAAAACTATGTAAAAATCAACTATTTTTGTGTACTTTTAAAGATGTTTATGTGTAAAATCTTGAATCAACTAACATGTGTAACATCTTAAAAATTCAAGGTAAGTTTTAATAACACACACTTAACATGATTTAAGAAACAGCTGATAGGAAGGTGGAAAGAAAAGTTCACTATTCACAGGGTACACCAGTGACCCCACAATGCTGAAATTTGGTATGCGTATAGCTTTAGTGACACAAATATAGGCAAAAGTGTGAAATCCTACCCCAAAAAAGACTAACTAATTAACATAAACTCCCGTTACCTGTAATTTGAATGAAACTGTAGGTCAAATTAAGTGGTTATTCATTTCGTGGCACTATTTTGATAGTCGAAGATTAGGAATAATATGTTTTTGTTTTTATTGGAGACTCGCGAGATCTCAGTTCGGGGCGAATCACTAGTAACGTTAATTAAGCTAAAAACGCTACTCGAAACTTATAAAAATAAAATGTAACCTAAAGTAGGTACTTACTTTGTGTTATGATACTTAAGATAAGCTTTGACTGGCATTACATAAGAATAAGCATTACATGACTGCTTCATAGTCGGTTATAGTCTAAGTCCGCTAGAAGAACACAGATTACCCGACACGCGCTCATAAAAAGTAAGAGGAAGTTGGAGCGCAGCCAGGCAGAGCCACCACTCAAGTCATAAGAACATTCCTTAATTAATTCTCAAAGCCTAATTTTCAGTGATATTTCACTGATTTAACTTTGCCAATATCTGATATGGAACCTGATTTATCACTTCCGGTATTGATTCATGATTACAAGTTTTGATGGAGATGTTTAATTAAGTTAAGATTAATCTTAGATGAGTTTTGAGTAAAAGCTCTATAACAAAATTTTATAACTTTTGAAGAAATTGTTTAACGATAAAACTTAAGAACATAATTTTTATCTAAAAATAAACTATTATATTTAAACGAAGTTGGCTTTTCTTCTAATTCTTAGGTACTTCTTCAGAGTTACTCAACTTTCATTGTAAAAATATGTAACTTCAGGAGCTAATGTACAATAACTTCATCTGAGTTTTAGACCGCCCATAGATCACCAACGTGGCCTGATGACTCATTATAGCGCGAACTAGCAACTTAACATGACTTTCAAAATACGAAAGCGCTCTGATGTAAATATATTTTCATAGAAAGCTGAATGGCAGTGTTCAGGGTAGAAAGCTCGAAGAACTGTAGATCATTGGGGCACTAGTGGAAACTCTTTCTCACGTGGAAACCTCGCACCGGAAAGCGCAGCGTAGGACGGCCCCCAACTAGATGCAAAGACTAAATAAAAGTTGCTGAGAGCCGTTGGGTGCATGCTGCAAGGTTGCCAAAGACACCTATAGGGGAGGCTTATATTCAGACATTGTATCCAGCAGTCCTTTAGGCGGATATAATGATAATAAATATATAAGTATTTTGATTTTTTTATAATAATAGGTAATACTAGTGGTTCTGTGAGAACAGTAGACCTCGCGTTTCAAATTCAAAAATAAATTTGCGCAACAAAATTAATGAAGAAAGTCCAATTTTAAATCAAATTTTAGTTGCTTGAATTTTCAAATAGGCTTACCTATACAGGGTGTTTGGTAATATACTGACGATATTCAGGAGATGCTTTCTCAAAACATAAAACGATTACTCGAAAAAAAAAAATATATTAGTTATATTATCAAATTTTAAAGAAAATCGACTAAGTTTAGGTGATTAATTCGATATAAAACTTACTGCCTACTCTTGCAATCGACATCCAAAAATAAAGGCCGTAATCCACAAAAGCGTAGATTTGCTATTTATATCCTCTCTCTACGCGCTCTCTGCTTACAACGTCGCTGCGAATGCGCTGTAGAAAATAAGACATCGCCGCTTGACCGTTTTCACTAAAGTTTTCAAAATTACGTCGTTTTTCTTTAAGATTTGTTATTAAATATAAGTACTTAGTAATTTTTTTTCGAGATGTTTTTTTTATATTTTGAGAAACTGTCTCTTGAATATCGTCAGTACCCTATATAGACTTTTGAGCAAAATATTGGTATAAGTTTTAGCGATTACTCGCGTAATCGCGTCGTCGTCCCAGGAGCTCTAATCTGGTGTCTATGGGTTCGTCTCGTGAAGGCGGAGAGGACTGTGTAGTCTGATTGGTAAAGGTAAATATAAATTTCTGAAAAAATTTCAACAATTGAAATCAGTTCATATATAACGTTACATCAAACTTACCCCACTTTCCTCCACTTTAGTCTAATTACGAAACTTTCTTAGCAGTACTCACTTCTTTAAATTCCTTTAGGATTTTTTCCGCAACATCTTGTGTAGAATGAAGTGCCTTAGTGTGCCTCTCAAATTTGATTGAAATCCGTTGATAAATAACACTACAGCAAACTTCCCCCTCTTTGCTCCCCTATTTCATCCCCAATCAAATATTGCGATCGACTAAAAAATTTTAATAAATCAAGAAACTTGTGTACCAATTTTCGTCAAAATCGGTTGAAAAATGCGACCTGTAGGAGAGAACAGACTGACAGACAGGCAGCCGGACAAAAGCGATTTTGGCCAATCTCGAAACACTTCGGTCGCTACGCTCACTCGGTAATAATGTCAGCACATACTAATAAAATATTTAGATTTAAATTTAAACTAGTTTCAAAATGATATTTGTTTCAGATATTTTCTTCTTTCGCGATATGTACCTTTTTTATTTGTTATTCCTACGGTTCGATTGTGTTTAATAGCAACAGTTATTAAATACCCGTTTAAATTAGTAATTAAATAAATATATTGTCCAGATACAATGCCTTTTCCTAACAAGAAGTAGATTTGCAATGTCATTTGACAAAAATGTGAAATATTGCAGAACCGTGTTAATAAGTAATTCCCCTAAAGATATAAAACAGAAACAATGAGAGACTTTCTGAGAGAAATGAAAACGACTTTGTCTTAATGGAGTATCTTCACAATGACGTCTGTGGCCTGGGGTAGAGATGGATAGACGTAACGTGCGTGTTTATGCTTAGTACTGTCCTAGTTCCGGCCATGGGTCATGAGCAGGGGTCGGAATAGGTAGATTTTATAAGTACCAATGATATATTCGAAACTTTCTTAACTAAGTTACTAAAAAATAAAGTGTCAGTTTTGTTTAATTTTTCCATCCCTCTCATCTCTCTGAGCTGAATTAAACGTATAAGGATTCAAATTATTCAGTTACCAAGACTAAAGTTCTATGAAAAACATTAAGTCCTAGTGTAAAGTACCCAATTCCGGACCCCCGGAATTTTGTATTCGAAATTACTATGAACCTTCAAAATTGTTCTTATTAAAGGATTGCTAGCCAACTACTGGAGAAAGACCAAGAACTGGGTGTTTGTGCTTCTTAGTTTTGTGTTCAGCGTAGTTATAAAGAGTTTTAGAAGACATTTATATCAATCCCAGATCCCTGTATTCCGGTATTCCTGATATGCCGGTATTCCTGATATGCCGGTAAAGCATATCCATATTAATATTTCGTAGCCAATTTGGCATCATTTGGTACTTATAAACTCTAGCTATTCCAATCTCTGGTCATGAGTGTCTTTTTTTCTTAGATATGTACCTTTTCTCTTTTAATTTTGTCATCTTTCGGTCTCATTACGATCTTGAAAGGTAAAACCTTGGAATTACGTAACACGTCACATTGAGATTATTATAATATGTTTATAATAATGATTTTGATTATGTTATTTAATTACGGCATTGATCTTCCAAGACCTGGTATTATAAAGTTATTTTTAATACATCCGTGGTGCTGTGGGCGAATAGCAGACACAGGAGGTAGCGGGTTCGATTCCCGCCCCGGAACAAATGTTTGCATGATCTACAGATATTTGTTCCAGGTCTGGTTGTTTTTCTATATATAATAAGTATGTATTTACAAAAAAAAACTATATTAGTATTCTATCAGTTATCTGGTTCCCATAGTACAAGCTCTGTTTAGTTTGGGGTTAGATAGGGCTGTGTCAAATGTCCAGCAATTATTTATTTATACCCGCCGGTAATAGATCAATCGTGCGGTGAATCCTTACTAAACGAATTATAATAATATAAACAGGTTTAATTTGTATGTTTGTAATGGGTAATCTCAGAAACTACTGAACAGACTTAAAATATTATTTCACATTGTCCTATTTTATATTTTATTTTGATGCAAATCCGTAAGAAGCCGGGGTACATTCAATAGTATGAAATTAAGTAATTCATACTGTTTTAAAGATAAAAGGGTATATCTATTTGGTTTTTAAACGGAGACGTAGACTGAAAATTGTCTAGAAAAAACTTTTCGCCGATATTGTTATATTACGGCCACATTATAGGAATTCGGCAAATGTTTGTATTGTCTCTATCAATGTGTATAATTTATCACATAAAAGACTGAAACACACCGTGAACAGTCACCGAATCCCGATAATGTGGCCGCGTCATTACGATCCCGGCTGTTCGTGAATTTCCGATGAAATCGATTCGAATCTACTTTCTGAAAATAAATAATGATGAAACAAAAACCTTATTATTATAAGAAACAAATGATTTTCTCGAAAACAGGGATCAGTTACCACCTTAAAATAAGACTTAAAATCGCGCGTCGACTTTAGATAACATGAATATTTGCTGCCCAATATTTTATTATAAGTGTCCCGCTTTATTACTGAAGCAATAAGGCTTAAATTCCTTCATTTTTTGTTTTGGAAAGTATAGAATTATCTTTGTACCTTCACGCACGACACATTTCTGTGAGAAATGTTAAGAATTTGTGTCGACACGTGAACATCTGGCGAGGAGGCTGTATAGTGTTTCTTGATGGTAAGGACATCTGTAAGACCTTAAAATAATTCAATTTAGGCTAGGCGTAGGCTGTGGGTACTAACATACACGATTTTAATGTAAAATACTTAGCATTCCGGTGTTGGGTTTATTGCGAAGATAAGTTTCGTGTAGCTGTACTCGTCTTTTCGGTTGCCAACGTGATGTTCTAACATACTTATAAATAATATACAAAAGTTACTACTATGTACTTCCACAGCATTATGTCATACGGTATACTGCTGTGGCTGTGCTTTTATGGACACCACCGTATTCTTAGGTATAACCCTAGATAATAAGCTTCATTGGGGCCCTCACATTGATGGGTTGTCGAAGACTTAGTTCTGCGCCATACGCAGTCAAAAAGATCCGTCTTTTTACAGACGTAGACACAGCTAGACTAGTTTACTTCAGCTAGTTCCACAGCATTATGTCATACGGTATACTGCTGTGGGGGAGTGCTGCAGATATAAACACCGTTTTTGTGCCGCAGAAGAGGGCATTCGTGCAATTTATAATAGGGACCCCAGAGAATCATTACGCCATAAGTTTAAAGAAATAAATGTTATGACATTCCCTTGTCAATACATCTATGAAAATCTGATGTATGTTCACCAGAATATTAATTTGTTTAAGAAAAATAGCGATTAATCATAATTTTAATACTAGAAATAAAGATAAATTCGCTGTTGCCACTTGTAGACTCCATAAAGTTAATAAATCGTTTAAAGGGCAAGGTGTACGCTTTCTCAACTCCTAAGGGATGTACAAAAATTGACAATTAATAAATTTAAAAACGTAATTAAACTAAATCTTTATAAAATAGCCTACTATAAAATATCGGATTATTTAGATGATAGAAGCTTGGGATTGAAATTGCTCCAACTCGTTCAAAATGTTACAATTTAGACGTAATTTATTTTCTGTATTATGTATTGTAAAAGGATCATTAAAAAAAACAACCAGCCTTGTTCTTGCCTTTCTTTCCGGGCTTGGTCGCGAAGGAACAGGCAGTAAAATTGACGTTTCAAAGTGATCCTTGTGATTTTAATTAATAAAAATATTTGACTTTGACTGACTAATCTAATTTGGATGTTGTTTAGTTTATAATCTGGAATAGCAAGATCCAAATTATGAACATTTATTTTTTTAACATATTTTATGGCAAATTTTTTTACACCTTGGGTTACATTATTGAAGTTTCAGTAGGGATTTCTAATTTTTTCTAGCAATAAATATAACCTGTGTTACTCAAGGATAATGTAGCATTCTAATGGTGAAAAGATTTTCGAAATTTGACCCGCAGGTTTTGAGTTTATTTGTTACAAACGTACAAAACTTATAACATTTAAAAAAATATATATTATTAATTTTTCATTTAAAAAAATATATATTATTAATTTTTTGAGTAAGTATGTGATCCCTGGCTCCTAAGTCAACGTATTACGTATTGCAATCCAGCAGGGTATTCCAGCCAGTGTCTTGGGGGACACTTTGATCTGATAGTGTTCAGTAAAGCTATCTAAAGATCGTTTGGAACGGTATTGTATGATTCAACTGTACCTTTTATATTTTTAAAAGAGATATGTAAGTAATAATTATATTTTTTCTGTTATTAAATATTTATTATTACAAGAATGCCAAAAATAATTTAAACATCTTCCAAAGTTAACTTTAGCTATATCTATATCTATTAATCTATTTATGAACGTTTCACTAAACCATGAATGTTACATTTGAAACATCACACTATCAGTCTAATAACTCTAATAATTAAATGCGAAAGTTTGGTTGTCTGGTTGTTTGTTACTCAATCACGTCATTACACCTTAATCAATTTCAATGAAATTTGATATGTCGATAGATTATGACATAGATTGACACATATAAGATATGACACATAGGCTACTTTTCATTGACAAAACACGTGTGCGAAGCCGCGAGCGAAAGCTAGTATTATATTTAGTTATGATTAGGGGCATATTAATTGTAAAATGTGAAATCTTAAACGTAGTGACTGAAACAAAACCAGTGGTTCAGAGAAAAACCCGTAAACGACCGTATAAGTTTATTAAGAACCGCTAAGATAGACCTTGTAAAAGTTGGTGGAGTAACTTTTTCCAAAAGAGTAAGTTCCTTCGTCCTGTTCAAAAGCAAAATTTTCTCAAAAAAGTTGAAAAAGCTTTAGAATTTAATAAGCAAGGGGCTATCTAAAGAGATTATATACAGCCTTCTGCATTTTCTAATTGGGCACATGTGTACGTAAAAGTTTATCGTATGTTTTGATAATTAAGTTTTTATGTAGCGGAGACTAGTAAGTAACAATAATATGCCTTTCCATGTTATTTTGCTAGGAAATTGCCTTATTTATTTAAATATTTCAACCTACTTTTTTTTATTTAATGGAAAAGGGGTTTTTATAAATTCAAGTTTACTTGGTTTCTGAGTCACATGAGATGGAACACCAAAGTCTCGAACACCGCCGTAAAGTTGCAAGCCTATCGATCTTTTATAGAATACATTTTGGGGAATGTGCTCAGGAACTATACGATCTGATCCCGCCATCTCCCTTCCATCAAAGGACAAGCAGGCGCACGGCTCAGTACCATCCGTACCTAGTCGATATACCACCCATTCCCACACACCGTTTTGGTTCTACTTTCTTGATGCATACAGCTAAGGTATGGAACACTTTGCCGTCGTCTGTTTTTCCTAAAGAATACAATCCGGGCCTCTTTAAGGTAAGAGTAAATAGATTTCTTCTAGATCTTCGTGCTTCATCTTAGACCACATCATCACTTACCATCAGGTGAGATTATGGTCAAATGAAGTTCTATCGAATTAAAAAAAAAACTGCTAAATTAACAAAATATAAGTAGAAACGGATTCAGTGCGCAAGTTCTACCCGTAATACATTTATAACATGAGATGACGTCACAATCATAAGCCCATCTGATGTAAATTGGTTACCACTGTCGCAGAGTCGCAGAGGCCCAAAAAAACAGACTGCAGCATTTGTTTCGATTCAAACGCGCGTGCATAGTAAGAAAACACTCGTCGATTACCCTGATACATACAGGTAAAACGTGTCCATATCCTACGACCTCCATGGCGCAGTGTGCAAATAACTGTCTGAGACGAAGCGATTGCGGGTTCGATTTCTGTCGCGGAACAAGTGTTTGTACGTTATTCAGATATTTATTCCAGATCTGGGAGTTTTTCTATATATTACAAGTATGATCTACAGATATTTGTTCCGGGTCTGGTTGTTTCTCTATGTATTATAAGTATGTATTTACAAAAAAAAAATGTATATTCAGTATTCTATCAGTTAACTGGTTCCCATAGTACAAGCTCTGCTTAGTTTGGGGCTAAATAGCGTTGTGTGAAATGTCCAGCAATATTTATTATTTATTTTATGTAGGTATTTATAAAAAATATTATAAATTATAAGTACATAATCTGGTTCCTACAGTACTAGGCTTAGTTTAGGGCTAGATAGCACTGTGTGAAATGTCAGGCATTATTTATTTATTTTATGCTAATATATACCTGGGACTGGGCGGGTCATGTCACTCGAATGCACCCTGAAAGGTGGACTAAGATCTTCACCGACTGGCAACCTACAGGACGACGGCAACGAGGCAGACCGCGAAAACGTTGGCGCGACGATCTGGATGGGTTCCACTCTGACTGGCAGGAGATTTCTGGAGAACGCAAGGAATGGAAGGAAATGGGGGAGACCTTTGACCAGCAGTGGGACATTATAGGTTATTGAAAAAATATATACAGTCAAAACCGTTTATGGCGACATCGTTTAGAACAACATACCGGTTAAATTGACCAAAATCAAAGGTCCTGGCTGAATGTTATATGACCGCCTTATCGAAAACATTGGTTTTTACGACATTGTTTACTACGACATACCGCATTAAGCGACCACATTTGGTTAATGTTTTCGGAAAATTATATCTGTAGAACGACCGGCTCAGCTGTATTGTAAACAATTTGAATAGGTAACTGTATCCACAACTGGCACAGTATAATAGTCAATGGCTATTATCGTAAAAGTAAACAAAGTTTAGGGTCTTTTGTAATTCTTAGAAACAAAGCACATGCATGCCGTAGCCTCAAGGCCCGCTTCGTTATATCTCTTAAGTCAGTTTGTTACTTATCTTTATACAAGACGCACCAAAACATATTGTTGAGTTAACTGTGTAAATTGTAACATGTCGCAAAAAAGAAAACAAATCAATATCGAAGAAAAATCGCGTATTATTTCAAAGCTAGAGAAAGGAATTACATATACATATTATCTTTCCTATTAATACCTGTCACCGGTTGTTACAACTATCGGTTTTTACGACTCAATATGAGTAGTCCCTTCGATGTCGTTATAACAGATTTTGACTATGCATTTTTTGGAAAATAAATATGTATATCGAATCTTGAATCTAATCTTATTTTATAATAGTAATATCACCGGCACCCACACTTTATCCCTAAGTAAAATAATCTAATATTAACAGTTGGGTAACAAGGCTTGCAAGATTAGACCCTACTGGACCTAATTACTAATTACGTGACTATGTTAAATTAAAGCTTATTAAGACATAAAATTGTATCAGACGCGACTTTAGACACAAATATGTATAATATATCCGCTCAAGTAATTTGGTCAATTAATGTTTTTTTGTTTTAATCGGAGACTCGTGAGATCTCAGTTCGGGCGAACCACTAGTAATGTTATATTAGCTTAGTATAACTCGTGCGCGATAACTTGGGACCTGCTAGGAATGCGACTCCCCGACCGCTTCCCCTGTACTTCCCCGATGCGCCCGTATTGTACCGTTCGCATCACTATTTTTTACTATTAACTACAGGTATTACCGCGGGCGGCTGCTTGTTATGTTCGCTTTTTTGCGGGCGGTACAAACACGCCAATATGACGTCCGTCACCGCGCTCAGGTCCCAACTTATCGCGCACAATACCTACTTATTCTTGTATTATTTTTGTTTTTAATTTAATACAAAGTTAACTTTCTATTAACGAATAATGAATCTAGTCTTATAGGAAGTTGCTGTACAATTTGTATACTTATAATGTACTTATAGAAAAATATCCCAACACGGAACAAATATCCGTAGAACATGCAACTATGGATTAGATTACCACTGCCAATGATTTATCGTATTTATCTGCATCTCTTTTTAGGGTTCCGTTTTGAGGTAAAAGGTAAAAAAAGGAACACTCAAAGATCACTCTCTTGTCCATCTATCCATCAGTTTGTCCGTATGTCACCACCGATTTTTTTTAGTTTTTTCTAACTGATGAGCAAAACCGTATTACTATAACACACATAAGTCGATAGATTACTTGTTTTGTCGTATTGCATCTCGTTTCACTTGTTTTCTCGGATGGTTAAAACTGTTTTTTTTTTTTACAAATTATAGGCTAGCGCTTGACCACGATCTCGCCTGATGGTATGCGATGATGCAGTATATGATGGTATACGCTTGCATAGAAGAAACCTATTCACTCGCGACTTGAAGACCCCTAGGTTGTAGGTATTAGGAAACACAGACTCAGGCAAGGCGTTCCACTCCTTGGCGGTGCGCATAATAAAGGTGGAAGAGTACCGCTTTGTGCGTATGGGAGGTATGTCTACCATGTAGCGGTGGCGCATCGCGGAGCGTCTGTTTGTCCGATGATAGAATGGGGATGGTAGGATCAGGTTCAAAAGCTCCAGTAGGTTGAAATCTGAAAATCGGTGTTTGCTCCTGAAGCAAAATTATCTGCTAAATTATGACCAATTTGTCACACCGCAATCCACATATTTTATTATGTTATTTTTTATTCGTTATGTTTATTTTTATATCTTTTGTCTGTTTCGTGCTTTCTTTATATATACAATGTTTGTTAATAAGTCTTTTTGTAAATATTATTATGTATATGTTCGATGTTACAAATAAACGCAATATCAATATCAACATGCAAATATTTGTCCCGCGGCGGGAATCAAACCCAATAACAGTCTCTAAAGTTCAAGGCCAAAGGTCAAGAAACAAAACAAGGGCAGGTTGTGGCTTCTCTGCCCGGAAATAGGGCTTTCACGAGTACAACCTATGAACAAATTGGCCACAGCGTTCCAGGCTGAGACACTCGGACTCCTCTTGGCAGCAACAGAAATATCAACAACAATTGCGTCTGCTCCTCACTCATCAACTGTAAACCAGAAGGCAGATAATTCATAACAGACAGCGCCGCACTTATTAATGCTCTCAGACGACCTGCCATTAGATCAAAATCTGTCGCGGAGTGCTATAGTGCTCTACAGAAATTGGCTGAGAAACATAGTGTAACCATCAAATGGACTAAAGCTCACGGTTCCTGTCCAGAGAACTACAAGGCAGACTCCCTAGCAAGAGAAGGAGCTTACACCAAACACAAATTATATTAATGTCTACAATCCGCCAACTGTGGAAATCAAAAACAGACTGAGGACGAATTCCGTGAAGGAGCACCAGAAAGACTGGGAACATAGAGCCGACTGCCAGCAGACAAAGACGATGCTTCCGGCAAAAAACAGAAAAACAACAAATGCCTTGTTAAAGATGAAACGCGAAGATCTAACGATGATGGTAGGAATCATCACGGGACACTGCGAACTTAACCATCACCTCTGGAAGAAACTAGCTACTCACGACACAGGGAATCCTAGTGTGAGGGCTAGTGTTCACCCACATATTACTTACCTACTTTTTTGAGATTATTTTCACCTTCTGGGTACTTACTTATCGTTTTAGAATCATAAACATTTACGTGGGTACGTGAATGGAACTTCTCTTGAAAAAGGAAAGTTCTATCCAAGTACCTACCTACCTACATTATGTCCTGCCACATGTACCAGAATAGGTAAACTTGTTTTACTTATATTGTTAACTTATACTGGTCTGTGGTCCGACCTACATTATGACCTATATTATGATATATCTGTTTTTATTACTATGATGTACTGTTATTGCCTTTAAGTTTCTTTTTAGTCTTAAATTTAGTATGTAAGTTGCATGTTCTTCTTTTTTTACATTATTATTATTCTTATTATCTTAAAGACCGGAGCCACGGACTGTGAACTTTGTCGCGGATGCCTTCGGGAGGAAGAAAGTGATACTTCATAGCACTGCCACAAACGACGCCAGACTGAGAACGGGTCTGCAAAGGGTCATCGAATCCTCATCCTCCACCAACACCGCTACTACATTAACAACATCCACGGGGACCCTGGAAAGCTGCTGCCACCAACCCAAAGTCCTACTCCGTTACTTCAAGGAGTTAGGATGACTGGGGTCAGTTTAGAAGGGGGGTAATGCACAATACACCCCAATGCGGGACGTCAGTGCAGTTCTGATTCCCAGTCTCTAAAGTTTGAATTTAGCGACCTAAAGTCGAGTCCGCTAACATGTCTAGTCTAGCTTTATCATGCACTTAGCCGTAAGTCCACGCCGCGAGGGAATACATAATCACAATACTCACTGGCTACTTCGTTGAAATTGCTAGGTAAGTGCGAACTAGCAAACTTAGTTACTTTAGTATTAGTACTAAAACTACATAATGAAGCATATAAAAACTTTATTATTTAAGACTAGTCCTCGCCCGTAACTTAGCTCGCGTGGTTTATCAATAAAAAGTTTCCTTCTTCTCAATCTATATAAATCGGTTCAGCCGTTTCGGCGTCAAGTCAAAGTCAAATATTTTATTCATTAAAATCACAGGGTTCACTTTGAAACGTCAATTTTACTGCCTGTTCCTTCGCGACCAAGCCAGGAAAGAAAGGCAAGAAACAAGGCTAGTTGTTTTTTTAATGATCCTTTTATAATACAGAAAATAAATTGCGTCTAAATTGTAACATTTCTAACGAGTTGGAGCAATTTCAATCCCAAGCTTCTCTATCATCTAAATAATATTTTATAGTAGGATTTTTTATAAAAAATTTGATTAATTACGTTGTTAAATTTGTTAATTGTCAATTTTTGTACATCCCTTGGGAGTTTGTTATAAAAGCGTACAACGATTTACCAACTTTATTGGGTCTACAAATAGCAACAGCGAGTTTATTTTTATTTCTAGTGTTAAAATTATGATTATCGCTATTTTTCTTACACAAATTAATATTTTTGTGAACATATTTACATTAGATTTTCATAGATGTATTGACAAGGGCATGTCATAATATTTCTTTAAGCTTATTGCGTGAAAGCGTAAACAAACTCACTTTCATATTTATAATATTAGTGCAATTTCTATGATGAAACAATCCAATTGAAACCCAGTTGGTCATGATTTTAGCATTTTTGGTCAACTTTAGTTAAGCGCAGCTTGGGCGAACCCTAATTGAAAAACTATCTGATAAAGGTAAAGGTTGCCGGGGGCCGTTGGGTGCAGGCCGCACAAGTTCAGCAGTGGACGTGCTATGGCAGCTATGATGATGATGATAATCTTCATAGATAGTATTTAGTTATATGTTCTAATACTTCAGTACTTATATTCAGTTCATAAAATAATCGACTAAACTCGCAACATTTTCCGAACGTCGATCCAAGCGGCCGTAACATTACCGGAATGACGTCATTATGACGGTATGAGCCGAGTGCAGTCAAAAGGCCCGTTTGCAATTAAATTTAATGCGATACTGTCTAAGACGATTTCACTACTGGACTTTGATATTACGCTCCAGAATTCATTTATCTACTTCCTTTTACAATGCTATATGAGCATGGAATAGAAGTATTAAATCTTTTCTGTAATATACCAGGAATACTTAGAACTAGTTATAAGAAATTATATTATTAAAGTGAAACTTTTATTACATCGTCTCAAACTTTGTCGTCTGTGTGTTGCATGTCGCGTGACGGCCGGCCGCGGAGAAGGGATAAAGTGAAAGGCACTCGTTAGAGCAGCCGAGGCTAATACGCCGGCGCCTATAGTTCGCATCAGCTGATTGTGTAGTGTATAGACTATTACTCTTTTGTGCCAACGAAAATTTTTAGTTAAATGTCAACACAATTGTGTAAAACAAAATAACAGGATGGATCCCAAAACCACGGACGACGCCAGCGTGGAAAGCCCAGTTTATAGAAATATTTATTTATGATACATAAGTAGGTACACACACCACAAAATAATAAGACACAAGCAATTATATAGAACCTAAGTTAAACCTAGCTTATAGTTTGATGAATAAATGAAATTAAATATAAATTATGTGACCATAAATCGGTCACCAGCATTTTTGGTGGTTTTGGCTCATTTTCAGTGCCACCGCAGTGTGGTGCAGCGGGCCCGTGACACCCGTCATTACGATACCTACTATTACCTCTACACTAGGTCTTTGTGAGTTTTTTTACTTCACTATACAATTTATAGCTAGATGTTGCAAAATATGGTCCTGTCACTAAACACTCCAAGAAATTTTACCGGTGCATTTAGAACGAGTACGCACCGCGGTAACGTACTCGAAATAAAATGAAATTTTTATGCTTTGATGTTTAGTGTTTGAACGTTTTTATTCAAGGGAAGGTTTCGCAAAATTATTAAGAGCTCTTATCCAGTCTGGTGCCGTTATAAAGCTTATTAATGCTCTCACCTACAAGCAATTTGACTTTTTATTTATATATTTAACCTTCCATAATAAATTTAACAAGTTGTAGGAATTTATGCGATAAAATCACTTTTTGTTTTTGATAGGCCTGATAAGGTCGCCTGCGTGAGAAGGCTATGCTTGGTGTTATACAAGATCGAATCAGAAATGAGGAGATTCGTAGACCAATGCTAATCCTTTGTACTATGTCTGTGACTTTAGTTTGATTGCGGATCTCCTTATTTCTGATTCGATCTTATAAATGAACTTCTGGCAGTGACCTTGACAATTAGAGATACAGTAAAATACCACTTCACAGTTCCATGTATCATCCACATGGGTTGGAATAAGTAGAGATTACCAGTAAGAAGTACCAAATGACATTAAATTAACTTCTACGAAATCTTAACAGGAAATCTGGGATGCGTTTCGTCCATACAAAAGTAGTCCCCCGTTTCCTCTCTGGATAGTGATACTAGAGCAAATATTTTTTTACCATACAATTTAAAAGTACCACGGTCATGTCCTAACGTTTAGTTTTTCTCCATAAATTGATTATTACAAGAGCTAGGAACCTTCTAAAGTCACAGAAATTGCTAATTTTTACTGCCCCTTTTCACACATCCAGCAAACAAATTTGACGAATATAAATAAAAAAAACGAAACGTACAAACGCCTTTACCCTTTTTATTGCATATTTGAAAAAAAAATCAGTCTAGTTTTGGAGGAGGAAACAGAGGACTACGAAACAGTGATTTCGTCTATTTTAAATAGGTATAATCAGTCCGACCTGCAGTTGTCTCTATCGCACGCACATAAGGCATATAGGGCACAGCGCGACAACAATAGATTTGTTAAATATCCAAATGTCTTGCTTCCCGGATTTCCTCTTAATATGGATATGCCTTTTAACCCCACCGTGATTTCCGGGATTGATGTAAATGTCTTCTAAAACTTTTTTACCTACTTTCATAAAAAAATATAGTTCCAGTTTTTGTTCGATTTTTCCATCTCTCTAATCTCTCTGAGCTGATTAAATGTATAAGAATTTAACTTTATTCAGTTACTAAGACTAAATTTCTATGAAATATTACATTAAGTCCTTCTGTAAAACTCCTAATTCCTCACCCCAGATTGATTTCAATATAAAAAATGTTAGTACTGCTCTAATTTTGTATTCGAATTTCGAAATTACTATGCACGTTCAAAATCTCATACTTATTCAAAGTTTATTAGCCAACTACTAGAGAAAGACCAAGAACTGGGTGTTGTGTGCTACTTAGTTTTGTGTTCAGCGTAGGTAAGAAGAGTTTTAGAAGACATTTATATCAATCCCTGAACCCGGTATGCCGTTATACCTGATATCCCGGTACTAAAAGGCATATTTATATAGGGTGTTTGATAATATACGCACGAAAATGAAAGAGGCTATTTTGATGAGCATAATAAATAAATATGTGAAATGTTTACCATAGAAATGTGAAATTTATTTTGGCATATAAAACAAACACTTTATTAAACTTATTTTGCGCTATTGCATAATTCTTGCAATCTAACCACAGATAGTACTGTATTGATAACGTCTCGAGATATCTCTTGTTGTCCGGCGTTTCCGGGCCAATGTTCACCATAGCATAGATTTGCAGAGATGAGAATAGCATGCGGAAATAACTAATAGCATATCGATATTCCAACATCTCTTCGCTCAGCTTTAGTGGAAACGGTCAAGCGGCGATGTCTTATTTTCTACAGCGCATTCGCAGCGAAATTGTAAGCAGAGAGCGCGTAGAGAGAGGGCATAAGTAGCAAATCTACACTTTTGTGGATTACGGCCTTTATTTTTGGATGTCTAATGCAAGAGTAGGCAATAAGTTTTATATCGAACTAATCACCTAAACTTTGTAAATTCTTTAAAATTTGATAATTTATCTAGTAATTTATTTTTTGAGAATTCTTATTTTATGTTTTGAGAAACCGTCACTTGAATATCGTCAGTATATTACCAAACACCCTGTATTTAGATTTCGTAGTGAATTTGAAGTCATTTGGTACTAATAAACTCTTCCTATTCCGATCCCTGCTGATGGACACATGGAATAGTGAAGTCGTATTTTACTGTGGGTCTCTTAAGTATTGTCAAGATCACTCACCGAGCTTTGTAGAAGGCTGATCAGTCTTTGAACAGTGTGTGTTACCAGTAATTAAGTTATTTTGGATGAGAACTGCTCTTAGGTATCAAGTAGTATTTTTAGCCTTCGACGCAAAAATAGGTGTGTTAAAATTTGACGACTATGTTTGTCTATATGCATCACAGTTCCCAAACCGATGAACCGATTTGAACTCAGTTTTTATAAATAGAAAGCTAGTTTAACTGGGGTAGTTCTTAACTATGTGTGATGTAGGTCAGGTTAAGGGATCTCAGCTATAAAATGGAAATTTGTAATGGTTTGGTGGATTTGGTTTTTACTATGTAGAGGAAATTTTTAATTTCTGCTTGATTTCGTATAACAATATATTTGACCTAGACCGTATTCTGGACTGGAGCAAGGCACATGGTCTTAGAGTTAACCCACTCAAAACTCAAGTAATCGTCGTTGGGGGTTCTAGGATGATATCGAGGATAGACTGGTCTTGCCTTCTACAAATTATATTTGATGGCACCTACGTTAAGCAGAGTGAGACGGTGAAAAATTTAGGCGTTCTCATAGACAGGCAACTGTCATGGGGACCTCAGATATCTGAAATCAGCCGTAAGATGTTTGCCTCAGCGGGTTCTCTTAGGAGATTGCGTAACTTCCTTCCGACTGGCACTAAAATTTCGCTCGCGCAGTCACTTCTTCTCCCGATACTAGATTATGCTGGTGCTTCTTATCTAGATCTCACTGAACAGCAACTAGATAAACTTGAGCGCTTGCAAAACTTTGGCATCCGGTTCATCTTCGGCTTGCGGAAGTATAACCATGTGTCCGAATTTCGCAGTAAGCTCAAGTAGTTACCCATACGCCTTCGCCGGAATACTCACATCCTTCAGCATTTATATAACATCCTGTTCAACCCTTCCTCACCTTCTTGTCTTAAAGAACGCTTCCTTTTCCTCTATCAATCCAATCCTCGATCCTTGCGTTCATCTGACACACTCCAACTCAGGACACCTGTACACTCCTCCTCCTACTTTGATAAGTCTTTTACAGTGCAGGCTGTCCGGTTATGGAACGCGCTGCCGGTGGCTATCAAATGTGCCAAGTCACTTGCCATTTTTAAACGTATGCTCAGAGAACACTATCTGAGTATTTGTCGCTAAATATATGTGTATTTATTATTAATTATTTGTTTCTTAAATAAGTCTAAGTATGTATCTTTAAATTATTATGAGTAGTTATTATTTAGATTCATGTAATTTTCATTTATGTAAGTTTTAATTTTTAATTTTTTATATAATTAGTATTAGTATGTATGTACATATAATATGTTAGGTACACCACCCCAGGTAATGTCTACACAGTCCATTCCATCCAAAGGTTGTCTGGTAGAGATCGCTAATTAGCGATAAGACCGCCAATTGTATCCATAGATTTACGTAGTTGTTTTTTATATGTATTTGTTTCGTGGTGTGCAATAAAGTATTATCTATCTATCTATCTATATTAATAAAATAAAACCAAACCCAATAACATCAAGTTCTTTACACTGTTAGTCTCTATTAGATCAATGTCAACACTTGAAGCGTAAACGAAACACCCTTAAGCTCCGCAAACTCTCTTATTATTCAGAAGATCGTTATCCCAACTTTCAGCCTAAATAGAGAGGAAATAGTTCTCAATTCTCATCACTTACATAACTCTACACAACAATCACTGGGCGTGATCACAAAGTGCTATTTTTGTCACGTTTGGCTGTTTGTCTACGCAGGTGCTACGCAGGTGCTACGCAGAAGGTGGAATATCTATTCATGCTAGTTCTGGATAACAAGATAATTTTTATAATCAGATAAACATTTTGATTAAAACGGGTATTTATCGAGTATGTACCTTTTTTATTTGTTATCCCGACGGTTGTGTTACAACAGCCGCGGTCACGGATGCACTCGAGTACTTGGAGCTACCGTCGAGAAGTGATCGAGGATCGAGTGAGTCGAGGGTAGTTGCTGCAGCTGCCATGTATTATAAAATGTACAAAAATGTTATCAATAATTATAACATTTTATAAATGAAATTATGTAAATTGAAATGAAAATTATTTATTTTATTTACAGCCGAGTCACACATGATATATCTTTAACTTTAATCTTATTAGCTATTTAACTAGTGTAGGTGTGTTTAACTGTGTGCTCAACGCTGACAAGTTATTTACAATTTTTATTATGTTGGATCAGTGATCCTCACACTAGGCCAAGCCTGTATCGTGAGGTTGGTCCTCACAATACAGGATTTTTTTGGAAGCTAAACGATCACCAAGATTATTGTTGCATTAACGGACTCATCACCTAAATCTCACCTTATATTGGCATTATCAAAATGTATTTTATTGAATATAGTCTTCTATTGAAATGTCTCTTTATAGGATTACTGCCGACCTTCAATAATAGAGCGGCACCTGAAGAAGAAGAAGAGTGGTAATTTCTCTAGGTTGGTCAAAAGTAAAAGAAAAAGAGCTGATAGTCTTCTGACAGGCTGATCTGATCTTCATTGAACAACGCACACGCTTATTCTTTTTGGTGAAGGAATCTCTTGTGTAGAATGTTTTTTTCTACTTTTTACGAATTTTGAAGTGTCACGTGTTTTATAATTTCAAAAACTAACTTGTTACTTTCGGGATGATATTTAAAAGCATCTTTTTTTATAAATTACTAGCCATTGCCCGCGACTTCATACATGTTACACTAAATGTGTAGGTATGTCACATGTGTTATAACCTAGAAATAAAGCTAAACTCGCTGTTGCAACTTGACTTTACACCTCATTTTTATCCCATGGAAACTGATTTATGGGATAAAATGTAGTTTGTGTGGTAATTCGGATTATAATCTACGTATATACCAAATTTCATCGAAATCGGTTCAGCCATTACGACGTGATTGAGAAACAAACAAAAAACTTTTTTTTACTAGCCTACATTTTCTCACTATGAGGCAAAAGCTTCCCCCAACCCCTTCCACCATGAATAGACACCCCCAACCAAGGCCCCAAGTGCCCGGTGACTCTAGCGGTTGTGCTGGCGTTGACGGGCGTCATACCAACTCTGGGATTGGTATGATTTAAACAAACAAATAAATAAACAAATATTCAAACTTTCACATTCATAATATTAGAGTGATAGGTTAGAGTTTGACCACGATCTCGCCTAATGGTGCACGATGATGCAGTCTACGATTGTACACGCTTGCCTAGAAAAAACCTATAGCGACTTGAAGACACGCGACTCGCGTTCCACTCCTTGGCGGTGCACATAATAAAGGTGGAAGAGTACCGCTTTGTGCGTATGGGAGGTATGTCTCTCTAAAATCAATACGTAGATACACAATCCATGCAAAGTCGGGAGAATCGCAACTACAAAACAAGTTTATCCTAACATATTCACATTCACACTGATTAGGGTTCCGCAAATAGTTAACGATCATCGATCACCCTGTCAAATGAACCCTTCTATTGTCTTGAGGGTTCGGCCCAAACTTGTAGGATCCAACTCTGTATGGACTTGATGTATAGTGCGCTAAGTTCTGAGAAAACATACGAGTGAAAATTTCATACGGTAAGAAAGCCTAATATCTATCTATGCTTATATGTATATATATAAAACAAAGTCGGGTTAATTACACAATTATAACTCTAGAACAGCTTTACGATTTTGATGATCTTCAATTTGTTGGATTTGTCACCGCCCCGAATAGCCGAATAACTACATATAAAAATATCGGAAAATTTCTCAAAAAAAAAATTATAACAAAAAAATTATATATAAATATATAAACAAAAATTATAAAAAAATTAAATCTTCTCCTAAGTAGCTAATGATGGCCGATTGACAATTCTAGCGGTGACGTACACTGGCAGCCCACGTCATATGCATGTCAAATCGGTACGAATTTCGGCGGGTCAGCTAGTATAATATAGTCCTTCACATCGGTTTCGATGACAGCGATCCCAGCTAAATAAGAAACACTAACCTCAAATTAATAAAGTGTTGATTACGAAAGTCAAAGTCAAATATTTTTATTCATTAAAATCACAAGAATCACTTTGAAACGTCAATTTTACTGCCTCTTCCTTCGCGGCCAAGCCAGGAAAGAAAGGCAAGAAACAAGGCTGGTTGGTTTTTTTTAATGATCCTTTTAGAATACATAACAATACAAAAAATAAATTACGTCTAAATTGTAACATTTTGAACGAGTTGGAGCAATTTCAATCCCAAGCTTCTCTATCATCTAAATCAGGGGTCGGCAACCTTATGCTATAGCCGGGCCACATATGTTGCCAGAGTATCAGTGCGGGCCGCACTTATATTTATATGTTCGGGCATGTATTTTTAATATTTGAAATAAAACGCATATATATTCATACAATTATCTCTTTTTTAATTGAACTACTATACTAACATAAAAGTAAGAACTAGTGAGATTTTTGAGGCTGCATTTGACTTGCAAGTTTTTTAACGTCTGCTTTCATTTTAGTAGTAGACACGCGCAGTATCGCGTCTAAATGTTCATCCGTTAACCGCGAACAATTCTTATTTTTGCGGTAGTTGAGAATTGAAAAAGTCTGCTCACACAAATATGTACTACCAAACATAGTTATTATCTGCTGAGCAAACTTTTTCAATTCTTTGCAGTTTTCAGAACTCAAACCTCCGTAGAACTGTATCAAGTCAGTGCTTTCCTTAAATGCCGTTTTAAGTGTGCTATTACTTTGCAAATCTACTATGTTCATTTGCAAATTGCTTGGTATCTCACTAATATCAATTGCAAAAGGGTTTTGCAATATTTCCATGTTAAGGGAGCTCTTTTTAAAGTCGGTGAATCGATTTACAAACTCAGTTTGTAGTTGTGTTAACACGTTTCTCATTGTAATATTTTGCCACACAAAATTATCTCCAGCTTCTTCCACGGCTTTCTTGCAATTAGGAAAATGGTCAAGCTTTTTTTCATCAATATGCTTGATAAACAGTTTCAGTTTCATTTCAAATGACTTTACATCTGTATACATATCGCAAATCAATTTATTTTTTCCCTGCAAGCGTTTGTTGAGCTGATTCAGGTCCTTAGTCAAATCAGTCAAAAAACCAAGATCGATAATCCACTGTTTGTTAGTAAGCTCTTCTACTGGCTTTCCTTTCATCTCCATGAAGTTGCCAATTTCTTTCCTCAAATCAAAAAACCGTTCCAAAACGGCACCTCGACTGAGCCACCTCACTTCACAGTAGTAAACCACGTCACCATGTTCAGCTTCCAGATCTTCCAAAAACTTTTGGAACTGACGGTGTGTGAGCCCATTTCTTCTTATAAAATTAACAGTGGATGTTACAGTATCCATTATTTCTTTCCAGGATATAACTTTGGAGCACAATGCCTCTTGATGGACAATACAGTGAAAAATCAATGGCACAGTAGATCCAGAATCTTTCACTTTGCTGATGATTCTCCCAACAACACCTTTGTTTTGACCGCTCATGTTCTTGCCTCCATCGGTAGTGACACTTGTTAACTTTTCCCAGCTTAATTGCAATGAATCCAGAGCTTGTTCCACATGGTGAAATAAATCTTCTCCCGTAGTTGTACCTTTCAAACTGCACATTTTCACAAGCTCTTCGTAAACAGTAAAGTTTTCGTCAATGCCGCGTACAAATATGAGTAACTGTGCTGTATCCGACACGTCCGTACTTTCATCCATCGCTAAAGAGAAGCAGTCGAAAGACTACGCCTTATCCCTGAGTTGTTCACACAAATTAGCACCCAAGTCTTCAGTACGTCGGGTGCAAGTTCTTGCAGAGAGACTAAGACTTTCAAACATTTTTTTCTGCTCTGGGCATATTTCTTCTGCGATAGCTAAGACACACTCTTTTACTAATTCACTATCGGTAAACGGACGTCCACTTTTTGCAAGAATCTCTGCTACCCTGTAACTGGCCCGAACATTCGATTCGCTGTTGTCTGCCACAACCTTAAATATGTTTTGTTGATTTTGTAATGACGATTTCAAAGTGGAAATTTTCCTTTTCCGTATTTCTCCTTCAAGACAGTCAAATTTAGCTTTGTGCTCGGTGTCGTAATGTCGCTTCAGGTTATATTCCTTTACTACAGAAATACTCTTTTGACAAATCAAGCATAACGGTTTTCCTTTAAACTCGATAAAAAAGTATAATTCTGTCCATAATTCGTTAAAAACTCTTTTTTCTTCTTCTATCTTCCTTTTTCTTGAAGCCATGTTTATATAATTATTCTGTAACAATAATGAAAAAAATTAAATTCGTTGTAAAATTATATGTTCCAGTTAGCACCTACAAATTCAACTCCACATTCAAATAATAATTAAAACATGACACACTCGTAACTAACTTCATGTCATGTAACTACTATCCCCGTCCTTATAACATTTACCCATCAATCTGAAGGTTCACATTAACAAGCAGTAAATAAAATAAAACAAAATGCTCGCGAGTGCATACAACTTACCTCATAGGTACGTCGTGCGTGAGAAGCTATCAGCGAAGGGAAGAAAGGTGAAACGAAACGCGTAGCTAGCAACCAGATGAGACGTGAGTTTCCGGCGAATTTCCACAACCGAATGTGGCGAGAGCTGCGCGCGGCTGTGATTTTAACTAAAACCGGTCGCTTTGAATTTTTTCGCCGCCGCACACCTGCGTCTAATCAAAGACTGCCGCCCCGCCTATTGTCTCAAAGGAGCCGCCCGCCGCCGCACGTGCGGCGGATAAACGCAAAAGAAATTGCCAAGAATTGAATAAGTACAGCAAATATTTATTTTCGGTAGAAACAATACATAACATCACAGTCTTGATAAACAGTTCTTAAGAAATGAAATAGAGGTACATTTTTATCACCCCGCGTGGGAGCGAGCTTTCAAGAATACTCTCATGGCCCAGCAGCATGGCCGTATAAATTCTAGTGAATTTATATGGCCTTTTGCTTCGGTATTTTTTTCTTACGGACCTCAGGGTTGCGGGCCGCACCGAGATAGTCTACGGGCCGCATGCGGCCCGCGGGCCGCCGGTTGCCGACCCCTGATCTAAATAATCCGATATTTTATAGTAAGCTTTTTTATAAAGGTTTTGCGTTATTACGTTTTTAAAATTAACTATAAACTAAGACATTATTTACATTTTTATAAAACTAATTAATTATGCAAACAAAATGCTAATATTTTACTTAGAAACCTTTCGTGATTGATTTTAATTATTATAAAGACGGGATTTATCACATACCGTCTTATCGGTGTTTCGACCGACAATGTTTCAGTTCAATTCGTGAACCTTCTTCAGGGTGAGTGCGATCCGCTCCGAATAACGTCTCGCCTCGCAGTGCTCACACCGATAAGACGGTACGTGATTAATCCCGTATTTATAATAATGAAAATCCTAATATACATCGGATTATTTCGATAATGAAACAGCTGTTCTGTCATCTGTCTGCTCGTTTTCACGATTCTCACGACAGCTTATGACTAGCATAGGCTACTTTTTAATGACAAGCCACGTGTCCAAAGCCGCTTGCTAAAGCTAGTTATGTTATAATTGGAAAACAAACAATAAATCTTGTCAGACCAAACAGTATTGACTTACATTCTGTTCTTAGTTTTAATTACAAAATAATGCGTCTTTAAGTTGACTGATCATAACATATTCATAATCATTCATTTGCATGAATGCATGTTCAGACAGTGACATAAATTGATTAACAATTAGAGATTTAAAAAAAAAATTTTCAAGTGTCTTATCAGAAAAAAAAGATGTTTTTATACATGACATTAGTAAAGAGCTAAGGTGTATCTTCAAACTTTAACACAGTGTAAACATATTGAAAAAATGCTTCGTTTCAGATTTATTTAGATTTTAAAAACTCAAATTGATTACCAATTTATTTTGCTAACCGTAAAATACTGCGCAGAAGGAGGGCGATGTTGTTATTGAAAAACTACGCGTGTGAAACTGCAGATTGGTCAGCTAGTCAATTATTAAATAAGGACCATTTACATTCTACCTCATCGAGGCGTGCGAAATTCTGATAATATTAAACATGGCAAGTTCTCTAAGATAAAATTTAATACAAATAAAAATAATGTTAATACTTATTAAAGAGAAACTTTTATTACATCGTCTCAAACTTTTTCATCTGTGTGTTGCATGTCGCGTGACGGTCGGCCGCGGAGTAGGGATAAAGTGAAAGGCGCTCGTCAGAGCAGCCGAGGCTAATATGGCGGCGCCTTTCACTTTATCCCATTATATATGAAAAAAGATATTTAAGTGGGATAAGTAATCAAAGAGGATATCGTAGTTATAAAGCAATCAAAGAGGATAACAAAGTGGATTTTTTTATGTTACTTGTTGATGGATTAAGCATAGGGCCCACCTGATGTTAAATGGTAACCATCGCCTATAACAGAGAACTGCCTCGTAGGTCACGCACCTTAGAAATGTGCCCCTATTCCTTGGAAATAGCAATCAAAGAAGATATTAAAGTGAAAGAAGCAATCAATGAGGATATCGAAATAAAAAAGTATTTAAAGGGGATATTAAAGTGAAATAAGCATTCAAATTATAGGTTAATTATTCAACATTTATCCAATAACTTAAATATTGGAATAGGCAAGTCCTTGAAACTATTTGGCAATTTGTTGAAGATGGTAATGGAATGATAATAGATATTCCGTTTAACAAGTTCAAGTTCAAGCGAATTTTGATTCAGTTTAGAAACTCGTACGTCCCCATCTTATCGATATTTGAACCAGTGGACTAATGTTTGTTGTTGTTTCTGCGCAATATTGAAACCTACGTGTGCTAGGCTGCCTCCGAGCTCATATTACTAACTGGTCTCGTTTTGAACTAATAGAGATTGGAAGACAGAATATTGAACAAGTTTAGATGGGCGTCTGTAGGGCACGTGCTCCAATAACATATTATTAGAAAGGACGAACAACTTACTTAGATTAGCAAAGTTTAATGTACCTTCTTTATTTTTGTATCATTTGAAATACCCAAATCACCCTTTTCGCTTTACCTTTATAAGTTCATACTATCTTTTAGATTCAATAAATAAATAAATGGTGTACATTTCACACAGCGCTATCTAGCCCCAAACTAAGCAAAGCTTGTAGGAACCAAGGTTCCGAGATGGGAATCGAACCTTCAACCTCCTGCGTCTCAGCCAGCTATCACCCATTGCGCCACAGAGGTCTCAGGACGTCGTCAGGAGCATACTCAACTAGTTTTAAATTCAAATCAAAAGTTCGAATCCCTAACAACCTAAATTATTCAATTACACCCAGTCGCCCTAAAATTACCCCAAATTTTCTCCCACAAAACACACGCTAAAGAAACCGAAGGAATAAAACATTTACAACGAGCCATAAATATAGGCTCGTTGTTCTTAACGGCTCAAGTTGGGTAATTTGTCGAAACACAAATGTGTAGGAATTGGCACTTATTGATCGTAGATTTTTCCTTCATTCACCTAGTTCTCTTTTTATATTTTTCAGTTGAACAAAAACCGGGCCCGGAACACAACCAAGCTATGAAAGGAATTTGAAAACTTTTGGCATAGCCCCCAACTGCCATTTTTTTCAATATCAATCAATTTTATTTCTGAGAAGATAGATAAATTATTATTAAGTATTTATAAAGTTCGATAACTTCTAATAATTTAGGTTTAATTCGTCAACCTTCATCTGGGTGAGTGCAATCCGCTCCGCACTGAGTCTCGCCTCGCACTACGCACCGAGCGCCGCAGCCATCCGCGCGTGGTGGTGGTGGGGATAAAACGGTACGTGATAAATTCCGTATCAATAATAATGATTGAAATACATCACGATGTTTTCTATGTAAAAAAGATAAAGTTACGAAGCAACAATTTAATCCTTCAATAAAATTATCTTGTAATTAACGTGCGGTTACTAAGTCACGGGAGTAATACAACCTACAAGCCTGTGGACTTTGTGGTATACCGGTCAGCTTTGTAGCGATCCCAGAGGATTGCGGGTGCATTGTCATTATGTGATAGTGGTTGCTTTACAACAAGGCTTCTCTCACTATTTAACTAGTTGGTAAACAAATAATTTTTCAACAAAAAAGTTTTCTAATGTCTATTAGACTTTAGAAAACATAAAATTGAAGAAAAATAAAATACGTGCCTTACAGTAGTCGCATATGATGTGTAACATCATTTTTATTGTACACCATAAAAACAAAAAATTACAAACAAAATGTGTTTTCTAAAAAGCAAATCTTAATTTTATCTACCGAATTCATCACTCTGAAAGTTGGTCATTGAAAACTCGATAACGACTCTGTAAATGCGATTAACCGTAAGTAAATTTAAAAATAGAATCAACCTCATTGTATTTATAATATGCAATGATGGAATACAACCTCCATGACAAATCCTTATTTCTATTAAATGAAAGAGGCCTTAATATAGTCTCGTAGTGAAAACATCAGGTGGTCTGATGTTTTTCTGAGTGCGCTCATTGGTCAAATCAAATAGCGCAAGCTCATTGGCCAAAGCGCTCCCCCGGTTTTCTGTTACACATTTCCGTCCCTTTTGCCAAAATCACTCCCAAAAACTGAGCGGAAAGATGTTACACATCAAAAATATGCAATATGAACCCTTATGTGAACTTCTACTTCATTTATTTTAACAACATTCATTTTTTTCCAGCGTCAACCCATGTGTTACTAGACGCGCACTGTGGATAGATAGTGACCCCCGACCAACTAACTTAACTCCCCCTCAAGAACAGCTTCCACCAGGGCACGACCTGCCGTGGCCAGTGTGGAAGTCCTTAAATAGGCTTCACACACAGGTTGGTCGCTGCAGAGTCAACATGTGCAAATGGGGGTTCAGGGATCCCAGCCAAACGCAATGCGACTGAGGTGATCCTGCACAGTCGATAAAACACCTGCTAATGTGCCTTTTGTGCCCGAACACCTGCACAATGGAAGACTTAAAAATGGCTTCTCCTGACGCCATCAATATAGCCAAGTACCTACCTATCTAACACAATACAAGTAGAGCTATTGACACGCTAAGAAGAAGACAACCAATAGACACACAAGCTAACAAACATTTTTTTAATTCCCTCTTTACATCAATTGAAAGTACCTTAAATAGTACATTGTTATGCAAGGGCTGTAAGCGATCTATTGTACACCCGAGATATTTTGGCGTAAGAGTGAGCGAACGCGAGCGAGTACGTTAATCGAGAGTGTTGCAGATCGCTTACACCCAAGTATAACACATAACTTTTCATCACGAATGCGGGGAAATAAAAAAAAATCTGTGACTGCAACTGCTACTGAAAGTTACTTAAGATTTATATTACTAAAAATTGGAATATAGGTTGGTACCGATAAACAACTAAAAAAGGGTTTATGAGATATCAACAAACAATTTAGTAAACGGTTGATAGATTTGTTGCCAGTGAATAATTCTGTTTTTCCGACTGTTTGTTCTCAGTTTTCAAGCCCAGAGTGAACGGGTTCTCTGCAGGCAAGTCTGCTCTATCATAGACCACGTCATCACTCACCATCAGATCAGATAGCGTCCAAGCGCTTGAGCATCACCAAAAATAAAATAGCATTTTTAATAGACCAACATATATAATATCTCAGCCAAAAGATGCTGATCTCTGGAGATGATTTAATTATTGTTTTTATAAATGGAATTTAGAATAAGAAAATCACATGCACGTAAAACACAACATAAATTCGACTTACTAAAGCCTCGTTTTCCTAGCAATTTTTCTCATCCAATGAGAAACCAAAATATCCAGCCGAGGCACGTCAAACAGCAATAATGTCTGTCAAATGACCAATTCATCCCGACCTCCCCTTTGTTCGCACTTATATCAGGTTTTATACAAAGTGGAGTATCAAGTTTGAATGGTTTCCCTTCGTATCTGAGTGTATTGTATTCTACACGAGGTCTTGGATAAGGGCTGTGGAAATTGTTTTACGTGACACATTATGTAACGAGCTGAAACTTATTGTACGCGGGAAGAATCGCGAAGTGAAGTGGGATTTCATCGGGACGGGATTAAATTTTATTATGTGCTATGGAAATTGGGGGCTTTTTATAAAGATTCTGTCATGAATTTTGGTTAGATAATTTTAAACGTCGCCCCACATGAGCCACGCGCCACAGCCACAAAACGCTGGCCGCGTCCAGCGTTTTGTGGTTTAACATAATTATTTTTATTAGCAATTGATCATCATTATCATATCAGCCTTCCAGTGCGACCGATTTGGTGCGCCCTGCTCCCAATGGCTCCCAGCAACATTTATTAAGACTACCTGTCTTTCCATCTAGTTTTAAGATTTAGTTATTTGAAAATTTGAGGATATATTTAAGTGTTAAATGTGTTCTAGTGTTCCGTAAGACAGATTTTCTAAAATGTAATCAACGATATCTTAAGATACTAGTATTTTATTTTATATTAATGTGTATCTAATCATCCAAACAAAAATAAACATTTTAAATTAAAATTATATTACTTTTAATTACCGAAATCCCAATTTTATTTACTTATTTTAGAATTTTATGAAAACTTATAAGTACATAAAAAATTATTAACTATCAGATATATACATGCTGAATGCATTAATTATAAATATTAAATTATATATTTCCACTTATAGGTTACTAATTAGATGAAAACAACCCCATTACTAAACCCTACATTAGTGCGCAACGAGGAATAAAAAATTAACATTTATACCTACTGAAGCGCACTAAAACGGATGCGCTATGTGGAATGCCTCTTCAATTTCTTCAACTAAAACTACACGTTTTAGTGACACAAATATAGGCAAAAGTCTGAAATCCAGGATAAATGCAACCCCTACCCCAAAAAAGTATAACCAATTAACATAGTCAAAGATAACAAAATTATTTATTTTATGATTTATTTAGTTATTAATATATTTTTGTTGTTATGGGAGACTCGCGAGATCTCAGTTTGGGGCGAACCACTAGTATAAATGCAAAAGTTTGGATGTTTGTTTGTTACTCAGTCACTTCAAGGAAATTAGGTAGACCAGGTATGTACGTATTATAACCTGGATTAACACATAGGCTACTTTTTGTTGACAAACAACGCGTGCGAAGCCGCTGGCAGAAGCTAGTATTAATTATACCTTTCAATATTTTCTACGTATGACTGAATGAAGTGAGGCGGGACGCGCGTGTTTATCTATTTGCAAACTCACTGCGCACTCGTGCTGCTCATAAATTCTTCACTATTTGTGATGCCCTAAAAACGCTTTGTGTCCTGCTGTAAACAGTCGAATAATTAATTTATTTTTGTTGTGTCCACAAAACGTTTTAAGCTTTTAATTTGATTACCGTCGGTTTGTGGGGAGGCCAAATTGCCCGCTCGGTTGGATGGTTCCGATCGCGGTTTGTGATTGGTTGTTTTAAATTGTATTGGGGATTTTCCATAATTTCCGATGTAATGAGGATCTGCTGAAAACGTTGCCGAGAATAATAGCTGGATCTAATAGAGGATCAAAGGATGATGATAGGAATCATCACAGGACACTTAACCATCAACTGTTGGACAGTGGGCTTTGTCGTGCATGTCTTCAGGAAGAAGAGACGGTAGAGCACATGATGCTTCACTGTACGACGGGTCTGCAGGAGCTCATCGAATCCTCATCTGCTGACACCACAACATCCACGAGGATCTTGGAAAGCTGCATCCATCAACCCAAATTCCTGCTCCGTTACTTCAAGGAGCTAGGATGGCTGGGGTCAGGTTAGAAGGGGGGTAATGTACAAAACACCCCAATGCGGGACGTCAGTGTAGATCTTATTCCCCCCACCCTAAAATTATAATAACTAGAAAGCTGATAACTAATTTGGGGAATATATTTTAGGCAACTAGAATCATAAAAATAGATGAGTTTGTAAAAAGACAATCCAAAAAATATATTTATGAATATAAAGATTTAGCTTCTGTATATTTATATCTGCAATATACAAAAAATCAATAAATTGAATTAATGCTTGTAAACAATGGTATATTTCTGTGTAAGATAGTGTTTGAATACTTTTTATCCGGAAGTTTCCACGGAAACGGGAAATTTCGGGCGGGTCAGGTAGTTATTATATGTATAAGCAACTTGTTTTTTTATAATCCAGTAATAAGATATAGACAATCATTTATTAACTAATTAGCACACAATATACAATACAGTTACATTACGAGACAAACGTACTTTAAAATTATTAGGACGGTTTTGAAGTATGACCCGACTGTTCGAAGCTATTATAACTACTTTTGCCCTGATACATAAGTAATCCTAAATTAACACAAAAACGGTTCAAATAGTAATATCCATTTTTTTAAACTGAAAAGAACTGAAAGAAACTGTTACTTTCTTACATACCTTATGAACAATCACAATCAAAAAATGGATGTGTTCATAAAATTTGAAGTGTTCATAAGGTATGTAAGAAACTGTTAGTTTATGAACAATTCTTGGAGACGCTCTGATCGCGTACCGTGAGGTTCCAGAGGAATTTCCTCCCGCGAACACTTCGCTTGTGGAATGGTCTCCCTGCCGAGGTTTTCCCTAGGGACTTAGTATGGGGTTCTTTAAAAAGGGCGTTTTGAAAATTTTAAAGGGTCGGCAACGTGCGAGTAATACTTTTGGTGTTACAAACGTCCAAAGGCTACGGTAACCGCTTACCATCAGGTGGGCCGTGTGCTTGTTTACCACCTTAGTGCTGTATAAAAAAAAAAATTAGATCAATTTTCATAAAATTAGGAGATGATTCAAGACTTTAAAAACTACCAGGAAGAAATCAGTATACAAAAAAAATATACACTGAAAAATCTATCCAATATTACAAGCCGGTGAAATTAAGCATTTATTTTAATTTACTGTAAACAGATTATTAATTTCAGTTAATAAACTCTGGCATTATCATTCATACAAAACATTCCACAAAATCCAGCAAATTGATTGATTATGTAATATTATTTTGTAATCAGTGTTTAATGATATTGATAAATTTGATATTATTTGCTATCTGAATACGCGTAAAACATTATAAAGATAGAAATCAAATAGAAGATAACAGAATTGTAAGATTTTTTATTTACCGTTGAAATGGTTAACCAACATGTTCTATCTTGTCTTTTAAGGGGTTTTCATGTTTATACCGATTTCGAAATAAACAGAATTGTTGAAAACGTAGCTAAAATACTAGGATAGTCAGTTTTTTTAGTTCTTGCCAACCATCTTTTTATCACTGAGTCAACCATTTCATTATGTAATCTACTTGTACCTATCCTCAAAAATATTTATTTTCATATCATTTGATTAAGGCCTTACCACCTAATACTGGTAGTAAAAGTACTACGTATTTTTAAAGTGAAACTTTTATTACATCGTCTCGAACTTTTTCGTCTGTGTGTTGCATGTCGCGTGACGGTCGACCGCTGAGTAGGGATAAAGTGAAAGGCGCTCGTCAGAGCAGCCGAGGACAATATGGCGGCGCCTATAGTTCGCATCAGCTGACCGTGTAGTGTATAGACTATTACTCATTTGTACCAACGAGGAAAAATGTCTATAATGTGAAACAAAGTTTCACTTTCACCGTGGTTTCATAACGTTCATTTTTTTATGCTACCTAAAAATGAAACAAGGTTACGGCTCACTTGAGTTTTGATAGTAACCTTTGCCTACAACAAAGTGTTACCTCTTTGTTCACGCACCTTAGAAACGTGCCCTACGATACATTGTCTAGCGTCCATCAACTTAAGGCATGCGGGTGTAAAGCCTCATGTGCCTGTAATTTCACCGGCACCTTCAAACCGAAACAGCAATACTGCTTGGTGGTAGAAATAGATATGGTGGTATTACTTCCCCCGGCAAGCCCTTTTACAAGAAACTCTACTACTCATAAATCCTTACTAATATGATAAATTCGAAAGTAACTCTGTCTCTCTGTCTGTTACGTTTTCACGACTAAACGGCCAAACCTATTTCGATGAAATTTAGTATACAGATAGACTATGACCGGGATTCGGACATAGGCTACCTTTTAAGGAGGGTAATGTTTTGTAAACTTCACAGCTGCCCAGTATCATCGCCTTGCTAAAACAAAGGTGATTGTTTTCAAATTGATCATACTAGATGGGAGAGCGGGCAGAAGACTCCGTGACTCTTGGAGGAAATCGGTCGCCAGTGGAGTAGTCGCTCATGACGATGCCTGGCTCAACCCTCTAGCGCATAAGCGGGCGCTAAGACATGAACCCTGGACGATCTACAGGAGTGAAGAGCGAAGTGTGAGGAAGAAAAAGTGGCTGCCGCTCCCAAATAGGCCTCTTTAGCCATGAAAGAAAGTGCCTATCCTATCCAACCTGACGCTTACTTAAGTCATTTTTTATAAATGTAAAGGCCCATGATGATGAATATTTTATTGAAATCCACGTGTGCGAAGCCACGGGCGGCAGCTAGTAAGTACATATATAATTTAAAATAACTAACACATTTACTATACCTAATATAACTACACAATGACCACTATTCATTACAGAATTCAGGCATGCAGCACCGTATTTATACATGTATTTAGTTATGACCACAGGATCAGGTGGACTATGGAATTTGTGGGCAACGGGCATGAGATTCCACACCTGCGCTGCGGCTTACGTTCATGCCTGGATGTGTTGCTAGTAGCGGTGTGTATCTGTTTACGGATATGGAGTCGTTTCTTCAAACTGAGATAAATGATTCTTATCTTTCAAGTAACATGTCTCATTTGCATCTGGATCTCGTTGACTGGCTCTTACGCCACGTGGATACATAGCACAAGATTGAGAAAGATAAGATAGGTAGATAATTGTTCGTGAAACGAAATACTATCATAATGTTAGATCTAGATGATACATCAGTTAACATATTATTTAGATTTGATTCTGCGCTGCGATTGCTTCACATGTACGTCAGAGCCGGTGATCCGAATGATATAAATGAAACGTTTCAGTGATTCAGATCTTAGGCTGGATCTAGATACAAATGATCCAATCTCAACCAAGAGTCATTTTTGCCGCCTCTGATTGCTAGGCTTTAGTTTTTGTTATTGTAATAATTCATGCGTTACTAACATTACGTCGACCTCCCTTCGTGGTGCAGTGGGCAACGAGACGGCTAAGACGCAGGAGGTTGCGGGTTTGATTACCGCCGCAGAACAAATGTTTGCATGTTTTACAGGGATTTATTACAGATCTGGTTGTTTCTCTGTATATTAGCGTCTCAGCCACTTTCACCTACTGCACCTTGGGGGTCATCACCCATTACCAGCGTTTATTATTATTTTGACTCAAATTGATACCACACAAAAAATAGATAAAGTAACTCTACCACACGACAGACAGTACATGATACAATTAAAACTATGAAATATAATTAACATCCCTTACGTTTTCATTTATTAACACTATTAAATAAATTGACAGAATTTATTAAATATTTTGTAATTATTAACATTAGATTTAGTTTATGGGTTAAAAATTCCATAACAATGCAAGTTTCAATATCCTCTTATGTAGAGTTTATTGATCACTTGTAGGAACGATCCAAGAGTCGCTGTTATAGAAAGTCAAGTGGAATTTCCTCCTGGTCAAAGTCTGCGAGCTGTCACTGTGGCTGACAACACTCAAGAGCTCATAGGTACCGCTGAGAGACGGATCCGCATTCCGGAAACCAATACTACAGCTATTGAAAGGTTCTACAGCTTCTACGAAGGTAATTTCGTCACGGAGAAGATTTTCGGAAGGGAATGCTTCGTACAGGACTCCATTGGGGTAGATGACGTGGCAAGATAGCAGCTTGTCGAGGGACGACTTGGCAATGCCAATGGTCTTGGGGATGTGGGGGTTGGAGAGATGGGTAGTGGTCACATCATCAAGCCTTATTTCGTTTAAGGTTTGTCCTGAAACAATAATAAAAAATATAAGTAAAAATTTGAGTTAACCAGATCCTGTTATTCCAATATAATACGTATTTTGTTATGTACGACATTAAATGAACACACGGGTAAGGCTAATGGCTGTTATTGTTATAAAATAGTTTTGTTTTTCAAATTCATTACCATACAAAATTTAAAAGCTATCAAGTTCTAAAATATCAATGAAACACCCTGTATAAAATAGGTAAACAAATCATATCCTTAATATTTTTTTTATTACCCCTGGAAGAAACTAGCTACTCATGACACGGAATCCTAGTGTGAGGGCTAGTGTTCACCCAATCAATACTTACCTACTTTTTTAAAATTATATTTAATTCTGGATACTTATCGTTTTAGAATCATTAACATTTACGTACAGGAAAGTTCTATCCACGTACCTACCTGTCTACATTATACCCTACATTATGATCTATCTATTTTTTATTACTATGATGTACTACACGTTGTTTAAAATAGAAAACTACATGTTTATTTTAAATAAGTAGACAAACAAAGAACCTCATTAAAATAATTATAAAATGTTACAATATTTTATTATCAACGTTTAAACTTTATGGCATCATACTGGTGTCTTTTGTCAGTGTCTTTTAGAGTTTCGTAAGCTTCTGTGACTTTTAGGAATTTTTCTTTGTTAAAGACATCCGGGTTCTTGTTTGGATGTAAACTTTAAAAAGTTCCTTATGAAAGGACTCGCCCTGGAAAGTGCTACCACCGTACATTAGAAAAAAAAAGAAAGTGGCACTCCGGAACTGCCAACAGAAGTGAAACCTTGAAAAATTACGAGATTTTTATACAGAGGTGTCGGTAACGGTAGCAGTGTCGCTAGTTCAATGGTTTTTTCCCATCAAAAAATGTCCAAAGCGCCTAAAGAAGTTTTCACTTCATAAACCTAGGTGTCGGTAACGGTAACAGTGTCGCATGTTCAATGGTTTTTCCCCCATCTCTAAAAATGCCCAATGTGCCTAAAGAAGTTCTCACTTCATAAACGGAGGTGTCGGTAACGGTAACAGTGTCGTGAGTTCAATGGTTTTTTCCCATCTCAAAAAATGCCCAACGCGCCTAAATAAGTTTTCACTTCAATAAAAATGAGGCTGAATGTTATCGCTTGGAAAAATAAATCAAATTACTGTTTATAATAAAAAAAGCTATTTGAAATCGATTTTATCGTAATATTCGATTAAAATAAATATTTTCAATAATCACCTGAGACAAACACCACCAACACTAGGACCAAAAAACACTTCACTTCCATCTTATCAAATTTGAAATGAGACAACGATTTTGATTTACCACTCGCATTTATAGACGTTTAATCACTGATCATCATATTTTTATCAGTTTTATTATTTTGATAAGTTTTTTTGCCATCTGATTTGGTGGTGGCCAATTAACTAATTTGGCTTATGTAGTTTTCACATTGCATTGCATTGGTGAGCATTGGATATCAAACAAAGACTTGCGTCGGCTCGTTTACACCATCATCATCATTCACAGCCTGACTTCACCCATTGTTGGATATAGGCCTCCCCAAGTTTGTGCCATCTACCATGATCCTGTGCTAGTCTCACCCACTGACGGCCCGCGACCTTTACGATGTCGTCCACCCATCTCGCTGCCGGACGTCCTACCATTCTATACCTGCTCATCACCACCATTCAGTCACTGCCCTGATCCATCTCTCATCACCACGTCTAGCCAAGTGTGTTACCCCATTGTATTTTTCAATTGTACACCGCTATTATTCAATCTGTATTAACAAATAATTGAAAAATAAAATCAAACTATTAGAGCCCTTGTACATCTAGCCACGATAATGTGTCCTGTCTGCTCCAGGCAAGATAAATAAGGACGTCTACACGATGAGATTTTTTTCGGGCAGTCGTGCGTAGCGTAGGGTGCACTAGTCAAGTTTGACAACACAACACATTACTACACCTCATCTCCGCCCCTCCCTTGACCGCAACAACACACAGCGCGTCGTGTCTAGCGCAGACAAGATTTTTTTTAGTCAGTGCCGGTAAGTACACAGTTCGTGTGTAAAAACGACACGAATTCTTGCGTAGACCCGGCGACTTTTCTAAGCGTGTACAAGTGCACTTAGGCTGTACTAGATTTGTTGGTCCAAATATCGGGATACTTAAAAACTCACAAATCATGGTAAATATCGAATTTTTAGTGAAAGTAGTGTTCATACGATAGTGTCAAAATTTAGATTTATTAGATTTATAGTACAACGGGGTCGACTGGTCAGTAAGATAGATAGTTAACTACACATACATGTTAGATAAAGTTAGATCCTTCACCAAAATTATAAATAAATGTTAAACCTAGAGATAGTTCTCTTTCAAGACTAATACGCGGTGGTACAATGGGCGGGCTTATCGCTTAAAACAGTATCTTCTTATAAAACAACCTAAAAGATGAAACTATTTATTTTTCATGCCATATTTTTTATTGATCGAGCGAAGCGAGATCTCCAAATCAACTTGGGCAAATTGGCGTTGTATGTATGTATGTATGTATGTTTGTTTGTCCGAGGATAACTTTCGAAGAGTTTATCCGATCATCGTGAAGTTTGGTATATAGGTAGGTAATGATGACACAATTTTGTTGTGACTCAATGAGCCAAACATTTTGGGGGGTTGTTGAGATATTGGGGTTCAAGAGAGGTAAAAAAAAATGAAAATGAAACAATTAGGTCAAGTGAGACGTCAAATTAAAGGTTTTCATTAGTAAAATTCAATTCCGTTTTTACTTTTAGTAAAGTTTTTGTTGTTTTTGAGTTATTAGCCATAATAAAAACTAAACTTTGACAAAATTCACAGGGTACACAGTGACCCCACAGTGCTGTAATTTAGTATGCGTGTAGCTTACGTATCACAAATATAGACAAAAGTCTGAAATCCGGAATAACTGCAATTAGTACCCCAAAAATACTAACCAACTTACATGAACTCCCGTTACCTGTAATTTGAATGAAATTGTAGGTCAAGTTTGTTGGTTTTATTTCGTGGCATTATTTTGATAGTCAAAGATTACGAATAATATTTTTTTGTTTTTAGGGTAGACTCGCGAGATCTCAGTTCGGGGCGAACCACTAGTGATAGTTGTGGGGAAACAGGCTTACGGCCCACCTCGCCGGTAAGCGGTCACCGTCGCCTATTGACACCGGCAACACCCGGGGTATTGTCGATGCGTTCCCTACCCTGTAGAATATCTTCACATTTCTCTTGAAGCGTACCATGTCGTAGCCTAACGGAAAAACTCAGATGGTAGCACCACAGCTTGCAAGTATGGGATAGAAAAGATCGCGTGATTATTAATGTAGTTAACATATTAATGTATTCTGACGAGAAATTGTTGATACTCATTACTTTATTAATATAATTTGAATCAATGTTACTCTATATTTTTTATTTTCAATTAATCATTTTAATTTTTTCCAGGCAACCTTTGGAGGTAAGTATTGTGGTTTGTAAGATGAGCATTATACATCAACTGATGACTGTAAACACTGCATCTTCTTTTTCCCCTCAAAAAAAAGTAAAAAATACATTACCATTATACGTGGATAATAATAAAAATTACAGGACATGAGACTTTACACCTGTATACTCAAGTTGTCTACTAATGAACGCAAGGTAGTGCATCGTAGGCACGTTTGTAAGTTACGTGACCTACGAGGCTATATTTTGTTATAAGCGATGGTTAACCACATAACATCAGGTTGGATATATTACAATCCTTTTTCAAGGAAAAAACTAATAAAACAGCAGTAGAAGTTAATATACAGCAGAAATATCCCGCACGTATGAACAAATTAAATCTGTCGATCCGTCAGTAAACTCGCTAAATACATTATATAGTTATGGTACGGTTGCCAATTCTCGGCCACTTCGTAAACTATGACGGTGGCGAGGGATCTGAGTTCTTATTAATTCGAGTTTCGAAGTTGCTTCCTGGCTTTAATTTGTAAGGCATTGAAACAGCGTGGACTGATTGAAGCTACTCGTGGAGTTAAAAAGTTCTCGTATCACTACCAGGATTCAAATAATTTTTTTGTTTATTTTTATTTTATTTACTAGTGGTTCGCCCCGAATTGAACTCTCGCGAATCTCACAAAATAAGTATTATTCTTAGGGAGATTTGCACGACGATGCCTAAGCGTATTTAGTGGCTAAATATGATTTAAGGCGTTGTCAAATCATACAAATACGTCAAATTTAAACATTTTTAGTCGCTAAATACGTTTATTGATCTATGTGCATGCCGGCCTTAATCTTTAACTAATAAATTAATGCCAGTAAATGCATAACCAAACTACTTGGCCTACAGTTTCATTTAAATTAGAGGTAAAGGGGGTTCTTGTTAATTGGTTATTGTTTTTTGGGGTACAAATTGCAGTATTTCTGGATTTAAGACTTTTGCCTATATTTGTGCTATTAAAGCTACACGAATAGCAAATTTCAGCATTGTGGGGTCACTGGTGTACCCTGTGAATTTTGTCAAAGTTTTGTTTTTATTATGGCTAATAACTCAAAAATTACAAGGACTAAATTAAAAATAAAAAAGGGGTTCAAATTTCCTAATAAAGACCTTTCACTTGACGTCCTATTTGACCTAATAGTCTCATTTTTATATTTTTGTACCCCCCTTGAACCCCAATATCTCATATCTCAACAACCCCCTAAAATTTTTAGCTCATTTAGTCTTACCCCAAAATTGTGCCATCACTACTTACCTATGTATCAAATTTCATGATGATCGGATCAACGTTTCGAAAGTTATCCTCGGACAAACAAACATACATACATACAACGCCGATTTGCCCAAGTTGATTTGGAGATCTCGCTTCGCTCGATCAATTAATACTAACAGTATAAAACGTAGGCTCGAAGTCGATGGGCAGGTGATACAATATGCCGATGAGTATATTTACCTGGGCCAACTAGTCTCCTTCCAAAACCGGCAAGATACAGAAATCAATCGCCGCATTGAAAACCACTGGATGAGCTATTGGTCCATGAAGCAGCTTGTGAAGGGTTCCCTTCCACTGACACTGACCTTCCACAAGTGAAAACTCATCGACATATGTACCCTGCCCATATTGATCTATGGAGCTCAGACTTGGTCCTTGACAGAAGCACAAAAGTCCCAACTCAAGATTTGCCAGAGAGCGATGGAGAGAAGCATCCTTGGAGTGAAACGAGTCAGAAACACCGACCAGAAATACAGCCAAAACCGGCATAGCTAATGTAGGCATTAAAACCGCCCGCCTAAAATGGAATTGGGCAGGCCATGTGGTTCGAATGCATCCAGAACGATGGGCAAATCTAGTCACCCAGGATACCGAACGGACGACGCAGCCGTGGTAGGGCCAGAAAAAGATGGAGAGACGACCTGGATGCATTCAAACAAGATTGGTCAGATTTGGCTGTGGACCGTGATGGATGGAGGGGAGATGGGGAGACCTTTGTCCAGCAGTGGGACAATATAGGTTAGTAAAAAAAAAGTTAGATACACTTAAAACCAAATTGAAGCTTCATTATGTAATGCTAAGCGTTTATAATCTGACGCGGCAAAGTAGCCGCCTGTTTACTATAACATAGGTACCGACTTAGAAATAAATTAAAAGAAAAATTACTAGAAAAAAATTAAAATTAATTAGTATTTCTAATAATTCATAAATAATTCTTTAACTTCCGTAATTTTAGTTCACATTACTTTAAGTTAATCTTTACTGTATATAGCTGGCACCCGGCTTCGAACGGATTTTCATAAATATGGCCTATAGAACTGAAGAATCGCGTATCTTAACATCTGTGAAAGAATTTTCAGAATCGGTTAGGCGGTTTCTGAGATTACCAACACAAATTTATAAACCACCAAATAATATTAACTTTATAAAGTTTTAGATATTAAGTATAAAAGTATTTATTAATATTAATATAATTGGGTATAAACGTCCATTATTTCGTCAAATATAAATACTTGTATAATTGTTTATACCTACTAAAAACACGAATGAATTAATGAATGAAAACACTTTATTGTACACAATATAAACAGAAAAAAATACAAACAAAATAGAAAACAAAGCAATTAGTACAATGGGCGGTCTTATCGCGTTTTCGACGATGCTGCTTAGTTAGCTTAACAGGTACTTAAATGATGAATTAATATGATTTGTAAACTTATTTTATACTAGCGGGTTTATTTATATTTTATTACTTGTTATTAAGGTTGTTTAAAGTAATAATTTTTCATAATTAATTTGAAAAAAACCAATTTTACAACAATAAATTAATGTCGTACAGGGGATTTATTCAGCAAAAACTTAATCTATTACATGCCATAATAATATAAAGTAAGTATATACAAGTACATACAAAGCAAATTATATAAAAAAACCTTAAATCTTTATGTTTTTTATGTCGTACATAAAAACATGTAGTATAAAGGTCTTTCAGTTTTAAATTGAAACATGAATTTGACTGAATTACCAGGGTGTAATTGGGCTGAGTTTAAAAATAGCCTTAGCTGAGCCTTAGTTAAGAACTAGTACTGAAAATGTTCACACAAAACAACAACCTCTCTTCAGTTTCAGCGTGGGAAAAAATAGGTACAAAAGTATTTGCTCAACAAATTAAACCACCAGCGAAAGTTTAACTCAAACAGCTTTAACTTTTTCTGTAACTCGCAATTCAAAGCGAAGTTACAAAGACGCTCCACCTGCCAATTATGACAGAAAACAAATCAATAACCTTTAAGGGCAAGCTTAGGCAGTTTTAGACAATTATATCATTTTTTTATATCTTTTCAGACACCTCTATATCTATCCTCAAACCACGCAAAGCTGGTTGTATAGGAATGAGATAACTGATGTAATATTTACTGTATATATTTTATTTATTATATTTATAAATAAATAATGCTGGACATTTTACACAGAACTATTTAACCCCAAATTAAGCAAAGCTTGTACTATGGGATCTACAAAACTGATATAATACTTAAATACTTTTTTTTTGTAAACACATACTTATTGTCCAAATCAACTTGGGCAAATCGGCGTTGTATGTATGTATGTATGTATGTTTGTTTGTCCGAGGATAACTTTCGAAGCGTTTATCCGATCATCGTGAAATTTGGTGTATAGGTAGGTAATGATGGCACAATTTCGGTGTGACTCAATGAGCTAAAAATTTTGGAGCGTTGTTGAGATATTGGGGTTCAAGAGGGGTAAAAAAAAAATGAAAATGAGACTATTAGGTCAAATGAGATGTCAAATGAAAGGTATTCATTAGTAAATTTCGACCCCGTTTTTATTTTTAGTAAAGATTTTGTAGTTTTTGAGTTATTAGCCATAATAAAAACTAAACTTTGACAAAATTCTCAGGGTACAGCAGTAAACCCACAGTGCTGTAATTTGGTATGCGTGTAGATTATGTATCACAAACATAGGCAAAAGTCTGAAATCTAGAATAACTGCAATTTATACCCCAAAAAAGTGTAACCAATTAACATGAACTTCCGCTACCTGTAATTTGAATGAAACTTTAGGTCAAGTTATTTGGTTATTTATTTCGTGGCGCTATTTTGATCGTCAAAGATTACTAATAATATTTTTTTGTTTTTAAGGTAGACTCGCGAGATCTCAGTTCGGGGCGAACCACTAGTAGTAGGTATATAGAGAAACACCCAAACCTGGAACAAGTATTTGTAGATCATGTAAATATTTGTTCCGCGGTGGGAATCGAATCCACAACCTTCTGCGTCTTAGCCACAGTGTCATGAAGGTCGTCATAATAACTAATGAATGACACAATGATTTTAAATTGAAATTGTGTGGCGGTCGATCCTTTGTCTTCCGATTTATGGTCGCCACTCTAGAATAATTCTCTGCGAAATTCGTGAAATATCCACTGAACTCAGTTGATAATTTGTAACAGTCTACATTTTGTACAGTCAGCTGTAAAATCAGAAATCCCTGGATACCGTAACTGTTACGGCTATTTCCAACACGAGCTGACGTTAACCACTCGTCAGTTACAGAGCCTTTTGTACCTACGATACGGAAAAAGTATTTCGGTGTTAGGTACAAGTTATAAACTTTTTGACAAAAGAGAGAGTTTAGTTTATATTTTTTTAATCACTCTATTTGATGTGTCGAGCACGGTATTTATTTAGAATTTTACCCCTATACCATTTTGACTTTTTTTGTTATCATCATCATCTCAGCCCACATCCACCCACTGCTGGGTATAGGCCTCCTCGTTATCACGCCACTTTCTCCGGTCCTATGCCAAGCGCATCCATTGCCTTCCCGTAACTCTCGCGATATTTTTCGACCGTCTGGCTGGTGGTCTGCCAACTGGTCTGCGCCCTTCTCGCGGCCACCACTCAGTTGCTGCCTTCGGCTTTTTTGGTCATCAAAACGAAAGTATTTTAGAATTACAATAGAGGCCGATAGGTAAAGTAGTTGCTGAGATAATCAGCTGTGATAGACGGACAGACGGATGAACGGTCGGACAAAGTCACACCTGGGCCCGTAGCCAAATTACATTCGCCACGAATCTATTCGATTTCTACATACATTTGTTGTCGCTGAATCACGTGGTATTTCTATAGCATGTGTCAAATTCCATACATTTTTGGACGTATCGACTAGCGTCATCGCTAATCGACTGTAACTTGGCTAAGCCCTCTGGTGTGACTTTGTCCGACCGTTCATCCGGTTCCGTTTTTCTTTGTGGTTCGGAACCCTAAAAACCCTGAATTAAGAAAAGTCGCATTATAATAGTTGTCGTAAATGCAGTCAATGACTGCCTTTCGGGTTAATAAACATATTTTGAAGCATCCTGCATTCCCTGCATTATTTTTTGCAAACTAATCAGTGAGCGATTTATCATCCACACGTATGTTTTAAAAGGAAGATTGGATAACCTTCAGTATAAAATGACTTCTCATTGTACATAAAACCCTACACAATGCGAGGTCAGCTTATACTAGAAATGTATAGCTTGATGTGCAGCCGTGCTTACGATGAAGCCAAATTTTTTTATGCAAAATCACTCCTGCCTGTTTACAAACTTTCTTTATTGATCAGCCGAATGATCTCTAAACGTAATTAGCGACCAAACATGTTTAAACTTGACGCATTTGTATGATAACTCTCTTATTTATATTTAGAATAGAATAGAATAAAGAGAATATAATAAAAGTTATTTGCAACGTTAAAGTAAAAAAGACACAGAAAAAAAGAATGAGGTACAAAATATAAATTAAAACTAGACAATCTACAATAAAATACATATAAGTTTTAAAAGGCATAATTTACTCACTAAATATGACTAAGCATGGTAAGAAATGAAAGTTTTTCAATTATACCAAACAGATTCGGATATAAAACGTCCGGAGCTAGTTTCTAGCTTGTTTTGAACATTGTATAGAAATGTTGTTGTTATGCCCTAACATAAAACCAACGCACTGAAATATAAACTTTCAACTTTTTTAACAAATACAAATAGGTATATTGTAAAAACATTTTAGTGAAAGACTTCGTGGTATGCGTATGTTATTTTTATGACCGTGCATTTTTGTTCCTCGGTGATTTTTGTGCGGAGTGTTTTTTTTTAAATAAGTTAAATAGTTTTTTTCGTTACTATTTTTTAAATTGTACGCACAAAATAATCCACTCTGGAAATCTATCTGATACGATGATGATGCTGATTATCTAATTGTAACGGACGATCAAAGACGGGATAGGATCGAATCTAGATTTAAATGTAGTAGGTAGTTATAGGATCGAATCTAGATTCAAATGTGTAGGTAGCTGTAAGATGTATCGGTCAAAAGATTTAACGGTCAAAAAGAGCAAGATAGCTATATGTAAGTCCCCGTCTAACCTTTCTGGAAACTTCGATGTAGTAAGAATTGTAGAAGATGATTCGTGAAAATGTAAATTACGATCCCCGCACCATGGCTAGGGCGAGGACTATTTTTGCATAAGTATAAACCGATTTGAACGGAAAAATTGTGGTTCTCCTCTATTGATCTTGCCGAGGTTCGCGTGCTTGCACAAAAACTTAGGCAAGCTAACACCACTATTGAAAAGCTGATCGCCCTTGAGGCGCACTCAGCTCTTCTCGCAGCCGTTAAGGCAGCTTCGTCCTAACCCTTTTAGGTTTTAGATCCGCCCGACAACAAAATCCACCGTCGTCCGAGACACGTTCTCGGTACCCGGATGACGAAATCACCTCCGCTAATGCGGAAGATGAGTCATCTTTACCAGACAGAGCAAACACTTCACAGAAACACCGATCTCGCCGGCGAGGTCGACGAATCCCTTCAGTCGCCGCTTATACGAGGTACATTCAAGTACCCGTGCGCTTCTCTTCTATCCCCACCCCGGCAACAGCCCAAGCCGAGGCTCGTACTTAAGTGGTGCCTTTGCGCTAGTTGCCTAAACAACTTACTGGGCTGAGCGCCATCTGCGCTTGCCAAAAGTTCGGTTAAGCTGTCACGGCCTCAGAGGCCAACAGCGAGATTAGTCCATTCGAAAAAAAAAAGGAAAATTTGTGATTTAAATCCTCCGTCGTCCGAGACACGTTCTCGGAGACCCGGATGACGAAATCACCTCCGCTAATGCGGAAGCGATATCTGAGTCATCTATATCAGACAGAGCAAACACTTCACAGAAACACCGACCTCGCCGGCGAGGTCGACGGGTCTCTTCAGTCGCCGCCTATACGAGGTACAGACATGTACCCGGGCGTTTCTCTCCTATCCCCACTCCGGCAACTGCCCAAGCCGAGGCTCGTACCTAAGTGGTGCCCTTACGCTAGTTGCCTAAATAACTTACTGGGCTGAGCGCAATCTGCGATCGCCAAAAGTTCGGTTAAGCTGTCACGGCCTCAGAGGCCAACAGCGAGTTTACTCCATTCGAAAAAAAAAGAAAAAGGAAAAATTGTGATCATCAAGTACGCGATTTATACCTTGTAAACTAGTAACTAAGAAGAAAGAAAATACAGTGCACTTTTGCTACATACCGAGCCTTTCATTTGAAGCCTGGGTAGGAACTCTACACTAATATATAAAATTCTCGTGTCACAGTGTTTGTAACAAAACTCCTCCGAAACGGCTTGACCGATTTTTATGAAATTCTTTGTGTATATTTGATAGGTCTGAAAACAGGACGTACACTATTTTTCATACCTCTATGTGATAAGGGTGGTCCAGGCCATTTTTTTTTTGATTTTTTTTTAATTTTGATTTTTTTATGATTTGGCAATAATAAATACACACAACCATAAATTTTCACCCTTCCACCACCAACTCATATTTTTAATAGCGAAATTAGTACGTTAATAATTTTCTACTTTGAATATAGAGATAAATAAATATTGCTGGACACTTCACACAGCGCCATCTAGCCCCAAACTAGGCAGAGCTTGTACTATGGGAACCAGATAATTGATACTTACATATTTTTTTTTTGTAAATACATACTTATCTCTAATATATAAAATTTCCATGTCACAATATTAGTTACCGTACTCCTCCGAAACAGCTTTACCGATTTTTACCAAATTTTATATGCGTATTCAGTAGGTCTGAGAATCGGTTACTATTTATTTTCCATACGCCTAAGTGATAAGAGTTGTTCACCCTTAAATTTTTTTTTTAATTTTTTGACGAAATTTTTAGTTTTTATTTTTTTATGATACAGCATTCAAAAATACATACAACCCTAAATTTTTACTCTTCTACGATCTTACCCCTATTTTTAAATAGCGATATTAGTACTTTACTCAGCTAATAGGTTAACACAAAATTTGTTAATTCTAAGGCGGTACGAAGTTCGCGGGGTCAGCTAGTAATATATGTACTATAAAAAACAACCAGACCCGGAACAGATATCTGTAGATCATGCAAACATTTGTTCCGAAGCGGGGATAGAACTCTTCTATACCCTTCTATTATTGATTTTAAGATGGTACGAAGTTCGCTGGGTCAGCTAGTGGTTAAATTAATAAAATGCTAGGTGAAACACAGACGTATCCTCACGCAAAATTTCAGTTTAAAAGCACTAGTAGTTACGAATAAATGGGCTTTAAATGGTTGGAGACAGACAAATGCACATGACGAAACTAAGTTTTTAAAATATGAATCAGAATATTTTATTTTTAAAATGTTGTTCAAAAAAGTTCTTAAATACCAAGTAAATTCTAAAAACTCACAATATCCGTAAGATCTGTGTATCATATTGTACATTAATCTTACTAGGTTTCTATTGTTACCGTATATTCCAATGTAGGTGAGCTGAGCTCATCGTATATTGTCGCGGAAGACGGTCCACCACAGCCGTCAGGATTCCACGGGTCGCATTCTCCGAGAATTTACTGTGCCCTATCTCTTCAATTATTTACCTTTTAGTGCAAATTAAATGTTTAATCTAATGTTATCGCGGTCTCGAGGTTTTTAAGGCATTAGCTCCTTCATTTTCATAAAAATGAAAATTCTATAGAATGAAAAACAATCATCTTCAGGCGGGAAAATATTTTTTTGCAGATTAGGAGCTAATTGCAGGGTGCATAGGATCAGTTGCTTTATGAGTGACGATATTTAGTATATTTAGTATGTGGATGTTTTACATCTGAAATAATGATTACATATTCCCCATTGGAATCTAACCTTAAGAGCTGTGGTTCGATGCCAGCTTAATATTGTTATACAAGGGCCGAAAGCGATCAATTACACCCGAGATACCTAAGAGTTTGAGGGTATTTTTGGTCGTCTACCTGAGTATAACACCAAAGTTTTCATCACGAATGCGAGAAAATAAAAAGGTGTTTTCAATAAATGTTTGTTGCTATAAATAAAATTTTCGTTCTCGATGTCTCTTATTATTTTTTCGTAATTTGGACAGTTCCATTTTTACAAGCTATTTATTTACTTGCAATGTATGTATGTTTGTCTGGGTGGAAGCTGGTAACTGAATTTTAAACCCGTTCCCCTTAACCGATTGAGCTGAAGTTTGGAATACATATATAACTTCGGTGACAATGCAATAATATGGTACCATGGAGGTGGTCTCGTGATGGAGACGGATGCTAGACAAAGGAACTTCTGAATGGATTATAGTAGGCTACTAGTGTTTGGACTCCTTTGAATCTGCTTGCGGTTCTGATTATGAATTTTATAAAAGCTTGTTTTGAAAAAGTAATTTTTCAACAAACAACTTATTACATATAAATAAGGATTTGTGGTGGAGATAGTATTTCATTATACGATAAGGAATGTAATAAGCCTCGTTTTATTTTCAAATTTACTTTCGGTCCTAGTGCCAGTAATCGCTTTTTCCGAGCTGTTTTCGATGAGTGATGAACTGAAATTATGATTGCGATATTGAACTGAAATGTCCCCTATAATAGGGAACATAACTCGAAGAGCTGACAGTCGTTGGGCAGAAAATATTCTTGAGTGGAGACCACGCAGTGGAAAGCGCAGCGTAGGATGGTCCCCCACTAGATAATAATAATAAAATAAAAAGCATTTATTGAGGAACAACACATATACAGTCATGTATACAGTTTGAAACGATGATGCCTGTATTAGTATGAAAACTGTGTTACAGACACCAACGCCCTCCTCCTATACATCAATGGGTTCCAATCAGGTAAATGGTACATTATCAAAAACTAAACTAAAAATTACAGTTATTTTCTAACAGACCAGAAGGATCTGCGTGGGTGGATGTGTTTGTGAGTGTGTGTGTGTGCGTGTGTGTATCTGTGCGAGGGTGTGTGTGTGTATGTGAGTAATTGAGTGAGTGTTTTTGTGTGTAGGCACTATTTGGGAATCTTTAGGAGGTCCTCAGTATCTTCGTAATTTAAAGATATATGTAAGCCACTCTAGACATTTAATTTTACATTTGTTGTGGCGTAGCGGGTAAATGTTAATTTCCTTGTTAACTCTGTTGTACAAGGAAGAGCTCGATTTAAATAAGTTAATTGTTGTTGTTAATCTTTATTTTGTTTGCTTTGTTTGTATCTTTGATTCAATTAACTTGTACATACAATAGGACCGACATGTATCCTTATAAAGGTCCTTATAATAAATTGGAATAAAAAAAAGGAAGAGCTAATAAAAAAGAAGTGACGAAATGGAAAGAAGATCATATAAAAGTTGCTGGAAGCCGTTAGGTGCAGGCCGATTAATCGGTCGCTCTGGAAATCTAAGGGGAAGGCCTTTGTTGCAGTTAACGTCTTTTAGTTGATAATAATGTTCTTCAACATATAATCAAACCACTATTCCCATATTTGAATCCACAATAACAGTAATTCATTGTAGGATTATAGAGATCGGGCTAAAGGTTAATTGTTTTCGCTGGATTATAAAGGACGTCGACTGCTAAGTGGGGTCTAATGAGAGGTCAGGGACAATGGACCATGCGGTCGCAACTGGTAATGGTGTAATAGGATCAGGGTATTTGGGCGAGTGAGTAAGCAGAATTGGGTATGATTTTAAATGTCGGACAAATATTTTGGTGAGTGGTCAATCTTCTGTGTACTTGTGTACTTTAGTGGGTTTCTAATTTTTCATATTCATCAATGACGTCATCTTGATGATTATCATCTCTAGAACATAAATCTCCAGACCGACCAAGCAACATTTATTAGGTATTATTTCCATCTAGCAGGAGGCCATCTTACGCTGCACTTTCCAGAGCATGGTCTTCATTTATTCGTATTTAATCATTCTTGTTATGTACATACCCATTTTAATTGTAGTATTAATTACAATTTATTCCTTTTCTGTTAATGTAATTGTCTTAAATGGACCCATATTGTGACACCACGAACGCCTGAAGACGGAAGGCGACGCCGTGACGTCGGGGTCGGCTGAGAAAGCGTTGGCGGGACGATTTCAACACCTTGGTGGAATCTCGACAGGCTGGTGGGAGATATCGATGGATAGGGATACTTGGAGGGACTTGGGGGAGACCTTTGCCCAGCAGTGGGATGAGATGGGTTAAAGGTAAGGAAACTAAATAAATAATAATAATAATTTTATACTATATAGGCTGAACATCTGTGCTGTGACGCACCCGCCTGTTTTCGGCATCAGCGTTGTGTTTGTTCATCCAAACACAACATAATGTTGGGTCCAATACCATTTTGTGACGTCATCACGTGGAGACGCTGTAGAATGTAACGATAGTTGGTTTTATATTTTTGATTTCATGTTTCTATGTTTTCCTGTATTTGTGTCTTGCTTTGTAGTTCTAATGTGTGGAAAAAGAAGCACCCCCACCGCTTGGCTTTATTTCACCTCACGAGCACCTCCCCACAACCTTCCGTGGTTGGCGGTGCAGGAAAAACCTCTGTAGGCGGGGAATGCGAGACCCTTCATTAACCAGCTGCGATTATCGGTACCCCCTCCAGACCATGCCTCACCTGCTTCACTGTCTTATGTGCCCTACGACTTGCACAAAGGACGACCTTAACAAGGCTACCAACACTGGAATAGACGTGGCCAGGTTCTACTTAATGCCAATTTATTTTCAAACCTTTAAATAATTATGCATAAATCATTCACAAGATAAAAGAAGAAGTCGTAGATTAGATTAGATTAGATAATACTTTATTGCACACCACGAAACAAATACATATAAAAAAACAACTACGTAAATCTATGGATACAATTGGCGGTCTTATCGCTAATTAGCGATCTCTACCAGACAACCTTTGGATGGAATGGACTGTGTGTCAGACATTACCTGGGGTGTACCTAACATACTACATGTACATACATACTAATACTAATTATATAAAAATAAAAAATATAAAACTTACATAAATGAAAACTACATGAATCTAAATAATAACTACTCATAATAATTTATAGATACATACTTAGACTTATTTAAGAAACAAATAATTAATAATAAATACATATATATTTAGCGACAAATACTCAGATAGTGTTCTCTGAGCATACGTTTAAAAATGGCAAGTGACTTGGCACATCTGATAGCCACCGGCAGCGCGTTCCATAACCGGACAGCCTGCACTGTAAAAGACTTATCAAAGTAGGAGGAGGAGTGTACAGGTGTCCTGAGTTGGAGTGTGTCAGATGAACGCAAGGATCGAGGATTGGATTGATAGAGGAAATGGAAGCGTTCTTTAAGATAGGAAGGTGAGGAAGGGTTGAACAGAATGTTATATAAATGCTGAAGGATGTGAGTATCCCGGCGAAGGCGTATGGGTAACCACTTGAGCTTACTGCGAAATTCGGACACATGGTCATACTTCCGCAAGCCGAAGATGAACCGGATGCCAAAGTTTTGCAAGCGCTCAAGTTTATCTAGTTGCTGTTCAGTGAGATCTAGATAAGAAGCATCAGCATAGTCCAGTATCGGGAGAAGAAGCGACTGCGCGAGCGAAATTTTAGTGGCAGTCGGAAGGAAGTTACGCAATCTCCTAAGAGAACCCGCTGAGGCAAACATCTTACGGCTGACTTCAGATATCTGAGGTCCCCATGACAGTTGCCTGTCTATGAGAACGCCTAAATTTTTCACCGTCTCACTCTGCTTAACGTAGGTGCCATCAAATATAATTTGTGGAAGGCAAGACCAGTCTATCCTCGATATCATCCTAGAACCCCCAACGACGATTACTTGAGTTTTGAGTGGGTTAACTCTAAGACCATGTGCCTTGCTCCAGTCCAGAATACGGTCTAGGTCAAGGTTTATTCTATATATAGCTTCAGGCAGCCGCTCTACTGTATCTTGTGTGTAAATTTGAAGATCGTCTGCATAGAGGTGGTAGGATGAAGTTAATTGTTGGGATATTGAGTTTATGAAAATTGCAAATAGAAGAGGTGATAAAACGCCACCCTGAGGGACACCAGCTGATATCGTGCACCACGATGAGTAACTATCATCAATGCGTATACGCTGACGGCGCCCGTTCAGATAACTGTGAAACCACTCAATCACTGTTGGAGATACATTAAGGGCCGATTTCACCATTTTCTTCGGAAACTAAGTTTAATAAAACTAAGTTTTGTTTAACTGAGTTCACATGTTTTACTTGATCTCGGTTTTCATGAAACCGAATTCACCAGCTCCGTTTTGATCGCGTTTACTAAAACCAAGTTTACCCAGAATCATAGACAAAAAAGCGATGCGTTTCGTATTTTCAACATCGAACAGTGTCTTGGTGCTACCAAACTTAACAATATCGATGCGATCGAAACGCAATTGTCAAACAAAACTTTCAATCACGTTTTGTTTGTCGTTACGTCTTCGTATTCTTCATAGTAGTCTGTGTTCAATGTGTATTTTGGTGTTTTGCCCAGTCTATAAAAGAATATTCCTGTGTGGTGTGATTTGCATGATGTCGAAACAGAAAAGGGACCGAACTTTTGCCGCTAGCGAAAAAATGGCCTTCGTTGATGTGGTCGGAATGCATTTTAGTATTGTGGAGTGCAAGAAGACTGATGCTGTAACCATGGCATCAAAAAATGATGAGATGAAATGATGTGTTCTTCTCTTTCGCGTAATCCATCTTGGATGACGAACAAAGTATTCATCATTACTTTCGTCAAAAGCTAGTGCCAACGCTCTTTTCATTCTTGATATAAACTTTATGAATAATAGGTATAAAAAATACGTAGGTAATAAATATTTCGCAAAATAAAGTCAATGACACTTCTTGACTTTTGATTGACATCTCTCTAAAATCGTTTAGATGAGCTAAACGTCGAAAATTGGACGTTCAGAATTTGAACCGCGTTTAGCTTTAACTGCGTTCAGTTGATGTTGGTGAAATGCAAACTGTAGCCTTGAACTCAGTTATACGCGTAAACTGAGTTTAGCTTGAACTAATCGCGTTTAGTTTCGACGGTGAATTCGGCCCTAAGAGAGCGTAGTATGCCGTTATAATAAAAAACATTTTCTCTTTTCTTTCTTCTCAAGAATCTCTCGGCATTTCTCCGCCTTCAGCGTATAACTGTGTCTACTATGTACATATGGAACCTGTAAGTTGTATTTATACATTTGTACACACCTTATTTATACACATTTAAGTGATATTTGTCATCTGATTGTCTACAGAATATAAATGACTTTATTTATTTAAAATACAAGCTGACCCCGCGAACTTCGTACCGCCATAGAGTTAATACATTTTGTGTATTGTGTATTTAACCTATTAGCTGAGTTAAATTCAGTTTTTTTAGCTTTTTACTCCAATGCCAATTTCTGTTCACTAAGGTACTTAAGGTAGAGAACCTTCAAAGGTATGCTGGAAGAAAACTATTACAAGGTTTAAGCTCACCTTTGTACATGTCCATTTTGTAAGCTGTTTTTGTCTTTAATCTTTTTGTGTACAATAAAGAATAAAGTTATAGCATCTTGCGCATATTCATGCATATGACGCGGGCTGCCAAATCTGCCAATGTACGGTGTGATGTACGTCACCGTTAGAATTGTCAACCAGCCATCATTAGCTGCATTTTATGTATGAGAAAATGAATTTACGTCATAATTTTTAATGCGTGAATTTTTCCAATATTTTAATAGTTATTTTGCTATTCGGGACGGAGACAATTACAACATCTCCAGAAAATCGGTCCAGCCGTTCTCGATGTATAAGTGTTCGAACAAACCCGACTTTGTTTTATATATTAAGATTTATAATTGCCTATTAAGATCATTAAAGACAACCTGCCATGTTTATTGCCTCTCTTACCTGGCTTTGTTGGAAGGAACATACAGTAAAGTTGACTTTGATCCATGTGATTTTAATGACTAAATGATTTTTAACTTTGAAATTAAATGACTAATCTTCAACTTAAAAAGACCTTACTAACCCAAAGTAGTAAAACATTTTGCATTGAATAATTCCCTGTAATTTTAAGTCAAGTTGAGTGAAGTCTTCCTAACTACCGGCAAGTGAAGTTCTAATGAACTATTCAACATTTCTTACGCTTTTTTCTAAAGGTAATAAAAATGGCGAGACCCGGCGTTGCACAATGGTGCCTGACGAGGGCTATTTAGCATATCAGTTGCGTCGTTAGACTGCTTCGGGGCTCATAGACTAACGAAGAAACAGCTGCGGAGCTCCTTATCACACTAATCACACTAATATTATAAATGCGAAAGTTTGGATGTTTGTTTATATATTTATTTGTTTGTTACTCAATCACGTCGTAACGGCTGAACCAATTCGATGAAACTTAGTATACATGGATTACCACATAGGCTATTTTTTATCCCATAAATCAAGTTCCATGGGATAAAAATGGGATGTCAAGTTGCAACAGCGAGTTTAGCTTTATTTTTAGGTTACCTACACATTTAGTAGTGTAACACGTATAAAGTCGCTGGCAATAACTAGTAAAAAGAGAACCCGTTATTTAAAACAATGTTAAGTATTGAAAGCGAGTTTAGTAGAAAAACACCACGATGCTTTACAAGTCTTCATTTATTCGTTAGTACACTCCTTTATGACAAATACTTCAATTATTACACTTTTAGGTGACCGTTACGCTTCGCAGCTCGAGAACAAATGAGCTCTTACTTTTATTTTTTTTTATTTCGAATGGACTGGCTGTTGGCCTCTGAGGCCGTGACAGCTTAACCGAACTGAATGAGCTCTTGCGAATAGACGTCAATGCTTAAATAGTCACGCGATGGTGGCGCGACTTTTGTTCAAAAATGAATATTAAACTAGTAAATATTGCTGAAGTAATCATAATACTATACAATTTAGTACGTAATTACAAATAATCGCGAACACAATTATTTTAAACAAGGTACAAAAATGTTAAATTCAATAATAACTTACTTCCGCCAATATTGCATTGATCATGAACTACTAAATTAATAAATTGCAATCAATTAATACATAATACCATTAAATATTTATATAAATCAAAGAGATAATTTTTAGGCAAGCTAACAGTATCAACGTGACCGAGTAATTAAAACGATGGTAATGTGGTGAAGAATAATTGCAATAACATGTTGTGTAAGTATATCTCTTTTTCTTTACGATTTGGAGATGGAACAAGCATATGGCCCATCTGTGGCAACCTTTGCCTATAACAGAGATTTTCCTAGTAGATAACGCACGTTAGGAATGTGCCCTACGATGCACTGTCATCCATTAACTTGAGGCATACAGGTGTAAAGCCTGTGCCTGTAATTTCACCTGCAACCATACCCTTGTTTAGTTAACCAACTGTTCAGTTCAAAGCTATGGCACAGTTTTGTAAAACGAAACAAATAGTAAACGGTAAAGCTTGCAGCGAGTTTAGAAAAATATTCCGCGTTTATTTAACTGAGTTGGAACTTGGTAGCAGTTAAATAATCATGTCGTTACCGAGTTATGTTCACGATTGTACGCCACGCTGTACTTTTGTGCAATGTAGTTTTAAATTTTGTATGTGGTTAGGATTAAAAGTTTCAACTTTTGTTCACGATTGAAAAGGTTTTGTTCAAATGTATTTAGTTGTTGTGTTTGTTTTAAATTATTTTGTGCATATCGATAGGTTGGTCTAAAGTAGTCAATTGTAAAAAATAAAGTGAAAAAATAAATCGGACAAGTGCGAGTCAGACTCGCCCACAAATTTCTGTACAAATTTGTACCGAAAGTTTCGATGATTGATTACGTATTTTAAATAATGACTATATTTTTTATGATTTATTTACAATGCTTTCAGATTTTTCCCTGTAGTAGGTATAAGACAATATTACTAATATTACTTCCCAAATTTATAATTCTAGATCAACGGAAAGTACCCTATAAATTTTAATTACCTTGAGAGAGTCGAAATGTACGTTTTTTGCTGCATAAACGACTGTATCTTATTTTACGTTAACCAAGATGTTTGTTTTTTTCACAGCTTCAAGAGACTTGAGCATATGGTTTTAATTTCAACTCGGTACCGCCACGAGTACCCGAGATAAAGAGTCTTTACAGACAGATACTCGTAGATAGTCAAGAAAGTGATCCTATAAGTCACTTTAGTCGGTCGGTTGCCCACGAATATAGGAACTCGCCATTAAGGTATTAGACCTAAAATAGCTAATAAATCGAATTTTAACTGAAATCAGCTGTTTTTTACTCACATTTTGACACCCTGTATAGATAGATTATGATCTGGAGTCTTGGTCTCAAAGATCAAGGCAAAGTTTGTTGAAAAAAAACAATCACTGGCTATAAAATTGTGGAATGCCTTTTCATCATCAACCTATAGCAGTCCACCGCTGGATATAGGTATCTCCCAGGGTGCATCATTGAGCCCGATCCTCAGCTCTTCCGATCCAGTCCTTGCCAGCCACAGCGCGCAAATCGTCACTCCTTCTAGCTGGAGGGCGTCCTACACTTCGTTTGCCTAGACGTGGGCTCCACTCCAGCATACGTTTACCCCAACGGTTATCGGGTCTGCTTTGATCTTCCCCACTTTCAAAATTATATTTCAACATAAATTCTCAGTCTATGAAAATTTCTTCTTAGTTGAAATAAGGCCTTTTAATAAATCACTCCTTAAATAATGACGTTGTCACAGACAATGCTTTGTCAAATTACAAAGTTGCCCCCGGAACAATCGTATCTACTAGTAGATAGCAATTTTCAGTTATCTCACGTAATTCTAAATACTCTTATATTTTATGATAATCTATAATTCAATAAATATAATGTAGATAAAACTTATCTTTTTGTAGGCAAGTTTCGCAAGGCAAGTAAATCGGAAAAATATGGGTGTGCTCCACAGATCTATATTGAATAGATAACGCAAGTCAGTTTGTATGAAAACCAAGCGTCTCAAATTTTTGTAAGAAAAAGAAAGAAAGAAAGAAAAATATTTATTCAGACCACCACAAATGGACACAGAAACAAATGTCACAACTAAAATTATAAATTAACTAAAAATTATAAGTGTGGTGGTGAAAGGGTATCTAATATGATGTCCCGAGAGCAATTTGGTTTTGGGACACACCGCACTCAGCCGATTCAAAGATACTGCGCCGGCGCCATTGCTACGTGCTGCTGATAAGCTACTGGCAAGCTGGCCAAGTTCGGAATGATTTACGTACAAGAGTTTTAGCTTTGCTCCAACTAAAAGACACGCAAAGTAGGTGAACTCCCGTATTCTATTCATTACAGATCTATGGTGTGTTCGCAATAATTTGTTGATATGATGTTTATATATCAATATCGACTAATGTTTTTAATACTGATATTAATAATATACATCAGACAACTACTTTTTTAACCCTATAATTTAAAAAAGGTACATTAAAAACTTCTTTTTGTTCATTATCCGACTTCAGTATGCATTAATATTTGAACTGCTGGTTGAATTTTTAACGTGAAAGGTTCAGATCCCGTCGAAAAGAATCAACGTTTACATGGTAGGCAGTAACTACCTATGCCTAAACCTATAAACCCTCGGTACTAACGTTTTACTTCCACAATCATTCGATATCGGACCCTCGGATAAATTGACGCGAGTTTTACGAGGAAAGAATTTATCGGTCAATACCACAGGCTTTTGAAATTGTTCGACTTCTCAAGAGGTTAGAATTAGTATTAGTTGGTTGACGACCTCCGTGGCGCAGTGGGCGTATAGCCGGCTGAGACGGAGGAGGTAGTGGGTTCGATTCCCGCTGCGGAACAAATGTTTGCATGATCTACAGATATTTGTTCCGGGTCTGGTTGTTTTTCTATATATTATAAGTATGTATTTACAAAAAAAGTATATAAGTATTCTATCAGTTATCTTGTTCCCATATTACAAGCTCTGCTTAGTTTGGGGCTAGATAGCGCTGTGTGAAATGTCCAGCAATATTTATTTATAGAAAATGAAAAAAATGAAAATGAAAACATTTATTTGACGCGACACACTTACAAAATATAATACAAAAGAAGATTGTGACATTCAAGACTTCTGGCTCTAAGAGTGGGTGTAAATAGAAGGATATTGTTACGAGCTGAGGGTTCGGGATAAAATAATGGGAATCGATCTCACCAAAATAACACTTTTATTCAGCACTAAACAATGAATACACGAACTTGGTCACACGTATCAAAACACACTAATTCACATCACTGTTGCACCACTTAAAGTCACCGAAATGTTCGCACGTATAGCTAAATCCAGACTGACTCGCGAGCAACTACTGTTCACGCGAGACCCTTGTTCACGTCAGTCCTCCAGGGCCTCGCTGAGACTCACTCACCGACTGACTCAAACTGACTGTCCGGTTTTTTTTTTTTTTTTTTTTTAGTTTCGAATGGACTTATATCGCTGTTGGCCTCTGAGGCCGTGACAGCTTAACCGAACTTTTGGCGAGCGCAGATGGCGCTCAGCCCAGTAAGTTTTTTAGGCAACTAGCGCAAGGGCACCACTTAGGTACGAACCTCGGCTTGGGCTGTTGCCGGGATGGGGATAGGAGAGAAACGCCCGGGTACATGTCTGTACCTCGTATAAGCGGCGACTGAAGGGACTCGTCGACCTCGCCGGCAAGGTCGGTGTTTCTGTGAAGTGTTTGCTCTGTCTGATATAGATGACTCACCTTCCGCATTAGCAGAGGTGATTTCGTCATCCGGGTCTCCGAGAACGTGTCTCGGTCGACGGAGGATTTTGTTGGCGGGCGGATCCAACGGGTAAACCGGAATGGTGTGTACCAAAGGGTTCGGATGATTAGAGGCAAGTTCATAAAACCGCTTGGAAGCGAGCTTCATGAACCTGGCTATTGATTCTAATTTCAAATCGCGATGTAGGTCGTTATTGCGAAAGTACCAGGGCGAGCCTGAGGCTTTTCGCAAGAAGCGATTTTGAATAACCTGAATGGCACCAACTTTAGGAGAGTGGGCAAATACTACAGATGAGTATGTCATAATGGGGCGAATGCACGCTTTGTAAAGAGTCACCTTATTTTTAAGGGACATTTTACTTTTCGCGCCTAGAAGTGAGGACAATCGCCCTAGGGTGAACTTTGCTTGGTTGCACCTCTTAGTGATGTGCAACCTAAAGGAAAGACGCCTATCGAGGATGACACCCAGATATTTGGCTGATGGGGCCCAGCGAATGGGCTGGCCAAATAGAGAGATCGGTTTGGGAGTGAGGTTTCTCCGTGAGAAGTACACTGCTGTACTTTTCGACGGGTTTACCTCGATCCGCCACTTGCGGAACCAAGTGGCTAATGAGTGAAGGGCAGCCTGCAGCCTTATACCCACCCGATCGGGATTCCGATTGGATGTGTACAAGGCTGTGTCGTCTGCGTATAGGGCTATTTCCACTTGAGGAGTGCGGGGGATATCGCTGGTGTACAGCGTGAACAAGAGGGGGCCGAGAACGGAGCCTTGAGGGACTCCTGCTCTGACTGGTCTAGGACTAGAGAGAGTGCCTTCCACGGTGTAGCGAAAGCTGCGACCTTGTAGGTAGTCTCGTATGATGAGCACGAGTCTGTCTGGGACTCCGAGTTTGAATAGCTTGTAGATCAAGCCGTTGTGCCAGACTTTGTCGAAAGCTTTCGCTACGTCGAGGAAGACGGCACCAGTACCTGAAGGCCAGGTACTTTGCCAGTTGGAGAGGACATGCTCCGTTATGCGGAGCACCTGTTGTGGGCATGAATGTTGGGCTCGAAAGCCAAACTGCTCGTCGGGAAGGAGTTTGAACTCATTGACATGAGCCCAGAGGCGCTCCATTAGAAGACGCTCATATATCTTGCCTAGACTATTAAGTAGACTAATGGGACGATAACTAGTTGGATCGTTTGCCTGTTTGCTGGGTTTTCGGATGCCAATGACGTTGGCTTCCTTCCAAGCATCAGGGAAGGTGCAAGTTTCCATAGCCGCATTGAAGATGCAGACTAGGATATGGATAAGGGGAACAGAGAACTGTTTGAGTACTCTGTTAGAAATGCCGTCGGGGCCGGAGGCTTTCTTTGGGTGTAGGGCCTTGATAGTGTCAAAGACTTCAGAGGGCTCAATCGGATCAAGTGGGGAAGTAGGGGGTCGGGAGGCTAAGCGGTCAACCACGCTGTTCACCGTATGGAGGTGAACAGGGTCGACGGGTTCGAGACTGGGCGAGCATTGAGCTTCGAGGGTTTCAGCCAGGAAATCGGCTTTTTCCTCGTCTTCGAATGCTGGAGGGTGATTGGGTCAGATAAGGGGAGGCATCGGAGCGAGAGCGTCCGCTTTCATGGAGCGAGCTAACCTCCAGTAGGCCAGATGGCTAGGCTCGATCCCAGAGAGCAGGCTCTCCCACTCACGATTGCGATGTTCTTTAATGCGCTCTCTCACCTCACGGTGCAGGGAGCGCATCAAGACTCGATTGTCGTTAGTGGGGCAGCGACTATGAAGTCTAACTGCGGCGTTAGCTTCAGTCATCAGCCGTCTGATATCATCTGGCAGGGGGCCCCGGTGGTCATCCACTACGGGCACCTGCTTTGATGAGTCTCTGACTGAGTTTGTGATATGTGTGGTAAGGGCGTCAACCGCTACCGTAATATCACCAGATGTCCGAATGACAGAAGGGATCCTATCTAGGTCAGTCGAGTGCGCAGCCTTGAGGGCTTTCTCAAGTTTATGCCACTCTACCACAGTCTTGGTGGCAGGGGGCTGGTCAGTGGGAGGGCCGAGTAAGAGCATTACCGGTCGATGATCGGAATCGAGCTCATGAATGACTTCGATTAAGCGTAGCCGAAGGGCTACGTTTTTGAGAAGTGCAATGTCAAGGAGCTCGGGGGGAGTGGAAGTAGGGAAGCGAGTCATGCCCCTAGGGGCAATGATGTCGAAATTAAGGGGTTCAACTAGGCTTTCTAGTTGTTTGCCTTTAGAGTTCGTCGTGGTGCTATTCCACATGACGTTTTTGGAGTTGAAGTCACCCGCCAATATGACGGAGCTTCCTAGACTGAAAAGGGCTTGCAGGTCACTCTCGAATTGAGGTGAGCGAGGCTTGCCGGGAGGGACATAGCAGGATGCAATAATGACCGAGGAATGCCCGGTCATTGCTAGCCTGCAGACGGAGGCTTCTATGTAAGACAGAGAAGGGGGATCAAGAGGCATACAGTGTAGAGCCTTCTTGTAGTAAATGACAGTGCCGCCCTTTTGAGCTAGCAGTCTGTCATTGCGAACAATTTGATAGTTTGGGATTTTGGGGTCCCGATGACCGGGCTTTAAATTTGTCTCTTGTACTAGCAAGATATCAAGTTGGTGCCTATTTAGAAAATCTTGGATAATAGAACGCTGTCTTGAAAGACCGTCAGCGTTGAAGAACGCTAGTGATAAAGAACGCGGTTTTTTCCTTTCCTTTTGTACAACCATTTTGGGGCCTAAAAGGGTTTGGAGGAGGACGAAGCTGCCTTAACGGCGGCGAGAAGAGCTGAGTGCGCCTCAAGGGCAATCAGTTTTTCGAGGGTGGAGTTTGCTTGCCTAAGTTTTTGTGCAAGCACGCGAACCTCGGCAAGGTCGATGGAGGAGAACTCCATGATGAGAGCCAAGTCGGCAGCAAAGTCCGACTTGCCCATTTTAGAAGGGGGGGCTGGCTCAGAAGAGCGCGGAGGGGGGGCCGTTGCCTTAAGGGCTAGCCTCGAATATGGCAAGGGCTTGGCCCATGCTGAGCTTTTGGGAGGTTGCGCCTCCTGCGAGGGTACCATGGTCAACTTTGGGGTTGACTTGGTATACTGCGGGGAGGGTCGGGGTTGACTCCTACGAGCCACCACCCTGCTGACTTTGGGCGCCGAAGGACAACCACGATAATTCGCGGTGTGCCCCACGGCACCACAAAGCACGCAGCTTGGCGGCTCGATGGTGTCTCGAGTGCGGTTGCAGTCAGAGGTGCCATGGTCACCCAGGCACTTGACGCAACGGGGGCGGGCGTGGCAGTTTTTGGCCGAGTGGCCATACAGCTGACATCTATGGCACTGACTAGGAGTGCCATTTCGGTGGGGGGGTTCAACCCGGAGGCCGGAGAGGTTGTTGACCATCTTCAGGTTGAAGATGGCCTTCCCTGCCGGTGACAGCTCTAGTACTACGAGTACTAGATTGTAGGTGGTCTTACCGTTATGCATACGGTGGACCTCCTTTACCGGGAAGGACTGAGCCACTGACTGTCCGGCCATCTCTCCGGCCTATTTATATCGCACACATTTCGATTGTTCGAGAACGATATCGATCCTTCCAGGAAAGGGTCGGTCCCTCGACACAATGGCCACTCCCCATTCTGCGAAACCACAAACAATAGCAACAATAACACAGCAAGACAAAAGCATTCGAGAAGGTTCGATTATTACTCATTGTTTAACAGCCTCGGCGTAACAATATGTAACAAGAATGCCAGAAGTCGAAAATTACAGGTTAATCAAAAAATACAGGAATATCCCATGCAACTTCCATTATAATTATTATAATTATTTATTTATATACTTTTTTCATTCCTTCCACTCGACACCACCAAAACGACACCATCGGTGGTGTCGTATGGAATCACTAGTCCATACGACACCACCGACGAATAGTGAGGTTACCTACATACAAAGTTGTTGATATGAAAACTCCAATTAAGTTCAAGCAGTTTCATTAATGAGGTATGTCATTTGATAAAGTTTATATTTATCTGTCACTCAAATGGTCATATTGACATTGTTCATTGCAATTTGCATATTATTGTCTTTCCGTCCGAATATTTTAATTTTTCACAATGGACATGGATACTACTACTGACGACATAAAATACATAAAAACTAATGGCGGAACAGCTTTGCTCTGGCAAACTTACTTCACTGAAATAAAAAAATAATATTTCATAAACTCTGTTTTATTAATTATCGTTTAACTATAGATAACTTGAAATAATAACTTTGGGGAAATAATAATAATTTTAATGAACTGGGAGCTGTTAGTCAAAAACACGCGTTTCTGGACATCACTAGGGTGGTGTCGTATGGACTAGAGATTCCATACGACACCACGGATGGTGTCGTTTTGGTGGTGTCGAGTGGAAGGAATGCTTTTTTTTTGGTTAATTAATTTGTTAATCGTTGGTAGGTACTCAGGTCCCCGCGATACAGGCTTTGCCTAGAGCAGGGATTGTTAGTTAGATCAAATCTGACAACCAGTTAGGGTTCTGCATAAACCCGATTTTGTAATGGTAAGGATTGGTAACTACCTATTAAGTTGTTTCTAGTAGATTCTTCAATATTTTTTTAACTTAATGTACTTACAGGGTGTGGCGTAATGAGTGGATAATAGGGTACCTGCGGGTAGGGGCCATTGTGGCGGTTCAGAAAAATATTTGTTATGCTCAATAAAAGTGCCTCAGTTTTCGAGATATTCGACATTTTCGAAATTTAAGAAATATTTCACATTTCGTCACTATTTTTGGCGCCAAGACTGCAAATGAAAATTTTTTTTCTATCTGTTTTTTGGATAGTATTCTTGGATAGATGTGCTATGGAATGGAAACTATTATTTTTATAACACAAGCACAGTTATGTTTTTAAAATAAGATTTCACTAAAATTTTACTTGCTTTCGTTTGTTTTCCTGACATTTACCCTTCTGTGGTGTAAAAAAAATGTATGGTCACTTGAATGCCAAATTTAAAAAAAATTAGCCTATTTCATCGAGATTCCGAAATGGTATATTACATGGTATTTCCACAAGTTGATTCAAAAGTAATTCCTATTAAAATGGGTAGAGGTAACTATTATAAAATTACAAATAGTACTAAAATTTACTTCATTACTTAAAATCACCTAAAAACGTTAGTTTAAAATTCGGTAATGAAATAAAACGAAACAATAAATTTTAAATGCATTTCATTTATTAAATTTACTATTACAAAAGGTGTTCGAAAAGGCCACCACGTGCTTTGATGCATGCTCTGCACCTTTTGATAAAAGATCTTTTAATCCTGTTCGCAATTCTTTGCTCTGTGATTTTCTGAGCAGCTAATCGCACACGCTCCCGTAGCTGGTCCACTGTATTGATTGGGTCTTTATAAACCTTTTCTTTAAGGCATCCCCAGTAAAAAAAGTCCAATGGGTTGAGGTCTGGTGAACGAGGTGGCCACAAAATTGTCCCCAAACGACCGATCCATCGTCGACGATATGTTTCATCGAGGTATTGCCCAACATTTCGGGCGTAATGAGCGGGGCAACCATCGTGCTGCAGCCATTCTTCTTCTATCTTCTAATGAAACATCTTCTAATGAAAGTGGAAGTTCGTGCCGTAAAAAATGTAAATACGTTTCTGCAGTCAATGTTCCAGACAATTCGAATGGTCCGATGATTTTGCCATTTAGAATTCCAGTCCATAAATTAATTTTGAACTTGTACTGGGACTTGTCTTCTCTGGCCAAATGAGGGTTTGTACGCTGCCAACTGTGCAGATTGTGCATATTAAAATACCCATCTTTTTTGCACGTGGATTCGTCGCTCCACAAAATTTTATCGAAGAAATCGGGATCAGCGTTCATTTTTCTCAGCATTGTTTGGCAAAATGCAACTCGTGCAGGGTAATCTCTTGGCTGCAAACATTGCACGCGCTGGTAGTGAAAAGGATGTAATTTTTCTCTTTTTAAAATTCGGTGCACTGTTCTTGCTGACGTGCCAGTATTAGAGGCTATTACGCGCACAGATGTGGTCGTATCAGTAGCAATTTCATCAAGTACATCCTCTTCATTATGTACTTGTGGTCTTCCAGAACTCGTGCCACCGATGCCACTTCCAGGAATTCGACCTTCCATGTAAGCATTGTGTACGCGAATAAACACACGATATTCGGGATGGCGTGCATTGGGAAATCTTTCCCGATACAGTGCTGCTGCTCGATTGGCGTTACCACCACACTCGCTGTAGATTAAATGCATTTGCGCATATTCAGACGCAGTGTATAGCTGAGGCATTGCAATCAATATGCAATACCAAAAAATCCAAGTTACAAAGCAAATCAACTCCGAGATCACAGCACAAAATCGTTAGGTTCACAAAATTAAGACGTCCAAATCGCTAGGCAAAACAAAGTCCGAAATCACTGCACAAAATTGACGAGTATCAATCCAAAACAGGATAACACGTTGTTGTACGGGAGTAGTATGATAGCACACTGACTCGAAAATCATAAAAATGCGTTACGCGAAACGATAGTTCTCTTTCACTCATAGCATGAAAGAGCAAGATAGACATAGTGTCGATTGCCGCTGGGCCGGGAACCAATCTGATCCAAGAATTACTAGTAGTTCTGCGAACAGTAGACAATTATTGCTAATAATAGTAAAAAATATTTCTTTAAATTACGCCTTGATAAGTTTGGTAGGAATTAATTTTGAATCAAGTTGTGACAATGATATGTAATATACCATTTCGGAATCTCGATGAAATAGGCTAATTTTTTTAAAATTTGGCATTCAAGTGACCATACATTTTTTTACACCACAGAAGGGTAAAGGTCAGGAAAACAAACGCAAGCAAGTAAAATTTTAGTGAAATCTTATTTTAAAAACATAACTGTGCTTGTGTTATAAAAATAATAGTTTCCATTCCATAGCACATCTATCCAAGAATACTATCCAAAAAACAGATAGAAAAAAACATTTCATTTGCAGTCTTGGCGCCAAAAATAGTGACGAAATGTGATATATTTCTTAAATTTCGAAAATGTCGAATATCTCGAAAACCAAGGCACTTTTACGAGCATAACAAATATTTTTCTGAACCACCACAATGGCCCCTACCCGCAGGTACCCTATTATCCACTCATTACACCACACCCTGTATATAGCATTAGGTAAAGTATTAACGTAAGTGCAATGAATTGATTTACCGATGAACAAAATAATTGTTAAGAACATTTACTCGTTTTTAGGGTACCGATCTAAAAGGGTAAAACGGAAACCTTGTTCGTCTGTCCGTCCGTCTACCAACTTTAAATTTAGAACAGTTGGGAGAAATAATAGTGGGAATCAACCCTTCAATGTATCCATAAAATGTTACAACTTGGCTTGCAAAATGGTGGGTCACTTAAGTCAAGTGCTGGACCAACTGCCTCGATATAGGCTACCACAGTCCAAATTGCGTACTGTCAATAAAATAAATTTAAAACGACATTTTCAAATCCCTACAAATTTTAACAGAAAAGGGTGTTTGTGATATTCACCTTTATTATACGTGCGTGGGTAAATATGGAGATAACAACCTTACAGTTCTATGATTTGCTACTCAATTTGGTAAAAAATAATGGGTTTTGAACATTGAACATTTTTATCATTCACGTTCTGAAATAATGTTATCAAATGATTTTTAAAAATTTAACACCAGGGTTTGTCTAGCTCGTTTACATTTATACGAGTCAAGGACGACGGATCAAAGATTGTTACACACTAACCTTAATATAAACCCTTTCTTGTTAATTTCTTTATTCTTTACTAGCTGACCCGCCGAACATCGTACCGCCTTGACATGCATGTGACGCGGGCTGTCAATGCCCCGATAGAATTGTCAATAGACCATCACTATGTGTATCTATGTATGATGCATAATTTCTTCATAATTTCTTTTTGCGTGAATTTTTTTGATATTTTAATAGTTATTCTGCTATTCTGGGCGGAGACAAATCCAACAAATTAAAGATCATCAAAATTGGTCCAGCCATTCTTGAGTTAAAAATTACCCGACTTTGTTTTATATTAGATTGCATACAAGAAAATATATTTAAAAATACAGCAATAGAGGACAAGTTTAAAGGCGAGCTTAACCTAAAGAAGAGTTTTCTTCCAGCAAACCTTTGAGGCTGGAGAGAGAGAGATGATTTTAAAGGTAGGTGAGTGTACAAGAACCTAAATAAATATATATACCCAAAAACAATATGACATATACATAAAGTATGTTATAATACTATATTAATTATAATAAATAAATAATATAGCACAATATATACCTAACATAAATATATTCCTATAATAATATTGTTACGAGCTGAGGGTTCGGGATAAAATAATGGGAATCAGTTTCACCAAAATAACACTTTTATTCAACACTAAACGATTGAATACACGAACTTGGTCACACGTAATCACAACACACTAATTCACACCACTGTTGCACCACTTAAAGTCACCGAAATGATCGCACGTATAGCTTAATCCAGACTGACTCGGGAGCAACTACTGTTCACGCGAGACCCTTCCCACGTCAGTCCTCCAGGGCCTCGCTGAGACTAACTCACTCAGACTGACTGAGACTAACTCTCAACTGACTGTCCGGCCATCTCTCCGGCCTATTTATATCCACACATTTCGATTGTTCGAGAAGGATCTCGATCGTTCCAGGAAAAGGGTCGGTCCCTCGACACAATGGCCACTCCATTGTGCGCAACCGCAGACAATAACAACAATAACGCAGCAAGACAAAAGCGTTCGAGAAGTTACGATTATTACTCATTGTTTAACAGCCTCGGCGTAACACTGCCCCCTCCTAAAACATGCTCGTCCCGAGCATTCTTAGCCCCATATCGCGGCAGTCGATCAACACGAACAATTTTAGACGCACCTCGCGCTGAAGATGTAGCAACTAGAGGAGCCATATTGCCGTCTCCAGTACTTCAGGACACCCAGAGTCCCTTTCTCATCAGCGATCCCAATTCCAGCCTCCAAAACACGGCTCTCATGATTTCTATCTGTTCTTTCACTACCTGGAATTACTTTCCAGATAAACCGAACGATTCCCTCATCAGTCGAGCCCAATTCCAGCCTCCAAAACACGGCTCTCTTGATTTCTATCTGTTCTTTCACTTCCTGGAATTCCTTTCCAGATGAACCGAACGATTCCCTCATCAGTCGAGCACGCTCTTATGGCCAACGTCGCTGATCTTCCTGTTGACGACGCTGCTCTTCTTTATCCTGACGTCGCTGTTCCTCTTGCAACCGAGTCTGCTCTACCTGTTCATGTCGCTGTTTCTTCTGCAACCGAGCCTGCTCTTCCTGTTGACGACGCTTCTCTACTTAATGCTGACGGCGTTGTTCCTCCTGCAACCGAGCCGGCTCTTCCTGTTGACGACGCTTCTCTTCTTTATGCTGACGGCGTTCCTCCTCCTGCAACCGAGCCTGCTCTTCTTGCTGACGACGCTGCTCTTCTTTATCCCAACGACGCTGTTCTTCTTGACGACAAAGCATTGCCATAATAGCAGCAATATCGCCTGTCACAGGAGCTTGCCCCACGGATGATGATGATGATGCTCCAAATGATTCGGCGGCGGCTAATTCCATCTCCATCGCCTGACGACTCTGCCGAGCTTCTTGAACCGGAGACTCCCCAAACCGCCTTTCATCCATTTCCTGTTGTCGTTAACCTCTCGTCCTGACACCGTCCACGTTATCCTTTGGTAGAACCGGCATTATTTTATCCCACTTCTGACACCAAATTGTTACGAGCTGAGGGTTCGGGATAAAATAATGGGAATCAGTTTCACCAAAATAACACTTTTATTCAACACTAAACGATTGAATACACGAACTTGGTCACACGTAATCACAACACACTAATTCACACCACTGTTGCACCACTTAAAGTCACCGAAATGATCGCACGTATAGCTTAATCCAGACTGACTCGGGAGCAACTACTGTTCACGCGAGACCCTTCCCACGTCAGTCCTCCAGGGCCTCGCTGAGACTAACTCACTCAGACTGACTGAGACTAACTCTCAACTGACTGTCCGGCCATCTCTCCGGCCTATTTATATCCACACATTTCGATTGTTCGAGAAGGATCTCGATCGTTCCAGGAAAAGGGTCGGTCCCTCGACACAATGGCCACTCCATTGTGCGCAACCGCAGACAATAACAACAATAACGCAGCAAGACAAAAGCGTTCGAGAAGTTACGATTATTACTCATTGTTTAACAGCCTCGGCGTAACAATATAAAATTACAAAGAAAGATAGTGCTCTTTAACCCTCCGTTTGAAAATGTTGAGTGATGGACTAGCGCGAACTTCATGAAGAAGTGCATTCCTAATTTTCAAATCTTTGTCAATAAATATTCTGATTTCTGATTAGTTAGTATTACAGCTCCCATAGAGCACAGACTATCTATCAGCCGATAGTTTGGTCGGGCTGGGCTGCAGCGCGTAGGTACACTATTGTTACGAGCTGAGGGTTCGGGATAAAATAATGGGAATCGGTTTAACCAAAATAACACGTTTATTCAACACGATGACGATGAATACACGAACTTGGTCACACGTATCACAACACACTAATTCACATCACTGTCGCAGCACTTAAAGTCACCGAAATGATCGCACGTATAGCTTAATCCAGACTGACTCGGGAGCAACTACTGTTCACGCGAGACCCTTTCCACGTCAGTCCTCCAGGGCCTCGCTGAGACTAACTCACTAAACTCAGACTCAAGACTGACTGTCCGGCCATCTCTCCGGCTTATTTATATCGCACACATTTCGATTGTTCGAGAACGATCTCGATCCTTCCAGGAAAGGGTCGGTGTTTCGACAGAACGACCAATCCCCATTGTGCGTAACAGCAGACAATAACAACAATAACACAGCAAGACAAAAGCGCTCGAGAAACTTCGATTATTACTCATTGTTTAACAGCCTCGGCGTAACACTATGTATGTATATACCTACACTAAAATGCCGCTAGTTAAGCGTCAGTTCAGTTTGAAGGCAATCGTGTAGCCATCAAACTGATTTATCGGTCGATACCGAATCGTTGTTTCATACATTTCCATACTGATTAAGAGCCCGACTATCGGGCAATGGCGTTTAAATAGTTGCGGTGATCTTGACTATTGGCAATGACAATAATAGCTCAAAAATTGGCTTATTTTCGATTGGACCAGACATGAACTTATTTTATTTAAGACACGTAAAATTAGAAGGTCTTATTTATTTATTTATTAAGGAATAACAAACAACTACAATATATATGTAAGGTACAGTCTGTGTTAGTACATAGTATATCATGTGTGAGCTATTGATACTGTAATCCACGACGCTATCCACAGGTTAGTTATATACGTTTCATAAAAAGAAATGTTTCAGCTACAGGGTCTGTTAGAGGGTAACATAGATTATTAACCCTAGAGTGGTCGCGTGGATTACCTATGTAATCCACACTTACGGAATTGCAAAATTCTCAAAAACCGCTAACGTAAATTACGAGCACTTCTAGGTACTTTAAGTTAAATAATTGACAAACGCACTCAGTGCTGTGCGCGAGATTTTCTTGTCATTATCCAGAAACCACAGCGACAACGTCAGCACAGACACCAACTCGATCCATAGGTCGCTGCCACGACTGCGGAAGAAGCCGCAATAAAAGCACTCGAAAACTATGTAACACGTGCAAAAAGTTTATTTGTGGCGATCATTCGAAGGTTGTTTGTCTGTCTTGTTTAGAAAACATTAATTAGTATTTTTGATTTTTTGTACCATTTTAGAGGTTTTTTTTTGTTTTGTTGATTTTTTTTATATTCAGAGGTTGTGATTCGTTTTTATTGATTGCTTTTAATACAACAATACTTAATAACACTATTACAATAAGAATTAAATATAGTTGAAGCTCAAATGTATTTTTATTTTAATTTATAAATGGTATACAATAGTACTCCACGCGACCAATCAGGTCAGGTTTTAGTACGCGACCACTGTAGGGTTAAAGTTGTGTTAACAAAAACAAACAAAGACCCTCAAAGAAGAAGAAGAATATATAAAATCGAAGAGTGAAGGTAACTAATATAGGCACTTACAAGAGTTACAATTCTAAATCTGATTTGAAATCTGCACTAACAAGTGAGATATTTAACATCTTTTTAAATTTATAGGGAGTACAAGCGAATATGTCAAGATTTGAAAAGTTTGTATTATAGGACTCAACCATACGACGAATGGGAGCACGAAGACCCGAGTTAGTGCGGCAGGTGTTAAGTGTAAACAAAGACCGAGAGCGAGTTGCTCGTGGAGTGCAGGATCTCGGGACGACGTAGCACAGCCCTCCTACTAAGTCAATACAATTGAAATTATTGTGTAAAATTTTGAAAAGGGTAACAGCTTCGAGGTATTTTCGTCTGGACTCAAGAGTAAGAAGTTTATATTTGGCTAATAAGTCGGTATATGAGTAGTAACTGCGAAAGCATTTGTAGTTCATAGTACGTAAATACTTACGCTGGACTCTCTCAATCGCTGTGGAGTATTTTTTATAGAAAGGATTCCAAACCGGCACCGCATATTCCAGCTGTGAGCAAACTAGTGTCTTATAAAGATAGAGGAATGTAGAAGCACGCCTGAAGTCTGCGGAAGACCTCATGATGAAACCATACATTTTAAAAGCCTTGTTAATGATGTTTTCAACGTGCTGGTTTAGACTGAGGTGACTGTCAAGTAAAATACCAAGATCATGTATTAGTGTCTCTCTTTTTAGGGGAATATCACAGAGGTTATATGGAAAAGAGATGATATTAATATTTTTAGTGAAGTTAATGAAGTTACATTTTGGCAAGCTAAGGTGGAGTTTGTTGATATTGCAGTAAGTTGTGAGTCTGTTTAAATTTTGTTGAAATCTGATGCAGTCATCAATAGTTGTAATAGGTCTAAAAGCTTTGAGATCATCAGCGTATAGCAAAAATTTCGAGTTGATAAAGCATTTGTCAATATCGTTTATGAAGAGGATAAATAGGAGCGGGCCAAGGATGGAGCCCTGTGGCACACCCGATGTGACTTGAACGCTGTTAGATTGATAGCCATTTATTACAACTTGTTGGGTTCTATTTGTGACATATGATGAAAGCCAACGTAGAAAATTACCACGGATACCATTGTACGCAATCTTACTTAATAGAATTTCGTAATCCACCTTGTCGAACGCCTTTTTGAAGTCCGTATAAACAGCGTCCACCTGCACACGATTGTCAAGATTTTCATACAAAGTGTTGGTAAAAACAATTAAATTGGACATGGTGGAACGCCGTTTAACGAAGCCATGTTGCTCTTGTATAATTATGTTATTAAGTTCTGGGTAAATTCTGGTCAATCAAGAAACTTTTCTTCAAGTTTTGACGTCCATAAAAATTATTTAATGCAAGGTTAATACGTGCAGAGGTGTTGAACCACGTTCCTCACGATGATGTTAATAGTAACAGGATAATTATCTTCTATGAGCATGTCTTAAACCTTACAAGAAATTGATTATTCCTACAATTTATCCTCCAGCACTTAAGTGATAGATATCACTGCAATCCCAGTTTATATTTAGTTCCAAAGACTCAAAGCATTCTCAAGTTACAGTGTCGCTTCAAATTTATTATCTCATCCTGTGAAAAATCTCAGCAATTTCCTTCAGAATCTTCAGATGGAACGGGATGTATGGGCCAATAAAGTGCCGGGTATTTTGTCATGCATTATACCGTGCAGAAACTATTTACGATAAATTTTGTGTTATGATTCTAAATGTAGATTTCTTTTCAGAAAAAAACTTACTATTTTGTAGGACAAGTACCTAAAAGTAGTAATTACGATGAGTCAATTTAATTTGACACATAAATATCTTGGAAATACCAAAGAATTCTGAAAATATTTTCCGTGGGTAAATTCAGGTTCCGCAGTTTTAATCTCTGAAGGTAATCCTGGAAGTAGACAACCGACCTAAATCTGTCTTAGCAGATTAAAACGAGCACCAGCTCTATAAAAAATATCTGATAGAGCATTGGGGAAGTAGTAATTTCTTCGGTAAATTTCGCCATTTGAAAAACATGGAAACCGTATTTCAAGGAGCTTAATTGTAATTTGTAAAGTATCAAATATCAAATTATTATTCGTAGCGAAAGTAATTTGGCTACGGGCCCTGGTAGACGCTGGCGTGGCCTTCTAGACAGTTTGGTAGACAAGCGAACGAAAATCCTGGAAGACAATGGGGAGACTTTTACTCCGCAAACGGATGACACAGATTTAAATAAAAAAAAAAAAAAAACAAATAAAACTTTTTCAGGTGAGACATAGAAGAAGACATAGACATAGACAGAAATTAAATAATATCAGACATAAACATTGTTACATACTTGATGTATATTTTCCCCCAGACTTTACTACGAGTAAAATGAATTATGTCTGGTTATGTTATAGCTGCGGGGGCTTATTCCAACTCCAAATGTTTTTTGTTACTCAATTAGGCAGGTTTTAACAACTGTTGAGTCGAGAAGACTGATGGAAGTTTTTGCTCTGTGTTATTAACAGGGTCTTGAGATTAGTCTTGTGATTAGGATTTGGTCAAGGACGATTTTTGTATTTAAGTAATAGAAAATCACCTTTTGTATATGAAAAGCATTCAATGATAATAATGTGTTACGGAAATAGAATAATCAATATAACACATACTTTTTGCTCACCCGAGGAGGTTATGTTTTGATCCATCTATATTTATATTTAGTTGGATAAAAACTAAACATATCTACTATAAATTCGAAAGCAAGTCTGTTTTTGTCTGTCTGTAAGTTTTGTTTTCACGACTAAACGGCTGGACCGACCTTGATGAAACTTAACAAGGAAATAATGTGTATCATGAGAAAGGACATCATAGTATTTATTATTATTATTAAATTCTTTGCCATAAAATAAGTAGAATTTTCAATTTGACGCAGACATTCAAATTTCATCCTTGTAGCAATTTTCGTTGCAACGAACGTTCCATGAAAAGTGGTAAACCAATTTCATTGTCTCTACGCGATCAAGTAGTACCACTATATAGGATGCTCTAAAATTAGTGTGTTTACCCGAAACAATATAGGGGAGACCTTTTCCCAGCAGTGGGAAAGTATAAGTTAAGAAAAATAAAACCATAAAACCATAAAATTAATCATTTTTACGATTCCGTTGTCGGACTCTTAATCCATACAGTTTCTCCATGTTCGTCTGTCTGTCTGTCCGGCTGGTATGGCCATGTAATGAGACTAGGAGCATCTACATGGCTAAGAAAGTCTATATGCAAGAAACTAAAGCAGACCCAGGCAGACCCCTAACTATCTAGTAGTCGGAGTTGGGGGCCTGCCTGGGTCTGGGGAAATCGGAGCCGTGCAAAAAACCTTACGGTAGAATGGCGCTTGAAGATAAGAAAGGACCACGAAAGAAATGGGAAATAGGCCAGCTACAAAGAAGTAGTAGAACAAACATTGTTGTACTAAGCGAGGTTAATTACTTTTTTTGAGTGATTCTAAAGCACCCTGTATTATAAAACCTTTTTGACTCAATTTAATTTCAGCTCAATTTGAATGAATTCACAAAAATGAATGAGAAACCTTCAAACCACAAACCGAGGGCAAAGCTGGGTAGGAAATTAAAGCGCTGTGGTTTGAGGGATGGACATTTAATTTCGTTCGCTTTAAAAAACTCCTTGACTTGCTTTTACAGTGGGCTAGTGAATTGTCTTTTGTTTACTATCATAACATCATTTTATTTCAAGAACCTTTGTGATTTACTTAAATAATATTATAAATTCATTTAAATGAGAATAACGAGGATTCGTAGACAAGAGGAAGCTGAAATTGCAGTGGGTGTGGCACATGGCTTACAGAACTAACGGCTGTAAGGGCAGAAAGGTTCTCTAGTGGAGAATGAATGAATGAAAACACTTTATTGTACACCATATAAATAAAAATGATGTACAAAATAGAATACATATTATACTGATTAAGCAAATAGTACAACGGGCGGTCTAGCTTTTAAATGATTTTTTCCAAAAAACTTGTAGAGGCCCACCACTAGATGAAAAGACGACCTGATAAAGGTGGCTGGGAGCCGTTGGGTGCAGGCTGCATAAGATCGATCACTCTGGAAATCTATGGGGAGGACTATGTTTAGCAGTGGACGTCCTTTGGATGATATAATGATGATGACGATGATAATAATGATGATGAATTAATGCTTTAAAATGTTAAGTACTAGTGGTTCGCCCCGAACTGAGATCTCGCGATTCTGCCATAAAAACAAAAAAATATTATTTGTAATCCTTGACTATCAAAATAGTGCCACGAAATGAATAACCAACTTTAATTGACCTACAGTTTCATTCAAATTACAGGTAACGGGAGTTCATGTAAATTGGTTAAACTTTTCTGGGGTACAAATTGCAGTTATTCTGATTTTCAGACTTTTGCCTATATTTGTGTCACTTAACCTACACGCATACCAAATATCAGTACTGTGGGGTCACTGGTGTACCCTGTGAATTTTGTCAAAGTTTAATTTTATTATGGCTAATAACTCAAAAACTACAAAAACTTTACTATAAATAAAAACGGGGTCGAAATGTACCAACAAAGGCCTCTCATCTGACGTCTCACTTGACCAAATAGTTTAATTTTCATTTTTTTTAGCCCTCTTGAACCCCAGTATCTCAACAACCCCCCAACATTTTGAACTTATTTAGTCACACCAAAATTGTGCCCTCACTACCTACCTATGTATAAACTTTCACGATGATTGGATCAACGCTTCGTAAGTTATCCTCGGACAAACAAACATACATATATACAACGCTGATTTGTCCAATTGATTTAGAGATCTCGCTTCGCCCGATCAATTATTCCAATTACTATCAATATTTAATTTAATATTATTTCGCGATTATGTACAAGAAATTTTAATTTAACTCATGGTTACTATTTTACAGTGGACTTTAATGCCCGGGATACACGAGGCTAGTTTTTTAGCTAGGATAGCAAGTTAGTGCTAGGAAGCTGGCAAGCCAATAACTCTGGCTTCATGTGATACAGAATTAGCTTAATTTCTAGATAAGTTAATGAAGTTACTAACTAGAATAGTTTAATAGGATCGGGTTATATTGTAGCACTTAGTACTCGTACTACTGATTTTGTCCTGACTGTCCTGGTTTAGATTCTGGTTCTGTCTGGCTGGAAGCTAGTTCCGATTGGCTAGTATATAGTGACTGTATTAGTCACTGCAATAGAAATATAAACATTTGGAAAAACACATCATAAAAATAACTAGTGGTTCGCCCCGAAATGAGATCTTGCGAATCTCCCAAAATAAATATTATTCTTAGGGCGATTTGCACAACGATGCCTAAACGTATTTAGTGTCTAAATATGATTTAAGGAGTTGTCCAATCTTACGAATACTTCAAATTTAAACATGTTTAGTTGCTAAATACGTTTAGTGATCTTTGTGCATGCCGGCTTTAATCTTTGACTAATAAATTGGTGCCACGAAATGCATAACCAACCTACTTGACCTACAGTTTCATTCAAATTAGATGTAACGGGGGTTCTTGTCAAATGGTTAATTTTTTTTGGGGTACAAATGGCAGTTATTCTGGATTTCAGACTTTTGCCTATATTTGTGTCACTAAAGTTACACGAATACCAAATTTCAGCATTGTGGGGTACTGGTATACCCTGTGAATTATGTCAAAGTTTTGTTTTTATATGGCTAATAACTCAAAAAGTACAAAAAACAAGCTAAACATAAAAACGGGAATCAAATTTACTAATAAAGACCTTTGATTTGACGTCCCACTTGACCTAATAGTCTCATTTTCATTTTTTTTACCCCTTTTGAACTCCAATATCTCATGAACCCCCCCAATATTTTTAGCTCATTGAGTCACACCAAAATTGTGCCATTACTACCTACCTATATACCAAATTTCGTGATGATCGGATAAACGCTACGAAAGTTATCCTCGGACAAACGAACATACATACATTCATACATACATACAACGCCGATTTGCCCAAGTTGATTTGGAGATCTCGCTTCGCTCGATCAACAATTTTTATTGTACACAAATAGTCTGTCAAATGTCTGGAAGAGAAAGACCGCCCATTGTACTAAATCTATTTGTAAAAATTATGTTCTGCACAATAAAGAGTTATCTTAAATAGATTACAGAGAGAAACAGTTTACAAAATGGGCATGTACAAAGGCGAGCTTTACCCTAATAATAATTTTTTCCAGCAAACCTTTGAAGATAGAGATAGTTGATTATAAAAGCACAAAAGACGATGCCGAAATACCTATAGCAATGAGACTGGCTTAAAATCTTGACGTTAAGTAATCCGCCCATATTTCAAGTCAGGATATGATACGGGATATTTAACTTGCTATCCTAGCTTAGACAAACTAGCCTCGTCTATATCGGGCATAAAATGAAGAACTCATTAATATCGTAAAATAAATATTGAATGTTATTCGTTTAAATTACATAAAATATTATTAGCATTTGATCAAAGCTTTCGAATTAAAATTAAGTTAATTAGCGTGAATGTTTAAGTAAAATAATTTTCGAGCCGTAATATAATATTTGTACTCGATTACACGTGAAGCTTTTTAAAAATTCAAAGCTTCGTACAACTGTAAAAAGGCTATAGTTTTCCAAATTGTATTTTATATTTAAATGTGCTCATTTATCTCTCAAGAAGTAAAATAAATATGCCGGTTAGTATTTTTTTAAGTACAGGTATGTATATTTGTACAAATAATAAATTTTAAGGATTTACTCCTGTCTGGCTCAAGTTGATGGACCCAAGGCAGTGCATCGTAGGGCACGTTTCTAAGGTGCGTGACTTACGAGGCAATACTTTGCTATAGGCGATGGTTACCACTTAATATCAGGGGCATATGCTTATTCTATCTCCAGGTAGTATAAAAAAAATACAAACATATTTCCTTCGTCAGTCGAGCAAAAATTGATTAAAGCAGAACCAGATGCAAAAACAAAAAATACACCACAAAGCTGCCAAACCATGTTTACCATCGCAGCCTCCGTCAAATCTGTATCAAAAGTTCTAAAGTCGAGATAAATTAGTTTGTTATTCTGAACACGGCTCCGGGAATTTAGTGCCAATCCCCTTTTTGATCTCTCCTGTGCAAACAACAAAACTCTGTCATGGCAGACGAGCCTTGACTTTGCATAAAATATTAGGCTTGACTGAGTTGGGTGGAATATACGAAGAACATAATCAGTTTAAAAAAATCAACTGCCGTCATTATTATTAATACGTTTATTTTGGAATTATCTGAATAATTCCGTGAATCTTTAAAACTACCACAACGTCTCAATAAATATATGAAATATCTTAAAGTTAGATTTTATAAAATAATATACGTTTCTGAAATTGGCTCCATAATATTTTTATTTTGTTAGTTATTTCACTCAAATTTGGAAGATAAAGTTTATAAGACTAAATAATCGTATAGCTTACGGTTCGCTATCTTTGTTAGGTTCCCACCAACCCTTCTCGAATCAACTGATGTCGTTGCGCCAACGCTTTCGCGGCCGACCCCGACGTTGCTGTCCATCCTCCGGTACCCAGAGTGTTACGATGTGGGCCCATTTTTCCGGAAGCATTACGTGTCCCGCCCAATCCCACTTGAGCTTCACGGTTTTATCTACCACATCGGCAATATCAGTTAATGAACGAAGCATGGTATTCTTCACCTGATTAAAGATGATTAAAGACTTTCGCCAGACACTTAGATATTTTGGTACAGAAATGAGGAGATTCGTAGATGAACCAGTCACCGACATAGCACAAAAGATTAGCAAGCTGAAGTGATAGCAGGCAGGGCATATAGATCGAAGATGTGACAGCCGTTGGGGCAGAAAGGTGTTCAAGTAGAGACCACGCACTGGAAAGCGCAGAAAGGCCCCCACTAGATAGAAAGACGACCTGATAAAGGTCTTGGGGAGCCGTTGGGTGCAGGCCGCACAAGATCGGTTTCCTTGGAAATCTAGAGGCCTATCTCTGGGACTGAACAATTCTTCTGAGATCTCATATATATCTACTAAAACCGTTGGTTGCCACCGGTTGCGTTCTCTTCCTAATGTATATGCCATACCTAGAAAAAAAGGTTGAGTTCAAGAGAAAAACGCATGTATGTACGTAGAGAGATCTTAGTTTTCTGCGATTATCATTAAAAGCTAGCTTGCGCAAGGGGGGGGGGGGGGGTGAAAAGTCTGTAAAAATAACTTGTGAACGGGGAAGTAAGTTTTCCAAATAATTTGGTTATCGGTTGGCCACGGTACTGACTATTACCACAGCTATTACAGACTTTCGAAACTGCTATTTAATCACTTTACTATATATGCCCGCCGGCCATCGGTCTTCTACTTTATTTTTGGTATCTGTTTGCCTTACAACGAACTTATGTAGTGTGATGAACTAAAAAAGTCTGGTTAAGCTATACATCGTATTTATCGATAAACACTCGATAAATACCCGTTTAATATTAATAATCTATACATATAAAATGCTTTGTCCTGAATCACGCACTGACGGATCAACGCACAGCCTAAACCGCTGATCGTAGAGACCTGAAACTTGGAGGGTGTGTTCTTTGTATGACGTAGGTATTCAATAAGAAAGGATTTTCCGAAATCCTACCTCTAAGGGGGGGCAAAGTTAGTATGGGACAAAGTGATTCCTTGGTCCAATCTACTTCAAATTTTGCATTAAACTTTTTTAACAGAATTGATACATACCTACATATTACATATTACTGGATATTTCACACAGCGCTATCTAGCCCCAAACTGAGCAGAGCCTGTACTATGGGAACCAGATAACTGATAGAATATTTATATACTTTTTTTGTAAATACATACATATAATAAATAGAAAAATATCCAGACCCGAAACAAATATCTGTAGATCATGCAAATATTTGTTCCGCAGTGGGAATCGAACCCGCTACCTCTTGCGTCACAGCCGGCTATTCGCCCACTGCGCCACGGAAGTCGTCATACACGTACTATACACTATATTAGAACGTCATATACACTATATTAGTACCTCATTTGAAGGTTTCTAAGCTTAAAGAGGTTATGCACTTGTAGGACCCGGCCTCATAGGGACGTAGAGTATAAAATTAGAAATGGTAAGGACTAGAACATTTTGGTCCGAAGAAAATAGTTTTCTTTTAGTTTGTCTTAGAGGTTTTAGTGTGAATTATTTTTCACATTTTTTTACATTACACTAATATTATAAATGTGAAAATTTGGATGTTTGTTTGTTACTCAATTACGTCGAAACGGCAAAACCGATTTCGATGAAATTTGGTATATACGTAGATTATAACCTGGATTATCACATAAGTTATATTTTATCCCATAAATCAGTTCCCATGGGATAAAAATGGGGTGTCATGTTGCAACAGCGAGTTTAGCTTTGTTTCTAGGTTACCTACACATTTAGGAGTTTAACGCGTACGAAGTCGCGAGCAACAGCTAGTATGTAATGTAAAGTTTTAATTGAATGTATCGTTGTGACTATCGTTGGTTTGTTATAAATTGATAAGTACCACCCATAAATTTAAGCTTTTCTTTAAATAGCTTTCTTCACTTAACTGGTATTCCAATAAACACAATTCTCTAGACAACTAGATCGTAGCTTACTCAAGTTACGATTGCTGTACTAGACCAGATTAAAAATATCTTTTACTTCAGTTATTCGAAGAACATCCATTCAAAGTGAAACGCTGAGTTTCTTACTGTGCATTTAATAAATAAACTCCTTTACAATTGCACATCTAGCGGAAACCCTAAATTCTGCAATAAAGATTGTGCTGGTATCGACAAACAGGTATATTGTGGAGAAATGTATAGCTAGCGGACAGATTTCTACGCACTTTGCGAGACATGCGTCGTGCACAGCACGCACGCCTCGACTTGAGCCATGAGTGGTACTACCTACACACAAGGCAGATACAACACGCAACGCCCTTCTTGCACTGAGGCGCTTTGATCGAGGCTGTTTTACTGACAAACGCTGGCTATCCTTGCATCATAGTTACAAATATTGAGGCACGCACATGGCGAGGCATGTGCGGCGCACGCCGAGTACAAGGCTCCGAGCAATAATAAATAATTATTGCTGGACATTTCACACAGCGTTATATAGCCCTCAAACTAAGCGAGCTTGTACTATGGGAACCAGTTGTCTGATAGAATACTTAAATACTTTTTTTTGTAAATACATAGTTATTATACATAGAAAAACATTCAGACCCGAAAAAAATATCTATAGAAGATGCAAACATTTGTTCCGCGGTGGGAATCGAACCCGATATCTCTTGCGTCTCAGCCCACTGCGCCACGGAGATCGTCGAATAATGCAGGTCTACAGAAGACACTCTTTAAGGACACTGTCTTTAAAACCAACCTGTGTGTTTTCTCCACTGAAAGCATGTGTGTCCGACTACCAATCATTGTATGAAAGAAACCTTAAAGGCATGTAAGTAAAGTTCCAAATCAAATATGAAGTAAATAAATCGACATTGTAAATCCGCTGAAACAAAAACATTGTCTAACCGGAGTTTTTGCCCTCAGTATTGTCCGCTTGTTGCTCATACAGCAAAAAGCTTTAAGGTAGTTTCACACAATAAGATATAAAATAGATAATAATGTATATCTTGTAATCTCACTTTTATCTTCATCTTAACTAAAACCTTTTAAAATAAATATAAATAAATATTACTGGACATTTCACACAGCGCTATCTAGCCCCAAACTAAGCAGAACTTGTACTATGGGAACCAGATAACTGATAGAATACTTATATACTTTTTTTTGTAAATGCATACTTATAATGTATAGAAAAACATCCAGACACGAAACAAAATATATGTAGATCATGCAAACATATGTTCCGCAGCGGGAATCGAACCCGCTACCTCCTGCATCTCAGCCGGCTGTTCACTCACTGCGCCACGGAGGTCGTCGTAAATTATTTTTAGTTGTTTCTCACTTCTCCAAGGGATCAATCGAGTTCAAATGACTAGAAACTTGGAAAATCCTTCATATTAAATGTTTAATAAAACTTATTTTGCGATATCTCAGAATGTTAATACCAAGGTTGTAGACGAAACTTAGAGAGTCAGCAAGCTAAAGTGGTACCTGCTGCATAAGCCGTTGGTATACACGTTCTGCAATGATGAACATATCTAGGCAGACGTCCACCGTGGCACGACGATCTGCGCGCTATAGACGGCAGAGACTGGATAAGAAGAGCTGACGAACGAGCAGTTAAATATTCTAGGTTGATAAATGAATGAAAACACTTGCACACTACAAAAGAAACACACCAAATAACATGAACTCCCGTTACCTGTAATTTGAATGAAACTGTAGGTTATGAATTTCGTGGCACTGGTTTGATAGTCAAAGATTAAAAATGATATTTTTTGTTTTAATCGGAGACTCGCGAGATCTCAGTTCGGGGCGAACCACTAGTATATTATGAAAGCAAGGAGTGTGAAGGCAGCTTTAAAATACAAAGGTCATCGTTCCCACATCTGTTTTACGACGGCTGTATTGCTGAATCCACATACCTCTTTAATTTAAAACTTCTATTGTGGGATGTCTGACGGTCGCTTTGAACCTGGATTTCGTATTTAAAGTCTGGAACTCTAATTCACTTTTAAAAGGCTAGATTAATTCAATTGGAGAATAAATTACATTACTATTTTGATGACATTTTGTTTAGATTATTTAAAAATGTATTAATTTAATAAAAAGCAGGTCCAGGAAGCTGACTGATTGCTGCTCTTGCTGGCGGAAGCTGTTTGAGGAAGGGAGAAGAATATAGAGTTGAGCAGCACATAGTTGGCGTGCCAGGACGGTGGCGTGACGCGGGCGTGGCGAGCACGTCACACTGAGGGCGCCTGAGCACACAATTTTTTTTATATTTTTGTATGCTACACGGAGATGGAACAAACTTATGGCCCAACCGATGTTAAGTGGTAACCACCGCCTATAACACAGAACTGCCTCGTAAGTCACGTACCTTAGAAATGTGCTCTACTTTGCACTGCGCTGCATCCATCATCTTGAGGCATACAGGTGTAAGGCCTCATGTGCCTGTAATTTCACCGGCAACCATACCCTTCAAACCGAAATACAGCAATGTTGCTTGGCAGCCGAAATAGGTATGATGATAGTACTTCCCCGGGCGAGCCCATTCATAATGAACTCTACTACTCATATGAACTACTTGACGTCATAAAAAATACAAAATGTTTGACTCCCGTAACGCCAAGTGCCAAGTGGCGTGAGTTGGTCATATAAATGACCAACTCACGCCATGCTTGGCGTTGATACCGCCTGGTTTGGCAGCTATGTATAAGTAGAAAGCACCGAATACGATTTGGAGCGACACGCTTTCTGACCTCAAACATTTTCTAACACAGTTTAATTAATTTTAAAGTGAAACTTTTATAACATCGTCTCAAACTTTTTCGTATGTGTGTTGCATGTCGCGTGACGGTCGGCCGCGGAGTAGGGATAAAGTGAAAGGCGCTCGTCAGAGCAGCCGAAGCCAATATGGCGACGCCTATAGTTCGCATCAGCTGACCGTGTAGTGTATAGACTATTACTCATTTGTGCCCACGAAAATTTTTAGTTAAATGTCTATAATGTGATACAAAGTTTCACTTTTACCGTGGTTTCATAAAACCACTGAATCCTTTTTTTATTTATTATGGCACACAAAATAGTATACAATGAAACAGATACAAAATATTGCTATCAACTTTTACACCTAGATTGTATCCCAAAGCATTTGTACAGAGTATGGCAATTCGTACTTATAACACCGTTTAGTACCATCAAAGGTTTAAAACAAATATACGTGGCGTCATAAACGCCACGCAGGTGCCATGCAGGTCTGACATCTTTCTTAGAATTTCATACATTAAAACAGCTTCGTGCACGCTCACGTCAGGCAATCGCCACGCGTATACAAACTCGTCCACGCCTGCGGTGCTGGCGGCTTCAGTACAGGGTTTGGTGCTTTGAACTTAGTAGGATGAACAAGTAAGTTTGCTTTATAAACTCTGAATTTGTGGTTAGGCATTACCTAGTGCTAAAGGTAATTTAGCTGAATAATTTAGTATTCTCATAGTAATAAACCTCAGCTATAAAGCCTGATAAAATTAGAGTAGAATTTTCAGAAAACGATAGCCGTTGTTGATTTCCGAGGAAAGAAGATGACGTTATTATTTGAGACTTATAAAATTATAAAGATGAAGAGTTTCAGTCAAGGCTGTAAACCCCCGAAAAAATGAGGGGTGTAAAAGTTAGAAGCCTATGTATGTGTTTATGTCTCTGTCCGTGGCGTTTTAATTCCCAAGCGGATATACCGATTCGGACGTGTTTTTTCTAATAGAAAGCTAGTTTGACTGCGTAACATTCGACTCATATTCAATTTACTAAAAAATATACACAAAAATAATAATACAAGCTTAGCTATGTCAGTTTTTATCCCACGACGCAAAAACAAGGCATAGAAGGTTTTTTATTTTTTTTAGAAAGCTAGCTTCCCGCCCGCGGCTGCGCACTCGTCGTTTGTCAATAAAAACATTACCCTCCTTCTGCGTAGTCGAGTAAAGTAGCCCATGTCCCAATCCCGGTCACAATCTATCTATATCAAGGGTACATAGGGAGTGCATCTAAAGAAAATGTCAAACGTCATAATTTTAAACCCCCTCACCCCTCTTTTAGGGATGATTTTTCAAAAAGTTTAAACATGTGTTTCTCTATATCTTACCAAAAGCCTACATATGAATTTTCAGATCCTTAACTTAAGGAATTATGGATTGCATACAAATACAATACAAATTTTAAACTCCTATTTCAACCCCTTCAAGATTATTTTTTGAGACAAAAGATCTGTCTCGAATCTATCTCCTTGCCAAATTTCATTACGACCCGTTAAGCCGTGAAAAGGTAACAAACAAACTATCAAACAAACAGAGTTACTTTCGCATTTTTATTATTAGTATGGATATTTGTTTTGACTGTTTGTTTACATACTTACTGTAACTTAAACTTCATTTTTATTAACTGTATCATATCCTACCGTTCATAATTAAATTACCCATCTTTAAGCAGTCATGTTGAATCATAATGTTTTTCTTATTTTCCTATTTAGACCATAAGCAACCGAAAACATTGATAATTTTCCCAAAATAGGTGTTCAGTAAACAGTTTTGTCGGGTTCCCTTATAAATCTAGTTACCGTTGGCTTTATTTGACAATGGATGGATTTATCGGGTGCCAAACGTGGCCGCGAGAATAAATTACCGAAGGAACTTCTGACTTGTTGACGATTTGGTTTAACCGTACCTTTTTATAAAATAACTTTAAGAGATTAAACTGATATTATTGATCAGCGATGTTTATGATTGGTAATGTTTAATGGGATCAATCTTTCTTTGCTACTTGGAGATGGACCACTAAGGCTGTTCGCACTCACTCATTAACCTGTGTCTATAACAGAGAATTAAATTTCCATGGGTTGTTTAAAACAAAAGCCAGTCAGTGAAAATCAGATTCATACTCCTGATCAACTGCCACTGACGAAACGATGGTATTTATTGATCGCGCGAAGCGAAATCTCCAAATCAACTTGGGCAAATCGACATTGTATGTATGTATATATATATATGTATGTTTGTTTGTCCGAGGATAACTTTCGAAGCGTTTATCCGATCATCGTGAAAATTGGTATATATGTAGGTAATGATGGCACAATTTTGGTGTGACTCAATTAGCTAAAAATGTTGGTGGGTTGTTGAGATATTGGGGTTCAAGAGGGGTAAAAAAAATGAAAATGAAACTATTAGGTCAAATGAGACGTCAAATGAAAGGTCTTCATTAGTACATTTTGACCCCGTTTTTACTTTTAGTAAAGTTTTTGTACTTTTTGAGTTATTAGCCATAATAAAAACTTAACTTTGACAAAATTCACAGGGTACACCAGTGACCCCACAGTGCTGTAATTTGGTATGTGTGTAGCTTATATATCACAAATATAGGCAAAAGTCTGAAATCTAGAATAACTGCAATTTGTACCCAAAAAAAGGATAACCAATGAACATGAACTCCCGTTACCTGTAGTTTGAATGAAACTGTAGGTCAAGTTATTTGGTTTTTAATTCGTGGCACTATTTTGATAGTCAAAGATTACGAATCATGTTTTTTGCTTTTATGGTACTCACGAGATCTCAGTTCGGGGCGAACCAGTAGTAAATAAGATATCAGTCATCCGTAATAATATTAGCCGTGTGAACTTTGGACGGTATCTGATATCACCTTTGCCACTCCGTTGGAACCAGGTGGGCGATTCCAGCTCACCTCACTAATTTGATTGTGAAAATCATAAAAGTAAATCAGGAGTATATACTACACTACAATCCGTAGACAAAATCCCTAACTTCCTAGTGATTACAATATAGTTTTGACTTTCTTCACCTTTCCAACTCTCGACCCTTACGTTCCTCTGAAACCCTTCAATTAAAAACTCCCCATCATACCTCAGTATTTTATAGTTCCTCTTTTACTTTGCAGGCTACCAGGCTCTGGAATGCCCTACCTGTCTCAATTCGTCACGCTAAATCTCTCCCTATCTTTAAAACTCCCTATCTTTAAAAACTTGGTCAGACAACACTATCTGTCATCCATCGCTCACTAGGCCACTTATTAATTATTACATTTTTATAATTTATATATGTAAGTATGACAATATATATTTTATGTATTATAATATTAATATTTATGTAATTTTATGAATATATTATACATTATAATTATGCATTTTATTTTATATTATCTATATTTTTAATAAATATACGTGTACTATATCGGATTTACGCCGCCGTCTTTATTTTGTTCACATAGATCCTGTCCATCCAAAGGTTGCCTGGAAGAGATCGCTTTTAGCGATAAGGCCGCCCATTGTACCTATTATTTAAGTGTATTTTCTTATAAAGGTTTGTATTTAAATGGTGTGCAATAAAGAAATTATCTATCTATCTATATAATAAAAATAATTACCTAAAAAACGAGGCAGAACATAATAAATTGTGTAGGAATCTGAAATCATTTAAAAAAAAGTGGCACTCCGTGAGTGCCCACAGAAGTGAAAACTTGAACAATTACGAGATACTTATATACAGAGGTGTCGGTAACGGTAACGGTAACAGTGTCGCGAGTTCAATGGCTTTTTCCCATCTCAAAAAATGCACAATGCGCCTAAAGAAGTTTTCACTCCATATACAGAGGTATTGGTAACGGTAATAGTGTCGCAAGTTCAATGGTTTTTTCCCATCTTAAAAATGCCCAACGCTCCTAAAGAAGTTTTCATAAATCATACAATTCAGTTGACGAATACCCGGATATCGGATCACATAAGAAAACAAACAAAATGACGACCTTAGCGAACATTATTAGGTAGGTATTTAGGTAAGCATGTTTAGGTAGAATTTATACTTTGGAATTACTTGACATTAAGATTATTATTATTTATTCACTTGACGTACCCTGTCATCTATTATAATTATTTGAAGTATTATGCCACATGAATGAACTGAAGTGAAAACTTCTTTAGGCGCGTTGGGCATTTCTTGAGATGGGCAAAAACCATTGAACTCGCGACCCTGTAACCGTTACCGACACCTCTGTATAGAAGTAGTGAAAACTTCTTTAGGCGCGTTGGGCATTTCTTGAGATGGGCAAAAACCATTGAACTCGCGACACTGTAACCGTTACCGACACCTCTGTATAGAAGTAGTGAAAACTTCTTTAGGCGCGTTGGGCATTTCTTGAGATGGGCAAAAACCATTGAACTCGCGACACTGTAACCGTTACCGACACCTCTGTATAGAAGTAGTGAAAACTTCTTTAGGCGCGTTGGGCATTTCTTGAGATGGAAAAAAAACCATTGAACTCGCGCCACTTTTACCGTTACCGACACCTCTGTATATAAGTATCTGTAGTGTAGTCTGCTTTTAAAGTTTGAATACCCAAACATTAAGCGCTAAATTTTTCACTTCTGTCAGCACTCCCGGAGTGCCACTTTTTTATTTTAATTTATTTGATTTGACATGTTTAATTCTTTAATTCTATTTGTTAAATTGTTTGTACTTTTGAAACGGCTCAAACCAAACTCGCAGTGCCTTTACAGGGTACATATACTTACTCCCTAATCATATCATATTTGACGACCTCCGTGGCGCAGTGGGCGAAGCTGAGACGCAGGAGGTAGCGGGTTCGATGTTTGCATGATCTAAAGATATTTGTTCCGGGTCTGGATGGTCTTCTATATAGTATAAGTACCTATGTATTTAAAATTTAAAAAAAATATAAGTATTCTATCAGTTATCTGGTTCCCATAGTACAAGCTCTGCTTAGTTTGAGCTAGATAGCGCTGTGTGAAATGTCCAGTAATATTTATTATGATTATTATTTATTATATTACAATATAAGCTGTAAAAAATGTAGTACGTACATAAAAGCAAAATAAATAAATATGAAAAATATATTCTCGAGAAATCTACGTAATGATGTTATCACGCAGGTTGATCGATCGACAGCGATCAATCGGTGTGGTGGTTTTGATTAATCGACTAATACCTGTCGATAAAACAACAAATTAAGTTATTTTAATTAAATTTGTGTGTTTGCGGGTAGGCTAGTGAATTTATTTTTTTCTTTTCGGCTAAAACTAGTTATTTTGGTTAACTAATTAGCTTAATTTTTGAAATATCACTTTTTGGATTTTAGTGTTGTCAAATGAGTCAAATACAAGGTTTTGCAAATACAAGGTTTTGAATACTGAAATCCTTACTATAAGGACATTTCACCCGTTTTTAAAAACATAATTTGGTCGTTATTTAATCAGTGATTTTAGTACCCTTTCTCATTTGACATTCGCTAAAATCCAAAGCTGACTATAAACAAATACGTGAAATGAAATTGCCCATAATTATAAAAAAATCTTTAAAAATTTAATTAAGATAAAACACAAACATTACTTGTAAAATTAACCTCAAATAAAACTTGGAAGATTTATAAGACTTGTTTAGCGCAGGACTTAAATTTTACATTATTTGTCCATTTATACGTTTTTTAAAACGTTGTGAGGCGGTGTCATAATAGAACGCGATTACGCGAGCATTAATATCAAATTTTGCGCACTGATCAAAAACCGATGACAATAGCGTAATTCAATAAGTTCGTCCCATTATCCTGCCCTAGGATCTTCAGTATTAGCGATTTTTTTATATATACATTTTTTTACACAAAAAAATACTGTTATAACCGAATGAAAAAATTTAAAATAATTAATAGTTAAAAAAAACTAAATAACACGCTTTTGTAGATAACCGAACTAAAAACTAGAAAATAATTTTCAATAAATTTAAATAAGTAAAAGTGTGATAACAAAAAAAAAGTTTTATCGTAAAAAAGCGTGGGGTGCTTTTTAAGATATTTTCAAAATGAATTCTACCAAAGATCTCTATCTTTCAAATAAAATATTTATAATTATTGACATCAAGCACGCCATTAATTATAATTACATTTTTGCAAAAGAAAATGACGGAGAACCGACACCATAATTATGTGGTAGTACTTGAATGAATCCTTTCACAAGGAGCTACCTAATATCTACCTAATATCGCGAATTCATCATGTACAGGGTGACACATAACCTCAAGCAATTAGGTACAACCAAGCCAATAAAGCAATGCACGAAACAGAATGTATCCATCTGAATAGACATTAACAGTCATACGTTCTCAGAACCTGCAACCAAATAGGGTTGTCACTTTGTCGGCGCAATTTGATTTAATTATGTAGACGCCGCGGTTCGACTCTGTCTGGAGTGTGTTCAATATTGTCATGTATTTTTGCTTGAACATTTGGATAATGTTACTTGCCATTCTGATATGTGAGTTCGAAAACTTTTTATTTGTAAATCATGAATTTTGTGAATCTCGATGGAATTGTAATGTAATTGTTTAACCAATTGTTATGAGTTATGCTTGGTGTTTCTAATCGAATAGAAATGAGGAGATTCGTGGACAAATCAAAGTCAATGAGGTAGCACAACGCACATAGCTCGAAGAACTGACGGCGGTTGGGGTGGAAAAATTCTCGAGTGGAGACCACTAGATGCCCCACTAGATGAAAAGACGACCTGATAGGGGTTGCTGGGAGCCATTGGGTACAGGCCGCATAAGATCGATCACTCTGGACATCTAAAGGAGGCCTATGTTCAACAGTGGACGTCCTGTGGCATGAATGGTAGATTTTGACCAGGGATTGAAACATAGGCTACTTTTAACACGTCCAGTTTGTCTCTTTCAGAACAATATAAAACAAACATTTGTCTATTTGACATTCCGTATTCAACAGAGCTAGTTATAAGTTGTACAGGAAGAAGGGAAAAACATTAACCTTCTTCAGCGCAGTCGGGTAAAAGTAGGAACTGGTAGAGACCTCAAAATTCCTTTTGCCCTTGCTCGATCAATTAAAATTCCTGAAGAAAATTAAATTGTTATCCTTCAAGAATGTGGACGGCAGAATAAAAGTACAACCTCTCCCTTCAGTACCACAGTATGGCGCTCAGTATCGCCACAGTGGATATAATAGTACCAACTTAGCACAGTAGTATCACTCGATCCCATAAGAATGACATCCACAAATTTGTTGTTCTAAAAATCAGACTAACTTTGTTTATTTATTTATATGTTTGTTTGTTTGTTTGTTACTCAATCACGTTGTAATGGCTTAATTGATTTCAATTAAATTAGATAAAAATGGGGTGTCAATTCAAGTTGCGAGCTTAGCTTTATTTTTATTCTGAAATTTGATTTAAAATTAGACTTCCTTCGTTAATTTAGTTATGCAAATTACTTTTTGGACTTGGGACTTGCGGTAGATTTCCAGAAAGGGATCTTGTGCGGGCTACACCCAACAGCTCTTAGCATCCTTTATTTGGGGGGGGGGGGGGGGGGGGGCGTCCTACAGTGCGGTTTCCAGTACGTGGTTTCCTCTACTCGAGAACCTTTCTACTTCAACGGCAGTCAGTTCTTCGAGCTATGTGTAATATTTTATTCAATATTTTAAATTGGTAAAACGTATGCTATACAATTGCCAGCCTTTTCAATAAGAGAAAGAGAAGAGAGAGGAAGAGATACCCTATCTCTATCTGACAATCGATGACGCAATGATGAGACTATGAGTTTTCTTTACCTGGAGGAATAAACAGAAAAAAAATGTGAGTAAGAATTTCTGAAATGATCTCCACAACAACATTATTTTACTTCCAGCATGGACAAGATAATAATAGATATGATAAAATAACTCTTCATTGTAATTACTACACAAAAACCAAAATAACACTAAAAAAAGTGGCACTCCGGGAGTGCCGGCAGAAGTGAAAACTTAAACAATTATGTGTGTATTTTTTGAATTATCAGGAATTATTTTATGAATTGTCAGGAACGGTGTCGGTAACGGTAACGGTAATGGCAACAGTATCGCGAGTTCAATGGTTTTTTCCCGTCTCAAAAAATGCCTAAAACGCTTAAAGAAGTTTCACATCAAACAAAATTTGGGTGTTGCACAATGATCATGATGGATGTCGCATAAACATGAAAAATGACTAAGAAGTTGTCTTATGCCCCTCCACAAACTAAAAATAAATAAAAAAATTTGGTTTTTGCAAAATGATCATGATGGATGTCGCATAAATATGAAAAATGACTAAGAAGTTGTCTTATGCCCCTCCACAAACTAAAAATAAATAAAAAAATTTGGTTTTTGCAAAATGATCATGATGGATGTCGCATAAACATGAAAATTTACTAAGAAAGTTGTATTATGCCCCTCCACAAACTAAAAATAAATAAATAAATTTGGTTTTTGCAAAATGATCATGAAGTATGTCGCATAAACATGAAAATTTACTAAGAAAGTTGTATTATGCCCCTCCACAAACTAAAAATAAATAAATAAATTTGGTTTTTGCAAAATGATCATGATGGATGTCGCATAAACATGAAAATTTACTAAGAAAGTTGTCTTATGCCCCTCCACAAACTAAAATAAATCTAATTATATACAGAGGTGTCGGTAACAGCGTCACGAGTTCAATGGTTTTTTCCCATTTCAAAAATGGCCAACGCGCCTAAAGAAGTTTACACTTCAATAAAAAGAAATAGGCAATACAATGGGCGACCTTATCGCTGAGAGCGATCTCTTTCAAGCAACCTTTGGATGGAAAGAAATTAGTGTAGTTACAATGGAGTGCGGTGTACTACAGATTATAATTGATATTCATCGTACTGAATCTTAAACCAGTGCAGTAAAGCTCATTCTAGACTGCAAGTTGATATAAAGTGGTACGATTGGTCTTGCAAAGGTATGGCGCAGCGCCAAAGAATGTCTTTATTGGTCGCGGGCGTGCCTCGCCGGAATTCAATAATGCTGAATCCAGTTAAAATATTATATTGCGTGACACCTAATCTTTTAAATTTAGAATTGTTGAAGTGATTTCTACTTAAATATATATTTTTAATTATTAAGTTAATTAATTATTTATTGCAAACGATTAGTGATTATTATTTTTACGATTATTTAGTAATACTGGAATTTTGAAACATTTGGATCTACAATCAATCTTCTACAAGTTACTGTAATATTAGGGAGTACATTTACGACATAAGGAAGCAAAATTTCAAACATTATATTTGATACATGTCTAATTTTTATTTAACTACGGCAAAGCCACATACACTTACACACACACACCTTTACTTACAATCAGGTGAGGTAGTGGTCAAGCGCTATCATCAATAAAAAAAAACAAAAGCCAAAAGGAAAGGTTATTGGCGCCTAAATTACTTATTCGATCAATCGATTTGTTATTATGATCTGGGTGACATAGGCTACTACGGCAAAGCTAAAAGGAAGGTTTATGTTTTTAGCAGTCTATGGAAGTATGTAGCACCTAAGCTACTAATCCGATTATGATGAATGAGGTGTCAATCGATTTTGTATTACGGTGCGGGTGACATGGGCTACGATCGGCATTGACGTAGTCGGGTTTTGGTTTTTAAACGTATATAGTTGCATTCATCCCAATAGATGCTTAATAAAATACAAACCCAATAACATTCCTTCAAGTTTTTGGTTTTTGGACATTCCAGTTTCTTTTACCTTTGCCGTTACGAGCAAGTGCAACTGAGCACATCAATTTTTCGAGTAAAAGATCCAGTGGTAGCTGGGATTCAAACAGATAAGCACTGAATCAATAGTATCGCACTAGGCTACCACAGACTCTCATCATCATCATCATATTAGCCAAAGAACTGAACTTAGCCCTCCCCCATAGATCCTTCTAGAGCGTCCAATCTTGTGAGGCCTCAACCCAATGGCTCCCAGCAACCTTTATCAGGTCTTCTTTTCTTCTAGTGAGGGCCGTCTTACGCTGCACTAGCGCGTGGTCTCCACTCGTGAACTTTTCTGTCACGATAGCCGCCAGTTCTTCGACAATGTCACCTATTATGTGCTATGTCTGTGACTTAGGTTCGGTCTACGAACCTCCTCATTTTCCTGGATGATGGCAGAGACTCTAGCCACGGACTCAGTTTTTATTTTTGTACAGTACAGTGTACAGTTTTTGTAAGTAAGCGTATTTCATTTTTTGACTACATTATTCATTTTCGTTGCCGGTGAAACATAATACAGCCGGCAAAAGTAATATCTCGAAATCAAATCATCCCCAACGCACATTTCTTGCTTACTGACTCAGGAATTATTATTAGGTACTGAATTTGGTTCTTTCTTTTTCACAATAAACGTATATTAACAAAAAATTGAAACGCCATTGCTCAAATTACATTAATTTTTGGTGCTACCTAATACACTAATAGGTAAGACGAAGCCTTGTTATTTAATTTAAATCTAGTCAAAAAAATGTTTTAGATTATACTGGCTGAACAAGACAGGCTCATTTTTATCAAAATTAAATAAAGCACAATAGTATTTTTTGAAACAGCGAGACGTTATTCAGAGCGGATCACACTCACACTGATGAAGGTTCACGAATTGAACCGAAATATTGTCGGCCGAAACACCGATAAGACGGTACGTGATAAATCCCGTATTTATATTAATGATCACGATGGTATAGTTTCTAGAGAATTGTAACAATTATGACTATATCTATTTTTTGAAAAAATCATATATGTCGGCGCAAGACGATTAGAATTATGAATTATGAAAGCTTGTAAATTAAATCATTGAATATCAAATCAAATTACGAATTACGTTTCGGTTCTCAATGTAAGTTTCAGCTTTCTCCGTTAAAAGGAACGTAATTGTTTGTCGTTGTATTCAACGTTAATCAATTAAGTACTCATCATTGCTTTTAAATGATTTCTAGACCTGGAAATGAGTGCTAAATTAAAATCCTGATTTATAAAAGGTAAGCGATGGATCTCACGGGTGTTGGCATTAAGATAAACTTAAAGCAAACACTCGCTTGAAGCCTTGAACATCGCATTGATTTAAAAAAAAGATTGATTACCAACGGATGTTGATTGCTTAAATTTAAAACAAAATTAATCTGTAAGTTCTAAATACGTTTAAAAATTGATTCATTAATTTATGGACTCAATTAGTAACTGTAACAATTTATTTGAAGTTTTGCGAGTAATAGTTTCTTAAATTGACTTAGTACCGTACGACGCCAGTTTTATGATAAAGGGGTTCTGAAAAAAAGCAACCTGGCGACGGACGGACGACACTTTGTTCGGGGGTGAGCCGTCGAGACAAGTGTCCTGTGAGTACCTACCACCTAATACTTTGTTTAAGAATTATCTGTTAAGTTAATTATTGTAAATATTAATAAAAGCTGTTTCATAATTTGCAATGAGTGTTTCTAATGGTGGAAATAGTGATGTCAGCTTGGCTGACGTCACTGTTCAAAAAAACCCTGTTGGTCAAGATATTCCGTTATCAGAAGTGGGATACGAACCCTCTTCTGCTCGATCATCTGATTCAAACAAAGAAGATTTAAATGCTCCTATAAATGGCGTACCAATAGAGTTTTTCACACAGATGTTGCAAATGATGAAACACATGTCTGATCGTATCACGAAACAGCCTGAACCTAAGGTCAAAATTAATGACGTATTTTTACCGTCATATGATCCGGATGCTAATGTAGGAGTAAGAGAGTGGTGTCAGCATGTGACTACTGCCATGGAAACTTATAACTTGGCCGACTATGATGTTAGAATGAAAGCTGGAAGTTTGCTTAAGGGTCGTGCAAAGTTGTGGGTTGACAATTGGCTAGTAACAACCAACACGTGGCAGGAATTGCGCGATATTTTGATAACAACTTTTGAGCCAGAGAATAGATATTCCCGTGATGTTTTTCGCTTTCGAGAACATGTCTATGATAACACAAAGGATATTGCGCAGTTTTTGTCACAGGCTTGGGTATTATGGCGACGTTTAACTAAGGATAAACTATCAAATGATGACGCAGTCGAGGCAGTGATTGGTTGTATTGGGGATGAAAGATTGAGAATTGAGTTATTAAATGCCAGGGCTACATCGGTACCAGAAGTTATTTCGGTCGCATCATCCATACGACGCTTTAAGCGTCCTTATCCTGGTACCTCAAGCGTACAACAAGGGCCGAGTAAGCGGCCTCGGTTTTCTGATAAATCGTCACTATTTTGCCAAACCTGTAAAAAATCTGGTCATGATTCACGCGAATGTCGTTACCGTGATAAAACCGAGAACCCTCAACCGCGTCAACAGGATAAAGCTGCATCTCAAAACGCTGGTAAACCAACGTGCACGTTCTGTTCAAGGGTGGGTCATACTTACGAGACGTGTTACAAGAGAGAGAGAGAGCTGTACTAACCAACGTAAATTTTTTAGGTTTACCAAAATTAAACTCTATGCCAGTGGTTGTTGGAGATTTAAAATTACTTGCAATATTCGATAGTGGAGCGGAATGTTCAGTGATACGTGAATCGGTTGCTGCAAAATTACCCGGAAAAAGAATACACGTGGTCAAATATTTAAAGGGGATTGGACAATTTACGGTGGTTTCTCTAACAACATTGACAACGGTATGTGTTATTGACAACATGCGAGTTGAACTTCAGTTCCACGTAGTCCCAGACTACGAGTTGTGTTCAGATATTCTGATAGGAATGAATCTTGTCGAAAACACAAACCTGAGTGTCATAGTAAACTCCCGGGGCGCAACATTGGTTCATCAGCCGGCGGTCTATCACATGCGATCACAAAGTGAAAAATTTGATAAGCTAGACTGCGATCTAACTAATGACGAGCAACTAAATGAATTAAAAATAATGTTAAACAAGTTCGAACATTTGTTTATATACGGCTACCCTCACACACGTGTCAACACGGGTGAGCTTGAAATACGGTTGAAAGATGATAGCAAATGTGTCGAACGTAGACCATACCGATTAAGTCCTGTTGAGCGCGAGAAGGTACGCGATATTGTTAGTGAGTTGCTCGAGCATAATATCATTCGCGAAAGTAAGTCGCCATTTTCCAGTCCAATAATATTGGTCAAAAAGAAAAATGGCAAAGATCGCATGTGCGTAGATTTCCGCGAACTAAATAGAAACACTCTCAGGGATCACTATCCGCTACCGATAATATCTGATCAGATAGATCAACTAGCTGGGGGCCTTTATTTCTCCACATTTGACATGGCAGCAGGGTTTCATCAAATTCCGATCGCAGAGGGCTCTATAGAAAAGACAGCATTTGTGACTCCTGACGGATTGTATGAGTATGTAGCCATGCCATTTGGCCTTAGTAACGCCAGTTCAGTGTATCAGCGATGCATAAATAGGGCACTAGCTCATCTCCTGATCGATCAAGTCTGTCAAGTTTATGTTGATGATGTCTTGTCAAAATGTAGGGAATTCTCTGAGGGACTGTCTCATATTGAACGGATACTGATCTCTTTGCAGCAGGCAGGATTTTCGATCAACGTCGACAAAACTGCCTTCTTTAAACGCTCCATTGAGTATTTGGGTAATGTTATTTCGGACGGACAAGTTAGTCCAAGCCCAAGGAAAGTGGAGGCTTTAACGAAGGCACCGATTCCAAAGTCTGCCAAACAAGTAAGACAATTCAACGGTCTAGCCGGGTACTTCAGACGTTATATTCCCAATTTTTCGCGTGTTATGGTACCACTCTATGAACTAACTAAGAAAGATGCAAAATGGGAATGGAACGAAAGACACGATAAAGCCCGAAACAGTATTGTACAACACTTGTCTACTGCGCCTGCCCTTTCTCTATTTCAGGAAGACTCTCCAATTGAGCTCTACACTGACGCGAGCAGTCTCGGCTACGGAGCGGTACTTGTACAGACCATCGAGAACCGTCAGCATCCAGTCGCGTACATAGCCAACGGACTACTGACGCCGAGAGCCGTTACCATTCGTATGAGCTCGAAACATTAGCGGTGGTAAGGGCCGTGAAACACTTTCGGCATTATCTCTACGGCCGAAAATTCAAGGTAATAACTGACTGTAACGCCTTGAAGGCATCCAAGCACAAAAAGGATTTACTTCCTCGAATCCATCGGTGGTGGGCCTTTCTCCAGAATTACGACTTCAAAGTAGAGTATAGAAAAGGTGAGCGATTGCAGCACGCTGATTTCTTTAGTAGAAATCCAACTAAATGAGAGTTTGGTCAATATCATGACTAAAGATCTTGAATGGCTACAAATCGAACAGCGACGTGACGATGTTCTTCGCCCACTGATAGACAGCATGTCCAGTAACAGCCCAGCTGCAGAGTACGTCCTGGAAGATGGTGTACTCAAGAAGACGACCACTGGTTCCGCACTCGGTACATGTAAACTTACTGTAGTACCCAAGTCATTCCAGTGGAGCCTGATAAACTCATTCCATACGGCGCTCCAACATCCAGGTTGGGAGAAAACTCTTCAAAAGTTGAGAGAAACATACTGGTTTGACAAAATGAACACAATCGTCAGAAGATTCGTCGATAACTGTATCGTCTGCAGAACCTCGAAGGGTCCGTCGGGACCTATTCAAGCGCAACTTCACCCTATTCAAAAACCCACCACGGCATTTCAAGTTATACACATGGATATCACGGGCAAGCTTGGTACACGAAACGCTGAAGGTCAAGATGAGTATGTTATTGTAATTATAGACGCATTCACAAAGTATATTCTACTTAACTACTCCAACGATAAAAGCCAAAGTAGCAGCCTCGGAGCACTGAAACGTGTGGTACACTTGTTTGGAACCCCAGTGCAAGTCGTTGTAGATGGAGGTCGAGAGTTTCTTGGTGAGTTTAAAGCCTACTGTGAGCGGTTTGGTATCAACATGCATTCAATAGCGCCAGGAGTAAGCCGAGCAAACGGACAAGTTGAGAGGGTCATGGCCACACTGAAAAACGCACTTACAATGATAAAGAATTATGACTCCGAAGATTGGCCGACAGCGTTAGAAGTTTTACAACTTGCGTTCAATTGCACTCCACACCGTGTAACGGGGGTCGCCCCACTTAGCCTCTTGACACGCCGGCAACAATGTGTACCGCCAGAGCTTCTAAGGCTGGTAAATATGGATGAAGATACTATTGATTTTGATTTGCTTGAACAGCGTGTGCATCAGAAAATGACTGCTGCGGCTGAATATGACAAACAACGATTTGATAAGAACAAATCAAAAATGCGTCCATTCCAAAGAGGAGACTATGTTCTTATTAAGAACAACCCTCGCAACCAAACGTCCCTGGACCTCAAGTACAGCGAACCGTACGAGATTCATAGAATACTAGACAACGATCGGTACATGGTAAAGCGTGTGACTGGCAGAGGGCGTCCACGTAAAGTTGCTCATGACCAACTACGTCGAGCTCCACAACCAGGTGACCAGGAAACCGTGTCGGCGGGCTTCGAAGAAGACACCCAGCTACAAACGTCGTCACAACCAAGCGTTTCATCCAATGAGTCGCTCCCGTCTACATCCCAAGCTGAGCCACTACCGTCTACATCACAAGCTACCCGCTTGTTGGGTGCCTCAACAAACTGGTTAGTGTTTTATTTTTAATGCAGAGAAAAATCTTGTTGGTTAAACCAATCAAGGACTGAATAAGGCCATAATTTGATTTTAAATTATATTGGCTGTCTGTCTTGTCTGATATAGTGAAGTAGACTAGATACCTAGAACTGATACCTAGACTGTATAAATCATTTATATTTCTGGTTTCCCATCCTGTTAGAAAATCATTTTCAGAGCCTCTGTGGACCACGGTCTTAAACTAAGGCCTAGGCTACAGCACCGTCCTTTCCAAATCCTTTAGAACCTCTGTGGACCACGGCGTACGTGACCGCTCAGCACCACAGCATCAATTACATGTGAGCTATCATAAAATTTGCAATTAATTTGCAATAATAATAAAAAAAAAATAACAGTTAATATGTTTTAGGCCACCTGTGGACCACGGCGTACAAGACCGCTTAGAACCACAGCCCTAATCAAACTCCTTTTGTTTTTTTTTTAGAGCCTCTGGGGACCACGGTCAAAAATAAGACCTAGGCCTCAGCATCAACCTAGTTCCATGATCCTTTAGAGCCACTATGGACCACGGCGTACAAGACCGCTCAGCGCCACAGCATCATCCCTGTCTACGAGAATCTTATCATGCAAGTATGCGTGGAGCATTTGCATTGACATAATGACTTAACGAGTTGTGTTAGCATGCGTGGAGCATCTACACTATAAATAATAAGCTTCGCTCACTTCCCGATATTCAGCAATACTCCATACACATATAATAAACAACTTACTTTAACGTGTCTAGCAAGATAGTGTCATGGCACGATGTGGCTGATAACTTGGTTGCTTGAATCAGTCAACAATTAAAAATCTCCTTCTTGGACGATGTTTCGTTTCTGAAGTAATATTTACTACTCATAACTGAGTTATCAGCTAGCGTACCTGTGAATGGATACCTAGCTCAGAGAATATATGTTTCTATTTCAGAACCGCGACTGGTGCAGAGCACGCACCGTCTCGCAGAATGGCCGTGTCGGCGCAAGACGATTAGAATTATGAATTATGAAAGCTTGTAAATTAAATCATTGAATATCAAATCAAATTACGAATTACGTTTCGGTTCTCAATGTAAGTTTCAGCTTTCTCCGTTAAAAGGAACGTAATTGTTTGTCGTTGTATTCAACGTTAATCAATTAAGTACTCATCATTGCTTTTAAATGATTTCTAGACCTGGAAATGAGTGCTAAATTAAAATCCTGATTTATAAAAGGTAAGCGATGGATCTCACGGGTGTTGGCATTAAGATAAACTTAAAGCAAACACTCGCTTGAAGCCTTGAACATCGCATTGATTTAAAAAAAAGATTGATTACCAACGGATGTTGATTGCCTAAATTTAAAACAAAATTAATCTGTAAGTTCTAAATACGTTTAAAAATTGATTAATTAATTTATGGACTCAATTAGTAACTGTAACAATTTATTTGAAGTTTTGTGAGTAATAGTTTCTTAAATTGACTTAGTACCGTACGACGCCAGTTTTATGATAAAGGGGTTCTGAAAAAAAGCAACCTGGCGACGGACGGACGACACTTTGTTCGGGGGTGAGCCGTCGAGACAAGTGTCCTGTGAGTACCTACCACCTAATACTTTGTTTAAGAATTATCTGTTAAGTTAATTATTGTAAATATTAATAAAAGCTGTTTCATAATTTGCAATGAGTGTTTCTAATGGTGGAAGTCAGCTTGGCTGACGTCACTGTTCAAAAAAACCCTGTTGGTCAAGATATTCCGTTATCAGAAGTGGGATACGAACCCCCTTCTGCTCGATCATCTGATTCAAACAAAGAAGATTTAAATGCTCCTATAAATGGCGTACCAACAGAGTTTTTCACACAGATGTGGCAAATGATGAAACACATGTCTGATCGTATCACGAAACAGCCTGAACTTAAGGTCAAAATTAATGACGTATTTTTACCGTCATATGATCCGGATGCTAATGTAGGAGTAAGAGAGTGGTGTCAGCATGTGACTACTGCCATCTAAACTTATAACTTGGCCGACTATGATGTTAGAATGAAAGCTGGAAGTTTGCTTAAGGGTCGTGCAAAGTTGTGGGTTGACAATTGGCTAGTAACAACCAACACGTGGCAGGAATTGCGCGATATTTTGATAACAACTTTTGAGCCAGAGAATAGATATTCCCGTGATGTTTTTCGCTTTCGAGAACATGTCTATGATAACACAAAGGATATTGCGCAGTTTTTGTCACAGGCTTGGGTATTATGGCGACGTTTAACTAAGGATAAACTATCAAATGATGACGCAGTCGAGGCAGTGATTGGTTGTATTGGGGATGAAAGATTGAGAATTGAGTTATTAAATGCCAGGGCTACATCGGTACCAGAAGTTATTTCGGTCGCATCATCCATACGACGCTTTAAGCGTCCTTATCCTGGTACCTCAAGCGTACAACAAGGGCCGAGTAAGCGGCCTCGGTTTTCTGATAAATCGTCACTATTTTGCCAAACCTGTAAAAAATCTGGTCATGATTCACGCGAATGTCGTTACCGTGATAAAACCGAGAACCCTCAACCGCGTCAACAGGATAAAGCTGCATCTCAAAACGCTGGTAAACCAACGTGCACGTTCTGTTCAAGGGTGGGTCATACTTACGAGACGTGTTACAAGAGAGAGAGAGCTGTACTAACCAACGTAAATTTTTTAGGTTTACCAAAATTAAACTCTATGCCAGTGGTTGTTGGAGATTTAAAATTACTTGCAATATTCGATAGTGGAGCGGAATGTTCAGTGATACGTAAATCGGTTGCTGCAAAATTACCCGGAAAAAGAATACACGTGGTCAAATATTTAAAGGGGATTGGACAATTTACGGTGGTTTCTCTAACAACATTGACAACGGTATGTGTTATTGACAACATGCGAGTTGAACTTCAGTTCCACGTAGTCCCAGACTACGAGTTGTGTTCAGATATTCTGATAGGAATGAATCTTGTCGAAAACACAAACCTGAGTGTCATAGTAAACTCCCGGGGCGCAACATTGGTTCATCAGCCGGCGGTCTATCACATGCGATCACAAAGTGAAAAATTTGATAAGCTAGACTGCGATCTAACTAATGACGAGCAACTAAATGAATTAAAAATAATGTTAAACAAGTTCGAACATTTGTTTATATACGGCTACCCTCACACACGTGTCAACACGGGTGAGCTTGAAATACGGTTGAAAGATGATAGCAAATGTGTCGAACGTAGACCATACCGATTAAGTCCTGTTGAGCGCGAGAAGGTACGCGATATTGTTAGTGAGTTGCTCGAGCATAATATCATTCGCGAAAGTAAGTTGCCATTTTCCAGTCCAATAATATTGGTCAAAAAGAAAAATGGCAAAGATCGCATGTGCGTAGATTTCCGCGAACTAAATAGAAACACTCTCAGGGATCACTATCCGCTACCGATAATATCTGATCAGATAGATCAACTAGCTGGGGGCCTTTATTTCTCCACATTTGACATGGCAGCAGGGTTTCATCAAATTCCGATCGCAGAGGGCTCTATAGAAAAGACAGCATTTGTGACTCCTGACGGATTGTATGAGTATGTAGCCATGCCATTTGGCCTTAGTAACGCCAGTTCAGTGTATCAGCGATGCATAAATAGGGCACTAGCTCATCTCCTGATCGATCAAGTCTGTCAAGTTTATGTTGATGATGTCTTGTCAAAATGTAGGGAATTCTCTGAGGGACTGTCTCATATTGAACGGATACTGATCTCTTTGCAGCAGGCAGGATTTTCGATCAACGTCGACAAAACTGCCTTCTTTAAACGCTCCATTGAGTATTTGGGTAATGTTATTTCGGACGGACAAGTTAGTCCAAGCCCAAGGAAAGTGGAGGCTTTAACGAAGGCACCGATTCCAAAGTCTGCCAAACAAGTAAGACAATTCAACGGTCTAGCCGGGTACTTCAGACGTTATATTCCCAATTTTTCGCGTGTTATGGTACCACTCTATGAACTAACTAAGAAAGATGCAAAATGGGAATGGAACGAAAGACACGATAAAGCCCGAAACAGTATTGTACAACACTTGTCTACTGCGCCTGCCCTTTTTCTATTTCAGGAAGACTCTCCAATTGAGCTCTACACTGACGCGAGCAATCTCGGCTACGGAGCGGTACTTGTACAGACCATCGAGAACCGTCAGCATCCAGTCGCGTACATAAGCCAACGGACTACTGACGCCGAGAGCCGTTACCATTCGTATGAGCTCGAAACATTAGCGGTGGTAAGGGCCGTGAAACACTTTCGGCATTATCTCTACGGCCGAAAATTCAAGGTAATAACTGACTGTAACGCCTTGAAGGCATCCAAGCACAAAAAGGATTTACTTCGTCGAATCCATCGGTGGTGGGCCTTTCTCTAGAATTACGACTTCGAAGTAGAGTATAGAAAAGGTGAGCGATTGCAGCACGCTGATTTCTTTAGTAGAAATCCAACTAATGAGAGTTTGGTCAATATCATGACTAAAGATCTTGAATGGCTACAAATCGAACAGCGACGTGACGATGTTCTTCGCCCACTGATAGACAGCATGTCCAGTAACAGCCCAGCTGCAGACTACGTCCTGGAAGATGGTGTACTCAAGAAGACGACCACTGGTTCCGCACTCGGTACATGTAAACTTACTGTAGTACCCAAGTCATTCCAGTGGAGCCTGATAAACTCATTCCATACGGCGCTCCAACATCCAGGTTGGGCATGTCCAGTAACAGCCCAGCTGCAGACTACGTCCTGGAAGATGGTGTACTCAAGAAGACGACCACTGGTTCCGCACTCGGTACATGTAAACTTACTGTAGTACCCAAGTCATTCCAGTGGAGCCTGATAAACTCATTCCATACGGCGCTCCAACATCCAGGTTGGGAGAAAACTCTTCAAAAGTTGAGAGAAACATACTGGTTTGACAAAATGAACACAATCGTCAGAAGATTCGTCGATAACTGTATCGTCTGCAGAACCTCGAAGGGTCCGTCGGGACCTATTCAAGCGCAACTTCACCCTATTCAAAAACCCACCACGGCATTTCAAGTTATACACATGGATATCACGGGCAAGCTTGGTACACGAAACGCTGAAGGTCAAGATGAGTATGTTATTCTAATTATAGACGCATTCACAAAGTATAGGTATTCTACTTAACTACTCCAACGATAAAAGCCAAAGTAGCAGCCTCGCAGCACTGAAACGTGTGGTACACTTGTTTGGAACCCCAGTGCAAGTCGTTGTAGATGGAGGTCGAGAGTTTCTTGGTGAGTTTAAAGCCTACTGTGAACGGTTCGGTATCAACATGCATTCAATAGCGCCAGGAGTAAGCCGAGCAAACGGACAAGTTGAGAGGGTCATGGCCACACTGAAAAACGCACTTACAATGATAAAGAATTATGACTCCGAAGATTGGCCGACAGCGTTAGAAGTTTTACAACTTGCGTTCAATTGCACTCCACACCGTGTAACGGGGGTCGCCCCACTTAGCCTCTTGACACGCCGGCAACAATGTGTACCGCCAGAGCTTCTAAGGCTGGTAAATATGGATGAAGATACTATTGATTTTGATTTGCTTCAACAGCGTGTGCATCAGAAAATGACTGCTGCGGCTGAATATGACAAACAACGATTTGATAAGAACAAATAAAAAATGCGTCCATTCCAAAGAGGAGACTATGTTCTTATTAAGAACAACCCTCGCAACCAAACGTCCCTGGACCTCAAGTACAGCGAACCGTACGAGATTCATAGAATACTAGACAACGATCGGTACATGGTAAAGCGTGTGACTGGCAGAGGGCGTCCACGTAAAGTTGCTCATGACCAACTACGTCGAGCTCCACAACCAGGTGACCAGGAAACCGTGTCGGCGGGCTTCGAAGAAGACACCCAGCTACAAACGTCGTCACAACCAAGCGTTTCATCCAATGAGTCGCTCCCGTCTACATCCCAAGCTGAGCCACTACCGTCTACATCACAAGCTACCCGCTTGTTGGGTGCCTCAACAAACTGGTTAGTGTTTTATTTTTAATGCAGAGAAAAATCTTGTTGGTTAAACGAATCAAGTACTGAATAAGGCCATAATTTGATTTTAAATTATATTGGCTGTCTGTCTTGTCTGATATAGTGAAATAGACTAGATACCTAGAACTGATACCTAGACTGTATAAATCATTTATATTTCTGGTTTCCCATCCTGTTAGAAAAGCATTTTCAGAGCCTCTGTGGACCACGGTCTTAAACTAAGGCCTAGGCTACAGCACCGTCCTTTCCAAATCCTTTAGAACCTCTGTGGACCACGGCGTACGTGACCGCTCAGCACCACAGCATCAATTACATGTGAGCTATCATAAAATTTGCAATTAATTTGCAATAATAATAAAAAAAAAAATAACAGTTAATATGTTTTGGGCCACCTGTGGACCACGGCGTACAAGACCGCTTAGAACCACAGCCCTAATCAAACTCCTTTTGTTTTTTTTTAGAGCCTCTGGAGACCACGGTCAAAAATAAGACCTAGGCCTCAGCATCAACCTAGTTCCATGATCCTTTAGAGCCACTGTGGACCACGGCGTACAAGACCGCTCAGCGCCACAGCATCATCCCTGTCTACGAGAATCTTATCATGCAAGTATGCGTGGAGCATTTGCATTGACATAATGACTTAACGAGTTGTGTTAGCATGCGTGGAGCATCTACACTATAAATAATAAGCTTCGCTCACTTCCCGATATTCAGCAATACTCCATACACATATAATAAACAACTTACTTTAACGTGTCTAGCAAGATAGTGTCATGGCACGATATGGCTGATAACTTGGTTGCTTGAATCAGTCAACAATTAAAAATCTCCTTCTTGGACGATGTTTCGTTTCTGAAGTAATATTTACTACTCATAACTGAGTTATCAGCTAGCGTACCTGTGAATGGATACCTAGCTCAGAGAATATATGTTTCTATTTCAGAACCGCGACTGGTGCAGAGCACGCACCGTCTCGCAGAATGGCCGTGTCGGCGCAAGACGATTAGAATTATGAATTATGAAAGCTTGTAAATTAAATCATTGAATATCAAATCAAATTACGAATTACGTTTCGGTTCTCAATGTAAGTTTCAGCTTTCTCCGTTAAAAGGAACGTAATTGTTTGTCGTTGTATTCAACGTTAATCAATTAAGTACTCATCATTGCTTTTAAATGATTTCTAGACCTGGAAATGAGTGCTAAATTAAAATCCTGATTTATAAAAGGTAAGCGATGGATCTCACGGGTGTTGGCATTAAGATAAACTTAAAGCAAACACTCGCTTGAAGCCTTGAACATCGCATTGATTTAAAAAAAAGATTGATTACCAACGGATGTTGATTGCTTAAATTGAAAACAAAATTAATCTGTAAGTTCTAAATACGTTTAAAAGTTGATTCATTAATTTATGGACTCAATTAGTAACTGTAACAATTTATTTGAAGTTTTGCGAGTAATAGTTTCTTAAATTGACTTAGTACCGTACGACGCCAGTTTTATGATAAAGGGGTTCTGAAAAAAAGCAACCTGGCGACGGACGGACGACACTTTGTTCGAGGGTGAGCCGTCGAGACAAGTGTCCTGTGAGTACCTACCACCTAATACTTTGTTTAAGAATTATCTGTTAAGTTAATTATTGTAAATATTAATAAAATCTGTTTCATAATTTGCAATGAGTGTTTCTAATGGTGGAAATAGTGATGTCAGCTTGGCTGACGTCACTGTTCAAAAAAACCCTGTTGGTCAAGATATTCCGTTATATATTATATCATACCTGATACTCTGTGTAGTAGATAGTAGAGGGGAAAATAATAACAACCAGACCTAGAAGAAATTTGTGCCTGATCATGCAACACTTACTCCACTGTGTGATCAACCTCACTTTTAGGCATTTAAGCTGGCCTTTAATGGCCCCTGTTCAAGCAGAATCCTAATTCAGAAGTTTGTACAAAACTTCAACTTTTGCGCGTTGACTTATTAATAAGTTGATGTTCACAGATTTATTTTTAACTTGGAGAAATTGATGCTGAGAATTAAGTTATTCAATCGTAATATAGCACTGTTCTTATAATACTTTACTTAGGTTTTGTATTGCGCTAGAGTTTATATTTATTCACATTACACATACATTTGGAACCAGTCGTCGTACAAGGCCATCCACTTGAAGTCGTTCAAGACTGCGTATACCTCGGTCAGATAGTGCAATTGGGTAGACACAACTTCGAGAAGGAGGCCAAGAGGAGGACTCAGTTAGGCTTGGCAGCATTCGGGAAATTAAGTCGAATCTTCTCGTAACCTATACCACAATACCTGAAAACTAAAGTCTTCAATCAGTGCGTCCTACTCGTAATGACCTACGGTGCTGAGACGTGGACGCTCACGGTAGGACTTGCCCACCAATTTAAGGTTGCGCAGCGAGCTATAGAACGGCTGATGCTTGGAGTTTCTCTGAAGGCAAAAATCTGTAGCGAGATTATCTGACAGAGAACCAAGGTCAACGACAAAATCCAGCGGATTAGCAAACTCCAGTGGCAGTGGTCTGGCCATAGATGCTGGAGAACCGACAACCGTAGGAGTAAACGAGTTCTTGAGTGGAGACCGCGTCTTAGAAAACGTAGTGTGGGGCGGCCTCCGGCTAGGTGGAGCGATGACTTAAGAAAGGTGGCGGACAGAAATTGGTTGAGAAGAGCCGAAGACCGGGCTCAGTGGCGCATATTAGGAAAGGCCTATGCCCAGCAGTGGACTAATGTGGGGTGATGATGATGATGATATATTTATTAACAGAAATACATTATACAATTATTTACGTGACTATAAAATACGAAACAGTTAAATAATCTAAAGGTCGTTGCAAACTATCTATAGATAGCTCAACTGCTACAGATCACCACCAGACGGAAGTGTCCCCATGGCACTGACTGCATTACGCCGCTGAATTGCTATGCTTATGCGTTAACCCAGATAAGCGCCAGCTATCGAATCACACGTCGCTTTGACAAAAAGCCCAGAAGAATTTTGAAAACGCGATGGGCCCCATTTTCCCAAGGACCCAGGGTCTCGACCCCAAATGACTGATAAACGTAAGCTCTCTTCCATAATTGCACCGCTTGAGATCTTCGGCTGAATTTTCCGCCCCACCGACCCTAACTGCTGTACCAGACAGATGATATAGAACAAGGGTATCAACGGACGTGACATCCCACACCAAAGGTCTACCCTTTTTTGAAGATAAAATAGAATACAACAAATTTTATTGTATACAACAAAAAAAACAAACAATTTTTTTAAATAACCAAATCCATTCTACTGTAGAAAAAAGGTCTATTAATATAAGTCAAAGGTCAACTCCTTCCAATTGCCTCCGTGTTTATAGATATAGACAACCTTGTCATTTAGTTTTTGGTGATCTACAACCAGACCACCAGCTTTCTCGCCCGACCTCATGGTCGCCGTTCGTCAAGTATCCAATTTGAAATGATGTTGGCCCACCTGTCGGGAGCATCCAGCGACGTCTCGCGCCCAATTCCACTTGAACCGGGCAATTTACAAAAAGCAATTAATTGTGATGTAAAATCGGCAGTCTTATCGCTAAGAGCGATCTCATCCAGATAATCTTGGGATGTACTGGAATAATAGCATGATAAAGGGCATGAAATTTCATTGATGTAGATCTGCTATTTTGTCACGTTACAATTACTTCCCTTAGGGGTAAGAAAGGGCTATAAAATTATACCTTCCCGTAATAAACTTGGATACTATTCTAGACAACATTAATATTACCCTCTATTATCCGTTTGGAGAGCCTGCGAATACGCAAAGAAAAATGTTAAATGTTACTTCACTTGTCTTCGTGTCATTTAAAATGAGATGTACATTTGGTACACCATGTTATGTCAAAATCGGTGTGCGGTAGATTAATTAATCAATCATCAAGTTAATATATTGCTAGGCTAGGCTTTCGTTTTTTTTATTGTAATAATTCATTCATTACTAATATTAGGATGACCCCCGTGGCGCATGGGGCGAATAGCCGGCTGAGACGCAGGAGGTAGCAGGCTCGATATCCACCACGGGACAAATGTTGGCAGGATTTACAGACATTTGTTCTGGGTCTGGAGGTTTTTCTTTATATATTAAGTATGTTTTTTCAAATAAAAAGTATTCTGTCAGTTATCTGATTCCCATAGTACAAAATTTGCTTAGTTTGGGGCTAGATAGTCCAGCAATATTTTTTTTGTTTTTATAAATAATAGTCATTACAATAATACTTAAGGAAAAGTAAACTTGAAAAATAAATACCTTGCAGTGATCTGGAGCAGTTGAGCTATCAGTTTACAACGATTTTTAGATCATTAACTGTTTCTTTTGAGATATATCTTTGTACATATTTTTCGTTATACAAATTGCAAAGTAAAGGACCACCAAATGCGAAGGTACGCTACCCGCCACAAGATGATATAAGGTAACTCTCAACATATTAGCAAGACATCTCAAATAACATCACGGACCTTTGAGAAATTAACACTTTCCCACACGACAATAAAACAATACACATCGGTATCAGAACAGTTTACAAGTTCGTAAGTCTTGGACGAAATGTGTGTAGTAAGCCTAATAGGAAAAGTTAGAAATTGCTAAAGTTAAATGGGATCTTTAGCTATTGTGACAGTTTACAAGCAGAGAACTTGTTTAAGTGCTTCAGAGGCAATTGCTGTCGGTTATCTATACGTGAAGCTTGTGTTGTGATGCAATGGCGTAACATTTTTTGCTGAAAAACAAAAACAAAATAATATTAGCAAACTAAAAAAAAATTTGTTGTACATTTGTAATATACATTTTTTAAATTATTTTTACCTCGTATCGCATGTTTTTTATAAGTAATAAATTTTTACGCAGAACATAACATTTCAAACAATACAATACCCACGTACATAAAGATTATAAATTATAAAAAAAAGTATCACAGAGATTAGACAAGATATATATTAAGTTCATAGGTGGGCGAAGATAAAATGGTATTCCGTGCTGTGTGGGTCAAACAGACCCCGTATTGCTGCCAACCATCCGATCACGCCACCAAACCACCGATCCGAAGTGTAGGACGCCCTCCGGCTAGATGGAGTAACGATTTGCGCGCTGTGGCTGGCAAATAATTATGAGAGCTGAGGATCGGGCTCAATGGCGCACCCTGGAAGAGACCTATGTCCAACAGTTGACCGTTATAAGTTGATGATGATATTGATCCGATGACGGTAAGCGACACTGATTCGATTGATATGCCTACCAAAATGCAATCGTGGTGGGTCTACGCAAAGTCGTAGCAATCTTCGTAAATTCGTAGAAGATCTACGTGAATTCGTAACATGTCTACGCGATCCCACGGTAAACGGTGACTTTGCTTAGACTGGCGCACATCGGAATAAATGCCAGCAACAAGGATGAGATTAGATTAGATTTTTTTTTATTGCACTAATAAAATAACACTTAGGCGAACTTAATGCTAATTAGCACTTTATTCGAGCTAACCTTTGTGTAGTGTGGATACATTGGTAGTGCCAGAAAATAGAAAGGTAAACAAACTTTAGCTAGGTTTCATAAAATAAACTTATAAAAATTAATAATAATAATGCACATACATAAACGAAATACATAAAAATACCTAACTAGAGGTCAATTTTGTTGGGTATATTGAAGAGAAGAGAGATAAAGCTCTGCAGGTTTCCACAGAAAAAGAGTTCCACAAGCGGATAGCAGTCACGGTGAAAGAGTAAGTGAAGAAAGCAGTTTTAAGCAAAAGATGTTAAGAAGGACGATCAGGTGGAATTATAAGAGAGACACGTTCTATAAGATAGCTATATAAATATAATTATGGAGATTATTTTCGACAGAATATGTCCATAGACTTAAGTTATTACCCAAATTTCATGTTCAGACTCAATAATTATTAATTTATACATCTTAATCGTGAAGAAACTCAAAAACCTGTTTCACGTAGTGAATAACCGGTTTTATTTAGCGTTAAATAAGCTGTAAAGCTTTCAGTCCACTTCACCGTGTCGTTAACGTTAGCGGAGCGCATCGAAGCCGGCCACTTACGGCGATAATTGAATCCACGTGCTACAAGATAACTCTCAGTGGACGTTTATGGAGATTTACAAATTTTAGTGCACGTATTTTGACATGGATATACAATGTAGAATGCTGGCTAGATGAAATGTTTCACCTGATTTCTGATAATCCAGTGCATGTAGGTTTACTGTTAACAATTGTATATTATTTCAGTTAAAGTATTTAGTACGTTTTGGTTGAAAGTAAACCATTATAAGGATATACATACATACTGTCACGCCTTTATCATAGACGGGTAGGCAGAGACTACGGATCTTCCCTTGCTAATAGGAAGGATATGCAGATGAATTTTTTTTTGTGCTTATAATGTTCAGCAAAACAATAAGTTTTTTGTGGAAAAAATACTTTTTCAAAACAAGCTTTTATAAAATTCGCAATCGGAAAGCAGATTCAAATGAGCCTAAACATTAGTAGCCTACTATATATAACCCATTCAGAAGTTCCGTTGTCTATCATCCGTCTCCATCATGAGACCACCTCCATGGTACCATATTATTGCATTGTCACCGAAGTTACATATGTATTCCAAATTTCAACTCACTCGGTTGAGGGGAACGTGTTTAAAATTCAGTTGTAAGATTCCACCGGAGAAACATACATACATTGCAAGTTAATAAAAAGCTTGTAAAAAACTAGACGTCTCGACGTAGTTTTGCTATCATTGTTGAATCTAAACAACATGGCTTGGTTTAACTCGTAGCATCCGCGTTTCCATAAAATTCATAATTCAATAATCTTTACAAAATTAATATCGCACTAACTTTGGATGGATGACGGCTAAACCGATTTCAATGAAATTTGGTACGCACGTAGATTATAACCTGGATTAACACATAAGCTATTTTTATTGACAAACAACGCTTGCAAAGCCGCTGACGGAAGATAGTGTTGTAAAAAAAAGGATTATAAAAATTTACTTAATAATATCGTGATTCGAAATCAATAATGATTTAGTAATTTTTTTATATTAAAGGAAGTAAGTTCATATAATAACAAAATAATACTTACTTGTCGGTAGAACAAAATTTAACTTTTAGCAGGTTTATGTATTTATTAGAGTTTATTGTTATCAGTGTTTCATGACCAATAAGTTAATACAGATTAAGCTATCACGTTAACTTTTTTTGCTACTATTGAGGTTGGCAGGTACAAAATGCTTTTGGCATTAAGCCCACCTTTGGTACATCTAATGTGTATTTTTTGCAAAAAACTATTAAATAAGTAAGTAAATAACTCTTCGTTTTATTTGAACTATATTCTTCAGCAGCTGGTCTCAAAAAAAGCATGTAAAAATGTTGGCAAACGAAAATGCGAGCCCCTAATGTTGTGCGGTATAGCAGCTGTGGCCAAAACTTAGGTAATTACTGAACTACATGTTTTTTGCCCGTCGCTTAGTTCTTGCAATTTGTACACTGTGGTCTAGATAAACAGTCGCTATTTAATACGCACTTAGACTCTTACTGTTACGAGTTAAGGGATCTTACTTGCTCAACGGAAAAATATATACAGGAGCATAAAAGCAGATACTTTTTAGACAGCCACCCAATCCCTTAAGCTTGTTTTGAAAACCGTAAAAGTTTCCAGCGCACGACACGGGAAACAAATGATGACCCTATCGTCACCAGATATAAACTGTGGAAGGATAAAAGCCCTCCACCTCTACCATCAAGAGGACCGGATCTTTTTTTAACTTGGAGAGAGCTGAAGGGATCTGTCGGACTCTTCGTAGAGCAACCAACGGCATGCCGACTAAAAACCCACCGATATTCCTTCAATCACCTCAGTGCCAGTGCGTCATCGAACCGCCCATCTTGAGATGAGTGAGTCGATGCCGCACTAGCACTTGACAGGGTCACAGGGGTTCCGGTTGTATTCAACCGCGGCCCTGTCGGTGAAGGCCCTCCTTAAGCGGACCCTTCGGACCCCCACTTAGGAAGGAGAGAAGTGTCCTGGAATATTAAGGATATTCCCCGGCGTAGGAGGCCTGTGCGATGCGGAGACGGGGCTCCCCGCACCCGAACACTGCTGGTCCCCATCGAGCGGAAGAAGGCGAAGAAACTGTCTTCGCCTTCTCCCGGTCCTTATTCTACGGCGCGGCTCAGCGAAGGGGTCCTCCTCTCGTAAACGTTCCGCAGCTTCCGTAACATCATCTCCTCGCAGAAGGTGACTACGGCATCCCAGGCTCTGTCGCTGTCAAGTGCAGCCTCGACTATTCTCGGCAGCAAGAGATCCTGGCCAACAACTGCCACCAGTGCCTGTCACTGTATTGCCCAAGCACCACAGACCTCCAACGTGCTGTTTCGTCATGGGCACCACAGTGATGGCACTCCGTCGTTGATTCCCTTCCGATTCGGCACAGGTATTTTGATAAGCAACCATGCCCCGTCAGCACCTGTGTCAACGGGAAGATCATTGAGCCATGTTCCCTTGCAAGCCACTCTTTTAAAAGCGGCCGAACTGCCCTAACCGTCTCAATGCCAGCGCTAGGCTGCACCAGGCTTTCGAGCCACTCTTCAATGAGTGCTTCGTGCAACTCGTCCCTTTTGCCCTCAATTTCATTCAGGGCTGGTCTTGGCCTGCCAGCTAGTTCCTGCCCTCGCCACAAGTATATTGCCGAGAGAAGAAGACCAGATCTGCGACAACCAATATGCAAGACGCTCAACAACCTCCCAACCTCCCAACCAAACCACATTGGTCGTACTTGTAAATGGGGTTACTAAGATCCGAGTTTAAACCAATTTGATTGTTTCGCTTCAACACAGTTCACGACACACTTACTGCTATGCTCCTTTTCCCAATCACCTGTACGAATAAAAACTAAAGCAATTTTATTTAATTATACAATAATGACTAACTAAGAATGTTTCGAATAAGAATTCGTTGCAGCATAGATGGCGCTGTGTTTAATAGTGCCGTAATTGGCCTCGTTTCGTTTGTTTATCTGGTCCTGAAACTAAGGTCGTGAACATTTGATGTGTAGCCAGTAGAGTGTAATTTAGATATTGTTGTCTCCTAGCTGTACGGTATAACTGTAAAATAGATGCAATGGTTTTTTAGAGCATACATGTTTGTTTAGCATGTATTTTAATATAATTAGTTTTTCTGTGTACCTAGCTGTAAGTTTCCTGAAAATAATAAAAATAAAAATAAATAAATAGACTTCTGTGGCGCAGAGGGCAAATAGCCGGCCAAGACGCAGGAGATTGCGGGTTCGATTCCCACCGTGGAACAAATGTTTGCATGAACTAAAGATATTTGTTCTGGGTCTGGATCTTTTTCCATACATTTTAAGTACGTTTTAAAAAAAAAAAATATTTAAGTATTCTATCAGCTATCTGGTTCCCATGGTACAAGCTCTGCTTAGTTTGGGGCTACATACATAGTGTGAAATGTCCAGCAATATTTATGTTTATATATTTTATTAGAGCTTTTTTGAGTATAAAAATGTTTGTAATATACAATTTTTATTTTACTGGACGTACATTTTTTAAATTCCTTTTTCGACGGTGGTCAGTATCTGACAGAAATGGGGGGTTAAATATTCGAAAAAGAACAAAATGATCTAGGTAGTAGTTAGCGAGTTTCCATTACTAGACCATTCGTAACTATGAGCCAAATAAGAAATAGATTACGTGAAAGATAACATGGGAAAAAAAGAAGTATGTTGTAAGTTAAGGGACAATACAGACATATTTAAGAAAATAAATGTTTTGTTAACGCTACATAAAGTAGGAAAAGGGCATAAAGAAGAAAGTGTTTGCGTAAAAAAGTACTTTTTGTCTGGCTATCTTAAATTAGAAGCACTAAATATACTTTACCAAATTAAACAAAAATTATAACACTCATTATCGTCATGATCCACTTCCCGACTTCACCCACTGCTGGCCTCCTAAGCCATTTGCCATCCACTTATATCCCTCACTACTCTTACCAATTGACGGCCTTACGTCGTCCACCCACCCACTCGCTGCTTAACTTACTACCTTTCTATGGCCACTTCTCAGCCACCATTCTGTCAACGCCCTACACCACCTCATAGTCACTACACCTATGTTCAATGATGAGTTGCCAAAGCATTAGATTTATTTTAAACACATTATTGATCGAGTGAAGCGAGATCTCCAAATCAACTTGGGCAAATTGGCGTTGTATGTATTTATGTATGTATGTATGTTTGTTTGTTTGTCCGAGGATAACTTTCGAAGCATTAATCCGATCATCGTGAAATTTAATACGTTGGTAGGTAATAATGGCATAATTTTGGTGTGACTAAAAGAGCTAAAAATGGGGGGGGGGGGGGTTGTTGAGAAATTGGGGTTCAAGAGGGGTAAAAAAAAATTAAAATCAAGCTATTAGGTCAAATGGGACGCCAAAAAAAGTTCTTTATTAGTACATGTCAACCCTGTTTTTATTTTTAGTTTATCTTTTGTAGTTTTTGAGTTATTAGCCATAAAAAAACAAAATTTTGACAAAATTCACAGGGTACACCAGTAACCTCACAATGCTGAAATTTGGTATTGGTGTAGCTTTAGTGACACAAATATAGGAAAAAGTCTGAAATCGAGAATAACTGCATTTTGTACCCGAAAAAACAGAACCAATTAACAGGAACTTCCGTTAACTGTAATTTGAATGAAATTATAGGTCAAGTTGGTTATTCATTTCGTGACACTATTTTGATAGTCAAATATTACGAATAATATTTTTTTGTTTTAATCGGAGACTCGCAAGATCTCAGTTCGGGGCGAATTACTAGTTTATTATTAATACCCGCATACCAATCCGTCCTCCGTGAGAAATTGCCCCCATAAACCTCTATTCTCACCTCGCAATTAACCTTCCAATAAAAAGCCGTTTCCCGAATTTGTCTTTAATTCCCCCACTAAGTACTTTCGTCCGAACAACTTCGTCGACAAAGATAAATGGCAAAGAGGGCTTTGCATCGCGATAGTGTAATAAACTTTTGTTCATGATTCCACCTTGGGAAGTTCTGTTTTCTCGGGCTTTGGTACAGTTGGCTTTATGGATTTATTGAAGTAATTTTATGTATTTTCTAAACGACTAGCTAGACTAAAGTCTAATACTAAATAGGTCGTTTTTAGGGTTCCGTACCTCAAAAGGTAAAAAAAGGAACCCTTACAAGATCACTCTCTTGTCCGTATGTCCGTCTGTCCGTGTGTCACCACCAATTTTCTCAGGAACGGGTAAACCTAGCAAGTTGAAATTTATATTAAATACTGAGATCTATAATCCCTATTAGGTGTATAAAAATCAAGGTCCTGAGTCATCACGCTAAAAAGATATGGGCAAATTTAGATTTTCGCGAAAACTTTTTAGTACCAAAATTTACCATAATTTTCAACTATTATTATTTTTCAGAATTTCCCCTTTACTTGTGCTATAAAACCTTGCTTTTAACTAAAATTAACAATTCTAGGTCAACCGGAAGTACCCTATAGGTCTTGGGTCACGAAATTTGGCAAAAAGCAGCACAAATAAAGGAGAAATTCCAATAAATAAAAAAATTTAAAACTAAAGGGTGTCCCCATATATATAGTTGATGCCAATTAAGATAGTTCTCTGAGTTCAATAGGCGCTCATAAAATTTAGAGGACTAGCTTAATAGTCACCAACCTCAAATAAGGTAAATAAATGAAAGTGTACTATTGAATAAAATAATTATTTTAGTGGGGCTTCCATACAAAAGACATGATTTTTTGCCGTTTTTATAGATACGGAACCCTTCGTGCGCGAGTATGACTCGCACTTGACGGGTTTTTTTTTCATTATATTTATTATTATACGATCTGGATGTGGAGGAAGCTTATGACCCACCTAATTTTAAGTGTTAAACATCGCCTATAACAAAGTTTTGCCTTGTAGGACACGCACCTTAGAAACGGGCCTTACGATGCACTGCCCTGCGCCCATCGACTTAAGGCATATATGTTTCAGTTTTTAAAGTTATATAGCTTGTTACTCGTAGTATATAGTAATTCTGCGGTTTACTGTACTTGCTCCTGTTATTTCTTCTGTGGGCCAGGTAGGAGGTATAAATTCACTTCTCGTACCTTTTTTGGCCGCGTCAGCGTTTAATTCCGTTCTGCGAAATGTCTTTAAAGTTTTACGTCTCAGTTTTTACTTCTTCCTTGATTAAGATTGTTTGATGATATTTCTTGTTTTAGTTTCTATGCAGTTTTTATTATCTAGTCGTATTTTATATAAATGTTTTAAGAACTTAAGAAAGAAAGAGAGAAAAACATTTATTTGTGACAGAACAAAACATAAACAGCACAGTAGGTAAGGTACTCACAAAAACAAACTTTATGCATACAAAAAACCAATTATATCTAATCGATGGACGTCACAAAAAAGCGTCCAACTCAGCATTTGCTGTGTTTTGGTACAATGGTGATCTTCCGTTGGAACCATATAAAAGTGAACATACCATGGATGTCTGCCTGCATAGTAATGAAATTACAAAGAAATATGAATCTCTATACATATAAAATGCTTTATCCTGAATGACTGACTGACGGCTCAACGCACAGCCTAAACCGCAAACGAATAAAGCGCTGTCGAAATAAAGCGCTCGTAGAGACCTGAAACTTGGAGGGTGTATTCTTTGTATGACGTAGGCATCCGATAAGAAAGAAATTTCCGTAATTTTACCCTTAAAGGGGTGAAAAAGAGGGTCAAGGTTTTTATGGGTCAAAGTGATTCCTTAGTTAGTCCAATCTACTTCAAATTTGGCATGAACCTTTTTTAACAGAATTGATGGAAGACGTAATATATTTTGTATTTTATTGAAATTCATCCCCTAACTGGGTTAAAAAGGGGTAGAAAGTTATTTTAGCGGTGATTTGCTTCGAAGTTGATATCAATACTCCTTAGTGCTTTTAATTTAGATAACATTTTATTTTGACACATGTTTGAAAACCCAATCCGATTTTATTCAAATATAAAAATACTCACATAAGTAACATAAATAACTCATTAAAATAGGAATATCTCGGAAGTCACCGTATTATATTAGTACCTCATTTGAAGGTTCCTAAGCTTAAAGAGATTATGCACTTTTAGGACACAGCCTCATAGGGACGTAGAGTTTGAAATTTGAAATGGTAAGGAGGTTTGTTTATTAATTTTGTTGGTTTGTTACTCCATCACGTCGTAACGGCTGAACCGATTTAAATGAAATTCAGTATGAACATAGATTATAACCAAGATTAACACATATGCTACTTTTTATCCTATGAATCACGTCCTATTGGATAAAAATGGGGTCAAGTCAAGTTGCAACAGTGAATTTAGCTTTATTTCTAGGTTACCTACCTACACATTTAGTAGTGTAACGCGTACGAAGTCGCGGGCGTTCAGCTAGAAATCTTTATTTTAGACAACAATAGAAAAGTACAAGTTGTTAAAACTTAATTCTAGAGCCCATATAAATATACACATGGTACAGAAACTTGGCCTTTCACTATGGACCTCATAAGAAGGCTCAAGGTTACTCAGCGTGCTATGAAGAAGGCTATGCTTGGTGATCTCTACGAGATCGAATCAGATATGAGAAGATTCGTAGACGAACCAAAGTCATTGACATAGCACTAATGATTAGCAAGCTGAAGTAGCAGTGGGTAGGGCATATAGCTCGAAGAATTGACGGCCGTTGGGGCAGAAAGGTTCTCGAGTGGAGACCACGCACAGGAAAGTGCAGCGTAGGACGGCTCCCCACTTGATATATCTTTACATAGTTTAAAATGAAGTCGCTTTCACTGTCTGTTCGCTTAGATCTTTTAAACTACTCAACGAATTTTAATGCAGTTTCAGCAATGGATAGAGTGGATGAGTGGAGAGATCCAGGGAAATGTTTATCTGTATAAAACATACATAACTCTGTTTGTTTGTTAGTTTGTTTGTTATCTTTACACGACTAAACGGCTGAACGGATCGTAATGAAATTTTGCAAGGAGATAGATTATATCCTGGGAAAGGACATAGGCCAACTGCCAACTGCGCAAAATGAGGGTAATGTTTTATTGAAAAACCACATCCCTATCTATCCCAATCTATTTTTCTTCGGTACGGGTTCCAGCTATATGAGTCATCAAGCTGTGTCTGAACCTTCGGGCAGCCTAAAACTCCACTAATGACAACTACAACTCACAACTAATGATCAACTCTTATTTTTCAAACTTTCGCGATCGCTGTACATATTTTCTATTAAACGGGTATTCAAACTGTGGACAGTCCGCCCGCGACCATGACTGTTGCAGACGGAGTCGAAAAGTCGGGATAAAAAATAAAAAAGGTACATACGCGATAAATACCCGTTTTAATCAGAGATAATGATCCAACCCGTTCTGTCTATGCAATTTTTTATAAAAATAATATATGCACTTAGGAATCAAGTAAATTTCTATTAATGAAAGTATTTTCAGAATCAGTTTTGTAGTTCCTGGTGTAACTAAACCTGACCTCCCTATATAAAATAGAAGTCTACCTGATCCTATGGTCTAGACTAAAAGCTATCTTGAATCAAAAATAAACCTATCTGTGATTTTGGCCATCCTAAGTGTGATCGTCTAGAATTGAATTTATTCTACGTTGTGTAAATGATTTGGAGAAATAAATGAAATAGTAATACTGATGTAATTTGGCTTTAATAAACTATACAAATAACAAGAATTAAATGTTATTAATCAATTGAATTTTGAATATCGCAAGAGTGCATATAATCATTTAGAATAAAATGAATTTAATTATGACAAGACTTAATAGGTTAATAAATCTAAATTAGTACTGTTCTTAATATTATCTTAAAGCTAGGCCCCGGGAATAGGGTCTCGAAATAGCTGAAAAGAAAAGAAAAGGTTTATGTTAGTTTTGTGTATGTAGTAATTATAATATTTTGATTTATTTTGTGAAGGGCCCCTACCCACATACACCCTGCATGCGGTGTATGGCTAGAAATGTCTTGTTCTAGGAGAGAACTTAGGGATGGGGAAAATTTCTAGTCTTGCGAAGCAGGAGGGATCAGGTAAGGAAATGGGAAAGGCGCCTATTTACCCTCAAACCCCATGATAACTAAACTAGCTAAGCTACGTGATTTAATAAAAAGCAGTATCAAACATCCAGGACAGAGGTTGAGCGTACGGGTTGGAGGGGGTCAGACACAGGCCTCGTCTTACAGAACCTGATAGACAATTTATGGCGGGGCTTCGCCCCTCCGCGGACGGCAGCCACGTGAACCCAGGAGTTTCCACTGAATTTTATTAGATCGAATTGATTTCAGAGTATAAAGTAGATGAATTGAAAATGTGTTCGCAATATAGTCCCTTGTTGAATAAAATAATAGAACTATCACGAAATAATTATAGGGACATGGAAGGAAGTTTGATTGGTTATGACGGCAAAAGCGACTCCTTCCCGGCTAAGCTGTGAATGACTATAAAAAATACCATGCATAAATTGTTTAGACAAGTTTCACGTTCGAACCGCTTCCTTCGTACAATCTGTTTGGGAGAATTTGATAATTATTGCAATACTTAGTACTAAACATAGACTACATTTTTATCATTATAATAAGTCTGTATGAACCTGTGAATGCTGAAAAATAAGGTTAAAACCACATCTCCTAGTTTAACCGAAAATGAATTAAATATATCTACGTGTTCATCAACAGCACTTCTGCATAAATACGCCTCGCATATAAATATCTATTCTCTGCTTATTTCACGAATTTCAAATTCGTAAATACCTAAGTACCTAAAATATTGCAATTCTATACCCCTATAACTAGATACGTTACCAATATACACACTGAATTTAATGTAAATAATAACAGCAAGTCTAACTTGATACAATTAACTCTAATTCAACACTGATTCTACTAGGATTATCAAATCTCACGATATCCGCCTTCCGGCCTCCTCCTGACTCGACCCCCGACCGTCTGTCCAGAGTGATTTCGCATTTCCAATCTCTTACGAAAAATCCCTTACCACAATTTAAGGTGGTCACGCCTCTATTTCTACAAACAACCAATCAATATCCAATATTTTGAAATTCGTTACAAGGTGTGTCTTTCCCACGTTAGCACAGACGTACAAAAAGTTAAGTGTTAGAATTCCTAGAAGAGAGGCGCCCACTTGTTTCAAACCCATTTTAGCTAAAATTTATTGACTGACATCATTAAAAAAATACTAATTTATTGCGTTGAGAATTTTAAAAGCATTCTCTAATTTCTATCTTCAAGTGTTTTCGTTTTAAAATAAGAAACACGTAAAACTCAACCTTTCAGCGAGTACGGAAGAACTATATTCTCAACTTTGTATTTTTAATCATTCTAAACTAAAGAAATTACGTTCACAAGTCCTCTCTCAAGTGTAATACTTAAATATTAGCAAGACAATAATTTACCGCGTATTAAATCAGGCCTCAAATAAAAGTTCGTTACAGTCGCCCCTTGAATTTATTGAAATTTTCCTGGACAGAGTCAGGAAAATGAAAGAAATTCACTGCTAAAATTTTTAATTGTTATTTGCTAAATAGTTTGATCTTATTTACATCTAGTCTCTTATAAGAAATAAAACTCATCTCAGTTTCCAATAAGAACATAGATTATAAGCTTTGAAGCAATGTTCTTCAGAAATTACTTTTATCATTTCCCTAAAAGTAAAACTACCAAAGTTTATACCCGAATTTTTTTTTTGCATAAATCTTAATCGTCCTGATTAAATATTAACTAAGTAAACGAATTTATTAAACTATTAAGTTGGATATTTCATATATATTTAATGAGTGCTTAAATTCTTCGAATTGCTTTCTAAATTATCAAATATTCATGTATTTAATTTCCGCAATCATTTGATTTTATTTTTCATCCAGATATAATTCGAACTTTGGGGATCGAACCCAAGTATAATTACAAACATAATTATCGATTAAACGGACAGTATTTCATCAACCAACTCTTTCATGCTGGAAAGCGCTTTCCTAATTAATTCTTATTAATTAACTTATTATTTTATCTAGGGAATCGAACCTTAGATCCTAAGAGCCATTAATTAAAATTATAAAATTAAAATAATAATCTTGGTTTTAAGAACCTGAATCTTCAAGAAATAATACTCATTTTTGAATATTATTTTAACACATTATTAATCGATAGACCTATGAGATTCGAACTCAAAGATTTAATATCCTGCAATGTCATACAATTTTGTCCAATTCGCAATTCAAAATGCAAATTGTCTAGGAATCGAACCTAGACTTAGTCTCCATAAAAATCTATGAGAATCGAACTCAAAGACCAAGTGCCCACACACGCCTCCAATTCACAGCTCAAAACACTTATTGTCTAGGGATCGAACCTAAACGCAATTTTCTCAATCTCATGAACCACAATCGCTTTAGACGTAAATTTTTAAAATAACACTAGATGTCTGTTAGTGATTAAATCAACAAAAAAAATATTTAATTTCATCTAGGAATCGAACCCAGAATCAATTTACTCTATTTGACATAACATTTTGAATCAAAATGACTTTGCTGTCCAACCACATATAACCAACGAACATACAACTTTTCTAGAAACAACTGCAATAAATAATCAGTAAGAATACTTAGCTCAGGACATTATAAGGAAGTCTGTGTGTGCCGGAGATTTAATCTGCTATAGTTCTAAAATCAGGATACCCAAACGCTCCTCGCAATATTTTCGTGTGAAACTGGTCTTCCTTCATAATTGCATTTACCTTTGTCTCAGGCAACTTCTGAAAAATAAGGAAACACAAGCAAATACATCGGATAAAACATGTTTTTACTCTACGCCCCTTCGATTCTCATACCTTTCAAAGTTAAAGAAATGCGCCCCTAAGACCCATTACATCTATCTGCAGTTAAACAATAATATATTTCAAAAGAAATACCCAAAACAATAGTTGCAGATGCGGCGTATCCGGAAATGATAAATTCGAAACCCGAGTCATTGTTTTTCTAAGCCATAAAACCGACCCACCTATTGACAGAATTTTTACAACCAGTCATTTATTTAAACCCATCTTTTCTATTACCAAACACGTGCAAAGAAGGCGCCGGTATTTTTATTTATTAGTCTTGTCATAATTGTTTAACTCGTAAAACTAAAATAAATTTCTTACGTTGTGATTAACATTTGAGTAACCCAAATTCTTTTTATAGGCTATTGGATTAAAATTAATTAATTCAATATTTAATGGCACAATATCCAATGGTCACGGCAACACTGTAACTAAACCTGACCTCCCTATATAAAATAGAAGTCTACCTGATCCTATGGTCTAGACTTAAAGCTATCTTGAATCGAAAATAAACCTATCTGTGATTTTGGCCATCCTAAGTGTGATCGTCTAGAATTGAATTTATTCTACGTTGTGTAAATGATTTGGAGAAATAAATGAAATAGTAATACTGATGTAATTTGGCTTTAATAAACTATACAAATAACAAGAATTAAATGTTATTAATCAATTGAATTTTGAATATCGCAAGAGTGCATATAATCATTTAGAATAAAATGAATTTAATTATGACAAGACTTAATAGGTTAATAAATCTAAATTAGTACTGTTCTTAATATTATCTTAAAGCTAGGCCCCGGGAATAGGGTCTCGAAATAGCTGAAAAGAAAAGAAAAGGTTTATGTTAGTTTTGTGTATGTAGTAATTATAATATTTTGATTTATTTTGTGAAGGGCCCCTACCCACATACACCCTGCATGCGGTGTATGGCTAGAAATGTCTTGTTCTAGGAGAGAACTTAGGGATGGGGAAAATTTCTAGTCTTGCGAAGCAGGAGGGATCAGGTAAGGAAATGGGAAAGGCGCCTATTTACCCTCAAACCCCATGATAACTAAACTAGCTAAGCTACGTGATTTAATAAAAAGCAGTATCAAACATCCAGGACAGAGGTTGAGCGTACGGGTTGGAGGGGGTCAGACACAGGCCTCGTCTTACAGAACCTGATAGACAATTTATGGCGGGGCTTCGCCCCTCCGCGGACGGCAGCCACGTGAACCCAGGAGTTTCCACTGAATTTTATTAGATCGAATTGATTTCAGAGTATAAAGTAGATGAATTGAAAATGTGTTCGCAATATAGTCCCTTGTTGAATAAAATAATAGAACTATCACGAAATAATTATAGGGACATGGAAGGAAGTTTGATTGGTTATGACGGCAAAAGCGACTCCTTCCCGGCTAAGCTGTGAATGACTATAAAAAATACCATGCATAAATTGTTTAGACAAGTTTCACGTTCGAACCGCTTCCTTCGTACAATCTGTTTGGGAGAATTTGATAATTATTGCAATACTTAGTACTAAACATAGACTACATTTTTATCATTATAATAAGTCTGTATGAACCTGTGAATGCTGAAAAATAAGGTTAAAACCACATCTCCTAGTTTAACCGAAAATGAATTAAATATATCTACGTGTTCATCAACAGCACTTCTGCATAAATACGCCTCGCATATAAATATCTATTCTCTGCTTATTTCACGAATTTCAAATTCGTAAATACCTAAGTACCTAAAATATTGCAATTCTATACCCCTATAACTAGATACGTTACCAATATACACACTGAATTTAATGTAAATAATAACAGCAAGTCTAACTTGATACAATTAACTCTAATTCAACACTGATTCTACTAGGATTATCAAATCTCACGATATCCGCCTTCCGGCCTCCTCCTGACTCGACCCCCGACCGTCTGTCCAGAGTGATTTCGCATTTCCAATCTCTTACGAAAAATCCCTTACCACAATTTAAGGTGGTCACGCCTCTATTTCTACAAACAACCAATCAATATCCAATATTTTGAAATTCGTTACAAGGTGTGTCTTTCCCACGTTAGCACAGACGTACAAAAAGTTAAGTGTTAGAATTCCTAGAAGAGAGGCGCCCACTTGTTTCAAACCCATTTTAGCTAAAATTTATTGACTGACATCATTAAAAAAATACTAATTTATTGCGTTGAGAATTTTAAAAGCATTCTCTAATTTCTATCTTCAAGTGTTTTCGTTTTAAAATAAGAAACACGTAAAACTCAACCTTTCAGCGAGTACGGAAGAACTATATTCTCAACTTTGTATTTTTAATCATTCTAAACTAAAGAAATTACGTTCACAAGTCCTCTCTCAAGTGTAATACTTAAATATTAGCAAGACAATAATTTACCGCGTATTAAATCAGGCCTCAAATAAAAGTTCGTTACACTGGGATAACTTCTACGAAGTTTGTACAAAGAGCAAATTTTACCTCTTCATAATATTCGAATAATGCGCGAGATCAAAGAAAAAGGGTAATGTTTTAAGGTATGTTTGTTTAAATGTATTTATGTCTGTATTTTTGTTAATTGGGCGCTTTGCATAGGCCAAACACGAGAGTGACATATACATATTATTAAAAAAATTAAGTCATCTAAAGCTTTCATTAATTAGAGTTGTAAATAACATGTCAATACCCAAATGTATGTACGTATTTACCTATCTAACTTTCTTAAATATCTGTCGTTGTAATTCTTTGTATTACAGCTGCTTCAAAATTGTATTGTATTTTATTGTGAGATACTACCCAGTATTTTATTTATTATTAGTATTTTACTATTGTAGAATACAGGGTGTCCCGGAACTAGTATGTTAAGCCTGAACGGGGTGATTTGGACCATGAAAATGAACAGTTGTGAAGGTACAATGCCTGAAAATTCTTATTTTCACATTTCCATACAAAACTTTTAATTTTATTTTAAAAAATAAACTTGACAACCCTAATTTATCAACAATGTTCTAAGTAGGTAAGTACATTACCTACCTACATAAATCCGCGCGACTTCACCCATTGTTACCAACCACCATTGTACTTGTTGCTTTGTGTATTTTTATTTTTTGTTTGTTTCTTGTGTGGTGTACAATAAAGTATTTTCATTCATTCATTAATTCAAATTTTGTGCAATGCTAAATACCTAGTTAGGTGTAGTGTAGGTAGTCCCGTCCGGCTTGACGACTTTTGAGATGGTTTTAAAAATCTTAGGTAGGTAGGTAGGTACATACCATTTAATTAATCGGCACGTGCTCCGTAGAGTTTTTAAGTTTCGCAGATACTACTCATATACCGACTTATTAGCCAAATATAAACTTCTTACTCTTGAGTCCAGACGAAAATATGTATACCTCGAAGCTATTACCCTTTTTAAAATTGTACACAATAATTTCAATTGTATTAACTTGGTAGGAGGGCTGTGCTACGTCGTCCCGAGAACCTGCACTCCACGAGCAACTCGCTCTCGGTCTTTGTTTGCACTTAACACCTGCCGCACTAACTCGGGTCTTCGTGCTCCCATTCGTCGTATGGTTGAGTCCTATAATATAAACTTTTCAAATATTGACATATTCGCTTGTACTCCCTATAAATTTAAAAAGATGGTAAATATCTCACTTGTTAGTGCAAATTTCAAATTAGATTTAGACAAATTAGATTAGATAGTAAGTGCCTATATTAGTTACCTTCACTCTTTGATTTTATATTGTTTATTCTTCTTCTTCTTTGAGGGTCTTTGTTTGTTTTTGTTAACACAACTTTAATAATCTATGTTACCCTCTAACAGACCCTGTAGCTGAAACATTTCTTTTTATGAAACGTAAATAACTAACCTGTGGATAACGTCGTGGACTACAGTATCAATAGCTCACACATGGTATACTATGTACTAACACAGACTGTACCTTACATATATATTGTAGTTGTTTGTTATTCCTTAATAAATAAATAAATAAAAAAGTTTATCACGGCACTTAACAAAAATCACATAACACGGTAAGCAGGTAGGTAGGTAGCTACCTACTTAAACACTTTTTAGTCTGTTTTTGAAGTCAGAACAGAAAAATCACATAGGTATCACGTAGGTACGTAGGTAACAATCACTTAAGTTAAAAATCACGGAGGAACAGCTGCCCCACAAGAAAAAGTCGAGTGGAGTCAGGTCTGGAGAGCGAGGCGGCCAGGCCACTGGGCCGCCGCGGCCTATCCACGAAGTGAAGCGCCTATTTAGGTAGTCGCGCACGGCGCGTGCGTAGTGTGCTGGGGCTCCGTCCTGCTGGAACACCATGTCCCAGTACACGCGCAACGGGAATTCCTCCAGTCGATCCTCTACCTCCCCCCTCAGGAACTCTAAGTAGTTCTCTCCGTTCAGCCGGTCGGGCAGGAACAGAGGACCAATAATCCTGTCTCCGATGACAGCGGCCCAAACGTTTATGGACCAACGGTGCTGGAATCTGGACTGGCGGAACGCGTGCGGATTCGTGCGGCACCAACACACAAAATCATGTTGTGTAACTCGACATTCTCGCTTGGATCGGAACTCAGAAGGAACCGGAACTCTGAATTAATGAAGTTATCAAAGCCAACGCGAACAAGTGACTGAAGTGAAAATCAAAAAACAAATTAACCGTTTCCGTGCGGAGGTCTTTTTAGCAATCTTACCTTTACCTGGCGTCCAATAATCCCGTTAGGTCTTTGGGGCACCAAGCGCCAGAGCCATAATAATCAACCGTATACGCAAGGGCATACAGAACATTGTAGGTGAAGGGCCGGCGAATAGCGCAAAAAATGGGTAAACCCATTGTTCAGGATAGAAACCCATAATTGAAATTGCCGTCATATTTTAGGGTTCATTTTTGATGTGAAAATTAAAAACCGGTCAATTTAGACATGCAAGGGTACAAAAATTCGCATAGAGCTAAAAATTGGTATGAATGTTCGGAACACCATATGAATGCTAAAAAGTCCCCATCGATCCCGTACCTGAGTTTTTTTTATTCAAGGTCAAAAGTCTCTAAAATTAGTTTTTCGTTTTATCTCAGAAACCGTGGCTCTTAGGAAAAAAGACATTTTTAATAAATAATAACATGATCTACAATAATTTAAATCGGTTTAATTTTATGATAGAACTTACCGTTTTGCTGAAAAACGCGAAAAATCAATTTTCAAGACCTTGAATAAAAAAAACCAGGTATGGGATCGATGTGGACTTTTCAGCATTCTCTATGCGAACTTTTATAGCTTCACTTCAATTTTTAGGATTGGACCGGACTACTTGATGACACTCATGTTTGTAGGTAGGTTCTTACTACATAGTTTGGTTCTTAGTTACCTAATTAGATAGTTTATTTTGCTTGTCATGTCACTGCAGCACTGGGTTTTCCTGGTCACTCATTCGTCAAACATCGTAAGAAACCACCATGACCTTGGACACGGATTTTTGGTGACAGAAACTTTTCACCACACTGGTTTTTTCACCATCAGACACGATTCACGACCCTCATACCCCGACTTGATCACTGACCTAACGCAGAGTAACCAAGAAATAACCAGTGGTAGGACGAAAGAATTCAACCTAGAGTGACCAAGAAAGAACCAATGACATTATGAATAAATGACTGAACACCACCATAAAAAAAGATAAAAATATTTTGTACGGAACCCTTTATATATGAATGTAACTTATTTCATAAAGATTTTGTGGGCTGAGCCTACCAGTCCAGTGAACTCAAACGATGCTTCATCTTCAGGTCAAGCTCAGAGTACAATAAACTCTAAAATCAGCTGATTTTAGGGTTGTCACCACTTGTCGTACGTTCAGTTTTCAAGCAAACTTTGCTGCACTGTACTTCAATGAAAATCATCGAATTTACAAGAGTCGTAGAACTATTGTTGTTCTTCTAAGTATCCAGAATCGCCCCCCCCCCCTCGGGATAACATACTAGTTCTGAGACACCCAGTATAAGCAATAAGACCGCCCGTTGTACTTGTTCGTTAGTGAATTTTATTTTTAAGTTTGTTTCTTTCCGGTGTAAAATATAGTATTTTCATTCAGTCATTCATTCATTCAATGTATTACATATATATTATTTATTTTGTTTTAAGAATTTTATGTTGTTTAAAGTACACGTTAATTCACTTATTTTATTTATAAAACTAGCTTTCTTTAACGTTCTCGTAAAATCCAGTCCATCCAAAGGTTGTCTGGAAGAGATCGCTTTTAGTTATAATACAGCTAATTTTACTATCGCGTATCTAGTTACATGTTTTAAATATGATTTGTGAATTAAAGTGTGGTATACAATAAAGCGGTTTCTCTTCTCTTCTATTTACCATCAGCAAAAGCTTAGTATATCAGCTGTTCTAGCAGCTTGATTTGACTAAGTAACCACATAGAGTTGACTAGTTTCTGCTCGAACAGTAAAGCCATTCGTAACAATTGATGCAATCTGCATAGAGCTAAGCTCCTTGCACACATCCGTCGTTGTGGCTTGCGGCTGCGGCTGGCTGCATTATTGCCGTCTTGTCACTGTCACAGACGAACCAATTTGTCACGCTTCTGTAGGTAGCTTTGGATTATTATTGTAAATACGGGATTTATAACGTACCGTTTTATCGGTTATAATAATGATTGAAATAAAGTAGTGGTTCTCGCGAACACGCGAGTGTCTAAAAAAAAAATATATTTGTAATCTTTGACTATCAAAATAGTGCCAGGAAATTCTTAACCAAATAACTTGACCTACAGTTTCATTCAAATTATAGGTAACGGGAGTTCATGAATCTGGTTGTAGTTTTTAGGGGTAGAAATTGCAGTTATACTGTATTTCGGACTTTTGGCTTTATTTATGCCACTAAAGCTACACATATACCAAATTTCAGGACTGTGAGGTTACTGATGTATCCTGTGAATTTTGTCAAAAATCTGTTTTTATTATGGCTAGTAACTTGAAAACTACAAGGTTTAAACTAAAAATAAAAATAAAGTCTAAATGTACTAATTAATACCTTTTATTTGACGTCCCACTTGACCTAATAGTCTCATTTTCAGTTTTTTTACGCCTCTTGGACCCCAATATGTCACCAACCTCCCCCCCCCCTTTTTAGCTCATTTAGTCACACCAGGATTGTGCCATCACTACATAATACCTATATACCAAATATCACGGTGATCGGATCAACGCTTCGAAAATTATCCTCAGACAAACAAACATACATACATACACAAAACGCCGATTGGCCCAAGTTGATTTGGAGATCACCCTATCAATTACAAAAGTTTTCTAAGTAAAATAGCTTTGGATTATGTATTTCAACTTGAAAGCACTGTACGTTTCCTAAAAAAGAGACTGTTTTTGTGTATGGAAATTGGTCTATGAACCAATAGCGATACTGTAGGTAGTGGCATTTCTGTGGGAATACTTCAACCCTTGTGCAAAGGGGCATCAAAATCTGATCTGCAAGTTTTGAAAATGATACTTTAGAATTCACATGTTTTGCTACATTTATTATTTTCGAAACATTATAAACAGGTATTTTGAGAACCAAATATAAAAGAAAAACAAATTATATATCATCGACTACAAAAGCCTCAATGACACTGGGCTAGTTTACGAGCTGCTAGTTGGCTAGCGAGCTAGCGAGTGAGCGAGTGACACACAAAACTTTCCACTCGCTTAGTAGCGAACTAGCTAGCGAGTTGGAACCACGTATTGTTCTGTGTGGCGTTTTTTTTCTGTTTCAAGTTTTTCTTTCGTTTTCATTGTAAATCTTTCTTGATAACCTGAGCTAAAATAGCTACTCCCGCGTGAACTACTTCCCTTGACATTGTAACTTTAGCTGCCAAAACCCAAAGATGATCGCAACTACATAGTTCACTAGTAGAGACACACGGCTAGTTTACTAGCTTACAGGCCAACACGCCAGCGAATGGCGAGTAAATTAGCCCAGCATTCTATTTTGCAAGCAGCTTTCTTAAAAGCGGATAGTCAAAAGCAGATTATAAAAAGCTCGATGACATGGGGCGAGTTTACTAGCTGCTAGCGAACTCACTGGCTTGTAACTAGTAAACTCACTCCGTGTCATCGAGGCTTAACACGTTAGCACGATACTAATTTTAATTTTTATTGTTGTTTTCAATCATTATTTTCCAAGAAAAAGTAATTAAATTGTCTCGATTTCTTATTGCCAATATTAAAACTTATTTTAAATGACTGAGATATTCACTCAACACCGTTGTTTCTGCAACAGGAAATTTCAATAAAGAGTGATACTTTAATAAAAACATTTAATTATGAACCATCTTAGAACAGGTAGGGTTGTTCAGAATGAGAGTTTTTTTTAAATGGTTGACTAACGTTTGCTGCCCGAAAAAATGCTGCCTTTTGGGTCAAAATACTTGATTAACACGCCTGTGTTTTAAAAATGTAGTGGAACAGCCGAACAATTTTTATAAATTTGTCTTTACTTCTTGATGTTCAAAGAGAGAAATTTATAAAATAGAGTCAACTGAAAGGATAGATAATTTATAGTAATTTGTATGCAAGCATTTCTCGAGACTATGTCGAGTGCCAAGCTTATCAGAGCTTAGAACTTGTTACGCCGGAAGACAGAAATCTCGAATTGTTACGATCCTGACACAGATAACTTTTTTATTTTATGCTACATGGAGATGAAACAAGCTTATGACCACCTGATATTAAGTGGTCCTATAACAAAGAATTGCCTCGTAGGTCACGTGCCTTAGAAATGTGCCCTACGATGCACTGCCCTGCGTCAATCAACATGCATACCAGGTGCAAAGCCTTATTTGTCTGTAATTTAACGGGAAACCCTACAAACCGAAACACAGCAATGATGCTTGGCGACCGAAATAGGTATGGTGGTAGTGCTTCCCTGGGCGAGCCCTTTCACAAAGAACTCTACTAGTCTTTACTAACCACTTAACTTCATTGGCACCTTCTCAATGTCATGATAGTAAATTAAGATTACTTTAATAACAATAGATTTTTCACACCTGCTCGACAATGCCAAATTATATATCATGTAAACCTCACCGAAAGCAGGCGATTAAATCCATACGGCTGAGCCAGGAGTGGAGTTGTCCTGAATTTGCTTAATGTGATTTGAATTTGGAATCATATCTGTATTAAAATTTGAATCAAAGACACCCACACAATAAGAACTTATTCATAAATCGAACTAACCTCTGCGCAGAATGGACCAACCTAGATTTGAAGATTATTAAAACCATTACAAAAATTTTAAGCCTAGACAGAACTTGAACTCGCAACCTTCCTCTTGATACGAGGATGCGCTATCCAACCGTGCTAATAAACTAATTCACGTCAGGGTCGAAATTATTGAGATGTTTCAAATTACGACTAAAGCGCCGCTCAAGAGGAATGTTGCGGGTTCAAGTCTCATCTAGGCTTGACATTTTTGTGATGGTTTTAAAAAATCTTGGAATTTTTCTGTATGTGTTAGTATAACACTATAAAATATAAAGTACTATTTAACCTAGTTTGGTTATTATTGTCTCGCAGAAAGTGTGAAAAGTAGAGTATTCTCCTTGTGAATCAGCTGGGTCTGCATCCCTCTCTGCACTCAGTAACTTTCTCGCTCCGCTCGTGAGTTAACTCTAGAGTCCTTCGCTACGGTCGGGATTCAATATACCGACCGTGACGCAAGACACTGCTTTATTCCCTCTACTAATAATCTTTACTCTACTATTAAATAACAATAGATAACACAAACTAGTATCTAATGGTACTAAGAAGACATGTCTTTTTAATACCATTATACACAAGTTTAATGTTATTTTAATTGAGCCTTCTAAATGCCAGTAATATAAAAAATAAAACTAAAAAGCAATGCAAATTTTCTAAACTAGCGTAAAAACTTAATCCAAACAATCCAGCATTATTTTAACTTAGTCGCCGTTATAAAAAGGTTCGTAAATATACAAAGCCATTTTAAACAAAAGCTCTCATATCCGAGCAAAAACAAAACGGCATTTGCTCCGCCACTATACAGGCAACCAATACAAATTAACTAGAACACCCAGTGCTCAGAGAAACAAAATAAAAATTTAAATTTTTGAAAGTCCTCGATTGACATCTGCCAGACATGATGCCAAAGTTGTTACAGGTAGGTTAGATATGTAGTTTGACATATGAACTCTGGCTGGGTATAGCAACAGGAAGGCAGACCATGTTGCTATGAATATTTTATTATTCGGTGTTTTGGAATTATTGACTGCCTCCGTGGCGCAGTGGGCGTATAGCCGGCTGAGATGCAGGAGGTAGCAGGTTCGATTCCCGCCGCGGAACAAATGTTTGCATGATCTACAGATATTTGTTCCGTGTCTGTCTGTGTTTTTCTATACATATATTATAAGTATGTATTTACAAAAAAAAAGTATATAAGTATTCTATCAGTTATCTGGTTCCCATAGTATAAGCTTTGCTTAGTTTGGGGGTAAATAGCGCTGTGTGAAATGTCCAACAATATTTATTTATTTTATTTATTATTTAAGGCTCTACGTTACGAAAGAAAAGTTTATATGTCGCTCATGCTACTAGGCCTGGGTACGATACAAATATTTTCTGTTTTCTGGTAGAGATAGATAATCAGTGATCGTTCAGTCAGGAAAAAAGGAGAAAGCATATATTTCGTAATTTTTCGTAATAATTAAGTGACCGACTGAAAAAAATTATGAAAAATTTTGATCCATATTCCAAAAAAGATTTTAAAGTTTTGCTTTCTTTCTTATTTGCATTTTCTACCTGTGATCTTCTTCAAAATTGTAGATACTTTGCTGCACTAGCCGTGGTAAATAAAGATTGACCAGAGGGGGAGGGGGGGGGGCAATCACGTCAATCCAACGTGTGTTCCAATGTTAGACACAAAATAAGCGATTGCCCCAGGGGGGCAATCGCATTGAAACATGAAATAATCTATTTTTCGGCATTGTTTTTATTGACCAACCATGCGTGCGAAGCCGCGGGCGTATGATTTTTCTCTATATTTGCTTATGTGCTTAGACCGTTGACTGAAAATAACATTACAAAATCTAAATTCACCTGCATATCGACTGTAGCTACTCCAACATTCTGCAGCCAAGCGTGTTCAAACTTTTCGATCAGTATTCCACCACGGTCCATTCCTACGATAATACACCACCGGCCAGTTCCACTAAATATTACCATAATCCGGTGTTTTGGAATTATTCATCGCGAAATGTTGACAAACATCTGGTGCATCGTGTGGAAACGTATGGCAACTGACGGTTACCTTACATATTCAGCCACATATCAAACTACGAAGTATCTAGCAGTTTGACCGTTTAAACGAAGTATTTTCAGGTACTTACTTCCACAGTACTGAACTTGTTTTTAATCTAACGCTAGCTTAAAATTAATCATCCGTTTTGCAATTTGAACGACCAAGACGAGGTTGCACAAAAAGAAAAATGTACAAATTGAGGTCTTAATGCTAAAAGCATTTTCTACCAGTTAACCGTGACAGGTAAAAAAACTTAGGTCGGCGTTCTTAAATAGGTACTAAAAAAATACAAATAGAAATAAAAAACTACTATCTTCCTCATTGCTTACATAAATATAATAATAATACTCACAAATACAATATAATTATAAAAAATAATAAAATACACAAATATAACACATAAATAGATAACATCAATTCATAAATAAATCTAATAACAAATAGTAAATAAAGTTATACGGAAAGCTCAAGTGGAATTAGAATTTAAATAGTAAATATTTAAATGTGAATGTGTTTAAATGTGAGTTAAATGTGAATTTAAATAGTTGTAATTATTATAAATAAATAACCTTCACATTGTGATTAGATTAAAAAACGTAAAAATAAAATGTATGTGTAAAGCTTTAACATTGCATGCGTTAACGCTGAATATGGTTGTACCTGCATAAAAACTGTACCTACATCTTATTACTACCAATATTACGCAATAAATACAATTGAAATTTGAAGTATAAATAATATTAATATTTACATCCGAATATAAAAAATACAAGGTAAAAAATACATAAAGACTGTTACAAACGATTATTTTTTGTTATATTTATATAAAATCGTAGCAAAATAAAATACTATTACATATAAATACACAGAATACGTTTTAATATATTTTAACAGCTAGATAACGATCTATGCAACGGACTTTAGATAGCTGAACTGCTTATGGCGGTTGACACACAGACCCTGGTTGCATTGCCCCATTGAATTGATTATAACTCAACGTTTTCAACCCGCATTTAACCTCATCATCACCATATCAATCATAGGATGTCCACTGCTGAACATATGCAATCTTTATCAGGTCACAGCAACTATTATCAGAGGGCTTAGCCAAGTTACAGTCGATTAGCGATGATGCTAGTCGATAAGTCCGAAAATGGGATTTGACACATGCTATAGAAGAACCGATCATGTCTGGAGTACTGTTCTCACCTCTGGGACGGATCAGCGAAGTACCAGCTAGAGGCTCTTGATTCAATTGAGAGAAGAGCCAAGAAGCTCATTTGCAATGACGAGTTAGCAAATGCAAGGCTCCACAGCCTCGAGCATCGTCGAAAGGTTGCAAGCCTCTCGGTTTTTTATCGGATACACTTCGGAGAGTGTGCTGCGGAGCTTTTCAACCTGATCCCACCATCCCCATTCTATGATCGGACAACCAGATGCTCCGCGATGCGCCACCGCTACATGGTAGACATACCTCCCATACGCACAAAGCGGTACTCTTCCACCTTTATTATGCGCACCGCCAAGGAGTGGAACGCCTTGCATGAGTCTATGTTTCCGGATAATTACACCTTTAGGGGTCTTCAAGTCGCGAGTGAATAGGTTTCTTCTAGGCAAGCATGTACCATCGTAGACTGTATCACCGCTTACCACCAGGCGAGATAGTGGTCAAACGCTAGCCTATAATTTATAAAAAAAAACACGTGATACAGCGACAACAAATGTATGTAGAAATCGAATAGATTCGTAGCGAATGTAATTACGGTCTCAGGTCGTATTTCATCTAGTGAGGGGCCATCCTACGCTGTTCGGCGCGTGGTCTCTTCTTGAAAACATATCTAACACTCACTGCTTCTTCGCCACGATCACTGCCACTTCTGCTTGCAAATCCTCTGGGCTATGTCAGTGACTTGGTTTGTCTACGAATCTCTTCATTGCTAATTCTCTCGTAGAGACCCTCTCCATAGTACTAACCTGATAAATTATCACAAATAGCTATTTGTAATTGAGCGATAACATAAACCTCTGCAGTTAGTAAAAAACACCCTGTACCGTACTTATAATGCAGTCTGTTGAACAACTGTTAACTGCATTCATTAGCGGTGTTGTAGCTGAGACTACTTAGACCCTCAAAGTTTTTGAATAGCATTAAAATTCTTGGCGAAAGCTTTGGAACTTTTTCGCTTGCGTTGTCAGGTGTTCAAGGCGTGTAATTTCTCGGAAATTAACCGATAAGTGATTAGAATACGTTCAAAAACAAATCCGCGCGCTTTCTCACGATGTTTTCCTTCACTGCAGGATAACATCAACATTTTATCACGTTTTTTCGGCGAATTAAGGTCATCAATGAACACGACATTATCATAATCTGGGACAGACGTTATCAATTTGACCTATCCGGCTTAAGCCAGGCTTAATAAAGGACGACTCGCGCCCTAATCGTATTTAGTGCATAAATGTATTTAAGAGAAAACTCTCGTGATTTATTTCAACTATCATTATAAATACGGTATTTATCACGTACCATCTTATCGGTGTTTCGACCGACAATGTTTCGGTTCAATTCGTCAACCTTCATTAGGGTGAGTGCGATCCGCTCCGAATAACGTCTCGCCTCGCACTGCGCGCCGCAGCCCTCTGCGCACGAGTAGACGAGCGCTGTGGTGGGGATTGAGTCAACGATGGCCCATCGCGTTGACAGGATGCATTATCATCACTGTTGCTCTCTTCGGTAGTTCTCGGTACAAGCAAACACACAACACTAACTATGTCTCTACCAGGTCCACTCACTCTTCTGTCGCTTGCATAGTGAAGACATGATCTCCAGGCTGGCGAAACACCGTTAAGAGGGTACGTGATAAATTCCGTATTTATAATAATGATATTTAAGAGAGTTGTCAGATCATATAAATCCGTCAAATTTAAACATGTTTAGTTGCTAATTACGTTAAGGGATCGCTATGCAAGCCGGTTAAACATCGTACCGTAAGTATATACACAATAAAGTCAAATTAAGTAATTTTTTACTTTATAGTGAATCGTAAATTTACATGAGGTTGCGGGGTAATCCTGGGTCCACACTTGAAACTCCATGAGGACCGCAATACTCAATACAAATATGTTGGGATCATGAAAATATATTTAGGCAAATATTTATCCAGCAGTGAGAACCCGCGATCGCACTCGGTCGCGCTTATAAATAATTTTCCTAGTATGTTTACATTTGTGGAAATGATTACCCTTTTCCCCATCCCGTACAATTCCTGAATACTGTCAGGCATCTGGTAACAGTTCAACAACAACGTTATCTGGCACAACACAAAGCTCTGTTGTTACTCCGAGAGTACTGCACAATCCTTAATCACAAGTCTTAGAACAAGCTGCCTTTATTCCGTGTCAAGGCAACGATACATAAATTATTATTATTATTCTATCTTTGATAGTGGGATGCGTGGAAAGAATACAAAAATACAAAAATTTATTAATAATAATAATATTTTACACGTCAATGGTCAAATTTCATAAAATAAACTATATTATAATTAATGAATTATTAATACATATTTATGTTTCATCTTGTGAAACAATGCTGCATTATGTATCTAATATATGATTTGTTTTTATTAACTAGTTGGGGGGGGGGGGATCTTCTACAGTTCGGGTAATTCGAGGAATTCACCCATGCTGTAGAAAACCCTCTCCAACAACCATATTTTGTAGACTGCCGGGCCCGAGATGTACACCGATCTGTTCGACTTGTGCAGCCTGTGTGTTGGCGTCACCAGTCTGTGCTGGTGTTTATTTCTGCGGAGAGCGTGTACTGCGTTAACCCCTTGGCGCTGGAACAGGTGCAAATTTAGGTGCGTGAACAAGGCCACTTGGTATATATGTTCACAGTGTAGAGCCATGATGCCCAGTTCCTTGAAATGTTCTCTGCATGACTCATCGTTCGGGATGCCCACTATGGCTCGGACAGCCTTCTTCTGCATCACGAAGGCCCACTCGGCATCGCTTGCTGGCGCCCACAGTTCCACGCCATATGTAAGCGTCCTGTGGACTGTCGCGAAGTCACAGGAGCGCACAACGTCGCGGGTAGCGCAATTTATTGATTGATGATCATCGTGTTTCATCACAAGCTGCAATCCGCGGCTTCCCAGGCGCGGTTCCAATCCTGTTCTAGTCTATTTATGTAATTAAATTTCATCTAAATCGGTTCAGCTGTTCAGTCGTTAAAAGTTAACAGACAGAGAGACAGAGAGTTATTTATGATTTTATAATATAAGTCTGGAAAAGCAGCCAAAACCCGAATGAAATCCGGAATAACTGCAATTTGCACCCCAAAAAAGTATTTTCATATTACATGAACTCCCGTTACCTGTAATTTGAATGAATGAATGTAATTTTGAAGTTATCCTCGGACAAACAAATATACAAACTTACATAAATTCATACTTACATATATTACATACATCGCCGATTTGCCCAAGTTAACTTAGAGATCTTGCTTCGCTCGATCAATAAATTCCGAAGTGTCTCTGTTTGCTATGTTTTCACCGATCCGTTTGTTACGCTGGGCCGATTTCTATGAACTTTGGTTTTATTAGTTAAGTATTGACATTTTTACTTAGAAAACTTTCGTGATTTATTTGAATCATTATTATAAATACGGGATTTATCACGTACCGTCTTATCGGTGTTTCGACCGACAATGTTTCGGTTCAGTTCGTGAACCTTTATCAGGGTGAGTGCGATCCGTTCCGAATAACACAGCTCTCTGTGCACGAGTAGACGGGCGCGGTGGTGGGGGTTGAGTCAACGATGACCCAGCGCGTTGACAGGATGCATCATCATCATTATCATCACTGTTGCACTCTTCGGTAGCTCTCGGTGCAGACAAACACACAACACTAACTATGTCTCTACCAGGTTCACTCACTCTTCTGTCGCTTGCATCATGAAGACATGGCCGTAGTATTGACATAATCATCATCATCATCATTATATCAGCTTTAAGATGTCTACTGTAGAACATACGCCTCCCTATAGATTTTCAGAGGGACTGATCTTGACATCCAACTGCTCCCAGAATCTTCGTTAGTTAATTCTTAAGAAGGCTATTGCTATGACACATAATAAGTTCTACACCGGAGAATCACTCTCGGTTGGTGTGTGATAGTGACAGTAAATTACTCGCTAACGACCACCACTAATTGGTGCACCACTAATATGTCGAAGCTGAAAATATTGCTGTGATTAAACTGAGAAATGTACTGGAATTGCTACGGATTGCTATAATCCAGCCATGATAAGTCTGCATAGCGGCAGACAAGTAGTATTTAAGAACATTTTTAATTACCACACAAAATATATACAAATTCTACTAAATAATTGGTGGGCACTGAGAGCGATCTCTTTTATGATGGAATGAAATCAGCAAAGATCAGTGCAACATACTTAAAATAATCTACCATTCGATATTTAAATACCAATACAAAATACGTAGGAAAATCTAAACCAATGACAGCGTTTGTGACATAAATCTACTCGTGGAAACCTGCTAGTGGCTCTCTATTTCTAACAACTAACAAAATGTATAGGTATGTACATTGTAACAATCTGTTGGTTCTTCTGCAAATAATATATTATTAAATGGTGCTATCTGAAGCTAAAACTATACTATAGTCTTACTACCGCTAATAACCGATCGACACAATAAGTCCACCGAAAGTTGCACAACCAACAAAATTGTGCAATCAAAAAGTGTAGACGCAAAGTTTGATGTTGGCGCCAATTAAAATTTTAACGTCTTTTGTCTGTGTCTTTTAACGTCACAATAATTGTTTGTATCGGCTATAATAAACGCTAGACCCTCAGAAGATGTTTTGAGATTCATTTTTTTATCTACTATGTGTATGCATACTTAGTGTATACGCACTATACGAGGTGCTTCGGATTGCTACAAATGAGTGGAAGCCGAGATTGGCGACGGAACAGAAAATACACGTTACTCCTGGCACAGCAGAATCCAACTAATTATATTTTCTCTTTTGATATAAGGCTGAGAATTCTCTGACAATTAGTTCTAAAACTGCCTTTTCTAGTTCTAGCAGACTGTTAACATTTAAACTTGTATTTCTTTGAAGGGATTTTAAAATATTTTCAAGAAGTGACGACCGTTGGAGCAGAAAGGGTCTCTAGGACGCCCCCCCCCCCCCCACTATACCTTATCCGCTAGAACAAGTTAATGGAGCGTGGTGTCTTTGCCACACAATCCCATACCAAAAGACAAGGACACAAAATGATCTGTGGGCGTCAACAAAACTTATGAAAAGTATAACTGTGTTCATATGCAACATTTAATTTTTTTTTCATTTAACATTATCAACTTTACAGCATTACATTTACTTGAGGAAAAGGCTCGTTTGCGCCATTTTACAGATGCAAATCGATAGAAAAATTGGACAGTCCGTTAAACAAGTGCCAAGTCTTAGGGAATAGAAACAATCACAAAGTCCAAATATCAGCTGGGTCACACGTTACAAGATTATCAAGAGTCTAAATAACAAGCCGGGTCAAAAATAAAAATTACAGATTGCACTAGCACAGTGAGCACGTCTGAACGGTATGAGTTGCACGAACAAACTAAAAAAACTAGCGCTGTGTACGCAGCCTTAGCGTAATTGTTCTACCAATAACATGCCAGTAGATTTCTTCCCTATTAACTTGTTTCTGTGGATAGACTATAGATGGAAAGACAATCTGATGAAGGTTTCTGGGAACTATTGGGTGCAGGCCGCACAGGATTGGTGGTTCTGGAACCGTTATAGTTTCAGTTATAGGTTCAGCAGTGGACGTAATTTGGCTATTACCATGTCTGTAGAGATCTGTAGAAATATGTTATGCATTATCTATACATACTCGTATAAAATGCTTTGTCCAGAATGACTAACTGACGGATCAACGCACAGCCTAAACCGATGATCGTAGAGATCTGAAACTTGGAGGGTGTATTCTTTGTATGACGTAAGGATCCGATAAGAAAGGATTTTCCGAAATTCTACCCCTAAGGAGGTGAAAAAGGGGGGCATAGTTTCTATGAGACAACGTGATTCCTTGGTCCAATCTATTTCAAATTTTGCATAAACCTTTTTAACAGAATTGCTGGAAGACGTGTTTCGTATTTTACTGAAATTCATCCCATAACGGGTTAAAAGGGGGTAGAAAGTTATATCAATACTTCTTAGTGCTTTTGATTTAAATTACATTTTATTTTGACACATGTTTGAAAACTCAATCCGATTTTATTCAAAAAAGGTTGAACTCACTTAAAAACATAAGCAAATACTCTTTAAAATAGGAATGTCTCGAAAGTCACCATACTATATTAGTACCTCATTTGAAGGTTTCTATGTATAAAGAGGTTATGCACTTTTAGGACACGGCCTCATAGGGATGAGGCCGTGTCCTAAAAGTACGAACTCTACGTCCCTACGTAGAGTTCGAAATTTGAAATGGTAAGGAGGTTTGTTTAATTATTTGTTTGTTTGTTACTCAATCACGTCGTAACGGCTCAACTGATTTAAATTAAATTTAGTATGTACATAGATTACAACCCGGATTAACTCATATGCTACTTTTTATCCGATAAATCAAGTCCCATTGGATAAAAATGGGGTGTCAAGTCAAGTTGCAACTGCGAGTTTAGCTTTATTTATAGGTGTTTTAGTAGTGTAACTCGTACGAAGTCGGGGATGTACAGCTAGTATGCAATAAATTCTTAGAATTTAATATAATTTAATTGAAATGCAAAGGTGCTGTGCGCATTTACTGACAAACAATTAATTGTGTAGCAACTCAAGGCGATACCTAGAATCAACAGCGTTAATCTCTATAACTTCCTATAATAAGTACTCTAGAATTCTCTTGCAAAATCGTAATTGTCCTGCCTCAAACATAGCGTTCATTGTCAAAAACTCGTTTGAAACTACTTAAACAATAGCAGTACTGATTACACAAAGCCAAAACTAACGCTGAAGTTTCGTTTACAGAGTGAGTTTGTCCGCTGGAGTTTTCGGACAGTGGATGCAAATCCTATGCAGAAGCTATTTTGAAGGCAAAAGTTGGATGCAATCTTATGGCTTGTTTTTTATCAGATTGGCATGTTTGTTAGCTTGTTTTTGCGGTCTTGGTTTTAGTTTTCTGTGAGTTCTTTGAAAGGGTGCAGCTATTTTCATTAATTAGTTTACTTTATTGTGTACTTTGTTTATTGCAAAAAAGGGCCAAACAAGTATTTGGTCCACCTTTATTGTGCGCACCGCCAAGGAGTGGAACGCCTTGCATGAGTCTATGTTTCCAGATAATTACACCCTTAGGGGTCTTCAAGTCGCGAGTGAATAGGTTTCTTCTAGGCAAGCATGTATAATATATAGCATATATATATATATATATATATTCTTAGCCGAATCCTGCAGCGATACAGAATAGAGGCCATCGCTTCTATAAAAACAGGCGCGCTTCACGGACGGTCCCTTTTGCTCGCTGGCGCTCGATGGAGAAACACCTTAGACTTCTTACGTGTTTGTGCATATCAGGCTACGTGAGCCATTTTCTTTTGTTGATTGTTTCGTGCTATTTTATGTTAAAGTTGATTTGTTCCATTTTGGTTATTTTTCTGTTTAATTTTGTTAAAATTGTGATTTAAATAAAGTTAGGGGTTTTAGTTCTTTTTATCTTTAATTTACTACTGATCCTTAGATCAGAAGTGGGATAAAGAGCCAAGTAAAGGGCCCACAAATACATCACCAAGAGGGAACAAGTCTACCCGCGTTAAAAAAATAATTAATTCGTTTTTGTTCTGGCGTTCTGCGTTCTGTTCACGTAAGTACAAATTTTGATTTGTTGATTGCTGAAATGCCACGAAATAAATCACGTGGTCGTTCAAGACGCCGTCGTCGCTCAGAAAGTGGCTCACGTACCCGAACAACACGTGGACACGTGTCCGTTACAAGCTCGCGTCGTAGTAGATCACATTCGCGGAGTTTATCTAGAAGTCGGGCATCATGTCACAATAATAGGGACAGGGTATATTCGCGTGATAGATCAAGGTCACGCTCAAGGAGCATTGATCGTCAATATCGTCAGTCACGTTCTCGCATATCGCATGGTGGTCGGTATTTGCGTCGTTCGTACCGTTCACGACATAATACACCTTGCCAGCATTTCCATCACCAAACTAACCGATTACCGTCATCCGGGCGATCTGCGATGAATAATGCTGCGATAATTTCAAGTCACAATAACGAGTTAGCATCAACTTTGCTTGAGAAATCACACACACCCCCGCTCCCTATAAACGAGACAGTTACCACAGCGGTTTGCAACCAGACTGTAGAATCAGTCCCGAATCCGCCTTCCGAAGCATCTACTTTCGCAAATGCTTTAGTCGAGGCCATAAAGGCTGTACGTCCAAATAAGTCCCAAAATTATTTTGTTTCCAACTTTGATCCGACAATACATAATCAATGACACATTGGCTACCCTAATTGGCGAAGGTAAGGTCCTAGTGTATGTAGATGATGTTCTTCTCTTAAGTAACTCTGTTCCTGAAGGTATCAAACTGTTACACCGTGCCCTACTCACGCTTACACAAGCAGGGTTTTCCATCAACCTGCGAAAATGCACCTTCCTTACTACTGAAGTCGAATATTTGGGCAGAGTGGTAAGTCAAGGTCAGGTGAAGCCGAGCCCCAGAAAGGTAGAAGCTCTCGCGAACACTTCCCCGCCGGTAAATGTTAAACAGGTAAGACAATTCCTCGGTCTCGCTGGCTATTTTCGCCGCTACATTAAGGAATATGCAACCAAAACAGGATGTATCGCTCACCTAACCAGAAAAGGAGTTCCGTTTAACTGGGGAACCGAACAGGAAAAGGTACGACAAGATCTTATCAAGCACTTAACCAGCGAACCGATCTTAGCCATATTTGATCATAACCTGGCCACCCAAGTTCACACAGATGCCAGCAGTATTGGTTATGGCGCAGTCCTCCTTCAAACAGATTCGGATGGTAAGAAACACGTTGTTGCTTACTTTAGCAAGGTGACACAAGGAGCAGAGAGCAGATATCACTCCTATGAGCTTGAAACCCTCGCGGTTGTTAAAGCACTACAGCATTTTCGCCATTTCCTCGTAGGACTGAAATTTGTTGTCGTGACGGACTGTAATGCGTTAAAGTCTACCGAACGTAAAAAGGACCTAATCCCTCGGGTTGCGCGTTGGTGGATTTATCTCCAGGATTTCGATTTCATAATCGAATATCGGAAAGGAATAATGATGCCACATGCTGACTACTTAAGTCGCAACCCGCCCCTCCTAGTTAATCAGGTGTCAAGACCCCGGAATTGGGCCCAAATAGCTCAATCAGCCGACGGAGAAACTCAAAACCTATTAGAAAAACTTCAAGAGGGTAGTTTAGATCCAAGCCGGTATGTAGCACAGAACGAACTCTTGTACTACCGATACATTCCTGTAGGTGAGGAACCTCGACTCCTCTGTTATATCCCTAAGGGACACCGATTGAGCCTTCTCAGAGTATTCCATGACGAACATGGGCATGTAGGTGTAGATAAAACTGTCGACCTTATTCTGAAACACTTTTGGTTTCCAAATCTTAGACAATTTGTTACTAAGTATGTTGCTCACTGCCTGATATGCATTTCGAAAAAGCGCGTTCCTCGAGCACCACAACAAAACATCACTTCATGGGAAAAGCCAGATGTCCCATTCAATACTGTCCACGTAGACGCCTTGGGCCCTCTACCACAATCCGAAAGCTTCAAGTTTGTCCTAATCTTAGTGGACGCATTTACTAAATATTGCCTGTTGTTCCCCATACGCCGTCAAGATGTAGTTGAGCTAAAGCGAGTAATGATCCAGGCGGTCGCATTGTTTGGTGTACCAAGCTGATGGTTACCGATAAAGGAAGGATGTTCGAGTCGCACGACTTCGTCACATGGGTAAATGACCTCGGGTGCGATCTTCATTACATAACGCCCGAAATGCACCACGCCAATGGTCAAGTGGAAAGGTATGTGAGGACAGTCCTGAATATGCTTCGTATTGAGGTAAATAACAAAGGTTCGTCTTGGTCGGAAGTGCTGTGGAAACTTCAACTCGTGTTGAACATCACCAAGCAAAAATCCACGCGTACTTCTCCACTCAACCTTCTCATAGGTACAGAAGCCACTACACCCGTAATTCGGGCATTGGTTCGAGACATAGCTACAGAGAACTCAAGACCTAATCGAGAAGCTTTACGCGAAGTAACCAGAAGTAGAACTAAACAGCTTCTCAAAGATAACCAAACCCGCCAAGATGAGTACTCGAATCGAAATAGACGCTCGCCTCGTGAGTTTGCGCTCGATGACATGGTCTTTGTTATAAAATTTTCTCAGTCCACAGGGAAGTTGGATCCGGGAATGCGCGGCCCTTATAAAGTGGTCAATATACTGCCGAGCGGTCGTTACGAACTCAAGTTGCTGAGCGGTAGCTATGGCAAAACGACGCAGGCAGCGGCGCAATACATGGTGCCTTGGCGAGGCGAGTGGTGCCCGGAGACGTGTGCCACGTTCTTTGATAGTGAGTACTCATCCGCTTTTATTTTAATCCGACTAAAACATTACTTATGACTCTGTTACTTGTCATCAAAATTAACTATTAATGTAAACAATTCAAACTTAATTTAATTCCTTCTGCAGGTATTATTAGTATCAGAAAGTAGGTAGAGGTAGTCAATCCATTCGCTAATTTTATCTTTAACTGTAGGTATCCCAATAGGTTGCGTAGTAAGCTCTTAAAGCACAAATATAGGCAGGTTGGTGGCAATTGACAGCGTTGTATGTGATGAATGGATTAAGGTAAATGGTTCGGTTGGCAGACCCTTGTGTAGTGTGCAGCACTTGAGTGGGTAGACGGTAGAAAGGTTACCGGCGGCAGGAAGATGCATCAAGTGTGTCAACCTGAAGTCCAAATCGTTTGGACGCATCCGTAGTCAGCAGTGCTACGCACTCAGTCGGATGGCAGGCCTCTGAATGGGTAAACACGTACTGGAGCGTGTTGGAAATTGTCTCTGCCAAAATCTTTGAGGCAGAGCGACCGGCACCAAGAGGCAGACAACTGACGTCGCGTTCCGTTGATGACTACATCAACAGCAAGGAGACAAGTAACAGGGCCCTATTTTCTTTATTTTGAGACGTCTCTGAGGTGATGTTTGTAAGAATGAGTTTTGAGATTATGTACTTTGTGTGACGTATGAATTAAGTAAAAGCGCTCTAGTGCAAGGAGGATGAGTAACGAAGTGACAACTTCTTAAAACCCTGAATGTGTCAATTAACATGTTCGTTTTTCTACAGATGACGAATTGAGTGGGACTGAAGGAAAACCGTCAGACCCTGTGGCACAAGGATTGGGCGTTGGGCTTCCCACGCCTTCACTAGATCCTGATCCTGGAGCAGGGCCAGCAGCAGCAGATGTCGCTGGTCCCAGCGGCACCACACCATGTTCCCGGATCGGGGACGACCCTCTGTCAGGAGAGGCCGTCTTAGCCGAATCCTGCAGCGATACAGAATAGAGGCCATCGCTTCTATAAAAACAGGCGCGCTTCACGGACGGTCCCTTTTGCTCGCTGGCGCTCGATGGAGAAACACCTTAGACTTCTTACGTGTTTGTGCATATCAGGCTACGTGAGCCATTTTCTTTTGTTGATTGTTTCGTGCTATTTTATGTTAAAGTTGATTTGTTCCATTTTGGTTATTTTTCTGTTTAATTTTGTTAAAATTGTGATTTAAATAAAGTTAGGGGTTTTAGTTCTTTTTATCTTTAATTTACTACTGATCCTTAGAATATAGTATATATATAGCATTATACCATCGTAGATTGTATCACCGCTTACCATGAGGCGAGATCGTGGTCAAACGCTAGCCTATAATTAATAAAAAAGGTATGTAATGCCATTACCTAGTTTTTAAAACCTTATTGTACGCTTGTGCAAATAAATATATTGTATCTAAATGAAATATTTTTTTACCAATGTTTGCCTAGGGTAAAATCCAGTTAAAAATATATCTAAGTGATTGAACTTATAGAATAAAATAAAAATGATAAAAAGAATCATTATCAACGTAGTAAGTAGTTCACTGCTGGATGTAGGTCTCTCCCAAGAACGGTCTTCGGGTATTCTTATTCGGTCTTTACTAACTACATAAGCCTGAAGTCAAAATTTATTTATGCATTCATAAAAATGAATGGTACAAATCTGCCAAGGATCGGTTTATGTGGAAGGAGTTGGGGAAGCCTTTGTCCAGCAGTGGGAAAATGCAACCCTGCAAAAAAAAATCATTTTGAATTATCTTACCTTTTTTTAAATCATAAATGGACATGTGCGTTCTCCCCATCCTCACCTATAGTGCTCAGACTTGGTCTTTGATTGTTCAACAAAGGTCCAAACTCGAGGTATGTCAGCGGGCTATGGAGCGCAGTATTTTAGGTATCCGGTTATCAGACCGAATACGGAACTCCGTACTACGCTCGCAAACAAAGATTATGGATGTCACAAAAAAATCAGGACAGCTCAAGTGGGATTGGGCCGGCTACGTCTGCCGCATCCCCGAAGATCTATGGGCAAAGATCACAACTGATTGGGTCCCTAACGCAACACGCCCACGCGGCAGACCACCACGGAGATGGCGTGACGACTTAGATATGCATTTACCAGACTGGCCCACTACAGCTAAGGACAGAAACAACTGGAAAGAGGGAAGCCTTTGCCCTGCAGTGGGGCAACACAGGTTAAAAATAAAAAATAATATTTTTTTTAAATCTAAAAAGCTAACTTAAGTTTAAAACGTCAAAGAGATTTTTAGTGAGGAATAAGTCTAGAAAAATGTAATAAATACTTAATCGTAAATAAAATTAACCAACGAAACGGTTTTTTTCGAATTAAATGCATTTTATTATTAAAATATCATACTTTATTTACAAGTACATACAAATATTTTAGAAGAAGATCGTTGCAAACCAATTTTTTTATATTATTTTGACGAATTTAAAAAAGAAAAAGATGGTTGGAAATATTATATCTGGCGTAGACTTTTACCCTGCAGAGGGAAGATATAGAATAGAAAAAAAAGTCGTTAAAGACTAGTTAGACAGTTAAGACTAGCTAGACAATTTAACAGCCATCTTGTACTATTTTTTGTATTAATTTTTATATATTTGTATTTGTTGTAATCTTTTGTATTATTGTTTGTTCAAGTAATGTTTTTTTTAATTGTCTATATTTCATTGTCTTTATTTAATTGGCTGTCTTTACTTATCCACTGTATGTAGTTTCTGTGTGTTTGTTACTTGTGTCGAAATAAATGTCTATATCTATCCACTAAACAACTCTAAACAACTAAATACTCAGATACATTTTGTTTTAACTGTTCTTTCTTACTAAAGAATCAAATAAATCTTTTCCCCAAGGCTTGTCACAAAAAATACAAGACAACCAATGCTCTCGAGTACTAATACATAATTAACAAACCTCCGAGACACAAAATAAGTAAGGCCAAGCACGACCTGTGTTAATAGTAAATAAGCTAGGCGGTAACTGTATAAAAACTTACTGGACAGAATTTCAGTTTAATTTATTATGAAAACTTTAGAACATATATAACTTCAAGCGTCCACTCTCCAGATTCTGGCGAAGTAATTAATAATGTGCTAATTGATCTAGATTTCTAGCCAGTCGTCATCGTTTACAGGCGCTACAGGGAAGCGGCTACGATACTCTCTATGCATCGTTTCCTCAATGTAGAGGGTCGTGATCGCATAGCATGACTTATTCTTTAACGATCTTTTTCCATTGTCGCGATCTCCGGCGATGATTAGCGTTGTCTAGTGATCAGATCGCTCCAGTGAATAGAGCTGCGTCCTTTTTGGTCTGCATTCCTCGATTTTTCTCGTGATTGTGAGTTTTTCGAGGTTGTCAGGGTTGTGTCGTATTGAGGTGTAGTATAGGTAGATATAAGTATACACATAAGCTGGCATATAAGCAACCGATCTATTGTTTTACACTCTCGAACTTAATATTTGAAGCCGCGATGACGATCCGCCGCGATCGCGTGACGCACCGATCGCGCCCCAAATATGGCAAGGGTCGCCATGAAGGGATGTTATTGAAACGTCTTAACTCGGTGGAAGACCTTTTATTACTCTCTCCTTAAACAATAGATCGGTCGCTTATATGCTAGCTTATGTGTATACTTATATCTACCTATACTACACCTCAGTATTATGTGTTCAAAATATTCTAAGTGTCGGCCGAGGCAGATGTGTGAAAGCCTCCTCGAAGTGTTTAGTTCCTTTAGAACTGACACATTTATCAAAAGACAAAAGTCAACCTATACATATTTTTATTAATTAAAATCTCAAGGATCACTTTGAAATGTCAAGTTTACTGTCTGTTCCTTCAATCAGTTAATTACTTCAATTCTTCTTTTAACACGTCAGACTAAATTAAACGTATGTACAAGTAACTTTTTAGCAAAAATATAACCGACTTCAGATAACAGTATAACATTATACACAAATATACGAATAAATTTTAGATAAAAAAATATGTGAAAAACATTGTACGTGCCTTTGAAATTTGAGGGTTTCCCTCGATTTCCCGGGATTCCACCATCAGATCCTCACTTGGTTCTAATGGTGGTCCCATTAAAGTGCACTCATTAAAATGCAAATTCGAAAGTGCACTCTTTCGAATAAAAAAAGAATTTTGAAAATCTGTCCACCATTGACGGAGAAATCGGTGATGATACATAAAAAAAAATACATATATACAGTCGAACATAGAACCACCTCCTTTTGAAGTCGGTTAAAATTTATGAGAGCGCGTACACCAGAACCAGGATAATGTTGGTTGTAGTGAGTTCGGCCGTCAACGTCCGAGCAGATTACGGCCGATGAAGGATTCGGTGTATTCAAGCAAAGCAGTAACAATGCCAAGGGTTGCCACCCTGCCTAAAAACAAATGACATTCCACAGTCTAATTATTTTATTCATAGGGTCTTGTAAAATCCCACTAGGAAGAGGATCATGCCAAGATTTTAACATTTTTATAGGATTGCGTACAAGTGTCCGCTTGTGGGTTCACTTGCATAATTTATACACTTTAATCATCATATCAGCAACAGGACCTGCACTGCTGAACCTCCCCCATAGATTTTTAGTGACCGATTTTGTGGGGCCTGCATCCAACAGCTCCCAGCAAAAATGATTAGCAAGCAGGAGTGGCAGTGGGCAGAACACAGCTCGAAGAACTGACGGCCGTTGGACCAGAAAGTTTCTTGAGTGGCGACCACGCGCTAGAAAGCGCAGCGTAGGACGCCCCCCCCCCCCCCCCCCCCCATTAGATAGCAAAACGACCTGTTAAAGGTCTTGCTTGTAATAAAATTTAAATTTAGGTACACATAGAGTAGTAGAGTTTCTTGAGAAAGGGTACCACCGTACCTATTTCTGTCACCAAGCAGCATTGCTGCGTTTCGATTTGAAAGGTATGGTTGCTGATGAAATTACAAGCACATGAGGCTTTACACCTGTATGCTTAAAGTAGGTGGACGCAGAGCAGTGTATCGTAGGGCACGTTCCTAAGATGCGTGACCTACGAGGTAAATATTTGTTATAGGCGATGGTTAACACTTAACATCAGGTGGGCCGTATGCGTGTTCCATCTCCAGGTCATATAAAAAAATACATCTACAAATGTTATTGCTGGACTCGTAATACCAAAACAGCTGCCGAACGAATTTAATACAGGTAACAAAATCAACTAGAAAATTGGATAAATCCTAAGAATAATTTAATAAGTAATTTACCTAACCAGTTAGGCTTTGTTATATAAGGACATGAGATGTTCCGGGAAATCTGAACGAGTTGTCCCTACGGGAGTTTGGACGCTGGCTTCGATGTAGTTTTTAATAGTTTTTCCAGAAAATACAAGTCCCTATCCAAATTTCGTTGAAGTTGTTGGGTAGGACTTGATATAAGCTGCTTGTAGACAAGATTCGTAACAAAATTATTCAAGGTAATACTGTAAACTATCTTTTAAGTAGTTTTTTTAATGTAATTTTGGTATTCATTAAAATCTTTATGTTATAACGGGAAGGACGTAGATACAAGGATTTACTCCATGATTTTAAGACATTATTTAATTTTGAACCCCTCATTTTGCGCCGCCGGGGGTTTAAAACTGACATAGCTAAGAACCAACACATTTAAACTAGTGTTACGAGCTGAAGGGTTCGGGATAAAATAATGGGAATCGATTTAACCAAAATAACACTTTTATTCAGCACTAAACGATGAATACACGAACTTGGTCACACGTAATCACAACACACCAATTCACACCACTGGTGCACCACTTAAAGTCACCGAAATGTTCGCACGTATAGCTAAATCCAGACTGACTCGGGAGCAACTACTGTTCACGCGAGACCTTTCCCACGTCAGTCCTCCAGGGCCTCGCTGAGATTAACTCACTCAACTGAGACTGACTCCGACTCTGACTGACTGTCCGGCCATCTCTCCGGCCTATTTATATCGCACACATTTCGATTGTTCGAGAACGATGTCGATCCTTCCAGGAAAGGGTCGGTCCCTCGACACAATGGCCACTCCCCATTCTGCGAAACCACAAACAATAGCAACAATAACATAGCAAGACAAAAGCGTTCGAGAAGGTTCGATTATTACTCATTGTTTAACAGCCTCGGCGTAACACTGCCCCCTCCTAAAACATGCTCGTCCCGAGCATTCTTAGCCCCATATCGCGGCAGCCGATCAACACGAACAATTTTAGGCGCACCTCGCGCTGAAGATGTAGCAACTAGAGGAGCCATATTGCCGTCTCCAGTACTTCAGGACACTGAGAGTCCCTTTCTCATCAGCGATCCCAATTCCAGCCTCCAAAACACGGCTCTCATGATTTCTATCTGTTCTTTCACTTCCTGGAATTCCTTTCCAGATGAACCGAACGATTCCCTCATCAGTCGAGCACGCTCTTATGGCCAACGTCGCTGATCTTCCTGTTGACGACGCTGCTCTTCTTTATCCTGACGTCGCTGTTCCTCTTGCAACCGAATCTGCTCCACCTGTTCATGTCGCTGTTCCTTCTGCAACCGAGCCTGCTCTTCCTGCTGACGACACTTCTCTTCTTAATGCTGACGGCGTTGTTTCTCCTGCAACCGAGCCTGCTCTTCCTGGTGACAACGCTTCTCTTCTTTATGCTGACGGCGTTCTTCCTCCTGCAACCAAGCCTGCTCTTCTTGCTGACGACGTTGCTCTTTCTTATCCTGACGTCACTGTTCTGCCTGCAACCGAGCCTGCTCTTCTTGCTGACGACGCTGCTCTTCCTTATCCTGACGTCGCTGTTCTTCCTGCAACCGAGCCTGCTCTTCTTCCTGACGTCGCTGTTCTTCCTGCCAACGTCGCTGCTCTTCTTGTTGATGACAAAGCATGGCCATAATAGCAGCAAGATCGCCTGTCACAGGGGCTTGCCGCATGGATGATGATGATGATGATGATGATGATGATGATGATGATGATGCTCCAAATGATTCGGTGGCGGCTGATTCCATCTCCATCGGCTGACGACTCTGCCGAGCTTCTTGAACCGGAGACTCCCCAAACCGCCTTTCATCCATTTCCTGTTGTCGTTGACCTCTCGTCCTGACACCGTCCACGTTATCCTTTGGTAGAACCGGCATTATTTTATCCCACTTCTGACACCAAATTGTTACAAGCTGAAGGGTTCGGGATAAAATAATGGGAATCGATTTAACCAAAATAACACTTTTATTCAGCACTAAACGATGAATACACGAACTTGGTCACACGTAATCACAACACACCAATTCACACCACTGGTGCACCACTTAAAGTCACCGAAATGTTCGCACGTATAGCTAAATCCAGACTGACTCGGGAGCAACTACTGTTCACGCGAGACCTTTCCCACGTCAGTCCTCCAGGGCCTCGCTGAGATTAACTCACTCAACTGAGACTGACTTCGACTCTGACTGACTGTCCGGCCATCTCTCCGGCCTATTTATATCGCACACATTTCGATTGTTCGAGAACGATGTCGATCCTTCCAGGAAAGGGTCGGTCCCTCGACACAATGGCCACTCCCCATTCTGCGAAACCACAAACAATAGCAACAATAACATAGCAAGACAAAAGCGTTCGAGAAGGTTCGATTATTACTCATTGTTTAACAGCCTCGGCGTAACACTAGCTTTCTATTAATAAAACCGAAACCGAATCGGTCCATCCGCTTGGGAACTACGCTGCCACAGACAAACACACAGACATAAGCGTCAACTTATTTAATTTCATTTTATTTCATTTATTTATTTCCTTTGATAAATTACATGTACAGTAATACCCCGACTTACGCTACCCCGTTTTACGTAAATTCGGAGATACGCAGTTTTTCTTTTTGATAGCCGCGCGCATCAGCTCTCCCACTTCGCCGTGTTAGTGTGTGTTTTATTACTAGAGGTTATGTTAACCAAAAGAACAAAAAATGAGTCATTTGAACCTACCAAGGAAAGAAAAACACTGTCTTTGGAGCGTAAACTGAATGTATTTATATACAAAGTTGAACCCTAGTTATCGCTCGGTCCCACTCCCAGCTATAGCGTAAGTCCTGGGTATTACTGTACTCGGACAAGTCAGATCAAACAATTTAAATATGTCACATCAATATTGTTAATCTAATACATACGTATTGTTAATACAATTTATAAAACGAAAAGAGTGAAACAGTTCTAAATAATAACAGCTGCATGTTAAGGTCTGCAAAACCCTTATAACACCTCTCTTTATGCGTCAGATGGTTGCAAAATATTAAAGCAACAGTTGATAACGACCATGCAAATGATCTATAACCATAAAGCTCAACACTAATAAAACACTAGATCACTACCAGGCAAAACGGTTTCCAAGACAGTGGATGAATTGCAACTGTTAGGTAATGTTACAAACTGAGGGTTCGGGATAAAATAATTAAAATCAATCTAACCAAAATAACAATTTCATTCAACACTGAAATGATAAATACACGATCTTAATCACAAGTAATCACAACACACTAATTCACTGTTGCACAATAAAGCACTAAAAGTCACCGAAATGTTCGCACGTATAGCCAAATCCAGACTGACTCTTTGGGCGTCTCTACGCACTATTTGTACCGCGGCCAGTACATATCTCTCGAACGTTCTCGATCGTTCCACTGGCAACTAGAAATGTGTAGGTATTTCGACCGGACTACTGTTTCATATAAGGTACAACTGTAGGTAAAAACGTAGCATGTAGGTATATCCGATACCAAGTATTACCTATTCTGTGACACAGTAGGTATAATTTTGAGATATGCCGACTATTACTTATTCTGTAACAGCCTCGGCGTAACAGTAATTTAGAATTTAGCTAAATCTTTCTGAGCGTTGATTACTCTATGAAATAAATAATTTATAGTGATCTTGTTCATAGATTAAAACTTCAGTTTATTTCTTCAGAAGAATACATTTAGAAGTACCCTAAGTTTACGTAATTTCAACCTTTATCGCAATTTGATCTATCTGCGATAATATTTACATCTGTGCCTCTATCAAAGAGACGGAAATTGGGATCAAAATTAGAAATTAACGGAAATTACAACAAACAAACTTTTGCTGACTAATAAATATATATTTTCTCCCTCTCTCGGTCTCCAATCTTCATGTCGGAGGGACAAAAGTGGAACTTAAAAAAAAAGAAATAAAATTGATATTTTATCTTACAACCATTTCCTTTCTTTGTCTCTGAACTACTCATACTAGTAGTTCAAAGACAAAGAATTGAATTTTTTTCCGTGCGTCTTGCAATCTCTTGATCTTGTCTCGCCTGGAAAGAAACTAATTGTACGTTTGACGACCTCCATGGCGCAGTGGGCGAATAGCCGGCTGAGAGGTAGCTGGTTCGATTCCCGCCACGGAACAAATGTTTGCATGATCTACAGATATTTGTTCCGGGTCTAGATGTTTTTATGTATTATAAGTATCTATGTATTTACAAAAAAAAACAAGTATATAAGTATTCTATCATTTATCTGGTTCCCATAATACAAGCTCTGCTTAGTTTGGGACTAGATAGCGCTGTGTGAAATGTCCAGCAATATTTATTATTATTATTATTTATTATCAGTTATCTGGTTCCCATAGTGCAAGCTCTGCTTAGTTTGGGGCTAGATAGCGGCGTGTGAAATGTCCAGCAATATTTATTATTATTATTATTTATTATCAGTTATCTGGTTCCCATAGTGCAAGCTCTGCTTAGTTTGGGGCTAGATAGCACTGTGTAAAAGGTTTATGATCATAGATACACCAGCGTCTTCTGATTTTGTGTTTTCCTGTCCATCCAAAAGCTGCCTGGAAGAGATCGCTTTTAGCGGTAAGGCCACCTACTGTACTTACCTTTATTGTTGTGTATATATTCGCCATTGTAATTTTGTTTGGTGTGCAATAAAAAGTATATCTATCTTTTATAGGTAAAAATATATAGAAAAGATATGGAAGGATTTGTAGGTTTTAGAAAATAGCTCTGTTTAACTCACCACCATTTGAGATCAACATTAATTAAAATATCTTCATTGGAATTTCAAAAACATTTATAATCTTCGATATAAATTCCTTTCAAGTGGTTTCGCCTTCCGGTCTTCAAAGGCCAAATCAAAAACGTTTAAATCTTTAGAAAACAAAGACAGTATTAAAAAAGTTTCGATCCTATACAAGACTAGATATTACCAAATAAGAAGAGAAGATATTACCTCTCCGAAAATTGCAATGCCTATAACAAAAATAATTTACTTAAATACTAGCTGACCCCGCGAACTTCGTACCACCTTAGATGTTCTGTTGCTAAGTTGAGATAGGGGTTGGTGGTAAAAGGGTAAAAATTTAGGGTTGCATGTATTTTTGAATGCTGTATCATAAAAAAATAAAAACAAAAAATTTCGTCAAAAAATAAAAAAAAAATTTTAAGGGGGAACAACCCCATTTAGGGGTATGGAAAATAGATAGTAGCCGATTCTCAGACCTACTGAATACGCATATAAAATTTGATAAAAATCGGTAAAGCCGTTTCGGAGGACTACGGTAACTAACATTGTGACATGGAAATTTTATATATTACAGAGACTAGATTTACTCCTGACAAACAGTCCGGTAGCCTTATTACGTAAGCCAGTTGCTGTGGCCCACTAGCCCTTCAGCCAGGCCGCCGGCCGTCTTTTTTACACCTACAATACGTATCTTATGTATGCAAGGGACGATCTGACCTAGCGACAGCGACCGGGGCTGACTTTACTCAATTTTTTTTATATTAAACTTGTAGACACACTAGCTGACGGGCCTCCTGATGTTAAGTGGTCACCGCCGCCTATAAACTCCTGCAGCACTCAAAATCAACTCAAAGCCATTCAAATAAACTCAAAGTGTTTATCTATATATTTACACAAAGTTGGGTTAGTTACACCATTTATATACAAGAACGGATGGACTGATTTTGATGATCTTTGATTTGTTGCATTTGTCTTCGCCCCGAATAGCCGAATAACTATTAAAATATTGGAAAAATAACGCAAAAAAAAAAAATTATGAAGAAGATTAATTTTCTTGACGGGTGACGTACATTGGCAGCCCGCGTCATATGCATGTCAAGGCGGTACGAAGTTAGGCGGGTTAGCTAATGTGTAATTATATATAAGTTTTTATTATTATATATTTCAGGCTAACGTATATAACTTTATGGACCGTAGAATAAGTTAATTACTATCCTGTACTATTTAATTGTTGCCAGAATTAAATGATTCATTATTATTATTATTTAATATAGGGGGTTACCAGTTATCGCTACGCAGTCTGTACATCAAACTTATTCCGTCCTGCTCTAAATTAAATTCGAAGGATTTTTCAACAGCGATTCAAACAATTTTTCCTGTAAGGCATGGGCTCTAAACTGACGTTTAACTCAGAGGGGGTTTTTGGTAGAAAACCATATATAGTTATATCATATATATATATATAGAAAACCTATAATATAGTTTCTCTGTTAGTAACTTTAACGAATATTTTTTTCTGGATATCTATTCTTACTTTCATAGTAAAATAAGTAAGAATAAAAAAATGGAGAACTGGACAAGCATGATCAATTTTTCCGAACGGTGCCATACCATGCAAATAATCATTATGGTTTGTGGAAATAAGGCTCCTCTGATAGCGATTTGAAAGTACTTACTCCATTGGCGCAGGGAACATACAAGAACTCACCACTTTTCTCTGTTCATTGGCATCTCTTGCGAGTTGTCGGCTTCAAGATCGAGCATGTTTCCTTTCTATTGTTCCAGCGATACTTGGGACGACCAACCGATTTGAAAAGTCCTGGAATAAGATGTAATAGTTATTGTGTCTGTATTTAATAAATGAATGAATGAAAATACTTTATTTGTTCACTTCAAAAGAAACAGACATAAAAATAAAAATATACAAAGCAACAAATACAATGGGCGATCTTATCGCTTAGAAGCGATTTCTTCCAGACAATCTTTGGATGGAGAGGACTTTTGTAACATTGCAATTATGGACGGGGATGTACCTACATTAACAAAACAAAAACTAAATTTTAGGAGAGCGCTGATCACTTACAATAAAATAAACAGTATACATAAGAAATGAAATGAAATGAAAATATTTATTAAAAATGACAAACACATTAGCTTCTGTTAAACTTAATTAACATAGTCAACTGTCATCAGTTTCTCGTCATGCATAGTTTAGTAATCTTAAAATCAGTATTAAAAATAAATTTAACATCAACGACTTACACAACTTATAGGATTACACATAATTACAAATGATAATACTTAATAATTAATCATATTTCAGCTGTATAGGGGCTTCGTCACTTAAAGAATAAAAACCTTTATAAAATAAATAGATCACTATCAAAATATCATATATACCTAATCATCAAATATCATTGCTCACTGTCATTAATTTAACTTATTTATTTTTAAGTTCACATAAATGCCTATAATCGTTTCTAATAAATTCGCTCACATTATGTAAGGTTTTGTCAAGCAGGAGTTGCTTGACTTTATTGAAAAAAGATGTATCACAAGTTGTTCGTCTAATACTCAATGGAAGTTTGTTAAATATTTTCTCTCCCACAACCTGGGGTAGTTTTTTTGACAGATTTAACCGATGACTTGCTGATTTCAAGCACATTTAATTTCTAATACTTCTCTTATCATTACTTCCTCTTATTTCGAATTTACTGAAATTTTCCCTAACATATTTTAGAATTTCCATTATGTACACAGATGTAAAGGTTTATATTTGCAGTCTCTTAAAATGTTCTCTACAAGATTCTTTATATTTGGCCTTCACGAGCACTCTGATTGCTTGTTTTTGCATCTTTATTACTTTTACACAGTCTGTACTGTTCCCCCACAAGTAAATATACCTATAACAAATAAAATAAATTAAAAATATACATAAATATACATACATACATATCTATAGCGGTACTGCGACGTTTCTGAGAGATACAATCTTTTCACTCTTGTTTAAATGTGGCTAATGATGATGATGATTTTCATGATGTTGAGAATGTTCATGATTTACTTCCTGCCATCACACTATTATTATAAATTAAAATAAAATATAATAAATTAATATAAAAAAGTTTTGATGTTTGTTTGCTATTCAATCACGTCGTAACAACTGAACCAATTGTGATGAAATTTTATGCATAGGTATATTATGACCTGGATTAAAACATAGGCTACTTTTTATGGACAAACTAGTACGTGTGCGAAGCCGCGGACGAAAGCTAATTTTTAATATTGGGTAATTTGGGTACATACGTTTTGATAATGACATGAAACTGTTATTTTAGATTACCTGATGTATTTCGGGGTAGTCCATGACAACACTAATCCAGGCCATTATACTGAAGTTGCACCATAAGGGTTCCGATTTTATCATTTTTTACCGGAACCCTAAAAAACTACTTCTAATTAACTCGTCAAGGATCATGGCAATACATTCGTGTATGGTTGTGGTGCCTGACTGACTGGTGATTTTTTATTAGTTAGTTGGTAAGTTAATATATCAGAAATGAAGAGATTTGTAGACGAACCAAAATCACCGACATAGCACAAAGGATTAGCAAGCTGAAGAGCCAATGGGCAGGACACATAGCTCGAAGAACTGACGGTCGTTGGGGCAAAAAGGTTCTCGAGTAGAGACCGCGCACTAGAAAGCGCAGCGTAGGACGACCTGTTAAAGGATCTGACTAAATGCAAGAGCTACTAGATAGCTGACTAGATAGCAAAGCTTTTCTTGCCTTCAAGAAACTCGGTGTACTAAACCGATCAAAGCGGTACTTCACGGCGGGGCAGCGTCTTGTGCTCTACAAAGCGCAAATCCGGCCCCACATGGAGTACTGTTCTCACATCTGGAACGATGCATCGAAATACCAACTGCAGCCCCTAGACTCCTACTTCGTATCGTCGACGATCCAGTAGTGTCTAAGGATCTGGAGCCGCAGAGTCTGCGCCGTAACATCGGAGCACTCAGCATTTTCTATAAAATATATAACGGCGAATGTTCTGAAGAGCTGTTCAATTTAATCCCTGCTTCCCACTTCTACCATCGTACCTCCCGCAACCGGCAACGAGCGGCAACCACACATCTACAATATGTGGGTGACCACATATTGTAGATGCGTGGAAGTCTCACACGGTGCGTTACACCCGCTCGTTTCTTCCACGAGTACCTGCAAGATGTGGAATGATCTTCTTCCGGAGGTTTTTCCAGTGGGCTTCAAAATGAACGCCTTCAAGAGAGGTGGAAATAGGGTTTTAAGTGCTAGGCACCGTGACTGCAGTACCTCGAGTGCTGCAGGAGTTTATAGGCGGCGGTGACCACATAACATCAGGAGGCTCGTCAGCTTGTGTGTCTACAAGTTTAATATATATAAAAAAAAGATGGAAAGATGACCTGTTAAAAGATGCTGGAAGCGTTGGATGCAGGCCACACAAGATCGGTTGTTCTGGAAATTTCGAAGAGTGTGCGTCGGAACTTTTCAACCTGATCCCACCATATCCATTCTATCATCGGACAACCAGACGCTCTGCGGTGCGCCACCGCTATATGGTAGAAATATCTCCCATTTGCCCCACGAAATACGATCATTTGTCCCACAAAATATGACACAGTGAAGCGTCGCGCATTTCTGAAACAATTGAGAATTAGTTTAATAAATGCAATGATAACAACAAACACGTGCCAAAGAGTGGAACGCCTTGCCAGAGTCTGCGTTTCCTGATAGCAACAACCTGGGTATCTTTAAGTTGCGAGTGAATAGGATTCTTTTAGGCAAGCGTGTACCATCGTAGGCTGCATCATCGCTTACCATCAGGCGAGATCGTGGTCAAACGCAAGTAATGTATAAAAAAAAATCTATTGGGGAGTCCTATGTTCAGCTGTGGACTAGGAATAGGTCTTGTGGCTGATATGATGTAGAAGTTAATATAGTTGTTGGTTTTCCGTAAATAATAAGTAAGTTCCACAAGGACTCGCTGACACTATAACCTAACCTTTTATGTCCAATACAAACGCAGTACCTAATTGTGCCAACATTTGCTTCCTTAATCACGTACAATGGTCGGACGAGGATATATATTAAATAAGAACTAGCTCTGAGCTGAAGATATTGAAGGAGAGTAGAGTTCGTACTATAGTTACGAAATACTTTTTTTGTTATGAGCGATGGTCAAGCGCTTGAACACTGACTTACTTGATAATAATAGTGTGGTTGAGAAGGAGCACGCTTGCCTAGAATGAACCTGAGGGTTTAGCCAAGTTATATCCGATTAGCGATGACGCTAGTCGATAAGTCCGAAAATGATTGACACATGCTATGGAAATATCACGTGGTCTATCGACAACAAACTTGTAGAAAACGAATCGATTCGAAGCGAATGCTTTTTGTCTAAGCCCCCTGTTCACTTTGGACTTGAAGATTCCGAGATTAAAGTACCCTAATACGACAATTGGGTTACTTTAATTTTGGAGTCTAATTTTAAATTTTTATAATATAATTTAAACAATTTTTGGAGTTTAATTTGGAGTATTCATATAAATATAAAAAAACCAACGTGGTGCCAAGCTCCAAACAATGGCACACGTCCTTACATGCCCATCCTGCTCACCACCTGCACGATGAAGCAGCTGATAACCTGCAGGCTTACTCCCCAAAGTGATTCGATTCTGATTTTGTTTTTGATTCGAACTCGTTTCTGATTCGAACTCGATCCAAAATCTTACTCCCGAACCAATTCGAATCGAAAACAAAGATCGACTCCCAGTTCGAGTTCTAACGGTGTCGTTATGCGTATCCGGCTGATTACGTCATCGTCAGTCTTTGGTTAGATTCTTTTGAGCGCTTGGATATTTTTACTTGTCTGTCATTTTCGCACTTACAAAACAATTTGACATTGTTTTAGTAACACTATCAAGCTAAAACTTAAAAAATTACATAACATTTAATAATATTTTTTGGGAATAATGAGTGACGACAAACAATTAGAACGAATTATGCCTATATTTATTCTGTGCAATGAACTGTCAAGTGTCAATGTCATAAAAATATAGCGCGGTCGGCGTCAAATTTCAAAATATTCGTAGCTACAAGAAGTGTGCCAGCCACTACAAAGATTTTGTTAATTAATTTATTTTTGAATGAGTCTGTGTAAGTACAAGACTAATTTGAACTTTTATAATGAAATTAATTATTTAAGTGTGCATACAGTGTGTGATGATGAGCTTCTAAATTATGTTTGTGTCATTTCAGTGTATCTAAACAATTAAGTATGTCTCGTCCATCATATACCCAGATGGAAAAGTTGGTGCAATTCCTTGAAGACAATCCAGGAATTGCTAAAGGACATCTAAAATCAGCTCAAGCTCGCCATCTAACAAAATTAAAGTGGGACGAAGTAACTCTTACATTAAATTCGTTGGGTGGCGCAACAAAAGACGCCAAAACATGGGTCAAGGTAAGAGCACTACTCAGGGAACACTTGAGATAATGTAAATATTTAACTATCCCAATGAACGCATAATACTGTATTGACTTGCCCGGTTAAAATTAAATAATACCTGTATCATTCCCATATTCATTGCTAGCCTCCGCCTGCGGCTTCGTACGCGTGATACCCGTTTAAAATAAGCTTATATTACTCAGTGAAGAGGGAAATCGGTTCAGGAATTCCAGCGATTACAAAAAAACATTTACCTTTTTATAAGTACTTATAGATTTTCTAACATTTATTTAAATTACGTTGTTTTCAGTTTTGGGCTGATAAGAAATATGCTTTAAAAAAACAAGTGGCCCAACGCAATGCTTCTGCTTCCCGGACTGGTGGTGGAGTAGATAGGTTGCAGCCTATCTCAGAATTAGATGAAAGGTTAATTTTTGTAATGGGAGGATCCAGCTTCGCAGAAGGTGACCAGGAGTTGAGTGTCCCGCTAATTGTTTCTTTAGTAAGTTTCAATTATTCATATTAAAAAAAACTCGCTGACCCGCCCGCGGCTTCTCACGCTTGAAATTTCTCGTTCCCGCGGGAACTTCGGGATAAAAACTATATAAAACACTCTTGTCAAAGTGACGCGACACTTCACGTAAATGACTTCACGTCAATCTACGACGGTTATATTATGTGTACTAGCAATTGCCAGCGGCTTCGCCCGCGTTGTTCTGGGATGCAAAAATACATATAGAAACTTTGACATCACATTTTTATCCCATGGAACTTATTTATGGGATAAAAAGTAGCCTATGTGTTAATCCAGGTTATAATCTACGTACATACTAAATTTCATCGAAATCGGTTCAGTCGTTTCGACGTGATTGAGTAACAAACAAACATCCAAACTTTCGCATTTATAATATTAGTGTGGTTGTTCATTTAAATATACTAAAATCACGATTAACAAATGGGGTGTGGGGGTAAGAGAGGATAAAAAATACTTTGCGAGCTATTCTCATGCCTACAAAATATACAAAACTAAATTAAAATCGGTCGACCCGTTTCAAAGGAGTGCGACCACAAACACCGTGACACGAGATTTTTATATATTAGATTGTAATAAGCGTGTTGATGAAGTTAAAACACGATTTTTAATTATTTAATCAATTAATAGGCCGAAGACCCACTGAGACAGGAAGATATAGTGGTTCAGATAGAGGGACCCATACCCAGTACCTCACAAGATGTGCATCCACCAACTAGCCAATCGTCAGTTCCTTCCAGTAAGTATTAAACGAAATAGCAAACTATTTTTTATAAACCTATTCATTAAATGATAATATTTTAGATGTTTTGTATGTAACCTCAGTAAGTAAGTATAAATTTAAATTTTCATATTTGTTTATTACACTTAAATTATAACAATACAGAAAAATTCTAATACACTACATTTAAAACAAAGACAAGAAATAACAAAATTAAATCTAGAGAAAAATAAAGAATTTAAGTTACCTACAATTATATTCTGGAAGAAATAATTTTAAGTGATAAGATCACCCATTGTATATTTCTTTTGTTTTGTACAATAAAGTGTTCATCTATCTATTATCTACACAAAAAAGACACCCTATGAAATATTATTTTTATAATTGACCAAAACTTAACAAAATAAAAATGCATGACATTAATAAGTTGATGACAATTGAATCCCAACTTAACGAATATTATCATTATGATTACAGCCTCAAGACGTAGCCCACGCAGACCTAGGCGATTGCAGCAGAGCCAACTCCAAACAGAGCGACAACGGCTCATAACAATAGAGGAAAGGAGAGTGGAAGCTGAAGTGGCTAATGCTGACAGTTGGGGAAGGCTTTGTGCAGGCAGTCGATAATTTGGCTAATGCTATAATTGTATGCGGTGACAAGATCGCACAAGCATTAGAAAATAGAAATTAAACGAATAATATTAAATATATAATAAAATACATATTAGGTAGTAAATTAACACAACAAATTATATTTTAGTAAATTAAAGCAACACGCAACATGCGTTTATTATTTTGGCTGCATTCTGTGGATCGTAGTGTAACACCCGGTGACGCAATAAACACCTCCATCTAGCTTTCAAAAGCCCTATTGTACGCTCTACTGTGTTCCTGGCGGAGCAGTGTCTCTGCGTGTAATGCTCCTCAGGAGATCCAGCTTCTGCATTTAAAACAGGTGTCATCATATATGCTCTCTGAGCATACCCGGAATCACCTATAATAAAAAAAACCTCTGTAATTGGTCAGGCACCACAACCATACAAAAATGAATTGGTATGATCCTTATCGGGTCAATAATTGATTTTAGTATGCTATTGTAATTTAATTTACTTACCTAATAAATATACAGTTTCACCCCGACTTTTTAATTCTAATAAATGTGCCTTTACTGGGTGCTGATTAAATATAAAAGAATCATGGGTGGCACCCCCAAATGTAGCATCTACACTTAAAATATTCATGTTGCTGTCACAAATCTGAAAATAAAAGAGAATAATTACAATTAGATAATGAAAATATGTACACATAGGTACATGGACTTAAAATGGTAATGTAAGCTTACAATTTGTACATTCCTGGAATGATAATGTTTCCTGTTAAAATATCTTTCTTCATGCTCTGTAGGTCGAATGATGGCCACATGTGTTCCATCAATGCAACCTTCCACACTTGGTATATGAAATTTTTCATTAAAATTCATTCTGTAAAAGAAGAACAATATTTTATAATAATAATTATTACAATCATGCTGTCACACACACATAATAATGTCTTCTACTTACTTTCTTTTAATAACATTTCTTTCTTCAGCAGTTTGGGGAAACTTTATATACCTACTTTGTTAAAATGTCTCTGTGCTTTAAAAATGCTTTTGTGACTTCTCTTATAGCTTTTGATACGGACTGTTGAGACATTACCATACCATTTCTTCTTACTACTATTCTTTGGTAGCTGCCAGTACCGTAGAATGACAATGCAACCAAAATCTGTAAAGACAATTATTTTGTTAAATCAATTGAAGATGAAGATTGTATAGAAAATACGCGGATATTTATTCGGCGTATCCTGGATAATCAATTGTTTTAAAATCAATTAGATGTATAGAAGACAGACACTTACGATTTATTTTTAAAACCTAGAAGAAATTCACCTTGCAGAAGAACAGAAATATCACTTCGTCTGATTGTTTGCTTCATGAGCGGTGTTAAATCTTCTACCAACACATCATATAACTCCTTGGACAAACGATAATTTCTCCGAAATTCTTCAGAATCCATTTCCAATGCCCGGGTGTTGTAGCGAATCATTCTTTGCATATTTCTTCTCACCCGAATGTCCATACGGTTCGCTTCTTCAAGAACATTGAAAAACAACGCAACGCGAGCCATAATTACGACGAATTTGAGGAAATATCACAGTAAATCACAGTAAACAATCTCACTCGAACCAAACAATGTAGCCATTTTGCTATCGTAACATTTGACGTCTAGCTTCGATCCTACAACTCGATACATAGCTGTCATCGAGAGTGGGGAGTAAGGATTTTTCGATCCTAGCGACTGAAGACGATCATAGTTAGTTCCGATTTGAGCCACAGCACGATCGTGCGCTATGTCGATTTCAAGAGTACGAAAAGGCATTAGATTCGAATCAAATTCGATTGATTCAGAACTCGAAGCTGTCGGGAGTAAGCTAGCTGCTCCGACGCTGCCATGAACGTGGCGACGTATTGCTCAAAATGGCTATAGCCTTGAGACATCGCCACGAAAGAAGAAGAAGAATATATAGATATGTATTGATTTGTGTTTACTGAATAAAATATAGCATCGTATCAATTGTATCATACATTATAGTTAACCTACGTACCATACATACGTTACCATACTTAGGTTATTTCTTATGCCTGTAACTATATTGTACTTTTCAACTATTAGAATTTGTAACTATTAGAATTAGTAATAATTTGTTATTTCTATATTTTTATCAAGATAATTTAAATAATAATTAGTGTAATTGGTCTGTGATATTTTATTTAATATTTCAATAAATAAATAATCATATTATCTGGAAATCTTTAACAGTCCCATGCAGCCTTTAATATGACATTATTCCCTGTATCTTACAGAATTTAATGATATTACTGGATTTTTTTATATTCGATGTTATCAAGTAGAGTTTCTTGCGAAAAGGGCTCGTCCGGGAAGTACTACCATCATACCTATTTCTGCCGACAAGCAGCATTGCTATGTTTAAGTTTGAAGGGTACGGTTGCCAGTGAAATCACAGGTACATGAGATCTACACCTATATGCTTCAAGTTTATGGACGCAGGGCAGTGGGGCACGATTCTAAGATGCTTAACCTACGAGGCAGCACTTTGTTGTGGTTACCGCTTAACATCAGGTAGCCATATGCTGGATCCATCTCGAGATCTTATAAAAAAATCAATAAAACATCAATTTGAACTCTTACCAGCACTTATTAGATTTTATTACAATTGAAAAAGAATGCTCTCTAGTAACGCCCCTCCCTTACCTAAGTACGGCAATATCACCTTAATAAATTACAGAGCCTGATTATTTTTATCGTTAGTGGTCTGAAAGGAAAGAATAGGCCTTCTAAATTGCCTAAGTAAATATTAGGCATGGAGAATAAAGGGAACAAAAGGAATTGTTATTATTGCAATAATTTTGTATAGGCAGATATATTTTTATGTATTATTCTATGCTAATAGACAATATGTGGTATTAAATTGGATGTCTACCGCCTGGGGTGAAATGTTTTTCGTAATTGGATTGATTTTACGTCTTTCCGGCTAAGGGTTGCTGTATTAATCTTAAGCATGTTAAAGAATATGTACGTTGGAATAAAACAGGATTGTTACCCTACACACAATGATTAAATACTCTTTGAATTGAAATTTTTTTTTTTGTTATAAATCAACTGATTTTAGCTGATGAAAAATAAATCTACATAAAAATTAGATTCCCTTCTTCTGAGAAGTTTGTTTTTTAATAAGTTTAATTATCTCCATAAGTTAATCTTGATAATCTTAAACAACCTCTTTTGTTATGTACGACATTAATTTCAAACACACACCCGGAATCGTAATAACTGGTTTTAGAAGGAGGCTTAATATTGGTAGCTTGAATATTTATCCAGTTATGGATATAATTATCAATAAACAATGTTTAACGTAAATCGGTGCCGCCTTTGCGACGCTTTTGCCGCTTAGTCATGATGACCCGTGTTTTCATTTAATGTCGTAAATAACTAAACACGTAGTTTACAGGGCAATTTTGAACTCTACCTATTTCTTGAAAGAGGATAAAACATTTTGTGACAAAAGCCCACGAACTGGAAAACATCGGGTTAGCCGAGATCAACCCGACAATACCACAAAAACAAAGTTGACCAAACTGCATGTATCGATGTCACGTTTATTCGACTCAGTAAACAAATCCTACCGAATAAACAAAGAAACAGATCGGAAACTCAATAATATGGAGATCGCGACGAATTTAAATACAGAGGTATGGTCTATTTCTATTTCAGAGTACGTAAACAAATTCAATATGCATTTATTCGAACTACCGAGGTTGGTTCATTTGAATAACTTTAGAGGATTTCTACTACTTGAAACCTTTCGAAGTTTTGAGCTGAAAAGTTTATAGTGAACGGTTTTAGTGGAGATTTTTACGGGGGGCTTTGGATGATTTTATGTTTACAGGGATGTCAAAGCCTTGGTCATTTGGGACATTGTAGTTTCTTTTCTGTTTTGTGTACGACCTTTTTATGGGTTGTGTGTTTATTTTTACTGTATAATAAAAAGCCATGCTATCCATGCAATCAGGCGGTGAAACTTGAGCGCATGCGGGCCGCACGAGATACCTGCTCTGTTAACATGCGCGCCATAAGTTTCTGTCACGCATGACTCGATTATATTAGATTTTTTTACCGAGATAGAGTAAAGAGAGTATTATTTACAAATATTCAAAACTTTAAGACGATAGGTTGCTGATATAATCAGCTGTGCCAGACAGACAGACGGACCGACAAGTCGCACCATAAGGGTTCCATAAAAAAAAACATGCAGTCTTGTTTCTTGCCTTTCTTTTCTGGCTTGGTCGCGAAGGAACAGGCAGTAAAATTGACGTTTCAAAGTGATCCTTGTGATTTTAATGAATAAAATATTGTAAAAAAACTTGTTTGGTTGGGAATCCTAAGAATCGAAGTACATACGTAACAATTATGTATGGCCATAGAATAATTAGGATTTTTATTCAGCTTTACCGTAGTGCACTATAGTTCAAAATCTATTAAGTGCATAACTTGTTCATTAACATTTTCACCGGGATATGATTTGAAACTCAATACGTATAAGTTTTTTGTTGAAAATTACTTATTCAATACTAGCTTTTATAAAATTCATAATCGGAACCGCAAGCAGATCCAAATGAGCCCAAACACTAGTAGCCTACTACAATCTATTCAGAAGTTCCATTTTTTCTAGCATCCGTCTCCATCGTGAGATCACCTCCATGGTACTATATTATTATGGTACAATTATAAAACGACCAAAATGGTTAAGCAAAGGAATAAAACTATGTACAAAAAGAAAACGCCAACTGTTATGGAAGTATAGGTTTTCTTCGAAAACAACAGACAGAGACACATTTAAACAATACTCTAAACGTCTAAAAAATGTAATAAAACAAACACAAAAATCCCAGAATAATTACTACATAGCGAACGCATCTAATAAAACTAAAGCAGTTGGGGATATAATTAACACTTATAAACAAAATATAAAGATTGATGAGATTAACCAAATTAAAATTATATAACAATAAAATTATAACTGACCCTAAAGAAATTGCACAGGCGTTTAATAACGTCTTTATTGACGAAATAAAAAAGATACTAAATCTGACACACACAATAGATGTACACTACTAAATGGGAAATCCAATTCCTGTTTCATGGCACCTACAAATAAGCTTGAAATACTACGTGTCATAAAATCTCTAAAAGACACTCTTAGCACGGGCTACGATGGGATTACAACAAAAAATAATCAAACTTACGTTAGTTCTTATACCACCCGTATTGGCTCACATTATCAATAAATGCATCGAAAATGCCATATTTCCTACTGTACTAAAAACTAGTATCGTCATACCCAAATTTAAAAAAGAGGATACAGAAGATATGCAATATTATAGACCAATCACATTGATACCTATAATGTCTAAAATATTCGAAAAAGTAATACATCAAAATTTAGACAATTTTCTGGAAAAAAACCAAGTAATAGTAAAGGAGCAAGCAGGCTTCAGAAAGAAAAAATCAACTGGTACAGCTATTTATAATCTTTTGGAAATAATTATGACAGGTATGGATAAGAAAAACAAAGTAACGGCTCTCTTTATGTACATGTCAAAATCATTTGATAGAGTAGATCATAACATATTACTAAAAAAACTAGAAATTTATGGCGTTAGAGGAAAAGCGTTTAACTTATTACAATCTTACCTTAAAGACAGCAAACAAATAACGGAAATAACGAAGACAAACCAAATCTCTAAAACACAACAAAAGTACTACCCAGAATGTAGAACTATTTAGTATGGAGTCCCTCAAGGTAGTATACTTGGACCATTGCTATTCTTGATTTATATCAATGACTTGCCTAACGCCATAAATTATCCTATTGTATTATATGCTGACGACAGCACTGCTGTATTTACTGATCCAAATAATTCTAATAATAATCATGAAAGTATAATAAATATTTCTCTATATAATATAATTGACTGGTTACAAATAAATATTTTAAATATCAACATTGACAAAACATTTATCATGACATTCAAAAATAAAAACGCTGGAGCAAATGAGCTGAAAATACGCTACATGAATAAACAACTAAAAGAAGTGCAAGGTACTACATTTTTGGGTATCTACATAGACTGTAATCTGACATGGAAACAGCATATCGCTGAAATCTCTACCAAAATCAGCCAATGCTCATATGCACTATACATGCTTAAAAAAATCGTCAGTCAAAATGCTCTTTTAAATGCCTATCATGCGTATGCAGGTTCCATACTTAAATATGGGATTATTTTCTGGGGAAATTCAACAGATAAAGATACCGTGTTTGTAGCTCAAAAGAAGTGTATAAGGTCTATTTGTAACTTGAGGAGAACTGATTCGTGTAAGCTCCATTTCCAGACGTTGAAAATTATTACCCTACCTTCATTTTACATCTACGAATCGGCTTTACATGTTAGAAATAATATCAAAAACTACGAAACCTTGAACAGCAACAGGCATAAAGGCCACCTTCGAGCAATAACTTCTAAGACAGCTTTGTTTAATAAGAGTGTGTTTTGTATGGGAGTGAAGATATATAATAAGCTTCCTATTTATATAAAATCTATACACAGTTCACATCTATTTAAGATAAAACTAAAAAATTACCTGACCCAAAAAGCATATTACACAATCAATGAATATTTATATGATACACAATGACATTTCTAGTTTAAAATTTAATCTAATTATTTAATTAATATGTGCTGGTATTATATTAAGTACTATTTCTTAGTTATTCGTATAGTAATTTAATTTTAGGTGACATGCAATTTGCACGCCACTGTGGTTGAATATGGTGAAACCATTTAATTTTGTGACATCTGTATAATTTTACCCATGTTTTGGCAAATAAATAAATCTTTATCTTTATCTTTGCATTGTCACCAAAGTTAAATATGTCTTCCAAATTTAAATGCGCATACTCGTACAATGTTTCGTGTCTGTGCTGTTGACCGTTGAGGAATTCCTTCTTGGAAGCCAACCCTGTGAGCAGCAGTCATGTCATGGTGGAACTTAGAAAAGGCTATCATAATTAAATGTGTATACTAAATTTCGTATCTGTGCTGTTGACAGTTGAAGAGTTCCTTCGTCTGGAGCCAATCCAGGTAGTAGAATCAGGTCATGCTTACTATAAATATGCATTGTTCTCCAAAATAAGCGTGTATTCCAAATTTCAGCTCAATCGGTTGAGGGAAACGGGTTTAAAATTCAGTTGTAAGATTCAACCCCGACAAACATACATACATTACAAGCTAATAAAAGCTTGTAATGTGTTGTAATGCCAACTATAGGACTGAATAATTTATGAACTGCGCAATACGTAGGTCATGCGCACCTGATCATAATTTCTATCTCAATTGGTATTTGAACTACACCTGAATTGGAATCCTACTAATAATAAATTATAAAATAACTCTATCTGTCTGCTTGTCACGTTTTCACGACTAAACGGCTGTATAAATTTCGATGAAGTTTGGTACCTATATAGATAAATACCTGGATAAAAAGTAGTCTATGTTTTATATAGACTACTATACTATATATAGTCTACTATATATATAGTCTACTATACACTATATACTATACTATATTCGCGGGCGGAAGCTAGTACTGAATATAAAGCACATTCATAAATGGACCGTTTACCACCACACGTTTTCACGACTAAACGGCTGTATAAATTTCGATGAAGTTTGGTACCTATATAGATAAATACCTGGATAAAAAGTAGTCTATGTTTTACATAGACTACTATACTATATATAGTCTACTATATATATAGTCTAATATACACTATATACTATACTATATTCGCGGGCGGAAGCTAGTACTGAATATAAAGCATATTCATAAATGGACCGTTTACCACCACACGTTTTCACGACTAAACGGCTGTATAAATTTCGATGAAGTTTGGTACCTATATAGATAAATACCTGGATAAAAAGTAGTCTATGTTTTACATAGACTACTATACTATATATAGTCTACTATATATAGTCTACTATATAGAGTCTACTATATATAGTCTACTATATATAGTTTACTATACACTATATACTATACTATATTCGCGGGCGGAAGCTAGTACTCAATATAAAGCACATTTATAAATGGACCGTTTACCTACACACGTTTTCACAAACGGCTGGATAAATTTCGATGAAGTTTGGTACCTAGATCAAAACATAGACTACTATTTATTTCCAAACTATGCGTACAAAGCCGCGCGTGGAAGCTAGTACTGAATATAAAGCAGATTCATAAAATGCACCGTTTACCTCCACAGCTAAACTTTAATATCCAGTAGAAGCTCTGCAGTAATATGCGCTTCGAGTAATTCTCTCTACAATGTCAACGTTCATTATTCTGCTTACACTGGAATAATACTATTATGTCACAGGTCGGGCTAAACAGCTGGCTAATTACCTTATTAACTATGTAGGTCACGCACCTTAGGAACATGCCTGTTTTGCTCGTGCTATACTCTGCTCTGCGTCCAGCAACTTGATGCATACAAGTGTAACGACTCATGTGCCTGTAATTTCATCCACAACCATATCCTTCAAACCAAAACAGCAATATTGTTTGGCGGCAGAAATAGGTAGGGTGGTAGTATTTCCCTGGGCGAGCCCTTTCACAAGGAACTACTGTCTCTAGGTACGTACTAATAATTTCTAATCAGTGGCGGTCTATTTGTTTAATTTTCAATAATTTACGGCATAATATCTGATTTTACACAAAAATCTATTCTGTATCCTTACTCACGATACATAGGATTTCCTTGTTATGTTTTATCAAGATCGGTCCAAGCAGTTTAGTCGTGAAAACGTAACAAACAGAAAGACACACAGAGGGAGAGAGTTACTTTCTCTCTTTCTCACGAGATCTCACGATTCTCCCACAAAACCAAAAATATTAGGTTGGGGAAAAGTTTCTTCGCATTTTTTAAGAAAATTCAAAACATTTTTACCTTTTTTGTAGTAAAATTTAAAAATATATCGAATTTATTCATTAGATTCACTTATCTTTACAGTACGAAAAACAAATAAAAATCACACATTTTCCTAATTTGAATTTGGAATTATCTTCTTTAAAATTTAAACTTTGAATTATACCAAAACCAGCCAGATAAAAATAGCCAAAGAGATTTTATTACAAGTTTATACATACTATAATGCGAAAAGACTTTTCCCCCAACCTATTATATAACTCATAGTCTTTGACTAATAATCAGTGCCAAGAAATCAGAACTAACCAACTTGACCTATAGTTTCATATAAATCAAAAGTAACGGGGGGTCATGTTATTTGTTTTTTTTAGAGGTAGAAATTGCAGTTATTCTGGATTTCAGACTTTTCCCTATATTTGTGTCACTAAAACTACACAACACGAACACAAAATTTTAGTACTGTAGGGTTACCCCGGGAATTTGGTATAAGTTCAGTTTTTACAAGCTTTTTATTAACTTGCAATGTATGTATATTATGTTTGTCCGGGTGGAATCTTGCAACTGACTTTTAAACGCGTTCCCCTCAACCGATTGAGCTGAATTTTGGAATACGTATGTAACTTTGGTGACAATGGAATAATATGGTAACATGGAGGTGGTCTCATGATGGAGACTGATGCTAGACAACAGACCTTCTGAATGGATCATAGTAGGCTACTAGTGTTTAGGCTCATTGGAATCTGCTTGCGGTTCCGATTATGAATTTTATAAAAACTTGTTTTGAAAAAGTAATGTTTCAACAAAAAACTTACTATTATGGCTAATAACTCAAAAATTACAAAGATATAAAAACGGAGTTAAAATGTATTAATGTACCTTTCATTAGACGTCTCATTCGACCTAATAGTATAATTTTTTTCCCGTTTTAAGCCCCAATATCTCAACAAACCCCCATTATTTTTAACTCATTTAGATACAAACATACAACGCTGATTTGCCCAAGTTTATTTGGAGACCTGCTTCGCTCGATCAATTAGTTCATATATTAGCTGGACTATTTAAGCTGTGATAACACCTGTATTTCTCGTATGTGTTAGAAATGGTAGACATCGAAATTAGTTCCCCTAATTGGATTTTCATCTCAACTTTATTCGGTATTGATTTCGTCTGGAATTCTGATTAACTGTATTAGTTCGAAATTCGATTTAAGTGTATTTTGTTATTTATTTTCCAACAGATGCTTAGATTAGATAAGATTAGATAATTCTTTATTGCACACCACGAAACAAATATATATAAACTAGTGGTTCGCCCCGAATTGAGATCTCACGAGTCTACCATAAAAAAAATATTATTCGTAATCTTTGACCATCAAAATTGTGCCACGAAATAAATAACCAAGTAACTTGACCTACAGTTTCATTCAAATAACAGGTAATGGGAGTTCATGTTAATTGGTTACACTTTTTTCTAGATTTCAGACTTTTGCCTATATTTGTGATACTTAAGCTACAAGCATACCAAATTACAGCACTGTGGGGTCACTGGTGTACCCTGTGAATTTTGTGAAAATTTAGTTTTTATTATGGCTAATAAATCAAAAACTACAAATATTTTACTATATATAAAAACGGAGTCGAAATGTACTAATAAAGACCTTTTATTTGACGTCTCACTTGACCTATTTTATATTTTCATTTTTTTACCCCAATATCTCAACAACCCCCCTAAAATTTTTAGTTCATTGAGTCACACCAAAATTGTTTTAACTACCTATATATCAATTTTCACGATGATCGGATAAACGCTTCGAAAGTTATCCTCGGACAAACATATGTATACATACATACAACGCCGATTTGCCCAAGTTGATTTGGAGATCTCGCTTCGCTCGATCAACAAGCAACTACATAATTCTATGGATACAATTGGCGGTTTTATCGCTAAATAGCGATCTCTACCAGACAACCTTGGGATGGAATGGACTGTGTGGGCATTACCTGAGCTGTAATGGTGTACCTAACATACTACATGTACATACATAATAATACTAATAATATAAATATATAATATATAAAAAATACATAAATGAAAATTACATGAATGAACCTAAACAATAACTACTTTATTCATAATGCATACTTAGACTTATTTAAGAAACATAATAATCATCAAAGGCTTATCAAGTTGGATAAGTTTCATTTTGATAAACAAACGGACTGTCGTGTCAATTTAATGGAGTGATAATGAACATTTAAAACGAGGATTTTTAAAGTTACCCCCGGAATTAGAACCAAGACGGGGTTTTCTTTATTTAAATATTTTTTGAAATAATAATTATCCCAAATACCCAAAGATTGCCTGGTAGATATCGCCAATTGTAATAGATTTGTGGATTTCTTATTTTGTTTTGTGGTGTGCATTATAGTAATATCTATATATCGAAGGACTTGTACTCTGAGATGCGTGCGCATAGTGCTCTCGCGCTCATTCTCTCGGCTGAATAATTTTTGTGTTTAAGGGATGTTTGGTCATTACAATTTGTCTGGCTAATGAAATATAACATTGTAATAGTTACCATAATAACATATTTAAAAATCAGACATGTACATTATTATATAAGTACGGTAAGTTGATAATTACAGCCGAGGTGATATTGCTACTCGTAGCCCGAGCCGTAGGCGAGAGAGGCTGTAATTATCAAAGCGCACGTATGTCATACGACGTTTTATAACATATTTGCGAGGAAATAAATAAAACTCGGACTTTCTCGGAAAGAAAAATCGCGTGGATTTATTTTTACTTGTTCACAAATTAGCGATGCGCGCGCAGCAGCACTTTTTTTTAAGGCAAAGGCACAAAAACAGCCAGTATTACTAAAAAAGTCAATTAATATTTTTTTGTTTTTGTTATAAATTATTAATATGAATTATAAATGGTTGTAATTTGTTGTCAAAATTTTTTAAATTAAACAATTAAATGTTTATTTTTTTATATTTTATCTCCCAAAGTTCATTTTATTCAATAAATGTCCACTTTTCGGACATAAAAACTCTTTGCTAACATTTAAAAAATTACCGTTCATTTTAGACGGAGCATCTTGATAAGCCGTACGTTTTACCTTATTAAAAAGAAACTCGTGCGTTTTACATTACAATAACGCACAAGTACGTAATGACATACATTACGATATTGAACTTGGTGAAATAAGAGACACTTTACGAGCAAAAACATGTAAATTTCATTAATGTATTTTTTGTGGAGCTTTAAAGCGTCTGACAAAAGTTTTGGTCCATGAAAAGTGTCTGACATTTATGATACTATTTTAGAATAATATTCTACAAAAAATATATAAAACCCAGCCATATAAATTTAAATTAAGTAATTTGTAGGTACCTTTCTTACCTGGTACCTGCCCAGGTGTCACAAGGCGAGCTTCACAAGCACGCAGGTATTCAAAGAACATGAGAAGCTACTGAGAACCTAAGGTTTCATCTATGTGAATAAGTTATGTCTGATCGCTCTGGGATTTTGGACTGTTAGTTTTATTTAACAATACCAATATTTTTATATCTATGTTCTTTCAAATTTTAATAATATTTCATTAACCTATACTTTTTTATACCACTAATGTACCACAATATCAGTACAAACTCAATTGTTTTACAATTGATTTATATTAAGTACTTACTTTTATTCCTGTTAATATTCCTGTAATATTCCTGTTATTATATTGTGTAAAAGATCATTATAAAGAATAACCAGCCTTGTTTCTTACTTGATTCTTTCCTGACTTGGTCACGGAGAAACAAGCGGTAAAATTAACGTTTAAAATTACCTAAGTGATTTTTAGCAGTAAAATTTTTATGAATATATGAATATTGACTGCCTTCATGGTGCAGTGGGCGTATGGCCGGCTGAGACTCAGGAGGTAGCGGGTTCAATTCCTACCGCGGAACAAATGGTTGCATGATCTACAGATATTTGTTCCGTGTCTGACTGTTTCTCTATATATTGTAAGTATATATTTACAAAAAAAAGTATATAAGTATTCTATCAGTTATCTGGTTCCCATAGTACAAGCTCTGCTTAGTTTGGGGCTAGATAGCACTGTGTGAAATGTCCTGCAATATTTATTTATTGACCATTTGTAACTATTTATATCTAATTCAACGACTTGAATGAACATATGATTCGCAATTAGATTATGATTCCGATTTAGAATCCACAAATTACTTTGCCAAACGAAGTGTGAGATTAAAAAACTCTCCAAAAACTCAAATGCACTCCGCTGGAAGTGGTCACGAGTCCCTCAAACTTTACGATAACATAAACCCGGCAAGTTCATTTTACGAGTTGAGTTTTCATCACAGTTTTTGTCGCGAAATACGGAACGTGTGAGTACGCTATACATTTTTAAGATAAATTGGCGATTAATTTATGCCTTGCTTTAATGAAATTAGTTTTTTTTTATATGTCAAAGAGTGACTTTTAAACGATTCATCAGTAATTGAAGCGTGACTATACATGTAACAGTAAGAAACTTCCCTATTCTTAAACCAGATAACAAAAATCAAGCTCTTATTGCAGCTAAATATAAGTCTTGCGAAACGTAGCACGATTAAAATACTCTTGTGTTTGTCAAATGCCACATCTATCTTGTTTAATCAATTCTGAACTTCTTGTGCCTAAAATTCTTTCAGTTATCTTTATTTTTATTTTACGGCACGCACAGATGAGATTTGGAATATTAAATTCAATGGAGGTCGCGTAACCCCCTAAATAGGAAAACAGAATGAACTCACTCGTTACTGTGATATAATAGGATAAGAAAAAGACTGGTCATAGAATAGAATAGAATAGAATAAATTTTATTTGACACACACAAAGAAACACAGAACGGATCACAAACAAAATAGTAGATAGACAGGAAAAATACAGTAGAATGAGATATTACGAGTATAACATGGGTAGAACACAAGTACCTACCCAGCCAGTAGGTAGGTGCACTAACAAGTCCCGCTCCGTGCCACGCATGGTCAAACAGGTCCTGCCTCAGCTTTAAGCTCCTTTGTGCAAAGCAGCGCTGGTTTTCAGGCAGGGCCTTATGTAGAGTGACGTCACAAATTTAAAAATATAATACTAAAAATAATAATAAAATGAATAAGCGATAACAACAATACTAATAACAGATACCTACATGAAAATACACTAATAACAATAAGCAATAATAACGGAGGTTATGTTATGTACAATTGAGAATTATATTGTAAAACCATGAAACTCATTATGCATATATAGAAATTATTAACTTAAAAAAGAGAGGAGAGGAGAATGGACCTTTATGGAGAGGAGAAAGTGGAAAAGTTCCGAAGCACCCTTCGTAGCTCGTGCGCATCATTGTGGTAAGTACCTACTGAACTATAAGCTGAACTATATGGTCATGTATGAGTAGTACTCACACACTGAGGGTTCCAAAACCTACATAGTTTTATTTATGTTAGTTAGTGTCCGACCGAAACCGGGTTTTCAGTCGATACCGAAACCGAAACCGAACCTTCGGCCTTGCTCTCAGTTTCGGCCGAAACCGAAACTTACTGAAGCATATTTAAAATTTCTATTACTGATATCTACTGAATTTTTCACACATTTATTTGCATATAAAAATAAAAATCAACAGAATGAAGTTCAATACCTAATAATTGTCACTGAAATAAAATAAATAATAAGTAATAACAAGTAAAGTAAAAATATGAAATACCTACCTAAAGTCATTTATATGCAAAACACAACTTCAACTCCATGCGATTAGAATGAATGTTAGCGATCTGAGCCGGCGGCAGCGTCATCAGTGACCGGTAAACTTTTAAGACAGTTAATATAAGACAGATAATATATCTTTAAATAATGTGCTAGATAGAGTCTGCTTTATAATTTTCTTGTAATATTTGCATATATATGGGGGGGGGGGGTATTTTTCAGCATACCTCCAAAACTATGATATATAGGAAGGTAGTATTGGTAGTACAATCGGGGGGGGGGGGGGGTGTTGAGATATTGAGGTTCAAGAGGGGTAAAAAAATAAAAATGAGACTTTTAGGTCAAATGAGACGTTTATTGAATGGTCTTCGAGTATAAAAACGACCTCGCCCACTACGTCACTTACAGCTTATCAAAAATGATTTAAACTGGTTTAACTTACAAAAAATTAAGCACAGATTAGAGTTAAAAAAAAATTTAAAACATTGCAACATTATAATTTTTCATTTAAAATATTTATAATTTCTTGCTCAGTAGGTAAAAAGTAGCGTTTGTAAAATAACTTCATCAAATTAGGCATTATTGTTCTACATACCAAAATAAAACTACGAATTGTTATAATGTTGAATAAATTGTTATAACAATATAATGTCGTTGTTCCCCATCTGTATAATGCGCTTAATATTATAAGCACTCAATGCTTAGGGTGAAGAAGAAGACTAACATTGAAATCAAAAAAATAATACTTACCTGGCTCAAAGAATTTGATTACGATGGTGTTGAAGCAATGTTAAATGGCTTCTATTTTTGATGTTTTCTTTTTGTATTCCTAAGTTCCTATCACTACACTACCCACATACGCGAATATCTTAAACACTAAATACATACATATTAACTACATATATTCATAGATGCTGTTAACTATAAACAATATAAATATATATATATATATATATTTATATTTATTTTATATTTATTTTTATTTTATATAAATATATATATATATTTATATATTATAATCTAATTACTAAGCAAAACATGCATCTAAGTATAGTACCTACCTACTATGTAACAGACTTGAGTTTGAGAGAGAGTTTTTTAATTAATTCTCAAACTTAACTATCCTATCTTTGCTAGACATAATTTAAAATATTCACATGATGGGAGAAGCCACTGGCACCTGAAACACAGTTTTTAACTAGTTCGGGATTCAAATTTGACTATGTCATACTTAATTATATCAATAAATAAATTTTTACTTTTGTTTTTTTTTATGAATTAATTTACCAAACTTTATAAAATAAACTAATTGACCCTCAACAATAAATACATTAGAAAATATTCCTGTAAGTTTTTGGCATTCACTAAGTGTTCGTAAGTCAGTGACCCTTAACTTAGTTGGTCAATCAGAGAGGTCACCGGCCTATAGTTAGCAGAAAGTTCAAGGCACAAGAAAAGTTACTAACATAAACCTTTTGGGATTCTATTCAACAAACTTATACTTTCGTACTTCTCACAGAATTCTCACTCTAAGTGTAAGCCAATACGATAACCTGTACTATGCATTTTATGTATGAAATATCTGCTATCAATGTTGAATTGACCAAGTTTGAATCTAAGAATGTGTTTACTAGCATTTTTCTTACTGTCTCTAGTCAAGGTCAATAATTTGTTTTAACAAATATGTCAAATCACAAGCACTTTTCTTACTGTCTCTAGTCAAGGTCAATAATTTGTTTTAACAAATATGTCAAATCACAAGCACTTTTGTTACTTTCTCTAGTCAAGGTCAATAATTTGTTTTAAAACTATGTTAAATCACTAGCATTTTTCTTACTTTCTCTAGTAAAGGTCAATAATTTGTTTTAACAACTATGTCAAATCACTAGCACTTGTCTTATTGTCTCCGGTTAAGGTCAATAATTTGTTGTAAAAACTATGTCAAATCACAAGCACTTTTATTAACGTCTCTAGTTAAGGTCAATAATTTATTTTAAAACTATGTCATACTAGCTGAACTTTCATAATTATTAAAGACTACTATTTGGTTGGCTGTACTTTATTATCAAATTGGATGTACGCCCAAATGCCACACTAGAATATTTTTTTTTTCGTAGGGTGGACAAAAGCCAGTTGACCCAAAATCTTAAATTCTCATTTGTCTATACACGTAATTATTTACTAAGGTAATTTATAGAATTGTGGATTAAAAATAAAAAAAACCTCAATTTATTTTGCTTAAATTACCCATGGGTCCCATAGATCGGTGCTACAATTTTTGAAGCCTGAAATAATTATTTAAGGTAAGTATCACCATAAATTATATAAACTAAACTCAAAGTATCAAGGTTCATTTTAGATTGGACCTAAAATGTGAGTGAGTCAAGGCTGTCAAAAAACAATAGATACCTAAAAAATGTGTATCTCAGAATTATACCTAATCGACGGACGTTATAAAAAGCCACTCAGCATTTGTTGGAAAATACAATTTAACAAAATACAAAAGCACATACCATTTCCGCTTTCCAAGACATAAATAGCCCACAAAATTATGGCACTGTTTCATTTCCTTATGCGGAAGTCAGTAGCAGATAAGTTTAAGGGGCTCATAATAAAGTACTCGGCTTATAATCCTGAATTACCCGCAGGTATCTCCAACGTGATTTCGTTAAGGTTGTAAATCATACTCCGGCCTCGAGTGGAAACCTGTAACTTTCTAAAAGTTATTAGTAGGTAAAATGGGCGTGGAAAATTGTACACAACGCTCTGATAGAGATAAGTAAATTTATATTTCAGGTTTACGCATTCTCGCGAACAGTGATGCGAATAATAAGCGCACATTAAAACGTACGTTTAAAAAAAGGGCTCCAAAACAATAGAAATAGCTTCTCTTCGTGGGCGTAAAAGTTAGGTGCGCAGGCACTAAAGTACAGGGAGAACAACTAATTTGAAATGATTGAGGAAATCCTTTCACAAACCAAAGCCGCTGATATAGCTCAGAGGGTTAGCAAACCGAAGTAGCATTCGACGAGCCACATGGGGAATTTTTTTTTAAAGTAACTCTGTCTGTCTGTTACGGTTTTAACGACTAAACCGCTGGACCGACTTAGATGAAATTTAGTTCAAAGATAGATTATAACCAGGATTGGTACTCGTACATAGGATACGTTTTTCCTGACTGTGCAGAATGAGGGTTCAAAGTCAAAGTCAAGTCAAATATTTTTATTCATTAAAATCACAAGGATCACTTTGAAACGTCAATTTTACTGCCTGTTCCTTCGCGACCAAGCCAGGAAAGAAAGGCAAGAAAACCAGGCTGGTTGTTTTTTTTTAATGATCCTTTTACAATAGGTACATAATACAGAAAAGAAATTACGTCTAAATTGTAACATTTTGAACGAGTTGGGGCAGTTTCAATCCCAAGCTTCTCTATCATCTAAATAATCCGATATTTTATAGTAGGCTCTGTAGGTAATGTTTTTACTGACAAACCACGCGTGCTAAGCCACGGGAGGAAGCTTGTAACTCATATAATTATTGTAACTGCGTCAACAACGATACTATTATATCTGAAACACAGAAATTCTTAACTGCACATATATAGGTTGGGGAAAAAGTCTTTTCGCATTATAGTATGTATGAACTTGTAATAAAATCTCTGTGGCTATACTATTTGTATCTGGCTGGTTTTGGTATAATTGAAAGTTTAAATTTTAAAGAAGATAATCCCAAATTCAAATTAGGAAAATGTGTGATTTTTATTTGTTTTTTGTACTGTAAAGATGAGTGAATCTAATAAAGAAATTCGATACATTTTAAAATTTTACTACAATAAACGTAAAAATGCAACGCAAGCCGCGAAAAAAATTTGAGATGTTTATGGACCTAGTGCAGTGTCTGTGAGAGTAGTACAAATTTGGTTTAAGCGTTTTCAATCCGGAAATTTTGATGTCAAAGATGCACGTTGCTCTGGTCGCCCTATTACGGATAAAATTTATGCCATTTTTGTAAAAATGGAGCAAGATCGGCATATCAGTAGTTACGACGTAGCTGAAGAACTGAGAATTGACCACAAAACAGTTTTGGCGCATTTGAAAAAACTGGGTACACAAAAAAGCTCGATATTTGGGTACCCCACGAGCTCACTGAAAGAAACGTAACGAACCGTGTACTCATTTGTGATTCTTTATTACGACGTAATGGAACCGAACCATTTTTAAAGAAGCTGATAACTGGTGATGAAAGTGGATCACGGACGACAAGAACGTGTAAAAAAAGTCGTGGTCAAAGGCCGGTCAGGCTTCACAGACTGTGGCGAAACCCGGGTTAACTCGCAACAAGGTGATGCTGTGTGTGTGGTGGGATTGGAAGGGCATTATTCATTATGAGCTGTTACCACCAGGCAGGACCATCGATTCTGAACTCTACTGCGAACAACTGATGAGATTAAAGCAAGAAGTTGAGAGAAAGCTGCCGGAATTAATTAACAGAAGGGATGTGGTTTTTCATCATGATAACGCTAGACCTCACACATCTTTAGCCACTCAGCAAAAATTAAGAGAGTTTGGCTGGGAGGTGTTAATGCATGCGCCGTGTAGTCCTGGCCTTGCAACTTCAGATTTCCACCTGTTTCGGTTTCTTCAAAACTCTTTAGGCAGTGTCAGGTTAACATCACGAGAGGACTGCCAAAACCGCTTGTCGCGGTATTTTGATCAGAAGACCCAAAATTTCTATAGCAATGAGATCATGTCCCTACCTACAAGATGGTAAAAAGTTATGGAACAAAATGGTACCTACATACTTTAGTTAAATGTAAATAAACTATATTAAAAAATGTTTTAAATTTTCTTAAAAAATGCGAAGAAACTTTTTCCCCAACCTAATATATCTATGAATCTATATGAGTATCATAGAGTCTTTGAAAATCTATGGGGCTTATGATCAGCAGTGGACGTCTTATAGCTAATATGACATAGGTATGGTGGAAGTACTTTCCCAGTCGACTATTTAATAAGACGTTCTACTACTTTACCAACTAATCTCACTAGAATATTGCTCTTGAAGAGCTTCCTACCATCCACCAACCCCACGGGCAAAAGCCCGGCAGTAGCGAGACTTGAATTACGGTCCTCCCATCACCCTGCCCTTCCTGATTACATTCCACCAGCGGAGCATCTTCTTTCCGGCTACAAGCTGCAGTGGCCAATTTGGAAGTGTCTAAACCGGTTGCGCACTCAGGTTGGCCGCTGCCGAGATAATCTAGCCAAGTAGGGCTACATTGACCCATTCCGGAACTATTGCCACTGCGGGGCCTGCTTTCATGTTGTCTCTGCCCAACCACCTACACACGCGAATACTTGTGCCAGGCAACAGAGAGGAGTGTGGAAATTCCTCTCTATTGGGCTAAAAAATTTAGAAGTCAAACAGTCATTGACACGAAAGAAGAAAAGAAGACTAGAATATATTACCTCCACGACAGGTAAATATTAATTTCTCTGTGGTTATCGTAAGTTCGGTCTAAACTTTAAACACGTACAGCATAAGTGGATTAATTTAAGGGATCCATAACAACAATTACTCCAATCCATGAGGTTGTGAACACGTGCACATATGTACAATAGGGTAGGTAAAAGTTAAATGGGTTTGGTGTTAACCATTGTACCTTACTTCCTGCTTGTATTGTAAAGGAAAGTTATCCTGAGTTTGTTATAGCTACGAGAGGCGGTAAAATGACTCTTGATTGAGATTGTGTCATCTGTATCTCGGTCCAGCATAAGATCTGTGTCACTGAAACGTTTCATTTTTGTAATTCGGATCACCGGCTCTGAAGCAACTTGGATGTGAAGCAATCGCAGCACAGAACCAGATCTAGAATATGTATCATCTAGATTTGACACATTATGATAGCATGTATCAGATCCATTTCCATCTCTTTTACCCTAACGCAACTCCTACTGGTTGTATTGTTAACTAGCATACCATAGTGACTAGCAGTAGCAGGAAGTCTAGTTTTGCTGCTTTTGATTCACGTACAAAGAAATTATCTCCCCCACTCTCTCTATAATATTTTATTGTGTTTCCGTGGTGGCAAAATGCGCATTTTTTTATATATATAAGTTAGCGTTTGCCCACAATCTTGCCTAACGGCACACGAAGGCCTGGAAGAAACCTATTCACTCGCGACTTGAAGACTCCTAGGTCGTAGTTATCAGGAAACACAGACTCAGGCAAGGACTTCAGTTGGATAAGTAAGAGAGAGAGAACCTGTTGAGATCCAGATCCAAATAAAACATTTATGTTAATAGAATGATACGTATCTTTTGTATCAGTTTGAAGAAACGACTCCCAGAGCCATATCCGTAAAGAGCTACACACTGCTAATAGCTACTTGTTTCACTTTTTTTTTTGGAACAACTGCAGTTTCAATCTAGAATACAACTAGATAACGAGCCATAGCGAGGTAGCGGCAGAGGTTGAGGCACATAAATTAAGGAACCGCAACCGTTTGGATAGGAAGGTTCTATATGGAAACTACGCACTGATAAACGTATCGCAGGATTCGTAGGACGGCCTTCCACTAGAAGAAAAACGACCTAAAAACGGTGGAAATTCACAATTCAATATTAATTATTTATTTATTAAAATCACATGGATCACTTTGAAACGTAAAACATGTTTTACCGGCTACTCCTCTCCAATGATTATTCTATTTAATGACCCTTTTACAATACATAGCAATATGTACCGATAAAACGGTACGTGATAAATCCCCTATTTATCATAATTATTTGCAATACATAGTTGCTAGGAGCTGTTTGGTGCAGGCTTCACAAGACTGGATGCTATAGAAACCTAAGGGGAGGCCTTGTAAACATCCTATGGCTGATATGATGAGCAAAAGATAAAAAAGGAGGCCATGACGATGTATGAAGAAAAAAAAAACAAAATTTGCAGTGAGATTATTTGGAACTCCTAACTTCAGAAAGTAAACAAAAATTTTCCCCTCACACGACGTCAAAGGGTTGTTTCGATATTGAAATCTCAAATATTATAAAAAAACATCCGGTTTCCACCCCTTCCGGTCATGCGTAAATCTCATCTAGCTATTTCCGCTATCGTCTTCATATCATCTGATTGAAACCTTTTGCTCATTGATATTGGACTTTCATCGGATACACTTTAGTTTTTGTATACAAATACAAATAAAAATAATTTTGTTGATATTTTGTCCCGAATGTTTTATCAAAAATCAAATAAAAAAATGGGCAGCACCAATGCATTAGAGTACGAGCTGAACTAACATACAGGAAATAAAAAAACAAGACAGTACGAGAGAAACTCGGGTACCTCCACACCTCTTCCATCCCTTCTTAGATTTATGTTAATTTAACAGATTTGTACAAAACTGTTACACAGGGACTTCGCTTTATTTTTCATGTAATTGTTACATATAGTTTGGGCCTAGATAGCGCTGTATGAAATGTCCAGCTTTATGTATTTATCAATCATATCAATCTGCTTTTTTCACTTTGCAAACTTCAGAGATGTATGGAGATTTGTATTTATTGTCAATTTTTTCAGGCAGTGCACAGCACGTGAGCCACGTGGGCCTATACTTCAACTTAAATAAACGAATTAACTATATCACTTTAAAATACATATAAAAAAAGTTGAATTAGTCTAAGACCTGATGCGCAGGATGCGGGACGGTCCGAACACTTACATATTCTGGTAGTCTTTCATGATTGTTTTTGCCGTGTTTACTATTATATGGAATGTTAATTTAAATTTTTAAGTCATAATACCTAAGTATAATTAATTGTATAATATTACTGATTTGTTTATTCCATCATGTGTGTATGTTCGTTTAATATTTATGATTTTGAGTTCTATTGTTATATTCTCGATTAGTATAATCACACTAGTCACACTATCACACTAATATTATAAATGTGAAAGTTTGGATGTATGTTCGTTTGTTTGTTACTCAATAACGTCGTAACGGCTGAACCGATTTCGATGAAATTTTGTATATACGTAGATTACAGCCTGGATTACCACATAGGCTATCTTTTATCCCATACATTAGTTCCCATGGGATAAAAATGGGGGGTCAAGTCAAGTTGCAACAGCAAGTTTAGCTTTATTTCTAGGTTACCTACACATTTAGTAGTTGTAACAAGTATGAAGTCGCGGGCAACAGCTAGTATTATATATGCAAAAATTTGAAGGTTCGTTTATTTATTTATTTGTTACTCAATCACGTCATAACTGCTGTTATGCAAATTTGGTGGTACGTAAATTATAACCTGGATTAAGACAGGCTACTTTTTATTGACTAGGAACGCGTGCGAAGCCACTGGAGGAAGCTAGTTGGTGTATAATACCGCTCTAATTTAATAAATAAATATATAAATATAACAACTTACTGCAACTCATTGCAGGGAGGCTGGACTTTGACTGTCCCTTCATGGAACACTGGGCGAGACCGCACACTGTGCACGTTTAATGTCTCCATAGTCCAACGTCTGCCTGGTTATTTATTTATTTATTTTTATGTTATATTGTACTAAATATGGACTATGTACACACGGCTACACATCAAGCTATACATTTCCAGTTTACGCTGACCTCTCATTGTACGGAAAATCGACACAAACACAATGCGAGGTCAGCTTATACTGGAAATGTATAGCTTGAGGTGTAGCCGTGTGTACCTGCCTTATATATAATGTTGTATAGTGCTAGTCTAAAATAAATGCATTGAATTGAAAGACATATTAAACTGATGTGGTTTTTAAGGAAAAAAAATAATTTTGTCTTTGAAACACCATTAAAAAGTTAAATAATTAAACCTTAATTTAATAAAACTTTAGTAATAACTAATTTAAGAAACCGGCCAAGTGCGAGTCGGACTCACGCACGAAGAGTTCCGTATCATCTATATATATCAAAATGTTATGTTGGTTTGTGTACGCTTCAAAAACTCAAAAAGTTCTGCACCGATCGAGCTGAAATTTTAGCATGATATATAATCCGGGTCAAGGATTGTTTTTATCTATTTTTTGCATCAGTCACATATCCGCGACCGCGAAAAAACCGTTTTTCTTACGATCAGCTGTGTACCAGTGACCGCGCCATCTGCCAGAAGCCAGAAAAACACTCGCTGACAACCGCAATAGTAATGTATTGTATATCCACAGGTGTTGCAAAATTAAACTTATATGAAATATATTCTTTGTTTTGTTTCTCATTTCTCAACCATTGATCACAATGTGCCACAGCGAAGCGTGGCAGGGTACAGCTAGTTGTCTATAAAAACGGTAAAAACATCATGGCGGTTGTATGGGAGCCCCACTTAAATATTTATTTTATTTTGTTTTTAGTATTTGTTGTTATAGCAGCAACAAAAATACATCATCTGCGAAAATTCAACTGTCTAACTATCACGGTTCATGAGATACAGCCTGGTGACAGACAGACACACAGACGGACAGACAGAGCGGAGTCTTTTAAATAGGGTCCCGTTTTACCCTTTGGGTACGGAACACTATAAATACTAGTGACATTAATGTTTGTTTTTCTTCCCTAATTTTTTTTAACTCTTCGCCGTTCAAACTGTAATCGTAATTAACATCCAACCACAACTATTTTTAATAACAGCCACTGTCAAAGTCGGGCGCCGCAAATTATTCCCCGTTCGCCCTAAAAGGGGGACTTTGCGAGATTAAAGTCTGCCGTTGATGCCTAGAGACAAAGCTACCCCTTGCCTTTTTAATCAAAGCCAACCTAGAAAGATATCACGAAACTTTGGGATTTTAGAATGGAAAATTGCAACGTCCTATTTTATAGTTCACCTCCATGGCGCAGTGGGCAAATAGTTAACTAAGACATAGAAGGTAGCGGGTTCGATTCCCGCCGCGGAACAGATGTTTGCATGATCTACTGATATTTTTTCTGGGTCTGGATGTTTTTTTATGTATTATATGTATGTATTTACAAAAAAAAGTATATAAGTCTTCTTACAGTTATCTGGTTCCCATTGTACAATCACTGCTTAGTTTGGGGCTAGATAACGCTGTGTGAAATGTCCAGGAATGTTTGTTTATTTTTAGTTTTATAGCTTAGAATCTGGTATATTGCGATTAAATAAATAAAATGAAGCGAATGGACATAAATTTGGGACATATGATAAAAACATATGGGATTTATCACGTACCGTTTTTTATATGACCTGGAGTTGGATCAAGCATGCCCCGCCTGATGTTAAGTGGTAGCCATCGCCTATAAAAAAGTATTGACTCGTAGATCACGCACCTTAGAAACGTGTCCTATGATGCACTGTCCTGCATTCATTAACTTGAGGCATACGGGTGTAAAGCCTCATGTGCCTGTAACTTCACCATATCCTTCAAGTCGAAACACAGCAATTATGTTAGGCGGCAGAAATAGTGGCAGTACTTCCTCGGGTGAGCCTTTTAACAAGGGACTCGTGAACCTACAATAACGTTACAACATTTTCGGTTGTAACATCGATAAAACGGCACGTGATAAATCTCCTATTCATAAAATGGACTAGATAGAAAAGTCAAAAGTCAAAGTCAAATATTTTTATTCATTAAAATCACAAGGATCACTTTGAAACGTCAATTTTACTGCCTGTTCCTTCGCGACCAAGCCAGAAAAGAAAGGCAAGAAACAAGGCTGGTTGTTTTTTTTTAATGATCCTTTTACAATACATAATATAGAAAATAAATTACGTCTAAATTGTAACATTTTGAACGAGTTGCAACAATTTCAATCCCAAGCTTCTCTATTATCTAAATAATCCGATATTTTATAGTAGGCTTTTTTATAAAGATTTTGTTTAATTACGTTTTTAAATTTGTTAATTGTCAGTTTTTGTACATCCCTTGGGAGTTTGTTATAAAAGCGTACACCTTGCCCTTAAACGATTTATGTATTAACTTTATGGAGTCTACAAGTGGCAACGGCGAGTTTATCTTTATTTCCAGTATTAAAATTATGATTAATCGCTATTTTTCTTAAACAAATTAATATTCTTGTGAACATACATCAAATTTTCATAGATGTATTGACAAGGGAATATCATAACATTTATTTCTATAAACATATTGCGTAATGATTCTCTGGGGCCCATATTATAAATTGCACGAAGAGCCCTCTTCTGCAGCACTCCCCCACAGCAGTATACCGTATGACATAATGCTGTAGAAGTAGCTGAAGTAAACTAGTCTAGCTGTGTCTACGTCTGTAAAAAGACGGATATTTTTGACTGCGTATGCCGTAGAACTAAGTCTCTTCGACAACCCATCAATGTGAGGGCCCCATTGAAGCTTATTATCTAGGGGTATACCTAAGAGTACGGTGATGTCCACAAGAGCCAACTCCTCGTCTTTGATTTTTATATCTGCTTTAACTTGTGTAACATTAGTTAGTATAAACGTTGTATAAATAAATGTCAATCATTATTTATTTATTTCTATAATTCTATTCTATTTCTATTCCATTTTAAAATCGTGCAGCTAAAAGTCGCCCTACGTAAATTTTTCTTAACAGGAACTGAACATGAAAACATCTTCGAAATTAAATTCCTGGCAAAGTTTTTGAGGACCAAATCTGAGGTTTGATTAAGTGGCCTTTGTTTAATTAGGAAATACCAAGATTTTTACAGTTATTAAAAATAAATTACCCGTCGCGACTAGAGCCCCGAGAAGATTGCTCTCCTCAAACGACTTATTTTTATTTTCTGAGGCCAATATTTTGTAATACTTTCTAACTAAAAAGCTCCTAACTTTGTATGAAAATAGTATGTTTATTTATAGATAGATTTTTTATAAGTAAATAAATAAAACTGGACATTTCACACAGCGCTATTTAGCACCAAACTAAGCAAAGCTTGTACTAGATAACTGATCGAGTTTAATTATTATTTTTTTGTGAACACCAAGGATCTGTAGATCATGTATAAAAGGTAATCGAGTGGAAACTGGGTTTTTTTGGAAAACGCAGTGTAGGACAATCACCCGCTAAATGTAAAGACGGCCTGATAAGAATTGCTGGGAGCCGTTGGGTGCAAGCTGCACAATATCGATCGCTCTGGAGATCTATGGGGGAAGCCTATGTTCAGTAGACTTCATATGATCAATTTTATAATAAGATAACCTTAAATATCGTTTTTTGAGAGAAATTTAATTTTGAGACTCGCAAATCTGAGTAAAATAAATATCTTTAACTTGAATATTTAAATATGTATTAATAAACAAATGTCAAATAATGACGCGCATAAGTAAAATACTGTGTCCCTGTCCTCAATTCGATACTGAATTTGGTAATCCACCGTTTCATGCAAATTGCACTATTTGCATGCGGGTACTCGTATATGTTTTTCGCGCGTATTTAAATAAGAATGTATTAAAACATTTAATACCAGAAAGAACATACAATTATTTACAATACTTTAAAACACAGTAGAAACAGTTGAATCATCTCTTGTTTTTTCGGGGTCTGGATGTTTTTCTATATACTATAAGTATGTATTTACAAAAAAAAGTATGTCAGTATTCTATCAGGTATCTGGTTCCCATAGTACAAGCTCTGCTTAGTTTGGGGCTAGATAGCGCTGTGTGAAATGTCCAGTCATATTTATTTATTACTCAATATTGTAATAGCATTTGTCTATGAATATTTTTTTCCGATAAACTGCAGTCAGACTTTTAAGTTATAACGCAAAAACGTTTTCTGACGTTTTCAAACGAAAAAGAATTCACACTAAGGTCCCGCCCGCCCGAGATAAAGAGTGATGAAAATTTTTATCTCCTGACTCAAGTTGTATCGCCAGTCGTGTTGTACGAGTATATATTCTGAAAATAAACTACTGCACGTTGCTTTTTAGTGCACTTACGCTATCGTGCACCGACGACATTGAACGGGGTGAGGCGGTTGAAAAAAGCCTTAAAATTTACTCTGCGCGATCAAATAATTAGTCTTAACTCCGCAACGGAAAGGGTTACACGAGTATTCTACAAGACAAACGAAGCAAAACAAAAAAAGTTGTTCCGTCAAATATTAACAGATACAAGAGACATTATTACAGAAAAAGATTTATAAAACAAATTATTTGTTAGTTTAGTGTAAGACGTAGTGTTCCTGTAATTACTGGCACATAGGCATAACAGCTAAGTCCTATAGTATGGCAACGTATCCACATAGAGATCAAGACAACAAAATACCTTGTTTTGAATTCTGTGTGGATATCCATGAGCTGCAGTAGCCACTTAACATCTGGTAGACTGCATGCCCGTTTGCCATATAAGTTGTATAAAAAAAGACGAATATCACGAAAACCATCGAAAACAGACTTTTGTTTTATTCATACGAAATCCCTTATTAATACACCACACATTATCCGTTAATTGAAAGCTATTAACTCGCGCCAGCTGAATTTACAGCGTTCGATATTAAAACCACAACTTAATTTGGGTAAAACTCTTTAAAAATTTAAATTTATCTTTTGTGCGGGATAAAGTTTAAAATAAAAGTAAAGCAGCTTTAGGATTACATAACACAGCACTTTAGTCTGTTGAAACCTACTTACACTTACTTTGCATCTGAAACAAAACGTGTAAAGTGCACTGCTTAAAAGTTGGATGGGTTTCGTATTCCGTACTTTTAGATGAATAAAAACATTGATAGACCGTACAAGATCGATCGCTCTGAAAATCTATGGCGGTGGAATATGTTCCGAACTGGACGTTTTATGGCTATTATTATGGTGCATGTTAATGAAAATCATTGATCCATCTAGATTTAAGATTCAAGATATTTATATTATTTGCACGAAACACAGGTAAATTGTTCAAGATTTGAAACTATTTTTGAAACTAAACTTGTAACTTTATAAATTCGAAAAATAGTAAATCTTTAATAATTTCAATCATTATTATAAATATTTATCACCCACCGTTTTATGGTGTTTTGACTGACAATGTTTCGGTTCAATTCGTAAACCTTCATCAGGGTGAGTGCGATCTGCTCCGAACAACGTCTAGCCTCGCACGGCGAGGCTAGACGTTGTCAGTCGAAACATCGATAAAATGGTAATAAATCTCGTATTTATAATAATTATTAATACAAATTTAAAATGTTGTAAAATTCAATTAATTATGGCTATGTATATGATGAAGGTGATGATTTTCTGAAATGGAAAGTATGTTTTATATTTTAAGATTTCAAACTGAGAAACCAAAAATCTAAATGTTTCTTATTTTGATTCTACGTAAAGCCAAATGTGTCTAATACGATACCTATTTTTCCACTAAAATCACTTTTGGGGCTCGTGTCTTGCCAAACACAGAGATTGATTTAAGTCCTTTCGAAAAAAGGACTTAGAGTAACTTGTAATTTTTCTAATAATATGTATAAATTTCCTAAAAAATACTAATTTTGTTGTAAGCAATATTTTTCAAAAAAACTTTGGCTGTAGAAATAACTAAGTTTTTCACAACAATTTTTTTAACGTTTTTTCATTTTCTATTTGTAGCGGTAAAATCAACATTTTAAAATTATATTTGTGTATCTAATAACCGAAAATGCATGAATATGAATTTCAGCTTACATTTTTTTTAATATAAATTATAGACTAGCGTTTGACCACTAATCTCGCCTGATGGTAAGCGATGATGCAGTCTACGATGGTACACGCTTGAAGATCCTTAGGTTGTAGTTATCAAGAAACACAGACTCGGGCAAGGCGTTCCACTCGTTGGCGGTGCGCATAATAAAGGTGGAAGAGTACCGCTTTGTGCGTATGGGAGGTATGTCTACCATGTAGCAGTGGCGCATCGCGGAGCGTCTGGTTGTCCGATCATAGAATGGGGATGGTGGGATCAGGTTGAAAAGCTCCGTAGCACACTCTCCGAAATGTATCCGATAAAAAACCGAGAGGCTTGCAACCTTTCGACGATGCTCGAGGCTGTGGAGCCTTGCATTTGCTAACTCGTCATTGCAAATGAGCTTCTTGACTCTTCTCTCAATTGAATCTAGAGCCTCTAGCTGGTACTTCGCTGATCCGTCCCAGAGGTGAGAACAGTACTCCAGACATGATCGGACTTGTGCTTGGTATAAGTTGAGCAACTGTCCCGGTGTGAAGTATTGCCTGACCTTTGCAAGTATTCCATGCTTCTTAGCGGCCAGTTGGGTTTTCGACTCAATGTAGGAGCCGAAATTGAGAGTGGGTGTTAATGAGATACCAAGAAGCTCGAGGTGGTCAGAGACTTTAACGATTTTAGTGCAGGTAAACGGAACCCTAAAAATACGATGTTTAAAACATTGCCCATAATTTATCTCAGATCGTAAAGACTACCCCATTAATACAGAAATGGTTATGAGTTTGTATTTGGAATATTTTAGTAGGTAAAATAAATTTCAAGTCTTGTCGCCGATCCAAGTTTTATTTCCACGATAAGACCCTAATGATGAAGTGAAAATATTTTCAGAAGATTTAATTTATGGCCAACCGTAATAAAACAAGATTTTACGACCGTTCCTAGCTAGTGGAAAATATCAGAATCAATATACCCCAATAGGGAATTACTTAAACTGAAAATACTGTTTTAGGCGTTTTTTATTTCCGTGCATTCTTTCATGTTTCGCTTTATTCGTTAAATACTTTTCTTGTATCGTCCAATTACTGCCGATTTTATTATACCTAACCATCAACAGGTTTTGATGGAGTGTAAGGGAGACTAATCAACATTGATCTATTTTTTTATGTTTTACTACCTGACCCGCTAAACTTCGTACCTTCTTGACATGCATATGACGCGGGCTGCGAATATACGGCACCTCGGTAGAATTATCAATCGGACATCATTAGCTGCATCTAATGATGAAAAAATTAATTTCTTCATAATTTTATTTTGCATGCATTTTTCCGATATGTTAATAGTTATTCTGCTATTCGGGGCAAAGACAAATCCAACAAATCAAAGATCATCAAAATCGGTCCAGTCATTCTTGAGTTATAAATGGTGTAACTAACCCGACTTTGTTGCATATATTAAGAAGATATAGATAGATTGGTGGTAGTCAAGCGCTTGACCTTAACTTTGACAAAATTCACAGGGTACACCAGTGACTCCACAGTGCTGAAATTTGATATGCGTGTAGCTTTAGTGACACACATATAGGAAAAAGTCTGAAATCTAGAATAACTGCAATTTCTACCCCAAAAACGTGTATGCAAATGGCAATGAACTCCCGTTACCTGTAGTTTGAATGAAACTGTAGGTCCAGTAATTTGGTTATACATTTCGTGCACTATTTTGTTCAAAGAACACAAATACTTATATTTTTTTCGTTTTTAGGTGGGACTCGCGAGATCTCAGTTTAGGGCGAACCACTAGTTAAAACATATAATTAAAGTTTCTGTTTTTCGAATAAAGTATTTGTTTTTTCTTAAGTCATATGTCATTTATTAATTGCTGAGTGACAAAATAAATTTGTGTCTTAAGTATATGATAAAGTGCTCATAGATATTATCTGCTGGTTAGGTTAGGTCTTCTTTCCATTCATTCCATGACTGCCTCCGTGGTGCAGTGGGCGTATAGCCGGCTGAGACGCAGGAGGTAGCGGGTTCGATTCCCGCCGCGGAACAAATGTTTGCATTATCTACAGATATTTGTTCCAGGTCTGGTTGTTTCTCTATATATTATAAGTATGTATTTACAAAAAAAATGTATATAAGTGTTATGTCAGGTATCTGGTTCCCATAATACAAGCTCTGCTTAATTTGGGGCTAGATAGCGCTGTGTAAAATGTCCAGCAATATTTATTTATTTATTTTATTCATACTAATAATAATCCTTATACTAAGTGTTTACAATTTTATTTATGTGTTAGTTTTGTTATAGAAAAGCATTATTCTATTCAAAACATAAATAGTTTGGTGGCAGAATTCATTTTGCTCTCATATCTTCGGAAATAGCAACATCACTCAAAAGTTGATTTCCGTGCTAACACATAGTAACGGACCCAGCAAAGCTTAGATTTACCAATCTGGCCAAACTGAACCAAAATCCTATTATAATTCACACGAGACCATACGTCTCACTTGATCCCGGGACAATGCATAGAAAGTAGGCAGGTATAGATCAGAAGCTAAGAACGTAAATTCACTACTAAAATTCGCACGGTTTTCTATCAAAATAAAATATTTGTCAATGACAAAAAAAATTATGTAAATTAATAAATATAATGCTGCCTATAAATAAATAAGGCTGGATATTTTATACAGCCAGCGCTATCTAGCTCCAAACTAAGTTAAGCTTAAATTATGGCAATCACTTAACTGATACAATACTTATAGGCTCGGACTATATGGCATCCGGGTTTGTCAGGGACCGTTTTTTAACGATCCCTGACGAATCCGTCGCACAACCAAACATTTGAATTTTTCCTTCATCGACTATATACGATTCGAGGCCATCCGGCTCCGATTTTTACCTGAAAGCAACCGGGACATGCTCCGGATTCGCGGAATCGGGGAGACCCGGATGCCATATAGTCCTAGCCATATATTTTTTTTTCTGTAAGTGCATGGGCACTTATAATATAAAGAAAAACATTCACGCCCGGAACAAATATTTGTAGATCATACAAACATTTATTCCACGACGGGAATCGAACCCAAAACATCCTGAGTCATAGCCTGCTGTTTGCCCACGGCGCAATGAAGGTCGTCCTAATCCACGTCATAATTGATTGATCAAAGCGAGATCTCCAAATAAACTTGGGAAAATCGGCGTCGTATGTATTTATGTTTGTTTGTCCGAAGAGGACTTCCAAAGCGTTGATCCGATCATAGTGAAATTTAGTATGACGTTTGGTAATGACGGCATAATCCTGGTGTGACTAAATGAGTTACTACTACTTTGAAAAAAAAATCATTCCATTTAGTCCAACTTTCACGTTATTACAGAATAGTTTAACAATGTGGAAAAATTCAGTGCAAAAAGTCCAACTAGTTTAACTAATAGTTGAACTATAGGATCGATTTTAAAATACATAATATTAAGTTCAGCTGATTTTATTGGTAGTATTATTGGCCCAAATGACCATACCAGAATAATATTTTTTACGTAGGGTGGAGACTGGGCCCGTGGAGTTGGGTCCAAATGCCACTCGATCCGGCAGTTTACGCTGCGCTTTACAGTGCGTGGTCCCCACTCGACTCTTTCACTTAAAGAGATTTGTGATTTATTGACATCGATACTCGGTGAGACAGAGCTGTATAATTATGACCCATAACATAATATAGTTTATTTACTTTTATGCAGTAAAACAAAACCGTTTGTCGCAAAAAAAATCCTAGAAAAATTTTATGATAAAGATTTTTCATAACATACTAGCTCTTCGTCCATAACCATAGACAAAATAATAGTTACAACCTGAATTCTCACTACGAAAGGTTAAAAACTGATACATTTATTACTAGTATTTTTCAAACTTTCGTGATCACTGTACATAATTATTGATTAAAACGGGTATTTATCGCGTATGTACCTTTTTTATTTGTTATCGCGACGTTTTGACTGTTTTGCATGTGTCGTTATTACTACATAAGTACATTAATAGTACATTATGATATAAGTGCGTTAAGTTGAAAATTACAGCCGAGGCGATATTGCTAGCCCGAGCCGTAGGCGAGGACTACAAGAAAGCAGACGCTGTAATATCAAAGCGTACGTATGTCATACGACGTTTTATAACATATTTGCGAGGAAATAAATAAAACTCGGACTTTCTTAAACGAATAAGAATATAATACTCTTTATTGCACACCAACAAAATTAAAAATACAATAAAATATACAAAAATTAAGGTAAGTACAATGGGCGGTCTTATCGCTAAAAGCGATCTCTTCCAGACAACCTTTGGATGGACAGGACAAAACAAAATCAAAAAGACGGCGGTGTAAATACGAGTATATTCATAAACTTACATAAACTACCTATACTTACTAATAAACTAAATATATATACTTACAAATATAATAATATATACTTATATATAAACTACAATAAAGGAGATAAACATAACGATAAACTAGCAGTGCGTAGACAAAGAAAGGAAATGGTTGTATACCTTAGCTTTAAAGATAGGAAGAGATTTAGATGATCTAATAGAGAAAGGTAAAGCGTTCCACAGCCGCACAGCTTGAACTGTAAAGGAGTCACCATAAAATTGAGAACTGTGGACAGGGGTTTGGAGACTTAGAGCTTCAGATGAGCGTAGATTTCGATCATGCGCCTGGTGCAAGAACACAAAACGCTCCTTTAGATAGGATGGTGAAGAAGGATTGAAAAGAATGTTAACAAGAAGGGACAGAATATGTGCATTCCGGCGAAGACGGATAGGGAGCCACTTGAGTTTTGCGCGAAATTCTGAAACATGATCATATTTGTGCAAGCCAAATACGAACCGAATACAAAGATTTTGAAGGCGCTCAAGTTTGCTCAATTGGACTTCAGAAAGGTCGAGATAACTGACGTCGGCGTAATCTAAAATAGGGAGTAGAAGGGATTGTGCAAGCGTAATTTTGGTGGCGGTTGGTAAAAAGTTGCGAAGTCTTCGCAACGAGGCTGAGGACGCAAACATTTTTCGGCTGATCTCGGCAATACACGGCACCCACGATAGCTTGGTGTCCATAATAATGCCTAAGTTTTTCACCGTCTGACTGATACCTATCTGAGCCACATTAAAAACTACAGGTGGAAGTTGCTCAAACTTTAGCCGGGGAATCATTTTGTGGCTACCAATTATGATAGCTTGTGTCTTCTGTGGGTTTACTGTAAGGCCAAAGGATTTGCTCCAATCACAAATTCGGTCCAAATCTGAATTTATTATGCTGATTGCTCCGTTAATGTTATCAACCGTAGCTTGTGTATAAATTTGTAAATCATCTGCATACAGGTGGTAGGAAGAAGATAATTAATAAATCTTTAATAAATAATAATAATAAATGAATAAATCTTTAATCACTCGTTAAAACAGTTAGAAAATTTTGAACAATTAGCGACGCGCGTGCATAAGTGCTTTTTTTTAAGGCAAAGGCACGAAAACAGCCAGTATTACTAATAAAGTAAATTAATATTTTATTTGTTTTTGTTATAGATAAATGGTTGTAATTTATCGTCAAAATTAATTAAATTAAAAAATTAAATGTTTATTTTTATATTTTATCTCCCAAAGTTAATTTTATTCATAAAATGTTGACCACTTAACTGACATAAAAACTAATATATATGCTGAGATTTAAAAAGGTACCGTTCGTTTTAGACGAAGCATCTTGATAAAACGTACGTTTAACCTTATTAAAAAGAAACTCGTGCGTTTTACATTACAATAACGCACAAGTACGTAATGACATACATTATGATATTGAAATTGGTGAAATAAGAGAACCTTTACGATCAAATGTGTTATAAATATACATTACAATACGCAAGGGTTCGTCCACGCTCCCCGGACACCGAGCTGTCGACGGTTCCCGGTGGCGGTTTATAAATTAAATTATTCATTCAGACATTCGTTCAACTTGACATATAATCAGTAAATCAGACATTGTGCTCATGTATCCATTCTAATATTATAAATGCGAAAGGAACTCTGTTTGTTTGTTACCTTTTCATGACTAATCGGATGAAGGGATCGTTATGAAATTTAACAAGAAGATAGATTATAACCTTAAAAAGGGCATAGGCTATCTTTTGTCCCATAAAATAATCTTGAAAGGGGTGAAATAGGGGTTGAAAGTTTGTATGGGCACTCCATAATTCCATCACCTTAAGTTAGGGATCTGAAAATTCATATTTAGGTTTTTGGTACGCAATAAAGAAATAGGTACGTTTCAACTTTTTTGCAAAATCATCCCCAAAGGGAGAGGAGGGGAGGGGGTGGGTAAAGTAAAATTATGAGGTATTCTTTAGATGCACTCCCTATGTACAATTGATATATAGATAGATTGTGACCGGGATTGGGACATAGGCTACTTTTTACCCGACTGCGCAGGAGGGTAATGTTTTTATTAACAAACCATACGAGCGAAGCCGCGGGCGAGTCAGCTAGTCAGCTAGTTGACAATAAACTAAGCACTATAAAGTTCATTTTCAATTCCAAGTAACTGCGGGGCAATCTCACAAACAATGGCTCACCTGTTATCATGCCCCCTATGCCACCTGTACATGAGAGGACTTAAACCAGGTAGTAGAGAGGTGTGCAGGTCGCCCTCGATCGTTCCAACAAATATACACGTGAAATTGATATCATTGTTTTTCTAGAACAAACTAGTAGACCATGATCTCAACAATTGTTGAGATCATGGTCTACTTCTTACCGTCTTCTACCGTATAGCTTAGAAAATATTATTAAAAAAATAACAAGGCGTTCTCAAATAAGTCGCATTTAAATTTAATTTATTTGTACGAAAAGCAACAGCTGTTATCACATTAATATTATAAATGCAAAAGTTTGTATGTTTGTTTATTTATTTGTATGTTTGTTACTCAATCACGTCGTAACGACTGAACCGATTTCGATGAAATTTGGTGTGTACGTAGATTATAACCTGAATTAACACATATGCTACTTTTTGTTGATAAACAGCGCGAACGAAGCCACTGGCAGAAGCTAGTAACTTATACTTAAGATAGATTATTTATCAGATAGCCAGATACCAGATAATAGGTTTTCACGTTTAAACAATAATATAGATATATAAAAAATGTGAACAACTAATCGCCATCTCAAATTACATATACAATGTAGAAAACGTGCCTACTTATACTATTATTGTATTAATTATACTAATAATAACCACTAACAAAACAAAAAAATACATAATTATATTATTCATAATCTATGTCTATATCTAATAAAATAGTGTCACGAAATGAATAACCAAATAACATGACCTACAGTTTCATTCAAATGACAAGCAACGGGAGTTCATGTGAATTGGTTGATCTTTTAGAGGTAGAAATTTTAGAATCACTTAAGAATTCACGATTCAACCGCTGTCGAATCGAATTGACGCTCATGCAGAAATGGTCACAGTCCGTCCGGTACAGCTGATTGACTCTGTCACTTGCTCGCCACAAAAATGAGTTTTGCCTTAGTTATGTGAGCTATTAACCGTGAGTACCTACCTTAAAAATTAATGTTATTGAAATGAAATATAATACATTAATTACAATTAAAATGTTATGTATCTACTGATATTGTTAATAAAAAATGTTCGGTGTCATCTAGAATATGCTTCTCAAGTGTGGAACCCTGCCTATGAAATTTACATCGATAGACTTGAGGCTATACAAAGGAAATTTTTACGCTTTCTAAACTATAAAACAAGGACCTACCACTCGGACTATGTACTCAACTGTGCCAAGCAACACCTTGTTCCCCTTTATCTGCGACGAGAGTTTGTCGACATTTTATACCTATTGAAAATAATTAATTCTGCTGTCGATTGCCCGCCACTCCTTAGTAAGATACAATTTTATGCGCCTACCAGAACGTTTAGGAGAAGCAACCTATGTTATCTACCCGTAGTTTCTACGAATTATCGCCAAAATGCGTTTGTGTATCGTGCAAGGAAATTATTTAATCTATTGAGCAATGAGCATGACCTTGACCTGTTCAACTGCAGTATTTCATCTCTTAAAAAAAATTAATGATATCTTCTTTAATCGATTTAGGACATGTGTGACTGAGTGAGGATGAGTTTTTGATAACTAGTTTTGTAATATATCTACTTGTAAATTGAGTGAATGGCACCTGATTTGGTATCGTGAACGTGAGTGACCCGTACAGTGTTCGGTTAGATTTTGTCTTTTGTTATTTTGTTGTTGCTTGTTAGTATAATGTGATTCTATCAGTGGATACCTTTAAATGGCCTGTTTATTACTATTCACTGTAACTATTGTGTTTAATATATGCTGATGGTTTTCCTAAAATAAATAAATAGAAATAAAAAAATAAAAAGCATGTGTGCAATTCACACGTGGTAGAAGTGAAACCTTCAAGTACCACGTGCATGTGCTTGGGATCTACCGACTCACTCTCTTTCTCTCTCCTACTTTCTACCTTTGCTTATCTTTTTTCTCTCTCCCTCTTGCGTTGGAATATTGGACGCTACTCGTTGCTAACGCTCGCGCTGGCCTGTAACAGGTATACTACGTGCATGCGTTCAAGTGCCACGCATTCACTATCGCTCTGTCTCGTTCTATTCCCTCTCCCCAGGACCGTTGAACGTTTAACGCAACAGTGCTTTCATCGCATTAGAAGTTTCACTTCAAAAACATACTGACACGCATAAATTTGTGACCTTCATTATTGACAAAGCAGCTAACAGCAGTACAGCTGCAACCACTTGACATGTATGTAATTGATAGAGCGAAGCGAAGTCTCCAATTGCAAGTAAACTTGAAGTGATACAATAAAGTCCCGTTTAGAGCACGCGGCATAAATTTAGTATTTTGACACGAGCTCAAATAGTGTGTTCTCACCTTTTCATAGGCTTTGGTGTAGCGAGTAACATTGTGTGTCATAAATATTATGTTTTATTAAAGGTTGCCCTGAGTACAGACTACGAACGTCAGGTAAAAGTAGCGTTTTGCAGGGGTTACGTAATGTAATAACGTTTTGAACATGTTACCTTGGTGGGTACCCTGTTTTCTGTTTAATAAAGGCATTACGTTAATCGTAAAATACCTATATACCGTCTATTTTCCTTCACATAACCTGCTAAATTCAAATGAAATCACTTTCGGTTTTCATCGTATATCGGCTGCAGTTATTCGGGTCTGCTACAAATCACAGTCGTCTTCGGAATTCATCGGGCATTTTCGTTGTCCGTGATTTTTCATATCTATTCTTTCTTTCTATTTACTTTTTTCTTTCTTGTAATATGCAATAAAAAAAATATATATATTTGACTATCATCACCAAACCAATATCTCTATAGATCATATAGTATATAATATGGTTTTGATAAAAAAAATCTGCTGAAAAAGAAGTATGCTATTTTTGTCGGTACATAGAAATGATACATTTAAATCCTTTTCATAATGAACATTATAATTTTTTTTTTCAATGCTTTTTACCATATTGTTTTGATGATGATAATGTATAGCATTGTTCATTGTATACAAACATACCTATGTAGGTTGCATGTATTTGAAAATAATTGCTCGTGATTTTTCACATGTAAAATAGCAAGTGTGATATTACGGCATCATAATGAAAAATCATTGCCCGTAATTTTTCATCGAACCACCAATATATACCGAACGATAGGCGGGCGGCAGTAACTTGCTTACTTAGCAAGTTACTGCCGCCCGCCTATCGTTCGGTTCATGCCGTCCCTTTCACACAACAGGCGTGCGCCAGCAACTGACTCACGTAACAAGACTACTGGAAGACTTAAGAAACTTAAGACCTAATACCCACGCTGCTGGTTTAAAAAGAATTGTAATACGAGTTTCTCTAGTATTGTCATTAATTGTATTGTGATTTAAGAATTGAGACCTCCGTGGTGCCATGGGCGAAGAGCTGGCTGTGGCGCAGGAGGTTCGATTCGAATCCCGCCACGGAAAACATGTTTGTATGATCTGCAGATTTGTTCCGGGCTGGGTGTTTTTTTATAATTATAAGTTTGTATTTACAAAAAAAAAGTATAGAAGTATTGTATCAATTATCTGGTCCCATAATACAATCTTGACTTAGTTTGGGGATACATAGCGCAGTGTGAAAATATCCAAGATTATTGTTATATTTAGTGTCAAAACACTTGTATCCATTTTTACCAATCTGAAGTTTCTCCAAAAAAAGTTCAATATTCCTAACCCCGAAAATCTTTTGCCCTAATGATCGATTGATCAGGCACTTACAGTAAACAATTAGTACGGCGAATAAATTAGATCATCGGTCTTCGTTATAACAAACGATACATCCTGATCGATGGTCCGATTAATCGGCGCAAATTGATGGCTATCGACAAAAAATTGTGAACACAATATCATGTTTAGATGCGGTTTTTCAATAAAAATATTACCCTCCTTTTGCGCAGTTGGATAAAAAGTATTCTATGCCATTCCTGAGGATATAATCCATCGCCTTGCCGAATTTCATTACGATCAGCTTAGCCGTTTAGTCTTCAAAAGGTAACAAACAAACTAACAAATGAAACAATACTGGCATGACTACCAGCTATCAGAAGGGTGACTTGCAAGAATAAAAGAACTATGGACATTGAAATATTTTTTTATCTAGCCTATTCTGTCCCACTGCTGGGCAAAGGCCTCCTCCTCATCTCTCCACTAATCTCGATCTTGTACCAAATCCCACCAGTCCCTATAAAAGCCGTCCAAATCATCGCGCCACCGCTTCTTAGGCCTTCCACGGTGTCGCTTTCCATCCACAGGGCTCCATCCAGTTACGACCTTAGCCCACCTATTTGCTGGCATGCGGGAGACATGACCCGCTCAATCCCACTTCAACTTGGCAGCTTTTATATCGACATCAGCGATGCCGGTCCTTGATCGCAGCGAGGTGTTCCGAATCCTGTCTATTCTCTTGACACCCAAAATGCTGCGCTATATCGCTCTTTGGCAAACCCCGAGCCAGCCTGGATTTGAGATTCAGTCAGTGACCAAGACTGGGCACCGTAGGTTAGGACAGGCAGAATACACATGTCGATGAGTTGACGTTTTAGTGATAATGGAAGCTCGCCTTTCATGAATATCTTCATGGACCAGTAGTTCTTTTAGGTATTGAAACATATTTTCCACCAAATTTTCAAATTGAATATTATTTTTCTTACAGACTTTGGGCATAAGTTTAACAGACAATTTATCAGACGACAAAGTGCATTCCGAGTCGGTTACTGGCCTTTTTTATCAACCTTTTAGCCTAAATTTACAATATCATATCAAACTTCAAAACAAGGAGAAGGTTCTGAATTCATCAGAATCTTTTTTATGTAGGCTTCCTGATTACTCGTAGATGCCTGGACCAATTCGAGAAATTATTTTATTGGTTAAAATGGTATACTTCCGAGGTGGCCCCATTGGCACCAAGTCAGGATCTGATTAAGGGATCCCAAAAAAATCGAGGGCAACCCTCAAATTTTATAGGGACGCAATTCGGTTTACGTTTGTTATTACGTCAAAACTCATTTGCCCTGATTTGGAAATTATTTTTTGATTTGGATATACTTTCATATTGGTCTCATAGAAATTTAATTAAAATCAGTTCAGTAGTTTGATTAAGTCTGTTATATTGTTCTTAAAAATTTAGGCACTTGTAGGCATTATGTTTTGAGTATGTTTTTGAGATGAATGCGAAAACAAATTATTGCAAAAAAACATCTTAGTCAATTAATCAGTTTTAAAAAGAAATACATCTCAAATAAAACCAATCTAACTGATCTAACACATATAACTTCGCTGTATCTTGGCTAAAAGGCAAAGCTACCAGACGCAGTACTTCGATAGGTTCCAACGCTGTTCATATGCATGCGAATCGGCTCATAAACTATTTGCATAAATGTAAGACAATCCGTACATTCAATAAGATTCCTTGATACTGGAATATCCCATTTTGTAAGGGTTGACACCAAAACCCAACGAAGTATATTCTTCTATATTTACATATTTTTTTGTACGGCCACGCTTATCAAATACTGCCTCGTAGGTCACTCACCTTGTCTTGCAGAAACGTGCCCTACGATGCACTGCCTTGCGTCCATCAACTTGAGGCATGCAAGTGTAAACCCTCATGTGCCTGTAATTTTACCGGCAACCAAACCTTTCAAACCCTTCAATGCTGCTTTGCAAAATATTTTAAAACATCAAAGTTATAAAATGACAAGCTTTCGCCCGCTGCTTCACTCACGTGGTTTATCAATAAAAAGTAGATAGATTGATAGATAACTCTTTATTGAGTACCACCCAAACAAAAATAAATAATACAAAAATAAGTTTTAAGCTAGAATAAATAGGCAATACAATAGGTGGCCTTATCGTTTTTAAGCGATTTTTTCCAGGTAACCTTTGGATGGATCAAAATTTATATCTTTTGTCTCAATCCGGGTAAAAATCGTGAAAATTTAACAAACAGACGAAGAAACAGAGTTACTTTCGAATTTATAGTATTAGTATCGATACAATTTGAATTAGATAAAGTTTGCATATTTTTAGACAACATTATATCATATTTCTTATATTTTTCTATCAAAGGTTAACAATGAATATTATGAGACCTAGAAACCCCAATTAAACAGGAATACAACCCGCATCTTAGCTATTATCTTCGCCTCTTATCGACTACACATTTAGCATAGTAAATGTGGCGCCCCGGCTGCCGACACGTTCCTTGCCATGGCTACGCTCGGGGATGACTCTGGCATCAGTGAGACCTCGCTTAGGTTGAGTCCATTCACACATTTCGAAATTATAAAAATTACTCACTGGTATATAGTCTTAAAAAAGAGCGTAGACTATTACGGCCTATCCGCTAGTATATTGAAAGCCGCCGCAAAACCTTTAGCCAGCACAATCAGCCAATTGTGTAACGCATGCCAGCGTCAAGGAATTTATCCCACGGCGCTGAAAAAAGTTAAAATCTGCCCGCTATACAAGGGTAAAGGCAAGAAGACCGACACCAAATCTTACCGCCCCATATCTTTAGTGCCGGCCATTAGTAAGATTCTCGAGGTTGGGCTCAACAATAGGCTGCTCGCATTCGTAGCGGGCCGTGGTATCTTATCGGATAGACAGTATGCATATAGAGCGGGCCGCGCAACCACGGACCTGGTGCGCGAGGTGGTGTGGCGTGTACTGAGCGCGCGCGAGGCTGACCAGCGCGTCGCGTTGCTATGCTGTGACCTCTCGCTCGCGTTTGATACCGCTGACCACAATCTCATCGCCAACAAACTCCGGTTCTATGGAATCCGCGGTCCGGCGTTATCTTTACTCACCTCCTTCATGTCTGACAGACCTCAAGTGGTAGTGGGTGATGGGGGGCGCGTTACTTCATCAGAATTGGCGAATACCATAGGAGTTGCCCAGGGCTCGTGCTTGTCGAACACCTTGTTTAGCTTGCTCCTGAACGACCTACCCGGTATCGTCGAAAACGCCGAAATCTTCATGTACGCGGACGACGTTGCCGCGGTGATTACTGCACCCACCGATCGCGAACTGGAGCATGGGCTGAATGAGGTGGTGCGACAACTTGAGTCTTGGTTCAAATCTAACGGTCTGGCATTGAACCGGGATAAGACTTGCTACATAACATTCTCCCTAAATGGTAGGAGACCTTGTATTGATTGTTAATGTTTCAATAAACTTTCTAAACCTCTTTCACTTAAGGTTACCGCTGGGAATACCATGCTGAAACAAGTCCAAACTACGAAACTGTTGGGTTTTTACATGGACAGCTCGCTCGTGTGGGACACCCACATAGAGGAGCTATGCACAAGGCTCGGGAGGGCCTGTTTCGCATTACGGAGGCTGGCGAGCACCGCGTCCCGCGACGTGGTGCGCTCCTGCTATTTTGCTACCGTCCACAGCGCCGTCACCTACGGAGCCGAGCTGTGGGCGCGCGCCGCTGACACCCAGCGCGCCTTCGTGATGCAGAAGCGGGCTGTGCGCGCTATCGTGGTTGTCCCAGGAGATGTCTCATGTAGGGACATTTTTAAAGAATTAAAGATCCTACCTCTGCCATGTGAGCTTCTATACCAGGTGACATTGTTTACCTTTACAAATTTGGACTTGTTTCAGCGTCGTCGGGGCGTTAACAAATCCCGTGCCCTACGCAGTGACAAATTTCAGCATCATCTTGTAGCTCCGCCGCACAAACTGACCAAATCCTGTCGTAAAAAAAAAAAAGAGGTCTGCATATATCATGGGCCCATCGGTGTTCAATAGATTGCCAGGATCGATAAGAACAGCAGCGTCCGTGACTATATTCAAGAGCAGCCTTAAAAAGTGGTTGTTGAGTGAGATATTCTATAGTGTAGATGAGTTTTATGAACTACCTACACTATAGAATATCGCACCGCGACTAGTACAATTTTTTTAATGAATTTGAATTTTATTACAATTAAATTAATAACTTTATTGGTGTTAACTAATTATTATTTTTTTATAATAATTAGTTACTGTTGAAAATGACTTGTAACTATGGAGTTATTAATAAAGTATTGTATTGTATTGTATTGTAACAAAGGCTTACGTTTGTAGGCATTATCCTTCCTACGTGGTTAGGCTGTAGCTAATTTAATTGTTGTTAAAATAGCCATGTAGTAGAGCCACGGAATTGTGGCAGTGGCTTCAGTCACAGCTGTGTGACTAGACGTGACCGCAAGCTTCGGTGGATTCATAGTTTTTTTTCATCTCTTTATTAGCTGACCCACCCGCGGTTTCGCACGCGTGGTTTGTCAACAAAAACATTACCCTCTTTCTGCGCAGTCGAGTGAGAAGTAGCCTTTGTGTCAATCCTTTGTATCGATCATAACCCGACTTTGTTTTATTTATTTAAGTGAAACTTTTATTACATCGTCTCAAACTTTTTCGTCTGTGTGTTGCATGTCGCGTGACGGTCGGCCGCGGAGTAGGGATAAAGTCAAAGGCGCTCGTCAGAGCAGCCGAGGCCAATATGGCGGCGCCTATAGTTCGCATCAGCTGACCGTGTAGTGTATAGACTATTACTCATTTGTGCCAATGAAAATTTTTAATTAAATGTATATAATGTGAAACAAAGTTTCACTTTTACCGTAGTTTCATAAAACCACACAATCCTTTTTTATTTTATTTATAGTAATTAAGCCTGACGGTAAAACGGTATAACGACCTCCGTGGCGTAGTGGACGAATAGCCAGCTGAGACGCAGGAGGTAGCGGGTTTGATTCCCGCAGCGGAACAAATATGTGCACGATCTACAGATATTTCTATAAGTACTCGTAGGTATGTATTTACAGAAAAATATAGTACAAGCTCTGCTTAGTTTGGGGCTAGATGGCGATGTGTTAAATGTCTAACAAAATTCATTTATTTAAACGCTGCCACGAGTGGTAAAGTTTGCGAGGGCTTTAAGGCCTCGGGCAGCCATTATGTAAACTTTCAATGTCAAATTTAGTTGCTTTTTTCGAACTTTGTTTATAAAAAGTGCCAACCCTGTAGTAACCAAAACGTATAAGCATCGAAACGATATCGTAATTTATTGATACTGTTATCTCTGTACGCGTTTATTACGTGTTTCTAGGATATCCGAAGGTACAATTTTTGCTTTCTTCTGTATTTTCTTTAGCTTTGATGTGATGTGGGTGTTTAAGAGAGTGCGGTAAGAAAAGGGTTAATCTTTATAACCTACATACGTAAGTTTGGACAAGGTTTCAAAGATCTTTATGTCATTCATTGTGAATTATTTTTAAACTTGCGAGGTGAGACGCAGTGCAGAGCGTATCACACTCATCCTGATGAAGACTAACTCCATTGCAGTTAAACTACCTAACCTAACTTTCCTATTAAAAACACATGTCTGAATCGGTCCACCCGCTTGGGAATTAGGATAGCACAAAAACACACACAGGCAGACATATGTATCAAACTTATAACACTCCTCGTTTTGCGTCGGGGGCTAAAAAGCACAATCGGTTACATAGGGTTGAAATTGGCTTCATCATCAATCTATAACAGTCCACTGCTGGACGTAGGTCTCTCCCAGGGTGCGCCATTGAGCCCGATCCTCAGCTCTTTTGATCCAATCCTTGCCAGCCACAGCGTGCAAATCGTCACTCCATCTAGCCGGAGGGCATCCTATACCTCGGTTGCTTAGATGTGGTCTCCACTCCAGGGCCCGTAGCCAAATTACATTCGCTACGAATCTATTCGATTTCTACATACATTTGTTGTCGCTGTATCACGTGGTATTTTCTATAGCATGTGTCAAATCCCATACATTTTCGGACTTATCGACTAGCGTCATCGCTAATCGACTGTAACTTGGCTAAGCCCTCAGAACACGTTTACCCGGACGGTTATGTGGCAGATAAGACCGGCCCACTGCTACTTTAGTTTGCTGCCCCTCTGAGCTATGTCGATCACCTTGGTTCTCTGTCGGAAAACCTCGTTTCGGATTCTATCCTTCAGAGTATAACCCTTTCCATAGCTCGTTGAGCGACTTTCAATTTGTAGACCAGTCCCACAGTAGTGTCCACGTTTCGGCTGCGTAGGCACAGGTAGGACGCTCTAGTTGTATACTTTCATTTTTAGGCATTGTAGGATGGGTGACGGGAAGACCTGACGAAGTTTCCCAAACGCTGCCCAGCCCAGCTGAATTCGCTGGTTTACTTCTTTCTCGAGATTGTATCTACCAAATCGCAGAGTCTGCTTAAGATAGTCATACTCCTTCACAACCTCGAGAGGAGTTCCAGCAACTGCAATCGGCTCTGGGGTAACACGGTTATTGATCATGATCTTGGTTTTATCTAAGTTAATTTCCAGGCCGATGCGTCTAGAAGCAGCTGATAGGTTGTTCAGCATCTGTTGCAGTTCCTGCACCGGTTCCACCATTATGGCAATATCGTCAGCAAATTAAGTGCTTATAATAGTTAAAAGAAACTTATATTTCAATGCCTTGTACTCAAAGCAGTTAACCCCATAAATAACTCGAAAAATATTCAACTCTTTCAAAACTTCCGCGTATACATTTTTCCACTCGATTGAAATTAAAAAGAATCTGTTGATATGGAAATAAATCTTCTAAGAATTGTCGATGTAAGGCTTCTGCGAAACATAAAAACTAGGTATTATTTAACAGAAAAATTGACTTCTTTCATTTCATTGATTAATTGACATTCTATATGCCTGAGATAAACATCCGTGGATCACTTACTGGGTATGCAGACCTGTAAATATATCCCATAAAGGGGTGGTCAGTGACAAGTCCAAAATAAACGTTTGATTCGAATATTTTTTCTAATTCGATTCTAGGTCAACGGGAACTACCATATAGGTTTTCGACCCAAAACCTATAGGGTACTTCCGGTTGACCTAGAATTGTCAATTTTGTTTAAAGGCAAGGTCTTACAGCACAAGTAAAATAAAAATTCCAAAAATAAAAAAAGTTGAAAATTAAGGTTAATTTTGGTACTTACAAGTTTACGCGAAAATCTAAATTTGCCCATATCTTTTTATTGTGTTGACTCAGGACCTTTATTTATATACACCTAATAGGGACTATTATTTCAGTACTACAGTCTTTTCTATTACTTCAGTATCTGGTATAAATTTAAACTTGCTAGGTCCACCAGTTCCTGAGAAAATCGGCGGTGAGACAAACCGACAGACGGACAAGAGGGTCTTATAAGGGTTCCTTTTTTTACCTTTTAAGGTACCTATTACGGAACCCTAAAAACAACAGAAATGTTTAGTGGGCGGTATTATCTCTTAAAGCGATTTCTCCAGACAACCTTAGAACTTTTTGGAAGAAAAGATTGATGATAAAAAAATAATGAACAGAATAGTAAATATATAATATAAAATGGCACAAGATATTTTATTTGTTGCTGTTTAATTTAATTGTCACAAAATGATAAACTTCTAAAGAAATTCTCGAGTATTAAATAAGATCAGTAAAAGTGAGAGGTTTCCTTTAATAATTCGACCTTTGATTAAAGTGGTAAATTGATAAATTGTGCGTAACAATGAGGACTATAACGACATTCACATCTTATGATTTGCCGTTGCTGACGGCATACGAATCGGTCTTTCCCGGCGCACCAATAGATGTTTCATATCAATCAAATTATAAAAAAAAAATTGCCACTCCGGGATTGCTGACAGAAGTGAACATTTGAACAATTACAAGTGTCGCGAGTTCAATGGTTTTTTTCCTATCTCAAAAAATGCGCAACGCGCCTAAAGAAGTTTTCACTTCAAAAACAATTAAAACTTGCACTTTAAAATCATGGATTGTATTTTCATCTCTTTTTTTATTATATCCTCCATAGGACTTCCACTGCTGAAGGAATTTTGTGCAGCCTGCACCCAAAGCCTCCCAACAACTTTAATCAGCTCGTCTTTTTATATAACGAGGGGACGTCCTACGCTGCGTTTTCAAGTGCGTGATCTCCACTCTAGAACCTTTCTGCTACAACAGTCCTCAGTTGTCAGTGTCAGTGACTTGATTAAAAGGCTCCTCATTCCCTTAATCATGAAAAACAGTAATTTTACCTTATCTTTATCAAAACAGAAAAACATGAACATACATGATGCGAGCACTCGGGATACTGCGCAAAACCACATTAAACCTTATGGGAATGCGAGTTAACTGCAAAAGTTACGACATTAATTACTGTTAATAACATTCTAATACACTTACCAAGCAATTCCATGGACCAAGGAAGCTGGAGTGATAGTGTACAGGGTGATTTATCAAAACAAAACAAAGTCACTAGCAAGTTGATTTTAACAAATTAAAAAAAAAACGAGTTTAATACAAAAAACATCTATAGTATTTTTCAAACCTTCGCGATCACTGTACATACATTACTGATTAAAACGGGTATTTATCGCGTAAGTATCTTTTTTACTCATTATCCCGACGTTTCGACTATGTTGCAACAGCCGTGGTTGCGGGTAGACTGGATTATTTGGCGCTACCGTCGAGAAATGATGGCAGCTACAGCAACTACCCTCACTTAGTCTTCAGAATTAGAAGTTACTGTTTTACAATAATAGTAATATGTGGGTAGATCTGTATTTGAAAAACCAATAATCGGACCAATGCATTTAGTTATACCGTACCGAGCATGCAACGAAAGGAATGTATACCATCACTAGCTTCCGCCCGCGGCTTCGCACGCGTGTTTTGTCACTGAAAAGTAGTATATGTGTTAATCCAGTTCATAATCTATCGACATACAAAATTTCAATTAAATTGGTTTAGCCGTTATGACTAAACCTAAGCTAAAGTTATTTTGCCTCTCTATTTTTTATTTTATCTCTATTTTTTGGCACAACCACTTTCTCCACACTACACAAAGGTTAGCTGGAAGAAAATGCTAATTAGCATATTGTTCGCCTATGCACTATTTTATAGTGGAATAAAGAATTTTCTAATCTAATCTAATCTATGACTTGATTCAGTAACAAACAAACAAACATCTGAACTTTCGCATTTATAATATTAGAGTGATATCAGCTATCAGTCCACTGCTGAACATAGGCATCCCATATACATTTTCAGAGCAACTTGTGGGGCCTACACCCCACTGCTCCCAGCAACCTTTACTGACTTATGTCTTCCATTACTTTGTTAATTTTGATCCTGGATTGATGAATCAGCCTGTATACCAAGTAGTACAAACTTCTATGAGATTACTGCATGGCGAGCCAAATCACTGCAAATTAGATTTTATGGCAGTAAGTTATGGATTAAAATAGCTTGTTACCACATAAGTCACCAAGTTTCACAGAGTACAATCGTGTGAAATAGTGTTTCTTGTCATGAACGGTTCAAAGTGTATGGGTACTGGTGAATGAATGAATGAATGGAAATACTTTATTCTACACCATAAAAGAAACAAACATAAATACAAATCACAAAGGCAAAATGCACAAGCAGCATTGTTATGATTGATGCCCGTAAACTACAGGCACATGAGGGTTATAATGCTTTGTTATAGGCGATGGTAATCATTTAACATCAGGCGGGCCATTTGTTTGTTCCATCTTCAGGTCTATACCAAGTAACATTTTAACAAAAATAAAATTGAATTCAGACAATCATTGACATCAGTTGACAAGGCACAGATTTATCCACCCAGATGCCTTTCCAAATTGAAAAGAATGATAATTTTCTCATAGATTCCATCATCAGATTTTGACCAAATTTATATTGGACTACCCTTTTTTTGTATTTATTTATTTATACATATACAAAAAGCAACAACAGATACAAAAAGCTGGTTACATACACATTGATTCGATGATGTCTTAAAACCTATACTAGGTTTGTCCAGACACCAGGTTCTCGATAATGTGGGTTCTGGTCAAAAGTATGTTATTCTTAATAGTAGGCATTTATTACAAAATTTGATCCAATAGCGTGCGAACGCACACATTCACGAGGAAAACAACATACCCGTCAGGTGAGTTGAATTGAACGAGTCCTTGAAGTAGGTAGGTACAAAAAAATCTTTAAAAAAAAAATTGAAAACGGCCTACGTGGTAAAGAATTATTGCTGAGCATAAAAACATACATAAAAAACAACTGTCGAATTGAGAACATCTGCCTTTTTATACTCGTAAAGTCGGTTATAATAAGACTGCAATGCGTTGAAAAATGCGTTCAGGGTTAAAATGCAAGTTTCGGAGCACTCTGTTATGGTAAATTTTATTAATAAAACTGTAAGGCAAAGGTCTCCCTTCCTTCCTTCCACTCTACTTTATCATACGCGTATGTGGTTCAGTCTTCCATATAAGAGTCGAGTTCGTCTTTCCATCGGCGTCGCGGTCTGCATCCTCGTTTTGTCTTTTGCAATCCACTCGGTGTTGGATTTTGCCCATAACTCCTCCGATATGCGGTAGACATGGCCGGCTCAGTCCCACTTTGATTTAGTATACTATTAATAAAATTACTTAGTTTAGTTCGTGTTTTTATCATCATTTTCTTGTACTCTGTAACTTAGTAAGTCTATTTCCTTCTTGCAATTCTATGAATTCCCTTGTGACTGTGACTGTACCCGGCCATAAACAACTAAAACTATCCGGCAAGCAGTAACCGCTCTGCCATGCGCCTAATTAGAACTTAACCCTAATTCCTGCGGGTTCCGTATCCGTATTGTTAAGATGTATCCGGTATTAATATAAGGAAGTTCAGCCTAGTGGAATCTTGGAAGCATTCTCATCAACATTATATCATAAGACGTCCACTGCTGAATATACTAGGCCTCCACATAGATTTCCATGGCGATATTGTGCGGTCTGTGTGCAACGGCTCCCAGCAACCTTTATCAGCAATTTTTTTCATCTAGTGTGGAACCGTCTTACGGTGCGCTTTCCAGTGCCTGGTCTCCACTCATGAACCTTTCTGCCCCAACGGCCTTCAGTTCTTTGAGCTATGTGCTATGTGCCTCACCAACTACAATTTCGGCTTACTTATTATCTGGGCTATTCCAGTGCCTAGTTTGCCTACGAATTTCCTCATTTCTGATTTGAGGAACACCATCCCTCTCCATAGCATGCTGAGCAACCTTGAGCTTTCTTATAAGGCCCATTGTAAGAGACCACTTTTCTGTGCTATATGTCATCGCTGGTAAACCACACTGATCAAAGTGTCTCGTCTTCAGATACTGAGGTATTTTGGACGAGAAGACGCCTCAAGTTTTCCGAACACTGCCCAGCCGAATTGGATTCGTCGACTGACCTCTTTCTCGAAGTTGGGCCTGCCCAACTAGAATCTAATAACGCTTTATCTACACCCACATGATGTAAGCCCATAACAGCTTAACCATTTTCAGACATTCATACCACCTAAATAATAAGAGCTATTTCTGTTTAACCCTCATCAAACATTAACAGACTCATTATCCTATAGGCCAGAATTCCCAGATGCTCTATCCCGTAAAGCCTTGGTTTCTATAAAACGGTGACCGTTAGTTTATGGTCGTAAATTCGCATGAGCTTGTAGCCAATTTATTGATTGAGCCAAGCGAGATCTCCAAATCAACTTGGACAAATCGGCGTTGTATGTATGTATGTTTGTTTGTCCGAGGATAACTTTCGAAGCGTTTATCCGATCATCGTGAAATTTGGTATATAGATAGGTAATGATGGCACAATTTTGGTATGACTCATTGAGCTAAAAATGTTGGGGGGGGGGGGGGGGGGTATTGAGATATTGGGGTTCCAGAGGGGTAAAAAAAATTAAAATGAGACTATTGGGTCAAATGAGACGTCAAATGAAAGGTCGTCATTAGTAAATTTCGACACTGTTTTTACTTTTATTAAACTTTTGTAGTTTTTGAGTTATTAGCCATAATAGAAACTAAACTTCACAATTCTCAGGGTTCACCAGTGACTCTACAATGCTGTAATTTGGTATGCGTGTAGCTTATGTTTCACAAATATAGGCAAAAGTCTGAAATCTAGAATAACTGCAATTTGTACCCAAAAAAGTGTAACCAAAATACATGAACTCCCGTTGCCTGTAATTTGAATGAAACTTTAGGTCAAGTTATTTGGTTTTTATTTCGTGGCACTATTTTGATAGTCAAAGATTACGAATAATATTTTTTTTGTTTTTATGGTAGACTCGCGAGATCTCAGTTCGGGGCGAACCACTAGTTATATACCTTCACTACAGAATTGTTTTAATTAAAGACCAATTAAAAAAAACATCAATAACCCAGTCCATTCTTAGGTTGCCTGGAAGAGATCGCTCACAACAACAAGACCGCCGATTGTACTTCGCAATATAATTAAGTATTTATTTTATCCTTAGTATTATGTTATATAGTTTTATGTGGTGTTCAGGCATATCCTGTATTTTTTGAACCGGTCCAGAATGGAATATCCGCTCATTTCATTTTTCCACAGACAAATTACTTAATCTTGGCGGTAATTTTCAACTCAGACTCGAGATACAAGATATTTATTTGCATAAACAAGGTCATTACATTAAGGTCTAACTAGGTAATGGCACTTTATACTTGTTTGCCCTTTCCGAGCATCGCAAACTACCGAGGACGCTTTTTTAAAATAAAAAGGATTGTGTGGTTTTATGAAACCACGGTAAAAGTGAAACTTTGTTTCACATTATAGACATTTTTCCTCGTTGGCACAAATGAGTAATAGTCTATACACTACACGGTCAGCTGATGCAAACTATAGGCACCGCCATATTGGCCTCGGCTGCTCTGGCGAGCGCCTTTCACCTTATCCCTACTCCGCGGCCGACCGTCACGCGACATGCAACACACAGACGAAAAAGTTTGAGACGATGTAATAAAAGTTTCACTTTAAAAAGGTGGGGGGACTCTGTTAGTAACAAAGGAATTTGAACAAGTAGTCAGTGTGTTATTTGACTTTGACAGTACCTACGTCATGCCATTTACAGCTCTCAGTCACGGAGAAATGGCAAAGAACCGACCGCTGTATGCAAGTAACCCCATTAAAAAATATTTATTTACGTCAACGTAATCTTTATCTTTATTTGTTAATTAGTAAGCTTAAGAAACTTGGCGAGGACACAGAACAAATTATAATTGACATTGTAATTATTTATGTGGCAAGGTTGAAAATCGAGTGCAGCAAGTCCTCAGAGGCAGTCGCCGCTTCAAAACATAATAATAAAATGGATCAGGTTGAAGATTAGTTTTGTGACCTCGTTGCAATTAATATACCTTATCTAAAACTATGTAACAATATGTACATAATCCTTTAGATTCTAGACCTAGAGTTCAGACAAAACAACGTTAGTTTGAACGGTTAATAAATACATAAATAAATATTGCTGGACATTTCACACAGCGCTATCTAGCCCCAAACTAAGCAGAGCTTGTGCAGCAGTGTGTACTATGGGAACCAAATAACTGATATAATACTTACATACTTTTTTTTTGTAAATACATACTTATAATATATAGAAAAACATCATCAAACATCATCATGCAAACATTTGTTTCGCGGCGGGAATCGAACCCGCTACCTCCAGCGTCTCAGCCGCCTCAGCTATTCGCCCACTGCGCCACGGATGTCAACGCAGGTTAATATTCATAATGTGTTTATATAATATTTTACCCAATACTAGTGGTTCGCCCCAAACTGAGATCTCGCGAATCTCCCATAAAAAAACGAAAAAATATTATGTGTAATCTTTGATCTTATCAAAATAGTGCCAGGAAATGGATATCCAACCAACTTGGTCTACAGTTTCGTTCAAAATACAGGTTACGGGAGTTCATGTTAATTAGTTCCACTTTTTTGGGGTAGAAATTGTAGAAAATATGGATTTCAAACTTTTGCCTATATTTGTGACACTTAAACTACACGAATACCAAATTTCAGAACTGTGGGGTCACTGGTGTAGCCTGTGGATTTCGTCAAAGTTCAGTTTTTATTATTGCTAATAACTCAAAAACTACAAAGATTAAACTAAAATAAAAACGAGATCGAATTGTACTAATGAAGACCTTTTATTAAATGCCCCATTTGTGATTGTTTTTCCATCCATATTATCCATACTTATAAATTCGAAAGTAACTCTTTTTTTCACGACTAAATGGCTGAACGGATCGTAATTATATTTAGCAAGAAGATAGATTATACGCTTGAGAAGGACATAAGCTATTTTTTGTTTAAAAAAATAATCTTGAAGGGGGTGAAATAGGGGTTGAAATTTTGTATGGGCAATCCATAATTCCTTAAGTTAGGGATCTGAAAATTAATATTTAGGCTTTTGGTAAGAAACAAAGAAATATATAACCTGACGACCTCCGTGGCGCAGTGGGCGAACAGCCGGCTGAGACGCTGGAGGTAGTGGGTTCGATTCCCGCCGCGGAACAAATGTTTGCATGATCTACAGATATTTGTTCCGGGTCTGGTTGTTTTTCTATATATTATAAGTATGTATTTACAAAAAAAAAGTATAAAGTATTCTATCAGTTATCTGGTTCCCATAGTACAAGCTCTGCTTAGTTTGGGGCTAGATAGTGCTGTGTGAAATGTCCAGCAATATTTAATTTAATTTAATTTAATTTATATATTTCAACTTTTTTGCAAAATCATCTCTATAGGGGTGGGGTGGGGTGAGGGGGGGAGGAGGTAAGGGGTTAAAACTATGAAGTATATTTTTTAGATGCACTCCCTGTTGCAGTTGGTATTAGATATATTGTCACCGGGATTGGGACATAGGCTACTTTTTACCGGACTGCGCAGAAGGAGGGTAATGTTTTTATTGACAAACCACGCGTGCGAAGCCGCGAGCGGTTTAGCTAGTGTATAAATACGTGAAGATAAAACTTTTTACCCCTTGTTCAGATTATTGCCCGCACGGAGGAGTGTAAGATTTGACATAGTTAAAAGTTTTTATGGAGAAGGAGGGGCGCGTGATTTAATTATGTTACAAAAAATATATTGTAGAATTTTGAGCACTGCGCACTGGCAAATAGTTTTATTAACTATAGAATAGAGTAATATTTTATTTGCAATATACTTAAATTTAATCCCTAAAAAACAAATAAAAACAAGTAAAGTAAAAAGAACACATAAATCACAAATCTTCATTTATGCACAAGGTATAATAGTCCTTAACTCAGCATGCGCTGGTTGCAACAACCAGCGCTGGTCTTCCGTTAAGGTCTTTACTTGTTGCGGAGATGTTATGTTTAAAAGAACAGAATAACAGAACAAACAAAATAAAATAAAAGTGTGATATAAAGAAATATAAATCAAAAAACCAACGATTAAAATAAGTTAAATAACATACATCAGTGGCACTTTCTTTATAGCAAATCAATACCTCAAAAACTACTCTCACAATCGGGTAAAAACTAGAGATGGACCGAGTATGAATTTGGCCGACTAACCGATTGGCCAACTAGCCAGTTGAAACTAGCATTTGGTGGAGTTTGGGTGACATATGCAATGTCCGTGGCAATAACTTCTTTCATTTTGCCCTATTATTATTTAGTAACTCAAGCTAACTAGTGGTTCGCCCCGAACTGAGATATCGCGTGTCTAATAGTGCCACGAAATTCATGACCAATTTACGTGACCTACAGTTTCTTTCAAATGACAAGTAACGGGAGTTTATGTTAATTGGTTAACCTTTTTTTCCTGTATTTGTGTACCAAATTTCAGCAATGTGGGGTCACTGGTGTACCCTGTGAATTTCGTCAAAGATCAGTTTTTATGATGGCTAACAACTCAATAACTACAAGGACTAAACTAAAAATCGAAACGGGGTTGAAATTTATTAATAAAGACCTTTCATTAAACGTCCCATTTAAACTAATAGTCTCATTTTGCATTTTTTACCCCTCTTGAACCCTAGTATCTAAACACATTTTTAGCCCACATTTTTAGCGCATTTAATCACACCAGGATTGTGCTTTTATTACCTACCTATAATATCAAATTTCCCGATGCTTCGAATGCTTCGAAAGTTATCCAAGGACAAACATACAACGCCGATTCGTCCCAATTATATAGAAGATCTCGCTTCGCTCGATTAAAAATATGCAATAAAATTATTACATATTACAAGAAAATAGTTCGTGAAGCGATTGAAATCAAGAAATATCAAAATTTCAATCGGGAAGATGGTTATAAACTCAGCGTCCTGGAACCCGGTGATTGCTAGGTGTGCGCGTCGTGATCGGTCGTCTCAGTGCATAGATACGGTTAGTTTAGTGTGTACGTCTATATGAACGAGGACATTTCTGATTCTGAAGACCAAGTGGGGGTAGTTGCGGCAGCTGCCATCACTTCTCGACGGTAGCTCCAAGTACTCCAGTCAAACCGTGACCATGCCTGTTGCAACACAGCCGAAACGTCTGGATAACAAATTAAAAAGGTACATATGCGATAAATACCCATTTTAATCAATATTATATGCAATAAAAGTTACGATTTCATTTCAATATCTCTATTTTATACACAGAAATATGAATAAAGTAATGGGCTGACTGGTCGGCCCTTTTTGCCATCTAGTCGATATGGCCGGATACAGCGACTAGTCGGACCTATTGATCCCACATGACAGTACGGTCTCAATTCCACTGACTTAAGTGACAAAAACTATGGGACAGTTCGGCTACATTTGGGTTCCGTATACCGTCATTATGCCGTAATCAGAGTTCCGTCTTCATCCGAACTCGGTGATTGATCGAACCCGCGTCAGTATTGTGAGGTTTCTTACATTTGCGGCCATTTTTCTTATCGGTTTTTCTTTTTGTCGGCCTATGTAACCTAGTATTTTGTATTGATTTGCTCTATTTATTATTCCCGATAAGCAGTTGGACTCTTGAATATCACGTGGGGAAGATTTGATTGACTTCAGATTGACCTTTTTAACATTGGTATGAGTTGAAAATAGGGTGTTTGATAATATACGCACAAAAATGAAAGGGGTTATTTTAATGAGCATAATAAATAAATTTGTGAAATGTTTACCATAGAAATATGAAATTTATTTTGACATGTAAAAACAAACACTTTTTTAAACTTATGTTGTGCTATTGCATAATGCTTGCCATCTAATCACAGATACTGTATTGGTGATGTCTCGAGATATCTGTTGTTGTACCTTTCTAACCCAAACCCGCAGCCATTTCCGAAAGAGATATCAAATCGGCCTTTATGTTTGGATGTCGATTGCAAGAGTAGGCAGTAAGTTTTATATCGAAGTAATCACCTAAACTTAGTCGATTTTATTTAAAATTTGATAATATAACTAGTAGTTTTTTTTCGAGAAATCTGTTTTTATGTCATGAGAAACCGTCACTTGAATATCGTCAGTTTATTACCAAATACCCTGTATACTAAATATTTCAGAACAATTAAGTCGTATTTTATTTAGAAAAAAGCCTAGCTTTAAATTTTAATTTTGTATGATAGTTGGTAAGAAATACAGGAAATATCCAGATTACATTTGGATACGCTTTCACTGTAGATTGCTACAAGGCAAGTTGAGCGATCTATAGATTGTTTGCAACAGTCTTTAGAAAAATCAATGTTTCTTATAAATAATTTGTATGTACGTATATTCTATAGTTAAAGGAATAATTATACTTTAGCTTTAGTTTTATTTCTGATGACTTGAGACTTATTAGAAAATAGTATAATCAATTGAAAATCAGAAATATAGCTTCAGTTTACAGAACAGAAGGTGCAATTAAGAACGTACCCAATCGAAGACGATCAGATAGAGTAATCCATCTTAACTTTGCGATTGGCACCCACTGAACCGCTCACAAATTTATACTAAGCCCGGCTTGCAAAACGGTCCCTAAACGTATTTACCGACTAAACATGTTTCAATTTGTATGATTTATAATAAAAATAAATAAATAAATATTACTGGACATTTCACACAACGCTATCTAGCCCCAAACTAAGCAGAGCTTGTACTATGGGAACCAGATAATTGGTAGAATACTTATTTACATTTTTTTTTGTAAATACATACTTATAATATATAGAAGAACATCCAGACCCGGAACAAATATCTTTAGATCATGCAAACATTTGTTGCGCAGCGGGAATCGAACCCATTACCTCCTGCGACTCAGCCGGCTATTCGCCCACTGCGCCACGGAGGTCGTCAAATACTCTTTAAAATTGGAATGTCTATAAAGATTTGACTACTCCTAAAATCATATTTAGCCACTAAATAAGTTTAGGCATTGTTGCACAAGTAGCCATAAGTGACAGTTTATAGGACTACACACTTGACCATTTAACCAAAATTCGTTAATAAGCGCATCACTTGACCAATTTGGTAATTTTTTAATTGTTCATAATAGTCCCAGTAACAATTCCCTTATCTTACGCCTTTAAATAAACGATCCTACCAACAAAATATTTTATTAAGCTGAAAAGAACAGATACTACACTTTGATCTTAGCCAAAACGCCGAGAAGTTCGGTTAAGCTCTCACGGCCTCAGAGGCCAACAGCGAGATTAGTCCATTCGAAAAAAAAAAATATTTTATTACTAGCCCGGCAGAGACGTCGCACGTGTGGTTTGTAAATAAAAACATTACACTCCTTCTGCGCAGTCGGATAAATAGTAGAATAGAATAGAAAACGCTTTATTGTATCATCACCATCATCATCAACCTATAGCAGTCCACTGCTGGACGAAGTATAGGACGCCCTCCGGCTAGATGGAGTGACGATTTGCGCGCTGTGGCTGGCAAGGATTGGATCGGAAGAGCTGAGGATCAGGCTCAATGGCGCACCCTGGGAGAGACCTACGTACAGCTTTATTGTATACCACACTTAAATTAACAAATCATATTTAAAACACTTAAAACCAGATACGATCGTACAATTTGCGGTCTTATTGCTAAAAGCGATCTCTTCCACAACCTTTGGATGGAGTGGATTTTACGAGAATGTACGATTAGCTTATGTTTTAATCCAAATCCTAATCTATCTATATTGACTGCCACCGTGGCGCAGTGGGCGCATAGCCGGCTGACACGCAGGAGGTAGCGGGTTCGATTCCCGCCGCGGAACAAATGTTTGCATGATCTACATATATTTGTTCCGTGTCTGGGTGTTTTTCTATATATTATAAGTATGTATTTACAAAAAAAATGTATGTATGTATTCTATCAGTTATCTAGTTCCCATAGTACAAGCTCTGCTTAGTTTGGGGCTAAATAGCGCTGTGTGAAATCTCCAGCGATATTTATTTATTTATTTTATATTTATATACCAAATTTCATAGAAATCGGTTCAGCCGTTCTTAAGTTATAAATTGTATAACTAACCCGACTTTGTTTTATATATTTAGATTTATAAAGATAATTAAATACTCTAATAAAAAAAATGTAAATTATCACGTCACTTTGTAACATTCTATCGTGTTATTTAATACATAGAATAATATTTTAATAATGGAAATAAAGATATGGCAGAAACTGGATAAAAAGTCTGAAGATCGGGCTCTGTGGCACACATTGGGAGAGACCTACTGCCACCAGCTGACTGCAATAGATAAACGATGATGAGATAAAGCTTTTGACGCAAAAACTGTGCAACTTTTATATAATTACTAGCTGTTGCCCGCGACTTCATACGCGTTACATACAAAATGTGTAGGTAACCTGGACATAAAGCTAAACTCGCTGTTGCAACTTGACTAGACACCCAATTTTTATCCTATCGAAACTGATGTATGAGTTAAAAGGTAATCCAGGTTATAATCTACGTATATACCAAATGTAATTGAAATCGGTTTAGCCGTTACGACGTGATTGAGTAACAAACAAAAATCCAAAGTTAGTGTGATGTTAATGTTGTAAAGATTATTGAATTATGAATTTGATGAAAACGCGGATGCTACGAGTTAAACCAAGCCATGTTGTTTAGATCCAACAATGATAGCAAAACTACGTCGAGACGTCTAGTTTTTTACAAGCTTTTTATTAACTTGCAATGTATATATATCTTTAATAATGTGTAAATAAATAAAAAAATAATAATAATAATAAATTCCAGGGAGGTAAAGGTGACGCTTTTTAAAGCCTACTGTCAGTCACTTTACACCTGCAGCCTGTGGGTAGCCTATACGCAAAGGGCGTACAACGCGCTGCGCGTACAGTATAACAATGGGTTCAGAGTGCTGATGGGGTTGCCACGTTTCTGCAGTGCATCAGGTATGTTCAGTGAGGCGCACACGGATGGGTTCCACGCCATTATAAGAAAGCGGTGTGCGTCGCTCTTGAAACGCCTGCGTGGTAGCCCCAACATCATTCTGAGCACATTTGCGGACAGGTGGGACTCTCCGTTTCTGGGGCACTGGTTAAGCCTCCATGCAACCCCCTTATAAGGGACGTTGCCCCAGTCACTGATAGTCCCTCGTGTCCGCGAACGTGTATGTTTGTATGTGCCTTTTTAATTATAATTAAATTTTTCGGTGTAATTTTATTTTTATTAATTTTATTTGATTTAATTTAATTTTGTTTGATTTAATTTAATTTTGTTTGATTTAATTTGATTTGATTTAATTTATTTTGATTTGATTTTGTTTAATTTGATTTTATTAATTTAATTTTAATTTTATTTATGAGTCAATGGCTTGAAATAAACAATTTTTATTTTTTTATTTTTTTTATTTTTATAAATATGGCTAGACATTTCACACAGCGCTATCTAGCCCCAAACTAAGCAGAGCTTGTACTATGGGAACCAAATAACTGATAGACTACTTATATACTTTTTTTTTGTAAATACATACTTTTAATAATAGAAAAACATCCAGACCCGGAACAAATATCTGTAAATCATACAAACATTTGTTCCGCGGTGGGAATCGAACCCGCTACCTTCTGTGTCTCAGCCGGCTAATCGCCCACTGCGCCACGGAGGTCGTCAAAAACATCCAAACTTTCATATTTATGATATTAGTGTGATAATTGGTCTTTTAACTTTAAAACCTACGCTTTCTATCTTAATTAAAGACTTGGCCAAACCATTATTAAAAGTACTGAGAATCAATTAAATAGAGAGATTGGCTACGATTCTGTTTACTAACTAAAATTACAAATAATACTTTCTTGTTTCGTTCAAATTAAAGACTGAATTAGCATCCTCAATCCGAATCGAAATTAGGAATCGCCACCAACTGGTTCATATTTACCCATATCAGCCGAGGACGTACTAAACATGGTATTATTAATCAAGGAAAACGTACTCTTAGTTCAGCCGGGGGTAATAATTTCATTTGATCCCATTCATTATCGGATTAGATGGAGCCCAAACACTTGGGATTATTTTGATCCTATGCGTACCTATGGTAAGTCCTATTTTTGTACATGTGGATTTATCACAGTAATATTAATATGCGAAAGTTTGGATCTTTGTTTATTTATTTGTTTGTTATTCAATCACGTCCTAACGGCGGAACCGATTTTTATGTAATTTGGTATGTACATACTTAGATTATAACCTGGATTAACACATAGACTACTTTTTATCCCATAAATCAGAACCCATGGGATAAAAATGGTGTGTCAAGTCAAGTTGTAACAGCGAGTTTAGCGTTATTTCTAGGTTACCTACACATTTAGTAGTGTAACGCGTACGAAGTTGCAGGCGACAGCTAGTTATTAATAGTTTTGATAGAGTTAGTATCTTCTTCAGTATTGTTCTGCCAGATGGGCAATTAGATCATACTTTTTAAATAAAATCAAGCCTTAACACCTCTGGGCCCGTAGCCAAATGTCATTCGCCACGAATCTATTCGACTTCTACATACATTTGTTGTCGCTGAATGACGTCATATTTCTATAGCAGGTGTCAAATCCCATACATTTTCGGACGTATCGACTAGCGTCATCGCTAATCGACTGTAACTTGGCTAAGCCCTCTGGTGTTAGAGTTTTTAGATCGATGGATTAATTTATTAAATTACTAACTGACCCGCCCGCGGCTTCGCACGGGTGGGGTTTCAAGTTAACAATACCCTCATTTTGTGCAGTTAGCTGAAAAGTAGCCTATGTCCTTTCCCAGGATATAATCTATTTCCTTGCAAAATTGCATTACAGACGTGGGTTTGATTCTCGCTGTGGAACAAATGTATTTTTATATATTTTATGTATGTATTTATAAAATAAAAAGTATATAAGTATTCTATCAATTATCTGGTTTCAATAGTACAAGCTCTGCTTAGTTTGGGGCTAGATAGCGCTGTGTGAAATGTCCAGCAATATTTATATTTATAAGTCTTTGATGTTCATTAAACTAGGGGTGTCGTGGCGCGGGGAGCTCTCCATTGAGCGCTTGATGGCACAGAGGAAGGTTGACGGCAAAAGAGCGCGTGGCAGATCGCCTATGAGATGGACGGATCAAATAAAGGCTGCCATAGATGTTCCTTTGAACGAATGTGCTAGAAAAGCAGCAGTGCGAGAGGAGTGGCGAAGGGTAGTTAAGCGCGCCACAACCCTGACATGACGACCACGACCACTCTGCCAAGAGTGCTACGACTAAGAAAAGACACTAGACATTAAATCATACAACTAAGTGAAATTGTGTAAAACTAGATGACCATAGACTTCTCCTAAAATTTTGACTGTGAAATTTTATATATCAAATAGTGATTTAAATAAACAACTTTCACTATATCACTGACAGCTTTAAAATCTTGTACATCCCAATTTTTTCAGGAAAAGTCTTCATAAAATCTGTGGAAACAAATTCAACTATTGGGTTTTTAATAAAAAAACTTACTCTAGGAATTCATTTGAGAACAACATACATTAAGAGGAAATCTGGGATGCGTTTCGTCCATACAAACGTAGTCCCCCGTTTCCTCTCTGGATAGTGATACTAGAGCAAATATTTTTTTACCATACAATCTACAAGTACCACGGTCATGTCCCTACGTTTAGTTTTTCTCCATAAATTAATTATTACAAGAACTAGGAACCTTCTAAAGTCACAGAAATTGCTAATTTTTACTGCCCCTTTTCAGACATCCAGCAAACAAATTTGACAAATATAAAAAAAAACGAAACGTACAAACATAGCCAAAGCCCTTTTTATTACATATTTGAAAAAAATAATTAAAATTGGTCCAGTTTAGGAGGAGGAAACAGGGGACTACGAAACAGTGATTTCGTCTATTTTAAACAGGTATAATCAGTCCGACCTGTAGTTGTCTCTATCGCACGCACATAGGGCATATAGGGCACAGCGTGACAGCAATAGATTTGTTAAATACCTATTTTCCAAATGTCTTGCTTCCCGGATTTCCTCTTAAACGGTAAACATATCGCCTCGTTGACAACAAGTCCCACGGACATTGATTTCATAAATTTATTATTATATCTGATAAAAGCAAAACGTGAAATATCAAGAAAATTGCGTATCATATCGTTGTCGAGGAAATAGAAACGATATCTTTTTCAACTTCAACGATTTCATTCGTATTGAAATTCGGACGAAACCTCAAAAAATAGCAAAGCGAACTAAACGAGAAAAGACGATCTAGGGCTAAATTTATCAGAAATCTGTTTAACTTATAATTCGGGGTCTTGGTATTTATAAGATAATCATTATTTTACTGATTAAATCCAGTGGATTAACTAGTGCCAACTGTGATTAGACAATGATTGAATAATTAATTTGTAAATTATTAGTATTCATATCAACAAAATACACAACTATCTTCTAATATATCAAAATCACGTGTCACGGTATTTGTGGTCGCACTCCTCCGAAACGGGTCGACCGATTTTAATGAAAGTTTTTCGTATATTCGGTAGGTATGAGAATAGGTGGTAAAGTATTTTTCAGCCTCCTATCCCCACTTCTATTTTTTAATCGCGATTGTACTTTTGTATGAACCATATAATTTTACCGTCATTCATTGACGCAAAGTCATTTACATTTAATGTCGCGTCATTTTAACAAGAGTGCTTTATATAGTTTATATCCCGAAGTTCCCACGGGAACGGGAAATATCAATCGTGCAAAGCCGCGAGCGGGGCAGCTAGTAACATATGTAGATTAAACACAACATATAGTTAACAATACACAAAATCGATTAGGTAATATGAAATCTTAAGATCCATTATTGCCTAAAATCTATAATCACTAAACTTTGAAATAGCAAATTGTAAGACACAACAAAATCCTTTTTATCGCTTCGTCAAACCATTTTCACGTCGACACGATCATAAACAATCAATTGTACCTTACAAAGGACAATTAGCTAATTCTCAGCCCTTAGCCAGCTCCCGGCGCCAAGCTTCGGGTTTCAACCCTCCAACCCTTGAGGCTCGAGACCCGAGTACAGTCAGTCTTCGGCATAACCCCAGACTGAGCGCACGTATGTCGCCAAGCCTTACTCAAACATTAACGTAGTGAATTGGACTAGTGCAATCAATAGTGATATATATTTTTCAGTGCGAGTGTTGTATAACAAGATAATTTTTTCGGTGAGTTAAAAATATATATTTAAATTTAGGTTTATTATTATTGAGCTTTAAAATGATAACGGATTTTGTTGCTTTAGGATCCTTGTTAATTTACTCTGACGGTGCTTGCTTCGATTAAGTTCGTTTTGAGTCTGTAATTATGGACATGTTTGTTTAATTTGATTAAAAAACTAATTTTACCGGTGCAGCGGTGATATGAAAAATTTAGGAAAGGAATATGGAAGTAATAAGGAAAGAAAAACCTGTGGATAAAAAGTCACTAGGCATGTTTATAAAATAAATTGCGGAAAGACTTCATACTTAAATATTACAATGCCGAAAAAGGTTTATGAATAAAACATAGTGGAAAAAAATATACCTCATAGCCAATTATAAGGAGATTTCCGACAGTGATTTCCCGGTGTTCCTCTCCCTAAAGAATTGCCCGGATATAATCCGATCACAAGGTTCTTATTTGATCTATTCGTCGTCCAAAAGGAATAGTAATTATGACAGACATGAGCTCAAGCTTGTGGATCCCTAATGGTTTTTGGTGGTATATCGCTAGTTTTTGTAGGTTGGTTCTACATAAATTGGAAGAAAAAGACTTTTGAATTAATTTTGATTTTTGGAATCAAGGTACATTCTTTGCCTAACTATTGCTATTATTTTTATAAGTTAAGGGGAAATCAGAAAACCATGGTTCACCTGATTTTATCGGTACCATTGCATTACTTTGTTGCTCTAGTTAACAGATAAATAATTTTGTTTTTTGTTAAGCTTAAATTTACACATACTTATAAAATTAAATAACACTGAAAACTTTAGAAGGTTTGTGCTAAGTGTATATAATAAAGAATTCCGCTTGATCTACAGATATTTGTTCCGTGTTTGGGTGTTTTTCTATATATTATAAGAATGTATTTACAAAAAAAAAGGATATAAGTATTCTATCAGTTATCTGCCATAGTACAAGCTCTGCTTAGTTTGGGGCTAGATAGCGCTGTGTGAAATGTCCAGCAATATTTATTTATTTATTGTAACTATTTGTATTAAGCAATTACCGTAAATATTCCACATTATACATACGGTAAAAAATTACATACAGATATCAGCTAAGTCAGAATAAGTTTTTTGTTTAAATAAGAATAAGACAATTTATCAGGTTGGGACAGGTTTCAACACGTTAGTACCATCATACCTATTTCTGCCACCAAGCAGCATTCCCGGTGAAATTACAGGCACATGAGGCTTTATACCTGTATGCCTCAAATTGATGGATGCAGGGCAGTGTATCGTAGGGCACGTTCTTTCCTAAGGTGCGTGACCTACGAGGCAATACTATTTTATAGGAGATGGTTACCACTTAAGACGATATGTAAAAAAAGTTGAGCCGCCATGTAACTGTCGTATTCAATAACATTCAATATTAACTTGAGGATTTAAACTACATAAATGAAAGTCAGAAACGCAATTGGTGAAACTTTTCCCGATACAATTATTTGTCAAAATCGGCTCTTATAAAACACTAATATTGTTCATTCTCCGACTCTAGAAAAGATTTAAAGTATTTTTTTACATAGTTATATTATTATGGTACCTAAATCATTGGAATAGCATTTTTTTTTATTTGTTGGTTCTCATGCAATTCGAGATTTTATCTTTTGTCGCTTACGTCATTTACTCTGCAACAATGCGGCGCGGCTATGATGAGTACGATGAGTAAATAGCACTGTCACTTTTTTGCATTTAGGATGCTCCGCCCAATCGTCACCGAAATTAAATTTGTATATCGTCTTAACATCAGGTGTGCCATTTAGCTTGTGGTACAAGGAAAGGTAGTTTAAAAAAAATTATGTGCCCAAATAAAATAAATAAATAAATATTGTTGGACTTTTTCATACAGCGCTATCTAGCCCCAAACTAAGCAGAGCTTGTACTATGGGAACTAGATAACTGATAGAATACTTATATACTTTTTTTTGTAAATATATATTTATAATATATAGAGAAACAACCAGACCCGGAACAAATAAATCGTTTTTTCGTTTGAAAACATCGTTTTTAGGCCTATGGTAGGCCTAAAAGCTGTGACACCAGAGTTAGTAACTAGCTGATACGAATTTTACTTGCTTACTTAGCACATACTAATCAAAGACCTACCACTTTAATTGGAATAACGGTATATTTCGACCTCTATAAGCGGGGGCGGGGTATATGAGACAACTTTAATTTTAAACCTGTCTAATTGGAATACTGGATAAATGAAAACCTTTTTAAATGGTACAAAATCCTTGGTCCTTTGAGATCCCTATTAACCAGGTTTCACTGTAATTCATTTAATCACAATGATCACTTTAAAACTTTGACTTTATTGTAAATCCATGTTGCATGGAAATGATCGCGCATAGCGATAACGCTGAATTTGGTTACAAGTTAATATTTTTGTTTTCTATTTTTTTATATTCTATTAATTAGTATAATTTTTAAACGTATTTTAAAAGAAGTCGTGTCTTTAGTTATTTTTATGTAAACTTTCAACATCAAATGCAGTTATTTATAAAAATTTAATAATTTTATTCTGCAAATTCGTTTTTCTTGGTATAATTTTATTCTAAAAACATTGGTATCACATTTCCTTTGTTTTTCTGAAACAGATCAGGTTAATACTGAAAAAGATAACATTCAGAGGTAAACCGAAGTTCGAAACGTGAAAAGATAACGTTGTTTTCGTGAAAAATGTGTGTCAACAAAAAATAGTCCTTGACATTTTCATTTAAAGGTTTTTGATGTTGAATAAAATAGAATATATAGAAAGAATTATATAGAACAGTAGGTACAATTGAATACAATAGATGTCAAACATGTATTGGCGCGCCTTGGGGGTCAGACCGACTCGTATGCCGACATGCCGTCATGGCGCGACGGCGGTATATGTATTTATATTGTGTATGATAAAATATGAAAGTCAAGTCCCAAGGCCGTTGGGGCGTTGGGCCGTTGCGTACCTATATCTAAACTGCGTATGGTAAGATAAGATGAGATGATTAAACACGGTTTTCTCTATGTATAAATTTTCATCACGCTAATATTATACGTGCGAAAGTGTGGATGTTTGTTTGTTTGTTACTCAATCACGTTATAACGAACGGGCGAACCAATTTCGATAAAATTTGGTGTGTCTATAGATTATAACCTGGATTGACACTAAAGCTACTTTTTATTGACAAACCACGCGTGCGAATCCGCGGGCGGAAGCTATCACACTAATATTATAAATGCGAAAGTTTGTATGTTTGTTTTTTCGTTTTTGTTGTTTCGACGACCTCCGTGGCGCAGTGGGCGTATAGCCGGCTGAGATGCAGGAGGTAGTGGGTTCGATTCCCGCTACGGAACAAATGTTTGCATGATCTACAGATATTTGTTCCGTGTCTGGGTGGTTTTCTATATAATATAAGTATCTATTTACAAAAAAAAGTATATAAGTATTCTATCAGTTATCTGGTTCCCATAGTACAAGCTTTGCTTAGTTTGGGGCTAGAGAGCGCTGTGTGAAATGTCCAGAAATATTTATTTATTTATATTTATTTGTTACCATAACACGTCATAACGGCTGAACCAATTTCGATCAAATTTGGTGTGTCGATAGATTATTTATTTATTTATTTTATTTATTTATTAATACTTAGATTCACAGTTACATTACCGTATATTATAAACTAATTAACATAGTGCTGGACTTAAACCAAATTGAATCTACATTATATAATACTAAACTTATAAGGACGCGGCAAAGTAGCTCGCCTGTTAACTTTAACATACTTACTTATCTATATATATATTTAAATTAAATATTTACATGAAAAAATACTAACAAGAAATAGTTTGCAAGAAAAAAGTGAATATTAACATTTTTTAGAATATAAATTAATGAAAAAAGTGCCTCTTGAGCTACAATGTTTGCTTGATCGCATTTGAAGTGTGTGTGTGTGTGTTTATGTGTGTATAGTGTACCTAGTGTGTGTGGTGTAGGATGTATTTTACAGTATTATGTTATGTTTTAAAGTGTTAATTATCCGGTCATTTGGAAATTGCAACAAAAAAGAAGGTAGTTAACTAAAGTGCAGTTGAACCCGCTCAGAAAAATAAAAACTAATAATGACTACAAACTGTTTACACAGTGAGTTTACACGCAAGGGTTACATGGCGGCAGTTTTTATACGAATAATTTTAAGACTGATGTTAAAATGTTAAAGTTAATGTTTATAAAAGTTAAAGTTAAAGTTATGACCTGGATTGGCACATAGGCTACTTTTTGTCGACAAACCACGCGTGCGAAGCCGCGGGCAGAAGCTAGTTATTTGTAAATTCTTTCAATTTATAAATAACTACATGTACCGGGCGTCACGTGAACGCCACTTTTTTTTTAATTTCTATTTTATTCATTTTCTTTTCGTGTGCCTACATTACTTATTTGCATATTAATTGCAAGCAATTAGCAATGGAACCGTATCAGTAGTTATCATTTTTGACTTACTCCTAAACTTTAAATGGTACAACGGTCGATATGTAGGTACCTTTCAAGTTTTTGAACTTTAATGGTATTATGTTTCTGACTGATAAAAACTATTTAACCAATATCGACACAAGGTTAAGCTATTTAGTGATTGAGAGGATAGATATACTTTATTGCAATGATAAATAATACTTATCATCCAGCTAACCTTTGAATCTTGAGATATACAGAGATATACTTGAGTACAGAGTACTGCTTTCTAGAAAATATATTTAGAAATATTCAACTCACAAACTGGTAAAATGATAAACTCATAATTACATGGCTAATGAACAACTTTAACCTCATAAACTGGCTATAATCTTTCCAATGTATAAAAATCTCGTTTGTTGTATATGTATATGGTAGGTATGAAAATATGTCGTAAAGTATTTTTCACCCTCCCCCCCATTTTTAAATCACGATTTTAGTATTTTTATGTGAACTATATCCATATAATTTAACCGTCATTTACATGACGTGTACCGTCACTTTGACATTTCTTTGACAATTTATATGGCAGAACAATGTTTGCCAAGTCAGCTAGTAAACTTACGTAATTAAAATGCATTTACATAAACAAAATACATTCAAACATATAGTGTTCAGTTTCGTTGGCTATTTTGAAGAGAGTTAAAGTAATTATAAAGTTTGTATTTGAAGATTCTCATTGTGGCGGCCCTGTGGATTTCCACAGGAAATGATTTCCATAAACGGATAGCGGAACGGATAGTGAATGGTGGGCAAAGTAGAGGATGGTTGAAAGGATTTGGGGGAGACCTTTGCCTACCTACCTACCTACTGATTGGGGAGTTATTCCTATGTTATTTTAACTGTATCTATCTCATTCCATTGTTATTTTTTCCTGTTTTGTTACTTATTTTGTTTATTATCCGTTCTGTACATAATTACATCATTAAACGGGTATGTAATACAATGTACGTAAAGGTATGGACACTGATTATAACCTGGATTGCCACATAGGCTACCTTTTATCTCATAAATCAGTTCCCATAGGATAAAAATGGGGTGTCAAATCAAGTTGCAACAATGAGATTAACATTATTTCTACGTTACCTACACATTTAGTAGTGTAACGCGTACGAAGTCATGGGCATCAGCTAGTTCTCTATAAATAGCAAATATATTAAGAATTAACAAAAAAAAAGTATTCTATCAGCTCCCATATAGTTGCTTAATTTGGAGCTATATAGCTGTGATTGATTATATTAATTTTTTTAGGATACAGATAAAGATTGAATGTATGTATACAAATATTTTTTTAGATAAACATAAACATAACTCCTCCGTGGCGCAGTGGGCGTATAGCCAGCTGAGACGCAGGAGGTAGCGGGTTCCATTCCCGCCACGGAACAAATGTTTGTATGATTTACAGATATTTGTTCCGTGTCTGGGTGTTTTTCTATATATTATAAGTATGTATTAAAAAAAAAAAGGATTGTGTGGTTTTATGAAACCACGGTAAAAGTGAAACTTTGTTACACATTATAGATATTTAACTAAAGTTTTCGTTGGTACAAATGAGTAATAGTCTATACACTACACGGTCAGCTGATGCGAACTATAGGCGCCGCCATATTGGCCTCGGCTGCTCTGACGAGCGCTTTCACTTTATCCCTACTCCGCAGCCGACCGTCACGCGACATGCAACACACAGACGAAAATGTTTGAGACGATGTAATAAAAGTTTCACTTTAAAGGTATATAAGTATTCTATCAGTTATCTGGTTCCCATAGTACAAGCTCTGCTTAGTTTGGGGCTATATAGCGCTGTGTGAAATATCCAGCAATATTTATATTAATATTATTTATTTATAACTATTTATGTATAAGTACCTTAGAATTAGTCTTCATTATCATTTGTATTTTGCAATCTATTAAATATACGGACACACCCAAACCCTAAACGCTTCTAATTAGAAACAAGGGCTCAAAATGATTATCATTGATAAGTTTTGTATTGCCATTTGATAGCGCAATTCTCGAAACGGTCTACGAGTATAATCAATGGACACAGTGGGATCAATATCAGCTCAATTATTCCTGTCATGCGAACTAGCAATCAACCATCGATCGAGGGAATTTTGGACAACGACAAACTGGCGTAGAATAAAATAATAATAATTATTTTCATAATTGGACGGATAGGAAGTTATAGTGGATGTTAGCGGCTTGTACTATGGGAACCAGATAACTGGTAGAATAATTAAATACGTTTTGTTTTGTAAATACATACTTTATATATATAGACGCAGCATTTTGGGTGTAAAGCGGATCGACCGGATTCCAAACTCTTGGCTGCGCTCGAAGACTGGCATCGCTGACGTGGGCATCAAGGCTGCAAAGTTGAAGTGGGACTGGGCGGGTCATGCAATCCGATGGGTGAGCCAAAAGGACAAGCATAATATGGACTCCTAAAGACGGAAAGCGACGCCGAGGAAGGCCTAAAAAGCGCTGGAGCGATGACTTGGACGTCTTCCAAAGAGACTGGCGGAATCTGACTCTAGACCGTGATAAGTGGAAGGAAGAGGGGGTGGCCTTTTCCCAGCAATGGGACAGTACGGGCTTGTAAAAAAAATATAGATATGTAACTTTTTAACAAAAATATAACCGACTTAACCAAACAGTTCAGTAATCTGATTTTGAAAAAAATTCTAAGAGAATAATATGAAAGTGGGTCCTTTTAAATAAAAAAAAATCCAAATCGGTTGATAAAATACGGAGTTCTGAGGTAATAACAAACATAAACCGAATTGCGTCCCTATAAAATTTGAGGGTTGCCATCGATTTTTTTGGGATCCCATCATCAGATCCTGACTTTCTGCCAATGGGACTACCTGGGACCCTTTTAAACAAAAAATAATTTCTCGAATCGGTCCAGGCGTCTTCGAGTAATCGGGGACAAACATAGAAAAAAAGATTCCGACGAACTGAGAACCTCCTTTTTTTGAAGTCGGTTAAAAATATCTCAACCCGAAACAAATACAACGCAAATTATAACAATTGTTTGTAGATAACGCTTTTAGCAATAAGAACCCCCGATTTACCTTTATACATATTTATCGTGTAGCCATTTGTATTTTTCAACGAATCTCTAAATCAACCTGGGCAAATCGGCGTTCTATGTATGTATGTTTGTTTGTCCGAGGATAACTTTTGAAGCGTTTATCCGATCATCGTGAAATTTGGTATAAAGGTATAGTAATGGCACATTCCTGGTGTGACTAAATGAGACAAAAATGGGGGGGGGGGGATTCTTGAGATAGATTCAAGAGAGGGAAAAAAAACAAAATTGGACTATCTGGTTAAGTAGCACGTCCAATGAAAGGTCTTTATCAGTACATTTCGACCTCGTTTTTATTTTTATTTTAAACTTTGTAGTTATTAGCTTTGAGCAAACTTTGACGGAATTCACAGGGTACACCAATGACCCCACAGTGCTAAAGTTTGGTATGCGTGTAGCGTTAGTGACACAAATATAGGGAAAAGTCTGAAATCTAGAAAAACTACAATTTCTACCCCAAAAAAGTAAAACTAATTAACATGAACTCCCTTAATCTGTAATTCCAATGAAACGGTAGGTCAAGTTTTAGGTTGGGCATTTCATGGCACTATTTTGATAGTCAAAGATTACATTTTTTTTTTTGTTTTTATGGGAGACTCGTGAGATTTCAGTTTGGAGCGAACAACTAGTTAAGTATTTGGAGCTATTTTTGTCATCACACAAAACTGCATTTTGAATTTTCAGTAGACTATTATGGCCGTTTTAAAACCACATTGTTTACGTCCGGTAACTGCGGGCCGCATAATGGAGCAGCGAGCCAAAACGCGCATTGTATCCAATAGTTATGGCGTTGGCACCAACCATTATGGTCAATAAACTCTACAGTCACGAACTATACATAACGTGACTCAATAGGTCTCATTTTAGCACAATAGAGGACATAGGTAACCTATGTTCAAATATAATCTACTAGCCGATCCAGTCAAACTTCACACGGAATTTAGTCAAAATATATATCAAATCAAATCTTTTTATGATAAATAAAATATGGGAATAAAGAAGAGAGAGTTCTCTGTCTTCTGTTTTAGTTAAAAAACTGTATTACAGAAGACAGCTTCATCCCCGATACAATGCTGTCACATAAAATATATAAATCAAATCAGTTTATTGCGTAATATGGGTAGGTACAAGGTATTTAGTGTTACATAGTATAAGTGCAGCCATATTCAGCGATTTACGCATGCAATGTCGAGCTTAATTATTAGATTCCATTATAATTGTGCTTAATAACAATGTCAAAATTATTGAGTTAGTTATATTTAATTATTATTAAACAAGATCCTTGTCATCTAAATATTCCTTACAACTATAATAAGCTTTTCCTACAAGCATTTTTTTCAGATTTGCCTTGAATACATTCAGACTTGAAGCATCTAATACAGACTTTGGAAGTTTAAAAAAAGATACAATTGTTTGTACAGAAAAAATAACGCTTGGTTGATTGGGCTTAGAGACTAAACATACGTTTATAATGTAAGAAGGTGTAAACAAGACTAAAATAGTTTTAATTTATGACTACGTAAACTAAATATAACAAAGTATAATAATAATTGAAAGAAATATACATACCGATTCAACAGTGAAATAATTTTCGAAATTGGTTCTACAAACATGCAAACAACAAACTGTGATAAACATTCATCTTCATAAGTTGTAGTAACGACAGTAAAAAACTCACAAATTATAGTATTGTTACGAGCCCTCGGGATAAGATAATGAAAACGAATCTAACCAAAATTACTCATATTTCTAATAAAATGATAAATTCATTAACTTAATTACACAACACTAATTGGACATTATACTTCAGGTTTCGCCCGAAGACCATTTTTCTTTTACTAGTATTACGAGTTATGGTGCTATCTCAGTCACACTTCAGATCCAAATTGCTAAAATACAATAAAATGTCACTCATTGGAATCAAACAGCAAAAGGTAAGTTCGTTTGATTGTTAAATATACCACCTGATGTCACATAAATATTCGCTTATAGCCAAACCTAGCAAAATGTTTATACCGTATAATATACACATCTACACCATTCCCGAACATTCTCGATAGTTCCGGCTTAAACTCGAAGTGTAGATATTACAACAAAACTACTATTTGTTATTCTGTTATACAGTAGGTAAAAACGTAGTAGGCATATGTCAAAACTAGTGTTACCTATTCTGTGACACAGTAGGTATTATCTTCAAGAGGCCGAGATCCTACTATTACTTATTCTGTGACATCATCGGGCGTAACGTCTATGTATTCTGTTTTTTGTGAAAATAACAGCTTTAGCCACGATGATACATGATATTTCACACACACACACACAAACACAGGCACAGACTCATAAATATATACATAGATAGATACCTTGATTGGGACCTACTTTAATATTTCCCGGAGGAGGATGTTGATGTCTGCGACACAGTTTAATACTTCTGCAGATATTATCGTTGTTCACATCATTTGTACCGTTGTTTAAGTTCCAAATAAATAATTTTATGATCATGATTATCACCTACAAAAAAACTTTTTTAGTCCAAGTCAAAGTAACCAGAGGGCTTAGCAAAGTTACAGTCGATTAGCAATGACGCTAGTCGATAAGTCCGAAAATGTATGGGAATTTGACACATGCTATAGAAATACCACGTGATACAGCGACAACAATGTAGAAATCGAATAGATTCGTAGCGAATGTAATTTGGCTACGGGCCCAGCTACATACGACTCGTTTTTCATTGAAAACGTGTCAGAAGTTTGACACTTTTTCAAGGAGATACGAGTCGTAGTCGGTTATCGACGGATATAGGAACCCACGATTAATTGTTGATAAATAAACATACCATTTCATTAATAGAGCAATCTACAGCCCGTACTAGCAGCGGAATTTAGATTTTATAACATTTACTTCAAGGACTATAATCTTAACTGAGGCTAAGGAGAGCTAAACATTGTGTACATACCTCCAGTACTGGATTGGTAGGGTCTCTGTTTACTGCAGAACACGTTTGATCGCTTGATGGAATCGATTATACTGAATGTGATTATATTGGATAAGGGTGGTTTATGCTAGGCCGGGCCGGGTCCGGCACAAAGTACTGCTAATGTATGAATACTGTTGACTTACATGTTCACATCATCATTATTACCTTCAACATCATCATTATCATCATATCAGACAGAATTTTCACTGCTGAACTTCCCCATAGATTTCAGAACGACCAATCTCGTGGGGCCTGCGCCTAACGGCTCCTAGTACGCAGACGCATTTGTTATACAGTTATCTTATAGCGTTATACCGTTTTGTACGCAGAGGCATTTTGTAGACAGTCCTCCTAAAGCATTATGCCTTTTTGTACAAGAGGCATTTAGTAGGCAGACCTCTTAAACCGTTATGCCTTTTTGTACGCAGATGCATTTGATAGTCAGTTCTCTTAGCGTTGTGTATTTTTGTATGCAGAGGCATATGGAAGACAGTCCTCTTAAAGCGTTATGCCTTTTTGTACAAGAGTAATTTAGTAGGCAGTATTCTTAAAGCGTTATGCCTTTTTGTACGCAGAGCCATTTGGTAGACAGTCCTCCTAAAGCATTATGCCTTTTTGTACAAGAGGCATTTAGTAGGCAGTCCTCTTAAAGCATCATGCCTTTTTGTACGCAGATGCATTTGATAGTCAGTCCTCTTAGCGTTATGTATTTTTGTACGCAGATGCATTTGATAGTCAGTCCTCTTAGCGTTATGTATTTTTGTATGCAGAGGCATTTCGAAGACAGTCCTCGTAAAGCGTTATGCCTTTTTGTAGAAGAGTTATTTAGTAGGCAGTCTTCTTAAAGCGTTATGCCGTTTTGTACGCAGAGGCATTTAGTAGACAGTCTTCTTAAAGCGTTATGCCGTTTTGTACGCAGAGGCATTTAGTAGACAGTCTTCTTAAAGCGTTTGCCTTTTTGTACGCAGAGGCAGTCTTCTTAAAGCGTTATGCCTTTTTGTACAAGAGGCATTTAGTTGACAGTCCTCTTATCTTGTGGGCATCTCAATCTAATGTTTTTGCTCCGAAGCTCGGTCCGTCCACGGCACGGCTGACCATAAATCTTCCATAAACCAGTGAATTCGCACATCGATAATTCCAGAACGTTTCGATAGTTACCATAACGTTCATTAGGTGAAGCGTGGTAACGGCACATTGGGGGCTGACTTTCAAGTATTGCGGAAATTTAACCAGATATTGGATATTACTTGGTAACTTATTTACAACTTACATGTATAGCTTACCGCCTTCATGGTTTTTTCTGTATCATGCGATATAAATTCTGTACTCATCTGAAAGCCTTAGCGCTTAGCGCCTAAGCGTGGACCAACACAAAGCTGAGACTGATCCTTTTTGAGACACCACGCAGCACAGAACCTTTTTAAGCCCACGTACTTAAGTAGCTCTTGTTAGGTACATGCCTATCTACTGCCTCCGTGGCGCAGTGGGCGTATAGCCGGCTGAGACGGAGGAGGTAGCGGGTTCGATTCCCGCCGCGGAACAAATGTTTGCATGATCTACAGATATTTGTTCCATGTCTGGGTGTTTTTCTACCTAGTCAGGTCATAAATTCTGTCACATGTTTAATATAAAATAATTGAAAGAAGTTTATTCATTATGTAACCATTTATATACCAAAATGAACTCTCTAGAGGTTAACAAAACATAGATTCTTATGACACTAAAGTTTATTCAAAATAACCTCCGTGATTTTGAATACAGGCCTTCAATCTGCGCGGCCAGTCGTCTATCGCAGCACGAACGAGGTCCATGTCAATATCGGCGGCTGCCTTAATCAAGGATGTCTTGAGTGACTCCAAATTGGGATGAGGTTTTGAGCACGCCTTTTCCTCCAAGTGTTGCCATATCTTGTAATCTAACGGATTCAAATCTGGAATATATTTTTTTTTTTGCGGCCACCATTCTAAAAGAAAAGTTTTTACTGTGTGACAATACTTATGACCTGACTAGGTATATATTACAAGTATGTATTTACAAAAAAACAAAAAAGTATGTAAGTATTCTATTAGTTATCTGGTTCCCATAGTACAAGCTCTGCTTATTTATTTAAGCCGCTAAGTAACTGTCGTATTCAATAACGAAAAATGGTACTGATTTCATATTTAAGCAATATTTACTTGAGGATTTAAACTACATAAACGAAAGTCCGAAACGCAATTGGTGAAACTTCACGATACAATTATTTGTCAAAATCGATTCTTCAAAACACTAATATCGTTCATTCTCCGACTCTAGAAAAGATTTAAAGTTTTTTTTTACATAGATAAGTAGTTAATTATAGTACCTAAAATAATAGAAAAGCATTTTTTTTTCATTTGTTGGTTCTCATGCAATTTGAGTGTTATCTTTTGTCGCTTACGTCAATTTACTCCAGTGACAATGCGGTGCGGCTATGGTATATGTTTGTCTCGTTCTTCACCTAAGCAAGTAAATAGCACTGTCACTTTTTTGCCATCCAATCGGCACCGAAATTAAATTTTATATCGTCTTAATATGTTTTGCACATAATTTACATGTTTGAAACTCATCACTGTAGAATACTTATGGTTATATATTGAAGATACGTCTTCAAACGTTTAGTTCTAGTTTCTCTTTGAGCATTTTATGTATTTCATTTATGTATTATGTATTATTATTAACTTTTATTATTTTAGTTTATGGTAAAGTTACGTAGTTAAAGTTTGTTTATCTGTTTTATGGCAGTACCACTTCATCACAAAAATTACTACACAAAAATTCGCTTGAAGAAAATGTTAATTAGCATTAAGTTCGCCTATGTATTATAAGTGAAATAAAGAATTTTCTAATCTAATCTAATCGATGTTCCGGTTTTTCACGATGTTTTCCTTTATCGTTTTCTTTAACTTTTTCGGTGTTACTTTTGAATCTCAGTTGCCATGGCGGCCGGAGCGGAACAACAATCCATTGGTGGCCAGTATTCAAACCTACTCCTAAATCCAAAATCAAGGTGCATCCCACTAGCCTACTACAGCCATCTATATATTTTCTTGTTATTTTCCAGCTATTAACTACTATTGGTCTAATATGGAAAGAAATAACCTGTTCACTCTGGGCTTTAATCAAAATCAATGTCCAAATCCATATTATAATAATTCTACAACAAAATATTTGTGGAAAATACCTTGGAGTTCATAATCCAATTTATTTGAAGCTAATTTAATTTTAATTACAGCGTGAGTCTTCTATAATTGGATTTAGTTAATTAATTGTTATTATTATTTTGGATAAACAGACTTAAAATATATTTATAAATACCTGTAATTAGAACTACTAAATTAATATAATTGTTTGGTCATAAATTAATACAAGATTACTTTCTATAAGTAATGCAAGCTTTCGCCCGCGGCTTCATACGCGTAGTTGGTCAATAAAAAGTAGACGATGCCTCAATCCAAGTCATAATCAATCAATTTCACCAAAACCAGTTTAACCGTTTTGTCATGAAAATGTAACAAATAATAATAAATATAAATAATAAATAAATATTGCTTGACATTTCACACTGCGCTATCTAGCCCCAAACTAAGCAGAGCTTGTACTATGGGAACCATATAACTCATAGAATACTTATATATATATATATATTTTTTTTGTAAATACATATTTATAATACATAGAGAAACAACCAGACCCGGAACAAATATCTGTAGATCATGCAAACATTTGTTCCGCAGCGGGAATCGAACCCGCTACCTCCTACGTCTCAGCCGGCTATTCGCCCACTGCACCACGGAGGTCGTCTAAGAGAGACAAAGAGAGACAGAGTTACTTTCGATTTTATAACATTATCAGTGTTGATTTCTGAACCATGAAGTATACAAATTGGTTTAGAGTTTTAAGTAAATGTCAACCATCATTTTATTGTTAAAATACCGGTACTTTAATGTAAACTTTAATGTAATATTCAACTTTTGAACAAAAGAGTCAGAATCAAAATGAATTAGTATTGACTCGCAGAATATAACAGCCTATTGTTGCGAATACGTAATTTATTATTCTTGGATTATGGCACGCTAATGAAATTATACCGTTTTGGTATATTATTTTACCGTAGCCAAACTAAAGTCTAATAGCACAGAAGATTAGGAAGCTGCAGTGGCAGTGGGCGGGGCACATAGCTCGAAGAACTGACGGCCGTTAGGCTAGAAAGGTTACGAGTATGAGTGGAAACCACGTGTTGTAAGCGCAGTGGAAGATATGGTAGACTCGCGAGGTCTCAGTTCGGGACGACCCACTAGTTTAAATCAATTTCTAGACTTAGATAACCACGAAAAACCATTTGAAATATCTCACATTTCAAACCAAAACCACTTCTCGCCTAAAATAATTGATGGCATCCTGTGTTAAAGAATATGCAAACAAAAAAAATTTAGTCATACTTTACATTTCAAATTCGCAAATAATTTCTAAACCGGTTATAAATCTGCCGTTAAACAAAATCGAGACAGTTTGTAGAACGAAAGAAATGGCAAAATGATTATTGAATTCGTACTGAAGACTGTAATCCACTGAGTTAGTAGAAGGGGTTTATTCCTCTTTTATTGCAGCACCTTTTCATCGAACTTTTATAACTCGAATAAAACCGATCTAGAAAATTTCAAAGTGTAATATCGCTAATGTTTTGACTCGCGGCGTGGGGTTGCTGAGATTGTAAGCGCTTTATAAATTACGTCTTAGTTTTCAATCTATTGTCCCCATTTCCATCAGAAAACAAAATAAAATGACATTCTAGCTAGGGTATTGCGCCCATTGTAAAACTTGGCAAGGTTTCATTGATAATAATTGAAAAAGTTATTGAATGCCGCAAAAGCCTTTATGCGAAATATTTATTCATGAGCCCACAACGCAAATTACTCTTTTAAATGAGGAGATTACAGATGCCGTTTTTGAATGGTTCGTCAGAAAGTTGTTTCTGTGAACCGGAATAATTTTTTTTTAAAGTTGCTGTCCTTTATGGTTTTTTTAAATCCAGTCCTTCCAAAGGTTGTCTGATTGCTTTTAGTAATAAGACCACCATTTAAATTTCCGCGTGCCTCGTTATGTATTTTTGTTTTAATATTGTTGGATTTTATTTTAATAAATAAAAAGGAGTTGGGAGGCATTTGCCCAGCAGTGGGAAAATGTAGGTAAGCAAAAAAAACCACTCCGGGAGTGCCGACAGAAGTGAAAACTTGAACAATTACGAGATACTTATTTACAGAGGTGTCGATAACGGTAACAGTGTCGCGAGTTCAATGGTTTTTTCCCATCTAAAAAAAATGCCCAACGCGTCTAAAGAAGTTTTCACTTCAAAAACACGGAATGTATGCTTATCCAGTCAACATTACCTCTACTATTTAGATATCCAACGTTATCGATTCATCCGAACACTCAATCATGCCGCAGCCGAACAATTGCGGTAAAGTCGGTCGACTTGTCCACCATACCGTGCTTGATCATTACATCCTATAGTTCGTTAGTTCGGTATTCAATGTGTAGGTATCGAGACATTGCAGTTTTTGCCTCAATACGGTGCCTAACGAACTGGAAGGCCATCCTCGATAATATTCCTGACCAGTTGGCGGTTTTGATACTGAATGAATGAATGAAAACACTTTAATGTACACCACAAAAAGACAAAACATTATATAAATAAAAAAGTAGCACTCCGGGAGACAGAAATGAAAACTTTAACAATTACGAGATACTTATATACAGAGGTGTCGATAATGGTTACGGTAACAGTGTTGCGAGTTCAATGGTTTTTTCCCATCTCAAAAAATGCCCAATGCGCTTAAAGAAGTTTTCACTTCAAATAAATTTGATGTTGCAAAATGATCATGTTGGATATCGCGATGTCGCATTAACTTGAAAATGTTCTTAGAAAGATGTAATAAGCCCCTCCAAAAACTAAAAAAAAAAAATTGGATGTTACAAAATGATCATGATAGATGTCGCTTATTGACTAAATTAAATAAGAAAGTTGCCATAAGCCCCTCCACAAACTAAAAAAAACTTTATGTTGCCCATAGATTAGAGGCGTGCAAAGTTTACCACTCAGTTTACTTTTTACCACTTTTTTTGACGACCTCAGTGACGCAGTGGGCGTATAGCAGGGCTGAGACGCAGGAGGTAGCGGGTTTGATTCCCGCCACGGAACAAATGTTTGCATGTTTTACAGATATTTGTTCCGTGTCTGGGTGTTTTTCTGTATATTATAAGTAAGTATTTACAGAAAAAAAGTATATAAGTATTCTATCAGTGATCTGATTCCCTTAGTACAAGTTCTGCTTAGTTTGGGGCTAGATAGCGCTGTGTGAAATGTCCAGCAATATTTATTTATTTGTTAGGAACGGTGTGTTAGAAAATGTGGATACTCTTTTTGTTTTGTGTAAGACATTGGTGTTGAAAAATGTTTATTTTCATCTTGTAAAACTATTTTAACTACGTTTTTATGTCTTGCTGATGACTTTAGTACAGTTTAATTATGACTGTATCTATTTATCAACCCTTAATTATTTAGTTATGACATGTGTTTCTGATTGTACTTATTACTTGCTAACTTGTCCTTAAATGTTTTAATGTGAATTCTGTATAACCTATGACCTTTCCAAGAGTACGTAAAATGGATCTTTATGGAATGAAAATATTTTGATTTGATTGGATTTATTCTTTAACTTCACTATCCGCATAATCAAATGCCTTCAGTGACCACGGTTAAAGAAATAAAATTTCAGTAAGAGAAACCCTTTCCAAAATATCTACCTACATAACATATTATGCCTAATCCGTTATATCGACTTGTAAAATCCTTATAATAGTATTTTTAGGCAAATAAGATTAAACCTTCTCGAGATCGAAATTTATGTATTTTCCATTTCTCAAGAATATTGGATTTTGCGGGAAAAGTGTTTATCTACTTTCTTTGGTTTGATGTCAACTCAAACTAACTCAAAGTAAATATGATATTTATGATATGATTTATGATAAGAAAGTGTTGGGTTGGTTATAACGCTCACGTATCATGATTACCCTGATCTACTTATTCAAGGTTTTTATCGTGGGTGTGAAAAATAAGAACCAACCTCAGAAACACATTAGCAAATATAACATCATACTGAGGCGGATAGTATTTTGTGACGTCATCACGTGGATGCCACTGAGAGATACTCAAGAGAATGAATGGATAGTTTTTGACGGAAACATCTACTGGTGCTCCTTGGAGGTAAGACGGTATACGTCCAATAGGCGCTCATTGATAGCTGTTGCCCGCGACTTCGTACGCGTTGCACTTCTAAAGAAATAAACTAGTGGTTCGCCCCGAACTGAGATCTCGCGAGTCTACCATAAAAACAATAGTATTCGTAATCTTTGACCATCAAAATAGTGCCACGAAATGCATAAACAATTTACTTGACCTACAGATTCATTCAAATTACAGGTAACGGGAGTTCATGTTATTTGGTTTTTTTTTTGGGGTCATACGTAAGTATAGCAAATTTCAGCACTGTTGGATCACTGGTGTACCCTGTGAATTTTGTCATAGATCAGTTTTTATTATGGCTAATAACTTAAAAACTACAAAGTTTAAACTAAAAATAAAAACGGGGTCGAAATCTACTTACAAAGATTTTTTATTAGACATGCCACTTGACCAGATAGTTCAATTTTGTTTTTTTTTACCCCTCTTGAACCGCAATATCTCAACAACCCCTCCACATTTTTAGCTCATTGAGACACACCAAAATTGTGCCATCACTATCTACCTATATTCTCCTCGGACAAACAAACATACATACATACAACGCCAATTTGCTCACGTTGATATGGAGATCTCGCTTCGATCAAAAATACAATAAGTAGGTACATAATAATAGAAAGGTGAAATAAAACCAAAAGCGATAAAGTAACGATAGATGAGAAAATGGTAACTCAGCTTTGTAGTGCAGACAAATAATGTTATTACTAGTCGTTCTGTGAGAACAGTAGACCTCGCGAGCCCTTTTAACCTTGCCAAAACCTTCACTTTCCCCTTTTTCCTGGCTTAGCAATCACTCGCGTTCCCTTGGTCCTAGGAGGTCGAATCTTGTTACCTGGGTTTGTCTCGTGAAGGCGGAAAGGATTGCGTAGTTTGATTGGTATAGGTAGGTATACATTTTCCGAAAAAAAAAAAAAAATTAAATCCGTCCATATACAACACTCAAGCAAACTTCCCTCCCCTTTTACCCCCCTCTACTCCCTCCTTTTGGATTTTTAGCCTATGTTATTCCGGGATGATAAAATATTCTAATGGTGAAAGAATTTTTGAAAGCAGACCATTAGTTGTTGAGTTTATTCGTTACAGACATACAAAAATACAAGTATTTACATTGCACTATTTATGTCAAACATTTAACATTCAAATTTAAATTATTATATGTCAAATTAATCATGTCATTATGTATTAAAGCATTCTTTAGAAGTATAAAAGGTAAAAAAGTAAGGTATAAGTCGTATAAATGTATAAAAGATCTTATCTAAAAGCCATAATTTGAATTTGTGCCTAAATTTAAGAAATCGATGTAATAGTAAACAATAAAATTAGAATAGCGATACCGACCGAAACTCAAATTGGACCAATGAAGCAATCTCTCAAGAGCTCTCAAAGATTTTAACAAAAAGTGCGGTAAAATTTTAATATACCCTAAATGGGTCATATTCTACAAGAAGTATAACAAAAAAATAAACCATTATCTATAAAAACGGCAGAAAAATCAATTCTGTTGTATGGGTGCCCCACTTAAATATATATTTTATTCTGTTTTTAGTATTTGTTGTTATAGCGGCAACATACATCATTTGTGAAAATTTCAACTATCACGGTTCATGAGATACAGCCTGGTTACAGACAGACAGACAGACAAACAGATTGATAGACAGACAACGGAGTCTTAGTAATAGGGTACCATTTTACCCTTTGGGTACGGAACCCTAAAAAGTACCGGTAACGCAAAGATTAAAGAAACGAACAGCAAATTATCCAATTAGATTACCCAAAGCTCCGTTCCTCCAGGACCCAGGAAGGGTCGTGCAAACCCGTTAAATCACTCCCTTTTAATCGTGAAAAATGTTACTTTAATTTCAGCGCCATATGCCGTAGTCAGACCATTTGTTTAGCAATAACTTATGAAGGAAATAAGAACCGTGTACGGCCAAAAACACTTCGCTTAACGTAGCTACTAGATGAAAAGATCTCCTTTAAAATGATGATTGACGAACCTTGTTATAACTGGGGTGTATAAATAGATCCATTGGCTAATTCCATCTCCGGATCGCATGAAACTTATTATAAAATTAATGTATTTCACTATAGGTAACTTATCTAGGCAATATTTCAAAAAGACTCTTAAACCGTACGAAAATGAACTTAAATTTCAGCACCACAATATGACGTAGACAGATCATTTACTTAGCAATAAGTCATAAAGGAAATGGGGCGGAAAATATGCCGCGCAGTGATGAAACGTGCCTTGTTGCTCCCCCGCGTAATATGATCCGGATACCTATATGAAAATGATTTTTGCGGGCCGGTGGGTGCGGCCTGCGCCCAAGGGCTCCTAGCAAACTTAATAATTTCTAAAAGCTTAACTAGGCATTCATTTAATGTCGAATAAATGGACATGTGTTTGTGCATATATTATCTTGAAATAGTATCTGATTCTAGAATTTTCATCAAAACACAATTTAATGTAAATTAGGTAACCAAACATGGTCCCTTACCAATATTCAAAAGTCCCGCCTCGGAGTTTGTCAACGAGCTATGGAGCGCAGCATCCTCGGAGTCAGGCTCACAGACCATATACGAAACTCGACACTGCGCTCCAAAACACAGATAGCTGACGTGGCTCTGACAGCCGCAAAATTGAAGTGGGACTGGGCAGGACACGTTTGTCGTATGCAAGTGGAACTATGGCCAAAAGCCACTACAGAATGGGTTCCAAACGGGCGGCGGCCTCGTGGTAGACCCAGGCGGAGATGGAGGGATGAACTGGATGCATACCAGAAAGAGTGGCCTCAATTAGCCAATAACCGGGATTCGTGGAAGGAGGGAAGGGAGGCCTTTGCCCTGCAGTGGGACTCTACGTGCTAATAATAATAATAATAGGTAATTAGGGTGGGTAGGTAGGTCTGTTGTGAGTGATTGTGTAACTATAAAATGTTGTTTAGGTAAAGGTAACGGGTTTTATAAACGTATTTAAATAACGTGTAGCGGCTCGAGTGTCTCTAAGCACCGAGACAAAATATTAAGGTTTTACAGGGCTTTATGTATTACTAATAATATATAACTTTTTGTCGAATAAATAAATAATATGAATAATAAAGGTCGTAAAAGCGCGGCGATGTTAAAAATGTTTTCAGAATTGCTGAATATGATTTTTGTAACTTTTTCCGTAAACAGAAATAAAATAGGATGATTTCTTGACAAATTCAAGATCCTTCTCATTTTTGACGTGTAATATGGCATGCAACGTTTGATCAAACTGAAAGGTGATACTGCCCGTGAAGACCGTCATAAGATTCTAATGAGACTAATGTTGACTGAGGCTGATATTACTCAAATTTGACTTACTTTGACGACCTCCGTGGCACAGTGTGCGAATAGCCGGCTGAGACATAGGAGGTAGTGGGTTCGATTGCCACGGAACAAATGTTTGCATGATCTACAGATATTTGTTCCGCGTCTGGTTGTTTTACTTAGCAATAAATATTATAAATATAACAAAAAGTATTGATTTACAAAAAAAAAGTATATAAGTATTCTATCAGTTCGTTGGTTCCCATAGTACATACTGCATGATCTACAGATATTTGTTCCGTGTCTGGTTGTTTTTTACAAAATGTATTTATTTACAAAAAAAAAGTATATGAGTATTCTATCAGTTATTTGGTTCCCATAGTACATACTGCATGATCTACAGACATTTGTTTCGCATCTGGTTGTTTTTTACAAAATGTAGGTATTTATTTACAAAAAAAAAGTATAAGTATTCTATCAGTTATTTGGTTCCTATAGTACATACTCTGGATAGTTTGGGGCTAGATAACGCTGTGTAAAATGTCCAGTAATATTTATTTATTTTATTTACTTTAAGAGATAAAATTCAGTGTCACCAGATCATCTACTACTGCAAACCTCATTACAGACCGCGTATTCAACTAAATTAATTTGTAAATAAGTAATATCTTAATCCATGTTTGATTTGGCATCAGAACAGTTCATGTGTCTATCAAATTACAAGAATGGAGGTGCAATTTTTGCGTTTTAAGAGTAGGCCTTCTGCTACGTTTATTTTTCTGTGGTGAAATGTCAGAAAAGTTAGGAACGCCATCTTTCAGCCGTTGTAAGCTCATTCTTATTCTTATGGGAAGTGGGTTATGACATATGTCTTCTTAACGTCCCTTACATTTGGGGGTTTTGATGTATTGAGGGGATTTTGAGGTTTACTGTATTGGTGAATATTAATGTGATTTTGAAGACGTGGCCTTTCTGAGTCAGAAATAAAGGCAAAAGTTTTGTGTATGTGTGTAATCTTTTCACTTTTGTTTAAAGCACTAGATGTTGCCCACGACTTCGTACGTATTACACTATTTTATGGGATAATAAGTAGCGTATGTGTTAATTTAGGTTATATTCTACGTATATACTAAATTTCATCAAAATCGGTTGAGTAACTAATAAATAAATAAACAAACATCCACAATTTCGCATTTATAATATTAGTGTGATTTAGATAACTTGGAGTTAATAATTATAGCGTATTGCTTCTTTTTCTTAACGTGTAACTTACAACTTCGAGCTTAGTATTTATGTAGGGAATGTCTTGGCAAACGTAAAAAGTCAAAAGTCAAAAGTCAAATTCAAATATTTTTATTCATTAAAATCACAAGGATCACTTAGAAACGTTAATTTTACTGCCTGTTCCTTCGCGACCAAGCCAGGAAAGAAAGGCAAGAAACAAGGCTGGTTGTTTTTTTAATGATCCTTTTACAATACATAATATAGAAAATAAATTACGTCTAAATTGTAACAATTTGAACGAGTTGGAGCAACTTCAATCCCAAACTTCTCTATCATCTAAATAATTCGATATTTTACAGTAGGCTCTTTTATAAAGATTTTGTTTAATTACGTTTTTAAATTTGTTAATTGTCAATTTTTGTACATCCCTTGGGAGTTTGTTATAAAAGTGTAAACCTTGCTCTTTAAACGATTTACTAACTTTATGGAGTCTACAATTGGCAACAGCGAGTTTATCTTTATTTCTAGTATTAAAATTATGATTATCGCTATTTTTCTTAAACAAATTAATATTTTTGTGAACATACATTAGATTTTCATAGATGTATTCACAAGGGAATGTCATAATATTTATTTCTTTAAACTTATTGCGTAGTGATGAATTAATGTAATGAATTAAGTAATGTAGAATGGGCGCCCTCTGGCTGGGAGGAATGGTATCGTAAGAAAGGCGGCGGGTGGAAGGCGGATGAGAAGAGCCCAGGACCGGGCTCAGTGGCTGGTATTGGGAGAGGCCTATGTCCAATATTAGTCCACTGCTGAACATAAGCCTCTCCCAAATGGAGCCACTAAGCCAGATGTTCTGCTTTTAATAACAAATTTCTTGAGCAATCCCCCCTTCTTTAAGCAATGACTTAAAGAATAACCTTCTTTGAGTCATTGTTATACATAGCCGATAGACGCCCCGAATTTCGTTCACCAAATTATTTAGTGTGCACTTTAATATAGTCTTACTAAATAAATTCTTAAATAAAGTCATTGAAACTCAATCAGAAATTCTGGTTATTCTATTAGAAGCTGGTAGTGTTTCAATTAGATTATAAAATAGGCCGTATCTATAGAAACTGTAATTTAATATCTCCAATTTCTAACCAATGAATCTTTCTAACTGGGTCAGGAATCCGTTTTAATAGAGTTAGCAGAGTTTCGATAAATATTGACTTTCTTAAATAATTAGCTGTTGGCTAAAATAATAATAAATGCTATTTAGTTTTTTTTTGTAAGTTTTTGTGAAAGTTGATTAAAAAAAGGATTGTGTGGTTTTATGAAACCACGGTAAAAGTGAAACTTTGTTTCACATTATAGACATTTAACTAAACATTTTCGTTGGTACAAATGAGTAATAGTCTATACACTACACGGTCAGCTAATGCGAACTATAGGCGCCCCATATTGGCTTCGGCTGCTCTGACGAGCGCCTTTCACTTTATCCCTACTCCGCGGCCGATCGTCACGCGACATGCAACACACAGATGAAAAAGTTTGACACGATGTAATAAAAGTTTCACTTTAATGAATATTGATAAACGGGTTTTATAAAACATAAAAATAACAATTAATAAGCTTAAGGCAACTTGCGCAACGATGCCCAAACGTATGTTGTGGCTAAATGTGAAAGAAGTTGTCAAATCATACAAATACGTCAACTTTAAACATGTTTAGTTTCTTAATCTTTGTACAAGCTGGCCTTAATGTGGGTTAAAAAACAATTCCGTGACTAGTGATTTGACTGCCACATAATGCTCGATGAAGATGTACCAAAAGGTACGCAAATTATGATAAACTCTTTTAGTAAAACCTTGTTATATTTCGATTTAAAAGTCAAAATTACAAAGACAGTAGTTTGAAATTCGTTGGTATTATTACAAATCTTCACCAAGCCGACTGGTCATCGTGGGGAAAAATGACCACGACCCTCTAAAAGGGAAAAACAACACTAACATGGAAAACAAAGTGACAAATGACATACACATAGCAACTATCACTAACTGAATGGCAACCACGAGATAGCAAAAGAAAAAGAGGCAGACCGACTAGAAGATGGGAGGACGACATCAGAAAAGTGGCGGGTCCAATATGGACCCGCATAACGAAAGATAGAATAGATTGGACATCTTTAGAGGAGGCCTATGTCGAAAGAGAAGCTGAAATGCAGAAACGACCGTTTACCGATACTTAATTTATGTAAAAAGATAAGTAACTGTTATAAAGTAAGCATATTTGTAATATGCTGTAAATGTAAAACTGTATGTATAAACTACTATATATGTAATATGTATAGTATGTAATGTATAAACTGTAAAACATTGTAAAAATTAGTTCAGCAATTAAGGCTATTTTATTTTTATTTATTTGTTTATTACAAATAACACAAATTCATTGTGTCTAAATATTTTTTTAGAGTAAACAACTTAATCGGAGTATATTAAGACGATTTGTAAAAAAAATTGAGCCGCTAAGTAACTGTCGTATTCAATAACAAAAATGGTACTGATTTCATATTTAAACAATATTTACATGAGGATTTAAACTACATAAATGAAAGTCAGAAACGCAATTGGTGAAACTTTTCTCGATACAATTATTTGTCAAAATCGGCTCTTCTAAAACACTAATATCGTTCATTCTCTGACTCTAGAATAGGTTTAAAGTATTTTTTTACATAGTTATATTATTATGGTACCTAAATCATTGGAATAGCATTTTTTTTCATATGTTGGTTCTCATGCAATTCGACATTTTATCTTTTGTCGCTTACGTCATTTACTCCTGCGCCAATGCGGCGCGGCTATGATACATGTTTGTCTCGTTCTTCACCTAAACAAGTAAATAGCACTGTCACTTTTTGCATTTTCGGATGCTCCGTCCAATCGTCACCGAAATTAAATTTGTATATCGTCTTAAGCTACAGTAGCGATTACGCTCCAGAAGCAACATAACGATTATTTAACTTGTCCCTACTCAACGAGATTCTACTAGGATATAATAAAATGACCCTTAAGGGCTGCTAACTCATAACAAACATTACCAGCCTTTTTATAATCGTTTCCTTTCGCCCTTCAAAGGACGTAACCCTAATTTAAGTAAGTATAAACGCTTACTCATCTCACAACAAAAGAGATAATGATACTCCCGAAGTATTTTTTGTTAGAAAATGACGAGAAGTGTTTGTCCCTGTTAAATTTTGAGCCGTATTTTAAATAACGTCCATTATAATAATGTAGAAGGTTTGTACTTCGGATTTTCATGCCTTCTAAACCATTTATATTTTTGATGACCTCCGTGGCGCAGTGGACGAATAGCCGGTTGAGGCGCAGGAGGTAGTGGGTTTGATTCCCGACACGGAACAAATGTTTGCATGATCTACAGATATTTGTTTCGTGTCTCCTACTTTCAGCTTAGTTAGCCTTAATTAATAGGAAAAAGTCAACGGGCCGAGCTAATTAGCTTTTCAAATTAGGTAAATTAAAATAAAGGTGAGTCCACGAATCTAACTCGGCTGGGTAGCGTTCGGGAAACTGCGCTACATCTTCTCGTCCAAAATATTTGCGACGAAAGTCTTGTGATAAAGTGATAAAATAAATCATAAATTATTTATTTATTTGCAAATATATATATATAAATAATAAATATGTATTGTCTCTGGAATAATATGCCACCAAACTATTTCGGGGCTACTTCAGTGGAAGCATTCAGATTGAGAATGTATAGGCACCTTCTCGGTCAAACCGACCAAAAATTAGCTACTTAATCTTTCCATAACACTTCTTCTATTATTAATTATGTATTTTTATTCGATCTTGGTATGGTTTAGTCTATCATATAAAGTATTTATGTAGTATGTACGTACCTATATTATGCAATATTTATTAGTCCTGTGCAAATTTTAATTTTTTCCCTTTTCTGTGCACTACCTACACATCTTTATCTACAATACCTAAAGGTTATCTGGAAGAGTATGCTCTTTAGCATTAAGTTCGCCTTTGTACTAGTTTTATAAGTGCAATAAAGTATTTTCATTCAATCAGTCAATCAATATAAATATGGCAAAGATACGTGGTCTCTCACTACGGGTCTCTTAAGAAGGCTCAGCGTACTATGTTTGGTGTTTATCTACGATATCGTATCAAAAAGGAGGAGATTCGTAGACAAACATGTTACTGACAGCACAAAGGATTAGCAGGTTATGTGGCAGTGGGCAGGGCTCATAGTTGAAGAACTGACGTTTTCTCAGAATATTTTCCTTCGCCATTTTGAGCACATATAAAATACGTACATAATTTTAAGATAAACAGAAAGGCTAAAAGAAAGTTAGTTTAAAAGTTAGTAAGTATCTTAGAGCTTGTAAACATAGATGCACATAGACATTTATAATATACCAAAACAGTGGCGGGACATACATCTTCTGTTTTTGATTTATTTTACGTTTTTCACTTAGAACACTTTCGTGATTTATTTCAATCATCATTTAAATACGGGATTTATCACGTACCGTCTTATCCGTGTTTCGACCGACAATGCTTAGGTTAAATTCGTGAAACTTCATCAGGGTGAGTGCGATCCGCTCCGAAAAACGTATCGCCTCGCACTGCGCGCCGAAGCCCTCTCTCTGCGCGCGAGTAGACGGGTGCGGTGGTGGGGCTTGAGTCAACGATGGCCCAGCGCGTTGACAGGCTGCATCATCATCATTATCATCACTGTTGCTCTCTTCGGTAGTTCTCGGTACAGGCAAACGCACAAAGGTTATTTTTTCACTGTTGTTGTGTACTTGTAGTAAACAAATTATTGTCTATGTCAATGAGACGATTCCAAACAACAAACGTCTCATCATATCGCTATTGGTCCATTCAAACAAGTGAATATTTATTTAATTAGGTAACAGCACACTTGTAACCTGCTGTCGTCCTAACTTTACATTTAACTATGATGGCTCGATGAATGTTTCTTATTCATAATAAATTTATCTTTCTCAGTATAATAAATCAATTTCATGAACTTCTGACGAAGTAATGATCTTAATCTGACATTTCTAACAAAGGTTATTACGAAATTCATCGGATCTTGAAAGGGTTCGTTAGTTAAACTACGTTACACTCATTAGAGGGCTTAAACACGAGTTTGACATTGTATAGTATGCTAAAAGATAAAGTAATTTAGATTTTACATTTCCGTTTTATTACGGACTAATATCAGAATGAATGAATGAATTATAAAAGACAAACAAGACAAAAAAAAAAATTAAAATGGGCTATTTCCCTACAGTAAGGCTTATCGCTTAAAAGCTTTATAATAAAACTAGCTGTCGCCAGCGGCTTCACCCGTGTTGATCTGGGATGCAAAAGTACATATATAAAGTTTGACATCCTATTTTCATCCCATGGAAACTGTATTATAGGATAAAAAGTAGTATATGTGGTAATCCAGGTTATAATCTACATACATACCAAATTTTATCGAAATCAGTTCAGCCGTTTCGACCTGTGTGAGTAACAAACAAACAAATAAATAAACAAACATCCAAACATTTATAATATTAATGTGATCTTTGAATGGACATAAAATTGTTGACTATAAAATCACGAGATTTTCAGTTATCTATTATCAGAATTTCGTTATGTATTTTACATTTATGTAGTTAATTTTTTTTTGGAAGTCACCTTATGGTAGAATATAGCATGGTCGATGGTAAAATACGCCTGCCTAAACATAACCTATTCACTCTAGCCATAAAGACTCAGAGATTATAATCGTTCTGAAAAACTTACGCAAGTAGCGAGTTTTACTCGTTTTTTGTGATAAGTTTTCCATTAGTGCGTGACGTCTCCTCGTCCAAATTACCTCAAAGTATGAAGTTGAAAGCGTTTGATCAGTATGTGTAATGACTATAGATCGGATAAACGGATGCATATTTACCTAAAGTTAAAAGTTGGCTAGTATCGATAACACTTTTTTATCGATAAAATGCCGTGATTCCGGGATCAACAAATTTATCACGAGTTATTTTTTATTTATTTATTTACTTAAGCTAGACACACCTTCAAGCTGCGTAGGTTTTTATGGTATGTAATTCATCCCTCATATAGTCTAAAGAAATTCACATTCTATGAAAAAAGCATATTTTGGCACATAGGTATATTAGGTACCCATACATAATGCCTTGTTACAACGTAATATGGTTGCTTTCCCCTACTTTTACTGTCAGTAATTTTTAACGAAGCGAAAACAACCTTGTCACAAGTGTCAGATCGGGCCTATTAGACCTCAGGGAATATAAGCATTTTGTAACTGTGCGAGTGAGATGGCATATGCATCCAATCCCGGGATCCCGGGATTTTATTTTTTGTAAAAATATTCTACGAAGCCGCTTCCATAATTTGTTAACCAAAAATCAACATTAGGTAAATATGCATCCAAAAATCCGATCAATAGTGATGACATAGGGCACAAAAACGTGGTCTCTCACTATGGACCTCATAAAAACGCTCAAGGTCGCTCAGCGTGCTATACTTGGTGTTTATCTACGAGATCAAATAAGAAATTAGGAGATCCGTAAACAAAACAAAGTCACAGACGTAGCCAAGGGAAGTTTATGGCTGCAAATAAAATTAAAGAGATTATATTGGCGACCTTATAACATAATTTAAGAAAAAAAAGAATAGTTTCATATACATTCTATAAACTCTACTTCAACAGTTGCGGAAAAACATGGTACTAATACAAACACAACCACAGTAAAATTATGAAGAGTACTCAACCCAGTACACTCGCTATGATCCTTCAAACAACCACAGTTTGATCATTAGTGTAGGCTTCATTCTATGAGCTAACAAGTACTCTCGGCTTAAGGGCTCACGTAACAGAATGTGTAGATTAGACCCCTTTGAAGGATAAGCCATGCTTTGGAACTTGTGTTGAAAGCGGGTTTTTAAAGCATGCTCACCGGCTCTTAAAGCTGATTGTTTACGCGCCGCCCGCCTACGGACCTCAGACACCAAGACTTGGCCATCGATGTGACCAGCAACAGATTAAGCAACTGCTTAGTATATATTCGGGTTTTTGATATGAAACATCTATAGCCGCACGTAAAACCGATTTCTGGCGTGGCGACGCATGCCGTGGCGACGCGTCGCCACGGCATGAACGAAGTCACTGATTAAACGAATTAAGTAGTCACGATTTGAAATAAATTCGTAAGTTTTTGTATTTAATGAAAATAAATGTTTATTCAATAAATAGTCATCGTTATCTGGAAAAAAAATCGTAATATTTTATTTTATCATTATGACATATTGGTTGCGCTGATTCAATTGTAATCGTAATTTTTACCTCATTACTTTCTTCGTAAAAACGAACCGTTTGATTGTTGTCAAAACTCCTATATCTCGGTTCCTTTCCCACGCACAACTATCCCTATACGTGTGAGCGAGTACGCGCTATACGCTCGACATAATCGTATGCGCCTAGAAAGTGACGCCATCCACCGAAGGCGTGACGACAAACAGTTTGGGAAAAGACAATGGCTGCGCTGGTACCGCTTCGAATTCGTCTCGCATAAATAACTCAATTTTGTGATTGAACTAGGTATGGTGAAAATTAGTGTATCCTGTTGTGGAATTGTCGCTTCAACTCGCCGTCAAAGGATATAAAGGTATTGTGCACCCTTCCTTATGGAAACTGTTTCTTTCTAATCCAATACCTAAACAGTTTTCAGCCTCCATCTTTCGCAACAATCAAACTCATATTTTCGAACATTTTCGCTATATTTCGCATTCCCCGCGCAAACATTATGGTCCTTCATCCCGGATATTGAATCAGTGTTAGCTATTAACCTAGGTATTCTAGATTGTTCGTAAAAACCATTCGCTTATCATCGCATCGGCCGGCACGCCTGTCTACATACAATTCGTTCACTCACATTGAAAAATCTTCAATCAAATTTCGTTCGTTTTACTCGCATTTAGTAACTTGAATAACTCGCATACGTACATACCGTATTATATTGTCGTTCATCCCGCATTAGGTATAAGTTAACTTTCGTCGTCGTTTTATCATCCATCCATTCGTAAAAATAAAGCAGGTACCTACTTAGTTACATCTACAAAGTAGTTCGTTCACCCCGCATAAAATAAATTATAATTATTTACTTACAACTCGTATTTATTCATATTCGTAGTAATTATAGGTAATTATGTACTTGCAATAGGTTAGCGCACGCGCATCACTTGTCGTATACCTACCTATCGTTGTTGCTAGGAAGTAGGTAAGCTTATTGTATAGGTACCTACCTACCCGCGTCGAGTCGATCGGTACCTACGGAGATCGCCGTAGATCAGTGCCGTGATTTTGTCTTTATTTAAATATCTACCTACATATAATTAGGTGCAGATAGGTATTTAGGTTCTAATATTTCGATACAGAGACGTATAGCTGTACGTAGGTAGGTATTATTTATCTAGTTGCTAAAATTGGAACTCGTGTATCGTGATTTAACCGACTGCCTACGAAGGTATTCCGTTTTCCGCTGATTGGAAACCTATTCGTGTCGTTTATCATAAAGATAGCCTATCTATTTTAAAATGGCACCTACTACCGCAGCCAGTAAGGTAGATTGTAACGTTCAATTGAAGGTGTTATACGTTAAAAGAGATAGGATATTTTCTCGCATGCAAGGTATTTGTAATCGCGTAAAGGATCTTGACTCCACAGCGTCTAAAGAATCATTTTTGTGTGAAATGGAAACTGTAGATACATTGCATGAGGATTTCGAAAGTGTGCTGGACCAAATAGTCAATCTGGAGCTAAAATTAGATCCCGATTTCGTTATCAGTTATCAGTCGCTCTCAGCGTTCGAAGATCTATTGGGTTGCGTCAAGCGAGCTGCTAAGAAATTATGTTCGTTAACGGGCGATGTCAAGGTAGGAAGCCAACCTAGGTCACCTAAATTACCACCGATGGAGATCCCCGAATTTAATGGCGAGATCAAAAATTGGCCGCTATTTTTCGCTAGTTTCCAAAACGCCGTACACAATAATGCATCGTTAACAGACTCGGAAAGATTGTACTATTTGATAGGAAAATTGACCGGAAGGGCTAAGTCCGTCTGCGCCGGCATAACTCCATGCGCCGAAAATTATTCGATTATTTTCGACTTGCTTAAAAATAAGTACGAAGACAAACGGTTGGTAGCTACTTCGTATTTAGATCAAATGTTTGATTTCAAAGCTATCGTATCCGCAACCCCTAGTAATCTAGAACAATTTTTAGATAAATTCGCATCGTCTGTCGCCGCTTTGAAAAATCTGAAGGTCAAGGACCTCTCGGATTTCTTATTTCTGTATATCGCACTTAAAAAGTTAGACCCAGACACCGCACGTTCGTTCGAATCAGACAACCGTAAATGCGATATGCCATCTTTCGATGATCTAACGTTGTTTGTGCGCGATCACATAAAAATATTGCAACGCACCTCGTCCGCGAAACACGAAGTGCCGAAGAAATACATTGAACGTAAAACGGATGCGGCATCCAAGTTTCCGAAATCGTCTACTACGCATGCCTACGTAAATGCCACATCCAGTTCTCACGAATCTTCGTGCTCCTTGTGCAATAGTCAACATGACCATTTATATAAATGTTCAGTGTTTCACAATTATAAACCTAATGAACGTTTTAAATTCGTTAAAGCGAATAATTTGTGCATCAATTGCTTAAGTGGAGGACATCGCGTTTCCGCGTGTGGGTCGAATTCTTTGTGTAAAAAATGCAATTCAAAACACCACACTTTGTTGTGTTTCGGAAATGTATCCGTGGATAGTAGTGCGCCCGCGCCACGCGTGTCTGCCGCTACTTCCGCGCCCGCACCGCCGCCGCCGCCGGTACTTTCTGCGGGTCCTAGTGACGCGTCGGTTGCACCCGCTCGCTCCGCTCGTATTAATGACGTCACACTCTGTGCGTTATCAGATAACGTAAACAAACTTGTTCGCGGTCCTACCACGGTACTAATTGCAACCGCTCGTATTATTATTGTTGATTCTCGTGGTTATGAACATAGCGTACGCGCTTTATTGGACAGCGCTTCTCAAAGCAACTTTATCACTAGTGATTGTTGTCAACGTTTAGGCTTGAATGTAAACCGTAGACCAGCTTGTTCCGTAGTTAAGGGAATAGGGGGCTCGTCTAAAACGATTCAAGGGTCGGTAAAAATTAAATTTTCATCTCGCTTTGATCGAAACGTTAATTACGACATGGAATCGCTGGTGGTAGATAAAATAACGGAACGCTTGCCCACTGTCTCGGTTGATGTTTCGCATTTATCGAACTTCAAAGACCTACCACTGGCGGACGATACGTACTGCGTTTCTGGTCCTATAGAAGCGTTAGTTGGAGCTTCGATTTTCCCGCATCTGCTTTTGTCTCACAAGGTTTACGGACAATCTTTGCATCCGTCCCCGCTCGCTATAGAAACCGTCCTTGGCTATGTGATTGTAGGTGATGCTCCGGTCTACGTTGGTAGTTCCGAGACCGTTTCCTATTGTTGTGCCACGGACCCCCTGAACTCCGCCGTCCGTAAATTCTGGGAATTGGAGGAGGTGAACGTTCCACCTATACTCAGTCCAGATGACAAAATCTGTGAGGAATTTTATACCCGCACGACCTCTCGCGATGATGATGGACGTTACGTAGTAGCGCTCCCATTCAAGGGTGATATTCATTCGCTTGGTAACTCTCGTCAAGCAAGCGAACGACGCTTCCTTTGCTTAGAAAAAAGGATGCTGGCATCTCCGAAATTAAAGGAAGCCTATGATGCCGTCATTCATGAATATTTAGAAAAGGGTTACATTTCGCCTGCTTCGGCAAACATAGATCAATCGGATGCACAATCGTATATAATACCGCATCACGGAGTGATTAGGGAAGATAAGGTCACGTCTAAATTACGTGTCGTACTAGACGGTAGTTGCAAGACAACTACTAATGTTTCTCTCAATGACCTTCTGTATAATGGTCAAAATCTCCAGGGAAATTTGTTTAATATAATCGTTAACTTTCGTTTGTTTTCGATCGCCCTCTCTGCCGACATTCGTCAAATGTTTCTTAGTATAGGCATTCGGGATTGCGATCGAAGATTTCAACGCATCTTATATCGTTTCTCTCCGCAAGAACCTTTAAAGGTTTACGAATTCAATAGAGTCGTTTTTGGACTTAAATCAAGTCCATTCCATGCACTACGTACGATTAGACAGCTCGCGACTGATGAAGGAGATTCTTACACTAAGGCTAAAGATATTATTGGATCTGGGCTGTACATGGATGATTTTGTGCATTCCGTCCAAGATGAAGAAGACGGCATATCTACCGCTTCTGAAATGATAGGTCTTATGAAGTCTGGTCAGTTTGAACTCGTCAAATGGACGAGCAACTCGCAAGCCGTTCTTGATTCGATTCCGCCATCGCATCGTCTCTCTTCAGTCAAAGAATTTGATGAGTCGGATCAACATAAAGTACTCGGCTTATGTTGGTCACCTGAAACCGATCTGTTCGGTCTAAAGATTAGTACACCCGCTAATACTTGCACAAAACGCATCATATTGTCATGTGTCGCAAAAATATGGGACGTAATGGGATTCGTTGCGCCCGTTGTGTTGTATGCCAAACTCTTAATTAAGCAGCTTTGGTTGTGCGAGTGTGATTGGGATGACATGCCACCTGAAGGTATCGTTCAATTGTGGTCTCGATTTAGGGAAGAACTTCCTTTGCTCTCTAATATAAAGGTTCCACGCCACGTGGGTATCATCTCTGATAGTGTCGTTACGATTATTGGCTTCGCAGATGCCAGTGAGAAGGCGTACGGGGGAGTGGTTTACTTCCACGTTCAGAATAGCAATGCTAATACATTTAGCTTGGTAAGCGCTAAATCAAAGGTTTCCCCTCGTAAAGTCGTTTCGCTCGCGAGACTTGAGCTTTGTGGTATTCTCATTCTTGCCCAGCTCATAAAGAACATCGTCGTTGCTTGTCAAAACCGTATCAATTTTCGAAACGTTTTCGCATTTTCGGATTCGACAGTCGCTCTGTGCTGGGTACATTCGTCGCCCCATCGATGGGACACATTTGTGGCCAACAGAGTATCGAAAATACAAAGTGACTTATTACCGCAAAATTTGTATCATGTCGCCGGTACTGAAAATCCTGCGGATTGCTTGTCACGCGGACTTACACCTGCGCAAATTATTGACCACCCGCTTTGGTTTAATGGCCCCACATGGGCCCGTTTAGATATCTCTCAGTGGCCTATTGTTCCCTTCAATCCTTCCACGGTGACAGAGGCACCGGAAGAAAAGAAACATTCTTTGCTTACCGCTACGCCACGTGTTGAGTCTCCAATTATTTCGTTGGCATATCGTCTTTCGTCGTGGTCAAAATTGTTGCGCTGCGTCGTTTATGTGTGCAGATTTGTAAAACTTTTACTATCTCATGACCAAATATCGGCGTCAGATCTCGACTTCGCTGAGATACTGACACTTCGTGAACTTCAACGTTATTATTTTCCGGATGAGATCGCTAATCTGAGATCAGGCAAAGCTTGTAGCCGTTCCTTTCAACACCTCAAACCATTTCTCGATGGTGGGGTTATTAGAGTCGGAGGTCGTTTGTCTAATTCCAACTTAGATTATCATCAAAAACACCCTATTGTGCTGCCTCGAAAGGATCCCATTTTGGATTTGTTGATAGATTACCACCACAAGGTAAATTGTCACGCAGGTCCTGACCTGTTGATGTCACTCTTACGTCAGAAGTATTGGATACTCTCAGCTCGTAGCTTGATTAGGAATAGGATACACAAATGTCTCCCTTGCTTTAGACTTCGACCAAAACCAACGTTTCCTGAAATGGCGGATCATCGCTCATGTCGTGTCGTTCAATCTGCAAAACCGTTCGTTCACACGGGTACGGACTACGCAGGCCCGTTTAAGGTTACTTTAACTCGTGGTCGTGGTATTCGGTCCACAAAGGCCTACGTGTGCCTTTTCGTCTGTATGACGACTCGCGCAGTACACATAGAGCTTGCTGGTGATTTAAGCACGTCAAGCTTTATGGGTGCTTTTAAACGGTTTTTATCGCGCCGCGGTCCAATCAGTAGAATTTATTCTGATAATGGAACTAATTACATCGGTGCTAAACGTTTACTTTCGGAGCTTCACGAATTTTTGACTTCAAGCCATAAAACTGAATTTGGTAAAATATTAGCTGATAATCGGATAGATTGGTCTCTTAATGTCCCAGCTGCAAGTCATTTTGGGGGAAATTGGGAGGCTAATATCAAGACTTTGAAAACTCACCTGTATCGAGTGATAGGTGAGCAAATCCTATCGTTTGAGGAGTTAAGTACTGTACTCGCTCAGATTGAATCGGTCATGAATACTCGACCTCTATGTAGAACGCTCTCCAGTGACCCTTCTGAGGCTCTGGCGCTGACTCCAGCGCACTTTTTGAATCTCACGCCATTGAAATATTTACCCTCTAGAGAAATAGACGATAATTTGCATACTCTATCGCGACATGATTTGCTTGACAAATTAGTCCAGTCTTTCTGGAAGCGCTGGAGAACGGACTACCTCCATACTCTGCAGTCGCGTCGCAAATGGAACACTCCGTCCAATCCAATCGCTGTCGGGACTGTTGTGATCCTTTTGACAGAAAACGCGCCTCCCCTTCACTGGCCTATGGGTGTTGTGGAGGAAGTTTTCCCCGGTTCAAATGGTGTTACCCGAGTGGTACGTATTAGAACAGCAACTGGATCGTACTTGCGTCCGGTTGTACGTCTCTGCCCGTTACCTAACCAGTAGCTCAAATAGCTTTGTTCGTCTAGATTAGGTTAGGTTATTAGTAGCTAGTTTAAGGTACGTTATTTGTAATTATTACAATAGATTAGCATTATAGTTCGTGTTAGTTCTTGTAACAGATTGGCATAATAGTTTGTTATACATTTTTGAAGGTATCCCTTCAAGCCCGGGGGAATGGTTGCGCTGATTCAATTGTAATCGTAATTTTTACCTCATTACTTTCTTCGTAAAAACGAACCGTTTGATTGTTGTCAAAACTCCTATATCTCGGTTCCTTTCCCACGCACAACTATCCCTATACGTGTGAGCGAGTACGCGCTATACGCTCGACATAATCGTATGCGCCTAGAAAGTGACGCCATCCACCGAAGGCGTGACGACAAACAGTTTGGGAAAAGACAATGGCTGCGCTGGTACCGCTTCGAATTCGTCTCGCATAAATAACTCAATTTTGTGATTGAACTAGGTATGGTGAAAATTAGTGTATCCTGTTGTGGAATTGTCGCTTCAACTCGCCGTCAAAGGATATAAAGGTATTGTGCACCCTTCCTTATGGAAACTGTTTCTTTCTAATCCAATACCTAAACAGTTTTCAGCCTCCATCTTTCGCAACAATCAAACTCATATTTTCGAACATTTTCGCTATATTTCGCATTCCCCGCGTAAACACATATTTAGTTCCGATCACAAAATGTTCTTTTCTGCATATTACTTTTACAAAATAATGTCGATGTTTCACATCTGCCAGGCGTCCCGTGACGGCTCACATTTTTTTTATTGAAACAGCCCCTACACTCAACACGAATGAAATAAAAGTGTATGCATGTTACTAATCAATTCGAAAAGATGGAATTACTGAAGGTATTTTGACTAAGCGCCTTCATGCTTCAGAAAGCATGCTAAGATGTCAATCAGTGCCTGCCTATACCATATTTCCCAGCACTGTCAACCTGTTTTTTATGTATATTACGTCCTCAAAAGACTAAGATAAGTTAGAGATAACTAGTAATCTTGTTAATTAATATCATTATATATGTAAAGTTTTCATTTCTTGACTGATTCATTTCTGACTCTTTGACTGCCTCCGTGGCGCAGTGGGCGTATAGCCGGCTGAGACCGCAGGAGGTAGCGGGTTCGATTCCCGCAGCGGAACAAATGTTTGCATGCTTACAGATATTTGTTCCGTGTCTGGGTGTTTTTCAATATATTATAAGTATGTATTTACAAAACAAAAAAGTATATAAGTATTCTATCAGTTATCTGGATCCCCTAGTACAAGCTCTGCTTAGTTTGGGGCTAGATAGCGCTGTGTGAAATGTCCAGCAATATTTATTATTTATTTATTTATTACTATTTATTATTTCTTGAGAAGCAGCCTCACTAAATAGAGTAAAGGATATTATTTCCATAGATAAATCCACACTAGAATTATAAATTCGAAATTAACTCTGTTTATCTGTATTAGGTGTGCTATGTGGCAAATAAATTATTATCTATGTGTATGCCTAGATTTATGTCTATCTGTCGGTTGGTTACGTTTTCACGACTGAACCGATTTCGATAAAAATGGTAGATATTTTTTTTATAATCAAATTCAAACTACATATTCAACTTTTGGTGTGAAATCCGAAATCTTTTGTCATTTAGTTTATAATCTCACTAGTTGACCCGCCCGCGGCTTCGCGGGTGATTCTTCAGTGTTTTTCAATAAAACATTACCCTCATTTTGCGCAGTTAGCTAAAAAGTAGCCATGTCCTTTCCCAGGGTATAATCTATCTCCTTGCAAAATTTCATTACGATCCGTTCAGCTGTTTAGTCGTGTAACAAACAACCTCCGTGGTGCAGTGGGCGAATAGCCGGCTGAGACACAGGAGGTAGAGGGTTCGATTCCCGCTGCGAAACAAATGTTTGCATGATCTACAGATATTTGTTCCGGGTCTGGTTGTTTCTCTATATATTATAAGTATGTATTAACAAAAAAAATGTATATAAGTATTCTATCAGTTATCTGGTTCCCATAGTACAAGCTCTGCTTAATTTGGAGCTAGATAGCGCTGTGTGAAATGTCTAGCAATATTTATTTACTTATATTTTATTTAAACAAACTAACAAACAGAGTTATGTATGTATTAAACATATAAACCTTCCTCTTGAATCACTCTATCTATTGCTGAAAACTGCATTAAAATTCGGTAAGTAGTTTAAAATATCTAAGCGAACAGACAGCGGAAGTGGCTTCATTTTGTACCATGTGAAGGTTATGTAGATATCTCCATTCACGCATCAAAGTACACGTAGCTATGTATGGCGTAGCAGTGTCTACGGCCTCTACGGCGTAGTTTCTTTACAGCGCAGAGTCTTCGGGCTAGTAAAATCTATAAAATTAAATAATTTATTTTTGATTATGTTTAGTCGAATCTTACTCTTTGGGTTAGAATTATGAGAAACTCCAATTTAAGCATATTCACCGTGATGCTTGTAGATTTGTTGCATACAAGGACAACATCTATATCCATTTATTCAATGAAATGATTTAAGCAAAATCTACGATCCGAACGATTGCCAAAAATTTTAAAACAGAAGCACAAAAGGCAGCTAATAATCAGATGTGTGCTTATCCATTGCCTAATGGCAAAATTAAATAATGCACAACACAATAATTTTCAAACCACGCTGTTTCAGGATATTGCAACCATTATCACTCTAACGGAAAATTAATTTCGATTCGGATCATTGCGGCCAAAGGCTCTGTGAAATGAATATTGATTCGGTAAATACGTAATTAGACTAGCATTTATACCGTTATAGTAAGGCTCAAATTGCAATGTATACTTATGCTCTGTGCTATTATCATAATTTTTAATGTTGCGATGCATAGAACGGAAATATTTATGCAGGGGTTAAGATGTGGTAATTTTCGCGTCGAATTGCATAAAGAGTGATATCAAATATTAAAAACGTTTATTTGCCAGAATATAGTAACATAAGTTTGATATTAAATAAAGTTGATCTACTGCGTGTCATCGCTTTTACGAGATTAATTTAAATCACGGGTAGGGCTGATGGCTAGTATTCTTTTAAAATAGTTTTTGAAGTGGAAACTTCTTTAGGCGCGTTGGGCATTTTTATAGATGGGAAAAAACCATTGAACTCGCGACACTGTTACCGTTACCATTACCGACACCTCTGTATATCCTCTGACGATCTCCGTGGCGCGGAACAAATCTTTGGACGATCTACAGATATTTGTTTCGGGTCTGGTTGTTTCTCTATATATTTTAAGTATGTATTTACAGAAAAAGTATTTAAGTATTCTATCAGTTATCTGGTTCCCATAGTACAAGCTTGGGGCTAGATAGCGTTGTGTGAAATGTCCAACATTATTTACTTAATTATATAAGTATCTCGTAATTGTTCGAGTTTTCACTTCTGTCCGCACTTCCGGCGTATCTTTTTTTTGTATTTTGGTAGGTATGAGAATCGACTATAGATCGTATAGTAATTCTCAATCTCCATATCTTTATCGATTTTATGATTTTTGTATGAACAATATCCATATAATTTAACCATCGTTCATTGACGTGAATTCATTTACATGAAGTGTCGCGTCATTTTGACAAGAGTGTTTTATATAGTTTTTATCCCGAAGTTCCCACGGGAACAGGAAATTTCATGCGTGCAAAGCCGCGGGCGGGTCAGCTAATAATTAATATAAATGTTAAGGCTCATGTACACAGATACCAAAAACAGTCCGGTATTTAAATTTTAATCCCAAAAATAATACCGACCAAAATTAATCTAGGATCCTTCTCATTCAAGTTAAATATACCTTCTGTATCTACTTGTATTTTTGACTTTTGAGTCGATGTTGGCATTATACCAGTCGTTATTCTAGTTAGCTTATGGTGTTTTGAGTTTGAATATAATATTGCATGAAGTATTTACAAAATGTTTCGAAAACTAGTTAATATCGCAATTCGTAATAATACCGGATTCTGAAATGGATGTGTGAAAGGACCCTAACTATATTGATATTTTTGACCGATACGAGTATAGATTTTATGTTTGCAAAAGCTGTTTCAATTTAAACAAAATAGGAATATTTTTAACCTGATGAAATTTTTATGAATCATACTTTCGTATTTGCCGTGTTATGTTTTAAATACCCCTCTCTCGCAAGTCTCCCATAAAAAGAAAAAAAATATTTGTAATCTTTGGCGATCAAAATAGTGCCCCGCAAAGCATAACCAATTTACTTGACCTACAGTTTCATTCCAATTACAGGTAACGGAAGTTCATGTAAATTGGTTTTATTAATTGGGGTATAAATTGCAGTTATTTTGGATTTCAGATTTTTGCCTGTATTTGTGTCACTAAAGCTATACGCATACCAAATTTTAGCACTGTGGGGTAACTAGTGTACCCTGTGAATTTTGTCCAAGTGCAGTTTTTATTATGCCTAAAGTCAAAGTCAAAGTCAAATATTTTATTCATTAAAATCACAAGGATCACTTTGAAACGTCAATTTTACTGCCTGTTCCTTCGCGACCAAGCCAGGAAAGAAAGGCAAGAAAACCAGGCTGGTTGTTTTTTTTTAATGATCCTTTTACAATAGGTACATAATACAGAAAAGAAATTACGTCTAAATTGTAACATTTTGAACGAGTTGGGGCAGTTTCAATCCCAAGCTTCTCTATCATCTAAATAATCCGATATTTTATAGTAGGCTCTTTTATAAAGATTTTGTTTAATTACGTTTTTAAATTTGTTAATTGTCAATTTTTGTACATCCCTTGGGAGTTTGTTATAAAAGCGCACACCTTGCCCTTTAAACGATTTACTAACTTTATGGAGTCTACATGTGGCAACAGCGAGTTTATCTTTATTTCTAGTATTAAAATTATGATTATCGCTATTTTTCTTAAACAAATTAATATTTTTGTGAACATACATTAGATTTTCATAGATGTATTGACAAGGGAATGTCATAATATCTATTTCTTTAAACTTATTGCGTAATGATTCTCTGGGGCCCATATTATAAATTGCACGAACAGCCCTCTTCTGCAGCACAAAAACGGTGTTTATATCTGCAGCACTCCCCCACAGCAGTATACCGTATGACATAATAATTTAAAACTACATATTTAGAACTAAAAATAAAAACAGGATCAAAATGTGCTCACAGACTTTTTATTTGACGTGCCCCTAGACCGGATAGTTCCATTTTGTTTCTTCTTACCCCTTGAATGCCAATATCTCAACAACCCCCCCCCCCCTCACATTTTAAACTTATGTAGTCACACCAAATTCGTGCCATTACTACCTACCTATATAATAAATTTCACGATAATCGGATAAACGCTTCGAAAGTAGATACATACAACGCCGATTTGTCCAAGTAGATTTGGAGGTCTCGCTTTGCTCGGTCAAAGAAAACAACTGGCTCAAGGGAACTATGTACTATGATAAGAAATGTGTAACGGACGATCAAAGACGGGACAGGATCGAATCTAGATTTAAATGTAGTAGGTAGTTATAGGATCGAATCAGATTCAAATGTATAGGTAGCTATAAGATGTAACGGTCAAAAAGAGTGAGATAGCTATATGTAAGTCCCTGTCTAACTTTTCTGGAAACTTCGATGTAGTAAGAATTGTAGAAGATGATTTGTGAAAATGTAAATTACGATCCCCGCACCATAGCTAGGGCGAGGACCATTTTTGCATAAGTATAATCCGATTTGAACGGAAAAAATGTGATTTAATCCTCCGTCGTCCGAGACACGTTCTCGGAGACCCGGATGACGAAATCACCTCCGCTAACGTGGAAGCGATATCTGAGTCATCTATATCAGACAGAGCAAACACTTCGCAGAAACACCGACCTCGCTAGCGAGGTCGACGAGTCCCTTCAGTCGCTGCCTATACGAGATACAGACATGTACCCGGGCGTTTCTCTCCTATCCCCACCCCGGCAACTGCCTAAGCCGAGGTTCGTACTTAAGTGGTGCCCTTGCGCTAGTTGCCTAAATAACTTACTGAGCGCCATCTGCGCTCGCCAAAAGTTCGGTTAAGCTGTCACGGCCTCAGAGGCCAACAGCGAGTATTGTCCATTCAGGGGGAAAAAAAATGGAAAAAATGTGATCATCAAGTACGCGATTTATACCTTGTAAGCTAGTAACTAAGAAGAAAGTAAATAGAGTCAACCTATCATTTGAAGCCAGGGTAGGAACTCTACAAAATGGTTCACCGAATTTTCGGTGTATATTAATAAAATACAATTCCAACTTCCAACACTTGAAATCCCCTACCATCTATAACTTTACTCCTGAATAATGAACCTTTCCCTTGTTTCAGATAAAAAATGCAAAGCCGAAAGCGCCAGAAGAAGCGAAGAGTGAAGCTTTTCAGTGTTAGATGAACAAATTGAAAAATGTAACTTACAGTGAGCGTGGTAAAGTTCAAAATGGGTTTCTATCCGTTCACGGGTAGAATCACAAACAGGGATTTATTATTGGTGATTCTGTTGCTGTGCCGGACAATAGTTTGTGACAGTCGGTGTCCGAAGTTTGCGGAGAAGCCTCTTGAGACTAGAGTTCAAGATGCTTCTATAGTTTTTAGGGCAGTGGTTGTACAAACGCATTTTTCGGTAAGTTGCTTTACTGTTTTACTAATCAAACTTTCGTGGTTTTTTTTTTTTTATTTCTATAATTATTATAGACTAGCTGACCCGCCAAACTTCGAACCGCCTTGACGCATATGACGCGGGCTGCCAATGTCACCCCGGTAGAATTGTCAATTGGTCCTCATTAGCTGCATCTATGTATGAGAAAATGAATATTCTTCATAATTTATTTTTGTGTGAATTTTTTACGATATTTTAATAGTTATTCTGCTATTCGGGGAGACAAATCCAACAAATCAAAGATCATTAAAATCGGTCAAGCCGCTCTTGAGTTATAAATGGTGTTGCTAACCCGACTTTGTTTTATATATACAGGGTTACAGGAAAAATCGTGCTAGATTCGTTAAGGGCGTGGAGTACCCATCATTTCTGACTTATTTCACTATGAAACACCCTACCCTAAACTTAACCCTTTTCGAGATATTTGACTTTTAATTTTTTTATTGAAAATTGCCGATTTTTAGGCTACTAAATTTATTTTTGTTTATTTTGTGTATCTTATTATTATTATTATTGCATTTTTACATGTGTAATAAGATGCTTTAGGACGTCTATCATTAAAATAGTGCATAAGTTAATTGAATAGACCGTAGTAGACAAGTGAAAGTTAAGAAATAAAAAAAAATATTATAAAGTTTATTTTTCTCCAATTGTTCGGCAGATGTTTTTTAAAATATCTACGTTTCATCAGCTATCTAACGAGGTATAATAATCTAGGGTTTTATTCAAATGCATTGAAAAAAATTTAGTTTTATAGGCGACAGTGGAGAAGAAAATTTATACTTAGCCCTAAAAAGTAAAATAAAATAATAGGTAAGCATGAAATGTCATTTATTAAAGATTTTCTCACAACTTTTTCTTATTCTACAGTTCATGTTCAACATGGCTGCCTCTGTTTCTGATACATTGTCGCATCCTTCTACGGAGACCAGTCTTTACTACTTTAGTGGTTAACGTGGTCCTCATTTTATTGGCTGCATCCACAATCCTTTCTCGTAAGTCTTCCACAGACGAAACTGGATTCGGCTCGCTGTACACAAGACTTTTCATGCACCCCCACACGTGAAAATCCATGGGGGTTAGGTCCGGACTTCTTGCTGGCCATGGCAACGGTCCACCTCGTCCTATCCATTTGTTTGGATAATTTGTGTCCAGCCAGTCTCTGACACTTCTCCTGAAATGGGCAGGGCAGCCATCGTGTTGGAACCACATGTCCCTGATCAGGTTGAGTGGCAGATCATCCAGCAAATCACTTAAGTCTGCTCTCAGGAAATTTTCGTAGCTTTCCCCATTTAGATTATCCGGGAGAAAGTAAAGTCCAATCAAATGATTGGAGATAATGCCCATCCACACATTCACGCTGAATCTTCGTTGGGACCCCTTCACTCTTTTCTTATTGGGATTCCTTAGCTCTTTTGGGGCCCAGTAATGGGCGTTGTGATAGTTAGTTATGCCATCTTTATCAAATTTGGACTCATCCGTCCACAAGATATTTCTTAGAAAATCTGGGTCTTCTACGTCCCAACTACTTTTTTTCCACGAAATGTAATACAAACCTTACAGACCCTGTTATACCTCGTTAGATAGCTGATGAAACGTAGATATTTTAAAAAACATCTGCCGAACTATTGCTATAATATTTTTTTTAGATATCCCTTAGAGAAAAATAAACTTTCTAATATTTTTTTTTTATTTCTTAACTTTCACTTGTCTACTGCGGTCTATTCAATTAACTTATGCACTATTTTAATGATTGAAGTCCTAAAGCATCTTATTACACATGTAAAAATGCAATAATAATAATAATAATAATAAGATACACAAAATAAACAAAAATAAATTTAGTAGCCTAAAAATCGGCAATTTTCAATAAAAAAATTAAAAGTCAAATATCTCGAAAAGGGTTAAGTTTAGGGTAGGGTGTTTCATAGTGAAATAAGTCAGAAATGATGGGTACTCCACGCCCTTAACGGATCTAGCACGATTTTTCCTGTAACCCTGTATATAGATATGTGATCAATCACATACCGTTTTATCAGTGCTACCTACGCACGACAATATTTCTTCCTATGCTGTCATCAATAATCATCATTTCAGTATCAACACAACTATCTGAAAACCATTGCAGCTAACGTCATCTATCAGCATCATCATCATCACATTCACAGCCCGACTTCACCCACTGCTGAGTACAGGACTCCCGAAGTTTGTACTACCCACCATCCTTTTTTTTTTGGTTTTCGGGGGGAAATCTGTAAGCCAGATATCCGCTGCATGAGGGTACAATGGGTTATGTGCGGTTCGACGCATTAAAACCATCCCCGGTGGCCAATCTTCTGCATAATAAGTGGGCTCCGGGATCTCAGCAAGGATCCTCGCTGGAAAACCCAACCACGTGCGACGCCCCGTAAAGGGCCCATCCGTGTGGCCAGATTACGCCAGCCACCAACACTTTCATTCATGGCGACAGTACAGAAGACCACACCATACTGCCACCCACCAATGACTCGCGTGCAATGAGCAGCCACAGCCCTCACTCCGACTACTCATGAGCCCAGAGAACATCTCCCTTTTCCACCACGAAGGTAAAGGCTAATGAGACCCGACCCAGTGATAGTTAAGGGTGATGTCGCTTCCATCCCTGCTATCAACTGGGAATAGTCCCACTACGATCGGAAGCCAGAGACAGCCAAAGGAGATTTTCTGCCGTTTGCTCCCCCACTTGAAGATGCCGCTGCAAAAACAAATGCGGGAGCTAACAGCCCTTCCCTGCCAACCAATCACCAAAGCAGACGAGAGAGCTCCCTGCCTCAGCGATTGGAAGGTAGACCAACCCGTTGTGTGTAGAAGTGCGTTTAAAACCCCGCAGCCAAATACAACAGTGGGAGCGCCATCTCACCCAATTAGGCCCCACAATCCGGCTCCTCCCTGCGCCATCTGCTAATCAGAGGGTCACGAGGAGAGTTGGCGCTCGGACTTGCGGTTAGGCCAACAAGAATCTGAGCCCACCTAGACGTTAGCGAGGTGACGACCTCGCAATGAACTGGAATTCCGAGAGGAAGTTGACCCATACAGCCGACTCAAGGGAATCCAAGGACGTTGCCGCGCCAACTCATTCCGTTAACAGTCTTTTTCCGCATCATTAACGTGGTGTGCCGCAATGATCCGGAGATAGACCGTCCGCCTACTCACCATTTCATTCTCCAGAAGCATGCCAAGCATACTCCTGGAGGATAAGAGGGCAACTCCTCTCCGCTCGCAACCAAAAGCACACCCGAAAGGGTCAGGCGCGCCGTCAATAGCTAATGGAGGCACTTAGCGCACCCACAAAAGGGCCCATCCCGTTGGTGGTATTATTCCGTATCATTGACGGGATTTAATCAATGATCCGAAAAGAGACCTCCCACCTAACCGCAATCTCGTCCTCCAGAAACATGCTGGAACATCATACTTCTGGAGGACAAGAGGGCAACGCCTCTCTGCTTGCAACTCTCATCTGCAAACAGAGGCACCTACATCGCCCGAAAAACGGGCCCCTCCCGCTCGTTACGGTCTTTTTCCGTATCTTTGACGTCTTGCGCCCCAATGATCCGGAGAGAGACCGCCCTCGTTCTCGCCATTTCATTCTCCAGAAGTACGGAGTGTGTACTTCTGGAGGATAAGAGGGCTATGCCTTTCTGCTTTCAACTCACAGCCGCAAACAGAGGCACCTACATCGCCCGAAAAACGGGCCCCGCCCGCTCGTTACAGTCTTTTTCCGTATCATTGAATTTTTCACACTTCAATGATACGGAGAAAGACCGACTCTCCCACCCCTGGCAGGCTATTCGTTATCCAGCAACAAGATCCCACGTAGGAGAAGTTATTGTCGGACTTTAACGGGGCACACCGTCCTATAAGCTGCTAAGCTGCCGTTCCCCCCGGATCCGTAAGGATTCATAAGGGACAGGCAGCCATAGGCACTCGAGAAGGTTGCACTGACACCGCGCTCCGCTACCACCCACCATCATACGCTAGTCTAGTAGTCCACTGACGACCCGCAACTTTAAAGATGTCGCTCACCCATCTCGCTGCCGGACGTCCTACCCTTCTGCAGCAATTCCTCAGCTACCATTTTGTTGCTACCCTGCTCTAAAATCTATAGCAGCATTGTATTAGGTTGGGGAAAAAGTTTCTTCGCATTTTTTAAGAAAATTCAAAACATTTTTTAATATAGTTTATTTACATTTAACTAAAGTATGTAGGTACCATTCTGTACGATAACTTTTTGCCATCTTGTAGGTAGGGACATGATCCCATTGCTATAGAAATTTTGGGGTTACTGATCAAAATACCGCGACAAGTGGTTTTGGCAGTCCTCTCGTGATGTTAACCTGACACTGCCTAAAGAATTCTGAAGAGACCGAAACAGGTGGATATCTGAAGGTGCAAGGTCAGGACTATACGGCAGATGCATTAACACCTCCCAGCTAAACTCTCTTAATTTTTGCTGAGTGGCTAAAGATCTGTGAGGTCTAGCGAAAAACCACACCCCTTCTGTTGATTAATTCCGGCCGCTTTCTCTCAACTTCTTGCTGTAATCTCATCAGTTGTTCGCAGTAGAGTTCAGAATCGATGGTCCCGCCTGGTGGTAACAGCTCATAATGAATAATGCCCTTCCAATCCCACCACACACTCAGCATCACCTTGTTGCGAGTTAACCCGGGTTTCGCCACAGTCTGTGAAGCCTGATCGGCCTTTGACCACGACCTTTTTCACACGTTCTTGTCGTACGTGATCCACTTTTCATCACCAGTTATCAGCTTCTTCAAAAATGATTCGGTTTCATTACGTCGTAATAAAGAATCACAAATGAGTACACGGTTCATTAGGTTTCTTTCAGTGAGCTCGTGGGGTACCCAAATATCGAGCGGTTTTGTATACCCAGTTTTTTTCAAATGCGCCAAAGCTGTTTTGTGGTCAATTCCCAGTTCTTCACCTACGTCGTAACTACTGATATGCCGATCTTGCTCCACTTTTTCAAAAATGGCATCAATTTTATCCGTAATAGGGCGACCAGAGGGACTTGCATCTTTGGCATCAAAATTTCCAGACTAAAAACGCTTGAACCAAATTTGTGCTACTCTCACAGACACTGCACTAGATCCATAAACATAACAAATTTTTTTCGCGGCTTGCGTTGCATTTTTACCTTTTTTGTAGTAAAATTTTAAAATGTATCGAATTTCTTCATTAGATTCACTCATCTTTACAGTACGAAAAACAAATAAAAATCACACATTTTCCTAATTTGAATTTGGAATTATCTTCTTTAAAATTTAAACTTTGAATGGTACCAAAACCAGCCAGATACAAATAGTATAGACAAAGAAATTGTATTACAAGTTCCTACATACTATAATGCGAAAAGACTTTTTCCCCAACCTATTATTAAAACAGGTATTTGGTTCATACATGCAGAACGTAAGATTGATATAACATTTACTTTAGGAAATGAGCCATTACCACCATTTATTCACACACATACATATAGTTATTAAAAGACATAACTGACGTAGACACGTTCTTAACGCAACTTTGAGCATAGTTTCATAATTTTAATCAAAAAGATGAATTGTATTAAATTCAATACCAATTTCATACAAAAATGATATAATATTTCCGCTATCCATTTACGGCGAAATGCAGTGCTCCAGTAATCAATCACAATACCGATATTTTTTTTAAATATACCTACTTACAATTTATCACATGTAAATGCACAATTAAACTGAGACAAATATATTTGTGGATAGGTCCCACAAATCAAAAAGAAGAGTTATTGTCAGGTTGAAACCTTTGTATGTCTATGTATTAGTGGTATAGGATCTTCCAAATGGACGGACCCATTTTTTGTTGGTTTTTGTTTAATTATTTAGCATTGAAACAACATCACCTGATTTAAATGCAAAAACTATTCTATCTAATGGGTATTACCTCTAGTAGATTATAATTTTATAGACATAACTTCACGTGTTTTTTTTTATGTTAGAAAGCTTGTGTCTGCGTGATGGTTCTTATCTAGATATTAACTCACTTATTACCTCACTTATTTTTTATATGAAAGATAAATAATCATCAATCTATACATATAAAATGCTTTGTCCTGAATGACTGACTGAAATATCAATGCACAGCCTAAACCGCTGATTGTAGAGATCTGAAACTTGGAGGGTGTGTTCTTTGTATGACGTAGGCATCCGATAAGAAAGGATTTTCCGAAACTCTACCCCTAAGGGGGTAAAAAAGGAAAAGTTTGTATGGGACAACGTGATTCCTTGGTCTAATTTTGCTTCATTTTGCCATTAATACTTCAAATTTTGCATAAACCTTTTTTAACAGAATTGGTAGAAGACGTGTTTCGTATTTTATTGAAATTCATCCCCTAACGGGGTTAAAAAGGATAAAAAGTTATTTTGGCGGTGATTTGCTTCGAATTTGATATCAATACTCCTTAGTGCTTTTGATTTAAATTACATTTTATTTTTACACATGTTTGAAAACTCAATCCGATTTTATTCAAAAAATGTTGAACTCACTTAAAAACATAAACAAATACTCTTTAAAATTGGAATGTCTCGAAAGTCACTGTACTATATTAATATCTGTTTTGAAGGTTTCTAAGCATAAAGAGGTTATGCACTTTTAGGACGTAGAGTTCGAAATTTGAAATGGTAAGGACTACGAGTAGAACATTTTGGTCACAAGAAAATAGTTTTCTTTTAGTTTGTCTTAGAAGTTTAATTTAGTGTGTATTGTGTGTGCAATTTTTTTACATTACACTAATATGATAAATGTGAAATTTTGGATGTTTGTTTGTTTGTTACTCAATCACGTCATAACGGCGGAACCGATTTCGATGAAATTTGGTATGTACGTAGGCTATAACCTGGATTAGCACATAAGCTACTTTTATCTCATAAATCAGTTTCCATGGGATAAAAATCGGGTGTCAAGTCAAGTTGCAACAGCGAGTTTTGCTTTATTTCTACGTTACCTACATATTTAGAACTGTAACGCGTACGAAGTCGCGAGCAACAGCTAGTATAAATATATATCAAAATATATTTTCCACATTACGAAAAGTTTAACTGGAAGAGGATGCTTGCTAGCATTAAGTTCGCCTATGTACAGATATACCTATTAATTTTTGTGCAATAAAGAGTTTTCAATCAATCATTAACAAAATAATTAATTGCTTAAAGATATTTTATATTTCAGGGTGAATCGTATGTGGAAATATGAGACGATTCACTTTAGTCGAAAAAATAAATATTGCCATCCAATATGTATTCACGTTATTTATTGTGTATTGGTAAAAGCAAATAATGCAATGCTTATTAATTAAATACAAATGCAATCAGCGTCGCTTATTTTGTATGAAATCATTTTGAATAAAATAAAATCATTCGAATGATTCATGATAATTGCAGTTCAATATTCACGTTAATACTACTCGTATGATACAATCAAAGGTTTACGGTTACATCAAATACAATATAATGTAAACACTTTATTGTAAACTTAAAATCTGAAGAAAATCTTAAAAGGATATTAATTTCATCTGAAAAAATTGTGTTAGACACCTGCGTTCTACCAACTCTTACTTAAGGATGCCAAACATGGAGTTATACTACGAGAACTAAATCCCAAATAACAACTTGCCAAAGGGCGAGAAAGAGAAAAACAAAATTAACAGATGCACTCCACTACGCACTTAAGTTAAAATGGCGGTGGAGGACACATAGCCCGATATAAGGATAGGTGGACCATAAGAGCGACGAGATGGGTTGGACCCAGCGGCAAAAGAAAACCAGGTCGAACAAGAAAAAGATGGACTGACGATATCACTGAAAACGCTGGGAATCAGTGGATGACAACAGCAAAAGATAGAGGCATGGAGTAAACAGGAGGCGTATACCCAAAGAGGGATTCCTTATCATAATTAATATTTACAACTTTAGAACAAAAACAAAAACAGATAAGAAAATAAATTAGGCTATAATAATAATTGTAAACTCAAACGTAAGCTAATTAATTGTATTACATCGATAATAACGATGGTATCGTATTTAAGATTAAGATACTAAAACATAAACTAAAACAAATTTTGAACAAAAAACAAAAGAGAAAAAACAAAAAAACACTGAAAAACTGTTCGCTAAATAGTCAGTAGTAAAATAAATAAAAAACAAGAAGCAAAGCAAAATATATACGAAAACAGATTCTTAACATCTGGTAACGCCATCTTTAGACGATATAAGGTGACTCTTCCCCAAATCCTTGTCTATTCCAATTTTCCTTCACCTACCTGCGCGCCATCACCTGTCATGATAGCGCTGACTATAAAGAGACAATCAACAGGCGCCCCCGCACCGCTGCTCGTGAAAGTCGGTTCTGGACTTGCGTACGCGACCCGCTGAATTCCACCGCAAAATATAGTTAAATTGTGTGGTGAATTAGTGAAAGTGGGCGCAAAGGAGCGTTTCACGCTGCTTCAAAGATCCCGAAAGGTCAGTGGGCGCATTTCTGATTCCTATTTTGTAATCCCGATTTTCCAGGAGTTATCTTATGGGCTGTAAAAAGCCAATACGAAGGTATAATATCCGCAAACGGCTCCACCAACATCCGCACACTACATCAAACTAATCAAATGAGAAAAATAATTCCTATCCTTAAAATCCACGAAAAATAATAACTAAAATATATAGATCCTTGAAATACAATTTATCGAAAAACATACATTTATTCGACTTTTTCCGTACTTTAGTACAATATAATGACCTGTAGCTACATTTACCCTGATTATTCCGATCTATTAATTTGCCCACGTCAGGTAAAAAGGACGGATTATGAGTCTGGGTTATAGATGAAAGCTTGATCCTATACACGTGTATTGACTTCTTTAATTGATCGAGCGAAGCGCTATCTCCAAATCAACTTGGGCAAATTGTCGTTGTATATATGTATGTTTGTCCAAGGATAACTTTGAAAGCGTTGATCCTATCATCGTGAATTAGATATATAGTGTTGGCACAATCCTGGTCTGACTGAATGAGTTAAAACATAGAGGTTTATGCGGGGTAAAAAAATATCAAATTGAGACTATTCGCTCAATTTGAGACGTTTATTGAAAGGTCTTTTTGAGTTATCAGCTATAATAATAAAAACGGAACTTTAACGAAATTCACAGGGTACACCAGTGACCCCACAGTCCTGAAATTTGGTATGCGTGTAGCTTTAGTGACATAACTATAGAAAAAGTCTGAATTCCAGAATAACTGCAATTTCTACCCCAAAAAAGAGTAACCAATTTACATGAATTCCCGTTACCTGTAATTTGAATTAAATTGTAGGTCAAGTAGGTTGGTTATTCATTTTGTGGCACTATTTTGATAGTCAAAGATTACAAATAATATTTGTTTGTTGTTATGGGAGACTCGCGAGATCTCAGTTCGGGGCGAACCACCAGTAATAATTTAATAAAATTTAAAAAATGTTTGTTTGTTTCCCAAAAAACATACAAAACTAATTATTTAAGTTGCCTTAGTAGATCGGCATATTCTATGTAAACCCGATGGCTAAAACTGTTAACTAAAATATAAAGTTGATTTAAACAATGTAAAGTACTGATTGTTTGTTAGGATAGTGCCTCCAGGTTTATCTCTATTCATCTGACTGTACCTACAACTTTAACAATGGTTATAAATCAAAGCTCGTAATATGACCAAAGGTTTCACACAAACACATCAGTTTCAATTAATTTAAGAATTCATTTGAGCTGGTGTCTCAACCTTTGGCAGGGTTTTTAGGTGGCCAGATAGATCCTGGAGAATAAAACTCCTCCACGGAGAATATTATTATCACTCGCAATGAAGTCGGTTTTATTTCATTATGTATTTTGTCAACCTTAATGAAATAAAACCATGGCCAATGCAAAATTATGCTACGTGTTTTGTTATGTACGACATTAAATTAAAACACGAGTGAGGCTAGTATTTTTGTAAAATAGGGTTTTTTTCAAATCCGTTACAACAGAACATTTTAAATTTTGAAACAAACATAATATGAAGTCCTAAAAATCAATAAAATAGTTGGTCAAGCGAAGCGAGATCTCCAAATCAACTTGGGCAAATCGGCGTTGTATGTATGTAAGTATGTCTGTATGTATGTATGTATGTTTGTTTGTCCGAGGATAACTTTCGAAGCGTTGATCCGATCATCGTGAAATTTGACCTTGGTAGGTGATTAACCTAATGTTTAATTATTATATGTTACAAATTGACGCCCCTTTACAGCGGATATTACTTTTATAATTAATTTATTGAAAATTATTGAAATGTATTAAGTGACTGTTATGTAATATGTTTTTTTTTATTCTTAATATAATGTTGTAATTTGAATATGACGAGAGACTGATGTTACAGTAACTTTATTATCTAATGAATGTTATTGTTCTTCTTTTTCAATAAATGATATTCTATTCTATTCTATTCTAATGAGGCTAAAAAATGGGGGAGGGGGATGGGGGGGGGGGGTTGTTGAGATATTGGGGTTCGTGAAGGGTAAAAAAAATGAAAATGACTATAAGGTCAAATGGGACGTCTAATGAACGGTCTTCATTAGTACATTTTAAACCTGTTTTTATTTTTAGTTTAGTTTTTGTTGTTTTAGAGTTAATAGCACTCACAAAAACAAAACTTCGAAAAAATTCACAGGGTACACCAGTCACAGAATGCTGAAATTTGGTACGCGTGTAGCTTTAGTTACACAAATATAGGCAGCAGTCTGAAATCCAGAATAACTGCATTTTGCACCCCTAAAAAGAAAATCCAATTAACATGAACTCTCGTTACCTGTAATTTGAATGAAACTGTAGGTCATGTAATATTGTTGCTTATTTCGGGGCACTATTTTGATAGTCAAAGATTACGAATAATGTATTTATGTTTTTATGGGAGACTCGCTAGATCTCAGTTCGGGGCGAACTACTAGTTAAGCAAATCATATTCATTCATCATGTACCTAAGCTAAGCGGCATCATCACATAGGCGCTGGCGATTTGATCTTTAAAAATGTTAAAAAACGAGTGTGATTTAGACCACACGACTGAAATAAAACTATATCTCTCTTAACTTCCGTTCACCTCGCCCGATCACACTTTTCGTAACGCTCTCGTCACTCATTCACCAGCTTACTTTCCAAATCAAGCGTGCGTAAAGAAGTGTTACTTCAATAATTGTTTATTGGAAATGTATCGATTTCTGGATAAATTTTCACGCTACCAGTATTAAACCCACCTTTAAAATCTGTAAATACGATTTCGGATGTATTTTAAATTAATGTCGTACATAACGTAGCAGGTTGTATACTAACAGTGTTAAAGTTTGCAAAACTATTATGTTATCTATGCCATAAGGTCTGAGTTGAATGTTCTCAAAGCAATGATTGACCCTCGCAATACACGACGGGGTCACCTATTCTGCCCGCAAACATTATTTTGAAAAGACTCAAAGGATAGAAACTAGCTCCTAATTATGTTGTGGTAACCCTAGCTGGCCAGTGAGACAAATGATCTCATTACTGTTTTTCATTTGCTTGTGCCCAGTGTGGTGTGGGTCCGTCTTTTGTACCTAATATCCGACTATTTTATATTGTACATTCAAGAACTTTTATGCACTAACCACCGTCTAACAGTGGCTTCTAAACGTAATTAGCATTAGTCTTAATGTAAACAATTAGTAAAAACAATTGTAGTCTACGTAATTCGCTTGGAATAATTCACCTAGGTGCAATAGATAATTTGTAAATTTTTAGTTTTAGCTATTCGATTTAATTGAAAGTTCAGAATAAATTATAAGTAATCTTTATTCACCTCGAAAACGAAAACCTTAATCTTGAAACGGTATTAAAACGTGCGCATGTATCCGGCTTTAATTCGCAAATTATTTAACAGTTTCTGAGTCTCCATCTTGTAATTTACGGCAAATGTAGGGCTAGCTTCGGCTACTCTTTGCCAAGCCGATGTTACTTCTAATTTGGCAGATTGGCTGATGCGAGCTTTTGTAATTGTTGGGGTTGGATGCCTTTTGGCAGTTTTGGGGTTTATCATCATTGTACCAGCTACATGAAGTCCACTGCTGAACATAGTGGAGTTTGAAAACTGGTAACAGAAATAAATATTAGGCGTTTTAATTATGTAAAATAAAGGATTTCAATGATGAGATCAGATCCGTTCGTGCAATTTATAATATGGGCCCCAGAGAATCATTACGCAATAAGTTTAAAGAAATAAATGTTATGACATTCCCTTGTCAATACATCTATGAAAATCTGATGTACATATGTTCACAAAAATATTCATTTGTTTAAGAAAAATAGCAATAATCATAATTGTAATACTAGAAATAAAGATAAACTCGCTGTTGCCACTTGTAGAATCCATAAAGTTAGTATATCGTTTAAAGAGCAATGTGTACGCTTTCGTAACAAACTCCTAAGGGATGTACAAAATATTGACGATTAACAAATTTAAAAACGTAATTAAACATAGTCTTTATAAAAAAGCCTACTACAAAATATCGGATTATTTAGATGATAGAGAAGATAGGGATTGTAATTGCTCTAACTCGTTCAAAATGTTAAAATTTAGACGTAATTTATTTTCTGTATTATTATGTATTCTAAAAGGATCATCCTTGTTGCTTGCCTTTCTTTCCTGACTTGGTCGCGAAGGAACAGGCAATAAAATTGTCGTTTCAAAGTGATCCTTGTGATTTTAATGAATAAACATATTTGAGTTTGAGTTTGAATTGACCAAATTCACCAAAATAGTCCAAAAGAATAGCAAGTTGAATTGACCACTTTAAGGTGGCTTCCCACGGTCTGTGTTATTGCAAACGGGAGCAGACAATATATTATTTTGTACTCAGAACAGGATATTTACCATGATTTGTTAGATTTTGAGTATCCCGATATTTCGACACAGTTGCATGCGCCATCATCACGGGTAAACTGAAGTCTTTGCTAGTGGATGGTTATTGGCTGATATAATGATATACCGTCTTTCTCAGTCTCATGCTAGAAATAAATTCACTAGTACTTACGGTTTCATTCTCGATCAGTACTCGATTCCGACACACAACACTCACGGTATCAGGACACGTAATTGGCACTTCACTTCTTCGGTTCTTACACATTCTCACCACAGGATTCTAGGCTTTAGATAATTGAAAACCGTCTTCACGATTGAAATTCTTGTGTTTGGTAATCTCAATTGCCTCTTGAACCAGTCTTGGCATGTAATGTCGCTCAGTTTATATTACTTGTGGGTTGTGTAGCTCGATCCAGTGGTTTGAGCCTGAGTCCAGCAGATGTTCCGCTATGGCAGACTTTTGTCTGTCAACATTCATCACCGCCCTGATGTGTTCCTTCATTCCCGTGAACTCCCACAAAACAAATTAACAAAACTCACAAATCATGGTAATTAGTGGTTCGTCCCGAACTGAGATCTTGCGAGTTTCCCATTACAACAAAAATATACCTTTTATTTGTTATCTTTGACTATCAAAATAGAGCCACGAAATGCACGAATGCAGGTAACGGGAGTTCATGTTAATTGGTTGAGCTTTTTTGGGGTACAAACAGCAGTTATTCTGGATTTCAGACTTTTGTCTATATTTGAATCATTTTAGCTACACGCATAACAAATTACAGCACTGGTTTACCCTGTGAATTTCATCAAAGTTTTGTTAATATTATGGCTATTAACTCAGAAACTACAAAAGTTTTACTAAAAATAAAAACGGAGTCGAAATTTAGATACTAATGACTAATGAAGACCTTTCATTTGACGTCCCATTTGACTTATTAGTCTCATTTTTTTATCCCTCTTGAACCCCTATATCTCAACAACCCCCCCAACATTTAAGCTAAGAGAAGTTAGCTAGATAAAGAGTAGTAGAGTTTCTTGTGCTTGGGCTCGCCCTGGGAAGTGCTACCACTGTACCTATTTTTACCGCCAAGCAGCATTGCTGTGTTTCGGTTTGAAGGGTATGGTTGCCGGTGAAACTACGGGCACATGAGGCTTTACACCTGTATGCCTCAAGTTGATGGACGCAGGGAAGTGCATCGTAGGGCACATTTCCAAGGAGCGTGACCTACGAGGCAAACTTTGTTATAGGCGATGGTTACCACTTAACATCAGATGGGCCATATTGTTCCATCTGCATAGTATAAAAAAAAACATTTTAGCTCATTTAGTCGCACCAAAATTGTGCCATCACTACCTATGTATCAAATTTCTTGATGATCGGATCAATGCTTCGAAAGTTATCCTCGGACAAACAAAAATACATACATACATACAACGCCGATTTGTCCAAGTTGATTTAGAGATCTCGCAATCATAATCTATTTCACGCAACAATAGGAAAGTACCAAATGCTACGAGTTTAACATAATTACGGCCTATATAGCTAGCCATTCGCTGACTCGTAAAGTCTGCGTTGTTAACTGATTAAGCTGATTTGCAGCTGATTTTACACCCATCAGTGGGTAATAAGACGATTTTTGATGATAATGAACCCAATTGTCGAAAGTTTTTAGTTTTTAAATAATAAACTTGTGCAATTCTAACAAAATAAGGCAAAAAAAGACGATCTAATTAACACCATCACCATTTTCCCAACATCACATAATATAAGTTTAACAGATACGTTCAAACGACGATTCTCCAAATCTTACATTACACATTTACGGCCTTCTTTTATAGGTCGCAAGGCTCACATTACCTTATCATCGACGCCCTCGTCATAAAATTTTATATGCCCCTATTTTGGTATTATTGTAAGGTCTATAAAGGTTATGCGTTATTAGTTGGTAGGTGATGATTTCCGCTTTTATTCTTCGCATGAAGATATTTTAGTCGAATATGGCAATGGTAATGATTTTTTGATGATAATAGAACGAGTTTATATAAAAGCAGCTTATGGCTACCCAAAATCGAAACGATTTTAAAATATTTAGCATAAAGCTCAATATTGTTACTTTTTACAAGAAAATAAAATCATTTTGTCTTAAAAGAACAACAGGCTCTAGGGCGTTTATAATTGTTGATGGAACGAAGCGAGATCTCTAAATCAACTTGGGCAGATGGGCATTGTATGTATGTATGTTTATTTGTCCGAGGATAACTTTCGAAGCGTTGATCGGATCATCATGAAATTTGATACATAGGTAGGTAGTGATGTCACAATTTTGTTGTGACTAAATAAGCTAAAAATGTTGTGTGGTTATTGAGATATTGGGGTTCAAGAGGGGTAAAAAAAAAGAGACTATTAGGTCAAATGAGATGTCAAATGAAAGGTCTTTATTAGTTGATTTCTACCCTTTTATAGTTTTGGTAAAGTTTTTGTAGTTTTTGAGTTATTAGCCAAAGATTACAAATAATATTTTGTTAGTTTTAATCGAAGACTCGCGAGATCTCAGCTCGGGGCGAACCACTAATATTTATGTCATTGAAGAAACACAAAGTAAAAAAAAAATATTATTCCAAAAAATCAAAAACGTCGAATGCAAAACAAACTTATAAAAAAAAAAAAGGGCATTTATTTACACACACACCTCTTATGCTAACAGAAGTTGGTAGGTACAATAAGTAAGCAAGCTTGTTAATTTTGATAGTTGCAATGCGCGTGTGCACGCAAGTCAATGATTGTTTTTGCCATAGATGCGCATTTAAAAAACTAATAGTTTAAAACGGTGTAACGTAGAGTTATAATTATTATTATTTTGGATGTATTTGTGTTGTTGGTTAACTGTATATATAAAAATTATGTTATATATAGTTAAAAGTACTTGTGCAATATTCAGTTAGGTTAATAATTAGGTTTATAAAACTGTTAATAGTTAGTTAAGGCGGTGGCCAGTACTTGAGGTATATTTAGCACTCTCATTGGGAGGAGAATGCAGTGCAGCGTAATGAATGGAGACGGCGAATCCACCTACTAGTAAACGAGTATGAAAAAGAGCGTCGTTTTGATCTCGATAAAAAACGGGACGATCTTAAGGCCCGATCACCAGCGGCCATCTCATATAACTACGTTGGCGGGGTTTTGACATGCCGAAAATGCGGCCGGACCTTTACAAACAAAATCGGTTATGTAAGCCACGATAGGGCGCATCAAAGGGCAGACCAGCGAGGTCGTCATTGAAAATTGTAATGTCGTCCCCTATAACAGAGTTAAATATGCCTGTCCAGGATGAATGCAGTCGCCGTGGCCGAAATTGGCAAGGATATATCATCATCAATAGTTAGTTACTCAGGTCATCCAAGAAGTCAACACTGGCCTCAAGAGAACACCAGCGCTGCATAATGCTGAGCTGTAGGCTCTTTCCCCAACATACTTGACAAGTTAGTGCTTTTTAAAAAGAACACAGAGAGTAATAGAGACATAAGAGCAGTAGCGTTCCTTGTGAAAGGGCTCGCCCGGGGAAGTACTACCACCATACTCATTTCTGGCACCTAGCAGCATTGCTGTGTTTCGGTTTGAAGGGTATGGTTGTCGGTGAAATTACAGGCACATGAGGCTTTACACCTGTATACCTCAAGTTGATGGACGCAGGGCAGTGTATCCTAAGGCACATTTCTAACGTGCGTGACCTACGAGGCAATTCTCTGTTATAGGCGGTGGTTACCATTTAACATCAGGTGGGCTATAAGCTTGTTCCATCTCCAAGTAGTATGAAAAAAACACAACAATAAATTTAAATTCAAATTCATTTATTTCGATTGATAAATTATGCTAATATTACAAAAAGATTATTGTTTGTAAATTTGTATGTTTTTAAAGGTAATTTCAGAAACTATTGAATTGATTCTGAAAATTAAAAAAATAACAAAAAGCTTCACTTTCCCTTGAGGAAACGGCTGAACGAATCTCGATGAAATTTCATATTATAGAAAGATTAACCTGGACTGAAACATAGGCTACTTTTTAGTGACAAATCACGCATGTGAAGCTGCGATCAAAAGATATAAAGTACAAGCTCCCGCTCGCGGCTTCGCATGCATCGTATATCAATATAAAGTATTCAAAAGATCATCAAAATCGGTGCATCCTGTTGGTTATGAAAACGCAACAAGCAGACTTGCAGAGAGAGAATGTTACTTTCGAATTTCTAATATTAGTTTTATTTTTAGTTTATGCCAAATAAATATTCTCATTGACTTTTTTCTAGCAAAATAGACACACAATCAATAATCATTCTTACAATATGTCATAGTACACTTAAATTAACAATTTTGCTCAGACACCTTCCAATCCATCGAAGCATGAATAGCGTATCTACAAAACAATATTTCATAAACCGTGTATAGAAAAGATGGATAACGTAGACAAAATGCTTCATAAATTACATGCGAAAACGAATCCTATCTCTACGGTATTAGGTCGAAAACTCCCTAGCGAATACAGTTATTACTTACTAAGCGATTACTCACATGTACGCTTGTATGTCGCAGTGGGTTGTATAAATCGGCGTTTTGCGGATAAATCTATGTATAAGGTACTTTTCTTGGTACGAAAATACTCCATGTATATCTCTCGTCCGTATTGCTTTTGTCTACTTTAGACGTCTAGAATTTAATATAAAAGTTATATAGTATCCAACATAAAATATTGTACGCTGCAACGTGTAATAAAATACTTTCTCATAAGATAGACGCCAATTGGTGTTAATATGTAAAGGCTTGAAGGCTTTTGACATGACTTAGCGACTTTATACGACCAATATTTTAATTCCTCTGAAATTATAGGCACATGAGGCTTAACACCTGTCAATCGATTCCCGGGGGTATAACTTAAAAAAAAATCATTAAATTCAGTTATTCGTTTTATCATAACCGGTGACGTGAATCTTTTCAACATTCTTAACGTTAAGGATTTCTCCTCACTGACCCATCTCACTGTATACGATAATAATGTCATTCAAAAATAAAAAGACAACAAAAATAATACAGAGAAGTCATGTTACAACAATAAATATGATTAGCCTGTCTCTGTTTCTCCCCAGGTAATATGTCAAGTGTCTAATTTGGCGGTATGTCTGTAACATTACGTAATATCCTATTATTTCCCTCAAACTGCTGATATTAGTTTTGTTCTGATGAAACTAGAGGACTTATACCCCACTAGTTGGGTCTCATATTTATTCATTATTCTAAACAAGCTTCAGCCGGTGGCGTCGCACGCGTAATTTGCCAACAAATACAATAGCCTTCTTAGATAGATAGATAACTCTTTATTGAATTACCATACAAACTGAAATAATACAAAAATAAATACTAAGCTAAAATAAAAAAGACAATATAATGAGCGGCCTTACTGCCAAAAGCTATTTCTTCCAGGGAACCTTTCGATGGAACAAAATTTACAAAGATAAAATGAAGTGCGGTGTACTATGGAAGATACATTTACATATTCTTAGAAATAAAAATAAGATAAGACTCTGCGCAGTCAGGTAATAGGTAGCTTATAATATATCTCAATCCCGGTCATAATCTTAATACCAATTTCGTCGAAATCAGTCGCGCCGTTTAATCGTGAAAACGTAATAAACCACTTTCGAATTTATAATATTCGTATTAGTATGGATTACAATAATTATTTCTCAATACAGTAAGTACAAAGAGTTGAATCATCTAAAGACCGTTGTAAACGATCTATAGATAGTTCAACTGCTCTAGATCTCTCATGTCTTTTTCTTTTTCTAAAATGTACTACTTTTTATCACGTTGCGTTGAATTAGGGTAATATTTTGAGGGTATGTTTATTTGGAGCATTGTGTACGCTAAACTGCTTGCCGAATATAAACAAATCATCGGAATCGTTAAGTTTAATAAATTTGGATTCTCACCTACGTTCAGACGTCCTATGGATAATAATGATGATGATCATTACATCATTGTGGTTCATTTAGAAATTTTCGAAAATTTACCCCAGTTAAAAATCTGTAGAGATTGAAATGGGTAATATCTTAAGATTTACATTGCGTGTTTGTTTGTTTCAGAGTAAAACACTAGACTTGGCTCTAGTATCGATATATAGAGGAGGCGGAGAACTAGCGTCTGTCAGTCAGTATGCTGGTTCACCATATAACACGACAGATAGGTAAGTTAACTAAATAAATCAACTAGTCACACTACCTGCTGGACAATGTCAAAGTCATGTGAACCTCCTCGAAAACAGGTGATTACGGCTGAGCCGGGAGTAAAGTTGTACTAAATTTCATTATACCCGCGAGGGCATAATGTGATTTGAATTTGGAACCTCATTATGTATTAATTTTTTAACCAAAGAGACCCACACAATAAGAACATACCTATTCGTAAATCAAACTAACCTCTTTACATAACTTAGATTTGGTTTTTATTGTCTCGCAGAAAGAGAGAATAGTAGAGTATTCTCATCGAGGATAGCTCAAGCTTTCTGCATCTTGAGCGTGCTTATATTCCTCTCTGCACCCAGGATTCAATATAGCGCCCGTGACGCAAGACACTGCTTTATCCCCTCGTTTAATAATCTACTATTATTGCCTTAATGAAGTATACAAGGTCACAGATTTTCCAGTGGACTTCAAAATGAACGCCTTCAAGAGAGGTCTAAATAGGGCAATAGGTGCTAGGCAACGCGATTGCAGTACCTCGAGTGCTGCAGGAGTTTATAGGTGGCGGTGACCACTTAACATCAGGAGGCCCGTCAGCTTGTGTCTACAAGTTTAATATTAAAAATACAGACACATTCAAAAGGTTATTCAAGCTGAAGTGTCAGCTTTTAGATACCTGCCTTATAAGTTTTCTAGGTTAATCGGTCCTATAACTAGATTTCGCTGCTTAATTAACACAAATAAATCTATCTAGTTTTGGAACCTTCGGTGCGTGAGTCCTACTCGCACTTGGCTGGTCTTGTAGAACACGTTTTCACGTTAGTCTTTCTAAAATGGAGTTCCGATCCAATTCCGTTCATTAAGTGTTTTCAATCACAATGCATTAAACAATTAAGAGTATTCAAACAAAATACATTTTCCTCGAAGTAAAAGTCATTCTGGATTCATTTAGATTGTTTTATTTAGTTAAACACTTGGTTGGTCAACATTTAATTCATTTGACTTTGAGTTTTCTAACTTTTTAGAGTAATTAACGCAATTAGGTTTGAAAGTTGATGAAATTATTTTGAAAATAATTTTATTATTGTATTTTCTACTACGTTCTACGCCGTAATAATTAGAATTGAAAATTTAATTTCGAAGTGCACATTCGTTTTCAAATTAACTTTTAAACATTAAGACGATACACAAATTTAATTTCGGTGACGATTAAGCGGAGCATCCGGAAATGCAAAAAAGTGACAGTGCTCTTTACTTGCTTAGGTGAAGAACGAGACAAACATATATCATAGCCGCGCCGCCTTGTCGCAGGAGTAAATGACGTGAGCAACAAAAGATAAAATCTCGAATTGCATCAGAACCAACAAATGAAAAAAAAAAATGCTTTTCCATTAATTTAGGTAACATAATTACATACATAGCTATGCAAAAAACTTCTTTAAATCTTTTCTAGAGTCGTAGAATAAACGATATTAGTGGTTTAGAAGAGCCGACTTTGACAAATAATTGTATCGAGAAAAGTTTCACCAATTGCGTTTCTGACTTTCATTTAAGTAGTTTAAATCCTCAAGTAAATATTGCTTAAATATGAAATCAGTAGCATTTTTTGTTATTGAATACGACAGTTACTTAGCGGCTCAAATGGTTTTACATAATCTTCTTAAGGGGCTGTTTTGTACAAGACCCACTTAATTACATTGGTAATTTCTTTTGCCGAATCCCAACTTGTGTAGGACACGATTCGTGATTCAAATTGAAAATTTATACTACGTGTTTTGTTATGTACGACATTCAATGGATATGTACGACATAATTTCGGGTATGTCTAGTATTGTTTTACAAAAAAGTGGCACTCCAAGAGTGGCAACAGAAGTGAAAACTTGAAAAATTAAGAGATACTTATATACAGAAGTGTCGGTAACGGTAACAGTGTCAATGATTTTTAATCTCAAAAAATGCCCAACGTGCCTTAAAAAGTTTTCACTTCAATAGGTTTTTTTCATATTCATACCCATTGAAAATTTTAAATTATCAAACAACCTCAATAACAAGTCCAAAAATATCAATGAATGATGAATAAAATAGGTAAACAAATCATATTCATTCATCGTGTAAGTAGGTACCTGTTAAACTGACTAAGCGGCATCGTGGCGAAGACACCGCTGATTTATGTTAATCATTGTTTATTGGAAGTGCATCGATTACTAGATATGTATTCAAGCTACCGGTATTAAACTCACCTCTAACATCAGTTAATACAATTCTGGATGTGTATTTTAGATTATTGTCGTACATAACAATCTTAATTTAAAACACATATAAGTTAAAATCATAAGTTTTGTAAGTTTCATTAAATCTACGTGACATGGCCTAGGAGGCAATGCTTTGTTATAATACTCGTATAAGCGAGGTGGGCCATTTACTTGTTCTAAATTCATCTTTAAAGTAAAAAAGTAATCCTTCTATAATTTTTTTTTAAATAAATGTGCAAACATGATTGATAAAAACTTGAATTAAGTTATCTAAGTAATTTTGACTTTTAAAGGGTCGCCGTTTAGAATTGTGTTATTAGATGATTAACTTTTTAAAGTGCTAGTTAACTGAGACTTCTAAGAATATCTGAAGCTGTTTTCTAATTTAAAAAATATGTGACTCCTAACATTAGCACGACTTAGCGTGGGAGAATTCGAGTAGCAGCGCTAAGATTTAGAACTTCAATCTAATTCTAATTGTAGGGCGGGGGGAATAAAATATCTGCACTGATGTCCCGCATTGGGATGTATTGTGCATTACTCCTCTTCTAATCTGATCCCAGCCATCCTAACTCCTTGAAGTAACGGAGGAGGACTTTGGGTTGGTGGCAGCAGCTTTCCAGGGTCCCCGTGGATGTTGATGTAATAGCGGTGTTGGTGGAGGATGAGAATTTGATGACCCCTTGCAGACCCATCCTCAGTCTGGCTTCGTTTGTGGCAGTGCAGTGAAGTATCACGTGATTCATAGTCTCTTCCTCCCGAAGGCATCCGTGACAAAGTTCACTGTCCATGGCTCCGGTCTTTAGGAAGTGATGGTTAAGTTCGCAGTGCCCCGTGATAATTCGCACCATCATCCTTAGATCTTCGCGTTTCAACTTTAACAAGGTAGAACTTCAATCATTCGTAATAATAATTTAACTTTGCCTACAAATCCCGTCTTTCAAATATGGCGGTTAACTTATCAAATATGTATAAAGCAGCGTATTTGAATTTCATTAATATTGAGTGTTCTGTGTAATTGCAGAGTTAATTAACGAAGATAATAAAAGGCGCGATAAAACCTGTTATCATTAAGGTAATGAAGGAAACACCGCATTTACATAGAATCCAGAATATCAATAAACTGTTTCTGAAACTGTAATGAGATTTCACGGCCGTCTCGAAGCTTCATCATCATATCAGCAAAGGACTCTCCTGAACATAAGCCTCCCCATATTTTTCCGGAGCGACCGATCTTGTGCGAACTGCACCCAACAGCTCCCAGCAACCTTTATCGGGTCCTCTTTCCATCTAGTGCAGGGCCGTCCTATGCTGCGTTTTCCAGTGCGTGGTCTCCACTCAAGAACCTTTCTGCTCTAACGGCCGTTAGTTTTTCAAGCTATGTGCCCTGTCCACTGCTACTTCAGCTAGCCTTAGTGCTATGTCAGGCGATTTGGTTCGACTTCGAATCTCCTCATTTCTGTTTCGATCTAGTGGAGGTACACCAAGCATATCCTTCTCTATAGCACTCTAAACCATCTTGAGCCTTCTTATGAGGCCCATAGTGAAGAGCATTTTAAAAATGTTGGTCTGCAACGCGCAAGTTACATCTTTGGTGTTACAAACGTCATAGGTTACAGTGACCGCTTACCATCTAGTGGGCCGTAAGTTTGTACGCCACCTTAAATATAAAAAAAAGTGGCACTTGCATGAGATCATAGCTGCGTACAGTGTAAGTCAATTGGATTTTACTATTGAAAAGATTAGTAATCTATTTATATATATAACAAAGTCGGGTTAGTTACACCATTTATAACTCAAGAACGGCTTGACCGATTTTGATGATCTTTGATTTGTTTTATTTGTCTCCGCTCCGAATACCAGAATAACTAATAAAATATTGGAATTCACGCAAAAAAAATTAAGACGAAAATTCGTTTTCTCATACATAGCTAATGATGCACTTTTGACAGTTCTACCGGTGACATAGATTGGCAGCCCGCGTCATATGCATGTCAAGGTGGTACGATGTTTGGTGGTCAGCTGGTTATTTATACCTATATATACGTCATCTCATGCTAAAAAAAAGTCAAGCCACCTTCCTAACGCACACCTGATAAGCGCCGACAGGTTAATATTACCTGCTTCTTACCGTAAATGTAGCGTCATGAAGAAAGAGGAGGCGTGGGAGTTTATTTTAATTATGTGTACAGTACATGGATTCGGGATCTTCCTTAAGAATAGAGGGCGATTTCAAAGTATATTTTAGTTAATTTGGTTTCTCGAAATTGTGGCAACTTCAAAGGCAATCTCAGTTTCGTAAGAATTTGCTTTATTATTTAATATAACTTGGCAATAATTTGTGCCATTTTATTTTATTGCTGTCTCATCATCATCAGTATAGCAGGCTCAAAACATCCACAGCTGAACATAGGCCTCCCCAGATCTCAAGAGTGAGCGATGTTGTGCGGCTTGCACCCAAAGGCTCTCAACAACCTTAGCAGATCGTCTTTCCATCTAATGGAGGGACATCCTAATCAGCGCTTTTCAGTGTATGGTCTCTGCTCAAGAACCTATCTTCCCCAACGGCCGTCAGTTCTTCGAGCTATGTGCTTTTTTCGACTGATTTGCTATCAAAGCGATACGTACTTTTAATAGGGCTCAGATAGGTATCAGTCAGACGGTGAAAAACTTAGACATTATTATGTACACCAAACTATCGTGGGTGCCGTGTATTGCCGAGATCAGCTGAAAAATGTTTGCGTCCTCAGCCTCGTTGCGAAGACTTCGCAACTTTTTACCAACCGCCACCAAAATTACGCTTTCACAATCCCTTCTACTCCCTATCTTAGATTACGCCGACGTTCGCTATCTCGACATTTCCGAAGTCCAATTGAGCAAACTTGAACGTCTTCAAAATCTTTGTATTCGGTTCATATTTGGCTTGCGCAAATATGACCATGTTTCAGAATTTCGCGCAAAACTCAATGGGCTCCCTATCCGTCTTCGCCAGAATGCACATATTCTGTCTCTTCTTTTTAACATTCTTTAAAATCCATCTTCACCATCCTATCTAAAGGAGGATTTCTGTTCCTGCACAAGCCGCATGATCGAAAGCTACGCTCATCTGAAGCTCTAAGTCTACAAACCCCTGTCCACAGATCTCAATTTTATGGTGACTCCTTTACAGTTGAAGCTGTGCGGCTGTGGAACGCTTTACCTTTCTCTATTAGATCATCGAAATCTCTTCCTATCATTAAAGCTAAGGTATACAACCATTTCCTCTCTTTGTCTACGCACTGCTAGTTTATTGTTATGTTTATCTCCTTTATTGTAGTTTATATATAAATATATATTATTATATTTGTAAGTATATATATTTAGTTTATTAGTAAGTACAGGTAGTTTATGTAGATTTATGAACATACTCGTAGATACACCGCCGTCTTTTTGATTTTGTTTTGTCCTGTCCATCCAAAGGTTGTCTGGAAGAGATCGCTTTTAGCGATAAGACCGCCCATTGTACTTACCTTCATTCTTGTGTATTTTTTGTATTTAAAATTTTGTTGATGTGCAATAAATAGTATTCTATTCTATTCTATTCTTACTTACTCCATTGGCGCAGGGACCCAAAGTGAGTCTTGGCCTCCAATACAAGAACTCACCACTTTCCTCTGTCCATTGTCATCTCTTACCAAGCGACAGCTCCGAGGTCGCGCCAAAGCAACATATAATTTATTTTAATTATATATTAATCACACGCCCAATAGTGTGTGCCCAATAGCCCAATAGCCACTTTAACAATATAATTCATATTGTCAAACTGGCTAGTAATGAATGGACGAGTCGCAACTGACCAAAGGCCGTATTAAGAGGAGTTGTTCTCGCTGTGTCTAGCTCATCGCAATTTCAGGCGTCATATCGGTTATTTAACTCGCAAGTTTCACTTTGAAACATCAATTTTACCACCTGTTCTTCCGCGACCAAATCAGGAAAGAATCAGGCAAGGCATGTTATTCTTTTTAATGGTCCTGTACATAAAATAACAATAAGAATAATATCTGTTTTTTTTTATGAAAGCGTAAGTAATAAGTAGGTATTATAAATAATAATAAAAAAAATGACGACATATATTTGCTCAAGGTTTGGATATTTTCCTATAAATTATAAGCATGTATTTACAAAAAAAAAGTGTATATAAGCATTCTACCAGTTATCTGCTTCCCATAGTATCATTTGAAGGATGTGTGAAATGTCCAGTATTATTTATTTTATATCTCTCTATCGCTTATTTTTAATCCCAGCATGCTTTAGCATAATGTTGGTTGTATATACCTATATATTAATGATGCATGGAAGAGATTGCTTTTAGCGATAAGAGCGCCCATTGTACCTTTGATTTAATTGTGTCTTTTGTTTGTTTTATTTTTTAATGGTGTGCAATAAACAAATTATCTTATCTAATCTAATGTTTGTTTTTATAAACAAAATAAAGCTGGATATGTTGCGCAATAAAACATTAACAAAGCACAACAAAAACTGTGCTATTGTAAGTGCCAAAGTTTGAACAAGGAGAGTGTTCCTAACACGCGAGTATATGTATTGTAAGATGGTCTAGGGAAAGAGATGAAAGCGAAGTAGTCACGTGAAATCGCAATATGTAAGATTGACGAAGTACTGAAAACTTGGGACCTAGGGCCTATCACTACAAATCAATTAATCATCTATATTTTATACTAATACTACCTGACCCGCCCGCGGCTTCGCATGCGTGGTTTGTCAATAAAAACATCCTTCTGCGCAGTCGGGTATATCCCAATCCCGGTCTAAATATATTGTTACGCCGAGGCTGTTAAACAATGAGTAATAATCGAAGTTTCTCGAGCGCTTTTGTCTTGCTGTGTTATTGTTGTTATTGTCTGCGATTGCGCACAATGGGGATGGGTCGTTCTGTCGAAACACCGACCCTTTCCTGGAAGGATCGACATCGTTCTCGAACAATCGAAATGTGTGCAATATAAATAGGCCAGAGAGATGGCCGGACAGTCAGTCTGAGTCAGTCTGAGTCAGTGAGTCTCAGCGAGGCCCTGGAGGACTGACGTGGAGAAGGGTCTCGCGTGAACAGTAGTTGCTCGCGAGTCAGTCTGGATTTAGCTATACGTGCGAACATTTCGGTGACTTTAAGTGGTGCAACAGTTGTGTGAATTAGTGTTTTGTGATTACGTGTGACCAAGTTCGTGTATGCATCGTTTAGTGTTGAATAAAAGTGTTATTTTGGTTAGATCGATTCCCAATATTTTATCCCAAACCCTCAGCTCGTAACAATATGTTTACCAACGGTACATAGCGAGTAGTAGTACCTAATAATTTTAACCCCTTACTTTATCCCCCCCCCCTTTAGGGATGATTTTGCAAAAAAGTTGAAACAAGTATTTCTGTATTTCTTACGAAAAGCCTAAATATGAATTTTCAGATCCCTAACTTAAGGAATTATGGATTGCCCATATCAACTTTGAACCCCAATTTCACCCCTTTTAAGATTATTTTTTGAGGCAAAAGATAGCCTATGTTTCGAGAATATAATCTACCTCCTTGCCAAATTTTATAACAATCCGTTCAGTCGTTTCAAATCGAATCAAAATATTTTTATTCCATAGATATCTATTGTTTGTATACTTGAAAGGTCATAATTTTTACAGAATATAATCATACATACAAAAATTCACATTTAAACATTTAAGAAGTTAGCGAGTACATAAGTACACTCAGAAACACATTTCATAGCAAAATAATTAAGGGTTGATTAATACAGTCATAATTAAATAGTACTAAAGTCATCAGCAAGAAGTTTAGTCGTGAAAAGGTTAACAAATTAACTAAAAACTTTCGCATTATATGGATTATAAAGAGGAAAGATTTGTATTTTTGTATGTTTGTAACGAATAAACACAAAAACTTACTAGTCCGATTTCTGAAATTATTTCACCATTAGAATGTTACATTATCTCTGAGTAACATAGGCTACATTTTACCCTACAGCGCAGAAGGAGGGTAATGTTCGTATTAAAAAACTACGCGTGTGAAGCTGCGGATTGGTTAAATATTTTAAACATTTTCTGAGACTAAAAACGATAACAGAAAGAAAGAAAGAAAGAAAGAAAATACATTTATTTGCAGACATAACAAAACAAAGACATACACAGTTACAAAAATAACACGACAATAAGTATAACATACAAAAAATTGAAATAAAAATATAGACTATAAATAGGTAGTAGGTACGTCCAAGTTATGAGCGTCCGCAAACTAGGATCCGGCTCAGCATTATGCGCCACGCACGCAGCGCGCTGGTCTTCCGCCGGTTCCTAAATTCAGTACCGGATAATGAATGAATGAATGAATGAAAATACTTTATTGTACACCACACAAGAAACAAACAAAAAATATAAAAAATCACAAAGCAACAAGTACAATGGGCGGTCTTATCGCTTAGAAGCGATTTCCGTCTCAACGTGTTAGTCGGCTAACGGAAGTTTGCCAATGCGGTGGACTGACACAATAAAATATAGGTACAGTTGGAGGCAAGCTACATAAATGCACCAGAATGCCTATCAACAGACACAAATGACGAGATATCGTGAGGCGTGTTACATCAGGTCCAAAAAAAAATGATAGAATAGGACGACCACGACCGCTTGTCAAGAGCTTTACGATTGAGAAGAATAAATAAATAATGCTGAATATTCCACACTGCACTATCTAGCCCCAAACTAAGTAAAGCTTGTACTATGGGAACCTGATAACTGATAGAATATACTTTATTTGTAAATACATACATACGATTTACTACGTATTTTGTCATGTACGACATTAAATAAAAACACGGGTAGGGCTAATGACTAGTATTGTTGTAAAATTGTTTTTTTTTATTCATAACCATACAAAATTGTAATTTCAAACAACCTTAATCTCAAGTCATAAAATATCAATGAACCAGCCTTTATAAAATAGGTAAACAAATAATATTCATGTAAGTAGATACCTGTTCAACTGACTAAGCGGCATCGTCGCAAAGACGCCACTGATTTACCTTAAAAATGGTTTATTGAAAATGTATCGACTACCGGCTAAATATTCAGGCTACCGGTATTAAACCCACCTCTAAAACCAGTTTATACGATGCCGGATATGTGTTAAACTAATGTCTTACATAACAAAACAGGTTGTATGAGGAAACAATCAGACCCAGAATAAATATAATTAAACTATGCAAACATTTGTTTTGCGGAGGGAATCGATCCCAAAATCGTCTCAGGTTTCTATTCACCCACTACGACACGGTACCTCCGTGGCGCATTGGGTGAAGTGATCGAAGTAAGTGGGCGTCAAGAAGAAGTTGTAAATTCATTTGCACCACACGACATCACTCAGTGGAAGCTCCCGAAGATTAGCGGAACTCGATTATAGCTCAAGTTTCAAAGATCGCAAACCGTATAATTAATTTTGCCAGCAAAAGTGCTGCGTGATCGAAATGCATAAGCTTAGCGCTGTTATCTATCTATCTATATATACCTATAAAACAAAGTCGGGTTAGTTACACCATTTATAACCCAAGAACGGCTGGACCGGTTTTAATGATCTTATCCGTATGATAAGATCATTAAAGCCTTGTGTTATCCGGATGAAAAATAACAGTTGTATTTGACAACATAAATGCTGTTTTGAATTATTGATTGAAAATACTTGAATGCACTTATAAAAATAGAACAAAGGCGAACTTAATAATAAAGAGCATTATCTTCCAGATAGCCTTTGTGTATTGCGGATAAAGATGTACAGTGCACAGAAAAGGGTCTAATGAAAGTTTGCACATTAATAAAAATAAATGTCCCAACTTCATCGAAATTGGTTGAGCCATTGCGGAACGTGTAAACCGTAATCGAAATTATTGAAAATAAATACAAATGAGTTTTTCAATCGAAATAAAAGGAGCACTACAACGGTGACAAACATTTCGCAAATTTCGATTTAAATTCAAAACAATACTTGCTTACCATTATTATCATACAAAATAAATATTTTTTCCGGCCTATATTTTTCCACTGCTGAGCAAAGGCCAGCAGTAAAATAAACAAAAAAAACTGTAATAGAAGTACCTTTCACCAAAAATGATAAATGCTGATATCTTCGGATCGGCTCATGTGATCCTTCACACTACCCCAGTTAAACTAGCTAGTTAGTTAGTCTATGCGTGTTTTTTTTCAAAAACACGCATAGACACATAGCCAGACATAGACACATAGCAAGACATAGACACATAGACAGACATAGGCGTCAAAATTACAGCACTCTTTTTGTCTATTTTATTGTGTTTGTTTTGTTTTGTTGTTGAGATACTAACTTAGCTGAAAGAAATAATTGTTACTAACAAATTATGGACCCTGTTTGACAGAATATACATTAATTGCGAAGTACAATCAGAAATCTCGTTTGTTTGAAATTAGTTAAAAATTATTTGAAATAAAACCAAATTAGGCCGAGAACAAAAGATTTAATGACCTTAAAAATATGCAGTTTATCAGATAAACCATTGAAATTTTAAAAGCGGTTACCTACTCCAAATTCAAACTAAAAACGCTCACCTTCCACATACCTGAGATAGAACAAAGAACGGAATGAACTCACGAATTTCACTTTAAACTCAAACAAAGCTGGAACTGCTCTAAATCGACCGTCTGATTGTGGAGAAAGTTCGATTCGCAATAACGTCCCGAGTCCACGGTATAAGTTCTTTTAGCGACTTCTGGGGAATTCTTATAAGCGTTTTCGGAAAGTTTTTAAACCTCTAATATTATTTTGCACTAGCTAAGTCCCGACTTAGCTTGGATTTTTATTGATCGAGCGAAGCGAGATCTCTAAGTCACCTTGGGCAAATCGGTGTTGTATGTCTGTATGTATGTATGTTTGTTTGTCCGAGGATAACTTTCGAAGCGTTTATCCGATCATCGTGAAATTTGGTATATAGGTAGATAGTGATGACACAACTTTGGTGTAACTAAATGAGCTAAAACTGTGGGGGGGGTTTTGAGATATTGGGGTTCAAGAGGGATAAAAAAAATGAAAATGAGACTTTTAGGTCATTACATAAACCCCCGTTACCTCAAATTTGAATGAAAGTATAGGTCAAGGAATTTGGTTATTTATTTCATGTCACTAATTTAGTAGTCAAAGATTAAGGCCAGCTTGCACAAAGATCACTAAACTTGTTTAGCGAATAACCATGTTTAAATTTGACGTATTTGTATGATTTGACAACTCCTTAATAGATTAAAGTTCAGTTGAAATTGTAAGCATACCTTATTTTATGTTAAAATTTTTAATAGTATTTGTATTTTATAGTGTTATTCGAACACTTACGGAAAAATTGAAATTCGAACATTATTCCTGCGGTAAATCTCAAAGTTGACCGTTGTTTTTATACCCCTAAGGATTACAAACAAGCTCACGGCCCAAGTTGTAGCATTAGTTAGGTAGTTAGGGCGTAACCGGTGATAGATCCGAGTACAGAATTTAGGATGAATTTGAAATGAAATGATAAACATTTATTTGACACGACATACAAAATGAAACACATTAACAGATGTTACAAAACGGATACCTCGACTTCTGGCTAGATACGTAGATTCTAATTCTACGATGGGGGGGAATAAAATCTGCACTGATGTCCCGCATATATGTGTTTGTGCATTACCCCTCTTTCACGATAAAACTTTTATTTTAAGAGATAAGATTTTTTAAGACTTACTTAAACATAAAATACAACTAAACCTATATACAAAGCAAACTATATATAAAACCCTAATCTAACAAGCCGCTGCCAGTGGGTAGCGTGCCCAGAATGCTGGCCGCATTGCCACGTTGAATGGCGGAATAAGCGGAATAAGCTCAATATATAAAATAATAACTTTGGAATGATGGCAGCAGTTTTCCAGAGTCCCCGAGGTCGAAACTGATGGCAAAGTTCATTCGATTAGCTCATGCAGCCTCGTCTTTAGTCTGGCTTCTTATGTGGCCGTACAGTGCATCAGCACATGCTTCAGTCTTCATCCTTAAGTCATCCCCAACATAGCCCACTATCCGTGGCATTTGATGATCTCTATAATCGTTTGCAAGTCCTCGCGTTTCATTTTTGCAGTGTCTTGGTTATTTTTCGGTTTTTTTACCGGAATCATCGTCTTGATTTACTAAGAATTAGATTTTGAAATGTACATTCTACTAAATCTATTTGTAAAAATTATGTTTTGTATTTTACTTTGGTGTACAATTAAGAGTTATCTTATTGTGAATTACACAAAATAAAACAAAGACGAAATGCCAATATAAATATGGCTCAGCACCTTTACCTATATATATTTTTGCCTTTACAGAATTTCTGAAATAACTACAATTTAACAATGAAGCCACCCCGTCGTTCTAAATCGAATAACAAAATAACTAGGCTAATAGAAATTGGCGTCTAGTATTAGATTATTTAGACTACGTGGTTCTACGAAGCGTAGCAAACCGTAGCGTGCTACAAAGGGCTACGGTAATAAAGAGCGAAGTAAACCTTCTATCGCATTACTGCTACCAGCCGTCGGGTTCACTCGCGTAATCGTTAGGCTTAGCCTGTCTACTTAGCACATGCTGAGCTGACGCCATTTTCGTGCGACACCTAGATATGAATATGATGACTTAATGGATGATGCGTGGAATATTCCTGTTTTTTTTTTACTTATTTCTTTGTGATCTCTGATCCTGGCATTTTGGTTATTAAATTGAATTAAACGAGTGGTTCGCCCCGAACTGAGATCTCGCAAGTCTACCATAAAAACAAAAAACATTATTCGTAGTCTTTGGCTATCAAAATAGTGACACGAAATAAATAACCAACTAACTTGAACTACAGTTTAATTCAAATTACAGGTAACGGGAGTTCGTGTAATTTGGTTATCCTTTTTTGGAGTACAAATTGCAGTTATTCTAGATTTTAGACTTTTGCCCATATTTGTGATACTTAAGCTACACGTATGTATACCAAATTACAGCACTGTGGGGTCACTGGTGTACCCTGTGAATTTTGTCAAAGTTTAGTTTTTATGATGGCTAATAACTCAAAAACTACAAAAACTTTACTAAAAATAAAACGGGGTCGAAATGTACTAATAAAGACCTTTCATTCGTCGTCTCACTTGACCTAATAGTCAAATTTTTTTTTACCCCTTTGAACCCCAATATCTCAACAATCCCCGCAAATTTTTAGCTCATTGAGTCACACCAAAATTATGCCATCATTACCTACCTTTATACCAAATTTCACGATGATCGGACAAACGCTTCGAAAGTTATCCTCGGATAAACAAACATACACACATACAACGCCGATTTGCCCAAGTTGATTTGGATTTGGATTAAATAAAATTTAATAATTTTTTTAACCAACTTGTGATCACATGACACAATATTACAGTATTATGTTAGTAAATTAAAGTTAAGCTAGTGGTTCTGTGAGAACAGTAGACGTCACGTCCCAAGTCCAAAAAGAAATTTGCGCAACAAAATTAACGAAGAAAGTCGAATATTAAATTGAATTTCAGGGGCTTGCATTTTCTAATAGCCTATGAACCGCTAAAAGGTATAACTTTTATCTTATAAGGCTATTGGTATAACTTTTAGCGATTACTCGCGATCCCTTGGTCATAGAAGGTCTAATCTTGTGTCTACGGGTTCATCTCGTAAAGGCGGAGACGACTGCACAGTATGATAGGTAGGTCTACATTTTCTGAAAAACATTCAAAAACTGTAATCCGTCCATATATAACGTTACAGCAATCTTCCCCCGGTTCTCCCCTCCACTCCCCCTTTGGGAAAAAAATTCACAACATCTTTTGTAGAATGAAGTCTTTAGTGTGCCTCTCAAATTTGTTTAAAATCCTATAAATAACGCTACCGTAAATTTCTTTAAATTTTCTATTCTATTCTGAGAATAAGGAGAATACGAATAAAGTTTATTTCACCAAAAAGAACATGCAACTTACATACTAAACTTAAAAGTAAAAACAAAATATCTAATGTAAAAAGCATTTTACATTTTCCATTTCACGTCCAGACAAATCCTTGTCAGACTTAAAACAGCTGAATGAAAAGTTTTATAATACATCTGAGTTTACCACCTACACAAAACCACAGAATATTAGACCGTGGCCCATAACAGAATAACGGGACGACAAGCATTGTATTGATATCGCTTTCAAACTTGTTTACATGACAAAGAAAAATAATTGAATTCATTTAAGAACTAGTTTCCGTCAGCGGCTTCGCACGCGTTCTTTGCCAACAAAAAGTAGCCTATTTTTTAATACAGGTCATAATCTATCAACACAACTTTCATCAAAATCGGTTACTACGTCATTGAGTAACAAACAAATAAATAAAAATCCAAACATTCACATTTATAACATTAGTGTTATTGGAATAGGTAACTTGCGATGTCACCTTGTCAAAACATCATCATCATGCAGGAGTGTCCAGTACCGAATACTCCTCTACGCTCGTAAAACCATAGGATTTCTAGAGCAAACTATAGCGGCAATAGGTCTCCTCATGAGACAGAAAGACAACCTGATAAAGGCTGCTGGGAGCCATTGGGGCTGCACAAGAACGGTTGCTCTGGAAATCTATGGAGGAGGAACATATTCGGCAGTGGATAATGATAATTATATTGACTTATCTGCAAATAGGTCTTTGAGCTGCCAATAGACTGGACCACAGAGTCAAATTATTCAAAATTGTTAGCAAACAGTAAAATAAGTTTCGTGTGTTTAAGTATCTATGTGTTTCAGGCAGGTGAACCTGAAAACGGGTCTCCAACTAGGTGAGTGCTTCAACTGGAGCATGGCACCGTCCCAGAGCGAGCTGGTCGTCTTCGCGAGGGTGTCCGAGCCAGCAGTAGACTTGAAGACCACGCCACCTGACGGGCCCTGGCTGGAAGCTACCGCAGCCGCTGTTCCGTGGAGCTTGGGTGTAGACATTGCTATATGGAATGCTGTTGGTAAGCAACATTTTAGATTATATAAAATTTAAAACATATAACTTTTTGAAACTGTCATGGTTATTAACACTGCTATTAACGGAGAAAGAGGGTAGATCGTTATTTTATTATCAGCCAATAACTACCCACTCGCAAAGACTTCAGTTTACCCGTGATCATGGCGCGTGCAACTGCGTCGAAATATCGGAATACTCAAAAATTCACAAATGATGGTAAATATCCCGTTCATAGTACAAAAAAACAAAACATGTATTTGACAAGACATAAATAAACTAAAAAGCACAAACACGGTGAAATACCTATGCCTGGACTTTTGGTTCTAAGTAGGTAGGTAAATTAAATATTAAATAATAATTATTGCATACCAAAATATATTTATAGATTTTAGGTTTTAATACTGGTAGCTTATATGTAGCTAAATATGATTCGTTTATCTATTTTAGGACTTGATAATTATTACGTTTGTTTGATAATTTGAAATTTTCTATTGTAACTAATTTGGAAAAAACCTATTTCACAACAATAGCTGCCTACCCGTGTTTTCATTTAATGTCGTACCCAATATCAGTCGTATAGTATCAAAGTTGGCAATCTGGTAATATGAATAAAAATTGTTATGAATGTGGCAACACGGGAAATTTAAAAAGACATCTTAGTAATAATTTGAATCAGGATCAAACATGGCAAACTACTACCTTACAAAACTGACCTTATGATTGAGTTGGCCTCAAATGTGGCTATGTGTGTCTAATATCAAATTCGTAGACAGTCTTGCTCGACCAATCATAAGCGTTTATTCCATCATGGCCTGTAACAGATTTTAGTTGGACGTTTCAATGGAGTCGTTTTTTTTCGATTTATCAACATTCTGAGAAATGACAGATTGCCACCTTTGCTCTTACACAACTCATATGACATGTTGTATAATATAATGGGTTGGGGAAAAAGTCTTTTCGCATTATAGTATGTATGAACTTGTAACAAAATCTCTTTGGCTATACTATTTGTATCTGGCTGGTTTTGATATCATTCAAAGTTTAAATTTTAAAGAAGATAATTCCAAATTCAAATTAGGAAAATGTGTGATTTTCATTTGTTTTTCGTACTGTAAAGATGAGCGAATCTAATGAAGAAATTCGATACATTTTAAAATTTTACTACAAAAAAGGTATAAATGCAACGCAAGCCGCGAAAAAAATTTGCAATGTTTATGGACCTAGTACAGTGTATGCGAGAGTAGCACAAATTTGGTTTAAGCGTTTTCAATCCGGAAATTTTGATGTCAAAGATGCACGTCGCTGTGGTCGCCCTGATAACGATACGGATAAAATTGATGCCATTTTTTTAAAAGTGGAGCAAGATCGGCATATCAGTAGTTACGACGTAGCTGAAGAACTGGGAATTAACCACAAAACAGTTTTGGCGCATTTGAAAAAACTGGGTACATAAAAAAGCTCGATATTTGGGTACCCCACGAGCTCACTGAAAGAAACCTAATGAACCGTGTACTCATTTGTGGTTCTTTATTACAACGTAATGAAACCGAACCATTTTTGAAGAAGCTGATAACTGGTGATGAAAAGCGGATCACGTACGACAAGAACGTGCGAAAAAGGTCGTGGTCAAAGGCCGGTCAGGCTTCACAGACTGTGGCGAAACCCGGGTTAACTCGCAACAAGGTGATGCTGTATGTGTGGTGGGATTGGAAGGGCATTATTCATTATGAGCTGTTACCACCAGGCAGGACCATCGATTCTGAACTCTCCTGCGAACAACTGATGGGATTAAAGCAAGAAGTTGAGAGAAAGCGGTCGGAATTAATTAACAGAAGGGGTGTGGTTTTTCATCATGATAACGCTAGACCTCACACATCTTTAGCCACTCAGCAAAAATTAAGAGAGTTTGGCTGAGAGGTGTTAATGCATCCGCCGTATAGTCCTGACCTTGCACCTTCAGATTTGTACCTGTTTGGTTTCTTCAGAATTCTTTAGGTAGTGTCAGATTAACATCACGAGAAGGCTGCCAAAATCACTTGTCGCGGTATTTTGATCAGAAGCCCCAAAATTTCTATAGCAATGGGATCATGCCCCTACCTACAAGATGGCAAAAAGTTATCGAACAAAATGGTACCTACATACATACTTTAGTTAAATGTAAATAAACTATATTAAAAAATGTTTTGAATTTTTTTAAAAAATGCGAAGAAACTTTTTCCCCAACCTAATATTAAAAAAAAAAAACAACTAGACCCGGAACAAAGATCTGTAGATCACGCAAATATTTGTTCCGCAGCGGGAATCGCAACCACAATCTCCTGCTTCTCATTCTATTCGCACACTGCGCCGAGGTCATCGGAACAACAATTTTAGTTTGTGAGGAAGTATTTATGTAAATAAAGAAAGAAAGAAAGAAAGAAAGAAAAACATTTATTTGTGACGGTACACAACACACACAGCACACAAGTAAGGTACACACAAGATAAAATATTCATGCACACAAGAATAATAATACCTAACAAATGTGTGTCTCACAATTACTTACATATATATCTAAACGACCGGCGTCACAAAAAAGCCGTACAACTCAGCATTTGTTGTGCTTTTGGCACAACGCTAATCTTCCGTTGGAACCATTTAAAAATGAGGATATCACGGATGCCCGCACAGTACTACAATTACAAAAAGTATGAATACATATATTGATAAATATAAGTTACCACACTAAGAAAATAATAAATAAATAATAAAATAATAGCTATATTAAGTTGCAACAAAAAACAAAAATGTTTAAATGAATCAGTGAGTAAAACATAACATGAAAAACATAGTTTTTTTGTTCAAAAGAACCACAATGCTCTTATAACGTCTCATTGTATTTATTATGCAAAACTAAACAGAAAGCAACTAACTATTTTTATTCAGAACTCATCAAATATTTAGTTGTTTAATTCCAGTTTAGTAAAATATTTTATGAAAACTTTCCGTCTGTAAAGATAAACTTTGCTCGTTATAAAATTGCCCACTTTTTCCAATACTGAACTACGAAGCAAATAATATCTATATTACTGCAGCGGCTTTGCCGATGTAAATCGAAAGTTTTTATGTTATCGGATACCGATCGCATATTTATTTATATGAAAACAAATTTAGCGTTTTTGTAGCATTTTGCAGCGGAAAAGATTTGAATGAAGCTTTTTTTACGGTTTGTACAAAATATTGTAGGTCAAACAATTATACTGTCATATAAAAATCTCGTGTCACGGTTTTTGTGGTCGCACTCCCGCGAAACGTGTAGACCGATTTTAATATAAAAAAAGTATATTTGGTAGGTATGAGTATAGGTCTTAAAGTATTTTTGACCCTTCTATTCCAACCCCCCATTTTTTTATCGCAAGTCTAGTACTTTTGTATGAACAATATCCATTTAATTGAACCGTCGTTCATTGACGTAAAGTCATTTACATGAAGTGTCGCGTAATTTTGACAAGAGTGTTTTATGTAGTTTTTATCCCAAAGCTCCCACGGGAACGGGAAATTTCAAGCGAGAGAAGCCACAGGCGGGTCGGCTATTACTGTAATATTAAAACATCGTTATTAGTTTCATGAAAGGAGATGGATGGACATTTTTACACAATGTTACACAATTTTAACCGGAATGGATGATACGGAGAGAGAGAGGCGTATGTAGAGATATAGTGGAGGCCTACCTCGTGGCCTCCACGTACTTTTGCTGAAAAGTTATAGTAGCTATAGATAATCATATGAAAATAGTATTATTTATATAAGAGTTATATAAAATTAGCTTATAAGGTGCGTTGGGGTAAGTTCGGACGGTTTTTAGTTGTATTTGGAAGATGTTGGCAAAATTTATTTTGCACGAAAGTTACAATAGTTAGCACAATAAATTATAGTTAAAATTGATTGTTAATAAATAAGCTATAGATAGAATGTGTTTTATGTAGTTATAAATGAAGCAACTACTATTTATGAGGTGTTTAAAATACGAATAAAATTTTAAAACCTTGGGTAAAATCGGACGTTCATGGGTAAAGATCGGACTATCTTCTAAAATCGCCATTGTGGCATAAAACACAGAGTGTATAGAAAGATAATATCCGTTCTTATACGTCCTACAAGATTATCTTTGGAAATTTTTGTTTTGTAAAAAAAGTCACTTGGAACAGTAATTTATTATTTTTTTTTGTTTCGGACGTCCGATCTTACCCCCCTAGACCAAATCTCAAATTGCCATGGCTCTCAAACTTTCATGTTCCTGACCCTGATAAGCTTTTCTTTCAGTCAAAATTATTTATCAATTAGCAGATTGCAGGATGGATAGGTTATACTTTTATGTGTTGGATAGGTATATAAATAAAACCTTACAATTTATTGCTGATCAAACTTTTATTAAACTGCTTATTTATATTACATAAGAATATCATCATAAGAAATCTCAAAATCATATTTGTCTGTTTGATTCGCGCTCATCCACTCATTGTACATGTATTTACCTTTGAAAATTATCAAAGGAGACAATTTCGTGCCAGCCGCATTGACGGTTGTTAATACTGTAATATTTTCTTTCCCAGAACCTTGTGTAGTCCTTGTGCATGGAAGGCCTTTGCCGCCAACAACTTTAGTTTTCGTTGGATCTAGACATACCGATGTCTCATCTAGGTTCCAAATTTGCTCAGGTTTGTGTATACCTAATTCCAGTAGCGTCTCTTTCAGTAAAGTAAAGTATTCAGCGATCACGAATGGATCTGTCATTCTTTTTCTAAGATGCTCTACAGATTGCGGTTTTTTTATTGACAGGTTGTGTCTTAATCGAAATGAGATGAACCAATCTGGCCCAGGTCGGTTGTCTTTAAAAGGTGTAATAATTTTGTTTGCCCTAATGAATTCTGAGACAAAGTCCAAAATTTCTGTCCTAGATAAGCCCCAGCCCCATTTTTCCAAGGTTCTAAGACAAGATGCCAGCTTATTCTCCATCTCTATAGGGATTACAGGGGGCCGGCCAAGTGTTTGACTTAGCAAGCCTGTTTTTTCCTTAACATGGTCATTAAGTGTAGAAGTAGGGATACCGTAAAATTTTGATGCTGCATAATTAGAGAGTTCTCCGCTTTTTACTCGTTCTACCTCCGATCTTAAATCCTCCTGCGAATACGATGTTGCCCGCAGTGACTTTCTCTCATATTGTCGCGGCATTATGACCCTACAAAGAAAATGCTTAAATGAGTACAGATAGGTATTTATTAAACGAAATCTATACATGTAAAATGCTTTGTCCTGAATGACTGACTGACGGATCAACGCACAGCCTAAACCGCTGATCGAAGAGACCTGAAACTTGAAGGGTGTTTTCTTTATATGACGTAGGCATCCGATAAGAAAGGATTTACTGAAATTTTACCCCTAAGGGGGTGAAAAAGGGGAGCAAAGTTTGTATCGGACAACGTGATTCCTTGGTCCAATCTACTTCAAATTTTGCATAAACCTTTTTGAAGAGAATTAATGGAAGACGTGTTTCGCATTTTATTGAAATTCATCCCCTTACGGGGTTAAAAGAGGGTAGAAAGTTATATCAATACTCCTTAGTGCTTTTTATTTAAATTACATTTTATTTTGACAAATATTTGAAAACTCAATCCGATTTTATTCAAAAAAGGTTGAACTCACTTAAAAACATAAGCAAATACCTACTCTTTAAAATTGGAATGTCTTTAAAGTCACCGTACTATATTTGTACCTCATTTGAAGGTTTCTAAGCTTAAAGAGGTTAATGCACTTTAGAATCACTCGCAAAAAGAATCAAATAAACAAAATACAAAACACCAAGATCATGAGAAATTTTGTTTATCAACCAGCTCAGCTACATAACGATAGATTGCAACACCACGAAACATCGGAGGTTTAAGTTCGGATTAAAATAAAGTTTGACAACCACATGCATTTTCACTCCAGTTATGATCGGATTATTTTTAGTCCGAACTTCACCTATTAATATCTGCTTGGGGAAAGTCCGGATCTCAGCCTACATCCCTATTTAGCCTATTTTAAACAGAAATATCAAAAGACACCACATATCCTAAAAGCTCAAAGATTTATTATTTGAAAAAATAGCTAATACTTACCAAAAAATCCAGCAAAATGTTGTTTGGGGTAAATCCGGATCTCGTTATTTATCCTTTAAGACGACACTCCCAGTATAACATGCATAACTCACACCTGATGCGTCGAAATGACCAACACGGACTGAGACGCGGGGCAATACAAAATGGCGTCTCACGCTTTGTTGCCAGATTAGAAAAATAACTACTAATTCGGAAGATATTTAACAAATACGTTCTTCCCCCATTTACGATCTTACCCCAACGCACCTTAGTAAGGTAGCTTATAGTTATATAAATGATGACCGATTGACAATTCTACCAGCGACGTACATTTGCAGCCCGCGTCATATACATATGGGAACGTACGAAGGCGGTACGAAGTTTGGCGGGTCAGCTAGTAAAGAATTAAGAAATATTACACTTGATAAGTAATTTGACCAATGATCAACTGATTTGCGAGATGATCTTCATTCGAACCGGGTGTTATTGTAATAATTTGATTTTATTTTACTATGCATGATTGATTTATAGCAAGTTACTATTTCGTTTGACGGTTTCCGCCGGCCAACGACGATCACCACACTTTTGATTTTTATCTCAGAGCAAGATTTTATTGTGTTGCGTGTTACGGGCAAAGAAAACTAGGTGGCGGGCGGACAAGTGAATGCGAAGTTGCGGGTTCAGAATAATCTATTGTGGCGGGCGGGCTTCAGCTAGTTCAGTTTTGCCCAATGAAAATTTACAAAACTATAAAATGGAATAAAATGCGTCAACTTTTAACCGGGTTCAAAAAAGGAGGAGATTCTCAATTCGACTGTATTTTTTTAAATGTTTGTTACCTCAGAACTTTTGACTGGGTGAACCGATTTTAATGATTCTTTTTTTATTTTAAAGCGGGTGCTTTCCCTGTGGTCCCATTTCTTCAATTTGGTCCAGTTCTGACAATGGCATCCATGAGAGAACCATATAAGTCTTATTTTTTTTCTGTAATAAGATAAGATAAGATAACTCTTTATTGTACACCAAAGTAAAATACAGAACATAATTTTTACGAACAGATTTAGTACAATGGGCGGTCTTATCGCTAAAAGCGATCTCTTCCAGACAATCTTAGTATGGACAGGATTATAACATATCACATGACGGCGGTGCATTTATATAAAATTAAAAACATACCTACATAATTATAATAAAATAAGCAACTATAAAAAGGGTTATGATGAATTAACAAGCAGTTACAACTTCAACGCAAGGACAGATAATGGGTGTGTACTTTTGTTTTAAATTACTAATAGACTTGGATGTTCTTATAGAGAAGGGCAAATCGTTCCACAATCGTACGGCTGTTACAGTGAAGGATCGACCATAAAACTGTCGTATGGACAGGAGTTTTGAGTTGAAGGGAATCTGAAGAACGCAAATTGCGATCATTAGCCTGGTGGAGAAACTCCAAACGCTCCTTAAGATAGAAGGGAGAAGAAGTGTAATTTTAAGTCAGTTATATCTTTTGTTAAAAAAGTTATCTGTTACATGGAGTTTAAGTACGTACGAAGTTGTATAAATTGTGTAACATTGAATTATCGAGGAGAGGTGTCAAGCTAGTACAAGCCGGGTGAAAGACGAATATTGTTAATTTTTTATTGATATTACATATTGAAAATAATATTAATAATATTTAATCAATACTGATATTGTGAATATCGTACAGTTTTAAATGAAAATTTATATCATGTTCTAAATAGGTCTAATAAGGTATGTGAATATACATACGCGTCAAATTTGAAAAAGCTTAAAAAATTGAATAATTTACTGACCAATCAATGTTAAGCCAACTAATTAAAATATTTCGATTTCAAACTATAATTACTAAAGGTGGCAATATAAACAACAGTGATTGTTCTTAGCACACTGAACTCATAAAACAATATAAAAACAACATTCAGACTGATGTTAAATTCTAAGTAATTGACCTAGCGAACGAAGTGAGCGAAGCGTCTCAGTTTCGAGATTGGCAAAAAAATTTGTCCGTCTGTTTGTTCTCGCCTACAGGTCGCATTTTTAAAAAACCGTATTTTACTAAAATTGGCACACATGTTCCTTAATTTATTGAATTTTTTTAGTTGATCGCTATTTTTGAATGAAGGGAAAAAATGGGAAGTTTGCTGTGGCGTTATTTATAGACCTCAAATTTGATTTCAATCAAATTTGAGAGGCAAACTAAGGCCCTTATTCTACACAAGATTTTGCTAAAAAAATTCCAAAAGACAGGAGTGGAAGGGGGAAAAGAGGGGAAGTTTGCTGTAGCGTTATATATGGATGGATTTCAATTTTTGAAATTTTTTCGAAAATTTATACCTAGCTATCCTATCAAACTACGCAGTCCTCTCCGCCTTCACGAGACAAACCCGTAAACACCAGATTTGATCTCTTAGGAGCAAGGGAACGTGAGTAATTGCTAAAACTTGTACCAATAGCCGTTGCTTTCTCTAAATAAATATATAAATATTTTGCAGCCAGAGGAAAGGGGAAAGTGTCGGTTATTGCATGGTTATAAGAGCTTGCGAAGTCTATTGTTTTCACAAAACCACTAGTATTTTATATGTTAATTCACGTAAAATTCGGCTGGAGAGTGTAAGTCCGTGTAACTAGTGAAGGTCTTAGCTAGCTTACTAAAAGTATTTTAAATATTGATGGATAACCTGCTGGGGCATCGCAATAGTTTTCAAACTGTTTGCCGTAACTTTTCACAAACTTTAGCAGTAACTGTTTGTATTTGAAACATTGGAAATGCGAGTTTATTTGTGAACATTGATACGGGTATTTTTATTTTTTATGTTAAGCTAATTTAAGCTATTAAAAAAAACCAGCAAAAACTATTCAACTAATACCGTAATTGTATTTTTTCCATTAAATGGTTTTCGCTGGTGTTTAGGTATATTAAGACATGTTATATGGTAAAACCACAATAAACCATTTAACTTGGATAGCAAGTTGAAATTTATAACAGATACTGAGGTCTTAGGTGTGTAAAAATCAAGGCCTGAGTCAACACGATAAAAAGATATTGCCAAATTTAGTATTTTGCGAAAACTTGGGAGTACCAAAATTTACCATAATTTTCTACTTTTTTATTTTTCGGAATTTTCCCTTTACTTGTATATTAGCAATTCTAGGTCAACTGAAAATACCCTATAGGTTTTGGGTCGAAGGTGCAAGGTAAAAGCAGCACAAATAAAGAAAAATTCAGAAAAATTATAATAGTTGAAAATTAAAGGGTGCCCCCATACATACATAGTTGACGCCAATTAAGATAGTCCTCTGAGTTGTTGCTCATACAATTTAGAGGATAATGGGTAGGTACGGAACCTTCGGCGCACGAGTTCGACTCGCACTTGACCGGTTTTTTTATGCAGTCGTGTAGCTATATTATCTTTATTGTTTCAGGTTGGGCTGGTTGGGGCGAATGGGGGGCTTGCAGCAGAACCTGTGGGGGTGGAAGACAGACTAGGAGACGGTACTGCTCCAGAAACACCTGCGAGGGCTATGGAGAGCAAGCGAGGGTGTGCAACACTTTTAAATGCGAAGGTTAGTAGAGTATGTGATTGATAAATAAGTCAAAACTTTTTAATTTTTGTAGGCCAACTAAAAGAAATCGTATAGATCTGAGTTGACGATTCTCATTTTGCACGCCATGATAACATTGAACAAACGTCGAACGAACGAATAAGACATCGAAGAAAAATCAACCATATGTTGCCAAATTATTATTAAGTTATCCATACGCCATAAATATGGGTATAATTAATAAACACCAAGTTTTGCTTTATATTTAAAAATTACCCTCAGAAGCACTAGATAATCCTGGATCAATATTTCGACAGGACGTTAGTCTAATGTTGTATCATTTTAGTTTTGCTGTTTGTTGGTAGTAGTTTGACACCGGCCAAATCCAATCTATTAAATTTTCACGAGTCTAGAAGGGTAATTTTAATTAGTAATAAATAAAGCGTCTTAGAAAAAACAAGTGTAACAATTTTACTTAGAAAACTTTCGTGATTTATTTCAATCATTAATATAAATACGGCATTTATCACGTATTGTGTCATCGGTGCTTCGACCGACAGTGTTTCGGTTCAATTAGTAAACCTTCATCAGGGTGCGTGTGATCCGCTCCGAACTATGTCTCGCCTCGCACTAGCACGGACGAGACTTAGTTCGGAGCAGATCGCACTCACCCTGACGAAGGTTCACGAACTGAACCGAAACATTATCGGCCGAAACACCGATAAAACGGTACGTGATAAATCCCGTATGAGGCGTAACAATGAATAAATATTTTAAGATGTTACGTCCTTCCTACTATCTAATAGAGAAAGTTTATTATCTATTCAAAAAATACATACAAATGAATCATCTTCAGACCGTAGCAATATCGAAACCTTAGTGGTTTTTAGATGCTATATTTCTGACTATATAAATGTAATATTTGTTAATATGGTAAATATGTATAAAAAACTAAACAAAAAATCTACAGATCTCTGCTCCAAATCACTACTTGGGAAGTGTCCCCAAAAACACTGGCTGCATTGCCACATTTTTTCATTTTATATAGAGATGGAACAAGCTTATGGCCCACCTCATGTTATGTGGTAACCATGGCCTATAACAGAGAACTGCCTCGTAGGTCAAGCACCTTAGAAATGTAACTTACGTTGCACTGACCTGTGCCCATCAACTTCAGGCATACAGGTGTAAAGCCTCATGTGCCTGTAATTTCACCGGCAACCATACCCTTCAAAACAAATCAGCAATGCTGCTTAGCGGCAGAAATAGGTATGGTGGTAGTAATTCTCCGGGAACTCTACTACTCTTAAAACCATATATGAGCGCCAGCTCTCGGATCACACGTCGTTTCAACCAGAGACACAAAAAGAATTCGATTCAATACTTCGATTTCATATAGATGACAATTGTCAATAAACAGCTGAATTGATTATTATATGAGTTATGCATTCGTTTTATATTCGGTCTGCGCAAGTTTGATCACGTATCCAATTTTAGATCACAACTTAAATGGCTCCCTATTCGTCTTCGCCGTGATCTTCACGTCTTATCACTCCTCTTCAAAGTATTATATTGTCCACTCTCTCCCTCTTACCTCCGTGAGCGTTTTGAATTTCTTGTCCCTCGCAGTGTGCCATGCCGGTCCTCTAAGTCTCTTCTCCTCAAAACACCTCAACACACTTCTAGCCGCTATGGAGGCTCCTTCAACGTTTATGCGGTAAAAATTTGGAATGCCCTTCCTCATGAAGTTCGCGCTAGCCCATCACTCAACATTTTTAAACGGAAAGTTAAAGAGCACTACCTTTCTCTGTAATTTTATATTATTATATATAGGTATATATTTATATTACGTAGGTATATATTATTATTCCATATAATTTATTTATTATAATTATAATATTATAACATACTTTGAGTATAGTTCATATTCGTTTTGGGTATATATATATTTATTTATGTTTTTGTACACTCACCTACCTTTAAAATCATTTCTCTCTCTAGCCTCAAAGGTTTGCTGGAAGAAAACTCTTCTTAGGGTTAAGCTCGCCTTTGTACATGACCTCTTTTTCTGTATTTACAAATGTATTTTCTTGTGTGCAATAAAGAATAAAGAATGAGTTGTTTTCGTGATCTGAAATCATATCATTTAGGTTATAAAACTTTTTACTTTCATTTCAAAACCATGCTAAAGTTACTGTTTTCTTTTGAGATTACCATGTTACCAGGTTTTTCAGCTGTTATATCCTTAACCCAGCTAATGTTGCAACTTACCACCAATGGTGTATCAATCAAACTTATTTCCTGTACCATAGAAAAACTACAAGACAATGTCTGTGCTATTATATAAGGTATTCAATAGAGTAACGTCTTGTTATCAGCTTAATTTACCACTAATTTTCCTGTCATTATGTTGTCATCGTGTGATTAATTTGTTCAGATAAGCCAGGTCTCCAAGATAACGGTACCGCATCACTATCGGCCATAAGCTAACGGTGATTTACACTACAATGAATGTGTTTAACTATCGGATACCCCAGTTCCTGTGTTTTTTTTTATAAATTGGCAGTTATCGATCGTACAATGAATGTATAGGGGTTCCCCTAAAAAGCAGAATTGAGGTACTTATGGAGCTAAATTTTTTATAAACATTCATCGTTTGGTCAAGGACTGCTAATTTAAGCACTCAAAATCAATAGGTCCCTTTTTAATTTTTACTTATAAGTTTTAACTTTTGACTGACGTTCGTGACACCAATGCGGGTTTAATAGCTGTAAACCAGCGCTGAACAATAAGTTTATTGTTCAGCATAATGCTGAGCCATTCCCATTTTTCGGCACAGAGCTCATAGTGACTGGGTACGTATTTTTAGTATTAATTATTATTTTTTGTTTAAGTAACGTGTTTTTAATTGTCTGTATTTTATTGTCTTTATTTAATTGTGTCTTTACTTATCCAGTGTATGTAGTTTCTGTGTGTTTGTTACTTGTGTCGAAATAAATGTCTATATCTATCTATCTATCTTTTCTGGTTGTGAGAAGTTAAGGTAAATGGTACCACAATTTTATTTATTTATTTTTAACTAATTATAGGCGGTGTGAAAGGTGATACTGCCTATCATAAAAAAGTTCTTACATCAAACATTGTATTGTGAGGCATCGTGGTTAGATGTAAATTGACCATCAGTTTACTATACAAAAATTGTACAAATAATAACTTTAAAATAAATGTGTTACGAAACACAAAGAAGCTCAAATTGGTTCCATGATAATATTTTTATTTCAAGCTAGTGTGTCAAATATTTTTTCTTTTTTCTTCTACTGCGGCTCAAATGGATCCAGATCGTTTTGTCATCGTTTTCTGCCGAAGTGTATCCGTTTTCACGAACCCAAGGGTGATCCAAAAGTAATGATAATCAATAATAAACACAATGAATAAAATAAAAAAAAAAAAATTTATTTCTCAACATAGTCTCCTAGCAATTCTATACATTTAGTCCATCTCTTTTCTAAACCTAAAATTCCCTTAGAAAAAAAAATCTTTATCTTGACTCTCAAAAAAGTCCTCAACCGCGGCCATCACGTCGCTATCATCGTCAAATTTCTTGCCTCGGAGGTGTTCCTTGAGTCGTGGAAAGAGATAGAAGTCACTGGGGGCTAGATCTGGTGAATAGGGGGGGTGTTCTACCAGCTCGAAGCCCGCTTCCTGAATGGCAGCCATGGCAATTGCAGCTTTGTGAACCGGTGCGTTGTCTTGATGGAACAGCACTCCAGCCCGCAGTTTGCCTCACCTTTTCTCCTTAATAGCCTCCCGCAATCTTCTTATTTGTTCTGCATAGTAGGAGCCTGTAATAGTGGCCCCCTTTTCCAAGTAGTCCACCATGATTATTCCTTTAGCGTCCCAAAAAACAGACGCCATAACCTTCCCTGCTGAGCTTGACACTTTGAATTTCTTCGGCGTCGGTTCATCGGATCGTTTCCATGTCATCGATTGTTGTTTTGTTTCAGGATCAAAATGGTGGATCCAGGTCTCGTCCATGGTCACAAAACGTGACAAAAAATTATCTTTGTCTGCCTGAAACTTTTCGAGATTTGCTCTTGACATGTCGACTCGTTTCTTCTTTTGCTCGTCGTTTAACATTTTCGGTACCCCACGCGCGGAGACCTTTCTCATATGCAATTCGTTCGCAAGGATTCTTTGAATGCTGCCATATGAGATCCCTGTGACCTCAGCTACATGCCTGATAGTCCCTCTTCGATCTTCCAATACAACTTTTTCAACTTTTTTCACATTTTCTTCAGTGAGGGACGTCGATGGGCGTCCTTCGCGGTGTTCGTCTTCTGTCGATGTTCTTCCCAGCTTAAACTCCTTAGCCCAGCGTGCAACTGTGGAATATGGAGGAGAAGAGTCCCTTAATGTTTCCACCAAGTCGCTGTGTATGTCTTTGGTACACATTTTTTTCAAGCAGAGGTATTTAATGACAGCTCTGACTTCGTGTTTTTCCATTTTTATGTTCACTCCTTGACAGTCCGTATTCAAATGAATGTAGCTCCCGGGAATCGTGGCCTATTTATATGATTTTTTTTTCCTGAACTAGTGGGTAACTGAGCAAGTGACTGATATTTTTTTGTATTTTTGTGTGCACTAGAAATAACTGATTATCACTACTTTTGGATCACCCCTAGTATATGCCCAATGTTCTGGGTGCATTTCAGTCGTGTATAATTGATGTTGAATCACACTAATATTATAAATTCGTAACTTTGGAGGTTTGTTTATTTATTTGTTTGTTTGTTACTCAATCACGTCGAAACAGCTGAACCGATTTCGATGAAATTTAGTATGTACGTAGATTATAACACAGGCTACTTTTTATCCCATATACCCTATGAGATAAAAATGGGCGTCAAGTCATATTGCAACAGCTAGTTTAGCTTTATTTCTAGGTTACCTACACATTTAGTAGTGTAACGCGTACGAAGTTGCGGGCAACAGCTAGTTGTTAATAAATGTTAAAGATTATCACGGTCGTCATAATGACAAAACCGCTTCTTGGGAAATTGAATGCGTCCATTCATTACAGGATGGCCAACGCATTAGGTGCTTGTAGGTTGGTACTATTAGACGATGTATTGGACGATATGTTATCTTACAATGTCGTGTTATTACAGCATAATGCGGAAATATAATCAGAAAAGATCTTATTCTTCTTCTTCTCCTTTCGTGTCAATGGCTACTAAATTTCTATTTTTTTTTACAAATATAGGACAACAACTTTCACACCCTTTTTTATTGGATAGTTCAGTTTTTTTATATAAGTTATAGGCTATCGTTTAACCACGATTTCGGCTGATGGTAAGCGATGATGTAGTCTACGATGGTGCACGCTTACCTAGAAGAAACCTATTCCCTCGCCTATTCCTTAAAGATCCCTAAGTTGTAGTTATCAGGAAACACAGCCTCAGGCAAGGTGTTCCACTCCTTGGTGGTGCGCATAATAAAGATGAACCATGTAGCGGTGGTGCACCGCGGAGCGTCTGGTTGTACTCGGAGGATTTGTTTGCAGGTGGCAGAGCAGACGCAAATGTGCAATTATTTGTAAAGTGGAGGCATCGGCTCCGGAATGGGTCAATGTATCCCCACTTGACTGGATTATCTCAGCAGGGAATGCTTTTTAGTTGCATATATATTAATAGCAATAATTAGCTTGATAGGAGAGACGTAAAGCAAGGACAAGGGGAAAACGTAACGCTTCTTAAGGGTGCATTTCCATTAAAGATATGCAAGGTAGTTAAGTGGTGAGCAAAGAACAAATTTACCAATAGGATCGCTTCATTTGCCTTGGATTCTTTCATCGCTCACTGCTTAGCTTCCTCGCACAGCTTTGCTGGGAACGCACCCTTAATGTACTTAAATTTAGAGAAACGTCGAGTCGCAAAACATAAAGAGAACACGGACTCCATAGAAATTCGTTCTTAAATGCGTCAATGAATTACAATGGTCTCGCAGTAGGAACTCGTATAAACATTATTGCACCATACATCTTACAATACCGTGCGTGTTACTGCAGTATTATGCAGAAATGTAATCATGAGATCATTGATATGTAAACTAGTGAAGATGATTTATAAAGCGTCTGGTGGCAAGACGGCTCTAGCTGAGTCTTTTCACATGTCCCGGCTACCCGGTGGCGAAGTGTATAGCCGTGTACGTTAGCTTTCACACGTACCGCCGTAATTTGGCCGGCAAGCGGTCGCCGGGTGCAAGCCGGATCCACCACTGTGCGTCCGGTCGCTGCCTACTGGTTAGCCGGCGGCCGGACTCACAGTGGTGTATGGTATGCTGTAAGCTTTCACACGTACCGGCCGGCCAGTCGCGCAGGTACAACCACGGAGCCCGCGACTCGTTTTGTCTGACACCCTCGTGTCGCAAGTAATACCTACTTAATTCGTTGCAAAATGGAGATATATACCAATTAAATTTATGTATTTTGCATTTTGTAGGTCTGAAAATAAGGTATAGTTACTCCACACTGTTTTCTTTTCATGTTAATCGAATGCACCCAATAATTTCTTGTCTTCCTTTTCTGGCGGCGGTATCTTCGGTACAAAATCCATATTGCCATTAATTGTTCACATTCCATTTTTAGAGAAGAGAGAAAATAAATTATTTATACAGTCACTACGCGACTGTACTCGCGTTAACGGTTTACACGCAGCTGAGTACAAAATCCGAGTCGTGTGAAAGCTAAATGTGTTGCCGGGTAGCCGGGTACAACTACCCGGTAACCAGGACCTGTGAAAAGGCACTAATAGTAGTCGCTGGTGTGCCTGGGACAGGGGCCTAATTCGACTAAACTAATGGCTTTACTATGAATGGTATCGTCGCGAAATGTCCACTATAGCCATCTTTTGATATTCTACTAACACAATCTTTTTTCAATGACGTCTCTATGACAACATCATTAAAAATTTGGCAGCTTATATCAGGAACCACAATCATAATCGTTAAATAATGGTATGGCTCCATAATTGATAATCTTGTTTGTAAACTTTTGGGATGATTTTAAAAATCTTAAGAATTAAGATTTACTCGTTATAATTTCATCTTGCAGCTTATGAAACTGACTGTACTAACGCTCCCAGTTCCAATATTCATGATTTACACTCCCTAAAGTAATAATGTAAAGATTTATGGTGAAAATGAAATTGTGAAATTTGATTATAAACATTTTTCTTTATTTGTCGCATTATTACCGTAGTATTCAATTATTGTAATACAGATATTTTTTCGATATGAATATTACGTTATGAAATTATTATATGTGTAGATAGATACGGCAAAATAGTTTAAATAAAAAGGCTACTTTGATTTACTTACCGATTGTTACTGCAATTAAACTAAACAAAAATTCATTTTCTAATATAATCATAGTAACTACTTAGATTCTCGAATAGAAACCACGGACTTGAAAATCACGCTCTGTAATCAGATGGAAAGAAAATCTAATCTAAAGTTTAGTTGCTCTTATGAGCTATGAGGCATTTATTTCCACTGACCAGTTCACAGAGTGGTACAAATTTAACCGTAGGTAAGTAATTCATATATTTTTTTAGCATATTTATAGCATTCACCCCTCTATCTTCTTATAAACTTTAACCATGCCAAATCTGACAATCTTCTATGAGCTTAAGTACGCTTACTTCTTACGGCGCGTACTACGCGCAGTAAGCTTAAAGTGGGTACAAAATTTTGTCTTCACGTATTTATGCAACCTGTTTTGTTATCTACGACATTAATTTAAAACACACATCCATAATTGTATTATCTGAATTTAGAGTTGTGATACATTTCCAATAAACAATTTTTAACGTAAATCAGCGGCACCTTTGTGACGATGCCACTTAGTCAGTTTAACATGTACCAGCTTACATGATGAAATAATATGATTTTATACAGGCTGTTTCATTGATAGTTGAGGATTAGATGGAATAAACAAAAATATGTTGTAATGAATTTGAAAAAAACCTATTTTGCAACAATACTAGTGTTATGATTTTATATTTTATAGTAGAATTCTGGATTAAAATGGACTTTTAATTCTGGACAACACCGAGCGACACCATCTTGGTAGTATGACGTTGCAAGGTGGGAGTAATGAAAAAATAGAAGGAGAGCGCGGTGACGAGAAGGGCAGTTCAGTTCTGTTCGAGCGGCAGACTAGGATAGTCGATATGCTGACACCCAGTCACTCTGATTATTAAAGTAAAATAAAGTGACATTTTATAATATTGTTGGAGTTTTTATTACTAGCCATTAGCCCTACCCGTGTTTTCATTTAATGTCGTACATAATAAAACACGTTGTATAGTTATGTAGATACTTTCAAATTTAAAAATATATCTCCACTGAACATTCTTCTCATCAAATAACTCAAAACACTCGTTCACTAGAACTTCAAACTAGTTACCAAACCCTCGACAGGCAAACAAGGACACTTTAACAGGAACTTTAGACCGGTATCGGGTAACTTCGGCGTATTGGAAATGTTTATTTTGGACACGAGTTGCTTGCGGCTACCTAAACTCTTGATAAAACTTCGTGATGAACTTGACTTTACTTAAGTATTCATAGATATATATATATATTCCAACCATGTTAAGCTTGCGTATCTGTGGTAATTATAGAATCTTATTAAATAAAACAAAGTCAGGTTTGTTCGAACACTTAACTCGAAAACGGCTGGACAGATTTTCATAGTTTTTGATTTGTTGTATTTATTTCCGTCCCAAATAGCAGAATAACTATAAAAATATCGGAAAAATTCACTAAAAAGATATTACGAAGAAAAATCATTTTCTCATACATTGATGCAGATAATGATTGCCGACGTATATGACGCGAAATAAATGTTTGCATGATCTAGAGATATTTGTTCTGTGTCCGGGTGTTTTTCTACATATTATAAGTATATATTTACAAAAATAAGTATATAAGTATTCTATAGATATGGGGCTAGATAGCGCTGTGTGGAATGTCCAGCAATATTTATTTATTATTATTGTTTTATATTGACAGCCCGCGTCATACGCATGTCAAGGCGATACGTCGGGTCAACTAGTAATAAAATAAATATACATATTGCTGGACATTTCCCAAAGCGCTAGTCTCTGCTAGCTTAAGCTGCTAGCCTCAAACTAAGCAGAGCTCGTACCTACTATGTGAACCTTGTGCAAATAAGTCCTCGAGATTTGACTGTTCGACATTTTCGAGAAAGAGTTTAGCATTAGAATAAAAACTGTTTTCTCGTAGTCTTTGTATAAAGTAGAGTATGCAATTCTTGAACAAAACGAATTTATATCGAGTGCCATGAATAACTCGCGTCGCTCAGGATTCTAACACTTGTCAATCATCATGAATCACTCCCTGCGGTCGCATCTATGGCTCTCACTTTAAATTTGTCTTTTAATCATATATACGATTTTTCTGGAAAAACCGTATTTTCAACATCACCTTGTAACAGGTTGCTTTTATCTGTCTATTCTCGCCTACAGGTTGCAATTTTCAACCGATTTTGACGAAAATAGGCACACAAGTTTTTTAATCGATCGCGATTTTTGACTGGGGAAAAACTAAGGGGGAAAAGGGGGAAGTTTTCTGTAGCGTTACTTATCGACGGATTTCAATCACATTTGAGAGGTACTACCTTCATTCTACACAAGATGTTGCGAAAAACATTCCTAAAGGGGGTAGTTGAGGGGGGGGGGGGGAGTTTGCTGTAGCGTAATGTTTGGACAGATTTGCATTTTTGATTTTTTTTTGGAAAATTTATACCTACCTATACCAATCAGACTACCAGTTTTCTCTGCATTTACGAGACGAACCCGTAGATACTAAATTAGGCCTTCTAAGACTAAAGGAACGCGAGTAATCGCTAAAACTATGCCAATATAAATAGTCTACATAGGTAAGCCTATTGGAAAATTCAAGCACCTGAAATTGGATTTAAATTTGGTCTTTCGTTAATTTTGTGGCACATATTACTTTTTGGACTTGGGACGTGAGGTCCACTGTTCTCATAGAACTGTTCTTATTGTTATCCTATGTTAATGATTTAATCGGGCAATGCAGCCGCCAATGCCTTGAGGACCTTCGCCTGATAGTGATCTGGAGTATTTCTGCGATCGATAGATCATTTGAATATGAATTTTTATAGAAATTTGTAAATAGTTGTATATTCTGTAAATTTATGTTAAATTTGTGTGTAACGTCACTGTCATCTTTGTCACCAGGCACAATAAACCCACTAGCACCTGGAGCTAGGCGGAACTTCCACCCCGCCCAAGCGAGATGGGGGTCCGTGTCAGACCGCCCCCACGCGTTCAGCCTCAGACCGAACTCCTACATCTGGATCGCGTCGTCTGAACTCTTCGGGGCTGGCAAGACGTTTCCACGGGAGTTCACGCTTTTTATATCGCTGAGGTTGCGGCCTGAGGTAGGTTTATCTACTGAGGAGGTAGGAATTTAAACTTATTTTAAATGCCAGTTTAGTGTTAAGAGACATACGTTAGACCAGCTAAGCTGACATGCGCACCGTGAGATGATAAGTCACTCACGCATGATACGAGAAATATTATCAAATTTTACAAATTTCTCGTTACAATAGAGAAGCGTTACAAGTTTGAAAATAAGTTGCCGTTAGTTTATGTCAAACTGAAATAACTAATGTCGAGTTATTCATCAGCTTATCATAATCGGGGCATGTCTTTTTATCGCCCTCGTAACTTCCTTTTTATGTTAGTTTTTATCACATATCTTGATACTCAGATTTCGCGCATCGACTTTATGTGCGACTTGCGCAACGATATCTAGTCGTATTTAGTTCGAACAAATACGTCAAATTTAAATTTATTTTGTCATTAATTACGTTTAGGGATCGTTATTCAAGCCTGGCTAATATTTGCATGCATTGAGAATTTGAGGCATTAAAATAGAAATTTTCTTATACGTAGCACAATGATGATGATGTTATTAACGCTCAAAATATAGATCTCTTTATGCTCCAGTCATTTGATAGTTTTACCTGGAAAGTTATCAAGGAGTTTTAAAAATTGCTATTTTTATCAAGCTGACCCGCCTGTGGCTTTGCACGCTTGGAATTTCTCGTGCCCGTAGAAACTTCGGGATAAAAAGTATATTAAAATACTCTCGAAATTCAACGTTGTGTAAAAAAACCATGTTAATCCATCGACTACTTTTCGAGTTTTGCGGATACAAATATACGGAAGCTGAATTTTTATATTCAAAAAAGATGAATAAACCTGTCTTTCTTTTTTGTATAGAGTGGAGGCTACGGGCAAGGAACTCTCTTCTCTCTTCGCTCAAGAAGACGCACCGGTTCCTTCCTCTCCCTCGAGCTGGCCGGCAGAGGAGCAGCCAGGCTGGTGCATGCTGGTGCTGGGTCTTCCAGATCCATCTACCTCGCTGTACCGTTGTATGACTTCCGCTGGCATCATATTGCTATCAGGTAAGCATAGACTTATTTCACATCCTCATACAAGGATAGATGAGAACGAGTTTACAAAATATTTTTTTCTTTATTCTGAATTATTATTAATTAGTTAGGTTATTAATAGGTAATGAAGAAAAACGCTGAAAATACCCATAGGCTTTTTAAACTCTCTTTTAACTTTAAAGCATTCTAATAGGAAGGTACTTAAAGATGGCAATCAAATAAAAGTCGGTTTCGATAACCTCTAGCATCTTGAGATAAATGGTACGTGATACGTGAATACGTGATTTTTTTGATGTGTTGATTGAAACCATTGAAACCATTTTATTTATTGTAAATGTGGTATGATACAGATCTTATTTCTATAGAAAAAAAATACCAAAGTGTCCAGTCGCAAATTACTCTTCCGAGTGTACAATGTTACTATACTACCTATCCCGTTTTAATAAATAAAGTAACAATAACAATAATTTAATTACAGGTGCATAACCACAATAGTATAAAATTGCAATAAAATTAATAATACCAGTTATGGCATAAATCAATAATTTTAATAAAATAATAAATTCATTTATCAATAAAAGTTTCTAATTAAATTCGGATAAAATAAAATGTCAAGTTAATATTACAGTACGATGTGAGTACGAGTGATGATGACGATGATTGTTTGTAAAGTGAAGTAGAACATAAATACGAAAAACATATTAAAACCCGTAACATTTCTACGAAAATGGTTCAGACTCTCCCCAAACTGGCTTGAATAAAAAAAAGTCCTATTTCTATGTGAAACCCGTGGACGGTCTCAATAAAATGTTCCAGGAATTCATCCAGACAGACACGGGCGGAAATAAGTCATTCAGGTGCAACTCGATAATGATGTCCTCGAACTGAAAATGATGAAAACATCGAAGAGTAGTAGTCGCAAAATTATTCTCTAGCTCAACGATAAGAATATAAAAAAAAAATTATGTTAATGGATTTTAATCCTAAGAAAATGCATTATATACTCATGTTTACGTACATGTTTACGTGTATATATGTTTACGGATATCTTCTACGTTCAACTGATGTCAGAACTTAGCCATTTTGAACCTGTTATGCAATGTACAACATTAATTTGAAACACACATCCGGAATCGTATTTATTGATATTAGAGGTAGGTTTTTACCGGTAGCTCCAGTTATCTTCTCATTTCACTATTTTTCAATATTAAATCGGCGACGCCTATGCGACGATGCTGCTTAGTTAATTTAACAGGTTTTACATGAAAACTGAATATAAGTTGTTGATATATTGATATATTTAGGACTTGATATTAAGTTTGTTGGAGAATTAAAAACTTTCTGCTGAAAGGTAATTAAAAAAAAATACGATAATACTAGCCCTACCGGTGTTTTCATTTCATTTTGTACATAACATTAATTTAACACATATGTATTTATGTACACGTTGTATAAACGACACACAGCTCATTGTTAGTTTGCCCCGAACTGAGATCTCGCGAGTCTCCCATAAAAACAAAAATATATTATTTGTAATCTTTGACTATCAAAATAGTGCCACAAAATGAATAACCACCTAACTTGACCTTCAGTTTTATTCAAATTACAGGTAACGGGTGTTCATGCAAATTGAATACTTTTTTGGGGTAGAAATAGTACCTTGTTATTTTGAATTTCAGACTTTTCCCCATATTTGTGTCACTGAAGCTACGCGCTACCAACTGCACTGTGGGGTCACTGGTGTACCCTGTGAATTTTGTCAAAGTTCAGTTTTTATTATGGCTAATAACTCAAAAACTACAAGGACTAAAATTAAAAACGGAGTTAAAATGTGCCACTGAAGACCTTTCATTTGTCGTCCCATTTGACCTAATAGTCTCATTTTGATTTTTTTACCTCTCTTGAACCCCAATACCTCAACCACCCCCCAACATTTTTAACTCAGATTTTTAACTTATATAGTCACACCATAATTGTGCCATTACTACCCTACCTATGTATCAAATTTTACGATGATCGGATAAACGCTTCGAAAGTTATCCTCGGACAAACAAACATACATACATACATACATACTTACAATGCCGATTTGCCCAAGTTGATTTGGAGAAAATTGTATTTGCAGAACCGAATTGAAATATTAAAAAAAAACCCTGAAGTCTTATTTTCATGTTAATCAATCATATTTAGTACTCGATGACATTTAATTAAAGGTTCTACTTAATTTTTTCCGTTTACAAACATGTTTACAATTTGAAAAAAGGTCGAAATGTGAAATTGAAAATGTCGCAATGAATTAGACTCTAAGCACACGCAATTATACGAGGTTAAAAATTAATGAGAGATTGTATAGGGCTCGTTTATATAAGGCAAGTACTCACAACTGGTTTTTGACTTTAATAATTATAAGATATATTTTTGTTTTTTAGTATTATCCGATAAACACTAAGGCTCGGACTATATGGCATCCGGGCTTGTCAGGGACCGTTTTCTAACGGCCCCTGAACAATCCGTCGCACAACCAAACACTTCATTTTTTCCTGCATCGACTATATACGATCCGAGACCGACTCCGATTTTTACCTGGAAGCAACCGGGACATGCTCCGGATTTGCAGAATCGGTGAGACCCAGATGCCATATAGTCTGAGCCTATAGGAACAAAAATATCTGTGGGATATGTAAAAGAATTACGGTCGAATTTTGACAACTGTACATTATACAATGGCCTCCGTGGCGCAGTGGGCGTTTAACCGACTGAGACGCAGGAGGTTGTGGGTTCAATTCCCGCCGCGTAACAGATGTTTGCATGGTCCACATATATTTTTTCCGGGTCTGGGTATTTTTGTGGTTTTCCATAAATAGGTATTTGATCGAGCGAAGCGAGATCTCCAAATCAAGGTGGGCAAATCGGCGTTGTATGTATGTATTTTTGTTTGTCCGAAGATAGCTTTCGAAGCGATCATCGTGAAATTTGATACGTAGGTAGGTAGTGATAAATTTTGTGTGACTAAATGAGCTAAAAATGTTGGGGAGTGGTTGAGATATTGGGGTTCAAGAGGGGTAAAAAAAATGAGACTATTAGGTCAACTGGGACGTCAAATGAAAGATCTTCATTAGTACGTTTTAACCCTGTTTTTATGTTTCGTTTAATTCTTGTAGTTTTTGAGTTATTAGTCATAATAAACACAAAACTTTTTCAAAATTCACAGGCTACACCAGTGACCTTACAGTGCTGAAATTTGGTATTCGTATAGCTTTAATGACACAAATATAAGCAAAAGCCTGAAATCCAGATATAACTGCAATTTCTACCCCAAAAAAGTGGAACCACTTTACATGAACTCCCGTTACCTGTAATTTGAATGAAATTGTAGGTCAAGTCGTTTGGTTGTTTATTTTGTGGCACTTTATTGATGGTCAAAGATTACGAGTAATATATTTTTGTTTTTATGGGAGACTCGCAAGACCTCAGTTCGGGGCGAAGCACTAGTTACAAAAAAAAATATATGAGTATATTATCAGTTATCTGGTTCCCATTGTACACGTGTTGCTTAGTTTTGAGCTAGATGGCGCTGTATGAAATGTCCAGTATTTTTTTTATATAATAGCAATTAGTAAATAATAAATTAGTCCGCACCACACGCTCCTAGCGTGTTAAACCAGTGAAATTACAGGCACATGAGGCTGTACACTGTATGCCACAAAAACACTGTTTGTAGGACATGTTCTTAGAGCATTATCATACTGGCGATTTGAGCGTGTTTGCAGCAAGGCAACCAGTGAGCGTGACGTTACAATACTGGCTGAAGTGTGGCGGAGAGCGCAAATGTGGGATACATTTGCGCTCTCCGCCACACATTCGCCGCAACGCGACACTGCGTTGGCTATGGAGCCAACACGTTCTCAAACACGAGGCAATGCTGTGTTATATTTTAGATTTCCCAAATATCAAATTATTCTATGTAAAAATCATAGAAACCTGTCTAAAGTAATAAGTAATACAAAATACCGATACAGGTGGTTACGAGTAGTAACTGTTAGTAATAACTTGCTCATTGTAAACGAGGCTTTGCGTAACAAACAGAAACAATTTAAATTCTGGGAGGAGGATAGAAAATTAAAATTGTCGCTATAATTGGACGTGACAACCCCTAAAATTCTTTTGAATTCGGAACACGGTTTGTCCAAACAAACAACCTTTTTTTTGTATAGGATTGTATCAGAATACAGATCTATCGTTAGCTTTGTTTGGTTAGGTGTTTTAAAATTAATCATTGTTTTACTTGAGGCAAGAGCGGATCCAGCTTTGGTGCCAGGGGAGGGGTCACATAGTCGTGGTCAATGTCATGTGTTATGTTTATCAATTTTAATTAGTGGTCCACCTAGGTCCTGGACCCAGCCCAGGGGGGGTCATGACCCCCATGACCACACCCCCCTGGATCCGCCCTTGCTTGAGGGTTCTAGTGGTTCGCCCCGAACTGAGATCTCGCAACCATATAAACAAAAAAAATATTATTCGTAATTTTTGACTATCAAAATAATGCCACGAAATAAAACCAACTTACTTGACTTACAGTTTCATTCAAATTACAGGTAACGGGAGTTCATGTTAATTGGTTACCCTTTTTTGGGGTACAAACTGCAGTTATTATATATTTCAGACTTTTGCCTTTATTTGTGATACATAAGCTACATGCATACCAAATTACAGCACTGTGTGGTCACTGGTGTACCCTGTGAATTTTGTCAAAACTTAGTGTATATTATAGCTAATAACTCAAAAAGTACAATGACTTTTCTAAAAATAAAAACGGGGTCAAAATTTGCTAAAGAAGACCTTTCATTTGACGTCTCATTTGACCTACTAGTCTTATTTTCATTTTTTTTACCCCAATATCTCAACAACCCCCCCAAACTTTCAGCTTATTGAGTCACACCAAAATTGTGCCATTATTACCTACCTATATACCAAATTTCACGATGATGGATAAACGCTTCGAAAGTTATCCTTGGACAAACAAACATACATACATACATACGACGCCGATTTGCCCAAGTTGATTTGGAGATCTCGCTTCGCTCGATCAACTATCCAGATAATACGATCCCATATAAATCGGTAATCATTTAGTTTGTAATAAATATAAGCTTAATGAAGCTTTCTTAAAAATGTCTCGTCACGTCCAAAACTTACAATGAATCCGTAGTGTTCAACAAATACAGTAAATGTATCTACCTACTTTATATAAGATTGTAAAACTTTGCATAAATAAGTAAATAATAAATAAATATCGCTGGACATTTCACACAGCGCTATCTAGCCCCAAACTAAGCAGAGCTTGTACTATGGGAACCAGATAACTGATAGAATACTTAAATACTTTTTTTTGTAAATATATTCCTATAATTATATAGAAAAAATCCAGACACGGAACGAATATCTGTAGATCATGCAAACATTTGTTCCGCGGCGGGAATCGAACCCGCTACCTCCAGCGTCTCAGCCGGCTATACGCCCACTATGCCACGGAGGCATAGTTATTGATATATATGTTTCGCAAGAGTTGTTAAAATTTTTGAGATCGGCCAATACTTTTGCTATAAATCATTATTTTGTATCATTATTATTATCATTACGTGTTTATTTAAATAGTGAAGAGCTTGATAGTCATTGTCGCCAATCGGCTTATACCCAAGCCAAATGAATGAATTAAATGTCAAGTAGTACTGGCTGTCAAAGTCAGAAGATGGAGGGAGTTGCTTTTTTTCGGCGGACAAGGGGTTTGGGTTTTGGAGATAAATGAGGAAATTCCACAATCATGTAGATTTTTTTTTTGTTTCATGTTTACTTTCGTTATTTATTTCAATAATTATTATAATAATGATGTATAATAAAATTCGTTAAGTAATTATTAATAACTAGTTTCCGCCCGCGGCTTTGCACGCGTGTTTTGTTAATGGAAAGTAGCCTATGTGACAATCCAGCATAATATCGACATACCAAATTCCATTAAAATCCATTCAATAGTTTTGCGTGAAACAGTAACAAACATTCACACATATGTACATTCATACAAACTTTCGCGTTTATAATATAAGTGAAATTATTAAATATAAATTCTTCCTTTGTTTTGTAAAATATCAAATTTCCCGGAGAAAATCTCTTAGTTTATAATCTACTAGCTTCCGCCCGCGGCTTCGCACGTGTAGTTTGTCAATAAAAAGAAGCCTGTGTTAATCCAGGTTATAATATATGTACATACCAAATTTCATCGAATTGGTTCAGCCTTTACGATGTGATTGAGTAATAAAAAAATAAATATACAAACATCCAAACTTTTGTATGTTATAATATACTAGCAGTTGCTCGCGTTACACTGCTAAATGTGTAGGTAACCTAGAAATAAAGCTTAAGTCGTTTTTATCCCATGGACCAGATTTATAGGCTAAAAAGTAGCCTATGTGGTAATCCAGGTTATAGTCTACGTACATACTAAATTTCATCAAAATCAGTTCAGCCGTTACGACGTGATTGAGTAACAAACAAACATCCAAACTTTCACATTTATAATATTAGTGTGAAGTGTGATGTCCCAGTTCTTTAGGTCTACTAATTTCATTCCACTTTTGGTTGGATTACGACCTGTACCCCATTCAGCTACGTCAACCTTTGTAATAGTGTCGAGTTTGTCTTGTAATATGTCAAGTGATGTTGTACGGTTCACACAATAATAAATCTTAACGCGTTGTAATACTTACTCTTTTTTCTTGTACAGCATTCACGATGACAACACCGTAAGGGCCTTCGTGGACTGCCGCTGGCTCAGAACCGATGTGCTTGAGAAAGATGCCCTCGACACACCGCGTGACGCTGATCTTATTATTGGATACCTTTTTTCGGTAAGTTTTCTTATATTAGTTTCTTGAGGACCTTAAGGATAAACATGGAAGTCTTGACCAATGAGTACCTACTGACTAATACGTCAAAATAACATTCCTATTTCTGACGCCAAGCAGCATTGCTGTATGAAGGTATGATGTTGATATGATGATGGTTTCTGGTGAAACTTTAGGCGTAGGCCACTTAAAATCCGTTGCTCATTAAATTTCTATGGGGAGATCTATGTTCAGCAATGGGCGTTACATAACTGAATAATTATAAAAATGTTAAAACTCATAGCTTATATGAACTACTCAGATTATGAACGATTTTTTTTTATCTGTACTATCTGGAGAGGGAACAAGCATAAGAGCCCACCCACCTGATGGCATCGCCATAGCAAAGTATTGCCTCATAGGTCACGCACCTTAGAAACGTGTCCTACGATGCACTGCTCCATCAACTTGAGGCATACAAGTGTAAAGCCTTATATGCCTGTAATTTCATCTTAAACCATACCCTTCATATCGAAACCGACCTCCGTGGCGCAGTGGGCGAATAGCCGGCTGAAACGCAGGAGTTAGCGGGTTCTATTCCCACCGCGGAACAAATGTTTGCATGTTTTACAGATATTTGTTCCGGGCCTGGATGTTTTCCTATCTATAATAAGTACGTATAAAAAAAGTATTTCAGAATTATATCAGTTATTTGGTTCGAATAGTACAAGCTCTGCTTAGTTTGGGGCTAGATAGCGCTGTGTGAAATGTCCAGCAATATTTATTATTATTACTATTCCACACATTTATTGCTTAACACAGGCTTTAGACCTGGACCTTTACAAAGGCATTACCGGGGTTGAAGTCAACGCGTAAGAGGCTTGTTTGTTTTTATAAAAATCACTATGACAAGATGGAGGTGAGACAGATGGTAGTACTATTGCAACACATGGATTAGAGTTCGGGCTATTGTTAGAGTAATGCTTACGAAATAAAGTACGGGTTATCAGAGAAATGAGATACGGCACCTGCCAATCCTGTAATATTTAGAATGATTGAGGCAGGTGGTGACTAGCCGTCCACTAAACGTGCTCCCAGTAGAAGGCAGCTTAAGGGGCAACATTGGTGTGGGCGGTTAAAGCGTTTTTATGTTATTATTATTACAATTCTAATAAAAAATACATATTTAACTCCTATCCACTCTTCTGACTTCTATGACAACTCCTTTACTGTATAAGCTATCCGTTTATGGAACTCTCTTCCTTCTTAAATTAGATCTGTCAAATCTTTTCCTATCTTTAAAACGCTATCGTTTAAGCACTATTTGTCTGCATCAGAGAGCTGAGTCATCTTATTTTGTTATTATATCTGTCGTTGTTATTTTTTGTATTACAGCTGTTTCATAATTGTATATTCACACATATTTATTTTAAAACTCGTTTATAAAAAAATACATTTTTCACTACAAAGTATCTTACAAAAAACAAACATTATAGTAAAAAATATATTTATAAAAACGGTAAACCACTGACCGCGAAGCAAGGCTCAAGCGATCGGTGGCTAGGGCTGCAGAGAGAGGCACCTCCTGACTATGCGTGCCGAGTCCAGGAGTACCGCCTTCTGTATCTGACCCTTGATCCAACTTCCTAGCGAGAGTCTCTTAAGGTATTGGTCGAGGCTCTTCGCTATCAGTCCGTTTACCGACACAACTATCGGAACTGGCATCTATTTATTTTGTTTTGCTTAAGTAAGTACACAGTTAAATAAAACGCTTATGTTATAAGGCTTCCGTCCTTTCACGTTCTTGTAAAATCCAGTCCTTCCAAAGGTTGTCTGGAAGAGATCGCTTTAAGCGATAATACCGCCAATTGTACTATCGCGTGTCTAGTTTTAAGTGTTTTAAATATGATTAGTTAATTTAAGTACGGTATACAATAAAGCGTTTTCTATTCTATTCTAAGTTCGACGTAGGCCCCAAGTATTAAAACAATCATCCTGATAAGTAATCTCAAAAATATTGCATGCCTCTATTTTTCAGTACCTTTCCGTATTAAATAAATCCCGCTTACAGCCCACCAAATATTTATATGTGTACAAGACTCGGGGGCATAAAGTTGGTATTCGTTTAATTTTTGATGGATTACGTTACTAATTTGTTAATGTGGGCTTTTATTGAGATAAAAATGTGTTTGATTTTTATAATAAGTGCTCAATTTTATTACTTTATTATCAAATTGTAAAACTGATAAGCAAAATCTTTGTAATATTAGTGCTCGATTAAAAATAATTTTGTGTGTATATTTTATTGTTCATTTCCAACAGCAAAATCATCACACTAATATTATAAACGCGAAAGTTTGGATGTTTGTTTATTTATTTGTTTGTTTGTTACTCAATCACGTCGTAACGGCTGAACTGATTTCGATGAAGTTTAGTATGTACGTAGATTATAACCTGGATTACCACATAGGTTCTTTTTATCCCCATGTTAGGGCAACAGCGAGTTCAGCTTTATTTCTAGGTTTACTACACATTTAGATTACAAGAGTGTAAAGTTTCTTGTGAAAGGGCTCGCCCGGGGAAGTGTTACCACCATACCTATTTCTACCGCCAAGCAGCATTGCTGTGTTTCGGTTTGAAGGGTATGGTTGCCGGTGAAATTACAGGCACATGAGGCTTTACACCTGTATGCCTCAAGTTGATGGACGCAGGGAAGTGCATCGTAGGGCACATTTCTAAGGAGCGTGACATATGAGGCAAACTTTGTTATAGGCGATGGTTACTACTTACCATCAGGTGGGCCATAGGCTTGTTCCATCTCCATAGTATATAAAAAAAAATTGCAGTAACGCGTACGAAGTCGCGAAAATACTAATAATGAGTTATTAGCATATACATGGCTAGATTTTAATTATTTTACTAGGGCTTTTATAGTACGCTAAGATATAAAAAAAACTCTTAATGTCCGTTCTGTGTCAAAATAGTTAAATCAGGCAGTTTATCATCATGATTTCCAGTATTAAACAACAGCCTCCCATATACTCCCAGAGCGACCGGTTTAGTTGTTGGAGTTGTAATAAATTAATATGTTCAGATTCAGATTTATTTATTCCACATACATATTACATATTCTACATATTCAACAGTACACTTGGAAAAGTAAATTTTATACCTAATAACCACAACCCAACAAAAAAAGGATTGTGTGGGTTTATGAAACCACGGTAAAAGTGAAACTTTGTTTCACATTATAGATATATAACTAAAAATTTTTGTTGGCACAAATGAGTAATAGTCTATACACTACACGGTCAGCTGATGCGAACTATAGGCGCCGCCATATTGGCCTCGGCTGGTCTGACGAGCGCCTTTCACTTTATCCCTACTCCGCGGCCGACCGTCACGCGACATGCAACACACAGACGAAAAAGTTTGATGTAATAAGGATCACTTTAAAAAAAAACTGAGTACGTCGTAGGTACTTAAATTTACTTACTAACTTAAATTTATAACTTATATTTTTTCGTATTTCTTCCAACAGGGAGACCTAGAACAGCTGATGTTGGTGCCAAAAGCTGGTCAGGCTCAGAAGCAGTGCTCCAGCCAAGTAACTGGAGTATCCAATCCTTCGGTCACCATGAACGGAACGTAGTCTGAATTAAATCATGAACAGGATTATCAGGAATTTTAAATAACTAAGAGGTGGGGACAGGACTTAGTTTAATATATAAGGCATTGCAATTTGAGCTACAATACTAACGTAGTATATTTTTGAGACCATTCATAAGTAATTTTATTTTAAATCCAAACAACTTTATTTTTGATTTTTTTAACCTAACATGTACGTACTTACCACCCTGCCGTACGCGCAAGACGCGCCCTGTTGACCGGTCGGGTACATTGACTGGGCTGGGTCATTGAACAAGGGGGTTGTTGAACGGCTCGTAGTAACTTTTTAGTTATCTATGGCATCGCAAAATACGCTACTTCTCTAACATTTCGTTGAGAAGCATTTTATCAATTCTCTCACGATTTTGATAAAGTACGAGTACATCAAGAAAAATCTTTATACTAAGTGTCACCGCATTTACGACATTAATTTTAATCACAACTGGGACTGATGTATTGTAGTAAAATAGTTTTTTTTTCAAATTCATTACCCTGGATTTTTTTTATCTTCAAATTATCTTAATTACAAGTCCTAAAATATTAATGAAACAGCCTGTATAAAATAGGTTAAGCAAATCATAATCATTCATCATGTAAGAACGTACTTACCTGTTAAATTGAAAGCGACATACCGGCACAAAGGCGCCGCCGATTTACGTTAGAAATTGTTTATTGAAAATGTATCGATTACTGGATAAATATTCAAGCTACTGGTATTAAACCTATCTCTAAAATCAGTTTTTACGATTCTGCATATGTGTTTTAAATTAATGTCGTGAATGCGGTGACAGACTGTATAATTTATTTTTGATTTGTTGTGTTGAAACCGTCCTTTCCATATGAGTTTAAATTGCAAGATCCTGTATACAATACCAGGATTAAGTACCAATCTATACTAAGTAAGATGTAGGTAAAAGTAATTATGTTTGTATGTAATGGGTGATCTCCGGAACTACTGAACCGATTTAGAAAATTATTTCACCAATAGAAAGCTACATTATCTATGTGTGAGTAGGTTTTATCGATTTTGATAACAATTCGTGTGAAGCAGGAAGGGTCAGCTAGTAGTGGTGAAGATCCAAAGGTTCATAGTTAATGTTTGGTATCTTTTTTATTTAGAAAACTTTAGCGATTTTTTTCAATCATTATTATAAATACGGGAAAACACGTACCGTGTTTTTATAATAATCTTTGGTAATTTTGTTGGAATGTAGGATGAATTAATTTGAAAATACTTTTAATTCTCCTCCGACTGCCTCCGTGGCGCAGTGGGCGTATAGCCGGCTGAGACGCAAGAGGTAGCGGGTTCAATTCCCGCCGCGGAACAAATGTTTGCATGATCTACAGATATTTGTTCCGTGTCTGGGTGTTTTTCTATATATTATAAGTATGTATTTACAAAAAAAAGTATATAAGTATTCTATCAGTTATCTGGTTCCCATAGTACAAGCTCTGCTTAGTTTGGGGCTAGGTAGCGCTGTGTGAAATGTCCAGCGATATTTATTTATTTATTATTATTTAATTTATATCCCAGATATAAAACTTGGTTTATCGAATAAGATAAAACTTTAATAAAAAGATTACTGAATCGATGGTAAATAAGCTCATACTATTTTACGCCTTTTTAGAGTTACTTTCAAATATTACACGAAAAAATATTGAATATTTTGATTAGATTTTATTTTTATTGACTTAATGTTTGTTACAATAATGATTTTGAATAAGAAAAGTGTGTTTTAGGTTTCAATGCTGTATATAAAACGCAATGTAAGCGTAGTATATAATCATAATATTACACGCACTGTCTTTGTTAACTTGTAGTTATACATTTTGTAAAAAGTTGATCTTAGATTTGATTTGAAGTAAAAAGTAAACATTTCTTTAGTATTGTTCTTCAGATCGATATTAATAATTTTATATCTAAGTAAGAAATACCATTAAGATTACATAATAAGATTACAAATTGGAAACTATTATTTCTGAAATAACTAAATTATTTACTTTGATAAATAATACATTAAATGTAAGTACCAGTCACAATGTAGACGTTGATATACATTATACAATCACAAGATTGTATATCTTGACTACACAGGATATACAATCTCATACCTTACAGTTGGAAATAATCTGCACCGGTTTGACTATTGATTACGTGTACGTGCGTGTATTTAAATGGGATAAACAATGCAGGGGGGGGGGCAATCACGCTAATTTTAAACGTGCCTAACGTTGCAACTCACGTTGGTTTGACTAATGTCACGCGTGTCAGCGCGATACGAAATGTCCATAATCTAACGTTTTTGTTTTGGTATTATCGTTAAAAATTTGCGCGATTGCCCCCCAGACCATTTGATTTCACTTCGGAGCACGCGGTTAGGGCGGTTTCAAACCGCCCTACAATTCTTCCGCGACTGCGGGCGCCCTGGCGGACAAGCCACGGGATGGATGGAAAATAACGGCGCGGTGCGGTTGATAAACGTGTTTTCCTACTTTTGGTGTGTTGTCTTACATAATTATATAGATTCATATCTGGTAGCCGCGGTAAACGCACCGCAACACGTCGCCGCCCCCGCTTTCGGTATGTGGCGTAATAACACACTTGTGTTTTTGCTTTTGTTTCCTATAAAATTAGTTATTGAGACTTTATTTTAAATATTTCATTAATTGTAATGTTTGTAGTGTATGTTAATGTATCTGAACCTGCTGGCCTAAAATTGTAAATATAGGGTGTCTCAATAAGAGAGCACTTTTTAAAAATTGTGTAAATTTTTTTCCGTGTATGTGGCAACTCTTAAATTTAACAGCTATCACCTGTGATTGTTCCAATTAATAAAAATGTAGCGATACACAAAAGAACTAAAAAATTTAACCTGGTATCATTGTGTAAACTCATTATTAAAATGGAGAAAGTTACGCTGAGACAATTCGAAGAGTAGTCAAAACATTTAAAGAAACTGGGTCGGTCGTGGACAGTAAGTCTCCTCTACGTCGGCGTACCGGTAGATCTCTTGAAAATATTGCTGCTGTAAACCCGAAAACATACGAGAGTGTGGCCGAAAGCCCGAAAACATCAATTTGGCATCATGCTCAACAACTTCAAATTTCACGAAGCAAATTTTGACGAAAAACCTCCACTTTCACCCTTAAAAGATTCAGCTTACTTAGGAGCTTAAACCAGTGAACTATGCAAATCGTCGCTAATTCGTTCAATGGGTAATAGAGCAAAGTGAAGCGAACGCCGATTTTTCGAATTGTGGACACATTAGGTGCACTTTCTCGACATAAAATTCCGCGAAGTTTGCGAGCAGTAACCATTTTTTGTAATGACTTTTCACAAATTTTTGTAATGATGACTAGTTCTTCTTTTGTGTAACGCTTCATTTTTATTAATCGGAATAATCATAGGTGACAGCTGTCAAATTTCAGAGTTGCCACATAAACTAAAAAAAAGTTACACAAAATTTAAAAAGTGCACTCTTATTGAGACACCCCATATATTATTTTAATCCAACGTTGATTATACATTCTGAAATTAAAACGAACCGCTGTTTATAATCACTTGATTTTTTCAATAAAGGAGATTAAAATGTGTTCCGGTGTTTCAATAATTTATTGTATGATATTAATTTTATGAATTCATTAATTTATAACAGATGTAGGCCGCACAATATCGGTCGCTCTGGAAATGTATGGGAGGTATATGTTTAGCAGTGGACGTCTTATGGCTGTTATAATAATGATGATGATACTTTAACGCACTATTTAAGCTAGGATAAAACTGCTGCTAAAAGTACAGATACCCCACAGTAACTAACTTGACCATGTTTTGGTGTTATCCATTACATGTGTTACGTCTTGAGATCGGATAAACGGATGAATATTTATCTAAAGTTAAAAGTTGTCTAGTAAGGATAGCACTTTTTTATCAAAAAAATTCTGTGATTCCGGAATCAACAAATTTATCATGTGTTTTAAATTTATTTATATACTAAGCCTAGACATCCCTTAAAGCTGCATAGATTTTTATGGTATGTCATTTATCCCTCATACAGTATAAATAAATTCACATTCTACAAAAAAACACACACTTAGGCCCATAGGTATACATAATGCCTTGTTACAACGTAATAAGGTTGCTTTTCCCTACTTTTACTGACAGTAATTTTGACGAAGCGAAAACAACCTTGTAACAAGTGTCAGATCGGACCTATTATACCTCAGGGAATATAAGCATTTTGTAAATGTGCGAGTGAGATGGCAAATTCTACCTGCTTAATATTTAACGTTAAATTAATATGCATCCAATCCCGGGATCCCGGGATTTTATTTTTAATAAAATATTCTAAGAAGCCGCTTCCATAATTTGTTAGCCAAAAATTAACTTTAGCTAAATATGCATCCGAATATCCGATCGCTATATGTGATATTATCTCTAACTTCCTTTCAAATGAACAAGTCAAGCCAAGTCAAATATTTTTATTCATTAAAACACAAGGATCACTTTGTAACGTCAATTTTACCGCCTGTTCCTTCGCGACCAAGCCAGGAAAGAAAGGCAAGAAACAAGGCTGGTTGTTTTTTTTAATGATCCTTTTACAATACATATGTAATACAGAAAATAAATTACGTCTAAATTGTAACATTTTGAACGAGATGGAGCAATTTTAATCCCAAGCTTCTCTATCATCTAAATAATCCGATATTTTATAGTAGGCTTTTTATAAAGATTTAGTTTAATTACGTTTTCAAATGTATTAGTTGTCAATTTTTGTACATCCCTTGGGAGTTTGTTATAAAAGCGTACACCTTGCCCTTTAAACGATTTACTAACTTTATGGAGTCCACAAGTGGCAACAGCGAGTTTATCTTTATTTCTAGTATTAAAATTATGATTATCGCTATTTTTCTTAAACAAATGAATATTCTTGTGAACATACATCAGATTTCATAGATGTATTAAATGAATGTATAAAACGATTGTCGACTACTTTATTCTGTTCCTAACATTCTGATATTTTTTTAATAAACCGCAACAAAATAACCCCTAAAATGTTCTGAACTTCTGAAACTCCAAGCCCAAGGACAATGTTATGCAAATCTAATAAAAAAATCAGATATGTTAAAGTTTGAGGCTTGATACAGATGTCAATTCTCTTGAGACATGTTGTTTGAAAAAGTTTGAGATTACGACTTAGATGTGAACGAAATGGATGCGTCAAAAATATCCTAAGTCTTTAGTTGGAGTCGTCGAATACCGAAACGTCAATATATCGTGAGTTCGACTTTGGATGCTGCAAGGACAACTTGTACTAACCTAAATGTTTGTTTTACCAATCCTTGTGATTAAACATCATAAATAATATGCGTCTAAGATATTTTCAAATTGTTTCTTAGAATTATTCCTAAACGTGTAAATTTTTTAAATACATTTAGGTATATAAAGATCCATTACCAAAATGGGGTAAGGGTCCACGCCGGGTCTGAACATTTATTTGACAACTTAGATGCTTGGGTTGCAAAATCTTCGAAATAATAATCACACTAATAAATGCGAAAGTTTGGATGTTTGTTTATTTATTTGTTTCTCAATCACGTCGTAACGGCTGAACCGATTTCGATGACATTTATTATGTACATAGATTATAACCTGGATTAATACATAGGCTACTTTTTATTCCATAAATCAAATTCCATGGAATAAAAATGGGGTGTCAAGTCAAGAAGCAACAACGAGTTTACCTTTATTTTAAGTTGCCTACACATTTAGTAGTAACGCGAAGTGGCGCAGAATAGGGACCAGTGCGGTCTTTTAGTGTCAGAGGCCATGCCCCCTTTGGGGTTGATGCGTCAAGGTAGTAATTGATAATTAAGTAGGTATAATGTATTTACTTGTAAATAAAACTATATACATAGTTCTAATACAAGTGTATTTCTGGTAAACCCAGTTTTAAAGCGACAGAGCCATGGACCGCTCGGTTAGAAATGGATAAATCTTAAAATGATAATCAAACCTGGACACCACTGTGAGCGACGCCATCCGTTCTGTAGAGGACAAACCTGATGGTGATACATCCTCAGATCCAATATCTTGCAACATAAAAATCACGACCCTCAGGAGTGAGGATATCGACGCAAAGCAGTGTGTTTTTATGTTCATCTTACGTCTTCCTTAAGACGCTAGATGGGCATGAAGGCGCACTGGTAGACATAGCTAGATAACAGATAACGTTTGAGTCCTCATAGTAAGAGCCTATTTAGGATCAATTATGTTATGGATATGAAAAATATTTTCCACAATGTTTTACCTAGAATAAATTATAATCAAAGCTATTTAGATACTGACTTTGTAATAGCCAATAAATAATTAATCCTAAATAGGGTCTTGCTATGAGGACTCAATAGTATAATATCAAAAAAATCATTACATTTCATCAGAAATCAATACAGGTCCGATACACCTATATTTATACTCGTACTACTTGTTAAAACAGACGTATCTCCAACTTTTCTAAGCTCAAACAAAATTCTTTATGAATGTCTTCCATCTTTGTTTCGTAAGCTTTGGTTTAGGAATAAAGCTTTTGATCCTTGGTAAGTAGGGTAAGTATGTATTATGCTTTGCTACTATATTTATATTTTACTCGCTTTCTATCGGATTTTCAAGGAAACTGCATTGTAATTTTGTAAGATTACCGGTAGATACCGCAAAAATACATTTTCTGTTCATCTTTACGGGTGGATGAGTGTGTATAAACGAGATTTTAGCACAAAATAAACAAACTAAATTAAAATTTAGAGGAATTTGAGTCAGACTTTTTTAACATTCGAAGCCTTTGTTTGAATGTAACCAATATATTCTCTAACGGGTTGACTGGGTTATTGTTTTATGAAAGCTGGTATTTGCAAGATGTTTGTGGAAAATTAGCTCAGATTCTTCTTAAATTTAATAAATACAGGAGAAACAGTTGAATAATCTAAAAACCATTGCAAACGATCTATAGATAGCTCAACTGCTCCAGTTCACTACCAGAAGGAACTGTCCCTAAGACACCGGCTGCATTACCCCACTGAATTGCAATGCTTATGCGTTGACCCAGATAAGCGCCAGCTCTCGGATCACACGTCGCTTTGACCAGACGTCCAGAAATAATTTTGAAAACGCGATGGGCTCTGGTACCCCATGGACCCAGGATAAATTAACTTATACAGAACACGTTTCGTCCTTTGTTCTTCGCAACCAGATTTGAACCCACGATCTCCACGATGAATCTCATTTCGCTGGAATATCAAAAATGCAAATGCGACAAGAACGGATGGCACGTGCAAATTGAATTCGCTACCCCTACATTCATTTCCAGCTATTTTCTGAGGAAATCGAGAAAGGGGGCTTTTCGATTTCCTTACAAAACGACTCTATCTTTCAAGTCTTCGATAGGCTTGTTTTACTATAAAACGACTTTCAATGTAAAACATTGCCTTAACGCATCGATTGTAGATTCGATTTGCCTTGGCGTAGCTTACTTTTTGAGGGATCAATTAGACGATGTTTCGTTTAGTACTGAAGCTTATATTTTGGACCTATTTACAATACGCTAAATTATTTTGGGAAGCGTACATATACTGGCTTTCAGGTTCTAATTGCTGGTATCTAGTACCAGTCAATCAGTATGTTTATCTTAAACATTATGTTATCGTTTAGTAAAGAGCATCAGCAGAAACAGATCTCTAAAAAGATCCAATTGGGATTTGGATGCGTTCGGCAAGCTAGACGACATCTTTAAGACGTCTAAAACTTCACAGTGTCCGGAGATCCGCTTTTTCAACCAATGTGTTCTACCCACCATGACCTACAGCCGTGCCACCTTAGGTGGATGAAATTGGAACTAAATGTGATGAGTAAAAATCTAGATACAAACGCGGCTGTATAGTAGACACTAGACATGCTGTTAATTGAACAGATAAGATGGTGGTACTTTAATCTTTAGCCTGATAAAGCAAATGACACACTGACGCAAGATAAAAAAAGAAGAAGCTCAGAAAAGAAGACACCTTTAAACATAAAGTAAGTAATTACTGATTAACATTAATGTACAGTGATCGCGAAAGTTTGAAAAATACTTTAAGTAGGTAACTTTGTATTAAGGCCTGGGAGAAAATCTTTTAGACTAAAATATAATAATATTTATTTGCAATCACCTATACATATGTTAACAAAAAAATTAATGTAAAACAAATATAAATGTATGCATCAAGTATAAGTCATTTCGTATTTTTATGTATTATCAGCTGACCCGCACGCGGTTTCGCACGCTTCAAATTTCCCTTTTTCATGGGAACTTCGGGATAAAAACTATACAAAACACTTGTCAAAGTGACGCGACACTTCATGTACATGACTTCACATCAATGAACGACAGTTGAATTATATGGATATTGTTCATACAAAACCGTCGACGACCTCCGTGGCGCAGTAGGCGAATAGCCGGCTGAGACGCAGGAGGTAGTGGGTTCGATTATCGCCGCGGAACAAATGTTTGCATGATATACAAATATTTGTTCCGGGTTTGGTTGTTTTTCTATATATTATAAGTATGTATTTAAAAAAAGTATATAAGTATTCTATCAGTTATCTGGTGCCCATAGTACAAGCTCTGCTTAGTTGGGGTGAAATGTCCAACAGTATTTATCTATTTATTAGTATTTAAAAATACTAAAATTGCGATTAAGAAATGGGACAGAAAAAACTACCCGAAAAAGTGCGACCTCTAAAACCGTGACACGAGATTTGAATAATATTAGATATTGCTACAAATTCCAGGAGTAGGCCTATTTCGACTGCTTCTGTGATTTTCCTCAGAAAATTATAATGTTTCTCCTCAACCTTGATGTACATGGTATACTTGTGACAGTTTTCTGTAAAATAATTTTAAATCTAATGCTTTTGCAGCAAAGAAACCGAGAACTTATTGGTAAAACTCAAAAATGGTTCGGAAATAAAATCTGTTCGTAGTTTATCAGGTGAAACCGTACATTATTAGACTCTTTAATTTTCCACGGGTTCATTTAAGTATTACCCGGCATTACCGAGGTTTCTACCAAAAGGTTCCGTTAAAAAACCTGTTTCTATGGTTCAAACCGTGACGTATGGCATCAATCTCAACATTCCTTTTTGGAAGCTCGGAATTCAAATTACAAAATTCGTGATAGGAATAGATTATTGCTTAATTTAAGGAATTCCGATTGGGTTCGGATTTTTCACATATTCGTCTTTGTAAAGCGTAATGCAAATCTCACAAAAGGACATTTATACATTCGGCAAAGAATTAGACGATCAATTCATATAAGAAAATCTTGTCAAATTTGAAGGAGACTGGGTGAAAATGGTGTATGTTGTGTTGTCAATGGTCTTTGGACCGTAAATATTTAGTTAATATTTTTGGTATTGACGTCATCAAATTGAATGACCCTTTTTGAGATACCTAATGACGATATTATGAGTACATAAAGCATTTAAAGTCACACATTTATAGTATGATATATAATCTTGAATATAAGTTTCTCATGTGGTAAAAAGGCTACATTTGATTTATTACTTTATATAAAACATACCTTAAACATGTCTCGTATGTACTTTATTTTATATTTTTATCTAGGAAAAAAAATACTCACTGATGTGCACTGACGTTCCGCATTGGGGTGTATTGTGCATTACTCCCCCTCTAACCTGACCCCAGCCACCCTAGCTTCTTGAAGTACGGAGCAGGATTTTGGGTTGATGGATGCAGCTTTCTAAGATCCCCGTGGATGCCGTTATTAGCGGATGAGGATTCGATGAGCTCTCCTGCATAACCGTCCTCAGCCTGTGAGTATTATTTTCACATAACTGCCGGTAGAATCAATTTTATTAAATGGTAAAATTCTGAGTTTCTCACAATGCATTTTTTTTGCACAACAGAGATGGAACAAGCAAATGGAAATTAACGAAGAAAGTCCAATTTTAAATCGAATTTCAGGTGCTTGAATTTTCCAATAGGCTTACCTATGTAGATTTTCAAGCAAAATATTGGTATAAGTTTTAGTGATTACTCGCGTTCCCTTGGTCCTAGGAGGTATATCTGGTGTCTACAGGTTTGTTTCGTAAAGGCACAGAGGACTACGTAGGCTAATTGGTATAGTTAGAAACAAAGTTTACAGAAAAAATTCAAATATTGAAATCTGTCCTTACATTATAACGTTAAAGAAAACTTCCCCCAACCCCCTCCCCTCTTCACTCCCCTCCCCCTTTAGATTTTTTTTTCGCAATATTTTGTGTAGAATGAAGTCCTTAGTGTGCCTCTCAAATTTGATTGAAATCCGTCGATAAACAACGCAACAGCAAAATTCCTTGCTTTCCCCCCCTATTTTCTCCCCAATCAAAAATCACGATCGACTTACTTACTTCATTGGCGCAGGGACTCAAAGTGAGCCATGGCCTCCGAAATAAGAACTCCCTACTTTTCTCTGTCCATTGGCATCTCTTGCCAGTCGTCGGCTCCAAGGTCGCGCAGGTCATCCTCCATCCTATCCTCCAGCCAGTCGGTTGGTGGCCAATCGGTCAGCCCAAGTATGCTCTCTTGATCCCCCAATGTTCCCTTATTCGCAGTAGATGGCCGAGCCAACAGAGTCGGTATGACTTGTATTCTCCTATGATGTTAGGCTCGGCCACAAGATCCTCTAGTTTGGCGTTTTTACGGACCCTCAAGCTACCATCTTCTCTCCTTACTAGACCCAGGATTTTCCCAAGAACTATTCTCTCTGCTACTAAAAGCTGATACTCCTCCTTCAGGGTTAGCGTCCAGGCTTCAGAACCATATATGAGGATGGGCCGTATTACGGCATTGTAGATTCAAATCTTCGTTCTTCTGCTGAGAAGCCTGGATGCAGAGCAGCACTGGACCTTAAGAAATTCTGGTTGCGAATTTGAATTTCTTGTTCACGGGTGTTTTTGTCTGTGTTTTTGTGTGTGTAGGACGCACTATCAACTAACTAACTAACTACAAGGGCGTACCCTTGTACGTATTATCTCCAACGTGTAGGTCTTGGCGCGGGATGCGATTATTTTTGAATCGCTTCATATTGAGATACTCCGTCTTGTCGTAGTTCGATCGGCTAAAAAAATTAAATTAAATAAATCAAGGAACTTGTGTGCCAACTTTCGTCAAAATTAGTTGAATAATCGACCTGCGGGCGAGAACAGACAGACAATCGGACAAAAGCATTTTTTGGACAATCTCGAAACTGAGACGCTTCGCTAGCTCGATCAATAAATTCTTATTTAAATCGCGAAGAACAGTTGGAATTAAATCAGAAGTACATACTTAAAATATCCCGTTGTTAGAGAAAATAATGAAACTACCAAAATGTAGGTTGTAAAATGTAGACATTTTAAGCTCAATAAATTCTAAGAACAGAAGGTTATTTTCAGTATTGAATTTGTTCCGGTTTCCACGCTGAAAAGCTATAAAATCTAAGCTGTTGTATTTATGCTTGGAACGTGCTTAACTCTGTATACTTTTGTGAAACCTTAGCCTCATAAAGTCCTGCAAAGCCTTGAAACAAAACAAAGTTTTAAAATGAGCTAATTAAGTAAGTTTTTCAAAATACCGCATTCTTGTATCATCTTTGTTCAATTACTGATAAACGTTTCGGGTTTCGCCTGCGAGAATCACTTATTCTTTTTAACCCTAGAGTGGTCGCGTGGATTACCTATGTAATCCACACTTACGGAATTGTAAAGTTCTCAAAATACTTAATAACACTATTACAATAAGAATTAAACATAGTTGAAGCTCAAATGTATTTTTATTTGAATTTATAAATGGTATACAATAGTACTCCACGCGACCAATCAGGTCAGGTTTTAGTACGCGACCACTGTAGGGTTAATGTATATTCTGTTTTTTTTTATATTTTACTTAGAAAACTTTCGTAATTTATTTCAAACATTTTTATAAACCAACATCCACCACCACATCCGCCTACTCGCGCGCAGAGGGCTGCGGTGGGTAGTGCAAGGCGAGACGTGGTTCGAAGCGGATCACACTCAACTTAATGAAGGTTCACGAATTGAGCCGAAACATTGTCAGTCGAAACACCAATAAAACTGTACGTTATAAATCCCGTGTTTATAATAAAGTTACACATTGTTTATTTTATTGTACGATTAACATTATATTCATATTTTTTAGTTATCTGCTGGACTGATTTGAGAAACTCTTTTTGTTTAAAAGGGTAGATATACTTCCCAGGTGGTTCCATTGGCACCAAGTCAGGATCTGATGATGGCATCCCAAAAAAATCGAAGGCAACCCTCTAATTTTATAGGGACGCAATTCGGTTTTATGTTTGTTACCTCACAACTCCGTCATTTAATTTTATCAATCGATTTAGATAATTGTTTTTTTATTGGAAAGGATAAAAGTACTTTCAATTAATTTCATAGAAATTTCCTCAAAATCGGTTTAGTGGTTTGGTTCAGTTGGTTACATTTTTGTTAAAAAGTTACTTTTGTTATGATGTTATTGTAAGGTTAACATTATATTCATATTTTTTAGTACTCATAAGGCTAGGCTACCTCTACAGCACTTTATTAAAACCTATTTCCTCACACTCCGATCCAAATTGTAGTTAAAATTCAAAATGCCACAAGTACATTTGTAAGATTGTAACAAAGTATAAAATAACTTAGATAGTAACAACTTTACGAATTTTAATGAACGAACTTTCTTTGCTTAACAACTTGTAGAACTTCATTCATTGCACAAGTTTAGTTTTTATAATGATTCTATTTTTAACCGACTTCAAAAAAGGAGGAGGTTCGGAATTCGTCGGCACCTTTTTTATTTATGTATATTCCCTGTACTCGAAGACGCATGGACCGATTCGAGATATTACTTTTATGTTCCCATTGACACCAAGGATCTGATGATTGGATCCCTAAAAAAATTGAGGGCACCGTTCAAATTTTATACGGACGCATAATGTGTTTTATATTTATTTTCTATAAAAAAACTTCTAAAGTCGATAACATTTTTGTTAAAAAGCAACTTGTTTTCGCGCTTATCTTTGTCAAATAATAATAATAAATAAATATTGCTGCACATTTCACACAGCGCTATCTAGCCCCAAACTAAGCGGAGCTTGTACTATGGGAACCAAATAACTGATATAATACTTAAATACATTTTTTTTGTAAATACATATTTATAATATATAGAGAAACGACCAGACCCAAATACCTGTAGATCATGCAAACATTTGTTCCACAGCGGGGATCGAACCCGCTACCTCCTGCGTCTCAGCCGGCTATTCGCCCACTGCACCACGGAGGTTGTCTATACCTATAAAATGTCTGATTTTTTTTATATTAAAATCGTGACAAGAAAGTGAAGTTTTTGATTTAATTATACGTAGATAATGAACAGAATTGTATCATAAAATCTTTTAAGTATAGAGTTTATGAATCTCAAGTCACGGTGACTTTACCTGGCGACAACCAAAACCAAAGTTTGAGATACTAATAATTTAAGTACCCCACAAATCAACCACATGACTTGACAACTTCAGTGGGACAGTGGAAAGGTTGCGGGTTCGATTCCCCCCGCAAAACATTTAATGTTTGCATGATCTTCAGATTTGTCTCGGGTGTACCTCGACTCTCGACTCTGTACAATATAAGTGGGTATGTATTTAAAATAAAAATATCCAGCATTTTTGATTTTAGTATAGGACGCCCTTCGGCTAGAGTGACGATTTGCGTGCTGTGGGTGGCAAGGATAGGATGAGAAGAGCTGAGGATCGGGCTCAATGGCGCACCCTGGGAGAGACCTACGTCCAAAAGTGGACTGTTACAGGTTTATGATGATGATGATTGATTTATTGCTTATTTGTTTTATTGGCACGGTATCCACTCAAGATCTTGTTTGACTCCATCAATATCGGCTGACTTTGCTCCATTGAAAAGTCAGATGCCCTGCAACACTCTTCGAACATGAACACATGATTTATTGCTTGTTTATTTTATTGTCCTCATCCGTGAATTTCTTGAGTGATTGATCTTGTGCGAACCAACAGCTCCTAGCAACTCTTTTCTTGTCGTCTTTTAATCTAGTGGGGGGCTACGCTGCATTTTTCAGTGAACGGTATCCACTCAAGAACCTGATTGACTCCATCAATATCGGCTGACTTTGCTCCATTGAAAAGTCAGATGCCCTGCAACACTCTTCGAACATGAACACATGATTTATTGCTTGTTTATTTTATTGTCCTCATCCGTGAATTTCTTGAGTGATTGATCTTGTGCGAACCAACGGCTCCTAGCAACTCTTTTCTTGTCGTCTTTTAATCTAGTGGGGGGCTACGCTGCATTTTTCAGTGAACGGTATCCACTCAAGAACCTGTTTGACTCCATCAATATCGGCTGACTTTGCTCCATTGAAAAGTCAGATGCCCTGCAACACTCTTCGAACATGAACACATGATTTATTGCTTGTTTATTTTATTGTCCTCATCCGTGAATTTCTTGAGTGATTGATCTTGTGCGAACCAACGGCTCCTAGCAACTCTTTTCTTGTCGTCTTTTAATCTAGTGGGGGGCTACGCTGCATTTTTCAGTGAACGGTATCCACTCAAGAACCTGTTTGACTCCATCAATATCGGCTGACTTTGCTCCATTGAAAAGTCAGATGCCCTGCAACACTCTTCGAACATGAACACATGATTTATTGCTTGTTTATTTTATTGTCCTCATCCGTGAATTTCTTTAGTGATTGATCTTGTGCGAACCAACGGCTCCTAGCAACTCTTTTCTTGTCGTCTTTTAATCTAGTGGGGGGCTACGCTGCATTTTTCAGTACACGGTATCCACTCAAGAATCTGTTTGACTCCATCAATATCGGCTGACTTTGCTCCATTGAAAAGTCAGATGCCCTGCAACACTCTTCAAACATGAACGCAGCGAGCACTGGTCTGGCAGCAGAAATGGTTAAAATCCAATCCATAAATCTCCATAAACTCCCAAGTAACACAATAAATAACACTTTCAAAAACCGTATCAAATAAAGAACTTTAATAAATTCGGCTTTTGTTAAAATTTACAACTTCATACCAGCCTTACTTGAACTATGAGGCCAATAAGCTCTGCCAATTTGGGGGTAAAGCCGCAACCACACTACTTAATTTATGGGTAAGTGTTTCAAGTTATAAAAATCGTAAATATTTTGGTAAATATTTTGACGACCTCCATGGCGCAGTGGACGAATAGCTGGCTGAGACGCAGGAGGTAGTGGGTTCGATTCCTGCCGCGGAACAAATGTTTGCATGATCTACAGATATTTGTTCCGGGTCTGGATGTTTTTCTATATATTACAATTATGTATTTACAAAAAAAAGTATATAAGTATTCTATCAGTTATCTGGTTCCCATAGTACAAGCTCTGCTTAGTTTGGGGCTAGATAGCGCTGTGTGAAATGTCCAGCAATATTTATATTTATATTTTATTCATTCTCAGAAACACTAAATTATATGTATGATTAAGAGGGCACTGGCATTCTCGTCATCATTATTATCAAAACAACCACAGGACATCATAGAATTCCAGCGCAACCAATCTTGTGCAGCCTGCACCAAATGGCTCTTTTATCATGGCATATATGGCAACCTTTATCAGGTCGTCTTTTCATCTAGTGGGGGGCCGTCCAACACTGCGCTTTCCAGTGTGTGGTCTCCCCTTGAGAGCTTTTCTGCCCCAGCGGCCATCAGTTCTTCGAGCTATGTGTCCTGCCAAGTGTCACTTCAGCTTGCTAATCCTTTGTGCTGACTTTGGTTCGTCTATCAATCAATCAGAAATTATGAGATTTGTAGAAGATTTTCAGAAACGTGATCTTTCACTATGGGCCTCTTAAGAATGCTCAAGGTCGCTCAGTGTGTTATGGAGAAGGCTCTCTAGAGTTGGCCAGGGATCGAGATGGGTGAAAAAACCTTTGCCCAGCAGTGGGACAGTACAGGTTAGGAAAAACAGCTCAAGGTCGCTCAGTGCGTTATGGAGAAGGCTCTCCATAACACACTGAGCGACCTTGAGCCTTCTTAAGAGGCCTATAGTGAAAGATCACGTTTCAGTACCATATGTCATCACTGGCATTCTGTGTGTTAATAAACCATTTTTTCCCCTAATATGTACTCTCCCACTGCTGGGCAAAGGTCTCCCCCAATTCTTTCCACCCCTCTCGATCCCTGGCCAACTCTACCCAATCACTGTTAAAGACATCAAGCGTGTCGGTGTCCTTTAAAACGTGAGCCAGGGTTGTTTGACGGTTCAACCTCGCCCGGATATTCTTAGCACCCTGGACCCCAGGGCTAGCATGGTGCCCGTCAACGCCAGCATAGCCACCCTTAATAAACCATTAACTAGGGCAAAAGATGTGAAGTTTGTTTCTGTGTTATTCAAATTATTAACGAAACTGTTTTGGTAATTTGTGTAACGTTTAATATTTTATGGGTTTACAACGGTTAAGTTTAAGGGGTAGTACTAGAACGTAGTCGAAAGTCTTGGACATTATAAACTTAACCTCTAAAGTGAGAAGTGTGGTCTATTACTGAAGTGATTTCATTTAGTCAGTCTTTAAAAATAGGTAAAGTATATTTAATTATATTTATATAGTTAATTTGCCTAACTAACACATTGCCACTAAGTTTCACAAACTTTTTTATTTTGACTCCATTGTTTCCATTAATATTTTTGAAAACACAAGTTAGCATGATCTAAATCCATTCGTTGCAAAGGTTACATGTCTCACCTGCATCTAGCAATATACTCTGATTATGAATTTTATAAATATTAAGCTTCCTACTCGTTGGCTTCAGCCCCAGCCAAAAGCCTAAGTTATTGAATAAATGTGTTGAATGAAAAAGTTTTGAAAAATACTTTACAAACAAAATATTTAACACTGTGGTTCCGTATAGAGCGGTCCTAACAGTCCCGAGCCGCGATTTGGATCAGTGCCAATGAGTTCATGCGCCAAGTGCAGGGAAAATTGACACATGTTCTCCGTCCCGGTTATTGTTTGATTAACGTGATTGTTAAGTTTTAGAGTTTTTTTGGCCTCTGTTATCTGTCTGTCTGTGCGTGGCATACATTTACAATTCATATCCATTCCATTGTACTATAATTAGCATTAACTGTTTTTTAAGTATTCCTGGTGTACATTAAAGCATTACTCTATTGTTTCTAATCTATTCTAATTCCCCATTATCATCAGCATGTACTAAGGCAGATTTGCTATGCCATAGCGATGGTCTTCTATGGTCTTCTATGGTCTTCTACAGCGTGGCTGCAGATTGTAGCTAAAACAAGTAACTTTTTAACAAAAATATAACCGACTTAACGAACTATGAAACTGATTATAATGAAATTTCTATGAGACCAAAATGAAAGTATATCCTTTCAAATAAAATAAGAATTTTTCAAATTGGTTGATAAATGACGGAGTTGTGAGGTAAAAACAAATATAAAACCGAATTGCGTCCCTATCAAATTTGAGGGTTGCCGTCGAGTTTTTTGGGATCCCATCATCAGATCCTGACTTGGTGCCAATAGAACCATCTGAAAAACCCTTTTAAACAAAAAAATAATTTCTCGAATCAGCCAAGGCGTCTTCGAGTAATCGGGGAGCATACAAATTGTATTTATTGTTCCCAAATTAAATTTATTTTCAGGCGGAATCAACAATATTGTTAAGAACAAGATAATTATTTACTTATAAAATTTATAAAAATATAATTTTATAAAACGGTAAGACATAATCTTTTATATGTACTGAATTGTACTAAACAAAAGGCAGATCCAGAAAGAAATGGCTAACAAAACCAATTAAGGTTTTGATATAAATATTAATTGTGTTTTATCTCCTCTTTTTAGGTGAAGGGGAGGGGCGGACAATTTTAAACTGGAAATATAGCTATTTATTCTATCACAACACTTAATTAGTAAAGAATTGTACTAAGGAAATAATCCCAAAAACTCTTACCTATTGATAAGGCACTCGTGTTAATTTCTCTGTGCAAAACCTTAAGGTGAGATTATTCCTTGGTAGTCGCCATCAATAAGATTTAAACAGTACCATGGTTAGTTAACGTGTTTGAAGACATACTGTCTGTTTGTATACACTTTAGTGTGACATGGTACTAATGGTCTAAGAGCCGGTGAAGATCGACCTTCACCGATCTGATAACCAGATGAGACACATTTTTTATCAAATATAATTTATAAACAAATATGTCTATAATTACTTGCCTATCTAAAAGTGCTCTCTAAAAGTTTTTAGCTAGGAAACAGTACTATAAGTATGATTTTTTGCAGGCAATGATTTTGAAATATTACTGATTTTGTAATAAAATAATCTAAAATTTGATATAACTTTCGATAAGTTAGCAGAACGATGGAGTCACCTATATTGACTTACCTGTTCACATCGGCTTGCCAGGTAGCTATACACAGAAATGAGTAGGCAAGCCTACTGAGGCATATTCTGTGTGTTAAAAACTAACAGTGAAATAAATTCATTTGGTTATCAAATGAATGAAAGTGATGAAAATAAAAATCGATTAAAGTTAATTTGATTAAAAATAGCCATAAGCAATTTTAGATAGGCAATTATAGGCATATTTGTTTATAAATTATATTTGATAAAAAATACGTCTCATCTGGTTATCAGATCGGTGAAGGTCGATCTTCACCGGCTCTTAGACTATAAACTGTTGAACTTTATTGACCGTGACTACTAACTAAACTAGATGTTTAAGTTTAGATGTATACATAAAAAAAAAGATTCCGACGAACTGAGAACTTCCTCTTTTTTTAAGGCGGTTAAAAACTTAAATAAAATAGCAATATTCTGATTAAAATTTCCAATAACATGTTCACAATTCATCCATTAACTCAATGACAATTTTTCAATAAATGTTGCCATGCTATACACTCAGTACCGACATCATGTGAGAGTACTAATTTAAACGGGTATTTATAGCGTATGTACCTTTCTTATTTGTTATTCTGACGTTTCGATTGTGTTGTAACAGCCGTGGTCGCGAGCAGACTCAAGAGTCTCATGAGAACTCATGGGTCTGCCCGCGACTACGGCAGTGCATGGCCTCTAATCGGGAACCTTTATGCTGTCCGTCCTTCGAGCTATATGCCCCACTGCTACTTCAGTTTGTTAATCCTCTAGACCAGATATTCCTAAACTAATTTGGGCAAGAGACCCCTTTTCCAAAATGAACTCATACCTCAGACCCCTATAGCCAAATTACTTCTCTCTGGTTCTATCTCTAGTTTTTTCCTATTGAAACAAAACACTTACTAATTTTAAAACTTTGCGGTTGGTTAAGTGAGTAAACTTGACATCTTACTATAAATATTTACCAAAATAAATGGACATAAAATTCAATAAATATCAAGTGTAATTAATAATTATTAATACAAATTACGTAAAAATATTTAAGTAGGACATACATTAAAATAGCAAAGTAAAGATAAAAAATAACATCTCGACTCCTGGGAATTTTCATTTGGACCACTTTGGGAATCTCTGCCCTAGACTATAATCAGTGACACTTTTTTTTATAATATGTTTATGCATTGCTTTGTCTCTAAATCTTTTTATTTCTGATCATCTATCATCGAGAAATAGAAATACCGCTCTCCATGGCATGCTGAGCGACCTATATGTCTGACCATACAATAACAGATGTGGATTACTATTCCGTATTACCTGTGGTGTTACCATGTAATTTGCCCGTCATCACATCGTCTGCCGCGTCCACCCGTCGCTTTGTTTGATTAACCCGTCAGCCGTCCAGGCACGTAGATTACACTAAACTTCATGCTGAAATGAACACAACCATTACCATGTAATGGTTCTGTGTATACCATCTAGGTAGCCTATTATTATCTAGCACTTTATTTTACGAACCGTCTACACTTGTTACTTGGAACCATAATACTAATTGATCGAGCGAAGCGAGATCTCTAAGGCAACTTGGGCAAATCGGCGTTGTATGTATGTATGTATGTTTGTTTGTCCGAGGATAACTTTTGAAACGTTTATCCGATCATTGTAAAATTTGGTATATACGTAGAAAGTGATGGCACAATTTTGGTGTGACTAAATGAGCTAAAAATGTTGGAGGGTTGTTGAGATATTGGGGTTCAAGAGGGGTAAAAAACAATGAAAATGAGACTTTTAGATCAAGTGGGACGTCAAATGAAAGGTCTTCATTAGTACATTTCAACCCTGTTTTTATTTTTAGTTTAATATTTGTAGTTTTTGAGTTATTAGCCATTATTATTATTATTATTATAAGTGGTATAAGGGGTTCCATACAACATCTCTCGGAACCCAAGCCAACCTCACCGGCCCGGGGTATACCCTGCCGACCAACAAACGAGGCTCTGGCGCACCACCCACCAGCCCGCAATTGGACCAGCGTGGTGGGTTATACTCCAAATCCCCCTCATTATGACAGACACAATAAACGTTTGGCCCCAAGTTCCCGGTGGCTTCGGGGATGGGTCTGTTGATTACGGAAGGCAGAATCACCCCGGTGCCAGGGGTGCAAAGAATCCCCGGACGAGATCGATTTCCCGTCAAACGACCCAGGCAAATTGTACAAAGGACAGAGATAGCATATTGAATATTGTTAGTTTTAACGTCAGGACATTAAAATCAGACGATAGGTTGCTAGAATTGGAAAATTCCTTGAAGGACCTAAAGTGGGACATACTCGGACTATTTGGTAAACCTCTGCAAATCCGGGGCGGGTCAGCTTGTTGTACATACTTGTACGTTCATGTTATTTTTTTTTTATTAGGTCCATGAATACACAATCAAGTTCTGCATATCGGTTGGTCCATGAGGAACTCCCCCTATCAACTACTCAACTGCTTAATTTGTGTTCTTATACGATCTTATATCATATACGATATATCATATCATATTTTGTATATTAAGTTTTTAATACTTTTAATTTATATCTGATAAAAACAATTTTGCATTTAAATGTCTTAATTTTTAAAGTTTTATCTGAAATCTTGAATTTAACTCCAAAATAGTTCATTTTGTTTTATTTTTACAACAAAAAAATCCAAATTTAAATGCTTTTAGGTGTCGCAGAATAATAAAAATACCATCCTGTTTCCAATTCGTTATACCGTAACACATTTCAGTGTGTAAACAATATCTTGTGTAAGTGCTTTATCTCATTTCAGTAGCAGTTACACAAAAATATTGTCTCTTCTGCACGTCCCGTGAACAACAACATAAGAAAACCGTGTTATCTTTATTATTGTCGCCAGAACATTGAATTGCTTCATTACACGTTCTTGTTCTTACAAACTACAACCGAATTTACGTCTACGGCCGTTCATAAAGAGACAATTCCTTATTCTGGTATCATTTCACATAGGAGTCAACAGTGGTTTTGCGGAGACACAGTATGGGGTAGCAGAGAAGGATACCTTGTAATAATGAATTTTCATTTCCAAGTGGACAACAATATGAAACAAGATCAGTCAAGTAAGAATAGGACTCGTCGTTCATAGCCTAGATAGGTTTATTTATGTTAATTTGACGACTTCCGTGGTGCAGTGGGCGAATAGCCGGCTGAGACGTAGGAGATAGCGGGTTCGTTTCCCGCCGCGGAACAAAATGTTTGCATGTTTTATAGGTATTTGTTCCGGGTCTGTTCGTTTCTCTATATATTATAAGTATGTATTTACAAAAAAAAATGTATATAAGTATTATATCACTTATTTGGTTCTCATAATACAAGCTCCGCTTAGTTTGGGGCTAGATAGCGCTGTGTGTAATGTCCAGAAATATTTATTATTATTTATTTATAATTAAGCAGCGCCATCTAGTTAAGTGATCGGTAAACCAAGAAATCTTTGAATACAGTTAACTAAAAAACTGTTCTAGCTAGATTATTTTCATGTAATTATGTGTTGATCAATCATTATAATTTCAGATTTTTCACTTTGTAAACTTCGGAGATAAGGGCAGGGGGGGGGGGAGAGTATTTTTTGACGTGTTTCATTATAACACCAAAACAGAAAAATAAAAAATTTATTTGTAATGTCTAAACCAATCTCTATGATATGATACCCCTCTTGATCTAGTAGCCCTATTTTGAAATGTTGATCCTCATCAATTTGCCTCGTTTGACCATCAAAATAAAAATATTGTAGAATTGTTTTGGAGTGTTACATACCTTACCTATTAATACACATTGCAATCTCACATACTCTAGCTATTAGTTCTTACATACCTTACCTATTAATAAACATTGTAAGTAGCTATTAGTAAGGATTAGTAATCTAAGTTGGTTCTTTCCCAAATTGCTTTGTGAATGACTAATTAGTGTCACGTACTTTACTTATTGGTAAACATGAATAATCTAAGTAGATCCTTTCCCAAATTACTTTGTGAATGACTAATTGGTTCTAGAAACATTAACTTAACTCTTACTCATGTATAACTATCTCACGACCCTTTCTAAATACCATTCGTATGACAAATTGCACTGTAAACAGCTCATAGTTCGAAGAACCTACCCTAATTATGATTAGCGATCCCACGATCCTCAAAAGTATAAATACCTTGTGTTAGTTAGAAAATTCATTCAGTTCAATCTCAGCATTCAGACTATTCAGTTCAACTTCAACAGTCAAACAACTCAGTTCTATTTCAACATTCGAGTTCAATCTCAACATTGTAATAATTCTAAGTTCTATTTCAAATAAAATCATTTTTTTAAAGTAATTGTGCGAGTTGCTACTTAACATTTTGGCGCAGCCGGTAGAGGATTCGCAAGTCGCGTAATAAGACGGGGATAACGTTTCTACGGTACCTGAAGGGTTTAAATCTTCCCTGCCGAACCTGACGACGGCGATGTGCATCCAAGCATTTATATTGTTACTGTGGTAAGTGGCTCAATTACTATATGCTCTGAATTCTAAATCCTAAATCCTTAAATCCTAAATCTTTACCTAACTCCTAATTCTAGATCATTCATCTAACTCTATTGATTTTAAATTACCATGTCTATCGAATCCAAAACATTGAAAACTGAATCAAGCATGGAGGTCGATCTTAGAACATTACTTCAATTAATACCAGAATTTGACACTGTAAAAACTCCGCAAGTGTATCGCTTCATTCGATCATGCGATGCAGCTTTTAAACTCGCGTCATCTATCCAGGAGCAAATATTTTTGCCATATACATTAAATAAAATCACGGGGCCAGGGTCATCAGACGTTTACATTAAACAATTTGCAACTTGGTACGACCTAAAAGGTTTCCTCATACAAAAATATTCGCAAACAAAGACTCTAGGACATCTTCAATTGGAGCTACAGTCATTATTTCAAAAGCCCAGTGAGTCCATCACTGACTATTTTCATAGAGTTGATCTGAGTAGGAGCAAACTCATTGAAAAACTAACAACCGAGATTAATGACGAAACATTACCAGGTCGCATTGCCACAACCGAAGAGACAGCACTTAACGTCTTTGTAAACGGCTTAAGCTCAGATATAGGTATGATGCTTCGGGTTCGATCAATAACCAACCTCACCGAAGCAGGAAACATCGCTATTCAAGAAGAAAAAATACGAAATATGAATAGCGCCAGGCAAAATCTTTATAGAAACAGTGCCCCATCATTCAACTCACGCTCTAACACGTACATACGTACAAATGACGCTAGGCAAGTTCTAAATAAAAATAATATCCCGCAACAGCCTCGCAATCCCATGAAAGTCTGCAACTACTGCAAGCTACCGGGACATCTAATTACAGAGTGCCGGAAACGCGCTTATAATAACAATTTTAAACAAACTCTAAACTCGAATCAACCAGTTCCACAACAACGACCAACACCTCCTGCTAGAATCAATAATTTAAACTCACAGGCGGCCGAGGAGACGGGCATTTCCTTGGAAACCGCTTCAACTTACTACCTCAATGCCCAGCCACAGATGTCGAGCCCCAACTCGAGCCAGTACATGGATGTCGAGGCGGAGGCACCCCAATTAGACATCTAAAAACAAAATCAACTCTAGCTCTAAGTCCTAGGAACCACGAGTCGCTTCATTCAGTCCATCGGGGACAAGCGACCATGCTTCCTCTCAGCGAGAGTTGCACAAAGGTGTCACAAAACAGACCAGTCTATCGGAGACAATTTTGTGATGCTAGCACTCAAACTGAACCACTAAATCCAACTCAATCGAAGACTAACTGCAAAATCAATGACAAATCAAGTCCTAACTCTAAATCTACCAAATCAACTCAAACAGAGTTCCTAAATCTAACTCAATCGAGGACTAACCGACAGGGTAACCAGCTCCAAACTGACAGTCCTATTCCAAATCTGAGGACTAACCGACAGGGTAACCAGCCCCAAACTGACAGTCCCATTCTAAATCCAAGGACTAACCGACAGGGTAACCAGCCCCAAACCGACGGTCCCAATCCAAATCCTAAATCAATGCAAATACAAACTACTAAATCAAACACAAACTCGAAATCAAATCCTAAATCAAAATCTAAATCTAAATCAAAACCTAAATCAAAGAACATCCAATCTCCAGACACCATTACTATCTCTTCACTCAATGTGCCTCCAGAAAATCTTCTGCATTGTCAATTCCATATCGAAGGTAAACCGGTCATACTACTCGTTGATACAGGAGCCGCTATTTCAGTCATAAACAAGGCAAAGATAGGAACGGCACCTCTAGATGTATCGAACATCGTATCAATCGTAGGTATTTCAAGTAACCAATCCTCAATTCAAAGCTTTGGCACAGCTCAAATATCCCTAGACAATCTCCCTAAATTCAAGTTCCAAGTAGCTAATCTAAACATTCAAGTCGATGGTATTCTAGGTAATGACTTTATGTCAAAATTCAATGTCAACATTTACGTCCAATCAAAATCAATGAGAATCCGTGATCGTTCTTATAGACTATTCTATATCAATGAAAAGGAACCGAACGGTGATAAAAACCAACAATTCATAGGCCAACGTTCAGAAACCGTTATCACGTGTTTTACCGAAGATATTCAAAACGGATGTGCCATCATCGAAAAACAACAAATAACCGACGATATCACAATTCCTAACGCATTTGTAACGGTAAATAATAACAAATTCTTAATAACTTGTGTAAATTCCAGTAATAATGACAAAATCATTACAATTCCCAAAATTCATGCGACTTTACCGATAACAGACGATGACGAATTAACTAACGAGCTCAAGTGTCCAATAAATTTATCAAGTATGGTTAACGATAACCACTCGATTGATAAACTCATCCGACAAGACCATCTCAACACTGAAGAACGACATTCTCTAAATCAAATTATCAGCGAATTCTCAGACATATTCTATTCTGAAGGTGACCCTTTGACTTTCACAAACCATACTAAACATTCGATTCCTACAACTTCAGATGTACCAATTCATACGAAAACTTACAGGTTCCCATTCGTACATCAACAAGAGGTCAAAACAAAAGTTCAAACAATGTTAGACCAAAACATAATTCAACCTAGTACCTCACCTTGGAGCAGTCCTATTTGGGTAGTACCAAAAAAGGTAGACGCCTCAGGAAAGCAAAAGTGGCACGTAGTTATCGACTATCGCAAATTAAACGACATTACAGTAGGAGATAGCTATCCCTTACCCAACATAACTGACATTCTAGACAAACTAGGACACTCCATCTATTTCACAACACTAGATCTAGCTTCAGGGTTCCATCAGATTGAATTGGACCCTAAAGACGTTCCAAAAACAGCTTTTAACACACCTTACGGTCATTACGAATTCCTAAGAATGCCATTCGGATTAAAAAACGCACCAGCTACATTCCAACGTGCCATGGATAGCGTACTCTATGGATTACAAGGTGAACGATGTTTCGTTTACCTAGACGATATCGTAATTTTTGCTTCCAGTCTTCAAGAACACGAACAAAAACTCACTGAAATCTTCAATCGCCTTAGAAAACACGGTCTGAAGATACAGCCAGACAAATGCGAATTCATGAGGAAAGAAGTAGCTTACCTAGGTCACATAATTTCTAGTGAAGGTGTAAAACCTAATCCTGACAAAGTAAAAGCTGTTAGAGAATTTCCTGTCCCAAAATCTTGCAGAGATATCAAATCATTTCTAGGCCTTGCAGGTTATTACCGCAGGTTCATTCCAAACTTTAGTAAACTCACTAAACCAATGACAAGCTATCTTAAAAAAGATGTTCCATTCATTTGGGGTGAAGAACAACAACGCGCTTTCGATAGCTGTAAAGATATTCTCACAACAACACCCATCTTACAATATCCTGATTTTAGCAAAGAATTCAACTTAACGACTGACGCATCAAAATATGCAATCGGTGCAATCCTTTCTCAAGGTGAAATCGGTAAAGACCTACCAATCGCATACGCCTCACGTACTTTAAATAAAGCCGAATCGAATTATTCAACTATAGAGCGCGAATTACTAGCCATAGTATGGGCAGCAAAGCATTTCCGACCATATCTTTTTGGTCGAAGGTTAAAAATACTAACAGATCATAAACCTCTTATTTGGCTTATGAATGTCAAAGATCCAGGTAGTCGTTTAGTCCGTTGGAGACTGAAGCTTGAAGAGTACGACTATGAAATGAAACATAAGTCAGGTAAAACTAACACCAACGCAGATGCTCTTTCTCGCCCACCTGTTATGAATTCTAACATCGTTGACCTAACAGACTCACCATCTAACTCTCCTCAAGAACCTCCATCAGAGGACTATCTTCAAGTCAATTACGAACATTACGTTGGCTTAGATAACACAGAACGCAAATGTTTCGAATCATCTAAAATCAAATTGTCACCAGATCGATTACTAGATTCTAGACATAAAAATGTCTTTATTCCTACGTCTTGCACACTCTCGGATCAAAATGATCTAACCAAAGAAGCCTTAACCTTATGTTCCGGGGTTGAACCCTACATAGAAAAAATCAAAAATCTTTATGACGCAGATCTTCTAATTTCAAACGAAAAACAAAATCTCATATTTTGCTACACAAGGCCCAATCACTTCGATCCTTGGGATTCAGAAAGCTATTTTAAAGCCCTACTTTCTTGTCTTCAACGACATACTGTTTCCCATCTTTTTGTCCCTGATCTCAAAAATGACCATACATGTAAAATGGCCAAAAATGAACAAATCCGTATTTCAACATACCTGGCTGAATATTATGATTGTGAAATTATAATTTGCGAAAACAAAGTCAAGTATCCCAAACCGGAAGAAATTCCTAACATTCTAAAAATTTATCACGATGAACCTCTTTCAGGACATCGAGGTATAGTCGAAACTACTAGGAAAATTAGAGACGAATTCTTTTGGAAAGGAATGACTAACGATATAAAAACTTATGTAGAATCTTGCGTTATATGTCAACGTAACAAAATTCAAAGAAAATCATTTCAAGCTCCTATGGTCATAACTTCTCAATCCACTGAACCTTTCGAAAGAGTTTCGATGGATTTAGTCTCATATTCAGACATTAGCGAAAGTAACAATAAATATGTTCTAACTCTACAAGATGACCTCACGAGATATGTTCAAGCTTATCCAATCCCTGATAAAGAAGCGATAACTGTAGCACAAAAACTACTTCACTTTTGTCAACACTACGGTGTCCCAAAAAGATTCCACTCAGATCAAGGCACAGAATTTATGAATAATGTTATAAAACAACTCATTAAGTTTTTCGGCTCTAATCATACTTTTAATACAGCTTACCATCCTCAAACTAACGGTGCCCTTGAGCGATTCCATGCCACATTACGGGACCACATTCGCATGTACCATAATCGTCGACTAAAGAATTGGGATCAAATCATTCCCTTTGCAATCATGTGTCATAATACTTCAATTAACACTTCCACTGGCTATATGCCTCACGAACTCCTCTTTGGATATAAACCTCGTCCATTTTATTCTCTTAAACCAATTCCTGACTACACAGCATGCGACTACTTAAAAGATCTCAATGAACGACTTAGATCCTCTCGAGATGCCGCATTAAAAAACTTAGAAACCATGAAAGAAAAGGCTAAAGAACGCTACGACGGTAAAATAAAAAACACTGTCGAATATAAAATAGGTGATAAAGTAATGTTAAGAGTCCCAAATCCAAATAATCTCGATTCCAAGTGGGACGGTCCTTACGAAGTAATACGCGTAGGTTTTAATGAAAATTATTCAATTCGGAACGCAGGCAAAAATCAATTGGTTCATGCCAATCGCTTGCGTCCATATTCAAACTAAGCTAGCTAACATAAGATAGTTTTAGATATAATATATTATTAGGTTTAGATTAAGTCGACATCTTATATTTACAAGGTTTGCCACACAGCAGCCAAAACAACATCCCTATTCTAAAATCAAATTCTATTTACAACTTCAATGCTTGTTCCACAATCAAACTCATCATTTGTATTATTATATACAAACTGTATCAAACATTTAATTAAAAATAAACTAAATTCTAATTCGATTCTAACCCGTCAATTGTTTTTATTCCCTAATTCGCCTTTCCAATAACTTTCAAACAACATCGGCTCAATTCCAACATCATCCTAACGTCCAATCCACAAAGTCTTATCTTAACGTAAATTTAAACAAAATCGAATTAAGACTTGCAGAACTCAATATGTACTTAGGAAAAAATTATCGTGCTAAAAGAGAACTCTTAGATGGTCTTGGCTCTATTCTAAAATGGCTCATAGGTACGCCAGATGCGAAAGACGCAAAACGCTATGACGAATGCATCAATCAACTTGAACGGAGTGAAATAGATTTAACCGACCTCATGCAAAAGCAACTACAAATAACATCTTCAACTATAAAAAACTTTAATGAAACTATCATCAAGATCTCTTTTGACGAACAAATTATAAACGAAAATATAAATCGTCTCAATAAGTACCTTAACAAAACAGAAACCCTTATTTTCGATATCAAAGTTAGCGAAGATATTTCGACTATCTCCCTTCAAATCCTAGAGCTTGTAACTAGCTTAGAAAACGAAATCGACGATTGTCTTTCTAGTATTCTTTTTGCTAAATCTAATATAATTCATCCTTCAATTATCAACTCTGAGAAATTATACGAAGAACTACTAAAATCTAACAAAATCAGAACCAGCAAAAGGTTAGTCACTTCAGTAACGATCAACAACTTACATTCCATTCTGGATTCCTCTTCCTTGACAGCTTATGTCTACTCAAATCGTCTAGTCTACATTTTAGAATTCCCTCTCGTCATGAATGATCCACTAACACTGTATCATATATATTCCATCCCAATTCAACATCCCAATTCCTCATTCCATTCCACAATCCTTCCCGAGCATATATACTTGGCCACCGATCCTAGTGGGCAATATTATGCGTCAACGAGTTCGCTGGACAACTGCATCATCTTTGCGACCAAACGAAGAGTCTGCAAGAACCTCGTAGTCTACGACTCAACGGAGCGACCCATCTGTGAACTACAAATACTTTTCAGCCAAGAAACAACTATTCCTGAAACTTGCATAACGACAACATTCCCTGCAGAAACCCAAACGTTTCAACCACTGAAACACAACAGATGGCTTTACATCCTGAACAATGAAACAAACTGCGTCCTTCATTGCGGTGATGAAGTCTCAAATCATAAACTTCAAGGCTCAGGCATTATCACTCTGCCACAAGGATGTAAACTCTATACTGGCTACAGTACGCTTTCAGCATTCCAATCAATCGAGGAAAACACGACGAATCCTGTTATCATTCCCGATATAAGAATGGATGACTGCTTCGACAACTCCCGAAGACAACGCACTCAAATCGCTATCCCAATGAGACACGTGCATCAGACAACATCAGCTTCCTGCGTAACGGACGACGAGGACGACGCCAACACGGAAAATTCAACAGCATCACATAACTCTCAAAGATCAGGCAATAACGCCCAATCTTTATTCTAAGGGGGGAGGTGTTACATACCTTACCTATTAATACACATTGCAATCTCACATACTCTAGCTATTAGTTCTTACATACCTTACCTATTAATAAACATTGTAAGTAGCTATTAGTAAGGATTAGTAATCTAAGTTGGTTCTTTCCCAAATTGCTTTGTGAATGACTAATTAGTGTCACGTACTTTACTTATTGGTAAACATGAATAATCTAAGTAGATCCTTTCCCAAATTACTTTGTGAATGACTAATTGGTTCTAGAAACATTAACTTAACTCTTACTCATGTATAACTATCTCACGACCCTTTCTAAATACCATTCGTATGACAAATTGCACTGTAAACAGCTCATAGTTCGAAGAACCTACCCTAATTATGATTAGCGATCCCACGATCCTCAAAAGTATAAATACCTTGTGTTAGTTAGAAAATTCATTCAGTTCAATCTCAGCATTCAGACTATTCAGTTCAACTTCAACAGTCAAACAACTCAGTTCTATTTCAACATTCGAGTTCAATCTCAACATTGTAATAATTCTAAGTTCTATTTCAAATAAAATCATTTTTTTAAAGTAATTGTGCGAGTTGCTACTTAACAGGAGGAAGGTTTGTATTATTTGAAACTATTCCAAATTTCAAACCAGTAGGATCTGTAGTTGCTGAGATAATCAGCTGTGACAGACGGACGGACGGACAGACGGACGGAAGGACAAAGCCACGCCATAATAAAAACAAATATAACCTCACCTCATTTTGGTAGAAACATATTCTCATAGGAATAATCCACTCTCAGCCACACTTCTGTCTCAATTTTCTTAAATGTTCATTTACTACTGACTACCGATTTTCATAGAAGTTCGTTTACTACATTTCCACTGTGTCAGTTACGAGTCTGGCAGTATGCCAGTCATGTTTATACGTCCTATGAGGGGATATCTGGCATCCACACTGAATTTACTATGTTGTTAGTTTGTCATTATACTGCACATATGTATGCCCTAAACTTTGCGACTAAACGCCCTATGATTATATGTAAATCACGACAAAGTTTACACCAAAAACACGAGCACTCTCCTTTATATGGAAATCAGATGGCAATGAGAGGGTTTCTTTAGCTTAAAAGTTGAAGCAAACATGCTATTGCGGGATACTGTTTTTTCTTACGTAGAATTCGTTTGTACGATCAGTATTTTCAAGAAACTGATATCTACTAAAACAGAATTTAGAAAGATAAATCAGTGGTTTTCATGAACTAATTTTGTATTATTCAGAAAATTATTACTGAAACCATACACTAGGAACTATTTTTTTACTACGAATTACTACTACTTATTTACTACATATTTTTTACTTACGAATTAATACGAATTATTTTTTTTATTTAAATAACTTCTAGGCTTTCGTTTGCCCCCGACATCGCCTGGTAGTATACAATAGAACACGCTTACCTAGAAATAAACTGTTCACCCGAACTTGAAGACCTATGTTTCTTTATACTTAACTACAAGTACTTTTGCATTAATAATCTGTTATTTATTACTGTGTATTGTGTAGTTACAATCTATAAAAACCTGCGTGTGTCCAATCAATTATTAATTATTATTTCTTTGTCTAGAAAATTTAATATCAATAATTAACTGGCTTCCGCCGGCGGCTTCGCACGCGTGGTTTGTCAATAAAGAGTAGTCTATGTGTTAATCCAGGTTATAATCTACGTACATACGAAACTTCATCGAAATCGGTTTAGCCGTTACGACGTGATTGAGTAACAACAAACATCCAAACTTTCGCATTTATAATATAAGTGTGGTTTTGATGCCCGTAAAATTGCAATGTTTGACTCTATAGATCCTAATACAACTGAAAGCTAAGGTTGAAGTTAAATAACGAGACTTGAAGCTCCAGCGTATCCTAATACTCTAGTACTCAAGTAAAGTAGTGGACTCAAACGTGTTTTAGTATTATCCATTCAAATATAACTTTCATATGCATTTTACCACTGCACTAAGCATGAATTTTATATTAATTTATTCGTAACCCACGTTTTCTTGAGTGCAAATAAAACCACATCTTTTATCTCGCATATAAACAAAACTCGTAACAATTTGATACTATCAACTGTACAAGATGTCTGCCAGTTGCCACCGGAAATAGGGGAGCCCGACGGAAATGACGTCATATTTCACGCTCAAAGAGAACGAGTGCATGACTTTATGAAACGTGATTGTCTTTTTAAGTAAGTCGTTTAAGTAAGTTTGGTCTAATGCTCTGAGATGCTATCTTGTGAAGGAACTCACTCTTTCTCATTACGTAACATAGTTTAAGTTCCGTCTACAGTATTAAAACCGACCCAATCTTTGGACTAAGATAAATAATCACTGCAAGCGACGCTAATTAATTGCGCGCAGCATATGCTGAGCTGCAGGCCTTTTCGCCATCACACTGATTTATATAATTTTAAAAAAACTTGCTATTGTTATTGTTAATTTTATGTTTAATGTAAATATGTTTAATTTTAATTGTTTGAGATTATATTCTCATGATTATTGTTTGATGCGAATAAATGTATTTCTTTCTTTCTTTCTATCTTTCTTTTCTTCTTTCTTAATTTATACCTACTTGGACGTACCTAATTTTTTTGTGCATTCTAATGTGCAAAGTGCATGCGGGGTATGAGGAAAGGGGACACAAGGGCCAGTAGCAAAACTATTAGTTAATTTTTGAAAAGATCATATGAAATACCAGCCTCGCGTAAGCCACGCGCTCCTTTACGCTAAGTTGAGCTGCACTTACTTACGATAATACACTGTTATTTTTCATGTAAATTAGTGGCTTCATTTACCTAAATACAAGATACTCATCATCACTTACCTGCAACGCCTTCAATCATTAATGATTGCTCGAAATATCTCTCTTGCACTAGGTAAGCCAAATCTAAATTCGAAGTTGCACAAATGTTGTGGAAGTGGGTATGCATATCGCAAGACTGAAGTGGAGATGGCCTGGACACGAGCCAAGTGGTTAGAACTGACAATGGGTCCCGAAGGCGATAACAGAATGGTGGCCAAGGGATGCACGATGGTCAAATGACGTGGTCAACGTAGCTGGATGCCAATGAATGAGACTCAAAAAGAATAAAAAAAATGGCGAAATAAAGAGAGGCATATTATATTCAGAAGTGGATGCAGACGGACTGAAACGAATATCTATAGGCCACAACTTTAATCCCCATGAAGGATATCCTCACCGTATTTAAAACTAGAGTAAAAAACTTTTATCTCCATGAAAAGTCCTGATTAATCATTCAGATCATATTGTTTAATAACAGTTGATCGAGCGAAGCGAGATCTCCAAATTAACTTGGGCAAATTGGCGTTGTATGTATGTATGTATGTTTGTTTGTCCGAGGATAACTTTCGTAGCGTTTATCCGATCATCATGAATTTAGGTATATAGGTAGGTAGTGATGGCACAATTTTGGTGTGACTCAATGAGCTAAAAATATTGGGGGGTTGTTGCGATATTGCGGTTCAAGAGGAGTAAAAAAAATGAAAATGAGGCTATTATGTCAAAAAGGACGTCAAATGAAATTTCTTCATTATTAGTACATTTGAACCCCGTTTTTATTTTTAGTTTAATTTTTGTAGTTTTTGATTTATTATAATAAACACAAAACTTTGACAAAATTCATAGGGTACACCAGTGACCTCACAATGCTGAAATTTGGTATTCGTGTAGCTTTAGTGACAAAAATATAGGAAAAAGTCTGAAATCCAGAATAACTCCCATTTGTACCCCAAAAAAATAACCAATTAACAAGAACCCCCGAAATCTAATTTGAACTGTGGGTCAAGTAGGTTGGTTGTGCATTTCGTGGCATGCACAAAGATCACTAAACGTATTTACCGACTAAACATGTTTAAATTTGAAGTATTTGTATGATTTGACAACTCCTTAAATCATATATAGCCACTAAATACGTTTAGGCATTGTTGTGCAAGTCGCCCTTAGTATAATATTTATTTTGGGAGATTCGCGAGATCTCAGTTCGGAGCGAACCACTAGTGTATGTAGGTATATTTTTTTTTTATTGATGATAGTCAAGCGCTTGTCCACTACCTCACCTTATTTATTTTATATCTATTTATAATAATTTGCTATTTTATAATATATGTACCTAATATGTATGTATTTAAGGTTAAGTAATTTTTCTTTATCTATAATTATGGGCCGACGAGATTATAAAAAACCCAGGTCATATGTGGGTTAGAACAGCGCAGGACAGAGGCGAATGGCGACACCGAAGACAGGCCTATGCCCAGCAGCGGGATGAGAAAGGCTGACGGTGATGATGATGTATATCCTTTTTACAGCTCAGCCAATCAGCCAATAAGCAGTGATCCTTTCCATTCAAAGGTTGTCTGAAAGAAATAGCTTAGTTAAGACTTCTCATTATCTTTACATTTATTTGTTTTGTGTTAAATAATTTTTAACTGTTGTTGATACAAGTCTACTTTTTTCATACAATATAAGCATTCACGAGGTTGTAAGCTTTGACAGGTTGATGTTTTCGTTCACCGTTCTGAGCGCGTGTAAATACGCACATAATCTTTTCGAGTAGAAAACCCCATTGGTAATGTGTCTAAATCATTGTATCAAATGTAAGATAATTGGCAAATCTACATTGAAATTGTAACCACACGTAACTAGGTACCTGGTATATTTCTAAGATGCTCTAAATTCTCTAAATTAGAGCTGACGTAGCGCTGGTTAGTTGAGAACTGAGCATCGCGTGCCGTTAGCACTTCGTGCTCGTAACTTGGCTCGCTAGAGCAAGTTTGCTTCGACCGTTTTGTGTCGAAACAAATACTTTCCATGTATAGTAGGCTTATTTTATCATAAATTTAATATAATTTATTTACAAATCAGATAAAGAAGGATGACAAAGAAGTTAAAGTGTACAGCCATGTTCCTTCTTAAAGGCATGCATCAGTAATTATGTCAGCATAAATGATTAAAATTAACCATTATAAAATAAAATACAATACTCTTAACATCAGAAACACAAACAAATATATCGCTTAAATATACACTACTAGCCGTTGCCCATGACTTCGTACGCGTTACACTACAAAATGTGTAGGTAACTTAGAAATAAAGCTAAACTAGCTGTTGCAACTTGACTTGACCACAGTAATGATACCTATCTATACAGTATTGTGACTCGGCCCTGCCCTTGAAAATAATTACCTACACCCGCGTGCTACGTAAACACGCGATAGGGCTGCCCGCCTGCAGTATTTTAAATTCATCTACCTACTTGAATTTCTTTCTAGTTTTGTGATTGTATATTTTATATATAAAAAAATGAAATTCGTTGTAAATGAAATAGGAAATGTTCAATAAAAATACATGTGTGTTTTTGTAATTAGTAGATTTAATAAAAAATCCACCCTTATAAATTTGATACAGAAAAATATTTACGCCGCGACTGAGATGTACGAAAAGCGTTATTGTTAAATTTAAAAGTATAAAAAATCTGCGTTCGGATAAATAGTTTAATTAAAAACATTACCGTACTGCGGCGCATTCGCGACTGGTTGTGTACCGAGTGGGTACCGCAGACGAGATGCGTAGGTATGACTCACGTTCCGGCCGCTTGTTTGAAGACAGAATAGGTACTGTATACATCCTCTTCCCCCCTGGATCCTGAGGTGATCAGACGTCTGCAAGAAAGACCCGTGATTATTTAAATACAATTTAAAACAATTTCACACTCAATAAATCAAGACAGAAAAATAGGACCGCATAAGCAGTGAAGAGGTCGCGTAGCCGCTGCTCCGCTGCAACAATCAAGTGAGTCACCTAACTAAGCTAGCAGTGCGTAAGAGAGCGCGTACATATAGCGCGACAAGTCTAGCTGCATCCTGCTCTTACACTGAGTGCGGCGTGCGTGACGTCAAACACTCCTATTGAATTCTGCTCGCCTGGTACATTGCAGCCCATTAACTGTGCTGCTTGCTGCGAAATAAAATCTTAACATTTAACTTCGCGCTATTTCTGAGTGTCTTGTAATCGTCGCTGCGTGTCTACCCGCAACTGAACCTTTGTAGGTACACTACTGGGTGGATCGAATTATCTCCTTGCTACTCATAACAGCCTAGTACTATGGACAGTATTGCGGATAAATCCTTCTCTGATTCAGATCTTAGCCAAATTGGACAATTAGATAAGACCCCGCCTAATGCTTTTTCGCGCTTTAAGAGGAAGAGATCTAATGAATACACCTCAGAGATGAGTATCTTTAAAGAAGAAATTAGGACTATGTTGTTTAATCAGGAACAAGAGTTCAAAAAAATCTTAAAAGATATCCAACATAGTAATGGTAATATCCAATCCTCGATGACCCTTCTGACGGCACAAAATGAGGAATATAGAAAGAAAATTGAGCAACTCGAAGGGAAAATACAGGAAGATAAAAGGTATATAACAATTTTGGAGGATAAGGTGGAAGACATGCAAATGGGAAGTCGTAAGACCAACTTCGAGTTAAAAAATGTTCCAAAAAAGCCCTCAGAAACAAAGGAGGACCTCATTGAAATGGTCTTGTGCCTGTCCAAAAATGTCGGCAGCAACATAAGTAAAGGTGACATAAAGGATATTTACCGCGTCCGAGGTAAAAAAGAGGGCACCCAAAACACACCGATTATTGTGGAGACTTCCTCTACAATATTGAAGACCAATATCTTAAAATCGAGTAAAGTGTTTAATGTCAAACACAAAACCAAGCTGCGTGCCCAACATCTGGGCTTTCGGACACTAGAAGATACGCCGATCTTTGTTTCGGAACAATTGACAGCCAAGGGCTCCCGGCTGCACTTCCTGGCCCGAGATCTGGCCAAATCAAAGAAGTACAGGTTTTGCTGGACTGCATACGGTAAAGTCTATGTAAGAAAGGAGGAGAACTCTCCAATTATTGCAATCAAAACCGAATCGCAAGTTCAGCAACTTTTGCAGGAGCAGTGACTAGTATTGCTAGAAGATTCTATTGTCTACCTTTTTTACTTTAAGAAGTGTATTTTTTTTCTTATAAACAAGTCTCTTATAGGCTTGTTCTTTTTAACGTTATCTTTATTGTTTGTTAATAATTTATATAGCACGCATACAATACACACACAAATTCACACACCAAAATTACAATATCACATATACTTTTTATATATATACATTATATTTTCATGCATATCATATGTTCTCGTTAGACTAGACAATTGTTTGTTTAATTTATTGGACTGCAATCTAGTGTTTCTGATGCAAAACGTCTACCACTGCAGCCTTTCTGTAGAATCTTATCATGGATAGTTCCCTATATACTTTAAATGAAATAGATGACCTGGAAACTGCACGTGCTATTAGATGTGATCTAGAAGAACTCACTCGACTCATACCTGTTAAAGATAATGATTTAACAATTTTTTCTCAAAATATTAGAAGCGTATATTGTAACATTGATGATCTAAGTGTGAATCTGAGCTCTTTAGATTTTAATTCTGACCTTATAATATTAACTGAATGCCGACTTAACCCTAACAAACCGGTACCATCGTTATTAAATTATTCTTCCCACGCAACTACCCAACACTTAAACCAGAACGACGGAGTTACAGTCTATGTAAAAAATGGTATTTTAGTAACAAATATTAGAGAAATCAAATTAGATCATGCATCTTGTATTCAAATAGATACTTTTGACAGTGTTATTTTGGGTATTTACCGTTCTCCGTCTAATAGCAATGCTGATCAATTCATTAATTCGTTAAATTCACATCTAGAGTCATTAAAATCGTATAAAACTGTAATATTAACGGGAGACATAAATATTAATCTTATCTCAAGGGAAACTGAACAAGCTACTGAGCGAAATAACAGGGTAAACTACCTCAATATGTTGTCCATGCACGGTTTAATGCCAGCCCACACGATTCCAACAAGAGATTCCAACTGCCTGGACCACTTTATGCTCAAGCTAGAAAAGGACAAATTATCTGCTCAAGTAGCTGTCTTAAATACAACTATTACCGATCACTCCTTAATATTTTTAAATGTATCCGGCCAAAACTCTAGCAACCAGAGTGTTAAAATAAAAACAGTAACTGATTTTAACAAAGCGCTTATCACCTTGGCAGAAAAAAATTTATCAGATTTACTCTTTTGTAATGACGCAAATATGGTACTGGAGTTGTTAATTAATAAAATAGTAGAGTCCCTTCTAGAAAACACTAGCACTGTTCATCTTTCTAAGAGTAAACGAACGATTAAACCATGGATTACATCAGGTATATTGCGATGCATTAGAAATAGAAATAAATTACAAAAAAAAGTTCGATTAGACCCACATAACGAAATTCTCAAAATCAGTTTCAAGAGATATCGGAACTTTTGTAATAATTTACTAAAAAAACTTAAACGTAATTATGAAAGAAAACAGTTGGAAAAATGTACTAATAATTCAAGAAGCCTTTGGAAAAATATTAAATCAATAACCTATTCAAATCAACGTAAATCAGATAATACAAAATTATTAAGCAGTAAATCTACACCAAATGAATCAGTCAACCATATAAATGATTTTTTTGCTAATATAGGTAAGAAGCTAGCAGAGGAAATAATGGCCAGGCCTGACTCACAACATCTGACAGTTGAACCCCAAAACGCTCAAGAAAACTCATTTGTGCTTTTTGACACTGACCCAGAGGAGGTACATAATGTCCTTATGAGCCTAAAAACAGATAGTGCCCCAGGCTGGGACAATATACCTACTGGATTTCTGAAGTTAGCAAAGAATGTTGTAGTGCCTATTATAACACACTTGGCCAATCTCTGTTTCAACAATGGTATTTTTCCGCTTCAATTAAAAAAATCTATAATTACCCCAGTATATAAGAATGGTGACAAGGATGATGTTAATAACTATAGACCGATATCTGTCCTACCAGCATTATCAAAAATTTTGGAAAAACTGATAAACAAACGACTATTAAGTTACTTAAATAAATATAACCTGCTGGCGGAATCGCAATACGGTTTTAGAAATGGTAGGTCTACAGAAGACGCAGTAAATGTTTTAAGTTCATATATCACTGAGCAAGTAGACCGTGGAAGAAAATGTTTAGCTGTGTATATAGACCTCAAAAAAGCCTTTGACACCGTCCATGTCCCCATCCTTATAAATAAACTAGAAAATATTGGAGTTAGAGGCGTACCCTTAGCCCTGTTTAAGGATTACCTAAGTGACCGGAAACAGAGTGTAAAGATTGGCCAATACGTAAGTAGTGATTCAAATATAACCTATGGTGTTCCTCAAGGAAGTGTATTAGGCCCGACCTTGTTCTTAATATATATAAATAATTTATGTAAATTAAAACTAAATGAAGCACGTATTATCTCGTACGCGGATGATACCGCTGTTGTTTTTTCTAGCACTTCGTGGTGCAAGGTGCGTACCGAAGCAGAGTCGGGACTGGCTAGAATTGCTCAATGGCTCAAGGCAAATTTGCTTACCCTCAATGCAGAAAAAACTAATTATATGTGTTACTCTATTTATAATCGTACCCAACCAGGAAGTGACTTTAATTTAAAACTACATAGTTCCGAAAATATGCACGACCAAGATTGTAACTGCCCCATTCTCTGCAAAGTTTACTCAACACGGTATTTGGGAGTCATGATTGATCAGAGATGTTCATGGTACTCGCAAATTGAAGCCCTAAGCACTAGAATGAGAAAACTCATATGGATATTTAAAATTCTGAGACATGTAGCTCCTAAGACTTTATTAAATAGGATATATGTGGCCTTAGCTCAGTCTATTCTAGGATACTGTATTTCCATTTGGGGAGGAGCCGCTAAAACGAAACTGATAGATCTAGAGAGAGCACAAAGGGCACTGATTAAAGTGATGTATTTCAAACCATATAGATTTTCTACGGAGCTACTGTATTCGACAAGCCAGCTATTGAGTGTACGTAAATTATATGTTGTTCAGATCGTCTTAAAAAAACATCGAACCTTAATTGTTAATGACAACAATTTAAGAAAAAGAAGAAGTGATAAGGTTGTTAAGGTTCACGCCACTAAAACAGCTTTCGCTAGCAACCAATACGACAAAAAATCATCACACCTATACAATCTATTAAATAAAACTTTGAATATTTACACAAAACATCATTATGACTGCAAGAAAATGCTCACTAGTTGGTTACTCGCAAAAAGTTATGATGAGACTGAAGCACTTATGCAAATTGTATCCTGATACTAGATTTATATTATATTTTAATAGTACACATAATAATAATGTATAAGTAATGTATTATTTATTATTTTATTTATTTTAAGTATTTATGTCTAGCTTTACACCAAAATACGCATACACACACTTCACACTCATTTGAATATACTCATGAAGTATACTCACCCTGACACACACACACCCCCTATTACTTACACACAAATAAATTAAAAAACACACACACACACACGCACACAAACACACACACACACACACGCACACAAACACACACACACTAACACACCCGAAAACATACATACACACACACACATACGTACACATCCTACCCATGTACACCCACCGTATGTGCTCGCTACTGTTGGATGACCTATTATCCTATTATATGTAAACATTTGCTACCTGTAAAAAAAAAAAAAAAAAAAAAAAAAAATTTGTATGGCTATTGAAGAGCGGGGTCTTCTGGCACAAGTATATATACTTAAAAGAAGATCCCAACAACCTTGTTATAGTTCTATATTTTTACAGAAATAAAAACATTTTGATTTTTGATTTTGATTTGACCATTACCGTGACTTGACACTCTATTTTTATCCCATGGGAACGGATTTATGGGATAAAACGTAGCCTTTGTGGTAATCCAGGTTATAATCTACGTACGTACTTAATTTAATCGAAATCGATTAAGCGGTTACGACGTGATTGAGTAACAAACAAACAAATAAATATCCAAACTTTCGTATTTATAATATTAGTGTGATAATTAGCTTTCGTAGTCACCAATTTTTAACCTTTAATTTAAATAAATTAATTGAACCAAAATATCTGTTAGTGGTTATAAACGTGCCTGTGTGTGTGTGTGTGTGTGTACTAAGTTAAATTAAGGATGGTATGACAAGGCGGACCACATATCGCACTCCATAAGGGGCCGCCCTTTAATTACCTAAGGTTTTCAGGGGGGGGAGGGGGTCTAACCGAATCTTGCCCAATCTCACGTGGGGGAGAGGGGGATCACTGTTAATCTAGATTACAACAGAAGATATCTTGAAATAATGAAGCCAATTGTGTTTTTTTTTAAATAAGGCCAATGCATTTAACCTATCAATACAAATTTTTAAAAATCCCACGTGATATAAAAGGAGGGCAGAGGGGAGGGGGATCTAAAAAATCTCGCGACATCTCACCAGGGAGAGGGGGAGGGGGTCAACAAAACGTCCAAAAACGTCTCACGTAATTAATGGACGCCCCCTAAGCAACACCGTCGTAACTCAAAAAACACTGATCAGAGATACAGCGTTTTGAAGTTTTGAAAATACATAGCTCTTTTTGCTGTAAAGTGTAAGACTAGAAAAATATGTCATTGTAATGCTACATTATCTGGCTATGCATATCATAAATTCCATAAATGTAATTAGACATTTTCCATAGTCAGCAGTTTTGGATCTACAAGCACTTTTTTCAGACTATTCAGAGTTAATACTATCTTGCCCAATTAGTTAAATTAGCTATGTAGACAAGCAATATAGTATTAACTCAAAATTCGATTCAAACAAAAAATCGTTTTACGAAAAGTTGATATGCAAGACTGTAGCAATTATGACTACAATACTATTTTGCTTGCTCACAATTTGTTTTTTTACTAAATTGGATGTTGTAACTCGAGTTGACGTACAAATAAAGTCCGTTGTCGTTGATTTCTGGACGATCACTGAGAGAACTTAATAAGCGACGGTTTTACTTGTCGACTGAATGAGTGGTGTGAGTGGGCAATAAAGTTTTTTAATGCTACAATTCAGTGAATAATTGATTTACAATGATGACTGTTTTTCCAGTTGGTAGCTAAAAAAATCTAGTTACCGAATCACTAAATTTTGCATTTTTGACTTAAAAATGCAAAATTTTGACTTACAACACTTTTACTTATCATGTGCGATATTTTAGAGTTCTGACTACAACTTTTAAACCTCTTAAACATATTGTTTTCAGTCTTCACACATACATTTGTACATAACTGTATTTAATAAAATATTCTGTAAATAGTATTTTTATTTTTTATAGTGTTAATATCCGAATACATACGGAAAGTTCCAAGATTTTTAAAACCATCTTACAAATTTCAAGCCAGGATGGGATTTGAACCCGCAACATTCCTCTTGATACGAGGATGCACTATCCAACAAATTAGTGGGATGATTCAGATTACGACTAAAGTGCCGTTAGCTCCATCTACAGGAAAACTTATACAGTTTTTTGATCTGCTCAATGCCAAACGTTGCAGTTTAGTACATTGACAAGAGATGTCGCGTTGCTTATTTCAAATAGTATTTTTATTTTTTATAGTGTTATTCGAACACATAATAAATATTCCAAGATTTTTAAAATTTTAAACTTTTGAGATGGTTTTAAAAATCTTGGTATTCTGTAAAACTTATGACCTTTCCAAGTGTACAATGTACCTATCAATTATTTTGTAGGTAGGTAAACCTATTTCTGTCAGCTTACTAGGCGTGTGTGTAAATAAATGCATTTTATTTATTTATTTATACAACAAAATGTCTCTTTTAAAGTGTGGCAATTGAAAACAAAACAGGAAAGTAGTAAATACTGTGGAGGAGATAGAATCTCTGGTGGAAATCGAGGGTGGCCTCAAAAAAACGTAATAGTGAAATAATCTTACTTTCAATGGAAATTCTACACATTGATCCAAAGATTGACAAGCTGCCGAATGTTTTTACCAAAATGATCTTCCTGTTAGATGATCTATAATTTTTTCATGTGAAACTTTTATTACATCGCCTCAAACTTTTTCGTCTGTGTGTTGCATGTCGCGTGACGGTCGGCCGCGGAGTAGGGATAAAGTGAAAGGCGCTCGTCAGAGCAGCCGAGACTAATATGGCGGCGCCTATAGTTCGCATCAGCTGACCGTGTAGTGTATAGACTATTACTCATTTGTGCCCACGAAAATTTTTAGTTAAATGTCTATAATGTGAAACACAGCTTCACTTTTACCGTGGTTTCATAAAACCACACAATCCTTTTTGTTATTTTTAGCGCTCTAAAAGAATTGTCTTACGTAATAAACTACCTAAATTAAGTATAAATAAGGCTTGCACATGAGATAAATAAATAGAGAATATTTTAAAAACGTGCTGTACAATGCACTGCCCTGCATCTATCAACATGAGGCATACAGTTCTAAAGCTTCTTGTTCCTCTAATTTTACAAACCACCAGGCTACAACGGGCGTTATTACCCATTTTAAAACACGGAGGTGGAGGTGCCCTGCGTTTAAAAATTACATGTATCATCTTTCGGTCTTTCTTCCTGGGGGCCCCTCCGCCTAGGTGGAGCGATGACAAGGCAAAGATAAGAAAGGTGGCGGACAGAAACTGGATGAGAAGAGCCGAAGACCGGGCTCAGTGACGCGTAGTGGGAGAGACCAGCATGTCCAGCAGTGGACTAATGTGGGCTGATAATGATCTTTCAGTACAAAGTAAATTTGGGGCCTATTCCTATGTTCAGTGGACGTCCTATGGTTAATATAATGAGAATGATGATAACGTGAATAGTTCGTCCATCTTCATGACTCTGTGTCCGACCTTACGGTGATTTCCCAGAATTTGTCAGCTGAATCGGCTGACGTCGCCTTTCGCGGATAATCCGCGCTAATGCCAGCCTTGAGTGCGTCTCCGAGATTATACCTGACTTCCTTATCGGATCTCGAGTCTTCACTTGTTTTTGGGATTTTGAGTTCTTTGGAGATTGTGACCTGTGTGGGCGAGTTTTAAAGATCCTGTGTTAGGGATAAAACGCTTTGTTGTCGCCAAAAATATTTATATTTCTCGTGACACAAGAATTGTATTGGCAAATGTTGTATGTTTTCGAAAATAGACCACTGTACGTTGTATGTTAGTGCACTTACGGCATCGTCTGCCTTCTTTAAAAGAGCCTTGAAATTTACTCTGCGCGATCAAATAATTAGTCGAGATTATTCGAGACTACTCTGGATCTCGACAACAACGCCGGGTTCAACTATAGCTAAGAACCATCTAGGTGACCCCATAAGTACAATAACAAATAATTAAGTGTCAAGGCGTTTAGGAGGAGAAGAAAACTGTTTACTATGTAAAGGATAATTACTTCTGGGATTGTTTCCGTTAACTTGGTTCCTGTTATAATTGATCGAGCGAAGCGAGATCTCCAAATCAACTTGGGCAAATCAGCATTGTATGTATGTATGCATGTTTCTTTGTCCGAGGATAACTTTCGAAGCGTTGATCCAAGCATCGTGAAATTTTATACATAAGTAGGTAGTAATGGCACAATTTTGGTGTGACTAAACAAGTTAAAAATGTTAGGGAGTTGTTGAGATATTGGGGTTCAAAAGGGGTAAAAAAAAACAAAATAAAACTATCTGGTCAAGTGGCACGTTTAATAAAAGGTATGTATTTGTGAGTAAATTTTTATTCCGTTTTTATTTTTAGTAAAGTGTTTGTAGTTTTTGAGTTATTAGCCATAATAAAAACTGAATTTTGACAAAACTCACAGGGTACACCAGTGACCTCACAGTGCTGAAATTTGGTATGCTTGTAGCTTTAGTGACACTAATATAGGGAAAAGTCTGAAATCCAGAATAACTGCAATTTGTACCCCAAAAAAGATAAACCAATTTACATGAACTCCCGTTACCTGTAATTTGAATGAAACCGTAGGTCAAGTAATGTAGTTATTTATTTCGTGGCACTATTTTGATAGTCAAAGATAACGAATAATATTTTTTTGTTTTTATGGTAGACTCGCGAGATCTCAGTTCGGGGCAAACCACTAGTTTAATAAATTTCATTTCATTTCATTTTCATTTCAACTCTTACAAATACCTAAGAGTAAGAGGATTAGAGTTCTTTGTAAAAGCGTTCGACTAGGGAAGTGCTACCACCATACCTATTTCTGCCACCAAGCAGCACTGCTGTGTTTCGGTTTGAAGGGTATGGTTGCCGGCAAAATTACAGTCACAATGAGGCTTTACACCTGTTTGTCTCAAGTTAGTGGATGCAGGGCATTGCATCGTATGGCACGTTTCTAAGGGTCGTGACTTACGAGGCAATATGCAATGTGCCTCAGGTGGACCATATGCTTGTGAGGTATTAAAAAAAATGTAGAGTGAACTAGCTGATTCCTTATATCCTGAACTAGCTGTTTGTTGAATAAACTCGAAACTTGTCGTTCTCTTCAGTTTCACCGCCTGAATGAACTGTAAATGCAATAAAGGTTTAGTTTATTGCTAGACAAGGCTTTCCAAAGGGAATGTAAATTAGTGTTGAAAGGGGTGTAATAAATACTTGAATTAAATGGCGAATTCATCCAAGGATAATTAGTCTGTAGTAAGTACTTGTTTATTGTGAGTAACTTTAAGGGCTTGGGCAAGTTTTATATTGTCTTAACTTTGAAAGTATATTTCATTGAACCCAATGTTAGAAACTGTAAACAACTGTAACATATCCATATACAAAATGGATATTTAAATTGGCCGACACAATCATTTTATATGAAATATGAGGAGTTCGGAAGACCAACCAAGTCACTGATATAGTCCAGATAAGGAAGCTGAAGTGAAAGTAGCCAGGGCAAATAGCTATAAGAACTAACAGTCGTTGGGGCAAAAAGGTTCTTGAAGACCTAGGTGAAAAGACGACCTGATTAAGGTTGCTGGAATCCGTTGAGTGCAAGCCGCACAAGATCGGTCACTCTGGAAATCAATGGAAACGCTCAGCGACGTGCTTTGGCATGATTTGATTTTGAATGATTTTCATGATTTGATGTAAAAACAGCTAAAAGCCAAAATTATAACGTAACATTTTAACAAACTGAAAAACACTCACCCAAAAACTGTTCTAAAAGCTAATTTCCTCCGCTAGTAAAAACTCTCGTATTTCAAATGGAATCTATTTTTCCACGAACATGCTGTTCAATAATATCAAAAATAACACGGAAAAGCTCAAGTCTCGAGTAATTTTGCAACTCTAGTCTGTTATTGCTCAAGCAGAACCAAGCTTCGATTTTTTCGAAAAAACTGATATGCGGATATTTTTCCGGATTCGTATCCAACGCCATTTCTACAAAAATAAGTAGTAAATGATATTTTGTAGTCGTAAGTAAAATGAGAATATGGTGGACAATATATGCAAACATCATCGTACTTAACTTGACTTATACTCCGCGACAATAGCCCCCCTAATTTTTTCATATCTACTGAAAAACTAAATATAAGTAAATATATTACTAACGCGTCAGCATTGTTCACTTAATTCTAGTATTATGATATGTATATAGTTACGAGCCGATGCTACTTTGTCACGCAGCGGAGAGATTCTTCGTTTCATAGCGCGACAAAAGTATAACCCATTCGTCTTATTGACTCAAGCAGCTCAGTGCACTGGACATGTCAGTTCATATTTATACCTGTTTTGAGTAACTTGTGAGTTTTTACGTATAAATAAATTGATTGAGTTAATATTTTTTTATTTTTTAATCAAAATACCACGGGGAAAATAATTAAATGAAACTGAAATTGCTATAATTAAAAAATTTCATTCTGAAAATTATTCAAAGGCCAAATTTGCAAAAATCATTAACAGAAGTCATCGTGTTGTGCGAAATTATTTAACAGATCCTGAAAATTATGGTAAGAAAAAACGGACAGGTCGACCTAGAGCAACTACACCAAGAGAAAGAAGGTCGATCCTAAGAGTTGCGTCCAATTCTACGCTTACCGCAAGACAAATTGCAGTGCAGGCTGGTGTTAACACTAATTTAAGAAATGTTCAACGTATTATACATGAGTGTGAACATTTAAAACATAAGAAATGACGAAAAAAACCGCCATTGTCTGATAAACATAAATTACTTAGATTGCAATTTGCAAAAGATCATGTTCAATGGAAGAAAAAGTGGCGAAAAGTTGTTTTTTTTCTGATGAAAAAAAGTTTAATTTAGATGGACCTGATGGTTTTAATTACTATTTTCACGATTTAATAAAAGATAATTTTATATTGAGCCGTCGGCAAGGCGGAGGTGGTGGTGTAATAATATGGTCTGGTATTGGATACTCAGGTAAAATGGATATAAAATTCTGTTCTGGAAAAATAAATAGTAAACGATATATAGAAGTGATAAATGAACAGATTACGTCTCATGCGATGCGAATTGCTGGTCCTAATTTTATTTTTCAACAAGATAATGCCAGCATTCATCGAGCAAAGATAGTAAAAGACTACTTTACTGAAAAAAATATTCAAGTTCTTGAATGGCCAGCGTATTCCCCTGACTTGAATATAATTGAAAATTGTTGGGGACATTTATCACGAGCTGTTTATCGTGGATCAAGACAATTTACTTCTGTTGAAGAGTTGAAGAAAGTGATAATTGACGAGTGGCAAAATATAAATCAAGACGTAATCAAAAAATTATATGATAGTTTACCAGATCGAATGATCGAGGTGATAAGTAAAAGTGGTGGATCTACTAAATATTAAATTATATGAATGAGTATTGATTGTTGTATGTTTCTTAAATTTATATCTAAATTTCATTACCTGGGTTATAATTTTGTCGCACCGCAAAACCCAAAATCATTTGTATTTGGTTAATTATGTATTCAATAAATAATGTATTGATAGTATTAAAAACTTATTAACGCCCAAATTTTTTGTATTAGTAATGTATCAATATAACTATAATTCTTTATCAGATATGGAAAAATTAGGGGGGTGGGTTATACTTTTGTCGCGGAGTGTAGATATTTCTATTAAGGGATCACCACTATATTAATAAATAATAATAAAAATCTATTAAAAGTTATCGCCTGTAGCTTCACACACAGGTTTTGCCCGTAAGAAATAGCTTACATTCCAATCCAGATCATAATTCTAATATATTAAATCAAATTTCAATGAAATCTGTCCCGTAGTTTGGATCCCAGGCGTGTCTGTTTTCCGTGAAACGGAGCCAATTTCATCTGGTTCCTACTTTCCGTAATGTACCCGTGCCGATTTCTGACCACCTCGAGCTTCATGGTATCTCATCATCACCGACTCTCAATTTCGACTCCTACATTGAGTCGAAAGCCCAGCTGGCCGCTAAAAAGCTTGGTATACTTGCAAAGGTGAGGCAACACTCCGGACAGTTGATCAGCTTATACCAAGCACAAGTCCGATCTTGTCTGGAGTACTGTTCTCACCTCTGGGACGGATCAGCGAAATACCAGCTAGATGATCTAGATTCAATTGAGAGAAGAGCCAAGAAGCTCATTTGCAATGACGAGTTTACAGATGCAAGGCTCCACAGACTCGAGCATCGTTGAAAGGTTGCAAGCCTCTCGGTTTTTTATCGGATACTTTTCGGAGAATGTGCTACGGAGCTTTTCAACCTGATCCCATCACTTTCATTCTATCATCGGACCACCGGACATTCCGCGATGCGCCACCGCTACATGGTAGACATACCTCCCATACGCACAAATCGGTACTCTTCCACCTTTATTATGCGCACCGCCAAGGAGTGGAACGCCTTGCCTGAGTCTGTGTTTCCTGATAACTACAACCTAGGGGTTTTCAAGTCGCGGGTGAATAGGTTTCTTCAGGCAAGCGTGTACCATCGTAGACTGCATCATCGCTTACCATCAGGCGAGATCGTGGTCAAACGCTGGCCTTTAATTTATAAAAAACGCCGTTTAGTCGGGTGCATAGACAGACAGAGAGACAGAAGTATTTTTGAATTCATAGGACCTTTTTTATCACCAACATCAATATAAATTAGCTAGAGGATGAAACAACGTCTTACATCTTATTCTACACTGACTCAACTGCTAAACAACTTAACATGGGTACATGAATTTGGGCTTTTGTATACCAAAGTGCGTAGATGTACACCCAACGGCTCTTAGCAACCTGAGTTGAGTTTTAGCTATGTATAAATAGGAAATCACAAGCCACCAACATATTCCCTAAACTAACATCTAATTGGCGCAAGGAACCAAGAATATCGGATAGCAATGAACATAACTCACTTACCCTGTCCTCGGGAGAGAGCATGATTTATCCTCGGTCAGATTGTGGCAAGAATAAATCGGAAGATATTCTGACTGGACTCTAAGAAATCTGGGCTGTGGAATACCACACTTATCAATACTTAAGAAAATATATTGGCTAAAGTTTAGTCACCTAAATCTATTAGTGGCTGTATGTTCCATAAGCTTTACATGTTCTGGTTTATAAGGTATGGATTTTATCTATATCTACTAATAATTATGAATGAATGAAAAATTCTTTATTGCACAAAATAAAAATAATCTGTACATAGGCAAACTTAATGCTAGATAGCATTATCTAAGAATTATAATTCTAGTATCTAAATTCATTGATCGAGCGAAGCGAGATTTCCAAATCAACTTGGGCAAATCGGCGTTGTATGTATGTATGTTCAGTATAACTGTTCAGTATAAATTCAGAATAACTGCATTTTGTACCCTAAAAAAAATAACCACTTTATATGAACTCCCGTTACCTGTAATGTGGATGAAACTGTAGGTCAAGTAATGTGGATAGTTATTTCGTCGCTCTATTTTGATAGTCAAAGATTATGAATAATATATTTTTGTTTTTATGGGAGACTCGCGAGATCTCAGTTTGGAGCGAATCACTAGTTAAATTATATTCTATTTTCTCTATAATTTCTATTAAGGTTTATATTTTTGTAAGTCTGTAACGAATAAACTCAAAAACTACGGGTCCGATTTCAAAAGTTCTTTTACAATTAGAATCCTACATTTTCCTTGAGTAACATAGGCTACTTAATACCCGACTGCGCAGAAGGAGGGTAATGTTTTTTATCGAGAAACCATGCGTGCGAAGCCGGAGGTAGATCAGCTAGTATAAAATAAATAGTACCTACCTACTTAAATAGTTTTAGGTGCATATACTCGTTTATAAAAACATTTAGACCCTAAATATATATTTTAATAGTAACACTGGCGTTATAATGTATAAATTAATAAATAACGAACTATATCAAACCGATTAACTATAAGTACGACTAAAAATATAATTGGTTAAAAATATACCCATGGTTGAAACTTCACACTCTGCTATCTAGCTCCAAACTAAGCAAAGCTTGTGCCATGTGAATCAGATAAATGATAGAAAACTTTTTTTTTTAACTGCTGATAGTTCAAGCATTTGTTCCGAGCGAAAACGTAACCTCTTGCGACTCAACCGGCTATTCACTCACTATGCCACGGAGTACATCACGAAACTTAAAACTACGCAGTTAAATCATACTTTGTGGTTAAACAATTTCTAATACGTCTTACTTTGTAATTTTATACTCAGAAAACGTTTTACAATAATATTGTATCAACTCAAAGTCAAAATCAAAGTCAAATATATCTTTATTCATTAAAATCACAAGGATCACTTTGAAACGTCAATTTTACTGCCTGTTCCTTCGCGACCAAGCCAGGAAAGAAAGGCAAGAAACAAGGCTGGTTGTTTTTTTAATGATCCTTTTACAATACATAACAATACAGAAAATAAATGACTTCTAAATTGTAACATTTTGAACGAGTTGGAGCAATTTCAATCCCAAGCTTCTCTATCATCTAAATAATCCGATATTTTATAGTAGGCTTTTTATAAAGATTTTGTTTAATTACGTTTTAAATTTATTAATTGTCTATTTTTGTACATCCCTGGGGAGTTTGTTATAAAAGCGTGCCATTTAAAAGATTTACTAACTTTATGGAGTCTACAAGTGGCAACAGCGAGTTTATCTCTATTTCTAGTATTAAAATTATGATCATCGCTATTTTTTTTAAACAAATTAATATTCTTTTGAACACAAATCAGATTTTCATAGATATTTTGACAAAGGGAATGTCATAATATTGATTTCTTTTAACTGTAAGTGTTTTATTGTTGTGCCACGTTCATGAACGTTCACATTTCTTAAGAAAATAATCTTTTGGGATGGCTAATATTAATACAATCTCACAATCCTCGGTGTCCAATAACAATTACTTTTTCATTGTATTTTATGCCCAAGAAAATTAATTTTCATCGTAGTTTTCCCTTGTCTATAACAAAAGTAATGAAGTAATTTGTCTTTGCCCGGAAGACAGGATCGATGATCCTTTGCCATTGGAGAATAGATCATAAGTTGCTCTTAGACCTTTTTGGGGTTAGGAAATAAATCGACACATCATTCGCTACTGCTGTGGGATGCGAGATACTTTAAATTATAATAAATAAAATAAATAAATATTGCTGGACATTTCACACAGCGCTATCTAGCCCCAAACTAAGCAGAGCTCGTACCGAACCAGATAACTGATAGAATACTTATATACTTTTTTTTGTAAATACATACTTATAATATATAGAAAAACAACCAGACCCGAAAAAAATATATGTAGATCATGCAAACATTTGTTGCGCGGCGGGAATCATTATGTATGTATTGTTCCTATTTATATCGCGGTCGAGACGGGCAGTGGACGCTCTATGGCTGATATGATGATAATGATGATACGTTATCGGAATTTGGCGAAGATTTCCACGATTGAAGATTTACCTAATGACTTGAATACACTTAATCCGTTGTCAGCTGAACTCGGCTGAACAGATCAAACATATGTAAATTATGGAAAGCCTACAGCCGACACCGGATCCCTCCATAGACCGAAACACGTTTTCGGTGATCCTGCTAACAAAATCACTTCTATCGCCGGCGATGTTGACGAGCAAAGTCAAAGTCAAATATTTTTATTCATTAAAATCACAAGGATCACTTTGAAACGTCAATTTTACTGCCTGTTCCTTCGCGACCCACCCGGGAAAGAAAGGCAAGAAACAAGGCTGGTTGTTTTTTTTAATGATCCTTTTACAATACATAATACAGAAAATAAATTACGTCTAAATTGTAACATTTTGAACGAGTTGGAGCAATTTCAAGCTTCTCTGCTCAAGCCCCTTCAGTTGCCACATACACGAGGTGCAGATATCTACCTGGGCGTTCCTCTCCTATCCCCCCCCCCTGACTTAAGTTGAGGTTTTACCTAAGTGTTGACCTTGCGCTAGTTGCCTCAAAAAAACTTACTCGGTTGAGCGTTCTCTGGGCTCGCCAAAAGTTCGGTTAGGCTGCATCGGCCTCAGAGGCTAACAGCGAGTTTCCTTCAAAAATAAACAAAACCGATATCTAGCAATGTTGGTATACGTGCTCTCTTTACATACACATACATACATATACGTTAATCGAATAATGTTTTGCCATTCAATATTCCTTTTCAGCTGCCTTTTCCGCGAATAGCACTTAGGGTTAGCTTAGTTTTCTCCAGCAAAATGATTTTTAGCATCGGTTCAGTAATTGAGGTTACCCCCATTTACAAACATACAAACAACTTTACCTCTTTATAATAATGTTCACAAATCATGACTAACTAGCTTCCGCCAGCGGCTTTGTCGCACGCATGTTTTGTCAGTTTTGAGTAGCCTATGTACCTACTTATTGTATTTTATTTAATATACCTTTTTTATTATTAGTATGGAATATTTATGTACTATACTATATTAATATGTACCTAATCCATTAATGAATACTTATATATATATTTATATTTATTTTTTGCTTATGTAAGTACACTGTTTATTCAATATTTTTTTTTTTTTTATTAAAAGCTACCGTCCTATAACGTTCTCGTGAAATCCAGTCCATCCAAAGATTGTCTGGAAGAGATTGCTTTTAGCGATAAGACCGCGACTTATATTTCTGCGTGTATTGTTTGTTTTTCATATCGTTTTTTTATTTTTAGTGTGATTTACAATAAAGCGTTTTCTATTCTATTCTGTGTCAATCCAGGTCAAAATCTATCGACATTTTAAATTTCATCAAAATTGGTTTACGACGTGATTGAGTAACAAACAAACATCCAAACTTTCGCATTTATAATATTAGTGTGATGATAGTGTTTTTAAAAACAACGTTGTATTCTGAGCTTAGTCATTTTAAAGTGAAAAAGTGCCAAAAACATTGCCAAATGTATTTTTTTTTCACACAACGATGTACAGTAATTAATTGGCTTGATCCCAAAATACAGTATAAAAGCGCGTCGCGTCTGTCCTGTGTGGTTAGGTGACCTGAATTACTATTAAAAGAGTTTTTTTAGTCTGAACAAAGCCTTGATTACTTTTCGGTGTAGGTTTAATATTGTAACATTGAATAACCACGAGAGCTTTTTTAAAAAATGCGAATAGCTTATTCAAATTCTCTGTTTGACTTGTATACACGGCTACACATCAAGGTATACCTTTCCAGTTTATGCTGACCTCTCGTCGTACGGAAAACCTACACAATGTGAGGTCAGCTTATACTGAAAATGTATTATTTGAGGTGTAGCCGTGTGTACCTTTTTGTCAAAAAAATAAATACGATAGTACAAAATACACTAAAGAACCTTTCTGCCCCAACGGCCGAATACTAATACTAATAATCCATACTAATACTATAAATGCGAAAATAACTCTGTTTGTTTGTTTGTTAGTTTATTTGTTTGTTAGTTTATTTGTTTGTTAGTTTGTTTGTTACCTTTTCACGAATAAATGGCTAAGTGTGTACGTGGTTCTTTGTTATTTAGACTATAGCCTTGAAAAGAGTCGTATTAATCACGCCCTGATAGTAAATGCTACTATGTAAAAGTCTAAGACATGGGACCCACTAAAGAATCACTTAACCTACCCTTACCTTTCATCCCACTTAATATTTATCAAGTATGGATGTATGTGTAAATGTTTGTTACTCTTTCACGTCGTAACGGCTTCGATGAAACCGATTTGATGAAATTTAGTATGAACGTATAACCTGGTTTAACACATAATCTACTTTTTGTTGAAAAAACACGCGTGCGAAGCCGCTGGCGGATACTAGTATGTAATACAATTTCAAAGATTGAAAATGTTTAAAAACTCTGATTTTAATTGATTATATGAGTCATTTTTTATTACCTGACTGCGTATAAGGAGGTTATGTTTTTAGGATGTATAATAAAAAAGAGCATACGCTCTACTTTTCAATGCAACGTTATTGAAAAATCACCCCAAAATTACAAAACAGATGAATTGGTGTCAATCTATCAATCAAATATTATAAAATTGTTAAAGTCGTTGGGCCACCAAACGATTTTCTTTAATAATACTTATCTCATGCACTATAACTATTATTAACTAGCTTTCGCTAGCGGCTTTATCATTAAAAAGTAGCCTCAAGTGCTTCAATCCAGCTATTACACTGGAATTGATTTAGCCGTCGTGAAAACGACACACACTCACAGATACACAGAATAAATAAATAAACATTGCTGGACATATCACACAGCGCTACTTAGCCCTAAACTAAGACGAACTTGTACTATGGGAACCAGATAACTGATAGAATACTTAAATACTTTTTTTGTAAATACATTATTATAATATATAGAAAAACACCCAGACACGGAACAAATATCTGTAGATCATGCAAACATTTGTTCCGCAGCGGGAATCAAGCCCGCTACCTCCTGCGTCTCAGCCGGCTATACACCCACTGCGCCACGGAGGCAGTCAAGGAAGGAAAGGGTAACAATTTATAATAATAGCACTTTATAAGTCAGGAAACTTTATCCATTATTAATCAGACAAAATCACAAAAATGAAGCTACTGTAATCAAACTCTGCAGTTTACAGGATTTCTGTTAGGATATTAGTTCTACCAGCCTAGTCACCTATTTCTTCATCTGACTGTTATGTATTAACCTAAGATTAAACAAAAAAAGTAGGAATTTTCTACAAAAATATTGACCTAGACACACGAAAAACTTCGTGATCTGAAAAACCTACTTTTTGTCGGTCAAGTTTGCGGTCCACCAACCTAAAAAGTTACAAGGATTCAAAGTAACACGTAATTTTCTCGAGCAAGTAATTCCCTAGACGTGTTTTATTCCACTGAGGGATTTAGTGAAGCTTTGACGAGATAACTATTTTTGGGGTTTCGGCTATTGGAAACCTATAATTGGAAAACTGTTTATTTTCTGGTCATTTTCTGATTTGTGTAGATATTTTCTCGGGTATTGCTTGAGTATTTAATATTAAACTACTAGTTCTATTAAATTCTGCATATATAAAAAGCTAAGCATTTAATAACAGAAAGAATATACAATTATTTACATGACTAAAATACAAAAGAAACAGTTGAATCATCTAAATACCGTTGCAAACGATCTATAGATAGCTCAACTGCTCCAGATCACTACCATGCGAAAGTATACCCAAGACACTGGCTGTATAAACCAAATTATTTACTGTACTGGAAAGCGCAACATGATATGGCTCACTAGACTGCAAGATCACCTAATATAGTTTGCTGGGAGCGGTTGGGTAGCCGTAAATGATCGGTTGCTTTGGAGATTTATGGTGGAGGCCTATGCCCAACAGTGGAAGACTTGTATTATGTATTGTAAAAGGATTATTAAAAAAACAACCAGCCTTCTTCTTCTTTCAGTTTCTTGCCTTTCTTTCCTGGCTTGGTCGCGAAGAAACAGGCAGTAAAATTGACGTTTCAAAGTGATCGTTGTGATTTTAATAAATAAAAATATTTGACTTTGACTTTGTGGCTGATATGATGAAGTTGATGATTTATAAAACCATAAATAAATTAAGTACATTCATAGCAAGAGCCATTGATTATATAGTTACAGAGATACCCCAAATTGTTAGGGCTCCGTTAAAGGAAACCCCTTTAATGGAGCCCTTTTGGCACACACAGCACGGAAGACCATATTACCGCCTACCATAGGTACTCGCCTATCTATGTACTCTATCTACCTTTGTCTTGTGTGATTCCTGTTTCCTTAAATAATTTTTATTATTATTATTTAAAATCTTTATGAAAGTAGGTAGGTATTTAGGTACAGTTCTGAATGGTCTATCCTATGTGTGTTTAATGTAAGATAAAATATATAAAATAATGTAAAATAAATGTATTTTCTTCCTTTCTTTCTTTATGATCACTCTTGTTCCATTTACATATCTGTCCATCCAACACCAAAGTGTTTCTCCAAAATGGATTTTGTATTAAATAATGTTAATTGTAGCTGAAGTTTGATACAAAAATGGAACTTGATAAATGAAAAATGTTTGTATTTTAACATCAAACCAACTGGAGTGAATTGATTTTAGTGCTTTGAAGTGATCAATGTGATAAATGTTATCATCATTATCATCCCCAGCCTAACTTAACCATTGTTGGGTATAAGTCTCACTATGTTTGTGCTATTCACCACGATCCTGCACTAGTCTCACCCACTAACGGCCTGCGCCCTTTACGATGTCGTCCGATACCCGTTATTCGGCCACCAGTCAGTCGCTGCCCTGCTCCATCTGTCAAAACTACGTCTAGCCAAGTATTTCACTTACTTTTTACTAATTAAAAAAATATACCATAACAAAAAACCTCAGATAAATGAATGTTTCATCAGATACCAATTTACTGCTTGACTGCGTTTCATTACCAAGCCATATTCTTCTATATATTCAGATATATCCAAAATTGGCAGTATTTTGGATATATCTGAATATGTGCGTAAATTGTAGCTAGAGGCAGGATTTTAAGCTAGAGGGCACCACGACATATTTACCTATAGCAATCAATGACTACGGAACACTTTGCGTTAATTAAACTCACACTTTCTTTATTCCAGCCCTGTCGTAAAGAAGTCTGGAATATATAAGATTTTTTCTATTATTTACATAAAGCTTAGGTTTCCTAAAAAGTGGGCGGCGGCGTCTTTTAGATATGGCGGCTGTGAAAAGTGGTAAACTTGATTTAATATTAACAAAATTATTGATGACATAACTTTGATCTTTATTGTACACAAGATTACAGGCTATATAAAATGTATTAATTTATTATTAAAAGAGCTCCATGCGGCCATCCTGGAGGCCGTCGAAGAGGAAGCTACCAAGCACCTGATCGCCTGGCACTATATACCGCCGGCGGCGCCATTGATGGGAGGCGCCTGGGGGCTCATGGTACGGTCTGTCAAGGAGATTCTACACGTAACCCTCCATGAGAAGACACCAACTCAAGAAACCTTAGCCACCTTACTAGCCGTGACCCCGGAGTCGCCTGAGGCGCTCACTCCCAACCAAATAAATAAATAAATATTTATGGACATTTCACACAGCACTATCTAGCCCCAAACTAAGCAGAGCTTATACTATGGGAACCAGATAACTGATATAATACTTATATACTTATTTTGTAAATACATAGTTATAATATATATAAAAACATCCAGACCCGAAACAAATATCTGTAGATCATGGAAACATTTTTTCCGCGGCGGGTATCCAACCCGCTACCCCCTGCGTCTCAGCCGGCTATACGCCCACTGCGCCACGGAGGTCGTCCACCACTACCACCTACTACTAATGATAGAAATAATAAAAGACAAGAAAGAAAGAGTAATTTGTAAATAAGGACTCGTACCTCCAAAGCAGGCTAGGTCGCGAAAAAAAAATAACATTTACTACTGAGGCCATACTGTCAAATCTCTGCATTCACCGAAGAAGATGACCACTCACAGGCGCGCTCAGAGGCTAGCAGATGATTTTAGCGTCGCTGGTTACACGAGTATCTCCCCTTACTCCAACACCGGTGGGAGCTTCACACTAAAGGCGAAGCCCCAAAGGTTGGCGACCTCGTCATCATATGTAATGTCGTCACCAGCGCCGGCCACACACTGCCGCATCCCACAAAGAAGATTGTCGTGCTACCAGTAGAATCGCGAGGCGACAACGCCGGAAGAATGTTCACGACGAAGCCTGTAGAATAAGCTAGTCAAGTTTTGAGAAGTTTTGTTCATAAATAACTCGGTCGATAAGGTTGGTGTAATGTGTCGTAATATGAACGAGGATATTTCTAATTCTGAAGACCAAGGGAGGGTAGTTTCTGCAGCTGCCATCACTTCTCAACGGTAGCTTCAAGTACTCCAATCCACCCGTGACCACGGCTGTTACAACACAGCCGAAACGTCGGGATAATAAATATAAAAGGTACATACGCAATAAATACCCATTTTAATCAGTAGTTACTTAAAGAAAGCGCAGTTAAGTTAGCATAATTATGTAAATGATTAGTTTTATAGTTAAGCTCTAAGAAATAAACTTGAGTCGTAACCGTATTATAAATTGATGGGACTAATCATTTACATACTTAACTATGAGTTCTCTAAGAACAAAAATTCTCAAAACTTAACTAGTTTATTTTACGGGTTTCATCGTGAACAAATGTTATCTCTAAAAGTGGGAATGGGTCATCGCTGAAATTGCTCCAATTCAAATAAAAATAAATGTAAAAATTTAGACGTCACTTACAAAATTAATTTCAAATATAAAAAATGACAATTTAAAATCATCTTTAAGGTTTCATTGAATAAAGAAATGTTGGCTTTAGATGTGCTACAATAGACGAGACTTGCTAGACCAGAAGAACTCTACAATGGAGACCCTGAGCGGACACTGAGGACGAAGCTGACCACCTAATTGCTGGGTGATAATGATTATGATGGTGTAACTTTTTATTCATAATAATACATAAAATAAAAATATACCAACATTCCAAGATCTTTCGTAGGCGGCAGTTGTAATATTCACGTTGTTGAGAAGCTAAGATGTCCTCAGGAGATACAGATGCGACCGAGCCCACTCCAGCCTCTCGACCCGGAGACATCTCAGCTTGGTTTACGATATGGTCCCTTTTATCTTTCAAGCACCTTACTTTTTCTAGAGACAGATTTCATTGCGATTTTTTTAAGTAGGTGCTTTAATAAGGTTTAAAGAAATTCTGCGCACTGAATCTTCTCATAACATTGATTTCTGTAATACAATAAATAATACCGATAAACCGGTACGTGATAAATCCCGTATTTATTATAATGATTGAAATAAACCACGAAAGATTTCTAAGTAAAAATCAAAAAATCGTTGAACGAAAACTGTCTAAAACCAATCATAATGATAAAATTTAACAAAACTAATGATACATTTTAATTCTCTTAATTCTTTGAATTAAGTCTTAATTATCACAAGAAGCAGGGTTGAATAACATTATAAAAAGCGAGTGTAAAATTTACCATGGTTTTCGTACATTTTGGCTCCTAAGGCTAGATAAAATCAGATTCTCCGTGTCTATTTCTGTTATTTCTACACATTATTTAATGAAGATTGGGTCAACATCGTCGGATAAATACCAGACAATCCCGCTTACCAGGTCAAGGGGCAATCTTAATCTCTTATAGCAATATTAAAATAATATTACACTGGCATTTCGTACCATGACTCTCAAGAAGAAGAGAAGAGTCTGTGTGTCTGAAGAGTCGTCTTAAATTATTCATCTGTTTCTTTCATCATGTTATTTTGTATTTTAATAATTATTGTAGGTACATTATGTATTTATTTGTGTAAATATTAGAATGTATCTAAAAGTACCCATAGTAGGTACATCTGGTTTTTTAGTGTCCTATTAGGTACTTACCTATCCTTTATACACCTCGACCAATCGTTCAATCACTAATACTCCTCTCCATCCAAAGGGTGTCCGGAAGAGATCACTCTTTTAGTACTTTTAGTACTAAGACCATTTATTTGTTGCTCATACTAATAAGCTAAAAATGGGGGGTGGGGTGGGTGTTGAGATATGGGGTAAAAAGAAAACAAAATTGTAATATTTGATGAAATGGCACGTTTAATAAAAGGTATTTATAAGTACATTTTGAAACCGTTTTTATTTTTAGTTAAACCTTGTAGTTTTTAAGTTATTAGGCATAGTAAAAACTAAATTTTGACAAAATTCACAGGGTACGCCAGTAACCTCACAGTGCTGAAATTTGGTATGCTTGTAGCTTTAGTGACACAAATATAGGGAAAAGTCTGAAATCCAGAATAACTGCAATTTCTACCCCAAAAAAGTGTAACCAATTAACTTGAACTCCCGTTACCTATAATTTGAATGAAACTGTAGGCCAAGTTAGTTGGTTATGTATTTCGGGGAACTATTTTAATAGTCAAGTACAATAGAATCATACATACATATACATAGTAATACATAGTAGTCATCAAGTTTTTTTGTTTTTATGGGAGACTCGCGAGATCTCAGTTCGGGGCGAACCACTAGTCATTCATTCATTCATACCAAATCAATCATTCAAAATCTTAGTTCGGGTCTAACTACTAGAGTTTATTCTAGTTTAAGTTAGTCGATACATAAATGAGAGTGGCCAAAAGAAAGAAAGTAAAAAGACCTTGATAAAATCGAATCTTCTTAGTTGATAGACCCGATCGCTGCCTGAAATTGTTGCTACCCTCGCCTGTCACACTAATATTTTAAATGTTAAAGTTTGGATGCTTGTTTATTTATTTGTTTGTGTGTTTGTTTGTTACTCAATGACGTCGTAACGGCGGAACCCATTTGGAAATTTGGTATATACGTAGATTATAATCTGGATTACAACATTTTATCCGATAAATCAGTTCCTGTGGGATAAAAATAGGGTGTCAAGTCAAGTTGCAACAGCGAGTTTAGCTTTATTTCTAGGTTACCTACATATTTAGTAGAGTAACACGTACGAAGTCGTGGGCAACATCTACTATAACATATTTTAACTCAACGTTTTATTTACAAACCTATTTTCACAAATGAAATGGTATGTTTTGTTAACCCTGAACTCATTTTCTTTATCGTAGCTGGTTTCCCAGGAGAGGCATATATAAGTTTCATACGAAAATAATTTTCTGGTTCGTTCCTCCAACAAAAATAACACTCAGATACTTATTTCCCTAAACTAACTTTGGTTCACAGCTTTGCATTTGTTACCCAGATGAAATGGAAATAAAAATGAAAGGCCATCCAAATTTCTTAATGGGCTCCATATCTCCTAATATATAAAAATCTCGTGTCACGGTTTTAGTAGTCGCACTCCTCCGAAACGGGTTGAATGATTTTTTTTTATATTTGCTAGTTAAGGGCGTAAAGTATTTTTCACTCTCCTACCCCCACCAACCATTTCTTAATCGCAATTTTATTTCATTCATTGACGTGAAGTCATTTAGTGTCATGAAGTTTCGCGTCACTTTGACAATTGTTTTATATAGTTTTTATGCCGAAATTCTCACGTGAATGGAAATTTTCAAGCGTATAAAGCCGTGGGCGGGTCAGGTAGGAAAATATATAATATTAAATAATTCGTATTTTTAAATTTAATTATACTTATGAATTACTTAATAAAATTCAACAACATTTTTAATGAAAATTTATTTTTCTTGTAATATATGTACTTTGGTAATCTATTTAATTTGTGTTGTAGTGTATAGGATTTTAATCTGAAATATTTTTTTTTTTTATATATTATGGGCTAGCAGTTTCTTCTATGCAAGCGTCTACGATGCATAGAAGAAACCTATTCACTTGCGACTTGAAGATCCCTAGGTAGTAGAATTAAGAATATAAAAGCGAATTTCTAAATTACTATGAGTACCAATACCAAAACTTTTGGTTAAGCTACATTTGAGCCAATAAGCTTTGTATCTGCAGTAATTTAAACATTAAGCCCAGTCAGCATAGCCGAAAACGGCTACGTGGACTATAATGTGCAATACAAATTAGTTTTAATTAAAAATAAACTTTACCTTTTTTTTAACGGTTTGCTACCAACAAGGGGGCTGACTACCTTAAATCAGCGACTGCAACACAACATCAATCGATTGCAAAACGTCACTTTGCACATATTATCTAACGCCACCAGCGAAGGAACGGCAACAAATAGAACTATTGTACAATAATAAATTTGACGTTTTGCAACCGATTGCTATCGCTTACTTTACGTAATGAGATGGCCGGTTTCTCAAATAAAGTAAAAAATAAATCAGAGTTAAGTGGACGGGTACTAATACAAAAAGTTGGTATTAATCTCAGGACAAAATTGTCCGGTCAAAGTTTTAATTTAAACTGGCGTGACCTACCGGGAATATTTTGAAATCACAACTCATCACTTCCAAACTCTGAACTCCTAAAACTGAGAGCAGAATTAAGTTGAAATCTGTCAGACGGTTATAAAGAAACTTGGGGCATTTGTTAGAGAATGTCCGTCATCAAACTAGAATTGAGCCACAGCCTATCAAAGTGACAGCTGGAGCATTCACTCAGGGAACAGCAATGTATAGAAAGACAGGAAGAAATACATTTGACACACACAGGACACACAGTTTGATGCTCTTGTCTAGAGTTCCATGAAGGGACAGTTCAACTTCCCTGTAATGCAAAGTCATCATCATCATATCAGCTAATGGACATTCACTGCTGAAGATAGGCCTCCTCAAAGATTTCCAGAGTGACATATATTGTGCGGCCTGCATCTAACGGCTTCCTTTACCAGATCTTCTTTCCATCTAGTGGGGGGCCGTTCTACGCTGCGCTGGCTTCCGTGCGTGGTCTCCACACGAGAACCTTTCTGCCTCAACAGCCGTCAGTTCTTCGAGCTATGTGGCCTAAACACTGCCACTTCAGCTTCGGTGACATTGGTTCGTCTACGAATCTCCTTAATTCTGATTTCTGATTCGTAGATAAACACCAAGCATAGCCCTCTCCATAGCACGCTGAGCGACCTTGAGCCTTCTTATAAGGCACATAGAGAAAGACCACGTTTCTGTACCATACGTCATCACTGCTAACATCAAAGACTTTCGTCTTAAGACCAGAAGATGTCATGAAGTTTTCCGAACGCTGCCCAACCGAGTCGAATTGGACTGCAAAGCAAAGTGACGTTACAGAACTTACCCAGATGTATTCTATTGAGCTGTGAACCGAGCTGAGCTTTTGTGAGGCAATAATAGCAGTCAGATTAGGTGTGAGGTATTATTACTCTTGTCGAAATTAAACAAAATTTTCTAAAAAACAGAGTGATTTTTCACAGAGTATTTCAGAAATAGGTATGCAGTTTCAGCAGAAAAGCATAGTAACCGATAGAAATATCGAGTGTTCTTAAAACTGACCCTAAAATAAAACTTTAGTTTTACGAATATATAAAAATAAAAACAAGCTTATATTTAATCGAAAAATGAAACTTGATCTACCCCTTATATTACGCAATATTTAGAAAAAATCATAAATATCTCGGACACTTTTCCCTTCTTTTTTTGCCCTTCTGTGTGCACGTACCCACCACTATAACCAGCTATCTCTATTCTCAAAGGTTTGCTGAAAGTAAAAGTTTCAATACATTAAAAATCACTGAACTAAAAAAGCATATTGAAGCGAGATCTCTAAATCAACTTGGGCAAATCGGCGTTGTATATATGTATGTATGTATGTTTGTTTGTCCAAGGATAACTTTGGAAGCGTTGGTCCGATCATCGTGAAATTTGATACATAGGTAGGTAGTAATAGTACAATTTTGGTGTAACTAAATGAGCTAAAAATGTTGGAGGGTTGTTGAGATATTGGGGGTCAAGAGGGGTAAGAAATAAATAAAACGAGACTATTAGGTCAAGTGGGACGTCAAATGAAAGGTATTTATTAGTACATTTGAGAAGCATCTGTTGAAAAGGTCGTATTTTACTAGCTAACTTATATTGACTCTAAATTTTTTTTTTGAACTCTTGTCGTACATGTCCGTCGAATGAGCCCAAATAATGGTTCAAAACGAGCATATTTTCCATAGAATAAAATTCCAAAAATTTGAATTTCAATCAAAACAGGAGTATTTCTACACCATGTCACATAAAGTTGTTCTCTCTAAATGTCCTATGCAAAATTCTAGGCAAATTTCTACTACAAAAAAAAGCATCTTCCATTTTTTGTTCTGTTCAAAAAGTCATTTTTTTCATACTGTTTGTCGACTAATGAAAATCGATATAAATCTACTAGGAACGGTAGAATTGACAAGTGGTGGCTGTATACTGATGTGTCATTGCCATTGTCAACCGCTGCCAAAATAAAAAAAAGTATGATTGTCTCTGCACTTCTAAAATATCACATCAAAGATGACACAAGTTTTTCCTAACCATTGTTTTTTCGTTGTGAGTGGATTGCATTGTGAAATTTGAAAGCTCAACACATTATTATTATTGAGAATTACAATAAAAATGGAGGAGCAAGGTTTGGTCGAGACTTTGAATGCTGGATCAAGAAAAAAAAGCGTAAAGATCGTTCGGAGTACCGTAAAACGTAAGTGACATTCTGGTGTACCTACCTACGTTCTATTTCTTCTTCTTTATTATGGTTTATTATACTTAAAATAATCACGTTTTCATCTTTTCAGAACTTACACAAACATCATTACTAGTGAAACAATTTGGCGAATATTGGGCCTCGATTGAAGATTTTCTAAGGTACAAAAATATTCTTCTGATGGTCATTAGGGTTTATGGACTTATTTTTATTGTATTGATTACAAATTTGGTATGTACTGTAACAATAATTTAGTATTTTTTTTTAAATAAATACATACATATTAATAGGTATTTTACTTTTGACAGAACCACAGAAAACTTCACTGTGAGTATTTCCAAATATTCTATTCCAAAGCCTTATTTCTAAAAGTGACTAATCAAAAGGGCATATTTCTTGAAGTGAAATATCAAATGGTCGTATTTCTGAGTGGTCCGATCAAAAAGCTGTATTTCTAAACTAAAATTAAATTTAAAAAAATAAGAAATTGATTCTATAGGAACAGGCAGTCTCTTTAAATTTTTTAAAGTTTGTTTATCATGGAAATAAGACCTTGTGAACCTCATTTAGACTACGTTTTATTTTTAGTAATTTTTAGCCTTTATAGTTTTTGAGTTAAAACCATAATAAAAACTGAACTTAGACAAAATTCACAGGGTACACAATTGACCCCACAGTTCTGTAATTTGGCATGCGTGTAGCTTAAGTTACACAAATATAGGCAAAAGTCTGAAATTGTACCCCAAAAAAGGGTAACCACATAACATAAACTCCCATTACCTGTAATTTGAATGAAGCTGTAGGTCAAGTTAGTTGGTTATTTATTTTGGGGCACTATTTTGATAGTCAAAGATTACAAATAATATTCATTTGTTTTAAGTTACTTAGACTCAGTAATCTGAAATGTTTTAGTTTTAACACAGCCCTTGTACAGCTGCAATTTTTTTTTAGTATTATTTGACAAAGCCCCTATACAACTGCATCTTTCACTTTGTGCTTTTTGTTTGCATTTTCTTCTGTAACCTGACGTATTTAAGAGTTCTTTGAGATCCCAAAGTTTGAATAAATGTATGTCTACGAGTATGTCTAAAGAAAACTCTTGTTAGGATTAGGCTCGCCTTTAGGCAATTCCTTTTTGTAAGTTTTATGTCTGTAATCTCTTTGTGTACAATAAAACATAAAGACCATGCATTTTCTCGCGTAGATTTAAAATGATAAATATGATAAACGAACGTCTAAGAAGGTTGTACAAATTCACAAAGAAATCAGTCTTAAAAATTTTCAATATTTTTTGTAATGAAGTCGTAAACTGCGAAGCTAAGCAGTATGCTAAATTGAAGCTACGAAACTATATGTCTATTTTCACCAAAGCTAAGCCAACTGGTGTAGCGATGAATATGTGCGCTAGCTATGTAAGTTAGCTCTCTTTAGTTCACATCCTTAGCTTCAACGCGTATATAAACTAGCTGTATAAGTTTAAAAACTGAAATCCGACCACGTACTACTTGTGGATGGTAGTTTATGTAACCTACTCACTTCCACAGCATTATGTCATACGGTATACTGCTATGGGGGAATGCTTTAGATATAAACACCGTTTTTGTGCTGCAGAAGAGGGCTGTTCGTGCAATTTATAATATGGGCCCCAGAAAATCATTACGCAATAAGTTTAAAGAATAAATATTATGACATTCCCTTGTCAATACATCTATGAAAATCGAATGTATGTTCACAAAAATATTAATTTGTATAAGAGAAATAGCGATACTCATAATTTTAATACTAGAAATAAAGATAAACTCGCTGTTACCACTTGTAGACTCCATAAAGTTAGTAAATCGTTTAAAGGGCAAGGTGTACGCTTTTATAACAAACTCCCAAGGGATGCACAAAAATTGACAATTAACAAATTTGAAAACGTAATTAAACAAAATCTTTATAAAAGAGCCTACTATAAAATATCGGATTATTTAGATGATAGAGAAGCTTGGGATTGAAATTGCTCCAACTCGTTCAAAATGTTACAATTTAGACGTAGTTTATTTTCTGTATTATGTATTGTAAAAGGATCATTAAAAAAACAACTAGCCTTGTTTCTTGCCTTTCTTTACTGGCTTGGTCGCGAAGGAACAGGCAGTAAAATTGACGTTTCAAAGTGATCCTTGTGATTTATATAAATAAAAATATTTGAAATTGACTTTGACCCGTACCATTACAATGAAACGAATGACACCTCATTCATCATAATTGGATGAGTAGTTTAGGCGCTACGGTGGAACAATGGTAAACAAACATATTTTTATGCTTAGAAAACTTTTGTGATTTATTTCAATCATTATTATAAATACGGGATATTATGTATATTGTCTTCTTGATTCAAGCGACAGAGGAGTGAGTGAACCAGGGCCCGTAGCCAAATTACATTCGCCACGAATCTATTCGATTTCTATATACATTTGTTGTCGCTGAATCACGTTGTATTTCTATAGCATGTGTCAAATCCCATACATTTTCGGACGTATCGACTAGCGTCATCGCTTATCGACTGTAACTTGGCTAAGCCCTCTGGTAGATACATAGTTACTGTTGTGTGTTTGCCTGTACCGAGAACTACTAAAGAGAACAGAAGTGATGAATGACGATGACCGTGACACAACCCCCACCACCGCGCCCGTCTACTCACGCGCAGAGGGTTGCGGCGCGAATAGAAACATTGTCGGTCGAAACACTAATAAAACGGTTGGTGATAAATCTCGTATTTATAACAACGATACTTTTATACATACACTAGCTGCTGCCCGCAGCTTTAGATGATTGGTTTTTCTATATAATATAACCTTTCTTCTGCGCAGTCCGATAAAAAGTAGCCTATGTCCCAATTCTGGTCATAATCTATTGTATGTATACCAAATTTCATGGAAATCGGTCCCGCCGGTTAGTCGCGAGAACGTAAAAAACAGGCAGACAAAGAGAGACAGAGTTACTTTCTAATTTATAATCTTAGAATGGATAGATACATACATACCATGCTTATATTTTATTTTGTACGTGTGTCGTGTTCCTTCTGGCTTTGCCGTAGTCAGGTAAAAACTAAGTTTGGTCGAACCTCTTCTACTAGAACTAAGCTATGAAAATAAAGCGATCCTATCGATCTTTCTCATCTATCGTGTCCACTGGTAAGCTAATCTATTTTAGAGTAGTACTTTGCCGCTACAATAGCGTTGGGCGTGACTTTGTTGAGGCCATACCTTGTGCAGGTGGTAGGACACAAGGGACTCCACACTCACATTCAGTTCGAGAGGAGTCTCGTATACCCCAATTACACAGGCTTTGACTGCAGCGGCCAATTTGGGACCAGAGTTTGTCCATTGATCTCCAGACTTGCCAAGGCAGATCATGACCTGTGGTGGTCATGATCCTATCGATGGGTTTGATACATATCCATAACTTAGAAACGTAGCACATTTCTAGTAGAAAGGCAGACAAGTCTCAGAAAATATCTTACCACTGAGTATTAAAACTACTCAGTTTAAGCAGAAACAAAGCGCTTAGTTTTATATCCACTAACCCTGAAAAAATAAATAAATATTTAGCACTGTGATAAATGAAAAAGCAGAAAATATCGGAATAAAAAAGCCTAAAAATACTCAGCTCAATTGCCTTTTCGTGTTTCTATTGTCCACGGAACAATCAGCTTTATTCGTCTACTACACGGTTGGCCGTAGCTTACGACCGATTAAAGATCTATCATCATTATCATTGACATGTAAAACGGTACAAAAACAATTTTAAAAAAGCATTAATTATTTTATTGTAAGGAAATTTTAACTTAGGAATGAAGGTAAGTATATAAATACCATAGGGATTGTATTAAAATGTATCTGCAGTTGGCATTGGAAGAGTAGTGGAAGAGGTGGGTGCGCTTCTGAAACAATATAAGGCAAGCTTTCTTATCGTGGAAGTTCTATTTCTGCCGCCAAGCTGCATTGTTGTGTTTCGATTTGAAGGGTATGGTTGCTGGTGACATTACAGATACATGAGAATTAACACCTGTATTCCTCAAGTTAGTAGATGCAGGGCAGTGCATTGTAAGGCAGGTTTCTAAGGTGCCTGACCTACGAGGCAATATTTTGCTATAAGTGTTGGTTACTACTCAACATGAGATAATATTAAAGTTACACAAATAAAACATATTATAAATTAGATATCTTCCCTATAGATTGGGCAGATATAGCACAGAATCATAATGTTTGACAAAGCAGTGCCTTTGCTCACCAGTATAACAGTAAATGGCTAAAAATATTTTAAATTAAAATTAAATAAATTATTTATTCAACAACAAACTTCACAATTTCACAACAAAAAATTACAATGGTTTACAAGGTATAATACAATTCAGGGTGGAAAACATAGGTACCCAAACTAGGATTGACCTGTATGATGGCATACTTATACCTCCCTCCGGACTATGCTTCACAATGGAATGATCAGTAAAGATAAGATAAGATATTTTAGATAACAAGTAACTTTTAACAAAAATATAACCAACTTAACCAAACTACTAAACTGTTTTTGATAAAATTTCTATGAGACCAAAACAAATCCTTTCAAATAAAGAAAGAATTTTCCAAATCGGTTGATAAATGACGGAGTTCTGAGGTTACAACATAAAACCAAATTGCGTCCCTATAAAATTTGAGAGTTGCCTAAATAAAGATTTCGACGAATTGAAAACCTACTCCTTTTTTGAAGTCGATTAAAAAGTAAAAATTCTTTATTGTATACCGTACTTACAATTAAAATAACTGAAACCTAAGTTAAGCATACTCGCACAACCATAAACCACTTTAACCGGACGTGTAGTAACCATCTATTCGGACAAAAGCTTTGTTTGTCATTGACGACCACCATGGCGCAGTGGGCAAATAGCTGGCAGAGACGCAGGAGGTTGCGGGTTCGATTACCATCGTGGAACAAATGTTTGCATTATCTATAGATATTTGTTGTGGGTCTGGGTATTTTACTAACTATGAAGCATGTATTGAAGCAGAATTTACACAAATAGTTTTAAGTGTTGTAATAATTATGTATGTTAGTCACTAAGATATTATATTATATAAATTGAACCCGATAATAACAGAGGTTTCCGACCCTACAGATTTCTAATGTTTTACATTAGCCCACTTGATAGTGCCATAACTGATAGAATACATGCATGTTATTTTTTATGTTAATAATTATTTGACCCGGCGAACTTCGTACCGCCTTGAGATATATATATATATATATATATATATATATATATATACAACATATAATACAACTAATACGACCTATATATATATATATATATATATATAGGTCGTATTAGTTGTATGAAATATAGATTATACCATTTATAACTCAAGAACGGCTGTACCAATTTTGATGATCTTTGATTTGTTGGATTTTTTCTCCGCCCCGAATAGCAAAGTAACAATTAAAATATCAGAAAAAAATCACACAAAAAGAAATTATAAAGAAAATTCTTTTTCTCATACATAATTCTGGCCGATTGACAATTCTACCGGGGTGACGTATATTGGCAGCCCACGTCATATTCATCTCAAGGCGGTACGAAGTTCGCCGGGTCAAATAATTATTAACATAAAAAATAACATGCATGTATTCTATCAGTTATGGCACTATCAAGTGGGCTAATGTAAAACATTAGAAATCTGTAGGGTCGGAAACCTCTGTTCTTATCGGGTTCAATTTCGAATCCGAGAACGCTATTTTGTAAACTGTCAACCTTTGAATCCATGTAACGGAAAGGTATCACAGATTAATGTTCAATCTGAAATAGGTTTAATAACGTTTTGGATTCGAAATCAAATCCGGCAAAAACTGAAATTTCTAGTCCACATAGTACGAGCTTTACTTAGTTTTGAGCTTAGATAGCGCTAAGTGAAATGTTCAGCTTAATTTTTTTTTATTAAACCAGCTGCCCCGGCCCGGCTTTGCACAGATTATTATATTTATTTATTTTTATCTTCTGAACCCTGAAAAATATCGAAATAAAACATACACTTCAATTTAATTTAAAGGTTGCCTGGAAGAAATCGCTTTCAGCGATAAGGTCGCCTATTATACTACATTTAGCATTAATTTGTTTTTTAAGTATTCCCGGTGTACAATAAGGCATTATTCTATTCTAAGTAAAAAAACTTGTTATAATCCTTAAAATTTTCATTGAATTCCATTGAGTAATTTCGGAGCCTATTCGAGAAAAACTTTTAGACGGACTGACAAACAAAGATTTACTAAACGGTCATTTATGATTAGGCATCGGATAAATAGTCGCTTTTAATAATTGGCGTTTATTATGAAATCATAGACAAACCCTTCTATATTAATTTGACCTCCGTGGCGCAGTGGGCGAATAGCCGGCTAAGATGCAGGAGGTAGCTGGTTTGATTCCCGCCGCGGAACAAATGTTTGCATGATCTACTGATATTTGTTCTGGGTCTGGATGCTTGCCTATTTATTATTATGAGTATGTATTTACAAAAAAGTATTATGTAAGTATTTTATCAGTTATCTGGTTTCCATAGTACAAGCTCTGCTTAGTTTGGGCTAGATTTAATCCGTGGATGATGTCGTGGGTCATGCACTTATTTATGTAACTACTAACACACTAAATAAATTTAAAAAATTATTGCTGGACATTTCACACAGCGCTATTTAGCCCCAAACTAAGCACAGCATGTACTATGAGAACCAGATGACTGATAGAATACTTATATGCTCTTTTTTGTAAATACATACTTATAATATTAAATAGAAAAACATCCGGACCCGGAACAAATATCTTTAGATCATGCAAACATTTGTTCCGCGGCGGGAATCGAACCCGCTACCTCCTGCGCTCAGCCGGTTATACGCCCACTGCGCCACGGAGATCCTCGTAACTATGTTTTACTTCATAATGTATGACTGTTTATCTTCCCAAATAAATAAAATAAAAAAATAAAATAGATAGCGCTACATATGTGCAATGTCCAGCAATATATTTTTTTATTATTATTATAGATTGTGATTAGGTTCCGATAAATAATGCTGAATTTTTACGACCCTGTTCAAAAATGAAGTTTTGGGGTGTATTTTTATTATCTAGATTAAACCTGAACACCGATGCAGAGGTAATAAAATGGGGTTTAAAAACGGTCATAAAAATTTGATGAGTGTAATGAAGCGAGATAGGTATGTCAGAATTTTAAAGAACCTCTGCCGATGGTACCTATGCCATAACTGAATCCTTCCTCCGGCATAATTGAATCATACATACCATCATCATCAAATCTGGTACAGGCCTTCCCCATAGATTTCCAGAGTGACCGATCTTGTGCGGCTTCACCCAACGACTCCCAGTAATCTATAACAGGTCTTCTTTCCATCTGGTGGGGGGATGTCCTATGCTGCGCTTTCCAGTGTGCGGTTACATTTGTAAAATAACTATAAAATTATGTTTAGGTGAGGGGTCGATAAGTAGGTATCTAAATCAGGTGTAGCGACTCGAGTGTCTCTAAGCACCGATACAAACCTCTAAGGTCTTACAGTGCTTTATGTATTACTGTAAGTATGTACACACGGCTACACCTCAAGCTATACCTTTCCAGCCTATGCTGACCTCTCATTGTACGGAAAACCTACACAATGCGAGGTCAGCATATACTGGAAATGTATAACTTGAGGTGTAGCCGTGTGTACCTTTTTGTCAAAAAAATAAATACTGTACAAAATACACTCAAGAACCTTTCTGCCCCAACGGCCGAACACTAATCCATACTAATACTATAAATGCGAATGTAACTCTGTTTGTTTGTTTGTTTGTTAGTTTGTTACCTTTTCACGAATAAATGGCTAAACGGATCATAATGAAATTTGGCAAGAAGATAAATTATATCCTGGGGGAGGTCATAGGCTATCTTTTGTCTCTAAAAATAATCTTGAAGGGGCTGACATAGGGGTTGAAAGTTTGTATGGGCCATCCATAATTCCTCAAGGTAGGAATCTGAAAATTAATATTTAGGCTTTTGATAAGAAATAAAGAAATACATATTTCAAATTTTTTGCAAAATCATCCCTAAAGGGGTAAAGTAAAGGGTTAAAATTATAAGCTATTTTTTAGATGCACTCCCTATGATAGATTGTGAAAATATTGGGATATAGGTTACTTTTTACCCGACGGCGCAGGAGGAGGGTCATGTTATTATGTACAAACCACACGTGCGAAGGTACGGGCGGGTCAGCTAGTATAATATAAAGTATGCTATATACTTATGTATATCGGTTTTTTTTTAATATAAATTATAGGCTAGCGTTTGACCATTATCTCGCCTGATGGTAAGCGATGATGCAGTCTTGCCTAGAAGAAACCTATTCCCTCGCGACTTGTATATCCCTAGGTTGTAGTTATCAGGAAACACAGACTTAGGTAAGGCGTTCCACTCCTTGGCGGTGCGCATAATAAAGGTGGAAGAGTACCGCTTTGTGCGTATGGGAGGTATGTCTACCATGTAGCGGTGGCGTACCGCGGAGCGTCTGGTTGTCCGATGATAAAATGGGGATGGTGGGATCAGGTTTTTTTTTTTCTTTTATTAATGAGCTTAATCACAATGGCAATTATGTCGCTCAGTTGTTACAACAAAAATACATTACTAACGAAACAAATAGGTAGATAATATATTGAATTAAAGCTCAACTGATACCATCAATGATCTGAGTTGAACTTCAACTCATAAAGCATAACTAAATATTTAATTTTATCTGAAAGTGGATTTGACAATATAATGTTGCAATCAGCAGATTCTTTCAGAAATTGCTTACAATTATTAGATCGATATGCCTCGTTAAGGGCACACTCCATCAAGACATGCATTAAGTCATCCGGTACACCGCAGAGGTCACAGTTCGGTGACGGGGGATCAGGTTGAAAAACTCCGCAGCACACTCTCCGAATTGTCTCCGATAAAAACCGAGAGGTAGGTAGGTACAGGTAATTTACAGAGTAAACACGTATCATGCAATAATAAAACATATTATTATGTGAAGTGGGAGTCCCTACTCTTAACAATTTTTAACTAGGCCATACCAAATATGTACAAGAGGAGTAGCAAGCTGAAGTGGCAATAGGCGGGGCACATAGCTAGAAAAGTTGATGACCGTTGGGGCAAACAGATCCTAGAGTGAAGACCGCGCACTAGAAAGCGCCCCCCAGCTAAAAAAATACCTGATGCAAGTTACTGGAAGCCGTTGGGAGGAGGCCGCACAAGATGCTCTGGAAATTTATGGGCAAGGCATATATTCAGCAGAGGACTTCGTGTAGCTGAAATAATTGTAATGATGTTCAAATATGAATATAACTGCAAGCACATACCGCTTTAAATCTAACATGAAAAAAAAAACAAAAAAGGATTGTGTGGTTTTATGCAACCACGGTAAAAGTGAAACTTTGTTTCACATTATAGACATTTAACTAAAAATTTACGTTGGCACAAATGAGTAATAGTCTATATCTACACGGTCAGCTGTTGCGAACTATAGGCGCCGCCATATTGGCCTTGGCTGCTCTGACGAGCGTCTTTCACTTTATTCCTACTCCGCGGCAGACCGTCACGCGACATGCAACATACAGACGAAAAAGTTTACGACGTTAAAGACGATGTAATAAAAGTTTCACTTTAATAAGTAAAATAACAAAGTTTATTTATAAAACTAATTCAACAACAAAGGAAACGAAATAAACTTATTATAAAACTGGGCTAACTTACAAACGCAATTAGACATTTCCAGCAACAAGTCATAATTTTACAGAACAATCTAAACACGCCCGTACAATTGTTCCACTACGTTTTTACAGCTTAAATACTAGCAAGTTTTATTGAATTGTGCTTCAAGTTGGATTCGTGGTAACAGAATTTTGATGCCTCGAATCCTACTTGATCCCAAAAAAGTCGAAGGCAACCCTCAAATTTTATAAGGACGCAATTCAGTTTGAGTTTTACCTCAGAACTCCGTCATTTAACAACCGATTTGGAAAATTCTTTTTTATTTGTAAGGATACCTAGGTGGACTAAGATCTCCACCAACTGGCAACCTACATGAACGACGGCAACGAGGCAGACCGCGAAAACGTTGGCGCGACGATCTGGATGGGTTCCACATGTTGGCATCCCTGACCAACACAGATGGCAACATTATTGTAAAATTAAATTATCTATGAAAGACTCGGGCCTTTCCGGTCAGTTCTAAGATGTCGATGAAAAAGATGTCACCCGGACTCGTGGTAGCGAACTATGTGTGCTCTGAATAAACGTGATTAAATGGTGCTCAAGTCTTTATTATCAAACTCAACCTCGACGAGCCAGCCAACAACACCCGGCTGCACACATTGGTCCTTCGAGCTTCTCAAAAAAGGATTGGGCGCGATAATCAAGAACAGCGACACGTGGTGAGACTCAGGTTACATACGTACCTAACCTGCGAAAAAAGTCTTCCACGCACGAGTACTGCGATCAAGACTGGAAAGAACCTGCTACAAGCTTTCTACAATCGTCCTGCAAAAAGAGGAGAAATCGCAATATCGACTTTCTTCTCCAGTGGCGAGGCGAGGCTCAGGTTTGACACCATCATCGTAAGTGTAAACCATCAATTGTTTATTCAGCTACATCAAGCACACAATTTCTACAAGTAATTTGCAATACTTTGCAACAAAGAGTCGAAGAAATTACGTCCATACGTATCGTCATCGTTCTCAAACCAAATTACCAAATTCTTGCTACGTCAAATCGCCATTTTTCATACACGCAATATTTCCCGTGTGTGGCAAGACAAAGAAGAAAATACGTGCAAGCGAGGAAACAGAACGAGACGCAAGACATCAACAAAAATTTTAAAGTTCCGCGCCACTTTGACGCGTCTTCATCAGCGTAGGCGCAAATAGCTGCGAACCAATCAGCTTCCCTGTCATCGAGTGACAGCTGTCAACGCTGCAACGTGATTGGACAATGTCTAACTTCCGGAATTATTTCAAGCAACCAAACGAGTGTTTGTGATAAACCACGCAAGCAGCCGCCATTTTATTCCGTGTTGTTTATTCAAAGACAAGTTCAGTTCAATTCACCAAATAGATTTTTATTGTGAAAATAAGTGCTTTAACCATATTAATAAGTAACAAATTGTATTTTAGATTAGAAACTATAGTGAGAAAGCAAGTTGTATTATAATGTCTGACGATAAAACTCTCAAACATTTGAGGGCGTCTCGTGGCTATGCCAAGGCGTCCCTTACAAGGCTTCACCAATTTGTACAGACCGAGCGTGATTTAGAATTAAGTACGCTAGCATCATTGCAGGCAAAAAGATCAAGGGTTTTAGAGATCTTTAGTGAATACGAGGGGTATAATAAACAAATCCTGGCATTTGTTGATCAGGACAACGAAGATGTCGCAGATTGCGAAACAAAGTATTTCACTGTGTTGTCTGCGCTAAACGAGGCAATAAAGGCAAAGTCAACTCCGAGTTCGGATACGGGAAACTCAGCATTTCGTACAAAGTTACCTAAAATTGAGATCAAATGTTTTGACGGCAGTAAATACAGTGAGTACACCCCATTTATTAACTTGTTTAGGGCAATCATCCATAAAGACAGGTCGATCGACAATATTCAGAAGCTATATTATTTAAGATCCTTTCTGCAAAAAGAACCTTTTGATATAATCAAAGATCTCCCTTTTGAGCCTGGTAGTTACGATGAAGCGTTGAGGCTTCTTGATGAAAGATACAATCATAGATTTAAAATTGTAAATGAACACATAAACTCACTGCTTGATATAAATGCTCTGGTCAAATCTACTCCGATTCTTTTGAGAGGTTTTGTATCACTTGTTAAACAATGTTTAGCGAGCCTTAAAAATCTTCAAGTAAACACGGAAACTTGGGATCCTATTATATTGTCCATTTTGTTCCGCAAATTAGATGCATATACGTCCCGGGCATACCAACTTGAGCGAAGCACTGACTACGATCCAACAGTGTTGGATTTTTTGTTGTTCATGGAGAAGAGAGCCTTAGCGTTGGAGAATGCTGAGCCGGTGACGTCGAGCAAGCCTACCAGGACAGTAGTGAACATCGGTGCAGCGGCACGAGCAACTTCTTGTGTACAATGTAAGTCCAACGACCATAAATTATTTGCATGCAATAAATTCAAAGCGCTGCCTTCTGGAGAAAGAGTAAAGTTTTCCAAGGAGAAAGATCTGTGCAATGTGTGTCTCAACACTCACTCCGGCAAATGTAAATTTCATTTTCGATGCAATATTTGCAAACAAGCTCACAACACATTACTGCATGATGAGCCATCACCAAGGCCGGTCACACTGATGTCAAACACACAGGCTGACAAGGTTTTGTTACCTACTGTAAAAATAAAACTTTATTCTCAGAATGGAACTGAAGTACATGTAAAGGCGATCTTGGACTCCGCATCCCAGGTATCCTTGGTAACAAGTAAGGTGATAGATGTTTTAGGTATAACTCCAAACAAAGACAGTACAACCATTGTGGGGGTCAGCAACAAAAATAATATTGCTAAATATTCTGTACCCCTAGAAGTTTTCTCACTGTCATCCCCTTATAGGGTGACCATAAATTGTCATGTGCTAGACAAAATAACATGCAAAATCCCACAATTTAAAGTGGACATGACGTCTATGACCATTCCATCTCAATTGACGCTAGCTGATGCTGATTTTCACATCCCGTCTGAGATCAATATGCTGATTGGAGCCGATATATTTTTCCAGGTGCTGCTTCCGGAGCAACAAGCCACTATACAGCAACGAGCTTCGCAATCTAAGCAGCAGAGCCCGCAACCATGCTTCATCAACACAAGGTTTGGTCACGTCATTGCTGGGGCTTTGCCACAGCCTGCAAATAGGAACACAAGTAAGGTCTCACTTTTATGTTTAGATTGTAAGTCAGATCTTGATGAAACTTTACAACAATTTTTTGAAACTGAAAAGGTTCCTGAAACTTATTCTGAAAAAATATCAAAAAATGATTTATGTGAAAACATTTTCCAAAGCACAACTGTGCTAGAAAATAACAAATTTCAAGTGAATTTGCCACTAAAATTACCAATGAGCGAAATAAACGATTCTCTTGGTAACTCATTTGAGTTTGCTTACTATAGATTCCTCAGTCTTGAACGAAGGTTACATAAAAGTCCTAACTTGCTTTCGGAATATAAAAAATTCATAAATGAATACACTGACTTAGGACATGGCCACTATATTGATATAAATTCTATAGATTTTCAAAACGAACCTTGGTATTTCATGCCCCATCATGCTGTCATTAACGAAAATAGCATTACTACAAAAACGCGCGTGGTTTTTGATGCTTCTATGCAAACTGATAAGAAAGTTTCTCTGAATGATCTATTGCTAAATGGTCCTATTGTGCAAAAAGAGCTGTTTGACATTATGCTTTTATTTCGCTTGGGTGAATACACTATTTCCACGGATATACGCCGCATGTTTCGCTGCGTGAGCATTAATCCTTCGCACGGTAGCTTGCAAAACATACTGTGGAGAAGCAGTGTAAACGACAATATTAAGTGTATACAGTTAGATACGGTCACATATGGTCAAAAAAGTTCAAGTTTTCTAGCCACACGCTGTTTATATGAGCTTGCTACCAAATATAAGGATGAGTTTCCATTAGCCTGTTATATAATAAGAAACTGTATGTATATTGATGACGCTTGCTATTCTCATTCTGATATCCAAATGGTTATTAAGGCAAAACGGCAATTATGTGAATTACTGGGTAAAGGTAGTTTTTATACCCATAAGTGGGCATCGAATTGTCAAGAAATTTTAAAGGACATATCCCCAGACAAACAACAGTTTGATGATTTGGATTTACAAAAGAATAATTTGTACATGAAAACATTAGGTCTTACACTCAATGTTTCTAAAGACTGCTTTGTGTTTTCATGCCCAGAACCTTTCCAAATTGAGTCTCCTACCAAGAGACAAGTACTGAGCTATATCTCAAAATTTTATGACCCTCTTGGTTTCATGTCTCCAGTCATCATGAAAGCAAAGGCTTTCATGCAAAAGCTATGGTGCGAAAAACTCGGTTGGAATAATGTCCTCCCGCAATCACTACAATCTGAATGGCTTTCCTTTGCTATGAAATTGTCTGTTATGCAACCTCTTTCTATAGATAGAAATATAAAAATACCTAACAATGCTGCTGTGCAACTGATTGGCTTCGCTGATGCTTCAAGCACTACTGGTTACGGCTGCTGTGTCTACCTTCGGGTGGTAGACGACTCAGGTAAAGCTTTAATTTCTTTACTCTGCTCTAAGTCTCGAATCAACCCCCGCGATAAAAAGTCACTCACCATACCGCGATTAGAATTAAATGCTATGCTTCTGCTAACGAAGCTCACGAACCGAGTCTATGATACTCTGAGCCTCAAAATAAAGATTGATAATGTCTATTTATTTTCCGATTCACAAATCTCGCTTGCATGGATAGCCACTGAGCCCATGAAACTCAATGCTTATGTTGCAAACAGAGTAAGGTTGATTCGAGAGCAGACCCCTAGATGGCGCTGGCTCTACGTGTCCACGAAAGAGAACCCTGCTGACTATGTGAGCAGAGGAGCTGATCCAGATGAGCTGATAAACTGTGAGTTGTGGTGGATGGGTCCACAGTTTCTACGGGACTGTAAATATAACTTTGAAAATGTCACCCCACCATTTTCCAAAGATGACTTGCCTGAAGTGAAGAAGAGCCTCACGATCTCTGACGCTAAGGTATCTCTTATCGCTCAACCGAAAGTCGATTTCTATAACTTTCTCAAAAATTATTCGGATCTTAATAAAATGACGCGTATTATGGCATACGTTCTGAGGTTTTGTCATAATATAAAAAGCAAAACTGCGCGAATTGTGGGTACTTCGCTATCATCTCTCGAATTACAAACCTCTCTACACAAAATCATTCATCATGAGCAGAGTATTTACTTCAAGGATGAGATAAATAGTTTATCTTATAAAGGCGAAAATGTCAAAGGTTCATTGAAACATTTGCACCCGTTTTTAGACGGCAAAGGTATGCTAAGGGTAGGCGGTAGAATCGAGCATGCAAAGGTATCATTCTCGCAAAAACACCCTATCGTACTTCCTAAAGAATCTCGAATCACTGATCTTATTGTAACCCATGAGCATATTAGATTGCTACATGCAGCACCTAGGTTATTGTTATCTAGCTTAAATCAGAAATACTGGATTATAAATGGTTACAAACATGTAAAAATGTTGATACATAAATGTTTACTTTGTTTTAGAATGAAAGCTGACTGCGCGAGACAGCTAATGGGTTCCTTGCCACCTGAAAGAGTAACAGCATGCCGTCCGTTTCAAAAAATTGGCATAGATTTCGCGGGTCCCATAACTGTCAAAAATTCGCGCGTGCGACGAGCTATACAGACCAAAGGATACATATGTGTATTTGTCTGCTTCGTCACCAAAGCCGTCCATCTCGAGCTTTCATCAGATATAAGTACAGACTGTTTCCTGGCGTGCTTCAAACGCTTTATAGCGCGACGTGGCTTACCCACAGACGTGTTCTGCGATAACGGTGGTTGCTTCAAAGGTGCAAGGAACGAATTAGTTCGTTTGTATGAGCTTCAGGCTTCTCAAGATCATCAGACACAAGTGCTGAATTATGTAACGCAACAAGGTATATCCTTCCATTTTACTCCCAGTTACTCACCTGTGTTTGCTGGCCTTGCTGAGGCAGCTGTAAAAAGTATGAAGTTTCATCTTAAGCGCATAATTCAAAACTATGTACTCACATACGAACAGCTAAATACTATTTTATGTCAGATAGAAGCTGTCTTAAATTCAAGGCCTATATTACCTGTAACAGCGCAAGATATAAACGATTTCAGTTACCTTACTCCAGGGCACTGGCTAGTAGGAACTGCATTAACTTCTTTCCCTGAAAAATGTGTTATAGATATCCCTACGAATAAGCTTAAGTTTTGGGAACTATGTAATAAAGTTAAAACTCATTTTTGGAATATTTGGCACAAATATTACCTGAATGTTCTTCAGTCTCGTCCAAAGTGGCGTGACAGTGTACTCAATGCCAAGGTTGGAGGTTTAGTCATACTAAGGGAGCCTAACTCCCCGCCCCTAACATGGCCCATGGCCAGAATTGTAAAGGTCTATCCAGGCCTAGATGACAAAGTTCGAGTTGTGGATGTTATCGCACCCAACAAAAAGATCTATAAAAGATCATTGAGCGGTATATGTATATTGCCTCTAGATTAAGAAATTTAATAATAAGAATCTAGCATAAGAAAATGTAGTATACATCTATGTTAGCTACTTAGAATAAATAAAATGGTTTAGTATACCTGTATGCAATTTCTAGATTAAGTAAATAAAGTACCTATGTGCTATCAAATTAATGTAAAAGTAAGCTTTATTACTTACCTACAGAATCACAAAGATAAATACACAAAGCATATTCTTTAAGTAAAAGGTGTAACAAAGAAAACAGACTGTATTTTTTTAATGAGTCTTTATTCATTTAAATATTGTAATACCAATATGCTGGATGGTATATAAACTACCTATGGTTTTTCAGGTTAATTTAAATTCTTGTTTCTTAAAAATTATCTCCCGCCCCCAGCATGTTGGCATCCCTGACCAACACAGATGGCAACATTATTGTAAAATTAAATTATCTATGAAAGACTCGGGCCTTTCCGGTCAGTTCTAAGATGTCGATGAAAAAGATGTCACCCGGACTCGTGGTAGCGAACTATGTGTGCTCTGAATAAACGTGATTAAATGGTGCTCAAGTCTTTATTATCAAACTCAACCTCGACGAGCCAGCCAACAACACCCGGCTGCACACACCACTCTGACTGGCAGGAGATTTCTGGAGAACGCAAGGAATGGAAGGAAATGGGGACCTTTGCCTGCAATGGGACAGTATAGGTTATTGAAAAAGGATACTTACATATTGGTCTAATAGAAATTTCATCATAATCAGTTCAGTAGTTTGTTTAAGTTGGTTATATTTTTGTTAAAACGTTACTTCTAAAATAATAGGGAGGGTTGATCTGCTATTACCGAATGTAAGGTAACTGTGATACTGTTTAGATATAGCGTATTAGATTAATTCTGTAAAGTTATATTTAAGTGTAAATAAACGAATTTGAATTTGAATTTGAATTTGTGAGTGCTTTACAGTGAAACAGGAAGATTAAATATTTTAAGCGAATGTTCAGCAGGGACTGTTTAGTATAAAGCCAGGTGTATGTTTAGCCAGGGAACAGTCGCTAGGGAACTTGTTACGTAAAACATGTGCTCGTGGAAGTGGACGATTAAAACTAATGTTTGTGTGTGTGTGTGTGAACATAGATTTTATTGTATCTGTGCGATATGCTTGGTATGGTTTATTTTCAAGTTTTAAGAACTACAAAATGTTAGATAATAAATTTTTTTTTTTTTTTACAATTGAATGAATTAAAATAAGATTTATTAACAACAACATAAAATATTTATCTAGTGATTCTGTGAGAACAGTAGACTTCGCGTCCCAAGTCCAAAAAGCAATTTGCGCAACAAAATTAACGAAGAAAGTCCAATTTTAAATCCAATTTCAGGTGCTTGAATTTTCCAATAGGCTTACCTATGTAGACTTTCGAGCAAAATATTGGTATACGTTTTAGCGATTACTCGCGTGCCCTTGGTCCTAGGAAGTCTAATCTGGTGTCTACAGGTTCGTCTCGTGGAGGCGGAGAGGACTGCATAGTCTGATTGGTATTGGTAGGTATACATTTTCATCATCATTATCATCGTCAGCCCTTTTCTACAGCAAACTTTTATCCTTTTCATCCCTATTTTACGCACAATCAAAAATACTGATTGACAAAAAAAATTAAATAAATCCACGAACTTGTGTGTAAATTTTCGTCAAAATCGGTTTGAGAAATGCGACTTGCAGGCGAAAACAGACAGACAGAGAGCTGGGCAAAAGCATTTTTGGCCAATCTCGAAACTGAGACGCTTCGCTTGCTATGCACATATATGGAAAAAATAAAATTGTACTATCTTTAATCTTAATGTTACAAAATGGATCCTAGTAACATAGCATGTGGGTTGTTATAAGGCTCGCTGGTCTTCCGTTAGGATATAATTGAATTTGAGTAAACGACTTTACCAAATTATAAAATAAAATATTAATGAAAATTGTAACAAAAAATAGAAACGAACCAAAACGAGGCATAAATAATCTCTTACCTCTCTAGTCAAAACTAGGTTTGACCGATTAGCGCAGTCAAAATTGGTTTTGACCGGTTATGAGTTTTGACTGTGACATTAAACTAGTATGTGTGTTCAACGTACCAGCAATCTAGAAACCTCTTCCCGTCCCTCACGGAAGTACTCATAAAAATCAAGGAGTTTTTCCAGAGCCTCTGTTTAATTGGTCTTTCTCTCAGTTTAATTGGTTCGTCCGTTTTTAAAGTAGGTTCTGTACGAACAATGCGGGTGTGGGATAGCGAAATGAAATATCTGTAATGGCAGTGAAATGTCATCAATTTTTCTTGGTGAACAAGTCAGAAGTTTGTTCTCTGGTAGGTAATTGATTGTGATGACAATTGCTTACCATCAGGTGAGATTGTGGTACGTAGGGAGTTTCTCTACGAGATCGAATCAGAAATGAGAATATTCGTAGACGAACTAAAGTCACCGACATAGCACAAAGGATTAGCAAGCTGATGTAGCAGTGGGTAGGACTCATAGCTCGAAGGACTGACATAACTGGTAGGTATATTTAAAGTTTTATTTGATCGATCGAAGCGAGATCTCCAAATCAACTTACGCAAATCGGCGTTGTATGTATGTTTCTTTGAGGATAACTTTCGAAGCGAATCGTGAAATTTGATACAAAGGTAGTTATGGCATAACTTTGGTGTGACTAAATGAGCTAAAAATGTTGGGGGGTTGCTGAGATTTTTGGGTTCAAGAGTGGTCAAAAAAAATTAAAATGAGACTATTAAGTCAAGTTGGACGTCAAATGAATGGTCTTTATTAGTACATTTTAACTCAGTTTTTAGTTTTAGAAAATATTTTGTAGTTTTTAGTTTTCGAATTCAGACAGGGTACACCACAGTGCTGTAATTTGGTATGAGTGTAGCTTAAGGAACACAAATATAGGCAAAAGTCTGAAATTCAGAATAACTGCAATTTGTACCAAGGTCAAGTTTTATCGGTAATATATTTTGTGGCACTATTTTGATAGTCAAAGATTATGAATAATATATTTTTGTTTTATGGAAGACTCGCGAGAACCACCAGTAATTAAACAGTTGCTTACAGATTTATCCAAAGCGCAAACTGGCTTAAAATTAACTCATAAACAAAAATCTTAAATAAAACTTAAATATACCCAGGGACACTAATATAGAACTAATATTATCATAAATATGTCAACATGTTGGAACTCTTGTAGGTACTATCCAGTCCCGGTCTGTGCCACGCATGACCAAACAGGTTCTGCCTAAGCTTTATGCTCCAGGAATGGTGAAGTGCACTTTAAAAATAAACCTACTGAGTCTTACACGAAAACAAATTAAACACTGTGTAGAGCGTGTTTAAAAAAAATCCTATAAAAAAACTTATGGCCGAGCCTAAGATCACAGGCGAAATAAAATCTCCTAGATTACGCTGGCTCGGTCACGTTGAGCCAATGGGGGACTATCGTACTGCCAAACGTGCTTACTTAGGACTGCCAGTCGGCTTACGACCAGTCCGGCGACCCAGATATCGCTGGAAGGATGAGGTGGAGAAAGACCTTCGCGTTCTACAAGTGTTAGACTGGCAAGAAGTGGCGCAGAATATGGATTTTTTTTGTGGTTACTGACTATTTTACATCTTAATCCTCAAATCAAACTAACATTATAATAATTGGAATAACTTAACAGTCCCATTAGTTTAATCTACCTAATAATCTCAAAATTATAGTTTCGTAACTTTGAAATATTTTTTCGTTACTAGGTATTTGTAAAAAGTTGAAATCTCGTTCGAGTGCGCAATTATCGAGTCATTGAGTGAAACTCGACGGGCGCCGGCTTTCAAATTATTTTTTTTCATAAACTTGTAATTACTCTCTTTTAATGAAACAGTAGTTTTTTAACGTGATAATAAGTGATTACTATTTATAATGAAGAAGAAAATCTACTCGTAATGAAGCGTTCGTAGGGGCTTGCTTAAGTCGTTCTTATCAGAACTGTACAGTAAGTTACGCTATTAAAATAAACAATTAAATATTGCTGGGTATTTCACACAGCGCTATCTAGCCCTAAACTAAGCAAAGCTTTTACTATGGGCACCAGATAACTGATAGAATACTTATATCCTTTTTTTTAATATATACTTATAATACATAGAAAAACACCCAGACACTGAACAAATATAAATAAATAAATATTGCTGGACATTTCACACAGCGCTATCTATCCTCAAACTAAGCAGAGCTTGTACTATGGAAACTAGATAACTGATAGAACCCTTATTTACATTTTTTTTGTAAATACGTACTTATTATATATAGAGAAAAACCAGACCCGGAACAAATATCTGTAGATCATGCAAACATTTGTTCCGCGGCGGGAATCGAACCCGCTATCTCCTGCGTCTCAGCCAGCTATACGCCCACTGCACCACGGAGGTCGTCAATATCGTCGTATTGGTTAGTTAGTTAGGTTCAAATGCTTTTTATTTAGTGTTATCCGACACTTATTCGTTATTTCGAGCTACGCTGCCGACTACAACTGCCGACTGTCACTGCCGACTGCAACTGCCGATCGCAACTGCCGATCGCAAACTGCAGAAAGTCTTACTGAATATTATTCAATCTGTTAAAAAGTGTTGGCAACTTTGACATTCCGCAGTTGCCGTCGGCTGCGTAGCTCGGAATACTAACTTTTTGGGAAATCCTAAGATTTTTACAACCATCTCTAAATTTCCAAGTCGAAACACTTGAATGCACTTACTTCTTGATACGAAGATGAGCTGTCAATGGCGTCAACTGCGGGGTCTGCGTATTTTTATAAATCATATTGGAAATGTGACCTGTGATTTAAATAACTCTTAGAACAAAACCAATTTAGATAATACTCTGAATGTTAGTGAAAGACAATGCCCAGAGTAAAATATTATGTTACTGACAGCTCACAACCTCTAGTATAACACATAACGAAGGTTAACGTGCGTTCGACGTTTTGACAGATGACTTAGTTTCAGGGAGAAAACAAGAGATTTCGGAGAAGGGAGTAATTAGCCTCAGGACCCTGGAAATAAATCTACCTATGGAAGAAGCCAGATAATACAAAAATAAATATAATAATAATAGTGTAGGTAGCTAAAATTGTAGGATATTTTATGTCCACCACTAAAATCAACTATGTCTATCTTCAAAGGTTTTGTGGAAGCAAACTCCTATTGGGGATAAGCTCGCCCTTGTATTCATCTTTTTAATATGCTTTATTGTCTGTTATCTATTTGTGTAGTGTAATTAAACTGCAACTCAAGTTTGATTTTCTTAGGATATTAACTCTAAGAAGTAAGTACTCGATTATGCAAAAGGTCTCTATGCATCGCTTCTTACCTAGTAACATATTTAAAGAAATATGCACCTAGTGCACAGGAAGTTTAAGTTTCAATATTGAAAACATAGATCAAATGTAGTTATTTTTTCTAGATCCAGCATTTGAATATTCCTTCATAATGGACAAGGGCAAATCACGTAAAAACAAATATCACAGAAATTGTGCAAATAGGATTGAATTGAATTGAACATAAATAAATATTGCTGGACATTTCACACAGTGCTATCTAGCCCAAAACTAAGCAGAGCTTGTACTATGGGAACCAGATAACTGATAGAATACTTATATACCTACTCTTTTGTTTGTAAATACATACGTATAATATATAGCGAAACAACCAGACCCGGAACAAATATCTGTAGATCATGCAAACATTTGTTCCGCGGCGGGAATCGAACCCGCTACCTTCTTCGTCTCAGCCGGCTATTCGCCCACTCCACCACGGAGGTCGTCAAATGAATTGAACATTAGTTTTTTAGATGTTTTTATTGGTTTTGACGGGTTTATAGATAGCAGTATCTGTAGATATATTCATATGTATTTATGTTAAAACGCCATGAACTGTGTAAACCAAAATTATAACGAATAACCAAAAAATTCAAAAGTCGTATTACCGAATATTTTAAAATCCTTTTTCTGTTAGGGCGTATTTACACAGTAGGCAGATTGTCGGTGTGAGTAATTTCGTAATTACTTTATATAATAATTGAAGTAATCTGTTTTATTTGTGTTGTTGATTTTGACAATTAAACGATATCTTTTGTATTCTATGAAAAAGAGAAAGTATGAGAGGAAAAAGTTTAATATTAGTAGATTTTATAAAATAACCTAGTGACAAGGTTCCGTGTACAAACTTTAAAGAAGTAAAAAACTACGCGTTGCTACTCGTAAGTTTCAGCTGGCGAAGTTTCGCTTTGTGTGTATTTGTCCTTGTGACGAATGATATAGACCAACCAATAAATACATAATTTATTCAAAATCAAAATACATAACGAATATTCGCTGTAGTCTGTCAATGTGACCGCGGCATAAAACTGTTTTATCTGCAAATTCATCCTTTGACTCCCGTTAGACTGATGATTGAAAACCCCAATTTCATTGTTATATCCACTCGCAAACTCGCAAAATGACAGATTGGTCTCGTTAAAATCGTAACCTGAGTTAAATAATGCTCCTGTCGTCATTGTACGCCCATTTATTAATGAGAGGGGCTCGAAGCCTTTGATAGGTTAGAATAGGAAGACAAATTGAAGCTTTTTGAATTTGGCTTATAAAACTTTGCACATAACTCTAAGTTGGTAAGTGAGTTATTATAATATATAAATAAAATACAAAAAAAAATCTTTCCTATTTTCCTGAAATTAGGTATTTTTTTATTTAACGTGACTTTTATAGTATTCTACAATTTCTCTGATTACTATTTTGATAGATACTTATGTTTGAATTAAGTTTATCTTCCGTGAATATTTTGGCTATGGATCGAAAAAACAACGATACATCTGGGTTCATTATAGAAGCCACTTAATAATATTTGTATAATATTATGGCCATTAGCAATACAGGCTGGCTGCGAGCTACGAACGGCTATTTACGAACGGGTCGAGACACTTTGGGTGCTTCACTTTTAGGTTAATAACGCTCCTTTTTATTCCTCCGCGATAGCATACAAAACTACAAGCCAAAAAAGAGAAGACAAAAAATAATAAAGTTTTTAAAGTGGTTTCTCGTACAATAACATCGAGGCACAGATGTTCGCTAAAACAAACCTATTGTAAACCCCAGCAGGATAAATAAAAACATGCGACCTTCATTCGCCAAATAATATTATTTTCGTACGTCAGCAATGTTACGTTCTCTTCTCGAACAAAAGACAAGGATAAAATAATAGTAGAAGCGTACAGACGCCTCACTACGATATCTCGTTCATCGAGATTTCGTTGGGTCTAGAAATAAACTAAAAAAAATATGGGTCAGGCACATCTTTAGATACCTGTCAAAACTGGCCAATCAACATTTTGATAAGACTTTAGTTACGCTCTTTTCACGTTTCGATGCGCAAAAACCATCATTTTCTGTCAGTGTGAAACTTGTTTTTACTGTGTTTTTATGTCTTTTCCTTTGTTGTTATTGTGTGTGATGTCATGTGGGTTCAAATAAATGTATTTTCTTTCTTTCTTTCAATTTCACCTATTAGAGGTGTGATTAATCTACGCGTCGTAACCTTCCGTTACTAAAGATAACTCAAAATACCAACCATATATGGTATTAGATAATTAAAAAAAAAATACAAAGTATAAAATACAAGTTCAAAATACTTCTTCTATGGCTTGCTTTTCGACGAGGGTTCTATGAGAGTAGATAACTGTTAAATTGATTCTACTTGTATAGTTATGTTTTATATAATTCAATAGTTTCCGCCCGTGGCTTCACACGCCTTGTTTGTCATTAAAAAGTAGCCAATGTTTTAATCCAGGGCATAATCTATTTATATACCTAATTTCATCAAAATTGGTACAGCTGTTATGGCGTGATTGAGTACCAAACGAGCAAATAAACAAACATCCAAATTGCGTTAATAATATTAGTGTAATTTTTATTTTAATACTCGTTCATATTGGACACTCGAAAGAGTTGTGCCAGAATCTTGTGTTATTTATTTTTTAATTTGTATCTTACACCAATGCCATTTTAACAATAGTCATCACAAGTAATCTCAGAGTGCACCAATGAAACATAGCGGAAACGTAGCCAAAATCAGCCGGAACGACATGGTAAATTAAAGGTAAAAGCAGGTGCATAATTGTTTTTTTTTTAATACACAAACATGACATAGAAGTTGTAAAAGAGACATAGGCTTGCACCAGACGGTTAACTTATAAATCTCCCGCGACAGCCTTCACGCTGTGTATCATCCTGAGACCGGTATAAATCATAGCTGAGCCTTCCGTGGCTTCGCAAGGTGGAATATTGGGATGTTTTTTTTTACCCGCTATTCTAGGAAAATGATAGGGGAGGTTGGTATGAGAAAGGTCTATGAATGATGTTATGAAAATAAATCATTATTTATCACAATCATCCGAAAGGCCAGTATGACGTCGGTCACTGCAATAAGAAGTTATGTTGAAGTTGTGCCATAACCGTATTACGTAAGCCAATTGCTGTCGCGTCGCTGTCACTGGTCAGGCCGTCCCTTACAAACGTGAGATATAGTCTGAAGTTGTGAAAGGGATGGCCTAACCAACGTGAGCAACGCGACAACAATTGCCCTGCGTAATAAGGGCACGAGTTCAAAAACTTCAATACCAAGGTAACCTATCGTACGAGCTATTAAGTATTCTATCAGTTATCTGGTTCCCATAGTACAAGCTCTGCTTAGTTTGGGGCTAGATAGCGCTTTGTGAAATGTCCAGCAATATTTATTTATTAATTTTATATTTAGCTTACTTTGCCGAAAAATGTTCACTGCTGGTTACAGGCTTCCCAAACAGACTTTCACGCCGAATCATCTAATTCTTATGTTATTGACTTATTTATGCTTCCGACAAATACAACCGTTTCCGTTTTTTACCGTTAGTGGAAAAAGGAAAAAAATTTTAATAAATTAATTGTCCAACCAAAAATATCCATTAAACTCTATCACGTAAAATAAATAAAGCTTTTGTATGACTTTAATGTAGACAAAATTGAAAACAACATAAAAGCCATTCTTTACACCTTTTGAATCCGCATAGCTATTTCAGCCTATTGGAGAACTCGATCATATGAATATTTTGCACGAGTGGCCTGCACCAACCGTTTGCAAACTACAAATGTCTAGAAAACTGAAATCACAAACACAATTTTCAGAATGCTAGGGCTTAAACACAAAGGAAAATATCTCAGAACTTGTCCTCAACTCTGCCCGTAAAACTGCTCTATCTTACAAAAATGTAGAAATTTTAAGAGAAACATTTTGTGTAAAACGGAAACAAAGCCGTCTAAACGACTTTTGTGAGCCAAAGGATGTGTTCTGTAGCGTGAAAGAAATATGACACTACATTTTTTGTATGGAGAAATTGTCACAGTCGAGAAGATATAATGAATACGAGCCAAATGTCTTAACTCGAAGTGTGGAGGCGAGAAATGGAGAAATACTGTCAGGAGACATAACAAGTAAATCGTGACCCGATTCGTTTTTGCCAAGTGCGTTTTCTTTTCTTTGACAATCGTTATCATAACGTGGGTAATGGTTTAGATTTAACTAGTGGTTCGCCCCGAACTGTGATCTCGCGAATCTCCCAAAATAAATATTATTCTTAGTGCGACTTGCACAACGATGCCTAAACATATTTAGTGGCTAAATATGATTTAAGGAGTTGTATAATCATACAAATACTTCAAACTTAAACATGTTTAGTCGCTAAATACGTTTAGTGATGTTTGTGTATGCCGGCTTTAATCTTTGACTAATAAATTGGTGTCACAAATTGCATAACCAACCTACTTGACCTACAGTTTCATTCAAATTAGGTGTAACGGGGGTTCTTGTTAATTGGTTAATTTTTTTGGGGAACAAATGACAGTTATTCTGGATTTCAGACTTTTACCTATATTTGTGTCACTAAAGCCTATATACCAAATTTCATGATGATCGGATAAACGCTACGAAAGTTATCCTCGGGCAAACAAACATACATACATACAACGCTGATTTGTTCAAGTTGATTTGGAGATCTCGCTTCGCTTGATCAAAAACTAAGAATAAATTCTCGAATTTTGTCTATTGATACTACAGTAATTTGATTACATTTTATATCCACTGTTATAATTACATAATAATTAGAGGATTATCTCTTTGTGGTAATAACCACAAAACAAATGAAACACTTTTTACCGCGTATTTGAAAAATTCCTCTATACAAAAATTAGTAAGGATTTTTTTAAACACGCGTTAAACTGTTGTTTATCTTTTTTATGGTAACAAGGTAAATGTTTTGATGCCTTCTTCTTTCAGCTTGCCTCCAATCTTTCTTAATACTTAATTTTATCTCGCAATTAAATCTCGTGTCACGGTTTTAATGGTCCTTCGAAATATCGACCGATTTTAATGAATTTTTTTTTTGTATATTTTGTAGGTATGTTTTTTTTGCCCTGCCCCCATTTGTTAATAGTGATTTTAATATTTTTGTATGAACAATATCAATATTATTTAACTGTCGTTCATTCACGTGAAGTCATTTACATAAAGTGTCGCGTCACTTTGACAAGAGTGTTTTATCTCTAAGTTCTCACGGGAACGGGAAATTTCAAGCATGCGAAGTCGCGGACGGGTCAGCTAGTATTAGATAAAATATTCAACGAAGCAAGTGGATTGACAGTTAGCATAAAAGTATTTTTACCCAGAAAATACAGAAATAGAAAAAATCATCAAAAATTCGCAACACTTTTTATAAAATTATGTTGTTACTCCGCTAACTTTACCGACGTTGTGTCGCTCCTAGAAAAAGAAACTACGAACAAAGTACGTCACGCCATCTGCTGCCTCATTTTATGTGGCTATTCTCTGCTGGAGGCCACGTGGAAATTATATCAAGCCTGTTTCACTCATTTTCTTTCCATCCAGGGACCCACTCAAGTACAGACAAAAAAAATCATCAAAATCGGTAAAGTCGTGCTCAAGTTATAGCGTGACCAAGAGAAACAGAGATTAATTTTTGTACATATAATTTAGATAGATATATAGATAACTTTACAAGCCCTAACCGGCAGATTTATCCATGATCACTTTAATCATATTTAATTTAAGACCTTATTTTGTAATTACCTTATGTTCATTATCATCATGATATTCATTTTAAGATAGAGTGTATGCAGTTGATTTTTGTATTTTTGTTTGAACTGTTTACAAATCCAGACCCAGACTTAGGCCCGTAAGGTCAATAGCTAAGATCTAAGCTAAAACTAGTAATTTTCTATGACAGTGATGGTTTAAGCTTAGAATTTTAGTTTAAACTGCTATTGATCTTACGGGCCTTAGTTTGACAACGGAAGTGAGCCGTTACTTGAAAATATAAAATTAGGGTGTCGAGTAGTGAGCTAAGAGTGTTTTTTTTATTTTACCTTAAATTCTGCTTTCTGCACTAGCCTGGACCGATTCGAGAAATTTTTTTTTTTTGTTTAATAGAGTATACTTCCTAGGGGGTCCCACTAGCATCAAGTCAGGATCTGATGATGGGATCCCAAAAAAATCAAGGGCAACCCTCAAACTTTATAGGGACGCAATTCGGTTTTATGTTTGTTATTACCTCAGAACTCCGTCTTTTATTAACCGATTTGGAAAATTCTTTTTTTAATCTAATGGATATACTTTTATATTGGTATCATAGAAATTTCATCAAAATCAGTTCAGTAGTTTCGTTCATCATCATCCACAGCCCATAAGTACCCACTGATGGGTGTAGGCCTCCCTTTGTTAACGCCACCCTTCCCAGTCCTGTGCGGCGCGCATCTAGAAGTTGCCCGCGATTTTCTTTATGTCGTCGACCCAGCGCGCCGACAGACGTTCTGGACTTCTTAGGTCTGTTCTTGGCCACCATTCCGACGTCTTGGACTTTCGTCTGGCGTCGGATTTCAGTATTAGGAACTCGATGCAGCAGGTTGATACCAATCATGGCACGCTCCATGGCTCTCTGTGCAACTTGTACTAGGTTGGTACTAGGAGCGCCTAGGTTTCGGTGTTGGCAGGACACATTGTTTATAAAGACGGATAGTTTCGTTGAGGCGGTTATATTTTTGTTAAAAAGTTAATTGTACATATAAACATTAACTATCCTAAATCTCACACTCCTCCAAGCAATATGCTAAAGGGGTATGAAGTTTTCTCTTCACGTATTAATAATGATCTCGCAGTGAAACTTCTGTACAGTTAACACTATCATTTCTTCTATAATGGTAGCCACGTGGGTATTATGTCCAATGTACTGAACCCGTGGCAAATCATACAGAAATATGAGCACCGAATGAACTGGATAAACTATGGCAACAGCTGCGTTTATAATGCAGGTCTTATGAGTAGGTGATTGTTTTGTTTAGATTAAATGCAATAGGGCTCAGTAATACTACGTGTTTTGTAATGTACGACATTAAATGAAAGAACGGGTAGGACTAGTAATGTTGTAAAATAAGTTTGTTTTTCAAATTCATTACAATAGATTTTTTGAAGCGAAAACTTCTTAATGCGCGTTTGGCATTTTTGAGATGAGAAAAAACCATTGAGCTCGTGATACTGTTACCGTGTTCGTTACCGTTACCGACACCTCTGTGTATAGCGCTAAATTTTTCACGTCTATCGACACTCCCTGAGTGTCACTTTTTTTTAAATTTAAGCAACCTAATTATCAAGTCCTAAAATATTCATAAAATATTCCTGAATAAAATAGATAAACAAATCATGTTCAGTCATCGTGTAAGTAAACCGAAGCAGCATCGTTAAATAGGCGCCGCCGATTTACGTTAAATTTTTTTTATTGGAAATGTATCGATAACTGGATAAATATTCAATGTAACAGTATTAAACCCACCTCTAAAATCAGTTAATACGATTCCAGATGTGTGTTTTAAATTAATGTCGTACATAACAAAACAGGTTGTATATTGAAAAGCCGAAGTAGTTGGATGGTAAAAGAGAAGAAATGGGTCAATATTGTGCGCGTGAATATAAAATGAATCGTTCCATCAGTAATTTATCAACTTATTGATGTGTAACATCTTTCCTGTCAATTTGTGGAAGTGAGTTTGGCAAAAGGGATGAAAATGTGTAACAGAAAACCGGGGAAGCTCTTTGACCAATGAGCGCGCGCTATTTGATTTGACCAATGAACGCGCGCGGTGGTCAGCTGTTTTTCACTACGAGACTATAATAAGGCCTCTTTCTTTTAATAGAAATAAGGATTTGTCATGGAGATTGTATTTCATCATAGCATATTAATAATACAATGAGCCTCATTCTATTTTTAAATTTACTTACGATTAATCGCATTTACGGAGCCATTATCGATACAATGACCAATTTTCAGAGTGATGGATTCGGTAGATAAAATTGAGATTTGCTTTGTGTTTTCTATTTTGTTTGTAATATTTTGTTTATATGGTGTACAATAAAAATGATGCTATACATCATATGCATATACATATATATATATAACTACTGTAAGGCTCGTATTTTTTTTATTAGACTGTAGTCAAAATTTAAGGTCAAACTCAATGTTCTTAGGCTGTCTTAACGTACTTACTCGTTATCTTCATCATCATATCAGCCTTATGACTTTCACTGCTGAAAATAGGCCTCACCCATAAAGGTATACCATAGATATTAGAGCGACTGATCTATTGCGGCCTACACCCAGCGGCTCCCAGCTACCACGAACTTACTAAAACAATTAATTATAATAGAAAAAAAACCCAGAAATGAGTTCTAAGTCTAAAGTAGTAATTTCGATATTTGTTTATATAAAAACAATTACGAGGTTTTATTCTAAATTTGTATTTAGTATGTAGGTAAACTTCCGAGATATTATTGGTATGTTACTAACGATGGATAAAACCGTTATAAATAGGGCATTGGTCGTCATCAAGTCGTCCCAGCATCTTCCAAGTAGGTATTAGATAACTGAGAATCTGGAGCAACTACAGTGGGGACAATACAGAAGAACAAACACCACGTTTTTCACCATTGGGTTTGATTAGATTTCATCAAGAGAAGTTCCCTCAGGATTCCGAGCACATTTAAGCCCGTCTACGAAACTAAGAATTATTCTCAAAATCCCCACTGATAGATTGATAATACTTTATTATTCACCATAAACAACAAAACAATTAAAAGTAACAAATGAGTGTATACAACTTGCAGTCTTATTGCTAAGTAGCGATCTCAACCAGACACTCTTTGGATAGAATGGACCATGTGGATTTTACCTAGGGTATCAATGGTGTACCACATTAACATATACATACAAACTTTAAAATATATATGCAATAAAAATATATATGAACAATAAATACATATAAATAAAAAAATACATATTCATAATATGAAAGAGATAAACAATAGTTAGCGACAAGTAGTCAAATAATATTACGTCTCCATTGATGTGTAGCGATCGATGATATAGATCATGTTTTTTCGAACCATTCATGTCACTTACCACTCCACGAAGTAGCAGTGGAGATTTCGAAAATACTTTTTTTTTATTACTCACCCATCTCATTTGTTGGCATCAACAATCCCACTGCTACGCACCAGTGGGGATGTAGCGGTGGGGATTTCGAGAATAATCCCGAATCTAACTTGAAGAGAGATATGAAACAGAGCATATTAGAATATTTTTATTTTTGTAATTCGGGAAACCCGCGTGATCTCAGTTAAGGGAACCACTAGTTTATTTAGTACGATCTCTCAGAGATACAATCAATAAAATATTTTCGCCTACTGTTTCAATTCCCCTACAATTCTTTTAACAATCGTATCACGCGCTCGATAGCTGGCGATGCCCGGCATGAGTGTTGCTACGTGCCGTCGGCCGATGAATATTTTTCAACGCCTTTTGTTTTTTGACGCTCCAATATATTGAACTGATGACGGCCTTTATCCGTTTTGAATGGGACTTACAGCTTACGGGTCCAATTTCATGCTTGTTGAACAGAATATCTATTATATAAGAATCAAAGTCTGATTGACTGACAGACAACGCACAGCCTACACGGCTGGTCGTAAACACTTGAAATTTAGAGGGTATGTTTGTCTTGATGCGTAGGGGTGTACTTTAGTACACTTACCTTTTTTAAAAGGTTTTTTTGAAATTCAACCCCTAAGGGAGTTAAAAGCGGTTGTCGCAAGATCACCTACCAGTCGGCACGTAACCCTACATGCGCCCTAGGTTGACGCACGGGTGTGTGACTAGTAGGTGAAAGTACGTAGTTGCTACCTAATTCAGAGACACCTAGTACTCAGTACTTGGCCTGCGTACGCGAAGCACTAAGTGTCTCAACCTAACCCTGCTCTACCCTACTGTACCTGCCTACTTAGTTACGTCGCGTAGACAGAGTGCCTACGAACGGTGTGTGCCCTGACCTACCATATAAATATATAATGTATATATAGATAGTACGGGATGTCTGTTACCATGAAACCTAAGGTAACAGACGGAAGGTTGGTAGGAGAGGGGGTTGTGTACGGCGTGCAATGTACACAGGACAGGGATTTCTCACTGCCGGTCAAGCAGACTCACAAGACCGATCTACGGACGGCTAAAGGTGTCTTGGCCGCAGTGAGGGGATGCTGAAATTCAGAAGGGGCCGGTCGTCCAGCGGGCGCTGGGGGCGTCAGGGCAGCTCCTCCAGCGGTTGCTGGGCACGTCTGGGTTGGTCGTCCAACGGGCGCCGGGGGCGTCTCTGGGCGGCTGGACCAGCGGTTGCTGGGGTTTGGGCTGCTCCTCTAGCGGCTGCTAGGTACTTCTGTGGGCGGCTGGACCAGCGGTTGCTGGGGCCTGGGCTGCTCCTCTAGCGGCTGCTAGGCACTTCTTGGGCTACTGGTCCAGGGGTTCCCCGGGTCTTCTAGTTAGGTAGCTTGGAGATGAGTGAAACTCGACGACTTGTTGGTAAGTGATTTTATTTGATTTATATTTTAGTTTATATATATTTTTTCCTTATGAACACTAATACAATTTTATATTTGTGTGTCGTCGGTGTACATACCCAACACAGCATCTTTTATTGGGTTTATAACCTTTGTATTAGGGTCGAGCTGACTCTGCAATGCTGAGCATTTCAATAACGCATAACTAGGTTTTTCAAGAATAATAAATTGAAGTGTGTACATGAATAAGGTAATGTTCGTACTTATGTATGAACATTCATGTTCAATGATTGAACATTCTGGGGGCTCTCAGGGTAGAGACTCCAGTTGATATAGTTCGATTGATTCGCTTAACATTGCAGGTCTCTGGTTAACATGCTTAGATCTAGGTTTATGTGGTTTCGTACTAGGAATACTGTAGACAGGGTCATTTCTTATAGCTATTTTTTGTCGCTGTTTGGACGTCTGGGCACACGATTGCAAGGCAACTGGGTTGATGTTGCCCTCAGTGGGCTGGCCGGCTGACTGCTTGGCCGTGGCCGTGCATTTGCGCTGCATCAACGCTCCCAGCCATCTCCCCATCTGTGGACCGTAACAAAATATTAATATCACTAAAACTAACAATATTAATGCTGATAGGATGCTAACTGTGTAAGTGTGGGTAGTAATTTGCTCCATACCGTATTATCTAGTTCTGTTTGTAGAGATCGTTCTGAATTAGTTACATGGTCAAGAATGTCATCTGAGCTATCTACTACTTCGTCTCTAGTTATGTTAAAAATTGTTCTGGTAAAATTGTAAGTATTTAGGGTAAAATTTTTAGGTTTTGAATATGACGCTATCGCGACTTGTACAGATATTGTTCTTTTGGCGTATATTATGGTGTTAGCTGTTTTTAACATACAGTTGTCGTCGATTCTAATAACACCAACATCTCAAAGCTCTACTTCTTCTCTTTGTCCGTCACAAATAACTGATGTCGTAACGTGATCTTTGGCAATGAATAACCATGTATTTGGAATGTATAGATGCTTCCATAGTATGCTATTCAATATGTGAACTGCTTTAGTGTGACATTTTGTTTGTGTTGGTTTTTAAAGAGTTGGTCAACAATGCAATTTTGATTTGATTGCATGTTCTTCACCGCTATAGGAAAGCAAATGAAGTGGGAATATATTTTTAAACAACTTATAAATTCTTCATGGTCTAGTTCAAAGTATAATTCATTATTGTAATCTAGCCCTATATACGCTTTCTGAATTTCTATAGTCTGGAATGATTGATCACTATTTTGTAGCTGGGATTGCAGTGACGTGCATCAATACGTATTTAGTTGTGTATTGTGGTATTTCTTAGGTTCACAGTGTTTGATTGTATTGTTGTAGCTGGTTCATTGTCATCCTCCGTAGTTGTAGATTTTACTGGTAGTGGAACTAGGGTGTGAATTGATCGTTTCAGAGTTGAACCCGTTGCTTTTTGAAGAGTGACAACTCTAGTTAAACCGTCATCACCTGGGTGTATCTCTTTTACTTTTGCAAGTGGCCATTTGCTAGGAGTTATGTTCTCATCTTTGATAAGTACCAATGTTCCAACAGTCAAATTTTCTTTTTCTGTCTTCCACTTGTACCTCTGTTGTAGTTGGTGTAGGTAATCTTTAGTCCAGCTTTTCCAGAAATCTTTCTTCATTCTTTGTATTTGTTTCCGTCTGTTTAAAGTATCGCTGTTTAGGTTTGCCATTGGATCTGGTACGCCTACTGCTTCTCGCCCTATTAAGAAGTGACTTGGTGTTAATATCACGTTATCATTGATATCTTCACTTTGTGCACACAATGGTCTAGAATTTAGGCAAGCTTCAGTTTGATGTAAGAACGTATTAAGTTCTTCATAGGTAAGTGTTTGTTCTCCTATTACTCGGCGCAAGTGGTGCTTCATCGACTTTACTCCTGCTTCCCAGATTCCACCAAAATGTGGAGATGATGGTGGAATAAAGTGCCATTGTGTTCCAATATTGGTCATAGTGTTTTGGAAATCATCGGATTGGGTAATTTCTAGGATTTCTTGGTATAGGAAATTGGCAGCTCCTACAAAATTTGTCGCGTTATCACTGTACATGTGTGATACTGGACCTCTGCGTGACATAAATCTTCGTAATGCTGCAATGAACGATTCTGTTGACAGATCGCCCACTAGTTCTAAATGTATAGCTTTAGTTGCTAAACACACAAAAACTGCTATATATCCTTTGTATGACTTTTGACCTCTTCCTTTCATCGCTCTAACTTGTATTGGACCTGCGTAGTCGACGCCTGTGTGACTAAATGGAAATGATTCTGTCACTCTTGCTCTTGGTAACGTGCCCATTTTTTGCTGATTTGCGGCTGCTCTATATCGTATACATTTCACGCATCTTGTAATGTACTTTTTTACTATTCTTTTTCCTCCAAGTATCCAATACTTCTGTCGTATATACGATAAGATCAGACTATTACCGCCATGTAATGTTTTTAAATGGGCATCGTGTACTATTGTTGTAGTTATGTGATGGTCATGTGGTATTATAATTGGGTGTTTTTGATCATAGGTAAGGTAGGAATTTTGTAGTCTTCCTCCAACTCGTAGTAATCCTTCTGCATCAATGAACGGGTCTAAGCTTGCTAGTTTATTTCCTTTTTTCAGGGATAGGCCATCCTTGATTGCTTCATATTCCTCTTTGAATACTTCTTGTTGTACTAGTCTTAATATTTGAGTAGTTGTTCTTTGGATTTCATCACAATTCAATGGTTCTTGGTTTTTTGTTTTATTTCTGAATCTGAGACAGTACGATAGGACTCGTATCATCTTCAGAAAACTTGAGAACCTTTCCCAAATTTTGTTCTGTGGTTCGATATTAATGTTTATGTGAAAACTGCGTTTAATTTCTTCGCATATTTCTGGTATAGTTTTTGTGATGGGAATGTCATTGTTTTTCAACCATTCAGGTCCACTCCACCATATATCTAAGTATTCAAGTTTGTTTGGTGCTATTCCTCTTGAAATCACGTCTGCTGGGTTTTGCGCAGAGACTACGTGGTTCCACTTTGCCTGTGGTAATAGCTTTTGTATTTCAGATACCCTATTGGCCACGAAAGTTTTCCATCGCTCAGCTTCTCCTTTAATCCACCCGAGAGTGATCATTGAATCGGTCCAGCAGTATACATATGTTTGGGTTTGTAAACATCATTGTTTTTATTACTTTATCCATTAGTTGTGCAAGTAGTACTGCTGCACATAGTTGTAATTTTGGTAACGTTGTTTTTTGTTGTTTCGGCGCTACTTTTGATTTTGCTTGTAAAAGCGCAACCTTATAGGTACCTTCATTAACTTGTACTCGACAATATATAACTGCACCATATGCTTTCTCCGATGCATCACTGAAGCCATGCAATTCTACTTTAGATTCAGGATTGTACTGACACCATCTTGGAATAGAAATGTTTTCAATGGTCTTGAGTTGATCTTGAATTTCTGTCCATCTCTTATTAATGCTTTCATCTACAGGTTGGTCCCATTCTGTGCCATCTATCCATAGTTCTTGGATAATTAACTTCATAAAAATAATAACCGGTGCTAGCCATCCCAGTGGATCAAACACTTTTGCGACTTCTGACAAGATGAATCGTTTTGTTGGATTTATTTTCTTGTTTACAGTGATCTGAAAACAGAATGTGTCTTCTAGCGGTGTCCATGAGACTCCAAGGGATTTTCTAGTTTCATCTAATGGTATTTTCAACATCTTGTCGTCTTTGTTTTCGTTAGGGACGTTTTGAAGTAACTCTGCATTGTTTGATGACCATTTTCTAAGATTAAAACCACCTGCTCGTAGCATTTTGATAAGGTCTATTTGTAGCTTTTTGGCGTTTTCAATGGTGCTTTCACCTGATAGGATATCATCTACATAGAAGTCCCGTAGGGCCACTTGGCTGGCTCTTGGGTAAGTTGTTTTTTCATCAATCGCCAGCTGTTGTAGTGTTTTAATTGCTAAATACGGCGCTGATGCAGTTCCATATGTCACTGTCGTTAACTCATATTCATGAATTGGTTGTTTTAGAGAATCTCTCCATAGTATTCGTTGATATTTCAATTCTTGTTCGTTTACTTTTATAGCACGGTACATTTTTTCAATGTCTGCCATAAAGGCAATCTTGTGCTTGCGCCATCGTAATAGTATTGCTGCTAGGTCTTGTTGTAATCTTGGGCCTGTGTACATGTTGTCGTTTAGGCTTATGTTAGTATTTGATTTGCTTGAAGCATCAAATACTACTCTTAGTTTGGTAGTTAATGAATCTTCCTTAATCACCGGCTGATGAGGAATGTAGTAGTTGCCTTGGTAATAATCTGGTTTGTTTACTTTTCTCATATGACCCATTTCAAGGTATTCATTGAGAAAATCTTGGTATCTTTGTTTTAGTTTTTCGTCTTTAGCGAATTTTCGTTCTAGTTGTAGTAGTCTTGCAGCAGCTTTTTGGCGTGAGTTCCCATAATCTATATCAGGATTTTTAAATGGCAATCTCACGGTGTAAGTTCCATCTGGATTTCTTACTGTTGTATTCTGGTAATTGTTTTCACAGGCTTGGTCATCATGGGATAATTGGTAGTTTTCAGTGACTTCTTCTAACTCCCAAAATTTGTTTAAATTTTGGGTTTCAGTAGTACGAGTCATCATGTTTATTATTTTCATAGTATTAGTGGTTTTGGTACAGCATATGCCGGATAGAATCCACCCAAACTGGGTATCTTGAGCGATAATTCCGTTCTGTATTTTCTCCAATCCACTCAATAGTAGTGTACTATATTCTTGGGCTCCCAATATTATATCTATTGGTCCCTTTTTATAGTATGTTGGGTCGGCAACCATCTTGTTTTCTAAGTAAGTTGCTTCTAGTTGTGGTACATTTTTATTTGGTAGGGTGCCGGTTAGTTTTGGTAGAATTATAAGTGTCACTGGCAGCTTATATTCACTGGGAAATCTTGGTTCTAGTTGGATATCTATCGAATAGTTGATGTTTTGGGTTTTTCGTCAGCAATCCCGATTATTTCGGCTTGTATCTTGCTGCGAGGGTATGCTAGTAGTTGGGCCAGTTCTTCTGTACAGAATGAAGCTTCTGACCCCTGGTCGCACAAAGCTCTTAGTAAATGCGGCGTTCCATCAATGGCTTTTACCCTTACTATGGCCGTTGCGAGCAGAGTAGTTTTTGGTAGGTTCGTGTTAGTAGTAGCGGACATATTATTAGCTACCGTCTTTGGTGTATTTGTCGAATTTGTGGGTGAACCGACGTTCTTTGAACCATTGGGATTTTTATTCGACTTTGTATATTGTGACTTGTATGGACTTTCTTGGTGTAAATAAGAGTGATGTCCTTTTTTGCCACAATAACCGCATTCTTTCGTGCTATGACAAGTTAGTGTCGATTCATGCATTAAGCAATTTCTGCACATTCTTTTATCATGCACTGCTTTAACGCGGTCTGGGATTGGTAGTTCTTTAAACTTGGTGCATTGGTACACTGTGTGATTGTTACTATGGCAATACCAGCATCTACCCGAATGTTTAGTTGTGACGGAAAATTCATACCGTGGTGGTTTGTATGACGCTTTCTCGTCTTTGTTTGAGTTAGTGGTTTCCAAGCACTTAAATCTTTTTTCAAGAAACTGCATCATCTCTGAGAAACTTTGAGGCTTGTTTGGTTCTGATAGCTGATGTTCATATTTTTCATCTGTCTCTGGGTCCCAAATTCGACTAAGAATTCTTGTTAGAATAGGATCCCATGTTGAGATATCAATATCTTGGCCTTTCAGTGCTTGTAGGTTTTCATTGATCGTATCATGCAGATTTCTCAGGTTCTCACTGTATCCTTTTTTTATTTTTGGTATATTCAAGATGTTATCTATGTGCTTGTTTACAATTATTCGTTCGTTCTTGTAACGTTTGGTTAACAGTGACCAAGCTGTTGTATAGTTAGCGTCACAAACTGTTAAGTGTTTAATTAATTTTGCGGCGTCTCCTAGTACATGAGTTTTTAGGTACTGCATCTTTTCTGTGTCAGATAATGAAGTATCTTCGTGTATTATCTTCAAGAATAGGTCATAGAAGGAGCTCCAAGATTCATAACTTCCAGTAAATGTTGGAATAACGATTTTTGGTAATTTCACTTTATGGTTTGTTGTGGTTATTCCTTTAGTTATTCTTGATAACAGCTGTTCGATAACTTTTTCAACCTCAGTTTGCGTATTTTCAAACATATTGTCTTTAAAATAAGTATGTTCGAACATGCTGTCTTCCATTAGTATTAGTAGGTGTGTTTCTTCTATTTCTTGCCATTGTTTTTGCATCGATGTGAGTATTGACTCCCAGTACCAGTTAGGTTTAGTTTCGCTAATGGATTGTGTGGCTGCTTGTAACTTTTTCTGTATTTGATTGATCCTGAATAATTGTATAAATAATTTGGGTGAGCTGACAATATTGTTTTCTTGTGGTTCTATGTCTTCTGGTTCGTATAGTTGGCTGAGATATTGGTTTCGTATCTCACATTTGTCTAGGTGCTCCATTGCCTGTGTAAACAAGCTTTTTATGGAATCATAGTAGTTTGCAGTAATATATTTATGATTGGTTAACACTTCTTGGTCTTCCAATAATATATGGTTGGTTGTAGTTCTGGTAAATATTTCTGTCAATCGAGTTTTTCTCTCTCCAATGTATCTTTCAGTCTTTCTGACTGCAGAGTCTTTCTTGATGTTGGTGTATATTTGTTTAATCTCATTATAGTCTGCCTCTTGGCTTCTTATGGTTTCATTTATCTTCTGTATCTTCATTTTTTCTTGATGCCCCTAGCCCTATTCCTACTGATACTAGTTATGGGCGTTTTATAGCACACTTAGTTGTTATCTGTACCTCGATACGGTATATGCGACTTCTCAAAGTACCGGTGAAACCCGCTTGTGGGAGGCCGGTACCTGATCCGCTACCGTACGAACGACAACTAAGTGTTTATAGTATGTTCTTTAACATACCCAATACTAACGCTAGTTGAGTACGTTAGTTTGAAGTACGCCAAAGAGTTTGTCAGTCAAAGTATCCTATCGGGACAAGAGGATCGCGAACTTTACCTACTGGTTACTATTCTCGAAGGACCATGTCGCTAGATCACCTACCAGTCGGCACGTAACCCTACATGCGCCCTAGGTTGACGCACGGGTGTGTGACTAGTAGGTGAAAATACGTAGTTGCTACCTAATTCAGAGACACCTAGTACTTAGTACTTGGAATGCGTACGCGAAGCACTAAGTGTCTCAACCTAACCCTGCTCTACCCTACTGTACCTGCCTACTTAGTTACGTCGCGCAGACAGAGTGTCTACGAACGGTGTGTGCCCTAACCTACCATATAAATATATAATGTATTGTTACGAGCTGAGGGTTCGGGATAAAATAATGGGAATCGATTTAACCAAAATAGCACTTTTATTCAGCACTAAACGATGAATACACGAACTTGGTCACACGTAATCACAACACACTAATTCACACCACTGTTGCACCACTTAAAGTCACCGAAATGATCGCACGTATAGCTTAATCCAGACTGACTCGCGAGCAACTACTGTTCACGCGAGACCCTTCCCACGTCAGTCCTCCAGGGCCTCGCTGAGACTCACTCACTTACTCAGACTGACTGAGACTGACTGTCCTGCCATCTCTCCGGCCTATTTATATCGCACACATTTCGATTGTTCGAGAACGATGTCGATCCTTCCAGGAAAGGGTCGGTCCCTCGACACAATGGCCACTCACCATTCTGCGAAACCACAAACAATAACAACAATAACACAGCAAGACAAAAGCGTTCGAAAAGGTTCGATTATTACTCATTGTTAACAGCCTCGGCGTAACAGTATATATAGATAGTACGGGATGTCTGTTACCATGAAACCTAAGGTAACAGACGGAAGGTTGGTAGGAGAGGGGGTTGTGTACGGCGTGCAATGTACACAGGACAGGGATTTCTCACTGCCGGTCAAGCAGACTCACAAGACCGATTTACGGACGGCTAAAGGTGTCTTGGCCGCAGTGAGGGGATGCTGAAATTCAGAAGGGGCCGGTCGTCCAGCGGGCGCTGAATGTGACCGGATGGCTCGTCTAGCGGGCGCTGGGGGCGTCAGGGCAGCTCCTCCAGCGGTTGCTGGGCACGTCTGGATTGGTCGTCCAACGGGCGCCGGGGGCGTCTCTGGGCGGCTGGACCAGCGGTTGCTGGGGCTTGGGCTGCTCCTCTAGCGGCTGCTAGGTACTTCTGTGGGCGGCTGGACCAGCGGTTGCTGGGGCCTGGGCTGCTCCTCTAGCGGCTGCTAGGCACTTCTTGGGCTGCTGGTCCAGGGGTTCCCCGGGTCTTCTAGTTAGGTAGCTTGGAGATGAGTGAAACTCGACGACTTGTTGGTAAGTGATTTTATTTGATTTATATTTTAGTTTATATATATTTTTTCCTTATGAACACTAATACAATTTTATATTTGTGTGTCGTCGGTGTACATACCCAACACAGCATCTTTTATTGGGTTTATAACCTTTGTATTAGGGTCGAGCTGACTCTGCAATGCTGAGCATTTCAATAACGCATAACTAGGTTTTTCAAGAATAATAAATTGAAGTGTGTACATGAATAAGGTAATGTTCGTACTTATGTATGAACATTCATGTTCAATGATTGAACAGCGGTGTTTTTTACGTTTGTATGAAAAACAGTGATTCTTGGATTTATAAAATTGAAACTTGGCAAATGGAATTGGAAAATAGAGAAATGGTATTTTTTTGTTATCCAAAAATCATCCTCTGGGCGAGTGAAAAAGGTATTTAGGGTATACTTTTACGGTAAAACATTATAATAAACGTAAAACTTTGCATAAATACATATCAAGGTACATTATGAAACATGGCATAGTTACTTTTTTGAAAATCACCCCCTAAGGTTGAAAAGGGATGTTGTAGTTTATTCTTAAACAATGTTAATTACATTTACGTATAACTTTGTAGAAATGCTTTTTGTAGGTAAATAATGAAACATTTTATCATGGTAAGACCAACAGGGTCTGATGATGGAGCCAGGAGGGAAACTACAGAACTCATTAATGGATAACATTAGATGTATTGTTTTTGGGTTCTATTAAATTGTTTTTGCGAGATGTTTCACGATACAATTGACTACCAGCGTCTGAAGACGGGGAATTCGACCGTTCTTAATCAACAATATTGTCATCAATATATTAAATAATCGTTATGGGTTCTGACAGACTGACTGAAAATCAATGCACAGCGTAAACCGCTGATCCTAGAGACTTGAAATATGGAGTAGTAGTAGTGTAACGCGTACGAAGTCGCGGACAACAGCTAGTTTATCTATAAGTAATTTAAATTTTGGATAGTTTTTGTGAACTTAGGGACCAAACAGACTAGTTCCACTATTTGTACTAAAACGGGACATTTACCATGATTTGTGAGTTATTTAGTATCCCGATATTTCGACGCAGTTGCCTGCACCTTGATCACCGGTGTACTGTTAGAGTTTACCCGTCCCGTTTTTAGTACAAATAGTGTTCATAACTCTGACTGTTTCAAAAGTTAGACTAGTTTCACGTCTGAATGAAGGAATTATTGAGCATTATTCATTATATCTTACAAGCTAGACAACAAAGACACATAATCTCATATGTACAAGAAACCGGTACCCATTACGTAAGCGAGTTGCTATCGCCTACTTCTCTTCGGCCAGAATTACTTGACCTACAGTTTCATTCAAATTACAGGTAACGGGAGTTCATGTTATTAGTTTATTCTTTTTTGGGTTACAAATTGCAGTTATTCTGGTTTTCAGACTTTTGCCTATATTGGTGTCACTTAAGCTACATGCATACCAAATTGCAGCATTGTGGGGTCACTGGTGTAACCTGTGAATTTTGACCAAAGTTCAGTTTTATTATAGCTAGTAACTAAAAACTACAAAGTTTAAATTAAAAATAAAAAAGGGGTCGAAATGTATATTTAGTTATAGCAAAATTGTGCTATTACTACCTATGTATCAAATTTCACGATGATCGGATCAATTCTTCGAAAGTTATCCTATACATACATACATACAACGCCGATTTGCCCAAGTTGATTTGAGACACATAATCTCATATGTACAAGAAACCGGTACTCATTACGTAAGCGAGTTGCTGTCGCACACTTCTCGTTCGGCCAGGGTGTCGCTTTCACATTTACTTACGTGTGTAAGGGATGGCATCACCCGGCGACAGCGACAGCGGCAGCAACCGGCTTACTTAATAAGGCTACGGGTCTTGATCTGAAACGAGTACCTAAATGGCATAACACCACAGGTTGCGAGTTAAATTTCCCCGATTTATATTTTAGCACGATTAACCTTTAGCAGAGCTTTACGCCTATGGGCTTAGCTTTGGAAAAAAATTGACATAGCCTAGGTGTAAGCCGTTAAAAATACCGTGTGCACACAATTACAGATTTAGCTTTGTTAGTAATAATAGTTTTAGCTACGACTTTGTAGAAACTTAATTGCAAGCAGTTTTTATCCTAAAATCATCTATTTTTATATGACTCATCATTGTGTCTATCTCTAACATGAAGAGAGTGGGCTGGGGTCGATACGGTTGCTGTCGTTGTATATGGTTGTTGTATAATTATCTGTCGTTTTCCTCACTTTGCGCAGCCTGTATCGAGAAAACTAAAGCATGAAAAATCGGAACAAAAAGTCTATAAGTTGATCGACTGACAGATTCACAGGTCATTCATAGGTAAGTCACAGTTAACAGTTAGTATGTTAGCATTCATAATGAATTTGAGAAATACGCAATAATAAGAATAATAAATTAAATATAAACGGCAACTCAGGACAACACGAAATAATCCGTGTGATAAAAAAATATTAATGTACATATTTCAAAAGCCTTTTGAATTTACATTTTACTTAACTTAAATTAAAATCTGAATTTACATTAATGTATTGCATAAATCTTATGTATTTACATAAATAATCAAACAAATTATAGCCTTTTCAGCTTTGTTTAAAGACTGGCTGACTGGCCACGACTTTGCACGGATTTTTATCACAAAAAATATAGGCCATAGCACTCAAAAATTTTCATTGACTCAGAGACTACCTCAATATAATATTTGTGTATCGAGCAAAGCAAGATCTCCAAATCAACTTAGGCAAGTGTGTATGTATGTTTGTTTGTCCTAGGATAACTTTCGAAGCGTTTATGCGATCATTGTGAAATTTGGTATATAGACAAGTAGTAATGTCACAATTTTGGTGAAACTAAATGAGCTAAAAATGTGGGGGGGGGGGGGGGTTGTTGAGATATTGGGGTTCAAGACAGGGAAAAAAATTTAACTATCTGGTCAAATGGCTCGTCCAATAAAAGGTATTTGTGAGTACATTTCGACCTCGTTTTTATTTTTAGTTTTAACCCTGTAGTTTTTAAGTTATTAGCCATAATAAAATCTGAACTTTGGCAACATTCACAGTGACCCCACAGTGCTGAAATTCGGTATGCCTTTAGCTTTAGTGACACAAATATAGGAAAAAGTCTGAAATCCAGAATAACCGCAATTTATACCCCAATAAAGAGGTACCAATAACATGAACTCCCGTTACCTGTAATTAAAATGAAACTGTAGGTCAAATAATTTGGTTATTCATATTGTGGCACTATTTTGATAGTCAAAGATTACAAATAATATTTTTGTTTTATGGGAGACTCACGAGATCTCAGTTTGGGGCGAACCACTAGAATAGATAATTTTTCAGCGAATGGTGACAAGTTACAACTTAGCTACGGATAAGATACGGTCGACTTGCTCAGTACCTACTTATAGAATAGAATAGAATAGGAAACCCTTTTTTGTATACCGCACTTAAATTAACAAATCATATTTATAACATATAACTAGATACCTTATAGTAAAATTGGCGGTCTTATCGCTAAAAGTGATCTCTTCCAGACAACCTTTGGAGGGACTGGATTTAAAGAAAACGTTAGAGGTATAATAATGTTAAACTTATAACATCTTTTTAATTTAGTCGGGTAAGAAATTTTGATTAAAGCGATATTGCAAGCATCATATAGTGGTATGGTTTTGAGAATAGTAGAGGTTCCTTGTGAAAGCGCTCGCCCGGGGAATTACTACCACCATACCTATTTCTGCCGCCAAGCAGCATTGCTGTATTTCAGTTTGAAGGGTATGGTTGTCGGTGAAATAACAGGCACATAAGGCTTTACACCTGTATGCTTCAAGTTGATGGATGCAGTGCATCGTAGGGTGCGTGACCTATGACATAATACTTTGTTATAGGTGATGGTTAACATTTAACATTAGAGGCGCGTAAGCTTGTTCTATATCTAAATCGTAAAATAGTAAAATTGTGGTTTAAATTTGTGAATATTCATTAGACTCAGAATTCATGAAAGCTCACAAATTGAACCGAAAAATTGCCGATCGTAAAACGATACGTGGTAAATCCCGTATTTATAATAGTGAAGCAATATCTATCATAACATGAAACAACTATTTGCACATCCTAAGCTACAGAGAGAGCGTCAATATGACTTGGAAACGGCATCAATCTAACTGAAAACTAACTATCCTAGATCGAACAACGTGTTTGAGTGTCTGTTTGAGGTTTTTACAGGGTAGGGAACGCATCGACAATACCCCGGGTGTTGCCTGTGTCAATAGGCGACGGTGACAGCTTACCATCAGGTGGGCCGTAAGCCTGTTTCCCCACAATTAACATAAAAAACTACGAGCCTTATAGTCGCATATAATGTGTTCTTTCTGACCACCGCGCGCGCTCATTGGCGTGTATCAAATCAAATAGCGTGCACTTCCCCAATTTATTTTACACATTTCCGTCCTTTTTGCCAAAATCACTCCCACAAACCAAAATAAAAAACAAATCTGAATCTACGTTATATTTCTTAGCAAATCCTAGAACTAAAGTTCCTGTAAGCTAAAGGTCTGGAAATCTACCTTTTAACCCTTTTGCTTGCAATCGACACACAAAAATGGCACCAGGGAAGACCAGCGCTATAGTGGTATAATATATGCTACTATAGCACAATGCTGAGTGGTGACCGTTTTTGCCCACAAAATCCATATACATATCTCAGATTTCCAATATAATTTATTATTTGTCGAAACTGTACTGTACCTATTATTGTGACGCAAAATAAACGTTTTCATATTCTATTATATTCTTTTTTCTTGCAATAATACCAAAACAAGTTACAAAACTCACAAAAACAAATCTAAATATAAGCACGAAGTATTAGTGGTTGCAAAAAGGTCCATAACTCAGAATGTGTTGATTGCAATAACCAGCGCTGGTCTTCCGTTAAGACCGTTTTACTTATTCCAGATTTATTTAGCAAAATAGCACAGAATAACAAAACATAAAATAAAAGTGTGACAAAAAGAAAATATAAACAATAAATAAATTAACTACCAGACCCCTTGCAGTGCATGTTTGACTCACGCACCGAGTGCTCCGTAAATATATTTTAAACTAGCTTCCACCCGCGACCTCACACGCGTGGTTTTTCAATAGAAAGTACCCTATGTGTTAAAACAGGTTATAATCTACGTATGTACCAAATTTCATCGAAATCAGTTCAGCCGTTAAGACGTGATTGAGTAACAAACAAACATACAAACTTTCACATTTATTGACGGAGCGAGCGAAGCGTAAGACTCTTCGCTCGCTCGGTTTCAAGATTGACCAAAAATCCTTTTGTCTCTCTGTTCTCGCCTACAGGTCGCATTTTTTAAACGATTTGACGATAATTGGCACACAAGTTCCTTGATTTATTTAATTTTATTAGTCGATCCCGATTTTTGATTTGGGGAGGGGTGGGGGATAAGGATAAGGATAAGGTGGGGATAAGGAGGAAAAGGCGAACGTTATTTATGAACGGAATATCAATTTTGGTTTTATTTATTTTTTATTTTTACCTGAACGCATAATGGCTAAAACTTATACCAATATTTTGCTCAAAAGTCTACATAGCCTATTGGAAAATTCAAACACCTGAAATTCGATTTAAAATTGGACTTTCTTCGTTAATTTAAGGGAGGTAGCGGGTTCGATTCCCGCCGCGGAACAAATGTTTGCATGATTTACACATATTTGTTCAATGTCTGGGTGTTTTTCTATATATTATAAGTATGTATTTACAAAAAAAAGTATATAAGTATTCTATCAGTTATCTGGTTCCCATAGTACAAGCTCTGCTTAGTTTGGAGCTAGATAGCGCAGTGTGAAATGTCCAGCGATATTTATTTATTTATTTAATTTTTTTGCACAAATTTCCTTTTGGACTTGGGACGTGAGGTCTACTGTTCTCACAGAATCACTAGTGATATGATACAACGTCAAATTAACTATGTTCGTATTTTGAAGTGAAACTTCTAATGCGACTTCCAACAAGGTTGTGTTAAGCGTTTAACGCTACCATGGAGGGGGTATGAAAGCAGGTTCAACGCTCCTGGGAAGGGGGAATAGAAAGAGACAGAGCAAGAGTGAATGCGTGACACTCGAACGCATGCACGTACTTTACCTGTTACAGGCCAGCACGAGCGTTAGCAACGAGTAGCGTCCAATATTTTTTTTAGTTTGTGGAGGGGCATAAGACAACTTTCTTAGTAAATTTTCATGTTTATGCGACATCCGTCATGATCATTTTGCAAAATCTAAATATTTTTTGAAGTGAAAACTTCTTTAGGCACGTTAGGCATTTTTTAAGATGGAAAAAACCACTAAACTCACGACACTGTTACCGTTACTGTTACCGACACTGTTCCCGACGATTCAAAAATACACTCGTAATTGTTCAAGTTTTCACTTCTGTCGGCACTCCCAGAGTGTCACTTTTTTTTTTCTTTTACTTGTGTTGTGTGACTTTCTTCTTGCCAAATTTCATGGTTCTGGGTCAACAGGCACTAACCTATAGGTATTTAGGTTTTGATTTATTTACGAGCGTCAAAATGTTTTTTTATTGCGTTGACTTAGAAGCATGTTTTTTTACAGCTCCAAGGAACCGTATAGTATTTGATATGAATTACAACTTGATTCCACGCGTTCCTAAGAAAAAGGTTATTGACAGACAGATCGACGACAAAGTGATCCTACATGGGTTCCATTTTTCCTTTGTGGTACAGAACCCTAAAAGCATGTAGCTACCTTCTAAATCTAACAACTGTAAGAAAACAATCAGATTACATTTTAAAAGGACTAGATGACATTTTTGTGTGTTTAGTAATAGTTCTCAATTTGCACCGATTCGTAACATTTTATTATGTGTTCGTAATTATTTTCTTTCTGTACGGCTTGTCCGATTTTGATTAATTGATGATTTTTATAGAGGTTCTCCTGGATAGTTCTTAGCTATACTATTAATAAAATATAAATAACACCCAATAATCCACATGCATATTCCAATGACCAGGTCTCACTGACATCAAGTTTGACCACTGATTCATACAAAGATACTTGTGATCTCATGCCCCTGATTTTAGAGAACAAACAGAAATAACAAATGAACATTACGATACTTTCAACACTGTATGATCAAGACTCATCAGATGTTACTCATAATGATTATATAGATAAATAACTTATAAAAATTATGATCTAAAATAAATAATAATGAATAATAATAATAATGACCACCTCCGTGGTGCAGTGGGCGAATGGCCGGCTGAAACGCAGGAGCTAGCGGGTTCGATTCCCGCCGCGGAACAAATGTTTGCATGATCTACAGATATTTGTTTCGGGTCTGGATGTTTTTCTATAGTAAAAAAGTATATAAGTATCTATCAGTTATCTGGTTCCCATAGTACAAGCTCTGCTTAGTTCTGCTTAGTTTGGGGCTAGATAGCGCTGTATTACATGTCCAGCATTATTATTATTATGATTATTTATTATAAATCTTGTAGAATTATTATTACGACAAAACCACTAAAGTGTAAGGATTATTACAATAATTCGTAAAATACTCATAAATGGATGAGAGTCGCCAGCGACCGGAAGGGCGTAATAAAGTGGAGGCATATACCCAACAGAGGGTGCAGACAAGCTGAAATGATAGAATATAATAGAATAGGAAACGCTTTGTTATAAATCACACTTAACATAAAAAAAAATCAATACACGCAGAAATACAAGTGGCGGTCTTATCGCTAAAAGCGATCTCTTCCAGACAACCTTTGGATGGACTGGGATTCATGAGAACGTTATAGGACGGTAGCTTTTAATAAAAAAAAATAAACATTGGATAAGCAAAAAAAAAATATATATATATATAAGTATTCATCATAATATAGTATACATTAATATAGTACATAAATATTCCATACTAATTATTTAAAAAGTTGATGATGATGATTCATAAAAGGGCTAAAGAAAAAGCGTATTGCCAAATTGTCCCTTGTTACATCTGTGTAATGCGGAGCCAAGTTAAATGCATCGGACAAAGTTGAATCCATTTTAAAGTTAGTTCCGGCGGGGCTTTTAGCGCAATAAATGCCTTCCTTCCTCCACTTTCTTAAAAGTTTCCTTTAAAATAAAAAGATTTGTTTCTTATCCTAGAACAAACGGCCATTTCTTAGGACCTTTGTAGAGTTAGCGGATGTCTTAGCGGAAACCATGCTTTGTCAGCGGTAGTTGTTCCGCCCTACAATTTCCTTTCTCTTTCTTCGAAGTTATTTAATATTGTTCTGTCATAGAAAACTTCCCTGATTAATTTCAATCATTATTATAAATACGGGATTTATCAGGTACCATTTTATCGGTGTTTCGACTGTCAGTGTTTGTCGAGCGAGCGTGCGTGCGAGGCGAAACGCAGGTCGGAGCGGATCGCACTCATCGAAGGTTCACTAATTGAACCGAAACATTGTCGGGCGAAACACCGATAAAATGGTACCTGATAAATCCCGTATTTATAATAATGATTTCTCTCTCAGATTTTCCAACCGTCAATAGTTTTTGTGCGTCAACTTTAGAAACTTAGAGTAAAAAGCTGTCATGAAAACAGAGTAGGAAGTCACTGATAGTAAAACTAAACAGGCCATTGCTCGTTTCTTTAACTTTACCCTGCCTGCGCATACTGGTGGGTAGCTTATATACAGACACTTGATATACCTTTATATCATACTTATATAACTAGTGGTTCGCTCCGAACCGAGATCACGCGAGTCTCCCATAAAAACAAAAAAATATTGATTAAATATTATACAAAATGATAACCAACCACTTGACCTACAATTTCATTCAAATTACAGGTACGGGAGTTCATGTTATATGGTTCCTTTTTGGGGTAAGAATTGCAGTTATTCCTTATTTCAGACTTTTGATTATATTTGTCTCACTAAAGCTACACGCATACCAAATTTCAGCACTGTGGGGTCACTGGTGTACCTTGTGAATTGTGACAAAGTTCAGTTTATATTATGGCTTAAAAACTACAATGTTTAAAGTATAAATAAAAACAGGGTCGAAATGTACTTACAAATTAATTTTATTAGACGTGCCATTAGACCGAATAGTTCCATTTTGTTTTTTTTTACCCTTCTTGAACCCCAATATCTCAACAACCCCCCCCCCCCCCCAACATTTTTAGCTCATTGAGTCACCATAATTTGGTTTTCACTACCTACCTACATACCAAATTTTACGATGATTTGATAAACGCTTCAAAAGTTATCCTCGGATAAACAAACATACATACATACGGCTGAACTGATTTCGATGCTTGTTTTAAGTTTGTTATGTACGACATTAAATGGAAACACGGGAAGGGCTATTGGCTAATATTGTATACCATAAAAAATTGAAAATATTCAATCAAACTAAATATCATCATCAACATCCGATCCCCGACTTCACTCACTGCTGGGTATAGGCCTCCTCAAGTTTGTGGCATCCGCCACGATCCTGCGCTAGTCTCACCCATTGACAGCCCGCGACTTTAACGATGTCGTCAACCCATCTCGCTTAAATATCAAGTCATAAAAATAGATTAGATTAGATTATTCTTTATTGCTCACCACGAAACAAATACATATAAAAACAACTACGTAAATGTATGGATACAATTGGCGGTCTTATAGCTAAATAGCGATCTCTACCAGACAACCTCCCACCATCCCCATTCTATGATCGGACAACCAGACGCTCCGCGATGCGCCACCGCTACATGGTAGACATACTCCCATACGCACAAAGCGGTACTCTTCCACCTTTATCATGCGCACCGCCAAGGAGTGGAACGCCTTGCCTGAGTCTGTGTTTCCTGATAACTACAACCTAGGGATCTTCAAGTCACGAGTGAATAGGTTTCTTCTAGGCAAGCGTGTACCATCGTAGACTGCATCATCGCTTACCATCAGGCGAGATAGTGGTCAAACGCTAGCCTATAATTTATAAAAAAAAAAACCTTGGAATGGAATGGACTGTTTGGACATTACCTGGGGTGTAATGGTGTACCTAACATATATAAAAACTAGCTGACCCCGCGAACTTCGTACCGCCTTAGATGTTCTGTTGCTAAGTTGAGATAGGGGTTGGTGGTAGAAGGGTAAAAATTTAGGGTTGCATGTATTTTTGAATGCTGTATCATAAAAAAATAGAAATTAATAATTTTGTCTTAAAATTAAAAAAATAAATTTAGGGGTAGACTATCCCTAACATTTAGGGGGATGAAAATAGATGTTGACCGATTCTCAGACCTACCCGATATGTACACAAAATTTCATCAAAATCGGTCAAGCCGTTTCGGAAGAGTATGGCAACGAAAACTGTGACACGAGAATTTTATATATTAGATATAAAAATTACATAAATGAGAATTACATGAATGAACCTAAATAATTATTACTCATAACAATTTATATATACATACTTAGACTTATTTAAGAAACATATTAATTAATAATGAATACATAGATATTTAGCGACAAATACTCAGATAGTGTTCTCTGAGCATACGTAAATGAAATATCAGGTGATAGATCAAAAGCCACATTAAAAAAAAACAAGAAGAACAATTTCAATTTCTCCTTTGCCGCTGGATGTTACTACAACCTCCATATCTGTCCAGAGCCGATTTCCCCAGAACTATTTGCAGCGATTCGTATCGGAACGAGGAAATTTTCCGATTTCTTTGTTAATCCCAGCTTTTACCCTTTGTTTTATCTTCGCAATAAGTAGTTTTCTATTTGCCTTTGTTGTGTATTTCGCCATTGCAAAGTTGCTTTGACTTAATGTGCAGTCATTGTTACTTGTAAACTGCTTTCGTTAATTTATTGACCGAGCGACCGAAGCGTCTCAGTTTCGAGATTGGCCAAAAATACTTTTGTCCAGCTCTCTGTCTGTTCTTGCCTACAGGTCGCATTTTTCAACCGATTTTAATGAAGATTGGCACACAAATTCCTTGATTTATAAACATTTTTTAGTCGATTGTGATTTTGATTACGAGGAAAATAGGAGGAAAAGGGGGAAGCTTGCTGTAGCGTTATTTATCGACGGATTTCAATCAAATTTGAGACACACTAAAGAGTTCATTTTACACAACACATTGTGAAAAAAAAATCCAAAAGAGGGAGTGGAGGGGTAAAAAGTAGAAAGTTTGCCGTTACGTTATATATGGACCGATTTCAATTTGTTTAATGTTTTCGGAAAATGTATACCGACCTATACCAATTATACTACGCAGTCCTCTTCGCCTTCATGAAATGAACCCGTAAACACCAGAATAGACCTCCTAGGACTAAGGAAACGCGAGTAATCACTAAAACTTATACCAGTATTTTGCTCAAAAGTCTACATAGGCGCCTATTGGAAAGTTCAAGCACCTGAAATTTGATTTAAGAAAGGACTTTCTTCGTAAATTTTTGTTGCGCAAATTACTTTTTGGACGCGTAGTCTACTCTTCTCACAAAACCACTAGTTTTGTTATGTGTGTACTGATCAAGATTAATATATTCAGAATTGGTCCTATAGTCCTATGACACTACAGCTGACTATACTGGTGATAAAATCACGGGGCCCGATGTCGCTCAGCATCTCGACAGCTGATATTATCGCAATTTTGCAATATTCGTACACATTTCCTTTTGTTTTTCAATTTATTATATTAGAATTATTTGTAAATTACAATTTATTTGTAAAAAAAAAACATTAAAAAGAATAACCAGCCTTGTTTCTTGCCTAATTCTTTCCTGGCTTGGTTGCGGAGCAACAGGCGGTAAAATTAACGTTTCAAAATAAACCTAGTGATTCAATATAGATATATACGTATAATATAATAAATAAATAAATAAGTACAAACTGATACTCATTTATTCAATAAAAACAGAAAGAAAATACAATTATTTACAATAAAATACGGAAGAAACAGTTGAATCATCTAAAAACCGTTACAAACGATCTATAGATACCTCAACTGCTCCAGATAACTACCAGGCGGAAGTGTCCCCAAGACACTGGCTGCAATGCCCCGCTGAATTGCAATACTCACCTATGCGTTAACCCAAATCACACGTAGCCAGCTCTCGGATCCCACGTAGCTTCGACCAGATGCCCAGAAATAATTTTGAAAATGATCGCATTTTCAGCACCGGTACCCCATGGACCCAGGGTCTCGGCTTCAAATGGCTCAAATACGTAAGCTCTGTCGAGACTCCATATTTTGGCTGAATTTGCCACCGCACCGGCTCCAACTGCTGTACCAGGCAGATGAGATAGCGCAAGGATATCGACACACTTGGCGTCCCTCACCAAAGGCCTTCCCTTCTCCCAAGATATAAGAGTCATACCGTCAGGCTATTTACCATTGTCACGCATCAGACCGTTCGGTTCGAGAACGGCTAAAACGTTGACGCTGCAATAAGCCTGGCGTAGGCTAGTGTGACGGGAAATCCTACCGGTGGCGGCCCTCGAACACGATAATCTATGGTGACCAAGCTGTTCGACTGCTGAACCGCACTGGCACTGATGAGGGGCGCAGCACCACGCATTGCACCCAACCATAAACAAGTTGCAATCTGGAAAGTTATAGGATCCAATGAATATTAACCATTAATATGATGGAAATCACACATTATTTATTGTTGATTTGTATTGAGTAGCTCAACTAAGATATTTTTACAAAAAAATACGTATTTAGCCGTTAAATTCGAAATCTATTGATCCCTCTCTTGGGTTTGTTGTTTTTGATATTAAAACAAACCTGCGTACCAAAATACTCGGACCGGTACCGAAGAACCGGTAAAAAAAGGACATCGAAATACCTTTTATGAAACTTTAATCCTAAAGTCCATCTCCCATCAACTTAACCAGAAAATGTTCAACTAAACCCCGTTTCCGTAGCAAATATATTAAATGGAACGGACTTTCATTCCATTTATATACACCGGAAGAAATCTCTCGACGTTTAAACCCCAATCAACTTCTGTAAGAGCTTTTTTACAGCTAAATGGAAAACTCAATTATTTCTGTACGTCCGTCTGTCAATCTGCAATGTCTTTTTAGACGAGTTGATGTCTACTTCTTTGAACTTAGAAAGCTGAGTCAGGGCCTGATTTACTTATAGCTCGGAGTGAAAATAGTTGACACCTAAAATGTAGATAGATAGATATAATAGAATACTCTTTATTGCACATCAAACATAAATACACAAAAATAAAGGTAAGTACAATGGGCGGTCTAATCGCTAAAAGCGACCTATTTGTTTCTATTTTTATAATGTTATTCTCCTGTCCTCTGATTGTTGTATGCACTTTGTAATTATGTCCGTTCTGTGTTCTTGTGAGTGTCAAATTAATGTTTTCAACACACTTGCTCGTAAATTGAGCCTTATTACATCGTTCTTAGGGTCATAAACCGAACAATAACACACACGTGCATAATAATATTACTATAGTATAATATAATATTATAATAGAATTATCCCTACAAAGTTAAGTAAGTACCTAACTGCAAATTATATGCGAGTAAACAGAGCATTTTCAATTTTTTTTTTTTTTTTTTTTTTTTTTTTTTTATTTAACCGGTTAATACAGTTTTGTAACAACAAAAAAGTTTTATGCCGCTGAAATTCCATTTACATTTTTGGAATAAATAAATGTATCCCTAATTAAGACGAAAAACAAATTATTATTATCAAATTATTTATAATTCACAATAATTTTTTTTATATACGTAATCGATCACCTTAAATTTGGCACGTGCAACAATATCGTTCTGTAAATTGTACATTCACCATTCGTTTTATTAATTTTATGCTTAACGATTTATGCAATACATGTTTGTTTTTTCCTCGCAAGTGTATTGAAAAAGTGCGTATGAAACTCGTGAGCAACTTGCTCACTAGACACTCGGCTGATTTACACCATCGCCTACGGCTCGAGCTGCAACCCACAGCCTCGTATATAATGAGCAACTTAGCTCACTTGTATCATAATAAACTATTTCTATTCTATTCTAATCTTTAGTAGGAGCAATATAGTAATCCTTGTTTACAGTAAAAAATAATCAATTAATATTGCTGATATATCTTCTAGTAATCAAAATTAGAAATAAAAGTTGGCTGTCACGTGACGTCCGTCAGATGTGAAGCATTTAAATTGAATTTTATTGCAAGGATGTATGATTAAAGAAAACCTTATATCTTATCTTAATATGCGCAATGATGGCATATGCGTCGGTCTTATCCCAAGGCGCGCGAATAGATGTTTCACATCAAAATATTTCGACGTTTGGTTTGATTAACCTACTCATAGTGCCTATCAATGTGGCTTATCATTTTGCAAGATTTTTAGGCTTTCTGTAATTCGGTGGACATTTTACATTTTACTAACCTAACTGTAAAAATTACGATAATAACTCAAAATACTGGTAAGTAAGTCGCTAACTCATACAGCAGTTTGTTTTAAAGGCTTTCTTGGGGAAATGTCAATATCGTAAATATCTATATATATATAAAACAAAGTCGGGTTAGTTAAACCATTTAACTCTTAACTCAAGAACGGCGGGACCGATATTAATGATCTTTGATTTGCTGGATTTGTCTCCGCCCCGAATAGCAGAATAACTATTAAAATATCAGAAAAATTCACGCAAAAAGAAATTACGAAGAAAATTCATTTTCTCATACATAAATGCAGCTAATGATGGCCGATTGACAATTATATCGGTGGAGTAGGTACATTGGCATGCATGTCAAGGTGGTACGAAGTTCGCCGGGTATATCCGTTTCCCCAAGGTGCGTCTTAACAAGACAACTACCCTTGTAACAAGCATCTTGAAAGCAAGTCATCCGTATTTTCCCGGTCGCATTTTTCTTGTGATTAAATTAGCCAGGAAATGCAAGACAGTGTAGTTATCCCATGGGACACGCTACAAGACTAAACATAAGGACGCCGTCTACTCATACTATACAATACTGTACAAAAATATGGTATATTCTCGAAATCCCCACTGCTGTGTCCCCACCGCTTATTAGAGCTTTCGTAACCGGATAATTACCTACAAACATGCCTTTACACTTTAACACGGGCAAGTTCTTATCAAGCTTTTACTTAGAAAACTTTCGTGATTTATTTCAATCATTATTATAAAAACAGGATTTATCACGTCCCGTCTTATTGGTGTTTTGACTGACAATGTTTCGGTTCAATTCGTGAATCTTTATCAGGGTGAGTGCGATCCGCTCCGAATAACGTATCGCCTCGCACTGATCCCGTATTTATAATAATTATTCTTATCAAGCTGTTTAAAAAGTAATTGCCCGTATTAAAACATGTATGTCTATAGGAATTGTCCGGTTACGAGGCCTCTACGAACTCGTGGGGACATAGCGGTGGGGATTTTGAGAATATACCAAAAACAATTATATTATAGCGTAAAAATGTTATGTAAATGCCAAGCCTGTCTTAGTCCTCATATCTTAATTGGATGTATCTTTTATGACAATGCAATTGATAAAGGTATCTAATGGTAACCGCTTAGCATCAGGTGGGTCATCGGTTTGTTTAGTACCTAATCTTATAAAAAATAGAAAGGAAATAGAAAATAGAATAGGAGAATAGGACGAATAGGAAATAGAAAGAAAGAATATAATATTAAAATAATTTACTGGACACGCAAAGTTGATATTAGCTAAGTTTACTAAGTACAAAGAAACAACGGAGGCACTTTCCAATAGCCAACAGATCAATATATTCAGCTTGATTTAAATTTGTTTGCATCACTGATTACACAAAATAAAAACATACGGAAGAACATACAACCAAAAGTTTAAAAGCATTTGTCTTTTTAGCAACGCTTCTTTAGACAATGGACCTTAGCGACCATATCATCAATTGCGGAAAGCTGACCTGATTAGAAGTTTTGTACATAGCGTCTTACTTTTTTTATATTTTTAATTGGTCTGTTGTTGGAGAAACCACCGTTATCTTGTTAAGGGCGCACTATACCTAGGGAGCCGATAAATCACTTATTTAGAAACAATGTTTTGTTCAACAAATTTTGTACTTTCAATTTGTAATTTATATATCTTATAGTTATGGATACGTGCTAGAACGCCTGTGTTGTGAAAACACGACTCCGTAAAATATTCTCTATAGAAAAAAAGTCCAAAGATGACTCTAAAATTATGTTAAAATTGTTCATAAGCGATGAATACTTCAATTTAGAGCTTGAAACTTTATACAGTAATTTTAAACAACATAAATAAGTGTACCTGTATTTTAAATTTTCAAAATACTTTTTAATTCTACCATAAAATGAAAATAACTAACTTTTGCAGTAATGAAACTGAAATCATTCGCTTCGGACGCCCGGTCCGCGATTCAGTCTGGTCTCTGCTTTCAGACGGGGTACCCGTGTAGCTTGTCGCTCCAAATGATCACTTAATTCTTAGGTAGAATTAATATTAAGTTCGTTTTGTAAAGATGCAGTAATGAGAAATAAGCACAACAAGAAAATGAAGGGACTGAATGATAAAAAAACTGGCAAACATATGAACCACGGCGAGATAGGACGTGCAGCGGCGCGCGGAGAAGCGGGGGTGAAATTCGAGTTTGGGCTGAGTTATAGTCTACTTTTAAATAAGAGGACAAAATACTATATTGTATTTAATATAACACGCATCATGTTGAAGTTATGAAGTCTGGAAGCATTACGCAATACGATCTGAGGGCTTAGCCAAGTTACAGTCGATTAGCGATGACGCTAGTCGATAAGTCCAAAAATGTGTGGGATTTGACACATGCTATAGAAATACCACGTGATACAGCGACAACACATTCGCTGCGAATCTATTCGATTTCTACATACATTTGTTGTCGCTGTATCACGTGGTATTTCTATAGCATGTGTCAAATCATTTTCGGACGTATCGACTAGCATCATCGCTAATCGACTGTAACTTGGCTAAGCCCTCTGATATAGATTTATTTAGCGATCTGGATTTTGATCAGAAATTTTCATAAGAAAGCGAATAGCACTCCAATAATTTTAAGTTTGTAGTACTTTTACCATAATCGATAACATTACAGTAACAATGACTTTAAATGTTTTATTTTTCTAGGCTCGGTGGTCGAAATTGAAATTGTTTTGACTTCGCACTCAAAATTATTATGATCTGTGTGTTTGAGTGGCACATAGGCTCTTAAAGGAACGATTAGAATGCAGATTTTTGCAAATCGGGATTTTAGTCTATCGAGGCTTCGAAACAATGATACAATTATAATTTATGTGTGGACAATGAAGGCAGTGTCTTTTGGACACTTCCACCTGGTAGTGATCTGGAGCAGTTGAGCTATCCATAGACCGTTTGCAACGGTCTTTAAATGATTCAACTGTTTCTTCTGTATCTTACTGTATTTATATCTTACTAGCTGTTGCCCGCGACTTCGTACGCGTTACTCTACTAAATGTGTAGGTAACCTAGGAATAAACTCTGTTGCAGCTTGAATTGACATTGCGTTTTTTATTTCATGGGACCTGATTTATGGGCTAAAATTTATCCTATGTGGTAATCCAGGTTATTTAGGTACATACTTAATTTCATCAAAAACGGTTCAGCCTTTAAGGTTAGCCGTGATTGAGTAACAAACAAACAAACATCCAAACTTTCGCATTTATAATATTAATATGATAAGTACCATAATACCTTTTGATTGTTAGCTAACTGACAGAAGCGGGGCACATAGCTCGAAGAACTGGCGGACGTTGGGGCAAAAACGAGGCAATGCACTGGGAAACACAGCGTAGGATGGCCCCCACTATATTTTGAAAATACGACTTAGTAGAAGTTGATGGGAGCTGTTGCATGCAGGCCCCACAAGATCGGTTCCCCTATAAATTAATGATGGAGGCCTATGTGGTCAATGGATGTTCTGTGGCTAATATGATATGACACACGAGTATTTTTTTAGAAACTCATTAATAAACCCTATAATTTATCGTTTAATTTCGCAAAACAGGTAGGCATTTGGTATGAGACGCCACGTGCGTCGATACTCTTGCGCCATGTCATCTGTCTGGTACAGCAGTTAGGGCCGGTGCGACGATAAATTATAATATGTCAAAGATCCCAAACGGCGCAATTAGGGAAGTCTCGACAGAATTTACGTATTTACGCCCTTTTGGGGTACAGACCCTGGTTCCAAGGGGAACCGGGACCCATCGTGTTTTCTAAATTATTTTAGGGCATCTGGTCAAAACGGTGTTTGATCCGATAGCTGGTGCTTATGTGGGTCAACGCGTAATCATTGCAATTCAGCGGGGTAATGCAGCCAGTGCCCCCAAATTCCTCAATTATTTTGTCTTTTTAACTGATTTCAAAAAAAAGGAGGAGGTTCTCAATTTGTCGGAATCTTTTTTTTTATGTATGTTCCCCGATTACTCGAAGACGCCTGGACTGATTCGAGAATTTTGTTTTTTTATGTATGTTCCCCGATTACTCGAAGACGCCTGGACCGATTCGAGAATTTTGTTTTTTTATGTATGTTCCCCGATTACTCGAAGACGCCTGGACCGATTCGAGAATTTTGTTTTTTTATGTATGTTCCCCGATTACTCGAAGACGCCTGGACTGATTCGAGAATTTTGTTTTTTTATGTATGTTCCCCGATTACTCGAAGACGCCTGGACCGATTCGAGAATTTTGTTTTTTTATGTATGTTCCCCGATTACTCGAAGACGCCTGGACCGATTCGAGAATTTTGTTTTTTTATGTATGTTCCCCGATTACTCGAAGACGCCTGGACCGATTCGAGAATTTTGTTTTTTTATGTATGTTCCCCGATTACTCGAAGACGCCTGGACCGATTCGAGAATTTTGTTTTTTTATGTATGTTCCCCGATTACTCGAAGACGCCTGGACCGATTCGAGAATTTTGTTTTTTTATGTATGTTCCCCGATTACTCGAAGACGCCTGGACCGATTCGAGAATTTTGTTTTTTTATGTATGTTCCCCGATTACTCGAAGACGCCTGGACCGATTCGAGAATTTTGTTTTTTTATGTATGTTCCCCGATTACTCGAAGACGCCTGGATCGATTCGAGAATTTTGTTTTTTTATGTATGTTCCCCGATTACCCGAAGACGCCTGGACCGATTCGAGAATTTTGTTTTTTTATGTATGTTCCCCGATTACTCGAAGACGCCTGGACCGATTCGAGAATTTTGTTTTTTTATGTATGTTCCCCGATTACTCGAAGACGCCTGGACCGATTCGAGAATTTTGTTTTTTTATGTATGTTCCCCGATTACTCGAAGACGCCTGGACCGATTCGAGAATTTTGTTTTTTTATGTATGTTCCCCGATTACTCGAAGACGCCTGGACCGATTCGAGAATTTTGTTTTTTTATGTATGTTCCCCGATTACTCGAAGACGCCTGGACCGATTCGAGAATTTTGTTTTTTTATGTATGTTCCCCGATTACTCGAAGACGCCTGGACCGACTCGAGAATTTTGTTTTTTTATGTATGTTCCCCGATTACTCGAAGACGCCTGGACCGACTCGAGAATTTTGTTTTTTTATGTATGTTCCCCGATTACTCGAAGACGCCTGGACCGACTCGAGAATTTTGTTTTTTTATGTATGTTCCCCGATTACTCGAAGACGCCTGGACCGATTCGAGAATTTTGTTTTTTTATGTATGTTCCCCGATTACTCGAAGACGCCTGGACCGATTCGAGAATTTTGTTTTTTATGTATGTTCCCCGATTACTCGAAGACGCCTGGACCGATTCGAGAATTTTGTTTTTTATGTATGTTCCCCGATTACTCGAAGACGCCTGGACCGATTCGAGAATTTTGTTTTTTTATGTATGTTCCCCGATTACTCGAAGACGCCTGGACCGATTCGAGAATTTTGTTTTTTTATGTATGTTCCCCGATTACTCGAAGACGCCTGGACCGATTCGAGAATTTTGTTTTTTTATGTATGTTCCCCGATTACTCGAAGACGCCTGGACCGATTCGAGAATTTTGTTTTTTTATGTATGTTCCCCGATTACTCGAAGACGCCTGGACCGATTCGAGAATTTTGTTTTTTTATGTATGTTCCCCGATTACTCGAAGACGCCTGGACCGATTCGAGAATTTTGTTTTTTTATGTATGTTCCCCGATTACTCGAAGACGCCTGGACCGATTCGAGAATTTTGTTTTTTTATGTATGTTCCCCGATTACTCGAAGACGCCTGGACCGATTCGAGAATTTTGTTTTTTTATGTATGTTCCCCGATTACTCGAAGACGCCTGGACCGATTCGAGAATTTTGTTTTTTTATGTATGTTCCCCGATTACTCGAAGACGCCTGGACCGATTCGAGAATTTTGTTTTTTTATGTATGTTCCCCGATTACTCGAAGACGCCTGGACCGATTCGAGAATTTTGTTTTTTTATGTATGTTCCCCGATTACTCGAAGACGCCTGGACCGATTCGAGAATTTTGTTTTTTTAAAAGAGTAAACTTCCCAGATGGTTCCATTGGCACCATGTCAGGATCTGATGATGGGATCCTAAAAAAATCGAGGGCAACCCTCAAATTTTATAGCGACGCATAATGTGTTTTATATAAGTATTAAAAAAAAATATTCAAGTATTTGCGTCTGGTATTGATCATCTCATGTTGCTCAGCTGATGATAGAAAATATAACACCTTAACTATTAGGAGCTAGTGGATAATTCTTTAAATATTATAGGCTCGTATATACCGCTACTTATGTTCCTTTGAGTTATTGAGGTGAGCTGATGATGGAACTCCTTGTTAGTTAGAAGTTAGGGGATAATTCTTGAAGTACCGTATATATACGGTACATACACGTACCATACGTACGGTTCATACGGCTGAGACGCAGGAGGTAGCGGGTTCGATTCCCGCCGCGGGATCAAATGTTTGCATAATCTACAGATATTTGTTCCGTGTCTGGGTGTTTTTCTATATATTATAAGTATGTATTTACAAAAAAAAAAGTATATAAGTATTCTATCAGTTATCTGGTTCCCATAGTACAAGCTCTGCTTAGTTTGGGGCTAGATAGCGCTGTGTGAAATGTCCAGCGATATTTATTTATTTATTTATACAGAAAAGATTGACTTTCAGATAGGTCCCATAAAAATTTCATCAAAATCGGTTCTTTAGTTTGGTTAAGTCCTTGCAGGGAACATTGTTTTGGTTTGTTCCCTGCAAAGAATCGAAGAACAACAAATATCCTGTAAAAAATGAAACGCGAAGATCTAAGGATGATGGTGGGAATCATTACAGGACACTGCGAACTTAACCATCACCTCTTGAAGACCGGGGCCACGGACAGTGGGCTTTGTCACGCATGTTTTCAGAAGGAAGAGACGGTGGAGCACGTGATGCTTCACTGTATGGCCACGAGCGATATCAGGCTGAGGACGGGTCTGCAGGAGCTCATCGAATCCTCATCTGCTAACACCACAACGGCATCCACGGGGATCTTAGAAAGCTGCATCGATCAACCCAAAATCCTGCTCCGTTACTTCAAGGAGCTAGGATGGCTGGGGTCAGGTTAGAAGGGGGTAATGCATAATACACCCCAATGCGGGACGTCAGTACAGATCTTATTCCCCCCACCCTAGAATTAGAATTATAAGTACAGTCATGCCCATAACCTATCGTGACATGGAAACCACGAAACGTGGGTCTAATTACGTCGAACCATAGACAGAATACAAAATAATGTCAATGGTATTGTTATGCAATTTTTCAATTATTAAAATATTTGAATAATAAGAAATTCGTGAAGCTGCGGCTGACGTTATCACGAAATAAAGGTAAGTGCATACTAATTTTAAAATATTTATTTTTAAGATGAAGCAAAAGTTTGAGCACATCGCTCGAATAACTGACAACATAAAAATTAATTTTTCAAAATTTTCAAACCCTGAACATTAATAAACCACCCTAGTTAAACTAGTTTGTTATGAAGTTAATTGTTTCAAATTCACTCTGTATACCATATATACGTTTATTTAGTCCACCTACATTATCTTAGTGCTGGGTAAAGATTGCATATATACAAACTTGTACCTCCTAAAAGCCTTTATTGTGTCAACATGAAGGTAAATCAAGTAAACGGCTCACACCGCAGCCTGAATTAGCATATTTGATTGAACACCTCCCAAATATGCGACGCATTTTCAAACAATTTGAATGCAGTGAGCGCTGTTTATTTTCCCTTGAATTAATTTGTAATTTTCCCCGTAATTAATTTTGCTTTGGTTGTTTTGATTTTCGCCACAAAACCGCCGAATGATGTTTGATGAATTGCAATAACTTTTAACTGGAAATTGTATCCATGAATAATTTATGTTTGAAGAGATATATTTATTTTTCGTTAGGCAAAAAGATTATTTATACTTTGACATGCTTCCTAAAATAAAAATAAAAACCTGTAAAGTAGGTATGCAACGCAACAAGTTAATTAAAAACTTAATAAACTTAATTACATAATTGAACTCAAGAATAGTAGAAGTCGCAGCCACACATCTAGTACACTATGACGACCTCCGTGGTGCAGTGGGCGAATAGCCGGCTGAGACGCAGGAGGTAGCGGGTTCGATTCCCGCCGCGGAACAAATCTTTGCATGATCTACAGATATTTGTTCCGGGTCTGGTTGTTCCTCTATATATTATAAGTATGTATTTACAAAAAAAAAATGCATATAAGTATTCAATCAGTCATATGGTTCCCATAGTACAAGCTCTGCTTAGTTTGGGGCTAGATAGCGCTGTGTGAAATGTCCAGCAATATTTATATATTTATACATAGGTATACAACAGTACCTTGATTCTTTTTTATTTATTGTCTATGAGAAGTTCGATTCCCGTAATCTAATCAAATTTCGATCTAACCTCGACGCATAATATAGTCTCTCGAATATATCGCACTCATAGCTAAGCCTATGAGTGCGACTAAAGACTGCGTGCCCTAACTCCGCGACATCCTTATTTACTCGCAAGCGTTATATCCACTAATATACCGAAAATTCTAGTAAGCTCTCGTACCGCCGAGGCACGCCGACTTGTTTGAGTCTCGTCGACTTGTAGGTATTACTATTCTGTGACATGCTCTTCGTAAATTCATAATGCAACCGACAGTTTACTGAAGTCAAAGTAAGGTAATTGGAATACGGATTGTAGGGTTTGCATATTTTTTCGCGGGAATTATCATAATCGTTTAAGACTCGTTAGGTACTAGAAAATTAAGTACTTCCTTTTCAATTTTGTTTTACTAATAAAACCGCGGTTTTTAAGGTACACTGTGTTTTGGCTGTGATATTGACAGGTAGATTAAAACCTGATCTAAAAAGAAAAAAAAAGGTAAAACTGTTCCAGCAATAACACTTGGTATATCAATACTGTGTACTACACAAGTGTCAAAAGAATAGATATATTTTAACACACACGATTTATTGAATAACTTATATTATGTATGGAGTATTCATTGCATAAGAACGGTTTTAATATAAATTTCTTCAGAGTTTTCTTAAGAGTAGTAGAGTTTCTTGTGAAAGCGCTCGCCCGGGAAAGTGCTACCATCATACCTATTTCTACCGCCAAACAGCATTGCTGTGAATTGCATTCGGTTTGAACGGTATGGCTGCCGGTGAAATTACAGGCACATGAGGCTTTACACCTGTATGCCTCAAGTTGATGGACGCAGGGAAGTGCATCGTAGGGCACATTTCTAAGGAGCGTGACCTACGAGGCAAACTTGTTATAGGCGATGGTTAGCACTTAACATCAGGTGGGCCATAGGCTTGTTCCACCTCCAGTAGTATAATTATTATTATTATTAATTATTTGGAGCCTGTACTGTCCCACTGCAGGGCAAATGCCTCCCTTCCTTCCTTCCACTCCACTCTATCATACGCTTGTGTAGTCCAGTCTTCCATATACGAGTCGAGTTCGTCTTTCCATCGGCGTCGCGGTCTGCCACGTGATCGTTTTCAGTCTTTTGGGATCCACTCAGTGGTGGATTTTGCCCATAACTCCTCCGACATGCGGCAGACGTATCCCGCCCAGTCCCACTTTAACTTGCCTACTTGGTGCCCAACGTCCGCGATTTGTGTTTGGGAGCGCAGTTCACTATTTCTAATGCGGTCTGTTAGTTTGACTCCTAGGATACTGCGCTCCATGGCTCGCTGACAAACACCAAGTTTGGACGAGTAGTATAAAAAAAAAATTACAGTCATTCCTGGATTTTATTTCTATCGTGTTTTCACAGCATAAGCCTTCTAGCACGTATCCTTAAGTATATGTGTAATATATATATGAATTACAAATTAAAAGCACAAAATTTGTTGGACATTGTGTCAAAATAAGCCATTTATCGTCTCCCCAGGTATAGATGTTAATGCGCCGCGATGGTAATGTGGACTGACTGGCCGCACCCCGTTTCCACGCTATAGCGTGGAAATTCAAACTTACAAAACTATATGGTGTGAGAATCGTTCATGCTCCGGGGTGCGAGATGAAGTGCGTGGAGTAAGATGATTTTGTTAATCAGCGATCATGGATCACGAATCATGATTATTAGGTGATTGAAAATGTTTTGTTAGTAAATGTGGTATGAAGTTGCCAAAGAGCGATGAAGCGCAACATTTTGGATGTAAAGTGGAGACCGGCATCACTGACGTCAGCATCAAGGCTGCAAAGTTGAAATGGGACTGGTCGGGTCTTGTCTCCCATATGCAACCCGATAGGTGAGCTAAGGTTACAAGCATATAGATTCCTAAAGACAGAGAGTGACGCCGAAGACCTAAAAAGCGCTGGAGCGACGACTGGACGTCTTCCAAAGAGACTGGCAGGACAGATCCTGCCAGTCTCTTCGGAAGACGTCCAGTCTAGTCTAGAGCCAGAGCTCTAGACCGTGATAAGTGGAAGAACGATGGGGAGGATTTTGCCCAGCAGTGGGACAGTAAAAAAAAAGTGGTATGAAACCGACATTATATATGTATATAACTTTAGATTAAAACCAACCGTACTAAAAGTTGGCATTGTAGACTCGTCCTTGTTCGATTTATCACGTTTAAGAGTCAAGCCGTTCTAAAACCTTTATTTATTAACTCAAGAAAATCTCTCTTTAGTCCTTTTAATTTTAAGTAACGGAGCCAGAAAATAGAGTCATCCTGGGACAACGGGCGTTACACATTAATTACTTTTACAAACTTATTAAGTTCAAGCCCATTGACTTCACCTTCATCCCCAACTTCCAGGGCTGATTTTCAGAGGGTTACTTTACGTAGGGTTGACCAGTTACCATTTAAAGGCTTACAACTATTAAGTTCTCTAAAAAAAATGTTAAAGTCATTATTGATGACTGAGTCTAACAACAGATTTTTTTAAATTAAGTCGGTGACAAAAATAGGTCATTTCTTTGAGTCAATAATTGACAACCCTATTCCGAGGGGTTCATGTAAAAAATGAGTCCATCTCGCAGTAATTGCCGATTGATATCGCCAATATTGAATTAATGGAGAAAGAAATCGACAAGTCTTCTCGATTTATCTAACGGCGATAAAGTTAACGAAGTCCTCGGAAAATTGATTTTGAATGTCCATGGATCGAAAATGGAATTGAAGTATGCAGATTAAAATGCCAGACCATCATTACAGAGTCTTTCGAATTCTAGGTAACTGAACCATTTTATAAGAGTATAAGAGTACATTATAATAAAACTAACTGGATTTTGTATGTACATTAAATATTTTAAGATATTGTTACAAGCTGAGGGCTCAGGATAAAATAATGATAATCAATCTAACCAAAATAACACTTTTATTCAACACTAAAACGATAAATACACGAACTTAATCACAAGTAATCACAACACACTAATTCACGCCACTGTTGCACGATAAAGCACTATAAGTCACCGAAATGTTCACACGTATTACCAAAACCAGAGTAACTCCTCCGGCCGTCTCTTCGGCCTATTTATACCACGCACAGTTCACAACACTCGAACGCTCTCGATCGTTCCAGGAACGGGCAGGTATTTCGACATAACAACCATCCTTGTTCTGTGCAACTGCAGGTAAAAACGTAGCATGTGGGTATATTCCATACCAAGTATTACCTATTCTACACAGTAGGTAAGCCGAGAGCCATCTAGAAATTCCGACTATTACTTATTCTGTAACAGCCTCGGCGTAACAATATTTTTTAATGACTTCTTAACCTCTAAAGACGCCAAAATATTTATGAAGGTATACTTCTTTTAGCGCTTTTGGAAAAAAATATGAGTGTAAAATTATTACGATGCGCGCGCACTTCGACCGCCAAAAAGCGACATGATGAAGTTAGCTGTTTACTGACTCATGCGCGCGTATACCGACAGCCAAAAAGCGACATGATGAAGTTAGCTGTTTACTGACTCATGCGCGCGTATACCGACAGCCAAAAAGCGACATGATGAAGTTAGCTGTTTACTGACTCATGCGCGCGTACACCGACAACCAAAAAGCGACATGATGAAGTTAGCTGTTTACTGACTCATGCGCGCGTATACCGACAGCCAAAAAGCGACATGATGAAGATAGCTGTTTACTGACTCATGCGCGCGTATACCGATAGCCAAAAAGTGACATGATGAAGTTAGCTGTTTACTGACTCATGCGCGCGTACACCGACAACCAAAAAGCGACATGATGAAGTTAGGTGTTTACTGACTCATGCGCGCGTATACCGACAGCCAAAAAGCGACATGATGAAGTTAGCTGTTTACTGACTCATGCGCGCGTATACCGACAGCCAAAAATCGACATGATGAAGTTAGCTGTTTACTGACTCATGCGCGCGTACAACGACAACCAAAAAGCGACATGATGAAGTTAGCTGTTTACTGACTCATGCGCGCGTATACCGACAGCCAAAAAGCGACATGATGAAGTTAGCTGTTTACTGACTCATGCGCGCGTATACCGACAGCCAAAAAGCGACATGATGAAGTTAGCTATTTACTGACTCATGCGCGCGTATACCGACAGCCAAAAAGCGACATGATGAAGTTAGAATATAACTGCTCTCAAGTTTCTGTTAAAACTCATAACTATAAATTATTATTTTATCAATTCTTTTACAAACAAAGAGTTCCGGCATACGGGATGAAATCTTACGCTATTTTTGTTCTGTTACGTCAAAGAAGTATAACTTCTTACGTGCGTACACACACACTTTTTTGTCTGTTTGCCTGTCTTTTTCTTTGTAAGCGTATCACACTGAAACTACTTGATGGATTTTGATGAAACTTAGTATAATGTTTATTATATTAAGTTTAAGGTATTAAACTATAGATTAACATTTAAAATATTTTTATGCCAAAAACCGGATGGGGCTTAGGCCTAAAAGAGGTATGAAGTTTGAAAGAAAATCAATTAAAAATATATTTATCAAATTGAAATATTTATATTGATTTTAAACTTATCTACAAAAAAATAATTAGATAAGACAAGATAACTCTTTGTTGTGATTACCATACAGATATAATATAATACTAAAATAAAACTACAAAGGCTTAAATACAAGTTACATCTATTTTTTTTCTCTATTGACGGGGGTGTGAGGGGTGTAAGTTAGTATTTAATGGGTAATCTCCGTAACTATTGAGTCGATTTTGAAAATTATTTCACTGATAGAAAGCTGCACTATCCGTAAGTGCCATGGGATATTTTTTGAGAACGACCTGTGCAAAACCAGCGTGGCTGACCTGCCCCAACGCTTAAAGCGGTGTTTAATAATAAAATCAACAAACATTTTATGGTTAGAAGTGAACTTTTAACTATTTTATGTATTAGAATAATAAATTCATAGAAATCTTCTGAGCCTTAATTAATATTCATAAAATTACTACGCCATTTTATTTTATGAAATTTTAATTACTTATGTTATCTTCATCATAATTTTAGCTCTTTTATCGCTCTCCAGAAATTTTACTTTCACAGAACGTCCACTTTTGTGAAATTTGATGACAATTGGCATAAGTGTTACAAGTGTATGTGTATTTACAATCGACCCGGCATACTTTGGATGCCTCACTTTTAAGTTTGTGGCTATCTTTTTACATTCCTCCGTTAATTGACCAAATTGACGAAGAATAATTGCAATAAATGTTTGTGTATGTATATCTCTTTTTCTTTAAGATATGGAGATGGAACAAGCATATGGCCCATCTGATGTTAAGTGGTAACCATCGCAAAGTATGGCCCTGTAAGTCACGCATCTTAGAAACGTGCTTTACGATGCACTGCTTTGCGTCCATCAATTTGAGGCATTCAGATGTAAAACCTCATGTGCTTCTAATTTCACCTGCAACCACCCTTTAAACACACCAATGCTGCTTGCTGCGAGAAATGGGTATGATGGTAGTACTTCCTCAGGTCAGCCCTTTTCCAAGTCTACAATTTTTAAAATTAAAAAAATAATTAACTAAAAATTATCTGCAGAATATTGCAAAACCCAGCTAGACCAATTTACAAAGTCGACGTTATTTAAAAGCGCTGGTGAACCCGCGACCTGAACAAATTGAATCACAACATTTACCACAACGTACCCACATCTGCAAAACTGGGCTTCATTTCACCCATACTACACCTACACAGCGAAATTAAAACAGCTGGCTTACAATCGGAGGAATGCTACAACACTTAGTATACAATGTTACCACGCCTAATCAAACATATTAATAAATACATAATAAATAATGCTGGACATTTCACCCAGCACCATCTAGCCTCAAACTAAGCAAAGCTTGTACTATGGGAACTAGAGAATTGATATAGTACTTATGTACTTTTTTGTAAATACATACTTGTAATATATAGAGAAACTACGAGACCCGGAACAAATATCTGTAGATCATGCAAATATTTGTTCCGCGGCAGGAACCAAACCCGCAACATTTGATTTGATTTGAAAATGTGACGATTATCAATCATTGGATTCTGCGACATGTTTCAAACTCAAACTCAAAATCATTATTGGTCAATGTCTGCTCCTCGTAACCAACAGGCTAATTGTTGGAAAGTTTCAGGAAAGCAACCTGGTTTGCGCAAAATGCGTAAATAGAGCGGGAGTAGCCATGCTACAATTAGTAGAAAAAAACAGAACTTAATCTAGCTGTTTCCACTCTACTGTGACATAAAGGTAGGCTTAAAAACTCATCAGAGAATTCCAAGTAACGAAACATTGATAGTGATCCTCAATTAAAAGGGGGCGATCCTTCCAATCCTCGGCCTAAAAAGGTGCACGTTCAGGCATTAAAAATAAGCTTCTGATATTCGGGTTGGACCCTGCAATTGCGGTGAGCCTAACGATTTCCATTATGGAGAGAAATTTTAAGGGTAAATGAATTGGGAGAAGTAGATTGGTCGATTTGCTTGAGATCTCTTTAAATGCAGACTATTTTATCTTATTCGTCCTGTGTTAAAGTATTTTGAACCTTTTAATAGTCTAATTAAAAAATTATGTAAAGATTTATTTATTTGCTAGAACTTGTGGGTTGAATTATAGTGTCACAGAAACCTTATTTGTGTAAAAATGTAGGTAATATAAAATAATAAGAAAAATGTTGTGTCTGATTTTTATTAAATAAATAAATATTGCAAGACATTTCACACAGCGCTATCTAGCCCCAAACTAAGCAGGGCTTGTATGGTTGTATGGCTATGTTAACCAGATAACTGATAGAATACTTATATACATATTTTTTTGTAAATACATACTTATAATATATAGAAAAACACCCAGACACGGAACAAACATCTGTAGATCATGCAAACATTTGTTCCGCGGCGGGAATTGAACCCGCTAGCTCCTGCGTCTCAGCCGGCTGTTCGCCCATTGCGCCACAGAGGCAGTCAACCGTTTATATTTGTACCGTTTATCCGTTTTTGTAACCGTCTGTCTGTCAATTAAGACCTTTTTTCTCAGGGATGGCTCAAGAGTTAAATACTATAATTTATTATGTTGTAAAAACCCATCTTTTTCTAACAAACGCTTATAAAAAACAAAATCCTGGTCCTACTTTAACTATGTTTTTTTAATACGAATAGATAAATACGTTTTATACGAATTTGACGATAATCTCACCTGATGAGAGAGAAATCGTGGTCTAAGATAAAATAAATAAATAAAAATATTGCTGGACATTTCACACAGCGCTATCTAGCCCCAAACTAAGCAGAGCTTGTACTATGGGAACCAGATAACTGATAGAATACTTATATACATTTTTTTTGTAAATACATACTTATAATATACACATAAACAACCAGACCCGGAACAAATATATGTAGATCATCCAAACATTTGTTCCGCAGCGGGAATCGAACCCATTACATCCTGCGTCTCAGCCGGCTGTTCGCCTACTGCGCCACGGAGGTCGTCTAATGAAGAATGAATGGAGAATTAAGATCTAGAAGCCCTTTTATCAAGAGTGAATAAGTAGGTAACATTAAAGATACCCTAATCTCTTCAGTTCGGTGTCCAGGAAAAACAGACGGTAAAGTGTTCCATAACATAGCTGTAAGCATTACGAACGTAGAACCAAATCAAGACATATGGGTAATTTTTTGGCGCATCAAAAAAAGTCTATTATGTAATGTTTTTGTGTCGATCTAGTTTTATAATAGGTCTGTAATATAAAGTAAAAAACTACTAAATTATCTCAAATGGTACTAAAATACCTAACATTATCTGAAAAAAATGTTTCTATTTATCTATCATATAAGTCCTAATGATTTCTAGAAATTTCAATTACTTTGGTAATTGTCGTTTTAAGCTTCGTCAATCACCGTATATCGAAACCGATAAATCTAAAATTTGTAATACCGAAAGCAGCCTCAATCCATCGTTAGTTGATCCCTGATCTGGGGCCTATTAGACCCAGTCGACAACGTGCCATATTTGTCCCAAAGATCTTTATCATCCATCTAGACTATCTTCGCGAGTCGACGATATATCACTGAGGTATCACCAGTCAGATCGCGTATAGAGGTGGTGCAAAGGGGGGTAAAAAGGGGGGTATGAATGGCGTTACGTGACCGGCGTAAAGCGGATCGCTCATGAATAGGAACGTCAAAGAATACTGGTAATGTTGAAGGGTTAATGTCTGCTAATCTGGCGTGTTTTATGTTTGGGGTGTTTTAAAGGTTCTTTCATTGCGGTAAACGGTTTTCTCCGCTAGAGTTTGGAGGGCAAAATTACTGTAATAATTTACATTAAAACATTTTCGTGTGACATGAATACTGAGCACATAGAAGACATAGCAAGCTGAAGTGGCAGTGGGCAGGGTACAACCGATCATATTATTTCATTGCGTTTTAGTACAATCATCATCATCATCCATAGCACGTCTTCACCCACTGCTGGGTATAGGACTCCCCAAATTTGTGCCATCCACCACGATCCTGCACCAGTCTCACACATTGACGGCCCGCGACTTTAACGCTGTCGTCCACCCACCTCGCTGCTGGATGTCCTACCCTTCTACAGCCATTCCTCGGCCACCATTCAGTCGCTGCCCTGCTCCACCTGTCATCACCACGTCTTGCCAAGTGTCCCGCCCAAGACCATTTGAGTTCCATAACTCGATTTCCAACATCATGAACCTTCGTTCGTCTACGGATCTCGACGTTTGGAACTATTTAAGAGATCTAAGAGTGTGATGCCGAGCATGATACGCTCCATGGCTCTCTGTGCAACTCTTAACCTGTTCACAGCTTCCTGTGTGAGCGTCCAAGTAAAATACATAGCGTTAATTATTTTTTTTGACATATCCTAAACAAATCGGTTTTCCCTAATATTACAATGGTTTTTTTTGTGTTCTGGTGTCCTGACCAAACAACCGGTCGGATATTAATTATGTTTATCACAAGAATTGGAAGTGGAGTTTCAAGGTCATAAAAGAACTGGAAAAACTAGGATTTTTAAACCGGGCAAAAGTTTTTATATGTATATTTATAGTAACAAAAACAAATAATAACTAGTAACAACATATATGATTATACCTAGTCAGGTCATAAATTCTGTCACATGTTTAATATAAAATAATTGAAACAAGTTTATTCATTATGTAACCAATTATATACAAAATGAACTTAACAAAACATAGATTCTTATGACACTAAAGTTTATTCAAAATGACCTCCGTGATTTTGAATACAGGCCTTCAATCTGCGCGGCCAGTCGTCTATCGCAGCACGAACGAGGTCCATGTCAATATCGGCGGCTGCCTTAATCAAGGATGTCTTGAGTGACTCCAAATTGGGATGAGGCTTTGAGCACGCCTTTTCCTCCAAGTGTTGCAATATCTTGTAATCTAACGGATTCAAATCTGGACTGGAGGAGGGCCAGTCTTCGTGCCGGATGAAGTCGATTTCACGCGCCGCCAGCCAGTCTTGTGTGCTCTTCGCTCTATGAGCTGGCGCCGAATCTTGTTGGAATACCCAGTGCCTGTTATTGAACATGGTATGAGAAACAGGTTCCACAAGGTTCATCAGGACTGTATTTTGATACACAACTGCATTCGTTTTTACACCTTTCTCACAAAAATGTACCTCTGTTAAGCCCCAATAAGAAACTCCCAACCATACCATGAGCGAGGATGGAAAATGACCTCGTTGGACACGCGGAATACGGTTGCTCGCTTCTTCACTACTGTGTGCGTACACCTTATCATTTTGTTTGTTGTAGCTCTCTTCTACGGTAAAAATTTTTTCATCCGAAAAAAGAATTTCCCGATATTTTTTTCCCGTGCACCGCTTCAACAAAGCGCGGCATCTCTTCAGTCTCAGGTCCATTAGACGAGCATTCAAACGATGTCCTGTTTTTCTTCGATATGCCCAAAGCCCTAAGTCTTCATTTAACACCCTTTTCACCGTGGTTCTGCTTAACCCCATCTGAAGGGCCAACAGTTTCTGCTTACGTTTGGGATTTCTTTGAATTCGCGCCTTCACAGCTTTTATCACTGCTGGAGTCCTAACAGACCGAGGGCGACCACTTCTTGACCTGTCATCTACACTAGAGTCTTCATTGTATCGTTTGATGGTGCGATAAACGAATCTATTGGTTATATTCAAATTTTTCAGTATGTCAAAAATTTGAATTGGCGCGTAACCGCAACGATGCAACGCAATAACTGCAACACGGTCTTCTTTAAGCGTCCACTCCATATTTAAAAATGAGTAAAATTCTAAAAAGTATACATTTTTATTTTCATGAACAATTCGAAATTCGAATTCTATAAACTTTTTTGTGGCCAGCATTCTAAAAGAAAAGTTTTTACTTTGTGACAATACGAGTACTTATGACCTGACTAGGTATAACATAGATATTTTATATTTTGTGACTATTTGTGACAATACAGTAGTCTTAAAATATACTTTTTCAAACTTTTATATGTTACTTCCTAATTTTTTTTTTATACCACTAAGGTAGCAAACAAGCATACGGCCTACCTACAACAAGCATACCGTAGCCTATGGACGTTTGTAACAGCAAAGGTATTCCTCGCGCGTTGCCAACCTTTAAAATTTTCAAAACACCCTTTTTGAAGGACCCCATACTGTAGTCCCTGGGGAAAATCTCGGCAGGGAGACCATTCCACAAGCGGAGTGTTCGCGGTAGGGAATTCCTCTGGAACCTCACGGTACACGACCACATCATCTCCAAGGCGTGTGGATGGATTCCCTGCCGATGGCGAGCGGTGCGATGATAAAAGGAACCTTCAGGCACCATATCAAACAACTCCTCAGAACACAACCCAATAAACAAGCGGTAGAACACACACAGGGAGGCAAAATCTCTCCTGAGACTTAAGGGCTCAATACCTCCTACTTCTTATTAATAATAATTAACTGACTTGAAAAAAGGAGAAGGTTCTGAATTCGTCAGAATTTTTTTTATCTATGTTCCCCGATTGCTTTAAGACGCCTACATCGATTTGGGAAATTCTTTTTTTGTTTAAAAGAGTATACTCCTCAGGTGGTCTCATCACCAAGTCAGGATCTGATGATGGGATCACAACAAAATCGAGGGCACCCCTCAAATTTGATACGGACGCAATACGGTTTTATGTTTTTACCTTAGAACTCCGTCATTTATCAACTGATTTGGAAAATTGTTTTATTATTTGAAAGGATATATATGTATACCTTGATATTGGTCTCATAGAAATTTCATCAAAATTATTTCAGTTTGGTTAAGTTGGTTATATTATTGTTAAAAAGTTACTAGTTTACGCATTCAAATTTTGAAAAGTCATTAAATCACAATATTCATTTGAAACCTGTTTCGCCGCGACCAAGCTAGGAAATAATTAAGCAAGAAATAAGGTTGGTTATTATATTTTTATTGATCCTTATACAATTTACATAACAATAGGTATACAATACAGAAAATTAAATTAATAGTTATCTAGCATTATTTATTTGTAACATACTAGCTTTTGCCCGCGACTTCGTACGCGTTACACTAGTAAATATGTAGGTAACCTAGAAATAAAGCTAAACTCGCTGTTGCAACTTGACTTGATACTTCATTTTTATCCCATGGGAACTGATTTATGAGATAAAGAGTAGCATATGTATTAATCCAGGTTATTATCTACGTATATATCATATTACATCGAAATTGAATCAGCCGTTACGACGTGATTGAGTAACAAACAAACAAACATCCAAACATTCACATTTATAATGTTAGTGTGATAAATAAATAATGCTTCCATCCTTTCTATGCGTATCTCATCCACAAATATGTTCTCATTCCTTTTCGCGTCAGTTTTCAGGATTAATTTTCAGGTTGCAGTGCAGTAGGTTGATTTTTGCAGCTGCCGTCAGACACACCGGATGTGGCATGTTTATAGGCGTGACGTCACTGGAAGCAGCTGTGACTGATGTGTGGCGACTGCGGAAAATTGGTTATATTGTGATGAATTACTTTTGTATTGTTATAATTTATATCTGAAAAATATTTCGTTCATTATTTCAATTATTTCGTTTGTATCGCGTCTCTCAAAACGTGGTCTCTCACTATGAGCCTTATCAGAAGGTCGCACAACGTGCAATGGAGAGGGCTATACTTGGTGTTTCTGTACGAGATCGAATCAGAAATGAAGAGATCCGTAGATAAACCAAGGTCACAGACATAGCCAAGAGGATTAGCAAGCTGAAGCTGAAGTGTGCAACACAACTCGAACAACTGACGGCCGTTGGGGCAGAAAGGTTCTAGAGGTGAGATTTGAATCTTACAATTTTTGATTTAGCGAAGCGAGATCTCGAAATCGACTTGGGCAAAACGGCGTTGTATGTATGTATGTTTGTTTGTCCGAGGATAACTTACGAAGCGTTTATCCGATAATCGTGAAATTTGATACATAGGTAGGTAGTCAAAGTCAAAAGTCAAATATTTTTATTCATTAAAAGCACAAGGATCACTTTGAAACGTCAATTTTACTGAATGTTCCTTCGCGACCAAACCAGGAAAGAAAGGCAAAAAACAAGGCTGTTTGTTTTTTTAATGATCCTTTTAGAATACATAACAATACAGAAAATAAATTACGTCTAGATTTTGAACAAGTTGGAGCAATTTCAATCCCAAGCTTCTCTATCATCTAAATAATCCGATATTTTATACTAGGCTTATTTATAAAGATTTTGATGAATTACGTTTTTAACTTTGTTAATTGTCAATTTTTGTAGACCCTTTGAGTTTGTTATAAAAGCGTACATCTTGCCCTTTAAACGATTTACTAACTTTATGGAGTCTACAAGTGGCAACGGCGAGTTTATCTTTATTTCTAGTATTAAAATTATGATTGTCGCTATTATTCTTACACAAATGAATATTTTTGTAAACATACATCAGATTTTTCATAGATGTATTGGCAAGGGAATGTCATAATATTTATTTCTTTAAACTTAATGGTGGCACAATTTTTATGTGACAAAATGAGCTAAAAATGTTGGGGGGTTGTTGAGATATTGGGGTTCAAGAGGGCCAAAACAAATGAAAATGAGACTATTAGATCAAGTGGGTCGTCAAATTAAAGGGATTAGAACATTTGGTTTTTATTTTTTTAGTAAAGTCCTGATAGTTTTTGAGTTATTAGCCATAATCAAACCTGAATTTTGTCAAAATTCACTGGGACCCCACAGTATTGCGCATTGCATTTTGCAATTTGGCATGCGTGTAGCTTAAGTAACACAAATATAGACAAAAGTCTTCAATTTAGAATAACTGCAACTTGTACCCCAAAAAAGAGTTATCACAAAACATGAACTCCCATTACCTTTAATTTGAATGAAACTGTAGCTCAAGTTGATTTGATTAGCATTTTGTGGCACTATTTTGATAGTCAAAGATTAGGTAGGTACTTTTAGAATTATAGATCTAGTAGAATAAAAAAAAATAAAACAATGTGTTAACCTTATCATTAACAGACCATTTTAATCAATACAAAACTAAATGAATCACATATAAACATAATTAGAACCACACACTTTGAAAATGATCTGATTACACATAAAACGACGACAAAGCACAAAATAACTCACGTGACCTTTATGCGAAAACAACCTAATTTGACTGTTCTTAGTTGTTACACTGTCGAGCGACACGAACAAATTGCCCGCGAGCAACTGTTTTGCACGGTATTTATAGGTTGTTTGCTTGAGCAAAAGTCACTGGGTGGGGAAGTTGTTAACAGTACAAATAACATTTTTTGGTTTTTATGGAAGACTCGCAAGATCTTCGTTCGGGGCGATCTTTTGTTGTATTAATGGTTTCGTTATCATCATATCAGCCACAGGACATCTACTGTTGAGCATAGTTCTCCCCCATAGATTTCCAGAACGATCGATCTTGCGTGGCCTGCACCCAACGGCTCCCAGTAACCTCTAATAGGTTGTCATTCCAACCGTCCTACGCTGCACTTTCCTGTGCGTCAATAGGTTCGAAACTGGTATATTGGTCACGTGTATTGCAGTTTTGGTAGATATGTTAACAAAGTTGATACGATACGATAACGAAGCAAAATCGATCTTAAGATCGTCTATCGGCTGTGACGAATAATAGTGACGTGTGTTTGATAATATACTCACAAAAATGAAAGAAGTTATTTTTGATAAGCATAATAAATAAATTTATAAATGTGAAATTTATTTTGGCATGTAAAAATAAACATTTTATTAAACTTATGTTGTGCTATTGCATAATGCTTGCCATCTAACCACAGATACTGTATTGGTGACGTCTCGAGATATATCTTGTTATCTCTTTCTAACCCAAAACCATTTCCGAAATAGATATCAAATCGGTCTTTATTTTTGGATGTCGATTGCAAGAGTAGGCAATAAGTTTTATATCGAATTACTCGCCTAAACTTAGTCAATTTTCTTTTAAATTTGTTAATATAACTAGTAGTTTTTTTTCGAGAAGTCTTTTTTTATGTTTTGTGAAACCGTCACTTGAATATTGTCAGTATATTACCAAACACCCTGTATATCAGTTCGAGGCCAACTACTATCGTTTATTCTGTGACACTCCTTTCCATAAATCCTAGTTTAAGGATATACGTTGATCGTTGAATGTAATTACAGCAGTGCTAAACAGTATTCAGCGTGTTGCGGTTCAAGTTTAAAATGTGGTGAATGCTAACATTCTCCCGGTAAATGTTTAAACTTCACAAGGAGACAAGAATTTCTGGATAAGTTACCTACATACAATGTTTAAGGCTTTTATTCATTAGGAAACCAATGTCTCAGGGGTAATTAGCCAGAGGATTAAAGATGAACTGGCAGTGCTGCACATAGCTCGAAGAACTGAAGGCCGTTGGGGCAGAAATATTTTCAAATATTGGACTGGAAAGTGCAGCGTACGACACCCCTCACTGGATGAAAAGACTTGATAATGGTTGCTGGGAGCCGTAGGGTGCAGGCAACTTAAAATCGATCTCCGGAAAACCGGAATGGGGGAGGCCTAGGTACTGCAGTGGTCGTCTTATGACTGATGATGAAATGTCACAAGACATAATATTGATAGACAGATGTCTTCTGACGTTGTATCACAACTTTTTTATCTCAAAATTAAATCTGGAAATTAAAGTGTTGAAAAAATATATAGAAAAAATAAATCAATTTAAATATTACACTTGGTACAATGGTAAGTCTCTTCCAGGCTACTTTTCAATGAACTGGATTGAAAAAAACGTAAAAGAAAGCTGTGTTACACAAACTTCGCACGTCGGACAACGTTGCAAGACGTCCTGCAAGCCTGTTAGTTAGTATGAGGCTTTAGCCAAAGTTCAGTTCAAGAGAGCTGTTTAAATTTCTCTGAAGTAGCAACAAAATTTCCGCTCAAACACGACGTATGAAAATCATCTGTACCTAATCCTACATTATATATAGGGGTATGTAGAGGTATATAGGTCAGAATCTCTGTAAAACCTTGGTTTACAAGAAAGCGGTAGCCATCTCACGTAAAACTGAGGTGTGTCATCATATCAGCCACAGGGCATCCACTTCTGAACATAGGCTTCCCCCATTTCCCTTCCATCAAAGGACAAGCAGGCTCAGTTCACCATCCGTTCCTAGTTGAAATACTACCCTTCCGCACACACCGTTTTGGTTCCACGTTCTTGATGCGTACAGCTAAGGTATGGAACACTTTGCCGTCGTCTGTTTTTCCTAAAGAGTACAATCCGAGCCTTTTTAAGGTAAGAGTGAATAGATTTCTTCTAGATCGTCGTGCTTCATCTTAGACCACATCATACCATGTGAGATTGTGGTCAAACGAAGATCTATCCAGTTTAAAAAAATCATAAAAGATTTTCTGAGCCCGATCTTGTGCGGCTTGCAACCAACGGCTCCCAACAAACTTTATTAGGTCGTCTTTCTATCTAGTGGGCTGCCGTCTTACGCTGCGCTTTCCAGTGCGCGGTCTTGCGCGGTCGCACAAGAATCGCTCTGAAAATGTATGGGGGAGGCTATGGAGGAGTTAGGCATCCTGTGGCTGATATTATGATGATGAGACTATGAGAGCATAGAAAAACGAAATACTTAAAACTATTATAATATATATATATATATATATATATATGCTAATTATTATATATTATTATAATAATATGTATATTTTAATCCTTGCTAAAAATATCGAATTCGAAAGTCATAGATCAAACAATGTTCTCAAGAGTGTCTTGCGGGCTATACATACTCCAATCACCCTGTATTATTCGTCTTCTTATAACGTGCCAATGGTTAATGCATAATTATTTATATGTTCGAAACTAAATTGACATTGAATTGAACCTGGCCACGTCTATTCCAGTGTTGGTAGGCTTGATAAGGTCGTTTTTTTTTCAGGTCGTATGGCACAAAAGACAGTTAAGCAGGTGAGGCATGGTCTGGAGGAGGTGCTCACAATCACAGATGGTTAGTGAAGGGTCTCGTATTCCCCATCTACAGAGGGTTTTCCGGAGTTCAAGGTCGGTTGATGAATTTCCAGATCGGCCACGAAAGGTTCTATCCCTGTATTGAGGCAGTGATATAACGGCCACCGCTTCTCAGCAAACACTAGGTATCACATATCACGTCTTTGACACATTTCTGAGATTTATCACTTCGAAGAAAATCCAGGTGATTTTTCTCAAAAACTTGTCAAAGCTTTAGGTAAATCTTATTGGTAACAAAGTGCTCACAGAATAAATTTTAAATGAAGGGAAACGTTATTTGCGACCTTACAACCTGTTTCTGCTGGCAAGCAGTATAGCTGTGTTCCAGTTTGGTGTCTAGGCATCCAGGCTTTACACTTGTATGCCTCAATTTGATGGTCACAGGTCGTACAAAATACCTCACTGTCTTTTTTTTTTATCTGTAATACATCTTCGTTTGACTACAATCTCATCTGATGGTAAGCGATGATGTGGTCTAAGATGAAGCACGAAGATCTAGAAGAAACCTATTCACGCTTACCTTAAAGAGGCCCGGATTATATTCTTTAGGAAAAACAGACGACGGCAAAGTGTTCCATACCTTAACATTACGCATCAAGAACGTAGAACCAAAACGGTGTATACGAATGGATGGTATATCAACTAGGTACGGATGGTACTGAGCCGTGCGCCCCATGCGCGGAATCAGATCGTAAAGTTCTTGGGCACATTCCCCAAAATGCAGATACATTTTGGAGAAGGTGCCCAGGAACGATGAATGAATGATTAAAGGATGAATGAATGAATGAATGAAAATTCTTTATTATACCTTACAAGCTAGACGCAACTATTAGCTTGCCTAAAAATTATCTCTTTGACTTATAAAAATATTTAATAGTATTATTTATCAATTGATTGCAATTTATTAATTTAGTCGTTCATGATCAATGCTATATTGACGGAAGTAAGTTATAATTAAATTTTACATTTTTGTACCTTGTTTAAAATAATTGTGTGAGCGATTATTTGTAATTACGTACTAAATTGTGTAGTTTTATTACTTCAGCAATATTTACTAGTTTGGTATTCATTTTTAAACAGAGGTCGCTTTAAACCAACCCGCCGCTTTTGTGTTGCTGCGACTATTTAAGCATTGACGTCTATTCGTAAAAGGTCACCTCCGCTAACGCGAAAGCGATCTCTGAGTTATCTACATTAGACAAAGCAAACACTTCACAGATACACCGACCTCGCCGGCGAGGTCGACGAGTCCCTTCAGTCGCCCCCTATACGAGGTACAGACATGTACCCGGGCGTTTCTCTCCTATCCCCACCCCGGCAACAGCCCAAGCCGAGGCTCGTACCTAAGTGGTGCCCTTGCGCTAGTTGCCTCTTCAAACAACTTACTGGGCTGAGCGCTCTCCAGACAATCTTTAGATGGAGAGGATCATTGCATAATAGAAGATTGGCCGAGGTGTAAAAAGAATAAACATAATAATAGTAAAAGAAAAATTACTTAACCCTAAATACATACATATACGTTACATAAATAATTGCAAATAAATAAATGTCATAAAAAATATATAAAATAAAAAAATATGTACTTACATACATACATATTAATAATATTATAAATCAGATGAATGAATCACGACTCTTCATGGAGATAGAAGTTTTTGAGTCTAGCTATAAATCGAACAGCTTGGACGGAAAATAAGTTTGCATAGAAACTGGTTCTATGCATCGAGGTTTTGAGAAGGAGGTTTTCAGAGGATCGGAGTGTTCGAGAATTTGTGCAATAAAGAAGTTTGAAGCATTCCAAGGCAATACAAGGCGTGGAAGGATTACGAAAGATGAAATATCGATAGGCTTGCAACTTTCCGGCGGTGTTCGAGGCTTTCGGTCTTATTATCCGCCATATATTGTCTTAATAGGAAAGTATTTGATCAGTGTATGTATTGTACAATATTATCTATTCATTTATTTGTGTGTTACCAGTGATATCATATGGAACAGAAACGTGGTCTCTCACTATTGGCCTCATAAGAAGGCTCAAGACCACTCAGCGTGCTATGGAGAGGGCTATGCTTTGCTATGGTGTTTCTCTACGAGATCGAAACAGAAATGAGGAGATTCATAGATAAACCAAAGTCACCGACAAAGGATTCACAAGCTGAAGTGGAGTGGGCGGGAAACATAGCTTGAAGAACGGCCGTTGGGGCAGAAAGGTTCTCGAGTGGAGATCACGCACTGGAAACCACCGCGTAGGACGGTCCCTCACTAGATGGAAAGACGACCTGTTAAAGGTTCCTGGGAGCTGTTGCGTGCAGGCCGCATAAGATCGGTTGCACTGAAAATCTAAGGGGGAGGCCTATGTTCAGCATTCGATGTCCTGTGGCTTATATAATGATGAAGATGATGATGGTCATAGGGCAGTGTATCGTAGGGCACGTTTCTATAGAAAAATATAAGTTTGGCATCTTTGATCGTGGCTTTGAACACTAAAAAGCATAACCATAGTGTAGATAGCACATTAAAACGTTAAAACTTAAGTAACTAAAGTTTATACTAAGTAAAACATCTCCTCAACTGTGGTAACTCTTCTAGATTCCATCCTAGGTGGCCACATTAATAAAGCTAAAGGCGTCGTTACCGGTACTTGAATATTTTTGCATACATCACTCGGCTCGGCCACTGAAGATATAGTAGTAATAATATACCAGGCAGACACTGAAGGAAACCTTACCTCATCATGTAATAAATAGATTGACGAAGATGACTTTTACTTCAGCTACTTTCACAGCATTATGTCATACGGTATACTGCTGCAGATATAAACACCGTTTATATGCCACAGAAGAGGATTGTTCGTGCAATTTATAATGTGGGCCCTGGAGATTCATTACTCAATAAGTTTAAAGAAATAAATATTATGACATTCCCTTGTCAATACATCTATGAAAATCTGATGTATGTATGTTCACAGAAATATTAATAATCATAATTTTAATACCAGCAATAAAGATGAACTCGCTGTTGCCACTTGTAGACTCCATAAAGTTAGTAAATCGTTTAAAGGGCAAGTTGTACGCTTTTATAACAAACTCCCAAGTGATGTACAAAAATTGACAATTAATAAATTTAAAAACGTAAATAAACAAAATCTTTACAAAAAAGCCTACTATAATATACAACATCGGATTATTTAGATGATAGAGAAGCTAGGGATTGAAATTGCTTCAACTCTTTCAAAAAGTTACAATTTAGACGTAATTTATTTTCTGTATTGTCATGTATTTTAAAAGGATCATTAAAAAAACAACCAGCCTTGTTTCTTGCCTTTCTTTCTTGGCTTGGTCGCGAAGGAACAGGTAGTAAAATTGACCTAAACATACAAAAAACTTATCAATGAAAGAAATAATCAATGAATGGCTTTCGTTTATTCCTTTAATTGAATTTAATTGAATTTCATCGGGCTGGTATATCATAATGTTGGGTTGTCCAAAGAGCTCTCCTGCTCTATATCGGTACATGGGCGAGTTTTGCGACGTTTTTCACAGCTCGCCACTTGCATTTTCATAAGCAGATTTTGATGGCAGATTTACATACTACCCGAGTTGATTTACATGTTTTCATGAACTGCAATTTGAATTATTAAAACCCATTCCGAGTTCATGAAATGTTTCTTTGATTTATTGGAGTAGATTATTAAATGCTTTTCAATTTGTAATTATAAAATGATTACTAATTAACATACTTTTTTGCACTTAGTAATTATTGGTACACATGTATACATCATCAATATCATCAAAGGGGAAGCAGACGCACGGCTGAGTACCATCCATACCTCGTTAATTCACCCATTCGCACTCACCGTTTTGGTTCTACGTTTTTAATGCGTACAGCTAAGGTATGCACTTTAGCGTCGTCTGTTTTTCCTGAAGAGTACAATCTGGGAGGTAAGAGTGAATAAGTGGCTTCTAGATCTTCGTGCTTCATCTTAGAACACATCATCGCTTACCTTCAGGCGAGATTGTGGTCAAACGAAGAACCATTGGTGATAAAAAAAACATATGAGCCAATTATTAGAAGTTAGGATAAAATTTCAAAACTGCAGGTAGGGCGAGGATGAGGCGAAGACGTGGCGCCCTTTTAATATACTTTCATACAAAATGTAGAAGCATTGCGCCTTTTCTGTATACATATTTTGCAGTCTTCTGTTTGGCCAACACCTGCCATTAAGTGTGACATTTCATCCAACCTTCTTCTGTTTTTTTTGATACCACTTGGAGTTGCAAAGAGCGTATATCCCACCGTTTGTTAGATGGTTACCATCGCCTGTAACAAAGTATTGCCTTGTAGATCATGTACCCTATAAAGGCACCTTACGATGCACTACTTCTTAAACTTGAGGCATACAGGTGTAAAGCCTCATGTGCCTGTAATTTCACCGGAAAGCATTCCCTTCAAACCGAAACAGCAATGCTACTTTGCGGCAGAAACAGATATGGTAGACTTTCCCAGGCGAGCCATTTCAGAAGAAACTCTACTCTTAGAACTCTCTTACCTTTTGTCTTCTCAAATTACAGTTTGTATTCTGACATGACGTAGACAACTCCCAACTAAGCTGTCCAATTTCCCCGTACAATTCGTGACCTCGTTACCTCATCCACTTCCTAATTTAAGAGCATTGCGATGTATGTAAATTGCAATGTTAACACGCCGTTGCTCGTTGTAATTAGTCACTTGACGTTGCCTTGCTGGGTTAACGCACCATATTGTACCTCTGCCTTGCCTTTATACTCCTATAACTTTATACTACTATTCGTGGTTAAAAGTAGTTTTCACAACATTTTGTTAAATGTACTTTTAAAAAGAATAAATAAATATACAAATAAACATTGCTGAAATTTTCACGCAGCGATATCTAGCACCAAACTAAGCAGAGCTGTTGTAAATAAATACTTACATTGGTCACACTAAAAGTTTCCGGAAATGGCCACTTAAATAAACAATATTTAAAAAGATATTAAACATTTTTAAATATAACTTTTTAACCTCAGAATAAAATTGGTTTCATCTGATTGTGAATTGAGGCGTCATTTTAAAAATTGCGTGATTACAATAAAATTGATTTAACTCGGGAAAATTTTCGTTGCATGATTTTTTACGATTTTAAGTGTAATTTGACAGCTCAGCAGAGCGTCGTTCGGCTTTAATCTGCTTTTCGCGAAAGAGCACCATGCAAGACAAATATTTATAGCTGGTTTGCGGAATTCAAACGCGGTCGTGTCAATCTCCATGATGAAATTCGTGAAGGTCGCCCGTGCACCGCTGTGAACAACAAAAACATTGATGCTGTGCGCCGTATGGTCGAAATAGACAGGCATGTGACCTACCATGAGATCCGGACATCTTTGGATATAGAGATGAGTCAAATATAGTCAATCCTACACAAACATTTGGGTGTGAATAAGCTGTGTTCTCGATGGATCCCACACAATTTGACTGATGCTCAAAAAACGGACCGCATCACTTGGTGCCATGCTATGCTTGCCAGATACAATGAAGGGGCTTTCGATTTGGTGATTTGGTATGGGGGACAAAGACAAAGTTAAAAACGTATTCCACTATTTCTTACCAAAAGCCTAAATAATAATTTTCAAATCCCTAACACAAGAAATTATGGATTGCCCATACAAACTTTCAACCCCTATTTCACCCCCTTCAAGATTAGTTTTTGAGACAAAATATGCCTATGTCCTTCTCGAGGATAATTTATCTCCTTGCCAAATATCATTACGATCCGTTCAGCCATTTAGTCGTGAAAAAGTAACAAACAAACAAACTTTCAAACAAACAAACAAACAAACATAGTTACTTTCGCATTTATAATATTGTATGGAAGTAAGGATTACTTTTATTGACGGGCTTATAATCCAGCAAAAGATAAAATTGCAAGAGAACAATAGTTCCAGTTTTATAAAGTGAGAAAACTGTATAAATAAAAACGTTTCATATAATCCTTAGCGCCATTCCTCATTCACAGAATATTATTATGCGCTTGTTAATGTCATCACTGGCAGAGTTATGCTAAACTTGTGCTCAACTTTTAATGGGATTCAAGAGTCTGATATTGCGAAACTAGAGATGTCTTAAGAACTGCACTGGAATGGATAGGCTAGGGGTTTATAACGTGATTAAAACTAAGACGAAGAAATCTGACTACTGAAAACCGGCATTGAAATTCGTAAAAATCATTAATTTAATCTCTCACTGAGTGAATAGGATTTGTCAAGTCAAATTCAAATTCGTTTATTTACACGTAAATATAACTGAATGAATCTAACACGCAATATCTATAACTACTACAAGAAAAAAATACAAATTATAATATACCTCATTTTTTTATACTATGGAGATGGAACAAGCCTATGGCCCACCTGATGTTAAGTGGTAACCATCGCCTATAACAAGTTGCTTCGTAGGTCACGCTCCTTAGAAATGTGCCCTACGATGCACTTCCCTGCGTCCATCAACTGGAGGCATACCGGTGTAAAGCCTCATGTGCCTGTAATTTCACCGGCAATCATTCCCTTCAAACCGAAACACAGCAATGCTGCTTGGCGGTAGAAATAGGTATGGTGGTAGCGTTGGGCTATATCGGTGACTTTGGTGTATCTACGGATCGCCTCATTTCTGTTTCGATCTCGTAGAGAAACACCAAGCATAGCCCTCTCCATAGAACGCTGCGAGACCTTGAACCTTCTTATGAGGCCGATAGTGAAAGACCACGTTTCTGCACTATATGTTATCACTGGTCAAAGACTTTCGTCTTAAGAAACTGTGGACGAAAAGAGGTCGCAAAGTTTGGTTTTCTTATCGAACGTATAAGGATCGCAGAGCAACCTCGAGCCCTCATAAGATGAAGTTATGATTTACTAAGTTTTTTGAAGTGAAAACTCCTTTAGACGTATTGAGCATTTTTGAGATGGGAAAAAACCATTGAACTCGCGACACTGTTACCGACACCTGTCACTGACTACTGACACTGACTGTTACTGACACCTCCGTATATAATAAATAAATAATAAATATTGCTAGACATTGCACACAGCGCTATCTAGCCCCAAACTAAGCAGAGCTATGGGAACCAGATAACTGATAGAATACATACTTAAATACTTTTTTGAAAATACATATGTACATATAATATATAGAAAAACATCCAGACCCGAAACAAATATCTGCAGATCATGTAAACATTTGTTCTGCAGCGGGAATCGAACCCGCTACCTCCTGAGTTTCAGCTGGCTATTCGCCCACTGCGCCACGAAGGTCGTCAAAGTATAAGTATATGTAGTGAAGTCTGCTTTTATTCAAGTTTTCACTCTGTCAGCACTCCTGAAGTGCCACGTTTTTTCTGTTTCTTATTGTTGATCCTGTTTTAGGCAAGTGATTGGCTTAAGGTACCTATTAAAGGACTCTTAGACCTCCAGTAACCATAAAACCCTAGAGCGGTCATTGATAAGTACTACGCTGGAATTTGAAGCTCTTAGGGTAGTAAAAGGGAAATTCCTACATTTTTAACGAACATTATCATTATACGAGTCGCGATTGCTTTGATACGCCACTTGAATATAAAAATCCCTTAATATTCTACTATATTAAGTTTATAGAAAGCGCTTATATTGAAACTGGCTTAGGCTTAGTCTCGTTGTTCTTGAAAATAATGAAATAAATAATGAAGAACAATTTACACAGACCTCAAACTATAGCTTGAACTATGGAAACAAGATAGCTAATAGAATACTTACGTAGAGAAACACTTAGACCCTGCCGGTTTTTCGCCCATTGCGCCGTGGTCAAAATCAACCGGTGACTTAATTTGCCAAGTCGAATCAACTCTCGTTAGGTGACTTTCACGACAGAGAATTGGATGGAGGTGGGTTAAGCGACGTTCTGCGCGGTCACAACTTGGATGGGTGAGAGTTGAGAGAGGTTTTCAGATGACAGCGTCCGTCCTTCTGAAAACAAATTTAGAGCATGAATCCGGCTATAAAAGTGGTCAGGCTTTATGAGGTGTTGCAATCTAAACTACAAATAATAAAGGAGTATATTTTTGAGACCATAAATAATAAATAATGTTTTTTTTATCTAAAAAACTTTATTTTTGTGGTTTTGTACCTAGCATGTACTTACCGCCCCCGTACGCATACATCTAAATCAACTTGGGCAAATCGGCGTTGTATGTATGTATGTCTGTATGTATGTGTGTTTGTTTGTCCGAGGATAACCTTCGAAGCGTTTATCCGATCATCGTGAAATTTGGTATATATTTTGGTATATAATGTGTTTTTGTTTTTATGAGAGACTCGCGAGATCTCAGTTCGAGGCGAAACACTAGTATTCAAAATTCGAAGTAACTCTGTCCCTCTGTCTGCTTGTTTGTTACGTTTCCCCGATTAAACGAAAGGACTAATTTTGATGAAATTTGGTATATCAACAGATAATGATTGGGACCGAGACATAGGCATACTTCTTACCTGATTGCGCAAAAGGAGGGTAATATTTTTTTTGATTAACCATGCGTGTGAAGCCGCGAGCGGGTCAGCTAGTAATATTATAAATAGTATGTGGGTAATGCTTAAAATAAATATTATGTAGATTTTCTTCCTGTTTGTACGTATACGCGCTCTGTTGACTGGTTGGGTCATGGACTGGGCCGGGATATTGACTGGGCAAGGTCATTGAAGTACCGGGGACGTTGAACGGATGGTAGTAACTTTTTAGTAATCTCTGGCATCGTACAATTTGCTAGTCCTCGAACATTTCGTCTAGCAGCACTGTATCGATTTTCTTGAGATTTTGATGATAAAACAAGAACATTTTATGGATACATTTATTTTTTATTTTTTGTGTAGAAATCATCCCTTCAATATAATTAGTTTAAATTGCAATATATTAGAGGCTTTTGTGGCATCAAGCGAGGCTCTAAAAATAGTTGGGCAGAAAGCTTTCGAGGATAAAGACGTTGCATTGACAGCAGTGAGTAATTATGGGCTGTGGATGATGTTGATTGAATTATGGAGACCGACAACGGAAACAGATTTTTGATACATTTGTTTATGTACATTTACATATTTTGTAAATATTCTTACATGTATTCATAATTATTTAGACTTGATAGTCAGCAACAATATTCATGAACTTGCATATTCTAAGTACCCAATTATTAGGCAAAACTCACAGTCCATTCCATGCTGTCGTCAGTTTGTCTAGTAGATATCGGCTATTTAGCCAATTGTTAAAATGACATTTACTTCTTATTTGAATTTTATTTTCAAATGAGATAAGATAGATAACATAATTTTTACAAATAGATTTAGTACAATGGGTGCTTTGCTTAGTTTAGTAGCTAGATAGCGCCGTGTGAGATGTCCAGCAATATTTATTTATTTATTTAATTAAAATAAAATAAGCAACTATAAAAATGGTAAGTGATGTGCAGTAAAGTATTTTCAATTACTGTTTTTTTTTAAACTTAAGTTTTTATTTCCAAACCTTACAAAACCATTTCGTATTTTCTAAATAGTCTTAATAAAATGTTTAAAAATTTTATTATATCTGAACTTTTTACCATTTACAGCGGTTTATTTAACATAAAAGTCACATCGCTTACAAAATTGTTCCCGGGGCCATCGTTACGTAATGAACGCCATGTTTGTTTTAAAAATACCCGCATTTTTGTGTATTTAAACAAAATTAATTAAAACAAACATTGCCCGAATGTACACTTTGCAGTTTTTATGTTCTGTGTTGACATGGCTCCAATATTGTGACATAACTTTTGAAATTTTATATATTTTCTTGTGTAAAATGATAAAGCTCTATAGTATAGGAGCTAGCAACGTTTTCGAGAAAGAATTTTAGGTCAGCTGGTTTTGTGATATGTCGTCCTTCTTGCACTTTCGGTTAGAGTCTGGGCTATCTGGCTGGCGGTAGCGGTTGCGTTCATTAGTGCGCATCCTACCTGTCCAGGTAATAATCCTGGATTTTAAAACCATTTTAGATGGCGTAATTTTTATTTTTTTGTTTTTAAATAAGTCTACCTGACATACTTTTTTTATTGCCAGACATTTTTGACAATGCTAACTATGTGCCATACGACATATCACAAAATCAGCTGACCTAAAATTCTTACTTTTCAAACGTTGCTAGCTCCCGTACCACTATCTGTCTCTACTTTAGTATGCTTGGGTATGAATACCAATATATACATGACTATATATTCGTGAATATTATATATAGGTATGTATAGATAGACATCGACCGCAGGGCAACCCACCGGCCCGATGGTCTGACGATCACTAAGCGGAGGTGTGTCAGCTATAGATCAGGCTTGCTCTAATATGTAATAAATGCTTAATAAATAAATAATAACTGATAGAACAGTTATCTGATAGAATACTTATATATTACGCAATAAGTTTAAAGAAATAAATATTATGACATTCCATTGTCAATACATTATGAAAATCTAATGTATGTTCACAAAAATATTAATTTGTGTAAGAAAAATAGCGATAATCATAATTTTAATTCTAGAAATAAAGATAAACTCGCTGTTGCCACTTGTAGACTCCATAAAGTTAGTAAATCGTTTAAAGGGCAAGGTGTACGCTTTTATAACATACTCCCAAGGGATGTACAAAAATTTACAATTAACAAATTTAAAAACGTAATGAAACAAAATCTTTATAAAAGAGCCTACTATAAAACATCGGATTATTAAGATGATAGAAAAGCTTGGGATTGAAATTGCTCCAACTCGTTCAAAATGTAACAATTTAGACGTAATTTATTTTCTGTATTATGTATTGTAAAAGGATCATTGAAAAAAACAACCAGCCTTGTGTCTTGCCTTTCTTTCCTGGCTTGGTCGCGAAGGAACAGGCAGTAAAATTGACGTTTCAAAGTGATCCTTGTGATTTTAATGAATAAAAATATTTGACTTTGACTTTGATTTTTTTTGTCTACTTATTATATATAGAGCAACAACCAAACCCGAAACAAATATCTGTAGATCATGCAGACATTTGTTCCGCGGCGGGAATCGAACCCGCAATCTCCTGCATCTCAGACGGCTATTCGCCGGCCACTGCACCACAGAGGTCGTCAATTGAGATAACATATTCCGGGTTTATGTAAAGATTTAAAAGAAAGAATACGGTTCTCGATTTCTTAACTCAAACTGCACTATCTCGCGAGTATTTCTCAAGTGCAATGATAATATATCAAGTGACGTGCACTCTTAATGGAAGAAGGAGAGAAAATTGCATCATTATGATAGACAATCATTTATCTACACAGTGTGGGACACTTTTATTTAAAAAGTTCAAGATATACCGTATTTAAAGTTAATTTCACTGCCTTTGGCTTTTATATGTTTAAATTATGTAAAACATTTTAGTGCCTAGATTTAGATTTTGACGACCTCCGTGGTGCAGTGGGCGAATAGCCGGCTGAGATGCAGGAGGTAGCGGGTTCAATCCCCGCCGCGGAACCAATGTTTGCATGATCTATAGATATTTGTTCCGGGTCTGGTTGTTTCTTTATATATTATAAGTATGTATTTACAAAAAAAATGTATATAAGTATTCTATCAGTTATTTGGTTCACATAGTGCAAGCTCTGCTTAGTTTGGGGCTAGATAGCGTTGTGTGAAATGTCCAGCAATATTTATTTATATTTATTTAGATTACAGGACACCTTGTTTCATAAAAAAATATTTATTACAAATGGTTCGGTTTGCAAAAAATATAAGGCATACCTTCTATTTATTTATTTAACTCTTTAAAGTACAGAAAATATGTACAAAAGGAAAAATTATTGCTAAACAGCATTTTCTACTAGTTATCTGTGACGGGTTGGAAAAACATATAGATATAAATAAAAATGTTCATTGCCAATAGAAATATACATAATTTGCCACGTTTTCTTAAACCAGATACAAATTTTTTTTAAGTGCTTGACAGCGAGACCCAATCTAAGCATGGAGCTAATGTCTTGGGCTTCTAGAGTGCAGTTAACAAAGTAGGTAAGTTTATAAGATATTGCTATTAGGTTATAAATTACAACTTTATCAAAAAATTAGGTAAGAACTCATAAGACACTAAACGAAGGACGAAGGTTAGGAGGAGGGAAGGGAGGGGAGATTGTGTGCATGTCTTTGTAATTATGAAATGTGTTGGTGTATAGAGTGTGCTGGTGTATAGTGTGTGATGGAGTGTGGTACATGTGGGTATAAATAATGTATGAAAGGATGTAGCAGTGTATGTAATTAGATCAGTTCTTCTGTTAGTTCAACATAAGTTTAAACATAAGTTGACGTGCTAATATTAAAAATATTTTTATGAAAACAGAAAAATAAATGACTTAATTAATTACTTAAGAGATTATGGAGGAAGGCGTTAATGCCTGAGACACAGTACTCCTGTGAGTATCACCGTTTTATTTTGTTTCTGTAAACTGTTTTAAGTTCCAAATAAATTTTTTGAATTTGATTTTGTAATTATAAAAACAGATCGATATAAATATAACCCTATACATATGATGTATACTATTGTTACGCCGAGGCTGTTACAGAATAGTTAATAGCCGGCATCTCTAAGTTATATCTACTGTGTCACAGAATAGGTAATACTTGGTATGGAATATACCTACATACTATGTTTTAACCTACAGTTGCACAGAATAAGATATAGTAATTCGGTCGAAATACCTACACATTTCTAGTTGCCAGTGGAACTATCAAGAACGTTTGAGAGATAAGTCCTGGCCGCGGTATGAATAGTGCGTTAAATCCTCCGTCGTCCGAGACACGTTCTCGGAGACCCGGATGACGAAATCACCTCCGCTAATGCGGAAGATGAGTCATCTATATCAGACAGAGCAAACACTTCACAGAAACACCGATCTCGCCGGCGAGGTCGACGAATCCCTTCAGTCGCCGCCTATACGAGGTACAAACATGTACCCGGGCGTTTCTCACCTATCCCCACCCCGGCAACAGCCCAAGCCGAGGCTCGTACCTAAGTGGTGCCCTTGCGCTAGTTGTCTAAATAACTTACTGGGCTGAGCGCCATCTGCGCTCGCCAAAAGTTCGGTTAAGCTGTCACGGCCTCAGAGGCCAACAGCGAGTTAGTCCTTCAGAAAAAAAAAAATAGTGCGTAGAGACGCTCGAAGGAGTCAGTCTGGTTTTGGCGATACGTCTGAATATTTCGGTGACTTTTAGTGGTTTATTGTTCAATAGTGGTGTGAATTAGTGTGTTGTGATTACTTGTGATTAAGTTCGTGTATTTATAATTTTAGTGTTGAATTAAAGTGTTATATGGTTAGATTGATTTTCATTACTTTATCCCGAACCCTCAGCTCGTAACACTATTAATTCGGACATACAGACAACAAACATAAAAAGCGATTAGATCGCCCTTTTCACTAGATGTTTGTGGCTTTTTTGAATTGATTAAATGGGATTTTTAAACTTTCGCTACCACTGTACGTAATTAGTAATATTAAACGGGTACGGGTATATTGACCACGGCTGTTGCAACACTTATTCGTCGTCTTTATGTAATAAATAATTAAGCATTTACACAAGTGGACTGTGAATGACCCGTGATTGTTATTTATCAAGAGTTAATTATTGTCGAAAATACTCTTTTTTAGTCGACATAATCTAAGCATTATTGTTATTATTGTTTTATTTTTTGTACCTGCATGTTTATACTGATAACATCGTGTTCATCGTAAAAGTCAAAGTCAAATATTTTTATTCATTAAAATCACAAGGATCACTTTGAAACGTCAATTTTACTGCCAGTTCCCTCGCGACCAAGCCAGGAAAGAAAAGCAAGAAACAAGGCTGGTTGTTTTTTTTTAATGATTCTTTTACAATACATATACAGAAAATAAATTACGTCTTAATTGTAACATTTTGAACGAGTTGGAGCAATTTCAATCCCAAGCTTCTCTATCATCTTAATAATCCGATATTTTATAGTAGGCTCTTTTATAAAGATTTTGTTTAATTACGTTTTTAAATTTGTTAATTGTCAATTTTTGTACATCCCTTGGGAGTTTGTAATAAAAGCGTACACCTTGCCCTTTAAACGATTTACTAACTTTATGGAGTCTACAAGTGGCAACAGCGAATTTATCTTTATTTCTAGTATTAAAATTATGATTAACGCTATTTTTCTTAAACAAATTAATATTTTTGTGAACATACATTAGATTTTCATAGATGTATTGACAAGGGAATGTCATAATATTTATTTCTTTAAACTTATTGCGTAATGAGGCCCATATTATAAATTGCACGAACAGCCCTCTTCTGTAGCACAAAAACGGTGTTTATATCTGCAGCACTCCCCCACAGCAGTATACCGTATGACATAATGCTGTGGAAGTAGCTGAAGTAAACTAGTCTAGCTGTGTCTACGTCTCTAAAAAGACGTATCTTTTTGACTGCGTATGCCGCAGAACTAAGTCTCTTCGACAACCCATCAATGTGAGGGCCCCATTGAAGCTTATTATCTAGGGTTATACCTAAGAATACGGTGGTGTCCACAAGAGCCAACTCCTCGTCTTTGATTTTTATATCTGCTTTAACTTATGTAACACTAGGTAGTATAAATCTAATACACTTTGTTTTCTTTTCATTTAGAAGTAGATTGTTTACATTGAACCATTTATGTAAGTACTCTTATATTTCAAAATTATGTATGCTGTTGATATAAGTATTTAAAATGTATACTCAATCTTTTAATCATTTCTGTAACTGCGTTTATCTTATAAATGTCTATTATGATTGTTATTTTAACTCCATTTTAATTCAATGAATTATATTTACCTACGTTAGCTGTGGTTGCCTTCACAGAGTGAGCACAGGGAGCGGTTCTATTGTATTTTATTTTAATATAAGTCTGTGTCCACACTATATCTATAACTATAACTATGACTTATGGTGCCGAGACATGGAGGCTCACGAGGGAGGCTGTGCACAAAATAAGTGTAGCACAGAGAGCCATGGAGCGCGCCATGTTCGGCATCACACTCTTAGATCGAGTTCCCAATACCGAAATTCGCAAGCAGACTAAAGTACAAGACGTCAGCAAGCGAATATTGGGGCTCAAGTGGAGTTGGGCAGGACACTTGGCCAGACGTAGTGACGACAGGTGGACAAGGGCACTAACAGAGTGGAGACCGGGAACTGACCATCGAAATACGTTCACTAGCGAGATGGGTCGACGACATCCATAAGACCGTGGGTCGTACGTGGTTCAGACTGGCACAGGATCGGGAAGAGTGGCAGAAACAAGGAGAGGCCTATGCCCGGCAATGGGTCGACACGGGCTGAGAATGATGATGATGATGATAAGTCTGTGTATTGCATTGGAAATCCTTAATAAATAAATTAAATTAACACAATCTAAACGTCGGAATGATAACTAAAAAAGGTAAATACGCGATAAATACCCGTTTAATATTCGTAATTATGATTAAATATGTTAGGTGAAAACATCAAAAATACCTTCATTATGGTTTTCACTGACTTTCTGTTCATATATTGGCACTTAAAGACTTTTGATGTGTGGAGATTGTAACTATTAGAGATGGTATGAGACCACTGTTAGGTAATAAACCGTATTTTTGAGTAAGTTTTATGGGAAACAATAGTAGGTAAAGTGTTAAGTGACCATATTCAGTAAGCCAAAATAATCTTAAAAGCTGATTTCGCACTATTTTTAACTAGATAACACACGTTTTAAGCTTAATAAATTACTCGAGAGTAACATATCTCTGCCAAAACCCTGGAGTTGGCAGCTTTTCCGCGCGCTAAGCGATTTCAGCTTGTCCCGTAAATTATGCAATCACGTGTCAATAAGATAAGTTCCGACTAAATGTTCGATAAATGTTGTTAATCGAAGCGACGGCTCCTGGCTTAAAGTATTTTGAAAGTTTTTACATTGAATTTTCTTTTCGGTTCATAGTTGTACTCAAGATTATAGATTACTAGCTTCTGCCAGTGGTTTCGCACGCATATTTTGTCAATAGTAAATTGCCTATGTTTTAATCTATGCTATAGTTTATCTATTTACCAAATATCTTCGAAATTGGTTCATCCGTTACGACTTGATTACAAACAAACAAACATCCAAACTTTCACATTGTATTATTGTGATTTAACGATTTTTTTAAATAAAATTAATGTTATATTATTTTATTTTTTAGTGTTATCTGACAATTACGGAAAATTAAAAAACTTTTAAAACAATCTCAAAAACTTTCATATATATGTAGCCCCAATATTCTATTAGAGTTATTAGCCAAACATAAAACTTAACTTTGACAAAATTCACAGGGCACACCAGTGACCCCATAGTGCTGAAATTTAGTATGCGTGTAGCTTTAATAATACAAATATAGGCAAAAGTCTGAAATCCAGAATAACTGCAACTTCTACCTCAAAAAACTGTAACCAATTGAACATTGAACATGAACTCCCGTTACCTGTAATTTGAACTGTAGGTCAAGTTAGTTGGTTATGAAATTCGTGGCACTATTTTGATAGTCAAAGGTTACAAATAATATGTTTGGCTTTTGTGGGAGACTCGCGAGATCTCAGTTCGGGGAGAACCACTAGTATAAAGACTGTGATTAGGCAATTATTGCTCCTTGCGTCAAAAATATTGATGTTTGTTGCCACCGTCTTATACACTCAACGCTTTGAAGGAAACCAAGACCTGTCCTTCGTAATTTAGTTAATAAGGTTCACTAGATATTGCAATGCTGAACCTTAAATTAAAAGATAGTGTGGTGCGAATGCATAAGTAATACCGCAAAGGTAACTGATGTAGTAAGTATGCTCTGTAAACTTAAATGGAAGTGGGCGGGTCACATTGCCAGAGCACATAAAGATGAGCGCTGGAGTGATCGAATCCTGCAGTGGTACCCACGAGATGCTAGACGAGCGAGAGCCAGGCCGAGGAAAAGGTGGTGCGACGATGTCGTGGATTTATTCGCGACCTCCGAGGCACCCCTCCCGGAGAGATCCCCGCCGCGGAACAAATGTTTGCATGATCTACAGATATTTGTTCCGGGTCTGATTGTTTCTCTATATATTATAAGGATGTGTTTACAAAAAAAATGTATATAATATTCTATCAGTTATCTGGTTCCCATAGTACAAGCTCTGCTTAGTTTGGGGTTAGATAGCGCTGTGTGAAAAATCCAGCAATATTTATATATTTATCTTCAGGTTTAAAATAGCATTCACAGGTATAAATCCCTTCAAAACGGTCTATGCATTTTAAACTCAAGGCTCATATGGTCTCATATAAAGACGGGTTTGCTATTGAACCGGAAGCGGACACCCGCAATAAGTTTCACTTCTTCACTTGAACGAGAACTTGGAAGGTAAACTTTGAGTCAATATGAAATGTTACTTTTGCTGACTTAAGCTAGTTGGCTAGTTGTGCAACTTTATTATGAGCCTCTTTAACTTATTCTCAGAAAGCTATTCACAGTATGTTACTTTGTGTGAGATAATAGTTTAATTAAAGAAATATTATAAATGCGAAAGTTTAGATGTTTATTTATTTATTTGTTACTCAATCACGTCGTAACTGCTTTACCGATTTTGATGAAATTTAGTATGTACGTAGATTATAAACTGCACATAGCTACTTTTTATCCCATAAAACAGGCCTTATGCGATAAACATGGGGTGTCAAGTTACAACAGCGAGGTTTTTTTTTATACTACTAGAGATGGAACAAGCCTATGGCCCACCTGATGTTAAGTGGTAACCATCGCCTATAACAAGTTGCCTCGTAGGTCACGCTCCTTAGAAATGTGCCCTACGATGCACATCCCTGCGTACATCAACTTGAGGCATACAGGTGTAAAGCCTCATGTGCCTGTAATTTCACCGGCAACCATACCCTTCAAACCGAAACACAGCAATGCTGCTTGGTGGTAGAAATAGGTATGATGGTAGCACTTCCCCGGGCGAGCTCTTTCACAAGAAACTCTACTACTCTTAGGTTAGCTTTATTTCTAGATTACACATTTAGTAGTGAAACGTGTACAAAATTGCAAGAAACGTCTAGTTAAGAATAAAAAAAGTACTTTACCCATCCATATTTAAAAAATATTTTATTAATCTAATAAGATATCTTAAGCAAACTGGATGTAACGACTGAAAAAATTATGATACATTTTGATGACATTCCAAAAACTTTTTGTTTTTAGGAAATCATCGAAATTAAGACACACTTATACCTATCCCTAGCTCCTGAACTTTACAAAATTATAGAACATACATTGGGTGATTTGCGTCGGCTACAGGGTCCCATAACACGTTGATTCTTTTGGAACATGGTGCTTGAATCACCCTGTAAGTTACTGTTAAGTGCTTAGTATTCAACTAAGCAGGTTGTTTCATTGTGATTCATGCATCTCAAGTATACTCAGTACTACGTGTTTTGTTACGAGTATGTGCGACATTAAATGAGACACAGGTAGGGCTAATGGCTAGTATTTATATAGGTTTTTTTATTCAAGTACCATAGAAAATTTAACATTTTCAAACAACCTTCATTTCAAGTCTTAAAATATCAATGAAACAGCCAGTATAAAATAGGTAGGCAAATTATATTCATTCATCATCTAAGTAGGTACCTGTTAAACTGACTAAACGGCATCGTCGCAAAGACGTTGCCGATTTACGTTAAAAATTGTTTATTGGAAATGTATCGATTATTCGATAAATATTCATTACGGATGAATACTCAAATCGATTGGCTTGATCTCCCAAAGGTAAAATTTGACGGTACTTCAATAGAAATCAGCAAGGTAGTCAAAAATCTGGGGGTACTCATGGATAGTCACCTATCTTGGGGACCTCAACTAGCAGCGGTAAGCCGAAAAACCTTTGCTGCAGCTGCCTCTCTTAAACGGCTGCGAAACTTCCTTCCGACTTCCACCAAAATTGCACTTGCAAAATCATTATTGCATCCTATTCTCGACTATGCTGACGCCAGCTATCTTGATTTAACTGAAAATCAACTCAACAAGCTTGAGCGTCTTCAGAATTTCTCTATTAGATTCATATTTGGCTTGCGCAAGTACGATCATATTTCAGAGTATCGCCACAGACTTAAGTGGTTACCTATCCGCCTTCGCCGGAATGCGCACATCCTTTCCCTCCTTTACAGCATCCTTTTCATCCCTTCTACTCCGTCCTACCTCAAAGAACGCTTTGACTTTCTTCACCTTTCCAACTCTCGACCCTTACGTTCCTCTGAAACCCTTCAATTAAAAACTCCCCATCATACCTCAGTATTTTATAGTTCCTCTTTTACTTTGCAGGCTACCAGGCTCTGGAATGCCCTACCTGTCTCAATTCGTCACGCTAAATCTCTCCCTATCTTTAAAAACTTGGTCAGACAACACTATCTGTCATCCATCGCTCACTAGGTCACTTATTAATTATTACATTTTTATAATTTATATATGTAAGTATGACAATATATATTTTATGTATTACAATATTAATATTTATGTAATTTTATGATTATATTATACATTATAATTGTGCATTTTATTTTATATTATCTATATTTTTAATAAATATATGTGTACTATATCGGATTTACGCCGCCGTCTTTATTTTGTTCACATAGATCCTGTCCATCCAAAGGTTGCCTGGAAGATATCGCTTTTAGCGATAAGGCCGCCCATTGTACCTATTATTTAAGTGTATTTTCTGATAAATGTTTGTATTTAAATGGTGTGCAATAAAGAAATTATCTATCTATCTATCTATCTATTCAAGCTACCGGTAATACTTAACTTTAGAAATGTCATTTTAAATTTCATTCTAATTTAATCTTTAGTGTTAATAAAATAAGAGCGTTCGTATTTTACACAATTTTAGTTAGTCAGTGTAAACAACAGAATCGCCACCAATGTCTACGCGTCGAGCACAATAATGGTAGCGCGTACAAGTTGTAATCTGTTCAATCATGCATTAACTATATTAGCGAAGATTGTCAAAAAATATTCAATAATAATAACAAACATGCCGGATTACAGGGGGCGCCAGATTAGACAGGAGCCGGATTACCAGGAGGTCCACTCTATTAGCTTGATAAAGTGTATAATCGCATGCCAGTCACCTCATATCATTGTTTAGTCAGTTATGTGAATATCGTTTAGGACATTAACGAGACTAGATCGATACTCGAATTTTAGTATTTTAAGTTACGGGAATTAGCCCCCAGACCACACAACACAAAATGATTATCATAATAGTGAGCTATTTTCTCAGAAATTGCAGTTCATAGAAATAGAGTGACGAGGTACAAACGGTTTTGAATTACGGAGAAAATACATAGTATCATTACAGAATAGGACGACACTAGAGTGGTTTACTGTTCTCAAGGGGTTCAGTTGCGATATATCACTGGATGCGAGATATCGCTTTTTGTTTTGGTGTTAAGTTATAAGATTTTGCGTATATATCATTAACATTGGTATTAGCAGTATGCCCGGCTTACTCAATAATTCTTAAACGTATTTAGCGACTAAAAATGTTTAAATTCGAAGTATGTGTATGATTTGACAACTCTCTTAATCATATTTAGCCACTAAATACGTTTAGTCCTCGGTGCCCTTTACTCGAAAAACCTATGTGCATTTACACATGCTCATAATCGTTTGTAAGCCGGCATGCCGACCACCGTGACGCAGGGCGAAGAAGCCGGCTGAGATGCATTAAGTTGCAGGCTCAATTCCCACTGCGGAACAAATCTTTGCAATGCATGATATAATATATCATCAATTATCTGGTTCCTATAGTACAAGCTTTGATTAGTTTAGGGATAGATAGTGCTGTGTGAAATTTCCAGCGTTATTTTTTGATTTATTTATTCCCTAGCTAGAGCGAAAAAATCTAAAGCTTGTGCCGATATTATAAATGCAAAAGTTTCTATGTTACAAGCTTTTATTTAGTTTGTTACAAACATGACGAACCGGCTGAACCTATTTCGGTGAAGTTTGGTAAACAGAGAGATTATGACTTGCATTTACCAACCACACGTGTGAAGCAGGGGGAGGAAGCTAATTAAATATAAAAAATATGACATCTGAAGATATCCAACATGGTAAATAATAAAGTGATGAGCAGTTTTTTTTTAATTTGTACTTTGACGCAATCTGAAACGAACACATGTATCAGATATAAATATTTTATAACAGAAATAATATAAATTACAATAAAATACAGAAGAAGCAGTTGAATCATCTAAAGACCATTGCAAACGATCTATAGATAGCTCAGTTTAAATATGTTATAATATGCACGAATAGTCGTTGGTTTTTTTATATACCAACGAATATAAAAAATACGTGATAAAAATATATACATAGTTGTTCTCTCCTAACTTATCCAGGACCGCTAAATTCCGAAACTATCCAGCGATGCCAGCTGTCAGTCCGCGGCTTCGCTGACGCGGCCATATATCAGCCGGTTCCACTCAATCTCCAGAATACGTCTGTGGGCTCGTTTATAACCATTCAACTTCAAAATAACTCATTTACAGCTTAAACTACACACAAGGGTCTTCTTACTATCATCATCATATCAGTCGTAGGACGTCCGCTGGTAAACTTAGGCCTCCCCCATCGATTTCCTGAGCGAACGATCTTATGCGGCCTGAACCTAACGGCTCCGAGCAACCTTAATTAAGTATCTCCCCTTCCATCTAGGGGTGTCCTACGCTGCGTTGAAGCGACCTAATTGACTTAGCACAGGTCACCACTGTGCTGCCATCCATTTTGCAGAGCACATACCCCGATACATCTCGAACTCACAAACAGGACAGATCTGTCCTAATTTATATGAAAGTGAAGGTCCTCAGCAGTGAGGATATCAACGGAAGGAGGAAGAAATAAAATAACACTGATCATCATTGGCTTCTTAGGAGCTTCACACATGGAACTTTGTTCGGGGAGGTGCGGTTATCGCGGCTGAAGAGTTTTGTATAAATCTAGAATATTATGACTGGTAGATATTGCTATTAGTTTTTATTAGTTAATTTTTCTTTTCTTTTTCATTATTTATAGTCTTAATGTAAGTAGGTATGTCTGTTCTGTTCTGAATGGTCTGTCCTATGTGTGTGTCAAATAAATGTATTTTCTTTCTTTTTATTAGCATTAAATCCTTCTATCACTATTCTGTTTTGGGTGAAAGTATTAAATAAATAAATACCTATAACCGAAAGAAAGAAAGAAAAAAGGATTGTGTGGTTTTATGAAACCACGGTAAAAGTGAAACTTTGTTTCACATTATGGACATTTAACTAAAAATTTTCGTTGGCACAAATGAGTAATAATCACTACACGGTCAGCTGATGCGAACTATAGGCGCCGCCATATTGGCCTCGGCTGCTCTGACGAGTGCCTTTCATTTTATCCCTACTCCGCGGCCGACCGTCACGCGACATGCAATACACAGACGTAAAAGTTTGATACGATGTAATAAAAGTATCACTTTAGAAAGCATTTATTTGTGACACACAAGAGAACATTGTACACACAAAAACAGCAATACCTAACAAATATGTGTCTCAATACCGCCAACCGCACCGCACCAATTTTTTATATTCGACCCTTTCCGTCCTTCACACTTCACTCATCATGTTGCCCGCTGCCGCGCTATTGAGCACAGTCTCTTTTTCTTAATTGCGCAAGTACTTATTAGTTTTTACATTTTTGTAATTTATATATGTAGGTATGCCAATATATATTTTATGTATTATAATATTAATATTTATGTAATTTTATGATTATATTATACATTATAATTATGCATTTTATTTTATATTATCTATATTTTTTATAAATATACGTGTACTAATGATATCGGATTTACGCCACCGTCCTTATTTTGTTCACATAGATCCTGTCCATCTAAAGGTTGCCTGGAAGAGATCGCTTTTAGCGATAAGGCCGCCCATTGTACCTATTATTTAAGAGTGTATTTTTGTATAAATGTTTGTATTTAATGGTGTGCAATAAAGGAATTATCTATCTATCTATCTAAATATGATACTTTAAAGTACTATTGACGAGCGCAGATTTCACTCAGGCTGTTAAGGCAACAAACGCAAGAGCAGATAGGTATAGACATCGGCCTGGCCCGTTGCGAAGGAGGAGGAGGGGGGGGGGGGTAGAGGGTACCGTCATCGCGTTTACTGTGTAATTTGCTCGTAATATCAACGAGAGCTGATTAAGCAACGTCAGTAGATAATAACAAAAATAAAATAAGAGACAGAAAATTACAGTAATTTTTCCGGTAAAGCATCGGAGTTCAATTTGAATTCCTTCAAAATCTTTCCTTCTGGTCGTATATTTTCCGTCGGCAGACATTCTTCCGTGGTATTCTAATATTTACGTAGTCTCTAGTCTACTCACGGCTAGAAAGGATACTTCTAGCAAATTCAAAAATGTTTAGCAAAACTAAGAGAGCTTGTTGGGAGGCGACCTTTGTGGCGTAGTGGCCGAATAGTCGGCTGAGACGCAGATGGTAGCGGGTTCGATTCCCGCTGCGGTACAAAGGTTTGCATAGTCTACATGGTTCGGGGTTTGGGTATTTTTCTACATATTATAAGTTTTATTTACAAAAAAATATATAAAAGTATTTTATCAGTTATCTGGTTCCCATAGTTCAAGCTTTGCTTAGTTTGGGGCTATATAGCGCTGCGTGAAATGTGCAACAAAATTTATTTATTTAATTTGTTTCTACAAAGAAACTTATTGAATTGTCTGGAAAACCTAACCTCAGAAATATAATCTTGAAAAAAATATAAATTGCATTCTAATGTTGGGTTGAATAAAAAAAAATACCCAGTAGATGTTTATGCTAAACTAATCCTCAGTTACTTACTTCCTCAACCCCTATTTCATGAACTAACAGAAAACATGCAAAATTACTGATTTAAATGGGTATTTATCGCGTATATAACTTTTTATTTGTTATCCTGACGTTTCGACTGTGTTGCAACAATCGTAGTCAATGCATTAAGACATTGTTTTTCTTGTTCTGTAAGCAACCTGTTACAGCTTTATTAACACTCACTGTTACACAGTGGCTACTCGTACTCGTGGGAATTGATATTGTTACGAGCTGAGGGTTCGGGATAAAATAATGGGAATCGGTCTAATCAAAATAACACTTTTATTCAACACGATGACGATGAATACACGAACTTGGTCACACGTAATCACAACACACTAATTACACAACTGTTGCACCACTTAAAGCCACCGAAATGTTCGCACGTATAGCTTAATCCAGACTGACTCGGGAGAAACTACTGTTCACGCGAGACCCTTCTCCACGTCAGTCCTCCAGGGCCTCGCTGAGACTCACTCACTGACTCACTGACTGAGACTCGCTCAGACTCGAGACTGACTCAGACTAACTCACAACTGACTGTCCGGCCATCTCTCCGGCTTATTTATATCCACACATTTCGATTGTTCGAAAAGGATCTCGATCGTTCCAGGAAAAGGGTCGGTCCCTCGACACAATGGCCACTCCATTGTGCGCAACCGCAGACAATAACAACAATAACGCAGCAAGACAAAAGCGTTCGAGAAGTTACGATTATTACTCATTGTTTAACAGCCTCGGCGTAACACTGCCCCCTCCTAAAACATGCTCGTCCCGAGCATTCTTAGCCCCATATCGCGGCAGCCGATCAACACGAACAATTTTAGGCGCACCTCGCGCTGAAGATGTAGCAACTAGAGGAGCCACATTGCCGTCTCCAGTACTTCAGGACACCCAGAGTCCCTTTCTCATCAGCGATCCCAATTCCAGCCTCCAAAACACGGCTCTCATGATTTCTATCTGTTCTTTCATTTCCTGGAATTACTTTACAGATAAACCGAACAATTCCCTCATCAGTCGAGCCCAATTCCAGCCTCCAAAACACGGCTCTCTTGATTTCTATCTGTTCTTTCACTTCCTGGAATTCCTTTCCAGATGAACCGAACGATTCCCTCATCAGTCGAGCACGCTCTTATGGCCAACGTCGCTGATCTTCCTGTTGACGACGCTGCTCTTCTTTATCCTGACGTCGCTGTTCCTCTTGCAACCGAGTCTGCTCCACCTGTTCATGTCGCTGTTCCTTCTGCAACCGAGCCTGTTCTTCCTGCTGACGACGTTTCTCTTCTTAATGCTGACGGCGTTGTTCCTCCTGCAACCAAGCCTGCTCTTCCTGCTGACGACGCTGCTTTTCCTTATCCTGACGTCACTGTTCTGCCTGCAACCGAGCCTGCTCTTCTTGCTGACGACGCTGCTCTTCCTTATCCTGACGTCGCTGTTCTTCCTGCAACCGAGCCTGTTCTTCTTCCTAACGTCAAAGCATTGCCATAATAGCAGCAAGATCGCCTGTCCCAGGAGCTTGCCCCACGGATGATGATGATGATGATGGTGCTCCAAATGATTCGGCGGCGGCTGATTCCATCTCCATCGGCTGACGACTCTGCCGAGCTTCTTGAACCGGAGAATCTCCAAACCGCCTTTCATCCATTTCCTGTTGTCGTTGACCTCTCGTTCTGACACCGTCCACGTTATCCATTAGTAGAACCGGCATTATTTTATCCCACTTCTGACACCAAATTGTTAAGAGCTGAGGGTTCGGGATAAAATAATGGGAATCGGTCTAATCAAAATAACACTTTTATTATTTTAGCAAACACTTCACAGAAACACCGATCTCGCCGGCGAGGTCGACGAATCCCTTCAGTCGCCGCCTATACGAGGTACAAACATGTACCCGGGCGTTTCTCAGCTATCCCCACCCCGGCAACAGCCCAAGCCGAGGCTCGTACCTAAGTGGTGCCCTTGCGCTAGTTGTCTAAATAACTTACTGGGCTGAGCGCCATCTGCGCTCGCCAAAAGTTCGGTTAAGCTGTCACGGCCTCAGAGGCCAACAGCGAGTTAGTCCTTCAGAAAAAAAAATAGTGCGTAGAGACGCTCGAAGGAGTCAGTCTGGTTTTGGCGATACGTCTGAATATTTCGGTGACTTTTAGTGGTTTATTGTTCAATAGTGGTGTGAATTAGTGTGTTGTGATTACTTGTGATTAAGTTCGTGTATTTATAATTTTAGTGTTGAATTAAAGTGTTATATGGTTAGATTGATTTTCATTACTTTATCCCGAACCCTCAGCTCGTAACACTATTAATTCGGACATACAGACAACAAACATAAAAAGCGATTAGATCGCCCTTTTCACTAGATGTTTGTGGCTTTTTTGAATTGATTAAATGGGATTTTTAAACTTTCGCTACCACTGTACGTAATTAGTAATATTAAACGGGTACGGGTATATTGACCACGGCTGTTGCAACACTTATTCGTCGTCTTTATGTAATAAATAATTAAGCATTTACACAAGTGGACTGTGAATGACCCGTGATTGTTATTTATCAAGAATTAATTATTTGTCCATGTGTGTGTGGTTTTCTGTTTTTTGCGAAAATACTCTTTTTTAGTCGACATAATCTAAGCATTATTGTTATTATTGTTTTATTTTTTGTACCTGCATGTTTATACTGATAACATCGTGTTCATCGTAAAAGTCAAAGTCAAATATTTTTATTCATTAAAATCACAAGGATCACTTTGAAACGTCAATTTTACTGCCAGTTCCCTCGCGACCAAGCCAGGAAAGAAAGGCAAGAAACAAGGCTGGTTGTTTTTTTTAATGATCCTTTTACAATACATATACAGAAAATAAATAACGTCTTAATTGTAACATTTTGAACGAGTTGGAGCAATTTCTATCCCAAGCTTCTCTATCATCTTAATAATCCGATATTTTATAGTAGGCTCTTTTATAAAAATTTTGTTTAATTACGTTTTTAAATTTGTTAATTGTCAATTTTTGTACATCCCTTGGGAGTTTGTAATAAAAGCGTACACCTTGCCCTTTAAACGATTTACTAACTTTATGGAGTCTACAAGTGGCAACAGCGAATTTATCTTTATTTCTAGTATTAAAATTATGATTAACGCTATTTTTCTTAAACAAATTAATATTTTTGTGAACATACATTAGATTTTCATAGATGTATTGACAAGGGAATGTCATAATATTTATTTCTTTAAACTTATTGCGTAATGAGGCCCATATTATAAATTGCACGAACAGCCCTCTTCTGTAGCACAAAAACGGTGTTTATATCTGCAGCACTCCCCCACAGCAGTATACCGTATGACATAATGCTGTGGGAGTAGCTGAAGTAAACTAGTCTAGCTGTGTCTACGTCTCTAAAAAGACGTATCTTTTTGACTGCGTATGCCGCAGAACTAAGTCTCTTCGACAACCCATCAATGTGAGGGCCCCATTGAAGCTTATTATCTAGGGTTATACCTAAGAATACGGTGGTGTCCACAAGAGCCAACTCCTCGTCTTTGATTTTTATATCTGCTTTAACTTATGTAACACTAGGTAGTATAAATCTAATACACTTTGTTTTCTTTTCATTTAGAAGTAGATTGTTTACATTGAACCATTTATGTAAGTACTCTTATATTTCAAAGTTATGTATGCTGTTGATATAAGTATTTAAAATGTATACTCAATCTTTTAATCATTTCTGTAACTGCGTTTATCTTATAAATGTCTATTATGATTGTTATTTTAACTCTATTTTAATTCAATGAATTATATTTACCTACGTTAGCTGTGGTTGCCTTCACAGAGTGAGCACAGGGAGCGGTTCTATTGTATTTTATTTTAATATAAGTCTGTGTCCACACTATATCTATAACTATAACTATGACTTATGGTGCCGAGACATGGAGGCTCACGAGGGAGGCTGTGCACAAAATAAGTGTAACACAGAGAGCCATGGAGCGCGCCATGTTCGGCATCACACTCTTAGATCGAGTTCCCAATACCGAAATTCGCAAGCAGACTAAAGTACAAGACGTCAGGAAGCGAATATTGGGGCTCAAGTGGAGTTGGGCAGGACACTTGGCCAGACGTAGTGACGACAGGTGGACAAGGGCACTAACAGAGTGGAGACCGGGAACTGACCATCGAAATACGTTCACTAGCGAGATGGGTCGACGACATCCATAAGACCGTGGGTCGTACGTGGTTCAGACTGGCACAGGATCGGGAAGAGTGGCAGAAACAAGGAGAGGCCTATGCCCGGCAATGGGTCGACACGGGCTGAGAATGATGATGATGATGATAAGTCTGTGTATTGCATTGGAAATCCTTAATAAATAAATTAAATTAACACAATCTAAACGTCGGAATGATAACTAAAAAAGGTAAATACGCGATAAATACCCGTTTAATATTCGTAATTATGATTAAATATGTTAGGTGAAAACATCAAAAATACCTTCATTATGGTTTTCACTGACTTTCTGTTCATATATTGGCACTTAAAGACTTTTGATGTGTGGAGATTGTAACTATTAGAGATGGTATGAGACCACTGTTAGGTAATAAACCGTATTTTTGAGTAAGTTTTATGGGAAACAATAGTAGGTAAAGTGTTAAGTGACCATATTCAGTAAGCCAAAATAATCTTAAAAGCTGATTTCGCACTATTTTTAACTAGATAACACACGTTTTAAGCTTAATAAATTACTCGAGAGTAACATATCTCTGCCAAAACCCTGGAGTTGGCAGCTTTTCCGCGCGCTAAGCGATTTCAGCTTGTCCCGTAAATTATGCAATCACGTGTCAATAAGATAAGTTCCGACTAAATGTTCGATAAATGTTGTTAATCGAAGCGACGGCTCCTGGCTTAAAGTATTTTGAAAGTTTTTACATTGAATTTTCTTTTCGGTTCATAGTTGTACTCAAGATTATAGATTACTAGCTTCTGCCAGTGGTTTCGCACGCATATTTTGTCAATAGTAAATTGCCTATGTTTTAATCTATGCTATAGTTTATCTATTTACCAAATATCTTCGAAATTGGTTCATCCGTTACGACTTGATTACAAACAAACAAACATCCAAACTTTCACATTGTATTATTGTGATTTAACGATTTTTTTAAATAAAATTAATGTTATATTATTTTATTTTTTAGTGTTATCTGACAATTACGGAAAATTAAAAAACTTTTAAAACAATCTCAAAAACTTTCATATATATGTAGCCCCAATATTCTATTAGAGTTATTAGCCAAACATAAAACTTAACTTTGACAAAATTCACAGGGCACACCAGTGACCCCATAGTGCTGAAATTTAGTATGCGTGTAGCTTTAATAATACAAATATAGGCAAAAGTCTGAAATCCAGAATAACTGCAACTTCTACCTCAAAAAACTGTAACCAATTGAACATTGAACATGAACTCCCGTTACCTGTAATTTGAACTGTAGGTCAAGTTAGTTGGTTATGAAATTCGTGGCACTATTTTGATAGTCAAAGGTTACAAATAATATGTTTGGCTTTTGTGGGAGACTCGCGAGATCTCAGTTCGGGGAGAACCACTAGTATAAAGACTGTGATTAGGCAATTATTGCTCCTTGCGTCAAAAATATTGATGTTTGTTGCCACCGTCTTATACACTCAACGCTTTGAAGGAAACCAAGACCTGTCCTTCGTAATTTAGTTAATAAGGTTCACTAGATATTGCAATGCTGAACCTTAAATTAAAAGATAGTGTGGTGCGAATGCATAAGTAATACCGCAAAGGTAACTGATGTAGTAAGTATGCTCTGTAAACTTAAATGGAAGTGGGCGGGTCACATTGCCAGAGCACATAAAGATGAGCGCTGGAGTGATCGAATCCTGCAGTGGTACCCACGAGATGCTAGACGAGCGAGAGCCAGGCCGAGGAAAAGGTGGTGCGACGATGTCGTGGATTTATTCGCGACCTCCGAGGCACCCCTCCCGGAGAGATCCCCGCCGCGGAACAAATGTTTGCATGATCTACAGATATTTGTTCCGGGTCTGATTGTTTCTCTATATATTATAAGGATGTGTTTACAAAAAAAATGTATATAATATTCTATCAGTTATCTGGTTCCCATAGTACAAGCTCTGCTTAGTTTGGGGTTAGATAGCGCTGTGTGAAAAATCCAGCAATATTTATATATTTATCTTCAGGTTTAAAATAGCATTCACAGGTATAAATCCCTTCAAAACGGTCTATGCATTTTAAACTCAAGGCTCATATGGTCTCATATAAAGACGGGTTTGCTATTGAACCGGAAGCGGACACCCGCAATAAGTTTCACTTCTTCACTTGAACGAGAACTTGGAAGGTAAACTTTGAGTCAATATGAAATGTTACTTTTGCTGACTTAAGCTAGTTGGCTAGTTGTGCAACTTTATTATGAGCCTCTTTAACTTATTCTCAGAAAGCTATTCACAGTATGTTACTTTGTGTGAGATAATAGTTTAATTAAAGAAATATTATAAATGCGAAAGTTTAGATGTTTATTTATTTATTTGTTACTCAATCACGTCGTAACTGCTTTACCGATTTTGATGAAATTTAGTATGTACGTAGATTATAAACTGCACATAGCTACTTTTTATCCCATAAAACAGGCCTTATGCGATAAACATGGGGTGTCAAGTTACAACAGCGAGGTTTTTTTTTATACTACTAGAGATGGAACAAGCCTATGGCCCACCTGATGTTAAGTGGTAACCATCGCCTATAACAAGTTGCCTCGTAGGTCACGCTCCTTAGAAATGTGCCCTACGATGCACATCCCTGCGTACATCAACTTGAGGCATACAGGTGTAAAGCCTCATGTGCCTGTAATTTCACCGGCAACCATACCCTTCAAACCGAAACACAGCAATGCTGCTTGGTGGTAGAAATAGGTATGATGGTAGCACTTCCCCGGGCGAGCTCTTTCACAAGAAACTCTACTACTCTTAGGTTAGCTTTATTTCTAGATTACACATTTAGTAGTGAAACGTGTACAAAATTGCAAGAAACGTCTAGTTAAGAATAAAAAAAGTACTTTACCCATCCATATTTAAAAAATATTTTATTAATCTAATAAGATATCTTAAGCAAACTGGATGTAACGACTGAAAAAATTATGATACATTTTGATGACATTCCAAAAACTTTTTGTTTTTAGGAAATCATCGAAATTAAGACACACTTATACCTATCCCTAGCTCCTGAACTTTACAAAATTATAGAACATACATTGGGTGATTTGCGTCGGCTACAGGGTCCCATAACACGTTGATTCTTTTGGAACATGGTGCTTGAATCACCCTGTAAGTTACTGTTAAGTGCTTAGTATTCAACTAAGCAGGTTGTTTCATTGTGATTCATGCATCTCAAGTATACTCAGTACTACGTGTTTTGTTACGAGTATGTGCGACATTAAATGAGACACAGGTAGGGCTAATGGCTAGTATTTATATAGGTTTTTTTATTCAAGTACCATAGAAAATTTAACATTTTCAAACAACCTTCATTTCAAGTCTTAAAATATCAATGAAACAGCCAGTATAAAATAGGTAGGCAAATTATATTCATTCATCATCTAAGTAGGTACCTGTTAAACTGACTAAACGGCATCGTCGCAAAGACGTTGCCGATTTACGTTAAAAATTGTTTATTGGAAATGTATCGATTATTCGATAAATATTCATTACGGATGAATACTCAAATCGATTGGCTTGATCTCCCAAAGGTAAAATTTGACGGTACTTCAATAGAAATCAGCAAGGTAGTCAAAAATCTGGGGGTACTCATGGATAGTCACCTATCTTGGGGACCTCAACTAGCAGCGGTAAGCCGAAAAACCTTTGCTGCAGCTGCCTCTCTTAAACGGCTGCGAAACTTCCTTCCGACTTCCACCAAAATTGCACTTGCAAAATCATTATTGCATCCTATTCTCGACTATGCTGACGCCAGCTATCTTGATTTAACTGAAAATCAACTCAACAAGCTTGAGCGTCTTCAGAATTTCTCTATTAGATTCATATTTGGCTTGCGCAAGTACGATCATATTTCAGAGTATCGCCACAGACTTAAGTGGTTACCTATCCGCCTTCGCCGGAATGCGCACATCCTTTCCCTCCTTTACAGCATCCTTTTCATCCCTTCTACTCCGTCCTACCTCAAAGAACGCTTTGACTTTCTTCACCTTTCCAACTCTCGACCCTTACGTTCCTCTGAAACCCTTCAATTAAAAACTCCCCATCATACCTCAGTATTTTATAGTTCCTCTTTTACTTTGCAGGCTACCAGGCTCTGGAATGCCCTACCTGTCTCAATTCGTCACGCTAAATCTCTCCCTATCTTTAAAAACTTGGTCAGACAACACTATCTGTCATCCATCGCTCACTAGGTCACTTATTAATTATTACATTTTTATAATTTATATATGTAAGTATGACAATATATATTTTATGTATTACAATATTAATATTTATGTAATTTTATGATTATATTATACATTATAATTGTGCATTTTATTTTATATTATCTATATTTTTAATAAATATATGTGTACTATATCGGATTTACGCCGCCGTCTTTATTTTGTTCACATAGATCCTGTCCATCCAAAGGTTGCCTGGAAGATATCGCTTTTAGCGATAAGGCCGCCCATTGTACCTATTATTTAAGTGTATTTTCTGATAAATGTTTGTATTTAAATGGTGTGCAATAAAGAAATTATCTATCTATCTATCTATCTATTCAAGCTACCGGTAATACTTAACTTTAGAAATGTCATTTTAAATTTCATTCTAATTTAATCTTTAGTGTTAATAAAATAAGAGCGTTCGTATTTTACACAATTTTAGTTAGTCAGTGTAAACAACAGAATCGCCACCAATGTCTACGCGTCGAGCACAATAATGGTAGCGCGTACAAGTTGTAATCTGTTCAATCATGCATTAACTATATTAGCGAAGATTGTCAAAAAATATTCAATAATAATAACAAACATGCCGGATTACAGGGGGCGCCAGATTAGACAGGAGCCGGATTACCAGGAGGTCCACTCTATTAGCTTGATAAAGTGTATAATCGCATGCCAGTCACCTCATATCATTGTTTAGTCAGTTATGTGAATATCGTTTAGGACATTAACGAGACTAGATCGATACTCGAATTTTAGTATTTTAAGTTACGGGAATTAGCCCCCAGACCACACAACACAAAATGATTATCATAATAGTGAGCTATTTTCTCAGAAATTGCAGTTCATAGAAATAGAGTGACGAGGTACAAACGGTTTTGAATTACGGAGAAAATACATAGTATCATTACAGAATAGGACGACACTAGAGTGGTTTACTGTTCTCAAGGGGTTCAGTTGCGATATATCACTGGATGCGAGATATCGCTTTTTGTTTTGGTGTTAAGTTATAAGATTTTGCGTATATATAATTAACATTGGTATTAGCAGTATGCCCGGCTTACTCAATAATTCTTAAACGTATTTAGCGACTAAAAATGTTTAAATTCGAAGTATGTGTATGATTTGACAACTCTCTTAATCATATTTAGCCACTAAATACGTTTAGTCCTCGGTGCCCTTTACTCGAAAAACCTATGTGCATTTACACATGCTCATAATCGTTTGTAAGCCGGCATGCCGACCACCGTGACGCAGGGCGAAGAAGCCGGCTGAGATGCATTAAGTTGCAGGCTCAATTCCCACTGCGGAACAAATCTTTGCAATGCATGATATAATATATCATCAATTATCTGGTTCCTATAGTACAAGCTTTGATTAGTTTAGGGATAGATAGTGCTGTGTGAAATTTCCAGCGTTATTTTTTGATTTATTTATTCCCTAGCTAGAGCGAAAAAATCTAAAGCTTGTGCCGATATTATAAATGCAAAAGTTTCTATGTTACAAGCTTTTATTTAGTTTGTTACAAACATGACGAACCGGCTGAACCTATTTCGGTGAAGTTTGGTAAACAGAGAGATTATGACTTGCATTTACCAACCACACGTGTGAAGCAGGGGGAGGAAGCTAATTAAATATAAAAAATATGACATCTGAAGATATCCAACATGGTAAATAATAAAGTGATGAGCAGTTTTTTTTTAATTTGTACTTTGACGCAATCTGAAACGAACACATGTATCAGATATAAATATTTTATAACAGAAATAATATAAATTACAATAAAATACAGAAGAAGCAGTTGAATCATCTAAAGACCATTGCAAACGATCTATAGATAGCTCAGTTTAAATATGTTATAATATGCACGAATAGTCGTTGGTTTTTTTATATACCAACGAATATAAAAAATACGTGATAAAAATATATACATAGTTGTTCTCTCCTAACTTATCCAGGACCGCTAAATTCCGAAACTATCCAGCGATGCCAGCTGTCAGTCCGCGGCTTCGCTGACGCGGCCATATATCAGCCGGTTCCACTCAATCTCCAGAATACGTCTGTGGGCTCGTTTATAACCATTCAACTTCAAAATAACTCATTTACAGCTTAAACTACACACAAGGGTCTTCTTACTATCATCATCATATCAGTCGTAGGACGTCCGCTGGTAAACTTAGGCCTCCCCCATCGATTTCCTGAGCGAACGATCTTATGCGGCCTGAACCTAACGGCTCCGAGCAACCTTAATTAAGTATCTCCCCTTCCATCTAGGGGTGTCCTACGCTGCGTTGAAGCGACCTAATTGACTTAGCACAGGTCACCACTGTGCTGCCATCCATTTTGCAGAGCACATACCCCGATACATCTCGAACTCACAAACAGGACAGATCTGTCCTAATTTATATGAAAGTGAAGGTCCTCAGCAGTGAGGATATCAACGGAAGGAGGAAGAAATAAAATAACACTGATCATCATTGGCTTCTTAGGAGCTTCACACATGGAACTTTGTTCGGGGAGGTGCGGTTATCGCGGCTGAAGAGTTTTGTATAAATCTAGAATATTATGACTGGTAGATATTGCTATTAGTTTTTATTAGTTAATTTTTCTTTTCTTTTTCATTATTTATAGTCTTAATGTAAGTAGGTATGTCTGTTCTGTTCTGAATGGTCTGTCCTATGTGTGTGTCAAATAAATGTATTTTCTTTCTTTTTATTAGCATTAAATCCTTCTATCACTATTCTGTTTTGGGTGAAAGTATTAAATAAATAAATACCTATAACCGAAAGAAAGAAAGAAAAAAGGATTGTGTGGTTTTATGAAACCACGGTAAAAGTGAAACTTTGTTTCACATTATGGACATTTAACTAAAAATTTTCGTTGGCACAAATGAGTAATAATCACTACACGGTCAGCTGATGCGAACTATAGGCGCCGCCATATTGGCCTCGGCTGCTCTGACGAGTGCCTTTCATTTTATCCCTACTCCGCGGCCGACCGTCACGCGACATGCAATACACAGACGTAAAAGTTTGATACGATGTAATAAAAGTATCACTTTAGAAAGCATTTATTTGTGACACACAAGAGAACATTGTACACACAAAAACAGCAATACCTAACAAATATGTGTCTCAATACCGCCAACCGCACCGCACCAATTTTTTATATTCGACCCTTTCCGTCCTTCACACTTCACTCATCATGTTGCCCGCTGCCGCGCTATTGAGCACAGTCTCTTTTTCTTAATTGCGCAAGTACTTATTAGTTTTTACATTTTTGTAATTTATATATGTAGGTATGCCAATATATATTTTATGTATTATAATATTAATATTTATGTAATTTTATGATTATATTATACATTATAATTATGCATTTTATTTTATATTATCTATATTTTTTATAAATATACGTGTACTAATGATATCGGATTTACGCCACCGTCCTTATTTTGTTCACATAGATCCTGTCCATCTAAAGGTTGCCTGGAAGAGATCGCTTTTAGCGATAAGGCCGCCCATTGTACCTATTATTTAAGAGTGTATTTTTGTATAAATGTTTGTATTTAATGGTGTGCAATAAAGGAATTATCTATCTATCTATCTAAATATGATACTTTAAAGTACTATTGACGAGCGCAGATTTCACTCAGGCTGTTAAGGCAACAAACGCAAGAGCAGATAGGTATAGACATCGGCCTGGCCCGTTGCGAAGGAGGAGGAGGGGGGGGGGGGTAGAGGGTACCGTCATCGCGTTTACTGTGTAATTTGCTCGTAATATCAACGAGAGCTGATTAAGCAACGTCAGTAGATAATAACAAAAATAAAATAAGAGACAGAAAATTACAGTAATTTTTCCGGTAAAGCATCGGAGTTCAATTTGAATTCCTTCAAAATCTTTCCTTCTGGTCGTATATTTTCCGTCGGCAGACATTCTTCCGTGGTATTCTAATATTTACGTAGTCTCTAGTCTACTCACGGCTAGAAAGGATACTTCTAGCAAATTCAAAAATGTTTAGCAAAACTAAGAGAGCTTGTTGGGAGGCGACCTTTGTGGCGTAGTGGCCGAATAGTCGGCTGAGACGCAGATGGTAGCGGGTTCGATTCCCGCTGCGGTACAAAGGTTTGCATAGTCTACATGGTTCGGGGTTTGGGTATTTTTCTACATATTATAAGTTTTATTTACAAAAAAATATATAAAAGTATTTTATCAGTTATCTGGTTCCCATAGTTCAAGCTTTGCTTAGTTTGGGGCTATATAGCGCTGCGTGAAATGTGCAACAAAATTTATTTATTTAATTTGTTTCTACAAAGAAACTTATTGAATTGTCTGGAAAACCTAACCTCAGAAATATAATCTTGAAAAAAATATAAATTGCATTCTAATGTTGGGTTGAATAAAAAAAAATACCCAGTAGATGTTTATGCTAAACTAATCCTCAGTTACTTACTTCCTCAACCCCTATTTCATGAACTAACAGAAAACATGCAAAATTACTGATTTAAATGGGTATTTATCGCGTATATAACTTTTTATTTGTTATCCTGACGTTTCGACTGTGTTGCAACAATCGTAGTCAATGCATTAAGACATTGTTTTTCTTGTTCTGTAAGCAACCTGTTACAGCTTTATTAACACTCACTGTTACACAGTGGCTACTCGTACTCGTGGGAATTGATATTGTTACGAGCTGAGGGTTCGGGATAAAATAATGGGAATCGGTCTAATCAAAATAACACTTTTATTCAACACGATGACGATGAATACACGAACTTGGTCACACGTAATCACAACACACTAATTACACAACTGTTGCACCACTTAAAGCCACCGAAATGTTCGCACGTATAGCTTAATCCAGACTGACTCGGGAGAAACTACTGTTCACGCGAGACCCTTCTCCACGTCAGTCCTCCAGGGCCTCGCTGAGACTCACTCACTGACTCACTGACTGAGACTCGCTCAGACTCGAGACTGACTCAGACTAACTCACAACTGACTGTCCGGCCATCTCTCCGGCTTATTTATATCCACACATTTCGATTGTTCGAAAAGGATCTCGATCGTTCCAGGAAAAGGGTCGGTCCCTCGACACAATGGCCACTCCATTGTGCGCAACCGCAGACAATAACAACAATAACGCAGCAAGACAAAAGCGTTCGAGAAGTTACGATTATTACTCATTGTTTAACAGCCTCGGCGTAACACTGCCCCCTCCTAAAACATGCTCGTCCCGAGCATTCTTAGCCCCATATCGCGGCAGCCGATCAACACGAACAATTTTAGGCGCACCTCGCGCTGAAGATGTAGCAACTAGAGGAGCCACATTGCCGTCTCCAGTACTTCAGGACACCCAGAGTCCCTTTCTCATCAGCGATCCCAATTCCAGCCTCCAAAACACGGCTCTCATGATTTCTATCTGTTCTTTCATTTCCTGGAATTACTTTACAGATAAACCGAACAATTCCCTCATCAGTCGAGCCCAATTCCAGCCTCCAAAACACGGCTCTCTTGATTTCTATCTGTTCTTTCACTTCCTGGAATTCCTTTCCAGATGAACCGAACGATTCCCTCATCAGTCGAGCACGCTCTTATGGCCAACGTCGCTGATCTTCCTGTTGACGACGCTGCTCTTCTTTATCCTGACGTCGCTGTTCCTCTTGCAACCGAGTCTGCTCCACCTGTTCATGTCGCTGTTCCTTCTGCAACCGAGCCTGTTCTTCCTGCTGACGACGTTTCTCTTCTTAATGCTGACGGCGTTGTTCCTCCTGCAACCAAGCCTGCTCTTCCTGCTGACGACGCTGCTTTTCCTTATCCTGACGTCACTGTTCTGCCTGCAACCGAGCCTGCTCTTCTTGCTGACGACGCTGCTCTTCCTTATCCTGACGTCGCTGTTCTTCCTGCAACCGAGCCTGTTCTTCTTCCTAACGTCAAAGCATTGCCATAATAGCAGCAAGATCGCCTGTCCCAGGAGCTTGCCCCACGGATGATGATGATGATGATGGTGCTCCAAATGATTCGGCGGCGGCTGATTCCATCTCCATCGGCTGACGACTCTGCCGAGCTTCTTGAACCGGAGAATCTCCAAACCGCCTTTCATCCATTTCCTGTTGTCGTTGACCTCTCGTTCTGACACCGTCCACGTTATCCATTAGTAGAACCGGCATTATTTTATCCCACTTCTGACACCAAATTGTTAAGAGCTGAGGGTTCGGGATAAAATAATGGGAATCGGTCTAATCAAAATAACACTTTTATTCAACACGATGACGATGAATACACGAACTTGGTCACACGTAATCACAACACACTAATTACACAACTGTTGCACCACTTAAAGTCACCGAAATGTTCGCACGTATAGCTTAATCCAGACTGACTCGGGAGAAACTACTATTCACGCGAGACCCTTCTCCACGTCAGTCCTCCAGGGCCTCGCTGAGACTCACTCACTGACTCACTGACTGAGACTCGCTCAGACTCGAGACTGACTCAGACTAACTCACAACTGACTGTCCGGCCATCTCTCCGGCCTATTTATATCCACACATTTCGATTGTTCGAGAAGGATCTCGGTCGTTCCAGGAAAAGGGTCGGTCCCTCGACACAATGGCCACTCCATTGTGCGCAACCGCAGACAATAACAACAATAACGCAGCAAGACAAAAGCGTTCGAGAAGTTACGATTATTACTCATTGTTTAACAGCCTCGGCGTAACACTATTTCTAAACTAAATATATTAATACGTTGTAACGTGTTTAAAAAAAACTAAAAACCTCTTTTGTAGACAACCCAACTAAAAAGTAGAAACTGTTTAGTTCCGTTATCTACATAATCATGTTTGAATACTAAGAAGCCTTCGAGTCATACTAAATGGAAATCTCGAAACGCAGCAAAATGACCTCAAAATGGCAGCGTTTCCCCCTCAAAAGTGCGCGATACATCACAATCCTCACTTCACTTAGCGTAACAAATTCTTTGGTCATTTAGCTATCCAGTGTAATTAAATTTTGGATGGAGATGATAGATATGTAGCTCCAACACCAAAACTGTAACCCCCAATTTTGTTATCATTCGTTTTTTGAATTGCTTCCCACTATGGAAGCGATTTATAAAAATTATTCACGTAAAAAAAAAATAGTATTAATATACTTAGCTGCGCTTTCTAGATTGTAAATCTGTGTGTACTTATTCACAGATACACACATTAGGTCGCAGCCGCAATCTGCCGCCAGCATCGGGAATCTGTTAAGGATCCTATCATTCGATACGAGACGTTTAGGTGACGCCTCTTTCCAATACTCCTCGAATCAAATCGAGTATTCAATAGGGTTGCTAGTGTAGAATCAATAACAAAATTTATCAAGGATTTTAGCGTTGGTTAGTTTGAGGCTAGACAGCGTTGTGTGAAATGCCCAGCATTACTTATTGTTTTTCTAATTTTCTTGTTTTAAATATATTTAAACAAAATTACGTGTGATGCAAAAACTGTCACTTATATAAGTCAACTTAAAATAAATGCAATTCAGTGGGGTAAAGCAGCCAGTGTCTTAGGGCAACTTCTGCCTGGAAGTGACCTGGATCAATTGAGCTATCCAAGTATAGATAGGTTGCATTCGATTTAGCTGGTTTAACTGTTGAACAACGTTGACGTTAAATTGTATTTTATTATAACTATGCCCTTTATATTTTGAAAAACAGATATAAATACTCATTTTTAAACCTTCGATAATTTTATATAAACAAAATATTAAAAACATCGATAAGTCAATTAAACATTCCATCTGACAGCCCTACAAATCGAGTCGTAAATCGAACCAAGATTGGAATCGAGATAAGGCGTGTACGATATTTTATCGTATTTGAATATCGGAGCGAGATATTAAGTACACTTGTCGGTCATCTGCAAGTGATGGATCGCATTATCTCCGAGATTTTCTAGAGTAGATGATGTGGAATCAATTTATTTTGGACTGGAAATTTTATGGAATAAATTAAACCCTTTTTATATAAATAACTTGGTATTAAATTTAGTGATGTACAAATTTCTTTTAGAAATATGTGTATAACTTAAAAAAGGGTGATAATAATCATAGAAAGAAAGGCTTGATAGACTAACTAATTGATCTAACTTTGTCATAGGCATATTCCTAAAAATCCTGTTCCATATTTTGTGTTGTGCCATAATTTGAGCTACATAGTTGCTTGATTTTTTTTATAAAAATTATGGTAAATCAAATTTTAACCAAAATACATTAACTTTGAAAATTCGTACAACAAAAAATAATGATGGAACCGTACTATTTCCCGGCAACGAGCTCTCCCACATATGCGTGGAAGTCTCACACGGTGCGTATCACCCGCTCGTTTCTTCCACGCACCTGCAAGATGTGAAATGACCTTCCTCCGGAGGTTTTTCTAGTGGGCTACAAAATGAATGCCTTCAAGAGAGGTGTAAATAAGATTTTAAGTGCTAGGCAACGCGACTGTAGTACCTCGAGTGCTGCAGGAGTTTATAGGCGGCGGTGACCACTTAACATCAGGAGGCCCGTCAGCTAACACAAAAACAGTACAAGTTTAATATATAAAAAAAATCATGATAATACGATACCCCGTATTGCAAACATTGTAAAGTATATTAAGCACAATACACCCCAATTCTGCACTATTATGAATAGAAGTATGTTCAAAATAGGAGTTTATTCTTCATACCTCAAAAGAGGTCGTAAATATAGCTTTTAAATCCACTCAGACATTTAAAATGTTTCTTATAACGTCAAATCAGTTTTAATTACAATTCAAACAAAACACAATTTACCTAAATGTTTTGATCCTCTCACCATTACGACAGCCAGTAAACAGCCTTTAAAAATCGCATCAAAAATAAATTAGTATGCCAAGATTAAATTGAATCTCTTAGGCTTATTCCTTCCTTCTTTCTTGCCAATGAATAAATTAGCATTTTATCTAAATGGCGTATCTCCTTAAAAAGTGCTTTTCAGGACGTAAGGGGCTTTTACACGGGCTACTTTAAAGCAATTTATTGCTTAAGGACGGTTACAAAATACAAAACCACTATATAGGTAATTTTAAAGCTTATGTCAACAATGCGTGGCATAAACGGATTGCGTTTCTCGTTTATTCCGCTTAAAACAATGGATAAATGAAAGACGCACTTTGGAGAAAAACGTTAACCATTCATTATTATAAATACGGGATTTATCGCGTACCGTTTTATCGTTGCTGAACAATGCTTCGGTTCAATTCGTGAACCTTCATCAGGGTGAGTGCGATCCGCTCCGAACTACGTATCGCCTCGCACTGATCCCGTATTTATTTATAATGACTGAAATAAATCACGAAAGTTTTCTACGTTAATCATTATTACATATTATACTAGTCATATTCCCGCGACTTCGTCTGCAATTTTCTGGATCTCAACAACAGCCACCTACCGGGTCCAATTGTGTTTTCAAATCATCCAGGAACCATTGAAATATACACACAAAATTTGATTCAAATCGGTCTGGCCGTTTAGGAGTTAGGTGACAAACACACGTACACACGGTTACACATCAAGCTATACATTTCCAGACTAAGCGGACCTCTCATTGTACGGAAACCCTACACAATGTGAGGTCAGCTTATACTGGAAAAGTATAGCTTGAGGTATAGCCGTGTGTACAGTAGAATAAATATAGGTATTAAGATATAATATTTTTTTCTAGTAGACAAAAGGCACATAAGCTGATGGGTCTCCTGATGTTAAGTGGTCACCGTCGTCCTCAAACGTCTTTACTGTACTGCAATATATTCTAGCTAACTATGTACTTATCTTTAATATTTATATTCTACAATCTAACCATAATTATAGCCTTATTACATACTCGTTTAATATTAACTTTATTATGGGCTGCGTTTTAATTTTTTTTTAGTTTTACTTATCCATTCGGAGGGAGGGTAATTCTTCTTGCACTCTTTGCAAGAAAATGGCAATGTTGATCTCTTAGCATAGATACTCGACATCTTAGATAGGTAGGGACAATTGGTTAGACACGCAACTTGTATTATTATTTTGTTGACCGAGCGAAGCGAGATCTCTAAATCAACTTGGGCAAATCTTGTTTGTATGTTTGTTTGTCCGAGGTTAACTTTCGAAGTGTTGACCGTTCATCGTGAAATTTGATACATAGGTAGGTAGTGATGGCACAATTTTGGAGTGAGTAAATGAGCTAAAAATGTGGGGGGGGTTGTTGAGATACTGGGGTTTAAGAGGGGTAAAACACAATAAAAATGAGAATATTAGGTAGTAGTAGCACGTCAAATGCCTTTAACCAAAATCTTTATAAAAAGCCTACTATAAAATATCGGATTATTTAGATAATAGAGAAGCTTGGGATTGAAATTGCTCCAACTCGTTCAAAATGTTACAATTTAGACGTAATTTATTTTCTGTAAAGGATCATTAAAAAAACAACCAGCCTTGTTTCTTGCCTTTCATTCCTGGCTTAGTCGCGAAGGAATAAGCAGTTAAATTGACGTTTCAAAGTGATCCTTGTGATTTTAATTAATACAATTTTTTGACTTTGACTTTGATAGAAAGCTACACTAACTTTGAATGCTTTACGATATATTTTATTTTGTTAACAATCCGTGCGAACCCAGGGCGGGTCAGCTAGTGATATATTACAGGTATTCAAGTTGAGTAGAAGTTGACCACGTCTATTGAATTGTTGGTGGCTTTGTTACATGCAGCCTTTGTGTTTCTATATCGTAATATAAAAATCGCTGGATGTTGCTTAATATCGCTCTCTATCCTAAGTCCTGAGACCTTAAAAGTGCTCCCAAGGCATAAAGGAAATTGTGCTTGCGACGGAGGCTTTCAATAAATGGACGAATATTTCGGACAATAAATCAGATTCTATAACAAAAAGAGCTAAGCTTAAGAATTTTTCTTTTCATGTATTTCATTTTGATGGTATCAAACGAATGATAATTTGTTTATAGAAATATGGTTGAATACTCTGTTCTCGTTTATTTAGGTTTGAAAATCTTTGTCAGCTATTGTGAAGTTAAGTTATTAAGTACTTTAAATAAAAAAATATTTAATCTGCCGTTTGGAGTCAATGTATTTATAAAAACTTGAAGATATTAGTACATATTTGAAGACTGTATACAAAAAGTTCGGAAAAACAACTCATAATTCTGTGTTATGATCTAAGTTTTACATTTATGATCATTACCCTATATAAATAAAGTCAAGCCTTTGTTGGTTTTGTTAAATAGTTATATAAGGTTTTTTTTCTGAACATCTGGTCGAAGCTACCTGTACAGGCCCTTATCTTGGTCAACGCATAAGCATTGCAATCCAGCGAGGCAATGTAGCCAGTGGCTTGGGGACACTTCTGCCTAGTAGTGATCTGGAGCAGTTGAGCTATCTATAGATCGTTTGCAACGGTATTTAGATAATTCAACTATTTCTTTTGCATTTTATAGTCTTGTAAAAAACTGTTTCTTTCTATTACTAAATATTAGCTGTTGCTCGCGTCTTCGTGCGCGTTACAATACTAAATGTGTAGGTAACCTAGAAATAAAGCTAAACTCGCTGTTGCAACTTGATTTGACACCCCATTTTTATCTCATGGCACCCTGATTTATGGGATAAAAAGTAATCTATGTGTTAATCCAGTTCATCCATCTGCGTACATACTAAAATTCATGTAAATGGGCTCAGCTGTTAAGACGTGACTGAATAACAAACATGATACGACTATTGTTGGATTGTCATACGAACACAAAGTCAGTATACACATTTATTAAAACGGTTCTTCAATACCCCGGTCACTGATTTTACGGTTACTTTCCGGCGGGTAAAAATAATGCGGGTACTTTCCTCGGATGGTTCGGATTCCGTGGAGCCGTGGAGGTCTCGCTCTGGGTGCCTTCCTTTGGTCTTCCTTAGTTTGGTTAGGAAGGTGCCAGAAAGGCTGGAGTGCGACAAAGCCGAAACCTTGAACCCTGGAAAGTAACATGGAAGGTGTCACAGTAGGTTCCAGGTTCTTCTCCCTCTGATTGTGACCACCACAGCGTAAGCAAGCATGAAGTGATGGATGAGGAAAGTACTGGTGGTGTGTGAATGCCACAATCAGAGCGGAGTTTACAAAAGGTGAATGGAATGATTCTAAAATGAAAGTTATACAATGACAAAAAAAAGTAGCTACGATGAAAACGAATAAATGAAGTTTGAGTAATGAGTAATGAAAAATAGAAATAGGTAGGATATCTAGATAAAGTACTTACCTAGATACCTATCTACACTGTGAGGTGCGTAAGTAGCAAAAAGCTGTAAGAAAATAAGGTTAACATGATTACACAAAATAAAAGTTTGTTACGAACAGCCTACCTACGAGTACCTACACTATTTTTGTGTAAAGAATTCTTCAACACTTACCGATATACGGGTTGTACAACTGAATTTAACTTTTAAAGCTTGCTAGCAATGAGCAAGTAAAGTTATAATAAAATATATAAAATTTGCCCGAGTCGTTTAAAGACACGCCAGTAATGTGGCGTGTGCGAGCTCGGGCGGTGCTAGCGGGCAAGTGACGGTCACCGCTAGGTGTAAGGCCGTTCGGAAACGTTGACTCAACGCTACGTACAAAAGAACGAAAAAATGATCCACTGGTACGAGTATAGTGTAAGATTAATAAGTATGTTAATTGATTAAAGAGAATATAAATGTATACTTGTATAATTAGTCCGAATTCAATATTGTAAAATCTTGTTATATTCAAATTGTAATATTAAAGCTATTTCTAGATTATTAAGATAACGTTGGTAATTAAATTAAAATGTAACACTTCCTGTGTAAAACTGTATGAAGTTGTTATCGACCGGAAACGACCGACAATGGAGTCGTTTTCGGTCTATTATATCAGAAACTGTTTTACATAAGTTAATATTTTGTTCCGTCTTCGTTTAGTCGTCAAGGAGTGAACTAGTGTGAAGTGAAAGTGACGAAATATGTTCAGTTAAATAGTTGCCGTGTTTTATTATTCCGTGAGGGCCAACAATAGTCTACGTAATAAATATCCGTCCATAGACTACAAGTGACGAATACATTTTTAAATTAAAAAATTTAATTTCTACGTCAATCCAGCGGAATTATAAATTAGGTAGCCGAGTAGGTACGTATCTAACAATATACGTTACAAACAAACAAATTAAATAAATAAACAAACATTCAAACTTTCGCATTTATAATATAAGTGTGATAATTGAATTGAATTAATGAATATTTTAACGATGCACAAATCTTTATAAGATGTTGTATTTAAAAAAATACACTCCTTGGAGCTTAATTTATTTTTGGATGGCTTATATTATTAATCTGAATAGCACTGCTGTAAAATAAACTAAATATTTCATGATAAATAGACGCTAATATTAAATATTCATAATAATGTTTAAGAATTCTGCTAGACGGAGCAGCGGAACGGGGTGCAAATTGAATCGCAACGCGTTTTTCAATATTTATACCAGCAAAATAGAAAACATCCCGATTGAATTCTGAAACGCTATTGGCTGAAATGTAAATTATGAGAAGGCGCTTGAAAGCTTACATGTAAAGTAGAATATTCAATTTTAGAATTACGTAGTACACTTTTCAGTAAAATTACTCTAGGTGAGTGTAAAATTTTAAAAATGAAACCCTATATTTTAGGCGACAAGATTAATAAACAACATTGACACGAAATTTTGAAAAATACACACTAAAAGAGATAAACTTACGGCTTCGCAGGTGTTGTACAAAATAAAAATATTACCCTTTTATTCCGCAGTCGGGTAAAAGGTCGTTTGTATCTCAATCATGGTCCTAATCTTTTTATTTATCAATTTTCATCGAAATCGGCCAAGCCGTTTAGTCGTGAAAACGTAACAAACAGACAGAGAGGGTTTAGAATTTATAATATTAGTGTGGATACATTCTAATAATTACATACATAAATAAATAAACACATTATGTAACTATAATTTATATATAATATTTAAACAACCAGTTTTTTTATAATATGTATTGCTGGACATTTCACACAGCGCTATCTAGCTCCAAAGTAAGCAGAGGGAACTATGGGAACCAGATAACTGATATAATATTTATATACATTTTTTTTGTAAATACATACTTATAATATATATAAATACAGCCAGACCCAGAACAAATGCCTGTAGATTCTGCAAACATTTGTTCCGCTGCGGGAATCGAACCCGCTACCCTCTGCGTCTCAGCCGGCTATTCGCCCACTGCACCACGGAGGTCGTCAGTTGAACGATTTGTGACGACTCTTCAGATAGACAGTAATTAATAGCCCTAGTTTTAAGCACGTTTAAGCATATTTAACTTTAATATGTTAAACACATGCACTCTTATTTAAATTCCCAGTATACAAAGATGCATTCAATGCAGATTAAAGCTCCTTTGGCTAAGTTTCGCATTCTTAGGAATTTGTTCTAGTAACTATGTCGGGAACTTACTATCTCTTAGAATTTTCAGTGAAGGCATTGGGTTGACTATAAAGTTAAAATGTAAATAAATGAAGGCAGATTAAAATGAGCGTTACGTAGCTGTTAGCTTAGCACAAATGAGAAAACATTTGAAGTTGGAAGTAAGTTCGTTGAATGACTGACATAAATATAATAGATCACTTTTATCTTATTCATCCTTTTACCCTCAATTCAATTTCTTTATTTCAGACTAGAACTAACATACAAGGCCTAGTCCATATTAAGTACAATAAAACAATCTATCTTTCTATATTTACTTGACTATAAAAATAGATAAGAAACAGTTGAAATATCTAAATACCGTTGCAGACGCTCTTTGAACAGCTTAACTGCTTCAGATCAGAGACCATGCAGGAAGTGACCCAAGGCACTGGCTGCATTGTCCCGCTGAAAAAATATAAAATAAATAAGTTATGGTTAATAATCAATAAGTCTACGTTTCTTACCCGACTGCGTGGGAGGGTAATGTTTTTGATTAGGTTTGATAGACATTATTTACTATGGATAACTAAGGTTATGTTTATTGTCACACCAGTAAAACCAGTATCCGCTATGTTTCCTGGGACAGGATTTAAGATGGGATAGGCTTGTCCAGCATCTGAAGCATCCTCTAAATCTTGTCTATACTTATAAAATGCTTTGTCCTGAATGACTGACTGACGGATCAACGCACAGTCTAAACCGCTGATCGTAGAGACCTGAAATTTGGAGGGAGTGTTTTTGAATGACGTAAGCATCCACTAAGGAAGGATTTTTCAAAATTCAACCCCCAAGGGGGTGAAATAGGGGATAAAATTTGTATGATAGTTTTGATTGCTTGGACATATTTGCATGAAATTTGCAAAAATAATGAGTTACGTGTTTCGGTATTTTCCAAAATTCAACCCCTAAGAGCGTAAAATTTAAAATAAGAAACTTACAATTTTGCACACGTATTGCTCTTATGACGTAGGCATCCACTAAGGAAGGATTCAAGTGTTTAATACAGTTTTTATCCCGAAATTCCCACGAGAACGGAAAATGTCATGCGTGCGAAGTCGCGGGCGGGTCAGCTAGTTAATTAACAATGAAGTAAATAAATAACAAAAATAACATAAAAACATAAAACACGTAAAAATAACAGCCAGGATCATTGGACTGTGGAGATACTAGACGTGCACAGTGTGCGCTCTCGTCCAGTGTTCCATGAAGTTCAGTCAAAGTCCAGCCTCCCTGCAATGAGTTGCAGATAGCTGCCGCGCACACTGCGCATCAGCGGCGCCGTTCTCTAGCACAGTACCGCTGTGAACCCGTCTACTCGCGCCTCTACGAACATTCCCGATGCGCTACAGAAGCGCAGCAGCCCCAACAACGCCCTATAAAAAAGCTTCAAGACAGTGATTTTAGCAACAAAATCGCTAATGTTATTATTTGCTGCTCTGTAATCAATGTTTCTTTATAAAGGTGTGCAGTAAAGGTATCATCATCATCATTCATCATTCTCAGCCCGTGTCGACCTACTGCTGGGCATAGGCCTCTCCTTGTTTCTGCCACTCTTCCCGAGTATACCGAAAGGTATAAGTATATTTAATATAACAACAAAATTTTAAGCCACAACTTCTTATTTCACTATTGCCCTAATCAACTACTAAAGGTGCTAAACCAAGCTACGCTGCCAACTGCAAATGCTTTTGAATCACAAAAAATCGGTTTCTAAGCAATTGGTGTTGGTAAAATTACAGGTTCATGAGGCTTTACGCCCCTGAATGCCTCAATTTGATGGACGTAGGGTAGTGCATCGTAAAGCACGTTCCTAGGGTGGGTGACCTACGAGAAAATATTTTGATATGGTTAACATCACCACTTAACATCAAGTGTACCATATGGTTCAAATAAAAACACAATATTTTTATTCATTAAAACAACAGGGATCACTTTGAAACGTCATTTTTACTGCCTGTTCCTTCACAACCAAGCCAGGAAAGAAAGGCAAGAAATAAGGCTGGTTGCTCTTTTTAATGATCCTTTTAGAATATCTATATTATTAATAAATAAATAAAAATAAATCTATATAATCCTTTAATGTTCTATTTACGTGTTTAAAAAAATCTAAACATTCCTTACTAACCAATATCGTCTAGCAAATTAGTTCGCTCTCAAGATTCTGTTTAGCGCAAACTTTCATCATTACGAACTGAACAATAAGGTAGAATCGTTTGAAACTTGAGTCGTTTCTTCAAAGGCGTACACAAAACTTAGTTGGGGAGTTAACACGCACTTTCAATGAAACTTTTTGCATTGAGCTGAACAAAAACCGCGTGAAACGTGCTCTTTGTGAGTAAAACTGAGTCGTATGCAAGATGGTATTGACTTTACTAGGTGTATTGTAGTTTCTTTGTATTAATAGTTTTCTTGTTTATATGTTAGATATACGTTTTAATGTAAGTTAAATGCATTTTTTTACTACTTAGCAAGCAATGACCAGACTCGAAGGAGAACATCTATAGTTCTATGATAAATACGAAAGTAACTCTGTTTAAACTGTTTCTTCTACAATGGAAAGAAAGAAAACATTTTATTTAAAAACTACACAGTAATAAAGAAACATAAAACACGACAACAATAAAATCTAACATAAGAACTAAGAAACTAACAAACTTAAAAGCTTTGTATGGGGATGAATTGGTCCTCAGCTCAGCATGATGCTACGGCATGTTAATATGCCACAGCGCTGGTCTTTGGCCATGGACACATGCCTACGGTGCGGCACCGGCCACCGTATAACGGCACGGCACCACTACTGGGAGACGGCGCGGCGTCGCGCCGCGGCACGGTGCCGTTGACGGTGCACCGCTCGGCAGTTTATGTTTTACTGTTGCTAAGGGCGTGGACACACGTCTACGGTGCGGCACCGACCACCGTGCAACGGCACAGCGCCGCCACCGGGAGAAGGTACCGTGCCGCGCCGGCACACGGTGCACCGCTCGGTAGTTTGTGTTTTGCTGTTGAACACGTATTGCTTTTGTATACTATATGAGGTACTCGTTTATATATGAGGTTAGCTATCTTGGTTAGCAGTTCTTCAAAACTTGATATTGACATTCTAAAATATTCGTAAAATTTGTCATCACCACATATTTTTAGCCCTTCATATTTCCTCTTTAAATGACCTCATTATATGTTCATTATAGAAAGGTATGGGATTCTCCCAATATTTTCTTTGATTTTGTTTTTTCTTTATTCGTCGTCTCAACAGTAACAGGAGCACAATACGTATTAAACCAATAACTGTAATGCTTTGGAACGATCGCACGCCGGCACACGGTAGCAAATCGTGTGCCGGCGCGGCATGCCGAGGCCGGCACCATGCCGCGGCGTGGCGCCGCTCTTTCTCCCGGTGGCGGCGCCGTGCCGTTGCACGGTGGCCGGTAGACATGTATCTACGCCCTTCCGCTGAGTCCAGTTGAGATTACCTCACGTACAAGAAAGAGCAAATACGTATATACAAGAGCAATTTAAAAGTACCTTTTCTTGACCATGTTCACGAAAAGTTAGAAACTGTTAGATATTTTGTTTAAAATTGATTCTTTTATGAGAGTTTTTTGTAGTTTCTCTTAAACGTCTTAAACATTCTTAAAAGTATCTAGAACTAAATGATCACCATGATAGAACACACCATTTATCAAAAAACGTCAAGTAATCGTTCATTATTATAAATACGGGATTTATCCCGTACCGTTTTATCGGTGTTTCGACCGACAATGTTTTAAATTATGATTGATTGAATGACAATGATTGAAATAAATCACGAAAGTTTTCTGATTTTTATTGATGTGTAACATCTTTTCTCTCGGTTTGTGGGAGTGATTTTGGCAAAAGAGACGGAAATTTGTAACAGGAAACCGGTGAAGCGCTTTGACCAATGAGCGCGCGCGGTGGTCAGATGTTTTTCACTACGAGACTATAATAAGGTCTCTTTCATTTAATAGAAATAAGGATTTGTCATGGAGGTTGTATTTCATCAAAGCATATTTGAATACAATGAGCCTCATTCTATTCTTAAAGTTACTTTTTTTTTTTTTAAATTGGATAGAACTTCGTTTGACCACAATCTCACCTGATGGTAAGTGATGATGTTGTCTAAGATGTAGCACGAAGATCTAGAAGAAACCTATTTACTCTCACCTTAAAGAGGCCCGGATTGTATTCTTTAGGAAAAACAGACGACGGCAAAGTGTTCCATACCTTAGCTGTACGCATCAAGAACGTAGAACCAAAACGGTGTGTGCGAATGGGTGGTATATTGACTAGGTACGGGTGGTACTGAGCCGTGCGCCTGCTTGTCCTTTGATGGAAAGGAGATGGCGGGATCAGATCGTATAGTTCCTGGGCACATTCCCCAAAATGTATTCTGTAAAAGATCGATAGGCTTGCAACTTTACGGCGGTGTTCGAGACTTTGGGTCTTAGTCACCGCCATATATTGCTCACCTATAAGCCTAAAAGCCCTACGTTCTATCGAGTCTAAGGTAGCGAGCTGGTATTTGGCCAAACCATCCCAAAGGTGGCAGCAGTACTCCATACCAGACCGGACTTGAGCTTTATAAAGACTAAGAAGCTATCCTGGTGTGAAGTATCTCCTGACCTTGTTGAGGATGCCCAGCTTCATGGCAGCTGTTTTAGCCTTAGACTCGATGTATGAGCTAAAGTTGAGAGTAGGCGTGAGCGAAACCCCTAGGAGCTCCAGGTGATCTTTTACAGATAACGGTACATTTTGGAAAATTGGAACTTGGGTAAACTGACTCTTTTTCGCCGAGAAGAGACATACTTGCGTTTTTGAAGCATTGAATTTGACAAGATTAGCATCGCCCCAGTCAGAGACGGCCTTGAGTGTCAAATTCAAACGCTGCAACATCTCGTCTCTCTGCCTCTGAATTTCAGCTCTGTTGGCTCGAGCATTAGAAGTGTACCTCTCCACAACTGTACTGTCGTCTGCGTACCCAATGATACCGGGCATGAGCAGATCATTGATATGCAGCAGAAAGAGCGTGGCAGAGAGTACTGACCCCTGAGGTACCCCGGCGTTAATAGCCAATTGATCAGACGAGCAGCCATCAATGACTACCCGAATGGATCGTTCCCTCAGAAAGTCTGCAAGCCAAGAGCAGAACTGAGCTGGAAGTCCGTATGAAGGAAGCTTGCTAATAAGGCTGGCATGCCAAACCCTGTCAAAAGCCTTCGAGATATCTAGTGAAACAGCCAGTGCCTCTCCATACTTCTCGATGGCTTCACTCCAGATGCGTGTAGTATACGCAAGAAGATCCCAAGTAGACCGTTTCTGGTGAAACCCATATTGACGGTCACTAAGGAGGTCATTGTCTTCAAGGTATGCGAGGAGCTTCCTATTCAGCACACGCTCCATACATTTACACAGTAAGGAGGTGACCGAGATAGGGCGGTAGTTTGACGGGTCGGCACGACTACCTTTTTTGGGCACAGGCTGCACGTTAGCTAGCTTCCATGACTTGGGCACTAAACCAGTTTTCAGAGACAGGCGAAAAAGTCTTGTCAGTATTGGAGACAACTCAGGGGCACAAGTTTTTAATACTACGGCTGATATTCCGTCCGGTCCACTAGCTTTGTTCACGTCAAGACTACGCAGCGTTTTAAGCACTTCTTTTTGCTGGATGCGAATTTCTTGCATAGACACTTCGCATCGAGGAAGGCTAGGTGGTGTTTCGCCAGAGGTGTCAAGACGTGAAGCTTCCGCAAATTGAGTTGCGAATAAATTTGCTTTCTCAATAGCAGTGTGGGCTAGGGAACCATCCAGTTTCAGTAGTGGGGGGAGTGAAGGGCGGTTGAAATTCGCTTCCACCGATTTAACCAGAGACCAAAAAGCTTTACTTCCCACGGGGTACGCGGCAAGCTTAGACCCCATGCGGCCAATCTGATCGAAGCGAGCTTTCCGTATCACCTTCTTGCTAGACTTGGCGGCTTTATTGAAGGCTTTCTTCTTTGACCGCACATCCGAGGCTTTACTGTTTCGTGCTTCTACCCAGGCACGGTACGCCGCATGTTTATGCGTTTCTGCGCTGGCACATGCGGGACTAAACCATGGGCGAGCGTTGCCTGAAGGTGAAGCGTCAGAGAAAGGAATAAAATATTCCATTGCCTTTTTTATCACCTCCGTAACGGCATCAGCGCAGACCGTTGGGTCAAAGGAAGAAAAGCAAGTTTGCCGCCAAGGATACGATGCGAACAAATGACGCATTTCATCCCAATCTGCTGACTTGTAGCGCCACACTCGCCTGCATCCTCTGGGAGAGGGATCTGGAGGCGAGTATGACGATACAGACCTCACCACACAGTGATCCGAGCTACCCAAAGGAGGTAGCACTGACACTGAATGGCGATACGGTTCGTTTGTCAGCAGAAGGTCCAGGCAATTGGCTGTGTGGCCCTCGACATCCGGTATCATGGTGGCCTCGCTAACCAGCTGGGTGAGATTAAGTGATAGTGCAAGTTTGCAGGCTTCTCTTCCAGCATGGTCAGTGTTCTGGTATGGGAACAACCACTCTTGGTGGTGGGCGTTGAAGTCCCCCAGAATCACCAGTTGGGCTTCAGGATATCGTCGCTGGGCCACATCCGCCACTTCACAGATGTAATTAAACAACCTGGTTGTCTCCTGGTCTCCAGTGTGTGATCGATAAAGACCGGCATAGATAATTTTATCTGAGCCGGTATCCACCAAAATCCACATTACGGACAGGTTGGGCTCTTCAAGATCACGCAGACGCAGACAACAAATGTCCTCCCGAACAAACAGACATATACCAGCTTTGGATTTAAATTTGTGCTCCAGTACGTAGTCTGGGTATGTGAGATATGCTGTATCAGAAGGGCATTGTATCTGCGTCTCCGTGAGAAATAATAAGTGTGGCTTCGCGGTCTCGAGGTGGTGGTGGACCGGATCGAGATTGGAGTGCAGTCCTCGAACGTTGGAGAGGTGCACTTGGAGCGAGAGGACGTGCTTCCGCTGTAAGCACAACTTATTATTTTTGTTTTTATTCATTTTAGGTTTGAGTTAGGTTGGATGGGAAGACGGCAGTTGAGCGAGGCACTGGACAGCGAGCCCAGAGACAAGAAGTAGGCTCCTGCGCGATTGAGGGATTAGACTGGAGACTGCGGGGACGCCCGAACCCCCCCCAGGAATGGCCATCGGATCCTCTCGTCCGGTCGCCAACCGGCACGATGGAGCATTCAGGGATTTTTCGCGAGGCGGCGGGGCAGCCTTTCATGAATGGCTAGCTCACTAGTTGGGCCCCCTACAACCTGCGGTCGGCCAGCGGAGAATCGTGCTTCGGATCCCGCTACCCTCCATGTCTAATCTCTCGGCACACTTACACTACTGCGTTCTCTGTACCGCTCTGGCTGTATTCAGTGCAAGAACTGCTCAGACTCGTCACTTCCAAAGTGGCTACACGAGACATCACCCCGAAACACGATGAGTTCGCTTCACGGAGTGGCTTTGTCTTGTGGGTGGTGACAAGCCGCGGCCGAAGCCTTCCACCAGAAGAGTTGTTATCCATTTGGCACCACCCAGGGATCACGTGTAGGGTTTCGAGGGTAATATCCTACGGACGCGGATAACTTTGAGCCCCGTTACTTACGGTTAATCGCATTTACGGAGCCGTTATCGAGTTTTCAATGACCAACTTTCAGAACGATGAATTCGGTAGATAAGATTAAGATTTGCTTTGTGTTTAATATATTTTTTTTTTAATATTTTGTTTGAATGGTGTAAAATAAAAATGACGTTACACATCATATGCGACTACTGTAAGGCTCGCATTTTTTTTTAAGTTTCGTTCTCTTCAAAAATCGTTCGCCTAAAAGCTGGTATGAGAAACTGAATACGTTCACTTTAAAGTCACGTAATACTTTTATTCGCCAAGTAACCTGGACACTTCCCTTGTTAGTAGTAGACCAAGTGAGCATTGTAAGTAACCTAACCTAATCCCGTACCAGTATTTATTCTTCATTACAAAAAATATAATCTATACCAATATTATAAATTGGAAAGTAACACTGTACCTCTGTCTGCCTGTCTCTCTGTCTGTTTGGTTACGTTTTTATGACTAAACGGTGGGACTGATTTCTATGAAATCTATAATCTATTGACGAGCTCAGTGGCGCAGTGGGCGAATAGTCGGCTGAGACGCAAGAGGTAGCGGGTTCGATTCCTGTCGCGAAACAAATGTTTGCACGATCTACAGATATTTGTTTCGGTTCTGGTTGTTTCTCTATTGATTTAGTATGTATTTACAAAAAAATAAAGTATTTATCTATTCTATCTGTTATCTGGTTCCCATAGTACAAGCTTTGCTTAGTTTGGGGCTAGATAGCGCTGTGTGAAACCTCCTGCGTCTTAGCCGGCTGTTCGCCGTATATTATATTAGTATTCCGCCGAACAAGTATATTAGTGTTCTACCAGTTATCTGGTTTGCATAGTACAAGATTTGCTCCGGGCTAAATTGCACTGCGTGAAATGTCCAACATTATTTATTTGTTTATTTCAAAAAGGGCATTGTTTCTATTCAGTGCTTCGCGATATTTAATGTTTTCATTTTCGTAGTTAATTCTATTACCCAATGACTTAAGATATCCCACAACACTCTCCTGGTCTCTAGGTACGACACGAAGCAAATTGGCCTGTGAAATTCAACATGGGCTCGAAAAAAATTGCATTTCACACGAACGGAGCGCTCGCTGTAAAACGAGTACATCGCTTGCCGCTTCATTTGAGAAGTTTCTAGCTATTTCCTATGGAAGTGTTTAAAATCTGGATAAAAATTATACATGTTTATTTTTAGGGTTCCAGATCAAATTGATAGAACCGAAAATTAAAGAAATTAAATTCAACAAAGACAGTCAATACCTTAATGAAATGGTGATAAGTCCAGTTCAATCGTCATGAACATGACTTTTGGTTTTCAAGGAGAAATTTTGTTTGAATAATCGTAAATTTTACCAGTAATTGAATGAACATGAAAAAATAATTTACTTAATAATTGCATCTACTTGATGTCCTTAAATTTGCGCAAATAATTAGTACTTACGTGCACAGATCCACCTGTCAAAAAACCCCGTCATCTTTGTCGCATCACAATTGCGAATAGACTAGAGAACGCGCAAAAAATATTATTTACTACAACCCGCAGTTCATGCACGATCGTATGGTGCGGGTCTCTCTCTACAAAATTAATTGAGCAAGGCACGGCTTTTTGAAGTGAAAACTTCTAAGGAGAGTTAAGCATTTTTGAGATGGGAAAAAACCATGGAAACCGCGACACTGTTACCGTTACTGACACCGTTCTTGACGATTCAAAAAATACACATGTAATTGTTCATGTTTTCACTTCTGTCGGCACTCCCGGAGTGATATTTTTTTTTATATGGATGTCCACGATCGTTTTTGACGGGCTTGAAAGCGATAAGGTGCGACTTTATCGGTCTGTTTGTCCTAACATAAATAGAGGTAAGTACGGAGCTCCTGGTGCACGAGTCTAACTCGTACTTGATCGTTTTTGTTTTGTTATGCCAGTAAACAATAAGTTGAGGTAGTTCTAAGAAAATAACAATGATCACACTAATACCAGTGGTTCGCCCCGAACTGAGATTTCGCGAATCTCACAAAATAAGTATTATTCTTAGGGAAATTTGCACAATGCTTCCTAAACGTTATTTATTGGCTAAATATGATTTAAGGCGTTATCATATTATGTAAATACGTCAAATTTAAACATGTTTAGTCGCTAAATACGTTTAGTGATCTATGTGCATGCCAGCCTTAATCAGCCTTAATTTTTAATTTAAGCCTTAAATTAACGAATAAATTAATGCCACAAAATGAATAACCAAAATAAATAATAATAAAACCTGCAGTTTCATTCAAATTAGAGGTAACGGGGGTTCTTGTTATTGGTTAATGTTTTTTGGGGTACAAATTGCAGTTATTCTGGATTTTAGACTTTTTCCTATATTTGTGTAAAGCTAAACGAATACCAAATTACAGCATTGTGGGGTCACTGGTGTACCCTGTGAATTTTGTCAAAGTTTTGTTTTTATTATGGCTAATAACTCAAAAACTACAGGAATTAAACTAAAACTAATAACGGGGTTCAAATGTCCTAATGAAGACCTTTCATTTGACGTGCTATTTGACCTAATAGTCTCATTTTCATTTTTTTTACCCTCCTTGAACCCTAATATCTCAACGACCCCCCCCCCCCCCACATTTTTAGATCATTTAGTCACACCAAAATTGTGCCATCACTACCTACCTATACAGGGTGTGGTGTAATGAGTGGATAATAGGGTACCTGCGGGTAGGGGCCATTGTGGCGGTTCAGAAAAATATTTGTTATGCTCAGTAAAAGTGCCTCGGTTTTCGAGATACGACATTTTCGAAATTTAAGAAATATTTCACCCTTCGTCACTATTTTTGGCGCCAAGACTGCAAATGAAATTTTTTTTCTATCTATTTTTTGGATAGTATTCTTGGATAGATGTGCTATCGAATGGAAACTATTATTTTTATAACACAAGCACAGTTATGTTTTTAAAATAAGATTTCACTAAAATTTTACTTGCTTTCGTTTGTTTTCCTGACCTTTACCCTTCTGTGGTGTAAAAAAATGTATGGTCACTTGAATGCCAAATTTTAAAAAAATTAGCCTATTTTATCGAGATTCCGAAATGGTATATTACATATCATTGTCACAACTTGATTCAAAATTAATTCCTACCAAACTTATCAAGGCATAATTTAAAGAAATATTTTTAACTATTATTAGCAATAATTGTCTACTGTTCGCAGAACTACTAGTAATTCTTGGAACAGATTGGTTCCCGGCCCAGCGGCAATCGACACTATGTCTATCTTGCTCTTTCATGCTATGAGTGAAAGAGAACTATCGTTTCGCGTAACGCATTTTTATGATTTTCGAGTCAGTGTGCTATCATACTACTCCCGTACAACAACGTGTTATCCTGTTTTGAATTGATACTCGTCGATTTTGTGCAGTGATTTCGGACTTTGTTTTGCCTAGCGATTTGGACGTCTTAATTTTGTGAACCTAACGATTTTGTGCTGTGATCTCGGACTTGATTTGCTTTGTAACTTGGATTTTTTGGTATTGCATATTGATTGCAATGCCTCAGCTATACACTGCGTCTGAATATGCGCAAATGCATTTAATCTACGGCGAGTGTGGTGGTAACGCCAATCGAGCAGCAGCACTATATCGGGAAAGATTTCCCAATGCACGCCATCCCGATTATCGTGTGTTTATTCGCGTACACAATGCTTACATGGAAGGTCGAATTCCTGGAAGTGGCATCGGTGGCACGAGTTCTGGGAGACCACAAGTACATAATGAAGAGGACGTACTTGATGAAATTGCTGCTGATCCGACCACATCTGTGCGCGTAATAGCCTCTAATACTAGCATGTCAGCAAGAACAGTGCACCGAATTTTAAAAAGATAAAAATTACATCTTTTTCACTACCAGCGCGTGCAATGTTTGCAGCCAAGAGATTACCCTGCACGAGTTGCATTTTGCCAAACAATGCTAAGAAAAATGAACGCTGATCCCGATTTCTTCGATAAAATTTTGTGGAGCGACGAATCCACGTGCAAAAAAGATGGGTATTTTAATATGCACAATCTGCACAGTTGGCAGCGTACAAACCCTCATTTGGCCAGAGAAGACAGGTCTCAGTACAAGTTCAAAATTAATTTATGGACTGGAATTCTAAATGGCAAAATCATCGGACCATTCGAATTGTCTGGAACATTGACTGCAGAAACGTATTTACATTTTTTACGGCACGAACTTCCACTTTTATTAGAAGATGTTTCATTAGAAGATAGAAGAAGAATGTGGCTGCAGCACGATGGTTGCCCCGCTCATTACGCCCGAAATGTTCGACAATACCTCGATGAAACATATCTTCGACGATGGATCGGTCGTTTGGGGACAATTTTGTGGCCACTTCGTTCACCAGACCTCAACCCATTGGACTTTTTTTACTGGGGATGCCTTAAAGAAAAGGTTTATAAAGACCCAATCAATACAGTGGACCAGCTACGGGAGCGTGTGCGATTAGCTGCTCAGAAAATCACAGAGCAAAGAATTGCGAACAGGATTAAAAGATCTTTTATCAAAAGGTGCAGAGCATTCATCAGAGCACGTGGTGGCCTTTTCGAACACCTTTTGTAATAGTAAATTTAATAAATGAAATGCATTTAAAATTTATTGTTTCGTTTTATTTCATTACCGAATTTTAAACTAACGTTTTAGGTGATTTTAAGTAATGAAGTAAATTTTAGTACTATTTGTAATTTTATAATAATTAGCTCTACCCATTTTAATAGGAATTACTTTTGAATCAACTTGTGGAAATACCATGTAACCATTTCGGAATCTCGATGAAATAGGCTAATTTTTTTAAAATTTGGCATTCAAGTGACCATACATTTGTTTTACACCACAGAAGGGTAAAGGTCAGGAAAACAAACGAAAGCAAGTAAAATTTTAGTGAAATCTTATTTTAAAAACATAACTGTGCTTGTGTTATAAAAATAATAGTTTCCATTCGATAGCACATCTATCCAAGAATACTATCCAAAAAATAGATAGAAAAAAATTTCATTTGCAGTCTTGGCGCCAAAAATAGTGACAAAGGGTGAAATATTTCTTAAATTTCGAAAATGTCGAATATCTCGAAACCCGAGGCACTTTTACTGAGCATAACAAATATTTTTCTGAACCGCCACAATGGCCCCTACCCGCAGGTACCCTATTATCCACTCATTACGCCACACCCTGTATATCAAATTTCATCATGATCGGATCAACGCTTCGAAAGTTATCCTCGGACAAACAAACATACATACATACATACAACGCCGATTTGCCCAAGTTGCTTTGGAGATTTCGCTTCGCTCGATCAATTATAAACGCGAAAGAAAGGATGTATGTGTGGATGTTTGTACCCTTTCACACAAAAACTGGTGAAGGATGGTTTGTAGCTATTTGTTACTGTAGACAATTATGTAACTGACATCGTCGTAAATAACGACGCAAATCCCTAATAAAAAGATTAAAAAAATAATATAAAAAAATGCTCAATGGATTTCGACGAAATTTGGTATGTATGTATGTAGATTATAACCTGGATTAACACATTGGCTACTTCTTATCAACAAACAACGCGTATGAAGCCGCGGGCGGAAGCTAATATTATATAAATGCGAAAGCTTGGATGTTTGTTTATTTATTTACATGTTTTTTTGTTACTCAATCAGGTCGAAACTGCTGTCGAACTAATTTCGATGGTTCAACTTGAGAGTTTGAGAGTTTTGGTATGTAAGTGGATTGTAACCTGGTAAGTATGACAGATGCTAAAGCATGACAGAAAATAAATAATTTTTGAATTTGAATTTTAAGTTCTCATGGTATAAAAAAGGGATGTCAAAGTTCTATACGTATTTTTGCACCCCAGAACGTCTGCTCTAGAGACTATGACTTATGGCAGGTGGGCCTTAACTGTCTATTATGGCCCACCTGATCTTAAGTGGTACCCATCGCCTACAAGAAAGTATCGCCCAGTAAGTCACGCATCTTAGAAACGAGCCCTACGACTTCGTCGATTAACTTGAGGCATACAGGTGTTAACCCTGTAACTTTACTGACCCTTCAAAAAGAAACACAGCAATGCTGTTTGGGAAAATACTAGAAATTTTAGGAGACTACACATTGTCAGCCAGAATGAGACCTACGTCCAGTATTTTTGCGCTAATTTTTCCACTTGCGCGTACACGTATTAGTTTGTTATGGTGTCATAGAATGTTTTTTTATATACAAATTGCCTATAACAAAATATCGCCCCGTAGGTCACGCATATTAGAAACGTGCCCTACGATGCACTGCTCTGCATCCATCAACTTGAGGCGTACAAGTGTAAAGCCCCATGCACCTGTAATTGCATCGGCAACCTTCAAACCAAAACTCAGAAATGCTGCTTACGACAGAAATAGGTATGGTGGTAGTTCTTCTCCGGGTAAGCCTTTTCACAAGGACTCTACTACTCTTATGATACCATGATGGTTTCAGAGCGATGTTGATACAACGCCGCCCAACATTAACAATATTCCGAGCACGCAGGACCTTGCGGGCGCGCAGTAAGTACACTTAGTATTTGGTCGACGATTTCTAGCTGATAGAATATAAGTAAAGGCCTATAAGTTGCCCTCAGACTACTTTGAAGAAGCCTTTAAGTTTAACAGTAGTAAACTTTGCTCTCAGTTTTACATTCGAGCGAGTTTTCCATTTGATTTGAGAGTTTCCCGTTAGTTTCGAAGTGTTCTACGATGCTTTTGTTAAGCTATTTTGAATTTCGCTTGTATTGGCTTAGTACTTAAACAAAACACAACGGGTAGAAAATACATTATGTGACATACCATTATTAAAATTAATACTACTACCGTTAACAAAGAATTTTAATTTAGAAAACTTTCGTGATTTATTCAATCAATATAAATACCTAAAGTTCCGTATTAATAATAATGAAAGATTTTCCACTCTGCCTTTCATAAACCCCCAGCTTTATTCTGCCAATTGACGCCTTACGGCTGATAACGATGATGAATCTAATTTTGAAAGTTCTCTACTTTGACTAATTTAAAGAAAAACCCCGAAAGGTTTAAAAAGTGATTCTTTTTCCATCACCGAAATACCATAATCCCAATTGGGTCCAAAATGAAATCGCTTCGCGTTAGCTTACGCCCCATTCGTCACTTTCTCATTCGAACCAATCAAATTAGGATCAAATACAACGCTAACCGCTTCGGGGCTTTTGTATCCTTTCCTCTTTTGATTGCTTTGATGCGTTAAATTTCATTACAAAGAATGAAATATTATTTCGTTTGGAGTTTTGTTTGGTGTGTGAATGTTTAATGTTAGAGATTTGTTATAAATTAGGTGAAGGTGTTATGCTGGAACATGAGGGGGTATTTGAACTTTCACTGCCTGAATTTATTGGAGAAACGGTAACAGGTGAAGTGTGTTTTTATACTAAAGCTAGACATGGATCTTTTATTTATTTTCTGAACTCGGGAATGTTTTTATTAGTAAAACTAAAGAGGTTGCTACTTCACTTTACTTTTAAAGTATATATGTATACCTTAATGTTAAAAACGAATAAAAACTAAACGTAGGTCATTAAACTAGACAAGTAATAATTTTAAAAAGTATTTTTATTTTTATAGTGTTATCCGAACACATACGGAAAATATCGTTTTTGTTCTACGTTCTTGATGCGTACAGCTAAGGTATGGAACACTTTGCCGTCGTCTGTTTTTCCTAAAGAATACAATCCGGGCCTCTTTAAGGTGAGAGTAAATAGGTTTCTTCTAGATCTTCGTGCTTCATCTTAGACCACATCATCACTTACCATCAGGTGAGATTGTGGTCAAACGAAGTTATATCCAATTAAAAAAAAAAACCAAGAATTTTAAAACCATCACAAAATTTTCAAGCCAAGACGGAAGGTGAACCCGCAACCTTACTCTTGATACGAGGATGCACTAACCAACTGTGCTAACAGGCTAATCCACTTCCGGGTTGAAATTTGTGAGATGATTCAAATTACGACAAAAGTGCTGTTAGCTCCATCTACAGGAAAACTTATACAGTTTTTTGACCTGCTCAATGCCAAACGTTGCAGTTTAGTAGTTTAGTTGAAGTGGGACTGGGTGAGCCACGTCTGTCGCTTGTCGGAGGACAAGACGGAAAACGAGCACGCGGCAGACCGTGACGCCGATGGAAACACGAACTCGACTCGTATATGGAAGACTGGACCACACACACGCATGTTAGTGTGGAGTGGGACAGTACACTCCAAATAATAATAATTAGATTGGATTGGTAACAAGTTAGTAGAAGGCGGAGGGACGCGTGCGCGCTGCGGCTTCCTCTGAGCGGCGATATCAGCGGAGCCGTACACGCCGTAGCTCGATGAGTACACACCTGCAACATTAGTACACATATGTACTCATTCATACATATTCCTATATTGACATTTTCTATTATCTATACGATATATAGTTACTATATATAGATATAGTGTTATCCGAACACAAGGAAACATCCAAGAATTTTAAAATAATCACAAAAATTTCAAGCCTAGACGGGACTTGAACCCGCAACCTTCCTCTTGATACGAGGATGCACTAACCAACTGTGCTACCAGGCTAATCCGCGTCCGGGTCGAAATTATATAAATTTAAGTAATAATGTTACTGGCGATAGATTTTGTACAAGAGTTAAAGTTTGTAATTAGTTAGTAACTTGATGCAGTTAGCAGGTTTGTATGGAGTAGTAGCCCACTAACTTACCAAATGTTGCTTCAGGCCACCCAAGAGCTTTCAAACATTGCCTTTAGATAGGTAAGTTTAAATAGATAACAGTAGGTTATAAGATATAAACTCTCTCAAAATAAAGCAAAACAATGAAATCATACCTATAATAATTTAATTAACTTCTTGCATTACACTGAACCTTTGAATGAATGATTGAATTAATTAAAATCTTTATTATACGTTACAATATAGATACAACGAAATGGAAAACAAGAAAATGCATAATGGCCGGTCTTATCGCTAAAAAGAAAGCTCTTCCAGGTAACGTTTATATGGGATCATGTTTTAACATGTTTATATCAAGATCTTTCCTCTGCAGGTCGGATGGAACCACCTCCATTGCACGGGGAGAAGTCCTCGTGGTCTTTTTCCTTCCACCTTGCCAGTGACCATAAGTTTTTCAAGTTTATCTAGTAAATAAGTGCAGTATAATTAACATAAAATACTTCTTCAAAATCTCCTTACTCACCAAGGTGAGTGATGACATTCCCTTCATATCGAGACAAACTAATCAAAATAAATTATCTGGTCTAGTGGTTCCCAAACTTGATTAGGCTTCGACCCACCTCTTGACAGTCTTAAAAAAGGGGCATAAAATATAGGTACTGCTCAGGTTCTCTAGTCTCTGTGGTCAGAGGGAAGAAAATATTCGCCGACGCGAAGTCTCACGACGTGGATCAACTGAGAGTTTGTTTCAAAGTAGGTACCTATTTTTTTTCATTTGATATTAATTTGTTATCATCACAGATAACATTTATATTGTAATTTAGTAACTTTAGCTAGCTCATAAAGAATGGAAATTTAAGCGTCACTAATATGGATGAAGGACTATTCAAATAAGAAAAACAACCATAATTGATCGATCGAAGCGAGATTTCCAAATCAACTTGGACAAATCGGCGTTGTAGGTAGTATGTATGTATGTATGTATGTAAGTCTGTATATGTATGTATGTATGTATGTTTGTTTGTCCGAGGATAACTTTCGAATCGTTGACCCGATCATAGTGAAATTTTATATATAGGTAGATAGCGATGGCAAAATTTTGGTGTGACTAAATGAGCTAAAAATGTGGGGGGGTTGTTGAGATATTGGGGTTCAAGAGCGGTAAATAAAAATGAAAATGAGACTGTAAGGTCAAGTGAAACGTCAAATAAAAGGTCTTCATTGGTACATTTTAACCCTGTTTTTATTGTAAGTTTGATCTTTGTAGTTTTTGAGTTATTAGTCATATTAAAGACAAAACTTTGACAAAATTGACAAGGTACACCAGTGACCCCACAATGCTAAAATTTTGTATTATTGTAGCTTTAGTGACAAAAATGTAGAAAAAGTCTAAAATCCAGAATAACTGCAATTTCTACCCCAAAAAAGAGTAACTAATTGCCATGAACTCCCGTTACCTGTAACTTGAATGAAACTGTAGGTCAAGTCAGGTGGTTGTTATTTTGTGGCACTATTTTAATAGTCAAAAATTGTAAATAATATATTTTTGTTTTTATGGGAGACTCGCGAGATCTCAGTTCGGGGCGAACCACTAGTTTAGAATAGAAAAGAAAGAACGCGAGCGCGCCCCTCAGTGGCCGTCCGGCTGTTAGTCCAATTGGTCGGGTTATCTTATGTTTCAGGACCCACTCAAAATTCGTTCGCACCCCACCAGTGGGTCGCACCCACACTTACGGAACTCCTGATCTAATCTATGTTACGTAATTAACACGAAAACTTCCATTGTCTGCAGTAAATTTTAAATTTTGACTGATTTCTTCATCGTTTGCCCCGGCTTAATTCATGAAATGAAGATAATAAAAAAAAACTTTGCAGCGTCGTCGACGAATTGTAAATTGGATATCTTCAATTTTTTTTTAGCATGCTTAGCTTAGTTATAGTATACGTATTTTTGTATCATGTACTGAATAAAGATTTACGATTTATATAGGACACAGCCATTATTTAGATTACCAGGGCCCGTAGCCAAATTAGATTCGCTGCGAATCTATTCGATTTCTACATACATTTTGTATCGCTGTATCACGTGGTATTTCTATAGCATGTGTTAAATCCCATACATCATCGGACGTATCGACTAGCGTCATCGCTAATTGTCTGTAACTTGGCTAAGCCCTCAGGGCTTATGGTAGAGTAGGCTTGTCTAGCATCTATAATCAAGGATAGGAGTTGACATACTTTGTAGAGTTTTATAAGTTTGAAGTAAAAGGTTGCCTGGAAGAAATTGCTTTCAGCGATAAGGCCACTCATTGTACTATATTTGGCATTAACTAATTCTTTAAATACCTTTTCCTGGTGTACAATGAAGCGTTATTCTATTCTTTTATTCTATTTTGTCAAAATAGTACTAGTGTGACATACACCGGAAAGCACAGTGCCGAACAGCTTCTAGTAATGAACATTATCTAATAAAGATTATTGGGAGCCGTTGGCTGTTGGTCGCACAAGAACAGTTAACAAATGGGAATATTTTTTTTCAGCTATAGATGTTTTATAACTGATTAAAAAAAAGTGTTATGAAAGTCTCATGTCTTTCCTCGCTATACATCGCAACTTAGTCACATTTATTGATCTGTACTTCCCTAGCGCAATCTTTACCCACATAACACTTTTTCTCTCTCAAACTCTCAAAGGTTTTTTTATTATTTACGTATAGTATGTATCTATGTGTGACGACTGTTGCCCATTTGTCTGTGACCATACGACTGACGTGACCCGCCCAGTCCCACTTCAGCCTGCCAGTCGTGTTACCAACATCTGCGATGCCGGTCTTCGCGCGCAGTGTGGTATTGCGGATCCTGTCGATTCTCTTTACCCCTAACACGCTGCGTTCCGTGGCTCTTTGGCAAACCTTGAGTTTGGACTTTTGAATTTCCGTCAATGACCAAGTTTGGGAAGCACAGGTAAGGACGGGCAGAATACAATGTCGATGAGCTTACGCTTAAGTGACAATGGAAGGTCTCCCTTCATTAGCGTCTTCATGGACCAGAAGCTCCTCCAGGCAGACGACCTGTATGTGTATGTATCTGTTTACTTATCTATTTATTTTTCTGCGTTCGTGAGGGGGGGGGGGTCCATAGGTCCCATCTGAAAACCAGCACCGCTTACTATCCTCGGATGGTTAGCAGCAATACGCTGAGACGGGGCCTGTTTGACCCACACAGCACAGAAGACCATATTATCTGTATACAGCACAGAAGACCTATATACAGTGTGTCCCTGGATAAAGTGCACTAAAAAAATTTAGTATATACTTTATTGATGAATTAAAATTTTTATTGCTCACTAATGACTCTATTTAATAAAAAAATGATTTCTTCCAAAGTAGTAGGTCTATTTTGTTAAAATAAAAACCATAATCATGTCAGATATGTGACGATGACGATAAAATAACAAATAACTCACAAACAAGTGGCTATCGTGACTTAAAGTTTAATTTTTGTATTAAAATTACATTTTTTAGGCTGTTTTTTTCCAATAAACTCCAAAAATCTTAAAATTAAGCCTATAATACTAGAAATTTTTATGACTTTTTATTATTGTCTATCATAATAGCTTTTAAATAAAATAAAAACCTACGTTCTAACATAAAAAATGTGCTGGCTAGGAGCATTTAAAGTTGACCACTGATTACGTCACCACTCAGGTAGAGACCCTTTTTTAACTTATATTGTTGTAGATTATGGTCGCTGGGCCTGTTCATTTTAATACATCAATAAAGTATATACGAATTTTTTTTTAATTTTTTTTTCTATTTTTTTGTCGATAATTTTTGATCTAGTTTCACCCCCTTTCGGGGTTGCACTTTATCCAGGGACACACTGTATATATGTAGGTACTTAATTTATATCAGGAGTTTTTCCTTTTTCTTTACATAATTTTTCTTCGTCATTAAAATTAAATGTAAGTAGGTATGTTTGTTCTGTATTTGTTCTGTTTTGAATGGTCTGTCCTATGTGTGTGTCAAATAAATGTATTTTCTTTCTTTCTTTAAAGTGAGATAGAGCTTAAAATCCATGACTTATACCAAACAATCTTAGGAATGGGTAAAATTTGGGAACTCTAATAACAAAGAACTAATTATAAGAAGGATTTACGCCACTGGCATTCAAGTAGGTACTTTTGTAAACTGAAGATGAAAGGCCTCGAGGGTAAGTGAGAAAAAATAAAAAGAGGAATAATAAAAATTTTACAAACTTGACCGGCCAAGCGATTTGAGAAGTTGCTTTGAGTCTCTTTACTGTGACATTCATAGTTGTTATATAGTCAAAGTCAAATATTTTTATTCATAAAAATCACAAGGATCACTTTGAAACGTAAATTTTACTGCTTGTTCCTTCACGACCAAGCCAGGAAAGAAAGGCAAGAAACAAGGCTGGTTTTTTAACGATCCTTTTCGAATACAAAACAATACATAATAATACAATGTCACCGCATTCACGACTTTAATTGAAAACACATATTCAAAATAGTATTAACTGATCTTAGAGATTGGTTCAATACCGGTAGCTTTAATATTTATCCAGTAATCGATACATTTCTAATAACCAATTTTTAACGTAAATTGGCGAGGCCTTTGCGACGCGGAGACGATGCCGCTTAGTCAGTTTAACAGGTACATACTTACATAATGAATAAATATGATTTTTTACCTATTTTATACAAGCTGTTTCATTTATATGTTAGGACCTAAAAATTAAAGTAGCTAATAATTAAAAAAAACCTATTTTACAACAATACTATCGATCAGCCCTAACCTAAATTTATTTATTTGTCTAAAATGCGGTGACACACAGTATTGTGCGCACATTTGTGTTTGGTTAAGTTTTGTGTGTGGCGTGATGGAAACATTGTATGACAGTCATGTTATACAAAGCCGAATTTCTGACTTATCTACGAGTAATAAAATAGTATTTTTTTTTTTTTTCAAATTGGATAGAACTTCGTTTGACCACAATTTCACCTGATGGTAAGTGATGATGTGGTCTAAGATGAAGCACGAAGATCTAGAAGAAACCTATTTACTCTTACTTTAAAGAGGCCCGGATTGTATTCTTTAGGAAAAACAGACGACGGCAAAGTGTTCCTTAGCTGTACGCATCAAGAACGTAGAACCAAAACGGTGTGTGCGAATGGGTGGTATATTAACTAGGTGCGGATGGTACTGAGCCGTGCGCCTGCTTATCCTTTGATGGAAGGGAGATGGCGGGATCAGACCGTATAGTTCCTGAGCACATTCCCCAAAATGTATTCTGTAAAAGATCGATAGGCTTGCAACTTTACGGCGGTTCAATCTAATCATAACCTTACTATCCTGCGTTGTATAATCCATCTCCAAAAATTGTTTTAATTATATAAATAAACTGTATGGTGAATTTCTACATCTCACGAATTAGGCCAATTCAACGTTTCAAATCTAAAGTTAACTAGAGTTAAAATATCGAGGACAAGGTTAAGTTCGTTATAAATTTTAAAATCATCACACAGTCAAACAAGAGCACAGCGCAACTATTGAATAAAGTGACATAACTTTACATGAGGTTAGTCAAAGAAACTACATTGAACAGGTCTGCTATAGTGTTGAAATAAAACTATATTTTAAGTTAGTAATATAGCTATACAGAGTTTCGAGTATTATAGATTAAGTACGTTTCAGACTAAATTACATTTAAAAAACAAAGCTGAAAGCACATTTTCGGTAATCGAAAATAATAATATAATATTAATAAAATATTATATTACTAGCTTCCGCCCGCGGCTTCGCACACATGGTTTGCCAATTCAAAGTAGTCTATGTGTGAATCTAGGTTATAATCTACCTACATACCAAATTTCATGGAAATCAGTTCAGCCGTTACGACGTGATTGAGTAACAAATAAACAAACAAACATCCAAATTTTCGCATTTATAATATTAGTGTGAGAGAAACCATGCAAATTTACATAGTGGCTTTTGCAAATTGATAAGTAGAATGCCAATCAGAACTAGATGCAAACAGTTTTAGTAATTTGTGGTTAAAGATGTTTGTTCTCAAAGAAGAGGGATTACTTACAGAGAACATTTAATTACATTATATGTACACAATGTACTGGATTGAGTCTAGTGATAAAATAGTAACATTGTAAATGTGTAGTTTTCACAAAAATATAAAAAAAATATTTTGGAATGTGCAAATTGAGTTTTTTTTATGATACCCCATTTAATTTTATATCTCTACTTTGTAAATTTTATCTCCACCATTTTAGCCCTATTGGAAATCAAAAAAAAAATACTTTTTCACACCACCTGCACGACAATGTCAAATTATATGTCATGTAAATCTCACCGAAAGCAGGTGATTAAATCCCTACGGCTGAGCCGGGAGTAAAGTTGTATGTCATTATGCCCTTGCGGTCATAATGTGATTTGAATTTGGAACCTCATCTGTATTAAAATTTGAACCAAAGAGACCCACACAATAAGAACACAATTACACAACATTTACACGAGATTTGGTTTTTATTGTCTCGCAGAAAGTGTGAAAAGTAGAGTATTCTCCTCGTGGATACTCTGTCTGCCATCTTGGGTGTGCTTCTCTGCACTCAGGATTCTTGTAACTCCAGAATACTTCGTTACGTTCGGGATTCAATATAGCGCCCGTGAGTGACGCAAGACACTGCTTTATCCCCTCGTTTAATAATGTACTATTAATTATTTCTGGGAACAAAGAGATGCAAGTATTATTTATAACTATTCTACAAGTCAATAGCTTCAGTAGTTGCTGAGATTAGCTGTGACAGACGGACAAACGGTCGAACAAATCGTACAATAATGGGTTCCGTTTTTACCATTTTGGTCCGAAACCCCAAAAAAATTAAATAAAAAAGATCAAATACTTCATAAACATAGTTAATGAGCATAATTTATTAATTATGAAACCGAAAAGTTCAGAATTTAAAAGTAGGTATGTACTCGTATTAAATAAAATATTCTTTGAGGAGTTCAGGAAGAAGGTATTTTTTTAGATATGAAAGAAAATTAATTTTAGCTAAGTATAAATCTTTAATAATAAAGTTCCAAGGGAAAATAATTTAAAGGTATTTTGAGGTTTCTTTGCTAGAAACAGACGAAATTAGTTCAGTCTTTTTGGTCAAAATTGTTTCAAGAAACGAGGAAGTTTTGTTAATATTATAGAAATATGGCCAAGGTCTGAGTGCCTCTGAGTGAGTGCTTGACTAGAGCGTTATTTTGAACCGACTTCAAAGGAAAAGGTTCTCAATTCGGTTATTTTTTATGTTTTATACTTCAGAACTCCGTTATATCAACTTATTTGGAAAATTATTTTTATTTGAAAATATATACTGTCAGATTAGTTACAAAGAAGTTTTATCAATGGGATGATTTTGCATGATTTGAGAGTTTTTGATAAATATGACAGGAGTAAACAGTCGGCTCAATTCAATCTACTGAAGACAAAAAAAAATTCGATTGGTCGAAGCGACGTGTGATCCGAGAGCTGGCGCTTATCTGGGTCAACGCAATGCAGCCAGTGTCATGGGCACACTTCCGCCTGCTAGTGATCTGGAGCAGTTGAGCTATCTATAGATCGTTTGCAACGGTTTTTAGATGATTCAACTGCTCAAACGTTTGAACAAGTTCAATGACAAACAAATGCATGGAAGTGTTCTGAGTGAAGACTGAAGCGTTTTCATATCGGGTCAGGTGTCATTTGGGCCCGGGTCCGCGGGCCCAGTCCCCACTCTTCGAACAAATATAACCCACGCCAAGCTGCTTGCAGAACGCTTTTCCACTCAGTTTGCACACTAGCCCTGTTACTAAAAAATTAGCTGTATCTTTGGATTAGCAGTAAGTAGCTAATGCAGTAAATACATAATGCAGTAAGTACATAAATACGTAGCAATATCAAATATATACATTTCTCGTGTCACAGTGTTTGTAACAAAACTCCTCCGACACGGCTTGACTAATTGTTATGATTTTTTTTGTGTATATTTGGTAGGTCTGAGAATAGGACGTAAACTATTTTTCATACCCCTATGTGATAAGGGTGGTCCACCCCAAATTTATTTTTTATTTTTTGGACAACATGCTTTATATTTAATTTTTTATGAATCAGCAATAAAAAATACTTATAACCATAAATTTTCACCTTTCTACCACCAACCCCTATTTTTAATAACGTTATTAGCACTTTAATTATTTTCTTCTTTGAATATAGAGATAAATAAATAAATATCGCTGGACATTTCACACAGCGCTATCTAGCCCCAAACTAAGCAGAGCTTGTACTATGGGAACCAGATAACAAGACATACTTATAATATTGAATATAATATTAATATATAGAAAAACACCCAGCCACGGAACAAATATCTGTAGATCATGCAAACATTTGTTCCGCGGTGGGAATCGAACCCGCTACCTCCTGCGTCTCAGCCGGCTATACGTCCACTGTGCCATGGAGGCAGTCAGAGATAGTTGTTTATAGAGGGTACGTGCAGAAAAGTACATAGAAAATAAAAATGTATTTAACTCAGCTTAGTATCACAAAATTTATTGATCCTAAGGCGGTACGAAGTTCGCGGGGTCAGCTAGTAAGTGGCTAGCTGTAAGTGGGAGCTATTACTTAATATTGGAACAGCGGGGCAATGCAACCAGTGTTTTGGGGACCCTTTCGCCTGGTAGTGATCTGAAGCAGTTGAGCTATACATAGATTGTTTGCAACGGTTTTAGATGATTCAACTGTCTTCTGTATTTAACTTTTTTTTGTAACTGTCTTGTAAATAATTGTATATTCTTTCTGTTAATAAATGTATTTATTAAATATTGGATATCACAACACAAAACCCTAGTGTTTCCTTAGCTGACAACCTACAGTAGAAAGCCATTACGATCTCCAATTTAAGTAAATATTTCAGCACTAGATAATGTACGTATTAGGTAATCACACGTCCACCTTCATCAATTTGGCTTGACCAGTCGCGTAAACTATTCACGAGGCAGCCCCAGAGTATTCTTCTATTGCAGAATATCAGGACAGCTTGTAAACTAATGTATTTGATAGAGAATACCTGTGTATTCTGGGGCTGTAGGTAGTGGAAAACACAACTGTCCTAGCCCCCCACTAGATGGAAAAACGGCCTGATAAAGGTTGCTGGGAGCCGTTGGGTGCAGACTACACAAGATCAGTCACTCTGGAAATCTATGCGGGAGGCCTATGTTCAGCAGTGATATGATGATGATGATGACATACAAGTACCTATATTTGACTGCCTCCGTGGCGAAGTGGGCGTATAGCCGGCTGAGATGCAGGAGGTAGCGGATTCGATTCCCGCCGCGGAACAAATGTTTGCATGATCTACAGATATTTGTTCCGTGTCTGGGTGTTTTTCTATACATTATAAGTATGTAAAGTATATAAGTATTCTATCAGCTATCTGGTTCCCATAGTACAAGCTCTGCTTAGTTTGGGGCTAGATAGCCCTGTGTGAAATGTCCAGCAATATTTATTTATTTATATATTTTGGCGAAATCTATCGTTCTTTACAAATTATAAATATTGTAAGGAGACGACTTGATAAAATTGATTGATTTAGAATTGACAATAAAAATGTAGAATTGTAAACCTCATGTAATCTATTTTGTGTCAAATAAAAGGCAATTTTATTTTATTTAACGTTCTAAAACTTTATTTTGAATGTATGTTTTTTTATATTCTAAACTTACAGTTTTTCGTGCCAGGACTAACAAGTGATTGATACCCGAAATAGCAGTTGTCTGAACTGTATAAGTAGCTACTAATTATACCTATAAATATATAAAATATAAATTACCACGTACCTAGGTATTTACAATTTTTGTTGTTTTTTCTTGGCTATACTTTCCCACTCCTGGGCCTTCCACTCGTCTTGGTCCTGTGCCACTCGTCTTGGTCCTGTGCTAAATCCTGCCATCACTTCAGTACTAAATATCATCAAGCCGATGAAATAATAAGCCACGAACGTAGATTGAACCAGCTTTTCCACTGTCTCTGTCCTATCTGAATAATTGAATAGATTCCATAGTTTGACAGCCCTAATTTATTTATGGGGATCTGTCATGTCACAGGGCTATGGGATACCGGATATTCAATTGATAGGATTTTAAAAAAATTGTGATATTTTATTTGGCATGGTTCCAACTTATGGCGTCACCTATTTTGCAAAAAGAGGGGTGATATAAGTTCGACGCCTATGTCTGTCTTTTTTATCTTTTTTGAAGTCTGCGTTTTTTTATAATAGAAAGCTAGTAGTTAGACGACATCCGTGGTGCAATACGTGAATAGCCGGCAGAGAAGCAGGAGGTAGCGGGTTTGATTCCCGCCGCGGAACAAGTTTTTGCATGATCTACAGATATTTGTTCAGGGTCTGGTTTTTTCTGTATGTAATACATATGTATTTAAAAAAAAGTATATGAGTATTCTATCAGTTATATCTGGTTCCCATAGCTCTGCTTAGTTTGGAGCTAGATAGCGCTGTGTGAAATATCCAGCAATATTAATTAATTTATTTAGTTTATCCAGGATAATTAGTAGCTATGTTAGATTACCGTGGTTTAAGGGGTTTCTGGGTGGTATTTAAATTGGATTTGCTTGCATAGTGTCCGGACTTAAAAAATGTATTAAAAAAGAGTAATTTTAAATTTTGCAAAATTTTATAGAGATATCGAGTAGAGGCAATTAATTATGTTTCCAACTACTATCTTATTGTATTTTTCAATCTTTCGCGATCACCGTACATAATAAATAAATATAAATAAATAAATATCGCTGGACATTACACATAGCGCTATCTAGCCCCAAACTAAGCAGAGCTTGTACTATGGGAATCAGATAACTGATAGAATACGTATATACTTTTTTTTTGTAAATACATACTTATAATATACAGAAAAACACCCAGACACAGAACAAATATCTGTAGATCATGCAAACATTTGTTCCGCGGCGGGAATCGAGCCCGCTACCTCCTGCGTCTCAGTCGGCTATACGCCCACTGCGCCACGGAGGCAGTCAAGTACTGATTAACACGGGTATTTCCAATCCGCCCACGACTACGGCTGTTGCAACACAGTCGAAACGTCGGGATGACAAATAAAAAATGGGCATACGCGATAAATACCCGTTTTAATCAGTAATTATGCTATCGTTCTGGTTGATAAGAACATACGTATTCTAATTGTAATAATTCACCGTAGAACAAGATCCAAACTGAAGTCTCGCATCGGGTGGTATTGTGCATTACCCCCATTGTAACCTTAAGTCAAATTAATCTATGCTTGACATTTCTCTACTAGATCGAATCATGAAAAGATTTCGTGACAAATTCAGGTAACGAACATAGCCGAGAGGATTAGCAAAATTAAGTGGCTGTAGGCAGGGCACATAGTTTTAAGAAGTACCTATGCCTGATCTAAGATTTAGGAAAAAAAACTTACACGTAAGAGATCTCTCTCATCTCTCATCATCTTTTATTCAAGACGCCTGAGCATAAAACTTCTTTCTGCACTAACTACATTACTACATGTATTTCACTGTGACTGATATCCGCTTGTGGAACTCTCTTCCTGTGGAAATCCGCAGGGCCGCCTATTGAAATCTTCAAATCCAAACTCTATAAACACTTCATCTCTCATTGACGACCTCCGTGGTGCAGTGGGCTAATAGCCGGCTGAGACGCAAGATGTAGCGGGTTCGATTCCCGCCGCGGAACAAATGTTTTCATGATCTACATACATATATTTGTTTCTGGTCTGGGTGTTTTTCTATTTAGATAAGTATGTATTTACAAAAAAAAGTATATAAGTATTCTATCAGTTATCTGGTTCCCATAGTACAAGCTCTGCTTAGTTTGGGGCTAGATAGCGCTGTGTGAAATGTCCAGCAATATTTATTATTTATGATCTCTTTTCAAGATACCTAACAAAATTGAGGACTTTATGTAGGTATATGTATGTATTTCGTTTATATATGCGTTTTATTTTTATTACCTTTTTATTACGTTTTATTACCTTTCCATTTTCTGGCACTACCACTTTATCCACACTACACAAAGGTTAGCGGGAAGAAAATGTTAATAAGCATTAAGTTCGAATATGTGTTATTTTATAATTGCGATGAAGAATTTTTGATCGAGCGAAGCAATCAACTTCTCGAAGCATCTCCAAATCAACTTGGGCAAATCGGCGTTGTATGTATGTATGTGTGTTTGTTTGTCCGAGGATAACTTTCGAAGCGTTTATCGGATCATCGTGAAATTTGGTATATAGGTAGGTAATGATGGCACAATTTTTGTGTGACTCAATGAGCTAAAAACTTTGTGGGGTTGTTGAGATATTGGGGTTCAAGTGGGGTAAAAAAAAAATATGAGACTATTAGGTCAAGTGGGACGTCAAATGAAAGCTCTTTATTAGTATATTCGAATCCCGTTTTTGTTTTTAATTTAGTTTATGTAGTTTTTGAGTTATTAGCCATAATAAAAACTAAACTTTGACAAAATTCACAGGGTACACCAGTGACCCCACAATGCTGAAATTTGGTATTCGTGTAGCTTTAGTGACATAAATATAGGTAAAAGTCTTGAATAACTGCCATTTGTACCCCAAATAAAAATAACCAATTTACAAGAACCCCCGTTACATCTAATTTGGATGAAACTGTAGGTCAAGTAGGTTGGTTATTCATTTCGTGGCACCAATTTATTAGTCAAAGATTAAAGCCGGCATGCTCAAACATCACTAAACGTATTTAGCGACTAAACATGTTTAAATTTGAAGTATTTGAATGATTTGACAACTCTTTAAATCATATTTAGTGACTAAATACGTTTAGGCATCGTTGTGCTAGTCACCCGAAGAATAATATTTATTTTGGGATATTCGCGAGATCTCAGTTCGGGGCGAACGACTAGTCTAATCTAATCTAATCCAATTAATACAGCGGGAATCCATGAGTTTGTATTTCTTATTTTTAAGATGTAATTACTAGCATTGACAATTGGATTTTTATTTAGTATTTTTATTTTTATAGTGCTATCCGAACACATACGGAAAATTTCAAGATTTTTAAAACCCATCTCAAAAATTTCAAGTCTAGACGGGACTTGAACCCGCAACCTTCCTCTTGATACGAGAATCGGCTTGAAATTTTAGAGATGAGTTTTAAAAATCTTGAAATTTAATTTTTGTTTTTTTGTACTATATATTTTTGAGATTCTGACCTTTTTACCGATAACGGCACACTGACCAGTTTATATGGCTGTAGTATATGACAGACTTATTAAATTTATTCCCATGTATTTTCAATTAATTTGACCGAATTAAAACAATGCAGCCGCGGCGAAAAACTCGTAAAAAAACACGAACAAGAATTGTTATAAATTAAAAACGATTGATTTTTTACAGTCACAACTACTTATTCTACAAACTACACACCTATATAGATTTTGTTCAAAATAGCATCGTCACAAGTAATTGCCGTCTCTTCTAAACTGGCGAAGAAAAGGCACAATGGAAAATGATAAATGATAAGAAAAAAATAAACAAAGCAGGCTCACTCCCCTTTTAATAATAACTTTGCAGCCGAGAAGTAATTATTACTTATTTCTATTGTCATTTCAGTTTGCAGTGCTTTCAAATGAGCAAATAAAGATTAAGGTTGTGGGAAAAGTAAGAGTGTTTATGAGTGATTCATGATGTATTTTGTAGTGAAAATGTACGTACACAAATAATCATTAATTTTCACTGATTGCCTACTGCCACTTCAGCTTGCTAATCCACTTGGCTATGTCTGTGACCTTGGTTTGTCTACGTCCTTATAAACTCTGTTGGGTCCTATTTATTTATTTAATGAGGGGTTGTCGCAGCCATGTTTTTATAACTGCTAACATATGCTGTTGCTCAGTCATAAGCTGATTATAAAGGGAAAGTGAATTATCAATGTCAATTGCCGTGTCAACATTGTTTTCCGAAGGCTTTGAAATAAAAAAAAATCATGTGTGTTTGTTTACCTGACGAAGTGAGATTGTTTTAGTCTAATTTTGATAATGTGTCTTTGAGATTTTGGACTAAAACATATTTTTTGACGGCTTATCTCTAGACAGACTTGTTTTTAATTTAAAATCGAAAATGAAAAGCCCTCTTTGAATTCTTTATTAGTAGTGCAACAATATACATTTATATATACAACGTGTTTTGTTTTGTACGACATTAAATTAAAACACGTGTAATGGCTCGTATTTTGATAAATAGGGTTTTTTCAAATTCATTTGAAATTCGTAGAAAATTTTTAATTTTTAACCAACCTTAATAAAAATATCATTAAAACAGCCTGTGTAAAATAGGTAAACAAATCATATACATTCATAATGTAAGTAGGTACCTGTTATACTGACTAAGCGACATGGTCGTAAAGGCGCCATCGAATCACGTTAATAAATATTTATTGAAAATGTATAGAATAAATATAATATTTAAGCTACCGGTATTAAAACTACCTCTAAAATCAGTTAATACAATTCCGGATGTGTGTTTTCAATTAATCTCCTACATAACAAAACGGGCTGTATATGTATTTACAAAAAAATATTGTATGTATCCATTCTATCAGTTATCTGGTTCCCGTAGTACAAGCTTTACTTAGTTTGAGGCTAGATACCGCTGAGTGAAATGTTCGGCATTATTTATTTATATGGAAAGACGATATGGCCGGCTCTGTATGTGGATGGTGAGATGTGGAAAAGAGACCTTTGCCCAACAGTGGGACACAATGGATCGATGAAAAATCATCCTAAATTTTGTGGCGGCAACAAAACATAACCATTTTATTGTAATCTTCAGTGGCATGGTTGATTAAGGAAACCTTTTTTTTAGAGCTTGTTGTAGCATTAGCCGTGGAGTATGCCACTTTTAATAGACTTTACATCCCCGTTCAGATCTGACGATTAAGATACGTACGGGAGCAACGCACGTATGAGAGCAAGCATTTGGATATATATGAATAGCCGGCTGAGATGCAGAAAGTTGTGGGTTCGATTCCCGCCACGGAACAAATGTTTGCATGATGAACAGATATTTGTTTCGAAACGTCAAATTTTGAATAATAGTTCTGTTAACGTGCCATTGCCGGTGGCGCTAGTTTATGTGCAAATTGATGTTTCGTGGCCGGATCCTGTTGCTGATGTTAGGTAATACCCCTTCGGTAGCCCTATTACATAACACGTAAGCCAATTTCTGTTGTTGTTGCTGTCAGGCCGTCTCTTTCACACCTTTGTACGTATTTCACGTAGGAAAGGGTCGGCCTAACCAGGGATATCAACAGCGCTTTTCCAACGCCGCGTCTGGCGTAGTCTCTCAACAGCCAAAGCGGCGACAAGCAGTAACAAAAGCAAAATAATCCGCCTTCTTCATCATATCTGCATTAGGCTGTCCACTGCTGAACATCTGCCTCTCCTATAGAGTTAGATTTCCAGAGTGACCAACCTTTTATGTTACCTGTTGATGGAGCAAGCAGCTGACCCACCTGATGTTAAGTGGTTACCATCGCCTATAACAAAGTAATACCTCAGGTCTCATATCATAGAAACGTTCCCTACAATGTACTGCCCTTCGTTCATCGACTTGAGCATACAGGTGTAAAGCCTCATGTGCCTGTAATTTCACCGGCAACCATACCATTCAGCATGGCAGCCGAAATATGTATGCACATCCCCAGGCGAGCCCTTTCACAAGAAACACTACTACCCTTTAAAATTTGTGCAGCCTGCACCCAACGGCCCTCAGCAACCGTCTTTCCATATAATGAGGGGCCGACAATACTACGAGCTAAGTGCCTAGGGCAATGCCTCTTCAGTTTGCTAATCCTCTGACACGACTTTTTACGAACAAAATCCCTTTACAAAACGAACTAAGCTCCCTTGTAAAACTCGGTAATCACAAAGGAAGGATTTTTCCGCCGTTTCGAACGAATAAACTTCAAACGTATTGTTTAATGAATTTCCCCTAAATAAACAAAGTTATTCTTTTTTGATAAAATACATTTTATACAAGATACTTTATTTTGTCTTATAATTGGTTATTTCGTTTATTTACGGGTAAGATTTATTTGTATTGTATTGTGTATATTGTGTTATTGAAGATTTATTGTATTATAGGTCTTTACCTATGAAATTGGCGTTTTGTATGGAATAAGTAAAAGTACTTATTTTTTTAAACTTTTTTATTTCTGTTATTCTAAGTGATCACCCATGCAATCGACGCATCTTTGCCAACGCATTGGCAGTTTATTGATGCCCTTCTTGTAAAAATCAGCTGGACGGGAGGCAACAAACTCTTCAAAGGTATTTTGTACTGCCTCTCGGGAATTGAATTTTTTACCCATTATAAAGTGGTCTAAATTTTGAAAAAAGTAATAGTCGGTAGGTGCAAAGTCTGGTGAGTATGGCGGATGAGGGAGAGCTTCCAACCCCAGCTCTTGCAGCTTGGAGACTGTCTGTTGCGCAGTATGGGGTCGTGCGTTGTCGTGAAGGAGCAGTGGGAATGATGGATTGACCAAAGCTGGTTGCCGGTGTGCAAGCTTCTCCATCATTGTTCTTCACAGTACACATCTGCAGTAATGCTCATGCCGTTTTGTAAAACGCTGTGGTGAATCACACCCGCACTTGACCACCAAACCGTGACCATCACCTTTTTAGGGGGCATTTTTGGTTTAGGGCATTGCTTTGGTGCTGAACCAGGATCTAACCAACTTGCTGAGCGCTTTCGATTGTCGAACAGAATCCATTTTTCATCGCACGTAACAATTCGGTTCAAAATTCCTTCATTTCTTTGCCTATTGAGCAGCGCGAGGCAGGTCTCGACGCGTACGTTGTGCTGGCGATCGTTAAGTTCGTGGGGCACCCATCTATCAAGTTTTTTTACCTTGCCTATTTGTCGCAACTGGATCAAAATTGTTTTGATGCTAACATCAAAAGTTGCTGCTAGCTCAGCTGTAGATTGAGTTTCGTCAGCTTCCACAATCGCCTTTAATTCATCATTGTAGACCAAAGTCTCCGGACGACCACGAGCTTCATTTTTCAAGTCAAAATTTCCAGAACGGAACCGGGAAAACCAATAAAGGGTTTTGCGTTCGTTTGTACAGTTCTCTCCGTAAACGTTTTTGATCTTACTTGCCGTTTGTTTCGCGTTGGTGCCACGACGGAACTCATATTCCATAATTACACGAATTTTTAAAGTATCCATTATGACGAAAAATGTTCAAATGTAATGAAAATACAACGCTAATCAATAAACAAAAGACTGAGTTTGTAAAAAGAATGTCATGTTTTTAAAACAAAATTGATTTGAATTTAGAATACAAAGCCATTCCCAACTTTTTTTCTATTTGAAATGACCAGTACTGAAGGACGGCAATTTCATAGGTAAAGACCTATTATTATAAAAGAATATTGAAATCTTTTTGAGTTTCTGTAAAATCTTAAGCTAGCTTAAATACACTCAGTCCGTGATAACTGGACTTTTACCCGTCTCCACCTAAGACACTCATTTGATTAACAATCTATACAAGAGATTACAAGAGATTTTTTTCATTTACAAGAGATTCATTTACAACGCTTTGGTAAGTAGCTAAAGAATATTAGGTAGGTACAGTTACAGAACAATTTTAAGATAGGTACATTTGTATATGAAAGTAGGTATTACTAAAAGCAAAAATTTGTGTAAATAAAAATGTAAAAATAAATGTTCCACAGGGGACGTCCTATGGCTGAAATGGTGATGATGAGACAAACAGTTCCCTTTTCCCCTTCTTAAAGGCATTATCAAGTATAAAATAGATAGGCAAATATTTTTAATAAGAAAATGCCTACGTCGTCAAAGCGGTCCTTTAACAATGGCAAAGAGAAAGGTATCTAATTAAATTTCCATCCCATACAACCTATAACCACAAAATGGAGTAATACTTCCTCCAGAGCTTTGAAGACAATTTCTAACAAAGCCGAAGATTTCCGGAATAATCTTGTCGCTTCTATTATTATGTAAATTAATTTTGGAAGATAAATGTCGCAGTAGGATAGTATTTTAGAGATTTGTAGTCTTAAATTATTAATCGTCGATTATTATAAAAACACAGCCTAGCCACGTATGTTGACTGATTTATATGCAATAAAATATGATGTGTACAAACACCTAATATACATGTAATATAATAATATAGGTATAATTTTAGTGTGTAATAAATAAATAATATTATGTAACTTTTTATTCTAAGATATCATAAAGATATACCTACTTTGATATAAGTGATGATGGGAATCATCACAGGACACTGCGAACTTAACCATCACCTCTTGAAGACCGCGGCCACGGACAGTGGGTTTTGTCGCACATGTCTTCAGGAGGAAGAGATAGTGGAGCACGTGATGCTTCACTGTACGGCCACGAGCGATATCAGGCTGAGATCGAATCCTCATCCGCTAACACATCGGCATCCACGGGGATCTTGGAAAGCTGCGTCCACCAACCCAAAATCCTGCTCCGTTACTTCAAGGAGCTAGGATGGCTGGGGTCAGGTTAGAAGGGGGGTAATGCACAATACAGCCCAATGCGGGACGTCAGTGCAGATCTTATTCCCCCCACCCTAGAATTAGAATTAGAATTAGATGCATGTGAAGGCTGTACGAAGTTCGCCGGGTCAACTAGTATTCTTATATGATTCCCCCCTGTGCTGTCACAGTGTTCGGACGTGTTTTTCTACTTTATAGTTACAAAATTAATCAAATAAACACAAAGTCATAAACTACTGTAAAGTTGAAGTGCATAAGTGTGAAGGATTTGTTTACTACCGTGCTTTTTAATACGTACGCATCTTGGAGTTCATAGCTTGATAATATCGAATAGACGCCGGTCGCGGCGCCTTCTACTACCTACCGTGAGTAAATATAAAAGTAACTGGCTCGCTCGCAGCTACCGCCACTCGATACGTTTTTTTCTGCTGCGACCCTAGAACTTTGGAACTGGCTTGGGCCCACATCATTGCACGTGTTTTGTGATAAGAACGACTGGCACGCAGTTACTACTGACGCTGACTCATCCTACAAATTGCACCGCACGAAGTATACTTATACCTAAAACAATGCTCGGAAGGGTACAGCGCTCGCCGCCCAATCCAGCGCAACATTCGGCTTCTGATACAGATACGGTATCGATGGCTTCGTCTGTTGAGGGCTCGAATAAATTGAGCCGTACTAAGCGAATCAAACGTAATGTGGGAGAAAGTTCAGGTGACGCTTTCGCGTCTTTTCAGGCTGAAATGAGGGATATGTTTAAAGCCTTTACTGCTAAACAAGACACTAGACTCGATGCGATAGAAAAAAGAATCAAGACCGAGATAAAAAATCAATCAAGTGACCTTCGATCATCATACCTAAACATCGAAAAATCTATTGATTTTATATCGGGCCAGCTCACGAGCGTTGAGGCCAAAATTACTATACTAGTACAGGAGCGAAAGGACATGGCAGCCAGTATGTTCAAACTCGAAGAAAAGATTGATTCTATTGACCGTGAATCGAATAAAACTTGCATCGAAATCAGGGGTGTTCCAAAAAAGCAACGCGAGAACAAAAAAGACCTGAGCCAGATTATACAAAACGTATTCAAGTTTATACAACTAGACTTTGAACCCACGCTCCTACGAGATGCCTACCGTCTTCCTAGCAAACAGGATCAAGCTGTATCTACAGTGGTAGCCGAATTTTCGAATACTTTTATTAAGAATGATTTCTTAAATAGCATCAAGACGTATGTCCGGTCACATCAACGGGATCAACTGAAGGCATCCATCCTCGGGATAAAAGATGCGAATAGCCCCATCTACATTTCAGACCATCTGACTCCAAAAATGAGACGGCTTCACTTTTTGGCGCGTGAGCTGGCAAAAACGCAAGGTTATGCCTTTTGCTGGACTTCGAATGGGCGAGTTTACGTGCGAAAATCAGAAGGGCAGCCCTTCATATGCATAAAATCGGAAAGCCACGTCGATGAACTTAAAAATAACAAGTGACTTACAATTATATTATTTTGTTTATTCCTAGCAATAGTTACCTATTCGGTTCTAAGCGATGTAATACTTTTACTTGTACTATTTAACTTAATACTAATATTTAACCTCCCTCCAAGTTACATTAAACTAAACAATCAGGTCTTTTTTTCGCCAATACACATCATTCTTTACACGCCTTGTCAATGCAATGTACGTATGTCTGCTGAAACTGTTTCCCCTGGTAATGCAATTATGAGTATTTTGCTAATCAACCATATACACCAATATTCAATTGTCACAACTATACCCTCTTTTATAGAAAAAAATCAAGAACAAGCATTTTACTCGCACTGTCAAAATATGTCTATGCAAAACGCTGCGAGGCTAGCGACTAATTTTGGTTTTAAGAAACATTTTAGCTTTGTATTGTATTCACAATTCTGTAAATATAAGTTCAGTAAATATGTAGTATATGGAGTATTCATATTTCACCACCTTTCAGCGGTATGTATAAAAATATATCTTCCTAAGAATTTAGTGGGTAAGGTAAATGAAAGGGTGCATATCTTGCATAAAGTCCATTTACTTAAGTTCTTATGTGTGGGTATAGGGTGCGTACCTATAGCGGTCTTATACAATGAAACCTGGCCTAACACGGAATATTATCTACTTTTATCATTACAAAAAATATCAAGAGTGACCTTATATTTTGAAAATAGTAACCTACCTAGAACATACTGCGACTCATTTTTTTTTCTAAATAAATCATTATGGATTGTATTGATATAACTCAGGATCTGGATGACATTTGTATAGTACCAAGCTTTCAACTAGAATCGCCTCACCAATGCCTGCAGTGCCTGGGTGATGTAACAAAACAGTTAACTGTTGTTTCACAGAATATTAGAAGTGTAAATAAAAATCTTGATGATTTTATGATATTTGTTTCAAGACCAAATTTCATTCCCGATCTGATAATTTTAACGGAATGTCGACTAGATATTACTTTTACTCCTATCAACTTGAAAAACTATGAATGTCACCTGTCTAAATATTATTTGAACCAGAACGATGGCATCGTGGTGTTTTATAGACAAGGTTTACTTGTAAATATATCCGAGCCGCCGTTTCATCAGGCTAACTGTCTTGTTATTGACGTCGAAAATACGTTCACAATAATGGCTCTCTATAGATCTCCTTCGTGCCATGATGTGAGTGTTTTTCTTGATTCACTAGAAAAAATAGTGGCAAGAGAGAATGTTGTATAATCACCGGGGATATCAACATCGATATCAAAACAGGTACCACGCATCCTCGTGCAGATGACTACTTGAACCTACTCTCCCACTACGGCTTTATTCCGGGACATACCTACCCGACTCGCGGTCCCAAGTGCTTAGATCACTTTTTTATTAAATCCAGACTGGAAAGCAGAGCTATTGTTTGTAGGGCTGGCATAACGGACCACGACACCGTGCTGTTTTCGATTGACAAACTACAACAAACTACACCACGTCATAAGCTCGTTTCAAATATCAATTATGATAAACTTATAATAGACCTGTTGGAAGTGGACTGGAAATATCTATATGGACTTACTGATATAAATATGGCCACTAATGTTTTCACTAAACGAGTAAACTCACTTGTTTTGAAAAACACTAGAGTTTCTAAACGTAAGCAGCGCTTTAAATGTATATTACCTTGGATGTCTACTGGACTCCTCAAATGTGTAGAGAAACGCGACATGATGCACCTAGAAGTGAGAAAAAATCCTAACAACACTGAATTACTAGAAAATTATAAAAACTACCGTAATACTTGCAATAATGCCATCCAAAATATTAAAAATAACTATGATCGTAATGAACTTGTTGACAGTTTAGGTGATAGTAAGCAAACCTGGAAATCACTCAAACGAATCTGTGGAATTAATTCAAGAAATACCTCTAATTCTGCACTAACTAAAACTGGAACCAGCCCACTACAATCCCTTAATACAGCTAATCAATACTTTTGCACAATAGGAAAAAACCCAGCGAATGAGATTCTTCATACAATAGAAACAACAGAATCTCTTTTGGCATACAATCTAAAAAATAATTCATCTAAAATCGAAGCTGGCAATTCATTATTTCTTACTCCCACTAATGAAATAGAGATAATTAAAATAATTAGTTCCCTAAAACCCAAATCATCCGTAGGTCATGACAACATTAGCAACCTTATCTTGAGAAAAGCTAAGCATAGCTTGGCTAGTCCCATCGCTTTCCTGTGTAACCTTAGCCTAGAAAGTGGCATTGTTCCTGACAGCTTTAAGCTAGCTAATGTAACTCCTATACTTAAGGACGGCGACCCCTCTATTGCATCAAACTATAGACCAATATCTCTCCTCAGCTGTCTATCCAAGATACTGGAAAAGGTAGTAAATTTCCGACTTCTAAACTACCTCGAAACACATAACCTTTTATCTTCGCAACACTTTGGCTTTCGTTCAAACCGATCAACTGAGGATGCTGTCATACTACTTTGTGATCTCGTGGCTGGCAAGCTCGACGAAGGCCTCAATTGCACAGGTATCTTCCTCGACCTTGCCAAAGCCTTTGATACGGTCTCACGGCAGATCCTAATTAGGAAACTAGAATTCATGGGCATACGAGGGGTTCCATTGGACTGGTTCACCATCTATCTTAGTGGTAGGAAACAGAGAGTCCGCGTTGGTGAAATCCATAGCGATTACTTAAATGTGAACTTTGGGGTGCCCCAGGGTAGTGTTTTGGGTCCAACGTTGTTCTTGGTTTACATAAACGACCTCTGCTCCCTTAACATTGCCCAGGGTCAAATTTTCACATTCGCGGACGACACTGCTCTTATCTTTTATGGTGATAGCTGGGAGTCCGTTGAATCACACTGTCAAAAAGGAATGTACAAAGTTGGGTTATGGCTACAAGAAAACCTTCTAACTCTGAATGCCACTAAAACAAAAACCATATCCTTCAGAATTTCGAAGCTTTCAGAACCTCTTAACCCACATCGTATTGTAGTCCATAAGTGTAAATACCGAGACACTGCTAAATGTGACTGTCCCGTGTTAGAAAAAGTTAGTTCTCTTAAATACCTCGGTGTCATTCTTGATGAACATCTTACTTGGGGGAACCAGATAGATGCGCTCACAAGCAGAGTCAGGAAACTAATGTTCATTTTTAAAAGACTTAGATCGGTGGCTAGCGAAGAGGTAATTAGACTCGTCTACACAAGTCTCTGTCACTCCATAGTTAATTACTGTATTGCTGCTTGGGGAGGGGCTTGTAAGACTCGCATGCTTACATTGGAACGTGCTCAGAGATCGGTTCTAAAAGTTGCTTACAAGAAATCGTTTTACTATCCAACAAATGAATTATACAAGGAATATAGCCATCCTACAATAAGACAGTTATTTATTACCTCCGTCATCTTGAGACATCACAAAATTGCACCAACCAAAGTTATCATTTCTTATCGCCACATCCGGTGGAAACCCCCTATTAGACGCACCCAATTCTTCTGTAGATTTTTTTCTTGGTTAGGGCCCTTCTTATATTCCAAAATAAATAAAATACTGAACTTCTATCCATTGACAAGGCGGGGATGTAAGATAATTCTACGAAAGTGGCTTCTTGAAAAGGACTATACTGAGACTGAGACAATGCTTCAGTATGACAGATAGAACAACAGTAGGATAACCAACCGCACATACATAATACTTATAGCACTAACCATAATAGATAAACACACATTATATACATAACATAGATATACCAAAACAAATTTAACACTATAAACGTAATTAGATTACAATTAACTTTACTTTAAATTAACACATGATATTCATTTAAGTAGATACATCATTTTAAATTTAAATTCACTTGCCAAACACTGCACTACCATGATTAACCTTTTTTGTATTTGATCTCCACAATACAGGGAATCCTAGTGTGGAGGTCAAAGTTAATGCATAACATTGTTAAATAATTATTACTTAAGCTGATTTATATAATTTCCTAATGATTAAGCATACATCAAAATTATAATTATAATATGTAAACTAGCACCTATATTTAAAATTGTTTATGACATATTTTTTGTGGTTCCAATAAAAGTTTATTATTATTTATTTATTATGTAAAATTCTCGTGTCACAATGTTCGTTCCCGTACTCCTCCGAAACGGCTTGACCGATTCTCATGAAACTTTGTGAGCATATTGAGTAGGTCTGAGAATCGGCCCACATCTATTTTTCATACCCCTAAATGTTAAGGGTTATGTTAACCCCTTAATTTTTTTTTTTAAGCAAAATTTTTTTTATTTTTATTTTTTATGATACAGCATTCAAAAATACATACAACCCTAAATTTTTACCCTTCTGCCACCAACCCCTATCTCAGCTTAGCAACATAACATTTATTGATTCTAAGGCGGTACGAAGTTCGCGGGGTCAGCTAGTTTACTATATAATACAGAAGAAACAGTTGAATCATTTAAATACCGTTGCAAACGATCTATAGATAGCTCAACTGCTCCAGATCACTGCTAGGAAAAAGTGTCCCCAAGACACTGGCTGCATTGCCTCGCTGAATTGCAATGCTTATGCGTTGACCCAGATAAGCGCCAGCTCTCGGATCACACGTCGCTTCGACCAGAAGACGCCTAGAAATAATTTTGAAAACGCGATGGGCCCCGGTACCCCATGGACCAAGGGTCTCGACCCCACATGATTCAAATACGTAAGCTCTGTCGAGACTTCCATATTTGCGCTGTTTGAGATCTTCGGCTGAATTTGCCGCCGCACCGGCCTAAACTGTTGTACCATACAGATGAGATGGCGCAAGGGTGTCGACGCACGTGGCGTCCCACACCAAAGGCCTACCCTTCTCCCAAGGTATAAGAATCATACCGTCATGCCTTTTGCCATCGTCACGTATCAGACCTTTCGGTTCGAGAACGGCTGGAACGTTTACGCTGGAAAAAGCCAGGCTGATGATATCATTAGGGCTAGCGTGACGGAAAATCCTACTGGCGGCCCTGGAACACGATAATCCATGGTGACCAAGTTGTTTGACTGCCGTACAGCACTGGCACTGATGAGGGCACCCAACTATAAACAAGTTGCAATCTGGAAAGGAAAAATGTACCTTAATTCTGAACTTTAGTGAAATTACAGTCGCTTACCGTTTTATAGAAGCAGGATCATCTTTGTGTTACGTAAGTTACAATGAAAATCAATGTGATTAGATCGATACTTGAATTTCATCATCATTATACGAGCCACAGGATTTCCTGTGGTTCGTGTGTTGGAAATATTTTTAGGAGACAGAGACTTTTTTTTTAGAGAACAGTTGACTTCAACTGCTTGTCTGATAAAAATATTTCCAAAAAGTGATCGATCTTGTGCGGCCTGCACCCAGCAACCTCTATCACATCGTCTTTCCACGTCGTCACATCGTTCGTACGTCCAAAGCTGCGCTTTCCACTCGAGTCCCAACGGCCATCAGTTGCGAGCTATGTGCGAGCAATGTCAATAACTTTGATTTGCCTAAGAGTTTAATTGATTTGACTTTACGTTAATTATCTTTTATTATTAATCTAAGACCTTAAAATACCTGCAAGAATGGCACTAAGGCTGGCTTGCTCAACGACTTCTAAACGTATTTACTGAAACTAAACGTATTGACAGAACGTATTGACTATGTATTTACTAAACGTATTGACTGAACACATATGTACAATGAAGAATATCGACTCCAAAAGTTCTGCAGTGGCGGAACATGCCCTAGATTCTGATTTGACGCACTACATACGTTTCGACAAGGCAAGATCGACAAGATCCGAGAGGCGATAGAAATAAGCCGCGTGCCGATGTTTAACAGAGATAGAGGATGGGTTCTACCGCCAGCCTGGAGGCCATGTCTTCATGATGCAAGCGACAGAAGAGTGAGTGAACCTGGTAGAGACATAGTTAGTGTTGTGTGTTTGCCTGTACCGAGAACTACCGAAGAGAGCAACAGTGATGACAATGATGATGATGCATCCTGTTAACGCACTGGGCCATCGTTGACTCAATCCCCACCACCGCGCCCGTCTACTCGTGCGCAAAGGGCTACGGCACGGAGTGCGAGGGGAAACTTTATTCGGGGCGGATCGCACTCACCCTAATGAAGGTTCACGAATTGAACCAAAACATTGTCGGTCAAAACACCGATAAGACGGTACGTGATAAATCCCGTATTTTTAATAATGACTAAGCACATTAATCTATTAAACATGTTTAAATTTCTCTTATTTATATGATTTGACAACTCCATAAATCATGTTAAGCCTATAAAATACGTTTAGGCATCGTTGCGCAATTCATCCATTTAGTTTTATGCATTATTATTTTTGAATTGGATGGTATTTAGTATTAAAGGAGGCATTCGGAATCGAGAGCAATCGATTTGAAATTCAGCCAATCGAGCTCGAAATACCCTTTTAACAGAATTCGATTTCTGCCCCCTGACTTTTCCTTTAGAATGATATTTGTTGCCGTTTGACTTAAAATACGTCATACAATACCTAAAGGGAAGTGCAATGAAAAATAAAATCTTAGATTTTAAAGCTCACGTACAAACTTTATACACATCAGTCTGGTAGACTTAAAATTGTTCCCGCTGCGAGTAAAATAGAAAACGTGTGCAGGTTTCTAACTAGTTCTATGTTGCTTACTGAAAATCTATGGCGCGTCATTCGAGGTGCTTTTGGAGAAAAATAAACCTAAGCTACTGGTTCTACGATGTTATTTAGTTAGACGACCTCCATGGTGTAATGGGCGAATAGCCGACTGAGACGCAGGAGATAGCGGGTTCAATTGCCGCCGCGGAACAAATTTTTGCATGATCTCCAGTTATTGTTCCGGGTCTGGTTGTTTCTCTTTAAAATTATATCGCGCCCTTGCGACGAGAACGTGTTATCTCCGAAAACCACTTTTTTCAGAAATCGACTTTGAAAGAATTCCTTCAAAGTCGATTTCTGAAAAAAGTGGTTTTCGAAGATAACACGTACTTATCGCAAGGGCGCGATATGTACGTATTAACAAAAAAAAAATTATGTGAGTATTCTATCAGTTATCTGGTTCCCATAGTACAAGCTCTGCTTAGTTTGGGGATAGCGCTGTGTGAAATGTCCAGCAATATTTTTATTTATTATTATTATTTTTACATGCGATATTGCGACATGGTAAGACAGTCGGAAATGTATCACTCTAATAGAACAATTCAATATTATTCGGAGTTTATCACTCTTGTTACGTGAATGAGTTACGAATTGGAACAGCAGATTATTAAGTAAACCCTTTTTGAAATGTTTATTCAATTAGGACCTTAATTGGTTTGCTGTTTGAAGAGGGATAATGGTTGGTTCTAATTCATTTTACCTGTGAATAGGTAATTGTAAGTTTTGACAAGTGAACTCTACGAACTTATTCTACGAACACTGTACATAATTAATGATTAAAATGGGTGTTTATCGCATATGTACCTTTTTTATTTGTTATCCTGACGTTTCAGCTGTGTTGCAACAGTCGTGGTCACGGGTGGACTTTAGTACTTGGAGTACTATTCGCATTCTCATCATCATATCAGCCACTGAACGCTGCTGAACTTAGGCCTAGGGAGGCCTTTTTTCTTTTCTAGATTATTTTTTTCATGTGGATTTGATGTCACTGCAGCCGTAATTATGATCGCCACTTGTTTTTATGTCACTGACAGTGAATGGGGCGTGCAAAGTTCATCGCTAAGCCACCACAAGGCCTCCCCACTAGATTACCAGAGCTAACGATCTTGTGTGGCCTGCACCCAATGCCGCCCAACAACCTTTATCATTTCGTCATTCCATCGGTGGGGGACCGTCTTACGCTGCGCTTTTCAGTGCGTGGTATATTATAAATAAATTGGTCAAGAGTGAGTCGAACTACCTGAGAAGAGTTCCGTAGCCAGTACGGTTGTATCTTAGTCATCAAACTAATATTATAAATGAGAATGTTTATTTATTTGTTTGTTATTCAATCAAGTCGTAACGGCTGAACCGATTTCGATGAAATTTTGTATGTAGGTACGTAGATTATAACCGGGATTACCACAAAGGCTGCTTTTTATCCCATAAATCAGGTCACTTGGGATAAAAATAGGATGTCAAGTCAAGTTGCAACAACGAGTTTAGCTTTGTTTCTAGGTTTACTACACTCGTACGAAGTCACGAGCAATAGCTAGTACTAATATACAAACTTAATCTTGCAGTAGATTTTGGTAATTTTGTGTGAAGATTATATAGGTAATTATGAACTGTTTACAAATTCAATTTTTTATAAAACCTGGAGATGAAACGAGCATACGTCAAGTGGTAACCATCGCCCTTAACAAAGTATTACCTCGTAGTTCATGCACCAGAAAATCTATAGACAAAATTTGATCGACTACTGCTCTTAAACTCTACTCTGAGAAGGCTACTCAGCTTTGATAATTAATTCTTCTTCTACTACAGATAGATAGATAGACAGACAGACAGACATACAAATAAAGTGATCCTAAATTTCCTTTTAGGTTTAAATAACTTTATTTCTCATAAGAACTACATGGTTCACTTAAAATGAGTACATAGAGAATTTCATAATGATAATCTTACACTCTGGGGGTTTTCGAGGTACGGAACCCTTTATAAACTCAGTTATCACATTTTTTATTTATAAACCACTATTTTCTAGTTTACTTATCTTGAAAATGGCACACTCAACATAATTTTTTTGACAACCTCCGTGGTGCAGTGGGCGAATAGCCGGCTGAGACGCAGGAGGTAGTGGGTTCGATCCCCGCCGCGGAACTAATGTTTGCATGATCTACAGATTTTGTTCCAGGTCTGGTTGTTTCTCTAATATCTATTTACAAAAAAAAATGTATATAAGTATTCTATCAGTTATCTGGTTCCCATAGTACAAGCTCTACTTAGTTTGGGGCTAGATAGCGCTATGTGAAATGTCTAGCAATATTTAAAAAAATATTAAATTTTATACAAAAAGTTGGTAAGTATAATATTTCTCATCTATTTTTCAAACCTTTTGTAAACCTTCAAGAAGTCATCAAAAGAAACCTCCGATTACAAAAAGGTCCATCTAAGTGACGACCTAAAAGACATTGATGAAGGTTGACAGAAAATGGACCAAGCGGTTATTTAACAAAAAGTTATTGACAATGGTCATGTCACAATACAGTTTTATAACATAAAAATTGCTCTTAGAATTTTCAATTCAAACATGAAGTTAAATGACATGATGATATAATCAATGACATTTTTAACATGATCAGTATCTCATCGATTTATGAGCAAAATAATTTTAAAATTTTGGTAGTTATCAAAAACAAAATTAAAAAAGTGTTTCCCGTACCGGGAATCGAACCCGAGCCTCCTGGGTGAAAGCCAGGTATCCTAGCCACTAGACCATACGGGATGTTAACATAATTTCGAAATTTACTTTTACATAGTGTACGTACCCATTATTGTGCCTGACAGTCTATTAGAGATAAGTTTTGATTACCTTAATGGCGAAGTGGACGAGTTGTGTTGAGGTTTGCGGATTCAATTCCCGCTGCGTGACAAATATTTGCATGTTCAATATGTAGGTACTACTCAATTAAACTATTTTATTTTAATTCAAATAAGTGTAATTAATTGTAAATTTAAAATTAATTATTATGATAATATTCTAATAATTTGTTTAAATTGATTTGTAAACTTATTTCACTAATAAATTGATTATTCGGATTTCGGGTGTACGAGTATCATATCACCCTAAAATTATAAATGCAAATGTGAATGTATTTATTTATTTGTCTGTTACCCTTTCACATTGTAACGGCTGAATGAATTTAATAAATAAACATAAATATTGCTGGACATTTCACACAGCGCTATCTACCCCAAACTAAGCAGAGCTTGTACTATGGGAATGAGATGACTGATAGAATACTTATATACTTTTTTTGTAAATACATACTTATAATATATAGAAAAACAACCAGACCCGGAACAAATATCTGTAGATCATGCAAACATTTGTTCCGCGAAGGGAATTGAACCCACTACCTCCTGCGTATCAGCCGGCTGTTCGCCCACTGCACCATCGTCATGGTCGTCGGTGGCCGTCATTCGATGAATTTCGATGAAATTTGGTACATAGGTAGGTATATTATGACCTGGATTGAAACATTTGCTATTTTACCAAGTATGCGTAGCCGCTGGCTGAAGCTAGTGTGTTATAAATAAAAGTCACATTGCAATAAATAATAGCATAGACATTGCAAACTTTTCCGTAAACTCGTTTCATTATTCAGAATCCAGGAGTCTGAAGATCTACTATCAAATTCAGAGACCTTTTGCTGACAGCTTTGATTTATATTTCACCTGATACTTTTTATAGTTTCTGATAGGGTTCCGTAGCTCTTTGTAATTTAAACCAATTTTTATGATTACTATTATTAGGCGTCCTACGCTGTACTTTCCAGTGCGTCGTCTCCACTCGAGAACGATTCATCATTATCATCATGGTGGCCTTTTCGTGCTCCAATCTTGGATATAGGCCTTTTCCTTTCTTCTACACTCCTGGCGCCCTTGTGCCCGTCTCATCCAGTCATCTCCTGCGTGTCATCGAATGTCATCCACCCAGCAATTTGGCGGTCAGTCTAGTCCCCGGGTGTCTGCTTTGTGTCTCTATTCTAGGATTTTTCTGGTCCATCGGGTTGCTTCCATTCTAGCGATGTGTCGTGCCTATACTCACTTTTTCTCCGCTGTGGTGGCCATCACGCCATTCACTTTTGTTTTTCTTCTAATCAAACATTGCTCTCTCCATACCTCCCTGCGCTACTCGCTGCAGATTTTTTGGGGAGTGTCATGATTTCTGTACCATAGGTGAATACGGGTATAACATAAGAAAGATTATTTATTCAATTCATTTCAATAAAATTTATTTCAAACGTAAGTATTATGTATTGGTGCATAATCATAAATAATTTCTTGTTTCTATGAAATATTTAATTTAAATTCTCATATTTTTAGCAACGTTTCTACTTGTTAATGTAATGGAAACCTCAATAATAAATAAAACTCGAACTTGCTCGGTTTATTCCATTTGAAAGCGACCGGGTCAGATATATGTGGAATAATAAATGCTGCCTATTGTGTAAATAGATACCAGTAAGGTAGGGTGCGGCCTTTTCAGTTGAAAAGTTAAAGGTGAATTCGTTATCTGAAAACATGTTGGTTGTTGCTACGCTCGTAGCTCCTAGCTACGGGAATCTCGTAACTTTAGCTACGAGTATTGTAGTACCTTGCTACGAGGGTCTACGAGCTATGAGAAGTTGAGTGCTTAGAACCTTTTTAAGTAGTTACTGGTTTGTATTCGGTGTCCTTTTTATTACCTGTTAATCATCATCATCATAGGATGCCCACTGATTTTTCCTTCTTCTTTAGGACGGATCAGCGGATCCCAGTGTGGTTGTCCCAACTGCCGCCAGTACTGAGAGTTATGTGCCCTGCCCACTAACACTTCAGTTTGCTAATCCTCTGGGTTATAATATTAGCGATGATATGATTATCTATTACTTTTTGGTTATCTTGTGGTGAAGTGCCATCAACTTATATATATACATATAAGTGAAAACCCTTTCAATTTGACCACTCCCTTGGCAGTAAGTAGGTTTATTTCAATTTGTATTTCGGTGAGAGGGTTATACGCAATGGTGCGAAAAATTAGGGGCCAGTTTAGTAACATGTACATTCTAAATTGAAATCTGTCTTGGGTTCTTCAAGTAACCTCGCTGTTGTAAATTCAAGAAGTTAGAGATAAGCGTTTTATCTCAGTATCAGTATTTAACCCACAACACAAAAATAGAGATTTGAAGCTTATGTCTGTCTGTCTGTTATATGTATCTGTTGATCTGTTCCAAAACGGATGAACCACTTTGGACGTGGTTTTTTTAATAAAACGCTAGTTAACTGGGCTGGTTTTCACCTGTGTTAGAAGATCAGGTCAGCTGATCCGAAGTTTAACAATACTTTTTTTTTAGTGAAGGAATCTTAGCTGTATAATGTATACATTTATTACGGAGTATTTTGTGTCAGGGATTTTTTAATTTATCCTTATTAAAGTTGTCGGTTTAAAAACTGATTAGTTTGGCTACCTATTTTGACATTCTTGCCTCCAATTTTTTATTTCCTCAGCCTAATATTTTACAGGTTTGAATACAATCACAAATTAATATGATTGATAGATAATATGCAAAGATTCCAGGAAAACTAAAACGAAATCTCTATCTAGAACAGTTTTGTAGACATCAGTATTAAAAGATTACAGGTCACATAACTAGATGGCGCTGCTTAATTACATAAATAAACCTATCTAGGTACGCGAGTCCTAGTCGTACTTCATCGGTTTTGTTTTTACCTGGAAACCAGTAATATCCAAATATTCATATGAAAGATATAACGTTTTACTGTATGCAATCAGCCGACCAGGGGGCGATTTCCGAAAAAAAAGTGTCACCTACTTCATGCTTCACCTTGAGTTTTTTTTCCACTTTCTAGTTGATAAACGCAGATGCAAATGTAAACAACTTTTTACCCTCTTAGGGTGCGACTCCTGGATGCCAAACATAATAACAATAATAAATAAATAATGCTGAACATTTCACACAGCGTCATCTAGCCCCAAACTAAGCAAAGCTTATACTATGGGAACCTAATACTAATATAAAATACTGATATAAAAAATACTAATAACTTTTTTTTGTAAATTCTTACTTATAATAAATAGAGAAACAAACAAACCAAGAACAAATATCTGTAGATCATGCAAAGATTTGTTCCGCGGCGGGAATCGAACCCGGAACCTCCTGCGTCTCAGCCGGCTATTCACCCACTGTGCCACGAAGGTCCTCATAGGACCGGGAAGGGTGGCGTTACCTAGGTTTCTAAGTACCTAACAGTATGTATTTATGGATGGTAATGATATACTACTACCCAGTATTCTATAACTTGCGCCAAGACATAACTAGCCGTTGTTTCGTGAAGTGAGTTGTTGCCGTGAATGCGTAATTCTAGAACCCAGCGGCTTTTGACCGGATTTTTGTATGCCTTTCTATGAGCCAAGCCCTTGTAGTAAACTTTGCTGAATGGGTGACCCCATCACTGAAATCTGTTGGTTTTATTTTAGATTGTTTTGAAGAAACAAAGACCAAAAACAAGACTAAATAAATAATAATAAATATTGCTCGACATTTGACACAGCGCTATCTAGCCCCAAACTAAGCTGAGCTTGTACTATGGGAACCAGATAACTGATAAAATACTTATATACTGTTTTTTTTGTAAATATATACTTATAATGTATAGAAAAACACCCAGACACGGAACAAATATCTGTTGATCATGTAAACATTTGTTCCGCGGCGGGAATCGAACCCGCTACCTTCTGCGTCTCAGCCGGCTATACGCCCACTGCGCCACGGAGGCAGTCAAGACTTTATGGAAGTAACCAATATTGATGAATTATACTTAAGTTCAGAGTGTGCTACCAACGATGACATAGATATGTGATCCTTTCCTGCCTGGTAAATAGTTTAAGATTACTTTGCAAGATATAGAGAGGCCTATGCTTGGCGTTTCTCTGCGATTTAGAATTAGAACGAGGAAATCTTCGGGCAAACGTAAGTCATTGACATATTCCAGAAGGCAAGCAATCAAGCTGAATTAGGAATGAACGGGGGTTAGAGCTCGAAGAACTGGCAGCGTTGAGGTAGAATGGTTTTTTTGAAAGCGCAACATAGCATCCTTTGGTGTTACCATCGTTTTCGGATGATATCATCTATATTTATGTCCAAAATAAAAAGAGTATACAACATATATTACAAATACCTACAGAAGAAACAGATGAATCATCTAAAAACCGTTGCAACCAGGCGGAAGTGTCCCCAAGACACTAGCTGCATTGCCCCGCTGAATTGCAATGCTTATGCGTTGACCCAGATAAGCGCCAACTCTCGGATCACACGTCGCTTCGACCAGACGCCCAGAAATAATATTGAAAATGCGGTGGGCCTGGGTATGCCATTTACCCAGGGTCTCGACCCCAAATGGTTCAAATACGTAAGCTCTGTCGAGACTTCCATATTTGCACCGCTTAAGATCTTCGGCTGAATTTGCCGCCGCATCGGCCCCAACTGCAGTACCAGACAGATGAGATGGTACAAGGGTATTGACACACGTGATTTCCCACACCAAAGGCCTACCTTTCTCCCAGGGTACAAGAGTCATACCGTCAGGCCTCTTAGTATTGCCACGTTCAGTTCGAGAACGTCTGGAAAAAATATATCTAATTTGTCTATCTGTTTGTTTATTTTACTGTATTATTCTATTGTAATTTATCTATCTATTTAAAAAAAACCTGTGGTGGGAAGGCCTACTTACCTAAGCAGGGGACTATGTTCAGCAGTGGACATTCATTGGTTAATTATGATGATTCATATATCTACAAGCTACGTTAGCATTGTAGTTTCTTGAACTTAACAATTCAATTCAAAAATTGTACACCTACGTGAACATTTTTGTACCTTCAAATGTAAACTTGTACCTAACGAAGTTGGAGTTCTTCAAATTAGTTTATTACGTTCATTAAAACAAAATTAATTTTCTTTAATTAAATTACCAGTTCATGTTACCTAAAATATGTCAACAAAATGTAGAGCTATGCGAAATTACGAATAGGTAAATTTGTTTGCGTAATATGTTAGTTGAGAATATTGGCCATGAAACTGGTATTTTTTTAGTATCTCCTGTACGAGTATATGATCTTTACATAGTATAAAATGAAGTCGCTTCCGCTGTCCCCCTTAGATCTTTTAAACTACTCCACGGATTTTAATGCAGTTTTCAGCAATTGATAGAGTGATTCAAGACAAAGGTTTATATGTATAATATATACTCCGTTCGTTTGTTAGTTTGTTTGTTACCTTTACACGAATAAACGGCTGAACATCATGTAATTTTGCAAGGAGATAGATTATATCCTGGGAAAGGACATAGGCTACTTTTTAGCCAACTGCGCAAAATGAGGGTACCGTTTTTTTGAAAAACTACCTGTATGAAGCCGCGGGCGGGCCAGCTACGAGTAGTTAAATAATAATTATAAATGTCTAAAGGCATTTTGCCCCCCCCCCCCTTTGCATGTACTTTCTTACAAGCACTATTATTTTAGGTTTATATAATAATATATAAATTTTATTAGGCGTAAGCTACATAGTTTGCTTTTGGGGTTATTCGTTTTCAATTAAAAGACGTGAGAGAAGTAGTTTTGCAAAAATTCTGACCGCAACAAATCGAAGCTCAGTAATACTTGGTCAAGAGCGTGTCGGACTACTTGATGGTGTGGTTATTATAAGACGTTATTTTTAATTTAGTATGACGAAAAACTAATATGAATTTTTCCCACTTGTGACCAAAGGAAGTCATCTGGGAAAAGATGAGAAAGTGGTATAACAGAGAGGAATCTTTTCCCGACAGTGGCCAACAGTTTAGATAGATAGATAGATATCATAAACGCTCATTTTGTAGCCACGATAGCAACTATATGTACACTAACCCATCCCAACAGAGGACTGGAAAGAGTGGGGTAAAAGAAAAAAGGCAGCAGTCTAGATAGCTTAAACGCACATTTTGTAGCCACGTGGAGGTCTGGAGTGAGATAGCAATTACATGTAATCCCGTCACGGTTCACGTACCTCTCAAACATGTTTAAACATGTCTTTGATGTCCTGCACGTGAGCATATTCATATTACACTGTGGCTTCATTTGGGAGGGTATAGATTGCGGGTCACCATTGTTGGCTAAAATATTCTTTTACCGTATTTAGTTAAAGCTACCGACTATGGTTGGTAGTTTTAACTAAAAATGACGTTAAAAGTCGGAAGGCAAATTCATTATTAAATCAGTTTTAAGTTTAAAATCAGCTTGCATGACGTATTTGTATGATTAGACAACTCTCTTAATCATATTTACCTATTTTTATTTTAAAATACATGTAATTTTTGTGCGTTATAAATAGTGATCGGATATTCGGATGCATATTTACCTAAAGTTGATTTTTGGCTAACAAATTATGGAAGCAGCTTCTTAGAATATTTTTTTTTCTCTAACCTATCTCGTCCCACTGCTGGGCAAAGTTCTCCCCCAAGTCCCTCCAAGTATCCCTATCCGTCGCTATCTCCCACCATCTTCTTTGGAAGGTGACCAAATCGTCCCGCCAACGCTTTCTTGGCCGACCCCGACGTCGCCCTCCATCTTCAGGCGTCCATGGTGTCACAATATGGGCCCATTTCTCGGAGTGCATTCGGGTAACGTGACCCGCCCAGTCCCATTTAAGTCCAGCCGATCTCCTCCCTACATCTGCAATCAAAAAATCTTAGAATATTTATATTAAAATAAAACCTCGGGATCCCGGGATTGGATGCATATTAATTTAACGTTAAATATTAAGCAGGTAGAATTTGCCATCTCACTCGCACACTTACAAAATGCTTATACTACCTGAGGTCTAATAGGCCCGATCTGACACTTGTTACAAGGTTGTTTTCGCTTTATCAAAAATTACTGACAGTAAAAGTAGGGAAAAGCAACAATATTACGTTGTAAGAAAGCATTATGTATACCTATGTGCCAAAATGTGCGTTTTTCATAGAATGTAAATTACTTTAGACTATATGAGGGATGAATGAATGACATACCATAAAAACCTATGCAGCTTTAACGGATGTTTAGGTTTAGTAGATAAATAAAAAAAAATAACAGGTGATAAAGTTAATACCGGAATCATGGAATTTTTTCGATAAAAAAATGCGATCCAACTTTGAAGTTTAGGTAAATATGCATCCGAATATCCGATCACTATTTATGGCGAATATCGAAAAAGAACATTAAATAACATAAAACAAACACATAACGGCTCCAGCTGAGATTATGTATCAAGTGTAAGCCTGCCAAACTGCGGTAAGGCGAGAATTTTTACGATAATCTGTATGTACTTTTATCCTTTATGTGTCATACCGTTCGTTACTCCACAATATTGGGTTGCTCAATCGATATTCTCGTTTGCAACACTAGTCTCATAAAACGCTGTCATAAATTTAAAAGCGCTTTACAGCCATTCATCATTGATGACCAGGTGCAGTTAAAAAAGGCCTAGCCCTTATTTTTCGTATTCCGTTGCGATCCATCAACGTCCTAAAACAAAGGAAAAATACCAGTACTGCAAACAAAATTGTGTCAGCTAAATGCTGATAAAATGTAGAGTGCAGTATTTGGGCCACAAAATTTAAGCTAGCCTTCAAACTGGGTTTTCGGTTTGGCGAAAATATTTTATTGAAAAAACTGACGTTGAAAATCATACGAAATAAATGCTATATAGATATGTGAATGTTATATCCGCAAAAGTGTTACCATTAAGTTCGCCTTTGTACTAAAATAGTTGTTAAGTGCATTAAAGTATTTTCAATCAATGTTAATGACTTAGAAACACCAGATTTAGATGAAAGGAGTGTATGTTACAGACCTTAGACCATATACTTTAGATGCTAGCAAGACTTTAATAATATAACCATTAACTTTTGGATCGAATTGAATAAATATTCAAATCTCACATGAATGAACCGTGGCGGCTCCTAGTTTCAAAAACAATTGAAAAGCCAAACTATTTAAAAATCCCACACTTTACAGTATGTGCATATCAGCAAATGTACAACTCTTTGCCACTCTATTACACTCTATACACTATATATAACATTATTGGTTTATTTATCTACACTATTTGTAAAAGGTACATAGTATATAGATAGAAAATACTATAGTATACAAAACAGTCGCAATATTAAGAAAGTATAACTTTAATAGAATACAATTTTTCTAATTTACGTGAAAATCTGACAAGTTAAATACACGCCTTGATTACTTACCTATAATTCTAATTCTAGGATGGGGTGAATAAGATCTGCATTTACGATCTGCATTGGTGTGTATCGTGCATTACCCCCCTTCTTAATAACGGAGTAAGAATTTGGGTTGATGGCAGCAGCCTTCCAAAATCCCCTTGGATGTTGTTGTGGTGTTGGCGGATGAGGTTTCGATGAGTTTCTGCAGCCCTGTTTTCACCGTCTCTTCTTCTTGAAGATATCTGCTACAAGGTACACTGTCCAAGGCCCTGGTCTTCAAGGGATGAAGTTCGCAATATCACGTGAGGATTACCTATATTCATACTCATCACCAAACTATAGTGTTCCACTGCGGGTCGTAGGTTTCTTCCAAGATGTGCCACTGAGCCCTTCGGGGTCTCATCCAGTCTCTAATACCTACAGCGTGCAGAACATCGCTCCATTTTTTTATGCATTATGGTAATGGAACATGCGTATTACTCACCATATGTTATGTGGTTTCACATCATTAAGTGGAATTCTAAGGCAAAAAGAGTAATTCCTTTTACAATTCATTAGTACCCAATAAAAGGGAATAGATTTCGTGAGTTTCACAGGAAATTGTATTTTTGCTTCCAAAGTATTTTAATTAAAACTCACCTCGAATGTCTTTGGAAAAAATTAATGGTTTTTAATTATTTACTCAGGAGAGTGCCTGGAATTGAAAGGCAAGTTACATCAATTGCGGTACGGCAGCTGTGATAGGCTGCGTTTTTATACGTATAAGAAGCGTCAAACCGAATTCAGCCGTCAGCACGTTCTTGTGTTCTTTAGAACTATCATTATCAATAACACACAAATCAAATGAAATCAAAATATCTTTACTATGTCCATAAAACAGTGTACAGAAACAAAATGGAAATGGTGATACATTGACTCTACACTACACTAAAAGCTTGAGCGTCTCCAGAATTTCTCTATTAGATACATATTTGGCTTGCGCAAGTACGATCACATTTCAGAGTATCGCCACAGACTTAAGTGGTTACCTATCCGCCTTCGCCGGAATGCGCACATCCTTTCCCTCCTGTACAGCATCCTTTTCATCCCTTCTACTCCGTCCTACCTCAGGGAACGCTTTGACTTTCTTCACCTTTCCAACTCTCGACCCTTACGTTCCTCTGAAACCCTTCAATTAAAAACTCCCCATCATACCTCAGTATTTTATAGTTCCTCTTTTACTTTGCAGGCTACCAGGCTCTGGAATGCCCTACTTGTCTCAATTCGTCACGCTAAATCTCTCCCTATCTTTAAATACTTGGTCAGACAACACTATCTGTCATCCATCGCTCATTAGGCCACTTTAATTTAATTAATTTTTACATTTTTATGATTTATACATGTATGTATGTAGGTATGACAATATATATTTTATGTATTATAATATTAATATTTATTTAATTTTATGATTATATTACACATTATAATTATGCATATTATTTTATATTATCTATATTTTTTATAAATATACGTGTACTATATCGGATTTACGCCGCCGTCCTTATTTTGTTCACATAGATCCTGTCCATCCAAAGATTGCCTGGAAGAGATCGCTTTTAGCGATAAGGCCGCCCATTGTACCTATTATTTAAGAGTGTATTTTCTTATAAATGTTTGTATTTAAATGGTGTGCAATAAAGGAATTATCTATCTATCTAATTCAAAAGATTTTGGTAACCGTGTTACTACTCGTATGTGTGTGAGTGTAACTATTATTTGCAAGCCTATTAAATACATCAGAAGCGGTTGAATCATGTAAAGAGATCTATAGATATCTCAACTATTCAAGATTAATACCAGACAGAATAACCCAAGACACTGGCTGCATTGCCTCGCTGAATTGAAATGCTTATGCGTTGACCCAGATAAGCGCCAGCGCTCGGTTCACACGTCATGCCTTTATAAAGTTGTCTTCGTAAACTGGTATTTCGCAATGCACCGCTGTCGCACTGCATTCAGTGTGAGTTCAATTTATCGCTAATTAAAATAAAGTACTTCACTGTTTTCGAACCTGGAATTAATTTTCGTGAAATAAAAGTTTAACTATTGAATTGGGCGTCACTTTGGTGGGACGTGCTTTTAGAATAGAATAGAATAGAATAATCATTTATTTCAGACAGTGTCTGTCCATACAAAATATCAACGATCACAAATAAATACAATTAAAACAAAAAACATACAAATCAATAATAATACAGTCAATTAGATGAATATTAAAAAGGTAACATGTCACATTAAAATTAAATAAATCAGAATAGGAACATTAAATAAACAAATTAAATTAAATTAAATAAAAAATTCATATAAAATTAAAATTAAAAGCATGTACCTATCAATTACCTGCGTGCTTTGTATTGCCCGTAATTATCCCCACCCAGTGCTTCTGAATAGGGCAATCAAAACGCGCAGCAATCATCTTCAGAATACTATTGGGACTACCGCGCAATCTATGAAAAAGAGACGCGATTTTTTTCCGCATGATCGCGTGAAAACCGTCGACGTGCGCGTTAGCGAGCATTCCCGACGCGCTGCAATGTCGCGGTAATCCCAACAGCATTCTGAAGGCGTTATTATACTGTACACGCAGGACGTTGTAGGCTCGTTGCGTGTACCGACTCCACAGGCTGCTCGAGTAAAAAGATTGGCAGTATGCTCTGAAAAGAGTTATCTCAACTTCATAGGTGCATCGAGCAAACCTGCGGGCCAGCATGTTGCTTCTCACCGCCAGCGCCCTGCGTTCTCGTTCCACGTCAAGATCGTCTTTCAGATCTTCAGTGACCAAGTGTCCCAGATATCTAAAATTAGTCACTACCTTTAGGACCGCTCCGCCTAGTACAACTGGCGGCACAGTGCTAGGCTTTTGCCTCGCAAAAGAAAATGCCTGAACTGAAAGAGGTGTAATAAATATAAAATAATTTCAATAATTATTATAAATACGGGATTTATCACGTACCGTTTTATCGGTGTATTGACCGACAATGTTTCGGTTCAATTCGTGAACCTTCGTCAGGGTGAGTGCGATCCGCTCTGAATAACGTCTCGTCTAAGCACTACGCGCCGCAGCCCTCTGAGCGCGAGTAGACGGGCGTGGTGGTGGGATTGCGTCAACGATGACTTCAACATGTGGACAGGCTGCATCATAATCATTATCATCACTGCTGCTCTCTTCCGTAGTTCTCAATACAGGCAAACTTACAACACTCAATATGTCTCTACCAGGTTCACTCATTCCTCTGTTGCTTGCACCGTGAAGGCATGGCCTGCAGGCTGGCGGTAATCAACGAAACACCGATAAAACGGTACGTGATAAATTCCGTATTTATAATAATGAATATAAAATGAATTGGTTTAGCACGTGTTGGACCTCGCACAGTAAAAAAATAAAATGAAAAAAATCATTATTATTTATTTCAGGAAAACAATATAAAAATACAATTAATAATAAAAAGTTTTTAACAGCTAGGTATAGAATTAATATTTACAACAAGTAAGTCAATCAATTATTTAACTTCTTTCTTATATTCATAACTTTCTTTACGTCACTTATGAGTACAAAACTTTAGCAAAATTTTAGTGCTTATAGGTAGTCTATGAGTCTATAACCTCGTCTATAACCACGGCCAAACAAACAAACGGGCATGGCGAGACTATATATAGATAACCTACGAAACCATTGCTAAAACCATACCGTTGTTAACTAAATTCCACGTATTTATCAAAGAATCACTTCACTTCCTAAGTCACTTCCCCATCTACTCTTAAATCCAAGCATCACTCGGCAGTGTCACTCAATCTGCTCAAAAACGATCCATCAATGCAAACAAGGAGTATCAACAGTTTGAGAGGGCCATTCATCTTATGCCATTGTAGAAACAAATTAAACACTTTAATACATGAGGCGTGACTAAAAAAGAAAAAGGGGCCAAGAAAAAGCCCTATCGTCTGCCGGCGTTGATATAATACTGAGAATACTGGATGTGGCATATTTCTAAAACACTTTTGTGACACTTATAAAGGTGATATTTTTTCCAACTTCAATGGTTTTATTATTAGGACTTACAGTGCTGCACCTGCCCTATAGATCCTTAATGGCTCCCAGCAATCTTTATGAGGTCATATTTATATTTAGTGGGGGGTCGTCCTACGCCGTTCAAAGGTAGAAGATGCAGGAAGATATATCTCTTTAGGGTTAAACTCGCCTTGGTACATTTTTTTTTTATAAATTATAGGCTAGCGTTTGACCACTATCTCGCTTAATGGTAAGCGATGATGCAGTCTACGATGGTACACGCTTGCCTAGAAGAAACCTATTCACTCATGACTTGAAGATCCCTAGGTAGTAGTTATCAGGAAACACAGACTCAGGCAAGGCGTTCCACTCCTTGGCGGTGCGCATAATAAAGGTGGAAGAGTTTTTGCGTATGGGAGGTATGTCTTCCATGTTCTCTATTGATGTGTTTTGTCTACATTATAGAATAAAACAAGTTCAGGTTGCCAAACTAATGTTAAACTCTAACAATGGCAATATTGCGTTCTGTTAATTTATTCCTGAAAGTTCCGATGTAGAGTCGCCCCCCAGGAGCAGAACTTAGCAAACAGGTATATTAGAAAAATATATTTTTTTATTCTAGGATGATAATTTAAGTTCTTTAAGTTGATATCTTTATATTTTTAAAGTTAATGTCAACATAGAATCTTGTCACATTTTGTGAATAAATGCATAGATGATTATTACTAGACTATTACTTAATTTTTACATACTATTTTTGCTAAAATACTTTATAGTAGCAAAAATAGTATGTAAAATTACTAAGATACCAAACAAAAGGTATCTAAATACAGGATACAAAGATAAATTAAAAAAGTATTTTAGATACAAGATGAAAATACGTATTTTGTATCGTGTATCTGTATATCAGATACTTGTATCTTAAGTAAGTCACATCTCTGTTTTTTATCACGAAGCCACGCGCGGCCTGTAACTCAAAATAAGAAACAGTTAAATCATCTAAAAACCATTACATTATAAAGGTTCATTATTATACAAGGGGCGTAAGCGATCAATTGCACCCGAGATATTTTGGCATACGAGTGAGAGAAAGCGAGCGAAGTCTCGAAAGTTAAATAGTTGAATAATAGTCTCTTCCAGAAACAGTAATAACTCTATCTCCATGCTACCCGTTAACCATCAGTTGCGAGCCGTAGTCAGCAAAAAAGGCGCCCCGATATCTTGATTCTAAATCTGTCCTCCCTCTGACTTCCCGAAACTTTGATTAGTAACTAACCGACTTCAAAATGAGGATGTTAGTATTTTATCAGCAAGATTTTTTTATAATTTTTAAGGAGTGAGTCGGTACATAGTTCTTATAGCCGGTGATATAAACGTTACAAAAATGAATCCGAAATTTACAAAAAAAAAAATTGCGATCCCTTGTAATATCCACATGACATCTAATTGTGTTTTTTTTCTTACTTCATTCATCATTATTTCCAGCCCGTGTTAACCTGCTGCTGGGCATAGGCCTCGCTTTGTTTATACCACTCATCCTGGGGCCCAATTCTGCTAATTTATAAGAAAAACTATTATGGGGCTATTTATCGATTATGATTGTTGTTCCTATCATAAGTTCCAATATATTTAATAGTGTTGTCATAGCAACGGCGGCCATTGAATCAAGATTGAGTTAGTAGAATACCATAAGATATTTATAGTGTCTATTTTGCGTCGATACCATTGTCACCGTACACCCACAGTCTTGATGACTTAGGCGACCCATCTGTTCTGAAGATGCCCCCTATTTCTGATCCCTTGACCTTCACTTAATTATTCTTACTTCGTACATAAAATACAAGCTTTCGCCAGCGGCTTCGCATGCGTGGTTTGTCAATAAAACACTCCTCTTTCTGCGCAGTCTTAATCCCGGTCATAATCCATCTATATACCAAATTTAATTGAAATCTGTGCAATGTAACAAACAGACAGAGAAACACATAGACAGAGAGAGTTACTTTCAGATTTATAATATTAATATGGATATCCTTTAAGTCTATTTCTAAATATAAATATATTATGACCATAATATCTTATCCAGCTTATAGCTGTTTTATTTCAGACTTGATAAGATTAAATATCAAGAAGAGATTTGGTTAAAAGGTACAATGTCTCCAAAATACTCCCGGATTGAATCCCATTAGAGTATTCCTAGAATGTCAAATGGTAACTTAGATCTACATTTAGATTCGTCTAGACATTTGGCATCAGCTGACTACTCGCCGGGCTTCTGAAGAATTTGACTCAGAGGTTCATTTGATCTTATTACTTTATATATAGGTATTGCTTGGAAAAAAGGGTGTTGAGTGGTAAGACCTTCCATTTCCATGTATAGTTTATTGTAGTTCCGGTGTAAAATATTTACATTATTATGAATACGAGATTTAACACGTACCGTTTTATCGGTGTTTAGACCGATACATAATATTGATAATAATTATTTATTATTATTTTTAACCTATGTTGCCCCACTGCAGGCCTCCCTCCCCTCTTTCCAGTTTTTTCTGTACCCTGCTGTAGTGGGCCAGTCTGGCCAGCTGATCTGCCGCGTGGGCGTGTTGCGTTACGGACCCAATTAGTTGTGATATTTGCCCATATATCTTCGGGCATGCGGCAGACGTGCCCAACCCCACTTGAGCTGTGCTGATTTTTTTGTGACATCCATAATCTTTGTTTGCGAGTGCAGTACGGAGTTCCGTATTCGGTCTGATAACCGGACACCTAAAATACTGCGCTCCATAGCTCGCTGATATACCTCGAGTTTGGACCTTTGTTGAACAGTCAAAGACCAAGTCTGTGCACCGTAGGTGAGTTGAGTTCACCAAATGTAATTTTTTGACTTTACACCAACGTTTTCGTAGTTTTCATCAAAGTCACGTAGCTGATTATTTTATGTATAAAAGAACAACTCATAAAATTGCGTAGCAAAAAAAAATCTCTTTTTTAAAGAATTTTTTAAGTTGGTCAAGTCAAAAATTTGGAAAAAATTCATAACTCGAAAACTATAAAAAATCGCGGAACATACATGGGGGTGATTCGGGTACCCCAAGGGGTGTTCTATCTCTGCACTTTCGCTTGACACTATTTTTTGGGACAGCCTGTATAAGTAGGTATAGTATACAATATGTAACAAAAACCCTGTCGGATTTTTAAGGGTGTGATATAGTACCGATATTTGGTCACAATCATGTAATTCTATTACAGAAAAAAAAAAAAAAAAATACCCGACTAAATTTTATTATTTGGCGCTCAAAAATTAAAACTTACATCTGGCAACACCGGAGACGGTGACCGCCCTTTAGACGACGAAGACACGTGCCTGTGCACGTGTCTTTTGTTTTTTTTTTGTTGACGATTGTAGTCAAGAAACAATAAGTTTATTGCAGCTCTGAAAAGACCTTGGGTTTAGCTCTGAAAAGAACTTGGAGTTAGCTCTAACAAGAGCTTAGGTAGGTATTGCTAGTTATGTAGAAGCACGTCAACTTAATCAAGACTTCGGCGGTCGTGTTCCACGTGTCGACCTCCAACTTCAATGCACCTTCGACACCGTTTTATAACGTTGGCACGCACTTTTCGCAGCACACTTGTATCAGATTTTATTGACTCAAAAGCCGCGACGATTCGAGTTCGCATTTCCGCTTCCGAGTCACACAGCTTATTAAACACAACTTGTTTGACGTGCCCCCACAAATAAAAGTCTAATGGCGTGAGGTCGGGAGATCGTGGAGGCCATGGAATAGGTCCCCCCCTGCCTATCCATTGCTGTGGAAACTGTTCATTTAAGTAATCGCGAACTGCACGCAAAAAATGAGGCGGGGCGCCATCGTGCTGGAACCACATTGAACGATGGAAAGCCACGTTTAAATCGTCCAACTCTTCACTAAGCTCTTCGCGCAAAAACGCCAAGTAGTTCGTACCGCTCATAAAACGATTTAAAAAATACGGACCAATGATTCGATCTCCGAGTATACCGGCCCACACGTTAATACGCCAACGATGTTGGAAATGGCTTGGTTTAATAGCAAACGGATTTTCCATTGCCCAAACGTGTTCATTGTGCGAGTTAAAAACACCGTTTCTCTTCTCTTGCAAACATAGTAAGTCGGCGGCGGCAATCATAATTACAAGAGTTATAAATTTTTATGGATAGGTAGTTTTAATTTCGTAGTTTAGTTCAAAAAGAAAGAAACGGTACAATAATCCTCAATGCATACCGAACGCAAAGACAATGCACATTGCACGTGTCATAAAGCTATTTAGTTATCAACTACTTACTTTTGTTCATTCTCTAACTGTTTACTACAGTTACTATAACTGTTTACTTCATTCTCGCTCGGTCCATAGCTGAATATCGAGAGTTGACAACTCGGTAAAATTTGCCTATTTGGGGGGTAAAATTCAGATAATTCTTGGAATTAAAAATAAAATAACTTTCAAGTTATTTGATACATATATTTTTATACATCTGCCCGACTTTAACTTTTATGACGAAATACGCTCTTCATGGATCCGACGGGGTTTTTGTTACATATTGTAGAGAGTAATGAGTGGTGGCCCCGAGATGGAACCAGGATCGCAGGTCGTCCACCGGCAAGATGGGTCGACGACATTATAAAAATCGCAGGTCGTATGTGGGTTAGAACAGCACAGGACAGAGGCGAATGGCGACAACGAAGAGAAGCCTATGCCCAGCAGTGGGATGAGAAGGGCTAACGATGACGATGATGATGATGATAGAAAATAATAATATTAGTATATATTAAAGTTTTAATCTACTGAATACTTTCATCCATTCTAGTGTTCTGAAGTTTCTGCCACAAATAAATCAATTAGTATATTCCCAACACACTTCACATTACCTTCGATTTACGATCACGGTTTTATCACTACGTTTTAACGAATACCTTCTTTACTGCCTACGTCACTAGGTAGTTAATGAGTAGGAACTGTCTATCAACAGAACCAGAAAGGAAGGATATCTATTTCAGGAGTTTTTATTATTCCGAAGCTTTGACAATTTTACTTCCATATTTCTGAACTTCAATGGGGAGACATCAATGGTATTTAGTTTTCTTGATATTACTGCTTCCTATACTTTGTATGGTTCATGGAAAGAGTTTGTCGTAAGATTAACGTTGTAGTGACGATTAAAAATATTGAGTTATATTATATTAATAATAATAATAATATTGGTGGACATTTCACACAGCGCCATCTAGCCCCAAACTAAGCAGAGCTTGTACTGTGAGAAGCAGATAACTGAGAGAATACTTATATATTTTTTTTTGTAAATACATACTTATAATATATAGAAAAACATCCAAACACGGAGCAAATATTTGTGGATCATGCAAACATTTGTCCCGCGGCGGGAATCGAACCCGCTACCTCCTGCGTCACAGCTGGCTATATGCCAATGAGACATCCATGTCTCATTGACGACCTCCAGGTCGTCAATGGAATGTTTCCGAGTTTAAGTTTCCGTGACATTGTTTCAGTTTTATTGTACTCGTTGACTTTTTTGTATTTGATGACATTTTATTGTATTCGTAGACCTGTTTTATTTTTCTTATCGATTGACATTTTCTGTTTGTTTATATAGTAATTGTGGTTTTCTAATTGGCATTGTTTAATAATGCATGCTAATAATGCTGATTATGGAGATTCTAAATTATATTTATTTTTATATTATTATTTGTATATTTATCATTATATTTGCCATTAACTGAACCCATTTTTGCAAGGAATAAATGAAATGAAATGAAATTAATATAAACATACAAAAAACACACAAATAATATTTTTAAATAAAATTTATTTTAAACTATGCCTTTATCAATTATAGTAATCCAAGTTAAAAATGTCTCAAATTCATCTCTTGTAGTTCTTAATTTATATTCATACATAATCACTTGTTACATTGTTATTTAAGGACTGTATGTGATCTATTGTACACCCTCAGAATAGATAAAACACCAGAAGAGGCATTCAGTTGTGATTTCAAGCGTGTGTTCAAGTGAATTCAGTTGTGTGCTGTGTCCACACGACAAAACCCGCGTCCCGCGCCCACCTCAACACCCGCAAAATTTTGCTAGCTTAGTCATTAAACACACATTTTAGGGTAAATGTTTTTGGTAATATACAATTAATGTAACTATGGCACTATTTTATTCTTCAAATATCAAATCCGGTGGGCAAAACGATCCCTAAACGTATTTAGCGACTAAACATGTTTAAATTTTACATATTTGCATGATTTGAGAACTCCTTAAATCATATTTAGCCACTAAATACGTTTAGGCATCGTTGCGCAAATCGCCTTAAAAATTTTAAGAGGGATTTTACAATGACTGAATACAATGACTGACTATTAATATGATATTTATTAAAAATACTTATTGTCCCACTATGGGGGACAATCGATAAATCCGGGAGTCTGTAGAACCGGTAGAATGCGCGCTGGTTGAGGGCTAGTGAAGCTTCTAGCCAACGTCGACGAGAGGCCGAGAGGACGAAGTAGCTCCACCGTGTTCTGGTTGGAGTAAGATCAAGATGTTATTTTAGAAGTAAATGCGGTGGGCGACCAGATCTCGGTCGATGTAGCAGGCTAGACCTCCAGGTCTGTATTGAGTAAGGGTCTCCAGCCTCGAGGGTCCAAGAGGGAGATGTGAGGACTCTAACCTCGAGGGGGTCAGGCTCCCAGGTTCAAGCCGGTAGGGCTTCGCCGTCTAGAACAAACCGTTACCAGGCTGCACTGACTGATTGATAAAATGAGACTGTTCACAGCGTTTCTCTCTGAGGTCTTTCTCCGGCTGTTTTCAAGTGCAGACTGTCCAATGTTAAATTGTTAGTATATTCTAGTTGGCGGCCAGTCCAACCATACAGCAAATTCAGAGGTTCTATGTAAATTCCAAGTAAAACCTTACGGTTTTACCGTGAATTAAAAGTGAATAAATATATGTCTAAAATGTCATGTCAGTACCCATGTCAGGTTTGTTTATTTTTGTGTTTCTAGTCCTAAAAAGTTGAAATAAATATATCATCATTTATACTCCTGTGATGAGAAAATTCTATTCTTTCCGCCCATATAAAAAAAATTATGGATATTTTATGGGTTTGCGAATAAATTTGAGTTTTCTGACCAAAGGAAACACAGAATCTATCTCCCCATATAAGTATTTACAATAAATAACGTGAATATCTAAATAAAAAAGTGAGTGATATTAAAAACCAAAACCCTTCAAACCGAAACACAACAATACTGCTTGACGGCAGAAATAGGTACGGTGATAGTACTTCCCCGGGCGAGCCCTTACACAAGGAATCTCCTCTCTTGATTCTTGATTGAGAGGACTCTTGATTGTTATTTTCAACAAAAGTATTGAAGAACATAGACCATAGAATATTACAAATACAAAATTATAAATAGTCCAATACAATTAGTTCGTCGAACTCCTAGCTCCCTTCGAAACCCTAACGGCACGCTCTGAGGGCAACAAACGTCATTTCAACTTTTCAAGAGTGAACGAACCCGAATATCAGACGTGTCGTGGCTTGCGCCGTTCTAAATTTAAATTCGGATGCCGACTGAGGGCGGCCCGCTCCCCCCTTCTTTTGTTCCTATTTTGTTCAAAAAATAGATCTCTGTGAAGGGTGTTTCATGCGCGTGAGTCAGTGGCGGTCGGCGCGCCGCGACGCGTGCTTGGCGGAAATGGTGATCCATAGTGACATTTCTATCTTGGTTTAATTACAGTTAATTTTTTTGTCGGTCAGTGTTGAGTGGCTGTTCTATCCTATATGTATTTTTATGGTGATAGTGTTGTGATTTTGGAATTGGAAACTGTTCCGTTTTGGTACGTATTTTTTTTTATTGTCCTAAACTAATAAAATTGTATCACATAGCTTATTTCATTTTAATAAATAAAATGTATGCAGTTAGCTTTTTGCGGGAAAAAGGCGGAATAACTTTGAACGAATCATTTCCACGTATTGATATTATTCTGCAAATAACGTATTGTTACGAGCTGAGGGTTTGGGATAAAATAATGGGAATCAGTCTGACCAAAATAACACTTTTATTCAGCACTAAACGATGAATACACGAACTTGGTCACACGTAATCACAACACACTAATTCACACCACTGTTGCACCACTTAAAGTCACCGAAATGTTCGCACGTATAGCTAAATCCAGACTGACTCAGGAGCAACTACTGTTCACGCGAGACCCTTCCCACGTCAGCCCTCCAGGGCCTCGCTGAGACTAACTCACTCACTCAAACTGACTGAGACTGACTGTCCGGCCATCTCTCCGGCCTATTTATATCGCACACATTTCGATTGTTCGAGAACGATGTCGATCCTTCCAGGAAAGGGTCGGTCCCTCGACACAATGGCCACTCCCCATTCTGCGAAACCACAAACAATAGCAACAATAACACAGCAAGACAAAAGCGTTCGAGAAGGTTCAATTATTACTCATTGTTTAACAGCCTCGGCGTAACACTGCCCCCTCCTAAAACATGCTCGTCCCGAGCATTCTTAGCCCCATATCGCGGCAGCCGATCAACACGAACAATTTTAGGCGCACCTCGCGCTGAAGATGTAGCAACTAGAGGAGCCACATTGCCGTCTCCAGTACTTCAGGACACCCAGAGTCCCTTTCTCATCAGCGATCCCAACAAAACACGGCTCTCATGATTTCTATCTGTTCTTTCAATTCCTGGAATTCCTTTCCAGATGAACCGAACGATTCCCTCATCAGTCGAGCACGCTCTTATGGCCAACGTCGCTGATCTTCCTGTTGACGACGCTGCTCTTCTTTATCCTGACGTCGCTGTTCCTCTTGCAACCGAGTCTGCTCCACCTGTTCACGTCGCTGTTCCTTCTGCAACCGAGCCTGCTCTTCCTGCTGACGACGCTTCTCTTCTTTATGCTGACGGCGTTCTTCCTCCTGCAACCAAGCCTGCTCTTCTTGCTGACGACGCTGCTCTTCCTTATCCTGACGTCACTGTTCTGCCTGCAACCGAGCCTGCTCTTCTTGCTGACGACGCTGCTCTTCCTTATCCTGACGTCGCTGTTCTTCCTGCAACCGAGCCTGCTCTTCTTCCTGACGTCGCTGTTCTTCCTGCCAACGTCGCTGCTCTTCTTGTTGACGACGCTGCTCTTCTTGACGACAAAGCATTGCCATAATAGCAGCAAGATCGCCTGTCACAGGAGCTTGCCCACGAATAATGATGATGAAGCTTCAATTGATTCGGTGGCGGCTGATTCCATCTCCATCGGCTGACGACTCTGCCGAGCTTCTTGAACCGGAGACTCCCCGAACCACCTTTCATCCATTTCCTGTTGTCGTTGACCTCTCGTCCTGACATCGTCCACGTTATCCTTTGGCAGAACCGGCATTATTTTATCCCACTTCTGACACCAAATTGTTACGAGCTGAGGGTTCGGGATAAAATAATGGGAATCGATCCAACCAAAATAACACTTTTATTCAGCACTAAACGATGAATACACGAACTTGGTCACACGTAATCACAACACACTAATTCACACCACTGTTGCACCACTTAAAGTCACCGAAATGTTCACACGTATAGCTAAATCCAGACTGACTCGGGAGCAACTACTGTTCACGCGAGACCCTTCCCACGTCAGCCCTCCAGGGCCTCGCTGAGACTAACTCACTCACTCAAACTGACTGAGACTGACTGTCCGGCCATCTCTCCGGCCTATTTATATCGCACACATTTCGATTGTTCGAGAACGATGTCGATCCTTCCAGGAAAGGGTCGGTCCCTCGACACAATGGCCACTCCCCATTCTGCGAAACCACAAACAATAGCAACAATAACACAGCAAGACAAAAGCGTTCGAGAAGGTTCAATTATTACTCATTGTTTAACAGCCTCGGCGTAACAGTATTTCTAATATAAATAAGTAATTAGTGCTAGTTAATTCACACAGCGCTATCTAGCCCTAAACTAAGCATAGTTTGTACCATGAGAATTGCGCAGAAAATTAGATAATTTCAGAAAACTTAGTGACTATTTTAACTTCGTGGGTTAGATGAATGTGTACTTAGCAGACAGATTCCAAGCCCGCAAAGCCGCGGGCGGACCTACTAGTTGTTAATAAAAAACATACAGACTTGAACCCAATAAGATACACTGGATCATTATGAGTGATTTATGCAGTAAAAATCGGTTTTTACCTGGCATGAGTTTTGACTGTGACACAGAACTGATCTCTATTATCTTTGTATTTATTTCATCATCAACCAATAACAGTCCACTGCTGGACGTAGGTCTCTCCCAGGGTGCACCATTGAGCCCGATCCTCAGCTCTTCTTATCCAATCCTTGCCAGCCACAGAGCACACATCGTCAGTCCATCTAGCCGGAGCGCGTCCTACACTTCGCTTGCCTAGACGTGGTCTCCACTACGGAACACGTTTACCCCAACGGTTAACGGTTCTGCGGCAGATATGACCCGCCCAATGCCATTTCAGCTTGCTGACCCTCCGAGCTATATGAACCACCTTGGTTCTCTGTCTGATAAGCTCGGAGAAATCCCTAGCATAGCCCTTTCCATAGCTCGCTGAGCGACTTTCAATTTATGTATTTAATTATCCACCGTATGTAAATAGTTTTAATGTGTGTGTAACTTGTGTCAAAATAAACAAATACGGCTGAACAATTCACACAGCGCTATCTAGCCCCAAACTAAGCAGAGCTTGTACTATGGGAACTAGATAACTGATAGAATACTTATATACTTTTTTTTGTAAATACATACTTATAATATATAGAAAAACATTCAGACGCGAAACAAATATCTGTAGATCATGCAAACATTGCAAGTTGTTTGATATGGTGCCATCGGCAGGGAATCCATCCACACACCTTGGAGACGATCGGGTCGCGCATCGTAAGGTTCCAGAAGAATTTCCTCCCGCGAACACTTCGCTTGTGGAATGGTCTCCCTGCCGAGGTTTTCCCTAGGGACTACAGTATGGGGTTCTTCAAAAAGGGCGTTTTGAAAATTTTAAAGGGTCGGCAACGCGCGAGTAATACCTTTGGTTTTACAAACGTCCATAGGCTACGGTAATCGCTTACCATCAGGAGAGCCGTATGCTTGTTTGCTACCTTAGTGGTATATAAAAAAAACGTTTGTTCCGCGGCGGGAATCGAACCCGCTACCCGCGTTTCAGTCGGCTATTTGCCGACTGCGCCACGGAGGTCGTCTATCTATCTCGGTTTAAAGAGTTTATTCTCATAAGAACAAATTACAGTTTAGTTAAAATGAGCTTAAACATTATCTAAGATAATTAAATTCTGTTAGCACTGACCAAAAGTATTTATACCCTTCCAACTACTATAATTTTTTTTTATATATTTTACTGTAGTATATTTGCATCTTTAATAAATACTTATACTTAAATAAATATTCAACTACTCGATACATATAACCATTACTACGTATTTAACTTGAATCGATTATGTATTGTTTTAGCTTTTTTTTGTACATATTTATACCAACACATGCGTTAAGTTCGTTTGGTAATTTATTGTACATTTGAGTACCTGGGAATAGGAGGTTCATTCTTGCATACTTTTTTGTTCGAGGGGGACGCACGTAAAGCTTATTTTTACATCTTAGGTTATGCTTGTTTTCTTTAACTGTTAAGTGTATGTTTGTTTGAATAGTTTTGGTCAAGATTTTTTTTATTAGAATACATGTATTGTAAATAAATATTTGTGTACGAGTATTTTAGTTTCCCTATAAAGTATTTCGGTTCCTGTTAGGTAGTTGTAGTTGTATAATCGTTTGATAATTTTATTTTGTGCTATTTGTAGGTCTTGGTTGGTTGGTCTTGGCTGCAGATCCCCATACTTCAATGAGATACTCGAGGTGGGGTTTCACAAGAGAATTATAAATTGTTATTTTTATCTTCGGCGGTATACAATTTCCCATTTGCCTAAGGCTCCAGTAAGCGATGTTAGTTTGGACCGTATATGCTCAATATGAGGTTTCCATAATAGTTTGTCATCCAATAGTAACCCAAGATATTTTTCTTTGTCGGATTGTTGAATATTAATCCCATTTACTGTTAGGGGAGTAAAGGCAGTAACTACTTTATTTACGGCGGTAATCTATCTATCTCTATGTGCTTTCGCTAACAGTGATTTCTTCAATTTTGAATAGGATATGAAGTAGGTATTTATATACCACATGCAAATGTTCTGTATGGATTAAACAGTTGTACTTGAAACCTCATTACAGTTATGAAACAATCATTGTAACCATCATTCTGCAAAATTAATAAGCGTATTAATGACCTAGTTTCGGCCACGTCCGTAAATTTATCTAAACATATATTTTGAACCGTATGAATAACAAAATAAAGACTACAGAAGTTGAGTTGGATTTTAAGCTCTATTAGAAAGTAATAGGGATTATTGGCTTAGGGAACATGCGTTGACCTATAACACTAACAAGCTTGGTAGTTCAGGTGGTGAAAAGGTGGTGTAAATATACTGGTGATTCAGCTTTGGATCAAAAAATGAACAGGTTTTCTGCATAGAAGTAAATGTTACCTTTTTTGTAAGTCTTCTTTTGATTTGCAGCTACTTTGACAAAATTATAAGGCGAAAATAAGGGCCGGTTGCCACCAAAGCGTAGATGAGTTAAATCAATCAATCAACTGCCACGTACATAAGGGAAGATTTATATTAGACCGGGCCGTGCCCGAGGCGTACCGTGTACGTGGCGAATAACCAGGTGAGACGCAGGAGGTAGTGGGTTCGATTACCGCCGCGGAACAAATGTTTGCATAATCTACAGATATTTGTTCTGGGTCTGGTTGTTTTTCTATATATTATATGTATGTATTTACAAAAAAAAAGTATAGTAAAAGTAAGATAACTGATAGAATACTTATGTACTTTTTTTTGTAAATACTTACTTATAATATATAGAAAAACATCCAGACCAGAAACAAGTATCTGTAGATCATGCAAACATTAGTTCCGCGGAGGGAATCGAACCCGGTACCTCCTGCGTCACAGCCTGCTATTGGCACACTGCACCACAGAGGTCGTTAATATCTATTAGATTTGTATAAAATGGCATAATAGTAGATTATTCAACGAGGGGATAAAGCAGTGTCTTGCGTCAAGGGCGCTATTTTTAATCCCAAACGAACCGAAGAATTCTAGAGTTAACTCACGAGCGGAGCGAGGGAGTTACTAGAATCCTGAGTGCAGAGAGGGATACAAGTATGCCCAAGATCCAGACAGCTTTATCCACAGGAGAATACTCTACTTTTCACACTTTCTGCGAGACAATAAAAACCAAATCTAGGTTGGTGCATTCTGTGCAGATGTTAGTTTCATTTACGAATAAGTTCTTATTGTGTAGGTCTCTTTGGTTTAAATTATATACAGATGAGTTTCCAAATTCAAATCACCCTCGCGGGGATAATGAAATTCAGTAGAATTTTACTCCCGGCTCAGCCATAGGGATTTAATCACCTACTTTCGCTCAAGTTTACATGACATATAATTTGACATTGTCAGTGGTGTGAAAATCAAGACACTGCTTTATCTCCTCGTTTAATAATCTACTAACCTTGATAGTTGGTCAGCTGTATTTCATAGCGACTGTGCCTACATTGTATTTGCAATGTATTCTCATAAACAAGGATACAACATGTCAGTTATTTTGACAAACAGCCAACCGGGCCCAGTGCTGAGGGTCCGGATACATATCTCAATGCCGACTGTATGCCAATTCTGTTAGTGCATCCGTTACGTCGACCATTCTGGATGAAATGTTAGCCGGGAATCAGACTGGCATATTAAAAATATACTTAACTCTTAAAAAAAAAATTGCTGTGTGCTACATAAGCTGTATATATTATATCTAGTTATAGATACTGTTACGAGCTGAGGGTTCGGGATAAAATAATGGGAATCGATTAAACCAAAATAACACTTTTATTCAGCACTAAACGATGAATACACGAACTTGGTCACACGTAATCACAACACACTAATTCACACCACTGTTGCACCACTTAAAGTCACCGAAATGATCGCACGTATAGCTTAATCCAGACTGACTCGCGAGCAACTACTGTTCACGCGAGACCCTTCTCCACGTCAGTCCTCCAGGGCCTCGCTGAGACTAACTCACTGACTCACTGTCCGGCCATCTCTCCGGCCTATTTATATCGTACACAATTCGATTGTTCGAGAACGATCTCGGTCGTTCCAGGAAAGGGGTCGGTGTTTCGACAGAACGACCAATCCCCATTGTGCGCAACCGTAGACAATAACAACAATAACACAGCAAGACAAAAGCGTTCGAGAAGTGTCGATTATTACTCATTGTTTAACAGCCTCGGCGTAACAATACCTTAACTGATCCAGATCACTACCAGGCGGAATTGTCCCCAAAACATTGTTCCGCTGAATTGCAATGCTTATGGGTTCACCCAGTGCCAGCTCTCGGGTCGCACGTCGCTTCGACCAGCTGCCTAGAAAGATTTTGAAAATGTGAAGGTGTGACAAGGACCACTGTACCGCATGGCTCCAGGGTCTCGACCCCTAATGGCTCAATTACGTAAGCTCTGTTAAGACTTTCATATTTGCGCCACTTGAGATCTTCAGCTAAATTTACCGATCTATAACACGTTCAGTACCACTCTCTTTCCATACATAGGTACTTACATAATATTATAAGTTGGAAGGTAACTCTGTCTTTCTGTCTTGTTGTTAAGTTTTCGCGACTGGACCGATTTCGATCAAATTAGATATGAGATCGAATCAGAAATGAGGAGATTCGTAGACGAATCAAAGTCACTTACATAGCACAAAGGATTAGCAAGCTGAAGTGGTAGGATAACTGACAGCCGTTGGGGCAGAAAGATTCTCGAGACCACACACTGGAAAACGCAGTATTTAACGGCCCCCACTAGATGGAAAGACGATCTGTTAAAGGTTGCTGGGAGCCGTTGTGTGTAGGCCGCACAAGATCAGTCGCTCTGGAAATATATGGGGGAGGCCTATGTTCAGCAATTGTCGTCCTGAAGCTGATATATGATAGGTATATAGATAGATTTTGACCTGGATTGAGACATAAGCTACTTTTTATTGACATTACATGCATGCGAAGCCGCGGCTGGAAGCTAGAACAAAAATATGAGCGCGATTAACATAAGCTTTAACAATTGTCTAACTAGGCCAAACCTGTATCTACCATTTAAACTTCAAAATTTCCATACCTGCTCAAATTGTGCACACAGCCTTATGCAGATGTTAAACCCGTCAGAATATATTCCAATTTAGTTTCATTGATACATAGTGGAGCTCTATAAACTATGTATTAACGTATAACTTTTGAAATTATCATGCTTATGAACACTATTTGTATTAACTACTGCAGTATCTGCCAATAACCATCCCCACTCGCAAAGACTTCAGTTTACCCGTGATCTTGTCGCACGCAACTGCGTCGAAATATCGGGATACTCAAAAACTCACAAATCATGATAAATATCACGTTTTTAGTACATAATAATGTATTAAAGTGTAACAGAAAGCTAATTACATCAATAATAATTACTCGACATGATATAAAAATTAATACCATCGGTTTTTTAAGCCCTGTCATAAAAATAAGCGAGTTATAAGTTTAAAGGTAAGTAAGTATATGTGTCTGTTTGTGGCGTCACAGCTCGACCGATTTCAATTTGTTTTCTGTTTAAAAGCTGATTTGCAACTTGGTTAAAATGTTTGGTGGAAATTGATGTGATTCAAAGATTGTGGTTTTTAAATTTTGTAATACATAAAAAAATTAAATAAACAATATTAATAAAAAAAAATCATATAATTGTTACGCAGTATCTGAATTTTCTCTAAAAATGTCGAGAAAATTTGTCAAATCCTAAGAGTAAGCAAGATATAAATTGCGATGGAAAATATTTTTGTTCATACATATTATTAAAAATAACGTGGACCGCATAGAACATTGCCTAACCTATTAAAATCAATTCGTGTCAAAAGCAGTGGTGACTCAGGTTTTTCTACTCTTTTCAGGCTATAAGTCATATCTAGGCCACATTATCGGGATAAGGCGAATGTTCGTGTTATGCGTCTCTGTCTTGTTTATATCAAATGACAAAGATAGACACGCAACACCGTCGGCAAACCTTCGCCGACAAAACTAGTTTTAACAAAAGACGTCGATCAAAACTTATTTTAACGGCATACTGCTCAACATTTTATTAATGAGTGCTTAAGAGATTTCTGAACTTTTTGTGTAATAATTCCCTTCCGTCACTCAAAAGAAAGTCTATAGTCAAAAATAGTTTTGACTGTAACTTATTGTATATAGTGGATTGGTAGGCTGCGTCTTGTCACTCAGCTGTGCCAGTAGCTTAGCAGGGGACTTATTAAGGTTGTTTTGATAGGGTCTACTTGTTTCTTATGACTCTGAGGTCAGAGCTGAATTTTCCAGAGATTCATCTCGACCATCTTAATTGGAAGGCCGAATGAAATATTACCATTTTAATTGAGAGGGCGATGTGATGATCGATGAGCATAACTTTATAATTATTATCTTTGTATATTCGGGATAGTCATTAATTGAAATTAAGTCTCCCTTATCATATTTCATTTTCTGTTTTGGATTGGTTCATTTATAAATGAAAAGCTCTAGAAGTCAAAAGTCTAAACTGGGATAATTATTAGCGTTCATTACTATAAACACGGGATTGTCGTTTAAAATCGGTGTTAATATGTAAAAATTTTCGGTTTCATTTGTGAACTCATCAGGTGAGTTAGCTCCGCTCCGCACTGCGTATCACCTCGCACTACGCGAGTGCGATGCGATGGGTGCGGTGGTAGGGGGTTGTGTGGGATTCCCTGCGTCAACGGTTAGACAAATTTCGTTGGTGAATACCCTCCTCATACCCATTATTGATTATGCTGATGTGGCCTACCTTGGTCTCTCTGCCGACCATATCAATAAGTTGGATCGCTTGCTAAACTCTTGCATACAGTTTGTGTATAGTCTTCGTAAATATGACCACGTCTCGGAGTTCCGTTGTAAGCTGAAATGGCTCCCAATGAGGGCAAGGAGAAATTTAAGAATACTATGTCTCCTGTTCTCCATTTTGAAATACCCAGACTCTCCTCATTACCTAAAATCAAGGTTCACTTTTTTAGCCGACACTCATGATCGCAATCTTAGGTCAACTGATTCTCTCTGCCTAGCCACTCCTAAGCACTCCTCTGCCTACCGTGCTAACTCTTTTAAAGTTAAGGCAGTGGGCTTAATGAACTCTCTTCCCCTCAGTATTAGAAAAAATCATCAAAACCAGCTTTTAAACGTTCTGACCATAGTCAATATTTAAATTCTAATTCCAATTGGGCTTTCCGTATATCTTTATCCATTATTTGTTATTAGATTTATTTATTTATTATATGTATGTTATCTATTTATGTGTTATATTTGTGTATTTTATTATTTTTATAATTATATTGTATTTGTGAGTATTATTATATTTATGTAGGCAATTAGGTAGTTAGTAGTTTGTATATTTCTATTTGTTTTTTTATGTTAGTAGGTACCTGGTTAAGCACGCCAACCTAAGTTTTTTTACCTGTCATGGTTGACTGGTAGAAAATTCTTTTAGCATTAAGTCCTCCATTTGTACATTTTTCTTTTTGTGCAATAAAACAAACGGTGTCATATTGCGTCGTGTTGTAACGCTGCATCATCATTTATAATACTATTACTATAAATACGGGATTTATCACTTACCGTTTTATTGATGTTACGACCGAAGGCAAAAGGTGCCCAATTCTGCTAATTTATAAGAAAAAAACGATTATGAAGCCATACGATTATTTAACGATTATGATTGTTGTTCCTGTCATAAGCTGACAAATTGTGTTAATATAATACCAAAAAGTATCTATGGTGGCCATTTTGCGACGATACCATTGTCATAGTGAAGCGATTGGTTTAGTAGAATTGGGCTCAGCAGTGATGATTATGATGGCCGTCAATACAATACACGACAGAACCCCAACCACTACCCGTCTACTTACTCATTAGGTTTATTTTCACGGAACGCCACGTAAATATAATTCAAGACAAACTGGCGTTGTTTACGCTGACCGCACGGCACCAAGGATCGCCTATGCGCCAACAGCGCAACCGGCCTTCGCTTGGTAATTAGCAAATCTTGGTGCAGCAAGTGTAGATAGTGATGCAAGGGCTTCCGCCACTGCAGCAGCTTCCGCAGCAACCTCCGCTAGGGCCGCAAGGGCCGCAAGGTACTTGCACGCAATTATTTAATTTTACTATTGAACTGTAGTATTATGCAGATTATTGCTCTGACGGGCAGAACCGATCCACAACACAAGATTTGTAGACTGTTTACAACTAGTGGTTCGCCCCGAACTGAAATCTCGCGAGTAAGAAAAACGAAAAAAATGTTATTATTAATTTTTGACTATTCAAATAGTGTCACGATAATGCATATCGTGACACCAAATAACTTGACCGTTTTATTCAAATTACAAGTAACGGGAGTTCATGTTTATAAGTTACTGTTTTTTGGGGTAGAAAATGCAGTTATTCAGACTTTTTCCTATATTTGTGTCACTAAAGCTACACCCATACCAAATTTCAGTACTGAGGTCACTAGTGTACCCTGTGAATTTTGTCAAAATTCAGTTTTTATAATGGCTAAAAGCTCAGAAACTAAAGGCATAAACATAAAATTTAAAATGGGGTCGCGATGTACTAATGATGACCTTTATTTCGTCCCTAATACGTCTCATTTGGCCATAATGTCTCATTGTGATTTTTTTTTACCCCTCTTGAACCCCAATATCTCAATAACCCCCCCCCCCACATTTTTAGCTCATTTAACTACACCAGGATTGTGCTATCACTACCTACTCGTACCTATTTACCAAATTTCACGATTATATGATCGACGCTTCGAAAGTTATCCCTGGATAAACAAACATACATAAATACAACGCCGATTTGCCCACGTTAGTTTGGAGATATCGCATCAAAAACACCCTGTAAATAATAATTACACATAAGGGGCTCAGTTACATAAACCTGGCTTAGCTTAGTGGCATTTATAATTTCACAAATTCGCAAGAAATACATGCTCGTCGATAGCAAAATTAGCAATTTATTTATTTACTCTTACACTGAAGTTCAAGGAATTCCTTTGTCGTTACTTTCATCACAGTATAAATAACTATAATATACAGTAGTATAACATTCCAAAAAGATGGTAAATCTATCTAATTTTCTAATATATAAAAATCTCGTGTCACGATTTTTGTGGTCACACTCCTCCGAAACGACTACCGATTTTAATGAGATTTTTTTAAAGTATTTGTAGGGATGAGAATAGGTCGTAGAGAATTTTTCCCCCTCTTATCCCCATCCCCCATTTTTTAATCGCGATTTTAGTATTTTTTATGAACAATATCCGTATAATTTAACGGTCATTCATTGAGGTGAAGTCATTTACTTACATGAAGTGTCGCGTCACTTTGACAAGAGTGTTTTATATAGTTTTTACCCCTAAGTTCCCACAGGAACTGGAAATTTCAAGCATTTGGATACCGCGGGCGGTTCAGCTAGTTCTCGTTATAAAATCTTCTCAATTTCGTGTTTCGATTTTTATGGTAATAAATTTTAATTACTGGAAAAACTGTCTCTATGAAGTCACCTTTCAAATAATAAAATATTAAAGAGATATGAGATTCCATATCCGTTTGGGAGCTACGTTGCGACAGATACGACACATTCTCTCTCTCAGAGTATCGATTCCTTACTGGAGAAACATCTTGTTATGATTTTTTCATTTTCTTGTTTCGGTCCTTGCCAATATGGATTGTCTTGTGAAGATAGACACATAAACAAACAGACCGACAAAAGAAAGCCCCTTAAGCGTTGACGTTAAAAAATAATATAAAATGCTCGTGTTTTCAAAAGTCACATCTAGTGCGTCATAGTCAAACATTTTTTGTCTCATGTTTGTTTTACAATAGATGTTTAGTACAAAAAAATTTAGTCTAGGTTTTGAGTCCCGCTGAGGCACTACAATACAATAATATTGTTACACCCGAGGCTGTTACAGAATAAGTAATAGTTGGCATCTCGAAGTTTATACCTACTGTGCCACAGAATAGGTAGTCCTAGGTGTGATATATACCTACTACGTTATTACCTGCAGGTACGCAGAATAAGAAATACTAGTCTTGTTGAAATACCTACAAACTTCTAGTTCACGCCGGAACTACCGAGAATGTTCGAGAATGGTGTAGTGTGTGCGGTAGTAATAGGGCGTAGAGACGCCCGAAAAGTCAGTCTGGATTTGGCGATACGTGTGAATGTTTCGGTAACTTTTAGTGGTTCATTGTGCAAATTAGTGTGTTGCTATTACTTGTGATTAAGGTCGTGTATTTATCATTTTAGTGTTGAATATAACCTACAGCCCGTAACAATATTTTAATGCACTTATAGTATATAGTTAAGTAGTTGGTTCGCAACAAGTCACACCTAATCGTGTAAAGGTGTTACTCAGTGGATTTTTTTCCATCAAGTTACACCGTCATATTAATTGTAACAGTGGGAATCGTAACGCAGGGTTTTTGGGACTAATTTTTCAAGAAACCCAGCCAGCCCAGCGTAGTTCTTAGTGTCTGTACTGCCATTTTTCTTACTGTTCTGTGCTTACCTACAAATTGCGGTTACGATATAACACATAACTAAAGAGAGGAATATTATGGTAACATTTTAGTAACATGACGTGGTTTATTTGTGTATATTTAATATGTTAGGTATATTTAACACAAGTTGAAAATCTTGGAATTCTGTTGGATTAATCCAACTTCCTTTCTTTCCAACCTTTTCTTTTATCTATGGAAGATTTGTATAACAGCCAATATCACACACAATTACTAATATCACACACACTACGTATACCATGGTACCAACAAACAACATTCTGTGAACTCATATTTGCAGATCATGCAAACATTCGTCAACATCGAATCGAATAAGCAAACTCATAATGTTCTTTAACAGATTTTTCAAAAAAATTTCAAGGTCGACTCGTTGAAATTGACGGTCGTTAGAGCAGAAAGGTTCTCGAGTGGACCCCACCCACTGGAAAGCGCAGCGTAGGATGGCCCCCACTATATAGAAAGAAGACCTGATAAATGTTGCTGGGAGCCGTTGAGAGCAAGCCGCATAAGATCGATCTCTATGGAGGCCTATGTTCAAAGAAATTATGATGATGTTAACCAGAAAATACAAAATCTTACAAAAGAATGTAGGATGAAAATTTCGAAGTCAAGTATTTACTCCTTTGGACAAATCCCTATAAAAATAATGTTGGGTGAATGTACCCTTTATAGCCAGTTACGTGGAGGTGCTATGTTAAAGTATTCCAGAATTCAAATATTTCTAATCTATTCTATTCTAAAAAAGTTTATTTGTACCTTTTTATGAGCGTTGTTTGGCGAACCAAATATGTTGATATCTGTAGAGAAATTAAAGTGACCGATATAATTATATATAGATAGATCATAGGATTAGCAAGTTAAGACGACAGTAGGCTGTTTGGGTAGCAATTTTCGTGGAGACCACGCACTAGAAAGCGCATCCTAGGACGTCTAATAAGATGGAAAGATGACCTATATTTTTAGAAGAAAATCGATCGTTCTGGCACTTTACTAACTACCGGTCAAGAAAAGTAATTAACGATTATATATTTCTATATCACACACTGCCTTGACTCTCCCTGATCTACAGAAACCTGCGCACCATAACAGAGGAATAAATATTGGCAGATCATGCAAACATTTTCCACCTTACCAGAGATGCTGATGGATATTTGTGTACACACACGCTCTGATAATAAAGGTTCGAATAAACAAATAAAGGATATCCACATAAGCTCCACATAACCTCACCTTATCACCTTACCCGCGATAACTGCGCCTTTCCTTATCGCAGTTTCAACTCGATTAGAACAAAAGACGTTCCGTTTCACGGACGAATCCGAATCGCATCGATACGCGCTCATTTCCATACTATTAAACCTCGCTCAGGAAAATGAGACCGCGGTATGGAACGTAAATGAAATTTGCTTATCTAAGGGTCTTGCTTGTTCTGTATGTTTCATTTAATATGAATACACGTGGAAATTTCAGCTCCGATTTCAGGGTGTAGATTTTTGATTTTTTCCGGCATACAGAGTTTTGGAAAGTCATATTATGCAAAGCGATAAGACCGCCCATTGTACTATTTGCTTCATCACTTGTATTTTGTTAGTTATTTTTATTTTTATGATGAATAATTTAATTTTGAGTCAGTAGTAATTAAAATTAAATTTATTTTACACACACAAGACAGACCATAAAGAACATAAGTATACATAAATACACAGATAACACACAAAATGAGAAAGACCTAGCTGTTTTAGGTTTTTAGTGGTTGAAATACACTTACTCGGTCAGTGTGGAATACCCTCAATAGACTGTGCACCCAATTCGGCTGCTGCAGGTGTAACCCTATTATATGGGGGAAAATAGACAAATCGAAGACGCAATGCAAATGTGGTGCCCAGCTCCAAACAATGGCACACGTATGCCCATCCTGCCCGATGGGGGAACTGCCATGAACTAGCTGATATACTGGTCAAAATGGGTATGTTATGATATTGACACGAAAGAAGAAGACGAAGAAGTGGTCGAAATTGTTTTAGCATTTTGCTTAACAAAAATAATTTATTAAAATCTAAATGAATCCTAAAAAAAAATCTTACATAACCATTGAGTTTATGCCATGGGTGAAATTGAATTTTCACACCTACAGCTTGCTTAAAATACAAAAGGAGAAAATTCCAAAACAAAATATCCAGCAAAAATGCAAACTTTCAACCGTTTTCAATACCAGAGAAAAAGTTTTTCTCTCACCTAAAATGTTAAAAACGAGCTATATTTCACCAGAGGGAACCTGCAGTCGTTAAAAGCGGATTATTTTAGTAGTTTTCATAAACGCCGTCAAAAAAAAAACGCTGGAACTTTCCTGATATTTGCGTTCGCTCTACTCTGCAATCCCCTGGGGCAGGACTGGTCGTGTGGCCGTCGTAACTCCGGAATCCGAAGGTTAACGCACTTTCTGACAGGCGTGAAATATTAAAAAAACAAATCTGCCGCCCAACTTTTTTAATTTTTCGGTTATCAAATTGAAACATTTTGGCTGCCTAAACGAAATTGGAAATTGTATTTGGAAACGCGGATTACACAAATTGCGTTTTGAATGAAAGATATTGACCTATTTAGTGGTTCGCGCGACTCATTAATTTATTTTTAGCTACTATCCCGCGTTTCTGCAGACAATATCTTGCTGAAGTAAAAATACGTACACCAAAATTTTTGTTATTCGTTTCTTAGAAAAAAATTACCGGTTCTAAATGAAAATTTTAAAACAAACTATTTCAATTACAAGCCGTTCTAGTAGAAACAGTCGATACTCAGAATTCTACCTGTAAAACATTACTTGAACTTTTTTCACCACAATACTCCGACGCTGGCTGATAAATGAAATTTCACTGTGAGCTGACGGTAGGGCAATAAATGAAATAACATTGTACCGAACTTCGCGAGAAATACAGAGAACAAGTTTGGTGAACTCGACACTTTTTGTCATAACTCCTGGGAACCTGGCAAGTTTCTGACAAACGAGGCGGTTACGCTCTCTATGTCACACGTGCTGTGTAGGCAATTATGTCAGACACTTTTTATGGATCAAGCTGGCTCCATACAAACGTAGTATGGTATTTACAGTTTTGTATATAGCTAGATTCTGTAACAGTATTTTTGACGATCTCTGTGGCGCAGTGCGCGAATAGCCGGCTGAGACGCAAGAGGTAACGGGTTCGACTGCATGATCTATAGTGTAACTATTTGTGCAATATGTGAATAGATATTGAAGCAATATGTTGGCTCGTAGATTTTGACGGTGCACGGGAGCAGTAAAGGTAACTCTCTTTAAGGCCTTCTGCCAGTCTTTTTACACATGCAGTCTATGGACCAACTATACGCAGAAGACAATCAAGGCCCTACGCGTTCAGTATAATAACGCGTTTAGGATGCTGTTGGGGCTGCCGAGGTACTGCAGTGCATCAGGCGTGTTTGCAGATGCTCACACGGATGGTTTTCATGCCATTCTACGCAAGAGAGCCGCCTCGATGCTGTGCCGTGCCCGCGGCAGCGGTAACACTATCCTACGCGTTTTGTCTGATAAAGCTGACTGCCCAATATTGTGGCACCTAGTTTAGCTACATGTTAGAAAATAAGTTTTCAGTATTTATCTATTAATATATTTTATCATTATTTGACATGTGTACAATTTAATTTATTTTTATTTTAAATTTGATTTGCAATTTGTTTTGATTTAAATTTATTTGTCCTTTATCCTTATTTATTTTATATTTGTATTACTAACATAGATATAAACAAATGTAGTACCAACCATATATGGACATAATACTTGCGTCTGAAATAATTTTTATTGAATTGAATTGAATTTGTTCCGGGACTGGATGTTTTTCTATATCATCCTAGTCAGGTCATAAGTATTGTCACACAGTAAAAACTTTTCTTTTAGAATGCTGGCCACAAAAAAGTTTATAGAATTCGAATTTGGAATTGTTCATGAAAATAAAAATGTATACTTTTTAGAATTTTACTCATTTTTAAATATGGAGTGGACGCTTAAAGAAGACCGTGTTGCGTTGCATCGTTGCGGTTACGCGCCAATTCAAATTTTTGACATACTGAAAAATTTGAATATAACCAAAAGATTCGTTTATCGCACCATCAAACGATACAATGAAGACTCTAGTGTAGATGACAGGTCAAGAAGTGGTCGCCCTCGGTCTGTTAGGACTCCAGCAGTGATAAAAGCTGTGAAGGCTCGAATTCAAAGAAATCCCAAACGTAAGCAGAAACTGTTGGCCCTTCAGATGGGGTTAAGCAGAACCACGGTGAAAAGGGTGTTAAATGAAGACTTAGGGCTTCGGGCATATCGAAGAAAAACAGGACATCGTTTGAATGCTCGTCTAATGGACCTGAGACTGAAGAGATGCCGCGCTTTGTTGAAGCGGTACGCGTAAGCGGTACGCGGGAAAAAAATATCGGGAAATTCTTTTTCGGATGAAAAAAAATTTACCGTAGAAGAGAGCTACAACAAACAAAATGATAAGGTGTACGCACACAGTAGTGAAGAAGCAATCGTATTCCGCGTGTCCAACGAGGTCATTTTCCATCCTCGCTCATGGTATGGTTGGGAGTTTCTCATTGGGGCTTAACAGAGGTACATTTTTGTGAGAAAGGTGTAAAAACGAATGCAGTTGTGTATCAAAATACAGTCCTGACGAACCTTGTGGAACCTGTTTCTCATACCATGTTCAATAACAGGCACTGGGTATTCCAACAAGATTCGGCGCCAGCTCATAGAGCGAAGAGCACACAAGACTGGCTGGCGGCGCGTGAAATCGACTTCATCCGGCACAAAGACTGGCTCTCCTCCAGTCCAGATTTGAATCTGTTAGATTACAAGATATGGCAACACTTGGAGGAAAAGGCGTGCTCAAAGCCTCATCTCAATTTGGAGTCACTCAAGACATCCTTGATTAAGGCAGCCGCCGATATTGACATGGACCTCGTTCGTGCTGCGATAGACGACTGGCCGCGCAGATTGAAGGCCTGTATTCAAAACCACGGAAGTCATTTTGAATAAACTTTAGTGTCATAAGAATCTATGTTTTGTTAAGTTCATTTTGGTATATAAATGGTTACATAATGAATAAACTTGTTTCAATTATTTTATATTAAACATGTGACAGAATTTATGACCTGACTAGGTATAATATTTATCTACAAAAAAAGGAAAGCATAAGTATTATATCAGTTATCTGGTTGTCATAGTACAAGCTCTGCTTAGTTTGGGGCTAGATAGCGATGTGTGAAATGTCCAGCAATATATATATATATATATATATATATATATATATATATATATATATATATATATATATATATATATATATATATATTTAATTTTGCCGTTCATTTGCATTACGATCTTGAGATCAGCCAGCATCATTTTCATGTACATAATATATCATTGTCATGTGTCTACGAGTAGATTGGGCTAGATCTGAGAATACTTTAATGTACATAACAAAAGAAAAAAAATATAATTATTGTAAGTGTAATAATAAAATAAGTACTTACAATTACCAGTCTTAATGCTAAGAAGCAGTCTCTTCCAGACGATCAAATGAATTAGCTACAGTAAACGTTTAATTTTTGAAATCAAATAATACATAATTACATGTTTTTGTACCGTGTGTCCTCCGTAAATATTTATTTTCGTTCGCTCCGAATTAACGTACGGCGGGCTTATCGCTGTCATCAGTAACATTTGGTGCATTTCTACTGCGAGCTGGGGCTTTAATGAAGCTTTGGATCGAGAACAATCATTTGCATATGGGAGTGACGAGAGTAATCGACATTTCGACTGCTCTTACAGGTATCAAACTATTGAAGTCTTACATCTAATTGGTTTTGTGCGTCTGGACGAAGCGAAATGTGACCATGCACTTATTTAGGTCAACGAATATGCATTGCAATTCAGTAGGGCAATGAGTATCGTCCGTCTTGTGAACTGGCAGTTGAGCTATATGTAAATCATTTACAACGGCTAGTACTCGTAGGTGACCTTTTTTTGTGCGATATATGACAATAAAAACAATACCCTCTTTCTGCGCAGTTGGGTATAAAGCCTACGTCTCAAGCCTGGTCTTATTCTATCTATATACCGACCTGACAGACAGAGAGACGAGCTAATTTCAAATTTTGAATATTGGTATGGATGACGAGTAACAAGTAGCGTACTGTTTACACATCGCTCGCTATACGTCTCGTCATTCGACTCGTCACTCGCGCTTCTTTGTAAACTCTGTGTAAAACGTTTTAAGTATTACCTCGAATATTCTTTTTTTATATACATTATGGATTCGCGTTAGACCACGATCTCACATGATGGTATTTAAAAAATAAAACCTATTCACCTGTGACTAGAAAACCCTGGTTGTAGTTATCTGGAAACTAAGGCAAGGTGTTCCATTCTTTGGCGGTTCTCTGACGGCTTACTAGCAATCAGAGCGGTTGCATAACGCATTAAGTTTTTTATTTTTATTAATTATAGGCTAGCGTTTGACCACGATTTCGTCTGATGATAAACGATGATGCAGTGCACGATGGTAGACTCTTGCCTAGAAAAAACCTATATAGAATACGTATATTTTTCCAAAACATATTCAGGTAAAAAGCCTCCAGTAACTCACTGCAATTGAAAGAGCCTCTAAAAACAAACAAAATTCAACATTAATCTTTCACTAGGCTGCTGGATGCGTCTCTTGTGTCACATTTCAGCGCCAAGCGAAATCCAATATCGTAAATGTCCAACGTACCTCCAACTCGTGAACTAAGCTTTATTGCGTCGGGATAGAGTTGAAATTCAGAGTATTTTATGTTTTAACACGTTGATGCGAAATGTTGACAAACGTTGGTTAATCTTTGTGATGTTAGTTTCTATTTCTAAATTAAAGCCTTTGGCTAATAAACTGCATTGCAGTAATAATTTTTAGTATGAAAAAATGTACCTATTAAATACGAACTTATTATAAGGGTTTTTGTAAAAACACTATATAGTTTGAAGGTCTTCAGATTACACCCCTAGGAGGACAAAATGTTCAGTATTGACGATTTAGATACTAATCAATCTGCTAATTAAAAAGATCTAGGTGGTGTTGCTTCGTAAAAATTAGACGAATAGAATTAGCCTTAAATTTTGTAGAATTCAGGTATATTTTGTAGAAATTAACCCACAAACGAACAAAGCCGCTCAACAAAAGTGGGATATAAAAGCAAAGTGGTAAGTCCAGCTTGGATAAAGTGTCACTATACAAGTTGGACCACTTTAATATGTAAACGAATCACGCGAAATTTAACCCAGCAGGTAAAATTTACGCTAAAATGGTTTTAGAGAGTTTGCAGCAATGAAAACTTAATCGCTAGCTTTGAGTTTACTGCAAGATGAGATCAACTTCCGGCATTTTGTTTTTTTGTGTAGGTACCTACTTATTAACTTTTCTGAGGTCTCAGTATTTTACCATCTTCTATGGTGTTTTATTTTGGTACGTTGTGTCAAATTAATATTTTCATTTTCGTTTAGTTCGGACTATTTTTAGGATAACAGACAAAAACGGCTGCACTATTTGTCAGCAAACTTAGCTAAAACTATCTTACAAACACAAGATTTTTAATTACCATTTGGGAGCTGTGCTACGGATAGATGCTCAGACAGACGCTCAAACGGGCAAATTTTTATAACTCTTTACTTTGGAGAGTTTTTAATAACTTTTTATTTAACCTTTTTTTTATACAATCTGGAGATGGAACAAGCTTTTGTCCCGCCTGATGTTAAGTGTTAACCATAGCCTATAACAAATTATTGCCTCGTAGGTCACACACACACCTTAGAAACGTGCCCTACGATGCACTACCCTGCGTCTATCAACTAGAGGCATACAGGAGTGCCTGTTATATCATCGGCAACCAACCTTTAAACCAAAACACAGCAATGCTGCTTGGTGGCAGAAATAAAGTATAGATACTTATCTAATTAATTATATTCATTTGGTACCATTTTAAGCTAAGTAGTAAAAAATCTACTAGAATAAGTAGTATGTATACGGTTTTTTTTTTTCAAGAAAAAATAGCCGAAGATGAAAATGAATTCATCATAAAAGTGGGACATTGATTATTATATCTAGCATAACAGACATGAAGATTCCCGTGTGAGGTGCTATTGGATGTAAAAATACTATCCTTTAAGCTTAGTTTTTGCAGTTCGTATTTATTAAAAATAAAACCCTTCAAAATCTTATTACGGCCGTTACTAACCTACTATTCTGAATACATGTACGCGCCAAAAAACGACTGAAGACAAGCTGCTCGTATTTTAAATTTCCCACTACTGGGTAAGGGCCTCCTTCCATTTTTTCTATCGTCCTCCGTCCTGTGAGTCTATTATCCAAGTTTTTCCCTGGATTTTATGTTGGTAATCACGATATTGCCACAAACCTCACTAAATGTTTCGATGGCTACATAGAGAGCAAGGACAAGAAAGGCAAACTAGAGGCTCAAAGGCAGGCCTAACCTCCGGTAGTTAGATAGTCTGAATGGGCTATTGGAGTTTGAGGCTGAAGAGAAAGCCCAAAATAGACCCAGTAATAGATAGATAAATAGATAATTCTTTATTGTTACACCAAATTACAATAACTTAACCTAGAAAACTTAAAGATTAATATGGAGTGGTACAATGGGCGGCCTTATCGCTCAAATCGATCTCTTCCAGGCAACCTTTGGTTACCTGGTGTTACAATAAATACCTATTTAAGCAAGATAAAAAAATACCTAAACCTAAAATATACCTACATATACTTCCAAAAATAAGTATAACATACAAAATATATATACTTAAATATATATATATATATATATATATATCGAAAGGACATACAATGTTGGACGACCAACCAAAGTTATTTATGACGGCAAACAGGTTTTTGAAACAGCAACCACAAATTTTCTTGGAGTGTATATCGAAAACAACATGAAATGGCAATCACATCTATAATTCGTTCAAACGAAATTAAATCAATCTGCCTATGCACTACGTTCGTTAAGGAGGGTGGTTAACCAAAAAGCTGTAATTGTTGCTTATCATGGCAATGTTTCCTCAAGACTGAGATATTTTTTGGGGAAATGCTGCTAAGATCGATTTGTGGCTTGAAAAAAATGGATAGCTGCAGGCCGTACTTCACAAAACTTAATTTACTGACTTTAGCATCAATATACATTTATGAGACTATGATATATTTCAAACGTCATTCGAATATACCCCGTGTTTCAAGCGCACGAAGATGTGACTTTTTGCAATATAGGACTAACGTCTCAACGTCTCTTTTTAGTAATAGCGTATTTGTAATGTCCACCAAAATATATAATAAGCTACCAACTGACATGAAAATGTGCAAAGACTTTATGACATTCAAAGCAAAGCTATTTACATACCTAGTAGAGAGAATTTTTTGACGCTAAGGAATAATATTTAACATTTTTAAAAAATTTTGACATTATTTTCATTTCATTTGTTTCAATATATATTATTTTTATTAACAATTTAAGGCTTAGCATGATAATAGATTTAACTTTGTAAAATGTGTACGCCTAGTGCAGATCACAGCGCACTTAACATTTGTATCTAATATCTATATGTATATATAATATAAAAAACTAAAAATGTTTCTAATGGAAGCCCAAACACAACATAGTAACATCACTGTCGACCTCTCTTTGATCTAGTCATCCAATTACTTTTCTTACATAATATGTAAATATGTATGTATATATTATATAGGTACATATCTAAATCAATATATTTTAAATGGTTACCCATATTTATTTATATATTTACCTTCATAACCTTTGGATTCGTAAGCCATATATATATATATATATATATTATTATTTTAGAAAAGTATGTTTATGAAATTTATATCTACATTTTAATGAAATTGCACACCTTTTATTTATTTATTTTTATTTTACTTCGTCGCTGCTGCACTACCTTTTGCTCCCGGTTTCAGCTGAAAATCGGCGTTGGATGCACAACATCCAACATTATGCTGAGCTGAACGCCATTTTGGTACGCATACACATGAGTTGAACTGTCTTAATGGATTCAACTGTTCCTTATTATTGTTTCATGTGCCATTTTGTGTGTGCCAAATAAATGATTATTCTATTCAATTCTATTCTATCTCTCTACCTGTATTTCACAAATAAAGAAATTGAAATTGAAATTATTTACCCTAATGAAGCTGTAAGCTATAGCTAAGTAGAGTTTGTAGAATTCATTTTTAAGAGATATTTAACTAATCAGGCAAGGCCCTCTTGCGGCCGTCGAAAAAAGAAAGAAGGCAACTGTAGACAAACGCTTAACATACAAGATAATGCAGTAATAGATTAAAAAAAAAAAAAATGATCGCAGGATAAAAACAGTGTTCCATATTTTTGTTGATATCGATAAGTTCGTTCACTTAACCACCACCTTTTAACCACCTCCGTGGTGCAGTGGGCGAATAGCCGGCTGAGACGCAGGAGGTAGCGGGTTCGATTCCCGCCGCGGAACAAATGTTTGCATGATCTACAGATATTTGGTCCGGGTCTGGATGTTTTTCTATATATAATAAGTATGTATTTACAAAAAAAAAGTATATAAGTATCTATCAGTTATCTGGTTCCCATAACACAAGCTCTGCTTATTTTGGGGCTAGATAGCGGTATGTGAAATGTCAAGAAATATTTATTTATATTTCGGCAGCAGTCATTTAATAGCCTGCATTTAAAAACCCTGCGCGGTCGCTTTAGTGTGACATCATGGCATGCCTTGCTGCGACAGGTGTCAAGCTGGACTCCGGATTTAAAATGCCACGAAAATTCACGAAATGTGCTGAATGAAGCTCTGTGTAGCATTTAAAGTGGAAACAATTGGGGATAATAAAGAATTTACCATAAATATCTGAGTGAATTGGGAAAAGGATTTTTCGAAAGTGCTATGATTTACAGTATGATTGTTTTGAGGTGTTCAGGGAGTGGGGGAGGTCTAGCCGAATCTATCACGAGAGGGGAGGGACCTCAGCAAATGTTGCGTAATTTATTTTTTATTTTATTACTGTAAATCTAGATTACGCGAGAAGAAATCTTGAAATATTGAAGCCAATTGTGTTTTTTTAAATAAGTCAAACGCATTTATCCTATGAATACAAATTTATGAAAAATATTACGCGAGATAAAGGGCGGGGGGGTCGAAACAAATCTCGCGACATCTCACCAGGATGGTGGAATGTCGGATGATGGGAGGGGATCAAAAAATTGACAAAAACGTCTCACGTGGACGCCCCCTTATGGAACGGAAAATTTTGTGATTCGAATCATCTTATCTGTCGTTTTTTTTAAGACTTGATGGTGAACCACAAAACTTTAAGCGAATTGAGACTGATTGAGAAGATAATATAGCTGATGGATAAACCTATTCCTAAAATCCTAAATGCATATGGCCCTCCTGATGTTAAGTGGTAACCATCGCCTGTAACAAATAACCAAGTAGGTCATGCACCTTATCACCATGGATCATGCCTAGGTCATGCATTAACTTGAGGCATAAAGGTGTGTCTGCAATTTCACCGGCAACCATAGCCATCAAACCAAAACACAGCAATGCTGCTTGGTTGCAGAAATAGGTATGGTGGTAGTACTTTCCTGGATGAGCCCTTTCACAAGAAACTCTACTACTCAATAATATAAATACTGGATTTATCACGTACCGTTACATCGGTGTTTAGACCGACAATGTTTCGGTTCAATTCGTGAACCTTCATAAGGGTGAGTGCAATCCACTCCGAACAACACTGATAAAACGAAGTGAGAAATCCCGTATTTATAACAATGATTGAAATAAATCACGAAAGTTTCCTAAGTGAAACTACTACTCCTTGTGTGTAGGTGCGGTCTTTACTTCAACTTGCCTATCTATGTATGCCGGTCCTCCAAGTCTCTTCTCCTCAAAACACCTCAACACACTTCTAGCCGCTATGGTGGCTCATTCACCGTTTATGCGGTAAAAATTTGGAATGCCCTTCCTCATGAAGTTCGCGCTAGCCCATCTCTCAACATTTTCAAACGGAAAGTTAAAGAGCACTATCTTTCTCTGTAATTTTATATTATTATACATAGGTATATATTTATATTAGGTAGGTATATATTATTACTCCATATAATTTGTTTATTACAATTATAATATTATAACATACCTTGAGTATAGTTAATATTAGTTTTGGGTATATATATGTATTTATGTTTTTGTACACTCACCTACCTTTAAAATCATCTCTCTCTCTCTAGCCTCAAAGGTTTGCTGGAAGAAAACTCTTCTTAGGGTTAAGCTCGCCTTTGTACATGACCTCTATTTTTGTATTTTTAAATGTATTTTCTTGTATGCAATAAAGAATAAAAAAATATATGTCTTAAATGCTTCAGTTTTAAGTAATACCAAACATTTTGTTCAATTTCATTTTCAATTATATTAAGGTCACTGTTGATGTGACAATGCTTTAGTACCGTTTAACCTGGTTTCAGAATAAATTTAAATAAAAAAATTCTGTAAAATTTCATTGCATTTTTATGGCAGAGCTACGAGTAGATACAGTTATTTTTGTCTTCTTAAAATTACTTACATTTTGAAGAACAGTTTTAAAACGAGAGCACTAGTGGTGTAGTCGTTTGGATGGCTTTCGGTGTTCTGTATGTTCGAATTTTAATGGTATGCTAATATTTTACGAGAAATATTGGTGTGATTGCTCATTAGCGATAAAAAAAATATTGATATGAAACCAGCATTGAAAATTGTATTTTTAGGCATGCTGCTTGCAAACTGACTCTACTAAACATATTGAATCTATGCATAGCATTCACCAGAACATTTTTAAGGAGGCTTTTAATCACTTGTAAATTTTATACCAACTTTCAACCAAAAAAACACTTTAAAAACGCGCCATCCATTTAGGACTATTACTGACAGACAGGTAATCTATCTTTAAATATATAAAGTCTGGTTAGTTACACCATTTATAACTGAAGAACGGCTGGCTTTTGATGATCTTTGATTTGTTAGATTTGTCTCTGCCCCGAATAGCAGAATAACTATTAAAACATCGGAATGATTCACGCAAAAAAAAAGTTATGAAGTAAATTCATTTTCAATTCATATATACAGCTAATGATGGCCGATTGACAATTCAACCGGCGACATACATTTCCAGCCCGCGTCATATGCATGTCAGTCCGCGTTCTACACATCGTTTTTGGGTCGAACTACAATGAACAAACGAACAAACATTATATATAACCTATCGAAACATTGGTGCATAATTCTCATTGAAAACTGATACCAAAACAATCTTGATTTCATTTCCAATATCGGGTAAGCTGTCGCATAAACAACGCAAAACAAGAACAAAAACCCAGGTGAAACGCCAAACAGCACTTTACTACCAGTTTTATCGACAGAATGGTGGAACTTGCCGCATTATTTACCTACTTCTGCCGTTAATAGTCCGTACAACTTGTAAACAAAACTGAACTTGATTTATGCGCACTCTGTTTTTGCGAGAATAGTGCAGCTTGTTTGCGTGAAGAAAATTTTAGGGTATTGTACTGAGGTTCTGAATCTGCCTAAGCTTTTCGTGATAAAAATAGAGTTGGTCCAGCTGGCTGTAATCATTTACCATTTCTGTTAATGTTAACATATATTGTCCTAATATTGGGCTAAGGCTTCCCGGCTTTTAATGCAATCTTGTGCCTTCACTTCCTAGTCCCAAGGCGTTCACCTCATCCCGCCCCCTCCGGCGTAGCTTGGCGTTGCCTCAGGGCTCCACTTCGTGGCGATATTGGCCAACAGCTTATCCGGCATGCGACAAGTGTGGGGTGGCCCAATCCCATTTCAATTTGGCAGCTGTCTCGGCGATTTTGGTTTTGCTAAAAAATTGGAATTCAAAATACCTTAAAACAAAAGTAAAAAACTCTAGTTCACAATTTAATTACAACTTTTGTCAACAAGAAGTCTTATTGTTGCTTATAATTCAAAACTTCTAACAAAGTGTACTTTGGTAACTTTTCATTTAATTAACTAAATGTTTATATTTATCCAGGGACTCTTATTTGTTTATAGAAAATGAGTTCTCAAAGATGTGTCAAAACTTTGAGTTATCTGGAACACTGAACGCGGTGTAAGCCGTCGCGGCACGGTGCGGTGCGGTGACCGCAACTGCTGAGTTTTTTAAGCATCTATATTATCGCCCCGAACTGAGATCTCGCGAGTCTCCCATAAAAACAAAAAAATATGATTTGTAATCTTGGACTATCAAAATAGTACCCCGAAATGGATGCCAAAATTACTTGAACTTCAGTTTCATTCAAATTACAGGTTATGGGAGTTCATATTAATTGGTTAAGCTTTTTTGGGGATAATAATTACAGTTATTTTGGTTTTCAGACTTTTTCTTACATTTGTGTCACTAAAGCTACAAACATACCACATTTCAGCACTGTGGGGTCACTGGTGTACCCTGTAAGTTTTGTCAAAGTTTAGTTTTTATTATAGAAACTACAAGGTTTAAACTAAAAATAGAAACGGGGGGAAAATTTACTCAAAAAGATCTTTTATTAAACATACCATTTGACCGGATAGTCACATTTTGTTTTTTTTTACCCTCTTGAACCCCAATATCTCAACAACCCCCCCCCCCCCACATTCTTAGCTAATTTAATCACACCAAAATTTTGCCACCACTACCAACCTATGTACCAAATTTCAAGATGATCGGATAAATGCTTCAAAAGATATCCTCGGACAAACAAACATACATATATACATACATACATACATGATTTGGAGATCTCGCTTCGCTCGATCAATGAAGGAAGACACCGAACGCGACTTGGTTCTTATTTTCCAAAAAGCTCGATAGCTAGACCAGCAGACTCGTGCAAGCTTTCTTATATTCAGTTAAACATATTGACATTTCCTTATATATTGACATTCCTTGTTCGCATCGCATCATTTTTTTTATACCACTATTGGCAAATATGCATACAGCCTACCTAATGGTATGCGCTTACCTTAGGTGTTTTTGTGTGGCCACCGCGAGACATACAGGTGAAAAGTCTATAATTTGACCGGCAACTAATCCTTCAAACTGGGACATACTCATGCGAGCATTAGATAGATAGATAGATAGATAGATAGATAACTCTTTATTGAATTACCACACAAACAGAAATAATACAAAAATAAATATAAGGCTTGAATAAATAAGGCAATACAATGGGCGGCCTTATCGCTACATTACTGCATTACTGCATTACATTAGCATTACTGCTTGGTGGCAGAAATACTCGTAGGTGGTAGAAGTTTCCCCGGCGAACTCTATTGTAAAGAGTTGTACTACTACAAATTTTACAAATTTTTTACATATTTTAAATCGGTACAGGTGCGGGACGGTTTCTAACCGCACAGCACCGTCCCGTACCGGGTTCGGTGTGTCCTTAGTTTAATTTAGAAGTCACTCAACGTTAAATTTAAGTTGATACTTTTTCATTAATTTCTTTTGAAACGTTATTAATTATATTGAACTAACGTAATCAATCAAACAATTTTTCTTAAAATGATCACTTTTAGATTCAAGTTAATCTTATAAAAAGACTTTCTGAAATTACTTTTATATTATACACTTATTTTATCTCTGTGGCCAGGTGGGTGTATAGTCGACTGGGGCGCAACAGGTTGCGGGTTCGAATCTTACTGCAGGATACCTATCTCTGATACGAGTATGATGATGAGTGAGATAAATTTATTCGAAAGCGCATTATCCTATTATTTCGCTAAAATATTTAATTTCTGCAACGTACTCCACTATGGATTTAAAAATATTTGTAAAGCACTTCGTGCAATTTTAATTATTCCAACCTGCAATAAGGCTCTCAAAGGGGGCGAAAGGCTTCATAATTGCATCCGCCATTAATTAATAAATAACTCCACAGCGATTCAGGTCAGTGGTGGCGGCGTGCCATAATTTCTTCCTAGGCAGGAATGACTATTACTCTGTGGCAAGCGGCTTTTGTGCCTAGTAAAGAAACCCCAATCTAAGCAAAACTTACAAATAGCTTATAATACTTATAAATATCTAATACTATGTGTTTTGTTATGTACGAACATAAAGAAAACACGGGTAGGGGTCATATTGTTGTGAAATATGTTATTTTCAAATTCTATAGAAAATTTAATTTTCCAAAATCTTCGAAACAGCCTGTATGAAATAAGTTAACAAATCATATTTATTCATGTTGTAAGTAGATACCTGTTAATCTGATTAAGTGGCCTCGTCGCAAAGGCAACTGTTTATTGGAAATGTATCGATTACTAGATAAATATTCAAGCTACCGGTATTAAAACCACCTCTTAAATCAGTTATATATAAAGATCGAGCTATATATAATATAATTCCGGATGTGTGTTTTAAATAATGTAGAACATAACAAACCAGGTTGTATACCTCCGCCTTACTTACCGAGGTTGTATACTTGACGACCTCCGTGGCGCAGTGGGCGTATAGCCGGCTGTGACGCAGGAGGTAGCGAGTTCGATTCGGGAGAATTTTTCCGATATGTTAACAGTTATTCTGTTAGGGCGGAGACAAATCCAACAAGTTAAAGATCATCAAAACCGGTTAAGTTCCTGAGTTGTAATTGGTGTAACTAACCTGACTTTTTTTTATATATACTTTCGATTATTATACAGCCATATACATTTACCTACAGGCAGCACGTTACCATCACCTACCATTGATCAATAGCATACTTATCAGGATAATCTCACTTGTCAAGCATGTAATTCCCCTGGGTTATTCCCATCATCCCGAACTCTCGTACAAATATAATCAACAACGGGAAAGCGAGGGAATATACATATTATTATAAGCCGTAAGGTAAATTGAAAACAGCATATGCTTCATGTAAATATGTAAATCATGTAGGCAGTGAAAAATAGGAATGGCTGCATCACTTTATCATAAAGACACTTCTATAAACATGTTGTTTTAGATAGCTAAAAAAAACATCATCACCATCATCATCCGCCCACATTAGTCCACTGCTGGACATAGGCCTCTCCCATTTCGTGCCACTGAGCCCAGTCTCCGGCTCTTCTCAGCCAACTTCTGTCCGCCGGCTTTCTTAAGTTATCACTCCACCTAGCCGGGGGACGCCCCACACTGCACTTGCCAAGACGCGTTCTCCACTCAAGAACTCGTTTACACCCCCGGTCGTCGCTTCTCCGGCATATATGGCCAGCCCACTGCCACTTCAGTTTGCTAATCCGCTGGACTGTTGGTGACCTTGGTTCTCTGTCGGATAATCTCGTTACGAATTTTATCCGAAAGAAAATTTCCATTGACTATATAACATAAACATGTTGTTTAAAAGTCCTTAAATAAAAGAAATAAAAAAAGCCCCATGATGACCTCCTGGGACCTGCCCCCATGTGCTGACTGGGAAGATATATCATAAGGAGCACGTCAGAGGCAAGCCTAAATACTACGTTTGACACATGCCCGCTCCTTGCAAATAATATTCACGTGACCGGTTGCAAACTTACTGCTCGTTTATTATACTAACCAATGATAAAAGCATTTCAATGCAATTCACAAACACACGTACGCCATCATAAATACAATGCATGTAGAAACACGCTATCGAAGCAATTACAGTGTGTGTTACACACATATTGTGTGTATAATCTACTTAAAATTTTCTGTACCGAATATTAAAGCGGATGGTATTTTGAGTTCTGATTAGCGATAATAACGATAAGTAGACTGATTACATTTATTTAAGCAAATTAGATGATTTTTGCGCGTCAAATCGTGAAACCACTTTTGATAGGTACGTATCTAAATAAATAGACCAATCCAACAAACTATCCAATGAATTGCCAGTTACGGAATCGACGCTTACAATCGAAGCGGTGATCGGGCTATTGAAGTGATACAGCTAATTTGTTTCTTAGCTGTACCACATCACATTCCTCACGGTTCTTTACCGTGATTTTATTTTTACGATTCAAGACCTAAATATGCAAATAAGATAAAAAATGATATCAATTTTGAAATGATACCGTAATTTATGAAATACACTTATTCAGGAGGGAAATATTGTATTTCAATTCTAACAAGTCGTTTAGGAAATGTTAATATAATAATAATGAATGAGAAGGCAGGTAATTATGAAAAAAAACAGACAAGTGCGTGTCTAACTCACGCACCCTGGGTTCCTTAAAAACATATTTTCGTATGTAACTACAATAACCTTTTACGGATTTTTTCCTTTATTTGTACCTTGCTTCTTGATAAATTTCAAGATTCTAGGTCAACTAGAAGCAAGCACCCTAGACTAAAGTCTTTGATGATCTGTGAATTTCCGCTAGCACCTACTTTACTTCCTTACTTATCTATTAATTTAAACCCCATTTCTAAATCTTAATTTCAAAATTTTCCCATTTCTAAATTTATCCAGGGATACTACGAGTTAATCAAGAGCATAAACATACATTTTTTTATTGATGATAGCCAAGCGCTTGACCACTACCTTAGCTGATGGTAAGTGATGGTGAGATCGAAGATGGAGCACGCTTGCCTAGAAGGAACTTATTCACCCTGGGCTTGAAGACTCCGAAATCATACTGGTCCGGAAAAACATACACCGGAAGTGAGTTCGACTCCTTACTTGTGCTAACAAGAAAATTTGTTGCTAACAGTAAAGTAACTGTAGAGAAAGATTTAGTCATGAGTCATTTATCGGAACAAAGAAGACACTTGTCGAACGTCTCAAGCACGGCGATTGCGAGAGTGAACGGGAAGAAACGTTGTCGACACTTCCTCGACAATAGTCTACAACGTCGAGCACGATAGCCATCATTTTCTCTATCTTTGACATTTAAGGATAGACAACTTCCTTCTGAAATTGTCTAGATCTTACGATGCCTAGACAACACTGTCTTCTCAAGTTGTCTCTTTCGCACTCTTCTCAATCACGCGCTTGCCTATAATTTTTGGTTAGATATTTAATTAATTATATATACAACGTACGTTGCTATAAGCAGAATATGTTTCTCTTGTCTAGGAATAAAACTTATTGAAAGACAATTTCGGAAGAATCGACAGAGAATCGAATAGAATAATGCTTTATTGTACATCTCACTCAAATTTTAAAAAATATATAAAAAATCAAATAACAATACACGCAGAAATACAAGTTGCGGTCAGAGCCTTGTTGTCTCTTCGAAGAGTAGATACTTCTCGGTACGTCTGTTTGTCCGGTGGTGGAAGGGGAAGGAGGGCTATGGGCATGAAGATTTTGCGCGATTACCAAAATGAATCTTGTATAAAATATACATACAAACATACGCGCAATAAACAGAACTCCACTTTAGACAGCCAAGCAAAAATATATCTTATTATGATCTGTTATTTTCCCCAAGTACTGTATTTCCCCGTGGATGCTTCTAGGTTGAGTTTTGTCCAATTACACGTACCGTCTGATTTATTGTCTAGTCATATTCTTCAATTCTTTGTTCCGGCGAGTAATAATGCCGGCGGAAGCTGTGACAATGTCTTATTGGTCTCATTTAGGGAGTTATGCGTATTTGTGTAGGGATGACAGGCGGGATGACTCGGGCGGCGTGTTTGATAGGAGATGTAGGGTTATAACAAAATATTGTATATAGGTTTTATGTTTTGAGTAGTCATGTAACTAGTGGTTTGCCCCGAATTGAGATCTCGCGAGTCTACCATAAAAACAAAAAAATATTATTCGTAATCTTTGACTATCAAAATACCCTGTGAATTTTGTCAAAGTTTATTTTTTAATATGGATAACAACTCAAAAACTACAAAAACTTTTCTAAAAATAAAAACGGGGTCGAAATGTACGAAGACCTTTCATTTTTTTGACGTCTATTTTGACCTAATAGTCTCATTTTCATTTGTTTTTACCCCTCTTGAACCCCAATATTTCAACAACCCCCCAAAATTTTTAGCTCATTGAGTCACACCAAAATTGTGCCATCATTCCCTATATAACAAATTTCACGATGATCGGATAAACGCTTCGAAAGTTATCCTCGGACAAACAAACAAACATACATACATACATACAACGCCGATTTGCCCAAGTTGATTTGGAGATCTCGCTTCGCTCGATCAATTGGTTAAAGTCTTATTTAAATTAATTTATTTATTAACCGACTTCAAAAACAGGCGGAGATGCGGATTCATCAGAATCTTTTTTTTATGTATGTTCCCCGATTACTCAAAGACGGCTGGAGCGATTCGAGAAATTATCTTTTTGTTTAAAAGGGTATACTTTTTAATACAAAGTCAGGATCTGATGATGGGATCCCAAAAAATCAAGAGCACCGCTCAAATTTTATAGGGATGCCATTCAGATTAATGTTTGTAGGTACATCAGAAATCCATCATTTATCAACCGATTTGAAAAATTATTTTTTTGTTGAAAGGATAGGATAGGATATTGGTCTCATAGAAATTTCATCATAATCAGTTCCGTAATTTGGTTAAGTTGTTTATATTTTTGTTAAAAAGCTACTTGTTGTTAATAAAACAATTAACTAACTATATTTGAATTACAATCATAATCTTATACATTATACATAATAATAATCAATAAAACTAATATAATTAAAAATACAGACAAATACACTCCATTACAATTATACATTACAATCATTACAATATTAGGTATATATTATTTTAAAAGACAAAGCCAAAGAGTTAGTAAAAATGTTTTTTCATTAAGTAATGTATGTACGTACCTAAGTAAGTAAGTAAGCGTCACATTAATTTGATCCTTAATAATATTACTGTATAAGGGATTTAAAGTCTGTGCTAATATTATAAATTCGAAAGAATAATACTCTGATTTGTTACGTTTTCACAACTAAACAGCTTGACCGATTTCAATGAAATTTGGTACATATTATGTATTATGACCGGGATCGAGACATAAGTTAATTTTACCCGACTGTGCAGGAGGGTAATGTTTTTATTGACAAACGACGAGTGCAACACATTCTTTTAAAACTATTAAACTCACTTGTACACACGGCTACACATCAAGCTATACATTCCAGTCTATGCTGACCTTTCATTGTAAGGAAAACCTACACAATGCGAGGTCAGCTTATACTGGAAATGTTTAGCTTGAGGTGTAGCCGTGGTTACGACTTGAATTTTAATGCGTTCTTATGGTCTAAGAGCCGGTGAAGATCGACCTTCACCGATCTGATAACCAGATGAGACATATTTTTTATCAAATATAATTTATAAACAAATATGCCTATAATTACTTGCCTATCTAAAAGTGCTATCTAAAAGTTTTTAGCTAGGCAACAGTACTATAAGTATGATTTTTTGCAGGCAATGATTTTGAAATATGACTGATTTTGTAATAAAGTAATTTAAAATTTGATATAACTTTCGATAAGTTAGCAGAACGATGGAGTCACCTATATTGCCTTACCTGTTCACATCGGCTTGCCAGGTAGCTATACACAGAAATGAGTAGGCAAGCCTACTGAGGCATATTCTGTGTGTTAAAAACTAACAGTGAAATAAAATTAATTTGTTTATCAAAAGAATGAAAGTGATGAAAAAAAAGTCGATTAAAGTTAATTTAATTCAAAATAGCCATGAGCACTTTTAGATAGGCAAGTAATTATAGGCATATTTGTTTATACATTATATTTGATAAAAAATATGTCTCATCTGGTTATCAGTTCGGTGAAGGTCGATCTTCCACGTCTCCTCTACTATTAGTACCTTTTTAGTTATTTGTAATCTGACATTTACGAAAGCAACCAATATTTTTAAAAATATTACAAAACTTTAAAAACGACGGGACTTTAAACCTTAGATACACTAGGGGGCATTTAGTCCCACAACATGACACTCAATCTACGTGTTGCTGCAACAGTGCAAAGTGTCCCATAACAAGTTCCGCAACATTTTACGTGACGCGGGACATGTTGCTCCCGCTTCGAGAACGAGCGCACGCGTCCCGCGTCAGTGTCGCGCCATTTGTTGCCGAATGTAGTCGTGTGCGCAATGTGCCTCTCAACATGTATGTAGTGTGGGGAAACGAAACCGTGCTTTCGCTTACGTTTCACTCTTGCAATAAGTATCTACGCAGCACTAATCGCCACAACCTCCTCGTGCGATATTTCTATAAACTGACTAATTTTTGAGCAACATGTTCCGCAACATGTCGCTCCGTTTGTCCCCTAGTGTACTCGAGCTGTTAGCGACGCGAACCTATACCTACTTACCGAGGTCTTAGCCAAGTTACAGTCGATTAGCGATGACGCTAGTCGATACGTCCGAAAATGTATGGGATTTGACACATGCTATAGAAATATTACGTCATTCAGCGACAACAAATGTATGTAGAAGTCGAATAGATTCGTGGCGAATGACATTTGGCTACGGGCCCTGGTTGTTTTTACATTATATAAATAAATACTAAATAAATATTGGTTGACATTTCAAACAGCGCTATCTAGCCCCAAACTAACCAGAGCTCGTACTATGGGAACCCGATAACTGATAGAATACTTATATACTTTTTTTTAATGTAAATACATACTTGACCTCCATGGCGCAGTGAGCGAACAGCCGGCTGAGACGCAGGAGGTAGCGGGTTCGATTCCCGCTTCGGAACAAATGTTTGGATAATCTACATGTATTTGTTTCGGGTCTGGATGTTTTTCTATATATTATAACTATGTATTTACAAAAAAAAAAGTATATAAGTATTCTATCAGTTATCTGGTTCCCATAGTACAAGTTCTGCTTAGTTTGGGGCTAGATAGCGCTGTGTGAAAAGTCCAGCAATATTTATTACTTATAATATATAGAAAAACATCCAGACCGGGTAGAAATATTTGTAGATCATGCAAACATTTGTCCCACGGTGGGAATCGAACCCGCTACCTCCTGCGTCACAGCCGGCTGTACGCCCACTGCGCCACGGAGGTCGTCATTATAATGTGCAAGGTGCGTACTTTCGTCGAACTGTTCTTTATTTGGCCAGCACACGATTGTTTTTCGCATATATAGTGGCTTCATTTACCCAAAATGCTGCATACTCAACATATATACCTGCAACGCCTTCACGAGCCTTTATAGCTGTTAGGAATCATTTAAAAAAAAACTTTGTATAATTTCAACGCATCACAAACAACACTTTGTTGTACCACGCCACAGAGTTAATAAAACCACTAGAAAACAGAAGGGGAACGCAAAAAGTAAAATATGAAAATCTCGTTAGAACGGCATTGTCCAGAAGCTTACATAGTCTTATTTTGCATGCGTATCCGAACGTCGAAAATAATTGGAAGTTTTTGTTAGACATTTTTGTTAGACCATTCTAACCACACCAAGCAAAATTAGACGTAACTAAAGTTATTTAGCACTACTTATACTTGATATATTATTTAGAAAACTTTCGTGATTTATTTCAATCATTGTTATAAAGACAGGATTGATCAAGTACTGTTTATCGATGTTTCGAACTGTAGGTATATCGCCTCGCACTACGCTCCGCGGCCCTCTGCGCGTTAGGTAAAGTACCCGGTTAGGTTTTTCATGTATTCTTAAAAGTATTTCAGTAAATCAAACTCAAGTCTAATCAAAGTGTAGTAGAACTCCTTGTGAAAGGGCTCGCCTGGGGAAGTACTACCACCATACCTATTTCTGCCATCAAGCAGCATTGCTGTGTTTCGGTTTTAAGGATATGGTTGCCGGTGAAATTACAGGCACATGAGGCTTTACTCCCGTATGCCTCAAGTTGATGGACGCAGGGCAGTGTATCGTAGGGCACATTTCTATCGAGCGTGACCTACGAGGCAATTCTCTGTTGTAGGCGATGGTTACTACTTAACATCAGGTGGGCCTTAAGCTTGTTCCATCTCCATGTATAATAAAAATAAAAACAAGTTTCTTAACAACAAATATATATTATCCTTGAACAACTTACACTTCAAAATACGTCCGTATGGGGAACTTACAGTAGTGAAACCCCATAAACTTTCTTACGCAAACTGCTTGAGCATTCTATTGGATTTCTCTTACTGTCTGAGTGTGACCAAATTGGGATTGGAATGTAAATACAACACGGAAGTTCAGAGTTGTTCTGCGACCAACTAACGCTCTTAGCAATGAGATACACAGCTGAGTAGACTGATGAATAAAATGTATTAACAGCATGTAAATTTAAACGTATGGTCACAAACGTATTTCACTATGGGCCTCAAAAGACGCTCACGGTCGCTCAGCGTGCTATAGAGAGCGCTATGCTTGGTGTTTCTTTACAAGATCGAATTAAAATGAGGAGAATCGTAGACGAACCAAAGTCATCGACATAGCACATAGGATTAGCAAGCTGAAATGGCAGTGGGAGGGCTCATAGCTCCAAGAACTGATAGCTGTTAGGGCACAAAGGTTCTCGAGTGGAGACCACGCACGGAAAACGTAGCGTAGGAAGAATTTTCTCGATCAAAAATAATTCCAGTCATGTGCAAAACTTACATTAAGCCGCTATACTATAAATGAGAGAGTGTAAGTTTGCACCTTTGCACAGTCCCACTAATATTATAAACGCGAATGTTTGTATGGTAACGGCTGAACTGATTTCGATGACATTTGGTATGTACGTAGATTATAACCTGGATTAACACATAGGCTACATTTTGTTGACAAACAACGCCTGCGAAGCCGTTAGCGGAAGCTAGTTATTTATATCTAAGTAACGCAATTAGTGCTGTGTTTTATACAATTTCTTTAGGTTCTCGCTTTCGTGTCTCGAATTCGCACTACGCGTATTTTTTCAAGAGAAAACGCGGGCAGCAAGAAATTTGTAAAAAGGTTTTTAACAGATCTATTGCTTCCTGAAAAGCGATAGAAACAACTGCAGGTCGAACTGATTATACCTATTTAAAATAGACTAAATCACTATTTCGTATTTCCCTGTTTTCTCCTCCAAAACAAAACCGATGGTAGTTTTTTCAAAAATAATATTTAAAAAAGCCTTGGCTATGCCTCTATTTTTCTTTTTTTTTAATTCGTCAAATTTGTTAGCTGGACGTCTGATAACGGAGGCAAAACTGATCAATTAGATTAGATTAGATAATTCCTTTATTGCACACCATTAAATATAAACATATAAAAGAAAATACACTTTTAAATCATAGGTACAATGGGCGGCCTTATCGCTAAAAGCGATCTCTTCCAGGCAACCTTTGGATGGACGTAAATCCGATATTATTAGAAAAAGTATATATTACAATTTATAAAAAATATAGATAAAATAAAATGCATACTTATAATATATAAGAGCCCATGACCGGCTACCTGTATGTATTTGACCAGACCTGAGTTTTTGTACATTAAGGCCCCTATACCTACCATACATAAGTAGGGGACTCACTAAGCTCAAAGTGGTGGACGCGTCGAGCGCTCAGGTAAGACAGGTATCGATTTTTGACTAATTTTAAATCCATTTGACCACGTCTGCCGTTTTAAAATTTGAAAATATATTATTATTACTATCGGAAAATAAGAATGGCAGACCATTATCGCGCACTTTATTTTGTGGCAGACAATTTTGAAAATGCTAAAAAAATAAAATTTTGAAAGTATTTGACCAAATCTGCCGTTGATATATTTTATTTATTATAGTCTTAAAAACTTATATTGAACACGGCAGACGTCTACATTGCGTACACACATCAACAAATAATAAAATCTTAGCTACTATCCGGCCAGATGTATATGTATTCCGTTCACTGTTTTACATCAATGTAATTTACTTTATCACTGTATTTAGAGAAATTAATTGTTTTTCTATTCTATATACTAAACTTCATTAGTTAGATGAGAAATAAGTAGATTTTTTATGGAATCATAAATAATATGGTATAATGCTTTTAAAAAGATAATTCGATTACTCATTTAAATTTTTTTCTTTTTATTTGTTAAGAAAAAATTGAAAAGTGTTAAATGAGTTAAAAAAATATATCATGCATGCATTACAATATATATATATATATATATCTGTAGCGGACGCCGAGCTATAGATTAAGTTAGGAAAATGTTACGTTTAATTGCCCTGTATAGTATAGAGATTAGAGGCGAACGATAGGGTTGCTGCCGCCGAACTGGGCGCGGCAGCCGGGTTTTTTTTTTTTCGAATGGACTAATCTCGCTGTTGGCCTCTGAGGCCGTGACAGCTTAACCGAACTTTTGGCGAGCGCAGATGGCGCTCAGCCCAGTAAGTTTTTTAGGCAACTAGCGCAAGGGCACCACTTAGGTACGAACCTCGGCTTGGGCTGTTGCCGGGATGGGGATAGGAGAGAAACGCCCGGGTACATGTTTGTACCTCGTATAGGCGGCGACTGAAGGGATTCGTCGACCTCGCCGGCGAGATCGGTGTTTCTGTGAAGTGTTTACTCTGTCTGATGTAGATGACTCACCTTCCGCATTAGCGGAGGTGATTTCGTCATCCGGGTCTCCGAGCACGTGTCTCGGACGACGGAGGATTTATACTCCCACACTTATCGGATCGGCAGTATAATATTTATAGTGTGCGAGCGAGAGGGCGCGACCCGTCCCTCTCCCACACTATCGGATCAGCAATATTATATTGCAGATACCGGCCTATAAAGGCAGCGGCGCCCGCCCTCAAAATTATTCAGCATTAAGACTTCGTCTAGAACAGTTCAAAGAAATAAATATTAATTAACAGTGATCGAAGGTTTACTTTCAACAACATACAGTCCACAACAGTTTAGTCCTTCGAACCCGGATCAGAACCCGGATCAGAATAGTTTGGTCCTACGAACCCGGATCAGAACCTGGATCAGAGCCCGGATCAGAACCTGGATCAGAACAGGAATATTTCGACGGATTGAAGAATTGAAAAATCGACGACGTTACCATGGTGGTAACCCGGAGCCAAGCGGACGCCGCAGACCAGGAGCGTCGCGACACGGAACGTCGCGAACTGGAACGCGAGCTGCAGGGAGAAGCCGGAGCCGATCTTCAAGCCATCGAACAAGAACGAAGGCGAAGGCTATCGCTGGATCCACCTGCGTCACCAAACCCACGAGGCGGTGTCGCGATCGAACCAAGGCCTACGAACGTGGCCACCGATGACTGTGCTGGGGGTGCCAGACCCCGGTTCCCCGCACAATCGGTACGATCGACCGCAAGCACTACCACGAGGACACGGATGGTGGAGCTGGAGGCTGAAGAAAAGTTAGCCGCCCTGCGAAGAAAGGAGCTTCAGATCGAGGCAGACCTTATTAGGAAGTGGTTGTCTGTGAGCCTAGCAGTCATTCAGGATGACCAGGAAAGCCTTCACGGTGATAACGGAACCGATCATCATCAGAAGGTTGACGCCTGGCTCCAATCGAACACCCTTGATGCGCGAAGGGAACGACGGGACGTGCCGAAGTCCGGAACCAAGGACGACCGACACCTAAGGTTCAACGTGACGGACAGATCAACCACTCCCGTCAGATCAAGAAGTAATGTTGACGCCTTGACCGAGGTCATGGAAAAGCTGGCCAGACCCAGGATCAAGTGTCCTGACTTGCAACCATTCTCCGGAGCTTCAAATGAGTGGTTGGCATTTAAGGCCGCCTTTCAAGATTCAACAACAATATACCGGCTGACACTGGCAGAAAATCTGCAGCGGCTAAGAAGCTGCCTGAGAGGAGAAGCCAGGGAACTGGTGTCTGCCCTGCTGTGCACTGCAAGCAACCCGGACATCATCCTGAAGACGCTCGAACAATGCTTCGGGCGACCTGAGGCCATCATCGACCGAGCCTTAGATGACCTCAAGAGGTTGCCGAAGCCAGGATCATCGTTCGCCTCTAATCTCTATACTATACAGGGCAATTAAACGTAACATTTTCCTAACTTAATCTATAGCTCGGCGTCCGCTACAGATATATATATATATTGTAATGCATGCATGATATATTTTTTTAACTCATTTAACACTTTTCAATTTTTTCTTAACAAATAAAAAGAAAAAAATTTAAATGAGTAATCTAATTATCTTTTTAAAAGCATTGTACCATATTATATTGATTTTGATTGATTTGATTGATTATTTATGATTCCATAAAAAATCTACTTATTTCTCATCTAACTAATGAAGTTTAGTATATGGAATACAAAAAAAAAATTAATTTCTCTAAATACAGTGATAAAGTAAATTACATTGATGTAAAACAGTGAACGGAATACATATACATCTGGCCGGATAGTAGCTAAGATTTTATTATTTGTTGATGTGTGTACGCAATGTAGACGTCTGCCGTGTTCAATATAAGTTTTTAAGACTATAATAAATAAAATATATCAATGGCAGATTTGGTCAAATACTTTCAAAATTTTATTTTTTTAGCATTTTCATAATTGTCTGCCACAAAATAAAATGCGCGATAATGGTCTGCCATTCTTATTTTCCGATAGTAATAATAATATATTTTCAAATTTTAAAACGGCAGACGTGGTCAAATGGATTTAAAATTAGTCAAAAATCGATACCTGTCTTACCTGAGCGCTCGACGCGTCCACCACTTTGAGCTTAGTGAGTCCCCTACTTATGTATGGTAGGTATAGGGGCCTTAATGTACAAAAACTCAGGTCTGGTCAAATACATACAGGTAGCCGGTCATGGGCTCTTAGACGATCCTTTTACAATACATAATACAGAAAATAAATTACGTCTAAATTGTAACATTTTGAACGAGTTAGAGCAATTTCAATCCCAAGCTTCTCTATCATCTAAATAATCCGATATTTTATAGTAGGCTCTTTTATAAAGATTTTGTTTAATTACGTTTTTAAATTTGTTAATTATCAATTTTTGTATGTACATCCCTTGGGAGTTTGTTATAAAAGCGTACACCTTGCCCTTTAAACGATTTGCTAACTTTATGGAGTCTACAAGTGGCAACAGCGAGTTTATCTTTATTTCTAGTATTAAAATTATGATTATCGCTATTTTTCTTAAACAAATTAATATTTTTGTGAACATACATTAGATTTTCATAGATGTATTGACAAGGGAATGTCATCATATTTATTTCTTTAAACTTATTGTGTAATGATTCTCTGGGGCCCAGTATAAATTATTAAGTGGCCTAGTGAGCGATGGATGTCAGATAGTTTTGTGTGACCAAGTTTTTAAAGATAGGGAGAGATTTATCGTGACGAATTGAGACAGGTAGGGCATACCAGAGCCTGGTAGCCTGGAGAATAAAAGAGGTACCTACTATAAAATACTGAGGTATGATGGGGAGTTTTTAATTGAAGTGCTTCAGAGGAATGTAAGGATCGATAGTTTGAATTTTTATTATTTCTGTGATTTAAGAAGGTTACTAGTTTTTATAATTATTAATTTATGGAGAAAAACAAAACATAGGAGCGTGTATGGTACTTATAGATTGTATGGTAAAAAAATATTTGCTCTAGTGTTACTATCCAGGGGGGAAACACGGGAGTACGTTTGTATAGACTAAATGTAGCCCGCGTATCCTCTTAAGCTATGAGTCCATTAAATCCGTAATTCACAATAGTAATTCCACCTATTTCAAACGGTTTAAGATCCCGAAACGATCAACACTGGACGCTAATGATTGTTTATATACTGAGCTTTGTTCGTAATTTAAACTTCTTGTTAATGTTCTCTTTATACCAGGAGATACTAATATATAATATTGCTATATTGCATACCAGCTTGTAATGGAGGCAAACACATACCATGAATTTTTCTTCAAGATATGCATTTATAGATATGTTTGTAGGTCTAGGACGAAAAATAAACAAATTAAATAATGTAGCAAACTGATTACAATAAGCCTATTTTGTTTAGTAAATTAAATCTAGAGTAGATACAAAAACATAATATAAAAATGATCCCTGTTTCTCTTGGTCACGCCATAACTTGAGAACGACTTTACCGATTCATTCTCCTTTTTTAAGTCTTATAATAATTTGTAGAAGGTTGTTATGGAAAGAAAAGTTAAGAAAATTGGATAATTTCAGAAAATTAATGACTATTTTCTCTTCGCGAGTTTGATGAATGTGAATTTGGCACACAGCTGTTTTTTCCCGTTGATACATCGTCTGGATACAATACATCCCCTGCCAATTTTAGACACATCTAAGACAAGACAACGCTGTCGGGTCAGCTACTATTGTATATAACTAGTGGTTCGCCCCGAACTGAGATCTCGCGAGTCTCCAATTAAAACAAAATAAATATTATTTGTAATCTATGACTATCAAAATAGTGCCACGAAATAAATAAACATCGCACTTGACCTACAGTTTCATTGAAAATACAGGTAACGGCAGTTCATGTTATGTGGTTCACTTTTTTAGGGTACAAATTGCAGTTGTTTTTGATTTCATACTTTTGCCTATATTTCTGCTAAATAAGCTATACTCATCCCAAATTACAGCACTGTGCGCTCACTGGTGTACCCTGTGAATTTTATTAAAGTTCAGTTTTTATTAAGGCTAATAAATCAAAAACTATAAAAACTTTACTAAAACTAAAAACGAAGTCTAAATTTACTAATGAAGATATTTCATTTGACGTCACACTTGACCTAATAGTCTCATTTTCATTTTTTTCTTACCCCTCTTGAACCTCAATATCTCAATAATCCCCCCACATTTTTAGCTCATTTAGTCACACCAAAATTATGCTATCACTACCTACCTATTTCTCAAATTTCACGATGATCGTATCAACGCTTCGAAAGTTATTCTCGGACAAACAAACATACATACAACGCCGATTTGCCCAAGTTGATTTAGAGATCTCGCTTCGCTCGATCAATAATAATAATTTAACATCTATTTCAGACAATAATGTGCACTTACAAAATAGGATTACACGCCCATATCTATAAATACCTTAAATACTAACATACAAAATAATAAACTTAAAACGAACACTTGGATTTATTTGGGGGATTTTGATTCGTAGCCGCTTCCCTGTAGAGCCTGTAAACGATACTGGCCAGAAATTCGGATCAAATAGTACATTCTTATACCTACTTCGCCAGAATCTGGAGAGTACAGAACTTGAAGGTCCGGCTGGACTCCAGTCGCTGGAGATACATTTGGAACGTGCCTGTAATTCGACCCTGGGTCTCTCCCTTACGAATCGTTATAATGCAACCTATTTTGTTATGTACGACATTAATTTAAAACACAGATCCGAAAGTATATTAACTGATTTTACTTTGACTGCCTCCGTGGCGCAGTGGGCGTATAGCCGGCTGAGACGCAGTAGGTAGCCGGTTCGATTCCCGTCGCGGAACAAATGTTTGTATGATCTACAGATATTTGTTCCGTGTCTGGCTGTTTTTCTATATATTATAAGTATGTATTTACAAAAAAAAAAGTATATAAGTATTCTATCAGTTACCTGGTTCCCATAGTACAAGCTATGCTTAGTTTGGGGCTAGATAGCGCTGTGTGAAATGTCCAGAAATATTTATTTATTTATCATTTATTTTAGAAGGGGGTTTAATACCAGTAGCTTAAATATTTATCCAGGAATCGATACGTATCAAAAATAAAAAAATAACGTAGGTAAATCGACGGTGCCTTTACGATGATGTCGCTTAGTTAGTTTAACAGGTACATACTTACGTGATAAATTAATATGATTTGTTTACCTATTTTATACAGGCTGTTTTATTGATATTTTAGGACTTGATAATAGGGTTGTTTGAAAATTTAAAATATTCTGTGGTAATGAATTTGAATAAAACCTATATTACAACAATACTAGCTATTGGCCCTACCCGTGTTATCATTTAATGTCGTACGTAACAAAACACTTAGTATATGTTATTATAAATGTGTCTAACTACTATATCAACTTAATATAGCATGCTTCTAGCAATTAAATTATCTTTCATTTCATTAACAGATGTTTTTTTTTTCTTGCAGGTGCACAATGAAGTAGGTAGGTGTACAAACCCACTCGGTCTATGTAGAATAAGGGTAACCCGGGATTTTAGGGCATCGTTCGTTTAGGACCACACGTTTGTTTAGCGGTGATGTGTGTTGTAGGGAACTCTTGATTAAAAGGTAAAACTTTTCACTGGCAAAATAATATAATACATACATATATTATTTTTGCTTCCCTTTTGCTTCCTAAGCAAGTACTTTATGTCATTATTATACATACGGGATTTATCACGTACCGTTTATAGGTGTTTCGACCGACAATGTTTCAGCTTGGAGGTCATGTCTGCCAAGCGACAAAAGATTGAGTGAACCTGGTAGATACATAGTTAGTGTTGTGTGTTTGCCTGTACCGAGAACTATCGAAGACAACAGCAGTAATGATAATGATGATGCTTGTCAACACGCTGGGCCATCGTTGACCCAATCCCCACCTCCGCGCCCGTCTATTCGCGCGCAGAGGGCTGCGGCGCGTAGTGTGAGGCGAGATGCAGTACGGAGCGGATCGCACTTACCCTGATGAAGGTTCACGAATTGAACCGAAACATTTTCGGTCGAAGCACCGATAAAACGGTACGTGATAAATCACTACTGTAGTGATTGTTATATGTTAATTTTAGAACTCTGTTTGAAGATCTAGTTGTTAAGTGATACATTTAGAGTTTTTCAGATACTACCATTTTTTTTTATACGAACTGAGATGACGCAAGAATATGGCCCACCAGCATATAGCATGGTTACCATCGCCAATATTTAGTATTGCCTCGTATGTCACGCACGTCTGAAACGTGCACTGCCCTGCATCCGTCAACTCCAGTTAAAATAGCTTTAAATCATTATTATAAATACGTGATTATTCACGTACCGTTTTATCGGTGTTGCGTCCGTCACTGACAATGTCATTTGTGCGAGGCCGGACCCGGCTCGCACTAACCTTGATAAAGGTTCACGAATTAAACTGAAACATTGTCTGTTGAAACACCGATAAAACGGTACGTGACAAATCCCGTATTTAAAATAATTATTGAAATAAATCACGACAGTTTTTAAAGTAAAACTATCTTTCTGTTGAAAAAAACCGCGTCATAATCGGTCTATCCTTTTGGGAACTATGATGCCGTAGGCAGACAGACAAACACACACGCACAGACAGATTCAGGCGACAAGTCCATAAACTGCTAAGGCTAAGACTATTGTTAGACGTATGCAAATGTGATTTTACTTATTAACATGTAAATATAAACCTTGTTACAACCTTTGACAACCTCCGTAGCGCAGCGGGCGAATAACCGGCTGACACGCAGGAGGTGGCGGGTTCAATTCCCACCGCGGAACAAATGTTTGTATGATTTACAGATATTTGTTCCGGGTCTGGATGTTTTTCTATATATTATAAGTATGTATTTACAAAAAAAAAGTATATAAGTATTCTATCAGTTAACTGGTTCCCATAGTACAAGCTCTTCTTAGTTTGGGGCTAGATAGCGCTATGTGAAATGTCCAGTAATATTTATTTATTTATTTATTTGTTACAACAAAAACGTTCAACAACAGTTTAACGTGTGTTTAAATTAAATTAAATAGTAATTTATTTCCGATGACCAAGATCCATATCAATGTTATTAAATAAAGGTTCTTATACATTATGTTTGTAAATTAAAGTTCAAAATAAAATAAAACGTGTTTCAAAGCTTAGGCATATGGGCGGGAAGATTGCCTACACAGAACCCCCATGCAGAGTTTATAGATAGGGCCGTCATACTTGTTTGCTATTGTCCTCAGAATGGTGTTGGTTTCTTTCCAAAAAAATTCCTTCTCAACTTTTGTATAGGATTTTTTAAACACGCGATAAACAGTGTTTAATTTTTTTGTGTCGTAATACCCTTAGGCCCTGTTTCACGATCTCCGAGTTACTTTAATTGACGGATACAAATCAATTATCTGTTTTCATGTGAAAACAAATGACGTATACATTTTTTATCCATGGGTTAGTGTTACTCAGAGTTGGTGAAATAGCCACTTACAATTGCAAATACATAAATACCACTCTACATAAGTCCTCAAAACCATTAATTTCTCCCAAAAACCAAATACAAGCCTTATCATCGTAGAAATAGGAATATTTCTCCCAAACCCGTTACTTTATTTATCCATAAATATTACGTACCACAAGTGAGTCATAAATTACCCATTAATTAATATCATGTTTCTCTTGCGGAAACAGAATGATTTATATCGGTTACTTTTTCTTGTTGCATCTTTGTTAATGGTTAATGTACACGCGAAATAATACTTTACAGGGTTACTGAAAAAATCATAGATTGGAGTATTGATATGCTCGAATCAAAGCAAAACTGGTTCCAAACAATTTAACCTGTTTTGTTATGTACGACATTAAAAGAAAACACACAGCCGGAATCGTATCAACTGATATATAAGGTGGATTTGTTACTTGAATATTTATCCTGTTATAGATACATTTCCAATAAACGGCGACCATGCCGTTTAGATTGTTTAACAGATCCCTATTAACATCATGAATCAATATGATTTGTTTACCTATTTTATACAGGCTATTTCATTGATATTTTTAGGACTTGATATTAAGTTTGTTTGATTAGAATTGTCTATAGTAACGAATTTAAGAAATCTATTTACAACAATACTAGCCATTAGCTCTACCCGCGTTTTTATTTAATTATAAATTAATATTAATTAATTACATATCAGGACGGTGAAGAATGTTGACAGACAAAGATCTGCCATAGCGGAACATCTGCTGGACTCAGGCTCAAACCACAGTGCCGGATAGCCGGGACCGGCTACCCGGTAACCGGCGGCGGCGAAGTGTATGTCCGTGTACGTTAGCTCTCACACATACCGGCGTAATTTGGCCGGCAAGCGGTCGCCGGGTGCACGCCGGACTCACAGTGGTGTATGGAACACGCTGTAAGCTTTCACACGTACCGGCCGGCCAGTCGCGCAGGTAGAACCACGGAGAGCGCGACTCATTTTGTCGTAAATAGTACCTACTTAATTCGTTGCAAAATGGAGGTAGATACCAGGTCTGGAATAACGTATAAAATGCTCCACACTATTCTCTTTTTATGTTAATCGGATGAACCCAATAATTTCTTGACTTATCTGACGGTGGTAACTTCGGTACAAAATACACATTGCAATTGATTGTTCACGTTCCATTTTTAAAGAAGAGAGACAATTAAACTATTTATGCAGTCACTACGCGACTGTACTTGCGTTGCCGGTTCACACGCTGCTGAATACAAAATCGGATCGTGTGTAAGCTAAATGTTTTGCCGGATAGCCAGCGCCGGCTACCCGGCAACCGGAACGTGTGAAAAGGCACGTATAGCCAACGAAATTTTCTGCGACTTTGTGTGAAAATTTTTTCAGCGTCAATTTAGTCAGCTAAGCAAATCCGGCGCTCGAACTAAACTTGGCTGAGCAAAAGTGGACCCTTGCCCTCAATTATTTGCGAACGGACGAAAATTGGTCACTATTGTGCGGTAGGGTTAAGAAGTTTCTTATTTCGTGTAAATTATATTTAATTGGATTTGACCTTTGTTCTTGGGAGTTAATTTAAGGGGTATTGTCGTGGAATTAGGGCTGTACAGAATAGATTTTGCTGGTAATATGTTCTTTAAGCGTAAGCGCTTATTTTGCGTTTTCTAAAATTATGTTCGACTATAATTAACTACGCAATATTTCGGTTAAGTATTATTTTAAATTATTTGCTTTGTCTTGGAAATTGTACTTGTTATTCAGGACCTTGGAACTTACAGTCTACTTAGTCCAGTGAGTTCAATGTGTTATCACAGTCAGTTATTTGTATGTGGGCTTACCTACTGTTAAATTAAAGCAATTAGCGTAGACTTTTAATTACGAACTTTTAAACGTTTATTTAAGTGACAACACAATCGTTTCCGTTACGTGAAATATTGAATGAAATCGAAGTTGTGATTTGTGGTTTATGTTATCGAAATACATAATATAAGATAATGCTGAACATGTCACACAGCGCTATCTTACCCCAAAATAAGCAAAGCTATTGGAACTAGATAACTGATGGAATACCTTTATATTTTGTTAAGATATACGTACTTATTTTAATATATAGACAAAAAATCAAACCAGGAACCTGTAGATCATGCAAACATTTGTTCTCTTATGAGAATCAAACCCGCAACCGCTACCTCCAGTGTCTCAGCAGTAATTAAATACGAGTAATTATTTATTTCTCAATAAAATTTTTACTAATAATTTGCACTTAATGTTTTTAATAACTATAAATTGTATGTTTACGCTAACGTACAAAATAAAAACAAAAAAATACTTGCAACACTGCATAAACCGTTCAAAACTCCACGCCGCGAAAACTCTTTGGCAAAATCACCCAAAACATTGAAAAAAAATACTACAACGCGAAATAATGACGTAAAAATTTTAAAGCCGGTCTTGGCAACAGACATAGTTTTTTTTGCACAGCAATTGACACGGTTTTCAAAAGTGGGATACGCGGTCGGGCCGGCGGCGGCGGCGTGGGCGGCACAACAAACCTGGACTAGGAGTACACTGGCGATATCTAACGCGAACTAAACATCTCCACTAATTTTGTTTAGAAAACTTTCATGATTATATTATGTCAATCATTATTATAAACACCGTCTAATCGGTGTTTTGACCGTGTGAGTGCGCGACGTGGTTCGGAGCGGATCGCACTCACCTTGATGAAGGTTCACGAATTGAACCGAAACATTGTTGGTCAAAACACCGATAAAACGGTACGTGATAAATTCTGTATAACTCTGCACTAATCTTAAGAATTGAAATGATTAATTTGTTATCTATACAAATAAAATGCTTTGTCCTGAATGACTGAATGACGTCCACAGCCAAAACCGCTGATCGTAGAGACCTGAAACTTGGAGGGTGTATTCTTTGTATGACGTAGGCATCCGATAAGAAAGTATTTTCCGAAATTCTACCCCTAAGGGGGTGAAAAAGGGGAGCAAAGTTTGTATGGGCCAACGTGATTTCTTGGTCCAATCTACTTTAAATTTTCCATAAACCTTTTTTAACAGAATTGATGGAAGACGTGTTTCGTATTTTATTGAAATTCATCCCCTAACGGGGTTAAAAAGGGGTTATATCAATGCTCATAAGTGCTTTTCATTTAAATTACATTTTTGTTTGACAAATGTATGAAAACTCAATCCGATTTTATTCAAAAAAGGTTGAACTCACTTAAAAACATAAGCAAATACTCTTTAAAATGGGAATGTCTCGAAAGTCACCATACTATATTAGTACCTCATTCGAAGGTTTCTAAGTATAAAGAGGTTTTGCACTTTTAGGACACGGCCTCATATGGACGTTGAGTTCGAAATTTGAAATGGTAAGGATGTTTATTTATTTGTTTGTTTGTTACTCAATCAAGTCGTAACAGCTTAACTGATTTCGATGAGATTTAGTATGTACGTAGATTATAACTTGGATTAACACAGGCTACTTTTTATCTCATAAATCTGGTCCCATGGGATAAAAATGGGGTGTCAAGTCAAGTTGCAACAGCGAGTTTACCTTTATTTCTAAGTTACCTACACATTTAGTAGTCTAACCCGTACGAAGTCGCGGAAACAGGTAGTCTCTATATATTATGATGATCATTTAAATAATAACACTTCCTAAGTGATATCTAAAATATATTTCAGAACACTGCAGCATACTTATTTATATACGTTAACATACTTCTACCCAGGATCCTCTCCCGTTTCTATAACCTAACAAGGTTTATAATGATGTATGCCCTTTGTAACTTGTAGTTCAAACTGAGATCTCGTGAGATTCTGGTATGTACATATGTTTGTTCGACGATAAATTTCGAATAGCTCTTTCAATATTCATGAAAATGTTATCCTAAACAAGTTCAATTTTTGAATTACTATCGAGTTATTTTTGTGTCAAATTCACTTTTATATTGTTTTACTAATAAGTTTTATAGTATTAAACATACATTATTGTCGCCTTTATATTTTTCATAGGTTTTTTTAGAAGTTTTATTTAACATTAGCTTTCGTCCACGACTTCGCACGCCTTGTCGATAAAAAGTAGTCTATGTTTAAATCCAGAGCATAGTCTATTTATATACCAAATTTTATCAAAATCAGTTCATCCGTTACGGCGTGATTGAGTACAAACAAACATCCAAACTTTCGCATTAATAATATTAGTGTGATGTTCTAGTATTTTGTCAAATCTTGACCAACCTTCCCCAACCAATTAAGCTGAAAGAAATAGGTACATACATATCTAACTTCGGTAACAATGCAAATAATATATATGGTACCATATAGGTGGTCTTATGGAGACGGATGCTATTGTTACGAGCTGAGGGTTCGGGATAAAATAATGGGAATCGGTTTAACCAAAATAGCACTTTTATTCAACACGATGACGATGAATACACGAACTTGGTCACACGTATCACAACACACTAATTCACACAACTTGTACACCACTTAAAGTCACCGAAATGATCGCACGTATAGCTTAATCCAGACTGACTCGGGAGCAACTACTGTTCACGCGAGACCCTTCCCACGTCAGTCCTCCAGGGCCTCGCTAAGACTAACTCACTAAGACTGACTGTCCGGCCATCTCTCCGGCCTATTTATATCGCACACATTTCGATTGTTCGAGAACGATGTCGATCCTTCCAGGAAAGGGTCGGTCCCTCGACACAATGGCCACTCACCATTCTGCGAAACCACAAACAATAGCAACAATAACACAGCAAGACAAAAGCGTTCGCGAAGGTTCGATTATTACTCATTGTTTAACAGCCTCGGCGTAACACTGCCCCCTCCTAAAACATGCTCGTCCCGAGCATTCTTAGCCCCATATCGCGGCAACCGATCAACACGAACAATTTTAGGCGCACCTCACGCTGAAGATGTAGCAACTAGAGGAGCCACATTGCCGTCTCCAGTACTTCAGGACACCCACTCCCTTTCTCATCAGCGATCCCAATTCCAGCCTCCAAAACACGGCTCTCATGATTTCTATCTGTTCTTTCACTTCCTGGTATTCCTTTCCAGATGAACCGAACGATTCCCTCATCAGTCGAGCACGCTCTTATGGCCAACGTCGCTGATCTTCCTGTTGAAGACGCTGCTCTTCTTTATCCTGACGTCGCTGTTCCTCTTGCAACCGAGTCTGCTCCACCTGTTCATGTCGCTGTTCCTTCTGCAACCGAGCCTGCTCTTCCTACTGACGACGCTTCTCTTCTTAATGCTGACGGCGTTGTTCCTCCTGCAACCGAGCCTGCTCTTCTTGCTGACGACACTGCTCTTCTTAATGCTGATGGCGTTGTTCCTCCTGCAACCGAGCCTGCTCTTCCTGGTGACAACGCTTTTCTTCTTTATGCTGACGGTGTTGTTCCTCCTGCAACTGAGCCTGCTCTTCCTGTTGACGACGCTGCTCTTCTTTATCCTGACGACGCTGTTCTTCTTGACGACAATGCATTGCCATAATAGCAGCAAGATCGCCTGTCACAGGAGCTTGCCCACGGATGATGATGATGGTGCTCCAAATGATTCGGCGGCGGCTGATTCCATCTCCATCGGCTGACGACTCTCCCGAGCTTCTTGAACCGGAGAATCTCCAAACCGCCTTTCATCCATTTCCTGTTGTCGTTGACCTCTCGTCCTGACACCGTCCACGTTATCCTTTGGTACAACCGGCATTATTTTATCCCACTTCTGACACCAAATTGTTACGAGCTGAGGGTTCGGGATAAAATAATGGGAATCGGTTTAACCAAAATAGCACTTTTATTCAACACGATGACGATGAATACACGAACTTGGTCACACGTATCACAACACACTAATTCACACAACTTGTACACCACTTAAAGTCACCGAAATGATCGCACGTATAGCTTAATCCAGACTGACTCGGGAGCAACTACTGTTCACGCGAGACCCTTCCCACGTCAGTCCTCCAGGGCCTCGCTAAGACTAACTCACTAAGACTGACTGTCCGGCCATCTCTCCGGCCTATTTATATCGCACACATTTCGATTGTTCGAGAACGATGTCGATCCTTCCAGGAAAGGGTCGGTCCCTCGACACAATGGCCACTCACCATTCTGCGAAACCACAAACAATAGCAACAATAACACAGCAAGACAAAAGCGTTCGCGAAGGTTCGATTATTACTCATTGTTTAACAGCCTCGGCGTAACACTATATAAGATAACTTATGAATATTTGGGTTCATTTGAATCCGCTTGCGGTTCCGATTATAATTTTTATAAAAGCTTCTTATGCAAGAGGTTTATTATAAATTTTTAACCGACGTCTAAAAAAGGAGGTTCTGAATTCCTCAGAATCTTTTTTTATGTTTGTTTCCCGATTACTCGAAGACGCCTAAACCGATTCGAGAAATTATATTTTTGTTTAAAATTGTATACTTCCCAGGTGGTCCCATTGGCACCAAGTCAGGATCTGATGATGGAATTCCAAAAAAGTCGAGGGCAATCCTAAAATTTTATAGGGACTCAATTCGGTTTTAAGTTTTTACCTCCGAACTCCGTCATTTATCAACCGATTTGGAAAATTCATTTTTTATTTGAATGGATATACTTTCATATTGGTCTCATAGAAATTTCATCAAAATCAGTTCAGTAGTTTGGTTAAGTCAGTTATATTTTTGTTAAAAAGTTACTTGTTTAACAAAAGTTTCGACCGTCACTAGATCACGATCACCTAGTGTACAACCAGCCCAAACTTTTTAAATACAATTATGTTTGTAGTTATGCTGCCGATGTTGATAGCTCGCCGTCCGACAACCCACAGAATGTTTACATTTTTAAACCACTTCGTTATTCCAAAACAAAAAAACCCTGTAAAAGAAAGGTTGTGTTAGTAGAAACCTAAAATATATCTATACTAGCAATTCTGCGACGATACTATAGTTATAGTGAAGAGGTTGGTTTAGTAGAATTGAGCTCCAGGAGTTAATAGATATAGCATTTATTTATAATTGATCCAGCGTAGCGAGATCTCTAAGTCAACTTGGGCAAATCGGCGTTGTATGTATGTATGTATGTATGCATGCATATTTGTTTGTCCGAGGATAACTTTCGAAGCGTTTATCCGATCATCGTGAAATTTGGTACAATAGGTAGGTAATGATGGCATAATTTAGATGTGACTTTACAATGAGCTAAAAATTGGGGGGGGGGGGGGTTGTTGAGATATTGGGGTTCAAGAGGGGTAAAAAAAAATGAAAATGAGACTATTAGGTCAAGTGAGACGTCAAATGAAAGGTCTTCATTAGTGCATTTTGACCCCGTTTTTACTTTTAGTAAAATTTTTGTAGTTTTTGAGTTATTAGCCATAATAAAAACCAAATTTTGACAAAATTCACAGGGTACACCAGAGACCCCGTAGTGCAGTAATTTGCAGAGATGTACAAAATGGTTTAAAAAAAGCATTTAAATACAAAATGCAAAATACTTTTCAGATTTACTATTTCAAATGCAAAATACCAAATAGTTTTGCGTTTTGTATTTCAAATGCTAAATGCAAAATAGGTATTTTCAAAATACTTTTTCAAAATAAAATACCTTTTTACCAAATTTCAGATATTTTTATTTATTTTAGGTATTTATCATGAGAAATAGAGACACAAGGCCGAGCCGAACAAAAACGTCTAATAACATGGCACCTTATGCATGACATTTTGGTCATATTTATCAGTACGCGTATCAATAAATTCTGTTATGTTATTAATAATAATAATACTCACTTAAAATATTGTAAAAAAACTAGACTAACGAAAAGAGAGCCATGGCTCCATTTTGTGAATTGTGTGGCCATTTATTTCGGTTGATTGTGTATCTAGTTCTTATTTTATTATTATTACACGTTTCTTTTATTAATAACAACTGGACTGGTATTGTTAAAAAGTGAAAAAAAATAAACATCCATTTTTATTTATTACGCTTTTTAACAATACCAGTTGTTCGAATACATCATCACTCATTTTTCTTCTGTGAGGTCTCATAATCATCCCACCGTACGAAAAAAGTCTTTCTACTGGTGCTGAACTGTGTTGTATTTTAAAAATACTTTTTTTATTGTAGGATAAGCGTTTAGCATCTCCAGACTTGTGCACTCATCCTTTAAATATTGTAGGGTTTCCAGGTCTATTGTAGTATTGGCACTACCACCCTAAATATGATATGATTAATATGATTTAAGAAGTTTGTTGTTGCGTGCAGACTTCCCTTCAATGTTTTTGAACATATCTTGCAAACAGCACTTATATTACTTTCATGATCAGCCTCCTTCTTCACGTCTTTAAAACAGTGCCTTAATATAAATGGTAGATTAGTGTTATCCCTGAAATAAAATCAAACACGAATTAGTTATTGAATCTAATACTATAGCCACTATTCATTAGCTTTACTGGTTTGACAATCATTATTTTGTTGGTGAATGGTGACACGTTGATACAAAACACAACTGAAAATACAATACTTTACCTTTCAACTAAAAATGAAAGATGACTTTGTATGTTGTTACTTGTACAAATGTACAGTAGATATTAACACCAACTGAACTATTATAATTTGTAAAGTTTAAAATCAATTTAAGTTAGTCGACGTTTTTTGTTTTTAGTATGTATTTTATTTGTTTATACTATTTACCTATTTTATTTGTATCTCAGTAAGTACTTACATTTTTTTTTGCTATCCATACCATCAAATCAAATCAGTAACCACTTCACCAGCCCCAGCAAACAATAAATCCGTGAATTCAAATCGTCGGCGTCAGCGGCGTTGCGTTTCATAGCCGTTTCATAGTTAATGTTCGTCGTTTTCTTTTGACATTGACACTAGTGACTAGTCAGACATAAGGCGCGCACTCTGACCAAAGAAGAAAAAAGGGCGCGCATGGCTATCAGGCACCTCTATCGGTCAAATTCAGCAATACAAGCGTCATTCGTTCATTTCATTTTGTTTGACTGGTGATGTTGGCTAAACTTAATCACAAAGTATTTTGCATTTTGAAATAAATATTAAAAATGCAAAATACATCTCGAAATGTATTTCAAATAAAATACAAAATGCTTTTTACTAAAAGGCATTTAAATGCAAAATACAAAATAGGTATTTTGCATTTTGTATTTGCATTTTAAATAGAAGTATTTCAAATAAATCGCATCTCTGGTAATTTGGTATGCGTGTAGCTTAAGTATCACAAATATAGGCAAAAGTCTGAAATCTAGAATAACTGTAATTTGTACCCCAAAAATGGTACTTATCCAATTAATTAAATAAATAAATAAAAGGGCATTTATTTACACACACACCTCTTATGCTAACATAAGAACAACATGAACTCCCGTTACCTGTATTTTGAATGAAACTATAGGTCAAGTTAGTTGGTTTTTTTTCGTGGCACTATTTTGATAGCCCAAGATTACGAATAATTTTTATTTTTTATTTTATGGTAGACTCGCGAGATCTCAGTTCGGGGCGAACCACTAGTATAAAAATCACACAAAATCAACTAGGGCCGTTTACTCTCTTCAAAGACGAGCTGTGAGAATTGTTGACGATCCCATTCTCACAAGCGGTATTGAGCCCTTAAGTCTCAGGAGAGATTTTGCCTCCCTGCGTGTGTTCTACCGCTTGTATAATGGGTTGTATTCTGAGGAGTTGTTTGATATGATGCCTGCAGGTTCGTTCTATCATCGTACCGCTCGCCATCGGCAGGGAATCCATTCACACACCTTGGAGATGATGTGTTCGCGTACCGTGAGGTTCCAGAGGAATTTCCTCCCGCGAACACTTCACTTGTGGAATGGTCTCCCTGCCGAGGTTTTCTCTAGGGACTACAGTATGGGGTTTTTCAAAAAGGGCGTTTTGAAAATTTTAAGGGTCTGCAACGCGCGACCACACAGGTATTTATGATTATACTTTTGGTGATACAAACGTCCATAGGCTACGGTAACCACTTACCATCGGGTGGGCCATATGCTTGTTTGCTACCTTAGTAGTTTAATTAAAAAATAAAACATATGAATAACAAAAAGACAACAACAATGCTTTTAGCATTAAGTCCTCCTTGTGTAAATTTTTATGTTTGTGAAATATATATATTAATAAAAAAGATTTAAAACAAAACAACCAATTTAGGAATTATAAAAAAATAAAATCTACTTCCAAGCAGCATTGCTGTGTTTCGGTTTGAAGGGTTTGGTTACCGGTGAAATTACAGGCACATGAGGCTTTACCCCTGTATGCCTCATGTGCGACTTGCGCAACGATTCTTAAACGTATTTAGTAACTATATATGACTTAGGAGTTGTCAAATCATACAAATACGAAAAATTTAAACATGTTTAAATACGTTTAGTGATCGTTGTGCAAACCGGACTAAGTTTTAACTAAATTATGTTACACTAAATTTATTTTAAACTAGCTACTGCTCGCGACTTCGCAGACGTGGTTTGTCAATCAAAACGTTACCCTCCTTCTGCACAGTCGGGTAAAATGTAACTTATGTCTCAATCCCAGTCATAATCTATCTATATGCCAAATTTCATCGAAATCAGTCAAGCGGTTTAGTCGTGAAACGTAGCAAACAGACAAAGTTACTTTCGAATTTATAATATTAGTGTTACGAGCTGAGGGTTCGGGATAAAATAATGGGAATCGATCTAACCAAAATAACACTTTTATTCAGCACTAAACGATGAATACACGAACTTGGTCACACGTAATCACAACACACTAATTCACACCACTGTTGCACCACTTAAAGTCACCGAAATGATCGCACGTATAGCTTAATCCAGACTGACTCGCGAGCAACTACTGTTCACGCGAGACCCTTCTCACGTCAGTCCTCCAGGGCCTCGCTGAGACTAACTAACTCAGACTCGAGACTGACTGCCCGGCTATCTCTCCGGCCTATTTATATCGCACACATTTCGATTGTTCGAGAACGATCTCGATCGCTCCAGGAAAGGGTCGGTCCCTCGACACAATGGCCACTCCATTGTGCGCAACCGCAGACAATAACAACAATAGCACAGCAAGACAAAAGCGCTCGAGAAACTTCGATTATTACTCATTGTTTAACAGCCTCGGCGTAACACTAGTATGGATTAGCACCTCTTAAATTCCATAAGATTGTGGACATCAGAATATATTAACTTAAACTTTACGAAATAGTAGCACTTGATAAAGTAATTTTACAAAGAAGAGATGAATAAAATAGAATAGAATGGAATACTCTTTATTGCACACCAACAAAATTAAAATACAATAAAAATACACAAAAATTAAGGTAAGTACAATGGGCGGTCTTATCGCTAAAAGCGATCTCTTCCAGACAACCTTTGGATGGACAGGACAAAACAAAATCAAAAAGACGGCGGTGTAAATACGAGTATATTCATAAACTTACATAAACTACCTATACTTACTAATAAACTAAATATATATACTTACAAATATAATAATATATACTTATATATATATAAACTACAATAAAGGAGATAAACATAACGATAAACTAGCAGTACGTAGACAAAGAAAGGAAATGGTTGTATACCTTAGCTTTGAAGATAGGAAGAGATTTAGATGATCTAATAGAGAAAGGTAAAGCGTTCCACAGCCGCACAGCTTGAACTGTAAAGGAGTCACCATAAAATTGAGAACTGTGGACAGGGGTTTGGAGACTTAGAGCTTCAGATGAGCGTAGATTTCGATCATGCGCCTGGTGCAAGAACACAAAACGCTCCTTTAGATAGGATGGTGAAGAAGGATTGAAAAGAATGTTAAAAAGAAGGGACAGAATATGTGCATTCCGGCGAAGACGGATAGGGAGCCACTTGAGTTTTACGCGAAATTCTGAAACATGGTCATATTTGCGCAAGCCAAATACGAACCGAATACAAAGATTTTGAAGGCGCTCAAGTTTGCTCAATTGGACTTCAGAAAGGTCGAGATAGCTGACGTCGGCGTAATCTAAAATAGGGAGTAGAAGGGATTGTGCAAGCGTAATTTTGGTGGCGGTTGGTAAAAAGTTGCGAAGTCTTCGCAACGAGGCTGAGGACGCAAACATTTTTCGGCTGATCTCGGCAATACACGGCTCCCACGATAGCTTGGTGTCCATAATAATGCCTAAGTTTTTCACCGTCTGACTGATACCTATCTGAGCCCCATTAAAAACTACAGGTGGAAGTTGCTCAAACTTTAGCCGGGGAATCATTTTGTGGCTACCAATTATGATAGCTTGTGTCTTCTGTGGGTTTACTGTAAGGCCAAAGGATTTGCTCCAATCACAAAATCGGTCCAAATCTGAATTTATTATGCTGATTGCTCCGTTAATGTTATCAACCGTAGCTTGTGTATAAATTTGTAAATCATCTGCATACAGGTGGTAGGAAGAAGATAATTTTTGAGATATTGAGTGAATGAAAACAGAGAAAAGAAGAGGAGATAAGACGCCGCCTTGAGGGACACCAGCGGAGAGACTGCACCATGAAGAATAAGTATCTCCAATACGGATGCGCTGCCGGCGTCCAAACAAGTAACTACGAAACCAGTCAATAGCCGTTGGAGATATGTTAAGAGAGTGTAATACACCGAGAAGTATATCGAAATCGACGTTATTAAAAGCATTGCTGAAGTCAAGGAGTGACAGTACTGTCACCTTCCCACTGTCCATTCCAGACCGAATGTCATCAGTAATCTTGATGAGCGCTGTGACTGTGCTATGCCCGGGGCGGAAGCCAGATTGGTGAGGATTTAACAGGATATTATTGGATAGGAAGGTACTGAGTTGTTGGTGTACAAGACGTTCAAGGACTTTTGATAGGAAGGGAAGTATGGATATGGGGCGATATTCGGAAAAGGATGATGGACTTGGTTTTTTAGGTAAGGGAATGACCTGTGTTCCAGGCGTCAGGAAAGGAGCCGGAGTCGATTGAGGCATTCAGGATGTAGGTGATGATAGATACAATTTCATTAAGGATTGGCATAATCATGTTCCGACTGACACTGTCACTGCCAACAGCATTTGAAGTGATAGATGTTATACTCTTCTTAACATCACAATCGGCAAATTGACTAAACTGAAAAGAAGGAAAGTCTGGTGTTGGCTGAGAAGAAAGATAATAGAGTGTATTTGATTTAGTGAGTCCATCTATATTGGATGAACTCGTGAAGTGTCGGTTAAGATGATCAATGTTTAAGTTTTTTGGGATATTTTCTTGTTTAGATTTACCAACTCCCAGTGTTTTAAGAAATTTCCACACTTTAGATGGATCATTGTTATCAACAGAGTCATGAATGTATCGGCGTTGCGCGTCCCTACACAACCTGTTGCAGTGATTTCTACGATCTTAGTATTTGGCCTTATTATTGTCAGATGGTTTACACCTCATCCTAATCTTTGCCATAGCCTTCTTGTGCATCGCCGAGCGGATTTCATCAGTAAGCCATGGTGCTGGCAGATGTTTGATTTTAATGGCACGTATGGGTATAAAAGTCGATTTATTTGTCCTCAAATCTGAGCGAAGCGAGATCTCCAAATCAACTTGGCAAATCGGTGTTGTAGGTATGTATGTATGTTTGTTTGTCCGAGGATAACTTTCGAAGCGTTTATCCAATCATAGTGAAATTTGGTATATAGGTAGGTAGTGATAGCATAATTTTGGTGTGACTAAATGAGCTAAAAATGGTTGTTGAGATATTGGGATTCAAGGGGGTAAAAAAAAACAAAATGGGATTATTTGGTCAAATGGCACGTCTAAGTATATTATTTGTGAGAACATTTCGACCCCGTTTTTATTTTTAGTTTTAACCTAATAGTTTTTAAGTTATTAGCCATAATAAAAACCGAACTATGACAAAACTCGCAGTATACACCAGTGATCCCACAGTGCTGAAATTTATTATGCATCTAGTTTTAGTAACATGAAGGGTCAGACATTAGACACGCAGATTTGAGATTTCACCCCCACTTCACCGCGCACCCGCCATTAGATTTACGCCAAAGCAACAACTAGAGACATTATTACAAATAAACTTCTCGGAAATTTGTGGAACTAAACGGCTACAAAGTACTGATAATTGCTCTCTATACTCGCGCCATCTGTTTAGGAATGCGGGAACTACGTTTCATTGCAAATAACGTGATGAAACGCCATCTATACATTCGCACACGATACGCTGGTTAGATGGTTGGTCAGTGTGTCACAGTAAAATAAATGTAGTAAGACAGAAATTTATTTTTTTCATTGAAAGTGTTATGTGAGCCCAAAAATAGAAAGTTTAAATAGTATAAAATATTCCGACATTAATTTATACATCAATACAACAACCAAGTCAGACGTATTGAAAGAGATACCGAATTTTTTTTTCTATCAATATTACCTAATGATATGATGACACAACATAATTTTACATGATGGACATACTCGGATTTATTACTATTCATACCCACTTTTGCGCACTGCGCAGAGTTCTCATGGTACGAGGCATGCCTTTTAAGTTCTGTCGTTTCCATATTTTCCGGCAATTTTGAATTTGGAACTGTTCTATATTCGAATGTGTTTACATTTTGAATCTCAAAACAGTTGAAAGTATTAGGATTAATGCTATTGTTTAGTCACAGTTTCGATTTGAATCTGTCAGGTCACGTACGAAAATGAATCTTTCTAAGGAAAATGTTCGTGCAATAATTTTCTACAACTTTAGAAGAGGCCTGACACGGCTTCAGTGTTTAGAAGAGCTAACATCTGTGTTCAGTGATGTAGCCCCATGTCTGCGGACTGTCGAACGCTGGTATTTAGAATTCCAGCGTGGACACACTAGTGTTAGTGACAGATTTCGCGAAGGACGCCCAAAATCCGCCTTCACTGAAGATAACATCATTGCTGTGAGACAACTAATTCTCGAAGATCGTCATGTGACATATCGAGAGATAGAGGCTCTATTAGGCATCTCAGGGACAACCATTCAGAAGATCTTGCATGAAGCGCTTGGTGTGAGAAAGCTAGTTTGCCGTTGGATACCGCATCTGCTTTCCGACGATCACAAGGCGGCCCGCGTCAGATGGTGTAAGAAAACTCTGCAAAGGTTCAACCGAGGGGAGTCAAATCACGTCTACGACATCATAAGTGGTGACGAATCTTGGATCTATGCCTACGATCCTGATACCAAACAACAATCTACAATCTGGGTCTTTCAAGACGAGCCAAAGCCGACTAAAGTTGTTCGTTCTCGAAGCACTTCAAAGAAGATGGTGGCCACGTTCGTTGGAAAAACCGGCCATGTTGCGACTATTGCACTTGAAGATCGTAGAACGGTTAACGCAGAGTGGTATACTACAGTTTGTTTACCACAAGTCATCGCCGAACTTCGAAAATCTAACTCAAAGCGACGCATCATCCTGCACCACGACAACGCAAGCTCACACAGCGCTCGTCAAACGATTGAGTATTTGAAGCAGGAAAAAGTAGAAATTCTTGACCATCCTCCATACAGTCCTGACCTAAGCCCTAACGATTTCTTTACATTTCCTAAAATTAAGAAAAGTCTTCGTGGTCAAAGGTTCCAGTCCGGTGAAGAAGCAGTCAACGCTTTCAAGACAGCCATTTTGAACACCCCACTTTAGAGTGGAATAAATGTTATAATAACTGGTTTGAGCGAATGGAAAAGTGTTTTAAGCTACGTTGTGAATACTTTGAAAAACAATAAAAAGTACTATAAGGTTCTAGATGTGTTTTTTTCTTCAAACGACAAAACTTAAAAGGCATGCCTCGTATATGTCCGTTAGTAGGTAAGTATAAAGTTAGTATTATGTACAAAAATTGACAATTAACGAATCTAAAAACGAAATTTAAGTTCTCCTACTTGTTTTGCATACGGTAAGCGTAACGCAAATAAATTTATTTTACTCAAAAGAAATTAACATTTCACTTATATATCATTCATTACACGTAAGGGAAATGTTAATTTCTTGTGAGAAAAATTTTAACTTAAGAATTTTAGTGATTTAAGACTGTCCAAAAATTTAACTAAAAAACATTTTAAGAATACCCGCAAATAAATATTTGTTCAAATGTCACCCTCAGTATGGTACACGATCGCTCGGGGTGACACTGTGAGAAACCAAGAAGTCCATTCCAGATCACAAGTCTTGGAATTGTCCGTAAGTGTTCGGATAACACTATGAAAATAGAGATACTATTTTAATTTGACGTTGTTCATTTGGTGAATCATGGAGGCTAAAAGGCTCGACACTTTGAGCACGTTACTTTTCTGTATATAATAATAAATTAAAAATCCTCAAAATCTATACGGAATTCCAAGGTTTGAGAAGGTGCATTGCCAATAATTGTACTTTCACAAGTTATAATTTCATTGGTTATTTTTCGTTTCTTGTTATCATGTGACGAGGTCGTTCTCACATTTGCTTGACGTTTCCTGGGGACTGATGCACCTCGCAGAGGTAAGCTTCTTGTCTGCCTGGGATCCAATAACTCGGGCAATATGTGCTCAAAGTAAAAAGTCGATAATTTAGGAAGCATTTTACTTTCGAAAAATTCTGTGTTTCTTTCAATGTGTTCGACTAACAATGGCTTAGTTTCACCTATCCATATAGCAAACACACAAGATTTCCGTCTGGTTATATGTAGTTGTCCCTGTACTTGAAAGTACCAGTCGTGATTTTTGTTGATAACAAGGTTGTCTTTAATCAGTTTGTAAAATGGGAGTTTTTTCTTTTGCACTGCTTCCTTTAGCGACGCGGACGTTAAATTAAAAACTGATATTGGGCACTTAACCTCCACAACTTGATCTTCTCCAATCAACCCATCTGGTATTGCTCCTAAATATGGAACTTCCGGGTCAATAAATAAGCCACATGATTTAATGTGGACGTTAAGTTGACCAGACAACTGGTTCAAAGCATTGCTTTCATTTTCCACTCCATGTTTTATTGACGTCACATTGGATAAGTCTCTTTTGTACAACAAGGCTTTGACTATTGATGCGCTTGTTGAATCTCTTTTCTTTATAATCTTTCCAAAATTAGAACTGTCTACGCAACTCTAACCATTCACTACTGTCTCGTTGAAGTACAGTCACTCGTTCAATGCTCTTTCTTTCCGCCTCTGTTTTCTTCAAGTTTTTTAGGAAAGTTTCTTTAAGTTGCGTCATTTCTTCCACAGCCATGTCCGGTTTTTGACAGTTCTCTCCGTATTGTTTGTCAGATGGAGCATTATTATTAGAAAAACGTATTTTCCGCCGCGCATAGCTGTTACACAAAATATTCTTTCGGATTTTGCGTTCCTCTAACAGTTTTGATTTACATTTCGGACTAAACCCCAATATGTTCTTTTGTAGTGTATACACAGGTTTTTTTGTATTAAACGACACTACCGCTGCATTGCATCGTGTCTGGTAGGTCTGTCGTGAGCTTAAGTTCGTTCGTTTTCCTCCAACTAGTTTGGCTATAATGCTATTAAAACCTTCCACGCGATTGCTGTTTACGTCATGAACTAAACTTCGACAATTTGAAGCAAGTACACCTACAACATACTGTATTCTGTTCCACATTGCTGATGCTCTTAGTTTTGGAACCATATTCTTGCTTTTTTTCTCGCTTTCACAATAGTAAGATTTGCAATCTTTGTGTTCGCCAAAGGCGTGGTTGTAAGAATTTGATATATCCCGGTACAGATCATTTACTTTTTTAGATTCCCCATTCTTACTACTGTTTTCTTTGATTGCCAAACAAATAGATTTTCTCAATGCAAGTATTCGCTGAGTGGTTAACATTTTCCGTTGTGCTATAGGATACTTTTTATCACTTGCAACTGCAGAAAGTTTATTGCACATGTTTCTTAGCAAATGATTTTTGCACTCGAGTTTTTCCACAGTAACGTTGCTATATGGCCTGGCTTCAAAGATTTTGTTGTAGGTATTGCAGTCACCATCCCCTAAAATAAAGTGTATTCTATAGACAGGTACATGAGAAATAATATTAGTGTGTTAATATGATTTGTGAATGTACCTACTTAATAATAAATTAGTTACCTATTAGTCTTCCATATATGATTTGATACATATCCATTGAATGCTTAAAGCCTTCCACTATAATATCGGACTCCATGCCAGTGGAGGGTCCCGTGTAATTTTTGTAGCATGTGTGTACCTTTGGTTGTACACTTTTCTTTTCGGCCTGGGCGCAAATGGAACAGTATTTGTTTCTCACGCCGAGAAATAACACTTCTCCGAATCTACGTCCCACTATTGCTGCCGCGCCGGATAATGATGAATAATTTTTCTTATAAGATCTTTTCCCCCAGCATCCATCCGCTATTACATCAATAACTGCCACACCATCTTTAACTTTTCCTTCTTCAATCGCTGCTTCTCGCTCACGTTTAGCTGCTGCCTCCATTGCCACCATAGCGCTTTCTTCCCACTTTTTAGAAATAATTGTATGTGTCTTACTATAGATGGTTTGGGACATTTGCGGCAAATTCATCGCTGCAAACAGCTCTGACAGTTGTGCTAATCCTATGCCTGTTACTGTCATGCCTGTGACAGCAGCTGTGTTCAGATCTAAAGTATTTTTAGGCTTTGGATCACATGTATCAACTTGGAATTTGATATTGCACATTTTACACAGAAACGTTATTTTCGATGACAGACCAAAACTTTTCTCTGAATGGAACTGAATACTTTCTAGTCCACAATCAAAGAATGAATGTTTTGAGATCTGATTCAATAAGTTTTATGTGTAATAATGAATATCAACGATTCGTCTTTCTTCTCCTCCATTTTCTATCCTAAAACAATAAAATTGTGTGAAACGTTGTGCAATAAAACGTTTCATCATGGCATAAAGTAGTGATCTATATGACCTCCGTGGCACAGCGGGCGAACAGCCGGCTGAGACGCAGGAGGTAGTGGGTTCAATTCCCGCCGCGGAACAAATGTTTGCATGATCTACAGATATTTGCTCCTGGTCTGGTTGTTTTTCTATAATGCTATTAAAACTATATATTATAAGTATGTATTTACAAAAAAAGTATATAAGTATTCTATCAGTTATCTGGTTCCCATAGTACAAGTTCTGCTTAGTTTGGGGCTAGATAGCGCAGTGCGAAATGTCCAGGAATATTTTAGCTCATTTAGTCACACCAGGATTGTGCCATCACTACCTACCTACGTATCAAATTTCACGATGATCAGATCAACGCTTCGAAAGTTATCTTCGGACAAATAAACATACATACAACGCCGATTTGCCCAAGTTGATTTGGAGATCTCGCTTTGCTCGATCAACACTATTTTATTTTCAATCCCAAATTAGAAATCTGCAATGGGTAGACTACAGTAAACTGCTGCTGTTGATCAAAATAAATAAATAAATAAAACTTACGAGTGTTCTTCAAAAAGTTGATTTATATTTGCCTTTTTAGTTTTCTTTTTTCTATTCTTTTTGTTTATTGTATTTGAATATGTACGACAGTTTATTCTGAAATAATTGTAAAAATACATTATATTATTAAAGTAAAGCAGATTTTTATAACTTGTTAATGAATGTTAAATTTAAATAGTTAACATATTAACTTGAAAATTTGTATCTGCAACTTCTTGAACGGAGCTTGTAGCTGGTATCACATTTTGAAGGCTGGCCAATACATTTTAAGTCGATTATAAGAAATAATGAGTTTTATACTGTTTTTATAGTTGATTGATAATACAAACAGGCAACAATAATGCAAACATCTAACCTTTCAAAATTTGCAGTGTCACACGGTAATGTGTCGCAATTTTCATCGACTGTCCTCTCACTCAGGCCGAAACTGAAAAGTTTTTTAAAATATGTATAGGTACTTACTCCAATATATTTAATGTAAAAGTTTTTATACTCTAATATATGTACTTATTTTATAGCCAACTTAGCAATTTCAACTAACTAGGAACGTAAGTAGTTGTAACTTGGTCAACGTAAGACATGTGAACTTTGTCCTACTGTTACAAATTTTCTTATACTGTGCCACGACGCGCCATGAAGCCGCGCTGATACAAAGTAAGTAGATATGAATGGCTGCATGTAATAACTTACAATATCCACATACTTAGTATGTATATACACATACCTACCTACCTAATAAATAATTATGATGGGTTTTCCTTACCTTTCGCCGGATTGTGTCAAAAGGGGCTCATTTGCATCTTTCTTCTTTGGCCTTAAAATAAACATAGCTTTGACTGACAAAGGTTTAAAAATCAAATGTTATGATTTCATATTAAAATATTCACTAGGTACATGACTAAATAAAAGTATACTTGTACAAAACATAGAAACAACTAAAGGTAGAAAAAATATGAAAAAAAAAATCATCTAGGTATATTCACTAGGTACATGACTAAATAAAAGTATACTTGTACAAAACATAGAAACAACTAAAGATAGAAAAAATATGAAAAAAAAATCATCTAGGTACTATGAGACTTGAACTCCCTTCACCAGATTATGCAGATAACTCTCCAGTGTAGAGAACCGCTGGGCTAACTAGACTTTTACTTTTAATTTGAAAATAAGAATATATGTCGTCAGTGCCGCGGCACAAAAAACCCTCGCTGGATGAAAGATTTTACAAAATCATACTAAATATTATCAAATGTCAATATATACGCGCAAATAAAAGGCTTACTTACCTTACTTTATCCATCATGTGTTTCGCGCGCATAATGCACAATTTTTTAAATGATTTTTTACCCATTTGTGTGGGTTTAATTTTCGTTTTATTCCTGGAAAAAAATTGCACAGGTCTTTCTAGCAACGCGGATCGCCGCGGAATGAGATTGAGCGCGAAGTAAAATACGCGAGTAACGAGTGAGAAGAGTGCGACATGATGTTGAAGTGGCTCCGAATTAAAAAACGTAAGCGACATTTATAAAAAACATAATTACTGTGCAAATAAGTCACTTATTCTAAAAAATAGGTTTGTAGTTTATTTTCTAATTATTTGAAGCATATATTTGTGAAATATCATATCAAAATACCTCAATGTGTAGAATTAACTTGGGAATGTCGTAATTGTCAGAGGTGTCTTTGAATTTTTTTTTTACTGACATTTTATTAATCATTCGTGTTTTTAGATCAGCAGTTTTGTTACTTATATCCTTGAGTATCGTGTATTTAAACTTCAATACCATAAAGCAAGCAGAATAATAATTGTCAGTGTTGCAATATTGAGTCTTCTGGCTCTTAATATACGGAAAAGTCTTAAATCTAGGTAAACTGCAATTTCTACCCCAAAAAAGAGTAACCAATTAACATGAACTCCCGTTACCTGTAATTTGAATGAAATTGTAGGTGGAGTTAATTGGTTATTGTTTGGCACTATTTTCATAGTCACAAATTACAATTCATTTCATTTCATTTTTCATTTTAATTAAAGATATCTTAAGTTTTTAGGCTTTATCATAAATACCTGTGTTACCTGTTCGAGTTTTGGTATTAAGTAAGTTAGGAAACCAATTTAATTTTTCTAATTAAATAATTCCAAATTGCACCTGTCAACGTTATATGCTGCCAACCCTAACAAAAACCATTTCCCTTTGGGTCGAAAAGGCAAGATTTTGAATATAAACTACTGGTTTACCCACAAGACTGGGCAAAGGTTAATGACCTGGGAAATCTGATTAAGAAAACTCACTTCCCGTCGAGTTTAATAACAGTATTTTAGAGATTATAGGACGAAAGCGAACACTTATGGAGGTTTAAGGTTCGACCACTTATTTTGATTTCTCTGATGCGCGCTGCTACGCTGATTTTGATGAAACTTGAGACGTAAATATATTATGTTACTAGATGACCCGCCCGCGACTTTGCGCGCTTGAAATTTCCCGTTCCCGTGGAAACTTGGGATAAAAACTATTTGAAACACTCTTGTCAAAGTGACGCGACACTTCATGTAAATGACTTCACGTCAAAGAACGACGAATAAATTATATGGATATTATTCATACATAAATATGGGGCGTGGGGGTAGGAGGGTGAAAAATACGTCGCGACCAATTCTCATACCTTTGGTAGGTTATAAAAAAAAATATATAAAAAAAATAAAAAATACCACTCCGGGAATTCCGACAGAAGTGAAAACTTGAATAAAAGCAGACTACCTTATTTAAAGAGGTGTCAGTAACAGTCAAGTGTCAGTAGTCAGTGACAGATGTCGGTAACAGTGTCGCGAGTGCATTGGTTTTTCCCATCTCAAAAAATGCTCAACGCGCCTAAAGAAGTTTTCACTACTTATATACAGAGGTGTCTGTAACGGTAACAGTAACAGTTTAGCGAGTTCAATGGTATTTTCCCATCTAAAATGTTGCAAACGATCTATAGATTTTTCAAACTTTTGCGATCACTGTACATAACTATTGAGTAAAACGGGTGTTTATCGCGTTGTACCTTTTTTATTTGTTATCCCGACGTTTCGCCTGTTGCGACTGTTGTTGATCTATAGATTATTCTACTGCTCCAGATCACCACCAGTTGGAAGTGTCCTCAAGAAACTGGATGCATTGCTCCGCTGAATTGCATTGACCTAGATAAGGGCCAGCTCTCGGATCACACGTTGCTTTGACCAGACGCCTTTTGAAAACGCGAAGATATTTTTTGCGGGTTCTATTCCCGCCGCGGAACAAATGTCTGCATGATCTATATAAATTTGCTCCTAGTCTGGATATTTTTCTATATATTATATGTGTGTATTTACAAAAAAAAAATACTTAAGTATTTTATCAGGTTCCCATAGTACAAGCTCTGGTTAGTTTGGGGCTAGATAGCGCTGTGTGAAATTTCAAGACATATTTATTTATTTATTTAGGGTAAGAGTGAATAGATGTCTTTTAAATCTTCGTGCTTCATCTAAGAAGATAGATCTGTGATAAAAAGAGGCAGTCTCCTCAGATCCTCGCAGGATTATGTAAAATATAATATTATATGTATACAGAATACCAAAAATGTGAAGCATTTTCCTAATTAGGGACTGTGATTAAAACTTTGAGATCTATACAGTCACCAGAAAATTTCATAAAAATAAACTCAAATGAATACGGAACGAAGGAAGCCATTAATACTTTCCCAGAAGTTATGTTGGACACTACTTAGTAGGTAGAAATAGCAGTGTCTAATGGAATGAGTCATTAGCGAATGTAATATCATCTAATGAAAGATCCAAATTCGTGTTTGCGACAACGTTAACGTCATAGCTGATGATGGAACAGCTTGTATTCTTGGTAAAATTACTGGCACTTGAGATTTTTTTACCTTACTCAGAAACGACACCCACACTCAGAATAAATTCGTAGTTTTACCTTTTTCGGCCGAGATTGCGATTAGATTTGGTAACACTTTTGATAATATTTTCTTGTCATCAGTCGCCAGCAACGCTCATTAAACCTGTAGCTGTTATGATTTAATTTTCACTAAAAACTGGATATTTTCCATGATTTGTAAAAACATCTAGTTTACAAAAGTAATATTGGTAATTTTAAGTTAATAACGTGACGTAATTTTTAATAATGATTTAATTTTTTTTTAATACTGCAGCCATAGTAGTGGCCACCAGAGAAGGTTTGTGTTATATATTATGTCTCCGTCAATTTGTATAATTATTCGTCTCGTGAAAGACATGACACAGCATGAACGCCGAATCTCTAAAATTCGGCCGTGGCATTTCGAACGCCTTGTTTTAAGCGTGTGACCTTTTCCAACAGGAATGAGTTAGCCATTTAGCCATTAGCTGTATCAATGGTCGCGCATAACATTCGTTTTGGAAGTACTTAGTATTTTACTGTGGGAATTTGTTACTAATGATACTAAAGTGTGACGATCTTTTTAATAACATTGACTTGTAGCCATTTTGGTAAAAATACTCGGATATTGATCGGAATATTGAGGATATAATTTTCCAAAAAATCTTATTTAGACTGAAATTTTTATTTTATTTTATGACTCAACAATGTGATGATGATATCATCACATCATTTTATGAAATTTATTTATTGAGAGTTATTTTTTGATGAAACAACTCGATAACAAACATTCGTTAAAAACACAATTTAACCCAAAAGATTTGTACGTAAAAAATCGCATTGCAAAGGGATATTGGAGTAATAAACGGAAACGGAAGCTGAGTGTGAACATGGTGTCAGGTGAAAAGCAAAGGAACTTGGCAAATGTATAAGACCGCGGGACCCACTAAAAGTCACTCACCCACATTACATTGCAACTTTTGTTTTCTAGTGTACCTACAATACTATAAAATATCCTAGTATAATTAATAATTACAATCTAGCCATCTTCATCATCATATCAGCCATAAGACATCCACTGCTGACCATATGCCTCCCTAGATTTCCAAAGCGACCGATCTTGTGCGCCCTGCACCCAACAGCTCTCAGCAACCCCTTTCCATCAAGTGGAGGGTCCTAGGCTGCGCTTTTTAGTGCGTGGTCTCCACTCGAGAACCTTTCTACACTTACTATAACGAATAATGTAATTTAATCTAGCCATAACATTTAAAGAAACATTTGATTTCGTATAGTCTTGTATTAGATAGATAATTCCTTTATTTAACACCATTAAATACAAACATTTATAAAAAAATACACTCTTAATTAATAGGTACAATGGGCGGCCTTATCGCTAAAACAACCTTTGGATGGACAGGATCTATGTGAACAAAATAACGACGGCGGCGTAAATCCGATATTAATAGTACACGTATATTTATAAAAAATATGGATAATATAAAATAAAATGCATAATTATAATGTATAATATAATCATAAAATTACATAAATATTAATATTATAATACATAAAATATATATTGTCATACCTACATAAATAAATTATAAAAATGTAAAAATTAATAAGTGGCCTAGTGAGCGATGGATGACAGATAGTGTTGTCTGACCAAGTTTTTAAAGATAGGGAGAGATTTAGCGTGACGAATTGAGACAGGTAGGGCATTCCAGAGCCTGGTAACCATAACAAATAACATGGTAATACTGCCATAACAAAGTATTATAACGTATATCACACGTTTCATTTTACGACGATTAAGTATCGTATAACCTAACTTACTTATCGTACCTTAAATGCAAAAGTGAATAACGCTTTTTTTTAATACACTATATGCCTTGAATAAGCCAAACTATTCAGGCAAAAATAAAAAAACGCATAACGTGATTGTTTGTCTTTATGCATGGAGGGCATTTACGTCAGCTATTACGCCCTTTTTCGAAAGGTTCATACTATTTAAAAAACTTACGTATCAAAATGTTTTAGAAATCTTGGAATTTTCCGTATGTGTTCGGATAACACTATAAAAAAATTACCATTTGAAATAAGCAACGCGACATCTATTGTCAATGTACTAAACTGAAACGTTTGGCATTGACCAGCTCGAAAAACTGTATAAGTTTTCCTGTAGATGGAGCTAACGGCGCTTTAGTTGTAATCTGAACGATCTCACTAATTTTGACCCTGACGTGACAATGCCAGGTAACACAGTTGCATAGTGCATCCTCGTATCAAGAGGAAGGTTGTGGGTTCAAGCCCCGTCTAGGCTTGAAATTTTTGAGATACATAGTTTAAAAATCTTGGTTCATACTTTGATATTGCTATCCTACTATATTTTCACTCGTCAGTAAACTTACTTACAAGTTTGTTAACCCAACTTTAGATTCCATTTAGAAGTTGGCCATACATCGCTGTAGGTTTTCACTTAATAAGTAAGTTTAGATTTTTTGAGTTGTAAATGAATGTAAAACTTTAAACTTGTTGCAATCGTTTACTCTGTACGTAACTCTGACCACACCGTCACTTACCATCATGGGGATGGTAAGTGACGGTGTGGTCAGAGTTACAAGAACCTATTCAGTCTATGTGGGTAAGTGAGTCTACCCAATAATGAAATATCTAATTAATTGAATACATATATATATATGTGTATATATTATGATATACATGTATAATATGAATATACTTACTGACTTGGCATCTTGCGAAGGCAAGCCATCAAGAATCATAAAAAAAATAAAACCAAAAAATGCTGTACAAAAAATAAAAAAAAATTGGGTTATCCCGTATCCCTTATCACATAGGGGTTTGAAAAATAGTTTTCATCCTATTCTCAGACCTACCAAATATACACAAAACAAATTCATAAGAATAGATCAAGCCGTTTCGGAGGAGTTTTGATTCAAACACTATGACACAAATTCTAATTCGTTTATTTATACTTAAATATAACTTTACAGAATGAATATAATACGCTATATCAAAAACTACTACAAGAAAAAAATACAAATTATAATATACTTACCTACATTCATTATCACACAGACGAGAACATAAAAACGAGAATATAGACCGACGAGAATATAGACGAGAAAATAGACGAGAATATAGAGAACACGAGTATATAAAAAAAATCTACGCTATTTTTCATCAGTGGTAACCTGATAACACATCATCAAAGACTCTGAATTATGAATAGTTAATAATTTGAAAATTAGGTTTGAATTAGTATTGATTAATCAGAGTTAATCTATTCAAGCGGCTCATTTGAACCTCTATCGCTGAAATCATTGTATGCAATGCACACAACCAATAATTATTATTTCGCTGAATAATGACAAATGTTATTGGTACTGTTATGAATTCAGTGTGGATTTACCTAATGAACAGTTTGATTTACTGCCAGTAGTAAGCAAATTCTTTATTTTCTAACCAATGTTTGTCTTCTTTTGCTGCCCTTTTCCCACATTACGCCAGATCGGCACAACGTATACAGGGTGTTCGGTAATATACTGACGATATTCAACGGTTTCTAAAAACATAAAAAAGACTTCTCGAAAAAAACTACTAGATATATTATCAAATTTTAAATAAAATCGACTAAGTTTAGGTGATTAATTTGATATAAAACTTACTGCCTACTCTTGCAATCGACATTCATAAATAAAAGCCGTAGTCGACAAAAGCGTAGATTTGTAGAGATGAGAATACCATGCGAATATAACTAATAGCATATCGATATTCCGACATCTCTCCGCTCAGCATTAGTGGAAACGGTCAAGCGGCGATATTTTATTTTCTAAAGTGCATTCGTAGAGATCAAATCTAGCAAGTAAGCAAAGCAAAGTAGCAAATCTACGCTTTTGTTGATTACGGCCTTTATTTTTGGATGTTGATTGCAAGAGTAGGCAATAAGTTTTATATCGAATTAATCACCTAAACTTAGTCGATTTTATTTAAAATTTGATAACATAACTAGTAGTTTTTTTTTCGAGAAGTTTTTTTATGTTTTGAGAAACCGTCACTTGAATATCGTCAGTATATTACCAAACACCCTGTATTCCTCCTCCACATCTCTCTATCAGCCGACATCTTCGTTATCACTTCCTTCCTACCTATATCATTCTTCAAACAGTCCATCCATCTCTTCTTCGGCCTTCCTCCACTTCTATATCCATCCACACTCATATATAGTATAGCTATATACTACGGCGTATAGTTGGCTGAGACGCAGGAGGTAGCGGGTTCGATTCCCGCCGCGGAACAAATATTTTTATACGCGAATATTTGTTCCGTGTCTGGGTGTTTTTCTATATATCTATCTATATATTATATATAAGTATGTATTAACAAAAAAAAAAGTATGTAAGTATTCTATCAGTTATCTGGTTCCCATAGTACAAGCACTGTTTAGTTTGGGGCTACATAGCGCTGTGTGAAATGTCCAGCGATATTTATTACTATTATTATTACGGTGTTCAGAGATTTCCTCTACTCGATTTTCTAAGAATCGGTAGTAACTGGGGGTCTCAGGCCTAAGCCAAGTGCACCTCAGTGGGCCGAACATCACTAGGAAAGTTTTGGAACGAAGGCATCTGAAAGGTTGGTCCTGAATTTATCCTAATACTGTGTCACTGTGTCTTCATTAGAAATATTAGCATCTAGGTATCTGATAATATATTATCATTACGAGCCCGCGCGCAATCAGTACAAATTATATTAAATGTATTTATAAAATCACTCTGGACATGTGATGTTAATGTTGTAAATATATTTTATCTTGTATAATTTATCTTTAATGTATTCCTTTCCTCTCCTGATCCTTTCATAGTTTAGTGTAGATATATCCCGGGTTTTGTCTATTCTGTTTCCCTAATATTTTATTTGCCAATGGTATATGCACAAAACCGTGCGAAACCCATGAAAAAAAATGCGTAAGTTTAGATGTTTGTTTATTTATTTGTTTGTTACTCAATCACGTCAAAACGGCTGAAACAATTTCGATGAAATTTGGTATGTACTTAGAATTATAACTTGGATTAACACATAGGCTACCTGTTATCCCATAAATCAGTTCCCGCGGGATAAAAATGGGGTGTCAAGTCAAGCTGCAACAGCTGGTTTAGCTTTATTTCTAGGTTACCTAAACATTTAATAGTTTAACGCGTACGAAGTCGCGGGCAACAGCTAGTGTAACATAAATTAATCATTTATGTAATCATTCATGTAAAAATATATTTTTTTATAGAATTCAATGAACCCTATGAATAACAAAGGCACAAACTTATCTGACTGAACCGGGTACCCAAACTGAAACACGATTGAAAAGATGTTAAAGTTCAGATAATTGACTGCGCTGTTACTTTCGAGGGTGTTTAATTTTGTAAAAAATAATAATAAATACTTTTACTGTACTTTATTTTCTAGCCCCTAGAGCCAGTAATTCTAAAAAATATCTTTAAAAAAAAGTTGGCAACACTACCACTAGAAAGATAGAAAGAACCTTCACTCTGGACTCTAGAATATACAAAATATATTTAAACAAATGTATACCGTGCATGTTAAGCTTAGACCTGTCCAAAGTTGTACGCATACAGGCTGTCCATAAATCAGCCGGAATTGTTTATTCCCCATCCGACAGATGGCGCTGGGCACAATAACGCTACACGTTTTAAGGAATGTTGACCTGTGGAAGATAGGTGGTGCAGCGGTGCTCTGAATATTTAGAAAATTAGTAACATTTAAGATAAGATAAGATAACTTTTTATTATACACCAAAGTAAAATACATAACATTTTTTTATCTAACCTATCCCGTCCCACTGCTGGGCAAAAGTCTCCCCCAAGTCCAAGCATCCCTATCAGTTGATATCTCCCACCATCCTCTTTGGAAGGTGTCGAAATCGTCCCGCTAACGCTTTCTCGGCCGACCCCGACGTTGCCTTCCGTCTTCAGGGGTCGATGGTGTCACAATATCAAAATCAAAATCAAAAATTTATCACATGACGGCGGTGCATCTATATAATATTAAAAACATACCTACATACTATAAACCTAAAATAATAATAATAACACAATTTTTATATTAACATTTATAACAGCATCACAATTTGTAGCATCTTTACACATTTTTTTTTTACTTAAGAAGTGAGACAGTAAAACAAAATGAACAGGTTACGAGTATTTAAGCGTTGTCCATCTTCGACCACATCATCACTTATCATCGTGGAGGTAGTGAACAAGAGTTTGAATATCGCCAATAATCTATATAAAACAAATATTTATATAAAACAAAGTCGGGTTTGTTCGAACACTTATAACTCGAGAACGGCTGGACCGATTTTCATGATCTTAAATTAGTTGGATTTGTCTCTACCCTGAATAGCAGAACAACTAATAAAATATCGGAAAAATACACGCAAAAAAAAATATGGAGAATATTCATTTTCTCATACATAGATGCAGCTAACGATGGCAGCCCGCGTCATATGCAAGAATATGCAATGACATATGAATTAGTATTTCTGTATGGATACAGTAAGGCGGTACGAAGTTCTACGGGTAAGCTAGTAAAAAATAAATGAAAATCCCACCCATAAGATTTATTTATTTTCAAATCCTCGAACAGCTTTAGCTTTTCAGTGGTGGATTACCTTTATCTTCAGGTATTAATATTCGCAATGCGTCTTAGACCTGTCTCCGTGTTTCGGAGTAGAATTTAACCATCGCATTGGGGAAGACAATAATAAATCATAAACTGAGACGCCTGACGACGGGCTGTTGCTTAGGGCGCGGGGGGCTTAGATGGACCTTTTTACTTATCATTATTACCATCAGTCGGTAGACGTTTAAAACTAGACTTAGGTACTCTTGCTCCATAAACATCCGAGGGCATGTTAATGTAAATTAGATCCATTCTACAAATATCTAATTATCTTCAACCTGTTTTCTTCTTACCGCATTAAAAAATATTAATAACTACATGGGGACAATGATGATACGAGAAATTGAGAATGCTCATTGTCCCAGTTGGCCTCATCTCTGTAAAAGGGCCAACGGTTAGGAAAATTAATGACGTCTCGTTATCCCCGTGACGGGGACAACGGGAACATATCTTTAATGGTATCTATTTTATTTTTTGTGAATTTTGTAGGTTGTTCTACACTATTGTTTATGATAGAAAATAACCTTGACACATGAGAACATAAAACAAACATGATTTTAGAGATCTTACAAGTAGCACATCTTATCTTTAGGGCAAGCAATCTCAAATCCTGCGCTTGCGCTAAACTTATTTAATTTATATTTAACTAGCTTCCGCCAGCGGCCTCGCACTCATTGTTTGTCAACAAAAAGTAGCCTAGGTATTGATCCAGATTATAATCTACGTACATATGTACATAACAAATTTCAACAAAATCGGTTCAGCCCTTACGACGTGATTGAGTAACAAACAAACACCCAAACTTTCGCATTTATAATATTACCGTGACATTTAATTACTTTAATCTGTTTTTGATTTTTTATGAATTATATTTTATTTTAAATTTTTCATTATATTTATGACATTTTCCTTTTGCATTTTAATTTTACTGAATTGTTATTATTATTTTGTTAATTTTTGATCTGACATGGGCTTAAGTTGTATAATATTCCTTCAACGAACAACAACAACAATTTGTATAATGCAACCGCATTAGATAAAATATAAAGGCTTCGATTTGCGCGCTTTGACAAATATTGGATGAGAAAAGCTGAAGACCGGGCTCAATTAGACCTACGTCATTGGACTGCTATAGGTTGATGATGATGACTTCAGTTTTTTTCCTAAAGCAGCGTCCTCACCGCGATCATTCGATAGCAAGCGAGCTAATAGTGCGACATCTTCACAAACCAACAAAGAACAGAAGGCATCGCATACGAATGCTTGAAGTTTTGTTCACGAATGCTTGGCTTAGGGATAATTTTCACTATTGCGTAGTTCTTACTACGCTTGCTTTCAAATGCACGCTCGAATGCTCGCAAACGAATGCTCGCACTTGATTAGTGGACTTTTGTTCAGACACGTAGCAAAGCAAACATGTTTAGGATGACCTATTTTTCATATTCCTATTTCACTTTGTGATCCAAAAACCCACACGGCCCGCCTTCAAGCTCAAACTCAAAGTCACGTGTTTTTCAAATGTACTTGCTTTATGACGTCATTACGCAAAAGCGTGTTCTAATGAAGTGACTGCGGAAAGGCGTCGCGTTATGAGAGCTCTCGTGACGTCACGAAGGCTTTATACTACTGACTTTGTAGGCAGCCTTTGGACCTAGGTGAGAAATAATTGTGGTGAACTATTTTGCTCTTTGAGATGAACAAAACAATGTTTTCTTAGAATCATTTTAACAATTGTACACTCCTATTCTTTTTCCTCCTATATAAACCTACCAAAGTCGATCAGTAACCACATATTAAAATTCTTTTTTTTCTACTAAATGTATGCCAATCTCTCAAAGGTGTGATGGAAGAAAACTCTAATTATTTCCCGGCCCACTGGCACTTCAGCTTGTTATTTGTTTTAATTGATCGAGCGAAACGAGATCTCTAAATCAACTTGGGAAAATCGGCGTTGTATGTATGTTTGTTTGTCCGAGGGTAACTTTCGAAGCGTAGATCCGATCATCTTGAAATTTGATACATAGGTAGGTAGTGATGGTACAATTTTGGTATGACTAAATGAGCTAAAAATGTGGGGGGGTTGGTGAGATATTGGGGTTCAAGAGGGGTAAAAAAAATGAAAATGAGACTATTAGGTCAAGTGGGACGTCAAATGAAAGGTCTTCATTAGTACATTTAGACTCCGTGTTTATTTTTAGTAAAGTTTTTACAGTTTTTGAGTTATTAGCCATGATAAAAACTGAACTTTGACAAAATTCACAGGGTACACCATTGACCCCACAGTGCTGTAATTTGGTATGCGTATAGCTTAAGTGGCACAAATATAGTGAGTGAGTAGAGACAGTTATTCTGAAATCCAGAATAACTGCAATTTGTACCCCAAAAAAGGTTACATTACATAAACTCCCGTTACCTGTAATTTGAATGAAAATGTAGGTCAAGTTGGTTGGTTTATTACGGGGCACTATTTTGATAGTCATAGATTACAAATAATATTTTTTTGTTTTAATCGGAGACTCGCGAGATCTCAGTTCGGGGCGAACCACTAGTATTTAAGTATGATGTTCAATGAAACGTTTAAAATGTATCTAACACTAAACTAATATGACTAAAATTTTGTTATTCGACACCGTCGTCTAAAAATACAAACCTTTTCCTTGTAAATTCTCCGCGTTCTATTTAAGTCTACTGGAACATTCTTCATGCAGGAACTAGGGAGTACCGTCTTCTAGTTATAAAATATGCATGAAATTGCTACCTACTTGCTTAGACAGGTCATAGTTTAAGCTAAGTATTCAAGTTTTGCGATACATCTTTTTAGAAGTTTTAAAACTTGGCCAGAAAGTTGGGAAACTCAAATTCAAAATATCTTAGTACAGGCAAGTGAAGAAATAAGTTTACAAGCTGTGGACGCTATTCTATAAACGATCAATAAAAATCATTTTAGCAGTTTTATCAAAATAGCTTGATAAACAAATAATAAATAAATAAATATTGCTGGACATTTCACACAGCGCCACCTAGCCCCAAACTAAGCAGAGCTTGTACTATGGGAATCAGGTAACTGATAAAATACTTATATACCTACATTTTTTTGTAAATACATTATAATAATAAGAATGAAAAAAACCCCTCCGTGGTGGCCGATGTATCCCGATTCAGAGGTTATGGGTTCAAATCCCATGGGTGCATAGATTTTTTTGTGCTCAAAACTTTTCTATTTAATGATACGAGTATTCTTATTTTTATAAGACTATACGATGGAACAAGCATATGGCCCACCTGTGTATAAGTGGTAACTATCGCCTATAACAAAGTATTGTCTCGTAAGTCACGCATCTAAGACATGTGCAATACGATACACAGTTCCACATCCATCAACTTGAGGCATACAGATGTAAAGCCTGTACAATATTATCGTAGTACCCAGGTTTTTGTTTTACTCGTAGACATTGAATGCGACACTATTACTTTTTAAATACAGCTTTAATTATACTACTGGTAGTTACAAAGCTTACAGATGAATCAGCTAGTTCAGGGTTTCTCAAAGTGGGGTACGCGAACCCCTAGGGGTTCACTATTCGACGGCAGGGTGTTAGCGACAAGATTTACACACGGTGACGCGCGCGCAACTGAATTCATACTCGCTCTCTCTCAACTCTCTCTCGACTTGATACCGAGTCAGAATTAAGGTTAAAATTACTTTATTTGTTACCTTTTATGGAAATAAAAACCTTGATTGTTTCAACAGTCAATTTTATTATTTACTTTGGGGGGGATGTCACCTGGAAACTTTAACAGGGGTTTGTAGAGGCGAAAGTTTGCGAAACCCTGAGCTAGTTCAAAGATAAAATTTCAAGTCAAAGAGAGCGTGTGACACACTAGTATTACAATTTCAAAATTAACTCTGCCCCTCTGTCCCTCTGTCAATGGCTCTAATACCTCAATTATTAAATGATATGATATGAGCCATTTGAGGTCGAGACCCTGGGTCCAAAGGGTACCAGGTACCGCATATTTTAAATTATTTCTGGGCATCTAGTCGACGTGTGATTGAAGAGCTGCTGCGACCATTGCAATTCATTAGAGCAAAGCAGCCAGTGCCTTGGGACACTTCCATCTGGTAGTGATCTTGAGCAGTAGAGAGCATGATTACATGAACTTGCCCTTTGTAAGTGAAGTTCTATCATGATTATACGAGCGCCTAGTTCAAAAAATTATGTATCTCTATTATATGGACTTTACTAGCCGTCTTCTTTAGACTGCGTCACCAGCAGAGCTGAATTAAATGGGAACAATAGCTCGCCCACAATGAGGCAGGAGTGAAAAGCGTAAAGATACGGGCTTACAGTCCCCTAATGAAATCTACGGCAACGACGCAGGCCGTGTATGCCGAATTTACTCACTTATAAATATAAATAATAATACCATCTGTTCGCGCCACTGCTGCTCGACACTTTTAATTTTTCCTACCCGCAACTATTACCAGATTTCCGACAGGTTTTGATCGCCGATTCCAACGCTTGTACTAACTTCTACGTATAACTTCGAGCACTCCGCGAACCGCGATTGACTGATACCGATTATGGATGTCCAATCGAGTTTTTCACCGATTTCGAAAACAGTATAAACTTCTAACGAAATCTATACAAATCTTCCTAATCATAAAGTTTAAACTATACAACTTCGCACTTCGTATTCTAATCAAAATTTAGCAATCCCACGATACGTTCCTTGCCGTATTCGGGCCGTGTCTGTTTCTATCGCTGCCAGATATCGAAGGCCGCTACTGGATTATCATCAAGAAGAAGAGAACAGCCAAGAAGAAGCGCTACCAGACTAGAGATTCCCTAGTCTGGCTGATGTCCTGTAACACACATTGATCGAAGACTTTGATATTTTGGACGAAAAGACGTCACGTCGTTTCCCGAACGCTGCCCAGCCAAGTTGGATTCGTTGACTGACCTCTTTCTCGAAGTTGGAACTCTAACTAGACTATTTGTCCTAGCGTGGAATTAATCTACAACATCGCGATTTGAGTTCCCAACTGATACCGAGGTGGGCGCCAAATGGGCATTAGACATGATACTCGTCTTATCCATGTTCATTTTAAGGTACACCTGTTGGAAGACTCTATCGAGATCATCGAGCATCTTGCCTAAGTCTTCCAGCGATTCTGCCAAGACCAGGATATCGTCAGAAAATCGTCATTGTTATGTCATTGTTACGCCAACTAAGCAATATAACTTATACACCCACCTATTTGGATTTCAAAGTTTCCATCTAGTAATTATTTGTATCAAATTTGAAGTGATTAAAACGATATTAGTCAATAATCTAAAGTTTAGACCCTTAATTGGGCAATTTACGAAGTTTGATAGCCCTATAATAACAGTAAAGGCAATATTACAAATTCTCAGAAAACTGTCTGATTTATACCATAGTAGAAACTAACGATTACCTATTTCTAAAAATAAGTGGCAAACAAGTAAGTCGATATTTATTAGTGAATTTTAGATATAGATAATTTTTCTCAATAAAAAAACATCGACATGCTGTTTTTTGGACCGACAAATATTTACCAGATATTTGTTTTAGTTAATTAAAATGAAAATTTATATGTTTTCCCCATTTTCCCCCAAGAAAGCGTTGCACAGCATGAAAAATGACCGGAAAAACGGTCATCCACGTTTTATTTCTCCATTCGATAAAGAAAATGGTTTCAAATGCATCAGTAGAACACTCGAAGTTCAAATGTACGTAGAACGTAGATTTTTATTCTAAAAAATCTGTAATTTTGTTAAATATTAAAAATCTACAGTTTAAAAATGTGTTATACAACTAGTAATTATACAACTAGTGTCCTCATATAAAGATTTTACGTATGCATAGTATACTAACTCAAATATTTCAAATATTTTGATATGTTATTAAGACAATGTCAAACAATATATTAATTAAGATTTTGAATCCTACTATAGTAAAATATGGTTCGAAATAACGAAATAGAAAACAAATTATTATTTTTTTAACTATCTTTTATGCCATTGAATTAAGAATATAACCATTATAATGTATGAACATAATACGCCTTCGTAAAATCTTTATATGAGGACCAGAGATCGGATAAAAAAATGCATATTTACCTAAAATTAAAAGTTGGCTAGTATGGATAGCACTTTTGTATCGATTTATTTTTATTATTTAAGTATTTACTTAATTAAAGCTTAAGAAAAGACATTCCTTAAAGCTGCATAGGTTTTTATGGTATGTCGTTCATCCCTCATATAGGTTAAAGAAATTCACATTCTATGAAAAAACTCACACTTTGCCACATAGGTACATTAGGTATACCTTGTTACAACGTAATATGGTTGCTTTTCCCTAATTTTACTAACAGTAATTTTATACGAAGCGATAATAACCTTGTGACCAGATCGAGCATATTAGACCTCAGGGAATATAAGCATTTTGTAAGTGTGCGAGTGAGTTAGCAAGTTCTACCTGCTTAATATTTACCGTTAAATTGATATGCATCCAATCCCGGGATCCCGGGATTATATTGTAAATAATAATATTCTAAGAAGCCGCTTCCATAATTTGTTAGCCAAAAATCAACTTTAGGTAGATATGCATCTGAATATCCGATCACTAATTAGGGCACTAGTAAATAATATATACAAACATATTTTTATAACTTTTGAAACTATCATGGTTATTAACACTATTCGTACTAAAAACGGGATATTTACCATGATTTGTGAGTTCAATTACGCGCCCTGATACCGTGAGTGTTGTGTGTCGGAATAGAGTTATGATCGAGAATGAAACCGGTAGTAGTGATAGTATTACTGAATTCATTCCTAGCAAGAGACTAAGAAAGAGGGTAGATCGTTATATCTGCCAATAACTATCCACTCGCAAAGACTTCAGTTTACCCGTGATCATGGCGCATGCAACTGCGTCGAAATATCGGGACACTCGAGAACTCACAAATCATGGTAAATATCCCGTTTTTAGTACAAATAAACATATTTTTAAACTGTAGACTTTTTTATTTTAACAAAATTACAGATTATTTAGAAAAAAATCATATCTCTAGTATCATCATGGTACATTTGAACTTCTGGTGTTCTACTCATGCATTTGAAACCATTTACTTTAGCGAATAGAGAAATAAAAAGTGAACGACCGTTTTTCCGGTCATTTTTCATACTTAAAGGCGAGACGATCTTGTTGCCTTCGAGCAGGAGTAGTGGAGTGTTACACAGGATAGAGATAGATTAAAGGACTTGTGGGAGACCTTTGCCCAGCAGTGGGACAATATAGGTTGACAAAAAAAAATTATTTCCCTACCATAAATTACAATTATGTAAAAATCTGACTTTTTCAAGAGTCCTGAGTAGGACCTATTTAGGTAAAATAAATAAATCTGAATCCTTAACTAAATAAGCTCTAAATAATAAACAAACTGCTTTATAATCATACCCCTTATTTACATTTTAATATTGTCAGGAACAAAGTGTAAGGAACATTACGAGTAAAATAAACAAAGCCACAGGTGCGTTGGATTTAAATTAAATACAAGTATAAGGGCCCACGTATAAACAATGGGCCCTTTATTTTGACCCTATGTAGGTAAAATTATTACAAAGATATAGGAACAACTAGAATCATCCATTTCTGAAATTACCAAACCATGGTATTGCTGTATTAATTTAGGTATATAAGTACTAATTGACCCGGCCAGCTTCGCATGGATTTAAAAATAAATTATAGCCGGTCTAGAGTTCATACGAAAATCCCATAGAAAAAAAACTTTTAGTTATCCAGAATTTCCTGATTTCCAAGTCAAATTTGTGGTGCTCATTGTACCACCACGTATTAGTATTTATATTTTTAAAGTTTTTAAGTAAGTAATTGTAATTTGGTGTAACAATAAAGATATATCTATAACGTCACCTAATTACGTAAAATCAGTGACAACAACACGACTGCAATCTCTCGGAAACATTAAATTGACCATGGGAAATAATCCTATCCTATGTGCAAACTGATGTTTCTCGACTGATTGCGATATAAAATAGAAAACATATATACAAATATATATATAATGAATCTATCAGTTATCTGGTTCCAATAGTACAAGCTTTGCTTAGTTTGGGGCTAGACAACGCTGTGTGAAATGTCCAACATTAAGTATTTATTTATTTAGTTATATGGTGCCTGTAGTAAAAGCTTTGATTTCTTTTTACGAGTTTGGGGCTAGATAGCGCTATGTTATGTTATAATGTATTTATTAGTTTGGTTAGAAAATATCATTATCATATCCAACACTTTTATATCTGTGAAGGTCTTTTAAAGTGGTACTATTTATGTTAAGATTTTCAGCAACTGCTTTTGACAATTGTCTACGTGCAAACAGACGCTTGCGAGTCAAAAACAGTCTAATATTACTCACTTGAAAAGGCTTTGTTTTACAGTTAAATAACGTACTTTTAGTCAGTTGTTAGTATTTTTAATGAGGGTTGCTGGGAGCCGTTAGGTGCAAGCATTGGCTTGCACCTAACGGCTCCCAGCAACGTTCAGCAAAGTTCAGAAGTGGACGTCTTAAAAAGATAATGATGATGATGATGAAGTATTTTGACTAATAAATGGTTAACTGAAACTAAATGGTAAATTTAAAAAATACTACACGATTTATCATAATTTAATGTTAATTGGAAATTTTAAGAGTATTTTTAACCGCAAAGGTCACGCTAATACGTAATTACTGATTTAAACGGGTATTTATCAAGTATGTATCGTTTTTTATTTGTTATATCGACGTTTCGACTGCGTTACAACAACCGTGGTCGCGTTAGGTATGGGCGTCGTGATCGGTCATCTTAGTGCGTAGATACGGTTAGTGTAGTGTGTCGTAATATGAACGAGGACATTTCTAATTCTGAAGAGCAAGTGAGAGCATTACTTCTCGACGCGACGTTAGCTTCAAGTATTCCAGTCTGCTCGCGACCACGGTTGTTACTATAGTCGAAACGTCAGGATAGCAAATAAAAAAGTTACATAGCGATAAATACCCGTTTAAATCAGTAACTATGTACAGTGATCGCCAAAGTTTGAAAAACATGGCAATACGTTTTTGTATCATTATTATAAATACGGGATTTATCACGTACCGTCTTATTGGTGTTTCGACCGTCAATGTTTCGGTTCAATTCGTGAATCAGGGTGAGTGCGATCCGCTCCGAATAACGTCTCGCCTCGCACTGCATTTTTGTATGGTTGTGGTGCCTGACCAAATTCAACAGAATTGGCCAACGCAGGCTAAAATAAACATTTCAATGGAAAACTTTAAATGGAAAGTGACGTAATAACCAGATCCTTTTGTTTTTTATCTAAACTTGAATACAAAAACACCAGTTAAGCAAATCTAATCATGACATTTACGTAGATGATTTATAAAACGGCGATGAAAGAGAACTATTATTACGGTCTGGTGAACAGTTACAACACTCAGCTGACAGAATTTTAGATAGTCCCTGGGACAGAGTTTTTGATAGCTTATTCAAGCTTAATCCACAGTAAAGCTGCATTTCCACGAGAGCTCTGTGAGGAATGTGAGGACCTAAGCGATGAGCGAGGAAATAATCAACCAATGGTAAAACAATACTGATATAAATACCTAACTGAACTGTATATTCTATTTAATACCAGAAGGGTGATTTGCAGTACGAATAAAAGAAGCCAGAACTTTGCAAACTGAAATATAACTAAGCAGAGTGGATTCTACAGGCTTTGTGTATAAGTTTCACAGCCAATTGATCAGACGAAAAAGCGCGTCCCATTTTTTTTTTTGAAGTTAGGTATACTTATGTTGGCGCATTTGGAATAAATTATGAGGGTTGAATTTTTACGATGCGCACGCACACCGACAGCCAAAAACCGACATGATGAAGTTAGGTACAAACAAAGAGTTGTGACATACGGGATGAAATCTTTAGCTGTTTTTGTTCTGTTACACCAAAGAAGTATAACTTTTTACGTTCTTCTACATAACCGAACTTTTGGCGAGCGCAGATGGCGCTCAGCCCTGTAAGTTTTGATGAGGCAACTAGCGCAAGGGCACCACTCAGGTACGAACCTTGGCTTGGGCCGTTGCCAGAATGAGGATAGGAGAGAAACTCCCAGGTACATATTTATACCTTGTATAGGCGGCAACTGAAGGGACTCGTCAACCTCGCCGGCGAGGTCAGTTTATCTGTGAAATGTTTGCTCTGTCTAAGGTAAAAAACTCAGAAATCTCCTTCGCGTTAGCAGAGGTGACGACGGACGGTTAATGCGCGTCCCGACTTGGTGACAGGACTTTTTATCAACCCTCTACCCCTACCAGCATTTGCTATCTCACTTCTACAGTAAGGCTAATGTTGCAAGCAAATTAATATTAGGCGTTCCAGATATGAAAATGTTACAGTAGTATTACTTGATTTTCCTAGTCTCGCTCAGCGCAGCGCGGGTGGAAAAGGGCTAGCCGAGCAATTGGTACATACGAAAAGCGAGTGATGTGTGCGAGGGCTGCGAGTGAGGATTTGTGTGCGAGGGACACAAGCAAGGCATGTATTCGAGGCAATAACAAGCTTGAGCTACTGGACTACCAGTTAATAGACTGTGACAGCTGAAAAGAGTCCATCCTTTTATAAAAAAAGTCTACAATAACTTATCGGATTATTTAGATAGTGAAGCTTGGGATTGAAATTGTACGAATTCGGTCAAAAATGTTACAATTCAGACGTAATTTATTATCTTTGTTGTTAGTTATTCTAAAGGGATCATTGAAAAGATCAACCAGCCTTGTTTTGTGCCTTTCTTTCCTGGCTTGATCGCAAAGGAACCGGCAGTAAAATTGACATTTCAAAGTGATTCTTGTGATTTTTTTTAATTCTGATGGCTACAGTCACTCCGTTTCACAGCATCGCTATGCATTCTCGAACAACTCTGGTGGAAATGCAGCCTTAAGATATAGTCCATGCAGATCTGAGTCACGGGTTTCTTCACGATTAGTTAAAGTATCGAGAACCTCTATATTTCAGTATATTGATTGTTTCATATGAAATAACAGTTAACGTAGCGTACTATCAGCGTTTCTCCTCCATTGAGTTGCGCCGGTTCACACTCGATTTGTATCAAACGACCTCTATACTACATCCAAAAGTCTTTGGAAGACACTGCTGAAAGAGTTCCGATATCATTATTATCTATATTTATCTAAACTAATATTTAATAGGGGATTGCAGTTTGTATGTTGGGAGTTATCTCAGAAACGACTCAACCGATTCTGAAAATGATTTCACTAACAGACAGCTACACTATCCCTGAGTGCTATAGATTATACTTTAATTTGATACAAATACGTGTGAAGCCCCAGGCTTCACATAAGTTAGCTAGTAAAGTATTAAGTACAAAAAAAAATACGAAAAAGATATCTTAACTCTAAGTGAGTTCCTAAGAAAAATTACGTGTTATTGTTACGCGCTATTACAGAATAAGTAATAGTCGGCCTCTCAAAGTTTTACCTACTGTGCCACAGAATAGATAATACTAAGTGTAATCCTATTACACCTATTACGTTTTTACCTACAGTTGCACAGAATAAGAAATAATAGTCCTGTGGTAAATACCTACAGATTTCTAGTTGGCAGTGGAACTTGGAAATGTCTGAAGACCCGCCTCTACAACCAATGTGTCCTGCCAACATTAACCTACGGTGCTGAGACATGGACGCTCACGAAGGAGACTGTGCACAGGATTAGAGTCGCACAGAGAGCCATGGAGCGCGCCATGCTCGGTATCACACTGCTAGACCGAGCCCCCAATACCGAAATTCGCAAGCGGACTAAAGTTCAAGACGTCAGCAAGCGTATATTGGGACTCAAATGGAGTTGGGCAGGACATGTGACCAGGCGCGGTGATGACAGGTGGAGCAGGGTGCTGATTGAGTGGTGGCCCCGAGATGGAACCAGGAACGCAGGTCGTCCATCGGCAAGATGGGTCGACGACATTATAAAAATCGCAGGTCGTATGTGGGTTAGAACAGCGCAAGACAGAGGCGAATGGCGACAACGAAGAGAGGCCTATGCCCAGCAGTGGGATGAGAAAGGCTGACGATGATGATGATGAGTGGAACCTTCGAGAACGTTCGCGAAAATGTGTAGTAACTGCGTGCGGTATAAATAGGGCGTAGAGATGCCCGAAGGAGGCAGTCTAGATTTGGCTATAAGTGCGACTATTTCGGTGAATTTTAGTGGTTTATTGTGCAATAGTGGTGTAAATTAGTGTATTGTGATTACTTGTGATTAAAATCGTGTATTTATCATTTTAGTGTTGAATAAAAGTGTTATTTTAGTTGGATTGGTTTTTATTATTTTATTCCGAGCCCTCAGCTCGTAACAATATTAATTATGGGATTTATAATGTACAATTATGGGATTTATAATGTACCAAATTGAACCAAAACATTGCCTGTCTTAACATCGATAAAACGGTAGTCTTTTACTAGTTTCGATATATTTTCATAAAATTTTGTACCATAATATAAAAGCTTTTGGATATTATTAGTTTTTGTTACGTTTTTAAAGTGAAACTTTTATTACATCGTCTCAAACTTTTTCGTCTGTGTGTTGCATGTCGCGTGACGGTCGGCCGCGGAGTAGGGATAAAGTGAAAGGCGCTCGTCAGAGCGGCCGAGGCCAATATGGTGGCGCCTATAGTTCGCATCAGCTGACCGTGTAGTGACTAGTAGACTATTACTCATTTGTGCCAACGAACATTTTTAGTTAAATGTCTATAATGTGAAACAAAGTTTCACTTTTACCGTGGCTTCATAAAACCACACAATCCTTTTTTTCTATTCTATTCTATTTTTATCCCTGATTAATAAAGAGTTAATGTAAGTTTAAAGCGTTTTTGTGTTCTTCTGTCTGTGCTCTAGTGTCGGTAAACTTAATATTTCAAAATGATTCTTGTGATTTTCATGAACAAAATAATGTTGAATTTGGATGTGAATCGTTGCTCTCGTTGATTTAGAAATGGTTGATGTACAAAGGTCACTCCCAAATGCCTCCAATCACCTCTGTTCATAGCTATCCCCCACCATCCTAATCATTGAAAATCATAAAGCCTTATTAATTATTTGCAACTAAAAGGCTTGTTAGAACCTCAACTTGGCTAACTTTGTGAAACTCGCTCGAACCTTATCGAAAATCCAATCATACTTAACTTGATGTGTGGTACCTAGACCAAGTTTACTTATATTATTCAGATTTTAGTAAAGTTTTACTTTTGTTAAGACGCAAGAGGAAACTTTTTGGCTTTTAAGTGAACCCTGAATTTTTCAATAGTGGTTTTATTTAATGTATTTTGGAATACTCAAGTTAGGTTAGCTACCTAAACCGAATCTGCTAAAGTTAGCTTGTCTAATATGTATGTTCAAAAATTCTTTCACCATTATAATGCTACATTATCTCTGAGTAACATACGCTATATTTATTACTAGAAAAAACTAAGGATCCCTACTAAAACTTCAACAATGTAACCCAAGATGTAAAAAAATTAGCCATAAAAAATATTTAAAAAATAAATGTCCACCCGTGCAAAGCCGGGACTGGCCGCGAGTTATATATATTTATATATCTACATACTTATGTAAAGCAATATCATAGAACAAGTAAAAATAATTTGTAGGGTGCCTCCAATGTATTTTTTTTGTTACATATGCATTAAGATTCTAAAAATCATGGCGCTAAACTTCTCTTGTAAGTTCATATAGCCAGAAGCTACGATGAGCTAGTTGATGCAAGGCTCCACAGCCTGGAGCATCGACGAAAGGTTGCAAGCCCCAAGGGCTTGCTTTTTTATCGAGTACATTTCGGAGAGTGTGCGGCGGAACTTTTCAACCTAATCCCATCTCAATTCTATCATCGGACAAGCAGACGCTATATGGTTGAACAACCTCCCATTCACACAAAGCGGTTCTCTTCGACCTGTATTATGCGCACGGCCAAAGAGAGGAACGCCTTGCCTGAGTCTGTGTTTCCTGATAACTACAACCTGCGTGTATTCAAGACGCGACTAAATAGGTTTCTTCTAGGCAAGCGTGATCCATCGTAGACTGCATCATATAATGTATAATAAAAACATAATCTAACTCAACAGCTATGTTAAATGTACAATGTAGAAACAATGAGAAAACTAAAATTTTGTAACAGGTAAGTCGCACTGGAAACCTATGAGAGAAGCCTATGTTCAATGCTCAGCAGTGGACACTCTACGGCTTGATAATAATACGTACCTCCCAAGATTTTATTCACCAATTTACTCAGATTTCGACCAAAATTTTAATAATTTTGCTTTAATCTTCCTACCAATCAGAAAATCCGTTCACCAGGAATCGAATCCACGACGATAATGTTCTTTATTACTCCATTGGAAGTCGTCATAACGAGATGATAATACCATTCGATACAATAAACGTTGCCGAAATCAAATTGCAAGGAACGAGAACCACAGTGGTATATAGAACAGCCAGTTTAATTCATATAAGAAGTTTAGATTTCACTGCTATGTAAAATAAATATTATTTTTTGTATCACACTAATATTATAAATGTGAAAGTTTGGATGTTTGTTTATTTCTTTGTTTGTTACTCAATCACGTCGTAACAGTTGAACCGATTTCTGTGAAATTTGGTATATACGTAGATTATAACCTGGATCTTTTATTCAATAAATCAGTTCCCATGGGATGGAAATGGTGTGTCAAGTCAGGTTGCAACAGCGAGTTTAGCTTTATTTCTAGGTTACCTACACATTTAGTATTGTAACGCGTACGAAGTCGTTGGCAACAGCTGGTATGTTATAATTTATTTATATTAATTTGTAATAAATATATTATTAATAAATTTGTTATTTAAAAATAAGATATAAACAAATGACAGGCATGCCAAACAGGACAGACCCATGCCCCAAAATCAATAACTGCAAAACTAAAGTATTGTGAACATGTTGGGCAGCGAGTCTTTGACTCTATACTTGTATATATTCAAATGCATATTGTCTTCGGTTATTATTATATTCATCACGTAAAACTAGCGCCCTTAAGTATCGGTTTTTGAAGTGAAAACTTCTTTAGCATCGTTGTGATTTGAAAGTCGATGGAACGATAAAGCGACAATAAAAAGAGACAGACACATAAATTAATAAGATTTAACGTAGAAGAAAATAAAATAGGAAGCATTATACAGTGTTTCTTATGTTCGTGGTTCTCTTTGTGCTTTGTTGCGTACTCCCTCCACTCGTGTTAATAATTATCTAACTTTGCATCACTATGATCATTACTAAAACCTACAATTAACATCTTCCCGAAATTTCACATTCGTCTCATTATCTTGAAACCAAAATTATTGAAGGTTTCGCTTCTACCACGTGTCAATTGCACACATGCTTTTTTGTTATTTTTGGTAATAGGCATTTCCAGTAAAAAATAGAATCGAAAACGCTTTATTGTATCATCATCATTATCAATCTATAACAGTCCACTGCTGGACGTAGGTCTGTCTCAGGGTGCGCCATTTTGTTTTTCGTTGTTTTTTTTTTGTATACTTTGTTGTATACCATACTTAAATTAACAAATCATATTTAAAACATATAACTAGATATGCGATCGTGTAATTACTGGTCTTATTGCTAAAAGCGATCTCTTCCAGACAACCATTTTAATGGACTGGATTTTATGAAAACGTTAAAAATAGTTGAATTAAAAATTAACCCTAACCCCAACATACTACACTAGTATTAAAACTATTAGGAATGATATAACTGAATAAATTATATCTACCCTTAATGATAAATTAATCATTTCTCCATACATAATTCATGAAAAATATCCGGTAATGCGGTGTTTTCCGGAAAATCTGCTACTAATCTATTGAACTTTTACACCATAGATACACAAAATTACAGTAACCCATGGTATCAGAACTTTTGTATAGGTACAGGTACTATGAACATGTTAAAAACGTGCCAGATTTCACGTTATTGACCGAGCGAGCGAAGCGTCGACCAAAAAAATGCTTTTGTCGTCCATATCTGTCATAAAGCCTTAATATTTTTTTTTTAAGGCAAAGGCACAAAAACAGCCAGTATTACTAATGAAGTAAATTGATATTTTTTTGTTTTTGTTACAGATAAATGGTTGTAATGTATCGTATTTTTTTTTTATTTAATTAATTAAATTAAGTAATTAAATGTTTATTTTTTTATATTTTATCTCCCAAAGTTAATTTTATTCATATAATGTTGACCACTTTTCTGACATAAAAACTCTTTGCTAAGATTTAAAAAGTACCGTTCGTTTTAGACGGAGCATCTTGATAAACCGTATGTTTTACCTTATTAAAAAGAAACTCGTGCGTTTACACTAACGCATTACAATAACGCAGAAGTACGTAATGGCATACATTACGATATTTAAATTGGTGAAATAAGAGACCCTTTACAAGCAAATGTGTTTAAAAAAAAACTTGTGGAGTGATAAGGCTGTTCTCTTCTCCCTGCAATCGAGTAGTGTGTAATGACGCGAGAAAACCGATAGGGGGGATTTATTTGGTACAATTTTATGAGCAGTGGACCTTTGCCCCAAGTTGTTATTAGATCGTTAACGTTTCTGGGTTCCCGGCTCTGTGATTGGTTGGAATGATTTTATCTTCAGTCCGTGTGCGCATGTGATTGGCTGATTTGATTTATACTCTGCAACCCTTTGCAGGAAATGTAACGATTTTTATATCGCTTTGAGAGTAGGCTTTACGACTGAATACGGTAAATGGTAACAAATACGAGTACTTACCAACAAATTTTTATGTTTTGAGATTTTTCTTATGGCATAGACTCTACAAATATTATTCAACAGTTTTCAACAATTTTATCTATATCTATCTTTTTTTTCCTTATACATTGAGGTACACTTAGAAAGGTCATAAGTTTTACAGAATATAATACATACAAAATACACATTAAAACATTTAAGGGAAAGATGGCAAGTACATAAGTACAATCAGAAACACATGTCATTGATCGAGCGAAGCAAGATCTCCAAATCAACTTGGGCAAATCAGCGTTGTATGTACTCGTATGTATGTATGTTTGTTTGTCCAAGGATAACTTTTGAAGCGTTGATCCGATCATCGTGAAATTTGATACATAGGTAGGTTATGATGGCACAATTTTGGTGTGACTAAATGTACAAAAAATGTGGGGGGGTTGTTGAGATATTGGGGTTCAAAAGGGGTAAAAAAAAATTAAAATTAGACTTTTAGGTCAAGTGGGGCATCAAATGAAATGGGTCTTGGTGAGTACATTTCGACCCCGTTTTTATTTTTAGTTTAAATTTTGGAGTTTTTAAGTTATTAGCCATAATAAAAACTGAACTTTGACAAAATTCACAGGGTACACCAGTGACCCCATAGTGCTGAAATTTTGTATGCGTGTAGCTTTAGTGACACATATATAGACAAAAGTCTGAAATCCAGAATAACTGCAATTTCTACCCCAAAAAGGCTAACCAATTTACATGAACCCCCGTTACCTGTAATTTGAATGAAACTGTAGGTCAAGCTATGCGGATGTTTTCGTTGCACTATTTTATTAGACAAAGATTAAGGCCGGCTTGCACAACAATCCTTAAATATATTTAGCTACTAAACATGTTTAAATTTTACGTATTTGTATGATTTGACAACTCCTTAAATCATATTTAGCCACTAAATACGTCTAGGCATCGTTGCGCGAGTCGCCCTAAGAATTTCTTTTTTGTTTGGGAGACTCGCGAGATCTCAGTTCGGGGTGAACCACTCGTAACAAAATAATTCAGGGTTGATTAATACAGTCATAATTAAATAGTACTAAAGTCATCAGCAACAGCTTCGTCAATACCTCCCGTATTACACAGGGTGGCGACGTGAACAGTATAAATATTCGAACACAATATCGTACCGGGTTTTTAAAACATTATATCAGCCATTAAAGTAGCCAGCATCATAAAGCCAAACATTATATCTTTATATCGTGAAACGTCCACTGCTGAACATATGCCTCTTCCATAGATTCCCAGAGAGACCTATCTTGTGCGGCGTGCACCAAACGGCTCCCAGCAACAGGTACCTAATTAACATGTCACCTTTCCATCTAGTGGGTGGTCGTCGTACGCTGCATACGTGGTCTACACTTAAGAACTTTTCTGCCCCAACAGCCGTTGTTCTTCGAGGTATGTGCTCTGATCATTACCACTTCAGCTTGCTAATCCTTTGTGCTTTGTCGGTGACTTTGGTTCGTCTACGAATCTCCCCATTTCTGATTCGATCTCGTAGCACACTGAGCGACCTTGAGCCTCCTTATGAGGTCCATAGTGAAATACCACGTTTCTGTAAGATAACACATATAGGAAGTAATTCCAAATCCATATCAGTTAAAAACATCCACTGAAATGTCATAACACTTTGCAAGGTAATTACGAGAAAATGGGCACACTTGTGCATTACTGCACTGCGTTAGTCCTCAAGTCACGCGTTGAATAAGTTAGGTAAGTAGATATTATGTGAAAGTAGGTAAACAATACATTCATTGAAACTGATTTTAAATAATACCTTGAGCTTGTTTTTTTTTTATATATTTTTTTTTTATCGCACTAATATTATAAATGCGAAAGTTTGGAAGTTTGTTTATTTATTTGTTTGTTTGGTACTCAAACACGTAACGGCGGAAACGATTTCGATGAAATTTAGTATGTACGTGGATTATTACCTGGATTGTCATATAGGCTACTTTTTATCCCATAAATCAGGTCCCATGGGATAAAAATGGCGTGTCAAGTCAAGTTGCAACAGCGAGTTTAGCTTTATTTCTAGGTTACTTACACATTTAGTAATGTAACGCGTGCGAAGTCGCAGGCAACAGCTAGTACAAAATAATATAAAGTAGCTGGTAATACACCCTAAATTATTATCAAAAATCAGAAGTCAGGGTACATCCTACTAGCTATGCCTCCATGAATGAACTTCTGACATGTGGAATAACCAAAGCCTGCCACATGTCATTTACTTTTGTAATAATAATTGTCTTTTCCCTGGAACCATGGAAACTTTCCTAATTATCATAATAGCAAAATAATTATACTTTAAGATTGAATTGTGCGGTATTATTTAAATTCATTACTTGGAAGTTGTGATGCGCTTAGAGTATTATAGTTATTAATTTTCATAAGTTTAAGTAGTTGGAAGATTTAAGTTTTATAAACTTCGAAACTTAGGGACAAGTTTAACAAGACTTTTCCTATAATAGCGTTGTTTAACGTTCACGTGAAAATCGATAATGGTATTACAAATTTAAAAGTAACTCTGTCTCTCTGTCCGTTTGTTAGGTTTTCATGACTAAACGGCTGGACCGATTTCGATGAAATTAGGTATGCAGATTGTGACCGAGATTGGGTCATAGACACTTGTTACTCGACTAGCCAGAAGGGTTTTCATTGATAAACCACGCGTGCAAATCCGCGGTCGGGCCCGCTAGTGAAACATATTTAGCTCGAGGCAGGTGGGCTCAGTCCTGACGCGGACGGGGCATGATTGCCTGACGGGGCGTGGTTGCTTCTCAAAGTATCTGAACCGAATCGGAAACAGCACAGCACACGCTGGAGGTCTGTGGTGCCTGGACAATACAGCGACAGGCGCGTGATATTATAATGAAAGATAGGAGTGCTTTTTAATTAGTACAAAAAAACTTGTACAGTGAACTTATTCTTCTCTGTGTATCTCCTTTCGTAGATGGTAATATTAGCTTCTATTTAAATACCATCCTCAGTTTTGCATGGAACTTTCTTAATGAATACGTCATTCTTAATAGCCAGCAACATAAATTAGTTAATATTTTGAGTGATCAATATTTTGTGATAATTTACAAAAAATACCCCAGTTTCAAGGTGAGTTTTCAAGTAGAACCTTTTTTTTGCTAGAACAGCTGCTCGATGAGTAATAATTAAATAAATTACTATACTAACCCAACATTATCATTGAACATAATCGGAAAAAGTAATTAACCTTTATAGACCATCGATCTTTAAAATACTTCCTTGTTTATGATTAACCCCTACAATAACCATCTTGATTCCATTATCCAACCCCTATTAAGGCCTAAGCATACATTATTTAGTAATACCACCCCTTTGTTTACCTACGTAATGTGGGGCTGTTCAGATACACACGTGTCATTCGCCTTCGTATTTGTGGCAAGATCTTTACTCCACTGCCGAAGTAGTGTTTTGTTCATCGCGCAGTATATAGTTGAAATCAGATTATTAAGAGATTTTTTTAAATATATATTATAGGCTTGCGTTTGACCACGATCTCGCCTGATGGTAAGCGATGATGCAGTCTACGATGGCCTAGAAGAAACCTAATCACTCGCGACTTAAAGATACCCAGGGTATCAGGAAACACAGACTCTGGTAAGGCGTTCCACTCTTTGGCGGTGCGCATAATAAAGGTCGAAGAGAACCGCTTTGTGCAAATGGGAGGTACATATTTCTTCCATATAGCGGTGGCGCACCGCAGAGCGCCTGGTTGTCCGATAATAGAATGGAAATGGTGGGATCAGGTTGAAAAGTTCCGCCGCACAGTCTCCGAAATGTACTCGATAAAAAACCAAGAGGCTAGCAATCGTTCGTCGATGCTCCAGGCTGAGAAGCCTTGCATCAACTAGCTCATCGTTGCCTATGAGCTTCCTGGCTCTTCTGTCAATCGGTTCCAGAGCTTCAAGTTGGTACTTCGCTAATCCGTCCCAGAGGTGAGAATAGTACTCCAAACACGATCGGACTAGTGCTTAGTACAAGTTGAGAAACTGTCCAGGTGTGAAGTAGTGCCTCACCTTTGCGAGTATACCAAGCTTTTTAGCTGCCAACTGGGCTTTCGAGAAAATTCATAAAAAACTAATCATCTGGGCTATGTCAGTAGTATAGCCCAGGAGATTAGCAAGCTGAAGTAGTAGATGGCAGGGCACATAGCTCGAAGAGCTGACTACATTTAGGGCATAAAGGTTTTCGAGTGGAGACTACTAGATGGAATGTAGCACGGCCACCCACTAGATGGAAATACGACCTTTTAAAGGTTGCTGGGAGCCGTTGGGTGCAAGGCACACATGATCGGTCGCTCTGGAAATCTATGGGGAGGCATATGTACGGCAGTGGACGTCCTATGGCTGATATGATGATGATGATGATGATAATATTCCGAAAGCCGTCATCATGCCAAGCTGCCATGCTATAGGCTTTCTATCAGAGCTGTGCAAGGAAGCTAAGCGGTGAGCGAGGAAAAAATACACCAATAGGATTATAGGAGAGCTGGGTTATGCGAGACTAGGGAAATGAAGCAATCCCACTTTGGGTTTGACACACATCCGTAGTTCAGCAACGTAGTATATCTCTAATGAAAAGGCAGCCTTAGGATGGCTTTCCACCAGAGCTGTGCGAAGAAGCTAAGCGGTAAGCGATAATTTCTGGTGGAAAGGAATGCATAGATTAGCTATGTCCACACTGTACCTTTTTTTGTTCATTAAGGGCATGCGTCATAGCGCAGCCAACAGCGCACGTGAGGCATGCCCGTAGCGCATGCGCGATGACAGTTGAAAACGACGCGCGCTGTGGTTCACGCTATCCGACATCGGGTGGATTTCTGTGCCTCATAGCGTTCAACAACAAGATTACAAGAGAACAAGAACAAGCAATTTCAAAAGTCGACCGAAATTTCGTTCGGACATGCGCGTAAAATTTTTAAAAATAATATCTTTATCTTCTCGCAGTTCACTCATAATCATGTTACTTCGATTATCATAATAACGTCGTATCCAAAACTTTTTCTTGGTTCTTTTTTTTCTGGAATTTCTTATGACCAAGTAAGCTGCACATATTCCAACAAATAAAATATTCTCGTCGCACATGTTTTCAAAAGATTAACAGAACTACGACTGAACTGGTGTTGCGTTCAATTAAGGCATTCAATTATTGAATGCGCTAAACGAAAGTTGAATAGAAAGATGGAGACGAAAGTTGAAGATGAAAAGGCACAGTGTGGACATAGCTATTAGCTTATCTTGGTACATATTGCGTATTCCACAGAACATAGAAAGAGTGGCGCATCCTGCCGATAAGAGGGGAAGATACAATCGTGCAAAAAATACTTATCCAATCTTTTTAACCGACTTTAAAAAAAGGAGAAGGTTCTCAATTCATCGGAATTTTTTTTCTTTTATGCCTGGACCGATTCGAAAATTTTTTTTTTGTCCAGGTGGTCAGGATCTGATGATGGGATCCCAAAAACATCGAGGGCAACCCTCAAATTTTATAGGGACGCATCATCATCATTATCATCCACAACCCATAAGTACCCACTTCTGGGTGCGCTATCTTTTAGGGACACATAATGTGTTTTATATATTAAAAAAAAAACTATTCAAGCATTTGCGTCTGGTGCTTGATCGTCTCATGATGATCAGATCTCATGAATGCTGAACTGATGATGGAAAATATAACTACTTAACTTTTAGGAGTTAGTGGATAATTATTTTAATATTATAGGCTCGTATAGATCGCAAATTATGTTACTTTGAGTTATTCAGATGAGCTGATGATGGAAGGTACAACTCCTCCTTGTTGACCGAGCGAGCGAAGAGAGCGAGGCGTCTCAGTTTCGAGATTGGCCAAAAAATTGCTTTTGTCCGTCTGTCTGTTCTCGCCTAAAGGTCGCATTTCTCAACCGATACATTTTTCAACTAAACAACTTAAAGAGGGTTCTCATGAGTCTTCAGAAATTTACCAGAGAATGTATCTCGTTAGAAATTCTAAGAAATTTCTGTTATTATTTCTATTTCTTAGAATTTATATTACAATTTCTTGTCTTAGAAGTTCTAGTAATTTAATAACTAAAGAAAAACTTTAGATTCTTTCATAAATGCAATGAAGTAAAAACGCAAAGTTGAAACTCTTAAATAAAATGTCTTCTGTAGAAATAATTTAACAAGATTCAATATTCTTATTATTGGTCCAATTGCTATTTTTGATACAGGGCTACCCAGAAAATGTAGTTTAATAATATTAAAAGTATGAACTTAAGAAGAAAAATGTTGTATTCTGTCAGTTAACTGGTTCCCATGTTAGACAAGATTTGGTTCGTTTAAGAAAGAAATAAAAAAGGAAACATTTTATTCAAAAACCACACAGTAAAAAACAAAATCTAACCTAAGCCCTAACAAACTTAAAAGCTCAGCATGATGCTACAATATGTTATTATGCCGCAGCGCTGCTCTTCCACGAAGTCCAGTTTAGATTACCTCACGTACATCTTGATTAAGGGACTCTTCATAAGAAAAACGCAACTATTGTTAAATTTAAACCAAACCATACAAAATACATACATAACACAATTACCTACTATTTTAATCCAAAAAAACTATTACACTTAAGAACATTTCACGGGTATATTTTAGACTAGACATGGAGACCAGGAAAAGAGAGAGAGAGAGCTTCAGCTACTGCCACTACGGTTGCTTTAGCTATGTTAACAGAATATCAGCTTTGAGTCTTAATCTAAGCAAATAAACTGCTTAAGACTAGATGGCACTGTGGAATGACCAGCATTATTTATTTATTTATTAACTTATCTATCAAGATACCATTTTTCACCCCTAGGCATCGACAGGGAATTCATCCACGCACCTTGGAGACGATCTGGTCGCGTACCGTGAAGTTCCAGAGGAATTTTCTCCCGCGAACACTTCGCTTGTGGAATGGTTTCCCTGCCGAGGTTTTTCCTAGGGACTACAGTATGGGGTTCTTCAAAAAGGGCGTTTTGTAATTTTTGAAGGGTCGGCAACGCGCGAGTAAATAAATAAAATAAATAAATAAAAGGGCATTTATTTACACACACACCTCTTATGCTAACATAAGTTGGTAGGTACAATAAGTACTAAATAAAGCTAGGTAAGTTTAATAGTAGGCCTAATTCTAAGTAACATTAGTACATTATCGTAGGTAGCACTAAGGTAGAGGGTGGTGGTAAATAGGTCGAGGGCTCAGCTACGCTGGTTTTCAGCCTCGCCTTGGCAGAAACATCTGCTGCTGCCGCCGCCACAGATAAGGTTCTCGGGAACTGTCAGCTTTATACACTGAATTAACAAGTAGTAATTATATAGTAACAAAAGAAAGAACTTGACAATTACCGAAAACCCATCGCATAAATACTTAAATTAGAGAAATTCCACACACACACAATACATAGGCAAACTTAACGCTAATTAGCATTTTATTTCAGCTAACCTTAGTGCAGTGTAGATTAACCGGTTCAGACACTTAAGTATTTATTCTAATAAAAAATAGCTAGTAACTAACACAAGAATAGATATGTATATAAACTTAAATCATTCGTTTATGATAAGATTTTCGATATGGAGATTAACACTGTTTTAGGTAAGTAACAAATAAAAAGAGGTAGGTAGATATAGTATGTAAACATTAAAATCCAAACAAGCAAATAAGTAGGTATTAAATTTCAAAATAGGTGTACAATTTAGTCTAATAATTATATTAAGAAGAAGTCTATATTAAGAATCAATGACCCGAATCAATGTTTAAAAGCATATATTTATTTTAATAATAATAATCTTGGTTTTGATCTAATATTGTTTTGGTAGAACCGTCCAACAACAAGAAGATTTCTGTTTGTCCAGCAACCATTTTTTACACGATAATTTAAATTTTTTTTTACCTTTGGTGTTACAAACGTCCATAGGCTACGGTAACTGCCTACCATCAGGTGGGCCGTATGCTTGTTTGCTACCTTAGTGGTATAAAAAAGGCATATTTTGCGATATTCAACCACTTTCTCGGGAATTGGTCAATTATGACGTGCAAAGCCGTATTAATGGCATACTGCTACAGCTATATATCACCTTTTTTCGGATAGAAAGGATTTTCCTTAATACAAAGATAATGTTCCGGGGTTCACATAAAATATCTACATCACAGTGCAAATAATAGAATAAAGTAAGTGGTACCTTGTGTTCTGCCCGCCGTGACATACGGTACCGAGACATGGACAAGTTACAAAGTGTACAAGTGTACAAGTTAAGAGTTGCACAGAGAGTACCATGCTTGGCGTCACTCTTAGATCGAGTTCTAAACGCCAAGAACCGTAGACGAATGAAGGTTGATGACGTTGGGAATCGAGTTGTGGAACTCAAACAGTTGGCAAGAAATGGTGATGACAGATGGAGCAGGGTAGCGACTGAATGGTGGCCGAGGAGCGCTTATAGAAGGGTGGGACGTCCGCAATCCGCAAGTCCGCGCAAGGAAGGGCAGTGAGATGGGTGGACGACATCGTAAAGGTCAATGTGTGAGATTAGCGCTGGATCGTGGTGGATGGCACAAACTTGGGGAGGCCTATACCCAGCAGTGGGTGAAGTCAGGCTGTGGATGATGATGATGAATAAAATAGACCCGATTATTTATAATACTTAAGACTTTTATTTTGTCTCACAGGATCTGGGGTCTTTAAAGTTTTTTCAAATTCAAATTCAAATATTTTTATTCATTAAAATCACAAGGATCACTTTGAAACGTCAATTTTACTGCCTGTTCCTTCGCGACCAAGCCAGGAAAGAAAGGCAAGAAACAAGGCTGGTTGTTTTTTTTAATGATCCTTTTACAATACATAATACAGAACATAAATTACGTCTAAATTGTAACATTTTGAACGAGTTGGAGCAATTTCAATCCCAAGCTTCTCTATCATCTAAATAATCCGATATTTTATAGTAGGCCCTTTTATAAAGATTTTGTTTAATTACGTTTTTAAATTTGTTAATTGTCAATTTTTGTACATCCCTTGGGAGTTTGTTATAAAAGCGTACACCTTGCTCTTTAAACGATTTATTAACTTTATGGAGTCTACAAGTGGCAACAGCGAGTTTATCTTTATTTCTAGTATTAAAATTATGATTATCGCTATTTTTCTTAAACAAATTAATATTTTTGTGAAGATACATTAACACAGTTAAGTACTTTATCTATAAGGATAAAGAAAGTTAAAGGGTTTTGTCTTTTTTATACTTTAATTTAAAATACCAATACAAACATATTTTATCTACATAGATTAAATAAAGATCACACTAATATTATAAATGTGAAAGTTTGGATGTTTGTTTATTTATTTGTGTTTATTGTTTATTTTGTTTGTTTGTTTGTTACTCAATCACGTTATAACGGCTGAACTGATTTCGATGAAATTTGGTATATACGTAGATTATAACTTAGATTACCACATGGGATACCTTTTATCCCATAAATCAGCTCACATGTTATAAAAATGGGGTGTCAAGTTGCAACAGCGAGCTTAGCTTTATTTCTAGGTTACCTACACATTTAGTAGTGTAATGTGTATGAAGTCGCTAGCAACAGCTAGTAATATTATAAAATGGTGATTTATATCCAAAAATCAATTTGACACTATTTTTAGCGTGTTTTATACTATTAATAGTCAAGCATTGGACCACTCTGGTCAGACCAACGTATTGAGCTACGGCCCCGTGATATTTTCTCCTCTCGTCCATTCCTAATGAATCAGTAACTCACCTGATCATATAGTATTTTTATTTTATAGTGTTATTCGAACACTTACGGAAAATTCTGTGATTTTTAAACCATCTAAAAATCACCTGATCATCATCATATCAGTTAATGGACGTCCACTGCTGAACATAGGCATCCCTCATAGATTTCCAAAATGACCGATTTTGTAGGGCCTGCACCCAGCGGCTCCCAGCAACCTTTATCAAATCGTCTTTCTATCTAGTGATGACTGTCCTACACTACGCTTTCCAGTGCGTGGTTTCCACTCGAGAACCTTTCTGCCCCAACGGCCACTGCTGCTTTAGCTTGCTAATCCTTTGTCCTATGTTGGTGACATTGGTTCGTCTACGGATCTCCTCATTTTTGATTCGATCTCGTAAAGAAACACCAAATACAGCCCTGTCCTTAGCACGCTGAGCAACTTTGATGGAAACTCACCTAATGTAATATAATGGTTGGGTCGAGCAGATTTGCCTAAACATATAAACACTGAACTTTTACACTCAGTATAAAATGCTCTTAAAAATGTGCTTTTAACTTTCTACCCTCTTCTGAATTATAAAACATAGTTGAGTGAATTCCAGAGGTATTTTTATTCGCATGTGAATCATTTGCCACACATCAAATGGCGCAGGATCACTCGAGTCTTTGATTATTCGACCATAACGAGTTCCAACATTAGTTGAGTATAACGTTTTCATACAATCCAGTTGATGGGCTTTTGAAATCAATCACAAATACATTTAGTTTGGACTTAGACTGGGAAAGTATAAGTGGTTTCGATACTTCATTTTATTGTGATAACGTGATTTGACCTAATCTATTTGTGGTATTACCCCTGACGCAAAAATAAGGATGTTGTAAGTTAGAAGCCTATGTCTGTGTGTATGTCGTCGTAGATCCCAAACGGATGGACCGATTCTGACGCAGTTTTTTTTAATAGCATGCATGTTTAACTTGGATGGATAGAATTATGGGTGTATTTTGAAAAACTAAAATATCCTTCAAATCAAATCAATTTATTTATAGCGAATTTGGGTTAGTAACAGGTGGTTAGTAATACAATTTGATTTCGTCCATAATCAGCGTTAATCGCATGCAATTTTAATCAGAGTTCTATCATAGTAAAATTAAGTTTGATGAGATTAAATTATATTCATTTAGTACATCCTTTTAACCTAAGGTATGACCTATGGTAAGGTCCTTTTCACCTCCGTGGCGCAATGGGCGTATAGCCGGCTGAGACGCAGGAGGTAGCGGGTTCGATTCCCGCCGCGGAACAAATGTTTGCACGATCTACAGATATTTGTTCCGTGTCTGGGTGTTTTTCTATATATTATAAGTATGTATTTACAAAAAAAAAGTATATAAGTATTCTATCAGTTATCTGGTTCCCATAGTACAAGTTCTGCTTAGTTTGGGGCTAGATAGCGTTGTGTGAAATGTCCAGTAATATTTATTATTATTATTATTTAAGGTATAGTAATTTTTTACAGTTTTCTGCGAGTAATTATTTTAAATTGTACGAAGGGTCGACAACATTGATCATTTCATCGTTATTGGCATCGTAGTTTGGAAACCACGATGCCACAGACAGACATACACACAGACATAGGCGTCAAACTTATAACACCCATATGTTTTCGTTGGGGGTTAAAACACCATCTGGTCTAGCGACCTTTTATATAGCTTAGCAGTGCGATTTCAGTAGTTGCGGTGATTCAATTAACGAAAACTTATGTCATACTATTGAAGAGTTGCGCCATAGATTTTTGTATTCAGTTTATTTTGGTGTGCGATATTAAAATTTACAACAAACTTTACTTAGATTCTTGTAAATTTAATTTCTGTCAACTTTTCCGCAGACGAGCATGTCTCAACTACTTCAAAACTGATTGTGGTTTAGGACAAAATTCGGATATGACTAGATTTTATAGAGAGAATTAGCCTTCTTCCCTGCTTGACTGTCACTTATAGAACAATTGTACTCGTAGATTACATTTTTAAACTATCATGGTTATTAACACTATTAGTACTAAACACGGGATATTTATGATTTGTGAGTTCTTGAGTGAATTCATTCCTAGCAAGAGACTAAGAAAGAGGGTAGATCGTTATATCTGCCAATAAGTATCCACTCATAAAGACTTCAGTTTACCCGTGATCATGGCGCATGCAACTGCGTCGAAATATCGGGACACTCAAGAACTCACAAATCATGGTAAATATCCCGTTTTAGTACAAATAGTAGATTGACACAAATTATCAACAGACATGCATTCTTTAAATGAAGATGTTAGCGTAACTCATGAATACAAAGACACAATCCCTCAAGAAGTAAAACACATCAATTTTGAATCACCCAGCTGCAATCAAGTGAACCAACTTACCCGTTTACTTTTGACTTATCTCGGCAACATAAACATCATCGCTTAGCTAAAAGCCTAGTTGGGTTAAATTTAGTCCTAATCTGTTAGTTGGTTTAGGGGACGCACGTGCGGTGTCGCATTACTCCGTGTCTCAACACTGGGATGTGTAAATAATTAACTAAATCTGGGATTCTATGAGTATACTAACTATTCAATAGATGTAATACCAGCCTCAGTTTTTTTTATCTTAAACTTACAGGCACCTACGTGTTACTCCTGAGGTTAAGTGGTCCTGTAAACACCTGTTTAGCACTCGTACTACTCCAGACGCGTTGCTTAACACCTCTCTTGAAAGTGTTCATATTGAGGCCCACCGGGAAAACCGGGAAAAGGTATATCATCTAGCAGGTACTCGGTGTTTCAGAAAAAATGTCTTGAAACTAAATCTTACATCTTACATGTAGCATTAAATTTTATGCGATAAAATGTTAAATAACTTGGGTCAAAGACGTAACCGCTTGTAGTAGTTTTATAGTGAAAGCAATTAAAGTGGGACAGAATTTGGAAATAGTGTCTTGATAGTCTCGAACCAGTTGTTTTCGCCTAACGCCTTATTTCTATTTCTATTGGAGCAAGTTTATAAGTTTATACATTTATACATTTTGGAGAATTAAGTTAAGTACCTAATTTATCACTGTGGGTAAACAAAACTTTGTAATTTCAAAGATACAATTTCACAAACGGACTTTCAAATTATTCCAAACGAAAATTAAAAGTCCAGGAAATCGCAATTCGCCAAATACGCTTTCCTTGTCCTTTGGGTTATTGAAATTCCGTTGTTTCCAATTTTTGGAATCCTTTTAATATTCAAAGGTTGTCTGCGATGCTGAGTGCTGAGTAAACAATTGGTTTTTTCGTTTAAATGTAGCATAGTACCCAGCACGAATATTAGCGTTTACTTTAAAACATATGGATGGAACGCTACTAAATTGAAAAAGAGATTGCGTAGGCCGATTTCCGTAAATATATTATTTCACGCATACTTATGATGGACGCAGGGCAGTGTATCGTAGGGCACATTTATAACGTGCGTGACCTACGAGGCAAGTATAGGCGATGGCTACCACTTAACATCAGGTGGGATATAAACTTGTTCCATCTCCAGATAGTATAAAAAAAGCGACGCTCGTGCCGATGGACACAAATGCGCGACGCGAAAGACAAACATTCTTTCCAAAAACGGAGACATCGATCGAATGTTGCCCTTTCAAAAATTTACACTTTTTCCGAACTATTTCTGAAAAACTTGGGGTGGGGGGGGGGGGGTAAACTAGTACGAGGCATGCCTTTTAAGTTTTGTCGTTTGAAGAAAAAAACACATCTAGAACCTTATAGTACTTTTTATTGTTTTTCAAAGTATTCACAACGTAGCTTAAAACACTTTTCCATTCGCTCAAACCAGTTATTATAACATTTATTCCACTCTAAAGTGGGGTGTTCAAAATGGCTGTCTTGAAAGCGTCGACTGCTTCTTCACCGGACTGGAACCTTTGACCACGAAGACTTTTCTTAATTTTAGGAAATGTAAAGAAATCGTTAGGGCTTAGGTCAGGACTGTATGGAGGATGGTCAAGAATTTCTACTTTTTCCTGCTTCAAATACTCAATCGTTTGACGAGCGCTGTGTGAGCTTGCGTTGTCGTGGTGCAGGATGATGCGTCGCTTTGAGTTAGATTTTCGAAGTTCGGCGATGACTTGTGGTAAACAAACTGTAGTATACCACTCTGCGTTAACCGTTCTACGATCTTCAAGTGCAATAGTCGCAACATGGCCGGTTTTTCCAACGAACGTGGCCACCATCTTCTTTGAAGTGCTTCGAGAACGAACAACTTTAGTCGGCTTTGGCTCGTCTTGAAAGACCCAGATTGTAGATTGTTGTTTGGAATCAGGATCGTAGGCATAGATCCAAGATTCGTCACCACTTATGATGTCGTAGACGTGATTTGACTCCCCTCGGTTGAACCTTTGCAGAGTTTTCTTACACCATCTGACGCGGGCCGCCTTGTGATCGTCGGAAAGCAGATGCGGTATCCAACGGCAAACTAGCTTTCTCACACCAAGCGCTTCATGCAAGATCTTCTGAATGGTTGTCCCTGAGATGCCTAATAGAGCCTCTATCTCTCGATACGTCACATGACGATCTTCGAGAATTAGTTGTCTCACAGCAATGATGTTATCTTCAGTGAAGGCGGATTTTGGGCGTCCTTCGCGAAATCTGTCACTAACACTAGTATGTCCACGCTGGAATTCTAAATACCAGCGTTCGACAGTCCGCAGATATGGGGCTACATCACTGAACACAGATGTTAGCTCTTCTAAACACTGAAGCCGTGTCAGGCCTCTTCTAAAGTTGTAGAAAATTATTGCACGAACATTTTCCTTAGAAAGATTCATTTTCGTACGTGACCTGACAGATTCAAATCGAAACTGTGACTAAACAATAGCATTAATCCTAATACTTTCAACTGTTTTGAGATTCAAAATGTAAACACATTCGAATATAGAACAGTTCCAAATTCAAAATTGCCGGAAAATATGGAAACGACAGAACTTAAAAGGCATGCCTCGTACTCGTCAGTGTAAATTACTTTGAGTATGGATCATAAAATTTGTTTGATAGTGTAGTAAATTTTATTTATATGATGTGTACTTGCATTTTATTTATTAATAACAATGGTTCCATCTATAACTAGGTAATTGTTAAACATACGAGCCTTTATTACGAGTTGTTAAATAGCTCGCCTATGGACGCTTCAAGGAAAACGGCCACGAAACTATTGATGTTAGCGTAATTGGTAACTCGTACTCGACGCACCCCCATTATGTATCTTGTAAGTCACGCGGTGTCTAAATTTTGACAAGTTAAAAGTTTATCAATTGCTCAAAGTTACTTGTTAAAACTGTCAATGCCTTCAAGAATATTCAAATCACCCAGTGACCAACTCTCGCTGAGTGAGTTTCAATATAGGGACAGGTATGAATTACAAATAATAAATCGTTAACCCTTAGAACAAAAACCACATCTACTTCTACACGGAATATTCAATAAAGGTTCTTGAAAAATCCTCTTTTGTGAAACCTAAATTCTGAAACGGTTAGCGAGTTGTCACGTCTCGTATTTACGTGCTCAGTTGATTCTGATCACGATAGGATGTCAAAGCCTTCCCATTCGTATCGAATGCAAGCAGATTCCAATCATTGAATAATGTACAGTGTCTACTGAGAGCTGTACAATGATTTTACACACGATCTTCCACTTGAATTGCGTGTTTCTCGACTTCAAATCTTTATCAACCTTTATTTATTACAGTTTTAGGAATCATTTAAACCTCTTTGAGTCACCTTCAAGTAGACGAGGTGGAGGGTCACGTCATTTTAGATATAAATAAAATAAATAAATATTGCTGGACATTTCACACAGCGCTATCTAGTCCCAAACTAAGCAGAGCTTGTACTAGCGGAATCGAACCCACTACTTCCTGCGTCTCAGTCGGCTATTAGCCCACTGCACGTCGTCAACGTCATATGATTATGAATCTCGGCACTGTTTGCTATATAGATGTTTTAATTATAAAACTAGTTGACCCACCCCGGGATCGTACGGGTTTTAAAATAAATATAGACGTAATAATGGTCTTGAGTTCATACAAAAATGCCATAGAAAAAATCACTTTCAGTTATTCCAGAATTTTCAAAATACCCGCGCATTTTTTTTTAAATGTTCGTAGTCCTACTGTTCTTTCAATACCTGACAAAGGATCGACATCAAATATCTCTGATGCCAGATATTCTGACGACGATAGAGAGGAAATCAATGAAATTCTAGAATTCCTTAGACACGTGTTTCAATTAATATTTCAAGTTTCATACCATATAAGAGCATATAAGCGTAGTAGAGTTTCTTGTGAAAGGGTTCGCCCAGGGAAGTGCTACCACCATACCTATTTCTGCCACATTCATGCAGCATTGCTGAGAGTACGGTTGCCGGTGAAATTACAGGCACACGAGGCTTTACACCTGTATGCCTCAGTAGATGGACGCAGAGCAGAGCATCATGGAGCACGTTTCTAAGCTGCGTGACCTACAAGGCAATATTTTGCTATAGGCGGTGGTTACCACTTTAAATCAGGTGGGCCATATGCTTGTTCTATCTCCATGTAGTTAAAATATATATATACAACGTGTTTTGTTATGTACGACATTAAATGAAAACATGCGTAGGGCTAATGGCTAGTATTGTTAAAATAGGTTTTGTTTAAATTCATTACAATAGAAAGAATGGAATTTTCAAACAACCTTTATATCAAGTCCTAAAATATCAACAGCCTTTATAAAATAGGTAAAAATCATATTAATTCATCATTTAACTAGGTTACCTGTTAAACTGACTAAGCGGCATCGTCGCAAAGGCGCCGCCGATTTATGTTAAAAATTGTGTATTGGAAATGTATCGATTGCTGGATAAATATTCAAGCTACCGGTAAACCAATCTCTAAAATCAGTTAATACAATTCTGCATACGTGTTTTAAATTAATGGCGTGAATGCGGTGACAAACTGTACAGTCAAAAGGAGCCAAAAGACTGTAAAGTATTTGGTTTGTGATACTGATATTGTCTAGGTTGAATTGACTATGGCGACATTGCTGCTGTTATACAGGGTGTTTGGTAAATATACGAACGATATTCAAGTGTCGGTTTCTCAAAACAAAAAAAAATACTTCTCGAAAACAAAAACTGCTAGTTATATTATCATATTTTAAAGAATAACTTAGTTGAAGTTTAGGTGATTAATTGGATATAAAACTTACTGCCTACTCTAAAGGCCGATTTGATATCTCTTTCGGAAATAGCTGCGGGTTTTGGGTTAGAAAGGGACAACAAGAGATATCTTGAGACGTCACCAGTACAGTGTCTGTTGTTAGATGGCAAGCATTATGCAATGGCACAACATAAGTCACAAGTCACTCTGTCATCCATTGTCGATTTGTGGTGCCTATTAGCTTCCCACAGTTCCCACAACACAGTGTATCCTAGTGTGGGAGTTAGCTAATGTTCAAAATTATAATTATGTATACCTAATATTTTCTAACATAAATGTTGTACCGTTAAGTTTAATAAAGTGTTTGTTTTTACATACCAAAATAAATTTCACATTTCTATAGCATTTCACAAATTTATTAATTATGCTCATCATAATAACCCCTTTCATTTTTGTGCGTATATTATCAAACACCCTATATTCGGTGTGTTCTATTTGTGTGCCAATTTAATTGCTTTTTTAGGGTTTCGTACGTTAAAAGGAAGAAAGGCAAATTAGAGGATCACTTCGTTGTCCATCTATCTATCTGTCAAGTAAATTTTTCTCAGGGACGCGTGGAACTTTTGTCTATGGTCCTTTGGAGCTGTATAAAAACAAACTTCTAACAAAAAAAATACGGCCATTCGCAACGGACACTCGCAAATAAATTAAAGCCTAATAGGATACTTCCCGTTGTCCCAGGTAAAAAAATTCGGTCAGTAATTTTATTTGTGATTTTCTTTTCAGATCATACAAGTCGGCAATCGTGATCACAAACAAGGTAAGTGGAGTCGTTAATTCGGATCTCTATCCAAAAAACACCATTCTTTCCCCAAAATAGATGAGCATTTGGAACCTTTACAGAAAGCCTTAAAACACGACCTCAAGCCGAAAATTAAAACTCATCGGAATAATTTGAATTCTTTGTCGTGTTAATGGGACGACCGTATTTGAAAAGCGTTTCACATTTAAATTCGAGCATTGTTATCCATTTTCTATGGTTTTGTTTGCCCATTTTGGAATTATAATATTTTTGTGTTTGCAAAGAAAAAAACAATTGAATCGGAAAATCGGATAAAAAGCCTCGGTCCTTTTAGTCGTAATGTGCTTATTTTGATTAAAAGACTATTATGTACTACTTCCTACGACTATTTATTATGAATTACCAATTGTACCAACATAGTTAAAAGATTTTGTTTTTTACTAACAAATTATGGATTGGACCTGAAATAAAATTGAAATAAGCAGGATACAAATTTGTAATTAAAAAAGAGTCTTTTATTGATACGCAATAACTCTGCAGTACCACGCGTGTTACAGGCACTTGCCCATAGTAACCATATAGCATCAAGAGGCCGTCAGCTTGTGTACCTATTAGTTAATACAAAAATTGATCAAACGCGTGTTGGAATAATTTTTGTTGATCCGACACATGCGTTAATCCGCGTGTCGGACGCACAGTGAAATTTTGTAGTCAGTACGGCTGTATCTAAGTCATTTTTCGAATACAAAGTTAATAATAAATAAATAAATATTGCTGGACATTTCCCATCGCATTATCTAGCCCAAACTAAGCAGCGCTTGTACTGTTCCCATAGGGGAACCAGATAGTTGATAGAATACTTATTAGTAACGTGTTTTTTGGAAATACATAGAGAAACAACCAGACCTGCAACAAATATCTGTAGGCCATGCAAAAATATTTTCCGCGGCGGAAACCGAACCCACAACCTCATGCGTCTCAGCCGGCTATTCGCCCACTGCCCAAAATAGATTTTTTTTTTATATAAATTATAGGCTAGCGTTTGACCACTATCTCGCCTAATGGTAAGCGATGATGCAGTCTGCGATGGTACACGCTTGCCTAGAAGAAACCTATTCACTCGCGACTTGAAGATCCCTAGGTTGTAGTTATCAGGAAACACAGACTCAGGCAAGGCGTTCCACTCCTTGGCGGTGCGCATAATAAAGGTGGAAGAGTACCGCTTTGTGCGTATGGGAGGTATGTCTACCATGTAGCGGTGGCGCAACGCAGAGCGTCTGGTTGTCCGATGATAGAATGGGGATGGTGGGATCAGGTTGAAAACTCCGCAGCACACTCTCCAAAATGTACCCTGTAAAAAACCGAGAAGCTTGCAACCATTCGACGAAGCTCGAGGCTGTGGAGCCTTGCATTTGCTAACTCGTCATTGCAAATGAGCTTCTTGGCTCTTCTCTCAATCCCCATCATCCCAGAGGTGAGAACAGTACTTTAGACATGATCGGACTTGTGGTTAGTATAAGTTAGTGCTTGGTTATAGGTCGTCAATTTTGCAGTTGATTTTAGTAATTTCGTATGAACGTTACATGAACACTTTATAAACCCAACTACAGACGTAAGTTGGTCGACTACTGCTCGTAAACCTATCGCGGTGCTCTTTATTGAGTGTCGAGGTGGGCCGACAATTTTACTTTGAACAAATTAGAGTGCTCAAAGCGGGCTCAGAATGCTGCTTGAATATTTCATGCATGGAATAATAGAATATGATCTCGGTTCTATTTGGTTGGTTTTCAGAACTCCGAGGTCATGATTAACAGGAATTAGTAGTCTACTTAGCTTTGATTATGCTTCTTACAATTGAGTCAACCCGTGACCACGGCTGTTGCAACACAGCCGAAACGTCGGGATAAGAAATAAAAAATGAACATACGCGATAAATACCCGTTTTAATCAATAATTATATTTTTCTTACATCAAAAGTAAGTAACAACTAACAAAAATATAACCAATTTTAGTTAACAGAATAACTGAAAAATGTGCAAATGTCTTCGTAAATTGAAGAGTTTAATAAATAAATAATAAATAAATAAATATTTCTGGACATTTCACACAGCGCTATCTAGCCCCAAACTAAGCAGAGCTTGTACTATGGGAACCAGATAACTCATAGAATACTTATATATTTTTTTTGTAAATACATACTTATAATATATAGAAAAATAGCCAGACACGGAACAAATATCTGTAGATCATGCAAACATTTGTTCCGTATACAACATAATGATTTAATGTACAACGTAAACATAATGATTTGGTCATCATCAGATCTTGATCAAATGTATATGGGTACCCCTTTCTCACAAGCACGTGTTAAATAATTATCGCTGAACATACATAAAAAAATATTCTGACGAATTGATAACCTCTTTTTTTAAGTCGGTTTAAAATCAATTAGGTACATCTTTTAATTATTTTTATGGAATGTTTTTCTTCAAAATTCTTTCTGGGCATCTGGTCGAAGCGACGTGTGATCTGAGAGCTGGCGCTTGTCTGGGTCAACGCATAAGCATTGCAAATCAGCGGGGCAATGCAGCCAGTGTCTTGAGGACTATTCCGTCTGGTAGTGATCTGGAGCAGTTGAGCTATCTATAGATCGTTTGCAACGGTCTTTAGATGATTCAACTGTTTCTTCTGTATTTTATTGTAAATAATTGTATATTCTTTGTCATTAATGGCATTTTACCCCATAAAAAATATTTTTAACTTTAACTGGCTTAGAGATGGAACAAGGATATGGCCCACCTGATGTTGAATGGTAACCATCGCCTTTAACAAAGTACTGCCTCGTAGATCACGCACCTTAGAAACCTGCTCTACAATGCACTGCCCTGCGTCCATTAACTTGAGGCATTCAGGTGTAAAGCTCATGTGTCCGTAATTAGACCGGAAACCATACCCTTGAAGAGTATGGCTTACCAAAATTCAACAATGCTGCTTGGCGGCAGAAATGGGTATGGTGGTAGTACTTCCCCGGCCGAGCCCTTTGACAGGGAACTCTAAACTCTTAAAATTTACATTAAGTATGATGGTGATCATACACAATTATAAAAAAATTGTTTTATTTTGCTTAGGTCCATTTCCGCCAATTTTCTTTTTCAAATTGGCAGCACTAAACAAAACTTCTCAAATAAAATTTTATCTTTTTTCAACGACTGCACTTTCTAATAAATGTCAACTTTCAAAACGTTTTATGTGCTGTTAAAATATTAATACTATTTTGGTCCTTTTACCGAATCCAGCAAAGTGCAGATTTGTTTGCGTGTACATTTTATGATACAAACTAAATGTTTGTTTAGTGGCGGGGTGAAGTTACACAGTAACTACATACTTATTTGTGTGTAGATAATTGAGCAGTTTGCAGTTTTCTAATGTAAATACGAAAATAGCAAACGGTCTACATGTGTGATATGATATGACTAAAAAGCGCGAGTGAGATTCAAGAAGGCTTTATGAGTTTCATCACAATACTCTACAGGCAATTCTAAACATACATAAATAACTCTTCTTAAGACCATAATACATAAATAAATATTGTCCGGCATTATTTATTTATTTCGGTCATTTCACACAGTGTTATCTAGCCCCAAGTCAAGCAAAGTTTGTACTATGATAACCAGTTTTAACTGATATACGGACCCCTTTGTATACAAGTAGTGAAACTTATTTTAAGCGCATTGAACATTTATTGATATGGGAAAAAACCATTGAACTCGCGGCACTGTTACCGTCACCGGGAACGGTAACCTGTATATAGTGAAAACTTCTTTAGGCGCGTTGGGCATTTTTTGAGATGGAAAACACCATTGAACTCGTGACTGAATCGTAGAATTTCGTAGACCTTTGTCTACATTTGCAACATTTGTTCCGCGGCGGGAATCAAACCCGCTACCTCCTGCGTCTCAGTCGGCTTTTCGTCTGCACCACGGAGGTCGTCGAATAATGTTCTCGGTTTCTTGATTTACATTCTTGAGGTTCATGTGAGATTATTTCTTTCTGTGTAATTGCAGTTTCAGCCAGACAGGATAACGTCACGGGAAGCATCGCGGCGGAAGCGGGCTGCGTTTCCGCCGACACTTTGCTCGCGCGCAAACTCGATCATGATTCAAAATTGGAATTCCGTTCTGTTTACTTGCTGGCCTTGCTACATTCAATTGGCACTTCTACTGTCTTTGGTGTATGTGTCTATGGTTCTTACTATTTTTGGACAAGGCAAAAAACATACCACCATACCTATTTCTGCTGCCAAGGCATTGCTGTGTTTCGGTTTGAAGGGTATGATTGCCGGTGAAATTGCTGACACAAAGCTTTTCACCTTAAGTTGATGGACGCAGGGTAGTGCATCGTAGGGCACGTTTTTAAGGAGCGTGACCTACGAGGCAATACTGTTGTTATAGACGATGAGTAACCACTTAACATCAGGTGGGCCATGTGCTTTTCCCATCTCCAAGTCGTATAAAAGCCAACTTTTTTTTAAACATGTCTTTACAGAAACTTTTAATAATTTTAAATTCATATTTACGACGACGACCTCCGTGGCGCAGTGGGCGAATAGCCGGCTGAGACGCAGGAGGTAGCGGGTTCGATTACCGCCGCGGAACAAATGTTTGCATGATCTACAGATATTTGTTCCTTGCCTGGTTGTTTTTCTATATATTATAATATAAGTATGTATAATTGTATATACAAAAAAAAGTTAGGTATTCTATCAGTTATCTGGTTCCCATAGTACAAGCTCTGCTTAGTTCGGGGCTAAATAGCGCTGTGTGAAATGTCCAGCAATATTTATATTTATTTATTTATATTTGAATGTAGCTTAAGTTTCATCACCAGTATGTGTGTGCCCTGCCTAGACCCAACGGCGTCCAGCAACCTTCTTCCATTGCAAGTTTCTTTCCATCTAGTTCAAGCGAAGCTAAATTGTACGAACGTAATTTTTGTTCCTTATTTTTTATGCCTTTTTTATGTTATTTGTGGAGAAACAGGCTTACGCCCCACCTGATGGTAAGTGGTCGTCGTCGCCTATTGACGCCGGCAACACCCGGGGTATTGTCTAGGTTTAGTTAAATCTATGTGTATTGGATTATAAATTAAACCTCTCCCACTACCAAATATGCACTACCTTTTATTTTTACGTGGAGGAATCCTCATGGATACCGCTCTGAACCCAGGGAGCGGTATGTCGGACTCCTACCGGCTAAACCTCCACGGCGTTCCTCCGCTCGCTGTATACCGGGGGCACGGGAACAGAGAACATTCTTCCGCGACCCCGGTGGCGTTGGTCCGCTCTTGCAGGCCCCATCTCTCAGGGTTTAGGGTCATCTCTACTAACTAGGTATATACAACAGTATATAGTTAGGCCACTGCTATGGGGGATGGAGGTCGGCATACGCTCTCGCATACGCCCTCCTCCTTCGCCCCGGTCTTGTGCGGCGGGTTGAGAGAGTGCTCTCAGATTCCCTGTCCCTCTCCGCTGCTTTCTTCTGCTGCACTACATTTTCGCAGAAGTACTTAGTAGCTTGCCACGACCTATTGCTCTCGACCATTGCGCAGACTACGGTTGGGAGAGAAAGGTCGTGACCTACAATGTCACCGAGAGCCTGGCGCTCTTCAACCCAGGCAGGGCAGAACTCGAGGTTGGAAAATATGCAATACCTACAATAACTCTTTGTCCGCATTACACAAAGGTTAACTGGAAGAGAATGCAATCTAGCATTAAGTTCGCCTGTGTACAGATTATTTTTATTTTGTGCAATATAGAATTTTCATTCATTCTTCTACGTGCATTCTCGAGTTTCGTAACAAGTGTCGAAAGAAGACTATTATCTGCTGATAGTTTTGGTACCTTTTTTTAACTAGAAATCGTTAGTAGGTAACTATGGTCTTATATTTCGGTATTATGTACCTAAGTACTCTGACTGGAAGTGATACCAAAAACTATCTTTGTTCCAACTATCATCTAGGAAGAAGTTAGCTAAAAGCGATCACGTTTCCGGAAAGACCGCCCATTATTACATGTAATTAATTCATTTTTTCAATAGTATTTTTTTTTTGGATGTGCAATCACACAAATATTATAAATGCGAAAGTTTGGATGTTTGTTTATTACTGAATCACGACATAGTGGCTTAACTATTTTCGATATAATTTAGTATGTACGTAGAGTATAACCTGGATTAATACATAGGCTACTTTTTGTTGACAAACAACTCGTGCGAAGCCGCTGGCGGAAGCTATTGAAGAATATATATATCTAGGCATCGTATAAATATATACATACATCGTTACCGTGTAACGTCGGGATAACAAATAAAAAAGGTACATACGCGATAAATACCCGTTTTAAACAATAATTATGTACACCGTACAGTGATCGCGCAAGTTTGGAAAATACTAGACATCGTATGTACAATCCTTTTTTATGTTCTTTATTAAACATGTTTTCCTAATTAAATACACTTGATTATCAGAAACACATGAAACATTTTACTATCATGAATCACCCCGCCAATGCCAAGCCATTAACAGTAGGGAAAATGAGTCCATTACTGGCGTATCTATTTCTGTCCGTTTATTTTCAGAACGGAAACGTGCGTCCGTTTGCAGGGGGTCCGCGGACGTTGGCCTGTCACTGTCATAGTAATAGCGGTGTCGTTGTAATAGGGTGGCTTACCCTGACACGTACGTTTTGCAACGTAATAGCAACACGTCAACGGTATCGTTTCGCAAGCCTGGCTTGTGCAACACTAGCGCAAGCATCTGTGTGAAGAATTTGTTCTAATTTACAAGCTTGCGCAAGATTTGCGCAATTAAATCATTGACATGTGGGCTCAATAAATTGGTTAACAGTTAAAATAAATCTGGAACTAATTTTTTCAACAAAACGATGATCTGATAAAGGTTGCTGGGAGCCGTTGAGTGCAGGCCACACAAGATCGATCGCTATGAAAATCTATGGGAGAGGTCTATGTTCAGCAGTTGCTGATATGATGATGATAACGAAATACGACGTTGAGTTTAGGTGAAAATTTTCTATAATTTTTAAATAAGATCAAACAAGGCACCGTTAATTTATTGCTAGAATACTTATTTAAAAGTATTTTAAATATGTAAATATATAAAAGCATTTTTTTTATATTTGACAGATGCCATAATACCATTTTGTTTTATTAAATCCACATTGTTGTACCGCTGATAAAATAAGACTGATCTTTTTAAAGATCTAAAAGTTTAAAAATAGAACATCTAAAGCGCGGCTATTTTTAGGCCGGACACAGCGCGTGCCCTGCGCGGCTGTCATAGCTGTCACAGGCGGTAATTGGGCGGCTTACCCTAATGGTGGGTGCAGTAAACTTTCATTTTTGATTGAGCCAGAGTAAATGTATATGTGTAAGTTTTCATTGCGAAAAAAACTGAATTAACATGGAAATATACAGCGTACGATTTTCATACATACTAAATAGTACCTAGTTACTGGTATTTTGAGTAACTATCGAAATCATTTCGCATTTTCTTATACAGGTAAATAGATTTTTAGTTTCATTAGTAAATATCACAAATCGAAACATGGTAAACGGCTAAGTCTGCTAACCTACTACTGTTAGCATTCATCCGTAATGTTAATTTTAGCACTGAGACAATGAATAACGATTCGTTATTATCATTTTTAACGAGTTTTATTCGCAGCGAAGTATGAACACATTTAAGCAGGATATGTTTTTCTGCGCATTACATTGACGTGGCTTAAACCTTACACAATTTTTAATAAATTGGTTTCTAAGTATAAACTCGTAAACAATTTCAAACCTTAAGTTATAACACTTGGCGGAGACTTTTGCCCAGAAGAGGGACGAAATGAGATCTATGAAAAAAAACTTGTTACGAGATAATTAATTTTTGAAGTAAGCTTGTAGGTTTACTTATGATATCTACTCTTACATTATTTAACCCTAAATGTAGCCAGGGGGTACTTTCGTAAAAAATATTCTTAATTCGTCACCGAATTTGAAGTGCTCAAGATTATTTTTCACCTTCTTTGAGTCTAAGACGGGATTGTTGTATGCCTTATAGCTATTTTTTGCTAGTCCAGCTTTTTGTAAATAGTTTTAAGTCAGTTTCTCGTAAGTTTATATAAAATAAGGTATTTAGAATGAAACAGAAAATTTGCATAAAAATAATGCACGCTTTTTAATGTCCAATAGCTTAATGTAGACACCACATTGAAGATTTTTGTAAAAGGGCCATTAAAAAGAACAACCAGCTATTTGTTATATACACTAAAAACGGAAGACTTTTAAACCATTGCTTGTAAGTTTTTCAGTGTCCTTATTTAGTGAAAATATTATTTAAAGACATATTAGTTTAAAAAGTTTAAAAAAAAGTTATATTGCTTGATTCGTTCCTGGTTTGTTTGCAGCAGAACTAGCAGTAAAATTAAAATTTCAAAATTATATTTGTGAAATAATTTCTTTGTAACTTGTGTTTTTTCAATGCCGTATCTCAATACAGGATAACAGGGCATCGTGTGGGTGACAAGAAAAAAACGCTTTACCCTCAACAAAATAACTATTACAATTTCTGGGGCCCAACTGACCCCGGGTGAGGCTGACTCTAGGGTTAACGCCGCAGCACTCTCATTGATAATTTATTTTATCCGTGAGAGCCTAAATAAATATTTTACGACGGATTCCATTTCTTCTTTTGAACTCTTAACCTCGCTTCGAAGTTTGTGCGACAATATTGTTGGTGGGGAAAAAATATAAAACACCTTAGAGTAATAATTAAAGCAAACCAGAGCATTTTTGCATTAATACAAGCGTAAGCAAGGTTTTGTAAATAAACTGATTAAATGTTCACACACAATGAAAAAAATAAAACCGGTCCAGTGCGAGTCGCACAAAGGGTTCCGTACCATTATCTATAATAAATATTTTCGCATATTTTCTTTCACACAATAGCACAATTTTACTTATTTACCTTGCTTGAGGTTGGTGCCGATTAAGCTAGTCCTCTAAATTGTATGAGCGCCCATACAACTCACGCTACTATCTTAATGGGCGTCACCTTTATCTGTGCTGTTTTACCTTGCTTTTTGCCAAATTTCGTGATTCTAGGTCAACGGGAACTACCATATAGGTTTTCGACCCAAAACCTATAGGGTCCGGTTGACCTAGAATTGTCAATTTTGGTTAAAAACAAGGTATAACAAGGCACAAGTAAAAAAAATTCCGAAGAATAAAAAAAAAATGAAACTTAAGGTACACTTTGGTACTTACAAGTTTTCGCGAAAAACTAAATTTGCCCATATATTTTTATCGTGTTGATTCAGGGCCTCGATTTGAATACACCTAATAGGGACTATATACCCCAGTATCTGGTATAAATTTAGACTTGTTAGGTCCACCCATTCCTGAGAAAATCGGTGGTGACACACGGACAGACAGATGGACAGACGGACAAAAGAGTGATCTTTTTAGGCTGCCTGTCCATTGACGCGGAGAGAGGCAGCGGAGCGGAGAAACGAAGAAATATTAACCAATAGGATTGCATGAATAGAATTTCATGCAATCCTGTTGGTTAATATTTCTCCGCGTCAATGGACAGGCAGCCTAAGGGTTCTTTTTTACCTTTTGAGGTACGGAACCCTAAACACGATTCACACAACAAAAAATAATTCAATATTTTCGAATAACTGATTTAGTTTAATACACCTATCTTTTTACTTTGTAAACTTTCGTGATTTATTTCATGAACATTGACCATTTTGGTCGAAACACCGATAAAATGGTACGTAATAAATCCCGTATTCATAATAATGACTATAATTTATCATTCACACATATCAATACGGAATTATCCTGAAGCACAGTAGAAAGTAAATCGAAGATCATCATCATAGTTTATATATGTAGGTATGACAATATATATTTTATATATTATAATTTTAATATTTATGTAACTTTATGATTATATTATATATTATAATTATACATTTTATATTATATTATTTATATTTTTTATAAATATACGTGTATTAATAATATCGGATTTACGCCGCCGTCCTTATTTTGTTTACATAGATCCTGTCCATCCAAAGGTTGCCTGGAAGAGATCGCTTTTAGCGATAAGGCCGCCCATTGTACCTATTATTTAAGAGTGTTTTTTTATAAATGTTTGTATTTAATGGTGTGCAATAAAGGAATTATCTATCTATCTACTTCAACCATACGTGCACTTAAGAACCTTCCAGAACGACCAATTTTGTAAGACCTGTACCCAACGGCTCCAAGCCGACGATTTAGTAGAAAGATCGTATTTCCGTCTCGGGCCGCCTGACGCTGCACTTTCCATTACAATCTTACTGCTTGCTAGCTTATTCATACTCTTTGAAAAAAAAAATCAAAAGGAACTCGAAGTTAGGAAAAATTCTCGGCGACGGATTTTAAAGTCTTCGACAGTTGACAGTTTGCTAGGCGAGTGCCAACATGGCATCAATTGTGTTACGTGTCTGTACATAATTCATGTACCTAGTTGCACTGATAGGAACGTTAGATAATTCCAAAATTTGTAAAACCATCTCAAAAATTTTCAAGCCTAGACAGGACTTGAACCCGAATCCTTCTCATACGAGGATGCACTGCTAATTGTGCTACCGGGCTCTTGTATAGCTAAAGAATAGTATAACCAAATAAATTTTATTACAAGATCATACATATTATAATGCGAAAAGACTTTTTCCCCAACCTATTACATTTTTATTGTAAATACTTACTTATAATATATAGAGAAACAACCAGATCCGGAACAAATATCTGTAAACCTTGCAAACATTTGTTCCGCAGCGGGGATCGAACCCGCTACCTCCTGCGTCTCAGCCGGCTATTCGCCCACTGCACCCCGGAGGTCGTCAAAATTTCAAAAAAAAAATTCAAGCCTTATTACAAGTATGTTACTAATATAAATTAATTTACCTAAATAACATTACTTAAATCAAATCAAGTAAATCAAATTAAATTAAATCAAATCAAATTAAGTGCGAATCGATATTAACCGACGCACCATAGGGTTCCACAATAATGAAATTGAGTTATAATGAGTTACAGCAATATAAAAAATTGAAACTATTGATTTTTTGAAATCGCGTTGTTCTACGATCAACTTCTTGTTCCTTCGTGACATTATACATATTTTTTCTGGTCATTTTAATATTAGGGTTTATTTTTCAGTAGGGTTTGATCCGCAAGGCGCCCTAAGGGTCCGATTTGACGTCTAAAATTGAGCATGCCGTGATAACTTTGTACGAACGTAGGTATACGCAAGAAATTGTTAAAACAATCACATAATGCCTAATAATTATTATGTTATTCATACACTGAATATAATTAACAAGCACCAGTTTCACTTTATTGATGTGTAACATCTTTCCCCTCGATTTTGGAGAGTGATTTTGGCAAAAGAGACGGAAATGTGTAACAGGAAACCGGGGAAGCGCATGCTATTTGATTTGACCAGACTCGTAGTTTTTTTTTCGAAAAATTACACTCAGTAACAAGTTCGTCCTGTATCAATATTTCGACGGGACGATATTACAGTATCATATCATTGGTTCTGTTGTTCATTGGTAGTATTTTAACACTTGTCAAATCCGATCTTGATTTCTACGAGTTTCATTTAGATTGTGCCTAAATATTACCTCCAATGTCTATTGCCTTAACCACACGTAATACAACAGTTAAACCAGTACCCGCCAATAATCCCTGAAAACAAACAGTTCGTCAGAAAAACCTATTGCTGGGAATTATGCTTTTATTTGAAAAATGGACTCGTGGATAATATTAATTTAATTCAAGGGAACTTGATAAAAGAAGGATTATTTTGATAAAATCTTAATGTAGGTTTCGTGACATTTTCGTATGAATTTTACTTCAATAATGTTTTTGAGTCAGGCTTTATAATATTTGTAATGTGACAGTTTGTACGTTGTTGAACAAGAACATCGCATAAATCAGTTTCGTCATACTTCATAGGCCCCCACGAGATGGAGAGACGACCTGTAAGGTTGCTGGTAGCCGTTAGGTGTAGGCCTCACAAGGTCGGTCACTTTGTAAATTTATGGGGGAGGCCTATGTTCAGTAGTGGACGATGGCTGATATGATGGTAATGATGACCCACTCTTGGGTATCTATAAAAGCCTTTTCTATTTTATGCAATGTATTCCTGTCGTGGGCTGATCACACAGAGCTTCAAAAAAGTAAATGTACTTCTAAATGGAATAAAATTATCATGATCATCATCATCATTTACATTCACTTCCTCCATTGTTGGGCATAGGCCTCCGTTATTTCGTGCCATCCACCACGATGCTGCGCTAGTCTCACCCACTAATGGCCCGCGACTTTTACCACCCACCTCGCTTCCGGGCGTCCCACCCTTCTACAGCCACTCCTCGGCCACCATTCAGTTGCGGCCATGCTCCATCTCTTAATAATATATTCATTTATTTTCTCTCACAAGTTATTTCTTATGTCTAATTTACAAAGGCAAGTTTGTATGGTGTCAAACAAACATTGTGAGAGACTGGTGCCTGAAGTAGGTTCATAGAAACCTGTATTACAGGTCACCAGGCCCCCACTCTGCGAGTGTGAACAATAGAGGCTTGTCTATGAAGCGGACATTGTGTTGCAATAATGGTATGAATACAATTGAAGTAAGCAACAAAATGGTGGAAATATGATCTCTCATCACCACGTCTAGCCAAAAGTCCCGCCTAAGACCATTTGAGTTCCATTACTCGAAGAAATAAGATAAGATATAAAACGAAACAAAAAAATATTAAATAATATTAAAAACTACTTATTAATAGAGTATCACGCAAGTGTGCGCACGCATAAACCACTTACGAATAACTGCTAAGACAGCATTTTCGTAGACAATAATGCGTATGTAAGTTTACGGTAAGTTTAAATGGATAAATGTCATATTATTAAAGTATTTTCTTTAACAGTGTGCCAAAATAGTGAATAAAAATAAATAAATAAACAATTCAGGAAATATCACACAATCTAGCCCCAAATCTTGTATATACTATGGGAACCAGATAACTGACAGAATACTTATATACTTTTTTTATATACATAGATATAATATAAAGAGAAACATTTATACCCGGAACAAATATTTGCAGATCGTGCTAACATTTGTTCCGCGGCGGGTATCGAACCTGCAACCCCTGCGTCGGGTAGGTGCATGCCGTAGAAGATCGATCGCGCTGGAAATATATGGGGGAGCCCTATGCTCAGCAGTGAACGACGATCTGGCTGGCACCGAAGCGCTCATTTGTAAATGCTATTAGCGGCTATCCATTCAGATATTGACACTTTAGAACGTTGTTTTCCTTGCTTCATCTTTGACTCTAGCGCTTCTATTATTCAAATAAAAACAGAAAATAACATAAACCTGTCTGTAAGTTCGTAATTTTATGAACCGGAAACAACATCTCGAAATCCAATACCAAGGCTTTCATCTTAAAATCATTCTCCATAATCTGTAATTTTTGTAAAGAAATCCAGTAAACAGACTTGGATTATACCACCCCCTTTTTATAAGTACTCAATTTCAAGAAAGTCACAAACTCGGAGATTTAACGGAGACGATGTTTATTTTATAAAATTGGAAACGCGGCTTAGTGTGTGCTTGTAATAGGAAATTATTTGTGTTGATAAGACGTGGGCTCCCTTGCGGGCCCTACTAATGGAATAACGATGTAACATGCTTTATAAATTAACTTTCCAATGAAGTATAATGAGTGTTCGCGCCTCTGTGCTCGACACTTTTTATTTTTCTACCCGCTATTAGCAGATCGCCAACAGGTTTTCTGTTCGTCATCCAACGTTTGCACTGGAATCTACGCGTAACTTCAGACAGTCCGCAATTGACCCATATCGATTGTGGATGTGCTGCGCCCGCTCGAATTTTAACCGCATTTTTTAAAACCGCATAAACGTCTTTGTAATCATAAACTCGAAACTATAAAACAACGTGTGTCGTAAGCAAATTCGGCCATCCAACGTCGAGCTCCTTGCCGTGTCCGCGTCGTTACCGCACCGCGTCTGCTTCTGTCGCCGACAGATATCGAAGGCCGCTACTGGAATATCAAAGAAGACAAAGAACAGCCGAGAAGAAGCGCTACCAGGCTCAGGATCTGTCCGAAAGGTTTTCAACGAACAAACCTTGGACAGACGGCAACGTGTCCATATTGAGGTGATCGTAGCTTGTTCAGTGCAGCGTTCAAGGAAGACGAAGGTCAGTCTATTTTTCTTCTTCTATCTCTCGTATCAGTTAATTTCTTTGCCCGCAAGTGGAGTCGCGTTTAATGATTATATAACTTCATTACCGCGCCGAAACATTATTTGTTCCTTAGAGCCGGGATTCCTAACTATTGGGTATTTACCAGTTTTCATGCAGAAATATCTGTTCAAAACTTCATTTCTATTCGGCCTTTTTTTAAGGGAACCGTGGAAATCTCTCATTGTTTCTTTGTAGATTCTCGTGTACACCTTCACAACAGTCCGCCATTTTGTATTCCACTCCCCAAGCCGTTATTATTTCTTACCAACAAAATTTATCTTATATGTTTATTCCGCTTTCCTTGATAATTACAACTTGTATGCAATAAATACCTACAACAGTACATTGATCTTTGTTTGCGAGCGACGACTGTAGATTGGGTACCTACCTATAATTTTGGCATACGTTACAGTTTTGTCGTGTACGAGTTAATCGCAGGTAGCAGGCATTTGGTAATTCATTAAGTTATAAAAGTGTCTAGTTTACGCAAAATGACAACGCGTAGTCAAGATAAGGAAGAGTTTGTGGATGCGAAATCACTCGATCCTGATGAGATAAAACGCCTTACTTTAATTGGTAAACGTGATATTATATTTTCACGTTTGCAACAAGTATACAATCATGCCTTAAGTGCTCTCACTGATGATGTTTGTAAGGACTTATTTTTGTGTAGTATGACATCTTTAGAACGTTTAAGATCTGAATTTGAGGATTTGGTTGATAAGATTAATGCAACAGAACTGTCACTGAATCCTAAATATAAAGTTAACTATCAAGCTATCAGTGCATTCGAAGATATGTATTGCCGTTGTAAGTTTGTATTTGATAAACTTAGCTTACCTAGTCAACCAGAAATCATGCCAACATCGGAACTTTTACCGCAACGCAAGTCAGTTAAATTACCTAAGCTTGAGTTAATGGAATTTAGTGGTGAACCAATTAAATGGCCAATATTTTATGAGTCGTTCAAGCGAACTATTCACGAGAATTCGGAGCTAACTGATCACGAACGCGTCCAGTATTTGATTAACAAGCTTTCGGGCCGCGCACTTTCTGCGTGTTCCGGCATAGTACCCAGCGCCGATAATTACCGCACTATATGGAACATACTTATAGATACGTACGAAGACAAGCGTAACCAAGCCGCGGCTTATTTGGATCAGATGCTTGACTTTAAATTGGCTAACAGTACAACCTCCAAGAATTTAGTTTCATTTTTGGATAAATTCTGTACTGCGGTATCAAGCTTAAAATCGCTCAAACTTGATAATTTATCTGATTTTATGATATTACATGTAGCTTTAAAGAAAATAGATTCCAGTACCGCACGATCATTTGAAATGCACTATCGAGACCGGCCCATGCCTACTTACGATGATTTGGTTAAATATATTCGCGAACAAAGTAAAATCTTAGATCGTATTGCACCGTCACCGTCATACAGTCGAAGTAATGATAATAGTAAGTCGACACATTCCTTTACCGCTGTCAGTCCCATATGCCCGCTTTGTAAACAAAACGATCATTTCACTTTATACAAATGTCCGGAATATAATGCATTGTCAATGGACGAAAGGTTTAACTATATTAAAGAACACAGTGGTTGTACCAACTGCCTAAGTGTTACTCATAGTAATGCCGCGTGTAACTCAAAGTTCACATGCCATTTTTGTGGATGCAAACATCATTCTATGTTGTGTCGAAAAAATACACTTTCGCATAACAACTTGCCGCGCTCTCATGTCAACGTAGCACAACGTGCGCCCGCGCCGCCGTACCGGGCGACTGAGCGTTTCGCCAGCGCCGACGCCGCCACCGTACCAGTGCACGCTGCTTCTGGGTTAGACCCTGTCGATCAGCTAACGGAGCCTTGCGCGCGGTCGAGACAACAAAATATATCGCTTTGCAATATGCGATCGATTTCTCCTTCGAATAGCACCTGTTTACTAGGGACGGTGCAAGTTTACGCGACCGATTTAAATGGTCATAGACATGTAGTGCGGGCTTTAATTGACTCAGGTTCGCAAAGTAATTTTATTACTTCTAAATGCCGCAAAAAATTAAACTCAACATTCGTAAAGGTTACTAATATGTTTGTTAAGGGTATTGGTTCGGCACCTAATCCGGTTAAAGGGGTTACATCGTTGGTTTTAAATTCAAGATTAAATAATAATTTTATATCACTTGACGCTTACGTGATCGAGCGCATAACTGATAGCATGCCTTCGGCTAAAATAGACCGATCATTGTTGTCATATTTGAACCGCTTACCGCTAGCAGATGATAGCTTCTCCTCGCCGTCAGATATTGACATTCTCATTGGGGCACCGCTTTTCTCCCAAATTATGTTGTCAGACCGCATCGCTGGTCCACCTGGTGGGCCCACCGCTCTCGAAACCATTTTTGGTTTTATTTTAATAGGACACGCTCCTATTACGCTCACTCATGAAACCGCTGCCACAGTAAACGAATCCTCGTTTTCTGGTGAAACTCCTACCAGCATTGCGCTGTGTTCTTACACGGAAGAACCGTGTCTAGATATGATTCTGCAAAAGTTTTGGCAGCTCGAAGAGGTAGAATGCGTACCTGTTTTGAGTTCGGCCGCCCGCGAAGCTGAAGAGCTTTTTACTAAGAACGTTTCACGTGATAGTTCCGGTCGTTATTCTGTCGCTTTACCTTTTTGCAGCGATCCTGCTGGTCTTGGTAATTCTTATTTTTCTGCAAAAAAACGCTTCTTGTATTTAGAGCGCAAGCTTTCATCTTCAGCGGTATTACGTGTGGAATACGATGCTATAATTCAGGAATATTTGCAACAGGGCTACATATCGCTGATTAAAAACGACGATTATCTTTCCGGCTATTATATACCCCACCACGCAATAGCTCGGTTAGACAAGACTACTACTAAATGGCGCATGGTAATGGACGCAAGTTCTAAAACGGATTCAGGGCTGTCTCTTAATGACATTTTACACACAGGAGATAATTTGCAAAATGAACTTTTTTTAATATTGTTAGACTTCCGCTTATACAAAACCGCTTTTACGTCTGACATAAAGCAAATGTACCTTCGTATTATGACTCAGGAAAATCACCGCAAATTCCAAAAGTTCTTATACCGCTTTGACGCTTCCTTACCACTGGACACGTATCAATTTAATGTTGTATGCTTCGGTTTACGAAGCAGCCCTTTTTTAGCAATTAGAGTGCTTCGTCAGCTTTGTGAGGATGAGTGCAACCGCTTTCCTCTCGCTTCCTCCGTCATTAAGCGGAACACGTATATGGATGACGTTTGTTTCTCTATGCCGTCTGTGGCAGAAAGTTTAAAACTCAGAGATGATCTCCGCGAGTTGTTCAAGGCCGGGGGCTTTGAACTCGTAAAATGGGCAAGTAACGCACCCGAGTTAATTGATTCTTTACCGCTCTCTGATCGTCATACCGCAAATATCAACTTTGAAGAGCCGGACACAAAGTTAAAGGTCTTGGGATTGCAATGGTCACCTATTTCCGATGACTTCATGTTTTCGGTAAATGTCGATAATCGTCCTGTTACAAAGCGTAACATTCTATCAATGATTGCCCGGCAATACGACGTTCTCGGGCTTATTGCTCCTGTGGTTTTGTATGCAAAATTAATTTTGCAAAAACTACACCTCCTACATTTGGATTGGGATGAACAACCTCCCTTAGATATTGTCAATGTTTGGCAAAACTACATCCGCGAACTGCCCTGTATCCAAGATTTGCGCTTTGGGCGCCATCTCGGAGTTCATGAAAATTCAAAGTTAGTGATAGTGGCTTTTGCTGATGCCAGCGAGAAAGCCTACGGTGCAGTCGTTTATGTTCGGTCGCAGCTTAATAACGAATCAATACCGCATCTTCATTTAGTATGTGCAAAATCAAAGGTTGCTCCCCTCAAGACCATTTCCATTGCACGGCTGGAACTAAGTGCATGCTTGCTTATGTCAAAATTAGTGCGTCGCGTTATCGACACTTTTCAAAATCGTCACGCTATTGATGATGTCTTTTGTTTCACCGATTCCATGGTGGCTTTACAATGGCTTACAGCATCACCACAGCGATTCAAAACTTTCGTTGCTACGCGCATAACCAAGACAGTTGCCGCCATTCCTGCTCGCAAGTTTTACCATGTACCTGGCACGCAAAACCCAAGCGATTGTCTGTCACGAGGGCTCACACCTTTTCAGCTACGGGATCATCCAACGTGGATTTCCGGGCCAACCTGGTTGTGTGATCATATCAGAGAATGGCCGATTGGGACAGCAGAATTAGCAAAGGCTGATGTTGAGTTGCCAGAAGCTAAGAAAGTAGTTTCACTCCCTGCTATAACTGAGAAAAAGGATATTAACCCGCTTCTTGAATTATCGTCCCGCATTTCTACTTGGTTGCTACTGCTTCGTGCAGTGGTACATGTATATAGATTCATTAAAAAACTACCTCGAGCTTATAATTTTACCGCTGATGACCTTGACTTCGCAGAGATGCAAATTTTAAAGGCTTTGCAACAGTTTTACTTTTCGGACGAAATAAAGAATATTAATGCTAATCACCGCTGTTCTGGTTCGATTCAAAAACTTATGCCATTCATTGATGCGAACGGGCTACTGAGAGTGGGAGGTAGACTTCGTAATGCGGATTTGAGCTACGATCAACAGCACCCTATTCTAATGCCTCGTAAAGACCATATAGTGGAATTATTAATTCTGCATTATCATCGTCAAAACTGCCACACTGGTCCAGTTGCTTTAATGTCAATTCTTAGACAAAGATATTGGATTCTATCTTGTCGTAATATTGTACGCTCTGTCATTCATAAATGTAACTGCTGCTTTAGAGCTAAACCGAAACCAACCTTCCCGTTGATGGGTGACTTACCTACTTGCAGAGTGAATGAGGCAAAGGCCTTTACACATACTGCTGTGGACTACGCGGGTCCTATTTCTATTATTCCATTCAGAAAGCGCGGGGTGCGATCGATCAAAGCTTATCTTTGTATATTTGTTTGTATGGTGGTACGCGCAGTGCACGTTGAACTAGCCACGGATCTTAGCACGAACTGTTTTCTATCCGCTTTCAAACGGTTTCTGTCCCGCCGGGGGGCAGTTTCCGTCATGTATTCCGATAATGGCAAGAACTTCATTGGAGCCAAAAATGCGTTATCCGAGGTTTATAAATTGTTGAACTCCGATGAGTTCAATGAATCGTTCTCGGGTGAGCTATCGAACCATAGAATCAGTTGGAAATTTAATCCGCCTAGGAGCCCACATTTTGGAGGCAATTATGAGATCTATGTGAAAGCATTTAAGGCACATCTTCATCGAGTGATTGGCTCACAACTATTAACTTACGAAGAAATGCTAACAGTTCTTACGCAAATCGAGAGTGTTATTAATTCGCGTCCGCTAACTTTATTGAGTGAAGACCCGTCTGAGCCCACCGCCTTGACACCCGCACACTTTTTGATGTCTACCCCGCTTAACCATTTGCCTGCGTGTAGTATGAATGATGAGCCGCCTAATTTATTGAAACGATACGCTTTGTTGGACCAAATGATTCAGTCGTTCGCAAAACGCTGGAAATTAGAATACTTACATTTACTCCAATCTAGAGAAAAGTGGAATACGCCTTCGAGTTCTGTTGTTTTAGGTTCTGTAGTTCTCATAATAACAGATAATATACCCCCCCTTTCCTGGCCTCTTGGGATCGTGGTTGCCCTCTACCCTGGCAAGGACAACGTCTGCAGAGTAGTTTCCGTTAGGACCGCTACAGGTATATACAAGAGACCTGTAATACGTCTTTGTGTTCTACCTTCACAATAGATCCCTTCTTGCACCCCGGTCAATGTTATTTTTAGTTTTAACGCATTTTCTTACCGCTTATTTTTCCCGCATTTTTTTCCCCGCATTATTTTTTTTTCTTTTATTTAAAAACCATTGGTTTTTAGGCCGGGGGCAATGTTCGCGCCTCTGTGCTCGACACTTTTTATTTTTCTACCCGCTATTAGCAGATCGCCAACAGGTTTTCTGTTCGTCATCCAACGTTTGCACTGGAATCTACGCGTAACTTCAGACAGTCCGCAATTGACCCATATCGATTGTGGATGTGCTGCGCCCGCTCGAATTTTAACCGCATTTTTTAAAACCGCATAAACGTCTTTGTAATCATAAACTCGAAACTATAAAACAACGTGTGTCGTAAGCAAATTCGGCCATCCAACGTCGAGCTCCTTGCCGTGTCCGCGTCGTTACCGCACCGCGTCTGCTTCTGTCGCCGACAGATATCGAAGGCCGCTACTGGAATATCAAAGAAGACAAAGAACAGCCGAGAAGAAGCGCTACCAGGCTCAGGATCTGTCCGAAAGGTTTTCAACGAACAAACCTTGGACAGACGGCAACGTGTCCATATTGAGGTGATCGTAGCTTGTTCAGTGCAGCGTTCAAGGAAGACGAAGGTCAGTCTATTTTTCTTCTTCTATCTCTCGTATCAGTTAATTTCTTTGCCCGCAAGTGGAGTCGCGTTTAATGATTATATAACTTCATTACCGCGCCGAAACAATGAGTATACTCGCTTAAAATATTCAGTTAAATTGTATTCTTCTCAAGTTCTCACTAAGTAAACACGTAACTTTTTAACAATAACTAACTTCAGAAAACAGTAAATCTTAAAAATGTGGAAGATGCCTTCGTAAATTTAAAAGTTTCGTTATTTCTCATGGATATCATCATAAGTATCAATACCGAAATTCGCAAGCAGACTAAAGTACAAGACGTCAGCAAGCGAATATTGGGGCTCAAGTGGAGTTGGGCAGGACACTTGGCCAGACGTAGTGACGGCAGGTGGACTAAGGCACTAACAGTGTGGAGGCCGAGAACTGGCCATCGAAATAGGGGACGTCCACCAGCGAGATGGGTCGACGACATCCATTTTTTTTTTTTTTTTATTCCAATTTATTATAAGGACCTTTATAAGGATACATGTCGGTCCTATGACGACATCCATAAGACCGTGGGTTGTACGTGGTTCAGACTGGCACAGGATCGGGAAGAGTGGCAGATACAAGGAGAGGCCTATGCCCAGCAGTGGGTCGACACGGGCTGAGAATGATGAATGATGATCATCATAAGATGAAATTAAAAGAATATGAAGAAAAAACGGGAAAAAACTGGGAATAAATTAAAAAATATAATGAAAGAAAATATGACAGCACCCATGACCCCCTTTACAAAAATGAATGATTGAAATCGAGCCACGTGGTAAAGAATTAACGCTAAACATACATACAAAGAGGGTCGCAGGTCGTCCTCCGGCAAGATGGGTCGACGACAGTATCAAAATCGCAGGTCGTATGTGGGTTAGAACAGCGCAGGACAGAGGCGAATGGCGACAACGAGAGGCCTATGCCCAGCAGTGGGATGAGAAGGGCTGACGATGATTCTGACGATGATACATTCAAAAAGTATTCCTCCACCTTTTTTTGAAGTCAGTTTATCACAAAAATGTATTGGTGACTTTTAGAAGACATCGTAAGCATGACGTATAAATGCCAGATAAATAAGAATTTAGGATCCAAGATAAAAATGCCACACAAAATTACTAAAACTATTTTTAATACAAAGCCGTAGGAAAACCAAAGTTACGTGAAAAATGTGGAAAACCATGTTTTGTGGGATGGGGATTAAATACGTGAGTCTTTTTTTAAAGAAAAAGCACAAATGTTTGCATCAGACCTGTGTGAAGCAAACTGCAAAATCTAGGTCAACGCCCGGCATTGCGCTTCAACGAGACAACGCCGTGTCTTAAAAACACTTCCACCTGGATTCGTTTATAACTGTATTTAGATAGCTCTGGTGTGTATTTTATAAATAATTGTATATTTTTTCTGTTGTTAAAGCTTTAATGTGAATATAGAAATGTTCATTGCAGTTATTATACTCGTATATCATTTCTGACAGCGTTGTTACCCATGACTGAGCATAGTCTGATTATGTTGTCTCAAAAGATCACACACCTACATGTTATCCTTACCGTGGCATCGAAACAGACACAATGTCATCATCATCATCATCACCATTATTCATAGCCCGGCTTCACCTACTATTGGGTATAAGGCTCCCCAAGATTGTGTACTCCACCACGATCCTGCGCTAGTCGCATCCATTGACGGCCAGAGACTTTAACCATATCATCTACTTAACTCTCTACGTCCTACTCTTCTATAGCCACTCCTTGGCCACCATTAAGGCGCTGCCCTGCTCCAGCTGTCATCACCACGTCTAGCAAGCCAAGACCATTCGAGTTCCATATCTCGATTCCCAACCTTTGTTTGGAAGACAATTTGACACAATTTAGATGCAGAAAATGGTGTCACTTCCGTATAGGCTTTACAAGACAAAAATTTTAATGCATACTTACCACTGACGTCGCTTTATCACCTTTTGTTTTAAATATTTTCTAGACTTGCCTTTGACCACAATCTCGCCTGATGATAAACAACCTAATTCATATTAAGCATCCAGATAGAAGAAACCTATTCACGCGAAACTTGAACACCCCTAGTGTGGTTATCAGGAAAGACAGGCTCAGGCAAAACGTTCCACTCCTTGGCGATGCTCATAATAAATGTGAATCTATAGTATTAGTCAATGCAGATTAGTAAATCCTTAAAGGCCTCTATAAACTTTAGATAGTCCTTTATGGATTTACTAATCACTTTAGAGTCTAAGGTATGAAACCATAATGCATTAGCACCAGAGGGCAGCAAGCTGAAGTGGCAGTAGACCAGTTATATATGCCAAAGAAACGATTACCAATGCATTGAGGTAAACGTGATCTAGCGTGGAGACCAACATAGACCAGCGTAGTAACACGCGTGGCTAGATGGAGTGACGAACTGTTTGCTTTAGGTGATAGAGATCGGATTAGAAGCAGCGAAGATTGGGTTTAGTGGCGCACCCTAGGAAAGACCTAGGAACCATGGTTAATGATGATGACGATGAAATCCATGTAGAAAGAGATAATTCATGACATTTTTGTTTTCGAGAACTTCTAGTTGAGGAAAGCAAATTGATTCGCTATACTAATGCCCATGACAGTTCCTCCATCACGCTCGCTCTTCGCATAATTTTGTGACTGAGAATAAACAACATTTTAAAAATCAAGTTCCCTTCAGCAGAAAATAAGGTTTACAAACGTGAGAAATTAATTCAATTTCGACGGGATTATTTATTTTGTAGCAATTTGTGCCTGAGAATAAAGTTTGATGCTTTTATTAGGATAGTGACGGTTTTTTGAAGTTTATTGACCGAGCGTGCGAAACGTCTCAGTTTCAAGATTAGACAAAAAATGCTTTTTTCCGTCTGTCGTCTGTCTGTTCTCGCCTACAGGTCGCATTTTTAGACCGATTTTGACAAAAATTGGCACACAAGTCCCTTGATTTATTTTAATTTTTTAATCAATACTGATTTTGGATTCTGGAGAAAGTAGGGGAGAAAAGGGGGGAAGTTTGCTGTAGCGTAATTTATCGACGGATTTTAATCAAACTTGAGAGGCACATTAAGGACTTCATTCTACATCAGTTGTTGTGAAAAAAAATCCAAAAGGGGGGAGTAGAGGGGAAAAGGGGGGAGGAGTGTGCCGCAGCATTATATATGGACGGATTTCAATTTTTGATTTTTTTCGTTAAATTTATACCTACCTATACCAATCAGACTGCGCAGTCCTCCCCGCCTTCACGAGACGAACCCCTAAACAGCAGATTCGACCTCCTAGGACCAAGGGATCGTGAGGAGGTCTACTGCTCTCACAGAACCACTAGTTTATATATAGTTCCAGAAATATTATCATAATAAGAAAAAAACATGATCATCATCACCTCGGGTATTCTTCCGAGTCCGTAGATAGGCATCTCATTTTGGTTGCCACTACTCTCGATCTTGATTTTCTCTTATCAAGGTGGTGCTCTCAGCTTTTCTTATGTGATCTACCCAACGAGCTGACGGAAGACCAGGGTATATTAAAATTACAAATCACACTATTCACACTAATATTATAAATGCAAAAGTTTTAATGATTGTTTATTACTCAATCACGTCGTAACGGCTGAACCGATTTCGATGAAATTTGGTATGAACGTATGGTACATTAACGTACATTATGGTGGTTACCTGGATTAACACATAGGCTAATTTTTATTGATAAACCATGCGTGCGAAGCCGCGGACGGAAGCTAGTACAGAATAAAATAACTATTACTCCTACCGATATAAATCGCTTTTTTTTAACGTAATGAAATGTAACTAAATAGTATATATAGGTAGTTTATGTGGGTTTATAAAAATAGATACACCGCCCTATTTTTGATTTCGTGTGTCCTGTCCATCCAATGTTTGTCTGGAAGAGATCGCTTTTAGCAATAAGACCGCCCATTGTACTTACATTTATTTTTGTTTGGTGTGCAATAATAAATTAAATAAATAAATATTGCTGGACATTTCACACAGCGCTATCTAGCCCCAAACTAAGCAGAGCCTGTACTATGGGTACCAGATAACTGACAGAATTTTTATATGCGTTTTTTTTTTGTAAACACTTACTAATGGTAATAAGACGTGTTTAAAGTTGTTCTTGTTAGATATAAGTAGGTACTGTTTGTTTTCCGAATAAAATAAATAAAATAAAATTATAATACATAGAGAGACCCGGAACAAATATCTGTAGATCATGCAAACATTTGTTCCGCGGCGGGAATCAAACCCGCTACCTCCTGCGTCTCAGCCGGCTATTCCTGCACCACGGAGGTGGTCAAAGAAATAATAAAAAATAATCTAACAAGTAATGAAATCTATTTACAGTTTTCGATCTAATCCAATGCCTGCGGCATACAGCGTTTGACGTTATTGAAAGGTGATTAAATAAAACAATTAAATAAATAAATATTGCTGGACATTTCACACAGCGCTATCTAGCCCCAAACTAAGCAGAGCTTGTACTATGGGAACCAGATAACTGATAGAATACATATATACATTTTTTTTTAATACATACTTATAATATATAAAGAAACAACCAGCCCAGGAACAAATATCTATAAATCGTGCAAACATTTGTTCCGCGGCGGGAATCGAACCCGCTACCTCCTGCGTCTCAGCCGGGTATTCGCCCACTGCACCAAGGAGGTCGTCAAATTTCAGCGTTTTACCTACGTAAGGCTCAATTTACATTGCCGCGGAAGGGAATGGAAGCGATTTTTTGCATCAAATTGAGAATTCTCCGGAAAATGCGCGACCTTGTATCTAGTTATTTAATATTTAGTTTAAGAGTTCCTTGTGAAAGAGAACTACAGGGAAGTACTAGCCATAATTTCTGCTGCCAAGCAGCATTGCCATATTTCAGTATGAAGAGTATGGTTTCCAGTGAAGTTATAGGCACATGAGCCATTACACCTGTATGCCTAAAGTTAATTTAGTTTTGATATAGGCGATGGTTACCACTTAACATTAGGTGGGCCATATGCCGGTTCCATCTCCAGGTGAACAAAACAAAAAAAACAATTATGCGTCGACATAAAGTTAAATAAGCTATGTATAATTGTATGTATAATGTCGACCTACGTGGCGCAGTGGGCGAATAGCTGGCTGAGACGCTGGAGGTAGCGCGTTCGATTCCCGCCGCGGAACAAATGTTTGCATGATCTACAGATATTTGTTCCGGGTCTGGATGTTTTTCTATATATTATAAGTATGTATTTACAAAAAAAAAAGTATGTAGGCATTATATCAATTATTTGGTTCCCATAGTACAAGCTCAAGCTCTGCTTAGTTTGGGGCTAGATAGCGCTGTGTGAAATGTCCCGCAATATTTAAAGTGAAATTTTTATTACATCGTCTCAAACTTTTTCGTCTGTGTGTTGCATGTCGCGTGACGGTTGGCCGCGGAGTAGGGATAAAGTGAAAAACGCTCGTCAGAGCAGCCGAGGACAATATGGCGGCGCCTATAGTTCGCATCAGCTGACCGTGTAGTGTATAGACTATTACTCATTTGTGCCAACAAAAATTTTTAGTTAAATGTCTATAATGTGAAACTAAGTTTCACTTTTACCGTGGTTTTATAAAACCACACAATCCTTTTTGATTTATTTATTATTATTATTAACTTCGATAAAATGATTCGCTTTCTTCCTGTTCTCCGGCAATGTAATTTGAGCCAAATGGTAAACATGCTAGCGTATCGTTAATTTTTACGTTCACCAGATTCATTCTTGCATGCTCTTCTGAGATTTTTAAAACAATCTCAAAAATGTTCAAGCCTAGACGAGACTTGAACCCGCAGTCTTCCTCTTGATACGAGGATGCACTACCGATTGTGCTACAGGCTCTTGTCACGTCAGGGTCGAAATTAGTGAGATGGTTCAGATTACGACCGTGGCTTGAGATTACGTTGTAGTGCCGTGAGCTCCATCTACAGGAAAACTTAGACAGTTTTTTGACCTGCTCAAGGCCTACTTACTCTTCTGACTCCATAAATCGGAAAGCGACTGAAAATTTATTGAAATCAAAATTGCGAGTATTATGGTATAAATGTTTCACACTTTTTCGGCCAATAAATGTATTTGACAGATTATTTGCAAATATTTGTACTAAATAAATTGTATTAAATAATGTACTGTAAAAAAACTGTCGCAAGATCACCTACCAGTCGGCACGTAACCCTACATGCGCCCTAGGTTGACGCACGGGTGTGTGACTAGTAGGTGAAAGTACGTAGTTGCTACCTAATTCAGAGACACCTAGTACTTAGTACTTAGAATGCGTACGCGAAGCACTAAGTGTCTCAACCTAACCCTGCTCTACCCTACTGTACCTGCCTACTTAGTTACGTCGCGCAGACAGAGTGTCTACGAACGGTGTGTGCCCTAACCTACCATATAAATATATAATGTATATATAGATAGTACGGGATGTCTGTTACCATGAAACCTAAGGTAACAAACGGAAGGTTGGTAGGAGAGGGGGTTGTGTACGGCGTGCAATGTACACAGGACAGGGATTTCTCACTGCCGGTCAAGCAGACTCACAAGACCGATCTACGGACGGCTAAAGGTGTCTTGGCCGCAGTGAGGGGATGCTGAAATTCAGAAGGGGCCGGTCGTCCAGAGGGCGCTGAATGTGACCGGGCGGCTCCTCCAGCGGTTGCTGGGCACGTCTGGGTTGGTCGTCCAACGGGCGCTGGGGGCGTCTCTGGGCGGCTGGATCAGCGGTTGCTGGGGCTTGGGCTGCTCCTCTAGCGGCTGCTAGGTACTTCTGTGGGCGGCTGGACCAGCGGTTGCTGGGGCCTGGGCTGCTCCTCTAGCGGCTGCTAGGCACTTCTTGGGCTGCTGGTCCAGGGGTTCCCCGGGTCTTCTAGTTAGGTAGCTTGGAGATGAGTGAAACTCGACGACTTGTTGGTAAGTGATTTTATTTGATTTATATTTTAGTTATATATAATTTTTCTTTATGAACGCTAATACAATTGTATAATTGTGTGTCGTCGGTGTACATACCCAACACAGCATCTTTTATTGGGTTTATAACCTTTGTATTAGGGTCGAGCTGACTCTGCAATGCTGAGCATTTCAATAACGCATAACTAGGTTTTTCAAGAATAATAAATTGAAGTGTGTACATGAATAAGGTAATGTTCGTACTTATGTATGAACATTCATGTTCAATGATTGAACAAAAACTAAATGATTTCCTAAAATATACTGTCAAAATGTTAATGATGTTGGGTAACATTGACATTAATCCAACATGTTAATTAATAAATATACTTGAGCCTAAACTAGTTAATTGTACCCGGCCCCAAACCCCCGAAATAACACCGGATACACAACCAGGACAGCTTAAGCTTGGAAAGCTAAGTCATCCTGGCCAAAAATCAATGTTTAGTTCAATCCCTACTAATATTACTAGTGGTTCGCCCCGAACTGAGATCTCGCGAGTCTCCCACAAAAACAAAAAAATATTATTCGTAATATTTGACTATTAAAATAGTGCCACGAAATGTATAACCAAATTACTTGACCTACAGTTTCATTCAAATTACAGGTAACGGGAGTTCATGTTATATGGTTTTTTTTGGGGTAGAAATTGCAGTTATTCTGGATTTCAGACTTTTGCCTAAATTTTTGTCACTAAAGCTACATGCATACCAAATTTCAGCATTGTGGGTTCACTGGTGAACCCTGTGAATTTGATCAAAGTTCAGTTTATATTATAGCTAAAAACTACAAAGTGCAAACTAAAAATAAAAACATTGTTGAAATGTTCTCACAAAGAGCTTTTATTAGACATTCCATACCCCCCCCCCCCCCCCAACATATTTAGCTCATTGAGTTACATCAAAATTGTGCCATCACTACCTGTGCCAAATTTCATGATGATCGGATAAACGCTTCGAATGTTATCCTGGGACAAACAAACATACATACATACAATGCCTATTTGCCCAACTTGGTTTGAAGATCTCGCTTCGCTCGATCAATAAATGCGAAAGTAGCTCCGTTTGTTTGTTACGTTTTCATGACTAAACGGCTTGATCGATTTCGATGAAATTTGGTATACAGATAGATTTTTAATTGTACAGAATGACATAAGTTCTGATACAATAGTTTATTGTTTGAGAATAAATAAAAGAAATGAAAAACGAAATGATTATGACCAGGATTGGGACATAGGGTACTTATTACCTGATTGCATAAAAGGAGGGTGATGAAAAAATATGCGTGCGAAGCTACGGGTGGGTCAGCTGTCAGCTAGTACAATAATAAAGTTTAAACCTATCGCTCCATACAAACCGCACTTGCAAACTACGCCGTAATAATGAGCAAAGCTATACTCTATTCGTTATAACCAGTGATCGGATATTCGGACGCATATTTATCTATAGTTTATTTTTGGCTGGAAGTGACTTAGAATATTTTCATTATAAATAAAATCCCGGGATCCCGGGATTGGATGCATATTAATTTAACGTTAAATATTAAGCAGGTAGAATTTGCCATCTCACTCGCACATTTACAAAATGCTTATACTCCCTAAGGTCTAATGGGCCCGATCTGATACTTGTTACAAGGTTGTTTTCGCTTCGTCAAAAATTACTGACAGTAAAAGTAGGGAAAAGCAACCATATTACGTTATAATAAGGGATTATGTATACCTAATATACCTATGCGCCAAAGTGTGCGTTTCATAGAATGTTAATTTCTTTAGGCTATATGAGGGATGAATGACATACCATAAAAACCCATGCAGCTTTAAGGGATGTCTAGGTTAAGTAGATAAATAAATTTAAAAAAATTAACATATGATAAATTTGTTGATCCCGGAATCACGGAATTTTTTCGATAAAAAAGTGATATGCATAGTAGCCAACTTTTAAATTTTGGTAAATATGCATCCGTTTATCCGATCTCTAGTTATAACACAAATTGGCGGCAAAGCTTTCGAAAAGGACATAAAAATTACATAAAAATATATGCTTGGCAATATTCTACCCGCATGCAGGCGTGCAAATATTTGTCAGGAGGTATTTATTTAACAATGTCAATATCTCATATTAAAAATAAAAAAATCATTAATAATATAAAAAGATTGTCTACAAAGGCGAGCTTAACCCTAATCGCTTTCTTCTAGCAAACCTTTGATGGTAGAATTTGACGATAGAGATAGCTGATTGTAGTGTAATTCTACGATCTACCTTATTTCAAAGACCGAAAGGCATTGGTAAAGTGGGATGTATGTATTATATTCTAACTTTCCATAGGAGGTGGCGGGTTCAAAGCTCGACCAATGGATATTTCAATAAATATTGTGCTCAAATATTACCTGAGTAACCTTACCTGAGTACCTGAGTTTACCTGAGTAGTGAGGTAACCTGCGACTTATTTCAGTTATAGACCGTTGTTTTCGTGCAGATTAAAGCTGACGAATCAGCCGGCTTCAATTAAAACCCTGGCACAACGGTTTGGCTCGTCACCAGTTTGTGCTGTTCGCTGCCTTTGCCATTATCTATTATTATTGCCACATTATTCTTCACTGCAACACCCATACGATTGTGAAACGCTTTGCCTTTATAAGACCATCTTCATATTTTCAAAACAAAAGTACACTCCCGTTGGGTATGTTTTGATTATATGTATGTAGATACATCGCCGTCATGTTTATGTATTATCTTGTCCATCTAAAGGTTGTCTGGAAGAGATTTCTTTGAGCGATAAGACCGCATATCAATTTGAAATAAATTTATCTTCTGTAATTCATTTTGGTGTATAATAGAGAGTTATCTAATCTAATTTAACGACCTCCGTGACGCAGTGGGCGTATAGTCGGCTGTGACGCAGGAGGTAGCGGGTTCGATTCCTGCCGCGGGACAAATGTTTGCATGATCTACTAATATTTGTACTGGGTCTGGATGTTTTTCTATGTATTATAAGTATGTATTTACAAAAAAAAAGTATTCTATTACTTATCTGGTTCCCATAGGACAAGTTCTGCTTAGTTTGGGGCTAGATAGCGCTGTGTGAAATGTCCACCAATATTTTACTTATTTTATATTTTTTATTATCAACAACCTATAGCAGTCCACTTCTGGGCGTAGGTCCCAGCGTGTGTTACACAGTGATTAATAGTGGTATGCCTGGTATTTCAGGGAGATTTCTAGACAAACCGGGGTCATTGACCTAGCCCAGAAGTTTAGGTTGATGAAGAAAGGTTCTCGAGTGGAGACATATTCGAAATCGCAGCGTAGAACAGCTCCCACTTGATAGAAAGACGAGATGATAAAAGTTGCTGGAAACCGTTAGGTGCAAGCTACACAGGATCGGTCGCACTGTAAATCTACGGGGAAGGCCTATATCAGCAGCGGACGTCTCATGGCTGATATGATGACACAGGTAGTTGTTTTGTATGTAGTAAACCAGTGATTTTCTACAGGCTTTGGTACCAGCATAATCTAAATCATGGAATCCGCCGGCACCCCGTTAGATTCGCTCGTTCACTGGAATGTACAATTTCCTTACCTTAATGCTGTTTCGGCCCCTGACGTTATTAATCTCTGTTTATTTCGTGACAAGTGAATAAATTGGTTTCGACTTATCTTTATTTATAAATAGAATCATAAACTGCTCCAAAAAAATCAACTATTCTGAATTATTCTAAAATCAAAATTATCTAAATGATCCCTTTTAATATACTCGTAATAATCTAAAACCATTTCCCATAACCACCAAAAACTTCACCCACATATTTTAGACACATGGAAGTCTCATACGATGTATTTCACCCGCTCGTTTCTACCACGCACCTGCAAGATGTGGAATTAATATTGTTTTTTTGCAAGAGATCAATGAGTAAGGGTATATGGTACAGAACAGTGCACCCAGGCCTAGCTATATCACCGTGGTATGATGGTTTGGCTTCGGATATGACCATGACATCCTAACTTTAATGAGGCTTCGATGTCGACACATTATTTTAAATAATTTTGGTTACTTAATGGGAAAGGATAGCGGGCGTTTAGACACTTTTGAGATGCTGGAGACGAATGCTGCGGATTCCCTGGACGGCCCGAAAAACTAACGTTTCAATACTCAAGGATCTCAAGATAACCACCAGGCTATCAACCATTGGCCTCCAACAAGTCCTTGAGTACTTTGGGTACATGGAGAGGAAACACAGTGACAACTTGGAGAAACTCATCATCACTGGCAAAGTCGAGGGAAAAGATTATGGGGCCGTAGCCCGATACGTCGATCTGACCAGATCCGCTCAACTCCACTGTAAGCACCATGATGCCATACATGTCGCCGCCAACAGACTCCGATGGCATAGTATAGTAAAAGAATAAATCAGCCATACGTCACGACCCTCAGCATTGAGGACTACGACTATAAAACAGAGAATGGGAAAGTCCAGTTCTGAATGAAATATGATAGAAGATGTTTATCATAATATAGTGGAATGTGTCCGGAACGAAGCAGAAAGAATAATGTTTCATAATCGGTTTGATTGTTTTCAGTTGGCAAACGGAATAACATTTTGTTTTATCAATTGTCGGAGCAAGCCAATATGTTATTTTTTTTTGTCAACCTATATTGTCCTTCAGCTGGGAAAAGTTCTCCCCCAAGTCCTTCCATATATCTCTATCCTTTGCGAAACTCCACACTAGAACTCCTCCTCGCATCTCACATCTCCTGCTCGAAGGCAACAAGATCGTCTCATCAACACTTTTTTGGCCGACCCTGACCGCGTCTTTTTTTTTATGTTAGATAGAACTTCGTTTGACCACAATCTCACTTGATGGTAAGTGATGATGTGGTCTAAGATGTAGCACGAAGATCTAGAAGAAACCTATTTACTCTCACCTTAAAGAGGCCCGGATTGTATTCTTTAGGAAAAACAGACGACGGCAAAGTGTTCCATATCTTAGCTGTACGCATCAAGAACGTAGAACCAAAACGGTGTGTGCGAATGGGTGGTATATTGACTAGGTACGGGTGGTACTGAGCCGTGCGCCTGCTTGTCCTTTGATGGAAAGGAGATGGCGGGATCAGTCTTCCATCAGGCCTCCAGGTTGTAGCTAGATTAGCCCATCTATCGGGGTGCATTCTGCTAATGTGTTCCATTTGAGCCTAGCTGTCTTTTCTCTAACATCGACAACGGCTGTCAATGAACGCTGCGTGGTGATTCTCACTGAGTGAGTAAGATGTTAATTAAATTAAAAAAACTGATATAAGAAGACGGTTCAGATTTAAGTGTATTTTTGTGGGTGTCTTATTCATGTTGATTAAACCCTCATTAAACATATTAAGTTTCTTAAAAAAAGTTCTTTAATTTAAGTTTAATAAAGCGTTTTCTATATTTCGATCTATCTATCCCATCACCACACTCTAGTCTCTTAACCAATGCACGAAAAAATCACTAACTAACCTAACCTAACTTAAAATATATACCACGACATATTACTGAATTTTATAAAATAAGGCTGGCTTGCATAATCATCCCAGTGACTAAACATGCATTTGTATGCTTTGTAAACTCCTTAAATCATATTTAGCCACTAAACACGTTAAGGCATCGTTACGCAAGTCGCCCTTAATCTAGAATTTTAAAGTGAAATAATCCACCAAAACCATTTACCCTCTTTTTAAATTAAGTGATAGAAAATTTCGCTCAAAATATAATTTGCAACCGTGAAATGGGATTGGCAATTTGTGATACGATTCGTGGCCAATTGTAGCGGAAATTAAATGCAAATTTATGTAGGGTTATTTGGATCTTATTTAAATATCGTGTTTATAAAATGTTTCTGCCAATTTTGATGATGTAAATTGAAAATCACTGCTTAGACTGAAATTCACGAGAAATTATTAAACTAAACGTTTAGCTAAAAATTATTCTTGCCAAAACATTAATAACAATAACCAAATTGCTATATTGTTCAAATATAGCCAATAGAATCACGATCAATTGGTATTACGTAATCTACGTGCCATTACCACTGGTTGATATTCCACGTCCGCTCTGCTTCGGTGGACACCGGCCCTTGATGATTGTTACAATGATTTTTTGTGAGAGTGTAGTTTTTTATATCCTTAACAAATTTAGCACCCCTGGGAACTAAATACCCCGTTTGTAGTAAAAAGAGTGTTCATAACCACGTAGTCTCAATAGTTATATTATAATTACATTAAATTATATTCAAACCAAGCCCTTTAGGTAATCGAAACAAAAAACCTTCACTCCATAACCGGGTTACGATAATATACAACCTGTTTTGTAATGTACAACATTAATTTAAAACACACATCCGGAATCGTATTAACTGATTTTAGAGGTAGGTTTTACACCGATAGCTTGAATATTTTTCAAGTAATAGATACATTCGATAAACAATTTTTAACGTAAATCAGCGGCGCCTTTGTGACGATGCCGCTTAGTCATTTCAACATATACCTACTTACATGATGAATGAATATGATTTGTTTACCTATTTTATACAGGTACTGTACTGTTTCATTGATATTTTAGGATTAATATTAAGGATGTTTGAACATGTAAAATTTTCTAATGAATTTGAAAAAAGCCTTGTTTACAACAGTATAAACAGCGGCACGTAAGTCTAGCGCTGAGCGATACGCGAATGGGATAGCTGCGCATGGGTACTGTCGCGCACGCAATACAATTATAAATTTAATTAATTATTAGCTAAATAACGTTACTTACATTATTTTAATGTAATATCAAATAGTAAGTCTAGCGCTGAACGACATGTGGAGGATAGCTGCGCATGAGTACTCTCGCGCACGCAAATAATATTACCTATACTTTGATAAATAGTTTATCTCCAATTCCAATGTCCAAAGATTAATAGTAGGTACCTAAGACATAATTAACATGATGTGTTGAAGTTAATTTAGCAAATAAATTCAAATAACAGCAATAACAATACAAATAAGAACGCGACTGTACACTGGATGTGCGCGGGGCATCGTATCAGTGCGGGGAACGGAATGCGACTGGAGAGCCAATCGGAGTTACGCACGCCCGCCCATCATCCCGCTAGCCCCCCTCAGGTACCTTAATTTTAACTTCTGCGCAATAACGGTCAGCGCTAAAGTTTCGTGCCGGTGGTTATACTAGCCATTAGTCCTACCCGTGTTTTCATATAATGTCGTGCATAACAAAACACGTAGTAAAATATATTAATATAATTAGCCTTTATTCTGACAATGTGCAACATGTAAGTAAATTTAAATTTAAATCGTAATCTCACGATTAACGTATGCAATAAGTTTACCATAGTCAGGCGTAAAATACGTAACACAAAATTACTGTTTTCATAATCACTTTTGTTTCTCATACAAAATAATTTTAGTATGAAATATGCGTGCACTTCGGTCCCATGTAACGCCACTTTAGTAAAAGCCCGTGATTTATCCTGAAACTGGCACGTGCCACTCTTTGCCACTGAGTGTACTAACCCCTACACTGCTCGTTTATAGAATTTTAAAACCCGGTGCAAAAGGTTATATTTTTAAAGTTTTTGTCTGTCAATCTGTCTGTGTGTCTATACGTAACATCATCCAAATGCATAGAAATATTTTAATTGAATTTAATTGAAGTGTTTTGTTAGATATTTCATAGCTTTGGAAATTAGTGCATCCAAACATGATGCCGGGGCCAGAAAGCTTGAAACTTAAATACTTACCTTATCACTTAATAGTATAAATACGAAAGTTTTGATGTTTGTTTATTTATTTGTTTGTTTGTTACTCAATCACATCGTAACGGCTGAACCAATTTCGATGAAATTTGGTATATACGTAGATTATGACCTGGAATAACTCATAGGCTACTTTTTATTACCAAACAACACTTGCGAAGCCGCGGGCAGCAGCTAGTAGAATATGTTTATTTGACACACATACATATAAACACAGAACGGACAATAAACAAACTAGGTAAACAGAAAAAAATAGCAATGGAATGAGATACCTAAATATGGTAACACCCGTTTTCACTAACCCTAAGAGACGCCTAAATCAGATGCCTAATTATTAAGAAGTTGCCTAGAACAAAAAAATATTTTACCAACCTTTAGGTGACGACTAGACGTTAGGCGATGCCTAAAGTTACGACACCGATTTGGCGGTGCGTAATGCTAGGCAACTCTTTAAACTGACAGATGACAAGGCAGTTACAGACAGCCGCTTCACTTGTAAATTACTGAAAATTATAGACAAGTGTCCAATATTTAGACATCTCTTGCTTTAGAATTCAACTATTGAAAATCGATTGGTGAAACGAAATTTTATGTTAAAAGATTGGCTTACTTAGGCGTCTCTTTGTTCGTGGTTAGTGAAAATGGGTGTTAGACTACTATATAGGTACTACCTACCCAACCATTGATTTAGGTAGCTAGGTCCTAACCAGTCTCGCCCCGTGCCACGCGTGCTCAAACAGGTTCTGCCTCAGCTTTATGCTGAAAAATATATTAAAAATCTTTAGCTTTAACTATATGCTGCTTTTTTTTTTACTTGCACTTTCGGTGGGTAATCAAAAGTCCAACTTTTGACGGTTGTCTGGTCTGTTCAAAATAAGAATAAGAATAAGTTTATTTACCAGAAAAGAAGAACATGCAACTTACATACTAAATTTAAGACTAAAAACCAACTTAAAGGCAATAACAGTAGGTACATCATAGTAATAAAAACAGATATATAGGTCATAATGTAGGCCGGACCACAGACCAGTATAAGTTAACAATATAAGTAAAACAAGTTTACCTATACTGGTATGTGGCAGGACATAATGTAGGTAGGTACGTGGATAGAACCTTCATATTTCAAGAGAAGTTCCATCCACGTACCCACGTAAATGTTTATGATTCTAAAACGATAAGTAAGTACCCAGAAGTGAAAACAATCTCAAAAAAGTAGGTAAGTAATATTTATTTGGGTGAACACTAGCCCTCACACTAGGATTCCCTGTGTCGTGAGCAGAACACTGAAGAACACTGAAGAAATCTGTTTACTCTTTAGACTAAGAGCTCTTAGTACATTATTTTTAAAAACACCTGCGTTAGTGTGAATATAGTAACAGTAGGTAGTTTAATAGCCAATGTAAAAATCTCGGTGTAAATATAGTTTTCAACTCTTAAATTTCGAAAAAGTCATGTTTGAATGAATGTCTTATCTTTACAAAGCCTGTATAATATTTGGATTAAGAACTGTCAGTACGTTTTTATAAAAACAGTACGAGTATACATATCGGCATAGGTAGTTTTTGAGTTTGCCTTCAAAGTTTGGTCATGTTTTAGTCGAGTGTCTTCATCATAATCTCAGCCCACAACCCCTTGGACGAGAAGGCATATACCCACGGCTGGGTATAGGCCTCCTCGTTATCACGCCACTCTCCGGTCCAGTGACAAGCGCATCCATTGCCTTCCCGCAACTCTCACGATGTCATTCGACCGGCTGGTGGTCTGCCAACTGGTATGCGCCCTTCTCGCGGCCGCAACTCGGTGCGTTGTGGCTGTTCTGTTTCTGCTCTTCACAAGTGTCTTATCTGTAAAAAATCTGTGGTTTAGTCTTTGAACTAAGAGCTCTCAGCACATTATTATAAAAACGTCTACGATAATGTGAACACAGTAAGAGCTAATGTGAAAGAAGCGTTCAGCCTTAAAAGTGCTCCATTTACTGTCTACATAAATACTAATCATTTCTCATAGAGGCGTGCTTTTCAGAAGCTCCTTAGCATTATATTAAGTTAGATGACTTGTTATGCGGAGGGAAGATAATCATGTGACTAAAAGAGTGTTAGATATGAATGTGGATGGATGTAAAAGTAGAAGAAGGCCGAAGAAGAGATGGATGGACTGAGTGAAGAATGATATGCGTAAGAAAGAAGTGACAACGGAGATGACGGCTGATAGAGAGGTGTAGAAGAAAAATACTTGCTGTGCCGACCCCACATGGTGCATTTCACCCGCTCGTTTCCTCCACGCACCTACAAGATGTGGAATGATCTTCCCCCAGAGGTTTTCCTGGTGGGCTTCAACATGAACGCCTTCAAGAGAGGTGTAAATAGGGTATTAAGCGCTAGGCAACGCCACTGCAGTACCACAATTGCTGCAGGAATTTATAGGCAGCGGTGACCACTTAACATCAGGGGCCCGTCAACTTGTGTGTCTACAAGTTTAATACTTAAAAAAAAGTTTCCCACAGCGCAACGCTATCTAGCTTCAAACTAAGCAGAGCTTGTACTATGGGAACCAGATAACTGATATACGTATATACTTTTTTTTTACATACATACTTATAAGTTATAATATATAGAAAAACATCCAGACCCGGAAGTAATATCTGTAGATCATGCAAACATTTGTTCCGCGGCGGAAATCGAACCCGCTACCTCCTGCGTCTCAGCCGACTATTAGCCCACTGCGCCACGGAGGTCACCAAATGGTTATTCTAAGTTATGTTTCACTGAGGATCAAAATATCATTAGCATAATGAAGATCTAAACCGTGTTATGTCCACAATTTGAGCAATTGAGATAAGCGTAATTAATTGATTTAATTAGAACTAATATGCCGCATGTTGATTGACCACTTGTGGGCTATGATATCTGAATACACTGAAATTCACGTTTAATTGTACCAAAGTATGCATAAGGGCCTAAAATAAATAACAAGAAATTATTTACCGAAATTTCTGAATAACTGAGTTTTACGGCAGTAAGTAGGTAGATAACTAGTAAGATTGTTTGGAAGAGATCGTTCAAAGGGATAAGACCGCCGATTGTACTTCGTGATATAATAAGTATTATATTTCGTTTATATAATGTTTGTTTTTTAATGTGGTGTTTCAATGCAGTGAGATAAATAAATAAATAATAATAATAAATAAATATTGCTAGACATTTCACACAGCGCTATCTAGCCCCAAACTAAGCAGAGCTTGTACTATGGGAACCAGATAACTGATAGAATACTTATATACATTTTTTTTGTAAATTCGTATTTTTAATGTATAGAGAAACAACCAGACCCGGAACAAATATCTGTAGATCATACAAACATTTGGTCCGCAGCGGGAATCGAACCCGCTACCTCCTGCATCTCAGCCGGCTATTCGCCCACTGCACCACGGAGGTCATCGATCGAGAGATCGAATCGTCGAGATTTTAGTCGATCGCGATTTTTGATTGAGTGCAAAGGGGGGGGAGTTGCTGTAGCGTTATTTATTGACGGATTTAAATCAAATCATCAATCACACAAAGGACTTCATTCTACACAAGATGTTGTGAGAACATTTCCAAAAGGGGGGAGTGGAGGGGGGAAAAGGGGTGGAAGTTTGCTGAAGCGTTAAACAGGATGTCCAAAAAAATAGTGTCAAGCGAAAGTCCAGAGATAGAACACACCTTGGGGTAACCGAATCACCCCCATGTATGTTCCGCGATTTTTTATAGTTTTCGAGTTAAGAATTTTTTCCGAATTTTAGCAAATTTTCGACTTGAACAACTTAAAAAATTCTTTAAATAAAAGTAGAAATCTTTCTTGAGATTTTTTTTTGCTACTGAATTTTTATGAGTTGTTCTTTTATGCATAAAATAATCAGCTTCGTGACTTTGATGAAAACTATGAAAATGTTGGTCAAAAAGTTACATTCGGTAAATTATGACTTAAATTTTCAACTTTGAATTAAAAACCTTAACAAGTAATTTCATGGTTTTTACATAAGTCTCAAGAATTTTCCAGACTCTCAGCTTTCATAATCATTAAAAAAAGTAATATTTAATGGGCTACATTGGCAAAAATCGGCATTCAAAAACGGTGAGATGGAAAATTCTTAAAATTAGCAATCTAAATTTTCTTTTTTGCCTTTTCTGTGCACTACCTACACATCTTTGTCTACAATACACAAAGGTTATCTGGAAGAGAATGCTCTTTAGCATTAAGTTCGCCTTTGTACTAGTTTAATAAGTGCAATAAAGTATTTTCAATCAATCAATCAATCAATCTGATTAGAAAATAGATTTTGGCCATTTTATCATTCCTAAGCTTAATTCGTTTGTTAACTAACCAAAAATGACTGCAGGGAAGCTTTTTAGAGCTTTTTCTTTCAATGTTTAATATAAGTTTTATTAATTTTGCGCGATGTGTTCTCACCCATAATCCGGATTTTAAACGTGGGCGCAAATATTTTACCTGTAATAACATAGGCCGATAAGAGACCGAATTATCGCTATGTCTGTAACTCTCCTAGGTGACAACAGAGCAGCGCGCAACCGAAGATTTATTATGTTTTTGTATTCAAAATGCATTCTCGGAATTTACAATTTGAGTCGCAGTTGGGCCATGAGCATGACAAAGTGATGTGGAGGGGGTTGCGGCGCGAGGGTTGATCTATTGTGTTCTGCTGGGCACCCAGCACTCAGTCCGAAGAGAAAGCAAAGTTCGTCGAAATCCGTATACACAAAACCAATATAACATTATTGGGATTATAACAGTAATGTTTAAAACTCTTGTGGTTCAAATCGAAGTAATGTTGCTAGCTACAAGCTTGAAACGCTCCTGAAACATGATGGTTTTCTAAAAGATTTTTTACTAGTAATTCTACTAAACCAATCGCTTCACTATGACTATGGTATCGTCGAAAAATCGCCACTATACCTAGTCAGGTCATAAGTATTGTCACACAGTAAAAACTTTTCTTTTAGAATGCTGGCCACAAAAAAGTTTATAGAATTCGAATTTCGAATTGTTCATGAAAATAAAAATGTATACTTTTTAGAATTTTACTCATTTTTAAATATGGAATGGACGAGTAAAGAAGACCGTGTTGCAGTTATTGCGTTGCATCGTTGCGGTTACGCGCCAATTCAAATTTTTGACATACTGAAAAATTTTAATATAACCAAAAGATTCGTTTATCGCACCATCAAACGATACAATGAAGACTCTAGTGTAGATAACAGGTCAAGAAGTGGTCGCCCTCGGTCTGTTAGGACTCCAGCAGTGATAAAAGCTGTGAAGGCGCGAATTCAAAGAAATCCCAAACGTAAGCAGAAACTGTTGGCCCTTCAGATGGGGTTAAGCAGAACCACGGTGAAAAGGATGTTAAATCTACCTACCTATATATTATCAACCTAGGGATCTTCAAGTCACGAGTGAATAGGTTTCTTCTAGGCAAGCGTGTACCATCGTAGACTGCATCATCGCTTAGCATCAGGCGAGATAGTGGACAAACGCTAGCCTATAATTTATAAAAAAAAAAAATGAAGACTTAGGGCTTCGGGCATATCGAAGAAAAACAGGACATCGTTTGAATGCTCGTCTAATGGACCTGAGACTGAAGAAATGCCGCGCTTTGTTGAAGCGGTACGCGGGAAAAAAATATCGGGAAATTCTTTTTTCGGATGAAAAAATTTTTACCGTAGAAGAGAGCTACAACAAACAAAATGATAAGGTGTACGCACACAGTAGTGAAGAAGCGAGCAACCGTATTCCGCGTGTCCAACGAGGTCATTTTCCATCCTCGCTCATGGTATGGTTGGGAGTTTCTTATTGGGGCTTAACAGAGGTACATTTTTGTGAGAAAGGTGTAAAAACGAATGCAGTTGTGTATCAAAATACAGTCCTGACGAACCTTGTGGAACCTGTTTCTCATACCATATTCAATAACAGGCACTGGGTATTCCAACAAGATTCGGCGCCAGCTCATAGAGCGAAGAGCACACAAGACTGGCTGGCGGCGCGTGAAATCGACTTCATCCGGCACGAAGACTGGCCCTCCTCCAGTCCAGATTTGAATCCGTTAGATTACAAGATATGGCAACACTTGGAGGAAAAGGCGTGCTCAAAGCCTCATCCCAATTTGGAGTCACTCAAGACATCCTTGATTAAGGCAGCCGCCGATATTGACATGGACCTCGTTCGTGCTGCGATAGACGACTGGCCGCGCAGATTGAAGGCCTGTATTCAAAATCACGGAGGTCATTTTGAATAAACTTTAGTGTCATAAGAATCTATGTTTTGTTAAGTTCATTTTGGTATATAAATGGTTACATAATGAATAAACTGGTTTCAGTTATTTTATATTAAACATGTGACAGAATTTATGACCTGACTAGGTAGATACCTTTTGGTATTCTACTAACACAATCTTTTTTCAATGACTGCCGTTGCTATGACAACCCCATTGAACTTTTGGCAGCTTATGATAGGAATAACAATCATAATCGTTTAACAATGGTATGGCTCCATAATAGTTTTTCTTATAAATTAGCAGAATTGGGCCCGGTATCTAGCACGAATCGAGGTTTTTAACATATAGTTCAATGATAAATCAGTTTTACAAAATGAACCATTCTCTGTTTAAACGTATTCGCTATATTCACTTTATATTCTCTTTGTGTCAATTTACCAATAACGTAATTTAATACGTTTGTTGATCGTTTGAAGTGACTCATGCAGAACGGACAATAATTGCCTGAACTCAAATTATTAAACGTGAATTTTGTATAACCAATTTCATATAAATTCTCCTATAACAAGAACAATACTCTTCCGCTAAGGGTTCCGTACCAAAGGATTGTTTACTGAAAAAAAAAACAGGATTAAGTTCTCTTAAGTGTAATTTTTTTAACTAAAGTGAAACTTGGTTCTTATTAAATTTACTCAATGTATAGTGTATGATAACATTGACGTCCGTGGCGCAGTGGGCGAATAGCCGGCTGAGACGCAGGAGGTAGCGGGTTCGATTCCCGTCGTGGAACAAATGTTTGCATGATCTACAGATATTTGTTTGATTGGTGTCTGTAACACAGTTTTCATACTAATACAGGCATCATCGTTTTAAACTGTACTGCCGTCATAAGAAAAAAGGACGTTTCTACCAAAACTCAAAAACGGAGAAAAAAATTGTTTAGTATTTTTTAAACCAAAAAATTCGCTGTGACAAATAAATTAATGAAATAAAAAACTTGTTTTTGCTAAAGTGTGAATTAAAGTTTGATCTATTGAAATAAAGATGCAAAATTAAACAAAAGCAATTGTATTAATTAAATAAATTACATTTTCTTTTTCTTTTTAGTAAAAAAAATACTGAAAAATACTTAATACTGCAATGAAAAGACGTTTCTGGCCAGATGCTTCTATTCAACTTAGTAATTTATGAAACGTCTTTCTTTCTTAGTAATAATGAGTTATCAGGTTATCGTTACCTAAATAAAAGAATCATTTTTAACCATTAACATTAACTGCTTTGCAACTTAGTAGAACTACCTAATTTCAGTGAACTTTAAATATTACCTCAAGAAATGCCCTTGTTGCATATTTTAAGGGTACATAATACCTTATCAATCCTTAACCATATTTAAAGGAAAATCATTTTTTTATAGATATTTATTCAAATAAAACCACAAAGTATGAGAATTAGACTTATATTTCTTATTGCTTATAATTTAAGAATGGCAATTCTAAATTACCTCAAACTTCTATGGCACACTTTTTCCACATTAAATAAACTCTTTCTGCAACATGTAATTTTTACCTTATAACTAACATAACACATAACTAGTATCAAAAATTGTACCTTATTATTCTTATTCTGAATAATCACAGCTTTGTAAACTATCTACTCACAATTTTACTTGGAAAAGTCAGGTCGCTCTGTAACAAATCTCTCTGGTTTTTCCAACATAAAACGATGAACTTTTAGTACTTAATACAAAAAAAAAATTATTAATTCTAATAAGCGATAATTATCACAACTTTTTTCGGAATCAGTCTTCATAAACTTGAGTGAGATCAACACTATTTTTATCAGTAGGTAAATTATACCAAAACGATTTTCTGCTGTCTGGCATTAAAGGTGTCAGTTTTTGTATAATTGCTGACTTGCGCTCTTGAGTAATGCCTCTATATTCTTTGTTTGGCTTTGGAGGTGGTATCCCAGATTTAATATTTTTTAATCTCAGAAAGTCAAGTGAGTATTCCTCTCCATTACAGAAGCCAGTCTTGTAACGAATGACGTGGGTACCTCTGAGGAATTTTACTTCACACATATCTGCTAAATATGCTCGAGGAGACGAATTTTGTAGTTTATACGATGAGGAACAGTCTTCAAACTGACAAAAATCTTCCACATTCATTACTTTTACGGTAATATTTGTTCTGGTGCTCAATACTGCTTGGTGAAAGTCTTCAAAGTCATAAATGCGTTTCTTCCTCTTCATGGATAGCTCCACTTGGTGGTGGAATTCGTCTGCAGTCATATACGTGTGGCCTACCTCTAAATATTTTAATGTAATCGTTTCAAAATTGACTTCGACTGAATTGACAAGATGTAGCAAATATGAATATAACGTCCAATTCTTGTTTTGGGCTGCACAGTTGTCTAACCAGATGACAACGTGTTTTAGGTCTCTATTTTCGTGCAGAAAAGCCCTGAAACAGCTCGTTAGATCATGCATTTTACGGCCGGATATCGCTTCGTGCCATATAGCTGCAAACGTTTGAGAAGCGTTGTTTTTTTTGTCACCAAGCGGCACAAAACTTTCATTGAATGCTATTATTCTAGGGCAGAACATAACAATTTTGAATTCTTCAATTCGTGGGAGCATAATTACTTTTTCTAAATCTGCTGCAAAGTGGGCAGTATCTGTGTTGATGGTACTGTTTTGTTTTTCAACATCATTTTTGTATGCTTGCCTGGCTTCTACATATTTTTCGCGGTGTCGTGCGTACTCTCTGCACTCTTTACAATTATTGTGGCTTTTTTCTTTGTACTCTGGATTGTGAATGTAATATTTTTCACAAAGCTCACACTCTTCGTGTCCCAGTTTTGTGAAAGATATGTTTAACTTCTTCACAATTTTTCTATAATGGTCATAAGAAACCTGTCCAGGAAGATCATTCATATTTTGTTTTTCACAAAAGTCTTCATACATTCTGGTCACTGTTACATCAGACGGAATGTATTTTCTATTAGGAGCGTGCTCCCGTCTGTAGTGGGATATAGATGGATTAAATGAGTTTATGTGTTCTACAATTTTTGTGTCATCCAATTTTTTTGGATTAGGATTGGTTCCTCGCTTGTCCACTGGGATGTCAGTTGGCATGGTGTTTAAGGCATTCCTTACAGATTTATCATTTTTTCGATTGTAACCCAGCGTTTCTAGAAAAAATATTTTGCAAACATTGACTTTTTTCCCTGTTTCATCTGCTAGAAAATATGATACGCTTACGTTTCTTGGTAGTTTTCGGTTTTCCCTAACGGTTTTTCTCTTAGGCTCTTCTTTGGATGTGTTATTTATAATGAAATATTGTTGTTCTTTCCTAGACATATTTCTTAAGTAATGGTTTAGATTTTTTCGTGCTTCTTCTGTAAACTGGGTATGACATTTTTTTTTACAGACATCCTTATTACACCCTGGCTTTAGTTTATATTTAGATTCATTATCTTTCAGTTTTTTCATTTCTTTCCTTTGTGCCGGTGGTAGTTCATCATGCTTCTTACGTTTTCTGATTTTCCCTTTTTTTGTAAGATTTTGCGGCGTATCTTCGTCATTTGAGACTTCAGGTGACTCGGGGATAGTAACGTTATAGTGTGGTGAGTTGGGAATACTATTTGTAGAAGAATATGAATCTAAGCTTGAAGGTATATAATCCTTATCAAAAACGGAGTCATCCGAATCAAAATCTAGGTTGCTGAGTGAGTTGTTATGAAGATCATTTTCATTTGTTTCACCAAAAACCAGCTCGTCACAATTTCTATCTGCTTGTTCCTGTTCCTGTGGTTGATTCTGACAAGAACTGGTTGATGGCACCAACGAAATTATTTTTGCGCATCGATTACGTCTCATTCTATCAACCTGAAACAAAAAAAAATTGAATTCAATAAAACGTGAAAGAAACCGTTAATATAGCATACATAAGTTAATATAGCGTTAAATATAGCAATTATATATAACTAGTTTACACGCACGCGTTCTTTAAGGTTATTTCTATCGCATGGGAACTGATTTAGGATAAAAAGAAGCCTATGCTTAGAACTAACTACCTGCATGCAAATTTCAGGCCGATCTGTTCAGTAGTTTTTGCATTTATAATATTAGTGTCATATGATAACGTTATTTTTATTTTCCATCGCATTTTTTACCTAAAATATCAACTACTTGTGTAGGACGCGCCTCGCGAAACTCAAGGCAATATTCTTAATAGAAAACAAATAAATAGCCCCCGAAACCGAAAATAATTTATAGGTGTGTTTATGGTAATTAAATCAAAATTCATTAACCGCTACGACCCAGCACGGTGTAGGCTATTCGGACCTTTTTTACAAAGTAAAATAAAATTAAACATTTATAATTATTTAAAAAAAACTTTTAAAATAAGCATTTATATTATCATTTAGGACCAAAGAGCTTGGGGAGACAAATCCAACGAGCCCAAACTCGATGAGGTTACATCTTTTCTTTTCGTAGTTCCTATGGCCTCACAGCGGCTCCATCACCAGGACCCTGATCATCACCTAGGACTAAACTGCTTAAGAAGACAAATACGACCAACCCAAACGCGACGGCGTTACGTCGTTTCGTTTAGGAGTTCCTACGGCCACCTTCTGACTCCATCATCAGACCAGCTAGATGGTATCATTACATTGCATTGTCACTGAATTTACATAAGTATGTCAAATTTCAGCTTAATCGGTTGAGAATAACTGGTCTAAAATTCAATCGCAATATTTTTATATTACACACTTACCTAATAGGGCAAGTAGCTATATAGAGCTTGTAAGGAATAACAAATTAGCACGTTTGCACTTTACTTATTTATACATTGTTCGTATGATATTATATTAGTCTATGTCACTAATGTGTATACATAAAGAAGCATAAAATTATTTTACGTACCTTACAATTTCGCCGCGGCTATATTTTGGAGAACCGCGCGCGCGTTCCCACGTTCTGACTGCCGGGGCGCAACTGATCGTACAGCTCCAACCGCGTCCCCCACCACACCCCGCACGACTAGCAATACTTCGTAGAAAAGACGCTACTGCCATTTGCGACTGGCTATTTTTTATAATACTAAAATGAAAAGGCTTTTCTACGCAGAACCGTTTTTTCTTCTTATTACCAAGCAGTAATGTCTTTTCATCTTATGATGAATTAAATATATTGTTAATAAATAAGACAGATCTACCCAAATGCGTTTTTTCAACTTAGTAAACGTCAGAAATGTCTTTTCTATTTCGCAAATATTATGACGTAGTTTCAAATGCGTCTTATTTAACAGTAAGATTTTTAGGGTTGTGTTTGTTTTAGCCAAAATATAAAAATACTGGTAGATTCGTCTTTTTTTACTGATTCCGATGACGTATTTAACTCAATTTTGAAAAAAATGTCAGAAGCGTCTATTTTCCTTATGACGGCAGTGTACACATGACTGTATATTTGTTGTTCCTTAATAAATGCTTTTTTATTTAAAAAAAAAAAAAAAAAAAATTGTTCCGTGTCTGGGTGTTTTTCTATACATTATAAGTATGTATTTACAAAAAAAAGTATATAAGTATTCTATCAGTTATCTGGTTCTCATAGTACAAGCTCTGCTTAGTTTGGGGTTAGATAGCGCTGTGTGAAATGTCCAGCAATATTTATTTATTTATTGATAACTTTTAAATAACTAGCTGACCCGCCCGCGGCTTTGCACGCGTGGTTTGTCAATAAAAACATTACACTCCTTCTGCGCCGTCGAGTAAAAAGTAGCCTATGTCCCAATCCATAATTGATCGCGCGAAGCGAGATCTCCAAATCAACTTGTATGTATATGGCAATCGTATGTACATATGGGCAAATCGGCGTTGTATGTATGTATGTATGTTTGTTTGTCCGAGGATAACTTTCGAAGCGTTGATCCGATCATCGTGAAATTTGATACACAGGTAGGTAGTGATAGCACAATTTTGGTGTGACTAAATGAGCTAAAACTATTGGGGGGGTTGTTGAGATATTGGGGTTCAAGAGGGGTAATAAAAATGAAAATGACACTATTTAGGTCAAGTAGAACGTTAAATAAAAAGTATTCATTAGTACATTACAACCCTGTTTTTATTTTTAGTTTAATTCTTGTAGTTTTTGAGTTATTAGCTATAATAAAAATAAAGCTTTGACAAAATTCACAGGGTACACCAGTGACCCCACAATGCTGAAATTTAGTATTCGTCTAGCTTTAGTAACACAAATATAGGCAAACGTCTGAAATCCAGAATAACTGTATTTATTACCCCAAAAAAGAGGAACCACTTATATGAACTCCCGTTATCTGTAACTTGAATGAAATTGTAGGTTAATCATTTCGTGGAACTATTTTGGATAGGCAAAGATTACAAATATTTTTTTTTTGTTTTTATGGGAGACTCACGAGATCTCAGTTCGGGGCGAACCATTAGTATGTCTATATACTAACGATACATAAGGCGTGCATCTAAAGAATACTTCATAATCTTAACTTTATGACCTTCTTGAGGATATAATCTATCTTCTTGTCAAATTTCATTACGATCCGTTCAGCCTTTTAGTCGTAAAAAGGTAACAAACAAATATAGTTACTTTCGCATTTATAATATTAGTATGGATTGGGCATTGTGGTTCATTTTTTGATTTATTGTGTAGACGTTCGTACAAAATTATCAAGGCATGCAAAATGATAGAAGTCAAATCAGTCCTGTTAGATTTCCTTAAAGCGCGTCTCATACGGTGAAGATGCTATAATATTATATGTTAAGATAAATATCACTCACCATAAAATCCAATGGAAGATGATAATATTGTTGGACAATTCCAGTGCAGGTAACAGTGACCGAGACCGACAGAATATATAAGGCGATGCGCAGACCGCGCGCGCTCATTCACATTAGAGTCAATAGCCAAGCTCATGAAGCCTCCCATCATCCGAATCCCTTCCCTTCTTTCTTTTTGAACTAAACTACGAAATTAAAACTACCTATCTATAAAAATGTATAACTCGTGTAATTATGATTGCCGCCGCCGACATACTATGTTTGCAAGAGAAGAGAAACGGTGTTTTTAACTCGCACAATGAACACGTTTGGGCAATGGAAAATCCGTTTGCTATTAAACCAAGTCATTTCCAACATCGTTGGCGTATTAACGTGTGGGCCGGTATACTCGGAGATCCAATCATTGGTCCGTATTTTTTAAATCGTTTTATGAGCGGTACGAACTACTTGGCGTTTTTGCGCGAAGAGCTTAGTGAAGAGTTGGACGATTTAAACGTGGCTTTCCATCGTTCAATGTGGTTCCAGCACGATGGCGCCCCGCCTCATTTTTTGCGTGCAGTTCGCGATTACTTAAATGAACAGTTTCCCCAGCAATGGATAGGCAGGGGGGGGGGCCTATTCCATGGCCTCCACGATCTCCCGACCTCACGCCATTAGACTTTTATTTGTGGAGGCACGTCAAACAAGTTGTGTTTAATAAGCTGTGTGACTCGGAAGCGGAAATGCGAACTCGAATCGTCGCTGCTTTTGAGTCAATAAAATTTGATACAAGTGTGCTGCGAAAAGTGCGTGCCAACGTTATAAAACGGTGTCGAAGGTGCATTGAAGTTGGAGGTCGACACGTGGAACACGACCGCCGAAGTCTTGATCAAGTTGACGTGCTTCTACATAACTCTCCAAGTTCTTTTCAGAGCTAAACCCAAGTTCTTTTCAGAGCTGCAATAAACTTATTATTTCTTGACTACAATCGTCAACAAAAAAAACAAAAGACACGTGCACAGGCACGTGTCTTCGTCGTCTAAAGGGCGGTCACCGTCTCCGGCGCGCCGCGTAGGCCGCCGGTGTTGCCAGATGTAAGTTTTAATTTTTGAGCGCCAAATAATGAAATTTAGTCGGGTATTTTTTTTTGTTTTTTTGTAATAGAATTACATGATTGTGACCAAATATCGATACTATATCACACCCTTAAAAATCAGACAGGGTTTTTGTTACATATTGTATAAACAGAAGCTTTTTTTAAGCGACATCGATGGCTCTGAACGAGTTCTACCAAAAAAAGCAGGAGCAACAATGTTCCTCGTCAGAATCCGTTTTTGAAATAAAGCTGATCTGAACATCGGCGCGACAGCCGCGCGCCTGTCGCGCTATTAACGTCCTAACATGAAAGCGGCCTTAGTGTAGTGACATATATTGTGTTAAATTCAATTATTTTAAATTAATTTTTGAACCAAATTCAACTCATAAGGGTATAAAAGCCTCGTTACTTTCAATTTGGTAATTACTTCCAAGAACATTAACATCTAATTATTAAAACCATTATCTGCATCCCATTTTCTTGAGAGCCCAATTTACCCATCGTTGTAATAAGCGTTTGTCTCATCCAATTAGCATCCTTATTCCATATTTAATAAGCATCAATATAGCGTTTACGTGTCAAGTACGCAATGCGATATCAAGTCAACGTGTAAAAGCTCCTCTGAATAATGATGAGATGGCACCTACCTTCTGCCGGGCTGTTAATATTGTTACGAGCTGAGGGTTCGGGATAAAATAATGGGAATCGATCTAACCAAAATAACACTTTTATTCAACACGATGATGATGAATACACGAACTTGGTCACACGTATCACAACACACTAATTCTCACCACTGGTGCACCACTCAAAGTCACCGAAATGTTCGCACGTATAGCTTAATCCAGATTGACTCGCGAGTAACTACTGTTCACGCGAGACCCTTCTCCACGTCAGTCCTCCAGGGCCTCGCTGAGACTGACTGTCCGGCCATCTCTCCGGCCTATTTATATCGCACACATTTCGATTGTTTGAGAACGATCTCGATCGTTCCAGGAAAGGGGTCGGTGTTTCGACAGAACTACCAATCCCCATTGTGCGCAACCGCAGACAATATCAACAATAACACAGCAAGACAAAAGCGTTCGAGAAGTTTCGATTATTACTCATTGTTTAACAGCCTCGTCGTAACAATATGCTGTAAATTATTTTAGCACATTGATGTATATGGAATTGCGTAGTTTGGGGAAATTATTCTCTTTATTTTTACCAAAAACGGGTTATTTACCATGATTTGTGCAACTGCGTCAAATAATCGGGATAATCAAAAACTCAAAAATCATATTATCTCGTTTTTAGTCAAAATAGTGTTCTTAAGTCTGAGAGTTTCAAAAGTAATGAAATTATTCTTATTTTTCGTTGATCATCGGCCCCGTGGTAGATGATAATAGTCTTATAGTAATTCATTGATAACACACTTCCGCCGACGACTTCGAACCCGTGGAGTGTCAATAATAACACCTACCCTCCTTTTGCGCAATCGGGTAAAAAAATAGCCTGTCTCAATCCCGGTCATCTGTATACCAAATACCATAGAAAACGGTTCAGCCGTTAAAATAAATGCATAATCATTGTAAGTCAATAAAATATATCTGTACAATCGGTACTTATTCCGTCAAGGAACAGGCAAATACATTTTTGTATCAAAACAAATCAAACAATGAAATAATTTTTTTTTGAACCAAATATTGTTTTATATTTTGTTTCTATTTTAATTGTTCCGTGTCTCAAAAGGTAAAAAAGAACCCTTATAAGATCACTTTTGTTCGTCTGTCCGTCTGTCTGTCCGTGTGTCACCACTGATTTTCTCAGGAACGGGTGGACCTAGCAAGTTAAATTTATACTAGATACTGAGGTCTATTGTCCCTATTAGGTGTATAAAAATGAAGGTCCTGAGTCCACACGATATAAACATATGGGCAAATTTAGATTTTCACGAAAACTTGTAAGGACTAAAATTTACCTTAATTTTAAGCTTTTTTTATTTATCGGAATGTTCCCTTTACTTGTGCTGTAAGACCTTGCTTTTAACCAAAATTGACAATTCTAGGTCAACCGGAAGTACCCTACAAAGATTTTGGGTCGAAAACTGATATGTATTGTATTGTAAAAAGATCATTAAAAAAACAACCAGCCTTGTTTCTTGCCTTTCTTTCCTGGCTTAGTCGCGAAGGAACAGGCAGTAAAATTGACGTTTCAAAGTGATCCTTGTGATTTTAATGAATAAAAATATTTAACTTTGACTTTATGGTAGTTTCCGTTGATCTAGAATCACGAAATTTGGCAAAAAGCAAGGTCTTAAAGGAAAATAAAGGAAACATTCCAAAAAATAAAATAAGTTGACAATTAAAGGGTGTCCCCATACATACATAGTTGACGCCAATTAAGATAGTCCTCTGAGTGGTATGGGCGCTCATACAATTTATTATAGATAATGGTACGGAACCGTTCGTGCGCGAGTCCGACTCGCACTTGGCTGGTTTTTTATTTTATCGAAATAAAAAATGAATTAAGTAATTCAAGAAACAAAATATTAAATTCATACACCTAACAATGAACATTCATTATTAAAAAATATGTCACAAAAAGATTTCATTATTAATTATAAAAATGGGATTTACGGTACCCATTTAACATAACCATAGAATGGTTATTTAAAAAACACTGTGCTACTGATCTCAAAGTAATCCTGGTGTATAATAAATACAATAAATTATGGATTGTTCAGAATAAAGCACTAGAAGTAACAAAAAAAGGTACTCCGGGATTGCCAACAGAACTGAAAACTTGAACAATTACGAGATACTTTTATACAGAAGTGTCGGTAACAGTAACGGTAACAGAGACGCGAGGTCAATGGTTTTTTCCCATCTCAAAAAATACCTAAAGAAGTTTTCAATTCTAAAAAAATACCTCCGAAAGACCGATCACAGTAAATTAAGTTTCCAGCAAATAAGGCAGATTCACAAAAAATAAGTACATCAACATTATAATCAAATAAAAAATAGTACAACGAAATAGAAAGTTTTTGCTTCAGCTGAAATTAAATAAAAGAATCTTATAAGACGAGACTAAATCAATTTAGAAGACTATTTTTCTTTCAAACTTCGCAGAGATTGAATAAATATGTACTATATTTTGCAGCTTCTAAATTGAAACTATAACTTGTTTCACTGGTTTCACTCAGCAAAATTACGTTGTAACTTTGTAAGGCACTTGTCTCACCGCCGGCGATGAGCGAAAAGCGAGTAGGGTTAGAAACTAGAAACGAGTTGACGAGCAGCGAGAAGCGAGTGTGTAGTTCCTATAGTTGTCTCGCTGGGCTCTAAAGCGAGTGAGCGAGTGCGGCAGCCGGTACTCATGGTCTCACGGCGCCGCAGCGTGTGTTTTGACCGCCAAGCGAGCATCGCTGAGCGCGTATCGCTGAGCGAGTATCGCTGAGTGAGTGTTGTAGTCGCTGCGACAAAATAGTGGAGAGCGAGTTCTCGCCGGCAGTGTGAACGGCCAGCGATCAACTATTAATATACATGTCTCTTTTACTGACACGGAATCTATATCTTTTGTTCGTTTCTTGAGCGAGAAAATAGTTAATAGCTAATGGCTTACTCGCCGGCGGTGTGACAAGTGCCTAATCAATGTAATTTTGTTAACTACGATACACGCATGTAAGTTTAGTTTTTTACTTTCATTCATATTGCACTAATGTTCGCGTAGTCTATCTACACTAAGTCTGGATAATTGGAAACAACAGTGTTTTTATTTCAATTTATTTATTCAAACACTAAACACGTATTATACAAGTAAAACCGCCAAGGAGTTGCATGCTTTGCCCGAGTCTGTTTCCTGAACCCAACCTAGGGGTATTCAAGTCGCGAGTGAATAGGTTTCTTCTAAGCAGGCGTGTACCATCGTATACTGCATCATTGTGCACCATCAGGCGAGATCGTAGTTAAACGCTAGCCTATAATTTGTAAAGGAAAAAAAATGTAGTAGAGTTTCTTTCTTGTCAAAGTACTAGCACCATACCTAGGTATTTCTGCACCCAAGCAGCATTGCTGTGTTTTGGTTTGAAGAGTATGGTTGCCAGTGAAATTACAGGTACACGAGACTTAACACCTGTATGCCTCAAGTTGATGCAGGGTAGTGCATCATAGGGCACATTTCTAACGTGCGTGACCTACGAGACAATTCTCTATTATAGGCGATGGTTACCACTTAACATCAGGTGGGCCATAAGCTTGTACTATCTCGATGTAGCATAAAAAAGGACAACCGAACACACAACAGAAACACATATATTTTTAAAGCTGTGAAGAATAATCTATACTATACGAGGGGCACACTAAAAGTTTCCGGAATCAATAATAAAAAAATACTATTAATGATCAAAAATGAATTTATTGTTTCTCAAAATATTCTTCCTTTGCGTCAATGCACTTTTTCATACGATTGAACTAATTTTGAAAACATTTGTGCCACTCCTCCGTGGTGTCGTCAGATACATGTTTTTCATACTCTTCGACAGCCTCTTCTGGTGATGAAAACCGTTGATCGCGTAATTGGTTCTTGATTTTTGGGAACAGAAAAAAATTAACACGGTGCCAGGTCAGGACTGTATGCTGGATGACTCATAAGTTGTACGTTTTTCGCCTTCAAAAACTCATTTGTCTGTCTGGCCGTGTGGGAACTTGCATTGTCGTGGTGCAAGACGGCGTTTACCGTTATTTTCACGGAGTTGTCAATAATTTCCGGTAAACAAATGGTCGTGTACCAGTCACTATTCACGGTACGATGATTTTCTAAAGCAACAGTAGCCACGTGTCCAGTTTTAATTAAAAAAGAAGCAATCCTCCGCTTTAATGCACTTTTCACGCGCGCCACTTTGTTTGGTTCCGGCTCATCTCGAAAGACCCATACGCTCGATTGCTTCGTTTTGGGATCATAACTATAAATCCATGTTTCGTCACCTGTTACAACGCACTGTACACGACGCTCTGCTGAGCTGTCAAATTATACTTAAAATGGTAAAAAATCATGCAACGAAAATTTTCCCGAGTTAAATCCATTTGATTGTAATCACGCAATTTTTAAAATGACGCCACAATGTGAAAAAATTGACAATCAGATGAAACAAATTTTATTCTTGTCTGGGTCCGATTTCAAAAAATATTTCAAAATTAGAATGCTACATTATCCCTGAGTACCTACTTAGTATAAATAATAATAAATATATAGATATGGCTGACATTTACACAGCGCTATCTAGCCCCAAACTAAGCAGAGCTTGTACGATGGGAACCAGATAACTGATATAATACTTATGTACTTTTTTTTTTGTATATACATACTTATAATATTTAGAAAAAACACCCAGACTCGGAACAAATATCTGTAGATCATACAAACATTTGTTCCACGGCGGGAATCGAACCCGCTACCTCGTGCGTCTCAGCCGGCTATTCGCCCACTGCGCCACGGAGGTCGGACGAGGTATATAGTATTAGTAGTAGTATAGGCTACTTTTTACCCAACTGCGCAGAAGGAGAGTAATGTTTTTATTGAAAAACTACGCGTGCGAAGCTGTCGATTGGTAGACGCAGCTAGTTAAGAATAAAATGTGATAGACCGCCCAACATAATCTTGTTTGTTTCTCATTCGCAGTAATCAAGCTATCAAGGTATATAATTCATTTTCATTAATTAATTACATCCTTCGCCTAACAATTGGAATAATTGTCTATCCACTTCAGGTCGTTATCACATAAATAAACTTCTATAAATTAAAAGCCAAATAATGAAGTGAGACCTGAAAGTTTCGCAGCCCGTAACTTATTGTCGAACATAAATTTCGGCAAGTTTTGACGATAAATCTAAGGCTTTCACGGTAAAAGGACTGGAAGTGATTGTGATACTGAATAACGAAAAATAAATAACGCTGAAAATTCCTATATTTCTGTCATGAAATTTGGTTATACTTCCAGTGGCGTAACTATACCATCAGAGGCCCGTTGCAAACTCATTGGATGGAGCCTCAGTAAAAATCATCACTTTGTAATTTAATTGTAATAAATCACTAAAGTAGTATAAACAGAATTACTAATATTGTGTCCATTTTAGTTAAATTCCTAATAAATTGAATTTCCAAAAGCATATGTTACGTATTTATAATAAAATAACAATTTAATCTAAACAATATATTTATTAATAAATTTTCAATAGACATAATAGCCAATTTATTAAAAATGTTAGGTTACTTCTGACCTCACGGCCTTTCGGGCTAGGGGCCCCGTCAAAATTAGTGATGTCACAAACATTTATATATTTGAATATTAAAGTAAGCCACTAAATATGCATCAATCCTTTTTATTAAAACTTCCTAATAGCAAGTTTTGTAACCATTAGGTAACTATTTATATTATATAATTAACAACTGTTTATGTATATGAATTATACATTATTTACCTAAACTTTATTAATAAGACATTCATTCAACAATTAGAATCATACACCGTACTCCGTTATTCACTAATTTATTCCCATTCAAAGGTTGCCTGGAAGAGATCGCTCTCAACGATAAGGTCGGCTCATTGTATTGCCTTTTTAGTTTTATCTTCTAGAAACAGTTAAATCATCTAAAGTCCGTTGCAAACGATTTATAGATAGCTCAACTGCTCCAGATCAGTTACCAGGCGGAAGTGTCTCTTTTTTAGTATTTCTGTGTGGTAATTACAATAAAGAGTTATCTTATCTTAACCAATATCAAACTTACCGCTATGATAGACAGCTTAATGCACATTATTATAATCGTATTATATCTTAACATACTAGGAAAAGTCAGTACGGAGTCATTGCGGAAACTTTCCAGTGAAAACCAAAATCTGAACCAAAAGACCAACGCCACCGTGGTCGATGAAGTATGATTTGCGTATCTATGTTCCCTGTATAAAGAAGAGGAACACCTTGGAGGTTTAGCTGGTCAGAGACTGACCACTCTCTGGGTCGAAATGCGATTCAAGGAAATTCCTCCAAATAATTAAGTAATAAATAAATATTGCTGGACATCTCACACAGTGCTATCTAGCCCCAAACTAAGCAGAGCTTATAGTATGGGAACCAGATAACTGATAGAATACTTAAATACACCCCCACCACCAGACCAATACACTACCAGACCCGGAACAAGTATCTGTAGATCATGCAAACATTTGTTCCGCGGCGGGAATCGAACCTGCTACCTCCTGCGTCTCAGCCGGCTATTCGCTCACTGCACCACGGAGGTAGTTAAATAATAACTACAAGTGACTTTTTACAAAAATATAACCGACTTTAAATAGTTTTTTTTATGGAAAATATATAATCGTAGATTATTAAACGAGGGGATAAAGCAGTGTCTTGCGTCACGGGCGCTATATTGAATCCCGAGTGTAACGAAGGATTCTAGAGTTAACTCATGAGTGGAGCAAGGGAGTTACTAGAATCTTGGGTGCAGAGAGGGATATAAGCGTGCCCAAGATGCAGACAGCTTTATCCACGAGGAGAATATTCTACTTTTCACATTTTCTGAAAGACAATAAAAACCAAATCTAGGTTGGTGCGTTCTGTGCAAAGGTTAGTTCGATTTACGAATAAGTTTTTATTGTGTGGGCCTCATTGGTTTAAATTTTGATACAGATGAGGTCCCAAATTCAAATCACAGGATGAAATCCAGTAAAACTTTACTCCGGGTTCAGCCGTAGGAATTTAATCACCTGCTTTCGATGAGGTTTACATGACATATAATTTGGGATTGTCGAGCCGCATTGTTGTGATGTAAAAACACATTATGTGTCCCTATAAAATTTAAGGGTTGCCCTCGATTTTTTGGGATGCCATCATCAGATCCTCATTTGGTGCCAATGTGCCCACCTGGGAAGTATAGAGTATATATATACCCTTTTAAACAAAAATAGAATTTATCGAAAAAAAGATTCCGATGAATTGCGAAACTCCTCCTTTTTTTGAAGTCGATTAAAAAGGCTCTGCAGCGGCCTGACAAAAACACCACACTAACTTTTAGGGTCGTTACTATGAAACTCTTCTAGAACTTTCAATATCTACATTTTAAGTCTACCAAATTGAATTTCTTTGACAACACTTTTAATCTAACGTAAAAGTACCGTATGCAAAGGATCTACGAACGAAATCTCGAATACAATTTTGCAAGCCAATGAGAGTACCAGCTTGCAGGTGAAATTACCCTGTGCAAGATATTCGCTAAGGATTGGATATGTGACAAACTTAACGTTAATCCAACGGTCGCAAAACTTGTTTTTGACAGTTTGTTTTTTCAGTCTTTGATTTATGAGTTAGGCATCCAGCTGGCTGTCTTGACGGAAAGCAAAAAAAAAACCATTGTCTGAATATACTGGATTACCTCATCGATTAACTGTAAATAGTGTAGCTATCCCTGTATTTTAAATAGGAAACCTACCTGTGTTCCATAGAATTAAAGGTGTTCGAATATTTACATGGATTAAAAACGACATTACATCTTTCTCTTTCTTTCTTCAAAAGTGGAAAACATTTAAAATTATTAGAATCAAGAAAGAACAAACCAGTTTTGTCAGTAAAGTTGGTCGCACTTCTGCTTTACTCATTTGCAAACGGATATGATGTAGGTAATTGTAGCAACTAACAATAATTCTTAGTCACTGCAAGTTAGTTCTTGCTTCACTAATGGCCGGTTCCTATAAACATTACAACCCGCAGAAATCAACTTGGCACCTGCGTGGAATGTGCTTCCCCTCCCACCACACCCCACCGCCTACCGCTCTCGCCCTCGACGCGTAAGTACGGTCAGTAAATTAAATACTACTGTTACGCGCGCGCGTCCTTTGTGTTTTTTTTTCGTTGTTATTATTGTTGGCGCTACATTTAACCCCCTTATTGATAAACGAATAGGTATTTGTTTAGGTATCTATTGATTAATTATAATATGTTTAGCGTCAGTCACACATTTTTCATCTGTCAAAGTGAGAATAAGACAAAACAAATTTTAAGTAATCAATTTAGTAGGTACGCACGTGAACCGCCCATGAACTTCGCATGAAATCGTGCACATCTACATTCGCAAAGTCATAATCACGAGTGTCGAGGGGTACTTGAATTTTTTATGCAGAGTTAGTACTTAACTATAACGTCATTACAGCGAGGTGCCTAGTTAACTTCTGCGTGTTATACCATTGACACTTTGTTTGAGGCTCGTGTTGTTATCGTTGTACGTTTATAGAAGCCGGTCATTGTCAGTCTTAGAATAACGGTAGGAACAAGTATACAGTGACTAAACAGTTTGATCGTACACCACTAATCCTTCCATTGAAGTTGCGGTAATAGAAACATGTGTTACTGAAAAGCATTCGGATCCGTATTTTCAGGGAAAATAGAAAAGGATTTCGCTGCGTTCCAGCGACTTTGATACCAAATTGTGGCTGCGTTTCAGCGTGCATACACTAAGTTTTGGTTCGCAGTTTTACGTGTAGAAATAGAAAATGTGTTTTTACTATAATTGGTAGCTCTACTTCGTGCGATTATGACTAAGCCCGGCTTGCACAACGATCCCTAAACGTATTTAGCGACTAAACATATTTAAATTTGACGTAGCTATTTGTATGGTTTGACAAACCTTATATCATAATTATTAATTGCGCAAGTCGTCCTTGTATGTCAGACATATCAAAATCAAAATATTTTTATTCATTAAAATCAAAAGGAACACATTGAAAAGTTAATTTCACTGCATGTTACTCAATTTTATATTCGCTTAGTATACAAATTTCTTGAGAATTTAGATACCTACATTTAATCCTCAATTTCAACACGACGACCTCCGTGGCGCAGTGGGTGAATAGGCAGCTGAGACGCAGGAGGTAGCGGGTTTGATTCCTGCCGCGGAACAAAATGTGTGCATGATCTATAGATATTTGTTCTGAGTCTGGATGTTTTTCTATGTATTAAAAGTATGTATTTACAAAAAAAATATATAAAAGTATTCTATCAGTTATCTGGTTTCCATAGTACAAGCTCTGCTTAGTTTGGGGCTAGATAGCGCTGTGTGAAATGTCCAGCAATATTTATATTTATTTATAATTATGAATAACTTTTAAACTGTACTATGGGAACCAGATAACTGATAAAATACTGTTGGCCTCTGAGGCCGTGACAGCTTAACCGAACTTTTGGCGAGCGCAGATGTCGCTCAGCCCAGTAAGTTATTTAGGCAACTAGCGCAAGGGCACCACTTAGGTACGAGCCTCGGCTTAGGCAGTTGCCGGGGTGGGGATAGGAGAGAAACGCCCGGGTACATGTCTGTACCTCGTACGTACATACCTATTTATAATGGGCGGCCTACTCGCTAAAAAGCAATCTCTATCAAACAACCTTTGGATGGTCTATACTCAGCAGTGAGTACCTATGGGCTGATAGTACAGATGAAGATTACTTTTAACGTTTTACTTAGAACATTTTCGTAATTTATTACATTTCAATCTTGAATAAAACCGATAAAACGGTACGTGATGAATCCCGTATTTATAATAATGACTTTAACATTGCTTGTTTTCTCACTACAGGCGTTTCATCCATAAATTTCATTGAAAGACAAATAGGTGGTATCCTGAAAATTCTACGAATATTCGCACATGTTCCAATAACTAGGCAGAGATTAACAAATACCAGCCTAGGAATTATTAATATCAGCATGTTTAATTAAACCTAGATATTTTGTATGCAACCTAGGTATTTTGGCAATAAAGCTAGGGGATACTTTCAGCTATGTAAACACAACATTTTAAATTTTTTGTTCGTTTATTTTTTTTGTATATTGATCGACCAAGCGAGATCTCCAAATCAACTTGGGCAAATGGGCGTTGTATGTATGTATGTATATATGTTTGTTTGTCCGAGGATAACTTTCGTAGCGTTTATCCGATCATCGTGAAATTTGGTATATAGGTAGGTAGTGATGGCACAATTTTGGTGTGACTCAATGAGCTAAAAATATTGGTGAGTTGTTGAGATATTGGGGTTCAAGAGGGGTAAAAAAAAATGAAAATGAGACTATTAAGTCAAATGGGACGTCAAATGAAAGGTCTTTATTAGAACATTTGAACCCCGTTTTTATTTTTAGTTTAGTTTTTGTAGTTTTTGAGTTATTAGCCATAATAAAAACAAAACTTTGACAAAATTCACAGGGTACACCAGTGACCCCATAATGCTGAAATTTGATATTCGTGTAGCTTTAATGACACAAATATAGGCAAAAGTTTTAAATCCAGAATACCTGCAATTTGTACCCCAAAAAAATATAACCAATTTACAAGAACCCCTGTTACATCTAATTTGAATGAAACTGTAGGTCAAGTAGGTTGGATAAGTCATTTCGTGGCACCAATTTATTAGTCAAACATTAAAGCCGGCATGCACAAAGATCACTAAACGTATTTAGCGACTAAACATGTTTAAATTTGAAGTAGTTGTATGATTTGACAACTCCTTAAATCATATTTAGCCACTAAATACGTTATATGGAAGATTCACGAGATCTTAGTTCGGGACGAACCATTAGTACTTGTAACACACAAGCTGACGGGCCTCCTGATGTTAAGTGGTCACTGCCGCCTATAAACTCCTGCAGCACTCGAGGTACTGCAGTCGTGTTGCCTAACACTTAAACCCTTTTTTACACCTGTCTTGAAGACGTTCATTTTGAAGCCCCCTGTAAAAACCTCCGGAAGGTCATATATATATAATATTTCTAAAATACCTATTCACTATGCCCATTTAAACAAACAGCGTGCGGACAGGCTGCGGTGCCTGTAGAAGTAATAGTTAATTAATCAGTTCATTTCTATGGAGACTCATGGCCTGATAATAGAAAATTTTCAAATTTTATCACCCAATCTGGAAAACACCAGCGTTCCACTAGATTTTTCATATTGAGGCCGGTAAACTCTACAAGCCAATAGACACCAACTCAATTCCATTAATTTCTAGTTTAATAGTAGGAAATAGTCTGTATTCCGTATTGTTTGTCCGTCGGTGATTGAAAGCTTTGCCGGTAACGAATTGGCATGCTCGTAAACAGTTCTAACTTCAAATATCAAGTATTTGATTTAGAGAATTGATAGTTTAGGATTTACAGAATAGAAATATGTACGTAGAACTACCATCTTAAATCTATAGTCTCGTAGTCTTCAAGTCTATAGTGGACAGGCTCTTGTTAAGCAAGCGTGTTTATCATCGACCAAGCTTATACCCAGCAGTGGTGAAAACGGGCTTTAAATGATGATGATATAGCGTTCAAGAATCCTCTTTTTTGTTTTTTTTTTTGACAACATGGAGATGGAACAAGCTGATGACCCACCTGAAGTGGTAGCTATCGTTTGCAAAGCTGTGCCTCTTACACGCATCTTATGGTCTAAGAGCCGGTGAAGACCGACCTTCACCGATCTGATAACCAGATGAGACATATTTTTTATCAAATATAATTTATAAACACGTATGCCTATAATTACTTGCCTATCTAAAAGTGCTATCTAAAAGTTTTTAGCTAGGCAACAGTACTATAAGTATGATTTTTTTCAGGCAATGATTTTGAAATATGACTGATTTTGTAATAAAGTAATCTAAAATTTGATATAACTTTCGATAAGTTAGCAGAACGATGGAGTCACCTATATTGACTTACCTGTTTACATCGGCTTGCCAGGTAGCTATGCACAGAAATGAGTAGGCAAACCTATTGAGGCATATTCTGTGTGTTAAAAACTAACAGTGAAATAAAATTCATTTGGTTATCAAAAGAATGAAAGTGATGAAAAAAAAATCGATTAAAGTTAATTTAATTAAAAATAGCCATAAGCACTTTTAGACAGGCATGTAATTATAGGCATATTTGTTTATACATTATATTTGATAAAAAATATGTCTCATCTGGTTATCAGATCGGTGAAGGTCGATCTTCCACGTCTCCTCTACTATTAGGAACAATGCTTTACGACGCACACCCTGCGTCCATCAATATGAGGCATACAGTCGAAAAGTCTCATGCGCCTGTGATTTTAACCTTCAAACCTAAACATAGCAATGCTTGGTGGTAGAAATACGTATCGTGGTATTTCTTCCCCAGGTCAGCCCATTCAGAAAGTAATCTACCACTTTTTAAGATAGCATACTATTACGACTCTCCCGCACATCCATTGACCTAAATGGTTTTAGTGGAGCCTGCATCGTGGATTCTTTTAGATGGGAGCTTTACAATGATTAATGAGACACTTTTAATTGTTTTATGGAATATTGATGTTGTGATATGCTTATTGTTTTATCATAAAACGTTTTCATAAAGGCTTCCATACCAAAATCCCGCCAGAGTAAGCAATGAAACGCTTTTGTTGTCGCCAAAAATCTCCAATCGCGGGCCTCTTTCGGGTTCTACTCTAGAACCTTTCTATCCCAACGAACGTGTGTTGGGTGTTCTTCGCGCTATGCGGCTGCCCACTGCCACTTTAGCTTTCTTATCTATATTATGTCTGTCACCTTGGTTTGTTTATGGATCTCTTAATTTCTGGTTCGAGCTAAGACCTCTACAAACTCTCATTTACAAATCAAAGCAACAATCTCACTGCATCACCTAGCTCAAGCTAAAGCCGTGTAAACTGCTATAAACCACATAAATCAGCACAAGTACTGCCCAATTTGACTTTAATTACAGCGGAGAGTGATGGACCTACTATGTAACATTAAGCTTTGGATACAGTAAGGTATATATTTAACAGTAGTATAGCTACTACAGCTGTAAATGGGGTATACGAGGCAGAAACTCTTGGACAAAATTTGGCTACAGAGCCATTCAGTCCATTTTCCATTTGCTCTCCTGCCTTTGTGCCCAAAATAACGTGTGTAAGGAGTGGAACTCACTTCCGGCGTATGTTTTTCCAAACCAGTACATATGTATAATCTTGGTGTCTTCAAGTCCAGACTGAATAGGTTATTTCTAGGCAAGCGTGCTCCATCTTCGATCACACCTTCACTTACCATCAGGTGAGGTAGTGGTCAAGCGCTTGGCTATCATCGATAAAAAAAAAGAAAAGTCCAATGTTATTGAAGTGATAAAATAGGCTACGCTAGAAGAACTAACCCGCTAAAAAAAGAAGTAGAATAGTTTGAAAGAGAAATGAATTATCAAGTGGCAGAGGATAAGAAACAGTCTGGCCGTTTCTAACCCTGCTGACGGCTGCTGGAGCAGAAAGGAACTCAACTACGAACTGGAAAGCGCAGTGTAGGGTCCTCACTAGATATAAGACGCCTAATAATTGTTGCTAGGAGTCGTTGGCTGTAGGCTACATAAGATCGGTCACTCTGTAAATCTGTGGGATAGGCCTATGTTCAGTAGTAAATGTGCATTGACTGATATAATACAGTTTATCTTTAAAAAACGTTTAAAATCCATGATAATTAGTAAACAAAAAATTGGGTTGCCTGGTGCGGGAAGCATTATTGCACCTTTCACGTGCTAGCCGGTTGGGGTATTATTTTGACCAATTTATTATTTTGATTTATATGTATGTATATGTTCTGACTTTATTTATTTTTATTACATAATATACTATTTTGACATTTTAAACTACATCTTATATTATATATAGATTATATTTTGACACAACATGACATAATTACCTACCATGACACATTATATTTTTCATTTGACAACACAATACTCTCAAGGTCTAGTGGCTAAATGGAGCGGTCTCGACAGAATATCAGCGCTTTCCTTTACGGCGGGCATAATGCTGAGTCGAGTCCCATTTACTGCTGTAGCACACAGTATCTACCAGATTCTCCCTTGAGTTTTTGTTTATTTTACGTTTATACTATTTAATTGTTTCTTTGTTTGTATTTTCTCTGTTTTAAAATGTAACTGTATTGTATATTGTGTGCTAATGTAGTGAATAAATGATTTCTATGTCTATGTCTATGTCTATAATTGGGATATCAACTTGGGCAAATCGGTATTATATGTACATATGTATGAATGTTTGTTTGTCCGAGTCTAACTTTCAAATCGTTAATCCGACTATCGTAACCGTTTATTGAAAGGTCTTCATCAGTACATTTCGACCACGTCTTTATTTTTAGGTTAAACCTTGTAGTTTTTAAGTTATTAGCCATAATAAAATCCAGAATAAATGCAATTTCTACCCCTAAAAGATAACCAATTAACATGAACCCGTAACTTATACTTTGAATGAGACTGTAGGTCAAGTTAGTTGGTTGTGCATTTCGTGGCACTATTTTATTAGTCAAAAATTATAATTTTTTTTTTGAGACTCGCGGGATCTTAGTTCGGGGCGAACCACCAGTTACACTAATTTTAACTATAGTTAATTTGTTAATAACTTCATGAGACTCTACACCTGTTAGCAATGCATCGTAGGGCACGTTCGAAAGGTGCATGGCCTATGGGTAATATTTTTGTTATGAGCGATAGTTACCACTTAATATTAGGTAAGCCATTTGTATGTTCCATCTATCATTTAATACAGTCGCACTATGAGACAACTTTACCTTTTAGTAACCATACATTGCATTTATCGAGTTTCGACCGATAATTCAATTCAGTAGATTTAATTATGGAAATTGGTCATCATTAATACTCGCGTTACAGGATTTTAGCACAGATATAGGTGCTAGTGAAATGTCAGGCAAATTAATGTCATAATTATTTAGCAATAACTAAATTAGCAATCATTGGCTTAGGGAGGACGTCCGGCAGCGAGATGGGTAGACAATATCGTATAGGGGCAATCAGTGGGTGAGACTAGCGCAGGATCGTGGTGGATTACTATGGACACTTATAAAAATGTATATCCGTCGAAATACCTCTATTTCCTGCTGATTACAAGAAATGCACAATGAAGCACAGCGTGGCCACAGTTTAATTAATATTGGATTGCTATTTTAATTACAAAGGATAAAGGTGACTTTTGACGGTCAAAAATGTTACCTGGTTTATTCTATCTCATTGTAAGTGTTTTTCGAATGATAAATAAAGATTATTTAAACTAAGATAGTAAAATATCGACATTAACGCAACCATTTTTAAACTAGCTGAACTTACACCTTGTTACTACAAAAAAAATTAACTCTGTTCAACACGTGTTAAAAAAATTCCTTACCCATTTTTGTTTTAAACAACAATTTTTCATGTTACAGTTTAGACGTAATTTATTTTCTTTATTCTATGTATTCTAAAAGGATCTTTAAAAATAACTACCAGCCATGTTTCTTGCCTTTCTTTCCTTGCTTGGTCTTGAAGGAACAGGCAGTAAAGTTTACGTTTCAAAGTGATCCTTGTGATTTTAATGAATAAATAGATTTTTATTTTGTTTAAAATTTTTTTAAACAGTGTTTTGGGGTTTGATTAACTTTTTTGTGCTAAGACCCATAATGTGTAGGTCTTTCCAGTGATCAGTTGCGAGGAAAAGGCGTAAATTAATAATTTGAACATTTTTAGATTGTGTTTGAGATATTTTCCTTGCAGGAAAGGCGCAGTTAGTCTACTGTTAGTACAGCTAATAATGTGCTTGCACTAGTAAAAGCTCCCGGTCTATATTGCTCGTTAAAACGTCTCAGCTGCAACAAAGTGAGCTTCGAGGAATTTGATGAAGCTTGCTTTTATTTTAAATGAAATCTCGGAATTTTTTTATCATTTCAACGTTGTTGCAATTTACTTACATGTATATTATTTGACTACTAAAGCTAAGTGGATAAAAATCCGTTACAACAATCTTGCGAAGTTGATATAGAGAGCAGCGTCCAGTGGCAAGATAAAGCGGGTATTTTGGTATTTTTTCTAGCTGGGTAAATAACGAAGCCAATGATTGAAAGTTTTAAAATTATTCTATGTTAACTAACAATGTATGGATTTATGTAATCAGAAATATTTTTTTTATTTATATCTAGCTGGCTGACCCGCCCAACTTCGTACCGCCTTGACATGCATATGATGCGGGCTGCGCATGTACAGTAGAATTGTCAATCGGCCATCATTAGCTGCCTCTATGTACAAAAAAATTCATTTTCTTCCTTTTTTTTTTGCGTGAATGTTTCCGATATTATAATAGTTATTCTTATATTCGGGGCGGAACAAATCCAACAAATCAAAGATCATCAAAATCGGTCTAGCCGTTCTTGCGTTATAAATGGTGTAAGTAACCCGACTTTGTTTTATATATAGATGTTACAACATTGTCCTTCTTACAATGAACCCGTAATGTTGAATAAATACTTATAACTCAGATCGTGAAACTTTGTATGATATGCTTTTTATTTTTATATATTTATATTTAGGGTAGGACGTCCGGCAGGGAGATGGGTGGACGACATCGTAAAGGTCGCGGGCCATTAGTGGGTGAGACTAGCGCAGGATCGTGGTGGATGGCACCAACTTAGGGAGACGTATACCTACAATGGGTGAAGTCAGGCTATGGATGATGTTCATGACGATATTTATATGATGCAAGTGCAAATGGAGTTGCAATTTGTCACACTAACCAATGGTTTTGCTATAAATCATAATTTTTTTACAATTTTTGTCATTTTTCCCTCTCGCGCCTCGAATTAGTCCTTGTCGCACTGCGGCTATTTTCGCATGGAGTGACAGAGACAGTTGCACAAGGTAGTAGGTATAGATGAAAATGCCAATATAAATGTCATCGATCAAAAAAGTTTTAGTTTAGTAACCGCGGCGGTGGTGGAATACATGTTATTGGACAAAAGTCTTCGACGACCTCCGTGGCGCAGCGGGTGAATAGCCGGCTGAGACGCAGGAGGTAGCGGGTTTGATTCCCGCCGCGGAACAAATGTTTGCGTGATCTACAAAAATTTGTTCCGAGTCTGGATGTTTTTAGGGTTCAAGATCACTCCCCTGTCCGTCTGTCTGTCCGTGTCTCACCACCGATTTTCTCAGGAATGGGTGGACCTAGCAAGTTGAAATTTTTACCGGATACTAAGGTCTATTATTATATAGGATTTTTATATACCTATTAGGTGTATAAAAATCAAGGTCCTGAGTCAACACAATAAAAAGATATGGGCAAATTTAGATTTTCGCGAAAAATTGTATGTACCAAAATTTACCTTAAATCTCAACTTTTTTTATTTTTCGGAGTTTTCCATTTACTTGTGCTGAAAGACCTTACTTTTAACCTAAATTGACAATTCTGGGTCAACCGGAAGTACCCTATAGGTTTTGGGTCGAAAATCTATATGGTAGTTCCCGTTGACCTAGATACCAATTTTATTATGGCGGTATAATGGGTAGGTATGGAACCCTCGGCCCACAAGTTCGACTCGCACTTGACCGGTTTTTTCTATTCTCTATTTTTCTATTTAAGTATGTTTTTACTGGTTCTCATAGTACAAGCTCTGCTTAGTTTGGGGCTAGATAGCACTCTGTGAAATGTCCAGCAATATTTATTATTATTTATAGCTTTGACCAGGCTTAAACACGTCTACAAGATTTTTACAGAGCTACAAGTTATAAATGACCCTTAGATTCTGTCTTAAGATTTCAAATATGACATTTTTCTCAGAACTTCTCTTGGTGAGTCATATCTTTCTAATTTATTTTCCAGACTTTTGAAGACTTCGTTAAAACAAACTGAGTCAGAGATTTTTTAAAGGGATATAATTTAGTTTATCTAATAACAGTGCATGATATTTGTAGCGTAAGATAATTTTTGAGTTTCAATGAAATGCTTCCAAAAATAAGTATGTATTTATTAATTATTTTATGGAAAACCAACATTAACTTAACAATTGACTAATATGAAACAGAAAACCAATTATAGGTTTCACGTATAGCAACTTTTTAGCAACATAACTAGGTAAGAATATAATTTATACCAACATTTGGTGAAACAGTTATCCAAAATAATAATATGTCATTAATCTACTAATGGGTAAGTTAAACCGTACTAACGTTACCGCCAACAAAAAAGTGTAAACTCAATCGTTGTCTAGCTGAGATGACACTCGTGCTGACATTTATAAAAAAAATGTTTATGTGCGTGTCATAAAGGTGTATAAAAAAATTGCCAAATACATTTAAAGAATTACATAAATTCTTACGTAAAATTACGTAATTCTTTAAATGTATTTGCCATTTATATTCAGAAAGAAGTTGACAAAATTGTTAGTACACTATTGTTTTTATGACATTAATGAATATATATCAAATTCCAATGACTATTTGTATTGACATTTATTACTTTATTTCTTTATTCGTGTGCTGATAATAAGTTGCATGTCATTAGACCTTCATTTAATTAAAATTTAATTTATATTGTAATTTATATTTGCACACCATCTGGATGGTAGAATATGTAAGGATCAAAAAAATGTAATATCAAAACATATGCACACACGGATACACATCAAGCTATACGTTTCCAGACTATGCTGACCTCTCATTGTACGGAAAACCTACACAATGCGAGGTCAGCTTATACTGGAAATGTATAGCTTGAGCTGTAGCCGTGTGTACCAATATTCTGGCAAATAAACGTTCTGATTTCTGTAAATACCCGACTGCAAAACGATGTGTGTTATATATTTTTGGAATGGGCATACAGACCTTCATACACCCATAAAACAATACCCTTTTTCTGCGCAGTCGGCAAAATATTTCATAAATATGGCTCGTAACAAACTAGCCATAAATATTACACACGTTTCTTGTTACATTTCCGCATAATCAGATAATAAACTCTGTTAAGAGTCCTCCGAAGAAGCCCCGTATTATCTCATTTGACAGTTAGTACCAGTTAATCAACCGTGCCGTAACTTCGTCCGTCGTGAAGTAGGATTAGAAAGATAGAGGGTTTCGTGATGAGCGGTAAGACTGCTTAATGTAGTTTGGTTATCTATTTTATTTGTTTTAATGGCTGGTGTGGAAGCAAAATGGAAGAAGCCTACGCTAATAGTTTAAAATAAATAAATATCGCTGGACATTTCACACAGCGCTATCTAGCCCCAAACTAAGCAGAGCTTGTACTATGGGAACCAGATTACTGGTAGAATACTCATATACTTTTTTTGTAAATACATACTTATAATACATAGAAAAACACCCAGACACGGAACAAATATCTGTAGATCATGCAAACATTTGTCAGGCAGTCAAAATAAGTATGCTGTCTCGGATTTTTCAGGTCTGGGTATTTCTCTATTTGATCGAACAGCGTTGATCCGATCATCGTGAAATTGATACATAGGTAGATAGTGATGGTACAATTTTGGTGTAAATGAGCTAAAAATGGTGGGTGGTTGTTGAGATATTTGGGTTCAAGAGGGATAAAGTACATTTAAATGAGACTATTAGGTCAAGTTGTATGTCAAATGAAAGGTCTTCATTAGTACATTTCGAACCCTGTTTTTATTTTTAGTTAAGTCTTTGCAGTTTTCGAGTTATTAGCCATAATAAAACCTGAACTTTGACGAAATTCACAGGGTACACCACTTAACCCAAAGTTCTGTAATTTGGTATGCGTATATGGTCTAAGAGCCGGTGAAGATCGACCTTCACCGATCTGATAACCAGATGAGACATATTTTTTATCAAATATAATTTATAAACAAATCGAAAGTTATATCAAATTTTAAATGTTTATGAAATTATTACAAAATCAGTCATATTTCAAAATCATTGCCTGCAAAAAATCATACTTATAGTACTGTTGCCTAGCTAAAAACTTTTAGATAGCACTTTTAGATAGGCAAGTAATTATAGGCATATTTGTTTATACATTATATTTGATAAAAAATATGTCTCATCTGGTTATCAGATCGGTGAAGGTCGATCTTCCACGTCTCCTCTACTAATAGCTTTATAGCTTAAAAATATAGACAAAAGTCTTGATAGACATTTGTTTTTTTAATAATACCTTTTTGATCGAGCGAAGCGAGGTCTCCAAATCAACTTGGGCAAATCGGCGTTGTATGTATGTATGTATGTGTGCATGTATGTGAGAGGGGGGGGTGAGATATTGAGGTTCAAAAGGGGTACATTTAATAAAAGGTATTTATGAGTACATTTTGACCCCGTTTTTATTTTTAGTTTAAACCTTGTTGGTTTTAAGTTATTAGCCATAATAAAAACTGAAATTTGACGAAATTCACAGCATGAATTCGAATTCCAGGGACCCCACAGTGCTGAAATTTGGTATGAGCGTAGTTTTAGTGACACAAATAGGGGGAAAAGTCTGAAATGCAGAATAACTGCAATTTGTATTTTTGGTTATTATTTGGGTATATATTAGTCTATCTTTAGGTATTTATTTATGTATTAGGATTATAAGTAGGTACCTACAGTTTTTATTTGATATAATTTTATATAGATTATTTCATTCATTTGTAAATATACTCTGTGCACCGCTGCCCATTACTGCTCCGTTATTTACTTTCCATCCAAAGGTTGCCTGGAAGAAATCGCTTTCAGCGATAAGGCCGCCCATTGTACTTTATTTAAGTAGCTTAAATTTGTTTTTTAAGTATTCCTGGTGTACAATAAAGAATTATTCTATTCTATTCTATTCTTTTGTACCCCAAAAAAACGGTACCAAATTACATGAACTCTCGTTACCTGTAATTTTAATGAAACTGTAGGTCAAGTTGATTGGTTAAGCATTTCGTGGCACTATTTTGATAGTCAAAGATTATGAATAATATTTTTTTGTTTTTATGGGGGCTCGCGAGATCTCAGGTCGGGGCGAACCACTAGTAGCTAACAAGTAAATTTTTAACAAAATTTAACCGATTTAACCAAACTACTGAACTGATTTTGATGAAATTGCTATGAAACCAATGTTAAAGTAGATCCTTTCAAATAAAACAGAATTTAATAAATCGGTTGATAAATGACGGAATTTGAGGTAATACCAAACATAAAACCAAATTGTAACCCTATTTGAGGGTTGCCCTCGATTTTTTTGGGATCCCATCATCAAATCCTGACTTGGTGCCAATGGAACCACCTGGAAAGTATACCCTTTTAAACATAAAAAGAATTTCTCGAACCAGCCCAGGCATCTTCGAGTAATCGGGGAAAATACATATAAAAAAAAATCCGGCGAATTGAGAACCTCCTCCTTTTTTGAAAATTGTTAAAAAAACAGCTGATTTAAAGATGAACTACAAACTTCATGTATTTACCTAAAAAAAATTTAAAAGTTGAATCTTCTCTTTTTCAGTATTTATGTTACATTGAAAAGATCGCTCAGTCTGCTAATGTAACACAAGCATAACATTTAGGTCAGCGACAGCTCATTTTATCGGAAGAGGTTATTATCCACGTATAACGTGTCAGACCTATATATAACGCTACAATCTAAGAATAGCTCATTTTGTACGAAACCCCTTATTCATCCTTTTTCATCCGTTATTCCGGTTCTATTTTATAAGTTACTAGTTGACTAATCCGCAGCTTAGCACGCGTAGTTTTTCAATGAAAACATTACTCTCCTTCTATTTCTTACTAAGGGATAATGTAGCATTCTAATAGTGAAAGAATTTTTGAAATTAACCAGTAGTTTTTGAGTTTATTCGTTACAAAAATACAAAATACAAATCAATCTCTATCTCTCTACCGACCATCTCAATAAGTTGGATCGCTTGCTAAACTCTTGCATACGGTTTGTGTATGGTCTTCGTAAATATGACCACGTCTCGGAGTTCCGTTGTAAGCTGAAATGGCTCCCAATTAGGGCAAGAAGAAATTTAAGAATACTGTGTCTCCTATTCTTCATTTTAAAATACCCAGACTCTCCTCATTACCTCCTAAAATCAAGGTTAACTTTTTTAGCCGACACTCATGGTCGCAATCTTAGGTCAACTGATTCTCTCTGCCTAGCCACTCCTAAGCACTCCTCTGCCTACCGTGCTAACTCTTTTGAAGTTAAGGCAGTGGGCTTATGGAACTCTCTTCCCGTCAGTATTAGAAAAATTTCATTAAAACCAGCTTATAAACGTTCTGTCCATAGTCACTATTTAAATTCTAATTCCACTTGAGCTTTCCGTACATCTTTATCTATTATTTGTTATTAGATTTATTTATTTATTATATACAGGGTGTGGTGTAATGAGTGGATAATAGGGTACCTGCGGGTAGGGGACATTGTGGCGGTTCAGAAAAAGTTTTGTTATGCTCAGTAAAAGTGCCTCGGTTTTCGAGATATTCGACATTTTCGAAATTTAAGAAATATTTCACCCTTCGTCACTATTTTTGGCGCCAAGACTGCAAATGAAATTTTTTTTTCTATGTGTTTTTTGGATAGTATTCTTGGATAGATGTGCTATCGAATGAAAACTATTATTTTTATAACACAAGCACAGTTATGTTTTTAAAATAAGATTTCACTAAAATTTTACTTGCTTTCGTTTGTTTTCCTGACCTTTACCCTTCTGTGGTGTAAAAAAAATGTATGGTCACTTGAATGCCAAATTTTAAAAAAATTAGCCTATTTCATCGAGATTCCGAAATGGTATACTACATATCATTGTCACAACTTGATTCAAAATTAATTCCTACCAAACTTATCAAGGCGTAATTTAAAGAAATATTTTTAACTATTATTAGCAATAATTGTCTACTGTTCGCAGAACTACTAGTAATTTTTGGAACAGATTGGTTCCCGGCCCAGCGGCAATCGACACTGTGTCTATCTTGCTCTTTCATGCTATGAGTGAAAGAGAACTATCGTTTCGCGTAACGCATTTTTATGATTTTCGAGTCATGCTATCATACTACTCCCGTACAACAACGTGTTATCCTGTTTTGGATGGATACTCGTCGATTTTGTGCAGTGGTTTCGGACTTTGTTTTGCCTAGCGATTTGGACGTCTTAATTTTGTGAACCTAACGATTTTGTGCTGTGATCTCGGACTTGATTTGCTTTGTAACTTGGATTTTTTGGTATTGCATATTGATTGCAATGCCTCAGCTATACACTGCGTCTGAATATGCGCAAATGCATTTAATCTACGGCGAGTGTGGTGGTAACGCCAATCGAGCAGCGGCACTGTATCGGGAAAGATTTCCCAATGCACGCCATCCCGATTATCGTGTGTTTATTCGCGTACACAATGCTTACATGGAAGGTCGAATTCCTGGAAGTGGCATCGGTGGCACGAGTTCTGGGAGACCACAAGTACATAATGAAGAGGACGTATGTACTTGATGAAATTGCTGCTGATCCGACCACATCTGTGCGCGTAATAGCCTCTAATACTGGCATGTCAGCAAGAACAGTGCACCGAATTTTAAAAAGAGAAAAATTACATCCTTTTCACTACCAGCGCGTGCAATGTTTCCAGCCAAGAGATTACCCTGCACGAGTTGCATTTTGCCAAACAATGCTGAGAAAAAATGAACGCTGATCCCGATTTCTTCGATAAAATTTTGTGGAGCGACGAATCCACGTGCAAAAAAGATAGGTATTTTAATATGCACAGTTGGCAGCGTACAAACCCTCATTTGGCCAGAGAAGACAGGTCCCAGTACAAGTTCAAAATTAATTTATGGACTGGAATTCTAAATGGCAAAATCATCGGACCATTCGAATTGTCTGGAACATTGACTGCAGAAACGTATTTACATTTTTTACGGCACGAACTTCCACTTTTATTAGAAGATGTTTCATTAGAAGATAGAAGAAGAATGTGGCTGCAGCACGATGGTTGCCCCGCTCATTACGCCCGAAATGTTCGACAATACCTCGATGAAACATATCGTCGACGATGGATCGGTCGTTTGGGGACAATTTTGTGGCCACCTCGTTCACCAGACCTCAACCTATTGAACTTTTTTTACTGGTGATGCCTTAAAGAAAAGTTTTATAAAGACCCAATCAATACAGTGGACCAGCTACGGGAGCGTGTGCGATTAGCTGCTCAGAAAATCACAGAGCAAAGAATTGCGAACAGGATTAAAAGATCTTTTATCAAAAGGTGCAGAGCATGCATCAAAGCACGTGGTGGCCTTTTCGAACACCTTTTGTAATAGTAAATTTAATAAATGAAATGCATTTAAAATTTATTGTTTCGTTTTATTTCATTACCGAATTTTTAACAAACGTTTTTAGGTGATTTTAAGTAATGAAGTAAATTTTAGTACTATTTGTAATTTTATAATAATTAGCTCTACCCATTTTAATAGGAATTACTTTTGAATCAACTTGTGGAAATACCATGTAATATACCATTTCGGAATCTCGATGAAATAGGCTAATTTTGTTAAAATTTGGCATTCAAGTCACCATACATTTTTTTTACACCACAGAAGGGTAAAGGTCAGGAAAACAAACGAAAGCAAGTAAAATTTTAGTGAAATCTTATTTTAAAAACATAACTGTGCTTGTGTTATAAAAATAATAGTTTCCATTCGATAGCACATCTATCCAAGAATACTATCCAAAAAATAGATAGAAAAAAAATTTCATTTGCAGTCTTGGCGCCAAAAATAGTGACGAAGGGTGAAATATTTCTTAAATTTCGAAAATGTCGAATATCTCGAAAACCGAGGCACTTTTACTGAGCATAACAAATATTTTTCTGAACCGCCACAATGGCCCCTACCCGCAGGTACTCTATTATCCACTCATTACGCCACACCCTGTATATGGTATCTATTCATGTGTTATATTTGTGTATTTTATAATTTTTATAGTCAAATAGGACGTCAAATAAAAGGTAAATTTTAATAGTAAATAGTAAAATAGTAAATAAAAAAATAGTAAATTTTGACTCCGTTTTTATTTTTAGTTTAGTCCTTACAGTTTTTGTGTTATTAGCCATTATAAAAACTGAACTTTGACAAAATTCACAAGGTACGTCAGTGACCCCACAGTACTGAAATTTGGTATGCCTATACCTTTAGTGACAAAAATATAGGCAAAAGTCTGAAATCCAGAATAACTGCAATTTGTACCCCAAAAAAACATACTCAATTTACATGGACTCTCGTTACCTGTAATTTGAATGAAACTGTAAATCAAGTTAATTGGTTATTATTTCGTAACAGTATTTCGTTAGTCAAAGATTACGCGAGATCTCAGTTCGGAGCGAACCACTAGTTAATTTGAGAACTTATTTTGTAACCATTTTGTAACATATTATCAGCAAAGAGTGAATGACTTGTGACTGAGGGCCATAATTAATCTAGATACAAAAGTCTCACAGCTGTTACAAAAAAAAATCTCCAAAAAAACACAATCATACATAAAATAATCAATGCTTTGGTACCGGAAATTAAACGTCAATATCATGAAAGCCTTATCATATGATCCATATGAAAAAATTGCTGTTGGAACATTGGTCGGGCAATGTTAGGCGGAAATGAAATTGCCCATGGCGATGCGACCCTCCGCCCGCCCGTCGTGCAAACACAGACAATGGGATGGTTCAATGTCCATATTTGACGTGGATACGTTGTGAAAGTTGGAGAGATAATTTTGTTACTTTTAACGAAATATTTAAGTTGTGAATTTGATATTCAAAGAATTAATTGATCGAGCGAAGCGAGATCTCCAAATCATCTGGGGCAAATCGGCGTTGTATGTATGTATGTTCGTTTGTACCCTGTGAATTTTGTCAAAGTTCAGTTTTTATTATGGCTAATAACTTAAAAACTACAAAGCTAAAACTAAAAAAAAGGGGTCGAAATGTACTTAGAAAGACCTTTTAATAGACATGCGACTTGACCAGATAGTCTCATTTTTTTTTTATCCGTCTTGAACCCCAATATCTCAACAACCCTCCATATTTTTAGCTCATTGAGTCACACCAAAATTGTGCTATCACTTCCTACCTATATACCAAATTTCACAATGATGGGATAAACGGTTCGAAAGTTATCCTCGAACAAATAAACATATAAACATACATACATACAACGCCGATTTGCCCAAGTTGATTTGGAGATCTCGCTTCGCTCGATCAAAAATTACTTATTCACGTTAAAACTGTCCATCCTCTGTCTATCGAAGTTTTTACTTAGAGAGGCCACTATTGAAATAGGATTCGAAATTACATTTTGGCCTTTTATAACTGACTGCGCGTGCAAAAAGAAAGCAAAATTATTTGTCGTAAGACTCTTTGAGTGAAGTTGAAGAAACCCAAAATATGCGATTCTTGGAAAATAATGAGTGTAATGTATTTAAGATATTGTGCTTGCCTGTTTTTAGCGTCTTCCCAAAATTATAGTGAATTACCTATAATAAGATATGTAAATCACAACCTAGTTTAAATGAGTAAGAGATGATGACGATGACATAAGGTCAATTCAAATGTCTGTCTGTGCGTTTATTTATTGGTTTTTGGGTGCTAAAATTTGTTGGATAACTAAATGGGTATTTATTTATTCGTATTCTTTTAACCACAGTTCAATTGACTAGACTAGTTAGTAAGACTATAGAGTGCTATGCTATGGTATACGCCAAGACTCGTGGGAGACGGGGTCAACTAATGTTTGTTTCCTTTTCAATCCAAATCCAAAATGTTATCGACAGGTACTCGGCGCATCACTAACGGCTCCCGTAAGGGCTGCAAGAGCGAGTGAGATAGCAATAGCATTGGCGTTTAGCATAGTATTCAATAGCTGATGACTTCAGCAATTACGCTCAGCCTCGCGGGAGCACAAGTTAATATACCAGAAACACAAACTGATTTAATTGAGGGAGAATTAGATAAATGTCTCCTTGATTGCTTTTCAAAATAAAGTAGACTGTCTAGTCTAGACTACTGATAAAAATAAATAAAATAAATATTGCTGGACATTTCACACAGCGCTATCTAGCCCCAAACTAAGCAGAGCTTGTACTATGGTAACCAGATAACTGATAGAATACGTATATACTTTTTTTTTGTAAATACATACTTATAATATATAGAGAAACAACCATACCCGAAACAAATATCTGTAGAACATGCAAACATTTGTTCCGCGGCGGGAATCGAACCCGCTACCTCCTGCGTCTCAGCCGGCTATTCGCCCACTGCACCACGGAGGTCGTGCAAAATAATTTACAGAGGCTTAGAACAGAGGCTAGTTAAAGAATAATTATTTTAGCTTATCAACTTCCGTCAAGCAGTAATGCTCGCATTGCTGTTTCAGTACGAAGGGCATGGGTGCCGGCAAGATAACAGGGGCATGAGACTTTTCACCTGTATGTCTCAGGGTGATGCACTTAAGCAATGACATGTAGACTAAGTCTTAATTGGACGTCTTGTTACCATTGCCTATAAGAATAATAATTGTAACAGGACACAAATTGATCAACATTAGGCTTAAGCTTGGCTCCAAGATTAAATTAATTATTTTATTAAAAATCTTATTTATTATTGACGTTTTTATGAACCCCTACATTTTTTCAGTAGGTTAATAAAAAATAATTGTGGAAAATACTTACGTACCATTGGCGCAGAGAACGAAAGTGAATCTTGGCCTCCGAAATCAGAACTCTTCACTCTTAATGCTCGTGAGTGGAAAACCGTAATGCTATTTTTGTACTATAAATACATTATATCATCATCATTATCATTTCAGCCCAGAATCACCCACAGCTGGGTAAAGGTCAAATTATAAATAAATATATATGTCGTAATATATTGAATATATTGTAAAGTCATTAGTGATTTGACCTGAAAATACTTTTATTAGTGAATTTTTGGACGATTTATCTGATTCTGCGTCAAAATAAATGTAGCGAATGGTGTAATTTTTTACTGCTTCCGTGGTGCAGTGGGCGTATAGCCGGCTGAAACGCAGGAGGTAGCGGGTTCGATTCCCGCCGCGGAACAAATGTTTGCATGGTCTACAGATATTTGTTCCGTGTCTGGGTGTTTTTCTATATATTGTAAGTATGTATTTACAAAATATATATAAGTATTCTATCAGTTATCTGGTTCCCATCGTACAAGCTCTGCTTAGTTTGGGGCTAGATAGCGCTGTGTGAAATGTCCAGCAATATTTATTTATTTATTTACTTATTTTAGGTTATAGGTCCAGACTCAGTAAAAAAAAGTAAAATGTAAAAATCTTCTTTTGGCATTTTGAAGCATTAAAAATAACATAACAGCAAAAAACAAACGCAAGCTAGGTATCCAATTAGAAAGTGATATTTCCGAAAGGTACTACCATCTTACCAGCATCTAAATCCTTTATGCATAATATATTTGTCAAAATTACCAGAATCCAAACCCACAATTTGCATAAGGTTGTATTAATACCTCCTTCCTGTTAACAAGACAAAGGTTGTGGATAGCTTTGACCTCAGCTTCAGAGCCATCAGAAGGGCTGAACGCAGTTTCATTATCGCCTCACACTCCTGTATAATTAATCAATGCTAGTGACGGGAAAAGGTCGATGTCAATTCTTACCTTAATTTATCGATTCGTCAAATAAATTATGAGAACTGTTTTTGTATAGACGCTTGGAGAACGACGGTGACTAGTCGCGAGCAAGGAACAGGCGTGTAATTTATTCAAATTCAATTGACTGACTTTAAATTTGCATGAATCATTGTCATATCAGCCATAAGACGTCCAATGCTGAACATTGATCTCCCCCGTAGATTTCCTTAGCGACTAATCTTGTGTGGTCTGCATCCAACGGCTCCCAGCAACCATTATCAGGTCATCTTTCCATGTAGTGGGCCGGGAGGCGTCCTACGCTGCGCTTTCCAGTGCGTTGTCTTCAATCAAGAACCTACATCAAAGCTAAACCATCTTTACCAATAATAATTATCATAAGATCACTTTGAATATTAAGTACAGTGGGGAAAATAACACAAGTAGACGCAGTGGACGCATAATTATCAATTTCGCCAGGCGCAAAATTATTGAGATGTTTCTTTTACGGCTTTTTTCAGTTGCAATGGACCGGAAAGGTAGGTAAGTATTTAGGTACTCTACAAACTTCTATTGTTTAACCGAGCGAAGCGTCTCTGCTTCAAGTCTGGCGAAATTCCTCTGTCTGTGGTACTCCTCTACAGGTTTGCTACCGATCTGGACGAAACTTCGTATGCAGGTTTTACGACTTTATAGAATGTATATGGCATCGGGGATTTTGGATTGGAGATGTACTTCCTCCAAAAAAAGGCAAAAAGGGGGCTACTGAATTCACCATAAAAATTTGGTTAAGATTTAATGAGGACCTTCGGTGTGATGAGCAGAATAGCTCCTCGAAATGCAATAAATTGCTCACTTTTAGATATCTACGAGTACTAGTGGAATCGACCCTTTGACTTAGGGGTTAAGGCACCGGGGACATCACAAAACTGAGGGTTCCAAAAATAATTTTCAAAATTTTCAGGTTTAAATAACTTTAATGCTATGTTCATTCTTGCAAAAAGCTTGTGCTTGCAAGGTCTACTATTCACATACCCACTAGTTACGTTTGCTCCTATTTGTATCGAAACTTATCAAACTAAGGTAATTAAATGTTGTAGACAAGATCGAGAAACTAATATCTACGAGTTAATCTGTCGTTTACTAGTTCTCAGTAGATTACTTAGTTTGAAAACCACACGGGCCTGAAGGTATTTGATTCTGTGATGTTGATCCCGTGGTTATCCAACAGCACAGCGCAGGACGGCTCCCGCTAGAGGAAAGACGACTAAATGTACCACGAATGGATTTTTGTTTTTACCACAGTTTCATTGGATGGTAAGCAATGATGTGGTCTAAGATGAAGTGCGAAGATCTAGACATCTATTTACTATTGCTGTCGCCATTCGGCCTATACCCAAGCCAAATAAATGAATGTCAAGTAGTACTGGCTGTCAAAGTCAGCAGATGGAGAAAGTTGCTTTTTTTTCGGCGGACAAGGGGGTTGGTTTTTGAAGAAAATAAATGAGAAAATTCCACAATTGCCATAAGAAGACCCGGACTGTAGGTATATGAAAAACCGGCGACAGGCACAGATAAGTTACTATGGGTTATATGATCCAAAATAGGTTTTTACATGGCAGGTTTCAGACAGGCTCATTGATCTTTCTGAGTATCTCTAATCTCCGAACACGTCAATAACTTGGTAGAGTAAATCCCTAGTAGTTCTACAGTCTTCCAAAACTTATTTGATTCATTTTATTAATTCTTTTACAAAATCTCAAATAATAAATCACTTTCATTTTATTAATATTAGGCTAAGTAAACGGGTTACATCTACGAAATAATTTGATACAATAATTGTAGGGTAAGTTTTTTTTTATCGATATTATAATATTAATCGTTTTTCTTCTACCCCATGCCTCAGATGAAACCAAGTGTGGATTTGGCATGTGTTAACAAGGAACAATGAATTGAGATATTTAGTACTATTACAAATTGTATTACTGATGAGTTTCAGTAAGGGGTATCTACCTAGACATATTGAAACTATGTGATTTCCCATCTGTAACGTAAACCAAACAACTTATTTCAAGGTTAAGCATTTGGCTATCATCAATAATAAAAAAAAATACCAGAACACTTCAAAACCCATAAAATTTATAAAAAACAAAACATTTTTCAGCTAAAATCCTTTCACCAAAAGGAAAAGTGCTGGTAGTATTTAGACCAGCTGACTTGATCTTTAACACCAGCTAAGAACCACCTCAGTTAAACTAGCTTTCTATTTAAAAAAACCACATCCGAATCGTTCCATCCGTTTAGGTACTACATACCCCTTTTCGTAACGGAGTTTAATAAAACTAGGCACCTATATAATATCTAAGTTTGTAATACACTGCAAGTCTTAAAATTACTGCAAAACACACTTTATTTCTCTAGCAATGTTTCTTTTTATGTAAAACTCTAGAGATAAATTTCAGGTTTTTCAGAACTCGTCAGCTTATTTCTTACAGTACATAGAATTGAGTAAAACTGCCATCTATCGATACCGGCTTGAACTAACTAAAATAACACCCGAACAATAAAGAAACCTTTCACTGTTTGGGTGTGATAGAGCAGAGGTTAGTGACTGGCACTCTAAGTAGTATTGAAAGTTTCTACGAGATGGCGTTACTTTGACTTATTTGTACGTGGTAGAGTTGAGTTATTACATAGTCAACTGATACCCTACGTAGTTTTAAATGCTTTTACTAGGTGGCGCTACTAGTGCTTATTTGTACATTTCTAAAATAATTAACTTTAATTTATACACTGTGTAAATAAAAAAGTAAAAATATATTTAAACAAGAAAATCTTAAAAGATGTTTAAATATCATTTTGGAGTTATTTTAAAATTAATGTTAAATGGTTACGTCTAAATGTTACATTTTGTATCGAGTTGGACTTTATCGCGCCACATGAGCGTCTTCCCCCAGGACACGGCCTTCCGTGGACAGTTTGGAAGTGCATGAACCGACTCCGAACGCAAGTCGACCGGTGCAGGAAGAATCTGTATAGATAGGGAATGCGGGACCCTATATTAACTGGCTGCAACTGTGGGGAACCCATTCAAAACATGACCCACACGCTTATCTGTCCTCTGTGCCCTACCACCTGCACAAAGGGCGGCCTATACTTAGCCACTGACAACGCAATAGAAGTGGCAAATTTTTATTCATACCTATTGTGATTGAGAAGTGAATTGTTGACTCGAAGAAAAAAAAAAAGACTTAAAATATTTAATAACTTTCTTTATGGTCAAACATAATTTTTCATAAGTTAATTTTATATTTTTTTTTGTTTCAGATGGCTCTCAACACAACGAACGAATAATTCCATTTTTAGTCAAATGCAAAGTTCCTAAAGCTTAGGTTAGATAGATTCAAAATGCAGACATACACGTCTAATGAGTTTTTAAATAGCGCTGGGGTCAGCCGTCAGATGCAGGCCACTGGCGAAGCCCCATCTCAGAAAACCAGTATGAAACGTAGGTCCTGCGAAGTTCCATTGGGAGATATCTCTACCCAAAACTTCAAAGTATCGGTAGGTGATTTATCCAATGATCAAAACTACGACTGCAGGTCCATACGATCAACCAGATCTGAGGACTACAGACAAAGGAATTACCGCCCTATTGACAGTCGTAGCGTTAAGAACTTCAGGTCTTCTTTGATTGATATTTCTACGTACTCTCTATCGCGGCTTCCTAGTTATGACCAGTTGTCGAGAAGGTCGATAGTTGAAGGACCAGATCAGGGCATTACTTCGAGTATCGAGGGGGTTCTGTGGTCTGATGAAGAGGAGATGGAGTACTTCTACCATGAGAATATACAGGCTGCTTGGAATCAAGGTAAGTCATGTTTGTCTCAGTTATACTATGTTTGGTTTATTTTATTATGTGCTTCATAGGATCCTTATTTGCGAGGAAACAAAGCCTTCGAAAGAAGATTGTCTATTGTAGATGCCTTTATCTTTTTTTTTGTGTATTTACTGTGATGTTGCAAATACATTTTTATTCTATTCTATTCTATTCAATAAGAACAAGAGACCCAAATCGATTCACTAACTAAGAAATCAGCCACCCTTGACATAGATACCTTTACCTACACTACTAAAATATTAGTATTTTAAAATATTTCCTGGTCAGTCTCTTCCTGTGGCTCTTGAAGAGTTGTCTCTGCTTGTGTGGGAAGTCTGAATAAAATTGGATCTGAGGGGGCATCATCCACTTCTTAAATTTTATAACAAAACATAATTGAGATTAATTGATCGAGCGAAGCGAGATCTCCAAACCAACTTGGACAAATCGGCGTTGTATGTATGTATGTTTGTTTGTCCGAGGATAACTTTCGAAGCGTTGATCCAATCATCGTGAAATTTTAAATATAGATAGGTAGTGTTGGCACAATCCTGTTGTGCCTAATAAGCTAAAAAGGTTAGGGGGGTTGATGAGATATTGGGGTTCAAAAGGGGTAAAAAAAGGTAAAATTAGGTCAAATGGGACGTCTAATGAAAGTTCTTTATTAGTACATTTCGACTGCGTTTTTATTTTCAGTTTAATCTTTGAAGTTTTTGAGTTAGCTATAATAGAAACTGAACCTTGACGAAATTCACAGGATACACCCACAGGGCTTTAGTGACACAAATATAGGCAAAAGTCTGAAATCCAGAATAACTGTAATCTCTACTCGTAAAAAAGAAACCAATTAACATGAACTCCTGTTACTTGTAATTTGAATGAAAGATATGTTCGTTGGTTGTGAATTTCGTGGCACTATTTAATTAGTCAAAGATTATAAATAACATTCATTTTAGTTTTTTGGGAGACTCGTGAGATCTCAGTTCGCGGCCAACCACTAGGTTATTACATATTAGGTACTAACTTATTGCCTGTGTTTTCCCAGATAGTAAGTATTGTATATTATTATTATTAGCCCACTGTGTCCCACTGCTGGGCAAAGGCCTCCCCCCACTCTTTCCAGTTACTTCTTTCAGGCGCTAAGATGGTCCAGTCCGCTCGGAAATTAGTGAGCTGGTCCCTCCATCTCTTCTTTGGTCTGCCGCGACGTCTTTGGGCTGTGTCGGGGTTCCACTCGGTGGTGAGCTTACCCCACTGATCACCCGACATACGGCATAAATGACCAGCGCAGTCCCACTTGAGTTTGGCGGCTTTCGTAGCTACATCTACGATTTGTGTTCGAGATAGCATTGTATATTACATACATATAAATAATTTATTTCCACTTAATTTCGGAAAGGTTCCACCCGGACACTAGACAACCCTTGTCCAAATCCTCTGCAAGTATTTGTAGAAATTTTGAGTCGTTTTCTGACAATGATCGCTCTGTCGAAGGCCCTCTTCCAATGACTGATTGAGCTACCGTAATGCACTAGCCCGTTTCTGGTATTATGGTAATTACCACTATGTAAGACCACAAAACTATGTTTGCAAACAACCGCAATACAATTTGGTTCTATTCAACGTTGTTCAATGCTTTAGGCTAATAGACTTTAGCAACATAAGAATAAAATTCAAAATCCAATGTGTTATACTACGTAATTATGTAAATGCACCCAACTGATGATCATTCATTGATCAATAAACTTGATGTAGGGTCAATGACCGATCGTATCAATGTTTCGGTTCTGAATGATGCCTGCACTTATATTTGGATTGATGAAGTAATGCTATTTCATAACTTTAGACGTCATTAAAACGTATCATCATGCCAAAGTTCAAATCAGCTTTATACAGGATGTTTGGTAATATACTGACGATATTCAAGTTACGGTTTCTCAAAACATAAAATAAGACTTCTCGAAAAAAACTACTAGTAAAGAAAATCGAATAAGTTTAGGTGATCAATTCAATATAAAACTTACTGCCGACTCTTACAATCGACATCCAACAATAAATTCCGATTTGATATCTCTTTTGGAAATAGTTACTGGTTTTGAGTTAGAACCACCATTACAGTATCTGTGATTAGTTTGCAAGCATTATGCAATAGCACAACATACGTTTAATAAAGTGTTTGTTTTTACATGCCAAAATAAATTTCACATTTCTATGGTAAACAATTCACAAAATTTATTATGCTCATCTAAATAACCCCTTTCATTTTTGTGCGTATATTATCAAACACCCTATATTTATCAGCATCAGCATAAAGTTAGTAAATCGTTTAAGAGGAAATCCGGGAAGCAAGACATTTGGAAAATAGGTATTTAACAAATCTATTGCTGTCGCGCTGTGCCCTATATGCCCTATGTGCGTGCGATAGAGACAACTGCAGGTTGGACTGATTATACTTATTTAAAATAGACGAAATCACTGTTTCGTAGTCCCCTGTTCCTCCTCCAAAAGTGAACCGATTTTAAAAATTAAAATCGGAAAAAAAAATCATAATAATAATAAGTGCTATGGAATAAAAATCTTTATATTCATTAAAATCAGAAAGATCACTTTGAAACGTCAATTTTAGTGCCTGTTCCTTCGCGACCAAGCTAGGAAAGAAAAGAAAGAAACAAGGCTGGTTGTTTTTTTTAATGATACTTATAAATTACGTCTAAATTGTTACACTTTTGAACGAGTTGGAGCAATTTCAGTCTCAATTCAAGCAATTCAATCTCTATCATATAAATAATCCGATATTTCATAGTAGGCTTTTTTATAATGATTTTGTTTACTGACGTTTTTATAATTTGTTAATTCTCAATTTCTGTACTGGGAGTTTGTTATAAAAGCGTACACCTTGCCCTTTAAGAGGAAATCTGGGCTGCGTTTCGCCCATACAAACGTAGTCCCCTGTTTCCTCTCCGGATAGTGATACTAGAGCGAATATTTTTTTACCATACAATCAACAAGTACCACGGTCATGTCCCTACGTTTAGTTTTTCTCAATAAATAAATTATTATATTCTTATAATAATTTATTTATTACTAGAAACCTTCTAAAGTCACTGAAATTGCAAATTTTTACTGCCCCTTTTCAGACATCCAGCAAACAAAGATCATTGGGCGGTTTTGACCCACTTTTTTTTTTCGCGCACAGTGTTCAAATCACTTTTAAAGTAAAGTATTCAATTCCACTTTTCTAAATATGTAAATTTTTTTTATGTATCTGCTGGAGGAAAAATGTTATGTAACAGTATGTATGTGAGTCTAACTATAATTCTATTAGGCTAAAAACTAAAGATTTTACTGTCAGCATTGTGAAAATGTATGTACAAGCATAAGAAAAATGTTTGTATCGCATAACAGATTGTATGTCTCTCTCGCTCGCACTTTCGACAGGTAGAAAATAACAGTAAGGTATCGAAGTGCGCGTGCGACGCGCCGCCTGCGCCCCACCCGCTCTGACCGCCCCGCAGTCGTACGTCATCCTTCGTTTCGATCTGTGCGTTTAAACTCGTGTTTCCGATTTTTGCATTTTATTGATTACTTGAGCGTGTTTTATGGACCCCTGATTTTGCTTGACGATTGGTTTACATTAACATGGAAAGACAAAATAGTTGCGTGTCGTGTAATCGATCTGTTTTACGTCGACGAAAACACATATTGACAGTTCTCTTTTTGGAAAGACAAAGGGATCTTGTAGATTTATTATTGCAAGAAATAATACCACGTGAGGTAAGTACACTACACTGTCATCGTATGTGTATGACTCGTCGCGTGCTCTTGATTGTACAAATGTTGCTTTGCTCAATGTAATGGCTCATTTTACTTCTTGATAAATGGAGGAATATATATTTTTTTTTTCAATTGTTTCAGATTACTTTTAATGGCTCACGGGCCATGTGCCATGCTTGTTGGTCAAGGTTAGATCGTCGTTTACGGAATCAACCCGTACAAAATGAACAAGTACAAAATATACCAGTACAAGATCAGCCAGTTGAAGAGCAACCAGTGCAAGATCAAGTACAATTGCAGCCTAGTTTTGTTACGCCTAGAGGATATAAGCGAGCATCGAATACAGCGAGACATTGTATTTTTACAAACTGTAGAAATGTAGTGGCCCATAATGTTCCACTATATGCTAAGTTCCAACTCTTACACAATCACAATTTTTATATACCAGAATTAGCTCGGGTTTGCAATGCTCATTTTATGAGGAATGATTGGGTAGACTTGCTCAACACTACATCCCACGAAAACTTTGACAGTACTCATGTTGTTGGTATGATGAATTTATATAAATGGGGTATCGAACAAAGAAGCAACCTTGATTTCGAAAATATTGAAGAAATAGAGGACAATGAATTTCACTTTTGGACGGGACTAACAAAATATCAATTTAATGTTATTTTGAACCAAACGCCTTCACTGGGTGATCGATCAGTTCATCCTGCCACAGTTCTTGGAATTTTTTTAACAAAAATAAGAACCGGTGAACCAGATGAGCGATTAGCCACTAAATTCAATATGTCGAGGAGAACCCTAGAAAGGAAGTTGGCGATAGCAAGAGAATGCTTAAGTAATGATTTTGTTCCACAGCATTTGGGCTTAAATCATATTACTAGGGAAGATGTGGTGGCCAAGAATCTTGCAATTCCAAGCCATTTTTTTGGTGGTAACTATAATGAACCGGCGGCCATTCTGGTATGTGATGGAACATATATTTATCTACAAAAGAGTTCGAATTTCCTTTTCCAGCGCAAAACTTACAGTCTTCATAAGTTTCGGAACTTAGTAAAACCCTTCCTTATAGTATGTACCGACGGCTACATAGTAGATGTTACGGGGCCTTACACTGCGACTACTTCGGACGCAAGCATTATGCGTGACCTGATGCAAGAAGATTCTCCGATTCATGGGTTCTTGAGAGTTAATGATGTTTTTATATTGGATCGTGGATTTCGGGATTCGATTGATAAAATTGAGGAATGCGGGTATAATCCTCACATGCCGCCTACAAGAGTAAGAGGAGAACAACTGACGACACTAGATGCTAATAAATCTAGATTAATAACAATGATCCGGTGGGTAGTGGAAACCATTAACGGCAGATTCAAGAAAGATTTTAAAATCTTCCGCCATGTATATTTTAACGTTGCCATGAGAAACATGATGGTCGACTTCAAAATAACTGCGGCCATAATTAATGCTACTCGCCATCCATATGAGGACCATATGTATGCGGAACAATTCATAAGAATTATAAATGAACGAATGAATGAACCCAATGAGATGGCAGAATATGTGATTAACCATAATTTAAACAGGCAGAGAGTAGCGTTTGTGCGACTCGATGGCAATGATCCGGATTTTGATGACTTTCCTCGGCTTACATTTGACGAATTAATATTGTTTACGTTGGGATCATACCACTTGAGAATCGCAAGATCGTATTGCCACGAGCACATGCGTGAGGATGGTGTATACACTATCGAACTATACCGGCACCAAGAAATGATTGAAAATAAGATATTGATAAGAGGCAGAATACAGTCACGACACGTCCGTGCAAAGCAGTACTACACCTATATTTTAGTAGATCCTACCCATATTGGAAGAAATAGCATCCAACAGTATTACTGCTCGTGTATACACGGCCGTCGCACTGTCGGAAGCTGTGCACATGTTGTAAGCGTCGTATACTTTCTGTCATGGGCCAGGCATCAAGACGTGATAGACGCGCCTGCAGCCTTTTTAGATGAATTAACTATAGATTTTGATAATGCAGAATAAAAATATTATTACCGCAAAATGGATTTTATTTTCGTATTCCTGGAAATTGTTCAAAACAACTGTTTTACAAAGTATTTTTACAGTCAGGCCAATAGTTTTTACTTAGTTCATTATAAAAATGCTATAATAATAATTTAAAAATGCTATAATAATTATTTTAAAAATGCTATAATATTAATTAAAAAAATTTTTTTTGCGGTTCTCCCATATCCTGCAATAATGCGACCCATACCATTAAGTAACATATACATTTAACTACATACCTAGCCCTGTTTCGTTTTTGTGCGCCGTGGGTCATATGTCCGAACAAAATGCCCAATGACCTTTGACGAATATAAATAAAAAAACGAAACGTACAAACATAGCCAAAGCCCTTTTTATTACATATTTGAAAAAAAAAAAATCGGTCTAGTTTTGGAGGAGGAAACAGGGGACTACAAAACAGTGATTTCGTCTATTTTAAATAGGTATAATCAGTCCGACCTGCAGTTGTCTCTATCGCACGCACATAGGGCATATAGGGCACAGCGCGACAGCAATAGATTTGTTAAATACCTATCTTCCAAATGTCTTGCTTCCCGGATTTTCTCTTAAATACATCCTGATTGTATAAATGGTCTTATAAATTGGTACTTAATATCGAAAAGCACATACATACTTAGGTAACATAATCACAAGTCCATTAATCTCTTTCTATCCCCAAAGTAGCTCTGTCTGTCAGTTACGTTTTTATGACTTGGCTAACCGATTTCAATGAAATTTGGTATATAGACAGATTATGACCGGGATTGAGACATATGCTCTTTTTTACCCGACTGCGCAAGAGGAGGGTTATGTTTTTACTTTCATGGACTTTAACTTTTATTTTGATCATTATATAAAGTATGTTTGTTTAATTATCCCTACACTATGTATTAACGCATTTGATATGTTTAATTAAGTTTTGGCTAACAAATATGGATCTTTGACATCTGAAAAATGATGATGTAATATGATGATGAAGCCGCGGGTGGGTCAGCCAGTTACTTATATTAGGTACATCAATTACTTGATTCCCTATTTGGAATAACCTGTATTAGAGGTAGAAATCTTAGCCTCGGCCTAGGCGATGCCTCATTAGACCGGACCCGCAGTTACTGCCTCTCGCAACTAGATTCATATCCATCAAGATCTTATCAGTATCGTAAAGATTAAAGAATGTTAGAAGCCGGCGTGGTTAAACGAGAGATTGCGTTTATGTTTCCTTTCGCAATAATGAGCTATTAACGCTCCATCCCAACGTTACTGGCAGAGGGATCAGAAAACTGAAGTGGCAGTGGCCGGAGTACAGCTTGGCTTAGAGAACTGTTTACAAAACTGTTTCGAAACGGAACTAAGGATTGGGTTGCCATACGTCAGGAATTTTCCGGACATGTGCGGTAACATAGATCTTTGTCCGGAATGCGGGGGGAATCCTAAGCCGTCCGGAATTTCTACAATGGAAGTAGGTAACGAGTAAAATAAAACTTAAAATAAACCAAATATTATGCTTCGTTTATTCACATGCACGATACTATCGACATTAATGTTATATTCATAAGAAAGTCAGGAATTTTCATCAAATGTCAGGAATTTAATCCGGAATTTCGATTTTTTCAATCTGGGAAACCTAACTAAGGATGACTTGCGCAACAATGCCTAAACGTGTTGTCAAATATGCGTCAAATCATACAAATACGTCAAAGGGGCATGCCCACTCTCCCTTGTAAAAAATGCTGTCACTGCACACACTTGAAACTAATTGCTAATGATTCTAGGCTTAGTTAGTAATAAAAGAGCTAAGAAGTTAGTTATAAAAAAGTTTACTATAAAGAGAAAAATCAGTTGTTATTTTTCACAAACACCAGTTTTACATCACTGTATTCAACTACAACTTAAATAGTTTATTATTGTAATTATAACGATTCCTAGATAAATTATGATATTGATAATTACTATCAATTTAATCGTTTAAGCTTTAAGTCAGCAAACAAACAAAAATACGCGAGAAAACAAACGAAACGGCCACAGACACAGATCACAGGAAACGGCTAGTCTAACTTTTTATTAGCTGCAGTAAAATGACGTTTCTAAATGTCATTCCGTAAAATAATGTTGACAGCTTAATCTCAATAGGGATGTGATTCAGTTCACAAAAGTTTACAGAATATCTAATCGTTCCATAGCTGACTCATAATGATCATACTAAATTCTATTTAATATTAATGTAAATAAAAGGCTGTATAAACGTTGATCCTTTTAGACATATACAAGGTAACACTCAAGAAAACGCTCTCTCAACTCTCTCAAGCTGGTAGTACTGGTTTTCGGTTACGGTGCTACGATGACGCTTGACCGCCATTTTGTTTCGGTTGTCATTCGCTCATTCGGCTTCATACTTCTGTTTTGAGTGCATGAATAACTTTGATTTGCCCACTGCGCGTTGTTTTTGTTATCATTATTGTTAAACTTATGTTACGTTGTGTTTGTTTTTCATTACCTGTTTTCGTTACTCGTGTTAGTTTTTTTTTGTTTGATACATTGAAGACATGGATGCTCTGCCGAGCACATCGCAAGATGGAGACACATTTTTATCTCCTAAGAAAAAAAGGCCACGTGTAGCTCTAAGTGCAACTGAAAAACTTTGGTCCAAAACGTTTACAAATATGTGTTTGAAGTGAAATCTTTAGAATCAAACATTGAAGTTCCAAAAACAAGTGAATGCGTTAACAAGGTGGCTGAAGTCTTGGGAATATCCGTCCGCACAGTTTATTCCGTTTTAAAGGAGCACAAGGAGAACGACAGCGAATCACCAAAACCTCCCGAAAAAACGGGCCTAAAACTTACATTTAAAGATAAACTTGATGATTTCACATTCACTGCTCTTAGACGAATTGTACATCAGTTCTTTCATAGAAATGAAATACCCACCATCGCAAAACTTAGTTTACACATGTCGTCACTCATCTTTTTATTATACGTTATGTATGTTTTCTCCCATCCCAATCTATCTATGTATGATGATGATGATGTATGTAATCTTAACCAATTACGTAATAACTTTAATCATTTTTAGGTGCTGCAAGTTGTAAATGATGACCCAGGATTGCCCAACTTCTCGAAAGAGACATTGAGAAAAATTATGAAGCATCTTAATTTCGAATTCGCTACTCGATCACGCAAGAGTGTGCTTATTGATAGACAAGATATCATATCATGGCGCCAGCGCTACCTGCGTTTAATTAAACAATATCGTAGGGAGGGAAAATACATATATTAAGACGAGACCTGGGTCAACGCTGGTACGTGTCAACTCTTAGTTTCTTCTATTTGTTCCCTTTTTGGTTTGAAGTCGAAACTTATGATTCTTTTTTGTTCGACAGCGATTTCGAAAAAGATTAATTAAATAACATTATTATGACGTTTTTGTTTCATTTTGAATGTACCTCCCTATACTTCCACTAAAAAAGATCAATCCTTTAGTATAGTAATAATAATAGGTAAAAAAATACATTACAACTTAATATTAAATCTCAAAAAAAGAAACCAAACTGATTATTCATATATGATTCACTCATTTACATCCCTATTTATTTTTCTTCAAAAACCGGCAACCCACAAAACGTCATTTTACTGCAGCTAATAAAAAGTTAGACCAGTCATAGGGATTGGCATATCGACCATCGACTATTATCCGAAATATCGATTTATCGGCGCAAAATAATCGGTCAAATCGAGCAATCGATTATATTTAATCTCAAGGCGCGCGCGCACAGAAGTGCCATTTTTGACATCGCGCTCCTGTACAATCAACAGACGAGGGCAATTATTCCAGTAAATCAAAATTCAATATTTTAATGCAAAGAAATAATAATCATCTGATTCTGTTGAGTAAATGTTGAATCGAAGTAAAATTGAGTTTATTTCGATTCAACACGAGCGCCACAGATAAATACAAAAATATACCTACCTATTTACTTCTGAAAATCAGATATTTAGTGTGTCAGGGGTAGTAATAAGGTAATAAAATGTACGAAAAATATAAGTACCAATTGTACCCAAGCGAAAAAAAAATGTACTTATTTGTCTTTGGAGATGTTTAATAGAATTCATTATGTATTTCTGTGTTGATTTTGTAAACTTGGATTGAATAGGTAGTCGATATCGATCGATATCGACTATCGTTTGAGTTAGTTCTTAATTCGATGATTTGGGAGGAATAACGAGTGATAGGTGCCTAACTAAAAAATATCTCATGTCTGTGTCATTAACTCGTCTCTGCATGGCCTTATGCAAAAATCGTGCGAAGCTTTAACCTCTCATCTGTTGATCGAATTAAAATCGAGATAATGCTACAGATAAGCCGAGTTATTTTTTTTCCGCTTTTTTTCTCTCCACTGGTTAATCCTAAAGCCATCTAGAAGGTGGCGCTGAGATCAACGGCCCGCCGATTATGATCAAGGTTAGCTGAGAGCGAGAGGATTTAGATCAATTGCGGTGCGTTTATTATTCGCTCGGGCGCTCGCTACCAGCGCGAGTCAAGCATAATACCACCCCCGGGTTAATTAAAGATAAAAAAAAAAGATTTACAAAACGCTCATTGGGAAACAAATATCGTTTTGGTTTCGTACTTCTGAAATCGGTGACCGATTTTTCGTGTCAGTGAAAATACAGTCAAATAAATCGATTGTTTTATTTATGGTCCTTTATCAACAATCGATTATTGTCTCAGAACAACTCTGGCTCAACACTAATGTTTGCAACTGGAGGCAATTTGCTACCATTTCATTTCCTGTCGTTTTCATATTCATTATTATTTTAAAATATTGTAGGATACTTTTCGTGTTAATCGATTGATACGTAGAATAACGAAAAAATTTAACATATTTTTTGGATGAACGCAATTTTTTGTGCAGTTGACAGCATTATATGGGCATGCCCCTTTAAACATGTTTAGTTGCTTAAAACGTTAAGGGGTTGTTGTACAAGCTGGGTTAAAATTCTAACGGGGACAACTTTTTTAAAAGGAAGTACATTCCATAAACACTCACAATGATGTGTAGCGGAGAAAAAGTGGACATGGGCAGGACACATCGCTAGAATGGAAGCGACCCAATGGACTAGAAGAATTCTAGAATGGAGACCCAGAGCAGATACCCTGGGACGCCTGGGACGAGGCCAACCGCCAAATCGCATGGGTGGATAACATTAGACGACACGTAGGACATGACGGATGAGAGGGCACAAGATCGCCAGAGTGGAGAAGAAGGCCTATATCCAAGATTGGAGCACGAAAAGGCCACCATGATGATGATGACAGTACATCATTTAGTGAATATTTTGCATTTGCAATGAATTCATCAATTCCGGTTGTTTACTGTGACTACAAATGTTCTCATACGTGGACCAATAAACTTTTAAACTCGAAACACGAACATTTCGTTGGGGAATAACGATGCTACAGACACACAGACAGATAGACATAACCAACAAACTCAACACCCTCATTTTAGGGCAGATATTTTTTTTATACATTTTACGTTTGAACACGATCTCGCCTGATGGTAAGCGATAATGCAGTCTATGATAGATTACGCTTGCTTAGAAGAAACCTATTCACCCGCGACTTGTAGACACCCAGTTTGTAGTTACCAGAAAAAACAGACTCCGGCAAGCGTCCCACTCTTTGGCGGTGAAAAGAGGTTTAAAAGAGAACAAGATTAGACCATTTTGCACCACTTACCTTCCATTCAAATTCTTTTTTTATTAACCGACTTCAAAGAAGGAGGTTCTTAATCCCGTTGTAGTTTTCTTTAAATATTTTTTACCTCTGACCTCCGTCATATATCAACTGATTTGGAAAATTCATTTTTAATTATATACAATGTGTTTTCTTATGCACGTCATTAATTTAAAAAACAGGAATCGTATCAACTAATTTTAAATGTGGGTTTTACCCTAGCTTGAATATATATTCAGTAATCGATACATTTAAAACAATGTTTAACGCAAATCGTGCGACGATGACGCTTAGTCAGTTTAACAGGCACCTTCTTACATGATGAATAAATAAGATTTGTTTTACTATTTTATACAGGCTATTTCATTGATATTTTAGGAGTTGATGTTAAAGTTATTAAAAAAATAAAATTTTCTATGGTAATTAATTTGAAAAAACCCTATTTTACCACACTACTAGCCTATATTTAGCTTATATTTTTGTTAAAAAGAGACTAGTTTTATATATAAATACTAGTTGTTGCCCACGACTTCGTACGCGTTACACTACTAAATGTGTAGGTAACCTAGAAGTAAAGCTAGACTTGCTGTTGCAACTTGACTTGACCCTATTTTTATCCCATGGGACCTGATTTATGGGATAAAAAGTAGTCTATATATTAATCCAGGTTATAATCTACGTCCATACCAAATTTCATCGAAATTGGTTCAGCCGTTACGACGTGATTAATAACAAACAAACAAACACATAAATAAATAAACAAACATCCAAACGTTCGCATTTATGATCTTAGTGTGATTTAGACACACAAGGTGACGGGCCTCCTGATATTAAGTGGTGGTTATTTATAGCCACCGGGCATTAGACCACTTTCTCATCTCTGGGAAAATATGCCAATACTCTATAGCATTTTCCCATGGCTAGTTTGTCACAGTTCATAATTATAGCGTAGATTGTACCAGTTTTAGACTGGGAGAGCACGTAATGTTTTACCACCTGATTGAGTACCAGGAGAAATAAATTAAGACATAAAATGAACGTGCTCTTGGTTCTATGTATTTCTTTTATTTATTAACTTTAAACTATGTATTAACTTTTAAGGTTAATCTACAATTCTGAGCATTTTGGTTTTCTTTTTGTGTGTACAAATCAATCACACTAATATTATAAATGTGAAAGTTTGGATATTTTTTTTTATTTATAATGTTTGCTACTCAATAACGTCGTAACGGCCGAACCGAATTCGATGAAATTTGGCGTTTACGTAGATTATAACCTCGATAGACATAAGCTTTTATTCCATAAACCATTTTCCATGGGATAAAAAAGGGGTGTCAAGTTGCAACAGCGAGTTTAGCTTTATTTCTAGGTTACATACACATTTAGGAGTGTAACGCGTACGAAGTCACAGGCAAAAGCTAGTAAGTAATATAATTAAGGTACCTATGTAGATAAAGACTTAATATGCCGTTATTTTGTATTCTTGTTTACCACTTTGATATATTGCTATTTTGGTATTTTACTAATGGAAACCACGCTTACAATATGGATCATTAAATCTAAATGAGCCTAATAAAATATATGTAGTCGGATTCAAACCAGCTACCTCGCCAACAATCTGAAATTATCTGAGGAATTACGTCATAGTTATCATAACATAAACGAATGCGTCAAAATGAAATATGATTTTTTGGTTCACTATCAGATAAAGTTACGCGTTAAACTCCCGGGCTATAGTTTATGCGCGCTATAGACTGACGCCATTATGTAGTCTAGACGAACGCCTGATTAGTGCTTATGAGAGGGAAGAATGATTGATAAATAAACCTAACTAAGCGCGAGTCAGACTCGTTTACTAACGGTAAGCTGTAAAAATAATTTAAATGATTATTATTTAATAGTTTTTGTCTCAATATTTTGATGAAGACTTATTTGACTTTTTTATGCTATTTGTGTGAAAACAGGCTTACGGCCCACCTGATGGTAAGCGGTCATCGTTGCCTATTGACACCGGCATTACCCGGGGTATTGTCGATGCATTCCCTAACCTGTAGAAACCTCTTTACAATTCCCTTGAAGCGTGCCATGTCGTAGCCTAATGGGAAACCTCAGATGGTAGCTCATTCCACATCTTGCAAGTATGGGGTAGAAAATGTCGCGTGAAGCGTGTGGTGCGCGATACCCACTTGTCGACGATATGTGGATAAGCTTTATTACGTTGTCTTGTTGCAGTTGGCGAATACTCGTAGCCGGCTCAGACGCAGGAGGTTGTGGGTTCGATTCCCGCCGTGGAACAAATGTTTGTATGATCTACAGATATTTGTTCCGGGTCTGGTTATCTATATAATGTAAGTATGTATTTACAAAAAAAACTCACACATCTATCAGTTATCTGATTCCCATAGTACAAGCTTTGCTTAGCTTTGGGCTAGACGGTGCTGTGTGAAATGTCCAGCATTATTTATTATTATTTATTTCTCTAGGAAGTATTATATTTTTCAACAAACGGCTCCGCACGAATTTCGTAGCAAAATAAATATAGCCTTTAGTACTCGCGGAGTACCATAATATTAGTAAAATATTTTTTCAGAATTGGATCAGTCCAAATCTCTGCCTATTTTCAAAGCCAAGGTATTTCCTTTCTTTGTCTCTAAACTGCTATTTTTTTCATATACCACTTTGAGATGAGCGCAAAGCCGCTGGCGGAAGCTAGTTAAATATATTTAAATGGAAAACTAGTAAAACCAACGCAAAACTTATATTTCCCATTCGATATAACTAAACCTTTACGAAAGCTACAAATTACTTCATAACTTTAACAAAATATGCTAGCTCAAGCCTATCTGAAAGTATGTTTTATGATGTACAGTCAGATTAAAAGATACCTGAGAAATACTTTTTAGGAGTAGTAGAGTTCCTTGTGAAAGGGCTCGCCCGGGGAAGTACTACCACCATACCTATTTCTGCCGCCAAGAAGCATTGATGTGTTTCGGTTTGAAGGGTATGGTTGCCGGTGAAATTATAGGCGCATGAGGCTTTACACCTGTATGCCTCAAGTTGATGAATGCAGGGCAGTGCATCGTAGGGTACGTTTCTAAAGTGGGTGACCTACGAGGCAATAATTTGTTTTAGAATAGAATAGAATAGAATAGAATACTCTTTATTGCACACCAACAAAATTAAAAATACAATAAAAACACACAAAAATTAAGGTAAGTACAATGGGCGGTCTTATCGCTAAAAGCGATCTCTTCCAGACAACCTTTGGATGGACAGGACAAAACAAAATCAAAAAGACGGCGGTGTAAATACGAGTATATTCATAAACTTACATAAACTACCTATACTTACTAATAAACTAAATATATATACATACTTACAAATATAATAATATATACTTATATATAAACTACAATAAAGGAGATAAACATAACGATAAACAAGCAGTGCGTAGACAGAGAAAGGAAATGGTTGTATGTTTTAGGCGATGGTTACCACTTAACATATGTAAGCTTGTTCCATCTCCAGGCCATATAAAACACATACGGGTCAATTTTATGTATGTAGGTACTTTAAATTTGAGCTCATGGGTCTTTTTAGCTTTTTCTCTGTCCTATAGTTCAGAATATCCCCAAATAGAAAAAAAAGCCCTGCATTATTAGTAAAAGTTCAAAAAGTTAAAATGTTAATAAAAAAAAGCAAAATTTAAAAAGTAGCTTATGTCCCAATCTCAGTAACCCAAATTTCACCGAAATCGGTGCAACCGTTTAGTCGTGAAAACGTTACAAAAAGACAGAGTTACTTTCGAATTTATAATATGTCTTAGAATAGTAGGATTAAATTAAATTGTATTTTTAATTATTTCTTCATCTGACTGTACCAAAATTCACCATGGGAAATGGCTAGAGATATGCACCGACTTACGCTACATATTATATGCAACGATACAAGGAGCTTCGGAACATGATATGAACCAGAATGGGGGCAAAGTCTTTGCTAACGAGAATAATGATGAACACATCTGCATATCATTATGCAAGTGTACAAAGAGCTTTGGAATATGATTAATTCCATTGAGAATTATTATGTATGTAGTATGTTGTATCATTTTAAATACGATGATTTTCTTTGATGAAACTTGAGGTAAAATTTGTGATTTCCGGTGACAATTTGTTTTGGTTAATGATTTTATAAAAAGGGAAATGATTTAATAAAAACACTTCATTGTATACTATAAAAATAAATAATTATAAAAAATAGAAGACAAAAAGCATATTTGTACAAATGGTAGTCTTATCGCTTTAAGATCACTATTCGCCCTATTTTTACAACATGGAGATGGAACTCACGCACAATAGCCCTACGATGCATTTCAGTATTCATTTATTCAACACATTATTACATTGCATATCTCAAAAATATATTACAAATGACAATTAACAATAGAAATAAATAAAAAAAAGTGTGTGTACTCATGCACACACGTAAGAAGTTATACTTCTTTGGCGTAACAGAACAAAAATAGCTAAAGTATTGTTTCCGTATGCCACAACCCTTTGTTTGTAGCTAACTTCATCGTGCCACTTTTTGGCTGTCGGTGTGCACGCGCATGAGATAGTTATCAGCTAACTTCATCATGTCGCTTTTTGGCTGTCGGCGTGCGCGAGCATCGTAAAAATTTTACTCTCATAATTATTTCCAAACGCGCCAAAAGAAGTATAACTTCGAAATAAACTAATGCAGAGCATTGATAATACTTGTGATTTATTCAAGAAAAAATATTAAAAGATATAAGGTAAGTCCTTTTTAGGTATACATGTTCAGAATCACCTATATACAAATATATGCGGTGAGTATATACAGCCAATATGTATGCAAATGGAGAGAAAATGTGACCGCTAATTCCCCACTTCAATGCTGTTGATTAAGTGCTCACTTGAAACCTAAGGCTAGTGCATATTCCCTACTTTTCCAAAAATATGTAGTATTTTTCAAACTTTCGCGATCACTGTACTTTATTATTGATTAAAACGGGTATTTATCGCGTATGTACCTTTTTATTTGTTATATATGTATATAATTGGCGTGGTCACGGGTTGACCCGTGAGTCAACCCGTGACCACGCCAATTGCAAAACAGCCGAAACGTCGGTATAACAAATAAAAACGGTACATACGTGATAAATACCCGTTTTAAACAAAAATATGTAATCAAAGCTTTTTCTTACCCTTCTACCTTTACCTAAGAAGAGATTTCTCACTGCAAGAGATTTTACTGAGAAAACTACCGCAATTTATTTCAATCGGATACTATTTTTTTTTTTTTATGTTTCATGAAGATGGATCAAGGTAAAGGCCCACCTGAGTATTAAGTGGTAACCATCGACTATAACAGAGAACTGCCACGTATATCACGCACTTTAGAAATATGCCCTACGTAGCACTGCCCTGCGTCCATCAACTTGAGGCATACAGGTGTAAAGCCTCGTGTGGCTGTAATTTTACCAGCAACCATACCCTTCAAACCGAAACAGCAATGCTGCTTGGCGGCAGAAATAGGTATAATGGTAGTAATGCCCCAGGCGAGCCCTTTCTCAACTCCTCTCCTTTTTTTACTCCTAAAAGGTATCTCTCAGGTATCTCTTCATCTGAATGTACATCAGGAATGCTTTGTGATACGCTCAGGGCAAACCTTCGAAGGCTTATTGAGTGTATTTGTTTTATATATGTATGTGTTAAAAAAATAACATCATCATCGCGTCAGAATCGCGCATAACTGTAAAACGCACTGAAAAGCGCAGTAGGACGGCTCCTCACTTAAAGAAAGAGCTGTTGTTAGTACCCTGATGGAGCAGTGGAAGTTTTATGGCTGATACTATAATGGTATTCTTAAGTTCTTTGGACACCCGTAAAGAGGACTCAATAGAACGTCTAGTAGTGCAAGGCAGAGAGAAGGCAAGAGACCGCGTGGTCGCTCTCCAACGAGATGGTCAGACCTCATCAAGTCTATCACACACTTGACCATGACTGAATGTTCTCGTAATACCTTCAATAGAGCTGAATGGAGATGCATCGCCAGAGCCGCTACTCAAGAGCCAAGACCTGATACAACCACGACCACTCTGCCAAAAGTGCCCGACTAACAAGAAGACTATAATGAGTGCGTGGTCTTCACTCTAGAAACTTTCTGCTCCAACGTTTCCTCGCCTGTATGCACTGAGCTTTATTTCACGCAGCCATCTCAATTTATTTCGCCACTTACAAACTGCATCCTAGATTTCTAGATCGAATGTCGTCTAGATAGGTTAATTGCTTGATTATTACCTAGCCCTACTTTAGTGGAGTCACATTGATTATAATTTATGGGATTTTGGTAGGCAGTAACTTCTATATCTAAAGGTTTGCTGGCAGAAAACTCTTATTAGGGTGAAGCTCGCCTTTTTAAATGTTCTTTTTAACTTTATTGTTTGTTATCTATTTTTGTACAAATAAGAATATTGAATATTTTGTACGAATTAGGAGTAGAATGGGAAAGGGCTCGCCTGGGGAAGTATTATCGCCATATCTATTTCTGATGCCAATCAGCATTGGTGTGTTTCAGTTGCCGATGAAATTACAGGCACATGAGGCTTTACCTATGAGGTTCATGCGTAGGACACTTCTAACGTGCGTGACCTACGAGGCAATTCTCTGTTATAGTTGATGGTTAACACTTAACATCTCAGGTGGGCCATAAGCTTGTTCCATCTCCGTGTAGTAAAAAAAAATATTTAAAAAAAATTGTTAATTCGTTGTTAGGTTAGATTATTTTTGTTTTTGCGTATGTTGAGATGGGTGTGTGGGGTAACAAGAATGCATAAGATAAAGAATGAATATATTAGATGAAGTTTAAAAGTAGTGTCACTGATAGAAAAATTGAGGAGTAGGTAAGAGGCTAGCGTGGTATGGGCATGTCATGCGTAGGAAGAAAATCATATGATTAAAAGAGCGTTAGATATGAGTGTGGATGGATATAGGAGTAGAGGAAGGCCGAAGAAGAGATAGATGGACTGTGTGAAAAATGATATGAGTAGGAGGGAAGTGATAACGGAGATGTCGGCTGATAGAGAGATGTGGAGGAGGAATACATGTTGTTCCGACCCCGCGTAACGTGGGGAAAGGGCTGGAAGAAGAGGTCAGATTATTTTTGTATAGTGTTGGTTGACTTGATAATAATTGATTACAATAACAATAATTTGCGTTATATTTATGACGACCTCCGTGGTGCAGTGGGCGAATAGCCGGCTAAGACGCAGGAGGTAGCGGGTTCGATTTCCGCCACGGAACAAATGTTTGCATGATCTACAGATATTTGTTCCGGGTCTGGTTGTTCCTCTATATATTATAAGTAAGTATTTACAAAAAAAAATGTATATAAGTATTCTATCAGTTACCTGGTTCCCACAGTGCAAATTCTGCTTAGTTTGGGGCTAGATAGCGCTGTGTGAAACGTCCAGCAATATTTAAATATTTATATTTATTTATTTATACGGTGAAGGAGAACGGCATAACTTTGAACCAAAAACTCCCAAAATTTGTAAACAATCTGTTTTGTTATGTACGACATTAATATAAAACACACATCCGGGATCGTATTAACTGATTTAGATACCGGTAGCTTGAATATTTATCCGGTAATCGATACATTTCCAATAAATAATTTTATACGTAAATCGGCGGTGCCTTTGCTACGATACCGCTTAGTCAGTTTAACAGTGTACAAGTAGTACTATTACAGTTTAATACTGTATATAGATCTAGAAAATGGCGATGAAATTATATGCACATATTGACCAGAAATAAATCCCACCATTTCTCTATATTTATCACAACGAATATTAAATCAGCGCTATCAAGCGTTAATTAATCTCGGCTCAGTATTAATCTTATGAACTAGACTTCAAGCGCTTTCTATACTTTCATTGCCCCGACTATAAATAATAACATTCATAGTGCAGGCATTCAAATTACAGTAAGCGCCATGTTGTTATGCACTTATTATATACTAGCTGACCAAACCGCAGCTTCACACGCGTGTTTTCAATAAAAACATTACCCTCCTTCTGCGCAGTTGTGTAAAAAGTAGCCTATCAAAAAAAAAGTATAAGTATATTATGCATAAGTACAAGTATAGATGACGACCTCCGTGGCGCCGTGGGCGAAGAGCCGGGTGAGAAGCAGGAGGTTTCGGATTCGATTCACGTCGCGGAACAGATGTTTGTATGTTCTACAGATATTTGTTCCGGGTCTGGGTGTTTTTCTATTTTTTGTATGTGTATACAAAAAAAAAGTTATCGGGTTCCTCTAATACAGGCTTCACTTAGTTTGGGGCTAGATAGCGCTGTATGAAATGTTTTTTTATATAATATTTTTTTATTCATTATTTACATTACATTGATTCTTATTAGGAAATATTTTTTTGGTTATATAATTATTATAAGTACCTAAGTACGGGATTTATCTCGTAAACGTACCAAAATACCCCAAATATTTGTCTTGCAAATATTTGTTCCGCGAGGATAATCGAACCCGCAACCTACAATTGTGATTATAAAATGCAGTACGCATGCATACTAAAAAAGCGCGTACTGTACCCATGCACACTTTCGCACCTGTACATAGTGATGTTACTAATAAGTTAATCGATTTGGAATCGAATAGAAAATCGATATACGTACGTATCGACTATCGCTGATATTTAATTTGCTATCTTCAGTAACGATTAATCATAGTGTTAAGTAACTTTGGTAGTAGTAACGACATCTTAGGATCCAGGTATTAGTAGTAGGTACCGGGGTAACGGCATGACGCCACTTGCCGTCACGCTTATTGATCGAGCGAAGCGAGATTTCCCAATCAACTTGGGCAAATCGGCATTGTAGTGTTACGCCGAGGCTGTTAAACAATGAGTAATAATCGAACCTTCTCGAACGCTTTTGTCTTGCTGTGTTATTGTTGCTATTGTTTGTGGTTTCGCAGAATGGGGAATGGCCATTGTGTCGAGGGACCGACCCTTTCCTGGAAGGATCGACATCGTTCTCGAAGAATCGAAATGCGTGCGATATAAATAGGCCGGAGAGATGGCCGGTCAGTCTCAGTGGGTCAGTGAGTCTCAGTGAGGCCCTGGAGGACTGACGTGGACAAGGGTCTCGCGTGAACAGTAGTTGCTCGTCAGTCAGTCTGGATTAAGCTATACGTGCGAACATTTCGGTGACTTTAAGTGGTGCAACAGTGGTGTGAATTAGCGTGTTGTGATTACGTGTGACCAAGTTCGTGTATACATCGTTTAGTGTTAAATAAAAGTGTTATTTTGGTAGAACCGATTCCCATTATTTTATCCCGAACCCTCAGCTCGTAACAGTATGTATGTATGTTTGTTTGTCCGAAGATAACTTTTGTAGCGTTTATCCGATCATCATGAAATTTGGTATATAGGTAGGCAGTGATGGCACATTTTGGTATGACTGAATGAGCTAAAAATATTGGGGGATTATTGAGATATTGCGGTTCAAGAGGGGTAAAAAAATATGAAAATGAGACTATTACGTCAAGTGGGACGTCAAATGAAAGGTCTTTATTAGTAAATTTGAACCCCATTTATAGTTTAATTATTGTAGTTTTTGAGTTATTATCCAGAATAAAAACAAAACTTTAACAAAATTCTCAGGGTACACCAGTGACCCCACAATGCTGAAATTTGGTATTCGTGTAGCTTTAGTGACACAAATTTAGGCAAACGTCTGAAATCCAGAATAACTGCCATTTGTACCAAAAAAAAAACAATTAACAAGAACCCCCGTTACATCTAATTTGAATGAAACTGTAGGTCAAATAGATTGGTTATGCATTTCGTGGCACCAATTTATTAGTCAAAGATTAAAGCCGCCATGCATAAAGATCACTAAACGTATTTCGCGACTAAACATGTTTAAATTTGAACTATTTGTATGATTTGACAACTCCTTAAATCATATTTAGCCACTAAATTGGTTTAGGCATCGTTGTGCAAGTCGCCCTAAGAATAATATTTATTTTGGGGGATTCGCGAGATCTCAGTTTGGGGCGAACCACTAGTTTATGCATAGATTATAAACGATTTTCTACAATCATAAATTATTTCTATAATTATCAATTTAGATGTTTCGCATCTGCCGTCGCCATCGTCCCGTGAGGGCCAGCTTTTTTTTATCACACTGTAATCAAAATTATCACGGCTGATTCACATACGGTTTCTAAGAGTTTCTTACGAATACTTGGTTTAATTAAAGCCAAGGGTTTAACATTAGCGGTCATAATATAACCCCAATCTTATTCTCTGTCTATTGGACTCCTTGAATAGATGAATAATAGTTGACCTATATTGACGACGACCTCTGTGGCGCAGTGGGCGACTAGCCGGCTGAGATGGAGGAGATAGCAGGTTCGATTCCCGCTGCGGGACAAATGTTTGCATGGTCTTATGCATAATTATTACATGTATTTACAAAAAAAACCTATTAGGTATTTGGATCCCATAGTACAAGCTTTGCTTGGTTTGGGGCTAGATAGCTTGTGATATTTACATGACTAAAATACAGAAGAAACAGTTGAAGCATCTGGTATTTCACAGTAAAATTATTACATCTAAAGACCGTTGCAAACGATCTGTAGATAGTTCAACTGCTTCAGATACTCAGTACTCAATCGTTTATTGTATTCCACAATGTAATCTTATTCTATCGTGTCAATGGTTAATCCATAATTATTTCTATGTTCGAAACTAAATTGACTTTGAGTAGAACCTGGCCACGTCTATTCCAGTGTTGGTAGCCTTGTTAAGGTTACCAACATTTGGTGCAGGTTGTAAGGCACAGAGGACAGTTAAGCAAATGAGGCATGGTCTGGAGGGGGTGCCCACAATCACAGCTAGTAAGTGATGTGCTCGCATTCCCCACCTACAGAGGTTTTTTGTATAATTTAATAATAGGTGGTAATTAATAGGTACATGATCATGATGGACCCTGTTGGGCACAACAATATTTTGGAGATCACTACCAGGCGGCACTGTCCCCAAGATACTGGCTGCATTGCCTCGCTGAAGTTTTCTTTCGCAATTTTTCCATCTCACCGTCATAGAATGATGGCCGCTTTTTATAAAACTCTGGTTTTTATAATTATGCAGTACCAGGCATACCCAGATAAGTGATGTTTCTCCACAACTATGTATAATTGCTGTGTTCTAGTATCTGTGAAGATATAAATGCGTTGCAAGAATATATACTTAAGTCAAATTGAAAAACACAAAAGTCTGTTTGCCAGAATAAACTGAAAAGTGAATCGACCGAACCATAGATTTTGACGTTTTTCAGTGCAGTACTTTTGCATTTTTTTTATACCACCTGGAAATGGAACAAGCTACGGCCCACCGGATGTTAAGTGGTAACCATCACCTATAACAAAGTATTACCTCGTAAGTCACGCACCTTAGAAACGTGCCCTACGACACACTGCGTCCATCAATTTGAGGCACAGCAATGCTGCTTCGTGGAAGAAATAGGTATGGTAGGACATCCCTGGGTGATTTTTTTGCTTATGGAAAATAATTTACGTCTATAAATTACGACTTTATTCATCCCCATAGTGGTAATTATCGGTTCTCTGTACCGTGAAGTTATCACACAAGGGCAAGTCCATGCATATGGCACGTAAACGTAAACGTAAACATTACATTTGATTTGATACATGCCCACTTTTCGCAAAAAAATAAGGCATTCACGTGACAGGTTGCAAGCCCATCGTCGCTTATTGAAATACAAACTCATATGCCTTCGAGTTTTTAATATAGTAAGTTATAATGTATCACAAAGTAAATTAAACATTTAATAAGAAAAAGAAATGAAAGTTAAAGGAAAAAAAGCACAGAACTGAATTAAGTTAACACAGAAGCGACTGAAGGTCGTGTTTTGAAAGTATTGTAGACTAGCAAATAAATAAATAGATATCGCTGGACATTTCACACAGCGCTATCTAGCCCCAAACAAAGCAGAGCTTGTACTATGGGAGCCAGATAACTGATAGAAAACTTATATATTTTTTTGTAAATACATACTTATAATGATATAAAGAAAAACACCCAGACACGGAACAAATATCTGTAGATCATGCAAACATTTGTTCCGTGGCGGGAATCGAACCCGCTACCTCCTGCGTCTCAGCCGGTTATACGCCCACTGCACCAAGGAGGCAGTCTACAATATGTCTACAGACTCAAAAGACTTATTGTAAGACTCAACCATACGTTTGACGGGAACGCGTAGTCCCGAGTCCATGCGGCACGTGCCAATTGCGAACAGAGAACGGGAGCGAACTGTTCTTAGATTGCATGGTCTGGGAACCACATAACACAACTTTTTCACTATTTCGATGCACTCAAAGTTGTTATGAACTTATGAATTATGTGTGTACCTATTTGGGACAATGTGGTCTAAGATGAAGCACGAAGATCTAGAAGACACTTATTCACTCTTATCTTAAAAAGACCCGATTTGTAGTCTTCAGGAAAAACAGACGACGGTAAAGTGTTCCATACCGCTATACGCATTATAACGCAGAACCGAAACGGTGAGCGCACCTATTATATTGTTACGCCGAGGCTGTTAAACAATGAGTAATAATCGAACCTTCTCGAACGCTTTTGTCTTGCTGTGTTATTGTTGCTATTGTTTGTGGTTTCGCAGAATGGGGAGTGGCCATTGTGTCGAGGGACCGACCCTTTCCTGGAAGGATCGACATCGTTCTCGAACAATCGAAATGTGTGCGATATAAATAGGCCGGAGAGATGGCCGGATAGTCAGTCTGAGTCTCAGTGAGTGAGTGAGTCTCAGCGAGGCCCTGGAGGACTGACGTGGAGAAAGGCCTCGCGTGAACAGTAGTTGCTCGCGAGTCAGTCTGGATTCAGCTATACGTGTGAACATTTCGGTGACTTTAAGTGGTGCAACTGTGGTGTGAATTAGTGTGTTGTGATTACGTGTGACCAAGTTCGTGTATTCATCGTTTAGTGCTGAATAAAAGTGTTATTTTGGTTAGATCGATTCCCATTATTTTATCCCGAACTCTCAGCTCGTAACAATATTAATCTATTAGTGAACTGCTGGGATTCAAACCAACAACATCCTAATCAGAAATCGGGGTACATCCCACTAGGCCACCACGACTATAGTACGTTATTTATTTTATAGAAACCATTACTATTTGGTATGATAAACCAGATTTTTTACCAGTAACCTAACCCCATATTTCAATGGAGGTATGATTTCAGGAAGCATTACGTACAAAAAGTACAAATATTTACATCCGGCTATGCGCGTGCGCATCTGGTGGTTCAAATATAACGTTTGATTGCAGGTAGGTAATTTTTCATCCATATAGGGAACATTAAGCTGGTGCGTTCATCTATAAATTGAATATTTATACAGTGTCCAAAATATCTCCGTATCCGGAGACAAAAGTCTATGATCAGCGTATACCAATCTTCTTCTTCATCGTGTCGATTTGCATGCTATGAAGAGAGCTATGCTTGGCTGTGCTTGCTCTACTGATCGAATCATAAATAAGAAGATTCGTAGACAAACCAAACTCACTGAAACCCAGAGGATTTGCAAGCTGAATGAAGCGAGACACAACAGATATAAAGAAATTAAAACAAACAAATAAAAGTAAGCATAATGGGCGGTCTTATCGCTTAATAAATCGATATCTTCTAGACAACCTTTCGATGCCGAGGATCATTGCTTAATGGAAGATTGGCCGAGGTTTAAAAAGAATATACATGAATGTATATTAATATATGCTGAAGTGGCAGTGAGAGGGCACATAACTCTAAGGAAAGTGTCTGGGACTCTCTTTAATAACTTGATTTTTAGCTAAATTGGGAATTAATATCACTTTATATCTACTATTATTTTTATTTTATCCAGCCTCCATCGCGCACATTTATGTAAAGCGCACCTGTCTGTTACGCAATTTTGTTGTTTTTAGGGTTCCGCACCTCAAAAGGTAAAAAAGGAACCCTTATAAGATCACTTTCTTGTCCGTCTGTCCGTGTGCCACCACCGATTTTGTAAGGAACGGATAGACCTAGCAAATTGAAATTTATACAAGATACTGAGATCAGTAGTCTCTATTAAGTGTATAAAACCAAGGTCCTGAGTCAACACAATAAAAAGATATGGGCAAATTTAGATTTTCGCGAAAACTTGTAAGTAACAAAATGTACCTTAATTTTCAACATTATTATTTTTCGGAATTTTCCCTTTCCTCGTGCGTAAACTTGCTTTTAACCAAAATTGACAATTCTAGGTCAACCGGAAGTGCCCTATAGGGTTTGGGTCGAATACCTATATGGTAGTTCCCGTTGACCTGGAGTCACGAAATTTTGAAAAAAGCAAGGTGCAGCATAAATAAGCAGCATAAATAAATGAAAAATTCCCCATACATACATAGTTGACGGCTATTAAGATAGTCCTCTGAGTTGTATGGGCGCTCATACAATTTAGAGGGCAATGGGTAGGTACGGAACCTTCGGCGCTCGAGTTCGACTCACACTTGACCGGTTTTTTGTTCAAAGTATGACTACTGCTGTCCAACTACCTCTACAAAATAGTCAAGCCGATGATGGTCTGCTTTGTAGTCGATGATGACCCTTGTCCATCACTCTGAGTCTGCCCTGTTTCAGTTTTTCGTCATCAGTATTAGCTTTAGTTACTTCGTAATTTCATAGATCATTAGTACCATACAAATGAACTGTCAATCATTACGCCAGACCAATTCGTCGTAATCAAAATGGTAACAGTAGATTAAGTACATAATGGTTTCCTCTAGGGCGAGGCTTGATGGACAGGAGTGAAGTAATCAAATGAACTTCTGATCAAACTTTGAAGTATTACGTACCTAACGCATTGATAAGGAATATTACTACGAGGTCTTAATAACATAGGGTATTACCACTTAGGAGTTTTTAAATACGCGCCAAAAAGTGTTTTTTTCTATTGTTGTATTAACTATTCTAGGATTTAACATCTATCAATTGAATGAATGAGGGGATATCAATGATAGAAGACCTTTATCCTACAGCAGGACTCAAAAGGCTGAAAAAAGAATTGAATAAATAAACTGAATAAATATTATTATCAGCCACTTCTGTCCCACTACTGGGCAAAGGCCTCCCCCCCCATTCCTTCCAACCATTTCGATCCCGTGCCAAATCTGCCCAGTCCTCTACTATTACATAAGCCTGTTGTGTCCCACTGCAGGGCAAAGGCCTCCCTTCTCTCTTTCCACTCGTCTGTTGTTCGCAAGTAAAGGTCAATCCTTGAGGGTAGGGGTTTAGCTCATCCCGCCACCTTCGCCTGGGCCTTCCACGCGGACGTCGTCCGTTGTTTGGGACCCATTCTGTGGTGGTCTTCGCCCACATTGTGTCTGCTATACGACACACGTATCCGGCCCAAATTGAGTTTTCCAGTCTTCAAGGAATAAATAAATTACAAAAAACAATTAAAAAAAAACATGTTTTTTTATCCAGCCCACTGATGTCCCACTGCTGGGCAAAGGCCTCCCCCTCATCTCCCTTTATAAAAATACAGGGTGTTTGGTAATATACTAACGATATTCAAGCGACTTTTTCTCAAAACATAAAAAAGTCTTCTCGAAAAAAACTACTTACTAGTTATATTATCAAATTTTAAAGAAAATCGACTAAGTTTAGGTGAATAATTAAATAAAAATTACTGCCTACTCTTGCAATCGACATCCAAAAATAAAGGCCGATTTGATATCTCTTTCGGAAATGGCTGCGGGTAATGGGTTAGAAAGGGACAACAAGAGTTATCTCGGTTCGTCACCAATACGGTATCAGTGGTTAGATGGCAAGCATTATGCAATAGCACAACATAAGTTTAATAAAGTGTATGTTTTTACATGCCAAACACATTTCTATAGTAATAATTTCACAAATTTATTTATTATGCTCATCAAATTAACCCCTTTCATTATTGTGCGTATATTATCAAACACCCTATATTCTTTATTAAACCTTACAACAAATGAGAGGACAATGTTTGACCACAATATTACCTGTTGGTCCGTGATGGAACACGAAGATCTAGAGTATTCATTCTCACCTATTTTTCACTTTACATTTTTAATCGTTACTTAAAAATAGAATATTGTAGAAGTAGCAATTACAAATTCAAACAATCAAGTTCAATACCACAAACATCTTTATTATATAACGGTACCGATTGTTCAGGCTGGGCCGAGTTGATAAATTCACTGATTTACGACTAATCCAGCCTACGCCGCCTTTATCATCATTTCGGATCTTGTATCTTGTAAGCTTCGTCGTAACGCGTTGATGTATGAATTTGTATTACACGATGTATTTTGTATAATAAGGTTTTGATCCTATATATTTATCTATTCGACCGATAATAATAATTATCAGTTTTATTTGAGACAAGTTCGCGATTCCCATTCGATAAAGGTTGCTGGATGCTGTTGGATGCAGGCCGCATAAGATTGGTCGCTCTGAACATCAGTGGAGGAGGCTTTTGTGATGATGAATTCGGGACCCGTTTTTTAAGAATTAAGAATCCCATAAAATATATCATATCAAGACGTTTATAATGAAACATATCTTTATTTGAAGTACAATAGGCGGGGTTAGTGCTGTAAGTATTTTCTGTTGGCCAAGCTTAGATGTAGCAATAATAATTTTGTCTCCAACTCCTACCATGTTACTTTTATGAGACGACAATTTACTAGCTTCTATCAGCAGCTTCTCAATAAAAGCCTATATCTCAACCGGTCATATTTATGTACTTAACAAATTTCATCGAAATTGGTTCAGCAGTTACGACGTGAAAGCGTCACAAACAAATAAAAAAACTCACTTTCGCATATTTATGTATCCTATAATAATGAATAACTGTTTTGGTACAATATTTATCAAGAGACTTCCTGCTCTAGACATCAGAATATTAAATTAACCTAAGTGTCCCAAACCAATTAATTTACTCGCCAATTCACCAACAAATTAAACTAAAAGCCTACAATAAAAATGAATTCGTTGCACAAGACAAATAAGTGTCAATCAGTAAATAATTAATAAAAAATTGCAATTATTCAACTTAAACTTGAGATTTACTTTCGCAATACTTTCACTTCGCAAATCAATTATGAGATTGCTTTACTCAATCATAGAACGAATTAAGTTCGTTGACGGACTGACAGACTTCTGTTTTTTGTAGCTGATTTTTTGTGTGTGGATAGTCTTGATTTGTTGATGGTATAGCGAAAGCTCTAGTCACCTTATAAAAATAAAATATTTGTTATCATTTGAATTTTAATAGGTAAGTATAGAATTCGTTCTGTATAAATAAGGTCAGCTTTATGTTTTGTAAGTTTTTTAAACTATTGTAATAAGTTACTAACCGCCTTTAGTAATAGAAAGAGTATACAATTATTTGCAATAATATACAGAAGAAACAGTTGAACATCATCTAAAGACCAACGAACGATCTATAGATAGCTCAACTGCTCCAGATCACTACCAGGCGCAAGTGTCCCTAAGACACTGACTGCATTGCCTCGCTGAATTGCTTATGCGTTGACCCAGATAAGCGCCAGCTCTTAGATCACACGTCAAGAATTTTGAAAACGCAATGGGCCCCGGTACCCCATGGACCCAGGGTCTGGACTCCAAATGGCTCAAATACGTAAGTTCTGTCCAGACGTTCTGCGCCGCTTGAAGGTTAAAAAAAGTTATTGAATTAATTGTTGACGACATTTGAAAATCCAAAAAGCTTCTTTGATAAAGCTAGTTAACAGTTCCAATGTTTGGTCGAACGAAACCCATCGTGAAACAAAACACTATGTAGTAATTTAGGGGAATATATTTTCCGCCTTATATTACTATATTAGTATCGTAGTATACTTTCATACTAATACTCGTTTATTCAAACCGTATCTAGGGATAATAAATAAATAAATATTGCTGGACATTTCACACAGCGCTATCTAACCCCAAACTAAGCAGAGCTTGTACTATGGGAACCAGATAACTGATAGAATACTTATATACTTTTTTTTGTAAATACATACTTATCATATATAGAAAAACATCCAGACCCAGAACAAATATCTGTAGATCATGCAAACATTTGTTCCGTGGCGAGAATTGAACCCGCTACCTCCCAGCCGGCTATTCGCCCACTGCGCACGGAGGTAGTTAATACAATATAACACTTGGTTACGTCAATAATAGTACTTTTTTAATTACTTGTCTTTATCTAAACAGCTCATCGCACCATGATTTAAGAGGTGCCAGAAACAGACAAGCATTCCGCATAGGTACATTTTCATTTATGCATCTAAATACTGATTAACTATTGGTTCGCCCCGAACTAAGATCTCGCGAATCCCCCAAAATAAATATTATTCTTAGGGCGACTTGCACAACGATGCCTAAACGTATTTAGTGGCTAAATATGATTTAAGGAATTGTGAATTCATACAAATAGTTCAAATTTAAACATGTTTTGTCGCTAAATACGTTTAGTGATCTTTATGCATGCCGGCTTTAATCTTTGACTAATAAATTGGTGCCACGAAATGCATAACCAACCTACTTGACCTACAGTTTCATTCAAATTAGATGTAACGGGGGTTCTTGTAAATTGGTTATATTTTTATTTGGGGTACAAATGGCAGTTATTCTGGATTTCAGACTTTTGCCTATATTTGTGTCACTAAAGCTACACGAATACCAAATTTCAGCATTGTGCGGTCACTGGTGTACCCTGTGAATTTTGTCAAAGTTTTGTTTTTATTATGGCTAATAACTCAAAAACTATATAAACTAAACTGAAAATAAAACTGGGTTCAAATTTACTAATGAAGACCTTTCGTTTGACGTTCAATTTGACCTAATAGTCTCATTTTCATTTTTTTTTTACCTCTCTTGAACCGCAATATCTCAACAACCCCCAATATTTTTAGCTCATTGAGTCATACCAAAATTGTGCCATCACTACCTACCTATATATCAAATTTCATGATGATCGGATAAACGCTAGGAAAGTTATCCTCCGACCTACAAACATACATACATACAACGCCGATTTGCCTAAGTTGATTTGGAGATCACGCTTCGCTCGATCAATAAGTATGTAGGTACTTAAGATTATAGCTGCTGTAGAGGGGCATTGTCAAAAAATGTATGTTTGTTTGTCCGAGGATAACTTTCGAAGCGTTTATCCGATCATCGTGAAATTTGGTATATAGGTGATGGCACAATTTTAGTGTGACTCAATGAGTTAAAAATGTTGAAGGGTTGAGATATTGGGGTTCAAGAGGGGTAACAAAAACAAAATGAGACTATCCGGTCATGTGGTACGTCTAATAAAAGGTCTTTGTAAGTTCATTTCGACCCCGTTTTTATTTTTAGTTTAAATCTTGTAATTTTTAGTTATTAGCCATAATATAAACTGACCTTTGGCAAAATTCACAGGGTACACCAGTGACCCCACAATGCTGTAATTTGGTATGCGTGTAGCTTAAATATTACAAATATAGGCAAAAGTCTGAATTACAGAAAAACTGCATTTTGTACCCCAAAAAGAGTAACCAGTTTACATGAACTTACATTACCTGTAATTTGAATGAAACTGTAGGTCAAGTTATTTGGTTAGTTATTTCGTGGCACTATTTTGATAGTCAAAGATTACGAATACATTTTTTTGTTTTTATGGGAGACTCGCGAGATCTCAGTTCGGGGCGAACCACTAGTATAATGTCAAATCGTAGCTGCTGTAAAAGGGCATTGTCATCTTACCTAATTAAAGACTAACAAAAAAATATATATACCTACCTACTATCAATTATTTTCCTGTGAAAAGGAGTAATCCTTGAGAGCTTCTGTCATGCTATAGTAGCTTTTCTTAATTAATATTAACAGTTCCAATATTTTAGAATATTGTGTCAAATATGAGAGTTTTTTTTGTGTCTGAGATGTTCTTAGAAGTTCGCCTATGCGCTGTTATTGAGTGGTTACGATATAGCGCATACAAATGAGCGTTAGATATGACAGAGTAAATTGCAAGTAACTATCAGTATTGTAAAGTCTTCCCACAACAAAAAATAATGCTGTCTCAATTATTGTCTCTACCAGTTTTTGTTCTTGACAGAATTGATGAGAAAAACTTGAAGGTAGTTCAATAATAAAACTAATCCACGTCTTGACAGCAATGTCTTCACATAGTAATTGCTTATAGTCCCACCATCTTGTATGTTCAATTAGCAGCCTCGATAGTGTCTGCTGAATAGCCGCGTCGTATCTAGATTTCTACTTGTAATTCGTTCCGATTTGGTCCACCTGAAGAAATAAGTTGGTGGCACTCTTCTTTATCGACAACGCAATAATGGCCGGTTTCTACAAACGTAGTAAACAGCCAACGACATGTTTTTCTTTAAAAATATATCTAAATTTACACTTACAACTTAATAACAACTTTTTAACAAGAAAGGTTAACTATGTGTGTAGTAACCGGCCATAAGTCAACCTCTAAAAACAGAAAAGTCTTTTTCTTTTTTCGTGTCCATAGCTTACAACAATTTAAATTCAAAGTCATAGGCCGGATTGCACAACGCTTCATAAACGTATTTAGCGACTAAACATGAACTCGACATATTTGTATGATTTGACAACTCTTTAAATCACCTCTGAGTAATCGTTATCCAGATAAAAAATGTATACGTCTTGTGTTTTGACATAAAAACAGATACAGAGAGAATGATTTTTATCCGTCAATTAAAGTTACTAGTGAAAGAGGCACGTACTCAAAAACAAAGCCCATATTCAATCTACGTCACCATCATAATCAGTTATAGGATGTCCACTGCTGGACATAGGCTTCCCCCATAAATTTCTAGAGAACGATCTTGTGTGGACTGCACCCAATAGCTCCCAGAAATCTTGTCATCTTCGTACAAAGTGGAGGAGTTATACATAAGTCTGCGATTTCCAGTGTGCCGTCTCAATTCGAGATTATTTCTGCCTCAACGGCAGTTCTTTGAGCTATGTGCCCCGCCCAATACCACCTCAACTTGCTAATTCCCGCTGAGTTACTTTAGAAGTACTAAAGATCACCTGGCTTTCAAATTCTATCTCGTTGTGAAGCGCCAAGCTTAGATTACAAGGGAAAATTAAAGTGACATTTTATTTATTGACATAAGTTAAGAGCTAGTTAAAAAACTGTGATTCAGGTGCCAGTTTCTCCTATCATATATTTATATTTACTTATTGGAAAACCAACACCTAAGTATACATAATATGAAACTAATAAATAAAAGAAAGCAATTAACAGGTTTAACGACTAAACAACACAACAACACTCCCGGGGGGGTTTGGGCGTCCCCGCAGTCTCCCCGCCTAGTACCCCTGAGGTGCAGCTTCATACCGGTTGTCCCAGGGTCTGTAGAGCAGTGCCGCGTTCTACTGCCTTACTCCTCACCAACTACACTCAACTTAGAATAGCTTCTTTCTAGGCAAGCGTGCTCCAACCTCGATCACACCTTCACTTACCATCAGGTGAGGTAACAAAACAACAGATTAAAACAAAATGTGAAGTAAACAATAAAAAAAACGAAACAAAGTGGTTATAAATAAATATGTAAGTTTATGTAAAAGCTATGTATGTCAAAAGTATACTTGTCATGCCAAAAAATTATCTGTTCAGCCGCAGTCTAGCTGAACTGACACTTGTACAGATACATCTAGATCTAATCGCTTACTCAGCTTATCAAAGTTGATCAAAGCCACAGAAATTAATTTTGCCCTATTTGAATATACGCATAACCTCTCTAGAACTCGCTTAGCGACCTCAATTCTTCATATGAGGCCACAAAGAATCAAAATGATTATCAACTTTAAAAAACATAATCGTGTACCTTAACAGGGGTTGCCATGCCTATGGTAAAAACTCGATTTATCAGTATTGAAGCTTGTATTTTTCACTTGGAAGACAACAATGGGACTTGAGGGAAGGGGGTGGGGGTACAATTATGGGAGGCTGGTAGACATGTTTATAACAAACAATTTACGTGTTAGGAGAAAATAAAACTTGACTAAAATGCTGCTTTATCATGTAAGCCATTTATTCCACAGTGTCAATTTCTATAGCATCTCTGAATTCCTGCTATTGCTGTTTTTTAAAATTAATGTTTTTGATGATGTACCTAAGGTTGTACGGAAGAAATCACTATAAGATAAAACCGCCAATTAATGTTACTAGTAATTTAAACCAATACTTTGTAATTAGTGGTATGTACAATAACGAGTTATTTAATTATTATTTAAGTATTTAGGTCTGATAATATTTATTAATGCGTGCGTAAGTGTCTGATTTTCGATTAAGCTATTGTAGTAAAAAAATATAAAAATCAAAAACAAAATATACAATTATTTTAAGCAATTATGTAGCTCATATAAGGAAGGACACACCACTAAAGGTATATTAAAACATATAACTAAACAGGGTTTTTGAGAGCATGCCTGTGACTGCAATGTCTGGTGTACGGGCAGTCTACTCTGCCATCTATCATTGCTAAGACGGTGTTAGCGCTGGTCCGCAGCCTGCACCAGGGACGCGGCTCGCTTGCGCATGACGATGTAGGGGTGTAAAGACTCTTGATTTCTTTTTAAGCCAGCACTGTGGGGTCACTGATGTACCCTGTGCATTTCGTCAAATTTCAGTTTTTATTATGGCTAACAACTTAAAACCTAAAAGGTTTAAACTAAAAATAAAAACGGGATCGAAATGTACTCATAAAGACCTCTCATTAAATGTATCCCTTTTGAACCTCAATATCTCAACCCTCCCTCCTCCCCTCTGACATACATGATAAATAAATAATAAATAACAAATGTTAACAAATTAAAAAAACAAATGTCTATCAAAAATTATAGAAATACATTTTTTGTGAAACATTCTGAGTGATCTGGTTATAGCGCCATTTTAGGCCTTAGCAAGTTTTTGCAGTGATGAGTCACAAGTCAACGCTCGGCTCGGCAGAGGCTTTGACGGATTTTTTAAAGCCTTTTAAGTTCGCAGCGAATGTAGAAATTATTATTTACATTAATCGGACCAAGATTAGGATCCAATTTCGGTATTTATGGAGATTGAAAATAAATTTAAAACAGATTTATTTTGGATGCATTGTTGCATTTTTGTGGATTCGATGTATTTTCATCACCATCATCATGATTGTTATTTTTTTATTATTATTTTTAACCTGTCTTGTCCCACTGCAGGGCAAAGGCCTCCCTTCCCTCTTTCCAGTTTTTTCTGTCCCTTGCTGTAGTGGGCCAGTCTGGTAAATGCACATCTAAGTCGTCACGCCATCTCCGTGGTGGTCTGCCGTGTGAGCGTGTTGCGTTAGGGACCCAATCAGTTGTGATCTTTGCTCATAGATCTTCGGGCATGCGGCAGACGTGGCCGGCCCAATCCCACTTGAGCTGTGCTGATTTTTTTGTGACATCCATAATCTTTGTTTGCGAGCTCAGTATGGAGTTCCGTATTCGGTCTGATAACCGGACACCTAAAATACTGCGCTCCATAGCTCGCTGACATACCTCAAGTTTAGACCTTTGTTGAACAGTCAAAGACCAAGTCTGTGCACCATAGGTGAGAATGGGGAGAACGCACATGCCCATGAGTTTGCGTTTAAAGCAGAGTGGTAGTTCGCCTTTCATTAATTGTTTCATCGACCAGTATCTTCTCCAGGCATTTTCAATGCGTCGAGCAACTTCTTTTTCTTGTCGCGCCTGGAAGGAGACAATCTGGCCGAGATACACATACTCAATATTCGATCTCGACCCCCTCGATGTGCAGCCGTTGTCGTGTGCTGTTGGTCATAAGCTTAGTCTTCGACATATTCATCCCAAGTCCAACCTCGAGGCTGGCTTGGTTCCGATCGTTCAGCATGCAGCCTAGTTCTGTAGCTGAGGAGGAGAACAGAACGATGTCGTCGGCGAAGCGGAGATTTGTTAACCGCCGTTCTCCTAAGACGATCCCCTTGTCATCTCAGCTCGGTATCAAGGTCTTAAAGACTTCCTCCAAAGTTGCTGTAAAAAGTTTCGGGGAAAGCGGATCTCCTTGCTTAACCCCCTTTTCAATAGAGAAAGAAGGACCAGTGGACGAAAGTTTGATCGCTGCTGTACTATGACTATAAATGTTTCAAGCAGCATGTTTTAACTGTTATTTCAAGCATCTAAAATGTGAGCTCAAATCAGTGTTACAACTGTACTTAACATTTAACTGACATACTAACAATGACACTATAAATCACATTCACCTATTTTAAATGGGCATTTCAAGCTCAACAAATGATAAATTCAATAAAATGCAACACGAATAAGAATAGAAGTACGCACGTGTGATTTATTTGTAAAAAAAAAACTAGAGTATTGTCAATTCGATGTATGAAAATGCTCTACTTATTACAAGCTTATGGCAGATCAATGGCAGGTCAACTGTGCTGCTATGCTAACGGATGATAACCTGGCTTGTGTTATGTTTGTTTGTCGTGCATATATTGTATGTAAGCCTTTACTCTATCCCCGTCCTTTGTTCCTCGGCGGGAATTGAACTCGCAACTTTCTGCGTCTCAGCCGGCTATACGTCCACTGTGCCACGAGGGTCATCTTATGATAGACCTCCAGCAACTGGCAACGAGCTCACCCACATATTGTAGATACGTGGAAGTTTCACAAGGTGCGTTTCACCCGCTCGTTTCTTTCAAGATGCAAGATGTGGAATGACCTTCCCCCTGAGGTTTTCCTGGTGGGCTTCAACATGAACGCCTCGCGCCTGGCATCGCGACTGCAGTATCACGAGTGCCGCAGAAGCCTGTCAACTTGTGTGTATGTGTGTATACAAGGTTTATATATCAAAAAAGAAGATTTATTTGTATATTCAACATGCGCTGTGGCCAGAAAAAACAATGAATACATTAGTATTCAGAACACATAACTACAGTGTCATAATCAGATTAATTAATCTCTCAGAAGGTGATCCTGTTATTGGGGGTGACAGGATAGTCGTAAATGAAATCTACTCGTTGATATTATCAGATTTATGAGTAAATTCTCTGTATTTGGACTAAACCTTGCATTTAATATCAGATTTAGTGTGAAATATGAGGTCGTAAAGTATGGAATTTGTTACTGTTCTAACTGGGTGTGATAGTCAACTATTAAATATTTATTAGCCACAAAATTAAACATTCAAATACTCAAATAGTTATGTACCTTCATCATCATCATCATCAACCTATAGCAGTCCACTGCTGGACGTAAGTCTCTCTCAGGGTGCGCCATTGAGCCCGATCCTCAGCTCTTCTCATCCAATCCTTGCCAGCCACAGCGCGCAAATCGTCACTCCATCTAGCCAGAGCGCGTCCTACACTTGGCTTGCCTAGACGTGGTCTCCACTCCAGAACACGTTTACCCCAACGGTTATCGGTTCTGCGGCAGATATGACCGGCCCACTGCCACTTCAGCTTGCTGACCCTCTGAGCTATGTCGATCACCTTGATTCTCTGTCGGATAACTTCGTTTCTGATTCTATCCTTCAGAGAAATTCCGAGCATAGCCCTTTCCATAGCTCGTCAAGCGAGCTGAGCTGTACCTTTACAGTAAATATTAATGAATTAATGTTTCATTTATTATCTACGAACAGTTCATGCTACATTATATACAAATTCGTGTAAAAATCAAATTAAATCACACTAATATTAAAATGCGAAAGTTTGGATGTTTGTTTGTTACTCAATCACGTCATAATTGCTGAACCAATTTCGATGAATGTCGTATGTCGGTAGACTTGGATTAACACTTAGGCTAATTTTTATTGACAAACCACGCGTGCGAAGCCGCTGGCGGAAGCTAGTCATTTATATTATATATTTAAACCAATTTAGGATCATGCATTTACAGTACTGTTAGGTACTTATTCTAGGTCAGTAGATAATGTATTCAGGATCACATACTTAGTAATAACAATATATGTTCACATTATATAATATATATCATTTAGGTATCAATAGATTTAAAAAAATTCTAATACTATGTAGGTCGTTGAACCATAACCGATATAATCTCGAATCTTCAAGTTAAAATTAACTGTGCCGCGGAACAAATGTTTGCATGATTTATAGATATTTGTTCCGGGTCAGGTTGTTTCTTTATATATTATAAGTATGTATTTCCAAAAAAATGTATATAAGTATTATATCAGTTATCTGGTTCCCATAGTACAAGCTCTGCTTAATCTGGGGCTAGATAGTAATGTGTGAAATATCAAGCGATATTTATTAATTTATTTATTTAACTAGATAAATTGCTTTGATATATGCCTGTTCTTCTACAGTGTCCTCGAATTTGAAGAGTGTAATGGCGTGACGTGAATCAATTTTAATTTATTTTATAATCAATTTCACAATAAAGTATTTTTTAATGAATATTCCAAGATAATGTGACGTATAATTGGATAAATTATGAATAAAATTTTTATATCTTACAAATCAGGATCTAGGGGGTAAATAGGTTATTAAAAAAAACAATAACAAAACACAGTATGTGTTTTTGTAAAAATAAATGTCCTTATAATTTTTATTTACATTCACTCCATTCCTGTGGTAAAGTTAAGAAAGATAACCCTTCTTAGAATCATCTTTAACAAAACCTTACCCCACTTGCCAATTCTAAAGAAATACTATCTTAATAAAATCACGACACAAAACACCATAAAAATAATTGACTGACCGAGTAACAGTGTATAAAAACAACAAAAGGTTTGTTAAAAAAAGCCTATGGGAAACGAGACGGGCGAACGCCTAAAAATGTTTGGAGTGCACCTTCGTACGGGAGCGGAATTTTAAGCAGGACTCCTTAGAAGGGACAGGGAATTTCTAAAGCGGGATGAAAAACATTTGGATGATTCAGTTCTTTGCATTCTGGAATAGGCTGGCGACAGACAGCAAGGCATTTTTAGAATTGATAGTTTCCATTCTTTTTGAGCTTTCAGCGGATAGTTTTAGTAGCTTTTGGGTCGGTATATAGACGATATAACATTTATGATGCATAAATTTAGTCCTTTTGAATTTTGATAAATAGTTGTCGCATAAAATCAACTGCCCAGAATAACCATACATAGAAACGTTTCTCTCTATCTAAGGAGAAATAGAGTAAAATGTATTTTTATAATTTTAGCGTAGACAGTAGAAACACGGCCGTACAAATGTTTCTACTGTACGAGTATATTACTAGTGGTTCGCCCCGAACTGAGATCTCGCGAGTCTACCATAAAAACAAAAAAAAATATTATTCGTAATCTTTGACTATCAAATAGTGCCATGAAATAAAAACCAACTAACTTGACCTACAGTTTCATTCAAATTACAGGTAACGGGAGTTCATGTTAATTGATTATCCTTTTTCAGGGTACAAATTGCAGTTATTCTAGATTTCAGACTTTTGCCTACATTTGTGATACATAAGCTAGACGTATACCAAATTACAGGACTGTGGGGTCACTGGTTTACCTTGTGAATTTTGTCAAAGTTTAGTTTTTATTCTGGCTAATAACCCAAAAACTACACAAACTTTACTAAACGTAAAAACTGGGTCTTAATGTACTAATGAAGACCTTTCATTTGACGTCTCACTTGACCTAATAGTCTCATTTTCATTTTTGTTTTTACCCCTCTTGAACCCCAATATCTCAACAACCCCCGAAAATTTTTAGCTCTTTGAGTCACACCAAAATTGTGCAATCATTACCTACCTATATACCAAATTTCACGATGATCGGATAAACGCTTCGAAAGTTATCCTCGGACAAACAAACATACACACATACATACATACAACGCCGATTTGCCCATGTTGATTTGGAGAACTCGCTTCGCTCGATCAATTATTGTCAAATCCCATCGAGAATCATACATAACTTAGTCAATGAGTGATATTTAAAACAGAAACTACTTATTCTATTTTAAATGGCATACCAGCCGAGCATAATAATATTCAAATATCCAAAAAGGTTTTAAAGTTCATAAACACTTTTTATGTATATTCTTAAGCAATCCCTCAAAATGTGCAATTACATATTTTTTACAAGATTTCCTTGAACGATGTCTGTATTTAAACACGTTTACTCCGAATTCGCGCCTACTTACATATAATTCCATGCACTTTAATAAATTGTACAGGTGTACATAAATCGCATTAAAAATACGCCCAATTTCTGCAAAAAGAATGGATCATTATGCAAATGATGTATAATGATAACCTCTGAATGTAAGCATTAATTTTGACACGAAACCGCTGTGTATGACACATTCAATCTAGTTTTTGTGAATGACCAAAAAATTGTACAGCAACTTGTTAAAGAATTATGAAATAAAGGAAAACGTGTATTGTCGTAATGATAGGATATAGTCAGATATTCATTTATTGATACTGAAATGTAATGTCAGTAATTTAAAAAAGTATGCATATATACTAATAAGAGAAACGATTTGTATTTTATATGTTTGTTACGATTAAATTCAAAAACTACAGGTACGATTTCAAAAATTCTTTCTCCATTAGAATACTACATTAACTTTGAGTAACACAGGCTTTATATAATGTATTACTAGAAAAAATTAGGGATCCCTACCAAAACTTCAATAAGTTCTTGAATTTACCCAAGGTGTAAAAAAATAGCCATACAAATGTTTATAAAATAATGTTCACCCGTGCGAAGCCGGGACGGGCCACTAGTCGATCTATATATGTATATAGCAAAGTCGGGTTTGTTCGAACACTTATAACTCGAGAACGGCTGGACCGATTTTCATGGTTTTTGATATGTTGTATTTGTCTCCGTCCCGAATAGTAGAATAACTATTAAAAATTTAGAAAAAATCACGCAAAAAAAAAAATATGAAAAAAGATTCATTTTCTCATGCATAGGTACAGCTAATGATGGCCGATTGACAATTCTACCGGGGCATACATTGGCAGCCCGTGTCATATCACGGCGTTACGAAGTTCGGCGGGTCAGCTAGTTATTAATAAAGTTTTTTTACAAACGTTTGATCATTTTTTTGATCAAACAACAAAATCTAAATCAAAATTAAACTACCTACAACATAAATCACCAAAACACAAATTCAAGTATTAGTTTATTAGTTTAACTCTATCAATATCAGTCGGGTCTAAAATACGAACTGGATCACAAAATATACAATATCTTTACCTGTTATAACAGAGCTTTCACTGTCTTCGCTCGATTGTCATTCAACTGATGATTAATGGCTTACAAAATTATAAGGTGGTCGAGACGAAATTGCTCCGAGAATCATAGGGACTGACCATTTTGGGAAACGTAAAAAACTTGAAGAAGATGTGGGAACATCCTGTGAAGATTTTTTTATCGATCAATCGATCGTAAGGATAGCGCATGCGCGGAGATCAAAGGTTTTATGACCAATAAGTTTCTGCTCCAATCAATTTAGGAGTTTTGATAGCCGTGAAATACAAGCTTGTGATCAGAGACGTGTTAGTCTTCATGAATTAAAGACTGCCTGGTTTATCAGAGACGCGTTTAAATACCATGCCATGCTGCTTAATTTTACCGTAAACAGTTTTGGTAGACCATCGAGAAATTAAAGATATGTGGCATCTGATAATAACCTTGGATCCCAACTGTGGGAATAATTCATGATTTACGATTTAAATGTAAATTTAAATCCAGATAGTGTTGAATCGATTGTCAATTGTTAAATAGGGGCGCAAAATGTTAGTACAGTTTTGGCGCATGCGTGCTTCGAGAACAATGCTTGATCTTTCTGGGAGGGGCGCACGACCCTTTCGCAAGTAATAATTCGTACAACCATTGTTACTGTGAGATCGTATTGAACTTGTATGTTCGCAGCTTAACTTTAAATTAGCGAGTATTTGTAACACTTCCTGTATACTCTCAATACTGGTTTGAAATTAAAAATGTGTACAACAATTCAAGATTTATGAGCACTCAAAATCAGTAGGTAACCGTTTCTTAGTTAGCAATAATTTTAACCGTATCGACGTTGCAGGAAAAGAACTCATTGTTATCGGCCTCTTTGAACTAATCATTGTGTACACAGAAACAAAGCAAATGCACTGTGTATAATCAGATTAGCAACTTGCAGGTCAGTGCGTTGGAGCTAGGCACATGTGGTACTATCCGTGGAGCCCAGCGTCTCATCGTTTGCAGCTCGCTCGCTCACTCGCGTCCGAGGACCGTTGCGTGACAGACGTGTACGCACGCGACCGTTAAAATTCAAAATTCTGTGACATTCGAATTTAAAAACTTTACTTCCAGTGATTGTTCAGTGAAATTGTGAGATACCTTGATTGGATGTATGATACTGTGTGAAACTTAAGTGCTCTTGATCGGATGGAAAAATGAATTCGAAAAAGCTCGAGTGTCTGGATGATGATGACTCCGTTGATGGAAAGACGAGTCTCAGCTTTTTAGGTAAGTTTCCGTATTTACATTCATTCGGTAGTAAGGCAGTGATAGCTTCTGATATAATTTTAATGAGGCGTTTGTAATTGACGACGCCTAGAATATTATGGTTGATAAGGAATTAAATGGAGTCAGTCGGGACATTTATTAATAAGTGTCGTGTCTTGTTGCGATATCAAATACATACTTCAAGGATATTTTGATTAGTTTGTTTCTAGATCTGAGAATTGCATCATCTGATATTGTTTTTACATCAAAATGTACGGTGTATAGTACTGTAGAGTTTTCAGAGTAGGTGGGTAGGTAGTTATTATATTTTACTTAAACATGTTTTAAAATTTGGTTTTATCAAATTTAAAATGATGGTAAACCATCTACCTACTTTAAGTTTAAAATTGGAAAACACTGTAAATTAATTTTGGTTCATGAAAAAAACAACGAACACCTTTAAAACTTGTTCTAACCTGATCTGGAGCCATCACAATTGCACAATAGTTTGTCATGAATGTTTGTGGAGGAGGATTAGTCATACTTATAACCTAAATAGACTATCTTCTGACTCAGAAAGGCTACAGACCCCAACCCTGGTACATCACCCACACTACATCAAAAACCTTGAAGGCATATGACAGATAAGTCAGCTGACAGAAGGTGAAATGGGACAACAGTTTAATAATTTTGACCAGAATGAACATGAGGATGCTAATTTCTCTGGTTTGACTGGTGTAAAGAACCTTCACTTAGCTGTCAGTGTCATGTCTTATAGGTACATGAATGTTGGCATTTCTAACTTGGCCATATTATATGACTTGCACCATGACCAAGGAAATGTTCGCGGTGAATGCGCATACACAACACTGAACTCTTTATGGGGCCATGTATGAAACTTAATATGGCATACGCAGCATTCCCGGAGCCGTAAGTAAATCGAGCCTTAGATGAAGGAGATAAGAGTAAAATAGCGTCAAGGTTTCAAAGTGCCGACTTTGTATGCAAATAAAAATAAAATTATCTAGCAGAAGTACAGGTTGCGTTTGATATAAGACGTAAGATAGGTGAAACTACTTTGTAAATTACGCTTATGGAATTACTGCTTTACGTTTATGACTGGAGCTAAGTGAATTGCTTTATCTATTAAACTTGGCACGGATAATTTGCAATCCAAACAAACATGAATATGAACGGGCTCCACAAAAGATTATCAAAGCTTGAGGCCAAAAAGTAGAGTTACGCTAAAATGCCCGATGACCTACTAACCCATAATAACACGGAACAAAATAAAGTAAATGCCAACAGTATGACTAACTCAAATAAAAGATAAATAAAACACATAATCAAGAAGAAGGACTATGTAATGCAAAAATAAACACCGTAGACCAAAGGCACGCCAAGGTTGATCCACAGAATAAAGGTAGACGAGCCAAATGGGAAAGGGAAAGCAAAAAGTTAATTGACTTTGATTTTGCCGTCCTAAGCCGACTCAAGGTTGAAATTTGCTACCGTGAATAAACGAACTGATCTTGAAACTATGAAGCCCTTAATTACTAAATTTGATGAGAAAACGTCAATTTTTAATGCCAAAATTGATGAACCAAAGTTGAAGGTTGTTTTGTACTATTTTTTTTTATGTTTTTACATATTTATTTTAAAAACTTGTATATATTTTTCAATTGAATTTAAATACTAAGATTATTTTATTATCCTCTTAATCTAATAACATCATTCAGTGAAACATAAACTTTATTTTGGATATCAAATCAAACACGGAATGAATACAAATTGCATTTAGCGGAATCAGAAAACAATCACCATTAAGCTGATGTCTGACTATACATAAGCCTGTAAAGTACAAACCATTGTAATAAAGGTTAGTGGTTTCTCCAATAAAGTACGAAAGTTAGGCTTACGTTTATGTTAAACATAAAAATAAATAAATTGGCATTGATCTAAATGTAACTTTACCTAATTACCCGATTATGTCAAAACTATTATCGAATTAAAGTGCGATTGATTATATTTTTACACAGTAAGTGTATTTACTTATACTTATAGTTCATTTTGACCATTTCACATGGCATTGTAAAACTCCCACACAAAATATACCATAATGGTAATAATGCGGGTATCAATTAATAAGAATACTGGCTTCCTTCAAACGAAATAAAGTCTGTGTCGAACAGCAACCGGAAGTCAACAACGTCAAGAGTTAATATGGAAGACACAGATAATCATTGTGCTAAAAAAATATAGATAAGTACAGCTCAACTAGAAAATGGACCATAAATTACAGACATAGGTGATAAAATATCAGAAAAGAATTATTCCGGACTCATCACAAACATGTTACGTTGAATCACTCGATAACAATCTTAGCAATTAATTATATAACACGAAAGGGCTTGTTCGCTCAATTATACACGAGTCATAATTTTCAATAAGTATAGCAATAAACTTATTATTTATGTATCGGTGTTATGCCGGCGGTGTCATGTCAGCTTATGTCATACTATGATGGTATTAACTTGAACATAATTTGCGGCATAAATTATGCCTGTTTAATAAAAGTTATTGAACACATTTTAAAGACCTAGTTGCTCATATTCATTCAACTTCGTTTTCATGTTAGGTAGGCAAAAAAGATATTATTACAATACTATGATGCTTAAGAAAGCACCTATCAAATTCTCACATTTTTATCATCACGTTTAAAAGATTATTGGACGTATCATCTTAACCTTGGCCAAGGAAGTAGTCCATAAAATCAAAGTCTTCCAAAGAGCGGCAGAAAGAAGCATGCTAGGGTTAAAACTAAGTGATAGAATTAAAAATAGTGAGATCAGAAGGAAAACCCAAATAGTTGATGCTGCAGAACTTGCGTGCAAGCTCAAGTGGAGATGGGCTGGCCATTTAGCACGAACTGCCGATGGAAAATGGAGTGAAAAAATACTGCATTGGTGCCCTCGAGGTGCAACCCGCCCCCGAGGAAGACCGAGGCGAAGATGGCGCGACGACATCGTGGGAGTAGTGGGTGCGACATGGACCCGATTAGCCCAACAAAGAGGGGATTGGAAGCGGTTGGATGAGGCCTTTGCCCACAAATGGGCAAACCCATGAACATATTTAGTAAAAAAAAAATCTATACATATAACTTAAATATAAATAAACATATTAATATTTTTTTTGGGAAATAAAAAGGCTTAATAAAAAAATAATAATAATAATAAAAATCATCTTAACCTCGATTAACTAAAGGCTAAACAGTTTTACCCACGGTGATAAAGGTATTTAAAGAATAGACAATTTCAAGTAAATTACAGTTAGTGGCTCGTTTTAAACATAAATTACTGTTAAACTACTCAAATAAGCTTTCGCTGCTTACAAATATGGTATAAATAGAAGTAAACGGATAGTTTACAAAAAGTTATTTAGTTATACCGCTAATGGCTCTGCAGCTTCCAGATGAATAGCTACAAGAGAAACTATCCATAAAATTACAAAGCTGTACACAACTTACCGCAATCATAAGTTTCACTTCATTTATATTTAGAATCAACATTTTATTTGTACCTATAGTTTTTATTTACTGTTGCCCTGTTAAGTACCTTGGTTGTTAACTTTATTTAGTAGAATCCATGTCTCTGGTTCAGTATTGCATTACCAGTTCATCCTAAAGTATAGAAAAATTACGACTATGCTTAACCACACCCAGTAACAGAATACAGTATGGTTCAATGATCAATTACAAAGGCATTGTTGTGTGCATCTGCGTCAGATTTTTCACGGCTACTAAACTAATGAGAGACTATGATGGGATTATTATGTTCATCTCGTATTGAGGTTTTTTTTACAATCTTACTAATTTTTATTAGCTTAGTGAACTATTCTCGTTTAAACTTACTTTTATTAGCTTTCATAGCATCGTATTGATTTGCCTTCTTTTTACATGGGTTACTATTTTACGATGTAATTTTTACATTTTAATAAAATCTTGTTCTTAGGTCCCAGGCTCTATAGTCACATCATGTATCTCATATTTTAAAATAAATAATTCTTTAGTTTTATGCACTCGTTTTCTTCAGATTTAGCGATTCTGCATTGTGCGTCCAAGTTGTTACTGTCTTTATTACTTTTGATATTTCTTAATGTCTGCCAATCTTACACAGAATTTCTACCTTTATTCCTTAACACATTAAGTTGACATTCCTTTACGTATGAACTAATTGTCACTTTAGGTCTACCAGCGCATCCAAGGTTACCAGACGAGTCCTTAAATGCGTTCCAGCAAAACCAGTTTTAATATTCCTCTCTATGTTAACAAGAGATGGAAAACAAAGCTAGGGGCCTAAACAAACTGACTGACAAAAGTTTTAGGGGGCGACTAATTTGTTTCATTAATATTTGTTCAGCTTTAACTTACATATGAAGAGATTTAAACAGTGCTGTTAGGGGTTCTTACATTTTTAAATGCTATTGTATTATCGTCGCTTTGTCAGGTGGATAATGATGTCGTCTAGATGAAGTGAACGTCTAACTTTAGCTAAACATAGTTCGATGTTCTATGAATAGAACTTTGTAAGTATTTGTAAGGAGTGCAGATGCTGAAACATAGGTATTACGTCTAGACAGGACATCAAATTTGAAACATGGAATAAATGTATAGTATTATGAAATAAACTTAAAGATAAATCGTTCATGTAAACTGATAAATCGTTCATGTAAACTTGGGAAGTGTAACATAAAACATGCAAATACATTATGTTCTGTCTCCAACATAACTTACTTGGAATTGTCTACAGTAGCAAAATTACAAAATTCGTGCAGAAATAACAGCAACAATGTCTTTCATTCATATCTTCGACTGAATAAAGATGGCTTTCCTTATTCGGAGGCTCGTTTAAAATAATCAGGCTCCCAGTATGCAGTTTGCACGCATTTGAAATTCTCCGTTGAAAATTTCGCAAGAAACTTGTATAGCTTTATGTTCAACGAGCTTAAGCCCAGGTTTCTTAAAAAGCGCCAGCTCATCGTAATATCAGTAGATGCAATATTCTACCAAATAAATTGTTGAAGTCTGCCGCGTCTTTACTATATTACGGGGGTTGTTTTCTGAGCAAACCTAGTTTAAGGCTCACCTAAGCCAGGTTTTGTTGAACTAGTCTCACTAGTGAGAGTAGATTCATTCACCTCTTTCAAATGCTATATGATACTAGATTATGTTTTACCTAACCATGTGGGCGTTTTGGACTTTATTTTATTTTTATTTTATTTTATTCGGAAAACAAACAGTACTTATTTCTAACAAGAACAACTTTAAAAACGTCTTATTACCATTTACATGTTTTCGCATATAATATTAAAGTGAGCTTGTTTGTTTAATTAACATTTTCAAAATTAAAAGAAAGGTAAAAAATAATATATAAGTAAAAATATGAAAGTTTCGATGAAAGTAAAAGTGATAACTAACAGTTATTGAACCAATTCAAACCAGTGTTCCAAAAGAACACGCTTAAATTTTGAGGGATTCAAGTTAAATAAATCTAACTCAGGAAAGTCAACCAGTTTATTATAATAATTAGCCAAATTTACACCAAATGCTTAAGTTCCTTACATAGCCTGTCTCTACATAACAAAAAATATATATTTATAATACAGGTTTTTCAATTTGGCGCTTCTTTGCATACCACTGTAATTTCGTTATCCTAAATGAGTATTAAAGTAATAGATACGTATCATATTTGGAATAAATTGAGCAAGTCTTAATACTAAGCCACAAGCTTTAGAAGGGAAAGTAGGTCCTTCTAAAATACTGCTTTTCAAAGCTTTCCCATTAGAATTAAAGATAAATCATTTTAGTTTCAAGTGCAGCAATGTGGCCACCATATTCCATTCATTCTCCGAACTAGTCTTCTCATTACTAAATACATAACTCTTATCTAGGTTATATGTTCAAAATACCTACATTAGGTTTATCTCTACATACATTCGTGACACAATCTCCAATATTTCTACAATCTTACGCAGCCATGCGTAGTATAAATAACAGTTGCTATAGCTTTCTATTTGCATTACCCGTTCGGGTCAGCCTGAGACCTTATGACTACCTGTCATTCAGTACTAGTTCCATATGAACGGCCTATAAGTTCTCTTCATTTTCCAGCTAAGCAGGTTTCTCTTGATAAGCTTTACTATCTGCTTTTACCGTTATATATTTTTCTCTACTTAATAAATGTAATATATATGATTAGTATTTTTATATTTTTATATAGCTCACATAGAACTGGTAATATCCAGTTTTAAAAGCTTTTCAACAGTTAACAGAACCTTGAACAGAATATTCGAAAACCCACACAATTTTTCGCGTTTAAAAAACTATTATAAATTATGTTTTTTTTTATTTCTAGACTCGTTTTATTAAATCAATGAATAGATGAAGGTAAAATATATTTGAACGTTCCTCGGTCACAGTCGACACACATCTAACCCAATAAAGTCAACGTTATGCAAAAACAACAATACGTGACCGACGCACCAGAAAAAGCCGAAGTTGAAGGTTTGCTCATTGTATTCGCATGTTAGACAAGTGCAATGCACTCTAAGGTGTAAAAATAGCCTGCATAGTGAGCGTATGCAATACCTATCGAGGCTTTATCTTGGTATTAGGTAGCCATAAAGTCTGATCAGCCATGATATAGAATCAAATGTTTACATGATCTACAGATATTTGTTCCGTGTCTGGGTGTTTTTCTATATATTATAAGTATGTATTTAAAAAAAAAAAGTATATAAGTATTCTATCAGTTATCTCGTTCCCATAGTACAAGATCTGCTTATTTTGGGGCTAGATAGCGCTCTGTGAAATGTCCAGCAATATTTATTTATTTTATTTTTTTATATAGAACTTCTAAGGGTTAACTTTATCAAAGACTGTTTTATCTCAAAAAATATACATCGTCATACATTTTTGATGAACAAAAAAAGTTAGGATTAATCGAAAATAGTGTCCAAAGTTATTCACTAAATGTTTGCGAAAAGCGTCAAGCAACAAGGTGTTGTATAAATTAACACCTTTGTTTACATTACCCAATAACCTATTTTCCTTTTATCAATAGTATAACTACAGATAATGTTATGCAAACCCTCGTGCGGTATTTTTGTTTTATTAGGTGTTTACTTTTCGAAAAAATATTGTTTGTCTCGTAAATTCGTATGCAAAACATCGCATCATCAAGCCTCTTATTCAAAACTGATTTAACACATTGGTATAAGGTTTTCAAATAATTGTTACACGTAAACAAATATGTTTTATTTATTGGAAATACATTTCAAATAACTAAGCACTTTACAATTACTTATTAACGACTCGTAAGCACATCAAAAATAGTCGATAAAATTGTCTCTACATGTAAGTTGGCTAATTGAAACAAAATCTTTAGAACGGCGGGAGGTAAGATCCCGTGGGTGTGCGTATTAGTTTTACATCTCTGTCTAAACAGCAAGTGTGAAAGAGATAGATCATTGGCGCAAGGTAGCAGGGTGCCAGCAGGTTTCCAGGGAAGTCAAATGGAATCGTCAAGGCATCGGCCGAAAGATGTGACGCAAGTTTTGCCAACTGCTGTTTTGCTTCTTCTTTCTGCTTCTGTTAGTTTTAATTGATAAGTTATCGAGTTAAAGACCTTATACGACATCAACAAAATATTTGTATTCGATAGATAAAGTCTTTTAACTGATTTTAATTATTTTTATATGACGTTTTTAAATATCGATTCAAAAAGGTATAAGTACAGTAAAACAAAGACTTTTACTCTTTGTAAGGACAAAGGCTGATGTCATTCATATTGAAAGTGGATAGGTTACAATCGTGCGCAATATTGTGTAGGTACTTTAAAATAAAACAATGTGTCTTAGCTTAGCAAATGCCAGGAAGGTAGGTCATATAGAAAAACTAACAGAAACTAATTTAGAAAATAATTAATTCAAAATTAACAAGAAAGAATAGCACAACTTTGAGGACGCAAACAGCTGACTTGGAATAAACACAATGATGCTAGCAATACTGTTAAAAGCATATACATAAAAATGCACTCTACACATAATTTTATTTTCATTCTACCCGAAATAGATGGGTCCCTTTTCAATTAGCATCGCTTCGAGCACGAAAATAAGGCAAGATCTTTTTTACTCGGTGTCTTTGCCACCCACTTTTTATGTTATCGACAGGTAATCAAATAAATAAAACTCGATCCGGGGTAGAATTTAAAACGGTTACTTCAATTTAGTTTTTAAGTTTGAAATCTGATACTGCCATGATATTCATCATTGTGATGTACATTAACTGGCTTCTTATTCAATATCGTTTCATACTACAGTTCTTAAGATTATCTTTTCATTTATAAATCTTAGAATACCTTATCATTATTGGCAATCATGTAGAGAGTTTTATTTATATCGGGCTGGCCTATTAAAATTCTCGTCTTTTTATGTTTTTCCATTGTTTGATACTCTCCTGCTACTGTTGCTTTTTATTGCCTCGTTAAATGATGTAATTACCTAATTGTTTTTTTATAATCTTCCGGTTAATGTGGTATAAGTTTACCACGAGTATCTGATCCTCTTGTGCTTTTTTCGTTTTAAAAGCTCTACAAAACCTTTTTATTAAATTATGTTTGCCGATTAGCACATAACGTTTAAAAGCTGATTCCTGTAAAATAATGCTAACATTAACTACTTGTCTAATGAACATACTCACAGGAGTTATCTAAGTTCATACCTAATTAACTGTAATTTTCCATTAGAACTGAAATTCCAATTATCCAAGACGTTCTTAGAGGATTTCCATAGCGACCTGGATGTAACTTTCCAATGCGTGTTAGCCTTTCATTAACAGAATCGAGATTATAATTTAGAAAGCATTAAAATCAACTGATTAAACCCTATAATGTATTATCCTTTTAACTTTATACAAAAACCTACCTTCTCACTTAACTTTAAAGTCGTTTTTAGATTTAGTAGAATTGGTCATTTGTCTTGGGTTATTGGAAGTACTATATGTATGAGATTTATTGTCTAGACAATTAGCTATTGATTACCTAGAATGGTTCACGTTTAAACCAACAATTAATAATCTGGTAGTCGATTTTGGTTGAATTTGATTGCTCTATTAGTTTTGTCGAGAGACGTCTAAAGTTTAGTATGATTTATGATCTATTTGGTTTTAATAATTCCTATCGATAAAATATTCTTTTTGTGCTATTTTAATTATGATTATAAATATGCATAAATTTTCCCTTTATATATTCATCTAGAATATTAACATCAATGTATTGTATAGTTTATACAGTAGAACCTCGATAACTTAAACCTCGGTAACATAAAAACCTCTGTTACTTCAAAAAATACTATGTTCCCTTCCCATCAGAGCCCAAAACCTCTATAACTTAAAATACGCAACCTCTATAATTTAAATAAATAATCTCTGTATAGGCCCTCAGTAACTAAAAGAAATGTTTCCACAACCTCTATAACATAAAATTATTTGTGAATGAGTCATTTTGAAAGAGTGTCAAAACAAATAGTTTCGGTATTTATTGCTTGCACGTATAATTAAAATTTTTAAAACATACAGAAAAGAAGTTGTTAGAAAAATGATAGCTGATATGGAGCAAAATACGATTACTTCTATCAATGTTCTTCAAGCAATGAGGATGGCGGACAAAGCTTGGCGAAACGTAACACCCCTTGCAGTAAAAAACTGCTTTAGAACCTGTGGTTTTTCTTCAGAACCTCAAGAAATCATTGAAGAGGAAGATAATAATGTGCCTGAAGAATGGAGTAAGCACATGTCTGGGTCAAACATTACTTTTGAAGACTTCGTTACTTGCGATGATGACGTAGCCACAGCAGGGACGTTGACAGAGGAAGAAATATTGGAATCAGTAAACAATTGCATTGAAAGTGATAAAGACGATGATTTTAACGACGAGCCACAAACTTCATCTACAAGTGTATCAATGAACGAAGCAAAAAGAGCTTTAACAACTGTACGATCATTTATAGAGCAGTGTAGCAACATAAAAGATAATGTATTCTCCTCTCTATTTGTCATTGAAAATCAAATCGATTTAGAAACAGTGAATTTTTTAAAACAAAAGAAAATCACAGATTTTTTAAGTAGACTAAACCTTTAGTTGTTGTTTTATTTTTATGTAATGTAAGTAATGTGAATAAATATGATTACCTATTTAATTTTCAGTATTTTATTGAACCCATCCTTCTGATGCATTCGAGTAAAAATGGGAGCAAGGGTACATAGAAACATGTACATACCTCTATATTAACCTTTACCTAACATAGACCCTTGATAACTTAAAACCTCTATAACTTAAAATATTTTGTGTTTCCCTTGGACTTTAACTTATCGAGGTTCTACTGTATAAGCAATCAAACATAATTATTTCCTAGTCCAACTATTGAACTTGTAAAGTAATTATCTTCAAGGTACGCCCAAAACTGACGCCTTTCCTCAAATTAAAGCCATGCATGCATTATCGACTATTACGTAACTTGAAAGGGTACGAAAACCAATTTTGTATTGCACATAATATTTATTAAAAACCCAATTTCAATTTTCAACCTTGACAACTCGACAATAAAGTCTTTGTTATTATTGTGTATTTGGACTGGTTTGTTGATCAGAAGAAAGTCATGGTCTTATTACGGTACTTGAAAAGGAATCGTGAATATAACAGGGCCACTTTGAGAAGTGATTGACCAAATTGTGACATTAAGGATTTTAAGAATACTAAAAGCGTTATTACTTTCGAGTACTTTTATGTCATTGATGGTTATCATATTTATTTTAAGGAGCAGTTTAAATTAAAGAGTCTCCTAGTGACAGACTGTAGGATTAGTAGGATTACTTAGGATTAGACGCTCTACACCTAACGCTTCTACGAAGATACAATACATACATATTTACTCGTATTTTGTATCATCATCTTGCTTGACCTTTAACTGTAGACCTATCATGACCTCTGGCTTTTGATAATTTTGACCTTTCTCACTGGTCCCTTTAATTGTTATTTCAACTATAACATTCTAATTCTGTACAGTTATTGATACTGACCTGATGGCCAGCGGGCGCGAAAAGCTGCGTGCAAAGATCGTGCCCGCCTTAGACACAGAGTATGTTACTTACAGAGTCTTAGCTTCAAACTGGCTTGATTGTAGCCGGGCTTATACTACTAGCTAGAAAATCAAGATGCGAGAACTTGGGTATATTTATCAGGGAACGAGTAGAAATAAAATCTAAGGGTGTTCGTAAAAAAGAATTAGAAGTTACCGATTAAGGCAGCAAAGATTATAAATTGTAATTAAACACTATTTGAACTAAAAACGGGATATTTACCATGATTTGTGAGTTTTTGAGTATTCCGATATTTCGACGCAGTTGTATGCGCCACGATCACGGGTAAACTGAAGTCTTTGCGTTATTGTGGTGGTTATTGGCAGTTATATCGATCTACCCTCTTTCTTAGTCTCTTGCTAGGAATAAATTCACTTATACTATTACCCCGTTGTATAGGTATATACCCCGGTAAATATCCTGTTTTTAGTACAAATAGTGTTCATAACCATGACAATTTCAAAAGTTATATCACCATTAAACAGTTTTTTGATGTTTATCGACATCAATAGAAAATAGATTTTTGGTTTAAGTGATTCTCGTAGAATTTTTTCTCCAGTTAAGATTCTCTTAAAAACCAAACTAAACTGTTCTACGTTTTTCCTTTAAAATAAAAACTTCTTTGCAGTACCTACTTACCGTTTGTTGGGATGGATTTGTTTAACGTTTCTCATTTTGCTTTGTTTTTAGTTTTGTTTACCATTCTTTACCCCTTACTTACAACCCTTAAACGAGTAATACGCAGGCCTACGAACCTCAAGTTCTCTATAGTTCATACTCTGTGGCTTGCGCGTTCATCGTGCCTGCCTCAGCCGTTCAGATGAGTTATGCATTCGCGGCGTGCATTAGCGATAGAAAGTCCGATGCTTTTACCGTCTGGATGTTCAATCATTGGAGTTATGAGTACTTACCTTTTATTGATTCACGGTGTATTGCGTCCAGTTAAGGAAAATTTGTGGTTAAGCTTTTTAAAGTATAATTTTAAATATATTTCCTTCTTTTGTGCAATATGGTAGTGTTGTGAGAGCTGTATCAATAGTTTCATTTAAGACCCTGCAATGAACCCAAGTTAATTTATTTTAATAAAAAATAAAAATAGTAATTTTGAACATCCCGCAGTGAGACCGATACATGTACTATGTGCTTTGAAAATAACTCGCAACAATCTGATAAACATCGATCTAAAAAAATCTGTAAATTATAATGTATTTCCGCTCGTCATTGTATATCAACTTCTCAAACTGTTTAATAGCCAAATGTAGGAGGTTACCTATTTACTCAAGTGCGAGTGGGTAGAGGCGGTGAAATTGGGATGTCACTTCCCATAATGTTAAGGTTTCCGTTCGTTGCTCATTGATTGCTCTTTCCTTATAAGTAATGTGACATATTTACTTCAAGCATACTTGAATAGTTAACGTCTATTGTGGCATATATATTATATGCTACAACAGCTAAATATGTATAAAAGGTAGTAAAGCTCAAAAGTATTATTAGCTTTTACATATAAAACTTATATTTAATTCTCAATAACGTTTTCCGTTATAAGTACTTCACTATATGAAGTCGTTTCATTATATTATTTCGAAAGATTTTCATTATTATATTCTTTTTTGCTACTGTCTTTGCTGTACTTAACCCATCTGGAGCCCCCAAATTCCCAGGTGTTCCCAGATTGATGCACTCTGACCGTTATCTATATTAGCGTTATCTATGCCTATATTATCTATGTTAATAACATCTATAATTTTATAATTCTTTATCCAAACATCATCAATGTAAACAAAGACAAACTTTGCAAAATCTCAATTGCTTACATTTTCCCATCTCGTCCCACTGATTACCTCAAGACATTCCTCATTGTAGTACAGTCCTCATTACTATCATACCAACTTCGTGGCCAGAGACCTTCACCATTTGTATCAATACTTATTCACAGAAGAAATAATAGCTCTTACATACTTACGATTTTCATTATGACGATGCTAAAACGAAAACTATCATGAAACTGAGATGCTTACACAAAAAAGCTAGCACATGGTAGGTCAATTAATGAACTTGTCAAATTCAAACCTTCAGCTGTCAATACACCCGAAATTTACAAACTACAAAATGCTAGTATCCATCCTTATATTGAATCTAAAGCCGATGTGATAAAGCTCATTCAACATTGCAAGCTGATTCGAAGTGACACGCTGTCCGCAGTTCTACTATTTCTTCTATATAGCCAGTACTCGATGGACGAGGCGATACTGCTGCGTAATAAATTGGCCGCCGACGTCGATCCCTGAATGCATTCACCGTTAACGAGTAATAGATAAAGGTTTGTACACAACCAACGGTTCCCGAGGATTTTATGCCCATAGACAAGGCATTACTTGTCTATGGGCATAACTTATTTTTATTTGACAGTAATGGAATATTACTATTGTTGTCAGGTTCGTGGTAGCTTGATGAATTTTGATTGTTATTGGTGGTCTGGTCGATGAATGTCAGGTGTTATTAATTTTAAATATGTTTTATGTGTTTTGTCTTTACGTAGAATTGTTTTATCTTTTGTGTAGTTTTTTTAGCTACGGAGTTTTTATGACGTCATTAGATGTTCAGACCCAAAGATTAGACTTTTTTCGACACAGGTTTTTTAAACTTTTTCTTATGAAGATTTACCATTATCATAGCAATTTATATAATTGACTAAACAGTACGAATTGCTTATAAATAAATAAATCGTAAATAAATATTGCGTATATTTCACACAGCACTATCTAGCCCCAAACTAAGCAAAGCTTGTTTTATGGGAACTAGAGAACTGATACCTATACCATTTTTGTAAATACATATTTCTCATACATGCAATAAAGAGAAACACTCAGACTGAGAATCGATGTATAAAGATCGTGCAAACATTGGTTTCGCGGCGGGAATCGAACCCGTAACCAACTACGTCTCAGACGGCTATTCACCCACTGCACCATGGAGGTCGTCGTTATGATTTAAAAGTAAGACTTAGATCATTATGTATTTAAAGCTTTGTGCTTAATCGAGTCTTAAATATGACTGTCAATTGCTCGTTTGATTAATGATGATAAAATAGAGGTGATAAAATAATAAGGCGATATAATGAGAGATAGGAAAAACTTAATAATAATATAATAATAATAAATCTTTATTCAAACAACTTGGTTACATATAACATTGATAACAATGATCTTCTTGTAGGTGGTAAAACAGTGTTAATGTAATTATGACTAAGTATTCAGTAGGTTGATCCTGTGGTATAAGCGCCAGTTGCATTCGCGGTTGGCCAATTTATTTTTAACTATTTGGGTTTTAATGTGGAATAAGTACATATGTATATATGAGGGTTAACAAAATTGTGTTTCTTACATATAGACAAGGATGTATATTTTTAACATAAGATGATAACAAATATATATAATATTAGATATATGAATATAAGATATTAAAAATAATTAAATATTATAATTAAGATAAATATTAGATAAATGCGATATAATGAAAAGTTTGTACAAGTTACAACTTTGGTTTGAGAGTGTGTTTGTGTGCGTGCGTGTGTGTAAGTGTATGTGTGAGGGGGTGTATGTGAGTGCGTCTGTGTGTAGGTTAAACAACGGTATAGTCGGTATTTAAAAGGAATTTTAATATTTTCGTTGAAAATATTAGTGATGAAGGTATCGTTACAACCATCTCCCTGATACAATATCCGGTAATAAAAATGACAGTTATATTTTATGAGCAAACTGATAATAAATCGAACATGTAAGGTCTTTAACAAGATATCAAAATAAATTATTTTGCGAGACCTTTAGTAGAGAAATCCAGTAATATAAAGTATTAAACATCTGGTACCCTTCAATTTAGCTTGCTTTCACTGAGTTATTGTATAAAGGTTTATCTAAATAGGTAACTTTGACTAGATACTTGAGAGCGTGGGTACCGAGTGCTCTAACCATTACAAAGTCATTTTATCATTTCTGGAATAAAAATGCTCATCTTAAAATATTTTTTGGTAGCGTTTGAAGTTTTGACATCATATTCTTTTTAAATATTCTGTTTACACCTGGGTAACAACAGAATCAAATAAATAAATATTGCTGGACATTTCGAATAGCGCTATCTAGCCCCAAACTAAGCAGAGCTTTGGGAACCAGATAACTGATAGCAGATAAGTTGCTATAATTAGTATTTCCTAGCCCAGGGTTTGTCAAATAAATGTTTTTATATTTATTTTATACTTTAATTTCCTTCTTTTGAATCCTTCATTGTATTACAATCTAAGTCTCCCAACTTTGATATATTACTGTTTAATCAATGATCATTAGTTGACCCATCTAATTCTAATTCTAGGGTGGGGGTAATAAGATCTGCACTGACGTCCCGCATTGGGGTGTATTGTGCATTACCCCCCTTCTATTAGAAGGGTTAAAGTTGTTAAAGGGTGAATTAAGGCGTCCATTAATTACGTGAGACGTATTTGAGGATTTTTTGACCCCCCCTCACCCCTGGTGAGATGTTGCAAGATTTAATTCGACCCCCTCCCTTTATCTCACGTGAGATTTTTCAAAATTTGTATTGATAGGGTAAAAAAGCGTTGGACTTATTTAAAAAACTCATTTGGCTTCATTTTACATATTTTAAGATTGCTTCTCTCGTAATCTAGATTTACAGGGATAAAAATTCCCCCCGTCCCCCTCCCCTCTGCTCCTGAACACCTCATGTAATTAAAGGACGGCTTCTGACCTGACCCCAGCCGTCCTAGCTCCTTGAAGTAACGGAGCAGGATTTTGGGTTGATGGATGCAGCTTGCCAAGATCCCCGTGAATGCGGGGATCTTGGCAATGTTAGCGGATGAGGATTCGATGAGCTCCTGCAGACCCGTTCTCAGCCTGATATCGCTCGTGGCCGAACACATGCACTCCTGAAGACATGCATGACAGAGCACACTGTCCGTGGCCCCGGTCTTCAAGAGGTGATGCTTAAGTTTGCAGTGACCCATCTAAAGCAATCATTCTCTATCTACCATAAAAACTACCGGTCAGTTACCTGCCAGTTTCGTAAGCTCTACAAATAGCGTCTATTACACATACATACTTACGGATAGCTAGTAGCAATCTTATCTCAAACTTTGATGTTTTATTTCCTGTGCTATGCTTTATTGACCCGTTTCTGGGTCATGTTTTAACATGTCCAATGAACAAATAGGTATATAAAAGAAATGTCTAAGTTTATTACCCCTTTGTTGGTTAGATAGTAGGGAGTAATAATGGTTCAAGTGCTTTGTGAAACGCTTGTATTTGGCATTGTGTCGCAATGAAGAATTCTTGTTTATTTGCTTACTTGATCTTAAGTATCAGCGTTTAGTTTACGATTATTGCGAATTATTACACACAATTAATATTGATTGGTAACTTAATAAACATAGCTGTTTGATTTGTTATACAAGCTTGACCGTAAGGAAGTTTGTAAGCTAGCGTTCAACGCTATTGTGATTATTCTATTATTTAAAGCTTTTATTCTGTTTTGTTTTGCGATTATGTTAGACTTCTAACTTAGATTGTTATCATTGTATTTTGATTATTACAATGTGATTTGTGAGGCGTTTGTGAGGCGTTAGACAAAACTTCTAAGTTTTCCTTAGATTCTAACCATAGATTTCACAAAGCTTGTAATCTAATTAAAGTGGAATTGATAAAATTGCATGGACATTTCTGCTCATCGCTTGACTTTCTATTCCAATTAAATCTACCTTCAGGTATTGATCTGAAGCCGTAGATATGCTGACGAGATAGCTCTCTGTAATCAAAGTTACCGCCGCTTTTATAACAGAAGTAAATATTTTAGTACCTATATTTCTTGACGATGATAAAAATACGATAGTACTCGAAGCGGCTTTTATTAAAACGTTACAAGTACAAATATTATCTTTAGAATAATAATCTTCAGTAAGGTTATTAATATATGTTTATTTAATTTATATGTGGAAATGAATAAAGTAGAGTATATGCAAAAAAGAAAGTTGAGAAAGACGAACAAGACAAACGTTAAGTCTAGGCTACTTATCATTTGAAACAAATCTTTGCTTCAATGTCCTTTTGCGGGCTGTTTTAATTATGTCCAAGTTAATTATATTGAACGCTGAATGAGATGGGTCTGATAAAATCAATGGAAATTAAGTTGTAACACATAGATTATCTTGATTAGATGCGACACATTTAGACTATTCATGCAGTTGAATAGAAACAAATCCAATTTTGATTTAAGCTCGGAGAAAACGATCCTATTTTAGAAGAAACTGCAGTCACATAATTAGATTCTCATTGGAAATGCAAGCGAAAGAAAAAAGACAAAACCAGAAAAGCGAAACTAACGATAATCCAATGACATGGTTGATCCCGAAATTCCTGGACTGCCATTATTCCCATATATGAAGATTCGTCTCCAAAACGTGCTTGAAATAAAGAATCACTGGTTTAAAAGGGCTAACGTCAAAATGAAACTACCGTATAATTCATGAGGCATTCATTCCCATATACGGATGAGCTGGAAAGTGATCCCGAATCCGAGTCTCGCTTGCACCACCGGTTGCCGAAAATGGTAAACAATTCATTCTGATCCAGTTTCTAACCGGCAGAATGCTATGTTGAACAACTTCCATTTTGCAAGCGCTTCAATGTATAATAAGAATTTGATTTTACTGCCGAGGCTTCCATGGTTTCTTCTTAGCCCACGTAGGTAGCCTGTATTGGATTATGGTTAGGTCACTCTAGATTATTTTTAATCATCGTTTGATATGCGCATTAATTATTTAGAGGGCCACAAACCATGGAAGATAATTTCAAAAAAGTTTTTAGGTAGTTGATATTTAATTAGAAAATGTTACATATGGACAAAGTCTCTATACTATTAGACTACAATTTCTGTAATAAACTTATTATAGGATTCTGTATTCTTGCTACCAATTGTAATTCAAATATGCACTTTGAACAGAAGCCAGGCAAGCTGCCGCAATGTGTCACTTCACTTCTTGTTAATATACAGTGCAAGGTTATTTAAATTACACTTATAAATGTGAGCATCTGCACTATTCAGTATCAGGTTGCTCTACTCGTATTAGCTTCGCTCTATTTATTATTGTCTGTCTTTGTACTGCACAGAACGTTAACTATTCATTCAGATTTATTTCTCGTCTTATGGATTATCTCTTATATCTAATATCATTATTGAATAACGAGACTTTACTCTTCTGACCTTGGCTTGAATTGCCGCTTCACTGAATGTCACCCTTAATATTTTAAGAACTGGATTATTAGCGTAATACTGTAGTTAAACATTCTTCTTATCAATATCGTTTACAGACTCATACACATGAACTTCATTCTTATCTTTATCTATCGTATCTTCAATTTTTATATTTCAACCCTTTTTTAATTTATTATGAGCCAGCTCCAAAATCTCCAATCCATTAACTATCGTTATCTGCTCCAGATCCATGTCAACGTCTACACAGAGTGGTTCTACGTCATTAATATTAATGTAACAGAGGTTACATAAAGTGGCCACCTGGTGTTTGCATCGCTGTAATTGTTGCTTTGATTGATACGGCTATTACGTCGTGTCTGAATATTTTAAATGTATCTTTTGTGCGTAAATTAGTATAGAATTCGAAGAGTATATTTTATCAGTGCTATGGAGATAGCTATGCTTGGTGCTTTTCTATGAGATCGAAATCATCAGAACTGAGAAGATTCGTAGACGAACCAAAATCACCGACATAGCATAAAGGTTTAGATTGAAGTGACAATGGGCAGCTGGAAGAACTGACGGCCGTCAGGGCAGAAAGGTCGTCGAGTGCAGACCACCAGAGAGTTGGGGGGGGGGGGGGGTTCAGGAGGTGGCTGATATGATGATAATAATGATGAATATTTTATCGTTGTTTGCATATTCATTCAAGAGATACTTCATATAAACGAGTAATTTTTGATTATATTTAAAACAAATTAACTGATGAATTAGCATTTAACGTAAAACATAAGTTAAAGAAAATATATGCGTAGTACTTACCTGATCATAAAATTAAACATTAATCGATGATTAAGTAAGCCACAAGTACAAAACAATAAATTACTGAACTACGAACCAGTTATGATATTAAATTTGCTGTACATAACGTACCTCACCCAACAGTATATTAAATTAAGCACTTACAGGAATAGGTATTGCCAGGAACGAAATTACTAGCTATAAACAAAATTACTATAGATAATAATTTAAATCGTATACCTAACGAAAGACCAGCTACTTGTCTTTCGTATAATTTAACTGGACAGGCTACTTGTTTTAATGTATCTCTGTGCTAAGGTTTGAACACGGTTTCGCTTGTATTTTCAAAATATAAGACTTATATTAAAGGCATAACAGAGAACAAATCAAATGGAAACCATATCAGCTACTGATTTTCATAACGAAACATTTATGTATGTATGTATGTATATAGTACATATATTACGCAATGTTTTTTTATTAGTCCCTATGAAAAGTTTCTTTACTTTTTTGTGCTATCTGCTAATAGCTATCTGGAAGAGAATGCTCTTTCTAGCATTAAGTTTGCGTTTGTACAATGTACTATTTTAATAAGTGCAATAAAGTATTTTCAATAAATCATTACATGAACAAAAACGTGGTCATTGACGTCAAAAAATCCAAATAAATTACGTCATTACTTATTTTTAACAGACTTCAAAAAAAGGAGGAGGGTCTCAATTAATCGGACTATATTTTTTTATGTATACCATACATAAAAATACGTATATACGTGTTACTCGAAGACGCCTGGACCGATTCGAGAAATTATTTTTTTGTTTAAAAGGGTCCTATTGGACCCAGGTGGTTCCATTGGCACCAAGTCAGGATCTGATGATGGGATCCCAAAAAATCGAGGGCAACCCTCAAATTTTAAAGGGACGCAATTTGGTTTTATGTTTGTTATTACCTCAGAACTCCGTCATTTATGAACCGATTTGGAAAATTCTTATTTTATTTGAAAGGATATACTTTCATATTGGTCTCATAGAAATTTCATCAAAATCAGTTTAGTAGTTTGGTTAAGACGGTTATATTTTTCTTAAAAAGTTACTTGTGGTGATAATTAACTGCAGTTGTTATTAGTTTTAGGATGTATACCTACTAGACGAAGTATATAGTTTAAATATAAACTGATTCCATCAAGTTATACATACAGACAGGATAGCTAGCTATTTATAAGAACTTTTAAATAGCAATTTATACAGATTCAAGAATTCCATTAGAACAGCTATGTACTCGTATCAATCACAGCTTGACAGTTAAAGGAAAACTGACTAAAATGAGACACAGTTAAGCTAGTAAGGCACACCTCTCATCAAGATTTATAATGAAGCAAAAATGGCAAGTAGCAATACTTAATTACCTTCTGAAATTAAGTACTTAGTAGCTCCAAGATGATTAGTTTTATTGAGGCCAATGGTCATTTTACTCTTAATAATTCTTCACTAGCTTCCGCCCAAGGCTTCGCACGCGTGGATTGTCAATAAAAAATAGCCTATGTGGTAATTCACTTTATAATCTACGGACATACCAAATTTCATTGAAATCGATTCAGCCGTTACGACGTGATTGAGTTCAAACTTTCGCATTTATAATATTAGTGTGGTATTGAAGATGGTAAAAATCATTTGCAGCTTTTAAAGAAGAAGTGGTTATGAAGTGCTCCAAATCACAATTTGTTAAGTATGCACAGTTTTAAGAGTAGTAGATATCCCTGTGAAAGGGCTCGCCCGGGGAAGTACTACCATCATTATATTTCTGTTGAAAAGCAGCATTGCTGTGTTTCGGTTTGGAGGGTTTAGTTTCCAGTTAATAACAGGCACATGAGGCTTTACACCTGTATGCCTTTAGTTAGTGGACGCAGGGCAGTGCATCGTAGGGCACGTTTCTAAGGTGCATGACTTACGAGGCAATTCTTTGCTATAGCAATGGTTACCACCGAACATCATGTGGGCCATATGCATGTTCCATTTTCAATTAGTATTTGAAAAAAAAGCTTAGACCATCAGCCAAGGCTCTAGTTCTTAAAATGTTGTATCTAACTAAATTCCATGACTGACTGTATGAGGACAAGACAAGGAAAGAACCATGACAACAGAAATGACATAATATTGAGATTCAATCAAAATTCGATCAAAGATAATGGAATGTTGAAGATTCAAAGACCCGTTATATGAATAGTTATTCCTATGCGTGTGGGCTTTAATTTAAAATAAAACAAATTACTACTTAACATGATGATTAAAACATAACATTAACTTTAAACCAGGTTATACTACAGAATTGCGGGAAGAAAACTCTTCATAGGGTTAAACTCGCCTATTTCTTACATTTTAAATTGGACATGTCCTCTATTTATTAGGTTGGGGAAAAAGTTTCTTCGCATTTTTTAAGAAAATTCAAAACATTTTTTAATGTAGTTTATTAACATTTAACTAAAGTATGTAGGTACCATTTTGTTCGGTAACTTTTTGCCATCTTGTAGGTAGGGACATGATCCCATTGCTATAGAAATTTTGGGACTTCTAATCAAAATACCGCGACAAGTGGTTTTGGCAGTCCTCTCGTCATGTTAACCTGACACTGCCTAAAGAATTCTGAAGAGACCGAAACAGGTGGAAATCTGAAGGTGCAAGGTCAAGACTATACGGCGGATGCATTAACACCTCTCAGCCAAACTCTCTTAATTTTTGCTGAGTGGCTAAAGATGTGTGAGCGTTATCATGATGAAAAACCACACCCCTTCTGTTGATTAGCTCCGGCCGCTTTCTCTCAACTTCTTGCTTTAATCTCATCAGTTGTTCGCAGTAGAGTTCAGAATCGATGGTCCTGCCTGGTGGTAACAGCTCATAATGAATAATGCCCTTCCAATCACACCACACAAACAGCATCACCTTGTTGCGAGTTAACCCGGGTTTCCCCACAGTCTGTGAAGCCTGACCGGCCTTTAGCCACGACCTTTTTCACACGTTCTTGTCGTACGTGATCCACTTTTGATCACTAGTTATCAGCTTCTTCAAAAATAGTTCGGTTTCATTACGTCGTAATAAAGAATCACAAATGAGTACACGGTTCATTAGGTTTCTTTCAGTGAGCTTGTGGGGTACCCAAATATCGAGTTTTTTGTGTACCTAGTTTTTTTCAAATGCGCCAAAACTGTTTTGTGGTCAATTCCCAGTTCTTCAGCTATGTCGTACCTACTGATATGCCGATCTTGCTCCACTTTTTCAAAAATGGCATCAATTTTATCCGTAATAGGGCGACCAGAGCGACGTGCATCTTTGACATCAAAATTTCCGGATTGAAAACGCTTAAACCAAATTTGTGCTACTCTCATAGACACTGCACTAGGTCCATAAACATCGCAAATTTGCTCGCAGCTTGCGTTGCATTTCTACCTTTTTTGTAGTAAAATTTTAAAATGTATCGAATTTCTTCATTAGATTCACTCATCTTTACAGTACGAAAAACAAATAAAAATCACACATTTTCCTAATTTGAATTTGGAATTATCTTCTTTAAAATTTAAACTTTGAATGATACCAAAACCAGCCAGATACAAATAGTATAGCCAAAGAGATTTTATTACAAGTTCATACATACTATAATGCGAAAAGACTTTTTCCCTAACCTATTATGTAATCTTTAATGTATTTTATTATGTACAATCTTTACTTAGTATAAAATGAAGTCGCTTCCGCTATCTGTTCGCTTAGATCTTTTAAACTACTCAACGAATTTTAATGCAGTTTTCAGCAATAGATACAGATTTAAGAGGAAAGTTTATAAGTTTGTTTGTTACCTTTGCACGACGAAACGGTTGAACGGATCGTAATGAAATTTTGCAAATAGAATGATTATATCCTGGGAAAGGGCATAGACTACTTTTTAGACAACTGCGCAAAATGAGGGTAATTTTTATTGAAAAACTACCCGTGCGAAGCCGCGGGCGGGTCAGCTAGTAAATAATAAAGTATTGTCTTTATGATATGTACCATCAATGTTTTATTGATTAAACAAAATATTTTAGAGATGGTTATGTAAAGTTCTAAATCGTGACAAAAGAAATAGAAATTACAAATATCAGAAGAAAGTAGGTACGTAGCACAGTCCACGATCTGTAACGTCGAATAGAATTCCCACTTTCTCACATTTACCCGCGAATTGTCCATTGTATGGAAATGGTATCATGCCTGTCTTGTTGATATTTCACTTCGACTTTGTATCGTTTATAAGTGCAAATGCAAAAACAAGGGATTTAGATTAAACGTTTTCACTTTATACGATTTCGATCGCGTATATGCAATTTAAGATCGTATTGAATATTGAGACTAATGGCAAATTAAAATTAACGGTATGATAATTCAACAAAAAGGACAAGATAATATTATTAACTAGCTGTTGCCCGAGACTGCGTACGCGTTGCACTATTAAATGTGTTGGTAACCTAGAAATAAAGTTAAACTCGCTGTTAGACTTGACACCTCATTTTTATCTCATGGGAAATGATTTATATGATAAAAAGTAGCCTATGTGTTAATCCTACATACTAAAATTCATCAAAATCGGTTCATTAGCTACAACGTGATTGAATAATAAACAAACATCCAAACTTTCACATTTATAATATTAGTGTGATAATAATTTATTATACAGCAACAAACTTTGATAATATCACAAAAAAAATTACAATGGTTTACTAGGTATAATACAATTTAGGATGGAAATCATAGGTACCCAGGATGGACCTGTATGATGGCATACCTATACCTCCCTACGGGCAATGGTTCATAATAGAATGATCAGTGAATGTATGTGTGAGTGTGGGGATATGTTGGTGTGTGTGAGGGAGTGTTGGTGTTGAGGGGATGTGAGGTGTGAGTTTGTGTGCAAAAGGGTGTGTGGTGTGAGTGTGACAAGGATAAAAGCTATAAACATATAATCTAAAATAAATGGATACTATAACAATGATTTAGTAATAGGCTCGATTCGTATTATCAATAATATTAATACAATTTTGTTTTATCTTATTTAAATTTGGCATACGATAGTAACTTTTAATTTAATTTTTATCTAATAATATTGTTACGTACCAAATGAGTGGCTATCTATCAAAAATTTTATATTATTTTTTCATATTCAACATATCTAATTTAAGCTCTTTTATTTGTATAATGACTTGTAAGTCCTAAAAGTAATATCTTTTTAACCATCGACCGTAGAATAAAATGTTGGATTCCACAAAACAAGTAGGTTTACAACTTGAGTGAAACCTTTGAGTAAACTTGACATTTATAATCTTTGTATTACTTACAAACCGCATCTTTGCATCACTGAAACCTTCAAGATAAGTCGTATAACCTTAGCCTATAATAATATCAGCACATAGTTTTTATTTTATACGTTCTTAGATGGAACAAGCCATATGGCCCACGTGATGTTAGGTGGTAACTATCGCCTATAACAAAGTATTCCGTCATAGGTCACGCACCTTAGGAACATGCCGAGGCATACAGGTGTAAAGTCTCATGTGCCTGTAATGTGGCTTTCAGCGATAAGGCTGCCCATTGTGTTGCCTTATTTATTATAGCCCAGTTCTCATTTTTTGTATAATTTTTGTTTGTGTGGTTATTCAATAAAGAATGAATGAATGAAATACTCTTTATTGCACACCAAACAAAAATACTGTAACAAAGGAAATAAACATTAAATAACGGTACAATGGGCGGTCTTATCGCTAAAAGCGATCTCTTCCAGACACCCTTTGGATGGACAGGATAAACAAAAATCAAAAGACGGCGGTGTCAGAGTAACTTTAAGCATAAACATACGTAAACAGAACCCATAAAATAATATATACCAACATATTGATTATGTATAATAATAAACATAAACTTAAATACATACAAATAATATATAAATAAACTACACTACATAATATGGAGGAAAAATAACATAAACACTAGCTAGCAGAAGAAAATGGTTGTATACCTTGACTTTGAAAATAGAAAGAGATTGGGACGACCTTATGGACAAAGGTAAGGCGTTACACAGGCGCACAGCTTGTACTATGAAGGAGTCACCATAAAATTGTGAAATGTGGACGGGAGTACGCTGTAAAGAGTTATCTATCTGTGCTTTCAAATCGAAACACAGCAATTAGCGGCAGAAATAGGTATGGTGAAGTTCTTTCCCGGACGAGTTCTACTTTATGTTTAAAGTCACGTCTCTATTCCAAGAAATATTACAACAAAACAAACTCAGCATTTGAACACAATCTAAATATATAGCGGAGCTGAGTCTTTATTAAATTTCACAAATAGAAAACACTAGACTGCAAAATACTGTAGAGACAAAGTAATGTTCGTGGCTTTACATAAAGTTGGGTTTATGACTATTCATAGTATATCCCAAGGCGTAACTTAAATAACTAGTAGTTTACCCCGAACGGAGATCTCGCGAGTCCACAAAACTAAAAAAATAATAAAATAAATAAATAAATAAATATTGCTGGACATTTCACACAGCGCTATCTAGCCCCAAACTAAGCAGAGCTTGTACTATGGGAACCAGATAACTGATAGAATACTTATATACTTTTTTTTTTGGTAAATACATATTTATAATATATAGAGAAACAACCAGACCCGGAACAAATATCTGTAGATCATGCAAACATTTGTTCCGCGGCGGGAATCGAACCCGCTACCTCCTGCGTCTCAGCCAACGATTCATAATCTTTGAATAGTGCCACGAAATTAAATCTAACTCACTTGACCTACAGTTTCATTCAAATTACAAGTAACGGGAGTTCATGTTGTCTGCAATTTCTACCCCTAAAAAGAGTAACTTTTTAGGGGTAGAAATTGCAGTTATTCTGAATATCAGATTTTTCCTTATATTTGTGTCACTAAAGCTACACGAATTCCAAACTTCAGCCCCATTTTACCTCTCTTGAACCTCAATATCTCAACAATCCCCCAACGTTTTGAGTTCATTTAGTCATAACAAGATTGTGCTAGCACTACCTACATATATATAAAACTTCACGGTGATCGGATCAACGCTTCGAAAGTTATCCTCGGACAAACGAACATACATACATACATTCAACGCCGATTTGCTCAAGTTGATTTGAAGTTCTAGCTTCGCTCGATCAAAAAGTTAGCATAGCATATACATGAAACAGATTCACGCGCATGTTTTACCGCCGATTGTACGAGTACTACGCAATTTAACTATTGTATTGGTTTTTAAAGTAATATACCAAAGTCTTCTATTTGATTTTAATATTTAATAATACGAGTATACAATATTATACTTTTGATAGATGATACATCTCTCTAAGCCGTAACTATTGAACTGCATGGTTTCATAACCAGTGCACAGTGTTCACTGTTCATAACACATTGTATGTAATGAATGTTTTAAGAGAAATAGAGTTCCTTGGCTCGCCCTGCGAAATACTATCACCATACCTAAATACTACCTCGGTTTTCAGAGTATGGTTGCCGTTGAAATTACAGGCACTTGAGGCTTTACCTGTATGCCTCAAATTGATGGACGTAGAGCAGTGCATCGTAGGGCATGTTTCTAACATCATATTGGTACGCATGATCCATCTCCATGTAGTATATATATAAAAAATATATATATAAGAAAGAAAAATTATCATTTGAAACTGCTAAGGAGTTACACACTTACCTATCTTTATGTTCTTAAAGAACATGAGTGGTATCTGATCATGATTTGATCAAGCTGATAGAAGCTAATAATGATGTACACGTAATGCAAAATAACAAATTCCCAAAATTGGCAAAGTTCAGACTTAAATCTTATTATTAGGTGTTAATAATAAACATTTAAACCCCTTCATAGACCCACAGACACCAAACAAGGTCGATCGCCAAATCAACTACAGTTTTCATTCATTATTCTACAATCGACACCCAATTTATTCTCAGTCATGATGTCAGTCTTAAGACATTCCTGATTACGTAATGTCAATGCAATATTTTGATCTTAACATAAATATCGATAACACGGGTTTCTTGAATATTCAGTTCATTAAAAGCTTTATTTTATTATTCATCAGCTTAATTAAGTAAGTTTATTATTTTCATAATCATTGGATTAATAATTTGACTCTATTTGATGAACTGTTTTCGATTTTTACGTATCTTAAACTTACACAATTTCTTGTCTTTCGTATTGTTTGTTGATTGTTCCGTGTGCATTTCTATTAAGTGTTTTATTATTAATACAATTCATTATCTTTATTGCAGGTATGTTTCACTCAATTAATTCTTCGTTTGCTCTTGGTATGTAAAGCACTTGATCACTTTTGTGGGTAAGTATATGAGACTTTTCACAATGAATTTCCATGATAGTCAATGATAATTCTCGTATGCCTGTAATTTCACCGGCACCCGTATCCATTCAAACATAATTTCATAATAAAACGTTTTACTCAGCACCATTGAAGTATAAAAGATGGCTACTTATTTATAATTTTAAGATCATAAATTACGATCATTATAGTAGCGAAATCCAATCAAAAGGTTAAATTTGTTTGGGCTTTGAAGTATGTTTACGATTGCAGCCACGATTTGATGAATCACAGGCAATAATGATAAAATATTGAATGAGTTTCGTGTAACATTGATATTGGGTTGTGCATTGAGCGCAGTTTGATGTTGACCTTTAATGAGAATTATATTAAAGATCTTGAAAGGAACGTAATAAAATAATTGGGTGTAGGATTACAAATGAACCTTAACATTTTTTCTTAACACGTTATTTTTCTTTTTTTTTTGTTGTAAGCCATTTGGGGTCGATACCCTCGGTCCATGGGGTATAAATAGTTAATAAATGACCTGTAAGTTGCGCTAAGACCGCCTTTTGTCCATCAAATGCTCACATCCAAACTAAAATCTAAAGCCTGATCCGCACAAAACGCCGTGATTGGCGAGCAGCCAGCAAGTATGGAAGGGCTATTAAAAAAACTAACGGATTCTACATTGAAAGGCTGTCAATCCAACTGCGCTTGAGATCTCTTTTGTATCTTTATCTACTTATAGATGAATATAGACACTCATTTGATTATGAAATACACACTGGCAATGCCATTTTTAGAGTACCTCAAAATATTCTATGAATCATCTAAAAATTACAACAAAGAAGCAATTATTAGCACAAAGAAATAATATAAATGAACAAATGTTTGTATGATCTACAGATACTTGTTCCGAGTCTGGATGTTTTTCTATATAAGTACGTACATATTTACAAAAAAATTACCATAGTGAAAGCTCTGCTTAGTTTGGGGCTAGATAGCGCTGGGTGTAATATCCAGCCATATTAATTTATTATATTATACTAATTCAGACCTTTTCAGAAGCTTTTATTGAACTTGAAACGTTTGTTTGTTAGTTAAGTTTTAAACCAGTTCCCCCAAACCGATTGAGCTAAAATTTGGAATACTTACGAATATGTAACTTCGGTAACAATGCATTTTTTTTATTGATGACAGTCAAGCGCTTGATCACTACCTCACCTGGTGGTAAGTGATGGTATGATCGAAGATGGAGCACGATTGCCTATAAAGAACCTATTCACTCTGGACTTGAAGACTCCGAGATTATACTGGTTCGGAAAAACATATGCCGGAAGTGAGTTCCACTCCTTACTTGTGCTAACAAGAAATGTTGAAGCAAATCGTTTGGTACGGCAAGGTGGTATGACGACCAGGTATGGGTGGTACTTCTCGGTACGTCTGCTTGTCCGGTGGTGGAAGGGGAAGGAGGGATAAGGTCATGAAGGCAATAATATAGTATCATGGAGGTGGTCTCATGATGGAGATGGATGCTAGACAACGGAACTTCTGAATTAATCATTGTAGGCTACAAGTGTTTGGGCTTATTTGATTAAGTTTGCGGTTCCGATTGTGAATTATATGAAAGCTTCTTTTGAAAAAGTAATTTTGTTACAATTAAATTTAATTTCCTGAAAAAACATTTTGTTTTAGTTCGAATTGTGAGTCTTCATCAGGGACAGTGCGATCCGCTTCTCGCTACTTCTCGCCTCGCACTAGCTAATACCGATAAAACGGCACGTGATTATTCCCGTTTAAACCCTGTCTCCTCTATCAATAGTATTTCCTTTCACAAGCTTTTATAATACATTAAATAAAATAAATTATGCTGGACATTTCAGAGAGCGACATCTAGCCCCAAACTTAGCAAAGTTTTTTTGTAAATACATACTTATTATATATAGAGAAACAACCAGACCCGGAACAGATATCTGTAGATCATGCAAACATTTGTTCCGCTATTCACCCATTGCGCCACAGAGGTTGTCAAATAAATAAATAATAATAAATAAATATAGCTGGACATTTCACACAGCGCTATCTAGCCCCAAACTAAGCAGAGCTACTATGGGAACCAGATAACTGATAGAATACTTATAAGTATACATTTTTTTAAAAATACATACTTATAATATATAGAAAAACAACCAGACCCGGAACAAATATCTGTAGATCATGCAAACATTTGTTCCGCTGCGGGAATTGAACCCACAACCTCAAATTGTCAAAGTTGTCAAATAATTGGGTAAATTTAAAAAAAAAATGTTACGTTACCACAAAGAACATCAATAGGAGTTTAATAACATTTCTAAGATTTTAATTGTATATAAGATAAATTCATTCATAAATTACGAGTGAAAATCAATTTTACTGCCGCGACGTGACTTCGATAAATAGATTATTACTAGAGCTTGCCATTAAATTTAGCTTTATTAGAATATCGATAATGATTAAATTATTATAGCAATTATTCTAAGGCGCGCACGTGGTTAAGTACTAATTTAGATACTAATTATAGTAATTATAAAAATATAATTAGCTTTTTTACTGATACTTCCACACCATTATGTCATACTGTATACTGCTGTGGGGGAGTGCAGCAGATATAAACACCGTTTTTGTGCTGCAGAAGAGGGCTGTTCGTGCAGTTTATAATATGGGCCCCAGAGAATCATTACGCAATAAGTTTAAAGAAATACATGTTATGATATTCCCTTGTCAATACATGTATGAAAATCTGATGTATGTTCACTAGAATATTAATTTGTTTAAGAAAAATAGCGATAATACAATTTTAATACTAGAAATAAAGATAAACTCGCTGTTGCCACTTGTAGACTCCATAAAGTTAGTAAACCGTTTAAAGGGCAAGGTGTACGCTTTTATAAAAACTCTCAAGGGATGTACAAAAATAGACAATTATTAAATTTAAAAACGTAATTAAACTAAATCTTTAAAAAAAAGCCTACTATGAAATATCGGATTATTTAGATGATAGAGAAGCTTGGGATTGAAATTGCTCCAATTCGTTCAAAATGTTACAATTTAGACGTAATTTATTTTATGTATTATCTATTGTAAAAGGATCATTAAAAAAACAACCAGCCTTGTTTCTTGCCTTTCTTTCCTGGCTTGGTCGCGAAGGAACAGGCAGTAAAATTGACGTTTCAAAGTGATTCTTGTGATTTTAATGAATCAAAATATTTGACTTTGACTTTGTTTTTATATGACAACATTCTCAACTAGTAATTTTCATTAGCATTATAATATTGTTACGCCGAGGCTGTTAAACAATGAGTAATAATCGAACCTTCTCGAACGCTTTTGTCTTGCTGTGTTATTGTTGCTATTGTTTGTGGTTTCGCAGAATGGGGAGTGGCCATTGTGTCGAGGGACCGACCCTTTCCTGGAAGGATCTACATCGTTCTCGAACAATCGAAATGTGTGCGATATAAATAGGCCGGAGAGATGGCCGGACCGTCAGTCTCGAGTCTGAGTCAGTCTCAGTGAGTTAGTCTCAGCGAGGCCCTGGAGGACTGACGTGGGAAGGGTCTCGCGTGAACAGTAGTTGCTCCCGAGTCAGTCTGGATTAAGCTATACGTGCGATCATTTCGGTGACTATAAGTGGTGCACCAGTGGTGTGATTTAGTGTGTTGTGATACGTGTGACCAAGTTCGTGTATTCATCGTTTAGTGCTGAATAAAAGTGTTATTTTGGTCAGACTGATTCCCATTATTTTATCCCGAACCCTCAGCTCGTAACAATATCAACCATGGTCTCCACCCAAATCCTCCTAATATTATAAACGCGAATATTTGTATGTATGTATGGATGTTTGTTATTCTTTTACGTCATAACGGCTGAACCGATTTCGATGAAATTTGGTATGTCCATAGATTATAACCTGAATTAAAACATAAACTTTTATTGGCAAACCACGCGTGAGAATAAACGAGCGGAGCTTGTAGATAATAAGAGCAACAGGTCCGAGTCGCTATCCCAGCACCCTTACATAACGAATGAATGAAATACTCTTTATTGCACACCAAACACAAATACAGTAACAAAGGAAATAAACAACAAATAACGGTACAATGGGTGGTCTTATCGCTAAAAGCGATCTCTTCCAGACACCCTTTGGATGGACAGGATAAACGAAAATCAAAAGACGGCGGTACATAATCTACTTCGATTCACACAAAGACGAAAATTATTACATAGCTACCTTGTTACCACAAAAAAGTTAACAACTTTTTACCGCGTGTTTAAAAAAATCCTTACTAATTTTTCTACAGGATTTTTTATAAACACTAGCTAAACAGTATTTAACTTTTTTTGTAGTAAGATCATTAATATCTGTCTTAAAGTCTCGAACACCGCCGTAAAGTTGCAAGCCTATCGATCTTTTACAGAATACATTTTGGGAAATGTGCCTTGGAAGTTTATGATCTGATTCCACCATCCTGTCCATCAAAGGACAAGCAGGCGCACGGCTCAGTTCCATCCGTATCTGGTTGATATACCACCCACTCGCACACCGTTTTGGTTCGACGTTCTTGATGCGTACGGCTCTTGGAACACTTTTCCGGCGTCTGTTTTTCCAAAAAAATACAATCCGGGCCTCTTTAAGGTAAGACTGAATAGGTTTCTTCTAGATTTTCGCGCTTCATCTTAGACCACATCATCGTTTACCATCAGGTGATATTAGGGCCAAAAGAAGATCTATACAGTTTAAAAAATTAAAAACCATCTACCTCTTTTTCAGTCATTATTTTTGTTATAAAAATTACTTTTAAGCTCAGTTCAGCTTCGTCCTACTTTGATCAATATAATTCGCATAACTTCTCGCCCGCCTAATTGAAAGTATGAGTGTATAGCCAAATATGGTCACGGCCAAATCTCATGCGTAGGTGTTTATGACACATAAAACAATGAGCACAAAAATACAAACGTATACAAAACGAAACGGCCGTAGAGAGAACGGAAATCATACAGTGGCCGAAAATTGCGCCCACGCATCTTTTTTACAAGTTTTGGGTTAAATTAAGTGAAATTTTGTGATAGGGAATGTTCTTTATGTTATTGTTGTAGTACTGTTACATAATATATATTTTCACATTTGCTGCAAAGCAAAATGTGTATTACCGAACCGTATTTTTAAGTATATTTTCTTACTCCAGAGTTTAGTCGTATTTCATATGAAACTTCGCGAAGAAGACATAATTTAAAAAAAATCTTTTACCGCTGACTTCAATGTTAAAAACATTTTACACTTATCATTATCACCGGAATTTATCCGTTAATGATTGACCTGACACAATGTAGAGCAACTAAGATTCAATGGCAAATTTCGTCACCATATTCGCAGACACTCCGGCGTATTTCTACACAAGTTTCATTGATATTGTAGGTGGGTGGACTTGTTCGCCATTCATGAGTTGGGCAACACTAGCCCACGCAGTAACGGTGCGGACAACTCTACTAAATTATCCGATAATTAATACTTTTACCGTAAATTTTACGGAACTCAGGAAACTATCAATAATCCGTTTTTTTTTTTGCCTAATTTGTTGGTTTATTTGTTCTGTTACTTTTTTGTCTTAATAAATAATTATGTAAGTGGCGGATTTTTGTTTTCTAACTTAACATTCTAGAGCTAAATCGAAATAACTTCATTTTGATATTTCTGCAAATACATGTGTTTTCTTTTTTTCTTTCAATTCTAATAATATTTTTTTCACAAAATCACAAGGATAATTTTGAACTGGACACATAAACAAATAAAGCTTATATTTTTTCCGAGCCATAAGACTTCTCCTCTCCCTGTATAAATTATATAAATTTATATCCGAATTAATAATAGTAGAAAGAAAAGAAAGAAAATACATTTATTTGACACACACACAGGACAGACCATTCAGACCAGAACAAACATACCTACTTACATAAAGATTATAAATGATTGAAAAAGATTATAAATGATTGAAAAAATAAATTATATAAAAAACACAATATAAAAATTAAGTACAAAGGTAGGAGAGTACCTAGATACTATGGTCTTCCATGGTGTGTGGGTCAAACAGGCCCCGTCTCAGCGTATTGCTGCAAACCATCCGGGTACGGTAAGCGGCGCTGGTCTTCAGGCGGGACCCATGGGTAGCCTCACGAACGCAGAAAAATAAATAAGCAAACAGGTGGCAAAATACATAGATAAAAAATAAAACAAACTTTAGGATAAACAAGTAAGATTTACGTACAATTTTTACCGATGTCATTCCAAGCCGAAAAAACAGCATTCACTTGCCACAAGACTTTAAATTCACGAATCACCCACGCGATGTAAACAGACCGACACTTGGCGCTATAACAGATGAATAATCGCGATCGCGTCCGATGATACGTAACTAGTTTATCCGATTTTTTATCCGGACATGTATACGGACGGATATTATTTGATTTGACGCATTATGCCCTTAATTATTGATTGGCTTTAACAGTAATTGCCATTAGATTTTATAGTTACGAAGTTCAACCAGTTGTAATAATTTTAAGCCTTGTTTTGGAAGACCTAGTAACTCATCAAAGATGCAGGTGGTAGCGGGTTCGAATCTCGCCATCAAACAAATGTTTGCATGATTAACAAATATCTGTAGATATTGTAAGCCACGCAGACCGTAGAGCTTTTCGGCGCCGTACAGGCCCAAAAAGCAGATGTTGTACAAAATTTGTACATGCGTTTTTTCTGTGTTTTTTGGACCTCTGCTTTTTGCTGAAAACGCGTGTCGTTTGCGCGTATAAAATACGCTGTGTGCATAGGCCCTTATCAGGAAAGCTCATGTCACAGACGCTTCCTAGAAAATAGAAAACATATATAACACTTCCAGGTTTTAGTTTTTATAACTAGACTAGACAGCAGTTTATCTAATAATGAGAATGGAGGGATAATGGGGATTATTATGAGTCAATTATACGAACAGGATTGCGGTGTTATAACTTGATGCGGAAGGCTTTTTTTTAATGGAACTTGTAATGATAGATAGATTAACTTAGGTACATGTAAAAACTTCACTTAAATAAATAAATTACATTCACAAATACAACTCTGTACATAACACCAATAACAGAATAATCTAATCTAATCTAATGAGCCCGCTGGATCCCACTGCTGGGCAAAGGCCTCCCTTTCCTTCTTACATTCATCCCGGTCTAGGGCTTCTGTCTAGTATCCGGCGTCCCCGGTGTTACCCACCGGGCACCGGGGCCTACTTTCACCACCGATCACAGAATCCAGCGAGGTCCCACTGTCAAATGACCTTGCTACAGTCAAAAGGATACCGATAAAACGAACATCAATAACAGAATAAAATACAAGAAAATAATAAAACTTAAAACGATAAGCGGTCTTCTCGCTTAAAGCGATTTCTTCGAGACAACCTTAGGATGGAGAGGACTTTATGGAAGAAGAAGTATTAGGCCCCATTCAAAAAAACCTACCCTACAAAAAAAAATCCTAAAGATTGGAGATGCGCATTTTTTGTTTAAATATGACGACTATTTAGACTATTTAGATGAATTATTATAAGGATAATAGTTTTTTAACGTGAAATAAGTTAAGTGTAAAAACTTAGTTAAAATATCCAGAAACCACAATTATTAAACAATGTAAGCATAAAAATTATGAATCAAAATTGAATATTGTAATTTTTACAACACACTTATTCCGAAAATCAGTATCACGCAAAAACGATATCGTTGTGACATCGCCTCCATCGAATTTAAAATGTCAATCGTTATTTAACTGTCTCCAGTCGCGATTATTAAAAAGCTTACGAATGCGACACGGAATTAAGGATAGCGCTTACTTTGTGTGATAATTCTTATAATATTGTACTTTGGTCGGTCATGATTTTCAGAATTGTGGATTTTTATGAGTACGAGTAAAGTAAAATAAGTATTTGGCAAGTCTAGAGGCTAATGAGTATTTGGCTAATGTCTAATAGCAAGAAACGTAGAGTTGAAGTAGATGGGCAAGAAATCAGGGTTCGAGTGCGGGGAGCTCCGACCCAGCATCGCACAGGCATCCTACGCTGAGGAATGTCTTCCATATTCCAGGACATTCCTCTCGTTCCCAGGAAGAGGACAGAGGGGTCCGCTTAAGGCGGACATTAACCAACAGGGCCGCGGTTGAATCCAACCGGGACCCCGTGACCTTGTCAGGTGCTAGTGCAGCATCGACCCGCTCATCCGATGGGTGGTTTGATGATGCACTGGCACTGAGGTGAATGAAGGAATATCGGTGGGTTTTTTTAGTCGGTATGCCGCTGGTTGACAGCCGACGGAGAGTCCGACAGACCCCTTCAGCTCTCCCTGGGTTGGAGGTTATGCGTAAAGCATTTTCCCATCGTAAAAAAAAAGATGGGCAAGAAATACACTATGTCGATGGATCCAAGTTCGCAAGTTAGCAAGTTAGCAAAGTTAGCAAGCTTCGAAAACAGGCAGGACAGGGAGATCGATCGCTGCATCGAAAACGCCTGGAAAAGCTACTGGTCCATGAAGGGTGACCTTCCTCTTACACTTAAGCACCAGCCCATCGACATGTGTATCCTGCCCGTCCTAACCTACGGTGCGCAGACATGATCGCTGACCGAGTCACAGAAGTCCAAACTCAAGATTTGCCAGAGGGCAATGGAACGCAGCGTTCTCGGATTCAAACGGATTGATCGAGAAACACCACGCTGCGTTCGTTGACAAGCATTGCCGATGTTGGAGAAAAAAACGGCTAGGCTCAAATGGGATTGGGTGGGACACATTAGCAGAATGCACTAGCCACAAACTGGAGCCCTGATGGAAGACGCGTTCGGGGTCGGCCAAGAAAGCGTTGGCGAGACGATCTTGTTGCCTTCGAGCAGGAGTGGTGGAGTGTCACACAAGACAGAGATAGATGGAGAGATTTTGGGGAGACCTTTGCCCAGCAGTGGACAATATAGGTTGACAAAAAAAAATCTAACTTGTATTGATAATTTTGAAAATTTTTCATCATACATACATAATTATTGATATTAGAAACGTCACTGTTATATGATAATTTAATGCGATAACTACTTGTAAAATATCAATAAGCGGTGTTGTCCCACAATGCTATTAATTTTTAGAATTATAAATTCTACTATTATTAAAAATGAATCTTCTATCGTAATTTTAACAGTGGTTTTTAAATAGAAAATGGTAATTAATCTATATACATAAAACAAAGTCGGGTTAGTAACACCATTTATAACTCAAAATCGGTTGAATCAATTTTGATGATCTTTGATTCGTTGTATTTATATCCACCCCGAATAGTAGAATAACTATTAAATTATCGGAAAAATTCACGAAAAAGATAAATAACGAAAAAAATTAATTTTCTCATACATAGATTAATATGGCCGATTGATAATTCTACCGGCGACGTACATTGGCACCGTCATATGCGTACCAAGTACCAAGCGTAAGGTGCTACCAAGTACAGATATTTGTTCCAGGTCTGGTTGTTTCTCTATATATTATAAGTATGTATCTACAACAAAAATTATAAGTATTCTATCAGTTATCTGGTTCCTATAGTACAAGCTCTGTTTAGGTTGGATAGCGTTGTGTGAAATGTCCAGCAATATTTATTTATTTTATTTATTTAAGTTCGGCGGGTCAGCACTCATAAAAATAACAGCTTATTAGCCTCTTCAAAAACCACCTGAACTCATTAAGTTATAATTCAATACCCCATACATATCAGCGTCAAAGCTTTAAAATGTACAGTTTAATCACGGTAAAGCTTAAACGGCCGTAATTGGACAACGAAGTCCACTCCAATATTGGTGCATGACATATAGCGTTACATGTGGGTCAGTGCAATGTGAAAGTGAGTTGTAATAGTCATTATGCTTACATAAAGCCGGGGTTTTGACAAGAGTAGGATTGTCAGCAGTCTGAAAGTCAAGTCTTGTAGCTTAAGTGGTTGGACCTTAGATAATCGTGAAGTTAAAATAAATAAACTAGTGGTTCGCCCCGAACTGAGATCTCGCGTAATCTTTGATTTGAAAAAAATTGCCAAAACCAACTTACTTGACCTACAGTTTCATTCAAATAACAGGTAACGCGTAATTTGGTTACTCTTTTTTGGGGTACAAATTGCAGTTATTCTAGATTTCAGACTTTGCCTATATCCCGGTTGCTTCCAGGTAAAAATCGGAGTCGGATGGCCTCGGATCATGTGTAGTCGATGCAGAAAAAATTCAAATGTTTGGTTGTGCAACAGATTGGTCAGAAGCCGTTAAAAAACGGTCCCTGACAAGCCCGGATGCAATATAGTCCGAGCCTTAGAGTCTATCTCTTTTTTCTCATAAACGAAGAATCCCAAAAATTTCAGGCACGTGATTTTCATAACGCGCGCAAAAATTATTTTGAAAATTTTGTTTGACAAATGCATCTTTTATCAGTTTCTTCTGAAAGGTAAGAATACTATTATTACCAGTTTCATATTCACTCTCATCAATAAAGTCATTAAATTAAATAAATAAAGGTAATTTGTATTTAAATTATCCAATTCCATTAATAAAACCATAATTCATTCAGACGCTAAACGGTAACACCAATAAAGGTCATAAACCGCATAAACAGAACGGTAAAGGATTAAGTTATCGGTCACTCGGAACAAAGGCACTTTCGCGATGGACTTGCCCCCGATTGCGTTATAATGGCCATAACGAACGTGACCATGGCCATCATTCTGTAAGCTATTTTGTTGTTTGTTTTATTTCATTGATGTATTATAGAAGTTATCAATCCATTTTGAAATACTTATTGTAATAAATAGTCGGGTTTTTGTTTTTGATAATATTTTTTTTTAACTAGTCACATTTTCCCACTGCTGGGCAAAAACCTCCCTCAACTCCTTCCACCTATCGCAATCCTTGGCAGATTCCCACCATTCCTTCTCGAATCGAATCTAAACTAGTGGTTCGCCCCGAACTGAGATCTCGCGAGTCTCACATAAAAACAAAAAAAATTGTACTCTTTGGCTATAAAAATAGTGTCACGAAATAACTAACCAATTAACTTGACCTAGAATTTCATTCAAATTACAGGTAACGGGAGTTCATGTTAATTGGTTACTCTTTTTTAGGGTTCAAAATGCAATTATTCTGGATTTCAGACTTTTGCCTATATTTGTGTCGCTAAAGCTACACGAATACCAAATTTTAGCATTGTGGGGTCACTGGTGTACCTTGTGAATTTTGTCATAGTTTTGTTTTTATTATGGCTAATAACTCAAAAACTACAACGACTAAACTAAAAACAAAAACAGGGTCGAAATGTACTAATGACCTCTCATTTGACGTCCTACTTGACCTTATAGTCTCATTTTTTTTATTCCTCTTGAACGCCAATATCTTAACAACCCCCCAACATTTTTAGCTCATTGAGTCACGCCAAAATTGTGCCATCATTACCCACCTGTGTACCAAATTTTACGATGATCAGATAAACGCTTCGAAAGTTATCCTCGGACAAACAAACATACTTACATACATACATACATACATACAACGCCGATTTGCCCAAGTTGATTTGGAGAGCTTGCTTCGCTCGATCAATAATGGTTTAAGATTTCAGGAAAGAATTAAATTCTCATGAAATCTGGGTGAAATAACTACTTCGCTATCATTTTAATTATCGTATTTATTTCACTTTATTAATCAAAGTTCAACGAATATGATATTTCTGGGATGTAACTTTTTAACATAAACTTCCTCCTTCACTGATTTTTAATAAACAGACGTTGCGAGGAATGACAAAATGAACACCATTGTTGTTTTCGCCATTGTCAGTTCACTACCACAATTAGGGGCGGAGCTAAGGGACCGTAGACAATGGGGCACCTTAACTGATCGCCGATAGGAATAGAAACTAGACAGCGAATGCATAGAAGAAATTATAATAATACCTTATGATTACAAGCAATGGGCAAGATTTACAGAATAGTGATGCCTGACAGAATAGGTATGACGATTAGCCGGCTGAGACACAGGAGGTTGTAGTTTCGATTCCCGCTGCGGGGCAATTGTTTGTGTAATCTACAGATATTTTTTCCGGGTATTTTTTTATATATTATAAGCATGTATTTACAAGAAAAATATAAGTATCCTGTAATTTATCTGGTTCCCATAGTGCAAGCTTTGCTTAGTTTGGGGCTAGATAGCGCTGTGTGAAATGTCCAGCATTATTTATTTGTTATTTATTTAGACCATTGTGTAGACTAGTAGACATTAATTGCCACCAATTAATTTTATTTGATATCAAAAGGTCGCCGTATCTCGGCTATTTGCCGTTTTAGTGAACTTTTATTGAGCTGATAAACGCGTGTGGTCTACATAAAAATACGGGAATAGACTATTTCAACATATGGCTAAATAGCAGATATTGGGTGGCGCCACATAATAAGAGCAATAAAAATCCATGTTTTATTCATTAATAACTTCTCAGCTTGGTTTAAGTCATCATGTAAAATTAAAACCCGCTTAGTTTAAGGTTTGAAGGGTATTCTGGCAGTAATTTGCGATGCTCGTAAAGGGCAAACTAGTATAAAGTAACATTACCTGGTTTTTAAGACCTTATTGTACACTTGTTATGCAAATAAATATCTTATTACGCTGCATCGTAATACGACCGAGAGACTTATGTTATAATAACGAGAATAGGGGTAACATTCTCGGCAACAAAAAAGAGAATAAGACAAAAATTGTACATTTCTGGCCCAACAGTAGCTTTCTGAGAAAAGCAAGTTATTCAGCTAACAGCAGCCGTACGCGCCTGTCTTTTATCATCATCGTCCTTAAAAAACCGGTAGCATCTGTGCAAATATGGTATCAACCGGACTCCCTCAAATATTATGACCATAAACATACGAATATCAACCATACCCGCTCTGATTAACGACTCAATATTGAAATAAAAAGAAAGAGCCTTGATACCAAAAAGTATAATCTAAAATAGTCTTTAAAACGTAACACATAGTACTCAAAACCTAAAACTAATAGTGTTTCGACGATTGTCACATCGTAAAATTTTGTGCAAGTAATTTTTAAGGCAACGACCTACGTAATGTTTGGGAAAATAGTTTGTACATGTGCAAAAATATTTGCGTTGATCTCTCCAAACAGTAGATATGACTCACTTGCGCTTTAATTATCCGTGAAAACCGTTGACAAAGAGCTAGTTAAATATTTGTTGGTAAATGGTGATCGTTAATTTGCATTCAGTGGCGATGACAGTGTTGGAACCTGTCACGTATCAAACGTACGTTTAGACTTACCTCTGAATACTCTTTGTGGGATATTTTGATCTCCAAGTCTAACTATTCTTTAAACATCCCGTTTATACCGTAAGCTGAAGTGGCAGTGGGCGGGGCACATAGCTGGAAGAACCAACTGTCGTTGGGGCAGAAAGGTTCTAGATTGAAGACCACACACTGGAAAGTGCAGCGTAGGACAAGATAGGTCTCTCATTTATCTTGATGATCCCATTTATCTTAGTCCACCTCAGGCTGGAACTTGAGTGATATATTTCCCATCAGAGGACAAGTTACTCCAACGCAACGTACGGAAAAAATATTGCCCGCGACTTCGTACGCGTTACACTGCTAAATGGTAGAAGATCCAGATAAAAGCTTAAGTCGCTGTTGCAACTTGGATTGACACCCCATTTTAATCCCATGGGACCTGATTTATGGCATAAGTAGCATATGTTAATCCACATTATAACCTACGTACATAATAAATTTCAACGAAATCGGTTCAGCCGTTACGACGTTATTGAGTAACAAACAAATAAACACACATCCAAACTTTCGCGTTTGTAATATTAGTGTGAAGTGCGATAAGTACTGTGATTATGACCTCCGTGGCGCAGTGGGCGAATAGCCGGCGGAGACTCAGGAGGTAGTGGGTTCGATTCCCGCCGCGGAACAAATGTTTGCATGATCTACAGATATTTGTTCCGGGTCTGGTTGTTTTTCTATATATTATAAGTATGTATTTACAAAAAAAAGTATATAAGTATTCTATGAGTTATCTGGTTCCCATAGTACAAGCTCGGCTTAGTTTGGGGCTAGATAGCGCTGTGTGAAAAGTCCAGCAATGTTTATTATTTATTTATTTATTATTATGACTGGACCGGGATTGGGTTGGCTACTTTTTACCCGACTGCACAGAAGAAGGGTACTGTTTTTATTGACAAACCACGCGTGCGAAGCCGCGGGTGGCAGCTAGTAGTAATTATATTTCTCTGGAATCCCCATAAAATAACAGCCGGTGCCGGCGCCCCTAACACGTGGGCGACAGGAAGGAAGTATTAAATGTTCGGTGTCAATGAATAGCGAGCTATAAGGTCAGTATACCATCTGTTTCAAAGTGTATGAACTCGAAGGCTCTTTGTTATAAAGGTTAAAAACTTCTGAGAAATATTAACTGAACTGAAGAGGATGCAGAAGGTGGAGGTTTTTTTTCCTGATGAGTATATAAAAAAATATACTAGGAATAAAAAAATAACGTAGCTCAACTTTTTATTTTGTATTATGAAAATTCTTGTATATCAATTCAAGTATTTAGGTAAATACTCTTACATAGGGTGCTTGATAATATACGTACAAAAATGAAAGGGGTTATTTTGATGAGCATATATACAATAAATTTGTGAAATAGTTACCATAGAAATGTGAAATTTATTTTGGAGTGTGAAAACAAACACTTTATTAAACTTATGTTGTGATATTGCAAGATGCTTGCCATCTAACCACAGATACTGTATTGGTGACGTCTCGAGATATCTCCTGTTGTCCCTTCTAACCCAAAAGCCGCCGCCATTTCCGAAAGAGATATGAAATCGGCCTATATTTTTGGATGTCGATTGCAAGAGTAGGCAGTAAGTTTTATATCGAATTAATCACCTGAACTTGCCGATTTCCTTTAAAATTTGATAATATAACTAGTAGTTTTTTTTTCGAGAAGTCTTGTTTTATGTTTTGAGAAACCGTCATTTGGATATCGTCAGTATATTACCAAGCATCATGTATATTCTACCTGTAAGTAAAGGATTGTGTTTTTATAATAAGTTTATATAAGCTGTCAAAGTTAGTATTAAAGTCGATATGAAACTTAAAATAGTAAAGTCAAAACCTCTGAACCACAGAAGCGTGCTTAGTTGTAATCTAACGGTCATCTATTTAAGTATAGACTGTGTGGAACGTTGTTTAGCTACGCCACAAGGGCACGAGTAAAGCAACATAGTAATATAACTAGTGGTTCTGTGAGAACAGTAGACCTCGCCCTTATAACCATGCAATAACTGACACTTCCCCCTTTCCCCCTGAAAGGGGGGAACCCTTTTGGAAATAATGACATTATTGCATGGTTATAAGGGCTTACGAGGTCTACTGTTCTATTATGCACTAGTGTGTAATATTATTATGCACGTGTGTGTTATAGTTCGGTTTATGGCCCTAAGAACGATGTAATAAAACTCACATTACGAGCAAGTGTGTTGAAAAATAATATGTTAAATCTCATACTTTTCATTGCGTGCAAAAAGTTTTAAAAGGGATACAAAGTCTCTTCACGTATTTACGTACGGATAACTTGCAATATTGTTTTTGTTCATATTGGTGGTTCATTACTCCACCACTCCTTGAATAAACCTACAGTTTATAAATAAGAATAAATGAATGAATGAAATACTCTTTATTGCACACAAAACAAAAATACAGTAACAAAGGAAATAAACAGTAAATAACGTTACAATGGGCGGTTTGTCGCTAAAAGCGATCTCTTCCAGACAACCTTTGTTAAGTAAGAATAACATAGAATGAATACATAGGAGAATAATCATCCACTTAAAAAGCTACTGTACATAAAATGTGTTGGGTTTGCCATAAAAATCCAACCGGCAAATTATCGTAAGGTATCGACTAGAAAATAACCAGTTTGTTATGAACAAAGCATTTATAATACTGGAAAAGAATAACAAATAAAACCTACCTTCAAAATCATCTCTCTCTCTCTCTCTCTCTCTAGCCTCAAAGGTTTGCTGGAAGAAAACTCTTCTTAGGGTTAAGCTCGACTTTGTACATGTCCTCTATTTCTGTACTCTTTAATGTACTTTCTTGTGTACGCTCTCTCTTCCCAGCTATGTATCCCACATGATGGTGGGGTTAGCTTTCCTAGTTGTTCTTCTCCACTTCTATCCTCGACGTCGTCATCAGAAACTTGGCGAGAGTGCCAAGTTTCTGATGACGACTCTTGTCTGTCTTTGATGTTGTGTGACTGATGTCTTTTGACACTACATTTCACCACCTTGTCTTGGGTCTACCTCTAGATCTTCGACCGGGGATGGAATGTACTTTCTTATGTACAATAATGAATAATAAAAACATAACTTTTCATCACGAATGCGAGGAAATTTCATTTCATAGAAATAAGGTTTTGTCATGGAGATTGTATTTCATTTTATAGCTGTACGCAATACATTTATGCAATGAGCCTCGTTCTATTTGCAAATTTACTTACGGCCCTAGGGCCTAAATCGCATTTACGGAGCCGTTATCAAGTTTACAATGACTATAAATAAATCAATATTGCTGGACATGTCACACAAAGCTATCTAGCCCAAACTAAGCAGAGCTTGTACTATGGGAACCAAATAACTGATAGAATACTTATATGCATACTTTTTTTTGTAAATACATACTTATAATTTATAGAAAAACATTCAGACTCTGAACAAATATCTGTAGATCATGCAAACATTTGTTCCGTGGCGGGAATCGAACCCGCTACCTCCTGCGTCTCAGCCGGCTATTCGAGGACTTCAAATTTTCAAAGAATGAGCGATGAAAACTCGTTTCAACAAGGGAGTTTTTTATCATCATAATTTGACCACACTTATCAGCACTTCTCCTTTTTGCTGAATGGATCTCAGCTTTTTTATAACGGGTTTTTTATGGAAGGAGTTTATTTTTTATTTATAATTGTATTAAATGCGCTTGCAATTTATTGAGGTGTTTATATGTATATGCACAGTGTTTTTAACCTTAGTACGTTAATCAATATTAAAATAATGTCTCTATTAAGATACGAGTATCATAAAATGTTAATATACAAAAGCAGGTGACATGCACACGCAACGCATAATAATAATGTTTCTAATCTCGCATTTGCATGCATAATCTCCCCCTGTTGGTGTAACAGGTAGCCCCTTTATTGCTTCCTATAGATTGGTCCCGGTAAGTCTGCAAAGATAATCTGTAAAGTTTTCTAAAACGTCGAAAATCTGTCGGATTGGCCCGACAGACAGAACGCTATTTTGTAAACTATGAACCTTTGAATCCGTGTCGGAAAAGTATTCGAGCTTTATAGTCAATCCGAAATAAAGTCAAAGTCAAATATTTTTATTCATTAAAATCACAAGGATCACTTTGAAACGTCAATTTTACTGCCTTCGCGACCAAGCCAGGAAAGAAAGGCAAAAAACAAGGCTGGTTGTTTTTTAATGATCATTTTAGAATACATAACAATACAGAAAATAAATTACGTTTAAATGTAACCTTTTGAATGAGTTGCAGCAATTTCAATCCCAAGCTTCTCTATCATCTAAATAATCCGATATTTTATAGTAGGCTTTGTTATAAAGATTTGTTTAGTTACGTTTTTAAATTTGTTAATTGTCAATTTTTGTACATCCCTTGGCAGTTTGTTATAAAAGCTTACACCTTACCCTTTAAACGATTTACTAACTTTATGGAGTCTACAAGTAGTAAAAATAGTTTTAAAACAGCGTTTTGGATTAGAAAACGATTCCGAAAAAAATGTCGGACCGATCCGACAGCTTTCTGGCGTTTTAAAATAGCCCGCTGATAAAGGTTTCTGGGAGTCGTTGGGTACAGGCCGCGCAAGATCGGTCACTCTGGAAATCTATGGGAGAGGTATATGTTCAGCAGTGGACCTGCTGTGGCTGATATTACGACATTGAAGTTTGCAAAACGGTACCTCATCAAAGAAATGTCAAAGTTTTCGGAAAATGTATACCTATACCAATCAAACTACGTAGTCCTCTACGTCTTCATGAGACGAAACAACAGATTCGTCCTCCTAGGACCAAGGGAACGTGATTAATCGCTAAAACTTATATCAATATTTTGCTCAAAAGTCTGCGGTCTTCGGTTAAGTTTAGGGTCTTTTCTACTTTCTCTCCAACATAGTATAGTTATCATAGGTAGGTTGGTTTGAAAACTCTAAAATGGCTTTGCTAAGCCTGGGGTAATGATTATAAGGGCTCGCGAGGTCTACTGTTCTGACAGAACCACTATGGCTATTATAACTACTATGCCTACCATTCTTAGCGATATGCAGACGTAGCGTGGACGGACTATATGTGTGAATGCAGCCCGATCGTTGACAGCCAATGGTAGATCGACCATTGTGTTGCTGCAGATATTTTGCATAGACAACATTTGTGGTTTCTTTGTTGGGTATTAATTTCCATAGAGACTTACCGTAAATGTGAGTCAGCAAGCAAATTTATACGAAGGTGTTAGTTCGTTTGTGGAATACTGGTTTCTTGCTAGTTGCCTTCTTGTGGTCAAAGAAAGTATCTTTATTAGGGTTCCAGACCTTAATGGTAAAAATGGAACCCTTATGATGCGACTTTACGTCTGCCACAGCTGATTATCTAAGCAAGTACTGAACCTATCGGCTTAAAATTTGAAATAGTAACAAATAATACAGATTTACTTATTTTGCAATTAAAAAATTTAATGTATTTTCATTTTGATGGTCAAAAGAGTCAAAATGGTGGAGCAACGCGTTCAGTTTTAGATTGAGCGATCTCTACCTGATGTTTTCTGTCTAGAGCATTTGGTAATAGGTCCACAACAACCTCGCAAATGCTAGACTTGCAACCTATCACGTGAATATCTAACTTCTATGCAAAAAGTGGGCATGAGGTATCAAAAGTAATGCTTAGACTTGCCTTTGACTACCCCATTGTTGGATATCTTTACTGGTTTGCGTATTGAGTGAGAGATTCGAGAATGTCTATCTTGGGGATAGCCTGTTTTATTCCACAACTAAAATCGTATAGTCAAATACTAACTCACAACCGCTTTCCCAAACAAAGCCCAACCCTGTCTTTCAATCCATCTTAACATTCAAATACAACCCTTAAATCAATGTCAATAGATTTCACCCAGTATAAATCTATACTAGAGTGCCCTGCTGTGACCCCACCTAGATTATCTTATCTCGAGCGATAAAGAAAACGCACCTACTTACAAACAAAATTGTAGGAGCGAATGTTTTGAATGTTATCTATGGTTGGTATTAAACATTCTGTTTCTTTAGCTTCTGCCTATATTCAGTCAACAGACTCAATAAATATTATTAACAAACTTTGATGCTGTTTATAGAAATAGAAAAATATTTATTTTGTGTCCATTTTTATATTCTATGAATACAACAGTTATACTTATACCTAATACAAGACTACAAAATAGGTCGTCACTCAGCGGTGTGCCGCTGTAACATATAGCTACTGTAGCGCTGGTATTATGTGACACCTTTAGTGCGTGTGAGCAGCAGAAAATATAAACACGCGTTTACAATATTAATTAACATATAAAAGTATACAAGATTCACATAAAACAAAAATTTAAAATTTAAATAAATATTTTTACACAATAACTACTAAACATTGCACATACCTAACTTATAAAACAAGACTATATATGAGATCAAAACTAAACAATAAATATAACAGTAAAAGTGTTTAAATATGTACATCCACCGAAATTAGGGATCAAGTATTTATATCATACAAAAATGTTTGTGGCTATCTAATCGAAATACAGCGCCGCGTTGTTTCCAAATGTATCGTTATCAACCAATACAGTTTTCTTACCACAGCAGTCCTCTGCTGAACGTAGGAACGCTCTGAGCCTGATCTTCGGTTCTTCTTATCCAGTCTCTGCTAGCTACAGTGCGCAGGATAGTCAATCCTTATGGTAAGCAAACAGGCTAGATAGATATAATGACTTCACAGCCGACTTTCTCCAGCTCTCCGCTATCTTCATCCGTTGCTGAATGCTGACCAACCACGCTAAGGATGTTGTCTTCCCAACCGGCTGGTGGTCTGTCTCTAAAGTAACTCACTCGAATTAAACTTTAAAACCTCTCTGATAACAGATTATTCACGTACCTCCGAAATGCCATCAATTTAAAACCGGCCCATGTAACGAACGGATTTTTGTACGTCATTATGCAAATTGCAACCGTGGCCAATGAAAAATGATTCCAATTACGTCGCGATGAATTTCAATTTCATCTGTTACGAGCAGATTGCTGAGAAATTATGCAATGAGACGAAAGGACTTACGGTTTTTGAGTTCATTATCTGCGAAATTAATGTTGTTGGTGGTGAAAAATGGTATTCAGTAGGGGGTAGCAACTGAAACCATAATCTGCCCAAATAGGGAAAGTTGGATGGGGCGTATGCTCATCTTAGATATTTTTTTATCGTAGATGGTATAGAACAACAGTTGAAGATCTTATCAAGACTGATCTGTACAGTTTCAAATCATAAGGATAGTGTGATAAAATTTATGAAACACCTACATAATTTTTACTAATACAAACACACTTGCAAACTGAAAAAACGGATTCAAACCAGACATCAACATCCTGAATCAAAATATGAAATTAAAGCAAAACAGACAATAGCGAAACATTTAATAACAAACAGAATGACCACAGACTCAATACTCGTACAATGACATCAGATGTTCAGATAACCGTGAATTTAGCGGAACTATTGTACTAGAGCAATTCAGCAAAACTATTGTATGATTTAAACCTACTATTCACTAAAGTGTTGCAGCTTTCTGAATCACCACCCTGAGTTACATTTGAATTTTTTCATTTTACTGAATCTGAAGAGCATTCCAACATGATTGAAACTAGTCAAATGCAAGTTTCAATTTGATCTCGACGCCTGATAATGCAACGTTTGATGTTACTGAAAAGTGATGCTGCCTATATAGGTTATAATGATTGGCTGACCGTTGACTATAGTTAGAATAACGAAAATTTGGGCGCTGATGTTCGAGGATAAATCTGATCTTCTAAATAACGGCATATCACAGAATAGGGATAGAATTAAAGCTATGTACAAAAAAGTCGCACGCACACTTAGATGCGCGTACGAGTAACTTGGACCAATTTGTCTGAAGATTCGACTGACTTGATCAAAGATATTTTATGGTCATAATTCGTATTATTTACCGAATCAAAATTGGGTTTTCATCAAAATTTTGATATCATCTTTAGTGCGCTTTGTTTACATGTCAATGTTTTCTTCTTGGTGACATGTTGAAATAATTAAGGGCGAGATTAAGAAGCATGGCAAAGGATACAGAGTAAATGGTTTCAGAGGTAAACTACATAATTGTTCCTACTGGTATCCGTTGAATCAAAGCAGAAACTATTGCTTTGGTAGACAATGCACCTGACTTTTGCAAATGAGCGTTATTGATAATTAACCTTGCCCGCAGGATGTCACACAATACGAACACATTGTCAGTGAATCATCCGGTGAGTAGGTGTTGTCAGGGTATAGACAAGTGAAATTTTTGTATTGTGTGAAAATACGCGAAATCCGGCTGTTATTTAATAATCTATCATGTTGGATGTAGTAAGTGAAATTTCATGAAATAATGTATATTAGGTGTGATCTTTGGTGGGTTAATCAAAGCGGCTTTGGTTAGTTTATTTGTCGTATTATTGATGTGTAAGGTATGTCACTCAGTTGTGGTGGTAATAAAAAAGGTCCTAATGGCGATAAACAGAGTAGTGAAGGAATTTTTCGCTTTACAGAAGCTTAATACTATATGTATACATATAAATGACGAACGCAATGCAATTCAATCCTAAGTGAACAAGATCTAAGACTTAAGAGTTATTACAGTTGCTATTGGTAGAGGCGGTCAACTACGTACCTACATAGTAAAAACATGTACAAAATTCATTTAAATGAATTAAAAAAAACCTCTTTTTATAATAAGTAAATGTATGTATGTATGAAAAAATGTATATCAGTTACTGACTTTATAGAAAACAAACATGCAATAAATCCTGTTGGGCTTAATTTACTGAATGCAAACCCTTAAGACAAGGAATTCGCTATGATATCATGCTGTGATGGCATTCGTGATAACGAAGCTAATACATTTACAGTAGATAAGACAATAAATGAAACAATACAGCTAAAGATGTAATTGTTAGAATAAAACTTGTACCTCAAAAATGTATTTATTAATTTATCTCATATATTCTGACTTGTATCTTACGACCAAAAGAGGAAAACATATCAAGACAATGCCGAGGCTAAACTATATTTTGAAAATAATATCGGGGATGTAGTTTTACATTGAATTTTAGTACGCTGACTGAATCAGTTTTGACCTTACCATAGATAAGTTAAGATCATACGTTTACTATGATGGAAGATTGATGTATACAACAAACAAATAACACACTTTCACTGCTTTAAAATACCCTTTCAAATTCTATCAGAATCTCAAACGCCATTAAGTGTTTCCATCTAGTTCCAGCCTCAAACTAGGTTCTCACGTAGGCACCGATTAAAATCTCCACACACGAAGGAAAGTTGTTTGAAAAAAACCTAGTGAAGCAAGCTTTTGCCTAATCATAGCAATCAGGAGTCCTGTCGGCAGTCTAAAGATCTAGACCAGTGCAGCTGGCGATTTTATCTTCGATAGACTACATTTAACTAAAGTTAGTTTATAATCAGTTTGGTTCCTAGTTCTGTTCCTTGGTAAAATTCCGAATAATCAGTTTTTATTACATACATTTTTCAATTATATGTTTTTCTAAATAATACAGTTTCTTGTATCTAACTTCTTTTTAACTATTTTGTATTTTGCCAGGTCATGGTCATCCGAAATCTTTAGGTGACTTGAAAAGAAAATTGCAAAAATGCCTCACATAACAAATTATCTAGCTTTATCTAGTTCTAAAATAATTGAATGTGTGATAACTTATGTCAATCAAAGTTATTTATAAAGGGATAAGTATATCTCATTTATATAAATGCGATATTTTCCTATTAATCGGCTGTTGTTTCTTTGTTTTCTTGTCCAGCATTATGTTTATTTACGTCAGTAGAGTGCTTCATAATATCATTAAGTAAATCATCAACATCAATAATTGTATTCATAATGTCAATATCTTTATAATTGGGTCTCATATCGGCCCTATTAAAATTATACTGCGTCTTCCTGTACACGCGCGTGATCCTATCACCAAACTCGTTGCCCACTATCGGTAATCTTCGAGCGAAGGTGCAGCTGTCGATGTAAATGCGGCAATGTATGTGAAGTAATGCGATTTGATGCGATTAGTGGATGCGGTCGGCGCCACTTTATCAGAGGGTTGCTGACACGTTGCCGGCATGTGTAACACTGTACTATGTCAGTTATTTTTTTTGACTTAACAAGTATGCGATTTTAGGTTCTCCATTCTCCAGAATAGAGAAGTGCTTCTACTTTTTTTTGATCCTCTGACACATAACTGGCTTTTCCATAAAAGCTTAAGGTTATATAATGTTTGGAAAAAAAACTTTAGTCAAGTTCCTGACTATACCGTACTCTCTCTTGATTAAATTTATGCAGCGTGTGCACTCAACACATCTTATATCGGTAATTCACGCACCATCAGCTTCAGATTTAATCTTTACACGAAACCATATCATGAATCGTTTGTACAACGAATAATTAAACCGTTGATACAATGTTGACTGCCATTAACCTAAAAATCACTCTTATATTTTTCAACTTGACTTTATATCACACATTACTTATAAGTTACGACGTCAATTTTCTTAGTTTATGAATTGTACCGAGCTTTAACTCATGCTTATTATCTTAAAGGTTTATCTATAATTATGTAGGTTATCTAATTTTTAAAATCTGTGTATTCTTCATCTACTCCAGTACCATTAAAATCATTATTTACTATAGACTCTTCATCAATCAAGTCATAAGATTTTTCCATATCGATATTGAACAGTTCATATTTTTCGGAAAGGTCATCTTGATATACCTCAACTTGACAGAATAAGATAAGAAATAATGACTGCTAATGGCAAACTTTTGTCAGATGATTTAAGTGTAGATAAAAAACAATGGGAACATGAAAATAGAAAAGTCATTCGCCGTTGCTAATTAACACAGTCAGGACAGATTTGATACTTATAAACAAGTAACTTAGTAACGGAGAATTACTGCTTACCTACTTACTTAACTAGTAAGTACACATATTAGATTAAGCGGCAGGTGGTAGAACTCAGTACGAATAGTGTATGTCACCATCCTATTTCTGTCAAGTAATACCTATGTAAAATGCATACTTTACTGCTTTCCTGTTTCTTAAGCAAGATTGTTATAGATATTAGTAAATATTGCCCCCTAAGTTTCTACAACTACAAAGTAGTTGTGTTGCATATTCCATATCAGGAAAATAATTTATCGAGCGAAGCGAGATCTCCAAATCAACTTGGGCAAATCGGCGTTGTATGTATGTATGTTTGTTTGTCCGAGGATAACTTTCGTAGCGTTTATCATGAAATTGTAGGTAGGTATATAGGTAGGTAGTGATGGCACAATTTTGGTGTGACTCAATGAGCTAAAAATATTGGGGGGTTCTTAAGATATTGGGGTTTAAGACGGGTAAAAAAAAAATGAAAATGAGAGAAGTCAAGTGGGACGTCAAGTGAAAGGTCTTCATTAGTACATTTGAACCCTGTTTTTATTTTTAGTTTAATTATCGTAGTTTTTGAGTTATACACATAATTAAATCAAAACTTTGACATAATTCACAGGGTACACCAGTGACCGCACAGTGCTGATTTGGTATTCGTGTAGCTTTAGTGACACAAATATAGGCAAAAGTCTGAAATCAAGAAAAACTGCCATTTGTACCCCAAAAAAAATAACCAACTAACAAGAACCCCCGTAACATCTAATTTGAATGAAACTGTAGGTCAAATAGTTTGGTTATGCATTTCATGGCACCAATTTACTAGTCAAAGATTAAAGCCGGCATGCATAAAGATCACTAAACATATTTAGCGACTAAACATGTTTAAATTTGAACTATTTGTATGATTTGACAACTCCTTAAATGATATTTAGCCACTAAATACGTTTAGGCATCTTGTGCAAGTCGCCCTAAGAATAATATTTATTTTGGGGGATTCGCGAGATCTCAGTTCGGGGCGAACCACTAGTATAAATGATAAACAGTACCTGTATGTAAGCTATTCAAATTATAATTATTTCAATAAAGTCGTACTGCATAGTAGATTCTAGGAATAGTGCTGAACAAAAGAAAAATGGTGACTTATCTGTTTATAAAACATATCTATCGACGTTATATTTATCAGTTTATGAAGCAATAATATCGAATTTATCAGTAAACACACGATACAGATAAACGATTCGTTACGTAAAAATATCTCCAAAGTTTATGATTGATATAATTTATCAAGTTTATGAATGTTTGTTTTGAATATATCAGACAAACTAGTTGTATTTCCTGTCGGTTCGAATACTGATGAGCATTTTATTGAACTATTTGGAATAAATGATCCAATAAATTTAAATAATTGGAATTAATTAACAAGTACGCTTACTGAAGTTCTTAGCGAAAGCTTATTTTAGTTTGTAAATAAGTGTGAGAATTAGATATATTAAAACTTTATGATATAGGGTCAAAATTATGTATCTAAGCATTTAACTGATCAGTGAAGTTGACAAAAGACATTTAAAAGCTAATTACCTCATTCTGCGGTATAACTAAATGGAATTATTACGTAATTAGACATGAAGCTAATTTATACAAAAACGATAAAATTATAAAACAGGCATGCCCAATCTTTTATCGTTTACTTTGTCCTTATCTTGCTATTGGCGGTCATTCGACTTATTGGCGCCAAATATATATCCATATCAAGATTATCATACAACGGTTCAGTCTGAAGGATATATTTACAGACATTTGCACTTGATATACCAATACCTGGTACCATTACGTCATTATCTTTGCCAGATTTAATTATTGTTTTGTTGGTATGACTGACATCGTGATAACTATATTTTGTAATGAAATTAGACTTCAAAAATACTAGTTTTAAAATTCTTAAAGATTATAAAACTATAATTTAAGAGAACAGTGACTGTCAACATAAATTAAGAATGACTGGTAATCAATTAAATAGAAGAACCTATCGAAGGGACGTTTATTGGTATTTCTATCTGGAATACCTTTTATATATCTTCAAGTAATTTGATACTGACTATATTGAATGTCAGTAATTCATTTACTTAATTGATTTTATAAGTAATTTGTTCAAAACCATAAAACACGTCAACGGTCACAAAAATAGTTCTCTCGTTATTATCATTACTCGTAAACAGACATCTCGCAGCGGCTAATTAATTATATTAAGCTTAATTACCTTTGCCGTCATCAAAAACATCTACTACTTCTTTATTTCCAGCTTCTTTGAGTTCAAATTTGAACGATAAATTAGGCATTTCAACTGTAAATAAAACTCTGTCTACGAGCCCTCAACTGGTGAATGTAGATACATGCTTTATGATCTCAGTGACATTTATCTCGTCATATTAAGGTTCATTTTGGTTTGGCATCAGTTTCAAAGATGTGAATACGAATTGGTTTTGTAATGTTTTCTTAAGAAATTCCTGGCCATAAATAGTACGAGTGTAATGTATCGGGCGCCTGTGCTTTGTTTATAGTATGAAAAACTGCCTTTATTAAGTTTTTGATGGTGACTTGCATGTGGACAGATGTTCATATTCTGTAGATTGCTTTCACTCTGCAGAATGAATTACTTTATTCTTTTTATTGTAGACTCAAATACTGTAGGATTTTATTGTTATATAGTTTACTGCATTTGTCTGCATGCAGGCATTGAAATCGGCGACCAAAAACTTACAAACCTTAGGTTCGCTGACGACATAGTTCTCTTTGCCACCAGTGCCCCCCAATTAGAACAAATGCTCCAAGACCTGAGCAAGGCAAGCCTCGAGATTGGACTGATGATGAACCAGTCAAAGACTCAAGTTATGACCAATAGCAAAAACATAGGGTCAAGGTAGATGGGCAAGAGATACACTATGTCGATGAGTATATTTATCTGGGCCAGATAGTCTCTTTCAAGAACAGACAAGATCGAGAAGTAGACCGTCGTGTCGATAACGCTTGGAAGAGCTACTGGTCCATGAAAGAGCTAATGAAGGGCAACCTTCCACTGACACTTAAGCGAAAACTCATCGACATGTGTATCTTACCCATTCTAACCTACGGTGCTCAGACTTGGTCATTGACGGACTCACAAAAGTTCAAACTCGGGGTATGCCAACGAGCGATGGAGCGTAGCATTTTAGGTGTTAAGCGAACCGATAGAATCCGCAACACTACTCTACGCTCTATGACCGGAATCATCGATGTGGGGTACAAGGCTGCAAGACTCAAATGGGACTGGGCGGGTCATGTCACTCGAATGCACCCTGAAAGGTGGACTAAGATCTCCACCGACTGGCAACCTACAGGACGACGGCAACGAGGCAGACCGCGAAAACGTTGGCGCGACGATCTGGATGGGTTCCATTCTGACTGGCAGGAGATTTCTGGAGAACGCAAGGAATGGAAGGAAATGGGGGAGACCTTTGCCCAGCAGTGGGACAGTATAGGTTATTAAAAAAAAATAGTTTACTAGCTGACCTGCCCGCGGCTTCGCACGCGTGGTTTGTCAATGAAAACATTACCTTCGGGTAAAAAGTAGCCTATGTCTCAATCCTGGATTTTGCAAAAAAGTTAAAACCTGCTTTTCTTTATTTCTTACCAAAAGCTTAAATATGAATTTTTAGATACCTACCTTAAGGAATTATGGATTGCCATACAAACATTCAACCGCTATTACATCCCCTTTAAGATTGTTTTTAGAGACAGTAGGAAGCCTATGTCCTTCTCGAAGATATAATCTATCTCCTTGCCAAATTTCATTACGATCCGTTTAGCCGGTAAATGATTGATTGATTTTTGACCAACGTTAAAAGAGACATATTTTGTCAATGTGTCCTAATGATTTTTTTAATTATTATAAAATACGGTATGTAGCAACTTCACATTTACTTTAGCCGTATTTATTTCCTTAATATTAAAAAATTCGCGGTAACAGCTATCATTGACAAATAGTTTTTCGTAAAAGCTAATCTGTTCATCGCGATATCTTGGTATAGATTATTTTAATGTCATAGACATGAAAGGAACAAAGATAAAAAGGGTAAAATGTGAAAACTATATATTTCCTTCAAGTATTTAACAAATTTTATTATTTTCAGGTAAGTCAAGAGGACAGTAAAATTCTTCAATAAAAATCGTGAGTACGAACACCAAAATACATTTCTTCTGGTAAGTAATACCTGATTCTTTATTTGTTTGTGTTTTTGGGTTCCATACCTAACAGAACCCTTATAGGATCTTTGTTGCCTGTCTGTCTGTCTCTCTATCAAGAATCTTCTGCTATCAGATGTGCCAAGTCACTTGCCATTTTTAAACGTATGCTCAGAGAACACTATCTGAGTATTTGTCGCTAAATATATAATGTATTTATTATTAATTATTTGTTTCTTAAATAAGTCTAAGTATGTATCTATAAATTATTATGAGTCGTTATTATTTAGATTCATGTAGTTTTCATTTATGTAAGTTTTACATTTTTTATTTTTATATAATTAGTATTGGTATGTATGTACATGTAGTATGTTAGGTACACCCCAGGTAATGTCTACACAGTCCATTCCATCCAAAGGTTGTCTGGTAGAGATCGCTAATTAGCGATAAGACCGCCAATTGTATCCATAGATTTACGTAGTTGTTTTTTTTTATATGTATTTGTTTCGTGGTGTGCAATAAAGTATTATCTAATCTAATCTAATCTTTGTCTCGGGAATCCGTGGAGGTATCGAGTTGAAATGAAAACCATATACTCAAGTCCCTTGAAGCTGTGAAAAAATCAAATTTCTAAGTTAATGTAAAAAAAAAGATACGGCTGTTTATGCCGTAAAAAATATATATTTCGACACTCTCAAGAGAATCAAAATTTATAGTGTACTTTTCGTTGACCTAGAACTACGAAATTTGTCAAGTAATATCGTCTTACACTACAAGTACAGGGAAAATCTGAAAACTATACATTTGTCATATCAATCATCGAAACTGTTGGTCCAAATTTGTACGGAACCTTCGGTGGGCGAGTCCGACTCGCACTTGTCCAGTTTTTTTATTATGAATTAACTATTATTACAGGATGAAAAGTAAAATGGGGAACCGAGGGTAGTTGTAATATTTTTCTCCGCACATTTTTGTATGATAGCTTTTTAGCTGTTATATGTGACCCACCACGATATTCTACCCTGTCTAAGGTAATATATATTACCTATCACAATCGAATTAATGTGGAAGTATATAACCAATAATATAAATGAACCAATATATCTTGTACGAAACTATTTCCTCACATATCATTCTAACCAAATGTCCAATTTCAAATTATCAAATGTCACAATCGAGATAGCCGTACTGAAATTGCGTTACTTAATTCACAAAATCGCTTAGCGTGTTAATGTAATTTAACTTAGGAAGGATACGAACTATAAATCTTTAAAGGCAATAATCGCAGAGTATGAATACCCTTAAGGGCACATAACAAAAAAAGGATTGTGTGGTTTTATGAAACCACGGTAAAAGTGAAACTTTGTTTCACATTATAGACATTTAACTAAAAATTTTCGTTGGCACAAATGAGTAATAGTCTATACACTACACGGTCAGCTGATACGAACTATAGGCGCCGCCATATTGGCCTCGGCTGCTCTGACGAGTGCCTTTCACTTTATCCCTACTCCGCGGCCGACCGTCACGCGACATGCAACACACAGACGAAAAAGTTTGAGACGATGTAATAAAAGTTTCACTTTAATAATTATAAAATCTTCATGTTACGTCCACTGTTGAACATAGGCTTACCTCACAGTTTTTTAAAGTGACCGATCTTGTGCGACCTATACAAAGCGGTTCCTAGCAACTTTACTGAATCATATTTCCATCAATATTAAAAAAAAAAAAATCGGGGGCTGTCGTACACTACGCTTTCCAGCGCATGGTCTCCATTCAAAAACCTTTCTGCCCCAACAACTATAAAATATTGAAAACTATCCTAGCTTTTAGCAAAGTTCACAGTTCATGTATAAAACTGGATACATTTTATGTTTATATTCCTTTTTTTTTCTACACTTTAATTAACAGTACAGTGTTATTGACGTCCTCAGCTGTGACGAGGTGGGCGAGTAATCGATTATGGCTAAATTTATTTTTCCTACTATGAACTTAGTCTGAAAGCTGGAAATAAACGTGGCTGTTAGACACTAATACCATCGTCACGGGTAGGGTTGCCATACGTCCGGAATTTTCCGGACATGTCCGGTAATATAGGTATTTGTACGGAATGCGGGGGGAATCCTAAACCGTCCGGAATTTCCACAATTTAAGTAGGTAACGAATAAAATAAAACATCAAATAAAGCAAATATTTTGCTTCGTGCATTCAAATGCACGATGCTAACGACATTAATGTTAAATTTACAAGAAAATCTGAAATTTTCATCAAATATCAGGAATTTACTCCGAAATTTCGATTTTTTAATCTGGGAACCCTAGTCACGGGGCCATACACTTTTGTAGTACAGTTTTGTACACTCTGAGTGTACAGTGATGTTCAACTGCTTACGCTGAGTTCTCAGTTCTACTATGCACTTAAATTACTCTCTAAATGCAAAATAAATCTTTCTTAGCGGATTTAACACATTTCGTGACTATAATGGCGTCTGCGCCGATGTATTACTTTATTTATTACTCTGTAACGCTATAATTATTTGGTAAACTCTTCAAGGGATTTATTTCTACTGTTTATTGTTTGTAAAAGACCTAGGTCGAGATAAACTACTAAGCAAGTGCTGCTAAGGCACTGCTAAACTAGATCTCGTGTAATATTTGACTATAAAAATAGTGCCACGAAATATATACCCAACCTATTTGACCTACAGTTTCATTCAAATTACAGGTAACAGGAGTTCTTGTAAATTGGTATACTTTTTTGGAGTACAAATTGCAGTTATTCTGGATTTCAGATTTTTTGCCTATATTTGTGCTACTAAAGCTACACTCATACCAAATTTCAGCACTGTGGGGTCACTGGTGTACCCTGTGAATTTTGTCAAAGTTTGATTTTTATTATGGCTAATAACATAAAAACTACAAAGTTTAAACCAAAACTAAAAATGGAGTCGAAATTTACTTACACAGACCTTTTATTAGACGTGCCACTTGACCGGATAGTCCCATTTTGGTTTTTTTTACCCCTCTTGAGCCCCAATATCTCAACAATCACTTTGGGCAAATCTGCGTTATATGTATGTATGTATGGATGTTTGTTTGTCCGAGGATAATTTTCGAAGCGTTGATCCGATCACCGTGAAATTTGATATATAGGTAGCTAGTGATGGCACAATTTTGGTGTGACTAAATGAGCTAAAAATATAAAATATTCTTATAGGCAAGCGTGTACCATCTTAGACCGCATCATCGCTTACCATCAGGCGAGATAGTGGTCTAACGCTAGCCTATAATTTATAAAAAAAAGATGCTATTACTATTTAAACTAAAATCAGCATTAGGTGCAAAACACAGACACATGCGTCGAACTCAGTTCCACTGTTCTTAATCAAATAATTTCACGTGTCTTTTATGTGTATCAAATTAACTAAACGTTTCGTGAAAGTAAATTATGTAGAGACGTATTGCAAAAGACAGATTTAGCATGAGAAACTTTACTTATGGTAAAAACAACTTAAAAGGCCAAAACAAATTGAATTAAAAGATTAGACAGTCCGATGACACTATCTAAAGAAATTAATTCATGCCTCATTCACGCATTGCTGGTACGATGAACGAGACAAAGCAATCTTTGATCAGACACTCTTTAAAACAGGCTCTGGTATTCGCATAGAAAGTTAATGGTCCGATAACAATACATCATTCGTAACATATCCATCTCTTTCACTTTTTGTTGTACCTGTTTGATGGGCTGTGGACCACGAGAGGACATAGACCAACCTTCTGTTTGCAATTTTAAAAATCACTTAGTTAAGTTGGTCTGAATGATTTACCATTCTTGATAGTAGCTTTGAGCGATTACGATTTAGAGGCAATGTTATCGAGATAAAATCAACTTGTATTTGACTAGATTTCATACGGAATCTCTTCTGTACATTTTAGCTATAGCCTAAACCTCACACTGGTAGTCTGAATTGATGTGACAAATAAAACTGAATATACATACTACTACCATTGTTGTATGGTACGAGTACATGCGCAGTACCTACACAAGATGCTCACATACCACATATTTTTTCTGACATAATATTGTTATTTAATTGTTGTTATGCCACACTTGTACTAACCTTTTGACATGTTTAATTAAGTTTTTACTAACAAATATGGATTTTTGACATCTGAAATAAATGAATTGATTGATTGATTGATATACACATAGGGCGACTTTCGCAACGATGCCTAAACGTATTTAGTGGCTAAATACATTTAGGGATCGTTGTGTAAGCCAAGCATAGTCTATGTGACATTTCACATTGGTGTATAATCATAGAGCAATAAATATTTTAGAACCAATTTTTTCAACATTTTAAAAACCTTCGTCAGTCATATAAAGTTTTCATTTTTCAGCTGAGATCCCTTCACCAAAAAGGAGAATTGCTGATAATCTTCGGATCAGCTGATCTGATCTTTACCACACATAGCTAAGAAAAACTAGCTATTTATAAAAAAAAACCGCATCTGAATCGGTTCATCCGCCTGGGAACTACGATGCCATAGACAGACACACAGACACATGCATCGAACTTATAACCCTTCTCTTGGCATCAGAGGTGAAAAAATCATGATACTAGTCATACTAGTATTATAAATGCAAAAGTTTGGATGTTTGTTTATTTGTTTGTTTATCACGTCGTAACGGCTGAACTGATTTCAAAGAGGTATGAACATGGATTACACATACTTTTTTATCTACTTTTTATCCCATGGGATAAAAATGGGGTGTCAAGTTGCAACAGCGAGTTTAGCTTTATTTCTAGGTTACCTACACATTTAGTAGTGTAACGCGTACAAAGTTGAAGGCAACAACTAAGAAGAAATAAAATAAGATAAAATATGTTATACAGATAGGTCGTGAACATCCTCTAGTAATAAGATTTTCTTACGAGAGAGAGTCTTGCCCTAGACTGAACTAGCTGTTTCAAGTACTAATGGTCTGGCTAGACAATCTGAACATAAATCAATTAAAGAAACTGAAAGTGACAACACTTACAAAGCGTTCTCATTAGCATTCGAGATTCGAATCTAACTCGACCTCGTTTTGAGATCGCATTCGATGTCACTTTGTCCCATGAATTCGCTCTTCATTAGTCGACCTCCGTGGCCCAGTGGGCGAATAGCTGAGACGCAGGAGGCAGCGGATTCGATTCCCACCGAAGAACAAGTGTTTGTATGATTTACAGATTAAATGTTTTTCTATATATTATAATTATGTACAGAAAAAAAGGATATGAGTATTCCATCGGATAATCTGGTTCCCATAGTACAATCTTTGCTTAGTTTGGGGCTAGATAGCGCTGTGTGAAATGTTCAACAATATTTATTTGTTAATTAGTTTATCTCCAAAGTTAAAATACCACTAAACGTGTTTATGTCAGTCACGTGGCTTCATAGTTTTGCAATGATCTTATTAATTTCATATATATGACATACTACAAATCTATATAGAGTTTTTGTGCTCATTACGTGCGTATAAGAATGTTATGTGTATCTACTATACCAATTAGTATCTAATACTAAAATTGTTAACGAGCTAGGTTAAGAAACTTAACCTTTTCGAAGAAAAACTTTAAGGACATACCAAGTATAATTAACAAAATTACCACCTTACTAATAAACATGCGTTATCCTTTGAATATAAGAATATGATCTGCAGATATTTGTTCCAGGACTGGTTGTTTTTCTCGAGATCGAGATCTCTAAATCAACTTGGGCAAATCGGCGTTGTATGTATGTATGTTTGTTTTTCAGAGGATAACTTTCGAAGCGTTGATTCGATCATCGTAAAATTTGATATATAGGTAGGTAGTGATGGCACAATTTGGGTGTGACTAAATGAACTAAAAATGTTGGGGGGTTGTTAAGATATTGGGGTTCAAGAGGGGTAAAAAAAACGAATATGAGTCTATTAGGTCAAATGGGACGTCAAATTAAAGGTATTTATTAGTACATTTGGACTCCGTTTTTATTTTTAGTGGTCTTTATAGTTTTTGAGTTATTAGCCATAATAAAAACTGAACTTTGACAAAATTCACAGGGTACACCAGTGACCCCACAGCGCTGTAATTTGGTATACGTGTAGCTTAAGTCGCACAAATATAGGCAAAAGTCTGAAATCCAGAATAACTGCAATTTGTACCCCAAAAAAGAGTACCCTAACCAAGATACATGAATTCCCGTTACCTGTAATTTGAATGAAACCGTAGGTTAAGTTAGTTGGATATTTATTTCGTGTCACTATTTTGATAGTGAAAGATTACAAATAATATTTTTTTTTGTTTTATTCGGAGACTCGCGAGATCTCAGTTCGGGGCGAACCACTCGTATTATACTCGTAAGTAAGTATGTATTTACAAAAAAAACGCATATAAGTATTTTATCTGGTTCCCATAGTACAAGCTTTGCTTAGTTTGGGGCTAGATAGCGCTATGTGAAATGTCCAGCATTATTATTATTATAATCGCCGTAGTTTGTCTTTTTCGGGTTCAAACCTGAAGACATTGTAACTATTCTTAAAGTAGAGTTTATAAGTAACGCGGGTAGAGTTTTTCTTCAGACTATGTCCCGAATTTTAAAGAAAAATATAATTATCAATCAAAATAAACGAATGATATTAAAACTACCCATACCCATTTCTGCCACCAAGCAACATTGCTGATTTGAACGAATTGCTTCAACTTTTCTTGTTAGCACAAGTAAAGAATGGAACTCACTTCCGGCGTATGTTTTTCCGGACCAGTTTTATGCCGGAGTCTTCAAGTCCAAAGTGAATAGGTTATTTCTAGGCAAGCGTGCTCCATCTTCAATCACACCATCATTAACCAATCAGGTGAGATATTGATCAAGTGCTTGGCTATCATCAATAAAAAAAGGGTATGTGGTTGCCGGTGAAATTACAGGTACATACAAATACAAATACAAAATATTTATTTACCGAAAAATTACATAATACATAAGGCTTTACATCTGTATGCCTCAAGTTAATGGACGCCAGTGCATCGTAGAACACGTTTCTAAGGTGCGTGACCTACGAAGTACTTTGTTATAAGCGATGATTGCCACTTAACATCAGGTGGGCCTTAAGCTTGTTCCATCTCCAAGTCGTTAAAAAAAATCTAATGTTTATAGCAAATAAATACTTATGGAAATACTCTCAACTCACAAATTGAAGCCATATATTATCCTAACTTCAAATCAGCCCGATTTCTCACTCAGACAGCGAAATCCAGTTTATCTGTCCATCGCCATAACGTGTACTATAAAACACAGCTGGAATATATTAAAATGATGTACTGAGCTTTCAGTTTTGAGAGCAAATCTCACAGGACAAGCACGAATATAGATACTGATACTTAAGCTGTGGTGGAATGTACACAACCTGTTATAATACGTGTTTTGTTATGTACGACATTAAATTAAAACACACATCCGTAATCGTATTAACTGACTTTAGAGGTGGGTAGCTTGAATATTTATCCAGTAATCGATACATTTCCAATAAACAATTTTTAACGTAAATCGGCGATGCCTTTGCTACGATGCCGACTTGTCAGTTTAACAGGTACCTACTTAGGTACATGATGAATGAATATGTTTCGTTTACCTATTTTATATATTAAAAATGATTAAAAATTTTAAATTTTCATTGGTAATGTAATTAAAAAAAAATAATTCAACAATACTAGCCATTAGCCCTACCTGCGTTTTCATCTAATGTCCTACTTATCAAAACACGTAGTATAAGCTGTAACAAAAGTGGTAGAGATTATAGTTACTGTTGTTAAAGCTGTGGCGAAAGTGAAAGAGTATTTATGGAGTGGACGCATTGTCGTGAGTGAGTGACATGCCCGTCATACCGAACCGTTGTATCAATATTCAAGAGTCACGAAAGAGAATCAGAAGTGAGCGTAAAAGATGCTAATAAGTATGGAATTCTATTGCAGCTTGTCGGTACTATTTGAACCGTAGTAATGCAAGTTGAAGCATATGCAAGTTGAAGTATATGCAAGCTGAAGTATATGCAAGTCAAAGTGTTGCCACCGGCCATGTTTTGATTATTGTTGTTGAGTATTAAGCACCGTGTTGGCTTAGAACCCTGACTTCTAATCTGGAGGATGGGGTTCGACATTAGAATCTAATTAAATCAAAGTGTTGATACATGCGCTCTAAAAGATGAGAAGAAACATCGTTAGGCCCTTCTCTGAACCTGAAGGTTACTCACAGTCAATTAATAAAGATTGTTTGACTTTGTAGCCAGGCTATCGGCAATCAGTTTTCTCTCATAATGCATATCATTATAACATATATATTTAATTGTTCTTTGTCCGTCTCGAAACTTTATGTGTTCAAATTATATTTACGAACCCTTTTTTATGCTGCATAGAGATAGAACAAGCTTATAGCCCACCTGATGTTAAGTGGTAACCGTCGCCTATAACAGAGAATTTACTCATAGGTCACGCACCTTAGAAATGTGCCCTTCGATGTACTGCCCTGCGTTCATCAACTTGAGGGCATACAGGTGGGAAGCCTCATCTGCCTACCTACTTACCTTTTTAAGTAACTTCCTATTTTTATATCTGTGTTGTTGTATGTCAGGTATCTAAGTTATTTAAAAAAAATATTGTAAACTTTTCATTTATTTAAAAATAAAAAAGAGTTTCCGCTGAGTGATCACATCGCCCTGTAAAGAAAAGAATTGTTAAACACAAAAACGTATTTTATATAATTTTTAATAAACTTTCTCGTCGCTGGGCAAAGGTCTCCCCCAAAACCTACCAATCATTTCTGGTCTTAGCATCCCCCACCATCGTCTCTCAAAGACATCCAGATAAAAATAAATATACTGTAAACTTTTAACTCAGTGCCGTATTGTTTTATGCTAATTTAACGATTTACTGTCTACTACTAGTCGTTCTGTTAATGCCATTAAGTATCTTTCCGTTTTAAGCCATAGTGTGCCGGAAAAAACGTTGAACGTCGTGGGCAAAAGCTTGTTAAAAAGAATGATCTACCAGCTCCAATTTGTATTAATTTTTTACCATCATATAGTTCCTCAATAGAGTTGCCACATAAGGTGTGGTCTACATTCGGAACCCGTCCAGTAAGTACGAGTAAGGAGTTCACACTATGTACGGGACATAACGCTACTAAATGACTTCGTCTAGGTCGGGCCTTAGAGGGGAAAGTGACAGTAGAGCTCGTGTGACAGCAGCCTAAAGTTTATAATTTTTAAAGCTATTATTACGACCGACTTGTGAAACGATACCTAAACGTATTTAGTGGATAAATAAATGATTTAGAGAGTTGTCGTATCATACAAATACATCAAATTTAAACATGTTTAGTCGCTAAATACGTTTAGGAGTTATTGTGCGAGCCGGGCTAAGATTACTATTTGCACTAAAAACGGGATATTTACCATGAGTTTTTGAGTTTCCTGATATTTCGGCAGAGTTGCTCACGAATCATGGTTTATTAACCTCTTTTTTTGTAAAATAGGTAAAAGTTTAGCTGTCTGTTCATGCTTAAGATTTTAGACAGCCTTAAACAATTTTATTACTTTGTTTATCTAAAAGTTACACCTACCAGTGACTTGATGGGCTGACGCCCAAGTTTCTCATACTTACCTATACCTGCATATTACTTGTGAAACATTTGAAGTTTTCTTAAAAGCTGTGTTCTTGAATTGACGGCTGTTCATACCTGACTGCACTATAGTTGGTCAATGTGTATTATCTTATCTCCGTCGTCGGCTGGACAGTTAACAACTGAAATCTAGACCAGTTTACTATTATGGTGATATGCGCTACTGATTGTCTTGTTATACCGTGCTATATTGAATTTGACTTGTACATAGTTTTTGTATTAAAAAGGAACAAATAATTGTACTAGGTTCTACTTATTTTAAAATGCTACTACTTCTCAACTTTGAATGAACAAAAAAAATTACAATAAACACCATAAAAATAAAAATAAAAACAAATTTAACTGTTTTAACATCAGTTTTATCGTTTAGAAAAGTTGTTTCTAGACAATCTTTATAAACGGAAGTCGATTTTTTTTTACCAATTTTAAATATCAACTCTTCTTAACTGACTGTATTCCAAATCGAATCTTAAGCATAAGACAACGCTCAAGCATTTTATGTTATAGTGAAATAATAAATTTAATTTATATTTTTATTTATTATTATTTTATTAATTATTAAATTTGTTAATTAATATTTTAGTTTAAACTCCTGACGTTTTAAGAGGCCCGATTTGATGTTATGAAATTACAGAGAGTACAGATGGGAACTAGAGTAGAAATTAAAAATAGGTTGCTTGAAAACCCGATTCTTGAGATATTTTGATTAATTATACTAAGAGTTTGTTATTGTTTACAGCCAAGCTAGTTTAATATTAATTTAAGCTAGCTTGGCTATACTTACATACTTTGTATCGTTTTTCATTCAGAAAAATATTGACGATAATGATAAGTAGAAAAGATTAGAAAATTCTTTATTGCCCTGATAAAATAATTATGAAACCCCTTCATTGTGGGTGCATCAACATTTATAATCGATTCTTATGTATAAATCATATAAAAAATAAAAATGCGTTAGCGTTTTATAAATCTAAAGTTTAGTAAATGTTTCGATTTATTGTAATAATCGATTTTATTTGGTTCTGAAGTGGTTAAAAACGATCGCAACAATGTTAAGTTTAATAAATGTTTAGATTTTGTATAATAATCGACTGTTTGTTTCCCAAGTGGTTAAAACGATAGCAACTCTACAGCATTGAACCCAATGACACAAATGATACAATATTGTAATAGCGTCTGATATCATCATAATTTTGGCATTACATGGTTGATTTTTTGACTTCTTGTGTAGACGTTCGTTCAAAGTTATCACGGCGAGAAAAATGACAGACGTCAAATCGGGCCCGTTATAACGTTGCGAGTTTAGTTCTGAAATATGAAAGCCCAATAAAAAGTATATGGCGCGAGAACAAAAATTACCTTACGACTTACGAAATTGTGTAATTATTAAGTGGCCACAACAAAATTCCAAAAATTCTCACATTATTACTAATATATTAATGATTTATGATTGTAACTTATTTAAAGCTTATCTTAAAGTTAAACGGCATGTAACGCGTTAAAATAATGCAAAAATATTCACATAATTACATCATCATATCTAAACAGTAACTAATTTACATACAGACAACATCAATGATGATTTTATAATTAGCTTCACTGACTATACAAAAATAGTCTAAATAACTCGCTCAAGTGTGAGTTGGACACCTAATATAGTGCTTCGTAGTTCGGTTAAAAATGTAAACTATATTTTTAAAACGCAGTCGAGACCTCTTACTAACATATTGAAATGAAAAGTTTTATTGAAATCGATATCATGGCAAAGTAGGAAAGGTTTGAATTTATTCCGTGGCGCAGTGGGCGAACAGCCGGTTGAGACGCAGGAGGTAGCGGGTTCGATTCCCGCTGCGGAACAAATGTTTGCATGATCTACATATATTTGTTTATAGTCTGGATGTTTTTCTATATATTATAAGTATGCATTTACAAAAAAAAGTATATAAGTATTCTATCAGTTATCTTCCCATAGTACAAGTTCTGCTTAGTTTGGGGCTAGATAGCGCTGTGTGAAATGTTCAGTAATATTTATTTATTTGTTTTGAGTCTGACGTAGCCCGGATCAGCCACTTTTTTATATCGTGTCGTACTATGAAACGTTTGACGCAATATAGGTACTGAATTTGGATTAGGGCCATAATGAACGAACAAAAAATGTCTTTTTCAATGTTTGTATCTAATTATCTCCATAACATGACTAAGGACATTATGCAAATAATATGTTTTGTTCATCTAAGTCGCTAATACAATTATACCTATATAATTACAGAGTGTGACGCGATTTTGGAAAAAACGGTGGATCAGGCCTGTGCCAAAACTTATTAAATACCTTAAAACCCGAAAATAACCAACGATCTTATTTAAAACTGTTTCTTCTGTATTTTAGTCATTTAAATATTATTGTATATTCATTTGTTATATACCGATTCACATAAAAAATACCCGCTGCTTATTATTTTTTAAATACGCAACCCCAAAAAGGTTGAGTCATAGAGCAGGTTTTTATTCGTCTCAAAGTCAAGGATTTCCGATTAATTAAAGCTGAAGGCATTACCGTTAGAACCAAGATAGCGACATCGACAGCAAGAAAGCCTATCAGGTTGAATCAATCGTTTGATTCCCATAAGAAGAGCTCCTTATAGGGTCTACAACCTTTTTGTTGTGATCAGGTTGAAAAGCAATTTTCAAATGACTAATGAATGGTTTCTACTTTTTATTCTACTTAACGATAGTCTAAGCACCAGATGGATCCTATTCTACTATTCCACTAAGTAGTTTTCGTAAAAATATTTTAAAGTTGGGAAGTATTCGGGTATTTCGGGCTGATACTGAAGATAATGAAATTCATATTTTTTATTATTGTTATTTTATTTGGACTGAACTGAACTACGAGTAGATTAATCATCTGGCCATAATAAAAAAAAATAAGTGTATTGATGACCTCAGTGCCGCATTAGGAGAATAACCGTCTGAGACGCAGGAGGTAGCGGGTTCGATTCACGTTTGCATAATCTACAATTATTTGTTCCGGGTCTGGTTATTTGTCTATATATTATAAGTATGTATTAAAAAAAAGTATATGTGGTCTATCAGTCATCTGATTCCCGTATCTTGACTTAGTTTGGGACTAGATGGTTCTGTGTGAAATAATGCATCTAGATGTTTTTGTATGCACTTTGTATACAGTGTGTTTTTTTAACTGGGACAGTACGGGGGCACCCATAACCAGAGAAGATGCAAGTGCAGTTTCTTTTGAAACATCAGGGGTTTTGATAAGAAGTTTTTGAGAAAATTCCATTGAGAATATTTCTGTTTTGGCACTTCTCCTTATCAGACCTGGTACCACTCCCAAAACAGAACTATTACGGTGATTCCATTATGGTGGTGTCATGAATCTACTTTCCAGTTATCGTCATATAGGACACGGAGATTCAACTGATTAATTAGGACTTAATTGGCAGTTCTGATACATCGCAGATTGGAGGTGAAGCCTAATATGGAAATTATTAGTGTGAAGGCATGTTGGAACGGTCCGGGTTTTTGTATGCGGTAAATTATTGACCACTACGTTGCGAACCGTTTCAAGGCCTCTTTTGGATTATTATGATAATTAAGGGATACTTCTTCGTGCCATTATTTCTTAGTTACCTTGCTTTAAGTCATTATTGAGCAATACGTTAAGCTGAAGATAGGCCTCCCCGATTTCCAGAGTGGCTGATCTTGTGTGACCTGCACCCAACTGCACCCAGGAATCGTTATCAGGTCGTCTTTCCACCTAGGGGTTGTCCTACGCTGCGCATTCCAGTACGGTCTCCACTCTAGAATCTGATGGCCCCAACGGCCATCAGTTCTTCGACCTATCTGCCCTGACACTTCAGCTTGCTAACATTGCAATCATCCTAATACTCCATCAAAAAGCTGTCGCGAAAAGAATGTTTTTTAGTAATAGCATCGGTTTACTTATATTCTCATTTTTTGTGCTTAATTTGTATCGTCCATATCCATTCATACTTTGTTAGTTCTTTGTAGAAAGCTCTTTGACCTTCTGAATTATTTAGGGCATAGGTCAAAGTTCACTGGTCGGTTTCTTGACCGCAAACAAAAACATTTAACAAAAAGAAAAAATCCAGCATCTGTTAGTATGAGCCAATAGAATACGATTAAAGCTTTATCGATGCCTTGATGACGAGACAGACGCACATCCTCACGCAAATTAACTCTTCCAAGAAAATACCGAAAAGGGATACAATCTGAACCGGTTTGGTAGATCGATCCTAAAATAGCGGACGGACAGACATAAATAAAAAAGATGTTCCTGACAAACATTCGCCGTCTGCCCGCAAAAGGGTGTTTGCTTTGGTGCGTCTGCGCAGTTATTTTGTGATGATAGATGACCGATATGAGTAACCTATACCTAATTCACTGTCTTTTAGAAGGTGATCTAGATTTCAGGAAACAAAATATTTCATTTCAGACAGCTACTAAACTTAAAATGAAACAGGGTATTATTGTATTAGGATATTCGATGCATCTTACAGATCTTTGAGTGAATGTGTTAGACCATTTTGCTATTCGATTGAATGGCGTTTGATTTTTAGTAGTGGACCTAGAAAGTACATCGGCCAACATGTATACCTAATGCAGGGTTGATTAATACATAATATCATAGTAATTCGACTTAATTAGCCTCAAGCTTCATTTTTCTGAAGCCTTCAAGAGAAAGTAAAAAAAAAGTCAAATTTTTGTATTCATTAAAATCACAAGTATCCCTTTGAAACGTCAATTTTACTGCCTGTTCCTTCGCGACCAAGCCAGGAAAGAAAGGCAAGAAACAAGGCTGGTTGTTTCTTTAATGATCCTTTTAGAATACATAACAATACAGAAAATAAATTACGTCTAAATTGTAACATTTTGAACGAGTTGGAGCAATTTCAATCCCAAGCTTCTCTATCATCTAAATAATCCAATATTTTATAGTAGGCTTTTTTATAAAGATTTCGTTTAATTACGTTTTTAAATTTGTTAATTGTCAATTTTTGTACATTACTTGGGACTTTGTTATAAAAGCACCTTGCCCTTTAAACGATTTACTAACTTCGATTTATCTTTATTTCAAGTATTAAAATTATGATTATCGCTATTTTTCTGAAACAAATTAATATTTTTGTGAACATACATCACATTTTCATAGATGTATTGACATGGGAATGTCAGACTATTTGATGGTTATTTTTTGTCATCGCATTTGTCGCACTGTCAAAATAAGAAACTTGATTGTGGTATAATAGTAGAAAGAATAGTAGAACTCTTGAGAACAATTTATGTAGCATTCAAATTATGCTTTCTACATATTTAAAAGGTACCACGAAAGAGTTTGACACTATGTAATACTACGCAAAACATATTTTATAATTTCCCACGCCCAAAGTCAACTATTTAGATTACTGAAAGTGCAATTGATTATTAGCCCACCAATTAAATACCAATAAGACAGCAATAATTATTACAGTACAATGGGTTATCAAGATCCATGCCTTAACTCTAACAACCTAACACCCATAACTCCAAGTTTAGCGCTGGTACTTACTGGTTAACTGTTGATTGTGACATGCGCTGTGGTAATGCGCTCTTTGATGGAAGTGTGTTATTTCGATTGATAGGATTATGACTGCTATAAAACTAGAAACTCCGATAGCTGTTTAGGGATCACGATCATATAGCCTTAGGCCTTTCCCATAGATTTCCATGGCAACCGGTCTTATGCGCCCTGCTTCCAGCAACCTTTATCAGTCATAGGATTATGTTACTTTGTTACAATCAGTTACAATCAGTTTTCATAAAACCTGACCAATTTACAATCTACTGTAGAAGGTATAATGGTGGCAATTCTGTTGTTTACGCTAACTAAAATTGGGTAAAATACGAACGGTCTTATTTTGTTCACACTAAAGATCAAATTAGAATGAAATTTAACGTGACATTTCTAGAATTAAGTAATTTTTTTATGCTGTCATGTTTGCGGGCTAGTTTTAGTAATCAATCAAATTGGTGTTGACTAAAACTAGCCGCAAACACGCATTCTTATTTAAAAATGCTTAGATTTAGAAATGTCACTTTAAATGCCATTTTAATTTGATCATTAGTGTGAACAAAATAAGACCGTTTGTATTTTACACAATTTTAGTTAGCGTAAACAACAGAATCGTCACCATTGTCTATAAACTTACTGACCAATCTTAATCTACAGTATGATCTATATTAACAGGTTTCAAATTGAAACGGATTGCATCACAAGTTACATAATAATTACCCCGTTAGTGGGGAACGGCCACAGCATTTTCCAGTGCGTGGTTTCCAAGCAGGTCCATTCTAGCAAAACAACGGTCAGTTCTTCCAACAGGTGACCCGCTCACTGCCATTTCATCTTGCTAATTTTCTGGGGCATGTCATTGACTTATATTTACATGCTTAGAGGTCTTCCGATCTAAAGTTCCGCACTTCTCCAATAAAGATAACTCACAGAAAGTTTGTTTGGTTTTCATGTAGAACGCGCAATACATGTCAACGCCAACGATATTTTTCTGATAAAAAAATGTCAAAGTTTACTCTCAAAGAGAAACGTATCATTGGCAGTTATCGTGATACGGCGAATGTTTGTGTGTTTCTGTCTTCCATGTAACGAATTTATATAGATTGATAGAGACATAAAACACGAACATTCACGTAGCTGTATTATTCCGGCCATTACAATTAGAAACTCGTTGTTCACTTTGTACCCAGTTTGATTTTCCAGCTGGTCCACAGAACAGAGATTGTTTTTTTTTTGTAATTATGCGAGTACAGGTCACATTAAACCAGAATCACGTTATTACTTAATGAAATTGAATGCTATTTTCGCTACCACACTAATATTATAAATGTGGAAGTTTGGATGTTTGTTTATTGGTTTGTTACTCAATCACGTCGTAACAGCTGAGCCAATTTCGATGAAATTAGGTATATACGTAGATTACCACATAGCTAGCTTTTATCCCATAAATCAGTTTCCAGGGGATAAAAATGGTATATTATAAATAAATAAATATTGCTGGACATTTGACTATCTAGCCCCAAACTAAGCAGAGCTTGTACTATGGGAACCAGATAACTGATAGAATACTTACATACTTTTTTTTGTAAATACATACTTATTATTTATAGAAAAACATCCAGACCTGGAACAAATATCTGTAGATCATCCAAACATTTGTTCCGCGGCGGGAATCGAACCCACTACCTCCTGCGTCTCAGTCGACTGTTCGCCCACTGCGAAATCCATTATCCAGCGAGTTTAGCTTTATTTCTAGGTTACCTACACATTTATTAGTGTAACGCGAACGAAGTAGTGGGCAACAGCTAGTTTTTTATTGGCGACGCAAGTTTATAAGTTTTTGTTTATTGTTAATAGTTCTTCACCTGATGGTAAGAGGTGGTGCGAAGACAATCATTGGCAGACTTAAAATTATCTTAAAAGGAGTACCTAATTTAAATACCTGTTTGACAGCTGGTAAGAATAACGTAGGTAAATAAGAAAACATATTATTACAAGACAAACATTACTTAAGAGTACTAATGGGGGTTCCGCTAGGAATTACTAATAGCTGATAAGTCCACTCGTAAATCTGTCCGTCCACTTATCGTAGAAAGAGTTATCAAGCAAGTACACGTGAAAGCAGGTAAGGTGAGTACACACCGACAGCATTTATGCAGTCGACAATACAGTCAATGATGAAGTCTAGTGACAATGCGCCGATGGTACTTATGAGTTTTAGAGAGAGTACGTCACAATGGGGAAGACAGTAACAGTAAGGATATCAAGTGATATCATTGTACATGACAACCATCATCATACTTGTAAATGCGAAATTGAGTTTGTTTATTTTTTGTTACGCTTTCGCGTCGTAACGGCTGAACAGATTTCGATGATATGCGATATATTAGAGCTGATTGAGACATAGGTTATTTTTTACTGACAAACCAGGCGTGCGAAGCCGTGGGCGGAAGCTAATAGTAAATATAAACCTACAACCAGTTATGTTATACAATCTTGAACGCACATAAGGAATTCCGTATCAGAAATATAAGTATCAGAAATATCTATATACCATGGTACCACGATATAAATCGTTTCTCTGTTTTCAGAAAACATCAAAATTTCTCTTTACGTCCTTAAATTCAGCTTTACGTAGTTTGCATATCATTTCTACTCTAACACATTATTGATCGAGCGAAGCGAGATCTCTAAATCAACTTGGGCATGCATACCGTATATATGTCCGAGGATAACTGTCGTAGCGTTTATCCGATCATCATGAAATTTGGTATAATGGTAGGTAGTGATGGCACAATTTTGGTGTGACTCAATGAGCTAAAAATATGGGGGGGGTTGTTGAGATATTGAAGTTCAAGAGCGGTACAAAAAAATGAAAATGAGACTATTAGGTCAAGTGGGACGTCAAATGAAAGGTCTTCATTACTACATTTAAACCTCATTTTTATTTTTAGTTTCATTTTTGTAGTTTTTGAGTTATTAGCCATGATAAAAACAAAACATTGTCAAAATTCACAGGGTACACCAGTGACTCCGCAATGCTGCAATTTGGTATTCGTGTAGCTTTAGTGACACAAATATAGGCAAAAGTCTGAAATCCAGAATAACTGCCATTTGTACTCAAAAAAATATAACCAAATAACAAGAACCCCCGTTACATCTAATTTGAATGAAACTGTAGGTCAAGTACATAGGTTGGTAATGGGTTTCGTGGCACCAATTTATTAGTCAAAAATTAAAGCAGGCATGCACAAAGATCACTAAACGTATTTAGTGGCTAAACATGTTTAAATATGAAGTATTTGTATGATTTGACAATACATATTTAGCCACTAAATACGTTTAGGCATCGTTGTGCAAGTCGCCCTAAGAATAATATTTATTTTGGGAGATTTGCGAGATCTCAGTTCGGGGCGAACCACTAGTTATTATGTAATCAATGCCATTATTACAGTCGATATTTTTATCTCATGCAGCAATGTATAACTTCAGAAGAATTTCAATAATAAACGTGACTATTCCACAAATTCCAATGAATTTCAAACTGATCGTTATCACCGTCGTGTATGCAACGTCATCATTGCTACATCGTTCTCTCATATGTATTATATGCAGATGCAGTCCCGACTCATTGTGTAATAGGCTTTATAACCTAAGCAATTAGCATACCTACCGTATTGGGATTAACTAGCATACCCATAATATGGGCTAAAGCGGTAACTTAGTATAATTTCTATTTTATTCTAATTCTATAAGTATTTTAAGTATTAGGATTAAAACTATCATATTTTTTTGTATACCTAAGAATATTTGTGTAAATGTATCCTACAAAGTACACCGCACTCCGTATTGTAAATTTCGCTCCATCCAAAGGTTGCCTGGAAGAGATCGCTTTCAGCGATAAGGCCGCCCATTGTATTGCCTTATTTATTCTAGCCTTATACTTATTTTTGTATTATTTCTGTCTGTGTGGTAATTCAATAAAGAGTTAACTATCTATCTATCTATCTTAGTAACGATGCTAGCCTGCTCTGCGTTGACATTATTTAATGGAACTAGACTGTGCCCGATTCACATTGCAAGAATTAATACTTCGCGTAATACAAGTAGGCGCACGGCTCAGTACCATCCGTACCTAGTTGGTATACCATTCGCACACACCGTTTTGATTCTAAGTTCTGGATGCGTACAGCTAAGGTATGGAACACTTTGCCGTCGTCTGTTTTTCCAAAAGAATACAATCCGGGCCTCTTTAAGGTAAGAGTGAATAGGTTTCTTCTAGATCTTCGTGCTTCATCTTAGATCATATCATCGCTTACCATCATGTGAGATTGTGGTCAAACGAAGATCTATCCAGTATAAAAATAGGTAAATACTTTAATTTTATAATGTTAATTGGTTATTTTATACTTAATGTTAAGTGCCATTACATAGCTAAGATCGTATGTACACTTATTTATGCAAATAAATATCTTGTATTAAAAGTTTATAATGAAATTCTTAAGCACGAAAACTGTAGGTTCGATAGCCTGCTGTAAAAAATAAACACATTTTTTCCTATAAAAATATGCATCGATACAATAGTAAACTCAGAATATTGGTAAGGTGATTATAACATTTTACTTGAAAGAAAAATGGATTATGTATAAGAAAGCTCAACTTAAACCTGCTTTACAATTTGCTTGAAAAATACCTTTTTTTTGGGTGTTTGATAATAATAATATACTCACAAAAATGAAAGGGGTTATTTTGATGAGCATAATAAATAAATTTGTGAAATGTTTACCATAGCAATGTGAAATTTATATTGGCATGTAAAAACAAACACTTTATTAAATTTATGTTGTGCTATTGCATAATGCTTGCCATCTGACCACAGATACTGTATTGGTGACGTCTCGAGATATCTCTTGTTGTTCCTTTATTTTTGAATGTCGATTGCAAGAGTAGGCAGTAAGTTTTATGTCGAATTAATCACCTAAACTTTGTCAATTTTATTTCAAATTTGATAATATAACGTGTAGTTTTTTTTTCGAAAAGTATTTTTTTATGTTTTGAGAAACAGTATATTACCAAACACCCTGTATAGTGCACTAAATTTAGTCAGACTAAATTCAGCATGTCGACTCTGATGCAAAATTAGTGTGTCTAACTGGATAAGTATCTTTATACTTGTCGGGTAGATTAGATTAGTAGAAGGAAGATTTTTAAATTGTTTTTATTACAGGTGTGTTTAGATAAAATCTATATTATAAACAAACTTTTCAAAATCATCCTTCTACAAGCTTTTATTTTGATCTTTATTTTAACCCAACATACTTTTTAAGATTACACATCAGATAAACACTAGTTGAAACAATTAAACATATCTCGGGCCTATAAAAAAGTATAGAAAAGTATAGAAAAAGTATAAATAGTATAGATAGTCCCAATGTTAGAATCATTATTATTCTTACTATTTATTTGATGAGGTGAACCAAATATGGACCTTACAGCTTTCTGGTTAGTAAATAACTACTCAATTACATTATGTTTATTTATAGATCCTTGCATTCCGTAAGTCACAGGCATTATATTAATTTAAAGCTTCATAAATAATATACCTAACTATTTATATTTGCTTCTGTGTGGCCTTTTGCTTATAGGTACCTTGGTAGATTTATCTCGGAGCAAATTGCAATGTTGTTCAACATCGTGATACGTAGTAACTATGTATTGATCTTTGGTTCCATACTGACTACTATGTTGACTGTGGTCACACCTACTTACGCAGACTTGTAACATAGAAAAGGTAATAACTTATTGGAGTGTTTATAGAACTGAAACTACTAAATGAATTCTTGTGGTGTGCCCTCTGCTTCAAAGAGTTTTAAAATAAATTAGCCTGAAGTACACGGTGACTGACGAAACCAAAAAAAAAAACTATGCAAAATACTGTAAAAATGTTTTTTCGACTTATATACATGGAGTACCTATACATAATAATTAAAATGGTCTAAGATGGAGCACGAACTGGTGAGTGGTAGGTATTAGTAGCGGCACGAAACTTTAGCGCTGACAGTTATTGCGCAGAAGTCAAAAGTAAGGTACCTGAGCGGGGTTAGTGGGATGAAGGGCAGGCGTGCGTAGCGCCGATTGGCTCTCCAGTCGCATTCCGTTCCCCGCACTCATACGACGCCCCGCGCACATCCAGTGTACAGTCGCGTTCTTAATTATATTGTTATTGCTGTTATTTGATTTTTTTTGCTAAATTAACTTAAACCTCATGTTAATTATGTCTTAGGTACCTACGATAAATCTTTGGACATTGGAATTGGAGATAAACTATTTATTAAATAGGTATTATTATTTGTGTGCGCGACAGTATCATGCGCAGCTATCCTCCACATTTCGTTCAGCGCTAGACTTACTATTTGACATTACATTAAAATAATGTCATTAACGTTATTTAGCTAATAATTAATTAAAGTTATAATTGTATTGCGTGTGTGACAGTACCCATGCGCAGCTATCCCCTCCGCGTATCGTTCAGCGCTAGACTTACATACGTGCCGCTGTTTATATATATAGTACACCAGATTTATTGGTTTATAGTCAAAAGAAACAATTGCGCTATGTAAGATTGTTGCAAAACTGTGGACGGCTTGCACAACGATCCCTAACTTTTTTAACTTACTTCAAAAAAGGATGAGGTTCTCAATTCGACTGCATTTTTTATGTTTGTTACCTCAGAACTTTCGACTGGGTGAACCGATTTTGATAATTCTTTTTTTATTCGAAAGCTGGTGCTTCCCGTGTATTCCCATTTCAATTTGTCTGAACTAGACGTTCTGACAGTGATCCATGAGAAAAATATATGTCTTAAATTTGTTTAATTTTTATGTTTCTTAGCTCAGAACTCCGTTATAGGTATATCAACCGATTTGAAAAATTTGTTTTTTATTTGAAAGGATATACTTTTATATTGATCTCATGGAAATTTTATCAAAATTGATAGAGTAGTTTGGTTTTTACTGTTATCTGAAGTCGGTTATATTTTTGTTAAAAAGTTATTTGTTTTTCCTAAACTGGATAGTTCTTCGTTTGACCACAATCTCACCTAATAGTAAGCGATGATGTGGCTTAAGAAGAAGCACGAAGATCTAGAAGAAACCTATTTACTTTTACCTTAAAGAGGCCCGGATTGTTCTTTAGGAAAAACAGACGACGGTAAAGTGTTCCATTCTTTAGCTGTACGCATCCAGAACGTAGCACCAAAACGGTGTGTGCGAATGGGTGGTATATCAACTAGGTACGGATGGTACTGAGCCGTGCGCCTGCTCCCACCATCGAATATATTCAAGCCTAGACAGGACTTGAACCCGCAACCTTCCTCTTGATACGTGGATGCACTGCCAATTGTGCTACCGGTCTCTTGTCATATCTGGTTTGAATTTAGTGAGATGATTCAGATTACAACAAAAGCGCCGTTAGCTCTTTAGCTGACAAGAGTCCGGTAGCAAAATTGGCAGTGTACATCCTCTGATTTCAATTCACAATTTCAGATAGAACAGTATGTTCAGTGCGTGAGTTCCGCTTCTATTAGACATGAGGTAATGGTAACACCTACATAACACCTACAATGAGATAAATCTATAACAACTGGTAACATTGATACAAAGCATTCGAACATAAACTTGGAACGGATGTCCTGAATATTATTACCAGATTTCCATTTCGATTGCACATAATAATGTGTACGTTATTTCCTTTCAAAGAATTAATTATTTAGTAGGTACCTGATAAAAATTTACAAGGCTAGGTTTAGCGCTGTTCTTAGTTATCGTTTTATTTTTTCGGCAACTATTATACACTTAATAATATATTATATAGGATGTTTGATAATATACGCACAAAAATTAAAGGGGTTATTTTGATGAGCATAATAAATAAATTTGTGAAATGTTTATCATAGAAATGTGAAATTTATTTGGGTATGTAAAAACAAACTCTTTATTAAACTTATGCTGTGCTTCGCATAATGCTTGCCATCTAACCACTTATACTAATTGGTGGCGTCTCGAGATATCTCTTGTTGTCCCTTTTCAACCCAAAACCTGTAGCCATTGCCGAAAGAGATATCAAATCGGCCTTTATTTTTGGATGTTGTTTGCAAGAGTAGGCAAGAGTAAGTTTAATATCGAATTAATCACCTAAACTTAGTCGATTTTCTTTAAAATTTGATAATATAACTAGTAGTTTTATTTTTCGAGAAGTTTTTTTTTATGTTATGACTTATGAGAAACCGTGACTTGAATATCGTCAGTATATTACCAAACACCCTGTATACTAATAGCTGACGCGGAAATTTCCCGTTCCCGTAGGAACTTCGGGATAAAAGCTATAAAAAACACTCTTGTCAAAATGACGCGACACTTCAAGACAAATGACTGCACATCAATGAACGACAGTTAAATTATATGGATATTGTTTATATAGGGTGGGCCAGAAAGAATTGCGAATTTGAAAAAATCATTAAAAAAAAACTAAGTACAATTCACATACAAATTTATATTTCTACAAAAATTTACATCTGGGAAATTCATTTCTTAAAAATAACATCATTCAGATGTGCACCATCGCGCTGCAAACATTCTTCGAATCTGAACCTCAAATTGGTGGGTGGGCCAGAAAGGAGTACGATTTTAAAATTCTGACCGATACATAGCCATGTTAGGAGATTTTTATTTCCACAACTGCAACAATTTGAAGCCTATACTCGTGCGACATGGTTTCAACAAGATGGCGCGACATGCCACACAGCTAATGCCTCTTTGGCGGTCGTAAACGAGATGTTTGCTGAGAAACTGATATCGCGCCGAGGTGACATTGAATGGCCTCTTAGAAGTCCGGATCTTACACCACTGGACTTTTTTTTTGTGGGGATACCTAAAAAGTAGAGTCTACTCCAATAACCCAGCCACAATTGACCAGTTGAAGACCAATATCCGGAAAGAAATGGCAGATATTCCCCGTGCAATGTGCCAGCGAGTTTTTACCAATTTGAGGTTCAGATTCGAAGAATGTTTGCAGCGCGATGGTGCACATCTGGATGATGTTATTTTTAAGAAATGAATTTCCTAGATGTAAATTTTTGTAGAAATAAAAATTTGTATGTGAATTGTACTTAGTTTTTTTTTAATGATTTTTTCAAATTCGCAATTCTTTCTGGCCCACCCTATACAAAAATACTAAAATCACGATTCAAAAATGGTGGGTGAGGGTAGGAGGGTGAAAAGTACTTTACGACCTATTCTCATACCTACTAAATTACAAAAAAAAACATTAATATCGGTCTGGCCCTTTTGGAGAAGTGCGACCACTTAAACCGTGATACGAGATTTTTATATATTAGAAGAAAATGTGTAGAAGAAGATTGACTTGACACCCCATTTTTGTCCTTTATACCATTCTTATATACCAAATTTCATGATGATCGGATAAACGCGTCGAAAGTTATCCTCGGACAAACAAACAAACATACATACATACATACAACGCCGATTTGCCCAAGTTGATTTAGAGATCTCGTTTCGCTCGATCAATAAAAAAAACATCCAAACTTTCTCATTTATAATATTAGTGTGAAGTGTGATTAGAAGGTATTAGGTATAAATAAAACAGTGGGTCAAACTTGTAAAAACAGGTTAATTATATTATAAGTAATCTTACAGTTACACTTTCACACTTCTGTGTTACTTCTGTCACTATCATCTTTCTAATAAAAGTGCTGAGTTTGATCATCGGTTAAGAAATGTGCACCACCATTACGCCAATCCATCAGACCCTTAGAATAGATTACACGACCCACGTTGATTTATTTGATATCTTCGTTAAAGATGGCTACTTTCATAACCTTTAATTACTGGCAACAGTAATCGACTTATGATTACAACATCTAAACCACAAGCACATTAAACCTATAAAGGTATGACCAAAATGCCCTTTAAATTAGTCAAAAATATTAACAAACTTTGGAGATGCATTGTATCTAAATACCCGCCCACTGTCTAATCTCTTCGCTTTTTACAAACTAAATTCAAGTGCACGTGATTTATTTGAATACTTTACACTGTACTCGTAGTCTGGTTTCGGCTTTATATTCGGCATTCGGTTTCGGTTTATTCGGTAATATGAACTTTTCTTGCGGATTGCTAAATTGGGGGTTAAATATAAAAAAAATAAGATGTTGCCCGCGACTTCGTACGCGTTACATTAGTATACTATTTCCATTTCTTTATTTTCTCGATGACAGCTCCTGTGAAAACTTGAACGAGCGTCTTTTTTACATGCATTATTTTATAAAAATATGACGTTTACACACGTACAAGGTTACACCGGAGAAACTGTTAGGGATGGAGCTATATCGATAAACGTAACACGATACCAGATCCGATATTTTTTTACAAAATGTAAGAAGCTAAACTACTGCCGGATACTTTTGTACAAATTTATTAACTAATATTATATTTCATTACAAGATCCGTATTAATTCTTGATTGATAATGCCAACTTCTTTAAAACTTTCGAAGCTGTTGTAAAATAAGTAGGTATAGGTAGGTACTCGATAGTGAAACGAAACGGGCGGCAATCAACACGGAGGATCACAAAATACACAACGTAACATATGGATAATGTGAAAAAACTCAGCGAACAGAAATGTAGTGACTAGCACGACCGTTTTGTTGCGAGTGACAGATTAAAACAAACACAAAATGTCGGTGGGCCATTGAATGTTCCCACCTTGAAAAAATATATTTGAATGTTTTTGTTGTGTTTGTCTTTGTTCAAAATATAATAAATATATGCGATCGATATCATTATTATTTGGTCACAACACTACAACTATCAAATTAGAACTGTCATCGAGAAAATAAAGAAATGGAAATAGTATAAATGTGTAGATAACTTAGAAATAAAGCTAAACTCGCTGTTGCAACTTGACTTGATACTCCATTTTTATCCCATGGGACCTGATGATTTATAGAATATAAAGTAGCCTATATATTAATCCAGGTTATAATATAGGAACATAAAAAAAATCATCGAAATCGGTTCAGCTGTTACGACCTGGTGGTGAACAAACAAATAAATAAATAAACAAAGATCCAAATTTACGCATTTATAATATAAGTGTGATGTGATTATTATTAAATATCTTAAACAATTATCGATTTATCATTAAAAATAAAATCATAAAAGAAGACTAAGCTAAAGATATATTAGATACACTAGCAACAGATAATGTAAACCGAATGTGTGAATGAAAGAATGAACGAATGAAAACACTTTATTGTACACACAAAAGAAATAAACATAAAAATAAAAATTCACAAAGCAACAAGTACAATGGACTCTCGGAACGTCCAGAGTTTCTTTCGGCAAATATCTCCAACTTTTACCAACACTAAAATGCCGAAACGGCTACCGCGTAGAATAGGACTTTATTTTTGTTATTATAGCAATTAAATTGATATATGACTGTATTTAAAGTTCGGGCTTAGATTCGGCTTCAATGCGTTTGTATTCTATGAACGTGCATTCATTCAGATATCTTAATTTTCTTTTGGTTTTAATGCCGTCTAATCTAATATAAAAAGCCCGCTGCATCCCACTGCTGGGCAAAGGCTAACAATGTCGTGATTTATTTTATTTTATTATCTTACTTAATCGTACTTAATTTTATGTAAACATGCCAGGCCATGTCAACATAGTCATATTTGTAAATTTTGATTGGATAATTTGTTTGTTTATTTTAATTCTTTATTGCACAAACAGAATGTACAAATGGAGGACTAAATTCTAAAAGCATTTTCTACCACTCAAGAGTGGTTATTTTTATTTATTTCTTTTATAGCTAATGATGATGATGATGACCTGAAGATGTAGCTCCATTAATCAATCATTTGTAGTGACCTAAAGTATACGTTTTACCATAGATACTATTTGTTTTGACTTTATACCTATCTTGCTCAATCCTGCTCTATTTCAATCTCAATAAAGTGGTATATAGGCGTTAATGAAACCAAAAGTGGTTCTCATCATTTTGGTTGTCGACTTGTCGCCCACCATAGACCCACTTATTCAATTGTTCCATTTTAAGCACGTTATTAAAGGTACGGCCAGACTGGTAGCGGAGAACGTCTACGTAAGGAAGCGATGATAGCTATGATACACGAACACAAAAATTAATATCATCGCAAAAGATATTGCCGGTAAGGAAACTTCAAACCTTCTTTTCTACCGCCGACGAGGAAGCGTTTAGCTATCGACTAGTTTCTCGCTCACGAAACGTACAATTGATGTATGACTCCATATAAATAAGATATACATATACTCATAGTTGATCCCTGACTGTTTACACTATCGGCAAGAAGGAGAATTTTCTCTTCACCAATTTGTCGCAGCATCAAGAGCTATCAAAGAAAAATCACAACTCGCCAACTCGTTTCCAGATTCTAGCTCAACTCGCTTCTTGCTTATCATCAGCAGTGGAATAAGTGCCTAAACCGTTTATATTCGATCGACTTGTCAAGTCAAGTCCATTAAATCTCACACCGCGTTATCTGTCCGTGATCATTAAGATATAGAAGGAAAGGTACTTCTTACTGGTACTTAAGGTACTTAATGGTCGGTTCTGTAAATCAGTCAACGAAACCGTAATTGATTTTACTGTTCAGGATAGTCTTTGACTTCATCAATTGCTATTTGCTGCAATGTAAGAAGAATTTTATAGTCCCTGTGAGGTCAGTCTAATTCAAAATCCGTAGTTGCCCCAAATCAGATTTGAAGGTAGAAGTCTTAAAAATTAATAATTGTCTCTACTGACGATTATTTTCGTCACCTTTATCCGCTATCACTTGGCCGTACCCAAAAGCGCAAGCGTCAACCGTTTAAAAATTAGCATTTCCGTGCATGATTGTTTGTATTTGGAACGCGGCAGCGTAAGCCGAGGCGTACAGTGCGTGTGCGCACAAATAAATACCACTGTCTCAAGTGATAACGGAATATACTTAGAGAAATGATATTTTATTAATGATGTTTATTTTGTAAGTGAGCTTGGCAACCATTATCCTATTAACGGGAGGGATGACACGTGCTTTGAGGGTGAAGCTGGAACTTGAAAACGAGCCAAAGTATTTTATTTGCATAAAGTAAGTCGTAAGTATAATGTTTAATTGTTTAAGTATCAAACATAAACTCGCATCATAGAACTACTTAACTTTAATTATTGTTCTTAACGGGTAGTTATCCCGTTTATCGGGTATTTTTGGCGACTGCCAATTGTCTCACATATACTCGTATATACGTTATTCTTTGTAATTGTATTGTTTTTATGGTGTGCAATAAAGAATTATCTAATCTAATCTATTTTACCTTTTTATATAAAATCCCGACGTTTCGACTGTTTGGTAGCACCGAGCGCATTCTGGCCGTAACCACGTCTGTTGCCACACGGTCGAAAGACAGGTTCATAGATGGAGTTAGGCTTACCCAGAAAGGTTCTTGAGTAGAGACCACGCAATGGAAAGCGTAGCGTAGGACAGCCACCCATAAGATGCAAAGAAGACCTGAGGTTGCTGAGAGCTGTTGAGATAACTAGCGTAATTTTTCTGAATAGTAAAAGCATTTACGAGAGGAGACCACCTGACTACATTGGCAACCAGGCACTGGAATGTCCGTCTTTGGTAAGATTTAGAGGGAGATCTAAGACTACGTGGACAGAGAAGATGTTGAAGATACAGCAAAGTGGAGGAAAAACTGCAGGAAGGCTGAACTAACCACCATGTGGGATGAAGAGAGAGTGTGAGTAAAAGCATTAACGAGATTCAAACCCGGATCGGAAGTCAGGATACATTCCACCAAACCAACACAGCCTGACTAAGGTAGCTTCATCATAACTGCACCTACACCTGTGTACACTAACAATACGTGAGTCAGAGGCGCCGCCGTACATGGATTTCTTGTTCGTATTACGAAACGTCTGACCGATATTCGGTGATAGCGCCATATTTTTGTACGTGTATGTGACACAATTTGTTTATTGAGATGTAGTTTACAGTTTATAAGACCAGCTTATAGACAAGCGATCCGTCTTTTTACAGACGTAGACACAGCTAGACTAGTTTACTTCAGCTACTTCCACAGCATTATGTCATACGGTATACTGCTGTGGGGGAGTGCTGCAGATATAAACACCGTTTTTGTGATGCAGAAGAGGGCTGTTCGTGCAATTTATAATATGGGCCCCAGAGAATCATTACGCAATAAGTTTAAAGAAATAAATATTATGACATTCCCTTGTCAATACATCTATGAAAATCTAATGTATGCTCACAAAAATATTAATTTGTTTAAGAAAAATAGCGATAATCATAATTTTAATACTAGAAATAAAGATAAACTAGCTGTTGCCACTTGTAGACTCCATAAAGTTAGCAAATCGTTTAAAGGGCAAGGTGTACGCTTTTATAACAAACTCCCAAGGGATGTACAAAAATTGAGAAATAATAAATTTAAAAACGTAATTAAACTAAATCTTTATAAAATAGCCTACTATAAAATATCGGATTATTTAGATGATAGAGAAGCTTGGGATTGAAATTGCTCCAACTGGTTCAAAATGTTACAATTTAGACGTAATTTATTTTCTGTATTATGTATTGTAAACGGATCATTAAAAAAAAACAACCAGCCTTGTTTCTTGCCTTTCTTTCCTAGCTTGGTCGCGAAGGAACAGGCAGTAAAAGTGACGTTTCAAAGTGATCCTTGTGATTTTAATGAATAAAAATATTTGACTTTGACTTCGATCGAAAAACTTAAACCAAAGTTATAGATAAGTAATAGGAGATCGGATCAAAAATGAGGAGATTCGCAGACTAAACAAAGTCACGAAAGTTCCTCAATTTGAGGTGCTAATCAAACGGAAGCAGCAGCAACCATCTCACTGACCGTCACGTGGTACATCTTTAGATACTTTTTTTGTAATAAATAAAATCTATATTGCCTTTATAACAGAAAGAATATACAATTATTTACAATAAACTACAGACGAAACAGTTGAATCATCTACAGACCGTTGCAAACGATCTATAGATAGCTCAACTACTCCAGATCACTACCAGGCGGAAGTGTGCCCAAGACACTGGCTGCATTACCCCGCTGAATTGCAATGCTTATACGTTGCCCCAGATAAGCGCCAGCTCTCGGATCACACGTCGCTTCGACCAGACGCCCAGAAAGAATTTTGAAAACGCGATAGGCCCCGGTACGCCATGTACCCAAGATCTCGATAAAGGTAATAAATAATAAATAAAAAGTTCCTGTATTTAAAATGTCTTATTTTCTTTTCGTGTATATATTTATATATAGGTAAAAATTAATCCCTGTTTCCCTTGGTCACGCCATTACTTGAGAACGACTTTACCGATTTCATTCACCTTTTTTTTTCTACTACTTTCTTAAAGGTTCTTACGGAAAGAAAAGTTAAGAAATTTGCGCAGAAAATTGGATAATTTCAAAAACTTATTTTAACTTCGCGAGTTTATATAATATATATTATAATATACAGATTGGAAGGGTTAACTTTAGAAAGGTTAAGAAACCCTGCTGAGGGGTAGACAGAGGCAAGTACCAACCATTTATGTCTCTCTCTCTTTTCCTGGTCTCCATGTCTAATCTAAAATATACCTGTGAAATGTTCTTTAGCGTGATAGTTATAATATAAATAAATAATAATAAATATAAATATTGCTGGACATATCACACAGCGCTATCCAGCCCCAAACTAAGCAGAGCTTGTACTATGGGAAGCAGACAACTGATAGAATACTTATATACATTTCCCCATAAATACATACTTATAATACATAGAGTTACAACCAGACCTGGAATAAATATCTGTAGATCATACAAACATTTGTTCCGCGGCGGGAATCGAACCCGCTACCTCCTGCGTTTCAGCCGGCTATTCGCCCACTGCACGACGGAGGTCGTCAAAGTTAGTAGGGATAGTTTTATTTATTATTTTTATTATTTATTTATTAAAATAGTAGGTATTTAATTGTGTTATATTTAATATGATTTGGTTTAAATTTAACAGTAGTTGCGTTTTTCTTATGAAGAGTCCCTTGATCAAGATGTACGTGAGGTAATCCAAACTGGACTCAGCGAAAGACCAGTGCTGCGGCATAATAACATGCCGCAGCATCATGCTGAGCTGAGTCTCTAATCCCCACACAGAATTTTTAAGTTTGTTAATGCTTAGGTTAGATTTTATTGTTGTTGTGTTTATTTTTCTATACTATTGTGTGGTTTTTTGAATAAAATGTTTTCTTTCTTTATTTATTTGTTTATAGTACAAGCATACCAGCCAAGTTAAATAAATATATTTGCAATCCCGTCCTCAAGCTCATACTAAACATGTCCAATACAAAAAAAGATTGTGTGGTTTTATAAAACCACGGTAAAAGTGAAACTTCGTTTCACATTATAGACATTTAACTAAAAATTTTCGTTGGCACAAATGAGTGTCTATACACTACACGGTCAGCTGATGCGAACTATAGGCGCCGCCATATTGGCCTCGGCTGCTCTGACGAGCGCCTTTCACTTTATCCCTACTCCGCGGCCGACCGTCACGCGACATGCAACACACAGACGAAAAAGTTTGAGACGATGTAATAAAAGATTCACTTTAACAGAGTAAACAAATAATTAAAGCACACATATAATAAACTTATAACTGACTAAGTCCCATTTATGTTTCTATTTAATATTAGATCGGTCTGTATATTAATGGAAGATCGTTTCATTTCTTAATGAATATCCTGATTGCTGATATCCTTTATCGAAAGTAATTTATGTAAAACAATTAACAAGAAATTGTTTTATTAAATAATTTACTGACTTTAAAATAAATTCATTTGTTTATGTTATGAAGTTAAATAAATACTTAAAGGATTGTAGAATTAAGGGCTATAACCCATTTTTGTGATTGTGCGTTTATACGCGCGTCAAATCATATTTATTAGACCGCCCGACGCCGTGTTATAAAATGACCTGAAACTTTAATACCTACCATAAATACATTTATTGGATTAATTTAATTATATGGATATTATTTAATTATATGTCAGGAGGAGAAATGACTTGAAAAGTTCTGGACTTTAAGATCGGACCGAGAAAGCGCGGAAGACCCTGACTAACCAATGACGATCCAAAAAAGACATATCTAGAGACAAGTGATTAAGAGAGCCGACCACAAATAAAAACGGGAAAATGACTGAATAAAAATAAGGATCCATTTAATTAAATCTAATGTTATGTGTATAAGTTTTGCATTACTGTAAAACATGTTTTCTACATTTACCAATCTATTAAAATGTTATCAATACACTTGATTGTATTTGTGTTCAATATGAAAGTTATTACTTTTGAAACTACATATATATATATGTTATACATTTTCATTAAAAACAGGATATTTACGATTTTAAAAACGGGATGAGTTTTTGAGTATCCGGTATTGCCTTAAAATATTGAGATACCTAAAAACTAACAATACATGGTAAATATCCCGTTTTTAGAGAAAATGGAAGTTATTATAAAAATCTGTAAACCTATAATATAACCAAAGCTTTAATCAACTTTTTAAATTAGCTTAGCGGCTCCCAACGCCCTTTATCAGGTCCTCTTCCCGTCTAGTGGGGTAGACCCCCTCGCGCTGTGTTTTCCAGTGCGTAGCGCGTACAAATAACATATAAAAAACCGATCAAGTGCGAGTCCGACTCCCGCACGAAGGGTTCAGTACCATTATCTATAAAAACAGCAAAAAAATCATGTCTGTTGTATGGGAGCCCCCCTTAAATATTTGCTTTATTCTGTTTTTAGTATTTGTTGATGTACGAAACTTTCAAAGTATGCCGTTTTAAAAAACTAGACCCATGATGCCATATTGTCGAATGGCCATTCAATCACGGGTTGCGATAGGCATAGGTGTTGCCGATGTGTGCGTGTGCCATAGTTACAAGAAGATATTTTGATGCTTAATTTTTATGCTAATTTTTATTTTTAATTCTTACGCGTGCATTTTCTTAATTAGTCCGCGGTTAAAACAATATTCTCAAAAGCAAAATTCATCATCCAAATAATTTTTTTCACGACTTACTACACCATTTAACAACCTTTAATATCTATATTAATTTTTGAAAAGCTGCTCTTGCAAGTACCATAAACCTTAATATCTCCAATTTGTCCATCCGGTGCTAAACATTTAATTTCTTCTTGTCTCGTTACCATTTTACGAGTTTTAATATGTGAACTGTCTTAATGGTTTGCTAAGTAGCGAGCGTCTTGTTGATCGTATTATAGCGGTGAGTTTGATTTTCAATTTTTATTATCACCTCTAGAGCTTTTTTGCAAAATTGAAAAATATATGTTGTATCACTGCTAAGTAAATCCCCATCTTTAACAACATCATCACGGCAGTGGTCCAGCGCTTGACCATAGTCTAATAAAAAAATAATTACATACCCATATATTTCTATGGATTTCCTCAACTTAGTTTTAGACCGCTATATCCTACTATTATACCTAATACTAGCTGACCAATCCGCAGCTTCGCACGCGTAGTTTTTCAATAAAAACATTACCCTCCTTCTGCGCAGTTGGGTAAAAAGTAGCCTATGTCACCCGGGGATAGTGTAGCTTCCCAACGATAAAAGATTTTTTTAAATCATTCCAGTAGTTTCGGATCCTATTCAATGCAAACAAACAAACAATCAAATATTTCCTCTTTATATTATACCTAATATTATAAGTTCGGATATAACTCTGTTTCTCTGTCTGTCAGTTACGTTTTCACGACTAAACGGGTGGACCGATTTCGAATTAATTTGGTGAATGAAAAGATTATGATAGACTACTTTTTACCCGACTGCACAAAAGGAGGACAATATTTTATTGATAAGTCACGCGTGCGAAGCTGCGTAAAAAACAATTAAATACATATGGATTTCCTCTACATATGGATCTCCAAATTAACTTGGGCAAATCGGCGTTGTATGTTTTATATATGTATGTATGTTTGTTTGTCCGAGGATAACTTTCGAAGCGTTGATCAGATCATCGTGAAATTTTGTATATAGGTAGTGATGGCACAATTCTGAGCCCGTAGCCAAGTTCATTCGCTTCGAATCGATTCGATTTCTACGTAAGTTTGTTGTCGATATATCACGTGATATTTCCATAGCATGTGTCAAATCCCATACATTTTCGGACTTATCGACTAGCGTCATCGCTAATCGAATGTATCTTGGTTAAGAGCTTACCCTGTGGTGTGTCTAAATGATCTAAAAATGTGTGGGGGTTGTTAAGATATTGGAGTTCAAGACGGGTATAAAAAACAAAATGAGACTATCCGGTCAAGTGGCACGTCTAATGAAAGGTCTTCATGAGGCATATCAGAGAGAGACAAACTCAACATATCTCGCTATATAACGTCCTACGGGAACCTTAGAAACCAAGGTTTTATTCAATAACTCAGCCAGAGTAAAACTATTATAATTTTATTGTTATTTTAATTAAAATAATTTGTACTCTGCTACTCTGAGAATGAATTCAGTTGCGTATTTTATCGCTCCTTGTTCAATCAAATATTAAAATAGCATGCAATTCTGTTATATTAGTTTTTTTAGTATTATTTTATTTCACGATGTCTTTATTGGGCCTCCTGCGGTTCTGCAGCGTCTCGGGTATGTTCGCGGAGGCGCGCACGGATGGGTTCGCCGCCTGTATGAGAAAAAGGCAGCCTCGTTCCTTGTTGCTTACAAGAGTACGCGGGAGTACCAAGACCATTCTGTGGACAATAACGGACAAGTATGTCGGCCCTCTCTGAAACACTGCCTAGGGGTTTTGTGTAGGTAACCTACCCGCCCATATACCTAAGCTTTACGATACGCTACAACATAATTTTATTTTTAACTTTAATTTACTAACATAGTTAATAAAACCTTTATTTATTAACTTTATTATTAGTCTACAATTTTATTGATATTCCGACTGTAATAAGACGTAAGTAATTTCATACCATGTTTAGAAATGTATGCTTTTTAGTTATCGAGCTAGTGAATCGCCACTGAACTTTTGTCTAGGAATCTAACTACCCTTAAATTAAATAATAATAAACATTTCACACAGCACATTATTTATTTATTATTTAGATCTCCCTTTTTGGGTTTACTAGTGATTCGTCCCGAACTGAGATCTCGCCAGTCTCCAATAAAAACAAAAAAAAATATTATTCGTAATCTTCGACTATCAAAATAGTGCCATGAAATGAATAACCTCTTAACTTGTCCTACGCTTTCATTCAAATTACAGGTAACGGGAGTTCATGTTAATTGGTTACTATTTCATGTGGTAGAAATCGCAGTTATTCTGAATTTCAGCACTGTGGGGTCACTGGTGTACCCTGTGAATTTTGTAAAAATTCAGGTTTTATTATGGCTAATAACTCAAAAACTGCAAGGAGTCAACTTAAAAATTAAAACGGGGTCGAAATGTACTAATGAAGACCTTTTATTTGACGTCCTACTTGACCTAATAGTCTCGTTTTCATTTTTTTTTGCCCCTCTTGACCCCCAGTATCTCAACAATCTCCCAAAATTTTGCTCATTTTTTCACACCAAAATTGTGCCATTACTACCTATGTATCAAATTTCACAATGATCTGATCAACGCTTCGAAAGATGTCCTCGGACAAACAAACATACACACATACAACGCCGATTTGCCCGAGTTGATTTGCAGATCTCGCTTCGTTCGATCAAATATTCCATACATATTCCTATATATAACCAAAACATGAGCCTGCTTCGGTGGTCCAATTGCAACACTTCTTAACGGATAGCCAATAATTAAACCTACATTTCTACGCGGTGCTTTTATCTAAATTCTTTTCATAGACAATTGCTCTCTCAATATCAGAAGCACCATCAATAACAGTCCAGTAATTATCGACAGTACTTTAATTACCATGCATGCCCTTCATGCAATCTTTTGAGCCTTTTGAAAGATGCTTTCTTTAATATCTTGTTATCAAAGATTAATAGCGTCTTATCTTAAATCTTGAGTGCATTGACCTTATTTCATGGTTCACTTATCCTCTGATTCGGCTTATGAGTTTGGTTGCAAGATTTTTTTTAACCTAAACAAGTTTTTGCATTATCTCGGATATCGTTTCTGTTTCTTTTTTGATGTGAAACATCTATTGGCACGCCTTGGCAGTAAAACTGACTCGTATACCGTGACGGCAAACGGCATAACGCCGTCATGCCTTCAGTACGCCACCGCTCTCGACCAACTTTGATGTTTCGCATCTGCCGGGCATCCCGTGGCGGCCATCATTTTTTTCTTTAGTTAGTACGTATTTAAAATAAAATAAAAATTCTACAAGTTCTGGTTCTCAATGTACAATCTCAGCTTAGCTTGGGGCTACTAAGCGCTTTGTTTAATGTTCAGCATTATTAATTTATTACACTGTACAGCTTATTTCTCGATATATGTTTAACCATGCAGCTTTCGTTAGTGATGTCAGCAACCGACACTAGACTAATTCTAAAAAAACTGAAACACACCTTAATAATGATCGAACTGCACAGGTAAATTCGTTTGATCACTTATTATATGGGCCAAGGACGGGATCTTCACACACGAGTAACTACGCCGTAAGCGCTTCTTAGGAAGTCCTAAGAAGGAGACGTCCAGAAAGATTAGCAGTATTTGGCGGAATACCTAGATATGGCGGTAGAAATAGGTATGGTAGGGGGGTAAATAGGCACTTCCCCGGGCGAGCCCTCTCACAAGAAACTCTACTACTCTTAAACTAGTGGTTCGCCCCGAACTGAGATATCGCGATTCTCCCAAATAACAAAATAAATATTATTCGTATGGCGACTTGCACAACGATGATGCCTAAACGTATTTAGGGGCTAAATATTTATCTATTTTATTAACATAGTGAAAGATATGATGATAGGAGTTGTCAAATCATACAAATACGTCAAATTTAAACATGTTTAGTCGCTAAATACGTAAAGTGATCTTTGTGCATGCCGGCCTTAATCTTTGACTAATAAATTAGTGCCACGAAATGCATAACCAAATTACTTGACCTACAGTTTCATTCAAATTAGAGGTAACGGGGGTTCATGTTAATTTGTTACTTTTTTAGGGTTAGAAATTGCAGTTATTCTGAGTTCAGACTTTTCCCTATATTTGTGTCACTAAAGCTATACGCATACCAAATTTCAGTATTGTGGGGTCTCTGGTGTACCCTGTGAATTTTGTCAAAGTTTTGTTTTTATTATGGCTAATAACTCAAAAACTACACAGATCAAACTAAAAATAAAAACGGTGTTGAAAGGTACAAACAAAGACCTTTAATTTGACGTCCTATTTGATCTAATAGCCTCGTTTTCATTTTTTTTTACACTTCTTGAACCCCAATATCACAACAACCTCTCAACATTTTTAGCTCATTTAGTCACACCAAATTGTGCCATCACTACCTACCTATGTATCAAATTTCACGATGATCGGATCAACGCTTCGAAAGTTATCCTCGGACAAACATACATACATTCAACGCCGATTTGCCCAAGTTGATTTGGAGATCTCGCTTCGCTCGATCAATTAACAAGCCTGTGTCAAGAAATAGCTCTATATATATATTTTCTAAATAAGGTTATAATCATAACATTATGTTCTTTGGACAAATGTGGCATACCTCGCAAACTGTTGTGTGTGTGCTTATTTAAATGCGACAATTATTATAATAACACTCGACCACAAACTTGTTAAATATTCACGTTTATCTACTCTTTATATACTTATGTTTATATAAATCTTATGACATTAATGCACATGTATGTAACGATTTCCTGCGCTCATAAAGTGGTATTTTGCATAGATAAGGTTTTTATACGAACTTAAGAGCAATTTAGTATTAATCTGTGTAGTTAAAGATTTTATGGAACTAATTTTTATTACCGTAACCGAATCATGAATCAACGGAAATGGTTCTGGTGCGGAGGAGAGGGGTGAAGACAGGAACGCATGGTAAACAATAGAGGACGCTTATACCTAGCAGTGGGTCATCATCATCATCACATCAGTACGTCCACTGCTGAACATAGGCCTCCCTTATATGTAGATTTCCAGAGCGACCGAACTTGTGCGGCCGGTTCCCTACGGCTTCAAGCGAACAATGATAATGGTGAGTTTTTATGTTACCGCTGAAGGTTTTTTTTATAAAATATAGCTTACTAGCTGCCGCCGCAGTTTCGCAGACGTGGTAAGTCAATAATAAAATTACCCTCTTTCTGCGCAGTCGGTGTCGGACCCTAAGGCCCAATTTCGAAATCGGTCTAGTCGTTTACTCGTAAAAATATAACATACAGATAGAGAGTCAGAGGGACAGAGTTAATCTCGATTTTTTTGTTCTTTATCGATGATAGCCAAGCGCTTGACCACTACTTCGCCGATGATAAGTGATGTTAAATAATTTTCAACACACATGCTCGTAAAGTGAGCCTTATTACATCATTCTTAGGGCCATAAACCGAACTATAACACACACGTGCATAATGATATTACACACTAGTGCATAATAGAATTATCCCTACAAAGTTAAGTTAGTACCTAACTGCAAATTATATGCGCGTAAACAGAGCATTTTCAATTTAACCGGGTAATACAGCTTTGTTACAACAAAGAGGTTTTATGCCGCTGAAAATCCATTTACATTTTTGGAATAAATAAATGTATCCCTAATTAAGACGATAAAACATTTATTATTATCAAATTGTTTATAATTCACAATAATTTGTTGTAAAATATTTGTATTTATCACTAAAATTATAATTTTGAAGTAGGCTGTATGGCTATATGTAATAAATCACCTTACATTTGGCGCGTGCCACAATATCATTATGAAAATTGTACATTCACGTACAATATCCTTTACTTTACTATGAACTCATTAAATATTCATATTTCAACTTACAAGAGAACCAACCATTGTTTTCAAGCACAATAAAGGTACCAAAAAACCTGACTTGAATTTTGGCTATTTTAGTCACGCTTTCAATGTGACCTAGACATTCAGCGTATTCTAGATGACCTAATCCTTCATCAACTTCTATTGTACTTTGTAAATGTATTGTAAACTTGTCATGACTTAGATAGACAATACTTTAAGAACGTTCGCTCCGAAGGCCATTTTCGTAATTAAAAATAGTCTAATTGGAGTTTCAATCTACCTTATTTCTACCGGAAATCACTAAGGGTTCATTTACATTCCGTCGAGCGGAATGGAAGCGAATTATTGTAACGAAATTGTGCATAGCATAGTGAACTTTATGCCAACTGTTCTGTGTAATGTACAGGCCGAGTAATTCTCGAGAATGCGCGAGAATTCTCCGGAGACGCGCGACCGTTATTTGACTTCGTATCTAATTTGTGCAAAGTCAAAGTCAAATATTTTTTTTCATTAAAATCACAAGGATCACTTTGAAACGTCAATTTTACTGCCTGAGGGCTTAGCCAAGTTACAGTCGATTAGCGATGACGCTAGTCGATACGTCCGAAAATGTATGGGATTTGACACATGCTATAGAAATATTACGTCATTCAGCGACAACAAATGTATGTAGAAGTCGAATAGATTCGTGGCGAATGACATTTGGCTACGGGCCCTGTTCCTTCGCGACCAAGCCCGGAAAGAAAGGCAAGAAACAAGGCTGGTTGTTTTTTTTAATGATCCTTTTACAATACATAATACAGAAAATAAATTACGTCTAAATTGTAACATTTTGAACGAGTTGGAGCAATTTCAATCCCAAGCTTCTCTATCATCTAAATAATTCGATATTTTATAGTAGGCTCTTTTATAAAGATTTTGTTTAATTACGTTTTTAAATTTGTTAATTGTTAATTTTTGTACATCCCTTGGGAGTTTGTTATAAAAGCGTACACCTTGCCATTTAAACGATTTACTAACTTTATGGAGTCTACAAGTGGCAACAGCGAGTTTATCTTTATTTCTAGTATTAAAATTATGATTATCGCTATTTTTCTTAAACAAATAAATATTTTTGTGAACAGTGTGCGTAGCGCAATTGACATAAAGTGCAATATCTATCTATATATATAAAACAAAGTCGGGCTAGTTACACCATTTATAACTTAAGAACGACGGGACCGATTTTGATGATCTATATTTGTTGGATTTGTCTCCGTCTCGAATAGCAGAACTATTAAAACATCGGGAAAATTCACGAAATAAAAGTTATGATCAAAAATTGTCTCATACATAGATGCAGCTAATGATAGCCGATTGACAATTCTACCGGCGACGTACATTGGCAGCACGCGTCATATGCATGTCAAGGCGGTACGAAGTTCGCCGGGTCAGCTAGTGCTATATACAATTTCGACACAAAAATTCGCTTCCACTCCATTCCGCGGCAATGTAAATTGAGCCTATGTTACCAAATAAATAAATAAATATTGCTGGACCTTTCACACAGCGCTATCTAGCCCCAAACTAAGCAGAGCTTGTACTATGGGAACCAGATAACTGATAGAATACTTATATACCTTTTTTTTTGTAAATACTTACTTATAATATATAGAGAATTAACCAAAATAATTTGACATTTGACAATTCTCGATAGCATGTAACGATTCTTGATAGATCAATAGGTATCCGTTAACGCAACATTGACGTTAGCTGGAAGTTGAATGCGAAAGTTGATAAAAGATCAAATTGCAAGAGTTGGGCCGCTGGGGATTTTTGGAATTATCTAAGAAGATAAGGAGGGACTAAGTTCGTCATTGTAACGGGGTTGCCAGGGGCAAACTTTCTAGGACGCGATGTGTATCATTATCATCATAATATCAATTAGGACTTTCACTGCTCAACATAGACCTCCCTTCCAGAGCGACTGAACTTATGCACCGTGCACCCAATGGCTCCGAGCAACCATTATCAGGCTCCATATAGTGGGGGCACATTCTGACTTAGCCCAGAGAATCAGCAAGCTGAAGTGACAGAGGGAGGGGTACATCGAAGAGTTGATGGCCATTGGGGCAGAAAGATTCTCGAGACCGCGCACTGAAAACTGCAATGTAGTGCAGTGGTTTATGGTTCATTGAATTAGCTATGAGAATGCTCTTGTTCTGTTATTTGTCTGTATTAGAAGCTTTTTAAAACGGATAATGTATTTCCAATCATATTTTTATTTGTATTTATTTTATTTATAAATTTACATGAGTACGCTTATTTACTAGTTCTTGTTGACATTGTTTTAAAGCGTGTCAACAGTAGCACCGGTCTTTCAACTCACACATACAGACCAAATATACTCGTACAAACCACATCTCATTTTACTCACAATCGAATCGTGCATTACTGGTCACTCGTATTGTTTCAACGACCTATTAATAAGTGGATGTGTCGCTATGGCTTTGGCATTTTTACACCTTATCGCCTCTAAATAGAGACGAAAATAGAGTAGCCATGCTTTGTCGAAGATATCGAATATAAATCGGAATATAAAGTGCACTTCTGAACATGAGTGAGTTTGTATCAGAAAAATACTTATATCTTGTTCGTAATACGTAAGGATATGGACAGAAACAATTTAAAACTATTTATCTTTTGCCTATAAATGGATGATGCCATGCATTTTAATAAAATATTCAATATCGTGTCGCAGTTTACAAAATGGTCAGATATAACAGATAGGGGCGAAAAAGTGTTGGTTCGATTTATGTAAATTTAAAATCTTTGAAGTTGTAGAAAACTTAAACGAGACATGCAAATATTAAAGGTTCGTTGCTATAAGGCTGACTTCTGGAAGTCTTTTATTGTATGACTGATAGTTTATTTTTTAAAAAAGAACTAAATAAATATATATATGGTGAACATGTCTATATGTTTGTATTAATGTATTAATTCAGTTATTTTGCTATAAATTAAAAACCCTAAAAAATGCACAGTCATACCATTTTACGGTATCTAATGCACAATACACTCCAATGTTGGACCGTAACATATTTTCTTATACTTTATTATTATTATTAAGTACTTACTATTACTATTAACCCATATTGTCCCATTGTTGGGCAAAGGCCTCCCCGCATTTCCGCCACCCACAACGGTCCAGTGTCACCGTATGTCAATCCCTCTCAAAGGCGTCCTGCTCGTCCCGCCACCTCCGGCGTGGTCTGCCGCGGCACCGTTTTGCCTTCTCAGGGCTCCACTTCTTGGCAATTTTGGCCCTCAGCTCGTCAGGCATGCGACAAACGTGGCCGGTCCAGTCCCATTACATCACTTCATTAAGTCGGTAAGTACTTATTTTTATTTTATTTTGTAATGTTAAAAAGAATAACCGGTCTTGTTTGTTGTCTGATTCTTACCTGGATAGCGGAGAAAAGGCGATAAACTGACTGTTCAAAATAATAATGAATATTTAAATTAAATCTCGACATCACTGTAGATTTTATTACCCCAACCAAAAAATTATATTTTCCTATACAAATTTTCTTTTGCATAAGAATATGCATTTTTCTTATTTTTATCGTAACAGCAGATCCATTCGGAAGCATCAAATATTATCGCTAACCCAACTCGACCCACCCACTGGCTATAAGTACCTCCCATGAGGTCGTTGTAAGGTTATGCATAGCACCTTGTTTGAAACTGATTTCTGACAAGCTTGTTCAAACTCTATGTAAAGACTTCTTTGTTAGTCGCATGGACATTGCCTCAGTGTTTGAACATGAAAGTGCCTTTCAGGATGTGATGAGTAAGTTCTTTTGGGCAGGTTTCGAGGCATCCTGACTTTGATAAAATCTAAAAATAAAATCTGTGTACTTCGTAAAAATCTACGAAGTACCTAGATAAACAAATGTATGAAAAAGCTGACTCCGCACTAAGGTTCCTCATGGGTATCATCAGATATACATTTGCAAATCATGCTGCGGGAAGCGAACCTGCAATCTTTTGGATCACAGTCGGCTACTCAACCACAGTGCCACAGAGGTCGTCATAGAAACAATAATTATTTACTTTGACAAAAATATAACCATTTTTACAAACTTTAGTGAGTAAAATCGGTTACAGTATCTGCATGATGGATAAGAACTTCCTATTTTATAAAATGACTAACTGACCCGCCCGCGGCTTCGCACGCTTGAAATTTCCCGTTCCTGTGGGAACTTCGGGATAAAAACTATATAAAACACTCTTGTCAAAGTGACGTGACAGTTCATATAAATGACTACACGTCAATGAACGACTGCTAAAATATATGGATATTGTTCATACAAAAATACTAATATCGCGATTAAAAAATAGGGGAGGTGGGGGTAGGAGGGTGAAAAATACTTTACGACCTATTCTTATACCTACCAAATATACAAAAAAAGTCATTAAAATTGGTCGACCCCTTTTGGATGAGTGCGACCACCGTGACACGAGATTTTATATATTACATTTTACAGTACATTACAAAGTATTTCTCTCCATCCTTACCTATAGCGCTCAAACCTAGTCTTTGACGGATCAACAAATGTCCAAACTCGGGGTTTGTCAGCGAGCCATGGAGCGCAGTATCCTAGGAGTCAAATTAACAGACCGCATTAAAAACAGTGAACTGCGCTCCCAAACACAAATCGCGGACGTTGGGCACCAAGTAGGCAAGTTAAAATGGGACTGGGCGGAACACGTCTGCCGCATGTCGAAGGAGTTATGGGCAAAATCCACCACCGAGTGAATCCCAAAAGACAGAAAACGAGCACGCAGCAGACCGCGACGCCGATGGAAAGACGAACTCGACTCGTATATGGAAGACTGGACTACACACGCGCATGGTAGAGTGGAGTGTAAGGAAAAAAGGGATGCCTTTGCCCTGCAGTGAGACAGGACAGGCTCTAAATAAAAAAAAAAAAATACATAGTATCGTAATAAAACCACTGAAACATTCCTGCAACGATTGGCGAGATTGCAGCTGTACCCAATTGTTATAAAACGATCATTCACCATCTAATTGAGCCTATTGAGTGTGATATTGATGTCAAACTGTTTAGTCTTCGATGGAAGAACATTGGCGTACATGATATAAAAGACACTTCAATCGAATGAGTCCGTCAAGTAACGAATAAAAACGCATTATGAAACTAAATAGTTTTGACCCCACAATAGTTACATCGTGTATTATAAATCTAATGAACATAGCACTGAAAATAAACCAAATTGAATCTACATTAAGAGGAAATCCTGGTAGCAAGACATTTGGAAAATAGGTATTTAATAAATATATTGCTGTCGCGCTGTGCCCTATATGCCCTATGTGCGTGCGATAGAGACAACTGCAGGTCGGACTGATTATACCTATTTAAAATAGACGAAATCACTGTTTCGTAGTCCCCTGTTTCCTCCTCCAAAACTGGACTGATTTTAATTTTTTTTTTTCAAATATGTATTAACAAGGGTTTTGGCTATGTTCGTACGTTTCGTTTTTTTAATGTATATTCGTCAAATTTGTTTGCTGGATGTCTGAAAAGGGGCAGTAAAAATTAGAATTTCTGTGACTTTAGAAGGTTCCCAGTTCTTATAATAATTAATTTATGGAGAAAAACTAAACGTAGGGACATGACCGTGGTACTTGTAGATTGTATGGTAAAAAACATTTGCTCTAGTATCACTATCCAGAGAGGAAACAGGTGACTACGTTTGTATGGGCGAAACGCAGCCCAGATTTCCTCTGCTAAAATGTTTATAATCTGGCGCAGCAAAGTAGCCCGCTTATTTACTAGAACATACCTATTACCTATCATTAAAAAAATATGTACATTAAGAGAAAGTTTGTTAATAATATTGTTTATTTATGCTCAAATAAACGTATGTGTGGATTTGTGTGACTCATACACACACATACACTCATACGCATACATAATTAAGCATGCTTTACTAGTATAATATTGTTAAAACAATGGAAATAATAAGTTCGGAAGGGGACGTCAGTATTCGCGACACAGTTTATAACTTCTGCGAATACTAACGTGTTCCAGACTTCCAGTATTGTAGTACGAGTACTATGTTTTGTTCCAAAATAAACTAATTCTGTTTTTTTAAATGTGATACAAATCATCACTAGTAAGGTAGGTAGGTAATGCACATAATCACATAATCAAGTACATAATAAACTTAAATAGTAATATCATAATGCATTTTTATCCGTGCACTGGTCTGATATGATTATCAGAATCTAAGCGTCTGTTCAGTAGAGCTACAACCACACCACATCGACAAAAATGTGGCCGGGCAGTTTGGAAACCAATCAATTTCAATGTCAAAAGTTCTTTATTCGATAATATAAGCTTAATTAATACGATTCAAGTGTTAATTTAATCCTAGAATGAACAATCATTTGATTTATAACATTAACTAAGGTAAAACGCTTCTTAAAACTTATAAAAATAAAATTCAATCTAAAGCAGGTACTTATTACGTGTTATATGTTATAGATATTGAGGTTCGTAATTTTTCTGTATGAACATTTAAAAACATGTAAGGATTACGTTAAACATCAGACCATGTTTGAATTCAACCATGAAGTGCGTCAAGTTACGTTGTGGCCGCTTTGTGGCCGCGATGTGGCCGTGAAGTTTTCGATATAGACCACACGTTCGCGACACACATAGTTAAATTCGACTGCAAAATATGGTACAATGTGGAACTCTACGTTTTTTCATATGATTTTGTAGGCGGCCACATTTGTGTCGCTGTGTTGTGGTTGACGCACTCGGAACCAAAACAAATATTAGCAGGGTCATGCCAAAATTGACCCGCAGCGAGAATCAATTTTTTGCGTTGCCGGCTACTTACCGCGCCACAGAGGTCGTCGATTATGTAAACACTAAGGAAATTATGTACCAACATGTATATTTCAATGTAAAATCGGAGGATACCCTTTGAGTTTATTATTAAACCGGAAAAATTATGTGTTTACTCTTAGCAAAACCGATGTTTCCTACTAACTTTGCGTAATGAATATCCTTCATACATTTTGCATGACCATCTGTCAAACAGACAAATCAATAAACAGCCGACCATTCATCTGATTGATAGAATTGACTGGCGAGGCGCCAACTGTTGCAACTTACAACCCAGGACACGGTATCTAAGAAATCAGTAGCTGAACTCCATGCAACTTCATAAATTATTCTGATCACGAGTGCTTCACATACGAAAACACTTGTTTTATGTTACTTCTGACCAAATGGATCTATTCGACAGCTAACATGATGGTTCCTTCAGGTAAACTGATTGTTTTGATTGGCAAGTGGAATCTATAAATCGGTAGCCTTATTACGTAAGCCGGTCGTTGCCCCCTACCTGTCGTTTGAGTCAAGTTTCACATACGAGAGACGCACTGCAGGTGTGAATGGGAATGCCTGACCCGAGCGGACGACGGGCGACAGCGACTGGCTTACGTAATAAGGCTAAGATTTTACAAACTTTGCTGTGTACGAATTCTTTTGAAATAGGTATATAACTTTTTAAACTGTAGCTTAACAGATAAACCAATTGTTCTTTTTGATAGACAACTTTTTTGACACACGATGGGTAAATAAGAGTTGAAATTACAGTTTATTTTTAAAGTGAAGCTACTGGTTGGCCTCTTTAGTCTCACTGTGCTAAGGATATGTCAGTAGAATGGCCGTTACAAACTATTTATTTGGTAAACTATGACGAGTGAAAGTCCATCTTTGACAGGAAACGATGTTTTAATTAAAATTTACCAATGCTTGTGTTATTGTGAGAATGTGTGTTATGTAAACAATTGTGTTTAATCGATGCAAATGTTTCACAAGGAAGAAAATGTTGTGTAACAGATAAATAGGATAGGTACTAAATAGAGCAATACTCTTTAAGTATTCATTGAGATGCGTAACGCATGTAGCAAGTCGTAGCCTAATTATCAGAATTCGTTAGTCCATATGTGCAAATTTTACAGGAGGAACAAAAACTGATTTTCTCGAAGTTTGAGAGATTTTATTGAGTCACTGTTACTTTAAGGTATAAAAAATACCCTCATTTTATACCTAAAGAAAGAGTAACTCAATATAAATCTCTTAAACTTTGTGAGAAAATCATTTTTTTTTGTTGCTGCTATAAAATTTGCCCATATGGACTTATGGATTCTGATAATTAGGCCGACGAAGTGTAGCTGAGTTCTTCTTGGCTAGAGTTATTACTATTTGAATAGGTGACTGCTAGTGTCATTTTCGTTGGTCTCGCATATACGAGTATACTATTGTAAGAAACACATATTTATGAATAACTAATAACATCATTATTTTGTATAATTATTTAAAAGTATCTAAACAATTATACAAATCTTATGAATTCACTTGGTCAAAATAAAGATGGCTATTTGACTTCCGTCTAAAGCTCCAATTGAGTTGGTTCAGATTTGACAAGCAGGACGCCATCTTGTCGCGGACAGAGGAACATGGTGGCTTTGGCACAACGTGTGCGGGCTGCACCCAACAGCACTCAGCAACCTATTTCATAGCCAAGAGAATTATCCAGCTGAAGAGGCAGTGGGCGGGGCACATAACTTGAAGAACTGACGGCCGTTAGGGCAGTAAGCTTCTAGAGTGGAATCCACGCACTGAAAAGCGCAGCGTAAGATGGCCCCTATTGGAGTGACAGTGTATTCTATCAAAAAATACGAAAACATTCCCCCCGATCAAGAATCAGTTACAAAAATTGGAAAATTATGTTGATCGACCTCTTTCACACCAAAACCACGAAATTATAGATCTCAAAAGGGCGCATAATTTCGCATTCAGATTTAAGCAGTATCTCATTTTCATTCAGAACCATGTTTAGGTTTTAGATTAGGCTGCGTTTGCGCCGCCGGTAGCGTCTGCATTTTTGCGTGAGTCATCTGTTAGGTAATAAAATGCAGTCAGAAGTGAATCATATGTGAAAAATGTTGACGCCTTTATAGCTGCAAAAATTCATTCATTAAGTATTTCCGATGGTAAACATGAACAAAGAAGACGGTTTATACATTGAAAAGAAATATTCCACATCGAAAGTCATAGCCCGCAGAAGGGTTAAATTAGGACTATCAAATATAATTTACCTACGGGAGAAGATTAAGAGCAAGTCCATTATCATTGTTGTCAGCGTTGTGCACTACACTAGTTACTTAGCTAACAATATTAGAGTATAAGATATACTTATCATGTGTGACTGCTGTAAATAAAATAATTTTTCTATTTTTTTCATTATCATTTTAGCGATTTTAACCTCAAACAATTTTTATACAAATATACTGCAGAGATCAGCTGATCTCCAATCTCTATCTCATCTGTGAAACAGTAGAGATAGATAGAGATAGATAATCAGCTCCGGTGTCCACAATTTGGGTTAACAAATTAAAGGCAAAAAAAATGCATGCTAATGAAAATAAAACTAATAAAATCTCAAGGTGATACATGAACAAGATAACTTTTATTTTATGCATGACATTATGTCATCCGATACACTCTTCTGAAAGAACCGGGTGGGTTGCAAACATTTAAAACCAAATTGTTTCTTTCTTCCTTTCTAGTGGCTTAAAGTCTTTGTTAATGGCTTAACCCTAACGCCTGTTTAATTGGCAGTAAACCATGGTACCTACATTAATTGTAAGAAATTCAGTCCGCTTGCATTAATGGTTTCACCACATATACACGTCACGAACGCCTTAGACCTATTCATGTATTTAGCAGCCTGAACGCGCCACATTTTGGGTCCTTTGGGATGCGTACAAAGAAACACTGCCTCAAAGCGGGAACCATACGTGGTACTCATCTCGTAAAACGTCCGCTCTATGCCAAGTGAAATCGAAAATTATTTTTGTTTGATCATGCATCATGGAAAAAATGTTGAGCTACCAGCTCTTATTTTTTGTTTTGCAATAAACTGACATATACATTTTTATACCGGTCATGTTATTAAGCACTAGCTGACCAATTCGCAGCTTCGCACGCGTAGTTTTTCAATAAAAACATTACCCTCCTTCTGCGCAGTTGGGTAAAAAGTAGCCTATATCACTCGAGGATAGTGTAGTTTCCCAACGGTGAAAGATTTTTTTTAAATCGGTCTAGTGGTTTCGGAGCCTATTCAATGCATACAAACAAACAAACAATCAAATCTTTCCTCTTTATAATATTAGTATATTATATATATATATATATATATATATATATATATATGATAGACACAGCATGTAATTTTTTTTTTTAACGTCAAAGTTTGACGATATATTTTTTAATCTTACAATGAATGACTATTAGTTTTATCTAATTGCAATAAGGTTGACATTAAAAATACATATTGTCAGCAGTGGTACGCCATTGTCATTAACAAATGTACACGACATAATTGAAAATTGAATAATTTGAGTGCCGTAACAAATTTTTGTTTAACTTTCTTGACTTAATGTATGAAACATGTTAAGTGTTACTGAATTTATGCACTTAAAAATAAGTTTTACGAGTCAAGTAAACCACTTAAAATACACTTGTAAATCCTTAACTACTAAATATTATCACAACTTTCTTACAAATTGTAATGGACTTCACATAAAAATATCGATTTATTTGCAGTAAAAATATTAACATATTTTTAAAATCCATTAAAATTTGCGAAAGTTTAATTGTAAGATATTTTTTTATTAATTTTCTGACACCTCGGCACCGTAGGTGTTAAAGTTATTGACAAGAACATACCTACAACGTACTTGTATCACCTTCGATGGTCAAATTATTTTTACACTAGCGGCCCGTCCCGATTTCGCATGGGTGGACCATTATTTTTTAACATTTTTTATGCATAATGTTTTTAAACCTTGGGTTACATTCATTATTGTATACGTGATTTGTCACGTACCGTCTTATCGGTGTTTCGACTGAAAATGTTTCGGTTTAATTCGTGAACCTTCATTAGGGTGAAAGCGATCCGCTCCGAATAACGTCTCGCCTAATGTGATAAATCCCGTATTTATAATAATGATTGAAATCACTCACGAAAGTTTTCTAAGTAAAATTGGGTTAAATTAATGGAAATTTTAGTAGAGATCCCTAATTTTTTCTAGTAATAAATATAGCCTATGTTGCTCAGGGATAATGTAGCATTCTAATAGTGAAAGATTTTTTGAAATTGGACCCGTAGTTTTCGAGTTTATTTATTGCAAACATACAAAAATACAAAGCTTTCCTTTTTATAATATTAGTATAATACGTTGAGAGGGTGTCAGGTTTACATGGTCACCTTTCACGTAATGAATGCAGATTTTATAATTATTGGTTAAAATAAATATTTAATACCATATTTTAAAAGTAGTTATCGCGTTATCGATTATATTTTGCATAATTTTGCATCAAGTACCTCAGCAAAATTATGCCGTCATAAAAACATAATTATTAATGGAACTTAAATCCCCAATTTAGGAAATGGTAAGATCTTAATCTAATTGCTGTACTTAAAATGATAAAATTCATCAATTATGCATAGAACTGCTTGACCGGTAATCGGTATAAGCCGATTAATTAAACTTTTAATGGACAATTATTACTAGGCTTGCATTTCTTGTTATGTATATTATTTTATGTTAAATCTATACTAACATAATAGGTAAAGTTTATTGTTTGTGTGTTTGTAAGTTTTTAGAGATAATATCCAAAATTAGAGAACCGATTCTAAAAAAAACTGATTCTAGAAATTATTTATCATTTCACTTATAGTTGGCGCGATGATTTGGACGTCTTTTATATTAATTGATAAGTGGAGAGATGAGGGGGAGGCCTTTGCCCAGCAGTGGGACAGCATAGGCAAGATAAAAAGATAAATGCTATATTTTATTTTGAAAAAACAGTGAAAGGTCGGTTTGAGCCAAACAAAATAAAACTTTTAATAGAAATTTCATCAGTAGTTTAATCAACCACATATTTTATGGTCACGTCATTAATGTTCGCATTGCTGTGTTCCGGTTAAAAAATTATGGGTGCCAATTAAACTACAGGTACATGACATTTTTTATATATGTCTCAAGCGGTTAGGTGCTATGCAATGGCATATAGCCCAAGTTTTAGTTGGCCGTAACCTGTGAGGTAATGCAATTGTTACAGGCAGTAGCTTAACATCATGGGCCACAGAATTGTGCTGTAATTTCATCTTAAAAAAAATAAATAAACTCGTTTCATCATTATGAGCCATAGAACGTCTACCACTGAACTCTCTTCTCTCCATATATTTTCTTGTCGTAATTACTGATTAAAACGGGTATTTGTCGGTATGTACCTTTTTTATTTGTTATCCCGATGTTTCGGCTATATTGCAACAGCTGTGGTCGCGGTCAGACTGGAGTACTTGGAGCTACCGTCGAGAAGTGAAGACAGCTGCAGCAACCCCCCCTCACTCGATCTTCAGAATAAGAAATGCCCTCGTTCATATAACGACACACTACACTAACCGTATCTACGCACTGAGACGATCAATCGCAACGCGCACACCTAATAATCACCGTGTTCCAGGATGCTGAGAGTCTATTATAGTCTATTTTCTTCTCCATATCTTCAACATATATTTTCAGAGCTGCCTATCTTGTGCGGTTGCATACAACGGCTACTATAGCAAGCAACCTTTATAGAAAACAGTTTTTTTTCATGTTGTTGATTATTTGTGTTTTTGTTGCAGGTAATATAATAATAACAAATATATTTGGAAAACCAAAGAACCACAGAGTAAGTCATTTGCAGTAAGTACCAGCATCATCATTTCAGCCCGGAATCACGCACTGCTGGATAGGCCTCCCTTGTTTTCTGCCAGCCTCCTCTATCTAAGTGTTTTCCCGTGATTATCGCGATGTCGTCTACCCATCTCGCCTTCGGACGACCTGGGTTTTTCTGACCTGACTTTGGCCACCACTTGGTCAATGCTTTGCTCCATCGACCATCACCGTACCTTTATATTGTAGGTAAAATATTATTTAGCAAATGTGTACAATTAAATCTTTTTAACCCCGACGCAAAAAGAAGGGTGTAATAACTTTGCCGCCTATCTCTGTCTGTGGCATCTAGTGTTGCCAGGTGTCTCGATTAGCGCGGGACATCCCGATTTTCAGAGATCTGGTGACACGTCCCGATACAACCTTTATCGGAACGCTGAATGTCCCGATTTTTCGCGAACCTCCTTAGTGCGAATTTAATTATTTATTCTATGTATCTACCTAAATTGTTGGATAGGTATGTGGGGGGCGGGATAGAAGTACCTACTTTTTATAAGGGATACATTTATTAACAAAAATAATTCACAATTATTTACATGACTACTATTAAAAAAAACTGGCCATCCAAAAAAAATTAATGATGACTCACAATAACCAGTTTTATTGTAGCCATAGCTGTCCCGATTTGAAAACTATAGTCCCGCCCCCTTATTACCTAAGCCAAATTGCTGTTGCTTCGCTATCACTAGTCAGGCCATCCCTTTCACACGTGAGGTACGTACTGTAAATGTGAAAGGGATGGCCTGAGTAGCGATAGCAAAGCGACAGCAATTTTGCTTAGGTAATACGGCCCCCGATCATTTTAACCTTCCGTTCCGAATTTTTTTTATAGAAAGCTAGTTTAACTGGAGTGGTTTTTAACTTTGTCAGTTTTAACACCCGAGTCAAAAAAAAACATCGAGAATTTATACATTTTTAATTTTTAAATGTTAAGTTAGCTTTTCACATAGGTTGTCTCCAAAAAAGTTTTTAAACTGTCCAAGTCAGTTAAAACGTTTTCAGAATTATTTCTTGTGATACATAACTTAAAGACCGATTTCTCTTCAATCTAAAGATAACGAACAAGTTTTCCACCGGGTCTTAAGCGCTAAAATATTATAACTTTGTATATAATTGATATTACTTTACTATCAGTAATCGAAAACGGGACTGGCAACACTATAAACACTAGTTTTTACACGCCATAAACATAAACATCTTAACAACTTTCCCCGAGAAATGCTGAGGTGTTTCTTGTAATGTCCGATCAAAGTTAATGTAAATGAGTAAGGAGAAATACTAATTAGAAAGACTTGACGAGTACAAAGTTTAATTACCTTGTTAAATTACTTTTTTGGCAGAAAATAGCGTTACAATAAAAATACAAAAAAATTTAATACAAAAAAAAACGGCAACTTCAACAAATCCCCAAAAGTTAAAAAGTACAACAATTCTATTAATTTATTATGTAATTGATCGAGCGCAGCGAGATCTCCAAATCAACTGGGGCAAATCGTCGTTGTATGTATGTATGTTTGTTTGTCATATAGGCAAAATGATGACCTACGCAGCTGAAACGTGGACACTTACGGTGGGACTGGTCCACAAACTGAAAGCCGTTGAGCGAGCTATGGAAAGGGCTATGTTCGGAATTATCTGAAGGATAGAATCAGAAACGAGGTTATCCGACAGAGAACCAAGGTGATCGACATAGCTCAGAGGGTCAGCAAGCTGAAGTAGCAGTGGGCGAAGCGTAGGACGCCCTCCAGAAGAGCTGAGGATCGGGCTCAATGGCGCACCCTGGGAGAGACCTACGTCCAGCAGTGGACTGCTATAGGTTGTTGATGATGATGATGATGATAGGCAAAAGTCTGAAATCCAGAATAACCGCAATTTTTACCCCAAAAAAGGGAACCATTAACATGAACTCCCGTTACCTCTGATTTGGATGAAACTGTAGGTCAAGTCATTGGTTATGCATTTCGTGGCACTATTTTGATAGTAAAAGGTTACAAATAATATTTTTTTGTTTTTATCGGAGACTCGCGAGATCTCAGTTCGGGGCGAACCACTAGTTATTTATCTATGATAATTAAACAATAATAATGCATCTGTGCACCTACGATCCCACTAAACATTGTTTGGATTTGATTTGATTCTAGTTCATGACTTTTTTTACTCCGCATGGTATGCAACGGAGATGAAAACATTACATTATTAAAAGAAAAATAATAATTAATAATAAATATTGCTGGACATTTCACACAGCGCTATCTAGCCCCAAACTAAGCAGAGCTTGTAGTATGGGAACCAGATAACTGATAGAAACTTATATACTTTTTTTTTGTAAATACATACTTATAATATAATATAGAAAAACAACCAGACCCGAAACAAATATATGTAGATCATGCAAACATTTGTTCCGCGGCGGGAATCGAACCCGCTATCTCCTGCGTGTCAGCCGGCTATTAGCCCACTGCACCACGGAGGTCGTCAAGAAATCAAAAAAATCAGTAAATTCGTCGTATCACAATTTAATGTCCACGAGCAATGATTTCAAGCCTATAGCAAATCGCTTACGATTCTTTAAAATATAAAAACCAGTTTTTAAGTTAGCACCTACCTAGTCTCCCATAATATGATGGATAGAAAGTTTTTTTACAACGTATGACTTCAATAGATTAATCTAAAAAAACAGTGCCACAAGAGAAGACTCGTTTTAGTTAGTTTCTTATGGCCATAGACCTAGTGAAAGGCATTTACGACTAAATGGTCTGTGATAGTCGTTAGCTCAAACACCTGCTAAATAGCTAATACCTATGTACGAGGCAGTTAACTATACGGCGCAATTATCACCTACCAGAAAGGACATAAAAATAAATGGGAGTTTTACTTTGTTGAAGAGGTCAAGGGTTTTGACGACCATATGGTAAACTTTAATGCATTGTTTTAAGGGTTTAGGTTCCAGAACAAAAACTTTTTTTATACTTTTACTAAGTTGGAATACAAGCTTACGGTCACTTGATGGTTACCGTAGGTCATCAATCCTCAATTTTTTAAAAGCCCTTTTTAAGGACCCCGTACTAGTCTCTGATAGAAAAAACTTGAACAGGGGACTATTCTACAACCTAAGTATTCGCGGGAGGGTATTATCTCTCTCCAAAATATTGTAGTGCTTAAAAGGGTCCATGATGATCATGTATTACCACCTATTATTTACATTGTGGAATACAATAAACGATTGAGTATTTTTTTTTATTCATCACAGAATCAACAGCACTTGATATCAATGTATACAAACTCTTATAGCTAATGCTTAATGCCAATAACAGATTCATATTTTATAAACCTTTAAGAAATTAGTCGCCTAGAGAAAAAGATCAAAAACACAATACATTATATTCATTAATTTTCAAGGAATTTATTAATTTAGTAGGTACGCATTTGAAGAATGAAAGGGAAGGAGGGATGCTGTGTAAATGTGTATACTTGAGGGGGTGAGGGAGGGAGTGTAGTGTTTTGTGTAGTTCTTTGAGTTTCAGAATATTATATGGAACGTGCTATATATGATTAAGAACAGATATAACTTGTTGCTTAAAAGATGCCTTGCTATTAGAGAAGATGTCTATTTCCGAAAAAACCTTGTTGTAGATATCTAGCGTGCGACAGATGACAGAGTTGTATTACTACTCTGGAAACTCATGGTGTGCGATGACATTGTCTCCAAGTCAAAATCTTATGGCATACTTTGTTTATTTGTATGTCTGTTTATCTAGGCGCAAAAAGACCCATTTCCGCCATCCACATCGGTCCAGTTCCAGTAAAATTCTATCAAATATTCCACAAAAAATTCAAATCAAAACTTGTTGTAGTTTCTAAGATAGAAATAAACAGATTAATTACTACACCCATAAAAATTGCATCAATCAATACAACATGATACTAGACATTTGCCAATTTGACCATTTTAAGACATCAAAGTAATCCTGATAAGGATTATGTACAGGAAGGCAGATAATTGCTATCAGATTAAAGGTTTCGCACCTTAGTCCTATTAGGTATGATTATGTAAAATCACGCGAGCGAAGGCCGTAACATTTGAATAAGTAATGTAAAATATTAATTTGCTCTAAAGACCTACTCCCATTACATCTACACTACCTCAGATAGCTTCATATGATCCTATATTTCACCAGTAACAATGCATTATTTACTTTGTGATAAATATAATGTAAATTTAAGAATATAAGCTAACTAGTGGTTCGCCCCGAACTGAGATCTCGCGAGTCTACCATAACAACAAAAAAATATTGTTCGTAATCTTTGACTATCAAAATAGTGCCAATAAAAACCAAATAACTTGACCTACAGTTTCATTCAAATTACAGGTAACGGGAGTTCATGTTATTTGGTTCCTCTTTTTTGGGGTACAAATTGCAGTTATTCTAGATTTCAGACTTTTGCCTATATTTGTGATACATAAGCTACATGTATACCAAATTACAGCACTGTGGGATCACTGGTGTACCCTGTGAATTTTGTCAAGTTCAGTTTTATTATGGCTAAATTAAAAAACTACAAAAACTTTACTAAAAGTAAAAACGGGGTTGAAATGTAATGATGAAGACCTTTTATTTGACGTCTCATTTGACCTAATAGTCTCATTTTCATTTTTTTTTACCCCTCTTGAACCCCAATATCTCAACAACTCCCCAAAATTTTTAGTTCATTGAGTCACACCAAAATTGTGTCATTATTACCTACCTATGTACCAAATTTCACGATGATCGGATAAACGCTTCGAAAGTTATCCTCGGACAAACAAACATACATACTTACATACAACGCCGATTTGCCCAAATTGATTTGGAGATCTCGCTTCGCTCGATCAATTACTATGTGAAGCGAAAACACGATTCCTTAAAATTTTCGCTCCCGTCTCTGTATTAATAGCAAATGGAAAAACACTCGACCCCCTCTTTTTTCTTTGGAGGCTAAAAACTGACATAGCTAAGAACCACCCCAGTTAAACTAGCTTTCTATCAAAAAAACCGCGTCCGAATCGGTCCATCCGTTTGAAAGCTAAGATGCCACAGACAGACAGACACATTTTAACTTAATTGTACTTCAAAGCCTGAAAACTTAGTTAAAAGTGCTATCAATCTAAGTAACAAGTTTACAATTAAAAAGGAGCGGGACATTGCTGAAATCTATACCTAGCTAATAGCCCTTTGTTCAAGCACGTTTGTAATGCCAAAGGGATTTTAAGAAAATCTATTTGAAAATAGCTGGCGCTACCGTTGTGAGGTCTCTAATAAATATTTGCCCTCATTGACAGACCATCAATTGTGAGGGTAGGGCTTCGTAATAGAATAATCTGAGCCTATCTGGAACGCCGCTACCGCTACCGCTGCCGCGGTTATAGGGTCGGTGTAATGTACGGTGCTAGAGATAACATTCAAGATTTATTTTATACTTTTACTCACGGGTTCGCCTGTGAGGATAAAAATTATTATTAATTTTATTTGATAATATAGTTCGCCCCAAACTGATATCTCACGGTGTTTCAATCGATCCGATATCGTTAAATTAAACTGTCATTGAAATGCCATCAAAACCAATTACCTCACATTATGTGATTTGTTTTTAATATTTATTGATCGAGCGAAGCGAGATCTCCAAATCAACTTGCGCAAATCGGCGTTGTATGTATGTTTGTTTGTCCGAGGATAACTTTAGAAGCCTTGATCCGAACATCGTGAAAGGTGATGGCACAATTTTGATGTGACTAAATGAGCTAATAATGTGTGTGTGTGTGTGTGGGGGGGGGGGGGGGGGTTGTTGAGATATTGGAGTTCAAGAGGGGTAAAAAAAATCAAATTCTATTTTGTCAAGTGGGACATTAAATGAAAGGTCTTCATTAGTACATTTCAACCCTGTTTTATTTTTAGTTTAATCTTTGTAGTTTTTGAGTTATTAGCCATAATAAAAACAAAACTTTGACAAAATTTACAGGGTACACCAGTGACCGCACAATGCTGAAATTTGGTATTCGTGTAGTTTTAGTAATAAATATTGGCAAAAATCTGAAATCCAGAATAACTGCATTTTGTTGTCCAAAAACGGTTCACCACTTAATAAGAACTCCCGTTATTTGTAATTTGAATGAAACTGTAGGTCAAGTAAGGTGGTTGTTTATTTCGTGGCACTATTTTTATCTCAGTTCGGGGCTAACCACTAGTTTTATAACATTTGAAACTATCATGGTTATGAACGCTATTTTCACTAAAAACGGGATATTTACCATGATTCAAAAACTCACCAATCATGGTAAATATCTGGTTTCTAGTGAAAATATTCCTTATCTTATGTCTGAAAACATCCTACTAAATAAAAATTGCGGCTATCCAATACTTTTAATTATTTGCAAAATTTTGTTCATGTTACTACCATTCTCTTTTAAAATGCAAATCTCTCTGTATAGGTCTTAAAGTCTACTCAAAGCAACAGCATAAAGCATTTTCTCCGTGACTGTATCTACAAGCTTTCTACAAAGTCTCGACTGTAGCTTGTACTTGCCGAGCGGAACACCGCACTCAGGTTGCACTATACCTAGGACGTACTCTGTGCAGATAGTAGGTAGCCTTCCTGTCTCGACAGAGATTTCCGATTGGCAAGTGTTTCAATTGTTTATCATATACTAGCTGGCCCGCCCTGGCTTCGAACGGATTTTTATCAAAATACTTAGCTTCAGGGATAGTGTAGCTTTCTATCAGTGAAATAATTCTAACATTTTTAAAACCATCCCAAAAACTTTTAAGCTGGGCGGGACCTGAACCCTCAACCTTTCTCTTGAAACGAGGACGCTAGTGTTACAGGCGTCAGAGTCGAAAAAAATCTTAGAATTTTCCGTAAGTGTATGGATAAACAAATAAATATTGCTGGACATTTCACACAGCGCTATCTAGCCCCAATCTAAGCAGAGTTTTTCCTATGGGAACCAGATAACTGATAGAACACTATAATAACATAATTTTTTTGTAAATACATACTTATAATATATAGAGAAGCAACCAGACCCAGAACAAATTTCTATAGATGATGCAAACATTTGTTCGTATTTGGATAACACTATAAAATGAAATAAAAATAGTAAAACAATTTTTAGAATCGCTTCAGTAATTTGTCTGATTACTACGAGTAAATTGTCCGCGGTTTTTGCGATGTCGTCCACCCATCTTACTTTTAAGATTCTCGCCTATTAATATATCCAATCCCAAATGTCTACAAACGCTTTTATAGAATCTTGCGCTGACATTTAAACGTTAAAATAATCTTTTTGTTTGGCTTCCTATTAAGCTGACCGTCTACTCGAAGAATTCACAAAGTGTTTCATAGCCGCGAGTAAGTGATTAGTTTAATAATAACTTATTATTGTAAAATTTTCTTTAGAAAATTTGCATAATCAGTGCAGTACCACAGATTATAATACACTTTAAAACCAGTTTTAATGAAAGCTTTGAAGAGAAAAGGTATGAAAGCTTTTGTAAAAGTTCGTGGAACTTATTATTATGGTAGGCATATACTAGACATGTAGCGCTCAGTCCCGAGTGTCAAATTGTGTATCCCGTAGCGACATCGAGTTCCACATAAAGTTTTGCTGTCGCTCACAGACTGACTAATGTCTTAATTTAGGCCTACCATATTATTATACCCATTGTATCAGGTTTCTATTAAGATGCTGAGGGCTTAGCCAAGTTACAGTCGATTAGCGATGACGCTAGTCGATACGTCCGAAAATGTATGGGATTTGACACATGCTATAGAAATACCACGTGATTCAGCGACAACAAATGTATGTACAAATCGAATAGATTCGTAGCGACTGTAATTTGGCTACGGGCCCTGAGGGCTTAGCCAAGTTACAGTCGATAAGCGATGACGCTAGTCGATACGTCCGAAAATGTATGGGATTTCACACATGCTATAGAAATACCACGTGATTCAGCGACAACAAATGTATGTACAAATCGAATAGATTCGTAGCGACTGTAATTTGGCTACGGACCCTGAGGGCTTAGCCAAGTTACAGTCGATAAGCGATGACGCTAGTCGATACGTCCGAAAATGTATGAGATTTCACACTTGCTATAGAAATACCACGTGATTCAGCGACAACAAATGTATGTAGAAATTAAATAGATTCGTGGCGAATGTAATTTGGCTACGGGCCCTGAGGGCTTAGCCAAGTTACAGTCGATAAGCGATGACGCTAGTCGATACGTCCGAAAATGTATGGGATTTCACACATGCTATAGAAATACCACGTGATCCAGCGACAACAAATGTATGTAGAAATTGAATAGATTCGCAGCGACTGTAATTTGGCTACGGGCCCTGGTCTGTTTCAGCACCTCCAAAATGATTGTGCATTGAGCTACTAGATAGATAAAGCATATGAAATTATTTAAGTATTATTGACGTAACCAAGTGTTCTATTCTGTCCCTACAACACAAAATACTTTCTGTTTTGTTTATTTTCGTAATTATACAATCAAACAACCAGACTCATTTTAACAGCCTCCAGTATCCACTGCTGGGCAAAGAATGTTTTTTTTATAGAATTTGGGGTTGGAACATGCTTATGGCATCTGTTATAGGCTATGGTTACCACTTAACTACACTAACACAAACGTGCACTGCGTCCATCAACTTGAGTCTTGCACAGAATACACCAACCTAGATATGGTTATTATTGTCCCGCAGTCAGTGTAAAAAATACAGTATTCTCCTCGAGAATAAAGCTGTCTGCATCTTAGGCGTGCTTACATCCCTCTGCACTCAGGATTCTAGTAACTCCCTCGTCCCGCTCGTGAGTTAACTCTAGAATCTTTCGTTATGGATTCAATATAGCGCCCGTGACGCAAATCACTGTTTTAGCCCCTTGTTTAATAATCTACTATTAAATACATGGCAAATGTATTTTATTTACTTCATTCAATAACCAATAAATCACATTATCTACGTCTAAACCAATTAATTGCTTTTCTTCAATGTATTAGTTTTAACATACCTATAATTATTAATGATACACCTTAGATGATTGTCAAAAACTAATAGTATCAAATTAACACTATCGAATTTGAATAATTATCTTAATCGAGCTTATTAATTAAACGTCAACCGGTTTGACAGTTAATTATCTGCGCGAAAACAGCTGGTTCAATCTACGTTAAAAAAGGATTAGGTCAAAGTAATATAAAATTATACCTAATCATCTTATATACATTTTACGGGGGCTGTTCGTGTAATTTATAATATGGGCCCCAGATAATCATTACGCAATAAGTTTAAAGTAATAAATAGTATGACATTCCCTTGTCAATACATCTGTTAAAATATGATGTATGTTCACAAAAATATTAATTTGTTTATATACTTAAAATATAATTTTTAACAAACTTCCAAGTGATATACGAAAATTAACAATTATAAATTTAAAAACGTAATTAAACAATTTCTTTATAAAAAATCCTACTATAACATATCGGCTTATTTAGATAATAGAGAAGCTTGGGGTTGAAATTGCTCCAACTTGTTCAAAAATGTTACAATTTACATTAAAAATTGTTACTTTAGAAAGAACAACTAGCCAACTAGCTTGTTTCTTGTCTTTCTTTCCTGGTTTTGTCGCGAAGGAACAGGCTTTAAAATTGACGTTTCAAGGTTATCCTTGTGATTTCAAAGAATAAAAAGATTTTAATTTGGGCATTTTTATGAACTTATAATTTTTTTTGAGGATCAGATCAGATTGTATTTTCAGCATGTTCGCCGATGTTCACCATGAAGTTCATTTTTACGGTCTAAAGTTATCCAAGAGGTGTGCAAATGACACATTTATCCAGAAAGTGGTATCTTCTTTTGTACGTACCTACATTGTACATACATGCTTTTTTGTATGTTACTTACAGACCAGACTTACAGATTGAACTGGCTTCAACGGTAAGTTCAAATTACGGAAAAAAACAAAACAAATACATAATATGAATGAAAAAGTTTTTCTTTTTAACTTAATTCACAGTTAGCATTGTAGAACCTGCTACGATGCGAAAATTTCATCGAACCTCATAATAACCTATTCTATTTTCGTACTCACAATCGTATATTTCATTACTATATTTTTTGTTAACTTGGACGTTGTTATTCATTCATTGGCAGCTGTTAATACTTTTTGCTGTGAAATAGTGAAGTATTTTTTGTTAGAAGCGTGTTTTATTAGTTTCACTGTCAGCGCGAATAAATTATTACATTTGAATATTTATTTTGTTCATCAGAAACAATATTTTTGATGAATGTTTGCAATTAAAATTTATGCCTAATTGATCGAGCGAAGCGAGATCTCCAAATCAACTTGGGCAAATCGTCGTTGTATGTAGTTTTGTTTGTCCGTGGATAAATTTCGAAGCGTTTATCCGATCATCGTGAAATTTGGTATATAATTATATACCAAGTAATAAATAAAATTTGGAAGGATACAAAATGGGACTATCCGGACAAGTGGCACGTCTAATAAAAGTTCCTTGTGAACACATTTCGACCCTGTTTTTATTTTTAGTTTAAACCTTGTAATTTTTAAGTTATTAGCCATAATAAAAACTGAACTTTGACAAAATTCACAGGGTACTCCAGTGACCCCACAGTGCTGAAATTTGGTATGCAAATTAGTAACACAAATATAGGGAAAAGTCTGAAATCTAGAATAACTGCAATTTCTACCCGAAAAAAGTATAACCAATTTACATGAACTCCCGTTACCTGTAATTTGAATGAAACTGTAGGTCAAGTGAGTCGGTTATTATTTCGTACTATTATGATAGTCAAAGATTACAAATAATATTTTTTTTGTTATATGGGAGACTCGCGAGACCTCAGTTCGGGGCGAACCACGAGTATATAATTAATAACTAAAATTATAAGTGCGAAAAACGTAATACATACACAATTATGTTTTTCTCAGTACTTAGTTCATAAAGAACAATTATAGAAAGCCTCAGTCAGAATCAATCTTGTGTTGTAACTCGAACTTTAGACACGTCAATTATTCTGACAATTCCAGTCATTTGTGTAAACAAATTGACATATTGAATAAACATAAATCATGAGACGTACATACTTATGCAATAAATCAAATCAATACAATTAAGAAATAATATGTTTGGGTAGGAACATTAGCAAATGTTTTTTTTTTGTTTAATATGTTACTGGTCACTAATACATATGTTTATTTAATGAGTTTGCATTTCACTTAATCTTCCGTTTATGTTCAGTTTTATCCCGCAGCTTCGCACGCATGGTGTTTCAGTAAAAAGTAGCCTATGTCTCAATCCAGAATCAATCCAATCAGAATGTTGTGATCTCAGCTGTAAAATTGAAATTTATAACGAGTTTATATATGCCGGAATTTGAAAATTTGAAATTATCCTTGTTTTGACGACCTCCGTGGCGCAGTGGGCGAATAGCCGGCTGAGACGCAGGAGGTAGTGGGTTCGATTCCCGCCGCGGAACATATTTTTGCATGTTTTACAGATATTTGTTCCGGGTCTGGTTGTTTTTCTATATATTATAAGTACGTATTTACAAAAAAAAGTATACAAGTATTCTATCAGTTATCTTGTTCCCATAGTACAAGCTCTGCTTAGTTTGGGGCTAGATAGCGCTGTGTGAAATGTCCAGCAATATTTATTATTAATTAGCGAATGTCTCAATCAAAAATACCAAAATCTAGACAATTAAAAAATGCAACGCTATATGGTTAAGAATTTTCAAATTGTACTTATTACTTTCAGTGTATAGTAACAATATTCTTTGGTTAGTACTTACTCGTAGGTTAGTACTGTTACTGATAACTTGGATTTGAGATCTTACTCCTGCTAAACCATGGATTAGTCCACTGGCCGCAAAAGATAATCGGGTCAAGGCGTGCTTGATCGCACTATGACAGGTTTCAAGGTATTATCACATAATACCTTTTGAAGTGTTTGGACAGTGTTGGCAATCTAACGTAGTTATATTTAGATAGGAAGGCTTAATCAGTCGCTGTATGTACTTAAATATTTTAGGTTTCATACCAAATCTGTCAATAGGAATTACGCGAGGGAATCTGTAAGGTTCCAAAAGAATTACCTCCTGCGAACATTTAGCTTGTGGACATTTAGCCGAGGTTTTACCTAGAGACTTCAGACTTCAAAAAGAACTTTTTTAATTGGTCATTAATAACGCCGTTCGTGCGAAAGTTTGGATGTTTGTTTATTTACTTGTTTGTTTGTTACTCAATCACGTCGAAACGGCATAACCGATTACGATTAAATTTGGAATGTATTTTATTATTATTTATTAAAGTGAAACTTTTATTACATCGTATCAAACTTTTTCGTCTGTGTGTTGCATGTCGCGTGATGGTCGGCCGCGGAGTAGGGATAAAGTGAAAGGCGCTCGTCAGAGCAGCCGAGGCCAATATGGCGGCGCCTATAGTTCGCATCAGCTGACCGTGTAGTGTATAGACTATTACTCATTTGAGCCAACGAAAATTTTTAGTTAAATGTCTATAATGTGAAACAAAGTTTCACTTTTACCGTGGTTTCATAAAACCACACAATCCTTTTTTTATTTAATACTTTACACAAAACAGAATAGTGCTAGGAGGACTTAATGCTTATAGCATTATCTACCAGTCATGCTAAAAGAAAGATTATTGCTAAGATTATGGATTAACACATGGACTACTTTTTATCCCATAAATCAGTTCCCCATGGGATAAAAATGGGATGACAAATGAGATGTTATGGCATAACATAAATTATTGTTTTTTAATAACGGCTCAAGACGTTTTTCATTGTTTTTGGACTGTTTACAAATTCATCCAGTATGAACGAATATATACGAATTGTGCATTTATTGTAACGTAGGAAAGTAAATCGATACGCGATAATGCATAAATTGCAGATCAGTTTTTTTAATGACACAGTAACGTCAAAGTATAAAATATTGTTACAACTTCAAGATGGCGACTTGTAGGGCGACAACCTCAGTGGAATAATGATCTTTATAACTAAAGAAATAAGAGCAAATTGTTAGAAAAATAAACATGTTCTTGTTTTTTAGAGGAAAAATAGACTACCGGTGAAAGGCTAGGATGCGCATGTAGACCAATAAAATACAAGAAAATATATCTTGAGATCGTCCGTCTTCGTTTACGGATGTGAATATTTTTATGGCCTTTATTTCCTTCGTTGCATTTGTAACGATTAAAAAATAAATCAAGGTGCATTGTATTTTAGCTTCTCCTTCTATTTATTAGTGAAATCTTTTCCAGTATGTATCTACAAAGAAAGTGTAAAATTATAATTTCAATTATCTGGTTCCCATAGAACAGGCTTTGCTTAATTTGGGCTAGATAGCGCTGTGTAAACCGTCCAGCATAATTAATTTTTCTAAGAATATCAAGGTAGTGTTACGCCGAGGCTGTTAAACAATGAGTAATAATCGTAACTTCTCGAACGCTTTTGTCTTGCTGTGTTATTGTTGTTATTGTCTACGGTTGCGCACAATGGAGTGGCCATTGTGTCGAGGGACCGACCCTTTCCTGGAAGGATCGACATCGTTCTCGAACAATCGAAATGTGTGCGATATAAATAGGCCGGAAAGATGGCCGGTCAGTCAGTCGGAGTTAGTCTGAGTGAGTGAGTCTCAGCGAGGCCCTGGAGGACTGACGTGGAGCAGGGTCTCGCGTGAACAGTAGTTGCTCGCGAGTCAGTCTGGATTAAGCTATACGTGCGATCATTTCGGTGACTTTAAGTGGTGCAACAGTGGTGTGAACTAGTGTGTTGTGATTACGTGTGACCAAGTTCGTGTATTCATCGTCATCGTCTTGAATAAAAGCGTTATTTTGGTTGGACTGATTCCCATTATTTTATCCCGAACCCTCAGCTCGTAACAGTAGTAATAGATCTTATAAGTTTAAGTTTGTCGAACAAGATTTCGGAACTAGCTCGCAGCTTCGCACGCGTGGTTTGTCAAAAAAAAACATTACTCCCTTTTGCGCAGTGGGGTAAAAAGTAACCTATGTCTCAAACCCGATCATAATATTTTTATATATCAAATTTCATCGAAATCGGTCCAGCCTTTTAGTCGAGAAAACGTAACAAACATACCTATAGAGAGACAGAGTTACAAGTATAATATTATTAGTATGGATTTATTGTTTACAAAATTACGTTAGAATTTAAATTAGGTCCAGTGCTAGAATAAATAGTACAAATACATAGATAAAAAAAACAATACTTTTTTACATTTTTATGATATTATAGATAATAAATTTTACACAGTTATAGATAAAAAAAAACATGAAAAATATTAACATTTTAACAAAAATAATAGATAAGATAGGAAAAGAAAAGGTATATTATACTTAAATTATTGTATTGTGTATTAAAATTAATCTAAGAATATTGCTGTCACGTTAGTAAGTCAGTCATTTGACATGTTGGAAAATAGGCCGACCTATTAAATTAGTCATAATTTCAAATAACTAACGAACTTTTAAAATAACAACATTTTATTATTATTATTATAATTCAACCCCTAAACAACACCACGGCGCCATCTACACCATCCCTTCTAACACACAATCTAAAATCGATAAATAGAAACAAACACTTGTTTCCTCGTTTTTGAAGTTAGAATATTTAAAATGCTCTTGGGGCATAATTTCATCATCATCATCAACGTATAGCAGTCCACTACTGGTCACAGGTCTCTCCCAGGGTGCGCCATTGAACCCGATCTTCAGCTCTTCTCATCCGATATTTACCAGCTACATCACGCAAATCGATAAATGATTTCATAATTTATTTCAACTGTGAACGTGATGTCTTAGAAAATAAGTAATCCTCAAGACATATTGTTAATCTTAATAATATAATTACCACTGTTTTTTTTATTACTTAGGTCTCAAGACCAGAACAACCTCCCCTTAATTTCGAGCTTTCAAAAACAAACACAAAAAAACAAGAGCATAAAATGATTGTAAGTTTCATTGGAAATGCTGAAAATTCCAGACTATTCATCATCATCAATCTACAGTCTATAATGAAACCATGATTCCAGAACAATTGTCGTGTTAGCGAATAGAGAGCAGGAAGACCTAATAATACCTGCCTGGACGCTAGTGATGAGATGATATCGATAACACTTAAAAAACTATTATAATCGATAGATTTTACTTAAATTAATAAGCCTTACCCCAATGTTAAAGGATTATTCCAAACACGAATATAGGAGAGGTTAGATTTTAATAGATACTGAACTCTTAGAGTAAAAATATTCTATTACCTAGTTAGAGAAAACACAATCTTTATTTCAAATCTGTAAGACCTAATTGTAACTACCACCTTTATTTTATGTAGACATCTTACATCAACATGGGAACAACAAGCGTTCCGCTCTCTAGGCCTCTTCTATCGTTCCGTCATTACTTCTTAGGTGAAGTCTGTTCGCTGGTTGTCTCCTTTGTCTTCTGTCTAAAAGCCACACTGATTGGCATCTCTAGATGTTCGATAACCTAGTCCGTTAGTTCGCCCAAAATGAATTAAAGAATTATTTCCGACTTACGTGAAGTCCTCTAACTCGGTTTTGATTACGGCGACGTTGTTTCTGTTCAAGTTGTCTCTGAGATCACTTGAGTAACCAATTTTAACTTTGCATGTACACAGGCCATGCTGAACATAGGCCTCCTCCATAGATTTGCAGAGCGACCAATCTTATGCGACCTGCACCCAAAACTCCCAACAACCTTTATCAGGTCTTCTTTCTATCTAATGGAGGGCCGTCCTACGCTGCGCTTTCCAGTACGTGTTCTCCACTCGGGAACCTTTCTGCCCCAACGACCGTCAGTTCTTCGAGCTATGTGCCCTGCCCACTGCCACTTCAGCTTGCTAATCCTTTGTTCTGTCGACTTTAGTCCGTCTACGAATCTTCTCATTTCTGATTCGCACTTAGCACAATTCGATAAAATTCACTAAAATAATGTCACTCAACTTATTCTTGCTATCTTAGCTGCATAAGTGCTATCAACTCATGGTTTAATGCAGCATTAATCGTATAAATCAATTTTGTTTTAACTCTATTTACGAGGACATAAAACTTCAAAATGATCAATAAAATCGTGGTGGCGTAATCAATCTCTTTTTACGGGGATTTATCAGTATATATCGATATGTTAGTTGAGTGATGGACATCACTATGAGTGTGGAGTTACGACCGGTTGTTTGGAATCAAAGCCTTGTAAAGGCTTCGTTGGTCTTATGGTAATTTAATGTTGCTAGGAAAACATACCATACGTCAAATTACGGAGAACCATGTATGATGGATTTGATATTGATTTAATGAAAATATGGAATGCTTTTCTGTTCAGATGTAATAGGGACAGATATAAATGGATTTATTTATCTCTTTTTTGTATAAAAAACAACTTATTTAACTAAAAACGTTAGAATTGCACAATGGATGGTTTAATCGCTTTGAGTAATTTCTTTTACACGACCTTAGTATGGTCACGGCAATGATAATCATACAGTATTGTGACTCGGCCCTGTCCTTGACTTATTTACCTACACCCGTGTGGTACGTAAACACCCGATAGGGCTGCCCGCCTGCAGTATTTTAATTTCATCTACCTATTTGAATTTCTTTTAGTTTTGTGATTGTATATTTTATATATACAAAAAATGAAATTCGTTGTGAATGAAATAGGAAGTGTTCAATAAATTTACAAGTGTGTTTTTTTAATTAGAATATTTAATAAAAAATCCACCCTTATAAATAGATACTTACAGAAAAATATTTGCGCCTCGATTGAGAAATACGAAAAGCTTTATTATTAAATTTAATAGTATGAAAAATCCATGAAAAAACACAAAACCACCAAAAACAGCACAATATGGTCTATTCGTGCTCTTTGCCATATTAAGTTAGTACTTGTACTTATTCAATAAAATATTCACAAATCGCACGCTTACTGCTTACAAAACAAATCACACCACGCGTCACTGCGGCGACGACATTAACCGTGCTTCGGCTTATTCGCGACTGGTTGGGTACCGAGTGGGTACCGAACACGAGAAGCGTAGGTATGACTCACGTTCCGGCCGTTTGTATGAAGATAAAATACTGTATCGATAACATTACCGGGGTATGGTTTTATAAAAAAAGATATTAAAAGAAATTAAGACATATTGGCTTATTCATCAAATTCTAGTCAGAGCTTCACGACACTATCTATAAACAATCACGGAGAGAATTAACTATTCTAAAATTTAATACATGTGTAAGACTAGGTTATAGTTTATTTGGTGATAGGTTGTGACCTATCACTAAATAAACTTTAACCAGCAACCACCTTTAAGCATCAGTTAACTTTCATTCGCATCCAAAACTAATATTCACAAGACTATTTGATTACTAGCAAACTCACCTGCGACTTCGCATGCGTGGTTTGTCAATAAAAACATTACCGTCCTTCGCAGTCGGGTAATCAGGTAATAGGATCCTAGTCATCATAACCTATATACCTAAGATTTTATCTCAAAAATTTCAAGCCGTCTAGGCTCTTGTCCGTCTAGGGACTTGTCTTTAGTCGTAATCAGCTCACTAATTTCAACCCTGACGTGAGATGGCCTGGTGGCACAAATGGATAGTGCGTTCTCGTATCAAGAGGAAGGTTGCGGGTTCAAGTCCCGTCTAGGCTTGAAATTTTTGAGATGGTTTAATCTTGGAATTTTCCGTATGTGTTCGGATAACACTATAAAAATACTTATATACCTATCAAATTTTATCGACATCGGTCCAGCCGTTTACTCGTGAAAGCGTAACAAACAGACAGAGTGATAGAGTTACTTCGAATTTATATTAATTGGTGAGGATGGCCCGAATGAATGATATAATTTTCTAAGTGAACTATGAAATATTTACGAATAAAACTAAGGTTTGCTTATGCAATTTTTTGGCCGACTATCTTATAAACCATCTAAATTACTTTCTTCCTTTACCTTAAAGCTTTAGATAAGATCTTGATACATATAAAAATGAAATTTTATTACCGAGGTTAGCCAATAGCTAATAGAAAGTTTATATTATACAACGTTTTGGTTAAAATAAAACAGAAATGTAATACATACCTGATTTTTTATTTTTTTATTTAGTCATTTGCTTCCTGATGGTAAGTGATGGTGTGACTAATTATAGTTTATCATTATCATAGCAGCCTTAAGATGTCCTCTGCTGAACGTAGGCCTCATAAATTTCCAGAGCGTCTGATCTTGTCCAACCAACGGTTCCCAGAAACTTCATTAGGTCGTTTTCCCATCTAGTACTCGTATAGTCCGTCTTACTCTGCGATTTCCTGCGTGGTTAATATTATGAAATCCCACCCATACTATAAATGTAAAAGTTTGGATGTTTGTTTATTTGTTACTCAACCACGTCATAATGCCTGAACGGATTTTGATGAAATTTTGTGTGTTGATAGATTATTACCTGGATTCAAACATAAGCTACTTTTTGTTGACAAACAACGCGTGCGAAGCCGCTGGCGGAAGCTAGTAAGGTATAAAGAAGTTAATATATATATAATATAAAAAATGTGTAAGTGAGTTTGTTTGTTATGCCACCAATCTATATGAAGTTTTCCCGACTTTCCATAGGATTTTAACTGGATAGTGCACGAACTACGCCGAGGGAAGGAGCTAGTTTTTAACTAAAAATAATAACAAGTTGAACAACTTATCAAACGGAACCAGTTTGATAACACGGCTTTTTTGATGAGACATAACACAATAATAATAGTGATTTGTCTGAAGCGATGAATCACTGATTATGTCATCTAGAGCATTCACCTGTGATGGCCTTGGAATGTGCACCAACCACAACCTAAAACCTACGAGATTTAATAAAACATGACTTCAACGGTACATAAAATATGCACATAGGAAAATATCTCCGGTATATTTTTTGTAAGGACACAAGAGAAAGCATAGTAATAGAATATTGTTATACAAAGCCTGAAAGCGATCAAATACACCCGAGATATTTTGGAACACAAGCGAGCGAATGCGAAAAGGGTGTAATTGATCGCTTACAGCTTGTTCTTGTTCTCACCTCTGGGATGGATCAGCGAAATACCAGCTAGAGACTCTAGATTCAATTGAGAGAAGAGCCAAGAAGCTCATTTGAAATGACGAGTTAGTAGATGAAAGTCTCCACAGCCTCGAGCATCGTCGAAAGGATGCAAGCCTCTCGGTTTTTTATCGGAAACATTTCGGAGAGTGTGTTCAGAGGTTACTCTTCCACCTTTATTATGCGCACCGCCAAGGAGTGGAACGCGTTTCCTGAGTTTGTGTTTCCTGATAATTACAACCTAGGGGTCTTCAAGTCGCGAGTGAATAGGTTTCTTCTAGGCAAGCGTGTACCATTGTAGACTGCATCATCGCTTACCATCAGGCGAGATCGTGGTCAAACGCTAGCCTATAATTTATTTCAAAAAAACACCCGTGTAGGTATAATGGTATATGACCATGTCGCTGAATTTCGCACAAAGCTCAAGTGACTCCCCATCCTTCTTCGCCGGAATGCACACATACTGCCCCTTTTGTATAACATCCTTTTTAACCCTTCTTCTCCCTTCTATCTTAAGGAGCGTTTTGAGTTTCTCCACGATCTCAATTTACGTTCTTCAGACTCCCTCCAACTTAAAACTCCTGACCATACGACAGAGTTTTATGGTCGATCCTTCACTGTAACAGCCGTACGATTGTGGAACGCTTTGCCCTTCTCTATAAGAACATCCAAGTCTATTAGTAATTTTAAAACAAAAGTACACACCCATTATCTGTCACTGCGTTGAAGTTGTAACTGCTTGTTAATTCATCATAACCATTTTTATAGTTGCTTATTTTATTATAATTAATTTTTTGTTATTACTATTATTTTAGGTTTATAGTATGTAGGTATGTTTTTAATTGTATATAAATACCGCCGTCATGTGATAAATTATAATCCTGTCCATACAAAGGTTGTCTGGAAGATATCGCTTTTAGCGATAAGACCACCCATTTTACTAAATCTATTTGTAAAAATTATGTTCTATATTTATATTTGTAAGTATTTTACTTTGGTGTACAATAAAGAGTTATCTTATCTTATCTTATAATACGTAACTTTTCATAACGAATTGGAGGAAATTAAAAAAAAAAGTATTTTACGTTTTTACAGTTTGTTACATAACAGATGTGAAAAATTGTGCCATATGTATTCAAGAAATAATCTAGAAGCGAAATGAATTACCTACGTCTCTTTCTTTATTTTTTATCACAAATGTCACTGAATATATATTCAGTATGTACATACCACAAAACCAAAAAATATAACAATTTAACAATATAACCTCAACACCCAACTTTCGACCGCATAATAGACCTACTTTCTAATTCTGAGCAAGGCATAATTCCTGCATGTTATTACCCGCAATCCACCCTCACAATTGCTCCTACTCCGACAGACGCGTTTATGTCTGCTGTAAATATTACCACAGATAATATAACAACCTATTACGATCTGAGGATTGGTGCGAGGGAGAAGATATAGCGTCTAATCGCTATCTCCCCAAGGAGAGATTTTAAAGTGTTAGATAAAGATTGTAAGTTCATATGGATATCGACAAACAACGACTCATGTTTACAATACACGATGTCTATTAAACATTGCATAGAATCTAGGTGTAAACGACAAAACAATCTCAACCAAATTACACGATAGTTAGCATGAATCAGCTGTCAAACGTGTAAAAATTAAATATTCCTACCCATGTTGGATGGTTGGATGTTATTAATTCAGTTACTATACATATTTTAATCCAAACGTTCTGAAAGGTGAAAAGTTGAACATTCATCATTTTTATGACCAAAAAGCACAGTTTGATGCAACGGCATAAAAATAATAAAAGCTAAGATCTTCATCACATGACGTGTCTGTATAACAGCAATACCCACACTTTTTTTCAACAAATAAAAGTGTCTATTGCTCTTATCAAGACATAAATCACTGCGTAGTTGAATTTTAAAATAGTTGAAACTTCCTAATACAGTTAGGAAAGGCTTTAAGACGAAGCGATAGGTCGTGGCAAGCTGTTAGGGACTTCTGCGAAAAAGTAGTGCAGCAGAAGGAGGCAGTAGAGAGGGAAAAGGAATTTGAGAGTACTCTCCTGATCCGCCGCAGGAGACCGGCGCGAAGGAGAACGTATGCGAGAGCGTATGCCGACCTCCATCCCCCATAGCAGTGGCCTAACTGTTAGCCTACCTACCGTTGTATTATAGTTAGTAGAGATGATGGCGGCGCAAGAATAATCAATTGAGAGGCACACGGAGTGCCTCTCAATTGAGAAAGCTATGCTGAACCCTGAGAGATGGGGTCCGCAAAAGCGGACCAACGCTACCGAGATCGCGGAAGAATGTTATCTGTAGTCGTGTCCCCGGTATAAAGCGACAGGAGAAACGCCGTGGAGGTTTAGCAGGTAAACGTCCGAGATACCGCTCCCTGGGTTCAGAGCGGTATCCATAAGGACTCCCCCACGTAAAAAAAAGACTGGAAGCACAACATAGGCTGGTGGCTCAGCCTGGTAGTGCCCCCCAAACGTTACTTATGTTTTCGACCTAATATTTATGTAACACCTAGGAGTGAATGGATGAGGCCTAGTTAGATAATTTGTCGACGCTATACGGATGGAGTTGGCAGGTCACTTGGCTAGACGTGGTGATGGCAGATGGAGCATAGTCTTGACATGATGATTGATTTTTAAAAAATCTTTTTATTTTATGTTTTAAACTCGAACTTAACTTTGCTAACATATTATAATGGGAGAAGCTGTTTTTTTAAATTTTATTTGTGGGGAAACAGGCTTACGGCCCACCTGATGGTAAGCGGTCACCGTCGTCTATTGGCACTGGTAACACCTGGGGTATTGTCGATGCGTTCCCTACCCTGTACCATCCTCTTTACATTTCGCTTGAAGCGTGCCAAGTCGTAGCCTAATGGGAAACCCTCAGATGGTTGCTCATTCCATATCTTGCAAAATTTTTAAACTGGTTCGGGAGCCTATGGATACAAAATAACTGTGTCAAACTTAATTACCTATGTGAATAAAGAAATGTTTTGTTTATTTTAGTGTATCTATCTAGTCTTCACTTGATTCTTGCTCTGTATGTACTGCACCAGCCGTTTCATGAGCTGTGGTTGATATTGTAGTATATCAAAGGCCCGAAGGCTTGAATTGCGGATATGCAATAACGATTTCAATTGGCCTAGTCGCCGATAAAGCTAAAACAAGCTCTTGTAGTCAAAACTCACTATTACAGAGCATCAAACATTTTAGCTTACCAACTATAGGCTAATTCACTACAGGATATAAATCAATTTATACGTAGAGGTTATCAAACTATGCAATTACTAAATGGTACCCAAATACATGGAATACAATTTAGTTAATACTAATTTCGGACTACTTCCTCATCTTCGATTTTTTCGTATTACACGGGATCGACTATATCTTTTTCTTCCATGCCTCACAGTTAGACGTCATCTCAGACTATTTCCAAAATTACTATTTGTGGGACTTATACAACAGATCCATCATCAAACGAAGTCATCAAACGACAAAGTTAACTACACGGAGAGAAGCTCTAACTCTAACAAAATTGACGATGCTGTTTGTGCGATACTATTGATTGATTTTTAACCGACTTCATAAAAAGGAGGAGGTTTTCAATCGGATTCTTTTTTTTTTAATGTATGTTCCCCGATTACTCGAAGACGCCTGGACCGATTCGAAAAAATTTTTTTTTTGTTAAAAAGTGTATCCCCAGGTGGTCCCATTGGCACTAAGTCAGGATCTGATGATAGGATCCCAAAAAAATTGAGGGCAACCATCTAATTATATAGTGACGTAATTCGGTTTATGTTTTTACCTTAGAACTCCGTAATTTATCAACTGATCTGGAAAACACTTATTTTATTTGAAAGAATATACTTTCATATTGGTTTCATAGAAATTTAATCAAAATAAGTTAGGTAGTTTAGTTCAGGTTATATTTTTGTTAAAAAATTTACTTGTTAACATTGGCGTTTAGCTCCGGTGAATCATAATGGTATATTGTGAGAATATCAACCAACTACAAGAGCCTTATCTACAGCGTGCTCATTACGTGTTTACTACCTTTGTGTTTACAAGTATAGTACAGCATGATTATCTGCGATAACGAAAGGGCCAATACAACTGACCAACTGTACTTTTGAATAATAATAAATAGAAAAATACTGTTGCACATTTCACACAGCGCTATCTAGCAGCAAACAAAAAAAAAATACAATTGAAAGTCGCTCCGATGAAACTAAAACCTTAAGAGGAAATCTGGGTTGCGTTTCGCCCATACAAACGTAGTCCCCTGTTTCCTCTCTGGATAGTGATACTAGAGCAAATATTTTTTTACCATACAATCAACAAGTACCACGGTCATATCCTTACGTTTAGTTTTCTCCATAAATTAATTATTATAAGAACTAGGAACCTTCTAAAGTCACAGAAATTGCTAATTTTTAATGCCCCTTTTCAAACATCCAGCAAACAAATTTGATGAATATCAATAAAAAAACGAAACGTACAAACATAGCCAAAGCCCTTTTTATTACATATTTGAAAAAAAATCGGTCTAGTTTTGGAGGAGGAAACAGGGGACTACGAAACAGTGATTTCGTCTATTTTATTAAGGTATAATCAGTCCGACCTGTAGTTGTCTCTATCGCACGCACATAGGGCATGTAGGGCACAGCGCGACAGCAATAGATTTGTTAAATACCTATTTTCCAAATGTCTTGCTTCCCGGATTTCCTCTTAAGCAAGTTTGTAGCAAGCAATGGAGGGAGGATGCAACCGCTGTCGCCTAGGACACGATTTGAGACCGTGTAGGGTTCCCAGCACATATATTATCCTCTCAGCTTAGACGTTTTGGAAATAGTATTTAACGAAATCCTTTCTATTTAATTAAATCTATTTATTTATTTAAATAAATTTGTGTGACACAGATGTGTAGTGATCTGCAGGAGGCGTACAAATTTTAACAAGAACATTAAATTTATATCGAATTGTCTTACTACGTTTAAAAATAATAATACTTTAATAAACAGAATTTAATGAAATGGAAAATAATGTCAAATTAAGTTATGCAATATCAAATATTAATCTAGAGTTTTAAAAAATATTGGATTGATTAAAATGTCTCCTCTCTTAATAGCAGATTGTTAAACGAAGGGATAAAGCATTGTCTTGCGTCACGGGCGCTATAATGATACCTATAAGCACGTCCAAGATCGCAGACAGCTTTATCCACGAGGAAAATACTCTATTTTTCACACTTTCTGCGAGACAATAAAAATCAAATTTAGGTTGGTGCATTGTGTGCAGAGGTTAGTTCAATTTACGAATAAGTTCTTATTGGTTCAAATTTTAATACATATGAGGTTCCAAATTCAAATCACATTATGCCAGTATAACTTTACTCCCGACTCAGCTGTAGGGATTTAATCACCTGCTTTCGGTGAGGTTACATGACATATAATTTCACATTGCCGAGCATATGTGGTGTGAAAATATCTAAACAGCTTTGTTTTAAATGTCATAAAATCATTGCAAATCCTAATATTAGTCTGTAGTTTATTATAGATTTTGGAGGACATTACAAAGACATTATTACTCAAAAGAGACGTAAAGGCGTTGGATGTTGCAAGAAATCACAATATCGCGTGCTTGAAACATTTGAAATAATATTCGAAATAAATTAGAATAATCCTTTCTACCTTCTGGAGCAAGCTGTAAGATATTTATTTGCATAGACAAGTCTACAATAAAGTCTTAAAACTAGGTACTGTCACTTTATATTTGTTTGCCGTTTACAAGGATGCAAATTACTGAGGGCGCTTTTTTACAATAAAAAATAATTACACAATAAATTAAATTATTCAATGAACAGTACCTACGTTTTAATGTTTACACAGAGTATGTAAAACAAAGTAATTCTTCATTTTATTTTTACATAAAAATTAAAGTTTTATGTTTAGTATATTTTTACTTATGTATATTTCAATTAAAAATCAAAGTAATAGCAGAATAAAGTGGTTTTAAATTGGAAGCATTTGTATGTCTGTGTATCTGTACGTAGCGTACTTCCCAAACGTGCTGTTACGCCGAGGCTGTGACACAATAAGTAATAGTCTAAATTTCTCGATGGCTCTCGGCTTACCTACTGTGTCCCCGGTATACGTAATACTTGGTATGGAATAAACCTGCATGCTGCGATTTTACCTGCAGTTGCGCAGAATGGGGAGTGGTCATTCTGTCGAAACACCGACCCTTTCCTGGAACGATCGAGATCGTTCGAGTGTTGTGAGCTGTGCGCGATATAAATAGGCCGGAGAGATGGCCGGACAGTCAGTCTGGATTTGGCTATACGTGCGAACATTTCGGTGACTTTTATTGTGCAACAGTGGTGTTAATAAGTGTGTTGTGATTACTAGTGACTAAGTTCATGTATTTATCGTTTTAGTGTTGAATAAAAGTGTTATTTTGGTTAGATCGATTCTCATTATTTTATCCCGAACCTTCAGCTCGTAACAGTATGTACTGATTTAAATGGTCAAATGGTGTTTAGGTAGATTAAATGGTTTAAGGTTCTTAACTTAGTTTAGCGGAAATAAATGCAGATGTTTTCGATTTATTAACTTGAAAATTATAAAATAAGCGTGTTTTACAATGCCTATTAATAGTTTAGAATAGAATAGAATAGAATAATCATTTATTTCAGACAGTGTCTGTCCATACAAAATATCAACGATCACAAATAAATACAATTAAAACAAAAAACATATAAATCAATAATACGAGTAATACAGTCAATTAGATGAATAGTAAAAAGTCACATTAAAATTAAATAACTTAACAATAAATAAAAATAGTTTAACATAACTTTTCATCACAAATCCGAGGAAATTGAAAATGTCATTTTCATAACAGTATGTTGCTAAAAAGAAAATTTACATTCCCGATTTTTGTTTTCAATAATACGGACACAATAAGGATTTGTATTTTATTTTAGCTAATTATGAATGCAATGAGCCTCATTCTATTTTCAATAGGTCTTCTTAAATCTCATATCAGCGCAGTCAAAAACGAAACATAGCTAATAGAATATATAAATATTTTTCTGCATCTTACAGATTGTCTTCATAAAATATTTTAATTAATGCCTAGAAAATACCATAAAAGCCTTCATTAAATGGGCGGGAAGCAATAAGCAAGTATTTTATGATGCCCAGTAGCAGAATAGCCGACCAGTTTACGATAGTCAATCATATTAGATCGGATTGATAAGGCAAAAAGTTTTAGGAAGGTAATTATAATGCTTAATAATAAAAAGATCTATGCTAAGAGGGTAATGTTTGTAATACGAATTTTGCTCTTAGAGCAAAATCTTAATAGTTAATTTTGATGTACGGTAATATGGCGAAAGTCCTTTACAAAAGGAAAACCGAGGTAAAACTATTTCGACAAAAAGTTAATAATAACAAAGAGCCCGTTACCCAGCCGTGGGACTATATAGTATTACTAAGACTCCGCTGTCTGTCTGTTTGTCCGTTTGTCAATAGGCTGTATATCATGAACCGTGATAGTTTTACAGTTGAAATTTCCACAGATGATGTATTTCTGTTGCTGCTATAACAATAAATACTAAAAACAGAATAAAATAATATTTTAGTGTGGCTCCTATACAACAGACATTATTTTTTTGCCGCTTTTATAGATAATGGTACGTGTAATAGTGCGTGGTGCGAGTCCGACTCGCACTTAGCCGCTTTTTATTTGTACATAAACAAAGAAAATACATAGAAAAATAATGCATATCCAATTTATCTCTCAATGCATAAACATTGCTCCAGCGGGTCAATGCAGCCAGAGTGTATTAGGGACATTTTCACCAGGTAGGGATCTGGAGCGGTTAAGTTATCTATGGATCGTTTGCTTTTGTGTTTTGATAGATATTTTCTTCCAGTTAGACATCTATTTTTATGAAAAAACAGATTAGATTATAGTCAAAAAATTTATTGATTTCGTTTCTCAGAAAGTGTGCTCTCATGTACATTAATAAAAATATATTCTGCAGTCTTTTGCAGTTGCTATCTCTCATTCGCACAATGAACAATACCTTCAAAAATACTTGACAAAGACGTGCAAAGGTCGTTAGAACCAGCTTCATACCATTCGAAAGCCTCATTAGCTCTTCTCAATGCATACCTCATGCGTCCTTTAGGGAATGTCCAGCGGTATCCCGAGGTATTGTTCTTTATATATTCTAGGGTCTTGAAGTATGTGTATTTATAGAGAGCACAGCTTAGTTTATAGTTAGTATAGTGATAGGACGTAAGGAACTTGCATAAGTATTCTATCAGTTATCTGGTACCCATAGTACAACTGTTGCTTAGTTTTAGGCTAGATAGCGCGAGTAAAAATGTCCAGCATCATATTTATATTTATTACTAGCTGTTGCCCGCGACTTCGTACGCGTAACACTACTAAATGTGTAGGTAACCTAGAAATAAAGCTAAACTCGCTGTTGCAACTTGACACCCCATTTTTATCCCATGGGATAAAAAGTACCCTATGTGTTAATCCAGGTTATAATCTACGTACATACTAAATATCATCGAAATCAGTTAAGTTGTTACGACGTAATTGAGTAACAAACAAACATGAGAGTGCAAAATATCCAAACTTTCGCATATAAATAAATAAATAAATAAATATCGCTGGACATTTTACACAGCGCAATCTAGCCCCAAACTAAGCAGAGCTTGTACTATGGGAACCAGATAACTGATAGAATACTTATATACTTTTTTTTTGTAAATACATACTTATAATATAGTATAGAAAAACACCCAGACACGGAACAAATATCTGTAGATCATGCAAACATTTGTTCCACGGCGGGAATCGAACCCGCTACCTCCTGCGTCTCAGCCGGCTATACGCCCACTGCGCCACGGAGGCAGTCATATATAATAGGAGGCATATATAATATTAGTGTGATTATTTTGTAGTCTACTTTTCGTTCTTTCGATTTAATATAACGTAATGAATTACAGTTGAATTTCGACCACTGCGCAACTAGTATTTATAAAAAAAAATGTATCAGATATTGAATAACTATTGTAAATTATATGATTATTCTTATCTATATAATATATCAAAATGAATCCCTGTTTCCCTTGGTCACGCCATAACTCGAGAACGACTTTACCGATTTTTTGGATTGGATTGGGTCCCTGGATGGTTTAGATTTGCAATTGGACATTGTAGGTGGCGCTGTTGTCATACAACTAGTATAAAAATAACAGCACCAACATAATTTGATTATCATTTTGGTAGCATTTTATTTCCAAGACGATATTAAGTGGGTATATCTCATTGGCATACACAACATACATTTATCGCAAGTCCGTGAAGGCAGCAAAGGTGTTAGTGCAAAAGCCCCTATTACCTCAAGAATTGATATATGAGTTCATTGACTCATTGAAATCGATGAACTCGAAGGTAAAGTGAATTATGGATTGGTTTCTAAATCATTTAAACGTAACCGTTGTAACCTAAAGTTTTTGTACTTTTAACAAGATTGTTGAAATTAAAGAAAATGCATAACGAAATGAAAAGACTGAATCAATCATTATTATTACTACAGAATTTATATCAGAATAACACCTTCTGGTACGTGTTTATGATAAATATAGTACAATGGGCGTCCTTATCGCTGAAAGCTATTTTTTGCAGGCAAGATTTTCTTAGAATGCATCAAGCTTCTGTGTTTCGATTGACCAAGTCTCTTGCATTTTTAAGAATCTGATTTGTAAACCTATCTAACTTTTAATACGATGACTTGGAATTAGTTTTAAATACTTATTGTAATTATAATACTGTTACGAGCTGAGGGTACGGGATAAAATAATGGGAATCGATCTAACCAAAATAACACTTTTATTCAACACGATGACGATGAATACACGAACTTGGTCACACGTATCGCAACACACTAATTAACATCACTGTTGCAGCACTTAAAGTCACCGAAATTTTCGCACGTATAGCTTAATCCAGACTGACTCGGGAGCCACTACTGTTCACGCGAGACCCTTCCCACGTCAGTCCTCCAGGGCATCGCTGAGACTCACTCACTAACTGAGACTGGCTCAGACTGACTGTCCGGCCATCTCTCCGGCCTATTTATATCGCACACATTTCCATTGTTCGAGAACGATGTCGATCCTTCCAGGAAAGGGTCGGTGTTTCGACAGAACGACCCATCCCCATTGTGCGCAATCACAGACAATAACAACAATAACACAGCAAGACAAAAGTGCTCGAGAAACTTCGATTATTACTCATTGTTTAACAGCCTCGGCGTAACACTGCCCCCTCCTAAAACATGCTCGTCCCGAGCATTCTTAGCCCCATATCGCGGCAGCCGATCAACACGAACAACTGTAGGCGCACCTCGCGCTAAAGATGTAGCAACTAGAGGAGCCACATTGCCGAATCCAGTACTTCAGGACACCCAGAGTCCCTTTCTCATCAGCGATCCCAATCCCAGCCTCCAAAACACGGCTCTCGTGATTTCTATCTGTTCTTTCACTTCCTGGAATTCCTTTCCAGATGAACCGAACGATTCCCTCATCAGTCGAGCACACTCTTATGGCCAACGTCGCTGATCTTCCTGTTGACGACGCTGCTCTTCTTTATCCTGACGTCGCTGTTCCTCTTGCAACCGAGTTTGCTCCACCTGTTCACGTCGCTGTTCCTTCTGCAACCAAGCCTGCTCTTCTTGCTGACGACAAAGCATGGCCATAATAGCAGCAAGATCGCCTGTCACAGGAGCTTGCCCCACGGATGATGATGATGATGATGCTCCAAATGATTCGGCGGTGGCTGATTCCATCTCCATCAGCTGACGACTCTGCCGAGCTTCTTGAACCGGAGAATCTCCAAACCGCCTTTCATCCATTTCCTGTTGTCGTTGACCTCTCGTCCTTACACCGTCCACGTTATCCTTTGGTAGAACCGGCATTATTTTATCCCACTTCTGACACTAAATTGTTACGAGCTGAGGGTACGGGATAAAATAATGGGAATCGATCTAATCAAAATAACACTTTTATTCAACACGATGACGATGAATACACGAACTTGGTCACACGTATCACAACACACTAATTAACATCACTGTTGCAGCACTTAAAGTCACCGAAATGTTCGCACGTATAGCTTAATCCAGACTGACTCGGGAGCCACTACTGTTCACGCGAGACCCTTCCCACGTCAGTCCTCCAGGGCCTCGCTGAGACTCACTTACTAACTGAGACTGACTCAGACTGACTGTCCTGCCATCTCTCCGGCCTATTTATATCGCACACATTTTGATTGTTCGAGAACGATGTCGATCCTTCCAGGAAAGGGTCGGTGTTTCGACAGAACGACCCATCCCCATTGTGCGCAATCACAGACAATAACAACAATAACACAGCAAGACAAAAGCGCTCGAGAAACTCCGATTATTACTCATTGTTTAACAGCCTCGGCGTAACAATACTAAGTGGGTCAGATGGGCAACGATCGTCACCCAGTGAGTGTCTGGAGACAGGCAATGAAGGCCTAGTAGACGCTGGTGTGATTTTTTCGATGCCTTCGAGACAGATTGGTGAGATTGGGGGTCCTGGAAGACTGTGGGAGAGACCTTTGCCCAGCAGTGGGATGACACAGGTTGAATAAAAAAAAAGTAGGTATTTTTTAAAACGCTCGATAGTAATCTCTAATAATGTATTATGATAAAAATTCTCACTAACACCAGAAAGAGCTGATAAATCTTATAATTAAATAGACAAATACTGAGAAAAGCTCAAATAAGATCATCAAACTTTATTTTACATGTAGGATTAAAACCAGATTAAGCATCCCATATTTTAAGTTCAGAGTCAATTTTAAAAGCAATTATAAAGAGCTTTGAATGTAATAAAGAGAGTAATATTTCACATGCTCCCGACAGTGTCAGCAAACATGTAGGTTGCTGCTGCCTTCGTTGGTAAAATATTTATCTTTTATATCTATTGTCAACTTATATATTATACAACTTGGACAAATCGGCGTTGTATTTATGTATGTATGACTGTATGTATGTATGTTTGTTCGTCCGAGGATAACTTTCGAAGCGTTGATCCGATCTTCGTGAAATTACACATCGTGAACATAGTTAGGTAGTGATGGCAAAATTTGGTAGTTTGGCTAAATGAGGTAAAAATGTTTGGGGGTTGTTGAGATATTAGGGTTCAAGAGGGGTAAAAAAATTGAAAATGAGACTATTAGGTTAAATGGGACGTCAAATGAAAGGCATTCATTAGTACATTTCGATTCTGTTTTTATTTTTTGTACAGTGTTTGTAGTTTTTGTTTTATTAGACATAATAAAAACTGAACTTTAACAAAATTCACAGGGTACACCAGTGACCCCACAGTGCTGAAATTTAGTATGCATGTAGCTTAAGTGTCACAAATATAGGCAAAAGTCTGAAATCCAGAATAACCGCAATTTGTACCCATAAAAAGGGTAACCACATGACATGAACTCCCGTTACCTGTAATTTAAATGAAACTGTAGGTCAAGTTTGTTGTTCATTTATTTCGTGGTTCTATTTTGATAGTCAAAGATTACAAATAATTTTTTTTTAATCGGAGACCCGCGAGATCACCCTACTCAGTTCGGGGCGAACCACTAGTATCTCTAAGTTTAAAAAAATTTGTCCGTCTCTCTGTAATTTCGTCGATTTGAACATCGTCGATTGAATCGTCGCATTGATTCAATCATGGAATACTTCTGCAGTTCACAAGATTGTCCTTTAAATTGCAAAATATTTCGAGATAGATCTTGTGTGGCCTGCACATAACGGCTCGCAGCAACCTTTATCAGGATTGTCCTTCCAACTAGTGAAGGGCTGTCTTACGCTTCTACTCGTCTGAACAATTTGAGAGAAGTAGAATTCCTTGTGAATGAGTTCGCCTGGGGAAGATCTACCGCCGTACCTATTTCTACAGCCAAGCAGCATTGCTATGTTTCAGTTTGAAGGGTATGGTTGTCGGTGAAATTACAGGCGCATGAGGCTTTACACCTGCATTCCTCAAGCTGATGGACGCAGGGCTGTGCATCATAGGAGACAATACTTTATCATAGGCGATGGTTACCACTTATCGTCAGGTGGGTCATCAGCTTGTTTCATCTTTAGGTCTTATAAAAAGTTTTGAGATCTCTGACATTATTCTTTTAAGTTTTCTTAAGAGTTTTTAAAGTTAGATCTTTAGTTTTCTAGAGCATACTTACTCCTTTGCATTTTGTATATTGTTTTACTATACAGTGTGTCCCTGGATAAAGTGCAACCCCGAAAGGGGGTGAAACTAGATCAAAAATTATCGACAAAAAAATAGAAAAAAAAAATTAAAAAAATTTAGTATATACTTTATTGATGAATTAAAATTTTTATTGCTCACTAATGACTCTAATGCCATTTTGAGCATTTAATGCATTAAACAAAACCCTTATTTCATACTTACATGTAATAAGTTAAATAAAAATGTTGTAACTAAAATTTGATTTTTAATACTACCTGAGCAGCAAAAAAAAACGTGTCTCTACCTGAGTGGTGACGTAATCAGTGGTCAACTTTAAAAGCTCCTAGCCAGCACATTTTTTATGTTAGAACGTAGGTTTTTTTTTTATTTAAAAGCTATTATGATAGACAATAATAAAAAGTCATAAAAATTTCTAGTATTATAGGCTTAATTTTAAGATTTTTGGAGTTTATTGGAAAAAAACAGCCTAAAAAATGTAATTTTAATACAAAAATTAAACTTTAAGTCACGATAGCCACTCGTTTGTGAGTTATTTGTTATTTTATCGTCATCGTCACATATCTGACATGATTATGGTTTTTATTTTAACAAAATAGACCTACTACTTTGGAAGAAATAATTTTTTTATTAAATAGAGTAATTAGTGAGTAATAAAAATTTTAATACATCAATAAAGTATATACGAATTTTTTTTTAATTTTTTTTTCTATTTTTTTGTCGATAATTTTTGATCTAGTTTCACCCCCTTTCGGGGTTGCACTTTATCCAGGGACACACTGTATATACATAGTCAATAAATTCAAGGTCTCTGAAGTCATGCATTTTCAAATAGGCATAACCATTTTTATTTGTAAAACAAATGAAGTCTCACGCAGACAAAGCCACGGGGGGTCGCTTGGTTAGCGCTCATACATTTTTATGATCAGAGTGTGAATGGAATATATATTTAATTTTATGTTAGTGGCTGATTGTGGCTGATTAGTCGTCTCGGAGTGCTATTTAATGTGCAGGAAAAAACCCAGTTAGGTATTATGTTGTACACGGTGCAGCGGTGTCATTAAAAAGCTTGCAAGCTCCCACAGTAACGTTTTTATCTCTGCCTTGATTTTCTAAGAAGCGATATACCTTCGTTACGACGGTCATGCGTGATAGAAGCTCAAGCTGATACATGTTGATTATTTTTATGACATACTAGCTTCCGATCGCAGCTTCATACACGTGTTTTGTCAATAAAAAGTAGCCTATGTTTTAATCCAGGATATATCTATTTACAAACCAAATTTAATCGCAATCGGTTCAGCCGTTACGACGTAATTGAGGAACAAACAAATAACCAAACTTTCATATTTATAATATTAGTGAGACGGTTGTAAGTTCCGTTTGCAACTATCTTTTGGTTCATTTGTCGCTAAATAATTTCCAACTTATTGCAATTTTGTGTAATCTACAGTATGGCGCATTAGCCCAAAAAATGATCAGTAACTTTTGTGTCACTGTTTTTTTTAATCTTACGGTTAATCAGGACTTACGCTGAGCTAAGCCGGTATTGCTCCGTTAGTAACGGAATGGTTACGATTTGCAGAATGATCATATTTTTAAGGGTCAAATTGCTTGTTTTCGCTTTGGTACTCGGAAAGGAGCGTGGGTAAAAATCTTATCATAATTTTATAACATTAATGAGACAATGAAACCCAAAGGTCTACTTACTACCAAAACCCAAAATGGCGTTCCGTACCGCGATTACCAGTACCTATAGTTAGCGACAGTCGATCGTTGGTTTTATCAGAGTCATTACGTACTACTTATACTAACTAGTCTCCAGTGCACAATAGTAGACATTCGACTGTAATTAATTTAGTATTTTTCAAACTTTCGCGATCACTGTACAAAATTACTGATTAAAACGGGTATTTCACCCGTGACCACGGTGTTGTAACACAGCCAAAACGTCGGGATAACAAATAAGAAAGATACATACGCGATAAAAACCCGTTTTAATCAGTAATTACTTAGTTAATTTTTTACCATCATTTTAGCATTCGGCCTTACTTCTCCATATGCTTTAACTATATCTTTAACTATGCTAAATTTCCAAGTTTCATTTTCATATAATTTTTGGTATTCGATTTGTGTATTTGTGGATTTTTTTTATCTATTCTATGCTATCCCATTGCTGGGCAAAGGCGGGAGGCCTTTGCTTCATTTCTCCATTTATCTCAATCCTGTACCAAATCCCGCCAGTCCCTATAAAAAGCGTCCAAATCATAGCACCAATGCTTCTTAGACCTTCCACGGTGTCGTTGTCCATCCACAGGGATCCGTCCAGTTACGACCTTGCCCCCCCCCCCCCCCATAATGAGAACGTATTTTATTTTATTTATTTGCGAGTATAAAGTACATTCTATATCATTATCCTGTCTGATGAACTCTGAAGATACGAAACATAAATCAACTGAAAGTCTCACCAAAGCAATTAAACAACATTGTAGCTTCTACATACTCAATGACCTATCAATAACTGTCGCCATTCGCAACCTTATCCCCAAAGCTTAAGAACTAGACAAATTACTTTTACCTCATATTATAAGTACGTGAAGTACATGCATCTAGAAAAGGTTGACGACGCAATTAAAGTAATCTTAGATGTCACGAAATTGGGACAGCATGACTCACGTAATCACGGTTTCTAGTTTTGAGACAAATCTAGGGTACCTACCTAGGTTCGTGTCATGTAAAATTAAGGCTTAGCTCAGTGTGAATACTGAGAAGTACTTAACTTTAAGATTGATAGATAAACTCTTGTATGATAAAATAATGAAACAGAAAAAATACCAGATTAATTAATTTCTAATTACAATTACCAGTAATACTAATTAAATAATCTTATAACACATGTTTCTCTTCAGGATTACGACAGCAGATTATTTTAAGTCACTTCTAATTTTTTTTTAATTTAAATAGGTGGCGATTCTGTTGTTTACGCTAACTAAAATTGTGTAAAATACGAACGGTCTTATTTTGTTCACACTAAAGATCAAATTAAAATGACACTTAAAGTGACATTTCTTCATTAATTTAAGTATTTTTAAATAAGAAGGCGTGTTTGCGGCTAGTTTTAGTCAACACCAATTTGATTGATCACTAAAACTAGCCCACAAATATGCCATCATAACAAAAAACTTAATTTTAGAAATGTCACTTTAAATTTCATTCTAATTTGATCTTTAGTGTGAACAAAATAAGACCGTTCGTATTTTACACAATTTTAGTCAGTCAGCGAAAACAACAGAATTGCCACCATAATGTTCATTCAAAGCATTGAAAGTATATTGTTACGAGCTGAGGGTTCGGGATAAAATAATGGGAATCGATCCAACCAAAATAACACTTTTATTCAACACGATGACGATGAATACACGAACTTGGTCACACGTATCACAACACACTAATTCACACCACTGTTGCAGCACTTAAAAGTCACCGAAATGATCGCACGTATAGCTTAATCCAGACTGACTCGGGAGTAACTACTATTCACACGAGACCCTTCCCACGTCAGTCCTCCAGGGCCTCGCTGAGACTAACTCACTCTGACTCACACTGAGACTGACTCAGACTCAAGACTGACTGTCCGGCCATCTCTCCGGCCTATTTATATCGCACACATTTCGATTGTTCGAGAACGATGTCGATCCTTCCAGGAAAGGGTCGGTCCCTCGACACAATGGCCAGTCCCCATTCTGCGAAACCACAAACAATAGCAACAATAACACAGCAAGACAAAAGCGTTCGAGAAGGTTCGATTATTACTCATTGTTTAACAGCCTCGGCGTAACACTGCCTCCTCCTAAAACATGCTCGTCTCGAGCATTCTTAGCCCCATATCGCGGCAGCCGATCAACACGAACAATTTTAGGCGCACCTCGCACTGAAGATGTAGCAACTAGAGGAGCCACATTGCCGTCTCCAGTACTTCAGGACACCCAGAGTCCCTTTCTCATCAGCGATCCCAATTCCAGCCTCCAAAACACGGCTCTCATTATTTCTATCTGTTCTTTCACTTCCTGGAATTCCATTCTAGATGAACCGAACGATTCCCTCATCAGTCGAGCACGCTCTTATGGCCAACGTAGCTGATCTTCCTGTTGACGACGCTGCTCGTCTTTATCCTGACGTCGCTGTTCCTCTTGCAACCGAGTCTGCTCCACCTGTTCACGTCGCTCTTCCTCCTGCAACCGAGCCGGCTCTTCCTGTTGACGATGCTTCTCTTCTTTATGCTGACGGCGTTCTTCCTCCTGCAACCGAGCCTGCTCTTCTTGCTGACGACGCTGCTCTTCCTTATCCTGACGTCGCTGTTCTGCCTGCAACCGAGCCTGCTCTTCTTGCTGACGACGCTGCTCTTCCTTACGACGACAAAGCATGGCCATAATAGCAGCAAGATCGCCTGTCACAGGAGCTTGCCCCACGGATGATGATGATGATGCTCCAAATGATTCGGTGGCGGCTGATTCCATCTCCATCGGCTGACGACTCTGCCGAGCTTCTTGAACCGGAGAATCTCCAAACCGCCCTTCATCCATTTCCTGTTGTCGTTGACCTCTCGTCCTGACACCGTCCACGTTATCCATTGGTAGAACCGGCATTATTTTATCCCACTTCTGACACCAAATTGTTACGAGCTGAGGGTTCGGGATAAAATAATGGGAATCGATCCAACCAAAATAACACTTTTATTCAACACGATGACGATGAATACACGAACTTGGTCACACGTATCACAACACACTAATTCACACCACTGTTGCAGCACTTAAAAGTCACCGAAATGATCGCACGTATAGCTTAATCCAGACTGACTCGGGAGTAACTACTATTCACACGAGACCCTTCCCACGTCAGTCCTCCAGGGCCTCGCTGAGACTAACTCACTCTGACTCACACTGAGACTGACTCAGACTCAAGACTGACAGTCCGGCCATCTCTCCGGCCTATTTATATCGCACACATTTCGATTGTTCGAGAACGATGTCGATCCTTCCAGGAAAGGGTCGGTCCCTCGACACAATGGCCACTCCCCATTCTGCGAAACCACAAACAATAGCAACAATAACACAGCAAGACAAAAGCGTTCGAGAAGGTTCGATTATTACTCATTGTTTAACAGCCTCGGCGTAACAATATTATTAAAAATTATGTAATTTTTTTGTTCGCATCACAAAAGAATTATAAGAATATAATTTAAACAATTAAAACTAAACATATTCACATTAGACATAAAATTAACAATAACAAAGGCACGTTTTTTTTTATTATCTAATTCAGTGTGATGACGAAAAGGCCTGCAGCTCAGCATATGTTGCATGTTACCATGCTGAAACGCTGGTCTTCTGCTGAGGCCAGTGTTGAATTCACGGGCGACCTCACTAATCAACTAACAGAACCTGACTTAGCAGAAGGTACTATTAACTAAATGTAACATTAACTTTATATATATATACCCCTAACCAACTACACTAAAAACATCCACAATAGCGATATAAGCACACTAATGGAAACACATATTTATAATTCTATAATTTAAATCAAATAAAAATAATAGATGTAGACATTTTAAATGTATACGATAAAATATGTTACAACTTACAAGTCGATTTCTAAACGTTTCTTGAATTTAAATGTATGTATTAACAATTATCATGCCCAACACCTTTGGAAAGCACTTTTACTGGCATTATAACTCGTCCTTCAAAGATACGCAGATATCTACATGTACATCATCATCATCCACATCCCGACTTCATCCACTGCTGGGTATAGGGCTCCCCAAGTTTGTGCCAGATTTTCTCCACATGTACAGTGAACGATAAAAAATATATGTATGTAAATACGTTAGTTCTGTATTTTTCAAACTTTCGCGATCACTGTACATAATTATTGATTAAAACGGGTATTTATCGTATGTACCTTTTTTATTTGTTATCCCGACGTTTCGGCTGTGTTGCAACAGGCGTGGTCACGGGTTGATTTGCAACATAGCCGAAACGTCGGGATAACAAATAAAAAAGGTACTCACATAAATACCCATTTTAATCAATAATTAACATATAATTAATTAATCATAATAACCAAAACTAACGAGTTTTAGTTATTATGTAGGTAGATATATTTTGTATTATGTTTATCTATAGTGTAGTGTTTATAGGTATTATTTTTAATATGTATAAGTATTGTATTTACTAAGGTATATATTATTGATCATTGATTGTATGTATGTATGTTTGTTTGTCCGAGGATAACTTTCGAAGCGTTGATCCGATCATCGTGAAATTACACATCGTGAACATAGGTAGGTAATGATGGCACAATTTTGGTGTGACTCAATGAGCTAAAAATTTGGGGGGGGGGGGGGGGTTGTTGAGGTGGGGTTCAAGAGGGGTAAAAAAAATGAAAATGAGACTGTTAGGTCAAGTGAGACGTCAAATGAAAGGTCTTCATTAGTACATTTCGACCCCGCCTTTACTTTTAGTAAAGGTTTTTGAGTTATTAGCCATAAATAAAACTAAACTTTGACAAAATTCACAGGGTACACCAGGTTCCCCACTGTACTGTAATTTGGTATGCGTGTAGCTTATGTATCACAAATATAGGCAAAAATCTGAAATTTAGAATAACTGCAATTTGTACGCCAAAAAAGGGTAACTAATTAACATGAACTCCCGTTACCTGTAATTTGAATGGAACTGTAGGTCAAGTTAGGTGGTTTTTTATTTCGTGGCACTATTTTGATGGTCAAAGATTACGAATAATATTTTTTTTGTTTTTATGGTAGACTCGCGAGATCTCAGTTCGGAGCGAACCACTAGTGTATAACCATAGGTATTTATTAGTATTTTACTCCAATGTCCTTTTTTGTGCACGTACCCACCACTATAATCAACTATCTCTATCTTCAAAGGTTTGCTGGAAGAAAAGTCTTATTAGGGTTAAGCTCGCCTTTGTACATGTCCATTTTGTAAGCTGTTTTTGTGTGTAAATCTATTTGTGTACAATAAAGAATACGTGAAGAGAAAATTTCTATCCCTTTTTAAACTTATTGCGCGCACGCAGGAATTTGAGATTTGGCATAGTTAAAGCTAATGTGGAGAAGGAGGGAATGATAAAATAAAGCTATAAAAATATAAATTACGGTGTATTTCGACCACTACACACATTTATGAAAATCTGATGTATGTTCACAAAAATATTAATTTGTTTAAGAAAAATAGCGATCATCATAATTTTAATACTAGAAATAAAGATAAACTCGCTTTTGCATCAGAGGTTAAATTTGATATAACTAAGAACCACTCCGGTTAAACTAGCTTTCTATTAAAAAAACTGCATCTAAATCGGTTCATCCGATAGACACAGACTTAGACAAACTTATAACACCCCTATTTGAGTCAAGGGTAGCATCGTCCGTGGGGATGACTACTGTTAGGGGATTATCCTTAAATGTCAGGAGGGTAAAATAAAAGGTCCAAATAACGGTAGGGACAATTTAATAAGATTATGAACAGTTAGGTTAGTTAGTTAGTTAGGAACACTTATTACTTTCCCCCTTAAGGTCACTGCCATAAAAGTAAGATTAAGAATGTAAGTTGCAATTTTTTTAGTAAAATGTGGTAAAAACGAGGCACCTTGTAATAATTGTCTTTCTTTCTGGCTAAATTGTGTTGGAGCCTTGTTAGAAGAATGAAGCCAAAAAACATGGCTGCCCTAACTAAAGCTGGCATTCGTTCGAAGAATGCATTTAAACCATTTTGTATTTAAGATAGGAACGTTAAAATACTTCAGAATACTGTCTATAGAGTTTAGTGGTGGCAATGTGTGGTTTATTCCCCAAATTGACGACCTCAGTGGTGCAGTGGGCGAATAACCGACTGAGGCGTGGGTTCGATTCCCGCCGCGGAACAAATGTTTGCATGATCTAGAAATATTTGTTCCGGGTCTGGTTGTTTCTCTATATATTACTAGTATGTCTTTACAAAAAAATGAATATAAGTATTCTATCAGTTATCTGGTTCCCATAGTGTAAGCTCTGTTTAGTTTGGGGCTAGTTTTTTTTTTTTTATAAATTATAGGCTAGCGTTTGACCACTATCTCGCCTGATGGTAAGCGATGATGCAGTCTACGATGGTACACGCTTGCCTAGAATTAAAAGTAAGATTTGAACAATAATTAAAAAAATAATTAAAAATGAGGGTAAATTTGTTCCAGTTCCACTTAATAAAGTTATTAATAAATGGCCTGCAATTATATTAGCTGTTAAACGTACTGCCAAAGTTCCAGAGTTTGCGCTGTGTGAAATGTCCAGCAATATTTATTTATTATTTAATTGCGGAAAATTTGAACTGATAGGAGATTTTATAAGGGTAACCTTGATAAAAGGAAATTTTTACTAAAATTTGACGATTTATCAATGTTTTTGGGTAATTTAACAAAAGCACATTAACATAAAATTATATAATTTGCAGTATAGTCGTAAAGTTTCCTTGTATCATGTTTTTGTAAGTAACATTTGTACCATACAGTTCAAACACAATTTTGTACCGTAGCGGATTCCCAAGCAACCAACAAAAGACTAATTAAAGGCATTTAGACACAAATTGGCAACTTCCGGTCTCGCCTTCCATACGCATTGTTATAATAACGGATTGTGAGGAAGTAATCCCATATTGGTGGCAGTTGCGTGGGCGCAACTTTACTGCCGAAGATTTTAATAATCGCGGATGGAATAATGATGGTGAATATACTTTTCGTATTGCATTCGTTGTGTTACTGGTTTATTGTGTTACTTGTTTATTGAAAACCTCCGCGGTGCAGTGGGCGAATAGCTGGCTGAGATGCAAGTGGGTTCGATCCCCGCCGTGGAACAAATGTTTGCATGATCTACGGATATTAGTTCCGGGTCTGGTTGTTTCTCTATGTATTATAAGTATGTATTTACAAAAAAAATGTATATAAGTATTCTATCAGTTATCTGGTTCCCATAGTACAAGTTCTACTTAGTTTGGGGCTAGATAGCGCTGTGTGAAATGTCTAGCAATATTTATTTATTATTTATTGTTGATTAAGGCGCCGCTACACGTACGTTTATGCTCGGTAAGCAAGTATAAATTAAACATAGGTTTTGACGTTTTGTGAGCGTTTTGGTTCGGCTTCGAGCATTAAGTTTTATCAGTATTAAGTATTACAAGTCTTCGATCTTGATCTATTGGATGCAAAAATGTCAAGCATTTATACTTATGTGAAGACTTATCATTATGTTACCTTTCAGGTTAGTTATCCTAGCCCTAAATTAAAAAAGCTTGTACTATGGGAACGAGACAACTTGTAGAATCCTTATTTTTCTAGATACTTATAATACATATATGGAGAAATACCTAGATCCGGAACAAATATATGTAGATCATGCAAATATTTGTTCCGCAACCGTCTGAGCTATTCGCCCACTGCGCCACGGAGATCGTCGAAACACCTTGGCCTTACAGGCACGTGTATTTAACATGTGCTGCGTACCACATAATCACATAATTCAATTTAAATTCTTTTAATACATTATTTAGCCATCTTTCCATTTCCTTGCGAAATGGCGCTTGCTTCGTCGCGATTCTCATTCCCGCAAATTAAAACGCATTCCGTATCGTTTACCGTCAAATTAATTTAATAACCCATCAATTTCACGATAATGTGCGTATGTGCAATGTTACTTAATACCTCTGTGACAGCGTCTGACCTGGCAGGCGCTTCCACACTCTTGCCAAGTGACCGTAAATATCGGCAAGAACTCACAAAAACCTTATTTTTTATGAATGAATAAATAAATGAAAACACTTTACTGTATTTCTTTTTACAAACAAAATAGAAGACACAAAGCTATAGTACCTACATATAGTAGTAGGAATAGTACAATGGGCGGTCTTATCGCTTTGGACGGAGAAAATTTTGTTACGTCAAAGATATGGTCGGGGCTGCACATTTAAGACTAAGGAATGAAGGAAGTGCAACTAATACTTAAATACTTTATAATATAGACATCATCATCATCATTTCAGCCCGGAATCACCCACTGCTGGGTATAGGCCTCCCTTGTTTTCTGCTAGCCTCCTCTATCCTGTGCGTGTTTCCCGCGATTTTCACGATGTCGTCTACCCATCTACCTCGGATGACCCGGGTTTCTCTGACCTGACTTTGGCTACCACTCGGCCAAGGCTTTCCTTTACGGCCATCACCACGCCTGGCCAGATATCCTGCCCAACTCCTACATAGTAATATATTAATTGATCGAGCGAAGCGAGATCTCCAAATCAACTTGGGTGAATCGGCGTTGTATGTAGTACGTATGTATGTATGTTTGTTTATCCGAGGATAACTTTCGAAGTGTTTATCCGATCATCGTGAAATTTGGTATATATGTAGGTAGGTAATGATGGCACAATTTTCGTGTGACTCAATGAGCAATGTGGTGTGGAGGTGTGAAATTTTTGGGGGCTGTTGAGATATTGGGGTTCAAGAGGGGTAAAAAAAAATGAAAATGAGACTATTAGGTCAAATGAGACGTCAAATGAAAGGTCTTCATTGGTACATTTCGACCCTGTTTTTACTTTTAGTAAAGTTTTTGTAGTTTTTGAGTTATTAGCCATAATAAAAACCTTTGACAAAATTCACAGGGTACACCAGTAACCCCACAGTGCTGTCATTTTGGTATGCGTGTAGCTTATGTATCACAAATATAGGCAAAAGAATCAAGAATAACTGCAATTTGTACCCCAAAAAGAACAACCAACTAACATGAACTCCCGTTACCTGTAATTTGAATTAAACTGTAGGTCAAGTTAGTTGGATTTTATTTCGTGGCACTATTTTGATTGTCAAAGATTACGAATAATATTTTTTTATTTTTATGGTAGACTTGCGAGATCTCAGTTCGGGGCGAACCACTAGTATTATAGATATATAAATTATGATGTATGTTGTATGTACGTACATTAGTTACATACGATAAACATACATAATAATTTATCTACAACACCTAACTATTATAGCTGGTGATTCTTGCCCATAAAATAAATCTTTTTAGTAGTTAAAAGCTTGCAAAGATTTCTCATGGATACACAAGTGACTTTTAACACTATGTGTTGATTTTTGATCGAGCGAAGCGAGATCTCTAAATCAACTTGGCCAAATCGGCGTTGTATGTATGTATGTTTGTTTGTTTGAGGATAACTTTCGAAACGTTCCGACCATCGTGAAATTGAAACATAGGTACGTAGTGATGGCACAATTTTGGTGTGACTGAATGCGCTAAAAATGTTGAGGGGTTGTTGAGATATTGGGGTTCATGAGGGGTAAACAAAAATTAAAATGAGACTATTAGATCAAATGGGACGTCAAATGAAAAGGTCTTCATTAGTACATTTAGACCCCGTTTTTATTTTTAGTAAAGTTTTATAGTTTTTGAGTTATTAGCCATAATAAAAACTGAACTTTGACAAAATTCACAGGGTACACCAGTGATCCCACAGTGCTGTAATTTTGGTATGCGTGTAGCTTAAGTGATACAAATATGTATAGGCCAAAGTATTAAAACCAGAATAACTGAAATTTGTACCCTAAAAAAATTTAACTATATTACATGAACTCCCGTTACCTGTAATTTGAATGAAACTGTAGGTCAAGTTCTTTGATTATTATTTCGTGGCACTATTTTGATAGTCAAAGATTACAAATAATATTTGTTTTCACCGGAGACTCGCGAGATCTCAGTTCGGGGCGAACCACTAGTTACTTGCAACTTGATTTACTTTATCAAGTTTCAGTTTCAGTCCAGTCAAAATGTGATCCAAACTTTTTCAAAAGCATTTACGAGAATCTTCTAATTGAGCAATTTAATTTTTAATATTTAACGATTCATAACTTTTATAGTAAGTGTTTAGTTAATAAAAATCCATTTATATACCAAATTTCATCGAAATCGAGCAAGCCTTATTGTCTTGAAAATGTAATAAACAGACAGAGAGACAGAGTTTATTTTAAATTTATAATATTAGTATAAATGGAAACACACCAATAATTTTATAAATTCCTCCCCTCTCAAACGCTCTCTCCAACCGATCCTGTGCTGTCGATCTATGCTGTGCTGTGCTGTTGATCGATCCAGGTCTTACAGGCCTTTATATCTTCCAATCATCGAGCTGATAGACCATCAGCTCGGTGAGTGAACGATTAGTGGACGAGTGGACGGCCATTAAAAACGAAAACTCTCACATATAAAGGCTTGCCAAGCAATTCGCAAGTGTGTAAACACGCTTTAAAACAATTTCAAATACTTTTGCCCCAAACTAAGAACATTATTGCTTTGCAACGGTCCTTACGAGATTGTAATGTGATATGATAGTTATCGAGACGTTTTATAGGTGATTTCGAGAGTTGGCTACTGAATTTATACGTACCCAAAACATTTAATTGAATTATTCTTGGTATTGCTTCGATAATTATAAAAAAATGCCAAGTTTTTGTAGATAAAAAACTAACTTAACAGAGGTCCTATAGCGCGAATTACGCTACACACTAGCAAGAGATTTTTTTGAAGTGAAAACTTCTTTAGGCGCGTTGAGCATTTTTTGATTGACACTGTTACCGACACCTGACACTGACACCTCTATATATAAGTATCTCTATTATAGTCTGCTTTCATTCGAGTTTTCACTTGTGTCGCCACTCCCAGAGTGCCACTTGTTTTTTTTTAATTTAAAATCATTGATAGTCAATCGCTTGATCACTACCTCACCTGATCATAAGTAATGGTGTGATCGAAGATGGAGCACGCTGGCCTAGAAAATACCTGTTCACTCTGGACTTGAGGACTCCGAGATTATGATCGTCCGGAAAAACACACACCGGAAGTGAGAAGCTTATAAAGTATTTGCCAATAATAATAATATAAAGTTTATTTTAGACAACAATGTGCACATCTGTAAATACCTTAAAGACTAACATACTTATAATAATAAACTTAAAATTATTTGTTTGGGGGATTTTACTTCGTAGCCGCTTCCCTGTAGCGCCTGTAAACGATGCTGACTGGCCAGAAATCAGGATTAAATGTATATCCTTATACTTCGCCAGAATCTGGAGAGTGTAGGACTTAAAGTTAGTAGTCCTATTGGACTCCAGTCGCTGTAGACATTCGGAACGTGCCTGTAATCCGGCCCTATTGGACTCCAGTCGCTGTAGACATTCGGAACGTGCCTGTAATCCGGCCCTATTGGACTCCAGTCGCTGTAGACATTCGGAACGTGCCTGTAATCCGGCCCTGGATCTTTTCTCTCAGAATTGGATAATCAACAACAAATGGTAAAATTACAAGCACATCAGCCTTGTACCTGTGTCAAGTTAAGGGGCGTAATGCAATGCAATGAAAACTAAATCTTAGTTTAACATAACCTGTAAGGTAATACAATTTTTACAGGCAGAGGTAACCGCCTAATATCAGTGCATTCCGTCATCTAAAAAACAAGTAAGTTTTTATCAAAAATAGAACATAAAATCCAAAAATGTCCAGATTCCTGTGCAAATTGAGATTTGATGATGATTTTCTCATGAATCCCATCTTTATATCTTAACCAAATTTATATGGGACCCCTTAACTCCTTTTTAGCAAAAAAGGAAAATCATTGAAATCGTACACGTAAAGACACACAAAAACTGTCTAAGTTTTCCTGCAGATGGAGCTAACGGCGCTTTAGACGTAATATGAATCACTTCACTAATTTTGACTCTGACATGAAAAGAGCCTGTAGCACAATTGGTAGTGCAACCTCGTATCAAGAGGAAGATTGCGGGTTCAAGTCCCGTCTAGGCTTGAACATTTTTGAGATGGTTTTAATAATCACGTACAGACATAAATAAATAAATAACTAATCATACGCTAATATTTGTATGCCTCTCAAACTTGAATTATTTTATGTCCTCTGATTTCTATAATATTAAGTAAATCTTGTTCTTCTATCGTGTCAATAGCTATTACTTACAATACTTAATTACTGATTAAAACGGGTATTTATCGCGTATGAACCCTTTTTATTTTGTAAAAAATAATACGCTTTAAATACCAGTTTTATTCAGTAATTAAGCTTACAACATATTTTAATTCGTAATTTTTTATATTAGGGTTGAGTAGAACCTGGCCACGTCTATTGAATTTATGGAGATCGTCCCTTGTGCAGGTTGTAGGGCACAAAGGACAGTTGAGCATTATTATTACATACATATTATTAAATAAGTGAAACAAATGACAGTATATAAAAAGTATATTAATATATATAGTACGAAAAAACGCACGTTTTCATAACAATAATGTCGAAACCAGTTGTTAAGCTGTATTGCGACCGGCAGTCGGTAAAATTAATGCAAATTATTTGTTAATTATCAAATATTTGGGCCAACGAGACCAATTCGTGTTAAACGATTTAAGTAATGTCCGTGGATTACTGTAGCTTCATACAAAGTAGTATATGAACTGTGGTTTTGAAGTACTTGGTAGCATGTTTTATTTTAATTCTTTTTCGGCTTACTTGAATGCTTGCGGAAGTGGAAAATTAGCTATAAAAGCAAAAGAGAGCGGTTTCAAACAGTATAAAGGTTTGAGGATGAGATTATTATTTAGCCAAAGGAAGCCCACTGCTGAACATAGGAATTACCCATAGATTTAAAGAGTGACCATTCTTGTGCAGGCCAACTTTTATAGGAATATTATTAAATGTCTGCCTAGTTCACCACCTCCGAGTAACTTCAATTTACAGATAAAAATAATTCTATTTTTATTTTGTTTTCGTGTCAAAACAAAAACGTATATATTTTTTATCCGTTTGATGGCGTTACTCAGGATAGCCTTTGAGAGCCCATATGCAGACTCAATATAATGTAAATCTGTTAGATTGTTGGCGTATTTCAAAGTATCCTGACTACCCCGCTATACGATGAGGCCAGGTTACTTTAAAAAGGTGTATGATATAATTAAGTCTAGTTGTTAAGGATTTCATTGTTAGATTTAACAGGGCTGACATAGTCGCAAGCGAATTAAAGCCCTTAATAAAATAAATAAATTAAAAAAAAGCGTTACTCAGAGGTGGTGAAATAGGCACTCAGTATCGTAAAAGTAATATTTTTATCTGTTATGTAATTAATTAATCTTTTTTTATAGTTAAAAAAAATTAAAACAAAATATTTTTTAAATGTCGTTTTGCCTTTAAGGTTTTAAATGTCTACAACTATCAATACACCATTCTACCATCCTCAAATCCTAAACCAAATAACCAACCTGTATGTCTCAGTTGGAAGTGCATCGTAGGGCACATTTCTAAGGAGCGTGACCTACGAGGCAAACTTTGTTATAGGCGATGGTTACCACTTAACATCAGGTGGGCCATAGGCTTGTTCCATATCCATAGTAAAAAAAAAAAACAAATCCCTAAATCCAATTGAAAACTCTAATCTCTACCCAAGCCCCTATAAATCTCCATAAGGGGTTCAATAATGCGTTCGTATGTAAAACGACCGTTAATCAGACAGGTCGTTGACCCGCACCGGTTCCCACCAAAGAAGCCAGACCTTTAAAGGACCGTTGAGGCCTAAAAATAAAAATGCGAAAACTACACAATTTGGACAATTGGACTGTGCTTAATACAAGTTTTAGCCCGGCTTGCACACACAACGATCCCTAAACGTATTTAGCGACTAGTCATGTTTAAACTTGACATATTTGTATAATTTAACAACTCCTCAAATCATATTTAGACAAAAACGTTTAAGCATCGTTGCGCAAATCACCCTTAGTAAATTGGTAAGAAACTTCCACTAGTATCTTTGTTCTTGGGTTTGGGTGCTGTGGAATGAATGATTTTTTTGCTGGACATTTCACACAGAGCTATCTAGCCCCAATCTAAACAGAGCTATGGGAACCAGATTACGGACAGAATACTTATATACATTTTTTTTTGTAAATACATTCTTATAATATAGGTATAGAGAAACAACCAGACCCGGAACAAATATCTGTAGATCATGCAAACATTTGTTCCGCGGTGAGAATCGAACCCGTTACTTCCTGCGTCTCAGCCACACACTGCACCACGGAGGTCGTCATAATGAAATAATGAATGAATTATTTATTCGCAGAAAAATTGTTTTAGTACTGTATTGTTGTTATTAATTAAAATTATATAAAGTTCCACATGTTTAACCAATATGCGAATATTTAAGGCGAACATTTAATATTATAAGAAAAGATTAATGATCTATTTATACTGAAAAGCTCAGTTAGAGAAAGAAAAGCTAATATAGAATAGAAAATACTTCTTATTGCACACCCTAAAACAAACAGTTAAATAAGGACAATTTAAATATATGTGCTACAAGTAGTGGTCTTAGGCGATGGATACCACTTACATCAGGTGGGCCATATGTTCCATTCCACATTTATGTCGTATAAAAATACTCCTAAATTTTTTTACAGTTTATAATCATTAGGTAAATATAAAAAGAATGCGTATTGCCTGGATTGACTGTTCCATTTCTGTGAATCTCTTGTTAAAATTAGGAAATACCAAAAAAGCTGGTTCACTTATGCAACTTCTGATAAAACTGCCAATCAACGGTCATTTCGTCAATATGCTTACGAACGGGGCCGTATGTAACAATAACCATTTACTGCCCAAGTACAGTCAGCAAGTATAGTTGCTTATATTCGTTAAAAACTTTGCATATAACTACAAGTATTCATAAAAGTAAATTTCTGAATATAATCTAAGATTGAGTGCACCTTGACGGCTGGATTGAACTAATACACTTTATTTTAAACCCAGTCCGGGTTTAAAATAAAGTGTATTAGTAAAAATCCCTGTAAAAAGTCTAATCAGTAAATAAGCTATGGTTAAATATTAATTCCTATCTTAAAAATAACACAAATCTGATGAATATTTTAAGTAAATGCGTGTAAGATTGTGATTAACTCTGACACTAGAGCCAATTGGTCATACAGCCTTTTTTGATATTAGCGTACCTTTCGTAGCATATAGCGCTCTATTTAAAATGCCTCTCCATCCCTGTAGAATAAACATCTGGATTGGGAATCAACTTTTGTCACTGACTGTATTTATTAGTTACAGTCCTTAACCGTCCACTGTCACGACACGTGCAATCATAACATTAATTGTTTAACCAACCAATTAAACTTAGCGAAAGTCTGGGAAAAACAGCCAGCACATTCGGCCCTACTCTCTGTTTCAAGTATTTGGAACAAAATTTTATTATATATTTTTTAATTATATTCCCGTTATCTGCCAAGGTTCGTGATAGGTGGAAGGAGTTGAGGGAGGCCTTTGCCCAGTAGTGGGAAAATGTAGGCTAGTTAAAAAAAAATATATTCCCGTTATTAAAATAGGGGAACTTAATCGGTCATTCGCCAAATCCATTCAAAAATGTATTGTCGTGAAGCTTAACTGGTTAAAATTAGGATAAGAACCAGATAGATATATAGGAAATTATTTGTGGTATAAAATAAATGAAACTGCACAAGCTAAAATAACAATAGAAAGCATTATCTTCCTTTGTGTAATGCGTAAAATCAATTATTGCGGGCGCAAAATAGTAGTGTTTTGTATTTTACGGGTTTTGATCTGTCTGTGTACCTAATTGCATTAAAATCGGTTCAGTATTACACTGACAACGTTTTAATTTTATCTACTGGGAGGTAATAACAGACATATGCTTATCGTGTTTAAATAACCTACTACACTCAACGATCTTTTTTTACGGGTGACTAAAATCAACAACCGTATCATTCCCTGATAACTTACACAGCTGTTCTAATAGCACTGCGACTTAACCGGCCAATTATTCATAGTGTAATTACGAGAAAATCTGTTAGCATTTTACATTTTACAGTCAAAGTTTTGTAAGTCGTAAATACATCTTCGTTATTGTAATTGGCGTTTATATTTGGAGAAAGAATCATTGTGTTTACAAGCATTTAAAATAACAGATTGGGTAAGGGCATATTCACACGACGGGTTACCGTGTGTCAACTATTCTGCAATTACCTACATACCTGAACCTGCATCGTTAATAATTGTAAATAATTATATGCATAAGTGAAGATAAAACTTTGTGCTTACATAGAACATACTTTGTAGTATGTTCTATGCTTAAGACTGTCTGTAATTGCGGATTCCTATATCCGTCGGTAACCAACTACGACTTGTATCTCCTTGAAAAAGTGTAAAATAGTGTCAAACTGTTAACAGGTTTGCAAGAAGAAACGAGTCGTAGCTGGTTACCGATGCATATAGAAACCCGCCATAGTTTGTCTATCTATCTGTGGCATGGTAGCTCCCAAACGGAAGGACCGATTCGTGTGCCGTTTTTTTTAAATAGAAAGCTAGTTTAACTCGGGTTGTTCTTAGCTATGTCAGTTTCAAATCCCAGACTCAAAATCAGGAGGTCGGGGGTTTTTTTTTATTTTATAACCACTAGCTGAGCCGCTGAACTTCGTACTGCCTTGGCATGCATACCTACGACGCGGGCTGCCAATGTACGTCGCCGGTAGAATTATCAATCAGCCATCATTAGCTGCAATCTAAGAATGAGAAAATGAATTTCAATCATAATTTTTTTTGCGTGAGTTTTTTCCGATATTTTAATAGTTATTCTGCTATTCGGGGTGAATACGATTCTAATAAATCAAAGGTCATCAAAATCGGTCCAGCCGTTCTTGAGTTATAAATGGTGTAACTAACCCGACTTTGTTTTAATTAGTATAATAGATTTAAAAACTATTTATGAATCAGAAATCCCAAAATTATATAACGAAAGCTCAAAACAGTACAAAATAGAAATCCTTTGCAATAAACAAACTCATCTTGCAAAAGATTATGTTTCACAACCGGGACTCGAACCTGCTTACACAACTAACCGCTATCCTTATAGAGATGACAGCATTGAGTTGCTAACATTTAAATTGCAATGAAGTGAAATATTAATTTATCGGGTTCGGATTAAATAAACCTTTGTGTGGGTGGAGAATGTTTTACTTTGAAGTAAATGGAACTTCGTAGTTAAAAACGACTATGAATGAAATTAATTCTCTGCGACGTGTGATCAGAGAGATCTGGGTCAATGCATAAGCATTGCAATTCAGCAGCGCAATGCAGCCAGCCATTTCAAAGGGAAGATCCTTGGTTTAAATCCTGTGAGGCCCGTACTTCCAAAGTCAAGTCAGAGAGATCAAACGCTTTTGTTGTCACCAGTTATATACAAATTTAATATACATATCTCGTGATTCAAGTATAATATTCTGAAAATAGAAGTTGCCTTTAAGAAGGTTTAAAAAAGAGCCTAGCCACTCTGCGCGACCAAAGTTGTCATAAGTCCGCAACGGAAAGGGTTACACGAGTTTTTGTGTTCGTCGTATTCTAAAAGATTAGCTTAGCAGAAAAAAAACGAAATGTCAAGTGAAAAGTTGTGCTCGGTGACAGTCCACAAGATTTCACACTAAGAAAGCTATTTATAAAAAACTATAATAAATATAAAATAATATATAAAAAACAATCTTATTGCGTAACGAGTTCCTGTACACTGGTAAGTACTATGTTTTTGCTCCTATATACTACTCTATATTAGCTTCTGTCCGCGGCTTCGCACGCGTGTTTTTTCAATGAAAAGTAGCCTATGTGTCAATCCAGGTCATAATCTAACGACATATCAAATTTCATAAAATCCATTCTAGTTTTTCCATTCATACAAACTTTCGCGTTTATAATATTAATGGGTTAACAAAAGGTTATTTTATTAGAATATATCAATCTGTTTTCTGACTGCTCAACAAGGCAAACAGAAAAAATGCTTGCAGAATGTTTGTTCGTTTTCTAATGGGATCCTTTCTGTGATTAATCCATCTAGCACTGTCCAGTCTCGAAACATGTCCTGGTCATTTCCATTTTAGCAATCTCATCCTTTCCCTTAAATCTATTAGATTTGTTTTTTCTCTTATAACGTGCGAAGAATGCTTCTGCGTTTTGAAATTAATGATTTTCTAAAGAAAGTTTTCTGACTAAACTCATTACGAAGGTTGTATTGAAAAATATTCAGATATCTCGCTTATGCGCAATTGTATTCGAACTACATAGACTATAAAGCAGAATGTTTCCTCTGCCCTTGCTTTGAGAAAGCATTTGATTTATTATCTGTGGAAGTAAAGTTTCACTGATTTTCTATAGAACATTGCCTAATGACGTAGAAGTTATAAATAAAGTCCGATTCTATTGAAACAGATTGAAAGGTAAGGTTGATGTCCATCAAACGCCGATCAGTCCGATCATACTACGTCTGCATATCAGTTTATTTTTATTTTATCTATCATGAAATAACAATATTTCAACAATATCATAAAATTTGAATACGTTTTCTATCAGTGGTTCCCATATTAAAAGCTTGACTCAGTTTGGGGCCCTCATTTTATTTATTTATATCCTCTCAGCTTTTCCCAGAAAAGACAAAGGCAAAATCATAGAACTAACTAAATGGCAGGTTCCCTCAAATTTTTTTTAGGGATTGTGCTACCTGACCGCAAAATGATGGTTATTTATAAACTTAATAACTAGTGGTTCGCCCCGAACTGGGATCTCGCGAATCTCCCAAAATAAATATTATTCTTAGGGCGACTTGCACAACGATGTCTAAACGTATTTAGTGGCTAAATATGATTTAAGGAGTTGTCAAATCATACAAATATTTCAAATTTAAACATGTTTAGTCGCTAAATACGTTTAGTGATCTTTGTGCATGCCGGCTTTAATGTTTGACTAATAAATTGATGCCACGAAATCCATAACCAACAACTTGACCTACAGTTTCATTCAAATTAGATGTAACGGGGGTTCTTGTTAATTGGATAATTTTTTTGGGGTACAAATGGCAGTTATTCCGGATTTCAGACTTTTGTCTACATTTGTGTCACTAAAGCTACACGAATACCAAATTTGAGCATTGTGGGGTCACTGGTGTACCCTGTGAATTTTGTCAAAGTTTTGTTTTTATTATGGCTACTTTTTATCCCATAAATCAGATCCCATGGGATAAAAATGGGGTATCAAGTCAGGTTGCAACAGTGATTTTAGCTTTATTTCTAGGTTACCTACACATTTTTTTTTACTGCCTCCATGGCGCAGTGGGCGTATAGCCGGCTGAGACGCAGGAGGTAGCGGGTTCGATTCCCGCCGCGGAACAAATCTTTGCATGATCTACAGATATTTGTTCCGTGTCTGGGTGGTTTTCTATATATTATAAGTATGTATTTACAAACAAAAAGTATATAAGTATTCTATCAGTTATCTGCTTAGTTTGGGGCTAGATAGCGCTGTGTGAAATGTCCAGCGATATTTATTATTATTATTTAGGAGTGTAACGCGTACGAAGTCAACAGCTTGTAAAACAATATACTTAATAATTTATTCACCGCGAACGTATGGTCCCATTACTTATAATCGTGTTGTAATGGTGTTATTAAGGTTATACAATAGTCAGGAAGTCGTGACACATGAGTGCGCGATGTAGGAGGTCTAAGATCCGGTGGGATCGGTAGCTGGGTTCGTTTCTATCTCGGTCCCACACAGGAAACTATTTAAATTGTATTATCTTGGTTAATTGGGCATGAGTAAGTGTAATATTAGGTCAACAAAATAAATGGGTAGATACCATTGATCTAAATTGAATAGTTAACCCAAGTTAACTATCATAATCTAATATAAGTTTATCGACTCGTTATAAGCTGGAAAGTTGTTCTGTTTGGTTTTGGAAGAGGGCGCTGACACTGCTACTCAGTTTTTCTTACTTTTGCAGTTGTCAACGTTTTCATTTGAATATTGTACTTTATTTATGTTCCAAATAATAAATAATAATTTGAATAAGTGCGTCATTTTGTATGAAAACCAAGCGTGCCAAATTATTGTATCTACTATGACATCTCAAGAACAATTTAGTGCCTGGAATCCCCCTGGATTTAAAGGCACCGCGCTGGCCGCCGTTACTACGTACTGCTGACGTGCTACTGGCAAGCTGGCCAAGTTCGGAATTATTTATCTACCGAATAGTTGGAGCAAAAAATTAGGTGAACAATCTTTTTTTATGTTTTCGTGATTCCACATAAGGGAAAATTTATTATTTGTTTAGTTTTCTTTATAAGCCCGATGTTTTCCACTACAGGACAAAGGTCTTCCTGCCATATACTAACATAAAAATATGTACCTACTTTTAAGACAAAAATATGTGCTTATTACTATCAGTAATCGTTATTTTTCGACCTAGAGTTCATATTAACTATTTAGTCAAAATGTCTGATCACTCAAAATTCCAGTTTCTAACAGTTTTCCTGCACCTAATTTTTTTAAAGTGATCATAGTTAACGGACATAAAAAGGTTTATAAATATCTGTGCTAACAACTTTTATTTTTCTTTGTTACAGGTATATGTCCTTCCATCCATTCTACCAAGAATGCAACTAACCAAACCAAGGAGTATGGTAATATTAGATTCCAAATGAAATCAAATGCCTTATTATACCCAAAACTGAAAGGTATGAGATATCATTGTCAACAGTGCAAATACAGATAGAGCCGCTATTATTTCGACCATTATTTAGCGAGGTAACTGTCAATTTAACTGTAAAACTGTTGGCTATCTGTGGTTTTGTTGGCATCCGGCTTTTTTTGTGCAAAACACATGAGTCAAAAAAAGTATGTCAGGATCGTAGGAAGTGGAGATCCGTGGTATCTCCCTACCCCTCCGGGATAAAGACGTGAATGTATGTAATATGACTAGAGAACGGATAAATGGATGCATATTTATTTAAGGTTAAAAGTTGGCTAGTATGGATATCACTTTTTTACCGAAAAAAGTTCCGTGATTCCGGGATCAACAAATTTATCATATGTTAATATTTTTTTTTTTACTTAATTAGACATCACTTACAGCTGCATAAGTTTTTACAGTATGTCATTCATCCCTATTATACATTCTATGAAAAAACTTTTTTTTTTTACTTAATTAGACATCACTTACAGCTGCATAAGTTTTTACAGTATGTCATTCATCCCTATTATACATTCTATGAAAAAACGCACATAGGTATACATAATGCCTTGTTACAACGTAATATGGTTGCTTTTCCCTACTTTTACTGTCAGTAATTTTTGACGAAGAAAAACAACCTTGTAACAAGTGTCAGATCAGGACTGTTAGAGCTCAGGGAATATAGTAAGTGTGCGAATGAGATGGCAAATTCTAACTGCTTAATATTTAACGTTAAATTAATATGCATCCAATCCCGGGATTCCGGGATTTTATTTTCAATAAAAATATTCTAAGAAGCCGCTTCCATGATTTGTTAGCCAAAAATCAACTTTAGGTAAATAATATGCATCCGAATATCCGATCACTAAATATTGACACATTGACAAATATCTTACTTTATTATTGTAAACATTTTAGTAACTTGGAGCGTTCGTGTACCTTTACCTAGAGCGTTTAATACTTGGTTTGGTCAATTGTATGCGTTTTCAACGGGTTTTTTGGTGGAAACACTAAATTAGTTGTTATTGCATTACTGGTAAGCAAACATCCACATAAAATTTGCCTCTAAGTGTTTTCGAAATCAAGGTTGTTTTTATTAGTAGATAGAAATGTGATATATAAATTGGTAGTTTAATTACCATCTGTTTCGCTTTCTATAACACTGAATACGTGGGAATCTGTCATTGACCTTGGCCTATCTACATGTTTTTGTTTAAATCTATTGATTTCCCATAATAATAAATAATAGTTAAAAAACACGCTTTTGTAGATAACCGAACTAAAAAGAAGAAAATAATTTTCAATAAGTTGAAATTGAAAATAGTGTGATTAACAAAAAATGTATTTATAAAATATTATTGGCAGATATTGGTAAGGGTTTTTTTACAATAAATATATTTTTGTAATCACACTATTCTTTGCAACACAAGCGTGTTTTTTAGTTTTTTTTTTACTAATATTTATTTTGTAATTTTTTGTTCGCCTAACTACAAAAGCTTTTTTTTTCTAATAGTTTTTTATTATTTTTTTTTATTTATGCATTGTCATCAGTCCTTGATAAGTGTGTTAAATTTCAATTTTATTTGATGTTTTAAAGTGGTTGAAAATCAAGTTCAAAGATTCCGTTACGTACATACATACCAAGCTAATAAAAGCGGGTTAAAAAGACTAGACTACATACAATTACAAGTTTCCAACCCCGTCATGACACTTGGTTTGTCAATAAAAAGTAGCGTATGTCTGAAGACAGGTTAAAATAATTTTTTTTTTCTGGATATTTCACACTGCGCTATCTACCCCCAAACTAAGCAGAGCTTGTACTATGGGAACCAGATAACTGATAGAATACTTACATACTTTTTTTTGTAAATACACACTTATAATTAATAGAAAAACATCCAGACCCGAAACAAATATCTGTAGATCATACAAACATTTGTTCCGCGGTGGGAATTGAACCCGCTACCGCCTGCGTCTCAGCCGTCTATTCGCCCACTGTACTACGGAGTTCGCCCCGAAGGTTAAAATATATCTGTCAAAAAGTAGCCTATTTCTCAATCTAGGTCATATCATATTTTATCAAAATTCATAAATATCGGTCCAGCCGTAAAAACGTAACAAACCAGAAAGCGAGACACACTAGTTACTTTCGGATTTATAATTAGTATGAATTTATCTCAGACACTGGTTCATAGAAATCTATGTTAACACCTGATTATAGTAAAATTCAATTACGCAGACACATTCTATCCTCAATAATAATTATTATGCTTTGAAATCAGCGCAAGTATTTTGCTAATCAACAAACGGCTCGTAAGTCCGGCTTAGAAGTGGACACATCCGGCTAAAATATGCAAAGTCCGACCTTACGCTGGCAACCCTAATCTGGCTAAATGTAACAACGTTTAGTTATTACAAAATACAGTGAGAAGGTGACATTTGAAGAGCGTTTTCAGTTCGTGTGAACCATTTAGACTAGTGAAGTACAGTTTAGGGCTTGTGCTGTAGCACATTTTAAAAGAGCGAGCGCATTGGTTTGATAGCATGACGAATAATTTCACAGCTTGATCCTTAGCAGAATTAATTATGTTATAGCCGATTGGAGACAACGAAGTTCTGAGGGCCTAGGACGAATGTTTGCGTCATTGGCTAAAATATAACGATCATCTCGCCAACGTCTAACTTAAATATTAGCACTAAGGTCCCTCTGGATCGGAATTTTCTGGTTATTGTTAGTCAGAATTAAGATTTCCCGTTCAAAATTGTGTTTCACACAGACTGGAGAGCTTTAATTACTTCAATTACTGTCTAAACGTCTCAGGGTAAGTAATTTTTTTATATATAAATTACTAGCTGGCCCGCCTGCGACTTCGCATATGTGGTATTTCTATAAAAACATTTCCCTCGTTTTGCAAACTTGGGTAAAAAGTAGCATATGTCCTTCCCCAGGATATAATCTACTCGTATCTCCTTGCCAAATTTCATTACGATCCGTTCAGCCGTTTAGTCATGAAAAGGTAACAAACAAACTAACAAATAAACAATTACTTTCGCAGTTACTACATATAAACCTTTCTCTTGCATCACTCTATCTATTGCTGAAAACTGCATTAAAATCCGTTGAGTAGTTTAAAAGATCTAAGCGAACAGACAGCGGAAGCGACTTCATTTTATACTATGTAAAGATATCCCTAGAATCTAGTGCTACTATGATTTGTACTACTATTCTACTATCTATATGTTTCCTGATACTACAATCTAGGGCCTAGATAGTAGTATCAGGAAACAGACTCAGGCACGACGTGCGTATGCAAGAGAAATATGTATACAAAACGCGTTAGCCCGTCTTAGAAATATAATCTCATCTACAATATGCCAAAGTAACAGCCGATAACTGAAGCGTGATTACTAATGAAGGCAAACTCATTAAATTCTCACATAGAAGTCGATTCGATGGTGATGTGAATGACAAAACATGTTGGGAAAATTCACTTCCTGTTTGGAGCGATTATGTTCTTATAAATCCAAGGAGTGGATTATAAATTATTAATGGTATTCTTTGTTTGTGCAAACAGTTTTAATTGCGACTTACAATATGCGAATAATTGCATGATAACTTTTATAAATAATTGCATATATTCTATTTGACTAGAAAAAATCTAACGTATACATACTGGATTTCTGCATAAATACACAGGGAAGTATATTAAAAAAATTACAGGCACATGAGGCTTGACGCCTCAAGTTGATGGACGCAGGACAGTGCATTGTTACGCTAAGAAGATGCCTGACCTACGAGGCAATACTTTGTTATAGGCGATGGTTATGACATAACATCAGGTGGACGATAGGCTTGTTCCATCTCCAGGTGGTATAAAAACCACCTTCTGGCCGGAACACAGCAATACTGTTTAGCGACAGAAATATATATGGTGAAATAGCTATTTCCCCGGGTGAGTCCTTTCACAAACAACTCTTCTACTACAATACTTAAAAAAAGGTTAGGTACTTTACTAACTTATCCAGCGATGTAAAGCCTTAAGTTTAAAACCTTTTTAGTGAAAGGATGCAGTTCTTTGCCTCTTGGAGGTACATTCCATACTTTTTTTAAATTAATTATGTGCATATCGTGTAAACCCTGATTGCCATCAATCGTTGACAGTTATTTTAGTACGTAATTACTTACGCCTTTAATTGGTCTGATTGGACTGCCATTTAATTATATAATCTGTGGCCATGGTTTGATAGAATGATTGAGTGGAAACCGTTGATTGACGTTACCATATTGATTCAACGGATGTTCGAGATGTTTAATTACTTGAGAAAGTAGGTAACTTGGGAAAACATGGGACTTGGAATCTACTACTATTCTAGATGCCTACGCTCTTGGTAGACGGGGTCATAAAACGTGGGACAAGCGACGATGATATTGCTATCTCACTCGCTCTTGCAGACCTTACGGGAGTCGTTAGTGATGCGACGATAATTAACACATTATCAAAAAAAAAAAATTGTCCTTGAAGTGCAATGGGTGGTGAAATAGCTATTAGCGATATTTTCCAATGAATCAACCTTGATGTGGAACTGTCAAGTGGGTTATATAAAGATTAGATAGAGCAGTCCTAGGCTCACACTTTTGCTTTCTAGGCAACCTGTATTAAAATACTGAAAGTGGACGATAAAAACTTTTTGCGAGCTGGAGCCAAATCTTAGTATTCACTTCCCAAAAAAAAACCGCCACAAAATCTGTCTACATTATCATTCATTAAAAACTAGCGATCGCTTTCACATAACTAAAAGTCAAATTAGGTATTCAATTTACAAATAAAACACAATGGATCACTGATAACCTCCCAGGCGCCAACCAAGGCAACACTCGATATAAACTCCTCGGTATCTGTCGATCGCTCGACGCCAAACGTGCGGATACCCATCGAGACGAGCACTCATGTCGTAATGTCACAAATTCGTGCAAACTTACCAATTTCATGTCACGACTAGATGATACGAATCACCAGACTTGTTTTCTACAAACGAGACCTCAGTTCTAAGCACGTTTATTTTAAGCCTTCGATACCAGATTCAAAGCAAAAAAGTTAACAAAAACTTGTTCGCACATCGCCAGGTGTATCAAATTTGTTTTTTTTTATTTTAGGGCGTGTAGCTTTGGTGGTCCAATATTTTAGGTAGGTGTAATGGTATTGGCACAATCAATGTTTATCATATTTTATTTCTGAAAGCGTTGAATTAGGTATTTGCTTTTGTAAGTGATAATAAATACCTTTTGTGTTCAGATGCTTTGAAAGATACATTGTATATTGTCGAGTTTCACAGGTAAAGGGTACGTTCGCATGGTAAACTGTTGAGACACAGTCACGATCAAAAACTGTTTTCTCGGCGCGAGTTACTGCTATAGTTTCAGTGTTAACTGAGAATTATTATTGACCATTATACCAGACAGGTTCCGTCGTAATCTGACACTTTCACCGCGTGCTCCTTTTACTATGCTTTGAGAATTACCTCCTTTGCAATTCTATTTCTGTTGAAATAAAAAGAGTGTCGGTGTTTTGACAAAATATTGACTGAGTAAGAAATAGTATTTTATTTTTAAGCTTACGGAATATTCTATGATCTTTAAAACCTTCTCAAAAACTTTCAAGCCAGATGGGACCCTTCCTCTTGATACGAGGATTTACTGCCAATTGTGCAACAGGCTCTTGCCTTGTTGTTTTTCGAAAGAATCGAAAAACAACAAATACCATGTTAAAAATGAAACGCGAGGAGCTAAGGATGATGGTGGGAATCATCACAGGACACTGCGAACTTAACCAACACCTCTTGAAGACCGGGGCCACGGACAGTGGGCTTTGTCGCGCATGTCTTCAGGAGGAAGAGACGGTGGAGCACGTGATGCTTCACTGTATGGCCACGAGCGATATCAGGCTGAGGACGGGTCTGCAGGAGCTCATCGAATCCTCATCCGCTAACACCACAACGGCATCTACGGGGATCTTGGAAAGCTGCATCCATCAACCCAAAATCTTGCTCCGTTACTCCAAGGAGCTAGGATGGTAAGGGTCTGGTTAGGAGGGGGTAATGCACAATACACCCCATACGGGACGTCGGTGCAGATCTTATTCCCCTCCCCCCCCACCCCACCCCCCCCCCCATCCTAGAATTAGAATTAGGCTCTTGCCGGCTTGAAAGATTTTGAGATGGTTTTAAAAATCTCAGTAAGAGATAATTTTTGTTAAAAAAAAAAGTGTTGGAAGGACGCATGCGCTAAAACTAATTAAATATTGACACTGGTTACTTATTCATTAAGCAAAGCTTACAATGAACTTTCGAAAGTATGTCGCCAAAAATTGGCAGTATTTCTTCTTTTTTCCAATTATTCATTCGGAAAGCGAGTCGTATGAATAAAAAGTTTTTGTGCAAATTTACATTTTTGGAACTTTTGTATTCCACAAAAAATGAGCAAACAGTGACTTTTAGCTTGTTAACTTTTTGTCCAAAGGGCACAGTTTAAAGAAGCTGAGATAAACAAATGTTACGAAGTTAGTGCTCTGGCTTGGCACTATTCCTGTCACGATCAGGCAATACTAATTATTTCCTAAAATCCTAAAGCGGGCTTTACACTTTACGATATTCAGACAGACTTAATTAAAATGACTTTGAATTTACACAAGTGACAAAGATTTTACTTATAAAACTTATGTGATTTATTTCAATTTAATGAAGTATAAAGATACTAAGCCAGTAACACTCATTAATTTTGGATCAGTGTCGACATGCTAAATTTAGCCCGTTTGAGTTTAGTGCACTAAATATTGCAAAGTGTAAGTGTTGTGTGTATACCCATCGTATTGACGTTTTTTTTAACCTAAAATGACAAAATAAATAGACCTTGGGCTAAAATAGTTGTAAAACAATTTCGTTTAGATCTTTCAAATTTTCGCGATCACTGTACATAATCAGTGATTTAAACGAGCATTAAAAAGGTACATATGCGATAAATACCCTTTTAAATCGGTAATTCGTTTAGATGCGCAATTGAATCGCAATAAGACATCGTAGTAACCAACCAGTTCTAAAAGCTAGTACGGTTCTTTCTTTGCTAATGAGAGAAAAAAACATGGTAAGGAGTTATGTAACTATCCACCAGAACACAGTAAACAAGGCTTGAGACCGGAAACAGTAAATTCACTGGAACATGACGATTTTTCTTCTAAACTAATTCGACTCTTCAAATATTGATGCTCTTCTCCAATTAAAATGTTACAAATACATTTTCTCACGCATGTTCGTGTTTATACTGTGCTGCGTTTACATTGAAAATGAAAATGAAAAATATTTTATTTAGCAACAAAAAGCCTTATGACTAATAACTTTATTATTATTATTATTATTTAGAGCCTGTACTGTCCCACTGCAGACCTCCCTTCCGTCCTTCCACTCCACTCTACCATGCGCGTGTGTAGTCCAGTCTTCCATATACGAGTCGAGTCCGTCTTTCCATCGGCGACGCGGTCTGCTGCGTGCTCGTTTTCTGTCTTTTGGGATCCACTCGGTGGTGGATTTTGCACATAACTCCTCCGACATGCGGCAGACGTGTCCCGCCCAGTCCCACTTTAACTTGCCTACTTGGTGCCCAACGTCCGCGATTTGTCTTTGGGAGCGCAGTTCACTGTTTCTAATGCGGTCTGTTAATTTGACTCCTAGGATACTGCACTCCATCGCTCACTGACAAACCCCGATTTGTACTTTGTTGAAGACCAGGTTTGAGCGCCATAGGTAAGGATGGGGAGAATGCACGCGTCCATGAGCTTGCGTTTAAGTGTGAGTGGAAGGTTACCCTTCATCATATTCTTCATGGCCCAATAGCCCTAATAATTTTAAAAATAAATAATTTATAAGTGAACTTTGGTCTTCACACTAGGCCAAGCCTGTATCGTGAAGACCTTGAAATTCTTAGGATTATGCAGTTGTTTATAACTCGGACTAATGAATTAATAAAGTTACTTTAAGTTAATAAGTATTCATTACATATTTTTTTAGGTCAAAAGGTAAGAAGGGGGGTAATGCAAAGTACCATACAAAGAGTAGGTATAAATAATAAGCACAGAGTTTCATTTTTTATTGAAACAATACACTCAAAAACACTAGTTTTTTTATATTCGGCAGGACGATGTTCTAATGTTGTGATTTTGTTGTTTGATGATAGTATTTTGACACCTGTCAAATCTAAACTATTAGATTTTCACGAGTATAGTCTAGTCACTTGTCGATGCAAACGAGACTCCAGACCATATTTACATTGAGATGCAACCAAGATGCGACTCAAACGTTGAAAGTCAAAGTCGATAAGTGCAGCCATCAAAGAGCCCACGCCCTGTCAAATTTGTTTTTTTTTAATTTAAAAGCATGAACACAGTATGGGGGATATTAAACGTAGCCTTAAAATGGTGGTAATGTCTGGTTCCATCAGTTTTAATGGGAAATTTGATGGTTCACGGTAAATTATGAAGGAAGTGGATTAGGTACACCGCGCATCACAAGTATGACCTTTTCGAAATTCAGATTTATTAAAGAAGCTCACAAGACTTTAGACTTTTTAACTTAGTTTCAGTGCTCATTCATAAAGTATTCGGTTGACACCAAAGGCATCAACTGCGTGTTGCCCCCGTTTTAATTTTTTCAATTCCCTCATAAAGAACCCCCCCCCTATCCCCCCATCCCCCCACCCCCATACCTACTGTTGGAAAACCTCGACTATGGAATTCTGGCTTTGGTAGCTACAATAAAATAAACGCTATCTATCTACTGCGTGTCACCGCATTTACGACATTAGCTTAAATCACGGGTAGGGCTGATGACTAGTATTGTTGTAAAATAGTTTATGTTCAAATTAATTACCATGAAATATTTTTAATTTTCGATCTACTTTAATTTCCAGTCCTAAAATATCAATGAATTCTGTAAACAAATCATATTCATTCATTATTTAAGTTAAACCTGTTAAACTGATTAAGCGGCATCGGCGTGAAGGCGCCGCCGATTTACGTTAAAAATTGTTTATTGAAAATGTATCGATTACTGGATAAATATATCTACCGGCATTAAACCAATCTCTAAAGTCAGCTAATACGATTCTGCATATTAATGTCGTGAATGCGGTGACAGGCTGTATATAGCAAATTTCATCGAGATGAGTCCAGCTGTTTAGTCGTGAAAACATGACTTATCGAATTTATAATATTAGTAAGGATAAGAATTGTATAGTACATTATTGTTAACTATTTTGTAACTACAAACAGGTTTTCATTGAACTAAAATTTAAATAAAAAAAAACTTGAGAGGTGTCAAGGGACACCCGGATGGAACGAAGTTCCTTTCATAATTCCTTCCGTTAATAAAAAATATTATTTATTATTTACAAAAAACCTGTATACACTCAACAAAAATAATCGTCGCGACACCACACTGTTCAATGCGAAATAGAAATGACAATATCTGGCTTGCTTTCTATAAGAGAGAGAGAGACAGACAGAGAAACATGCGACGCCGCACAGCTTACAATAGCTTACTATAGCAAAAAGTGTCGTGACAACTTTTCGTAAGAATTTTTCCGTCTAGCCCCCCTTTCACAACGCGCGATAAGGAACTTCGTTCCAAAAAAATACATTAGAAATGTAGAGGTCCTACCCAGGCTTCATTGATAGACTCGGTGCAAAAGTGGACTGTATTTATTTTTCTTCTTAGTTGCTAGTTTACAAGGTATAAATCGCGTTCTTGAATGATCACAAATTTCTGCTTGAAAACGGTCTAGCTTTATACAAATCTACTCCTCGCCCTAGCCATGGTGCGGGGATCGTAATTCACGCATTCACAAATCGTTTTATATAATTCCTAATACATCGAAGCTTCCAGCAAAGTTAGACGGGGACTTACATGTAGCTATCTCACTCTTTTGACCTTTACAAGTTTAAACTGTTACAATCTTAGCTACCTGTTAACATTTGAATCTGATTCGATCTTATAACTACCTAATATACATTTCAATCTAGATTCGATCCTTCCCCGTCTTTGATCGTCCGTTACAGTCTCCCCCCGGCGCAGATCCTCGCAGCCTTCTTATTCAATCGGGAGGACGATCAACCTTCTCACTGGCCTCCGGAAAACGCCTCCCCGCGTCCGCACCTCAGCGCTCCGAACTACTCCGTCCGGACCCGTAATCACGCGCTCGATCTGGCCCCGCGGCCATACGTTCCGAGGTAGCAAACCGTCCGCGATTATGACGACGTCCCCTTCTTTGACGTTCTCCTGCTGTCTTCTGACGTCGCCTCGCGGCGCCAACGTAGGCAAGTACTCGTCGATCCAGCGCTTCCAAAAGGAGTTTGCCAGAGCTTGTGCGGCGCGCCACGTCCTTCTGTCGGCTACGTCGCAGTCTCCCACATATGGCAAACCTACTGCCGTCCCCAATAAAAAGTGGTTCGGCGTTAAAGCTTCCTTTTCCTCTGGGTCCACGGGTACATGCGTTAAAGGCCGCGAGTTTACGGTGTGCTCGATTTCTGTTATTAACGTATTTAACACCTCCTCTCGCGGGGCACGTTCATTTAAGGTGATGGCTAGGGCTCTCTTCACCGTTTTTATCATTCGCTCCCAGGCTCCCCCCTGGTTTGGCGCACCAGGGTCGATGTACCGCCACTCGATCCGCTCTTTGAGTGCGTACTCTTTTAGGCCTGGGAGCCACTCTTCGTACGCCTTTTTTAATTCCACTTCTGATCCGTGGAAGTTCGTTCCATTGTCTGACACGATTGCACTAGGAGTCCCCCGTCGGGCAGCCATTCGCCTGATAGCCATAATAGCCGAGTCGGTGCTGAGACTCGCTATAAGCTCCACGTGTATAGCTCTCGTTACTAAACACGTAAAGAGCATACCCCATCGCTTCTCACGGCGCCGCCCGATCGCCACCCACATAGGGCCGAAACAATCGATGCCGCAGTTAGTGAACGGCCTCGTGTTCATATCTAGGCGCATCCTCGGCAAGTCACCCTTTACTGGCTTCTTTGGGTTCGCTCTCCTTATCTTACACAGCGTACAATCGTTCAGAACCGTTCTGACCGCCGGACGCAACCGCAGTATCCAAAATCGCTGGCGCAAATTGTTCACGATCTGTTCTCTGCCCGCGTGCTTATTCTTCTCATGTTCCCGTCTGATCAGTAGACGTGATAAGCGGTGCGCTCCGTCCAGAATGGGTGGATCCTTCAGGTGATCCGGTACTGTAGCGGCGTTGATCTTACCGCTCAGCCTTATGATTTCCATATACATGTGCATTGGCCGCTAGCTCTTTTGGTGCATGCGCTCGGTTCTCCGGGGTAATACTATCCAGTAAGCCTTCACGGTTCGCGCTCCAGCTTGCAAGTTCAAAACCCGCTTGTTGATGCACCTCTCGCACTTGTGCTATAGCTCTGGCGGCTATCTCTTCCGTTTCAAAGCTGTCCACCCAGTCGTCCATGTAGTAGTTCTGAGTTATAGCGTCAAACGCTAGCGGGTGTGTCCGCTCGTGATCTTTCGCGTTCCTGTTCCTGACGCTATGAGCCAGAAATGGAGAACTTCTCGCTCCGAATATCATGGACTTCATCGTGTACTTCTGCGGTGGATCTGTTCGGTTGTCGCCGCGCCATAGAAAGTGTTGGGCTGTACGGTCCTCTTGTCTTATGGTCACCCTCAGGAACATGTCCCGAATGTCCGCAGTGACCGCGATCGGCTTCGTTCTGAAGCGAAACAAGACGCCATGTAATGTCTGTAGTAGATCTGGTCCGTCCAGCAGCGCGTCGTTGAGACATGTTCCATTAGCGCGCGCGGCTGCATCGAAAACCATTCTAAACTTCCCCGGCTTGTTGGGGTTTGTCACCGCGAAGTGAGGGAGAAACCAGAGACGTTCGTTCTGACTCTGTTCCTCCTCGCTTTTTTCTGCATATCCCTTTTCTAGCAGCTTCTCCACTTGCGCGGTGTATGCACTTCTAAACTCCGGCGATCTATCCATCTTACGTTCGATTCCATGTAAGCGTCGTATGGCCATGTCGTAGCTGGGCGGCATCTTCACCTCATCGCTGGCCCAAGGTAGTCCCACTTCAAAACGACCGTTCACTCGTCTCGCTGTTCTGTCGAAAATGCTTTGAGCCCGCTCATCTTTTGCGTTTGGCTTTCTTTTAATTGAAACGCCCAAAGCATCTATCTCAAAGTGTGCTTTCACGAGCTTGCTTAATTCCTCGTCTTGGTCGTTCAAAGTATGTCCGTTCTGGACACCTTGGCACGTATGGACGTGTAGTACCGTCTCCTGCTGTCTTATTGTGCTCCTGGGGATTGATCCATGGATAACCCATCCCAGCTGCGTTAGTGATGCAGCTGGCTGGGTTCTCTTCCCTGTCAGAAGCTTCCTCGTCACAATAAGATGCCAGTTGTCGGCCCCGATGAGTATGCGTGGCTTCGCTGACGCATAGCACACGGCTTCTGGACGGAGTTTCTTCAAATGCGCGTATTTTAACACATCGGTACTGACGAGTTGATTTCCTAAGGTCAGGTTCTTCACAGTGCGCGCTGTGATCCGATGTGAGTCCGACTTGTGTCCTCGGATCACGATATCCACTACCCGGCTCTCGGGTTCCCTCTGACTAGTCGTAGCCCCCACGATGTTCAAGGCTTTTGTCGGGCCTTCCGTTCCGATCATCGCGGCGATCTCTTCATCGATCAGAGTTATCGTTGATCCTTCGTCCAGTAACGCATACGTATTCATTTCCATGCCGTTACTGCCCTTAATCACGACTGGACACACCTTCAGTAGGACTTGATTCCTTGCTGTTACATGCGCAGATGCAGTGATGGCTGATTCTTCGGTCTGGCCCTGCTCACTGGCACCCTCGTTCCTTGTTCTTGGCGCATGTAACAGTGCGTGATGCGGACGTGTGCATTCACCCACTCCGCATCGCTTGCTTTTGCACATAAAGCGTCTATGTTTGCTGCTCAGACAGCGAAAACATATGCCTGTCTCTTTGGCCCATTCCCATCTCTTGTCTACTGGCATCGCCGTGAGCTTTCTACACTCGACGGTTCTATGGTCGCCCCCGCAGCAATGGCACTCGTTCTTGTCCGTTGCTGCGTTCCGTCTCGTTGAGGCTTCCTCCTCCGATGCCGCGTTCTGTGTAGCGTACACCGACCCACGATTTCGATCGTTCACCCTGGGTCGCTGCTCTGTAGGTCGGGCCTTTGAGGTGCTCTGCGAAGGCGTAGCTGTATACGCGTATCGCATTGCGCGATCTGCCTCTCTCATCAGGAACTGGGACAGCGTCAATATTTCTGGTTCATTGATGCTGCCAAATTCCTCTGCATAGTCGCACCATTTCGATCGGATGTGCGGTGTCAACTTCTCGGCTACCTGTCGCGCAAACATCGGGTTCTGCAGGTAGCCGCGTTGGTCCATACAAGAGATGGCGGTTACTACGTTCTGTAGTTTGATGGCGAAAGCGTTTAACTCGCCTGCGGTCGCGCCCAGTCGCGGTAGCTTCTTAATCTCTTCTAACGCGTTATCTATAATCATCTCTGGGCGACCGTAACACTGCTCCAAAGTCTTCATTATAACTGCCGGTTCGGTTGCAGTGTATAATAAAGCCGACACTGCTTGACGGGCTTCGCCTTTCAGGCACGTTCTAAGCCTCGCTAGATTCTCAGCCGATGAGATCTTGTGGATGGTCGTCGATTCCTTCATGGCTGCCTTGAACGGTAGCCAATCCCCCGCAGCACCTCCGAATACAGGTAGGTCGTACGTCTGTCTCGGAGGTGGTCTACGGTGAGCCATCTTCTCTATGGCTTCCGTTAACCGCTCAATCCCTCTGTCTCGCGTTCGGTCCGGCGTGAGTGATCTGTCTCGCAGTGTTCGTGGTTCAAAAGTGACCCGATTGTTCGTAATCGGAGGATACCGCTCCGTATTCTGTTCTCTCGTGGTCGATGAGAGATACCTGGTATCCTGATCCGTCACTTGTTCTGGCTCCCCCCGTTTATGATGGCGTTGGAGCCAGTCCTCTATTCTGTGTTCTGTGTCTAGGGCTCCGTTCCGTGCACCCGTGCCCTGGATGCTTTCTTGTTCATCTTCTTCCCGTATTGTAGCGACTTCGGCAATCAACCTCTTCCTTATAAGTTCCGCTTGAATATGGAGCTCTTGCCTCTTAATCTCGGCAAGTCGTTCTTCAGCTTCAAATTCAATTTGCCGTATCCTTGCTATCGCGCTGGCGCTGGAGCGTTGCGAGCGGACGGACGGGGCACGCCGGCGTTCGGGCTCGGCGTGTGTGGTCACTCGCGGTGCTACCTCGGTCGCGGGCGCGGGCGCGGTCGTCTCTGACGCTACGCGAGCGGAGGAGGGTCCCGCTTCGGCGGGTCGCGGCTCAACGGGAGCATTCGGAAGCGCGGGTTCGGACGGGGACGCGGGGTAGTCTTCGTAGACGCGAAGTGCAGCCTTCTTCCCCCTCGTCACTGGTGGGCTCCTGGTGGTCATCTTCTTCAGCACTTGATGCCCCTACCTACCTAGCGGTCCCTAACACTAACACTAAAAACCGCCCTAAGGCGTTTACCCGCTATTCCGACCGTTTGGCACCGTTAGGTGGCCGGAATAAACGGGCCGTGGACCAGCCACGTGAGGGGGCGGGGGGTCTTCACTCTTCGGGTGACGTCCTCGTTCGGTTGTCTTCAACGGACGCGGGCTTATCTTCAGGCACCCCGTGCCCTTGCGCCGGTCTTGACAACGTCGCACGTCGCACCGTTGGGTGATCTTCAGGCACCCCGTGCCCTTGCGCCGGTCTTGACAACGATGCTCGTCGCACCGTTGGGTGATCTTCAAGCCCGCGCCGTCTCTTCAGTGGTTATACGATGTAACTGTTTCTTGAAACCCAGTGGAGCGGGTCTTGTCGGCTCCGCAGGAACAACTGGTCCGGTCGTCTCAGGAACGGCTTATCCGGCTCGAAGGACCAAAACTTGTAGAGGTCCTACCCAGGCTTCATTGATAGACTCGGTGCAAAAGTGGACTGTATTTATTTTTCTTCTTAGTTGCTAGTTTACAAGGTATAAATCGCGTTCTTGAATGATCACAAATTTCTGCTTGAAAACGGTCTAGCTTTATACAAATCTACTCCTCGCCCTAGCCATGGTGCGGGGATCGTAATTCACGCATTCACAAATCGTTTTATATAATTCCTAATACATCGAAGCTTCCAGCAAAGTTAGACGGGGACTTACATGTAGCTATCTCACTCTTTTGACCTTTACAAGTTTAAACTGTTACAATCTTAGCTACCTGTTAACATTTGAATCTGATTCGATCTTATAACTACCTAATATACATTTCAATCTAGATTCGATCCTTCCCCGTCTTTGATCGTCCGTTACAAGAAATGCAATGATTGATAGATAGATAATTCTTTATCGTTACACCAAACTACAATTATCCTAGAAAACTTAAAAACTAAGCAGTGGTACAATGGGCGGCCTTATAATCGACCTCTTCCAGGCAACCTTTGAATGGACTGGATTGAAGAAACTTTAGAAAGTGTGATAATAGTGAACCTTCAATTGTTAATTATGTACCTGAATGCATGTGGTCAATGAATTTATGCCAAATCAAATAAATTACTTTTACTATTACGTATAACGGCTATTAAGTATTAGAATTACCTACTTATAGACAAGTTCATTCGTCAAATCATTACCCTCAATTCTCACGCCGCGCAGTCGGTAGTAAATAGGCCATAACAATGTCAACTGCATAAAGTTTATTAATGTGTCTAGTTGACTAATCCATTTGACCCTAGATTCAGTACCTTTGCTGAGGAATTTTAGACCCTATTGCTCTGTATTAGGGATTGGAAGAGTAAGAATAATTATGTTCTTGCTGGTGGTTAAGAATAGTGACATCTAACACAGCTTTAATATAAAACAGCTGGATCACTTTACTGTTTGTGATTTATGCCTTTTTTTGTGTCTATTCTAAGTTGTACTAGAATATCGTCTGTGACTTAAACACATCAAAACTGTGTTCTAAGTCTTCTTTTTCTTCTTCCTGCCCTTTTCCCACATAACGCGGGGTCGGCACAACATGTATTCCTCCTCCAAATCTCTCTATCAGCCGTCATCTCCGTTGTAACTTCCTGCTACCCATATCATTATTCACACAGTCCATCCATCTTTTATTCGACCTTCCTCTACTTCTATATCCATCCGCACAGTCATATCTGATGATTTTCTTCCCTCCGCATGACATGCCCATACCACGCTAGCCTCTTACTCCTCAATTTTTCTATCTCTTGTTTTAAGTTACTTTAAATAATACTTTAATACTTAATAAATAATTTAAAAGACATTGTACCAAGTGCCATCTTGATGAAACATGCATTGTTAATAAACCTGTCAAGGATCAGGCCAATACATTTTTGTGTGGTTTGGTACCTGACCGATTACACAAAATTAATTAAATGAATCCAGAAAATCAGTATTTAAAAATGTTAAGTCAAGTTTCAACAGCGAGTTTAGCTTTGTTTCTAGGTTGCCTACACATTCAATAGCGTAACGCGTACGAAGTCGCGGGCAACAGCTAGTGATTTATACGTTGTTATCCTGAAAGTAGTTCATCCGTTTAGCAATAGATGACGCTGTTGGTGAAACACTTCTCAAAGACGACTTACTCAACAGTAAAGGGTTCTTTATTCTTTCATCATCACCATCATCGTCAGCCCTTCTCATCCCACTGCTGGGCATAGGCCTCTCTTCGTTGTCGCCATTCGCCTCTGTCCTGCGCTGTTCTAACCCACATACGACCTCTGATTTTTATAATGTCGTCGACCCATCTTGCCGGTAGTGCCTTTATTCTTTAATGTACACAAAATATATTTAACAAAATACATAATTAGAGGGTATTTATAAAAGCGAGATGAAGAGTTTTCTCTATCAGCACACCTTTGAGGCTAGATAATGAAATGCTTCTGCTTCTATTGTTTAGCTTTTTAGAATTTTTAAATATTGAAGTAAGTAAAACATAGTGATTCCTCTCTGAACACCATCTGTCTTGTACAATTTAACTGTGTTTCGTGCAAATTAATATCATGAAATCTTGCTTCTAAAGGTAGTATGAAGTGAACCAGCAATTCACAATTAGCTGTGTCTCTAGAGATAGAAACCACGAGATAAGTGTAAGTGTTAAGTGAACCAAGGATATGTAGTACTGATGCTATCAAGCGCCATGTTTAGTTTATGCGCTCAATGTGGCGAAAGAATACTAGTGTTTCTAATTTACGTAACTAAAGCAAGAGCTGGTACACATTTTTAATTTGAGTTAATTTTAATATTTTTTTTTGAGTAGAAATTTTGTGAAAATATGATCACGGTCAGTATTCCTAGGTTATTTTAAGAGCATGCAGAGAATTCATAGGTTCAGAGAATGTAGCGAAAAAGTAATAAAAAAGTGGCACTCCTGGAGTGCCGACAGAAGTGAAAACTTGAAGAACTACGAGATACAGAGGTGTCGGTAACGGACGCGAGTTCAATGGTTTTTTTCTCATCTCAAAAAATGCCCAAAGCGCCTATAGAAGTTTTCACTTCAAAAATAGAGACACTTTAAATCTATAAAAATGAATTGGGTTCGTTAGTAGCGAATCACTTAGAACGGCTGCACAGATTTGGCTAATTTTATTTCTTAATTGTTCATTATAGTTCGAATAAGGTTTTTAAAATAAAATATTGAAAAAGTTGCCCAGAAAACTTTTATTTCTGAAAAAACTTTGTATGATCATGATTGTATTTTGAAATACGTGCGAAGCCGGACGGATCAGTTAATTTGTAATAACTTTACTTTAAAAACTACAACTGCTAGAGCTTAATAAGACCTGCATATTACGTAGGTTTGAAAAGTCTTATATAGGGGCAGTTAAAAGGGGCAAAAAAAAAGTATATAAGTATTCTATCAGTTATCTGATTCCCATAGTACAAGATCTGCTTAATTTTGGGCTAGATAGCGCTATGTGAAATGTCCAGCAATATATTTTTTAGAGGTAATTCCGACAACCCATTTACCGCCTGCCCATTTTGGTCTACCAGGCACTAACTACCTATTAATTGCCACCCTCAGTTACAAACAAAACTATTATTTCCAGCTATATCTTACTTCTAAATAATTATTCGCTCAGCGTCCAAGGATAACAAATGACACAGAGCCGAGTCTAACCGACAGGTGTACGATCAGATAAGGTTTCCATTGGCAATTGTTGCGCACGCGCCCCGCCGCATAAATACAGAGTGATCTATAGATCCGTAGATTTGGGCGTGAAAGTTTTAAGTGACCTATGTTTGGTTATATTATCTTTTTTGAATACAAATAAATACAAATACAATTCATTTATTGCACTAATATTATAAATGCGAAAGTTTTGATGTTTATTTATTTGTTACTAAATCACGTCGTAACGGCTGAACCGATTTCGATGAAATTTAGTATGTACGTAGATTATAACCTGGATTAACACATAGGGTCCTTTTTATCCCATAAATCAGATGATGGGATAATAATCATGGGATAAAAATTTACCCACAAATTAATAGTATTGCATTTTTGTAATTTGCATTATCTTTAACTATACTAGGTATAAGTAACAAGTACCTATAGCTCAATAAAACGCATTGATTGTCACCAGCACCTAATAATATGTACCATAAATATATGTACTTAGGTTTTACCTAGGTATTATACAACTATATCTCATATAAGTGAACTGTATCTAATATTAAGTTCTTTTGAGAATAAAATCTTTAAACCGATGTCAAGTGAAGTTGCATCAGCGAGTTTAGCTTTATTTATATGTTACCTACACATTTAGTAGTGTGACACGTACGAAGTTAAACAGCTAGTTTCAAATAAAGCGTTCTTTGAGCGTAAATTAAAAAAAATGGCTTACTATACAATCGTATTTATAGAATTAATGACTTTTTTGAGTCATCAATCCTATAATACGTTTTTTTTTAATATACTGCAGTTAATACTTTTATTTAATTCTGTATTTCATTTTTAATAATCTAAATGACATGTAACTTTTTTTTATTAATAAATGAACTATGAACAAAACATTATTTAAAATAACTGTATTACAGAAGTTGTTTCATCCCCGGAACAATGCTCACACATAAAAGTAAAAAATAGTGAGATAGATAAATAAAAGGACAGTTATTAATATAATTAGGTTACCGTAGAGTCTCACTTATCCGGCACTGTTAAAAACTAGGGGATGCCGGATTATTGGAATGTTCGGATTATTGGATTATATAGAAACATTCATAATATGTGAATAAAATATGTGCGCAAACGCGGAACGATTGTAGGGAGGGGCGAGGGAGGCGTGAGCGGAGGGTGTCGGATTATTTGAGTACCGGACTACTGAAGTGCCGGATTAGTAAGACATTGAGTAGTATTTACATATTCTGTAAAACTAAATCTCTTGATCGTTTGGGCTTAGGGACTATACGTTGTAATGTAAGATGATGTAAACTAGACGATGATTTAAATTAGTTTAGTGGCAGTGGGCGGGGCATATAGATTGAAGAACTGACGGCCGTTGGGGCAGAAAGGTTCTCGAGTGGAGAACACACACTGGAAAGTGCAGCGTAGGATGCCCCGCACTAGATGGAAAGACGGCCTGATAAAGATTGCTGGGAACCTTGCAGGCTGAACAAAATTGGTCAGTTTGGAAATATATGGGGGTGACCTATGTTTAGCAGTGGACGTCCTATGGCTGATATGATGATGATGACCTTTTTTAACGCTTTAGTTTAGATCAAAATGAGAACTGATTGATGAAATCTTCAGATTTCCATATTTTCACGGGTCCTTCTCCGTCGTACCTTCATTGTTAAAATTAAAATAAAATATAAGTGTCCTACCGCAAACAAAATTAAACACTCTTAGCGCGTGTTTAAAAAAATTCTTAAACAAAAATTCATAAGATTTTTTTTTTAAATAGGTGTTCAACGCGTGTTTACTTTTTTTGTGGTAAGGCCTTAAATATTTTATTTCAGATAACTGAATTAAGCCCATATCTAAAACTAAAACACACACAGAAAATAAAATAAAAACAAGAACAATGATCAAATTGATCAACCATTTTGGGCCAAGAATGGCTAATTGAGGAAACTATTTCCTTCATTAATCACCCTTCGCACGCGGCACTTCCAGAGCGGAGATGTGTAACACTCAACCAGTTAAAGGTCTTTGGGTGAAGTTTGTTCACTGGTTGTTTCCATTGGCTTCTGTTAGTTTTTAACCCCCGACACAAAAATACAGTATTTAACGCTGTCCCAACTGTTCCCAACGGATGGACAGATTAGGACACAGTTTTTTAAATTAATTTAACTGGGATGGTTCTTAGTTATGTGTGACGGTAGTTAGCACTTTTCCTTTTTGGTGAAGGGAAGTTTTTTTTTCTAACTTATACTTTCCCACTGCTGGGCAAAGGTCTTCCCCATGTTCCTCCACATCTTACGATCACTCGCCGCGTCCCATCAGCCATCTTGGAATGCATCGAGGTCGTCACGCCAACACTTCCTCGGCCTGCTCCGGCTTCGACGCCCATCTGCAGGCACCCATTGTGTGACGACTGTTGCCCATTTGTTCATTTGTTGACCATACCACTGACGTGACCCGCCCAGTACCACTTCAGCCTGGCAGTCTTGTCGCCAACATCTGTGATGCCGGTCTTCGCGCGCAGTGTGGTATTGCGGATCCTGTCGATTCTCTTTACGCTAACACGCTGCGTTCCAGAAGTTGTAAAACGGAAATTTATTAAAGGGTTTTTTATGTGTCGCTTTAGCTGAGCTAACTGGGATCTCTAGACAGATCCCGTATGTTAAATGTGGTCCTGTTTTTCCTACCCTTTTCCCACATTACGTGGGATCGGCACAACATGTATTTTTTCTTCCATACCTCTCTATAAGCCGTCATCTCCGTTGTCACTTCTTTCTTACCCATATCATTCTTCACACAGACCATCCATCTCTTCTTCGGCCTGCCTCTACTTCTATATCTCCACATTTATATCTAACACTCTTTTAATCACATGATTTTCTTCCCTCCGTAGACATTCCCATACCACGGTAGCCTATCACTCCTTAACTTATACAACAATGTATTATTTTATTATCGAATGATCCTGTCTGTTATTTTTATGTGTATTTTATGTTATTTTTGTTATTTATTTATTTCATTGTTTTTTGTTGTTGTATTATATTTCATATGGACTAGGCCTTGTATGTTAGTGCTAATCTGAAATAAATTGAATTATGTAAATATGTATAAATGAATCTTGTTAGTCACAAAACCATCAGTGTTGCAAGGTAAAGGAAAGTTTTAAACTCTGACCGAGTAAAATTTAGCCCGAGTTGGCCGTCTTGTAAAACCTTATGACACTGTGGCCGGATATGTTCCCATATTTATTATGCTTATCAATTTTTTTTTTGTTTAGTTACAGCACTGTCTATCGGCCAGCGTAGTTCGTGAGTTATTAAATTGTATCGATCTAACGAACTTATCCAATAACCTGGGTTTTGGTTCAAAGGTTTAACAACAGAGTAATTTCATAATGTATTTATAATCTGTGAACTTAAATACATTAAATATATGATTGAGCTTATTATAGAAGCTTAGTAGGTTACTTAGCTTACTAGGTTCTGCCTTTTCAGCGTACAAATATTTATATTACAATTCATCACAATAGGACATAATTCATCATTATCATCATCATCAACTTATAAAAGACCACTGCTGGAAGTAGGTCTCTCTCAGGGTGCGCTATTGAGCCCGATCCTCAGCTCTTCACCACTGGAGTGGTCTCCACTCCAGAACAAGTTTACCCCATCGGTTATCGGTTCTGTGGCATATATATGACCGACCCACTGCCACTTCAGCTTGCTGGCCCTCTGAGCTATGTCCATCACCTTAGTTCTCTGTCGGATAACCTCATTTCGGATTCTATCCTTCAGTACATAGTTAAAGTAATTAAAATGAATACAATATAAGTACAGCAAAATTAATAATTAAATATTTTAAATGACAAAGGATTTTAATATATTAGAATATAATAATAAAATAAGGTAAGTCAAAAGAAGTCATAATACATTGTTAACACAAACAAATGAATAAAATAATTAAAACAGGTTGTTATTTAAAAATTAGGGTTCGAACTACACTCGAAAAATTCCCATCCAAGAAATGACGTCACATTGATTATTTTATTTTATTTATTAATCAATCACAGATTGCAATCCACTTAGCACTATTAACTACATAAATTTGATTTAAATCTGATCGAAATGTAAAAAAGTGTGAATAAATTGCTCCCCAGGTTTAATAAATAACATTCTTCTATTTTAAAATGTTTTTTAATAACAATTATTATAAATACCTAATAATGCCTCTATTTCTGTTATTAAAACTTTGCTTAATGAAAATTATTTTTACAGATCGTATTTCAAATCCTATGTTAAAAAGAGTAACTTACGAGAATAAATTACGACATTTCTACACATAATAAAACTGTTGATATAAACACTAATTTAACTAACAGTGACAATTTTATTGCCCAATTTATTTTTCAAAATTAATTAGTAATCTCATAAAATCATCCCACGCAATTAACAGTTAGAAAATCATTAACATAAAAGGAATTGAATTTATTGTGACCCAGAATCATAGTTCAAAGTAATCAAAAAATAGACCAAAGTCCGAATGAAACTACAGATTAAGTCTACTTTCCACTAAAGCGTCACGTAAAGACGCATTTTTAACTAAGTATTACTAGTAAGTAGCGCGTACTGCGAGGTGAGACGTTGCCGTTGTTCGGAGAGAATCGCATTCACCCAGTTGAAGGTTCACAAATTGAACCGAAACATTATCGGTTGAAACACCGATAAAACGGTACGTGATAAATCCCGATACCTTTTGTGTTGTGCCCTTCTTTGTATGAGCTACATAATTGCTTGAAATAAATTTAATTATTTTTTATTTTTCGAAATTTCATTGAAATCGACCCAGCCGTGAAAACGTACAGCTAGACAGAGTCATTTGAATTGCATGTGCCATCTGGTTAGTATTCTCATAAGAGGCGATGGACTTACTATATAGCATGTGAAAACTTAACTTTTGTGCAAATAACATAAAGTTTAGTTTCCCGGGTTCTGCATACTGAATAAGAGATTCGAGGATGACATGAGGATTTATATAGTTGTGAGCTTATTATATTGTTTATGACTATATAAAATTAGTAAATCACGAAGCATCTACGTAAGTCGCAACACTTCAGTAGACAGAGTACCTTACCGTACAAAAACATGACTCGGCCGTAGATAATACCGTCTAGCCTCTAATAGACTTTCCGACAAAAACTTAACGACTACGAAATTGATGAGTCGTCTTACCGAAAATTACTTTAATATCCCTAACGTGACCTAAGCCTCGCCAGAAGTAGCTGAGCAACTCAGGTGATCAAATATACCTTCTCAGTCAAAACTACTAGAGCTTTTTATATATTATATAAGCTTAGTTCAGTGAGTTAGTCAACTGAAACGCAAGTTTTGTCAGGTTCGATCCCGGCTTTGCAAGATTTGGAAATATTAAATGTTCCGGGTTTTCGGGTTGTGACTTGTGGTACTGTCCTAGTGTCCTTGTATGTGACAGTTGGGTATTTTTTTAAGCATTCAATCTTACTAATTCACTTTAAAATCATCTTCATTCTTAAAATGTAAACGTCGCCGTCGTAATAACAAGTAATATCAAAGTAAATAAATAATAAATAAATAATGCTAGACATTTTACACAACGCCATCTAGCCCCAAACTAAGCAAAGCTTGTACTATGGGAACCAGATAACTGATAGAATGCTTATGTACTTTTTTTTTGTAAATACATACTTATAATATATAGAAAAACATCCAGACCCGAAACAAATATATGTAGATCATGCAAACATTTGTTCCGCAGCGGGAATCGAACCCGCTACCTCCTGCGTCTCAGCCGGCTGTTCGCCCACTGCGCCACGGAGGTCGTCAGGAAAGTTATCTTCTTGATGAATGGACGTCCTACGCTGCGCTTTCCAGTGCGTGGTCTCCAAAAAACCTTTCTGCTCCAACATTATGATAAAGGTTGCTGGAAGCCGTTGTGTGCAGGCCGCAAGAGATCGGTCGCTCTACGTGGGAGGCCTATATTCAGCAGTAGACGTCTTTTAACTGGTATGATGATGCTGATGATGATAAAAGTTATGTGAATTGAAATTATTTGAAAAGTAGGAAGCTTAAATGTAATAATATATTTAAGGAATACTTTCCTAGAAACAATGTATAAATATCAAGATTATTTTGAGTGTAAGCCTGAATTTGCCCATATGAGTTGTACAGATACTTCTGATAGCGACTCTACCAACTCGCCTATGCCGCATTTGTCGTAAAACTTTCCAATTCAACCCAATTCTGTATACCATAGAACACAAATCACATTGAACATGAGATGCAAAAATGATTATAAAATTGTAGGTAAGCTTTTTACCCCAGCGTGATTCATCGTCTGCGCAACTAGACAAATAGGCCCCTGTACCAAGTGAGGCAGCGATACATCGTGATTTTACGATGTAAACAATGATTTGAATAAAATCTGATTTCGTAGTACAGGGTATAATGGTGTATGCATTTACGCACATTAATACTAGCTTCTGCCAGTTGCTTCTCACGCGTTTGTCAGTAAAAAGTAGCGTATGTTTTAATCAATCTATATACTTAACAAACTTCATCGAAACCGGTTCAGTGCGTGACTTACGAGGCAATGCTTTGTCATAGATGGATGGTTAAGTACCACTTAATATCAGGTAGGTCATGATCTTCCTCCAAGTTGTATATTAATAAAAAACGGCTTTAAGCGATATTAGTGTTATTTATATTGATTATCTTAGTCATGAGCTGAACAAAATAATAGACTTTGGTTCCGTGGTAGGTGTTTATGATAATAGTCCGGCCACAGTAAGTCGGCATAACGGTCGGTATAAATACATAATCGACATTTTGCACAGTGCTATCACAGTTGTCCAGTGTATCGTGTGAAATGTCCAGCATTATTATTATTATTCGCGGTTGACCTCTTCCTCGTTTTCCTTATATTTCTACTTCGAATGAATGAATGAATACAAATTATTTACAGTACAAAATAAATCAATCTGTGCATAGGACCTATAAATCGATGATTATATTACTACGTCGTAACTACTGATATGCCGATCTTGCTCCACTTTTTCAAAAATGGCATCAATTTTATCCGTAATAGGGCGACCAGAGCGACGTGCATCTTTGACATCAAAATTTCCGGATTGAAAACGCTTAAACCAAATTTGTGCTACCCTCACAGACACTGCACTAGGTCCATAAACATCGCAATTTTTTTCGCGGCTTGCGTTGCATTTTTACCTTTTTTGTAGTACAATTTTAAAATGTATCGAATTTCTTCATTAGATTCACTCATCTTTACAGTACGAAAAACAAATAAAAATCACACATTTTCCTAATTTGAATTTGGAATTTTTTTTTTTAAATTTAACTTTGAATGATACCAAAACCAGCCAGATACAAATAGTATAGCCAAAGAGATTTTATTACAAGTTCATACATACTATAATGCGAAAAGACTTTTTCCCCAACCTATTATTCATGATATTGTCATGTCGTATAAAATTACCAACCACAGGTGTCTATTTATTAAAAAACTAGCTGACGCGCCCGCGGCTGCGCACGCGTAAATGTCCATAAAACCCCCCTTCCCCTTTCGCGTCACTTCTTTTGCGTAGTCAAGTAAAAAGTAACCTATGTTTCAATCCCGATCATAATCTATATACCTAAATATATATAATGACAATGTGCGTTCGTGAAATAAAGACGTAATTGAGTTTTCTGAAATAACAAATTTACTTTTATTCACAACACAATTAAATACAAAGTTTAAACACAATTTACTCTAAACAGAGTAACTTACCTGAAATAACAAAAAACAACATTTAAAGACTTTACTTCTATTTTAGTTTATATACTTCCTTTTATTAATACAGGAAACTATCTACTGTTCCAAGTTTTACTAAATTATCAGCCTAACCGCATCTTGTTAAAAATTACCTCAATACTGACAGACGGTGACACAGACATTAATCAAAGACTTGTAGATAGTTATTCCATAAAGAAAAGGTACGACACCAAACGTAGTGATACTCTTTATATCTCCCACCCTCGGAGAGAACAAATCAAAATGATTTTTCGATTATGAGCTAACCATTACTGGAGATAACTTTGTAATATGGTAGAAGTTTGACTCCGCCTTCTTATGTCCAGCATCAACTTCATAGATCGAATTTGAAATCTTCCTTAGGATTTTGTATGGTCCAATCCTTAATTCATCCATCTTCTTCCTATTCAGCCGGTTTCCGTTTTCTACATATACTCTATCACCTACTTCGAATTTATATTCTCCTCTATGCAGATCATATATGTTTTTATTATAGTTGTGAGATTTTATTGAATTTTCAAATGCTAGTTCTCTGTCTCTTTTGAGATCTTCTATTGTGCATCTTGATTTCAATTCCAGAGGCAAAATATCCATTTTCTCTCCTTCCAAAAGATATTTTGGAGTAAACTTAGTGACTGTATGTTCTGTTTCGTTATATTTTTCGACACATTTTTGTGCAATAGTTGTCCATGCTGTTTTCTTGAAATATTTGCAGAAAATGTTGTTTTATAATGACAATGTGCGTTCGTGAAATAAAGACGTAATTGAGTTTTCTGAAATAACAAATTTACTTTTGTTCACAACACAATTAAATACAAAGTTTAAACACAATTTACTCTAAACAGAGTAACTTACCTGAAATAACAAAAAACAACATTTAAAGACTTTACTTCTATTTTAGTTTATATACTTCCTTTTATTAATACAGGAAACTATCTACTGTTCCAAGTTTTACTAAATTATCAGCCTAACCGCATCTTGTTAAAAATTACCTCAATACTGACAGACGGTGACACAGACATTAATCAAAGACTTGTAGATAGTTATTCCATAAAGAAAAGGTACGACACCAAACGTAGTGATACTCTTTAGATATATACCAAATTTCATAGAAATCGGTCTTGCCGTTCTTGAGTTACAAATGGTGTAAATAACCCGACTTTGTTTTATATATTAATATGTAACGTTCTTTACAAATCATTTTTAATTGATAATTAGATTAACATGTTATTTATATTATGTATTGCCAACATTCGCATACCAATAGTGGTTGAATTAGTAGAACGACAAATATTTTGATAACAACTACACCCTTTACTGCGAATAAATAATTCATTCATTCATTACGTTATGCAGACGTAGCTTTGACGGACTATTCTAGGAATAATATTTTTTCGCTACCGTAGACCCCACGTGGCTTAGTTTTTGTAAGATGATGTCATTAAAATGATATTTAAATTAGCTAACGAATTTTTTTTCCGTTAATTTAATTAATTTTAGCAAAAAGCGCTCGATATGTTTTTTTGATGCCTATAGTTCCTTAGACCATTCATTGTTTGTGTTGCTCTACCAAATTTTTTGCAACAATAAAGGATTTTTTTAAAGATTCAGAAAATCCCTTAAATAACAGCTATTAACACCTTTACGATTGTTTATGAAAATTACAAGCACTTAAACTTTAATGCGTTGTAAATTACATCTCGATAACATTATAAAAAGTGAATTTTATGCGAAACCTATTGAAAGTGTTGCAAAATTGAGAAACTTTTTAAAGTTGGGTTGAAAATCATAATTATCGGTACCAGAGGACATTGTTTTTCTTACGTATTCGGTGTTTCAAGAATATGGTAAAGATATTGATTAATTGCTTTCATAATTAATATTCAAGTACTTATTCACCTACTTCCTTCGACCGTTGGACCCAAAATACAGAACTTGTCAGTGAACTATCTTATACAAGATACTTAAATAAATATTTCTGGACATTTCACACAGCGCTATCTAGCCCCAAACTAAGCAGAGCTTGTACTATGGGAACCAGATAACTGATAGAATACTTATATACAGTTTGTTTTGTAAATACATACTTATAATATAATTATAGAGAAACAACCAGACCCGAAACAAATATCTGTAGATCATGCAAACATTTGTTCCGCGGCGCGAATCGAACCCTACCTCCTGCGTCTCAGCCGGCTATTCGCCCACTGCACCACGGAGGTGTCAAATCTATATAAGTAAACAAAATCGGGTTAGTTACACCATTTAAAACTAAAGAACGGCTGGATCTATTTTGATGATCTTTGATTTGTTGAATTTGTCTTTGCTCCGAATAGCAGAATAACTATTAAAATGTCGGAAAAATTCACGCAAAAAAAAATTATGAAGAAAATTTATTTTCTCATACATAGATGCAGCTAATGATGGCCGGTTGACAATTCTACCGGCGACGTGCATTAGCAGCCCGCGTTTTATGCATGTCAAGACCGTATGAAGTTTACCGGGTCAGCTAGTAATTCATTTATTCATTAACAATTTATAAAAATCATGTTTGAACTGATATGCTTATAACTAAAAACAAAATAAATATTTATAGTAATAAAACAAATATCATTCATACTCTAGCTAGTCCCTCAGTATAATGCTGATCTGATAAACAAACGCAGTGATTTGCTTACTTACAAGACATCTAGTATTTTCCTTTAAATGTCTAACTGGAGCAGGATATTCATACTCTATATTTTCATTTATCAAAGTAATTCGTAGATACAAGCTATTAATGATGTGATGTGACCCATCAAAATTGAAATGCACTTACTTTTACGAGCGCCAAAATATGGCAACAACGTAATTATAAAACAGTTTACGCAACAGGCCATTATTTAACCAGTTTCATTAACAATACGTCATGAACATGTATTTCTGTCACAGCTATATAAAGGTCACATAAAGAAAGCTGAAACTGCGGGACACCCTATATGATGTAAACAACTTTATCACCTGCCATTTCAATTAATACCAGTCAATCTTACACCGCAGTTTATTTATCAGGTAGACAAAAACTAATTTTGCAAGCAATAAAGCATCAGTAACGAATAAGGCGAAAAAACGTTGGGACTTCGAAGTATGCGCAGACGCCAGTTGATCTTCCTTTAATGTCATTTGTCGACGTCGGAAACAATTAGTGTGCGACCGAAATTCGGTTACAGTTTCGGTCAGACGTAAAGTGTCCAGGATTATTAAGTAAGTAATAGGATTGTTTTGTTACTTAGTCTAAAAAATTATTGATTTTTATTATTTATTGTGAATTTGGAAAATATAGATTAGCTATTTTCTATGACAAATACTAGACGTGGCATGACGTCTTTCAGTTTCGCCGAAAGTGGCCGAAACCGATGTTGTATCTGAAAGTTATCGGTCACTAAAACGTTTTTAATAATACAGCTTCGAATCTCGTGACTGAGAGAGAAATATCTTTTGTTTCATGTCTGAAGTCATGAGGTAACACTCGGGTTTAATTACTCCGTACCGACGTGATTTACGAAACGCTTAATTTGAAAGTGTTGATTTAAGTTTTGACTGCAGAACGTTTTCAGAAGTCATCGATAAATCAGATATATTTAATGAAACAAAACGAAAATTAACGATTTAAAATCACGGTTCCCGACTGTTTTTACGAACACAGACGCAGTTAATGAGTTGATTTCCTAAGTTTTTTTATTTCACGGTCTTTACCTTACTATTATTTTTTATATTATTTTCACTAAACGGGATATTTACCATGATTTGTAAGTTTTGGAGTATCCTTCCTTTAAAGAAAATTACACATTACCTACGCTCACTAAAAGATTGCTTTCCGCTAGAAAAACCAGGAGTGTATAAAATAGACTGGTAGCTGTGGGAGTTTGTATTTTGGTCAAACCAAACGCACAATAGCTTATCGGGTGAAGGAACACATCAGAGGGCTTAGCCAAGTTACAGTCGATTAGCGATGATGCTAGTCTATACGTCCGAAAATGTATGGGATTTGACACATGCTGTAGAAATACCACGTGATTCAGCGACAACAAATGTATGTAGAAATCGAATAGATTCGTGGCGAATGTAATTTGGCTACGGGCCCAGGACGGTAAAGAATGTTGACATACAAAAGTCTGCACTAGCAGAACATTTGCTGAAATCAGGCTCAAACAACTGGATCGGTCTACACAACCCACAAGTAATCTCAACTGAGCGACGTTCAAGAGGCTACCAAAAACAATAATTTCAATCGTTAAGATGGTTTCCAACTATCTGGAGCCTGGAATTCTGTGGTGAGACTGTGTAAGAACCAAAGAAGTGAAGTGTCAATTACGCGTCCTGATACCGTGAGTGTTGTGTGTCGGAATCGAGTTATGATCGAGAATAAAACCGGTGGTAGCAATAGTATTAGTGAATTAATTCCTAGCAAGAGACTGAGAAAGAGATCGATATATCTGCCAATAACCACCTAGTCGCAAAGACTTCACTTCACCCGTGATCATGTCGCATGCAACTGCGTCGAAATAACTACTCAAAAACTCACAAACCATGATTGTTTTAAAAGTATAGCTTACGCTATTACCCGTTTACTGTAATTTTTAGTTTGACTTTCATCGTCACATTCTTGTCATAATCGGTTATAAGTACACCCTACAAGAGATTAGATCATTATCCTTAGAATAACTTCAGGGATCGTTAAGACGTAATCGATTGCCACGCTCCATGCGACGACATCGCATAAATGTACAACAAGTAGGCATTTATTAAGGCCAACCATTTTATTAAGACTCAAGTTAGATACATAAAGACATTTATCGACACAAGTAACAAACACACAGAAACTACATACAGTGGATAAGACAGACATTTAAATAAAGACAATAAAATACAGCCAATTAAAAAGACGTTACATAAACAAAAAATAATAAATAATACTAAAAATACGTACCCAGTCACTATGAGCCCTGTGCCGAAAAAGGGGAACGGCTCAGCATTATGCTGAACAATAAACTTATGGCTCAGCGCTGGTTTATAGCTATTAAACCTGCATTGGCGTCACGGACGTCAGTCAAAAGTTAAAACTTATAAGTGCCTTATTTGAAAAATGTAACAAACAAAATTAATAGTAAAAGAATAATTTCAAGTTGCCTGCCCAGACAATTGTACCTACCTACCTAAGATGTCGAGTAAAACACAGCTGATAATAAAAATAATACAAAAATAAAAACAAGTAACAAGTACTCATAGGGTTCATGTTTGAAACGGAAACACCTTTAAGACAGTTGTATAGCACGGAAGTTTTAAAACATCTAGCATCTAGCACTTACCTGCTGTGTTCCTACTTATTATTTTAGTATCTATGCGTCAAATAAATTATTTTCCTTCTTTCTTTGACAAGTCAATTCTGTTGAACCTTGCTAGAACTTGAATAACTAAATCAACTGGTACGGCCGAAGTTTGAACTTACGACTTTGGATCTAAAGAAATTCTTCGTTTGTATGGTCGCTCATATCTGAAGTCATTTAAAATTCAATGTCATTGATAAAAGGTGGTCTGTAAAAGTCGTTTTTCAATGTCGTAATTTCTGGCATTATGATGTACCAGGATTTATAAAGCCTCGCGTATTATCCACTGTCGTGGTGACTCGTAGTTCCAGCCGTAATACATTACACAAGGAAAAGAAAAAAAACATATGTTTATACATACAATAAAAACAAAGCGGTCTAACAAATGTGTGTTTCACAATTATACCTAAACGATGGACGTCACAAAAGTACCATCTTGTGACTGTTTCCTGATACACTTATACACTTATTTCTTATACTAGCCCAGGCTTCGAACACATTTCAAAAATATATATATAGCATACTAACTGACCCGCCCGCGGCTTCACGCGCATGGTTTTTCAATAAAAACATAACTCTTATTTTATGCAGTCGGGTAAAAAGTAACCGATGTCCCAATCCTGCTCATTAATTATCTATTTGTAGACCAATTCTACCCAAATCGGTTTAGACGTTTAGTCGTGAAAACGTAACAAACAGACAGAGAGACAGAGTTACTTTCAAATTTATAATATTAGTATGGGTCTTGAGTTTATACAAAAATCCCTTAGAATAAAGTACTCTCAGTGTTTCTAGAGTTTTTCCATTTTCCAGGCAATTACACTACTGTATTTCAATTTTCAATTAATTCAAAAAAACATTTAAAAAATTGTCAAATCTGTCCAGCCGTTCTCAAGTGATGCGCTTACCAACGAACACCTTTTCATTTTTATTTATATTGTTTTCATCTTGTTGCAGATTTGGCAGCGATCCGGCAGCTACTAGACAGTGAAACAGGAGGCACCACTTGTCCCAGCTGTAATATGCCCTTTGACAAGGGCAAGAAGAGGAAACTAATTGATACTTGCGGTCATGAGAGGTATGTTCCTACTTGTTCATACTGTAGGGCCTTGCAGAGCCAAATACCAACGGTTAGAGGAAGACAGTCTTTGGAGACAGTTCAAGACCGTTAAAAGCTTTCTATACAAATCTACTATGTCCAGTACCTAGTCTACTGGTTCATGACGAATGTTAAGAAAAAAAAATTATATTCCCTTTTTCTTGCTTTATTTACCAAGTGTACTCGCTCAGGCTTTACAACCATACAAAAATGGGCTTGGTCCTTGACGGGTTAACAGTAAAAAACACTTTGGTTATTTTAAACTGATATTTCGTCCACATATCAGCTGGATTTTTTTTATTTTACCCTATTTACAAATGAATTTTGAAAACAATGACTGATTAAATTCTAGGTGTTACTCGTGCATGTTCAGGAACGAAGCGTGTCCTTTGTGCGCGAGGAACAGCCAGCGGAGGCCTATGGAGCGCTACACGCCGTCCCCTCAGCGCCCTGAGGACTGGCAGTCGCCTATGCGGCTTCCGAAGCCTCCCAAACAGGTTATTAAATCCTAACCTTTTTTTATGTATAAGATGGAGCACGAAGATCTAGAAGACACCTATTCACTCTTGCCTTAAGGTATCCGGAATCCTTCGCGAAAAACAGACGACGGTGAAGTGTATCATACCTTATCTGTACGCTTTAAGAACGTAGAACCAAAACGGAGAGTATGGGTAGTATATTAACTAGGTATGGATGGCAATGAGCCGTGCATTTGCATGTCCTTGAATGGAAAAGGGATAGCGGGAGCTGAAGCTTTGATAAAATATATCCTTCAACCGTAGAAGAAAATTATGAGGGGAAACCAATATATTCTAAAACAAAAATAAATGATTTAATTTTTTATTTAATGTTATATTTACATTTAAAACTAAGTATGGTACCAAAGCCTGTCTAAAAGGAAAAAGCGGGCTCTAAGTAGCCTAGTCCACAACCTATCACTAAACTTTTACTATCGTAAGAATCATCTCCACAATAAACTAAGAAAGGATTGATGGAGAAATACCTACTACAGTAAAGGAAAACATCGTGCAGAAAACAGATAGGTAACTGAAAATCAGTGTTGCTCGTCGAGTAAAATTATTTGCTGAGTTATGATCATTTTGTCACACCGCAATGTTCACATTTTATTATGTTCTTTTTACTATTTATGTTCTTTTGATGTTGTTAATAAGATTTGTGTATGTTCAGTATACAAATAAATGCTATACCTATTTATATGTCCTCTAACCAAAAATCAGACACTTGTTTTGCTTCTATTCCGCCTCGAGTCTACCAGATCTCTTCACGGCACATGTTATTTTATTGTTTGTCTCCGATAATAGACTTTATCGTTTTATTTCAGCAATCCACCAATTTAGTCCAGAGCTGCCCCACCCCACCGCACACAAGGAGAAGATTCTTCCTCAGTCCTAAGTCGTTGCGAAGTCCATTCGGGCAGAGGTCTCGGCATTCACACGACAACCATGTTCCTCTGTCCGGTAAGTTCAATGCTTTAACGTGTACGTCCACTAGATCGGCATCGGATTGGTTATAAATGTATTGGCATTTTGAGTTACAACCGACCATTTTAGACTGTTGGTTGTTGTAAATATTTAAGGATCACACTTGCGAAACTATTGAAAATGTTTGCAATGTTAATAGTGTTTTATATCTCCAACGCATAATAGCCTATTAATGCTGGTGTCATAGGCAAAATTTTTGACAATGTACTTAAATATTTTACTACTATTAGGCCCTGAGGTTTTTAACGATCTAATAAACGCTCATTCAAAATATAAAGCGTGCAATGTGTACGATCGGACGCCAGTCTATTGGACGCACACTTTTATAGTATAGTGGTTACAGACCTGTATTCCATGTTTGCATACTCTTTGCACTTACGTTTCACAACGCGGAACTCGTTCCATTCACTCTTTGCTGGATTAAGTTATAATAGAAATCTCATTCACGAATACCCCTTCTGTTCTTCTAGATTTCTAATGGAGCGAGGATGTGTATTTTTATGGTATATAGAATAATTCAATAAAAAATTGAGGGAATCTAAAAATTTTATGTATTAGTTTTGAGGACTCATTCATTACCAGTATTACGTACATACAGACGTACAGTCTGTACAGAGAAAGTAACGTAAAATATAACCAATTTTTTTTAAATCTTTCTTTGATGATTTCCAACCTTGACAATGGCAAATGGTGAAATACAATGCAATGAAATATAAAGCAAAATCTGACTATACGATCTACTCTAGTTTTTCTACGTTATTTTGTCCTCTTATTGTTTGAAGCTAGGGTTGCCACAATGCCCACCTGGTCTATTAGCGCCTCATCTTTGAGTGACAGTTGCGACAGGGTGCGCCCACGCACCCCCGCCGGATGTACGTAGGGGCTTAGACCGGTCTAGCACATTTGTTAGTCAATGCAAACTAGGGTTGCCAACCCTGCTTTGTTTCATTCTACTTTGTTACGACTTAAGAGTCTAATGTAAAAAAATAAGTAACAACACAGTTAAACAACAGTTAAACAATCACCTTTCATCAAAAATGTATATGATAATTCATGTTTAATATTATCTAATAATACATATTATATTAATTAATTCTTATTATTCTTATGATAAACATTTTAAGGGAAACTAGCAAGGTTTCCTAAACTAAAAAGCTGTCGTTGAGTAAGAAAATAAAACTCCTATTTGATAAAAAATAACGCACGAATATTAAGTATTATGTGTTGCATTACACTATAATTTCGTGCAGTTTTTCTCAAAAACATTTTAAATAATCAAACACGTTAGGAACCCTAATCTAAAACCATAGGTACTTTTGCAACCAGACTGCGAGTCGACTAGATATCGCCCGATCTGTTACATTTTCTATTTCCAATTCATTTCGTGAGTAATTGAAATATCTTTACAGCTGTGTTGGGTAATAAACAAGTACCTACTATATCGTAGGATATGGTATATATTCGCGGCCCTTGCCCCCTGTCTATTCGTAAGCAACGTTTCTATTTGTCGAAATTATATTCCAATTTGCGATTTGTGTCGGTTTTTTGACGCAAACTAATTGATTGTTTTCGCTTTTCGGCAATCATAAACGTGTGTTGAATGAAGTCGCTAACATGGCGTCTTCCGTAGCTTTCCAGTTTTTAATATTTTGCCAAGCCGTTATTGATCGAGCGAAGTGAGATCTCTAAATCAATTTGGGCAAATCGGCGTTGTATATAATATATGTATGTATGCTTGTTTGTCCGAGGATAACTTTCGAAGCGTTGATCCGATTATTGTGAAATTTGATACAAAGGTAGGTAGTGATGGCACAATTTTGGTGTGCCTAAATCAGCTAAAAATGTTGGTGGGTTGTTGAGATATTTGGGTTCAAGAGGGGTAAAAAAAAATGAAAATGAGACTATTAGGTCAAATGAGACGTCAAATGAAAGGTTTTCATTCGTACATTTCGACCCCGTTTTTATTTTTAGTAAAGCTTTTGTAGTTTTTGTGTTATTAGCCATAATAAAAACTATACCTTAACAAAATTCCCAAGGTACACCAGTGATCCCACAGTGCTGTTATTTGGTATGCGTGTAGCTTATGTATCACAAATATAGGCAAAAGTCTGAAATACAGAAAAACTGCAATTTGTACCCCAAAAAAGAATACCAATTTACATGAACTCTCGTTACCTGTAATTTGAACGAAACTGTAGGTCAAGTTAGTTGGTTATTTATTTTGTGGCACTATTTTATTAGTCAAAGATTAAGGCCGGCTTGCACAACAATCCCTAAACTTATTTAGCGACTAAACGTGTTTAAATTTTACGTATTTGTATGATATGACACGTACGTTTTAGACGACTCGCGAGATCTCAGTTCGGGGCGAACCACTAGTAATAAATATAATTTAGGGTCTAAGGAGTTCATGTATGAAAAATGTTCCATTTACGATCAAAGTGAGAACATACTCCATACAAAATAATTTTTCAAACACTCTTTAGCAGTTTATTCTTAAACCATGTAACTAAAAATACACCCGGAAAGATGATGATATAATGTTTGTAAACCACACAAGTTTAATAAAGGTATGTCAAGTATTGTAAGGAGTTGTGGTTCAACAGGCTTACCAGAGGAAGGTCCAAGAAGCGCGGCGTGGCACAGTATGGTCTTCAATAAGATCAGGTCGCTGTGGTCAGCACACTCTTCGGTTCCACAGGGACTCAACCAGTTGACAGGCACGGACAATAATGCAATGTGGACTGTATTCTGATCTATCATAAAGCTTAAATTGACAGGATTTTATATGTATTTACTGAACTGATGCCTTTTCAAAAATTGCCTTCAAAGGTCTTGTTATATCGTGTGTATAGATGTTATTGGATCTCTAAACCATCCAATATTTAGACGATTTCATAGTTATTAATTTTGTCTATATCTAAAAAAATCTATACCAACCTTTTAACAATAAGATCTGGTTAATCTGCGCAATTTCTGAAGAAAAAAACATGTATCGTTATATCTGGTTCAAATTTGATATCTCAATCTTTATGGAGATGACATCTCTATCTCCAGTTTCTGTCTATCGATTAGCAGATCGATCTTAGAATTGATCCATCGGAATTCAGTCCGCATTCTTGCATCCGATCCAGAACGGTCGTCGCTCGGTTTTTATTTGTTTTTGCCTGTTTGCATCCACGTTGTTTATTTTATGGCACAGCTTGGTTATTTGATTTTGCGTGTGTTTTATTTTTGCATTTGTGTGAGATTTCAGAGCACTTAATGTCTATAATATTTTATAACTTTATGTTTGACAGCATTGTCACATTCATCATTAATTGACTGACATGATTGTTATCAATTTTAATTACATTAGCATGGAGTTTAATTGTGCACTTCACACCATAACGAATGTAATGATTTTACAATACCATATTTTACCAATCAATTGATTATTAGAAAAAGTGATTGATTTCAATCATTATTATAAATTCGGGATTTATCACGGCTTATCGGTGTTTCGACCGACAATGTTTCGGTTCAATTCGTGAACCTTCATCAGGGTGGGTGCGATCCCACTCCGAATAACCTCTCGCCTCGCACTGATAAGACGGTACGTGATAAATCCCGTATTCATAAATAACTAGCTGACCCGCTGAACTTCGTACTGCCTTGACATGCATATGACGCGGGCTGCCAATGCACGTACGTCACCCCGGTAGAATTGTCAATCGGCCATCATTAGATGCATCTATGTATGAGAAAATGAATTTTCTTCATAATTTCTTTCTGCGTAAATTTTCCGATATTTTAATAGTTATTCTGCTGTTCGGGGCGGAGACAAATCCAGCAAATCAAAGATCATCAAAATCGGTCGAGCCGTTCTTTATAAATTATACCTAGTTTAAATAGCGAGTACGCTAGGGAAAACGCATAATAAGTCACAAGGTAATGAAAATAGTAGACGAGAACTATGGATATAGAACTAGAATACAAAATAGAAAACAATGGTTTAAACTCCATTATTAAATATAAATAACAAGGTATTGACTATGTTATAAAAACAATCAATTTTAGATAACGTATCACTAACCAAAATAACATACTCCCGTGGGTGGATTCGATTATCAATAATGATACTCAGGATTTACAGGGTTTATAAGATAAATATCTCATAAGATATAACTTTTGAATTGTAAATGTAAATTTGTATGGGATTAGGCAAAGCAACAATCAATAGTATTTTTATAGGCGTTATAAACACGAACATCGTATGGAATTTATGGATCAGTTTAACATTAACAGATGTCAGACTGCGGGTGTAAGTTTGAATTGAATGTTCTGTGACTTACTACGATTTAGCAGAATGGTCTACTTTCAATGAAGGCTTTCAGGAATTTTGTAAATCCTGATTTGTTACAAAAACTGCGTGTTCCGAAGTCTACACAAAAATAAATAATAATAATAAATAAATATTGCTAGACATTTCACACAGCGCTATCTAGCCCCAAACTAAGTAGAGCTTGTACTATGGGAACCAGATAACTGATAGACACTTATATACTTTTTTTTGTAAATACATACTTATTATGTATAGAAAAACTTCCAGGCCCGGAACAAATATCTGTAGATCATGCAAACATTTGTTCCACGGTGGGAATCGAATCCACTACCTCCTGCATCTTAGCCGGCTGTTCGCGCACTGCGCCACGGAGGTCGTCAGGAAAGTTATCTTCTTGATGAATAGACGTCCTACGCTGCGTTTCCAGTGCGAAATCAAAGTTGAATAAATCAATCAATGATTATACCAAATCAATATCAAATAAAATTATAGTTCATAAGTGTTTCGGTCATATCTCGTATTATAAGAAACTAGCTGACCAATACGCAGCTTCGCGTGCGTAGTTTTTCAATAAAACCATTACCCTTCTTCTGCGCAGTTGCGTAAAAAGTAGCTTATGTTACTCAGGGATAATGTAGCATTCTAATGATGATATAATTTTTAAAATCAGACCAGTTTTTGAGTTTATTCGTTACAAACATACAAAAATACTTATCATTCCTCTTTAAAATATGAGTATAGATAACGCACACAGAACTTTTTGTACCCCTACATTCATGCTATTTTCGTAGACGTTGCAGCGCGTTGAAGTCTTTTGTGCGGAGCAATGGTTTTGCAAAATTTGCAAATAGTTTTTTCTAAAAACTTTTACGTTTTTAAAACGTTTTTTCTTAAAAATAGATAGGTATCCATTTGGCATTTTTAGTTACATTGCGGATTATTATCTCAAAAGACGAGTGCTAGGCGGACTTTGGAGATAGTTTATCTACTGGTCAGGCAAGGAGTTTATTTATTTATTTATTTAACAAAATCCACAGCCCTTAATATATAAATTCAAACTATTACTAAGCTTAACTTACGGCCAAAAACGGACTATATATACTATATCTATACTCATATTTTAAAGAGGAATGATTTGTATTTTTGTATGTTTGTAACGAATAAACTCAAAAACTGGTCTGATTTAAAAAAGACGTGACATGTATAATAAATATTGCTGGACATTTTAAGCAGATATTAACAGAGCTTATACAAGGAAACCAGATAACTGAAAAAATATTACATATATGTACTTACATACTTTTTTTTTTTGTAAATACATACTTATAATATATTGAAAAACATCCAGACCCGGAACAAACCGACTGTTCAGCGGGGGGAATCGAACCAGCTATATGCTGCGAATGTCATGATATTTCTATAAACTTTTGGGAAATAGAACATCAAAAATTAGACCGCTATTCTATCTAATTATATACCGTCCCAAAATTGTGAAACTTCTATGGCCCAGTACGATTATACCTAATAAATGACAATGACGTCTTCTACCAAACCTGTAGGAGTCCGAAGGTCCATGTCATAATGGCAGCTAATCGTAAAGTCAGTTGATTTGATTTACGGATCAAGGGCACCGCCCTCAACTCCTGCGCAGGCCTGTGGGCAGCGAGTAGTAGAAAGTGGATTTAATGAACGCCCGTTTGAAATGTTGATGACTTTATTTTGATTGCTATTTACGTAAAGATTTGTGTAGACATTTCAAATTGAAAGGCGTTTAATTGCAATACTGCTAAAATAAATATAATAGAATAATCGTTGGTTAGGTATACGCGCACGCACAAAACTATTATGAAAAACAGTATAGGACATTTGAATATCAGTAGGTCTACTCATATGGAGACCGAAGAGAATGGCTGAAATGAAGATGATGATGAGGACGAGACATGTGTCTTTGTATCAAATTGGAGTTGTTTTCAACATACCTAATTACACTAAAGGAAATCTAATGCATCCGATTCGACGTCTGTTATTTTGCATGCCGTGATAACATTGTACGAACGTCAAAACAAGAAATCAAAAAATATACCTTAATTTATATTGTACTTTATATTTGCTCCAAAACTATATATACTACTATATAATGCTGGAACAATATTTCGGTAGGTTGGTATTCGAATGTTGTATCATTTCGTTCTGTTAATAGTTGGTAGTATTTTGACACCTGTCAAATCTAACCTATTTGATTTCCACGAGTATAAGTTCGGTAAAACTAATCTAAATACAATTTTACTAAGGTGTTTACTGATGGTAGACACGGGTGAAGCCAGATAAACCTTTTTAAATAACCTAAATAGCTTTGTGTGTATGCGCTCTGAAAAATTTAACGACAAATATTATTTCAATTCACAAGACCCTTTTCTTGACCCTTAAGTGAGCAAGAAAGAGCTATTGATATGAAGAACAAATCAGTCCCAAAGGCTAATAAGTTTGGTAACTTAATAGCCAGCTGATGTTGACAAAGTTCTTGAAACTGTAGTAAATAAAGGTTGCCCCAAAGGCTACATTAAGTATACATTTGATCTTAAGGCTATAAACATAAGGATTAAATCAGTTGGCTAGTGTAACCAGAGATCCACACCTGCGGATTTATCGTGAGAACCAAAGTTTTGCCATTCGATACAAGTTTATTTACATCCTAGGCGGGAAAAATAGTTTTTAGATAAACTCGTGTTTACTATTTATTTTCCACTTACATTTGATAACCATCGCCTATAGCAACATATTGCCTCGTAAGTCACGCACCTTAGAAACGTGCCCTACGATGCACTGCCCAGCGTTCATCACCTTAAGGCATACAGGTGTAAAGTCTCATGTGCCTGTAATTCACCAATCACCATATCCTTCAAACCGAAACACAGCAATGCTGCTTGGCGGCAAATATAGGTATGGTGGGAGCACTTCCCCGGGTGAGCCCTTTCACAAGGAACTGTGCTACTCTTGAATTTGAATTGATTTGATTTATCAAACCATGTATTCTTGAGACTTCTTAGGGCTTGTCAATGTCTTTCCAACGGATTAGGTAGAATATAAATAAATAAATAAAATCAATATCGCTGGACATTTCACACAGCGCTATCTAACCCCAAACTAAGCAGAGCTTGTCCTATGGGAACCAGATAACTGATAGAATACTTACATACTTTTTTTTTTTTGTAAATACATACTTATAATATATAGAAAAACACCCAGACACGGAACAAATATCTGTAGATCATGCAAACATTTGTTCCGCGGCGGGAATCGAACCCGCTACGTCCTGCGTCTCAGCCGGCTATACGCCCACTGCGCCACGGAGGCCGTCAAATAAATATGCTGAGATAATTAAATCTTGAGCAATCCTACCCTATCTAAACAAAATTTATTTCCAAATTTTAGAGAACTTTCGTGATTTGAAAATGAAAGTGAAAAATATTTTATTTAGCAACAAAAAGCACACCTTATGACTAATCATTTTAAAACAGATAACTTTTAAGTTAACTTATTATTGAGAGGGCTTAATATCTAAATGGTCAATAGTCAGTGGTCTTCACACTAAGCCAAGCCTGTGTCGTGAAGAACTTGAAATTCTTATTTGGATTATGCAGTTGTTTACACCTCGGACTAATAAATTAATAAACTTAATAAGTACGTATTTATTTTTGAAATAGTATATATAAAAACAGTTTAAAATAGCAATTGAAAACTTATATACTAATAATAACCTAATTTATTTCAGTCATTATTATAAATACGGGATTAATCACATATCAGTGATAAAGTACATAACCTGTCCCAGGCACAAAAGTGGGTGCATTCGTCATCCAGCTAAAATAACTGGGGGTAAAAACCTGTCCCAGGCCAAAAGTGGGTGAATTCATCACCCAGCTAAAATAATCGGGGGTAAAAACCTGTCTCAGGCAAAAAAGTGGGTGTATTCATCGCCCAGCTAAAATAACTGGGGGTAAAAACCTGTCCCAGGCACAAAAGTGGCTGCGTTCTCAACCTAAAATAACTTGCCACTGCTGTATCTTCATTTCTTCAATAGTTATCGACGCTGGGAAAGCAAAGTTATCTAAACGATATTTGGGTCATAAAGAGGTCACCTCACTGACTGACTGTCACCACAAATGGCAAAACAAGCGGCATGGGAATGCTGAGTATGCAACGTGCAAAGTAACGTATATTTATCTCGGTATCATCGACTGACCACAGTTTAGGAGCTTCACTGAGATTCTGAAGAGACCGCAAAATCCTTAGCGAATAAAAAATGGTTTCCGTCCGTTTCTGTGGACGGTTATGTATTTTTTAAAACATCTTGTTTGAAGTATAAGTACTTGTATGCTTCGAAGATACTGTGATCCTAATTGGTCACGGCCCTTCCATTTCGCTGATTGGGATAACTTCGCAACCACTCAAAATTCCAGCCCAAGCAAAAACCTTAGTATGTAATTGGAACAAAAATTCGCACGCCGACATTTTCTCATTCTTCTCAACCTTTATTTATAATTTCTCCCATGCCTACCTTTGCCATTCTTTCCCGAACATTTAAACATTTTGCCGTTGTTTTTACTCTTTCAATCTATCCTTACAAAAACTGTTCCAGTATTATCTTCCCACATATTTGCAGGGATAGACTGGATTGCAAAAACCGCTCCCACGCTCGGGTCTAGATTATAACATACTTTGTATAGATGTAACAAGCGTAGGATATAGATGAATTAATAGTTTGTATGTAGGATGAGGTAATGGTGTGCACGTAGAAAACACAACAGGTTCGGTGTCAATGCCATCTGTAGGTTCGTAAATACATTGTTCAGAAAGATAAGGACTTTTTTTTGGAAAGATATTAGTATGGGGCGAGCAATTGAGCTTTTTATGCGCTTGAAAATAAATGAAAGGATTTGCAAAGTGTTTCAGGGTAATTTGTTTGGTCCAAGAAGTTTGAAGTGTTTTAAAACCTCGAAGAGTTTTACTATATTTTATTTCTATGTTCTCTTCGAGAGTTTAGGTAGCTTCATTAAATAGAGTCATAAACGTCGTTAATTGGCCATCGACCACAATTGAGCGATGATGTCACTAGTTTCACATGCATTGGACACATTGTCCCGGCAGGATACGGTCATCACCGGTCACTGTATGTGGTATTTTTTCAACAAAAAGCAGAAAAAGCCGTTTTCTTGTCTGACCTCGATTGACTTTCAAGGCATTTTGCCAACAAACCAGCTTGAATACAAAGGTTTATTGAGTTCTTCAAATAACTCCGCGTTTTGTTTATTTTTTTTATTTATGCGTCCTGAAGATGGAACAATTCTATGACCCACCTGATGTTAAGTGGTAACTATCGCCTATAACAAAGTACTACCTCGTATCTCTTTAAATAATTTGATAAAATTCTTTAACTACAGTTAAAACCGGATCAGCAAGCTAAAGTAGTTAAGCTAAGTTACTTTAAAAGAGGAATCCTTTGTATTACACTCAGCACAAATCTTCGAAGGTTTTTTGAGCAGGTATGTGTTTTAAAAGAAAATAAATAAAAACAAAAAAAGTGGCAATCAGGGCACATAATTATCTCGAAGATCTGACGGACGTTGGGGCAGAAAGGTTCTCGAGTGGAGACCACGCACTGGAAAGCGCAGCGTAAGACGCCCACATTACATGCGAGTATGAATCTTAAAAGACTGTGAAATTGGCTTTCATTAGGAGTTACTTAGGTTAGTTAGTTAGATTCATTGTTAGTGAAAACGGGAGTAAGTATCTGTTTCTTATAGTGCCTTTTTCGCAATTTACCTTACTTGAAAAAAGTTAAACTTATATTAGAAAGGAGACGAAAATAAACACCGATAATGTTCAATTTACTATTTTTAGAACCCCAATTTACACCAGTAGTGTTTATACTCCAAAACATGGCACCTGTAACTATAAACCATTATCCGACTCAATAAACATGGTCGAAAGTAACACGATATACAACTATTAGTTGGGGTCCACAGCACCCCAACGGAAGTCGTAATACCCCTGACCATAGTAATGGTTTATGACGTGGGAATTACCCGATCCTGTTCGGTTGGATAGTTTATAACCTTTACCGCCAGCAAGTGCAAGATCCTATTTTATTTCGACTGTATATATCACTTTTATAATCATACTAGCTGACCCACCATCGCGGCTTCACATTTATGGTATTTAAATTAAAACATTATCCTCCTTTTGCGCACTTGGGTAAAAAGTATGTCCTTCCTCAGGATATAATCTCTAAAAATCTCCTTGCCAAATTTAATTACGATCCGTTCAGCCGTTTAGTCATGAAAATGTAACAAACAAACGGTTACTTTCGCAGTTGTATGTATTATACATATTAACCTTCCTCTTGAATCACTCTATCTATTGCTGAAAACTACATTAAAATCCGTTAATTAGTTTAAAAGATCTAAGGTAACAGACAGCGGAAGCGACCTCATCTTATACTATGTAAAGGTAAAGCTGTAGGCAATAGAGCATTTTTCCTTAACTCTTCTGTTCCATGTCTTTCAGATGATTGTTATAGCATTCGACACCTTCTAATTTGTTCATATAGATCCTGTCTATCGAAATTTTGTCTGGAAGAGATCGCTTTTTGCGATAAGGCCGCCCATTGTTTGCCAAAGGAACAAATATTTGAATGATCTACAGATATTTGTTCCCGATCCGGGTGTTTATTATAAGTACCTATATATTTACAAAATATATTCCCATCGTACAAGCTTAGCTTATTTTGGAGCTGGATAGCGTGGTGTGAAATGTTCAGCATCTATATTTATTTATTACACCTAAGATTTAAAAGTGTATTTTGTTTTATTTTTTTATGTTTAATGGTGTGCAATAAAGATATACCTTATCTTAAACGGCGTTTACACATTCGTGCTCATTGCAATGCACGCGTAGACAGGCCAACTTGGGGTTCATAAACATATTATTAAACAGGCGTTCAACTAAGTTATAAGGCTAAGTGGCGAACAAAGAAGAGTGGCGAGGGGTAGTTAAGCGCGCCACAACCCAGAGTGATCGAGATAAGGCTAAATATACAGCTAACACAGGCAAACTTACGAGTAGCTAAGTGGCACGATGCTAAGTTTTAGTTCCAAAACCTTGGTCGCAAAAGTCATTTGCAGTGGGTATCAAACACCCACTACCAGGTGTCAGTCACCCACTATACAGTTGTATTGAAATTGTCACCATCTGGTCAAATTAAGGTAATAAGTAATGTTTTTTATACATTGGTAAACTTGATTTAAATGGTATCTTCGGGAGAACCTAGATTTTACTTAAGTTATGAAAATGGGCAGTTTGAATACACAGCAGGTACAGTCAACTACAAAGATAATAAAAAAAATATGTTTGAAGCCCAAAATAACCAAAGTTTTGATTTACATAGTTCAAGAATGAAAATTACACAGACATTTTATACCGTTACATAATAATTCTCAGATAAGTACCAATAAAGGTATATTATTATGGACCAGCCTTGACCATGCTCATTTATAAGGCAGGTTGTTACAATTGAGTAGCCCCGGCATTTGGAACCGAGCCGAATACAATAAGTAGGATGGAGACGTCCTGTGTTATGGTCGACTTTTTATACGACTGTTATAGCGGAAGACAGTTATTGATTGCGTTTTTTTAGTTTGTTAGGATGTTATCATTATTGGTTGATCTGTAAAACCTACCCTAAAACCTGTAACTTCCTGTAAAATTGCTGAATATTTTGAAGTACATATATATTTTTGGAGGCCTTTGATCTGCAGCGGGGTCATACAGGCTAGTTAGAATAGATATGAGTACCTATTCGTAAATTTGTTAGTAAATTTTTGAGGTTTAAAAACTGCAAATTTACATACAAACAATCTGAAGATACCTTATACCGCATCTGGTGGCATGTTGCAGTAGGGTAAAGGACACAGGCAGTATCTGGGGCAGAATTTTTGGATTTTTAGGAACAAATTTTTGCATGATGAAAATCTACAGATATTTGTTCCGGGTCTGGATGTTATCCGATATAATTATTGACAAAACGAAAGGTATGTAGGCTTGCTAGCATTAAATTCGCCTATGTACAGATCTACGTATTTTTGCGCAATAAAGAATTTTTCAATTAAATTTTTCAATATATAAGTATTATATCAGTTATCTGGTTCCCATAGTACAAGCTCTGCTTAGTCTGGGGCTAGATAGCGTTGTGTGAAATGTCCAGCAATATTTATATTTATATTGAAATTGTATGCTTCGGATTAAGCACGTTATACGAAAGGGAATTGTGAACAGTTTTTTGAATATGAACAAACTTTACAGAAACCGGTATTTTACATTGAAGAAGTACTTATTATAAAAATATGTTACTTTGGAGAAAATTCAGTTTATCTTGTGTTATATTGCACGGTTTGTTCATTTGCCTAATTCATGCTCGCAGTCTATGTAGATACGTACATCTTAAATACGTCTATGAGTTTCATACATTTTTAATCTTATTAATTGTGAATTGAAACTTTTTCATCTTTTTTTAGATGATGAAGGAGGTCACATCAAGCAGGCTGGCTACGAGTCCAGGCGGCAGAATGACCTGTACATGCGTCTGGGCCTGCTTCTGGGAGAGAGACGAGGGTCCAGAAGTAAATCTAGAGAGAGTTCTACATCTCTCGCTTCTCTTGATGCTCATACACTTGCATCCCATAATACCAGTCCAGTAAGTATTTAGACAGAAAGATTTTCAAGACTGCAAAGCGCAGCATAGAACGGCTCAAAATATTACGGGGGATCTAGAAAGACAGCATAATAAAGGTTGATGGAAGCTGATGATGCAGGCCGCACTGGAATTTGTAGGCCTATGTTCAACAATGGTTATATTATATATATTATGATAAAGCTCTTTAATGCCAGTAGGATTATATTTAGTTACTTAGTAAGTGTACTTAGCCGTGTAGAGAACAATAAAAACCTTTAGGGCATGCCATAAGCCTAATGTGGATCTTAGACATTGTATCCCAAAGTTTCTGGATCGACAAGTATCTAGGAAGTATTTCCACTAACGTAATTTCATCAGATTGGCAACACAAAACCCTACATCTAGTATTTAGAACCACTATCTGACAGGTCCGGAGAGTCCAACTGGAGCAGAATAAAAGATGGTTGGCACAAGTGAAGAGTAACCTATGTTCAATGGAAAGATAAGATATGTACTACACTTGATGATGGTTATTTAATTTATTAATGTTAATGTGGTTATTTACTTAATGTTTGCAGTCAAAATGATCTTCGTTCCTTCTAAGCCAAGTGTTTCGTTTTTCCAGGTGTCCACCCTAACTGGTTCGTCAGAGGTAGATGCCGCGACTCCCCTCGGCAGAGACTCCTTAGGGTCTCTAGCGTCAATGAGTTTGTCTGCTGCCAGCAACTGCTCGTCTTCCAGTCCTGGGAGCAGGCGGCATTCTGTTAATGGTGAGTGCATCAACTTTTCAGATCCCGTTTAAATTTAACAGATTACTTCGTAACATTTTCACAGACTATAAAAATAGTATTTATAATTAATATGTGCTATGCGCTCCTAAATTCGTGATTCTGGATTAAAGTTATTGAATTCATCACAAATAAATACTAACCTGCCCAAGTTATGGTCTCAATCTGGAGAATTACATTTCTTCTGTAACATTGTAATAAAGTAATTTATATTCTATTTAAGTATGAATAAATATATAGAAAACGTCTTAGAGAATTCCTGGCTCCAAAGTGAAAAAGTATTTTAAGTAAAATTTCAACAGTTTTCTAACCTGACCTTCTTCCTCCAGCATTACAGGGTGGAAGATCAGAGGAGCTGACTCGAATGTCCAGCGGTTTCTTCAAGACTCGGAAGACAGCGGCGCGACGATCAGCTCGAGTCAGCAACAAACAATCTTCCACATCATCAGAACTCAAGAAAGGTATGTTCAACATTAGCAGTAGTAGTAAAGACACAAGACTACTCACATTTATATCCAATGGAGGGTACAATGCCACGCCTTTGCGTAGCATATTCTAGGTTAAAAGGGGCCTAAAAGCATTGCAGCTATTAGCATCAGGTGGGCCACCGGACAGTTCCGTACCTTATCAAAAGATTGAATCAGTTTCAACAATGCTACTGGGGTTCTAAAAATCACAAACATAATACGAAAATTACGTTTTTCCAGTTCATCATCCATCACCACAACTGACACTTCGACCGCTGTTTTTCGAGGTGCCTTCATCAGACAACCAGGGCTACTTCGCAGGACGACAGTGGCTTATGAGGGATATGGAGAAGGCCTTGGAATCGAGTCCTGCCGGTTAGTATAGACACTGAAAGTTTTCAAATTCTTACAGAAAATCTTGTAGATTTAAAGTCAAAGAGCCGTATATTATTAAAAAACAACTTAACTGTTTAGTTTTCTCTCATTGTTGCAGGTATCCTTATATCAGGATATCCCGGAACTGGTAAAACAGCCCTTATCCTTCAACTAGTAGAATACTCCTGCTTTGGTCGTAAGAGGAACTACGAGTACGAAGAGTTGCGCGAACAGTCGGACATCAGAGAGCTACTACCTGAGGAGATGACTGCTGGAATGTTCACCCATCTGGCAAGCCATGTCGTCGCTTATCATTTCTGTCAAGTAAGTAAAGCCTTCACTGGTGACTACGAACTAGAAGAAGAAGACCGATACATTGTAATTTTCGCAAAAGATTTGTGGGTGGAAAGCTCTATAATATACTGTTCACCCTAGGATTCTCTGAACCCTATGTCCAGCAGATGATGTCTTCCGACTGATACCGATAATGATCATGAAGTCATAATGTAGCTGTATAAACTAGATGGAACATCTTAAAATAGCTTGTGCAACAACGGCCGAAAAAAAAAATAGTGATTCATAAAAGCTTTATGATTTAACTAACACCGGATTTCTTTTACAGGCCGATAACAACAGCACATGCCTGGTGGGAGAATTTGTCCATTCCTTAGCAGCCCAGCTCTGCCAAGCTCCGAGACTGCAATCCTACAGGGAATACCTACTTAGCGAACCACATCTACTCGCCTCCCTGTCTCTGAAGGAATGTGTTGCTGACGCAGACTTGGCTTTCATGAGAGGAGTCATTGAACCATTGGTATTCTTGAGGAGAAATGGAAGCATAGATTCAAGCAACAGCATCATATTAGTTGATGGCCTCTGTGAAGCGGAGTACCATAGACCAGATCATGGTCATACCATAGCCTCGTTCTTAGCAAGACACGTGGCCGAGATGCCTTCGTGGCTCAAAGTTGTTGGGACAGTCAGAACACAATTTCTTGAACTGACGAAGCAATTACCCTATGCGAGATTGAGTCTCGATGAATCTGATAACGTGAATAAGGATTTGCTGGAATATTTCAACGAAAGAGTCCAAGCTGCTCCGATAATAGAGACGAATATAAAATGTTCGACGGGAAAGACTGAAGGTGTCCACAATTCAGTGATGAAGTTCGCACAATACGTGCTACACTTGAGCCAAGGCTCGTTTTTGTTCCTAAAATTAATATTAGATTTATTAGAGAAGAGCCACATCGTCGTCAAATCTACGAATTACAAAGTGGTTCCGATATCCTTGGCGCAGATCTTTTTGCTGCAGTTTAATTTAAGATTCCCAACTGTACAATCTTTCGAGAAAGTGACGCACATTCTTAGCGTCTGCTTAGCGGCTCTGTATCCTCTAACTCTGGTAGAGATATACTACTCCGTGAATGCGTTACTCGTCAATCATTTCCTTCCTTGGGAAGAGTTCTGCCACCGATTCGAAAGTCTCGCAGATTTCCTCGTTAAGCGAATGGACAACACCTACATGTTCTTCCACCCATCGTTCAGGGAATGGTTGATCCGACGGGATGACAATGAAAGTTCCAAATTCATGTGCGATTTAAGAGCCGGCCACTGCGGAATTGCCTTCCGATTATCCAGAGTCCAGGCACCATTGGACAGTGAAAAGTCTATGGAATTGGGACATCATATTCTTAAAGCTCATATGTACAGAAACTTGGGACCAGCTCAATTGGGGCTGTGTCCAAGAGATCTTCAAGCAGCAATGGTCGCGACGAGTTCGTCCAATGTTGGTGAAGCAATCGCCAACTTAAGGAACATTTACACACCGAATGTCAAAGTTTCACGACTGATGTTATTAGCTGGCGGATCAGCCAATCAGATAACTGAATGCCTAGGACATGCTCCACTGCTATGTATGTATGCTTATCAAGGGATCCTCTCAATGGTGGCTCTTCTACTGGAGTTTGGAGCTGATTTAGAGATGGCCAACTCACAAGGCTGTACTGCTTTGTCATTGGCGTGTCAGAGAGGACATACAGATGTGGCCAGGAGGCTTATTGCTGCAGGTATATAGTCAAACTTCTTTCAAATACTTAATTTATCTTCTACAATATTCTTGGAACCCTTACTGTACCAGATACCGTAAATTTATAACGAAAGTCTTATTTTTCGTCTCTAGGTGCATCACTTAGCCATACTGACACAGCAGAGCAGACGCCTCTAGTTCACGCCGCCAAGAACGGCCATCGGGACACCGTAATCTATCTTCTCGGCTGTCAAACAGGACGGGATGATAGAAATCCCCTGGATAGCGATGATGGCAGTATAGAACAACTAGTGCCAGGTTCCAGACATGCTTTAATAGCGGCTGCGCAGAATGGGCACTTGGATATCGTGGAGTATCTTTTAGATACTGCTGAGCTGATCGTAAGTATTGTAGCCTTGTTTTGATTTTCTTTTGGAAAGGTATAAAATTATGCAGGAAAGATAATTAATTGAGGTGAGGCTCAATGTTTTGTACAGACCACAAAACTTTGAGCTAAATCACCTCACTTTTAGAACCACCTAATTATCTTTCCTACATCATGCTGTCCATATCTTGGAAATCATCATCATCATACACTGCTGGACATAGCTCTGCTACCTCTCCCAATTTCTGCCCACCGCCTTTCTTAAGTCATCTCGCTTCACCTAGCCGGGAAGCGCCCCACACTACGTTTGCCAAGACGCGGTCTTAACTCTTGAACTCGTTTACCTCAACGGTTTTCGGTTCTATATCTCGGGAATAGCAGTTCAAAAATGTTATTCTTTTTAGCCGGACGGAATCTGCTCAGTCACAGGCGAGACTGCCCTTACCGCTGCCTGTTCCACTGGTAACGCAGCCATCGCAGACGCCTTACTCATCCGAGGCGCAACCCCCTACTCCCTCAACGCACGACAGATGTCTCCTCTAGCATTGGCAGCTAAGAATGGCAGGACAGCATTAGTGTTGAGGTTATTGGAGTCAGGAGCTGATGTGATGGGGTCGAGTGGGAAAAGTCCGCTAATTTTGGCGGCGGCGGAGGGGCATGCTGATGTGGTGGAAATGCTGTTAGATCATGGTGAGTTATTGACACGAATATCTTTGCAGACTTTTCTTCATTTAACGTTATACTTTAAAAGATTTAAAATGTATTGGACTTAATTCACATAGCGTCAAACCATGTCGCCATTAATGCGTACTTACATAATCAAACATTTTTTGTGTTAGGTGCGGACCCAGATGCGGTAGACAGTGATGGAGTATCACCACTGGGCTGGTCGTGCCTAAGATCAAGGATTCCGACTATGATAGTTTTGTTGGACAGAGGAGCAAATATCGGTGAGTATTTACATCGGGACCAATTGATATGGCCTCCATAATTCAATAGTATAAAAGTTTAGGATATTGTTATAGAAGAACATAATAATAGAGGAAATAGAAAAAAAAGAATGCCTACACGCCCAGCTGTAAGTGATTTGATCTGATCATGATGGATCTGAAATTCATGAGAGCTAAAAAGATAGTACTGGTGGCGAAGCGTTCATAGATTTTCTAACCCCAATTAAAGCAACTTTGTACTAAACATAGATGTTTTGTTTTTATAGATCAACCTGACGGCAGCGGCCGGACGCCATTAGGTCTCGCTTGTGGTGGCCCTTCTGACCTGGTGGACATTCTGTTAGAAAGAGGAGCTTCTTTGGAAAGAGTCGACCATAGTGGACTCAGGCCTTTGGACCGGGCTATTGGACAGAGGAATGTTCCCGTAAGTATTTATAGCTTATGATAATAACTTAAAGCATTGTCTGTATTACTCTAAGGATTTGCTCAGCAATACAGTTCACACAATTACCATTACAAAACCGATGCTCATTCTAACAAATACAAGAAGTAATACAGGAGTGTAAAGGATAAATAATATATTAAACTTCTACATTTCAGGTCGTGAATTGTTTCTTGAGGAAAGGCGCAAAACTAGGTCCCACCACGTGGGTCATGGCATCAGGCAAACCAGAGTTCATGTAAGTTTTCCTTTAACCATTTTCCACCAACTACCATAACTGTTGCTGATGTGAAAAACTTAACCTGATGTTAAGACGACCAAACCATACCCCCTCATGGGTGAAGAAAAACATATTTATCAATCCGAATAATATTATTTCATATGGAAGGAAACAAGAAAAGCTTTAGGCAATAAAAAGCTATGACAAAATAACAGTCTTGAGCTACATATCCACTGTTTTTACTTCTGTTCTTTCGTGATATTACCATTTAGGAGGAATCTAAGAAATCCTTTAATTTCCAGGCTAATACTCCTCAACAAACTCCTAGAAGACGGGAACATGTTATACCGACGGAACCGCCCATCAGAAGCCGCCCACCGCTACCAATATGCACTGAAGAAGATTAATCCTCTAATTAGCGATGAAGGAGTAACCACGCCATCAACTCAGCCGGTGCCGCAGGAACATGTGTCAGCGTTTGTGCAGTTGAAGACGAATTTACTGCTGAACATGTCGAGATCCAAGCGAAAGCTTAACGTAAGTTAATGTAGCTTAAGTTTTGAATTGCTGATCAGTATAGCACCGCATAGGTTATGTCTCTTAAAGCATTTGCAGCGGATTTGTACACTCTACATAAAGTCTCTTTTCTTATAAGTTAAGTGCATCATAAACGTTATTTACTAGAACTTTAGGAATATAATACTTTTGCTTACTAAACCGTCAAGGATCACGCCAATACATTTTGTATGACAGTGATGGCTGAGCGATTAAATAAGTTCATTAAATAATAGGTACAAAGACAAGATAAATTAGCAAAATTATTGATAAAGGAGTCGTTATAGCGTATCATATTATTTATTTATATTTCCGACATTTCGATTGTGTCGCAACAAACGTGGTCAGACTGAACCCCTAAAATTGAGAAGTCCATACTAAATATTTCTTCATTTAATTTCAGGAACCATCAGAGGCGTTGGACCTCGCTGCCCGCGCGTCTATACTACGGCCAAACGCCTTCGAATGCGCATACGCAATGGCCCGAGCCATCTTAGCTCTAAACAAGCCCTCAGAAGCTCTACCCCACGCTAGAAGAGCGTTACTCCTCGCTCCTACGACTGACTTCTCCGCAGTTAGAACATTGAAAGCGTTGCAACAAGAGATTCTGACAAGGATCAACGCTGGGTCCCATTCTCTTAATGGTGATACGCGATCCATGAGAAATTATGATAGCATCAGCTTGAATATGCCTTGAAAGGATTTTTCTAACATCTGACTTGTTTGTTGTAAGAACTTTGAAGGCCTTGCAACAGGGAATATCGCTAGATCCCATTCTCTAAACAATCTATGAAAAACCATGATAGGTCGTAATTTAAGCTGCAATATGCCCTTATAGGAATGAAGTATTACTGTATGATAGAAGTATTTTTGTTGAGCAAAAATTTTTGTCATCTTCAGTTCTCTTTAACGAACGAACGAACAGCTTTATTAACTTTTTTATGTGTATAATATGAATGCAATCACAATTATTATTTCTACTGCGATATTTTATGTTTTTAAGGTTTTTATCTATGGTTTGAAATTATATTGTAGATAGTTTTATGTTGAGCTTGCAATGTTTTATTGTATGTGATGAAATGACATTTAATTTTATGTAAATATGTTACTGGCAACATTTAGCTGTACATGCTGGTATTAATGAGTTTTTATGCCCTCGAATATCATTTTTAGTAACTTGCCATTTAAAATTCATGACAGATAAGGACTATTTTAAGAATTGGTGCCTTCATTTATTTACGTTTGCAATATTTTGTTCGTTTAAGAATTTTGAGTTAAACTCATGTGCCCATTTTTCTTGCTATTTTAATTTATTTGGAATTGAGTTGAAATTCTTATGTTTGTGTTGGATGTATCCATAAAAAATATACAGAGTGAGTATTTAGTTATACGTTATTTATTATAAATCCATGTAATCGTTTTGATAAGTACAAAAATGTCTAACTAAAAAACCTGATGCAATATTTTTGGAGAAAAACAGACCAAAACACAAAAAAAAATTTGAAGACTGATTGGTGACATTACAAATTGGACATTTACTTATAGCTATAGGAAATAGGAGTATTTTAAGTACAATAGTTACTGTGACAGTACATTTAATTATTATTTTAAATACACTTTTCATATTGCTTCGAAAACTGTGTTTTATTTCTAACTGTGTTTATATGGGTTTGGTAGAAGGCGTAGTTGAAATATTAGGAATATGAGCATCGGCTATTTCGTTATGCAAACCAAATGAACTTCTTAGTACCCCATCATTCAAATACGGTCTAAAAGCCAAATTATTTTGGGGAACTCTCATATAAACTGGTAGAAATATATGTGTTTTCTCCACTTTTGGTTTGACATCTATTACTTGAACTTTTGGTACGTAAACTGAGCTTAAAAGTCCGTAATCATAGATAGGATTTTTGACTACTTTAGTTTGTTTTGGGTGTGCGATTTGGGCGAGGTTAGGGGTTGGGGGGAAGAAAACGTGATGGAAGTGTTTGAGGACCTGTGCTGTGTGATCTTTGGTCGCGTTCTTGTCACTGGCTGGTGTGTTGGTGATGGCGGAGAAGATTTGCGTACATTGAGGGCTGGTGACCCGTTTTGAAACTGGGCACGTCTGGAATATAATGTCAAAGAAATTAATTGCAAACAAACTGGCGATATTGCATACTGTGGAGTATCGGTCTCAGTGGACCCAGCAGTGGGCAGCTATAGATTGATGATAATGACTATGACCATCACTAGTTGCCATCTTCAGAACAGTTATTTTGTTATCTTATTTTTTATACAACTCCAAGCCATTTGAAGTAGATCGTGATTGAAATATGGAACAATTAATTGTACTTTCCTGCACCTGATAGTCCATTAACTATCTCCAGTGGTAAAGTATACGAAGCCAAGTAAATATTTATGCTTACTGATGTGTATTCTCATGTAAATGAATTTATTCTTTATGAGAAATAATTTTAAACCTGAATAATAGTATAATTCATAGCTAAAATCAGAGCATTTAGTTCAATAGCTCGAAGAGCTTTTGGTCTGTGAGGCAGAAAGGTTCTAGAGTGGAGACCACGAACTGGAAAGCGCAGCGTAGGACCCCCATTAGATGGAAAGACGACCTGATAAAGGTTGCTGGGGGCCGTTGGGTTAACCACTCGCAGGTAGGTCGCTCTGGAAGTCTATAGGGAAGGCCTAAGGCGGAAATGATGATGATGAAGGGTTCAACATAAACTTACCATCAACATAGTATCAACAACGTTCAATAGTTTCTTAGCTGAGTTGCAATGTTCTCCATACAATGGACTGTTTGTGAAAGCGCTCAAGTAAACTTCCTGTAAGGTCGACCATTCCTTCATATCGGTGAGGCGACGAATCCTGTCCTTCAATTGGAAGTAATCCATGAAGCCGTATTTGTTTAGAACGCCTATTTTTGACATCACACAGCTTGTTGATGGTGTTAAATCATGGCACTGAAAATTAAAAAAATATATACAACCTGTTTTGTTATGTACGACATTAATTTAAAACACACATCCGGAATCGTATTAACTGATTTGAAAGATGGGTTTAATACTGGTAGCTTGAATATTTATCCAGTAATAGACACATTTCCAATAAACAATTTTTAACGTAAATCAACACCGCCTTCGCGACGATGCCGCTTAGTCAGTTTAACAGGTACCTACTTATATGATGCATAAATATGATTTGTTTTCCTATTTCTTACAGGCTGTTTCATTAATATTTTAAGACTTGATATTAGGTTATTAAAAAATTTAAAATTTTTTGTTAAAAAAAAAACTATTTTACAAACCCATTAGCCCTCATTAATTTTCATTTAATGTCGTACATAACAAAACACATAGTATATACTATAGTACGTAGTATATACATATAAACAGGCGACCTTATCGTTGAAAGAAAATTTTCTCAGCCAACCTTTGGATGGACAGTAATGTGCAAAACAGTAACAGATTTGCCCCAATATTAAAAATCACAAACAAACAAAATCACAGAGATGTTTGAATAAGACTATGAAAAGAACCAGAATCAAATTCAAATATAACTTGCGTTCCGTTTCACGCAACAAAAAGTTAGAAACACGAAGATAAAAATTATTTGGAATAAAAACTTTTTGTCCACAAAACTTCATCGCTCGAAAAACTCGGCGCCATTGAAATTAAAAATAGACTGTTTTTTTTAATCATTTTATAAATGGCCAGTATTGCCATCGTTGATAATATTCTCCTTTGTGAGAAGCAAAAAGTTTTTATTCGATTTTCGTAAGAGTGCTATACCTCTAAATACATTTATTAAATCTTACCTTATGTTTCCAAGAAGCAAAGCTGTATTTCTTGGGTTGAGTCACCGTTTGTACAACTTGTTCAACACGATTCAGAGAATTCAGTCCACATTCTGTAAGGATACTCCTTTCCACCAACTCTGGTAGAACGCAGGGGCTGCGACGATTTTTCTATAGACAATTTTTTTTTTATATATTTTTTAGTCGACCTGCGACGATGAATCACAAACCTTTTACAGAAAGCCTTATCTAAATCGGTCAACCCGTTTTGGTTGGGAAAATTACTTTTTTACACAAATAACCTCAAACCCTAATACACCCACGACAGAACTGAGGTATATACACCTCAGGGTGTATACACCTCAGTTCTGTCGTGGGTTAAAAATTGCATATAGCACTCAGGGAAAGTGTAGCTTTCTATCAGTGAAAGAATTTTCAAAATCGGTTCAGTAGTTCCGTAGGTTACCCCCTATATCCAAACAAACAAACTCACCAACTTTACCTCTTTTTTGACCAAGCGAGCGAAGCGTCTCAGTTTCTAGACTGGCCAAAAATGCTTTTGTCTGGCTGTCCGCCTGTCTGTTCTCGCCTGCAGGTCGCATTTTTCAGCCGATTTTGACGAAAATTAGCACACAAGTTCCTTGATTTATTTAAATTTTTAGACGATCGCAACTTTTGATTGGGGGGAAAATAGTGGGGGAAAGGGAGGAAGTTTGCTGTAGCGTTATTTATCGACGGAATTCAATCAAATTTGAAAGGCACACTAAGGAGTTCATTCTACATAAGATGTTGCGAATAAAAATCCAAAAGGGGGGAGTGGAGGGGGAAGAGAGGGGAAGTTTGGTGTAACGTTATATATGGACGGATTCCAATTGTATTACATAGGTAAAAATGGAAAATTCAAGCACCTGAAATTCGATTTAAAATTGGACTTTCTTCGTTCATTTTGTTGCGCAAATTACTTTTTGAATTTGGGACGCGAGGTCTACTGTTCTCACAGAACCCTTAGTAATAATAGTAAAGATGTTGTTAATTGGTAACTCACGGGTCTGGATTTAGACGAACTGATTTGGCATACTCTGTCGTCTTGCGAATGTCTGTAAAGAGTAACACTTGTAATTAGTTTTCATAACATAACATAATCTCCTGAGTGGCGCTGTGGGTGAAAAGACGGCTGAAGAGGGTTCAAGGTTCGATATTACATGAAAACACGGGTAGGACTAATGGCTAGTATTGTTGAAATTGGTTTTTTCAAATTAATTAATATCAAGTCCTAAAAAACCAATGAAACAGCCTGTATAGGTAAACAAATCATATTCAGTCATCATGTAAGTAGGTACCTGCGGCAAGGCGCCGCCGATTTACATTAAAAATTGTTTATTGGAAATGTATCGATTACTGGATAAATATTCAAGCTACCGGTATTAAACCCATCTCTAAAATCAGTCAATACGATTCCGGATGTGTGTTTTGAATTAATGTCATAACAAAACAGGTATATCATTTTTCTGTATGTGTCACTGAACTCCTAAACGGCTGGACCGATTTTGATGATGTTTTGTGTGTTTGAGTGGGTTTCTGGATAGTTTAGATTCACAATTAGACCTGGTAGGTGGCGCTGTTGTCGAAATGCAGAACATTGCGGATGAAGTCACGGGCATACAAATAGTATCACACTAATATTATAAATGCGAAAGTTTGGATGTTTCTTTATTTATTTCTTTGTTTGGCTGTTACTCAATCCCGTCGTATGTACGTTTTCGATGAAATTTAGTATGTACGTAAATTATAACCTGGATAAACAATTAGGCTACTTTTTATTGACAAACCACGTGTGCGAAGCCGCGGGCGGAAGCTAGTATAATAATATTTTTTTATCAAATTGTGGTATACGTACTTGCAAGCATCATGTTTTGGCGCGGACTCACTGACGGGGCAATTCTGTAAATATAAAGACAAAATTAAGAACTTGACAATCTATTGAAAGAGCTAACCAATACATCAATACGGCAAGCCTCATCGTTAGCCATATTTAAATCTTTTTTATACAAGAATATACACTTAAGTATTAAATTATATTCGTATTTTGGTATTAGACGCACTCTCTTCATAAATAATTTAGCCATAAATGTACCTACACCTACACTAAGATAATGGTCGGGCCATTATCTTAGTTATAACAAAATTCTCTCCATCCACAGGTTGTCTGGAAGAGATCGCTCCTAAGCGATAAGACCGCCCATTGTTTTGCTACTATTTGCTTTGTGTTTTCTATTTTGTATGTAATCTTTTGTTCTTCAATAAAATATTTTTATTACAATCATTCAAATTCAACTAAAGTTGCGTTTAAAATACTTCTAGATGGCGCCACTTGTATGTGCAATAAAATGTTATCATCAACGTATCAGCCATAGGGCGTCCCGCTGCTGAACATTGGCGTCCCCCATACATTTTCAAAACGTATGATCTTATGCGGCCTTCACCCAGCAATCTTTACCGTGCATCTTAGCAACCAAATAATCTTAATGGTTCGCCCTGAATCTCGCGAGTCTCCCATAAAAACAAAAATACATTATTTGTAATCTTTGACTAAAATAGTGCCACGAAATGCATAACCATATAACTTGACTTACAGTTTCATTCAAATTACAGGTGACGAGATTTCATGTTAATTGGTTAGACTTTTTTGGGGTAGAAATTGTAGTTATTCTGGATTTCAGACTTTTTCCTATATTTGTAGCACTACGAATACCAAATTTCAGTTCTATGAATTTCGTCACAGTTCAGTTTCTATTCTAAAAATAAAAACGGGGTCGAAATGTACTCACAAAGACCTTTTATTAGAAGTGCCATTTAAAACGCTTCGATAGTTATCCTCGGACAAACAAACATACATACAACGCCGATTTGCCCAAGTTGATTTGGAGATCTCGCTTCGCTCGATCAATTAGTCAACAAATTGTTTAAAAGTTATGTAAATCTAATTGTTCGTTCCAAAATAAAAAATGAAAAACACTGTGTATGTACGCACTTACGAAGTTATACTTATTTTGCGTGAATAAATAGACAACCACATATTTGCGTCAACCACTTTGAACACATTTTAAGAGTAGTAGAGTTCTTGCGAAAGGTCTCGCCCGGGGGAGTACTACCACCATACCTAGTTCTACCGCCAAGCAGCATTGCTGTGTTTCGGTGTGAAGGGTATGATTGCCGGTGAAATTGCACATAAGGCTTTACACCTGTATGGCTCAATTTGATGCACGCAGGTCAGTGCATCTTAGGACACGTTTATCGTGACCTACGACGCACTCTTTTGTTATGCGATGGTTACCACTTAAAATCGGGTGGGACATACATATACTTGTTCAAACAACTTAAAACACTCGCAAGCCATCAATTTGGTAAAACAAATTGGGTCTTTACCACAAATAAATTTAAACACTGTTTAGCGCGTGCTTAAAATAAATTATATACAAAAATTGGTAAGGATTTTTTTAAACTCAAGTTGCTTAACTTTTTTGGAGTAACAAGGATTGAGTTTAAAGCATAATTTCTCACCTCACTCAGTACATCGAAAGTACACGCCAACACTTTATTAATGTCACACTCCGATTCATATTCCTTCAGAGGTTTCGTCAAGCAAGACGTCAGTACCCTCGCCTTGGCTTTGCTCCAAATCGGTTGACTGTCAGTCAGGTTGTCAAGCAACTTCTTAAAAGCTTCCACGTCGACTGAACCGGACGTAGTGATGTTCAGTTTTGTGAACACGCAGGTTTCTTTTTCACACTGAAAAAAAAATAGATCAGTTAAAAAGTAAGTTTTAAAAGTTGTGTCATCATCATCATTATACCATCCATAGGACACCTCCTACATACTGCCTCCCCATAGATTTCCAGACCAACCCATCTTGTCCCACTAATATTATAAACGCGAAAGTTTGTATGGATGTATATGTCAGAGTTTCCTAACCTTTTTTGTCTGGCGCCCCCTGATCATAAAAATTATTTTCGTGCCCCGTTTTTTTTCCATTGTTTCAATAAATACACATAATTCATTTTCACGACTTTTATTTCTCACGAAAATTAAACCACATCTTTGGTGTTTCATATTGTGTGCGCCTACAATGAGTGATCGAACAAATAGTGGTAGTTAGCTCGCCCGATTGGAACTAGGTGGCGCAACTAAATCTGTGTGTAAGTTTTAAATCAAGAACATTAATGAGTAGGTAGATTAACATGCCCCCCTTAGGATCTCTCTACGCCCCCCCCCCAACCGCACCGGTTGGGAAGTCCTGGTATATGTGGATGTTTTTTCTCTTTCACTTTATAACGGCTGAACCGATTTCGATGAAATTTGGTATGTACGTAGATTATAACCTGAATTAACATATAGGCTAACTTTTCGTAGATAAAACCACGCGTGCATAGCCATTGGCTAGTATAAAATAAAGTTATATGTATATACATATATTGGTGGATACTTCACACAGCGCTATCTAGCCCCAAACTAAGCAGAGCTTGTACTATGGGAACCAGATAACTAATAGAGTACTTACATACTTTTTTTTATGTTGTTGCTGTTAGTCTCACTAATATTATAAATGTGAAAATTGGGATGTTCATTTATTTGTTACTTAATCACGTCGTAACGGCTGAACCAATTTCGATGAATTGTAGATTATAACCTGGATTACCACATAGGCTACCTTTTATCCCATAAATTAGTTCCTATGGGATAAAAATGGGATGTCAAGTTGCAACAGCGAGTTTAGCTTTATTTCTAGGTTACATACACATTTACTAGTTGTTGCCCGCGACTTCATACGCGTTAGACTACTAAATGTGTATAGTAGTGTAACGCGTACAAAGAAATAATAAATTTTGACTTGACTATACAAGGAATGCGCCATTGTTTTGCCGATAAAATAATACTTACAGTATGCGGTACCACCATAAGATCTCTATGCTTGACAGTTTTCACAGTGGTTATTGGCACCTCAGTAGGGGAATTAGTAACAGCGCCATCTGTTATCGTGAGACGACTTTCATCCTTCCATTGCATTTGGAAGCTACATTCTTGTCTCCAGGCTGGTTGGATGAATTCTGACATGTCACAGCAGTTCAGTGGGTCGAGGTTAGGCTGCAACGAAACAAAATTAATACCAACAACGGACCTCAAAACTAAATTCAATGTAATACGGTAATCCCACTTCCCACTAATATCATAAACGCGAAATGTATGTATGTATGGATGTATGTGTGGATGTTTGTTACTCTTACGCGCAAAAAGTAGATAGATAGATAGATAGATAATTTCTTTATTGCACACCATTTAAATACAAACATTTATAAGAAAATACACTTAAATAATAGGTACAATGGGCGGCCTTATCGCTAAAAGCGATCTCTTCCAGGCAACCTTTGGACCTTTGGAAAGTACTGAATGGATTTGAATGAAATTTGGTACGTCGATAGATTATGACCTGGATTGACACACAGGCTACTTTTCATTGACAAAACACGCGGTCGGAAGCTAGTATAGATTAAAGGCCCAGGTACTTTTTTTTTACAAAAAATGTTTTGAAGAATTTTGATGAAATAAGAAGCCATTAAAGACTTTTTCGAGCAATTATCTTATTGCAATGAATATTGTGTAAGTACATACTTAATTATTATAAAAACGGGATATTTACCATGATTTGTGAGTTTAGGAGTATCCCAATATTTCGACGCAGTTGCATGCGCCATGATCACGGGTAAATTCAAAAACTTACATATCAAGGGTGTGGGGGGGGGGGGGGGTAAGATAAATATCCTTTAGTAAAAATAGTGTTCATACCCATGATAGTTGCAAAAGTTATGTCTACTTAATTATACCCTTAGTATAGAATTCAATAAATTCTTAGGAGCCAATTTATTTTGTAAATTTTAAACAGTATAATTGATAATTTCTTTGCAATCTGTGTTTGAGGCAGCCAGGCTAGCGAGACCGTAGAAATGTTTCTACATTCTACACTAATATATAGTTTTACTGTATTTAGTAGGCATGGAAATGATTGCTACTTTTAAATCATTTCCATATGATCAAATGATTATTTTTTCATTAAGATGCAATTTCATACTTGCTATTCTTGCTAGTGCTGTTTCACATGTTAAAAATCACGGGCAACGAAAACTCCTGAAGAATTCCGAACAAATGCGAACGACTGTGATTTTAGCAGACCCAAGTGACTGCGACCGATATACGATGGAAACCGAACGTGATTTCATTTGAATGATTTTTTAGCAGATTATGTGAAGGAAAAAGCAGGTGTGATATATGATTTTTAATTTCATATGATTTTTCACATGATACTCGTTCTCTCTAAATAGAGATAAACTTTTTTAGTGTTCATGATAGCGTGGCAGGAACTTACTTTTGTCTCTGGCACAGCGACCTCTGGCGTGATATCCTTGAGACTGACGATGTGAAGAGAATCCTCGCTACTTGCCTCTGTCGGTGTGTAGTGAACAAAAACTGGACTATCACGCCTCTGAAACATTTAGTAATACCAATGAAAATATGAACTGGATGCGAGCCTTAAAGAGTGGTCCCAATTAGCTAGTAACTGGGGTGCAAAATAGGAAAATAAAAATTAAATGATAAAAATAAATAAAACCTAGTGCCCCCCCCCCTCCAACTGAGAACCCGCGAGTATCACATAAAACTAAAAAAAATTATAACGTATTTATTCATCTTGGACTATTAAAATAGTGCAATGTAACAGAGGCTTAAATTAAAAATGAAAACGGTGTCGTTTGTCACTTTAAAATAAAAGAAAGAAATAGTATATACCTTAACTAAATATTTGTTCCGGGTTTGGGTATTTTTCTACATAAAGTATGTATTTAAAAAAAAATGTATATGAATATTCTATCAGTTATCTGGATCCTATCTCATAGTTCTAGCTTTGCTTAGTTTGGGGCTAAATAGCACTGTGTGAAATGTCCAGAATTATTATTATTTAACTTGACACACAAAACACTAAAGGAAAAACGAAGTAAACTAGAAAAAATCTATCGATCCGAATTCAAATTCAGAAGACCAAAAATCAAAAGACAAGATTCCTAAGACACAGTGAGGTTATTAGTAACACGGTAAATGTTTACCTGAGATGTCGAAACCGCTTTATTTTCGAACTGAGGGTCATGTTTGAAGTACTGCATCATTGTGGAGAATCCACATTCAGTTAACGTTGTCGCATTGATCATTTGAGGCAGGTTGCAGCATTTAGTGTCGAAGTACTGAAAGAAAAGAGTAGCTTAGACTATAAATATATAATATATATATATTTAGTGAAAGTATAATAGTATTTTTATCGTATTATCCGAACATCACATTTGAACATTTGACGACCTCCGTGGCACAGTGGGCACATAGCCGGCTGAGACGTAGGAGGTAGCAGGTTCGATTCCCGCTGCGGAACAAATGTTTGCATGATCTACAGATATTTGTTCCGGGTTTGGATGTTTTTCTATATATTATAAGTACGTATTTACAAAAAAAAGTATATAAGTATTCTATCAGTTATCTGGTTCCCATAGTACAAGCTCTGCTTAGTATGGGGCTAGATAGCGCTATGTGAAATGTCCTGTAATATTTATTATTATCACAAAACTATCTCAAAAATGTTCTAGCCTGAATAAACCCGCAACCTTCCAATTGGTAGTGCATCCTCCTATCAAGAGGAAGGATGCGGGTTCAAGTCTTTGAAAATTTTTGAGATGGTTTTAAAAATCTTGAAAGTGTAATTTTTTTTTAAAGATATTATGCCAGCACAATTCCTTGGCGCACCTTTTGTTATACGGTTACTACAGCCTATAAAAATTGTATTTCCACACATACTTTTTACTCTTGCTGCTGTGTCAATATAGGGTCGTTAGAGTCCGTAACAAGTTTTTAAAGATTTCTACTATATTTTACTAAACACATCGACATGCAAAATTTAATTATTGATTCATTGAATTAGGCTTTAATATTTATCCAGGATTTCTAACAAGAACTAGCGTAAATAAACATAGTACAATGGGCGGCCTTATCGCTTAAAAATTTATGATAAATTTTCATCATTTTGAGGTGTTTATTTAATTTCATTTTTTTTTCAGACATGTCATCAATTTTGTTAGTAAACAATAATTAACTCTAGTACTTACGTAATTTGAAAAAACTTACGTTTCTTAAGAACCATGCTGGGCGGCGCTCGTGCGGCAAATTCCTCTCCAAATTCTCGTAACGGCTAAAACAATAAAGTTGTGTCTATCCAACGAATCTTAAATGGCGCCGATAATCATTTCCTCCTACTTGCACATGAATACGTACATAGTGTGCAAATAAAAGGCAATAAATATTGATTAAGAGGCAATTTTAGATTCCTTTCTATCATCAACCAGATTGTATCAGTTTTATTTTACCGAAATAACGTTAGTAAGTTCGTACAAGCTGATAGCTCACTCTGTTTTCAGTTTTTACGCCTTTAGAGTTATAAATAACAATACATTATATAAGTTTTCCTTGTTATTAAAAGATATTTAATTTTCTATTTTTCTTTTTGTTCGTAAGTACGTACCTTTGCGATAACATATTGCTGAGTCCAGCGAGTGAATTGACTGGTGCGCAAGCGTCATCTTCCCTTAAGCTTTCTTCAGGACAGTTCTGTAATTAAGCATGTTTAATACAAATTATTGTTTTTTATTGGGGCCTATGCTCAGAAGTGGGCTATTCAGATTAGATTTAATGTTAGTGAAGTTGTATAGGAAAGTACATTCATTGATCACCTCGTGCCTCAATTTGGTTAAGGGAAGAGCCTAAAGCAAGCATTTGTCTAAAGGCCCCTCTCTCCTACATATTGACGATTAAACTATGGATTAAGCCAAGCTAAAAGGTGTAGGTGATGGGCAAAAATACTTCATATATGAACGCATCCCATGTAGGTAATTAAGCGGCTGTGCTAATACTGCAACTCGCTACCATGCGCTGTACATCTTCAACAGAAGTAGATAAATAATAAATAAAGTCATTTATGTCAGATAAAAGTATACATTAAATGTAAAATTTATGCTAAGTTTTAGTATTTTTATCATTCAAAATTCATGTCACAAAATTATAACTAAAATAAAATAAATAATTATTTAGCACAGCGCATTGACTTGCGCTGTCAGTCAGTGCAGGCATGTTTGCCCAAGTTCTGAGTTTATTATTTCATTTATTTAATCACCAACGAAATTGACACATAATTATAATACAAAAATTAAAACTTAATAAAATGTGTGTCTTAATTGGCTTGTTTCATCAGAACCATACTCTCATACCTCGCGTTTTAAATACCCAGTTTAAACTTTACTTTCGGTTTACCGTTCTCTCCCTTTTCTTTCTCAATTGTCAGAGACACAAAAATTAAGCCAAAGATAGCAAAGTAGCTCACATTAACCAGCTGATCGACAGTACACTGTATCAACGCTTGCCCAGGACAGGTATTGGTGTACCGCCGCGGCCTATCGTGGTAGCAAGTATGCAGGACTTGGTCCACTACAGCCTGCCAAGGCCCTGGTGGGAGGATCCCTCTGAGGACTGGTCCGAAGACATCGCTGGGGGGCAGGGCATCGGGAAGACCGAGTTTATTGTTGATGCAGCTCCATTGGTGGCACTAGAAAGAAAACAAGCTTTTCTAGATACCTAACTTATGGTCCGTATTCCACTAAATGTCAACTGAATTAAACACCTTGTCTGACACATTTTAATGAGGGGTGTTCAGTAGTAAATTTAATTCAAAAGGAAAAATAGTTTATGTTGTCTTATTTGGATGCAGTGACTTCAAGGTAGGTCCTTTTCATTTTATTCACTCCTTTTGTACAAGCTTTCCCATGCTTTTGTATAGTTTAGCTAGTGACTCTACCTTAAATATATTATTTATTTGGGTCTCAATTCGAGCTACGATCCCTTAAGTTATAGATGCATTTATGTTAATCCAGCTACGATCTTTTGTTTATAGTTTGAGACCTTTTGTGTCCCACTGCTGGGCAAAGGTCTACCCCTTTGCTTCCACAGTCCACGCTCCACTGCCAGATGTATCCAGATTGTCACCGTTGAATATGGTTTATTGTCCAAATCCACTTCAAATCCAACTCAACTTGGGCAAATCGGCATTGTATGTATGTATGTTTGTTTGTCTGAGGATAACTTTCGAAGCGTTTATCCGATCATCGTGAAATTTGGTATATAAGTGGGTAGTGATAGCACAATTTTTATGTGACTCAATCAGCTAAAAATGTTGGGGGGTTGTTAAGATATTGGGATTCAAGAGGGGTAAAAAAAAACAAAATGGGAAAATGGTCAAGTGGCACGTCTAATAGAAGGTCTTTGTAAATATATTTCGACCCCGTTTTTAATTTTAGTTTAAACCTTTTAGTTTTTAAGTTATAAGCCATAATATAAACTGAACTTTGACAAAATTCACAGGGTACACCAGTGACCCCATAGTGCTGAAATTTGGTATGCGTGTAGCTTTTGTAACACAAATATAGGCATAAATCTGAAATCTAGAATAACTGCAATTTCTACCCCAAAAAAGAATAACCAAATTACATGAACTCCCGTTACCTGTAATTTATATGAAACTATGGGTCAAATTATTTGGTTATGCATTTCGTGGCACTATTTTGATAGTCAAAGATTACGAATATTTTTTTTTGTTTTTATGGGAGACTCGCGAGATCTCAGTTCGGAGTGAACCACTAGCGATATTTAGTTTAATTTCAGCCTGTCTGCATCCACAATCTCGGCCATTGATTACCAGTCATGTTGACAATAACATTCGACCATCAGGCGTGTTCTACCTCTTGGTCTACGAGCATCTTTTGACCACTCTGTGATCGCTTTCAACGCCCGTCGTCCAACAGATGGATTAAATGTTGATAAAAGCAAATAACAAACGAAATTGCTTACCAATCGGGAATTCCTCAAATAAGATCTTCCGAATCCAGCTTGTGCTAAAGCCTGCAATGATTTAAGATTAAATTAATACTTCTCAACATTAATATTTTTTTATGTTGAACTAAACTAAAAACGGGAGTATCTTAGTAGGCATTACCTACCTAATAATTAAACATGTTAAAAATTGTTAATGTCCTACAATCAAATCATATTTTTCTTATTATATTCTAAGCTTGAATTATTTTTTTATACCACCAACGTAGCCAACAAACATACGGCCAACCTGATGGTAAGCGGGTACTCGCGCGTTGCCGACCTTTTAAAATTTTAGAATATCTCTACTCCGGATTGGGTTGGCTGAGTTCGGCCGTCAACGTCCGTTACTACAGCCGATGACGGCTTTGGTATATTCGAGAAGTTAGAATTATGCTCACCTTTTTACTTTTAAGTAAGTTTTTTTTCTAGTTTAGGTGTTATTATAAAATAAAGAATGCAAATACTGTGTTTCTGTGCGATAAAGAATTAAATAAATAATTATATATTATCTATACGTCAAACTATATGATTATAGACAATTTATAACCCCTAATGTTTTTAAAAACATATTTTTTAACAAACAGATTAGTAAAATACTTTATCCTGTAAAACAAAGGATGCTGTATGTAACTTCCTTAAACTAGTAACGTATTGATAGAATGAACTCACCGTATGTAGCACACACAATAGCAGCAATATCTTCATGTTACACTTAGGAAGGTTTAAGAATAACTGGACACACGATTGATTACATCGAGTGCTCAACTCACATTTGACCTGCTAACTATAAATCAAACTGTGGTCGGGATGACCGAACTACTTCTACTTATACTGTGACAGTAGTCGGATTGGCGTACTAACTGTTTGTTATTCTATGGCAAGTTCAATACTAACTATTGGGTATTCTATAGCGGGGTCGTTGATGATAAACGTTTTATTTTGCGTTGTTGAAATAAGCACAGGGGCATTGTAAATAGTTTCGTATATAAATATTTTTAAGATAAACGTATTGGTACTGAAGAGATAAATGGCTTCCGAGGCGTAGCAGCTGGTAAAAGAAGGAATATAATAGGTTCATTTATTTTTTATTATTTTCTTTGTTTGACCACTATCTCCCCTGATGGTAAGCGATGTTGTGGTCTTAGAAGCTCGAAGATCACATAATCACTATTACCATAAAGAGTCCCGGATAGTCGTTGCAAAAACAGACGACTGTTTAAAGTATAGCTAAAGATATTAACTGACGACCCAATTAGGCTGGACCCAACCACCCTACTTGACGTCACGACCTGACCACCCAATCAGTAAAATGTATAAATGTGGCTCTTTTTTATTTTTTTATATATGGATATGGAACAAACATATGGCCCACTGATGTTAAGTGATAACCATCGCCTATAACAAAGTATTGCTTCGTAGGCCACGCACTCAGAAATGTGCCCTACGATCAAAGAAATTATAATCTCAGGAATCACTGTCCCTAACAAACTCACCGCCGAAAAGCGGCGAGCGATACCTTGCATTTGTGTGAGTGCCGAAAATGCCTAACATTATTAATACCAAAAGTTAAATAGTCTAAACTCGACTTTATTCCGCAGATTAAAAGTTTCATTTCAAGCATTCGCATTTTGGAGATATGACGTTATGAAATGAAGCAGCTGTTAAGTCGTAAAAATTTATTGCCTTCTTTTGCCCTTTAAAAAACTGTTGACTTTAACGGTATGGCAATAAGGTCGGATTCAAAATGTGCTGTTCGAAGATCGTAAAATTACTCCGTTCGGAACAAGTGTGGAGGAGTAGAAACGTACACAATATTTTTTTGTTGAGAAATGAAATTTCGAATCTATTACGTAGGGATAAATCATTTGTTAACCAAATTCAAAAGTCGGATTTTTTAATAATCGGATAGTTTGATAAAATCTTTCATTTTTACAGGCTCCTATTCAGTTTAATGTGCCTCGTTGTCTTGTCTATCGTTTATAGGTAATAAAATATTGCGATATTAGACCTGCCCGGTTTCTGATTTGAGTTGAAATTTTGCATGCATATGCGACATGAAGCTGATCTCATGATGCAGTAAGATGGTGCATCATCAGATGCTTAAACTAAACTACACAACAACATCGACTTTAAGTTCATTTGATCTGTCTTAACTAGTATTCGGATCCTAAATGATATCCAGGTCAGGGTTTAATGACGGAGCCAGGCTATGGGAACTCTGTAATAAAATGACATAGTTACATCGAGTGGGCTCGTTCGATTAGTGTTAAAGAGTATTCTTTACCTAGATGATATCCAGGGTCTGATGATGGATACAGAAGATGGCTATGGGAACTGTGATTAAACGATGCCACCTCATCGAGTTTTTGGGCTCGATTAATTTGTCTTGCCGACTACTCGGGTCCTAGATGAATTATTTGTTCATGAGTTGTTTGTTTCATGAAGGTACTTTTAGAATTGGCCGCATCTGATTAGTATATAATGCTTACTAATAAAATTGTTTTTTAAACTTGTTAAAATGTTTTTAGTATGCGACTCCATTCATTCGAAATTTAATGTAGTCCGGTTCATTGGTCTTCGGTCACGTACAGATAAATGAACGATGCAACGCGAGGGAAAGGGACAGTAGCGTAGCGTAGTCGTGTGTCTGTAGTTACAAATATTTCCGTAAAATATTGTTTTAAAGCATATTATAGACTAATTCAAAATCAAATTCATCAAATTATCAAACTTTAAGGTAATACTCAGCGGAAATACGAAATTCCATCTTTTTTTAATGTAGTTAAAGTGTTGTTTTTGCAACTTTTGACGGAGCACTTGGGTATGTTGTCACTTCGACGGCAAGCGCGCGAATAAGAGCCGAGAGTGCTTAAGCGGCGTTTAAGCACTCTCCAGCGTGGACGTCCTTGACGGGCCGATCGTATATCTAGTATTTTATTGATCGTTGCCTACGATGCACTACACTGCGTCCATCCACTTGAGGCATACAGGTGTGAAGCCTCATGTGGCTGTAATTTTACCATACCCTTCAAACCAAAACACAGCAATGCTGCTTGGCGGCAGAAATAATGTTGGTAGTACTTCCCGGGCGAGCCCTTTCACAAGGAACTCTACGACTCTTAAAAAATGGTATTTTTCAAACTTTCACGATCACTGTACATAATTATTGATTAAAACGGGTATTTATCACGTATGTACCTTTTTAATTTGTTATCCCGACGTTTCGGCTGTGTAGCAACAGTCGTGGTCACGGGTCCACCGGGGTCTCAAAAAATGGTTGAACCGATAGCGCCCGACCAGCCTACACACAATGCAATATGGTTGTACGTGCCACATCGGGCGATTGGGCCGTCAATCAATGCTTTAAGCTGTACGCATTAAGAACAAGAAGCCAAACGCTTTTCTACTATAATAAAACAACATAATTATTCTAACAAAATTTATTAGACAAAACCATCAATTAATACAATCCGCTTAAACGAAGCTACAATAAGCAATCTAATGTTACCGTATAGCTAAAATAGCTAAACATTAATTTACAAAACACGCGCGAGCCGACATCACTGATGCAAGAATGGAAGGAAAAAGTGTCTTACCACCTTTCTGTTAGTTAGGTAATATATGTATAATTACAACGGCTGAGACCCGTATTTCAGAGCTGTGGGCCTTCCACGACCAACTTATTGCGATTCAGTGCAAAAACACATAAGCATGTATTTACAAAAAAAAAACGAATATAAGACAATATTCTATTAGTTATCTGGTTCCGATTGTATAAGCTTTGCTTAGTTTGGGGCTAGATGGCGCTGTGTGAAATGTCCAGCATTATTATTTATTATTATTATTCAGTATATTTTACGCCTTATTTCATTAGAATTAATTTAAGCTAAATATATTATGCATACAATTTTATTGACGGGTGGGTGTACTTTCTAAATAATTGATCGAGCGAAGTGAGATCTCCAAATCAACTTGGGCAAATCGACGTTGGTATGTATGTTTGTTTGTCCGAGGATAACTTTCGAAGCATAGGATACATAGGTGGGTAGTGATGGCACAATTCTGGTGTGAGTAAATGAGCTAAAAATGTTGGGGGGCTGTTGAGATATTGAGGTTCAAGAGGTTTAAAAAAAAATAGACTATTCGGTCAAATGGGACGTCAAATGAAAGGTATTCATTGGTACATTTTGGCCCCGTTTTTATTTTTAGTTAAGTCCTTGCAGTTTTTGAGTTATTAGCCATAATAAAAACATAACTGACGAAATTCACAGGGTACATCAGTGACCCACTGTGCTGTAATTTAGTATGCGTGTGGCTTCAGTGACACAAATATAGGTAAGTCTGAAATCCAAAATAACTGCAATTTGTAGCCCAAAACAGAATAACCAATTAACATGAACTCCCGTTACCTGTTCCATTCGTGTTACCATTTCGTGGCACTATTTTGATCGTCGAAAGATTACGAATAATAATATTTTTCGTTTTTATTGGAGACTCGCGAGATGTCAGTTCGGAGCGAACCACTTGTATCTAATCAATGGTATACAACCATGTACACGTAAGCAATTAAACGAAATATGACTTATAAAAGAATATTCCAAGAAAAACTTTTTGTAAAACCGTGCCAAGTGGTCAGCAAAAGTAGTACGATCAAATAAAGAGAAAACTCTTACTAGAGGTAAGCTCGCCTTTGTACATGTCCATTTTGTAATCTGTTTTTGTGTGTAAATCTATTTGTGTACAATAAAGAAGGAGCCAACTCTATGTGAATAAAATAAAACATGAGCCCTTAAATAAAATAAAATATAACATTTTTATTTTTTATTTATTATTTAAACATTTTGTAAGAGAGTACATACCACAGGGATTTATACATCTTTTACCTTCAGTTTCAGCTCAATTATGTTTAGGTGCGATTATCCTCTACCATCGCCATTGTGTATTCTGCCAGTCTACCCTATGGTGCCCAAACATGGTCATTGGCAGAATCTCAAAAGTCCAAACTCAAGTTTTGCCAAAGAGAACCGATAGGATCCGCAATACCACACTGCGTGCGAAGACCGGCATCACAGATGTTGGTGACAAGACTGCCAGGCTGAAGGGACTGGGCGGGTCACGTCAGTCACAGACAAATGGGCAACAGTCACACAATGGGTGCCTGCAGATTAGGCATGGAAATGATTGCTACTTTTAAATCATTTTCAACTGATTATTTTTTAACACTACTATTTCACATGTGAAAAATCACAGACAATAATTTTTCATCATGATGCCGTAATTTCACATTTGCTATTTCACATGTGAAAAATCACGGGCAACGAAAGCGCCCGATAAATTCCGAAGAAATTCGAACGACTGTGATTTGTAGCACACCCGAATGACTGCGACCGAAATACGATGAAAACCGAACGTGATTTCATTTGAATGACTTTTAGCAGGTTATGCGAAGGAAAATAGCAGGTGTGATATATGATTGTTTCACATGCTACTCGTGAAATGTTCCATACCTACCTACTGCAGATGGGCGTCGAAGCAGCGCCAGGCCGAGGCCTTGGCGTAACGACCTCGATGCGTTCAAGACGGCTGGTCGTAGCGAGTGATCGTGAGATATGGAGGAACATGGGGAAGAGTCCCAGCAGTGGGAAAATACAGGTTAAGAAGAAAGTAACATTAGCGACGCCGTTTGTAACCTAACTTAATAGTACCTACACCTGTAGTTCGATGGAGGGCGCTGGAATCTGGGAAACAGATATTCTCGTTCGACCTCCAGTGCACAGATAAAAATGTATTATTCGTATTAATTACCATTTAACTTTATTATGTACTTGATTTTGCATGTCTACCTAATATTATAACTAGTGCTGATTTGTGTCATATTTCAGTATAAATAAATGATTATTATAAATTCATTATAAGGATTGTTAATCCATTCGGTAAAATATGCGATAAAGCTAAGTACTGAATAGTTTTTGAGCTGCATCGCAATAACTAGGTCGTGGTAGCTGAACTCAAAATTAAATCAAGCGCAGATTTTGATAGTTCTTTCATAAATGTCAAAAAATGTACGCTTGAACGCTTAATGAAATAACCCAAACCCTCATACCGTGTTTATACGTAACCAGCGCTAATTTAACGCAGTATGGGCGATCGTTTATTGCTCAAAATGATGTTGTTCAGCCTCAGATCTAGAGAACTATATATATACCTACACAGACTATGCGCCGGCGCATGATCTATGGCGTGCCCCGGTCGGGCCTCACGCGACTCTCGATTTGATCAAAATACAGGTTTTGGTTTTGTGTAATTTCATTAGGACGTTGTTTAAATTGATTGCAAAAGCTTAAAGAGAATTTATACATATCTCTTTAATTATTTTAACCCCATTGGCTCTTAACCATTGTGATACATCTGCCACGAGATTATGTAAATTTGTTACAATCACTCTGTTGTTACTAATAGAAAACCAGACGAATTTACAGTGTGTATGTATGTGTTTGTTATGTACGACATTAAATGAATACACAGGTAGGGCTTATGACTAGTATATTGTTATAAAATAGGTTTTTTTCAAATTAATTACCATAGAAAATTTTAAATTTTCAAACAACTTTAACATCAAGCCCTAAAATATCAATGAAACAGTCTGTATAAAATAGGTAAACAAATCATATTCATTCATCGTGTAAGCAGGCACCTGTTAAACTAACTAAACGGTATCGTCGCAAAGGCGCCGCCGATTTACGTTAAAAATTGTTTATTGGAAATGTATTGATTACTGGATTAATGTTCAAGCTACTGGTATTAAACCCACCTCTAAAATCAGTTAATACGATTACAGGTGTGTTTTAAATTAATGTCGTACATAGCAAAACACATTGTATATGAGCCATCTGTTATCAGAAAAAGGCACATGATTTAAACACTTTAGGGGCCCATTAATATCTAGGGCAGTTTGAGCCAATGTGAGGTAGATTTAGAAAAATGGTAAAGCACTTTTTCACTCGCCTGTACAACAAAACGTGCGAGATGCAATAGTTTAACTTCTGCGAATTCGCCTAGTTACACCGTACAATTGAACCTGGAAAGAAAAACAACTATTATTTTTTAATAATATTCTATTCGTCAAAGTTGGTAATTGTTAACTCGATAATGGCTCCGGGTGTATAGTCCGCTGCAAGCGATCAGTTACACCTGATAGTAGATTGTGTCTTAAGGGACCAAAATAAAATATTGAGGGCGAGCGTGATTGTTTGGATCCACAGCAAAGCGAAGGATTCTAAAGTAGAATCCTAAGCGTAGCGAGGGATTCAACGTACATCGCTTGAGGTTAAATAATTTTGGTACCGTGTGGCACACTCTGCTTTTCATCACCTTGCTTCACACATGAGAAAAATAAATAAGAGATACTTTTTGTAAATATAAATATTCGTTACTACATGTGTCGAATATTTATATTTACAAATTTAATTTCATGGAAAAATGAAAATGAAGTAGTCATTTTCTATTTTAATTTATTATACTATATTATATATAAAATTAATATATAACGTTAGTGTGGATTCTAATATTGTAAATTCGTTGATACCTAATAAAGTTGTTCGTCCCCTTGCCTCCGGACCACAGGAACTGGTTCCGCGCTCAGAGGAAGGCACCAAAACCGAACGCTCGCTTCATGCTTTCGAAGTAGTACCGGCGCCAGTTGTCCCTCGTGTGCTCCACCTCCGCAGCCGGCACCAGCTCTTGACGCAGCGTCACCAGGGTATAGTCATCCTGAAACACATCCAAAAACAACAAATAACCAAACCTGCTAACGATGAAATGCGAGGACTTGGGATGAACAAAAATCAAAATATTTTTATTTGTTAAAATCACAAGAATCACTTTGAAACGTCAATTTTACTGCCAATTCCTTCGTAACCAAGCCAGGAAGGAAAGGCAAGGAACAAAGCTGGTTGTTTTTTTTTAATGATCCTTTTAGATAACAATAAAGGTGGCAGAGATCATCACAGGATACTGCGAACTAAATCAATCTCCTGAAGACAGAGGCAATGGATAGCAGGCTGTATCGGAGATGTCTTAAGGATGGGAAGGCACACACACGAAGCCAGGCTGAAGACGAGACTGCATGGACTCATCGAGTCATCTTCAGCATCAGTATCAACCTCGGGGACTCTGGAAAACTGCTGCCACCAAGTCAAAGTCCTACTCCACTACTTTAAGGAGTCTCTGCTACTTTAACAGATGCTTAGATATTTGATTTGTGAATTTGACTAGGCGAGGAGAATTGTTATCCTGACGCAGACCGTGACACGTTCTCGCCGTTCCAAACTAGATATAAATTATATTGAAATATGTACTTATATAAAATCCTGAGGACCCACCATCTCATCAATACTGAAGGTAACCTCCGAGAAGTGCTGATCGGGCCACTGCTTCAGTCTCCAGTACTGCACAATCTTCTTTCCAGGGACCAGCTCTCGGAACTCTCCTGTCACGTTGCCTCCAAACAGTGCAAACTTGCCTCCCTTCTCTGCATCCAATTTTACATGTCCCTGTAAATTAATAGTTGATTTCTTGAATAAGGAAATTGGGTAAGACTTAAATGACACATGCACATGAGTGGTAGGACAGAAATCGAGACACAAAATGACCAGCAAATGAGCAGCATAGGTGCGCCCTGCGTCTATTTGGAGTTAAGTGTTTGATTTTTGACTACCATTCCGACACAATCCATGTGCGAAGTAGAGGATATGGAGTGCTCATGTATGGCGTGCTTTCAAATTCTTGGAATGTAATTTACCTGTGTAAAAGCAGTGACCATCTCTATTCTTGTCATTGCATCGTAGAACTCCTGACCACGACATTGAAACTTCTCCGTCAGCTCAATACATTTGGTGTCTAGTTTAACCCCGAATTGAGTAGTCTTAGGGGCGACAATAGGCTCCATATTAATCTTCTTGTTGAAGCCGCTGGTGATTGTCGAGATATTGTCAGGTCGGACTTGAGTTTCCCCTTTCTTAGGTAATATCAGACCTGTAATATTGTTTATTTATTTTAAACTAGTGATATTGAATTTAACAAGCTTTAGCACCATAAGTTCATTGTTTTCCCGAAACTTTGCTCAAGGCTTAAAGAATACTTAAAGCAAAATATATTTCATCCTATAAATACTATTGAGAGAGGAGTTGTACAGAGCGCTAAAAGCCAACCAGGTCGATGTGGGTCTGTTTCAGAGTGTGTTAGCTGAACAAACATCAGACTCAGCTAACATGATCTACTTATGAGGACATAATGTGGGCCACATTATGTCCTGGTGAAGGAGGATGTTCTGTAGTTATTTCTGTAGACAATTATGGAACTGACATTGTCGTAAAGAACAATACAAGTTCCCTTAAAAAACTATCATTATTTTATCATCCATAGGATGTCATAAACTTTTCTGCCCCAACAGCCATCATTTATTTAATTGATGTACCCTGTCTACTGGCACCAATTTACTACTCCTCTGGACTATGTCAGTTGAATTTGACTACAGAGCTCTTATTATTATAACTTAACTAGCTGACCCCGCGAACTTTGTACCACCTTAGAATCAATAAATATTGTGTTGCTAAGCTGAGATAGGGGTTGGTGGTAGAAGGGTAAAAATTTAGGGTTGTATGTATTTTTGAATGCTGCATCATAAAAAAATAAAAACAAAAAATTTTGTATAAATACATTAAAAAAAAATAAGGGGTGGACCACCCTTAACATTTAGGGGTATGAAAAATAGATGTTGACCGATTCTTAGACCTACCTTACATGCACACAAAATTTCATGAAAATCGGTCAAGCCATTTCAGAGGAGTTTGGCAACAAACACCACGATACGAGAATTTTATATATTAGATGAGCAACCTTGTGAGGCCTGCAGCTAATTTGCAATTTAAACCAAATTTGGATTTACAAGACATTGATTAAGTTCTTTGCTGTCCCCGTACAACCAAGAGAAGTCAATGGTAAAAGTAAGTCTACCTTTAGAGAATTCTTCCTTGAGACTGCGAAGGTATTCTTGTAACACTTTCCGGATTTCCTCCTTGCCATAATTATGCATGAATGCTTTGAGCCTCTGGGCCTCATCGCCGCTTCCTTTTATTGTCACAGTCATCTGAAATAGTTTAAAACATAATTATTTTATTTTATTGGTTTGAGGGTTCAATTTTGCAAATCAATCTACATGAAAGGAATATTTTCAGTAAAATAAAGTGAAGCAAATCTGGGTTGTTTCAATAAAATAGGTGAGTAATAAATTATTTATACCCATCTGACTGTCCAGTTTGCTGGACATTCAGTGCATGAATTATGTATTGATGGCAAAATTCCAATTGCAAATACTCACATCAACTTCGCTGACATCATTTTCTTCGGATAAATTAGGAATATGGACCTCTCCTTTCACAACATCACTGCCTCCAGGCAATGATCCCTCCCACTTCAACTTGATGTCCCATTCATAGAAAAATATTAACTTTCCTTTCCTGTTGTTCGCTGTTGCTTCGCCATCAATCTTCTCCACTTCGGAAACCTTACAGTTGATTCCGTTCTGTCCAATTGTCAGATCAGTAAGCAATTCTTTGAGGCGGTCCTTCGACCAGGGTCCTGCATTTTTCTCTGTCCAATGCCAGTTGTTGACGTTGGTGGCATCTGGACGCTCCTCCACTATCCACCGAGGGTCGCCTTCGCCCCATTTGGCCATTATTCACTACCGTTACTAGGTACAAGGTCTTCAAAATACAGTAGAAGAAAGAACACACAACGGTTCGGAGAAAACTATTTCTTTTAATTGTTACGTTCTCTAAACAAAAACTTAATATATCATTTATTATGAAGAAAACATACGCTTAAATGAAATAAAACTCGTGTTCATTCAAGACCCTCAATTCAGAACTTCGCTAATTTCGAGAAACGTCGCGGTGACAATCTAGATTAGACAGAGCATGCTTCGAAACGAATGACATTTGGTGGGTTGCCATGCTCCAAATTAAAATTACCAAATGCGTCTCTTGCTCTGTATTTGAATAGAATTAACTAGAGAACTACGTACATTAGTATTGATTTATAAAGAAATGGTCGAGTCACGAAAAATTTTCAAAAGTCGCCTAAGTTGGTGTCAGAAAAACCAGGAGCAACTAACGATGGATATTTTGGCTAAACACAGAAAGGCAAATAACTTTAGTAAGTTTTGGAAAACTACTGGAAAGCAGGAGATTAAGCCAGGTCTCCCGGTTAGTGTGGGTGGAATGAGTGAGGCTGTAGACATCTCCAATATGTTCATGGAGCACTTCAAGGTGCGCTCACCGCTAGGACCCTCATCTGCGTCGATGGATGTGTCTGGGTGTGAGGGCGATGAGCCGCTTGTTCTTTTTACTGCAGGACAGGTTCGGAAGGTCCTGAGAAAAATGAGCGGCGGCAAGTCTCCCGGGCATGACAGGCTCAGTGTTGAGCATTTGAGGCATGCGGGAGTACACCTTCCGAGCGTTCTGGTCATGTTCTTCACAATGTGCATTAGTCACTCTTACTTACCACCTGACTTAATGAAAACTATCGTGGTGCCCATTGTGAAGAACAGGACTGGGGATGTCGCTAACATTAAAAACTATCGCCCAATCTCGCTGGCAACTATAATTGCTAAAATACTGGACGGTTTGCTTGATTCTTGCTTAGAAAAACATTTAAATCTCCATGACGCCCAGTTCGGGTTTCGACCCGGACTTTCTACTGAAAGTGCGATTATAAGTCTCAAGCATACCGTCCAGTATTATACAGACCGTAGGACGCCTATATACGCCTGCTTCCTTGACCTCTCCAAGGCCTTTGACCTTGTGTCTTATGATGTGCTCTGGAGAAAATTGAGGGACCAGGGTATACCGGCTAAAATCCAAAATATATTTAAATTTTGGTATGCCAATCAGACCAACTATGTGAGATGGGCCAATTCTCTCTTGGATGCATATAGGTTGGAGAGCGGGGTGAGACAGGGGGGCTTGAGTTCTCCCCCAAGCTCTTCAATCTCTATGTAAACGACCTCATCGTCGGGCTGAGCAGCATGCGTGTCGGCTGCCGAATGAACGGCGTTAGCATTAACAACATTAGTTACGCCGATGACATGGTGCTGCTGAGCCCGACGGTGGGGAGTCTCAGGGAATTGTTGGGGGTCTGCGAGGCCTATGCTGTTGAGCACGGGCTTATTTATAATGCGAAAAAAAAGCGAGTACATGGTTTTTAGGGCCGTCGGTAAATGTCCCGGGTATACACTGAATATAACCCTAAACGGCTTGAACTTAAATCGTGTTACGAAATTTAAATATCTGGGACATTTTCTTGCCGATGACCTTAAAGACGATGAAGATATTGAGAGGGAGCGTAGGGCATTGGCGGTCCGAGGTAACATGTTGGCCCGCAGATTTTCCCGTTGTTCTGAACAAGTTAAAGTTACGCTTTTTAAAGCCTACTGTCAGAGCTTGTACACGGGAAGTCTGTGGGTCCGACATACCAAAAGATCATTGGATGTCCTACGCATCCAATATAATAACATCTTCCGGATGATGTTGCGGTTGCCCCGATACTGCAGTGCATCGGGGATGTTTGCGCATTATCACACAGATGGCTTTCACGCCATCATGCGCAAAAAAACGGCATCGCTGATGAGCAGAGTTCGGGACAGCCGCAACAGCATCCTGAGGACGGTGGCTGAGTGCTGCACATCTCCGCTCTGGAGGTGCTTTGTGCGAAGGGTGATTAATGAAGGAAGTAATTTCCTCAATTAGTCACCATTGGCAGAAAAGAAATGGCAGATTCTATTTTCACCCAGTCCCTATTTTATACTTGTTTTATTTTCTGTATTCTAGAAACCAACATAGATTTTTAAATTTCATTTCATTTCATTTAATTTTGATATAATTTCAATTTAATTTTGATATCATTTTGATTTAATTTTAAATTAATTTTAATTTTAATATCATTATAATTTAATGTAATTTTTCACTTTAATTTACTAACATAGTTTATAAGAACCTTTATACTATTAACATATGGATCATGGATGTCTGAAATAAATGACTATTTAATTTAATTAGATTATACCGATCAACGGACGCAACATCGACCACAGAATACTTTTTATTAGACTGAAAACAACGATGGTTGTTGCAAAATTTGCGAATCGGACAGTAATTTTGAAGATTTACTTATATTGATAGCTTTCATTGATTCGGAGAATAATAAATCAGAAAAATACGAATATTTTCTTCCACATTTCATTTTCCATGGTGGTATTCTCGTAGTTTTACATTTACATTAACAACAATGACAGAAAGCTGCCGAATCAGTTCAATAAATTTTTCACGTACTGAGCGCCATAAACAACAATAGTTACCCAGTTTTGGGAAAAATTCAATATAGCAACATTTTCATATAATTTCTCTAAGTTTCTAGAATTTTACTACCAACATTACGGCACCAACTTCCGGGTGTCATTGTCAGAGTAAAATTACGTTCCATTAGACGCAGTAAAGTTAGTTAACACTACAAGTTCAAAAACTTGCTGTATCAGTCTGGTTAGGCGCTGTACTGCATGCAAGGCAGGGATTGCTTTACTTATTTTACTAGGAACCTGTTTATTTTATCAAGATTTAACATTATATACCTACAGTATCTTCCGACCGCGGCTTCGCACGCGTTTTTTGTCAATAAACATTAAAAAGTAGTCTATGTTAATCCAGGTTATAATCTATCTACATAAGTACCAAATTTCGTTCAAATCCATTCAGTAGTTTTTGCGTAAAAGAGTAACAAACATCCACACATACATACATCCATACAAACTTTCTCTTTATAATATTACAAGCTTCCGCCCGCGGTTTCGCACGCGTTGTTTGAGATACAATATAGACATATATACATATACATACAACGCCGATTTGCCCAACTTAATTTAGAATAGAATAGAATACTCTTTATTGCACACCAACAAAATTAAAAATACAATAAAAATACACAAAAATTAAGGTAAGTACAATGGGCGGTCTTATCGCTAAAAGCGATCTTTTTTTTTATAGATTCGCTTCGCTTGATCAATTACCTATATATGGTAATATGGTATATGGTGGGATAGTGGCGCATAGTGGGATGGGATTAGTGGGACTATCAAGTCAAGATAGGTAAGTTGGTAAGGTAACCAGTCAATTTTATTTTTCTAGTTTTTCCAGGTTTGTAGCTAAATCTGACCCACCCATTCGGTGTAGTGTAAGCGAAATCTTCCCACTTACCCCCAATAGGATATAGAATTTAGTCCGATCTGCAGATTAGCTAAGTATTTATAAGGGTCTCTCAAGTCGAGGCCTCTTTAACCGTAACCAGTAAAAAGTTATACCTTAACTTTCACCATTATATTTTTATTCAAAATGCATCTAAACTTACATAACTAATTCAGCGGCCATTTCAGACTAAAAATACTTTCTTTATGATTTTTATATATTTAAATTTTCTGTTTGTCTTAGCCATGTCTCTTCACTTTGTTAAAACTAAGCTCTTACTTACTTCACACATACGCACCGTGCCAAAATAACGAACCTCATAATCCATAAGCGCCAAGCCAAAACTTCGCGATAGTTTGATTGGACGCCACGCCAATATCACAAGGTCATACACTCGCAATCGAATCCTTTTAATCAACAATTGGCCCGAACTCGTTATCTTGGCGCGAGTGAGATAACAGACCGGCCTCCACGAAAACGAAATGTAGAACCAACCAAACCCACCAACCAAACCCGATCAGTCAGTCCACGTTGGCGCGCAGTCGCAGGTCGGTAGACTCGGTACCAGTTTTACAAATAGAAATACCATGTTCCCGCTACGCCGTATTATTTGCAACAAGGTGCGCGATTAGTCAATTTAATAATACAATCGATCATTCTTTAAATAAATAATGGCATAAAACTAGTGAATTTGCAGATTGCCGAACAATGGCGAGTGCCGGCCGCTGCGCAGGCGCTGAAGAACTACAGCTCGGAGGCTGTTACTCCTCGACCTTTGACCATGCTGACAGATGATGAACTGGCAATGAGGGAAACAAGTTAGTAAAGATATGTTTGAATAAACTTACTTGCTTATTGGCGTAACTTCACTCGCATATCCATAAAAGCACCTAACTATAATTCGAATAATAATATTTCCAACTAGGTAATTATCATCCAAAATGGCATAGTAGGTGAATATGTATTTGATTACTGTTACGATAATATTTAGCAATGTGTAGGTATGTAACGTCTATCCCACAAGGCAAACTAAAGATAGAGAAGGCCTCATTTCCGCAGTCGTGAATTAAATAGAACAGTTTTATTGAACTAGCTACTGGGGGATGGTTGTTATTAGGTACACCTATTTACTAAAAGTACCTAAGCATGTCGCGTAAAGATGTTTTGTCAAAAACATAGGTAGGTACATATCGATTATGGAATTGTAAACAGGCCGCGAATAAATTGACGTGGTTAGAATACCATATAAGTTTCCTACCAACAATCAGCAATTCAGAGAACTGGAAGATTCGCAAAGTAATTTGGATTGTTTGTTTATTAATTTTGCCAGTACAGTAGAATCCCGATTATCCGATTATCCGGACTCATTCATCTCGGATCTAATTGCCAATTTAATATGTATTTGTATTATGTAATGCATTATCCAAAACCCATTACATAATAAAAATTGATTAAAATTTAAATATTGTTTGATTTTACTTTGAAATCGATTAACCGGATTTTCGATTATACGGAATACCGCTGGTTTTGTTTGATCCGGATAATCGGGATTCTACTGTAGTTCCTTCTTGGTTACCCTAATTTAGGGTAAATTGAGGTTTGCAACTCATTGTAAAAATACTAGTAATAACTCGCGCAACACAAAGTGTACGTTCCTAATGAAAGGTCAATACATTTAACTACTCCGGTTTTATTCTTTATTATTATTTGATGATACCTACCTACCGGTGGAATTGACACCGGACCACGTCAAGGGACTAAGGGAATATTAATATGTGATACATGTAGGTATTATTAAGATAATTTTCAAAATGCTTGGTTGTCACCAAATTTCTCTTCAAAGCGTATGTAACTGAGAATCCTTCTACCATCTGGCTCAATCTTTGGTACCTACAGCCGTGTATGCGATTTCACGCCAATTCCGTGACAGTCAAAATCATGGTAAATGCTTCAAAATGTTTCAAATTCAAAATATCAGCATTGCCTGTACCACGTATTAATACCCTCCCTTTACCGTAGGTACTTATCTCAATCATACTGTTACTTAGGTACATATAATTATTTGTCGTTTACGCGACCGCTAAAGCATCTGATAAAAGTATTGTTTTGAAGTTATCTTAGAACGTGCTTATCTTTGAAAAATAATTCAGTTGACACCAAAGATAAAATTACGATGACGATAATAACAAAAAAACATACTTAATATTATAAAATAAACACTGGATAGATTACTTATAAAAATGTATGTATGAGATAAAAAATCCCCTTTGCCGCAAAATAAACTCTTAGGTAAAAACTCAAAATCATAAAGTGTGACTTATAGTGCTTTCTACATCGCCTCCCAAAACACTTTCTTTTGTTTTTTAACCGATGCATGCCACCGATGGCTGAGAAGGTTACCTACATTTAATTACGTTTATAGAGTCCGCGCCACGAGTAGTCTTACGGCAAAAGCGGGAACTACGGCAAAAACGGGAACTTCTCGAATAACTTCTTGATTTCTGCGATAGCAGCGCCGCGTATATCAGACTTCATTGGTGGCGCGGACTCTTAAGTCTAAGATCTCAGGCGCATATGTTTTGTCGGTTCTAATAAAAGAACCGTCACGATTATGCTTCTCGTCTCAATTTAGTTTTAAGTTTTATTCTGGAATACGGACCTAAGTAGGTATCTATGTATTTATGAGAAATATTACATTTCTGATGGTGTAGATAAGTACATAAATTAATTTTACATTATTCTGGTCTCATAACATAATTCTATGATGGGCAAAGTGTGCGAGGTATAAATCTTGATGTGAATTATCAATTATAGCTTACTTAGTATTTTGAAATACAAAAACCTGACTGCAAAACCAATTGAAAAGAGTTATAGCAACAAGCTATCATAGTTTGCAAACTTGTTTATCTCTTTGCAGTTATAAATAACATCAATAGGTATGTACATATTGTACATACCTTCCTAGCTAATGTTGTTGGATATTTTGTAAATAACATGTTATGATTACGAGGAAAAGAGATTATAAATGCAACAATAACTTTACGTATTATCTGTAGTATGATGCAAACGATTAAATAACTAACATTGTAAATAAATAAGAGGTGCGTATTCGGGGTCTATCTACGTCTTTAGTCAATGATAATAATAATGTTTTGAAATAGTAGTAGTTAGATGGCTAATGAGTTTATTTTGTAGATAAGACAATAATTATTCTGTGTTTGAGACTTAGAGGACATTTTAGAATAGATAACATATTTATTACTGCTGCCCGGTTGAGACCTAGGTGCATACGCTCCTATTATTACCTAACCCGGGATATCATCCCTACAGCCAACCTTATGATCAATAAGGTTGGCTGTAGGTACATGGTTCCCGGAGTCGCACCGGTGCCGAACAGCAAGTTTGTGTAAGTTGGTCTAAGAATGAATAACACGCATGGACCACTGCTAAAGTGCAGGGAGGCTATTGTAACCAAAAAAGTACATGCATCATTTATAATTGGTGTACTATCGTCTGTAAGAATCATAGAGTTTGTTTGAGAAGGTAATGTAGTAATACTTAGTTACACTCATTAAACTAGGTAATAGGTTCATAAGTACAGGCTCGGCCTAGTTTGGGTAATAATAATAATAATAAATAAATATCGCTGGACATTTCACACAGCGCTATCTAGCCCCAAACTAAGTGGAGCTTCTACTATGGGAACCAGATAACTGATGGAACAAATATCTGTAGATCATGCAAACATTTGTTCCGCAGCGGGAATCGAACCCGCTACCTCCTGCGTCTCAGCCGGCTCTAAGCCCACTGCGCCAAGGAGGCAGTCAATTATTATTACAGGTATTAGAGTTTATTTGTGTATGCATCTATCTTATCTCTAGTTTAATTCAGTATAAAAGGTTGGGGAAAAAGTCTTGGCATTATAGTATGTATGAACTTGTAATAAAATCTCTTTGGCCATACTATTTGTATCTGGCTGGTTTTGGTATCATGCAAAGTTTAAATTTTAAAGAAGATATGTAATTCCAAATTCAAATTAGGAAAATGTGTGATTTTTATCTGTTTTTCGTACTGTAAAGATGAGTGAATCTAATGAAGAAATTCGATACATTTTACAATTTTACTACAAAAAAGGTAAAAATGAAACGCAAGCCGCGAAAAAAATTTGCGATGTTTATGGACTTAGTGCAGTGTCTGTGAGATTAGCACAAATTTGGTTTAAGCGTTTTCAATCCGGAAATTTTGATGACAAAGATGCACGTCGCTCTGGTCGCCCGGTTATTACGGATAAAATTGATGCTATTTTTTAAAAGTGGAGCAAGATCGGCATATCAGTAATTACGACGTAGCTGAAGAACTGGGAATTGACCACAAAACAGTTTTGGCGCATTTGAAAAAAAGTGGGTACACAAAAAGCTCGATATTTGGGTACCCCACGAGCTCACTGAAAGAAACCTAATGAACCGTGTATTCATTTGTGATTCTTTATTACGACGTTATGAAACCAAACCATTTTTGAAGAAGCTGATAACTGGTGATGAAATGTGGATCACGTACGACAAGAACGTGCGAAAAAGGTCGTGGTCAAAGACCGGTCAGGCTTCACAGACTGTGGCGAAACCCGGGTTAACTCGCAACAAAGTGATGCTGTGTGTGTGGTGGGATTGGAAGGGCATTATTCATTATGAGCTGTTACCACCAGGCGGGACCATCGATTCTGAACTCTACTGCGAACAACTGATGAGATTAAAGCAAGAAGTTGAGAGAAAGCGACCGGAATTAATCAACAGAAGGGGTGTGGTTTTTCATCATGATAACGCTAGACCTCACACATATTTAGCCACTCAGCCAAAATTAAGAGTGGCTGGGAGGTATTAATGCATCCGCCGTATAGTCCTGACCTTACATCTTCAGATTTCCACCTGTTTCGGTCTCTTCAGAATTCTTTAGGCAGTGTCAGGTTAACATCACGAGAGGACTGCCAAAACCACTTGTCGCGGTATTTTGATCAGAAGCCCCAAAATTTCTATAACAATGGAATCATGTCCCTACCTATAAGATGGCAAAAAAATATCGAACAAAATGGTACCTACATACTTTAGTTAAATTTAAATAAGCTATATTAAAAAATGTTTTGAATTTTCTTAAAGAATGCGAAGAAACTTTTTCCCCAACCTAATATACTATTATGTAAGTAGGTTACCTAACTTGGTACCTCAATGTCAAGCAATCTCTCTCTGACGGAGAGATAAACATCCGTATAGGCAAGGCCTCTACTATATTCCGGAAGCTTAGTATGAAGCTAAATCCGGACCATGTCCCGGGTGCTTGTGATCCTTGTGATTTTAATTAATAAAAATATTTGACTTTGACTTTGCTAATGAGAAGAATTTATTTCAATTAGTTGCATTAACCTTCCAAAATAGATAAGTACCTACATTAGGTAGGTACACAAGTAAAGTAATATTCTACCTATCTATTTTGTGTTGAAACTAAACATTCGGGCACGGACGAGCAAGTAAATTGAAACTAAATTAACCAGTGACAAACGTGATAAGAATTTGAAAATACCTACCTACATCCTCGTACTTGGCAACAACAAAGATAAATAACAAGCCGTAATGTACGATAAAAGACTGTAAAAATGTACATACATTATATACGTCTACAGCTAATCTACAGCTGCTTTGCAAAAGACACCGAAAGTTTTTTATCAACACAACCTTAAACTTGAAATGTAATCGACAATACGATAAGTATCTAGGTAGTTCCCTTCCTGAGGGCTTAGCCAAGTTACAGTCGATTAGCGATGACGCTAGTCGATAAGTCCGAAAATGTATGGGATTTGACACATGCTATAGAAATACCACGTGATACAGCGACAACAAATGTATGTAGAAATCGTATAGATTCGCAACGAATGTAATTTGGCTACGGGCCCTGAGGGCTTAGCCAAGTTACAGTCGATTAGCGATGACGCTAGTCGATAAGTCCGAAAATGTATGGGATTTGACACATGCTATAGAAATACCACGTGATACAGCAACAACAAATGTATGTAGAAATCGTATAGATTCGCAACGAATGTAATTTGGCTACGGGCCCTGAGGGCTTAGCCAAGTTACAGTCGATTAGCGATGACGCTAGTCGATAAGTCCGAAAATGTATGGGATTTGACACATGCTATAGAAATACCACGTGATACAGCAACAACAAATGTATGTAGAAATCGAATAGATTCGTGGCGAATGTAATTTGGCTACAGGCCCTGGATAGAAACATTATACCTAATTAAGTAATCGAAAGACGTGCAACCACAAAGCACAGAGATTGTAGACATTTCATAAGTAGGTAAGTACTACCTACCTACTTAACTACCGTAAACCAAGCTGACAAACTATATTATAGCTTAGTCAAGAAACTAGGTCCCCTGCATATGCCTGACCTATTGAATTTTAAACCATGTTGCAAGTTGCAACACAGTAGGTAGGTAAGTAAGCCTGACCTGTGTAGTATGTATGTATTTATAGTACTATGATAATAATAATGATAAAGACACAAAATTCAATGCTTGCATAATAATAATTTTATTCAGACCTACTTGTTTCCCATCTTCTTTTTTACTTGATTTCAATGCCAGTGAATAACCCTAAATTGGTAGGTAGTTAGGTACCCAAAACCCACTTAGGGTTACCATATGATAGACATTTTAAGGCTAGACAGACTTTGATCTGAGACAGGCATTTATGAATTTTGCGAGCGTTCTTAGATTCGCTCTGATTGCTGTAGGTAGGTACAAATATTTTAGAAAAAAATACCACATGAAAATATGTAATGTAAAAAATAGCACTCTTAAATTCTTAATTTTATTGTTATGGTACATAAATACCTCCTGTAGGTACTAATGATTTATTTAGTAGGTAAGGTTTTTCTTTACTGGATTTTACCAGGGTTTTTAACTTAGACAGGCCTTTTTTCTGAATTAGGCATAACAGACAAGCATCCCTCCATTTTGAACATCTCCAGTCTGCAACCACTGCTGGATATTAGGCCTCCTCTTTATTACGCCATTCTCTCCAGCCCCCGTGAGTCTCCTGGTCATCTCCTCGTTAGCCTTGCGATCCGCATACTCTTTCTTACTCTTCTTATGTTATTTTCAGTTAGAAAACTGGCAACAGAACAAATCGCCCCACTCGTCAGGAAAATGGAAGATGAGCACAAAATCGACAACAGCATCAGACAAATGCTTTTTGACAATGGTGTAAGTTTAATTTACATAGATAATAATGAGAAGAGCAAGTGGAGATCCATGGTCTCTGCCTACCCCTCCAGGATAAAGGCGTGACAGTATGTAATAATGGGACGATTCACGACGATAAAGGCTTGGGCGACCTATGTAACGATACTGTAGAATGACCCCACCATTTTTATAGCTATCTGTCAGGCACGTTTTTAATTATACCATTTAACCAATCGGCACCCATTACTGTGTAAGCGTGTACCTATTAGGCCACCTCTATTACACTTCCTTTCCGGTCCTGCAGCAACCCCATCTATTAACGCCCAACTTTTTCTAAAAGAACCTGAAATCTAAAGTCTTCTAACTTTCAGCTGATGGGTATTGAAACCCCTGAAGAGTACAGCGGTTCAGGCTGCGGATTCCTCACCATGATGCTGGTGGTAGAAGAGCTCTCCCGAGTAGACCCGGCTATCGCCGCCTATGTAGACATCCACAACACCCTCGTCAACTCTTTGTTCATGAAGCTGGGCACGGAAGAGCAAAAGCAGAAATATTTGACCAAACTCTGCACTGAATACGTAAGTTTATTTGATGTTTTAAAGTTCCTTCGTGGTGATTCTTGTTTACTAGATATCAGTCCTTCGTGGTGTTTACTAGATGACCTGACCAGCGCAGTAGTAACCACTGATTAAAACTTACCCCTGCTAAAATAACTATCTACTACCAAGTGAAATGAAAAGAGGCAGTGCGCCTGCCTTGCAAATACTTCCTAAAGTATTCTTGAAACCGGTTTCCTAAAGTATTTTTTCACTATCTGATAAATGTTCTTTGATGCACAACCAACCGATGCATTCTTTGTGTGCGAAACAACCTGAGGAGCAAAAACCTGGGTCAGATCACAAGACACTGCAATGCTCTGTTCACAGTTCTAGTGGGAAAACTAGGGTTAAATTGACACATATATATAACTATTCCAGGCTGGTAGTTTCTGCTTGACTGAACCAACGGCGGGATCCGACGCCTTTGCCCTGAAGACGGTCGCCAAGAAGGAAGGTGACAACTTCATTATTAACGGATCTAAGATGTGGATTTCCAACTCTGACGTTGCGGGAGTGTTCCTTGTTATGGCTAACGCTGATCCTTCAAAGGTGAGCTAGTGAAATCCATCTTTGTAAAACAAAACACACAATAGAAATATATCTACTAGTGGACTATGATTGACATCTCGCGAAAACTTGTTATTACAAACCCCAAATAATGAAACTGAGATTCAAGACCAAATTATGAATTCTTACAAGTTACATAACAACTTTACTATTTACAACGCTAGCTATAGTTGCAAAATGCAATAGTCAACAGTTTCCAGTTATTTTGATTTAAAAACCAAACTACTGAACCGATTTTGATGAAATGTCTATGGTATCAATCTGATAGCCCTTTCGAATAAAAAAGAGAATTCCAAATCAATAATAAAAGACGAATTTCTGAGATAACAAACGTAATAACACATGAAAAGATATACAATCGAGTTGACATAATCCTCCTTTTTTTGAAGTCGTTTAAAAAGTACCTTGTTTAGAAGAAATTAGGGAGTAACAACCTCTTATAAACTATTTTAGGGTTACAAGGGCATCACCTGCTTCATCGTAGAACGCGACACCCCCGGCCTAACGGTCGCCAAGCCAGAGAACAAGCTGGGTATCCGGGCTTCCGGCACTTGCATGGTGCACTTCGACAACGTCAAGGTCCCTGAAGGCAATATCCTTGGCGAGTATGGAAAAGGGTGAGTATCTCCTCGTATCTATACATTTAAAACTTTATACCATATGCTTATACTACCAGCTAAAACACCGTGGTAAATAAATTGATGGTTGGCGTAGTTATATGAAGAATTGAAGAAGTTGGAAATTGAAAAATCTGAAGACGAGTTGGGAGTTGAAGTAGGTAGGTAGGTACTAGTTTTTGATAAAATATCAACTCGAAGTACTAGTCCTTTTAAAGTTTAAACAACTTGGTCAATTGGATAAACTGCAAGTGGCATTTTTTTTTAGTCTCCTTATTTTCTTGCAATCTGGCCGTCAGGGTATTGCTAGAGTTTGGTGAATAGTTAGCGTTGGGCATGTATGGAATAAGCCCAGTGGCACTTCCATCTTCCATTTAGGTGCTATATGAGGTCTTGAGGGGCTGTCCTCTTTAATCTACTAAAGATTGTGGTTTTTTTCATTAGCTCATTGGCAAGCTCATTTGGGTGATTCTTCATTCGTTTAGCGTAAGATTTCAGTTTTTTAGCTACTTCTTGTTTCACCGTTGGCACTTCAAGGTCGCGATGCAGTTGGATGTTAGTGATGTACCATGGTGCGTTCGTTATCATGCGTAGAATTTTGGATTGGAAACGTTGAAAATTTCCAAGTTTGAGCAAGTGGCATTTAGTTTACATAGTTTCATTTGTGTGTGCTGCGGAACTTTTTAATTTGATACCACCATCCCCATTCTATCATCGGACAACCGGACGCTTCGCGATGCGAAACAGCTACATGGTAGACATACCTCCCATACGCATAAAGCGGTACTCTTCCACCTTTATTATGCGCACCGCCAAGGAGTGGAACGCCTTGCCTGAGTCTGTGTTTCCTGATAACTACAACCTAGGGATCTTCAAGTCGCGAGTGAATAGGTTTCTTCTAGGCAATCGTGTACCATCGTTGACTGCATCGTCGCTTACCATCAGGCGAGATTGTGGTCAAACGCAATTTATAAAAAAAATGTTTAAGATCTTCTAAACACGAACACTACAGTTTGTTTTTGCCTAAATAGAAAAATGAAATATTACGCAGTTCATTCATAATCAACATCTACCAGCTCTTTTCCCACTAGGTTCGTTTTCTACTGATATAATGTCCAATCACCAACTAACCAAAGCTTTTTGGGCTTTAGTTACAAATACGCAGCTGGTTTCCTGAACGAAGGCCGCATCGGGATCGCGGCGCAGATGATTGGTCTCTGCCAGGGATGCATGGACGCCACTATTCCCTACACGTTGGAAAGGAAACAATTCGGCAAGAAAATCTACGCTAACCAGGTAATGAACGCTATTCTAACTTCACGAACAGGTCAAATTAGGTTTCCAGCGGGGTTTTTAAAAAACGTCGATAAGCATCAGTCCGTCAGTTTTTTCGGATTATATTTCAAATCAGAGAAGACTATTTTGTAAACTATCAAAATACGTGTCGGAAAGGTATCCGAGTTTTATGGTCAATCGGAAATAATTTGAAAATAGCGTATCCGCTTAAATCCGAAAAAAAAAAATCGACCGCTTTCCGTCTTTTTAAAATTGCCCCGCTGATTGGTATGGCACACACATCCGTAGCATGTTTTATATTTTCCATTTTCTCGGCTTTTCAACCACTTCAAAACCACCGACTGTGGTAGGGTAGTCGTTGGGAATTGCCCTTATAAAATAAAATATTAAAATGGCCTAAGTAAACTTTGTAAATTTATAGATACAATATCTTTAGTGTTGTAATGACTATAATTATTCCCAACTTCCAATCCTCGTAAGTAGGTAACTATCTATTGTATACATAGATTTACGTAGTTCTTTTTTATATGTATTTGTTTCGTGGTGTGCAATGAAGAATTATCTAATCTAATCTATCTATGCTAATTTGCTAAATATTATGATCGCGCGAATTTACGTGCCTGTTTATTTATCAAGTCGATAACAAACAGCCGACCCAAATAAGATATAATTTTGGATTGATTACTTCTTACCGTTCCATTTGAGAGAAACCGTGGACAGACAAATTTTTAATGTTATAGAATAGAATAGAATACTCTTTATTGCACACCAACAAAATTAAAAATACAATAAAAATACACAAAAATTAAGGTAAGTACAATGGGCGGTCTTATCGCTAAAAGCGATCTCTTCCAGACAACCTTTGGATGGACAGGACAAAACAAAATCAAAAAGACGGCGGTGTAAATACGAGTTATCTGTATCGTTAATACGTAATTATTTTTTCTCAGGGTATCAGCTACCAGATCGCTCACCTCTCAACCCAGCTCGAAGCCGCGAGACTGCTCACTTACAACGCGGCCCGTTTGAAGGAGAACGGACAGGAGTTCGTCAAGGAAGCTGCTATGGCTAAATATTTCGCTTCAGGTAAGTTTAAATCAACATCTATCCCACCTTTTCTTCTTTTCTTTTTTATATGTGAGGATATCCGTCATGGTTACCTTTCGCCTTGGGCAGGAGAAAGGTTATGTCAGACTATTACCGACTTAACCTCACCGGGTTCCCTCTGAACGCTATTTGTAGGGGTTGCGGATACGTGTTAGCATTCTTCCGTGGCCCCCTCGGCGTTTGCTCTTCGTGAGCTCTATCTAGATGGATGCTACCACTTTCTCGAAAGGCTCGCGGTTCGCTCACCCTTCTAACCTGACCCCGGCCATCCTACTCCTTGAAATAACGGAGTAAGATATTCGGTTGATGGATTCAGGATCCGGGATCCCCGTGGAGTTGTTGCTGTCGTGTAGAAGGATGAAGTTTTGATGAACCCTTCCAGACCAGTGAGGTTAATCTAAAAGCTATCGTATCGATCCGACAGTTTTTTTCGGATTCGATTTCTAATCAGAGAACGCTATTTTGTAAACTATCAAACTTTGAATCCGTATCGGAAAGGTGTCGGAGCATTATGGTAAATCCGAAATAGTTTTCAAACAGCGTTTTGTATTAGAAATTGAATCCAAAAAAAAATTGCAAACCGATACGATACCTTTCCGAAGTTTTAATATAGCCCCGCTGTTCTTGCAGCGCTGGAGACTGAGAACAGTGACATGTGAAATATTTTTTTTTATACTAAGTAGGTAGGTACCTAACAAAATTAATCTCGGACACAGAAGGTGTCGCCGTCAGTATGTATTGGCTAAGGTTTTTACCTACTAAGAGGTACCTATATTATTTTTCTGTGAAACTTCTCTGACAACTATCGAGATAGTTTCATAAAGGTGCTACTTATCTATCTACTAAATAGTTTAGTTTGCATATTCATTCATTAATACATTGACGCCTTGAAATAATCTTGGAGCAAAAAAGCACCATTCGGAGTCAACATTAAATACAAATTAAGTTAAAAATCAATATTTTTATTTCCATCGGCTCCCAGCGTCACTGAGAATAACCCAACGTTATGTGTATAATTAAGAACTAAACTAAACCAATAAGAAGGTAGACATTAGGCCATTGAAAAAAATCATTGAACGAAGACGAAAAATTCCTCCAACCGCAAGTGCCGCGGCTGCAAGCTGTCTGCCGCAGCGGTCTGGTTTAAATGTATTTCTATGACAGACGTTCCGACTGCACGTGCAGGTGCGGCATTTGCAGTCAATAGCGTCGCTCGGACAAATAGCATTTTAGTTGTAGTGTCTTTATTAGAGAGAACTATGGAACTGACATCGTCGCTAAACACGCAACACTCCTTATAAAAAAAATAGTACCTAATATAAAGAATTTATTTTTTCCAGAGATCGCCCAAACCCTTACATCCAAGTGCATTGACTTCATGGGCGGAGTAGGCTTCACTCGTGACTTCCCCCAAGAGAAGTTCTTCCGGGACGCCAAGATCGGAACCATTTACGAAGGCACCAGCAATATGCAGCTCCAGACTATTGCTAAACTTATTGAGAGAGAGTACACGCAGTAATTTTACTAGGCATTTAACTTTAAAAGCTCAAAAATACCTAAATCACGAAATATTCTGTCACGATCTGCGCCCGATGCTAAGACTGCTCAAAAATCAACTTTATTTATTAAGTTGAACATTTATTTATACCTACATATGTATAAATAAATGCCTATTGTTCTGTCTACCCTAGGAATCTCTAACATCGCATAACCCCAGGGCACAGATGATCTAATAGTTTTTATGAATGCAGGGAAAGGGCAAAGTTAACAGAACATTCTTACTCATTTTGTATTCAATCACATGGTTTGTATTTAGAACAAATATAAACAAAGTTGATTTGATGATATTAATTGAGCGCAAGTTGCTATAACAATAAGTATCTATCTTCTATTTGCATATTTTACTGAGCAGGCATAAGCAAATAAATAAGTCTGCTCAATTTTCATAAATAAATCAGAAGATATTCTGCTGTTACTTACGACAAAATTTTGTTATTTTTTATGTACCAAGAATTTATTATGTATACCTTTTACACCTTATAACCTTTTACTAATTGCATTCCTACCTATGTTTAGGTAAAATGTATATCTATCTAAGTTATAAATAAAATTTTAATTTTCCCAACTTGTTTTCCTAATTCATGGCCAAATCAATGCTATATAAAAAATTAACACAAATTGGTCTTATATATTCTATATTCATAATTTATTTGTAGGTATGATAATAGTTACATAATTTAATTACTCAAGAAAATTTACTTACAATATTTTACATTCAAATGTTTGCCAGAAACACAGAACAGTACACAGCGACTTCATATCAAGTCATAACAAGTTTAAATCTGTGTTTTGATCCTGGGTTTAACAGGATTTCTACTCATGCTAAAAATTCTACTATTAAAGAATTTATTTATTTATAAGTAGGTTACATTTTAAATTGTTTGTTATTTACTTAGGATCATGAGGCAATTTGAATCCAACTAAATTTGCTGTTTCGCTTACTGATTTTTCTCCAGTACCCTTAAACTCGACATTTATTTCCTTGTACTTCCTTGCATTTACAAGATAATTGCAGTAGGTTCTTGCTTTATAATGCATTTCATCATGCGCTTTGCACAACTGCTGGTCAGTTACCTGATGTTTCCGGTACTGGGCTAAAATATACTGCACCATGTGGTTATCAGCTAGTTTTTTCGAAGAACTCTGCTTACGTAACTCGGAGAGTAAGTTTCTGAGGGTGACTAGAGCTGGTTTGGTTGAAATGGATGCCATTATACCTTCAAACAAATTAAATGTTCAACTTTTCAATCATAAGAGAGGTGATGAATTCTTCTGTGTTCTCATAGGTTGGCTTGTCACCTTTTTTCCAAAATTCTGAGTTGATAGACAAGTCTTCTGGGAAGTGATGGAGAGATGTATCGTTGAAAATATCCGTGAACTTGTAATTGTTTTCTATATTTTTTTCAGCTGTATGAGGATATATTTTGTAAATATAAGGAACAGATTCTGACACTATTCTACTAGGATGATTATCAATCAGAGCAGTAAAACTATTACATACAAGCAGGCAGTTATGTAAGTTAATGCCCCAGTTGCACCAAAGAAAATTGTTGGTTAATTGTTTTGGACAGTGTGGAAAGTATGCTAGGGTGATACCTTTGTCCACTGTTACATAACTACCTTCATTGTTTTCTAGGATAATTTCAAGTCCTAGTTTACCAAGAATTTCACACTCGCTTTTGTAGAAAATAGGATCATGAACCAATACTCTAGGGACGGAACAGAATTCTTTAGTACACAGCAAAAGGGCAAGTTGATATCTTGAGATATTACACTCGGAAATGTGGCCCAAACCGAAACAAATAATCTCTTTGACGTTTCTATCTTGTAAAACGGTACTCACAGCTTCCGAAAACCCTTTGAAATAGTCAGATATCCTCAAATCCTCGACGTCGGTTTCAATTCGCCTGCAAAGAAAAAGAAAATAAGAACATAACCTCAAAACTCTTACATTAAATTGTGGAAAAAAATAGTAATATTTACCGAATAACTTTAACGACGTCTATAGTAATTTCTTTTTGCTGAAACTGTATTACTTTAGCGGGTATTTTTGTTTGTTTGTTTTTAGAATTTCGTTTATTTTTCACAACACGAAAACCATCTTGGTTTATTTCTGAAGTTGACATTTTTGTTTGACTGTTATGCATGCATGACATTGACATTGACCTGGACCATTCGCACGACTCAAAGTATACTAATGCGTAGAACGAAACACTGCCAAAATGGCTGTATACAAATGTGTTGCATTGCATCCATAAACTAGTAGACGATCTTTTGATTCTTTCTTTTTATTTTCTTAACCTAGGTACTAGTCCTAGAAAGCCATCATTATATATTATTTATTACCCCATAAATACCAAAGTAGGAAATACCTAGCTACTTAGGCACTTCATTTAAGATTGAAAAGATTTAAGGCAAGTAAAAAAGTTACCTAAATATTCAGCCTAAATAGTTTATTTAACACTACAGTGCACTCGCCCCTTTTTTTTTCATGGGAGCACCCATGAAAAAAGGGGCATGCTCTACCATAATAGAAAACAATATAATTAGATATTTTAAAAACGGGTGGTTATAAAACTAGTGGTTCGCCCCGAACTAACATCTTGTTCGTCTCCCAAAACACAAAAAAAATATTAAGGCGACTCGCGCAACGATGCCTAAACGTATTTAGTAGCTAAATATGATTTAAGGAGTTGTCAAAACATACAAATACGTAAAATTTATACAGTGTGTCCCTGGATAAAGTGCAACCCCGAAAGGGGGTGAAACTAGATCAAAAATTATCGACAAAAAAATAGAAAAAAAAATTAAAAAAAAATTCGTATATACTTTATTGATGTATTAAAATTTTTATTACTCACTAATTACTCTATTTAATAAAAAAATTATTTCTTCCAAAGTAGTAGGTCTATTTTGTTAAAATAAAAACCATAATCATGTCAGATATGTGACGATGACGATAAAATAACAAATAACTCACAAACGAGTGGCTATCGTGACTTAAAGTTTAATTTTTGTATTAAAATTACATTTTTTAGGCTGTTTTTTTCCAATAAACTCCAAAAATCTTAAAATTAAGCCTATAATACTAGAAATTTTTATGACTTTTTATTATTGTCTATCATAATAGCTTTTAAATAAAAAAAAACCTACGTTCTAACATAAAAAATGTGCTGGCTAGGAGCTTTTAAAGTTGACCACTGATTACGTCACCACTCAGGTAGAGACACGTTTTTTTTTGCTGCTCAGGTAGTATTAAAAATCAAATTTTAGTTACAACATTTTTATTTAACTTATTACATGTAAGTATGAAATAAGGGTTTTGTTTAATGCATTAAATGCTCAAAATGGCTTCCTTGTTGTTGTAGGCACATTGCCGCACGAAGAGCGATTTGTTGTGTGGCTCTAAGCACCATCTCTGGGTCACTTCTTATCTCATCGGCACATCGCATGATTTGATCTTGTAACTCTGCCTCGGTGTCTACGGTCGTTCTGTAGACTCTTTGTTTCATAACACCCCACAGAAAATAGTCTAGGGGTGTCAGGTCAGGTGAACATGCCGGCCACCCGACTGGTCCATCCCGGCCGATCCACCTATTAGCGTAGTTTTCGTTTAAAAAACTTCGCACATTGCGCCCGTAGTGCGCAGGGCATCCGTCCATCTGCAAATACATCTGTTGCCTTGTAGCCAGCGGAACATCTTCCAGCAGTAGTGGCAGATCGTCTCTTAATAAGTTTAAAAAACTTTCGGCATTTAATGTTGCGGGTAAAATAACTGGCCCAATCAGCGTGTCGTCTATTAGAGCTGCCCATACATTAACTGAAAATTGCACTTGAAAAGTAGACGCCCTCTTTAGGTGTGGATTTTCCTCGGACCATACATGTAAGTTTCTGCAATTTGTGATTCCATTCCGGGTGAATTTCGCTTCATCCATCCATAAAATTTTTTTTAGGAATTGTGGATTATTTCTAATTTTTTGTTGAATCCACGTAGACATTACGCATCTTGCACGATTGTCTACATTTTCATGCAAATGCTGTACTCGCTGATAATGGTATGGATGCAATCCCTTCTTTTTCAAAATTCGCCATACGGATGTTTTTGATATACCGTGACGCAAAGCTAAGCGTCTAATGCTGGTTGTGGGATCAGCAAACAAATCGTTTAAAACGGCCTCTTCTATGGAATGGTCAATAATGGTAGCTTGTTGCTCACGGCGATCTCTTGCTAATCCAAGTCCGATGTTGGATAACTTTCGGTGAACTTCTTGGAAATTTCGTGCTGATGGTATAAGTCTGCTCGGAAACGCATTTATGTATGCAGAACGAGCGACTGTTGTGTGTCCACGTGACATACCATAATAATAATGGATGTCAGCGATTTCTCGCGGAGAGAACTCAGTCAATCGCGGCATCTCCACAACACAACAAAGTACAGTCAAAAACGTAACAAAAAGTCAAAAACAAAACAAAAGCAAAACAACGTAACAAAAACTTGAAGGCGCAGTAAGGTACGGTAGGCGGTAGCAGCGGCGAGAATATCGGAGCGACTGGCGTGCCTTGTTGTGAGTCCTGTTTCGATCCCCACCCTTCATCTTTCATAGAACAGGCCCAGCGACCATAATCTACAACAATATAAGTTAAAAAAGGGTCTCTACCTGAGTGGTGACGTAATCAGTGGTCAACTTTAAATGCTCCTAGCCAGCACATTTTTTATGTTAGAACGTAGGTTTTTATTTTATTTAAAAGCTATTATGATAGACAATAATAAAAAGTCATAAAAATTTCTAGTATTATAGGCTTAATTTTAAGATTTTTGGAGTTTATTGGAAAAAAACAGCCTAAAAAATGTAATTTTAATACAAAAATTAAACTTTAAGTCACGATAGCCACTTGTTTGTGAGTTATTTGTTATTTTATCGTCATCGTCACATATCTGACATGATTATGGTTTTTATTTTAACAAAATAGACCTACTACTTTGGAAGAAATCATTTTTTTATTAAATAGAGTCATTAGTGAGCAATAAAAATTTTAATTCATCAATAAAGTATATACTAAATTTTTTTAATTTTTTTTTTCTATTTTTTTGTCGATAATTTTTGATCTAGTTTCACCCCCTTTCGGGGTTGCACTTTATCCAGGGACACACTGTATATGTTTAGTCACTAAATATTTTTAGGGATCGCTGTGCAAGCCGGCCTTAAATTTTGACTAGTAAAATAGTGCCACAAAATGCACAACCAAATAACTTGGTCTACAGTTTCATTTAATTTTTTTTTTATAAATTGCGTTTGACCACTATCTCGCCTGATGGTAAGCGATGATGCAGTCTACGATGGTACACGCTTGCTTAGAAGAAACCTATTCACTCGTGACTTGAAGATCCCTAGGTTGTAGTTATCAGGAAACACAGACTCAGGCAAGGTTCCACTCCTTGGAGGTGCGCATAATAAAGGTGGAAGAGTACCGCTTTGTGCGTATGGGAGGTATGCCTACCATGTAGCGTACCATGTATTAAATTACAGGTAACGGGAGTTCATGTAATATGGTTACACTTTTACAGTTATTCTGAATTTCAGACTTTTCCCTATATTTGTATCACTAAAGCTACATGCATATCAAATTTCAGCACTGTGGGATCACTAGTGTACCCTGTGAATTTTGTCAATGTTCAGTTTTTATTATGGCTAATAACTTAAAAACTACAAGGTTTGAACTAAAAGAACCGGCGAAGTGCGTGTCGGACTCGCGCATGAAGGGTTCCGTATCATTATCCATAAAAACGGCAAAAAAATCATGTCTGTATGGGAGCCCCCCTTAAATATTTGTTTTATTTTAATTTAATTATTTATTTTTACATTGAATGTATATTCTGTGAATATTTCAAGTGTCTACCTGTTGCCGTAATCAATATCGAGCAAAAACGAGCAAAAAAATCACGTTCGTTGTATGGGAGCCCCCTTTAAATAAATAAATATGCTGGACATTTCACACAGCGCTATCCAGCCCCAAACGAAGCAGAGCTTGTACTATGGAAACCAGATAACTGAGAGAATACGTATATACTTTTTTTTGTAAATACATACTTATAATACCTATATAGAGAAAAACTCCCAGACACGGAACAAATATCTGTAGGTCATGCAAACATTTTGTTCCGCGGCGGGAATCGAACCCGCTACCTCCTGCGTCACAGCCGGCTACACACCCACTGCGCCACGGAGGCAGGTAAAAACTATTTTATTAATATTTTATTTTAAAATATTTTTAAATATTTATGTTATTTTGTTTTTAGTATTTATATATAGCGGCAACAGAAATACATCATCTGTGAAAATTTTAACTATCACGGTTCATGAGATACAGCCTGGTGATAGACGGACAGACAGACAGACAGCGGAGTCTTAGTAATAGGATCCCGTTTTATCCTTTGGGTACGGAACCCTAAAAAATTGAGTGTATCAGCTCCAACGCTCGACTGGAGTTTACTCATTACGTATGATTATAAAATACACATATATTAGTAAATGAGGGTATATGAACGCATTTTTATATTACTGAAAGCATGTATTATACATTTATTTATATTAATTAAGTAGATATATAATTTATATTCATCAAAATACATTACATAGTCATGGAAACAAAAAACAAATGGATTTTTCACAATGATCATGATGGATGTCGCAATATTGAAAAAATTGTCTGATCCCCTCCACAAACTAAAAAAAAAAAAAATTGGATGTTGCAATATGATCATGATGGACGTTGCATGTAAAAAAATGGTTGTATAACGATCAGGATGGAATTTGCAATAAAAAAAAAGATGTTTCACAATGATCATGATGCATGTTGCATAAACATGAAAATTTACTAAGAAATATGTCTTATGCCCTACACGAACTAAAAAAAATATGTATTCTATACAATAAGTTACGCACGAACATGACGCATAACATTGACGAAACGGAGAAAGTTTGATTTTATACCCCATAAATTTTCACACCCCGGGCTTATATAGGGTGTTTGATAATATACACTCAAAAATGAAAGGGGTTATTTTGATGAGCATAATAAATAAATTTGTGAAATGTTTACCATAGAAATGTGAAATTTATTTTGGTATGAAATACGAACACTTTATTAAACTTATGTTGTGCTATTGCATAATGCTTTCCATCTAACCACAGATACTGTATTGGTGACGTCTCGAGATATCTCTTGTTGTCGCTTTCTAACCCAAAACCCGCAGCCATTTCCGAGATATCAAATCGATATTTATTTTTGGATGTCGATTGCAAAAGTAGGCAGTAAGTTTTGTATCGAATGAATCACCTAAACTTAGTCGATTTTCTTTAAAATTTGATAATGTAACTAGTTTTTTTTTTCCAGAAGTCTTTTTTTATGTTTTGAGAAACCGTCCCTTGAATATCGTCGGTATATTACCAAACACCCTGTATATGAAAATCGATTCTTATGGTGTCCAATAAACCTCAATAAACTCCAAAAAACGAGGTCAAAATGTACCTACAAATACCTTTTATTAAACGTGCCAACTGACTGGATAGTCCCATTTTTATTTTTTTACCCCTCTTGAACCCCAATACTACAACTACTAACCTACAATACAAACAGCCCCCCCCCCCCCCCCCCCACATTTTTAGCTCATTTAGTCACACCAAAATTGTGCCATCACTAAACTACCTACCTATATACCAAATTTCACGATGATCGGATCAACGCGTCGAAAGTTATCCTCGGACAAACAAACATACATACAACGCCGATTTTCCCAAGTTGATTAATTTATTTTTGTAAGCGTCCATAGACTACGTACTTAGGGAGGGAACCTCATAATTTTAACCCCTTACTTTGCCCCTTCTAAGGATGAAAAGTTGAAACACGTATTTCTTTATATCTTACCAAAAGCCTAAATAAGAATTTTCATGAACTTGAGGAATAATGGATTGCCTATACAAACTTTCAACCTCTATTTGATTATTTTTGGGACAATAGATAGCCTATGGCCTTCCCCTGGATAAAATCTCTCCTTGCCAAATTTAATAACGATCCGTTCAGCCGTTTTGTCGTAAAAAGGTAACAAACAAACTAACAAACGAACTATCAAACAAACTAACAAACAAAAAGAGTTACTTTTGCTCATTTTTAACCCACTTCTAAAAAAGGAGGTGGTTCTCAATTCATCGGAATCTTTTTTTATGCTTGTTCCCCGATTACTCGAAGACGCCTGGACAGATTCGAGAGATTACTTGGAAATAGTAGGTACTTAGAAAGGAAAGTTAATTTCTAAGTGTTACGAGAAATACTTTTTTTGTTTAAAAGGGTATACTGCCCAGGTGGTCCCATTAGCACCAAGTCAGGATCTGATGATGGGATCCCAAAAAACTCGAGGGCAACCCTCAAATACTATAGGGACGCAATTCGGTTTTATGTTTGTTATTACCTCAGAACTCCGTCATTTATCAACCGATTTGGAAAATCCTTGTTTTTATTTGAAAGGATATACTTTCATATTGTTCTTATAGAAATTTCATCAAAATCTGTTCACTAGTTTGGTTATATTTTCGTTAAAAAGTTATTTGTAATATACCATGAATGCAATGAGCCCTTTATGCCCGAACACCTGCAAAATGGAAGACTTAAAAATGGCTTCTCCTGACGCCATAAATGTAGCCAAGTACCTATTTAACACAATATAAGTACCTATGGTCCAGGAGCCAGTGACAGATTTTCATGACCAAGTCCCTCCCAACCGAAAATTCGTGAAATGCATTAGGGACATACTATGAATACTCGTGACCGTCAGCTGCGACTCCGTGGGTGGGGAGGGCAGTGGCAGCCTCCCACGCATGGAGAAAAAAAAGTTTTTTCAGTAATTTCCTCCCATTTGAAATTTTGTCAGATTATAGTTAACCTAGTATTTTGAAGAAAAAACAAAGTCAGCTGGCCATAACATGGTGGATTATACATCAGCTGACTGCTTGAACATGAAAAAAATATATATATTGTCAATGATTTCCTCTCAACTAAAAATTTACCTGGTGATCGTTTATATACTACTACGAGTATGAATGAAAATTAATGTCAGCTTGCTGTATCTCAGTGGAAAGCTTGTCAGCTGGTACCTTGAAAGGTACACTTGGAGGGGATGTTTTACCCATAACTGCGTATAAAGGCCCCCTTTGTTGTGTATAGTGCATGTAGAAGATTTTCGTTCCATGTTCCAAAAAACTTACACATTTTTGGACAATAATGATGAATTTAAGTTGCCTAAAAAAGGTATTGACGGTTTTTCTCTACCACCATGCGAATCAGAACTGTACAAGCAATATTTAAGGGCGTGTTACATTGCACAAATTTGGTCTCACGCTAATCTTAAAGTTCCAACAACTGAAGAACCTACAGACTATGGTTGGGAAGAAATAGATAACCGATATGAATTTGATTGGTTTTCTGGGACTCAGTTACCAACGTCGATTGAGGAGATAACCATTCAGCCTGAAAAAGGTATCAATTCTTTTGTTTTTTTTTCTTATGATCATGTTTTCTATACACGCGGACTAATAATGTTTTTTTCCATCTTTTCACAGATGATGATAATGAAGACATGATCGCATCTAACTCTGACAGCGACTCTGACAGTGAATCAGAGAGAGATGAAAGCGACTCAAGCCAAAGCGAGAATAAAAATGATTGATTTTCATTGCTATTTTTAAGCAACTCATGAAAATAAAAGTTAATTAATAAAAAAAATATGCTACAATAAATTATTCATTAATCAATTTACTCTTACCAACATTTCCTCCATTATCAAACTTTCATATTTGTTATCAAAACAGTCAAATCAAGCATACTGTCGAATAACTTAAGAAATGTTATTTCCTCCCGGATCAAAAATTTATAAGAGGATTGTTAACATACTCCAGTAAATAATGAAAGAAATCAGCTAGCTGTAAGTCAAGGGAAAAGTCGTCAGCTGATAAAATCCTCTAAATCAGGAGTCGGCAACCTTATGCTATAGCCGGGCCACATATGTTGCCAGAGTATCAGTGCGGGCCGCACTTATATTTATATGTTCGGGCATGTATTTTTAATATTTGAAATAAAACGCATATATATTCATACAATTATCTCTTTTTTAATTGAACTACTATACTAACATAAAAGTAAGAACTAGTGAGATTTTTGAGGCTGCATTTGACTTGCAAGTTTTTTAACGTCTGCTTTCATTTTAGTAGTAGACACGCGCAGTATCGCGTCTAAATGTTCATCCGTTAACCGCGAACAATTCTTATTTTTCCGGTAGTTGAGAATTGAAAAAGTCTGCTCACACAAATATGTACTACCAAACATAGTTATTATCTGCTGAGCAAACTTTTTCAATTCTTTGAAGTTTTCAGAACTCAAACCTCCGTAGAACTGTATCAAGTCAGTGCTTTCCTTAAATGCCGTTTTAAGTGTGCTATTACTTTGCAAATCTACTATGTTCATTTGCAAATTGCTTGGTATCTCACTAATATCAATTGCAAAAGGGTTTTGGAATATTTCCATGTTAAGGGAGCTCTTTTTAAAGTCGGTGAATCGATTTACAAACTCAGTTTGTAGTTGTGTTAACACGTTTCTCATTGTAATATTTTGCCACACAAAATTATCTCCAGCTTCTTCCACGGCTTTCTTGCAATTAGGAAAATGGTCAAGCTTTTTTTCATCAATATGCTTGATAAACAGTTTCAGTTTCATTTCAAATGACTTTACATCTGTATACATATCGCAAATCAATTTATTTTTTCCCTGCAAGCGTTTGTTGAGCTGATTCAGGTCCTTTGTCAAATCAGTCAAAAAACCAAGATCGATAATCCACTGTTTGTTAGTAAGCTCTTCTACTGGCTTTCCTTTCATCTCCATGAAGTTGCCAATTTCTTTCCTCAAATCAAAAAACCGTTCCAAAACGGCACCTCGACTGAGCCACCTCACTTCACAGTAGTAAACCACGTCACCATGTTCAGCTTCCAGATCTTCCAAAAACTTTTGGAACTGACGGTGTGTGAGCCCATTTCTTCTTATAAAATTAACAGTGGATGTTACAGTATCCATTATTTCTTTCCAGGATATAACTTTGGAGCACAATGCCTCTTGATGGACAATACAGTGAAAAATCAATGGCACAGTAGATCCAGAATCTTTCACTTTGCTGATGATTCTCCCAACAACACCTTTGTTTTGACCGCTCATGTTCTTGCCTCCATCGGTAGTGACACTTGTTAACTTTTCCCAGCTTAATTGCAATGAATCCAGAGCTTGTTCCACATGGTGAAATAAATCTTCTCCCGTAGTTGTACCTTTCAAACTGCACATTTTCACAAGCTCTTCGTAAACAGTAAAGTTTTCGTCAATGCCGCGTACAAATATGAGTAACTGTGCTGTATCCGACACGTCCGTACTTTCATCCATCGCTAAAGAGAAGCAGTCGAAAGACTGCGCCTTATCCCTGAGTTGTTCACACAAATTAGCACCCAAGTCTTCAGTACGTCGGGTGCAAGTTCTTGCAGAGAGACTAAGACTTTCAAACATTTTTTCTGCTCTGGGCATATTTCTTCTGCGATAGCTAAGACACACTCTTTTACTAATTCACTATCGGTAAACGGACGTCCACTTTTTGCAAGAATCTCTGCTACCCTGTAACTGGCCCGAACATTCGATTCGCTGTTGTCTGCCACAACCTTAAATATGTTTTGTTGATTTTGTAATGACGATTTCAAAGTGGAAATTTTCCTTTTCCGTATTTCTCCTTCAAGACAGTCAAATTTAGCTTTGTGCTCGGTGTCGTAATGTCGCTTCAGGTTATATTCCTTTACTACAGAAATACTCTTTTGACAAATCAAGCATAACGGTTTTCCTTTAAACTCGATAAAAAAGTATAATTCTGTCCATAATTCGTTAAAAACTCTTTTTTCTTCTTCTATCTTCCTTTTTCTTGAAGCCATGTTTATATAATTATTCTGTAACAATAATGAAAAAAATTAAATTCGTTGTAAAATTATATGTTCCAGTTAGCACCTACAAATTCAACTCCACATTCAAATAATAATTAAAACATGACACACTCGTAACTAACTTCATGTCATGTAACTACTATCCCCGTCCTTATAACATTTACCCATCAATCTGAAGGTTCACATTAACAAGCAGTAAATAAAATAAAACAAAATGCTCGCGAGTGCATACAACTTACCTCATACGTCGTGCGTGAGAAGCTATCAGCGAAGGGAAGAAAGGTGAAACGAAACGCGTAGCTAGCAACCAGATGAGACGTGAGTTTCCGGCGAATTTCCACAACCGAATGTGGCGAGAGCTGCGCGCGGCTGTGATTTTAACTAAAACCGGTCGCTTTGAATTTTTTCGCCGCCGCACACCTGCGTCTAATCAAAGACTGCCGCCCCGCCTATTGTCTCAAAGGAGCCGCCCGCCGCCGCACGTGCGGCGGATAAACGCAAAAGAAATTGCCAAGAATTGAATAAGTACAGCAAATATTTATTTTCGGTAGAAACAATACATAACATCACAGTCTTGATAAACAGTTCTTAAGAAATGAAATAGAGGTACATTTTTATCACCCCGCGTGGGAGCGAGCTTTCAAGAATACTCTCATGGCCCAGCAGCATGGCCGTATAAATTCTAGTGAATTTATATGGCCTTTTGCTTCGGTATTTTTTGCTTACGGACCTCAGGGTTGCGGGCCGCACCGAGATAGTCTACGGGCCGCATGCGGCCCGCGGGCCGCCGGTTGCCGACCCCTGCTCTAAATTAAAATACATGAATGTCTGAAGTTAGTCATAGGTCGAAACTCGCAAAAAACGGCCCACGATTCCTTATTGGTCGAAATTAAGGCGCGCGCGTAGCGCGCTATTCAAATTTCTAGTTCAATAGGTGATAGATGCTGCTGCGTTACTCCTTTCAAGGTACCAGCTGACAAACTTTCCACTGAGATACAGCAAGCTGACATTAATTTTCATTCATAGTAGTATATAAACGATCACCAGGTAAATTTTTAGTTGAGAGGAAATCATTGACAATGTATATATATTTTTCATGTTCAAGCGGTCAGCTGACGTATAATCCACCATGTTATGGCCAGCTGACTTTGTTTTTCCTTCAAAATACTAGGTTAACTATAATCTGACGAAATTTCAAATGGGAGGAAATGACTGAAAAAACTTTTTTTTTCTCCATGCGTGGGAGGCTGCCACTGCCCTCCCCACCCACGGAGTCGCAGCTGACGGTCACGAGTATTCATAGTGTAAGTCCCTAATGCATTTCACGAAGTTTCGCTCGAGAAGAAATAATTGACCGAAATTGTACCTGGCTCCCGGACCACTAGAGCTATTGGCACGCTAAGAAGAATGCAATGAGCCTCATTCTATTTTCAAATTTACTTACGGCTCTAGCGGCGTCAATCATATTTACGAGTAGGTACGCATCAAGTATCGAGCGATTAAAGTAATGACTTACTTTTCAGAGCATGAGTGACGAAAAACATTTTTGCCAAGCTGTACCTACCTAATTCCACGATATTTGATTGTAAAGAAAGTACTTCCGCGACCAACCTTGTTTCGTTCTAACCTCATTCCCACAGACGTCCTTCACTATTTGGGTTAGAAAAATTGCCTACTGACAAACATAAGGGGAGCGCCTCTGCATATCGAGTGACCATTGTCCACCTTTTGTATGGGACAATCAAATCTACGATTCAGATCACACACTAGTATTCGTTTCAACATACCGTAACAAGAATTCTACAATTATTTATTCTGTGACAATATACCGGGTGGTAGGTATTATTACTCGTCCATGCTTTGCCAAGAGACGACGTTCCTTAAAAAAATAAAACTACCCGCGCGCAATGCTAACTCTGTAAGGTACTTTCTAGCCATATGGGGACGCGATTTTAGTGTACGCTTAGTAGGTATAATTAATTCGTCTCAGTTCGTTAAATGCTTGGTAGGTACGTTTTATGTAATATTATAATTTGTTGTGGCCGAGTTTTGTTAATCTTTATTAAAATTAGTTTTACACCGTCTTTAGAGAGAGGCTATCGTGTTTGTATGGTGAACGTTGACTCTTGAAGGTTTTGTGAGAAGTGAAATGGAACGTTTCACAGTGAGCCGTCGATCGAAACGGAACAATGGCGGGGGATTATTCTCCAAATGGAGGAAGAAATATGTGTATGGAATCCTGTTTAAGCGGTCTTGGATCACCAGCGGATATGATTTGAATGTGAGTTGCACTAAGTACCTACCCACCTAGATAGGACCTATATAATATAGTGTACCAGTCAGTGTTGCCAGATTTATTTTTTGTCAAGTCGGGATTTTGAAACTTTTTGAGTAAAAAAGCGGGACATTGTAAAAAAACCGTATTTAGGAAGTTTTTAAATATCTATCATTTTATTTGAGTTTTTAATTACGTTTACGTGTAAATAAATAGCAAAAATAACCATAGAAAATGTATTTGAATAAAAATATGATATTTTAAATCAGGTTTACCTTATCGTTAGGTAGTTGAGCCTTCTTCGTCTTCTGAATATAAAAAAACAAAAATAAAATAAAAAAGTTTTATTTATCAGAAATATGTGGTGTTTCAAACAATAGTCTGAGAAGTGAGCGTTACAAATTGTACAATAAGAGAATAATTTATTTATAAGAAGTACTTATTCATGATATTTCTGTGAAGATTGAACTTTTTATAAAGTTTCCTTTTTCTCTTTAATTAAAATGAAGAAGATTAGGTTACAGGCTAGGTCTAGATTGAACTGGATGAGTAATTCCGCTTTAATTAAATTTACGGAGCATTTATTTCTGGCATCCGACCATTATAAATTCATCTGGAAAAAACGCGTTCAGGAAAGCAGTTTGATCTTGTATAAAAGCCTCTAGTTTAAACATATTCCTGGTATCTTTTTTTGGAAACTGTTGAAAGAGCTGGTGCCATTTCAGCACGCTTTACGCACGGTCGAGTTATTCCCGAAAAGCGTGACTGAGCCTGTCCCGCGCGGAACATTAAATTTAGATTTAAAAATCGGGATGTCCCGCCAAAATCGGGATGTCTGGCAACGCTGGTACCAGTGTACCTAACATTTCCAGTATATGCTAACCTCTCATTGTACGGAAAACCTACACAATGCGAGGTCAGCTTATACTGGAAGTGTATAGCTTGAGGTGTAGCCGTGTGTACCTACTGAGGTGTTGTATATGAATTAGCGTGGAATTATGTTAATGTGGTCATGAAATCGTGACGTTAAAGTTAGGTATAAATAACATACAGTCATGAAAATTACAAGGCATTTGAATAATTTACAAATATTTCTATGGCTTGTAAATATTCTGAAGGCTTTACTTACACAATTTTCTTAAGCATCTCCATGTTTTTTTCAATGCTAGTATAAAAAATATGTGCCTAAGTACAAATCATCTTCAACATTTCAGATCAGCCGATGACCTTATCACTTGTTTACGCAAAAACATATCTAGTATCTCTTGTATCTCTTGACTAACTTCCAAATTCCCAACCAGCCATTACACGGCTAGTGCTAAATTATTATCTACATAATTAACAAATACTTAGGCACCTATATACATACCATACATAAGTGAACCAAATCTATTAGGTTAGTTTGGTTTTTTGTTACATTTCGTTACAAAGACAGCTCGACGGAAGACGGTATTTGCTAAAATCCCAGTTCTCAGCAGCCTCATAGAGGCTAGCTGATGCCCATCCTTCTGTCTACTACTTAATAGGTACAGCACCTAGCTACGTTAACTTTTATTAAAACCAGAGATAAAAAAAACATAAGTATTGGTTTTCTCGAAGAATGATACGCTATTATTTACTATTGTTCTCTCGTCAGTGGATGGCCGTCCACAGACTTGACAGACAAGAGGATAATAACCAACAATAAGATAACATTATCCATTCTACGGATCTACTGTGATGCAGTGGGCGAATAGCCGGCTGTGACGCAGGAGGTTCCGGGTTCGATTCCCGCCGCGGAACAAATGTTTACATGATCTACAAATATTTGTTTCGGGTCTGAATGTTTTCTATATAATATACTCGTAAGTATGTATTTACAAAAAAAAAAGTATATAAGTATTCTATCAGTTATCTGGTTCTCATAGATTAGATTAGATTAGATAATACTTTATTGCACACCACGAAACAAATACATATAAAAAAACAACTACGTAAATCTATGGATACAATTGGCGGTCTTATCGCTAATTAGCGATCTCTACCAGACAACCTTTGGATGGAATGGACTGTGTAGACATTACCTGGGGTGTACCTAACATACTACATGTACATACATACTAATACTAATTATATAAAAAAAATATATATATAAAACTTACATAAATGAAAACTACATGAATCTAAATAATAACTACTCATAATAATTTATAGATACATACTTAGACTTATTTAAGAAACAAATAATTAATAATAAATACATATATATTAAGCGACAAATACTCAGATAGTGTTCTCTGAGCATACGTTTAAAAATGGCAAGTGACTTGGCACATCTGATAGCTACCGGCAGCGCGTTCCATAACCGGTAAAAGACTTATCAAAGTAGGAGGAGGAGTGTACAGGTGTCCTGAGTTGGAGTGTGTCAGATGAACGCAAGGATCGAGGACATAGTACAAGCTCTGCTTAATTTGAGGCTGTGTGAAATGTCCAGCAATATTTATTTATTATTTATAGACTTTTACGAGTTTTTTTCCCGAGGTAAAGGATAAAAAATACCCCTTAATAAACTACGAAAATGCTTAGTTCTTAGTACCTACCTATCATCCGTCATCACCACAGACAAATAATTACCGTCCATTGCCCAAACTCCTCTTTAAAAAGCGTAGGTTCATCGGCTTAGAATTATTCTAAGCACATGTTTCACTTTCACCTATTGAATTATGTCTCATTTTGCATATTTACAACCGTGACGAGACGCGCTTCCTTACGATACCTACCTACCACAGGCTAAGCGGCCGAATAGATACAATGTCCTATAAGTATAGATACATACAATGTATAGCAGTCAGAAGTAGTTGTACAACTCAGTTGTCCACCTCTTTTGTTAATTTAAACTGACCAAAACGACTTACACAACAGCTAGTAGCTAGTCGTGCTTCAAAAGTTCTTCACATGTCACTGTCAATGTTAATAATCTATCAAAAAATTGGTTAATTAATCCAAAAGTTGGCCATTATTTAGATATTAATTAAGTTAGCCTCTGGTCACAAGTAGCCACAATATCTTCTCAAACACAATACATTCTGGATCACTGATATGACGTCCTTAATGATATAGAAACAAGAAAAAATAGTGGTAAGTGATAACCTTAGAATTGGTTTTAATATCTTTATAATCGTGTTCCAATACCTGCAATGCTTAGCTCCTTGTGACAATGGTGCTTAATCGAACGAATGGGTCATCCGTATGCAGCCAACGTACTGATGCTAATATGGACTACTGACACCTTATACGATGTAAATTACTTTGGATACGATGTAAATGACTTACATTTCAATGTAAACTCCCAATTCGGAAGTTTTATAGCTTCGTTTGTTTATGGCACACTATACATAAAGTCGCAAGCTTTCAAATTCTTACCTACTTGTGTGCTTAAAAAACTAGCTACCTTACGAATTGTAGGGTCATTCGGGTTAGACTTAACGAAGGTAATTACTTAAAATATTATGAAAATATTTAAAAAATATTTCATATAACCGATAAAGATATAAATCTTTATTAGATCCAAGATTATGCAATTTTTTTTTGTACATGGTAGTGATACAACATGTCATAGATACGAGAAATAAATAAATAAAAATAAATATTGCTGGACATTTCACATAACGCTATCTTGTCCCAAACTAAGCAGAGCTTGTACAATGGGAACCAGATAACTGATAGAATACTTATATACATTTTTTTTTGTAAATACATACTTATAATATATAGAGAAACAACCAGACCCGGAACAAATATCTGTAGATCATACAAACCTCTGGCATCTCAGCCGGCTATTCACCCACTGCACCACGGAAGTCGTCGAAGAAGAAGAAGCTATAATAAAGGGTAGCAAGGCACAGAACAGAATACAAGAGCCTTTATGCCACATTAAGTCTAATAGGCCGTGTACAAAACTGGTAATAATCTTCAGGATTCCTTTAAAGTCAACATATTTTTTCACATGGTTACAAAATCTATATTCCACAATCAAATCCTAAACGACAAATGTGCCCAAAACGATACAAAATAGAGAAATTCTCACCAAAATCCTAAAGGCGCTATTTTTCAAAACCTAACCTAAAAGCTAAAGGCTATCTGTATCAATGTGAATTTCCCAGGTATCTGATCTTTTTCTGAATAGTATTAGAAGGCACGTAAAGCAGGAGTGGAGCTGGAACCTACTAATTCCGTCATTGCATTGCTATTTGTTTACAAACCTGAGCATTAGCAAAGTAAATACTGATGGTCAAATCAGCTTAACTTTTCTTCACGCTTTTCTGAACTCACTTTCATTACATTTTCGAGGTCGATCATAATTTGATGCATCCGCTATTTTATCTCAAAATTTAATCGCGGTATATTGCATCTAAAAAACAAACTTGATATTTGCAGTTTAACTGCCAAACGAGAACCAATTTTATTATGGAATGTATTGAGATAAAAATTGAATGTTGTCGATTCTATTGCGACAGTGGCTTCTACTCAAGTCATAGCTTCATGCTTATAAACATTACGCTTGTTGCGTGGTTAGTTGAACACGGTGTTAGAAGGGAAAGGTTCGTGTTTTATTCCGGCAAAGCGCATGCAATTACATTTTTCTGCAATTAAATAATGTCACAGATAAAAATAGTTGCAAGTGCAAAATATTATGATCAGTTTACGGGGTTAGAAAGTTGGCAAAAAATGTTTATCTAGAAAACAAATCAAATTCGAATTTAGAATTGTGCGTGACAGAATTGTTTTTTGAGTGCCATAGACAAGATTAAGGTTGGAGATAACCATGCCTCAAATTTTCTTCAAAAAAGTGATGGTGTTGCGGGAACCAGGCGCCTTCGAGGTAAGTCACTTTCACTTTCCGGCAAGCGCCCATGGCGGGCTAAATCCTGCTTATTGCTAGTTTTTTTTCTGACATCCTGTGCCATGGACTGTTTTCTGCTAGTTAATACCATTAAATCATGCGGATGGGTTCTTACTTCTCAGTCATTCTGGTTTGATCAAGCAATTTTTGTAGACGAAAAAAAAATGTGTGTAATACACGTGCCCAAAGCGGTGAGGGAAAACATTGTGAGGAAACCGGCATGCCCCAGAACCAAGACCAAGTTGGTGTTGCCGTCGGTTAGTGTTCTAAGAGTAGGTATAACTCCGATCAATTATATCTAAAGTTGTCTTCTAGAGATGGTTACTTATCGATTAAGACCGCAAAATATGGCGACGGGTTCGCATTGCAATCTATTACGTATAGAATGCAATAAGTGGGCAGTATCAAATGTAACCTTTGACAGCTCCCTTGTGGAATCAGGTCAGGGATCTGAGAATTAATAGAGTCGTTAGTTCATACTTTTAGGTTTTTGGTTTAATCCTCCTACCCAACTGGGGTATGCATCCTGAAAAGAGGCATAATTAACTGACGGCAGAGGACGTCATCATTATAAGTACTTACTCCAAAAACGGTATTGCTTGATAACCCATTAATAGAGTATAAAACATCATATCCCTTCTTATCTTCAAAAAACTGTTTCACAATACCTAGTCAATAGTAAATTTGTATTAATTTAAATTGACAAGAATCACTTTGAAACACAATATCGATACTGCTTTGAAAATGTTACATGTTGTATAAAAATACGTACTTACTTACTCCATTGGTGCAGGATTCTATCGAAGTCAGAAAAACGGTGAAGAAGTACCTGTTTTAATAAAAACCCGTTTGTTTCATTTTGCCGAGTATGAATCACCGTTTAGTAAACAATGATGACACCCCCATTCATTACCTGTCTTGCGTATTGGCAATGCTACGCACCCACATCATTCCATTCTGTCATACTGAATTTACTTATAAATTGCTGCAACTACCTACTTAATTCATTTTGGCGCAGGCGCCTAACTTTATAAAGAAGAATTGAGCGTACTGTGACATAATGACAGAAAAGGGTTTATGACGTTTTGAGCGTGCAGGTATTTTTGACACTATTTGTTGCTCTTTGTGGTTGGTCGTAAAGGCACTTTGGTTAGATTTGACTATTATTAAAGCTATATTTCCTAGCAGGGTATTTAAAAACTTGGAAAGTAGAATCACTAGATAAATAGGTAGGTACTAATACTATCTTCTGTGCTATTCTGTGGAGAACATACGATATATGTAGAGGAGGTAGGTAGTAGGGTTGCCAACCCTACTATACAGTGTGTCCCTGGATAAAGTGCAACCCCGAAAGGGGGTGAAACTAGATCAAAAATTATCGACAAAAATATAGAAAAAAAAAAATTAAAAAAATTTAGTATATACTTTATTGATGAATTAAAATTTTTATTGCTCACTAATGACTCTATTTAATAAAAAAATGATTTCTTCCAAAGTAGTAGGTCTATTTTGTTAAAATAAAAACCATAATCATGTCAGATATGTGACGATGACGATAAAATAACAAATAACTCACAAACAAGTGGCTATCGTGACTTAAAGTTTAATTTTTGTATTAAAATTACATTTTTTAGGCTGTTTTTTTCCAATAAACTCCAAAAATCTTAAAATTAAGCCTATAATACTAGAAATTTTTATGACTTTTTATTATTGTCTATCATAATAGCTTTTAAATAAAATAAAAACCTACGTTCTAACATAAAAAATGTGCTGGCTAGGAGCATTTAAAGTTGACCACTGATTACGTCACCACTCAGGTAGAGACCCTTTTTTAACTTATATTGTTGTAGATTATGGTCGCTGGGCCTGTTCTATGAAAGATGAAGGGTGGGGATCGAAACAGGACTCACAACAAGGCACGCCAGTCGCTCCGATATTCTCGCCGCTGCTACCGCCTACCGTACCTTACTGCGCCTTCAAGTTTTTGTTACGTTGTTTTGCTTTTGTTTTGTTTTTGACTTTTTGTTACGTTTTTGACTGTACTTTGTTGTGTTGTGGAGATGCCGCGATTGACTGAGTTCTCTCCGCGAGAAATCGCTGACATCCATTATTATTATGGTATGTCACGTGGACACACAACAGTCGCTCGTTCTGCATACATAAATGCGTTTCCGAGCAGACTTATACCATCAGCACGAAATTTCCAAGAAGTTCACCGAAAGTTATCCAACATCGGACTTGGATTAGCAAGAGATCGCCGTGAGCAACAAGCTACCATTATTGACCATTCCATAGAAGAGGCCGTTTTAAACGATTTGTTTGCTGATCCCACAACCAGCATTAGACGCTTAGCTTTGCGTCACGGTATATCAAAAACATCCGTATGGCGAATTTTGAAAAAGAAGGGATTGCATCCATACCATTATCAGCGAGTACAGCATTTGCATGAAAATGTAGACAATCGTGCAAGATGCGTAATGTCTACGTGGATTCAACAAAAAATTAGAAATAATCCACAATTCCTAAAAAAAATTTTATGGATGGATGAAGCGAAATTCACCCGGAATGGAATCACAAATTGCAGAAACTTACATGTATGGTCCGAGGAAAATCCACACCTAAAGAGGGCGTCTACTTTTCAAGTGCAATTTTCAGTTAATGTATGGGCAGCTCTAATAGACGACACGCTGATTGGGCCAGTTATTTTACCCGCAACATTAAATGCCGAAAGTTTTTTAAACTTATTAAGAGACGATCTGCCACTACTGCTGGAAGATGTTCCGCTGGCTACAAGGCAACAGATGTATTTGCAGATGGACGGATGCCCTGCGCACTACGGGCGCAATGTGCGAAGTTTTTTAAACGAAAACTACGCTAATAGGTGGATCGGCCGGGATGGACCAGTCGGGTGGCCGGCACGTTCACCTGACCTGACACCCCTAGACTATTTTCTGTGGGGTGTTATGAAACAAAGAGTCTACAGAACGACCGTAGACACCGAGGCAGAGTTACAAGATCAAATCATGCGATGTGCCGATGAGATAAGAAGTGACCCAGAGATGGTGCTTAGAGCCACACAACAAATCGCTCTTCGTGCGGCAATGTGCCTACAACAACAAGGAAGCCATTTTGAGCATTTAATGCATTAAACAAAACCCTTATTTCATACTTACATGTAATAAGTTAAATAAAAATGTTGTAACTAAAATTTGATTTTTAATACTACCTGAGCAGCAAAAAAAAACGTGTCTCTACCTGAGTGGTGACGTAATCAGTGGTCAACTTTAAAAGCTCCTAGCCAGCACATTTTTTATGTTAGAACGTAGGTTTTTTTTTATTTAAAAGCTATTATGATAGACAATAATAAAAAGTCATAAAAATTTCTAGTATTATAGGCTTAATTTTAAGATTTTTGGAGTTTATTGGAAAAAAACAGCCTAAAAAATGTAATTTTAATACAAAAATTAAACTTTAAGTCACGATAGCCACTCGTTTGTGAGTTATTTGTTATTTTATCGTCATCGTCACATATCTGACATGATTATGGCTTTTATTTTAACAAAATAGACCTACTACTTAGGAAGAAATAATTTTTTTATTAAATAGAGTAATTAGTGAGTAATAAAAATTTTAATACATCAATAAAGTATATACGAATTTTTTTTTAATTTTTTTTTCTATTTTTTTGTCGATAATTTTTGATCTAGTTTCACCCCCTTTCGGGGTTGCACTTTATCCAGGGACACACTGTATAATATAGTATCCTGCTATAATGGGATCAAATACCATATTTCTAAAAAAATATATAGTAGGCGAAACTACTATATTTTGCGTAAAGCGGAACGTAGCCTTAATCTTTCTGAAACTAATTGGCTGAATTTTCTAATACACATCAGGCTTACTACAAAGCAAAATTTTCCAAAAACGAAATGTTATTTCTAATAACATTTCGTTTTTGGAAAATTTTGCTTAAATTAGAAATTGCTGAGAAACTAAAAATTCATTTTAACAATTTGTACTCCAGATACCAATCAAATGAACAAAATTTTGAACATTGTACTTTCTGAATAGAAATTTTCTATATAATGACTGTGGAAAATAATTAATAATATTTTAAAAAATTGTATCATTTTTTCTTTCAACTCCTGCAACATCAGCATTCACAGAGCGTATATTTTCTGTCATGAAGACGAAATGGAGAGATGAGTGTAACAGGGTCAGTTTGAATTTAATAAAATGGTGTTTTTCAACTTAAATTTGGACTGCCATCAACTTGCCATCAAGCATATGAATGCTTTCTTAAAAATAAAAATTAATTATTATGGCGTAGAACAGCAAAACATATTCATTTAAAAAATAAATATTTCAACCACATACCTACCATATATTTTTTTGGCATCTACTATATTTTTAGGGGTACCTAACAGCTTCGAAAATACTATATTTGATAAAAAAAAGTTGGTAACCCTAGTAGGTAGGTACCTAAAGCCCTTTCATGTTTTGATTGCCCAATACGTTTGAATCCCAAAACTACTTCCGCGACTAATTAGTTACATCTATATCAATTTAAATAGTTACATAGGTGCCACTAGGCCAGCCAAAGCCAATTAAATCACTCGTTGAATTTATGCGCCGAAATTTAACTTTTACATTTTCCATCTCGATGTAAACTATTTTATTTCCCAATCGGAAATCAACTTGCATAGATATTTAATTAATGTAGAAGGTATGCACTATTACATATAGGGTTGCCAATTTTTTTGTGATTCATGAGACTTTATTAATTATTGATGTAAAAATCAGTTAAACAATATTTACATTTTGCATTCTTACCTGGGAGATAAGAAATTTTTAATGTTTCGTCTAATCATCTAAAGGAACAAAATTATGTGTTTTTGGAAATTAATGCAGAAATAAATTATGTGAGCGAACCGCTAGAAATACCTAGGTACTTATAGTGTACAATCGATGGTAGAAAACACCTCCTGGATACGTACCTAGGTACGCTTTTTCTTTCTTTCTTTCGTTCATGTAAGCTGGTGTAGGGAATACAGCTCCCTGCTGAGACATCGCTGACGGTTGTCGGTCGGTTGTCGTCAAAATATGGGACGATTGACAACCCTAATACGTAACCAACCTTATTAAAGTTTTAAAGTGATAAGTGGTGGGAACTTTGTTGCAACATGCGACCTCGAGATGTCGATTCGTGATTCTGTAGGCAGGTTGTAGGTATGCTTGTAATTGTCTTTGAGGATAAGTCTACCTTAGTTATAACCTGGGACATATATTCTTAACGTATCTTCTAGCTAGATTGAAATATGCTTACTAAACATGTTTGATCCTTTCCTTGATTAAAACGGGTATTTATCACGTATGTACCTACCTTTTTTATTTGTTATCCCGACGTTTCGGCTGTGTTGCAACAGTCGTGGTCACGGGTTGACTAGAGGACTTGGAGCTACCGTCGAGAAGTGTTTGGCAGCTTAAGCAACTACCCTCACTTGGTGTTCTGAATTAGAAATGTCCTCGTTCATATTACGACACACTACACTAACCGTATCTACGTACTGAGACGATCGACCACGTCGCGCAGACCTTGTAATCACTGGGTTCCAGGACGCTGAGAGTCTATAGCCATCTTCCCGATTGAAAAAGGTACATACGCGATAAACACCCGTTTTAATCAATAATTATGTACATAGTGATCGCTGAAAAATACCACTTATCTCTTATACACTGGCGTAACCAGGTTTTATTATCGTCTATATAACTAGTTCTTCCAAGAGTAATAATTTTCCCTGTGGTCAAACTTCTTGGATAGAGAAAAAACCTAACGATATACTACCATCTGTCACAGGATAGCATTAGATCGGTAGGTTTTTTTAATAACAAAGCAAGGTGCTTTGTTCTCTAACCACCACCCAGTCAGCGTTTAACCTATCTAGAGCGTTCAAAGCTCAAAGTCAAAAGTCCAAGTCAAATATTTTTATTTATTAAAATCAAAAGGATCACTTTGAAACGTCAATTTTACTGCCAGTTCCATCGCGACCAAGCCAGATGGTCCTTTTAGAATACATAACAATACAGAACATAAATTACGTCTAAATTGTAACATTTTGAACGAGTTGGAGCAATTTAAATCCCAAGCTTTTCTATCATCTAAATAATCCGATATTTTATAGTAGGCTTTTTTATAAAGATTTTGTTTAATTACGTTTTTAAATTTGTTAATTGTCAATTTTTGTACGCAAGGATTTGCGTCAATACTTGGGAGTTTGTTATAAAAGCGTACACCTTGCCCTTTAAACGATCTACTAACTTTATGGAGTATACAAGTGGCAACAGCGAGTTTATCTCTATTGCTAGTATATAAATTATGATTATCGCTATTTTTCTTAAACAAATTAATATTTTTGTGCACATACATCAGATTTTCATAGATGTATTGACAAGGGAATGTCATAATATTTATTTCTTTAAATAAATTGCACAAACAGCCCTCTTGTGCAGTACAAAAACGGTGTTTATATATGCAGCACTCCCCCACAGCAGTATATAACAGTATATGATTAATGCTGTGGAAGTAGCTGAAATAAACTAGTCTAGCTCTGTCTACGTCTGTAAAAAGACGGATCTTTTTGACTGCGTATGCCGCAGAACTAAGTCTCTTCGACAACCTATCAATGGGAGAGCCCCATTGAAGCTTATTATCTAGGGTTATACCTAAGAATAGGGTGGTGTCCACAAGAGCCAACTCCTCGTCTTTGATTTTATATCTGCTTTAACTTGTGTAACATTAGGAAGTATAAATCTAATACATTTTGATTTCTTTTCATCTCGAGATCTTTGTTGCCCCAACGAACTGCCGTCAGTTTTGTGAGCTTCATGCCCCGCCCACTGCTACTTCAGTTTGCAAATACTCTGGTCTAGAGATCACGTTTCTGTGCTATATTTCATCACTGGAAACACACACAGATATTGAATGATTTAGATAAGAATGTTTTGAATCAAACCATTTTACGAATAATGTAGGCAACTAATACGTCAGGCTTACAAAGCTGCTGATGTACGATGATGATAGACCACCTACCCTAGTCAATGATCCTCGGGCGATCTATAAAACTAATAAATCTGTACTGTACGGTACCTGTATTAAAGGTTAGCCAACCGCTAATACAAAATTACTCTGTTTTTCAATAGCCGACTCATACAATCAAGTTGGTATTATGCAACGGGGCCGCTACAGTCTGATAGGCTCGCTAATGGTACGTGACCAAACCCTCTTTACCTTCTGCTAATAAGGATTGACATGATTATTGGTACGGTAATGAAATGACCTAATGATTGTTTTTACCACACGCGATAGGGGTTTATTTTGCGTACTTTGCAGTTATTTATTTTTGACTGCCTCCGTGGCGCAGTGGGCGTATAGCCGGCTGAGACGCAGAAGGATGCGGGTTCGATTCCCGCCGCGGAACAAATGTTTGCATGATCTACAGATATTTGTTCCGTGTCTGGGTGTTTTTCTATATATTATAAGTATGTATTTACAAAAAAAAAGGTATATATCTATCAGTTATCTGGTTCCCATAGTACAAGCTCTGCTTAGTTTGGGGCTAGATAGCACTGTGTGAAATGTCCAGCAATATAATTATATATTTATTCCGGGTTGTGGTGACTAGTGGCGAGGAGGTGGACGTCGACCGCAGGGCAGACCGGCCCGATGGACAAAAATGACAAAATGGATAAAATTCATAAATTATAATTCATAAAGATGTTTATTTTCTCTCTCATAAAAGGCACTTATGAACTAGGTATTCTCAAAGATAATATAATATATAATTAAAAGTAAAAATAAAGTAACAACGGAAAAACAATTATAGGGCTTAGGCTAAACATACCCAGTTCTTAACCTGTTTTGTGAGAGACTGGTGCCTGAGGTAGGTTTATAAAAAACCTGTAATACAGATAGAAAGAAAGAAAAGAAAGAAAAATATTTATTCAGACTACCACAAATGCACACAGAAACAAATGACACAAAAGAAAACACTATTATTAAACTTACAAATTAAAATTATAAATTAACTAAAAATGATAAGTGTGGTGGTGAAAGGGTCCTCAGCTCAGCATTAACTACCGCATGTTGCCATACTGCAGCGCTGGTCTTCTGCTGAGGCCAGTGTTGACCTCACGGACACCCTGGCATATTTAATCGACTACAAGTTTAGGAGCATTTACATTATATCTTGAGTTGGGCAGGACATTGTGGCCAGGCGCGGTGATGACAGGTGGAGCAGGGTGCTGACTGAGTGGTGGCCCGAGATGGAACCAGGAATGCAGGTCGTCCACCGGCAAGATGGGTCGACGACATTATAAAAATCGCAGGTCGTATGTGGGTTAGAACAGCGCAGGACAGCGGTGAATGGCGACAACGAAGAGAGGCCTATGCCCAGCAGTGGGATGAGAAAGGCTGAAGATGATGAGATGATGACATTATATCTAGCAGCTTCTAGATACAGGTCATCAGTGTTCTTACTCCGCGGACAGCAATGGATCAGACTTGCTCTAGAGCGATTAGATTGGCGTAGAGCGACCTAAGCCCAGCAGTAGGTCCCAACTCCCAATAGATAGATAGCAATACGTCAAATATCAATGGTTGCCGTACAAAACGTATTTTAGCATTTTAATACCCAGGTAAAGTTCAATATTTAATATTAAGATAAGATAAGATAAGATAACTCTTTATTGTACACCAAAGTAAAATACAGAACATAATTTTTACTAATAAATTTAGTACAATGGGCGGTCTTATCGCTAAAAGCGATCTCTTCCAGACAACCTTAGTATGGACAGGATTATAATATATCACATGACGGCGGTGCATCTATATAAAATTAAAAACATACCTACATACTATAAACCTAAAATACTATTAATAACTCAAATTTAATTATAATAAAACAAGCAACTATAAAAATGGTTATGATGAATTAACAAGCAGCGACAACTTCAACGCAGGGACAGATAATGCGTGTGTACTTTTGTTTTAAAATTACTAATAGACTTGGATGTTCTTATAGAGAAGGGCAAATCGTTCCACAATCGTACGGCTGTTACAGTGAAGGATCGACCATAAAACTCTGTCGTATGGACAGGAGTTTTAAGTTGAAGGGAATCTGAAGAACGCAAATTGCGATCATTAGCCTGGTGGAGAAACTCAAAACGCTCCTTAAGATAGAAGGGAGAAGAAGGGTTAAAAAGGATGTTATACAAAAGGGACAGTATGTGTGCATTCCGGCGAAGACGGATGGGGAGCCATTTGAGCTTTGCGCGAAAATCAGAGACATGGTCATACTTGCGCAAGCCAAATATAAACCGAATACAGAGGTTTTGAAGGCGCTCAAGTTTGCTCAGTTGGGCTTCAGAGAGGTCAAGATAGCAGGCGTCGGCGTAGTCCAGAATCGGAAGTAAAAGAGTCTGTGCAAGCGTAACCTTGGTAGCAGTCGGCAAGAAGTTACGAATTCTCCGTAAAGATCCAGACGATGCAAACACCCTGCGGCTAATCTCATTGATACAGGGAACCCAAGTTAAACGGGTATCCACCTGTATTCCTAAATTTTTCACTGACTGTGTGACTTCTATAGGTGTTCCGTCAAAAACTATGCATGGTAGCTGTGCAAAATTAATTTTGGAGATCTGTTTGGAGCTACCAATAATAATGGCCTGCGTTTTGTTTGGATTGACTGTAAGGCCAAAAGATTTACTCCAGTCGCATATCCGGTCAAGGTCAGTATTTAATAAGCTAATGGCTCCATCGATATTTTCAACTGTAGCTTGAGTATAAATTTGCAAGTCATCTGCGTACAGGTGGTAGGAAGAAGTTACATTTTGTGAGATAGAATGGATGAACATAGCGAATAGGAGAGGGGATAAAACGCCACCTTGCGGGACACCGGCAGAAAGATTGCACCACGAAGAGTAAGCCTCTTCAACAAGGATGCGCTGACGGCGCCCAAACAAGTAACTATGAAACCAGTCAATTGCCGTTGGAGATATGTTAAAGGAGCATAACACACCCAGAAGTAGGTCGAAGTCAACATTATTGAAAGCGCTGCTGAAGTCAAGGAGTATCATTACTGTAAGCTTCTGACTGTCCATCCCAAACCGAATGTCGTCTGTTATTTTAACCAGAGCTGTTACGGTGCTATGACCTGGACGGAAACCAGATTGATAAGGATTTAAAAGGGAGTTTTTGGAAAGGAAGGTACTTAACTGTTTATGAATAAGGCGTTCAAGGATTTTAGATAGGTAAGGAAGGATTGATATTGGACGGTATTCAGCAAAAGAGGAAGGATTGGATTTTTTAGGTAAGGGAATAATCTGAGCTTCTTTCCAGGCATCGGGAAATGTGCCAGAATTTACAGAGAAATTTAGAATATGCGTAATAACGTGGATAATTTCATCAAGAATGGGAACAATCATATTTCGACTGATACTGTCATTGCCCACAGCATTTGAAGTAATAGATGCAATGCTCCTTTTAACATCACAATCGTCGAATTGACTAAAATGAAACTGAGGGAAGTCTGGCGTTGGTTGAGAAGAAAGATATTTTAGTGTAGTGAGCTTAGTTAATCCATCAATATTTGAGGAATTTGAAAAGTGCTGATTGAGGAGATCAATGTTTAAGTTTTTAGGAATAGATTCTTGTTTTGATTTACCAACACCCAGAGTTCTAAGAAATTTCCATACTTTGGAGGAATCATTACTTTTATTAACAGAATCGTGAATGAATCGGCGTTGTGCGTCCCTACACAACCTGTTGCAGTGATTGCGGCGATCGTGATATTTGGCCTTATTGACCTCCGTAGGCTTGCATGCCATCCTTACTCTTGCCATAGCCTTTTTGTGCATTGCTGTGCGGATTTCGTCCGTAATCCATGGTGCAGGGAGGTGTTTAATTTTGATAGCACGTATGGGTGCATGTATGTCGTAAAGCTTGTTGAGTTGACTATTGAAAGAAGCTACCATGTCATCGATGTTACAGGCACTCATGACCTCTGACCAGTCAATATTTCGGGCACCCTCACGAACTTTCTCAAGGTTCATTCTACCAAAGTTACGCTGCATGTGAATTTTAGGCTTTGCTTTCGGCGGACGAACTTTGTATGACATGTAGATCAAATCGTGATAGGAGAAAGCAGCCGCCGAAGTTTGACCATGCTTAGCCACATTGTTTGGAGAAGATACAAGAATTAAGTCGAGAAGAGAAGGAGAACAATACGGAAAGAAGTGAGTAGCTGTTAGAGGAAGTATGGTCAAGTTGCTAGCCTTAGCAAGATTTTGAAGTGAGATAGAGCGAGAGTCCTGCTTGAGGAGGCAAGTGTTAAAGTCACCCATGATAATGGTGTGTTTATAAGAAGGAGTAAGGTCTTCGAGAAGCCTTTCAAGAGACAGAAAATAGTTGTTACGAAGGTGATTGCTATAATAGACTCCGAGTAGAATCTTGGTGCGAGAGAGATGAACTTCAGCAAAGAGGTGTTCGCCTGCGCCGGGAGATGGTGGTTGTGGAGACATGTGAATCACGGAATAGGGGATGTGCGCGCGTAAGAATATAGCTACGCCTCCACCACGTCCAACGGAGCGGTCATTTCTTATTAGGATAAAACCTGGCAACGAGTATGAAGTAGTCGGTAAACAGGGCTTTAGCCAGGTCTCGGAGACTAATATAGCATGAATGTTAATTAGATCGAAAGACGCCAGCATATCTGGGTAATGAGCCGGAATGCTCTGCGCGTTAATGTGTAGGACATTAAAATTTCTTGAGACATCTGTAAACTGTGTCTCAAGGGTATGGAAAAGAGTTGGAATACTGCAAAAACTATCGTCGCTGCTTGAATTATCATCACTAACACAAGGCAAAAATGATAAAAAATTCTCATCACCACTTGAAGACGACATAAAATAATAACGATATAAACTAAATACTTATCTAAATAAATAACAAAATTATACTATAACTAAAACTTATTATCTAAATACTTTTATATTTGCTTAAAATTTATTATGCGTTCCTGCCTAGTGTCTTGGTATAGAGATCCACATAAACACTACAAGATTAGTTAGTAAAGTCGGTAATACTAAAATAAAGTAAAGTTTGGTAAAATAGCCAATCAAGTCGGAACCACAAATACATAAAAGAACGAAAAAAAAAAAAAAAAAATTTTATGTGGGGTTTTATAGACTTGACAGTGACAGCTATTAATGACAATGAGCGAGTGACATTATGAAGTTTTACAAATAAAAAAGTCAGCTCAACACAACAAAAAACAAATCAACATGAAAAAAAAACAAAATTATGTGATAATTTAGGGTAATGCTACAATGGAAAGAAAAAAGTGGATGGGTATTTGGATTACCTGCATGAAATAGACTATCTGTTGAGCGGACTATGCTTGAATGCTTCCCCACATGCAGAATCAGCACTACGTTACATCATGGCGCATAACCTGACTACTTCCTGGTCATCACTGCACGTCTCGATTTCGGCGCAGCAGAATCCTTGGCCGTTGCTGCTGCCGCTGGTTTCGCTGCTGCCACCGTGGGAGAGTGCCCTGCCACCCGAGCGCTTGATATTTTATCAAGATCAGCCATGCAGCTCACACGGCGCCTGGTGTCATCGGGCCCAATGACGAAGACGTAGCCCTCGCGAGTCCAGCTTTTACTGAGTCCAAAGCGTTGCCTGGCTTGCATGAAGACTTCATGGCGCGATCAAGTCAAAAACTCAGAAAGCGTTATGCCTGTGTTTTTAAGATTGGTCTTTGCAAACCAAATCTTATCTCGAACAGACACATCCCGCAACTTCACAAGGATGGGTCTGGGCCGATCAGATGTCAGACGGCCCATCCTATGACAACGATTTATGTCTTGTGTTCCGAAGCCAGACATTTTGAGGCGTTCAACAATAACTTTCTTCATGATGACAGCAGTATCGTCGTCCTTCTCCTCAGTTACCCCATGGAGGAGCAGATGTTTACGGCGACTCACCATCTCCAGCTGGTCTACTGCTTGTGCGGTGGCCTGGATTTGCTCCTGGAGAGCTCGCAATGCAGTCATAACAAAAGTCTTGAAAGTGGAGAACTCTGATGACAAGCTGGATACTGAAGCTGGTGCTTCAGACTGCTTCAGCTTACCCTCATAGGCAGCCATCTGCTCAACGAAGAGAGCCTGCATTTGAGCCATGGATCCTTTAATTGATTGAATTTCCTCCATTTTGAAATGTGGCAGTGATGTGCAACAGAGGGTGATATCTGTATGTCGTGTTTTTGTGTGGTTATTGTAAGGTGCAAAGGGAGATAACACTTGTTGGCAGGTATTGTACTTTATACTTTTATTTTAAGCATAAATAATGACTGTTTTTAAACAATAATAATATGTTTTTACGAAATTAAAGGAGAACAATTTTAAGAGGTGTTTCTTTTACTACACCTACCGCCAAAAAAAATTAGGTGAGTAGGTACTGGAAAGTGCAGCGTAGGACGGGCCCCCACTAGATGGAAACAGGACCTGGTTACGAGGTTGTTGGAAGCTATTGGGTGCAGGCCGCACAAGCTGTAGTCCTGTAGCTGATATGATGATGTGTAGGAGAAGAGCTTGCCAGCATTCTCCACGCCTAATTAAGATCAAACGAGATAGAAAACAACTTAACATAGAGCAGAAAATAAACATTAGTAATACATGTTGTACAAGTAACTTGGCACAAAGGAACATCCTATTTTAGTTCTGATGGGCTAAGGACGACGAATAAAAGAAAACTTGATTTATGATCTGAGAACTACATGAGTCGACATGCTATTTTAAACTCTATTTCTAATTGATAAAGTTGAAACAGCAATGTAGTGAATGATGGTCTAAAAACTCCATATCGTGGTGCATAACTTTCTAGTCAAGCAATTTTAAGCTCTAAGTAAGGAACCTAAAGTGCAAGATACAATAGCAGAGAATAGCAAAAAGGTTACATGAATGACGTCAGTAGCTGCCGACAGATGGCGTTGGCTGGCGTAAGTGCGTCACTCCATGATTGATTAATTGTTACTTTTGAATTCATTGAATTGTTCGGTTGCATTTATTATACTATTACTATCAGCCCATGTTGGTAGTCCCATTGTTGGGCAAAGGCCTCCCCGTATTTCCGCCATTCACAGCGGTTCAGTGCCATCGTTTTCCAGTCCCACTCGAACGGCTTCTCGTATTAATAATATAATTTTGAATAGTTTAAAAGTGCTATGATGACAGAATAATTTATTTTCTTATTTTTCTACACACTTGCTCGTAAAATGAGCCTTATTACATCGTTCTTAGGGCCATAAACCGAACTATAACACACACGTGCATAATAATATTACACACTAGTGCATAATAGAATTATCCCTACAAAGTTAAGTTAGTACCTAACTGCAAATTATATGCGCGTAAACAGAGCATTTTCAATTTAGCCGGGTAATACAGTTTTGTAACAACAAAGAGGTTTTATGCCGCTGAAAATCCATTTACATTATTGGAATAAATAAATGTATCCCTAATTAGAACGAAAAAACATTTATTATTATCAAATTGTTTATAATTCACAATAATTTGTTATAAAATATTTGCATTTTATCACTAAAATTATAATTTTGAAGTAGGCTGTATGGCTATATGTAGTCAATCACCTTACATTTGGCGCGTGCAACAATATCGTTCTGAAAATTGTACATTCACCAATTGTTTTAATAATTTTATGCTTAACGATTTATGCAATACACGTTTGTTTTTTCCTCGCAAGTGTGTTGAAAAAGTGCGTATGAAACTCGTGAGCAACTTGCTCACTAGACACTCGGCTGAATTACGCCCTCACCTACGGCTCGGGCTGCAACTCACAGCCTCGTGTATAATGAGCAACTTAGCGCACTTGTATCATAATATACTATTATGACTTTATGACACATCACGCTGCGCCCTAGGGGCATTATTAATGCCAAACTACGCCTGTTTTTGGTCTCACACTTGCGCAAGCACAAATTGGTGCTCAATGCTGTTAGGCGCAGGCGCCAGTAATGATCATAGACCAAGAGCGTTAGTTATCAGTAATCCTACATCATCGTGTATCAGTAAGAAACACAAGATGATATCATGCGTTACTATTACTAGGTTTGTGTGCTATTACTGCAAACAAACCTACTAGAATCCTGAGTGCAGAGAGGGATATAAGTACGCCTAAGATGCAGACAGCCTTATCCACGAGGAGAATACTTTTCACACTTTCTGTAAGACAATAAAAACCAAATCTAGGTTGGTGCATTCTGTGCAGAGGTTAGTTCGATTTACGAATAAGTTCTTATGGTGTGGATCTCTTTACTCTACGTTTACAACATACTCGTAACTCCCGGCTCAGCCGTAGAGACCTGCTTTCAGTGTGGTTTACATGACATAATATTTAACATTGTCGAGCGGGTGGTGCGAAAATCATTTAACCTATTACAAAAAGTCTAAATAATGCCTATCATATAAGCTGATAGGTAAAATCATCACAGACCCAAAGTCTAAGTCTACCCAAAGGAATAGGCCAAGTGAAGAGCTGCGGTATTTCTTTTGCCATTAGATATATTTGGAGTGTACAATTCCAGTGTGACCATGTTCTTTTTAGGCAAGCGTACTCTATCTTTGACCACACTTACCATCAAGTAAGGTAGTGGTCAAGCAAGCGTTTGACTAGCACGAATAATATAAACTTACTGGCGGGCTCCTGCACCACTTACAAGGACATTTTAAAATTACCCATATGAATAAATATTATATGGCTTTGTAACGAATTAGTAAGGCGCGTAATTCAGGACTAAAAGATAACAAAAACTGTTTTTAAAAGTCAATACGCAAGTAGATTGAAGTTCATTTTCCACCACTCAATACGATGTAACATCCTGTCAACTGTCAGTGTCCAAAACATCATTATTAGCTTCATATAAAAAGTCAGAGGAAATTCGTCGGTATTTCCGTGGAATAAAGGTGATGTTTTGCTGAATAGTTTTATAATTGTTTGATGACAGGCAGGTACTGAGGTACTCCGGTTGAGAGGTTGTGAGAAAGGTGGTTAGATTTATGCAATAAGCAATTGTGGTGCAAAATATAAGCGATCAGAGGGAAAAGAATTTAGTAGGTTTATTGATTTAGTGACCTATTCGATCGGCTAATGTTTGCTAATTTAAATTGTAAGGCTTTATCGAGATGTGTGCTTTTCGATAATGTCATAAAAGTATGTACTGGACTAAACTTTTATCTATCTACACTCATAAGACTTAAGGTATTTATTTCTCCAGAAGGCTTGGAGTGTCCACTTTAAATACTTATAAAGAAAGAAATAAAAGCCTGTAATTTCACCGAAACCATGTCCTTCATACCAAAGGCTTGCTTGACTGTAGAAATATGTACGGTTGTAGTACTTCCCCGGGTCAGCCCTTTCACAATGAACCCTACTACTTTTAAGTCTAGTATGGTTATTCTTTCTGCAACAGCTTCACCGAAGAATTAGTAAAAAAATCTCATAAGCTTTTTAAGCTATTGAGAAAAAGTTTCCAAAAAGTCAACTATCATTCAGCTTTATTAGCAAAACCACCCTAAAAAAGGTTATCTATACGGAACAATAGAATAAAATTATATTTTAGCGTAGACTATAGAAACACGACTCTACAAATGTTTCTACTGTTAAATTTTTGTTTTCGACCATAAAATGCCATTTTACTGTATTCTTTTCTACACGACTCTACAAATGAATGTTTCTACAGTCCACGCTAAAATATAATTTTATTCTATTGTTCCGTATAGATAAACTTTTTTTAGGGTGGTTTTGCAAATAAAGCTTAATGATAGTTGACTTTATGGAAACTTTTTCTCAATAGCTCAAAATATCATCAGACGATAAGCCTAGAAAAGTGTACATGTATCTCTACAGATAAACTGGTCTAGGCTTATCGTCTGTCGCTTAAACCACAGCTTAAATACCAAATACTATCACGTTCTTTGTTATGACAACTTGAATTAGTGTTTTCTCTTTTTTGATACGTGACTTAACACTACCAGTACTTGTAAAGATACGAGAAATCCATTCATAGGTTGATTGATTGCATAACTACTTACCCCTTTATTGGGATTTTGGTTTCGAGTTTGATGTATGCTTCACTGACACAAAACCTATTATTTGGGGTTCGTCGATTTTAATAAAGCCTTCGATTCCTTAGAACATGAATACATTTGGGAAGCACTACAGAAACAGGGAATCCAAGAAAAGTACATTCGAATATTCAAAAACATCTATTCAAAAAGCACCGCACAAGTCAAGCTAGAAACAACAGGAGACAAATTTCCGATAGAGAGAGGTGTCCGACAAGGTGATCCAATCTCACCCAAATTATTCTCTGCTGTTCTTGAGATGATATTCAGAAACATGGATTGGAGTGAAAATGGACTAAACATAAACGGCGAAAACTTAAGTCATCTACGCTTTGCAGACGATCTGATCTTGTTTTCCGAATGCCCAAGGAGCTTAGAGCTAATGCTACAACAATTATCAGATCAAAGCGCGAAGGCAGGTCTGTCGATAAACACAAGCAAAACAAAAATAATGACCAATTCATCACAAACACATAACATAATAGTAAATGACGAACAAATAGAATATGTTAATGAGTACATATACTTGGGTCAGTTAATATCTACAACCGATACCATGCATAAAGAAATCGACAGAAGGATCGCTAACACCTGGAAAATATTTTGGTCACTTAGCGAAGTCATGAAGGACAAAGAAATGGCAATAAAAGAAAAGAGGAAGGTGTTCAATATGTGCATACTACCATGCTTGACATATGGTTGCCAGACATGGGCATTAACTGAGCAACAGATTAATAAAATAAAAGTCTGTCAAAACGGAATTGAAAGAAGTGTAATTGGTGTCAAGAGGAAAGACAGAGTAAGGCTGAGCAAAATAAAAAACACTACGAAATTCAGAGACGCAAAAACCGTGTGTAAAAAGTTAAAATGGCAATGGACAGGACATATTCTGAGCAGTGGTGGATTTACACATTTCCCATGTATAGGCCATTTTTCCAATTTTTGCCGCCCTTCAATACAACAACTTAGTTGAAATTGCACAGGTTATTTTTTTGGGTATATTTCTGAGCTAATCAAAGCTCAATCATGTACTATAAGGGGTAATGTAATAGGTAGGTATATTGATGGAGAGCCGCGAACTGGGTGTTTTACCATACAATATAGAAGTTTGTGGTGCCGTTGCTTGAATGTACAATGAAAGGGAAGAGGGAAACGTCGTAGGAAAGAGGCCTTGTAGACTTCTTTCTGCAAAACATCAGAAAACTGCCTTACATATATCTTAAAAAAATTGCTCCTAAATTTGCCGCCCCTAAAATCTGCCGCTCTAGGCTCAAGCCTACTCAGCCTGCTGGTAAATCCGTCACTAATTCTGAGAGAAAGAAAAGATAAATGGACCAAATTAATAACCGAGTGGTACCCAAGAGACGGTAAAAGAAACAAAGGTAGACAAACAAGACGTTGGGAAGATGACCTGAAAAAAATAGCCGGTCCAGAATGGATGAGAACAGCCAGAGACAGGATAAAGTGGAAATCTTTAGAGGAGGCCTTTGTCGAAGGACAAGCTGTTACAAATGATGATATATACTAAAGCGTTTGCCGATAGCATAATGTATCTAAGTTAAGAACAGTATTAAAGGCTTATTTTATTTTATTTTTTTGTATGCTTCACTTAAATCGAATGCCTCTTGCAGCAAGTTATTTGTTTTGTTTTTAAAGGATACAAGTATTTGGCCTGCCTGCACCAATACCCATCAATCTATCTCACGAGGAAATTGAGAAGTTACTAACTAATAGTATTTTATTTTTATAGTGTTATCCGAATACTTACGGAAAATTGTAAGATTTTTAAAACCATTCCAAAAACTTTCAAGTCGGACGGGACTTGAACCCGCAACCTTCCTCAAGAGAAAGGTTACGGATGTACTGCCAAATGTGCTACAGGCTTTTGTCACGTTAGTGCAAGTGAATTGTGCTACAGGCTCTTGTCACATCAGTGCAAATGAATTAGCAGTGTATCCATATCAAGAGGAAGGTTACGGGTTCAAGTCCCGTCCGGTTTGAAAGTTTTTGAGATGGTTATAAAAATCTTAGAATTACTAACTGTAATAAAGTAAGATTTTTTTAAAGTTTTTTAATTTGATTATTCATAAGTTAGCGGTTTTTGTAGTCTTTTTCGCTTGAGACACAGGTTTAGTTCAGGCGTGGTGTTGTAAAGTGTTAACTGTAATTAGATATTAATCCGTACTGTTAATCTTAGCATTTAGACGACGAATAAAGACTTCTTTATTTATTACTAGCTGACCAGCCGAACTTCGTACCGCCTTGATATGCATATGACGGGGGCTGCAAATGTACGTCGCTGGTAGAATTATCAATCAGTCATCATTAGCTGCATCTATGTATGAGAAAATGAATTGTTTTCATAATTTCATTTTGCGTTAATTTTGTCGATGTTTTAATAGTTATTCTGCTGTTCGGGGCAGAGACAAATCCAACATAACAAAGATCATAAAAATCGGTCCCGCCGTTCATGAGTTATAAATGGTGTAACTAACCCGACTTGGTTTTATATATATTATTAGATTAGGTTATATATAGATTATGTATATAGATTATTGTTATTTTAATCTAGAACCTGCAAAAACACCAGCTTTAAGAAAAATGCATTGAAATCCGCCCACTGAAAGTATCCAAAACACACCGACCAATGATTTTAAACTTATTACCTACTTTCTTCTTTAGCGTCTTCTTCTCATAAATCTGCAAAATTACTTAAATTAAATTAAACAAGTAGGACGGCTACCTATTTAGCCTCATTAGTTGCCTTATGAGTTGTTCTCGAGTGCATCGCTGGAAGCTACAAGTTGGGAGAAGCAAAGATGCTGAAACTGAACTGATACCAACTTAAATTAAAAAAGTGGCACTCCAGGAGTGCCGACAGAAGTGAAAACTTGAACAATTACGAGATACTTAGGTGTCGGTAACGGTAACAGTGTCTCGAGTTCAATCGTTTTTTTCCATCTCAAAAAATGCCCAACGCGCCTAAAGAAGTTTTCACCTCAAAAATATACAACGCCCCATTGATTATCAATGCTTTCTTCAAGAAATGAATCTTCTAAATGTTTATTATTAAATCAAAATGAAAAAGCGCGTTGAAGTCTTTTGCAAGCAAAAATAACTTGCGGCTTTTCTAGCGGTTTAAAAACACTGCTAATCAAAATCAAAGTTAGATACCTATAAGTTTTGAATTATTATTATGACCTTGGAATTAATTACTACATGTCTTATTTGCAAGGACCTAACGTTTGCTTATTTCTTTGTCAATTAGGCTTGTAATTTACGCTAAATCGATAATTGATTTCCAGATAAAAATTACGCAATCTTTTTGGAAATATGGTAGCGCGTTTTTAGCTAGAATTTTGTAAAATCTCATGTTGTATAGCGTGATTTTTCATGTCGCGATTTTGGCAAAATGTCGCGCTTTAATTTGTACGAGTACTAGTTGCATATGTTTTTGCTTCAATGTATTTTAAAATTTGAATGCATACCTAATTAAATTTAATCTTATCCAATGTTTCACTTTGCCCGCCACTTCACGCTTGCCAAATACAGCGACTTTGTTTGCAAACTGTAAATAGAAGGGATCCGTTACCGGCTGACTCCGCTCAACAATAGTGACTCCGAGGTTTCACTTTTAAAGTGAAACTATTGTTTATTAGAAAATACTTAAAAGTCCTCAGTTTTCTTTGTAAATGATCAATGCTCATTTGCTAATCACCAATTGAAAAAGCAGGTTACGCTGATGATAGTATGTAGGCAACCCATGATGGTGCCTCGCAGTCAGCGTGATTTTCATGACGTAGACCCACTTACTGTTAGTAACGTACATTAGGTTTTTACCCAGTTCTCTTTTGTTTTATTTTCCGTTTCTACTACTAATTGTTCTAATCCTATCTTCTTAGATTCTGGACCAAATTGGTAAAAACGGAACTCTTATAATGCGACTTTGTCCGTCCGTCCGTCTGTCACAACTGATTATCTCAATAACTACTGAACCTATCGATTTATAAATAATACTGACCTTCCTTTATTGCAAATAGATAGATAGATAGATAATTTCTTTATTGCACACCATTTAAATACAAACATTTATCAGAAAATACACTTAAATAATAGGTACAATGGGCGGCCTTATCGCTAAAAGCGATCTCTTCCAGGCAACCTTTGGATGGACAGGATCTATGTGAACAAAATAAAGACGGCGGCGTAAATCCGATATAGTACACATATATTTATTAAAAATATAGATAATATAAAATAAAATGCATAATTATAATGTATAATATAATCATAAAATTACATAAATATTAATATTATAATACATAAAATATATATTGTCATACTTACATATATAAATTATAAAAATGTAATAATTAATAAGTGGCCTAGTGAGCGATGGATGACAGATAGTGTTGTCTGACCAAGTTTTTAAAGATAGGGAGAGATTTAGCGTGACGAATTGAGACAGGTAGGGCATTCCAGAGCCTGGTAGCCTGAAAAGTAAAAGAGGAACTATAAAATACTGAGGTATGATGGGGAGTTTTTAATTAATATGCAAGTAGGTCAAAATTTCAAAATAGGGTTACTAGGTTAAGTGGGGATCATATCAAAGAGATCATTACACATCCCAAAACAATTCTTTTTTGTACAGTTTTGGACTTATGATGAAAAATGCAAAAAAAAATACCGTTCCGAAAAGGGGGTGGCCCTTTATACAATATGTAACAAATTTTGTTACATATTGTATACATAGATTTGACTGCCTCCGTGGCGCAGTGGGCGTACAGCCGGCTGAGACGCAGAAGGTAGCGGGTTCGATTCCCGCCGCGGAACAAATTTTTGCATGATCTAGAGACATTTGTTCAGTGTCTGAGTGTTTTTCTATATATTATAAGTATGTATTTACAAAAACAAAAGTATATAAGTATTTTAACAGTTATCTGGTTCCCATAGTACAAGCTCTGCTTAGTTTGGGGCTAGATAGTGCTGTGTGAAATGTCCAGCAATATTTATTTATATTTATTTATCTCCGTAGTTTGATAAGTATAAAATGTGAAATTAATATTGTTGAATATTATATTTAAAGATTACAGGAAAATTATAACCAAGTCTCTATCTAAAATCGTTTTTAGATCTTAAAAGTTTTCTTTGTTTACCGGTCTCTTAACTAGATGGCGCTGCTAATTATCATAAATAAACCTATCTATGTTCGGAACCCTCAGTGCGAGGGTCCTACTCGTACTTGACTGGTCTTGTTTCTGTCTTTGTTTCAAAATATAATTGTTTTGAGTGTTGTAGTGGACAAATGATTAGCTGTTTAAATTAAATAAATAATTAACAATATAGGAGCTACGAGGTTTTCAACGGGCTCTGGAATCATCCCATCAGCCTGCTCCGAATAATAATAACATTTTTGAGAAGAGATGACATAGGCTTGGTTGTTAGGTCCACCTGATGCGGTCACCACTGTCTGCAACAAATTTATTTATTTTGTTTATAGACGAGCAGCATTATTGCTGATATTTCTACATCACACAGTGTTGAAAGTCTCTAATTATTACTTTTGTAGCAATATCTTATTAATTCGAAGCCAGTTATCGATTTTGTATTTAAATGAGTTTAATGATGGGCCATAGGCTTGGTCCATCTCCATCGTATAAAAAAAATGAAGTAGTAGAAACAACTGTTTCTGGCAGGATGTTCCAATTATGGACCACCATGTTACTGAGAAAGTTATGTCCAATCAGTGTATTCAAGGAGCAAGATTTAATTTAAGTTGGTCGACTCGGGAATGTCTTTAATGCTGTTTTTTTATACCACTAATGTAGCTAACAAGTATACGGCCCACCTGATGGTAAGCGGTTACCATAGCCTATGGACGTTTGTAACACCAAGGGTACCACTCGCACGTTGCCGACCCTGGGGAAAACCTCGACAGGGATACCATTCCACAAGCAAAGTGACGGGAGGAAATTCATCTGGAACCTCACGGTACGCGACCACATCGTCTCCAAGGTGTGTGGATGGATTCCCTGCCGATGGCGAGCGATGCGATGATAAAAGAAACCTGCAGGCACCATATCAAAGAACTCTTCAGAACACAACCCATTATACAAGCGGTAGAACACACACAGGGAGGCAAAATCTCATCTCATCTCTTTGTTTCATTGTGAAGCTTGTAGATGCGGGTTATAATCTTGTAGGTTTCAATAAGGTCACCTCGAAGGCGTCGATCCTTAAGAGCAGCAGTGAGGCGCCACGCGTGGATTCTGATATCATAGGATTTACGACGTAGAACCTTCGGGATCTTTGTCGCTTTACTCACAGATTATGCCCAATCATCGCTGCCTACATGACAGTGCGTTACGCCAATTAGTTTGTCTTGAATTATACTTACGTGGCTTTCCATGAAAATAAACCTACCAGTCATCGCGTCAACCTGAGACATACATTATATTTTAAAATCAAATAATCATTAAAGAGTTTCATCGTAGGACATACGAGAATGTGAGGGCCAAAACAAGAGTTATTTTCCAAAAAACCTTCAAGGATATTAATATGTTTTTTTTCTTATCAATTATTTGGCAAATAAGCATACGACCAACTTCATGGTGAGCGATTTAGTCTATGGACCAAAGGTATCACGCGTTGACAACCATTTAAAAATTGTAAACACCCTTTTCAAAGAACTTTCTATCATCGCACCGCGGAGGATACAAGCGATATCATAGCTAATTAATTAAAGTAAAAGTTTTGTGATAGGTATATTTTAACTATATTTTTTCGTCTTCTCTTACGAGGTAAGTGACAGGTAGCATTAATAATATTAAAACGATTTATCAAAGAAAGTTCCAGTCGTTTTAATTGACGATTAGCACGTAATAGTGTTACGTGGATTACGTGGCCACAACAAAACATGAACTTGCAAGTTCTTTTCACACGAAATCGCCACAATTATTTCTTAAATACTTTGTAAATTGTTTTTGATAGTCATCATCTCTCAGCTGTTTTTTCCAACAATTTAAAATTATTTAAATGTCACGAGAATTAAGTCATTTGTGGGGTTTTCTTTAAAGAAAAACCTCTGCGGTTCTTTAAATTAAGATTCTATGTTAAAGCATTAAAAAACGACCCAGTTTGGACTCAACTACCCGATGTAATTATATTTGTATAATAATATAATAATAATAAAGAATAATTAATTATAAGTATTCATTTGGTTTGTAACAATGGTCTTATCAATAACTTTTTGTATTGTAACGTTACTTACGGCCCGATGCACCTAGGTAATGATTATGTTGGCCCGACAGCGAGGGGCCCGACCAACATACACATTAAAATATGGTTGTACGTGAATGAATGTATTCCCGGTTGATAGATGATGGCAGGGATGGAAGCGATATTGGGTCTCATTAGCCCGTACCTTCGTGGTGGAAAAGGAAGATGTTCGCTGGGCTCGTGAGTAGTCGAAGTGAGGGCTCTGGCTGCTCATTGCACGCGAGTCATTTGTGGGCGGCAGTATGGTGTGGTCTTCTGTATTGCCGCCATGGAGGGAGATATTGGTGGCTGGTGCAAGCTGACAACACGGATGGGCCCTTTACGGGGCGTCGCGCGAGGGTGGGGTTTCCGGCGAGGGTCCTTGCTGAGATCCCGGAGTCCACTTATCGCGCAGTGATGCCAATCTTCCGGTAGACATACCGGGGATAGTTTTAGTGCGTGGAACCGCACATAACCCGTTGTACCCTCACGCAGCGCGTATCTGGCTTGCAGATTTCCTCCCAGAGAACAAAAAAAATAAAAAATGTTTGTACGTCAAGTCAAATCGGTTGGTTGGGTCCAGCCAAACTGGGTGGTTAATACTATTAAGAGTAGTAAAGTTCCTTGTGAAAGAGCTCGTCCAGGCAAGTACCATACCTATTTCTGCCGCCAAGCAGCATTGCTGTGTTTCGGTATGAAGGGTATTGGTTTTCGGTGAAATTATAGGCACATGAGGCTTTAGACTTGTCTGCTCTATATGCCTCGTCCACTCTCATTTCAGCTAGCTAATCTTCTGGTTGGTCTACGTGTCTTTCGGAGTCGATCTTGATGAGTTCTCACACATTACAGACTTACGGCTTTCGACTTTAGACACTGTGGTTTGTACTAGCAAAATATTAAATGTTTAAGTAATTACATAAGAAGTCATTCATTAAAAGCTTCATTTGCTCATTCTTTGTATGAAAGTACTTGCGTAAAAGTTGTTATTATCTCGTTTAGTACTTCCTAACTAAATGAACATTTTCTCTCTTTCGTACCCAACAGGTTTTGCCATTGACTTCTCTTTCACACAGTGTAATGTGTCTGATACCGTTAATGCTACTGAGTCTACTGAGCATGAAAGAAGAAACATGCTCTAGATGACATCAAGTGGCAAAATGATACTTGTATATGCCCCATTATTAAAATGTTAAAAACTTATATATTTTGTTCGTATACTTGATAAATAATGTGCATTACGACATTAACTGAATATGTATTTTTCTCATTCGTTGAAATAAATGTCGTAAATGACGTGGTACCTTTAACAGGACAGCAGTATAGATTTTTTTCTAAATAAATATACATAAAATGTATCCTTTTGTGCCAAATAAGGCATGCAAGTTATGGTATTTTCTGCCCTTCTGTCTGTCTGTCTGTCTGTGTTCTGCCCTACGCTTACCAGAAGTGCTTAGTCTCCACTCGAGAACTTTTCTGCCCAAATGGCCGTTCTTCGTGCTATGTGCACCGCCCACTGTCTCTTCAGTTCGTTAATCTTCTGGGCTATGTCAGTGATTTTGGTTCCACTATTGCACTTAGAGGCGCAAATATGAAGCCTCGACTGCCATATTTTATTACGTACGTATTTGAATTATCTGGGTCTTTGGGGTAATAGAGAACTACGCGTTTTCAAACGCCAACGTGTGATCTTAGAGCTGACGTTTTTAGCTGGGCATGAGCCAATGCGCCATTCAATTCAACTGCAATTAATTCAGCGGGGCAATGCAGCCAGTGTCTTGGAGACAGTTCCGCGTGGTATTGGAGTAATCTGGAGCAGTTGAGCTATCTATAGATCATTTGCAATGGCCTTCAGATGATTTAACTGTTTCTTTTTATAAATATGTAAAGTATTGTACTTTAGCATATCATATACATATATCATATATAGCGCGTTCCATAAAATATTCAGAAACTCAAAGAACTACACTCCCTCCCTCACCCCCTCAAGTATACACATTTACACAGCATCCCTCCTTCCCTTTCGTTCTTCAAATGCGTACCTACTAAATTACTAAATTCCTTGTAAATTAATTAATATAATGTATTGTGTTTTTGATCTTTTTCTCTAGGCGACTAATTTCTTAAAGGTCTATAAAATGTGAATCTGTTATTGGCATTAAGCATTAGCTATAAGAGTTTGTATACATTGATATCAAGTGATGTTGATTCTGTGATGGATAAAAAAAAAATGATTGCATACTCAGCTTAAAACCTGCTCAGCTAACATACAAGTTAGCACATTTTATAAGGTCACTGGTGAAGTTTCGAAATTAGATTCATTTACACAATTTGCCTGCAAGTAAAAATACTTGATTGTTTTGTAATAAATTAAATTGTACTAGTAAGTAGGTAAATAAGAGCGTTACCTATAATTTTATTACGTTTTATTTCATAAACTTGATTTGTCAAGTTTTAATCTGCAATGTTAGCATTAAGTGTGCAATAAAGAATTTTCAATCAATTTTTAATCAATGTTTCTATTTGTTATTCACGAGTTTCATGCGAGCGGTTTTTTTCTGTTCTTGATAATAATAATAATAAATAGGTAGGTATGTATTATTATTAATTATTTGTTTCTTAAATAAGTCTAAGTATGTATCTATAAATTGTTATGAGTGGTTATTATTTAGGTTCATGTAATTCTCATTTATGTAAGTTTTATATTTTTTATATAATTAGTATTAGTATGTACGTACATGTAGTATGTTAGGTACACCCCAGGTAATGTCCACACAGTCCATTCCATCCAAAGGTTGTCTGGTAGAGATCGCTATTTAGCGATAAGACCGCCAATTGTATCCATAGATTTACGTAGTTGTTTTTTTATATGTATTTGTTTCGTGGTGTGCTATAAAGTATTATCTATATATCTATCTATCTATCTAAGTAGGTAGGTACAATAAGTACTAAATAAAGCTAGGTAGGCTAACAGCAGGCCTAATTTGAAGAGACATTAGTACATTATCGTAGGTAGCACTAAGGTAGAGGGTTTTCAGCCTCGCCTTGGCAGAAACATTTGCTGCTGCCGCCGCCACAGATAGGGTTCTCGGGAACTGTGAACTTTAGGCAATGAATTAACAAGTAGTAATTGAAGAAAGAACTAGACAATTACCGAAAACCCATCGCTTAAATACTTAAATCAGAGAAATTCCACACACACAATACATAGGCAAACGTAACGCTGATTAGCATTTAATAGCATCGGATAATTTGTATAAGATAGCTTGATATCGCCGTTGTGCTAAGTAGCCTATTGTTAACTAACCTAAGCTCTAGTTTTGGCGATGGTTACCACTTATCATTAGATGGGTCGTATAAAAAATAATGTCTCTATTGACGACCTCTGTGGCGCAGTGGGCGAAAAGCCGGCTAAGACGCAGAAGGTCATGGGTTCGATTCCCGCCGCGAACAAATGTTTGCATGATCTACAGATATTTGTTCCGGGTCTGGTTGTTTTTCTAAATATTATATTATATAAAGCTCGATTACCACTGACTCACTGACTGATTGACATCATTGTTCTCCCAGATGCCACCTCGTAGGGGGGAAATGTTTGGTGGTATCGTATAGAGGGAGTTCCGGTGAGTTGGGAATAAATCCTAAAGTACCCCTTTTGTCCCCCATTCGCTCCCATCCACCTCGTATCTCGGAAAGTATAAGTCTTACAGCGTTGGTGCAAAAACTAATGTTGCAGAGGACATTTTTTTATATCCGGTTCCATGAAAAAAAAATTGACTTTCATACAAAAAAAAAATTGTCCCATACAAAATATTTCTGTATGAATACCGTAAACCGTATATTTCGTTTGCCGTAATTTTCATACTGTTTTTGTAGGGAGCCCACGGCTTGTGTGTACTATAAAATTACTGTAAATTTGCTTGATTCTATATAATGGTGGTGGAGGGACATGAAATAACTTTCATAGTTTTTGCAAAGGTCATCATCATCATTTTGGAACATCCAATTTTTTTTTTTTTTTTTAGTATACAACGTTCATCATGTTTATTTTGGAACATCCACATTTTTTTAATTATGCCTCATCCACAATGATCACTTTGGAACGTCAATTATTTTTTTTTATTATGCAACATCCACTGTGATCATTTTGGTACATCATTTTTTTTAATTATGCCTCATCCACAATGATCACTTTGGAACGTCAATTATTTTTTTTTATTATGCAACATCCACTGTGATCATTTTGGAACATCATTTTTTTTAATTATGCCTCATCCACAATGATCACTTTGGAACGTCAATTATTATTTTTTTTATTATGCAACATCCACTGTGATCATTTTGGTACATCATTTTTTTAATTACGCCTCACCCACAATGATCACTTTGGAACGTCAATTATTTTTTATTATGCAACATCCACTGTGATCATTTTGGAACATCATTTTTTTTAATTATGCCTCATCCACAATGATCACTTTGGAACGTCAATTATTATTATTTTTTTTGTATTATGCAACATCCACTGTGATCATTTTGGTACATCATTTTTTTAATTACGCCTCATCCACAATGATCACTTTGGAACGTCAATTATTTTTTTTTTATTATGCATCATCCACTGTGATCATTTTGGAACATCATTTTTTTTAAATTATGCCTCATCCACATGATCATTTTGGAACGTCTTTTTTTTTTATTATGCAACATCCACTGTGATCATTTTGGTACATAATTTTTTTTAATTATGCCTCATCCACAATGATCACTTTGGAACGTCAATTTTTTTTTTTTTTTATTATGCAACATCCACTGTGATCATTTTGGTACACAATTTTTTTTTAAATATGCCTCATCCACAATGATCACTTTGGAACGTCAATTTTTATTTTTTTTTATTATGCATCATCCACTGTGATCATTTTGGAACATCATTTTTTTAAATTATGCCTCATCCACATGATCATTTTGGAACGTTAATTTTTTTTTATTATGCAACATCCACTGTGATCATTTTGGAAAATAAATTTTTTTTTTGTAGCACAAATTTTTGGTGGAATCGTTATTTTACGGTCATCATCGCCCTTGCCATCATTTTGAATTCTTCTCTCACTTCCTTTTCGTTTTCGAATGTTTCTTCCACATTGATATCCTCTTTAATTGTTTCTATAACTTCGAAATCCTCTTTGATGGCATTTTTACTTCAATATACTTTTGAATTGTTTTTTTCTATTTTGATATTTTCTTCAATTACTTCTCTTACTTCAATATCGACTCTACAAAATTATGGGTTTAAATACAAATCTTAAATCGCTCGTATCTTCTAAACGGGAAAAGTTACCCCCAGCAAACTTTTACAAAATATTGGTACTAATTTTTGGTGGAATAGTTTTTTTAATACCATCATTGCCCTTGAGATCCTTTTTGAATGCTTCTCTTACTTCGTCTTCCGCTTTGAATGCTTCTTTCACCTCGATATCCTCTATTTTTGCTTCTTCCACTTTGATATCCTTTTTAATTGCTTTTTCTACTTATATATTTTCTTAATTGCTTCTTTTAGTACAATTTCCACTCTACAAAATTATGGGTTTTAATACAAATCCTAAATCGCTCGTATCTTCTAAACGGGAATAGTTACGCCTAGCAAACTTTTACAAAATATTGGTACAAATTTTTGGTCGAATATTTTTTTTATTACCATCATTGATCTTGACATCCTTTTTGAATGCTTCTTTCACCTCGATATCCTCTATTTTTGCTTCTTCCACTTTGATATCCTTTTTAATTGCTTTTTCTACGTATATATTTTCTTAATTGCTTCTTTTACTACAATTTCCACTTTACAAAATTATGGGTTTTAATACAAATCTTAAATCGCTCGTATCTTCTAAACGGGAACAGTTACGCCTAGCAAACTTTTACAAAATATTGGTTCAAATTTTTGGTCGAATAGTTTTTTTATTACCATCATTGCTCTTGACATCCTTTTTGAATGCTTCTCTCACTTGGTCTTCCTCCTTGAATGCTTCTTTCACCTCGATATCCTCTATTTTTGCTTCTTCCACTTTGATATCCTTTTTAATGCCTTTTTCTACTTATATGTCTTCTTCAATTGCTTCTTTTACTTCAATTTCCACTCCACAGAATTATGGGTTTTCATACAAAACTTAAATCGCTCGTATCTTTTAAACGGGAAGAGATAGCTCGAGGAAACTTTTACAAAATATTAGTATAAGTTTTTGGTGAAACCGTTTTTTATTTTTATCCTTGTCCTCGACGTCTTTTACTCAATTTCAATTTCTTCTTTAATTGTTTCTGCTACTTCGATATCCTATTTGATTGCTTCTTTCACTTCAATATCCTCTTTGATTGCTTCTTCCACTTCGATATCGTCATTGACTGTTTCTTCCACTTCGATATCGTCTTTGATTGCTTTTTTCACTTCGTCATCCTCTTAGAACGCTTCTACCACCTCGGTATCCTCTTTGATTGCTTACTCAACTTTAATTTCCTCTTTGATTGTTTCTGCTACTTCGATATCCTATTTGATTGCTTCTTTCACTTCAATATCCTCTTTGATTGCTTCTTCCACTTCGATATCGTTTTTGACTGTTTCTTCCACTTCGATATCGTCTTTGATTGCTTTTTTCACTTCGTCATCCTCTTAGAACGCTTCTACCACCTCGGTATCCTCTTTGATTGCTTACTCAACTTTAATTTCCTCTTTGATTGTTTCTGCTGCTTCGATATCCTATTTGATTGCTTCTTTCACTTCAATATCCTCTTTAATTGCTGCTTCCACTTGGAAATCCTCTTTGATTTGATTGCTTCTTCCATTTCGATATCGTTTTTGACTGCTTCTTACACATGGATATCCTCTTTGATGGCTTTTAATAGCTCGATATCCTCTTTAATTACTTCTTCGACTAAAAGAAAAACACGCGAGCTGCGAGCAGCTCGCGCACAACGCAACCTCTAGTTATATTATATAAAGCTCGATTACCACTGACTCACTGACTGATTGACATCATTGTTCTCCCAGATGCCACCTCGTAGGGGGGAAATGTTTGGTGTGATCGTATAGAGGGAGTTTCGGTGAGTTGGGAATAAATCCTAAAGTACCCCTTTTGTCCCCCATTCGCTCCCATCCACCTCGTATCTCGGAAAGTATAGGTCTTACAGCGTTGGTGCAAAAACTAATGTTGCAGAGGACATTTTTTTATATCCGGTTCCATGAAAAAAAAATTGTCTTTCATACAAAAAAAAAATTGTCCCATACAAAATATTTCTGTATGAATACCGTAAACCGTATATTTCGTTTGCCGTAATTTTCATACTGTTTTTGTAGGGAGCCCACTGCTTGTGTGTACTATAAAATTACTGTAAAATTTGCTTGATTCTATATAATGGTTTTGGAGGGGCATGAGACAACTTTCATAGTTTTAGCAAAGGTCATCATCATCATTTTGGAACATCCAATTTTTTTTTTTTTTTAGTATGCAACGTTCATCATGTTTATTTTGGAACATCCACATTTATTTTTAATTATGCCTCATCCACAATGATCACTTTGGAACGTCATTTTTTTTATTATGCAACATCCACTGTGATCATTTTGGTACATCATTTTTTTTAATTATGCCTCATCCACAATGATCACTTTGGAACGTCAATTATTATTATTTTTTTTTGTATTGTGCAACATCCACTGTGATCATTTTGGTACATCGTTTTTTTAATTACGCCTCATCCACAATGATCACTTTGGAACGTCAATTTTTTTTTTAATTATGCATCATCCACTGTGATCATTTTGGAACATCATTTTTTTTTAATTATGCCTCATCCACATGATCATTTTGGAACGTTAATTTTTTCTTATTATGCAACATCCACTGTGATCATTTTCGAAAATCAATTTTTTTTTGTAGCACAAATTTTTGGTGGAATCGTTATTTTACGGTCATCATCGCCCTTGCCATCATTTTGAATTCTTCTCTCACTTCCTTTTCGTTTTCGAATGTTTCTTCCACATTGATATCCTCTTTAATTGTTTCTATAACTTCGAATTCCTCTTTGATGGTATTTTTACTTCAATATACTTTTGAATTGTTTTTTCTATTTTCTTCAATTACTTCTCTTACTTCAATATCGACTCTACAAAATTATGGGTTTTAATACAAATCTTAAATCGCTCGTATCTTCTAAACGGGAAGAGTTACCCCCAGCAAACTTTTACAAAATATTGGTACTAATTTTTGGTGGAATAGTTTTTTTAATACCATCATTGCCCTTGAGATCCTTTTTGAATGCTTCTCTTACTTCGTCTTCTGCTTTGAATGCTTCTTTCACCTCGATATCCTCTATTTTTGCTTCTTCCACTTTGATATCCTTTTTAATTGCTTTTTCTACTTATATATTTTCTTAATCTTCTTTTACTACAATTTCCACTCTACAAAATTATGGGTTTTAATACAAATCTTAAGTCGCTCGTATCTTCTAAACGGGAAGAGTTACGCCTAGCAAACTTTTACAAAATATTGGTACAAATTTTTGGTGGAATAGTTTTTTTAATACTACCATTGCCCTTGACATCCGTTTTGAATGCTTCTCTTACTTCGTCTTCCACTTTAAATGCTTCTTTCACCTCGATATCCTCTATTTTTGCTTCTTCCACTTTGATATCCTTTTTAATTGCTTTATCTACTTATATATTTTCTTCAATTGCTTCTTTTACTTCAATTCCCACTCTACAAAATTATGGGTTTTAATACAAATCTTAAATCGCTCGTATCTTCTAAACGGGAACAGTTACGCCTAGCAAACTTTTACAAAATATTGGTACAAATTTTTGGTCGAATATTTTTTTTATTACCATCATTGATCTTGACATCCTTTTTGAATGCTTCTTTCACCTCGATATCCTCTATTTTTGCTTCTTCCACTTTGATATCCTTTTTAATTGCTGTTTCTACTGATATATTTTCTTAATTGCTTCTTTTACTACAATTTCCACTCCACAAAATTATGGGTTTTAATACAAATCTTAAATCGCTCGTATCTTCTAAACGGGAACAGTTATGCCTAGCAAACTTTTACAAAATATTGGTTCAAATTTTTGGTCGAATAGTTTTTTTATTACCATCATTGCTCTTGACATCCTTTTTGAATGCTTCTCTCACTTGGTCTTCCTCCTTGAATGCTTCTTTCACCTCGATATCCTCTATTTTTGCTTCTTCCACTTTGATATCCTTTTTAATGTCTTTTTCTACTTATATGTCTTCTTCAATTGCTTCTTTTACTTCGATTTCCACTCCACAAAATTATGGGTTTTCATACAAAACTTAAATCGCTCGTATCTTTTAAACGGGAAGAGATAGCTCGAGGAAACTTTTACAAAATATTAGTATAAGTTTTTGGTGAAACCGTTTTTTATTTTTATCCTTGTCCTCGACGTCTTTTACTCAATTTCAATTTCCTCTTTAATTGTTTCTGCTACTTCGATATCCTATTTGATTGCTTCTTTCACTTCAATATCCTCTTTGATTGTTTCTTCCACTTCGATATCGTTTTTGACTGTGTCTTCCACTTCGATATCGTCTTTGATTGCTTTTTTCACTTCGTCATCCTCTTAGAACGCTTCTACCACCTCGGTATCCTCTTTGGTTGCTTACTCAACTTTAATTTCCTCTTTGATTGTTTCTGCTGCTTCGATATCCTATTTGATTGCTTCTTTCACTTCAATATCCTCTTTAATTGCTGCTTCCACTTGGAAATCCTCTTTGATTTGATTGCTTCTTCCATTTCGGTATCGTCTTTGACTGCTTCTTACACATGGATATCATCTTTGATGGCTTTTAACAGCTCGATATCCTCTTTAATTACTTCTTCGACTAAAAGAAAAACACGCGAGCTGCGAGCAGCTCGCGCACAACGCAACCTCTAGTTATAAGTATGTATTTACAAAACAAAAGAATATAAGTATTCTATCAGTTACCTTGTTCGCATAGTACAACCTCTGCTTAGTTTGGGGCTAGATAGCGCTGTGTGAAATGTCCAGCAATATTTATTTATTTACTATTATTATATTATTATTCCATTTTATATACTTATTAATATATCCCCATCGAAAATGTCTGTCTAGTTTTGTATCTCGATTCACACTTTAATTTAATTATTTTTCTATGTCTTACTGCTAAACGTAATAACTTGACATTTACTTGACTTGTTTTTATAAGAAACAAGCTTCCTCCCAAGTTTACGCACGCGTAGTTTGCCAATTAAAACATTAACCTCCTTTTGCGTAGTCAGATAAAAAGTAGCTTGTCTCAAACTCGGTCATAATCCATCTATATAACAAATTTCATCGAAGTTGGTCCAGCCATTTAGTCGTGAAAGCGTAACCAACAGACAGACAGAGACACAGAGATAGAGCCACTTTCGAATTTATAATATTAGTATGGAAGTAGTTTTCTGTGACTGCCCTTGATACCAATTACAAGTCACTTCGGCTTCATAAGTACAAGGATGTAATTATGCAAGAATGAGAGTGAACGTTGAATTTAATAAGTTTCATTTAAACCGTGAGCTGTTTGGCAAAGATCAAGTTATAGATAAGACAGTAGATAAAAGATCGATAAATAAAATATAGATTGAAAAGACGATGAGTTTTGTAAAAGCAATCATAAAGCGCCTCTATGTTCTAAGTCAATCATCAATCATAAAGGCCGGCGCTGACTGACTGCATGCCATGCCAAAGGATTTTTGTACGTGGGAATGATTTTGAATCTTATTTTAACACCCTTATAGCGCTCACATTTCGGAATGCCACGGTATGTCACAGCCTGCCGCGGCATCCCGCGGTCTCCTTGTGATATTAACGGAATGTGAGTGCTATGGGTGTTAAAATAAGATTCAAAATTATTTCCGCGTATAAAAATCCTTTGCCGTGCCATGCCGTCAGTCAGCGTCGGTCCTTAGACTCTGTTTTACCATGTACAGTGGCGGCGTTAGGCGTCGGTGACGTCGGCCGCCTCATGCCTTCTGGCTTCTGAGAAGGGGCTTCTCAAAAATGTTTTAAAAGTTATTAAAAGTTTACTTATTCGTTATTATCGTGAGTAGTATTTATCTTGAGTCGCATAGTCGTCTGGAAAGAATATGAAAGTTTAAAAAAATCAAAGTGTAAAATTCAGCTCATTTAATTTAACGTTTTAAGTCAAACCTGGGTCAATTCAACTCTAAAGTATGGGACAGCTATTCTACTAACAGCGATAAGACGTCTACTGCTGAACATAGACTTTCAGAGCAACCAATTTTGTCCGGCCTGACGGCTCCCAGCAACCTTTATCAGGTCGTCTTTCCATCTAGTTGGGGGCGGTCCTACGGTACGCTTTGCAGTGCATGGTTTTCACCCTAGGACTTTTCTGCCCCAGCAGTACAGTGTAATATTATACTCTAGGAATATTTTTAAGCAAAAGTCTTATCTGCATCATTCGAAGGAGTTTATTCTTTGTTATACCACCGGCCGTTTGCCGGCGACCACATACCTTGTGTTGTTTCTATTGCTTTGTTTACTTAATATAAAGGTAGAACAGTAGCCATTTGAAAAAATGCTTTTATCTTGAACTTGTCTGTTTGTTTGTCAGTTCATCTTGGAAGATGATATAGTGATCAAAAGTCAAAACAATAATATATATCAATATACTCGTAAATATTTTAATTATTTATAATTTAGACGAACTTGTATCATATATGTATATTATTTGTATGTATTTAAGTTTATGGTTATTATTATAGTAGTATATTAGGTATATATTATTTTATGGGTTCTGTTTATGTATGCTTAAAGGTACTCTTACACCGCCGTCTTTTGATTTTTGTTTATCCTGTTCATCCAAAGGTTGTCTGGAAGAGATCGCTTTTGCGATAAGACCGCCCATTGTACCGTTATTTATTGTTTATTTCCTTTGTTACTGTATTTTTGTTTGGTGTGCAATAAAGAGTATTTCATTCATTCATATTTGTATGCGTTACAAAGTATGGTCTAAAATGTTAAATTCGTTGGACAGCCAACTGATTTGAATTTGGCGTTAAGGGTTAAATATTTAGAGTAATTTACATCCTGTTGAAGTTCATCAATGAGTTTATGCATTTCAATCATCAGGTTCTGTTCACAGACATTGAAAGGTTTAAAATATGTTATTACTTATGGCCCGATTATCTTGGCCCTTTCAACATTTATCTGGTTTAAAAAAATTTGAACTAATAGAGGTGATAATTTGACCTTTCAACGTGCACCCATGCATTTCCTATGCAAGCCGTTGCCCACCTCTATCCCCAATTCCTCAGTCGATCTCAGCGCGTCGCTGGCACGAGACGTAAACACGTTTTTACTTTATTTAACATTTCTGATAAACCGGTTCAAGTCGTGAGTTTGTGACGGATTGAGGAGCAGTTCGGGTATCGTTGTGATGAGTGCATAAGCAGTTTTTGTGTTTCTTATGGATTTACAAGGATTGTGTAGGTAAGTTTACTTATTCATCTCTTAACAAATAAGAAAAAAGTTTGACCTCTAAAAGAACTGTTATGAATTTGTGTAGCCCGTTTTGTAACAAACTTATTATGCTGCACATATTAACTGCATATTTGAGTCTACCTACAAAAATACTCGTTTTATTTAACCTCTGGTAAATTTTAACCAATCACGTTCTATTTCCTGTTATTGTACTTAAATGTTTAATGCTGTATAATACAATAACATTGAAAACATTGGTTTCAATACATTACTAACACAAAAGATATGGGCCCTTTGTGACAACTTATTATGGACGAGATATTCGGGTGTTGAATACTTCAGCGAATCGAGCGAAGTTGTTTACAACTTGTTTTTACAAAATCTCCATTTCATGTACTCCGTTTCATATATGAGAATTATGAAAAGAAGTCATATTATTATGTAGACTACATTTCTCTCTCTGGCGATAATTTCTATAAAACTTCAGATAAACAATATTGTAGTAAAATTTGACATAATTAATACCTTATCGACATGATAAATAATCAGGGGACCAGCCGGTTTTAACAAGCCATAAAGGTCCATAAGTTGTGTCGCTGATGTTCCGATTTAGTACTAGCTGACCCGCTCTTAGCACAGGTATTCTCAAAATAAAATAGCCTTCTGGGGTAGTGTAGCTATCTATCTATAAAAAACTTTCTAAATCGGTTCAGTAGTTTCTGAGATTACTATTACAAACTAACAAACAACAAATTTGACCTCTATAATATTATTAGTATCGTTAACAACATGAAACCTTTCCGCGAGAAGGCCAGACTTAAAATACCGTTTAGACAATCCGTAAACGCAATTAGAGACTAAACATGTTCAAATTTGACGTATTTGTATGATTTTACAACTTTCTTAACCATATTTAGGCACTAAATACGATTAAGCATTTTAAGAGTAGTAGAGTTTCTTGTGAAAGGGCTCGCCCGGGGAAGTGCTACCACTATACCTATTTCTACCGCCAAGCAGCATTGCTGTGTTTCGGTTTGAATGGTATGGTTGCGGGTGAAATTACAGGCACATGAGACTTTACATCTGTATGCCTCAGGTTGATGGACGCAGGGATGTGCATCGTAGGTCACATTTCTAAGGAGCGTGACCTATGAGGCAAACTTGTTATAGGCGATGGTTACCACTTAACATCAAGTGGGTCATAGGCTTGTTCCATCTCCAGTAGTATAAAAAAAGCATCGTTGCGCAATTCGCCAAATTACAAGTCAGCCATCACAATTTATAATATTTTAGTTTGCGATAAATTAGACAGATTTGTTTATGCCATTAGGCGTTTACGCGAAACTGTTTCTAGGGAAGCACCGCATATCACGGATATGTTCTGTGCTATCGTATAGTTTATTACTGTGGGGTAACTCTGTAGAGGTGAGTAGAGCTTTCAGAGTCCAGAAAAAGTGCGTGAAAGCTGTCTTTGTCGCTTGGTTCATGGATAGTTGTAAACCACTTTTTAAACAGCTCAATATTTTGCCCTTGGCTTGCATACATCAGAGAATTGTCCATTCTTTTTAAACAATACCCTGGATATTTCAAGAAGCTATCAGAAGTAGTTATTAAAAAAGCTGCCTCTAGAAATCCACATAAATTATACGTACCTAAAGTCAGACTGGACATTTATAAAAGAAATGTTTATGTGAGGTGCCATAAAGGTGTATACTAAATTGCTAAATGCATCTAAGGAATTACCATTCAATGTCTTCAAAGCAAAGTTGACAAAATATTTGGCTCACTCTTGTTTTTATGACATTAATGAATATTTAACCCATTCCAATGACTTTTAATTGACTATAATATGACATTTATTTTTTATATTATATTGTATTGACATTTCTAATTTTATTTGACATTCACTTAGTTTAAATTCGTTTCATATATTTATATTTGCACACCATCTGTATGGTAGAATATATAAATATCAAAAAAGTGTAACATCGAAACATGTACCTATATTCGAGCAAATAAACGTTCTGATTTCTGATTTATACTTGCGATTAAAGTAACTAGATACCCATACCCAGTATAGTAAAGAATGATTATAACATTCTAATGCCAAAACACCGTTACTCTCCTATAGATGCTATCGAGTTTTTATGTTGTTCCCAATCACAATAATAGCTAACTATCGTGCTTCCGCAGTCCGCATACCTCGAGCGAGATACACGAATTGAAGCTCAGCTCGTGTGATGTGAAAAGTGGGCTAAGTGCAGTTAGACCATTTTACCTGTGAGTCGTAGATTCTAGTCTAGTGTTGTAGTGATATCTTTACATAGTATAAAATGAAGTCGCTTCCGCTGTCTGTTACTTTACATCTTTTAAATTACTCAACGGATTTTAATGCAGTTTTCAGCAATAGATGGAGTGATTCAAGAGGAAGGATAATATTTATGACTAGCTTCCGCCAGCGGCTTAAGTAGCCAAGTAAAATAATAAATAAATAAATAATAAATATTGCTGGACATTTCACACAGCGCTATCACTAAGCAGAGCTTGTACTATGGGAACCAGATAACTGATAGAATACTTATATACATTTTTTTTGTAAATACATACTTATAATTTATAGAGAAACAACCAGACCCGGAACAAATATCTATAGATCATGCAAACATTTGTTCCGCGGCGGGAATCGAACCCGCTACCTCCAGCGTCTCAGCCGGCTATTCGCCCACTGCACCACGGAGGTCGTCTTACGGACGTACGTTACGGAGGTAACTTGGGGTTATATTTTATATTTTTTTCTTTTTTTAACTAAATTAAATCGAATATGCATTTATTTCAGTTAACAACAATCTATAGTGTTAAAACATAAAGCAGTATTAGTTAAGAAATTAAAATTTATAATTGTGGTAACACTGTTTCGAATGATGATGGAAAGTTTCTCAGGTCTATCACTCAATAACCGTGTCTGAAAAAGGGGTTATACCATTTATTAGCCACTGTGCGTAAGGTGGTAACGGTGCTTGCATGCACTCTGCTTATCAGCGACGCTACTTTCTTCCGCAGTTAAACTTAACAATCCAATAATGAAATTGCATTGCGTGTTTAACTAATCACGCATTGCAATTTTATTATTGGATTTAAATAATACAGATCATTGTTTTGGATTACGGACACAGCCGTTTTCAAAATCAATTGATTGCAGATTCTCCTTGTCGAGAACTTTGATTCGATATAGTCTCTATTGAAACTATGTAATCTATTATATAAGAATCAAAGTCCTGACTGACTAACAGACAGCGCACAGCTTAAACCACTGGTCGTAGAAACTTGAAATTTAGATGATATGGTTGTCTTGATGCGTTAACCCCTAAAGGGGTTAAAAGAGGGTTTTAAGTTTGTATGAAAAACAGTGGTTCCTGGATTTATAAACTTCAAACTTTCTTTAACTCTTTAACAAAAATAAGAGAAATGGTATTTTTTTGTTTTTCAAAAATCATCCCCTGGGTGGGTGAAAAAAGGTATAAGGTATAAAAAAGGTAGGTAACTTTGTATGATAAAACATTATTACTGAGGTTAATAAACGTAACACTTTGCATAAATACTTATTAAGGTACATAATGATACATGGCATAGTTACTTTTTTTGAAAATCACTCCCCTCGGGTTGAAAAGGGATGTTGTAGTTTGATCTAAATTAATGTTAATTGCATTTACGAATGTATATCTTTGCATAAATGCTTTTTGTAGCAAAATAATGAAACATTTAATCATAGTAAGACCACCAGAGTCTGATGATGGAGCCAGGAGGGAATTTACAGAACTCATTAATGGATAACAGTAGATGTATCGTGTTTGGGTTATATTAAATTGTTTTTACGAGACGTTTTACAATACAATTGACTACAAGCGTCTGAAGATGGGCAAATCGACCGTTCGTAATCAACAATATTATCATCAATATATTAAATAATCGTTATGTGATCTGACAGACTGACTGAAAATCAACGCACAGCGTTAACCGCTGATCTTAGAGGCTTGAAATATGGAATAGTAGTAGTGTAACGCGTACGAAGTCGCGGGAAACAGCTAGTCACACATATGCAGATAGGTACAAATAATTGCGAAAATACCTGACGATGTCTAGAATACACAATAATACGTGTGGTGCTAAATTATGTAGTTTTAGGAAGACGCCAAGCCTACGTGAGACGCTGCCTAATCCTCAGGTTATTAGGTGATGCAATTCTATGCATATGCTTTACTATTCTAGTAAGATGTTTACTCTGCAAGACGTGTTACATCACTGTCGTATTGTCTAAGATCATTGTGGTGTACACATGAGATCATCGTAGTCCGTTCAGCTGCAGATTAAGACATAATCACTATACCTTATATATTGTGTATTTTTGTGAATCTAAAAATATAGTACATTACATATAAAAGCAATAATAAGCCGCCGTCATTCTACATTAATTTATAATTTATTTATATTTGGACTAGAAGATGTTTCGCCGTGTTGGATTCGTCAACTGACCTTTATCTCGAAGATAACTGGAATACTACCTAACTGGAATGTTTGTCCTAAGTAAACTTACAAAAACTTCTGCTCACAGATTAGTTCGTGATTCGACGTGATTTTCGTCTTGTCCTTATTGTCATTTAAAAGAAAATCTGCTGGGAAACATAATTGGGTGTCACCGAGCATTGTGCCTAGGTCTTTCAGCAATTCTGAAATGTCTTCATTATCGTCGGCAAATGAGTGATTCATACCTACTGACCGGAAATAATACAATTTTCGTTCTACGAGCCTAAGACAGCTCTGAGCTATTTTGCAACTAGACTATTTAATTATATCAACAAATCACGTATTACTCATTTAATTTGTCCGTCTTTACTGCACCGGCGCCGGCGCCGACGCGACGCCCCGACGACGCGACGGCGACTGAATCAGTAGCCAATCGAACAATTACGTGTACTGGTATGGACTCAGCTTCCTGGGCCAACGCCTCTATACATAATTGGTTCGTCATGGTAACTAATTCTTTGTTGATCCTGTTTGAGGATGGTGATGAGATGGTCAGTTCCCGTATGGTCAAATTGAAGTATCAATCTTATGTTGATTAATGTCTTATTGAAACTTATACCTATGAAGTCAAAACTACGAAACTCGGACTATAGGTAAAAAAGGTATTGAAAATACCCCTTTTCTCAGTTAGTGTGCGTGACGCTCTCTTCAAGCATGAATACTCTTCATTTAAAAAGTGATAGTACCTAAGCGTACTTTAGCTGCATATTTATTAACCGACTTCAAAAAAAGGGGGTTCCACATTTTTTAAAAAAAATTCCACCCGATTACTCAAAGACGCCTTTACCGATTCGAGAAATTATTCTTTTGTTTAAAAGGGTATACATTCCAGGTGGTTCCATTGGCACCAAGTCAGGATCTGATGATGGGATCCCAAACAAATCGAGGGCCACCCTCAAATTTTATTGGGACGCAATTCGGTTTTATGTTTGTACCTCAGATCTTCGTCATTTATCAACCGATTTGGATTTTTTTTTGATGAAACTATGAATTTTCTTTCATATGGGTATATGAAAGAAAATTCATAGAAATTTCATCAAAATCAGTTAAGTAGGTTAAGCCGGTTATATTTTTGTCAAAAAGTTACTTGTTTTATTTGTCAAGTCTAAGAGGTGAAGGAATCTGTAAATTGACATCCTTTCCTCAAAGACTATCGCTTCTTGATCAGTAGACAGTGATATTGAGTCAGTTTCCTGAGCTAACAGCGCCATACAATGGCACATTTACAATAGAACAGTGGATCAATTACATGGAGCTTTCATCATCGCATGCGTGTCGTTGCCACACTTGCATATACACTGTACTGTTTATGAATGGAGTACCAATGTTGTGTGTTAACTGACTGAATCAGAGGATGGCATAGTTGCTAGACAAGCCTACTTTATTTAAAATCTTGTTCCTACAGCGTCCGCTCAGCTAGTTTAATTTAATTTATTTATAATGTTATACAAAACAGAACACAATCAAACAGATACCAAATAGAATTATCGACTTTTAGACCAAGATTGTATCCCAAATCCCAAAGCATGTGTACATGACAATTATAAAGCAGTTCTGTGTAGACTAGCTAAAGGGAATGCACAAAATAAAGTCGTAATAAAAATAAAATAACATAAGAGAAATAAATAAATATAAAAAGACAACTATTACATATTACACTCTCTTTATTAAGAGTGCCGTAACTTGCCACAAGGCGCTGTATAAATCATATTTTTTGTTTGTGCTGACTGAGGTGCACTGATTGTTAGGATACTATTAATTGGTAGCCTTTTATGTTAGCTAGTCACCGCCGTTATAGTCGCTGTCGCCAGGTCAGGCCGTGCCTTACACACGGGAGATACGCACTGTTGGTGTGAAAGCGACGGCCTGGCCGAACGACAGTCGGGCGACAACAACTAGCATACGTAATAAGGATACGGATTTATTTTGGCTTACTCTATTTTTGTTGCCTTCCGTCTTTTGGATTTAGAACTGGCACACATCTTTCCCCTTAGCACGGTAGGCGATAATTTGTTTCGATTCTATGGTTGTACATTTTTTGTTTTTATTCCAAACATTAGAAATATTGAAAAGGCAACTCTAGAGTTGAGATTTCTTCGAAACTAAGTCCTATCTTTCGATAAAATCTTTAGATAAAAGTGAGAAAATGTCAACTTGGCTCATATATAAATGCGCCGAATTCTATACTTTTGTCCAATTTTAGTTTATTTAAAAAAATCTCTTTAAATGATGATGACTCCTCCTGGACAAAATGTGATTGCCTATTTGGTACATGTCCCAGATGCTCTGATGTCCTCTGTGTCCTACCACCTGCAGTCCTGCCCTCAACAAGGCCCCAATGCTCTAGATGTGGCAAAACACTTTCAAAAATAATTTAGGTTTGTGCATTGACACGTCAGGAGAAGTTTATTTTCTAAACCTGATTATCTGATTACGGGATTTGCCAATACCTGTAATGTGCCTCATTGGCAATTTAAAATACTTCGGTTCCCTCACTATCAGTCATTTAAAAAATTACATTACAAATTACACTCAATCTTCACACCATAATATAAAACCGGCCAAGTGCGAGTTGGACTCGCGCACGAAGGATTCCGTACCATTATCTATAAAAACGGCAAACAAATCACGTTTGTTGTATGGGAGCCCCCATTAAATATTTGTTTTATTTAATTTAAATTATTTATTATGAAAGTGAATATATAACTAAATATTCTGTGAATATTTCAAGCGTCTACCTGTTGCCGTTATCAATATCGAGCAGAAAAATCACGTTTGTTTTATGGTAGCCCCTAAATATATATTTTATTCTGTTTTTAGTATTTGTTGTTATAGCGGCAACAAAAATACATCATCTGTGAAAATTTCAACTGTCTAACTATCACGGTTAATGATATACAGCCTGGTGACAGACGGACAGACAGACAGCGGAGTCAGTAATAGGGTCTCGTTTTACCCTTTGGGTACGGAACCCTAAAACTAAATTTGCAGCGCCCTAACGGCGTACATGTGTGGGAGTTTTGCGACGTCCCAAGTATAACACTGTATTAGGGATGCTCTAAGCTAGATAGATAAGTAAATTAGAGCTAGGGAAACATAAATCTTATATGTATTAGCAACTCTGGTGCATGAAACATCTGGGGCCCCTGCATACTAGCGATAGACATCGCCACACATTGCATATCTAAAATAAATATAAATAAGGCCTGAACTACAACAAAATAATAATGTACTGTGTTTAAATACATGCAATAAATTAATAAAAAGAAAACGTAGTGAGCGATGACATAAGAAAGGTGGCGGACAGAAATTGGATGAGAAGAGCCGAAGACCGGGCTCAGTGGCGCGTATTAGGAGAGGCCTATGTCCAGCAGTGAACTAATAATATGATTTTTTTTAATTTTACATATATATATTGGAATTTTCCATGGATAAAAGTGAGTCATTATTTCCTCTTTAGGTAAACAAAATTACGAAATGCAAACTCATAATCAAGCACTTAATTAATATTCATCATTAGATAAATTATACACAAACCTACCAACCTACACGCTTACATAATTTGTATATACATAATTGGAGTCACTGACAGACAGACGGACAGACATACGGACAGACAAATAGACAGACGGACGGACAGACAGCGGAGTCTTAATAATAGGGTCCCGTTTTACCCACTTTTTTTAGCAACTGAAGTTGTTCTGCATGCAACGGCCACACCCTGGAAACCACGTCGGCTCGTGGGCTAAACTTGGTAGAGGGGGGCTTAAGTGTTTCGGCACTTAGGCCTGGCGGCTGCTCCCCGCATAGTGCACAAAGACTGCCCCGGCAGTTAACAACCCACCTACGGTGGCGAGGCAGTAAGGCAGTGATGGAAGGCCTTAAAGGCGATGATGGGGGTCATATAGTTATCGTCGGCTAGACACTGCATCCACCCCTCCTCCAATTGTAGCTTTATTCTGTTCCATTGGATTTAGGGGGGACGGATGAGAGAGTGCACCTGCTGTTGCGCGCCCGCTTGTGCACTTAAATATGTTCTGCGCATCAGGGCCCGTAGCCAAATTACATTCGCCACGAATCTATTCGATTTCTACATACATTTGTTGTCGCTGAATCACGTGGTATTTCTATAGCATGTGTCAAATCCCATACATTTTCGGACGTATCGACTAGCGTCATCGCTAATCGACTGTAACTTGGCTAAGCCCTCTGACATGTTTCTGCTTACTGGATACCAAAGAGCGTTAACGGAACCAAGCAGGAACAATGTCGCCGTAGCCGAAATGGGCCTGGATGACATCATGTACATAATTTGAACATTTAGATCTATATTTCCAAAATTTTAAATCCAAAATAATGGATAGAATTCAAAGCAGGTCAAAAATAAGTTAGTTGTGTTAATCGTGTGTTAGATAATTTGTATATTAGGTAATATGCAGGACCTTACATAATAATCAACTTTCTCGTTCTTCCTTTGTGAATTCTATCTATCTAAATGTTAATTTAACAAACACGCCCATTATTTCCTGTTGACTTTTATTTAGCAATAGCAATGATAACATCATCGATATGATTAATATTGGATTATCCAATATGACACTAATATTATAAATGCGAATGTTTAGATGTTTGTAACTCAATCACGTCGTAACGGCTGAACCGATTTCGACGAAATTTGGTATGTACATAGATTATAACCTGAATTAATACATAGGCTACTTTTTATTGATAAATCACGCGTGTGAAGCCGCGTGCGGAAGCTAGTTATTAATATCTTACCCATATTTAACAGAGATAATATAATATTTAGATTACCTAACATTATAAAATACACATGTATAACTTTTTTATTTTTTTTTTGAACCACGTAAAACTAATGAATAAAATGGGTGTTTATCGCGTATGTACTGGTTGTGTTGCAACAGCCGTGGTCGCGACCACAATTATGTACAGTGATCGCGAAAGTTTGAAAAATAGTAAAAATAAATCTTGTAGTATATAAAAAAATACACTGATCCGGAACAAATATCTGTATATCGAACAAAGCTTTGTTTCGCGACGAGAATCGAACCCGCAACCTCCTACGTCTTAGGCGATTATCCGGCCACTGCACCATGGAGGTCGTCCCTTACTTGCTAACCCGTCATTCTAATATCATTCCCGTTAAGGACCTTGGTTCTATAAAAGTAAATAGGACTGCATTGAACTAGTGTGTAGGACATATTCATTACATACAACTGGTCAGCGGTCGCGAAGTCCCGTTGCCTGCTGAGATTCAGTTGCAAGATGACCCACATGCAACTATCCAATCCTTGAGCTCAGCTCACAGTGATTGTTTTTTTTTATTACCTGGAAATGGAACAAGCTTATGGCCCACCTGATGTTAAGTGGTCGCTATCGCCTATAACAGAGATTTGCCTCGTAGGTCACGCACGAAAACGTGCCCTACGATGCACTTCCATGTGTCCAACAATTTGAGGCATAAAGGTATACCCTTCAAACCGAAACATAGCAAAGCTGCATGGCGGCACAAATAGGTATAGTGGTAGTACCTCCCCAAGCCTCAGCCCTTTCACAAGGAATTCTACTACTCTTGAAAGTAGAGGCTTTTTTTATAATTTTCTTCTTGATCGTGTAGATTGATCTCTTGATCTTGATCTTTTGGAAGGTACTATATAAAGAGGGGATATGTAGGTACTTATTTTTAAACCCTGTTTTTTTTACAATTTGGTCACGCCTTTTCAGCCTGTAGGTACCTGAGGACCAAATTTTGTTACAATTTTTTTTTTAAGTTTTGGTCTTATTTCAGTGTCAATGTTTGACGTTACTGAAAGTTATTGTAATGTGATTAATGATTTATTTATTTGCCAGAGCATGGGTTGAATTATATAGATGTGACAAAATTAAATAGTTTCACCATCATTATTATAAATACGGAATTTATCACGTACCGTATTATCGGTGTTTCGACCGACAATGTTTCGGTTCAATTCGTGAACCTTCATCAGGGTGAGTGTGATCCGCTCCGTACTGCGTCTCGCCTCGCACCGATCGAAACACCGATAAAACGGTACGTGATAAATCCCGTATTTATAATAATGATTGAAATAAATTACCAAAGTTTCACCATATTCAGCCATAGTGGCGTGCTGTGCTATAACTATGAAATAATAATAAATACCTATTATAATGCCAGCACATACTAATAAAATATTTAGATTAAAATTTAAACTAGTCTCAAATATCATTTTGTATCATTTAAATATTCATTGATTGTATAGTATGCTCTTTGGGTCAGGTATTTGGGACAGAATTAAAATAAATTAAACAAAAGAAATATATGACACGACATATGTACTTGCTATTTTATTTTATGTATTTGTTAACGAACGAATGCCTCGTCAAACAAGGATAGAGTAGTCTTTCAGTGGTAATTTGCGTGCTTTAATAAGTTATTTTTACTTCATTACGTTTAGGCCAAGAAACCGATAATAATCGCAACCATAGGGATCATTTTGAAACGTCTCACTATAAGTAAACTTCAGGTATAGTACATATATGCTCTATACTATATATATATATATATACTTATAAATAAATAAAATAAATAAATATCGCTGGACATTTCACACAGCGCTATCTAGCCCCAAACTAAGCAGAGCTTGTACTATGGGAACCAGATAACTGATAGAATACTTATATACTTTTTTTTTGTAAATACATACTTATAATATATGTATATAAAAACACCCAGTCACGGAACAAATATCTGTAGATCATGCAAACATTTGTTCCGCGGCGGGAATCGAACCTACCTCCTGCGTCTCAGCCGGCTATACGTCCACTGCGCCAAATATATTACTTAAATAACTACTTAAATTAAAATATAAGACTTATATTTCGTAATGTATAAGCATGCTCTGTGTTTTGATCCGTTAGTATTACATATTCATTATGCTTACATTTATTTGTTATGTTATTTCATTTTAACTGTTGTGTTTAACTTATAAATAATTTTCATTAATTTATTCAAAACTGACTGTCAATTAAATACATAAAACTGGATACCGTAACTCTAACGATCATGTCCAAATTATAATCTTTATTAATAACGGCCTAGACAATATCAATAAAACCTCATTGTATACAATGCTTTATAAATCAAGTCGTTGATTGTTAAGTGCGCACACGCAAGGCAACAACGTACCAGTGGGTCAGTTTGATCGATAGCATCCACATATTTAAAACTAGCTGTTGCCCACGACACGACGACACGACACGATCTTATGGGAATTGATTTATGGGATAAAAGGTAGCCTATGCGGTAATCCAGGTATCTAAGTATATACCAAATTTCATCGATTGAATAACAAACAAACAAACAAATAAATAAACAAACATCCAAACTTTCACATTTATAATATGAGTGTGATTAGCTGCACCCGCAGCTTCGTACGCGCGGTTTTTTAATAAAACCATTACTTTTGCGCAGTCGAGTAAAAAGTAGCTTATGTTCTAATCCTTATCATAATCTATTTGGATAACAAATATTCCATCGAAATCGGTCCAGCCGTTTAGTTGTGAAAAGGTGACAAACAAACAAGAGTTACTTTCGCATTTATAATATTAGTATGGATATGGATTAACTAAACTTGGAGGCATGATTTAGGCTACAATTATAATTGATCGAGCGAAGCGAGATCTCCAAATCAACTTGGGCAAATCGGCATTGTATGTATGTATGTTTGTCCGAGGATAACTTTCGAAGTGTTTATCCGATCATCGTAAAATTTGGTATATAGGTAGGTAGTGATGGCACAATTTTGGTGTGACTCAATGAGCTAAAAATGTTGGGGGGTTGTTGAGATATTGGGGTTCAAGAGCAGTAACAAAAAAATTAAAATGAGACTATAAGGTCAAATGAGACGTCAAATGAAAGGTCTTTATTAGTACATTTCAACCCTATTTTTATTTTTAGTTTAATCTTTGTAGTTTTTGAGTTATTAGCCATAATAAAAACAAAACTAAAAAAAAATATTTATTATACTGAATAATATTTGTTAAATAATTTTGCATGCTTGTATGTTGGTCATGGCTGTACCTAGATTATTGTATTACCAACTGATGTAACCCATGTATCGCAAATAAATGAATCTTTATCTTTATCTTTTTATATCTATATTTTTGTATAGCCGGCTAAGACGCAGGAGGTAGCTGGTTCGATTCCCGCCGCGGAACAAATGTTTTCATGATCTACAGATATTTGTTCCGTGTCTGAGTGTTTTTCTATATATTATAAGTATGTATTTACGAAAAAAAAGTATATAAGTATTATATCAGTTATCTGGTTCCCATAGTACAAGCTCTGCTTAGTTTGGGGCTAGATAGCGCTGTGTGTAATGTCCAGCAATATTTATTTTATTTTAATTATTTTTATCTTTTAAAACTTTGTCAAAATTCACAGGGTACACCAGTGATCCCACAATGCTGAAATTTGGTATTCGTGTAGCTTTAGTAACACAAATATAGGCAAAACTCTAAAATCTAGAATAACTGCATTTTGTACAAAAAAGTGTAACCACTGTATATGAACTCCCGTTACCTGTACCTAATTTGAATGAAACTGTAGGTCAAGTTAGTTGATTATTTATTTCGTGGCACTATTTTGATGGTCAAAGATATGTAGATATATTTTTTTTGTTTTTATGGGAGACTTGCGAGATCAGTTCAGGGCGAACCACTAGTTATTAGATTTCTTCTTAAAATTAATCTTTGAACTTATAAGGGATTTTGAATAGAACTTTTAAACAGTAAAACCCCATGTTATTTGTCAAATTGTGCCTAAACACTAATCACATAATTGAAGTCAATATTACAGCACATAATATTATGTATTTATACATTCTTTTGAGTAAAGAGTGGAATGTTTATGTACCGCTACCGAGCTCATGCCCGGAGGCGGATCGGATCATCGTTTATCTACGTCTTAGTACCTATGTAATTACCGTAGAAAGCTGTGCTACTTCCCTCTTTCCGTGCCATGTGTTAATCGCATATTATGTACTAAGTGGTTTATTTATTTAGAACAACGAGATTTCTGTCATGTAATTTGGTTAGGGCACTGAAAGAAAGAAAGATCTGAATATATAAAACAAAGTCGGGTTAGTTACACCACTCAAGAACGGCTGGACCGATTTAGATGATATTTAATTTGTTGGATTTGTGTCCGCCCCGAATAGCAGAGTAACTATTATAACATCGGAAAAATTCACGCAGAAAAAATATATGAAGAAAATTCATTTTTTTATACATAGCATTTATACGTAGCTAATGATGACTGATTGACAATTCTACCGGCGACTTAAGGATGACTCACGCTAGACCGTGTCGGGTCCGAGCCGAGTGTCGGCCGTAGCACTCGGTCACTCGCAGTCACTCGGTTGCCGCTCGGTATAACGTGAGTGTGTTCATACAAAATATATGTAATATTAGTTGACCGTGCTACGGCCGACACTCGGCTCGGACCCGACACGGTCTAGCGTGAGTCATCCTTTACATTGGCAACCCGCGTCATATGAATGTCAAGGCGGTACGAATTTTGCTGGGACAGCTAGTTTACAATAACTGCAATATGTGTGTTTTGGTTTTGACAAAGGTTGTATAAACGGTAAAGGATTATTAAATCACCTACATTGTTATCATCATAATTTTTAGCCCGTGTCGACCCACTGCTGGGCATAGGCCACTTGGGCCGATCTGAACCACGTACGACCGACGGTCTTATTGATGATGTCAACGGAACTTGCTAGTGGACGTCCCCGATTTGTAGTCATCTAATTGCCCCCTAGTTGTCTCAAGACATAGTTCATTCGCCAACATTCGTCGGTCTTTAATAAATAATTTTGCATGACGTCTAACTTCCTGCTCCATTCATCAAACCCACCTTACCTCAAAGGCCTACAATACGATTAATCTATAGCAAAAGTAACAATGGTTGAACATTAGCAGACAAAGCCACCAGTTGCCATTACCATGTACTTGCCATTATACAGTGCAAGTGTAAGGTTACCACCATGCAGGATGTTATGCAAACTAGTTACAGTAATGTAATGCATCCGATGACCTTAGCCCACGCGAGCATTTGGCTAAATATGACTATTTTTCTATGATAACTTCATTTAGCCACAAAGAACTAGAAACAGGACGTTGAACTCAAACTTTATGTTCTCTGGTTTGCAAATGGCACATTCAAGACACTTTACTCACGTTTAAGACTTCGGGAGCTGAATTGAATAAAAATTCGATACCTATACGAGTTGTTTATGTCTATCAAAACAGGGAAAAATCACTGCCTACATGAAAGACAATTGTTATTGTCATGCAGGTCTTGCTTCAAGCAGGTTTTCAGATAGATAATTATATATATAATATATATTATATATTATATATATATATATATATAATATATATTATATATATATATATATTTTATTATTTTTTTATGTTATTCGTGGGGAAACAGGCTTACGGCCCACCTGATGGTAAGCGGTTACCGTCGCCTATTGACACCGGCAACACCCGGGGTATTGTCGATGCATTCCCTACTCTGTAGAATCCTTTTAACATTTCTCTTGAAGCGTGCCATGTCATAGCCTAACGGGAAAACCTCAGATGGTAGCTCATTCCACATCTTGCAAGTATGGGGTAGAAAAGATCGCGTGAAGCGTGTGCGATACCCAATTGTCGATGATATGTGGATGAGAGTTATTACGCTGTCGAAAAGTGCGGTGATAAAATATCGACGATGGGATCAGATCGAATAGCTCCTCAGAACATTCCCCATTATACAGGCGGTAGAAAACAATGAGCGATCCGATGTCACGGCGTTCACTCACAAGGGGAGGATACGACCTTGGGGAAACGGATTTGGATAATCTTTGACGTGTGGTACACCATGTGGGTATACTACCTCTAAAATACTAAAGTGCAATACTCAAAAATGGCTGAGAAAAACACACTCAAAGTTTACCCAGCACTATAATATATTAATAGGTAAATAATTGATACATTAAATTATTCTTTAATAATTTTTTTTTTGTTTTAAGCTTCATTTCTATAAATTATCTGCGGTGGTACAAACAAATAATAAGTCGAAAATTAAATGGAAAATTATACATTTTTTTAATTAATTAAAGCAATATTTTATAATTACGTATTATGAGATATTATTACATGATCCTGAGTGATACTTATAGTAAAAACATTCAAAATAAAAAGTTTTTCGACACCAAGAACAACAAATAAATGTTGCTTTTTTACAATGACACGGTATTTTTAAACACCCATCATTGACATTAGTAAAAAAATTTCTTGTGTCACAAAGCCCGCTGGCGAACCAGGCATATTCCATCATGTCTCGAAATATTGGCGCTGACAATTGGTGATGAATAATCGAATGAATTTTTATGCAATCCTCTCGGGAATTCATTTCATAATTCTTGTCTAGAAGTTCAGCGGTACTTTGCAATCGTTTGATAAAATTTTTCACTTGTCTATAGAAATAGACATCACATGGTTGAACTAACGGAGTACATTTTGGAGGTATAACTTTAAATGTGTATGTAGGCATTTTTTTATCATCCTGAAATATTTCATTATATAATTCTGGCTTATATCATCATATAATGTATCAGGAGTGTTTTCATCTCCATGAGAAGAACTTGCTTCGCTTGATGGCATTTTATAAATTATAAAACAATTTTCAAAGTAAATTTCACTGCATAAATACGTCTGTTCGTGTCGAAATTCAGAAACTAACTGCTATAGTCAAGCTACTGAAAAAGTGGTGGGACTAGCATATCTGGATGCTAGTCCCGATATGCTAGTCGATAGTAGATGTCCTCCTCAAAAAAAAAAAAAAAGGTTCAAGGACAACAGCATGACTATTCTTTCGGTGGGCCAACAGAGCTCGAATAGACGTACAGTTTACAATAACTCGAGGGCAAGAATTATTGTACCCTCATACCATATTCGACCCTTCTTATTGTCTGGCGCAGGTATATATTTTTCAGTTAAACTTATAATGAATATGAGAGTTATAAGAATTATTCATGAAGTACAAATATCTCATTAAATACACCGTAGATAATTTATAGAAATGAAGTTGCAAATAAAAAAATATTTTATTAAAGAATAATTTAATGTATCAATTATTTACTTATTAATAGTAATAATTAATTAAATAAAAAAAAAGGAGAAGAAAAAGAGATCAAGTGGGTAGGCTTGAACTCATGCATTCAAGAGCACGAGTCGAGAGCGTTACCACATACGCCACAGTACGTTTGATCGATTTTTACTATAACTTATATTAGTGCTGGGTAAACTTTGAGTGCGTTTTTCTCAGCCATTTTTGAGTATTGCACTTTAGTATTTTAGAGGTAGTATACCCACATGGTGTACTACCACTACGTCAAAGATTACCCAAATCCGTTTCCCCAAGGTCGTATCCTCCCCTTGTCAGTGGTTCCAGCCTGTTGGCGTTTTGCTTCTTAGGCAAACAAGTAGAAAAGTCCGTTAAGGAAACGGGGAGATCTCAATCAAGTGACTTTTCGCTAAGGTCGCATTGTTCATGGGTATCTTAAGCATGTTTATTAGGCTTTTCCTGTGAATGACCTGCGTAATAAAAACAAATTTTCAGTACCAACGTTTAATAAGCAATTATACAATACTCGGTAGCCTTGCCACAAAGTACATTTTTGTCATTGTATGCATTCAGTCTCCTCATTGAAGAATGTGGGAACTTGTGTGCCGCTAAACGGCGATTTATTACGGAGATTGCAGATTCAGTGGCGTGGGAGAGATGGTGTGTTGCTGACTTGCTGTGATAGGCCACACTGGAATAACGTTATAAGTTCACAAAGATTGCACAAAGAAAATGTTGGAATTTTAGCTTAGACAAACATCTGTGATCTTACGTGATCTTAAACTGAAACAATGTGAACTGGAGGACTGACTCCACTTTCTACCTATCTATTGCTCGTGCCGTTCCTTGCTTGGTTCTTCATAGCCAAATATTAATTCATTGACAGGTATTATATCTATCCATACTGTCTTTAGATCGAAATGCGACCAAAAATATTAACCAAAATTGGGGTAGTACTATTTTTAGACTAGTGCCTAAAAACTCAGCCTTTTTGTTGCTCATAAAAACTTACTAGCTTAAACTTCGAAGGGCATGAGTTGTCGGTCCTAAAACAGTCAAAGATATCTTCAGGTGACTTAAAAACTCTGACAAGACGGACCCTTATCACTATAAGAACTTGCTTATTCAATTCTTATGCAAACCCAAAACATAACCTATTCCTAACCTAAGTCAAATCAATAGTTCATGGTATGCATAATAGTTCAATGGCTTTATTCTTGTGGCATCTGTAGTCATTTCTATCAATGACTTGGTTGGGAAAAGCAACTCGCAATATTCAATACTCGCACCTTTTCCCGACAATGCATCTCACTGGGTCATTGACACACTCTAGTTTTCCCAAGAACCGATGCAAGAAGTTTTCTGTATTATCAGATATCTGATTAACAGACTTATCAATAACCCTGTCATATTGTGTGAAAGTATTCGCTCTTGTGATATCGCTGGAGATAAGAACGTTCAGGTAAAATAGCTAGAAAGATTTTAGCAAATATTCATGGTATAAATTAGCGCGGCTTAGTTAGCTCTGCCATGACTTTACTGCAGATTAAGCTGAAGATGGTAAAAGTGCTAGGCAAGCAAAATCCATCTAAAATTATGTCCTATATCTATCAACACTACAGCGGTTAACACCCAGCTAATGCTGCAACTAGCTACCTCATTTCATTTCCAAATGATAAATGCTATAGTCTCCGAATTAGGTGTAATAATATTTTAATACCTAAAAAATCTGGATAAAGGAAACGCCTCTTCACCAATAAGCTATATAAGTCTGAGAGTAACTAATGATTTTTGTGGCTCCCACCACTGCATAAAGTTCAAGTCGTAGATGCATCTGCAACTGCCTACAAGTAAACTGCGTCATATTGCTATATCAGATTTCTATGGTTCCATAGATTTCATACCAATTGAACGCATCACATTCAATTCACACGTAGAAGATTAGTGTGTAACCTAACAATGTTTTTTAGAGTATATTTGATCAGGATTAGAAAACCAAACCGACAAAAGTAAAAAGCCCATTTCTACGCCATGCACAGAACCAAAAGAGATGTAAAAACATTCGAAACAAAATTGTTACCCTGCGCTATTTTTACCCAAATTGATGTTCCCGATAAATTGATGATGGACGAACGTCGCTTAATCTAATGGATATTAGGATAGACATGAACTTGCCTTCGTGATTTTAAATTGGATGTGCTTATGTTTGAGTAAAAATAAATTAAAAGAATCTTCGGAAAGAATTTATGAGAGACTCGTCGGAAATTGTTTCGGTTTTAGAAGCTTGTAAAGGTTAAACTAGGTACCATTTTTTGTTCAGTGTTTTTTATAGCTTTGTCTTGTGTTCAATTAATATAACCTATATGAGAAGTCAATGGTTTAGTTTATTCGATTGTCTGATGCACAAAGAATAATGTTTTATTAACATTGTGTAACAAAGGACATTAGAGGGCATAAAACTATTATTTGTAGAACAACATCGAAAAGCAACATTTCAAGATGGCTAATTTGTGGTTTAGATCAGCTGAACTACTTTAAATCATTTTCAACTTGCTTTAGATAGGTCTAATATTGTTTTTGTATATTTTATAAATACTTGTATATGTATAATTTATCAGGTTCCAAAAATAAAGTAACTATAACACTTCTAAAACTATTCCACTAATTACCATCAATGAACTACAAAGTGTTCTGTGGTAATTGATAATGAACACTAGCCATGAACTGTGTGAAAGAAAACACATGCCCAAAACAAACAAAGAGAAGAGGAACTAATTAGGGAATAAGGGATCAATGAAGCCGCATTCGGAATGGTACACGGAGAAAAATTAATTTTGTGAGAACGAAAAAATGACAGTACAAATGATATTTTTATAGAACTTTTGTTAATATATGGGGGTTTACGCACACTTTAACGATAAACTGATATTATTTACCGTTATAGGTATTGTCATGTTAAAATAAATTGCTACGAACAATAAATTGTCCTGCTTTTTACCTAAAAATACCTTCCGATCTTTTATGTAATGGGGTAAGTAATGCTGGTTTATCAGTTTCCTGTTAATATTTGCGTTTGGACGCCTAGTCGTTTTTTAAGAGGAATACCTCATAATTAGTGCAGAATCCCGCTTAAAACCAGGGGTATATTTTTCTCCGTGTAGGCTCATGGTGTCAATGCACGGAAGGTAATGAGGGTGCCCACTTGCCTTGCAGCATTTCTTTAATTTATATTTACTTACTTATTGACTGCCTCCGTGGCGCAGTGGGCGTATAGCCGGCTGAGACGCAGGAGGTAGGATTCCCGCCGCGGAACAAATGTTTGCATGATCTACAGATATTTGTTCAGTGTCTGGCTGTTTTTCTATAAATTATAAGTATGTATTTACAAAAAAAAAGTATATAAGTATTCTATAAGTTATCTGGTTCCCATAGTACAAGATCTGCTTAGTTTGGGGCTAGATAGCGCTGTGTGAAATGTCCAGAAATATTTATTTATTTATTTGTCTACGACTCCAGTTTGTTCAAATATAATGGAAAGGATTATCAAATCGATAAAATGGCAAGAAATTAGGATTTATTTTCATTACTTTATACCTAAATAACACTGATAAATTCAGATATGGTTAGAAACGTACATTCTCTGTTTTGATTTAACTGATAGATGACCTCTGGCACACAAACTACTTGGATACCAAACTTTTTCTTGTTCCAACTTCTTTCTTGTTGTTTTGTTGGCCCTTCCAAACCTTACAAAATACTCAGCTCTAACAAAACAGAAAATTTGATCCACCCAAAAACTTTGGAATTACTTTACCTCCAGACGATATAAGAACACGTTTCTGCTCACCGATGCGTGACGTCTTCCAGTCCAGTGCATCTCCCACGGGACTCGCTTCCTGTACTGCTTTTTGCTCCATTGACTTTCTATCTCTAAAGCCTCTTTAATTTAAGGTTTCATTACATAGTAATAAACACATCTCATGAATATGTATTGAGGTGGTAAAGCCTCCTTTGTGTATATCAAAGCTGTTGGTTTTCTTAGAAATAAATAATAATAAATATAATGTAAAGTTTAAAGGTAAAGCTTTCTATGTACCTATATCATAATCCTTCGATTAACAATTGTTATTTGAAACGTAAAGAGGCCGAAATTAAATAGAAGATTTACGAGCGTTAGACTAGCTGCCTACTCTGGCTTACTGGTTTTTATAGATTGATCTACAACAGAAGCCCTCAGTTGATTTAATGAATAAATGAATATTGAATTTGTACTTATTAGACTCTTCTACGTACTTATAATTTCACCAAATATAATAAATTACAACCGTCAAGTATTCTCAAACCCATCATCAAAGTTCCACCTACTGATGCTAATCTTAATTAACTAATGTAAATCGTGATTCTATTGCCACTTACGAAAGAGTTCATCCCAAGATGTTGAGCAATGTGTAAAAGCTTTCTGACATCTGGGAGATCGAAGCTTCTAGAATGAGGCTTTATTTTGATGGAATGTAAGTCTGAGCAATGACAACAACACTATCTGATCGGGTACCCGAATCACACTTCACACTAATATTATAAATGTGAAAGTTTGGATGTTTGGTTATTTATTTGTTGGTTTGTTACTCAATCACGTCGTAACGGCTGAACTGATTTCGATTAAATTTTGTATATACGTAGATTATAACCTGCATTAACACATAGGCCACTATTTATCTCCTAAATCAGATCCCATGGGATAAAAATAATGTGTCAAGTTTAAATAGAAAAAAAATTTTGGCCTTCGTTACCATACACATAGTTTACACTTTACACGAGTTTATCTTTATTTCTAGGTTACCTACACATTTAGTAGTATAACGCGTACGCAGTCGGGGGCAACAGTTAGTAAGACATAATTATCTTGTTAGATACATAGATAAACACTTTATGTGAAAGAAAATACAGAGATAAATGCTAATGGATTCACTACAAATACGATCTTATTGCTCTCTTCATTGTATCTCCTACATGGAAGAGATAGGATGCAAACAAAATATTATGCACTTAAAGTTCATGAAAGGACATATAAATTTCGCAATTTTACCATCTTAAGGAACCTCATGTTTTATATCATAAAACAATGAATTAAATTGTAACAAAGAATGACAAATGACATGAGTTTCTGACAATAATTAATTGTAATGTTTTGGTGCTACGCGGGAATTGAACCCAGGATTTCTGTGCTTTTAAATAACAGCTGTGTCTGTTATTATGAGATGTGTAAGCAAATTACGTAACTTCTTCCACTAAATATGTTCGTTTTTGTTACAAAAGTTAGGGATTGACATCTCAAGACTTCAATTACAAATCAAGTCACAATCTCTATCAGATTTAGCGACTTATTAAAAGCTAGAACGAATAAACACTACAATAGAGCGAGACGGTGGGTTCATTGCTCTAGACCTGTTCCACACTGGTCTCGTCTCGATTGGCCATAAACCAAGAAGACTGTTTCGTAATAATATGGGCATAGATTGAAAATCTTGATATGGTCTAGGTTAGGAGAAGCAGCGATTTTTAAAACTCATAAATTCCTAATAAGTTTTAACAATCATATAACATAGTCCTGACGCCACTCTCTATTTTTTCACATGCCAGTGTAGTGTAGGTAATACAGTGTACGTATTGTAGACCTTTCTTTATAAAACTGCATAAAAAAACCTTATTTATATTTTCGCAAGGACATATTTTGCAATATTGTAAAGGTTTTGCAATACTAAAGATTTCAACGCGCTAGATCATAAAGTTCTTTTTTTTTTGTATGCATTTCAATTTATTTTAAAGATTGTTGGAGATTTCAGAATTTATTGATTAGCTCCGCTATCTTACAACATTTTTTTAATTGTCAATGAATTATCAAATATACATGCACATGCATTACCATGCATTTATATACAGATGTATTATTTTACTACGGAAATTTAGCGTTGTCACCAACATAACAAATGCCTTTATCTAATCTATTTCTGTCGGTTTGAAGGGTATGGTTGCCGGTGAAATTACAGGCACATGAGGCTTTACACCAGTTGATGGACGCGGAGCAGTGCATTGTAGATAATATTACCAAGTTCAGTATAGCAAATTTCGGAACTGAAGGTTAAAATATCGTGATTTTGATTTTCAAATCATGCTACAATGGCTACAAAAAAAACAAGTTTTTGTGAATCATCATTTATTTTTATCGGATGGTTAGTTTTTTTTAATAGTCGTAAATAATTGTATATTATTTTTGCTAATAAATGTATCCTATATAAAAAGTAGGTATTTATTTTCACCCTCACAGACCTATTCAACAATTTAGTTAGGTGCATGGTATAAGTAGTGGTTCGCCCCCAACTGAGAACTCGCGAGTCTCCGACTAAAACGAAAAAATATTATTTGTAATCTTTGACTATCAACATAGTGCCACGAAATAACTAACCAACTTATTTGACCTATAGTTTCATTCAAATTACAGGTAACGGGAGTTCATGTAAAGTGTTTTTTTTTGGGTAAAAATTACAGTTATTCCGGATTTCAGACTTATAGCCTATATTTATGTCACTTAAGCTACACGCATACCAAATTACAGCACTGAGGGGTCACTGCTGTACCCTGTGAATTTTGTTAAAGTTCAGTTTATATTATGGCTAATAACTCAAAAAATATAAGGACTTTCCTATATATGAAGACCTTTTATTTAACGTCCCACTTGACCTAATAATCTCATTTTAATTTTTTTTACCCCTCTTGTACCCCAATATATCAACAACCCCTAACATTTTTAGAGTCACACCAAAATTGTGCCATCACTATCTATCACTACCTATGTATCAAATTCCACGATGATTGGATCAACGCTTCGAAAGTTATCCTCGGACAAACAAACATACATACATACATACAACGCCGATTTGCCCAAGTTGATTTAGAGATCTCGCTTTGCTCGATCAAATACAGACTGAGGAGGTTAGTGAAAAATCAGGACATTCGGCGTCCCGATCAAGGGTGAATCGGGACGTGTCACCAGACCCCTGAAAATCGGGACGTCCTGCGCAAATACAAAATACAAATATATTTATCTCAGTAAACTTAATCTATTTACATTTAATGTGTTTGGGACCCTCTTTTAAGTATAAAATATCTGTGTTAGAGGGTCTCGCTCTTCCTTTAATTCGGTTATTCCGAAGTATATAATAAAAGTAAATATCGATATTGATAAATAAATATCAATACCTATTGACCAATGAAAGAATGAAAGTTAAATAAAATTAAGTTAAGTTAAAGTATGCAAAAATTAAATTAATGTAGCCTACATAAGACTTTTCCCGTTTGGGATGAATTAAACTAAGTAAGTAAATATGTACGTTAAATTTGAAAATGCATAGTGTGTGGATGCTCCTGAACAACAGTCTGCTAAGAAGCATGAGTATTTCAAGAGTATCCAGGTGTGTGTGTGTGTGTGTGTGTGTGAAAAACAACTAAAGCAAATCGGGACACACTAATCATATGGCACGTACACGTATCTAAGGCAATACTTTGATAAAGGCGATGGTTACCACTTTAATCAGCCCATAAGGTTGTTTCACCTCTAAGTCGTATAAAAAAATAGTACCTAATGCTGGATTGGAAGTCTTTTTGACACGTTTATATATTTATAGGTTTTTTATATTTGTGTTTACTTACTGTATTCTTCAAATTGAACTCGTCAAAAATAAATGTTGTTTTTTCTGAAGAATCAGTCGCCTTCATCCACTGACTTCCGGCGACCGATTCAAAGAAACATGTACGTGTGAGAAACATGCTTCGAGATCAAAATCAGGTCTTTACATAAACATATTTAAACCAAAGTCTGATTTTATAAGTATGGAGGTACTTAATGGCTTTGTTTTCAATACTATATCTACTTAAAAATAATACGTAACCTAACTATATTGGAAAGTATTTCACACAAGAACTCTCACAGCGATGAATAAGAAGGCACATCTTATTCAAATATTTTATAAGGTACTAGCTGTTGCCCGCTACTTCATACAAGTTACACTATAAAATGTGTAGGTAACCTAGAAATAAAGCCAAACTCGCTGTTGCAATTTGACTTTACACCTCATTTTTATCCTATGGGACCTGATTTATGAGATAAAAAGTAGCCTATGTGTTAATCCAGGCTATAATCTATGTACATATTAAAATTCATCGAAATCGGTACAGCCGTAACGACGTGATTGAGTAACAAACAAATACAAAAAGTTAGAAATAAATAAACAAACATCCAAACTTTTGAATTTATAATATTAGTATGATGTTATGAGAGAATAAAACAATAGTCTAATTAGATTGAAGTTATAGCATTTCCAAAACTTTCTTTTTTATAACACAAACATAGAAGTAAGGACTACTAGGCCTTTAACACCTTTTTTTCGTGTTTGTAAAACAAACTAAACACAAATTGAAACTGTTTAACAGAAAAATAAAAACGGGCACAAAACTTAAAATTTCAATGTAGGATAAAGGCCCACGTTACCAAAGTCAAAGGCAAATATTTTTATTCATTAAATCACAATTATCACTTTGAAACGTCAATTTTACTGCCTGTTCCTTCACGACCAAGCCAGGAAAGAAAGGCAAGAAACAATGCTGGTTGTTTTTTTTTAATGATCCTTTTACAATACATAATACAGAAAATAAATTACGTCTAAATTGTAACATTTTGAACGAGTTGGAGCAATTTCAATCCCAAGCTTCTCTATCATCTAAATAATCCGATATTTTATAGTAGGCTCTTGTATAAAGATTTTGTTTAATTACGTTTTTAAATTTTTCAATTGTCAATTTTTGTACATCCCTTGGGAGTTTGTTATAAAAGCGTACACCTTGCCCTTTAAACGATTTACCAAATGTAGGACTAAATGGTAATTGACGGGTTTCTATCACAACATGTTTATTAGAATTTAGACTCCTTCGAACTATGAGTACATAGAAGATTTTTGAAATTACTGGGCCGTACTAATGTAACTATTATAACCAAGCTATTTTTATTTTATTCACAGTATTTGTTTTGAGCTGGCACTCAATAGGGTGTGGTAAACCAAACAAGCCCTTCGGGCCTATAACTCTACTGAACTAAAACAGTCAGTTTCTTTCAAATCTAACCCTAAATCGTAACCCCTAGTCTAGATTAGATTGGACAAAAGTAGAAAAAATGTAAGGTTTCTTTCCAAATCGAACTAGGTACATCTTGCTATCAATATTTTCAACGATATTTTTCTCTTGTTTTCAGGTAAGTTGACGACAGCAAAACCTTGAATATTACATCCGTTTCCAGGTTTATATAATGTAAGTGGATCATACTCTCAACGAGGTCAGTCTGGTTATTTTTTATTTATATTAAAGCAAGTAATAAAGATCGTACAACTGTTAATATTTTATGTAGCCATGACTTTTACGATTTCTGCTTCCAATCCTACTAAGTATTGACGTAAATTGGAAGAATCTAGGTTGTTAGAATGGTAAAATCAAAGAGCAAATTAAAATAACTATCTTTTCGCGAAGTTGGTTAAATAAAATATTATGTTGTGTAACGAACAGGTAATAAAAAAAACAATTTATTGCCGACGATTGGATTTAATTGAGCGGAAATGAACAAAATAGGCTCGCGGTTACTTAAAAGGCTTACTTCAATGAGATACCTGAGATTTATTTTGGTAAATGACTTTACATATACTTTTAAATTGAAAACATTTATTCAATACCGTCCCACACACAATATTTAATATTTGGTTACCCGTTCTCCAAACTTTGAAGCCCAACATTTTGTCCAGATGGAATAAATATTATCATTCTCTTAGGGGATGAGTTTCGATAAACATTTTCTTAGTACTAAACTAAAGTAAATAAAAAACTAAAGTAATGAAATCATAATTAATTCTGGTATTTGATAAGGCAAAATAAATGCAGTGGCTGCCTGGTCTATTTCCTATATCTACTACGCAAAAGTTCCCAACTAGTTATTTTTATAATATACCGGAAAACAGTCACCAAGGAAACTCATAGAAAATTCACCAGAACTCATACAAATCGAGGGCAAGTCCTGACGTGTACACAAATCATTTCAATAGTAATCATTGAGTCATGAATTGGGGCCGTGCCAATGGAACTTGTTCATTCATTCAAGAGGTTCTTACACAGTGATTCGTAAACGCAAAAAGATTAGATGTAGTCCGATTACAGTAAGTTAGTATTACGCTAAAAATGGCAGGATAGAAGACTTTTTAAATCTTAATATTAGAATAATTTTTTTTAAATAATGACAAAACATTTTCCACGTAAATTACCTATTGTTCGTAATCGGATGCTACAGTAACATTATAAACCAAAGCCAGTAGTTTTCTACGTGAATAAGCTATTTAATTTTTAACTACCATTTTAGACCTTTTTAGGCATTGCTTGAAGCTTTATTGAAGTAATTTTTACTCGTAAAAAATGTTTGATACAAGGGCAGAATTATACCTTCCTCCTTACAAGCTGGCTAACATTCATTATCATTTATCACCGTTTGATAAACAGGTTAGTATTTTCAGGATAAGAATTCAAATTTTATTTTCAGTTCAGAAAAAATAAATCTGAGACTTTCAACTTCAGTCAACTTAATAAATAAACAGTTTTCTAAAATTCAAATCAGTCTTAAAAATTGCGTGAAACCGGTAGGTTAGGCACTAAGTAGGCTGCTATCTAGCTGCTTAGTACTGGATTCCAATCCCACCTCACGTGTAAATCCGATATCTATTTCCTATTTACTCTCATCAACTTTCCCGTTACCCGCCGCTGACGCCCAGACGCACTAAAAATAACACGGTGCTTGAACTCACCACTCGTAATCTACAAACACTTTTACGAAGAGTTATTATGGGAAACTGTGAATGAGCAAATTTTTCCTGATTTTTAGGATTCCGTACCTCAAAAGGAAAAAAGGAACCCTTTTAAGATCACTTCGTTGTCCGTTTGTCCGTCTGTCAAGGCCCTTTATCTCAGGAACGCCTGGAGGTAACAAGTTGAAATTAATATCAAATACGAGGTCTGTGGTCTCTTGGAGCTGTAAAAAAATCAAGATTCTAAGTCAACGCTAACAAAAAGTACGGCCATTTATGACGTATAATACGTATACTAGCAAATACATCAAAATCGTACTTCCCGTTGACCTAGATTCGCACTTTTAAGCATAGAGGTAACTTTACTAAAACCGCGGTGCTAAGATGAGTGGTTATTATAAGAACCTGCGCAACTGGGAATGAGCTTTCCCTGATTTAAGCATAGAATAGAAAACGCTTTATTGAAAACCACACTTAAATTAACAAATTATATTTTAAACATATAATACGCTATAGTACAATTAGCGGTCTTATCGCTAAAGCGATCTCTTCCATACAGCATACAGGCACCTCTACAAAAACTCTATTTAAAAACAGCATAACGTTTTCCGTAAGTTAGTTGATATTATCGATTAGATTAGATAGTGTTTAAATACGAATTTAAAATTATTAAAACCATGGATTTAAAAAAACATTGTCTTCCAAATTAAAGCGAGATGGGTAGTTATGGTACCTATTAAAAATATTTTGAGACGAGAATTTCAAAAAAGTATAACAAGTTTTATATAAACTCAGTAATATCTACAATCGGTGCCATGCATAAAGAAATCGACAGAAGGATCGCTAACACCTGGAAAAGATTTTGGTCACTTCGCGAAGTCATGAAGGACAAAGAAATGGCAATAAAAGAAAAGAGGAAGGTGCATACTACCATGCTTGACATGTGGTTGTCAGACATGGGCATTAACTGAGCAACAGATTAATAAAATAAAAGTCTGTCAAAACAGAATAGAATGAAGTGTAATTGGTGTCAAGAGGAAAGACAGAGTAAGGCTGAGAAAATTAAAAAACATTACGAAATTCAGAGACGCAAAAACCGTGTGTAAAAAGTTAAAATGGCAATGGACAGTACATATGCTTAGAGAAAGAAAAGAAAAATGGAGCAAATTAATAACCGAATGGTACCCAAGAGACGGTAAAAGACACAAAGGTAGAGAAACAAGACGTCGAGAAGATGACCTGAAGAAAATAGCCGGTCTAGAATGGACGAGATCAGCCAGAGACAGGATAAAGTGGAAATTCGTAGAAGAGGCCTATGTCGAAGGACAAGCTGTTACAAATGATGAAACATAATAAAGCGTTTGCCGATAGCATAATGTACCTGGGTTAAGAACAGTAATAAGGGCTTATTTTATTTTATTTATTTATTTTATATAAATTCAGTAATAGGGTAGGTACCTCCAACTGCTGTTCAACAATTAAGATTTTAAACTGATTTTCAAGTGTATGAAACTTTCTTTGCTATCATTCCGTACGCAAAATCTATCTGGAACATCTTGTCCCGTCTATCTTTATAAAGGCAAAGTGAGAATGATCTGATTCACATGATTGATCTGTTATTTTAGCTCGTAATAAAATTTAAATAGATCTTAATCAGACACGGTCTAGCAAATAATAGTACTTACTGTTCTCGGCAGTTATCATGGCACTTCGTATATAGAAACACCTTTTAGCGCGGCTTCCATAACGATCCCTAAACGTAATTAGCGACTAAACATGTTTAAATTGGATGTATTTGTATGATTTGAAAACTCTTATTCATATTTAGGCTCTTATACGATAAGACTTATAGTGTAAACGCCTTTGCGTTTTTTTATTTTAACGATATATCTTTCGTCTACGATATGCCACAGAACAGCCGAAAACTGTACCAATGTTTCCTTGCACTTTTTATATATTTGTCAGCCTTGAAGGCACGGCCGATATAATTCATTTTCCTTAGCTGACCAAGTGGAACGTCTTATTTGAATATCGTGTGGTTGTTTTCATTATTGCGACACTTGAAATATCTTAGCCGTTTCGTTTCTGGTTTCGATGCTATAGAGCAGGGGTCGGCAACCTTATGCTATAGCCGGGCCACATATGTTGCCAGAGTATCAGTGCGGGCCGCACTTATATTTATATGTTCGGGCATGTATTTTTAATATTTGAAATAAAACGCATATATATTCATACAATTATCTCTTTTTTAATTGAACTACTATACTAACATAAAAGTAAGAACTAGTGAGATTTTTGAGGCTGCATTTGACTTGCAAGTTTTTTAACGTCTGCTTTCATTTTAGTAGTAGACACGCGCAGTATCGCGTCTAAATGTTCATCCGTTAACCGCGAACAATTCTTATTTTTGCGGTAGTTGAGAATTGAAAAAGTCTGCTCACACAAATATGTACTACCAAACATAGTTATTATCTGCTGAGCAAACTTTTTCAATTCTTTGAAGTTTTCAGAACTCAAACCTCCGTAGAACTGTATCAAGTCAGTGCTTTCCTTAAATGCCGTTTTAAGTGTGCTATTACTTTGCAAATCTACTATGTTCATTTGCAAATTGCTTGGTATCTCACTAATATCAATTGCAAAAGGGTTTTGGAATATTTCCATGTTAAGGGAGCTCTTTTTAAAGTCGGTGAATCGATTTACAAACTCAGTTTGTAGTTGTGTTAACACGTTTCTCATTGTAATATTTTGCCACACAAAATTATCTCCAGCTTCTTCCACGGCTTTCTTGCAATTAGGAAAATGGTCAAGCTTTTTTTCATCAATATGCTTGATAAACAGTTTCAGTTTCATTTCAAATGACTTTACATCTGTATACATATCGCAAATCAATTTATTTTTTCCCTGCAAGCGTTTGTTGAGCTGATTCAGGTCCTTAGTCAAATCAGTCAAAAAACCAAGATCGATAATCCACTGTTTGTTAGTAAGCTCTTCTACTGGCTTTCCTTTCATCTCCATGAAGTTGCCAATTTCTTTCCTCAAATCAAAAAACCGTTCCAAAACGGCACCTCGACTGAGCCACCTCACTTCACAGTAGTAAACCACGTCACCATGTTCAGCTTCCAGATCTTCCAAAAACTTTTGGAACTGACGGTGTGTGAGCCCATTTCTTCTTATAAAATTAACAGTGGATGTTACAGTATCCATTATTTCTTTCCAGGATATAACTTTGGAGCACAATGCCTCTTGATGGACAATACAGTGAAAAATCAATGGCACAGTAGATCCAGAATCTTTCACTTTGCTGATGATTCTCCCAACAACACCTTTGTTTTGACCGCTCATGTTCTTGCCTCCATCGGTAGTGACACTTGTTAACTTTTCCCAGCTTAATTGCAATGAATCCAGAGCTTGTTCCACATGGTGAAATAAATCTTCTCCCGTAGTTGTACCTTTCAAACTGCACATTTTCACAAGCTCTTCGTAAACAGTAAAGTTTTCGTCAATGCCGCGTACAAATATGAGTAACTGTGCTGTATCCGACACGTCCGTACTTTCATCCATCGCTAAAGAGAAGCAGTCGAAAGACTGCGCCTTATCCCTGAGTTGTTCACACAAATTAGCACCCAAGTCTTCAGTACGTCGGGTGCAAGTTCTTGCAGAGAGACTAAGACTTTCAAACATTTTTTTCTGCTCTGGGCATATTTCTTCTGCGATAGCTAAGACACACTCTTTTACTAATTCACTATCGGTAAACGGACGTCCACTTTTTGCAAGAATCTCTGCTACCCTGTAACTGGCCCGAACATTCGATTCGCTGTTGTCTGCCACAACCTTAAATATGTTTTGTTGATTTTGTAATGACGATTTCAAAGTGGAAATTTTCCTTTTCCGTATTTCTCCTTCAAGACAGTCAAATTTAGCTTTGTGCTCGGTGTCGTAATGTCGCTTCAGGTTATATTCCTTTACTACAGAAATACTCTTTTGACAAATCAAGCATAACGGTTTTCCTTTAAACTCGATAAAAAAGTATAATTCTGTCCATAATTCGTTAAAAACTCTTTTTTCTTCTTCTATCTTCCTTTTTCTTGAAGCCATGTTTATATAATTATTCTGTAACAATAATGAAAAAAATTAAATTCGTTGTAAAATTATATGTTCCAGTTAGCACCTACAAATTCAACTCCACATTCAAATAATAATTAAAACATGACACACTCGTAACTAACTTCATGTCATGTAACTACTATCCCCGTCCTTATAACATTTACCCATCAATCTGAAGGTTCACATTAACAAGCAGTAAATAAAATAAAACAAAATGCTCGCGAGTGCATACAACTTACCTCATACGTCGTGCGTGAGAAGCTATCAGCGAAGGGAAGAAAGGTGAAACGAAACGCGTAGCTAGCAACCAGATGAGACGTGAGTTTCCGGCGAATTTCCACAACCGAATGTGGCGAGAGCTGCGCGCGGCTGTGATTTTAACTAAAACCGGTCGCTTTGAATTTTTTCGCCGCCGCACACCTGCGTCTAATCAAAGACTGCCGCCCCGCCTATTGTCTCAAAGGAGCCGCCCGCCGCCGCACGTGCGGCGGATAAACGCAAAAGAAATTGCCAAGAATTGAATAAGTACAGCAAATATTTATTTTCGGTAGAAACAATACATAACATCACAGTCTTGATAAACAGTTCTTAAGAAATGAAATAGAGGTACATTTTTATCACCCCGCGTGGGAGCGAGCTTTCAAGAATACTCTCATGGCCCAGCAGCATGGTCGTATAAATTCTAGTGAATTTATATGGCCTTTTGCTTCGGTATTTTTTTCTTACGGACCTCAGGGTTGCGGGCCGCACCGAGATAGTCTACGGGCCGCATGCGGCCCGCGGGCCGCCGGTTGCCGACCCCTGCTATAGAGTCTTTGGCCAGTCGATCGCGTATTCATGAATTATGTATTTTTAATCAAATTACTATGTTTATGTAGGTTATAGTAGCTTAAAAATGTAACTATTATTGACATCCTCAATCACATATATTGTAATTTGACATTTTATTTTAATGTGTTTCTATTTGTTAAGCTTTTTAGCCATTTTAAATATATCATACCTCAAGTAGGTGAAACATAGTGATTCTCTCCATCTGTCTTGTACAATTTACCTGTGTTTCGTGCAATAAATATCTTGAATCTTGAATATTATTAATAGCACAAGATTATCCTACTTTAAATAATTTGACAACCTCCGTGGCGCAGTGGGCAAATAGCCGGCTGAGAAACAGAAGGTAGCGGGTTCAATTCCCGCCGCGGAACAAATGTTTGTATGATCTACAGATATTTGTTCCAGTTCTGGATGTTTTTCTTTCTTTATATATATATAATTCTACTGTACGTGAGTATGTCACTGAACTCCTCCTAAACGGCTGGACCGATTTGAATGATTTTTTTGTATGCGTTTGGGTGGCGCCTTGAATGGTTTAGATTTACAATGGGAACCGGTAGGTGGCGCTGTTGTAGAGATCCAGAAAATAAGGGATGAAGTCGCGAGCAAACAACTAGGATATTATAAGTATGTACTTACAAAAAAAATTATATAAGTATTATATCAGTTATCTAGAGGGCTAGATAACGCTGTATGAAATGTCCAGCATTTCATTCGCTTTATAAATCTGTATAATAAGATGAAGAAATACTTTTTTTTAAACACATACTCTGTGTAAAAATGTAAACGTAGGTACGATAATGTTAAAATGTTCATTGATAAGTTTATATTTATTGTGTAATTATTTATTATAATAAGCGCCCTCAGTAGTTTGCGATGCTCGTAAAGGGCAAATAAGTATAAAGTGCCATTATCTAATTTTTAAGACCTTATTGTACACTGGTTTATGCAAATAAATATCTCGTATGTATCTTGTACCTATATTGTTGAGACTAATGAACATTATCTTATCTTACTTTAAAAAAAATGTCAAATTGACCTCCTGAAATATTATATTTGACGTTTATAATTTTGCAGCCGACTTGCCACCGAGATATGTAACTATTAATAGTTCAAATATTTTTTTTCCTCTTTCTTTGCTTATATGACAAAAAAAACTACAATCCATAGATATAAAATATAAGAGATCCGTAAACCACTGACTTTGTAATTCCTATACAAGCTATTTTTAGAGATGCCACGAATATTCGGCAACTATTCGGTATTCGACCGAATAGTTTGCACCATTCGGGCGAATACCGAATAGCAAATCATGCAAAAATAACACAAAATATTATTCACCAAAAGTAATATTTTGATTTTATCACCAAAATATGAAAAGATGTTTATTTAACCAACAAATAAACATTTTAATATTTAAAATTTACCAGTGGTAACATATGATGGATGTAAACAATTTTTTCAGCATTTGCCGATAGCAGACGATTGCATTTTTCCTCATAAATTATACCTGCATCCGAAAACAGCCGCTCACTATACGAGTATACATGTCACCCGCGGAAAGTACTAAGTGTTGCCGAATATTCGGTATTCGGCCAAATAACTATTCGTGGCATCTCTACCTATTTTCGTTTGCGCTTTGTTGTACAATGGTTGACGTTCTTATCACCCGCCTAAGCTGAGCAAGGGTACTAAATCACCAACAATTCTATTCTTACATTTAACAAATAGGCCATAAGCTGTTTTCCTAGTAAAAAGATTCATCATCACATAAGGCAAAAGACATCTATGGCTGAGCATCTTATATTATAACTAATATTAGAAATGTGAAAGTTTGGATGTATGTTTGTTACTCAATCACGTCGTAACGGCTGAACCGATTTCGATGAAACTTGTATATAGGTACGTAGATACGCCTGGATTACCACATAGGCTACTTTTTGTCCCATAAATCAGTTCCCATAGGATAAAAATGGGGTGTCAAGTCAAGTTGCACAGCGAGTTTAGCTTTATTTCTAAGTTTAGTAGTGTAACGCGTATGAAGTCGCGGGCAACAGCTAGTTAATAATATGTGACCGTCAATAATGTCTTCCTTTTGCAACTATTGCAACTTTTGCAACGCCAAATGACATTCACATGTGACCGGCGACACATTTCAAAGCAACAGTTAATTTCGCCGTTAACTCTTACTACCAATTAGCTAGTCAGGGTTAACTAACAGTTAACCGTCAATTTGTCTCGCTGCGGGTCCCTTCGGCCAATTGATGTGATGTGAATGCCCTCTTTGTTTTCATTGAGCCCCTCAATTTAGATTTAAGATAAGCCTGAAAATTGAATTGACTTGACTTTCTTCAATCCTGAAATATTAGACTCTATCGGGATTAGTTTTAATATTAAATCAGCGCCAAAAATGATGTTGAGCGAGACTCAAACATAATTTTTGGCAGTTAGTAGATAAACAATGCTAGACATTTCACAAAGCGCTGACTCGCCCCAAACTAAGGGAACCTTGTACCATGTGATCTATCTGGATCACATGGTACAAGGATCGCTTAGATCGATAGACACCCAAACCGCAAACAAATATCTGTAGATCATGCAAATATGTGTTCCGCGGCTGGAATCGAATCTGCAATTTCCTGCATCTCAGTCTACTATTTGCTCACTGCACAAAATAAGTTTCATTTCATTTATTCATAAAACAATCAACCAATTGTATTTGAAATATTATACATATACATTAAATTAAATAATCATACACATTAAATATTTTATTAATAAAACTAACACAATTCAAAATACAAACTTAACCTAAAACAACACTTATATAACAATGTCAGAGATAATAAAAAATATAACAAAAAATAAAAAATGTCATAAATTAAATAGAATTACTTAAATTATTTTGAATTGCATTGTAACTTGAAATCATCCACTGAATAAAAACACCAAAGCTTTCTAGCAAAAGCTTTTTAAGCCTGGTCTTAAATGTATTTGGACTATCTATAATTTTCATGTCAATGGGTAGAGAGTTGTATAATTTAAAACTGCTTGATACCGACAGCCATGCATCGTAACATTTAATTTTGGACATAGTGGAGCATCAAAATCTTTCCTTCTTGTGTTCAATCTTAGCACTTTTTGTTCCGGTATCTCATACTTAAAGGGATGCCGGACAACATCCATAAGAACCTCCAATATGTAGAGGCTAGGAAGAGTCAAACTTTGTAGGCTTTGTTTGACACCATAGGTGCCTACTTACAGATAAGAAACTCTGGGCCTAAAGGTTTTATTTAGTTTTTTTCGTAATAATAAAATTAATGACCTCCTAGAGCCTCCTAGAGTCTAGGCTCTAGGAAGCTCTAGCTTTCTAGAGTCAAGGAGAAATTTGGGCCAGAGGCCCAAAATTACATGTGTAAACATAACTTTTTTATTATTTGTTCAGTTTGTATGGAAGATCTATGTAAATGTATGTATGTAATGTCTTTTCGTTTGTTAATAAGTAGGTACTGTCAATTTCAAGAAATATTATTACACAATGGTGTTGACCATCATCATTAATCAGTGTTTTCCACACTTTCCTTTGAGTAAGGCGGATGTGTGCTATATTGATGACAAATAGCGCTTTTAAAGTTACGTAACAAATCGCTTGGTTGATGTGGACGAGGCAAAATGATGTTTTTAATGGTAATGACTTACTTAATATACTGTAAAATCTATATATGTATATAACCAATAATAAAATTTAAGTTTAATCCTTGTTCGCTCGTTTCTTCCACGCACCTGCAAGATGTGGAATGAACGCCTTCATGATAAGGCATTAAGTTTTAGGCAACGCGACTGCAGTACCTCGAGTTCTGTAGGAGTTTATAGACCACTTGACATCAGGAGGCCCGTCAGCTTGTGTGTCTAAATAATTAATACAAAAAAAAATTAAAACTAATAATAAACAACTGCCACTAAATAAGATTAGGCATCGATGCGCAAATCGCTTTTAGTTTAATCTTCTAATATATAAAAATCTCGTGTCACGGTTTTAGTAGTCGCACTCCTCCGAAACGGGTCAACCGATTTTAATGATTTTTTTTTTGTATATTTGGTATGAATGAGAATAGGTCGTAAAGTATTTTTCACCCTCCTACCCCCCTCCTCCACTTTTTAATCGCGTTTTTAGTATTTTTGTGTGAACAATATCCATATAATTTAACCATCGTTCATTGACGTGAAGTGTCGCGTCACTTTGACAAGAGTGTTTTATATAGTTTTTATCAGGAAGCTTCCACGGGAACGGGAAATTCTAAGCGTGCGAAGCCGCGGGCGGGTCAGCTAGTATTATATACTATTAATATACCTAAATTCAAAAGTAACTCTGTCTCTTTGTCTATTTGTCAAGTTTTCGAGACTAAACGGCTAGACCAATTTCGATTAAATTTGGTGTATATGTTACAGTAAAACCCCGGTTTTAGTAAAAACGTGTTTTCACTAGTTAAAACCAGTTTTTAATAAATGTTTTTGTAATAACTAAAATTTCCTAGTGACAACTAGAATCGACACGGGGCTCCCAGACTCTGGGAGAATCGACAATGGAATATTTAGCTTGCAGAAGTTCAATTCAGCTCACGGTTTTCGTTAAAACGCGTTTTGTCTAGTTAAACTAGGGTTAACGGACATTCATTTTTGACCAGCAGTAAATTCTTGTTTCGACGAGGGCATTTAGTGATAACTAGTTTTAACTAGTGAATATGCGTTCTAACTAAAACCGGGTTTTTACTGTAACATATACATAGATTATGATCGGGATTGGGACAAAGGCTCCTTTTTTTTGACAAATCACGCGTGCAATGCTGTGGTTGGACCAGCTGATCTTTGAAGTTTAAAAGAGCTATACACAATCTTCTACCTCATCACCATATTACCATTGAGACTTGGGCACTTGACATGATTAATTTTAGCTTGGAAGCTACTGACGGCAAGAACGTGCAAGCGTACACAGTCATCAATCAAATACGAAACATCAACATCATAGCATTCTAGTTTATTGACCCCGTGAAACTATTTACCTAATGACACAGTCCACTTAGCTACAAACTACTCACACTTTTTATAGGAGCTAATGTATTTTTCACGACGAAATATATGTATATTTTTGGGCAAATACGCGATCCTACTTGTTCCAAGTAGGTCAAGCTTAATTCACGAACCATAACTGAAGTCACGGTTGTATCTTTACCTACTACGAATGTTATTTCGCTTTCGAAATGGCTGGCATGGTAATTTTGAAACTATTTTTATAATAATAATGCTGTACATTTTACAAGCCCCAAACTAAGCAAAGCTTGTTTGGGAACCAGTTGACTGATAGAATACTTATATTTTTTTGTAAATACATACTTAGTGTATAGAGAAACCACCAGCAGGGCTAGCATATCGATTTCCTTGTCTACTCTTCGAAGAGACGACAAGGTTCTGACCGCAAATTGTATTTTTGCGTGTATTGTTATTTGTTTTTATATGGTTTCTAAATTTGAGTGTGATGTACAATAAAGCTTTATTCTATTCCATTCTCTGTCGATTCTTCCGAAATTGTCTTTGCCACGAGCAGGCTCAATAAGTTTTTTTTTCTAGACAAGAGAAGGATACTCTGTCTATAGCAAGGTACGTTGTATATATTATAATTAATTATATATCTAACCAAAAATTGTTGGCAAGTGCGCGATTGAGAAGAGTGCGAAAGAGACAACTTGAGAAGACAGTGTTGTCTAGGCATCGCAAGACCTAGACAATTTCAGAAGAAAGTTGTCTACCCTTAAATGTCAAAGATAGAGAAAATGATGGCTATCATGCTCGGCGTTGTAGGCTACTATCGAGGAAGTGTCGGCAACACTTCTTCTCGTTCACTCACACAATCGCCATGATCAAGACGGTCGACAAAGTTTCTTAATTGTTCCGAAAACTGTCTCATGACTCAATCCTTCTCTACAGTTACTGTGCTAGGCCTACTGATTCGGAAAAATATCTGTATATCACGCAAAGATTGGTTCTGCGGTGGGTATCGAACCCACAGCTTCCTGTGTCTCAAACGGCTATCCGCCCACTGCGCCACGGCGGTCGTCAGTTTTAACATTAGACTTTCGATATCTAATTTATGAAATTTTCCATTGATGACAGGAGAAACGATTCTGACCAAGTCATTTTAACCCCCAATTTATCATTTAAATTAGTACAAATTGAGGTGTTCATTTTCTCATCTGCATGAGTATATATGCTTTGCTTTGCACAAATGTAATTTGTTTATTTTTATTATTATCTGACATTAGTAATATATTTTTGACATATAAGACATTTTTGATATATATTAAGCAATGTAATGAAATCCCACTAATATTATAAACGTGAAAGTTTGTATGTATGGATGTTTGTTAATCTTTCACGTCTTAACAGCTGAACCCATTTCGATGAAATTTAGTATGTACGTAGATAATAACCTGGATTAACACATAGGCTACATTTATCCAATAAATCAGGTCCCATAGGATAAAAGTGGGGTGTCAAGTCAAGTTGAAACAGCGAATAGCTTTATTTCTAGGCTACCTACACATTTAGTAGTGTAACGCGTACAAAGTCGCGGGCAACAGCTAGTGGTGAATAAATGAACACCGAACACTCATTGATCTTTCCGTTTTCCCCGTGACACAACTGCTTAGCCCAACTAGTAGTACCATAGCAAATCTGTCTTATTACTGTTTACCTACTTATTAGTTAGCATTTTACAATTACAGTCACGTCAAACATTGAATTGATAATGATATTGTCGAAACTTGAGCTTAACACGATTTTATTTTGGGAATTTACTTTTTGTTTTGTCTTTATATATTTTAAGATTTTAAACAGCTTTAGTCGTAATCTGAATCATCTCACTAATTTCTACCCTGACGTGACAGAGCCCGGTAGCACAATTGGATAGTACATCCTCGTGTCAAGAGAAAGGTTGCGAGTTCAAGTCCTGTGTAGGCTTGAAAAAAAATTTGAGATTGTTTTAAAATCTTGGAATTTTCCGTATGTGTTCGGATAACACATTAAAAATAAAAATACTATTTCTCTATATTTTGTCGTGACCCCGTTGATGCATGGATTCAGAAAAACATTTGAATGCAAAAAAATCTGCAATTCAGGCTAATACTTTTTATTAATCAACATAACATATGTATTTCATAACCACTATCTAAATGAAGAAGAAATAAAAACAAATATTTTCTACGAACGGTATCAAGTTTTCTATTAAATCGACAAAGCTGAGCAAATATCCATTGATATCCAATAAGTACTTGTGCGATGAGTCAGCTGGCATAGTTAAATATACTGCATTTTGTTTCAATTTTGATGTTGTTATTTTATTCAATTATAATCCAGCCATAAGAATGAGAGATGGTACTGGGTGAATGACGCAACCACTGAAGTACCTGATAAGTATTTTTATGACAAAGATACAGCAAATTATAGAAGGTACCTTTTGACGTCATGAGAATACGTTAGAATTTAATCTGCAAGTCACCAATTCCTAGAAAAACGGTAGAGGTCTAATCAGACATCAGACAGCGTACATACAAGTCACTAGGCCTGCCGGACCACAAAAGTGACAGGTGACATTTGAAGGTCACATGATGTTATCTGAAGGAACTGGATATGGCTCCTTTATCTCGAAGGTTTTAGATGGTATTGTTACAAACGGAACAATGTTTCTTTTAATTTATATTACTATTTGAAACCTATTGTTTTTTGTGGTCTGGAAAATCTACTACTTATCTAGGAGGTAGTTTGAAAGAAAAATATGAAAACTGGCAAATATGATTTAATAAACATTTATTTAGCTAATAATTCGTTCAACTCTAGTCATTCTCACATGTGCAACTTCCTCTATTCATGTGTTTGCAAGCACATGTTTTAGATTAAGCTCTCTCATCTTTACGACCATTTGCTGTAACTGACTCGTTTACAGAAGCTCTTTTGAGAAGCCGTAATACAGCGGTAAAGTTAAATTTCAATCTTACACCATTAGAATGATTGACGTGGGTAATTTTTGCACCGCTTTTTTAGCAATGGGTACCACTTCAAGTGTTTTACTGGCATATTACGGTGCCTCTGAAAGCCAGTTTAACTTTGAAACCTATGAGATACCTGCATAGCTGCTTTATGCATTAAGGCCTAATCTACCAAATGTAGATTAGATAGTTGTAGGGAAGATAAATGAAACAACAGAATTGCACGTAGGTGACGTGATGTTATTTTGTCTGTAATCAAAAGTTGAATTTACTATAAGTAGAAATTCTTTAGTGACTGACTTAACTTCATTACATTACAGACCGTACTTTCATTTTATTTGGGGTTTTAACTGTAATGTCTCTAATTCATCTCGTTAAAATGTCAACCAGCTGTATAAAGCAATCTTCTAAATCTTTTACGAGTATAACGGTATCGTAAGCGTGACTTTCTGCTAAGCTTGTTATATCTTTCTCTAGCCTCGACTGACGCAATATAACTAAATTAAAAAGTTTATATAAGTATTATAAAGGCTTCATTGTAAAGTTAAAGATACAGAGGTCATTAAGATCTAGAAAAAAAGGGAAAAATGGGAACACATACACCATTCATAAGACGAGGCGGGGTGTAGGAGAAAACGTGCGTTCGAGAGAGCGAGGGAGATTGCATTCCTCGATGAACGTGGGGCTAGTATGCGCTCGCGCAGCCGCCGCGCGCACGTATTGACACTGTCTTGCCATCGATGGCCCAGACTACGCGTACGACTGACATAACGGCCTCTCATGCCCATCCGATAAAAACGACAATTTCATAACAAAATTCGACCATTCCGGTGACATCATATCAAATGTAATAGTGAATTTTGAGTGTAGTGTAAAGTGCACCGAAGTGTAAAGAGCCGAGAATACTTTCACTGGACTGAAAGTTTTAAAACATTCTTTCGGACAACCTCTTTAAAAGGCCGCTCGGAATTTGGAACGTGAAAAGGTAAACATTGATATAAACACTTGTGAAAGCCATAAAACAGTTTTTATTGTATTTTAAATGTAATAAACTTGGTGTTATTTTATATACTTACACGTCTCTGGTGCCAACTGGGCTGGTTCATTCCTCCAGGCATAATGAATTGAATTCAGTCTACGCGGGAATGCAGCCTTCTGGCACGAACCAACTTACCGCCGTTAAGTTTTATCTTGTGTGTTAAAATTATATTTCTAAAGAAAATAAGATAAAATAAAAACAGAAAATAAAGATGGTAAAGTTTAATAAAATATGAAATTGATGACGATAAAGATAAGATCATCATCGAAGGTAATGCGACGATAATTAATCAAGATGGGAGCTGACACCGAACGGTACAGCGATAAAGTAACTAATTAATATTAGAAACTGGCTGTTGGTGTTGCATGCATGTAAGCCTAATCTAAGAACATATTTTGTATAGATCCATCTATCTACAAATTATAACCTTGAGAAATCCAATGCTCACATGATATAGGTATCTTAAGGGGTTAAACATTTTTAAATCAAATCAAATAACAATGTAACAATAGCTTAAAGAATAGAAGAATAATTTACTCATATCACTACTCAATCGGTACTATACTTTTAATCATAATTTTATATTTAATCGACTTTCTACATTATGATTTATATCACCCGTTGCTTTGACTATCGATTAGATCCATACTTTAATTTGGCTAGTAAGATTTTATGACGGCAATAGCATTTGTTATTTGTGTCAAAGATGAGAGAATGTGTTTAAATATCGATATTAAATAGTGTTAAATAATATAAATTATATTCATCATCATCATGCACTGATGGCTGAGACGCAGGAGGTAGCGGGTTCGATTCCCGCCGCGGAACAAATGTTTGCATGATCTTCAAATATTTGTTCCGTGTCTGGGTGTTTTTCTATATATTATAAGTATGTATTTACAAAAAAAAAGTATATAAGTATTCTATCAGTTATCTGGTTCCCATAGTATAAGCTTTGCTTAGTTTGGGGCTAGATAGCGCTGTGTGAAATGTCCAGCGATATTTATATATTTATTTATATTTATATATCATCATCATCAACAACCTATAGCAGTCCACTGCTGGACGTAGGTCTCTCCCAGGGTGCGCCATTGAGCCCGATCCTCAGCTCTTCTCATCCAATCCTTGCCAGCCACAGCGCGCAAATCGTCACTCCATCTAGCCGGAGGGCGTCCTACACTTCGCTTGCCTAGACGTGGTCTTCACTCCAGAACACGTTTACCCCAACGGTTATCGGTTCTGCGGCAGCTATGACCGGCCCACTGCCACTTCAGCTTGCTGACCCTCTGAGCTATGTCGATCACCTTGGTTCTCTGTCGGATAACCTCGTTTCTGATTCTATCCTTCAGAGAAATTCCGAGCATAGCCCTTTCCATAGCTCGCTGAGCGACTTAATTATATTAAATAATATTAATTAATAATTAATGGGTATTGGTCATTGGCCTAGCGTGTCGGACTTTTTAAACATGTGATAAAAGTAACGTGCATCGTCACATGATAATATCTCAATATTTATTTACGTTATCGTAAAGTATTTCAGTATCTAGATCTCTCAGCACTTGATCTCGTTTATTTATTCCTAGACAAGATAAGAGATAACGCTATTTGAGATGATAGGAGGAAAGTTACGGTGCTAGGAGTTTCCTTACAGTTCTGCTAATATAACTAGGCCGTTCTGAAGTGAATTACATATTATAGTTAACCCTGTTGCAGAGCCATTTTTAATTTAGGGCTGGTCATATATGCTTTAGAAGTACTGCCTCTTTTATTTGTCCTACCTAATACAAATATGGTAAACATTACCAGAGATATTTTGCGACGTTGCGAATAGCTGGCTGAGACGCAGGAGGTAGCGGGTTCGATTCCCGCCGTGGAACAAATGTTTGTATGATCTACAGATATTTGTTCCGGGTCTGGATGTTTTTCTAAATATTATAAGTATGTATTTACAAAAAAAAAATATAAGTATTCTATCAGTTATCTGGTTCCCATAGTACAAGCTCTGCTTAGTTTGGGGCTAGATAGCGCTGTGTGAAATGTCCAGCAATATTTAATATTTATTTAATTTTTGGAATGGCTTGGCTCCATATATTTTTCTTATAGATTGATTATATTATTAAATTGCATAGATCCATCTACTACTTTAACTTTTCGCTGAGAAACTAATTCTCATCTATAATCCCAGTATTTTTATATTCCACTTGAACATTAAACTGTCCCACATTACTCATCATTATGTGGATAACCACATTATGACTGCCTACTTCATCTAGAAAGCGTTCATCAATGATCGCTTCATAAACTACTCCATTCTTGTGGTATTTTAAATCGTTTCTATGTTTTATCTGGGGTAGTGTTTCAGAAGAAATTATAATAGGTTCTATAACCTATGAAATTTCCATTCTTCAGTACTAGTCATTTCAAATAGAAAAAAAGTTTGGAATGGTTTTGTATTCTAAATTCAAATTAATTTTGTTTTATAAATATGACATTCTTTTTACAAACTCAGTCTTTTGTTTGTTGATTAGCGTTGTATTTTCATTACATTTGAACATTTTTCGTCATAATGGATACTTTAAAAATACGTGTACTTATGGAATATGAGTTCCGTCGTGGCACATAACATCAAAAACGTTTACGGAGAGAACTGTACAAACGAACGCACAACCCTTTATTGGTTTTCCCGGTTCCGTTCTGGATATTTTGACTTAAAAAATGAAGCTCGTGGTCGTCCAGAGACTTTGGTCAGCAATGATGAATTAAAGGCGATTGTAGAAGCTGACGAAACTCAATCTACAGCTGAGCTAGCAGCAGCTTTTGACGTTAGCATCAAAACAATTTTGATCCATTTGCGACAAATAGGCAAGGTAAAAAAACTTGATAGATGGGTGCCCCACGAACTTAACAGAACTCAATAAGCAAAGTAATTAAGGAATTTTGAACCGAATTGTTATGTGTGATGAAAAATCGATTCTGTTCGACAATCGAAAGCGCTCAGCAAGTTGGTTAGATCCTGGTTCAGCACCAAAGCTATGCCCTAAACCAAAAATGACCCCTAAAAAGGTGATGGTCACTGTTTGGTGGTCTAGTGCGGGTGTGATTCACCACAGCTTTTTACAAAACGGCATGAGCATTACTGCAGATGTGTACTGTGAAGAACTGGAGACAATGATGGAGAAGCTTGCACATCGGCAACCAGCTTTGGTCAATCGGTCGTCCCCACTGCTCCTTCACGACAACGCGCGACCCCATACTGCACAATAGACAGTCTGCAAGCTGCAAGAGCTGGGGTTGGAAGCTCTCCCTCATCCGCCATACTAACCAGATCTTGCACCTACCGACTATTACTTTTTCCAAAATTTAGACAACTTTTTAGTGGGCAAAAAACTCAATTCCCGAGAGGCAGTACAAAATGCCTTTGAAGAGTTTGTTGCCTCCCGTCCAGCTAATTTTTACAAGAAGGGCATCAATAAACTGCCAATGCGTTGGCAAACATGCGTCGATTGCATGGGTGATTACTTTGAATAATAGAAATAAAACAGTTTAAAAAAATAAGTACTTTCACTTATTCCATACAAAACGGCAATTTCATAGGTAAAGACCTAATATATCTATAAAGAAACAGTAGATTTGCCATTATTTTATCGTGATGTAGATTTATTATGACCACTTTTGTATTTTATCACAACCGCATTTGTACCATATTTTGGAGTGATGGATCGTACATCAAATCATTAATCATTACCATCTGTTCACAGAAGTAATTTGAAGTCATAAATCGTAATTAATTTTTATGTTATGATTTAATGTTCTCCTGTTAATATCACATGTTTCTAAATTAACTCATCTTTCTGCTTGATTCTTATATTACAGGGGGTTGGCACAACATGTATTTTTCTCCTATATATCTCTATAATTAAATGAATATGAAAACTTTATAGTACACCACAAAAGAAAAAATCATAAAAAATAAAACATTATTATAAATACGGGATTTATCACGTACCGTTTTATCGGTGCTTCGACCGACAATGTTTCGGTTCAATTCGTGAACTGAAAATTGAAGTTCACATAACAACAAGTACAATGGGTCTTATCGCTTAGAAGCGATTTCTTCCAGACAACCTTTGGATGGAGAGGAATTTTGATGGAGGGAGGGAATAATGTAAACTACAATTAACAAACAAAAACAAAATTTTAGGAGAGCGCTGATCATAAGTATTATCACAGTAGCTAGTCGCTTCTTTAATACTTATATCATCTTTCACACGATCCATATACAGGGTTACAGGAAAAATCGTGCTAGATCCGTTAAGGGCGTGGAGTACCCATCATTTCTGACTTATTTCACTATGAAACACCCTACCCTAAACTTAACCCTTTTCGAGATATTCGACTTTTAATTTTTTTATTGAAAATTGCCGATTTTTAGGCTACTAAATTTATTTTTGTTTATTTTGTGTATCTTATTATTATTATTATTGCATTTTTACATGTGTAATAAGATGCTTTAGGACGTCTATCATTAAAATAGTGCATAAGTTAATTGAATAGACCGTAGTAGACAAGTGAAAGTTAAGAAATAAAAAAAAATATTAGAAAGTTTATTTTTCTCTAAGGGATATCTAAAAAAAATATTATGGCAATTGTTCGGCAGATGTTTTTTAAAATATCTACGTTTCATCAGCTATCTAACGAGGTATAATAATCTAGGGTTTTATTCAAATGCATTGAAAAAAATTTAGATTTATAGGCGACAGTGGAGAAGAAAATTTATACTTAGCCCTAAAAAGTAAAATAAAATAATAGGTAAGCATGAAATGTCATTTATTAAAGATTTTCACACAACTTTTTCTTATTCTACAGTTCATGTTCAACATGGCCGCCTCTATTTCTGATACATTGTCGCATCCTTCTACGGAGACCAGTCTTTACTACTCCAGTGGTTAACGTGGCCCTCATTTTATTGGCTGCATCCACAATCCTTTCTCGTAAGTCTTCCACAGACGAAACTGGATTCGGCTCGCTGTACACAAGACTTTTCATGCACCCCCACACGTGAAAATCCATGGGGGTTAGGTCCGGACTTCTTGCTGGCCATGGCAACGGTCCACCTCGTCCTATCCATTTGTTTGGATAATTTGTGTCCAGCCAGTCTCTGACACTTCTTTTTTCCACAAAATGTAATACAAACCCTAGATTGTTATACCTCGTTAGATAGCTGATGAAACGTAGATATTTTAAAAACATCTGCCGAACCATTGCCATAATATTTTTTTTAGATATCCCTTAGAGAAAAATAAACTTTCTAATATTTTTTTTTATTTCTTAACTTTCACTTGTCTACTACGGTCTATTCAATTAACTTATGCACTATTTTAATGATTGACGTCCTAAAGCATCTTATTACACATGTAAAAATGCAATAATAATAATAATAAGATACACAAAATAAACAAAAATAAATTTAGTAGCCTAAAAATCGGCAATTTTCAATAAAAAAATTAAAAGTCGAATATCTCGAAAAGGGTTAAGTTTAGGGTAGGGTGTTTCATAGTGAAATAAGTCAGAAATGATGGGTACTCCACGCCCTTAACGGATCTAGCACGATTTTTCCTGTAACCCTGTATAATCTCCGTGGCCCTTTTCTAAATTTTCTCTGCATAATAAAATCTACTCTGTCGTTAACCTTAAAAATTGGAACATAAAGAGACCAAAACCAATTAGGTTTTGATAAACCACGGTAGTTCGTAGCTTTTCGGTAAATGAGACATTTAGAACTGAGGTGCTACATTCATACATTTTTGTAACTGTTCTTGTTGATGTTGATGGTACAAATACAATCACACTAATATTATAAATACCGAAAGTTTAGATGTTTGTTTATTTATTTGTTTGTTTGTTACTCAATCACGTCTTAACGGCTGAACCGATTTCAATTAAATTTAGTGTAGATCATAACCTGGATTAAGGTTGTCTCGAAGAGATCGCTTTTAGCGATAAGACCGCCAATTGTACTATCGCGTATCTAGTTTTAAGTGTTTTAAATACCTATGATTTGTTAATTTAAGTGTGGCATACAATAATATTCTATTCTACACTCTATTCTATACACTAGGTTACTTTTCGTCCCATGAGATAAAAATGGGGTTTCAAGTCAAGTTGCAACAGCGAGTCTTTATTTCTAAGTTACCTACACATTTGAGGAGGTAAAGAACAAAACCACACTTTTCCACTTTTTCAATTTTTAGAGAAAACATTAAAATATAAATAACATAACAGATTTCAACTACCGGATTTGTTTTGATTGTGTCATATGAAACTTGGTGTTTCACTCGATTTTATATACATAATTGCTGATAAAAATAGTAAATATCTTGGCCAATATTTTAAAATGAAATTTGTAAAAGTATGGTTTTGATTAAACTTTTTTGGAAAAGTGTGGTTTTGATAGAGACTTCTGGAAATGTTAGGTTTTGATATGTACCAAAAAAAAGTGTGGTTTGAAGAAACTTGGCAATACAACTTCACTTTTAAAAATAACTATTTCCTCGTATATAAAATATAAAATACTCGAAGTTTTCTTCACTTTCACTTATAGCCTAAATTCCTATAGAGCTTGCATCAGGTTCAAGACAATCACAATCACTGACATCTCCATCTTCTGCCCTATGCGAAGAGCTATGAACAATTTTTTATAAAATTGGATCAACTCTTTCTCCCGGTCAAAGAGAAACTGGAATATTATTTTCTGAGTTTCTGCGATCAGCCTTGTCTCTCGGGTTGTCTTTTTCTTTGAGACTTGTATGCAGATACCAATCTTGTTAGTTAGGTGTCTTTTTTTTAGTTGTGAATAATTTTGGCAGAACTATGAAAAATAAAACAACCTTAAAATATTTTAGCTACCAGATCAGACATTTGCAATTTTAGAACGTTTAATGTATCAATTAATCAATTCAATGTTTTTAGATGGTTTTGATGAAGACTTATTGATACCGTTGAATTTTACTCTAAAAAAGTGTGGTTTTGAAAAATATCACAGATGACTGATTTTTCCAGGCAATAAAGTGTGGTTTGGTTCGAAACCCTTGATTTCGAATGAATTTTTAGTCGGAAAAGAGATGGTTTTGACAAGATCTCGCATAGTCACGACCACCAATTTAACATTTTTTACATGAATATTAAAAAAAAAACAAAATTTCCAGAAGTGGAAAAGTGTGGTTTTGTTCTTCACCTCCTCATTTAGTAGTGTAACGCGTATTAAGTCGCGGGCAACAACTAGTAACCTATAAATATGCACCATATAGATAACTAAGGAATTAAACTTGTAGCTCGACCTGATATAATTATTATTATACATTCGTGGACTGCGGTCTAAGAATTAGAAATAGTGTGGCATTCTAGGTTTTCTTTCAGAACCATCCCACACAGTGATTTTAATTGAAGTGTGAGTAGGGTTGCCCTGTATTTTACGGGTTACCCCGTTTTTATGGCTAAGATAATTTTTTATTTATTTATTTAGAGAAACCAACGGCGATACAATTTATTCGGACAACTTATAGAACTAAAACGCAAGGCTAATAACAGGTTTCTACGTTTGAACATTGTAAAGAAAGATGTCGGAAACAAAAACATTATTACAAATGTGTGTTGTGTGTGTAAGCATATCAAGTAATTTTGTATATGTAATTCTGTGAGTAAATAAAAACCATAAATTCGATAAATTTAGACTGAGTAAAAGAAAAAGAAAAAAAGACTTCTATATTAGTTTAAATGTACCAAACACACGTTTCAATTGACCCAAGGTAGGTACCTAGGTGTTTTAGTGTAGAATTGAAAAATAAACGCATCAATTTCATTGGTATTATAAAGAACATGTTAATAAAAAAAAAGTAGTAATACAAAAACCCATAATTTCGAAAATAAAATACGGGGTGTATAAAGCTCCCGTATTTTTTACGAACTAAACCGGAGCTGGCTAGCGACACCATACGCTAACGTTTTGGCTAACCATAAGTATAAATTTAAAAAATAGATTATCTTCATTAAATGCTGTTTTAATTGTCTCCCGTAAAAATATCTAAAACCCGTATTTTTTATACTGGTAACCCTTCAACTAACGGCAGGTGGCAACCCTAAGTGTGAGCCACAGCTTGCAATAGTCTTTTTAAGTACCCCATATCTTTAATTATTACAGATATACCAATTAAAGGTCATAAAACATAGCCGAAGTTGGAATATGCAACGTTACTTCATAAAGTACCCATTCCAACTTTTCTCTTAGAATTGATTGTAACTTTGTTCGTAGGCAATACTTATTTATTTACTTCTTGTTGGGTTTGTCAAAGTATACGTACTTTCTTATGTATTTATGCTGTTCGTGGACTAGCTTGGTTGTTGTTTATCAGTGTGGGTGAAAAATCAGAAATTGATACAATTAGTTATATAATCTCGTATTCATTGTTAATTTATGTATCGATGTTTCTGATACATAGGAAAAATATTATATTATAACTTATTTATTTTACGGAATCTTTTCAATAAAGAACATATCGAGATAAACTAATAATATATCGTATCTTTTGAACTAACAACGACGATATTAATTTATGATCTAAAAACAGTGTGTGACTTTGATTATATATCATTGTGGAAATGATTGATCGAGCGAAGCGAGATCTCCAAATCAACTTGGGAAAATCGGCGTTGTATGTATGTACGTTTGTTTGTCCGAGGATAACTTTCGAAGCGTTTATCTGATCATCGTGAAATTTGGTACATAGGTAGGTAATGATGGCACAATTTTGGTGTTCCTCAATGAGCTAAAAATTTTGGGGGGTTGTTGAGATATTGGGTTTCAAGAGGGGTAAAAAAAAATTAAAATGAGACTATTAGGTCAAGTAAGACGTCAAATGAAAGGGCTTCATTAGTACATATCGACTCCGATTTTACTTTTAGTAAAGTTTTTGTAGTTTTTGAGTTATTAGCCATAATAAAAACTAAACTTTGACAAAATTCACAGGGTACACCACAGACAGTGATACCACAGTGCTGTAATTTGGTATGCGTGTAGCTTATGCATCACAAATATAGGCAAAAGTCTGAAATTTAGAATAACTGCAATTTGTACCCCAAAAAAGACTAACCAATTAACATGAACTCCCGTTACCTATAATTTGAATGAAACTGTAGGTCAAGTTAGTTGGTTTTTATTTCGGGGCAGTATTTTGATAGTCAAAGATTACGAATAATATTTTGTTTGTTTTTATGGTAGACTCGCGAGATCTCAGTTCGGGGCGAACCACTAGTATATAACGATGTAGGTACCTATACGAATAACTATTCTGTTATTTTTTCTTCATTGATATCAATCAAAATTGGCCATCGAAATAGGGGACGTCCACCAGCGAGATGGGTCGACAACATCCATAAGACCGTGGGTTGTACGTGGTTCAGACTGGCACAGGATCGGGAAGAGTGGCAGAAACAAGGAGAGGCCTATGCCCAGCAGTGGGTCGACACGGGCTGAGAATGATGAATGATGATGATGATGATATCAATCAGTAAACATACTCAGGACTAAGAGTTACATCACATAATTACCTCAAAACAAAATAGAAAGTTAGGGCACAGAATAAATCATAGGTTATATTGATTTATTATTTTAATTAGAACCTCGGAACTAAATCAATCAAAACATTCAAGTTACTAATTTTGTCCTTATTTTCCATGACGTAATATGGAAATGCTGACATTTGGTTCAATATTGATTTCATAACTAGAAAACATATGTTTGGATTCAAGATTATTAATTTTATTGTATTTAAACAGATCGTATGAACACTGGGCACAAATATTGGGCGAACTAGTGGTTCGCCCCGAACTGAGATATGGCGAGTCTCCGATTAAAACAAAAAAATATTATTTGTAATCTTTGACTATCAAAATAGTGCCACGAAATAAATTACCAACCTAATTGACCTATAGTTTCATTCAAATTACAGCTTACGGGAGTTCATGTTATGTTGTTACACTTTTTTGGGGTACAAGATGCATCTATTCTGGATTTCAGACTTTTGCCAATATGTGTCACTAAAGCTACACGCATACCAAATTACACTGTGTTACTGTGGGGTCACTGGTGTACCCTGTGAATTTTGTCAAAGTTCAGTTTTTATAATGTTTAATAACTCGAAAACTATAAGAACTTTACTAAAAATAAAAACGGAGTCTAAATGTCGCTAAATTCGTCAGTCTGTATAGTGTGTACAAAACCGTGCACCTATAACAAATATGCAATAAAACACGACAACAAAATACGTAAATTTCGCCAATTAATCATAACAAAACAGACACTATTGGCGATTCAGTTGTTTACACTGACTAACTAAAATTGTCTAAAATATGCACGGTCTTATTATTATACTAGAGGTTGCGTAGTGCGCGAGTTGCACGCAACTCGCGTGTTATTGTTTTTGTCGAAGAAGCAATCAAAGAGGATTTCGAGCTGTTAAAAGCGATCAAAAAGGATATCCATGTGTAAGAAGCAGTCAAAGACGATATCGAAATGGAAGAAGCAATCAAATCAAAGAAGATATCCAAATGGAAGCAGCAATCAAATATGATTTCGAAGTGCAAGAAGCAATCAAACAGGATATTGAAATGAAAGCAGCAATCAAATAGGATATCGAATTAGCAGAAACTATTAAAGAGGAAATTGAAGTTGAGTAAGCAATCAAAGAGGATACCGAGGTGGTAGAAGCATTCTAAGATGACGAAGTGAAAAAAGCAATCAAAGACGATATCGAAGTGGAAGAAGCAGTCAAAGACGATATCGAAGAGGGAGAAACAATCAAAGAGGAAATTGAAGTTGAGTAAGCAATCAAAGAGGATACCGAGGTGGTAGAAGCATTCAAAGAAGATGACGAAGTGAAAAAAGCAATCAAAGACGATATCGAAATGGAAGAAGCAGTCAAAGACGATATCGAAGTGGGAGAAGCAATCAAAGAGGATATCGAAGTTAAAGAAGCAGTCAAAGATGATGTCGAAGTGGAAAAAACATTCAAAGAAGATGACGAAGTGAGAGAAGCATTCAAAAAGGATGTCAAGGATGACAATAAAAAAACAGTTGCACCAAAAATTTATACCAATATTTTGTACAAGTTTGCTAGGGCTATCTCTTCCCGTTTAGAAGATACGAGCGATTGAAGTTTTGTATGAAAGACCACAATTTTGTAGAGAGCATAATGAAGTAACTGAAGCAATTAAAGAGGATATGAAAGTAGAAGAAGCATTTTAAAGGGATAACGAAGTGGAACATGCAAAAATAGAAGATGTCGAGGCGGAAGAAACAATCAAAGAGGATATCGAAGTGGAAGAAGCAATCAAAGAGGGTATCGAAGTGGAAGAAGCAATCACAGAGGATATCGAAGTGAAAATGCTATCAAAGACGATATCGAAGATGAAGACGCAATCAAAGAGAATAATGCAGTGCAAGAAGCAATCAAAAGGAAATCGAAGATGATATCGAAGTGGAAGGAGTAAACAAAGAGGATATTGAAGTGGGAGAAGCAATCAAATAGGATATCGAAGTAGCAAAAACAATCAAAGAGGAAATTGAAGTTGACTAAGGAATCAAAGAGGATACCGAGTTGGTAGAAGTATTCAAAGAGGATGACGAACTGAAAAAAGCAATCAAAGACGATATCGAAGTGAAAGAAATAGTCAAAGACGATATCAAAATGGAACAAGCAATCAAAGCGGATATCGAAGTGGAAGAAGCAATCAAAGAGGATATCAAAGTGGAAGAAGCCATCACAGGATATCGAAGTAAAAATGCAATCAAAAACGATATCGAATATGAAGACGCAATCAAAGAAAATATTGCAGTGCAAGAAGCAATCAAACGGAAATCAAAGAGGAAGGAGCCCTTACAGAGGATACCGAAGTGAAAATGCCATCAAAGAGGATATCAAAGATGAAGAAGCAATCCAATGGATATTAAAGATGAAGAAGGAATAAAAGAGGATATCGAAGTGGAAGAAGCAATCGTAGAGGATACCAAAGTTAAAGAAGCAATCAAATAGGATATCAATGTGGAAGAAGCAATCAAAGAGGATATCGAAGTGGAACAAGCAATCAAAGAGAAAAAAATTGGATGTTCCAAAATGATCATGATAATGGTTGTATAAAAAAAATTGAACGTTGCAAAAAAGATCATGATGAACGTTGCATAAAAAAAAATCTGGACGTTCCAAAATGATCATGATTGACGTTGCATAATATAAATGTATGTTGCAAAATGATAATGATCAAAAATTTGTACTAATATTTTGTCAAAGTTTGCTAGTGCTATCTCTTCCCGTTTAGAAGATACGAGCGATTAAAGTTTTGTAAGAAAAATCATAAATTTGTTGATTGGATATCGAAGTGGAAGAAACTATCAAAGAGAATGTTGAAGTGGGAGAAGCAATCAAATAGGATATCGAAGTGGCAGAAACAATCAAAGAGGAAATTGAAGTTGAGTAAGCAATCAAAGAGGATACCAAGGTGGTAGAAGCATTCAAAGAAGATGACGAAGTGAAAAAGCAATCAAAGACGATATCGAAATGGAAGAAGCAGTCAAAGACGATATCGAAGTGGGAGAAGCAATCAAAGAGGATATCGAAGTTAAAGAAGCAGTCAAAGATGATGTCGAAGTGGAAAAAACATTCAAAGAAGATGACGAAGTGAGAGAAGCATTCAAAAAGGATGTCAAGGATGACAATAAAAAAACAGTTCCACCAAAAATTTACACCAATATTTTGTACAAGTTTGCTAGGGCTAGCTCTTCCCGTTTAGAAGATATGAGCGATTGAAGTTTTGTATGAAACACCACAATTTTGTAGAGCGCATAATGAAGTAACTGAAGCAATTAAAGAGGATATGAAGTAGAAGAAGCATTTTAAAAGGATAACGAAGTGGAACATGCAAAAATAGAAGATGTGGAGGCGGAAGAAACAATAAAAGAGGATGACGAAGTGTAACAAGCAATCAAAGAGAATGTTCGAATAGTGGATGTCGCATAATAAAAAAAAATTGACGTTCAAAAATGATCATAGTGGATGAGGCATAAATAAAAAAAAATTGATGTTCCAAAATGATCACAGTGGATGTTGCATAATAAAAAAAAAATTGACGTTCCAAAAGTGATCATTGTGGATGAGGCATAATTAAAAAAAAAATTGACGTTCCAAAATGATCATTGCTGATGAGGCATAATTAAAAAAAATTGATGTTCCAAAATTATCACAGTGGATGTTGCATAATAAAAAAAAAGAAATTGACGTTCCAAAATAATCATTGTGGATGAGGTATAATTTAAAAAAAATGATTTTCCAAAATGATCACAAAGGATTTTGCATAATAAAAAAATGACGTTCCAAAAGTGATCATTGTGGATGAGGCATAATTTAAAACAAAATGATGTTCCAAAATGATCACAAAGGATTTTGCATAGTAAAAAAAAAATTGACGTTCCAAAAGTGATCATTGTGGATGAGGCATAATTAAAAAAAATTGATTTTCCAAAATGATCACAAAGGATTTTGCATAATAAAAAAAAAATTGACGTTCCAAAAGTGATCATTGTGGATGAAGCATAATTAAAAAAAATTGATTTTCTAAAATGATCACAAAGGATTTTGCATATTAAAAAAAAATTGACTTTTCTAATAGTGATCATTGTGGATAAGGCATAATTAAAAAAAAATTGGTGTTCCAAAATGATCACAAAGGATTTTGCAGAATAAAAAAAAAAAAAATGACGTTCCAAAAGTGATCATTGTGGATGAGGCATAATTAAAAAAAAAATTGATTTTCCAAAATGATCACAAAGTATTTTGCATAATAAAAAAAAAATTGACGTTCCAAAAGTGATCATTGTGGATGAGGCATAATTAAAAAAAATTGATTTTCTAAAATGATCACAAAGGATTTTGCATATTAAAAAAAAAAATTGACGTTCCAAAGTGATCATTGTGGATGAGGCATAATTAAAAAAAATTATGTACCAAAATGATCACAGTGGCTGTTGCATAATAAAAAAAAAATAATTGACGTTCCAAAGTGATCATTGTGGATGAGGCATAATTAAAAAAATGTGGATGTTCCAAAATAAACATGATGAACGTAGCATACTAAAAAAAAAAAAAAAATTGGATGTTCCAAAATGATGATGATGACCTTTGCAAAAACTATGAAAGTTATCTCATGTCCCTCCACCACCATTAAATAGAATCAAGCAAATTTACAGTAATTTTATAGTACACACAAGCCGTGGGCTCCCTACAAAAACAGTATGAAAATTACGGCAAACGAAATATACGGTTTACGGTATTCATACAGAAATATTTTGTATGGGACAATTTTTTTTTTGTATGAAAGACAATTTTTTTTTCATGGAACCGGATATAAAAAAATGTCCTCTGCAACATTAGTTTTTGCACCAACGCTCTAAGACCTATACTTTCCGAGATACGAGGTCGATGGGAGCGAATGGGGGACAAAAGAGGTACTTTAGGATTTATTCCCAACTCATCGGAACTCCCTCTATACGATCCCACCAAACATTTTCACCCTACGAGGTGGCATCTGGGAGAACAAACATGTCAATGAGTCAGTCAGTCAGTCAGTGGTAATCGAGCTTTATATAATATAACTAGAGGTTGCGTTGTGCGCGAGCTGCTCGCAGCTCGCGTGTTTTTCTTTTAGTCGAAGAAGTAATTAATGAGGGTATCGAGGTTGCGTTGTGCGCGAGCTGCTCGCAGCTCGCGAGGGCTAATGTGTTGTTTGATAGAAATCCCCCCCCTTCGTAACTCTGACAAAACCAAATCATATAAGGCTAAAACATGTATTTTAAGAAGGAACCTTAAAAATAATTAAGTTGATTTAAGGATACTTCTACTTACAATTTTATAACTTACATAAACAATCAATAGTTTTGTATCATAATCAGCAAATTCTTACTTCAGCATACTTACTTAATATTTATTAATTCTTTAATGATGCAATTAGGTATGTAAGAATGGCGAGACGGGTTAGTTTAATAAATCCCACCAGCTTTAACCATTCCAAAGTCTACTGTGCCCGTATTAGCAGTAGGCCGTTAGGGTGTTTCCCGCAGAGGCGTACAAGGTCAGTTAATATCTATAAATTAAACAATTGAGAAGTTGGTATATATATTTTATTATTTTCTACATTGGGTATACCTTATAATCATCATCATATCAGCAGCCACAGGAAGTAGACTGCTGAACATAATATGTCAAGTAAAAAAGTAATATGAACGTATTTTAATAATCCTTCTCATATATCTCTAGAGCAACCAATCTCATCTCTCTCAACAAACTAATGCTATTAAATTTGAATACTCATTGACAAATGAAATAGTTAATAGATTTGAATCAGTTGATAATTTTCATATTATCTTTGCTTGACTCGGCGTTCGCCACCATCCTCAATGAGCTGTAATACGAGTAAGATGCCAGTCGCAGTCGTTCCAGTTGTTGTCTGTTCGAAAACAAAAAATATATGAGATGTGGTTTTTAATAAAATATTTAACGCGAGATACTTATATCAATATATAGGTTTTTAAATTTTCTTAATTTTTTTTCATCTATGTACACACCTCGCTGTATCAACTTATACACCGTACTTCTGGCAAATAAATATCATTTCATTTCACCTTATATTCAATAAAGAACATGTAGAACTCAACAAAAATAGAAACATTTGGGATTTATGCGCATATTTTTTGTAATAATATTGAATAGTCACATTATCCACACAAACTGACGTGACGGCCCTCCTGAATACCATGATTTTACGAAGTTAGCGTCGCCTATCTGCTACTCAGTGCATACGCTTTATAAAAACATAACAATATTATAAGTATGTTTCTATGTTTGTTTGTTCATCAAGGGTAGGTATATTAAAATATCGAAAAAATTGTCGTAAAGAGTAAACAGCATGCCTGCCTATTTAGATAGGAAAACATGGTTTGTCTTCCTGTTGCAATACTCAGGGGCAGGGTTCATATGTGAAACAAACTATATACTACTTGTAATTAGTCCATTGAAAAGTTACATTTGGGGTTGCGTTTTTTAGAGGACGCTATTTTATTTTTTTGATGTATAGTGGCGGTCAGTGTAAAGCTAAAACCAAGTTTGGGGGATCGCCACCCTTGTCCCACGGCCGCCATCTTGAAAATAGGGGTTGAAATGGTTTTTACGATATATCTCTTAAACTATTAATTTGATAAAAAAATTTTGTTAACATTTTTTGTTGCAAATTAAATTCTCTACAACTTTGGTCCAGTAACTTTTTGTAGTAGAACTATAAATAAAAAAGTTATAAGCGAAAATGTTCAGAAATTCGAGAAAAAAATTATATTTTTCGATATAACTTTTTTTTTATCATTTTACGAAAAAATTATCTCAGACCATTTTTGTAGATCGTTTTTTGATGAACAACTTTTATTCACAAAATTTTTTCATTAAGTCAATAGCTAAGGTTTTACAGCGCTCCGAAGTGAGTACTATTTTTCAGTACTCTTAAATATACCTATATTATACGTGTGTACTAATAATGTGTCATCAGTTATTGTTGTTTTTTTTTTATTGTGTTATTATAATTTTTTTTAATTACAAATTTTGCAATATTATTAATAATTAATTATTGACTCTTTTCCCCCCCACCGACGACGCGTTTTTTTATATGGTATCCCCAATAGGCATAATCCACGGTGATTTTCTAAATTAGAAATACTCCGTCCTCAGTCTTTTCGATGGACCAGGCTGCGGCTCAGCATCTGATCGGCTTTCTGAATTAAATATCACTGGGAGAACTGGAGAAGGAAGGGGTGGTAATGTCGGCGGTTCATCATCAAAGTCATTTTCATGTATTAATTCTGAGAGTTCCATTACGTTGCTGCAAGTCTCTCCAGAACAAAGCACACTGCAGAACATTTCAGCCCTGCTTTTCGACATCCACACATCGCCAACTTCAACACAATATTATTAGCTATTCTTACAATAAGAGAGGTTAGGAATAACAATAATAATAATAATAATAGCAGGCAGCTGTTCTTTTGTTCCCTCATGGTCACTTGGGTATTTTCTACCTGAACAGTATATTCTCGGTAACGGCCATCAGATTTAAAATTATTTTAAAAATAAATTTATTTTTAATAATAAAAAAATGAAAAAATGTTGCGAATAAAAGTTGTTTCTCATAAAACGATCTACAAAAATGGTCTGATATAATTTTTTCGTAAAATGATTAAAAAAAGTTATATCGAAAAATATAAACTTTTTTCTCGAATTTCTGAACATTTTCGCTTATAACTTTTTTATTTATAGTTCTACGACAAAAAGTTACTGGCCCAAAGTTGTAGAGAATTTAATTTGCAACAAAAAATGTTAACAAATTTTTTTTATCAAATAAACAGTTTAAGAGATATATCGTAAAAACCATTTCAACCCCTATTTTCAAGATCGCGGCCGTGGGACAAGGGTGGCGACCCCACAAACTTGGTTTTAGCTTTACACTGACCCCCCCTAAACATCAAAAAAATAAAATTGCGTCCTCTAAAAAACGCAAGGTAAGGCCTAAAAAATGTAACATTTCAATGGACTAAATAACTTTGTCACCATGTGAAAGCAACAAATGTATTGAGTAGTGGAGTTCCTTGTGAAAGGGCTCGCCCGGAAAGTACTACCATCATACCTATTTCTGCTGCCAAGCAGCATTACTGTGTTTCGGTATGAAGGTGATTGCTGGTGAAATTACTGGCATATGAGGCTTTACATCTGTATGTCTAAAGTTGATGGACGCAGGGTACTGCAACGTAGAGGTCTGTGACCTACGTAATAACCAGTTCTTTGTTAAAGGCTATGGTTACCACTTAACATCAGGTGGGCCATAAGCTTGTTTCATTACCAGGTAGAATTAAAAAACCCTGATTAGCATTTACGGCTTGGATTTAAAAGTAAGCTACTTTTTAAAATCGACAGTGGAAGCTAGTTTATAAAATACATATTTTTATTACCTGGTTTCGCTTCGGATGGTGTCTTAAATGATGCGCGTCGGTCAGTGTCCTTATCCAGTAGCCACTACTGGACTAAGTGGTAAGTAGGTGTTAGCATAGTAATATTGTTGTATTGTTTTGTAGTAATTTTGTGGTAGTATGCATGATTCGTTTTCAATGTTCCATCAGTATCAAAACAGTATTTCCTATCATTTTGGATTTCTTCTGCAATGCTCATTCTGTGTTTAAATGGACATTTCACTTCCACTATGGCATTATCTCCAACAATTCCGTCAGGTGATGCTACTAAAGCACCTGAGTTGTGAAGCCAAAACCCAGTCGGAGAGACTTTCTTCTGTGTTGCTTCCTCGAAGAGTTTTAAAGCCACCTCTTCATGAGTTATTCCCCACTGGATACTTTTAACACCATCCAGATTTAATGATGAAATAATGATGGAGGAAATCTGAAATAAACAGAATAAAGTATTGGTAGGTAGTGTTCCTTGCGACTCAGCATAACAAATTCAAAACTTGTGCAAATATGTACCTGTTACGCTGCACAGCAGCAATCACAATCCCAAAATTGCTTGCAGTAATGCAGCCTAGCCTCATTTCATGCCACAGAGGATTACATCTTTAATAATAATAAATATTGCTGGACATTTCACACAGCGCTATCTAGCCCCAAATTAAGCAGAGCTTGTACTATGGGAACCAGATAACTGATAGAATACTTATAAACATTTTTTTTTTGTAAATACATACTTATAATATATAGAGAAACAGCCAGACCCGGAATAAATATCTGTAGATCATGCAAACATTTGTTCCGCAGCGGGGATCGAACCCGCTACCTCCTGCGTCTCAGGCGGCTATGCGCCCACTGCACTACGGAGGTCGTCAAATAGTGCCATGTGCTTTGCCCAATAGTGGCATGTGCAATGGCCAAAATCTCTTTGTGGGAAACCTTTATATTGTGCAGTATGTCGTTTTTACAGCAAAATATAGTACTTACTGATATCGCTAGTCAATTTTTCATTATACAATTAAAAATATTACGGCTTACCTCTGTTGAGTACTTGTTATTTTTCATTGATGCAGATATCTGTCCTCTCAGAATCCCCAAAGAACCATCATACATGACCGACCACTATCGTAACTCTTTTCACCTTTCTTGAATACAGAAATTTCGTTCTTAAATTGCTCTATGATTGTACCCAAACTTACAACCGCAGACATTTTATTTATTATGAAAAAGCTAAAATTACAAAAATCGCTCGTCGAAACCTGTTTGTTTTTACCCAAACGTCAAAATCCGCCATCTTGTTCGTCACACTTCCACAGTTCACTCGGTATGATACAGTGTAAATAATACAGTAAGTCAACCAGCTAGCGTGACTGTGTACATATAGTCACGTATGTAGGTACTTATCCGTTGTATATAAAGTAAAGTAAAAAGTAAAGTCCGCACATTGGCATACAAGAAGTTGAGGCACGACTTAGTGGTTTGTAAATTCTGATAGGTGTGACATAGTTGGTAAGTATTCATGTCTTCATGAGATTGAGGGTTAGGCATATACTCATAATAATTCTTGGCTGAGCTCTTTAAGGTGTTTGATCAGGATACATTCGGACCTATTTCTCTCCAAGCACACTTTCAGAGGACGCACCTTGCCAGTGAAAAATTGCCGAAATATCATCTCGCATCGGTTTTATGTTTGTTTCTAATATGGATATGAGCGTGGTTATTACCTGGTGACATTCACAGTCGCATTCTCTTTAGACAAATCCGGTTGTAAGAACCGCTTGGACCTACTGTTTTTTCTGTATTCTGTGGCGAACGGCGAACACTCATTGTGTCGTTTACGCCAAGTTCGGGTAATATCGGACGGCACGCACAGGTGCGAATATAGAAAAAATGCAACTGTCTCTTTTACGTTCCTGATGATTGGAGACAAATCGTCGTAAATGAGTCACTCAAGTTATTGGAATATAAGCTTTTAGCTACTGATTTTAAGACTTTCTTTTGCGTGGTAGTAATTTGCGTAAATATTTTGTATGGGACAATTTTTTTTTTGTATGAAAGTCAATTTTTTTTTCATGGAACCGGATATAAAAAAATGTCCTCCGCAACATTAGTTTTTGCACCAACGCTGTAAGACTTATACTTTCCGAGATACGAGGTGGATGGGAGCGAATGGGGGACAAAAGGGGTACTTTAGGATTTATTCCCAACTCACCGGAACTCCCTCTATACGATCCCACCAAACATTTCCCCCCTACGAGGTGGCATCTGGGAGAACAATGATGTCAATCAGTCAGTGAGTCAGTGGTAATCGAGCTTTATTATATAATATAATGTCATTTTAAATGTCTTATACATTTAAAATGACATTTCTAGTAAGCATTTTTCACTAAAATGACGTGTTTTTGAGCTAGTTTTAGTCAGCAGTCAAATTGGTGCTGATTAAAACTAACCCGTAAACACGTCATCTTAGTAAAATATCTTAATTTTATAAATGTCACTTTAAATGTCATTCTAATTTGATCTTTAACGTAAACAAAATAAGACTGTTCGTATTTTAGACAATTTTAGATTTTAGTTAGCGTAAACAACTGAATCGTCACCAATATTCTATATAGATGGTACTGGGGGTAATAGGTTGTTTATTAGTAAGAAGTCAGGCCAACTAAGTAGGTATCCCCCTTAACAAACAGACATGAATATCGAAAAGCAATATCCGTCACATTAATCATAGATAAATAGACCCAAAGCTATCAATTGATGATACATGTTGGCAAATGGTCGGTCAAGCGGTGTTGCACCCGCTTCCGGTAAGGTTATCTAAGTGCAGGCGCAAGTTAAAGTGAAATATATTACTTAATGTGAACATTTAATTAAGGTCTATCAATAACTTAGATATTAAACATAGGTTTATTAGATATTAGCTGACCAATACGCAGCTTCGCACGCGTAGTTTTTCAATAAAAACATTACCCTCCTTCTGCGCAGTTGGGTAAAAAGTAGCATATATGTCACCCGGGGATAGTGTAGCTTCACAACGGTGAAATAATTTTTTAAATCGGTCCAGTAGTTTCGGAGGCTATTCAATGCAAACAAACAAACAAACAATCAAATCTTTCCTGTTTACTGTTTAGTATTGATTAAACTTAGGTTTAATTGGCAAAGGATCAAGATGGACCATATTTAAACACCTATTCTCAAAATGTCAACAGGCAATTGCGCTCTATTATCAAAACGATCACATTTGAGGTTACCACCATTCCATAAGTTTGTGTACTTATCCCAATGTCTTTGCAAAAGATTCTGGACGAAGATTCTTGCTCAAATCGTTTTAATTACAAAAACAGACAAATCAGGAAAATATGTTTTTAAAGAAACTTGGAAACATCTATTCCAGGAAACGGAATTTGTCAATCTCTAAACTTGAACCCACTTCCTGATTCTGAAACAAGGAAGTTACCAAAATACTCTGGACGGAGTGTAAGATCAAAAGGGTAAATTTTCGACCAGGATTTGCTATTCAACTGGTTATATTAATAAATATATTATGAGTTGTACCAACGTGGTCTTTATGTTTCTACTGTACACACTGAATAGAACAGTGGCTGTCTCATAATTATAAATCTAGCAAATGCAATTTGCCATCAAAGACAAGTACTTTATAATCCCACATTGTGAATATCTCTAACTAATCACTTACTCGGTACGCGGAAATGCTTACATGAGGATTACACCTCTAAGGTTTACTCAAAGGGAAGTCTTACTGACACCTTGTCAAGTTTTCTATGTGTTATTGTAGGTGACGAGACCACCGCAAACTCAAATTCAAATCCCCCACAAAATCACTTGAGCTAAGTATACTCGTACTGCGCAAGGAAGTCCGAAAATACTCAAGGAAGTAAAGCAGTCCCGAGAACCATTAGTCTTTCGTCGCATTCACGCTATGGTATGTTGGGGCCATGTGTCGCGCAGCGCGCTATGTTGTATTCCCAGCTTTAATTACATTCTCATAAAGATTTCTAGTGTCAATGGCTTTTAACGAGTAAGCCTGGCTTGTGCAACGATCTCTCATGTTTAAATTTGACGTATTTGTATGATTTGACAACTCTCTAAATCATATTTAGGCACTAAATACGACTAGGCACGCACAAGTCACCCTTGTATAAATAATTTGTAATTTGAGAAGTGATTCATTTCATTCATTATTGTTTCAGGATTTTATGGAACATTTTTCAAAGTTTCGTTCTGTTGTTCGTTCATTTGTTCTAAATATATTTAGATAACTGATTATATCATAAAGTCTTTATTTCCAAACTGTCTTACTGAGTTTTCTCTACTTGGTAATTTCACTTTCGTCCAATTAATTCCATTTCTTGTTCTCAAAATTGCAAGGCGTTGCCATTTCCTTCATTCCTTGTTAATATAGAAAGCACGAAATAAATCTTAAAACAAGTAATATTTCACACTGCCAAGTTTATCTGCATTCTTTATGCCGTATATAGAGTGTTTGATAATATACGCACAAAAATGAAAGGGGTTATTTTGATGAGCATAAAAAAAAATTGTGAAATGTTTACCATATAAATGTGAAATTTATTTTGGCATGTAAAAACAAACACTTTATTAAACTTATGTTGTGCTATTGCATAAAGCTTGCCATCTAACCACAGATACTGTATTGGTGACGTCTCGAGATATCTCTTGTTGTCCCTTTCTAACCCAAAACCCGCAGCCATTTCCGAAAGAGATATCAATACGGCCTTTATTTTTGGATGTTGATTGCAAGAGTAGGCAGTAAGTTTTATATAGAATTAATCACCTAAGCTTTGTCTATTTTCTTTAAAATTTGATAATAGAAGTAGTCGTTTTTTTATGTTCTGAGAAACTGTCACTTGAATATCGTCAGTATATTACCAAACACCCTGTATAAAACGTGCTGTTTCAATGCCCATAATTTTTACAATGTCAACTACAATGTGGCAATACTGGCGACAGTAAACCTCCATGGTATTTTATTGTGACCATAGAGTTTTTTTGTCTTGGCCACAAGTGTTCACAATGAGTGCTTTCACACAATGTCCTATTCACTGTTTCATTGTTTTCAGCACGTGATGCCACATTGGGCATGGTTCATTTAATGTACTGACAATTGGACAAGTTCATGAACAAGTGTGACAAGCATTTTTTGTCAACAATTCTTTTAGAGTTTTATCTGTTTCACTCATGGATTTTATCGACCTCATTCTTCTACAATTATTACTTATCCAATGAGTTCGAAATTAGCATTTATTTAAAATTATAGAAGAACTAGCTATGCTTTTACATAAAGAGAGAAGTTTCAATAAAGATAGTGATTAGATTCTCAGTAGAGCATAGTGGATGAATTCGAACTAGCTCCAAAAAAAAAATTGTTACGGGCTGAATAAAAAAAATACGTTACTATTACATCTCGACCAATGTGCACTAAGCATGAATTTTTAGGACTAGAGCAAACACGTTTATTTTTTTCACAAACTTTTAAGATTTACTACCCACATCGAAGAAATTCAAAACACGAACTAGGTAGGTACTCTGCCCATAAACATAAATCAAAAGTAATAATCTCGTGCGTCGGAAACGTAAATCACAATAACCCAACATATGATAGATTAAGAACATTATTCTGGGTTAAAACCATAGAAAACTACAATTCGGTACATAAACGAATATAAGACAATATCTTTTAGGATTTGTAACTGAGTGTTCTATTATTACAGGTTAGAACTAATAGAATAGAGTAGTCATCAAATGTAGAGCAAAAAGAAAAAATCAAATCAATCCAATAATAAACAAATTATACACATACAAATACAAATGTCAATGAGAAAAAATCAATTCAATAATAACAAAATAATTACAATAAAATCTTCATAATATCATACTCGTCATATTACCTCTCGTCATATATCTTATTTACAATAACAAAAATTAAATAATGTAGCTCTTACGAACTCGCTCTTTGGACAGTGGAATATGTCGATTGCAACCGCCACTATATTTAGCGCTTGTATGGTCCGCGTCAGTGGTGCCTTGACGAGCAGGTTCGTCCTTCCACGAGGTACTTCGAACAGAGGAGGCCGCCTGCGCCGCCCAACATACTCGTCCGTCATATCTCTCCTAATTTCCAGCTTGTGGTATCCAAACATACCCAAAACGAATAATATAATGTTGTTAACAGTTAAATAAATTAAAATCGATTTTAAAAGAAAACTTAAATGCAGAGTTACTAAGGGCGACTTTCGCAACGATGCCTAAACGTATTTAGTGGCTAAATATGATTTAAGGAGTTGTCAAATCATAAAAATACGTCTTACAAAAGTCCTTTTCGCACTTTCTCCACCTACATAAAATACACAAAGTTGACTCTACGCGACTTTTTTTTAGTCTCTTGTCTACGACCTACGAGCTATATTCTACCTCAAATAAAAATATAGTTGAATGAATTTGTAATGTTCGTAATTCATTCTGATAGGTAGATTAGCTCGCTACGCCTGTATCCGGCAACCCGTAACAGTGAAAATCAGAGGGTCAGTAACTCCAGTTAAATATGGTTTATATAAATAGCACCATTTGGGTGCATTAGGCGTTCTTTGATATCCAACGTACTGATTAGGAGTCTGTTTTCGGATCTAATGGAGTGCAGTGTTTGTTTATTTGAATTGGGCTGTCTAAATAATGATAAAGTTTATTGAGTTGGATAATTCAACATTCTTTAAACAGTTTACTATTGGATTATATATTTATACCCTATTTTTACAAAAGGAAGATTATTTATCGTATTTTGAGCATCATTTTTACTAATATTCGGATATGGAGGCGTTTTTAGCAGTAAAACGCTTTTTTATGGTACAGAAAAAATAAGAAAGGCAACCGGGTTTTTTCTTGGTTTTTGGGTAAGGTTCGTTTTTTGGATTTTACAAAATCCAACCCGAAATTTTTCAGAAAGGAACTAGGCATACAATTTTCAATATGCATTTCCTGTTATTGATGACATAGTAATAATAATAAATTCATAGTATGTTAATGATCTCAAAATTTACTTTGTAAGTGGTCACTTGATAATGAAGATAAGATTACAAATCAAACAGTAGATAAAGATTATTATAAAACAAACCGAGATATAAAAATGTCGTATGCATAAAGTTCGGTTAAGCAAAGTTCGGTTAAGCTGTCACGGCCTCAAAGGCCAACAGCGAGATTAGTCCATTCGAAAAAAAAAAAAAATGTCGTATGCATGACAAAACAAATCGATGAACAAAAAATATATAGAGTACATATAATAAAATCGTGTCTATATATATTCAATTTAAAAATAATGTGTGTAACTAGTGTGTATGTTTTGTGTAAAAACGGTGCAATTCATTCAAAAATCTGTCATGGTTTGCAATTTTTAAGTAAGTAGCTTCATAGTAAATATTATAGCCATTATCGAAGAGATAAATAAAAGAAAACTTCGATGACTAAAACGTGTTTTTTTTGTGGAATCATAATCAATAATCTAACGTTACATGATTCACTATGAGACATGCGACGCAATTATCGCTTAGTTTGTTATTGATTCTCGAGTGAAATGGTTTTTTTGTGTTACAATATTTAAAATGGGACCTTTTAAAAATCATTTTGAACTTGTAAGTGGTTTAGATATTACTTATTTTAACCTAAAATAATCTGTTAACATTTGTACTAAGGTATTAACGGGGTAAAAGGGTATTTTCATCACTCCTAGATGAAAATACCCTTTTAAAAATCGAACTTAAGCCTTTCACACACTAATTGTTTTCTATAGATCACAAGGTTCTTTCCGAGGCCAATATCACCTCATCCTGACACTAATCAAATGCAGAACGTCAAAAAAATAACCATGGACAAAAACGTAACTGAGTTTAATTAAAAATAAAGTTTTGGGACTACTGAAGTCTATGATTTTACTATCGTCATTTAAAAATGCATAGCGCTAATAGAAAACAATTTATTGAAAATTAATTAAATCCCGCTAACTTGGCATGATACATACAACTGACAGCAGCCATCATAGACAATGCAATGTGGTACAGAGAAAGCGCGTGCAAAAACTTTACTTACGTCAACTGTCGCACGGACTAAATGGAACTCTATTATGTGATCTACTTAGCTCTTTCTTGCACATTTCTGTTATAATAATTGTGTGAATCCGAATATGTAACAGTCGTACACATTGTTAATAATGATAGCGTCTATTGATTCAATTGCAATAGGAGCAAACATTGTTTTTATAATTATATCTAGGTTATGTTACTAGCTGTTGGACAGAACATATCCACAAAAGAATTACATAAGAATTGTTGCAATATTTTCTTGAATGTAACAAAATACTAGAAACTATTATTTCATCTTATTTATAGTACAAAAAATATTAATAGTACATAATATTTTTTCAAACCTCAGGTAAAAAAAGATAAAGTATGTATAAATTCAAGTTTTGGATTTAAAAGAACGCACGGTCAAAATCTAATATAAAAAATCTAGTGTCACGGTGTTTGTGGTCGCAGTCGTCCGAAACGGGTTGACCGATTATAATTAATTTTAATTAACTCATTTATTTCAGATTTAAAATCCATAATTTCTTAACACTAACACAAAATAAAATACATGAACACAAATTTTTAGGTAGACAATCAAATTACAATTACAACAAATAAAAATAAATAAATAAATAATAATAATTTAACGGTATATCTAAAAACTACAACTAATCTAGGTATTTTTGTTTGGCAGTATTATGTACCATGCAGCAATGATTCATATACTGACAATCAAACCTACTTGCAAACACGCATAGGATGCCGCTGGAGCTAGCCCGAACCCTGCGCAACAGAGATTTTTTTTTTGTACATTTGAAGGCCGTATGTGTTTTTCACCCTCCTACTCCCACCCTCTATTTTTAAATCGCGATTTTTGTATTTTTGCATGAACAATATCCATATAATTTAACCGTCGTTCATTGACGTGAAGTCATTTGCATGAAGTGTCGCGTCACTTTGACAAGAGTGTTTTTAAATACTTTTTAATTCCGAAGTTCCCACGGGAACGGGAAATTTCAAGCGTGCGAAGCCGCGGGCGGGTCAGCTGGTGTATTTATATTTTCGGTTAGACTCATTCAAGTAGAAAAAGCTTAAAACTTGAAAGAAACTTTTCGCCAACGATTTTAAGAACACCATGAGACTTACTAAGTCTTATGTCCTATTCGATATATCTATAATGTTACCATTAAATCCAGTAGCAGAACATAGAGTTCGATTTAATCATAATTCAAAGGCATGGAAGTTAGTCCCGGTAGCGAGAACCAGTTTGCCCCGTTAGAGACTCCCACGATTGTATCTATTCTATGAAGCTTAGGAAGTCCACCGTTAAATAAAACTGCAGTAACTGATACTGGGATCAATGAGAACTTAAAATAACTGTAATAAACTAAAGACTTTCTTTGAAAATTGTAGAAAATTAAAAAATACCGTTCTATAACAGCTTTTCGTCCGTAATGTTGTACAAGTAACTTTTTAACAAACCGTCTTCAGATAACAGAAAAAACAAACTACGGAACCTATTTTAATTAAATTTCTATGGAACTAGTCTGAAACTATATCCTTTCAAATAATAAAAGAATGTCCAAATCGGTTGATAAATGACGGAGTTATGATATAACAAACATTTAAAAAAAACTGTCGAATTGAGAACATTCTCTTTTTTTAAGTCGTTTAAAAATAGTGGCACAATCAATACATAATGCGCTTATATTTTGTTCAAAATAACCTACGGACTTAAACCTAATAACTATACTAATAATACAACTTTGAAGTCTTAAAGTTTTTTTTCAAATCAAATCAGTTTATTGCGTAATATGGGTAGGTACAAAGTGTTTAGCGATTTACGCATGCAATATCGAGTTTAATTATTAGGTTCCATCACTTAATAACAATGTCAAAATTATTGAGTTTGTTATACCTAATTATTATTAAACAAGATCCCTGTCATCTAAATATTCCTTACAACTATAATAAGCTTTTCCTACAAGCATTTTTTTCATTTTTTGTAAGTTTGCATGTTAATTTTGATATTGAAATTATGATAAAAACTCTATTCACGAGTGCTAATAGACGAAACCGGAGCGGGTCAGCTACTGATTTATAAAGAATGATATTTGGCCAATTATTTCCCAATATAAAAATAATGAACTTTCAATAATATTAATACGAGAAAACCCCTGTTTTTTGCGACTATAGGTCAATTAATACTTCTACCTACTACCTAGTCTACCTACCGAGGTACCTACTATTCGGCTGTTTTTCAAAATTATTAGATTATTGAGAATAGATGAATTTCAACCTTTTCCTTCTAAATGTCACCAAAACCTTGGACCCCGAAGCAAAATGCCTGACCTTATCATAAAAACGCTGATGTCATTTTAGTTGCAATCATTTCTCAGTTGTATTAAAAGTTGGTAAAGTATTTTTACAGTAGATATTTTATATATTTTAGAGTATTTTTACATGATAAATTAATTAAATGCACAGGAAACCCACTAAATTATTCATTAAACATTCAAATAAGCATTATATTTATAAAATATAATACTTGCAAGATGAGTTACCATCTGAGGTTTTCCCGTTAGGCTACTACATGGCGCGCTTCAAGAGAAATGTTAAAAGGTTTCTACAGGGAACGCATCGACAATACCCCGGGTGTTGCCGGTGTCAATAGGCGACGGTGACCGCTTACCATCAGGTGGGCCATGAGCCTGTTTCCCCACAAATAACATTAAAAAATATATATTATGATTCAAAACTTCCAACCAAATATGAAATTAGCTGACCCAGTTTTCTTTCAATTTCCTTGTCCTAATGCCGAAAATTAATCTTGTGTTTTCAAGGACTCGCAGTCTGACTCTTCCACTGATTAGTTGGTTTTCAAGGCCGTGTTTTAGCAACCTTCTAGTCTTCTAGTCTAGTGTTCAAAATTGCGTTGCGAGCGAGTCGCGTACATTCAAAATGACAACGTCATGTTTTGGCATTCTTCCGTCATGTCGACCGCGACTGCACTGCCCTGCACCCATCAACTTGAGGCATATAGGCAAGCCCTTTCTCAAATAACTGTACTATATGTAGTAGTTAAGTAGTTAAGCCACATCATAAGAGCATAGTAAACAAAGTACAAACTCACTTTTAAAACGTTCAATGGATGGCAGAGTGCATATATTTGTTCAACATCTGTGTCGCTTTCTTTAGCTCAAGGTAGAGTCACTAACTAGGTACATACAAGACAAAGCAGGCAATCATTTTTTTTTTCATTTTAATTTGCTCCTGAATTTTTCTCATTGAATGTAATCCAATAAAAATATGCAAGTCAATCTATCGAGACTGGTAGGTGTACTCTATATTTACAATCACAAAAGCCTAACTTTCAATGCCATGACGTATTGCCATTGGAAGTTAACTCAACACCATTGTACCCACTCACAATAGAACTATGCTGGACGGCTACCATTGTTGGTCCCTCTTTCGTAATAAGTCTTATTATGTTTGTGACCACTCAAATATGCATAATAGATTCCCTGATATTATCCCTTCCTAGCCGATTTCTGGACAAGCATATACGTAAACCCAGAAAGCTAAGACACTGTTGTTCTACCAATTTGTGATTTAAATACGTAACTTATATTAAAAAATCAATAGATTTATTTTATTTTATTTTATTTGGTATTTGGTGTTGATGGAGCATGTATATGGCCCTCCTGATGTTAAGTGTAACCATCGCCTATAACAAAGTATTGCCTTATAGGTCACGCACCTTATAAACGTGCCCTACCATGCACAGCCCAGCGTCCATCAGCTTGAGTAATTTCACCAGCAACCATACCCATCAAACCAAAATACAGCAATGCTGCTTGGTGGCAATAGACATAAACTTGAGAGCAAAAAAATCGCACATTCATGATTTTTTGACATAACTAAAAAAAAACAAAAAATATTATGTTTCTGTAATGCAGATTCATAGTCTATTTTAATACCTATCCAGTGGTATCTGATTTGTCTTTCAATCATTACATAAAAATGCTTTTGTGGATCAATAACAAAAATGCATGTTTAGTAAAAAATTCTTTATTCAAGTATTGGTGTCAAAGTTATGAAATTAAAAGATAAAATTAATTTAAAGTTTGTTATTAATACCGAGTGTTCCCTCCCCTAGCCTGAATCACTGACTCCATCCGTGTTTTCATTGATGTTACTAGACTTTTGATAAAGTCTTGAGGAATAGCCTCCCATTCCTCTGCGATCGCCTGTTGCAGCTCCTGTAGAGTCGATGGAGGAGCATCTCGGCCTCGAACTCTTCTTTTCAGCTCGTCCCATAGATGTTCGATGGGATTGAGGTCTGGGCTTCGAGCTGGCCACTCCATAACGGTCACATCCACCTCTTGAAGGTACTCGATCACTATGCCAGCAGTATGCGGTCTTGCATTATCTTGCATAAACAGAAAGTTTTCGCCGATAAACCCAGCAAAAGGTACGACGTGGCTCTCGAGTACTTCCTCAATGTATCGTATGGAAGTCAATCCTCTTGATTGGCGACCAGTATTCGGTCCGGTGATGAAGGCAAGCTCGGTTTTTGCTTCCATAGACATGCCTCCCCAAAACATGATTGATCCACCGCCATAGGCGACACGTTCTGTTATGCAGCATTGGGCAAATCGCTCTCCCGATCTTCTATACACCTTCCCCCGTCCGTCGTTGCCATGCAAGCACATCCTGCACTCATCAGAGAACAGGACTGCACTCCACTGCTCTTCGGTCCAATTCAAATGGTCTCGAGCGAACTGAAGGCGGGCTTCTCGGTGGGCTGGGGTCAATTTCGGCCCGTTTGCTGGCCTGTGTGCAGTCAGGCCACCTTCTCTCAATCGTCTTCTGACTGTCCACCGGCTAACTTCTACTTCACGAACTTCTTAAGTCGTTGGCCCAGTTGAACTGCGTTCAAACGACGATTTCTTAAAGATGTCGTTATAAGAAAGCGGTTATCACGCTCTGTTGTAGCACGGGGACGGCCCGATCCTTGTCGCCGTTGGTAGCCACCAGTCTCTTGATACCTCTGGTATACACGCCGAACGGTAAATCGGCTCAAACTCAATTGTCGAGCCACTTGACTTTGCTTAAGCCCCGATTCAACAAGGGCAACCACTTGAGCGGCTACTTCTGGTGTAGTATCCATTTTCGTGTTCCGTTTGAAGCCAATATCAATAGAGAACCTTTCACACTGTACGTTGGTATGCAAATGATGACCATTCCCTCAATATGCACTCTTTTATACCTGCGATAAATCCCGCCGCCGGCCTTACTTGGATCGAGCGACATAAGGGGGTCTATTGTTTTGTTGCTAATGAGTTGTTTTTAAAGGTAAATGTCAACCCTTTATCAGTTCTGCGAATGCCTAGATTATGCACTTTAATTTAATTTGATTTTAATTTGCTGTAAGCTCCAAATAAAAAAAAAATTAACTTTTAAGTAAAAATGTGCGGATGTGCGATTTTATTGCTCTCAAGTGTAGATTGGACTCTAGAGGCAAAAAAAGACTTTCTCTGTCCTTGAATTTAGATGTGTGAGCGTGTAAGGTAATCAGACACAAGTCCAAAAATTAAATTTGGAACACGCTCATTCTTTGAATACTGAAGCTAACTAACATAGCATGCCTTTTACATTTGACAGGTTACAAGTCCATCGCTACTTTTTAACAAACTTCAAAAAAAGAAGGTACTCAACTCGTCTGTTTTCATAAAGTATTTTTAGCGATAATTTATACATATACAGTAGCGATACCACGGCATTGTTCGATTTCAATGGTTCTTTTTTTTGTTGGAAAGTTTTACCTTAGAGGAGGTCCCATAATCCCATATCAAGATATGATGATGTGATCCATGATAAAATCATCAAACTATTCAATTTGCAAAGGAATCTGCACATTTGTTCAATTTTCAGAAGTTGGTTAAATATTCAAAAGTTACTTGTCAGTAAGTAATTACTACTAACATTCCATTTTTCTATTAATGTAGGACATGAAAGTGGTCTATCTCAAAAAACTTAAAACGAAACTTTCAATTAATATTCAAATAATCAAAACTTCAGCAACATATCATTTACCAACTAAATTACAGAGGGGAGTCTTAATGGACTCAAATTGCAGCCATGTACGTACGTATTACCAAATTGACTTGATATGTATAAGTTTGCTCAACTTCGTGAGAACATAGACAGAATTTTTGAATAAGTTTGTAATTTTGTCATAAATCCTTGGACCAAACCTCCTTTGAGATCATTTATTTGCACTAAAACTTGTCATAAAACTGGTAGAATAATGAGACTGCAATCGTTAACAATGCACGTTCGAATTTTAAATGTTATAAATAAAGAACTTAAAAAATAATTGGTAAAAAAGTTTGTGACATTTAGACCTCTAATGAAATGTTCCAGCTAAGTTTATGAATTCTTTACTTGGTATTTCGACCTACTCGTATCAGCACACACGTAGGCCACTGTTAAAATTCTTAAGTTTCAAGCTGCATTTCCAGAAATAGACCATTTTGTTCAACAAGGACCGTACACAAGTCAATAAATAAAGTTAAAATGTCAAATTTCTCGAATACCTTTTGAAACAGGTGCTAAGAAAATGTCAAAATTTACATAAGGTTTTTATAAAATGGCTAAGTACTCAGATAGAACAAGTAATTTGGTTAAAACGGGTATTTATCGCGTATGTACCTTTTTTATTTGTTATCCCGACGTTTCGATTGGATTACAACAATCGTGGTCACGGGCGGACTGGAGTTCTTGGAGCTACCGTCGTACCCTATTCCGCCTGTGACCACGGCTGTTGCAACACAGCAGAAATTTCGGAATAACAAATAAAAAAGGTACATAAGCGATAAATATTCGTTTTAATCAGTAATTATGTACAATGATCGCGAAAGTTTAAGAAATACTTAGTAATTTGCTCTTGGTACAAGGATATTATCTTAAAAATGACGTTTAACATATGATGGTCGTGATTAAAAATGATGACAAAGAATTGAATACGTACCTAATGAAAAAATAGAATTATTCTGAAGCAAAATATTATTAAAATATTTACGCTCTTGGACCGATTTTGATTTCTTTTGGCACACCTGAAGACTACAATAAATAAACCTTTCCCTGTCTATTTTGTGCCTTTCATTTGGCTAATTATCTCAGTCATAGTTTTAGACCAACCATTATATGAAACTAGCTAATCCGCCCGCGGCTTCACACGGGTGATTTTTCAATAAAACATTACCTTTGCGCAGTTGGCTAAAAAGTAGCCTATGTCATTCCCCTGGATATAATCTCCTTGTAAAATTTCATTACGATTCCTTCAGTCGTTTAGTCGTGTAAAGGTAGCAAACAAACAGAGTTATGTATGTATTATACATATAAACCTTTATCTTGAATCACCCTATCTATGTATTGCTGAAAACTGCATTAAAATCCGTTGAGTAGTTTAAAAGATCGAAGCGAACAGACAGCGGAAGCGACCTCATTTTATACTATGTAAAGATTGTCATTTTTTTGATCCATGTCAAAATGACATGACATACCCGGGTAGGCATAGAAAGAACATCTTGCGAATCCATTAATATTTGTAATGGGTCGTTGGTGCTTTAGTGCAGAAAACAGGTTCATTAGGTCTCTCCTAATAACAGCGCAGCCAAACACGGAAGCCTAAATGTCATGGGCAAATGTTAATATGTTTGTACCTCGACACAGCCGACACCTGCGATTGTAGTTTAAAGTCCTATGACACAATCTAAACTTTTTGGTTCGACCTATTTATATGCTTTTCGTAACTTGAATTTTAATTTAGTTATTAATTTTAGAATTCTTGCCTATTTAAGTTTAAATCATCAACTAACTGTCGGAAATTAATAACCGACTTCAGGGGAAAAAAATTGAAATCCGTTATTTTGATTTGAAAATTAAACTACTGAATCGATTTTTATGAAATTTCTATGGTACCAAGATTGGTTCAGATGAAAGTACATCATACATCTATACTCAGGTACATAGTTCGGAGCACCGTGTATATGGCGTGAAAAAATTGCTTTAGAACGATACTTTTGCTTATTGAAGTTAGCTAATTTAATTCACAAATCCATCAAATCGAATCCATACATCCGAAAAAAAAATATGGGACATCCAAAACATTTGCAGATTCGTTTTAAAAAAGTACTATCACTATCGTTTTACACCTCTTTGTAAAGAACTAAGTACAATGTAATTATTATTAAAAAACAAATTAAAATACATTTTTATTCGAATGCTTTAGGTATTTCTGTGGGTTTGTGTAAATGGTCATGTACATGAAGGTCGTTTCGTAATACCTTAGTCACCTGCCGCTGATTCATATTGAGTACCTACGTATCTACCAATCTATATCTACTTTGAGTACTTGGTTTCTAAGGAAATAATGCCCTACGCGAAATAAACCTTTATACTCTTAAACGGTCATTTTATTATAATATATTAGCTGTATAATTAAAGAATACTCCTCCGTGTCGACCTCCGTGGTGCAGTGGGCGAATAGCCGGCTGAGACGCAGGAGGTAGCGGGTTCGATCCCCGCCGCGGAACAAATGTTTGCATGATCTACAGATATTTGTTGCAGGTCTGGTTGTTTCTCTATATATTATAAGTATGTATTTACAAAAGAAATATGTATGTAAGTATTCTATCAGTTATCTGGTTCCCAATATATCATTATGGGCCGTAGAATAAACTATTTGCCATCCTGTAACTATTTTATTGTTGCCTAAATTAAGTGATTTATTATTAACTTGCTACATGGCGGACAACTAATTGGCGGCAGGCACAGAGAGGTAGTGCAGTGTCACTTGTTTACGTTGTAAATAAATATTGCTGGACATTTTACACAGCGCTATCTAGCCCCAAACTAAGCAAAGCAAAGCTATGGGAACCAGATAACTGATAGAATACTTATGTACTTTTTTTTGTAAATACATACTTATAATATATAGAAAAACAAACGGACCCGAAACAAATATCTGTAGATCATGCAAACATTTGTTCCGCGGCAGGAATCGAACTCACTACCACGTACCGCGCCACGCAGGTCGTCAAAATGAAGTACCTATGTGCCTACTTTAGTGTTTAAAGATCCAACAAAACGAACATTTTGATGTACTTAGCGCGTTGATGTCTTTTGTATGATAATTATCACATTGACCAGAGTATTTGAAATCTATTACGATATGAGAGTTCGATTTATAACCTTAATATCCCGTAGAAAGGACTATAAAACAATATCTCATCATAGTTAAATACTAAATAATGTATTCGACAACATTAAACTTTTCACTTTTCGAAGCATGAAAGTTTAGAGAAAACACACTGCACCCACAAACATGTTTCATTTTCTCTCCCTACATGATAAACTTGACGTGTGTTATCTTGTGATGACAACTTTTCACTTTTCCTAAAGGCTTGGATCTAGATTGACCATAATGTTGGATTAACGTAACCTGCTTCGCTTTTACTCACCTTGTTTTGAGCATGATGTAGGTAGGTATATTTTTATAATATTTTTATCTGTGATTTAGTTTTGAATTTAGTTCCGAGGACAAGTCTAATTAAATTTATCATCCGCTGCCTGAATCACCCACTGCTGAGTATGACCTCTCTTTGCCTGTGCTATTCTCCACGGTCCAGTGCCAGCCTCATCCAGGTTTGACCTGCAATACTTGCTACATCGTCTGCCCATCTTGCTGATGGATGACCAACGTTTTACCCTGTTCGTGGATGGCATTCAGTTACCGCTTACTCCATCTGTCGTCACCTCGTCTTGCAAGGTGTCCTGCCCATCTCAATTTTATCTTCGTTTTACTATTCCCAATATCTTTGACCTTTGTCTGCCTTCGGATCTCAAGATTGGGAACATAGTCTAAGCTTGAAGCCGAGCTTAGCACACTGCATGGCTCACTGTGCAACTCTCATTATGGAACAGCTTCTTGCGTGAGCATCCATGTCTAGGCACTGTAAGTCATGGTGGGCAGGACACACTAAGACGGGTCTTCAGACATTGTCGAATTTCAGTGGACTGGAAATATCCAGTTTACCAGCAAACAAGTCTAAATATAATAAACTTTCCTACATTAAGGAACACTCTATATGATTAAATTACATACAGACTAACTCACTTAAAATAACATAAAGCATTTCTTTTGTGGGAACGGGCTAAGTAATTATCTATTCTGAGAAAAAGCCCTTTCACAAAAACTTAACTCTAAGTTAGACGGTAACTTAATTATGATATTTTAAGTCGTGTGGGATAAATACGAAAAATGTTCCCATGAATTATTTTTAGTTTGAAAAAAACGATCTTGTATAACTAAAGTTATATTTTCTCATGTGATTTTTTGCTGAATTTTATAATGCTAAACTGACGTGTTTTAAAATAACTTGTTTGTGCGTAATTTAAACTTTTATCCTCCAATAATATGAAATGAAAATACAAAGAAAGTAGAACACAGTATTATGTAATCTATTTTTACTCTATTTTATCTCTTGATCATCTTGTTATATAAAACAAAGTCGGGTTAGTTACACCATTTATAACTCAAGAACGGCTCGACCGATTTCTATGAAATTTGGGATATAGATAGATTATGATCGGAATTTAAACTAGACTACTAATTACCTGACTGTGCAGAAGGAGGGTAATGTTTTTATTGACCAACCACGAGTGTGGAGCCGTGGGCGGGTCAGCTAGTTATAAAATAAATATAATATATGTAGCTCACGACTATATTTTTGGTTATAGGACATGCCGGTTTCTTCTTTATTCTTTATTGCACACAAGAAAATACATTTGAAAATACAGAAAAAGAGGTCATGCACAAAGGCGAGCTTAACCCTAAGAAGAGTTTTCTTCCAGCAAACCTTTGAGGCTAGAGAGAGAAATGATTTTAAAGGTAGGTGAGTGTACAAAAACATAAATAAATATACTATATATACCCAAAACGAATATGAACTATACTCAAAGTATGTTATAATATTATAATTATAATAAATAAATTATATGGAATAATAATATATACCTACGTAATATAAATATATACCTATATATAATAATATAAAATTACAGAGAAAGGTAGTGCTCTTTAACTTTCCTTTTAAAAATGTTGAGTGATGGGCTAGCGCGAACTTCATGAGGAAGGGCATTCCAAATTTTTACCGCATAAACGGTGAAGGAGCCTCCATAGCGGCTAGAAGTGTGTTGAGGTGTTTTGAGGAGAAGAGACTTAGAGGACCGGCATGGCACACTGCGAGGGACAAGAAATTCAAAACGCTCACGGAGGTAAGAGGGAGAGAGTGGACAATATAATACTTTGAAGATGAGTGATAAGACGTGAAGATCACGGCGAAGACGAATAGGGAGCCATTTAAGTTGGGATCTAAAATTGGATACGTGATCAAACTTGCGCAGACCGAATATAAAACGAATGCACAAGTTCTGTAGACGTTCCAGTTTATTGAGAAGTTCCTCCGTAGCATCAAGAAAGCAGACAGATTCCTTCAGATGCAGATTCTTGCAGATTTCTTCGTGATATTTTCCTTCACAGTTTGAGCACGTGTCATCCATTGTCGTATTTTCATCCATGGTCTCATCCATGGCCGAGATTCGAACCCTCCGAATCGAAAGTCGGGGGTTATCTCACTATTCCATCACGGCATATCTTGTCTGTAATAAATAATTGAATATTGCTGAACATTTCACACATCTCTATCTAGCCCCAAACTAAGCAGATCTTGTACTATGGGAACCAGATATTTGATATAATACTTATATATTTTTTTTTGTAAATACGTATAGAAAAACATCCAGACCCAAAACAAATATCTGTAGATCATGCAAACATTTGTTCCGCGGTGGGAATTGCACCTGTTACCTCCTGCGTCTCAGCCGGCTATTCGCCCACTGCAAAGGTAATAAATCCAAAGAGTTCCAAATGTAATGTAATGTTCATAGCTCGTATTTCATACTTTTCCGCAATTTGAAATTGCCTTACTTACTATGGTTTTTGTCCAATCCGCAGCTTAGTTTATTACGCGTAGTTTTTTAATAAACTACACATATATATACATTACCCTCTTTCTGCGCAGTTAGGTAAAAAGTAGCCTATGTCACCCGCGGATAGTGTAGCTTCCCAACGGTGAAAGAATTTTTTAAATCGGTCCAGTAGTTTCGGAGCCTATTCAATGCAAAAAAAACCAAACAAATAATTACAATAGTACGTGTGTATGTCACAACGGCTGGACTGATTTGAATGATTTATTTTATGTGTTTGTGGGGGTACCTGGATGGTTTAGATTCACAATTTGACCCAGTAGGTGGCGCTGTTGTCGAGATCCATTTAAGTGGTATGATGTCGTTTTATATCTCGCCCTGAGAGTTGTAGCGAAAGCTATACGGAAAGGGAATACTTATCTCGCTTCCTGGATATAAGTAAACGCTATAATACTTAGTGGTAGATATTGGTATTGGTTATTTACACTCGCTAATTGATAATTTTCTCATAAATTAAGATCTTGAGCCTTTCCGTCTTTCGTCGTTAGCAAACACATTCAAAGGATGAGACCACTCGATTGTAATTTGTAGATCCATTTTGTCTTTTATTTCATTCGTTTTATGGTGTTACATTCGTTCACTTTTTATCAACCTACATCCACTGCTGAGCAACTCCCCCAAATATTTCCTTCTAGTGTTTAGTGTTTTTTAAACATGATCTGACCACCTTTTTGTCATAAGTAGCCTATACGATATTCGGTCACCAACTTTATTATAAAGTAGCTGTAGCCCGCGACTTCATACGCGTTATACTACTAGTAGGTAACTTAGAAATAAAACTAAACTTGCTTTTGCAACTTCACTTGATAACCCATTTTTATTCCATGGGAACTGATTTATGAGATAAAAAGTAGCCAGTATGTTAATCCAGGTATGTACCTACGTACATACTACGGTTCTGCCGTTACGGCATGCTTGAGTAACAAACAAATAAATAAATAAACAAACAAACATCTAAACTTTTACATTTATAATAGTAAGTGTGACTAGCTTACTGCCCCAGCTTTACACGATTTGTTATCAAAATTAAATAAAGGCTGTTATACTCAGAGATATCGTTATCAATTAAATAATCTTCCGAAACGGTTCAGTAGTTTCTAAGATTCCCCCCTACAAACAACAAACTTTACCTTTACCTACCCACTTTTTAAAATATTGTACTGGTTTAGGAGACGGGCGCTGACACTGCTACACAGTTTTTTCTAATTTTTTGCAGCTGTCATCCTTTACATGTCGTTATTTGGTCTTGATTCCTGTTTTTTTTTTTTATATCACTAAGTTACCAAACAAGCATACGGCCCACCTGATGGTAAGCGGTTACCGGAGCCTATGGACGTTTGTAACACCAAAGTCCCTAGGGAAAACCTCGACCATTGCACAAGCGAAGTGTTCGCGGGAGGAAATTCCTCTGGAACCTCACGGTACGCGACCAGATCGTCTCCAAGATGTGTGGATGCCCTGCCGATGGCGAGCGGTGCGATGATAAAACGAACCTGCAGGCACCATATTAAACAACTCCTCAGAACACAACCCATTATACAAGCGGTTGAACACACACAGGGAGGCAAAATCTCTCCTGGAGACTAAGAGCTCAATACCGCTTGTGAGAATGGGATCGTCAACAATTCTCACAGCTCGTCTTTGAACAGAGTCAAGTGGCGCTAGTTGATATCCAGGTGCTCCTCGCCCTGTGTTTTTGAACCCATTTTTTTTTATTCCTCTTTGTACTCCACTAGGTGCCCCGCTGCATCTATGTATGAAAAAATTAATTATCTTCATTATATCTTTCTGCCTGAAGTTTTCCGATATAAGTTTCCGTTCTCAAGTTATAAGTGTTCGAACAAACCCGACTTTGTTTTATATATTAAAAGATATCCATACTAATATTAAAAATTCGAAAGTAACTCTGTCTCTCTATCTGTTTGTTACGTTTTAATGACTAACCGCTGAATCGATATGAGAAAATTTTATATAAAGATAGATTATGACCTGGATTAAGACATGGGCTACTTTTTACTGACAAACAAGGAAGATACAAGCGGAAGCTAGTATTAGTATAGTATCTATACAATTAAAAAGTGTACAACTTTGTACATCTTGTTAAGCTTAAGGATATGATATAGTTCAAGTTGTTATGGAGGAGGGGAGGTGAATGCGAAAAATAAGTTTGAAAAACTTAATAACAAAACATAGACTACGGTTGACCTGCAGCTTGCAGCACTGGCAACTAATAGATAGGTTTTTTTTTAATTACCTAGGTTATAGTTATAAATGTAAAGGCCCTCGGCTTCTGACCAATTAAATTATGAGAATTACACTTTGGAACCTGGATTCTGGCGTATTTCACAATACGTCAGAATCAACCAACTGCAGCCCCTAGACTCCTTGCAACGCAGAGCTGTTCGTATCGTCGACGACCCAGTAGTAAATAAGGATATGGAGCCGCTGAGTCTGCGCCGTGACATCGGAGCACTCAGCGTTTTCTATAAAATATATGACGGCGAATGTTCTGAAGAGCTGTTCGATTTAATCCCTGCTTCCTACTTCTACCATCGAACCTCCCGCAACCGGCAACGAGCTCACCCACATATTGTAGATGCGTGGAAGTCTCACACGGTGCGTTTCACCCGCTCGTTTCTTCCACGCACATGCAAGATGTGGAATGATCTTCCTCCGGCGGTTTTTAAAGTGGGCTTCAAAATGAACGCCTTCAAGAGAGGTGTAAATAGGGTTTTAAGTGCTAGGCAATGCGACTGCAGTACCTCGAGTGCTGCAGGAGTTTATAGGCGGCGGTGACCACTTAACATCAGGAGGCCCGTCAGCTTGTGTGTCTACAAGTTTAATATATAAAAAAAAACAAAACAAAATGACCTAACACGTTATAAAAGCTTCTACCTGCTATGCAAAACACTAGTCGGAACCAGTTTAGTAAATGCAGCCAAATATGATATAAGCTAAGATGAGATCATCAAGTCCGTTCTCAATATGGTATGTTGTACATATTTTAATAAAATCAAACGTGTGCAAAAACCAACCAAAAACTACTTAAAATAAAGAAAAAAACAACACGAATTCCACACAAAATTAATTTTTGAATTTATTTTTATTTTGGCACAAATAGTCATTAGGTCATTACTCATTACACAGAAAGTGTATAGAGTAAGTTTTAATTACAAAAGACAATCAGGGCCCAAAAATTTCAACGATTTGTAAAAGATAGTTTTCAGATAGTACAACCTATCTACACTAACATTATAAAGAGGAAAGATTTTTTTGTATGTTTGTAACGAATAAACTCAAAAGCTACTGGTCCGATTTCAAAATTTCTTTCAACATTAGAACTCTACATTATCCCTGAGTAACATAGACTATATTTATTCGTAGAAAAAATTAGGGATCCCTACTAAAACTTCAATAATGTAACCCAAGGTGTAAAAAAATTAGACATAAAATGTCTTTCATCGCATGCGCTGCGAAAACTATAATAGTATAAATTATAATTTTATAATAATTATATATTATAAAACTCTGTCTCTCTGTATGTTTGTTACGTTTTCATGGCTGGACTAATTACGATTAAATTTGGTATATAGATAGTTTATGACCGGGATTAAGATACCCAACTGCATAGAAAGAGGGTAATGTTTTTATTGACAAACCATGTATGCAAAGGTTGTCTGGAAGAAATCGCTTCTAAGCGATAAGACCGCGCATTGTACTTTTTGCCTTGTGAATTTTTATATTTTTTGTTTGTTTCTTGTGTGGTGTACAATAAAGTATTTTCATTCTATCATTCATTCATGCCTGTAAAGCCGCGGGCGGGTCAGCTAGTGTGGGATTATATATGTTATAGTCAAACATCGAAGCTCCGGCGCTCCTAGGTTTGGCTAACTAGTCAAACCTCAGGTACGGTATAAAGTGTTAGTCAAAGCAAACCAATAGCATTTTTCTATCTTTGACTAACGAATTTTTGTCTAACCCTAAGAGACTAATTTGGACAGTCAAACGCCGAAACTAAATTTGATGAAATCGGGGTTTAACCAGATAGACCTAAATAAGTAAGCGTTAGTTTGTTAGATTAGATATACTTAATGCATATATAATGATGAAATGATGATATTTTTGACAATCTTATCAATACCTAGTCTAAAAGATAACGATGGAAAAGTTATGGTCATAATTCCCGTCTCAAGTTTCAAAAGGGTTAGTATTTTGTCAAATTGATAGCCATAGTTTCGTATATTTTAATTAATTTATTAAGGATTTCCAATAATTATTACACAGACTTAAATTAAAAAGCATGTGTGCAATTCACACGTGTTAGAAGTGAAACTTTCAAAAAACCAACCCCACCAACCAACCACCTTTCAACCTTTCTTATGAATGTATGTGTCTGTCTCTTTTTACTGTCGCTTTTTCGTTTCATCGACTTTCAAATCACAACGATGCTAAAGAAGTTTTCACTTCAAAAAAAAGCATGTGTGCAATTCACACGTGGTAAAGTGAAACCTTCAAAAATTTTGGTTTCGAGATAATGAGACAAATTTAAAACTGTCGCTTTTTCGTTTCATCGACTTTCAAATCACAACGATGCTAAAGAAGTTTTCACTTCAATAAAATACAATAGACACGCTCCCTGTGCTCACTCTGTTAAGACAACCACAGCTAACGCAGCTAAACATAATTCACTTCATTAAAATTGTGTAGAAGTAGTAATAAGAATTATTAGCAAAGATTAGCTGGAAGACACATGAACTCTCGTTACCTGTAATTTGAATGAAATTGTAGGTCAAGTTAGTTGGTTATGATTTCGTGGCACTATTTTGATAGTCAAAGATTTCGAATTGTATTTTTTTTTTGTTTTATTCGGAGACTCGCAAGATCCCAGTTGAGGGCGAACCACTAGTATAAACTTTACAAACACATCTTATTTGTAAAGGTGAGTACACACGTGGCAGATTTCACCGCGCCCCGTTCCGGTTCGAACATCTGTCGACCCAAATACCGTTGGCCATTGTGATGCGTCTATATAAAATAGCGAATATAAAATAAGTATGCCAATACGTTTGTCAGCGGTTTCAATTCATAATCATTAGCTTATCAGCCATAAGTCGGCCACTGCTGAAAATAGGCCTCCCCCATAGGTTTCCAGAACGACAGATCTTTTGCAGCCTGCACGCAACGACTCCCAGCAACCTTTATTAGGTCGTCTATCAATCTAGTCGAGGGCGGTTTTACGCTGCGCTTCCCAACGCGGTTTCAATGACACGTGTGTAACGGTCCATATAGGATTTCTAGAAGAAAAAAAACGAATTGCATTTACATTTTTAGTACCTAATTATACTAAAGGGCAAATCATTAAAATAAAATAATTATTTATTATCTAAATCACTTTCCATCTGGTTTGTCAATAAAAACATTACCCTCCTTCTGCGCAGTCGGGTAAAAATTAGCCAATGTCTCTAATCCCAATCCCGGTCATAATATATCTACATACCATAATTGAAATCGGTTCAGCCGTTTACGTAACAAAGAGACAGAGTTACTTTCGTATTTATAATGCTCGAGAATTTAAAATTATATGTCATGTAAACCTCACCGAAAGCAAGTTATTAAATCCCTTCGGCTGAGCCGGGAGTAAAGTTGTATCACATTATGCCCTCGCGGGCATAATGTGATTTGAATTTGCAACCCCATCTGTATTAAAATGTGAACCAAAGAGACCCATATTATTAGAACTTATTCGTAAATCAAACTAACCTCTGCACAGAATGCATCAACCTAGATTTGGTTTTTGTGAAGTGTGAAAAGAAGAGTTCTCCTCGTGGATAAAGCTGTCTGCATCTTGGGCGTGCTTATATCCCTCTCTGCACTCAAGATTCTAGTAACCTCGCAGAATCCTACGTTACGTTCGGGATTCAATATAGCACCCGTGACGCAAGACACTGTTTTATCCCCTCATTTAATAATCTACTAATAGAATCAAACTCAAGCGTTCTTTTAAATGGCTTAAAATGTACTAAACCAAACGAAAAGATAGCACTTCTAACATTAAAAAAAAGTTACTAAATATAGAGTAGGCATCTAATACATCGGCCCTAATTTGCCATAACAAGGCCCAAGGGTCTAATTTACAAAATGGTAGAGATGGAACATCAGATGCCAAACTATGCAAATTGGCATCGTGGCACAGATCGACCATCTCACGTACGGTCAACATAGAAGAGGATGCCACTAATTTGACCGCTAATTCGTTGATCACGAACTACAGTCACTTTTTAAGATCAGCATGATTTATGCAATGAGCGAGCACTGTTGGGCTTGAGAAAATTGGGCTCACCAGAATAGTCGATGACCGATAAAACAGTACGTGATTAATGTGTGATTAACGTGATTAATTAATGATAAATAAATAAATAAATCTTTATTCATATTGCTAAGATTAACATTAAGAATGAATATCTACTTAATCTACTATTAAATTAATATCACATATTTAATGATCGAGCGAAGCGAGATCTCCAAATCAACTTGGGCAAATTGGCGTTGTATGTATGTACGAGGATAACTTTCGAACCGCTTATCCAATCGGCGTGAAATTTGGTATTTATGTAGGTAATCATAGCACAATTTCGGTGTGACTAAATGAGCTTAAAAGGGGGGGGGTTGTTGAGATATACAGTACATTTCGACCCCGTGATATAAACTGAACTTTGACAAAATTGACATGGTACACCAGTGACCCCACAATGCTGTTTGGTATACGTGTAGCTTTAGTAACACAAATATAGGGAAGAGTCTGAAATCTAGAATAACTGAAACGTATACCCCAAAAAAAGTGACCAATTAAATTAACTCCCGTTACCTGTAATTTGAATGAACCTGTAGGTCAAGTTAATCGGTCTATTTTTCGTGGCACTATTTTGATAGTCAAAGATTACAAATAATATGTTTTTGTTTTATGGGAAACTCGCGAGTCGCAAGATTTCAGTTCGGGGCGAACCACTAGTAATAATAATAGTTGATGTGTCTTTATGTTAAAAACTAATCACACCTTACCCCTAAAGAAAATAACAAGTAGGTAAGTATTTGACAACGTAGACATATTAAGTTAGTATTAACATTGCTGACCATACCGAACCAAGGATGTCGGCCTATTGCCGTACAACAACCTCGATATACATTGCGAAAGAGAATGCAAACAATTCTATGTAAATAAACATAAAATAGGTACCTATAAATAAACTTGAGAGCAAAAAAATCGCACATTCATGATTTTTTGACATAACTAAAAAAAAAACATAAAATATTATGTTTCTGTAATGCAGATTCATAGTCTATTTTAATACCTATCCAGTGGTATCTGATTTGTCTTTCAATCATTACATAAAAATGCTTTTGTGGATCAATAACAAAAATGCATGTTTAGTAAAAAATTCTTTATTCAAGTATTGGTGTCAAAGTTATGAAATTAAAAGATAAAATTAATTTAAAGTTTGTTATTAATACCGAGTGTTCCCTCCCCTAGCCTGAATCACTGACTCCATCCGTGTTTTCATTGATGTTACTAGACTTTTGATAAAGTCTTGAGGAATAGCCTCCCATTCCTCTGCGATCGCCTGTTGCAGCTCCTGTAGAGTCGATGGAGGAGCATCTCGGCCTCGAACTTTTCTTTTCAGCTCGTCCCATAGATGTTCGATGGGATTGAGGTCTGGGCTTCGAGCTGGCCACTCCATAACGGTCACATCCACCTCTTGAAGGTACTCGATCACTATGCCAGCAGTATGCGGTCTTGCATTATCTTGCATAAACAGAAAGTTTTCGCCGATAAACCCAGCAAAAGGTACGACGTGGCTCTCGAGTACTTCCTCAATGTATCGTATGGAAGTCAATCCTCTTGATTGGCGACCAGTATTCGGTCCGGTGATGAAGGCAAGCTCGGTTTTTGCTTCCATAGACATGCCTCCCCAAAACATGATTGATCCACCGCCATAGGCGACACGTTCTGTTATGCAGCATTGGGCAAATCGCTCTCCCGATCTTCTATACACCTTCCCCCGTCCGTCGTTGCCATGCAAGCACATCCTGCACTCATCAGAGAACAGGACTGCACTCCACTGCTCTTCGGTCCAATTCAAATGGTCTCGAGCGAACTGAAGGCGGGCTTCTCGGTGGGCTGGGGTCAATTTCGGCCCGTTTGCTGGCCTGTGTGCAGTCAGGCCACCTTCTCTCAATCGTCTTCTGACTGTCCACCGGCTAACTTCTACTTCACGAACTTCTTGAAGTCGTTGGCCCAGTTGAACTGCGTTCAAACGACGATTTCTTAAAGATGTCGTTATAAGAAAGCGGTTATCACGCTCTGTTGTAGCACGGGGACGGCCCGATCCTTGTCGCCGTTAGTAGCCACCAGTCTCTTGATACCTCTGGTATACACGCCGAACGGTAAATCGGCTCAAACTCAATTGTCGAGCCACTTGACTTTGCTTAAGCCCCGATTCAACAAGGGCAACCACTTGAGCGGCTACTTCTGGTGTAGTATCCATTTTCGTGTTCCGTTTGAATCCAATATCAATAGAGAACCTTTCACACTATACGTTGATATGCAAATGATGACCATTCCCTCAATATGCACTCTTTTATACATGCGATAAATCCCGCCGCCGGCCTTACCTGGATCGAGCGACATAAGGGGGTCTATTGTTTTGTTGCTAATGAGTTGTTTTTAAAGGTAAATGTCAACCCTTTATCAGTTCTGCGAATGCCTAGATTATGCACTTTAATTTAATTTGATTTTAATTTGCTGTAAGCTCCAAATAAAAAAAAATTTAACTTTTAAGTAAAAATGTGCGGATGTGCGATTTTATTGCTCTCAAGTGTAGGTAGTAGGAATGGCTGTGTGATTGTATCGAGGCTTGTTTGCAGGTGTCGTAAAATCAAAAGTAATAATAGGGGTTTAATAGGGGTTTGGAAGATTTTGGCAGTCATGTGCCGCACTATGATTTTTCTTATCAACTTGCTGTTTAGTTCACCAACGAACCGTATATGTATAGTCAGTTATATATAGATAGAAGACACCTTTAAGTCAGAATATATTTTTTTTATTCGTAAGTGACGAATAAAAAATATATCCCAACTTAAAGGTGACACGTCCCATCTAATTAGTACCAATTCTACTTAAAAATATATATATATGTATTTATTTCAAGCCATTGACTCATACAATTTTTTTAACCCCAGTTTCTTGTAACTATAATTGTGACAAATTGGCTACTTGTATGTGATACCTTTGTATTTACTCTTATTTAAATCAATAAATCATTTTACATCTTCATTTTTCAAATAGAAATTAAATTGCAATATTTTATGTTATTATAATTTTAAAAACAATTTACCCTTTGGCTTGGACCTTTAATTTAATTTAATTTTTATTTGAAAAAATTAAATGAAAAATGATTTATTGATTTAAATAAGAGTGCCTAAATACAAAGGTATCACATACAAGTAGCCAATTTGTCACAATTACAGTTACAAGACACGGGTAAAAAAAATTGTATGAGTCAATGGCTTGAAGTACATATATATATTTTTTTAAGTAGAATTAGTGCCAATTAGATGGGACGTGTCACCTTTAACTTGGGATATATTTTTTATTGTAATTAATTAGCAACAAATACTGAGTTATCGAATTTGATTAGACTTTGGTACAAGAATGATCTTATAAACGATCAAAGCATGACTATAATAAGCCTAGAAGTTATATGAATTGGGCGGGACACTACTCCACTTACTTGGCTGTTTTGGATATCGTAAAAATTATTTTTATAACCGTATTACCAAACCCTTTCTCTCGATACCTGAGAATGGTGGAAAAAGAAGTTTACAAGCGAGACAATTTTTGCCACTTTCAGTCAATATAAAAACCAGTCTTTGAACACCTCCCGCATTAAAAATCACCAAGACACCGTAAAAAAACATACAAGCCCTCCGGCAGTAAAGCAATGATCGGTTGTGACATGACTAAACAGCAGTTTGGATATTGCCAACTAAAATAATTGACAGCTAAAACTTTAATCACTGCTCTAGTTGCAATTTGCAATCTTGCATAAACTAGCCTATTTCCAGAGGCAGTTGGTCATTCCTGGCCTATGAAACTATGAATATTTGATTAGTATGTAAAGTGTATGGCGATTGGCGATACCCACACCGAGTGTTTGCGGAGAAAGCATTGCAAGGTAGCAAGTCAAGTCATGAGTGAAAGCGATGAAAATGTATTTGAAAATATGCATTGTCAATGCACTGGTCTAGAATTTCGAATCAAAGAGTGTGTTGCTAATAATTATTGCTGCTTGGTTGCCGTTGCCTGTTCCATCTACGGTCGAAAGTAGCATAGCCACCAAATTCTGTTGAAGACGCCTTACAAAAGTCAAAAGGACCATGGAAGGATCTACCTAAATCTCTGATTTACTTTAGAATATCTAATAAATAGTAGAGGTATTATTTTCTGCCAAACTGTCACAAAAGTCTGAAGCTAATTTCAAAACCTACAAAAATAATTGTTTATAATCTAACATATAAACTTGTGTAGAAGATATAAGGCCCTCAATTAAATTGTCAGTCGTCAAGAATATTGACGGTTACCCAAGTATAAATTAAAATGCTTGACTGAATTTTGAAGAAGGTGAAGCCAGTAGCCAGATATTATCGCACAACATGGCCTAAATAGCAAGTACCATGTTAATAGGTAGTTAAACTGCTATTGCAAATGGAAGAATGCTAAATGTGCTTTACATAATACTCTGTAGTCAACTAGTCACATACATATACATAGTCCTCAACGCTCCATAACATCCAAACAGAAACGTTGTATTGATGGAGTAAACTACTTGAAATGTTAGCAGTCAGCTGCAACGTTTCTAGTAAATGCCCTTCGTATCCCATCTTGTATATTTGCTGTTGCTACATTTGTACAAGAGAAAAAATCCTATATTCTTTTACCACTTCTCTTAGCCGGTCACTCACCCAACTTGCAACGTAGGTTACTTTTTATAGATGAATAGAATAGACATTGTTAACAGCGTAAACACAATGTATCACGAACTTTTTACATAACAAATAATCGATTAGTATACGCACGTAAAATTTTGCGTAACAACAGAACCAGAAGAGCGATAGGTAATCGTAATAACCCGATACCAATACATTCAAATGAGATTCCATGGAGTCACATCGCAATGGTTTTCTTTTTATTCGTCGCGTAACTGCTCCACTTCCTAGTTACGTGAAGACAGCTCTTTCCCTTTTATGATCAATTGATACCGTAGATTGATTCTCAATAGAATAAACTGCACCTCGCAGCACTTCTAAATATTTGTAAGCTAACTAACTATCCAGCGGTGATTGGTTTACATCCTCATCAATGTGGACCTGTCTCATAATGGAATGTCGAGTATCTATGCAAACGGTATCGACGTAATGTGCCAAATGTTTGTTTAAATTAGTCTTATTTACCCCAGTAGGGTATGGCTCATAGATTTGCATATCGTGGGATTGTATTTTTTGTGGCATCTTGAAAAATAGTTTATGCTTGTTTTATTTTGCACTGTTATCTATCTGTGTGATATGATAAGATATAAGAGGCACAATATTTATGTGACTTTTCTTTTTTTGCAGAATGCCAGTTACGTTATAAACCGTCGGTATTCGAAAAACAAGATGTCGCCGGTGTGCCACAGCTTCGTGCAGAATGCGTGGAAGAAGGACTTCTGCTCAAACTGCTTCAAATCCCGAGAAGAACACACCAAGCAAGGCCAGACTGAAACCAGCAAATACCTCGCTACACCCTTCCAACACAGAGGCGCATTCTTCAAGAAAACACCACCTAGTATTCTAAGAGTACACCCGAAGAAGAAGAGCAAAAGAAACGTAAAATTTCCTGAAGAAGTGTGTAGTGTTATTGGATTTGGAGGAGACGATTGGTCAGACGGAGAAGAGTTCGAAGTTTCAGAAGAAACGGAGGATGATAATGATGCATTCCCGGATACCGAAGAGGAGAGAGAGCTGCATAAGATAACAAAATCAAATACAGATTTCAATACGGTCAAGGCTAATTTGTTAGGAGACTCGGCAGCTAAGTCTTATACATCGTTAATGTTGGGCAGAATACAAACCGACTCCGCTGGTAAAAAGAAAACTTTGCTTGTATCTGTCACGCCGTTTGGACAAGAAAATACTAAAGGTACTAAAACTCACATACGCAAACCCGCCGTTATTAACGTATCTGAATCTCCTATTGAAGATACTCAAAACTACAAAACAAATATAATTCTTTCAAGTTACGTAAAAGAAACAGAAACTATCATAAGTGCAGGTAATATTACGACTGCTGCGAGTATTTGTACAGAGAAATCGCTGCTTGAAGAAATATCAGAGACTCTGGAACATAACAGACGATGCACTTCGACCGAACAGATATTATCACCAAAAGATAATACGAAACCAACAGTCGTCGACGAGAAAATTAAGGAGAGTATGTCAGACGAACCCGACAGAAAAGATATGAGCGAAACAAAAAAGAACGGTATCGTCAGAAAGTCACCATTGATAAAAACTCAAGAGAGACCAAAGGTGAATCTAAGTAGGTCAGAGTTTAAGTTCTGTAAGATTAACATTGAGAGAAATGAGAGCAGCAATGTTGACTCAGCTGTTAGCACGTTGAATTCGACCGCAAATAGTTCCTTTGCGTCTGACGATGAAAGTTTTAACGGCCGGACTGATTCGGACAATGACGACAGCGGTCACTTCTCCGAGAGCCATAAATGCGAGGAGACCGTTAAAATAAAGGTATTCAACGAAGATAAAAATGTCAAGTTATCGCCAATCGAACGGCTTAGGAAAGTTGATGGTCAACATAATGGCGGTTATTCTACATTCCAGAGTCCAATCAATGACTTGCCTCCTATTCTATCAAAACCACCGGACAATGTTTTCTCCGCGAAAGCCAGTCGAGAACTGGCTGGCGAGCCCGACGGTAGGGCTGATCCTGACGAGAGTACGGAAGCTCCCGCTCTTCCCAAGAGCCCCGTCCCCACGCTAGACCCGCGCCCATCATTTTTGCACGGCATGATATCTGATATAATGCCTGCACACAAACCCGTTCTGCCAGAAAAACCTAAGCTTCTTGTCAAACCAGTTATAAAACAGTCTACTAAAAAAACTAACGCAACACATCAAATGTCTTTGCATTCGCAGCATACGACAAATAACGATGACGAAAGCGTTTTGAAATGTGAAGAAAATAGTGGTGAAATTGCCGATAGGTTCGAGGATAAATCGGAAACATTGTACTACGCTCAACCAGTGCTTACTAAACAGGACAGTGACTCGTCGCTTAGCAGTCTGTGCAAGCGCAAGGCGCCCACCCCACCGTCAACGCCAACGGTAGATGAATACCCCAATATTTACCAAAGGAATGCACATGGTTTTATGAAGTCAGACTCACCAGTGGTTCGAGAGATGGAAAAAAGAGAAAGAGCTACAATGTCTGCTACACCCAAAGCGAAAACTACAGAGGAGATTGATGTGAAAAAAGGAGAAATAGCTCCAGAACCAGCACCACGGAGGAACATTTCACTATCACATGACAATTTGTTGTTAGATGAGAAACGTAAAGGAAAATTGAAATTCTCAATCAAGAAGCTACTTAGGATAGGGTCATCAAAAGAATTGGATAAAAAGGAGTTAACTGTTCCCACAGTTACAAAAGTGACGAGTAAAAGTGAAGATATCTTCGATTTGACCCCGAAACCCAAGCCTCGTCTCGTCATTATCCACCCTTTGGACATCAACGGTAGCGTTGAGGTTGTGAAATCAAATTGTGAAATTTCGGAATTGCGACGTCTGAGTCACGATGATGTGTCGTCGATTTACAGCGGAATTAGTTCCGCAACGGACCCTGAGCCTCCTAAAGTGCTGAATAAGCCACCGCCACCACCGAGACAGCTTAGTGATGATAAAGCCATAGCAAACGTTCCAAAGCCTGCTAGACCACCTCCTCCGAAGTCTGTGGCTTTACAGAAAAAACAAAAGACACAAACGTGGACAGCCTCTACTACCAAAGCGGACAACATTTATGCAAACCTTGGTAAGATTCCAACCATTTACTATTCTGACAAAATTATTATGACCTTTATATTCCGCATCATTATGAATGTTAATGGGCATATAATTAATCCTTTATTCATAGATTTGCTTGAATATGTAAATTAATACAATTTTTGATGTGTTTTTCAGGAGAAATCAGATCAGCACTTGCCCCGAGGAAACCTGAACGAACCGCGAGCATGCGAGAAAGGGAAGCTCATCTGGAACTTCCCAAACGCAGAACACCTATCGACGATGATAAAGACGAACTAGACGATGGTCCACAAGAACTCGTCCAAGCTACAAATGAGACCGTCATTCATAGCTACGACGACGTTTACAACAGTGCAAAATACGAGGAGGAAAATAGTGATTCTGCCAAGAACAGTGACAGCGATTATGAATACGTACACCACGCTCGATCAAGCTCCCCCGAGTGCGATGCCAAACCCAGAGAAACAGAAAGCAGAACGGAAATCAGGAAAGAAGTTGTTGAAGCTGTGAACTACAACAACAGTGTATTCAACAGATCGTCCCTACCTTATTGCGGAAGCGAAACAGAGTCAGAAATATATTCCCCGTACAGCTTCTACAGTTCGAACGATAACATGGACAGTCCGAGCAATGAGGACTACTCCAATGACATGACTCCGAAAACTACCACCAACAAACTCCGAGTCAGGAAAGGCAGGAGTATAGTTCACAGGAATTTGGAGGATAACTACGGAGCGGTTGTGATCGCGAATCACGAAGCACTCGCTCAGGTCTTGGAACAGGTAATTTGTGCTCATTATACTGTCTGGATAGATTTACTGTAAATCGTGATATCGTTTGCGCAATATCTGCTAATGCAATATTGACAAACACTGAGTTAGCCAAGTTTATAGCTCGGAACTGTTTTGAGGCCCCTATTTACTAAGAGTACTACCTACATAAAAAGGTAAAATGCTAAAGTTAGATTATGTTTAATGTACATTTAACTACGTGACTCCAACCAATATCTTGGTAATCAACGCAGTTACTTGACTCAAGGTAGATACGTAATCTTTAGGCCATTATTAATCCTAACGAAGGAAGCAACTTACACTAGTTGTCTAGAAGAGATTTAAGCGATTTATTTATTTTATTTTATTTAATCTAACGATGAAACTGCCATTTTATATTTATAATTTTTCTTTATTTTTCGACCTAATAACTTATCTACCAATCTATGTACAAAGAAGCATGTCTATCTACATGATAAGCTATAAAACTATTGCCAAAGCATGTAGAACATATCCGAGCAGCCAACACCGACATTAAGGTTAACCTACACGACAAAATACCCATCAATATAACCAAATGTCTCAAAATTTCAGGTCCAACAAAGCGCAACCATGCAATCATCACTCCGAGGACTGAAAGCTTGCACCAACCTCCGCTGGTCGGACTTCTGTGTCCAATCTTCGAACCTCGTCCGCGCTGGGAAGCGGATCTTCCACCCGGCAGTCTGGGCATCCAGTCAGGGTTCAGTCCATGTGACCCTGATGATGTATAAAGAGCAGATGGCGTCTCAGATGGTTTGCCAGCAGTCAGCGCCGACGCTGAGCCTGCATGCTGTCACGGAGTTCTGTGATCTGGTGCCGAAAGCTACCTTTGGGGAGGAGGGGGAGGATCTAGTGCAAGGTATTTTATATGCTATAAAATAAATAAAAAAACATCGTGAAATTAGACAACAATACCAATAGCAAATAATCAGCTTTTGGTGCCTGAAAGCGCTCGTAGAGTAGATCGCCTGGTCCTTTTAGTTTGATGAACTGGATCGTAGGACTATATGGCACAGTCAACATTCGGATGGGTGCACAGAATCGTTCATTTGTGAATGTCACTAGACACTAAACGCTTTCAAGGGTAGAATCTATAGGTAGGTACTTCCATACTAATATTATAAAGAGATGAAGTTTGTATATTTGTTTGTAGGTACTGGTAATCTCAGAAACTATTATGAAAACTATATCACTGATAGAAAGTTACACTATTCCTGAATGCTACGAGTATATTATTTTGATAAAAAATACTCTCCTAAATAGTTACATTCTACCCGGGCAAAGCCCGGGCGATTCAGCTATTACTAAGTTATATATATATATATATAAATATAATAAACTATATACTAGTAGGCATGACTGTCCATTTTTTCGTGCACTTTACTACGTACCTTGACACTTATTGGTATGTAAACCAGTTCTGCGAATAAGGCCCGTGGTTCACCAATAATTAACATGGTAATACGAGTGTAAATAAATCTAATTACTGATTTATTGTGTCAATGATAAGTTCATGGCAAAACTAGTTAGTTACCCTAGAAGGAGCAATCATGCCACATTCACTTTATTGCCATACGAACGTAGGTATACAAGATCAGAGCAATTACCATAGATTAGTATGATTCACATTATCAAAGGTTAACTGGAACAGAATGCTTGCTAGCATTAAGTTCGCCTATGTACAGATGTATTAATTTTTGATCGATTAAAATTTTCAATCAATCAATCACATAGGTACTAAAACTAAACAATAAATTAAAACTACTCGAACTATACCAAACAGCTACAAAAAATTTTATAGTTATCCGGTATTCTTGCTCTAACCAATTTATAAACGGTGATGGAAAACTTTTCCAGTATAATAGAAACTGACGTTTTAACTGCACGATAATGAATACCTAGGTCTTTACCGTAAGAAAATTGCTCGGCTCTGTACGTGTTTAAAGTCACCAAAGTTTAGAGGCGCAATCTTAGAGGTTAATAGATTTCGGCGTTCCTTTTATCAACCACTAAAAGTTTTAGTCAAGTAGTTTGAAAACCACTCACCATTTTCATCTTTTTCAGCCACGATTGTAGTGTTAGCCCACGCACAAGTAGACACCATCCAATCCTACGGTGAAAGCCTCCACTCCTCAGAATCCGAAGGCCTGACAAAGGAGCACCAACTAGTCCAAACAGAACAGATCCACGAAGCGATATTCATGATGCTGCAGATCATTAATGGACTGAAATGTCTTCAAGCGAGAGGGGTCGAGGATATTCCGGAGAGTCTGACCACTTTTATTTCGTTGAAGGATGTTCATACCCAGAATTCACCGCCGGCTGATGATAGACTCAGTTCGTTATCTGCTCCGAAGACGAATTGTTATGGACGGCTGTGTATCTTGCAAGGGTGAGATAATTAACTTGTCGAGAGAATGTAGTAATGTTAGAGACTTCGTTAGTCTGTCCTTCCTGTCTCTCTTCTGTCGCTTTTCTAAGTACTTTGGGACAGTAGGCTGAGCCTGAAACACTTTTAAAACTGAATATTTTAATCATTTAAGCAAAAAAAATACTTGTACAAATTAAATAGTTGATAGACCATCTTACCTCTTAAAAACACAAAATGGGCTTGTTTGATTTAGTTCAATATAATAAGCAAGTAATTTCTTTTCTAGGGGATCATATTGCTTTTAAATCATAATGCTATTTTAGGGGCAGGAAATGTCACTCTCGTTCTCAAAAATCACCTCTAACCAAAGCGCCCTTTCTTTGTGATAACCGAAACCAAGTTTCTTGTAATAAGAAACCTACTTATTTTTGCCACCAGTCAACTCTCTAATCCCCCTTTAAAATAATATAGCTAGCATCATACCATCCTAAAAACCCTCACGTTATTTTCGTCTTTAATTACTGATTTAAAAGGGTATTTATTTGTTAATTTATTTTTATTTGTTATCCCGACGTTTCGAGTGTGTTGTTTAAGAGTCGGTTAACATTTTTGCGCGAATATCGAAGATTTTAGACGCCTAATTTACCATCTTAAGTAAAACTCTGACATTGTTGAATGAATACATTTAGAAAATAGAACAATTTTTTGTATCTTTTAATAATGTAGCACATTTACAAAAACTTATTTGTTGGACTTGGACAGAGTCAAGTTTGAAAAATATTATTTTCGTTTTTATTGTGGTCTATATTGAATAAATACATGATTAATTCATATTAGTTTTATCACATGCTATTTTCCTTTCCAGATTAAGCGACGAGATCAAATGCAAGAAATCCACAGATGAGATCCACAACTCCCTCTGCCAAGCTGCCATAAAAGCCTCAGAAATTCTCCTCCCCGGGGAGAAACTGACGCCTCTATTAAAAGATATCCTTAAAGAAGAGCGGGCTATATCGTTAAACCAAGCGAAATCGATCCTAGAGTTTATGTTATGGGGTCCGCTGGATGTCGTTCAAGGGGTACCAACAGAGGACAGAGAGTTGAGTTTACAAAGATGGTTGGATCTTGAAAGAGCAACAGTTCTACATGGCTTAGTCAGGACTAGAGTACAGCTAAATGTTTTTGAACAATTACATCTGATGTTCTTAGTTCGATCGACGGCTAAAGCTATGTGCGATGCGTCGGTTTTGCTTGAGAAGGCGAATGTGTATTGAGCTTTACTTTAGTTTTGGAATGCGTGTAAATTATTTTTTTATTTGTAGTTAATATCAGTCAAAGTATCTTAAAGTTTAAGATAGATCTTGCTTTAACACAAAGACTCAACATAATTGTTTTTTTTTACTATAAACGAAATATGTGAGATTTTAAATTCGTTAATATTCCGTTCCGTATAAATATTGTCCACAACCATTAAAGATTCAAAAGTTAAAATAATTATAAGGAAACAAGACTTCTGATTATAAATCTATAAATAAATGTTTTTGAGCAGTTTTTCTGCCCCAGATTATTAATTGTCATATCCAAATTATAAAATGGTAACATTATCGCATATATTCAAGATTCTTAGCATAAGATTTTACTTAGAAACGCACATAGATATTTTACTGCGAAGAACTTCAAACTGTAAAATATACCTGTCTCTTTCATTCTTATTACAGATGAGAAGGACAGCCTACGTTTGATATAACAGTAAAATTAGGTGCCAAAATCATATAGAACTGATACCTACTCATCGTATATAAGCCCTTATGTAATTAAGTAAATGTACATTGAAGTGTAATTTATATCCACGAGCTCTTGCGGTGAGTTCAAATAATTATTCTCTTTTTAAGAACTTTATCGAATAAAAATATTAATTAACATATCCCTTTGTTTTATTTACCTAATTATTATAACTAGAAAAAGTACGTGCGCATTTACATGTACCTACTTAAATGATGCAACATCGTGTGGAAGCAATTAAGAGGTTAAGAGGAGCTCGAAGGACTGACGGCCGTTGGGGCAGAAAAGTTCTAGAATGGAGACTGCGCACTGGAAAGCGTAGAATGGCCCCCACTAGGTGGAAAGACGACCTGATAAAGGTTGCTGGGAGCCGTTGGGTGCAGAACGCACAAGACCGGTCGCTCTGGAAATCTATGGGGAAGGCCTATGCTCAGCAGTGCACGTCCAATGGTTAATATTATGATGATGATGAAGTTAAGAAGAAGATACAAGTGCTGGGTACGCTAACTCTGTATAAAATCCTCCTTTTACCAGTGGTTCCACCATCATATCCCACTAGTGGGTTTACGGGTAATTTATTTCAACCGTAATCCACTAAATCATAATTATAAATTGAAACACATATCATTTTAAAACAACTTCAAAAGCTTAAACTAGATGGCGTTACTGAAAATATAAACAATAGAATAATTCTAATACTTTATTGTCTGGCTTGCAATAAGTTAACATTGTGTGCTTATTTTAAACACTAGTAATTAAAATTAAATTAATTCAAGATCTTAATATCCAAAAAAACTTAAAATTAATCAATATCAACAACAGATTATAAATGGCACAAACTATTGGAACAAAATAATACGAGCTTACTTAACTATACTGAGATTTATGGTGTTCTTACTCGGACAATTAAAATTGCTCCAATATCAGACAATATTTTGATTATGAATTATGCTAGATCTATGGCCGGACAACGTGGCAGTATTGACGAGCGTTATCAACATATTGCCGTGACAATATTACTCATTTAAAAGTCCCATAAGTATCATAAAATTTAAAGAAATGCCCCATTACGAATTTCATAATATGAAGCAATTAACAGAAACTAAACAATACGAAAAAGCAAACGAGTGATTATAAAAAAACAATTGCTACAATATTCAGATATATATAGGTAAACGACACATGGAAAGTTGTAAAATTTTAGTCCCTTTTTCAATGAGAATCGTATCGTTAGCGGTTAACTACGTTTATAGGAACCGGCCATAAGTTTACTCCGTTCTATTGCTCTACTATATCACCGACAAACATTGCTAAAAATTGCCCGTGTAAAGAAAAATTGTGCAATCAAAAATTGTGTAATATGCTTAAATAAATGTATTTTCTTTCTTTCTTTAAAACTATTAAAATAAATGTCTTTTGTATTAGTAAACGACGTAGCACAATAAAAATAGAATTTACTCGTAGAAAAGCATACTAGACTAAAACAAGAAAGCTTAGCCAAAAAATATAAAAAAATGATGTTTTAAAAATGCAATTAATTGACAAAAGTAGAATTGTAAAATCAACAATATTCGAGTTAGATTTATTTTTGACGCTTACGTAACCTAATTTTCTGGAAGACTACTTCTATTGACAAGACGTACAATAACAGAAAGGTGTAGATTTTTTATATTTCATTGAATATATATTTTTAGGGTTCACTTACACGAGCGTCAAAAGTGGAAATATTAAAAAAATTTGCAAAATGTGAAATAACGGAATGTAAACAGTTAAAATAGTTAGACAGAATGCACAATTAAAAAAAAACATCAAAAAATAAATTTTAGACAATATTTTAACAGATCTTAATATACAAAAAGCCAATAAAAAGTAAAATGACTTTTGTTCAACAATTTAACAAATATAATCACAGAATTCAAATACAAAAACCTGATTATTAATTACGTCTTGAGATTTGATTCAATCATTTTACCAGGCGATTTTTTAAAACAGTGGAGTTGTTTTTAGTTTAAGTTTTATTGTTATGTGTCTTTAAAATAGAATAACATTATTTAAAATTATATAATTAAATGCCTGATAAAATAAATGAATTCAACAACTAACCTATATCTATGTTTACCACAAAAATAGATAAGGTGTTAACATTTATGAATCAAGTTTTTTTCTATTTCAGATTTTGTAAAGTCATGACGTTGCATAAAAGCTTAGAATACTTTCGTGATTGATTTCAATCATTATTATAAATACGGGATTTATCACGTACCGTCTTATCCGTGTTTCAACCGACAATATTTCAGTTCAATTGACATTAGAATAAGAATAAGTTTATTTAACAACTTAGGAATACAAAGTGCATTGCATTGTGTACAAACGAACAATGGCTAATTCATATAATAAACAGTATAAATAATGTAAGCACTAAGGTTTCGGAACATACCTCCCGTGCTAGTTAAAAACTGTGTTACGGCGAGGTAGCTCTTCACTCCCCATGAAGGGCAAACACTTATTTTTACCTTGTAATCATAAATAGAGTAAATGGCTTGAAGAGTATCCTCATTGTCGGTCGAAACACCGATAAGGCGGTACGTGATAAATCCCGTATTTATAATAATGATTGCATAAAAGCTTTCCAAGATCATATTAAATCCGTGTTGCTAATAGATGGTTTGTTTTTTATATTATTTGAAATGTCAGAAATGACATTGACCTCCAAATCAGCTTGGGCAAATCGGCGTTCTATGTATGTTTGTTTGTTTGTTTGACCGAGGATAACTTTCGAAGCGTTGATCCGATCATCGTGAAATTTTGTATATAGGTTGGTAGTGATGGCACAATTCTGGTGTGATTAAATGAGTTAAAACTGTGGGGGGTGTTCTTGAGATATTGGGGTTCAAGAGGGGTAAAAAAAACAAAATGGAAAGTCTTCATTCAGGTCTTTTTAGTTTAAACCTTGTAGTTTTAAGTTATTAGACATAGTAAAAACTGAAATTTGACAAAATTCACAGGGTAAACCAGTGACCCCAGTGCTGAAATTTAGTATGCGTGTAGCTTTAATGACACAAATATAGGGAAATTATGAAATCCAGAATAACTGCAATTTCTACCCCAAAACAAAACAATTTACATGAACTCCCGTTACCGGTAATTTGAATGAAACTGTAGGTCAAGTAATTTGGTTTTAAAATTCATTGCACTATTTTGATAGTCCAGAAATACAGATTTTTTTTTTGTTTTTTTGGAATACTCGCGAGATCTCAGTTCGGGGGCGAACCACTAGTTAATTTATAACATAAAAAAACCTAACGACCTACTGCGAACCCGGCACACTGGAACAATTTTTATGTTATTCTAAAAACTCCTAATTCGTTTTAATGTAATTTTTTTTCTGTTTCAAAACATCCATATTTATTTTAGTGGCAAATCTATATAACTCCTAGTTTCAATTATTTGTAAGTCTTAAGTTAAAATACCGAATTGTTCATTTACAATCCCTTGTTAAAGTACACATACTGCGGCGGCTTTCCGTCAGTGTTTTTAACGATTTCGTCGTAATTCTCCTTCTCAAATCTCTTGATTGTGTCGATAGATAGTTTGCTGAAAACACACGGCTAAATTTAAACTGTATTTCTAACAACATAAGTTTAAATTTAAAATTAAGTCTTTCCGTTTCTTTTCCGGAATATTTTAATCTAATAACAGTCTTTATAGTATCGTAACAATAAAAAAAACTTACCATCTTTGAGGGAATATCGCGCAGGCAGTCGGCACCATGAACGTCAAACTGTAAATAAACAATTATGTGTTTAGAAGTATTACTACACCTTTTTCATCATCATAATATATTATAGGCCATAGGACGTCGAAGTGGGGGCGGGGGGAGGAGGGGCGGTCCTACACTGCGCTGTCTCCACTGAAGAACCTTTCTGCCCCAACTAATCCTCTGGTCTATAATCCGACAACAGTCCTAGTAATGAGAACATTTCATAATTTAATAACGACCCGCCGCAGCTTCACATGGATTATTTTATTGAGTATAGATCATACTAGATGGGAGAGCAAGGCAGAAGACCGTGACTCTTGGAGGAAGTCCGTCGCCAGCAGAGTAGTCGCTCATGACAATGCCTGGCTCGAACATCTAGCGCATAAGCGGCCGCTAAGACATGAACGTCTGCAGAACCATCTACAGGGGTCGTATTTACATGTTAAAAGTGCGGTCGTGGCTGCCGCTCCAAAATAGGTCTCTTTAGCCATGAAAGAAAGTACCTAAACTATCCAACCTGACGCTTACTTAAATCATCTTCTATAGACGGAAAGGCCCATGATGATGAGTACAGTCAGCTATATTTGAGAATTGGATTACAATGTATGGCAAATCGGCGTTGTATGTATGTATGTAAGTATGTATATATATGTATGTATGTAAGTATGTATATATATGTATGTATGTAAGTATATATGTATGTATGTAAGTATGTATATATGTATGTTTGTTTCTCCGAGGATAATTTTCGAAACGTTAATCCGATCATCGTGAAATTTGATACATAGGTAGGTAGTTATGGCACAATTTTAATGCGACTAAATGAGCTAAAAATGTTGGGGGGTTGTTGAGATATTGGGGTTCAAGAGGGGTAAAAAAAATAAAGAGACTATTAGATCAAGTAGGACGTCAAATGAAAGGATTTCATAGTACATTTCAACCCTGCTTTTATTTTAATATTTATAGTTTTTGAGTCATTAGCCATAATAAAAACAAAACTTTGATAAAATTCACAGGATACACCAGTGACCCCACAAAGCTGAAATTTGGTATGCGTATAGCTTTAGCGACACAAATATAGGCAAAAGTCTGAAATCCAGAATAACTGCATTTTGTACCCCAAAAAAGAGTAACCACTTAATATGAAATTCCGTTACCTGTAATTTGAATGAAACTGTAGGTCAAGTAAGTTGATTGTTTTTTCGTGAGACTATTTTGATAGTCAGAGATTACGAATAACATATTTTTGTTTTTACGGGAGACTCGCGCGCGAGATCTCAGTTCGGGGCGAACCACTAGTACTATAAATTCGAAAGTTTATTATTATTATAAGCTTAGTATAATCTAAATTGAAACTTGTGTAGTATAAATAAATGGAAAACAAAGAATGAATACTTACAACATGCCTACAATAACGGTTTGTATGCCGACGTGCGCCCATTTTATTCTCCGCATGAAGGGCTTCGGTTCGATGCGTTCCATTATCATTGGGAGAAGCAACATTCCCGGAGCACACATTACTATCCTGAAATAGTAAAAATATAGGTAAATACATATGAAAATTAAATTAAATTTATTTGCTAGAAAGTGTAATCTAACACGTACATATATATATAAGATATAATCTTCTAATATATAAAAATCTCGTGTCACAGTTTTAGAGGCCGCACTCCTCCGAAACGGGTAGACAAATTTTAATGATTTTATTTTTAATATATTTGGTAGGTATGGGAATAGGTTGTGAACTATTTTTCACCCTCCTACCCCCACCCCTATTTTTTAATTGCGATTTTTGTATATCCATATATTTTGACCGTCGTTCATTGACGTAAAGGCATTTAGATGAAGTGTCGCGTCACTTTGACAAGAGTGTTTTATATAGTTTTTATCCTGAAGTTCAGTAACTTCAGGATAAAAACACAAATGAAAGGTTTTTAAGCAACAAAACATTTCCATTGTATAAATATTCATCACTCACTGAAAGTTGATCACAGTTAGTTCGATACCTGATGCGTAAATACGATTTACGGCCCTAGAAATAGAATGAGACTCATTGCATTCTTAAATGACTACAATCTCCGTGAGAAATCCTTATTTCTAATTAATAATGGAACTGGCCATCTTCATAACAATGCTTCAATTAAATACAATCTCCATAACAAATCGTTATTGCTATACGGAATTCTAAACCGAACCAGACCGGTTGTGAATAAAAAAAATGGACAGCGGGAGTCCGACTTAAAAACATGGCATTGACATAATCATCATTATCATTGACATAATACATGAATATTACCTAGAGGTGACAACTTGCGATATCCCTTTGACCGGCGCGAGTTGTGACTTTCCGATCACTTTACCATTCTCATCAGTTACGTCTAAGCCTGAAATTACAAAAAAAAATGAAAATGAAAAATTATTTTTACTAAATTTAAAAAACCCTTTAACAAACGTTTCTTAGATATGTCAGTTTTCGCTAACAAACCTAATAACATTAACTTTCTATTAAAGGTCATAGCAGACATATCAACTCGGAAAGGGATCGTCACCGTATCGCCTTTTGCCTCGTCGTCAACCAAGCGTCAACCTAACGGAAGCACGTAATCAAATCGGATCAGCAGCTCCTTGGCTACGGCTAGGCGGCACCAGTTTCACCGCTCGGGTGCGGAGACGTAAGCGCACCGCAGTCCGGAGGCGAGCCGATTACGTTACAATTCCGATTAGTATGCGTTGCAGTAGGGAGTTTCATACAAAGTACACTGAACGGCTCGAGCTGATACGGTATCGATCCCTTTCCGAGTTGATATGTGTGCTATGACCTTAAAAAACCGCATCCAAATCGGACCATCCGTTTGGGAGCTATCATACCACAGACAGACAGACACACAGACATACGCGTCAAATGTATATCACCCCTCTTTTTTGCAACGGGGGATATAAATATTGCTAATGTTCGTGTGACCTCCGTGACGCAGCAGTGGACGAATAGCCGACTGAGACGCAGGAGGTTATTGGTTCGATTCCCGCCGCATAACAAATGTTTGCATTATCGACAGATATTTGTTCCAGGACTAGGTGTTTTTCTATACTACGTGTTTTGTTTTGTTATATACGACATTAAATGAAAACACGGATAGGGTTAATGGCTAGTATTGTTGTAAAATTGTTTTTTTCAAATTCATTAACATAGAATATTTTAAACTTTCAAGCAACAGGTTTATATTAAAAATTATTTATCATAAATGTATCGATTACTGGTTAAATACTCAAGCTACCGGTATCAAACCCACCTCTAAATCAGTTAATACTATTCCGGATGTATGTTTTAAATTAATGTCGTACATAACAATACAGGTTTTATATTAAAGCAAATGTATAAGTATTCTAACAGCTATCAGGTTGCCATAGTATACAAGCTTGGCTTATCCATACTGATATTATAAATTCAAATATAACTCTGCTCTGTCTGTTTGTTTGTTACGTTTTCAAGACTAAACGGCTGGACCGATTTCGATGAAATTTGGTATAAAGATAGATTATGATCCGGATTGGGTATTATTTTTACCCGACAGCGCAGAAGGAGAATTATGTTTTTATTAACATACCACGCGTGCGAAGCCGCAGGCGACAGCTAGTAAATAATAATATGAACTTACCTAATATAATTTCATTTTGCCGCATCAATGGAATGTTAACCCAGTTAGCGGCTGCCACAGCCACGAATGGGACGAATCTCTGAAATTAATAAAGTAGCCTTGTTTCTTGCCTCTATTTCCTGGCTTGATCGCGAAGGGTCCTTGTCATTTTAATGAATAATAAAATTTTGATTTGATTTGAGACATAACATACCGCCAAAATAGGGTTAGTCGCGCGTTTCTGTATCCCGTACTTGAAGACTAGGGCAGCGCCCATCGCCGCCGACGTGGCGGACACGTAGGCGGCGCCCATCTGCTTGGTCGTCAGCGGCGAGTTCGCGTTGCGGTTCGTGTAGTTCACCAACGCGTTGAACGATTGGTTCACCCATTGCCAGAATACTACTGCTGTTGCTGTTCTGAAAAATTATTATGCTGTTTAAATGGTAAATATTGCTTTCTGGTTGGACCCTGGCTCAAGAGGAGTTCTCGTAGAGTTCCTTGTGGCTCGCCCGGGGAAGTGCTACCATCATACCTATTTCTGCCGCCAAGCAACACTGCTGTGTTTCGGTTTGCCGGTGATATTTTTTTTTATTTTAAAAATATTTCACACTGCGCTATCTAGCCCCAAACTAAGCAGAGCTTGTATTATGGGAACCAGATAAGTGTTAGAATACTTATACACATTTTTTTTTAATCAACACTTATAATATATAGAGAAACAAGCAGACCCGGAACAAATATTATTAAATCATGCAAACATTTGTTCCGCCGCGGGAATCGAACCCGCTTCACCAATATTTATTTTATAAGACTAATGAAATTCTACTTTTAATCTTGGCAGCAACACAATAATGAACAGGTCAACTACCTAACTGCATTTAATTTATACAATGTGTCATGTTATGTGCGACATGAAAACACGGGCAGGGCTAATGACCAGTATTGTTGTAAAATTGTTTTTTTACATATTCGTTAAATCCTAAAAATATCTTCAAATAGCCTATATACTAGTGGTTCGCACAAAATAATATTAATTGCAATCTTTGAATATCAAAATTTTAAATTGGTTACCCTTTTTGGGGTATAAATTGCAGTTATTCTGGATTTCAGACTTTTCCCTGTGTCATTAAAGCTACATGCATACTAAATTTCAGCACTGTGGGGTCACTGGTGTACCCTGTGAATTTCGTTTAAGTTCATTTTTCATTATGGGTAATAACTTAAAAATTACAAGGTTTAAACCAAAAATTAAATGTATAATTAAATTAATTAGTGGTTGAAATGTACTCATGAAAACCTTTCATTAGATGTGCCACTTGACCGGATAGTCCCATTTTGTTTTTTTTTTTACCACCCTTGAACCCCAATATCTCAACAACCCCCCAACATTTTAGCTCATTTAATCACACCAGAATTGAGCCATCACTACCAATCTCTATACCAAATTTCACGATGATCGGATCAACGCTTCGAAAGTTATCCTTGGTTGATTTGTTGAAGTTGATTTGGAGATTTCGCTTCGCTCAAACAAAAATAGTTAAACAAATCATATTTATTCATCATGTAAGTAGATAACTATTATAATGACTAGGCGGCATTTGATGTTTAAAAATTGTTTATTGGAAATATTTCGATTACTGGATAAATACTCTAGCTACCGGTTTAAACCCACCTCTAAAATTTGCAGATACGATTACAAATACGATAATGTGTGTTAAATTAATGTCGTACATAACAAAACAGGTTGTATATTTCCATATTAGCTGACCCATCCCCGCTTCGCACAGATAGAATAGAAATAGAATAGAATAATGCTTTATTGTACACCAGGAATACTTACAAAAACTTAATTTTATGCTAAATAAAATTAAGTTTTTGACAACAAAAAAAAAATGCTAAATATAGTACAATGGGCGGCCTTATCGCTGAAAGAGGTTTCTTCCAGGCAACCTTTGTCAAAATAAAATTATAATTACCTGTACCACTGCAACATAGCACCAGTCACAAGACAGCCGCCTGGCATTTGGAAGGACATGCGCCCGAAGACATTCTGCAGCTCTCCGCTGTCAGGGTGGAAGGCTGACTCATACAGCTGTTTAGCTCGGATCAATTGTTCCATCTTTGTGTCTTTTGGCTCTTGCCCTACTCTGAAAAATAATTACAATATTTTTTAAGCCCACTTCTCGTTAGGGGGAAAGCGAGGTGATTCATTTCACGACTCAAAGCGCCATTTACTCCATCCCAGTTTTTCATCTGCTCAATGACCAACGTTACAGTTAGTAAATTAACAAGAGGTGTTGCATTGCTTATTTCTAATTGTATTTTTTTAAGCTTTATCCAACACTTACTGGAAATTCTAAGATATTTAAAAGCATCTTAAATTCTAAGCCGAATGGAACTTTAAAAAACTTAAAAACTAAATTAAAATTATAACTAATAAAATTGAATTAAAATTAGATATAGGTACTGTAATAATAATTGGCAACAGCTTAGTTTGGTAGATGGGGCTCCAACTAAGAGTATTGTACGATAAAGTAATACAGAATTTCAAATTTTTTATTTTTCATAAGGTAAATATTCTAAGTCTAAGACTTACTTGTACTTCAAGTACAGGTCTTTAGCTTCATACAGCTGTTTCTCTGGTACCAGTGACAGCAAGGGATTAGAGATGAAAGCAAAATGTCTCCACCGGCCTACAAATGTGCTTTGATCCCATAGAGGCTGGGTGATGTCTATTCTCTTCTCGGAAGCCATTATCTGAGAACAGTTGGTAATTTATTTTTATTTCAAAGTGTTGTCTGACACTCATTAAAAAAACCCTCACTCTGAGACAGGGTCTCCAAGTCTGTTAGTATTTCTCTATGCTTTGAGACATAGAATAGATCCAGTTTATTGTACCCCATAGAGCTTAACAGTCAAATATAGAACAATGTTAATCTAAGTTAAACAATGGTGGTCTTAGCATTGTGTAGCGAGGAGTGATCTGTCTACCCATCTACTGAAAAGTTTGCTACTCCTAAAAACTACAGATCCTGCAGGATAAAAGACCATCCTTGGTCCATGTGGAAGTCACTCAACCATCTCCAGACACAAGTGAGTCTCTGCAAGCTCAATATGAGTAAATGGGGATACATTGAAGAAGTGGCAATTAGTTCTTCAAGCGGTACAGGCCCTCAGGCAAAGCTCAGTCACAGTCTAAGCTGCCCATTGCACCCTAATTCTTGCACTCTGATTGAAACTTGATAACAGATATCACTGTTGCAGTGGCCTATATAAATGTAAAAGCCATGTTGAATCCCATTTTTTTACTACCTATGCAAAGCCAGAGGAGGTCAGCAAATCCATACATAAATTACAATTAAATTAATAAGATTGTTAAGTCCTCATTATGCAGACCTTTTGGGACATGGCACTTACGAGTATGTAGCAACTAAAAAAAGTTAGTTGGAGCTTTAGTTTGAGACTTATTCGAAAAGTAGCTAGATAACCACATAAATTCCTTCTAGAAACACATATAGATTCAGTATCTAGGTACACAGAATGAATCTGTGTTGTTCAGGCAACAATAAATCTAAAAATGTTGAAGTACCTAACAATTATTATTAAACTTTAAAGTGGAAAGAAAACACTATAACCATGCAGATATTATTAGAGTCAGGTACAAACAACTAATTAACAATCAAAAGACCTTGAGACAACACTCACTCAGGCAAGATTCGCATCACAATAATTCAGAAAATTAAAATAAAACAGCAAGAACAGTTATGTAAGTATCCTGCAAAGTTAATAGCAGAAAGTGATTACATGTATTATAAGTTTGAATTATTTGAACTTACGTGGTTACTGATTTACTACGAACAAAAATCAGCAAGGTTTGTATTGTTTTTGAGTTTAAAATCGCAAAAACTGATAATAACGCAACGCAACCACGAACGACCCAGCTCGATGCAAATGGGTTGGAAACTGTTGGAATTAGAAATGGGGGAATGTCACAAAAACCAGCTGTGCCGTGCCGATGCCGAATGCCGATGGAAGCACAGACCACTGATGTAGGACCTACTACGTAGATCGAAGTGCCGAATGAAATGTCAAACGAAAATAAAGCTGCGGCCATACACATCATCATCTATCCACACTATAAAATAGGAATGGAATGTTGTAGATTCGGATGGATTTTAGTTCAATTAAATTCAATTTATTAGACCGTTTCACTGTCTATCGTAGACATTTCACTGTATTTTATGTATTCACGTGACCGTATTCCGAATAGTGACTATATAATAGTGAATAGTTCCGAATAGTAACTGTTTAACAGAATAATACTGTAGGTATACTACTGTACTATTTATTAAACTGTACTGTACCGTTGCTATAAGTAATAAACTGTAATATTTATTAAATTGATAATGAATAGTTCCGAATAGTGACCGTATTTCACTCTGTTTTTGTTATCACTATTCTTTCACGTTATACGTTTTTAGTATTCAACGCTAGATTTAGATTACTTGTCCCGTCCTAGTAGTTGTCCCTCTATAGAGTGGGCGGTAGGGGCCCCGCCAGCCCGAACCCGGCAGACATTCGTTTGAAAGCTGTGTTTGTACAGCTTGGCAAAAAAGAGTAGAAAATCCGGAGGCCGCCACTGTGCTGCTCTTATGGCAACCCGCTGTGACCGTATAGCGTACGCGTACCAACCTATAGTCTTGATACTTTTGTTACTATTTTTTTGTACATATAGTTTATTTATTAAAATCAGTAAATATCATTTAATTAAACAATAATTTATTACCTAAAAATAAATATATTATGCTAGTAGGTAATACTGTGTTTTTAAAATTTTCTCTCTATTTTTTTCTAGGATTAAAATAAGACGCAGATACAATGTTATTGTAATTAATCTAATATATTTTCCTCCAAATATTCCACCCCCTCCATTTCATCCGAGTCTTGGCTAGAGTTAGCCGCATATTCGTCTAAATCATTCTCCGATTCAGAGGAACTACTATCGTCTTCGAGGTTTATTATAATTCGCTCCATGTCTTCGTACATAGTTAGTTCCCGCTCGTAATAATCTTTTTCTATTTTGATTACATGCTGGCATGAATTCTTCCAATCTTCCTCCGTAATTGATTGGAATGCGCGCTCAGCTGCTTCCTATAAAGACGAAACATTTTAATTAAACCTTTATCAACATTAAAAGTAAAACATCAATATAATCTCTCTCAATATCATACTTTAATAAGCCAAACTGTACCTTTATGTCGATCGAGCCTACATTTTGGGCTGCAATTTTATGTTTCGCTATTCCCCAAATCAGCTCAATAGGATTCAGATCACAGTGGTAAGGTGGAAGTCTTACCACTGTATGTCCATGTTCTCCTAACAGCTCGTCTATTTCAAATTTCGGCTCGGGCTTGTGCCGTTTGACCAGCATCAAAAGCTGTGGCTTTTTCAACGACACATCAAATGGAATTCCATTTTTGAATAACCATTCCTTTATATCGGCTACTTTAGTAGCAGAGGTAGGCGCTTTGTTCAATACCACGGAATGATACGGCGCATTATCCATTACCACAATAGATGCAGGTGGTAAATTTGGAATCAACCTATCTTCAACCCATTTTTGAAAATTGGTTTTATTTATTTCCGAATGGTAGTCGGCATTTTTATTTGTTCCAGTAAATATGAGCAAAGCATTAGGAATAAACCCTTTTTCACTGCCAGCATGAACAATAATATAGCGTTTACCCTTTGAAACATTCTGCTTTACTCCACTTACATCAATCGACTGCCAGCACTTTTTTAATTTATACGATTGGTGAACGTAGCTTTCATCGAGGTAAACTATGGGCTTTCTAAGCTCTTCGGGCAAATTTCTATTGCTGATAATTTTATTCAAATACGCTGCCCGTTTCGCTGCTATATTCGGCCGTTCAATTAATGCACTTCTTTCTGACTGACATCTTTTATATTTGAATCCTAGGGCGATAAGTATTTTCCGTAAATGCTCACGGCTTCCGTCATATCCCAAATCTTCTCTTACTACTGGCAGTAAGTTTCGTAAGGTTGGTACCTGAAAATAAAATAACTATGTAAAAATTTTAAATTTGAAAGTTGCAGTGACGTGTCAAACGAATGAACACTGCTAGTACGTATTATTTATTCAGTTAAATTTTAATACCAATAATAATAATGATAAATGTACCTGTTTTCTCACAGTGTAAAAAAATTGAACTTTTTGTCTGATGGCACATAAGTCAAAGTTATCCAACTGTTTTTTAGGACGACCTTTTCTATTTTTTCCGGGTGTAGAAAATACGCCTTTGTTTCGATCTCCTTCCAGCACGACTCTTCTTACAGTGCTTACTGATTTACCTGAGGTGAATAAATAAATATACAAACAAAATATTAATAAAAATACATTTTTGGTAAATTTCTAATTGTAATGATTTTCATTCAACAATAAAGTTATGTAGAAATCGAATTTAAAGGTTATTGGGCATTTTGTTCGGACATATGACCCACGGCGCACAAAAACGAAACAGGGCTAGGTATGTAGTTAAATGTATATGTTACTTAATGGTATGGGTCGCATTATTGCAGGATATGGGAGAACCGCAAAAAAAATTTTTTTAATTAATATTATAGCATTTTTAAAATAATTATTATAGCATTTTTAAATTATTATTATAGCATTTTTATAATGAACTAAGTAAAAACTATTGGCCTGACTGTAAAAATACTTTGTAAAACAGTTGTTTTGAACAATTTCCAGGAATACGAAAATAAAATCCATTTTGCGGTAATAATATTTTTATTCTGCATTATCAAAATCTATAGTTAATTCATCTAAAAAGGCTGCAGGCGCGTCTATCACGTCTTGATGCCTGGCCCATGACAGAAAGTATACGACGCTTACAACATGTGCACAGCTTCCGACAGTGCGACGGCCGTGTATACACGAGCAGTAATACTGTTGGATGCTATTTCTTCCAATATGGGTAGGATCTACTAAAATATAGGTGTAGTACTGCTTTGCACGGACGTGTCGTGACTGTATTCTGCCTCTTATCAATATCTTATTTTCAATCATTTCTTGGTGCCGGTATAGTTCGATAGTGTATACACCATCCTCACGCATGTGCTCGTGGCAATACGATCTTGCGATTCTCAAGTGGTATGATCCCAACGTAAACAATATTAATTCGTCAAATGTAAGCCGAGGAAAGTCATCAAAATCCGGATCATTGCCATCGAGTCGCAAAAACGCTACTCTCTGCCTGTTTAAATTATGGTTAATCACATATTCTGCCATCTCATTGGGTTCATTCATTCGTTCATTTATAATTCTTATGAATTGTTTCGCATACATATGGTCCTCATATGGATGGCGAGTAGCATTAATTATGGCCGCAGTTATTTTGAAGTCGACCATCATGTTTCTCATGGCAACGTTAAAATATACATGGCGGAAGATTTTAAAATCTTTCTTGAATCTGCCGTTAATGGTTTCCACTACCCACCGGATCATTGTTATTAATCTAGATTTATTAGCATCTAGTGTCGTCAGTTGTTCTCCTCTTACTCTTGTAGGCGGCATGTGAGGATTATACCCGCATTCCTCAATTTTATCAATCGAATCCCGAAATCCACGATCCAATATAAAAACATCATTAACTCTCAAGAACCCATGAATCGGAGAATCTTCTTGCATCAGGTCACGCATAATGCTTGCGTCCGAAGTAGTCGCAGTGTAAGGCCCCGTAACATCTACTATGTAGCCGTCGGTACATACTATAAGGAAGGGTTTTACTAAGTTCCGAAACTTATGAAGACTGTAAGTTTTGCGCTGGAAAAGGAAATTCGAACTCTTTTGTAGATAAATATATGTTCCATCACATACGAGAATGGCCGCCGGTTCATTATAGTTACCACCAAAAAAATGGCTTGGAATTGCAAGATTCTTGGCCACCACATCTTCCCTAGTAATATGATTTAAGCCCAAATGCTGTGGAACAAAATCATTACTTAAGCATTCTCTTGCTATCGCCAACTTCCTTTCTAGGGTTCTCCTCGACATATTGAATTTAGTGGCTAATCGCTCATCTGGTTCACCGGTTCTTATTTTTGTTAAAAAAATTCCAAGAACTGTGGCAGGATGAACTGATCGATCACCCAGTGAAGGCGTTTGGTTCAAAATAACATTAAATTGATATTTTGTTAGTCCCGTCCAAAAGTGAAATTCATTGTCCTCTATTTCTTCAATATTTTCGAAATCAAGGTTGCTTCTTTGTTCGATACCCCATTTATATAAATTCATCATACCAACAACATGAGTACTGTCAAAGTTTTCGTGGGATGTAGTGTTGAGCAAGTCTACCCAATCATTCCTCATAAAATGAGCATTGCAAACCCGAGCTAATTCTGGTATATAAAAATTGTGATTGTGTAAGAGTTGGAACTTAGCATATAGTGGAACATTATGGGCCACTACATTTCTACAGTTTGTAAAAATACAATGTCTCGCTGTATTCGATGCTCGCTTATATCCTCTAGGCGTAACAAAACTAGGCTGCAATTGTACTTGATCTTGCACTGGTTGCTCTTCAACTGGCTGATCTTGTACTGGTATATTTTGTACTTGTTCATTTTGTACGGGTTGATTCCGTAAACGACGATCTAACCTTGACCAACAAGCATGGCACATGGCCCGTGAGCCATTAAAAGTAATCTGAAACAATTGAAAAAAATATATATATATTCCTCCATTTATCAAGAAGTAAAATGAGCCATTACATTGAGCAAAGCAACATTTGTACAATCAAGAGCACGCGACGAGTCATACACATACGATGACAGTGTAGTGTACTTACCTCACGTGGTATTATTTCTTGCAATAATAAATCTACAAGATCCCTTTGTCTTTCCAAAAAGAGAACTGTCAATATGTGTTTTCGTCGACGTAAAACAGATCGATTACACGACACGCAACTATTTTGTCTTTCCATGTTAATGTAAACCAATCGTCAAGCAAAATCAGGGGTCCATAAAACACGCTCAAGTAATCAATAAAATGCAAAAATCGGAAACACGAGTTTAAACGCACAGATCGAAACGAAGGATGACGTACGACTGCGGGGCGGTCAGAGCGGGTGGGGCGCAGGCGGCGCGTCGCACGCGCACTTCGATACCTTACTGTTATTTTCTACCTGTCGAAAGTGCGAGCGAGAGAGACATACAATCTGTTATGCGATACAAACATTTTTCTTATGCTTGTACATACATTTTCACAATGCTGACAGTAAAATCTTTAGTTTTTAGTCTAATAGAATTATAGTTAGACTCACATACATACTGTTACATAACATTTTTCCTCCAGCAGATACATAAAAAAAATTTACATATTTAGAAAAGTGGAATTGAATACTTTACTTTAAAAGTGATTTGAACACTGTGCGCGAAAAAAAAAAGTGGGTCAAAACCGCCCAATGATCTTTAGGTACATATTGCAAAGTACGCCACTCAAGTATCAACACTGATCTGTCGCACTATACCAAAGTAATGTTAGACAAAATGTAAACATAACCTATGTGCTCGATGATTATTGTTCAAAATTCCACTTATTTCGTATGCAAGCTATTCAAAACAGAATAGCATTCATCAATTTACACTTAATTCATCTAAAAACAACAATACAAACAGTTACATACCTGTCATATCAGCGGTTCTTTGGTAAACATCGTTGAGATCGGTAAGAATGGTTTTGGCCTCTTTTTCTGCCAAACATCGCCTATAAACCTTATAAATAATTTGTCTGCCAGCACTTCGGATGGTTTTATTCATTTTTAAGTTAGTTTTATCACGCTTTTATGGCACAAATTATAAATTGTATAAACTTCCGAACTTTGTTTACTTCAAACAATTCAAACGTCATCATTTTTTAAATGTTGCCAGCAAACAAAAAAATTAGTTCCGTTTCTACTCATTTTTGCCAAACTGTACGTTGTTGAAAGCTTCTCTTTTGCCATGGCAACACAAATATTGTGTCAGCTTTGTCTATGCATACATGTATGTTATGATCCCATAGAGAAATAGGTACCTACTAATCAAATCATGAATCATGATCCATAAAAACATGGCGGCTGTCGCTGCAACAGCCGATATGACGATTCAGAAGAATTCTCAGATTTTAGTCCATGTGGAAGAAGCTCTTGCTGATTTAATTGTTGTATCTTATTGTGCTGATGATAAAAAGTTTCAAGGTGTGCTGTTAGACTCCAATAAAGGGTAGGTTCTGTAGCTAAAACGATGTGTTACAGTATCGATTGCTTGAGGGGAACCCCTGTTTTTCAGCACATACCATTGTATTTTTCAGTAACTTGCCTTTTGGAGTGTACAATCTTCACCCGGCGTTCGCAAGGCAGGCCGCACCGGGCGATACCAATGATGATAAATTACATTCCGCTAGTCAAAGGTTCCTCTACGAAGACCCTGATTACCAATGTAAACTTGCCCAGAAAAAAAAGCCTGGGCCGAGAAGTAAGCCTCAGCCGCGTCAAAAGATGACCGTGCGACTGCGTCCGAGGAAAGTACTGTGTTCAAACTGCAAAGGCATCTGTAATGAGAATAATGAGAATGTAGACGTGTCCAAGAAACGGAAGCTCGATTCCGATGAAGAGGCCCCTCGGGAGTCTGATTCATCGAGGAATCTGCATGACCAAAAAAAGTATTTGATGGCTGGTGGCATGCTCATTCCCAAGCTCTCGCGGCTCCATCCGAGCGAGATCACGAGCGCTATAAAAGGCGTGTCTATAAATTCCAATAAAGTCAGTGATAAACGTGATGATGAAAGTGTGACGCCAGAACTAGCTTTCGTCAGTGTCTCCGATGGAGACAATGCTAACCATAATACAAAGAATGATGATACAGCATACAACACAATGTTTTCAAGTGCGCGGACACTCAAAATATGTTTTGGTGCAGGCGAGGGCACAGTGGTAAAAATACCGCCACTTTCAAGCGATTTTAACGAAGATTCTGGTGTCTCTTGTGATATGAATAATCCTGAATCAAAAGCAGCTAAGAAAGCTTTGAAAAAAGCTAAAAAACAGGCGAAGAAAAACAGTGTACTTAATAAGAGTATGGGTCAATCACCAAAACATATTGGGGCATTATCTCCCCGTAATGTTGCAGATACCCCAATGGTGGATCCATTGGAGAAACAACACAAGCACAGAGTAAAACACAAAAAGAAGTATAGAGCTGCTAAAAAACGAGATGAGAATTCTGGCAAAGACAGTGGACCAATTGATTACTTCAGTGATATTAAAGAGCACTGTTTGAATCAGAAACTGTCAATTAGCTTGCGACGATTGAGTAGCAATTCTATTGAACAGCAGGATGAAGTAAATCAAAATTTAGGTGAAGGAATGCTGATGCCTGATAGTACTGAAGAGGTAGGTTATAAGTTAGGAGTCCTTTATTTATAAGCAGTAAAATGTAAGCTTACCATGAGGGATGATATGAGAATACTAGATCTTTAGTACATAATGAGATCTGACTATTTATTGACCTAGATTTTATTTTGTACTAGTATCTGCCTGCATCTTAGCACATGTGATATGACACAAAAAAGTAGCCTATTTTTAAACCAGGTCTTTAATTATATAGGTATGTGTACGTAACACTGTATGTATGTACATCTATATACCAAATTTCATCATAATCGGTTCAGCTATTACGATGTGAAAGTGTAACAAATGAATTAACAAAAACACTTGCATTTATAATATTACTAGCATGATTTCGTATTTTTGACAATATTTTGACTACTTTTGAGTACTCTGTAATGTTGATTATTATAATTTTTTGGAGATTTTCAAAAAATTATAATAATCAACATTTTGAATTTCCTAAAACATTCCCTTATAAGGTGTATGAATTTTGAAAAAATCACAACAGATAAAAAATTTGTTATTCCTTCAACTAGCAATGAGTAAGTACCCATTAATTTTGGTAATTTATTTTCCAGAGCATAAACCAGGGACCATATAAAGAGATGAAACAGGGAATTACGGGAGCACAGAAGAATGAATCTCAAATGGCCGACCCCCTTGGTCCATCATACCAAATAGGAAGCCCATCTACCTTGGCCAGTCCAACCCACTTACTGACCAGTCCAGTCCACTTACTGGCTAGCCCAACCCACTCACTGGCCAGTCCATCGACCTTGGCTCTATCTCCAAGGTCCGTAGACGTGTTCTCGTAATGTGATCCCCGAATTTATTCAAACAGATGTGATATTCGTTTTTACTCATGCACAAAATAGAGTCTTTTACATAAACAGCTGTAAAATATATTCGTTTTCAAAGATGTAGATATTTTGTATAAATTTTCATTCATCTCGGTTTTGTTATTGTGTATTTTTTTACAATGGAAACAATCTTTACTTTTTTAATCAGTTATGCAAAATACAGCTGTTTACGTAATAGACTAAGGTTCAAACTCATTTGCTATGCTTACGTGATAAGTGTGTCATAACCACGAGAGAAAGATCACTATCGTCGTTCAATAGAAAACGTGTGCTATCTTATCAAGCTAAGAAGAAGGCGGTCTTTATGCAAAAGTTTTAAGAATGTGGTCTTCTGGTGGCCAAAAACTCTTAGACCAGGTTAACCACTAGTTGTGCTCTATGTGAGTAAACTTAGTGGTCATACTTGATGTCAAATTTTTTTTTATGCCATCAACAATAACTACATCACTATATCAAATGCCTTTAGGCAGCTTAAAACTCCAAGACTGCTTGCTAATACAAACTTACTTCAGTTAATCCCTTCCTTTAGGTAGGTATGTGGTTATGAGTTTGGACCTCCCTAGGTTAATTAAACAGAACATTCTTACAAATAGTGTTTATTGTTAGCATAAAGATGATTAAGGTTTACTGGGTGTTTGTTTATGAATGCTCAGGATTGTAATCTTTGAAAAGTTGTGAATGTGCAATAAAGAGGCCATAGTGTTGAATCTTGCTTGTACAGTCAAAATGTAAAAAGTTTAAATAAGTGCTCTCATATTGGCAAGCTTTACAATGACAATCTCTCAAGTTATGCTACTTGTTTCTGACTGTACCCAATGTTTAAGTAGGTGTTGGACCATTTACTATTAATTCTCTTAAAATATTGGTGTTTTATAAAAAATGCTTCTTTCTTTCCCCATTATTAGCCCCGTGGGTCCATTGAAACAAACTTAAACTTTATACATAACTAGCGGCCCGTCCCGGCTTCGCACGGGTGAACATTTATTTTTTAAACTCTTTATGACAATTTTTTTTACACCTTATTGAAGTTTTAGTAGGGATCCCTAATTTTCTCTGGTAATAAATATAGCCTATGTTACTCAGGGATAATGTAGCATTCTAATGGTGAAAGAATTTTGAAATCGGACCAGTAGTTTTTGATTTTATTCATTACAAACATACAAATCTTTCCTCTTTTTAAAATTATTATTATTAGTTAATAATTATACTTCGTTACGATAAATTTTTGTTAACTGTAAGAAATACATGTAAAATAAAAACCTCCCTAGTATATTTTGGTCCCCCAGGGCAACTAAAAAGGGGTAAAAGGAAGTAGTGATAAAAAATATGTGGTTGATGTCAATGACATGTATTTTAAAAATTTTTTAAATTGTAATTATGTAGGTATGTGTTTACAGTAGGAGCTTTTATGATGTGAAAAAGTAGTACTTAATATTTCTGTTTCATCAGAATCCATTTTTGATTTGTGATTTGTATGATATTCGATAATTTACGATTTTGTTACTGATTTATAAATCATTCCTGTTTATGTTTAGATTTTAAAATTTCAAAAGTATGTTGTAAACACTCAGAATAAATGTGCAATCATGAATCAACACCATTTTCTAAATGATCTAGGATTTATCAATGTTTCTTCAAAGGAAACCTCATAATTTTGTTTAGTAATTTGAGAAAAACTATTTTATTGTTAAGTTTGTTTTATTTCAGATTTATTATTATAAAGTACCTATGTAACTTTATTTACAAAGGTTTCTTAAGTTTATATTCATCTACATGTTTTCTGCTGTACACTAAAGTGCATCTAAATATGTTTTCTGCTTTAATGTATGTACACTAACACTTATAAATTATTGTGAGAAAAAATAATCTTATAGGTAAAGGTAGGTATCTCAAATATTCTAAAGTTAGTCTTATTTTTATAAGGTGTTCATTATGATTACCAAATAATTTTCAATGGCCTAAATTCTTTACAGGTATTTTATCTTGATTTAACTGATCTAGACATTTTCTGTCTAAAATTGCGCGCTACTTATTAATGTCAAAACCAAACATTTTTTATTATGGGCAATCATAAGGATCATTTTAAACATCACAATTTGAGTATACCTAAAGAAGATGGCGCAATTTCAGATTGAAACGCTTTACTACTTACGAACTAAGGTTCTGCAATTTTAGAAGAATATATATGTAATTCTGCCAAAGATGTGTATGATCTTTGCATAGATGTTCACAATATATGCATTATATTATTGTATGTTAAGTGTTGGGACAGTGTGGTGTAAACTGCTATACGATGTAGCGTAGCCACGACAGGACGATTTATATGTGTGGCTCGCCTAATTGTTGTACGGAAATGTATTTTTAAAATATAAACTATTCAGAATATTTTTTGTTTTATTTATAGTAATAATCCAGTCAGGTAAAAGTACTTTTAATAATATATTTTTCACACCATCTGCTCGACAAAGTCAAATTATATGTCATGTAAACCACACCGAAAGCAGGTGATTAAATCTCTACGAAGATTTTTCCTTTAAAGAAACCCACACAATAAGAACTTATTCGTAAATCGAACTCTGCACAGAATGCACCAACCTAGATTTGGTTTTTATTGTCTCACAGAAAGTGTGAAAAGTAGAGTATTCTCCTTTATGGATAAAGCTGTCTGCCTCTTGTGCGTGCTTATATCCCTCTGCACTCAGGATTCTAGTAATTCCCTCGCTCCGCTCGTGAGTTAACTCTAGAATCCTTCGTTACGTTCGGGATTCATTATAGCGCCCGTGACCCAAAACACTGCTTTATCCCCTCGTATATACTATTGTCTATGTCCAATTATGTAAGTACCTATTTAAAAAATTCAAAAGAAAAGGTAGAGCTATTTAAATATCGAACTAACTAACAGATCTGTAGATTTCTCGTGATCACTGCCAGGCAGGCGTGTGACTCTGAGACATTAGCTGGCTGCAATGCATATGCGATGACTCAGGGACTCTCAGACATGTCGCTTCAATCCACCAATTCAATCCTCAGACTACAGAAAGTATTTTGAAATCGTAGAGCCCTCTTGGATCCAGGATCTCGGACACGGCCTAGATGGCCGAGATGTATTTAGTTAATAAATAAATAAATAAATATTGTAGGGCATTTCACACAGTGCTATCTAGCCCCAAACTAAGCAGAGCTTGTACTATGGGAACCAGATAACTGATAGAATACTTATATACTTTTTTTTTGTAAATACATACTTATAATATATAGAAAAACACCCAGACACGGAACAAATATCTGTAGATCATGCAAACATTTGTTCCGCGGCGGGAATTGAACCCGCTACCTCCTGCGTCTCAGCTGGCTATACGCCCACTGCGCCACGGAGGCAGTCAAGTTAGTAGTCTATGTATTTTTTATTTTTTTTCTGATGAACTAAACTCGCTGTTGGTCTCTGAGGCCGTGACAGCTTAACCGAACTTTTGGCGAGCGCAGATGGCGCCCAGCCCAGTAAGTTATTTAGGCAACTAGCGCAAGGGCACCACTTAGGTACGAGCCTCGGCTTGGGCTGTTGCCGGGGTGTGGATAGGAGAGAAACGCCCGGGTACATGTCTGTACCTCGTATAGGCGGCGACTGAAGGGACTCGTCGACCTCGCCGGCGAGGTCGGTGTTTCTGTGAAGTGTTTGCTCTGTCTGATATAGATGACTCAGCTTCCGCATTAGCGGAGGTGATTTCGTCATCCGGGTCTCCGAGAACGTGTCTCGGACGACGGAGGATTTTATTAGTTTATGTATATTACATACCATAGTATTTATATTCTCTTTGATACTACCAAAACAGTCGCATTTTTTTAGGCAGGCAGCACCGAAAATTAAGAACGTCAAAGCTATCAACTAGCGATGGAACGTTTCACAAGTAGCATGTGAAAAATCATTTTAAGCATCTGCGACTTTCGTTCGCATAACCTGCTAAAAATAATTCATATGAAATCGCTTCGGGTTTCATCGTTCGCAGTTCGTAGTCATTCGGATATGCTAAAATCGCAGATGAGTCGCGTCGTTCGCTCTTAGTGGACGGGACTCGGGAGCTCGGCAGGACTCGTTGAGTGTTTTCGTAAATAGCAGGTCATTCGTTTTTCTTCGGAAGACTTCGGTTGGTTTCGTGTCGTGCACTGCTAGGCCTACCTACTTATGATAAGACACAAGCGTGCGTGCGAGAGAGAGCGCAATATAATAGATAACTACAAAAAAATACGTGGCGTACCACCATCTATTAAGTCTATGAAGAATCTTTGTTTACAAATAGAGCCACGAAATAAACCAATTGGAATTTGTTTTGGTTTCATATGAAAATATTTTTCTTTATAATTAGACTTAATATCATCCCGATCCGATTTTCAATTTATCTCTTTTCGTTCGTTTTAGATTATCTCTTTTCGTTATTTTGTTTGTTCGTAAGAAATATATGTACTCATATAATATATAGAAAAAGGCATATTGCATTTTAACTAACCCTTTTGCCATACCTATCGATGCCGTGGAGCTCTAACTTCATTAGGCGGCACTGTCAGTCACTTCAGACAGTAGCACAGCACACAACGTCGATAACATCACTCAGTAGAGTCAGTAAAAGTTCTAGCAAGAAACTAGCGACTAGAACTAGCAAGAAAGAACAGCGAAAAATCATTGCCTGTGATTTTTCTTATGTGAAATAGAAATAGCAAGTGTGACATCATAATGAAAAATCACTGCCTGTGATTTTTCGCAGGTGAAATAGCAGTGAAAAAAATAATCATTTCATCATATGAATATGAATTAAAAATAGGAATCATTTCCATGCCTACTACCAACCAAAAATCAAGGTAAACTTACCGTTGACATCAAATCCTTCATTAATTACTGACAAACGACAGTGACATTTCTGTTTGAATATTTTGAATCGTGTTTGAAAACATTTACATATTCTGTTTTGTTTGGAGTTCTTGAATTCTGAAAAAAATCGTTGAAAGCTGTACATAATCTATTGTACTAAAGAGATGAATTAATTTGCAGAAAAATGAAACGCACCTACAAATCTAAAAAAGGAACTGGCGGGGCCTTGGACCACCGAGATGTTATTCTAAACGCTGACGAGAAAAGTTCGGCTTTTGACGCATTTTATATTCAAAATATAAAGCAAACTAAGCGCGAACTATCGTGTATTGGATCATCCGACGTTTACGGTGCTGATTCCAAGAAGGTACGAAAACGAAAATACGTGAAAAGAATTGTGAAAGAGATTGAAAATGTACATCCCAGAGAGTCGATGTCTACGTCGACTTATCTGACCCCAGACAAGTCAATCCGCGTAAATAAAGTGTTAGATCCCTTTGATATGTTGCTGAACTCGTCATCGACTGGCCTGACTGCCAATATTGACGGTAAAAAAGATGTATTTGACCAACTTCTGCTGCAAAAGTAAGTAAAACTTAAGTCTTCTTGTTCATTCTACTTAGAAAACTTTCGGGGATTGCTTTAGAAACGGGCTGCACGTATAGGATTTTTTAAAGCGGGGGGGGGGAAGGTAGGCGTGTAGAGGGCTACCCCCTGGTACCCCCCTGCCAGGAGATGTAAAGTTTTCGATTCTAACCCCAAAATGTTGTCGTTTATTGGTAAACTTATAGCTAGTCAATTTTCGGTAGCTAACTTAAGGTTGCAACGGCTCCTCCACTTCAATGCCAGTCTCAATGCCATTGCGTAACAATGCGCAGGCACTCGCCTTTGCAGCTTCAGCTTACTACTCGCCTACGGTGACCAGCCTCAGCCGCTACGGTTCATACAGTGCCTGCACATTGTTACAGCTGGCAGAGGCTGCTGGATTATATGCAATATCAAAATGCCAAACTATGCACTAAAAAGGGGCGAAATATGCACAATCAAAAAACATTTGCAAATAGAATTTACGTTTATTATTAACACATTATAATTAAAAATTATTCACATTTATAGTTTTTTAAATATTATTAATATTTAATAAACTGTAAATTATTATTACATAAATAATAAACTTATTTATTATTATAATTCTTGTGACAGTAAACAATAATATATTTTTCCAGGTTTTCTGTAGTAAAATTGTGACATTTGTCACTTAATATTAATTTATAGGCTGAAAATGACGTTTCAACGTCTACTGACGTTACCGGACAGAACTTAAAATTTGGCGCCATTTCTGCAGAGACCTCTTCAGGCAGAGTTAGTCCGGTGCCGTTGATGAACGCGTCAATTTTCTTTATGCTTTCAAAACCGGGGTTTTTATACAAAACTACATTTAATTTGCCACGAACCTTCTGCGATAGTGAACTCGGAAGGGCGTCACTCTGTTCAATCATTTTTTCTATTATTTCCAAGGACTGGCACAGAGGAAGGTTTTAAGTTTCTAGTTTCTCAATTGCATCGGGTATATTGCTAAAATTTGTTGCAATAATAGCAATATTTTTTTTATTAAAGGATCCTTAAATACCAGCTGGCTTGAATTGATTGCAATGGCGTCTGATCTGTCAAATTTTCCGACAACTTCTTTTATAGCTTCGAAATTTTCAGCATAAAACAATACGACTTTCAACCAAGTTCCCTACCATGTTAATATTGGTTCTGGGGGTAGTGCTACGTTGTCGCCGGATTCAATGCGCTCGCCGAATGTGTGCGAGGCGGACGTGTCGACGGATGTGTCGACTACATAATACAACATGCCAAACACGTATATCTAACTATTGAAATAAGCACTATCAATGAAAAAGTACCAAAATATGCAAAAACCCTATAAAAATAGAATTATATGCATTTGCATGTTTGCATATAATCCGATGTCTAATAATAATAAAAAAAGTTCGCGTTTCCCTGCAGAAATAATGGTACCAAGGGGTAGGGAAAAGCAACCCTACATAACCCAACCCTCAGAAACCACAAATTCGTGCAGCCCGTTTCAAAAGCCCACCCGACTTTCGTGATTGATTTCAATCATTATTATAAATACGGGATTTATCACGTACCGTCTTATCGGTGTTTCGACCGACAATGTTTCGTTTTCATTTGTGAACCTTCATCAAGGAGAGTGCGATCAGCTCCGAATAACGTGTCGCTTCGCACTGATCCTTGTTTATTTGTTTATTAATGATCATGAGCATATCCTATCGCTTATATATAATATTATCATATGTTTTAGAGAAGGGAAAAAATACACAAGAAAGAAAATAACGGGAGTAAAGAAGATTAACTACTCAAGTGACGATTCTTCTAGTGAGTATAACACTTCTTTCTAAACCTGTTGCAATTTGATTATACATTATTATTATATCATATTGTGCTTTATGTAATATGTATTTTTTATATCATTATCATTTTAAACATTGTTGAAATCTGTGAAACAAAAGCAAATCTTTTTAATGTGATTTATAGAAATTAATTAATATTATTTGGTTATATACCAGCAGCATTATTGCTGATGTGTCTACATAGGTACTACTTTCAACACTTACTCAACTTAAAGTTGAGGCAGGACCTGTTTGGCCATGCGTGGCACGAGCGGGACTAGTTAGTACACCTACCTACTGGCTGGGTAGGTACCTATGTGTTCTACCCATGTTATAATAACTCATTCTACTGTGTTTTTCCTGTCTGTCTACTATTTTGTTTGTGATCCGTTCTGTGTTTCTTTGTATGTGTCAAATAAATATATTCTATTCTATTCTAACTTTTGTTTAATTTTTATTTCCAGGTTCTGATAAAGAAAATTCACATGACCCAAAATACAACACAACCGATATTAGAGCACATGAGCTTCTTGTTGAAAAAGAGTTAAACAACACTACAACATGCTTTGATGAATCAATCAATAAAATTTTCAACAACCTATCTCTGATCAACAACTTCAAACGAAAAACTGCAAACACTTCTTTCAATACTTCTTACAAATGTAGAAATAGGTTAATGAAGAATTGCCAGTCTCCTATTCTACAGAAATCACCTCTTTGTAGCACTCCTTATAAAGATAAATATAGAGGTAAATCTATTTACAATTTCTCGCCCATCTCAACAAGAGAAAGACCGAGTGGTAATGATGTGACCATAACGGAAGAAAATAATGAAAGTAATAATAGCATACTATTTATATGTAAAGAAAACGTTCCTGAAATATCTAAAGACCAGACACTCCCATCTTCTAAAATGCCCAGAGAAAATGTGGTAATAGAATCTAATAGTAATAATAAATCCTTAATTTATGAAAATGAAATATATCCTATAGAAGATGTATGTGAAACTGATTATTTAGAAAATGATCTAGAACTTAGAACTGATGGTGAATTAGTATCAACTGAGCAAAGTTTACTTCAAATAACAGAGGATAAACCTTTCCTAGGATTCTCAAATGATAAAGTAACATCTGTCTCAACCGATAAGAACTATTTATTGAGATGTTCTCAAGAACATACTTTACAAGATGAGTATCTTGATGAACATGGAAATTACAGGAACTCACAAGAAAACTCTAAACAAAATATAATACTTGAAAAAAAAAATTACGAAAGGGACAGAGCTATATCTTTAAATAACTTAATAGACGAATGTGGCTTCAATGATAACGAAAATAACCAATCTGTAGAAAACTCAGAAGTCAATGCTTCAATTGATGATGATTCTAGTTCCAATTCATCATTAAACTATCAAGATGATAATGAGTCTATGTATGATACTTGTAATAGTGAACAGAGTTTTTCAGAAGAAAATATAAATATAAAAGAGCCAACCGTAACTATTGAAAGAATGAGTAACTCTGTGTTCATAAAATACTATGAGAAAATGCTTATAGAGGTTGAAGACTCTTCAATAAGTGATTCTAGATTAACCGATAAAAGTCAAAGTGTTGCCGATGAAAGTCAAAGTTTTGTTGATCAAAATCAAAGCAATGTTGAGGGAGATCGATTTTATAATAATAAAAGTCAAAGTGTTGCTGATGAAAGTCAAAGTTTTGTGGATGAAAGTCAAAGTTTTGTTGATGAAAATCAAAGCAATGTTGATGGAGATCGATATAATAATAAAAAAAGTCAAACTGATGTTGATAAAAGATACAGTGTTGTTGATGAAATTCAAGATGAAGGTGACGGCTATTTAAATCAAGATACTATTGAAGAAGTAGATAATGCCAGCATCTACAACTGTTCACAATACAACCTATCAAATACCTCTAAAACCACCGAGTCAGATTCTGTAGAAACCGAACCAAATGAGATTATAATAACTGATTCTTCGACTACAGAAGATATAGAATCTGATGATGATACATGTGCAAATGAAGTTGAAGAATATGTTAGTTTTGTTACTACCAGAAGAAGAAATGAAATTATCAATGATTCCATGTTTATTTATGATAAATCTTATGCCAGTAGCAGTACTGATTGTGATAACACTGTGCTTATTAATAAAGATAGAGTAAGTTGCTTTGAAAAGTCTGATTCTGAACAGAATTTAAGCGTAAACAAAGCTGGACCTTCTGATGACAATGAGTTTGATGTATATTGTGATGGCCAAAATATTAAAGATAAAGATAGAGTATCTAGAATCACAACAAGAAAAAGCTCCATATTAACAAGACAACAGAGAGATAAAATTAATGCAGATTCTAGCATAATAAAAACTCAAAATATGAATGAAGAATTGTCTCCTAAACATGCTGTAAATGTTCCGGAAGATACAAGAACTTCTGTTACTACAAGAAAAAGTTCTAGGATGTTCAGGGATAGTATTATGACTGATAGATCTTTAGACACAGAAGTTAAGCAAAGTATTGTTCTCCAACCGGGAAAGAAATGGGAAAGATCTTTGAGTATCTACAGAAGAATGACAATGGCTGATCATTGTGATAAGTCTGTTCTAGAAGATGAAGGACAGAGGAAAGGAAGAAAATATAGGCAGAGTGTTATCAGCACCATGGAAATGCAAGGTAAAATCCTTTTTTGTTACCTAAACTAAATGCTTCTTTGTATAGCATTTTACATTGGTAAAAAATAGAAGTTTGGAACAGAAAATAAATAGTCCAACACTTTGATCCAAAGTTTCAGTGTAATGTCAGGTTTGTTTATTATTTCCAAAGAGAAAAATAATGAATTATCTGGTCCTAATTGTAATAAAAATTGTTCTATTGCAGATTCGCTACACAATGAATCTATCAATAGCAGAAGGAGTACTTTTATATCGAAACCTAGCAGACCAACTATTAGATTCGTGAAAGTGAGTAAAATCTTTGTAAAAAAGGTCAACAGAGATGCGGCATTAGAGTTAGAAATTAATTTGCTTAATTTATTCGGTTCAGGATTCAAATAACTCCAGGATAAGCCTAAACACCACGGAAGTATTCGACGATTTGAAGGGTGAGTAGAATTTAATCGGTGTGGTAGAAACTTTTGACCGCATGGTGGCAACACCGGATGCTGTAAAAACATGTCTTGTAATTTTCTACCACGCTTAAAATCTATCAAAATTGCGCGATTCGCGGAAGAAGACGCTGCTGCGTGGTCTTTGTCCGAGAATTTTATTTTATTTTTATTTAGTACAGCGCGTTACATACATTACCTTGTCGTAGTGTAATCGAAAACGCTGCTATAAGTAGTGGTTATTATTAGTGACAAAAACTGTAAATAAGTGTAACCTTGTGTTTAGAATCTGTAATTTACTGACTGCCATTATCCGTAACGGGATAATAGCTTGGTTCTACGCCTTTGTTCTGTAAAAAAGTGTCTAAAGCCAAGTGCATGCATCTTCCCCTGCAATACACAGGTCAGTTTACCCTCATATTTTGTTGGAAATGTGAGAAATCGGATGATGTTTAGTTGCGTCAATGATTACGCATTGGGGAAAGTTACTCAATCACTTCCTTGTAAGTGTCATGTTGTAATTTGTGCATGTTTTCGCAGGATTTTTGACCGAGGAGTGTGATGATACTGTTATTGAGTTATCAAAACTATCACTCGCTGACTCGGAGTTCGAAGTCACTGTGCTAGATAACTTCCATGAGACCTCGGGGCGTCTAGCGACAGCACGGGACTACGTCTTGCGTCGATGCAACCAGACGGACCCGATACTGTTCGATGAATGCTATCCAGAAACGTGAGTACTGACGTAACTTTGCCAAGTATGCTCCGCTGACTTTCATGAATATTAAAACTGTTTGCGGTTATGTAGGTCATGCAAATACCAAGATGGTGGGTAAATATTTGTTTTTCATCAGTAGATTATAAAAATACCACATGTTATATTGTAATATTGGTGCAAAGTTTACTGAAATGCCTCAAATGTGTTATAGCTGGAAATATGTTGATGTATGTTCGAGGAAGTTATCACTATAAACAATACCTTATGGCTGCCTTAGATGTTCAAGTAATTTGATCAAACAGGATGGTTCAAACAGTTTGATCAAATTGGCATGAATGTCCGTGGGAAAATTTGATCAAATTTAGTGAGTTTAATGAATTCTTAAATGGCTTTAAGAAATATGAATGTTTGTGTTATTATTTGAACAAAATTTTGATTAAATAAAATTTGAGTGTGTAACACACACACTCAATTTTTTTTTCGCGAAGTGGAGTGAGCGCTTAGTTATGTTTAAATGCGAAAATTCATCTCTTTTCATGAGCCACTTTTTACACCATACAATAATGTGTTTTGTCCTTTTGTGGGCCTGCAATGCAAACACTAAATCAACTATTGCCAAAGCGTCGTCTGTAGACATTTTTAAAGAAGCACAACATCTCTGCCTGCTTTGATACTGAAATGACACCGCTTCAAGCCTGCGCAAAGGCCTGCGTGGTCGCTTGAAAGATCATGCCAATTTGATCAAACTGTTTGATCAAATTACTTTAACATCTATGGCGACATTTATTCTCACATCCAAATGTACCAGGCTATTGTTTGTTTAACCAAAAATAACCTTTTGAAGTGTTGAATAATGCCAACATTCACCTAGGTAAAAAAATAAGTTGTGATACATTGCTCTAATTACCATAATAGGTCACAAACCTAAAATTAAAATAAAACATGATACCTACCCACATTCTGAGAAAAATGATAAGCCACAATATGGTTTCTAAGGAAAAAACTTGTCACCTCATTTACGATTTTCGTAAACATTTAGCTGGTCAATTATTTTTACCTAACCTTGTCTTAATAACTTAAAACAAAATTATGTAAGTATAGCCAATTGCCAACTAAGCTAATGTATGAATCATTGTTACCCAATAACTGGTCGACCCCATTGTTCTATGTACCAGCATTTACAAAAGTACTATCAACATTCTTGTAAGTACACTTTTACTGCCCTAAATTTTGACCACAACTGTATGAATAATTTGTTTTTATTCCGTGATTCAAAACAATGGGGTATTAGTTTGAAGTTTTTCTGTGTCTGTTTAAGACATTGTAGTCAGGTAGACTCAAATGGTGGACCACAGGAAAGTACCGGGATGAACCATTTTTTATGCATTTTTGTTTGAGATGAGAGGTTCTATGTTTTTTTTGGGAATTGGTACAACCAATTCAAAGGCTGTGGTTTGATTTTTTTTTATAATCCTCTGAATAACATAACTGTAACATGACCTACCCTGGTATAAAACAAGTAAATATCCTGTCTGTGTCACATTTACAAAGAAATCATCTGAAGGGGAAAATTTATATTAATATTCATCTACATTGCACACTTTTTGTTACTGAGAATATGGTTTACTTAATAGCAATAATTAAGGGTTTTCTCATATTACATTGCACTGCAATGTTATGATTATGAGTCGTATCTTATTGCAACTGCTGAGATGCAATTCAACCTTATGTCAGAAAAGAGGTGACGTTTGTGTGTTTGTTTGGATTTAGGTAGTAATCTCCAGGCCTACTACTACTAAAATCTCGGTTAAGCCTGTATATCAGTATCTAAAATAGTACCTAACCTAATTCTGATCTGCATTATAACCCGCATTTGGATGTATTGTGCATTATTAACACTCTACCAATCCTGACCCTATTGAAGCATTCTTTATGGCCCATGTTGTAAGAAAAAGAGTATTTTATGGTAATGCCATCTTCAGCTTTAAAATTTTCCAGACTGGCTATTCTTGAAAGGCGAGAGTGTTTTCAGGAAGTCTTGGAATTATGCCCAATAATTGTGAATCAAATCTATGGAGAAACCTTGGAGTTCTGCCCAAAAAATATTTTTCCCTGCGCACTTTGTAAAAACAAATGGGGTTTTCTTTAGTCATGAATTTTAATAGCAAATTTCTAGAAATATTTTAGTCTTTGTGATTCATGGAATGTAGGTTACTTACTAAGAATGGTTACACATTTCTTTGTTAAATGGTTTACCAAGACTGATATCGAAGGATCAACATTGTAAAGTTTAGACTAGAATCTACCTACAACTTTACTCGCGTGTACCAAGTTGAAAACCAGCTAGGTACCTACCTTTTTTTGATGTCGTTCACAAACGATTATCTATTCCAAATATGTTTCACATGTTTCTAAGCTGCAAACATCCACATATACTTTCGCATTTTCCAATGGATTGACAAGTCTGGTCCATTAAAATGTCTTGATAATTACTTTCAACTACTGCCCTACGCAGTTGAAGAATAAAACACGGACCTGTCGTTAACGTCATTCGTAGACTCAATCTAAACTCACCTATTATGCACAGTTTATCATTAAAAGCTGTATCTAGTCACGGTAATAAAACATTTGTACAACACATTTCCTGTTACATCATACCGAAAGATAACTTCACCAGTACGTCAACGCTTTGCTTTACCATTTCTCTACAGATTGTTTCGTAAAAAAAGACGCTAAGTAGATAAAATAACAGGTGTGAGGATGTTGATAGCTAGGAGATCTAGTATCTTTTATATCTAACTAGCTAACCCGCCGAACTTCATACCGCCTTGACATGTATATGACGCGGGCATGTACGTCACCCCGGTAGAATTGTCAAGCGGCCATCATTAGCTGCATCTATGTATGAGAAAATGAATTTTCTTCATAATTTCTTTTTGCGTGAATTTTTCCGATATTTTAATAGTTATTCTGCTATTCGGGGCGGAGACAAATCCAACAAATCATAGATCATCAAAATCGGTCCCGCCGTTCTTGAGTTATAAATGGTGTAACTAACCTGATTTTGTTTTATATGTATATATATATATGTATATAAGACGGAAACATAGAAGAAAGAAGTATATCACGAAATGAGAAAAAATCTGTGTTGCATGCATCATCTATCCTCCTATCCTCCCTAATTACCGTAATTCTCTATCGATAGTCTGACACGACAAATGGTCTTGAACAACCTCCACCTAAAACTTCCCCGCGACCTCTGTAAGTTCACCGATCGATCTGTGATGTAGGGGTCGTCCTATACAACCTTTCGATTGGCATTCCTCTTCAATTATTCTTCTTTTACTACCATGCTAATGTTGGATACTAAGAGGATATACTCGTAGGTACTGGGTAAGCCTGCTCCATCTAGGCATCTTATCCAAGGCACTACAGCAGCTGTGTGTTATTAACTTACTACAATGGTGCAACACCACCATCAAATCGTGAGCATCAGAAACTAAGAATTACCATAGTAATTGTTTTTGATACATTTTTGTTATTATTTTTATTTGTCTTAAAAATGATAGTTATCTTGTTTGTTTACTAGGGTCCTAAAGAACTGCCACAAGATCGGCGAAGGCGTGTACGGAGAAGTATTCCTGTGGCGCGGCAGAGATGGCCGAGCGCGGGTTATGAAGATAATCCCCATCGCTGGAACCGTCAAGGTCAACGGAGAAACGCAGAAGGACTTTCACGAGGTTATCTCGGAGATTGTGATTGCTATGTAAGTCCTATTCACATTCTATTAGGTAAAATTTAGTTTTACCGCGTTAAACTTGTTTTTGCTTAGTAATATTTGTTTTACCTCTGTAAAACTAATTTTGTTTTGGGTAAACCTAGATCTACCGTGGTAAATTTCGTTCTTGCAAGCTGCCAGAATGTTGATAAATGTCTTATATTTCACTACATGGTGGTTAAAACACTCAATTTAACATGTAAAAGATATAATTCATTGAATTGCTATATTCTTGACTCGTCTTCACTTTAGACCAGGACTTCCCAACCGGTGGGGCGCGCCCCCTTGCGGGGGGGCATGTTAATCTACCTACTCATTAATGTTCATGATTACACACTTATTTAGTTGCGCCACCTAGTCCCAATCGGGCGAACTTACTACCACTATTTGTTCGATCACTCATTGTAGGCGCACACAATATGAAACACCAAAGATGTGGTTTAATTTTCGTGCCAAATGAATGTCGTGGAAATGTAATTATGTGTTTTTATTGAAACAATGGAAAAAAAGTGGCACGAAAATATTTTTTATTATCAGGGGGCGCCAGACAAAAAAGATTGGGAAACCCTGCTCTAGACGTTATAAATATCGTAAAATTACAGTAATTTGATTAGATAAACTATCTACCTATCTCTTATAGTGTAAATTACGTGTCAATATTATATTAAAATCTACCTCGGCTCTATCCAGCGATTCTCGGAAATCACTGTAAAGTGAAATATTGGGAAATACATCAACAAACCATTTGCGTAGGTATTGCGAACGGGTTTCCCAGTTCATTATAATGTGCTACCATCCGTTTATCATTTCGTGTCGACACCATAATATAAATATTTCTGTTGATCCATAGTCAAATCAAATAGTCAATTTTTTTTTATTCATTAAAATCACAAGGATCACTTTGAAACGTCAATTTTACTGCCTGTTCCTTCGCGACCAAGCCAGGAAAGAAAGGCAAGAAACAAGGCGGGTTGTTTTTTTTAAATAATAAAGGTGATAAGCAAGTGAATGATAAGCAAGTGACTGATAAGCTTATAAAAATAAAGTATAGTTACTGGAAGAACAATATTTTAATCGTTCCTGAAGAGATTCAACATAAATCCATAAACATATTGATATGATTTACGAAGATTGTTTAGCTTTTGACTTAAAAAGTTTCTCAGTCCAAAGGTCGGTATTGATGCATCTATTAAAGTCCAAGTGAAGAGGCCGTAACCTCTTTACGGAATGGTGCATTGCCCTTAGGCCGTTGCTCCTCTAAACTCTTGAAATGTCTCAATGACGCGCTTATACGAGACCATTGACTTATGCGCTGTGCATTCACTCAAGGTGAAAATGAAAATACATTAGAAAATATTGTTGTTGAAAATAGACGTGATCCATCACTCTGAATCATATTGACATCATCATAACAGCTATCGTACCATGACGTTTATTGTTTTCAGTTTAGGTCTCCAATTGAATCGCAATAAGTCCCACCTGGTGGTACAGAAGGTGTTTTTGCAAAGTCAACTTTGCTTGATATTTTTAAATGACTTCTCGCTCGTTTTGAATCATCACTGCCTAAAATACCCACCCACAAATATTGGTGGACATTTCACACAGCGCTATCTAGCCCCAAATTAAGCAGAACTTGTACTATGGAAACCAGATAACTGATAAAATACTTTATTTTTTTTTTTATTTTTTTTTTATTTATTCATCACAGAATCAACAGCACTTGATATCAATGTATACAAACTCTTATAACTAATGCTTAATGCCAATAACAGATTCACATTTTATAGACATTTAAGAAATTAGAAATTAGACGCTTAGAGAAAAAGATTAAAAAACACAATACAAAATAATAATTGATTTTCAAGGAATTTAGTAATTTAGTAGGTACGCATTTGAAGAATGAAAGGGGAGGAGGGATGCTGTGTAAATGTGTATATTTGAGGGAGTGAGGGAGAGAGTGTAGTGTTTTGTGTAGTGTAGCTCTTTGAGTTTCAGAATATTTTATGGAACGTGCTATATATGATTAAGAACAGATATAACTTGTTTCTTAAAAGATGCCTTGCTATTAGAGAAGATGTCTATATCCGAAAAAACCTTATTGTAGCTATCTAGCGTGCGATAGATGATAGAGTTCTGGGCATAGTTGGTGTGACTGAAAGGAACATGAAAGAGGGTGGTGTGTCTAGTACGTTTAAAGGGCGTTTTGAATTGAAGAACTAGAGACGCTAATTCGGGACTATCAATTCTATTACTGCAAACGTCGTGTAAAAACAACATCTGCAGCAAAGAACGCCGATCCTTTAACGGCATGAGCTTATGAAACCTACACGATTCCTCGTAAGTCATGCCTCTTTTACAATGGGTGCGATAATTTAATGTTTTAATAAATTGGGATTGAATGCGCTCAATATCTTGCTCATATATTATGTATTGTGGGTTCCACATAGTGCAACAGCATTCCAAGACGCTACGGACATAAGAATAATAAAGAACTTTAATACATTCAGCGTCGGAGAACTGCCGACTAACACGTAAGACAAACCCTAGATTTCTGTAAGCTTTTGCAACCACTGCCGCGACTTGATCAGACATTAACATTTTCGAGTCAAAGATTACTCCAAGATCTCGTGTATTATTTTTATGTTTCAAAGGTATATTGTCTAATTCATATTGGTATGTTATTTTTTTAATTTTACGAGTGAATGAAATTTGGAAACATTTTGAAGAATTTACTCCAATTCTATTATCGCGATAGTAGTTACATAGCCGTTTAATATCATTTTGAAGCTTCTGAGAGTCTGCTTCAGTTTTTATAAAAGCGTAGATTTTGGTATCATCAGCGTACATGAGGAATTTGGCAAACTGAAAACAACTACCCACATCATACAGGTAGGCAGCGTAAAATAGGGGCCCTAAAATAGAGCCTTGAGGGACTCCAGAAGGAACATCTACAAGATCAGAACGGTGTCCAGCAACAACTACAGCCTGTGAACGATTACGTAGATAAGACTCTGTCCACCTCAGAAGATTACCACGAATTCCTAGCTCTTGGAGCTTACGAAGAAGGATCATGTGATCAACGCGATCAAACGCCTTCTCGAAATCAGTATATATTACGTCGATCTGAAAACCTTCATCCATTCCACGAAGAACGTCGTTGGCAAAAGTTGAGAGATTAGTATTAGTTGAGCGACCTTGCACAAAACCATGTTGTTCCGATGGAATGTGGCGAAATATGAGTGGGTAAATATGGCTATAAACAACCCTCTCCATTAATTTACTTAGAACATTGAGGATTGATATAGGTCGATAATTCGAAATAGCAGTCTTAGTACCTTTTTTATGTACGGGCACAATATTTGCAGTTTTCCAAATTTTGGGAAAATATCCTTCAAGGAAACATCTGTTAAAGATAACTTTTATAGGGATTGCTAGCGATTCTACACATTTTACAAAAAAGAATGGGGGTATTCCGTCACAACCAGCGCCCTTAGAACAATCTAAGCTTTTAAGGATTTTCTCTACATCTGTGACCGATAACCGATATCTTTATATACTTTTTTTTGTAAATACATACTTATAATATATAGAAAAACATCCAGACCCGGTACAAATATTTGTAGGTCATGCAAACATTTGTCTAGCGGCGGGAATCGAACCCGCTACCTTCTGCGTCATAGCCGGCTATACACCCACTGCGCCACGGAGGTCGTCATTGTTCGATTCTTGGCGTTAATTCTTGACATCCGAAAAGCCAGATAAATTAAATGTGCCTCGAAAATATTACATGCATCATCATAATTCACAGCCCGAGTTTATCCACTGCTGTGTAAATCCTAATTTTGTGCCATCCACCACGATCCTGTGCTAGTCTCACCCATCGACCGAGACACTGTCATCTCGCTGCCGGACATCCTACTTTTCAACAGCTACTCCCTCGGCCACCATTCGGGCTCGTGGCACTACTAGACATATCATTACTACGCTTAGCCATGTCTGCCCGACTCCATTTCTTACAGTTCTAAGATTCCTTAAACCTGGAGATTTCTTCCTTTAAGATGGATATCTAGTCGGGAGTTATAAGTTGAATATAAATTGATGGTGACATAATACCAACTGGCACTAATCCCATTTAATTAATCCAGTCTAGAATGAGGGTACCATGGTTTTCCTGTCCCCTAGATTGTATTCATGCCAGTAATCAAAGTCAAATATTTTTATTCATTAAAATCACAAGGATCACCTTGAAACGTCCATTTTACTGCCTGTTCCTTCGCGACCACCCAGGAAAGAAAGGCAAGAAACAAGGCTGGTTGTTTTTTTAATGATCCTTTTAGAATACATAACAATACAGAAAATAAATTACGTCTAAATTGTAACATTTTGAACGAGTTGGAGCAATTTCAATCCCAAGCTTCTCTATCATCTAAATAATCCGATATTTTATAGTAGGCTTTTTATAAACATTTTATTTAATTACGTTTTTAAATTTGTTATTTGTCAATTTTTGTACATCCCTTGGGAGTTTGTTATAAAAGCGTACACCTTGCCCTTTAAAGATTTACTAACTTTATGGAGTCTACAAGTGGCAACATCGAGTTTATCTTTATTTCTAGTATTAAAATTATGATTATCGCTATTTTTCTTAAACAAATATAATTTTTGTGAACATACATACATCAGATTTTCATAGATGTAACAAGGGAATGTCATAATATTTTTTTTTTTAATAATTTCTCCAGCAACCCTGACCTATTACATAATACATTGCGCACTAACTTTCATCCCATTAATATTCTCCATGGCATTGCGTTTGGCCCCTAGGGAGATTTACTGGCCCATCGCACTGCAATTTCACTTATTACAACTCTATTGTGTTTTATGCATTAATTATTTGGCATTGACATATTTAGAATTTAATAATTGAAGCTTATGTCCGTGGTTTCGTATAGTAGTATCATATAAAAAGCCTATATTCTACCGTTACGGCGACTGAACAAAACAATTTGTATGTAATTTCCGGACGATTTATCCCTTTCTACGTTAAAATAGATATAGGAAATTGTCTAATTTAGCGTGTAGAACAAGTAGGACCTCATACTTAGTTAAAAAAAAGGTAAAATGTAAATATTCCCTTTAGAAAAGTCACTCCTCAGATGCAAATAGACAACAGTATTGACCATTTATTGTTTGTTATAGGGAATTGAGCGCCCTGCGCGCTCCCATAGCTGATATCGACCGTTACTTTGATGAGGGCAAGGACTTGGATGCATTGGATCTTCATTCCGTAGAGAACGCCACTGACGTTTTCAATGAGGTATGTATTATACTTTCTCTATTGAAGTTTCAGGTGAATGTAAATGATTGTTTTGCTCCCGACCGCTCAATATATTTTTTGTATTGTAAGTGCCAGAGTTTAGAATTTTATAGATAACTAGCTGACCCACCCGCGGCTTCGCACGTGTGGTTTGTCTATAAAAACATTACCCTTCTGCGCAGTCGGGTAAAAAGTAGCCTATGCCCCAACCCCGGTAATAATCCATGTGGGTACCAAATTTCGTTGAAATCGTTCCAGCCGTTTAGTCGTAAAACGTAACAAACAGACCGCCCAATTACTTTCGAATTTATTGTATTAGTATGGATATTGTGAATCAGAAAGAATGGTCTAAAAGCCTACATTCTGCAGCGGTGATGTGTACCAATTTGTCAAACCTGGTTTGGAACAAGCCCTGTTAATTCCTCGTGGTCGATATCCTCAAAGGAGAAATCTGAAAATACGGATCCCTGAGGATTCCCAATAGGGAGAGAAAATAATCGTAAACAAAACGTCTGTATTCCGTTTGAAAAGGAACACTGCAATTAGCGTGTTCCTCTTTACAGAAATGGGCTAATTAGCCGAAGACAATGCGTGTTTGTGCAATGCATAATAGATTAGATAGTTTGTTGCACTCAAATACCTACTATTTCAGTATTTATGACCGATAATATAAGAAACACAAGTTACTTTTGAACAGAAATATGACAGAATTAAAATAACAGAAAATTGAAAAAATGTGCAAGAGCCTTTGCAAATTTGAAGAGTTGATTTTGTCATGGATCCCATCATCAGATCTTGAGCAAATTTATAAGGAAGGTAAAAAATTATCGTTGAATATACATAAAAACAAGTAATTTTTTAACAAAAATATAACCGACTTCAGATAACAAAAAAAAAAACAAACTACTGAACCGTTTTAGATCAAATTTCTATGGGACTAATCAAATTATAAAAAATAATGTTCTAAATTGGTTAATAAATGACGGAGTTCTGAGTTAACAAACAAAAAAAAAATACAACCGAATGGAGAAGCCGTTTAGTAAAAAAGGATTGTGTGGTTTTATGAAACCACGGTAAAAGTGAAACTTTGTTTCACATTATAGACATTTTTCCTCGTTGGCACAAATGAGTAATAGTCTATACACTACACTACACGGTCAACTGATGCGAACTATAGGCGCCGCCATATTGGCCTCGGCTGCTCTGACGAGCGTCTTTCACTTTATCCCTACTCCGCGGCTGACCGTCACGCGACATGCAACATACAGACGAAAAAGTTTGATACGATGTAATACAAGTTTCACTTTAAAAAGTTATTCCGACGAATCGAGGATCTCCTCCTTTTTGGAATTCGATTGAAATTATTTGTAAGAAGGCGCACTCAATAAAGTTATATCTATTGGCAGAATACCCTTTCAATTTATGTATTTTTACTTTCTGAATATTGTACAAGACTGTTCAAAATGTGTGTATCTTAATCCGAAAATGCCTCATTGTCCTCTATTATTATTAATTTGATGGCTTGATTTTTTTTTGTTGAATTTTAAACTATTTAAGGCTTCGAATTAGTTGACCTTTAGACCGTTACAAATATTTTCTGCGCCACATTGGTATAAAAATGTACAGTAACGTTTTTAAAACGTCTCGCAACAAATTCGCTTCCTCCGCCCGTGAATACAAAACAATGTATATTTCATTAATACGTCATTCAATCACGTCCAATTTGTTTCAATGTGATTCACAAAGCTTATTGGACAAAGAGATAACTGGACTCATCATAACAAATTCAATGGAAATGAAATCTGAAACAGGCTGATTCATTCATTACCATAATAATGAACAATATTGTTTGCATTTGGGTTATATTACTTTAAGTTGCAGGAAATAATCAGTTATACTTGATGATAACATTTATATGAAGGGTTTTAAGAGGTATTTAGTTATTTAAAAAAAAGAGGGATATGAGTTCCGTGTGTAGCATCGTAGTTCTCAAACGGATGGACCGATTCTGAGGAGGTTTTAATAGAAATCTGCTTCTAGAATCTGAAAACTGGGGTGGATCTTACGAGGGGCGATCCAAAAGTAATGATAATCAATAATAAACACAATGAATAAAATAAAAAAATAAATTTATTTCTCTACATAGTCTCCTAGCAAGTCTATACATTTAGTCCATCTCTTTTCTAAACCTAAAATTCCCTTAGAAAAAAAAATCTTTATCTTGACTCTCAAAAAAAGTTCTCAACCGCGGCCATCACGTCGCTATCATCGTCAAATTTCTTGCCTCGGTGGTGTTCCTTGAGTCGTGGAAAGAGATAGAAGTCACTGGCGGCTAGATCTGGTGAATAGGGGGGGTGTTCCACCAGCTCGAAGCCCGCTTCCTGAATGGCAGCCATGGCAATTGCAGCTTTGTGAACCAGTGCGTTGTCTTGATGGAACAGCACTCGAGCCCGCAGTTTGCCTCGCCTTTTCTCCTTAATAGCCTCCCGCAATCTTCTTATTTGTTCTGCATAGTAGGAGCCTGTAATAGTGGCCCCCTTTTCCAAGTAGTCCACCATGATTATTCCTTTAGCGTCCCAAAAAACAGACGCCATAACCTTCCCTGCTGAGCTTGACACTTTGAATTTCTTCGGCGTCGGTTCATCGTATCGTTTCCATGTCATCGATTGTTGTTTTGTTTCAGGATCAAAATGGTGGATCCAGGTTTCGTCCATGGCCACAAAACGTGACAAAAAATTATCTTTGTCTGCCTGAAACTTTTCGAGATTTGCTCTTGACATGTCGACTCGTTTCTTCTTTTGCTCGTCGTTTAACATTTTCGGTACCCAACGCGCGGAGACCTTTCTCATATGCAATTCGTTCGCAAGGATTCTTTGAATGCTGCCATATGAGATCCCTGTGACCTCAGCTACATGCCTGATAGTCACTCTTCGATCTCCCAATACAACTTCTTCAACTTTTTTCACATTTTCTTCAGTGAGGGACGTCGATGGGCATCCTTCGCGGTGTTCGTCTTATGTCGATGTTCTTCCCAGCTTAAACTCCTTAGCCCAGCGTGCAACTGTGGAATATGGAGGAGAAGAGTCCCTTGATGTTTCCACCAAGTCGCTGTGTATGTCTTTGGTACACATTTTTTTCAAGCAGAGGTATTTAATGACAGCTCTGATTTCGTGTTTTTCCATTTTTATGTTCACTCCTTGACAGTCCGTATTCAAATGAATGTAGCTCCCGGGAATCGTGGCCTATTTATATGATTTTTTTTCCTGAACTAGTGGGTAACTGAGCAAGTGAGTGATATTTTTTTTTATTTTTGTGTGCACTAGAAATAACTGATTATCACTACTTTTGGATCACCCCTAGTATGTGATGAAGATCAGGTCAGCCGATTCGAAGATTATCAGCTCTTCCTTTTTGGTATTGCGATGTCAGTAGGAACTCATTAGGGGGTGGACTATGTACAGCAGTGGACGTCTTATGACTGATATACAATAGTAGATTATTAAACAAGGGGATAAAGCAGTGTCTTGCGTCACGGGTGCTATATTGAATCTAGAACGTAACAAAGTATTCTAAAGTTAACTCACGATTGGAGCGAGGGAGTTACTAGAATCCGTAGTGCAGATAGGGATATAATAAGCATGCCTAAGATGATAACAGCTTTATCCACGAGGAGTACTCTACTTTTCATTATTGTCTCGCAGAAAGTGTCTGCGAGACAATAAAAACCAAATCTAGGTTGGTGCATTCTGTGCAGAGGTTAGCTTCATTTACGAATAAGTTCTTATTGTGTGGGTCTCTGGTTCAAATTTGAATACAGAGGAGGTTCTAAATTCAAATCATGCCGCGAGGGCATAATGAAATTCAGTACAACTTTACTCCCGGCTCAGCCGTAGGGTGTTTGCCTGCTTTCGGTGAGGTTTACATGACATATAATTTGACATTATCGAGCAGGTGGTGTGAAAATACATTTATTTTACCAAAAAGTTTCACGGTAAGTATAAGTGTAGACTAATGGTCCCCGCACTAGGTCTAAAAAATAAATTTACCGTGTAAAGCCTGAACTATGAGTTTTACAATTTGGAAATAATAAACTATTAACACAAAAAAAAACTGAAGTAAAATACTAAACACATTTGATCTCAATTGATTGGTATTATTTGAATGGCGCTAACACAGGTGCGATGTGATGATAATGATAGAAGATCATCTTTGCATAGTATAAAATGAAGTACTCAACGGGTTTTAATGTAGTTTTCAGCAATAGATAGAGTGATTCAAGAGGAAAGGTAACATGTATAATACATAGTAACTGCGAAAGTAACTGTTTGTTTGTTAGTTTGTTACCTTTTCATAACTGAACGGCTGAACGGATCGTAATGAAATTTGGCAGGAGATCGATTATATCCTGGGAAAGGGCATAGGCTACTTTTTACCCGAGTGCGCAAAAGGAGGGTAATGTTTTTATTGAAATACCACGCATGCGAAGCCGCGGGCGGGTCAGCTAGTAACGCATAAAGAGATAGATCACAATAAAATTACAAGTCTAGTACAATTAAGACATCTGGGAGACAAGTATGATCAAATATAAGTAGATAATATATTGAGGTTCCCTTTAGGAAATGTGCCAAGAAACCGAGCAGTTGGCCGCGATAAATTATCAAAACTGCGAAGTTCCGTTTCTCTTTGAGAATTGCTAAGAACGACCTCAAAAATCTCGAAAACTAGAACATCTTTATCTATACTAATATTATTATACGAAAGTGAGTTTGTTTGTTACGCTTTCACGCCTCAACTTAATAATTGTATCATATATAGCATACTGGAAAAGCGTGGCGTGCCAAAATCCTTTTTTGAGGGGATGAAATAAGGGTGGAATGTTTGAATGTTTTTGATGTACTCATTAACATAATCATCTTTAACCCGAGCGAAGTCTTGGGAAAAGCTTTGGTCAAGATAATTTTATGTATCTAAATACAGGAAAGCAATAACCGAGGATTTTAACCCTTTCAACTGTCTTTTATCGTCTCGTCTCGCCGAAATGTGTTAATTAAGTCGTACATTTGATAAGGAAATAGATGCCAACAATATCAGTTAGTCTACAAGCATCAGTTCCTTGACCCTGAATAACTATATTAGGGAACATCTAATTATCACAATTTGTTTGTTACTCAATCACGTCGTAACGGCTGAACGGATTTAGATGAAATTTAGTATATGTACGTAGATTAATAACCTGGCTACTTTTTATCCCATAATTCAGGTTACATGGGATAAAAAAGCGGTGTCAAGTCAAGTTGCAACAGCAAGTTTAGCATTACCTACACATTTAGTAGTGTAACGCGTACAAAGTCGCGGGTAACAGCTAGTCTTTATATATATTTGTAAATGACTCGGTGATAGAACGTGGTAACCATTACTTATACAGTGTGTCCCTGGATAAAGTGCAACCCCGAAAGGGGGTGAAACTAGATCAAAAATTATCGACAAAAAAATAGAAAAAAAAAAATTAAAAAAAATTCGTATATACTTTATTGATGTATTAAAATTTTTATTACTCACTAATTACTGGCGACTGGCGTGCCTTGTTGTGAGTCCTGTTTCGATCCCCACCCTTCATCTTTCATAGAACAGGCCCAGCGACCATAATCTACAACAATATAAGTTAAAAAAGGGTCTCTACCTGAGTGGTGACGTAATCAGTGGTCAACTTTAAATGCTCCTAGCCAGCACATTTTTTATGTTAGAACGTAGGTTTTTATTTTATTTAAAAGCTATTATGATAGACAATAATAAAAAGTCATAAAAATTTCTAGTATTATAGGCTTAATTTTAAGATTTTTGGAGTTTATTGGAAAAAACAGCCTAAAAAATGTAATTTTAATACAAAAATTAAACTTTAAGTCACGATAGCCACTTGTTTGTGAGTTATTTGTTATTTTATCGTCATCGTCACATATCTGACATGATTATGGTTTTTATTTTAACAAAATAGACCTACTACTTTGGAAGAAATCATTTTTTTATTAAATAGAGTCATTAGTGAGCAATAAAAATTTTAATTCATCAATAAAGTATATACTAAATTTTTTTAATTTTTTTTTTCTATTTTTTTGTCGATAATTTTTGATCTAGTTTCACCCCCTTTCGGGGTTGCACTTTATCCAGGGACACACTGTATACAACAAAGTAACTGGGTAATTTTTTTTAGGGTTCCGTACTCTAAAAGGTAAAAAAGGAACCCTTATGAGATCACTCTCTTGTCTGTCTGTGTGTCACCACCGACTTTCTCAGGAACGGGTGGACCTAGCAAGTTGAAATTTATACTAGATACTGAGGTTTATAGTCCCTATTAGGTGTATTACTATTAGTACTATTAGGGTCCTAAGTCAACACGATAAAAAGATATGGGCTAATTTAGATTTTCGCGTAAACTTGTAAGTACCAAAATTTACCTTAATTTTCAACTTTTTATATTTTACGGAACTTTTTTTTACTTGTGCTGTAAGAACTTGCTTTTAACTAAAATTAACAATTATAGGTCCACCGGAAGTACCCTATAGGTTTTGGGTCGAAAACCTATATGGTAGTTCCCGTTGCACAGCAGAAATAAGGAAAAAATTGCAAATAATAAAAAGAATTGAAAATTAAAGGATGTCCCCATACATACATACATAGCGTCAACTAAATTACTATCAATTAAGATAGTCCTCTGAGTTGTATGGGCGCTCATACAATTTACTATAGATAATGGTACAGAACCCTTCGTGCGCGATACCGACTCGCACTTGGGTGGTTTTTTTATTTATAGTATTAACGTAATGTCTTATAATAGCGTTTATCAGTAAATCAATACACGCAAGGTAGATTATACTAAAAAGATAACACGATACAGGAAGGGTATTCGACCTTATTGTGAGGTCTTATCTTTATATTATTGCAAACAAAATGCATTAATACGTTGAAGGGCGTGTGATACTGGCACAATAACTATAATTACTGCAATAACAAACATTAAATAGTATTATAATATATCTCGTCTTTTATGACTTGTTTTTTAACTTTAATGTTCGCGGGTTTTTGATTCTGCTGTCGAGATATGGCAGTCTATGGAAAAGATAATATCACCATAAATTTTAGAACCTAGACATACGAAAAATGGCTGCATCAATTTCCATCATATTCAGCTAAAAGCTGTTAAGCTGACACCCTGCTTTTGTTTAAAATGATTGAGTATTCACGGACAGACAGGCAAACCTTTTCTACTTTTGCAGACGCTGAAAATGTATCAAATGTAGTGTCAGTGATATTTGACGTTTAAAAGTGATCCTTGTGATTTTAATTAATAAAAAAACGAGTGTGCTTTAGCCCACACGTCCCAAGTAAAACTTGTTTAGCACCTCTCTGTCTCTCTTGCCCCTACAGTAATATACGAAACGAAACTCTCTTTCTATCTTCACTAACTTATATCTCCCTCTCAAATTCCGTTCGCCTCGCCCGATCACACTTTTCGTAAGGCTCTCGTCATGCATTCACCAGCTTACTCCCCAAGTCAAGCGTGCGTAAAGAAGTTTTACTTCAAAAACATTTGATTTGATTATGAGCTTTATGGCAGCACATCTTTGATTCTCCTAAAGGACTCACAATAACATAACACTGCGATATGTTTTTTTTTATTTATGTACCTAGATATGGAACAATCATTTGACCCACCTGATGTTAGGTGGTAACCATCGCCTATAACAAAGTATTGCCTCGTAGGTCACGCACCCTGCTCAAGGCGCCCTACGATGCAGTACTCTGCGTCTTTCAAATTGAGGCATAAATGTGTAAAGCCTCAAAAAACAGCAATGCTGCTTGGTGGCAGAAATAGGTATGGTGGTAGTACTTAGCACCACATCAACACAACACGTAAACCGAATATAGCGGAGTTATTTATAGAATATAGGATTTATAATGGAAACAGGTGTGAATATCTGTTTTGTAACACCCCAGATAATAAAATGACAATACGCATCGCAATAAAATTCCACCATGATAGTTTGAGCTCACGTGGTAATAACTACGAACAAAGGCCACACGTGTAAATCTTTTCGCATCTATTAACTAGCTAGTCTACGCTATACGCTAGGTATCTTACTAGTCGACCGAGTCTATTAACTGACCATCATTTTACCTGTTTTTAACCCTAGAGTGGTCGCGTGGATTACCTATGTAATCCACACTTACGGAATTGTAAAATTCTCAAAAACCGCTAACGTAAATTACGAGCGCTTCTAGGTACTTTAAGTTAAATAATTGATAAACGCACTCAGTGCTGCGCGCGAGATTTTCTTGTAATTATCCAGAAACCACAGCGACAACGTCAGCACAGACACCAACTCGATCCATAGATCGCTGCCACAACTGCGGAAGAAGCCGCAATAAAAGCACTCGAAAACTATGCAACACGTGCAAAAAGTTTATTTGTGGCGATCATTCGAAGGTTGTTTGCCTGTCTTGTTTAGAAAACATTAATTAGTATTTTTGATTTTTTGTGCCATTTTAGAGGTTTTTTTTGTTTTGTTGATTTTTTTTATATTCAGAGGTTGTGATTCGTTTTTATTGATTGCTTTTAATACGACAATACTTAATAACACTATTACAATAAGAATTAAACATAGTTGAAGCTCAAATGTATTTTTATTTGAATTTATAAATGGCATACAATAGTACTCCACGCGACCAATCAGGTCAGGTTTTAGTACGCGACCACTGTAGGGTTAAAGGTTTATAAACAGCTCTGTGTGCTTAAAACATCACTATACGCATTCAGGTTTTATACAGGCAGAGCCGTATGAATTGCTAGTTAATTATGAAAGAAATGTCGTTATTAATCCCTTGAGTCAAGCTACAGATTAGAATTTGTTAACGAACCAATTTACCTGTTTATTTGATAACGTTTCTATCTGTAATAACTTGACATAAAATCTACTTTTTATAAGGGCTATTATATAGTCGTAAAAGTTATAAGTTAAGAGTCAGTCTAGCTAGAGTTTAACCCTAGAGTGGTCGCGTGGATTACCTATGTAATCCACACTTAAGGAATTGTAAAATTCTCAAAAATCGCTAACGTACATAAATTACGAGCGCTTCTAGGTACTTTAAGTTAAATAATTGACAAACGCACTAAGTGCTGCGCGCGAGAATTTCTTGGCATTATCTAGACAGAAACCACAGCGACAACGTCAGCAGACACCAACTCGATCCATAGGTCGCTGCCACGACTGCGGAAGAAACCGCAATAAAAGCACTCGAAAACTGTGCAATACGTGCAAAAAGTCTATTTGTGGCGATCATTCGAAGATTGTATGTCTGTCTTGTTTAGAAAACACTAATTAGTATTTTTGATTTTTTGTGCCACTTTAAGAGTTTTTTTTTGTTTTGTTGATTTTTTTATACTCAAAAGGTTGCGATTCGTTTTTATTGATTACTTTTAATATAACAATACTTTGATAACACTATTACAATAAAAATTAAACATAGTTGAAACTGAAATGTATTTTTATTTGAAATTATAAATGGCATACAATAGTACTCCATGCGACCAATCAGGTCAGGTTTTAGTACGCGACCACTGTAGGGTTAAAATCTAAATATGCCACTGAAGCCGCGCTCAAAAATCAACTATATTGCTACATCCCAATTTGATACAAAAACATTCCAACCCATAAATATCTGGGAAGATACTTCTACCTGCTCTTCAACAAAGGATGTGAATTATTTGACTTTTGAACCACCACCATCTCTTGTTATTCTATTCATTGTCATGAATGCAAATGCTATCTTTTATCCACTTCCTTGAACATTCTTTGTGCGTAGAAGGATAAAAATATCTTTTGTAAAGCTTTGTCCGATCGCAAGAAACTTGCTATTAGATCATTAGCCAAACCATTTTACCCTTTGCTCGGTCAAGGGCAGATTCTGTTTAGGACATATTCTGAATATAGCAGATTCGATTAATGGCAGTATTTCTACAGTGGAGCACTTAAATTACTAAAACAATGGGCATATACATAATAAGATAAGATACACTAAACTCATGAAAGAAACCGTTAGTCAATACTCTTTTGATAAAATTTCAATTTAGATATGAAAACTCCTTATCTTGTTAATGGCCACTTGTACCTATGTCAAGTGTGAAGAAAATAAGCCATTTTAAAACAGCAAAAAACTACCATATACCACCTCTATGTAGTCAACCCATTTTCTAGGTAGAAATATTTTTACTATAGATGCTTTAATAATGCCTGTTGGGGGCACTAGATTAGTGAATAATATAGCTATATACATAGACACATAAACAAATTATTTATTAGGCACATATTACAGCATAGATCGCTCGTAGATAGTTAAAATCAATCGATGCACAAATGGGATTCGAATCCACAACCCCACTACAGCAAGACGCCTTTCTGTAACAAAACCATTTTTTTAATCGAAAATTAGTTATAATCTCGGCAGTTAACTAACGTTTACTATTAGATACTTTTTTCTAGATTATTCGCTATATTTAAAAGTACTTTTACTTTAGATATTTTTATAATGCAATAAACAAATCATACATTCACAATTCATACACGTAATTGATAATCGTTGCTGACGACCTCTGTGGCGCAGTGGGCGACGCAGAAGGTTCGATTCCCGCCGCAGAACAAATGTTTGCATGATCTACAGATATTTGTTCCTGGTCTGGATGTTTTTCTATATATTATAAGTATGTACATATGTATTTAGAAAAAAGTACTTATATTATATCAATTACCTGGTTCCCATAGTACAAACTCTGTTTAGTTTGGGGCTAGATAGCGCTGTGTGAAATGTCCAGCAATATTTGTTTATTTAATCTGATCAGCCAAACGGCATGTGCCCAAGGTCTCTGTATCATGCGTTCATTTCACCCTCTGTTGTTCATTGAATGAGATATAAATGTCCCCCAGGCGAGCTACTTTGACCCAACTGATAACTTGAGTTGCTTCTACGAGCCAGACTTGGCACGCGCAGTCTATATCTACAGGCATGTTCTTCAAATTAATCTATGTAATTATCAAAACCGGAACCAAATATTTAAAATAAATATTTACACAGACAGAAACCTTGATTATTTTCAGTGATTTTACCAGGCAGCTCATAAACCGTCTTATGCCTTAATGAAAGTGATTACTTTTTTAGTTTCGATCCAAAGTCTTAAAATGTTTGTCAATGTCGATGTTCAAAATTCTTGAAAGTCGTTGAAATGAATATTAGTCACTGTTACAAGAAAATCGATCACGTTTCGTAACGTTGAATGAATCACAAATGTGGAAGGCTATAATTTATTGATAAGCTAAGTAGGCCAGGCGGTAGGTACTAACTACTTGATTATCTACGAACATTCGGAACAAGGTGTCTTTGTACAGATGGCTTGCGATTCGTAGGTATCAATACGTGATACAGTCTAAATGACTCTTTTGAGGTAGTTATTGAGACTCTTTCATTGGAGACCTTGAGTTGATATGGATTTGCACGACCGCTGTTTGTATTGATAAATTCGTCGTCTATTTTGATCGATTCGTGAATGAATGTTTGTAATGTTATCGTTGAAAGATTGTTTTATTTATTACTAGCTGTTGCCCGTGACTTCGTACGCGATACACTACTAAATGTGTAGGTAACCTAGAAATAAAGCTAAACTCGCTGTTGGCCAACTTGATACCCCATTTTTATCCCATGGGACCTGATTTATGGGATAAAAAGTAGCCTATGTATTAATCTAGGTTATAGTCTACGTACATACTAAATTTCATCGAAATAGGTTCAGCCGTTACGACGTGATTGAGTAGCAAACAAACAAATTAATAAATAAACAAACATCCAAACGTTCCCATTTATAATATTATGGTGATTGTTGTTTGATGAAAATATGTGGAGAGACACTTCCTTATTTAATTACGGCTAATATTTTCATGTCCTATATGCTCTAAATATGTAAATCTAATACGATGAGTCAGCTCCATAGTACACCCAAAACATTGATATTTTGCCGCATATTAGGCCTAAAAATTGTGCTAAGGTTTCAAAAAGTAAAAAAAAATACTGTTCCTCTTAGTATGGTATATGTACATAACATGTTGCCCTTTTCTCCCATTAAGCATCTGGCATCAAAATCAAAATTATTTTGGGATTAACTCTTGATTTATTTCTTCGCAGTCGGGTAAAAAGTAGCCTAAGCATCCCGGTCCTAATCTATCTGTATATCAAATTTAATCAAAATTGATCCAGTCGTTTAGTCGTGAAAACGTAACAAACAGACAGACTTTCGAAATTATAATTTCAGTATGGCTTTTACACCTGGGGAGCTATTTTAAAACGGAAAGCTGTCGGATCGGAAACTTTAGTTTTTGAGGGATTCTATTTGGAATCCGAGAAAGTAATTTGGAAACTATCAACCTTTGAATCCGAGTCGGAACAGTATCCAAACTTTATGGTTTATTTGATATAGTTTTAAAATAGCGTCGAAATCGAATCCGTCAAAAACTGAAGTTCCGACATTTTAAAATAGCCCTGCTGTTCTGCGATTTTTGTGTCCTCACGCAATGGTGTGCACGTTTGCAGGTGTTAGCCGTCCGCTGCGTGCAAGGGCCGTACCCGTCCCGCCTGCTCGACCTCTGGGAGCTGTTCGACGAGTGCAAGGGCAGCGAGAACGACAACCCTGCGTCTTTGCCGGTGGACCAGCAGTACATAGTGCTGGAGCTGGCGAACGCTGGCCAAGACCTCGAGAGCTACCAGTTCACAGGCGCTCAGCAGGCGTATGCGCTCTTCCAGCAGGTATTACTACTTGTCAATTCAATCTGCAATCCCAGGTGTTAGTAGCTGCGTCCTTCATACGGTGAGTTCCCAACGAGTTACACACAAACGAGGCACAGTGTTACAGGGGGTGTGACTACTTGGGAATCATTTATAAAAATAAAGTAGCAACGAGTAACAGTGTAACTCGATGGGAAGAAAAATCTCAACGTCTTGTTACACGTGTTTATTTGTCAATAATAGAATAACGCTTTAATGTACACCAAGAATACGTAAAGAACTAGTTTTTCAACTAGGACTGGAACTCGAAGAGTGATAGAATGCGTGAGAATTAAAACACTTTATTGTACTCCCACAAAAGACACAAACATAAAAATAAAAATTCACAAAGCAACACAGTACAATGGGCGGTCTTATCGCTTAGAAGCGATTAGATTCTTCCAGACAACCTTTGGATGAAGAGGATTTTTGTAATATTAAATGAATATGTATGTTATTTTCAAAAAAAGGTTTACATAGTGCATAAATAGTTATATTTCTAGGATACCTAGGGTGTTGTATCTTGTGATTCTGCACTACAACCTTGTTATCTACATCAAATACTTTGATACCTTGCTCTAACACAGGATGGGATATTATATTACAATAATGGAGGGGGGCTTATTAACAAAACAAAAGTTAAATTTTAGGAGAGCGCTGATCACTTACAATAAACAAATACAATGAAGATTGTCACCTGTAAAAGGGCTCGCCCAGGGAAGTACTACCAGTGGTACTTCCTTGGTCGAGCCTATAGCAAAGTATTGCCTCGTAGGTCTCGCACCTTATAAACGTGCCCTATAATGCACTGCCCTGCGTCCATCAACTTGAGGCATACAGGTGTAAAGCCTCATGTGCCAAACCGAAACATAACAATGTTGCTTCGTGGCAGAAATAGGTATGGTGGTAGTACTTCCTCGAGTGAGCCCTTCACAAGGAACTCCTCTACTATTAATGGTACCCGGATTTTAAATTAGCTTATGTTTTGTTCTAAGTCTTGAACGATATCTGATCGTGCGTGACCTACGAGGCAATAATTTGCTGTGATGTTTACAAATACTTAAATCAAACAGTCAAAGTGCAGATCACACTAGACTCTAGTTTAACCTGCGCTTGTGACTGTTTTCTCTAGTGACTAGAGTCTTGACGCAAAAAGGGATAAATGGTCCCGAAATTACTCTTTAAAAAGTCTGTTCCACACAAAACGGGATATTTACAATGTAAAAATGGTTTGTCCACATTTATTTTTCTTCACTTACTAAATGTGGTTCAAATATCCTTTTTGAAAAGTCACTCCTCATTTGTGGTTTGAATCACATAATTTCTGTTTGAATGCTTTTAAATGTTGTCTTCTACAGATTGTTTGGGAATATGTATGTTTAATCGGAAAAAAGCCCCCGCAGACTGCAGACTTTCTATCGGCCGATAGTCGTGTTCTTAATCAGTATGACAATGGATGGAAGTGCGCACGTTATAACGATTCGGTATCGGTTGATAAAATCAAAATTTGTTTGTTCATTAAAATCACAAGAATCACTTTGTAACGTAATTTTTACTGCCTGTTCCTCAACGACCAAGCCAGGAAAGAAAGGCAAGAAACAAGGCGGCTTGTTCTTTTTAATAATAATTAAGTTTGGTGGGTTATACCATTGATTCCCAAAGTGATTCAGGTGGACCCCCAGGGGTCCACGGGAAACTAGTCGGGGGTCTAAGTTGGCTTGATAAAAAAATGGGGGTTCACAATTCGTAAGGGGGGAATCGTGAGAATATAGTTAAAATAGATTAACCATAAACTCACTGGTGAAGCCACTAGTTGGATATGATGGTGGGCCAACGGGTAACAACTTAAATGTACATACATGTCATACATATTCCGGAACAACCTTTAACTTGATATGTTTTTTGTCTTGTGTTTTTTTGTTTTTATTTTAGCTGTGACCAGTCGCATGAGCCCCTCTCGGATGGTAGGTGAATTTCTAGAGTCAAGTTGTTGTGTATTCTTGACTAGATTTTCACTTATCCTCTGCGTTGGTCTAATCTACGCTTTCGATGCTATTCGTGTGAAGTATTGGTTTTTATAATCATTTTTTTGCATGATTTTATGATTTTGTTGATATTTATGATTTTTGTTATTGAGCTAGAGATATTCCAAGCTTTCTTTTCGTCTTTAAGTTTTACTCACAGTATCACAATAACCCTTATGTTGCAAGAAATAACGTTTATTTGGCTTTGGAAACTTTCGTTAATCACGTGAGACTCGAAAGGGGTGAGGGGGGGGGGGGTTATCACGAGTATTTACTTTTTCGTTGAACACGTGATTTGCAACCTTAAATGTCTTTTTAGACAGTTAACGTAAGGTAATTGTTAAAAAGTTGATTTAGTGGGGCGCTAAAGGTTAAGAATGGAAGATCTCTAATATTGTTTATTGCATGATTTGTATAAATATCATTTTATTAATAAACGTTGAATAGCATGTTTAGAACCTTCAGGTTTCTGAATTGCGACAGAGTTTTCAACATTTAATAGTAAAAATGATAGTGTTTTGCAGGGGCGGCTCTAGCCCATGTAGCGCTCGTGTGCAATCAATAACCTGGCGCCCTCTTGTATTAAAATGTTCTAATACAGTCAAGTTCATAATACAAACGGTTACGCGGCCCGATGATTGTCGGGTTTTTTAAACGAATCAAAACAGGTGCCGGCACGCGCCTTTGGGAACGATGCGACGCTACGCCATTGTAAACTTTAATTAACCGTTTTATGGTAGTTATCTTGTTAAAACATAAGTTATTGTGTACCTATTGTACCTACGCTACACGTTACGGGCGCACATACAGGTATTTGCACGATCTACGCGGCCAAAATTATTTTTATGCTTAATTGGTATTTAAACAACTTAAATGAATAAAAAAACTTATTTTTACAACAAAATTATATATTTTTCCAAATATATGATTATATATATATATATTTACAAACAAAACAAGAAATACTAAATTTTAGATCGGTTTCATGGAAAAAAAGAACAATAATACCTATAATAATATATTAATACAAGTTTTTTCACTTTCTTCGTCGCTTTCTTATGAATTTTCTGATATATTGGATTCTGCAGATACAAACATGGCCAAGGTTTCAGGCAAAAATGTCTTTGCTTTCCTTTTTTTTTATATTTCGCATGCTACTTAGCACAGGATCTGAACTAAGCAGAAAATAGTTAAAAATATCTTGATTACCACTTTCCCTGGAAAATTTCCTCGCAAAATCTTGGCGGTATAATCTAAAATGCTTGTTGCGTGCCTCAGCTGCTTCCTCGGAAAGCTTTCCGATTGGTAATAATGCCTTTTCGATGATGATTACGCCATGGACTAAAAGCTTGTGCATTGTTGGCGTTATAAGATGCCAATCATATAGGTTCACATAAACACTAGCAGTTTCTGAAGCATATCTTTCATATTTTAGAGGATCAATTTTAAACCTGCTTGAAATTGCTTCCAATATCACTTTTAATCTGTAAATTAGCTCATAACTGATGCCAGTTATTTCAGCAGCTAAACTGAGGTTCTCAAAGACTCTTCTGCTGGTATTTTCATCATTTGTAGGTATACCCGAAATTGGATTAAACTTGTTTCAGTGTGAAACCTTTTTGTATCTCTTTTGGTTTGATCTTCTAGGTTCTATTCTTGAGGTGGGTAACATTTCTTCTTGGCTTTTTGTAGGGCACTATAGCACGGAAAAAACTTCTTATTGGTGTTTCTTATAATTTCGTACTGTCCTTGTGACAAATCGGCATCTATGAACATTTGCAAAGCTTGCATTGGTGTTATGGGTTGCTCTTTACTTGATTTCGTAAGATAAAATGCCTTTTTATATTTAGTTGCTCGTGTTGGAATACTGGTAATAGGTATCTTTTAGGACATTTGATGCATCTTTTTTCCAGATTTTCCAAGTGCCACTTTCGCAGCATTCGAACGACTTGGATGGTCGACCTGGCCGTTTTTGTGAAGTCTCATCAACGGGTATTTCAAAAGTATCTTGCAGTCAAGATCGGTTGTATTTTATAAAATTATCTTCTTTGTAATGAGCTTTGGTCCATCTTTGTTTGATTTCTGATTTGAAATGTGCAAAACTACGTTTCAAATTAATAATTTGGTCTTCATTATAACCTTCACATGACAAAAGTTGATCTTTTAGATTGTTTAACTTGTCATCTAAATTAGGCAAATTTTTGTACTTGATGCAGTCAAATAAGTATTATCGGGTCACGATCCTTACTCCTGATGCATCCTCTGAGCCTAAAACAAACATACACTATGTCAAAAGTTGCTAAAAAACATTTCCAATTTTATACGAAATTTCGCTAAAATCTTTAATCCCTCAAAACTGTATTTATCCGGACGTTTCCGGAGCTGATTTTGATAGCAGATAAAAGGAAAAATATCAAATTTAATAAGAAACATAGCCCGATCTACCCCGATACATAAACAAAAATACTAACAAAGAAAAAATATTGAAGGTTTTAACGGTACAAATAGAGTTTTGATTATTAAAAAAAAAAGTTGTTAAATGTTGTTGATGACATGACTTTATTAATGTAGTTTGTAAGTTTCTTACCTTGTCCATCGAAATCTATCACTTTCAAATCGTAAAAAGAACTTGATAACATAAAAAATCACTTTGGAAGTTTAACGTTTACAAAAGCTCCGAGAACAGATACGCACACTAGGTGACACGGTCAAATTCCGACTGATGCTACGGGTGCGAGGTGCGTGGTAGAAGGTAGATAGAGCATGGGTATTGTTCCCTGGTTCGTACTCTGTTGGTGGAATTCGTTTTTATGAATGTTATTATTATTTTGATATTAGGACTTTTGGCCGCGTAGATCGTGCAAATACCTGTATGTGGGGCGCCGCGCGCGAAGATATTTTATTTTCTTAGAACTGTGGTACGCACCCACTACGTTTATAAATGGTTGGGCACAATATGCACTCGCTGCGTGCGGTGCGTTACAGTGGACGCTCTGTGTCGCGAGAGGCGCCCGGGTGCACCGCACCCTCTGCACTATAGGTAAAGCCGCCCCTGGTGTTTTCTGTTTATTGTAAATTTTTGTTTTGATTTGTAAAGATAAATACAGTTTTGTGAAATGTGGAATTGTGACAAATGATTATAATGTTATATCACACTGAAAGAAATAATAAGTGGTTTTAACCTTCAACCTATATTTTAGGTTGATTTTTGCACCTACCGACATGATTTGTTGAATTAACAAAATAAAAATAGTTGAACTATAAAGGTAAATTTGACCTGATTATATAAACTTGAGAGCAAAAAAATCGCACATTCATGATTTTTTGACATAACTAAAAAAAAAACAAAAAATATTATGTTTCTGTAATGCAGATTCATAGTCTATTTTAATACCTATCCAGTGGTATCTTATTTGTCTTTCAATCATTACATAAAAATGCTTTTGTGGATCAATAACAAAAATGCATGTTTAGTAAAAAATTCTTTATTCAAGTATTGGTGTCAAAGTTATGAAATTAAAAGATAAAATTAATTTAAAGTTTGTTATTAATACCGAGTGTTCCCTCCCCTAGCCTGAATCACTGACTCCATCCGTGTTTTCATTGATGTTACTAGACTTTTGATAAAGTCTTGAGGAATAGCCTCCCATTCCTCTGCGATCGCCTGTTGCAGCTCCTGTAGAGTCGATGGAGGAGCATCTCGGCCTCGAACTCTTCTTTTCAGCTCGTCCCATAGATGTTCGATGGGATTGAGGTCTGGGCTTCGAGCTGGCCACTCCATAACGGTCACATCCACCTCTTGAAGGTACTCGATCACTATGCCAGCAGTATGCGGTCTTGCATTATCTTGCATAAACAGAAAGTTTTCGCCGATAAACCCAGCAAAAGGTACGACGTGGCTCTCGAGTACTTCCTCAATGTATCGTATGGAAGTCAATCCTCTTGATTGGCGACCAGTATTCGGTCCGGTGATGAAGGCAAGCTCGGTTTTTGCTTCCATAGACATGCCTCCCCAAAACATGATTGATCCACCGCCATAGGCGACACGTTCTGTTATGCAGCATTGGGCAAATCGCTCTCCCGATCTTCTATACACCTTCCCCCGTCCGTCGTTGCCATGCAAGCACATCCTGCACTCATCAGAGAACAGGACTGCACTCCACTGCTCTTCGGTCCAATTCAAATGGTCTCGAGCGAACTGAAGGCGGGCTTCTCGGTGGGCTGGGGTCAATTTCGGCCCGTTTGCTGGCCTGTGTGCAGTCAGGCCACCTTCTCTCAATCGTCTTCTGACTGTCCACCGGCTAACTTCTACTTCACGAACTTCTTGAAGTCGTTGGCCCAGTTGAACTGCGTTCAAACGACGATTTCTTAAAGATGTCGTTATAAGAAAGCGGTTATCACGCTCTGTTGTAGCACGGGGACGGCCCGATCCTTGGCGCCGTTGGTAGCCACCAGTCTCTTGATACCTCTGGTATACACGCCGAACGGTAAATCGGCTCAAACTCAATTGTCGAGCCACTTGACTTTGCTTAAGCCCCGATTCAACAAGGGCAACCACTTGAGCGGCTACTTCTGGTGTAGTATCCATTTTCGTGTTCCGTTTGAAGCCAATATCAATAGAGAACCTTTCACACTGTACGTTGGTATGCAAATGATGACCTTTTTTTTTTTTTTTTTTTTTTTTTTTTCGAATGGACTAATCTCGCTGTTGGCCTCTGAGGCCGTGACAGCTTAACCGAACTTTTGGCGAGCGCAGATGGCGCTCAGCCCAGTAAGTTTTATAGGCAACTAGCGCTAGGGCACCACTTAGGTACGAACCTCGGCTTGGGCTGTTGCCGGGATGGGGATAGGAGAGAAACGCCCGGGTACATGTCTGTACCTCGTATAAGCGGCGACTGAAGGGACTCGTCGACCTCGCCGGCGAGGTCGGTGTTTCTGTGAAGTGTTTGCTCTGTCTGATATAGATGACTCACCTTCCGCATTAGCAGAGGTGATTTCGTCATCCGGGTCTCCGAGAACGTGTCTCGGACGACGGAGGATTTTGTTGGCGGGCGGATCCAACGGGTAAACCGGAATGGTGTGTACCAAAGGGTTCGGATGAATAGAGGCGAGTTCGTAAAACCGCTTGGAAGCGAGCTTCATGAACCTGGCTATTGATTCTAGTTTCAAATCGCGATGTAGGTCTTTATTGCGAAAGTACCAGGGCGAGCCTGAGGCTTTTCGCAAGAAGCGATTTTGAATAACCTGAATGGCACCAACTTTGGGAGAGTGGGCAAATACTACAGATGAGTATGTCATAATGGGGCGAATGCACGCTTTGTAAAGAGTCACCTTATTTTTAAGGGACATTTTACTTTTCGCGCCTAGAAGTGAGGACAATCGTCCTAGGGTGAACTTTGCTTGGTTGCACCTCTTAGTGATGTGCAACCTAAAGGAAAGACGCCTATCGAGGATGACACCCAGATATTTGGCTGATGGGGCCCAGCGAATGGGCTGGCCAAATAGAGAGATCGGTTTGGGAGTGAGGTTTCTCCGTGAGAAGTACACTGCTGTACTTTTCGACGGGTTTACCTCGATCCGCCACTTGCGGAACCAAGTGGCTAATGAGTGAAGGGCAGCCTGCAGCCTTATACCCACCCGATCAGGATTCCGATTGGATGTGTACAAGGCTGTGTCGTCTGCGTATAGGGCTATTTCCACTTGAGGAGTGCGGGGGATATCGCTGGTGTACAGCGTGAACAGGAGGGGGCCGAGAACGGAGCCTTGAGGGACTCCTGCTCTGACTGGTCTAGGACTAGAGAGAGTGCCTTCCACGGTGTAGCGAAAGCTGCGACCTTGTAAGTAGTCTCGTATGATGAGCACGAGTCTGTCTGGGACTCCGAGTTTGAATAGCTTGTAGATCAAGCCGTTGTGCCAGACTTTGTCGAAAGCTTTCGCTACGTCGAGGAAGACGGCACCAGTATCTGAAGGCCAGGTACTTTGCCAGTTGGAGAGGACATGCTCCGTTATGCGGAGCACCTGTTGTGGGCATGAATGTTGGGCTCGAAAGCCAAACTGCTCGTCGGGAAGGAGTTTGAACTCATTGACATGAGCCCAGAGGCGCTTCATTAGAAGACGCTCATATATCTTGCCTAGACTATTAAGTAGACTAATGGGACGATAACTAGTAGGATCGTTTGCCTGAAATGATGACCATTCCCTCAATATGCACTCTTTTATACCTGCGATAAATCCCGCCGCCGGCCTTACTTGGATCGAGCGACATAAGGGGGTCTATTGTTTTGTTGCTAATGAGTTGTTTTTAAAGGTAAATGTCAACCCTTTATCAGTTCTGCGAATGCCTAGATTATGCACTTTAATTTAATTTGATTTTAATTTGCTGTAAGCTCCAAATAAAAAAAAATTTAACTTTTAAGTAAAAATGTGCGGATGTGCGATTTTATTGCTCTCAAGTGTATATTTAACTTAGTTATTTTGTTGAATCAACTTCGTTAACATGTTGACTTTTATTAAATTATCAGTTAGACTTACTTAGATTCGAATATACCAAAAATGTTGTGTTGTAATAACCTCTTTTAGTGGTTGGTTTCACCTATTAATTTTTAACAATTTAATTTTTGTAGAAATAAATGTACTATAATAGTTGATTAAACATAATATTAAGTTAACGCAACTTAAATGGGATCAACATTATGGAATTCAACCTATTCGTTTTTTTTATTGCATAATTAGTACACAATAAACAGATTGCAGATTAAAATCTATTTAGATTAACACAATCACGTGAGTTATAATCTAAAAAGATTTGAATCTCCAATGATAATTACAAATACATACTCACGTGAACACGATTTTAATCCCTAATAAGGATATACCCGAATATTCTTAAAGATTATCTAGTTAAGCATAAGCTAATTTAAATATTACTTTTTCTTTAGCATTCCATTAAATGAAATGAAAAACTTGAGTTATACTGTGACGAATCGCAGTATTGCAACATCCATACTAATATTATAAATACTATAGTAATTATGTTTGTTTGTTACCTTTTCACGACTAAACGGCTGAACGGATCGTAATTAAATTTGGCAAGGAGATTACACTCTCGAGAAGGACATAATCTATATTTTATCTCAAAAAATAATCTTGAAGGGGGTGAAATAGGGGTTGAAAGTTTGTATGGGCAATCCATAATTCCTTAAGTTAGGGATATAGATAGATTGTGACCGGGATTGGGACATAGGCTACTTTTTACCCAACTGCGCAGAAGGAGGGTAATGTTTTTATTGACAACCCACGCGCGCGTGATGCGGGCGGGTCAGTTAGTTTTTAATATTAACATGTTGCGATTCGTACAACGGTGCCAGTGAAATTACAGACGCATGAGACTGCACCAGTAGGTATGTTCTTATCTAGATCTCACTGAACAGCAACTAGATAAACTTGAGCGCTTGCAAAACTTTGGCATCCGGTTCATCTTCGGCTTGCGGAAGTATGACCATGTGTCCGAATTTCGCAGTAAGCTCAAGTGGTTACCCATACGCCTTCGCCGGGATACTCACATCCTTCAGCATTTATATAACATCCTGTTCAACCCTTCCTCACCTTCCTATCTTAAAGAACGCTTCCATTTCCTCTATCAATCCAATCCTCGATCCTTGCGTTCATCTGACACACTCCAACTCAGGACACCTGTACACTCCTCCTCCTACTTTGATAAGTCTTTTACAGTGCAGGCTGTCCGGTTATGGAACGCGCTGCCGGTGGCTATCAGATGTGCCAAGTCACTTGCCATTTTTAAACGTATGCTCAGAGAACACTATCTGAGTATTTGTCGCTAAATATATATGTATTTATTATTAATTATTTGTTTCTTAAATAAGTCTAAGTATGTATCTATGAATTATTATGAGTAGTTATTATTTAGATTCATGTAGTTTTCATTTATGGAAGTTTTATATTTTTTTTATTTTTATATAATTAGTATTAGTATGTAAGTACATGTAGTATGTCAGGTACACCCCAGGTAATGTCTACACAGTCCATTCCATCCAAAGGTTGTCTGGTAGAGATCGCTAATTAGCGATAAGACCGCCAATTGTATCCATAGATTTACGTAGTTGTTTTTTTTATATGTATTTGTTTCGTGGTGTGCAATAAAGTATTATCTAATCTAATCTAATCTAATCTATGTCTCAAAATACGACGGTTCGATTCCCGCCGCGGAACAAATGTTTGTATCTACCTACAGATATATCTTCCGGGTCTGGATGTTTCTCTATGTATCATAAATATTAAAAAAAAAAATTAAAAGCATGTGTGCAATTGACACGTGGTAGAAGTGAAACCTTCAAAAATGTTGGTTTCAAGATAATGAGAGGAATGTAAAATTTCGGAAAGATGATAATTGTAGGTTTCAGTAATGATCATAGTGATGCAAAGTTAGATAATTATTAACACGAGTGGAGGGAGCACGAAGCAAAGCACAAAGAGAACCACGGACATAAGAAACATTGTATAATGCTCCCTATCTCATTTTCTCCCACGTTAAATCTTATGAATTTGTGTGTCTGTCTCTTTTTACTGTAACTTTTTCGTTTCATCGACTTTCAAATCACAACGATGCTAAAGAAGTTTTCACTTCAAACGTATATTATGTATTCTATCAGTTATCTGGTTCCCATTGTACAAGTTCTGCTTAGTTTGGGGCTAGATAGCGCTGTGTGAAATGACAGCTGTCTTAATGAAACGTAAACCCTGAGGTTATTGTAGTAGAGCTGTAGATTAGCATGCAGATTACCAACCCGTTGGGCAGATGGATATCGTGAAGCGGGGATGTCACTCAATTAGTTTAGTGCAGGGTCGTGGGTGGATCTGGGTTCATTAGATAATAAATAATGCTGGACATCTCCCCAAATTACAACAAACAACAAAGCTATGCTATGCGAACCTGATAACTGATAGAATACTTAATATATATTTTATTAATACATAGTTTAACTTCGAGCAATAACATCTAAGACAGCTTTGTTTAATAAGAGTGTGTTTTGTATGGGACTGAAGATATATAATAAGCTTCCTATTTATATAAAATCTATACACAGTTCACATCTATTTAAGATAAAACTAAAAAATTACCTGACCCAAAAAGCATATTACACAATCAATTAATATTTAAATGATACACAATGACATTTCTAGTTTAAAATTGAATCTAATTATTTAATTAATATGTGCTGGCATTATATTAAGTACTATTTCTTAGTTATTCGCATAATAATTTAATTTTAGGTGACATGTAATTTGCACGCCACTGTGGTTGAATATGGTGAAACCATTTAATTTTGTAACATCTGTATAATTTTACCCATGTTTTGGCAAATAAATAAATCTTTATCTTTAAAAATTCCCAAACCTGAAACAAATATCTATATCTGTATGATATTAGTGCCTCAGCGGGAAATCGAATCCGCAACTTCTTGCGCCTCAGCCGGATATTCACCCACTGCGCCACAGTGGCCATAATGCAGTCATTATAAAGTTTACCGTTACTAAGCCGATGTTTGTATTATCAACAGATTGCCTTCGGGCTCGCCGTTGGGGAGGAATCATTCCAATTCGAGCATCGTGATCTTCACTGGGGGAACGTTTTGATAGCACCTACGGAACAGAAGGTAAGATCTTCCTGCCCTTTTCTCACATTAAGTGGGGTCGGCGCAACATATTTTACGTATTTTTCTTCCATACCTCTCTATCAGCCGTCATCTCCGTTGTCACTTCTTTCTTACCCATATCAATCTTCACATAGTCTATCCATCTCTTCTTCGGCCTTCCTCTACGTCTATATCCATCCACATTCATATCTAACACTCTTTAAGTCACATGATTTTCTTCCGTACACATGACATGCCGATACCACGCTAGCCTCACTCCTCAACTTTTCTATCACTGGCTTTCAAACTTCCTCTAATATACTCATTTTATACTCTATATACGGAACAGAAGGTAAGATGTAAATAAGATATTGGTGCCCATAATAGATAGACAGCGCAATAGATAATATACACTTTTATTTTTTCTATCTAGATTAGATAATTCTTTATTGAACACCATAAAACAATGCAATTAAAAAGAACTACGTAAATCTGTGATACAATTGGCGGTCTTATCGCTAAAAAGCTATCTCTACCATATCTATTAATCTATCTTTTAAAAATTATGGGCCTTACAACAAAAAAGGGTTTAATTGTATGTTTGTACAATCTTAAACTGTGCTTTTTAATCCAATTATAAAAATGCCATGATAACAATGGAGAAAAAAACATCAATATTATTATTATTAGTAAGGCATGCCTAAATGGTTTGGGTTTTTATATTAGTATGCTGGAGCTGCATCATACTCTAAGTCTAAACTTTTAATTGAAACTATCCTCAAACAAGATATCCATTAAAAAAAATTGTCAAGATAAGCAATAAGTTATCCTTTTGTTCACTACTCTGTGCATACTTTCTATAGATTATATTTGTTGGGAACAAGGTATAATAAAGGTATAATAATGTTTGTTGGTTTGTTTGGGGTATTGTTGTTGTGCAACATCTATTTAGTTGTAATATATGTTGTTGTTGTGTTTTAAGTTGGCGACGTTCGTGATCCGCGGGCGCACGTACCGCGTGCCGCGCGGAGGCGTCAGCGCCACCATCATCGACTACTCGCTGTCCCGCATCAGCCTGCCGCTCGCCGCGCGCGCCGACTGCGCCGACCACGCCGCGCTCTACAACGACCTCGCCACGGACGAGCAGCTGTTCGAGGCAGTGGGCGACTATCAGTTCCAGGTGTACCGCCTCATGCGAGACAAGTTGGGGTGAGTTATAACTTGAATTAATTAATTTAACATTTTTAATCTCATCCAGTTTACCTTTTAGTAGTTTGTAGAGCGTAGCTTGGATACTAGAAGCTTGAGATAGAACAAGCATGTGGCCCACCTGATGTTAGGTGGTAACCATCGTCTGTAAAAAGTACTGTCTCATATGTCACGCACCTTAGAAATGTGCCCTACGATGCTCTGCGTCCATCAACTGAGGCATACCAGGTGTAAAGCCTCATGTGCCTGTAATTTCACCGGCAACCGAACCATACCGAACCTACCGGCATACCCATACCGTACAAACCGAAACGCAGCAATGCTGCTTGGCGACAGAAATAGGTATGGCGGTAGCAATTCTCCGTGCGAGCCCTTTTACAAAGAACTCTACTAACTTAATGTTAAAAATCATTCTCTTCCATATACTTTCATAGTTTACCTCTTAGCATTTATAGAGAGTAGCTCGAAGGACTGACGGTCGTTGGAGAAGAAATGTTTTTGAGTGGAGACCGCACACTGAAAAGTGCGGTGTAGAGCGCTAATTAAACTAAAATTAATATTCAGATGCTGGAAGCTATTGAAGTCACATCACTCTTTAAATTTATGTTCAGCAGTGAATATCCTATGGCTGATATGATAAGATAGATAAACATTGTACACCATTTTAAAATTAACAAACAATAATTCAAGAGACCAGACACGCCGATATAATAGTGGTGATTTTATCGATCATTTCCAGAGCTTTTCAATCTGATCCCACTATCCCCATTCTATCATCGGACAACCAGACGCAGACCAGACCAGACTACATGGTAGAGTTACCTCCCATATGCACAAAGCAGTACTCTTCCACCTTTATTATGCGCACCGCCAAGGAGTGGAACGCCTTGCCTGAGTCTGTGTTTCCTGATAACTACAACCTAGGGATCTTCAAGTCGCTAGTGAATAGGTTTCTTATAGGCAAACGTGTACCATCGTAGACTGCATCGTCGCGCGCCATCAGGCGAGATCAAACGCTAGCCTATAATTTATAAAAAAAAAAAATATTTCTGGTGATAATTAATCGACGCGACGGAATCTTTGACTCTTACACTCTGTAACTCTAACAACTTTAGAATAAATGTATATCTGAATTTATGTGTTGTTTGTTACAGAAATGATTGGAAGAATTTCGAGCCATACACGAACATACTCTGGCTTCACTACACTGTCGATAAAATGATAACGGCCCTCCGCTACAAGAGGCCTACCACTAAGATTCACAAGCACTATATTGAGAAACTGAGCGGAATCAAAGAGAGGATTCTGGACTTCAAGAGCGCCACGGAATACGCACTCACTGACATCGAAATTTAAAACAACGAACAAATTATGATAATATATTTTTCTATAACTACCCTCATATTAACGAATTAGCATAATATTTTTGTAGTACAATTCAATATGGATTCTATTATATGCTGTTGTTGCAAGTCTGACATGACAAATTATAATGTAAATAGAAATTCATGCTTTGAACTGAAAATTATAGACGCTAAAAGAATTATTTACAATATCGCATTAGTAAATTATCGGTTGAAAGGTGCCTTTATAGATAGGGTTGTGCCTTGTTTCACATTAAATAAATACATATTTCACATGCCATGATGTTGTTTTATTTCAATCATAATATCATCATAAAAAAAGTAGGATAATCAGTTCAAAATTATGTATATTTCATGTTCTGCCCCGTGTCTGTTATGAAACTAGTCAGAAAACGTGCTATCATAATCCCCACCGCGCGATCAGTGTTGAAGCGGTGGGGATAATGAGCTATCGAATTAATTTTGCAAAAAAATCTAAGAAATGCGAGTTTTTACGCATTAACTTAAAATTACACGGTTTTCCAAAACAATGCGTCGAAGACACAAGCACATTTTATTTTAAACAGGTTCGTAGGGTTGCATTAATACCTTATGTTTAGTAACGCATAGGTCCTCCCCTATTGCGCACACTCTGAGTCTGTTTGGAACACTATGAGGTGGATGACGTTTTCATCTGGAATTTGCTCCCAACACACTTTTAAAGCAGTTATCAACTCCTGTCGGCTATGAATTTCAGTGTGGTTGTCTTTGAGGATTCTTTTCAACTGGTCCCAGATATGCTTGATCAGATTCAGGTCTGGCCTCATGGCAGGCCAGGGTAGAACTGCGATACCAGCTTCAGAGATTGCACTTTGGGTCACTCTGGCAGTATGAGGGCGAGCGTTGTCTTGCATCAAAATAAAGTTAGGGCCTACTCGCTGTGAATATGGGATCACATGAGGTCGGATGACATGCTGAACATAGCTGGCGGCCGTTACATTGCCCTCATCCAAAATCACTAGACTGGTTTTGCCCATTATGCTAATCCCACTCCATATGCACAAAGCCATAATACCATAATACTGGATCCTCCAAAACGGTCAGTTTCACGAATACATGGTTCTGTAAAACGTTCTCCAGGTCGTCGCCAAACTCGTACGCGTCTGTCATCAATAAAAAACTACTTTAAATTCATCTGTAAAGAGCACTGTCCTCCAATTATCCATAGTCCATTCGAGGTGATCACGTGCAAACCTTAATCGCGCTGTACGGTGGGCTCTGGTCAATTTGAGCCGAACAACAGGCATTCTGGAACATTGTTGGTCTTCATGAAGTCTGTTCCCAACAATTTGGTCACTCACTCGCGTTCCAGTGGCGTCACGTAACACTCGCTCGCGACATGCAGAGAGTTGGATGTATTGGTCTTCTTGGTAGGCTGTGGCTCGGGTTCTACCTGAACTGCGCCTCCTACTCACACTACCTGTCTCTTGATAGCGTTCCCACACATTTCGAATAGCTCGTCTAGACACACCTAAGCTTGAAGCTAACGATCTTTGCGAATTTCCCTGCTGAAGCAAAACAATGACTTTTGTCGCGGATTCTGTATCCATGTGATGTCGAGAACCAGCAGAGAAATCAAATAAAAGCAGAGTGAGTTCATTATGTTAGAAACCCTTTACCAAAATATTATGTGTAAATAGGTATTATGTTTCTGTAATTTTATTTTCAAATATAGAAGACTATAAAAAAAACACCTTTTGGTATTCTACTAGAATCTTCTAACACAATCATTTTTTAATGACCGCCATTGCTATGACAATGGCGACCATTAAAAAACGGTAGACTATTTTCCGTATTCTGCTCATCTATGGTTTAGCAGACGCTATAGCAATAGCGGGCAAATATGGTATTCGTATTCTGCTATTTTTTGACAGCTTTCACTGTCACCATATTAGCGACTATGGAGCCATAGAGCAAAGGTAGCATAAATGTCAATTGTTGTTATAATAGTTACAAAGCTATCGCACGAATTTATTTGATAAACAAATTAGTTTAATTATTAAGTAAAATGAGTTTTATTATACGACGGCATATGGCGGGGCTTCTTGCAAGTATTCGGATTCGACAACGTCGGCGTTTCGAGCGTCGAAACCATCGACGAGCTCGCGCGGATTTGCGGATTACATTAGACCCCTTTCGAGATGTTCACGAGACGGAATTTATCAAAACTTTTCGTCTCGGGAAGGAGACCGTCAGGGATCTAGCGGAGGCCCTTACTCCGCATATCCCAAAGCAACGCCGTCGTGATGGGATTTCCATTATGATAAAGGTAAGTAAAAGAACAATCTTAAGTTTGTTGAGTCAGTCTAGAGTTTATTGTAAGTTGGTGTCATATTTAGCTACAAATTAAATCAATTTACTTTGCAGATATTGACCACGCTGGCCTTTTTGGCTACAGGATCATACCAAACGTTGGTTGGCCAAAGTGCTTTTTACAACGTTTCACAGTCAACCGTTTCTAGAGCTGTGAGACAGGTGATTGAGGCACTCAACAAGGTATATGCGAAATATGTACATTGGCCAACACGACGTGAAATGAGAAATCAAATAAAAGCAGAGTGAGTTCATTATGTTAGAAACCCTTTACCAAAATATTATGTGTAAATAGGTATTACGTTTCTGTAATTTTATTTTCAAATATAGAAGACTAGTTGCTGGTCCGACATTGTTAATTGTTGTTTTGTGTTTTGTTATTAGGTTCTATAGGAAGTTTGGAATACCGGGTGTGCTAGGCTGCATCGATGGCACTCATGTAGCTCTCTTGAGGCCGAAGGATCATGAAGAGCGCTACTATAACAGAAAGGGGTTTCATTCCCTTAATGTGATGATAGTGAGTACCTTATGTATTACATTAATTATAATTTCGTTTTATTTGTTTTTGAATATTTTGCTTACTCTACATTCACTTCACCCACTTACAGATTTGCGACTCAAACTTGAAAATTTTATGTGTGGACCCCAGCAGCCCCGGTTCTGTGCATGATTCGAATGTGTGGCAGAGTCATCCATTATATTCTCATTTGAATGAGCTGTCAAATAACGGGGAACAAGTACTTTTATTGGGTAATAAACAAAATCATTTATATTAACCTACATTAACTGGCTACATTACATAAAGAAGATTTAAATAACTACAATCATAATTTTTAATCAGCACTTTCTAAATGTTTAGGTGATAGTGGATATCCACTAAGGAATACCATGATAACCCCGATATTAAATACAGTGGAAGGGACTCCGCAGCACTATTTCTATGTTAAACAAGTGACTGCACGCAACACAGTTGAGCATTGCATTGGTGTTTTGAAGGCGCGTTTCAGGTAGGTTGTAATAGATATATTCAATATATCGTTTTTCAAGGTAGCAAAATTGGTTTTTATCATATCATACTGACCATGACCATATTATAGATTGAGACATAGGCTATTTATTGACAAACCACGCGTGCAAAGCCGCGGATGGAAGCTAGTTGTATAATTAAAGCCTGTTAGATTTAAATAACCATGAGTCTAATGATATATTATTCATGCTTACTGTTTTTTTCAGATGTTTGCTTGCAGCACATGCTTTGCACTATGATCCAGTGATGGCAGGAAAGATAGTAAATGCCTGTTGTGTTCTGCATAACATCGCTAACGAAACTAATGCACCTGTGCCTCCATTGTCCTCCGAGGAAGCTAGAGAAGAAAGTTCCCAACAGCGACAGGTACCTTTTTATTTTGATTACCTTGTCTAAACTATTATTTATAGCCCCCCAAGGCCCCAATACAGAATTATAGTTGTTACAATTTTCAACAGATTGAAGAAGAACTGAGAGCCAATGCTGAAAGCTCTTTGGAGAATAATCCGCACAGTCGGGTTAACCCAGAGCTTCAAGCAGGTCGAGCATTACAGCAGGCTCTTGTGGACAGGTTGTGGGGGGAGAGGATAAATTAGTGGTAAAATTAAAGGAGAGTAAAGGAGAGTGAATTTTGTCAAAGTTTAGTTTTTATTATGGCTAATAAATCAATAACCACCTGGGAAGTATAACTTTTTAAACAAAAAACTAATTTCTCGAATCAGTCCAGGCTTCTTCGAGTAATCAGGAAACATACATAAAAAAAAAATTCAGACTAATAGAGAACCTCCTCCTTTTTTTGAAGCCGGTTAATCGTCGCGCGCCGTCTGTGTCGTCGCCGTCGCTGTTGTTTCTGAAAATATTTTAAGTACATTAAAAAGTGTAATGTTGGACTTGCCTAACTTTTACTGCTAAGTGCTAGTATCCCATATGCCGAGTTGTAAGTATCTATAAGTCTAGTGTGCTTTAGGACATATCTTAACAAGGTATACTATCATGCATGCATGGTATGTGTTTCTTAATTTTCTAGGTAGGTAGGAATTTACCAAAGCAAACCACGAAACACCTAGAAACACTTTGGAAATCACAATGATAGCGATAGAACAAATCACTAACCTTTTTTGGTGATTGTGACTATTGCAACACCTGACAGAGCCTCTACCGCTCTCTCAATGGCAGCAGCCAGCCTATCAGTAGCCCTAAAATATATTATAAATAAAATTATAAAATAGATTATAATAGAAAAAAGTGTCCAACATTTCTTACACATATTGAATAATCGTTTTTATGCTTGGCTTGCTTGTGCCAAAATGGCTGCAGCATGCTGCTGCTCTATGCGCTCGAGACGTTGTTGAGATGCTTCTAGCTGCACCACGTGTGCATCTAACAATAAACAGCTTATGTTATAACAATGTTTACAGGTAAGTAATATTGCTTGTAGATAGATAGATATTTCTTAATTGTTACACCAAATCACAATAACTTAACCTAGAAAACTTAGACTAATATGTGGTGGCCTTATCGCTTAAAATGATCTCTTCCAGGCAAACTTTGGATGGATGTTTGACTTGTATGTAGGGGGCAACCTCTGGAACCACAGAACTGATTAAAAAATTATTTACTTTGTAAATAACTAGTAGTTCGCCCCGAACTGAGATCTCGCGAATCTCCCAAAATAAATATTATTCTTAGGGCAACATGCACAACGAAGCCTAAACGTATTTACTGGCTAAATATTTTTTTTTTATTTATTTGAGACAAATATGAGTTGTCAAATCATACAAATACTTCAAATTTAAACATGTTTAGTCGCTAAATACGTTTAGTGATATTATGTGCATGCCGGGTTTAATCTTTGACTAATAAATTGGTGCCACGAAATGCATAACCAACCTACTTGACCTACAGTTTCATTCAATTTGATGTAACGGGGGTTCTTGTTAATTGGTTATATTTTTTTGGGGTACAAATAGCAGTTATTCTGGATTTCAGACTTTTGTCTATATTTGTGTCAGTAAAGCTACAGGAATAACAAATTTCAGTATTGTGGGGTCACTGGTGTATCCTGTGAATTTGGTCAATGTTTTGTTTTTATTATGGCTGATAACTCAAAAACTACAAAAGTTAAACTAAAAATAAAAACGGGGTTCAAATGTACTAATGAAGACCTTTCATTTGACGTCCCACTTGACCTAATAGTCTCATTTTCATTTTTTTTACTCCTCTTGAACCCTAATATCTCAACAACTCCCCAATATTTTTAGCTCATTGAGTCACCAAAATTGCGCCATCACTACCTACCTATATACCAAATTTCATGATGATCGGATAAACGCTACGAAAGTTATTCTCGGACAAACAAACATACATACATACAACGCCGATTTGCCCAAGTTGATTTGGAGATCTCGCTTCGTTCGATCGAATAAAATTGGCAATACCTCAAAGAAAACGGTAAACATATTTACCTGGTGTTTGTATTATATATGGTGTGTTTATGTATATGTTAGGTATTATAAAAGCATTGTTGCAATATTTACCAGTCTCCACTCGTCTCCTGTTTTAGTTGGGCAGTTAGGACCTATGCAGTTCAGAATTTTTGCACAGCCTAGGTACCCAGTCTTCTGGAAAGACTGCGGCCCTCCTTGCTCTTGTTGAAGTGGCCGAGCGCCAACTCGCGGTGGAACTCCAGGTAGTCAAGAAGTGCATCAATTTGTTCCACAAGTAGGTACCATTTTTTTAAGGTTTATGATAACTTTGCCTATCGCAATTATAAAAATATCGAAAAATACCATTTGACTTGCACCGGTCACGTGTCAACGTTGACAACTTAGTCTTTTGTCAGTGTCAGTGTCTCTTTGTAAGACCAACCGCACACTTATGTTCAATAAAATTGTGTTTTAGTTGTGTTTTACGTGTTTGAGAGCTGTGTAAATAGACTTTTCTGCTAATGCAGTAATAATTTTAAATTTTAGTTGCGGAAAATCTCGCAATTAAGAGTTTAAGGTTCCGAAAATATTTGATCCAACATGGTAGTTTTAATTCATGATTTTAATGGCTACACTACCATATCACTGTAAAACGATACGTAAAACGATCATTCAAATGAAAATTTAGCAGAATACGAAAGGAACAACAATCTTAATCGTAATCTTGATTGTATGGCGCCATAATCGTTTTTCTTATAAAATAGCAGAATTGAGCCCCAGGCATTGTTTATGCAAACACTAATAAGCGACATCTAGCTCCAAATATAAGCAAAGCTTGTTCAGATCCGGAACAAATTTATTTTTCAAGGAATGTGAAATAAAAAAAAATCACGTGTATTTGTTTATCTGACGACGTGACATTGTTTTAGACTTTGTTATTGATTATGCCTGAGACTTGGGCATATTTTTAGCGGGTGTGTATCTCCGTCCAGACTAGTCTAGACAGCGCCATCTATTACAGTAGTTGAAGCTAGTAGTTTTTTTTAAATAATAATGTATAATATTTCAGCTATGCATGTACATTTCGTATGTAGAATTCTACATTCTGACAGAATTCTACCATTGGTTCTATGTTCATACATAAAAATATAATCAGAATATTTTGTCACCAATTTTTGAACGAAATTCAACAGCCTATGTAGGACGTCAAATTTGACAGTTGACTTGAACTGATTTGTCAAAGTTGTCAAATTATCAACGAATGGAGTTGAGGGCTGAGCCTACATACGTATTTTACCAGTTTTTCCATTTAATTTCCAATTTTTAGGATGTTAAGTTGTTATACAGTATCGTGAACAATCGATAATAAAAAGACGTAGTAGTAAATTGATAAACCATATTTGCCTATTCGAAAAGTGCCATTTTTTCGATTAAATATTCATCGCAGTTATCTCTGTTTCTTGATGTTTTGCTCATTATTTATATTATTAGTGTAATCATGGAAAGTAGTAGCGAATCCCTATCAGGTATGACAAGTGTAAACGTATTCTATTCTAAGAATAGTCGGTTCTAAAAATGTTTTGTAAAATGTAGTGATATTGTGATTTTTAGTGATTGCACCGAGTATGGGTGCTTCTCCAGCGGTGTTGTTGACTCCTGGGCGTACCAGGAACATTGCCCAGGATATGGAGGCGTTGCGGCTCTCGAGACAGGACAATCCATATCTGCAGGTGAACACTGAACCGATATTTACATAAGTGTAGTTGGAATGCAGGAAATAATTAACGTATTACACTTTCTTTACTAGCTTATGTAATCCTCAGCAAAGACTGTTTCCTATTTCAAAACGTAGATTACTTTTTATTTATTTTCAGCAAGTGATGGCGAGTCGAGAGAGTCTTATAGACAGCCATGTGGATGAATGTGAATCTGATGACACTATACTCATGTCACAGGTATAGTATTCCTCTTTGTTTTGGTTTTCTTTAAAATAGTAGCAACTTGTGATTAATTCTGACATTTTGTTTCAAAACAGCTTAAAAATTCAGTATTGGTATGATGAATTTTATACTTTATAACATCATACATGATGAACTTGGTAGCAGTAACAGTGCATCTCAGTCTAAGATTAAAATTATCATTCATGTTTCACTAGTAAATTTATCATACTAGTCATTCAATAACAATGCTGACCAAATCTCTAATCATAAAATCATAAGTTCATAACAGAATAGTTTTAAACGATCACAAGTACTATAATTTTGTATTATCAATTTCACACCTATCCAACAAGAACAAGCTAGAAAGAGATGATAAAATATTAGGCTGGTACGCTACAACTAAACTCAAAACTGTCAGTTTTTTATTGGAAGCTGTCTAAAGCTGTCAAAAATGTATGATTAAAGCTTGCCCATACTTCTAGTACTGCCTTAGTGTGCATTCTGTTGTAACATGATAAAATGCTATTAACCAACTCATCAAACCATTAAATGACATAGTATAATAAGTTGGACATTTAAATGTGGTGCTCATGATTACAGGTCATTAAATAATCTGCAAAAACAGAGCTAATGTCCTTAGATCATGCTACATAGCCTTGTCAAATCTAGGTAGATTTTGTGACAACATTGATGACTAACTGGGTGAGGTAATCAAAGATTGTAGTTTGTTTTTGATTATAATTAAATTAAGTTAAAGCAATTAAATTTTATATATGATTCATTGTTACACTTACATAAATGATCTATTGATACTAAATTATAGCAACCAACCAATCCTTATTTTCTGGGATGTCCAGTATTTTTGGCTATCACTTTGACTGTGAACATTTTTCTCATCTGGCCACCCATGATAAGTCGCACACAAGGTTTGTGTGTCGCCGCACTTGTAAGACACTTGTCGCCTCTGACATTAGTACATAGAGTATTTTCAGTTACGTGAATACCGTTTATGACATTTAACATAACGAGACTAGATTGATACTAGAATTTTATCATTATAAATTACGTGTATTGGACCCCAGAACTCCTTTATTATGTATTACACTCAAAACTGCTCCTTTCAAAACATAATTTTTATAATTCCAGGAGTTTGGTAGCACAGCCTTGGATTTTGTCGAGGATGACCCCCTGACCCTCAAGGAGGTCCATGAACACATGATCAGATCTCCACCGCCCATCAGCTGCTGGCCACATGGTAAATAACATCTTATCTAAAAAATATTGATACTGCTAAAAGAGATTGCCAACTCTAAATTACATTTCAGAAAATGCTTTACATGGGTATAACAATCATTAAGGCAATTGCAAAAGACATACCTAACTTTACTGTAAAACTGATCCAATCTGCGGTAAGCTTGACCTTGGTGAATGAAACCTTGACACTGAAATACCAAATACATCAGAAATACCTATCCAATATCATTATTTTTCATAAAACCTTCACAATTCCTCCAGTTTTTAGTGTTTTGTCACTGGTTAGATATAACGAAAAACCTTGGTAATGAAATATCGAATAGTTCAGAAAAATTATCTAACATCATTATTTTCAAAAAACCTTCGCATTTCCTCCATACCGGCACGCATAAACCAATCCCCACCTTTGTTATTAGGTCACGCGTGTCATGTTAACGACCGATTAAAACCATTATCGCGAAGCGGCGGGATATCAGCCCATTAACTGATAATGATGACACATTCTTCCGCTGGTGTTTTTTGTTTATTTACTTTTAAAAATGATTAGTTGGCTATTAAATATATTTTTATGGATGGTCTTCTAAAAGCGATCTGTTCCAGACTACTTTTGAATGAACAGGATAATACTTAATCACATGACGGTGGTATATCGAAATAATATTAATAGTTGTTTCAACAACACAGAGACTAACATACATTAAAAAAATGTATATCAGTCAGTATTGTATCAGTTATTTATCTGGTTCCCACAGTAAAAGTTAGACTTAGTTTGGGGCTAGATAGCACTGTGTGAACTGTCCACCATTATTTATTTATGTCATTGCTAACTCTTTCATACAACCAAATTTCACAATCGTTTTTGAATAATACCACGTTAATCCTAGTGTACAGGCAAAGAATACATGTTTTCTACACTGATTTAATCATTTAAAAGGTTTCCTCGGTTCACCGTCTAAAACGTACCTATTAAATATTTTGATCCAATTAGATAAAAACGGCTTATTTGCTTCAGCGTTTTGTTATTACCACCTGAAAAATCATGTTTCATTTGAAGTACATATCCATAATTGAATAGATTATTTTATTTTACCTTCTACTATAACCCTAACTACCCAAAGTTTTATTTATAGGTCTTGATATCGTATCGGCTGGGAGTAAGCGGGGTTATTTTAAAACGACTTGAAAATGGATTGGTCCGACAGTTTTGTCGTATTCGTTTTTCGAATCCGAGAACACTATGTGTAAAATATCAACCTTTGAATCCCTGTCGGGAATGTATCCGAGTATTAAGGTCTTTTTTTATTATTATTTTTTTCTTGTCTACCTATATTGTCACACTGCTGGGCCCCAAGTCTCTCCATCTATCTCTGTCCTGTGCGACACTCCACCACTCCTGCTCGAAGGCAACAAGATCGTCTCGCCAACGCTTTCATGACCGACCCCGACAGCGTCTTCCATCAGGGCTCCAGGTTGTGGCTAGATTAGCCCACCTAACCTTTTAAGGTATACCCGAAGTTATTTTAAAATAGCGTTATTTGGAAATAGAATCTGACAAAAACTGTCGAACCGATTCGACAACTTTCTGACGTTTTAAATTGACTATACAATATGTAACAAAAACCCCGTCGGATCCATGAAGAGCGTATTCCGTCATAAAAATTAAAGTCGGGCAGATGTATAAAAAACATATGTATCAAATAACTTGAAAGTTATTTCATTTTTAATTTCAAGAATTATCTGAATTTTACCCCCCAAATAGGCAAATTTTACCGAGTTGTCAACTCTCGATATTCAGCTGTGGACCGAGAGAGAATGAAGTAAACAGTTATAGTAACTGTAGTAAACAGTTAGAGAATGAACAAAAGTAAGTAGTTGATAACTAGCTTTATGACACGTGCAATGTGCATTGTCTTTGCGTTCGGTATGCATTGAGGATTATTGTACCGTTTCTTTCTTTTTGAACTAAACTACGAAATTAAAACTACCTATCTATAAAAATTTATAACTCTTGTAATTATGATTGCCGCCGCCGACTTACTATGTTTGCAAGAGAAGAGAAACGGTGTTTTTAACTCGCACTATGAACACGTTTGGGCAATGGAAAATCCGTTTGCTATTAAACCAAGCCATTTCCAACATCGTTGGCGTATTAACGTGTGGGCCGGTATACTCGGAGATCGAATCATTGGTCCGTATTTTTTAAATCGTTTTATGAGCGGTACGAACTACTTGGCGTTTTTGCGCGAAGAGCTTAGTGAAGAGTTGGACGATTTAAACGTGGCTTTCCATCGTTCAATGTGGTTCCAGCACGATGGCGCCCCGCCTCATTTTTTGCGTGCAGTTCGCGATTACTTAAATGAACAGTTTCCACAGCAATGGATAGGCAGGGGGGACCTATTCCATGGCCTCCACGATCTCCCGACCTCACGCCATTAGACTTTTATTTGTGGGGGCACGTCAAACAAGTTGTGTTTAATAAGCTGTGTGACTCGGAAGCGGAAATGCGAACTCGAATCGTCGCGGCTTTTGAGTCAATAAAATCTGATACAAGTGTGCTGCGAAAAGTGCGTGCCAACGTTATAAAACGGTGTCGAAGGTGCATTGAAGTTGGAGGTCGACACGTGGAACACGACTGCCGAAGTCTTGATCAAGTTGACGTGCTTCTACATAACTAGCAATACCTACCTAAGCTCTTGTTAGAGCTAACTCCAAGTTCTTTTCAGAGCTGCAATAAACTTATTGTTTCTTGACTACAATCGTCAACAAAAAAAACAAAAGACACGTGCACAGGCACGTGTCTTCGTCCTCTAAAGGGCGGTCACCGTCTCCGGCGCGCCGCGTAAGCCTCCGGTGTTGCCAGATGTAAGTTTTAATTTTTGAGCGCCAAATAATGAAATTTAGTCGGGTATTTTTTTTTTATTTTTTCTGTAATAGAATTACATGATTGTGACCAAATATCGATACTAAATCACACCCTTAAAAATCCGACAGGGTTTTTGTTACATATTGTCATTTGTAATAGGTCTTTACCTATGAAATTGCCGTTCTTCAGTACTGGTCATTTCAAATAGAAAAAAAGTTTAGAATGGCTTTGTATTCTAAATTCAAATTAATTTTGTTTTAAAAACATGGCATTCTTTTTACAAACTCAGTCTTTTGTTTATTGATTAGCGTTGTATTTTCATTACATTTGAACATTTTTCGTCATAATGGATACTTTAAAAATTCGTGTAATTATGGAATATGAGTTCCATCGTGGCAGCAACGCGACACAAACGGCACGTAACATCAAAAACGTTTACGGAGAGAACTGTACAAACGAACGCACAACCCGTTATTGGTTTTCCCGGTTCCGTTCTGGAAATTTTGACTTGAAAAATGAAGCTCGTGGTCGGCCGGAGACTTTGGTCAACAATGATGAATTAAAGGCGATTGTGGAAGCTGACGAAACCCAATCTACAGCTGAGCTAGCAGCAGCTTTTGACGTTAGCATCAAAACAATTTTGATCCATTTGCGACAAATAGGCAAGGTAAAAAAACTTGATAGATGGGTGCCCCACGAATTTAACGATCGCCAGCTCAACGTACGCGTCGAGACCTGCCTCGCGCTACTCAATAGGCAAAGAAATGAAGGAGTTTTGAACCGAATTGTTACGTGCGATGAAAAATGGATTCTGTTCAACAATCGAAAGCGCTCAGCAAGTTGATTAGATCCTGGTTCAGCACCAAAGCAATGCCCTAAACCAAAAATAGAATAGAATATATTTTATTTGACACACACAAAGAAACACAGAACGGATCACACAAAAATGACCCCTAAAAAGGTGATGGTCACTGTTTGGTGGTCTAGTGCGGGTGTGATTCACCACAGCTTTTTACAAAACGGCATGAGCATTACTGCAGATGTGTACTGTGAAGAACTGGAGACAATGATGGAGAAGCTTGCACATCGGCAACCAGCTTTGGTCAATCGGTCGTCCCCACTGCTCCTTCACGTCAACGCGCGACCCCATACTGCACAACGGACAGTCTCCAAGCTGCAAGAGCTGGGGTTGGAAGCTCTCCCTCATCCACCATACTCACCAGACCTTGCACCTACCGACTATTACTTTTGCCAAAATTTAGACAACTTTTTAGTGGGTAAAAAATTCAATTCCCTAGAGGCAGTACAAAATGCCTTTGAGGAGTTTGTTGCCTCCCATCCAGCTGATTTTTACAAGAAGGGCATCAATGAACTGCCAATGCATTCGCAAAGATGCGTCGATTGCATGGGTGATTACTTTGAATAACAGAAATAAATAAGTTAAACAAAATAAGTACTTTCACTTATTCCATACAAAACGGCAATTTCATAGGTAAAGACCTAATATATCCGACGGCAAAAAAAATACCGCTATAAAATGATATCAAAAACATAATTAAAACTTACAAATTTTTTTCAGTGTTCCATAAGGTCATCTTTTCTTCCTACATACATTTTCATAACCTGCTCTATAATAATAAGTAACAATTCGAATCGCTTGCTTGGGAGCACACTCATATATTGACATAAAAAACTAAGCTAAGCGCCACAAATGTTCTTAACCTAGAAACGTTTTCCTATTCTTCTGTCCATAAAATGATCTCAAAAAGTTAACCCCTCTTAAGTATTTTTTAACCTTACCCAAGGCCATCAATAAGAGCTTTATTACACGAGTTGCGAGCGTTTTTCCTAGAGGCGATTTTTGAACGTGCACGCCGTTGTTACAATACGTAAATTAAATGTTATAGTTTCTACAATATGACTGGCTGAAGTGTGGCGGGACGCGCGTGTTTATAGACGCGAGCGAACGCGGCGTGCATGCTGCGAACACGCAGCGAACACGATCACAAATCGCCTCGCTGGAAACACGTTCGCAACCCGCCAGTGTGATAAGGCCCTGACATTATTTTTTAACATGCATTAGGTATCTTTTATTAACAACTAACATGTTCGATTTGTTACCGCTTGCTTGGGAGCAGATTCACTCTCGCATCGGACAGCCAGCGCCTTCGACTTCGGTGCCGACAGCCGACTAGCGATTAGCGCTTACTCGGTCGATTCGCACGATAAGGTTACTAACTCCACTATTGTATTTATGATTTTCTTTGTGGTTGTATTTAGTGATATTCTAAGCTTAAATTGAGCGGTAGACGAAAACAGTTGTCTCATAGATGCTCTAGTTTCATAAATGCTCTTTATTTTTGTTGTTAAATCTGGAAATGTCATGCTAACTGTAAATTTTTCACTAACGTATTTTTCATTGCATGTGGATCTTGGGAAAAGTACGTTAGAAGCAAGTTAGAAAAAGAACAAACCAGTTTTTTATAATTTTTAAAAGATGTCTAAATTATAAGAAATGTATTAATCAGTGATTTCTAAGTACACCTACTGTTATTGAAATAATGACATTTTAAATCCACTAAAGTCTTGTAGGAACAATGCTATTATAATGATTAATTAACATCGAAATTCGGTTTTGTTGAAGCAAAACATAACTCATGGTACTTTATGACTACGAGTAAAAATGGAGGAAACTATAGTTATTGCCGAGCCAATTAGTAAACTATGCATGTGAGAAACCTTATCGAAATAGCTAACTAAAATAATAAATTAGAAATTGAATTTTGAAAAGGTTTGCTATTATAATGAACCTTGAATTAAAATAGATTTATTTGGAATTGGTTTCCCAACTTATTATTTCAAGGTTTTGGTGAGTCTTGGTGACCTAGAAACTATATTGCGTCGCGAGTGGCGAGATTTACAGGAGAGCACATGTGTAATTCGTACGCTTGTCACTCAAATATGTATATACGCAGTAACATCGCTCTCGTCGGCTCATCGACACACACATTTTGATAAAAATAAAGGTAAATAAAAAATGTTAATATTTCGTTACCAATACAAATAATATTTAAATAACGCGTAAGGCACTTGTCTCACCGCCGGCGAGTAAGCGATTAGCTATCAACTATTTTCTCGCTCAAGAAACGAATTAAAGATATAGATTCCGTGTCAGTAAAAGAGACGCGTGTATTAATAGTTGATCGCTGGCCGTTCACACTGCCGGCGAGAACTCGCTCTCCACTTTTTTGTCGCTGCGACTACAACACTCGCTCAGCGATACTCGCTCAGCGTTGCTCGCTTGGCGGTCAAAACACGCCGTGAGATGAATCAGCGGAACGGAGCGCTCAGCGAGTGGCGCGAGTATCGTCCGCCGCACTCGCTTACTCGCTTTATAGCCGAGCGAGACAACTATAGGAACTACACACTCGCTTCTCGCTGCTCGTCAACTCGTTTCTAGTTTCTAGCTCTACTCGCTTCTCGCTCATCGCCGGCGGTGAGACAAGTGCCTAAAGATAATTGTGACAAAAATGGCCACCGCTCAGCATCTGCAATGGCAGATTCGCTCTGACATAGCGCCGGTGGTCGTCATTTGATGAGCGTCAACGCGAATCATTAACATTTTCTTTGAGAATATGGCATAACTGTTGGTTATTTTGTGTTACCAGTCAGGCCTGACCACTTGATTATCCTAGAAAAGTTCAGCTCTACGGAAGAATAATGATTAATTACATGTTAGTGTGGCATTTCTATGCGAAACAGCACAAATGTTTCTTTATCATAAAATTATCGCTAAAATATCATTTTACTCTATTCTTACGTAGATATAAACTTTTCTAGGGCTGTCATGTTAACCCGGCTAGATATATAATTAGGAACTTAGCCTATTTAATATTGTATTTATTACCTACTTGGTTTATTAAGCTTGATTCTTCGAGTAGATGCGCCATGTTTTGTCTATTAACCACCAGCTCGTTTCGAATTAAAACACACACAATTTTGTTAGTAGATTATTTTCATAATCTTTAAAATAAACCTTGTTATGGAAGTATATTTATGTTATTAAAGATAAAGTACAATACAGTGCTATCGTTATAGTTAAAAGGTGACTCAAACTCATGGTAAGAATAAAGTTAATATTTAATTTTATTCTGGCTAATGGTGACAAAACACGGTGTAAGTAACTATTAAATATACTCATAGTAAGTATATAAATAATCCTATTAAATGTTTGCATGATCTACAAATGTTTGTTGCGGGTTTGGGTATTTTTATATATATTTTAATAATGTATTTACAGAAAAAATAATGAAGTATTCTATCAGTTATCTGGTTCCCATATGCATACAAGGATCAAAAAAATGTAACATCGTTATTTATGTACCTATATTCTGTCAAATAAATGTTCTAATTTCTAAAAATGAACAAACAAATTGTAAATCATAGTACAAGCTTTGCTTAGTTTGGGGCTAGATAGCGCAATGTGAAATGTCCAGCATTATTTATTATTATTCTATGTGCCTTGTATTTAATGTTGTGTTAGTGCTAGACTGAAATAAATAATTGAATTATCCGTCTCACGATCCTACTTATTCTGCTTACTAACTAAAGCCTCGCCCTCAGGATGCGCCGCGGTCGCCTAGACGCGCGCGGTGCGAGGAATCTCGCAACAACAACACGCCGAGCCGGCCGCGCTCGTCGCGTTCGGCCTCGCCGAGGTCGCAAGACCTCTCCATATGCGGACGGCCTTTATCTTTACCAGGTGATGTTTTATAACACTAAGGTCGTGAAATAAGCACTAATTTGTGGCAAAAAAGCTTACCGCAGCCTATGAAGTTTCTAACACCAAATAAATAACTCGCGCGTTGCCATCCTGAGACATATAGGATACAGGTGAAGTCTCATGTGTCTGTAACTTCATATGCACATAATACATTCATGTTACATCGCATACATTATCTCAGTTGATATAACGTCACAACGTCCATCCACAGACCACATTTTTAACTGCTATGGCTTGATACCAAGTCAGCTGGAAGGCCTAAGGTCTCCTGTCTATCGAGGTGAATAGTTATTTTAACATTTAAAAGCAACACAAGTTGTTAAGTAATATCACAGGGGAAGGTTGCGAGTTCAAATCCCGTCTGGGTCGCTATGTGCGGAATTATTTTTAAAATTTTAAATACCACAAACTACCACAGTCTTTTATAACAATGTCTTAATGATTTTGTAAAATTTGAATATTAGATACTGTTAAATTTTTGAACGCCTGCATTCATGTTGAATACATTGACAAGCATAGATTTAAGACTTTTTGTTGTAATTTATGTGTATTCTAGCAAATAAACGTAGTATTTGTATTTCGTTATTAACTTTATAATTCCAACAATTGCAGGTGAAAGCCATCTCCGCACCGCACTTAACAAAAAGTCCTGTCAGTCAAGTGAGCGGTTTTCCCTCCTCCCGCACGCGCGTCCGTTGCGACGTCCCAGCTCGCGGCGCGACGACGACAGCGTGAGGCTCGTGCGGCACTGCGATTAACGAAGCGTGTGGCATCACCTTTAAATAATCAGGCCGGAAGGCCTTTGGTTCTTGAATGTTGGTCGTATTGATGACGCGAATGTAACTTGCAGATCTTTGGGAGTCAATGATGAATATTAATCTTGTAAGTACAGTTAGCGTTAGATTTCACGAAGACAAAACGGCTGGATCCAATTAGTTGAATTATTCAAATCAATTTATCGCTAACTGTACTTCAATAGGAAAAAAAGTTACCTAAATTTTTAAATAAGATATTAGGAATTGTTTTAAATTATAAATTAAAAACCAAAAATGTTATGGAATTGTTTAAAATATGTTTCTCTAGGAAAATTTAAATCAATGCGCCTTTGCCAAATAGTGCACCGCAGAGTAAAAAGTAAAAATAGTTTAAGATAAAATAGTAATGTTAAATAGTACAATTTGCTTGTAATCGTAGCGAAAACAAGTTCACGGCCCATAATTATTCTTCAACGTAAATAAAAAAATAAATAAAAAAAGAATCTTGATAGTGGTAATAAAATTAATTGCTCCTAAAATTGAAGAAATCCCAGCTAAATGGAAGTCTTTTGAGAAATCAATCCAAATCAATATGACATAACAAGTAAATTTTTTCAAAACTAAAAAGAATTTCTGAGTCTTAAAAAAATTTATCACTCTTAAAAATCCGTAAAAAGTTATAAAAGTAAATTTTTTAGCTGAAATCCCTTCACCACAAGGGAAAAGGAAAATAGTCTTCTAATCGGCTGACCACTTCATCACACAGCTAAGAACAACCCCACTTAAACTAGCTTTCTATAAAAAAACCGCATCCGAATCGGTCCATCCGTTTGGGAACTACGATGTCACAGACACATGCAGGCGCCAAACTTATAACATCTATCTTTTTGTATCGGGGGTTACAAAATGAATTATGTTTATTTAACAAATAAAATATTTATAAAACATATCATCCAATGAGTTGAGTTGCTAGTATGAATAATGGTTCTCGATCTTTTAAATCCATGGTTTAGTCTCTACTCACGTTTAACTGGATAATTATGGGCTTAGTAGCCGCCGAGACTCGCGGCAGACCGGGCCGACCTATAAACATGTTTGTTTCGATTTCAATTACTATTATTAGGTACAATTAGTCAAAATAAAATTTTATTATCAAAATCACAAGGATCTTTTTGAAACGTCAATTTTACTGCTTGTTCCTCCGCGACCAAGCCAGAAAAGAAAGACAAGCAACAAGGCTGGTTGTTCTTTTTAATATATAACAATAAAAAAAAAATCGTCAAAATTTTTAACCGAGTTGGAGCAATTTCAATCTCAAGCTTATCTATCATCTAAATAATCCGATTTATTATAGAAGGGTTTTTTATAAAGATTTTGTTTAATTACGTTTTTAAATTTGTTAATTGTGAATTTTTATACATCCTTTGGGAGTTTGTTATAAAAGCGTACACCTTGCCCTTTAAACGATTTACTAACTTTATGGAGTCTACAAGTGGCAACAGCGAGTTTATCTTTATTTCTAGTATTAAAATTATGATTATCGCTATTTTTTGTTATCGATAGGTATTCAGCGCATCACTAACGGTGCCCGTAAGGGCTGCAAGTGCGAGCGAGATGGCAATATCATCCTCGCTTGTCCCACGTTTTAAGCCCCGTCTGCCAGGAGCGTTGGCGTCTTTGACTTTGTCAAATTAAGAAAAAAATAACACCAAACTAATTGTAAAATGCTCACGATAGTATTACAATATTCATAATTAGAATCGTATACCTTTCATTCCAAAGGCGAAGGAAAGATAACATTTTAAAGAAAAGGAGTTGAGTTTGTATCTCGCTCTTTTATATTATAAATAAGTGAGACAGAACATAATAATAACGCGGTCTGTGTCCCTTAAATCGCCTAAAAGTAAAACATAATTATAAAAAAATATATAATTCAAATACGTATTTGAAATATGTAGTATTATTGTTAATAGTAAGCTTTATTAGGTGTTAGTAAAATTTTGCTGAATAATATAATAAGTGGGAGTTTAAAAGTTGTACATTCATAATGGCGGCGTACGTAAAGGTTTCAATTTTTTTTCATTTTTACATACTGGGTGTAAAATTTCAGATGGTGAAAGAATGTTAGATAATAATTTAAAATAAATAGATAAAGATTATATAGATATTGCACTAATATAATAATACATAGGCGAACTTAATGCTAATTAGCTTTTTCTTCCACTTTTTCTAGTGTAGATTAAGTGGTAAAGTACTCCCTAATGTGAAGAACTTATACTACTGAACGAACCCAAAGCGTGAAAATCGAATCAACTGCTCCATACATTTTGGGCGAGTAAAGATTTCCATACTAAAATGGCGCGCCCATCCACCTCCACTTCAAGTTTCTATTTAGATGTTTGAACCTGATCCGTATGAGTTGAATATAAGCTTTGACGAATTGTTTTCCGAACCGGCATTGGACTTAAAATGGAACAGCTGATTTGCTGATATTTCTCGCTTACATTGTTGGTTTCACTGTAAATATTGTTTTTTTTAACACAAGCGTATGGGCCTCGTGGCCGCAGTGAAACTAAAGCCGCAAAGCTTAAAACTAAAAAAGTTGACGGGACTCCGGATGTTAAGTGGTTACCGTCGTCTATAAACTCCTGCTTTACGTTGATTATACAATCACCTCTTGCTTTTGGGAGTTTTACACCCGGTATTGAATATTTCACCTTTCTGAGCTCACCGATATATTATAAAATACATTATTCGCTTAGTTAATATATTATGTTTGTTACCAATGATATTTTTAAAGTTATACGCAAATCGCGTGTGTAAAATATTCTAATATTATTTAGTACTTAATTTATTATTAGTATTTCGAATATTTTGTATTATTCCTGAAACAGGCTAAATGTTTAATTGTTAGATATTGAATTTAATTTTAAACTGAACCGTGGTTTGGTGCTCATTACTTATAGTCGAGCTTAGATCATAAAATTGTTAAGTTTTATTTCAAACATTATGACTGAATTCAAATTAACTACTGGTATCATATAGGGATATAGATTGATTGTTGTTGTCACATTAGCTCTGTCAATAAAATCACTTACAATGGCTAATTTCAAAAGTTTTTTACAGAATGCAATTATTTTATAACGATTTAATGTCTTCTTCTATGTATATTTGATTAATTGATAACGCTTTATTGTACATCACACTTAAATTAAAATATAAAAAAATAGAAATAACAAATAACAAGACACGCGGAAATACAAGTGGTATTCAATGCCTTTTGCAATTTTTTTTTCCATGTGTCGTAAGAAAGAACCAATATTAATTATCCAAAATGTATGTCCAAAAAGTGCAAACTGTTTGTTTACGTATTTTTAAAAAGCCTACCATCTTTATTAAGAACAGTTACAAATAAAGATTATTTTTTCTTCTATGACGGTACCTATGTATGTATGTTTGTATGTATGTATACTCAGTTGTCTATATTCTTCTTATGACGCCAACTATAACTTTTTATTATTAGATTGGCATAGGTAAGTATAATTTTTCCGGAAATATTAAAAAAATTCAAATCCGCTACAGCAAAAATCTCTTCCCCTTTTCCCCCCCTCCACCTCTTGTATTTTTTTCGCAACATCTTGTTGAAGTCCTTAGAGTGCCTCTCAAATTTAATTGAAATCCGTCGATAAATAACGTTACAGCAAACTTCCCTTTTCCCCCCAATCATAAATCGCGATCGACTAAAAAATTCAAATAAATCAAGAAATTTGTGTGCCATTTTTTGTCAAAATCGGTTGAAAAATGCGACCTGTAGACGAGAACAAACATACGGACAAAAGCATTTTTACGCCATCTCAAAACTGAGACGCTCCGCTCGAACTGAAGCTCTGTGTATTTAAATCATTTAGTAATAATTGTTATTCATTAAAATCTTGTAACCATTATAAACAGTTATATGAATGTCTTTTGAAAGAGGTTAAATAGTGCAAATAAACTGACCCAGAAACTACACTAAGCAAACTCTAAACGTATTTACCTAATCATGTTTAAATTTGACCACTAAATACGTTTAAGCACCGTTGCGCAAGCCTGGCTTAATTTGGACACAGAGTTATAGAAGGAAATGTAAAAATATGTACTTAAATAAAATTGTTAGCTATTGTGTTCCACAGATTTTTCAAAACTTTTGGTAATATTAGCGGATATCAAGAGATAAATCTGATTCAGTCATAGACAAACACATATAAATTATATTGATTATTAATTATTATTTTGTTAATTTCGTTGCTTTATTGTTAAATGTACATTCCAAATACTCATAGTGTAAGTGAATTGAGACATATTTAGGCTTAAGTAGTTATGCTACCAAATATCACATTATTTTTCGGAGCCTGATAAATTCAAAGATTTTTTATTTATAGGTACTTGTCAGTTCGTAAACATTTGACAAATTTTGAGGAATTCGTCTTATATGAATCTGTTTAGTTCATTCTAATCACACTAATGTCAACATGCGAAAGTTTGGACATTTGTTTGTTACTCAATGACATCATAATGGCTGAAATAATTTTGATGCAATTTTGTATGTCGATAGATTATGACATGGATTGACACTTTTTATTGACATACCACGCGTGCGAAGCCGCTGGCGGAAGTTAGTAATTTATAAATTAACCGATTCATACAAACTGCGTATTAACATGTTACTTTTTGACTAAAATAAAATCGACTTCAGAAATCAGATTATTGAAAAAATTGCAGATGCCGCTGCAAATTGAAGAGTAATGATTTTCTTATGGATTCCAACATCAGATCCTGATCAAATTTATATGTCCATCCCTGAGGTACCTTCTAACAAAAAAGAATCATTGAAATCGAACCACGTGGTAAAGAATTGCCGCTTGACCAACTAAAAAAATCAGACGAATTGAGAACCTCTTCTTTTTTTGAAGTTAAAAAGGCCGTGTTGCATGAGAATGCAATTATACAGAAGAATATCCAAGTTTTTACTTATTTCATTATAATGCAAACGAAACTGTTGAGCCATCTAAACACCGTTGCAAACGATCTATAGATAGCTCAACCGGTCTAGACAAGTTAGAATTTATATATACCTATACAGATTCTGAATAATATTTAGAACCGTTCCTCATAATTTGCCAACTTTATTCACTTTTATGTATATACCTACTATTTTTTAAATAGTAGATACATTTTCCAAAATAATTTTTTGTATGTTAGATAATTATTTTAGGTAATATACGAATCTATAATATATTATGCGTAAAATACATTCCTACTAAAATTTGTACTTAAATCGCAGTACAAGGGTACTGCGATTTAAGTTAAGCGCCTCGGCAATGTTCATGGTTTCGAACTAACTTAACCGGACTATTGACTTCTAAAAGTAACAATAACGACCTCCGTGGCGTAGTGGGCGAATAGCCGGCTGAGACGCAAGATGTAGCGGGTTCGATTCCCGCTGCAGAACAAACGTTTGCATGATCTACAGATATTTGTTCCGGGTTTGGATGTTTTCTATATATTATACGTAAGTATGTGTTTACAAAAAAATATAAGTAATTGTATGTATGTATGTATATAAGTATTCTATCAGGTATCTGTTCCCCATAGTAGGTACAAGCTCTGCTTAGTTTAGGGTTAGATAGCGCTCTGTGAAATGTCCAACAATATTTATTATTTATTTATTAATAATGAAGTTAAAACCCTTCTCGTACATTGCGGTATCTTTGTACAGTGCGCTTTGTTAGAAAAAGAGGGGTTTCAACTTCATATTGGATTTACAGAGAATTTCTCAAAATTTGTCAACTCACAATTTCACCAATATATCTAGAAGGAATGAGATTTTTGAAATAGGTCTTTCTGTAATGCAGCCTGGCTGCGGTAGCCAATAAAATGCGCACGGTTGCACAGCAGCCGGCTGTCGTTAGAGCCAGACAGTAAATGTAGTTTTGCTCACTTGTGCAGCAGCGAGGTTTATTTTACATTCTAAAACGCTTCAATTGTCCTGACAGGCGGTCCACTACCTGATTAAATCTTGCTAATTGAAGGCAGTAGGCTGCCTGGTGCATGGGCTAGGCTCTGGCTTTGAAGTCTGGAACTGTACCTATGTTTTTGCAATTTAAATACTTAGGCCAAAATTCACTAAATTCTGGTTATTCGCGGGTCGATTATTCCAGATTTTGAAAAGTTTAGAATAATAAAAGAATTATGCGATTTACACATTTGTTTTACTTGAAATTCTAGGTTCACTTAGGTCAATGGTTAAGGGCAGGCCCCTTGATGCATTCAAACTGATGAATGCTGACGTTGGGCTAAGATTTTGTAGTTCCCGAAAATCATATTCCCTGAATTTGTAGTTCAACAGTTCAGTTATGTTATCTAGGACCGTAAAACAGTAGGTACTTACCTAGTGCTAGGAGGACTTTATGCTAATAGCATTATCTATCTGATACCCTGGTCGTGCTAAAAACACTAACAAAAAAAACTTTAGCTTTTGACTGATTCTCTCAGATCCTTAGTTTCAGAAATCCATCCCGGCGGTACAGCCTGATTTCTGGCTGTACGGGCCTAGATAAAAGCTCATAACTTCTGAACTGTTGAACTACAAATTCAGGAAATATGATTTTCGGGAACTACAAAATCTTAGCTATAAGTTGACATGGAAACCAGATCCCTAGCGAGCGGGCTCAACGGTCCATAATGATTTTATACTATTGTTTGTCTTTTACATTGAAGGAGTTGGAAATCTAACTAGTGTTATTAAAAATAAAATTTATAGTTTATTTTTAGTGATATCCGACACTTACAGGAAATCTTAAGATTTGAAAAACCATGGATACGAGGATGCGAGACCAACCTCTCTAAAATTCCACTCCTAGGGGCGTAACGTAAAATAGTAAAATTCGAGTATCGATCTAGTCTCGTTCTGTTAAATGTACTAAATGGTATTCACGTAACTGACAATACAATGGTATGAGTTGACTGACATGATTATACACTTTATTTACATCAAGCTTAAATTGTAATAAACTCCTCAAAACAAAATAGGGCCCACTTGAAATATTTCGGTATTTTGCCCGACACATTTTTTTTTGCGAGTTGTTGGCATACTGATGTATGGAAATGTTAAGTAGGCATATTTATTGATCATAAATTAACACTTAAACGCCAAGTTTAGGGTAGTTCTTAAGTGGGTAGACAAGAAACAATATCTTACGATATACCGCAGAATCTGTGAGTGCCATTACATTGTTGCTCAGTGGGGTTTGTTGTGTCTAAGGAAGAAGTTATCGTAACCTTACCTTTAATCATCGATTACATTATTGTTTGCATAAACAATGCCTGGTTCTCGACATCACATGGACACAGAATCCGCGACTAGAGCCATTGTTTTGCTTCAGCAGGGAAATTCGCAAAGATCGGTAGCTTCAAGCTTAGGTGTGTCAAGACGAGCTATTCCAAATGTGTGGGAACGCTTTCAAGAGACAGGTAGTGTGAGTAGGAGGCGCGGTTCAGGTAGAACCCGAGCGACAACCTCCCAAGAAGACCGATACATCCGACTCTCTGCACGTCGCGAGCGAACTGTAACTGCACGCATATTGAGAAACCGCTTACGTGACGCCACTGGAACGCGAGTGAGTGACCAAACTGTTCGCAACAGACTTCATGAAGACCAACAACGCTCCAGAATGCCAGTTGTTCGGCTCAAATTGACCAGCGCCCACCGTGCAGCTCGATTAAGGTTTGCAGGTGACCACCTCGAATGGACAATGAATAATTGGAGGACAGTGCTTTTTACAGATGAATCTAAAGTTAAGTTTTTTAATGATGACAGACGCGTACGAGTTTGGCGACGACCTGGAGAACGTTTTACAGAACCATGTATTCGTGAAACTGACCGCTTTGGTGGACCCAGTATTATGGTATGGGGTGGGATTAGCATAATGGGCAAAACCGAGCTAGTGATTTTGGATGAGGGCAATGTAACGGCCGCCAGCTATGTTCAGCATGTCATCCGATCTCATGTGATCCCATATTCACAGCGAGTAGGCTCTAAATTTATTCTGATGCAAGACAACGCTCGCCCTCATACTGCCAGAGTGACCCAAAGTGCAATCTCAGAAGCTGGTATCGCAGTTCTACCCTGGCCTGCCATGAGTCCGGACCTGAATCCGATCGAGCATATCTGGGACCAGTTGAAAAGAAGCCTTAAAGACAACCACACTGAAATTCCTAGCCGACAGGAGTTGATAACTGCTTTAAAAGTGTGTTGGGAGCAAATTACAGATGAAAACGTCATCCACCTTATAGAGAATGTTCCAAACCGACTCAGAGAGTGTGTGCGTAATAGGGGAGGACCTACATACGCGTTACTAAACATAAGGCATTGAAGCAACCCTAAGAACATGTTTAAAAAAAATGTGCTCGTGTCTTCAACGTGTTGTTTTGGAAAACCATGTAATTTTAAGTTAATGTGTAAAACGCGCATTTCTTGACGATTTTTTTGGCAAAAATAAGGCATTGTAATGTTTTTTTAATGATTCTGAATGTGTTAACCTATTTCTAAAATTAAACTTGAAATAAATTGTACGTATTTTTTTTTATTTTAATTTTAATCATATTTTATTGGGTGGGCCCTATTTTGTTTTGAGTAGTTTATTAGTGGAGCAGAATGCCAAAATATATTCAATTAAAATCCAATCTCATTGAATTGGCCCCCTAGTCAGGATTCAAGTTCCGGTTCAAAAGACAATGACCATTTTATTTTATTTGAGATGGGTTTAAATTCTTGAAAGACAAGGTGAATAAATGATACAACGTAATTTATTTATAATTTTATTAAATTAATTCTATAACCTTTTTACATTTATTATAGGTGTGTGCGACGTATAATGCTGCCATGTTGCATCGGCAGAGTCACAATCGAAAGTACCTACTGGTTGTCCCTACTTACCGACAACGAATACTGCAGATCGCATTGAACGTACAATAAAGCAATTAAGCGCTTGATATTATCTACAAAGCATTATTACATTAGAAATCAAGCGCCGTTCTGCTTTATTGTACTTCCAAAACGATAAGGCGCACTCTTAGGTTCAAATAATGAAGCTTACCTCCAAAACTAGTTACTTTTTAAATTAAAGAGTTATAAGAGCAAAAAGCGATTTCGTTGACACAATGTGAACCCATATTGATCGCTGTCAAATTGGCTATTTCGTTGACACTAAGGCTTTTGGTCATTTGTCGCTAACGTTTAATTTTAATAATGACAAAATACTTTCCTATGAAAGTAACTTGTTTGAAAAGATAAGAAAAACAATGCCGCTGCTGAGATGACATATTTTTGTATGAATATGATTAGTTTTCTAAAGTTTTCAGGCAACCAGTAACTAGTTTTGTCGAGAGTGCGCCTCGGGCAGTGAACGCCGACTGCCGCATCGACTCCGCGCGCAACTTGGTCCAAGAATATATTTATGAATAATTTTGTATAAAAATTTTGGCTCCAATATTTACAACGATACTGATATTTTTACAACGCCGGACTAATTTTTTATAGCGACTAAAGTAGAGTTGAGACGCGGAGTCGCCACGGGAGTCAGTGTTTTGGACATTGAATTCATAAATTCATTTCTAATAACATTTCTTATCTAACGACGTGCGCGCTTACAGTGCGCGCACACTCTAATACCCTATCGTTACAGTGACACACCTGTCTTAACATACAGCGCAGCTCCTGTGCAACGCACTTTAGAACCGTATGCCAGAAGAAAACGACACGGTTGTCTCATTTTGACATACACCTTTCTTAGAAGGCTAAGACATTGACAGTAAAGGACAAAAAGTTGTCATAAATGGCCAAGAAGTTGACATAAATGACCAAAAGTTGATAAAAATGGCCGAACTATGTCGTTTTCTGCAATCAAAAGTAAATTGTACAGGTAGCTGGACGCGAAATAATACGCTAGTACATAACGAAGACGGAAGATACGGCAAATAAAATTCACTGTAGCAATAGGATACAGAAAAAGTATTTAAGAGACAACATCAATAGCATAGATGACAGGGCCCGGCGTGGACGACGCCTGCCTAAACAACACTACCTTCCGACTCCGACTATAGACACGGCTCACCACTCGTTTCGTGTTTAAAATTTAGTAAACATGAAATATGTAGGGGCTTATACAGAATTTGTACTCTTAAAGCGTCCCGTAGTCGCTTGCACCCAAAACTCCAATCACAGAAATGAGCGTTATTAGATACATAAGGTCTAACACACGGAGAGATGGCAGATACTGAACGAAGCTAACACAGACACATTCAACGAAGCACAAATTTAAAATACATAAAAATTAAATAAATTTTGTGATACATAAATAATTTCCAAATTAAAAGTAATATTTTTGTTGACATACGAGGTACTGAGTGATGAGAAAGCTGACAATAGGTCGGGCACTACATACGCTTACCGTGCACTCATTATACATTCCACTACACAATGACACAATGGTATGTCAAAAGTATTAACAAAAGTATGCTTTTATAGAAAAATACATGGAATTATAAACTTTAAATGAGATGCACGATAAGGTATAGAATCGCTTGGCATGTCATGTGAGTGAGTTCCTCTCACATGCCTGCGTCAACACTCATCCAATTACCGTAAGAGATCATTTCTAAAACAAACATTACACTTACAAAATGATAATACATTACAACTATTTCTTAATAACATCCTAAAACAATTTACAATTTATGTAATATATTAGAAAAAAAAACATTATTTTATAACAATCGTAGAGCGGGAAGTTTGCGAACTCGCCTGCTCTATGAAAGTCATTCAAATCATAAACAATTATAATACAATAAAGTCAGTCAAACATGTCAAAATTAACAATTTATTACAAGTTTTATAATAGTTATAATTTAAAACCAAATTACCGTGTACTACGCATCCTCGATAACTTTAAAAAGACCAATTCACATATATATTTTTGGTTAGTGAATATGTTCTCCACGTTTATGAATAAATAACTAAGTAACTGTGTCATTCCGAATGCCCTTTGATTGAGATACCCTTAAAACATCTTAAAATTTCTCATTTCTGTATTAAAAAAAAAGATGACACATTTACGAAGCCTGTGTGACAATGAAGTGAGATCATTACGCAACATTAATACTAAAAGTATCATGTAGTGATGTAGAAATTAGGTAAGTGTATGTAGTGGTTATGTGCCGACATTATTCATTATAGTTTAGACGATATTGCTAAAGTCTAAATTAATGTAATGCATAAAATTGACACTGTGACCAGCTGAAAAGGCAACTGAAAATAGCGCTAACGAACAGCCTACTTAGAATTTATTAGAAGTGTGATGTTACAAAAAAATAGAAAAACAAGATAAATATTAAAGTGCATTAATTTCTACACTTTTAAAATTACAACAGCTACGTACAATGTACTCTCGGTATCGGGGTAATATAGTAATGATGAGGGTAATTAAATTATCTCATTAGTTTATGACACTCATTGAGGGTATAAATACAAAATATTATTTGATTGTCACCATTAGTATTCAAAATATCATTTCGGAAAGGCAACTACGATGGCTGATACGACAATGTTGAAAAAAATCGAGCATCGCGCTGTGATAAAATTCCTCACAAAACAAGGAAAGACTCAAAAAGTAATTCACGAAGAAATGATGGATGTTTACCAAAATTCTGCCCCTTCATTATCTACAATTCAGAAGTGGTCAAGTGAATTTAAACGGGGTAGAGAGAGTATTGAAGACGACCCTCGTGCCGGTGGGCCGGTTAGTGCCGCTACTGAAGAAAACGTAAAAATTGTTGAGAAACTTGTACTTGAAGATGCCCGTGTGAGCAGAAACAAGTGCGAGTTGATTGTTGCAAGGAGTTTTTGGAGCTCTGTGGTGAAAATCCGCAAAATATTTATGATCGGATTGTTACTGGTGATGAAACGTTGGTTCATCACTATGATCCTGAGAGCAAGCAGGAGTCTATGCAGTGGCATAAAAAAGGAACAGCCCTACCGAAGAAGTTCAAAGTCAGCCCATCCGCCGGAAAGCTCAAGGCCACAGTGTTTTGGGATTCCAAGGGAATCTTATTAATTGAGTACACAAAAAAAGGTGAGAGTATTACTTGCGCAACTTACGCTAACACCCTGCGCAATTTAAAGGAGGCAATAAAAGAAAATAGACGGGGAAAATTGACCGCAGGTGTATTGCTTCTGCACGAGAACGCGCCTGTTCACAAGGCGCGCATTGCCAATGCTGCTGTGCTGGATTGCGGATTTGAAGAAAACAATCATCCACCCTACAGCCCGGACCTAGCCCTTAGTGATTACTTTCTGTTCCCAAATCTCAAAAAAGAACTTCGAGGCAAGCATTTTTTCGACGATGAAGAGTTAAAGGCAGCAATTAACGATCATTTTTCAGACCAGGAAGAAAAATATTTTTCGGAGGGAATTGAAAAGTTATTTTCCAGGACAAATAAGTGTGTTCAGATCCTAGGGGACTACATTGAAAAATAAATTTTATTCAGAATTTTCTGTTTATTCTTTCATGCCTATACCGAGAATACATTGAACTCCCCTCGTACATACCCGTCAAGGATCACACCAAATATATCTGTATGTATGGCTTTGGCTTGTGTTGCCTGACCGACTGAGTAGCACAACTTAAAGATGTCAAATATGATAGATGACGTGTCAGTTTGACAAGCGGTTATTGACCTATAAACAGTATTGGTTGGTAAAAAAGAAAGTTGGCATTCCTTATCGAAATCATTTAGAAGTTTACATTTTAAGTTTCCTCCTGACTACTGATCACAATAACCTTAAAAGCTACAGCGTAAAACATAAAATAATTAGTGAATGAATGACACGATCTACAAGAGCGTAGCCTAAGATAAATTTGCATTTTGAGAAAATAAAAAGTATTTTATTTACCGTCGAATGAGCAACGAATAGTTTTGATTAGTTAGTTAATATCTTCGGGCATTTAGTTGACATATTCGGCCATTCAGTTGCATTAATATAAAAAGCTTATGTTTTTAACTAATGGCCGCTTTGATATTTATAAAGCTGATGCAAAATAGCTTGAAAGAAATTGAATCTGTGAGATACATTTGAATAAGCTTAGAAATGAGAAGTTAGTTCATATAAACAATTTTTGAAACAATTGTGTGTTGGCAATCGGTGAACCCACCTAGATATTTTTTTTTTGTTTTAGCGCAGAATTGAAAGCTGTTTAGTTAGGTAAGATATAATTGTAACTGGTATGTGAATTTTGGGCTACGTTCGTGTTGATCTTTGTATACAAATTCTCATAGCCACATGTTAGTACTTGAATTTAGTTGATATAGATTAGACTTATTAAAACAATTTTTGGTGGGCCTCTTTGTTTACTGAACCCAATCATCATCATCAACCGGAATAAGACCGTACATACATTCACAGATCTAATTCTATTTGATTAATTTATACAAGAAAAAAATAAAATAAAGTTATATACAAAATATAAAATTGATATTTTTTACAACGTATGCTTTAGTAGCAACTTTGTGGAAATCAATAATAATAATAAGTACCTAGAGAGTTAATCATTTTTTTTGTTTGCATTTTTGCAATATTCCAATAAAACATAAGAAAAAAAGTTAATTTCCAAAAACTTGATAATTTATATTGCGGGGCACATTATTCTACATTGTCATATCTACGAATTGTTTATATCATAAAGCCAAAACTATAGCCCCAAATTATATTAAAATATAAAAAATTCAACAAAATGTAATAAGTATAGTGAAGATAAAAGATTAGCACACATTACAGTGTTTAGAACACAGTGGAATGAGCGACGTCGATGCCGAGTTCTAGATAGAATGGAATACACATCGACCCACAATTGCCACGAGCCTAGCTCGTAGAATGAGACAGAGATAGAATAATAAACAAATCTGAAAGAAAGAGAAAATAAAATTTGAATTATACATTTTTGGCAATTTTGTACTTAGTGATGGATCGTAGATGTGTGTTACAACACGCGTGTGTGCATGTGTGCGCGTCGCAGGCGGCAGGTCGTTGCCGGCTCCCAAGCGATGGATTGCATCACCGTCGTAAGGTTCATCCTCACTCACAGACAGTTTAGTATCAACTAAATGTTCTATTAGTACGTCGATAGCGTTGGGAGATGGCCGACAGAGGCGGACACACCTGAAATAAACGTACAATTATTATTACAAAACGTTATAAATTACTAGCTCCCGCCAGCGGCTTCGCACACGTTGTTTGTCTATCACACACATTTAATCGAAAGCGATTCAGCGGTTACGACGTGATTGAGTAACAAACAAACATCCAAACTTTCACATTTATAATATAAGTGTGATAGGCTTGCGTTTGAGCACGATCTCGCCTGATGGCGCGCGATGATGCAGTCTACGATGGAATACGCTTGCCCAGAAGAAACCTATTCACTCGCGACTTGAACACCCCTAGCTACCTAACCTGCTACAGTAGTACCACTAATTTACTAAATTTTAACATGTAAAATCATTTGTCAGCCATTTTGAGTTAAGTACCTATAACCCACAATGGCTTCAAAGATCAGTCATTTACAGAATAAATTAACCGTGCATTGCCTTTCCGTAAATGAGAGGTCAGCTCAAATCAGCTGGAATTGTATAGCTTGATGTGTAGCCGTGCATAAGCTCCGTTAGCGTCGTAGACCCATGCCCAGCAGGACGTATACCGGTTGATTGAGGGTCAGAGGGGGTACGGTAACCCCCGGTAAGAGCAAACGTCTATATCTATATTTATATAAAACAAATTTAGGTTAGTTACACCATTTATATCTCAAGAACGGCTGGACCGTTTTTCATGATCGCTGATTTGTTGGGTTTGTTTCTACCCCGAATAGTAGAATAACTATTAAAATATCGGAAAAATTCACGCAAAAATAAATTATGAAGAAAATTCATTTTCTCATATATGCAGCTAATGATGGCCGATTGACAACTCTACCGGGCTGACGTACATTGGCAGCCCGCGTCATATGCATGTCAAGGCGGTACGAAGTTCGGCGGATCAGCTAGCTACTAGCTGCTATGCGTGGTTTGTCATTCAAATATTACCCTTAATCTGCGCAGTCGCGTAACAAGTAGTCTGATGTCCCAACTCCGGTTAAATTCTGCTTTCTTCTTGTTCCATCTACATGTAGTATAAAAAAAATCTATCTGTATACCAAATTTGTATGAAATCGGTCCAGCCGTTTAATGGTGAAAACGTAACAAACAAACAGACGAAAGACTTTTGAATTTATAATACTATCTTCCGACCACAACTTCGCACGCGTGGTTTGTTAATAAAATGTAAACTATGTTTGGATACAAATCATAATCTATCTATGTACCAAATTTCATCGAAATCAGTTTAGCCGTTATGACGTGATTGCGTAACAAACAAACCAACATCCTTACTTTCGCATTTATAATATTTAGCCCGGCTTGCACAACGATCCCAAACCGTATTTAGCGACTAAACACATGTTTAAATTTGACGTATTTGTATGATTTGAAAACTATCTAAATCATATTTAGGCACTAAATACATTTAGGCATAGTTGCGCAAGTCGTTGGATAATGGCCACAATGGTAGAAGACGTAGTAGTATTGTGGTCAGGGAAGTAGACTGACCTAGACTCGCTGCGGCCGGGAGCTGCGCCTGGGCCGAGCCGCGTAGGGATGCGGCTGGCGTCGGCTGTGCCCGCTATGCCCCGCGCTGTGCCCCGCCTCCACCCGCAGGTAGTGCCCTGTGTCTTGCCTCGCGTCAAGCCCCGCATCGTATCCCGAGCTGAAATAGTCAGTGGACGCCATAATCATCAGTTCATCCTCACTGCTGGGCATGCGCTATGGGGGAGCCCTACAGCCTATGTCCAGATTTGCAGAGCGACGGTTCGCTCAAAAAATATCATTGTTTAGGGTACCACTTATGTATGTAATTTAACTTATTCGTTGTTTTTCGTTTTGATCTACTTTTTGTCACACATTGTATGTTTTGTTATTCTATACTATTTTGCTAAACATGTCCGCAGCAAGTAAAATTGCCTTGACGGAAGACCAGCGCTGGATGTTGCTCCAGCACATGCTGAGTTCAGGACCTTTTGGCAACCTAACATTTTGTGCGTGTATTCAAATTTGTTTTTTTAATGTATTGGTATTATTGCAAAAGAAAAAGCTTTATTAGAAGTCAGTTCAGTCAACTAAACTTGCTTTTGCCTTACAAATGTAACGTCCATATATCTAAAGCATCCAAGAGTACTTTAATTAGAGGATATTAGCTTGTCCCTTGATCTTCTTAAGAAAACAGAGCTGATGTCTTGAAATGCAGTGAGCTAGTCGCTGTCGCCCGCCTGTCGTTCGGCTCAGGGCGTCCCTTACACACCTATACTGCGCATTTCACGTGTGTAAAGGACGGCGTAATAAGCTACCGGTCATAGATATTCTTGGTCAAATTGAATAGCAAGCTCTCTAGCAGGCAACCCAAGAACCGCAGAGGTTTTCTCATTGGTGAGCTCTGCTTGAATCAGAAAAGATGTAGATCGGCAGGGAACTCAAGAACCGCAGAGGTTTTCTCACTATTTAATTCTGGCCTTCGCTTAAAGTAAGCATCAGAATTATGCCTTGGTCAAATGCAATCTGAAGCACTATGGCAGGAATCCTAAACCTTTAAAGAAATATTTACATGTTGAAAGAGAGGAAATACGAGGGGTTGGCTCACCTGAACACGTGCGCGGGCGAAAGCCTTCTCGCCTCCACCACCCCGCTGTCGCCGCTGTGCCCGGACACCAGCGACTCACTGTCGCTCTGGTTCGACGTGTAGCCGATCACGTCTACCTCATCTGAAAATAGATAAAACTAATAAGTTGTAACTTAAGGGGGTATCACGGCTTAAGGTCCATCTGATGCAAAGTGGCTTCAACGAAGACTTGGTCCACATGGCATTGTATTGCACTCATCGCTCCCAACTTACAAAAAAGTATCGTGTAGCCAACGCAACATCAAGTCCATGTCACAAGAGTTGACGCCATAAAATGGCTAATATTGTTTTAATTCAGCGAACGACCTAATAATCACGTTCACCTTATATATAAATTAGAGATATTAAATTGGCTAATCGATCTGTCGTAACTTGAGAATTTGAATGATCATTTTTCAGATTTTAATAATTGCTTTATTCTCCAGATTATTTAATACGTCTTGTTTGCTACGTTCGATTAACGCTTGAGCCTTCAAAATCACGAATTCGTTGCCGCCTAACTACGATTATATTATCGTAATACCGCACTTGTTTCATAGTTCAACATCAGAATTAACGACAAGTCAAACCAATCCAGATAATTTAAAAGAAGCGACTAATAATAATCCCAGTACATTAAAGTACACTCTCGCCGGGTTTCAACGTAACAAAGAAATTCCACCCTCTCAATAGCTAAGCTAAGCAGAATATACCGCCGGTGTACAAATTATCTCTCGTAATTGCGCTCTGTGTATCAAAATAAGAACAACATTTCCATCGCTTTATGCACACAATAATCCCCTTGCATTTCCCGAAGATATTTATTTTTTTCGTGTCTGGTGCTCACGGCAGGCGACGGATTAAAGTAGATTCTCTGCTCCTAGCTCCCATTCGCAGATAAGCCGCTATGGAAATTTGATTCACGAGATTTTGGCTCTTTTATTGAAAAAGAAAATGATATTCCTTTGATATCATCGTTAGCTAAACCAAACTCAAACATCCAACTATTCGGTTATGTGTAAAAGCAATATTCGAACGGAAAATTCTGAGAAAACTTCTTATCGGGAAAGTATAAAAAATGTTAATAACTCATTCCTTATTTTCTTTATCTCGTAAGCGTTCCAACCTTGGAAATGGGATATAATTTGTGTGTTCAAAGAAGAGCGCTATTTTTATTCAGCCGACGAAAGTTACAATATTAAAACGTAATTTCTCCATAGCTTTGACGTTAAATTCTATATTTCCCAGTTATTTAATGTTTCTTGTTGTCAAGTGCTTTAATTATCCCAAATCGGGCTCTGAATTCTCGCAACATTAGCGAGCGTCTCGACTCTCTAGAGCTCTTGATTCCATTCGCTAACTAAGGACACTAAGCGGGCTTTGCGGAAATTAACTCCATAGCTACACGCGCTAACAAATGCGGTCGGTAACGGTAACGGAACACGTGTCGGTAATTCGCCATTCATACACCGGTATATGTTTCAACTATTGGAGTTTGTCGTGACTAATTATAGCACAAACGCAACGGTCGGATTGCAATGGCGGCGGCGGCGGTGGTAGCGAACGCTAATTTCCTGCAATACACGTTAAATGGCGGGCAATCGACCGCCCCCCTCACTCCCCCGGCCGGCGACGCCCCTTCCGGCGCTCGTCCTCAAGGGCTGCCTGTGATAAATGGGATGCAAAAAAAGTTTCTCTTATTCCGTCGACCGCGAGTGACTTTTTTCGTCAATGTTACAGGGAGCGCTCATCGATGGTTCTGAAGTCTTTTGTGATAAGATACGAAAACACATTAAAAAGTTTATCTTGTGACGTCTCTCTGAGGCGTATAACTTTTGTGATACTTCGTCATTTTTCCTTAGGGACTCCTAGATAAAAGACTTTATAAAGAGAGCTCGTAATGGTTTTATTTTGTCGCTATAATTCGGAACTATATTTGATAAATGAAGGTAAATAGGAATTGTGGCATGAAAGGTATCGGCGGCGAACACGCAAACATTGTACTGTAAACAGTGTGTGACACTAATGGCGCTCAACGCGCTACTGTCAGGGTTCGTTTGAAAACTGGCGCCCAATGCGGTGCTCTCGGATTTCATTTAAATAGGGGCATTTCATACGTAATCCATACCTCTCAGCTATTACGTTCGACGGATAGATTGCGACTATAAAGCCGGCATGGGTGAAACGCCACCTTTGATCGCTCCCGCTTCGGATAAATGAGCGCAAATTCCGCATTCAATAAAACATTTTGTTTGGCCCGAATGTCCGAAAGTATCGTCAGTTTACATTTTGCGGTGCAATATTTCGACATGAGAATTTATTTCCGACAGAAATTGAATAGGAGAGCCGCCATCGCCCAAACTGTGTTAAAATATTACTCATGTATACTGTAATATAGTGTTCGTAGATGGGGAGTGTAACTTTGTTATCAGGGAAATAAAAAAATGGAAGCACGAAACATAGTATAAGTTTATCACTTACGATGCATATTTTTAATTCAGATATGTTTTGTTTTTCACAAATAAAAACGGATCCGCAAATGCGATTGCGCAAATGAATTGTGCGAAGTGTTATTGTTTTAAGAGCTTCATGAATTTCAACGTAATTAATCAACTGGCGTAACTAAAACAAATTACGAAACACATCTCACATCCTATGTAATAAGCCTACGAGCTTACCACACAAACATAACAAAATGCGAATTTATAGGTAGCCGATTTGAGACCCGGTTGTTAATTGCTCGTTTACATAATCACGGCTTTTCCAATCATTATAAATTGCCGCTCACTTTACCTAGACCAATCATATTCCAGTTTCTTGATTTATTTTAATGGTGTACAAGTTTAATTTAATGCCAAGGGAAGTCAGAGTATCTAATGACACCTAACAGTGAGTATGAATGAAGGAACGAAAAGACTTTATTGTACTCCATTAAAATATGAAATTAAAAATAGATGTCACGGAGCATATAATACAATAGTCGGTCTCATCGCTCGCATTCTAGTTCTATGAAATTTACATCTAAATCAAGGAAAAATTTAAGATTTTAAGAACCCCGGCACATTTAAACGCGTAGTAAATTTCGGATCGGCTGATCTGATCTTCATCACACATAGCTAAGAACCACTTCAGTCCGAATCGGTCCCTCAGATTGTGAACTACGATGTCACAGATAGACAGACACACATACAGATGTCAAACTTAAGACACCCCTATTTTAGAGCCGGGGGGGGGGGGGGGGGGGGGGTGTAATAATCGCTTATGATGCTGCGTACCCGCAGGCACTGTATAAATAATTTTCAATTTATATTATGTATAAGGCTTCAGTAGGACCCGTACGTCTGTTATTATATTACAATTCTCCAGAGCAAAGCGTTATTTGGGCTTCTAATGGGTTTCTACGAGGGTTGAGTATTAATAGCGAACGCATGAAAACTTGCGTTCAACCACTTTACCATTCGAATGGAGCAGATTTATTCATGTTGCCATTTAACTTAGTCTCAAGACTCGAAGTGAGAGTAGTAGACGAGAGACCTAGATTCTGTGTGATGAAACTGCGAGTTTCGTGGACTGCATGTGAAGTCATAGTATTCAGTTACAAGATTATTTTTTTTTAACCCGGTATATGACTTAAGACTGACATAGCTAAGAACCACCCCATGTTAAACTAGCTTATTATTAAAAAACCGCGTTTAAATCGGTCCATCTGTTTGGGAACTACAATGCCACAGACATACAGACAGGTATCGAACTTACAACACACCTCTTTTAACGTGGCGGTTAAAAATGGTCGGCAGCTGTCTAGTCTAGTTATCTCAAATAATCAACTGACTAGCAATCTATCTCAGAGGAAGCTTCTTGGGAAAGTTCTAACAGTTCTAGCGCCGATAGATGTATTAAACTCGTCATTTCTCTATTATTCTTGCGAGAATTGGGCCGTAGTATAAAATCTTGTCGCAGAGAGTTCAAGGTGTAGAAGGATAATATTGAAGAAGATTGTTTATTAAAGTACAGGTTTTACATGAACACACGACGTGTAATACGACGTAAATTATCCTTGTACAAGTTTTTATTTCAATCTTTATACATGCAGGAGTTACCAGTTAGCGACGCTGTCTGTACATTCTGCGACGAAATAGATATATATTCTGCTTACGCTTAAAATAAGGCAACCAGCGGCTTTCACCCTCACACTACAGCTAGATTTATCACTCTAAGCTCTCAACTTGCGAACTATTAGATGGCTGATGTCTTCATGCATTTTGTATGTACGAGTAGGTATGAACGGATCTTAATGAGTTAGGGAGGGGTCTTTGTTGAGTGATGCCATTAATTTAAATGACTGATATATCGGGATCAGGACTAAGTGCAAACAGTATGTATACAGAAATTGGAGCTGAAATTTGTTTGTCTATTAATGGAAATGAGAAATTCTATGCCATCAATGTTTATCTAGGAAATTGATTATATGAAAATATTCGATCTTTTGATAGCTAAACTGATTCGGATTACTGTGAAAGAATATTTAAGAGACTGACTGTACGGCAAAACTGTGTGGATAAAAAGATTAATACCTAAATATTTTTATCCTGGTTTTATGTTTGTTTTTATTGGACGCAATAAAGGACATACAAAGTTCAAAGGCGAACTTAACATTAACATGTTACTTCTAGCAAACCTTTGAGGGGTTTATATTGGTGGGTCCGTTAAATAACACACAATATTACTGTTACGAGCTGAGGGTTCGGGATAAAATAATGGGAATCGAGTTCACCAAAATAACACTTTTATTCAACACTAAACGATGAATACACGAACTTGGTCACACGTAATCACAACACACTAATTCACACCACTGTTGCACCACTTAAAGTCACCGAAATGATCGCACGTATAGCTTAATCCAGACTGACTCGCGAGCAACTACTGTTCACGCGAGACCCTTGTCCACGTCAGTCCTCCAGGGCCTCGCTGAGACTCGCTCACTCAGACTGACTCAGACTGACTCACAACTGACTGTCCGGCCATCTCTCCGGCCTATTTATATCCACACATTTCGATTGTTCGAGAAGGATCTCGATCGTTCCAGGAAAAGGGTCGGTCCCTCGACACAATGGCCACTCCATTGTGCGCAACCGCAGACAATAACAACAATAACGCAGCAAGACAAAAGCGTTCGAGAAGTTACGATTATTACTCATTGTTTAACAGCCTCGGCGTAACATTACTATATTTTAATCCAGAAAACTTAAAGATACAGTACAAGATTGAGTAAAATATTTTTTGAATAATAAAACGGAGGACTAACTCCATAATGGTTCCATGCTAATATATCTAAGAGGGGAAGTTTGTAAGTTTGCAGGTAATCTCAGAAACTACTGAAGCGATTCTGAAAATTCTTTCACTGGTAGAAAGCTACAATATCCCCCAGTGCTATAGCTTATATTTTATTTTGATAAAAATCTGTGTGAAGCCGGAGCGAGGCAGCAAGTGGTTCCATATCTTGAAGCTCATCAACGCCTTTACGCGATGTTTGAGTCTAAGTTTACGTATCTACTATCAAGCGGGTCTTAGATAGATTATATCAGACATACGATTTTGAATGTTTCCAAGTTTATGTTTCCATGACATTTGTTTAGTTTTATTGTACTCGTTGACATTTTTTTTTATCCTGCGAAATTTTTTATTTTTGACTTTAATAATCGTATTTTATAATTGACATTATTTAACACAACTAACTAATTTGAAATTATTTATTTAAATTATTTAGCACGCTCATAAGCTGATTATGGAGATTCTAAATTTTATGTATTATTATCATCTGTTGCTATGTAGCTGTACCCATTTTCGAAAGGAATCAATAAAATAAATTAACAAACAATATCAATACAACAAGACACGCGGAAACAAGTGGCGGTCTTATCTCTAAAAGCGATCTAATTCAGACAACCGTTAGATGGAACGTCTTACGGGCATTCCTGCTCATAATTTAAAGTTTTTGATTCAGCACAGCCGGTCACCTGTCCACTACCAAGGGTCTCGTAAATCTATGGCCGATAATTTGGCGATTGTTTGTCCCCTGAGCTCATAAATCTATGACAGAATAAATAACAGTGTGTGCTTTTACCGTCCACGGGTTTCTAAAGAGGAAAGTAAGAAAAAGGGCCGACTGCAGTTTAATGAGATAAAGATAAAGATTCATTTATTTGCGATACATGGGTTACATCAGTTGGTAATACAATAATCTAGGTACAGCCATGACCAGCATACAAGTATGCAAAATTATTTAACAAATATTATACATTATTAAGTATCAGTTTAATATCAACAAATTAAAAATATGTCAAGTCATTGGAATTTGTCCCTTAAATATTCATCTTTAGTGTAATCTTTAGCTTTCTATACGAGTACTTTTTAAGTTTTCATTTAAATTTTATTTAACAGATGCTCCATACCTTAAAAGGAAAAAATGGAACCCTTATATAATAATAAATAATGGATATTTCACACAGCACAATCTAGCCCCAAACTAAGCAGAGTTTATACTATGGGAACCAGATAACTGAAAGAATAGTTTTTTTGTAAATACTTATAATATATGGACAAAAGACATATACAACAGAACAAATATCTGTAGATCATGCAAACATTTGTTCTACGGGAACAATCGAACCCGCAACTTCAACGGAGGGGTTTTTTTTAACATACTTTTGAAACGTCTTTTTGAAATCGACTGATCGAGAACTTTAGTTTTGTTCTCATATAAAAATAAACAAAAAAAACCAAATCCAAGACAAAATTTAACAAGATGACCGCAAATTTTTGTCAATTTTGTACCCTATGACTGAATGATTAATTTGACACCTCATTTCATTTATTTAAATCCACACGGTCATTTGGGTGTTAAGAGGCTGAAAATAAATATCGAAATTTTAAGTAAGCGAGTAATTTGTAATAATTGACAAAGCGCCTAGTTGACTATGTGTATATTTCTATAAAATAGAAATAGAAAAATATTTATTTTGTGTCAATTTTTACATTCTATACATTCAGATTTCTGTGTGTTTGTTACTTGTGTCGAAATAAATGTCTATCTATCTGGTTTCTCGATCGCCGTTCTATATTGTAAAACTACCTTGAAGTATAGGGGGGTGACGTCACGGCCCCACTGCCCCTACTTTTGCACCTTAAGATAAAAGTAAATTCGCAAAAGTTTGGTTATTTATTTGTTTTGCTTGTACAAATTATGTATCGGGGAGGAAGCTTCCGGCCCCGAACTCTTTTTATAAGAAACAAATTGCTTGCTACGGGAATGTTTAAAAGTAGCTTGCTCCTGGTTAAGTTGGTCCTTCCGTCAGCAGTTTTAGTTGTAGGTGCTTGGTTTGTTTATCTTTGGTGAGTTCGGGTTTTAGATTACGGCAGTAGGGCCCAAGGTATGGGCATATATTTGCTCAGGAATAATTCATTGGCAAGATTTATACACATACATACACACCGGTTCTAGTAAATAAGTTTTATAATATTTTATGTATGCTCAGAAAAATAACATTATTCTTCTGAGTATGTATGTTAGTTTTACTTTATTGATACACAAATCACAATTACATAACCTTGAAAACTTAAAGACGCGGTGGTACAATGGGCGGCCTTATTTAAAGCGATCTCTTCCAGGCAACCTTTTTATGGACTGGATTGAAAGAACCTGTAATTATTCTTTTAATGCCTATCCAATATCACGGTTTCACAAGGATTTTTATCAAAATAAAATATAAATAGCCTATAGCACACAGGAATAGTGCAGCTTTCTATTATTCAAAGAATTTTCAGAATCGTTTAAGTAGTTTCTGAGATTATCCCCTACAAACATACATACTTATCCTCTCACTAAATCAGTCTCTCTCCATCCAAAGGTTGTCTGGAAGAAATCACTTCAAAGCGATAAGACCACCCATTGTACTATTTGCTTTGTGTCTTCTATTTTGTCTGTAATTTTTATTTTTTATTGTTTACAATAAAGTGTTTTCATTCATTCATTCATACTTATGTTATTAAGACATACAAACTTTACCTCTTTATAATATTAGTTATTTGAGATTACGGTACTTCGTTAGTTAAGTTTTTGTTAAACAATTTAACCAAGTTAAATCGCTAAACCCGCTCGCTCTACATTCACCAAGAAAAGGTCGTGTATTTTCCACAACATTTAACATTCAATTTATTTTATGAAATTACCCTATATCCCCGTAAATAGCACTATCCAATGTGAACAAAAAGAAGCGAAAACAGAAACCTATTTGCGTAAAATTAGGATCTCATAAGACGGTTGACGGCAAGGAAATTCAATTCTGATGGAATTGAAGAGCGAATTACATTGTTCTAGGGAGCTTGCGATTGTGAGAGATTAGGTAATTTTTTTTAAATAAAATACAGCAACAATTTTAGTAAAACATATCTGAAATAACTAAAAAAACAACCGCCATTTATCTTACAAAAAAAAATTTTAATCGACAGAAATTCAACTACATATATTTTTTAAATATTTTTGTTTCCAGTGAAACTAAATTCAACGTCAATTAGGCTCTTAAAAATAGATTATAGAACTGGTGATTTAGCCACAGTACAAGATTAACCCAGAAAACAATCAAACTCAAAACTTTTGTTCAAATGTTTGATATCTATCAGGTAAATTATACTGACAAGACAGTTCTAATTCTGCTTACACTATAATCCAAACTCTACGAGAACTAGGGTCACCAGCAAGGCTAGCACAGCCATTTCCTTGTCTACTCTTCGAAGAGACGACAAGGCTCATACCGCCACTCGTATTTCTGCGTGTATTGTTTTAAGTGATTTTTAATTTAAGTGTGATATACAATAAAGCGTTAATCTATTCTATTCTCTGTCGATTCTTTGAAATTGTCTTAGCCCCGAGCAGACTCAATAAGGTTTCTTCCTAGACAAGAGAAGGACTCTCTGTCTATAGTTAAATAAAAATTATTGGCAAGCGCGCGATTGAGAAGAGTGCGAAAGAGACAACTTGAGAAGACAGCGTTGTCTAGGCATCGCAAGACCTACACAATTTTAGAAGAATGTTATCTATCCTTAAATGTCAAAGATAGACAAAATGGTGGCTTTCGTGCTCTGCGTTGTAGACTATTGTCGACGAAGTGTCGACAACGTTTCTTCCCATGCACTCTCGCAATCGCTGTGCTCGAGACGGTCGACAAGTGTCTTCTTTCTTCCGAAAAATGACTCAAGTAAAAACCCATCTCTACAGTTTCTGTGCTAGGCCTACTACCTACCATTATTTTTAATAGCGGAGGAGTGTTACAAGTTTGACGTGTGTCTGTCTGTCAGTGGCATCGTAGCTTCCAAACATCCATGAAAGTCCTAATTTTTGCAAAATAACAATTAGTTTTTTTGACGGAGGTTCGATTCCCACAAATGTTTGCATGATCTACAGATATTTGTTTCGGGTCTGGTTGTTTCTCTATATATAATATAAGAAAGTATTTACAAAAAAAAAGTATATAAGTGTTCTATCAGTTGTCTGGTTCCCATAGTACATGCTTTGCTTAGTTTGGGACTAGATGGCGTTGTGTGAAATGTCTAGCATTATTTATTATTATTATTATGCATTAAAGCTTATAGTAGTATACACATTTCATATGAAAATAAATTGGTATTCAGGATAGGATTTAAAAACGACCACTTTTTTCATTTTGTCCTTATTTCCTATATTTTTATAGGCACTTTTATGCTCAAATAACAGTAGGTCTGGTAAATGTTGGCAACCCTAACGTAAAGAACTAAGTTCTAGTTGTGGGATGTGGCTTGTTTTGATTTTGATTAAAACTTAATTGATGGAGAGAGTTCAGAAACTTTATTTGTAATTTATACCTGAACAGTAATTTGGTTGTTGGTAACTTCGGTAACAGATCCTTTCTAACTTATTATTTTAGAAGAACTGATCGAAATAATTTTCTGAAATTGTTTATAGAATTATGCGAATATTCTTAGGCTTAAATTATTTAAAATTCAAATAGATTGCCCGAAAAAGCCTGTTTTACTGACTATACTTTTTTATCGGATGGGGCCTTATACGTATTTAGGACTTAAGTTCATGCCAAATTACACATAAACTGGTTTCTTATATATCTAGATTTTTTAAAAAGTTTTTTATGGATAATTGATCCATATTTGACGACCTCCGTGGTGCAGTGGGCGAATAGCCGGCTGAGACGCAGGAAGTAGCGGATGATCTACAGATATTTGTTCCGGGTCTGGTTGTTTCTCTATATATTATAAGTATGTATTTACAAAAAAAAATGTATATAAGTATTCTATCAGTTATCTGGTTCCCATAGTACAAGCTCTGCTTTGTTTGAGGCTAGATAGCGCTGTGTGAAATGTCCAGCAATATTTATTTATTATATATATATAGACAAATATTGCTACGTTCATCAGGAACGTATCAGGCCCTTCTTAGATAGACAGAAAACGCTTCTTTGCACACTTTAATATGTTATAAATTATTATTAAATTATATTTTTCGTTGACATGTTATATCATATTGTATTTTAATTTTTGGACAGGTTATCATTTTGTAATACGTATGTACTTACCAAAACTGTTGTCTTTCACATTCATTATTTATAAAGTATTTTCTAATTGTAGAATGACAAAAATTCCGACACAATAGTTTATTGTTTGAGAATAAAAAAATAATAATAATAATAACAAATCATACTCTTATTATTTTTGTATTCTATTAGTATGCAATACCGAGTAACTAAAGTCATTTACTAAGCATTATACATACATGAGAACTTAGTGTCTAGTTAACCCTTACATAGGTATACATTTATGTAAATACTTGAAAAAGTGGAATTTCAAAAGGTTTTTTCAGAAGTTTTTCATAGAACAAATCGCATTTCCACCGTCCGCGCCGCTCCACTGCGCCACTTCCGGCGGAAGTACGGGCGGCGCTACAACCCGCTAATTACACTAACTATCCAACTTTAATTAGGCCGAATTCCTCCTGTTTGGGCCCGGTCGACGGGGCTGTCGACATTCCTATCTGGTTGGTACAGTCAGCCATAAGTTGTTACATCACTTAGAAAACTTTCGTGATTTATTTCAATCATTATTATAAATACGGGATTAATATAAAAAAATTTAGAACTTTTGACACGCTAAGAAGAAGAATACGGGGTTTATCAGTGCGAGGCGAGACGCAGTGCGTAGCTGATCGCACTCACCCTGATGAAGGTTCACGAATAAATCCCGTGTTTGTAATAATGATAACTTGTTATATATTTATTTATTATGGGACACAAAAGAGTAAACAAAATCTAGACATCACAATAATTAGTCCTAAAATGTATCCCAAAGTATGTATATACAGCATGATCACTGTATAGTAGAGCAGTTTGAATATATATTCATCAAATCGTATGTACAACTAATATTTTAAGTCCTGTTGCAATGAAATATTCTTGTATATGAATCGTACACACGGCTACACCTCAAGCTATACATTTCCAGTATAAGCTGAACTCGCATTGTGTAGGTTTTCCGTACAATGAGAGGTCAGCATAGACTGCAAATGTATAGCTTGATGCGGCTACATACCTCAAGTCATAAACGGTACTATCTTTTAAATAAACCATTGCCAAATGCCCATATGAATATCCCTTCAAATAGATACAAATATACCACCAAACTGTAAAAAAGTGAAGCAAGCATCATAGACAGTGAACCTTTACGAAAATATGAAGGCTATTTTTCGGGTAAGCGAACGTACCCGCCGGCGGCCGCCAGTCATGTTTATATTACAAGTGCGCCCAACTCGCGCGAAAACGGTTCAATTTATGTATGGTGATGTATGAAAGTTTAAATTGTAAATAGAATAGAATAATCATTTATTTCAAACAGTGACTGCCTCCGTGGTGCAGTGGGCGAATAGCCGGCTGAGACGCAGGAGGTAGCGGGTTCGATCCCCGCCGCGGAACAAATGTTTGCATGATCTACAGATATTTGTTCCGTGTCTGGGTATTTTTCTATATGTTATAAGTATGTATTAAAAAAAAAGTATATAAGTATTCTATCAGTTATTTGGTTCTCATATTACAAGCTCTGCTTAGTTTAGGGCTAGATAGCGCTGTGTGAAATGTCCTCAATATTTATTTATTTAGTGTCCGTCCATACAATGACTTCTTCTTTATCAATGGGTTAATATCCGTTTTTATTATTGTGCCATTTAGACTACTAAATAAAGAAATAATGCTGAATATTTCACACAGCGCTATCTAGCCCCGAACTGAGCAGAGCTTGTACTATAGAAACGAGATTATTAATAGAATTCTTTTTTTTGCGAATACTTTCTTAACCAGACCCGGAACCGGATAATGCAAACATTTGTTCCGGCGGGAATTGAACCCGCAGTCTTCCGCGTCTCAGCAGGATATTCGCCCGCTGCGCTACGAAGGTCGTAACTATACTTATTAACTGTGTTGCAGTTCCAAAAATCGCGGGGTTAACTGTTGATTCGAGTGATTATTATTTTTTGAACTTTTTAGGTCAACAATCCTTGCTCCACAATAGATACCCTTTCCTGCCAGTACTTTGTCAGCTATCTGACCAACCGGAAATCTTCCTTTACTATCTGAGCAACCGAACTTCCCCCCAGTGGGGATCGGGGCAGCCCAGCTGATAACAACGTTACACGAAGGTTTATCAGGAGCACGATAGACACGCGACCTGCCAACTATTGAAAACAATTTGCCAGGTGGTAGCTTCAATCCACGAGGGGTTCTCGAAATGGGCTCGAATAATCTTCAAACGGTTTAATGTTTGGTCTAGGAGCGTTTAAGATTAATTTGTATTATTAATGAAAATCAGAAATATGAATCCGAATGAATTATTTTCAAGCTATTTAATAATTAGTTTCTCTTTAACATTAATTCCTCTTTGTATATTGCATTTATCAGCCCTTAAAACATATCAAAATAATAATTTCGGAGAATAACGGTATATGCGAACAATAAATCCCGCCCTCCACTACAACAAAACTTCCGCATGACAGCGCTATGCATAGCATCGAGCCGCACGTGGTCTTCAGATTCCATTAAATCCCGGAGTTTATCCGCACAATAGTGTATATGTGTGTGTATGCGTATATGTGCTGCGTATCGTTCTGTAGGTGTAATTAATAAAGCGGGAGGTGGCGAGAGAAGGCGATAAGCCGGCAAGTACTCGTAAATCACGCGCGCTAATGACTTCGAGCCGACCTCGGCGGTACTAGTACAACAATAATGGAATAGGGAACCAGTAGCACAGCTTACGCCTGATTCGGCACACTAATTGTAAAAATAAAACATAAAAATTTTTCCTGATAGCTTACACGTTCGAGAAATGATATGCTAGATCATATTGTAGAAATATGTACTCAGACAACAATCTGCGGAAAGCTATCAACTATGCGGATTGATACACACATTGAAATGCGTTCGCAATAGCCATGCGTGATGATCCTCCCGCTTAGATGTATGTGTGTGCAAATCGGGTTCACCAATTTAATTTACTGTTCCCCCAGATAATCGCGAAACGTCTGGATGCGCAATGCGTTACAACTTCAGCAGTTGAAACTGTTTAAAGTGCAGCTTTTAAAAACGATCCGCTTAATGTGAGTTATTTGTGCGGATGAGCCGTTTATATTGAAGTTTGCCGCTTAAGAGTTTAATTGCTGGAAATCCTCCAAGTCGATTTACGGTTATGGTAAGACGAATTGCGTATTTTGTTATCTAATCATAAGATTTAAGTATAGCATTTAGTACCGAACACTTTAAATGTTGCGCTCCCAAAGTACAACTTACGATGCCCCGATTTTCCAGTTGGGCATTTTCCTTTCTATCAGAGAACGAATACGTCGGTTAGTAATCGATTTTCAAAGTATTTATAGTAAATGGTATGAAGTTACTTTCTAAAATCTTGTAAGTCTCAGAATTATGAATTCATAGTTGCTTTATATCTTTGTACACGTGGGCGAAGATGTGGTATAATGCTAGTAATGGTATAAAAAACATGATTTATTTATCAAAATAGAACGCTACCCAGCAAAAAGCTTTGGCTAGCTAATGGACCGTTAAGCTTAATGCAATCATTATACGTCAGAACCTTTCAAATGGACAGGAATAAATGGAAATAGTGATTCGTTTCACCTAGTTCGATTACTTTAACGATTACTTTGTATCATAATGACCATAAAAATAATATTTTGGTATTTTAAAATGTAAGCCCTGCTATTGCCCAGCAGTGGGTCGATACGAGCTGAAAATGATGACGATGAAGCCACGCGGTAGGAATGTATTTTTGAACGCAATTATTTTTTTCGAACCAACAGGTCAACGTCGATATTTTTGTTCTATAGTTTTTGCTGTTAGTACTTTTGCAGTAAACAGTCATCAAGTGACTCATAAAAATAGTATTCAGCCTCATCATACCAACTACAGCCTCCCCATAGATTTCCAGGGTGACCGATCTTGTGCGGCCAGCATCCAACGGCTCCCAGAAATCCTTATCAGATCATCTTTCCATCTAGTAGGGGGCCACTCCACTCGAGAGCCTTTCTGCCCCAACGACTGTCAGTTTTCCTATTTAAAGTTATTACTAAATTACGATATTACTGACTTGTTTTTAGATAATGATTATAAAAGATACCATTTATTTTTAAGGGCTGATTCTCTTGGCTGATTAAGAGTTAACGAGAACATTCTTGTACCTAGTTTCTACAGACTTATTGGGTATAACTCGAGTACGGCTGGACCGATTTTGATGATTTTTTATTTGTCGTATTTGTCTCCGTCCCGAATAGCAGAGTAACTATTAAAATATCGGAAAAAATCTACGTATTAAATAATTAAAATATCGTACGAAGTTCGCCGGGTGAACTAGTTTTAAATTAAAAATAAATAAATAAAATAAATATTGCTGGACATTTCACACAGCGCTATCTAGCCCCAAACTAAGCAAAGCTTGTACTATGGGAACCAGATAACTGATAGAATACTTTTTTTTATTAACACATAATTATAATATATAGAAAAACAACCAGACCCGGAACAGATATCTGTAGATCATGCAAACATTTGTTTCGCGGCGGGAATCGAACCCACTACCTCCTGCGTCTCAGCCGGCTTCGCCCACTGCGCCACGGAGGTCTTCGGAAATTATATGCAACACGGTTACATAATAGCTAACGCAGTCAAACTCAATACGCTCAGTATGGATTAATTTCACATGTAAATATATATCCTTGTACTAATTGTGGTACAGGCTACAAGGTCCATCTAACACCCATATAGGGATCATGTACGATGTATATGTACATGTATGTACAGCGTTAATAGCACATACACCGCGTCACTTCACACACACGATTAACGTAATGCGATTGCGTCGCCGTCGCTTCGCTTGCGGCAATGTGTGCTCGCCCTATAATTAATATTACACCACAATAAACATAATAAACAACTTTCCCACACAATAAATAAGGTTTATCTTTCTCTGTGCGCAGGTCATTTTGATCTTAATGAGTCGAATTTTAGACTGATTATGAATGAAACCAATTGAAGTTAATACTTGATTACACGGATTAGTGTTTGATTATGTTATAATTATAATCAAAGGAAGGCTAATTTCATCGTTTATACAATACAAACACATAAATGCATCGTTATAAACTATACTGCAAGCTGTTTTGAACCTAAATGTAGATTCAGGAAATGATGTATACCAAATATATGATCATTCGAAAAAGAACCGCATCCCTGGTGAGCCGCATGCGTGGAAGCACCAACAGCTTCCTGACCGTTGTTGCCGGGAACATGAGCTTATATATCATGAGGCGCTGGATGGCTTAAGCCAATCACAGTGGTGTCTCAGTAGATGCGCTCATGTTCCAATATTACCGCATTTATTTTTTATCTTGTCTTTTTGTGTACCTACTAACAATAATATTTAAGTAAGATTTTTCTGTGTTATTAACAAAAATTATGGATCTGTCTGGTCTGTAATATTTTTTTTTGTTTTTTGTGACACTTGCAGTAGTTCCAGTGGGCACGATGAGGTACGTACAGTTATTTTTAATTTTTTACTGTTTATATTTCCTGCGTGTTTTTCTTTAATTTGTACTATTTTGTGCGGCCACAAAGAAATATTTTATGACTTTCTTTCACATACATAAATGTTCTTTATCTATGTCCCTAGTAAGACTCGGTCGTATCATATCGTAAACTATGAGATAAGATAGGATTTCGATGTATTCCTCCCTATCCGAACATTTCTATCCAACCAAGTTGTCGCCCAGTCAATCTTCCGAGATAAATAAACGTCGCCAGACACTGCTAAGCCGCGTTATCCCTGCTTACCCTAAACATTCAATAGCTATGCGAATGTTTGTTTTTACGATGCCCGCATAGCAATGCAAACATTCAAATAGATCATATTATAAACTGAAATAATGCACTCGACCATAATAAAGGGGGTAATGCCTGTATTTATGGTATGTTGGGCCATCTATTAACATATAAACTGAATTGTATGGGTATACGACAATTTCGGCAATGTTACTGACCCTACTAGAGTAGGTTAAGTTTTACTAGTGGTTCGCCCCGAACTGAGATCTCGCGAGTCTACCATAAAAACTAAAAAAATATTATACGTAATATTAGACTATCAAAATAGTGCCACGAATTAAAAACCAACTAACTTGACCTACAGTTTCATTCAAATTCCAGGTAACGGGAGTTCATGTTAATTGGTTATACTTTTTTGGGGTACAAATTGCAGTTATTCTAGATTTAAGACTTTTGCCTATATTTATGATAGATAAGCTACACTCATACCAAATTACAGCACTGTGGGGTCACTGGTGTACCCTGTGAATTTTGTCAAAGTTTTGTTTTTATTATGGCTAATAACTTAAAAACTACATAATCTTTACTAAAAGTAAAAACGGGGTCGAAATGTACTAATGAAGACCTTTCATTTGACGTCTCACTTGACCTAATAGTCTCATTTTCATTTTTTTTTACCCCTCTTGAACCCCAATATCTCAACAACCCCCCAAAATTTTTAGCTCATTGAGTCACACCAAACTTGTGCCATACCTATGTACCAAATTCATTCATTCATTCATTTCATGATATCGGATAAACGCTTCGAAAGTTATCCTCGGACAAACAACCATACATACAAACAACGCCGATTTGCCCAAGTTGATTTGGAGATCTCGCTTCGCTCGATCAATTATATTTACACTAAGTAAGTGCTAAAGTGAAGTGCAAGTGTTTGTATAATTTCGTAAATCTGAAATCGTGTACATCTTTGTCGGTGCGTGTACAGGGTCATGAGTACCGTTATTCGTTCAAATCGTGTTATTTTGTTCAATTTGTAGAAAACAGGGCACCGATGAGGAAACGTCTCCATTTATTCCGTAAATAAACACGAGCTAATGAGTCGTTTAATCGGCAGAACTACCGCCTTGTTTACCATATCAATTCTGCGCGAATAAAATGGCAATAAACGAATAAAAGATAAAGTTTCCGATGGATAACGACAAAAGATTAGAAATTTATGGCGAGGAGCAAGCCCGCAATGGTTCTATTGCAAAAGTTAATGCATAAATAAACGGTAACAATAGGTGAGGGGTCGAAGCCTACGAGTTTTCAATTGATTGGGTTTCACGAAAATATTATTGAAAGAATTAGGTGAGGGGCGAACGAACAGTGTGCTGCAATAGACATATTCATTTAATACTTTCACACAAAACAGAATAGTGCTAGGATTAATGCAATCTCTTAAACGACTCTCTAGATATATTTTTGTCTTAGATATCTTAGATGGTTAAAATAATCATGATGGTTGTTTCTGTATTTATAAAGTAAATAAATAATGCTCTTATCTTTCACACAGCACTATCTAACCCCAAACCAAGCAGAATTCTATGGGAGAAGGATCTTAGTCTTAAATGTGCTTCCCCGACCATATCTTTGACATAACTAAATCCCCTCCATCGAAAGGTTGTCTGGAAGAAATAGCTTCAAAGCGATAAGACCGCCTATGTATTTTGTCTGTAATTTTGTTTTTTTTATGGTTTGCAATAAAGTGTTTTCATTCATAGAGGAACCAGATGGGCGGGAGTCGAACCTGCAACCTTCTGCTTTGTATAAAAAATATAATAAAGGAGCGTGACGTCTTCGCCTCGTGTTCGACTGTACCTTAAGGTTTAAACCTAAGACAAGACTTACCTATGCGTCAGTTAGTAGTTGAATAGTCGCGTGTTACTGCATTAAACACTACATAATCAGAATATTGATTTGTACTGAATATTTCAGACAACCTTTCCTGCGATGTCTGTCATCGAAAAGGTCGATGTAATTAAGTTTTATTTGAAGCTCCGAAAATAAATATTCATTTGTACTATCCATGACTGAATGTTCGGTGAAGAAAATATCACGGGGAATGTTTGAATACACGACTGATTTGTGCATTTAAGGTGGTTCGATCCCTATTCAGACGTTCAGTGGCGAGTCACCGGATACATTAACAGCAGACATCTCTAAACATATGCGTATCGAATTACTTACGTCTTATTATTGTCACAAGATACATAAAATTTGCACACATTAATATATATCTAAGTATTTATCATTTTCACTTATTTTAAATGTCATTAAAAAAGTGTTTTTTATTGAAATATATATTTATATCCTAATCTCGGTTATGTTTTTATCTTGACTTGAACTTTCAAAAAGGTTTTCATATCAATTCCATATCGTTTCGTCACAATGAGTAACCAAAACTAGTTTCCGCACGTTTCATATTGTTTACTCGCGACAAAACGATTGACGCGGCATCTAGCGTGCAATTATTCATCAATTTCAGCGTTTTATATTTTACTTACCACTTTCAGAGATGGAGGAGGGCGACCGGTCGGCGGTGGACACGCCAGAAGAGGACTCGAGCGAGGAGAGCGAGTCAGCACGGTTTGAGTGCGTATGCGGTATCTCGCTCTCGCTTAGCGTCCGCGTGTCGTTTGGACTGGCGCGAAGTTGTAGCAGTCTTCGGCGGAGGAAGCGCTGCTCCCGCTGAAGTTGCTCCTTATGCCCGGAATTCTTCTTGTCTCTTTCTTCCAAGCTCTGGAATTAAAAGGCAGAGTCAGACGTGAGCTTTTGTCCGTCAGAGAGAAAGCGAGAAAACATAACATTCCACTCGCACTTATTGTAAGAAGTTGCATACCGATACAGAATATCCGAAGTTGATGGAAGCAGGGCAGTGCAACATAGGACACATTTCAAAGGTGCGTGACCTACAAGCCAGTTCTCTGTTATAGGCAATGGTTACCACTTAACATCAGGTGGGTCATATGCTTGATCCATCTCCAAGTATCATAAATAAAAAAGAAAAAAAAGTCCTTTTCAGGAGAGAGAAAACTCTACAGGCTGATCGAAAAAAGTTTATTCAGTTGTAATGAACCAATTACTTTTTCAGAGTACAGAACATAGGCAACATAGTATTATTTGCAGTGTGACAGTGGGCAGAGACCAGCGCGCTGAGTCGTGGCAGATTTATGTGCGGATATTTCATCTGCGACCGGCGGCGATAGCGACATGTAACCTACCCTCCCCTAGATTCCCTCTATCAGGGGGATTCAGAAAAGCCGAACGAGAAAGCTTAATAATCAACAAAAAAAACTAATATTTTTTTTGTATTGTTTGAATGAAATAAAAAACATCCATGTGTACAACATGTACATGTGTTACATGAAGTACAATGCATTATTTATTATTTTGTTTTTCTGTATCTCGCATAAATGAAAACGAATTTCACTTTTGGCAGTGTAAAATAATACATCTTTATCGTGATATCAACAAAGCTGATATCACGATAAAGATGTATTTTTTTTAGATTTTATTTAGATTTTTTAAAGATACTAGAAAATGAGGCTAAGAGCATTAACTTCCACAATATGTTTTGTCACAAAAGCAGGATATGGGGAATTTTTCCGGTTTACGGACCACATCTGTGCAGCCGGAAAAAAATAAACTTGCACTGCTGTGGCGTGAATTCGCACAGTGGTATACTGTTGTACCCCATAACCGGATGGGTGGGTTACCCAACTGCGGAGAAGCGGAGAACTGAAGAAAGAAGAAGAGGTAATATATTTATCAGAGCTGGAATGAGCTAGAAATATCTGTTACAATTGTGTGAAATAAGCGGCGCCGATATATAAGTCTTAAAAAACCGGCCAAGTGCGAGTCGGCCTCGCGCACGAAGGGTTCCATACCATTATTTATAAAAAAGGCAAAACAATCATGTTTGTTTTACGGGTGCCCCACTTAAATATTTATTTTATTTTGTTTTTAGTATTTGTTGTTCTAGCGGCAACAGAAATACATTATCTGTGAAAATTTCAACTGTCTAACTATCACGGTTCATGAGATACAGCCTGGTGACAAACGGACAGACAGACAGCGGAGTCTTTGTAATAGGGTCCCGTTTTACCCTTTGGCCACAGACTAAAGTGGTTACCTATCCGCCTTCGCCGGAATGCGCACATCCTTTCCCTCCTTTACAGCATCCTTTTCATCCCTTCTACTCCGTCCTACCTCAAAGAACGCTTTGACTTTCTTCACCTTTCCAACTCTCGACCCTTACGTTCCTCTGAAACCCTTCAATTAAAAACTCCCCATCATACCTCAGTATTTTATAGTTCCTCTTTTACTTTGCAGGCTACCAGGCTCTGGAATGCCCTACCTGTCTCAATTCGTCACGCTAAATCTCTCCCTATCTTTAAAAACTTGGTCAGACAACACTATCTGTCATCCATCGCTCACTAGGCCACTTATTAATTATTACATTTTTATAATTTATATATGTAAGTATGACAATATATATTTTATGTATTATAATATTAATATTTATGTAATTTTATGATTATATTATACATTATAATTATGCATTTTATTTTATATTATCTATATTTTTAATAAATACATGTGTACTATATCGGATTTACGCCGCCGTCTTTATTTTGTTCACATAGATCCTGTCCATCCAAAGGTTGCCTGGAAGAGATCGCTTTTAGCGATAAGGCCGCCCATTGTACCTATTATTTAAGTGTATTTTCTGATAAATGTTTGTATTTAAATGGTGTGCAATAAAGAAATTATCTATCTATCTATCTATCTAACTCTAAAAACCATCATAGTACATAAAATTTTACAAACAATATATTTTAATCGAATTTCTAGTAAAAATAGCCAAGATACATCATTTATTGAACATCTGCAAAACTAACTCAGGTCCAAACATAATACCTATATTTCGTGCTCTAATCCTAGCGCACTCTATTATGGATTACGCCTAAGCCCATATTTCTAGGTCATCTAAAATTCGGGCCCTAATCCACAGGAAAAACGAACATTAATCACATAATTGATTTACCAATGGTCTGTTCGTAATCTGCGTGAATTATTGTATCCTAAACGGTTACTAAACTATATCTAATTCGGTTTTGTGGGCTTTTACAGAGCTTGGGAAATTTACCGAACAATTTGAAGATTACTCAAGTCTCTAAGTGCTTGCAAAAACGCGTTTCCTCTAATAGACTGTTGGGTTTTAGAGCTTTTCGTCAGCCCTGAAGCGTGAATAATTATGCCTTTGCTCTTATTTAAGAAAATAAAAAGTTACCTTATGGTAAAACTGATTTAATATTTATTAAACGTAGCTGAGGATAATCTCTATTTACTTGGTTTAAATACTCTGGAGATCTTTGAAACTGAATCTTTTTTAAATTTATACCTAAGTGTTGTACAGAATTTATAGATGCAATTTTATTTTAGAAGATAGAAGGTAGCAGTACCAATTTTGAGGTTATATATATCTAAAAGTTGCTACAAAGAGAATTTTCATTGAATTGAATGCTCCCGTCTTTGGTATATTGACGACACATGTAGAGTGAAATATGTTGACAATAAAGTAGAAAAGAACGACATATGGACGACCTTCGTGGCGGAGGAGGTAGTGGGTTCGATTCCCGCCGCGGAACAAATGTTTGCATGTTCTACATATATTCATTGTTCCGGGTCTGGTTGTTTTTGTTATTATAAGTATGTATTTACAAAAAAAAAAAGAATATAAGTATTCTATCAGTTACCTGGTTCCCATAGTTGAAGCTCTGCTTAGTTTGGGTCTAGATAGCGCTGTGTGAAATGTCCAGCAATATTTATTATTTATTTATTTATTGTGTGACGGAAATGATATTTTTTTTTATGTTGTACATACAAATTTTTACTGTGCATTAAAATACCCGCATTTAATCCTATCACCACGCTGTTTTTTTATTATTGATCGCAAACCTTACTCTAAAGATACCATACCCAGCTTGTCTAACTTCGTAACCAAAAAAACCTAGTGCGTTCCTTGTTTGTAGTAGCAACCTTTTAACTGTGTGGCCTCGGGCAACTTTCATGTACCACCAAAAATCAACAACCCCTAACTGGAAAATGTGACTGTAACAAAAGGTCTCCACTCCCATCCCCCATGCAGATTGGAAAACTTTTCGAATAACCAAGTTGGTCATTTGTCGTGCTACTGGTTCTTTTTTGGTTCTACGTAAAATCAGTGATTTGATTGTAGTATAGTGGGAAAAGGAGTCACGACCGACAACCATAACAATTTTTTATTCTTGTATCTATGTACATATGAAACTTCCGACGTAGTTTCTTTCCAAACCCTATCTTAGTGAGAATAACCATTCTTTATGAGGAAATGTTGCTTCGTAAAGTTAATTTAATGAGTCTACGATTTTTCTATTTCGGTTTACTATTGCTTCACCTTTTGTGCGGGTCTGGTTGTTTCTCTATATATTGTAAGTATGTATGTATGTATGTACAAAAACGTATACAAGTATACTATTAGTTATCTGGTTCCCATAGTATAAGCTTTGTTTAGTTTGGGGCTAGATGGTGCTGTGTGAAATGTCCAGCATTATTTATTTATATAATAAAATTTGAGGAGAACTCATTTCTGCATGTCTAGGTGTACATACATATATTAGAACTCAGAAGTAATTACTAGTCGTATTATAATACCTTCAGCGATAAGGCCGCCCATTGTATTGCCTTGTTTATTCTAGCCTTTTACTTATTTTTATTATTTCTGTTTGTATGGTAATTCAATAACGAGTTATATATCTATCTATAATTGAAATAGTTACATCGTATGTTTCTCTTTTGATGGGATTCAATTTACCTGTCAATGCAAAAAAACATGTAACTATTCGGTTCATTGGTAATGCGAAAATCTATAATAAAACCACCACAAGAAAATATAAACTCCTCAAAATATCCAAAAATAAAGCACATTTCTGTGAGAGATTATCAACATCACGTCAGAAGGAAGGCTGCTATCGATTACCCACCTGTCATGGAGCCATTTGAGCGTCAGCCACCGGTTTCCACCGGTGCCAGCCATAAAGGGTGTCCATGATCCTTACTTCTCACTTTTGAAAGAATAAAAAAAATTATATTTTAATCAGTTATGCAGCTCATATAAGGTCACAACGCAAAAGGTACCTGCTTATATTAAACAGGGTTTTTGAGAACGTGCCTGTGACAGCAATATCTGGTGTACGGGCAGTCTACTTTGCCGGCTATAATTGCCGAGACGGTGTTAGAGCTATCTCGCAGCCTGAAAGCCTGTAAATAATGTAAGTCCCACATTTCCAATATAAACTCAATACTAAATCGATTCACAGAGATTTTATGACAGTTTTTTCATTACAAACTTAATAAAATCTTTTGTAATAATGGCACTAATGCTTTAAGATCCATGATCCATGTGATTAGATACCGAGTCCGCTGAATGCTCTGCTATCGCCAATTGTTAACAATTTTTCAGTGCTGCGACCAAAAATGGCTAGGTAAACAAGTAAATAGAAATAGACGACAACGGTCATAATGTAACGGTGACCTTAGACGCAAAAAAAAAATGTTACCTAGTTTATAATTTCTCATTGTAAATAAGTGACAAAGTGAATATAAATAAGAAATAAAGATTCTTTAAACTGAACTGAATAGCAAAATATGCATGAAAATGGATTAAAAACGAATTTCATTATATTCGGTAAATTTCTGTCATATACAACAATAATGGAAAAAGTTTCTGGTTATGTTTTATATATTACTAGTTGCCCGCGACTTTGTACGCGTTAAACTACTAAATGTGTAGGTAACCTAGAAATAAAGCTAAGCTCGCTGTTAAAACATGAATTGACACTCCATTATTATCCCATGTGAACTGATTTATGGGATAAAAGGTAGCCTATGTGGTAATCTAGGTTATAATCAACGTATATACCAAATTTCATCAAATCGGTTCAGCCGTTACGACATGATTGAGTAACAAATAACAAATAAAACATCCATACTTTCACATTTATAATATATTGTAATAGTGCAATGTTTTCACTTTTCCACTTTTTATTGTATCTTTTCTCTGTATGTTCTAAATGTAATTGTTGTTGTGTGCTTATGTAGTAAATAAATGAATGTCTATGTCGAAAATGTATTGAGCTCAATTTCTAGCACCATCTTGAAGTTCCAAGTTCGTTAAAGTGTGGACACCCTGCATACTGCAATACATTATGTATTAACTGAATACCTACGAGTAGTTTCACGGTTGGATGGTTATTCATAGGTCATATTCTTGTTAAAATTATGACTACAGAACATGTTTTTGATTGTGAAGTTATAGGGTATTACTGCAGTAGAACTGTAAATTTTACTGTAATACACTATAACTTCTTCTTCACGCTAAGTTTAATGATGGTATATTATTTGACAGATCAATATATTAAAAGCGCTAAAAAGTTCGTGGGTGTAAGGAAGTGACACTCCTGCTAAAAATCCTGCAAGTCAATCACCGTCTAAAAGACTTTCCTAACGTATCCCTCAAACATAGATTAGCTAGAAGATAAGATACAGTAAAAGAAACTTGCGGATATGGCTAATGCATGACTCTAGGAAAACTTTTTCAAGTTTTTCGCGAAAATGATAGATGGATGTCCTATCTTCCGTGGACATTTTTCTGCACGAAACTTTGTAAGTGCTACATAATATAGTAGTTTATGTGTGCATCCTTCCTCGCATTATACATTTATCTATTCTGATGTTACAAAGAGGTACATATACCGTTGGACATTAGGTAAGCTGCTTCGACAGCGATGTTTAAAAATAAATTATAAAAGTGGTTACTGGAGAGAATTTTCTATAGAGTAAATCAGGGATTCCTAAACTATTTTGGGCAAGAGACCCCTTTTCCAAAATGAACTGATACCTCCGACCCCTATAGCAAAATTACTTTAAAAATCCTATTTCTAGTTTTTTTCCTATTGATACAAAATACTTACCGATTTAAAAACTTTGCGGTTGGTTAAGTGAGTAAACTTGCCATCATTTTCTCATCAAAACTTAACAAAATAATTAGACATAAAATTCAGTAAATATCAAGTGTAATTAATAATTATTAATACATATTACGTAAAAATACTTATGTAGGCAATTATTATATGAAAAATAAATTATAATCGCAAAGTAACGATCAAAAAATATATATGTCGACCCCTGGGAAACCGATTTCGGGGGTATCGACCACTTTGGGAATCCCTGGGGTAGATGAATTCTACGACCTACCAGAGATTTTATGTTTATTACAATAGAAATATTAATGTCATTGACTTGTAAATTTGGATTTATGAATAAATGATCATATTATATTTTGTATTGTAAAGTTTGTTGTTTGTGGTTTGTATGTAGTGGGTACTGTGGGTAGTCTCTAAAACTTACTGATCCGATAAAATTCTTTAATTTAAAGACAGATTGATTTCTATCGTAACATCAATAAAACGGTACGTGATATTCCTAAGGTGTTTATTTAGATTTAAATCGCCGAATCGGGCAAAAGTAAGTGAGCAATAAAAGGTTTCAAGTTATAAATTAATGGGTGAAGCATTTGTTATCAATCACCATTGAAGGAATAGATTACAGGGCCGAAGAAAATTGCTTTTCTGAATACCTACGTGCTAGGGTCACCAGTACCCTTATAATTAAGATAAGTTCGATCGTGTGCGTCGAGTGGCCCAAGTAATATGCCTTTCAACATGATTATCACACTAATATTATAAATGCGAAAGTTTGGATGTTTGTTGATTTGGTGTACAGATAGACTGTAGTCTGGATTAAAACATAGGATACTTAATATTCTCAAAACACGCGTGGGAAGCCGCTGGCGGAAGCTATAAGCTCTTTAGATGATGTAATGTTTGGACTTCCCTCTGGCTACCTCTATAAGTGATATCTTCACGAGTCGGTGTACTGAGTAAGAGATCCGAGGGTGTCCGATAATTACAATAGTTTTTTTTAATGACTGTTAGATTACCAGGGCCCGTAGCCAAATTACATTCGCTGCGAATCTATTCGATTTCCACATACATTTGTTGTCGCTGTATCACGTGGTATTTCTATAGCATGTGTTAAATCCCATACATTTTCGGACTTATCGACTAGCGTCATCGCTAATCGACTGTAACTTGGCTAAGCCCTCAGGTATTACAGTGACTGCGTTCTTCAGCCATCTAATTATAGTGCTACAACTGGCCGCCAAAGCGACTTTCAATTATTAGATGATGCATATCTATTCTTCTATACCAATATTTTAAAGAGATAAGTGAGTATATTTGGATGTAATCTCAGAAACTACTTAAACGATTCTGTAAATTCTTTCATTGATGAAAGCTTCACAATTTTTGAGCACTACAGGCTAAATTTTATTTTGACAAAATGAAGCCGTCAGCTCGTTCTAAGTTAGCATAAAATTACTCATTTAGCCTATTTGGATAGATTGTAATATAATTAGAGTAGGTACATTGGAAATGCATTTTAATCTATACATATAAAATGCTTTGTCCTGAATGACTGATTGACAGATCAACGCACAGCCTAAACCGCTGACCGTAGAAACCTGAAACTTGGAGGGTCTGTTCTTTGTATGACGTAGGCATCCGATAAGAGAGAGAGAATATTAATTTTCCAAAATTCTACCCGTAAGGGGGTGAAAAAAGGGGGGGGGGCAAAGTTTGTACGGGACAACGTGATTCCTTGGTCCAATCTACTTCAAATTTTGCATAAACCTTTTTTAACAAATTGATGGAAGACGTGTTTCATATTTTATTGAAAATCATCCCTTAACGGGGTTAAAAAGGGGTAGAAAGTTATATCAAATTTAAATTACATTTTAATTTGACACATGTTTGAAAACTCAATCCGATTTTATTCAAAAAAGATTGAACTCACTTCAAAACATAAGCAAATAGTCTTTAAAATTGGAATGTCTTGCAAGTCACTGTACTATATTAGTACCTCATTTGAAGGTTTCTAAGCTTAAAGAGGTTATGCACTTTTAGGACACGGCCTCATAGGGACGTAGAGTTCGAAATTTGAAATGGTAGAGTCTAGAACATTTTGGTCAGAAGTAAATAGTTTTCTTTTAATTTGTCTTAGAAGTTTAATTTAGTGTGTGTTGTTTTTCCAAATTTTTGTACATTACACTAATATTATAAATGTGAAAGTTTGGATGCTTGTTTATTTGTTACTCAATCACGTCGTAACGGCGGAACCGATTTCGATGTCCTCATAGGCTACTTTTTATTCCATAAATCAGTTCCCATGGGATAAAAATCGGGTGTCAAGTCAAGTTGCAACAGCGAGTTTAGTTGTATTTCTAGATTACCTACACATTTAGAAGTGTAACGCGTACGAAGTCGCGGATAACAGCTAGTACAAAAATAAAATTGCTAGATGTATTTTAGTTGGATAAAACATCTTAACAAAACTTTAAGGCCGGTCTCATACAATCGGAATTCCGTTTCGGAATATTGAATCGGAATTCCGTTTCGGAATATTGAATCTGAATTTTGAAGGCAGCAAAACCTTATGTATACTGCTATATTGACATAATCATTATCAACAGTCTTATTTATTAAAGTACCTAGAAGGCAATTTTCGAGAAACGTTTTTTTATAGCTAAATAGGTTAAATCGTATCGTCGAAGGAGATCGTGAGACTCGTGTACAAAGTTAGGGATCGCTTTCGACCCTGTTAATTAAGATATGGTTCGATCGCTAAGTATGTAAAGAGAGGCGCAGACTCGTAAATCCGCGATTATGTGCTCCATGTGAACGTTTTAATGAGTGCTGCCTCGCGTTACATACTAGGGCTGTCGTTGGTATTTGCAGCAGCCGGGTTTGTTGCCTGTGGCTTACCGGTGATTGGTCGTGTCGTGACGTGAGGAACGGGAGTAATTTGACGATTATAATCGAAAAGATTTCATTGAATAAAGGTGTTTTGACTTTTAATAAATAAATATTGCTGGATATTTCACACACGCTATCTAGCCCCAAACTAACTTGGTAACCAGATAACTGATAGAATACTTATATAATTTTTTTTGTAAATACATACTTTTAATAATATATAGAAAAACAACCAGACCCGGAACAAATATCTGCAGATCATGCAAACATTTGTTCCGCGGCGGGAATCGAACCCGCTACCTCCTGCGTCTCAGACGGCTATTCGCCCACTGCGCCACGGAGGTCGTCAACTTTAACTTTGAGTTGTTCATGACATGGCCCTCTTTGTGAATATGTGATGTCAAAACAATTGCTATATATAAATAAATAATGCTGGATATTTCACAGATCGCTATCTAGTCCCGAACTAAGCAAAGCTTGTACTATGGGAACCAGATAACTGATATTTAGAGAACACTTAACATATCATTGATCATTTACATTTTCAAGACATATCACAAGCGTTGAAGGCAATCAAGAGGATGTGAGTTCGGTTGAAGCTGAGAGACAAATGTTTGTATAATTTGCAAGTATATTACAAGTAATCCTTTTATGGAGTTTTTATGCTGGAAATTCCTTTTGTTCGTATAGTTTTTGCCAGGAGTCGAGAAATTCTGATCATGAAACCTGCCTGCGCAGTTGCCACTTCACATACACATGCGCCAACTGCCCCCATTCCGCTATTTTGTGTTCACGTCTCGAGACAGCAACTGCCAATACCATATTAGTTGTTCTACTCCTATTCTCTTTGTCTAGTCATTGATGATCTTTAATGTGGTAAACAAATAAAAGTAAAGACGAATAAACAAAGTTAATACAATAGAGATTTTATATTACCCCCTATAATATTTAGCAAGATAATATGGTGGCGAGAAGAGCCCGATTCTTATTGTTGTGACTGGCAAACAACAGTCTTGGACCGCGAGGAGTGGAAAACAGGAAGGGAGGCCTTTGCCTTGCAGTGAACTCATAATAATAAAAAAAAGATATTGCACGGATCTAAGGCCGAAACCCGTAGCGCGGCAACCCTAATCCCGTCTCCCAACGGAGACGATAAGCCCACTGAATTGCTAGCAACTTGAGAGACACGAATGATGCGAGAATATCGATACCTCCGCACATCACTATCTATAACGAATCGAGGTAATTGACATGCATTTCTGCAGAGTTGAGTTGAGGTGTCACGTCACTTGATCGAATAAAGTTTTTATTATGATGATAAGACGGTATTTTCATGTAGCCCACCAACCATGCTAGTATGACCCCTAGAAATTATGTATCTGCGGAAGAATAGAGAAAAATTAAACTTTATCGTAGAATGTAGAGTCATTTCTACACGAGACCGTTCAAATGTTTCGCGGATTTTAAACGGTTACCTCTGCCTACTTGCTCACTACAGTATTGAGAGGGCTATGCTTGGTCTCTACGAGATGAATCAGAGATAAGGAGATCCGTATACAAACCAAGACAGACATAGCCAAGAGGATTAGCAAGCTGAAGTGGCAGCGCGCGGGGCACATGGCTCGAAGAACTGGCGGCCGTTGGGGCAGAACAGTTCTAAAGTGGAGACGACACACTGTTCCGTATCGAAATTGATTAGTAATAGATCACACAATTTGGGGGACACATCAACCCTCATTTTTCTTGATATACCTATGCAGTGGACGTCCTATACGGCTGATATGATGATGATGATGACGATCAACTCAGATTCGGCCTACGTGGCAGGCCTTTACATCGATCAACTATTACAGATGGTTTATACAGCGCGTGTTGGTAAGTTGCTGCTGGTAAATGGTAAGTGTTATGCTTCGTGAAGAACGTAAGCGCTAAAAACACGCTAGTCCAAAACACATGTATTTTCGTTTAGCAAACGTCTAACTAACAAAATTATACGGGGACGAAAGTTTGCAAATGCCATTAATTAAACTAACTCCTGTTACAGAAGAGATAATAGTACTATCACCCAGGAGTTTCACTTCTACGCCAATTCAAAACTTTAAATATCTGGCACACACAGCTTTATGGAAACAATTTTAGAAAATTATCTCTGTGGCATTTCTATATTATAATGACTTTCATTCAAGCTACATTGAATCTAAAATCAGCGCCTTAAAGCTCATTTTACAATAAAAGTCAATTTTGAGTAACGCAACCTGGTACTGAGTTGTAACAATTACTGGAGAGCTGTTGTTTTCAGTTCGAGACTGAATGAAAAGTACCAGAGCGATGCCTTTTAATTAGTCCCGCATATTAATCAGCCGAAGAGACAAGAATAAAGATGTAAACGTTTGACGCGACTTGCGGACGCGACAATTTGTTGCGACTTTACAAATGATAAGGCTTAAAACATTGTTGAGTTCTCATTCTCACACACTCAGACACCGTGGCAGTTTAGTAAAGTTAAAAAATTAAAAACTCTTTTTGCCGTATTTGTATCAATATTATGTTTGATTTATATCGTGTCAAATAAATAATAAATTACTTCATGTATCTTATGGGATCCATATAAAACTTATGAACAAAAGCTTCAATATGTAGGCTTCAGTTGTAGTTGTGCATTTTTCTTTTAGTGGGAGCTATCAATGATCAATATTCCTCTTAATTCCATTTATTCTAAGTAAAATAATTCGATTACTTCAATTTGAATCAGGTTGCATTAACACGCTCAGGTAATTTGAATTCGTAATATATTTCTCTACAGAAATTAGTCTTCAACTACAAAATTATCGCCGAAGCGACTTTCGCAACAGTATCGACGGAACAGACTAATCTGTAAATTCGCAGTCAGTCGCAGCCAAAGTCGCTTCTGATACATTAAGCTTATAAAATACTTGCTAAGCTAAACTGTGCCATTAACATATTATTAGATTCGTTCGCTCGGAAGGGCAGTAGTTCGCATTCCCTTTGCGGCGCTGATTGTCTGTAATTTTGTCTTTAGTTAAATTGCCAGTTAACAGCCGGTCTACCGGTGGAAATATGGAAGGAAAATTCTTTTCTCCCGATAAATTTGCGTGTTTTTTTTTCAATTTATGAAGTAGTTGGGTAGATTTAAGATGGAAATTATAATATTCGTAATGTACGTCCCTAAAATGTACTACATACATACATCAACATTAAAAATGCACAGCTCGGGCGCGAATGAAATGACAGTAAAGATTTACAACAAAATACCAGAACAAATTAAATCCCATCTTTGAAAATAGATAAAAAATATATTATTGGTAAAGAGTTACACGCTAGACGACTTCTTTAACGACTCAACATGCAATTAATTCCCTACAATAATGATTTAATTATCTGGACTCTTGCTTGACTAGTCAATAAGAGGGCGTCCATTAATTACGTGAGGCATTTACCCCCCCCCCCCCCCTTTTCTCACGTAAGATTTTTTCAAAATGTATATTAAAAGACTAGTATTCAAGATTTCTTCTCTCGTAATCTAGTATCAAAATGATAAAATAATAAAAATTGGCACTCCGGGAGTGCCGACAGAAGTGAAAACTTGAACAATTACGTGTGTTTTTTTGAATCATCAAGAAATATTTTTTGAATCGTCAGCAACGGTGTCGGTAACGGTAACTGTTTTTTCCCATCTCAAAAATGCCCAATGCGCTTAAAAAAATTTCACAAAAAAAATCGTGATATTTGCCGAGACCTCCCCTCTCCCCCACGTGAGATTGGGCGAGATCCGGCTCGACCTCCTCCCCCCCTGAACACCTCACATTATTAATGGACGGCCCCTAAGATCTGACTTGTAATCCACTTTGTATGAACGCAATAAAATACTGAATACTGAAATGCCTGTATTATAGTATATACCCAAAATCATGTTGAATAGCCAAAATCTAAGGCAGGAATAATATTATGAATAATATTCGTTTTGAAATACAAATACTGTTCAATAAATGGCGAAAATATAGCAAATGGTAAAATGTTTAAGTTAATATTAACTCCGAAACATGCCTTAATGAAATATTACAACGCAACGGTCTAAATTTTAATACAGTTTGATTGGAAAACTTACTTTGTTTAATTTAGATCCACTTTCAACGACGGAGTGTTTGGTTAGTAGCTTTAGTTAGCTTAGCTTTACGAACCTATCCTTAATCGAAACGAAACTCTGGCCGCTCTGAAATTACATGACTTCCATTTACTTGAACAGAAGTCGAGAATAATTAAATAATGAATAATGGAAACCAAAACGCAACTTCATTACGCTAATGGATATGGAACGTAATACAAAAATAATGTATCCAACATCAAAGCACACGAGAATGAAGCCATATTAATTGCGAACAACAATGAAATGCCGAAGCTCATGCTCCGATATCCGACTCAATAATACGAAGGAGAAAGTTTGGTTTAATAACAGCACCGCTCCAATGACAGCGGTTTACTTTACACTCAATTAGTGAAGCGTCATACGTGAAACCCCTCCCTCTCTCCCCACAAGACCCCCCTAACTCATCCAGTCGTCAGTTGTTCGGAGTTTCCCTGAATTAATGCTCTTGGGAACAAATCGCTTGCACTGAATTCGCTTAAATTATGATGAAATGTGTTACGCGTATGAAATATTAAATAGCGGTACAAAATCCGTACCTTGAGGAGCGCCTGGGCACTATGTTGCGTGGATAAACTTTGTGAAGGGATAAGGAGTTAATAATAATTGTAATTCGATGTGAGGGTGTGGCTCGAGGGATATAATCATTTGAATTTGTGAAGTCAAGCATCCTTGTCAAAAGCACCGCGAGGTACATTGTCGAATGCCTCCGTGGGGTTAAATTAAGAACCGGTTGCCGTTTTCCGCAAACGTGTCTAAGTGTCAGATTCGCTATCGACGTACAAATCTCTCCAATTACAATGGCTGGTCTAATCTCGACGTGGTATTTATTTAAAGTACCAACAAGCATTAAGCAGATGGTCACGTTTTTATTAGGGGAATTTGTACAGATTTGGTAGAAGAACTTCTCGTTCATGCTGTGCAAACATTATCATGCCAATGCAAAGAGGCAGGAATTAAATTCCTAAACGCGATGTTAAATAACTTCCGCAATGATTACTATTTTTAAGTAGGTAGTCAGTATATTTTTAAAATAAATACTACCCCTACGCGATATGGCGCGGCGCGAGTCATTATGGGTTTTATGGCCCATAACGCGGTCCCAACCTTATAATTCCGAGTTTTTCTACACGTGAAAACAAAAATAAATCACGACATCGATGCCAGGGGAATGATCGAGGGAAGTGTAACGCGAACAGGGCACAGCGGAGCTCGCTGTGGCTGTGACTTAACAAGTGTGAGAGAGATGAAACGTTTTTAAAAGTATACAATGGTAATACAAATTACACTTTCAAATCTAGGCGTGAAATAAATTATGCTAATGATAAACACCACAACAATGGATTGGAATGTAGTAAGTTAAGTATACATGTCGGTATGATAGAGGACTTTGGATAGGTACGTGTTAAAACTACTGGTTCGCCCCGAACTGAGATCTCGCAAGTTTACCATAAAAACAAAAAAAATATTATTCGTAATCTTTGACTATCAAAATAGTGCCACGAAATAAATAACCACCTAACTTGACCTATAGTTTCATTCAAATTACAGGTAACGGGAGTTCATGGTAATTGGTTTTTTGGGGTACAAATTGCAATTATTCTGGATTTCAGACTTTTGCCTACATTTGTGATACTTAAGATACACGCATACCAAATTACAGCACTGTTGGGTCACTGGTGTACCCTGTGAATTTTGTCAAAGTTTAGTTTTTATTATGGCTAACAACTCAAAAACTACAAAAACTTTACTAAAAACAAAAACGGGGTCGAAATGTACTAATGAAGACCTTTCATTTGAACTAATAGTCTCATTTTCATTTTTTTTTACCCCTCTTGAACCCCAATATCTCAACAACCCCCCAAATTTTTTAGTCACACCAAAATTGTGCCATCATTACTTACCTATACACCAAATTTCACGATGATCGGATAAACACTTCGAAAGTTATCCTCGGACAAACAAACATACATACATACATACAACGCCGATTTGCCCAAGTTGATTTGGAAATCTCGCTTCGCTCGATCAACTAAGGCTTGATACCCGGCGCCTGAGGCTACGATGCAGAGAGCTTGCGTAATTGTGAAGATTAGATTAGGGCTGCCTTACATACTTAATTAAACTTGTATAAATTATTAATATTTTAATTAATTAAACTTGTATGCAAGCTGATCCTCGATCAATTCACATGTTTGATATATGTTTTTTTTTATCATCGAGTTGTGCTAAACTTATTGAATATTTCAATAAAGCGCAAAGAAGTCCGCTCGAAAGATTACCTACAGATAAATAAAGGAACGTTTTAGTACCTTATTTTCGAAATGTTCTACGATTCTCTCTCACTCAATTTATTACTTTCTGAAACAAAGGGTTTTTATCTCCAGTCTGTCTTCCATTGTGAAAAGAGCGTAATAACTCCGAGACAGACAGTTTAAACATAATCATCAAATTAAAACGATTTAGAACGACAGTGCATGCTATAAATGGAAACGCGGACGCATTTAGAGCGCAAAACTAGTATATCTTGCGAATAATTTGAATGCTATTGAAATATCAAATTGAGGAGAGAAAACAAACACTATGGAGAAGCAACATGCATATTTTTAACGAGTAAAAACAATCGAGGGGCTTGCTGATAAGTGCTGTCAATATCATTGATCTGCATTAAAATCAAAATCTTTTTAATCATTAAAATCACAAGGATTACTTTAAAACGTCAATTTTACTCCCTGTTGCCTAAAGTTACGTACACCCATATATAACTAACTAGGATCCAATGTATGAAGATTCATCTTAATGGATCATAATGCATATATCGAAATGTCAATATCAATCGTTCTCAAATGCATTACCAAATATATCAACGTTTCGAGTATATCGTACGTAAACAAAGTTTGCTGAAATCACTGAAGCGAAACGGACATGTTTATTTACGAAACAACAAAATCGGTTGGTTTTGGTAGAACTGATCAGTTTTACCCCCACTTTAACGCTAAATATGCTTTTTACTCTATTTTAGAATCATCGTTGCAAAGGAGTGCGAAGGGAACTCGAATAACATTTGAAACAGACGTTTCTTCAATTGTGATACTTAGTTTGAGTCAAACAGTATATTTTGTAATTCATTCACATCACTCAGTCAATGTTTTTCCTCGATATTTTGTTTACAAAGTCATTATTTACATGTCAAAAGACAAATAATTTATCATACAACTTTATGTTAATGCCCGTGTGTCAGCCCTGAACCGAAATTAAAGCTGGGCCCAGGGCGGGTCGGCTTCAAATTGAAGCGCTTATTAAATTTCCCGTGAAAAAGTGTCGCGGGGATGTCAGGAAAATCTAAATGGTCGCGTTATATGAAAACCGCGGGGACGTCATTATTAACTGGAACTTGTTTATAATTTTTCTATAGGTAAAGTTAGCTTGGTGAACGTGAGTATGATGATCGCAGGGCTGAAGTGGAGATGGGCTGGACACTTGGCTAGGAGGGATGACGGACGTTAGACGAAGGCGATTGCAGACTGGTGGCCAAGGGATACTCGTAGACTAAGGGGCAGACCACCCGCCCGATGGTCGAATGCCATTGAAAGCGTAGCTGGGTGTCAATGGATGAGACTCGCAAGGGACCGGAAAGAACAGAGTAATAAAGAGGAGGCCTATACCCAACAGTGTATGCAGACGGGCTGAGATGATGATGAAAGACAGCTTTGAATTATATTTAACTTTTAAAATACGTTATCTAAACGTGGTTTGCAGTGCGATTACGGAAATGTATCGATTGATAAATAGATGTTTTAATTCGACAAATTCAGTAAATCATTTATCTTTGAACATAATACTCACAGGATAGGTAGATACATAAATAAAACACTGAAAAATGCATTAGAAAAAACTGTATCTCACTTTCCAGGACATTCAAGGAGATGAATTACAAAGAATTTGATGCAAAAGTAATTGAAAAACTAAACAAGGAAATTAACAAAATCGTTAATAGTTCGCGAATTCATCGATTTTCGCAACTTAGACTATGGACTGCAGATTCAACATGATAAAGAGCCAAGGAACAAAAAGGCATGCTTTGATTTTTTTAAAATAGCACAAACGAACAACATTGATTTATCGCATAAAACAATGTTACGTTGTAAAACTTACGAAGAAAAACGCCGTTTCCCCAACTAATATACTCAAAAACATTTCAGAACCCGAAGACGTCACGAAATCATGATCTCTTCAACAACTAGTATCTCGATCGTACGTGACGGGAATGGAGTGTCAAAGTTGCAAGCGACACTACCGATCCCGGTATACCGGGAACCGGGAACCCGGGATTGCGGGATCATGCGACGCCAATCACTATGTTCAGATGTGATTCTCGACTCGAAACACTGACACTGCTGATCCCAAAGTATGTGACAGTTTTAGGAAATCTCTAGATTTCAAGCTTTGTGAAGCTGTATTGAAAAAGTGAGGTCTACCTAGTTGAGCATCATTTCATTGTTTTATTGGATTTAATGTAGTTGACGATCAGTTTAAATAGATTCTGTGCGCAAAGCATTTTTGAAGTACGTGTGAAATTCTATTTTTAATGAAAGCAATCAATCGGTTTACCCCAATGAATTTTCCTGATTAGCCCCGTAATCTCTTTCATAATTATGTCACTAGGTAAAACTAAGATCAAGTTAGGGAAGCTTTCATACAGCAAAACCTTGAAATAGTTTCATGAGAATCGAGAGAAGAATCCATGTAACCAGAGACCCATTCTACTTATCCAATCGCTTCACTATGACAATGGTATCGTCGCAAAATGGCCACTATTTTTGGAATTCTTCTAATACAATCTTTTTTAAATTATCCCGGTGTCGGTGCTATATTATGACAACACCATTGAACATTTGGCACTTATGATAGGAACAACAATCATAATAGTTTAATAATAGTATGGCTCCATAATAGTTTTTCTAATAATTGATGGAACGAAACAAGATCTCCAAATCAACTTGGGCAAATCAGCGTTGTATCTATGTATGTATGTTTGTTTGTCAGAGGATAACTTTCGAAGCGTTGATCCGATCATCGTCAAATTTGGTATATGGGTAGATAGTGATGGCACAATTCTGGTGTGACTTAATAAGCTAAAAATATGGTGGGGGGGTGTTGAGATATTGGTGCTCAAGAGGGGTAAAAATAACCAAAATGCACTCATAAATACCTTTCCTTAGACGTGCCACTTGACCGGATAGTCCTATTCCCCTATTTCAATTCAATTCATTTATATTCAGATGTTAAAAATCCATATTTGTTAGTAAAAAAAAACTTAATTAAACATGTCATATTTCGTCCCCGTTTTTATTTTTAGTTTAAACCTTTTCAAGTTTCTTTTTTAAGTTATTAGCCGTGATAAAAACTTTGACAAAAGTCACAGGGAACACCAGTGACCCCACAGTGCTTACATTTGGTATGCATTTAGCTTTATATAACTCCAATTTCTACTCCAAAAAAGTGTAACCAAGTAATATGAACTCCAGTTACCTGTAATTTGAATTATATTTACGTGGCGTTCCGTGAAATTTGAATGAAACTGTGGGTCAAGTTAGTTGGTCATGCATTTCGTGGCACTATTTTGATAGACAAAGATTAAACATATTTTTTTTATGGGAGACTAGCGAGATCTCGTTTCGGGACGAACCACTAGTTTAGCAAAATTGGGCGCTAGTTTTTGGGTAGGTGTAATCAATCAAAGATAGACATGCCTTTGGCAGCATATGTGGCAATGTTAACATGCCGTAGTAGGTGCGTGCGAGGCGACCTTTGGATCGCATTAACATAACTCGGGGAAAGCGAGAGCTGCGGGGCATAACTAGTGATAATTTAGGCGCGATACTCCGTGGCCCTGTGGATGGAGCGAGGGTTTGAAGCATTATGGGGGTTTGCTAATGTTTGTATTACAATTACTTAACTTTTTTTTATTTTTTTGTATACCATTTGGAGATGGAACAAGCCTATGGCCCACCTGATGTTAAGTGGTAATATTCGCCTATAACAAAGTATTGCTTCGTAGGTCACGCATCGTAGATACGTGCCCTACGATGCACTGCCCTGCGTTCATCAACTTGAGGTGTAAAGGTGTAAAGTCTCATGTGCCTGTAATTTTACCGGCAACCGTACCATTCAAACCGAAACACAGCAATGCTGCTTGGCAGCAGAAATAGGTATGGTGATAGTACTTCCTCGGACGAGCCCTTTCACAAGAAACTCTACTACTCTTGAACTAGCCTAGAAAACTTAAAGGATAGAGGTACAACGGGCGACCTCATCGCCCATCTCATCTTCCAGACAACCTTTTGATGGACTAGATTGAAAAGAACGTGAGAAGAAATAAAAAGATTTACCTTAGTTCACCTAGACATCAAACTTCTAACGTTATTTCAACTAGTGTTTATTGATGTGTAATATTAGAAGGTACGTTTATTTAAATTAAAATACTGTATAACCCATCCCACTAATTTTATAAACGTGAAAGTTTGTATGGATGTATGTGTGGATGTTTGTTTCGATTTCGATGAAATTTGGTATGTTCGTAGATTAACCTGGATTAACACGTAGGATACTTTTTGTTGACAAACCACGCATGCAAAGCCGCGGGCGGAAGCTAGTAACTTAAAAGATAGTGGTACAACGTATAGACAATGTATCTTAGTTTTTTTAAACTATTCCTGCTACTTGTCGTGCACTACCTACAAAATATTTTCCACATTACACAAAGGTTAACTGAAAGAGAATGCTTGCTAGCATTAAGTTCGCCTGTGTACATATTTATTAATTTTGTGCAATAAATAATTTTCACTCAATCAAAACCATCTGTATCAAACCTGAGTTTTGAAATGGGAATATCATAAGCTAAGAGCGGGCTAAGTGGGACGTGGCGAGTGAACGTGATATATGAAGGAACGTGGGAGAGACCTTTTCCCAGCAGTGGGAAAGTGTAGGTTAAGAAAAAAAAGAGCGGACTCTTAAAGTTGATATAGCCTCTCACGCAAGTCCTGACTCCACGCTCCACCGGCCCACATATTAATTCCGCCACAATACCAACGTCCCGGTTAATGGCTTCCCCCTCCTCCCCTAATGCCCCTATCTTCCCGTTTATTGCCCAAATTTTCTTTATTGCCCAACTTATGAATGGCGGCTCGGCGAAAGAGCACTGCGTTTTGTTGTGTCATAAAAATGGAATAATTAAATGTTTCATAGCTCCTGTTGCGCGGGATTATTTAATTATACATTTTTCGCGAGGGTCATCTCTTAAAAACTGTCGTTTAAGAAGTTTCCCTTGAATTTTTAAAGTGCTTGAGAATTTTGGGGCATTGTGTTCGGGGGCGCACTCCACGAAAGAATTTAATGGGGCGCGCTCGTAAAGTACACAATGCGATGGCAACTTATTAATTCTCTTCAATTATATTACAGCGAAACGTTGACTATTTGTTTAGTCTTGAGTAGCGGCAACTGCTGAATCGATTTTGATATATTTTTTGTATATCACAGGGCGAGAACGCGTTAGCGATAACTTTGGTGTAACAAACATTTATAGGTTACAGTAACCTCTTACCATAACTTGTATGTGTGCTATCTTAGAGTAATGTAGAAAATACTTCATTACCCACCATAAAACAAGACAATTATATAGGAACAACGTAAGTCTGTGTGATACTAAACATAGCTGAAGATTAAAGAGTGATTTAAACGCACATTATGTATTTGTGTAGCAATGCTTTGATATAGACGATGGTTACCATTTAACATCAGGTAGGCCATTTGCTTGTTCCATCTCCATGTTGCATAAAAAATAGAAAACTACATTTAAAAGCATTTTTACCCGTCTGGCCTTCGATGCTGTCAAGATAAATCGCGCGAGCATTTTAATACCATACCATAATACTGCTAAAAGATTTTATGATGCGTAGCACATATACGTAGTATTATTTTTATTTGTAAGAGTCCATTAACTAAACCATCAATCCGAACTTCACAAGTCGATTCACGTTCACCTCAGAAATACTCAATATTCTGTCCTGGGTCTATTCTATAACTGCTTATTCGGTTCGATAATAAAACGATCCAGTCGATATCAACAACTAACAATTACAGCGTTTACAAACGAAAGCAGTGAGGAAATGCGCCGTATTTGACGTTGGTAGCTGAGTTTAGAGCAAATTTGAATGCATAAGTGCTGATACAGTCAGGACCGATTTCAAAATATCTACCTATACAGCGGGGATATTAAGTCATCACTGACGCTACAGCGCTGTACTGTCTTTCATAAAATACGATGGCAATGACGGGTTAGCACTTGTCTTCAATTTGAAGTCAATAACTGTCTCAATGCAAATTTGTCTATCCCTATCCCTTCTACGCTTTTTATTATCTATTCTCGCTGTTTCAGAGATCACTTTGTAAGTAGATGAGATATTCTGGTCTTAAAATGCGTGCTACTTCAAGTAAAAAGAGTAAAATGAATAACTATGTCCCTAATAATTAATTAATTAATAACGAATAAAAAAAACGTTTCTATAAGAGTGTCAAAAGTTTGGAATTATTTCAAAGAAATACATGTCTTTATCGGTTACCAATGTTTATAGGAACCGGCCATAGTTAGTGTAATTGGCTATGCCCGTATATCAGTACCCGTTCTACATAAATAAATAAAAATAAAATAGTTTGGGCCGCGCTTACTTCGATTAGAGCTATCCAAACTTAAATAACCCACTACTCACACTAAAGCAAGGTCAATAGTCGGATGCGTTTATCTCCATACATTTGCTTATCGCTTCGACTTATCGTGATTGCTTCATGTCTACGGCTCAAGCCCCTATTCTTTAACCGCGTCCTATTCGACAATAAAACGTTTCAGGATCGTGCGACTTGAGTGGCCGTCGCCGTTATTATCTCCCCTTCAGTCGTCATAAATAGTTCTCATCGATCGCTATCGGCACGTAGTAAACATATCGACAAACGACTAGGTAAGACGTATGTCACTTTAATCTACTTTCAATGTGAAATAGGACTTATGGTTCTAACTTTAGATTCAATATGGCTAGATTAGAAGGAATAGTATAGTAGAAGTAGATCAGGAATCGAAGTTTAGCATACCTACCTTATCGCGTACTGGGATAAAAGTTTTTTTATGAGCATGGGATGAAACATAACTCTAAATAATCGAAAACTAGGTAATAACTTTTTTATAAAGTATTTTAGTGGTTTATCCCGAACTGAGATCTCGCGAGTCTAATTTAAAAACAAAAATTGGTTGTCTGTAAAGTTTACGGACGATAGTTTAACGTGACAACGTCATAACAAAACTGGCGTTTAGCTATAAAGTTAAAATATAATTATGAACCAGTTTTCATAGAACTGTAATCAAATATCTATCATCAATTATATGAATCACCATAATTTTTAGTCAATTGTAACATAACCTATTATTACTGCACTCGCCGACAGATGCTACTTTTTTTAATAATAAAAGAATAAATACTTGAAATTATACTAGTAATCAGATTTTTAAAATGCAAGAATAATTAACCTTTATTGCCGAAATTGTTGTAATAAGCAATGAAATCCACATAAACATTTCACTTCACTTTATAAACAGTCGACGAAACAGTTCACGTGTAGATTGTAAGTTGTGAAGTTGTGTGCTGCCGCTGTCTTTCTTCTCCTCGGACGCATAGGCCAATCGAGTGGAAGAGAGAGAGCGTAACGGGACAATGAGTCATCCTTTTTCGTGCATGCAGCCGGCGTTCATCGATTTAGTAGACGCTGTCACGTCAAACAAATTATTTGTAATCTTTGACTATCAAAATAGTGCTACAAAATACATAACCAGCTAACTTGACCTACAGTTTCATTCAATTACAGGTAACGGTAGATGTGTAGTTATACTTCATCACTATCATCACTATATACAGACATAATATCAGCGCTTTCCTTTACGGCGGGCATAATGCTGAGTCGAGTCCCATTTACTGCTGTAGCACACAGTATCTACCAGGTTCTCCCTTGTGTTTTTGATTATGTTTTACGTTTATAAGTACTATTTAATTGTTTCTTTTTTGTATTTTCTCTGTTTTAAAATGTAACTGTATTGTATATTGTGTGCTAATGCAGTGAATAAATGATTGTCTATGTCTATAGTGATGAATACACTTATGTTTTGACGACCTCCGTGGTGCAGTGGGCGAATAGCCGGCTGAGACGCAGGAAGTAGCGGGTTCGATTCCCGCCACGGAACAAATGTTTGAATGATATACAGATATTTGTTCCGTGTCTGGATATTTTTCCTTATATTATAAGTATGTATTTACAAAAAAAAGCATATAAGTATTCTATCAGTTATCTGGTTCCCATAGTACAAGCTCTGCTTAGTTTGGGGCTAGATAGCGCTGTGTGAAATGTCCAGCGATATATTCATGTATATTTTGTGCAATAAAGTATTAAAAAAAATATGAAATATCTGTGGTGGTAAGACCCATAACTTAACCTTCACGCGAATGGTATCCTTTTCCGGTGTCTAAAGTACAACCTCCAAAGCTAGATCGAAGTTGCCTCGCTTCCCTAGGAAGCATAACTTACTATAAGGTACATAGAAATACTCCAGTCGCATACCTAAGTACTTGCAGAGTACTAACAGAACTTTATAGACCGAGGGGACAATGTTAGCAACTCTACTTTATCGGGAACCAAAATGAAACAGGTACATGGCGTGTAAAAGGAAATTGTGAAAAAAAATACTATTATTCCCTCCTTAAATTGGTATACAAAATGAAGGAAATGTTCTACTCTTACTCAAAATAATTCAACATCATCTTATAAGCAATGTACGTCCACTGCTGAACATAGACCTCCATACGGGTGTATGGCGTACATCCAACAGCTCCCAGCAACCTTTATCAGGTCGGCTTTCTATCGGAGGGCCTCCTACGCTGCGCTTTCCAGTGCATCGTATCTACTCGAGAACCTTTCTACCCCAACGGCAGTCAGTTCTTCGTGCTATGTGCCCTACTCACTGCCACTTTAGCTTGCTAATCCTTTATTATTGATCGAGCTAAGCGAGATCTCCAAATGAACTTGGGCAAATCGGCGTTGTATGTATGTATGTTTGTTTGTCCGAAGATAACTTTCGAAGCGTTTATCCGATCATCATGAAATTTGCTAAATAGGTAGGTAGTGATGGAACAATTTTGGTGTGACTAAATGACATAAAAATGTGGGGGGGGGGGGGGGGGGGTGTTGAAATAAAAGGTCTTTGTGAGTACATTTCGACGTTTTTATTTTTAGTTTAAACCTTGTAGTTTTTAAGTTATTATGCGTAATAAAAACGTAAATTTTGTCAAAGTGCACTTTGACAAAATTTACAGGGTATACCAGTGACCCCACAGTGCTGAAATTTGGTATGCGTGTAGCTTTAGTGACACAAATACAGACAAAAGTCTGAAATCCAGAATAACTGCAATTTCTACCCCAAAAAAGTATAACCAATTCACATGAACTCCCGTTAGCTGTAATTTGAATGATTGAATGAAACTGTAGGTCAAGTAAAGTGGTTATGCATTTCGTGGCACTATTTTGATATTTAAACATTACGAATAACATCTTCTTGTTTTTATGGGAGACTCGCGAGATCTCAGTTCGGGGCGAACCACTAGTTTTTTTATGTAAAAACATTATCAAGTATAATTATCGTGTTTTACAGCTCACTCTCTGCAATTTATTTTAGCATATTGTAGTTATGCCCCCACGCACCAGCTCTTCAGATGAGCAACTTAGATGAGGTAGGATTACTTACCACCACACTTGGCCTACAACACTAAGCTATCAGTTTACGTAGTTTAGCGTAGTTTACGTCTGAGTGCGGCTTGTTTAAATCATGGCACGATCGTGACCACAGCTATTTTCCAACTACAATATCCAACTACAAACTATCACTGGAAAATGGTGAACTACTGGATTGAAATTATCTCGTAACATAAGTCACTATGGCCATAACACCATTTATAATATAAGAGTAGTAGTGTTTTTGACGTGAATACGTTTTTAAAATTGCTTCTCAGGCAATTCAAAAAACGAATGATAACAGAATCGTGGGATACAGTTTAAGTATTAGGTCAAGTGGGACGTCAAATGAAAGGTCTTCATTAGTACATTTAGACTTCGTTTTTATTTTTAGTAAAGTCCTTATGGTTTTTGAGTTATTAGCCATAATAAAACTGAACTTTGACAAAATTCACAGGGTACACCAGTGAACCCACAGTGCTGTAATTTGGTATGCGTGTAGCTTACTCGTATGTGACACAAATGTAGGCAAAAATCTGAAATCCAGAATAACTGCAATTTGTACCCCAAAAAAGGATAACCACAGTACATGAACTCCCGTTACCTGTAATTTGAATGAAACTGTAGGTCAAGTAATTTGGTTCTTATTTCGTGCTACTATTTTGATAGTCAAAGATTACAAATAATATTTTTTTGTTTTAATCGGAGACTCGCGAGATCTCAGTTCGGGGCGAACCACTAGTTAGGTACGATTTCTAAGCCCATTTCAAGACATTAGGCCAGCCCCGGATCTGGGGGGGGGGGGGGGGGGGGGCAACCCGGGGCACCCGCCCCGGGCAGTAATTTCAGGGGGTGCCAAATTCTTTAATAAATACTATGTTTCAAAAAAACTTGTTTCAAAAAGCGCTTGGCATCCAGCGCCCGTCGTATTAGGGGGTACCACATCAAGTTTCTGCCCCAGATAGGAAAAATTCTAGATCCGGGGCTGAATTAGGCTGAAAAGGTAGTCCCATTTCAAGGTAAGAAAACACTTCATGAATTACATTTTCAGCGGCACCAGGCCCCCAAGAGGAAAGCTTCGCGCGAATTTGTATTATTTTTCTACAAATAAAAAAATTCCGTTCCCTCGGGCTAACAACTCGGGGAAATTGATTGAGCACTTTAAAACTGACTGGCTACCATTTATATTCGGGAGAAGTCTCGAGCTATCTTCTATCTTATTATCAAGACGTTAGAACTGAGTTTGCTTTGCCTGTGGTCTCGTAATTAAAAGTTTTAAGTTAGTTCCTATTGTTCTTGTACAGATATTTTTTCAACGGAACTGTCTTATTGTCAACAGATAAAGTTTTTGTGCTTCAACTTTTTCAGGAGTTGAAGAACTTGTTACACTCGGTTGTCTTTGAAGACAGAGGACTTTGCGAATTTATAATTGGGGAGTAGGGTTTTCAATTTAATTTTTTACAAGATGTTATGATAAGACGGCCTGTTTTCATAGTTTCGCAGGGGCGAAAAGCGCGCTGGAACAGTCTCTGTATACTCTTATTGATCGAGCGAAGCCAGATCTCTAAATCAACTTGCGCAAATCGACGTTCAATGTATGTATGTTTGTTTGACCGAGGATAACTTTTGTAGCGTTTATCCGATCATGAAATCTGCTCAATGAGCTAAAACTATTGGGGGGTTGTTGAGATATTGGGGTTCAAGAGGGTTAAAAAAAAATGAAACTCAGACTATTAGGTAAAGTGGGATGTCAAATGAAAAGTCTTCATTAGTACATTTGAACCCCGTTTTTATTTTTAGTTTATTTTTGTAGTTTTTGAGTTATTAGCCATAGTAAAAACAAACCTTTGACAAAATTCACAGGGTACACCAGTGACCCCACAATGCTGAAATTTGGTATTCGTGTAGCTTTAGTGACACAAATATAGGCAAATGTCTGAAATCCAGAATAACTGCGATATGTACCCAAAAAAATTACCAATTAACAAGAACCCCCGTTACATCTAATTTGAATGAAACTGTAGGTCAAGTAGGTTGGTGATTCATTTCGTGGCACCAATTTATTAGTCAAATATTAAAGCCGGCATACACAAAAATCACTAAACGTATTTAGCGACTAAACATGTTTAAATTTGAAGTATTTGTATGATTTGACCACTCCTTAAATCATATTTAGCCACTAAATACGTTTAGGCATCGTTGTGTAAGTCGCCCTAAGAATAATATTTATTTTGGAACCACTAGTAAATATTATGGAAACATGTATAAAATAAATTACATTTTAATACATACATTACCATTTTACAGCTGTAATCCCTTCACCATAAAGGAAAAGTGCTGATATGTATAAAGTGATGAGGCATTACTTTGTTACAGGCGATGGTTACCACTTAACATCAGGTGGGCCATATGCTTGCTCCATCAACAGGTAACATAGAAAAAAGACAGACAGACATAGGTGTCAAACTTATAACACCACTCTTTTTGTTTTAAAAGAGCAAATACTTCAGAAAATCTAGAATCTAAAAACAGTAGATTTTGAACTTCAATAAGGGATTAAAATAAGCTGTTATCCAAAATTGGTCGACTGTTTACAAATTCACCCTGTATTCTAGTTTGTACCCTATGCTTCATTGAGCCATTTTTTATATTCCCTAAAGCGGCAAACAAGCATACATCCGACAGATGGTGTAGCCTACCGACGTTTGTAACACAAAAGGTACCACTCGCCCGTTTCATTCATTTTAAAAGCCCATCACAAAACTCCTAATTAGTCCGTGTCACAACGTCTTGTTAGTTAAATACACAAAGCCAGAAAATATGTCACAGTATTTTATATTGTGCAGTGTGATTGTTGACGTTTGCAAATCCGGTACATTTTTCCTTGCTGCGTAGCGGTTTCCCTAATTAGGCTGCCGCGGATATTTATGCCGGGTCGGGTGTCGGGGCCACGGGCCTTGTGAACTATAGGGGTGGTCACAAGAGGAGCGGTTAGCAGGAAGATTTAGTACGCTCAACTGATTTTGTAGCGCCATCTATCGCTCGGAGCAGAAAGTGTTTCCGTTCGGTCGGATTTCTCGATAGTTTGACAGATCTATAGCGACGCTACGATTATAAAAAAAGCATGTTTTGCAATTCACACGTGGTAGAAGTAAAACCTTCAAATACCACGCGCATGTGCTTGGGATCTCCCGGCTCACTCTCTTTCTCTCTCCTATTTTCTACCTTTGTGTATCTTTCTTTCTCTCTCCCTCTTGCGTTGGAATATTGGACGCTACTCGTTGCTAACGCTCGCGCTGGCCTGTAACAGGTATACTACGCGCATGCGTTCGAGTGTCACGCATTCACTCTCGCTCTGTCTCTTTCTATTCCTCCTCCCCAGGAGCGTTGAACGTTTAACGCAACAGTGCTTTCATACCCCCTCCATGGTAGCGTTAGTGGACCTTGTTGGAAGTCGCATTAGAAGTTTCACTTCAAAATATTGTTTTATAATTATCCAACGCTTATTTAATTCTCCTGTTGGCTTGAGTATTTCAAGAGGCCGTGCGAAATGGTATTTCCGTTTTACTTACTGACCTGTACCGCCATCTATCAATCTAGCTCTAAGCAGGAAGTGTACGTTCGTTTGATAGGTTTTTACTAACTTCTAGCGATTCCTATCGCGCCATGTAAAGAACTTCGACATCAAGGCTAAAGAGCGTCAATATCACTGTGATATCACAAGCAGGGCTCGTAATGTCTTGTATACTCTAGTATTTATTTTGGAAACTGCCAAAAGTCAATACTATAATATAACATTATTATAGGCAACATATAAAAATGAAATATATATATAGAGTGCCTCAATGAGAGTACACTTTTTAAAAATTGTGTATTTTTTTCCGTGTATGTGGCAACTCTGAAATTTGACAGCTATCCCCTTTGATTGTTCCGATTAATAAAAATGTAGCGTTACACAAAAGAATAACGCATTTAAAGAAACTGGGTCGGTCGTGGACAGTAAGTCTCCTCTGCGTCGACGTACCGGTAGATCTCTTAAAAACATTGCTGCTGTAAACCCGAAAATATCAACTCGGCATCGTGCTCAACAACTTCAAATTTCACGAAGCACTACGCAGTGAATTTTGACGAAAAACCTCCACCTTCACCCTTGACAGATTCAGATTACTCAGGAGCTCAAACCAGTAAACTATGCAAAGCATCGGCAATTCGTTCAATGGGCACTAGAGCAAAGTGAAGCGAACGCCGATTTTTCGAATTGTGGACACATTAGGTGCTTAGGTGCACTTTCTCGACCAAAAATTCCGCGAAGTTTGCGAGTAGTAACTTTCATCATTTTTTGTAATGACTTTTCACAATGATGACTAGTTCTTCTTTTGTGTAACGCTCCATTTTTATTAATCGGAATAATCATAGACGACAGCTGTCAAATTTCAGAGTTGCCACATAAACTAAAAAAAAATTACACGAAATTTAAAAAGTGCTCTCTTATTGAGACACCCTATATTAATACAAGGGCCCAAAACTAATAATACCTATAGACTAACATACATAATAACACATTAAATTACACAACACTAATAGTTAGGGTTTTCTGTGCTGCATAGAGCGCCGAAATACCATTCCTACAAGCAAGAAACTAGAAGCGAGTAAAGTATCCTTATTCATTGCAGGCACCTCCTTTTATTTCTCGCTCCGCTCTGCTTATCGTTTTTCTAACACCAACATCTTAAAGGTCGGGGCACCGCGTAACAGTACTCGAGGCGCGGCAGTTTAATAACGAGTTACTACGTGCCATCCCGAAGGTTAATTACGCTGGTGATTAATATACAGGGCAGGGGTAGGCAGGCGAGAGTTTTATAAATTGAAGGTTTAGCCCGTGTTCGGCGATTTGTTGTGGCTAAGGAACATAAATAAATAAATAAATCATTAATTTTCTCTCAAATAGGTTTCTAAGAATAAGGAGTTGGTTTTAATAAAACCGTTTTGTGAGAGACCAGTGCCCCACTCCACTCATTCATGATGCGGTATATTAGAACATGGGACGGTTAAAGACTTTCTATCTGGCTATCGAAGTGAGATAAGCGGTTTGATGAAATTCAAAATACGTCACACATGAGTCACATGAGTCTTCATCTGTGTGCCTCAGGGTGCACTGCAATGCCATGTAGGCCAAGTCTTAGTTGGACTTAACCTGTGAGGTATGTAATACATTAGTTATAGGGGCGGTAACCGCCTAATTGGTGGGCCATGAACTTATACCGATTTTGTAAAATGTAAACTTTTTTAAGCTCGTTGGGCATTTTTTGAGATGCGAAAAAACCATTGAACTCGCGACACTGGTACCGTTACCGATACCTCTGTATACAAGTATCTCGTAATTGTTCAAGTTTTCACTTCTGTCGGCACTCCCGGAGTGCCACTTTTTTTTATTACCTGGAGATGGAACAACCATATGCCCCACCTGATGTTAAGTGGTAACCATCACCTATAGCAAAGTCTCTTACCTCTTAGGTCACGTACTTTAGAAACGTGCCCTACGATGCACTGCCCTGCGTCCAACTTGATAACATACAGGTGTAATTACAAAAACCACAAAAAATTGTACTCAACAAAACAAAAATGTCAAGATACTTGACATTTTTGTTACCACGTTTTTTTACTCGCGTTACCTAGATCCAATGTTTATAAGTATTCTTTGCAATTTTGTTAGTGGTATCTAAAAAAGTTTAACTGCACTTTTCATTCTATTCATGAGTGTCGCTTCTTTACGTAGTAAGTAATAGTGTTTCTTTGGTATAAACGTGAAGTTTCACGTTATTATGAAATAAACATAACCTAATTCTGTATTACAATGAGTCAGATGTACTTAAAACAAATTAGGTTTCGGAATGTACCCTGTACTTACCAAATACACTAAGTAGAATTCGGCGCTTTACGACTGAAAATCTAAAAGGCACTTTGGTAAATTGTTCGTGACGTCATTTCAACATTAAAAGACGAAGGAAAATTGTTACTGTCATTGTCAAATCAAATAAATTTAGGTATGTGACATGTCTTTGTACGAGAAATTCTCCATTTTATATTTCCTATATATCACAACTATATGGTTATTATACGTTAAATAATGTGATAGCCAATTTAAGCAAGCAATTGTCACGTGGTTTCCCAATTGAATTTATTCAGCTGATATCATGTCATCATCATCATCCAAGATTTTTAAAACCATCCCAAAAATTTCAAGCCTAGACGGGACTTGAACCCGCAACCTTCTTCTTGATACGAGAACGCACTATCCATTTGTGCTACCAGGCAACGTTTGGCATTGAGAAGGTCAAAAAACTGTATAAGTTTTCCTGTAGATGGAGCTAACGGCGTTTAAGTCGTAATCTGTATCATCTCACTAATTTCAACCATGACGTGAGACGGCCTGGTGGCACAAATGGATAGTGCGTTCTCATATCAAGAGGAACGTTGCGGGATGGTTTTAAAAGTCTTGGAATTTTTCCATATGTGTTCGGGTGATATTATAAAAATAAAAATACTAATCATCATCATCATCAGCATATTAGCCAAAAGCCGACTGAACATCCTCCATGACTAAACCAGCCTCTCCCCTATGGGAGAGGTCTATGTTCAGTCGTTCTGGAAATCTATATTTCCAGAGCGATCTATCTTGTGCGGCCTGCACCCATCGACTCCCAGCAGCCTTTATCAGGTCTTCTCTCCATCTATACATATTGTAGAAAAACGGAATATAGTAAAACTATTGGTATACACAAGCAAATAAGATCGAGCTATGCCCCACCATGCTCATTTCTGCCATCAAGCAGCATTGCTGTGTTTCAGTTTGAAGGGTATGATGCCGGTGAAATTACAGACACTTATATGCCTCAAGTTGATAGACGCAGAGCAGTGCATTGTAGGGCAGGTTCCTAAGGTGCGTAACCTAATGCAATACTTTGTTATAGGCGATGGTTGCCATTTAACATCAGGTGGGCCATATGCTGCTGTTTTCATATATTGTGGTTGTATTATGTAGAAAAACCGAATATCGTAAAAGTATTGGCGTACACAAGCAAATAAGATAATGCATCTGATCGAACTTACCTACCTATTACCTATTTATAAAGGTTTTTTTAGCTTTATGGATAGGTTTCCCTTTTCAATAGCTGATAACTCCCGAGAATCACAGATGCTGACGGTGTGATGACAATAGGCGAAGCGTTTAACAGTCACGTTTAAAGACAGCGTGGCCGAGCCTTCGACCTTTTCATTGTAATATTCTGTGGTGGCCTTAAAAGTGTGGCAACAAATGCTCTTTTTAACCCGTAATAATGGGACCAATCTGAAAGATATGCTTTCATCAAAATCGGCCAAGTACTTTGATTAAGTCAGTTATATTTTTGTTAAAAAGTTACTTGTTTACCTCCTTGTTTGTACTTTTTTTGTTTTTGTTACCTCCGTGGTGCAGTGGGCGAATAGCCGGCTGAGACGCAGGAGGTAGCGGGTTCGATCGCCGCCGCGGAACAAATGTTTGCATGATCTACAGATATTTGTTCCGATTCTGGTTGTTTCTCTATATATTATAAGTATGTATTTACAAAAAAAAAATGTATATAAGTATTATATCAGTTATCTGGTTCCCATAGTACAAGCTCTGCTTAGTTTGGGGCTAGATATCGCTGTGTGACATGTCCAGCATTATTATTATTATTTTGGTGTTGTATTTTTTACACTCAGTTGTACTATAACCGGAGCTGCACGGGCCTAATGCCAAGTGCATATCAGTACCTAACGTGTATGATTGATTGGACTTTCACTTGGAAAGTCCGTTTGCAAGAATTTTCGCACAATTCTGCAGGTGTTCAGTATAGCCGCTTTTTGCATGAGAATATATGTGTGTTTTGGGAGGTCTAATACGGCAAGTGATTGAAACAGTTGCTTTGGAATTACACCTGTACTGGAAATTACTATTGGTACGATGGATACCTTCTGCAGGTGCCACATACGCGCGATTTCATTTTTCTGATATAGTGTTCTGTAGGTTATGAGTGTTTGGGATGGCTATGTCGATAAGAAGTGATGTTTATTATTATTATTATTTATCAAGAAAAATCGATGTCATTATTTCTCTCCCAAAACAAGAAAGTGAATTGAGAGCATTGATATGATAGGAAACAGGAAAGTCCTGTATTCGTGTCGTCAATGGTACACGGTGTTCGGTTGGCTTGGCACGATCGCTCACTGTCCGATCGAATCGACAACAAATAAATAACTTATTCTTCAGACTAAAGTCAACAGTGATCTATTACCGGTAGAAACCTTTTGCTTGTACGAATTTCGGTGATACAAAAGGGGTATTGGCAGAAGTTTTTCCGCTAATGGTGAGTGCCGGGATACCTCTCCGCAGTTATAAGAGGCTTCTCCTCTTATAAATAAAGGGGTTGGATATTCTATCTTGTGCTTTAATAAATGCTTGCAGCGGTAGATAAGTGATATCTTTACGCTAAGCGAGTAACTCAGCCTAAACCAGGCTTTTATACACGACAGCGCATTTACATTTAAGTAGAATTAGTAATCTTTTTGTTTATTTTATCAATAATAATAAATAAATATTGTAGGACATTTCACACAGCGCTATCTAGCCCCTATCTAAGCAGAGCTTGTACTATGGGAACCGGATAACTGATAGAATACTTATATACTTTTTTTTGTAAATACATACTTACAATGTATAGAAAAACATCCAGGCCCGAAACAAATATCTGTAGATCATGCAAACATTTGTTCCACGGCAGGAATCGAACCCGCTACCTCTTGCGTCTCAGCTGGCCATTCGCCCACTGCGCCACGGAGGTCGTCAAATATATTTATAGTTACCATTGTGGTTTTCATGTTTTTATGTAATCTATAATTTAGTAGAAAATAAAGCTTTTTATGTATTCATTTTTATTATATAGGAAAATAATATAATAACCAAAACAATTACTAATTCTATATACTGAATTTATTATATAATGTGCTGTCGTGTATACAAGCTTCTTCCATTTGACTCCATCGTGAAGTCAGTATTGGAAAATTCAATTTTATTATTTGAATGAAATAATGAAAATAATTACTCAATACATTTATTGCTTATTATATGGTGAGAAAGTTACAGGTAGTATGTAGATAGTTTCACATATTTTATAAACCCTGGCAGGGTATAACAACTGGAAGGCAGACCATGTTTTCATATCTAAATATATATTATATTATTACAATATAATTACAATATATTCGATATTTTATTATTTTAGGGCTTATTAGAGTTCCGTATCCAAAGGGTAAAACGGGACCCTATTACTAAGACTCCGCTGTCTGTCAGTCCGTCTGTCACCAGGCTGTATCTCATGAACCGTGATAGTTAGACAGTTAAAATTTACACTGATGTATTTCTGTTGCCGCTATAACAAAAAATATTAAAAACAGAATAAAATAAATATTTAAGGGAGCTCCCATACAGCAAACGTGATTTTTTTTTGCTAGTTTTTGCTCGATATCGATAACGGCAACAGGTAAAAGCTTGAAATATTCACAGAATATTTAGTTATATATTCACATACAACAAAAGTGATTTTTTTGCTGTTTTTATAGATAGTGGTACGGAACCCTTCGTGCGCGAGTCCGACTAGCACTTGGCCGGTTTTTTTGTTGTAATTTGTCTTTGGTAAGTATGTACGTAGAAGGTAAACGGTTCTATGTACCTACATAGATAATTAAACATTTGAATCATTTCACATCCATTATTTACGTCGTGAACTTTAAAACCTAAATGGTGATAGTGAATTGTGGCTTTTAATTTAGCATTATCTTAACTTTATATGAAAACCGTGTACAAGTCTGTATCAGGGAAAAAATGGTATTGTGTGCATGATATCAAAAACTTACTACATTTATCTACAGGGCTATTAATATATCCGACAGACATGCGACGCGCTCACGCCATTTCGTACAAGTTCCATAATTACTGCTGGTAAATATTGTTGATTGCAATGTTTAAAATTAATAAATAAAATAGATAATGGCGGATATTTCACACAGCGTTATTTAGCCCAAAACTAAGTAAAGCTTGTACTATGGGAACCAGATAACTGATAGAACACTTAAATACATTTTTTATATAACGTCTATTTATTCACACATATTTTTTGAGGATAAATACGATTTAACTAAGAGCCAAACAAAACGAACTGAAAAGAAGTAAACAAGCTTGTGCCATTCACTAATTTAAAATTTCAATTTTAATAGACTTTTATTTTGAAAAACTGAAAGGAGAATGTCTATTTGTCGGCCATTTGAATGCCAAATCATGCTTTCCTTTAAAACCCGCTTAATTTGAAAATCATAACTTTTTTATAACAGAAAAACGATTCTTTAATTTCCGCTATTAAATACAAGTCAGTCTATCCATGTCTGTATGTCATGTTTTTGCTTTATAAAGTTTTTTCTAAAAGTACTAAACATTTATGCGACTACTGCTATTACAGAAACTTACAAGGAACTGCGGATAACTAAGACAATGATGAACTAACATCAGAGGGCTTAACCAAGTTACAGTCGATTAGCGATGACGCTACTCGATAAGTCCGAAAATGTATGGGAGTTGACACATGCTATAGAAATACCACGTGATACAGCGACGACAAATATACGAGTATGTAGAAATCGAATAGATTCGCAGCGAATGTAATTTGGCTACGGGCCCAGGTGAGCCAAGTGCCGTCACCTCATATTAAAAAAAAGTATCTAATTTTAATTTATAGTTTCCAACAATAGAAACAATAACACACTAACTAGTTTTGAATCGAAACCTAATCCATACTAATTGATCGAGCGAAGCGAGATCTCTAAATCAACTTGGGCAAATCGGCGTTGTATGTATGTATGTATGTTTGTTTGTCCGAGGATAACTTTCGAAGCGTTGACCCGATCATCGTGAAATTTGATACATAGATAGGTAGAGATGGCACAATTTTGGTGTGACTAAATGAGCTAAAAATGTTGGGGGGTTGTTGAAATATTGGGGTTCAAGAGCGGTAAAAAAAAATGAGACTATTAGGTCAAGTAGGACGTCAAATGAAAGGTCATTTTCATTTAGTACATTTATACTCCGTTTTTAATTTTAGTAAAGTCCTTACAGTTTTTGAGTTTTTAGCCATGATAAAAACTGAACTTTGACAAAATTCACAGGGCACACCTGTGACCCCACAGTGCTGCAATTTGGTATGCGTGTAGCTTAAGTAACACAAATATAGGCAAAAGTTTGAAATCCAGAATAAATGCAATTTGTACCCCAATAAAGACAACCAGATTACATGAACTAGGTCAAATTAAGTGGTTATTATTACGGGGCACTATTTTGATAGTCAAAGATTACATATAATATTTTTTTGTTTTAATCGGAGACTCGCGAGATCTCAGTTCGGGGCGAACCACTAGTATTATAAATTCAAAAGTAAAACTCCTGTCTGTCTGTTTGTTACGTTTTCAGACCTGAACTAACTTGGTAAGTAATTTGTTAAATGAAGTTTGTGAAACTAATCAATCATACTATATTACAATATGACTATATCTAATACCTACCTTTATACCAAGCTTGCGGCAAAAGAAATAATTTCATTTCTGGATTATGACCGGATTTAGACATCCGCTCCTTCTTTGACAAACCACACTTGCGGAAGCTTGTTCCTTATATTTTCGGCCATTATCCTTTATTTACCTGTTATATTAAGTAAGCCAAAAGCATTAGTTACCCCCCCCCCCCCTCCGCCCTCATCCACCTTGAAGGAAATAGTAGTACCCCACGGAAATTGTAAATCTTGATGCTGCCCCGCGGATTTATCGCACCATTACGAGAACATAGCTAAAGGGGAAAATTGATAATTATTTTTGTAGCTGCGCAAATACTCGTAAATAACAGGTGTTTACTTTGCACTGATACTGAGCAAACTTAAAGGAAATTTGATAAAATGCGCCAAAATGTTACATATATATCGATGTACTAAAGTAGCGTAGAATTGAAATTAAATGGGCATTCATGTAAATGTAAGGATTGGTGAACGGTTGCGGCATGGCGGATATCAGGGAAGGCCTTTACCTAGCAATGCGATAATATGGACTAATAGTAATTATAAAGATAAAAAGGTATGACGTAAAAATATTTTTTACATTCCCCGTAAGTGTCGGGTAAACACATACAATAAAAACTAGTGGTTCGCCCCGAACTGAGATCTCGCGAGTCTACCTTAAAAACAAAGAAAATATTATTCGTTACCTTTGACTATCAAAATAATGCCACTAAAACCAACAAGGGAGTTCATGTCAATTGGTTACCCTTTTTTGGGGTACAAATTGCAGTTATTCGAGATTTCAGACTTTTGCCTATATTTGTGATACATAAGCTACACGCATACCAAATTACAGCACTGTGGGGTCACTGGTGTACCCTGTGAATTTTGTCAAAGTTTAGTTTTTATGATGGCTAATAACTCAAAAACTACAAAAAAAATTCTAAATGTAAAAACGGGGTCGAAATGTACTAATGAAGACCTTTCATTTGACGTCTCACTTGACGTAATAGTCTCATTTTCCTTTTTTTTACCCCTCCTGAACCCCAATATCTCAACAACCCCCGCTAACGGTTCGAAAGTTATCCTCAGACAAATAAACATATATACATACATACATACAACGCCGATTTGCCCAAGTTGATTTGGAGATCTCGCTTCGCTCGATCAATAACTAATGTCTGTTAATACCCACATCTCAAGTGGATATTAACATTTCATTCCATATTTAAAGGTTATCTGGTAGAGTTCGCAATTTAGCGCTAAAATCGCCAATTGTACCACATATATTTAACACAGAGATTTACGTTATCTTACTTAATCGTTTTGTTTTATGGCGTGCAATAAAGTATTAGCTATCTATCTATGTTTTTGTTGGGAAAAAAGCATCGTATATTTACGATAAACAGTCAGCAAAACGTACACCCGAGGCAGCAAAACAAAATATTGAAAACCGGACATAATCCAATTGTCATCCGCACCTAAATTTAATTAAATAGATATTCCTGCGACGGGATTCCCTATAAACTGCCTTTGTCCCGGAATGCACGCCCTTCAGGCCGCTTCAATTCCCGCTGAAATTCAATATGTCAGGACCCGTCCGGCGCCGGATCCGATTCTAATTGAATACTACATGTCCACGCTGCCCCCGGACCCGGCTTTAAAACCGGATAAGCGTATTGTGCTAAAGCTAGAAGCGAAAATTAGCATTGACGGGGAGAGAAATTGGGTGCGACAATAATCGGGACAATAGAGATATTAATTTGTCCGTAAACAGTCGGAAGGAATGTCGGAACGTGTTGGTTCAGCCTTACAATTTCTATTAGTGAATTCTCAAATATTGTTTTCTGTTAGTTTACAAAAACTTATGAATTTCGATTCCAAAAACGTTACATTCAATAACTTTATATGGCTGCTTTATATTAGTTCGTAGAATAAATAAAAATAAATAAATAATATAATAAATAAAAATAAAAATAATAAATAAAGAAACACAGCAACGCTGCATGGCGCCAATAATAGGTAAGGTACTTCCCCGGGCGAGCCCTTATACAAGGGTTTCAACTACTCTAACTCTTTATGTTTAGACAAAATTACAATCCAGAGAAGGTATTACGGTAGTTTGCGTTGCGCTTGTTAGATTATAATGTTAAGGTGAATCGTTAGCAACTCAAGTTTTTAAGAAGACATTACAATAGAATATTTAAGTACAACAGGTATGAAATAAATAGTTAAGATAGAAACTAAGCCTAGAACAATAAACGAGAATTATATTTTTAGCTAGAAATGGTACAAAGATATTGTAAAAGATTAGGTTGTTTGAATTTCCACCCGCGGCTGATCACAGAGCTTTACAGGATAAAGATAAGTAGAACTTCTCCGAAGCGCATAACGGGAGTCGGTAAGCGAAAACAATAGAAATATTTCTTGAAACTCATTCGCGAAATAATATAAACTGGCATCGGCAAGCGAGACGATAGATAAACCAAGCTCTCTGATTGGCCCGGGACCGTTTGGGGTGCGCGGGGAACCGACGCCTAAAAAGTGAAATCTGTCGGCTGGCCAGACCACTTTTTGGGGGACCTGCGAACTAGAAGGTATGTTGTTGTAAAAATAGATATATCTACTAAGAGTTATTCACGTAGTGTTTCAGGCTAATTTACTCATTGATTATATTTTATTCAACTATGTGAATCGATGATAATGTAGTGTGTTTGTTGTAACTGAAATTTGGAGATACTTCCCTAAGAGTTATTCACGTACTGTTTCAGGCTATTTTACTCATTGATTATATTTTATTCAACTATGAGAATCGATGATGATGTAGTGTGTATGTTGTAACTGAAATTTGGGGATACTTCCCTATTTAATACCTTTCTGCTAAGCATTTGATTAAATAAAATTAATTGTTGAAGTTTTATGTTTTATTTCATACTAAATTGAGCGGGTAGGTAAGTCTAATCTAACATCAGAAGTGGGATACCTTTAACTTATGCTAATACATTTTGTACAAGTTTCAGAATGGATCCCGCTGTCCTGGAAGGCCTCCTGAAAGCAATCCGCGACGCTGTGTCCACCAAGCGCCGCCAAGATGATGAAATTGCGCTGCCAGTGTTCGACCCATCGACAAGCGACAACGGGGCTGCAACCAGATGCGACAATATCGAGGTGCTCATCAAGGAATTTGGATGGAGCAGTGTTGCAGCTTTGGCGAAAGCCGGTAAGGCCCTAAAGGGCTCTGCGCTACTATGGTTCGAATCGTGGAATCCAGACACTGGCGATCTTGGGAAAATCTTCGCGATGATTTAACTGATTTGTATCCTGAAAGAGAAATCTCTCAGAAAAAAAAAATTGTCTAAGGCTTTTTCATACGCGTCAGATACAGCAAATTCCTACTGCGAGTACGCCAAAGAAAAAGTTAGACTGTTACGTAACACTAAGATAGCTTTTACTGAAACTCAGTTGATAGAACTAGTATGTGGTAGTATTAGCGATGTAAATGTTAGGATGGCAGCCCTCAATAGTAGCGTCAAAACTACTTCGGAACTTATTTCGCTATTCGCTTCATATTTAAAACCCAAAAAAAAGGCCTTTAGAGCATAGCGTATCTGATAATCCGACTGATCTAAGTAAATTTAAACGCCCTAAACTAGATTTACGGAACAACAGTGATCCTATTCAAAAAAAATGTTTCACGTGTGGTAAACTAGGTCACTATAAGTTTCAGTGCTGGAATAACGTCGGACAGCCGACTGATATCAACACTAGTGCTACCAGCGTGATGGGAAATAGGGTAAAAAAAAAATACACGTTTTGTAACAAGGTAGGTCACACTGAGTCGACGTGTTTTCATAAATCAAGGATTGAAAAAGGCACAAACAGCAGCAATGAGGTTAATTTTTTTAGGTCGACCTTAAAACTGACAAAGGTGTCAGTTGATGATTTAGAAATTGAATCCTTGATAGATACTAAAGCTGTTAAGCATTTAGATTTTTTTTTGTTAGTATATATTGATGATACACTTATCCCATGTTTAACAGTTGAAGAAGAGTTAAAGTACTTAAGAGCAACTGTTTTGGCTTTAAACGCTGCCGGTTTTACGATTAATATAAAAAAATGCAGTTTTTTCTGTACAGAATATTGAATATCTGGGTAGGCAAATATCACACGGAGGAGTCAGGCCAAGTGATACTAAAGTAACTGCATTGGTAAATTCACCAACTCCAAGTACCGTTAAACAAGTACGTCAGTTTATGGGTCTCATTAGCTATTTCCGTAAATTTATCCCTAATTTTGCTACACGTACTGCTCCTATTTCGATGTTACCAAAAAAAAAAACAACCAAAAGTGGATTTGGGAAACTGAACAGGATAAGGCAAGAAAGTATGTTATTGATCAACTCTGTGCTCTCCTCCGCTTGCTATTTTAGATCCAAAATTGGTGACTGAACTGTACACTGATGCTAGTTCCTTAGACTATGGCGCTATTTTAATGCAAAAAGTTGAGAATGAATCGGAAGTTGTTGCTTATTTTAGTAAAACAAAAAAAAAAAACGCCCCCTTCCGAATCTAAGTACTGCTCTTATGATTTGGAAACTTTAGCCATCTATAATGCCGTAAAACATTTTCGAGTGTACCTACTAGGGGTACATTTTAAAATTATTATGGACTAGTTGACCCGCCCGCGGCTTCGCACCCTAAATTCCCCGTTCCCGCAGAACTTCGGGATAAAAACTATACAAAACACTCTTGTCAAAGTGACGCGACACTTCATTTAAATGAATTCACGTCAATGAACGACGGTTAAATTATATGGATTCATAAAAAGTTAACGCGCACTTCACGAATTCACAAACACAAATTATAAAGAAGATATCTAAGGATTCACCAATATTTGACAACAAATTTAAATGTCACATTTGTCTGTGGTCAAATATTTATAGTGTATTTATAGTATTAAATAATTACAATAGCGTTTTGATAACAAATGAAATAAACGCATCCAGTTTGATAGGTACGAACAGTTTGTATGGGAAAATAAAATAGTTACATACTTACTACTTTTTTTTACTGCTTTCATTGCAATTTCTTTATATTTTCTCACCTTTTAAACCTTCCTTGGACTTCTACAAATATTTCAAAACCAAAATTAGGCAAATCTATTCAGCCGTTTATGAGTTTTAGTGAGACTAACGAACAGCAATTGATTTTTATATATATAGATTGTAATGACATAAAAATGCACAATGAATAAAAAAAGACTTATCACCACGTGTAGCTCGATGGTGGACATATCTTCAGGATTTTCAATTCAACATTGTTTACAAAAGGGAAAGTACATAGGCCATGTCGATTTTCTTAGCAGTAACCCTGTTGAGAGCCCTGAATTGCACTATAATGTTAATTTTACAAATGATCCCCAGTCTTGGTTGGAAATAGCACAGCAAAATAGCAAAAATAGATGACCTCCGTGGCGCAGTGGGCGAATAGCCGGCTGAGACTCAGGAGGTAGCGGGTTCGATTCCCGCCGCGGAACAAATGTTTGCATTATCTACAGATATTTGTTCCGGGTCTGGTTGTTTTTCTATATATTATAAGTATATATTTACAAAAAAGTATATAAGTATTCTATCAGTTATCTGGTTCCCATAGTACAAGCTCTGCTTAGTTTGGGGCTAGATAGCACTGTGTGAAATGTCCAGCAATATTTATTTATTTATTAAAACGACACCGAAATACAATCTTTGATCAATAAAGTACGAACAGGGGAACTCGATGAAAATCAGTATAACATTAAAAACGGGTTGTTGCATTACACGGCAGCAATGGCCAAGTAGAACGGTATGTATCCACAGTAGTTGATATGCTCAATACAATGTGTGGTGATACGTCAGATTGGCCGAGCGAATTGTGGAAGGTCCAGCAATCAATTAACACAACTATCCAAAAATCAACTGGATTTTCCCCACTGCATTTGCTAATAGGAGTTGAGGCTAATATACCTGCTGTGCAAGCCCGGCTAGTTGACGTATTTGATGATAGTATTCCAGAACTCCAGATAGATGTTCAAGCTGACCGTGAGTTAGCTAAACAACGTCTGCTTCAAGTAGCTGAAAAATTCAAAAATCGTTTCGATTCCACACGACGTAATAATATTACCTTAGCAGTAGGTGATTTAGTTTACGTTAATCAGGATCATCGACGTAATGATAAACTGAAACCTAAGTTTAAGGGCCCTTACGAAATAATATCTCTTCTCCCCAACGATCGCTATGCTCAGAGGGGTTTGGGTAACTTAAGAAAATATAACAATTGCTAAGGAAAAGCTGCGATATTGGCCAGGCGAGTTAATTGAATAAGATTCTATTGATGAGGATGCCATACTACCATATTACCATAGTGATTCTGCTTTGTATCTGATTATGACATACACTATTGATTATAAGAATAAAGATGTATCTTTAATAGGCAAGTTGGTTTTTGTAATAATGATAAACATGTACATATAGAAAGATACCTTGCCTATATGTAAATAAATAAAATGAAAACCTTAATTAAGAAAAAAAAAACAAATAAAAAGAAATCTGTTATGCTTCCGCTGGTCGACCGTTTATTTGGTGTATGCCTATCTCACTTGCAGCGGGTGAAAGGGGCTTACATGTCTATGTAATCGGTAAAGGAATAACAGTAATAGTATAAAAGTTATTGCAACCTTCCGCTGGTCGACCGTTTGTTTGGTGTATGCCTATCTCACTTGCAGCGGGTGGAGGGGGCTTACATGTCTATGTAAACGGTAAAGGATTATAACCTAATAATAATTATAACCTTAAATGTAAATAAATTTAAAATGGTACTAGGTGGATACTTCGAGAACGAAGTATTTATCAGAATGGCCGTGTTAGATTATAATGTTAAGGTGAATCGTTAGCAACTCAAGTTTTTAAGAAGACATTACAATAGAATATTTAAGTACAACAGGTATGAAATAAATAGTTAAGATAGAAACTAAGCCTAGAACAATAAATGAGAATTATATTTTTAGCTAGAAATGGTACAAAGACATTGTAAAAGATTAGGTTGTTTGAATTTCCACCCGCGGCTGATCACAGAGCTTTACAGGATAAAGATAAGTAGAACTTCTCCGAAGCGCATAACGGGAGTCGGTAAGCGAAAACAATAGAAATATTTCTTGAAACTCATTCGCGAAATAATATAAACTGGCATCGGCAAGCGAGACGATAGATAAACCAAGCTCTCTGATTGGCCCGGGACCGTTTGGGGTGCGCGGGGAACCGACGCCTAAAAAGTGAAATCTGTCGGCTGGCCAGACCACTTTTTGGGGGACCTGCGAACTAGAAGGTATGTTGTTGTAAAAATAGATATATCTACTAAGAGTTATTCACGTAGTGTTTCCGGCTAATTTACTCATTGATTATATTTTATTCAACTATGTGAATCGATGATAATGTAGTGTGTTTGTTGTAACTGAAATTTGGAGATACTTCCCTAAGAGTTATTCACGTACTGTTTCAGGCTATTTTACTCATTGATTATATTTTATTCAACTATGTGAATCGATGATGATGTAGTGTGTATGTTGTAACTGAAATTTGGGGATACTTCCCTATTTAATACCTTTCTGCTAAGCATTTGATTAAATAAAATTAATTGTTGAAGTTTTATGTTTTATTTCATACTAAATTGAGCGGGTAGGTAAGTCTAATCTAACACGCTCGACTTGGCGGGGCACTGTCGTGTTCCCAGATTACTTAACCAAGGCAAATCAGACTAATACCCGGTGGTACAAAGGGCGGCCTTATCGCTTAAAGCGATATCTCTTCAAGACAACATTAATGAAGAACAGTCTAAATTAAAAAAAAAACGATATAGGCTTTGGACTTGAAAATAGTAAAAAAAATTATGTAGGTACATATTTATACCTACATAATATTTTTCATAATATTATAGTTTCAACACATAAGTAGTGTAGACAATGCATATGTTCTTAAAGTAAGTTCTTAAAGTAACCCAAAGCTCATCGACAATTTCCCTCAATCATGAACCACTGAAAAAGTAGTATCCATACAGCTGACAGTAACATAGCGTTACCCATTTATTTGGTCAGCAAAAACAGTTATATCGCATCATAACTCTGGGGCGTCAGCGCCATGCTTAATGTGATGTGTAAAACGAATAGTGTTGGAACGACTAATGGGAAATGGAAGGGGTACTATGAGTTCTCGAACGTGCGAGAAGGATCGAGAAAAGTAGCATAAACTTTCATAGCGAAAATTTGAATTGGTTTCTAAATGGAACTATGAGTTCTCGAATTTATTAGAGAGTTTGAGAAAAGTTACATAAATTTTCAGAGTGAAACCAATTTTAGGTTTCTATTTTAAAGCGTTGTTTTACTTCTATGGGTATTCTTTGTTCAATTTAACTTTTTTAGTCAGATGAAGCAATATTAGATCAGTATCAGGAACGAAACAACACTTCATCAAAAGTTGTTGTTTTTTATCTGTACTGTTATGGACGAAGCCTGATCCAGCGAATTTACCTCAATTTAAAAAGGTATATCAAAATATTGACGTTCACCTGCAGGATTTGAGGATCAAAATAGACGTTTCCCTCAAAACGCCACAACGCTTGCTGCAATGCCCAATACGTGTTGTTACCTCTACCGCAGCCTATCTTATGACAGCACAACAAACCGTCCATTATTTACCGGCACGAGGCGTAAGGCACGGCGCACAATAGCGAGTGACGAATGCGCGCTGCGTCCGTCCGGCCATCGGTCACGTTGTCCGGCCGGTCGGACGCCGGACGGCCCGGACGCGCCCCCACTCGACATCGGACACCCACGTATATTGCTGCTAGCTTACGCCGCCGGTTTTGCATACGAAATTAATGTTGAAAGTGTTGAATGCTAAAAAAGCTATTACCGGGCGAGGAGGACATGATTTGTGACGTTTTGTATAATAATTTCACGTTAGTTTAAGGTTACCTTCGTTGTAGAACAAAAACTAGTGACGTTTTAAGGTAGTGCTATGGTGTTAGGACGGACATGGCGATTTAATACGTTCTAAGTACTTTATAACTAGTTGGTAGAGACCAGGAAATATAGGTTACAAAATACAAATAATATATCACGCTACTTCGGTGCATAATCCACGTCTGATAACAAAAACACCTGATCGAAGATGAATTTACAACATTTCCCCCTCAAACGGTACGTAAATAACCACTTACTCATATCTGTCGAAGTGCTATAACGGAACTCAGTCGAACAACGATATTGTTTGAAGAAAAGTATCTGCCGCTCGCAACGTGTTCCCGGAACCATTCCAGCGGGCGTGTTTCAATGACAAAGTACTTACCATTACCAGCTGAAAGCGTACGCAAGAAAAAAAATGGAGAAACGTAAGGGAAAGCCAGGGTAACGTAAGGGAACCTCCAGAGAGAAATGGATGGGCGCGGAGGGGCCGGACGCCAGGCCGGATACGGCGCCGGGCGGAAGAGCGAACCCTTTGCCGCAAACCTTTGTTTATCGAAGCCTTCCTCACAACTATTACGCAAAACGGGAAACGGCATGCCTCTGACACCCGAGCGCCGTCGCTCCCAAACCTAACTCGCAAGATAATGAAAAAAGTTTTTAAAAGACAATTTCCTAGCTTATTTCTCGGAAGGTTTCGGGAGCTAGTTAATAATAATGATGTTTGAAACAGGAAATGGTGGCGCTTCTAAATATCAAATGTCACCGGCCATTTAAGAAACCGCCCAACTTTCCTTTTGAGTAGAAATATCAAGTGCTTTGTGCCGGCAAGATTTATTAAACAACTCAAAAATCCTTTTAGGTTTGTCGTCGTTCAAGTTTCCTGTTATTTTGTGATGAAAATGAACCTCAAATTTTCATATACACGTAAATTGCTATAAAGTGTTTTTCAGCGCAATATTTTGGCATGAGCTTTGTTACAAGGACTTCTTTGAATTCTTTGTTCTGAATGAGTTACAAGGACATTGTTAGCATTATTGCTTACAATTGTACCAACCTGTCACCGGCACCGGTGAAACGTTAAGCGTTCCAAAATTATATGTGCTAAATATGTAAAGATACTTATAGTTGCCTATATATTAACTTATTCCCCATATATCAGTTTGTATGCCCTGCTTCCGATTCAGAAACTATTGTTTATCCGGCGGTTGCAAACAGCGAGAAATCCGGATAATATCTTGGCTCCCGCCCAACGGACCCGTGTTTATTTTCAATTGTGTGATTATGCGAAATGTACGAGTATGTATGATTTAGCGCGCGTGTGCGCTGTGCTTTAACTGTTTAGCATCATATTTTGTCAGTTGTATATGCAGAGTGAGAATGCGGAGTAGTATTATTAAGTTATCGCATGTCTGCACCATGCCTTATGGTTATAATTGAGTTTGTTTTATTCAATTTATAATAATAATATTCTTTATTATTAATAGTCTTTATTAACTAATAGAATCCCGAAAATAAAAACACAATAGATTTTATTTTGTTATAGGCTCGATATCGAGTTGTTAGGACGCACAGCATTATGTCATACGGTATACTGCTGTGGGGGAATGCTACAGATGTAAACACCGTTTTTGTGCTGCAGAAGAGGGCTGTTCCTGCAATTTATAATAAGGGCCCCAGAGAATCATTACGCAATAAGTTTAAAGAAATGAATGTTATGACATTCCCTTGTCAATATATCTATGAAAATCTGATGTATGTTCACAAGAATATTAATTTGTTTAAGAAAAATAGCGATAATCATAATTTTAATACTAGAAATAAAGATAAACTCGCTGTTGCCACTTGTAGACTCCATAAAGTTAGTAAATCGTTTAGAGGGCAAGGTGTACGATTTTATAACAAACTCCCAAGGGATGTACAAAAATTGACAATTAACAAATTCAAACACAAATTTAAATAAAAAGCCTACTATAAAATATCAGATTATTTAGATGATAGAGAATCTTGGGATTGAAATTGCTCTAACTCGTTCAAAATGTTATAATTTAGACGTAATATTTTCTGTTTTGTTATGTATTGTAAAAGAATCATTAAAATAAACAACCAGCCTGTTTCTTGCCTTTCTTTCCTGGCTTGGTCGCGAAGGAACAGGCAGTAAAATTGACGTTTCAAAGTGATTCTTGTGATTTTAATGAATAAAAATATTTGACATTGACTTTGCAAGAATTCAAATGTTTTACGCAAAATTTCAGAATATCGTCACAAAAAAGTTCGGTCAAAAAAAAAGACAGAAAAAACTTCACAGACATTAATTTAATCTTAATGACTTTTTGATATTACATTCTAATTTTTCAGACCCAAGAAACGGTCTTACATTAAAATACAATTTCAGCCGTCTATTCGGTTACCCAGTTAATAAATCAAATAGACAATGCCTGGAATTATGGCAGAGGCCGTAGTTTCAAGGTTCGGTCCATAATTTTACGTAATTACGAACGTTTTCGCACGTCAAAACTAATTTATCAATTGTCAACTTTCGCCCTGACGTTTCGTAACTCAGTCGACGGCCAAATGAATTGAATTATAGAAAAAGTTTCCAGTTAAAAAAGGCTTATTGGATGGTGAAATAGGGGTAGTATAAGATAAGTTTTTGCAGAAATTTAGATGGATTGTTTTTCAATTTTAACAGCAGAATTTACAGTCGTTTCTACGTGGATGTAGGTATTTCCAGTAAAATCAAGAATTCAACAAAATCCCGTTATATTTTCGAATATCGACATCATCATTTCAATCATTAAAATACGGTAGACGGTGTGGCGTAGATCACTTCGATAAATGTTGCCGAATGAGCATTTATTTTAATGATTTTCATTCAGTTTGTTTTATGAACTTTCGTATTTATAGTGACAAAAAACTAGACTATATTTTGCAGGATTTTTATTCATCCGACCAATTGTCTGGCCAGCTCTTATTGATGATTTTTTAAAATGGCTTTGAAAACGAAGGTAATTATTTCATTGATTATCAGAGAAAACAGTTTCAATAGTTAGCAGAACTTGGGTACTATAGGTATAAAAATAAAACACTTACCTTTATAAACCTTTTTGCTTTCGTTAATAATCCTAGTGTGGTGTGACGGGACGATTCACTGCCTAAGGGAACCATGTCTTTTAACTTTTCCAGGCACGTTCTGAGGTGTGCTCTTCTGCAAAAAAAGAGAAAACATCTGTGAGCGAAAATATTGTGCAACTTGAATAAGTGGACTACTTTATACAAAGTGTGATTGATATTTTAACGCTATAGGGTAGATTTGTAAACACTCGACTATTTTTTTTAAAACGGCTTATCTCTTTAAAATCATCATTATTATCATATTACGCATAAGCAGTCCACTGAATATAGGCATACCTCAAAAATTTTAAGAGCGACCGCTCTTGTCTTCTCCGAACGATTAGGTCGTCTTTTCATCTAGTGGGGTACATCAATCAAAAACAAAGTCATATAAATAAATAAAGTTATAAATCCACCATTGCATACACAGTACAGTTTGTATGTAACGGTGGAACTTTAACATTTGATAGAAATAAACACAGAATTATTTTGAATCATGGTTGGGGCCGTTTATTATAATTTCTGGTATATTTACAAATTCACTCTGTATAACTGAACTACTGAGAACCTCTGAAAAAACCTTCACAATACAACGTGTACACGGTGACTATCAATTACAACCGTTCCAGAAAAATATGGTTCCATTTTCCCAAAAGCTTCCGCGAAATAAAAATTACGTAGGCCATTATAGCTAACACTATTACGAAACACGCCAGACAAAGGTCTTAATGCCTTAATTATGTCGATCCGTACAAACATACTATAACTCATAGACGTGTAGGTAGGTAGGTATAGCTATAGACGTTTCCTCGTTTCAGCACAAACGAAATGTACGCTTTGCCGCAATCCGCCCCTACTACTGGGCACCCGTAATGATGTTATTGATTTCGAGACCTAAAACCTGTTTATTTCTATTAAAAGTCAACTGACAGTTCCAACATGTTGACATATTTAACGATAGTCTTAGTTTTATTTGTGTCTTCTTGGGTAAAAATAAGTTTTATATACGTTTTCTATGTGATAAATTTAAGGCAGTTTGCGCTTTGGTTAAAACTGTAAACAACTGTTTAATTTACTTTTGACTGCCTCCGTGGCGCAGTGGGCGTATGGCCGGCTGCGATGCAGGAGGTAGCGGGTTCGATTCCCGCCGCGGAACAAATGTTTGCATGATCTACAGATATATGTTCCGGGTCTGGTTGTTTTTCTATATATTATATGTATGTATTTACAAAAAAAAAGTATATAAGTATTCTATCAGTTATCTGGTTCCCATAGTACAAGATCTGCTTAGTTTGGGGCTAGATAGCGCTGTGTGAAATGTCCAGCGATTTTTTTTTATTTCATAAATATATCTTTAAGTGATAATGAAACTGATTATAGTAACAACTGACTCGTTACAAACACAAGTTGATTTGTACTTCGTAATACAAAATGGACTTAAACCCTGGCCGTCCATCAGTCCTAAGAGAGATTAAAGTCGCGGGTACTATCTGGATCAGATAAGTTCAATTTCATGAAAAGTGGCAAAAGAATTTATTTTTATTTATTTTCTAGACCTATTTCTGTCGTCAATGAGCATCGCTGTTTCAGTTTGAAGGGCATGGTTGCCGGTGATATTAAACCTGTATCCCTCAAGTTGATGGATGCAGAACAGTGGATTGTAGGGCGCCTTTCTATGGTGCGTGACCTACGAGGCAATACTTTGTTATAGGCGATGATTACCACCTAACATCAGGTGGGCCATATGCCTGTTAAATCTCTAAGACGGCAAAATAATAGCGCAACTCTTCACTCATCAGTACCGACGGGCTGGTAAAAATGAACAGACTAAACGACCCAAAAATCATGTTTTGGTACTCGTATAAACATTTAAACCTTTAATACCAGCCATCAAAGATGGATTCCAAATCAGGCTCCAAAATGAACATCCTAGACAAAAAATAAATCGACTAATCCGGTAACGAACATGAAATGAATCGTCAACGCCTCCAAGCTTGACAATCTTGTGATCCGATTTATTGATTCCCGCCCATGCTAATTCGCTAGCGTCGCCCATAACTCAATTATCGACTGTCGCGATTCGCAGGAAGGTATTCCGGAAGGGGGTGGCTCCCTACCTTCCCCTATGGATGAAAAACTTTCGTCAAAAATTTGGACCGAAATTTTGTATCAAAAATGTGACACTTCGGACAAACGCTGGGTCATAAATTTCTTGTGTTTCAATTTAATTATTCAGTCTTTATCACTGAAACTTACAAATTTACCAGCTGCTTACTTATGGTGCAGGGATGAAAAGTAGAATGTCATAGTACAGTAGGACGATGTCTCTATGAATACCTATTCCTTCAATTTCAGTCTTAATAGCACGATTGCAAGCAAAAATTTGTGTTTATTCTCTGTAAGAATGTGAGCGAAATTCGAAGACGAGATCTTGAATGTCACTCGAATTTCGTTCGTTTGATTGTACTATTGGAAGTATTGCCGTGATTGGATAGGTTGTCCATGGTAGGGGGTACAAATAAGCTTTGTTAGCGGGTGGCTGTAGAAACGTCCCGCGGCTAAGCGCGCCTTTGCCGGCTTTGCCCAGCTTTCGCTCTACATCCACTAATTTCATTTCACCGTATTTTTTCAACAAAAGAACTTGCATTGTTTTTAATGTAACAAGGATTTCCAGTACATTTGACGTTATTATCTTATTCAGTCTCGTTGCGAACTGAGCTGAGCTTTAAGCGTCTAGGCTAAAGTCTGAAGTGAGATAATGGGTTTCTTTATTCGCTTTTGTTTAGCGTCATTTGAGTGCAATAATATTGCGCTGAGCTCGCTTAGAGCTTCACTCTACTAGAAATTTTATTTGTCATACGACCTGGAGATTAGTAATTTTCAAACTTTCGTGAACACTGTACATAATTACTGATTAAAACGGGTATTTATCGCGTATGTTCCCTTTGTATTTGTTATCCCGACATTTCGGCTGTGTAACAACAGCCATGGTCACGGGTGGACTGGAGTACTTGAAGCTACCGTCGAGAAGTGATGGCAGCTGCAGCAACTACCCTCACTTGGTCTTCAGAATTAGAAATGTCCTCGTTCATATTACGACACACTACACTAACCGTATCTACGCACTGAGACGACCTATCACGACGCGCACACCTAACAACCATCGGGTTCCAGGACGCTGTGAATTCATTTATTTTACACCTTTGACCAATCTTATTTTATTTATGATCCTCTCTATCTAAAGCTTGTCTGGGAGAGATTTATAGTGATAAGACCGTCCATCGTTATTTTTTATATTTTGCTTTTGTTGTAACTGGTTTGCAAGGTTGGTTACTATAGATTATTTTCTTTATTTATAAATGATATATATTTTTAGTGAAAATATACAATTCCAAGTTTCGTCCGCGGCTTCCTACGCTTGGTTTGTCATTAAACACATTATCCTCCTTCTGCGCATTCGGTTAAAATGTAGCCTATATCTCAGGTTAGGTCATAATGTATTTATATAGCCACATTCATAGAAATCGGTACAGTTCTTTAATCGTGAGAATGAAACAGACTGATAAGGGGACAGAAAGAGATACTTACATATTTAAAATAAATAAATAATGCTGGACATTTCACACAGCGCCTCCTAGCCCCAAACCAGATAAATGATAGAATACATAGATACATATTTTTTTGTAAATACATACTAATAATATTTAGATAAACAACCAGAACCGGAACAAATATCTGCAGATCATGCAAACATTTGTTCCGCGGTAGGAATCGAGCCCGCAACCTCCTGCATCCCAGCCGGCTATTCGCCCACTTCGCCACGGAGGTCGTCACAAGGGTAAGTAAGGATGTGGTTTACTTTACCAATTTTTTTCACAACAAAGTTACAGCATCCATATTGTCTTACCCAGTGGCTCACCGCCTGCCATTAATTTAGACAATGTCGCTTAGTGTGCACTTCGGTTAGATAATACCCCCATCTACTACGTCCGCGTGTTCTATACTACACAGGGTGTACAAAAATGTTCTCACAAAGGGGATACTAAAAAATGCTGGACTTTTCATACAGAGCTATCAAAAACTAAGCAAAACTTGTACTATGGGAACCAGATAACTGATATAATTCTTATACTGCGTGTCACCGCATTTACGACATTAATTTAAATCACGGGTAGGACTGATGGCTAGTATTGTTGTAAAATAGTTTTTTTCCACATTCATTACCATGAATGTTTTTGAAGTAAAACTTCTTTATGCACGCTTGACTTGGGGAGTAAGCTGGTGAATGTGTGACGAGAGCGTTACGAAAAGTGTGATCGGGCGAGGCGAACGGAAGTTGAGAGGAAGATATTAAAGAAGTTTTACTTCAGTCGTGTGGTCTAAAGCATTTTCAATCTTATTTTCAATCTACCTTAATTTTTAGTCCCAAAATATCAACTAAACAACCTGTCTATAATAAGTAAACAAATCATATTCATTCATCATGTAAGTAAGTACCTGTTAAACTGACTAAGCGGCATCGTCGCACAGGCTCCACTTAGGAACGTTAAAAATTGTTTATTGGAAATGTATCGATTACTGGATAAATATTCAAGCTACAGGTATTAAACCCACCTCTAAAATCAGTTAATACGATTCCGGATGTGTGTTTTAAAAGAATGTCGTACATTAACAGGTTTTTTAGAGGAAAATAATGCTGGATTTTTCCCACAGCGCTACGAGTATCTAGCCCCAAACTAAGTAAAGCTTGTACTATGGGATTCAGATAACTGTAGAATACTTATATATTCTACTTTTAATAGTTTTTGTAAATACATATATTAGTAACATATAGAGGACCAGTTCCATCATTACCTGTTTCCCATATTACAAGGTTTGATAGTTAATGTCCGGCACTATTTATTTCAGAAAATAAAATTATGAGAGGAACAGATACGTAGGTTTTTTTCTAACATCTTACAGAAAGAGAAAACTATGAAATTCATACTTTATTTATGAATAAACTACTTTCAGCTGTAATGTAACAAAATCTCCTTTAAGTTTACGTCGCCATTTTCGGAACACGCTGTGTACCTGCGCCCTACTTAACCACATATGCTTTATAGCTTCTTCGTAATTACTCAGCCATTTCTGGTAATTCTTTCTTCACTTTATCTTGCTCGTAAAAGCTAGTTTCTACGAGTGTATTTTCTGGGGATATTACTTATTTATTGTTATGTTATTGCGAGGAAAAATCACATAGAAGGAAAAAAAATGTAGGAATATGGTGCGGTATAAGAAGAAAGGTATATTCACTCAGCCTATATGGCATCAGGGTCTCCCCGATTCTGCGATTTCGGAGCATGTCTCAGTTGCTTCTAGGTAAAAATCGGAGTCGAATGAGTTCGGATCATGTGTAGTCGATGCAGGAAAAATCAAATGTTTGGCTGAGCGACGGATTGGTCAGGGGCCGTTAAAAACAAGCCTGACACTTAACCTGACTGTTAAAAAAGGCCTGACAAGCCCGGATCCCATATAGTCGGAGTTAAGGTGAAGGTACGGTCTATGGCCGGACAGTTATGTTAAGGTCATAGCACACATATCAACTCGGAAACGGATCGTCACCGTATCAGCTTGAGCCGTTCAGTGTACTTTGTATAAAACTCTCTATATGCATGTATGTATATATATACCTAGTATGTATGCAACGCACACTAATTGGAATCGTAACATAATCGCCTCGCCTCGGGACAAGCTTATAACCGCGGTGCGGTGCGCTTACGGCACGTCGTCCCCGCGTCTCCGTACCCGAGCGGTGAAACTGGTGCCGCCTAGCCGTCAACCAGCGGGCTGTAAGCGCGGCGTCGCCTAGCCGTAGCCAAGGAGCTGCTGATCCGCTTTGATTACGTGCTTACGTTAGGTTGACGATGAGGCGAAAGGCGACACGGTGCCGATCCCTTTCCGAGTTGATATGTCTGCTATGACCTTTAGTCTGGAAAAATCAAGCTACGGGGTTTCTCTCATCATCATCTCAGTCATAGGGCGCCCACTGCTGAACATAGGCATCCCCTTAGATTTTGAGTGAAGACCACGCACTGAAAAGTGTAGCGTATGAAGGCGCCCCTAAATAAAAAGGAGACTTGAAAAAGATTGATTAATAATTATTAATAAAGAGACAAATAATTAATTCTTTATATTTTACTCTCGTTTATTTGCCATACTTATTAAAAACATTTAATGTTTTCTGAATGAGCTTGTAAAGTCAGAAAATTATCCAGAACTGATTATCGTATCTAAGTTAAACTTTAACTCAAGTTAAGGTTGTTGATTCCTAGTTGTAATCCATTTAGTACGTGATGTGTTTTTGTTGATTTAAACGAGCAGCATTAACGCCTTATAATTAAGCTCATACAAACCACACAAGGATTTTATTTTTGGTTATAATCCGTTAACCTAGGCGTTTTCAGCCACAGTGAAAAGGCTGTAGGTTTCGGTTTTTTGTTTATATATGGCTTAAATATCCTATTTGTGCACAAACTCTTGTATATTTATTATTATTGATGATATATTTATGAGTTGGTCCCGTTTAGTATACAGTTCTCACCTTCTTTCATCTTTAAGCGAATGTACGGACAGGGGCGTCTTCATTCAGATCGCATTTGAGCGGAGGACTGACTCCCAGGAGGAAGTTTCAATGCCGCATCTTTTTCTTGTGTCATTTCTGAACGATTACGGTCAAACCCGTTCCCCCTGTATAATTTTGTAGTTTGGAATAAATGACTTCACTGCAGTAGGTACACCACAGTGATAACGTTCGCTCTATGCTGTAACAGCAATAATTGTGACGAACGGTAGACCGGAGTCGACCGGAGTGGAAGCCAATTTCCGCCGGACGCGGCTACAGTTGCACTGGATTTGCATTGGACCGGAATAGTCTGGAATAGGCCGGAATATTCTAGAACAGGCCGGATGAGCTGTACCGGTCTCCATCTCTATTGTAAGGGGCTTGCTGCTTGCAGCTCGGGACTCTTTTCTGTTGAGACTTTGTATTTTCGTCCGGATATCATTTAGAATGTTTACGATACTAATAATAAATATTGTTGACATAATAAAGTTTCAAAATTGTTTTTATTGTTGATTCTATACTCTACCCTGAACTAGTAAGAATTGTATATCAGGAGCCAATGGCTATCTTTTGAACAAGGTATGGTTTATAAAAAAAAATCAATTTATTAAAATGAGCACATCCATACTAATAATGTAAATTCAAAAGTCTGTCTCTTTGTCTATTTTTACGCTTTCACAACCAAACGGCTAGACTGATTTCGATTAAATTTGATGTATAGATAGATTATGACCTGGATTGAGACATAAGTTACTTTTTATGGACAAACCAACCGTGCAAAGCCGCAGTCGGGTGCTTGTTTGGTATAAATTAACACATGTGAGTTTAAAAATGTTATCTAAAATCTGAAACCAAATCCTCGTAATTTGAAATGTAGTAGCTTTCTGAGTTTTTGAGGGTAAGATCCGTATTCATTGATTTATTAACACTTTATTGTACATATATTAGGATTTCTCAAATGAACTGGCTTATATAAACATAGTAAAATGGGTGGATATTATTGCTGAAATCATTTTATTGTATTAGATAGTAATCTATTCAGAACTAAATTTTTAAACTTTTGTGTCCCAGTGCTAGGCAAATGTTTCCCTTCTTCCTACACATTTCACGCTCTATTGCCAGAGCCTTTGCGGCTCAAATGTAATCCGCCATCTTTTTCTGAGCGTACCGCGGCATCTATGTCCGTTTTCAGGTATTCAATGGGTAATTATAACTATACCTTTTTATAACAGTAACAAAGTTACTAGGTAACAAAGTCATTCGCTTCAATGTGGCTCTTCATAAATCGTTTTAACGTTTAGTACCGAACTCGGGTTCATTACCTAAGTTTACGTTTCTTACAATGTCACCGCGGTAACCTATTTCGTTGTTATAAATAACGTTTCTAGTGATGTGCTTGAAAGATTTGCGCGGTATACACGTTGGGTCGGCATGATCTGTTGAATAAAAAGATCCTTTTTAAAGTAACTACAACGTACGTTGATCTCACTCGTGCTACAAAATAGTACAGAAGTAAAGTTCAGGCCAATTTTTATTTTAAATACCTACGGCCAAGCATAGCTACTCTATTCTAAAACCGAATACACAACAGTTTTGATATGTTAAATAATAATGTAACCGCGTGTTTCTATTTTCTGGTGCTCGCACGCACTAAAGGCGTCACAGAATACCAGCGCTACAGTAGCTATACGTTTCAGTGGCACACCGCTTAGTGACGACCTATTTTGTTGTCATGTATTTGGTATAAGTATAATTGTTGTATTCATAGAATGTAAAAATGTACACAAAACAAATAGGTTTGTATTTGTATAAAATGTTTCCTCATTCACAACCAACAAATTGTCTCACACAAAACGTTATTTACTTAGCAGTTTCTTTAGAGTAAACGTTGTATTTCCTTTCGATATATATATTTTAATGTATATATGTATTTTATACTTCGTTATAGTATTTGTAGGTATATTATAGGTATTTATTTCACGCGCCGAACTGGTCACTGACTAACGTTTTAAAGTCCAAGCTCAAAGTTTGTCAGCGTGCGATGGAACGCAGCATCTTGGGTGTCAAGCGAATGGACAGAGTCCAGAACACTGAACTGCGCTCAAAGACCAAAATTGTTGACGTAGCCACCAAAGCCGCTCAGCTGAAGTGGAACTGGGCTGGGCATGTGTGTCGCATGCCAAGTGAGCTGTGGGCAAGGATAGCCACCGAGTGGCGTCCTGACCCAGCGTGAAGGCGACGCGGCAGACCGAAACGTAGATGGCGGGACGAGCTGGATAAATTCCTAACGGATTGGCCACAATCAGCTCAGGACCGCGAAGTCTGGAAAGAATGGGGGGAGGCCTTTGCCCAGCAGTAGGACACGAATGGCTGATAATAATAACAAATATAATAGGTATTTATTTATTTTTTATCCTGCTTAAATAGGTATTTATTGTAACACCGCCTCCTCTCACGTTTTGTCAATCCAGTCCATGCAAAGGTTGCCTAGAAGAGATCGATTTAAGCGATAAGGTCGCTTATTGTACCACCACGTATTAGTCTTTAAGTTTTCTAGGTTAAGTTATTGTATTTTGGTGTAACAATTAAGAATTATCTCTCTATCTACTACGTCTCGCTAAAGCGCGGTACTCGCATCTGATAACGCACTTAATATACGCAGCGACCTACTAATATTTTTAAGTTGCATTGTGTTTATGTCATATTAATTTCAATTTTTTTAAAGTACCTAGAACGAACGTCTTCTCTGCTTAGTCAGCCATAACGACGAATGGTAATGCATACGTTTGATAGATTTTACCCCCGCTAGCCCACCAGTGGGCCCACCCCTCTTGTAATTACTGCGATTGCCCACAGCATTATCATAGCGGAGTGGGCCCAATTTCGGTTTGATGACTTTTTTACGAGTTTTCGAGTCCTAGGTAATTTACGGGGTAGTAAAGCGTCCGTGGTCCCAGACTCGATAACAATGTTCAGTGAAGCGGCGACAGACACGAACAGTTCTGCTAAATGAAAATTGTTAAAGTTATTACTGCTTCATCATAATATTCATATAATTATGTGTTCGTAAACCTCGCTATGCTACTTAAATTATAAATACAAAAAAAATGTTGTTGAGTTCTATGTTAAATGTTGAATTTATATTATTAGAATGGTCAAGTCGCAGCTTTTAGAAAGATTAAATTTTATTTAATTTCATTTATTTTCCACTGTAGGTACATTATAGAATACTAAGTTACGTCAAATTTAGCATATAACAATAATAATTGTTATAGAATTAACATTATTGTAGCTCAAACAGACACGTATCGGGACTAATTAAGTTAATATATCAAATAATGTCAACTTAAAACAATAAAAACAAAACCAAAATCAATAAAACACATAACAAAACAATGTCAAATAAGTCAATCAATCAATCAATGTCTAAATCGATAATTAATGTTTTGATGTCAACAAAAAAAAATAAGGAAAAACCTTACAAATTGCGGCTGTAAAGGAGCCTTATAAATAAATATAAAAAAATTATAATAATTGCAAAATATCAAAAATATATAATTGAAAGAAAATTGTCAAAATAAAATAATAAAATGAGTTCGTTAGATTGTCCATAAAATTAAAATGCAAATTAAAATTCACTTCTTCGTCTACTTTACGGTACACAAGTCAATTCAAAAATTACAAGTTATTCTAATGAGTGCCGGGAGGTAACTGCCGGGCCGAGCGCTGCGAGTCTATTCCTTACAATTCTGCTTGCCTAAGCATCGCTCGGTCTTAGGACACCTAGAATTGTAAATGTTATTTACACTAAATCGGGATATTTACCATGATTTGTGAGTTTTAGATTATCCTGATTCAAAAAACTTACTCGTCATATTATATGTCCCGTTTTTAGTGAAAATTGTGTTCATAACCATGATAGTCTCAAAAGTTAGATTTAGAAGTGAATTTGATACTAATTATAACAAAACAACTAAAATTATTTTATGCGGCTTGATACTTAGCTTAGAGTCGCATTATGATTTACCGTGGACACAATCGCTTTTTTAGAAAAAACTTACGCTGAGCATTGAGAGACAACATTATTTTAAATAAGGTATTTTGTGTGTGATTTTTTATAAGCTTTAGAAGCAGGTTCAGACATCTTTGACGTTATCAGGCGTAAGAAAACAGCCTCACTGCACACAGTTCGCGAGACACCATTCTTAACGTCATTGCCAACAAGCTCGATTGTCCTTTGTTGTGGAAGCTTACACAGAGGACTAAATTGCAATTAGTTATTAAGTACTAACCCCTAGATTTAAGCTTTATACTAATAAAATGGATCCTCCAAAGTCATCATAGGCATTGCTAATTATTTTATTTACACGAGACTTATATAAATGGTTTACCTACATACTCAACGTAAGTTAATTAAAAATAATCTAGATACTCGAAGGTAGCTCTTGATTTGGAAAAGGACATAGGATAATTTTTATATGAATACATAACAACTGTCACGCCTTTATCCCGGAGATGAACGCAGAGAGCACGGGTTTATTATACATAGTTTTTATCCAGAAAAATATAAATAAAAGGGTGAAATGTGGTGTGAAGCCGCGGGTTACAGATAGTTATGCGTACTTGAACATATTGTACGTAGATGCGTGTGAAACGTATGCCCCCCACATAGCTTTAGGCGCATGTTGGGTATTAAGTGGAAAAAAGTTTACCTTGGCGTTTTTATCAGCTGTAGAAATAGTCACGACATACCCTTGTGTCATTGGTTTTTGTAGGTAGGTACCTCATTTGTGTAATATAAACAGGGTGGATTTTTGAGAAGGGCGGTGATGGCCAAGTCCAAAACCACGAGAGATAGAGAAAAATCGTGAAAGGAGCCATGTCCTCGATTTATAAGAAAACAGTAACTGATTCTTTAGTTTTTTTAAATCTATTAGGTACTTTTGAAGGAAATCGACCCGAATGTTTTTTTAAAAAAAAGACACCCTGTGTTCATTTTTAGTAATACATTTCTTTGCAAAGATTGATCCTTATCAGCAACAGAATCGATTGGTTCATTAATACAGGATGTCTTTTTTCTTAAATCATTCCGGTCAATTTCCGTCAAATGTCAAAAGATTAAAAAGAAACTAAATATGCAGTTATTATTTTCTTATAAATCGAGGACATGACTCCTTTCACGACTTTTCTCTAACTCTCGTGGTATCGGACTTGGTCATCACCGCCCTTCTCAAAAAAGCATCCTGTATACTTGTTTTTTTAATTTGTTTAATACAAATACCCCCTCGTATATATTAAATGAATGAATGAACATTTTTTATTATACCTTACAAGCTCGACACAATAAAGAAATAAACAAATAAATGTAAGCATAATGGGCGGTCTTATCGCTTAACAAAGCGATCTCTTCCGGACAACCTTTGGATTTACTTTATTCGGTAAATACATCTAAAGAACCTTAGATGATTTTTCAAGGTCCAAAAATGTATTCCTGTAGCTAAAATGTTTTTTTATAAAAATATATAATAACTTGCTCATATAAAGGAATCAGTTAACTGATTTAGCTAAATTCACACAAATATCAATACATGCATGGTTGTGTATGTATAAAGTGTTTAACAATTTTTTTTTTTTTTTCGAATGGACTAATCTCGCTGTTGGCCTCTGAGGCCGTGACAGCTTAACCGAACTTTTGGCGAGCGCAGATGGCGCTCAGCCCTGTAAGTTTTTTAGGCAACTAGCGCAAGGGCACCACTTAGGTACGAACCTCGGCTTGGGCTGTTGCCGGGATGGGGATAGGAGAGAAACGCCCGGGTACATGTCTGTACCTCGTATAAGCGGCGACTGAAGGGACTCGTCGACCTCGCCGGCGAGGTCGGTGTTTCTGTGAAGTGTTTGTTCTGTCTGATATAGATGACTCACCTTCCGCATTAGCAGAGGTGATTTCGTCATCCGGGTCTCCGAGAACGTGTCTCGGACGACGGAGGATTTAGTGTTTAACAAGGGCAGAGGTTTAACCATTTATATCAGTTATAATTATAAATACGGGATTGGTCACGTACCGTTTTATCGGTGTTTCGACCGACAATGTTTCGGTTCAATTCGTGAACCTTTATCAGGGTAATCATTTATAACATCTTAGTAATCGTAGAGAAAGATCGGATATAGCAAAATTATGAACCCAAAAATTACCGATTGCGCAAAAAAGAATCGTTTTGCGCTATTTTTACACATGTCAGAAAATAACAAAGTTTCAGTTGGTAACCACTAATGAAATAGGGGCAGTAGCAAATAAAAGTACACGTGGTCACCGCCGCCGTCACGAGAACATTTCACATTTTACTGCGCAAGTTTCGCATAAGACACAGCAGGGCGTGATTGCTTGACCTCGGATAGGGACGTCTATAATTTGGCAAAGAAATTTTGTCGATAGTTGAATAATTCAGATCAATGATCGAAAACACAAATAATTCATTGACAAATCTTACTATTACCACGATAAAATCAGCGGCATTTTTCATTAATGTACTGGAACATCATAATTATAAAACTATTGGAATTAAAGTCTTAAGCACATCAGTTATCAAAGCACATCAACTTTATGGAAAAATTTTAGTTAAATTTCTTTTTTTTTATACAACTCATTCCACCCATACCATGGTATTGGCTACATCTTGTCAAAATTTACCAATTTTCCTTATTATTTCAACAAGAATTCTTTTTCATTAAATAATCAATAAATTTTAAGTAATAAAGGTGGTGTCTCCAAACTCAAATATTTTTCAAATTATAAAAAACAGTCAAGAAAAAGACACTAAAAATAACAAAACATCGACAAGTGCCCATCCCAACACTACTGCCATACGTCTCTGTATTTGTCCGTTAGGTATCATCGCGTAAGGTTATAAATGCCCTCGTTATCGTGATTGCTAACTTGTATCCATACCATATCTCTCTCTTACGACTTGTTTCTTTAGTTTCCAACTTTTTACTTGGCATTTTTCTTGTGCGTTATGGGGCGTGACGGGCAAAAAGGTCGTCACATGCTTTTATATTGTTTAAAAGTTGCGAAGATACTTATTGTTTTATTTCAATGTTGGTTTGTACATCGTGAGCCTTCGGAGGCTCCCGAAGGAGGCTTTGCACAAAATAAGTGTAGCACAGAGAGCCATGGAGCGCGTCATGCTCGGCATTACACTCTTACATCGAGTTCCCAATACCGAAATTCGCAAGCAAACTAAAGTACAAGACGTCAGCAAGCGAATATTGGGGCTCAAGTGGATTTGGGCAGGCCACTTGGCCAGACATAGTTACGACAGGTGAACTAAGGCACTAACAGAGTGGAGGCCGAGAACTGGGCATCAAAATAGGGGACGTCAACTAGCGAGATGGGTTGACGACATCAATAAGTCTGTGGGTCGTAAGTGGTTCAGACTAACAGAGGATTGGGAAGAATGGCAGAAACAAAGAGAGGCCTGATGGTTTGTACTATGTTGCCTATTTATTAGTTGGTCATTGCTTGCCTGAATGTTCTGTTGCACAACACAACACAGAAAACATACTAAAAGAAACACACAGAAGTGATTCCCCGCACACAATAACTTTCTAACTTAACATACAGTTTTATTCTGCACTTACTTTATATCACACTAACCGCACTAATATCATCAATGTGAAAGTTTGTATGTTTGTTTATTTATTTGTGTATTTGTTACTCAATCACGTCGTAACGGCTGAATTTCGATGAAATTTGGTATATACGTAGATCATACCATAGGCTACCTTTTATCCCAGAAATCAGTTCCCATGGGATAAAAATGGAATGCCTAGTCCAAATGCAACAGCGAGTTTAGCTTTATTTCTAGGTTACCTACACATTTAGTAGTATAACGCGTACAAAGTCGCGAGTAACAGCTAGTAAATAATAAATAAATAATTCTGGATATTTCACACAGCGTAATCTTGCCCCAAACTAAGCAAAACTTGTGCCATGGGAACCAGATAACTGATAGAATACTTATATATAGATTTGATTGTAAATTTTTACTTATAATGTAATTTTTGTAAATTATTGCTTATAATGTAAAGAGGCACACCTAGACCAGAAGAAAATATCAGTAGATCATGCAAACATTTGTTTCGCGGCGGGAATGGATCCCGCACCCTCCTGCGTCTCAACCGACTTCCGATGCACCGACAGTAAAACCAAACATACTAAACAAACACAGAAGTGCTCGCATAATAAACAAGAAACAATAAATAACAAAGAAATTGAGTCAGCGTGCCATCAGACTGCAAAAAATCCTCAAAAAGTGCAACGAATCAAACTATTGACATCGAATTCAAATAACGTAGAAAATATTAACGGCAGCACTGGTGATATCGCTTCTACGCTTGCTCTTTGATGCGCAATATTACACGAACAGTAAAACCAAACACATAAGTGAGCCCCCGCACATAATAAAACAAAAACAATACCGAACAAGGGAACTGAGTTAGCATGCCATTCGATTGGAAAACTTTCTCCAAAAAAGAAAAGGATATTTTATAAATGGACTTTCGCCGAAACTTCCAACGAGTCTCGAATTTTTTCGAGAACGCGATTAATTAAAGTGTTGATTAACTATTTAATGGATGATGTTAATGGGGTTGCGAGGGTTAAGGCGTGCCTTTTGTACAGTTTGAGGGTTGAACATATCGTAGGCATGTAAAGAATTTCTTTGTACGTATATGCTACCTCAAAAGAGGATTTTTATACACTTATTAGAAGACAAGATTTAGAAATACGTTTTTTTTATTGAAGAAGAAATTAAATGGTAGGATTCTGCTTTTATACAAATAAGATATCTATAACACTTTTATTGAGATCTATTTTGAAATATAATTATTCAGAAGTTTTTAGTAGTTTTGCTGAAAATTGGATATTCTAAATGGATCTACCTACTGTTTTTAACAGATCAGCTACATTAAGCAACGTTCTGCATGGTCACTACTTGGATGGGTGATCGTTAATGGCACTGAGAACGGTTCGGGCTATAACGTCGTTAAATCAGGACCAAGGTCTTGTAAACTGCGACATCAGAGTTGGCTACTAGTTCAAACGACTTTTACTAGATATAGAAATAAAATATTTTTTCCGAACTTTGTTACATAGTTCGTAGACGTCTACGTCGTAGATCTGCTACGCTATGTTCTACGTTTGCTACGGCGTAGCACGTGCTACGGGCTACGAGAAATAACAGTATTATAGTAGGACTTACGAGTTAGGTTTCAGAATGTAAGTAACTATCTTTCGTTATGAAGGCTACGTCTTAGTAGGTACGTGTAATATCATAGTAAACGTAAATATTAATATTAACAGCGTAGTGCTGCAACTTGCCAGGCGCTGCATAAACTGTATTAATCATATTTAATAGCGAGACGCAATTAAGTTTGGCGCAAAGAGACATAATGAAACCTTACCGTTTGTACTTAGACTGTGTAAAACTTATATAGAAATATGCCAGATATTATATTCTAAAAATCTCTGTATCGTGTTATTTATTCAATTCAATAAAATTTATTTCAGACGTAAGTATTATGTCCATATATTGTTAGTACTACATTTGTTTACAACTATGTTAGTAATACAAATATAAAATAAATAAGCCGTAATAATAATGTCGGCCTTAATCTTTAACCAATAAATTAATGCCACAAAATGCATAACCAACCTACTTGGCCTACAGTTTCATTTAAATTAGGGGTAACGGGGGTTCTTGTTATGTGGTCTCGACAGAATATCAGCGCTTTCCTTTACGGCGGGCATAATGCTGAGTCGAGTCCCATTTACTGCTGTAGCACACAGTATCTACCAGGTTCTCCCTTGTGTTTTTGTTTATGTTTTACGTTTATAAGTACTATTTTATTGTTTCTTTTTTTGAATTTTCTGTTTTAAAATGTAACTGTATTGTACCTATATATTGTGTGCTAATGTAGTGAATAAATGATTGTCTATGTCTATAATATTTGTACGTTTGTATGTCATAAACTACTGACGCTGTCTTAAGCGTCACGTGTTCGTTGCTTCTGTATAATTCTGGTTAATAGCGGGTGCAATGCATCTGTATGCAAAGCGGTGTAGTGCACGGGCGCGCAGTAGCTCAACTACGAAACGTGATGCGTTTCATTAGCGTTATGACTACTGTTTGTTCTAATAGTTGCAATTATAAAAGATTGCGAGGAAACAGCTGTTCTAGAACAGAGAAAGATAACGTTATTCTCGTAATAGTAGGATACAAACAGTAGGTTTGATATCGTTAAAAAGGGGCACGAAAATACCATAAAGTATTTTTATATAAATGCGCAGTGCTTTTGTAGCGTGGCGTCGCTCGGAACTATTATGCAAAATAGTATTTAAAATGATTTTAATTATATAAGTTTCGTAATCAACTGCAAGCAGTTAATCCGTTTAGCGATAGATGGTGCTGTTGAAACGATAATGTTTGGAACTTTGAGCCCTTTGAGCTTAGTATTAAGGAATTCCGTTTAAGTATTAACTTATAAAGGGAACTTTGACTTTGTATGTTAGCTGAAATAGGAATCGTTAAACTTAGCTACGTTATTGTGAGGTCAATAATCTCTATTCAAATCTATGTTTCGTAGTTCGATGATTTTTATTGAAAAATTGTAAGGGTATAAAATTTATTATTTGTATGGTTGTATGGCGTAATCTCAAGAACTTTTGAACTTAAAACAGGACTTAACTCTTATTGTGATACTATCAAAACATATCTATTAAAACAATTCTGAAAAATTACATCACTGATAGAATGCTATACTATCCCTGATTGCTATATTTTAATTTGACTAAAATCTAAATGTTTTAATAATCTAAACCTTTTATTTAACAATCTTCTAATCTATTGTGAATGTATTATTATGTGGCAATGCCTAAAATCGATTAATCACTAAAATCTAAAGCGACTTGCGCAAAGATGCCTAAACGTATTGAGTGGCTAAACATGATTTAGAATGTTTCATACAAATACGTCAAATTTAAACGTGTTTAGTCGCTAAATACGTTTAGGGATCGTGGTGCAAGCCAGGCTAAGTGCCCCAGAATGAAATAGACACAAAACAACCGCATTGAAAATCATCTTTATGACATTAGATAACTGTCACATCGCATAGAGATTCCGGCACTAATTGAGGCGATGTCCCACGTAGCGGAGATATGCATCGCGTTTTGCATACAGATTGCTGACCACCCTAGCCGCAGCAATAGAAATAGTTAGTACGCGGTAAAAGTGGCCAATCAAAATATTGCTATTTTGTCTACATAAATATGATCGTTCTACGTATCGTTATGGTCACTAGTCGCTACAAAAATTAAATACCGGTACAAACACAAAAACAGAACTGTTTTTTTATCTTAATATAACGTGGAAATTAGAGACATTTCCTCGAGATCAAGGATAACCTGTCTCAGAAATATTTAGGCCTTTTCTTCGTTCGTGTTTCTCTTATAATCATAAACTTCGCTATGGATCCAATATTTCCTCCGTACAAACATTGCCTTGAAGAGATAATTCACAGCGATAAGGCTGCTAACTGTATTTGCCTATTAGTTTAGTATTTGTATTGTTTGTGTGGTGATTTAATGAATAGTTATCTATCTATACAATAAATTGTATAGATATGGTATTGTACTGAACTGCTCTGACTCATTCTCACCTGACGCGTTTGTTGTTATCCGTGTGCACGTGTGCGCTCGCACGTCATTATATAAGTCCATCAAATATTAATGCCTATTTTTAAGATTAACATACTCTCGACTAGAACCCACATTAGCGAGAACCTGGTAACAGGAAAAACCTAGTAAGTATAGGTTTTAAAACATCATAGAACTATTGTATAATCAGCTTTTTGTATCAGATAATAAACAATAAAAATTAATTAATTATTTATTAATCTAAATAAACATTAAGTACTATAACAATGTAGTATTTTACCACGCTGTTTTTAGTGATACAAACGGGGTACTGCATGCCCGCGGTGATGCAACGTAATACGATGTTTGAGAGACTCATATTGGACGAACATGGGTTAAGGTAAGCAAATATAGTAGCTACGCCTGAGGCAGGACACGTACTAGTAAGCCGTGTAAATATGTTGGGTTTTAATTCATATAACTTTTGACCGGAATACAGAAATACAGAATTATCAGGTTGCAGGTGACCTCCGTGACGAAGTAGGCGAATAGACGGCTGAGAACAGGAGGTTGCGTGTTCGATTCCCGAGAGTGTATGTCTTTATAATATAAGTAACTATCTGACCCGCCCACGGTTTCGCGCTCGTGGTTCGTCAATAAAAACATCACCCATCTTCTGCACAGTTGAGGAAGAAGTGGCCTAGGTCCCAATCCCAGTCATAATCTATCTATATACCTACTTTTATCGAAATCGGTAAAGCCGTTAAGTCGTGAAAACGTAACAAACAGACAAACACAGAGACAGACGGACAGAGTTACTTTCGAATTTATTACTAGTATTAGTAAGGATTATTTTAGGTTAGTTAAGAACTTATCCATATATTCTTTAATAAAGTTTTTATAGAATAATATCTCATATTCCGCTATGTTCTGGTGCAACATGTATTTCTGTGGGTAAATCGAATATCAACATTATACTTTTAAATTTTCGCGTATGTACCTTTTTTATTTGTACATATGAGTACAAATATTATATTTATTTATAGCAAATAACTGATTAAAACTGGTAGTATAAATGCCTAAGTAAATTTGCTTGTTTGTTACGCTTTAACGGCTGAACTGATTGCGATGAAAATGACCTGGATTGAGACATATGCTACTTTTTTTGACAAGCCAAGCCGAAGCTAGTACGCGCTTCGAGTTAAATTAGTTCCTAACTTCCGTGGCGATTAATACGCAAAGTTTCACTTGAAATGGCTCAGTAATCGCCGCGCTTTCTTTAGCGTTTAATGGCACCCATTATAATGCATTTTATGGTACTTTATATTGATTGAATGCCCATAAATGTTTCCATAAACAAAACCTCCTCGTAATATCGATGGCTGAGGTTAACACGCAACCTTAATCTTATTTACGTAGGGGTTAGCTGGAAGAAATGTTTAATTAGCAATAAATCAGTTAAAGTAGTTTTTCTTTTACTATCAGGTATTTATACCAATTTCTTGTCACTGGTTACATAATAACTGGGAAGTACTACCATCATACCTATTTCTGCCGCCAAGCAACATTGTTGTGTATCGGTTTGAAGGATATGATTGTCGGTGAAATTACAGGCACATGAGTCTTTACACTTGTATGCCTCAAGTTGATGGACGCAGGCAGAGCAGTGCATCGTAGGGCACGTATCTAAGATGTGTGACCTACGAGGCAATACTTTGTTATAGGCGATGGTTACCACTAAACATCAGTTGGGCCGTAAGCTTCCACTCCAGGTGGACAACTCCAGGTCGTATAAAAAATTACACCAATTAATCGCACTCATAGTTTTGGTCCCACGTTCTTAATGCGTACAGCTAAGGTATGGAACACTATAGCTTCATCTGATTTCACTAATAATTACAATCTGGCCCTCTTAAAATTAGTACTAGATCATCGTGCTCCATCTTAGACCAAATATCATAATATCATCGGTCAAAAGGTTAAAAAAAAGGATAAACCACCCATTGTATTATTTGCTGTGTTTTTAATTTTTTTTGTAATTTTTTTGTTTATATGGTGTACAATAAAGTGTTTTCATTCATTCTGTTAAAAACCTTAAGAACCAAGCCACCAAGACGTAACGAGACGCTAGCAGTAACCTCCACACAGCCTAGTCTTTCAGAGACTCCGACCGAGGTGGATTAAAGTCAGTAATTAGTCAAGAGTGTTGCTTCGCGAGAAAGTCCCCCATTGCAACCCACACCACAAGCTCACAGTGAGTAGAGACCAGCTAGACTAATAAAGGCGACTTGCGTAACGATGCCTAAACGTATTTAGTGGCTAAATATGAGTTGCCAAATCATATAAACTAATAAATCAATCTAATAAATAATAAATTGATAGATTGAAAATACTTTATGGCACTTATAAAACTAGTACAAGGGCGAACTTAATGCTAAAGAGCATTCTCTTCCAGATAACCTTGGTGTATTGTAGATAAAGATGTGTAGGTAGTGCACAGAAAAGGTAAAAAATGACAATTTGCACAGTACTAATAAATATAGCATAATATAGGTACAAACTACAAAAATAAACTTACTTAATTATTTTATATGATAGAACTATACCAATATCGAATAAAAATACATACATAACAATAGAAGAAGTGTTATGGAAATATTAAGTTGCTCAGTTTTGGTCGGTTTGACCGAGAAGGTTCTCAATCTGAATGCTTCCACTGAAGTAGCCTCGAAATAGTTTAATGTAATAAATCAACTGTGCAAACTTGAGCGCCTTCAAAACCTCTGTATTCGGTTCATATTTGGCTTGCGCAAGTATGACCATGTCTCTGATTTACGCGCAAAGCTCAAGTGGCTCTCCATCCGTCTTCGCCAGAATGCACACATACTGTATGTATATATATATATATACTGTATGTACTGTATGTATGTACCCTTTTGTATAACATCCTTTCTAACCCTTCTTCCCCCTTCTATCTTAAGGAGCGTTTTGAGTTTCTCCACCAGGCTTCGCAATTTGTGTCCTTCAGATTCCCTTCAACTTAAAACTCCTATCCATACGTCAGAGTATTATGGTCGATCCTTCACTGTAACAGCCGTACGATTGTGGAACGATTTGCCCTTCTCTATAAGAACATCCAAGTCTATTAGTAATTTTAAAACAAAAGTTCACACCCATTATCTGTCCCTGCGTTGAAATTCTAACTGCTTGTTAATTCATCATTACCATTTTTATGGTTGCCTATTTTATTATAATTAAATTTGTGTTATTGTTAGTATTTTAGGTGTATAGTATGCAGGTATGTTTTTAATTTTATATAGATGCACCGCCGTCATGTGATAAATTATAATCCTGTCCATACGAAGGTTGTCTGGAAGAGATCGCTTTTAGCGATAAGACCGCCCATTGTACTAAATTCAGTTATAAAAATTATGTTCTGTATTTTACTTTGGTGTACAATAAAAAGTTATCTTATCTTATAAATACGTCAAATTTAAATATGTTTAGTCGCTAAATACGTTTAAGGATCGGTGTGCAAGCCGGGCTTAGTGTGGAGATTGTTTTTTGTAAAGTTAATAATTAGTTAAAAATGTCCAAAATGGTAAAAACAGAATCCTTGTGGTGCGACTTTCTCAGACTGGCTGCTCGTCCGTCCGTCAGTCACAGCTTATTATATCAGCAAGGCTATCGACTTGAAATTTAGAACGGTTATATAGAAAAGGTACTTATTCTTGCAAATAAAAGTATTCAAAAATATTTTCATTTTAATTTACCAAAGAGCAAAAATCGTGGTGGCTAAATTATGGTTAATGCGTCAAGTGGGTATCGAATAAAAGAACTTAGTTTGAACATTATAAAACAGTTTTTTTTAATGTTGTATATGTTAATGTTTCTTCGGTTTTCAATTAAAATTTATTTTTTTACTATTTACCTATTGCCACTACCTACGAAGCAGTTTTTCTACATTACACAAAGGTTAACTAACTGGACAGAATGCTTTCTAACATTAAGTTTGCTGCGTGTACTTATCTAAGCTCTAGCGCAAACGATCGATTAAAATCGGCCAGCAATTTGTAGGTGGTTCTTTATAGTCGAATATAAATCACTATCGGGACTATAAATCAGAATATTCTTAAACAGATTTACGATTTTATTTTAGTTTAATAAAACTTTATGGTATTTTTATTTTATCAAAAGCAGATAAATCTTGTGATCTATAAAATTACCTATTACTTTTGGCACATTCAATCTAGTGACTATATATAGTTAGACTATAGTACTCGTATATCCCAAAGGTTCAGCTAATACTAATTGCATTATAGTCATTAATTTTCCTTTCGTCTATCGTTACGTTATCGCTACTCTTGGTTTTATTTCACCCTTCTATTAAGTACATGCACCTACTTATAGTATTTTATATAATGTACCATTTTTATTATTAGTATGGAATATGTACTATGCTAGATTATTATGTACGTAATCCATAGAGAAGCTTGGGATTGAAATTGTTTCAACTTGTTCAAAATGTTACAATTTAGACGTAATTTATTTACTATTTTACATTAATTGACTACCTCCGTGGTGCAGTGGGCGAATAGCCGGCTGAGACGCAGGAGGTAGCGGGTTCGATTCCCGCCGCGGATCAAATGTTTGCATGATCTACAGATATTTGTTTTGGGTTTGGTTGTTTCTCTATATATTATAAGTATGTATTTACAAAAAAAAATATGTATATAAGTATTCTATCAGTTATCTGGTTCCCATAGTACAAGCTCTGCTTAGTTTGAGGCTAGATAGCGCTGTGTGAAATGTCCAGCAATATTTATTTATTTTATTTTCTGTATTGTTATGTATTCTAAAAGTATCATTAAAAAAACAACCAGGCTTGTTTCTTGCCTTTCTTTCTTGGCTTGGTAGCGAAGGAACAGGCTGTAAAATTGACGTTTCAAAGTGATCCTTGTGATTTTAATAAAAAAAAATGTTTACTTTGATATTAGTAAGTACTTATATACATATATGTATATATTTATTTCTTTTGCTTACACACCGTTTATTCAATTTTCAATTATCTTTTTATTATAAGCTACCGTCCTATAACGTTCTCGTGAAATCCAGTCCATCCAAAGATTGTCTGGAAGATATCGCTTTTAGCGATAAGACCGTCACTTGTATTTCTTCGTGTGTTGTTATTTGTTTTTATATGATTTTATAATTTAAGTGTGATTTAGAATAAAGGGTTTTCTATCCTCTATCTATCTTTCGTAAGAGGTTAGTTGCATGTCCACCCGATGATTAGTCGCAAGTTGTAAATTAACAAAGTGATCTAAGTTAATTTATCATCATCAACCTATAAAACTCCACTGCTGGACGTAGGTCTCTCCCAGGGTGCGCCATTGAGCCCGATTCTCACCTCTTCTCATCCAATCCAACCACAGCGCGCAAATCGTCACTCCATCTAGCCGGAGGGCGTCCGCTTGCCTACACTTCGCTTGCCTAGACGTGGTCTCCACTCCAGAAAATTTCCAGTTTTAGAACTTTCCAATGTTTTTTAATTCTGGCGAATTAATTTATGGAATATAGAAATTTTGAGTTTAACCTGCTTTTTGATAAGCCAAGAAACTTAACGTGCCCTCGGAAGAACGGGCTACCGTGCTAATACCGCTAACGCTACTTAACGGCCAGGCCAGCAACATCACCTTTTCTTGACATGGTTGCGATTTCAAAGTTTCTAAGCGATCCTTGTGATTCTAATAAACTAATGAATATTGACTATGCCAATTTCGCAACCGCCAGTCTCGATTGTTTCTAAAGAAAAGAGACAAGTTTTATTCATGATATCTAAGCTTGCAGTGAGTAAACCCTTTTTCTGTCGACGCTGTTTTAACATAAATAATAATTTGATTGATGTGTTTTTCTTTTTAATGTCTTTGTCTTTTTTTTGAGATTTTAATAGGTATACATTTTAACATTATTTACATTTTTCTTTAAATCGTAGTTCGTATGTGGGTTAGAACAGCGCAGGACAGAGGCGAATGGCAACAACGAAGAGAGGCCTATGCCCAGCAGTGGGATAAGAAGGTTTGACGATGATGATGATAATACATTTTTATAGAAATAGCGTGAGGGGCTAAAATGGATCATAGCTAATTTCCAAAAGGAGTCGGCTTATTTCATTTGCTCGTATCTTTTGCGGTCGGCAATATTTTAGAAAAAAGTTCATTTTTTAACACACACTTCAATATAACACATGTTATTAATATTTTTTCATTTATAAAGAATAGAAAGATTTTCCTCGTATACAATTTAAAATTAATAGCTACATCACGTTTCACTGTGACATTCTTTATTTTTACTGCAAAGATTTCTATTTAATTAGTTCCCGACTAAAGAGCAAGAAACTCAGCGTTAGAATAAACTCCTATTAAATACTTAATAGGACAGGTGCATCTCCGTACTATTCATTAGTTTCTTTTGATTAGGTTACTTAGAAAACTTTGGTGATTTATTTCAAACATTATTATATCTGTACCGAGAAATACCAAAAAGAACAGCAGTGATGATAATGATGCAGACTGTCAACACGATGGGCAACCGACGCAACCCCCACCACCGCGCTCGTCTACTCGCGTGCAGAGGGTTGCGCAGAGGTGAGACGCAGTGCGGAGCGGATCGCGCTCATCCTGATGAAAGGTTCAGGAATTGAACCGAAACATTATTAGTCGAAACATCGATAATATGGTACGTGATAAATCCCGTATTTATAATAATAATCTATTATATTTATTTTAAAGTGAAACTTTTATTACATCGACGACCCCCGTGGCGCAGTGGGCGAACAGCCGGCTGAGACGCAGGAGGTAGTGGGTTCGATTCCCGCCGCGAAACAAATGTTTGCATGATCTACAGATATTTGTTCCGGGTCTGGTTGTTGTTCTATATGTATATTATAAGTATGTATTTACAAAAAAAAGTATATAAGTATTCTATCAGTTATCTGGTTCCCATAGTACAAGCTCTGCTTAGTTTGGGGCTAGATAGCGCTGTGTGCAATGTCCTGCAATATTTATTCATTTATCGACTCGAGCTTTTTCGTCTGTGTGTTGCATGTCGCGTGACGGTCGGCCGCGGAGTAGGGATAAAGTGAAAGGCACTCGTTAGAGCAGCCGAGGCCAATATGGCAGCGCCTATAGTTCGCACCAGCTGACCGTGTAGTGTATAGACTATTACTCATTTGTACCAACTAGGAAAAATGTCTATAATGTGAAACAAAGTTTCACTTTTACCGTGGTTTCATAAAACCACACAATCCTATTTTATTTTTATGTTGTATATTTATTTATGAATCATAAATTTAGGTTATTATTAGTATTATAAGTTTTCAATTGTTATTTTAAACTGTTTTTATGGATATTTCTAAACAAAAAAACTACGTGTTAACATTATTAAAATATTAGTTCGAGGTGTAAACAACTGCATAATCCATATAAGAAGTTCAAGGTCTTCACGATACAGGCTTGGCTTAGTGTGAGGACCACGACTAAACCATTTAGTTAATAATCCCTCTCACCAATAAGTTCACTTAAAAATGATTTGTTTTAAAATTATTAGTCATAAGGCTTTTTGTTGCTAAATAAAATATAATTCATTTTTCATATTAGAATTGTGTACGAAATTACGTTGTTTCACTGTAATCTAAACCAATATTATATATACATTTGAAAGTAACTCTGTCTCTCTGTCTGTCTGTTTGTTAAGACTAAACAGCTCGACCGATTTCGATGAAATTGGGTACACAGATTATGAATGAGTGAATTAAATTTTTTTATTATACCTAAACACAACAGATATAAAAATAAAAAATAAAACAAATAAATGTAAGCATAATGGGCGGTCTTATCGCTAAACAAAGCGATCTCTTCCAGACAACCTTTGGATGAAGAGGATCATTGCTTAATGGAAGATTGGCTGAGGTGTAAAAATAACAAACTTAATAATAGAAAAAGAAAAATTTACATAAATATTAGGTACACAAATAATTGTAAATAACTAAATATCATATATAAAATAAATAAATATGTAGGTACTTACCATACATACATATATTAATATATACATATATTAATAATATTATAGCTCAGATGAATGAATCACGACTCTTCATGGTGATAAAAGTTTTTGAGTCTAGCTTTAAATACGGAAGGTGAGGGGGATTTTCTAATGGAGACCGGCAAGGCATTCCATAATCGGACAGCTTGGACGGAAAGGGAGTTTGCATAGAAACTGGTTCTATGCATCGGTATTTTGAAAAGGAGGTTTTCCGCGCGTTCCTTCAGATAACAAGGCGTGGAAGGATTACGAAGGATGTTGAATAGGAGGGATAGGATGTGAGTATTCCGGCAAAGTCGAATGGGGAGGGGGACCCATTTGAGTTTATTACGAAATTCGGAGATGTGATCGTATTTCCGGAGTCCGAAAATAAACCTTATGCAAAAATTTTGAAGATGCTCAAGCTTATTGAGCTGTTCCTCCGTGAGGGCAAGATAGCAGGAAGCAGCGTAATCTAAAATTAACTAATCTAAGATTATGACCAGTATTGGGGCATATGCTACTTTTTACCCGACTAGGTAGAAGGAGAGTAATGTTTTTATTGACGTACTGCCGCTTTGAACGCTCTGGTAATCTATGGGAGAGGGTCATTATATTAACTAAGATATGCTGGTGAAATGTCTCACGTGTCTGTAATTTCACTGGCACCCATGTAATTTATGTAATTTCCGTTCAAAGCAAAAAACTCTCCAATACCTCGAATAAGTAAGCTTATTAATGCACAAACTAATCTGGACATTCATTTTGACTGTCCAGCAAAATTACGATCTTGTGTGTTGGGCCCTAGTAAGTAGAAAATGTTATAAATAGATTTGTTGACTGTTGCTTTCCTGTTTTCTTTCCGTATTGTCCAACACAATCAAGCAAGAGATCAATCTGTCATGGTTGCTCTTGCTACTTTCATTTTTTTCTATATATATTATCTTTTACTTTTTTATGCGGCATTATATCTGCACCCCTGTTTTCTGTATACATATATATATATAAATTATATACTTTTCGCTTATTTTGTATAACTTTTCTGTGAAACAGCTATATCCGCTTGTCAACAAAGTTTTAGTGCATGTTGTGTTCCCCTGTAATTGGTTGTGCATGTAGCTATAAGATCTAGAACATTTATATCATGTAACAACTGCTGGTGGACCTAATAAATAAATTTAAATCTAAATCTAAATTTCGCTGGCACCCATATAATGTATGTAATTTCCATTCAAAGCGGAACACAACAATACTAGCATTGTTGTTTGAAGTCATAAATACTTCCACGAACGAACTCTTTGACAAACAGCAACTAATACGTTATGTGCAATTCAATGTTAAACGATACTTAGTAAACACTTTAAAAATTTAATAAAAAGTTCAGCCCTAATAAACGTAATAGTCACTGTTTGGAGTTGTACGATTACATACACGATTAGAAAACATATTGCAATCTACATTAGAATTAATATTTTTTTCCAGAAACCCCTTTTCCAACTAAAAGCTCGTGTTCTCTTGCATTAAACACAACGAATTAAAACTCCCGGAATAATTAATTACGGAATAGCTAAGGCTGGTGTGCATGCATGAAGAAATGCAATAAACCTGCACAGTACCATTCCACTTGCAACTTGCATTTTAATATGTAGTTGATATCAACAGAGTAGTGCAGTGCAAGATAACGCAGGGGATCCATCGGCTAAGTTATAAAAAAAAACATTATATTGGAAGGTACTAGTCTAAATACCATTTTGACTAAAAAAGTGATATTTACCGTGATATGTGACTTTGTAGAAGTGACTGAAAAGAATGTGGGAAGGCTTTTACTCAGCAGTGGGACAGAGGGCTAAAAATATGGTTACCACTAAACATGAGGTGGGCCATAAGCTTCATCCATCTCGAGGTCTTATAAAAAAAAAAGAGTGTGTGTACTTATGTACACGCGTTAGAAGTTATACTTCTTTGGCGTATGGAAATAACTAAAATGCAGTAGTGATTAACGATAAATATTAAAATTAATCAAAAAGATTTTATTTAAATAAATAATAAATTATTACTATCACCGTCGTATATGAAATTGATTTAATAAAAACACCAAAATAATATTTATTTATTCACACTGTTTAATTGTACCCTTACGAAACACGTGTTCTACATATAAAAATACTAGAATATACAACTTGAACATAGTTATCAATTTTCATACCACCTAGAACTAACTTCATGCTGTTAAATTTAGGTGTCGGTGTGCGCGCGCATCGTAAAAATTCACTCTCATCATTTTTCTCCATCGCGCCAAAAGAAGTATAACTTCAAAAACAAATTTCATGAATGATATCTAAAAATTTGCAATCCACTTAGCACTAATAAACTAAAAATACAATTTTGATCTCTAGATCAAATATATTATACAATACATATTTATAGCTATTTTGACTAAAAAAGTGATATTGACCCTGATATGTGAGTTTGAGTAAGTGGCTGGAAAGAATGTGGGGAGGCCTTTACCTAGCAGTGGGACACAGAGGGCTAAAAATATGGTTACCACTAAACATCAGGTGGGCCATAAGCTTGATTCATCTCGAGGTCACATAAAAAAACAAATTTCATAACAGATATTTACCGAAATTGCAATCCACTTAGCACTAATAAACTAAACATACAATTTTGATCTCTGGATCAAATATATTATACAATATATATTTATAGAATAGATGATAATATAAAATCATAGTATAATTATTTTGATTTTGCACGCTTTTTAGTGTGTAGCACTGTAGCAAGTAAATTAGTTACAACCTTCTTGGAAGTAGTACGCTCAAACTCGTAAATTGTTAACGCAAAGTAGCATTAAAGCAAACGTGCTTTACGCGTCGAACAGTACCTTAGGTATCCTTATAAATAAGACTGTTGTTATACATAAATTATTTTATTTAATATAACTTTTAAGACTATCATGGTTATGAACACTATTTTCGCTTATAACGGGATATTTATCATAATTTGTGAGTTTTGAGTGTCCCGATATTTCGCAGTTGCATGCGCCATGATCTCCAAAACTCACAAATCATAGTAAATATCCCGTTTATAGTGATAAATAGTTATTTAAAATATATCTCAGTGTGGTAACAAAATTATTTATAGTTGAACAAACTTACCTTCTGTGATGTTTGTCCATAATTATGCAAGACAGTTACATCCGAAGAGATTTATGATGCGTAACGTATAGAAGTGAAATTACAAAGTGTTCATCAAATCTCGAGGATGTAACCGTCGTAGTATAATTCTGACGTACGTAATAAATTTTCTTTTACTGTCATTTTTGTATTATTATTATATTATATTTGACGACCTCGGTGGCGCAGTGGGCATATACCCGGCTGAGACGCAGGAGGTAGCGGGTTCGATTCCCGCAACGGAACAAATGTGTGTATGATCTACAGATATTTGTTCCGTGTCTGGGTGTTTTTCTATATATTATAAGTATGTATTTAAAAAAAACGTAATTAAGTATTCTATCAGTTATCTGGTTACCAAGCTCGGCTTAGTTTGGGGCTGGATAGCGCTATGTGAAATGTCCAGCAATATTTATTTATTATATGTATAGGGAACAAAACAGAACTTATGTTTTTATGATATGGAATGGACAGTAATTTAAATTCTTAATCATTTTATGTAATACTAGCTGACTTGCCGAACTTCGTACCGCCTTGAAATGCATATGACGCGGGCTGTCAAAGTACGTCGTCCCGGTAGAACTGTCAATAGGCCATCATTAGCTGCATCTATGTATGAAAAAATGAACTTTCTTCATAATTTCTTTTTGCGTGAATTTTTCCGATATTTTAATAGTTAGTCTATTAGGGGCGGAGACAAATCTAACATATCAAAGATCATCAAAATCGGTGTCGCCGTTCTTGAGTTATAAATGGTGTAACTAACCCGACTTTGTTTTATATATACACATATAGACTTGCACACGATGACATTATCTGGTAGAATGTTAATTGAGCTTAAATTGTAGTTATTAAGTATATTAAGACCAGTCTAAAATTGATTGATTGATTGATTGAAAATACTTTATTGCACTTATAAAACTAGTACAAAGGCGAACTTAATGTTAAAGAGCATTCTCTAAAATAAAATATAAAATTAATTGTAATATAAAATTGAACTTACATTTTATGAATAAATGATTTTAATGTATTTATCTATGTAGATATTCATATTTTTGTGATGTTGTACCTACTGTTCATACAGTCATCCAGCACCAAACGGCTCCCAGCAACATTGATTACCATCTTTCTAGCCCATGGTCTCTACTCGAGCACATTTCTGCCCCAACGGCCGTTAGTATTGTTATTATTAGATACATTTTATCTATTTCAATAAGAATTATATATATAAAGTACATCGGCTGCACTTATTTAAATAAAATTGCTAAAATACATCAAACCACATTGAAACTGGACTAACTCTTTTGTAGCTATAGATCGCAGACAGATACTCAGACTGACGGTTTAAACGTATATAACTCCCCTCTTTGTATCAAGGGTTAAAAAAATATTCATGCTATATGTAACTGAAGTAGATAAGTAAGATTTGATAGTTTTTTTAATTTTTATTATTGAAAAAAAAAAAATCCTCGTCTCCATAAATCAACGCATATACAAAACCTCTTATCTTTTCAAAAACCATACCTATTTCTGCCGCCAAGCAGCATTGCTGTGTTTCGGTTTTAAGGATATGGTTGCCGGTGAAATTACAGGCACATGAGGCTTTACACCTGTATGCCTCAAGTTGATGGAAGCAGGGCAGTGCATCGTAGGGCACATTTCTAACGAGCGTGACCTACGAAGCAATTCTCTGTTAGAGGCGACTTAACATCAGGTGGGCCATAAGCTACCATATCCATGTAGTATAAAAAAATCAGCACAGTTTACAAGACAATCAGTAGCGCAACAACATATAAATCAGCATCAATTTATATTTAGAACAATGTAAGCTTATTTCCCGCCGGATCGCCCTCCCGAGTCACATTCGTCGTGGAGTCGTTAAGCGCGCGGCAATCTATTAAGCGCGATATATGGCCCTCGTGAACCCACACTGAGAGGAACTGAGTACAAACTGTCTTTGGACTAGTAAGAAATCATTATTTTACTCGTCCAAAATACATCAAGTGTCTGGGAACAAAAATCAACCATTGTTTGCTAGTAGTATTGACATATGGCATTAGAAACGTGGTCCTTCACTTGTAGCTCAACGAGATTGTACGGTTCTTAATTTTATCTACTAGGTATTAGCGTGCATGTCACTGTATGTTTTTATATTTCTTAAGTTATTATCCTAGATTAAGAATCAATGAATGAATTAAAATTAGCAATACTGTAACATTAATTGGAGTCAAAGGGAAGGCACTATCTACCAAGATACAAGTTGGCATTTATTTATTTATTGTAATTTATTTTTGATTTTATTATCAGCCCGTAGAGTCTCACTGCAGGGCAAAAGCGAATCTCTTTCCACGAATCCCGGTTACTGGCTAATTAAATAAATAATAAATATTACTGGACATTTCACACAGCGCTATCTAGCCCCAAACTAAGCAAAACTTGTACTATGGGAACCAGATAACTGATAGAATACTTATATACTTTTTTTTTGTAAATACATACTTATAATATATAGAAAAACATCCAGACCCGGAACAAATATCTGCAGATCATGCAAACATTTGTTCCGCAGAGGGAATCGAACCCGCTACCTCCTGCGTCTCAGCCGGCTGTTCGGCTACTGCGCCACGGAGGTCGTCAAATTGGTGCCACTCTGTGTAGTATGCATCCAGTTCAGCCCTCCATCTCCGCCTGGGCCTACCACGCGGCCGCCGCCCGTTTGGAACCCATTCTGTAGTGGTTTTCGCCCATAGTTCCTCTGGCATACAACAAATGTGTCCAGCCCAGTCCCACTTCAATTTTGCGAATGTCAGAGCCATCAGCTATCTGTGTTTTGGAGCGCAGTGTTGAGTTTCTTATATGGTCTGTGACCCTGACTCCGAGGATGCTGCGCTCCAATGCAATAATTAATTATTAATTTAATTTTAAGCTATGGAGAAGGCTATGCTTGCGTTTTTCTACGAGATCGCATCCGTAGACAAACTGAAGACACCGATGTCGCCCAGAGGATTAGCAAAGTGGAGGAAAGTGTCAGTGGTCAGCGCACATAGCTTATAAGATCTTAAGGTCGCTAGGGCAGAAAAAAGAGTGGAGACCAATGCATAAAAAGTCGACATAACAAAGGATACTGAAAGCTAATAACTGAAAACCACACAACACCAGTGTCTCTGGAAATGTCTGATTTATGTTCCGCAGTGGATGTCCTGTGGCTGAGATGATGAAGATGAACACAACGTCTTAGATGCTGGTACTCTTGGAAATCTCTCCGAGAGTATTATGGTTTCCTTAGCATTTGAGAACATATAACGCACATATAATTTCTACGCAGAGTCCATAGTCACTTTTGTAGCTGGTTATAAAATTAAACTGCTACGTAATCCTTATACACACTTTAGTACTAATATATAAACCTTAACATTATTTAGAATAATACATTCTACGCCCCACTCATCACTTAGGTAAGCTTTACAAGCACTCAACGGCTGAAATATAAGTTATTTATACACAAATTCTCTCGTATCTGTAAGTCGCAAGCGAAATTGTGAATGGCCCACAAATCTTTGTGACGCCAACATTATTATGATTGACATATGTATGATAAAACTTCCACCGATGAGAAATGGGGGACGGGAGTGCCACTGAGTAACGCACAGACAGGTCACTTTTACGAGTCGTGAATAATGCCTACGAGTTATTTTCTTGGCAGTGCGGGGCAGTTTGTATCTGGGTCGGTAATCAGTATCTATTTATGTTATTGGGATTGTTTATGTGAAAGGACTTTTTCATCATACATTCTTGGGAAAACAAATGATTATTTAGCATAAGAATTGCTGTAGACGCTTGCGAGATAATAAAATTAAAACTACAGCAAACAGCAGCGTTCATGTCTCAAACGCCAAAAATATCTGCGATGTAACTAGTGCTAAACCCCTTATTAAATACTCATCGATAACATTAAAAACTATTGCAAAGTTCAACTATAAATCAAAGGTATTTTAAGCAAATATTCCGTTATAGATCAAAGGTAATAACTGCGTACCCATCTGTACAATCGCTGTAACTCATCCATGGCCATTTTCGGTCGATCTCAATTCGCGAGTCGCCTTGGAACACATTAGGGTGATTTCCACTCAATTGCTCGCAAATATCAAAGACTGTCAAGTGTCAGTTTGTATTAAAATAATCAAAAATGAGAAACTGCCGTTTCGAACCTCGAAATTATTATTAATGGTAATGTCAATACCTTCTATAATACTATATCTAAAATCTTAATTCTGAGGGATTTGAAATATGTAAAAATATAATTTCTCGTTTCAGCAATTTTATTTGAGGAACGAAAATAGGCGGTAAATGAGTGTTTGTGAAGCGTGAGCATGAATTCAATTAAAACCTTAATAAGCAAGATCATAATGATATTTTAGTCGTGTATTTTAGGTTATTAGGAGCCCCCATGTCACTCAACACCTAAAATTGACACGGTTATTCAGTTGCTGTAAATACCATGCACCTATTTTCTACTGCCCATTTACTTCTTTCCTTCTTTTAGGACAAAAACTTAATTGTTTTTTCCACATCTTTAGAGCTCGGTGTGGCCTTGTTGAGGTGATCCCTTGTGCAGGTGGTAGGACAAAAGTGACAATAGAGTATGTGGGATGGTAAAACTCGGACACCAAGATTAGCCAATAGCTCATATAAACTTATTGGGTTATAGTGTCCAACGCCGCGACGTGGCGAACCAACGTTTATCGGTTCTGGGGCAGATATGACCCGCCCACTGCCACTTTAGCTAGCTGGTGGTTCTCTTACGAAAAACCTCGTTTTGGATTATATCCTTCAGAGAAATTCCGGTCACAGTCCTTTTTATTACTCGCTGAGCGACTCTTAGTTTTCTATTCTGTTTTCTCTAGTTTCTATATGTATAAACTTGCATTAAATAATTTTCATTAAACTACTAAGTTCACATCACCATTTTCTCCAAAGCTAAAAAAATATTGAAATAGCAAGCTAATTCAGTATAAAATGCCGACACCGCTGCTCCAACAAATTGAAACAAAAACTTTAAGATCAAACGTCTGAGAGCACGTTGAAGAGATCCGAGCGCTGTAACTAGTAAAAAAAAGTCTGTCGAAGACCGGAGTAAGTGCTCGCTTACTCCCAAGTCGTCAGTAGCTGCCGTCGGTAAGGTAAGACACTGAGCGCAGTCCGTGGCGAACTTTTAAATTCAATCTAGTGTGTTAGAAAATTCTCCGTAAACAAACACGGTTAGCCGCGCACATCGCGCCATTTTTTTTTCCAAATACCCAGTTTCGTTCGTGTTTTGCGGGTAGTCTGCGTTTGTTAGACGATACTGGAATGTTAGCTATCCAGCGAGAATTCCGCATGTAAAATGTTATTCGCGCAGGTATTTAATAATGAATACGATACTTATTTGCAGTGTATTCGGAATTGAATTTAACAGGAAATTCGTTGATATTCCGCGCGTAATTAATTGGCACGCGATTCGCCCGAAATTTAATTCACCTGGAAAGCCAAACATTGCAGCGGGAATAAGTATAATTTAATTTACATGCGTTTAAATGTTCACGTATGATCGCCAGGGCCGGCTACAGAAAAAAAAAAGAAAATTGCCAATTTTACTACTTATTGACCTATATTTACCATTTATGCTGAAGCCAGACACAAAAGCTTACAGCCTACAACAGGGGGAATGTAAAGCAAAATTGATTTGGACAAAGTGGGCGCGGGTGGGGCGGATATCGAAAGCTCATTTCCGGCGAGCGGCGCGCTTCCGCCCGCCCCAGTCCGCCCTGGTCCGCTCTAGTCCGCTCCTGGTTCCTCTCTCAGTTTGCCTAGTGTAAGGAATGGAACCTTAGTTTGGATTGCGTGTAAACTTGATTGGTTCGTTTTATTATTCGATTATATCTTTTGAATTTGTTAAGATTCTAATTTAGATGTTGACAAGGTATTTGATATGAGGCTACATTAATGTATTGAGTCACACCATACAAATAACTCTAATTGAAGATTCTAATTTAGAGATTGACAAGTTATTTGATATTGGGCTAAATTAATATAGTAAGTCACACCATTGAGTATACCTACTTCAGTTAAATTCTGATGACATAATCCATATTTAAACAGGGTATAAACAACTGTCCCTGAAAACTTTAGGGGGTAAAATACATCGATATATACTTTTTTACCCTAAATATATCTTCGTAAGACCATAATCTCAACTGATAGTAAGTGATGATTACATATATTAATGAATTAATAAAACACTTTCTATTAAATAATTATTTTTGTTTCTTAAATTCTAACGGAATTTCCATTTCCAAATCAATTTTCCTCTTTTTTAAAAGTTCCATCTTTTATTCACACACACAAAAGAAAATATATAAAAAAAACAGATATAGAGGATACGTACAAAGGCGAGCTTGGTCCATGGTAAAAGTAAGTTTCCAAATCAAATATGCGTTCTATTATCTTACCAAATACGACAACCAGCAGACTTATTCACCCTCGAAACGAATTAAACCTTATAACATAGCAAACTTGAACTTACCAAAATTACTAAGTACCTACTTATTCTTTCTCCAGTGTGATTCCTGTGTTTTCTATAATTTTTATATCTTTATGTATGTACTGAATGGTATGTGCTGTGTCTATCAAATAAATGTATTTTTTTTCTTTCTTTAACTTTGACTTTTATAAAATGCCATACGTATAAATAAAATATCATGGCTGAAGTTTTCGGAAGAACCATTTACACCCGGTATACAATTCTCACTTTGGCACGCAACTCACAAATCAAAGCCAAGACGTTATCATAGATTGATTTCTTCATATTTTATTTTAATCAATGTACAGATTGAACTCAAAATAAATAAAAGGCAAAACTAGAATAGACGAATGAGTAGAAAAAACTAGACCATTACCGAAAACCCATCGCCTAAATATTTAAGTATTTATACAACCTGTTTTGTTATGTACGACATTAATTTAAAACACACATCCGGTATCGTATTAAGTGGTTTTAGAGGTGGGTTTAATACCGGTAGCCTGAATATTTATCCAGTAAACGATTCCAATAAACATTTTTTTAAATAAATCGGCAGCGCCTTCTAGTCGATGCCGCTTAGTCAGTTTAACAGGTACCTACACATGATGAATGAATATGATTTGTTTACCTATTTTATACAGGCTGTTCCCTAAATATTAAGGTTGTTTGAAAATGAAAAAATTCCATGGGAAAGAATAAAAAAGACATATTTTATAACAATAGCCCTACCCGTGTTTTCATTTAAGGTCGTACATAACAAAACACGTAGTATACATATAAACAGTGGATCATTTCATACAAACCTAAAATAAATACAAAGGTTAATAATAAATAAATAAATATTGCTAGACATTTCACACAGCGCTATCTAGCCCCAAACTAAGCAGAGCTTGCACTATGGGAACCAGATAACTGATATAATACTTATATACTTATTTTTCTTTTGTAAATACATATATAATATTTTTTAATATATAGAAATGCATCCAGAAATAATTTTAAACAAGTTTCATAAATAAACACAGAATATTGTTTTGGATTACGGACAGATCATCTTCATCATCACCACCATATCAGGGTTTCCATAGTTAAAGATAGACCTCCCGAGACTTTTGACAGAGAGACCGTTGCTGAAAATGTGTCGACAAATTATGTTTTTGTGTGTCCTTTTTCGTACCAGAAACTATCCAAAACTACATTTTTCGAGTTGTACACAAAATGGAACCCGGCCTCTACTCGGAACTGCAGTCGTATAAGTACTAGGCTCTCGCAATTAAAAACGAGTAACCCGGGCTGGATAACACTTTTTTGGGTCCAATTGGTTCCCTCAGATTAGTTTTTTTTTTCTACGAGTTATGGGTAATTAAATAAATAATGCTGGTAATTTCACACAGCGCTATCTATTTTTATCAATTTTGTGTACTTAAACTTATACTACCAATTTTAATGCGTTGACTAATTTATAAATAACTGTATAATTTAATATTTCGACATTGACAATTTCAACTACTAATATGATATTTTTTTATAATTAATGTAGGAATAATTTAATTTATTACATTTTTTGTTTGCATGCCGAGTTAAACAGTGAAGTTTGTGATACTAATCTAAAAATAACTTCACGCTGTAACTTCACTAATTTCTTTCCATCCAAAGGATGCCTGGAAGAGATCGCTCTCAGCGATAAGCTCGCTCACTGTATTGCCTTTTTCGTTTTATATTGTTTCTGTGTGGCAATTAAAATAAAATGTTATCTTATCTAATAACTTTACACAACCATGCTTCCGGCAGTATAAATCATTTTATCTAGCCAAAGCAAACTAAACACTGAGATGTCACAACAAAACTCGTAAATATTAAAGCCAGGAGCCTTAATTTTAAATTTAGCAGTTTAATTAAACCCAGCGTTGCGAAACCCTAGACGCAACAAATGCGAAAAAACATTTACACTATTTATCCCGAATTCCGCCGAAATTCCGTTCACTCGAATATTTTTAATGGCTATAACATCTAACGCGATGCTACATTTTTGTACGATTTCCCAAATTAAGAGTCTGCATGGAGATACTAATATTATAAATTTGAAAGTAACTGTGTCTTTCTATCTATCTGTTTGTAACGTTTTTACGACGATTTCAATTAATTTATTCCTTGTAAATCTAGGTACAATGTTAGATGGTAGGAGTTTTACACAAGCGCTAGATTTTGCGCTGCGCGTATAAATATTTTATAATTAAAAATAAACATAAAATGCAAATACAATACACTAAAATGTTATAATTACTCAAATTCAGAAAAAACATAATGTAAAAAATTATAAATAGGATCAAAAAATGACAAAAATAGTAATTAAGATTTAAATTAGGATTCATGTTAATTTAAGATGAACATTATACAATATTTTGGTCACCTAAAAACTCATTATGATTATAATATGCTTTTCACACCACCTGCTCGACAATGGTAAATTATATATCATGTAAATCTCACCGAAAGCAGGTGATTAAATCCCTACGGCTGAGCCGGGAGTAAAGTTGTACTGAATTAATTGCATTATGCCCTCGCGGGCGTTTTGATTTAAATTTGGAACCTCATTTGTATTAAAATTTGAACCAAAGAGACCTACACCATAAGAACTTATTCGTAAATCGAACTAAACTCTGCACAGAATGCACCAACCAAAATTTGGGTTTTATTGTCTCGCAGAAAGTGTGAAAAGTAGAGTATTCTTCTCTGGATAAAGCTGTATGTATCTTGGGCGTGCTTATATCCCTCTCTGCACTCAGGAATCTAGTAACTCCCTCGCTCCGCTCGTGAGTTACTCGTAACCCTAGAAACCTTCGTTACGTTCGGGATTCAATATAGCGCCCGTGACGCAAGACACTGCTTTATCCCCTCGTTTAATAATCTACTATTATTAACTAATAATATGTCATTAAGTTAATATTTATGTCATATATTTTATAATTTTATATGTCATTAATATTCTTGAATATGTGTAAATGTGACAATCTGCGAACAGCTATCTTATTATAAATGATAGGCGCCATACAGAACACGCTTTTACGTAGTAACTGTGTCCGACAACCGACAGAACACATTTCGCAAGTTGCGATGAAATTTGCTAAATTTCATCGCAATTTCATACAAATATCTGTAGAGTGTGCAATCGAACTTCTAGAAGTCCTTTCTACAAGTTTTTTATATAATCTATTTGTGTACAATAAAAATCAAAAAAGGTTGTACCAATATCCTTGCGGATATACCAGAGGGTTGTCAAAGGCAAGTCTCGACAGCATTTGACACATGCATGCCCCAGTCGCTAAGCCACATAGATTCACCGGTGCACCAAATAATGCGCAATTCGATATAATAAACAGTGCAGAATACCGAACAATACTATAGAGCAGAACAATGGAATGCAACGTGGCAATATAGTAGCTCTTTGTGCCACTACCGATTCAAGTCAGGCCCAAGGTACACTCGGCTTCGGTTACACCGTAAACCTATTTTATTTTATATAATACTAGTTTTATATCTTTTTGTTATTTTATATTTTTTTATTAAAGTACTCGTACATAATTGTAATTGTCTCATTCCTTAGTAATAATTTTTTCGTTTTTGTTTACCTGTTTGGATTATTGTCCATTCTTTGTTTATTTGTGTGTCAAATAAATATATTATATTCTATAGAGTGTATCCTCAAGTTGAGGGACGCGGGGAAGTGTAGGGCACGTTACTAACGTGCATGACCTACAAGGCAATTCTCTGTTATAGGCGATGGTTACCGCTTAACATCAGGTGGGTCATATACTTGTTCAATCTCCAGGTAGTATAGATAAAATAAGTATTGCAAATTAAAAATTTAAATTTAAAATTAACAATAACCTTGCACTCGTAAAACTGTTAGGGATAGGTGACCATGGTCTGGTACTTTGGTATGGTCATGGCCATGGTCATGCATGCACATCCAAAATCTAGTCACTGTTAATTTATGCCATCTGTCGATGAGTAGTCTACGAGAACAGTTGATAGTTGCTACAAGTCTCCAACGAATGAATTTATTACTAGCCTGCGCATTGTCATGCAAAAAGATTATGCAAAATCTTAATCAACACATTAAGATATATCTGCTATCTATTTAAAGAGCCCGCTAGATGCTTCGCAAAGGCCTTCCTTCCCTTCTTCCATTCATGCATTATATTATTACCTCTGTGGCGCAGTGGGTGAATAGCCAGCTGAGAAGCCGGAGATTGCGGGTTCGATTCTACATGTATTTGTTCTGGCTTTGGTATTTTTCTATATATATTATCTATGTATTTGCAAAACAAAGTATATAAGTATTCTATCCGTTATCTGGTTCCCATAGTAAAAGCGTTGCTTAGATTGGGGCTAGATAGCGCTGATAGCATTATTTATTTATTTATTATAAGTTATTCCATTATATCATTAAGATATATGGTTCCAAAATAAACACTAAAACACACCTTCCTGTGTTTTAAACGTGTATTCAATTTTGTTCTAGTATGACCAAATAATCTACACAAATATTATAAAGAGGAAAGATTTGTATTTTGTATGTTTGTATAGAATAAATTTAAAAACTACAAATCCGATTTCAAAAATTCTTTCACCATTAGAATACTACATTATCCCGGAGTAACATAGGCTACTTTTTACCCAACTGCGCATAAGGAGGGTAATGTTTTTACTGAAAAACTACGCGTGCGAAGCTGCGGATTGGTCAGCTAGTCTAAAACAAAATTGTCATGTAAATTTTTGTAAAAAAAACCATGCAAACAGGGTGAATTTGTAAGCAGTTGATAAATTTTGAGGAATGGTAGTGGTCTGGCCGTAACCTAGGACAATATTAAGTGTTTATTTCAATTTAATATTGAAGCTAAAAATTAACCGTTCCATAAAACGACGTAATGTTTGGTGAATTTTCAAGTTAAATAATGAATTTCAATAAATTTAGATTATCATTTTGGATTACTACTAAAAAGTTTTTAATTGTGCTACCCTGTTTTTCATTTCATGTAACATCAAATTTAAGTAGTTTCTGTGTTGAGTGTACTCTCAGCTCGTATACTCGAAGCACAATAGGTGATGCAGCCGTACATGTACTAAATTGAATCACAATATTTATCGAGGAGTGTATATGGAGATTGCTACATTTAGAACAACTCTTTGTTAACTTTTATGCAGTTTCTTTTAAAGCCCGTATAAATTCAATATCAATAAAATGAACCGAATAAAATTTATAGTGGTTTTTACGGAAATTCGGAATTGCCTGCAAAGCAAATAGATCAAAGCAAATAGATCAAAGCAGCAACAGATTAGCTTTTTGGCTTATTTTAGTTAAATAAGTTCGTATAAGCTAATGCCCAACTTTAGTGTCAAAGTTTATTCATAAAACAGATGTAAAGTTACAATTTAAGATGAAGAAATTATATTAAATTACGTAGGCAGTATCACATTTTATTTACGAAGCCACATTTAAAAGGCAAAAGGATCGTAATGCAGCCAAAAATTTACTTTACAAGAAATGGGGTATAATGGTGGCGATTATGTTGTTTACTGACTAACTCTAGTAACATGCGACTCTTATTTCTTTTACGCCAAAGATTAAATTAGCATGTCATTTACATTTCAAAAATAAAGTTATTTTATTGCAATTGGCGATTTTGCGGTATAATTTTCGCGTTAGATGGTAATATTTTTTTTTTAGCCTGAACGAACAAGGACAATCTTAATTTACAGAATCGTAATTAGGATACAGGATGACAAGGCCCCTTTACAGCCGCAATAAATAAATAAATGTTGCTAGACATTTCACACAGCGTTATCTAGCCACAAACTAAGCAGAGCTTGTACTATGGGAACCAGATAACTGATAGAATACTTATATACTTTTTTTTTGTAAATACATACTTATAATATATAGAAAAACAGCCAGACCCGGAACAAATATCTGTAGATCATGCAACCATTTGTTCGGCGGCGGGAATCGAATCCACTATCGCCGTCTACTGTCCGTCATTAAAAACATGCGTATTTTGTATTATTTATCTCGACATGGAAACATTATTCACAACATTGCATTAACATTGATTGATTGACATATTTGACATTGTTTTGTTTGTTCTGTTCACTATCTGTCTTGATGTGTAATTGTAATTTTTGATAATTTTAGTTTATATTATTTGTGACACGTATTTAGTCGCGATACCTCTCTGTTTAAGCTTATACATAAGTACTTATTTATTGTTCATAATATTTTTAATCTGGCGTAACTTAGTGTTCTTTATGTACGAGTACATATGGTTAAAAATATATTAAATGAAAACAACAGAATCGTCACCATTGTCCAAGTTTAAAACCCGAAATATCCGATTTGGCTTGGCGAATGATTCAACTGGGAACAACAGCCCTTACCTATTGAACTCCTAAAGGAAACCACACCAGCTGCGGCAACGGGCTTTCAATTATTTACCTGGAACAAAGGAAAATATTCATTAATAACCTTTTTAAAGTTTATTATGGAATTATTACGCTTATGGTGTCCACAATAGTATTTGTAAAAAGAATTATTTAGGCTTTACTAGTTATCGAGCAGCAGTCAACCATCATATCTTTTATCAAATAGTTTTTATCTATAATAGACTTCATTTGACTACAACTTCGCCTGGTAAGCGATGATGCAGTATAAAATGATAAGCGCTTGCCTAGAAGAAACGTGTTCATTTGCTACTTGAAACCCGGTAGTTGTAATTATCGAGATACACAAGACTCAAGAAAGTTCATATAATCTTTATACGAAGTGACCTTATCGTATTGCAAAGTTAAAATTGTATTCTAAAATGAATATCATAGAATTGAATAGCGCTCGTCAAAATAAAAAAAAGTCCTTCAAAATATTGCTTTTTACATGAATCATCTCATTTGCGCTCACATACAAAATACGCACAGATCCACATTTTGTCACTCTCAAGCAGGCTCTAGTATACAGGTCGAAATACGTAGACGTACATGTGGAAATGACACGGAAATACTGTAAAAATCATAGAAGTTGGCAAAATTTACTTAAAGTTAATTTTACGGTACGAACACTATTATTACCGAAAATGTCAGTGGAATAATCACTGTGAGTGCGAGAAAAAACAGCTGTGCCATGTTATACTCGTACCAATTCTCATAATTTGTAATTTTTAAATTAGAAGCGGTTTAAATGTAATTTTTATTTTTCAATAATGATATTAACGTTGCCAGCGTGAATATAACTTTTCTTTTTAATTCCCACAATTTATGTATTCTACTTTTAAAATTTGAGTAGTTGCTGGTAGAACATATGTTTTTAATTTGATTTAAATTTTAAAATCACAAGGATTTACAGATTTGAACAGTTGCCAGTACTATATAAATTCCATCCATATCCATTCAATCATAAATCCAATACATATAAAATCCATATAAATTGGATTTGCATTTCAAAATGAGAAGAGATTCGATTACTAATTTTAAATTATATTCTTTGTTTGAAATTTTAAGTTGTTTGAGTTCCGGGTATTCGTTTTAATGTTGAATTCAATTCATTATTCTAGCAGCGAGTTCGCACTATTTCCTCGCGTAGCGCGGTGGAAGGCTAGCTTAATGGCCGACGGTGACACCGTAGCGTAATTGCAATGGGAATTGTCGTTTTCCACTTTAATTTGGCCGCGACGCCTTGTGATTAGGGTTGCCAAATAAAAACACAAATCAAACTTATTGGTTGTGTATGTTGTTGCACCGCTTTGGTTCCTCGGTCCTTATTATGCTGTTGCTACCGTCTAAAACGTACGTCATAATATTTCTACCTAACTATAATCGCACGAAATGTTTACCTGAGACTTAATTCGCGTGTAAATTATTGTCATAAATGGTCACAGCGCTAAATAACCAAAATCGCATAGTGAACATAGTTAACCCAAAAAGTATATATTTTCCGAACTCTGATCAAATTTGAGCGCCGCCCACACCTATTCTGAGGCGACGAATAATGAATGATGACGAAATAATGAAGGTTTTTACCTCTGAAAACCTTTTCACACTACTATTTACTAAACTATGTCTCAGTCCAATTGTTTGATTAATTTCCAATATTTTATAGCAAAAATTCTTAATTTCCCTAAAAAAACCTAAAACAAAATAGAAAAAAAAACTAGCAACCCTATCTGACTGATAAATAGCTAGTGGAGAAGCACATTTGTAGTTTTGCAAAGTACGCGACATCTCGTAGGAATAAACGGTATGTTTAAGAGCTCGTGAGTTTAGCTTACAAAGTTTTTTAACTTTAACGTCAATAACGACACATCTTGTATATTAACTTAACATGCGGTGTGACAGTTTCCCGAATGCTGGAAGAGCTATATTAATCGCACATATTATAGAGTTCCGTACTTCAAAAGGAAAAAAGGAAACCCTTATAGAATCACTTCTTTGTCCGTCTATCGTAAATACTCTTTTTCTCAGGAACGCGTGAAGGTATCAAGTTGAATTATGACTAATTATTTCAATCAAAATATCAAAATACGGCCATTTATGTCGCAATATTTTGATACTTGCATATACTCGTAAATAAAAACTTACACAATAGGGTACTTGTGAAAACTTCTTTAGGCGCGTTGGGCATTTTTTGAGATGAGAAAAAAACGTGAAACTCGCGACACTGTTACCGTTACCGACACCGTTCCTGACGACTTAAAGAATACACACGTAATTGTTCTAGGTTTCACTTCTGTCGGCACTTCCGGAGTGCCATTTTTTTAATGTTATTTGTGGGGAAACAGGCTTACGGCCCACCAATTGGTAGCGATCAACGTCACCTATTGACACCGGCAACACCCGGGGTATTGTCGATGTGTTCCCGACCCTGTACAAACCTCTTTACATTTCTCTAGAAGCTTACCATGTCGTAGCCTAACGGGAAAACCTCATATGGTACTTTTCGTTGATCTAGAATCATGAATCATTTATGAATTAGTTTAGACATTTACTTGCACTTATGTTTAAATGTTTAATTTAAGTGCCTAATAATAATTTGAACGGTTTAATTTACTTACTTGGCCTGATGTACCGATTTTTATTCCGAATATTATTATTAAGACATGTATTGTAATTAGTATAAATGCCATGGTCGTTCGAGTGACACAAATAAATAAATATAATTTGGCAAGAAGCAAGGTTTCACAGCACAAGTAAAGAAAAAAATCCGAAAATCATTTATTTGTAGGTAATATCAATTTTTTTTGATGATATACCAGCTAAAAAAAAATAAAAAAAAACGTGTGGGTGTGCAAGTCAGAGTCGCACTTGCCCGGGTTTACCAATTTTTATAACGATGCATTATTCATTTTTTCTGCTTACATGTAAATATACACTTTCAGCTTAGATAGTATTTATAGCTTAGGGAGTAAGTACATATACCCTATGAGGGCACTGCAAGTTGGGTTTACCCCTTTACAAAAAGTACAACAATTAAACATATAATTAAACATGTCAAATCAAATAAATTTAAATTAGTTTATGCGGTATATGTCAAATAATACAATAGAAGAACAGGTTAATTAGGCATAGGTTTTGTCCAACTTAGGCTTGGTCTATATAATTGCAGGTTTATGGCTAAAATAACCGTAAAACGGTGTCCAAATAAACCTGGCCAGACTGAGGTACTAGATTTTTACTGTCTGTATCTAACGTGAATAAATTTTCGTTTTATAGTGTGCCATAGTGAATAAATTAAAAATAAACACCTAGCTAAGCAATGCTAGAGCCCTATCACTTAACGTTAAATTAAAAATAGTGTACACACGGCTACACATCAAGCTATACATTTCCAGTCTATACTGACCTCTCATTGTACAGAAAACCTACACAATGCGAGGTCAGTTTATACTGGAAATGTATAACTTGAGTTGTAGCCGTGTGTACATAAATAACATTTAAATAAGATCTCTATCTTCAAAGGTTTGCTGGAAAACTCTGGTTAGGGTTAAGCTCGCCATTGTACATGCCCTCTTTTTGTCAGCTTTTTGTTTGTAATCTATTTGTGTACTAATAAAAAACAAAGAAAGACAAGTAACAGACGGTCAGACGGACAAGAGAGTGATCTTATAAGGATTCCTTTTTTACCTTTTGAGGTACGGACCCTAAAAAGGAAGAGGTTCTTAATTCGACTATATTTTTCAGTGTGAATATTCCAGGTAACTTTGAAGTAGGTTATTAGATTTTTGTAAAAATTATATTATTTTATATATTTTTATCTTTTTATTTGGTCTGGCCGTGGAGGAGTAGAGGAGGCGCATGCGACTACCTGTCGACATACCGCGATATCGCGATAGCGGCGAACGGAGCGATTTATCGCCCCTTCACCTACATAGACACAGTATGGAAAGAACAGCCGGTACACCCTCGATAGTTTAATAGTATACCTATTCATTTGTAAAAAACAGAATATATTAATTCATGACACATAGGTTCACAGACACTAATAAAATGACAAGCAAACATAGAAAGTTTGTGATCATTAATCGGTCACCACTAAGGATGTGCTGCAGAAGCAAGGTAGCTGTTGCAGCACCTCTTTGTAGGTGTAGGTACGCACTTTTTTTAGAAATCCGACATTCTATTTTTGAAAATACTGGGATGTCATATTTGCAAAATTATTTCTTTATTTTACGAGAACTAAAGCTAATGTTTAGGAATTAAGCATTTCTTGTTGATGATGTTGATAAGTCATGTCGTGTTAAATAATTTTTGTAATTGATTTACTTTTCAATTTATTACTAATGAATGAAATACTTTCACCACCGGATAAGCAACGGATATTTTTTTGGAATAAATAAAAATATGATATGAAAAACAGTATACTAACTGTAACAATTTGTGCTGTGACTAAAAGTCCACGTGTACGTGTGCTCGCACCTTTATGCGAGATTTTATTGTACGGGACTGTGATGGAAATTCATAAATTTCAGAGTGAATGTGCATTTTACAGTTTTCCATTCTGCAGAACTCTGAACAAGGTGCTTTCAAATATGTAGGTTAGTCTGAAGGGGGTCATTGCTCTCGCTTACAAAAACAAAGTTTGACCTACGACTTTTTTGAAATTTGTTTTTGTTGTTGTTATTGAAAAATGTTTGTTATTGAAGAAATACTTAGTATCTGCTGTTTTTTGGGCATTTTTACAGTGTACGTCCAACGTAATTACAAACATTACGATCCAAATGTTACCACATTTATTCGGAAGTATCCTGTATATATGCTAGTACCGACGTTCTGTGCATTTCCGGTTTGGAAAATAGGTGAGATTTCATAATTTATCTAGAAAGCTTTGATTTTCAAAGAAAACTTAGGAAATCTTATACTTATTATCATGATTTGAAAAATCTAATTTATGAAAGATATTGCGTTATATTCTTAGACAAAGCAATTTGTCATTTTTGTATGGCTCTAAAATAAAAGAAGAAGAAGAAGAAAAATATACATCACAAAATTAGAGACACAGCCGCTCTTATTGCTGCGATTTTTTCCAGGTAAATACTTAATAAATTCTATAACCTTTGGTTGGATAAACTTATAATAAGATTTTTCGATTTTTAAATACTCAAAATAAACTAGTCGTAAAGTAAATCTAAGAAAAAAAACAAAATTTGAATCGTCACGTAATTTTCTAGCTATCGAGTAAAATGTCGTATGTGTCTTATCTCGTATGACTTATCCATACTATATGATAAATTTGAAAAGAACCCTTTGTCTGTTTGTTACATTTTCACGAGTAAAGGGCTGGACTGATTTCGAAGAAATGTTATATATTGTGATCTGGATTGAGTCAGGCTACTTTTTATTGAGAAACCACGCGTGCGCAAGTTGTAAATAAATTACTGATGTTACAACAACGAAAATTTACCGTAAAACATTAAATTGGTGATCTAGCTTTCGAGTAAAATGTCATATCTATCTGCGGTGAATCTGCTTACTTGCCTTTGAAATCTTGGCTGACTACGCCAATTCAACAGACTAGGGAAGGGGCGTATTTACGCGACTAAGTTTTTATACCAGGTATTTACTAGCGAGTACGCAGACTAGGTGCGACCCGAAATACTCGCAAGACTTTGAAAGTATTTGACAGTTGACGTGGCGGCTAGGTTCGCGTTGATAAAATCAATTTACCAAGACTGTTTATTTTGCCCCTTAATCAAGAATGCACGGATTAATTTAAAATATGTTAGTAGTTTGGCTTGCAAATATTTTTTCTACAAACTTAATCGTGCACCTTTTTCGTATAATGACAGAGATCTATTTCTTTCGCAAGTATTTTAGTTTATAATCGAGGCCCAGCGGGATCCCCCGTCCTGAGCTTTGCGCCATCATACTTTTCACAACAAATAGGGCTATTAAGATAATTTATTTCCAAAAAGAAAGAGTACAATTTAACTCTGTAACTTATATACTACTTGCTGTTGCCCGCGACCTCGTACGCGTTACACTACTAAATGTGTAGGTATCCTAGAAATAAAGCTAAGCTCGCTGTTGCAGCTTGACTTGACACCGCATATTTTTCCTATGAGAACTGATTTATGGGATAATAGGTAGTATATATGGTAATCCAGGTTATAATCTACGTATATAACAAATTTCATCGAAATCGGTTCAGCCGTTATGACGTGATTGAGTACCAAACAAACAAATAAACAAACATCCAAACTTTCACATTTATACCTAATATTATGTGATTTTATCAACTATAAACCTGTAAATATAATATAATCTACATGATGAAAATTTGTTGCTAGTAGGATGTTATTTTATAAAAAGAATAAATACATAACCGTACCCTCTGTGCTAGATTTAACTGTGTTACAGCAGGGTACACGCTTCAACCTCCTATATGGGAACATAATATAAAATGATGTTTCAAGACTGTGCAGAATATACTTGAAAGTATTTTAAACGCTGGATTTTGGAGCTGGTTATAAAAAGATGGACTACTTGGAAGCCCTAGTACTCGATTTTGCAAGTACGACCCATCCCTAACAGACAAGCGTTCTCAGCCAAACCGTCTAGGTAGCAGGCTTTGCTGTGACGTCGGCATCGAACGAATAAATATGAAGTTAAACCGTTTTTTATCTGGCAACCTTCCAGCGCCGATTCAATATGCGTCTACCGTCCATTGTTGCATAAACACGACCAATTTTTAGAGATTATTCTATTTGGCTTAACGGTGGCTCCACTTTATAAAGGGTGAAAGAATCGTCATTAGCACGCACTTTAACTGTTTACTCTCTCGCTTCATATACTACAATTACTTATACTAAATACTCTAGTTATAACTCATAGTTAAATACAATGGACGGTCTTATCGATAAGCAATTTCTTGCAGGCAACCTTTGGATGGAGAGAACTTTTGTTACTTCAGTATTAAACATTTATTTTGTATGAAACACATGTTTATGTGGATCCTTTGTAAACGGTATTTCCTTTCGTCTTATAAAAATGATATATAAAAGTTCAATATCGTTAACTTTGGTGAATATTTTCACTTCCGTTTTCTGGAGTAGTATGTTTACACCCGGTATAGCAATATTAAACAATAAGGATGGTGTTATGCAGAAAAGTTTTATAACATGTTTTATAACTTAGTTTCGCCTTTAGCCATAAATAGAGTCGTTGTGGCCTGCAATCATGATGAAAATAGATTGACGTACACAATATGATTATAGCTCACTTCCACGAATGCTAGAAACTGGAAAGGTTATAAATATGTTACTTAACAGTTATACAAAACTTATGAATTAAAATTCAGTACATTTCTATTTGTTGCTGGGGTTATTTTATGTGTATTGCAGTACCTTCCAGTCTAAAATCTTGCAGTTCACTCATACGACGTTTCAAAATAATCCCTATGCCGCTTAGTAATTAAGTAATGACAGTACTAAAATAGTGTCATGAGTGCCAAGATTCTATGTAATTGTAGTATTTTAGGGCTAACTAAAACGATATTTATAAGAATACTAGCTGTTGCCCGCGACTTCGTACGCGTTACACTCCTAAATGTGTAGGTTACCTATAAATAAAGTTAAACTTGCTGTTGCAACTTGACTTGACACCCTATTTTTATTCCATGGGAACTGATTTATGGGATAAAAGGTAGCATATGTGATAATTCAGGTTATAATCTACGTATATACCAAATTTCATCGAAATCTGTTACGACGTGATTCAGTAACAAACAAACAAATAAATAAATAAACAAACATCCAAACTTTCACATTTAAATAAATAAATATAATTAAATATGGCTGGACATTTCACACAGCGCTATCTAACCCCAAACTAAGCAGAGCTTGTACTATGCGAACCAGATAACTGATAGAATACTTATATACCTACTTTTTTTTGTAAATATATACTTAATATATAGAAAAAATCCAGACCCGGAACAAATATCTGTAGATCATACAAACATTTGTTCCGCGGCGGGAATCGAACCCGCAACCTCCTGCATCTCCGACAGCTATTCGCCCACTGCGCCACGAAGGTCGTCATGTTTTTATGACAATATTATAATCTTTCATAAAAAATAGTAATAATGATAATTAAAGGTACCTATAGTTTTAAGGATACGTATTTTATCCAGCTAGAACTGAAACTTGCTGATGGCCGGTTCCTATAAACGTAGTTATCCACCAACGACACGTTTCTCGTCTAAAAAGTGAAGTTTTACCACTTTTCAAGGAGAAACATATTGTTATCGTAAACCGATGTTTATAGGGACCAGCCATAAGAGGATAAATAATTTTAATAGAGCTAACAGAAGCAAAGACTAAATACAAATATCTTTATTGCATAATATAGGTAGGTAGATACAAGGTGTTTGGTACAACCCACTGCGCCACGGAGCTCGTCAAATTTATAATACATTTGTATTACATTTCACACAGCTCTATCTAGTCCCAAACTAAGCAGAGCTTGTACTATGGGAACCAGATAACTGATAAAATACTTATATACTTTTTTTTTGTAAATATATACTTATAATATATAGAAAAACACCCAGACACGGAACAAATATCTGTAGATCATACAAACATTTGTTCCACGGCGGGAATCGAACCCGCTACCTCCTGCGTCTCAGCCGGCTATACGCCCACTGTGCCACGGAGGCCGTCGTCATATCGAAATATCGTCATTATGCGAATTATATACTTTTACTTAATTACATAGGCATTGCTCTTTTAAGTCCTAGAAACAGACAAGAATTTCTACATATTATCTTACACACTAATTAGGTTTTAAGGATTTCAGCTGCTATAAATGTGCTTTATCAAAAGATTTTCGTAGTAAAAGATAGAATTTACTAAATTGCTTAGGGCGACTTGCGCTAGGATTCATAAACGTATTTAGTGGCTGAATATGATTTTGAGAGTTGTCAAATCATACAAATACGTCAAATTTAAAGATGTTTAGTCGCTAAAAACGTTTAGGGATCGTTGCGCCCGCCGGGCTTCATCAACATTAAACTAAACATTCAAATTCAAATTTATTTATTTGGAACATAAATAAAGTACAATATACAAATGAAAACGTTGACAACTGCAAAAGTTAAGAAAAACTGAGTAGCAGTAAGTTAAGTAGAGTGAGTAACATTAAACCAGCCAATACGTTTTTTTTCTTCCAAATCAGTATCTCAAGTGGATTCTTAGATTCACAGCTCTTTATCCAAAGTGGGATAGACCCACTACTTTACAAGCCTTTGAACTATACTTTCTCGTGGAAGAGACAGCGCGGTTCCTTTGTACGGCTTTGTCCGTAAGCTCACGTTACTCGCCCGAGGCGAATAATCGGATCTCGGGCGAAAATCGCAAAAACCCTCATTCCAAACCATCCTTGAAATCGGCGAACGTATGAAATTCCACTCCATCGTTGATTGTTATTCTAGATATCGAATTTTCATTACCAGCTGGAGTTTATTCGTTATATCCAAATCATTCCCGAACTCCGTGGCGCAGCGGGCGAATAGTCAGCTGAGACGCAGGAGGTAGCGGGTTCGATTCCCGCCGCGGAACAAATGTTTGCATGATCTACAGATATTTGTTCCGGGTCTGGATGTTTTTCTATATATTATAAGTATGTATTTTCAAAAAAAAGGTATATAAGTATTCTATCAGTTATCTGGTTCCCATAGTACAAGCTCTGCTTAGTTTGGGGCTAGATAGCGCTGTGTGAAATGTCCAGCAATATTTATATTTATTTATTTTAATATAATAGTGAGCTTTTATGTTACGGTTTAAACTAGTTGACCCAACAGCCCGGTTTCGTACTGATTTTTATCTAAATAAAATATATCTAGCACTCGGGGAAAGTGTAGCATCAATCAGTGAAAGAATTTTTAAAATCGGTTTAGTCCTTTTTGAGATTACCTCCTACATATGTACATACAACTAACTTTACCTCATTATAATATTAGTATAGAAAACAAAATGTAGAGTTATTCAACTTATCTTTACTAATATTATAAATTCGAAATTAACTTTGTTAAGTTTTCACGACTAAACGGCTAGACCGATTTCGATAAAATTTGGTATAGATTTGGTATAGATGAAATAGATTGTGACCGGGATTCAGACATAAGCTACTTTTAACCCGACTGCAGAAAAAATGGGTAATGTTTTTATTGACAAACCATACGTGCGAATCCGCGGGCGGGTCAGCTCAGCTAGTATAATAAAAATCCGATATATATATAAATATATATAAACTTTTTTTTAATTGTTATAGATCATCGATTAACTACACTTGCCTACTAATACCAGACGTGATGGTATATGATGGTGTGGTCGTAGATGAAACACGCTCGAGATTATATTGGTTTAATTTTAGAGCTAGTGCACGTACACCTAGGTTTATTTATGAAAGTAGTTCCGACATTTAAAATTAAATAATTATCCAATATACTGTGTGGCATTTAAAAGCACAGTTTTATTTAAACTGACTGTTTAAATTCAATTTAACCGCATTATTGGCAAAAAGATAGCTAATGGTCAGCTGACGCTAATATTACCATAACGCGGTCATTAAGCGGTTTAAAATGATACCTCTACGGCCTGTGATCCCTTGATAAACTACCTGGTACTTAGTAAAAAGGCTTTGGCTAGACTAAATTAAGGCTTTCAGTAGAAGTGTAACGAAGTTATATCTATTTTGAGCGAAATTGTAATTTCCATAGAACTGGAAACGTGGATCTCACTTCCGGCATATGTTTTTCTGGACCAATATAATCTCGGAGTCTTCAAGTCCAGAGTGAATAGGTTCTCTCTAGGAATGAGTGCTCCATCTTCGATCTCACCATCACTTACCATCAGGTGAGGTAGTGGTCAAGCGCTTTACTATAATCAATAATAAAAAAAAACCTCCATGATGAATTTGATCGACTGGCCAGAATCGTCGTCTGTCCGTTGCATATTGGTCTAATCATCCAATCTACATTATCATAACGAGATAAAGTTTATGGTTTGTAAAATCAAAATTCATTACAATCACGAGGATCACTTTGAAACGTAATGTTTCTGCCTGTTCCTCCGCGACCATCCAGGAAAGAAAGGCAAGAAAGCAAGGCTAGTTGTTCTTTTTAGTGTTTCTTTTAGAATACACAACGAAAATAAATTACGTCTAATTGTAATAGTTTTGAACGAGTTGGAGCAATTTCAATCCCAAGCTTCTCTATCATCTAAATAATCCGATATGTTATAGTAGGCTTTTTTATAAAGATTGTTTTTACAGACAGAGGAAAGTGGCGAGTTCTTGAATCAGAGACCATGATTAACATTGGGTCCCTGCGCAAATGGAGTAAGTATGAAATCACAATATTTGTAAATCAAGTCGAAGAAAAACGCACAGCTTTTTTTTTTTTTTTATAAATTATAAGCTAGCGTTTGACCACTATCTCGCCTGATGGTAAGCGATGATGCAGTCTACGATGGTACACGCTTGCCTAGAAGAAACCTATTCACTCGTGACTTGAAGATCCCTAGGTTATAGTTATCAGGAAACACAGACTCAGGCAAGGCGTTCCACTCCTTGGCGGTGCGCATAATAAAAGGTGGAAGAGTACCGCTTTGTGCGTATGGGAGGTATGTCTACCATGTAGCGGTGGCGCATCGCGGAGCGTCTGGTAGTCCGATCATAGAATGGGGATGGTGGGATCAGGTTGAAAAGCTCCGCAGCGCACTCTCAGAAATGTATCCGATAAAAAACCGAGAGGCTTGCAACCTTTCGACGATGCTCGAGGCTGTGGAGCCTTGCTTTTGCTAACTCGTCATTGCAAATGAGCTTCTTGGCTCTTCTCTCAATTGAATCTAGAGCCTCTAGCTGGTACTTCGCTGATCCGTCCCAGAGGTGAGAACAATACTCCAGATATGATCGGACTTGTGCTTGGTATAAGTTGAGCAACTGTCCCGGTGTGAAGTATTGCCTCACCTTTGCAAGTACGAGGCATGCCTTTTAAGTTCTGTCGTTTCCATATTTTCCGGCAATTTTGAATTTGGAACTGTTCTATATTCGAATGTGTTTACATTTTGAATCTCAAAACAGTTGAAAGTATTAGGATGAATGCTATTGTTTAGTCACAGTTTCGATTTGAATCTGTCAGGTCACGTACGAAAATGAATCTTTCTAAGGAAAATGTTCGTGCAATAATTTTCTACAACTTTAGAAGAGGCCTGACACGGCTTCAGTGTTTAGAAGAGCTAACATCTGTGTTCAGTGATGTAGCCCCATGTCTGCGGACTGTCGAACGCTGGTATTTAGAATTCCAGCGTGGACATACTAGTGTTAGTGACAGATTTCGCGAAGGACGCCCAAAATCCGCCTTCACTGAAGATAACATCATTGCTGTGAGACAACTAATTCTCGGAGATCGTCATGTGACGTATCGAGAGATAGAGGCTCTATTAGGCATCTCAGGGACAACCATTCAGAAGATCTTGCATGAAGCGCTTGGTGTGAGAAAGCTAGTTTGCCGTTGGATACCGCATCTGCTTTCCGACGATCACAAGGCGGCCCGCGTCAGATGGTGTAAGAAAACTCTGCAAAGGTTCAACCGAGGGGAGTCAAATCACGTCTACGACATCATAAGTGGTGACGAATCTTGGATCTATGCCTACGATCCTGATACCAAACAACAATCTACAATCTGGGTCTTTCAAGACGAGCCAAAGCCGACTAAAGTTGTTCGCTCTCGAAGCACTTCAAAGAAGATGGTGGCCACGTTCGTTGGAAAAACCGGCCATGTTGCGACTATTGCACTTGAAGATCGTAGAACGGTTAACGCAGAGTGGTATACTACAGTTTGTTTAACCACAAGTCATCGCCGAACTTCGAAAATCTAACTCAAAGCGACGCATCATCCTGCACCACGACAACGCAAGCTCACACAGCGCTCGTCAAACGATTGAGTATTTGAAGCAGGAAAAAGTAGAAATTCTTGACCATCCTGCCTCCTGTCCTCCTGAAGTCCTGACCTAAGCCCTAACGATTTCTTTACATTTCCTAAAATTAAGAAAAGTCTTCGTGGTCAAAGGTTCCAGTCCGGTGAAGAAGCAGTCGACGCTTTCAAGACAGCCATTTTGAACACCCCACTTTAGAGTGGAATAAATGTTATAATAACTGGTTTGAGCGAATGGAAAAGTGTTTTAAGCTACGTTGTGAATACTTTGAAAAACAATAAAAAGTACTATAAGGTTCTAGATGTGTTTTTTTCTTCAAACGACAAAACTTAAAAGGCATGCCTCGTATTCCAAGCTTCTTAGCGGCCAGCTGGGCTTTCGACTCAATGTATGAGCCAAAATTGAGAGTGGGTGTTAATGAGATACCAAGAAGCTCGAGGTGGTTAGAAATCGGCACGGGTACATTAGGGAAAGTAGGAGCCAGATGAAATGGGCTCCGTTTCGCAGAAAACAGGCACGCCTGGGTTTTATTAGCATTAAACTTAACCAAGTTGGCATCGCCCCAGTCGGAGACCGCCTTTAAGGACAAGTTTAAGCGCTCAACCATGGCCTCTCTGTGAGACTGAATCTGCGCCCCACTGGCTCGTGCAGTAGATGTGTAACTCTCCGCAACTGTGCTGTCGTCCGCATACCCAAAGGTTCCAGGCTTTAGCAGATCGTTGATATGCAGCAAGAAGAGAGTTGCAGAGAGTACCGACCCTTGAGGGACTCTGGCGTTAATCGCCAATTGATCGGACGAGCAGCCATCAACGACGACTCGTATCGATCGGTCTCTCAAAAAGTCCGAGATCCAAACACAAAGACCAGTGGGTAGTGGGAGCTTGGTGCTAATGAAGTTGTGAGTAAGTCAGCTAGTAATAAATAATTCATTACTAAATACATATAGGTGCAATATTTTATTTGCTAGAATACACAAAAATTACGATAAAAAGTCTTAAATGTATGCTTGTCAATGTATTCAACCTGCATACAGGCGTACAGATATTTGTCAGTAGGTATTTATTTAGCAATAAATAAATAAATATCGCTGGACATTTCACACAGCGCTATCTACATTTTTTTTGTCTAAAAGCCACATCGTCGGTGTTTTATTTATAGAACGAAGCGAGATCTCCAAATCAACTTGGGCAAATCGGCGTTGTATGTCTGTATGTATGTTTGTCTGAGGATAACTATCGAAGCGGTGATCCAATCATCGTGAAATTTGATGTAGTAAAATTCATGTATTTGATGTAGTGATGGCACATTCCTGGTGTGAATAAATGAGCCTAACAATTTGGGGGGGGGGTTGTTGGGATGTTGGGCTTCAAGAGGGGTAAAAAATAACCCTAATAACCCTGTAATTTGAATGAAACTGTAAGTCAAGTAATTTGGTAATGAGTTTCTTGGCACTATTTGATAGTCAAAGTTACAAATAATATATTTTTTGTTTTTATGTGGGACTCGCGAGATTTCAGTTCGAGGCGAACCACTTTACTTTTACTGTGAGTACGAGTCAAGTAAGGATCTTTGGTAGCGAAATCTATGTATCGATACAAAAAAACTGTCTTTAAACGCCAAAACAAACTGTGAATTTTATGCGCCTACAAGACAAATTAAAAGCGACGCCCCATAAAAACCTATTTCAAAACATAATCTTTACAAAATCTGTGAACCCTATAACACGCCTAGGAGATTTATGTCGCAATTAACCTTTTATCAGTTTGAAAATTTAATAAACCAGTGACAAGCCAACCGTGACACGGGGACGTAAAGGTCAAACTCTTGTTTCCGAAATAGCTGTAATCCTGAAGTGATGAGGCGTATGTACTGCAATATCTTTTGTATATCTAAAGTTGTACACATAAAGTTCACCATAGTAATATAATTTCTAAGATCTTTTAAAAACCATCTCAAAAATGTCCGAGCCGGCAGGAACTTGAACCCGCAATCTTCCTCTTGAGCCGTAAAATCAATCATCTCACTATCACTGACATTTCAAGCCCGACGACAAGTGGGACAGTGGCACAATTGGCGCATCCTCGTATCGAGCAATAAGATGCGGGTTCAAGTCCGGTCGGACTCGGAAATTATGGAAATGGTTTTCAAAATTTTGTGTTTTTCCGTAAGTGTCGGATAACACTTTAAAAATATAAATACTAATATTACAAATGCGAAAGTTAGGATGTTTGTTTGTCAACATCCTAACTTCGTGGTGATTGTCATTTCAGTTCATCAGTTCGTGATTGATAATAATGAAATTTTTGGTGAAATAAGACCGGCGAGATTTCAATTCACGTCTCGCCTCGCTGCGCCGGTGGAAAAGTACCTTGACACTTAAAAAGATTAAGCACTAAGCAGATCATCCTCGAGGAACATAATCTCGTAAGGGTACAACGTAATAAATAATAGCTAAATTAAGACATATTTCCAAGAAAATTGCTCAAGAAACAAGTACAATATTTTCTTTTTCGGCCCTATATAAATACTTCGGGGTAAATAATTAGTTTAGTTGAACTTCGAGACTTTGGGAGCATTGAACTTGATATCTATAGTACTTATTAGTACATAAGTTCCCGATCCCGCTAGATCAGAACAATAAGTGGAACCTAAAAATTTCCTGGGAGCCGTTGGGTGTCCGTCCAAGACCTTTCGCTCTATGCTATCTATATATATATATATAAATCTATGCGGGGCCCTTGTTTAGCGGTGGTATTGTAGTGGAGATCACAGGTAATCGATATTTAGGTCCACATCAGTTGATCAGAAGATTGTGGTTTTGAAGATACCCTACGGAACACCCACATAACCGTAAAACAGTTTTTTAAAATTCGGTTAACAGTGTGCAAAAAATATATTTTTAGATGTGCTTAAAACGTGCTTTTGTAACGTTTTAGAAGGATCGCTGCTTTCGACACCCACATACACTGATTTTGCAGTTAAGACTCTAAAGTTAACGTTAATCTCATCAAATTTTGTAAACATAATTGTAACTTTTATCAAAATTAATTGTTAAACTAGAGGTATATTTTGATAATTACAAACTGGGGGTCTTCAAGACGCGAGTGAACATGTTTTTTCTAATCAAGTGTTGTCCTTCGTTGATTGTATCATCACTTACCATCAGACAAGATCTTGTCAAAACACGAGCATCACACTAATATTATAAATGTGAAAGTTTGGATGTTTGTTTATTTATTTCTTACTTTGTTTATTTGTTACTCAATCACGTCGTAACGGCTGAACCGATTTCGAGGAAATTTGGTATATAACCTAACCTAACCTGGATTACCACATAGGCTACCTTTTATCTCATAAATCAGGTCCCATGGGATAAAAATGGAGTGTCAAGTTGCAACAGCGAGGAGTTTAGCTTCTATTAAGTTCTATTTCTTTAAGTGTCGTCTATCTTACCTGTTTATATATTGCCTATACATCTTCTACCTTACTTGCGGAAACTTTTAATTGGCCTTCTTGTAATAAGTAGCATTTACTGTTGTTTATTTCCTACTCAAATACCTTTTCTGTAACCTAGCTGTAAGTTTTCCAAAAATTCAAAAAAATAAAATAAAATAAAATTTATTTCTAGGTTACCTACACTTAGTATTTTTCAAACTTTCGGGATCACTGTACATAATTATTGATTAAAACGGGTACTTATCGCGTATGTACCTTTTTTAACGACGGCAGTCGACCCGTAACCACGCCTGTTGCAACACAGCCAAAACGTCGGGATATTAAATAAAAAGGTACATACGCGATAAATACCCGTTTTACCTACACTTTTAGTAGTGTAACGCGTTAGTTAAATATAATAAAATCAAGACCGTTCAAGTACGAGTAGGACTCGCGCGCCGAGGGTTTCGAACCTACATAGGTTTATTTATATCTAAAAAACTGTTCTTGATAGATCCAAGTAGTTTGTACAATCATCTCCCAAAGAGTGTGCTAGATGCTCCTCCTAGTTTAAATTTATTTAAGTTGAAATTGAAAAGGCTATTAATAGAAAAAGCATACTGTAGTGTGAATGATTACCTATGAGCCGATGACAATTTTGAATTACCCTTTATAATTAATTTTTTTTGTTTATGTTTAAGTTTGACAAATTTTATTAATACTTTTTTGTTGTTTTAAATTTTATATGAGGTAAGAGCTGCAAAAATTATGATTATTATAAATAAATAACGTACTTAATAATAAAATTAACATGTAAAGCTTTGACATTGCATGCGTTAGCGCTGAATATGGCTGTACCTACACAAATCTGTACCTACACCTTGTTTGTTATCCATATTACGCAATAAACACAATTTGATATGATTTGATACTTCGTTATAATTTTCTTGTAATCTTTGCATATATATCTATCAATCATATTAATTTCAGAATTTTTACGGACGGACGGATGGAAGGACAGACAAAATCGCACCTTAAGGGTTTCGTTTTTACCATTTTGTTTTGGAACCCTAAAAATATGGTACAGTAATTAGACCGCAATGAATCTAACACATTCGATACTTCCCATGAGTCGCAGTGAAATCAGCGTGCATAGACAGGTTTCGTCAGTACTGGTTAGCGATTCCCAGAAGCGCGTAAAAGCGGAACACGCTGTGATTGCGCCGCCCTATAATAGACATGTCTCGCATAATATAATACTAAGCGGTTTTGCTTTAATGAGGCCTAGTTTTACTGTTAGAGTTTGAATTTATAACGGTAGGTTATACATTTTTGTAATGCACTTGACCGTATCAAGTGCCTTACAAAACTGTATAATGATTTTGATACCGTTCAAGATAAAATAATACTACCTCAATAATTATGACATTGCTATTATAATTATAATGGTATCTACTAATTAAACTCGACATTGCATGCGTAAAACGCTGAATATAGCTGCACTATACTAAACACGTTATACCTACCCATATTATGAAATAAATACATTTGTATTTGAAAATATCTTCATTTATAAATGAAAACGATGACTAATAATGCACGTCGAGATTTTACCACCGCACTTCTCGACCACGGAATAAAGCTCATCCACATATCGTCGACAATTGGGTATCGCGCACCAAACGCTTCACGCGATCTTTTCTACCCCATACTTGCAAGTTGTGGAATGAGCTACCATCTGAGGCTTTCCCGTTAGGCTACGCCATAGTACGCTTCAAGACAAAGAGGTTTCTACAGGGTAGGGAACGCATCGACAATACCCCGGGTATTGCCGGTGTCAATAGGCGACGGTGATCTCTCACCATTAGGTGGGCCGTAAGCCTGTTTCCCCACAAATAACATTAAGAAAAAGAAACTTGTAAATATTTGGTAGAGTTAATTAAGAGGACCAATTCCAGTAATTGAATCTATCTTATTCAAGTTGCGAATATATAAATAAATATTTCTGGACATTTCACACAGCGCTATCTAGCCTCAAATTAAGCAGAGCTTGTACTATTAGAACCAGATAACTGATATAATACTTATATACTTCTTTTTTTTGTAAATACATACTTATATTATATAGAAAAACATCCAGACCCGAAACAAATATTTGTAGATCATGCAAACATTTGTTCCGCGGCGGGAATCGAACCCGGAACCTCCTGCGTCACAGCCGGCTATTAGCCCACTGCACCACAGAGGTCGTCAAAAAAATTGAATTTGAATGTCTGTCAACGCATTTATCGACACTAAGAAGTTATAAAATAACTTAAAAAATGCTTAAATTTGCGAAATGCATAACATGTGCGGTACATAAAAACGCAGTTAAAAGATATAAATTATTAAAAAATTATATTATTAAATTATTAAGATTAAAATAGCTATAGGTACTATAAATTGTTATGCGATTGAAAATTTACTTGAAGTTGATATTTTTTAAAGATAACATTCCCAAATATGTCAATTTTATTAGTAGATTAAGAACTATAGAAAGTCTAGCGTTAGCGTTTCTGTTTGTCACGAAAGGATAAGTATTGAAGTGTTCCAATAGAAAATTGTGAAGCTATCTCCCCTTTAATCCACTCCTGGCATAAAATTGTCACTTCATTCCCCTTTAAAAACTTAATCAACTACAGTAAAATTGGATTGGAGACGAAACAGGCCAGGCCTGCCCATACAGCCCCCTTATTCCATATATCAAATGACAATGATGAACGAAATGGTGATCACCAGTAACGTCTAAAGGTATTTAAAAACTAAACTAAATCGAGACTCAAACTTAGATTTGAATGGAGTTTTCAATTAAAATATAATAAAACATGCATATTTGTATTGTTTTGAAGCACAAAAGTTAGTTCAACTTCCTTATTCTTAATTTTACAAGTATTTGCAAGCTTTTATGTGTTGAATGGTAACTACCATGTAAAAGGTGTTAATAGCAATACCTTCTTACTAGTGGGATATCTTTACAGGTACTGAGTGAGAGATCTCAAGATCTAACTTGGGGACTAATAAAGTGATAAACAAGTAAATTTTTAACAAAAATATAACCCTATTTGTACTAAAAACGTTCAGTTTACCCGTGATCATGGCGCATGCAACTGCGTTGAAATATCGGGACACTCAAGAACTCACAAATCATGGTAAATATCCCGTTTTTAGTACAAATAGTGTTAATAACCATGATAGTTTCAAAAGTTAAAAATATAACCGATGTGAAATAACAGTAAAACAAAACTACCAAATTTGATGAAATTTCCATGGGATCAATCTAAAAGTATATGTAGCGAATAGGGGCGTGGATTGGTGTTTTAATCGTAAATTAAACAACTTTTAGAAGTAGACACAAGCATGTTTTTACGTATCGGTTTAACTGCCAACTGAATGTGTCGTCTGCGCGCAACGGAGGGTAGATCTGGGCTTTATTTATAGAAATAAATGTAAGTTTTTTTACATATACTTACGTTATAAATATTGATTTACATTTTTGTTGCAGGTTCGCGAGGCACGTCGTCTACATTATATATCCTATCAAATAAAAAACTAATTTTCCAAATCGGTTGATATATAACGGAGTTCTGAGCTAACAAACATAACATAAAAATTAAACAAATTTAAGATTTATATGGTTTTCTCATGCATGGCATTGTCAGAACTGGACCAAACTGAAATGGGACCAAGGAAGCACCAGCTTTCAAATAAAAAAAGAATCATCAAAATCGGTTCACCCAGTCGAAAGTTCTGTTGTAACAAATGTAAAAAAAAATAGAGTCGAATTGAGAACCTCCTCCTTTTTTGAAGTCGATCAAAAAAGTACGCCATAGAAGGAGATTGGTGAGACTTTGACCCAGCCCTGTAGCAGATTAGGTTACTAAAATACTTAGCTTACCTGATCATAACTTATTCAAAAGGTTTATTTTCACGGAACGCCACGTAAGTATAATTGGCGACAAACTGGCATTGCCCACGCTGCCCGCACAGGCACCATGGTTCGCCTATACAGCGCAACCTGCTTGCCAAAGGATCGCCATAGCCGCGTTTTCTATTGCCATAAAGCTACCACAATAGGGAGGGCTGGCTGTAATTTACAACGTAATGGAGCGGCCATGGTCCGGCAAGACCTCACTCGGGAAATTTTCGATTTCTAGCCTCGTTAAATTCTATAACGTACAGCTGTGACAGAAACGTGCCACGTGTCACTGTAACTTGATAAAGGCTATGGATTACATTAAAATTGTTAACCCTCTTAAAAATATATCCATACTAATATATATATAAATAAATAATGCTGGACATTTCACACAGCGCCATCTAGCCAAAAACTAAGCAAAGCTTGTACTATGGGAACCAGTTAACTGATAGAATACCTACTTATATACTTTTTTTTGTAAATATATACTTTTAATGCATAGAGAAACAACCAGATTCGGAAAAAATATCTGTAGATCATAAAAACATTTATTCTGCGGTGGAAATCGAACCCACAACCTCCTGCGTCTCAGACGGCTATTCGCCCGCTGCCCCACGGAGGTTGTCAACTAATATCATAAATTCTTAAGTAATTCTGTCCCTCTGTTTGTCTGACTTTTAAGTTTTCCAATTAAATGATTGGACCGATATCGGACTGGATTAAAACACAGGGTGCTTTTATTAACAAACCACGCGTACGAAGCCGCAAGCGGATGCTTGTATATAATAAATTAATAACAACAGTTATATACAAGGTCAGACTCCACACTAGGATTCCCTATATAGTGAAACTACGAGTCTTGTGGTAACAGCACACCTAGAAAAAACATTTTCAGATTATGGAACCATTTGTCCCACAAAACATGACACAGTGATTCACGTATTTCTGAAACCATTGGTAATTAGTTAAAAAAATTCAATGATCAAAACAAACACCGCAATATGGGTGAAATACCTCCCATACACACAAAGCGGTTCTCTTCCACCTTTATTATGCGCACCGCCAAAGAGTGGAACGCCTTGCCTGAGTCTGTGTTTCCTGATAACCTGGGCGTTTTCAAGTCGCGTGTGAATAGGTATCTTCTGAGCAAGCGTGTACCATCGTAGACTGCATCATCGCGCGCCATCAAGCAAGATCGCGATCAAACGCAAGCCTAGCCGTTTAAAAAAAAAAGCAGATTCTACTTCAACATCACATTATTGAACGCGCGAGCGAAGCGTCTCGGTTTCGGGATTGGCCAAAAAATGCTTTTGTCCGTCTGTCTGTTTGTTCTCGCCTACAAGTCGCATTTTTCAAGTATCGTTCTTGCATAGTTATAAGGACTCCCAAGGTGAACTGTTCTCAAAGAACCACTAGTTTATTTATTTGCTGAACACGGGTTCATAGGTTTTCAGGGCAACCAATCTTGTGTGGATATTTCTGTAGACATCTTTTAAAGCTCCTGCATAAAAGTTTTCAGAATAAGCTGTTTAATACCTGTTCCTCAAGTTTATTTCATCGTAGCCTTTACTTACTAATCTTTCTAGAAATTTTAGAATGTTTTAGATTTTAATATTTGGAAATTCAGTAAAGTTTTACCAAAATCCCGTAAATAAATTCTCCTCCGAATCTAATTCTCTTTTGAAGTAAACAATTTGATTTCCGCCCATAAAACGTAACGTGTTAATTTAGAAAAGCGAAATTGCCGTAATTTATCAAAGAATGCAAATTAAAAATATTGGACAAGTGAGTTTTCTCAAGGAAGATTAGGTGTCTGTACCGTAGCCCATTTTTGTTAATCAACTGAGGATGAAGAAAGGGCGGGTTCTGATTATTCTCCCCTCTGAAGGAACTCCAATACGTTAGCTGTCATTTTACAATTCTAATTTGGTGGTATAATGACTTCCGTATCTTAGATGTGGCATCACTAATATGCAAGAGAAATTTAGAAAGTATAATCTCAAAATTTCTTATAATAATATAACGTTAATTTCAGGCAACAATGTGCACATACAAAATATAAAACACACGGTAAATACAAGGCCCATATATATAACTAGGTACCTCAAAGCCTAACATTTATAAAACTATAAATATGAATAATACTTCAATTTATTTAGGGGACCGAATCCGACTGGACATAAATCTAGATGTTAGTACTATATAAGATCTAAGATGTACCATAATTTAACTCGAAGAACTTGGAAAGTGCAGCGTAGAATGCCCTCCACTAAAAAGACGACCTAGGTTGCTGGGAGCCGTTGGATGCAGGCCGCAAAAGATAGGTCGCTCTGGAGGATAATGGAGGCTATGTTCAGCAGTGGATATCCTATGGGCGTGATGAAACACGATTATGCTAAAGAAATTCAGAAAGTATAATCTCAAAGCTTCACAATTTCAAAGATGTACAATAACTTAAACGTATTTTAGTAGTAAAATTTGGAACGAATACAAAGTGTACATTCATTGCCAAATTGCACTAAAGTACAATCATATTTTGAATCCGTCGCACCCGGCATGAACGTGCAAGTGAAAAGCTAGTAAATCATTTCCTCGTAAAAGGCAAGAACGGGCATCGTATAAGCGCCTTGAATCTGATGCTTGCTCATATTTCCTTGTTTTCTATCGCCGATAGTAATTTCTGTATCGTGACCGCTACCCCCCCTGCCTTTCCCACCCCTGCCTGCATAATTTAATAGCAACCCTGATTTATGTTTATCCGCCGAAAAATAAAAAAAAGTTTTATTTAGTTGTTTTACGAGATAATCGGACGGCCGCTTGGCAAGCATACCCGAAGTGTGTGTTTTATGATACAGAAAAATATTAGCGGACAATTTTTGTATGGTAATTTATACGCACAATTGCAAAAAGCGTTTCATATTTGTGGTTGTATTTTTAGGCGTTTATCCGAGATTTATGCGGTCGTTACGAATGTTTTTGCCATCTTGGGTGACCGCAGGTCCGGGCGATGGATGGGGCCACAGTTTCATTCAAGATGGTGTTACTATTCGGGAAATAAATATTAATTCTGATGGTATATTAGCATAGAGCATAAGAAGTGTAGAATTATAAAGATTAAAAAAATCGCGTAAACATAGCATAACGACGGATGATCTGAATTTAAATACATTAAAAACATACCCATTTCTACCGCCAAGCAGCATTGTTGTTTTTCGGTACCGGCACATGAGGCTTTACACCTGAATACCTCCAGTTGATGAACGCAGGGCAGTGCATCGTAGAGCACGTGTTTAAGGTGCGTGCCCTACGGGACAATACTTTTTATAGGTGATGGTTACCACTTAACATCAGGTGAGCCATATGCCAGTTCCATATCCAGGTTGGAAAAAACAAAAAAAAAGGATTTTTTCGCCCCCCCCCAAAATCCATAGAGCGTTATTCGTCTGCTGAAACGAATATAGCCTGATATCGCCACACCCAAGCGGGACATAGGTACAGCGAATGGGCGGGCCCAGGTACCATTTGTCTAGGTACTCCATTACTGAACAGAGCTCTGCATAAAATCGACACGGAACGCAAGAATTCTCTGAATTTGGTAGCTTTGATAAACTCAAGATTGTTTTATAACCCAGAACCTTCGTGGCACAGTAAGCTTAAAGACGGCTAAGCAAGAGGTTGCGGGTTCGATTTCCGCCGCGAAGGTTTGCGTGATATACAGATATTTGTTCCGAATCTGAGTGTATTATATGAAACGAAATATGTATTTACAAAACAAAAAGTATATACGTGTTTTATCAGTTTTCTAGTTCCCACCTTTGCTTATTTTGGGGCTAGATAACGCTGTGTGAAATAAAAAGTTATTTTTAGTTACCGTATTTTAACGTGAATCATTATTGTACACAAATAGATTACAGGCAGAAAAGAACTTACAAAAAATTATATATGTAAAAAAATGAGCCCCTAACAAGAGGTTTCTACTAGCAAACCTTTGAGGACAAGTTTCTGATTATAGTAAAGTTTAATCTAAATCAAATCAATCTCAAAAACAAATCTAAAAATAAAGGTTATATACTTTTTACTATACCAACTCAACCTGATATTGGGTAAAAGTTTAAAAATACGAATTCTCAATCAAAAATACCAAATAATAGTTCAACCGTTCAATTGTTTCTAGCACGTGGCTTTGTTACGTACATTGCAAATGCATTTTATATTCATAAAGCACAATAAAAAGGCCGCAAGAGCGACCCTTGACGCCGGCTCGCGTGATATCACTTAATAAATACATTAATGTGAATAATGTAGTACATTTTTGCCTTTTTTCGGAGTTTAATCAAAGCTCATGCAGAGCTGCATGCATGCATAATCTACAGAACGCGATGCCGACATCAATTCCCGCCAACTGTGAGACGGCTGCATACAATAATAATACTTGAAACATACAGAAACGCAACTCCTTATCTCCTATCTTTTATTTATAATTGATATATCTTTAAATATTTATATGGTATCAATGTTTAAGTCTACGTAGTATATAATATTATAACGATATTTATAACTTTATGAATTGTATTACTAGGGTTTATCGATGGTTAAGTATTAGAAAGTAGGTTTATTGAAATACTTTGTGTTTGACTAGGTTTGGTTATATTTACTCCCAAGGGATGTACAAAAATCGACAATTAACAAATTTAAAAACTTAATTAAACAAAATCTTTATAAAAAAGCCTACTATAAAATATCGGATTATTTAGATGATAGAGAAGCTTGATTGAATTGCTCCAACTCGTTCAAAATGTTGCAATTTAGAGGTATTTATTTTCTGTATTGTTATGTATATTAAAATGATAATTAAAAACAATCTTCTTTTTCTAATATATAAAGTTTCTTGCCTTTCTTTCCTGGCTTGGTCGCGAAGGAACAGGCAGTAAAATTGACGTTTCAAAGTGATCCTTGTGATTTTAATTAATAAAATATTTTGACTTTGAATTTTATTTATTTGTATCTATGTGTCTTGGAATTTAAATTAAACCTCTCCCTCTACCAAATATGCACTACCTGTACTGTATAACTGTTTGTACGCATTACACAAAGGTTAACTGGAAGAGAATGGTGCTTGCTTTAAGTTCGCCTATGTACAGATAATTTTTATTTTGTGTAATAAATAATTTTTCATTCATTCCTTTCGTTGTTAAAGTAATACAAATCATTGTAGTCACTATCTGGGACATTGCTTTAAATTATTAAGAAGAAGGTGCTGGTGTTGCTACGCAGTTTTAAAACATTTACATTATTTTTGCTATATTTTTCTCGATACTAATTTTTAAAATTGTACATTTTGATTCCCTGTGGCGGTTCCGAACATGGTAAGTCATGGCATTACCACAGATTGTTTGATGGTTCAGCCAATACTGACTCAGCAAACAGGCAGTACGACAAACCTTTATTTATATTTATACCCATTTACTTGGTATCATATAAGTCTAATGCAACATTTTTTATACTAGATTAATCTTTGACAGGGTCAAATAAATAAGTAATAGCTAGAAAATCTTATATAAAAACAAACTATTTGTATTATGTAGTAGTATCAGAATTATCAAGAGTTTGAATCATTGGTCTCAGTTTAGAACTCATTACACCCCGTCTGTGCAAAGCTTATTGCTTCTTAGAATTAGAATAAGTATTGTATTTCGCTTCTATGTTGCTTCGCTATTACCTACATGATGGCTCGTGTTTCGCAAGTAGCGATGAAAAACCACCAAGACTAGCTAGAGCTTAACTTTTAAAACGAGTAGGTAAATGCATGAGAATGTTCTGCAAGATTGCGAGTATGTCTCTGTTATTTCCCTTCTTTGTATACATTTGATTTTCGAGGAATTGTAGTTACAAAACTTTAATGATTTATTTCTATCATTATTAGAAGAGATTTATCACGTACTGTTTTATCAATGTTACGATTGACAATGTTTCGGTTCAATCCGTAAACCATCAGGTTCATCAGGGTGAGTGCGATCCTCTCCGCACTGCGTCTCGTCTCGAACCACGCGGGCCGCAGCTACCGCGCGAGTAGACAGGCGCGGTGTTGAAAACTATGAAAACCGAAACATCGTCGGTCGTAACACCGATAAAACGGTACGTGATAAATCTCGTATTTATAATAATGTTCGAGGAATTGGCTTGGAAATTATAATGTGATAAAAAAAGTTTGTAAAACCTAGTAACTATATTTAATGCCGGAGTTTTTTAGGCTGGCGTTATGCCTCCGATATGGCATGAAATATACTTAATTCATAAAAATAATTTATTTTTACACACACACATTCGAGAAACAACCGAAGGAGGCAATACAAAAAACAATTACTTTTTTGGGCGGTCGCATTTCAAAAACAATACCGGGGCGTGTTTGTGTAGGGATCAAACGTGAAAGTCCGCATAAAAACCGGCCTTCCTTCCGTTTAATTTACGGATCCAGTTAATTGGTAGGACAAGAGTCCGCAATCAAGCATAATACGGGCGCGACGTCCAAATAATGAGCCTCAGCTCCAGTATCGTACCATAAATCCTCGGGTTTACGTTTTACTGGAAGTTTTACGAGTTTATTTGAAGAGGCATCACCGCCGCGCCTCGGTTAAGTGATTAAAATCGCGGCTGCTGCATCGAAACAAAGCGGGCGAAATGTTCAGATGAATTTAAATGGAGGCGAAACAAAAGAGGCTAGGCGGAATGCGCCGGCATGTCATCTTGTAACGAGAGGGCTAGTGTCGAGCTGGTGGGATGCTATTCGCTAGTCTGCTCTCGCCAGACCCACCCCGCCATTTAAGAGGAGCGTCTACCGAAACCTGAAAAATTAAACTAATAACACAAAATGTATAAAACAACTAAAATACTTATATTTGATTTATATAAATATTTTATGGTATTATTTAGTAATTTATTAATTTAGTCGTTCATGATCAATGCAATATTAACGGAAATAAGTTATAATTAAATTTGTCATTTTTGTACCTTGTTTAAAATAATAGGATTATTTATTTAGATTGTGTTAAATAAATAATATGATTTTAGGATACATTTTTGTAATTTAATAATTTATAAATGGTTGTTGAGTAGCTCGACGGAAATCGTGGCTGTCGTTAAAAAGACTTGTGTAGCAGGAGCCTTATTTTGTTTTTTTGAACGCACGCCGATGACGTAGCGACCGGGGAATAGGGAACGCATCTTTTTGCCTCTGCCGAGCGAGATCGCAACACGTGCGAACGAGAGGAGAGATTCGCCCACGCCATCGCGAAGGACGCGTCGGCTCCGTTGACTTTAATTATTTTATTTCGTGTTTAGCATCATAATTGGGTACAATAACTGTTTCTACTTGTTTTATCGTGTCTCAATATACAGTTTTACCAATTGATCGTGTGCCGAACTCATTTATTCACGCCCTGAGAGACAACCGCCTTACAGTGACGCCCAACTCGCGGGCACGATCAAATCAGTGAAACCCACGAAATAACGAAAGAAACTATCAGTGCAGTATACTAATCGCGAGAGCAGTTATCATAGGACATCCTCCGATAGTGGCATTCACGGGCACTTTGAGAAAAGTGCATAAAGCAATAGGATCCGGCACACACGCGGGCAAGTCCACTTCCGCCCGCCGCCGCTCCCGACGCGACGCTTTCCTACACGTAAAACGGGCGAATCCAACGTTCCCGCCAACGGTTATACCGGCCTGGAAAAGTGACGAACGGAAGATAGAGCGCTGCCGGTCGCCTGAAAAACGGATCATCATCGAGCTGTGCGCCTTACACGTTCTACCGGCCAAGGATATTACCAACGTGCGAAGATTTACCGCCTTCATCACCCAAGCGACCGAGCGAGATTATACCGCCGAAGAAACGCATTGGCAGAGATGACGCGCAGGAGTCTGATACCGATAGTGAACCGAATTGCACGGAAAAGGTGACAAACGTGACTATGTCCGAAAGCATGTTGCAGGCATTGGTCGCTAATATTTCGAGGAACCAGATCGAAGCGAACCAAGTCCTAATCGAGAATATGTTAGCGAGTAACAAAGAATTGTTATCAAACGCTTCGTCGCCGAGACCCGAGGGGCAGTTTCACCCGTCGCCGCCGCCGCAAAGCGGTAACTTTGTGAAGTGTACGGCGCGTTTCAACGGCGAGTCGAAGGACGCGGATGAGCTCGAGGCGTTTATAGACGCGATCGAGGTATTCCGCGATTGCACCAACGTCAGCGACGAGAACGCCCTACGCGGTTTGCCTATGCTGCTGATAGGCGAGGCAGCCGTCTGGTGGCAGGGTGTAAAGGCGTCCGTGACGGCATGGACCGACGCCCTGCAGCGACTTCGCGGGATGTACGGAGTGCCACGACCCGCCTACAAAATCTTCCGCGATATATTCGCGACGGAACAAACAAGTGAACGTGCCGATGTGTTTGTTTGCAAAGTGCGAGCTTTGTTGGCTAAATTACCGTACTCTGTTTCAGAAGTGATGAAACTCGACATCGTGTACGGGTTGTTAGACCGTAGAATAAGAAAGCGCATATCTCGCGATGGCGTGGACGACTTAGAACAACTCGTAACCAAGGTCAGGTTAGTGGAGGAATCCTTGGCGGAGGTAAGCTCAAATCGTATTGCTAGTAACAGTAGCAGTGCATGCCCCGTTAACCCGTTCGCTACCGCGCGGAGTATTGTCAACCCGGCGATTGCCGCAGGCTCCTGCTCGACCCTAGAAAAACCTAGTTCTAAGTCGTTACCTGAATTACGCGTAGTAGGTTCTTCAGATAACCGGTCCGCACTTAACACGAAGCGTAGCATCAATGAGGTACATAAGCGTGTGCGACCGAAGTGTGGGTTTTGTAGAAGATACGGCCACACAAGTGATGAGTGTCGTAATAAAGAAGACAAATCTAACGATAGGGCAGGCAGGTCTTATATCAGCCCAGCTAAGTCTAGTAATAGTGCCCAGTTGCGTTGCTACGGATGCGGTCAGTTGGGAGTGATTCGGTCTAAATGTGAAACATGTAAAAACACTCCCAGCGATAGTAAATCTAACTTTTGCAGTGCTTATGTGAATGAAAATGACGACCCACGCCCCCTAGTGGAAATAAAAGTAGCAGGTCATGTAGGTGTAGCCATTCTAGATACAGGGGCAACCCATTCAATCGCAGGGCCTTTGTTATACAGCTTGTTAGTTGATGCCGGAGTTGAATTTAAGGAAACATCCCGTACCATAGCCGTCGCTAATGGTACACAACGTTTATATAAAGCACTTGAGTGCGAGGTTAGTGTCAACTTAGGAGGCCGAGCTATACCTACCTCGTTCATGGTACTTCCGGATGCACAGACCCGGACTCTTTTGGGTAGAGATTTTATTATGAAAGCCTGCATAATGCTAGACCTACCACAAAGTAGCTGGTGTTTTAACGATGACCCCCAGAAATGGTACCCGTTTATTACCAGCTTTGACTTATCTACAGCTAGCGGAACGGAGCTGATGAAGATGGAGGCAGCCAACCTGATGCTGAGGGACGACGAGGGCACCAAGCTGACGTCAGACCAGCGGGGCCAGCTAAACGCCCTACTTGTGAGGAGAGCCGACCGCTTTGCGAAGGAAGGGCCTCCGACCGAGTATGCAACACATCGGTTGAAGATTAATGCTAGCCAGGAACCCATCGCAGCACCCCCGTACCGGATGTCGAAGAATTGGAAGAATTACAGAAGCTCCTGGATGATGATGTCATAGAGGAATGCGATTCACCATGGGAAGCCTGCTATGCCGAGATAGATCTTCCTTCGAGAAGCCCGAAAGATGTTCGGGAGAATCAATTGAAGGATCCCGAAGTACGGAAAATTATTGAAGACCTAGAGGACACTGACGATCCGTTTAGGGGGAGAGGTTGGTCAGACCGAGGTTTCATAATTTCCGACGGCATCTTATACCGGTACGGACCGGACGAATGTGAAGAAGAGACCGCAGGCCTAGTAATACCAGAGCATGAACGTGAGAAGCTCCTTGCAGAATACCACAACGCACCCACGGCCGGACATTTTGGAGTCGAGCGAACGCTGGACCGACTGAAGGGAAAATACTACTGGCCTGGGATGCGACAGACTATAACAAAGTACCTCAAGACCTGTATTGATTGCCAGAGATACAAGGCAGATAACCGGAAACCGGCTGGCCTGTTGCAGACACCCGCAGTGAACCGCCGCTTTGAAGTCGTTGCCATCGATCTCTTCGGACCCGAGACCACTGACGGCAACAAGTGGATTCTGATAGTGGAAGACACATGTTCCCGCTGGGTGGAGGTATTCGCCCTACAGAATGCCACAAGTGCCGAATGCGCCAAGTTCCTTATTTCAGAGGTGTTCCTGAGATACGGAATCCCGCGTCGAGTGCTGAGTGACAACGGAGTCCAATTCATTAGTGAGGTCATGCAGCAGGTATGCCATACATTTGGTATTTCGCAGTCACTCTCGCCGGTGTACCACCCGCAAGCGAACCCTGTGGAAAGGAAGAACAGAGATCTGAAGCCGCAACTCGCCATTCTTGTAGGGAAGGACCACAAGAGTTGGGACGCCCATCTAGCTGCGGTACGATTCGCGATGAATTCCGCAACCACGAGCAGCACGGGACACTCTCCTGCGTTTCTTACTTTTGGTCGTGAGATACGAGCGCCAGTCGACGTAACAACAGACATGCGCGCCGTCATAGAGAGCGATAACGCCGTGACGAGCCTTACCCCTTACCTTCGACGGATGTCGAATGCGCTATTTGAAGCCAGGTAAGTGCATGAGAGAATACAGGCAACGCAGAAGCGTTTCGCAGATGAAAGTCTACGCCCAGCGCCTGATTACGTTCCAGGAGACCTCGTCCTCTTGAAAACGCAAGGAAGCAACGACGCAACCCGAGGTCAGACGCCCAAGTTCCTGCCTCGACGAGACGGTCCATATCGCGTCAAGGAAGCTGTGAGTCCATCCACGTATATTTTGGAAACGGTAAGTACTGGGCTTATTTTAGGCAGATACCACGTCTCCCAATTGACCCCGTTTGTAGGCGACATACCACCGCTACCCGTTCACGAGAAACGTAGGCGCGGTCGACCCAAACGTTACCTGAACTAACCCAGACGCGAGGGCGCATAGTCTAGGTTAGAGGGGGAGGTTGTAGCAGGAGCCTTATTTTGTTTTTTTGAACGCACGCCGATGACGTAGCGACCGAGGAATAGGGAACGCATCTTTTTGCCTCTGCCGAGCGAGATCGCAACACGTGCGAGCGAGAGGAGAGATTCGCCCACGCCATCGCGAAGGACGCGTCGGCTCCGTTGACTTTAATTATTTTATTTCGTGTTTACCATCATAATTGGGTACAATCACTGTTTCTACTTGTTTTATCGTGTCTCAATATACAGTTTTACCAATTGATCGTGTGCCGAACTCATTTATTCACGCCCTGAGAGATAACCGCCTTACACTTGTTTTAGAGAAACTTGGAATAATTTTTTTGAATTTGTAACGTTTTTTCTTGCTTGTGCATTTGAACAGCAACGACAGTCGTTTTCGAGCTGGGAAGCGTATCGGTCGTCTAAAAGTGTTATGATTGGAGTATTGGTAATAAAGGAGTGTATTAATGAATAAATAAAGACTTATAAAGCCTACTAATAAAAAACCTAGTATATAATTGAAGAATATTTAATGACAAATTTTAGATACCTGCCAACTACCTACTTTGACAATAGATTTGAATGTTTTCTTTTATAAATGATTATAAACTAACAAGAACAATGACGTCCCTCCAAAATATTGTTGCCCAACAGGGTCTTTAAATGATCAAGTACCTATCAATTACCACCTATCTACAGATATTGGTTCCGGGTCTGGTTGTTTCTCTATATATTATAAGTATTGTTACGAGCTGAGGGTTCGGGATAAAATAATGGGAATCGATTTAACCAAAATAGCACTTTTATTCAGCACTAAACGATGAATACACGAACTTGGTCACACGTAATCACAACACGCTAATTCACACCACTGTTGCACCACTTAAAGTCACCGAAATGATCGCACGTATAGCTTAATCCAGACTGACTCGGGAGCAACTACTGTTCACGCGAGACCCTGCTCCACGTCAGTCCTCCAGGGCCTCGCTGAGACTCACTCACTGACTGACTCACTCAGACTAACTCCGACTGACTCACAACTGACTGTCCGGCCATCTCTCCGGCCTATTTATATCCACACATTTCGATTGTTCGAGAAGGATCTCGATCGTTCCAGGAAAAGGGTCGGTCCCTCGACACAATGGCCACTCCATTGTGCGCAACCGCAGACAATAACAACAATAACGCAGCAAGACAAAAGCGTTCGAGAAGTTACGATTATTACTCATTGTTTAACAGCCTCGGCGTAACACTGCCCCCTCCTAAAACATGCTCGTCCCGAGCATTCTTAGCCTCATATCGCGGCAGCCGATCAACACGAACAATTTTAGGCGCACCTCGCGCTGAAGATGTAGCAACTAGAGGAGCCACATTGCCGTCTCCAGTACTTCAGGACACCTAGAGTCCCTTTCTCATCAGCGATCCCAATTCCAGCCTCCAAAACACGGCTCTCATGATTTCTATCTGTTCTTTCACTTCCTGGAATTACTTTCCAGATAAACCGAACGATTCCCTCATCAGTCGAGCCCAATTCCAGCCTCCAAAACACGGCTCTCTTGATTTCTATCTGTTCTTTCACTTCCTGGAATTCCTTTCCAGATGAACCGAACGATTCCCTCATCAGTCGAGCACGCTCTTATGGCCAACGTCGCTGATCTTCCTGTTGACGACGCTGCTCTTCTTTATCCTGACGTCACTGTTCCTCCTGCAACCGAGTCTGCTCCACCTGTTCATGTCGCTGTTCCTTCTGCAACCGAGCCTGCTCTTCCTGCTGACGATGCTTCTCTTCTTAATGCTGACGGCGTTGTTCCTCCTGCAACCGAGCCTGCTCTTCCTGTTGACGACGCTTCTCTTCTTTAAGCTGACGGCGTTGTTCCTCCTGCAACTGAGCCTGCTCTTCCTGTTGACGACGCTGCTCTTCTTTATCCTGACGACGCTGTTCTTCTTGACGACAAAGCATTGCCATAATAGCAGCAAGATCGCCTGTCACAGGAGCTTGCCCACGGATGATGATGATGGTGCTCCAAATGATTCGGCGGCGGCTGATTCCATCTCCATCGGCTGACGACTCTGCCGAGCTTCTTGAACCGGAGAATCTCCAAACCGCCTTTCATCCATTTCCTGTTGTCGTTGACCTCTCGTCCTGACACCGTCCACGTTATCCATTGGTAGAACCGGCATTATTTTATCCCACTTCTGAAACCAAATTGTTACGAGCTGAGGGTTCGGGATAAAATAATGGGAATCGATTTAACCAAAATAGCACTTTTATTCAGCACTAAACGATGAATACACGAACTTGGTCACACGTAATCACAACACGCTAATTCACACCACTGTTGCACCACTTAAAGTCACCGAAATGATCGCACGTATAGCTTAATCCAGACTGACTCGGGAGCAACTACTGTTCACGCGAGACCCTGCTCCACGTCAGTCCTCCAGGGCCTCGCTGAGACTCACTCACTGACTGACTCACTCAGACTAACTCCGACTGACTCACAACTGACTGTCCGGCCATCTCTCCGGCCTATTTATATCCACACATTTCGATTGTTCGAGAAGGATCTCGATCGTTCCAGGAAAAGGGTCGGTCCCTCGACACAATGGCCACTCCATTGTGCGCAACCGCAGACAATAACAACAATAACGCAGCAAGACAAAAGCGTTCGAGAAGTTACGATTATTACTCATTGTTTAACAGCCTCGGCGTAACAGTATGTATTTACAAAAAAAACGTATATAAGTATTCTATCAGTTATCTGGTTCCCATAGTACAAGCTCTGCTTAATTTGGGGCTAGATAGCGCTGTGTAAAATGTCTAGCAATATTTATTTTATTTTATTTATTTTTTATTTATTATTACATTATGGAAGACAATAAACGATTGAGTTTTGAGTATTGAAATCATTTTCATACGAAATAAGAAAATTTCCACGTGTAATTTTGAAACTCGATGATTTTTTTCGTCCATTTTTTGACAACGGATAAACCTTTTCTCGTACTCGTATTGTATGAAAAGGCATTTGATATTACGGCCCTCTTTGGCATAATTATTCACCAGTGTGTGAATCCTACTGAAAACCTCAAAACAAACCATACCTATTTCGAAAATGAAGCAATATTATTATTACTGAATTTTGCATCGTATTTTGGTGATTCCACGCATAACACAAGTGGCCATTAGCTGTGCCTGGTGCTCAAGTATCAGAAATATATGAAGCCCGGCTTGCACAATGATCTCTAAACGTATTTAACGACTAAACATGTCTAAACTTTACAACACTCTAAATCGTATTTAGCCACTAAATACATTTAGGCATCGTTGTGCAAGTCGTCCTTAGACCCCGTTTTACATAACGTATGATTTTATAAAATATTTTGATGTTTTCGAGAACGATGCCACTTTCACAGTAACCCATCTTAAATGCACGCGACCTATTCACAGAGCGGGGGCGAAACCTGCCGCGCCCGGGAAATGCCAAGTTCTATACACCTGAGTTATCTCGGTCGCCTTTTTAAACCCTCAAAAGATTTTGTTTTACTAGTTTTTATAAATCTGAGATTGAGTTGTCGACTCCTTTAAATTTCACAGACTAATTGCGATTTCGACTTCCAGCGCCGTTCCTTTTCATGTCGAAATTATTTTGCTCGATGTTTTTACGGTTTTCTATTAAAAACAGAGAGGTTTTTGAATTGGTTTTTGTTCGGTAAGAGGTTGCTCGAAGGCAAATTGACGCAATAATTTTATAGGTCCAAAGAAAATAATGAAACCCATTTCGTAGAAAAACACGTGTCCTTGAGTATATTGTATTAAACCTACTGAGCACATTTTGCAAACTGTTTCTCATCGAACCCTTATTTTACGTAATGATGTCAAACATGAGATGTTATTATGTATTTTTTATAAAGGAAAGGCAATTTTGTCCTCGTAAAAGTCGTAAATACAAAGTATGTTATAACGTCCGATCTAATTTGGCCAATAAGGAGACGGTAAGAGTATCTATTCGAACCGTCAATAGTCGTAGGAAAGCGGCGAAAATATAAATAGTTAACGGATTTGTAGGCAATAAACAGCTATCACAAGCGTTTTGCGCGCCGTGAGTTGCTTCGTCGAAGCTCCGCTAGGGATGGGAATTCATTAACATTTTTGATTTTTGATAACGGTCTTTTGGCTTCTAATTTTAAGTATTCGTAAGTAGCTTGCTTGTTATTAATGCATTTCCTAGCCTAGCCAAATAATGATACTTGATGCTCAGTACTCCTTCGCACAGCACTTCCTTTTACAGCGCTTCTTTTACTGTCCAGGCTGTTCGGCTGTGGAATGCTCTGCCCGAAGAAATAAGATGGTCATGCTCCTTACACACAACCTTTCAAGCTGAAGGTGAAGCAACATTACCTGACGATGTCATCTTCCTAGCATTATTTATTTACTATTTAAACATTTTATCTGTTAGTATAGTTAGCTATTTGCATATACCTATATATTAGTCTATTTTATAAGTATTTTAAGTATTAGGATTGGAACTTTATCATATTTTTTAGTATACCTAAGAATATTTGTGTAAATGTATCCTACAAAGTACACCGCACTCCATATTGTAAATTTCGCTCCATCCAAAGGTTGCCTGGAAGAGATCGCTTTCAGCGATAAGGCCGCCCATTGTATTGCCTTATTTATTCTAGCTTTAGGCTGCCTGTCCATTGACGCGGAGAGAGGCAGCGGAGCGGAGAAACGAAGAAATATTAACCAATAGGATTGCATGAAATTCTATTCATGCAATCCTATTGGTTAATATTTCTTCGTTTCTCCGCTCCGCTGCCTCTCTCCGCATTGGCAGCCTTATACTTATTTTTGTATTATTTCTGTTTGTGTAGTAATTCAATAAAGAGTTATCTATCTATCTATCTATAATGCATAACTCTGAGCAAAACTTGTAAAAGTATGTGGTTCGCTACAGGATGTGTCAACTCCCATACATTTTCGGACTTATGGACTAGCGTCATCGCTAATCGACTGTAACTTGGCTAAGCCCTCTGGTCTTATCAGTCACAGTAGGCACATTATTGACTGAGCGACCGAAGCGTCAGTTTCGAGATTGGCCAAAAATGCTTTTGTCCGGATGTCTGTCTGCCTGTTCTCGCCTACAGGTAGCATTTTTCAACCGATTTTGACGAAAATTGGCACACAAGTTCATAGATTCGATCTCGATTTTTGATTAGGGGAAAATAGGGGGGAAAGGGGGGAAGTTTCCTATAGCGTTATTATCGACGGATTTTAATTAAATTTGAGAGGCACACAAAGAACTTCGTTCTACACAAGATGTTACGAAAAAAAATCCAAAAGGGGAGGGGGGGAAGTTTTCTGTGACGTTATATATGGACAGATTTCAATTTCTGATTTTTGTTTTGGTAAAAAATATACCTACCTGTAGCCACCAGACTATGCAGTCCTCTCCGCCTTCATGAGACGAACCGGTAGACAACAGAGTAGACCTCCTAGGAGCAAGGGAACGCGACTAATCGCTAAAATTTTTACCAATATTTTGCTCAAAAGCCTACATAGGTCTATTGGAAAATTTAAGGAAATGAAATTCTATTTAAATTTGGACTTTCTTCGTTAATTTTGTTGCTCAAATTACTTTTTGGACTTGGGACGCTAGGAACCAGTAGTAATACTTACAACACGGTCGGCGGATCTTGGCGTTTGTGAAGTTAGCCGCGGGACCTCAAAAACGGTTTGGTCTTGCTGCCTAAGATCGTAATTTGACTGCCGCGCTGCCAAACGGCTAACTTCACAGAAGCCAACATCCGTTGACCGCATTGTAGGTACAATATTATGTAAGCAAATGAAAAGGTCCAGGACTCATCCTCGCTTATGTTGTCTGCTTTATATCTAAAACTATCGACAAGAGACATCACTGCTCTCGGGTGGAGGGATCCAATTAGCCAGCCGTGTTCGAGCACTATGCTACCCCAGCCAACTAATGATTTGCATGACTCCTAGCGAGTCTTGCGTGTTCAATACTGAATGCCATGTAAACTGTTCGCTCTTAGGTTACTGGAGCTTTCTTGTTTATCCATCTGTACTTAGCTTAAACCTAACCTACACCCCGTAGAGGCGACTATTGCTGAACAGAAAAATGGTTTAAGTCGTCAAGGATCACGCCAGTAGCCAATATAACTTTGTATGGTTGTGGTGCCTGACCGATTACGTATCTATTATACGAAAATAATAGATACAAGCGCCTGGTGGTAAAATGCAGCATAAGCAAGGTATTTAATAAAAATAAAAATAGTGGCTTTGTCATTTTTTTTTTCATTCAGGAACCAACTCTTACAGAGTGTAAAGATTGAACATTTGAAGTTTTTACGAGTGCTTCATTTATAAACCCTACTCGTAGGTTTTAAAAGCTGAATCTCACACCAACCTTGGAAACCGTTTTTTAGAGGCTGCGGTTGCGGGCAAATTTCACAGCCTTCGCATCAATCTTCAGGCTTCGACGCTGATTAGTTTTCCGCCAACTATTTGACGCGTGAATTTTCACAATGTCACTCTCAAATCTTATCGGAGAGATTTTTTGCGAGACTCCTAAAAGTTAGGTACATTTTTTATCATCCAAGCGAAAAAAGTTAGAATGCCTAGAACTTTTTACATAGCAGTCTTTTTGAAAAACAGTAAAGTTTAGTTTTAAACATCCAGCAAAAAGAAAGTAAAATCTGGAGGTTTTTTCATTTTCATTCATCGATCATTGAAAAACAGTGAAGGTAAAGAAATAGAGATTCGCTTGACGAAGCAGAAAAAACTAAAATAAGTTCTTACGTTCGTGGAAAACTGATTTTTTTTAAGTATGTACTTTTTATCTGCTGCAATGTACGAATAACAGTTTGTCTAATCTAAATCATTAATTGAGATGGCAGGGTGTAAAAATACATCAAATACAAATAAATTAAAAAAACTAAAACATGTAATTAATTTCCATTTAACAGCTGTAATTTCTTCACCAAAAAAATCTTTATTACAGCGCCCTCTGGCGAGTTAAGACCATAACATCTATCTTACAACCATCACCGATAAATCACAAACCTTTTACAGAAAACCAAATCGGTTAAACCGTTTTGGAGACATGGGAACATTCGTTTTTCCTATCCCACTAGTTCCATCGTTTTGTTCCATGATATTACAAATTACACTATTCTGTCCCAATGGGACAAGTGACAAGTATTTTTGTTCGACTTTGCCCACCGCTGGGTATGCCCTCCCTAAGTTTGAATAAAAAATCAGCAAAAAAGTTGTTTTACAAGCCGTTGTCAAAACAAAGCAGACCCAACCAGTATTTTAGCATCAAGCGCCAATCTATCCATGTTTTAATTCGTGTGTTTAGATTCCGTCCAACACGACGGTGACATCCAATAGCAAATTATACAGCGCTCTCTATAATTTATCTACTCTTTGACAAACTACTGCCATTCATTTACCGGAATCCGTACAAATACAAAACACGGATGTTGCAATATTGCGGATATTCAGTTTAATTATCGGATACGGATGGAAGCGCTGGAACTCTTTTGTTGTCCGTCAAACGGATCCGGAATGGTTTATTCCTAAGCGTGCTTTGGTCATTATTATCTTTTATCAACTAGCTATCATCATCATCGATCTATAGCAGTCTACTGCTGTACGTAGGTTTCTACCAAAGTGTTCACTGAATCCAATCTTCGGCTCTTCTTATCCGTTCTCTACCACCTACAAATCCATCAACTAAAGTTAAAGTCAAATTTATTTGTTTAATTAAACATAATGTTATTAAAAATGTCTTATATAAATGTCAATAATATTCTACCTTAGCTAGATATCATTAATCTCAATTATTATCTATCTACCCAACAGCCGTGCCATGTGCTCTGCCCACAGCCACTTCAGCTTGCTAATCTTCTTTTTAAAAATCTCCTCATTCCTGATTCGATCTCGTAGAGAAACAGCAAGCATAGCCCTCTCCATAGCACGCTGAGCGACCGCGAGCCTTCTTATGAGGCCCATACTGAGAGACCACGTTTCTGTTTTTCAAAATCAAAATCTTTTTATTCATTAAAATCACAAGGAAAGTTTGAAACGTCAATTTTACTGCCTGTTCCTTCGCGACCAAGCCAGGAAAGAAAGGCACAAACAAGGCTGGTTGTTCTTTTTAATCATCCTTTTAAAATGCATAAACAACAAAATAAAAATAAAAATTACGTCTGAATTGTAACATTTTTGAACGAGTCTGAGCAATTTCAATCCCAAGCTTCTCTATCATCTCATTTATCCGATATAGTAGGCATTTTATAAAGATTTTAATTTAATTACGTTTTTGAATTTGTTAATTGTCAATTTTTGTACATCCCTTGGGAGTTTGTTATAAAAGCGCACACCTTGCCCTTTTTACGATTTACTAACTTTATGGAGTCTACAAGTGGCAACAGCGAGTTTATTTTTATTTCTAGTATTAAAATTATGATTATCGCTATTTTTCTTAAACAAATTATTATTTTTGTAAACATACATCAAATTTTCATAGATGTATTGACAAGGTAATGTCATAATATTTATTTCTTTAAACTTATGGAGTAATGATTCTCTGGGGCCCATATTATAAATTGCGCGAACAGCCCTCTTCTGCAGCACAAAAACGGTGTTTATATCTGCAGCACTCCCCCAAAGCAGTATCGTATGATATAATGCTGTGGAAGTAGCTGTGCTATCGGTCATCACTGGAAAGACGACCTGACGAAGGAGCTTTGGGTGCAGGCCACATAAATCCGCACGATATCGGTCGCTTTGGAAATCTATGAGGGAGGCCTATGTTCAGCAGTGGATGTCCTATGCTGACACTGGATGCTGATGAATTAGTATTCTTTGCTATGATGAACACTTCATACAACTCTTCCACTTCATTATAAAGTAAGTACAAAGAAAGTACTAACACATTATCATTACATCGTTATAATTAATCAAGAAATTAATTCCTGTCTATGGAAAGTAAAACAGGGTTAATGAACCGCGTAATGTGACTTAATAACAGTTACATCATGCTTCTATTATGGTAGGGTGGCGGAGGGGGTAAGCTTGATGGATGAAGGCACTTGTGATGGCTTGATTGTTTGACAAGAACACAGCAGGAGAAAGGGTTTTTAAAGATTGATTGATAATTCTGTATTGCACAAAATTAACATATCTGTACATAAGCGAACTTAATGTTAGCAAGCATTCTCTTCCAGTTAACCTTTAGCTTTTTTTATGACCTGGAGATGGAACAAGCACATGACCCACCTGATGTTAAGCAGTAACCATCGCCTATAACAAAGCATTGCTTCATAGGTTACCCACCTTAGAAACAGCCCTACGGTGCACTGCCCTGCGTACATCACATTAGGCATACAGGTGTAAAGCCTCATGTGCCTGAAATTTCACCGGCACCCTTTAAACCGAAACACAGCAATGCTGCTTGGCGGCAGATACAGTTATAGTGGTAGTACTTCCACAAAGAACTCTACTACTTATCTTAACGTTTCTCTTCAATCACGGAAGCATGCTTCACGGCTTGCACTCAGCTCGCTCAGTTGCCCACCGGCTTTCATTGAGTAGAACTGCGTACGGCACATACCGCAGATGCCGCCAATACCGCAGCTCTTGCTCGTGTCACCGGCAAAGCTGTTCCAGCTTGCAACGTTCGGAAACCGCCGAGCTAACTCGCCGGCACTAGCCCGGCAGGTTGTGCTGCCGCCAGGCCGGCGGCTTTGGTATCTTAAAGGCCTTAAACGCCACAAGCGGTCTATTCCATAAACCAAAACGATAAATTAAGAATACGCAGAGGCTACGATAAAGATAGTCATTGATACATTTGCGTACTTGCGGCATGTTGGCGAATTCTGCCGGTGCAACAGGCGCAGGGCTTAGAACAAAGCTCGCTGCTGTTTGCGGACGTGCTTGGACCGGCATCTTGTATTTACTATTCTAATGCTGAATGCTGTATTTAGACCGCTCCGTGGCGTAGCGGAGTAGCTGAACGAAATTGCGAAACGCGGGTTTGATTCTCGATGCAGGAGAAATGTTTATATGATAAACAAATATATGTTTCGGGTCTAGGTTTTGTCGTACCATGGTACTCGTTGTTTTTAATATCTATCCAGAAAATTTTAGTTTAATGTTTGTAACTCTTGGGTGTTATGGGTCGCTGCCAATAGTTTAGGCATTTTTTTATTTGGTTGAAGCAATATGTACTCTCTACTTCTACTTAAAGGCCACGTTCTCCACAGTCTTCTTAGCGTGTCAATGGTTCTACATTTTTTATGTAATGTTGGAAAAGTGTTTGGCCACATTCATGGCATCAAATGAGGCGGGTTTTAGGTTACGACTGTACACTCATCGGATTGGGGTAGAATTCTGGATGGGTGCCTGTTAGTGGCATTAACAACCGAGTTAGTAAACTAACTATCCCGATCAAAGTACCAGGCGCACAGAAATAGGCCAGAGGTTCGCGGATACGCTCACTACATAAGTTCCCGTGATTTACTCGCGGTCCGCAGTGTCACGATGTAAAATGCCCTGATAATTAATTCATGGCGCTAGCTCAGGGTTTGGAGAGTTGAGAAGGCAGGGCTGCCATGACAATTAAAATAGTTTATAATACTGTTTTGATAAAAGCATGATGTCTTTTAACAGATTATGTTCAACATTCTGGATCTGGATTAACCAAGCCAACCTGCCATAACGGGATGATGTTTTACAAATAACAAACTCAAATTCAAAATTTAATTCAACGAAATCTTTAGAAGATTTACAACCAATACGACTGTTCATCGCGACCAATCTCCGAGAGGACTATCGCAACAAACCAGCTGGTTTACAAAGGCTTGTAATTCATGTCTATGTTGCCAAATTTAATGTCTTCTTATCGCGCGAACCATAGCGTTTTATTGGTCAGTGTTAATTGTAACAGTGTTTAATACTCTTTCCCTTTTCTAATTCAAATGACAGACAGATAAAGTAACACATTATTTTTGTTGATATTAATAATTTCTTTATTTGACAAAAAATCCATATTACAAACGTAGTTAATCCCAAGGTCTTTCTAATCTACAGGCTGGTTGGTAATATACTGACGATATTCAAGTGATGGTTTCTAAAAACATAAAAAATAATATAAAGACTTCTCGAAAAAAAAAACACTAGTTGATAGGTGATTAATTCGATATAAAACTTACTGCCTACTCTTCAATCGACATCTAAAAATAAAGGTCGATTTGATATCTCTTTCGGAAATTACTGTGTATTTTGGGTTAGAAAGGAACAACAAGAGATATTTTGAGACGTCACCAATACAGTATCTGTGATTAGATGGCAAGTATTATGCAATAGCACAGCATAAGTTTAATAAAGTGTTTGTTTTTACTTGCCAAAATAAATTTCACATTTCTATGGTAAACATTTCACAAATTTATTTATTATGCTCATCAAAAAAACGCCTTTAATTTTTGTGCGTATATTATCAAACAGCCTATATAGTCAATTCAGTTTTCTTGAATAACGCGTATATGATTTAAAACTAATTTTTATATGTAGTGGCAACCCTAGCTATGAAGTAGGGGTGGAGTAAGCGAAGGACTCAGTACAATTAGTTGCGGCATTCGTTACGTCATACACACAGATACGTACAAACAAAACGCAGTGTCATATAGATTTTGTCTGCGATATAGGGTGAGATATTAAAAGGGTTCTAAAATTGTGGAGTTACCCAAACATATTTGGAGACAAATGTCTAGGTACGCATTTTTATCACTATTGAACCTAGAGCTAGGTTTGTCGTGAGTTTCATTTCATCATTATAAAACGGTAAACTTACATTTGTATGAGATACCCTAGATTTGAATGCGCTTGAAATACACACAACAGTTAATGTGACTTACAAAGAACCAGTGATACGACAAACGAAGCAATAATGGTTAAAAATTGCCCAAAAACTTTTTTATAGCGTGTCATTATGCGTCGTAATCTAAATGACTTATTAACGATAACTGACTGTTCCGTATCGGAATTGATTAGTCACAATTTGGAGAACAAGTCAACCCTCATTTTTTTTGGTATACCTACCCTCATTGGCCGAGCGAAGTGACATACCAAGGTAACTGTGCGTGATGATGCGTCAAACGGCCCGGACAGTCTCGACCCGCCTCGCACAGAGCAAGCACCGACCAAGTAAAATAGTTCACAGCGCCGTCCAGTAGAATTGGTAGTTTCGCGCATGTTACATTACATCCCTCAAAAAGACGACTTAATCCATAATCAACCACAGCAGCTTATGGATGAGGAATTGCGGAGTTCAGAAGGGCATTCTCGCATCAGCCTTTGATTGAATTCCCGTACACTGACTATGCAGATAAGCGCGTGAGATACTGGTTAACGTACTTTTAAATGTTTTTGCCCGAAGGACGAAAAAAGGTCGTTATTATCGATACAATCGACTATGAAATTGGTCCAAATAAACACTATCAGTGCTTGGCATGTGTCACTGTCTTGATGGATTGCCTCCTCGGTCCCATGTAGGTAACAATTTCGAGTGAATATAATTGTATGTGTCTGCCGTGACCAGTCAGGAAATCAAGAGAGTCCGAACCCAAGTCGTCTGCTGCAGACATTATATCTGTACATGGGAAATCATCCCGGGCTGATTGCTATGGAACTCTCATCTCCTACATGTTATCTTGTCCTCTGTCACTGCTATAGAGATGGCAAAACACTATTCGGAAATACTTTATATTTGTCTGAATGAAAAGTTTTGAATTTCCGTGTTATGGGAAGTTAACTCACCGACAGGTAATGAGAAGGTGAGATTAATCATACCTGAAACAAAATAATACAATAATTATTTGGTCAAAATCGATATTTCTTTATTCAATAAAATCTTTTAGATAATGTTGAATCAAAATTTTTGGACTAAATATAGGATTTATCACGGTCTTATCGGTGTTTCGACCGACAATGTTTCGGTTCAATTCGAACCTTCATCAGGGTGAGTGCGATCCGCTATGAATAACGTCTCGCCTCGCACGTACGTGATAAGTCCCGTATTTATAATAATTATTGAAATCAATCACGAAAGTTTTCTAAGTAAAATGTATGATAAAGACTAGAACCTCTATCTGTCTAAGAAGAATCGCTCAAACTTTAAAACCGCATAAAAATAAGCCTATTCGTTTGGGAACTCCAAGGCCAGAACGAACAGAAAAAGGCTTCAAACTTACAATACCCTCATTTTGCGTGTAGGGTTAAACACACCTCAATCTAGACTACATAGTGTAAGTCTTATACTATGTAGTTAACCCTAGACGCGACATGGGGGTGTTGTCAGTAATACCAGTAGGGCTTCTTTCTGCGGATGTGGTGTTACGAATGTGCATTGCGGTTGCAAAGCGCATTTGGTTGATCGATTAACTGTAATGGAAGTGGTTTATCATTACCATTGACACCTGGAAATCCTGTCACATCAGGAAGTCTTTATTTATAAGTATCTGTATGCCATTATGTCAATGCTTGTACTAATTAACTTTGTTTGCATGATCTACAGATATTTGTTCAAACTCGTCTCAAACTTTTTCGTCTGTGTTGCATGTCGCGTGACGATCGGCCGCGGAGTAGGGATAACGTGAAAGGCGCTCGTCAGAGCATCCGAGGCCAATATGGCGGCACCTATAGTTCGCATCAGCTGACCGTGTAGTGTATAGACTATTACTCATTTGTGCCAACGAAAATTTTTAGTTAAACGTAATGTGAAACAAAGTTTCACTTTTACCGTGGTTTCATAAAACCACACAATCCTTTTTTCTATATATGATAAGTATGTATTTACAAAAAAAAAGTATATAAGTATCTATCAGTTATCTGGTTCCCATAGTACAAGCTCTGCTTAGTTTGGGGCTAGATAGCGCTGTGTGACATGTCCAGCATTATTATTATTATTGTTTTGGTGTTGTATTTTTTACACTCGGTTGTACTATAACCGGAGCTGCACGGGCCTAAGCCAAGTGCATATCAGTACCTAACGTATGATTTATTGGACTTTCACTTAGAAGGTCCGTTTGCAAGAACTTTCGCACAATTATTATTATTATAATTAACCAAAGGGCGTGACATATTGGTTATATCATCTATACTCGGCGCGGCGAATCTTGATCCCTATGACAGTTCGTGTTAGTGATGGGTCGTGTCTTTGGTCGTGTCGATAATTTTTTTTTAGACGAAGGCGTGGCTTGCATTCAGCCACGTTAGTAAACATGTTTTAAAAAATATTATAATGTGCATTTTTAATGTCCATTATGTTGTTGTTGTATTAATTTAAGATTTTTGGCATAGATTAAGTAGGTAAGTAAAGTAAAAAATTGTGCACTCGTTTCCATTACCGACATTTTTTTATCGATACTTGCCGCCCTAGTCGATAAACGTCACACGACGTAAGTTTTACAGGACGTAAACATAAATTCAGATTGAGATAACTTCTTGTAAATGTTAAGAATTGTTAAAAATATCAGCGGAATATCATTACTAATGGTATAAAGCTACGTAAAATTTATAAATGGCATTTTTAGACGCCCCCAATATGATCCCAATTTAATGGTGACGCCACTACCATGTTATATTACTATTATATTATATATATATATATTATATTATATATATTATGTTAATGTTACATTAGCTGTCAGTGTCATAGGGATCAAGGTTCGCCGCGCCGAGTATAAATAAAGAGCGGCGTAACGAAAACTACAGTTATGCGAGGAGCGGCATAATGTGTATAAAAGTGGAAGTTTCAACTAGACATAGAAGGAAACCGACGTAATGGGAATAATTCATCATAATCATTCGTTTTAAAATGTACAAAATTGCTATTACGCGCGTTTTGGGTAAGATGAAAATTAAAACTAAGCAACATTTTTCCGCTTAGGTAGTAAAGGAAAGATTGTCTATTCAAATAAAAAGGATAACTGTTCTTTAACGCTGTCAATTTTAGTCTTGGTCGTTGAATGAAAAAGCAAATCTTAGGAAAACTTACTATTAAAGTAATCTCTGACTGGTTTTTTGAATGCAGCCTAAGGATGGTTAGGTTCTAGACACTGACTTTCGGTTTCATTTCGGTGCGGGAAGCCACAGCAACGCGACTCTCTAACCAGGCTCGCATACTTGCACAGTGCAACTGATATGGTGATAGCGATTTCGTGCCATGCAGACTTTTAAAATGAAAAATGCTTCAATATTGCTTAAAATGTCCGTGGTCTCATCACAACAGAAAACCAGCGCTGAGCACAACTTGTTCAATATAGTGTTGAGTCATACTCTTTTTTGGATGCATGGCTCATAGAGACTTATAAGCAGTGAATCGTAGGGAACGTGTCTAAGGTGTGTGACCTACGAGGCAATACTTTGTTTTAAGCGATGGTTACCACCCAACATAAGGTGGGCCATAAGCTTGATCCATCACCAATTCGTATTTTTTATGTCAACCTATATTGTCCTACTGCTGGGCAAAGGTCTCTCTGAGACAATTTAGATGTCTGTATGCAATTGTCGAATGAAGGTATGTAGTTTCTATGTGTTTGTCGAAATAAATGCTTTATTTTAATTATCAATGACACCTCAAACCATAGCGTCTACTTCACAGACGCCCTGGACGCCATACTGTTCACCGAAGTGTACGTCGATTCATGCTCCTCTGACACGCCGCATACAAGTGCGAGTGTTGCAAGTGGTACTCATTTTCAAGTTAGTGGTTCTCCGTCGATACAAAAACCGATAACATCCAAAATACTGCTTGTAAATCTACCCGCTTGTCAATACACCACACGGCTTCTCAGAAATTGAAATAGCTAGTCCACTCAATCCTTCGTGCGGAAACTTCTCGAAACAACTCAGAGATCGTGCGGTCGCTTTGTGTTCTGCTATTTGATTAGGACGCTCCGCTGGTTTCTTACTCCTTAGTTATTGCTGATGGTAATTGAAAAGTTATTAGGGGTTTCGGGAGAACCTTCAAGGTTTTGATCGAATCATTCTAGTGGTATTCGGACCTAGAACTTGTAAAACTTTGTATCGTGAAAGTTTGGGGCAATTGTTATTTAAATGTGTTTTGATTTATTTACAATATATATAAGTATTATATCAGTTATCTAGTTCCCATAGTATAAGCTTTGCTTAGTTTGGGATTAGATAACGTTGTGTTGACGTTGCGTTGTATTGAATTATAGTTGAATTTAAAGTTTCTAAATAAGTAAGGTGTGTAATAGATTTATTTGAATGCAAAAGTATGTCCTAGCATATTTCGTTGTATATGCCACCGTCTAACAAATATTACAGCCAAGCTAGAATATGCTGTCTTCTTAAATTACAAATACTGTTATCATAAAAATCCGCTATTTCTCGGATCGATGTGTGAAGAAATCGTGAAAGTAAATTGTATGGTGAAAGCTGGAAAGACGTAACTTTTGAAATTATCATGGTTATAAAAATTATTTACACTAAAAACAGGATATTTACTATGATTTGTACTAACCAATTTTTGTAACTAATTATTAAACGAAACATTTTTTTGTGCTTATTAAAGTGAAACTTTTATTACATCGTCTCAAACTTTTTCGTCTGTGTGTTGCATGTCGCGTGACGGTCGGCCGCGGAGTAGGGATAAAGTGAAAGGCGCTCGTCAGAGCAGCCGAGGCCAATATGGCGGCCCTATAGTTCGCATCAGCTGACCGTGTAGTGTATAGACTACATATTTATATGTTGCCATAGGTCACACACTTTAGAAACGTGCCCTACGATGTGCTTCTAATTTCACCGGCAACCATACCCTTCAACCTGAAACGCAGAAACGCTGCTTGGCGGCAGAGATAGGTATGGCGGTAGTACTTTCCCGGGCGAGCTTTCACAAGAAACTTTACTACTTTGAAAACACTATAGTATTACAAAACATTCTAACCATGCTTAATAGATTTGCGAGGACCTATAATTACAACTGGACACGTACTTTACTGAAGGTACAAAAGCCTCATTACTGGAATAATCAACACGTCAAACAGTATTGGTTTATAATTCCATTCTAATAAGTAGTTCTACTAATATGGGGGCATATAACCTATTAACTACAAAGCAGGTAAATTTCCTTTGACACGAAAAGCACATAATAATAGGAGCTACATTTAATTAATCTATTCTGGGACGAAGTGTCTAATGACAAACTGATAAACGATTGAAAAATTATACTTAAGAGATACTATGGTAATTTAACACGAAAAACATTGAAAAACGATTTATTGCTTGTAATTATGTTAATTTCAAACAAGAATACAATGGTATTTTATAATATGAAGTGCCAATATCATTTAAAAAGTACGGAGCATGAAAGTAATTTGTACAAAGCACACTGGCGTTTTAATAATTGATCACAATCACTTTTCCACCGTACCTGATCAGTTGATCACTGATTCGGCCGATCTGTGTCCAAGAAATAACAAAAAATGCATCAACGTAACTGTCTGTTTATCTATCTGTTATGTTTCACGACTAAATGAGTGGACCGATTTCGATAAAATTTGGTATATACGTAGATTATGACCTGGATTGAGACATGGCCGCTTATTATTGACAAACCGCACGTGCGAAACCGCTGTAAATAGCTAGTCTGTTTATTTTATCAAATGTGTGTGAGTCAGTTTGTTCTGTCTTAGTGAAACGGAGAATATAAAAGGTTTTCTTTCTAAAAAATCTGTTATTAATAATGACCGAGAAAGCAAAGTGAGCGAAGCGTCTCAGTTTTGAGATTGGCACACAAGGTTCTGGATTTATTTAAAATTTTTAGTCGATTCTAAGTAGGAAAATAGAGGGGAAAAGAGGGAAGTTTTCTGTAGCGTTATTTATCGAAGAATTCCACCAATCAGGCTACGCAATCTTCTCCACCTTCACGAGACGGACCCGTAGAGACCAGATTCGATCTCCTAGGACCAAGGGAACGCGAATAATCGCTAAAACTTATACCAATATTTTGCTGAAAAGTGTCGGATTGCATGATTGTAAGGGTTCGCGAAGTCTACTGTTCTCACATAACCACTAGTAATAAAAACCATTGTCTAGAAAGACAAACACAAGCAGTAAATCTTTAAAGAACCAATTGTCCGTTTCGTCTGTTTGTAGCTATTTAGAACGTGTGCTAAGAAATGTTCTGCCTTAATTCGTGTCCACAAAATGGACGTAACCAGCCTTCGTAGAAGCAATTATGTATGTATTATTCATGGTACAAAGTGCACTTCTGTTTGTTTAGTCTATGCTTACACAACACCGAGCTTTCGTAACCAACTTGTAATTGGTGAATAATAAACTAAAGTGGTCTTAGGTTATCTAGTACACTGAACCTACAGTACGAGTTGTCAAATAACGCAAACATCAATAGTTTTCGTGAGCTCGCTTAGGGGCTGCAAGTAAATGTATGTAATGAAGTTTGCTTAATTTAAAAACTCGTACTAAAGGCGCTGGTATTCTGAGCATACTACCATAACCGTTTATGACGTTTATTTCATACATTATCCGTATTGATTTGGAAAAGGATGTGGGTATTAGTGCATAGAACTGCGCGTTATTATCTTTTTAAATTTTTTTTGTTCACCTTTTGAGTCAATTCTCAATCCAACTCAAAATATCTTTATTAAATTAAATCTTCTAGATAGATAATTTTGAATTCTCATTTTATTTGTTTTTGAAATGAAAACTTCTTTAGCATCGTGATTTGAAAGTAGATAAAACGAAAATGCGACGATAAAAAGAGACACAAAAATTTATAAGATTTAACGTGGGAGAAAATGAGATAGGAAGCATTATACAGTGTTTCTTATGTTCGTTGTTCTCTTTGTGCTTTGCTTCGTACTCCTTCCACTCGTGTTAATAATTATCTAATTTTGCATCACTACGATCATTACTAAAACCTGCAATTATCATCTTCCCGAAATTTTACATTCGTCTCATTATCTTGAAACCAAAATTTTTGAAGGTGTACTACGACCACGTGTGAATTGCATACATGCTTTTTTTTAATCAATTTACTTTCAACCTCAACTACAGGGCCTCTATTATGCGATGTGTCAAATTACGCAAACGTCAATAGCCAATAAACGAGCTTACGAAAACTATAGACGTTTGCGTAATTTATCAACTCGTACTAAAGGCTCTGCTGGCTAATGCAGAAAACGCTAACGTTAACACTGGTAATCTTGTACTGAATAATCAAGCTTTGGCATTTGGACTACCACGCGAGCTCTTGTTTACTTTCTGTCTGATTACCCGAGCTTCTTATTTATTAACGTTTCGGATTTCCATACGCTTTTTATAGGATTTTCTAGTTTTATAGTTTAACTGCAATTTAATCGTTTCTTATAAATACGGGGTATAAAGTTTTTGAAGAAAGAACCATTTATACAATTGTATAACAGAGAAGTTATAATTATTCCATCGACTTGCTCTATAAAAACAAGGGCGAACTTTTCTAACAAGTTTTTGGTAAAATTAATAAGGACGTTGAAAGTTATTAAAAGTATGATATTAAACGCTATCATTTTAATAACAATATATACTAAATTTAAATAGTAAATAATTAAAATTGCTAGACATTTCACACAGCGTTATCTAGCTCCAAACGAATTTCAGTCCTAATATCAATACATTGTGTAGTAAACACATCTTACATTGCTAGTATGCCCTGCTTGCACAACGATTACTAAACGTATTTAGCGATTAACTCATGTTTAAATTTGACGGATTTGTATAATTTGACTTCTCTCTAAATTATATTTAGCCACTCAATAAGTTTAGGCATCGTTGCGCAAGACACCCTTCATATATTTTTGTTTCGTTCTTAATCATTTGTTAGCTTTTAAGTTAATATTCCGTACCGGAAAACAATCAAGATAAGGACTATTTCCATGTATCCTACAAATATGAGGTTCTGTAAATGGTACCGCTTGTGCGATGGTACCGTTCGCTCTGTCTGCCCCGACCTCACACCGAAATCCATTAAACCGTGCCCTCATGATATATGGCCCAAAACTGTCACAGCTGAATTATCTACGAGTGTATACTAGGGTTGCCATTATCACAACGGTTTTTTTATGTGAAACATCCATTTGCGCACCTTGGGTCGTATGTCGTCACGCCGTGACGGCATACGAATAATAGGTGTGTTGGAATATAATATAATAGCTGCTGCCAGCAGCTTCGCACGCGTTGTTTGTCAACAAAAAGTAGCCTATGTGTTAATTCAGGTTATAATCTACGTACATACCAAATTTCATCGAAATCGGTTCAGCCGTTACGACGTCATTGAGTAACAAACAAACAAACATCCAAACTTTCGCATTTATAATATTAGTGTGATTGATACGCACCTTAGGGTAAGATGGCGCGTATCAATATGTCAAAAGTACGGTTAAAGAATTGTTTGACGTCACGCGTTTTACATCGCGTATGATAAGATGCCAGATTCAAGCCAGTGATTAATCAAATTAATCACTGGCTTGAAGTGTCCACCTATTGTACTATTAATATTTTACCTTCTTACTTAGTTACAACACCTACGTGTATGTTTACCTAACTAAAATGTTAGATTATTGAGCATGTTGTGTTTGCCTGTTACTGGTTACACATGTAGCATAAAGCATTTAGATGATAAGTTTTTTTTTGTAAGCAATCATGTGTTTAACTGTTGGTAAACATAATAAAAAAAAAAAAAAAAAATGATTATAAATTATTTAAATACTATCAATTTAGATGTTTTTTATCTACCGGGCGTACTGTGATAGCCACATTTTATTTTTATACGACTGGAGATGAAACAAGCATATGGCCCACCTGTAAGTGGTAACAAACAAAGTATTGCCTTGGTCACGCACCTTAGAAACGTGCTTTACGATGCACTAGCCTACGTCCATCAGCTCGAGGCATACAGTTGTAAAGCCTCACGTGCCTGTAATTTCACCGGCAACCATACCCTTCATACTGAAGTACAGCAATGCTGCTTTGCGGCTGAAATAGGTATGGTGGTAGTCCTTCTCCGGGTGAGTTTTTTTACAAGGAGCTCTACTAATCTTACACATATACACAAAACCTCCAGACCCGGAACAAATATCTGTAGATCGTGCAAACACTTATTCCGCAGCGGAAATTGAACCTACGTCTCAGCCGGCTATTCGTCCACTGCGCCACAGAGGTCGTGGACTAGACTAGAGAGTTTATAAAATAATTGCATGTGTTCAATTCGAAAAGCTTAAATGAAAAATATACTTTTGAATAATAAATTTAAAAATCCATTACAAAATTAAAATACCATGCAACCAGTCGATATGTTTAATTGTATGGACCTTGACACAAGGCTCGCAAAGTCACAACACGTCATGTGCCATGAACATTTAAAAGGAAATTTATAGTTGCACTTTTAACCTCGCATATTTTTACATAGTATGATATAAACATAATTTGAATGAAATGTGGTACTCGTGGTAAATTTACCACAGTTACCTATCGATCTTTTACAGAATACATTTCGGGGAATGTGTCCAGGAACTATACGATCTGATCCGCCATCTCCCTTCCATAAAAGGACAAGCAGGCACATGGCTCAGTACCATCCATACCTAGTTGATATCCCATTAGCACACACCGTTTTGGTTCTACGTTCTTGTCGCGTACAGCTAAGGTATGGAACACTTTACCATCGTCTGTTTTTCGTAAAGAATACAATACCTATTATATCTGTAGTCAGTCATACCTATATTGTCATGCCCATCCTATGTGTATCGAGCCGAAACAGAGATCCTTTGCATATAAACACAAGTTTTTAAACTTAGCGCAAGGTATCCAAGTCTTACAACACCCTAGGTATCTTAGAAATATAACCATTTATATAAAAGTGCACTATGTAAACCTTTTTTGAAATAAATACATATTCATTAATTAATTATTTTAATATTATTAATATTATAATTTATGTAGGTATAAACGACATTTCAAATTTCTTTCTCATCCGTTACATTCATGAAATTCTAAAATAAATGTTCAATTGATATGGATTTTATCAGTTTTGACTCGCATTTATATTATTGTATTTTATATCTGCTTGTGACACCCCTACGTATATAATCGCAGGCTGGATTGGCCTTCCCATACAGGCTTTGTGTGCGACCACTGAAATCGTTCACGATATTAATCTACGTTTTGACAACTTGTTTGTATTTCCATTTGTAGAATTATTTATTGACATATACGGGGGGGAGGGGGGCTGTAAGTATGGTATGTATGAGTAAAGTATTAATACGTGAAGAGGTCAATTTTGTACCATTTTTAAGGTTATTGCGCGTTAAAGTTTTACGGAGAAAGAGGGGACAATGCTAAAAATTAAGCTTAAAACAACCAAAATAAATTGATGCATTATGGTCGAACTTCGACCACTTTGCAATGTTAACTAGTACCTAATAATCAGGACTTTAATTATCATTTTAAACTAAACTAAATCAACTTGAATTAACATTGATACTGATTAATTAGATAATTATCAATTACGTTTAAGATTGGAATGAAATGAACGCATATATTTTGGGGTAAAATTTAGTTTGGTTTTGTTTGAAAACAGAATTTGGGTCAAAATACAGTTAACCCGGCATGGAACAAACGATTGAATTACACGACTGTCTATGTCTATGAATAAACTATCATATTTAATTTAGACTTCACAATACTTTGCCAAGAAATAAAACTATGGGTCTAACCACAAAAATATTAAACCCCAGATGAACACCTGTTTAAAAATACCTAAGCAAAAATTGGTAGGGGTTTTTTAAGCAGGCTTTCAACGGGTGTTTATTTTTTTTGTGGTAAAGCCCCTTTAAGTTTAAACGGCGTTACTGAATAAAACTGATATACTGTTCTTTCCGATTTTAATCCAGACATGCAACACGAAAATATCAGACAAAATAATACGTAAATAGTACAAATTGTACGTAATATAACAATTTTATAAATGTGTAATATTACCATCAACGTGCATGTTTGCATGTAAGTGCTATGTTTAGAGTAAGAGGTGTCAGCATGAGCGGAAGCGTTTACTTACAGTTTGGGTCTCTACTCTACCTCGTCATGGCGACCGTGATAATAATCTCGGTGTTCACGATGATTTTCATATTTCATTTATTGCCAACATGTACAGTCATTCATTACAGCTGTTAGGTCTTAAATCTAGCTTAAGTAGGTATGTACATGCACCCTGTAAGGCGCTGTAATTATAGTTGAGTTCGTATTTATATAATAAAAGTTTGTCAATGTTAGGTATCATAAGGTTGATATCTCACGATTAAGTCGATAAGTATAAAAGTTATAATAAAAATTACAGCCTAAAAACCAGAGATTATAAATAAATGTGTACAATAATAACAATAAAAAATTCTAGAATGTCATAAAACGGTAGTCAATAAAGATTTGTCAAAGTTTATTTGATATACAAGTAACAAAGCATTAGAATCATTTTCCATCAATGGCATGTGTCTTTGTATTATGAGTTACGCGATAAACAGTTCAGCGTTTTTTCCCTGCTCTCTAGATGACTTGGAGAGTCAATGGTCCAAATACAGAATATGTTTGGTCATCCAAAATTGGCATTTATCCCCATTTATCAGAACAATCAATTAAAAACGACAATATCGTTACGGTAACCCAAGTTGCGGTAGCGCTGTATAAAAAATCAGTGACTTTCCGTGAATCTCGCTCGCTTCCGCGTATGCTTGTTCGCTAGGCCTTTTTCACAAACGGTAAATTCAAGTAAATTACTTGACAGTTGACACCCAACGAGCGAAGTCACGAAGTAAAGAACAATGTTGCATGTTTTTGTAAATGCTGCTATAAAATTATGAATTTTTAAACATTTACACAAAAGTTTTCGTAATGTGTGATGTAATAACTTATTAACCGACTTCAAAAAAACGAGGAGGTTCTCAATTCAGCGATAATTATTTTTCACCTTTTCGGTTTCAATGATTTTTTATTTTGTTAGAAACAGCTTCCAAATAAATTTGATCAAGATTTGATGATTGAATCGTCGAAAAATAAATAAATACTACGCCATCTGACTAGATGGCGCTGTGTGAAAAGCCTAGCAAACTAAGCAAAGCTCGTAATATGGGAACCAGATAACTGGAAGATACTTTTTAGTGTTCGTACTCAAAGGATAAAACGGGACCCTATTACTAAGACTCCGCTGGCTGTCTGTCCGTCTGTCACGAGGTTGTATCTCATGAACCGTGATAGTTAGACAGTTGAAATTTTTACAGATGATGTATTTCTGTTGCGGCTATAACAAAAAATACTAAAACAGAATAAAACAAATATTTAAGGGGGGCTCCCATACAACAAACGTGAGTTTTTTGCCGTTTTTATAGATAATGCTACGTGCGCGAGTCCGACTCGTACTTGGCCGGTTTTTTTTGTAAATGCATCCTTATAATTTATAGAGAAACAACCAGACCCAGAACAAATATCTGTAAATCATACAAACATTTGTTTCGCGGTGGGATTCGAACCCGCAACCTCCTGCATTTCAGGCGGCTATTCGCCCACTGCGCCACGGAGGTAGCCAAAAGAAAATCATCAACCTCTTTAATTTGCAAAGGCAATGCGCCCCGACTGCCGAATAGGTATTTTTAGACACAAAAGATACGACTAATAGATTAGATAAGACAGCCACTTCTTTCGTGGTTAAAACACCTATTCGGCAGTCACGGTTGGGGTTTTGATAGGTAAATAAGTTCTCTGTAGGCTCTAAGGCTTTGCGGCCAGTTTTTGCCTTTTCTAATAGTGGGACGGCGTAACACGGCCTTTCACTAGATGGAAAGACGACCTGATAAAGGTTGCTGGAAGCTTTTTTATTTAGTAAACTTTCGCGATTTATTTCAATCATTATTAATAGAGCGAAGCGAGATCTCCAAATCAGACTATGAGTAATATTTTTTTTGTTTTTATGGGAGTCTCGCGAGATCTCAGTCCGGGGCGAACCACTAGTAAAAATACGGAATTTATCACGTACCGATAAACTGTCGGTCGAAACACCGATAAAACGGTACGTGATAAATCCTGTATTTATACTAATAAATAAATAAATAAATATCGCTGGACATTTCACACAGCGCTATCTAGCCTCAAACTAAGCAGAGCTTGTACTATGGGAACCAGATAACTGATAGAATACTTATATACATAAAAATATTTTGTAAATACATACTTATAATATATATAAAAACATCCAGCCACGGAACAAATATCTGTAGATCATGAAAACATTTATTCCGCGGCGGGAATCGAACCCGCGTCTCAGCCGGCTATACGCCCACTATACCACGGAGGCAGTCAAACTAATGGTTGCTGGGAGCCTTTATGTAGCTGGGTGCAGGCAGCATAAGATTGGTTTCTCAGGAAATCTATGGGGGAGGCCTATGTTCAGCAGGCCTATGGCTGATATGATGATGAATAGCGGGGGTAGCCTTTTTGCAATACTTTTAGATATTTTACGAAATTATAATTTTTGAAACTATCCTGGTTATGAACAGTATTTTCACTAAAACCATATTAGTATATTGGATATTTATACCATAATTTGTGCTTTCATGGCGCATGCAATTGCGTCGAAATTTTTCGTTATCTTTGACATCAAATGCCTTCAGTACCTTAACAGAGTCCATTAAACACGAGGTACAAATTATCAAATCAAGCCACCATCAGCAATCGGAATCACTGCGCGACAAACTTGCAATTTTCTTTCATTAGGGCTCAGGGTTATTACGTCACAGCTCACACCCGAACGTGAAAAACTAAGAGTAACCAAGTTATCGAATAAAAACTTTTTCATTTTGAATTTGTATTTATGTATTCCCATTGACGCTCCCAAACATACGAGCAATTTATTTTTAGCGCTTAGTACTTCTTTTATTTTAAACCCCCAACGCAAAAAGAAGGGTTATAGTTTGACGCCTATGTCTAACTGTCTGTTTGTCTGTGGTATCGTAGTTCTCAAACGGTTAGACCATATCGGACGCGGTTTTTTAATAGAAAGCTAGTTAAAATGGAGTAATGCGTAGCTATGTAATTTTTTAACGGACGGGGATACTTATTTTGAATTATTAATTCATAGGTACTTGTTTCTGTGTGATCAAGTAATAATTATCAGTAAGGTATGTACAATGATATACATAACCTCAAAAACAAAGAAACGAAGCAAATAATATAATGCATTCTTAATTTTAGTCATTCTTTTATAACAACGCATAAAGAAGTTTTATCTAAGGAAAGAGGCCCCTAAAATTCGAACAAACAGATTTCTGGTCTGCGAACGCGCGCTTTTTAATCTTAGATTGTTCATGCCAAAATGTCGAAAACTAAATAAATAAATAAGCCGTTTAATCAAATTTTACAATTTTGATACTTAGGTATGTACATTGGTAATTTTTAATTGTTATAATCTGTGTGCCCTTTGGCATAGGCCTCCTCCAATTCCTTCCATTTCTCTCTACAGTTTGTTGTCGTAGTCCATAGTTTTCCTCCCGTATTTTCAAAATCGTCTTTCCAACGTTTGTATTGTCTTCCTCTACTTCTTTTCCCATTTCTTGGGTACCAAACTGTAACTCTCTTACTCCACTTGTCAACACCTCTTAGTGTGTGTCCTGCCCATCTCCATTTTAGTGTTTTTGTTTTGGTTATCACGTCAGTACCTTGGTCTCGCTCCGTATGTCTGTGTTTCGCTTTCGGTCTCTCCTCCTGACGCCCAACATGCTTCTCTCCATCGCGTGTTGGCAGACCGAAAGTAGTGTCGAATACTGTTCATGTACAATTCCCAGCACGTTAATTGATACTCTAGCGTGAAAAGTTACGGGCGCGCGGAAATCAAGGGGTTATTACGCACACACTATTCTGTAATAACATAGTCAAGAATATCGAATAATGATGGACAAAAGGCAGCATTATAATAATGACTGTGAAAGAAACGTATTACAGCGAGAAATTGAAATTATTCAACGTATGGAACAACGTAATTATAACTAAGACATATTATTTAAGTGTGGCGTATAATACGATGTGGCTTTTAACAAATGTGTACTTCAGCGGCTACTTTCATATCGGCAGAAATAGGTATCGATGTAGTGCTTTCCCGGGCGAGGTCTTTCACAAGGAACTCTACTCTTAGATTTTCCAGCGGTCGATCTTATGCGCTTTACTCAACGGCTTACCTTAATTCTCTCAATCTATTTCTCTCAATCTTTCTTCGTCCTTTCACCTCTACGCAGACGATCTTCAGATTTATAATCAGGCTACGCTCAGTAATATTGCTGATGCTGTTGACGTTACCAACTGTGATTTACGCCGTATTGCAGAGTGGAGCAAGCTCCACGGTTTGAAAGTGGATCCTACCAAAACGCAAACCATTATTGTAGGTAGTTCAAGAACGCTTAGCAAAATTGACTGGTCCACCCTCCCACAAGTGGTTTTTGACGGAATAGCAATCCCATACAGCGAAAGCGTTAAGAATTTAGGTATCATCATTGACCGCAACTTTTCATGGAAGGCTCAGCTTGAATTAACCAGCCGGAAGTTGTTTGCGTCAGCCGGTTCACTAAGAAGACTACGCAACTTTTTGCCCACGTCCACCAAGACTGCGCTTGCACAATCGCTTTTACATCCCGTTTTAGATTATGCCGATGCTTGTTATCTGGACCTCACTGAAGAACAGCTTAACAAGCTCGAGCGCCTACAAAATTTTTGTATCAGATTCATATTTGGCCTCCGAAAATATGATCATGTGTCTCCCTTCCGTTCACAGCTTAAGTGGCTTCCAATTCGTCTTCGTCGGAATACGCATATCCTCTCTCTTCTCTATTCTATTCTTTTCAATCCTTTCACTCCTCACTATCTGAAAGATAGATTTCAATTTCTTCATTCTTCAAACAACTACACTCTTAGGTCATCAGAAAACTTGATACTCAGAACTCCTTCGCACAGCACTTCCTTTTACAGCGCTTCTTTTACTGTCCAGGCTGTTCGGCTGTGGAATGCTCTGCCCGAAGAAATAAGACGGTCATCCTCCTTACACACATTCAAGCTGAAGGTGAAGCAACATTACCTAACGATGTCATCTTCCTAGCGTTATTTATTTACTATATAAACATTTTATCTGTTAGTTTAGTTAGCTATTTGCATATATCTATATATTAGTCTATTTTATAAGTATTTTAAGTATTAGGATTGGAACATTATCATATTTTTTTTTATTATACTTAAGAATATTTGTGTACTTAAATATATCCTACAAATTACACCGCACTCCATATTGTAAATTTCGCTCCATCCAAAGGTTGCCTGGAAGAGATCGCTTTCAGCGATAAGGCCGCCCATTGTATTGCCTTATTTATTCTAGCCTTATATTTATTTTTGTATTATTTCTGTTTGTGTGGTAATTCAATAAAGAGTTATCAATCAATCAATCAATCTTAATTAGGTCGTCTTTCCACCTAGTTGGGAGCCGTCCTACGCTGCGGTTTTTAGTGCATAGTCTCCACTCGAGAACCTTTCTTTCTGCCCTAACGGCTGTCACTTCTTCCAGCTACGTTCCCCGCCCGATGCCACAGCTTGCTAATCCTCTGGGCTATGCCAGTGGCCTGATCGCCTACACTTAACCTTAGTCACTTCTAGTATTAATTTTAAGATATAATTTGCATTGACAGGTCCTCAACCCTAGAATTGGCCACTGTGGTTTAAATTCTTCCCTACCAGCTCGTCATTTCTTCTCAATCAATTTTATTTTTGTTACTTTTAGGTAAAAGTTAAAAAATAGGCTCACGGCTAAACTGCCAGACATCCTTGAATTTGTTACTCTGGTCGCAGACCCATGAAGGTATCCCACCAGGAGGTAAGTCCAAACATTACGTCTGATACATGAACACTTTTTTAATCTATACGTGACGGGTTGCAAATCTATCGCCGCTTAAGTTTCTAAATGAACTTGCAAAAAAGTCCCATAAAAAAGACATGTTTATTCTGATATCTGTCTGAAACCAAAGCCTTGTAAGTACTTCAAGCCACATTAAATTTTAAAAACTCCTATCCCAATGCGTGTGTGCAAACAAAGCTCCTAGGGAGAAGACGGGGCATAATGAGGCGGTGTTCAAGTGGTGTTGCAGGCACATGTCTACCACTCACGACCCCTCGATACCCGACCTACCCTGCACCTAACGACTCAGGCTAATCTGAGTGTGGAAATGATTGTGGAAAAACAAGTGTGGTTTTTCGGTATTTTCTGTATCATCCGATTTTAGGTATCAGGTTATTTGCTGACGCAATGTTTATTCTACAAAAGTGAGTAAAATTGTGTTAGCTACTGGCCAACCTTTATACAAATATTGGACATTAGTATTTGACCTCTGTGGCGCGATAGACGAGTCCGCCTGAAATGCAAAAAATATGATCCCACTCTTGAATGAATTAAAGAAAATTCTTTATTATACCTTACAAGCACTTAAAATGAAATAAAAAACATGTGTAAGCATAGTCTTATCACTAAACAAAGCTATCTCTTCCTGGATGGAGAGGATCATTGCTTAAGGGAGGATTGTGTAAGACGAATATATTTAATACTATAAAAAGAAAATACATATTAGGTAGGTACATATATAATGATAAATATTTAAATACCATATATATATATATATATATATGTACTTACATACATATATATTTATTATCAATACTCTTGTCGCAGTACTAAAAATTGCATGATCTGCAAATATCTGTTCCTGGTCTGGTGTGGTGGAACTTATAATTCCTGATACCGTACAGGTAATTCTTGTGTGGAATCTGAACTACTTGTTAATAATTTCCTGATTGATAACACAAAAGCTTGCGTATTTGTATGCTTGTGCATAGGCAACTTCTGAATCGATCGATTCAAATAACAAAAATCAAACTCACACAATAATAATATAAATGCGAAAGTTTGGATATTTGTTTGTTACTCAATCACGTTGTAACGGCTGAACCGATTTCAATGAAATTTGGTATGTAGGTATATTATAACCTGGATTAACACATAGGCTACTTTTTGTTGGCAAACAACGTGTGCGAAGCCGCTGGCGGAAGCTAGTATGTTATATAAATAAAACTTTTTAGAACAAGTGCTATTGTACTCTAGACAAAGTTAGGATTAGCGAGCCATATTAGGGCTCACGCTAAAATGTAAATAATAATAATTGACGACCTCCGTGGTGCAGTGGGCGAATAGCCGGCTGAGATGCAGGAGGTAGCGGGTTCGATCCCCACCGCGGAACAAATGTTTGCATGATCTACAGATATTTGTTCCGGGTCTGGTAGTTTCTCTATATATTATAAGTATGTATTTACAAAAAAAATTTACATAAGTATTCTATCAGTTATCTGGTTCCTATAGTACAAGCTCTGCTTAGTTTGGGGCTAGATAGCGTTGTGTGAAATGTCCAGCAATATTTATTTATTTATAATAATTTACGTTAATCAAATTAGTTTAGAACTTATTTTAGTTTTATTTAGTTTAGGTTAGTTTAATATTAATACATTTATAGTTGGGGTCGCCGTTGTCGAAACCGATGAGGAGGACTACTCTACACAAATAGACCGGCCCTAAACAAACAGTAAGAAACTAGCAAATTGAAATTGTGATTGTTGGACATCTTAGGACCTTTTATATCGGAGAAAGAAAATTATAAAGGTAAAGGTTATGAAACCAATCTCGTTCTAATTTCAATCGGAGCACGAGACAAACAGTCTGCTGTAGCATTACTTTCACGAAGTCACGTAGCGAAGCGGCTTGCTAGCCGACCCAGCCACAGCCAGTGCCGTACTGAGATACAGGTACCCCCTGGTTCTATTTAAACAAAAAATAAATAATACCTACCTACCTTGGAGGTAATATATCATCCCGAGAACACATTTTTAGTAGATTTCTTGAAGAAAATAAAATGTCAAATGTTCATACTCGTAACCTCCTAGGACTTTCCAAATCCGAAACCGGTAGGTTTATTTCCAATTCCGTGATATTTGTAAGTCGATGATTCTTATCTACTTTCTGTGTTCTCTTTTTGTATTCATTTTCACGATTTTTCACACTAAAAACTTGAAAAACACAATTATAATATATTTTTTGTGAGAAGCCACGCGTGAGTACAAAAAACCGAATGAAGTTAGTTGCAGGTTGACACTGACAGGATTGGGACGATGCGTTCCGTGTTTTTTGCTGTCTTTAAATGAGTGTAAGTGATTTGAGAATAAATAAGCCGTACTACTGAGTAAATTATCATCATCATCGAGGACTGGACAACACATAGCATAATAAATAATGTTGGACCTTTCTCACAGGTTATCTAGCCCCAAACTAAGCAGAGCTTGTATTATGGGTACCAGATAACTGATAGAATACTTACATACTTTTTTTTGTAAATACATACCTACTTATAATATATAGGACAATATCCAGACCAGGGATAAATATCGGTAGAGAATATGGGGAGGCCTCTAACAATGGGACAATATAGGCTAACACTGGCTCAAGTAACATTAAATAAATTTAAATTAAAAGAAAAATGTAGCCCCTCTTCACATAAAACCCAAATACGGTCCTTAGTTCTCCCCCCCTCCTCCTGGCCGCTCTGCCTTGCTCGTGTAGTGCAAACATAGTGTTCCCTAGGGTTCCCTGAAGTGCTGGGTAGGGTAGAAACGCTGAGTAAGGATCGATGCTTCAATGCCTGTTTCAAATATTTGTGTTTGCTCGATTGGTAGCTTTGATGTAAGAGTGTAGTTTGATCGAGAGATAGTGTGAGTTTACATCTATTGAAATAAGATAAGATAAAGATAAGATTATTTACCCATGCTTAGTTTGGGTCTCATGATCAAATTCTTAAAAAAAATTATACTTGGATCATGTAACCTGGTTTTTTTTTTCTTTTGGCTATAAACATTTTTGTCTACACCAGAATCAAATAGGGTTTTTGTGTTGCAAAAACGCTCGGTTAGGTATATTTTAGGACATTTAAATGTGGAGACTCCTGTAGAGGTAGATTCAGAAAGCTGAACATCCAGAATATCTTATACCCACATACGCGAAAATCTGAAGCATGTGACATCTAAATTCGAATCCCATGGCTATAGCACTAGAAATAAGAAAAATATTGTAGCCCCTCGTTGTAGACTGGCCAAAACTTTAAATAACTTTATGTGTGTATACATAGAATTATATTTTATCTTAATACTAGCGGAGCCAACAGACGTTGTCCTGCATGAATACATACAAAATGAATGAATGAATGAATGCATACACAAAAATTCATTCAAGTCGATCCAGCCGTTTAGTTGCAGTATAGATAAATAATCTAGATACCGACTGCAGCGCCATCTACCGGACTGATTTGTGAATCTAAACCATCCAGGGCGCCCCAAGCGAATACAAAAAAATTAACTGAAATCGGTCCAGCCGTTTAGGAGGAATTCAGTGACTTACAGTAGAATTATATATATAAAGAAGATATAGTAAATTGGCAGGTTTGGCAGCCCGCGTCATATGCATGAATATGCGCAAGATGCTATAACTTTATTCTTTATTGTATACAAAAAGATTACAGACAAAAACAGCTTACAAAATGGGCATGTACAAAGGCGAGCTTAACCCTATTCAGAGTTTTCTTCCAGCAAACCTTTGAAGATAGAGATAGATCATAGTGGGTACGTGCACAGAAATTGGCATTGGAGTAAAAAACTAAAAATAACTGAATTTAACTCCGCTAATAGGTTAAATGCACAAAATTTATTAGTTCTAAGGCGGTACGAAGTTCGCGGAAGCAGCTTGTATAAATAAATCTGACATTGAATTTTTTTATTGTATATAAAACATGTATTGCATAAAAGTTATAATATTGACGAGGCTTTGTCCGATAAACACATTTTTTGTGTTTAATGACGATAGTTTTGTAGTTAATTAGTAATACTTATGCAATTATTATATGTATAAATAAGTAAATATAAATAAATATTGCTGGACATTTCACATAGCGCTACCTAGCCCCAAACTAAGCAGAGCTTGTACTATGGGTACCAGATAACTGATAGAATACATAAATAAATTTTTATTGTAAATACATACTTATAATATATAGAGAAAAAACCAGACCAGGAACAAATATCTGTAGATCATGCAAACATTTGTCCCGCGGCAGGAATCGAACCCGCTACCTCCTGCGTCTCAGCCGGCTATTCGCCTACTGCACCACGGAGGTCGGAGGAGTATGTATGAAACAATAATGATTTTAACCTTTATTATAGTAATTTTAATTTGTGTTAGCATCTAAGAAATAATTATTTTAACTATTCAATATACTGTCTGACATATCTAAGTGCATGTAAAATGTGTAAAGAGGAAATAAATGACTATTATGACTATTGTCTTTTTATTTACAAATAAAATAAAATTGGTAGAATTTTTGACACGCTAAGAAGAAACGTTATCTTATTTTATCTGTCTACCCCTCCGGGATTCAGGCGTGACAATGTATGTCTGTGTGTGTAGGTATGTATGTATGCCTTGACACAGTGTAACAAAAAAGCAGCAGTTGATACTTCTACGTCTAATTCGCCTCATTAGTTGACTCGCATTTCAATCCTCGATCTCCACGTGCCAGCCATTAGCTCGCGTCAAATATTATGATATTGATTCCTAAGCTTGTTCGAAGTTCGCTAAGTATCTACATGTTAAGGTAATATCTGCTTCTTAGAAGGTGAATCGACACTTAGCCCGGTTTCCACTACGATCCCTAAACGTATTTAGCGAATAAACATGACAACTCCGCTTACATATAATCCCTACCTGAGTCTGTATTGGGTTCTTCCAGTCTGAGTATGTTCAAGAGAAACTTGAAACTGATATTAATAAAAAAGCATACTACAACATAAATGAGTTTCTTAGTGACAAATCCCTTGAATAATTTTATTATGTAAATCTGACATTTTATTACTAATTTTCTATTTAAGGTAAGAGTTGAATATTGTAAATATTTTAAGCATAAATTTGTTTTTTTTTCTATGTTGATACTTTGTGGTATGTGGATACTTTTAAAGCTGACTAAAATTGCATGCGATAAACGCTGATTGTGACGACCTCCGTGGTACAGTGTCTGAATACCCGGCCGAGACGCAGGAGGTTACGGGTTCGATTCCCGCTGCGGAACAAATTATATTTGCATGATCTACAGCTATTTGTTCGGGGTCTGGTTGTTCCGCTGTATATTATAAATATGTACATATTTACAAAAAAAAATGTATAGAAGTATTCTATCAGTTATCTGGTTCCCATAGAACAAGGTCTGCTTAGTTTGGGGCTAGCTAGCGCTGCGTTAAATGTCCAGCAATATTTATTATTGTTATTATTATGGACGAACTCAAACTGTATCACTAACCACATGTTACTAACCCATATTCGCAATAAATAATTTGATTTAATTTGAACTCTTTGAACCATATTTAGCTACTAAATACGTATAGGCATCGTTGCGCAATTCGCCCTAACCGTAGATTTTTTGACAGCCTCCAAAGAAAAAACTGTTAGTTGCTTATCAGTTTTGAGTTACATTTACGTATACGAGCCATCTTTTTTATCATCGTATTAACAACTTATACTGTATAAAAATGTGACCGGACGGAATTTGCTCTTACTAGGTCAAAAAATGTAACAAATTAGACTTAACTAAAAAACATTACATTAAAATAAAAAAATACTATAAGATTCCATTTGATATATCGATTTTTGACTTTTGATTCTTAAAAGGTAATGCTGTTATTTTCGTAACATTTTGTTTAAGAAGCAACCTCTTCAATTGTGAACTTCAGCGCCACTTTTATAAAGTGAACCGGCTAATCTTTTAATCCTTAGCTGTACTGTACTGCATAGTATGTCAGAGCGAGATGACTACAGTTACTCTGAAGTGTGTTAGAAGAAGACAGACGTTTCGTGGTATCAAGTTTACGCGTCATTACTCTCGCGTGTCTTGTATTGTTTAGTTTGTTCGTGTATGTCACTTTGCACGTCAGTCACGTGACGTCACTAAACATAAGTACGGACGGTTATGTTTATGTGATCGCGACTGCATATTTTGTAATGGGTGCCAATAAACAAAAGGCTGTGTAACTGGTACCATATCTTGATGTATTTAGGATCTAAGAAAATTTGATAATTTGTTTTTCATTGGGTCTACGAATAATTGATCGAGCGAAGCTAGATCTCCAAATCTACTTGGCCGAATCGGCGTTATATGTATGTATGTATGTATGTTTGTTTGTTTGAGGATAACTTTCGAAGCGTTGATCCAATCATCGTGAAATTTTATATATAGGTAGCTAGTGATAACACAATCCCGGTGTGACTAAATGAGCTAAAAATATTGAGGGGTTATTGAGATATTGGGGTTCAAGAGGGGTAAAACAAATCAACATTAGACTATAAGGTCAAGTGGGACGTCTGATGAAATGTCTTCATTAGTACATTTCGAACCCGTTTTTATTTTTAGTTTAATCCTTGTATTTTTTGAGTTATAACAAAAACTGAACTTTGACGAAATTCACAGGGTACACCAGTGACCCCACAGTGCTGAAATTTGGTATTCGTGTAGCTTTAGGGAAAAGTCTGAAATCCAGAATAACTGCAATTTCTACCCCTAAAAAGAATAACCAAATAATATGAACCCCCGTTACTTGTAATTTGAATGAAACTGTAGGTCAAGTCAGATGGTTGTGTATATCGTGGCTCAACTTCATTAGTCTAAGATTATGAGTTATATTTTTTTGTTTTTTGGGAGACTCCCGAGATCTCAGTTCGGGGCGAACCACTAGTATACAATTTTCATCCCATCTATAGGGGAGGCCTATGATTAGCAGTGGACGTCAAATGGCTAACATGATGATGATGATAATGTTCACAGAATGCATCGCAGCAAGAGAATTTCTAAGGAAACCCATTTAAAGCCATTAATTAGATCCAACCAATAAAATGCCCCGTCCCTTGCAACATAGAACTAAGCTGTACAACGGCGTCAATAAGTCATGATCGCCATTCAAACTCTATTGACAAAGGTCTTGAATGCCAAGTCACATAAAATGATCGAGCCCTACGAATATGCATGACAAAGACCCCGGTTACACCATAAATGCTGCTCCTCATTCAGACTAGGAGTTTGATGGGTCGTTAAAAGCTGGTAGAGATGTTGAAACCATAAAAGACGGTGGGCGTAGAAAAAGTCGGATAATCTGAATGTGTGTAAGTTTTGCCGGATCTACTTAGTTCTTAAATACATATATGTTCCAGATCTGGGTGTGGTAAGACCGCCAATTGTATCACATAGATTTACGTTGTTTTTATTTTAATTGTTTTGTTTAATTAAGTAATAAAGAGTGTGCTATTAAGTATTTTATATCGATATTTATCTATTACACTAGGAAATCCTAATGACCCATGGTCAGAAGTATTGTTACTGTTGGTTGGGTGTTATTATTTTATTAGTTCGTGCTAAAACGTAAGCAGTTTTACAAAAACCAACAATGTAGAATAGACAAAATTAACTTAAAAATAGGTTTATCTTATTTATTGGTGGCAATTCTGTTGTTTACGCTGACTGACTAAAATTGTGTAAAATACGAACGGTCTTATTTTATTCACGCTAAAGATCAAATTAGAATGAAATTTAGTGACATTTCTAAAATTAAGTTATTTTTGCTAAGATCAATCAAATTGGTGTTGACTAAAACTAGCCCGCTAACACGTCTTCTTATTTAAAAATACTTAAATTTATAAATGTTAAATTAAATTTCATTCTAAATTGATCTTTAATCTGAACAAAATAAGACCGTTCGTATTTACACAATTTTAGTAAGTCAGCGTAAACAACAGAGTCGCCACCATTGTGTTATTAACTAATTGCTAAGTATTTGTACAAGTGTACAAATACTTAGCAATTAGTTATTTATTCATAAAAAATAAAGGAATTGAAACAACTTACTCTATAAATAAAGACTTTCTAGTATTTAATTGGTAAAAGGGAGCAGAACTTAAACTCGATTTTGCTAATTAAATTGAAATGTGAAGATTGAACCTTTGAATAACTTTGACTGACCAGAGCCGGTAATGATTGCCGGACAAAAGTCAGCTGTTGCATTCGACTTGGACATTTCTAATGCAACTTATTTGCAAACGTTTTTGCCGGACGGAATTGCCGGACAAAACCCAATTACTGCCGGAAAATGTTCCACCCTATTGGGGATCAATGGGTCCTTGTTACAATGCCTAGTTTTACGACCGCTTAATCTGTATGGTGTTGAATATCGCGTCCGGTCGAATTGAATAGTTTAAAGCTATGCCTATTCAGTTACGTAGTTGCTTTGAATAAATATTAATTTTACTAAAGCCAATAATCGTTATACATAGAACATTATTTTCATTAAAAACTGAATATTATATACCTATCCATACTAATATTAGAAATTCGAAACTAACTCTGTCACTCTGTTACGTTTTCGTATTCGTAACGGCTGAAGCAATTTGGACAAAATTTTATTTATGAATAGATGATGAATATACATCATCCAATAGTCAATCCATCATCAAATGTCGCAATAGGCTTTTTATTGACATGCCACGTGTGCAAAGCCGCGGACAGAAGCTTGTAAGAAAATATAATTTAAATAGAAGACTAGAAGACAAAACCTCATTTCGCTTAGCTGCTTGGTTTTCGCAGCGAGCGAATAACGATTTAGCGGATACGCGATTAAAGTAAACAATTTTTCCCATTAGTTTTATATGAAACCAGATATCTAGAGTATTGATAGTAATCGATGCCAACATTTTTACTTTATTGGTTGTTTGAAGTGATTTAACAAAGTGTCGACCGCCCTAAGGGCCGCGCCACACGTTTATCACGTGCGTGCGGGATGATGACCTGTCGTTATATCGTGTAATTGCTGCGGAACTGATGATTTCGCTAGGGTTGACCTGATAGTAGCATGATTTTTTATATTTGAAATCTGTATATAATGAAAATTGATGTCGACAGTCTGACGATCAGTGTTTTTAGGCCCACATAAAACTTAGTGTAAGCCAATTGGCTTGACCATGGATGTGTCGAATTGATAGATATTCTGAATTCTGTAAGTAACACAGTTCTAAACTGTAGCTTAAGTCACTATTTTACTTTAACTAATTGGAGTCAACAACTTTTAGAATGCGAACAAAACAAAAAACCGGCCAAGTGCGAGTCGGACTCACGCACGAAGGGTTCCGTACTATTATCTATAATACATTGTATGAGCGCCCATACAACTCAGAGGACTATCTTAATTGGCGTCAACTATTATATGTATGTATGGGAACACCATTTAATTTTCTACTTTTTTATTTTTTGAAATTTTTCTTTTGCTTGTGCTGCCAAATACCTTGCTTTTTGCCAAATTTCGTGATTCTAGGTGAACGGGAACTACCATATAGGTTTTCGACCCAAAAACTATAGGGTACTTCCGGTTGACCTAGAATTGTCAATTTTGTTGAAAGCAAGGTCAGCACAAGTAAAGGGAAAATTCCAAAAAATAAAAAAAGTTGAAAATTAAGGTAAATTTTGGTATTTGCAAGTTTTCGCGAAAATCTAAATTTGCCCATTCTTTTCATCGTGTTGACTCAGGACCTTGATTTTTATACACCTAAAATAGGGACTATAGACCTCAGTATCTGGTATCAATTTCAACTTGCGAAGTCCACCCGTTCCTGAGAAATCGGTGGTGACACACGGACAGACGGACAAGATCTTATAAGGGTTCCTTTTTTATCTTTTGAGGTACGGAACCCTAAAAATGAAGAATGCAGCACAACAAATGCTTCATAGTCCGACCGTTCATAGATTCATGCTTGAACGCTCGTATTATGTTTAGAATGAAATTTTCAAAGCTTTTCACGGACGTGCTCATGTAATTCCCGGTGACATTAGTCATGAAATGTCGCTACAGCGCACTGGTCTGAGGCAGCCCTAGCCTCGACTGTCACATATTCTGTGAACGAGTTGCTAGTAGCAGGCTTGTCACACAAATCAGCTTGCCATGTAAAATGAGCTTTATTTTGACCAGCTTGAATTCAATTTATATGGAAGCAATTAAATACAGTATAAAGACTACTTTTGAAAACTGAACTGAACTTTTACTACTAAACAAAACTGAGACCAAAAATAACTGTTCAGCTGTTTCATACGTTTCGGCTAAGTAGCTTTTTTGAACAGCGGATAACAAACTCCCAAGGGAAGTACAAAAATTGACTATTAACAAATTTAAAAACGTAATTAAATAAAATCTTTATAAAAGAGCCTACTATAAAATATCGGATTATTTAGATGATAGAGAAGCTTGGGATTGAAACTGCTCCAACTCGTTCAAAATGTTACAGTTTAGACGTAATTTCTTTTGTGTCTTATGTATTGTAAAAGGATCATTAAAAAAAAACAACCAGCCTTGTTTTCTTGCCTTTCTTTCCTGGCTTGGTCGCGAAGGAACAGGCAGTAAAATTGACGTTTCAAAGTGATCCTTGTGATTTTAATGAATAAAAATATTTGAATTTTGAATTTTTTTTTGGATTTTTTTTGCGCTTACAAATTCTCTAACTTGGTCAAATTGATGATATTGATTACTAACTTTTTGGCATTCACTTTTTAAACTATCATGGATATTTTTTTCACTAACAAATCATGGTAAATATCCCGTTTGTACTAAAAATAATGCTTTTAGAATTAGTCTATTTACACCCCGGATTCCCTGATTGTGGATGCGTAGTATATTCGGGTTATCAGAGTGAGATGTTTGCTGGTCACCGTACAACAACGCGTGCAGGGTGCTGGGGGGGGCTGCCCCGGTTCTGCAGCGCATCGGGGATGTTCGCCGAGGCGCGAGTGGACTGTTTTTACATCACCATGCGCAAGCGGTGCACATCCCTGGGGCGCAGAATTCGGGCCAGCTCCAACGGTATACTGAATACGTTCGCAAACAGGTTCGACTATGCCATCTAAACCATTGTTGTATGGTACATGCGCAGTACCTATGCTCACATACTTACCACATATTTTCTGACATACATTTTTATTTAAATTTTGTTATGTCACACTTGTACTAACCATTTGACATGTTTAATTAAGTTTTTACTAACAAATATGGATTTTTTACATCTGAAAATAAATGAATTGAATTGAATAATTAGTGTTGCGTATTCTGGGGCTGGTATGGAGTCGATGCGCACGATCGGCGCTAGTGCGCTACGCGTAACAATCGTAATTCAACAACCGGTGTAATTGCGGACGTGAACAACTAATGGGCCAGGCTCGCTTAATGGGCCGTGCCCGTTTCATTACCGACCGCTTTCGCCGATGCCAAAATTTTAATCCGAAAAAGTACGAATTTTCCACGGAATCCTGAAACTTAAGTGCCTCGGCTCTCGCGCTCATAATGGACCTTAAACAGCTTTTAGGGGGATCGTTTAGTGCTTCATTCGTCGGCGTTAACGATGTAGAAACGATAGGTTTTAGACGAGGAATAAACATGATATGGCGTCGTTAGGAGGTGATCGCCAGGGGGTCGGGGTGCGGAACCAGGAAATGTCACATCAAACGCTTCCGGTTTCAAAATACCATCTAACTTAAGAACGCTCCATCCTCAAAGTAACAGCTATGCATTTTTATGCCACTTAATATATTTGCTTCCTCGGTCATTTTTAATATCAGATTTTTTAGAAAGAAAACCTTTTATATTCTCCGTTTCACTAAGACAGAACAAACTGACACCCACACATTTGATAAAATAAAAAGACTAGCTATTTGCCGCGGTTTCGCACGTGCGGTTTGTCAATAATAAGCGGCCATGTCTCAATCCAGGTCATAATCTACGTATATACCAAATTTTATCGAAATCGGTCCACTCATTTAGTCGTGAAACATAACAGATAGATAAACAGACAGTTACGTTGATGCATTTTTTGTTATTTCTTGGACACAGATCGGCCGAATCAGTGATCAACTGATCAGGTACGGTGGAAAAGTGATTGTGATCAATTATTAAAACGCCAGTGTGCTTTGTACAAGTGACTTTCATGCTCCGTACTTTTTAAATGATATTGGCACTTCATATTATAAAATACCATTGTATTCTTGTTTGAAATTAACATAATTACAAGCAATAAATCGTTTTTCAATGTTTTTCGTGTTAAATTACCATAGTATCTCTTAAGTATAATTTTCCAATCGTTTATCAGTTTGTCATTAGACACTTCGTCCCAGAATAGATTAATTAAATGTAGCTCCTATTATTATGTGCTTTTCCTGTCAAAGGCAACTTACCCGCTTTGTAGTTAATAGGTTAGATGTCCCCATATTAGTAGAACTACTTATTAGAATGGAATTATAAACCAATACTGTTTGACGTGTTGATTATTCCAGTAATGAAGCGTTGAATAACAGAAATAAAAAAGTTAAAAAAAGTACTTTCACTTATTCCATACAAAACGGCAATTTCATAGGTAAATACCTAATATTATTAACCTTTTCGATAGGCGGAAGACTCATCATCCAATAAACAGCGATTACCTTGCAACCTGACACAAATGGTTACTGCCATTACTATGCAAAAGGTGGACATCCAAACGTTTCTATCAAATTGCATTTGAGTGCCCTCTAGCCGGACGCCTTCATCTAGTCTACGAAGTAAGAGATCTGAATGTGGGTTCATAAAATCATAGGTCTATTTTCAATTTTTATATTTTGTGTCTGATTCAAGCTACTAGTGAATATTTTATTTTCATGAAATCAATATGAAATCAACCACTATCTGCGCAGACGTAGACACTGTGTCCTGTTGCTTCCACTTGACACACACAGATTGCCATGGAAAACCACGGTTTCCTAAGATGATGTTCTGTATCACCATCAAAAATGGGGTGTAGCTGTGTCATGGACTCGGTAGTGTGTTGTACGTAAACACGTGCACGTAACAGGTAATATTTTCTATACAAAATATAAAATACGCTATTTTATGTATGTGTTAATCATGTTTGAACACTAAGAAGTCCTTCGGGTCATTTAAATTTTTTTTTAATTGGATAGAACTTTTTTTGACCACAATCTCACCTGATGGTAAGTGATGATGTGGTCTAAGATGAAGCACGAAGATCTAGAAGAAACCTATTTACTCTTACCTTAAAGAGGCCCGGATTGTATTCTTTAGGAAAAACAGACGACGGCAAAGTGTTCCATACCTTAGCTGTACGCATCAAGAACGTAGAACCAAAACGGTGTGTGCGAATGGGTGGTATATCGACTAGGTACGGATGGTACTGAGCCGTGCGCCTGCTTGTCCTTTGATGGAAGGGAGATGGCGGGATCAGATCGTATAGTTCCTGGGCACATTCCCCAAAACGTATTCTGTAAAAGATCGATAGGCTTGTAACTTTACGGCGGTGTTCGAGACTTTGGGTCTTAGTCTCCGCTATACAGTGTGTCCCTGGATAAAGTGCAACCCCGAAAGGGGGTGAAACTAGATCAAAAATTATCGACAAAAAATAGAAAAAAAAATTAAAAAAATTTAGTATATACTTTATTGATGAATTAAAATTTTTATTGCTCACTAATGACTCTATTTAATAAAAAAATGATTTCTTCCAAAGTAGTAGGTCTATTTTGTTAAAATAAAAACCATAATCATGTCAGATATGTGACGATGACGATAAAATAACAAATAACTCACAAACAAGTGGCTATCGCGACTTAAAGTTTAATTTTTGTATTAAAATTACATTTTTTAGGCTGTTTTTTTCCAATAAACTCCAAAAATCTTAAAATTAAGCCTATAATACTCGAAATTTTTATGACTTTTTATTATTGTCTATCATAATAGCTTTTAAATAAAATAAAAACCTACGTTCTAACATAAAAAATGTGCTGGCTAGGAGCATTTAAAGTTGACCACTGATTACGTCACCACTCAGGTAGAGCTCCTAGCCAGCACATTTTTTATGTTAGAACGTAGGTTTTTTTTTATTTAAAAGCTATTATGATAGACAATAATAAAAAGTCATAAAAATTTCTAGTATTATAGGCTTAATTTTAAGATTTTTGGAGTTTATTGGAAAAAAACAGCCTAAAAAATGTAATTTTAATACAAAAATTAAACTTTAAGTCACGATAGCCACTCGTTTGTGAGTTATTTGTTATTTTATCGTCATCGTCACATATCTGACATGATTATGGTTTTTATTTTAACAAAATAGACCTACTACTTTGGAAGAAATCATTTTTTTATTAAATAGAGTAATTAGTGAGTAATAAAAATTTTAATACATCAATAAAGTATATACGAATTTTTTTTTAATTTTTTTTTCTATTTTTTTGTCGATAATTTTTGATCTAGTTTCACCCCTTTTCGGGGTTGCACTTTATCCAGGGACACACTGTAAGCCACCTATAAGCCTAAAAGCCCTACGTTCTATCGAGTTTAAGGTAGCGAGCTGGTATTAAAAATAAAAAAAATCTCAAAACGCAACAAATTACTTCAAAATAGCGGCACTTCACCCTCCGCCGCGTGCGATTCGTCATTAGTGTAACGAATTCTTTGATCCGATAGCTATCCAGTGGTGTAGTTAAATTTTGGGTGGAGATGATAGATATGTAGCTGCAACACCAAACTGTATCCCCCGATTTTGTTATCTTTCGTTTTTTGAATTGCCTCCCTATGGAAACAATTTTAAAAACGTATTCACGTCAATAAATGTCTACGTTTGCGCGGCGCCTAAAACGCTCTTATAAGAAAAGAATTAGGCAAGAAAAGAAAACTTGTAATATTGATGCGTACCAATTTCCATTTAATTTTAATATTGAACACCTGGCCGTACCAATCATGCTGCTAGAAACTTTCTTATAATGGAAAAGCTCACGCATACGTTAATATAATGAAGATATAGCGAATACTTAAATAACGAGATATCGAACTCAATTTAACTACTTATAAAAGTAGATTTTTAAACGAGGGAATAAAGCAGTGTCTTGCGTCACGGGCGCTATATTGAATCCCGAACGGAACGAAGGATTTAGAGTAAACTCACGAGCGAAGCGAAGAAGTTACTAGAATCCTGAGTGCAGAAAGGGATATAAGCACGCCCAAGATGCAGACAGTTTTTTCCACGAGGAGGATACTCTACTTTTCACAATTTGAAGCAGGTTATGTGAAAAACGAATTACTACATTAAATAATAAAATAAATTTAATAAATTTAAATAATCACAAAATATAACCTAACATTAATCGCATTATTAAATTATAATTTTTTTGTTTATTACCGACCGATTTACGTATAAACCTGATAGGCACGTATAGAAAATATGTTATTCAGGCCTTATCATAAATCGTAATGACGGCAACGGCTGATAAATCATACATCGGAGCAAACCGACGACCGAATGCCATAAATAAGAAATCAAGCATCACGAAGACAATAAATCCCTTACCTATAAAGATAAAACTATTGAACGGTAAAATAAAACTAGAGAATAAGCGGTGCTCGAGTACCAACTAGTGTTGCCCAAATGCAAGAACAAGACGAGACTTAGCCAGTCTTGGTCTTGGTCTTGCGCCAATACACCTGGTCTTGGTCTTGGTCTTGGTCTTGCGCTCCCAGTCTTGGTCTTGGTCTTGGTCTTGCAGCAAGAGTCTTGCAAGTCTTGCAATTACCTATTAGTCTATTACTATTTATTAAAGTTTACTTTAAATCTTAGAAAAACGTATTAGAATTGGAACATTGTGAGCTTAAATTAACATAGCCATAGTAAAGATCAAGCAGATTAATAAATAACTGAAGATTTGATAAGAAATTCGAAAAATCAACTGACCTATATGTCGTTTTCCATGGAAGTAACTGTTTCTTAATAAACATTTATGATTTATAAGCTTACATTTGCTAAAACATGTAAAAAAACAAATTAATTACAATAACTTGACTGTATTTTAAAGAACAACACTTATCTGTCTAGAAAGAGATTGAACCCTCAACTTATAAGAAATTTAATAAAAGAGTTTTACGATTTATCATTTATTTGAATAAAAAATAAAATACAACACAAATCAACAGCTTTATCATTAGGTTATGATACTTTATATAATTTTTTTTGACCAAGAATTAATACAAAGTAACCATCTGGCTGACTCATCACTTAACCTATTTCTATGTTTTCTAATTACTAATGATGCTTTAGAAAATAACCTCTCAGCAGGTACTGAAGTTGCAGGTATTGAGAGAAAATCACGGGCCATTTTCGATAAAATCGGATACTCTGTCTCATGCGTCCTCCACCAATCTAAAATGTCTTCCGAGCTGGCAGTTCTTGGTTTTCTTAGGTACTCCTCCAACTCGTCTATCACCAAGCCTTGAAGACAAGATCCAGATGACGTCGAGGGACATTCATAGAGTTTATCAAAGTCTATTACGTCTTCATCTTCATCACATACTTTATTTTCTTTTTCTGGTAATTCCAGAGATTTGTTCAGTGAGTGTAGACTTTTATATTCTTCATAAAGTTCATTGAACTTGCGCAGACTTTCTGTTTTAAGTTGCTTCCCCCACATTGTCAGGTCAAAAGTCTGAGCCTTATGCCTTGGGTCTAAAATTAAAGAAGTACAATAAATCCAGTTGCTCTTCTTGTAATGTTTAAGCATTTTGTCTCGAGCTGCTTGGAAAGCTAGAATGAGCCTTTCATCCACTTCAGATCGATTAGGTTTCTCATCTAACTGTTTTACCATGGATTCAATTTTATCTAGCAAGAGATTGAATGATACAATGACTAGCGGTAATGTAACATATTTGTCTCCACCAAGTTTTGTACTTAAAAGTTTAAAGTTTATTAGAAATTTATGTAATTTTTCGAGTACCTGCCATTCATTAGCTGTGATTTGAAAATCATTTAATTCGGTGACAGAACTGCACAATATGTCAATGCCCGCTCTCACTTTTAAACCAAATCCAATCATATCATGTGTGGAATTCCATCTCGTTGGACAGTCAAGAATGGCATTTAGATTTGATGGCACGCCAGCTGCTTCACAAGCAGACTGAAACTTCTTCTTCACTATCTCACTTCTTTTTATTTTACTGGAAATACTGCGTAACTTTGTTACAGATGTACGCGAGTCAGCAATATTTGGTGCAGATTCTTCATCTTCCTCATCCTCAGTTTCGTCTGCATAGTCTTCGTACTGCTGATCTTGCGCGTTAGTGTCAGACTCACAGTGTAATGCTAAGGTCTTTAATAAATCTTGTACACCAAGGTTTAAAATGTGAGCAAAGCACCGGAAATGTTGATTGTCTGAATCAAAGTGTGGCGGCAGCTGTTTGCCCAGTTCATACATAAATTTGGTATTTGCAGTTGCGTTGTCGACCGTGATACCTTGTATTTTATCAATTATGCCATATTCCAATAAACATTCATGGAAAATCGTTGCAATATCTTCCCCAGTATGTCGACCGCGTGATGGTATAAAATCAAGAACTACAGATTGATACTTCCATTCGTTGTCTATATAATGAATAGTAACCCCGTAGTAACTCCTACCAGCAATTGACGTCCACCCATCAATGGTAAAAGACATTTTAGATGATAATTGTTGAAGTCGTTCCTTGAGATTCAATTGGAGCTCTTCAAATCGCTCTTTGACTTTCCTTCTAAGTGTAGACCTTTTAGGAAACACCATATTAGGGCAAATACGTCGAAAATATACTTGTGTAGCTTCGTCATCGAAAAATGAGAAGGGAAGATATTTTTTCACCACCCAATCAACTGTAGCTGTCGTGATGTTGTCACTGCTGTTTTCCGACTGAAACAAAACAATAAATCTTGTGTTATTATTTAAAACATACTAGGTTTGAGCGTATAAGAGGAGGAGGTTTGTTGTTGTTAAATCGAGAAAATCGTTAAATTGATATTTGTTATATTAAGGTTGCACTGTACTGTAATTTACCAAAATAAAGTACTTAGTTGTTACTGGCCGATTAAATGAAAATGATAATGAGTCGTGCTCGAGCCGTCGTACAGTGCGGACGTCTCTGGGGCGTCGTTACGCTGCCCGTTGAATATACGAAGATTCGATCGTCGTTAGTGGTCGAGGCAACATCGCCTATAAAAGGCTCCTCAGATCGCGCGGCACGCATTCGATCGTCGTTAGTGGTCGCCGCTATAGCATGCAGCGGCCACACCTTAGGAACCTAGGCTGGTAGAGGGGGGCTCGAGTGCCGAAACACTTTGTTGTAGCAACGGCGTGTTTCGGCCCTCGAGTCGGCACGGTCACTCCCCGTGCTAGTGCTCGTTGCTTCGGCGTCAACGCAATCCACCTCAAGTGGCGAGGCAACCAGGCAACTGTAGAAGGCCTGAAAGTAGCGATAGGAGTTTTTATCGTTGCCAGATACTGCGTCCTGTTCCCTTCCAGTCGTAGCGGTTCTCCGTTCCACTGGGTCAAGGGGAGTAAGGAGGAGAGGGTGCATCTGTGTACGGCGCGCACACTTATGCAACTTAATATATCCTGCGCATCTGACTTGGCTTTGTCATTCCGAGTTTAAAAAAGTCCTGGGCTTGGTCTAATACCTGGACACGGGTGGCCTAAGGAGAGGAGAGTGGTCGCTCTAGCACTGCATCGGGGTGACAGTGTGGTTCGGCAGCACTCTTTGAGACAAAGCAGCTTTATTTAGAGAGGCACTGCTTTCCTCGCTCAGCCGGGGAGGGGGCTATTCCTCGCAATAAGAATAAATCTAAAAACATGCAGATGAATATGACTTTTGGTGCGTGGAATGTACGTACTCTTTTAGACCGACCCAACAACCTCTGCCCAGAACGTAAAACCGCCATTGTGGCTCGCGAGCTCAAACGCTATGACGTCGACATAGCCGCTCTCAGCGAAACACATCTAGCTGACGAAGGTGAGCTTGTTGAACGTGGTGGTGGGTACACTTTCTTCTGGAAAGGCACACCAGCTTCTGAGCCTAGACGGTCAGGAGTAGGCTTTGCTATTAAAACTACTTTAGCCTCTAAGTTGGAAGAACATCCAGTTGCTATCTCTGATCGTGTCATGTCCTTACGTTTCCATCTTCGAAACAATAAATACTTAAATGTTATCAGCGTATATTCGCCAACACTCGACAAAAGTGATGACGTCAAGGACAAATTTTATGAGGAAGTGTCAGAAGTGCTGACTAAAATCCGGCGCTGTGAGAAAGTTTTGCTTCTTGGCGACTTTAATGCTCGCGTCGGACGTGATTTTGAAGCTTGGCCTCGGGTGATAGGGCGACATGGCATTGGTAACATGAACAGTAATGGGCAACTGTTACTAAGCCTCTGTTCCCAATTTCATCTGGGTATTACCAATACCATGTTTAGACTCCCAAATAAATACAAAACTACCTGGATGCACCCAAGGTCCAAGCATTGGCATCTTATTGATTATGCTATAGTCCGTCAACGGGATATAGCGGATGTCAAAGTAACGAGAGTAATGAGGGGCGCAAACTGTTGGTCGGATCACCGACTTGTTGTTACAAAACTATTTTTGCGTCTTAGCCCTTGCCGTAGACCTCGCAGGGCTAAGCCTAACTGTCTCCATCTGAAAAAGCTAGAGTCTGCTGAAATATTGGCAAATTACAGGGAAGCTGTCAATACCTTTACAGCAGGCATACACCCCGAAGATGAACAGTTAGACGAGGGCTGGAAACTGTTAACTACAAATACCATCAATGCGGCTACTGAGATCTTAGGCCAAAAACCTCGTGTCTGTGAAGACTGGTTTGACGAAAATGATAATACATTGACAGTCGCCCTAGAAAAACACCGCCAGCTCCTTCGAAAGGAAAATCAGACAACTGCTTCTGAAAAAATAAAGGAGAGTACGAGCCAAATAAGGAGACTAACTCGAAACGCAAAAGATGAGTGGTGGCTGAACAAGGTTCGCTATATTCAGTGGCTTGCTGATTCGAATAGACTCGGCGATTTCTTTAACGAGATTAAAAAGTTAGTAGGAAGTCCACATCGAGTAAACGTACCACTGAAATCACTTTCAGGTACCCTCCTGGTAAGCAAAGGAGAAGTTCTTACTCGCTGGGCAGAACACTATAACAGCTTACTCAATGTGGATCGTTCTGCTGACATAAACTATTTAGCATCACTTCCTGCCTTACCACAAGCCGTAGATCTGGATCAGCCTCCTTCTCTTGAGGAAGTTATCATCGCCATCAAAGCGCAGAAAAACAATAAGGCTGTCGGCATCGATAACATACCAGGAGAACTATTAAAATATGGCGGAGATGAGTTGCACTACAAGATTTGGCAATTTTTCCAGCGCATGTGGGAAATGGAGTTCGTTCCTCCTAGTTTTGGCGTATCACTAATTTGCTCTTTGTATAAAAATAAAGGTGATCGATCTGTTTGCAACTCTTATAGGGGTATATCACTTCTGTCTACTCCAGGAAAAACTTTTGCCAGAGTACTCTTAAATCGTCTTATGGAGCTCTCTGAAAGTATATTGCCTGAAACGCAATTTGGGTTTAGACCCAATCGCGGCACATGCGAGGCCATATTCTCTCTTAGACAACTGCAAGAGAAAAGCAGGGAACAGTGTCAACCTCTGTTTCTCTGTTTTGTTGATCTGGAGAAAGCTTTTGACAGTGTACCTCGCGAAGCTTTGTGGATTGTGCTTTCGAAACTTGGTTGCACCGACAAATTTATACGCTTGATAAGACTTCTTCACGACAACGTGACTTGTTGCGTAACCGTCAATGGTGAGCAGACAGAGCAATTCCCTGTCACTTGTGGTGTAAAACAAGGCTGTGTATTAGCACCCACTCTTTTTGCTCTGTACTTTTCCGTTGTCGTGAGGGAGACTTTACAAGCCAACACCGAAGGGATCCGCATACGTTTTCGCACAGATGGCAGTATCTTTAACCTGGCTAGGTTAAAAGCGCACACAAAGGTATCGTATGACCTCATTACCGAATTGATGTATGCTGATGACCTATGTTTCGTTGCGGAATCTTCTGAGGGACTCCAGGACTTGATGACTCGGCTTGACGCTGCGTGCTGTAGATTTGGCCTCAAAATTAATATTACAAAGACAGAGGTGATGGCCATGGACACTGTTAACCAAGCTCCACTGAATCTGCAAATCGATGGAAAGCCCATAAAACAGGTCGATACATTCAGATATCTGGGAAGCAGCATAACAACAAAATGCGACCTTGACTCGGAGATCAACAGCAGACTTGGCTCCGCTATGGCTGCTTTTGGTAAACTACGAGTCCAGGTATTTCGCTCCCATAACATCAAATTGAGTACCAAGATTAAGGTGTATATGGCTATTGTACTTCCTAACATCTTGTACTCGTCAGAGACATGGTGCCTGTATCGCAGACACATACGCACGTTAGACAGATTCCATCTGAAATGCCTCCGCGACATTCTTAACATCAAGTGGTCGGATCGGGTCCGTAATACCGATGTTCTACGACGGGCTAATGTCTGTGGCATAGAGGCATATTTGATGCGGCGTCAGCTGCGTTGGTGCGGGCACCTGTCTCGGATGTCTGATGAGCGAAGGGCGAAACGCATTTTCTTCTGTGAACTAGAACATGGTAAGCGGAAACGCGGAGGTCAGTTCCTACGTTTCAAAGACGTACAGAAGAGGCACATGAAGAGGTGTTGTATCGATCCGTCGCGCTGGGAGGCTCTCGCTGAAAAACGACCTGAATGGAGGCGTCATGTTCAGGACAAAGTGTACGAGTTTGAAGAAGAAAGGAGGCAAGAACTAGACTTAAAACGAGATCAGCTTAAAAGTCGACCGCCGGCTAATATCAATTACAACTACATTAATGGCGCCTTAACTTGTGTTCATTGTAACCGGACTTTTAGCGCAAAAATAGGGTACATCAGCCACATACAGGCTAAACACCTAGGCCAATAATCACAAAGTCAAGTCTCTGTAGCCGAAATCGGCTAGGAGGATTATTATTATTATTATTATTATTAAATGAAAATATGGGTGTTTATAAAAAATATTTAAGACGATAATTACATACTTAATATGTCGCACCCCTAGATGAAAACTGTGAAAACACCACTAACTCAAAAATACTTACGTAAGTTAATGGCGTTTTTGAAAGTATCGCATGAATAGCTACGCGGAGTTAAAATTCTTTTAACTGTTAAAAAAATATTCTTACCTGTCCACTTCTTCCAGCGGTTACTAAAAAGCTTGTGATATCTCCACTTAATTTTGGTTTAACAGGAAGAAATATTTCTGATTCCTTTTTGTGGAAAGATATTAGATGTTTCCTTAAGCCTGAAGTGTTTCTGTTTTTCATTTTTATTTCAATCTTTTTATGTTGGCACAATTTACAGAAGGCAGTTTGGGATGCATGAATTATTTCGAAAAACTCCTCAAATTTGCTTTTGGGTCTTTTAGATCTGTGACTCAAACTCTCGTTACTCGGACTAGAATAATTTGAATCTTCGTCACTCATATTAAATTGTACACGTGATACGTTTTTAGAAAACAACGAGAATTAGTAAAAACAATTATTAAGTTAGACTCGAAGCACAGCTCAATTGGAAATGACTGGAATTAAAATAATTCCTTTATTTATAGTACGTTTCCTTGCTTTCTACCGCGCCGCCTCGCTACGTGCCGGCTCTATGAAAAGGATGCCGCCGCAAATCAAACAATGCCGCGTGCGGCGTACAAACACACACTAAATATAACCTACTTGTACAGACGCGACGCGTGAATAAAATAGAATTAGTGCCAATCACTATTCTTTACATATAAGTGAATGTTTTGGCGTACATCTATACTAATATTATAAAGCTGAAGAGTTCGTTTGTATGTTTGATGACAGAAGTTTTAAAATAAATAAATAAGTCCTGAACGTCACTATACCTCCAAAGTTACTATTCCTCGTGGACGAAGTCGCGGGCACAGCTAGTAAATACTTACTCTCATCATCTCTCTCAGAGATATTCGGGCTGGTAAGTAATACAAAACTCTTATCGCAGGCTTTTTATTTTATTAGTAGGTAAGTACCTACGCTTTTTATATTATTTTATTAGTTTCGTAGAATTTTTTTACACGTTTCAAGGATATTTAAAAGTGGCTACAATATTTATTAAACGGGTGATATTTGAACACTTTTTTGCTATTTTTTCTTGTAAAAACTTAAGAAATATAATGACTAAATGTACAACAATAGTACCTAAGTAATTAGTTTAAAACCATATAAGTAATCAATATTATAATATATACTTACTATAATGAATTAATATGACATCTACTACCTATCCTTACAATTTTATCCTAATCATAATACTACTTGCGTGATCAGTATAATGTATTCATTTTCATTCTAAGCACTCTGAAACTTATTTATTCTTTGGAACACCTGTAAGTACTCTACTAGGAAATTATTTTGCATGAGTATACCTACGCCCTATGGCGGCAATCAAATAGTGTCAAATGTTATGATTTCGGCGTGGCGGCAACGATTGTTTTAGATTTCAAAAGAAGCCGCCGGCGCGTGTATCATAACCATGTACTTCCGAAAAGCGGCAAATTTCTTTGAGAAGTAAGTACAAAACCTTTGACGCCGCATTATCAAAGTGCCGATGGTTAAAACATAACTATGCATGCACTCAGTTTGATTTTAATAGATATTTTTTTATTCGCTATGTTTATGGTATTAGTCGTAATGCGCATAGGTCCAGTTTTTCATATTCTTTGATACAGTTTTTTGCGTCTCATAGAATTCCTAAGCGTACCTACCTATACACCGAACTGTTACACCTAACTACTCAGTGAAATAGCGCTAAGTCCTAGCTGCAAGACGCAAGAGTCTTGCAGGCTATGTCTTGTTCTTGCTCAAGTCTTGCACGGTCAGTCTTGGTCTTGGTCTTGCTAAAAATACGCGGTCTTGTTCTTGGTCTTGGTCTTGCAAAAACGCAAGAACAAGACCAAGACTGCAAGACCAAGACTGAATTTGGGCAACACTAGTACCAACGTATACAGGGTGGTTCGAAACATCAGATAGATAGATAGATAACTCTTTATTGAATTACCACACAAACAAAAATTATACAATAAATATGCACTAGGCTAAAATAAGTAAAACAATACAACGGGCGCTGAAGGTTATCTCTTCCAGGCCACCTTTGGGTGCAGTGAAATTTACGAACATTATGCAGACGCATACAATTATAAACCTTTAAAAAAGGAGGAAGTTATAATTCGGTTGTATATGTATTGTTACTTCAGAACTCAGTCATTTATCAAAAGAGTTGTAAAATTCTTTATAAATCGGATTTCATCAAAATCGGTTAAATGTTACCTACTTGTTTATTTACAACACACCACACGTTTCCTCAGACAAATATGAGGAAAGAGATCAGCGTGCTTTTTCATTAAAAAATATCGTAGAACAAACATTATTATAAGCACGGAATTTATCACATACCGTTTTATCGATGTTTCAACCGAAAATGTTTCGGTTAAATTTGTGAACCTATATAGGGTCAGTGCGATCCGCTCGGAACCACGTCTCGCCTCGCACTACGCGCCGCACGCAGCCCTCTGCGCGCGACTAGACGGGAGCGGTGGTGGGAGTTGCATCAACGGTGGCCCATCGCGTTGACAGGCTGCACCATCATCATTATCATCACTGCTGTTGTCTTCGGTAGCACTCGTTACAGGTTTACGAATTGAACCGAAACATTGTCGGTCGAAAAACCCATAAAACGGTACATGATAAATCCCGTGTTTATAATTATGTTTGAAATAAATCACGAAGGTTTTCCAAGGTTTATTTTTAAGTTGTTTTATTTATATTTCCTATGCGTGCTTGTGTTGTTCGTATTGACTATCTGTATTGTTGTTGAATGCATTGACTATTTAAGTTGCATAAATACCTATACAAATTATTATATTGTTATTAACTATAATAATAATAATAAATATTGCTGGACATTTCACACAGCGTCATCTAGCCCCAAACTAAGCAGAGCTTGTACTATGGGAACCAGATAACTGATAGAATACTTATATACTTTTTTTTTGTAAACACATACTTATAATATATAGAAAAACACTCAGACACGGAACAAATATCTGTAAATCATGCAAACATTTGTTCCGTGGCGGGAATCGAACCCGCTACCTACTGCGTCTCAGCCGGCTATACGCCCACTGCGCCACGGAGGTCGTCTTCTATTCTTATTACTACATATATTCTTGTTTAGTAATTTAGAGTTTGTTATTATTATTAGCGTTGTAAAACCTTTGTTCCTGTGTCACACCTTACGTGTACCTGTACCACGACCAGGTTGACTGGTAGCACTATTCTGTTTTGTGTAGACGTGTATTAAATATTTAACCCTCGGTTTCCATACATACCCTAAAGCACTCAGTATAAACACGTGGAAGTACCAAAGTAGCACTAAACTCCATACTTTATTTCCATAACCAAACGAAACGCACCGCTTCAGCGGGTAGTTTCATTTTAATACAAATTCAATTACGATCCAACCACGTACCCGTAATAATCAAGTTCGATAAAGAATAATGCGCGCGGCTCTTATAGCCCGACCATAGAAAAAAACATAGTACTTGTGCTTAGAATTCTCACTAGATAACACCAATAAATCATAAACCTTTATTGTTTGTGGATCTGGGTTACAATAAAGAAATAATGCTGGACATTTCACACAGCGCTATCTAGCCCCAAACTAAACAAAGCCTGTACTATGGAAACCAGATAACTGATACAATACTTAAACACTTATTTTTGTAACTATATACTTATAATATATAAAAATAGCCAAAACCGGAACAAATATGTGCAGCCCATGCAAACATTTGTTCCGCAGCCGCGATCGAACCCGCTACCTCCTGCGTCTCAGCCGGCTATTCGTACAAGATGTTAAATTAACAAATAAGATAAAACACAAATAACAAGACACGCGGAAATACAAGTGGCGGTCTTATCGCTATAAGCGATATCTTCCAGACAACCTATTATATAAATGTTCGTGTTTATATTTTTGTGACAGCGCCAGATCATGCATTAAAGCAAACAAACAGAACAGAGGAAAAACAGAGGAAAACATTATTATTAGGCACACACTTAAAATCAATGTACACTATAGTTTGAAAGGAGATCACTCAAGCGTATAGTAGAATGAATGAATGAAAATGCTATAATATACTTAACAAGCTAGACACAACAACGTTAAAAAAGAAGTAAATGTAAGCGCTAAACAAAGCGATCTCTTCCACGAATATCTTCGTAGAACTATAAAAGTAGCTGGGAGCTGTTGTGTGCAGGCCGCACCAGGTTGCCCTGGAAATCTATTGGAGTGACTTATTTCCAGTATAAGACATCATTTGGCTAATATAATGATGATTACAATGTTTTGAAGGGTAGTTTTAATTCACTATGTCTCAGTGACGGGCGTAATTCAATGTAGGTCAAGTCTTGGGCGAAATCTTTAAGGTAATGCCATTGGTGTAGGAAAACATAACCGCTGAAAAACAGGTGGGCCATGGATATTTTCGCAACATTATTAAAAAAAAGAGTACGAGGCGAGACGTTATTCGGAGCGGATCGCACTCACCCTGATGAAGGTTCACGAGTTGAACCGAAACATTGTCGGTCGAAACACCGATAAGACGGTACGTGATAAATCCCGTATTTATAATAATGATTAAAATAAATCACGAAAGTTTTCTAAGTCAAATATTTAAAAAACTATATGAAAGTAGTAACTTAAATTCACCAAAATACCATTTGGGTGTTTTTTATGGCTTCGCTACGGTTTGATTACATTTAAGGTGAACTTTCGATAGTAGAGTTGTACGCAATCACTGCCATATTTATTCTAAAATCAAGGGGTTACAAAGCAGTTGCTGGTTAGTTTACAATTTTTTTGACAAGTGAAGCAGGCCTCCCGCAGGGCCATTCTCGTTTTACTAAACAGAAAATATGTAACTAAATTCTATTCTGGCTCTGTGAACCGGAAAACTGCTAGAGCTGGCACAGAATCGGTGTATCGATATATCGATATCTATACAGCCAAATAACGATGTGAATAATTAAATAGCCGTACGTGTTCGGGCGACAGAAAATAGTAATTTTGGCGTATCAGAGACTAATTAATAATTAGCGCTACAGATTTTGATTTGGTTAAATACCATTTTGCGTCTGTATTTAAGAGAAAAATCGATCGATAGACAATCTGAATGAATGTATAAAGTGATGTTTATTCGATGTAATTTGAGGAGGTTAGGAACAAAAAGTGACATTTACGTATTGGGTCATTTTGTTTTTTTTTATCAGACTCAAAAGGTTAAGTTTTGTCATTACCTGTAAAGATCAAGTTAAAAAAAATTACCTGTTTCATAGAAAAATCAATCTAAATATCTACTTCCGAAACAAATAGTAACATTTTCATTCAAAAACAGTTGAGGTTACTTATTTATTTTCTTAATTTACTGAAAAAACTAAAATGTGTACATGTCACCTTTTGTTCTAACCTCCTCATTTATGTTTCTATTCAACGCTAAGATGTTATTTTACTCTATTCTTCAGTAGAAAGAAACTTTGTCTTCCGTTGGCTTATGGAGTGGATACCATGGTATCCGCGAAACCACTGGCCAAAAAATGCAAAGTCGTGTTTAGAGGCTTATAAAAACTAAAGCATTATTAGCCCAATCTGTATTTTTTATAGACAATCCCCTATCTTAAACAACACAAAATACACAACTTATCACCACTTATAAAGGTTGTGAGACGTAAAAAACTAATTAATGGTTTGTTGCATTCGTCAACGACGCGACGAAAATAGATCTAAGTCGCAAGCGCGTACGTCGCGGTCCCCAGCGCGCCCGAAAGCCAGCGATTATGGTGCTCATGCTAGATCGGCTGTAGATCCTTTAGGGTGAAATAAATATTTGACTTACCATTAGAAATTATGTAGAAAATCTGTCAAAGAAGATAAATCACGCGGAATAACTTTTCTGATTCTTGACAGTAGAGGACATACCTGAAACAAAATAAAAATTTATTAGATCATTTTAGTACTAATTGGCAATAAATGGATACCAATATGCCTATTATAACTCCAGCATTAGTTCGATTTATAGCCGAACCGAATTTTCAGGTGGCATATAAGAAGGTGCTAAGACCACAGAACATTTTATTTTTATTGTTGGTACTTGATAGTCAAGCGCTTGACCACTACCTCATCTGATGGTAAGGTCAAAGATGGAATACGCTTGCCAAGAAAGAACAAGCTCACTCTGATATTTACACGCCTACACGCCGAGATTATAGACATATTCCTTTTTTTTATCGAAAGTAGCCATCCCTCTAAGGAAGTCTGGTTCGTTATAACGGGAGCGGCCTCTCAATAGCGCATGTCACGTCTCAGAGCCGACTTAAGAGGATTAGATATTACTTCCGGTAGGACTGCGATTTGCAATGTGACGAAACAATGAACTTGGATCGCCTGTTTGTAACCCCTGGATTGAGGATATTGGAATATTTTAGGTTAGTAAGTGGTGAAGTACTCTATACTATAGGTACCTACGTATAACACTAACGACGCTCCCCACAAGTAAAACATTGATCGGCAAGTTGCTAGCAATGCCACTGTCCAGAATCACATGCCCAATCTACTGTCCACTAGTTGCCGTAAATTGTGTAGCTCAAAATTATTGATGCTGGTAATTAATTGCTATCTAATGTTGCCCACGATTTGACACTCGATTTTATCGGCTAATTTGTGTCAATATGGTGGCCAATGTTAATATTGCTAACAATTATTGTTACACCCATCGATATATAAGTACTACGCACTAGACATCGCGATCCGAACACTCACTCTGTTCCACTGAACTGTACTGCAATCCGTACACCTTACTTCAGTGCGGCTTCGACATTCACGCGGATTGGACGCGTACGGAGCGGCACTATTAATACGAGAATTCGAATCAAAGTATGACATAAATAACAATTCAGTAGTCAAGTAAGTAGAATTATTAGATGTTCAAGTGAATAAATAGGTAATAATATGTAATAATACCACATGAGAAAAAAAAATGTTTATTATAATGCCTAAAATATGCATAGACTAAAATCATAGACTAAAATATGTAGATATTCCATTACAAAACCGATTGTAGGTAAAAATATGTGACTAAACACGGACTTGACGTGGTGTTTTTAGAAAATGTTTTAATTTGTTTATGTAAATGGTTTCTAGCCAGTTTGATATGTTTTAATATTTATTTTATGTTTTTTTTTTTAGTATATAATATCTGTCAAAGGTCAGAAAATATGAAGATGTGCGTAATTCGATACTGCAAAAATACATCAAGAAGTGTCAGTGAATCACCAGGTCACAGTTTGATTTCAAACTATTGTTAACGTACTTGAGCTTAAATAAACGCATAACAATTCATTTTATTTTACTTTTCTGCTTTACCATATTTTCAATTATTACATTACTATTAAACATTTTGAAATAGAGTATGAATTCTAATGAAGTTTTGTAGGTACAAAAGCTGTGTCACGTCTGTGGTGTAAAATCTATAGGGACGACAGCTTGTTACACTATGTTGAACGGAACGCGTAAGCGTTAATAGTTAGGTTAGATCACATAAATTATGTTTTAGCGCTTCAGCGAACTTTAGTTCTAACTCACCAGCATTTGAACAAAATTTTTTCAAGAATGTGCTTGTCTGTCGGTAGAATATATGTCTATGGTTACACCTAAGCATGTCACGAAATAGGTAATACTTACAACGTTGAGCCGCGCCACAGAATAAGCAATAGTGGGAATGACACGATAAACGATTAGCCAGGGGCCCAACACTATCGAACATAGTTTAATTTAATCGTTGACAAGTTACTAGAAGTATCGTTAACAGTTTTAAAATCCAACCGACTTGTCAAATAAAATCAAGATGTTTATTTGCAATACTTAACAAGTATAAAATAATAAGGTATAGCAACACAAAATATATAATATATAACAACTTATAGCTAGGATTACAAACAGTTTGGTTGCAAAAAGGTCTCAACTCAGTATCTGTTGTTCTATCATTCCACAGTACCTACATCTACAAAACTGTCTAGACTTGGTGATGTCAGGTGGAGTGGCAACCAAGAACTAGGCATAGTCGCTGGCTGTCGGCCATCTTGTTGGGTAAACAACATAAAAATCGCGTGCAACCTGGATCAGAGAAGCTCAAAATCTAGGGCATTGGCAGAATCGAAAGAAGCCTATACTTAGCAGTGGGTATGGGCTGATGATAATGATGATGACAACTACAAAACGAAGATCCTGTCTTCAGTAACTCGGCGACAAGAACAAAAGTCCCTAAAAACGTCTAATTGCAAGCCTCTATCGCACAATGGCCCTCAGTCAGTTCTGAACAAAACTGCTTTTTCTAAATGGCCTGACTCGTAAGTGGACGCTTACATTTCACTCCACATAAACTCGCAGCGTAATGGTAATAGCTGCTTCACTACTTATAAAAGTATATTTCTAAGCATCAATGCACTTACGCAGACAAGCATGGTCTTGTCTGTCCATTTCGTAATTATTTCAGACTTGACTTTACAGATTTATGTTCAACCCTATTTTGACCTCTAAAACGGCTATAGATTCGCGCATTGTTGTATAATCTTTTGAACAATAGTTGTGCAATGATTACCTTTCCCTTTTATAAAAGTCATCTAGAACATTACAAAATTGAAGACACATACTCGTAATAGTATGTGTAAAAAAAAAATTCTTTATTATCTTACAAGCTAAACACAACAGATATAAAATAAGCATAATGGGCGGTCTTATCGCATAACAAAGCGATCTCAGAACTGAGTTAATTGATCTGAGACGCACCGTTTCCCCTGGTTGTTTATGTATTTTTATAGTTATATCTATTTATAGAATTATCTATTGGTTTCGTCACTAGGCGTAGCCTGTATCGAGGAAACCAGAGCTCGGAAAGTCGGAACATAAAGCCTACAAGTTGTTCGACTGACAGATTCAATTAGGTTAATAAATAAATAGGTTATAAATATTAGAATTAGTTAGAGGTAAAGATAAAATAATATTAAGTATAAATAAGATAACATAAAGTATACATCAGATAAAATTAAGTATAAATAAGTTAGTATCAAAGATAATAATATTATTATAAATATGATAAATTAGGGGTTTTTTTAACATTTTTTTTTGGTTTTGCCTCAGTTTGTTTGTAGCTTAGTGATGCAAGCCATGTATAGCATATATATGTATAGCGTGATGTATAGCAATTTTACGTAAAACTCACATTAACATCGCTAACTGATACCATAAATCCGGGTACTATGTAAACAAAAATGTTCCTATTTTATTCTATTTAATTTAAGTTTATGACTCATTGTTATTGATTTATTGTAACAAAAAATATCGCAAGCCGTACTAAATACTGCGAAAATTGTGGCAAATTTTACGCGATGCTAGATAACATAGTATTATGCTATGTGTTGTCCAGTCCTCGATGATGATGATAATTTACTCTGTAGTACGGCTTAATATTCTCAAATCACTTAAGTAGAATGCACATATTCTATCACTTCTTTATAACATTCTCTTTAATTCCACTTCACCTTCTTAACTAAAGGAGTGTTTCGAGTTTTTGTATCAGGCACACTCTCGAAACCTTCGTTCTTCCGAAGCTCTACAGCTTCGTACTCCCGTCCATAGTTCACAATTTTATGGTGACTCCTTCACAGTACAAGCTGTGCGCCTGTGGAACGCCTTACCTTTGTCCATAAGATCGTCCCAATCTCTTCCTATTTTCAAAGTCAAGGTATACAACCATTTTCTTTCGTTGTCTCGTAACTGCTAGCTAGTGTTTATGTTATTTATCCTTCATATTATGTAGTGTAGTTTGTTTATATATTATTTGTATGTATTTAAGTTTATGTTTATTATTATACATAATCAATATGTAGGTATATACTATTTTATGGGTTCTGTTTACGTATGTTTATGCTTAAAGGTACTCTTACACCGCCGTCTTTTGATTTTTGTTTATCCTGTCCATCCAAAGGTTGTCTGGATCGCGATTTTAGCGATAAGACCGCCCATTGTACTGTTATTTATTGTTTATTTCCTTTGTTACTGTATTTTGTTTGGTGTGCAATAAAGAGTATTTCATTCATTCATTCATTCAATAAATAAGCCGTACTACAGAGTAAATTATCATAATCATCTTCGGACTGGACAACACCTGGCATATTTCCAGTCGAACATCACTTACAGAGGTAAGTTTGTTTGACTATTTAAATAGTAATTACTGTGCTTTCGCATATTGGCTATTGAAACAAATAGCGACTCTATACTAAAACGTTAAGGTGTGTTTTTAAATGCACGGTAACAAGTCTAACGAGTAACAAGATACAAACTGATTCTCTAACGCATCAGATTAGTACCTTAGATCAGATCAGATTTCAAGCAACTTAGATAATGTTACTTACAATTTATTTTTATTTATTTATTTATAATAAGTAAATATTAGTAATCCAGCCAGTACCGCACTCAGCTGCGCCATAACTGCTTTAGTGTTCACAATACATTCGAATGTGCACTTGTTGAGTTGCAATAAAATGCACCTCGTTGAGCTTGCGACATATCGTTTGGTGCACAGATGTTTCCAAGCATCATCTTAGATACGATTCAGGCAATAAGCCATTTGAGAAGCATGATCTCAAATACGATATATGGAATTAGATATGTGATTTTATAAAAATTCTTGCAGTCTTATACGCACTCATCGTTTCTATTACCTACGAGCTACCCAGGGAATCCTAGTGTGGGGTGAGGGCTATGTTGAGTTTTATGTTGTTAATCAATTGGACCTTGCATAAGAAATGTTTGGAAAACATTCCTAAAATAGTTGGTAAACTATTTATGCAATTTATTCGATCATTTTTGGCTGGGAATGAAGAAAAGAATGTTGTTGAAGAATAAATACTAGGTCTTTACCTATGAAATTGCCGTTTTGTATGGAATCAGTAAATGTACTTATTTTTTTAAACTTTTTTATTTCTGTTATTCAGAGTAATCACCCATGCAATCGACGCATCATTGCTAATGCATTGGCAGTTTATTGATGCCCTTCTTGTAAAAATCAGCTGGACGGGAGGCAACAAACTCTTCAAAGGCATTTTGTACTCGTAGTGCTTCTCGGGAATGGAATTTTTTACCCACTAAAAAGTTGTCTACAGTTTGGAAAAAGTAATAGTCGGTAGGTGCAATGTCTGGTGAGTATGGCGGATGAGGGAGAGCTTCCAACCCCAGCTCTTGCAGCTTGGAGACTGTCTGTTGTGCAGTATGGGGTCGCGCGTTGTCGTGAAGGAGCAGTGAGGACGATCGATTGACCAAAGCTGGTTGCCGATGTGCAAGCTTCTCCATCATTGTCTCCAGTTCTTCATAGTACACATCTGCAGTAATGCTCATGCCGTTTTGTAAAAAGCTGTGGTAAATCACACCCGCACTAGACCACCAAACAGTGACCATCACCTTTTTAGGGGTAATTTTTGGTTTACGGCATTGCTTTGGTGCTGAACCAGGATCTAACCAACTTGCTGAGCGCTTTCAATTGCCGAACAGAATCCATTTTTCATCGCACGTAACAATTCGGTTCAAAATTCCTTCATTTCTTTGCCTATTGAGCAGCGCGAGGCAGGTCTCGACGCGTACGTTGCGCTGGAAGTTGCGCTTAAGTTCGTGGAGCACCCATCTATCAAGTTTTTTTACCTTGCCTATTTGTCGCAAATGGATCAAAATTGTTTTGATGCTAACATCAAACGCTGCTGCTAGCTCAACTGTAGATTGAGTTTCGTCAGCTTCCACAATCGCCTTTAATTTATCATTGTTGACCAAAGTCTCCGGACGACCACGAGCTTCATCTTTCAAGTCAAAATTTCCAGAACGGAAACGGGAAAACCAATAACGGGTTGTGCGTTCGTTTGTACAGTCCTCTCCGTAAACGTTTTTGGTGTTACGTGCCGTTTGTGTCGCGTTGGTGCCACGACGGAACTCATATTCCATAATTACACGAATTTTTAAAGTATCCATTATGACGAAAAATGTTCAAATGTAATGAAAATACAACGCTAATCAATCAACAAAAGACAGAGTTTGTAAAAAGAATGTCATGTTTTTAAAACAAAATTAATTTGAATTTAGAATACAAAGCCATTCAAAACTTTTTTTCTATTTGAAATGACCAGTACTGAAGAACGGCAATTTCATAGGTAAAGACCTATTATTAATATTCAAGTAACTTGAAGTCGACATCAATCTAATAAATTACTTAATTTTGACATGTTATATAATTTATGTTCACAAAACGCCACCCACGTCCATAAACATCAACACAAAGTATTGACTAATACTTACCAAATTATGAAACAGAACAATGATAACAAAGTATGTAGTTACATGATCCAAAACAGTACTGATTTGATGTTCAATATCTTTGGAAATCGATCCCGATGCTAGTCAAGAATGGGGTTAGCCATGCATGACCCGAATTTATACTGAAATCGTATAATTCCCACGTTGTTTTCGAGTAACTGATAGACGACAACAAAGGACTGTACAGCAAACAAAGACAGATGCGGGCGCGTGTACTGCGAACCGGAAAATAGATTTTTCGCATTCCCGACGAAACCTTACTTTGTTGTTACTCAGATTAGGACATCCTATTATCTAGTCAAAGCCCAAGTATTTTGCATGAAATGAGAATCCGTGAAGTGCATTCTTTTATCAATTTTTTTATTTACTCAGCATAAGGTCCACAGTGCAATGCCATGTAGACCAAGTATTTTTTGGAACTAGCCTGGGAGGTAATGCAATTGTTAAAGGCCGCTTAAATCGGGTCGGTAATGGCTTGTGCCGTCAAGTTATAAATAAAAATGGCTTAAACAAGACTAACATAAGGCCTATGCACACGGCGTATTTTAAACGCGCAGACGTCGCGCGGTTACGGCGCCATTGATTCTCAAAAAGTCATAGGTAAAAAGTTAAGAATCGCATCTACAGCGCGTAGCATGCGTTCTCTGCACGTCGTCTGCGCGTTTATAAAACGCCGCCGTGAGCGTAGGCTCTAAGGGGCACAAAGAACTAGTAACACAAGGGTCGATCAAGAAATCTCGTCTTTTATAAGAGCTCCGCTCTTGTCGGTTTAATTGATGCCCTTCCATTTGTCTCGTGGCAGTCTCTTTTAATTAACAAAAGCTTTACACTTAACAAAAAAGTTACAATTGAAGTTGGATGTAAGTATGACTATTAGTTGCAAACGAAACGACGGCAACAAAGAAATCCGTACTAAATTATAAATACGAAAGTAGCTCTGTCTGTTTTTTGAGTTATCACGACTAAACGGCTGGCCGATTTCAATGAAACTTGGTTTAAAGATAGATTATGACCAGGATGGAGACATAGTCTACTTTTTACCTGACTGTGCAGAAGGGGGATAATGTTTTTATCAACAAAACATGCGTGCCAAGCCGCTAGCGGAAGCTTGTAACTAATAAGATCGTAAAAATCCTTCAACTTTGATAGTGTAGCAACACTGCGCAAGCAAACAAATGAACCTCCCTCACCGTTACGACCCTTCCAAATAATCGATCACAACCCCACAAGTAACTGTAAAAAGTCCAGAACAAACATTAACACACGTCGACACTTGTGCCACAGATTGTAGTTCTACCCTCGTGCATATGTATGTTTAAGCCTTGATCAATCGCCATTGCAGAACTAGAAAATATTGATTTATTGAGTCACAGAAGGCTGCGAGAACAATGTTGCATAGTGCTTAACTACTGTGCTTTAGGAGCCCAGACCTCACAACACAGGAAAGGGAATCTTAGGGCTTAGATACTGTCATCATTTTAGTAAGTAGCTTAGAACCTTAGAAGTAAATAGCTTAAAAAGTAATGTCAGGGTGTCCGTGAGGTCAACACTGGCCTCAGCAGAAGACCAGCGCTGCAGTATGGCAACATGCTGTAGTTAATGCTGAGCTGATGACCCTTTCACCCCCACACTTATAATTTTTAGTTAGTTTATAATTTTAGTAAATTTATTAATAGTGTTTTCTTTTGTATCATTTGTTTCTGTGTCCATATGTGGTGGTCTAAATAAATATTTTTCTTCTTCTTCTTCTTAACCTGTCTTAAATATCTAGCTTTATAATATCTAAACTAATATCCATGGGAATATGAAGCTTACTAAATAAATTTCATTTCATTTTACCTAACACGATATTAGTTTTTTCAGTTTCTAAAGATCTTCCTATACGTTCTGACAGAGCTAACTGATACATTATAATTTTAAAAAAACTACCATATCCGAAACAAGAGAACAGTTACAGTCCTTGATTACGATATGGGCATGTAAGTCCAACATCTACAGAACCTTCATGATCTGCTCCCACCATCTCCTTTCCATCAAAGGACAAGCAGACGCACGGCTCAGTGCCATCCATACCTCGTTAATATACCACCCATTCGCACTCACCGTTTTAGTTCTACGTTTTTAATGCGTACAGCTAAGGTATGGAAAACACCGTCGTCTATTTTTCCAGAAGAGTACAATCCAGGTATCTTAAAGGTATCATCGCTTACCATCCAGGCGGCATTGTGGTCAAACGAACAACTATTCATAATTAAAAAAAAAACCGTCCCTTTAACGCCTTTAAACCTGGCAGCACTGATCAAAATCACGGCCAGCTGAGCAATTGTGTCCATTTGACATTAATGGCGCCATTTATATTTACGCGGGACAAAGCGGCCGTCTTATCTCCCGGGCCACATGAACGAGACTCGCGTTTCCACTGTACAATAGTTTGGTTTTCGGAGATTTTCTTATACTGAAAGAAGCCATGCTTAGGATTATCGTGGCTTATGCTCACTGCCACAGAATTTTCATATATTGAAGAAATTAATGGGAATTACTGACTGGATATACAGAGGTACATATTTCAAAAAGTACTCGTTCACCTTTCAGTCTTTTTATCAACGGTTTTACAGACGGTTGTGAAAACAAAATGGTATTTAGATGGAGATTAGAGTAATATGATAAACAAGTTTTAAGTATAGTAATAATCACATACAATGAGCTTACTGAAGAGCATCCGCGCAGAAAACGCCAGAGCTATTTAACAAGAAATACCAAATACGAATACCTTTTGCCGCTATCATTTTCTACCGAGCAATTAAACCTGTCATAAAATGCAATAAATAACCAAAGAGAGAGATTGAAAAGTATGCTAATATGCAGCGCAAAGCGGCCCTCTGCAGCGCGAGACTGTCAGCATTTAATTCCGGCTCGCGACGCAAGCGGCCGTAAATTAGCCGACGACAATAAACACCACACCATTAACATAATAAAAAGGGTGCACATTCATACCCAGCTCGTAAATAAACTTTTATGGCCATCGGTCTAATGCGCCGAAAAATGTCGCTCAGAAACTGTACGAAGATGAGCAAACTTTATGTACATCCAAATATTCACATCCACACAAAGTAGGGTCGCCATAATAAAAAATTCAAAAGAAATCCGGACATTCTTCCTTCGGCGGATGCATAAAAAATGGCGAATAAAAAATGCCATTAAATATACCGGAGGTGTAGGCAGTATTTTGCGATGTCGCCTTATTTATTTACTTAATTTTTAAAGCGTGTTTTCACGAGTGGAATGTGTCGTAATTTATGACGTTTATACGATCCTTTGCATTGTCATAACGTAATCATTACAAACAAGTATTTGGTTTATTTTTAACGGTAGCTATAAAATAAAACGTGATTTTGCAAATATAATTTATTTTTCCGTTGATTTGAGTTGATTTTTAGGGTTGTTTTTTAAAAGGAACCCTTTCTGTTGTCTGTATGGATGTGTCTCTGGATGTCTGTTTGTCTGTCAGTCCTTCTGTCAAGACTCTTTTTCACAGGAACGCGTAGAGGTATTAAGTTGAAATTAATATCAAATACGTAGGTAGGCCTACGGCCCCTCGGAGCTGTAAAAAAATCAAGCTTCTAAGTCAAAGCAATAAAAAATAATGCATGTTTTACTTGCATATAAATCAAAACCTGAGCTGTAAGGGTCTCATTGACTTAGACTCATGAAATTTGACAAGAAGCACAAGTATCATCACAATATCACATAAATACAATATATCCACGGAACCCTCGGTTCGCGAGCCAGACTCGCACTTGTCCGGTTTATATTGTTTGTCCTTCTTAAACACTAATATATATATATATATGGACTAAAAGAGTTATGCAGCTCGTCACAAAACTTTTCTAAATAGCCGTAAAGAACGCATTTTGATGTAATTTCATAATATTATTAAAAGCACATGCTTATGGGCTCCCGAAAATGTTCTAATGTGTCTTAAAAGCACTGGAATGGTGGCCATAGTTTATATTATGGCCGATTAAGCCTCAGGCCGGTGTTACGATGTCCAACATCTTTGTATTTGGTAAATGGCTTTTGCAGCTTTAGGGCCCGTTTATTTCAATAATAAAATCAATAATTTCACCCCCCAAAGTGTTAACACTGTTATTATTATAGCGAGCACCGCAAACCTTTGGAAAACAAAAAATATGCGAGATTTGCGTTAAATAGTGGGGATTTTAGTATTGTTTGTGTCTATGTTATCGACATGGGAACGATTTATACGTTTCATACTATATTTTGGATGCTAATGGGAGTCTATGGAAACGGCTTAGTTAGAAGGTTTTCTTAGTTCAGGAAATAAATTGTTACCCATAATAAGATATTAATCATTAAGAGGAAATCTGGGCTGCGTTTCGCCCATACAAATGTAGTCGCCTGTTTCCTCTCCGGATAGTGATACTAGAGCAAATATTTTTTACCATACAATCTACAAGTACCACGGTCATGTCCCTACGTTTAGTTTTTCTCCATAAATTAATTATTATAAGAACTAGGAACCTTCTAAAGTCACAGAAATTGCTAATTTTTACTGCCCCTTTTCAGACATCCAGCAAACAAATTTGACGAATATAAATAAAAAAACGAAACTTACAAACATAGCCAAAGCCTTTTTTATTACATATTTGAAAAAAAAAATTAAAATAGGTCCAGTTTTGGAGGAGGAAACAGGGGACTACGAAACAGTGATTTCGTCTATTTTAAATAGGTATAATCAGTCCGACCTGCAGTTGTCTCTATCGCACGCACATAGGGCATATAGGGCACAGCGCGACGGCAATAGATTTGTTAAATACCTATTTTCCAAATGTCTTGCTACTCGGATTTCCTCTTAATGTTAAACTTAGCACTATGACAGTGTATAAGATTTATTTAAATAAATAATGCTACACATTTCACACAACGCTATCTAGTCCCAAACTAAGCAACGCGTGTAGGTATGATGGCGACCAGATAACTGATAGAATACTTATGTACTTATTTTTTTTGTAAAAACATACTAATAATATATAGAGAAACAACCAGACCCGGAACAAATATCTGTAGATCATGCAAACATTTAGTCTGCGGTGGGAATCGAACCCGCAACCTCCTGCATCTCAGACAGCTATTCGCCCACTGGGCCACGAAGGTCGTCATGTTATAAATATAAATAAATATTATAAATATTGCTCGACATTACACACAGCGCTATCTAGCCCCAAACTAAGCAGAGCTTGTACTATGGGAACCAGATAACTGATAGAATACTTATATACTTTTTTTTTTGTAAATACATACTTATAATATATAGAAAAACACCCAGACACGGAACAAATATCTGTAGATCATGCAAACATTTGTTCCGCGGCGGGAATCGAACCCGCTACCTCCTGCGTCTCAGCCGGCTATACGTCCACTGCGCCACGGAGGCAGTCATGTTTTTATGACAATGCAATAATCTTCCATAAAAAATAGCAATAATGATAATTAAAGGTACATATAGTTTTTAGGATACGTATTTTATCCAGCTAGAACTGAAACTTGCTAATGGCCGGTTCCTATAAACGTAGTTATCCACCAACGACACGTTTCTCGTCTAAAAAGTGAAATTTTACCACTTTTCAAGGAGAACCATGTTATCGGAAACCGATGTTTATAGGAACCGGCCATAAGAGGATAAGTCATTTTAATAGAGCTAACCGAAGCAAAGACCAAATACAAATATATTTATTGCATAATATGGGTAGGTAGATACAAGGTGAATGAATGAATGAATGAATGAAAATTCTTTATTATACCTTACAAGCTAAACACAACAGATATAAAAATAAAATATAAACCAAATAAATGTAAGTATAATGGGCGGTCTTATCGCTTAACAAAGCGATCTCTTCCAGACAACCTTTGGATGGAGAGGATCATTGCTTAATGGAAGATTGGCTGAGGTGTAAAAAGAATAAACTTAATAATAGCAAAAGAACAATTACTTAACCTTAAATACATAAATAATAGGTACATAAATAATTTTAAATAAGTAAGTATCATATATAAAATAAATAAATATGTACTTACATATATACATACATATATATATATATCAATAATATTATAGATCAGTTGAATAATCACGACTCTTCATGGAGGTAAAAGTTTTTGAGTCTAGCTTTAAATACGGAAGGTGAGGGGGATTTTCTAATGGAGACCGGCAAGGCATTCCATAATCGGACAGCTTGGACGGAAAAGGAGTTTGCATAGAAACTGGTTCTATGCATCGGTGTTTTGAGAAGGAGGTTTTCAGAGGATCGGAGTGTTCGGGAATTTGTGCAATGAAGGAACTCGAAGCGTTCCTTCAGATAACAAGGTATGGACGGATTACGAAGGATGTTAAAAAGGAGGGATAGGATGTGAGTATTCCGGCGAAGTCGAATGGGGAGCCATTTGAGTTTATTACGAAATTCGGAGATGTGGTCGTATTTCCGGAGTCCGAAAATAAACCTTATGCAAAAATTTTGAAGACGCTCAAGCTTATTGAGCTGTTCCTCCGTGAGGTCAAGATAGCAGGAATCAGCGTAATCTAAAATTGGGTGAAGAAGAGATTGTGCAAGCGCAATTTTAGTAGCTATCGGAAGAAAGTTTCGCAGTCTCTTGAGCGAACCAGCAGAGGCAAATAGCTTCCGACTCACAGATTCGAGCTGAGGACCCCACGACATACAGCTATCCATGAAGATGCCCAAATTTTTTATAACCTTTGAGTAGGGAACAGTTACATCATCAAACTTAATTTGAGGGAGTGTTGTGTAGTTGATTTTCGATAGGGTACGAGAACTTCCCAGTATGATAGTCTGTGTTTTAATAGGATTAACTCTTAATCCATAAGCCTTACTCCATTCACCTATAAAAAGCAGATTATTATTAGTGACGGCGATCGCATCAGGCAACTCATTAAGTGGAGCCTGTGTGTAAATTTGGAGGTCGTCTGCATAAAGGTGGTAGGAAGAAGTGAGTTGACGAGAAATAGAATTTATAAAAAGTGCAAAAAGAAGAGGAGATAAGACGCCACCCTGCGGTACACCGGCTGATGTACAACACCAAGACGAAAAGGAATCGTCACAACGTATCCGTTGCCGGCGTCCGTGCAAATAACTGCGAAACCAGTCAACCACCGATGGAGATATGTTAATTGAGCGAAGCAAACCCAGCAGTACGTCAAAGTCGACAGTATTGAAAGCATTGCTAAAGTCGAGCAGTGTCAGAATAGTAAGGTAGCCGTTCTCCATGCCCGATCTTATATCATCCGTGATTTTGACAAGTGCGGTTACAGTACTATGACCAGGACGGAAACCGGATTGAAGAGGATTGAGCAGGGTATTTGTGATAAGGAAGGAGCTAAGCTGGTTGTGGACGAGACGTTCAAGGACTTTTGATAGGAATGGGAGGATAGAGATGGGACGATAATCGGTAAAGGAAGTGGGTTTGGACTTTTTAGGAAGTGGAATTATATGCGCTTCTTTCCACAAAAGTGGAACAGAACTAGATGAAGTAGAAAAATTGAGAATATGGCAAATTATTGGAAGCACCTCATCAATAATTGGAACTAACATATTCCGTCCAATATTGTCACTACCCATGGCATTTGAAACAATTGACAGAATGCTCTTTTTAACATCACATGCGGTGAATTGACTAAAGACAAAAGGAGAATAATTAGGAGTTGGCAACAAGGAAAGATAATTAAGAGTGTTCATTTTAACATCCAAATCAATATTGGATGATGACGAAAAGTGTTTGTTAAGAGAGTCAATGTCTAGATCATTTGGAATGGTATCATGTCGAGATTTGCCAACTCCTAGTGTTCTTAGAAATTTCCAGACTTTAGATGGATCGTTATTAGAAACAGAGGCATGAATATGACGGCGTTGAGCATCCCTACACACCCTATTGCAGCGATTCCTGGCTAAATGGTATTTTTCTTTGTTGGCGTCACTAGCAATAAGTTTATATTTTAATTTAGAAGATGCTTTTTTTCGCATCAAAAGTCGTATTGCATCGTTGAGCCATGGAGCCGGCAAATGTTTTATCTTAACTGCTCGGATCGGAGCATGCACGTCAAAGAGATGTGTAATGATGGTATTGAAGGCGGTAATTTTGTCGTCAATAGATTTTGCCCCCACTACTGCAGACCAGTCCATTTCCCCAGCATCAGCTCTCACCTTTTCCACATCCATGTTACTAAAATTGCGTTGCAGAAGAATTTTCGGTTTGGATTTTGGAGGGCGAATTTTATAGGAAAGAAAAATAAGGTCGTGATATGAGAATGCATCAGCCGAACATTGACCGTGCTTGGCAACATGCTGTAGGGACGAGACTAAAATTAAATCAAGAAGTGATGGGATACAGTTCGGAAAATGGTGTGTGGTACCAAGAGGGAGAATATGCATATTGTTAGATTTAATAATGGATTCAAACTTAGAAGAACGATGATCTTGTTTATTCAGACATGTGTTGAAATCGCCCATCAATACGGAATGACTGTATGAAGGCAGGAGTTCTTCTAAGAGTGTTTCAAAGGAAGAGAAGAAGTTAACACGCATGTTATGGCTATAGTAGACTCCGAGAAGAATTTTGGTGTGAGAAAGTAAGACTTCGACAAAAAGGTGTTCGCCAGCGTTAGATGGAGGTGGTTGTGCAGACATACTAATAATTGAAAAAGGAATATTGGCACGTAAGTAAATGGCTACACCGCCACCACCACAACCAGTCCGGTCGTTACGAATCAGGATAAATCCTGGAAGAGAATATGAGGTAGAAGGGAGACATGGTTTGAGAAAAGATTCGGAGACTAGTATAGCATGGAGATTTTTTATATCAAAGGAATCAAGCATATCTGGATAGTGAGCCGGAATACTCTGGGCATTAATATGAACTACATTAAAGTAGTTGGGTCCGTCAGGAAGATGGCCCGACAATGTATCGGAAAGAGCAGGTAAACTCAAATAACTGTCCTCGCTACTGTTTGAGTTCAGAGAGGAGGTTGAGAAGAAGTCATCATTATCACTAGAATCATTCAACGATTGCAACATGAATAACAAAATAAATTAAATAAGAATAATACAAAAAAATATATAGATAAGTATAGATAAATATTGATACAAAAAAAATAAAAAATAAATAAACCTAATAAATACAAAAACTCACCCCTCCACCCGCCAGCAGCATCCCTGGGCACAAACAATAAACTCAACAAGAAAAAAGAAAAAAAAAAAACAACTAAAACAAATTAATAAATTTTGTCTCAAAAGACCGTTATCCAAACCGCAATATTTACAAAAATTTGTTTGACATTGACTGATTGCATTATAGTCTGACATATTAACTGACATTACATTACCAAAAGAAATTAAAGAAAACAGAAATAAAAGTAGGTACCTAGTGTTTGTCGTAAAAAAGTGGGTAATGCTAGGAATTTACTGGACGGTCGACCCTCACAGCAGCAACGACGCGACGACAGAATCACTTTTTGATGGATGCGCCTGTGCCGGCCCGCCTGGCCGACGGCGCTCTCGATTCCTTGGCAGGCATCGTAGGCGCCGGCGCAGGCTTTCGGGTGTCTGGCGGCATCAATTTGTTTAGCTCACCAAGGCTGCTAATGCGGTGCCGCGCTCCGTCGGGCCCAATTACATGAATTAGGCCATCCCGGGTCCAGCAATTCTTGACGCCGAAACGTTCCCTCGCAGCCATGAAAGCGACGTGTCTCGGCCTGGTCAAAAACTCTGAGAGAGTGACACTGCTGCCCTTGAGGTTGGTTTTTGCAAACCAAACCTGGTCCCTCGTAGTGACATCCCGAATCTTGACCAGTATAGGCCTAGGCCTGTCGGCGCCCGAAGCTCGTCCCATCCGATGGCATCGGCTAATATGAGCACTTGTGAACGTTGACAATTTCAACTGTGTGCTCACAGTCTTTGCCACAACTGCGGCCGTGTCCTCCTTGCTGTCTTCGGAGACTCCATGGAGAAGGAGGATTTTGCGCCGACTGCGCATCTCCTGCTGGTCGACGTCACGTGCAAGGAGCTCCACCTGCTGCTGAAGGGTCTTGAGTGCTGCAAGTGTAAATGTCTTGAAGGCAGCATAATCAGCAGCGATGGATTCCACAGTAGTAGGTGATGATGACTTCTGCAGGTCACCCTCAAATCGTGCCATCCGATCGTGTAGTGACTTAATTACCTCAGCCAATGTTGTTTCTGCCATATTGTATTGTTGATTGCAGTGTTGAGTGCAGTGTTGTGCCAGAAATGTGAGTTGGATTGATGTTATGGAGAAGGTGATTTAAGGCAGGTGAAGTAAGTAGGCTATTGTATGATTTTACACATAAAACAGGTTAATAATTAGTCCTTTAATATTTTAAATAATTAAATAACACTGAGATAACTTTTGAGAGTTGTTTATCTCACCTACCCACCAACCGAAAAAAGTGTTAGTGTTTAGTTTTTAATACATAGTATATGTGCATATTCAGAGTTTTGCGCATGCAACGTCGACTTCAGTTATTGAAGCCATAATAAGACAAGATCATATAACAATCACTGCGCTCTATCTATCTATCCAGCCTCCAGCACCCACTGTTGGGTATAGGGTGTTGTGTTTGGTCTGTTGGGTCCTCAATATGTCGCCAATCCAATCGGTCTTGAGCAAGTCTCATCCATTGCTGTCCAACTTCCGTTACGAGATCGTCAGACCATCGGACTGGTGGTCTGCCCTGCGGTCGACGTTCATCTCTTGGCCACCACTCTGTGACTGCCTTGGTCCACCTGTTGTCAGCAGACACTACAGACCTAGCAGACTTAAACAGCTATTAAGGTATTTGAACTAGAAACTTTTGAATAATTGTTATCTACATAACTTTTACATATTTCCAAAATAAGAATACTTTAGACTCAGCAGACGCAAATCTTTGTAACCCGAGTGGTAGCACTGAACCAAAAGACAGCTTCACAAAGACGGTACCTAATATCCGCAGCCGCGTGGGACGTCGGAATAAAATGTAAATACGTCTGCAGTTTCTATTCCATTGTAGTACACAATCCCGCCTGATGCAGCATCCATAAATATTTCAGAGATGCATACCTTTGACAGACCTTCACTTATTTGTTTTTAATAAAGTTGATGACCTCTTTAATATTCGCGAGCTGATCAAAATGGAATCGCTCTAAATTTCAACTCGATTGTGTCATATGCTTTATCAACATTATTATTACTAGTATTTCGCCCGGAACTGAGATCTCGCGAGTCTACCATAAAAACAAAACAAATATTATTCGTAATCTTTGACTATCAAAATAGTGTCACGAAATAAAAACCAAATAACTTGACCTACAGTTTCATTCAAATTACAGGTGACGGGAGTTCATGTAAAATGGTAACGTTTTTTGGGGTACAAATTGCAGTTATTCTAGATTTCAGACTTTTGCCTATATTTGTGATACATAAGCTACACGCATACCAAATTACAGAACTGTGGGGTCACTGGTGTACCCTGTGAATGTTGTCAAAGTTTAGTTTTTAATATGGCTAATAACTCAAAAACTACAAAAACTTTACTAAAAGTAAAAACGGTGTCGAAATGTACTAATGAAGACTTTTCATTTGACGTCTCACTTGATCTAATTTTCTCATTTTCATTTTTTTTTACCCCTCTTGAACCCCAATACCTCAAAACCCCCAATTTTTAGCTCATTGAGTCACACCAAAATTTTGCCATTACTACCTATATACCAAATTTCACAATGATCTGATAAACGCTTCGAAAGTTATCATCGGACAAACAAACATACATACATACATACAACGCCGATTTGCCCAAGTTGATTTGGAGATCTCGCTTCGCTCGATCAATTAGTTCTGCGAACAGTAGACCTCGCGAGCACAAACTTTTTTGTGACAATTAATGTACAACTAAAGTTAAATCAAAAAGTGAGCAATTTACTGCATTTTATGAAGCTATTCCATCACGCCGAAGATCTAATCAGATCATCACTAAATTTTTTTTAACCAATTAAAGTTCTCATCAGATCTCATAAGGCGGAGGTATTCAGTAGCCTCCTTTTTGCCCCTTTTCGAAGAAAGTATCCAATCAAAAATCCCGACGATAAAAAATTGTATAAAGTCTTAAAACCTGTATACTAAGTTTGATCCAGATCAGTTGTAAAACATGTAGAGAAGTACCAACAAACTGACAGAGGAAAGCATATTTTGCCAAAGTTGAAGCAGAGACGCTTCAGGTCAATATTGGGTTTTAGAAAGTACTGAACATATAATTTTTTATCAATAACTGTTAGTAGGTACCTTAATTGGTACAGCCGCTTGCCGCTTACAAAAAACCTGTTAAGAACTTCTTATTATATGAATTATATGTAGTTAAGTATTAAAGAGGTATCTACAGACAGCTGATTAAAATAAATAAACCTATATCTATACTGCAGCTGCTGTACCCAGAAGCGGTTAGATCCAGAGCCGAGTGTTGATAATTGATTGTAATCGCTTAGAGAAAGTTCCGGAGTTCGGAGCGATAACTGCAACTGATGACCAAACCATTGTGGGCTAGGCGGGCGGGAGAGGTCGATATAAACATAGGTATATTTGTTTAAAACATAGAGTAAGTTACAACCCCTGGTGCAAAAGAGGAGTGTACAAGTTATGTGGCATCGAATTTCCTAAACTGCTCGTTCGATTCGGTCCCAGTTTTTTCTTTGCTATGTGTGATTAAGATCAGGTCAGCTGATCCGAAGATTTTCAGCACTTTTCCTTTTTGTCGGATTTCAGCTATAAAATTTTCCCCCAGAGCACGACCTTCCAAACTGGCCACGGAAGCCAGTTTGGAAGTCTATGAACCGATTCCGAACTCAGGTCGGCCGGTGCAGGAAGAATCTGTAGGGAATGCGGGACCCTACACTAACTAGCTGCGCCTGCGGGGAACCCATTAAATAAATAAATAAAATTTATTTAATATATAATTTATTTATTTAAAAAAAAAAGATGCTGGAAATTTATAACGGGGTTTTCATGGGTCGGGGGTGTTTTTAAATTGTAATTTATACTTGATACATAAACAGAAGACAATGTGAGTCAGTTTTTTCTTAATATCGTCTGTGCACTTCAAGTTTATTTTAATTACCTGCATTAAATGTCAATGATTTGCATGTCAAAGAGTAAATAATATTAAAACCAAGTATATTTATCAATTACGATTTCAGTTAACACGTTTGGAGATAGCACTACTCCTTTTATAACGATATTTGTTATATTGTATTTTCAAACAAATCAAATAAAATGTTAATAAGTAATTTTTACAAAGTTAACACTAACGTAGAATGACTTTCAACAATGTGTGAAGTTAAGTAGATTTATTAACATTTATGCATTGCAATTCAGCGAGGCAATGCAGCCAGTGTCTTGGGGACACTTCTGCCTGGTAGTGATCTGGAGCAGTTGAGCTATCTATAGATCATTTGCAACGGTCTTTAGATGATTCAACTGTTTCTTATGTATTTTATAGTCATGTAAATCATTTTATTTTATTACTGTTACTAAAATAAATATATCTTTATGCTGCTAAACTAACAAATAATTAACTGGAAATATTGAAAAAGTATCAACTCACACTAAACTACAGACGTGTATACAACCTGTTTTGTTATGTACGACATTAATTTAAAACACGCATCCGGAATTGTATTAAGTGTTTTTAGGGGTGGGTTTAATACCGGTAGCTTGCATATTTATCCAGTAATCAAAACATGCAATAAAAAAAACTTAACGTAAATCGGCGGCGCCTTTTCGACGATGCCGTTTAGTCAGTTTAACAGGTATCTTACCTACTATACTATATAATGAATAAATATAATTTGTTTACCTATTTTATACAGGCTCTTTTATTGATATTTTAGGACCTGATATTAAGGTTGTTGGTAAATTTAAAAAAACTCTGAAGATCTGAAAACCCCTTATTTTACAACAGCACCTTTAGCCCTACCCGTGTTTTAAATGAATGTCGTACGTAACAAAACACGTAGTAGAATAACACAATATATATAGATACAGTGCCGCAGTATAACTAAACCTTTACCAACAGTACGAGGTACTCGTAGTTCGAAATCCATTCTACTTTTGAAGTCGTTGCGAATGCTGCTCTACATTTTAAAGGATAAGGAAGGAAGGTTGGTAAGAAATGGCATTACTCGAAATCCATTTCACAGATTTGAATGGGTTATTTCTTAGTCGCATTCTGTTGAACGGGGCAGTACACATAACTAGACGTGAAGACCACGTCTTGGAATGCGCAGCGTAGGTCAGCTCCGTATCTCTGAGTCTGACAAATAATTCAATTTTATTTTTATGTTTAGTTGGTGCCCACTTTGAGAGGAAAAATTATAATGTGAAAAATTAACGGTTGATCTGGCACTCATCGGCTCATCATGTTGATGTCAGTAAAAGTGCTGAGAATGTACTGACGTGTAAGTTAATCTAATTTTTTTTTATTGTAATTTGGATGAATTGGATTACTCCCTCATTCAAATCTGTGTTGTAACAAGACCAGCAACTGGGTTGTGGCAACATTATTACGCAATTTTACAGTTCATAATATGAATCTATATTTTAATATATATAAAAATGAATCTCCATTTCCCTTGGTCATCGCATCACGCGTGAACTGATGGAACAATTTCGCTAACTATTTTTTTGTTGTGTTTGCTGTGGCAGGAGAAGGTTCTTATGAAAGAAAAAATTAAGAAAGTTGAGCGGAACATTAGAAAATTTAAGAAAGTTTTAGAAAATTAACGACAATATTAGTAAAAAACTAGACAATACATAACTGTCAATTGTTTGAAATAACTGTCAGCATGCCATTCGACTTTAAACGGTTACAATGTCCAGAGAATTCAGCAGACAGGTGTTTTTCCCGTTGTAACATCTTCTGGATACATTACATTCCCTGCCAATTTTTGACATATCTAAGTCTGGACAAAGTCTGTCGGGTCAGCTAGTGAAAATATAAAATAAATTATTTCGGATGAAAAGACGGCCTTATAAAGGTTGCTGAGTTATTGGGTGCATGCAGCAAACGTCAGGCACTCTGAATACTACAGTAGAGGCCTATGTACAGTAGTGGCTATATTATGGCTCACATAATGAAGATTAACCGCCGTGTAGTATAACTATACCAAGAAAATATGATTACACAACATATTGTAGAAATAAGGTTCAACGCAAGCAAAACCGCAGGACGCTAGACTTCAATAACTAAAAGTGGAATCTAGTAAATCTTGCGTCCCATTCCAACAAATTACCCTTCTGTTGAACCGGCAAAGTTGTTCCCTGGCTTCAAGTTGGATGCACCGAGTCATCGCATTATCGTTAGCTGGCAACGGCGAGCTACCGATAATATTTCACGAGGACCGTTTATCTACAACTTTGAGGTTTTTAAACATGGTAGAGTTATGTCGTGCTGGTAAAGATGTTTTCGAAAGCCTTACGTTCAATCTACTTTATTATTACTAGAACTTAGAATACTTCGAACTTCTTGTTTTATTTTTTATACGACTAGAAGGTGGAAAAAGCATATGGTCCACCTGATGTTAAATGGTAACCATCGCCTATAACAAAGTGTTATCTCGTAGTTCACCTTGGAAACGTGCCATACGCTGCAAGATGTAAAGCAACATGTGCCTGTAATTTTACCGGCAACCATACCCTTCAAACCGACACAGCAGTGTTGCTTGCAGAAACAGGTATGGTAAAACTACTTAGAAATTCCTTAGAGTTAAGAATCGTGCCGTCGCCATCTTGGATCACTCCATTACGTACCATCAAATGAGGTAGTGATCAAACAAGAGTTTTTTATCTTACTTGTATATTTCAAAGTAGTTTAAACTATGTGATCACAAAGTTTCACCACATCCTGAACAAGGGTCACCATTACGACTTTTAGGTTAGGTCTCTAACTGGTCATTATGAATAAGTTTACATACCAAAGGTACAAAACACATATAAAACCAAAAAAATGTCCACCTGAATTATCATCGCAGAAAAACCTTTCAGAGCATTAAATAACACGCATTCCACTTAAGATATTTCTAATAAAACACCAATATCCGATATTAAGACATTGTTAAAGATAAAATACCTCTTCCAGGGTAAGATATCGCCCCAGAGGCCGTCCTTTTATAGTTTCGACACAGAACAAATAGTACTACTGCGTTCGGAACTCTCACTCCTACGACATAAATTAACTATGTAAGGAGTTCCACACATCAAACGCGGAGCGAGGCGGCGCGGTGCGGTTGCCAAGCTTTGTATAGAACTATACAGTAATACTGCATTCAAAGATTTTTAGGTTTCCGGGTCAAAATGGTAAACACAGAACGCTTATGATGCTATTTTATCCGTCTATCACTGCTGTGTAAATTTTTCAGTGATAAAAGCTCTATCAATCGGGATAATAAATTTAAACCCATCTTGATAAAGCTCATTTTGCATTGCGGGTTGACTTAAAGTGACACGCGCTTGGTTTCGGATAGTCCCCGGATTGTTCGGGAGAATTCTACTAATTTATCTCAAGGATACGTACCCTATCGGTATGAGGCCACCCTAGGGTTCACACCTAGAATAATTAAAACTAGATAGGAAAATTCTTAGAGGAAAATCTCTAAGAAAAATGTCGTCAACATACTAATTTTTTTATCTAGAAGATTATAGAAAATTATAGAAGTTTCCTCAAGTCGGTCTATCGGCTAAGGCCCGGTAAGTTTACAACAACACCTAAAAATGCACAGAGTTTAGTTTTGGTTCAAAACATTGCTAGGCAATGAGTCGCGATTTGTATTAAGAAATGGGACTTCTATTTTTCTCCCTTTTAAGTATTGTGTCTACAAAACGATATATCTGTCAAGCAATTTCACATCATATACCCTAAAATAAATTGAATAATGTGACAGTGGTCTCTCAAATAAAAATGTAAGTTTGCAAGTCTTAGGTTAATGTGGTCGCTGTCTGGGCTTCAAAAACGATAATATTTCGAGTCCGTTCTCTTCAGTTCACACATTCTCAATGCTCCGAGCAAGTTTCATTGGCTCGGTCGATTGCATCGTCTGGTCTCAGTATCAGAGCATAAATGGCATAGGCTTTTGGCATGAAATTCGGAAACTTCGGAAACTAAAATGGTCACGATTATACTGCCTACGGGCTATAAGTTTCACTGAATTCGGTTTGAACTTTCGACTATGTTGTTGTATATTTAAATAAGTTAAAAGTTATTCATCTATGCTCTGATTCACAAGATCAAAAGCGGTATTACGTTGCTGTGTTGGAGTTTTCAGAATTTACGAATTTGTCCAAGGGCACGAATGATTTAGGTTCATCATAATCAATCTATAGCAGTCCACTGCAGCTAAGGTCTGGCCTAGGTGCGCCACTGCATCCGGTTCTAGGCTCGTCTTACCAAGTATCTACCACCTTCAGCGAACAGATGTTCGCTCCTTCAGTGATGCGGCCTGCACTACGCTTGTCTGGACGTGGTTGATTCAGATTAAAATGTCAAATGTTACTTAACGTCAGCACAGTTTAAGTACCAAACGCGAATGCTACATTTGGCTATTGTCTTGCTTGTGTCTAATGGAGTTCACACACGTAACGATTTCTTTGCGCAAGGCTTGTGCAAAGAAATCGTCACATGTGTGGCCAGCATAATGTAAATAGTTCGTATTAAGGCCCTCAGAATTCAGTTGACGAACATTAGTTAGTTGAACCATCCATATAGATGGATTGTCTGATCCGTGTGTGTGGCGAACTGGTCTTCTGATCCTATGATCATAAATCTGATTCAATTCAAATTTCGAACAAATGCAACGTTTGACATAACTGAAAGGTGGTGCTGCTGTTATTGATTGTAATGCGACCGAATATTGCCATATGTTAGAAATAAGCTAACTAAAGTGACTTTAGATAATGTCTTAAGTTAAACTGTAAGAAGTTATCAAAGTAGTCGAGTCACCAAATATTTTAGCTTTAAACATGAAGACACTTTGTCAATTATTAAACCCGAACAAAAACCCCTGTTTTTTTAAAGAGTAACAATGACAGACAGAATCACCTCGCATAATTAATTTGGCGTTATTGACAGGCCGGCAGTAGTGAGCTTGCAGAACAGCGGGCGGTTGACAAATGACATTCAATCCGGACGTCATTGTCGACTGTACTGACTCATACTTACCCCCTTTATTAAGTATCGTGTCTGGATAGATCTGAATGTGAATACCTTTTGATGCCTATAAAAATAAACAACTATAAATATAATTATTATAAACACGGGAATTATCACGTACCGTTTTATCGATATTTCGTGCAGAGGACTGCAGCGCGTAGTGCGAGGCGATACGTTATTCGGAGCCGATGGCACTCACCCTGATGAAGGTTCACGAATTGAATCGAAACATTGTCGGTCGATAAAATAATGATTGAAATCAATCACGAAAGTTTTCTAAGTAATACCTTAAATATAATCAACATAGAATTTCGAAAAGTCTTAGAAAAGACACTCCTCTCTTAAGTAAGATCAATTACCTTCCTTCATGATATGTATTTTGGAGTCCCTTGTATAACATTTATTGATTGTCGCATTGCCAGAAAAGCTTATGCTGCCTACCTAGACTAATTATTATTAACGTCAAAGTTAGGATGAATATTTGAGGAGGTTAGGAACAAAAAGTGACATTTACGTATTTGGTCATATTCGTTTTTTTTTATCCGACACAATAGGTTGAGTTTTATCATTATCTGTAAAGATCAAATTCAAAAAGTCACATGTTTCATAGAAAAATTAATCTAAATATCTGCTTCCGGAACAAATAGTAACATTTTCATTCAAAAACAGTAGTGCTTAGTTATTTTTTTTCTCAATTTACTGAAAAAACTAAAATGTATAACTGTCACCATTTGTTCCTAACCTCCTCATTTGTTTACTGGTTCGCGCAATGTCAAAAAAACTTCTAGTTCGTGAAATAAAACAGAAATCTCAGCGAATATAGCTATCCTTACATCAGGAATGCCCCCTTGAAAAATATAAGACTACAGTTTAAAGGACTCGTTAAAAATAAAGGGATATCAGTATCGAAAGAGCAGATAAATAGGTAGCAGTAAGTACGATCATGTGTCTGAGTATCGCTTGAAACTGAAGTGGCTCTGAGTTCATCACAGAAGAAATTTAAGAATGTTATGTCTTCTTTTCTTTCTTTTCTTTTCTACCTTAGACTCGTTAGAACGTAGGGCTTTTAGGCTTATAGGTGAGCAATATATGGCGGAGACTAAGATCCAAAGTCTCGAACACCGCCGTAAAGTTGCAAGCCTATCGATCTTATACAAAATACATTTCGGGGAAGGTGCCAAGGAACTTTACGATCTGATTCCGCCATCTCCTTTCCACCAAAGGACAAACAGGCGCACGGCTCAGTACCATCCGTACCTAGCACACACCGTTTTGGTTCTACGTTCTTGATGCGCACAGCTAAGGTGTGGAATACTTTGCCGTCATCTGTTTTTCCTAAAGAATACAATCCGGGCCTCTTTAAGGTAAGAGTGAATAGGTTTCTCCTAGATCTTCGTGCTTCATCTTAGACCACATCATCGCTTACTAACAGGTGAGATAGTGGATCTATAAAGTTCTTTCCGGGGCAACTCTTTTGAGGTGGTAGCTGTCGGTCTATGGAACTCTTTCCCTACTTGTATTAAAAAGGCGCCGAGTAAACCGGTCTTCAGACGACTAGTCTACCGTCATGTCTTGGAGTCCTCCACTAGCTGTTAAAATATATGGAAACGTAGTATGTGTACTTTATGTAATACTTAAGTATTTTTTGTTTTATATATACATTTGCCTACATATTTTTTTGTTATATGTATATATATATATATATATTCTATGTATTATTATTAGTATATCAAGTAGGTTTATGTATTTATTGTTACTGTGATCGGAGTTTATTGTTATTTGTGTTTCTTTTGTTTTTAAGTATCATTATGTTTATATTGTTTTAAGTGTTAGCGCACGCCAACCTTTTTTGTTACCTCTGAGGTTGGCAGGTAGAAAATGCTATTAGCATTAAGCCCACCTGTTGTACATGTAATTTGTGTTTTTGTGCAATAAAGTATTAAAATTGACGACCTCTGTGGTGCAGTGGGCGAATAGCCGGCTGAGACGCAGGAGGTAGCGGGTTCGATCCCCGCCGCGGAACAAATGTTTGCATGATCTACAAATATTTGTTCCGGGTCTGGTTGTTTCTCTATATATTATAAGTATGTATTTACAAAAAAAATGTATATAAGTATTCTATCAGTTATCTGGTTCCCATAGTACAAGCTCTGCTTAGTTTGGGGCTAGATAGCGCTGTGTGAAATGTCCCGCAATATTTATTTATTTCTTTATAAAATAAATAAATACAGGTTGCTGGAAGCCGTTGGGTGCAAGTTGTACAATACGAGTATCAGTAGCCCTGGAAACCTATGGGGATGCCTATGTTCAGCAGTGGCCGACCGGTTGACATGATGTGATGCTGATACGAGTATCCGGGTACAGAGAGCAAAAACCAGGTCTTCAAAAATGTTATATCGCAGATAACAAAGATATGTTAATTTTTTTAGTACATACGATTATTTTATTCAAACTAACCGTATTTTGTGATAAAATGACAGGCTCAATTTCACGGCCCTGTATTTCCGAGTCTCATTTACATCAAAGGACTATTATAGGTATAAAAAATAAGAAAAACTGAAAGAAGCCTTCAAAGAAAATAAAGTAGACGAAAATTTCTCAATTGGACTTTTAATCGTTTATTAAAGTCAGTTCAAAGGGTTTAAAACACCCCAGCGAGAAACAAGAAAGGGTTTATTATCGATAATTATTCGAGAAGGGCTAACGTGATTACGTAAAACGGGATACTATTAGGGCTGTCAAAACTCGCCATTTTCATTTCAATTCAGTTACTACTTTTTATTAGTTAGCATTTGGCAAAAATCTCTTGTATAAATAAATAATGCCGGACGTTTCATACCGTGCTATCTAGCCCCAAACTAAGCAAAGCTTTTAATATGGGAACATGAAAACTGATAGAATACTCGTCGTGTTTTATATATTAAAGAAGATAAATCAATGGCAAACGCTGTAGATTTCTTTTTATAAGATAATAATGGAGTTCAAATGGAGTGTGGCATTGGGCAGGACACCTGACTAGTCGCCGTGGTGGCAGGTGGAGCAAAGCCTCGACGGCATGGCTACCAAGGACTGGCTATAGACACCCTGGTAGTCCCCCAGCTCGTTGGGTAGACGAATATAAAAGTTGCAGGCAACACCTGGATCACAGAAGCTTAAGATCAAAGGCAGTGGCAGAAGCTAAAGGAGCATACTCAACAGTAGATGGCTGATGATAATGATGATGATGATGACGTTAATAAACAGTTAAGACACCGTTATTTTTGGTTCGGGGGGTAATAAATGCCTTTCAAGAGTCAGCCCGGAGTTCAAATCCAGTAATTTTTCTCGCGTGACTTGCGAATACTGGCCATTTGTTTGAAAGTGAAACGGGGATATTAACTCTGGAAGTGGCGCTGTAATGAACAAGCAAACGCCGATTCATGGAAGAAACTGATCAGATGTGTAATGTAATTACCTGATGCTAGGCATCTTGCAGATTGTCATTTTAGCAGTGTTCCATCACGTGGTTAACGATGATGCAGTCTACGATGGAAATCAATTGAAGAAACCTGTTCACTCGCGGCTTAAATACCCCAGGTTGTAATTATTAGGCAAATGCGTTTCACTCTTTAGAAACAGCTTTGTGCGTATAGCAGTTATATCTAACATAGCATATTTTAATTTGTTCGTGGTGAGTGTGCCGACCCAACATCTGTTGACCTTCATGAACAAAGATTTTTGGCCAAAGGGTGTCGTATTTCGTATTTTCCTAACCCGGATACCAAACGTCGAGAACTCACAGTGTTTCTTTGGTAAAGAAATAGAAGTTTTTAATGTAATATGTATTTTAGGCTGTGTATCTTTATGGGCCTTAGAATAAGTTAATTACTATTCTGTAACTATTTTATTGTTGCCTGAATTAATTGATTTACTTATTGATATTATAGCGGTGACGCTCCGCAGAACGTCGGGTTCGCTTTAACCTGATCACTGTAAAAATAAACCCACCAAAAAGTACCACGTCTACACCGTAAAGCTAATGATGAGAACAAACACGCATACATAACCCTCAGCCCATCTTAAACTATATTCAGCACGAGCTAACCTACCCACCAGGTCAGGGGTTCCCAAAGCGTGCGCCGCGGCGCCCTAGTGTACCGTAGAGAGCAAAGAGTTACAAAATGAACAATCAAAGATCAATGTGGAGCAAGAAATGAGAGTAACGGTGTCAAGCCTTATACCACGCTTTGAAAAAATGTTTCTAGATCACCAAGCTCACATGGACTAAGATGCCATTGTATTTTATTTCCTATTTTTCTTAAATAATAAATGTTTTCTTGTATATAACTAGTGGTTCGCTCCGAACTGAGATCTCGCGAGTCTCCTATGAAAACAAAAAATATTAAAAACTTAATAACTTAAAAACTACACGGTTTAAACTAAAACTAAAAACGGGGTCAAAATGTAGTCACAAAGACCTTTCATAAAACGTGCCACTTGACCGGATAGTCCCATTTTGGTTTTTTTACCTCTCTTGAACCTCAATATCCCACCCCCACATTTTTAGCTCATTGAGTTACACCAAAATTGTGCCATCACTACCTATCTATATACCAAATTTCCCGATGATTGGATAAACGCTTCGAAAGTTATCCTCGGACAAACAAACAAACATACATACATACAACGCCGATTTGCCCAAGTTGATTTAGAGATCTCGCTTCGCTCGATCAAATATAAACCTCAGCTTCATATTGTGGATGTTTAATTTTTATGCCTATCTACTATCATTGTACCCTATTTCAACTAGCTAGGGCGCCGAGACAAAATACTAAACCTGTAAGTACGCCGCGAACTGAAAAAGTTTGGGAACCCCTGCACTAGGTTGTTACAGAATTGGATACAAGTTCATGACCTGACAAAGAGCTAAATGTAGTCGAAACATAAACAGCTGATTTTATACACGTGTAACGCGCGTGCCAGGTGACACGTGTCTACGAATGCAGGACTTTCAGAGTAAATGAATAATCAATCTTGCTGAAGCCAATAGAGAGATTATTGTCCAACGTACCGCAAACTAGTTATTCAAGTTCGTTTTTAGTGCAATGTTAGGTGAGGCGGTTATTAGGTCCTCCATCGTGCAGGTGTTCGGGCACAAAGGGCACTGTAGCAAGTGCTGCATTGACTGCGCAGGATCATCGCGTACGCACTGCGTTATGTTAGGGTTAGTTTCTAATAACCGCCTCACCATACTATTGTTGTGGCCAAACACCTGACCAACATACTATAAATTAAGACGTAGAACTTTTCACACGCTAAGAAGCAGAATTGCAATGTTTGAAAATCAAACTAATATTATAAACGCGAAAGTTTGGATGTTTGTTTATTTATTTATTTGTTTGTCTGTTTGTTACTCAATCACGTCGTAACGGCTGAACCGATTTCGATGAAATTTAGTATGTACGTATATTATAACCTGGATTATCACATAGACTACTTTTCATCCCATAAATCAGGTTCCATGTGATAAAAATGGGTTGTCAAGTCAAGCTGCAACAGCGAGTTTAGCTTTATTTCTAGGTTACTTACACATTTAGTAGTGTAACGCGTACGAAGTCGCGGGCACCAACTAGTATTTAAGTATTTAATATTTTCACTTTAATAAGGGTGTTGAGGTAACAAAAAACGAGTGTGCTTTAGACCACACGACTGAAGTAAAACTATCTCCCTCTCAACTTCCGTTCGCCTCGCCCGATCACTTTTCGTAACGCTCTCGTCACGCATTCTCCAGCTTACTCCCCAAATCAAGCGTGCGTAAAGAAGTAAGAGAATGGCTGCCGGTGAAATTACAGGCACATGAGGCGTTACACCTGTATGCCTCCAGTTGATGGGCACAGGGAAGAGCATATTAGGGCACATTTCTAACGTGCCTGACCTACGAGGTAATTCTCAACATCAGGTGGGCCATAAGCTTGTTCCATCTCCATATAGCATTAAAAAAAATAACTCAATTTAGAGCGCACTATCAAAATCAAGTAGGAACAACGTCGCTATAGCCGAAACCGGCTTTTAAGACATCATCGTCATGAATACAGCTTGTTTAATACTGTTTGAACCAGCCATTCTCAACAGACCTAAGCCAAAGACAGCCAATAACATCGAAATGTTAATCTACATGATAGTACATTGTATCTGACAAAGGCTTTCATTACTGTTTTCAAGGTCGCTTGGGTCTGACAATGCCTTTGTCACTTTTCAATGTACCCTCAGTTTTCAGTTAGGTTTTGTTGGGAATGATAAGCGAGTATTTTTGGGCGAGTAGTTTTGGGTTCAATGTCAAAGTTTTCTTTGGTTATAGAACATGAAAAAGTAAAAATAATTGGTTCACGACTTTATTAGTCTATAGGCCTTGTTGTCATCGAAAGACTGCGCAATGTCATATCGCCAATCCACCATTACTTATCAGCCAGGCCAGCATGACCACCCTTGAAGAGTTCTCTCTACGGAAGAAAAGACTAAAATAGAAACAAAAAGAAATAGACAACAGAAAATTTTATTCATGACACATAAGTACGTCTTTTGATTTTTGTTTATCCTGTCCATCCAAAGGTTGTCTGGAAGAGATCGTTTTTAGAGATAAGACCGCCCATTGTGCCGTTATTTAATGTTAATTTCCTTTGTTACTGTATTTTTGTTTGGTGTGCAATAAAGATTATTCCATTCATTTCATTCATTCTTTCATAAGTACGTCCAAAACCAAATAAAAAGACACAAGCAAACATAGAAATTATGTGACCATAAATCGGAAGCATAGCTGCTGCTGCGCTGGTTTTCAGTAGCATTTCTATGGTCTCGCGTAGAAAAAATTTTGGATTCTACGCTAAAATGATATTTTCATCACTCATGCTCTGAAAGCTAGTCATTGTAAACTCCGTAAGTGCGATTTACAACCCTAGGGTAGTATTTAAATTAGAAAATATAATGAGGCTCTTTTTTATATAGTTGAAATGAAATACAATCTCCATGACAAATCCTTATTTCTATTAAATGAGAGAGGACATAGTCCAGTTAAAAAAAACGCAATGGATACCGAGAACGCAAACTTTCTTTTTAGCAACAAACTGTTTTATAAAGACTTTCTTAATTTCCTAGCACTGGTGATGAAAAGTTATGTATTGTATTATTCTCGTACTCTTCTAACAATGTACGTTACACACACATACACAATACACTCGACTTATAAAATAAATGTTTACATGATCTATAGATGTTTGTTTATTTAAAGTAGGTATGACTATTCACAAAAAATAACTATTATATATATAAATATTCTATTAGTTATCTGGTTCCAGCTTTGCTTAAGTTTGGGGATACGTAGTGAAATGTACAGTATTATTTATTTATTCAAAATACATATTCCATAGCAGTATGTGTATAAACAATCAAACTACGATACAGTCACTACAATATAACTATAGCATTATTAACTAGGACTGATAATTGACTGTCTACCATCATACATCATTTCGATCGTAATACTTCATCATATATGATTGATAGTCCATTACATAGCATGCAGGCGCCAAGCATATAACAGTTTTGCATTGATCACACTGACCTAAATGCATGAATATAAAGATACTAGATTTATTGAAAGCGGGTTCTTGTTGTTTTTCCATGCATTGTTAATTAAATCTAAAAACTATTGCCTCCGTGGCGCAGTGGGCGTATAGCCGGCTGAGACGCAGGAGGTAGTGGGTTCAATTCCCGCCACGGAACAAATGTTTGCATGATCTACAGATATTTGTTCCGTGTCTGGGTGTTTTTTCTATATATTATAAGTATGTATTTACAAAAAAAAAGTATATAAGTATTCTATCAGTTATCTGGTTCCCATAGTACAAGCTCTGCTTAGTTTGGGGCTAGATAGCGCTGTGTGAAATGTCCAGCGATATTTATTTACTTATTGATTACAGAAGCTACGAGGCAGTTTTTTTATTGTTTATACGACTTGGAGATCGAACAAGCATATGGCACACCTGATGTTAGTGGAAACCATCGCCTATTACAAAGTATTGCCTTGCAGGTCACGCACCTTAGGAACGTGCCCTGCGTCCACCAACTTGAGGCATACAGGTGTAAAGCCTCATGTGCCTGTAATTTCACCGGCAACCATACCCTTCAACCCGAAACACAGCAATGCTGTTTGGCGGCAGAAATAAGAGTCAACTTCGCTTAAACTCGCCCGGTCAAACGTATGGTAGAACTACTCAGAAATACCTTATAATTAAGAATCGTGCCGCCGCCATCTTGGCACACCGTTACGTACCATCAGATGAGGTACTGGTGGTAGTTCTTCCCCGGGCGAGCCCTTTCGCAAGAAACTCTAAAGAAACTACTAAGAGTAGAGATGGTTTTTTTCTGTTATAGGTATTTATATAATTTGATGACCTCCATGGTGCAGTGGGCGAATAGCCGGCTGAGACGCAGGAGGTAGTGGGTTCGATTCCCGCCGAGCAACAAATGTATGCATGATCTACAGATATTTGTTCCGGGTCTGGTTGTTTCTCTATATATTATAAGTATGTATTTACAAAAAAAAATGTATAAAGTATTCTATCAGTTATCTGGTTCCCATAGTACAAGCTCTGCTTAGTTTGGGGCTAGATAGCGTTGTGTGAAATGTCCAGCAATATTTATTTATTATTTATTTATTTATAATTTCGCGTGGATTCGCACGCGAGCTTTGTATTCTAGCGTAGTAAAGATCTAGTCATAATTTCTGAAATATCAAACGCATTATAACATAATTCCAAGCTTATTTACGAGGAAAAAGTAATATTAGCCTAAAATTATATTTATTTCCAAAGCTATAAACGAAAAGACGAGATGAATACCATATTTCTCAATGGTATAAAATTATTACTACTTACGAAGCCTTAGTAATATTTTTTTCTAATAACAGTACTATCTTCCGCCTGCGATTTTCCACGTGTGGTATGTTAATAAAAAGTAGCCTATGTCTCAATGCAGGTCTATCTGTATACAAAATTTTATGATAACTGGCCCCATCGTTTAGTCGTGAAAACGTATCAAACAGACAGAAATAATATAAATAAATATTGCTGGACATTTCACACAGCGCTATCTAGCCCCCAACTAAGTAGAGCTTGTACTATGGGAACCAGATAACTGATAGAATACTTAGATATATACATTTTTTTGCAAATACATAATTATAATATATAGAAAAATCGAACCCGCTACCTCTTGCGTCTCAGCCGGCTATACGCCCACTGCGCCACGGAGAGGCAGTTACTTTTGAATTTATATTATTAGTATGGATTTTGTACAAGTAAGTCTAATTGTGTAAATTATTTCAAGATTTTTGATTTCCTACTTTTCTGATAAATATGAGGAAATTTTTTTTTGGATTGATTGACGATCTAACTGGGTCAATGGGCGAAACAGATATTTAAAAAAAAAGTATATAAGTATTTGATCAGAAATACCGACCTACGAGCCAAAACCGGCATAGCCAATGTAGGCATTAAGACCGCCCGAAGAAAGATGGAGAGACGACCTGGATGCATCAAACCAGATTGGTCAGATTTGGCTGAGGACCGTGATGGATGGTGGGGAGATGGGGAGACCTTTGCCCAGCAGTGGGACAACACAGGTTAGTTAAAAAAAAGTATTAATCAATTATCTGGTTCACATAGCACAAGCTCTTCTTAGTTGTGGGTTAGATAATGCTGGGTGAAATGTCCATCTTTATTTATTTATTTAGTTTGACTACCATTTAATTGTATGCTGCAACTAATCCCTACCACCTAACATTGTATCTAGATTTACAAGAAATAAATGAATCATGAATCGTGACAAGTGATATTGAATATAATTTTATATTTTTAGCGGAATATTGGAGTAAGTTTCTGCCAGTTACTGATACAGAAACGTATATAGCAACCGCAACACTGAAATTACGTTTCAGGAATTCAGAGAATTCAGAGCCCTGTCATAAGAAATTGTCTTTATGACTTGACACGTACACGTATATGAATGACTATAATAATTTTATGGTAGCAACTGACGCGCGAAAACTTTTGCACATACGGCCCGTATTTGTACATACTATGAATAAATCTTAGAGAATGCGCAATAAAGAAATACGTTATTTATGGCGGAAGTAAAAATGTTTTTCATGTTTGCGTAAGCACCACTCGGCGTTAATCAAAGGCTTGACGGCTGAGGAATCCCTGTCGCGGAGCCCATTCAGATCACATCTTACAATGAGTGGGGCACACAGCGGTTCAATGGGTGCGGTCTATTCAACTCGGCTTCTATCGACTAGGTTCTAGGATGCAAGCTATCTTTTAAAGGGAGCGAAACTACAGATCAATGCTACGTTGATTAAGATCGTAGGAAAGGTAAGATATCCATACCAATATTAATATAATTTTTATGTACAATATTAAAAAGGCGATCGGACTACTTTTCCGGGTCGTATTCTTTATAGAGGTAAACGTTTAGGATTACAAAATGAAGATTCCATTTGCTTTAAGTTCAGTGTTATGTTCATCAGTTTGTATATAACAATATAACCGTGAATCTAAGTCCGACTTGAAAAACGATCCCTAAACGTATTTAGCGACTAAACATGTTTAAATTTGACGTATTTCTATGATTTGACAACTCCTTGAATCATATTATGTCACTATATAGTATACGTTTAGGCATCGTTGTGCAAGTCACCCTAAGTATAAATAAATAACTATGTAGTCGTTCGCCCCGAACTGAGATCTCGCGAGTCTCCAATAAAAACAAAAAAATAATATACGTAATCTTCGACTATGAAAATAATGCCACGAAATGCATATCTATTTAACTTAACCTACAGTTTCATTCAAATTACAGGTAACGGGAGTTCATGTGAATTGGTTATACTTTTTTGGGGTAGAAATTGCAGTTATTCTGGATTTCAGACTTTTGTCTGTATTTGTGTCACTAAAGCTACACGCAAACCAAATTTCAGCACTGTGGGGTCACTGGTGTACCCCGTGAATTTTATCAATGTTCAGTTTTTATTATGGCTTATAACTTAAAAACTATAAAGTAATAATAAAAACGGGGTCAAAATGTACTCACAAAGACCTTTTATTAGACGTGCCATTTGACCGGATATTCCCATTTTTATTACCCCTTTTGAACCCCAATATCTCAACAACCCCCCCCACATTTTTAGCTGATTTAGTCACACCAAAATTGTGCCATCTACCAAATATACCAAATTTCACGATGATCGGATAAACGCTTCGAAAGTTATCCACGGACAAACAAACATACGTACATACAATTCCGATTCACCCAAATTGATTTGGAGATCTCGCTTCGCTCGATCAAAAATATAACTTAATCTCTCATACGTATGTTGTCAAAACCCAAGTAAGTATCATATGAGCTTTTCAGCTTTTTCACTTTTCTTTCAGCCACATGAGGCCGATGTTCCAACGTGCCCAATCGCCGACCTATGTACAGGCCAATGATGATCATATGACACTGAACAAGTGTCAGAGCTGTAGGCCCTGTAAAAATGCAGGCAATAGTGTCGTGCAATTCTAAGCCTTGTTCAACTAGATATAGAGTTCATCTATAAGTTGTTTCAATACTGCCGATCCGTTTAGTCTAAAAGGCCTGAGTCGTGTAATCTTGCCGTTACATATTACTACTGTTTTGATAGGCGCTCTTGGTAACTATCTCTCAGTTCGTTTGGTTTTGCGAGCTTACGGCAGTAAAAGTGTTTTTTTCTCCTGATCTCGTATGCGGAGATCGTCTGTCTGTCAGTTTTATGTGTTTATGTTTATCGCTAAGTAAGCAAAGCGATAAAACGGATTACAGGATTTACAGGTCGAAAGTTAAAAGACAATGTGAATAACAAGTAAACACACTCGTACATTTTGTAAAAGGCTTCGATAAAAATTTATTAGGCCGTGTTGTTTGTCTTTGTATATATAGTTTAATGTCTTCATAGCGAAAGTAACTAACAATAAGCCTAGAACAGCCTGGTAGTTCTGTTCGTTTATTCAAAACTAGCTTCCGACAGCGGCTTCGCATGCGTGGTCTGTCAATAAAAAGTGACCTATCTTTGAAACCAGGTCATGTTTTATCTTAATATAGAATTTTATCGAAATCCGTTCAACCATTACGACGTGATTGAGTAACAAACAAACATCCAAACTTTCGCATTTATAATGTGTGATAAAAATTCAAGATTTTTCGGATATTTTAGACATACCTACCTATGGTTTTGACTCATTAGACTTAGGAATACGCCGGTCAAGTTGCAGTCATTGTTTGCAGCTAAAATGCAGCGGTTTTTTCAACCGTAGGACGCTAACTGCTAAACATACTCGTAGACCTTCCCCAATTCTTTATTGCACAAAAAGAAAAATGTACAAATGGAGGACTTAATTCTAAAAGCATTTTCTACCAGTCAACCGTGACAGGTATAAAAAACTTAGGTTGGCGTGCCTAACTAGGTACACACAAAAAATACAAAGAGAAATAAAAAAACTACTAACTACCTACTAAATTGCTTACATAAATGTAATAATACTGACAAATACAATATACTTATAAAAAATAATAAAATACACATATATAACATAAATAGATAACATAAATTAATATACATAAATATTACATAAATCATATAATACATAACATAACATTATAATACATAAATCTAATAACAAATAATAAATAAAGTTATACGGAAAGCTCAAGTGGAATTAGAATTTAAATAGTGACTATTGGACAGAACGTTTAAAAGCTGGTTTTGATGACATTTTCCTAATTCTGAGGGGAAGAGAGTTCCATAAGCCCACTGCCTTAACTATGCCTTAACTTATTAATATTTCTCGTGCGACCGCAGCCATTGGCTCCCAGCAACTCCATCCAGTGATGGAACATTATTTTCATTACAAACGAGATATTTGCCATTAACTCACAAATCCGAAATCCGTTTTTAGCAAAAGTACTCTAGGCTATATCGGTGACTTATTTTTATTAACATTCATTCAAAAATAATAAATATTAAATATAAATATTGCTGGACATTTCACACAGCGCTATCTAGCCCCAAACTAAGCAGAGCTTGTACTATGGGAACCAGATAACTGAAAGAATACTTATATACTTTTTTTTGTAAATACATACTTATAATATATAGAAAAACATCCAGATACGGAACAAATATCTGTAGATCATGCAAACATTTGTTCCGTGGCGGGAATCGAACCCGCTACCTCCTGCGTCTCAGCCGGAGCCCACTGCGCCACGGAGGTCGTCATAATAAGTAACGGATGTCATTTTCCCAGCTTTAAATACACCCCCAGTAAATCCCTTTAATTATAAATGTATAAAATAAAGCAATTCTCAAAATAAGATTCGCTCTCGAAGAGAAATAAGGAGACTTTAATATCTAATTTGTAATCCTAAGCTCTTGTTCAATATTAAGGTTGACTTTATATATTTTGTTTTGATCGTTATCGCTTTGGAATTTGATTTAAATTAGAAAATGTGTTTTGGAATTGCTTTAAAATATATATTTTGTATATTTATTTAACAGAGAAATGTTACAAACTAAAATTTTATACACTACACCCTGTAACGTTGTCGTTAAAAAGGGGTTCTTAAACAGGGGAACAAAGTTTTCTCTTCACGTATTAATATATATATTTAATAAATAAATAAATAATACTGGATATTTTACAAAGCGCCATCTAACCCCAAACTAAGCAAAGCTATGTATGGTATACTATGGGAACTAGATAACTGATAGAATACAGAAATCCTTTTTTATTGTAAATTCATACTTATCTATACTTATAAAATGCTTTGTCCTGAATGACTGACTGACGGATCAACGCACAGTTTAAACCGCTCATCGTAGAGAACTGAAACTAGGAGCGTGTGTCCTTTGTATGACGTAGGCATCCGATAAGAAAGGATTTTCCGAAATGCTACCCCTAAGGGGGTGAAAATGGGGGGCATAGTTTGTATGGGACACTGTGATGCCTTGGCCCAATCTACTTCAAATTTTGCATAAACCTTTTTTAACAGAACTGATGGATGACGTGTTTCATATTTTATTGAAATTCGTTCAGGGTTAAATAGGGGTAGAAAGTTATTTTGGCGGTGATTTGCTTCGAAGTTGATATCAATACTCCTTAGTGATTTGATTTAAATTACATTTTATTTTGACACGTGTTTGAAACTCAATCCGATTTTATTCAAAAAAGGTTGAACTCACTTAAAAACATAAGCAAATAATCTTTAAAATTGGAATGTCTCGAAAGTCACCGTACTATATTAGTACCTCATTTGAAGGTTTCTAAGCTTAAAGAGGCACTTTTAGGACACGGCCTCATAGGGACGTAGAGTACGAAATTTGAAATGGTAAGGACTAGAACATTTTGATCAGACGAAAATAGTTTTACCCGACTGCACAGGATGGTAATGTATTTATTGACAATCCACGCGTGCAAAGCCGCGGGCGGGTCAGCTAGTAAACTATAGAGAAACAACCAGTTCTTTATATTTTTGTACACTTTCTGTGCTGGATGCCACAAACTTGGGGAGGCCTATACCCAATAGTGAGTGAAGTCAGGATATGGATGATGATGATGATATCTTCCGACATTTGCGACATTTAGACAACGACAAAGTTCACCATAATTTAAATATATACCACGACGTAGTCTGACAAACGGTAATGGCATCCCGATTGCGGGGTCGAGCGCATTACTAGATATTGCGGAGTATTATTACAAGGGCAGACATTTGGCACGTGTAGACCGGCCTTTATTGTTAGTGCGGCGTTTAGCTCGAGACGATGGATGTGTGTGGAGTGGCATTTACACTTTTTAATCAAATTTTTGTGCAATAATAATGTAAGATGTTTGATACCATGTTTTGTTGTTATTTATAGGAGGGTACCGAACGCTTTTCCATTTGCTATTTACTAGTGGTTCGCCCCGAACTGAGATCTCGCGAGTCTTCGATTAAAATAAAAAAATATGATTTGTCTTTGACCATCAACATAATGCCACGAAATAAACAACCAAATTACCTGACCTACAGTTTCATTCAAATTACAGGTAACGGGAGTTCATGTAATCTGGTAACGCATTTTTGGGGTACAAATTGCAGTTATTCTGGATTTCAGAATTTTGCCTATATTTGTGTCATTTAAGCTACACACATACCAAATTACAGCACTGTGGGGTCACTGGTGTACCCTGTGAATTTTGTCAAAGTTTTGTTTTTATAATAATTCAACTCGCTCGCTAATAACTCAAAAACTACAAAAATTAAACTAAAAATAAAAACAGGGTTGACATGTACTTATTACCTTTCATTTGACGTCCACCTTGACCTAAAAGTCTCATTTTCATTTTAGTTCCCCTCCTCTTGAACCCCAATATTTCAACAACCCCCCAACATTTTTAGCTCATTTAGTCACACCAAAATTGCGCCATCACTATATACCAAATTTCACGATGATCGGATAAACGCTTCGAAAGTTATCCTCGGACAAGCAAACATACATACATACATACAACGCCGATTTGCCCGAGTTGATTTGGAGATCTCGCTTCGCTCGATCAAAAAAGGCAACATCAGCTATCACGTAACTTTGCATTGGCAGTTGATTGGCATGCATCGAAATTAGATAAAGATTGGCTAGACACAAAGAGTGGAACTCACTTATGGTGACTATTTTTCTGGACCATCATAATCTCGGAATCTTCAAGTCCGGAGTAAAAATAAAAAGTTTTCAATTATATTCTGAACCATTCACGATCATGATCATACCCAATGTATATTAGTAAAGTAATTGTTATTTTTTAAGGTATTGTTTTTCTTGTAACAAAACGTCGCAGTTTTAGCCTTGCCAGCGAGAAAACGGGTCTGCATGAGCTCATCAAGTCATCCTCCGACGAGTACTGGAAAACTGCTGTCATCAATAAAACTCCGTTATTCCTTGAAATAACAACTCCTTAGTTGGGATGGTTGAAGCCAGGCTTGAAGGGGGAGGGGGGAATTGCACAATACACCCTAATGCTGAAAATCTGACAACAGGTTTAAAAAAACTAATATTAGAACTAGAGATCTACCTTCATTGAAAACTTTCAATTCTACGCTTGAATCTCGAATTACGCTTGAGCAGATTTCTAGAATACGGATCTAAAATGGAGCACATAGATCTTTTTACCGCCTTGTATATTTTTAACGGGCCGTTTAAACGGCGGTTTTCAGAGACCGCAGATGAAAAGCTGAATTGCCACCTTTTAAACTTTCCTTTTCGCTCTCCGCGGGAGTTAAGTGCAGTCCCGATAAATCCGAATGGTGGACGGCAATCGCGATCGACGACTGTGTATCGCGCTAGTGGAATGTTCAAGTCCAATAAGTAAGTGACTAGAACACTGTTCAGTTTAACTTTGACGCTGTAGTTCAAGGGAGTCATTGTAGAGCGTTAACGCTGTAGTTAAAGTGAGTCATTGCAGTTAAATCTAGCGTTGACGCTGCAGTTAAAGAGTCATTGTGGTTAAGTCTAGCGTTACGCTGTAGTTAAAGAGAGTCATAGATTTAATCCCACAATCTTCCTTTTGATACGAGAATACTGGATGGAAGGAAAGGTTTCGCTGAGCTGAGATCTCTTCACAAAAAATCTTAAGTACAGCGCCCTTTGGCGAGTTATCATCATAACACCTATCTGAGAACTATTGCTGATGGATCACAAACTTTTACAGAAAACCGTATCTAAATCGGTCAAAACCTTTTGGAAATAAATGGAAACATTTGTTTTTGCACACACAAACAAACAACCACTCACCCTAAACGCAAACTGCAATATGCTTTTAATTATTATTTAATTTAATTTTGTACAGATTTTTTTTATTTAATAGCTAACAATTAATTTATTTCAAGTACTAATGTTATTTTAAGTATGTAACTCTTAAAGGAAATAGTGGCTATTTTTATTTTATTTATCAAATAATCAGTGTCTAGTAACTAAATGCATGTAAACTCTCGCGCGACCAGCTAAACAGCTGCACTAACTCTGCGTCCTCGCGGTCGACCGCTTTGTCCACTCGCCTCGTGCAGTTTGCCCTTTACATCCGCGATGTAAGATAGTCTCTTTCAAAAGAATCTCTGAAATGTGCAGCCAGATGAAAGGGTCCGCTTTCTTTCGCGTTTTATGATTTGCGATACGATTTATGGTGAAAAAGCGAGGGTTTGTAGAAATTCAGCTTGAGATAAACTGGTTTGTGAACCACGTAGGTATTTGTTTGGGGCTTGGAGAATATAATCATCATTATATCAACCTTAGGGCGTCCACTGCTGGGCACTGGCTTCATTTATTTCAGCAACTTTGTTCGGCCGTCCTACACAAATTCTGTGAATAAAACTTTGACTTTTAAAGTTATATTTAACTAGTGGTTCTACATCTGGAGATCTCGCGAGACTCTCATAAAAACATAAAAATATATTATTTGTAATCTTTGACCATCAAAATAATGCCACGAAATGAATAACCAAACAACTTGACCTACAGTTTCATTCAAATTACAGGTAACGGGAGTTTATGTAATTGGTTGTTTTTTTTTGAGGTAGAAATTGCAGTTATTCCAGACTTCAGACTTTTATCTGTATTTGTGTCACTAAAGCTACGTGCATACTAAATTTCAGCACTGTGGGGTCACTGGTGTACCCTGTAAATTTTATCAAGTTCAGTTTTTATTATGGCTAATAACTTAAAAATTACAAGGTTTGAACTAAAAATAAAAACGGGGTCGAAATGTACTCATAAAGAGCTTTTATTAGACATACCACTTGACCAGATAGTCTCATTTTGTTTTTTTTTTACTCTTCTTGAACTCCAATATCTCAACAACCCCCCCACATTTTTAGCTCATTTAGTCACACCAAAATTGTGATATTACTTATATATCAAATTCCATGATGATCGGATATACGCTTCGAAAGTTATCCTCGGACAAACAAACAAACATACATACATACATACAACGCCGATTTGCCTAAGTTGATTTGGAGATCTCGCTTCGCTCGATCAGAAATAATTTTGATTTCAATAATATTCAACGTATTTTAAGTTCTATAGTAACTCTTGTCCCTCTGTCTGTCTGTTTGTTACGATATAGATATAGTTTATGACCTGGATTGAGACACAGGAAACTTTTTAACCACGGTCGCGGAGCCTGGGGCGGAAGCTTGTTTTAAGAACGAAAACTGATTTAGTTTAAAATAAATTCAGTTGATTCCTAACCCAGATTTTGAAATTGAATGCCACGCCAACAAATAGAAGTTGGTCATCTATATGCAGAAAGGAATACATAAACATTTGATTACCTACACTTTAATCCTTGGTTCGATATCTTCAACGAGATAATAAAACCCGGCTACTTCAATACCTGATCTAGCTTCACAATAAACTGAAGGTCATTTTCCGTTACTAACTCATTTCAAATTCGAGTTACGATCCAAGTAACGATCTAATCTCGATGTCAAATCGATAACATATCGTACAATATGTCGTTGTCAAATGCAGCGGTTGACTTAATCCTTATTTGAAGTAACTGAATTACGTCAATATTTACCTATTAAAATCGCAATGGTATCGCAAAATCGACAAGCCACATAAGTCAACATGTTCTTATTATATAAATACAGAAATTGTATGAACTGAATGATCATTTAGTATTTATGTTATTTTGACAAAAGCGCGCTAAACTTTAACTCGTAATCTGGTCAATTTTTCTATTCAATAAAAATCATTACACCGCGTTTTAGTTTATTGATTGATTACTCTTTATTGATCTAGTGAAATAGATCTCCAAATCAACTTGGGCAAATCGGCGTTGTATGTATGTATGCATGTATGTTTGTTTGTCCGAGGATAACATTCGAAGCGTTTATCCGATCATCGTGAAATTTGGTAGGTAATGATGGCACAATTTTGGTGGTTGGGGGGTTGTTGAGATATTGGGGTTCAAGAGGGGTAAAAAAATGAGACTATTAGGTCAAGTGAGACGTCAAATGAAAGGTCTTCATTAGTAAATTTAGACCCCGTTATCACTTTTAGTAAAGTTTTTGTAGTTTTTAATATATTAGCCATAATAAAAACTAAACTTTGACAAAATTAACAGGGTACACCAGTGACCCCAAAGTGCTGTAATTCGGTATGCATGTAGCTTATGTAGGTATCACAAATATAGGCTGAAATTTAGAATAACTGCAATTCGTACCCCAAAAAAGAGAAACCAATTAACATGAACTCCCGTTACCTGTAATTTGAATGACACTGTAGGTCAAGTAAGTTGGTTTTTATTATGTGGTATTTAGTATGTCTTTTGATAGTCAAAGATTACGAATAATATTTTTCGTTCGAAGTTCGAGGCGAACCACTAGTTATTTATCACACTAAACCCGGCTTGCATAACGATCTCGAAACGTAATTAGCGACTAACCATGTTTAAATTTTACGTATTTGTATGACTGTCTTAAACATATTTAGGATCTATACACGATTAGGCATCGTTGCGCAAGTGGCTTTAATTACAATTACTTATACTTACTAGAAAACTAAAAGACTTATACGCGATGGTACAATGAGCAGCCTTAGCGCTTAAAGCGATCTCTTCCAGGCAACTTTTGGATGGACTGGATTGAAAAGAACGTGAGAATGCGGTATTACAGTACGTATTTGATAAATTAATATTACTGGATATTTCACACAGCGCTATCTAGCCCCAAACTAAGCAGAATTTGTACTATAGGAACCAGATAACTGATAGAATACTTATATACGTTTTTTTTTGTAAATACATAATTATAATATATAGAAAAACATCCAGACCCGAAACAAATATATGTAAATAAATAAATAAATATTGCTTGGCATTTCACACAGCGCTATCTAGCCCCAAACTAAGCAGAGCTTGTACTATGGGAACCAGATAAATGATAGAATACTTATATGCTTTTTTTTGTGAACACATACTTATAATATATTATATAGAGAAACAACCAGACCCGAAACAAATATCTGTATAACATGCAAACATTTGTTCCGCGGTGGGAATCGCACCCGCTACCTCCTGCGTCTCAGCCGGCTATTCGCCCACTGCGACACGGAGGTCGTCTGATGTAGATCAAATAATAATAATACGTTTTTTGTTTTATCAAAGTAATTGCTCATTTAGTGTTATAAAGATTTATCTATCTACCGTTTCTCCCAAGATCAGTTATGAGTACAGACCCAAGGCACAGATTATGCAACAGGGAGTACGGCCGACCCTTGCAGATGAGTTTACGCGATTTAGCTATGATTAATGTGGCCGCTACACTCAATAACGACGCTGGTGTAAGCACATTTCGCAAGAGTTCCCTCCAGCCGAGATAAGCGAGGTGTTCATTGTTTTTTGGAAAGTCATTCCAGTTGTGTGCTTCTCAGAAACTACTGAGTAAGGGTGATTATAGCGTACATACCTGTATGATGTATGATGTAGCAGAAAAATATTGGCAGGTATCGAGGTTTACATTATTGTCGTAGGAATATAGCACTTACTTACTTTTTATAAATGTGGGTACAATACTATTTTTAAAATGGGCATTAAAACTTTTGGGTACCTATATTTTAAAATGTACCCTCAAAAGAAATGAAATTAAAAGTAAATAAATCTCAAGCAGGCATTCCAAAGAAGAAATTGTAACTAAATAAAAACGACCAAGTAAATTCCGGACAGAGAAGATAAATTAGTCAAATTATCAACAGCCCGTTGCGTAAAAAACTAAAAGGAAAAAAATCAGAACCGCACATTGGTGGAGATGGGTAAAAAATCGGGTAGGCTTGGCTAAGTTATACGTGAAAACGTCGTCGCGGTGTATTCCTCATAATCATCACAATCCACAGCCCGACTTCCCCCACTGCTAGATATAGGCCTGTCCTTGCCTGTGTCATTCTCCACGGCCCTCGCCAGCCTCATCCGGGATTGGCGATGATCTGGCATCTCGTTGTTGGACGGCCGACATTATTATATTTGATCGAGCGAAGCGAGATCTCCAAATTAACTTAGGCAAATCGGCGTTGTATGTTTGTATGTTTGTTTGTCCGAGGATAATTTCGAAACGTTTATCCGATCATCGTGAAATTTGGTATATAGGTAGGTAATGATAGCACAATTTTGTTGTGACTCAATGACCTAAAAATTTTGGGGAATTGTTGAGATATTGGGGTTCAAGAGGGGTAAAAAAAAAATGAAAATGAGACTACATATTAGGTCAAGTGAGACGTGAAATGAAAGGTCTTCATTAGTACATTTCGACCCCGTTTTTACTTTTAGTAAAGTTTTTGTAGTTTTTGAGTTATTAGCCATAATAAAAACGAAACTTTGACAAAATTCACAGGGTACACCAATGACTCCATTGTGCTGTAATTTAGTATGCGTGTAGCTTATGTATCACAAATATAGGCAAAAGTCTGAAACCTACAATAACTGCAATTTGTACCCCAAAAAAGCGTAACCAATTAACATGAACTCCCGTTACCTGTAATTTGAATGAAACTGTAGGTCAAGACAGTTGGTTTTTATTTCGTGGCACTATTTTGATGTCAAAGATTACGAATAATTTGTATTTTTTTTTTGTTTTATGGTAGACTCGTGAGATCTCAGTTCGGGGCGAACCACTAGTTATTCCCACATCATCATAACAACAGCCGTAAAATGCCCACTGCTGAGCATAGGCCTCCCATAAATTTTCAGAGCGAGCGATCGCTGAGCTATTTGAGGCCCAAAGTGAGAGACCAGTTTCCGTGTCATAATTATATGTGTCCTCACACACTCACACTAATCAAAGATTTTTGTCTTGAGACACTGAGGTATATCATCATGCTCATCACAAATACACTGTGCGTACAACATTCACAACCTAGAAAACTTTCGTGATTTATTTCAATCATTATTATAAATACGGGATTTATCACGTACCGTCTTATCGGTGTTTCAACCAAAAATATTTCGGTTCAATTCGTAACCGACATCAGGGTGAGTGCGATCTGCTCTGAATAACGTCTCGCCTCGCAATTCGCACCGATAAGACGGTACGTGATAAATCCCGTATTTATAATAATGACTCACAGCCTCTTACAAATTGGTCAAACGACGTGTCCACGTAAAACTTCCAAGGGAAATTGAACGACGCGTACCGCAAACTGAGGCAAAATTTTACGAAAATGGGGGAAAAAATCTATAAACTGGTAGGCTCGGGAATCAGAGCGACATAAATTGTAAAAAGGCGATGGCGGAAGGAGCCAAATCATCAAATGGCGCGGACGAGATACATTTTAGATAGACATAGGGTTGACACCGCAAAGCTTTTGAATGGCGTTAAAGAAAATTTACCGCAATTATTACACGTAGCCACTCTTTACGGAGTCACGTTTATTAGAGTACTATGTCTATTTAAAGAATTTCTTTTATTTCTTAATATTTATTTTTGGGATGAGATGTAATTTAAACAAAAAATGAATAAATAATGCTGGACATTTCACACAGCACAGCAGCGCTATCTAGCCTCAAACTAAGCAAAGCTGGGAACTAGACAACTTATAGGATCACACTAATATTATAAATGCAAAAGTTTGGATGTTTGTTTGTTTGTTACACAATAACGTCATGAAGGCAGAATCGATTTCGATCAAATTTCGTATGTTCGTAGATTATAACCTGGATTAACACATCTACTTTTTACCCCATAAATTAGGTCCCATGGGATCTCAAATCAAGTTGCAATAGCGAGTTTAAGTTTATTTCTAGGTTACCTACACATTTAGTAGTGTAACGCGTACGAAGTCACGGGCAACCTCTAGTACTTTATAAAAAATATTTTGTACATACATACCTATTATTATCGAGATATACGAAAACCCGTAACAAATATCTGTAGACCATGCAACCATTTGTCCCACGGTGTGAAACACACTCGCAACCTCGCAACCTCCTGCGTCTCAGACTAATTTAAAGAAAGAAAGAAAAACATTTTGTTCAAAAAAACCACACAGTAGTAAAGGAAAAAAAACACAATAACAATAAAATTTAATCTAATCAATAACAAACTAACAACTATTTTGTACCTAAGATTATGATGCTACAAAGGGGTTTCGGCTATACCAGTCGTTAGGTCATATCAGAGGCCGATGGATGATACTAGCTCATACAAACCATTTTACTACATAACAGGTAAAAAAACGTGGTGCTCGAAATGAAACACAACAATATGTATAATACTTAAGTAATGATATATAAGTGTTTGTAACGTAGCAGCCTAGCAGCCCTAGTATTAGGGTAGTGCGCGCACGTCGGCCTCAAATCGCAGCGTACCCACGAACGCAACCGCGATTTATGTACGAGGCGAGCCTACAACAGAAGCTTAGCATTACTAAACTACTTGCGTAAGTCCGTCTTACAAGGCACACCCTGTATTCCTACAACATATGGTTAACATAGATTTTTACCAAAATGTAAGATAATAAAGAAATGAAAACCTTCCAGAGATGCCATTGAGGTAAACGTCCTTTTTTGCATATCCTGTATATTCCTATAACACATAACTTAAAGTCCTTGGCACACTACAGAGTGTGGCCATAATCTAGTCAAAACCATTTTCTTTTTTCCACTGTACACACTTTTCTCCTGGAGATGGCACAAGATGGACCACCTGATGTTAAGTGGTAACCATCGCCTCGAAGTATTGCCTCGAAGGTTACGCACCTTAGTAACGTGCCCTACGATGCACTGATTTCAATAAAGGGTGATTGCTGCTCTTATAAGTCGTAATTATTTAAAATTGTTATTATGTGCTTGAAATGAATAAATGAAATTACGAAAAATGCGACTGAAAGTTACCTAAACTTAAAATAACCACAATTGGGGTAAGTTTTTTTATTTTTATTGGCCCAGTTCTACTAAATTTCCACTTACCCGGTTTTTCCGGCGTTTTAAACTGCCCTACAAAAAGATTATGTACAAAAAAAGCTATAATTTACGCTCCTCCACCCTTTACTAAAATTATACTAAATATTAAAAAGCAGGATCTACAAAAAGACAAATCATAAAACGTTACAGATAACTTTTTAACAAAAATATTAACTTAACTAATGAACTACAAAATCAAACTACTGAACTGATGAAATTTCTATGAAACCAATATGAAAGCATATCCGTTCAAATAAAAAAAGAATTTTCCAAATCGATTGACAAATGACGGAGTTCTGATGTAAAAACATAAAACAATTATACATCCCTATAAAATTTGAGGGGTGTCCTCGATTTTTTTGGGATCCCATCATCAGGTCTTGACTTGGTGCCAATGGGACCACCTGGAAAGTATACCCTTTTAAACAAAAAAGGAATTTCTCGATTCGATCAAGGCGTCTTCGCGTAATCGGGAAACATACATAAAAAAATAAAAAATCTCACGAATTGAGAAACTCCTCCTTTTTGGTCCTATCGTTTCTCTTCACTTTTCTCGGTTAATAAAGTCGGTGGGTACACCTTTCGCAGGTAATATAAATCCTATTCCCATTTTAAACTCTTCCCTTTGAGATAAATTTCCTAGCTAGCAGAATTTATATTTTACATGAAAAATGTTCTATAAAGGGTTGATATTAAAATGTATTTCTAAACAAAGGCATTGTTAGTCAAGCGTTTTAAAATAAAACTCCGTTCGCAGGTTCGGAAGCAATTTTATTAAAATACGAGTTTACTTATAGAGTTTCCTAGAAAACCTAGAATTCCCAATAGATTGATGTTCAAGGAAATATCAGAAAATATTGCTTCAAAATATTAAGAACTCACGAAGGTAGATTCTTTCCTTTATAAATCATGATAATTTATGAAAAGATATGAAAAACGAAGAAAAAATTTGTGTTTATTGACCGAGCGACGGAAGCGAGCGAAGCGTCTCATTTTCGAGATTGCCCAAAAAATTATTTTGTCCGTCTGTCTGTCTGTTCTCGCCTACAGGTCTCATTTTTCAACCGATTTTGAATTAAATTGGCCCACAAGTTCCTTGATTTATTTATATTTTTAAGTCGATCGCAATTTTTGATTGTGGGGAAAAATAGGAGGGAAAAGGGGGAAGTTTCCTGTAGCTTTGTTTATTGACGGATTTCAATCAAATTTGAGAGGCCACACTAAGGACTTTATTTACATAAGATGTTGCGAAAAAAAATCCAAAAGGGGGGGAGTAGAGGGGAGGGGGGAGGGGGGAAGTGTCGGTTATTGCATGATTATGAGGGCTCGCGAGGTCTACTGTTCTCACAGAATCTGTTTTATTGACTATCAGTATGGGTTAAAAAAGCTCGCTTTGAATTTAGAAAGCGTAGGTACCTACGTGTTTATTTTTTTGTAAATATTTAGGTAATATTTTTAATAACTCTTGTTAAATAGGAATTTAACAAGAGTTATGTTATGTTACGTGATCGCAAAAGTTTGAACAATATATAAAAATCTATATTATTCACAAATATAAGGCAATATTTTCATTGAGAAACAATGTTTCGGATATACAGTTTTTGAAATATCACGTAGATATTTCCAGGACCAATGTTTCGGAAACTGTGCCGTCCACATCATCAGTTATCAGTTGTTTACAGTATGATGCCCGAAGAGGTTTAATATTTTTCCGTCTTCCCACACTGTCTCCATGTTTCATAAACAAATTAAACACGCGACCACACTCGTACACTTCTGTTGCGAAACTGATTTGTTTCTGAGAGAAAATGATGTGTTTCTGAAACAAAATTATTTGTTTCATAAATACATCATTTTGTTTCAGAAATATGTAGATTTTGTTTCTGAAACTGTGTTTATAAACAATTGTTTCTCATTGAATACATGGCTTAAGGCAATATTCGTTAGACATCTTTACAATGAAGTAAAACCAAATCAAACACATACGAAAATAAAATGTTGTATAAAAGAAAGATAAGTATACTTTAATGTCCGACTTCAAATTGCCAACTTTTTATTATACTTAGCCAGGCTTGCTTATCGAACCTACACGTAATTAGCGACTAATAATGTTTAAATTTCACCTATTTCATAATTATGTACTAATCATATTATTTAGGTACTATATACGAATAGGTATTGTTACGCAAGGGATCCTTAAGGTCACAGCTCACTACATCAATCCGGCACCCGAGCCGCACCGCCTCGCCTCGAGCGGTTAGTATTCTTTATATGAAATTGTATGGACGTGTGCTCACTACATAACCTCTGGATCGCCTCGGGCGTATGCCGTTCACGCGCGGACGACAAGTTGACAAGTGAATCACTCGCGGGCACAATACGGCGGCGATGCTTCGCTCCCCGCCTACCCGTCATTTCCAGCCTTTCTTTCTAAGGTGTAGGATGTATGGTTTTTGCTTTCAAAATGAATAAAGAAAGACTTATCGAATAAGTTCGAAAATATAATTTATTGTATGATCTTAGTGACCACGCGACGTCCACTCGTTGATCGCGCGAGGTCCACTGGTTGACCACGTGGCGTTCACTGTTAATACGTCCACCCGTGGCCCACCCGCTGTCAACGAGTGAACGCCGAGCGGCGAAGCGGTGCAGGTCGGGTGACGGGTTGATGTAGTGAGCTGTGACCTTTGATCTGTTGGTATCACTAAACATAATATTATACGTTTACATCCTTAAGAAAGGTTCTAGAGTGGAGAGCACGCACTGGAAAGCGCAGCGTAGGACGGCCCCCCACTAGATGGAAAGAAGACCTAATGAAAGTTGCTAGGAGCCGTTGGATGCAGGTCGCACAAGATCGGTCGTTCTGGAAGGATGTTCAACAACGGACGTCCTGATACAATGATGATGATGAACATTCTTAAGTAAACATATTTCCCATAACTTCAGTAAGTTTTGAAACTTCATCTTCCTTAACTTTACAAAATCAAATTAACAGTTCCTTCCAAAATAAGCGTTCTCGGATAAGGCAATGTTTACAACGTGCAAGTTTTAACTATCTTTGCATGATACGAACTTTGCACAGCTCTGCATGTTTGTTCATAAAACGGAAGCTCACGTCAAAACAGTTATTCCTTACTCAATAACTTGAAAGTCTTATAAGCTGGAGGCAATTTTTAGAACGCGACTTTTTACAAATACAAATAATTTCGTGATTTATTTCAATCATCATTATAAATACGGGATTTATCAGTCAAAACACCGATAAAATGGTACGTGATAAATCCTGTATTTATAATAATGATACAAATACATTTATTTACCAAAAAGTTTCAAAGTGTAGATTTCATTTGCTAATGCTTTTTTATTGCGACATTTGCAAATCTATGCAAGTGATGAAGTTTATATATGATTTCTAGTTTTGTTGAGTTCTTTATAAAACTTTTTATGTAACTATGATTCTTTTTTACAAGCTTTTATTTGACTTGCAATGTATGGTATGTTTGTCCGAGTGAAATCTTGCAACTGAAATTTTATATCAGTTATCTTTAACCGATTGAGCTGAAATTTGGTATACACGCTTATTTTGGATGACAATGCATGCTTAGCTATGTGACGTCATTCTTATTCCAATATGGCGGATCATCCAATATGGCGGATCATCCAAGATGGCGGACTATGGATATCAAATGAAAGGGCTTGCTGAGGAGAATATGAAAACTAATACAACGTCGCATTATTACAAGCTTTTATTTTCCTCTTATCCTACGGAGTTGAAATTTTATATGTTGGTTCAGTTCCGGTAACAATGCAGTTTTATGGTATGCATGACCTGATTCTACATCCTGAATTGGTTCCAGATGAAGGAACACCTCTACGGTCAACATCAGAGACATACAATTTTGTATACGCATTTATTTATGATACTTAAAAGTTCCAACATGATATGGCTGCTGCACTCAGGTTTGGCTTCCAATGAAGAATTCCTCAATGGTCAACAGCACAGACACGAAATTTTGTTTATGCATTTAAATTTGGAATAACTGTGGTGGCAATGCAATAATATGGTAGGGATGGAGGTGGGTGATGGAAACGGATATGGATTGTAGTGGTCTACTAGTGTTCGGACTCATTTGAATCTACTTGCGGTTCTGATTATAATTTTTTTAAAAACTTTTATTGAAAAAGTAATTTTTCAACCAAAAACTTTTTTTTATATTACATGGATTTGGAACAACCAATCGCCCACCTGTCGATGTCACGTAATAAATCTACATGCCTTCTGAATCGATAGACCTAGTTAAGCCACTATTTACACTAAAAACGGGGGCATCGCCATGATTTGTGAGTTTTGGCTGTGCTGAAATATTGGAAAACTCAAAAAATAACAAAATAATCATATTACATGCCGTTATTAGTGAAAATAGGAAACTAGTTAAGCCAGTACAAAATTAAAAAAGGTTATTAGATAAGTCTAGATAAAATCTATACATGTTACATGTTACAAGCCTAGACCTGCTGCCCTCCTTGAAAATAACTCTTTGACCTTGATGATAATTTAAAGGGTTTGACAATTCTTAATAGTAACTTTGGTCAGTTGATAAATGTTTTACTTGTAAAACCTTAGATTTTCATAATACAGAATACGGGATTTGGACTCAGCGACACTATGCGGCAACATGTGTGTCGACCAAAAGTCGTGCTGCAAAGTCGCGTCCGACAAAACCTCCCAGCTTAACCGTACGTTATCTTGAACGCCTGACGTGTGCTTCACTAGACTTTAAACCTTTGATCCCCGCCTTAATACAGGATATGGTACTTGCTTTAATGATATATGAGGGAGCCTAGTGTAAGTCAGTTAATCTATTAACGCCATTGTCTTATCTGTGTCACTGTTTGTGTGTCGGCCTTTAGCCCGAACACACAGATCCGATAAACAGTGTAATGTACTGGTGTGTATAGTACTGGGTACAGTACTTACAGTTCCATTATCATATCAGCTACATGGTGTCCACTGCTGAACATAGACCCCTATAGATTTCCAGAGAGACCAATATATAGCCTGCACCAAACGGGTCCCAGACACCTTTATCAGGTCATCTTTCCTACTAGTGGGGGGCCGTCTTACGCTGCGCTTTCCAGGGCGTGCTCTCCACTCTAGAACCTTTTTGCCCTAACAGCCGTCAGTTCTTCGAGCTATGAATCTGCGTACTCACAGTTTACTGTTAGGAATATATGGGTCCTATTTAATAAATAACATCGAGTTCGATTAAACATCGAATTTCGAAAAGTCGAAGAACAAACATGACTTTTCAAACTTCGATGTTTCAAAAAAGGCACAAGTATTAACAAATTGATTTTTCGGTAAAATTCAGCGTAGGTACATATCAGCTGTTAAAGGTAGGTACAAAATATAATAATAATATTTTTTTAAAGAAGTACTTAATCGTAGAGTAGTATCAGTAGTTTTTTTTAACATGGGGGAGACCTTTGCCCAGCAGTGGGAAAGGATAGGTTAAAAAAAAAGTAGTAGTAGAATTGTTTATGAAAACTTCTTTCCCCGAGCGAACCGCTTAGGGAAGTACTACCACCATACCTTCGCACCCCGTCTTCTCTGTGTTATGCCACGATGCTTCTATACATTTTGTATGAAAGTAGATGAAAGGGGCTCCACGTCCTTGCCTTGCCTCTTGTCTGCATGTACCGTAGGAGTCCTTAAAACTCTGAAGTTGGATCCCAGGGCTCTTAGACAGTAAATTGATACATTGTAATTTGGGGTAATATTTGAGTAGGACATGTTACTTACTGATTGATAATAGTCAAAAGTGATGCTGACATTTCACCTGATGCTGCTAAAGTTGCCATACCTGTAACAAAACATAAGAATAGTTAAAAATATGTAGGTAACAATATTTCAACGATCCACTTGAAATAAAGTAATAGAATATCATCTGCTTCTGAAAAATATATGCCGATTCTGGCCAATTTCATTGCATTTCAGCAATGTAGCCAGTGTCTTAGGGACACTTCCGGCTGGTAGCGATTTGAAGCAGTTGAGCGATCTAGAGATTGTTTGCAACGGTCTTTAAATAAAATAAAAACAAAAAATACAATTATTTTATTTCAGACAACAATACAGCCCATATCTAAAACTAAAACACACACAGAAAATAAAATAAAAACAAGAACAATTATATATGCAAGAATAAAAAGAAGAATATATACAGGAATAAGAAAAATAAAGAAGACTCAACTGTTTGTATTTTTGAAATATGTAAATAAATACTTGAAAAGGATTTCTGTCAACAAATTATTGATCGAGCGAAGCGAGATGTCTAAATCAACTTGGGCAAATCGGCGTTGTATGTATGTATGTATGTAAGTATGTACGTATGTATGTATCTATGTTTGTTTGTCCGAAGATAACTTTCGAAGCGTTGATCCAATCATCGTGAAATTTGATACATAGGTAGTGATGGCACATTTTTGGTGTGATTAAATGAGCTAAAAATGTTGGGGGGTTGTTTAGATATTATGGTTCAAGAGGGGTAAAAAAAAATGAAAATGATACTATTCGGTCAAATGAAACGTCAAATGAAAGGTCTTCTTTTTCAACCCTATTTTTATTTTTAGTTTAATCTTTGTAGTTTTTGTGTTATTAGCCATATTAAACACAAAATTTTGACAAAATTTACAGGGTACACCAGTGACCCCACAATGCTGAAATTTGGTATGCGTGTAGCTTTAGTGACATAAATATAGGCAAATGTCTTAAATCCTGAATAACTGCATTTTGTACCCCAAAAAAGTATAACCACACAACATGAACTCCCGTTACCTGTAATTTCAATGAAACTGTAGGTCAAGTACGTGGTTATTTTTTTCGTAGCACTATTTTGATAGTCAAAGACAAATAATATTTTATTACGATTACGAATAATATATTTTTGTTTTATGGGAGACTCGCGAGATCTCAGTTCGGGGCGAACCACTAGTTATTTTAAAAACCGCTTTAGATCCCTAATTGAGCTACCTAAAGTTGAAAAACATCTACCTATAGATATCGATCTGGCAATGACTTTCCGTCAGTCAGACCGAGGGCCCGATTCCCATATTTAGGGCTATACCTGAACCTCAACAGCAGTAGTGACAAAACATTCATCCATCACACCCTGGCCCCGCACGATCGATCGCACGCACGTGCGTTCCCGGCGCGTAAATAGGTCGGCTGAGAACAACACCTTCTTTTGTAAACCAGCCGCCCTATTGCACTAGCAATATTGCCATGAAGATTAATCGTTATAATTTTTCAATAATAGTTACTTCTTAGTTACGATTTTAAGTTGGAGAAGTTTCAGACATTGATATTTTTCAAACTTTCGCGATCACTATACATAATTACTGATATATCTCGGTTGAAACGTCGGGATAACAAATAAAAAAGGTAGCTACGCGATAAATACCCGTTTAAATCAGTAACTATGTTTCAGACATTGCTATGTCTGTCAGCCTTGACCCTGAGACCAAGCCCTGAGGATGGCGTATGGTGCAGGGCAACTTTATTCTTGTAAAATCCTGTATTTCATACAACAGCGGTTACGTCTTTCATTTAGCTAATATTGCAATTTTCTACCAGGTACTGTATAAATCATCTTCAACTGATGTAAAGCCGTTAGTTTTAAGACAGATATAATAAAATATGTTTATAATAATTCGCTTATAGAGACCAGTTTCTAAAAGTTATGTCAAAAAAATGAGTACCTGTTATTGGCATTAAGCATTCGGTATAAGAGTTTGTTTACATTGATATCAAGTCCCTTCTGACTAACTCACTCTTCCATCGAACCCCCTCCCCATACCCCTGCCCTCTTCCACACTCCATACACAGTTGTTACTTATGTTAAATCTTGTAATTAACTACTCCTGAAAAATAATTAGTTATACATACAGTATCCAATATCCATGGCAATTTGGCTTGTGCAATTGGGGAGCTGTTCTGATTGACTGACAGTCTGTTTGTTCAGTTCGGCGCTTTGTGATACGATACGGAGTGACAAGTGCCTTGATGGTTTGTTTTTATAAATAAAATCAATGCATTTTAAATTTGCAGTGTTATAGTCAAGTCGTGACATGTTCAGTAAAGCTTTTACAGTTTTAAATAAATCTGTAAACAGGAATATGTTTTAAACTATGTGGATTAACTGAAGTACCTAGTGATGTAGAGGGCAAAGCACCTTTGCAACGTGCCTTGCGAACTGAATCTGGTTTCTGAGACTACTGACTTATTCCATTGCATACTGAGCGAATAACAGGTAATATTTTCTATACAAAATATTAAATACACTATTTTATGTATGTTGTAATCATGTTTGAACACTAAGAAGTCCTTCGGGTCATATAAATGGAAATTTCGAAACGCAGCAAAATGACCTCAATATGGCGGCTAGCTGCAACACCAAAAAACTGGATCCCCTGATTTTGTTATTTTTATTTTATTTGTGGGGAAACAGGCTTACGGCCCACCTGATGGTAAGCGGTCACCGTCGCCTATTGACACCGGCAATACCCGTGGTATTGTCGATGCATAGAAACCTTTTAACATTTCTCTTGAAGCGTGCCATGTCGTAGCCTAACGGGAAAACCTCAGATGGTAGCTCATTCCACATCTTGCAAGTATGGGGAAGAAAAGATCGCGTGAAGCGTGTGGTGCGCGATACCCAATTGTCCATGATATGTGGATGAGCTTTATTACGTTGTCGAAAAGTGCGGTGGTAAAATCTCGACGACGGGATCAGATCGAATAGCTCCTCAGAACGTTCCCCATTATACAGGCGGTAATAAACACTGAGCGATCCGATGTCACGGCGTTGACTCAGTGGTTCCAGCCTGTTGGCGAGTTTGGAATCGCCGATGATTCTGAGGGCTCTTCTCTGAAGGGAGTTCTCATTCGTTTTTTGAATTGCCTTGCCTCCCACAATGGACGCAATTTTAAAAACGTATTCCCGTCAAAAGCCTTTGCGTACGCCAACGTACAATAAGATGATTACAACAATCTCTATTAAAGTCCGCCGATTATTCCAATCCAACGTCCCACGTGGAAGAGATAAGATCAGTTACTGGCGCGCGCCCGACTGCGCTTGCCAAATGATTAACATAAACACTGGCCGCGGACCACGCGTATCACCTATTGACTATCTTCTTGGCGAGTCAGTTTACAGTAACTTGGCTTTTTTGGCAAAGGATTTCAAAAAAGTTTTAATAACATTTTTTAGGAAGAAACAAGGAAAGCTTTATTCTGACAATGCAAATGAGTGGAAAAGAGGACGCAGTAAAATACTCCTTGCGCTTCTCTTAGATCATAAACAGGTTAAAAAATTTCCCAAACAGGATAGCGTGTATCACTAATCACTTCAACAACCATACATTACGCATGTGCAGACATAAGTTGGTGTTAAAGTTGGCATGTTTTGTGGCGACTTTGTTCTCCTAACTTGCTTTTTTATGATTCTTTCCTCCTCAGATAGCTTCATATATTCCTATATTTGATCGAGCGAAGCGAGATCTCCAAATCAACTTGGGAAAATCGGTGCTGTATGTATGTATGTATGTTTGTCCGAGGATAACTTTCGAAGCGTTTATCCGATCATCGTGAAATTTGGTATATAGGTAGGTAATGATGGCACAATTTTGGTGTGACTCAATGAGCTAAAAAATTTGGGGGATTGTTGAGATATATTGTTGAGATAGATTGTTCAAGAGGGGTAAAAAAAATGAAAATGAGACTATTAAGTCAAATGAGACGTTCAATGAAAGGTCTTTATTAGTACATTTCGACCCCGTTTTTACTTTTAGTAAAGTTTTTGTAGTTTTTGAGTTATTAGCCATGTTAAAAACTAAACTTTGACAAAATTCACAGGGTACACCAGTGACCCCACAGTGTTGTAATTTGGTATGCGTTAGCTTATGTATCACAAATATAGGCAAAAGTCTGAAATCTAGAATAACTGCAATTTGTAACCCAAAAAAGGATAACCAAAAAACATCAACTCCCGTTACCTGTAATTTGAATGAAACTGTAGGTCAAGTTATTTGGTTTTTATTTCGTGGCACTATTTTGATAGTCAAAGATTACGAATAATATTTTTTTTTGTTTTTATGGTAGACTCGCGAGATCTCAGTTCGGGGCGAACCACTAGTTTTAACATAGGATCATATGAAGTTAGGAGCCCCATTAGGAAGGTAGTAGCCGATAGTCCTCATTAATAAATTAGCCGACATGCAAGCAAAATGGAAAGTAGCGTGATCGATCGCTTATTAGAGTGTCGAGCATTCTTCGGCACTGGAGGCCTGGACATGGCAATTTGCATTCTATATGCAATCCATTACTAAAATGGAACTACAATTCCACTTATATGAAATTAATATAATGCATTTTAATTTTGATATTATATTGTAAGATTCATCAGCATAACAATCATAGGACCTCCACTGTAGGCCTCCCCCGATGATTTTTAGAGCGACCCGTGTGCCGCCTGCACCCAAACATAAGATTATAGAATTCATTAATTTAATTTTCAGTTTCAGGTTCATGTATTCGCAAACAATACATATTTATTCCGTCGGAACCTTTGGTACAGTAAAAAAATATACAGTAATAAATAAACTAGTGGTTCGTCCCGAACTGAGATCTCGCGAATCCCCCAAAAAAATATTATTTTTAGGGCGACTTACACAACGATGCCTAAACGTATTTAGTGGCTAAATATAATTTAAAGAGTTAACAAATCATACAAATCTTCAAATTTAAACATGTTTAGTCGCTAAATACATTTAGTGATCTTTGTGCTATATTTGCCTATATTTGTGTCACTAAAGCTACACAAATACCGAATTTCAGCATTGTGGGGTCACTGGTGTACCCTGTGAATGTTGTCAAAGTTTTGTTTTTATTATGGCTAATAACTCAAACACTACAAATATTAAACTAAAACTAAAAACGGGGTTCAAATGTACTAATGAAGACCTTTCATTTGATGTCCCATTTGACCTAATAGTCTCATTTTTTTTTACCCCTCTTTAACCCGAATATCTCAACAACCCCTCCATATTTTTAGCTCATTGAGTCACACCAAAATTGTGCCATCACTACCTATCTATGTACTAAATTTCATGATGATCGGATAAACGCTACGAAAGTTATCCTCGGACAAACAAACATACATACATACATACAACGCTGATTTGCCCAAGTTGACTTGGAGATCTCGCTTCGCTCGATCAATAAATTATGCTGGACATTTCATACAGCGCCATCTAGCCCCAAACTAAGCAAAGCTTGTACTATGGGAACCAGATAACTGATAGAATACATATACGAGTATACGTTTTTTTTTTGTAAATACATACATAAAATATATATATATATATATATTTTTTTTTTTATTTCTAGACATTTCGCACAGCGCTATCTAGCCCCAAACTAAGCAGAGCTTGTACTATGGGAACCAGATAACTGATAGAATACTTACATACATTTTTTTTTGTAAACACATACTTATAATATATAGAGAAACAACCAGACCCGGAACAAATATCTGTAGATCATGCAAACATTTGTTCCGCGGCGGGGATCGAACCCGCTACCTCCTGTATCTCAGCCAGCTATTCGCCCACTGCACCACGGAGGTCGTCGAAAGAACAAGAGAGAAAGTAGAGAAACAACCAGACCCGGAACAAATATGTATATGTAGATCATGCAAACATTTGTTCCGCAAATATATTAATAGTGGTTTTTCAACAACTATGAATTACATATTTACGTGTTTTAACATTGTGCATGTGCGAGCATGTGTAAACCGTACGATCGTCTCGCCTGCGCGAACCGAATGCGAATGTGTCAAGGCAGTATAAACCTTGGCTCTTATCGTCGGCTCATCTACGCAAGCTTTTCGACGAACAAATACCAATTTTCCTGACTAAGTCGATGAATTTTAATGATTTTGTCGGGTGAAAACGACAAAAACTAAAAAGTTCCGTGCTTCCATAGCTGGTACGGAACGCCAAAAATCGCGGTGAGTCAAGATGTAAGCAAAGATTAATTTCAAAATGATCATTATAAAAGTTCAGCTCAGCCCTTTGCCGATCGTTAAGATTCGCAAATAAATCATTCAAATTGATTATAAATGCGTTTACATTGGAAAAGGATAATTTAAAAGCGATTTAGCAACTACTAACGAATCCTTTGTTTTGATGTCGAAATACAACTAATGACCGTTTTTTAGTAAAGCGTACCGCTGCTGTGAAGTTAAATAAAAATTTGGAACCAGATAATTCTGATAAGTTGTCATTCGAATTTTTAGGATGCAGGTAATTTCAGTTATTTAAATTATAAATATTAGATTTATTTATTCACATAAGTACTTACATAAGTTACAAGATCTTAGATTATAAACTGTTTGTTTCATCTATTTAGCCTCTTAGGACACATGCGAATTATCTTATCCATAAATAACTTAATGTATATATGACTTTGTGGCAAATCTTATAGAAGTCTACATGGCATAGCGACTTTGATTTTGTTTATAGTTAACAAGCCTCCGCCCGCAGCTACGCTCGCGTGGTTTGTCAACAAAAATAGCTTATGTCACAATCCAGGTTATAATTTCAATCTATCTATGAAACAAATTTCATCGAAATCATTCCAGACGTAAACGACAGAGAGACAGAGTTACTTTCGAATTTATAATATTAGTAGGGATAAATAAATTGTATTTCTGTATCATTTGGATTACATAATTTTAGTGGGCGACAAGTCTGATTTCACAAAAACATAGGTGAACAAGTGATAAAAGTAGGGAAAGTTTTTAAAAGGTTTGCAAATGCAACTCCATCTACGCGTGAGTAAAATAACATTGACGGATATGGTAATGTCGGAAAAATGCTATTTTTGCATGCTTCTATGCAAATTCAATGTTTGAACGCGACGAGAAAAATGAGGGAATTGCCAACTGTACAAAGAATTTCTCAGTTTGAATTGAATTCTATGCGTTTCATATTTTTCATAAGTATTCTTATTAATGCTTTGACAGAAGCATTTATTAGTCCTGTATGAAAACTAAAACAAAATAAATGCTCGTCGAGGCGTTACTTAGTGGAACCGTGAAGCAAGAGGGATTACACGTCATGGCAGACGAGAAGACACGAGGTTTGCTGAACGTCTTCAGCGTCTGTTTTTTTGTCTCACGCGCGAGCTACAAGTTCTTAGCTGGAAAAGTCGTCAAGTCATGTCGAAAGCCTTCGGACGAACATACAAGAGACGTTAAGAGATCGATGCCCTTTCCCCAGCATTGGGGCACGCTAACCGTAATCGCAACTGTCAAAGGTTCCACTGATAAATGACTCAACCCTTTAACAGTTCTAGTCTTTGTGAAACAATCAAGTCCCATAGAGAGCATCCTAAAGATTCGTCTCGTCCATTTGTCTCTGTCGGCACTAATGCCTGTTAGAGCGAGACGGAATGCAATCAGTGCGATCTCATCGGACATCACGATTATTGTCAGAACCTTTATGTCAAATCGGAATAGAGAAAAAATGGATTGCCCAAATATTATGTTGATTAGTTAGGGAATCCACGTTTATTAATAGAATGACACAAGCTCTGGGCTAAACCAACTACCCGCAGTATACAAGTTATTGATGTGTAACATCTTTCGTCTCGGTTTGTGGGAGTGATTTTTGCAAAAGGGACGGAAATGTATAACAGAATGTATGCGGAAACTCGCGCGCTATTTGATTTGACCAATGAGCGCGCGCGGTGGTCAGATGTTACACATCATATGCGACTACTGTAAGGCTCGTAGTTTTTTTATTTATCTACCCTTATTCTACAGACATCATAACTGCAACCGAAAACAGCCGAAAACAGGTCTTTCCTAGGGTAGACTTTTGTTAAATCACTGATTCATGGCTCAGCTTAATGGGCCTGCAGCCGTCTAAGATGCAAGATCCCAGCCCCTGGACAAATGGTTGCAAGATCTACAAGTATTTGTTCTGAGGTGCAGATAGATAACTCTTTATTGAATTACCACACAACCAGAAATAATATAAAAATAAAAACTAAGCTAAAATAAAATGGGCAATACAGTGGGCGGCCTTATCGCTGAAAGCGATCTCTTTTATGCAATCTTAAGTAGTACCAGGTACTCGTAGATCCTGTTACCCATGGACCAGGGAATCTAGTGTGCATTATTCTCGAAATCCCCACTGGTACGTAGCAGTTGGCATGGGTCATGTTTTTAAAATATTTTGCTCAAAATCCCCAGTAATCATTCGACGTAGCAGTCGGGATTACGAGCATAAAGTTTTAAAAACATGACCCATCCCCACTGCTACGGACGTAGCACTGCTACGCACTGCCATTGCTACGTCTCCACAGTTAATAACGACGATTCTCTTATTACGCCAACGTATATTAGTAACAGAATATTAATATCTCATTTAATTGTTTACTTTAGTTTATATTGCCCGTAGTTTACCTAAAGCTACTCTTTTACCTTACACTACAGATCAAATTCACCTTGTTGTGGAGGAGGGCGTTGCTATCTGCGACACAGTATTATTACTTATGTAGATATCATCGTTCCGTTTTTGTAATTAATCTATTGTGTTTTGTTCCTAATATTTACTTTACATTATTAAACAAGGTGTATTGATTGCCTAGTTAAGGTAACTTGTCACTGGTCCGCGGGCCCGGGCCCAAATGACACTCGATCCTCCTTTTCTTGGTCAGATTTTGAGACCAATGAAAAAAACCAGAATCCTAAGCACATCGCAGAGGCTCCGTTCTTACTTATAATATATGAATATTGCTTTCAAAAATCATTTCTCCTGAGCCCCCTACTTAAACGTTAGCAAACAAACAACACTTCGGTTCCATTTACAAAAGCCATTTCAATCTATCATCCGCACTCTAAGTCTCTTCGGAACAAATGCATCCCCCCGCCCGCCTTAGTCCCACTAACACCTACAACTCAATACGTCCTTCGCCCGTCGCTTGCAGGACGTATTTGTCCTATTTCCACGAGAAAACCCTGTAAAAAAGATTCCTTCCTTCGCGCCTGTGCCACTGCGGCACTCTGTTTAAATTAAAGCTCGTTTGTTAATGTTTCAAATGTTTGCAAATATGTCATAAATGTTGGTGGATGAAGTACGCATTAGTTTAGTCGCTAAGCCCTGAAATGGTAATGACTAGATATTTTTAACCCTATACATTTTAAAATACAGTATCATTGGATGCAGGTGGATATGGTAAATGACGTATGATTTGTATTGATATACAGAATCCATAAACCAAAAATAAGCCTTGCAATTCGAACTAGAATTCAAGGTACAAAATCAATAAGTTTTTTTTGATGGGGCGAAGCGAGATCTCTAAATCAACTTGGGCAAATTGGCGTTGTAAGTATTTATGTTTGTTTGTCCGAGGATAACTTTCGAAGCGTTTATCCGATCATCGTGAAATTTGGTATACCTATAGGTAGGTAGTGATGGCACAATTTTGGTGTGACTAAATAAGCTAGCAATACAAGGGGTTGTTGAGATATTGTGAACCCCTATATCTAAACAACCGCCTGTATTTTTAGAGGGGTAAAGAAAACCCGAAATGGGACTATCCGGTCAAATGGCACGTCTAATAAAAGGTATTTGTGAGTACATTTCGATCCCGTTTTTATTTTTAGTTTAATCCTTGTAGTTTTTATGTTATTAGCCATAATAAAAACTGAACTTTGATAAAATTCACAGGGTACACCAGTGACCCCACAGTGTTGAAATTTGGTATGCACGTAGCTTTAGTGATACAAATATAGGCAATAGTCTGAAATCCAAAATAAAAAAAGGATAACCAATTAACACGAACTCCCGTTACCAGTAATTTGAATGAAACTGTAGGATGGTCAAGTAAGATGGTTGTGTATTTCGTGGCACTATTTTATTAGTCAAAGATTAAGGCCGGCTTGCACAACGATCCCTAAACTCATTTAGCGACTAAACATGTTTAAATTTTACGTATTTGTATGATTTAACAACTCCTTTAATCACATCTAGCCACTAATTACGTTTCGGCTTCGTTGCGTGAATCGCCCTAAGAATATTTTTTTTTGTGTTTTGGTAGACCTCAATTCGGGGCGAAACACTAGTTATTTCAGAGATATCATAATTATTTTAGACTAAATGCCAAAAATTCTAACTGAAAAGACGTTGCAAATCGTATTAAGCTGTCGCACATTGATTTAAGTTTCTTTATTGCTTGGGTGCCACAGTTTCGTTTCTGTTTATTCTGTTTTAGTGACGTAAGAGTGAAAATTCTGTGTTAAAGTACTATAATTTCTTCTGTGCTTGGGCCATTGTTGACCCAAGCATTACTTGCACAAACATGTCGCCGGCGTTTTATTACTTAGTGATGTCAGTTTTAAAGAACGTTTCCGGGATATTGTGAATTTCAAATTCAATCATTGCGCATAGAAACTAATAGAACTTTATGAAAAAAAAATCTGCCAGATTTAAGACCCATTTTGAAACAGCAGATTAAACAAAATATTTCGTTTCCAATGAAATTGAAATACAGATATTTTTCATTACAAATTCGTGGTATTGCAACAGCAAAACAAAGAATAATCCTTTTACGGTAAAAAAGAATCCCGATGGAAAATATGTTTCCTAAAAATTTTATTTTTAAAGCTTGTATTTTTAATTACAGCTTTCAGGATTAATCCCATTTTACCCAACCACGGCAAAGCAGCTATGCTACCCCTCTTCTGGGCAAACGTCTCCCTCATATTCCTCCACATCTTGCGATCAATCGCCACGTTCCTGCCAGCCGTCCTGAAAGACATCAGGGTCATCGCGCCAATGCTTCAGTCTACCTCGGCTTCGAAGCTCATTATTTTCTTTTTTTTTCGTACGACCTGGAAATGGAACAAGCATATAGCCCACCTGATGTTAAATGGTTATCATCGCCTACAACAAAGTATTGCCTCAGATACGACGAAGGGCACGTTTCTAACATGTACTTAGAAACGTACTCTACGTTCATCAACTTGAGGTATACCTCATATAAAGCCTCATCTGCCTGTAATTTCACCGGCAACCTTCAATCCGATACACATCAATGCTGCTTGGCGGTGGAAATAGGTATGATGGTAGTACTTCCCCGGGCGAGCCCTTGCACAAGGAACTCTACTACTCTTAATATCTTACTGCACTTTGAATGATCTCACGTTCAATACTGAGTTTAGAAATTAGCGCTCGTTGTGATGCTCGCGTAGATGAGCCGACGTGAGATCATCATAATTGCGTGGCCAGTCTGGAAGTCGCTCAACAGACTCCGAGCCCCGAAGTCAGCCGCTGGCGACAAAATCTCTGTAAATGCCTCCCCAATTATTTTTTTTTCAACTGGATCGATCTTCATTTGACCACAATCTCACCTGATGGTAAGCGATGATGTGGTCTAAAATGTAGCACGAAGAAGAAGAAACTTCACTCTTACTTAAAGAGGCCCGGATTGTATTCTTTAGGAAAAACAGACGACGGCAAAGTGTTCCACGCCTTAGCTGTACGCATCAAGAACGTAGAACCAAAACGGTGTCTGCGAATGGGTGGTATATTGACTAGGTACGGATGGTACTGAGCCATGCGCCTGCTTGCCCTTTGATGGAAGGAGGATGGCAGGATCAGATCGTATAGTTCCTGGACACAATCCCCGAAATGTATCCTGTAAAATATCGATAGGCATGCAACTTACGGCGGTGTTCGAAATTTTGGGTCTTAGTCTCCGCCATATATTGCTCACCTATAAGCCTAACGTTCTATCGTTTCTAAGGTACCTAGCTGGTATTTGGCCAAACCATCCTAAAAGTGGCAGCAGTACTCCATACCAAACCGGACTTATGCTTTGGAAAGACTGGGAAGCTGTCCTGGTGTGAAGTATCTGACCTTGTTGAAGATGCCCAGCTTCATGAATGACTGAATGCGACGGAGCTCCCATTCAGTCCATGTGCCACATGCTATATTGTTCTCTATGTCCTACCACCTGCACAAGGGATGACCTCTGGTGACCAAAGGCCACATCCAATGCTATAGAAGTAGCAAAATACTATTCGAAAATAGTTTAAATTCGTCCTTTTACACGACAAGAAAATGAGCCGACGCGAGCGTTTATACTGCGTTTCATTCGCGCTCGGTATTCGTCACTCGCTCGCGCGTGTAAAAGCGGTATAAAAAATAAATGGTCAAACATTTTAGAACTAGAAACAAAATTTAAGCAAAGGTCGGATAAGCTCTACGTTGCTTTTGTTAGCAACTAAACTGAATGTATAATTGTAAGTAGTTTGAGTAGTGTACTCAAACTATATATACAACGTATACATTGTCGACCTCCATGGCGCAGTGGGCGAATAGCTAGCTGGTTCCCGCCGCGGAACAAATGTTTACATGATCTACAGATATAAGTCTCGGGTCTTGGTGTTTCTTTATAGATGTGAAGTTTGAATTTACAAAAGTATTGCTCCATCTCGTTCAAAATGTTACAATTTAGACGTAATTTACTTTCTGTATTATGTATTGTAAAAGGATCATTTAAAAAAACCACCAGCCTTGTTTCTTGCCTTTCTTTCCTGGCTTGGTCGCGAAAGAACAGGCAGTAAAATTGACGTTTCAAAGTGATCCTTGTGATTTTAATGAATAAAAATATTTGACTTTGACTATTATATCTGCTATCTAGTTCCTTAATTGCGCTATGTGAAATAACCCGCATTATTTATTGATATATCACATCTCCACGTTTAATTTCAGAATAAACCTACAGAATAAACAGATATTGATAACAAAGTTGAATCATAGTATAATGCACTATGCAATTTCATTCGTTATGGATGTAACAGTACGTGGAATTTTCAATTTTAAGCGTATTTACGTAAAAATCAGGTTTTCAATACCTGTCTACCGAGCACCGGCGCGATGCTTATATTATGTTTGTATACACAAAATAAGCATAATTTTGTATGATACAGATAACTTTGTTAGCCTCAGGGATCTACTGATGTTAATAATCGCGCTAATATTCGTTACAAAAAAACCCATATCTTACTTATCAGTATGCTGCTCGTAGCCAAAAAATGCAATGCACTAAGCTGGACTGCTGCGACTGACGAATTAAACCACCATGACGTCAGAGAAGGCTGTTATAACTCCTGACGTCACGAATAGGCACACAAGCTGACGTCTCCTTTTGTTAAGTGGTCACCTGTGAACAGTAACACTCGTGGCAGACGCGTTTTCTACCAATAAAACCCTATTTAACGTTCTTGAAGGCGTTCATGTTGTTCATACTAGTTTATGTAATTGGTCATATCAGTATGTCTACGAGGATATATATAAAACCGACTATATTAGAGTTAGGACACGGACCAGCGCCGTTAAGCAACCGGTTACCTGCTTTTTATGTAAATCTGATATGAAAACGTACTCGTAATAAGCTTTTGTTGATGCTGCTCAAAGGTTTCGCAGAATGTTAGGAGTATATTCATGGAAATATGTTTTAGCTGCAATGCAATATGTTTCATCGCATAACATCAAGAGGATATTTCTATAGATAAAGTTTCAGCATTATTTTGGCTATAAGAGGATATTGGTTTTTTTAGTTTTTCTAGAGAATTATCGGGACATTACCACTGAGAACCGTTTTATATTGAAAAACCCCATCCTAACCGGTCCATTCTTTGGGGACTACGGATAACCACAGACAAACACACAGACAGACATATGCGTCAAACTTATAATGCCACTATAAATACGCGATAAATACTTATTTAATATCAGTAATTATATAATCTTTTAGCGTTAAAGGGTTAAAAATAGAATCATATGAACTACCTCATAGCTTGGATTCTTAAGTCCTCCGAACTTAAAAACGATGACCTTATATACCCCGATAGAACTTTCTCGGACGATTATAACTGAAAATCAGTGCTTGCTCTTCGAGCAAACTTATTCGCTGACTACAAGGCGTTGTGTGTGACAAAATGTGTGCGTTGTGGTGTGACAAAATGGGCATACATTTTGTCACACCCCAACACACACATTTTATTATGTTATTTTTATTTTATCTTCCACCAGCGGCTTCGCACGCGTGGATTGTCAACAAAAAGTAAAATATGTGTTAATCCAGGTTATAATCTACGTACGTACATACCAAATTTCATCGAAATCGGTTCAGCCGTTACGATGTGAGAGTAACAAACATACATCTATAAAAACTTTCGCGTTTATAATATTAGTGGGATGTTATTTTGTTATAAGTTATGTTACTTTACTTTTTAATATCTTTTGTCTGTTTTTGCGCTTATTTTGTAAATTCCTAAATTGTTAGTTAATGAGTATTTTTGTTAATAATGTGTGTGTGGAACCCATGAGGGTTTGAACACTATTTGCACTAAAAACGGGATATTTACCATGATTTGCGAGTTTATTTTTAAGGGGAAAACTGCCTATTTTAAACTGGCAATAAAGTTTGACACAACCTACAATGAATACACTTTAACGTCCCCAACTCGATATTACATTAACTAAATATTACGATAAGCATTACAAAGGTTATAAACGCGTTAAACTAGGTGAATAGGTTGCAAAATAAATTCACCTAAAACAATAAGCAGGGCAACACTGTAATTTATATTACCTTCATAATTCCTATACAGCCTCATACCAGGAGTGTACTCAGGAATCTACGAAAATGGGACAAAAATGCAACGAATTTCACTCAAGTGTCGCGTGTTGTCGTATAGTTCAAAAATACAAATACCCGCAACAAATGATCTACAGATATTTGTTCTGAGTCTGGGTGTTTTCTATATACTACTAGTTGACCCGGCGAACTTCGTACCGCGTTGACATGCATATGACGCGGGCTGTCAATATACCTCGGTCATCATTATCTGCATCAATGTATGAGAAAATTATTTTTCTTCATAATATCTTTTTGCGTGATTATTTCCGATATTTTAACAGTTATTCTGCTATTCGGGACGGAGACATTTACCTACAACAAATCAAAAACCATGAAAATCGGTCCAGCCGTTCTCGAGTTATAAGTGTTCGAACAAACCCGACTTTGTTTTATATATTATGAAGAGTATAAGTATGTATGTATTTACGAAAAAAATGCATTTAAGTATTTTATCAGTCAACTGGTTCCCATAGTACAAACTGCATAGTTTGGGGCTAGACAGCGCTGTGTGAAATGTCCAGCAATATTTATCACATTAATATTATAAATGCGAAAATTTGTATGTTTATTGGTTTGTTACTTAATCACGTCGTAATGGCTGAACCGATTTCGATGAAATTTGGTATGTAATGTACGTAGATTATAACCTGGATTAACGCATAGGCTACTTTTTGTTTTTGTTGACAAACAACGCGTGCGAAGCTGCTGGCGAAATCTAGTTTATTATAATTATTTAAATATTTTCAGATCATGCGAACATTTAATTGGATCCAGGGTGTCCATCATCACATATTTTTACTCTACCAACTTTTGTGCCTTTCTAACACGTTAGGAGATGATCTATACCCGAATTAATGACCTTCGCTACATCCCTGCACGGCCTTCAAAAAACCAAATTTATTACAGGAATTATAATATGAACATCTTTTCACGCTATTCATAGATTTTATGGGGTGATTCAAACCCCAATTTTTGCCCCTGGCTGTGTCCCTCTCCGGCCTTCACAGCAGAATTTATTACGAACGAATTAATTTGCAGGCAGTCGGGCGGTAATCCCACCACATCTGCGACTCCTATGTACTCCATAATATCGATATCAAAAACATTACCAAAGTGTTATTCGAAGTGCAAAAACCTGTATTAAATAAAAGAATTATAGGACTTAAACCTACATAGGTACTTAACTAACCGACTACTCATATGGCGGAGCGTATTTTTTTTTATTTAACACTTCTTCCTATTCCTGGACAAAGGCTAACATTAAACGCACTATTTAATTAATAGCACGTAATCTCAATAAAATATAATAAAAATGCACATGCACAACTCATTCTTCGTACAACAACGTATCACGTACTGTTGATAACATATACAATGTTTTCATTTATGTTTCAATCGTCTACCGCTAGATGGCGTTACTAGTACTAAAACAGCGTTGTGATTACATCAGCTGATCGCCCAGCCACAGTGTACTAACAGTCGACCTCAGCTGCTCGTTACGATTCTGTACGTACACGTGTTCGTCATAAAACAGAGATATTATGTAAACCAATAAAACAAAAAAATAAAATTAACGATATAATTAGAATAGCATTTAAAGTGACATTTCTAAATTTAAGTATTTTTAACTAAGAAGGCGTGTTTGCGGGCTAGTTTTAGTCAACACCAATTTGGTTTATCACTAAAACTGGCCCGCAAACATGGCATCATAACAAAAATTACTTAATTTTAGAAATGTCACTTTAAATTTCATTCTAATTTGATCGTTAGTGTGAACAAAAGAAGACTGTTCGTATTTTATACAATTTTAGTTACTCAGCGTAAACAACAGAAATTAGCTCTCAACTATTATTTAAAGTTATCGACGAGAGATGTCTGGGACATCTCAAATTGATTTATTTACGATGAATGTCACAATAAAAAGTTATTTACGGACACTTGTCGTTAAGGCTGTCTCGATTGCCCTTTTATTGTGTTTAGTCTCTTAATTATGGACTGATATAAATAATAACACCTTCCCTTTCTTCCATGAAGCAGTTTAAGGTTGTCTGGAAGAGACCGCTATCGATAAGAGCGCTATTTGTGCGTTTCTATTGTTTTTAGTTGTATTTCTCTGCACTGCTATGTTTAGTCATTTGTGTGATATATATTAACATTGGGAGAAGAGCTATTGGGCCACGACGTACTTAATGAAGGGCAACTTTCCCCTCTGCCTCAAAAAACAGCTCATGGATATATGCATTCTTCCTATTCTTATCTACGGTGCACACACCTGGTCTTTAACGGCACTTCAAAAGTCCAAACTTGGGGTCTGCTAGAGGGCGATGGAGCGTAGTATATTGGGAGTTAGACTCGCAGACCGCATAAAAACACCATACTGCGGCTCTAATACAAAAATCGCCGATGCCACGCAAAAGACAGCTAAATTGAAGTGGGACTGGGTGGGACACGTATGTCGCATGCACGATGACTTGTGGGCTAAGATAACAACCGAGTGGGTCTCACAAGGGGCAAGACCGCGTGGCCGGCCCAGGCGGGACGAACTTGACGCGCACAGTGCGAACTGCTCGACTGAAGCCCTAGACCGGGATGAATGGGAGAAGGGAAGGGAGGCCTTTGTCCAGCAGTGCGATCCAGCGGGCTCTTTAGATTAGATTGTAGTTAATATATTTGTAGGCTTTCATCTCAGAAACTATTGAACCAATTTTGAACCTTATTTCATTGATAGCTACACTGACCTGAGTGAGAGTTTAATTTACCTCTGTTTTGCTTATTATTTGCTTACTTACTACAAAAATAAATGAATGTATCAATTTATTATCCATACCTTATCCTACAACATTATAAATTCGAAAGTAACTCTTGTCTGTTTATTTATTACGTTTTTATGATTAAATGGCTGGACCAATGTCGATGAAATTTGGTATTAAGATTGATTATGACCTGGATTAAGACATGGGCTACTTTATATTGATCCTCTACGCGAGCGAAGCCGCTGGCGGTAGCTTGTTATTTATAATTATTTTTTCGTGGAATTCTGCAATAGGCCTTTTTAATATCACGTCTGAGTGTAAATACTTGTTGTGATGCTGTTGATTTCCCTTTAAAATATATGCAAATTAAATTATTTTTATCAATATAAAAAAGAATAAACATTTATTGTGACGGAACAAAACACACTCAACACACTTAGTAAGGTACACACAAAACAACATATTTATACACACAAATATAATTAATACCCAACAAATCTGTGTCTCACACAACGGACGTCACAAAAAGGCTTCCAACTCAGCATTTGTTGTGGTTTTGGCACAACGCTGATCTTACTTGAAACCATTTTAAACAGAAGAAATATAGTTAATTTATATCCAATTCTAAATATACAAACAACAATGTAACATCTATAACAGTAACACAAGTACGTGCTAGCAGCAATTCAGTGCAACAGATTCCAAACTATTCGTTCTACAATAATTATGTGGTGCTTGGCACGCGTCGCGAATATTTCGAATGCATTCCGATTACATACGTTAATAACAGAAACATAACTTGCGCTACTGCTGCATTTATTACTACTGTTACATTTCATTTAAATAAAGTGGTATTAATAGTACTTATTTAATTGCAAATAAGCTCGAATTAGTTTAAGGCTATAAAAAACCTTTCAACTGAATGGTCACTTTAGAATCGGTTAAGGGTCTCTTTTCAGAATAAATCTAAATTAATCTAATATAATATTATAAATGGTGGCATTGATTCCCCGGCCCTCTTAACTGCTATTAACATAAACGCTCCCTTTAAGCGCACACGTCATACTCGTGGTTTACTCTTTTCTCCCTCTATTTAAAGCGCAAACTATGCTAAAAATGTCCCTAATAACCGAATTCGTTCCACTTACAACAAACCTTTTTCGTGCGTGGATATTAGGAATATTAGCAAATCCTTATTTCGCACCAAAATAATTGGTCAACTGCTTCATGTTGACAAATAATTCTTACGGCAATTAAACGTTACCTACACAGGTTTTATAGTTTATCTTGATGCACTGAATGCATTCATGCTTGTATTGTAATATGTATTTAATTAGTTATAAGAAACTGTACATATGTATTTGGTGTATTAATAGTAAAATGTATGAGTTGCTTTATTCCGTTTGCTAACTGATATTAGATATATTTATTATTTATAATTTTTATACACAGTCACATTTAAGTACATAATATTTATTTAATTTACACAAATATATAACATAATATAGAATGTATATATCGGCGGCGGCTGGGCAGGAGGTATACCAGCACCGTCTCCATCAGTCATGATAGTCTATTTATTTGTGGGCGTGTAGTGGGTAAAGTCAGTTCAAATGATACGCAAACAAATTACAGAAACAACGTCTAAATACGCATAGCTAGAGCTACAAGTAGGTAAGACACGGAACGCGGGCAGTTCCTACAACTGTAGTGTACAGCTGACAAACAAAGACTGTGCTTCGCTTTTTTTTTCTGAAGGACTAACTCGCTGTTGGCCTCTGAGGCCGTGACAGCTTAACCGAACTTTTGGCGAGCGCAGATGGCGCTCAGCCCAGTAAGTTATTTAGGCAACTAGCGCAAGGGCACCACTTAGGTACGAGCCTCGGCTTGGGCTGTTGCCGGGATGGGGATAGGAGAGAAACGCCCGGGTACATGTCTGTACCTCGTATAGGCGGCGACTGAAGGGACTCGTCGACCTCGCCGGCGAGGTCGGTGTTTCTGTGAAGTGTTTGCTCTGTCTGATGTAGATGACACAGCTTCCGCATTAGCGGAGGTGATTTCGTCATCCGGGTCTACTGTGCTTCGCTCTGTAAAACCGCCGTTTAAATAGTAGACTGCGTAGCGTCGCCTGATCGCTTGCGTTCCAACCAATCACAGCCGACTGCTGTTATTTCGTTTTGTGTCGCTATTCACGACCGGATGCGACATACTCATATCTTTATGTACTCATTGACTTTACTTAATTCACAATCACTATATTATAAATTATCACTGTCATACGTTAATTGTAGGAACTATCACTGTATTACTTAAGACCTTTAATTGGCTGTATTATCGTAAATATATAATTTTAAAACTGTTATATTTTGTAGCTGTTGGTCTTTCGAATAAAATAAAATAAAAATCAACATTAACAATGGATTTAAAACTCGAATAAAATAATTTTTAAACCGATGAACGAATAAGCAAAGATAACGCCACGAGAGTTTCTGTAATCCATACTAATATTATAAATTCGAAAGTAATTCTCCCTCGACTAAACGGCTGGACCGATTCCGATGAAATTTGGTAAAAAGATAGTTTCTCTGTATCTGCTATGGTTTCTGATACACTATGGGTTTGTCCCCGTAAAAAATCACTAATATTTGTTTTATTTTTTAACTATATGTTTTGGCAACTTTGTCAGCGTCTAGCCTGGTCTCCGAGTCTTTCCACTTCAATCATAATAGAGCGGCAATAATTTTTAATGGGCGTCACAAACTCCTACTAACTTTTAGTCGCCTGTTGCCAAAAATGAAGGCCATCCCCTTCACTTAAGCACATTATTAGCATATAATCTGCGACCCTGCAGTACTTATGGTACACTCAGCGAGATAACTTGATTCAAAATGTTTTTATCAACATCTTATTAATTATAAGACGTCCACTGCTGAACATAGGCCTCTCCCAAAAATTTCCAGTGCGACCGATCTGATAAAATCTCCCAGCAACCTTTATCCAGGGACCCAATTCTACTAAACCAATCGCTTCACTATGACAATGGTATCTTCGCAAAGTCGCCACTATAGATACTTTTTGGTATTCTACTAACACAATCTTTTTTCAATGACCGCCGTTGCTATGACAATTTGGCAGCTTATGACAGGAACAACAATCATAATCGTTAAATAATCGTATTTCAAAATACCGGTCTTATTCTTGACCTACACCCTCTCCTATTAGGTTTATGAAAACATCGTGACATTGGCGGAATTGTGACACTCCCTAGTCACAGTAGCCACAAACAAGAACTGAACTGAACTGAAATAATCGTATGGCTTCATAATCGTTTTTCTTATAAATTATCAGAATTGGGCACCCGGTTGTTGTTCCATATAGTTGGGGCCGTTCAAGGCTGCGCTTTCCATTGCGTGGTCTCCACTCAAGTGAAATATATTCCAAGATGAATGAGAAAATCTATTTTAATATTTGTTCTTTACTTTTTTTTATTAACCACAACCAACACTATATCGTAGGTATCATTAACTAAAACTACCTTGGTACAACACCCACTCGTACCAAAATACAAATTTTTGAAAAACATGCTATTGTCCCGCGGCGGGAATCAAACCAGCTACTCGCCCAACGCACCACAGAGATCATCAAAGGTTAATGAAAATTAAAAATAATTACTTGAGACGACATAAAAAATAAACACAAAAGAAAGTGATTCACAGCTATAGCTCTTGACTCCTGGCTTAAATAAGTAGGTACACAAAATGCCAGAAGTCGAAGATTACAGTTATGTAAATTAATAGGAACATCCCACGCAACTTCCATCAAATTATCACGATTTAGTAGTCGCGCCAAAATGGCATCAGCACAGCATTTTTTAAGTGGGTACGTAGGTTAATCAATTAACATCGCCGACTGTACTTATGCAGCTTAGCAACCTTTTATCCAAATTGGTCCGGCCGCCCCAGCCCTGGCATCAAACCAAGAGTACTAACAATGCTTGTTAAAGATAACCCCTATGTAAACGAATTTTATGTACTTACAATGTAAACCTTAAGAGCCTTACTTATAAATGGTATCCTTAGAATAGCTTTGTCTTTTGTTATGATTAATGATCATCATCATCATCATCATTGTCTTCCATTTTGAACTTTTTTTATACGACCTGGAGATTGAACACGCATAGTGGTAACCATCATTTATAACAAATTATTGCCTCGTAAGCCATGCACCTTAGAAACGTGCCCTACGATGCACTGCCCTGCGTTCATCAATTTGAGGCGTACCGGTGTCAAGCCTCATGTTCTTTTAATGTCACCAGCACTTTTAATCTTCAAACCGAAACAGCGGTAGAAATAAGAAGGTGGCAGTAATACCCCGTGCGAGCCCATACAAGGAACTTTCCCGCTCTTCCAAGCTATATAGCTTGGAAGAGCGGGAAAGTTCCTTGTATATCCGACATGGTGGTGGGGTCATCTTTCCTGGTCATTCTTCTCCACTTTGCTCTATTCTCGATGTCGTCATCAGAGACTTGGCATTCTCTCATGTCCTTTGACACTACATCCCTCCACGTTGTATTGGGTCTACCTCTAGATCTTCGACCGGGGAAAGTTGTAGAAAACCTTTCACAAAAATCTTTGTAAAGAGGTTTCAGCTATTTTTAGGACGGAAACCCGAGTAAAGTCAGCTACGGTCACTGATAAACGGTCGATAGTGATATATCGTATGCAGTTGCAAACCTCATTTGATTACAATAATGAGTCTAGACGGGACGCACAAACAATGCTATGATTGTATTGTTGATCGCAATGGCTTTCGCTTAGTGCTACTCGTAGACTGCTGTGCTCTATTTTTCAATAAACCAATTGGCTTTAAATCCTGTTAATGGTATTTTTGAAGTAAAACTTATTTACGCGCGCTTGACTTGGGGAGTAAGCTGGTGAATGCGTGGCGAGAGCGTTACGAAGGAGGGAGATATAAGTTACTGAAGATAGAAAGAGAGAGAGTTACGTTTCATATATTACTGTAGGGGCAAGAGAGAGAGGTGCTAAAGAAGTTTACTTCAGTCGTGTGGTAAAGCACACACCTTTTTTTATTTTCAAGGTGTATGAAAAATTTACTATTTTCCACGTAACAAGTTACTTTGGAAAGTGATTTTCAAGATGAAGGTAAACATGGTAAGGAAATCGGCATGGCCTAGAAAAAAATTCAAATTCAAATTCAAATATTTTTATTCATTAAAAACACAAGGATCACTTTGAAACGTCAATGTTACTGCCTGTTCCTGCGCGACCAAGCCAGGAAAGAAAGGCAAGAAACCAGGCTGGTTGTTTTTTTTAATGATCCTTTTACAATACATAATACAGAACATAAATTACGTCTAAATTGTAACATTTTGAACGAGTTGGAGCAATTTCAATCCCAATCTTCTCTATCATCTAAATAATCCGATATTTTATAGTAGGCTCTTTTATAAAGATTTTGTTTAATTACGTTTTTAAATTTGTTAATTGTCAATTTTTGTACATCCCTTGGGAGTTTGTTATAAAAGCGTACACCTTGCCCTTTAAACGATTTACTAACTTTATGGAGTCTACAAGTGGCAACAGCGAGTTTATCTTTATTTCTAGTATTAAAATGAAATAGAACCAAAAAATCAAATATATGTGCCATCGGGTTAGTACTCGTATTCCAATAATCAATTGGCCTGCAACCAAAAAAAAAACGTAATATTTCTTTTTTATTAAATTTTTGGCTTGCGTTTGACCACGATTTCACCTGATGGTATGCGATGATGCAATCTACGATGGTACACGCTTGCCTAGAAGAAACCTATTCACTCGCGACTTGAAGACCCCTAGGTTGTAGTTATCAGTTTCAGTTCATCAAATTGTACTATGGGAAACAGATAAGTCATAGATTACTTATTACATTTTCTTTGTAAATACATACTTTTAACATTTAGAGGAACATCTAGACCCTAAACAAATATCTGTAAATCATACAAACATTAGTTTTGCTTTAATGGGTATCTTAGTAGGTACTGATGAAGATGTAGGTGTCGTAAGGTCGGCGGATGTAAGCGACTCAGGGCTCTCCGATATCATTATCTAACGGACTATGTCTTGTCTATCAGCTTACATGAGTAGCACTCGAGCGGTCTTATCCTGAGTCAATGGCATCACAGTTTGTGAGCTGAACACTGCTTGCACTAAAATTTTTCTAATGTTACGCTATCGTCTAACGTAAATATTACTCAGTAACATGTTAAAACTAAGCTCCGTGATTCTTCCGGCGGAAAAGGTAGTTTTGATGCTGGGTTAAAATTAGTTTGCTATCAAAAACTGCGAATATCCGCGAGAAGCGTCAAGCAATTTCCGCGAGTCGTGTGCACATTCGTGACGTCACAGCGGCGTACGTGACACTCTGTCAGTGCGCAGGGTTGTACCATCTCACAAGAAAACATTGGCAGATAAAACATAATCTCTTCTTTATATCCTTACTAGTTGTATGCCCGCGACTTCGTCTACAATTTTCTGGATCTCGACAACAGCGCCACCCACCGGTTCCGATTGTGAATAAACCATCAAGGGACCCACTCAAACACACACAAAAAATTATCAAAATCAGTCTAGCCGTTTTTGAGTTTTAGCGAGACTAACGAACACCAATTTTTTTTTAATATACATAGAGATTATTATGATCGGGGCATGTATGTTGACGGGAATCCTACCTGATTTAAAGTGGTATAGCAGATGCCATCCTCAAAAGCCTAACTTATCATGATTCGTTCTTCAAAATTGGAGAAAGGCTTAAAAGTCAAAGAAGATTTTGACAAGCTGTTTGTTACCATGTCTTTGTTTTAATAATGGAGTTCCAAAATGGAAAACCGTAAACTTACCTAAAGGAAAAATTATAAGAGATTCGGTAAAATAGTTGAGTGATTTTTTAAATAAGTTATAACTAGTTTTTATGCATAGAGATTAAGAGGCTGCTGAAACTATAGACCATGTTTTTTTTTGAGGCAACGCGCGATTGGTACCTTTATTGTTACAAACGCCACATTGCTACGGTAACTGTTACCATCAGGTGGTAGATATCTGTTCTTGTTTGCCACATTAGAGGTATAATAGAAAGGATTGTGTGGTTTTATGAAACCACGGTAAAAGAGAAACTTTGTTTCACATTATAGACATTTTTCCTCGTTGGCACAAATGAGTAATAGTCTATACACTACACGGTCAGCTGATGCGAACTATAGGCGCCGCCATATTGGCCTCGGCTGCTCTGACGAGCGCCTTTCACTTTATCCCTACTCTGCGGCCGACCGTCACGCGACATGCAACACACAGACGAAAAAGTTTGAGACGATGTAATAAAAGTTTCACTTTAAAAAATACTGCGCCTTGCCCTTTCCGTGTAATAATTTTTTTATTTTTTTTTTTAAATAGGTTTTAAAGCTAGATTTTAGTATTTTTATCCTACATTTTTACGATTTTAGCCTACATCATCATTTACAGCCTTTAGGTACGCACTGCTGAGCATATTCCTCTTTTCACTTCCCGCTACCCTCCATAATTTGTAACCGACTTGTAAAAATGAGGTTCTCAATTCGGTTGTATTTTTTTTTGTCTTTGTACCGACCTATTTGGAAAATTATTTTTTTATTTGAAAGGCTATACATACATTCAGATTGGTCTCATAAAATTTCATCAAAATCGGTTCAGTAGTTTGGTTATGTCGGTTTTTTATAATTACTTGTTAAAATATACATACTTGTAAAGCCTATACGTACATTTTCTCAAATCACAAGCAAAACCTTCACACTACTTCCCCACAGGAAAAAATATAAGTAATTTATATAATTAGAAACCAATTGCCGTGCGTTAGTCTAACAAAAATTCGAAAATGCCTCGACCGATTTGATTTTTTTTTTTGTTTTGTTTGTAACTTTCAGGACCATTATATGTAAAGAAATGTTGAAAAGTTGTCTGGGAATTTAAAAATTCTAGAAATACTAAAATTTATTTTTTCACTGAAAGTGCTATATTTTATTTTGTAATCCGTGCGAAGCCGGGGCGGTTCAACTATTTTCAATATAATTTATCACGATCCATTAAGAAAAGCATAAAAGTGAATAATACATTAATCATATATTACATATATACATTATATTACATATTACATATATATATACATTAATCATTAGTCATTGTGGAGCACTGCAGTTGTTTTTACAAATCAGCAACGCGGGTCATCGCAGGGCATCGTGCAAGGCCGGCTCTGTTAATTAGGGATGTCACCACAAACTGACAGATATAACAAAGATATATCTCTGTAATATCTGTCATCTTTAATTATATAAACAGTATGCATTTATCAAATAAGTAGCCTTAGTAGCTGCAAATTTATTTATTTATAAATAACTAGCTTCTACCAACGGCTTTGCACAAATTTTTTGTAAAAAAAAGTAACCTATGTGTTAATCTAGGCTTTAATCTACGTACATACCAAATTTCAACGAAATCGATTCAGCTGTTACGACGTAATTGAGTAACAAACAAACTTTCGCATTTATAATATTAGTGTGATGTGATTAGTGAATTTAGTTATCAATGATCGTAACACTGACGAGGTGTCGATCTGAAGTTGTATACCTCAAATCTCCTAAAGATATCCATTGTCAGTCGAATTTTCGATCTTATTAAATGCTAATAAATATTTAGGTATTCATTTTAATGATTGAATGACGACCTCCGTGGCGCAGTGGGCGAATAGCCGGCTGAGACGCAGGAGGTATTGGGTTCGATTCCCGCCGCAGAATAAATGTTTGCATAATCTACAGATATTTGTTCTGTGCCTGGTTGTTTTTCTATATATTATATGTATGTATTTACAAAAAAATGTATATAAGTATCCTATCAGTTATCTGGTTCCCATAGTACAAGATTTGCTTAGTTTGGGGCTAGATAGCGCTGTGTGAAATGTCCAACGATATTTATATATTTATTTATAATCTCGAGACAGCCCTAGCCGACCTCGCAGTGTATACTGCATCACGCCAAGGTCGAGCACGTGGACGCACGTACCTGCCTCTTTGCTACTGTCGATGACTGTAGGGTACACTTTTTTAACATTTCGACTGATTTTTCATCATAGCCATAGCCTATAGATTTCCAGAGCAACAGATCTTGTGCGGCCTACACCCAACGGTTCCCAGTAACCGTCCTACACTGCGCTTTCCAGCGTTATTTTCCCATGTTACTTCTACTACCTAACCCCACCTTTTACTGTAGGTATATCATTTTCGTCTCTTATCTTGTCTTGTAGAGTATGTTCATTGGAAAAGTATCACAGTGATTTATCTGCGCAATATAAGAAGGGCTTTTATAAAACGCTAGATTTTCGTTAAGGTGATTCTATTCCTATATAAACAATCAGTGCACATTCTATATAACTGAACAGTACAAATGTCGTGTCGAATTAGTTACATCTTATTACCGTCAGCAAATCAATAAAATTGCACACTTTCATTCATAAAATACACATTAATAGTTTTTTATGACATTTCAAATACGTTTAAATGATGAATACTTAGATAGTTATTAATGAAAGTCTACAATTTTATTGATATATTAATTTGCTGACAATAATAAGACGTAACTAATTCTTAGTACGTAATATTTAGAAATTTCTATTGTTCTATTATCTAGTGTATTTGCACTGATTGTATGTACATGAATCGAACCACCTTAGCAGCCAGGAATACTCTATACACAAGTGCGCAGCTAAATAGATAAATGTCTGTGTCATTAATTAGATTACCCAGGCCCTAAGCCAAGAGCAGACCGGATGAATGAAAGGTGAAACGCATTTATAACTAGAATATGTGTCTACTAATATTGCAATAAATAAATAAATAAATAAATATTGCTGGACATTTCACACAGCGCTAACTAGCCCCAAACTAAGCAGAGCTTGTACTATGGGAACCAGATAACTGATAGAATAGGTACTTATATACTTTTTTTTTGTAAATACATACTTATAATACATAGAGAAACAACCAGACCCGGACCAAATATCTGTAGATCATGCAAACATTTGTTCCGCGGCGGGAATCGAACCCGCTACCTCATATATTAATTCATGCCAATATTGTTATAACCTTGACAAACATGAATGAGAAGTTTTAGATATTATAAATTCGAAAGAAACTCTATACCCATGTCTGTCGCTTGTTTCATTTTCATAACTAAACGGCTGGACCGATTTCTATAAAATTTGGAATTTAGATAGATTATGGACCTGCATAGTTATTGTCCAACTTTGAAGACGAAGACGAGATGTCAAAACAGAGTTTCCTCCTCAGTTTCCGATCTTAAGGATTACTGATCAAAATCTTACTAAAAGTTCATGTACAAATGAAAACAAGTCATAGACAAGCTCCCAATCTCGTCTTTGTCTTCTTCATCTTGATTTATAAAACATATTGTTATATTTTAAAGGGTTTAAAGAAACAGAAATAGTAAGGGTTTCTCTAACCCTCCAAGGGCGACTTGCGCAACGAGGCTTTAACGTATTTAATGGCTAAATAAGGTTAAAGGAGTTGTCAATCATACAAATACGTCAAATTTAAAAATGTTTGGTGGCTAAATACTTTTAAAGATCGTGGTGCAAGCCGGCCTAAAGTAGGTACTATTATCTCCTCCTCTGTCAGACAGACCAATACGATCTGGCAATATTTAGCCAAGAAATATTAACTTATAGTTTGAAATTAACAAAATGCAGGTGACCATTTTTCTTTATGAACTCTTTTACTTATCGGGCTCAAATGATTATCTTCTTGGTAAATATTTTTCAATTAAATGAAACAGATTAAGATAGAACTTGAATAGACTAAACAGAGATAAAGCTATCAGTGTTTACAGACTATTTATAAGATCGGCATATAAATTACTAATTATTATTTATATATTTCAGTTGTTTAGGCCTCCTGAAGACATCATCACGGCAAAGATATTTGTTATGGTAAGCAGAAAGTCCAAGATAAAGCTGTTTCAAAAAGCGTTTTATAATATTAAAAAATAAAGTTTTTTTTTACATGTCTAGATCTTCGTTTGACCAAAAACTCACCTAATGGTAAGCGATGATTTGGTCTAAGATGAAACACGAAGATCTAGAAGACCGATTCAAGAGACCCGGATTGCAGTCTTTAGGAAAAACGGACGACGGTAAGGTGTTATGTACGAGGTATGGATGGTACTAAGCCAAGCGCCTGCTTGTACTTTGATGGAAAGGAGATGGCAGAATCAGATCATGTAGTTGATCTGGCACATTCTTCAAAATGTATCCTGTAAAAGCAAATTCATTCTGCTTTTCTGCCACCGGAGCGAATACCACTGAGAAAAACTGACCCTGTGGTCAGTCTTCTGACGAAATAGAGGTCAGGCCCAGCCGTGGGACATAGAGAGCTGAGTACAATAATAATAATACGTTAGTATTGGATTTATTATTAACTAGTGGTTCGCCCCGAACTGAGATCTCTCAAGTCTCTCAAAAAATTATTATTAGTACTCTTTGACTACCAAAATAATGCCACGAAATAAATAACCATCTAACTTGACCTACGGTTTCATTCAAATTACAGGTAACGGGAGTTCATGTAGATTGGTTACCCTTTTTTGGGATAGAAATTGCAGTTATTCTGGATTTCAGACTTTTGCCTATATTTATGTCACTAAAGCTACACGCATACCAAATTTCAGCACTGTGGGGTCACTTGTGTACCCTGTGAATTTTGTCAAAGTTCAGTTTTTATCATAGCTAATAACTTAAAAACACCAAGGTTTAAGAGGAAATCTGGGCTGCGTTTCGGCCATACAAACGTAGTCCACTGTTTCCTCTCTGGATAGTGATACTAGAGCAAATGTTTTTTACCATACAATCTACATGTACCACGGTCATGTCCCTACGTTTAGTTTTTCTCCATAAATTAATTATTATAAGAACTAGGAACCTTCTAAAGTCACAGAAATTGCTATTTTTTTACTTCCCTTTTTCAGACATCCAGCAAACAAATTTGACGAATATAAATTAAAAAAACGAAACGTACAAACATAGCCAAAGCCCTTTTTGTAACATATTTGAAAAAAAAAAATTAAAATCCGTCCAGTTTGGAGGAGGAAACAGGGGACTACGAAACAGTGATTTCTTCTATTTTAAATAGGTATAATCAGTCCGACCTGCAGTTGTCTCTATCGCATGCACATAGGGCATATAGGGCACAGCGCGACAGCAATAGATTTGTTAAATACCTATTTTTCAAATGTCTTGCTTCCCGGATTTCCTCCGGGTACACACAAAGACCTTTCATTTGATGCCCCATTTGACCGAATCGTCTCATTTTCTTTTTTTTTTACCTCTCTTGAACCCCAATATCTCAACAACCCCCTGACATTTTTAGCTCATTTAGTCACACCAAAATTGTGCCATCACAACCTACCTATGTATCGAATTTCACGATGATCGGATCAACGCTTCGAAAGTTATCCTCGGACAAACAAACATACATACATACAACGCCGATTTGCGCAAGTTGATTTGGAGATCTCGCTTCGGTCGATCAAAAATATTTTTCATGTTCATGTGTAGAATCACCCCATTACTAGTTACCAAAGCATACATACATTCAATATTCAAGTCGTACGTGAGCAACTCCTTGGAAACACAAACAATTTACTTTCACAAACAAATAAAAAAGTAGTTACAATCAGAAAGCGCAATTACAATCATCTAAATGTTTATTGTTTGGCGGAAAGCAAACACCTGTTTTGCTACTACTGTAACTCGCACGAATATTATTTTATAGCTGTTCTATAAAATTTTAATGCTTATTTGTGTGCATGAATGAAAAAAAATGCTTAGAAGCGATTTCTTCCCGACAATCTTTGGATGGATACGATTTTTGTAATATTACAATAATGGAGAAGGGGATGACCTCCGTGGTGCAGTGGGCGAATAGCCGGCTGAGACGCAGGAGGTAGTGGGTTCAATTCCCGCCGCGGAACAAATGTTTGCATGATCTACAGATATTTGTTCCGGGTCTGGTTGTTTCTCTATATATTAAAAGTATGTATTTACAAAAAAAAATTATTTAAATATTCTATCAGTTATCTGGTTCCCATAGTACAAGCTCTGCTTAGTTTGGGGCTATATAGCGCTATGTGAAATGTCCAGCAATATTTATTGTATGTACATTAACAAAACAAAAAATTAATTTTACGAGAGCGCTGATCAACAAACAATAAAACAAAACAATATACGTTAGTGATACTTAATTGACAATAACATACCAACAACAAATAAAATAAAATAAAAATATACATAAACATACTTACATATCCAAAGCGATAAGACGTTTCTGAGAGATAAAAGCTTTTTACTCTAGTTTTTTTTTTACTAGAGATTTGGACTATTTGGTACTAAAGATTTACTAGGGATTCCCAAACTATTTTGGCCAAGCGACCCCTTTTCCAAAATGAACCTTAGACTCCTTAGCCAAATTACTTTTAAAATCCTATCTCTAGTTGATACAAAATACTTACCAATTTAAAAACTTTGCGGTTGGTTAAGTAAGAAATCTTGACAATTTTCTCATCAAAATTTAACAAAATATTCAGACATAAATCACATAAAATTCAGTACATATCAAGTGTAAATTAACAATTATTAATACAAATTACGTAAAAATACTTAAGTAGATATTTATTTTTAAACATTAAAACTGATTAAAGAAGTAAAGATTCAAAAATAATATGTCGATCCCTGGGAGACCGATTTCGACCCCAAGGGGTCGATATCGACCACTTCAGGAATCCCTGCTTTAGTCTATGTGGCTAATAATTGAGCTTGCCGTATTGAGACCGGTAATGTGCATGTTTGTAGGATTTTTTAAACACCGTTCTGTCGAATTTCAAAATCAGTCTTACTTAGTTCAAAGACAGTAACTTAGCCTCAAGTTCCAATTCTCCTGGTCCATTGTTGAGCTACTGAGTTGGGTGTGTTTTTTACAGACCTTAAAAAGAGCAGATTCTGAAATTGTTATGTTTTTATATACGACCGCATACCTTTTTGTCGATTGACCGATTATTGTTATTTTGTATTGGGTGGCCCAATTGATTTTTTATTGAGTTTCAATGGTTATAATATTGATATATTTTACTAAGTATGGGCTATGTACCAGCCTTGTATTTAATGTTGAGTTAGTGCTAGTCTGAAATAAAGAATTAAATTGGATTAAATTAATGTAAGTTACTTGTGTACATTTATATAACTTGTGGTTGTAGAGTTAAAATGTTTTACAGTAACGTAACGAGGCTCATCCCATATTCTAGAATGAATCGAAACTCAAGTGTTTTTATGAAAAGAATTATCGAATACCTATGCACATATTTCCCTATTCTGTCATTTTGCATCTATAGGTTAAAACTAAAAATCTCCGTAACCTGTTCTTGGGTTAAAAAACTAAAGATGTGAAAAAATATTAATTAAAATAGTAAAGGCTTGACAAAGTGGTGATAAGTATTTAGTGCGCAGTTGGAAATGAATCATAATTCGTAATCAAACAGCTAACACCGGCATGTGACCATAATTAATCAGCTTACCTTAAGATGAAACAATCATCATCATCATCCACAGCCTGACTTCACCCATTGTTGGGTATAGGCCTCCCCTAAGTGTGTGCCATCCACCACGATCCTGCGCTAGTCTCGCCCATTTATGGCCCGCGACCTTTACGATGTCGTCCAGCCATCTCGTTGCTGGACGTCCTACCCTTCTATACCCGCTCCTCGGCCACCATAGACGAACGAAGGTTCATGACGTTGGTATTAGAGTTATGGAGCTCAAATGGTCTTGGGCGGGACAGATGAAACAGGGCAGTGACGGATGAAACAATAGATTAATTTAATTACAGAAAATATGGTATATATTGAACAGAGATGACAATATGGCACAACAAAAAAAATTACTTAAAACTGTAAAGCTTTTGTTCTGCAGATCGTTATTATTTTCAACGTGACAAGTTCTCTGGATGACACAACGCATCCGCAATAAACAATCATAATACTCATTAGAAGATGAACAATGACTCGAAAACTGAATTTAAAACAAACAAATCGTCTATGAGTGTACACAGGCAATGCTGGTGATGATAAAATGATCAAAATGTACTTAAATTCTTGTAATTTTTAGTATATTTTGGTCGCATTACGATCAAAAGAACCAAGGTCACCTTTTAGTTACGTCAAACGTTGCACATACAAACATACATCGATATAATATCGAAACTAGAATTTAATTACGGTAATTCACCTTGAGATCTCACATCTTTACTAGTAGAAGCGAGTAAAGATCGAGACACGATTGTTTCATAGTAAGAGCTGTCAATGTCAAGTTCAATGCTAACACACACGTGTATAATCGATGTGTGCGTCAGATGACATTAACACGTCCGAATTTATCTCTAAAGTCACGTAATCAAAAATTTTATCATTTTAAACACTTAACGGGGGCTGGAGGGTTTAATATAATTTTAGCTGCTATAATTTTTATCGTGTTTCGTCAACAGAGTTCAATAATATTTTTATAGCGCAAACGAGTTTCAGAATGAAACTTCATTAGAGGCTAACGAGTTGTATTCAAGTTGACCCGACTTTCAGCTCGTCCAAATAACACGACCGTTTGCCCTCCAAAATACCGAAATAGCGAACCTGTAAAGAGTTTGTTTGCACTTTTGAAAAGTGTTCCGTCGTTTTAAAAATATTACATTATCTAAACTACTGTTTGTTATTGTTCCGCTTTTAAATTGGAAAGAACACGGAACCTATTACAAATACATTTCTAAATAAAGAAACAAATTTTAATCACCGACCAGCGGGGCTATTTTAAACCGTCGGAAAGCTATCGGATCTATCCGACAGTTTTATTCGGATTCGATTTCGAATCAGGGAACACTATTTTCTAAACTATCAACCTCTGAATCCGTGTCGGAAAAGTATCCGAGCTTTATGCTCAGTCCGAAATAATTTAAACATAGCGATTTGGATTAGAAATCAAATCCGAAAAAAAATGTCGGACCGCTCCGACAGCTTTCCAACGTTTTAAAATAGCCCTACAGTACGACCAACGTTACGCAAACGTTTAAAATAAACCAAATCACCTGCTTTCTTTGCTATACATAGGTAAATCATTATTATAAAAATCCCGTATTATCCGTGATAAATCCCGTATTTATAATAATGATTGGAATAAATCACGAAAGTTTTTAGTTAATCGCATACATTTTTTTCACCCACGATTGAATATGATTACAGAACTCTAAGAACAAGCTGCACAAATACATGACGTATTAATCAATTGAGCTTGACATTCATCTGACGTTTATGTCAACGAATACTAAATAATACTGCTCCTGTCACCAGTTTAAAATGAACTAGCTGACCACTCCGCAGCTAAAAAAGTCGCCTATGTTACTCAGGGATCATGTAGCATTCTAATAGTGAAATAATTTTGGAAATCAGACCTATAGACGACCTCCGTGGCGCAGTGGGCGTATAGCCGGCTGTGACGCAGGAGGTAGCGGGTTCGATTCCCGCTCCGGGACAAATGTTTGCATGATGCACAAATATTTTTTCCGGGTTAGGATGTTTTTCTATATATCATAAGTATGTATTTACAAAAAAAAAAGTATATAAGTATTCTATCAGTTATCTGGTTCCTATAGTACAAGCTCTGCTTAGTTTGGGGCTAAATAGCGCTGTGTGAAATGTCCACCAATATTTATTTATTTATTTATTTTATAGTTTTTGAGTTTATTCGTTACAAACAAAAATACAAATCTTTCCTCTTTTAAATATTAGTATCTATAGTAAATTAGAGCTGTTTGTTTTAAGTCATAAAGACGTTACGTGTTGTTTACTAGATAAATAATAGGTGGAAAATTCTTCACGGATATACATTATTTATACATATATTTTAAACCTGTTTGTTGTCCTACTGCTTGGTAAAGGTCAATTGCCTCCATTTCTCTCGATCTACAGCCAATTCTACTCATTTCCTGTCAATGAGATCCAGGTCATCGCGCCAGATTTTTTTCGGGCGAGCGCGTCGTCCTCTCCCCTATACGGGTATAATATCCTGTGATATCTTAAATCAAGGATAATAATCTAAATTATTATAATAATAAACGCCTTAGCGGCTTAGTGGATGTACCCCGACATGCAGTTTGCCGATCCCGGCGGTGCTATGGGATACCAACGAATTTTCTATTTTAAAATGTAGGTATGTGCGTATTTACACCTGGTCAAACGATGATGACCGGGATGCAGTCAATCAAACAAACATTTATTTATTTATAAGGCTTAGACACTTCTAAAAATTCTACTTTAATGGGTTTAGGGTTTAACTTATTTCTACCACAAATTATTAAAGACAAGTAAAAAAACAAAATTATCGAATTAGCATTATTAGCGTACTGATAAGCAGAGATAGGCTTGCAACCTGTCACATGAATGCTCAACTTCTATGCAAAAAGTAGATATGAACCAAACGTGTTTGGACTTGCCTTTAACTACCCGCTTTTGGGATATCTTCACGGTTTGAGTAAGAGATCCGAGAATGTCCGTCATCATGGGGATTAATATAGTCTTGGGGTTAATTATTATTGATAACTTTGAATTAACTCGAGATGGAACCAGGAATGCAGTGGGATGAGAAGGGCTGGCGATGATGATATAATTTAACCCATCAAGGGACGGAAAGCTTTCGACGACCTCCGTGGCGCAGTGGGCGAACAGCCGGCTGAGACGCAGGTGGTAGTCGGTTCGATTCTCCCCGCGGAACAAATGTTTGCATGATCTACAGATATTTGTTCCGGGTCTGGTTGTTTTTCTATGTATTATAAGTATGTATTGTCAAAAAAAAAGTATATAAGTATTCCATCAGTTATCTGGTTTAAGAATCACGCCAATAGATGTTTGTAAGGTTGCGTGGCCTGAGCGATTACTAGGTTTTAAAGATGGACACGGCTTCTCTAAGAACTAATACCTACTAACTATAAACTCTATTTTCTGGCACTAACTCTTTCTCCACACTACACAAAGGTTAGCTGGAAGAAAATGCTAATTAGCATTAAGTTCACCTATGTATTATTTTTTTAGTGCATTATAGATTTTTCTATTCTAATACTTGCATGCAAAAAAATATAACTATAAAAAAGCAACGCCATACCCATATGTACGTAGTACTGTGCGGGCATCCGTGATATCTTCATTTTTAAATGGTTCCAACGGAAGATCAGCGTTGTGCCAAAAGCACAACAAATGAATATGTTCTCTTGTGTGTACCTTACTTGTGTGCTGTGTGTGTTTTCTACCGTCACAAATAAATGTTTTTTCTTTCTTTTCTTTCTTTCTTTCATAACACAAGTCGTAATCTTAGTTACGCAACCGACCAAAGATCATAAAACTAACCTAGGGCACTTTACGTAAGCCGATATCAATGGTAAGCAACAGAAATGCATTTGCTATTGGTACAGACAACACAAAAGACAAAGATCTATCATCATCGTATCAGCCCTTGGACGTCCACTCCTCCATAGGTATTGGCCTCTGAGGCCGATGCAGCTTAATCGAACTTTTGGCGAGCGCAGAGGGTGCTCAGCCCAGTAAGTATTTATGAGGCAACCAAGTGCAAGGGCACTACTTAGATACGAACCTCGGCTTGGGCCGTTGCCAGGGGAGGGATAGGATAGAAACACCCAGGTACATATCTGTACCTTGTGTAGGCGGCAACTGAAGGGACTCTTCGATCTTGCCGGCAAGGTCGGTGTAACTGTGATCACATCGGGGGATCTGCGACGAGCTCTTTTACACTCAACCTTCTCCTACACCACCAAGCGTTCAATGGAGAGCTCCCCGAGCCGCGACACGTCTCCTAACTTTAAAGAAGGAAGAGAACGTATCCAGGTAGGTACTTAATTATATGAAAAACTTTTTAAATCTACAATTTCAGCTGACTGTACGCCTTGAGTCACCTCCAAGTATAGCTTGTTATCAGCTGATAACAGTAATCGGTGAAAGCAGATAAACAGTGCTATACAATCTAATTGATAAGAGGATTACGCAAAGGTGATGAAAGTCGAAGGTATCTAATGTACTTGAACAATGCATAGGTATCGAATTATGACTATAGCGACTGTATATTGGAGAATAAATGAAAATTCTTTATTTTAATCACACCATTCTCTTAATATACCATGGCTGAATGTTCTCGCAATGTCTTCAATAGAGCTGAATGGAGACGCAACACTAGATCCGCTATTCAAGAGCCAATACCTGACATATCCACGACCACGACCTGCCAAGAGTGGCCGACTAAGAAGGCCAACAACAAGGACGTTTATTTGGAGAAAATAAGGTCGTAGCTGTCACTCACGTATATATGATAAATTTTAAGGTAAGAACGTAAGTGCTTACATAACACGACCTCCATGGTGCAGTGGGCAAATAGCCGGCTGAGACGCAGGAGATAGCGGGTTCGATTCCCGCCGCGGAACAAATGTTTGCATAATCTACAGATATTTGTTCCTGGTCTGGTTGTTTCTCTATATATTATAAGTATGTGTTTACAAAAAAAAATGTATATAAGTATTCTATCAGTTATCTGGTTCCCATAGTACAAGCTCTGCTTAGTTTGGGGCTAGATAGCGCTGTGTGAAATGTCCAGCAATATTAATTTATTTATTATTTATTATAACAACTCTGACGTCGGTCGTTTTGGTCGCATGATCACCTCTCGTAGATGTTAGAGACCAATGTTAATGATGAAGTACACTTTAAAGGTGTTAAATACAAAAAAATTAAATAACATAATATGTGATCTTCTAAACAACCATAATATCGACAGGATTTTTGTGGTCACAAATTTCTAAGACATAATTGCTTATTAAAATCGCTGTAATGTTAATTTCTAATGATTCTGTCAGCAGCCACTGACACATTTGGTAGAATACAATCAGTGTAGTTGTTAAGGCTAAGTTCATATGAACGCGCGGTACCGCGCAGAACTACTAACCGCGCGTTACAAGATCAAACTAAATAGTGTGTATCGTCTACATTACCGCGCGCTACCGTAGCGTACCGCGCGGTCATATGAACTTGGCCTAAGTGCGAAAATCTTATGCGTTGGTGTTACTTTGAGGCCACGAAATTGCTTAGACAAATTATCCAATAGAATCGCTTGAATCCCTATCTCCAGTGATCCTATTAGCTGTAAGAAGACAATTGGTAGAATACAATCAGTTGCTAAGTGCAGAAACCCTACGCGGCCGGGTATGGTGGCGTGACTGTGACGTCACTCGGCCTTGTCTCGCTGGCTGCACCGCCACCTGACTTTATTATTTACTCATCTGATCCTGAACTCTATGGCTAATAGTAATAAGGCTCCAGATTTCATCGAATAATGTGACGCGTTGATACAGAAGGCCAATTTCCGTTATCAAAGCCTAGTCGAATTCATGTTTCGATCTCGATGCCTGTCAACGCAACGATAGCTGAAAGACTATAACTGTCTCAATAGATCATAATGCGACTAAAGCGTGAGTGAAATGAAAATTGTAAGAATGAAGATGTGATCATTAACGCAATACCTCATAATTGCAATACAAAAGACTTCTGATCCAACCATTAGTTCAAGACTGAAACTATTTTTGTTCCATACGAAGATTATCTTATGACATAAATTTTTACCAAAATTGTAGATTCGTGACATAAATAGTACCTATATATGTAGGTATGTCTTGTGTTCACTATTTAATAAAGTTTATTAATAAAGTTTCACTATTTTTCATAAACAAAAAGAGTATACCTACTTAATTTAAATTTTTCCGGAATTTTCGATAAAGGTAAGTACACGTCGAATACAATTTTCTTACAATCAAGCTGATTGATAACATCGAGGTAATTGAATCAAGAAAATTGACAAGCAATCATTGGATCGATACACCTTTGCGGCGATTTGCATGGGCGTATCGGGTTCCGCCCAGTGATGCATCGCCCTTTATCGATACTTTTTAAAACGTGAGTTCCACTATCGATAGTTTCAAATCTTTTCATCGATAGCTCCAACACATTTATCGATGATTACAAAAAGGAAACCGTTAGTTTAAACACTTTTAACGATAGTTTGAAAACTTTTATCAATATATTTTCATTAAATGAAATTTAACTACGGTTTGAATTTGGTTACTAAAATATTGTTTAGTCTAGAATTTCTGATAGATTAGGAAACGACTCATAAAAACAGTTTTTTTTCAAACCTACAAATTTGTCTACTCATGTACACCTATGACTATTCTACTTGTCTAACCAGATAAAATTAACACAACGTTGAAAATTAAAACTGATTTTAACAAAAAACTTCTAGTTCAGAATTGCAATTTGCATTTAGTTCTTATAAGGCACGTTCTTAAGTTTATTTACTGAACACTTTAAAATTCCTTTTGAAAAAAGATGCTTTGAATTTTATATTTTAATAAAATTTGAAATACAACCCGTTGATAAACAGCTTCAAAAGCAGTAAATTTTATTAGCTTTAAACCTTCATAATGTTCCTAGTACAGCTATTAAAGCACACTACATCACTAGCCACACGAACACGAGACAGACTACCGTACCTGATCGTATAATATATATATTGTATATGTAGACTCTGCCAATCCAGACCGTTTGGCGACCGCGAGGCTTCCTTCCATTAAATTTCTACTCAAATGTTGTAGAATTTATTCTATAAGCTCATTTTACGCTTTTAAGCATTATTTGGAAAATTAGATATACGTTTTTGGATGAGAGGATATGTAGTTTATGAATGTAGAAGATATGTTCTCAACGACCTTGACGATGGCGGCACGGCAGAGTAGATCAAAATATTTCTTTTTCATAAAATTAGCAAGAGGATTTATTTTTCACTATCTCAAATCACAGCTTATCCTAAAAGTCTTCTATCTTCGTGAAATCATCGTATTTACTATTAACCATCAAACACCATTTTCCGAAATGTTTTCTTATAACGTCTGTGCTTTTAAGATATGCTTTTAAGATAATATATCGTATAATATATCGTGTTCTATACTATATACCAACAAACAAACGATTATTATGATTACTAACGACAAAATATAATCGTAGTTAGTAATCAGTAGTTAGATTACATTTGACGATTCCCGATTCCCGATTCCCGCCATTCCATGCAAACCACACCGTCAACTATCGACTGGTGTAAAGGAGATTTTTAAGTGAATTTATTTAAGTTACAGATATTCATACAGAAATCTATAACGGTGAATTTTTAACACTTCAAAAAAGAATTCAAAAAAGGGAAAGGTTCTTAATACGCCAGCTTTTTTTTTTTAATTTTATAAATATGTGACCACGTTGTCCCATTCCAATAATTATTTTTATTGTAAAAAAGGGGGTATCTAAGGGGTGTTGTGTGGGACCCACACAAATTTGGTAAAGATCTGATGATGAGATCTATGAGAAAATCATCAAATTCTTAAATTTGTAAGGGCGTCTGCATGACACAATGGGCGAATAATTATTTACCATGTTGTCCGATTTCGATGGTTATATTTTTGCTAAAAAGTTACTTGTTAACTAGTTATGTGTAAGTTAATATGTATGTTAAAGATATTCTGTGGCGTGTTTACTAGACCGCGCGGCGACCGATGCTTTCAGAAACAAAGTCACTGAGAGGTTTATATCACGGAGCGTTCCAGTTTCTTCAGAACATGCAAACATTGAGGCAAGTGTTATAAACAGATATAAATTACTGCATTTTGTTGTTGTGAATCATCAGTGTATAACATTCTCATTGATTAAGTAGATTCCAAGTTTGCACATTCGCGCCTCGCAAGTAAGACAAGAGACGATATTTTTCATCATAACTCTAAAGCTATACATATATACATAACAAAATAAAGAACTGTATGGGAATGTGCAAATTGAGCACTTTTATATCATTTGATTTGACCCAGTTGACCTAGTAACCCTACTTAGAAATAACTATAATAAGTGCAAAGAGTTGACGTGAATGGGAAGCGTTCTCCGGGGTCTCTGGTTAAAATGGGTGTACCACAGGGATCAATTCTGGGACCATTTTTGTTTTTAGTATATATTAATGATCTTCCCCATCTAGTACGGGACGATCATGAGGTTGTATTGTTTGCAGATGACACGTCACTTTTATTTAAATTAAAGCGACGACAAACCGATTTTGACGATGTAAACAATGCAATCTCTAAGGTGGTAAAATGGTTCAATGTAAACAATCTACTTCTAAATGAAAAGAAAACAAAATGTATTAGATTTATACTACCTAATGTTACACAAGTTAAAGCAGACATAAAAATCAAAGACGAGGAGTTGGCTCTTGTGGACACCACCGTATTCTTAGGTATAACCCTAGATAATAAGCTTCAATGGGGCCCTCACATTGATGGGTTGTCGAAGAGACTTAGTTCTGCGGCATACGCAGTCAAAAAGATCCGTCTTTTTACAGACGTAGACACAGCTAGACTAGTTTACTTCAGCTACTTCCACAGCATTATGTCATACGGTATACTGCTGTGGGGGAGTGCTGCAGATATAAACACCGTTTTTGTGCTGCAGAAGAGGGCTGTTCGTGCAATTTATAATATGGGCCCCAGAGAATCATTACGCAATAAGTTTAAAGAAATAGATATTATGACATTCCCTTGTCAATACATCTATGAAAATCTAATGTATGTTCACAAAAATATTAATTTGTTTAAGAAAAATAGCGATAATCATAATTTTAATACTAGAAATAAAGATAAACTCGCTGTTGCCACATGTAGACTCCATAAAGTTAGTAAATCGTTTAAAGGGCAAGGTGTGCGCTTTTATAACAAACTCCCAAGGGATGTACAAAAATTGACAATTAACAAATTTAAAAACGTAATTAAACAAAATCTTTATAAAAGAGCCTACTATAAAATATCAGATTATTTAGATGATAGAGAAGCTTGGGATTGAAACTGCCCCAACTCGTTCAAAATGTTACAATTTAGACGTAATTTCTTTTCTGTATTATGTACCTATTGTAAAAGGATCATTAAAAAAAAACAACCAGCCTGGTTTTCTTGCCTTTCTTTCCTGGCTTGGTCGCGAAGGAACAGGCAGTAAAATTGACGTTTCAAAGTGATCCTTGTGATTTTAATGAATAAAATATTTGACTTTGACTCCCACTATTTTGGCTTCTTTGGCAATGAAAATGAAAATATTTTTATCAGTTGATAATTTTAAGATAATAGATTCTTAGTTGCTGAGGTAATGAGCTGTGACAGACGGACGGAAAAGTGGACAAAAGCGCACTTAAAAATTCTTTTTTTTAGCATTTCGGTCCAGAACCCTAAAAAGTTACAAATCCATGAATACGGGAGTTAAGATTGCACCTAACCACTTATATATACACCATACAGAGTTTTCGTTAAAGATGCAGAAATTGGCGTAGATACAACTTACTGGTACACTTAGCTTTGACCGTTCGAGAGCATAAACTCACAACGGGCGAGCTAAAGCTTAGATAAACCTGTTAAAACACATATTAACTCGTGCGAATGTTGCCAATTCGATACAGCCCGTGACCGCGATGCAAGGAGCTGGCAACAAAGGCATGCTGGTAACTTAGCCTGTCTCACGGTGCGCGGAGTTGGCTGCAGTAGCTGATATTTTCTTATGCCAATACTGCCGCCGCGCCGAGGTAATTATTTTAATAAGTTTTATAGACTTTAATTTCATTAATAATCTTTCGAGGTCAGGTCGTGGGGGGTTACTATCTATGCACAGTGTGCGTCTAGCAACAGAACGCAGTTTCAGTGCAGGTTCGCAGGTGGGGGTTCATGGATACTAGCCTAACGCAATGCGATTGTGTCGATCCTGCACAGTCGATGAAACACCTGCTATTGTGCTCCTAATGCCCGAACAAGTGCACGATGGAACATTTGAAAACTCTTCTCCTGACGCCATCAATATGGCCAAGTACCTATCACCTATATACATAACACCTATAAGCATAACCATTGACACGCTTAGAAGAAGAATAATCTTTGAAAGTTCTGGAGTTCCCCCTCTCTCACTAAACTAAAAGTAGTTTTTTCGTTAGCATTCTCCATCAAGGTTGCGATGGGGAATGCTCATCTTCAGCAGTGAACTGACATTTTATGTTTATATGTTCACTTTGAACATTTCTATACCAAGATCAAAAAATCAGAATAAATCTACCTGACCTAAAATAAATTGCAAAATGACCCGATTCAACGAGCGTTATTACGATCAAAAACACCCTTATTTTAAAAATACGTCAGTGAACCTGAAGGACAATGGGGACTTTCATCTTTCGCCGTTATTATATCATTACAATATACAGCAGGTAGAAAAATCCACATAATTCCTTCCAATTTTATATACGGGAGTAAACACCCACATGTTTCCCCCTTTGCCCCCTTCTGCCCTTTGTTGCCCTTTGACTCAGCTCAATTATTTCTGCCCACTCACCTGAGATAAGTAATTTGATTTTTTGCAATTATTTATTATTAGATAACATTAACTTTGAATGGGTCTAGTATTTTATCCAACCATCCTCGGATGATTGACAGCGGAAGTCCGTTCTTGCTACTCGCTTACCTATGTACATATTCTTTCTCTTCTTGTATGTTACCTGTGTTTTTTTATATCTATGTTTTATACTTTGTAGTCTTTCCTGTATGTGTCAAATAACCATATTTTCTTACCTTATTTTACATTTTTTAGTGTACTCTAAAATGTCTCCAACTTGGTCAAAATACGTTCAACTTAAGAACTGTCCCAATCACATCCAATCCATCTGTACCTCTTACGAGCTTCAGATTCTTTCTCTCTTTTCTTCCTCAAATGGCAAACAGAGAGATAATACTTAGAACATAGGGTTTTTATAACGGATTTTTTATAGTTTGTATTCTTTGCGAGTAGCGTGCGATTTATTGATTTGGCCGGTGTTAAAACAATGTTACATATTCTGATGGACGGCTGCATCGCATGCTTTCGGCTGTGGTGCGAAACTATACAATTTATGACGAGAAATGATGAACACTCATTTTCGCTTGTTACGTTTTGTTTTACACAATTTGTAGATTGTAAGATTATTTATAACTAGATGACCCGCCCTACTTCTCACGGATTAAAAAAAATATATAGAGCTAGTGTAGCTATCTACCGATGAAATAATTTTCAGAATCCATTCAGTAGTTTTAGGTATTAGAAACAAACATACAAACTTGAACGTTTTAAAAAAAATTTTTCAAGCAACCCATAAAATATCAATGGAACAGCCTGCATAAAACCTGTCAAACAGACTAAGCGGTATCGTCGCAAAAGCACCGCCAATTTAAGTTAAAAATTGTTCATTAGAAATGTATCGATTTCCTCCTCTATACCACCCACCCATCTCTAAAATCAATTAATACGATTCCGATTATGTGTTTGAAATTAATGTCAAACATAACAAAACAGGTTGTACAAATGTAATTCATTTTCGACATATTACATGCATAGCAATGTTCACAGACTGAGTTTGTTTAAAAACAGTTTTCGTAAAAATGTGCAAATTGCTGGTTGCCGCTGTCGAACTTTGTTTTAAATTAAACGAGTATTAAAATAAAATTGCACAAAACGTTTAATTTTTTAATCAAGTATTTAAACGTAATGTAGAAAGTTGGGAACTATTGTTTCGGAATTGTTGCTCGTACTACAAGTTTTTTGTAAAAGTTGTTCAGTTTTTGTAGTGTAACACTTGAAAATATATTGTGTATTCTGAGTTTTGACAGCTTAATAAGTCCATACTAATCCATAGTATCCCACCACTGACCACCTCCATACCCTAAACAAAGTTTTAGAAAAATGTCTAGAATTCAACATCCCCATAAACAGCCTTTGTTGACTAATATACAAAAGCTTTTGACACACTCATCCATATTCCCGGCCATAAATAATCTAAAAACATTTAAAAGCACAGCACAGCCACCATCAAGCTAGATAATTGCGGTACATCTTTTATTATCGAGAAAGGAGTAAAAAGGTTAACAGGTACAGGAGGTAGGTAAAACCTCCGAGCTTATGGTTGAGTAAGTTAATATATTATATGGTGTGCCCTGGCCATCTGACGATGATGTCTGAAAGAAAATTCAGACTGCTAAACAAGTACTGCAGGATTTTGCTTTTTGTTCACTACTACCAACCTAAGGAGCAACGGGTAATAAAAATAATGAACAGAAAAACAAAATCTTTTCACTGTGCGATTGGTAGACATGGGACAGGAAAACGTTGTGAAACCACTGAAATCCTAAGAGGAATTAAATTGTATATTTTTTTTTTGTAACGTTATACTGTGACTTATTTTTGGTAAATTACAAATTACAAAAATCTAAAGAAAGACAATAATTTGGACGAGCTTATTTTAGGTCGCCGAAGAGCTAGAGGCATATTTTAGAAGTTTTGGTACCGCTTCTCGTTTATTTAAAGGTGTCAAGAACCCGCACCTTCAGCTTCTAATAAAAAAAATCCAAAATATCATAATCTATACTTATAAAATGCTTTGTCCTGAATGACTGACTGACGGATCAACGCACAGCCTAAACCGCTGATCGTAGAGACCTGAAACTTGGAGAGTGTGTTCTTTGTATGATGTAGGCATCCGATAAGAAAGAATCTTCCGAAATTCTACCGCTAAGGGGGTGAAAAAGGGGGGTTAAGTTTGTATGGGATACCGTGATTCCTTGGTCCAATCTACTTCAAATTTAGCATATTTTTTTTTACAAAATTGATGGCAGACGTTTTGTATTTTATTGAAATTTATCCCCTAACAGGGTTAAAAAGGGGCAGAATGTTATTTTGTCGGTGATTTGCTTCGATGTTGATATCAGTACTCTTTAGTGCTTTTGATATAAATTACATTTTATTTTGACACATGTTTGAAAACTCAATCAGATTTTAATCAAAAAAGGTTGAACTCACTTAAAAACATAAGCAAATACTCTTTAAAATTGGAATGTCTCGAAAGTTACCGTACTTATATAATATACTCGTATATTAGTACCTCATTTGAAGGGTTCTAAGCTTAAAGAGGTTATGCACTTCTAGGACACGGCCTCTCCAGGGATGTAGAGTTCGAAATTTGAGATGGTAAGGACTAGAACATTTTGGTCAGAAGAAAATAGTTTTCTTTTCGTTTGTCTTAGAAGTTTAATTTAGTGTGTATTGTTTTTCGCAATTTTTTACATTACACTAAATGTGAAAGTTTGGATGTTTGTTTATTTGTTTGTTTGTTACTCAATCACGACATAACGGCGGAATCGATTTCGATAAAATTTGGTATATACGTAGATTATAACCTGGATTACCAAATAGGCTACTTTTTATCCCATAAATCAGTTCCCATAGAATAAAAACCTTAACACATCCAGCCTACTAAAAATGAAAGCGCGTAGGAATCTACACCTTGCTACCCTTTTGTTTGGGATCATAAAAAATAAAAAACCTGAATACCTTTTCCAAAAATTAAAATGGGTACAAGAGTATTCACGACACATTAAAAGGGAATGCGCTCACGTTTTCGTAACACCGAGACACAGGCTGGTAACTTTCCGTGGTTCTTTTAGATTTGCTGCGTCTCGGTGTTGGAACGACCTTCCCCCACCACTCCGTGCTCTAAAAACGATACATACTTTTAGAAAAACATATAGAAGACTACTTCTATCTTCCCAGCTTATAGTTCAGTAGGTACTTACCACAATGACGCGCACGAGCTACGAAGGGAGCTTCGGAACTTTTCTACTTTCTCCTCTCCATAAGGGTCCATTCTCCTCTCCTCTCTTTTTTAAGTTAATAATTTTTATATGTATAATGAGTTTCATGGTTTACAATACAATTCTCACTTGTACATAACATAACCTCCATATTTATCCTGCTGTGTCATTCAGTCAATATGACAGACAGCACCATAGATTCAAGTGAGTTCACAGATATAATAGAGTATACGTCAAAGTTATTACGCGGCAAATTCAAACTAAATGAAGTGTCACGCACTTCGTTTACATATGTACGTATATGTAACATTATATTGTGTTTGTATGTCAAGTAGGTATTTGTGAGTAGAATTGTTATTACTGCTTATTGTTATTAGTGTATTTTCATGTAGGTATTTGTTATTAGTATTGTTGTTATAATATATAATATAAATATAAATATTGCTGGACATTTCACACAGCGCTATCTAGCTCCAAACTAAGCAGAGCTTGTACTATGGGAACCAGATAACTGATAGAATACTTGTATACTTTTTTTTTGTTAATACATACTTATAATATATATAAAAACATCCATCATCATATCGCTTATTCATTTTATTATTATTTTTAGTATTATGATTTTTAAATTTGTGACGTCACCCTACATAAGGCCTTGCCTGAAAACCAGCGCTGCTTTGCACAAAGGAGCTTAAAGCTGAGGCAGGACCTGTTAGGCCATGCGTGGCACGGAGCGGGACTTGTTAGTACACCTACCTACTGGCTGGGTAAGTACCTGTGTTCTACCCATGTTATAATATCTACTGTATTTTTCCTGTCTACTATTTTGTTTGTGATCCGTTCTGTGTTTCTTTGTGTGTGTCAAATAAATATATTCTATTCTATTCTATTCTAAAAAATGGGGTGTCAAGTCAAGTTGCAATAGCGAGTTTAGCTTTATTTCTAGATTACCTACTTAAAACCAAAAATAAAAGTATATAAGTATTCTATCAGTTATCTGGTTCCCATAGTACAAGTTCTGCTTAGTTTGGGACTAGATACCGCTGTGTGATATTTATTTTTATATTTACATTTAGAAGTGTAACGCGTACGAAGTCGCGGGCAACAGCTAGTAGAATATATAATACTTATATCTTTTTTTTTGTGTTTTCATTCATTCACACAATCAGTCGGTCCCAATATATGACGTCGGCCCCGTCTATAAAAGCCGTTAAGCCATGTCAGAGGCCTACTGTTGGCCTAAACACTCCGATGTCAAGTTGGCCACTAACTTATAAGAAGTAACATAATATTTAAAATGTTTTTGAAATAGACAAACTATATTCCAAGAGAAATTCGGTTTGCTTTAAACTAATGAATAAAGCATCGGTTTTCCGTACGCAAACAGCCCCGGTTCGATTCCCGTGCCAAGACAAATATTTGTATGAGCCAGATAAGTATTCGCCTCGGGTCTGGCTTGTGTTTGAACTATTGTCTTTGGCATTAGGATATCCTGATTTGGGATGGTTGGAGATCCCACTTTAGTCCGACGAAGAAAATTGAAAAGAATTGATTTTACATTTTTACTTTTGCATTAACGTCATTATTTAATTAAAAAAAAATTGCATCGCTGCAGGGGAATTAATGTACAGCTACACTCAGCTTTATATCGAAAGTTTCAAAAGACTTAGATACCAGGGGCCCAATTCTGCTAATTTATAAGAAAAACGATTATGGAGCCATTACATCATTTAACGATTATGATTGTTGTTCCTGTCATAAGCTGTCAAATTTTCAATGGCGTTGTCATAGCAACGGCGGTCATTTGTAAAAGATTGTATTAGTAGAATACCAAAAGGTATCTATAGTGGCCATTTTCCAACGATACCATTGTCATAGTGATGCAATTGGTTTAGTAGAATTGGGCACCAGATCGATGGTACGCCTCAAACACATAACATATAAAACTAGTGGTTCGCCCCGAACTGAGATCTCGTGAGTCTCACATAAAAACAAAAAAATATTATTTGTAATCTTTTGACTATAAAAATAGTGCCACAAAATGCATAACCAACTAACTTGACCTACAGTTTCATTCAAATTACAGGTAACGGGAGTAATTGATTACTCTTTTTTGGGGTAGAAATTGCAGTTATTCTGTATTCAGCCTTTTCTCTATATTTGTGTCACTAAAGCTACACGCATACCAATTTCAGCACTGTGGGGTCACTGGTGTACCCTGTGAAATTTTGTCGAAGTTCAGTTTTTATTATGGCAGAGTGAACAGTTACGAGAATATTAGACTAAAAATGTCTCCGATCTCCATGTCAGAGGGAAATCAGCAATACAAACAAAAAGAAAAAAAAAACCTGAACACGGGCGCCGTATGCCTATTGACGCAATTTGTAATGCGACTGAAAACTTATTCTATCTTATTCTCAATATATTGTGTAATTACTATAAATGATCATTATGTGTCATTATTTTGGAATTTAATTAAACTTCTCTCTGTTTGTCAGCATTACACAAAGGCTAACTGGAAGATCTAGTATCTATCTAGTATTAAGGTCGCTTGTGTACAGATTATTTTTATTTTGTGCAATAAAGAATTTTCATTCATTCATTAATAATTTTTTTCGTAATAATATTACACGTCATAATTTAAAGTGGTACCTCATATCGGTACATAATGTACACTCTGGATACAATATTAAAATAATCAAACAAATAAAAAAGTTATATTCAGTAACAAAAGAATAAAATTGGATATCAATATATAAATTACACAAATCAATATAAATAGTCATACAAAATTGGGTTTACATTAAGGTGATAGGCAATCTTCAAATGCGCTACTAGTTATAAGTTCACTATGTCTTAGACTTGAGGTAATGTTACTTTCGAGTGCAGTGTTTGTAACTACGAAGTGAAATTGCATTTCCGACTTTCATATCTGTCATTTTAAACTTACTCTTCGTCGCTACGAGGTTATACATGGTGCTACAGAATATAATGGTTAACCTGAAAGGGGTCCTAGTCCTCAATTACATGAACAACGTTAATTTTACTGTCTACGTCATTTTCGAAAATATATTATTAAACTTTTTTTAGTTCGTCAGGGATCACGCCAATACATTTCTGTATACACAATCAATGAATATTTAAATTATACACAATGACATTTATAGTTTAAAATTGAATCAAATTATTTAATTAATATGTGCTGGTATTATATTAAGTACTATTTCTTAGTTATTTTCTTGTTAATTTTAGGTGACATGTAATTTGCACGCCACTGTGGTTGAATATGGTGAAACCATTTAATTTTGTAACATCTGTTTAATTTTACCCATGTTTTTGGCAAATAAATAAATCTTTATCTTATCTTTATCTTTATGGTTTGGGTGGCTGACCGACTACGTATCCCAAACATTCCACTACTGGTTGAGCCAAGCAGTTGTGTCACGGGGAAATAAACGCAATATACATATCAAACTATCATACCATTCACGTTTCCGTTTCAAAAACAGCAGTTAAAGTTTACCTGAAACAAAAAAATAGACATTAGATTAGATTCAAAAATTCTTTATTACACTAATAAAATAGTACATAGGCGAACTTAATGCTGGTTAACATTTTCTTCCAGCTAACCTTTGTGCAGTGTAGATTAAGTGGTAGTGCCAGAAAATAGTCAAACAATGGAAAAAATGGTAATAATAATACTCATAAGACGACCTCCGTGGCGCAGTGGGCTAAAAGCCAGCTGAGATGCAGGAGGTAGTGGGTTCGATTCCCGCCGCGGAACAAATGTTTGCATGATCTACAGATATTTGTTTCGGGTCTGGATGTTTTTCTATATTATATTATAAGTATGTATGTATTTACAAAAAAGAAAAAAAAGTTTATAAGTGTTCATCAGTTATCTGGTTTCCATAGTACAAGCTCTGCTTAGTTTGGGGCTAGATAGCGCTGTGTGAATTGTCCTGCAATATTTATTTATTTATTTAATGCGTAAACGGAATACATAAATAATCCCACATAAATTGCTTAATTTTTTAACTAAGAACTTTAGAACTCTCATTTACTGCGCTAATAGCTGAGTCAGAGTTTTCAAATCAACAACAGGACGTCAACTGCTGAACATATTAAAATCAAATTATGTTTACTATCAACAAAAACAATTAGTGGTTCGCCCCGAACTGAGATCGCGCGAGTCTCCCACAAATCAATATTCATAATCTTTGACTAATAACATTTGCACCAAATGCATAAACATCTAACTTGACCTACAGTTTCATTCAAATTACAAGTAACGGGAGTTTATGTTAATTGGTTACTATTTTAAGGGGTAGAAATTGCAGTTATTCTGGATTTCAGACTTTTTCCTATATTTGTGTCACTAAAGCTACACGAATACCAAATTTCAGCACTGTGAATTTTGTCAAAGTTCAGTTTTTATCATGCTTATAACTCAAAGACTACAAAAATTAAACTAAAAATAAAAACGAGGTGGAAAAGTATTGATGAAGACCTTTCATTAGATTTGCCATTTGACCGTACTGTCCAGTTCAGTTTTTTCCCCTCTTGAACCTCGATATCTCAAGAATATGTATCCCGCCCCGCAGATTTTTAGCTCATTTGGTCACACCAGATTGTGTCATCACTACCAAATTTCACGATGATCGGATCAACACTTCGAAAGTTATCCTCGGAGAAACAAACATACATACATACACACTGTACATTCATATATACAATGCTGATTTTTCCAAGTTGATTTGAAGATCTCGCTTCGCTCGATCAATAAAAGCTATATTTAATTCTTTTAAAAAGTAATTTTCAGTATGAAACCTCTATTACATTTGTAAATCAACTCGAAGTAAAAAGCACTGCACAGCCCTACCGAAGTAACGTTACAGTAATGCGAGACACAGCCGCGCCGGGTAAAGTGCATCGCAAACATTTCATTGCCGCCTAACTCCGCGCAGGATAATAACCGCGCACACAGACACGGAAATGCAAATCGTGCAATCCGCGTCGGTGGTAATCAAGCCGTTCTTATCTGCATCCCGAATGCCCTGGCAAAATGGTGCCTGTGTAGATGCGTTTGAAGGTCACCAATACCGTCCAGGATACAAATATGACCTTGTAGAAAAACGTCTCGAAATGTAAATAATCCACAATAATATAGGTACCGAATGTAATATCTCGGATGCTTGAACATGATCGATGAAGTTAGTTGCCACTCGCGCCTAGCCTAAGAACTAGCTTGGTTACAATCTACAATCTATCTACAAAGATCAAGACTACAATCCGGGTATCTTTAAGGTAAGAGTGAATAAGTGTCTTCTAGATCTTCGTGCTTTATCTTAAACCATATCATCGCTTGCCATCAGGTGACATTGTGGTCAAACAAAGATCTACACGTGTTAAAAAAATTAAAAAGTATACTGAGCAAGCATGCCCGGGACAGTTTAGTCCCGAGCACTACAGCCGTATTTTCATTACAATGAATGCACATGTCTGATAACTTAATTTAGTGGCCAGTGTATTGGACAACTTGCGCGCATTATATTCATGCGGTCAAGCGTTTTTTGACCACTACCTCATCATGTGGTCGAAGCTGAAGCGAAACAAAATCCTATTTACGCTGCATTTAAAGATATTAAGATTCTCTTAAGAAAGCCTCTAGAGAGAAAAAAGTATTGTGGTATTTTGATAATAATGCTTCCTTTCGTAGATTTTTGCAATCTAGCGGTTTCAGCAAACGGAAATAATATCCAAGATGGCTGTAATCTTCCAAAGGTCATGAAGTTCAAAAGCTTAGTTAAATCCTCGTTTTGCTCAGCAACTCATTTGGAAATAACCCCTTTGTCTATCCGGTTAATGTAAATGAGATCTTAAAGACTCCCCTCGCCTTAGCTTACTTTTTCTCGGTACCGCAGAGGTTCAGGGTTCCGTCGACAAAAGTGAGACTTAAAACGCTGCATTATTATTATTTTTCGAAACGAATAATTTATCTAGTTCTATAGTTTAGCTTATATTAATACCATACTGCGTAGTGCTCCCCCTACTTTTCCGAGTCACGTGGATCCTGTGTCATCGCTCGGGAGTGCCTCTCAAATGCGTCTTTTTGAATGCTGTTCTCAAAATCTTTCCGAGTCACGTTTGAGTTTCGTTCCGGAATATGGAATCTTAAGAAAATATCTATGTTCATTTACCTACTTATTTACTAGGTATTGGCTATTATTACATGCAATTTCATTTATACACGAACACAGCATGCACATTGCAATTAGCATAATTAATCTGTATGTATGTTTGTTTGTCCGAGCATAACTTTCGAAGCGTTGATCCGATCATCGTGAAATTTGATACATAGGTAGGAAGTGATTGCACAATTTTGGATTGACTAAATGAGCTAAAAATATTGAGGGGTTGTTGAGATATAGGTGTTCAAGAGGGGTAAAAAAATGAAAATGAGACTATTTAGTCAAGTGGAACGTCATATTAAAGGTATTCATTAGTACATTTAGACTCTGTTTTTATTTTTAGTAAAGTCTTTATAGTTTTTGAGTTATTAGCCATAATAAAAACTGAATTTTGACAAAATTCACAGGGTACACCAGTGATCCCACAGTGCTGTAATTTGGTATGCGTGTAACTTAAGTGACACAAATATAGGCAAAAGTCTGAAATCTAGAATAACTGCAATTTGTACCCCAAAAAAGTATAACCACATAACATGAACTCCCGTTACCTCTAATTTGAATGAAACTGCAGGTCAAGTTCTTTGGTTATTTATTTCGTGGCACTATTTTGATAGTCAAAGATTACAAATAATATTTTTTTGTTTTAATCGGAGATTCCCGAGATCTCAGTTCGAGGCGAACCACTTGTATTTATATTATTTATTTTGAATCAGAGAAATCAACGTTATTAAATGTCTTCTTATGCAACAGCACAGAGTAAGTCCTGTAAAAGATTTACAGGTAAAATTGGTTATGAGGATAACGCGTAAATTAACCTCCACTCAACTATTATTTTCTGATTTCGACGATTAAATACAGTGACTTTAACAATCACAATCAGCACACACACACTTTTATAACTTTCAATGAATTTATGTAACTTTTCAATATTGACATCATGGAATAGGATGTAGAATCCTTAATGCTTAATGGGATGGCTTTAAAATTGGCATCCATCAAAATATTCTACAAAAATCTTAACTTTTCATCTAATTAACAATATTGAAGTAAAAATATGAGCATTTCTAGTCCTCAGCATGGCGCGAACAAATAATAAACTTGTTAAGTTCGACCTCTCAAAAATTACAAAAAATATGGCCCAGTTAGTTTTGTTCAACTTTAACAATTTTTAAAGCTAGTTATGAACACAAAATATGACCCATTCTACTGGAAGTCCACTGGGGTAAGTAATATAGTTTACGAAGGGTTTGGGGTCATTGAGTAAATTGTGCTGATGTCATTGGCGTGGCGACACGATCGCTGCTGTCAGCTATTTTATTTTTTTATGTTATCATTTCAAACTTATGTATTTATGTATGTAATTCATGTCTCTCTGTGTGTTGTAATTTTTAAATAATTTCTATTTATATTTCCTTTTTTGTAACCAATAAGTGTCAATGGCATGAAATAAACAATTTAATTTTATGTTATTATCATACTTTTCGTTTACGTAATAGGCGCTGTGGACGGAACAGTTGTACGCTAGCACGACTGACGCTTACCCCTATTTTTCTTTTTCTGTTATTTTCGCTCGAACTATATCGGCAACGGGAGCCGGCAATATTTATACAACTCCTTATTCCGTGTTTCTTGGATTTTCTTTCTTGGTATAACAATGACGCTTATTATTACAGACAGAGTGAACGCTGTAAAGTTCAATTACTAATATTAAACGGGTATTTATTGCGTATGTACTTTTTACACCCCTAGGGGTGTTATAAATTGATGGGACCGTAGTTTCTAAAAGAATGGACCGATTCTGAAGCGGTGTTTTAATAGAAAGCTAGATTAGCTGAGAATGTTTTACGCTATGTCAGCTTAAAGCCCCGACGCAAAAAGTCCTACTCATTTTTGCGTTTTTTTTTATATATTGTCGATTACGATCGATGAAATAGTAAATACGGTTAGTGTAGTATGTCGTACGTAACTCGTAATATGAACGTAAACTTTTCTCATTCTAAAGATCAAGTGTCTGTTTCTGTTTTTTATTAGATCTATGTATTTGCAGCAGCTGCCATCACTTCTATACGGTAGCAGAGTTATCAAGTCTTCCCGTAACCACGACTGTTGCAACTTGCAACAGAATCGAAACATCGAGATAAAATTATTAAAAAGGTACCTAACGCGATAAATAATGTGTAGGTACATAACATTATGACCCATACAATATGTACGACCCATAGGTACATAATATTTGTAGTTATCACAAAAGTTTGAAAAATACTACTGCTGTAAAGTTTGTCGACATGTTTGATTATAAGAAAATGTTTTAATCGTACTGATATGAACCGCTATGCTCAACCGATTTTGATGAAATAAGGTATACAAATAGATTGTGACCTGGATTGAGACATTATTTGCCTTTTAATGAATAACGACGCGTGCGAAGCCGCGTGTGGAAGCTACTGATCAATAAAACTATATTTCAACCTCAGCGAGGAGTAGCCGAATGTTTGCTTAATTTGCAAATATTTTTCCGCGACTGTATTTTGGACTTGTGGTACGTAATTACTACTTACGTATTAGAGAGGTGCACCGCGATGCCTTTCTGATCGGCGACGGCGACCGGTGTAAAATTCGTTGTCGGCGGGCGGCTGCGGCGTAATCAGCGTGAATGGTAAAAATTAGAAGAAACATTGAACTACCTACCTTAATTTTTGTGTATTTTTATTGTATTTTTAATTTTGTTGGTGTGCAATAAAGAGTATTCTATTGAAATCATGCGGCCAGCACCCAACCGCTCCCAGCAATCTTTATCAGGTATTTTCATCTAGGCGTACGTCTAGTACGTATTATAAAGGTACGTCGCGAAAGTGGTACTCGTTCCTGATATCCCACGAAAGAACAACTTAATATTTATATATATTGTATTTATCTCCCACTTTTCCAGTTCGCCAAAACCGTGTTCCGAGATTTTTTTTTATCTATACTATAGTATAGTATACAGTATATCTTAATATTGTTAACTTTACCGGTTGTATTCTGTTTTGTGTACCAAATTTAATAAATAAAAAAAATAAAAAAGGATTGTGTGGTTTTACGAAACCACGGTAAAAGTGAAACTTTTAGACATTTAACTAAAAATTTTCGTTGGCGCAAATGAGTAATAGTCTATACACTACACGGTCAGCTGATGCGAACTATAGGCGCCGCCATATTGGCCTCGGCTGCTCTGACGAGCGCCTTTCACTTTATCAATACTCCGCGGCCGACCGTCACGCGACATGCAACACACAGACGAAAAAGTTTGAGACGATGTAATATAAGTTTCACTTTAATAAAAAAAAATAACATACATACACCGAAGCACCCTGTAGTTATCTATGCTATAGTAGATATAGTTACTTATCTATGTTATTGTTATGTGTTATAGTTATCGGAAATGGTATTAATGAGCGTTCGCTGTTCCGCGGCTATTTCTTAGCTGTCCGCTTGGTAGGAGAAAGGTTTTATTACATTTGTTACTGTACACGGAAGCGAAACGTTAGGTAGTTTATTGTGATAAATTAGCTTTTTGGTTATAAGGTACAATTTATTAAAGCTTTCTTACTGTGTTTTGATATTTTTTTACAAATGTGCAATTTAAGAGATACTGTCCTTTAGAAGAAATACTTTGTTATTGGCGATGATTACCACTTAATAGGTGGGCCACATGTTTGTTTCAACTGCAGGTAAAAACCCTTCGTTCTCGTGAAATAGGTACGTTAAGAGTTATCTTTTAGATGGGGGTATGTGAAATTTCCAGCATTATTCATTTATTTAGTAGAGTAACCCGGGGAATAACTACCACCATACGTATATCTACCGCCAAGCAGCATTGCTGTGTTTCGGTTTAAAAGGGTATGGTTGCAGGTGAAATTACAGGCACATGAGGATGATGAACGCAGGTAGTGCATCGTAAGGCATGTTTCAAAGGAGCGTCACCTACAAGGCAATACTTTGTTATAAGATGGTTACCACTTAACATCAGGTGGGGCATAACATGTGACTTAGGGCATGCTTAACTTTCCAGCGATCTAAAGTAGAATCGATGTGATGAATATTATTATTTGATTCGTTATAGAAAACAACCACATAACAATAACGGTGCGTATTCAAATATAGACTAACGAATAAACATAAAAAACCCATAAATTTCACAAATCTCATACAGATAATTAAACTCATTGAGAATCTAGTTATAAATATTCATTAATAAATAAATAACCAAACTTACTACCAAAACAGGTTGTGTTTAACATCTGTATAGATAACGCTCGATTAATTAAATTATTTACGGTGAAGGGTTCAATCGGCACCCTTGCGCCGCAGCCGCGTAACTCAGAAAACCCAAAAATATTTAGTAGAGAAATCTCGCCTTAAAGGGTATCAAATGACGCTGCACAAAAAATATAGTCGTGTGAACAATAGGTCCAGTTGTAATTTATAGATCTAGATAAGGGTCAACCGGTCGTGCAGGTCCGTTTGTCACACCCCTGCGCCGTGAACGCTACGAGGATCGATCGACCCGCGTGACAACTCTAAGCTGATACACTACTTTAATTAACTAAATTACAATTTTAAATAGAAAATGGTTACAAATAGAACATTACAGCGGAAAGTGGTTAATTTATGTGCGAGTTGCTCTTTGATAAATCAACAGTGCGTAAATATAAAAAATAAGTAGGGCAGTGTTGATGTCGGTTATCTACGAATATATTAAGTTTAAATTACTGTGTTGCGTTTATCACGCTGTAGCGACAGCGGCTCGAGTACGATATGCGTTTAATTTTGATCAAATGCCTATCAAACTATCAAAATGCTACTCAAAACTATCGAATCCCAGTAAATTTATTAAGCTCGCAAACGATACATTTATTGAATCGTGAATTCGAGCTTCGTAAATCTTCTTTTTGTTCAAACAGTATTGGTTTGGTCAAACTAGCTTGCGTTGTATTTCATATTAAAAACTTTACCAAACCATAGAATAAAGCCATAAATACTGACTACGAAAAACCAACACAAACGTAATGTGTGCCATTACATAAAACAGGGATTCAGGGTATTATTTTAATCCTACCCTGATATTTCTTTCGTACATGTTTTGTCCATTGAAATGTTACCCTGTGGGAATCTAATTTACGTATTACATTATTGCCTCTAACCTTTTGTTTTTACGTGGCGCAGCGCCAGAAATTATATTCATACTGAAGATTTTTAATAACACAAGTATTGTTTGGTTCATTTATTAGAATTTTACTAATACGATACATAAATGCAAAGGAGTTTGAATTTTTTTTTATGGAGGCTGGCATAGTCCTCATTCCGCCACGTTTTTTCTTTGGTTGCGTCGTAGTCTTTGACAAAGAGCATTTTGCAATTTGTATGTCTATTTATCTCCTCTATGAACGAGACACTTTAGTTAGGACATTAAGCAATATTACATGTAGGTATGCTTTTTTCGTCTAATATGTCCCCAATCTAAAAATATCTAAGTTTAATAGAGCGATACACTCAGTAAAAATATGGCAGATCGGGTACTATGCCAATAGTTTTCAAACCCCTATGTTACATTCTATCAGTAAGCATTTGTTTTATTTTAAGATTACCTTCATTGTCATACAACACATACCTATTCAAGCCAGTATTGCAATCCAGCAGGGCAATGCAGTGTCTTGGAAATACTTCCGCCTGGTAATGATCTGGAGCAGCTAAACTATCTACAGATCGTTTACAACGGTCTAAAGACGGCTCTTCTTTTGTACTTTATTTTTAACTAGCTGCCGCCCACGGCTTCGCCCTTGTGGTTTGTCAATAAAAAGCCTATGTCTTAAACCAGGTCATAATCTATAACACCAAATTTCATCGAAGTCGGTATCGTTAAATTAAAAAACTTAACGGATAGTTTTTTTTAAATACTCGTATCGGTACTCGTATTTAACTTTTGTATTAAGTTACAACAAATAGATTTAGATTTCTTTTTCTTTTTTTTAGCAGTCTCTGGTGGAAAAGTAGCCAAAAAGTCCGATAAAAATTTAGTTATCGCCAAAAATTCAAAGCAGAATTTTCCACAGATTTGTAACTTCAAAATAGATGAGCATTCATCACACATACGCCAATGCAGTACAGATTTAACTATTCCTACAATGTCGGTAACAAATCTACGCTATTTCTATAGAGACCTTGACATTGGCCGAGCCACGTCACGCATCAGCGGTCACTCCCGCGCATGGTTAAATCATCATTATAAGTAAACCGCAATTTTTAAATCATATCCTACTAACAACTAACATATCCATCGTATCAAGGGCAAAAATATAACAACTCCTACTTATTATAAGTACGGGATTTATCACGTACCGTCTTATCGGTGTTTCGACCGACAATGTTTCGGTTGAACTCGTGAACCTTCATCAGGGTGAGTGCGATCCGCTCCGAATAACGTCTCGTCTCGCACCGATAAGACGGTACGTGATAAATCCCGTATTTATAATGATGAGTTGTCTTTATCGTAGCCGTCGGTATCAGGAACTACGAGTACGAGTAAATGGTATCACAAAACCAAAACAAATATTTGCAGACCATACAAATATTTGGATCACAATTATAATAGTACCTCCCCACAACAGTCTCCGTCCATTTCTCGCCCGCCACCGTTAAAGAGGTAATTAAAAAAGTTTAGGCAGTTTTTGATACGGATGCTATAAAAGAAGCCACAGGCAAACACAAGCGGTTGATACATTTAAACTTCAAAAAGGTATTCCACGAGTATTTTGGTAACTATTCTAGGCTATTTCCGTAGTGACCTTGACATTGGCTGCGTCACGCTTCGCCGGACGCTCCCGACTCCCGCGCATGACTAGATCATTCGCATGGTTGGAATCAATGAATCGTTTTAACTGTACTGTTTAAAGTAACAAACAGACAGAGCTACTTTCGAATTTATAATATTAATAGTAGAGTTCCTTGTGAAAGGGCTCGCCCGTGGAAGTACTACCATCATACCCATTTATGCCGCAAGCCGGCGAAATTACAGGCACATGAGGCAGAGCAGTGTAACGTAGACCACGTTTTTAAGGTGCGTGCGTGACCTATGAGGCAATACGACCTCCGTGGTGCAGTGGGCGAATAGCCGGCTGAGACGCAGGAGGTAGCGGGTTCGATTCCCGCCGCGGAACAAAATGTTTGCATGATCTACAGATATTTGTTCCAGGCCTGGATGTTTTTCTATATATTATAAGTATGTATTTACAAAACAAAAAGTATGTAAGTATTCTATCAGTTATCTGGTTCCCATAGTACAAGCTCTGCTTAGTTTGGGGCTAGATAGCGCTGTGTGAGATGTCCATTAATATTTATTTTATTTATTTATTTATTCCGGGTCTGGTTGTTTCTCTATATATTATAAGTATGTATTTACAAAAAAATGTATATAAGTATTATATCAGTTATTTGGTTCCCATAGTACAAGCTCTGCTTAGTTTGGGGCTAGATAGCGCTGTGTGAAATGTCCATTAATATTTATTTTATTTTATTTATTTATTTGTTCCGGGTCTGGGTGTTTCTCTATATATTATAAGTATGTATTTACAAAAAAAATGTATATAAGTATTATATCAGATATTTGGTTCCCATAGTGCAAGCTCTGCTTAGTTTGGGGCTAGATAGCGCGGTGTGAAATGTCCAGCAATATTTATTATTTCATTATTTATTAATACTTTGTTATATGCGATGGATATTACCCCTTTACATCAGGTGGGCCATAAGCTTGTGCCATCTCTAAGTGGCATAAAAAGGTATGGATTAAGAACTGAGTAGAAACATAAAATATCCACACACCATACTTACGAAGCCACCACAGTCGAAATTTCATCAAAATCGGTCAAGCCGCGAAAACGTAACAAAGAGATAGAGTTACATTCGATTTATAACATCAGAATGGGTTTTTGTCAGTAGTAAGATTGTTAAGTCATGTGTGCAGCAAACAAATTCTATCAGAACGGCCCATTAATGCCTAACACGTAAATATTCAAATAGCCCAAACTTCAAACCAAATTACACACAATGATTTAATAAATTACCAATTTATTTTGATGTTACACAAACATATTAATTGTACAATGTAGCGGCATGCCAAAAATCGATACGAACAGAGCATTACACAACCCAATTTAAACCCTATATCGTTAACATAAAGTCTGATTGTGGATAAACACTATCTCAGCTGGTTATTACATCGACCACACCTGTTTCGAGGCAAGGACGGGCTTGCTTGTAACCTCGAACTTGACTTTGGAATCATGACATAAGTATTTGAATACATTGTGATAGTCAAGGCCAGATAAAATTATTTACGCAAATAAGATTATGGTAGAGATTCGGCCAAACGACTTCCTTTGTAAGGTCGAAAAATCTGCAGTCTCACAAATCGTTTGTGTTATGAGGAAATCTGAGCTGCGTTTCGCCCATACAAACGTAGTCCCCTGTTTCCTCTCTGGATAGTGATACTCGTACTAGAGCAAATATTTTGTTACCATACAATCTACAAGTTCCACGGTCATGTCCCTACGTTTAGTTTTTCTCCATAAATTAATTATTATAAAAACTAGGAACCTTCTAAAGTCACAGAAATTGCTAATTTATACTGTCCCTTTTCAGACCTGCAGCAAACAAATTTGCTAATATAAATAAAAAAAACTAAACGTACAAACATAGCTAAAGCCTTTTTTATTACATATTAGAAAAAAAATCGGTCCAGTTTTGGAGGAGGAAACGGGGACATATATAATAATATATAACTAAATATTCTGTGAATATTTCAAGCGTCTACCTGTTGCCGTTATCAATATCGAGCAAAAACGAGCAAAAAAATCACGTTTGTTGTATGGGAGCCCCCTTAAATATTTATTTTATTCTGTTTTTAGTATTTGCTGGTATAGCGGCAACAGAAATACATCACCTGAAAAAAATGACGTTTGTTGTATGGGAGCCCCCTTAAATATTTATTTTATTCTGTTTTTAGTATTTGCTGGTATAGCGGCAACAGAAATACATCACCTGTGAAATTTTCAACTGTCTAACTATCACAGTTCATGAGATACAGCCTGGTGACAGACGGACTCTTAGTCTTAGTAATAGGGTCCCGTTTTACCCTTTGGGTACGGAACCCTAAAAACACTTCATTCACAAGACACTGACCGGTTTATGTATTTCTTAGATGATTCAACTATTATAGAGTCAGGTAAATAATTTGTCTTTATACCAAATTTCAATTAAATCAGTCCAGTTAAATCGTGACCAACAGACAGAAGCACAGAGTTACCTTCGTATTTATATTATTAGTGTGGATTTTCAAAGATTAGTTGACGGACTACAATTTTCAAGGGACAAAGAATCATCAGTTGAGATGTATCAGTTGTATGGCCTAGGGTAGAGGTGTCATCATTAAATAAAAAATATGCCAAAATTAAACAATATAATTTCTGCACTGACTAATAATAACATTTATACTCTAATAAATAATAACAATAACAGTAAAACTCTAAGGACTAATTTGACCATGGTTGATGTGATAGTTACGGATCAAACCTTAACGATTTGATAACATTTTGATATCAACTATTATAAATTTAATTAGTTTTTTAAACGCATCAATGCAAAGGTTGAAATATCGTTGTCGTAGATAACGGGCAACCGTAAATAAAGTTGATACCTATTTTTGCATAAATAGTAGACAGCCTTGAACGCATTACATACAAAAATCCATATTTTAATTTTAGTAATATTAGGTCTTTACCTAAGAAATTGCCGTTTTGTATGGAATAAGTGTAAGTACTTATTTTGTGTGTATTATAACGTAAGTACTTATAAAGTGTAAGTAACTTTTTTATTTCTGTTATTCAAAGAAATCACCCATGCAATCAACGCACCTTTGCCAACGTATTGGCAGTTTATTGATGCCCTTCTTGTAAAAATCAGCTGGGCGGGAGGCAACAAACTCTTCAAAGGCATTTTGTACTGCTTCTCGGGAATTGAATTTTTAACCCACTAAAAAGTTGTTTAAATTTTGTAAAAAGTAATTGTCGGTAGTTGCAAGGTCTGGTGAGTATGGCGGATGAGGGAGAGCTTCCAACCCCAGCTCTTGCAGCTTGGAGATTGTCTGTTGTGCAGTATGGGGTCGCGCGTTGTCGTGAAGGAGCAGTGGGGACGACCGATTGACCAAAGCTGGTTGCCGATGTGCAAGCTTCTCCATCATTGTCTCCAGTTCTTCACAGTACACATCTGCAGTAATGCTCATGCCGTTTTGTAAAAAGCTGTGGTGAATCACACCCGCACTAGACCACCAAACAGTGACCATCACCTTTTTAAGGGTCATTTTTGGTTTAGGGCATTGCTTTGGTGCTGAACCAGGATCTAACCAACTTGCTGAGCGCGTTCGATTGTCAAACAGAATCCATTTTTCATCGCACGTAAAAATTCGGTTCAAAATTTCTTCATTTCTTTGCCTATTGAGCAGCGCGAGGCAGGTCTCGACGCGTACGTTGCGCTGGCGATCGTTAACTTCGTGGGGCACCCATCTATCAAGTTTTTTTACCTTGCCTATTTGTCGTAAATGGATCAAAATTGTTTTGATGCCAACATCAAAAGCTGCTGCTAGCTCAGCTGTAGATTGAGTTTCGTCAGCTTCCACAATCGCCTTTAATTCATTATTGTTGACCAAAGTCTCCGGACGACCACGAGCTTCATTTTGTAAGTCAAAATTTCCAGAACGGAACCGGGAAAACCAATAACGGGTTCTGCGTTCGTTTGTACAGTTCTCTCCGTAAACGTTATTGATGTTACGTGCCGTTTGTGTCGCGTTGGTGCCACGACGGAACCCATATTCCATAATTACACGAATTTTTAAGGTATCCATTATGACGAAAAATGTTTAAATGTAATGAAAATACAACGCTAATCAATAAACAAAAGACTGAGTTTGTAAAAAGAATGTCATGTTTTTAAAACAAACTTAATTTGAATTTAGAATACAAAGCCATTCCAAACTTTTTTTCTAATTGATATGACCAGTACTGAAGAACGGCAGTTTCATAGGTAAAGACCTATTATTATTAATATTTACTAATAGAGGACTTTAAATTAAACCTACCAAATAAATAAATAAATAATGTCGGATATTTCACATAGCGCCATCTAGCCCCAAACTAAGCATAGCTTGTTATGGAACCATTCTATGTTACAGTCAAACCCGAATTGGACTGAGAAAATCAGTCAAAATTAGTTGGTCGTCGAACTTAAAATGATTAACGCGATAAGACCGTCCGTTATCATTTTTGTCCCGCTGTTTTGAATTTTTGTTTGTCATTAACTTTTAGGGTGTACCATAAAGTTTTTTTATCAATTGAATAAGTAAATTAACTGATGTGATTCTGAATATAAAAATACTCATAGACATCAGTCATAACAAATTGTAATGCAATATTACAGAGCACTCCGCACCGACACGTGGATAATAAATGGCACAGTTGCGCTGCATTTATGTGTTCTCTTGGAATATTAGAGGCTGTTCTGTTATAAATATGGAGATTTACGAGCGCCCGGCGCCTCACAGAACTTCGGTCCCCTGTATAAAATAAACTCCTCCTATTTCGGAAGGTCGGGTAAACCGTATTTCTGCGGCCAAGCAGTAATGATTTGGTGTGTAACAGTTTGAAGGGTTAAAGGGAGTCGGTGAATTAATAAATATACTTTACTGCACACCACAAAAGAAAACAAACATAAATGAAGGAAGAAAGTTACGGTTTGAAGGGTATGGGTGCCGGTGAAATTACAGGAAAATAAATGCGAGGCGAGACGTCATTCGGAGCGGATCGCACTCGCCCTGATGAAGGTTCACGAATTGTACCGAAACATTGTCGGTAGAAACACCGATAAGACGGTACGTTATAAATCCCGTATTTATAATAATGAGGAAAATAAGTGTAGATGGACGCAGGAGAATAATCGATTATTACCGCGACAACGCAATACGAATATTAAAATTTTAGCCCTTAATGCGATAAAAGTTGATTAATATTCAAAATTACTAATTACGATCTAGCAACTAACGAATAGAGCTTAGGCAACGTCAGTAACAGACATTATCAGAACCAATCTCCCGACTTTTTCAAATACATTGACGTCATTGATGAAAAACATGAATACAGAAGCCAGAACAGAAAACTCGCTTTCCCAAAAGATTGTTTTTTTGTGATAGTGAGTGACATACTGGCAGAGTTCCCATGTGCTAAGCAGTTAATCAGTTATCAGTTAAACAGTATGGATAAACACTACGTCATGGATGCAGTAAATTTTATTCAATATCTCTCAATAAGTGTATTTTTCCTGACATTTCAGAACTTCAAAGAGACGATTCTGAAGCAGTTAATCTTAAATCGATGCGTGAAAATGAAATCAGAATATTAATTCATTGGACTTGCATGAGACAACGTCATTGTTTTTTTCAAAATAAATATACATATTGCTGGGCATTTCACACAGTGCTATCTAGCCCCAAACTAAGCAGAGCTAAATGCACGATCGGTAATAATTATGTCTTATTATTGTATCATCATCATCGTTGTAATTAACAAGCAAAACAAGTGTCATTAAAACCGACAATTTCTTGAGCACATTTGTCATGTTGCGTTTTTTCTTATTTTTCTGATCTCGAATTAAGTACTTGTTTTTCGAATTCCTCGGTCGCGCTCGATGCACTAAATCCACATGACATCTCGAAGTCTGACAGCTGGCAGCCGTATCGTACGTCACTGTGACAGCCGCTCGTCATTAGCAACTTTAGGGTCAAGCTACACTTCTAGGCTTGGTAGCGAAGAACAGGCGTAAATTCGATTTGATACAAAATATAAATCACAAATAGTTTATTGAAATAATATGACATTAACATAAAGATATAAGATAAAGAAAGAAAAAATTTTCGTTAAAACCACACAGTAAAAGAAAGCAAAATAGAACGGAACAACAGAAACATCTCACTTATCTTCCGATACCAACGTATTAAGTAGGAACGTCATCTCAAACCGAGGCACTCAAACATCGTTATCACACTGGCGATTTGTGAACGTGTTCACCGCGGGTGCGTCGCGAACTTGCTGCGTTACCTGCTGCTGTTGTTACCTGTTCATCAGTCATCATTCTCAGCCCGTGTCGACCCACTGCTGGACATAGGCCTCTCCTTGTTTCTGAGATTCTTCCCGATCCTGTGCCAGTCTGAACCACGTACGACCTACAGTCTTATGGATGTCGTCGACCCATCTCGCTGGTGGACGTCCCCTATTTCGATGACCAGTGCTCGGCCTCCACTGTTGGTTGTTACAATACCTAAATTATACGTTGCAATATTTTCTACAATACGACTGGCTGAAGTGTGGCAGGACGCGCGTGTATACTTATTGAGCAAACGCCTCGCTGGAAACAACTTAACAGGCAGATACTTAAATTAAACAGGCAGTGCTGAGGACTAGCATATGTAGCCCAACCCTCTGCGTTTTATTGCTAAAAATACAATTTAATGCACAGCATTAGCGAGTGTTCTTTACAATAACATTCTTGTTCTGTGAATTTAATTGTAATGTATTCAGGGGAATGAACTCATTATATTAATCAAGTCTATTAAAATATAAGATTTTTAAAATGCTATACCTGCACCTGTATTGTCGTCAAAATGATCAAAAGTTCTAATTAATTTGTTACGAACTTCCACCCGTTATTATCATTTAGCGTTGTTTGTCAATAAAACGTAGCATATGTCTTAATCCAGGTCATAATTTATCAGGTCAAATTTCATCGAAATCGGTCCAGCCGTTTAGTCGCGAAAACGTAACAGAGAGACAGATAGAGTTACATTCTTTTTAAGAGATTTCGTTTTTTTTTCACATTTTTTTTAGAGTTACATTATGATCAATAAAAATAACTTTAATTTCAATAAAAAAAAATCATAAATTATTTCAATCGATAGGTACCTAGTGTAGGTATCGATTTTGTCTACCGGCTGATTCATTGATAAGCTATATCCGAATTACAACCTCCTGGGAGCAATTCGGATGTGTCCTGAGTTCTTCTACCAGTTTATCATCCTACTTGGTTCGATATTATTGTATATTGTAACAATTATACACTTTTTAGGTGTAGAAATTGCAGTTATTCTGGATTTCACACTTTGCTCTATATTTGTGTCACTAAAGCCACACGAATACAAATTTCAGCTCTGTGGGGTCACTGGTGTACTTAGTGAATTTCGTCAATGTTCAGTTTTTACTATGGCTAATAACTAATAACTCAAAAACCACAAGGATTATACTAAAAATAAAAATGGGGTCAAAATGTACTGATACCTTTCAGTATACGCCTCATTTGACCTAATAATCTCATTTTTATTATTTTTTACCCTTCTTGAACCCCAATAGCTCAACAACCCCCCCACATTTTTAGCTCATTTAGTCACAGCAGGATTGTGCCATCACTACCTATCTATATATTAAATTTCATGATGATCGGATCAACGCTTCAAAAGTTATCCTGGACAAACAAACATACATACAACGCCGATTCGTCTAAGTTAAATTGGAGATCACGCTGCGCTCGATCTACAAAAATATAACCAACTTTAGCATAGTTTTTTTTTATAGAAAATTTATAAAACACATTATACGTCCCTATAAAATTTAAGGGTTCCCTCGATTTTTTTGGGATGCCATCATCAGATCCTGACTTGGTGCCAAAAGGACCACCTGGGAAGTTATACCCTTTTTAACAAAAAAATCATTTCTCGAATCGGTTCAGGCGTCTTCGAATAATCGGGGAACATACATAAAAAAAAGATTTCGACGAATTGAGAACCACCTCCTTTTTTTGAAGTCGGTTTCTAAACATCAGCTATTTTTGCCTCAAACAAATAATACGCTGCAACTAAAGCTAAGCATATACCGTTATCCATGCTTTCTCACTCGCTATAAATAGATTTATCGCACAATCAACCCAATGCCACATGGTGACTGTGACCTGAATCACCCGGCAAGCTTTAGGACGTGACTAAAATTAAACGCTGTTTTTGTCCGAGTATGTAAGGTCAACTTGCAACTGCAGCGATAAGTCTTAACAACTATGAAAAACAATATTTTTATCATCACTCATAATACGCTGAAAGTTGATCATTGTAAACTCGATATCGGTTCTGTAAATGCGATTTACAGCCCTAGGGCCTTAAGTAAATTAGGATATGGAATGTGGCTCATTGCATTCACAATAAGCTAAAACTAAATACAATTTCCATGACAAATCCTTATTTCTATTTAAAAATAAAAGAGGTTCATACATACATTCATAATTGCTAAAATTAAATACAACCTCCATGGTTTGTTTAATTCAATTTGGTTCGATGATGGGTATTGCCGAAATGTATTCAGAGCGAGCTCAATCTCGTCATCTGGCTTGGTCGCGAAGGAACAGGCAGTAAAATTGACGTTTCAAAGTGATCCTTGTGATTTTAATGAATAAAAATATTTGACTTTGACTTTGATGAAGATGATATAAACCCATCGCCACGTAATAGAATGAAAGGGGTTTTTTGCTGATATAAACAAGTAACGGCCAATAGACGCCTGTATCACTCGTGCATACTTAATTCCTTCATACAATTACAACTATAACTTGACAAGAACAAACTTCTATTGAGCATCAGATATAGAGTTGGGATTTACGATCGTACCGAACAATACGCAATATTGCACAATCACATACGATACGTATCGATACATCGCATACAATCTTCGCAAGGGCCTTTTACTTCCATTGATGGGTGCCGATACAACGCGATAAGAATGAATGATTTATGTCCGAAATGGTTCACTAGGGTGGATGGAAGGGTCCGGATTTTTTGGGATTTTCTCCGGTCTTTAGTGCTTGATTAGGTATTTAATATTAAAATTCAAAGTTCAATAGCTCATTACAATTAAGAAGATTATTTTGAAACGTCGTTTTTCACGCTGTTTCACCGTGACCTAGCTAAGAAATAATTCGCTGCATCCTCAAGATTTTCATATTTACTTAATAAGCACCACAGCAATGCGTGCATTATAGCTTGGCGACAGAAATAGGTACGGTAGTAGTACTTTCCGGACGAACTCCACAAAGACCTCTACTACAAAATATTATATAAACTGGTAATCGAAATCAAAATAAAAAAAATGTATATTGGAATTTTGCTGAGCTTGATAAAACACCCAGATTTAAAAGGCCAGGCCAGAATCCATCAATAAATTCAGCTTAATCCGACTTTTTTTATTTATATTCGCATCCCTAGTATCCTGAGAGTTGTCAATTATGTTTTTGATGGGCCGCCCCTTTTAGTTGGATCTGATTCATAACGATACTGATTGAATAGTTCGTTCATTCTGATCTTTCATTCATTAGTTTTAGCTATGAATCATGAAGATTTATTGAATACGTTTCATAAATGGTTTTATATTTTTGTATATGTGTAGAAAGGGTCACGCAACAGTAACTAAGCTTCCAAGCGATAAGACCGCCTATTGTACTTTTTGCTTTGTGTATTTTATTTATGTTTGTTAATTTTGTGGTGTGCAATAAAGTGTTTTCATTCATTCATTCATTGTTCCGTGCGTTGTCAATTCAATGGGTAAGCATAGTGACAACTAATGATTTTGTGCCTCGAAGGGCACTTTAACTATACTATACAATTAATGAATATTTTAAAAAAACACAATGACATTTGAGACTAGTTTCAATTTTAACCTAAATATTTTATCATGTATGCATGTACTGTATTACACAGTACATTATATTAGTATTTTTTCAAACTTTCGCAATCACTGTACATATGCAACACAGACGAAACTTCGGGATAACAAATGAAAAAGGTACATACGCGATAAATATCCGTTTTAATTAGTAATTATGACATTATATTATTACATTTCTTATATATGGATAACCATATGACACATAATTGAATTTTATATGACACGTAATTTGCACGCCACTATGGCTGAATATGGTGAACCAATTTAATTTTGTAACAGCTGTATAATTCTACCTATGTTCTGGCAAATAAATAAATCTTTAATCTTTTAGGCTAAAAAGTCAGCAAGGCTGTAAGGTATAACCGCCTATTGTACTATTTGCTTCTTGCCTTCTTTTTATTTATTTTATGTTACTTGTGGGGAAACAGGCTTACCCATAACCTTACCTGATGGTAAGCGGTCACCGTCGCCTATTGACACCGGCAACACACTTCTATTTTGTTTGTAATTTGTTTATATGGTGTACAATAAAGTGTTTTAATTCATTAATTCAAGCTACGTTAGAGGGTTTTGTGCTGCTTAAAACCTGGTCATTAGTATTAGGCCGCTTGCTCATACAACCTTTTCATATTTGTATACAACTAGCTGCCGCCTGCGGCTTAGCACGTGTGGTTTGTCAATAAAAAGCATTACTCTCCTTCTGAGAAGTGAAGAAGTCTATGTACCAGTCTCTTAATCCATCTGTAAACCAAATTTCATCGAAATCTGTCAAAGCCGACTAAAGGTTAAAACGTAACAAACACTCAGACAGAGTTACTTTCGAATTTATAATATTAGTATGGATCAAGTCCACTCAGAGCGTATAGCCGGCTGAGACGCAGGAGGTAGCGGGTTCGATTCCCGCCGCGGAACAAATGTTTGCATGATCTACAAATATTTCTTCCGGGTCTGGATGTTTTTCTATATACTTATTATAAGTATGTATTTACAAAAAAAAAGTATATAAGTATTACATCAGTTATCTGGTTCCCATAGTACAAGCTCTGCTTAATTTGGGGCTAGATGGCACTGTGTGAAATGTCCACCAATATTTATTTATTATTATATTATTATCTTTATTCCAAGAATGTTAGGTAATTACTATTTTTTAAGCTTTATTTTAGCGTTTGCCCCTCTTTTTCTATTTTAACTATACCAAATCTCAAAACCCTTGCTACGCGCGGCGTACAAAGTTTTCATTTCACGTATTAATATATAGATAACACTCCATCTGTTTAAAAAACAGAACACGTCGTCACTAAATAACCACACCTGGCTAAACATAAACCGATTTGGTGTAGCGATTGACCGGTGACAACAGTATTGTGCAGGCTATAGGTTTATACCGGGTATCGAACCCGCGACAGTGGGCGGTTGACCCGCGTAGGCGAAGGGTTATAACCTTGCTTTGTAAGTTTTTCTAGCCTTCATATTGATGAAGATGTTATTGGACAAATCATATAATATCTTAGTTCACAGAAATTTTTCATGTTAATACTTGATATTTCTTAGTTAATCATTAATTCCAGTAAAGTTTTCGGAATTTAAACTTCATAAGTTCATCTATACTAATAATATAAAGAGGAAAGATTTGATTGTTTGTTTGTTTGTTTGCGTTGAATAGGCTCCGAAACTACTGGACCGATTTAAAAAAAATCTTTCACCATTGGGAATCTACACTATCCACGGGTGACATAGGCTACTTTTTATTCAACTGCGCAGAAGGAGGGTAATGTTTTATTGAAAAACTACGCGTGCAAAGCTGTGGATTGGTCAGCTAGTAACTATTAAAAGTAGCATCTACGCCAGACATTGACATGCGTAATTTTGAATCGCAAAGATACATTTTTGTAAAAGCATTCTTATTATATCACCAAGTCGTATCAAACAATCAAAAAAATAAAATCAAAGAAATATAGGGTAAACAAAATAAAACACTGTTTAGCGCGTGTTTAAAAATATCCACAGTTGTTTAACTTTTTTGTGGTAGCAATTATATAATCTAAAAATACCTACTACTTATTCAACGTACATACCGGCGGACATTTCGTATTGTATCGACGTACTGCGTAATATATCCAGGATTAACCGCTTACTCAGCTTAATCGCTTTCATTATTTTAAACGTAATTTGAAATATTGGAAGCGTTTTCTGTCCTACCTCAAGAATGCCGCGCCCTTGATCGTGCGTGCGCAGTCATTATCACTATCGTTAACATGACATGAACATGAGTTTTCATGACAAGCGAGCGATTTGCTCCCGCCACGCCCATCGGGTTAATTATGCGAGTTGTCATTTGCATTATATGGGAAATGGGAATGCATTGTGTTAGAAAGAGAGAGGAAATGCGGTATTCGGTTTCAATATTGATAAATCCATAATCTCGCAACTTATTTATATAAATGCAATAACACAGTATGCACATAGCCCTGACCTTTACTAGATTATACTAGGATTATCTTTATCGTGAATTAATTAACACTTTATTGTACACCATAAAAATAAAGTAAATTACAAACAAAATAGAAGACACAAAGCGAACTAAACAATGGGCGGTCTTACCGCTTTTTGATTAATGTTAACGCTGGAATAATGGTACGAACTGTCAATCTTTCTCCCCCTACAAATCAGCCGGTTCAATATCAAGTTATTTACTGCTAAGTAATGACGATTTCATTGGTCATAAAGTTTATACCATCAATGTATTGTTATGTGTTCTTGATTTGTCATTTCGCGTGTCGGCACCGGTGCTGTAAAAACATTATAACGCGCGAACATAGCACTTTGTATAAGCCGCCGATCAAGCGAGAGCGAAGTAACTACAACATTTGTTCGCTTTGCTCGAGTGTTATTGGGACACAACGTACTATCCAGTTTATATTTTAATTATGTCTCTTTCATTGATATTACCATCATTATAATTAGCCATATGACGTTTGCCGTTGAACCAAAGACAGATTTCCGGGGCAACCGATCTTGCATGACCCTGCACTTAAAAACGGTTTCCAGAAACCTTTACTAGGTCGTCTTTTTATTCAGCGAGATGCCGTCCTACGCTGCGCTTTCCGGTGAGTCATTGAGGTAAAAATATTAATACTTTCGTATTTATAACTTACTAGCTTCCGTAGTTTGTCAATAAAAAGTAGCCTATGTGTTAATCTAGGTTATAATCTACGTACATACCAAATTTCATCTAATAATAATCTAAAGTAACAAATAAACAAACATCCAAACTTTCGCATTTATAATATAGTCTGATTAGTAACTACTGGGTAATATGGAGCCAAAATGCCCTCTTTCAGATCCTTGAGATTGTCACAGACAATGATACAATTTTGTAATCTTAAAACAATGTATTACCCCATTCAAGTCTAGACATATATTGACAATGTAGGAACCCGCTCTCGCTTATCGCTCAGCGTATGCAAGGCTATGGTCTTACAATACAATACAGCTGTGTCGGGCCGTTTCGTGAGTCGTAAATTATAAGGATAATTTTTCGTGATATAAAGTGTGAAGTTATTAAAGATGTTTTAGACCTGATTCAATATTGGGAAATAAATAAAATATAAATAAAAAAGCCTTTATTTCCATTGCTTATTACATTACTTACTTAATTATTTACTCATATTTACATAATTAACACTAATTTGATTTTACTTACCTAAATCCCTCCATACATCTCTCTCTCCATACCGTGAACCGCATCGTTGCGTAATGTCTCTACATCTCCTGTTTGGTCTACCTTGTCTCCGCATTCCTTCCAATATTGCCAAATAAAAAAGTTGAAGTTTCATATTCTTAGGTACTTGTATTGTATACATACCATTATTCATTCACTACCTCACCGTAACACAGTTTTTAACTAGCACGAGAGCTATGTTCCGAAATCTTAAGTGCTTACATTGGTTGCATTGTTTTTATCATAATTAGTCGTAGATAAATAAATATTGCCTATCTAGCCCCAAACTCCAATTCAATTCTCCAATCAGATACCTAGCTTACTAATCTAGGTAGCAGACTAGTTAGGTAACTGGGCCTAAAAAGTGACCTGAATAGCATTAAGGCTAGAGATAATATGGAAACTTTTCATACTTAGGTAATAGACACGAACTATTGACACGAAGAACTAGATTACGTAATCAAATGCCGTGAACTGAATGCAAAATACCATTTCCTCTAGTTTCTTTAAATAATTCCTATTTAAGAAGAATAAACTAGATGAAAAACGATGTAACTTGTTAAAGAAACAGTTAAAACAGTTGATTTCTTATAGTAATTTTCTTCAAAAATCAGTTCTTCAATATTGTCTTTAGATAATTCAACGGGTTTTTTAAGATACGTAAGTGATGTAAAGGATGGGTTCTACCGCCAGCCTGGAGGCCATGTCTTTATAATGCCAGTGACAGAGGAGTGAGTGAACCTGGTAGAGACATAGTAAGCGTTGCGTGTTTGCCTGTACCGAGGACTACGGAAGAGAACAGCCGTGATGATAATGATATGATGCAGCCTCTCAATACGTTGGACGACCGTTGATTCAACCCCCACCACCGCGCCCGTCTACTCGCGTCCAGAGTGCTGCGGCGCGTAGTGCGAGGGAACACGCAGCGCGGAGCAGATTGCACTCACCCTGATGAAAGTTCACGAATTGAACAGAAACATTGTCGGTCGTACGTAACACCGATAAACTGTACAAATTAAATTCCTTCAAAATAAAAATAATTGAAATAAATCACGAAAGTTTTCTTAAATAAAATGTGTAAATATTTGTATATTCTTTCTATTAGTATACTCATTTAGTTCTACAAATAAATATCATACAAAACAAATTCATCAAATCTTATCATACATTCGCAGGAGTCGTTTTATAGTCAAATTCGAGGTCATGGCCGGCCGTACGCGACGAACGAGGTCATTCAACCCGCCAGATAAATTATGTATGTAAAATAGTAAACAACGTTTCCGCAGATACTGCCAATGATAAAGAGCTCAATTAAAATAAAATAGATAGAACATTTAGATATAACACATAACAAGATAGTGAAAACAACAAACATACTGCCTTTTAAAAGGCTTTAGAATACAATAACGCTTTATTGTTCACCAGGAATACTTAAAGAACTAGTTTATGCTAAATATAGTACAATAGGCGGGCTTATAGCTGAAACCGATTTCTTCCAGGCAACGTTTGAATGAAGCAGTAATGGACGGCGCCGGCGGTGGACCGTTTAAAATTATAAAAGTATAGTCTTTAATACTGAAACCGGGTATTTAACCAAATCCTAAAAATTACGAATCACGCAACGTTCTCCTTGTCACGAAGACGCGATACCAACTTCGCCACGTAAGTGTCGGATGCAAACATATAGGTGGGCCAAGGTCGTAACTGGATGGATCCCTGTGGATGGAAAGTAACGCCGTGGAAGGCCTAAGAAGCGTTGGCGCGATGATTTGAACGCTTTTTATAGGGACTCGCAAGATTTGACATGATGAATTAATAATGTGTGCAATAATGAATAAAGAATTTGGCACAGGATCGAGATAAGTGGAGAGATGAGGGAGTGGCCTTTGCCCAGAAATGGGACAGCATAGGCTAAAAAATAAAAACAAATATAACCCTAGTTTGACCAAGAAATAACTGGTGATACAAAAATAAATAAGTCACAATACACAAGGATCTTTGAGACGTCAACTTACGTTACTAAGGGGTCGTCCTTTAATCACGTGAGGTTAGAACTTGGGAAGAGGGTTAGAATATCATCACGATTGATCACGATGGGGTGGGGAACGGGATGTTTTGTGTTCACGTGTAAATTTTCCGTGCGACCACGTGAAATCCTGGACGAGCGAATTTATGTCTAATAAGCAATTTAACAATATTTAACACTCAGCAGACTGTCCTCCCATGCGCGCGCGACCCTGTGCGGATTTATGTCTAATAAGCAATTTAACAATATTTAACACTCAGCAGACTGTCCTCCCATGCGCGCGCGACCCTGTGCGGTTTCCAGAAGCTGAATTTATGATAATTTTAAAACATAGTCTAAAACATCGCGACATCACCAAGGAGGAGGGTGCGGGGAGGGGGGGAGGGGCTAAGATGGAGCACGAAGTCTTAGAAGACACCTATTCACTTTAACCTTATAGAGACGGTTACTTCGGTAAAGTTCTCCTAACCTTAGCTGTACGCGTGATCATAGAACCAAAACGGTGAGTGCGAATAAAATCAAATGCATGATATTGTAAGACATTCGAGCAATACCCCAGTACTCAAAGTGTATCAAACTCATGTATCAGACAAGATGAAAATTACTGAAAGCACAAGACATAAGCACTAAAGATGAGAAAGGCGATGCAACGGCGTAGAAACAACTCGTCTCGACATCATCTAGACGAGACAACTACGACAAGACTCGTGACAAAATACCAATAATACGTCTGTCTATCTTATTTGTACCGAGATATAAATTATACGTGAGGGGATGTGTTCACTTCGTCCCTATGGAACGTAAGTGCTTACAATGCCATTTTCAACATAAGCCAATGCATAGATATTTTTTTATTACGCTACATGGAGAAGGAACAAGCTTATGGCCCACCTGATGTTAAGTGGTAACCATCGACAATTACAGAGAATTGCCTCGTAGGTCACGCACCTTAGAAATGTGCCCTACGATGCACTGCCCTGTGTCCATCCACTTGAGGCATACATGTGTAAAGCCTCATGTGCCTGTAATTTCACCGGTAACGATTTTTTGTTTTTTTTAATTAGTCTTTACGGCTTTAGTTTCACTGCGGCCACGAGGTCTATTGTGATCGCCACTTGTTTTTATGTCGCCCCTAGTTTATGGGGGCGTTCAAAGTTCACCACTAAGCCTTACAGCTGCTTAAAACTGTAGAATGTTACCGAAACATTGGCGGTCGAAACACTGTTAAAACAGAACGTATTAAATCCTGTATTTATAACTAGTGGTTCGCCCCGAACTGAGATCTCGCGAGTCTACCATAAAAACAAAAAAAATATTATTCGTAATCTTTGATTATCAAAATAGTGCCCCGAAATAAAAACCAACCAACTTGACCTACAGTTTCATTAAAATTATAGGTGACGGGAGTTCATGTAAATTGGTTCCCTTTTTTGGGGTACAAATTGTAATTATTCTAGATTTCAGACTTTTGCCTATATTTGTGATACATAAGCTACGCGCATACCAAATTACAGCACTGTGTGATCACTGGTGTACCCTGTGAATTTTGTCAAAGTTTAGTTTTTATTATGGCTAATAACTCAAAAACTACAAAAACTTTATTAAAAGTAAAAACGGGGTCGAAATGTACTAATGAAGACCTTTCATTTGACGTCCTACTTGACCTAATAGTCTAATTTTCATTTTTTTTGTTCCTTTCTTAAACCCCAATATCTCAACAACCCCCCAAAATTTTTAGCTCATTGAGTCACACTAAAATTGTGCCATCATTACCTACCAATGTACCAAATTTCACGATTATCGGATAAACGCTTCGAAAGTTACCTCGGACAAACAAACATACATACATACATACAACGCCGATTTACCCAAGTTGATTTGGAGATCTCGCTTCGCTCGATCAATAATGATTAACAGACTTTACCTCTTTTTGTTATTAGTATTATATTAAATTCATCTAAAGACCGTTGCGATATACATATGTTATTTATTCAGGTCAACCAACGATACATTCACATATAATATACAAGAGCGTTAATACTTTACAGTACACATTAAAAGTACTTAAGAATATCTACTTATATTAAACATTATTTTTCATCAAAATTAATTATAGCACTCAGAGATACTGTAGATTTCTATCAGTGAAAGAATTCTCAGAATCGGTACATTCATATCTGAGAGGACAAATAAACTTACAAATTTTAACATACAACCTACTAATTCCAAACTACCTGAACTAGACAGATAGACGTTGCTTTTATGAATGTAGAGAATAGATATATATATCCATGCTAATACATATTATGAATTCCAAAGTAAGTCTCTCTGTCTGTCTGATACGTTTTCACGATTAAACGGCAGGACCGATTTCGATGAAATTTGGTTTACTTGATTGGGACAAAGGGACTGGGGAGAATGTTTTTATTGACAAACCACGCGTGCAAAACCGCGGGCGGTAGCTAGATCTTTATATATTTCTTGCCAAAAAGTTTGCCTAAGGGTAAGCTTACTAAAGGATAATGGCAATACCCAAAAAACAAATCTATTTAATTTAAAGGGTGCTACAGAAAAACCGATAAAGAAGGGTATGAATCCTTCTCCTCAGCTTTCCACCGTAAGTTGGGCCAGGGTTTTTTTTCTGAAAGAAATATAATTAGCTGAGCGTATGTCGGTCCACGCACTTTGAAGGTCTCCATAGTCAGTACGCATAAATTACTGCTTTATAGTTTCATATTTCGTAAACGAATCCATATATCGAATATGAAACCATTATATATGAAACCCTGTAGGTAGGGTTGCCAACCCTACTATATATTACTACTAAGTATATTCTAAAATAACTACATATATAGTGAGCGAAACTACTATATTTTGCGTAAAGCGGAACGCAGCCTTATCTTTTTTTAAAGCCCGCTCCGCTCTAAAATTAGTAATTGCTGAGAAACTGAAAATTAATTTTAACAATTTGTACTCAGAAATCAAACAAATTAACAAATTTTGGACAATGTACTTTCTGACCATAAATTTTCTACGAAATCAATTGTTGAAAAATAGCAAGTACCTAGTTCTTCTCTTAAATAATTCAGACTTGCCTTATATTTTAAAAATTTAACTTATATTTGGACTGTCATCAAACATATGGAAGCTTTCTTAAAAATATAAATTTAATTATTAAGGCGCAGTGCAGCATAAAATATTCATCTAAAAAATAAATATTTTATCCACATAAAATATGTTCTACATATTTTTTTCTTTTTTTGCCATCTACTATATTTGAAAATACTATATTTGATAGAAAAAAAAGTTGGTAACCCTACCTGTCTGGGCTAATCTAGCCACTACCTGGAGCCCTGATGGAAGACGCGGTCGGGGTCGGCCAAGAAAGCGTTGGCGAGACGATATTGTTGCCTTCGAGCAGGAGTTGTGGAGTGTCGCACAGGACAGAGATAGATGGAGAGACTTGGGGGAGACCTTTGCTCAGCAGTGGTTGACAAAAAACCTCCTACCTGTAGGTAATATTTTTAAAATGTCTTTCGATTGTTACTTGAGAGGTTAGGTTATGCGAATAAAAAAAAACTCTTCCATAACTTACACATATGAGGACCCATAGTTTTTATGCCCTAACACAATAAGGGCGATTTGCGGAACGATGCCTAAACGTATTTAGTGGCTTTAATGGTTAAATATGATTTAAATTGTTGTCAAATCATACAAATACGTCAAATTCAAACATCTTTAGTCGGTAAATACGTTTAGGGATCGCCGTGCATGCTGGGCTTAGAGAGTTAAATACATCAAATTTAAACATGTTTAGCCGCCAATTATGTTTAGAGGTGGTTGTGCAAGCTGGGCTAAAAGACTATCAGTAAAACTGTTGTAATGTACGGACCGACAGACAGACATACAGAAACTATAGTTTCTATTCGGCTTACGGAACCATAAAACCTCTGAAACAGCAAAAAAAGATTACCGGTAAATCTTACCGCCCTAAAACGTGTAACTCAAGGAAAGTAAAGTATTTAATTTCAGCGGAGGTAAAAAGGCAAGGGGCAGGCAAAGCCGTAGTAATTACAGTACAAAGCACGCTACGAGCGTGTACGAACTAGCGGATAATCCGTGGATTGTTATCCGGTGTAGGGCGGGCACGGTTTACATGTACAGCGAAGAAAAATTCAAGGAAGTGGGAACTGGAAACCCTTTGAGTTGCGAACTTATTATATTTCAATCTATACCAGACGTACGGAGACTCTGTACGTTCTATTATACATATATAGGTACATGTGCGAACTTCGGAATATGATCAGAATCAGAAAATTCATTAAAGTCCTTTTTTTCAGTACTAAAACAGTATTTGTAGTTCTTAGTATTTTTTTTCATGTTTTTGAATTTAATTTATATTGGTCAGTAAAGGGTGCTAAGCACTGAAGATTTGGTATAGTTATATAGTAGAAAAAAAACTAAACATATTATATACATTTTTGCGTTTGTGAATATAAGATATGAAGAAGGCGCAGTCGGGTAAAGATTAGCCTATATCTCAATCCCGGGCATAATCTCACTATACCAAATTTCATCGAAATCGGTCCAGCCGTTTAGTCGCGAAAAAATAACAAATAGACACAGAGACAGAATTACTTTGTATTAGTAAGGATCATAGGGTCTAAAGACGCAAATTAACTTCAATCGCATTTGATATTTATCTACCAGTTACGTAAAAGCGGGAAGAAATGAAGGGATCTCTGTCAATAATCCCATTCTTCATGGTAATAGTAGAGACCGTGTCGCGACACGCCCGCGTCGACGGCTTGCGGATAATCGCGTTGTGTTATCCCGAGCTAATCCAACAGTGGTACAAGAAACTCAAGACAAGTGAACAAATCCAAGAAAATGATGCAAAAGTTGGACAATGTAGAGCGTAAATGTTACAAGATAAATTACACGGATATATTGCAGGAAAACTCGCAAGTTCTTTTCAAGTAACAAATTGACGTAACCGAAGTCCGAAATCGCTAACGATTCAACTGCCAAGATGATTAAAGTTGGAGATTAATCATCCGTCTAGCAGACAAAATAAATCAGATCCTAGTCCAGACGACGCTAATCCGGCCCGGAACCGGTATGAGCCGGCACTGAGCGGTTTCTAAGCGCCATCTTTCATCGCTTGTGCCGCGGCATAACGGTAGGTGGCAGTGAAGCGTTCACTCACCCCGGCTACTAAAGTACGCTAGTACATACTCTACGCACACGCGCTAACCACGTGGCTCGTAATGGTACCCGCTTTTACGAGCCGAACTCCACGTGAAACTTCACAGTACCACAGATTATTTGTCTAATGTCATAACATCCTGACCACTTTTAGCGCTCCCGTAATGATCCTCGTGCACCGTGTCGTCAAAACTTCGACAAAAATTCGGGATGAATATTTCTCCAGGAACGACATCCAGTGAAAAGTTTAAATTAAATTTTTACTATCTGCTAAAGGCGAATGGTAATTCGACTTCCCCGCTGAATTAAATAAAGAAACATAAACATAAATTGTGGTTAGCATTTCGGCTTTCCAGCCGGTTGGTCTTATCTTGATTCATAATTCATTGAATCATCGCGTTCGCTTAAAACGGGCAAAAAAATCTAGATGAATTAATTTCACTAGTGAAAGTAGATTGCAAGCAGAAACCATGGTAGTGGATCGCGGAACCGCTTTTTGTCGTTTGTATGCGGCGATGCCATAAAATAAGTTATGGCTTTTGAATTGTGCTTTGAATAAGCCATTTCTTTGATGTTGATTTGATTAAATTATTAGTTTCGTCGGTATCCTCTTTTCAATGCGTTATATCAACCGGACTACTCATACTCCCTACTTGAGTACACGATTGACTGTATCAATGATGATTCAATGCCTCTGTTAGGGTTATTTTATTTTTGCAAGTAAGATTTTATTCGAAAGATATTTATCGGTATCAGTTTTGATCTATTTCGGGTAATTTGTGCAAAATCAAGATCATGCATGACTTCATAGGCAGAACATCTTGCGTCAGTTTTCTACGAAACGGGGTTCTTGACCGGCCACAGTTTTCCAAAATTAGTTAAACATCTTAATAATCTCAGAATATACACATCTAAAACTGGATAAAAACAATAGTCGGTTGCAAAAGTTTCTACAAACATTGCGTTTTTATTGCGATCGAATAAAGCTCTAAGTGCTTAAAGATTTTCGCTGCAGGCTACACGCTACGTGATAAGTCATTGTGTCCAAAACCGGTCTACAAGAGGACATCAACACCTTATATGTACTATGTTATCGCGTTCGTGTACTAGAAGTCATACCTCTATGTAATCTATTAGTAGATTTGTTACCAACTGGACTCGCAAATCCATTTTATTTCCACATAGAAACATTTACCTGAAACAAACAAGAATTCTATTAAGAATATTGATTCAAATCAGTCAAACACCAAATTGAATTCCGCTGAGTGTAGACCTTGAAACGCAAGCTCATCCCCGCCTCCACAGACAACAGAACTCCATTACCAAGCAAAATAAGACAGATTGAAACATAAATTGATATCGAATAAGTGGAGCTAGCAAATAGTGGAAACAAGTACTAAACAGAACACAAACAGAACTCACTATTTCGCCGGCTTACCAACGTTTTAAGCTCGAGAGTGGAACAAACAACAGAGATCGCGCGCACCCTCCACATGTACACGTTAGCTGTTTGTGCCGATACAGTAATCCTATTGATTTTGTTGTAGATAACACTTGTATCAATCGAAGCCAATACCGAACATTCCATTTCAATTGTACAGTAAACAGCAGTATCTAAGAAACGGCGTAATTGAAGTATTTCTATGCACATAATAGATGAAGTGAGTGCTCGAGATACAAAGAACACGAACACTCAATAGTTAACTTTAAAATTGTCAGCCATTTCAGCAAATAAACTTTATGTCTGAAGATTGAAATTTTAAAAACATTAAATATGAAAAAGATAAAATCAAACGGCAACAATATCTGGGAAGACAAAGCGTCTGGCGGCAGACGAGGAAGACAATGTCTCCACAAGATCGCAAGAATACTCAACGAAATAAGAGGGTGGGGTTTCTAGCGAATTCCCGTGATGAAGATATGGATATGTCACAGCTAAAGTAATGAATTAGAGATAAAATGCCGGACTGCAATAATAAATTTAGTTAAGGGGGAGGTGATGAGCGAGGCAAGCCCCTGACCTTAAAAACTAAGATTAAATAAGGGGAACGAAAAATAGCTTCTAATAGTCTTTAAAAAGTTAATTGTAGGCTAGCTACTTACTGGCATTGTTAGTAAGCATATAAACATTAGTATTGTCGATTAAAATATAGCCTCGAAAGTTTTAATCCAGCTAGATGGTAAATTTTAATAAAACGTCGCGTATTTGCAAATTTAAAGAAGTTTCAAGGCGCCAATGTATGATTTTCAATCATTTTAGTACGTTAGTGTCAGAAGCCTTTGTAATACAAAGCCCATATGTACGCAGCTTTATCCATCTCGAATCTCCATTAGTAAATTAAAATTACTATTCTTCCTCGAGTTTTACATAATTCCAGCAATATGTCCAGATATAAAACGGAATGATATTTCATCTCCCACTTTTCTTAAATTATGATAATGGAGATGGACTTATAGCAAGGCCTAAACCTACTTGTTTTCACGATGATTCACAGAGGAGTTCCGGAGTCACGTTACTAGTAATTTTACGATCTCCAGTGATTTTTATACGATATATAGTATATATAGTATTATGACGAGTCGTTCACCTCTAGAATACGATGCTTATAAGACATATCTGTGCCCAGGGAATCTTGATCTTGATATTCAATCTTATTCGCAATTTTGTCATTTTTTGTGTTCCGGTTAAATAAGGCATTAACGTTTCTGGTACAACTGTCTTGCTTTTTGCTGGCGTTGACGCGTTGTTTCGCTAAAATATGTTGAAAGTTTTAATAAGAATATTTGAATTCTTACAGGTAGGTATACTCCAGAATGCCTTTGTTGGTACTGATATTCTTTCCGCTTTTCTTTTATAAGCTTCGTAGTTTTACCCAGACTATAAGGAACGTAATTGACCACTTAACTTGGTATATTCAAAGCATCTCGTAAAAATTAGTATTGGCAGGGTTCGGAGCTAACTCTGTGTAAATAGATTGCGGCGCACCCGAGAGACGGCACAACAATCTCCTGAAATCGTTGTTGAAAATTCAATGACATTCGCCTGAGGCGAACGCTCGGGATATCTTTTTACGAGTCACAAAAAAAATGGCAGAAACTTTTTATCGGATCCAATTTTGTTCAGTAACTATGCCGGGTGGATTCGTGATAAGCTTTTTATAACAAGGGTGGGTATCGCTACTGTAGGGCCCTCACAGATGGCCGCGCCGGCGGCCGAGCGGGCGGCCGGCCGGACAGGCGGCCTCGAGCGCCGAGGCGGGCCGTCGCCATGGCAATCACACGGGGCACGATGCCCGATGCTTCCACTACATAAATTGTAGACAAAAAGACGACATTTACAATTCCATCCCGAGTGCACATAGTATGAAATGCCCCATTCCGTCCGCGAACCGCGAAGGCAATCACCGGTAGAAATAGCCCGAGATGTCTTGTCGGAGCAAAAGTCTATATATCACACAACAAATTCCATCAAGTCGGTATATGAAAACCTATAAATACGTCATTCAGCATCGGCGTCGTCGCCCCGGTCTCCCGTATTTTATTTGAGGAATCTACTCGTATATATGAAACTTTCTGCATTATTTCTCTCAATAAATTTTGAACCAGACACGGTTCACAGGCATACAAATATTATTTCACCTATATCGGAATACGGATGTAGAGTTAAACATCGCTAAAGATCGCGTTAAAACTACTTTTATTTTGTATGCCCGTAGGCCAATTTCGTAATCAAGTCACTGTTTAGGTGCCATAAAATCGTGTGGCCAATGATTGTGAGTGGTCGTAAAAACTTCTTGTCTTATTAAAGTACCTATTGACGTATCCAACCGAGGCGTGAAGGACTTTAAGACCTCGGAAAAATTAAATGTGGGCCCAGAGGTGAATGACAAATGAGGTTGATGTTTTATGTACAATCAGCTCCGGGATTATACCTTAGCCGTGGACCGCTCAAAGCATTACCAACTTTGGGCCTTCGTTATAAAGATTCCAATAGCCCGCGCCGAGGATGTGCAGAACGTAAGCTTATAGAACCCGCAACACCTTTAAAACGACGAAGAAAAAATATTATGCAAATTGAGATTTATACGACCGAAGGGTGGATTCCGAAACTGAAATATGAAAGACTTGTATAAATAAACAGTGTCTTGGAAAATATACCGAGTAAATATAGGAGATATGAATATGGCCAGATTTGCGACACCCGAACAAATGTTATTCTTAAACTGCTGACAATGTATAAAATCGAAAGGAACAGAATAAACATAATCTATAGAAATACATTTTAGGCAAATTGCGAAACTGTTGGCGGCCAGGGCGCGTCACGTAAGCAGTCAAATGAAAAACCTGATGTGAAAAGTATTGAACGCATTTTTTAGGATATACTGGCTGCCCCAGAACTATTATTTTAGGCCTAAAAGTCCATGAATGAATGTGATCCGTCCATAAAAATAAACAACTTTTCATAGAAAATATAACAATAATTTAAACATTTATTTTTTCAGGAATAATTTCCTGAACTTTTTAGTTTGACTTTATGTCAGCTGTTTTTAAACTTTGCACCTTCCCTAAAACTTACAAATAAATGTAACATGAACTTAAGGTATTTTACCTGAAACAGCTGATAAACAGAATTTCCAGAGAGTTCGGAGTTGGTATGTAAATAGTATATCAAAAATATAAAAAGATTAAGGACAACAGAAAACGTAAGTAGCTCTAAGCACTGCGCAGTAAATCGAAATCGACACATTGTCTTATCACATTGGACTCAGAATAGGGGTCGCTAAAGGCAGTTGCTGTTTTCAAAAGATGATGATGATGATAATTAATAATTTACATATATCAAAAGTAGGAAAAGATTAAGGACAACAGAAAACGTAAGTAGCTTTAAGCACTGCGCATTAAATCGAAATCGACACATTGTCTTATCACATTGGACTCAGAATAGGGGTCGCTAAAGGCAGTTGCTGTTTTCAAAAGATGATGATGATGATAATTAATTATTTACATATATCAAAAGTAGAAAAAGATTAAGGACAACAGACAACGTAAGTAGCTATAAGCACTGCGCATTAAATCGAAATCGACACATTGTCTTATCACATTGGACTCAAAATAGGGGTCGCTAAAGGCAGTTGCTGTTTTCAAAAGATGATGATGAAGATAACTAATTATTTACATATATCAAAAGTAGAAAAAGATTCGAGGACATCTTTCTACCTTTCTAAGATAAATTGAGATTGAAGCTTCTACAAAACTAGCAGTAATTTGAGTAAAATCTTGCGGATCGATACAGTCGAAACTACGCTCGGCACGGGGTACGAAAGTATTTACAGACGGCTTAATAAGAAACGTGTAATTATCCGCAAATCCGCCTCAGCAGGGCCCATATCCGTAAAGGACTTGAGCAAACTCACTTCGGGTTCGTCGGTAATAACTTTTTGCCCAACTCAACAGCGTAAACCGAGTTTCGGCGTAAGCCATCTATAAAAATAAAGTGACTTTTGAGGCATCCAGAGGGATGAATAATGCTTTAACCCTAAATTAAGTCACAAGCTTGGATGGTTTATGAAATGCTAAAAATAATAAATAGCAAGTTTGTGTTTATTTCGTTTTAGCGCCGATATCATGATAAACCCAGTTTATCTTGGCCCTTGCAATTTGTGGCACGGCTATTTACTGTGGTATACGTATATACCAGTTTATTTGTGGGTAGCCACAGAACAGTGAGGCGGAAGGGACGAATTTGCGTACTGCGTGCTCGCCCTAAGAGCTAGTGTGCAGAGTGGAATATGTACGGAGTGCACGGTCGGTGACCTATATACGTGGGATTGGATAGGTTAGATGTTTTCGTACGTGATGGATTGGAGTGTTCAGTTCGCTACAAATTCTAGGTACCACGCTATGCAAAGTTCTTTTTAAGGGAATGCTTGAATAAAATATGACGCACACTCTGAAAGGAGACCTACCTAACTTCAGCAATGAGACAACATACATACATATGAATGAATGAAAATTCTTTATTGCACAAAATAAAAATAATATGTACAAAGGCGAACTTAATGCTAGATTATTCTCTTCCAGTTAACCTGTGTGTAATGCTGACAAACATTTGTTGTAGATAGTGCATATTAGTAGAGAGAGAGGTTTAATTTAATACATTATGCTGAATTATGCTGTATGTTGATCAGCGATCTTTTTATTAGGACGACCTCTGTGGTGCAGTGGGCGTATAGCAGGCTGAGACGCAGGAGGTAGCGGGTTCGATTCCCGTCGCGGAACAAATGTTTGCATGATCTACAGATATTTGTTCCGGGTCTGGATGTTTTTCTATATATTATAAGTATGTATTTACAAAACAAAAATATATATAAGTTATCTGGTTCCCATAGTACAAGCTCTGCTTAGTTTGGGACTAGATAGCGTTGTGTGAAATGTCCAGCAATATTTATTATTATTGTTACACTAACTGACCCGCCGAACTTCGTACTGCCTTGGCATGCATATGACGCAGGCTGCCAATGTACGTCACCCCGGTAGAATTGTTGCCATCATTATGTATGAGAAAATGAATTTTCAGTAGTTATTCTGCTATTCAGGGCGGAGACAAATCCAACAAATCAAGATCATCAACGCGATCATCATCATCAAGATTGCACACATTAAGGATACATATCCTAATAATAATAGCCATAACTAGGTTTGCAATGCGTGATACCAGGATAAAAAGTAGCCTGTCGAACAAATGAAACAACGTCTAAACGTTCTCATCTACTCGGTATATAAATAAGTTAGTTTTTCGAATTACATTTCAGACCAAAACCTCTTGCACTTTAGTGAGTTCTGTTTTCGAACCGAAGTGCAAAGTATATTTTCAATCTCAACACCAGTCTTTTCCAATCAAGCGGATGCTGGTGGCTAGTTATCACCCAATCGTTCGTACAGCGCCCGTCTGCCACGTAAACAAGTTACTCTGAGATTAAAGTGTCGAAAAGCGGTGCAGGTGTGAGTAATTGGCGTGCACTCGGTTATGACATGGTATACCCGGGCTGGTTGCATACGCGGAGACCTACCAGATTGGATCGGACAGCCAGGCAGCTCAAAGCTACCTACCTCCGAATAGTAGTGACAAAATTACCAAGTTGATTATGTCAACTATGTCGCAGTTTATAGGCCAGTTAAAGACCTTAACAAAGCTTAAAAAGGAGTACAATGGGGTCTCAGATTGACAAACTTATCAGTGTCCCAAACTTTAAAACTTGGGAAAGGGGGACGTATAGATCAAAAAGCTTTTCTATTTTAAATTGGAAATGAAATTAAAAACATTTATTTGATACAATATGCTAATTGATAAACGAAGTAGAAAGTAGATATAGTCAAATAAAATGATCTCAATTTTTTCACCATTCGTTGGCGGTTTGCGACCGCGTTTCGAATGCAGTACGTTTTGTGAAGTCTATAAAAATTTCCCATCCATTTTGCTGTGAATACCTTTCTGTTTTTGATTGTGTTCACAATCATTCAAATATTAGATGCGAGCATGAGATGCAACTAAATTTCTTGTTTCGTCGCAAACTGGTACACTACAGTATTTTTACATTTTTTTTTTATTTATTTCTCTCACAAGTTGTTTCTTATGTCTAATTTACAAAGGCAAGTTTGTATGGTGTCAAACAAACATTGTGAGAGACTGGTGCCTGAAGTAGGTTCATAGGAACCTGTATTACAGGTCACCAGGCCCCCACTCTGCGAGTGTGAACAATAAAAGCTTGTCTATGAAGCGGACATTGTGTTTTATATTAGTATTTCTACATGTTTATAACATTAGCGTGAATCTGTACCATATTTTTTAGAGCGTCGCTATGTTACTAATAACTCCAGGGTATGTTTATCTACTCGTAGAGCTTTGCTAGCACGCTTTATTTCATTTCCATGTTCAAACGCGAGGCATGTCACTTGACACGTCAGCTGTCACTACATTATTGTAACCTAGATAAAACCACAATGCACTTTACATAAAAATCATTACCTATAGAATAACATAGCAAGTGTCACGGTAAAATAAATTCTGAACAACATATTCTATATTACCCCCAAAAAATATGTGCAAGGCTATCAAAGTACTTGTGAATCTGAGTAATAATAATAATAAACTCAGTTAAATTATATTATACGACTACCTCCGTGGTGCAGTGGGCGAATAGCCGGCTGAGACTCCTGCGTCTCAGCCGGCCATAGTGGCAGGCGGTAGTGGGTTCGATCCCCACCGCGGAACAAATATTTGCATGATCTATAGATAATTGTGCCGGGTCTGGTTGTTTCTCTATGTATTATAAGTATGTATTTACAAAAAAAAATGTATATAAGTATTCTATCAGTTATCTGGTTCCCATAGTACAAGCTCTGCTTAGTTTGGGTGTGTGAAATGTCTAGCAATATTTATTTATTATTTATTTTTTCCGTGTCTGGGTGTTTTTCTATATATTACAAGTATGTATTTACAAAAAAAAAGTATACAAGTATTCTATCAGTTATCTGGTTCCCATGGCACAAGCTCTGCTTAGTATGGGGCTTGATAGCGCTGTGTGAAATGTCCAGCAATAAAATAAAAAAAATAAAAATAGCTGGGCATTTCACACAGCGCTATCTAGCCCCAAGCAGTTCCAGTATTGTTGTACCATGTTTTTGTTCCAAAATAAAGTTAAAGTTATAAAGTTATTAAAGATATCGTCTTTCCATCTAGTGGGTGCTGTTCTACGCTGCGCTTTCCTGTGAGTGGTCTCCACTCGAGAACCTTTCTGCCGCAACGGCCGCCAGTTCTTCGAGATATTTGCCCTGCCCAGTGCTACTTCAGCTGGCTAACCCTTTGTGCTATGTCGGTGACTTTGGTTCGTCTACGAATCTCCTCATTTCTGATTCGATCTCGTAGAGAAACACCAAGCATAGACCTCTCCATAGCACGCTGAGCGATCTCATATCTAATGTGCCTGTAATATCACCCTTAAACCAGTACCAAGACTATGTAATTCGTGGTTGATCACACTGTACGTACGTGGAAATTGTTTACCGATATCGGGTGGATTTCCGACCAGTGAATCGTTCAAACACGGAGGCCTCAAGAGCTCGAACATACGCATACATATTCACCGCTAAAAAGAGTGTTTTTATGCAAACTCGTATATGTATGTCGTGGGGGATTGTTGAAGCCGGGTAAATGTGATAATTCTGGGATATACACTTTTGCTGAGCGAAAAATATCTTATGCTATGCACAAATTGCACATATGAATGAATAGTCGATATTTATTTGCAAGTATTTTACATTAGAAATATTTTCTATAATCAACAATTTGGTCGTACATTTAGGAATATATTATTAACTAAATAGATTGTTTAGGCTACTCTTTATTGGGAAACTCTTTACAGTTTCTGTGTCTAATCTTCAAGGTATTCAAGGTTTCTTCTACCTTTACTATGCGTATCGCCAAATAGTGAAACGCCTTGCCTGAGTCTGTGTTTCCTGATAACTACAACCTAGAGATCTTCAAGTCGCGAGTGAACAGGTTTCTTCTAGGCAAGCGTGTACCATCGTAGACCGCATCAGGCGAGATCGCGGTCAAACGCGAGCTTATAACTTACATAAAAAACTACCCAGTGACCAAAGTTTGACAAGCAAAATGCTTATCAATTGTAAATATGTACTATAAAGAAAAGAAGTTTTTTTGAAGTGAAAACTTCTTTAGGCGCGTTCGGCATTTTTTGAGACGCGAAAAAACCATTGAACTCGCGGCGCTGTTATCGTTACCGTTACCGACACCTCTGTATATCGTAATTGTTCAAGTTTTCACTTCCGCCGGAGTGCCACTTTTTTTAATCGTTTAATGAGAGTATATCGTTCAATAAGTTATTCACATTATAATCGTTCACCGAGTAATTCCATGATAGAAAACAAGGGGGGATGATTTGCTTACGCAACGACTCATCGGTAATTTTTAGGACGTTTTTAACAAACCAAGTTCTTTAATAATACTGCAACATGAATATGTATAACTCTGCTCAGTTTGAACGACTATTTGTTTCTATGAAGTGGAATTAATTAAACTAATGAATAGCCTTGCATTGAATAGTGTTGATTCGATGATAACGTCTGATTCATCGGATTCAATTGACGTTAGAAAAATGTAGAGGGGTTCTTTTAAAGCTGGGATGACCCAGTTTGTACGTAGAAAATGTTGTGGGGATTTTTTACAAAGAGCATTAAATCATAACGTTATAAAAAGCCCGTAAGGCTCCATAGATGGTCAGACTAAGGGGTAAGTAAGAACAATGCCTTAACTTTTTAAAACTGAAAGAACAAGAAAAAAAGGATTGTGTGGTTTTATAAAACCACGGTAAAAGTGAAACTTTGTTTCACATTATAGACATTTAACTAAAAATTTTCGTTGGCACAAATTAATAATAGTCTATACACTACACGGTCAGCTGATGCGAACTATAGGCGCCGCCATATTGGCCTCGGCTGCTCTGACGAGCGCCTTTCACGTTATCCCTACTCCGCGGCCGACCGTCACGCGACATGTAACACACAGACGAAAAAGTTTGAGACGATGTAATAAAAGTTTCACTTTAAAAAACTTTTTAATAAATAATTGATAAAAGCTAATAAAAACTACTAATTTGAACATAACTTTTGAAACTATCATGGGTATGAACAGTATATGCACTAAACTAACTATTTACGTTATATGTATCTGCCAATAACCATCCACTCGCAAAGACTTCAGTTGACACGTGATCATGGCGCATGCAACTGCGTCGAAATATCGGAATACTCAAAAACTCACAAATCATGGTAAATATCCCGTTTTTAGTGCAAATAGTAATTTGAACATGTGTAACAAAATAACTAAAAACAGACAAAAAACCTACCCTAGTGGGTATTTACTGTTATGCTCCTGCATACCATCAGTCTAATGTCAAATACAAGTGACGCGACGAGTCGCTTACGGCGTTTTCATCATTTCCGTGTTTTGCTTTTATCTTTCCTGCAACCGTTATCTATATTACCTCTAGCACAGATGAGATATGTACAGAGGAGACAACAATTTACTAGGAATAAAACTTACGATAGCTGCTATCAAAATTTTAACTTAGGAGTCGCAAATCTCACAATCTGTATATTTCACCACATAAAAGACACACAGCAGGAACATTCGCCGAATCAGATTTAGTTTTTTAGTGCGACATACCCATTTGATATAGTTTAAGAACAATTTCGGTGCCGATGAGAGACTATTAATGCACTATGTATGAATCTATGACATTTAACGCAATCAGGCCTTATCATTTTCGATTTTAAAAAATCTCAAAAACACTATTAAATCAACACAACTCTAACGACCAAAACAAACTCTAACGGTTTTATTTTAATTTAAACTTCCTCGGAAAATAATGTTAGCAAACCAATTAACACTAACAATTCACATTCCTTTGATAATCCGCTTATGACGGAACAACGCCATCTGTTAGTAATTACAAAAACATGGCCGTGAAAACCTTCATTACTATCAAAATTGAAACTAAGAAACACTAGTTAAAGGCTAAGTTCATATGAACGCGCGGTACCGCGCGGAACTACTAACCGCGCGGTACAAGATTAAACTAAATAGTGTTCATCGTCTACATTACCGCGCGCTACTCGTCTACATTACGTTCATATGAACTTAGCCTAAATCCCATTTGGGTAATCGGGATTAACCTTGCGGTAGCTGTAGGTATATTTTTTTAGCTAACGTGCGGAGTGTACCAAGCCTCTATGAAGCATTTTTGTTACAATAATAACGCGTTGCCAAGCAACCCCTGTCTTTCCAGCCAGTAGTGATGTGGTGCGACAGAGCCGAGGGGGCTGACTCAAAGTTGATTTGTTATTATGTTAAAGTCAAACCATGGATGTGAGCCAGAATAAAGAGTAAAGTACCTACAGAAAACCCCACGATATGGTGGATTTTGTTTAACAAAACGACTTTTAGTTTTTCTCACGAATGATGGAATAAGACGTGCCAAAAGTTATTCAGCTTAGCGCTTTCAGTGAAAAACGGAGCTATTCACATCTATCATTGAAGATTAAGTCTGGTGACAGTTGCAGCTCTAGCTGTGTGAAGTAAGCAGTTGTTGTATTACCTGGGATAGGCTTAATGATTACCAGCCATCATCATCAGCCATAAGATATCCACTGCTGAACACAGGCCAAACCCATACATTTCCAGAGCAACCGATCTTGTGCAGCCTGCACTCAATGGCTTCCAGCAACCGGCAGTAAATTTGACGTTCCAAAGTGATCCTTGTGATTTTCATGAAAAATTAATTTTGACTTGTTTTACTTTACCAGATCGACTTTCTATCTAGCGAAGGGCCATACTACGCTGCGCTTTGCAGTACGTGGTTTCCTCTCGAGAACCTTTTTGCCCCAACGGTCGCCAGTTCTCGGAGGTATGTGCCTAGCCCACTGCCACTTCACCTAGATATATAGTTTACCTGAACCAAAGTCTGTTCGAACAACGAAAGGCTTCCAAGCAATCTAAAACAAAAAAAATATTGAATTCATGCTCAGAATACATTTCTCAGTGCCCATCAACTTACATCTCTAGAATCTTCGTCACCTCATCTGCAAGACTTAACTGCAGAAACAAATTATACGCCCAGCGATTACAAAGGGACGTCAAAATAAAATGATTCGACGATGACTTATTGATGGGAGAGTTAAACGAGCTATATGATAAGTTATTCCCGAGCGAGCGAGCGCAGCTGAATATTACGTGAAGTGAGGGTAGCTGGCTGGTTAAATATTACGTCACGATTCAATTTGTGGCCGCATCCGCTGAAGGTTTCTGTAGTCGCGTTGGTTCGTTCTTGGTTACTTGCCTGTTACCAGAAGCCGTAATTCAATCTAGTAAAATTCGTTATGCGATGACTATGACTGATGATGACTTTATGATATGATATGTTAAAATAACGAAAATTGTTATAGATGTGGTGTGCCTTGAAAAGAGCTTTGTGGCTGAAGTTCTGTGTCATCTCCATATAGCACAAAGGTTTGCATTTATGACCTAGAGCGTCATGATCAGCATCAGCAAGCATCATGAAACAAAATGGAAGTGGCTACTAAGTGGTGATGATGATGCTTTATGGATATAGAATGCAGATGCGTCCTTTTTTTCGTATGTTTGCAAACAAGAATTATTATCTACTCTAAATAAGTTCAACTCAAGTAATAATCTATTTAAGAAAAAAATTAAAAATTTATTAATACAAAAAAGTTATTACTCATTGTGAGATGCTTTATTTGTAATTTTTCGGTAGATTAAAATCTTAAACACTTACCTATATTTAGTTCAGGGCGTTAAAGTAAATTCTCAGAAATTTTAATACTATTACGGATATTTATCGTTTGTATGGTAACCCGTTTAATATGAATAATTATGTACCTACATATTTTTCGTTTAGGCTTTGGGTACATTATAAGTCCTGGAAGACTGGGGGAGACCTTTGCCCAGCAGCAAGATGACAAAGGTTGAATTAAAAAAAATATTACAAGAATACATTTACAAAAAAAAATCCATCATTTGACTAGTTTCCATAGTAAGAGCTTTGCTTAGTTTGGGGCTAGATAGCGTTCTGGCGCTGCTGTGCGAAATATCCAGCATTATTTATTTATTTATATACTGATTGCGGAAGTTTGAAAACCACTATTTCTCACTACTCGCAACTTAGTCCGCAATTTTCTATAGTTGGTATTGAATATAACATTAGTGAATATAGTAGGTTAAGATCTCGATGTATCTCGGTAAATATTGCACGAATGGATTGCGAATGCACTTGGACGGTGATATTTTATTTAGAGTGCAGGCGGAGGCAGGCACTAGTCTACAGAATGGATTTACGAACGCCTTCTACTCTAGTCTAGAGCCTTCTAGTGCAGGGAAATACATGTCGATTGGTTTTAGAGGGTTCATTTTCTTTTTCGAGTTTTAAAACCGTCCTATTTGTATTTGATTACTGATAATAATAATAAATAATGCTGGATATTTCACACAGTGCCTTCTAGCCCTGCTAAGCCAAGCCTGTACTATGAGAACATTGAGAACTAGATAACTGATAGAATACTTTTTCCCTTGTTTTTTTTAATACATACTTATAATATAGGGTATTTGATAATATACACACAAAAAAGAAAGGGGTTATTTATATGAGCATAATAAATACATTTGTGAAATGTTTACCATAGAAATGTGAAATTATTTTGGCATGAAAAAACCAACACTTTATTAAACTTATGTTGTGCTATTGCATAATGCTTGACATCTAACCAAAGATACTGTATTGTTGACGTCTCGAGATATCTCTTGTTGTCCCTTTCTAACCCAAAACCCGCAGTGATTTCAGAAAGACATATCAAATCGGTCTTTATTATTGGATGTCGATTGCAAGAGTAGGCCGTAAGTTTTACATCGAACTAGTCACTTAAATTTTGTCGATTTTCTTTAATATTTGATCATATAACTAGTATTTTTTTTCTCGAGAAGTCTTTTTTATGTTTTGAGAAACCGTCACTTGAATATCGTCAGTATATTACCAAACACCCTGTATATAGAGAAACAACCAGACCCGGAACAAATATCTGTAGATCATGCAAGCCTTTGTTCAGCTGTGGGAATCGAACCCGCAACCTCCTGCGTCTCAACCAGCTATTCACCCACTACACCCACCACTTCGTCACCGTACGAGATGGACCTACCGAGTACGGAGTCGTAATTATTCTTATATCGTTGGAATTCAGACTAGTATATTTGAATATTTATTATTTTAAAAATAACTAAGCTATAGGTACATATTATGCTTTATTTCATGACTTTGTTATTCTTTATCATTTTTTGTGTTACTGTTGTCTTAAGTACTCTGCCTTTCTATGTGTGTGTCAAATAAAGGCATTTCTTTTATTTTTTACTTTCTAAGTTCAGCAATTATTTGGAACGCTTAGATGCATTGTTGCAACTATGCAACTATTGAAGTTTGCGTCATTGGACGCCTCGTACCAGGATCCGCTAAATGAACTGACATACAAACATTATAACACTTCTGTGGGTGAAAAGTGACGGGTCACAAATAATAAATAAATAAATAAATATTGCTGGACATTTCACACAGCGCTATCTAGCTCCAAACTAAGCAGAGCTTGTACTATGGGAACTAGATAACTGATAGAATACTTATATACATTTTTTTTTGTAAATACGTACTTATAATATATAGAGATACAACCAGACCCGGAACAAATATCTGTAGATAGTGAAAACATTTGTTCCGCGGCGGGAATCGAACCCGCTATCTCCTGCGTCTCAGCCTGCTATTCGCCCACTGCACCACGTAGGTCGTCTAAGTAGGTATAAATAGGTAAGATAGCCCAGATAGATACAGCAGCCTTTCGGCACTACATTCCGCTGTTACCTTCGGAAAGCAGGTGATATTTAATGATTGTCAGGCTTACGACAAATCCGAGTCCTCCATAAACTTTACCTCGGTTTATTATTATCCGCAAATGCGACTCCGCAACGTGTACTTGGAAATTTTTAACAGACTTCAAAAAGGAGGTTCTCAATTTGTCGAAATCTTATTTTTTATGTACGCTCTCCTATTACTCGAAGACGAAATTCTTCTTTTGTTTAAAAGGGTCTCATTGGCACCAAGTCAGGATCTGATGATAAGATCCCAAAAAATCAAGGGCAACCCTCAAATTTTATAGGGACGATAATTGTTTTATGTTTTTACCTCAGAACTCCGTCGTTTATTAACCGATTTGATTTTTTTTTATATTTGAAAGGATATATAAATTTTATATTGGTTTCATAGAAATTTCATCAAAATCAGTTCAGTAGTTTGGTTAAGTCAGTTATATGTGTATGTGGCTGTGGAACGCTTTACCTTTATTAGATCATCTAAATCTCTTCCTATCTTCAAAGCTATGGTATGCAACCATTTCCTTTCTTTGTCTACGCACTGCTAGTTTATCGTTATGTTTATCTCCTTTATTGTAGTTTATATATACATAAGTATATATTTATATATTTGTAAGTATATATATTTAGTTTATTAGTAAGTATAGGTAGTTTATGTAAGTTTATGAATATACTCGTATTTACACCGCCGTCTTTTTGATTTTGTTTTGTCCTGTCCATCCAAAGGCTGTCTGGAAGAGATCGCTTTTAGCGATAAGACCGCCCATTGTACTTACCTTAATTTTTGTGTAATTTTATTGTATTTTAATTTTGTTGGTGTGCAATAAAGAGTATTCTATTATATTCTATTCTGTTAATGTTAAAAAGTTACTTGTCACGTATAATAGTGAATATTACACCTGGGCCACTCCCTAAAGCTTTCGAAGGTTGTTGTACTTATTTATGATTTTTTATTTGTTTGTGTTTTTAAGCCCCGACGCAAAAAGTACGGGTAGGGGGTGTTATAAGTATGACATGTCTGTAATCGCAGTTCCCAAACGGACGAACCGATTCGGACGCGCTTTATTTTATGGCGGGCTTTTCCTAGAACTTTAGGTATTTTGCGCTACCTCAGCCCCCGCCAATCTAACGCGACGTAAATCGACTCGAAGCATTGGAGCCGCGCGTGACGTCACACACAGCCCGACCGTAAATTCACGTGACGTGTAAACAATAAACAGTAAATCAAATTAATTGGTTCCTTCATTTATATTTTTAATCAGGGTTTTTATTACCTAGTGTCTCGTTCAACCTTACATTAGTTTTAAGACATTAATAATCATAACCTGTACCTAGTTATTAATTGATAAATAAATAAAAATAAAAATGCAAATTTGGCGTATTTTTTACGCGACTACAGAAAATTAATAAGCATTTATTTAGTAAGAGTATGATTTATTAATAAAGCTACCTGCCGATTAACGGGTAAAAAGAGAGCTAGTTTAACTGGGATGTTTCTTAGATATGTCAGTTTTTAACCCCAAACAAAAAAAAGGGTGTGTTGGGAATTTTTAAGGATAATCTTGCAGAATTTCTTCTTAGTACCGATAAGCACTGCATGAAACCTAAAGGTATATACAACTTGTACCACCACAGGCCACTCTCTCGTGAATCCTATACATTCGGCTTGACCCCGCCTCGTTACGTGGCACTCGACGAAGCTGGCCTTTTACGGCACCCACTTGTACCAAACTACTTGTACGAAAGGCAACGAGTGGCCAAGTGTCCCTTGCACCGGTGCATAGGCTTGCATCAATAGTACTGTCAATGTAAATTGAGCTTTATCCTTTTGATTTTAAGTAGCATGTTGTAAGGCGTTTAATACGGTAGGTGCGTAAGTTTTCAAACATGGAATTTTCTGCCAAATTTCGATGGCAATAAAATGTCTATGTTAGAGATTGAAAATCGTTATTGAAACTTAACGAAAGTTCTATACCATTACAGTTTGTAAATTCGATTGGAAAAGCGGACGGCTATTGAACATGTTTCATTTTATATACCTTCGAAACACTCAGTTAATAAACCTCCAAATTTCAATCAGAGTTAAGTAATTCTGTCGTAAAAGATTTACATACAGAACGGATGAGTCCGTGGACACTTTCGATCCAAACGTCGAAGCTAAGTAATTTAGTGTAAGCCCTTACGTGCGCGAGCTTCGGTTTTCAGCTTATCGTAAATCAATCTCAAGAGGTAAGAAAACGTACAAGTACTAAGTATCGTAGCCCGACCACCAGTTCTACTTGATTTTTATACTACTAAGATAGCAAACAAGCACACGGCCCACCTGATGGTAAGCGGTCACCGTAGCCTATGGACGTTTGTAACACCAAAAGTATCACTCATGCGTTGCTGACCTTTTAAATTTTTTAAAACGGTCTTTTTGAAGAACCCCATACTGTAGTTCCTGTATGTCCTGTAGTCTATATGTCTAGCGAAATTATGACCAGTTCTAGATTCGACCACTTATTGTTAAGCCCAGTTCTAAGGAGGCCCATTTCTGATCAGTCTGCTTATTTAAATACCTATCAAAAGTGGGCAATGGAAATTCCATAAATTTAGTCATACCCTTACGCGATTCTATGCTAAAAAACTGCACCTTTACCTACATAAATGTGATGATTCTGCATCGTAATTGTCGCTGGTCGCTAAAAAAACTCGCAATATTGGTATTGTTGGGGATTTTCACTCTCAGCCACAATAGAAACCATTAAAGACGACCTCCGTGGCGCAGTGGGCTGAAACGCAGGAGGTTGCGGGTTCAAATGTTTGCATGATCTACAGATGTTTGTTCCGGATCTGGATGATTTTTATATTATCATAAGTACCTATATATATTTCCAAAAAAAATGTTCTATCAGTTATCTGGGTCCCTTATTACAACCTCTGCTTTGTTTGGGGCTAGATAATGCTGTGTGAAATGTCCAGCAATATTTATTTATTTATTAAATACCATTTTCGAATGTCTAGGCGGGGCTTACCGAGATGCGAAGTGCGGGTTCCAAGCCCTCCTAGAATATTAAAACCCAGCTAAATTAATGATCAGTCTTGGTTTTTTAATACCACTTAGATGCCAAACAAGAATACGATCTATCTGATGGTAAGCGGTTACCGTAGCCTACTTGAACTTTCGTAACACTAAAGGTCACACTCGCGGTAGGGACGGCTACCTGCAGTCTCTGGGGAAAATCCCGGCAAGAATCCCATTCCACAACCTAAGTGGTTCACGGGAGGAAATTCCAATGGAGCCTCGCGGTGCGCGACCATAGTCTTAAGATTAGTAGTTCGTTGTGAAAGGGCTCGCCTGGGTTAACACTAACACCATACCTATTTCTGGCGGTAAGCAACATTGCTGTGATTCGGTTTGAAGGGTATGGTTACCGGTGAAATTACAGGCACATAAGGCTTTACGCCTGTATGCTTCAAATTGATGGACGCAGGGCAGTGCATAGAAGGGCATGTTCCTAAGGTGCGTGACCTACGAGGCAATACTTTATCATAGGCGATGGTTACCACTTAATATCAAGTGGGCCATATGCTTGTTCCATCTCCAGGTACACGGAGGAAAATATACCCCTGGTTTTAAGCGGGATTCTGCACTAATTATGAGGTATTCCTCTTAAAAAACGACTAGGCGTCCAAACGCAAATATTAACAGGAAACTGATAAACCAGCATTACATACCCCATTACATAAAAGATCGGAAGGTATTTTTAGGTAAAAAGCATGACAATTTATTGTTCGTAGCAATTTATTTTAACATGACAATACCTATAACGGTAAAAAATATCAGTTTATCGTTAAAGTGTGCGTAAAACCCATATATTAACAAAAGTTCTATAAAAATATCATTTGTACTGTCATTTTTTCGTTCTCACAAAATTTATTTTTCTCCGTGTAGTATAAAAAATTAAACAATATTTAGCATTCCATAATGTGACAGGTTGCAAACCAATCTCCGCTTTTTAGGGTTCTTTACCTCAAAAGGTAAAAAAGGAACCCTTATAAGATCACTCTCTTGTCCGACTGTCCGTGTGTTACCACCGATTTTCTCAGGAATGGGTGAACCTAGCAAGTTGAAATTTATACCAGATACTGAGGTCTATAGTCCCTATTAGGTGTATAAAAATCAAGGTCCTGAGTGGACACGATAAAAAGATATGGGTAAATTTAGATTTTCGCGTAAATTTGTAAGTACCAAAATTTACCTTAATTTTCAACTTTATTATTTTTCAAGATTTTCCCTTTACTTATGCTGCTTTTAACCAAAATTGACAATTCTAGATCAACAGGAAGTACCGTATAGGTTTTGGGTCGAAACCCTTTAAGGTAGTTCCCGTTGACCTAGAATCACAAAATTTGGCAAAAAGCTGGGTCTTACAGCACAAAAAAGTAAAAATTCCAAAAAATAATAAAAGCTGAAGATTAAAGGGTGTTCCCATACATACATAGTTGACGCTAATTAGGATCTGAGTTGTATGGGCGCTCATACAATTTATTATAGATAATGGTACGGAACTCTTCGTGCGAGAGTCCGACTCGCACTTGGCCGCTTTTTTATACGAACTATGCATCTGAGCCATAGTCTAGGTAAACAATAAAGCCAAGTTCACATTAAATGGCGATTTGGTGCGACAGGTCTGGTATTAATGTCTTCAGAGCACCTCTGCTTTATTGCGGGCCGTTGGGATAAGCCGAGAGACCCCAACGATGTGGTGTACCGGTTCGATAATAATTATCCGACTATATTTAATTGTTAGTTGGATTTGGGTGTTAAGCTGATTGTTTATATTGCTATGAATTTACAAAACGGTTACCATTAGTTAAAAACCTGGACCTGGATACCTGGATGGTAAGACCTGGATGCAAGTATAATTATATTCCATCTTCCACTGCAATGGCTGCGTTCTTATTCTTGGCAGTGCTGCTACCACAAACATTCGATGGTATTGCCAATACGCCAATACCATCGAATGTTTGTCGTCCACTATCATTCAAATGCATGCCCAAAGGCAGATTTCTGTAAAGAAATCTAGTCAAATTCAAGTTTTTATCTAATGTTAGCCAGGCTAGCCTATACATATACCCCAGAAAAGTTTATCTCTACGAACAAATTGAGTAAGTTTTCATTTTAGAGATATGTAGAATCATAGCTATAGTATTCCCACGGTCTCGCGTAGAAATGCTTCTACATTCTACGCTAAAATCTAATTTTACTCTATTCTTCTGTAGAAATACATTTATAGGGTGTTAATGTAACGCAATGCCTGGCTGATAATACAACGTTTGCCGTAACTGAAAAGTAATGCTGCTTCTAAAGATCGTAATGCGACCGTCAGTCTTTTAAGTGATAATCGACCAAGACGACCTCCGCGGCACAGTGGACGAATAGCCGGCTGAGGCGCGGGTTGAATTCCCGCTGCGGAACAAATGTAATGTATGTATATCAAAAGTATATGTTTACAAAAAAATAAAAATAAGGTATTTTGTCTGTTATCTGGTTCCTATAATACAAGCTCGAACTGTGAAATGTCCAGAAAGAAAAAAGTGCAAATAAAGATAATTGGAAATGTATTTAACCTGAAGAAAATTGTCATAGACCATAAAGAAATCTGTATCTGTTTGTTGAAAAGCGATATCACGAAACTTGTTATTGTCTTTCTGATAATGTTACTTGCATACGGTTTGCTTGTGTGAATAACATTCCTGTGATTGTTTGAGCCCTACGCTTTTATCAACTATTATATTTGTTTATAGCTATGAGTAAATAAACAAAACAATTTAATATAACATTATGTAGGCGGGTTTATTCTCTATTACCGTTTATTAAAGAGACTGTCGCATTTTTAGGGTTCCGTACCTTAAAAGGTAGAAAAAGGAACCCTTATAAGATCTCTTGTCCGTCTATCTGTCTGTGTGTCATCACCGATTTTCTCAGGAACGGGTGGACCTAGCAAGTTGAAATTTGTACCAGATACTGAGGTCTATAGTCCCTATTAGGTGAATAAAAATCAAGGCCCTGAATCAACCTGATAAAAAGATATAAATAAATTTATTTCCACGAAAACTTGTAAGTACCAAAATTTACCTTAATTTTCAACTTTTTTTATTTTTCGGAATTTTCTCATTACTTGTGCTGTAAGAGCTTGCTTTTAACCAAAATTGACAATTCTAGGTCAACCGGTACCCTATAGGTTTTGGGTCGAAAACCTATATGGTAGTTCCCGTTGACCTAGAATCACGTAATTCGGCAAAAAGCAAGGCTTACAGCACAAACAAAGGAAACATTCCAAAATATAAATAAGATTGAAAATTAAAGGGTGTCCTCATAGATACATAGTTGACGCCAATTAAGATAATCCTCTGAGTTGTATGGGCGCTCATACAATTTAGAGGACAATGGGTAGGTACGGAACACTCGGCGCACGAGTTCGACTCGCACTTAACCGGTTTTTAACCCTCGACTTGAAAAGAGCTGTCTTATTGCATAGCTTTGCACGCGTAGTTTTTCAATTAAAGCATTACTCTCCTGCGCAGTTGGGTATAAAGTAGCCTATGTCACTCGGGGATAGTGTAGCTTCCCAACGGTGAAATAATTTTTTAAATCGGTCCAGTAGTTTCGGAGCCTATTCAATGCAAACAAACAAACAATCAAATCTTTCCTTTTTATAATATTAGCATAGATGAGTTCGAAAGAAGGAGAAAGAAGGTTATTGGTATGTTTGGAAACATTTTAAACTTTATTATTCTTGAAGGAGAGTAAGGAGTATTTTATTGCATTCTCTATTCTACTGATTTGCATTGGCTATAGTTAGCGTTGTTCCTCGTACTAAAAATAAATATTTTTTTCAAACTCTTTGTTCACGATGAAACAGAAACCAAAATAAATACCGGTCCAATATATTTTTTGCCATCCGAAATTCGGGTCCAGTTGGCTGAAATCCGTACTCAAAGCCAACTAAACTATGTATATTGATTCCGTATTGTTTGTTGGACCTTACTAACTATAGTCCGTCCACGCCAACTCTGCATATCGTTGAGGATGGTAGATTTAACAAGTTCTTGGAAAAAAAATATAATCGTTTAACTAACTGCGCATCACAGGTGCTTCAAACGCGTTAAAGCTATTGTAGCATCCACTCACTGTTCCCACTAATGAGGCGTCACAGAAAACCAGCGCTACAGCAGCGTTAAGCGCGTCACAAACGATGAAACTGATGATACCATAATATTTTATGTAAAAATAAAATGTCACTCGCCATATAACCCAATGTAAAATGAAAATATATATTATCTTCGCCGTGTGTTATGGATTGTCCATCGGATTGCATGGCGAGCGATATTTTATCTTATAACATCTACATCGTGTGACACGGTTTAACGTTACTGTAGCAAATCACTAAAGCCGGCTTACACAACATTTCTTAAATGTATGTTACGACTAAACATGTTTAAATTTGACGTATTTGTATGATTTGACCACTCTTGAATCTTATTTAGCCAGTAAATACGTTTAGGCATCGTTGCGCAAGACGCCCTGAATGATAATTTGTTGTCCAGATTTATTTAAAATTATGTTATAATATTAGATTTTTTTAGATTCGCTCATGACTGGATAAAATGGCTTAATAGATTAGAGAGGAGGTCTGTAGCCATGCTGGAGGCTGTATAAATTGTATTTATGTCACAGGGGTTTCTTAGATTTTTTTTGTTTGTTCTGCTGTTTTCTCCTCTGACATGGGTCAGAGACTTTTTTCAGCTGAACATTTTGCACTTGGGCGGTTTTATCTGATTTTTTTTAGTATTTTTGTATTGCACATATAAATATACAGTGTGGAAATTAAACTCAGGCCCTGGAGGGAAACTACTTAAAATCCTTAAGCTAGCTCATTTTACTTAAAGGAGACATTCCTTTATTTTTAAAAAGAAACAAATCTGCATTAAAATATTTTTTTAAACTCGCTTGCTTCGCCCGGGACTCGAACCAACTAAAATTTAAAAAAATAAACACTCTTTATTTTATTATACTAATCGGTAGTATTAATATTCAGGATAAAGTTTCTGTAACAAACATTTGGTCTTAAAAATAAAAATAATCGTTAAATCTAACATCAACTTTATTTTACTATCAATTTTGTAACACTTAAATTATTTAACTGATAAATTGTTCGAAATGAGCCCCGTCGTTCCGGCTACACAACATTAGTCGCCGTTGAAATTCATTTCTTGTAGCCTTCAGCAAAGTGTTGTGGTGTATGCCCCTGATAACATTTTCTACCGCAATCCTTAGCTCTTGAACGGTTTCATAGCAAGTTTCATAAACAACATTTTTTACATGACCCCATAAAAAGAAGTCCATGGGCGTCAGGTCTGGACTTCTTGCAGGCCATCTAATCGTACCGTTTGTACCTATCCAGGCATTGAAATTTTCATTAAGGTATGCCCTGGCAATTCTGCTGTTGTGGGCAGGTGCACCATCTTGTTGAAAAATGATATTATTTCGTTCCTCTTCTGGCAGAAGGTTTAATTGATTTTTTAAAAGCTCTAATATTTCAATGTATTTTGCTGCATTCAGATGTCCTTCGTAAATGTGCAACAAAACAACCATGTTACTTTTGATTCCACACCAAACATTAAACGAAAATCTGACCTGATTGTTCGTTTCACGGACACGGAATGGATTTTGACGAGACCAATAATGATTGTTATGTCTGTTATACATTCCATTATTACTAAAATTTGTTTCGTCAGACCATACAATACAGTCCAAGAAATTTGGGTTGAGGGCTATTTCTGTTCGAATATTTTCACAAAACTGTAATCTCCTTTCACTATCTCCGGGATGTAGTTTCTGCACCAATCGCCCATCACGATAACATTTGTATTTGTATTTTTTCAGAACTTTAAGTATACTAGTATGGTTGATGCCTATCTCTTGAGCAGCTTCCCTGCTTGAAGCTTTCGGGTAACACTCGAAGTAGGTTAAAATGTTTAACTCAACATCGCTATAGTCCAAATTTTGTTGCTGTGGGCGTCCAGTCTTCTTTTTAAAACTTCCAACGGTCAGTAAATTATTCACAATTCGAGACAAAACCTTTCTAGATGGTAGTTCTCTGTCTGGATACTTCTCGCGATACCACTGCAGAGCTAAATCGTAGCTCTTGTTGCAAACAAAGTAAGCTTCTAATAAATCGAATTGTTCTTGATACGCCATTATGAGATAATTTAATTACGTAAGGGAAGCAACACTACTTAAATAAAATCTGTTGATAAAAATCGTTCGAATTTTAAAATTATTGTCCCGCCTCGCAAACAAAGTCAAACGTTCCATTTTTAAACTTCTCCACTGAACGCCTCGGATCATGTAAGAAGGAAATGTGCATAGAGGTATTACCACCATTGAACAATTTTCTTATCGAAGATTTCAACAAGGTACTTAACGATAAATAAGCAAGCGTGTACTTCATACGAAGTCTTTGAGTGTTGGAGAGATAACAGAATTGTTACGTGTCTTTTACTTGTTAAAAGTGAACAGTAACCAAATATTTTTTAGAGAAACTTTATCCTGAATATTAATACTACCGATTAGTATAATAAAATAAAGAGTGTTTATTTTTTTAAATTTTAGTTGGTTCGAGTCCCGGGCGAAGCAAGCGAGTTTAAAAAAATATTTTAATGCAGATTTGTTTCTTTTTAAAAATAAAGGAATGTCTCCTTTAAGTAAAATGAGCTAGCTTAAGGATTTTAAGTAGTTTCCCTCCAGGGCCTGAGTTTAATTTCCACACTGTATATTTATGTATGTGAACCTACTTTCTTTACATTTGTTATGGGATCGCTAAATTTTTTACAGTTTAACAAAAGTTTACAGTTTAAAGATACAGTTTTTTTACTGTTTCTTAGATTGGAATAAATAAACTATTCTTGTTTTCGATTACTTAGTTTTTAATCTATCATTACCAACCTAGTGCAGGCTTACCATGGTAGGATTTAGTTTATTTCCTATAGTATGAGATCTTAACCAACTAGCAAGTACTCTGTGGCTTCTGGTAGTTGTATTTATTTAAAGCTTGGGGGTATCAAGTCCGATCGCCACCGTTGTGGGATCGAACGGATATTACTTTTATTTGAGTTCTGTTCCGGTTTGCGAGTCGCGCAGACTTGTCAGAGCGTTATGAGGATGCATGGGTGCTCGGGGATGTCTTACTTATTTTTTAACCCACAATGCAAATAAAGGGGCGTTATAAGTCTGTCTGTCTAACTGTGGCAGCGTAGTTCCCAAACCGATGGACGTCCGGTTCAAATCAAATCAAAATGTTTTTATTCATTAAAATCACAAGGGTCACTTTGAAACGTCAAGGTTTCCGGTTATTCCGTAACCTTTACTGGTACTCGTAGATATTGTGCAAGTTCAGTTGGTTGATTAGTAAGTTGGTAATTTAAGGCCAATTAGCCGATAAGTATCCAATGGATTGTTATAATTACCGTAAATACGCGATTGCGATTCTCATTGGTAGTACCTCTGGAAAGTGGCAAACAAAACAGAATATTGTAAGCGTCTAGTTGATTTACAATTTGTGAGGTTAAAAACAATTTTTACAATAAAATGATTTTAAAATTGAGTAGAATATAAAAATTGTTCTATAAACAAGATATTATTTTCCTGGAACAGGATATTTACTATGATTTGCTAGTTTTTTTAATGGTTTTCGTTTTGTGAAACATCAAAAACAGAATAAAACTGGTGAATATTATGTTTAATGTTCATTTCCTAAATATTTGCAAAAGTTAAACACGAAAAAAGGCTGAATTGGTTGACAAATTTTCGTACATTCCGGCGTATTGAGACAGTGCCATTTGTATGGAACGATGGATTTTAACATCAATATTGGATGAAAGTCTGAAATAAATACATATTATTGATCTGGACAACGGACAGTGCGGTTCCTCAAAATTTGTCGACTGTTTACAAATTCACCCTGTATGAATCTGTAAATCGACTAATCAACTAGCAAAATGATTATTTTGCTCATTGAAACCGCAAGTTGCAGAGTTGATCTCTCATCACGTGATATTGCTCGAGAAAAAATCAAAGTTTTATGCCTTTCTCAGTAAGAGATTAGAACTTGGTTGCATAAATTTCATCTCTCTTTAGACTATCTCATAATTATGATTCTCGGCTGATAGTGGCACTTTGGAGAGTAGGCAACTTTTATACTTTGCATATGATAAGTGAGCTACAAAACTTTTCCAGGAAACGTATGATAGATAAATACTTAAAAGAAATATGTGGTTTAGCAGTTGGGATCAATACTCAATACATGTATTGCTTTCACATTGTGACAAAGTTGTTACAGGTATATAGTTTCACATAATATGAACCCTGACAGGGTATAGCAATAGGATAGCAGACCATGTTTTCCTATGGCTGTATGCTGTTTATACTTTACAAATTATTCAATATTCTATATTTTAGGCGTTAGTTTCAGTTTAAGGTTTGCTTGGGTAAATATTATAATTTCAATCATTAAGTAAACGATTATAATAGTTAGGTAGCTAAAAATTGTTTTCATTATGTAACTCTACATGTTGTAGCTTTTTTTCAATCAAGTGACAGAACAGGCCTGTGGCCCACATGACGTGTGTGTCGGCGCTGCATTGGGTTCGTCACCCTGAGACTCAAGAACCTGTTTAAGAGAATCGTTTAAAAATGTACGATAGAAAATAGTATCAAGACAAGAAAAAAGTTAAAAGGATGATACGTGTCGCATATCGGATCTTGTCACCCTTTTCGCCACCTATCTGATTGATTGAAACAGTTTGCTACTCCAATATCACGTGATAAGCCATCAGCTCTGATGAATTCCAAGTCGAAGAAAAGAATCCACGGATTGCAACTCATAATAGATCGGATCTGGACAAAATACATATATTGAACTGTAGAAAGCAAACGTGCTTTGGAGATTTTGTAACTGATTGAGCAAAAGTTTTGCAGGTATAAATTGAATTGGGAAGAGCTTATTTTGGATCCAATATGTCTAAAAGTTTATGGACATAGATAACGAATTGTCAAAATAAGTGAAGCTATACGACAGACAAAATTCTAGATACAATCTAGAATATACAATAGATACAATTCGTTCTTAGCATAATAGTATTCAATTCGTTAAAAAGTGGCCATGGTCTACCGAGGTGGACTGAGCAGATATACCAGTGAGCGGTTCAGTTGGAACTTCTACGCTGAACTGACGCTTGTCATCAACTGTCAAGTCTGCTTAATATGCAGCAGTTTCCTGACTTGTTGTGATCTATCATGAGCCGATGGATGACTTTGCTTAAACCGATCACATGTCTGGTCACAGTAGATGAGGTCATGCTGGAGCATAGTGACATATTTTATAATTTATATTTTTGTGTACCTACTATAAATAATTTTAAGTATGAATTGTCTTTGTTCACTAACTAAAATTATGGGTCCCTGTCTGATCTGAAATAAACGTATTTTGTTTAACATCATTCACAATATATTAGAAGGTTTGCCATAACCACCCACCACGCTTCACACACGTAATGTTAACCGCATCTTGGAGGTGGTGAATGATGAAGGGGGGGCCTTCCCCCCATGTCAATAAATTAATTTAATGTTATATCTGGTTTTCGAAGGTCCTTTTGACCGGTCCATCAGTCAATTGCTGTCCTACTGCCTTGAAAATGTATTAGTCCACTTTGTGACTTTCCTTTCCGACCACTCTCTTGACTTTGTGGGAAGAGGAACGTCAGTGGACGGTAAAATTATACCAGTTTCTGATTGTTTAGATCCTTGTTGTTCTTATAGAATTGGTAATGTCCCTCGCTGTCCGTTAGTTACTAGGTCTTTGAACCAGGCTTTAAACTTACTGCTCTGCAGTCTCGGTAAGTAGCTGTATGTAGTTACTAACCTGTAACAAAAATAAAGTTTTATTAGAGATAGGAATGACATGTCTGGCGTCGGGGGAGTATGCGAAGACTCACTTAGGGCTTCGTCTTTCTAGATTCTAGACAATACATTATATGTAAAAGTTTCTGTACTAGAAGAATACGTTTTTATCGTTTCCGAAGACGTCCCAGATATAATGGAAATAAATTCGAACTAGTGGCCAATCTTGAACTCAAGAGCGCAAGTTATAGAAGGAAAGGACAATAAAGATTTAACAAATGGGTCTTCGACATGTCTTTAGATAGTCACATTTTAAAATATATACCTATTAAAAAAGATGCAGTCAATTTAATTCTTTATTCTATAGTTTTTACAAAAACACAGAAATAGAGTACAAACAAATGCGAATTTAACCATAAATATATTTTTCTTCTAGCAAACCTTTAAGGATATAAATTTTACCGCCACTTTAGAACACGAAATTTTGCGCAATATCAGTTAGGTTATGCTAGACACACACGTTAACGATTTCTTTGAGCGAGCTTCTGTGTGGGAAGAATTCGTTCAAATTTCAAGGCTTGTGCAATTAAATCGTTGACGTAAGTAAAGTAAAATACAACAATGAAATTTGACACAAGAACAAGAAATATGGGACAAAAATACAGCATAGAAAAAATAGTACGTGACGTGTGTAGGGCCCATTAAATATCTATTTGCTTGAACCAATGACGTTTGGATCGATAAGCTAAACTTGAGAGCAAAAAAATCGCACATTCATGATTTTTTGACATAACTAAAAAAAAAACAAAAAATATTATGTTTCTGTAATGCAGATTCATAGTCTATTTTAATACCTATCCAGTGGTATCTGATTTGTCTTTCAATCATTACATAAAAATGCTTTTGTGGATCAATAACAAAAATGCATGTTTAGTAAAAAATTCTTTATTCAAGTATTGGTGTCAAAGTTATGAAATTAAAAGATAAAATTAATTTAAAGTTTGTTATTAATACCGAGTGTTCCCTCCCCTAGCCTGAATCACTGACTCCATCCGTGTTTTCATTGATGTTACTAGACTTTTGATAAAGTCTTGAGGAATAGCCTCCCATTCCTCTGCGATCGCCTGTTGCAGCTCCTGTAGAGTCGATGGAGGAGCATCTCGGCCTCGAACTCTTCTTTTCAGCTCGTCCCATAGATGTTCGATGGGATTGAGGTCTGGGCTTCGAGCTGGCCACTCCATAACGGTCACATCCACCTCTTGAAGGTACTCGATCACTATGCCAGCAGTATGCGGTCTTGCATTATCTTGCATAAACAGAAAGTTTTCGCCGATAAACCCAGCAAAAGGTACGACGTGGCTCTCGAGTACTTCCTCAATGTATCGTATGGAAGTCAATCCTCTTGATTGGCGACCAGTATTCGGTCCGGTGATGAAGGCAAGCTCGGTTTTTGCTTCCATAGACATGCCTCCCCAAAACATGATTGATCCACCGCCATAGGCGACACGTTCTGTTATGCAGCATTGGGCAAATCGCTCTCCCGATCTTCTATACACCTTCCCCCGTCCGTCGTTGCCATGCAAGCACATCCTGCACTCATCAGAGAACAGGACTGCACTCCACTGCTCTTCGGTCCAATTCAAATGGTCTCGAGCGAACTGAAGGCGGGCTTCTCGGTGGGCTGGGGTCAATTTCGGCCCGTTTGCTGGCCTGTGTGCAGTCAGGCCACCTTCTCTCAATCGTCTTCTGACTGTCCACCGGCTAACTTCTACTTCACGAACTTCTTGAAGTCGTTGGCCCAGTTGAACTGCGTTCAAACGACGATTTCTTAAAGATGTCGTTATAAGAAAGCGGTTATCACGCTCTGTTGTAGCACGGGGACGGCCCGATCCTTGTCGCCGGTGGTAGCCACCAGTCTCTTGATACCTCTGGTATACACGCCGAACGGTAAATCGGCTCAAACTCAATTGTCGAGCCACTTGACTTTGCTTAAGCCCCGATTCAACAAGGGCAACCACTTGAGCGGCTACTTCTGGTGTAGTATCCATTTTCGTGTTCCGTTTGAAGCCAATATCAATAGAGAACCTTTCACACTGTACGTTGGTATGCAAATGATGACCATTCCCTCAATATGCACTCTTTTATACCTGCGATAAATCCTGCCGCCGGCCTTACCTGGATCGAGCGACATAAGGGGGTCTATTGTTTTGTTGCTAATGAGTTGTTTTTAAAGGTAAATGTCAACCCTTTATCAGTTCTGCGAATGCCTAGATTATGCACTTTAATTTAATTTGATTTTAATTTGCTGTAAGCTCCAAATAAAAAAAAATTTAACTTTTAAGTAAAAATGTGCGGATGTGCGATTTTATTGCTCTCAAGTGTAGGTCCCACTAGTCGCATCTCTCTGTGCGACTATACCAATGGAATTTCAATCAACAGCTCGTCACTCAGTAGAAACATGAGAATTGCCCTTGCGTTGTTTACAACCTGTGTTGTCACCTCCGAGCTCTGGCTCGAAGGAACAATGGCTGGCCACTCGGCACAATGACGACAATCGACGCCCGAATAGTCCCCTTGTTTACTTCATACTAGAGTTATCTAGACAACCGACTTTTTTATATTTGACCGGTCAAAACACGAATCCCATTCACGGGAAAATAGCCCCGGAAAATTGATTTCACAATTATTATTTCTAAACATTACAGGCTTGCGTTTGACCACGATCTCGCCTGATGGCAAGCAATGACGTAGTCTACGATGGATCACGCTTGCCTAGAACAAACCTGTTCACTCGCGATTTGAAGACACCCAGGTTGTAGTAATCAGAAAACACAGACTCAGTCAAGTATCTTTTCAAAGATTTTCTGTTTGCCGAAGACAGTTACAGATCACAGATCTCTTTTAAAAGATAGTGCTGGTAACTGAAATAGCAGCTCATGCATCACAGCTACTATTTCTGGTTACTTCTTGTGTCTGGGTAAGGTAGAACAGATCACATCAACGATTCTCTGCGGCATACGCAGTCAAAAAGATCCGTCTTTTTACAGACGTAGCTACAGCTAGACTAGTTTACTTCAGCTTCTTCCACAGCATTATGTCATACGGTATACTGCTGTGGGGGAGTGCTGCAGATATAAACACCGTTTTTGTGCTGCAGAAGAGGGCTGTTCGTGCAATTTATAATATAGGCCCCAGATAATCATTACGCAATAAGTTTAAAGAAATAAATATAATGACATCTATGAAAATCTGATGTAATGTTCACAAAAGTAGAAAAATAGCGATAATCATAATTTTAACACTAGAAATAAAGATAAACTCGCTGTTGCCACTTGTAGACTTCATAAATCGTTTAAAGGGCAAGGTGTACGCTTTTATAACCAACTCCCAAGGGATGTACAAAAATTAACAATTAACAAATTTAAAAACGTAATTAAACAATATCTTTATAAAAGAGCCTACTATAAAATATCTTATATTATTATTATTATTTAGGTAATAGAGAAGCTTGTGATTGAAATTGCTCCAACTCGTTCAAAATGTTACAACCAGCCTTGTTTCTTGCCTTTCTTTCCTGGCTTGGTCGCAAAGGAACAGGCATTAAAATTGACGTTTCAAAGTGATCCTTGTGATTTTAATAAATAAAAATATTTGACTTTGACTTTAACTTTGACATCAACTCTGAACTTTTATTACTTACTACAAATCGGGGCTCGTAGTAAAGGTGCCTTTAATTATAAACAATTTAGATAGACAATCGCGGTCTAAAATATATAAAAATTAATGACCGCTAGCAGTTAACAGCAATTGCCGAGTCAATTATCCAAGTTCATTAGGTGCGATTGTGGTTAGACGAAGATCTAACCACGTTAAATAAAAATTATAAACAATCTTCCTTAATTTTGTAAGTTCGATATAATAAGCATTCAATTTCAGCAGCAAAAACAGCTTCACAGTCATTCTCCCCCATTTCTACCCCATCCCTAGTCCCAACTGCAAGTTTGCGCGTTAAAATATTAAACGCGTCCATTAACGTATTGTAGTTTCGTTGTTATTGTGTAAGGGAAGAAAACAACGCTGAAAGGATAACGGGGACCTCTTTGTGTCCCTTTATAAGATTCAATATTTTTGCTGGCATTTATCTATCTAGTGGTTCGCCCCGAACTGAGATCCCGCGAGTCTCCCAAATAACAAAATCAAAATCTTTGACTAATAAAATAGTGCCACGAAATGCACAACCAACTAACTTGACCTACAGTTTCATTCAAATTACAGGTAACGAGAGTTCATGTATATGGTTCATTCAATCCTTCACTGTCGAAGCAGTGCGCTTGTGGAATACTTTGCCTGTGGAAATTAGACGGGCTCCTTCACAGCACTCTTTGCTGAGATTAAAGCGGCATTACCTTAATGCCTAGTTTACTTGTCATTTGAGTTACCTATTTATTTATTATTTTATTGTCCTCATTTTAGAATATCTGTAGGATTTAGGTTATTATTTGGGTATATATTAGTCTATCTATAGGATTATAAGTACCTAGGTGAATCAACTTTTAAGGTACTCCTTTTGTGTCCCTGTCATGTAAATAGCAATAAAATCGGTATTTTAGTTTAGAATATGGTTGTTTTGATGTTAACGTAAAATTAGATCCTGTGTTAACATGGTAGTTTCATAGTTTTTATAGTTTCAAGCGAAATTTTAGTTTTTCTTATGTTAACGCAACACACCATAAGCAATCTCCATACAAAAAAACTATGTCCCCAGGCCTAGGTGAAGAAGCAATGTACGTCGTTTCTTAAAAAAATCTAATGAATGCACTGCATTTTCACATAATATTTTGATTCAGAAAAAGATAAGCTTACGTTTAAAGTTAACATTTATAAAAGTTTGACTTAAATTATATTTTTTACATGTAAGTACCTTAACTTTTGTCCCGAATTTTGATGAAAACCTATACAGCGTTACTGATAAAAGTTTATGACCATTTTCAAGAAATGGCGTCAAACTTGGTGTCATTAAAGGTGATTATTATCTAATATTTCGATCATGTGGTCTGACAAGGCCTACCTCACTTCACCCGCCCCTCAGTGTGCGGTAACGCACATTGCTTCTTCACCTAGGCCTGGGGACATAGTTTTTTTGTATGGAGATTGCTTATGGTGTGTTGCGTTAACATAAGAAAAACTAAAATTTCGCTTAAAACTATAAAAACTATGAAACTACCATGTTAACACAGGATCTACTTTTACGTTAACATCAAAACAACCATATTCTAAACTAAAATACCGATTTTATTGCTATTTACATGACAGGGACACAAAAGGAGTACCTTAAAAGTTGATTCACCCACCTACAGTTTTTAATTTGATATAATTTTTATATGTTTTATTTCATTCGTTTGTAAATATACTCTGTGCACCGCTGCCCATTACTGCTTCGTTATTTACTTTCCATCCAAAGGTTGCCTGGAAGAAATCGCTTTCAGCGATAAGACCGCCCATTGTACTTTATTTAGCTTAAATTACTTTTTTTAAGTATTCCTGGTGTACAATAAAGAATTATTCTATTCTATTCTATGGTTATTCTTTAGGGGTAGAAATTGCAGCATTCTGAATTTCAGATTTTCCCTATATTTATGTCATTAAAGCTACACGAATACCAAATTTCAACACTATGGGGTCACTGGTGTACCGTGTGAATTTAGTCAAAGTACAGTTTTTATTATGGCTAATAACTCAAAATCTACAAGGATTAAACTAAAAATTAAAACAGGGTCGAAATGAACCTTTCATTAGACCTCCCACTTGACCTAATAGTCTGATTTTGTTTTTTTTTTACCCCTCTTGAGCCCCAGTATCTTAACAATCCCCCCACCTTTTTTTTCTCATTTAGTCACACCAGGATTGTGCCATCACTATACATAAAATTTCACTATGATCGGATCAACGCTGCGGAAGCTATCCTCGGACAAACAAACACACATACCTACATACATACAACGCTGATTTGCCCAAGTCGATTTGGAGATATCGTTTCGCTCGATCAGTAAAAGTGATTTGATGCGCGGAGTTTTGGCTCATAAGATTTCAAATCTATTGTGGGTTTTAAGAGGGTTAGAAAAGAACTTACTACCAAAGAACTCAAATGAAATCATCTAATTCAATAAATAATTATGAGAACCTCCGTGGCACAGTGGCGAAAAGCCGGCTGCGACGCCGGTTATGCCGGCCGGCTGGGTATTTTTCTATAAATACAATGTAATAAGTATGTATTTACAAAAAAATATATAAAGTATGTATCTTATCTGACGACCGCCGTGGTACAATGGGCAAATAGCCGCCTGTGACGCAGGAGGTAGCGGGTTCGATTTCCGCCGCGGAACCAATGTATGATCTACAGATATTTGTTCCGGGTCTGGATGTTTTTCTATATATTTTATGTATGTATTTACAAAAAAATATATATATAAGTATTCTATCAGTTATCTGGTTCCCATAGTACAAGCTCTGCTTAGTTTGGGGCTAGATAGCGCTGCGTGAAATGTCCAGCCATATTTATTTATTATATATATATATATATTTCAGTTATCTGATTCCCATAATAATCCATAAGCTTTGCTTAGTTAGCGGATTGATGGCGCTGTGAAATGTCCAGCATTATTATTGTTTTTAATTTATCTGTCTACCAAGCTCGTAGACTTTGTAGTTTATAATACTAGTGGGAAGTAGGATAAGCCCGCCTACTACCCAACCGTACACTATTTTTGAACCAACAATTTTTTATAAAAGCCATCAACCCATCAATCAAGGATAAAGTCGTCAATCAATCATTCAGACGATTGCTTTCCGTCGCTTATCGCTTTCCATCCTGTTACATGCTAGGCTTTAAAGTTAAATTATAAATGTACATCCGACATATAAATCCACTATTCATCATTATAGGAAGATATAATTTAAACACTAAGGGTCATATTTTTTAAAGTCTTAATACTTAGTGTGCGTGTGTTTAAAAAATTCCTAAACAAAATTGGTACAATTTTTTTTAAACAGTTGTTAAACTTTTTGTGGTACCAAGGCCCTTCATATCCAAGACCTAGAACAATATAAGAACCAATATATTTCTTTTTCAAAATTTAAAAATCTCCATGTTACCACAAAAAAGTTAAACAACTGTGTGTTTAAAAAAATCCTTACCAACTTTCGTATGGAAATTTTTAAAACACGAGCTACAGAGTTTTTTTTTTGTGGTTATTTATAATTTATCCCTTTATTTTTTATTTGGCTGTCTAAACCAATTTCTATCAAACCATAACTAAGAACGTTTTATAAACACCAGCTGTTTTACACATAAACTCTTTTTTTAGACCGGGGTCTAAAAAAACGGGTTATTTTACTAAGTTAACCAGTTTAAAAATATTGCTATTTATTTTTTGTTTATGTTTTATGCCAATTGCAGATGAAACAAGCATATGGCAAACCTGATGTTAAGTAGTAACAAAGTATTGCGTCGTATGTCACGCACCTTAGAATCGTGCCTTACGATGGGGCTACGATGCACTGCTTTGTATCCATCAACTTGAGGCATACAGGTGTAAAGCCTCATATGCCTGTCATTTCACCGGCAACCATACCCTTCTAATACAGCAATGCTGCTTGGTGGCAGAAATAGGTATGGTGGTAGCACTTCACCGGGTGAGCCCTTTCACAAGGAATTCTACAACTCTTATTTATTATTATTTTTCTTTATTAGGGACAACGCGCCATGCTCGGCATCACACTGCTAGACCGAGTCCCCAATACCGAAATTCGCAAGCGGACTAAAGTTCAAGACGTTAGCAAGCGTATATTGGAACTCAAATGGAGTTGGGCAGGACATGTGGCCAGGCGCGGTGATGACAGGTGGAGCAGGGTGCTGACTGAGTGGTGGCCCCGATATGGAACCAGGAACGCAGGTCGTTCACCGGCAAGATGGGTCGACGACATTATAAAAATCGCAGGTCGTATGTGGGTTAGAACAGCGCAGGACAGAGGCGAATGGTGACAATGAAGAGAGGCCTATGCCCAGCAGTGGGATGAGAAGGGCTGACGATGATGATGATGATGATGAGGGACAACAAATAATTATACAATTAAGTTACTTAATGCTAATACTAAAATAGGTTATATAGGTATAATCAGCCCCGGTGTCCACAAATTGGATTGACAAATTATAAGGGCATAAGAAGTGCTATGCATAAGAAAACAGACAAATAATATCTGTAGGTTACATACTTATTGATCAAGATTTAGCAGCATAACAGTGTTTTTAAATAAAAAACCCCTATATTTAAAAAGGTTCACGTTTACCAATGAACTTGAGCACAACTAGGGTTGTTATATATATTTTCGATTTTCTAATCCCACCATTCCCCTAACGTGTCCGTAACCTTGTAAACTTGCATCGCACACACAACGAACACAGATGATATAACACTACCCAGATGAAGTCTCACTCGTAAACCGGCAGTCTGTGGCACTTGGAACTCTGCTATCGATAATTCGCTATTGCCACTTTTCCTTTAGTAAATCACTTTAGTAAATCGTTTAAATGGCAAGGTGTACGCTTTTATATCAAACTCCCAAGGGATGTACAAAAATTGACAATTAACTAATTTAAAAATGTAATTAAATTAAATATATATAAAAAAACCTACTATAAGATATCGGATTTTTTAGATGATAGAGAAGCTGGGAATTGAAATTGCTCCAACTCATTCAAAAATTTTACAACTTAGACGTAATTTATTTTTAATTGTTATTTATGTGTTCGAAAGGGATCATTAAAAAGAACAGCAGCCTAGTCCCTTGCCGTTCTTTCCTGAAGGAACAGACAGTAAAATTGACGTTACAAAGTGATCCTTGTTATTTTAATGAATAAAACAGATTTTGAATTTTGTTTTTTTTTTTAATAATAGTACTTAAATTTAGTAAGCTACAGTTAAATCTTAAACAGTACAAAGTAAATATGTATTAAACTTGAATCTTAACTCTTCCTGCAGTAATGTTTCCGTTTAAAAATGACTCATCGAGATATTGATTTTGATACCTATATCGCTGAACACAGAAATAAGATGCACAAAATGGACAAGGTTTACCAGCCATATTTGCTAAAAATTATTGCAGATATCGCCATAGTTTGTAATATTGTTTTAAACAAGTGCCTTTGTAATTTGTAAATAAGGTTAGTTTAATTGTTAAGGTTATATTTTTTTGTTACTTTGTGATGGTACGAATAAAAGTAGATTATTAAACGAGGGGATAAAGCAGTGTCTTGCGTCACGGGCGCTATATTGAATCCCGAACTTAACGAAAAATTCTAGAGTTAACTCACGAGCGGAGCGAGGGAGTTACTAGAATCCTGAGTGTAGAGAATATAAGCACGCCAACGATGCAGACAGCTTTACCCACGAGAGGAATACTCTACCTTTACCACTTTCTGTGAGACAGTAAAAACCAAATCTAGGTAGGTGCATTCTGTTCAGAGGTTAGTTCGACTTACAAATAAGTTCTTATGGTGTGGTTCAAATTTTAATACAGATGAAGTTTCTAATTCAAATCATATTATGCCCGCGAGGGCATAATGAAATTCAGTACAACTTTACTCCCGGCTCAGCCATAGGGATTTAATCACCTGCTTTCGGTGAGGTTTACATGACATACAATTTGACATTGTCGAGTAGGTGGTGTGAAAATGTATTTTCTTTCTACGGTTGGAATAAAAACAATTTGCATGACATACAACATTGTACCTACTTAACTTCACAATTACTAAAACGATCTATTGAATGACCTTACTTTTATTTAAAAACTACTTGATTAAAAAAAAAATCTGATATTAGTGATTTTTTTTTATATTTCATTTATTGCATTCATGTAAATACAGTAAGTACAATATTATTTTGTTAGTAGTACCTACAGGTCTTACTTATATGTATGTTAGGTACGTGTATGGACCCCCTTAACGCGCTGCAAATTGAATTTTTATTGTTTGATTAATCACAGTTTATGTAAAACACATTTTTTATTACATTAAGAAAATTCAATTAGGTAACAAAACTCAATCAGAGATGTCATTCTTACGTCTAAGTGCATGCATTTCCGGCGAGATTTATATCCTTTTGATGTCATGTCAGTAGGGGTATATTTTGGTGCGGAGTGCGTCAGCCTTGCCTGACATAACGTAAGGGTTGCATTGCGCAGTCCCTGTAGCGAAGCGAAGGGCGCAGGGCTGCCCAGGGCCCGGGCGGATCGATAGTCACGTGCTTTCCTTTGTTCTCTAGGGTATGGTCTGATGAGTGACAGCCCTAGGATCAAGGTCTAGGTAACTTAGATACACAACTTATAGTTGTCATGGATTTAGTTTGTAGCTAGATAGCGTTGAATGAAATGCCCAGCATTATTTATTTATTTAGAATTTTATTGAAGATCAAACGAACTGTTGTGAATTTAGATTGATGTAATATTGATGGTTTAATTTGCAGATATGAATAGATTATCTTTAGATAGCTGAATCAGCGTTGTAGATCAGAGTTTAGTTTGTAAAATAAAAGGTTTAATCTGTCTGTCTATTTGCGTATGTGTTTTTCGGTATGTCTGTATGACCGTCTGTACAAAGGTATATATATCACGAAAATACCAGTTGAAATATACAAAGATTAAAATAAATAAATAAATAAATATTACTGGACATTTTACACAGCGCTATCTAGCCCCAAATTAAGCAGAGCTTGTACTATGGGAACCAGATAACTGATAGAATACTTATATACATTTTTTTTTTAGTAAATACATACTTATAATATATAGAGAAACAACCAGACCCGGAACAAATATCTGTAGAACATGCAAACATTTGTTCCGCAGCGGGGATCGAACCCGCTACCTCCTGCGTCTCAGGCAGCTATTCGCCCACTGCACCACGGAGGTCGTCTATTATATCTAAAGATATATATATCTAAAGATAGATATATCTAAAGATAGACATAGATATATCTAAAGATAGACATAGATATATCTAAAGATTATGTATATGTTTGATCTTAATCGTGGCAAATAATAAAATATCCCTAAAAGATGATAATGTTCAAAAACTATAGAGGACTCCATACAAAAATTCTTCAAAAATTAAGATTATTTATGATTTTGTTTCTGCATCTCCGACTTTCAAATTATTCCCTGTCCATAGTTAACACTTCATATAAACAACAAATACTTAAAAAACTGGTACGGAACTCTGTGTGCTCGGGTATGACCGCTTATTTCTCTTTGGCCAGTTCTCGCGTGATAATGACTACGTGACCACGTTTCCGTACCCACCTATTAAAATTATAAAAGATTGTATTGTTAATGTGTCTGACTGGCATGTTTATTTTGTTTTCTTTTTGATAAAGTGCTCGTATAAATTGGAATACAAGATTTACAGTCAAGGAATGAACACGTTTTATTACACGATCTGATTATAGGAAAGAAAGAACGAACAGTTTATAGGAAAAACGGATTTTATATTGTAACATGTATAGCGTGACGTGCTTGTAACGTGTATTAGCCTGAATGGGGGCGATTTAATTTATAGCTAGTATCCTAATTCGTATCTTTAGTAAACTTTAGGTTGACAGCTAGTACCTATACCTATCCTAATTTGTAGTTTTAGTCAAGTACTCACTTCCGGCGTATGTTATTCCGAACCAGTATAATCTCGGAGTCTTCAAGTCCAGAGTGAATAGGCTTTATACGAGTACCTGTATGCCTCAAGTTGATGGACGCAAGAGAATGCAACGTAGGGCACATGTCTAAGGTGCGTGACCAACAAGGCAGTTCTCTGTTATAGGCGATAATAATAAATAAATATAGCTGGACATATCACACAGCGCTATCTAGCCCCAAACTAATCAGAGCTTGTAATATGAGAACCAGATAACTGATAGAATACTTAAATACTTTTTTTTGTAAATACATACTTATAATATATAGAGAAAAAACCAGACCCGGAATAAACATCTGTAGATCATGCAAACATTTGTTCCGCGGAGGGAATCGAACCCGCTACCTCCTGCGTCTCAGCCGGCTATTCGCCGGCGATGGTTACCACTTAACATCAGGCGGGTCATATGCTTGTTAGTTGTTACATCTCTATGTAGCATAAAAAATATAAAAAAAACTAATGCAGATCGCACAAGATCCGCTATGGAAATCTATGGAAGAGGCCTATGTTCGACAGTGAGCGCTCTGTCGCTGATATGATGATAATTAAAAACACGTACCTACCCTATATTCTATTTTCGAGTGGCAATCAAAATCATAACCCCTGCCTCGTAGCACTGGCAATCAATACCCTTGTGGACAGCGCAAGTAATCACAGCAAATAACGAACGGCCCCTAACGACCCAACTTTCATGTTTGTTCGCGTGACTACATGACTGATGGTCTCTTTAGTATCTGCTAGGAACGTGGACGGTCTATTACTGCCAATAGAATGTCAATAGCACTTTTCTTACTATCTCTAGTTAAGGGGAAGAATAGATGGACTTATGATTGACGATTAACCTTTTTCACGTGTTAATCCAGTCCATCCAAAGGTTGCCTGGAAAAGATAAGGTTATCCGTTGTATCACCATGTTTAGGTTATGTGATTTTGATTTGGTGCAACAACAAAGAGTTACATTTCATGTTTGTTTTTAAAAGATAATATAGGAGAAAGTACGTTATGATTGAAATATTAGTCTTTTTCTGCAGCAAGAGGGCATTTTTTCCAGACTTGTCCTCGGAGAACACCAAATCAAACTTTTACATTCCGTTTCAGTCTTCATATATATTTTGTGATCAACTTCATTGATTTAATGTTTGGAGAACAGACTACAAAAACTCTCTATCATGGTAAAAATATAAATATCCGTTTTTAACGATTCTGACAAACAAACATGTCTCGCAACATGTACGATTAAGGAATGACTTGCCCGTTTCCATCAGACATACTAAATCCTTACCTATTTTTAAAAATGAGGGATGCAAACTGTACTTAGCAGCTTCTTTATACTAAACGTTGTATTTCCTTTCAATATATTTTAAAGTATATACGTATTTTATATTTATTTATGTAAGTAAGTATATATTTTAGATCTAAGAATTATTAATTTTTTATCCTATTTACTTAAATAGGCATTTATCCAAATCTTGCCTGGAAGAGATCGCTTTAAGCGATAAGACCACTTATTGTACCAACACGTAAGAAAGGAATTGTAATTTGCTGAAACAAGAAAGAATTATCTATCTATCCATCTTGTCTATTTATATGTAAAGGAATAAAACTGACGTATCATATCACATCCCTACTCCTGCTTTAGGGTTAACCAACTATCCGGACACAACCCCGCGAGTCGCGACACTTGAAGGGTTCGAGTAATTATCTTGGATATTGTTTCGAGGGCACTCCCATACCGACACTTTTAGTCGAGGTTTGAAATTCAGAAGGGTTAGGTACACATCAATTGCATTTCAGCATAGTTTCTTAGCTAAACCCTTAGTGGACCCCTATACTGTAACAATTGAGTTTCGTTACTGATGACATTCTGCTTTTCACAGAGTCCTACTACATAAGAATTATTCAATTGAAAACTGAACTATGCTATATTATATGGATGATATTATTTTTATGGTTGGGAACGAATTTGCCATATAATCATGTAACAACTATCGATCTAGCCAAATTAAATAAGAATGAATAAAAGTTAATTCTTTATTGAAACCTTATTACTGCATTATACACAATAAACAATAAATAAATATTGCAGGACATTTCACACAGCGCTATCAAGCCCCAAACTAAGCAGAGCTTGTACTACGGGAACCAGATAACTGATAGAATACTTATATACTTTTTTTTGTAAATACATACTTATAATATATAGAAAAACACCCAGACGCGGAACAAATATTTGTAGATCATGCAAACATTTATTCCGCGGCGGGCATTGAACCCGCTACCTCTTGTGTCTCAGCCGGCTATACGCCCACTGCGCCACGGAGGCAGTCAATAAAGTAATAGAAGAAACACTAAATGCACAATCGATTATCTTATCGCTAAATAAGCGATCTCTTCCATATCTTTATGATCCATTCCCATAGTCTTTAAGAAAAGTTTAGATTACCCACTAATTTTTAAGTGTTGATTATAAGTAGATAAGGTACAATCAGGCAGAACTCTGACTACTAACCCACCACAGGTTAATAACATTTGTGTATTTTCCCAACCCATCTTGTTTTTGTAATACTATCACCGTTCTAAGAGGCCCGATTTGACGTTGTCAAAATACAGTGAGTATATACATAATTTGAATCGTTTTTCATTTGAGAAAATATTGACGATAATGATAAGTAGATTAAATTAAACAATTCTTTATTGCACTGATAAAATAATAAATAAAATAAATAAATAAATATTGCTGGACATTTCACACAGCGTTATCTAGCCCCAAACTAAGCAGAGCTTGTACTATGGGAACCAGATAACTGATAGAATACTTATATACTTTTTTTTGTAAATACATACTTATAATATATAGAAAAACACCCAGACACGGAACAAATATCTGATCATGCAAACATTTGTTCCGTGGCGGGAATCGAACCCGCTACCTCCTGCGTCTCAGCCGGCTATACGCCCACTGCGCCACGGAGGTTGTCAAATAATGATAATAATAATGATCAAATCAAATAATAATGATGAAACCCCCTCATTGTGGGTGCATCAACATCTACAATCGATTCTTATGTATAAAACATACAAAAAAAATACGTTTCTGTTTTTATAAATCAAAAGTTTAGTAAATGTTTAGATTTTGTGTAATAATCGATTTTGTATAGTTCCGAAGTCGTTAAAACGATCGCAACTCTACGGCATTAAACCCAATGATACAACATTGGAATAGCGTCGGATATCATAATAATTTTATCATTACATATGGTTGGTTTTTGACTTCTTGTGTAGACGTTCGTTCAAAGTTATAACGGCGAGAAAAATGACAGACGTCAAATCGGGCTTCTAATAACGGCGCAAGTAAATTAAAGAAGTCTTTAGCAAGTCAAGTTTTGATTTACGAAAATCCTAAACATAATTAAGTGCATCGATGTATTATGCCTTCGCTTCGCACCCTTTACATAATCTGTACCCCTAAAACCGTATTTACACAGAAAGTGGAATGCTGCCACTTGCTCACCAAAACTAATTTTACATCTAGTTCAACTCTCTTTAAAACCACAAAGCAAGTGAAAAGTCAGTCACAAAACTGGCCTGTTATCTGAAGTCCCTAAAGCTAGTCATACAAACTCAGCTACAAGTCGCAAGTCTACTTGTGTACTTATCGTGGTTCTGTTAGAAGGTTTTGTTTGTCACGCAAGAAGAATTTGAAATGAAAAATGAAATCAAATTAAAATATTTATTTGACACGTCTACTTGTGTACTTATCGTGGTTCTGTTAGAAGGTTTTGTTTGTCACGCAAGAAGAATTTGAAATGAAAAATGAAATCAAATTAAAATATTTATTTGACACGACATGACATACACAGGAAACACAATAACAGATGGTGGGATACCTCGATTTCCATCTATTTCTTTTTTATTTCAACACAGAAAAGAGGGAGGGAAGGAGACTTGTCACTAATTTATTGCTGTCAACTATCAAAATGTCAGTATCCGCTTGCAATCTGCTGCTGTATGTAGGCTTGAGTCGGTAAACAGGCAGTGAAATCTGTAAATGCGGTAACAGGACCCTACAGGACTTATTCTATTTAACGAGCGTGCATGCGATTGATCCGATGTGGGCCGATACCGCTCGATAATGACGAGCCACTGAAATCCCCTGGGTTAGTCGTTGGCTGGGAACTGAACAGCTGGGTCACTTACCGAGGCCATGGACGTCCTTCTTAAATAACTTAAGTCTATCAATTTGAAGATTATTACAACGCCTGGTAGCAAATTGCGCGAAGGACGCAACCGTAGTGTAGTTCCTGGGATAAGATGTTAGATGGACGTTACTCCTAACATGAAGATAAAATAAGTAGATATCTTTTATCGAAACCAGAAACCAGCGAAGAGAAAACATTTTTATTTAAAAGTCAGTTACGTATGCGATCGGGATAGTGCCTGGTCGTCTGGTAGAGATTACTTTGTCCATAAAACCGTCCTAGGTATACATTTCTTTTTCATCTAGCTTAAAAGACATTTAAATTTTTACGAAGAAAACTTTCGTGATATTTGCGGTGCGGAGCGGATCGCATTTACCCTGATGAAGGTTTACGAATTGAATTTATAAATCCCGTATTTATTAGAGATTGAAATAAACGCGACAATTTTAAGAATTTTTTTTAAATTTATTTCTTCACAAACAAATGACTTAAAATTAATATCTTAGTTACCCAGCTGACTTACCCTGCCATGGGCTACGGTCATGTTGAAAATTAATACCTCTTTAATCCTATCAGGGCTTTTGTTAAAGTTGATGACATACTATGGTAAATTGTAATCACTGTAAAAGCCATGGCCTTTGTTAGACGAGGTGATTGTACCCTTCCAGGGTACAGGTTCGATTCGGCATGGACAAATTTATCAAACAATTCCTTCCAATATAACTTTTCATACACTTTACGAAGACTTCAATTTACTTGTGACAAATTTGCAACGACCCATCTTCTCCATTGTGAGAAAAACTACAGATATCCATATCTAATAAGCACAATATCTCGTTTTAATCGTGTATTTATAAACGTGAATTCCAATATAGATTCATCATTAAACCCCGTAATAAATAATTCACAAAATCCCTTTGAGTGAGAGCCAGCCGTGCCGCAGTAATAGAGATTGACATAAATGTGTCACGGATGCCCGAATCATTCGACCGCTATATTTTTTATATTCTGTACCGAATCGATTTCGCAATCGATTTCGTATTACGTGTCTGTTCAGTGTCACTAGTATCGAGTTAGATACGCCTACTCGACGACGAGCGCGGGAAAAATCGTCTACGTTTTTTGTGTGTCACTATTTCACTATATTTTCGTCGTAATTTAATTCAGTGTTGCTGGCTATATCATATTTCTATGGTTTTGAATCATAAGATTTTTAAACCCTTAGATTTTTATTGTTTTAAACCTTTTTATATAGACGAAGTCAGTATGCTCTGCCCATGAATCGATGCAAAATGAGATCAGTCGACGTCCATCGACAGTTCCTACTCCTACCATGACGCATCGTCGACTGATCTCATTTTACTATCGATTAATGGCATCTATCGTTGCTCGATCGATTGGTGTGGTAGCACCCCGATTATACCTCATTATGATTAATAAAGAACCTTTAAATAGAGATAACCAGACCTTCCTTTAAAATCAATTGAAGCTGTATCAGTTAGGCCTGCTATTTAAATTCACCTCATGGTTATCGCGAGTTGAGTCGAGTGCACGGCCGTAAAAGTTTAATGTCTTGAACACGTATAAATTGGCCGCGTGGGCGGCGGGCTTTGGCCTGATGCGATAGAAATACCCTATCAACTTTTTTTCTGAATCATGGCTAATGATCATACTAGCTATGTAAGTATTCTGTTGGTGTCATCCTTATGACTTGCGCAACGATGCCTAATCATTTGTAGTGCCTAAATCTGATTACGAGAATCGTCAAATCATACAAATACGTAAAATTTAAACATGTTTAGTGGCTAATTACTTTTAGGGATCGTTGTGCAAGCCGGCTATGTATGTACTAATGGAAGACTTCATGAACACAGAAAATATAAGTAGTCCAGCTTTTGGCGTACATTACTTACTTCAGAAGATTTATTACAAATTTTTAAGTAATTATTTGACCCCAGTGCCTTAGCCGTAACAAATTTGATCTTTTTATGTGTTTACCTATATACTTACACATATTGAAACCATTATCATTTTTAATTTTCAATTTGTGACCATCAGTGAATAAATTGAGATCTTTACCCCCTCTGTAAATGGCAGTATTTATAAAAACATTATTTATAGACGATGATTGACCTTAATCGTCAAAAAAATCGTTACTTGCTTAAAACTAATTTATAATTAACGTATGTCGCTGACTGTACAAGGGGTAAGTCGAAGACTCAATGATGATAAGTTGTAGAGATTTCTATCACGAATTGAGAAAATTATGAGCAGCTCGTAAGATTTATTGATGTAAGGTTCTCAAAATGGTTTTTGAAATTATCGCCATAGAATTCAATTTCTCATGGACGAAGGTAATAATTGGGTATTCAAATTGGAGGGTTAGACTGGAGGGCTTTGATGTTGCCTCTAATTTTCATATGCATATAATTGTATCATTTTGGAAACACTGTTTTGTGTCACTTACTTTTTAGTATAAGATTGTTAAGTCATTCCAAAATTACGAACGGGATCTGAACCCGAAATTTTTCCGTTGATAAGAGAAAGGTTCGTAATTTTTGGGATGTATTTATAGAAATAGAAATAGAAATCCAAATCAATACTACAAAATAGGTCGTCACTCAGCGCTAATTTAAAACTTTGAATCTATTTAAAAGACCATATCTAAGCTCCTCTATTATTTTATCTTCAAAATCACTTAATGACCAACCATTTGACAATACCTGACATTTGACAATTCTTGGTAGTACTTTTGGCAGTTGTCTTTCTTATTTGTCAAACGATGGACACCGGGTGAGTTTTTAGATACAGAATAAGGGGATGTAGAGAATAACTAACACTAACCACTGGTCAGTGGCCACTGACCTAAAGCCATTACAAAGAAAAAACCAGTGTCTAAAAAATTTCCAAAGCAATTAAGGAGAAGTTAAGACTTACAAGACTTAGCCCGGCTTGTCTAACGATCCCTAAACGTATTTAGCGACTAAACATTACGCGATGTAATTAGCGATTTACGTATTTGTATGATTTGAAAACTCTCTCGTTGCGCAAGTCGCCCTTAAGTTTTGTAACCTTTCCCCTTTAGCTTATTTCATAACGAATTTAATTACATTTTAGATAATTAGAGCAAGTTATAACTTATCATGTCAAATTAAAATTTTATTTAATATGTTATGTCATGTTTCATTATGAGTTATACCATGAGAAAATAGCTCTTCCCATTTTTACAATACTAATTAATTCGTTAGAGATGGTTACCAACTAGTTTTGAGAGCGAAAAGATTAGAAACTACCGCTTCACGCTACCACAATTTATGACTATTACGATACAATATTAGTGATAACTTCAGATTATGAGAGCTTGACCGCCTCCGTGGCGCAGTGGACGTATAGCCGGCTCAGACGCAGGAGGTAGCGGGTTCGATTCCCGCCGCGGGACAAATGTTTGCATGATCAGATATCATACAGATATTTGTTCGGTGTCTTGGTGTTTTTCTATATATTGTTACGAGCTGAGGGTTTGGGATAAAATAATGAGAATCGATCTAACCAAAATAACACTTTTGGTCAACACTAAAACGATGAATACACGAACTTGGTCACACGTAATCACAACACACTAATTCACAACACTGTTGCACCAATTAAAGTCACCGAAATGTTCGCACGTATAGCCAAACCCAGACTGACTGTCCTTTTTTTTTTTTTTTTTTTCGAATGGACTAATCTCGCTGTTGGCCTCTGAGGCCGTGACAGCTTAACCGAACTTTTGGCGAGCGCAGATGGCGCTCAGCCCAGTAAGTTTTTTAGGCAACTAGCGCAAGGGCACCACTTAGGTACGAACCTCGGCTTGGGCTGTTGCCGGGATGGGGATAGGAGAGAAACGCCCGGGTACATGTCTGTACCTCGTATAAGCGGCGACTGAAGGGACTCGTCGACCTCGCCGGCGAGGTCGGTGTTTCTGTGAAGTGTTTGCTCTGTCTGATATAGATGACTCACCTTCCGCATTAGCAGAGGTGATTTCGTCATCCGGGTCTCCGAGAACGTGTCTCGGTCGACGGAGGATTTGACTGACTGTCCGGCCATCTCTCCGGCCTATTTATATCTCGCACAATTCACTACACTAGAACGCTCTCGATCGTTCCAGGAAAGGGTCGGTGTTTCGACAGAATGACCACTCCCCATTCTGCGTAACTGCAGGTAAACGCCGCATGCAGGTATATTCCATACAAAGTATTACGTATTCCGTGACACAGTAGGTAAGACGAGAGCCTTCGAGAAATTTCGACTATTTCTTATTGTGTAACAGCGTAACAATATTATAAGTATGTATTTACAAAAAAATGTATATAAGTATTCTATCAGTTATCTAGTTCCCATAGTACAAGCTCTGCTTAGTTTGGGGCTAGATAGCGCTGTGTGAAATGTCCAGCGATATTTATTATTATTCACACATATTTATTTAAAAACTCGTTTATAAAATTATTATTATTTATTATTATTATTAGTATTATTGTTAACTAAAACAGTAAGAGCATGTATGTTGAAGGTAAAAATAGCCTCAAATATCCTATACTTAATCCTAGAAAAGAAAGACGCAAGATAGAAAAGGGCTATATGCAATAATGAAATTTTCCATAAAGTACACTCCATAGATTTCCATACATACCAATCATGTGCACCCATCATGTGTGATGCATGAACCGATTCCGCACTCAGGTTGGCCGGTACAGAAGAAATCTGTGTAGATGGGGAATGCGGGACCCTACATTAACTAGCTGCAACTGCGGGGAATCCATTCAAAGCATGGCCCACATGCTTATCTGTCCTCTATGTACCACCTGCACAAGGGATGACTTAAACCTAGCCACTGACAACGCAATAGAAGTAGCAAATTTTTATTTAACCATAATTTAATTGTGAAGTGAATCGTTGACTCGAAAAAAGTAGAATGTGCACCCAACGGCTCCCAGCAATTCGTCTTTCCATCTAAAAGGATGCCGTCTTACGCTGCCCTGTGCAGTGCGAGGTATCCACTCGAGAAGCATGCTATGTCACATAATGCTAGCATGGTCCTAAGCTTGCTCTGTTAATCCATGTGATATATAGTTTCAGGCAACAACTCCAGGAATGCGGGTAACGATTATCACAAAGGTGGTCATCGTTATCTCTAACAAAGGATAGGGTGTGGCGTGGCGGTCGACTCACGCTTATGTTACGCCTGTTTCACTTTAAATAAGCTATAGGTATATACAAAACAAAGTCGGGTTAGTTATACCATTTATATCTCAAGAATGGCTGGACCGATTTCTATGAAATTTGGTATATAGATAGAATAGAATAATCATTTATTTGGTACACACAAAATGACACATGAAACAATATTAAGGAACGGTAGATACAATTGAATCCATTAAGACAGTTCGACTCATGTGTCTGCGTACCAAAATGGCGTTCAGCTCAGCATAATGTTGGATGTTGTGCATCCAACGCTGATTTTCAGCTGAAACCGGGAGCAAAAGGAAGTGCAGCAGCGACGAAGTAAAATAAATAAAGTGAATAAATAAAAGGTGTGCAGTTTAATTTAAATTTGGATATAAATTTTATATACATACTTTTCTAAAATAATAATAAATATATGTTTATATATATATATATATATATTTACTTTTTTATTTTATGAATCCAAAGGTTATGAAGGTAAATAGTTATATATAAATAAATATGGATAACTATTTAAAATATATTGATTTAGATATACTTATGTAAGAAGAGTAATTGGATGAATAGATAAAAGAGAAGTCGACATTGATGTTACCATGTTTTATTTTGGCTTCCATTAGAAACATTTTTATTTTTTTTCTAAAGTTGTTGCCACTTTTGGCATTTCTAATTGGTGGTGGCAAATTGTTCCAACGCTTGGAAGCCGCATATTTGAAACTACCCCTGAAACTCTCTGATCGGTGACGTTGAGTAGACGGTTGCTTGGAGCACTGCCGACTTGCACAGTCTCTTCGATATAGATTATGATCGGGATCGAGTCATAGGCTACTTTTTACCCGACTACGCAGAAGGAGCATAATGTTTTTATTGACAAACCACGCGTGTGAAACCGCGGGGGGGGGGGCAGCTAGCAGCAGCCTATAGGTTCTTATCTTTATCCCACACAGAGACCTTAACATAATTGTAAGTGATCAGCGCTCTCCTAAGATTTAGTTTTTGTTTCAATACTCAATCGTTTATTGTATTTCACTATGCTGAGACGCAGGAGGTAGCGGGTTCGATTCCCGCCGCGGAACAAATGTTTGCATGATCTACATATATTTGTTTCGGGTCTGGTTGTTTTTCTATATATTATATGTATGTATTTACAAAAAAACAGTATATAAGTATTCTATCAGATATCTGGTTCCCATAGTACAAGTTCTGCTTAGTTTGGGGCTAGATAGCGCTGTGTGGAATGTCCAGCAATATTTATTTATTTATTATTTATTTATGTAATGATGGGTGGTAAATGTGGTAATTGATGATCATTATGGACCCTGTTGGGCACAACAATGTTTTGGAGAGATGTGCCCCTCCATTATTATAATATTACAAAAATCCTCTACATCCAAAGATTGTCTGGAAGAAATCGCTTTTAAGCGATAAGACCGAGCATTGTACTTGTTGCTTTGTGATCTTTTATGTTTGTTTCTTTTGTGGTGTACAATAAAGTGTTTCCATTCATTTGAACGGAGTCATTTTGGCCAATTCTAAAATTTGTATGATGTAAATGTCGTCGGACCTATACGCTGATCAAATTAATCTAGACACCATCGTTACACAGGTATAACCCAGCAGTCGTCAAATATTTTATCGTTCTTTAGCTGCCGCTGGGTCATACTGCACCCTGACGGCGAGCAATTCAGGGTCTGTAATAGTTGAACTACCACGGTCACTCACGTGCATGGAGCATAAATACATATATACATACCTAGTGTGAAACTTTTGTATGTTATTACTATTACTTCTTCCGTGTACTTTACGCTCCATTCTTTGTTATTTCCGTGACCGCTGTAGGCACGATACCCAATTTCACAAACGTAATGACCAGATACCGAACTTGTTGCATATATGTGCGTGTAATGGAATGGTTCTGGTAGATGGCCATTTTGAACGAGCCACGTGTAATCTATGTTACTCGTTATCTAAAACCTTTTGTATACACCGTAATAAATAATGTGTTATCCCTTTTTAACAAAAGGTTTACATAACTTGAGGTACAGAATGTTTTGTTCTTGTTCAATGGTTTAACTTTACCATGAGTGCACTAGAAGTCGCCATGCTTGAAATAAACACATCAAATACAAATTCAGTTTCAAAGCGTCACTGCCTTTGATCGAACCTCAGTTCGACTGCGGTTTCGTGCGAGCGTATTCTCGCCACAAACGCCCATTGAATTCGTATCAAATCAAAGAGCATGATGTACACCAACCCGTAGTATGTCTCTAGCGATCCACAAACAAGCTGTCACACTAAGTATTGTGTTTCCTTAAACAACTAATAAGCTTGTTTATACCAGAATTAGTAACTTGAGTCGTTTTTACTTGACTTGGCTCCACTGAGTCGTGCAGTCACAAACACACCTAAATTAGTTAATCAAATCATGATTATTGAATGGAACACCAAAGCATATAATACCATAGTATTGATTTTGACATGACAAAATCAAGCCTGATTTCCGGGAACAAAGTATTTGCAATTAATTAGGCGACCTAGTCTAAAACAAACAGAAAGCTGAATTCTCTGAAACATCACATCAAATACGAAGTTAATACCTTTGATCGGGCGTCAGTCAATAAGCTACGGTCTAAGTGTATCCTAGCCACAAAGGCTGGCTTCTGTGGCTGGTAACAAAAGGTGAACTAACTAATGCAATATTGTGTAGATAGACACATTGTTGATTTTTCAATGAAATGTAATATTCTTTGTATAACAAGGTATTGTGAAAATGAAATAGCACTAATATTGTATGAGTCAATGGCTTGAAAGAAACAATTTCTTATATTAGAAACTTGATAAAAAAAACTGGGATGATTGATGAAAATCTGTGAAATCAGAAATTGTTTAAACAAAACATCTAAAAAGAATCCAAGAAAAAAACCTATTTTTGTGTGTAAAAAGCATTTGGTTGCATAAAAGTAGAAAACGGTTCTTTGCGAATTGCCAGAAAGACACTTAGATTTTACAGTTACCCCAGCTGTGCAGAACTGCAAATGCGATTTCAAAGTGCATTCATTTGCAGAGCTTCAATCAAATGCACACGCCACTGAAGTATATTCAATCTTGAATTCGTAATGATAAGTCTTCGTTGGTTTTTATATAACTAACTGACCTGCCCGCGGCTTCGCAGTGCTTTGTCAATAAAACATTTCCCTCCTGCGCAAGTCAATCTTTATTAGGAACAATAAACTTAAGATTAATTACAAAAATGGAACGATGTTACCTGCATAAGTAACAATACTGTGTCGCAGATAGCAAAGCCCTCCTCCACAACAAGGTGAATTAGAGTTCCAGTGTAAGGTAAAAGCGTAACTTTAGGTAAACAAGTGACAATGTAAACGAAAGTAAACAATTGAATGAGAGAGAAGTTAAAGCTATTCGTATCTCAATATCTTATATGTAAGTAGGTGAGTGTGAAAGTGTGAAGTGTGGGTGAGAGGTGGTGAGTTAGTGTATATATGCGTGAAGCTGTGTGTTTATTTTAAAACCTCTAGGAGTTTTTCAGTATCTTTAAAAGACAGAGACTGCAACCATTCGAGACATTTTTTCTAGCATTTAATTAATTATATATACAACGTACGTTGCTATAAACAGATAATCTTTCTCTTGTCTAGGAATAAAACTTATTGAGCCTGCTCGTGGCAAAGACAATTTCGGAAGAATTGACAGAGAATGGAATAGAATAACGCTTTATTGTACATCACACTCAATTTTAATAACAATATAAAAAACAAATAACAATACACGCAGAAATACAAGTTGTGGTCAGAGCCTTGTCGTCTATTCGAAGAGTAGACAAGGAAATCGCTGTGCTAGCCCTGCTGATCACATAAAACTAGAGTCGACACGTGTCACGCCATAGCTCATTCCATATCACCGTTGACATAGATCGCATGCCAAATAAATTAACTGCGCGAAGGTCGCAGTTATTTTAGTGAAAGCAACACAACAGCTTACAAACAATTTCTTGGTAACGTTATACGAAACGTTGATTTACGACCGGATTTATAAATTAAACGGGGAGTTTGAGGGTTACATTCATGACTGAGGACGTTTGTCGACGTTTTACAATACTTGTATTAATCGCTTAATTAAATCGTTAATTACAATGCATTGTATTTGTATATGCATTGTAGTTAACGTACAAAAAGTCATACCTTACATCCCGGGGGAATAAAAACACCTAACAATCACATTTTACTGCGTGTCATTGCATTTACGACATTAATTTGAATCACGGGTAGGGTTGATGGCTAGTGTTGTTGAAAACAGTTTTTTTTAATACATTTCCATGATTTTTTTTAACCTACCTTTTAATCTACCTTTATTTCAAGTCCTAAAAATAAATGGAACAGCCTGTATAAAATAGGTAAACATATCACACTCATTCATCATGTAAGCAGGTACCTGTTAAACTAACTAAGTGGCATCGTCGCAAAGGAGGTGCAGATTTACGTTAAAAATTGTTTATTGGAAATGCATCGATTACTGGATCAATATTCAAGTTAAAGGTATGAAACAAATCGCTAAAATCAGTTAAAATTATTTTACATATGTGTTTTAAATTAATGTCGTGAATGCGGTGACAGACTGTTTAAGTCCTATCCTGGCTCTACAAAAGCATTCCAAGGTGCCAATTGTATCATAACTCGTAACATATTTTGCAGACCATGCAACTATTTTCAACAGACTTCAAAAAGAAGGTTCTCAATTCGGCTGTATGTTTTTTGTATGTTTGTTACTCGATATCTCCGCCAATTGTTAGCTGATTTCAATGATTATTTTTATTCTATAGGGTGTACCTCCGGGGTTGTCCCATATAAGTTTGGACGGATCTGATGATGGAGTTCAAAGTAGAAATATAAACCTCCATAACAGATCGCGATGCAGTAATTGTTTTGGAAATCAAAAGCGAATATCTATTTGGGGACCGATCAATGTTCAACTGATCTGATCATGGACTTACAGAGCTCCTAAACGACAAACAATTCATGTATAACAGTAAGGATATTGTATTAGAGACCACGGGCAAGATGTGTAATAACCGCGTGCTCTATTTCTGAGTTTTCAGTGTAACTTCAGAGTTACTTTGAAGTTAGTTGTTAGATTTTTGTAGAATGTATATTACTAGTGGTTCGCCGCGAGAATCTCGCGAGTCTCATAAAAACAAAAATATATTATTCGTAATCTTTGACTATCAAAATAGTGCCACGAAATAAATAAGATAACTTGGCCTACAGTTTCATTCAAATTACATGTAACGCGAGTTCATGTGAATTGGTTACTCGTTTTGGGGACAGTCGTTACAGATTGCAGTTTTTTTGGATTTAAGACTTTTGCCTATATTTGTGACACTTAAGCTACCACCAAATTACAGCACTGTGGGGTCACTGGTGTACCCTGTGAATTTTGTCAAAGTTTGGTTTTTATTATGGCTAATAATTCAAAAACTACACAAAACTTTACAAAAAATAAAAACGGAATCGAAATGTACTAATGAAGACCTTTCATTTGACTTCCCACTTGACCTAATAGTCACATTTTAATTTTTTTTTACCCCTCTTGAACCCCAATATCTCAACAACCCCCCTAACATTTTTAGCTCATTTAGTCACATCAAAATTGTGCCGTCACCTATGTGGCATATCAACATGCCGTAGCAGCATGCTGAGCTGAGTACCAATTCATCCCCACACAGAGCTTTTTAGTTTGTTAGTGCTTAGGTTAGATTTTATTGTTGGTGTGTTTATTTTTCTTTATTACTGTGTGTTTTTTTCAATAAAATGTTTTCTTTCTTTCTTTCGTGTATCAAATTTCACGATGATCGGATAAACGCTTCGAAAGTTATCCTCGAACAAACAAACAAACATACATACATACATACTTACATACAACGCCGATTTGCCCAAGTTGATTTGGAGATCTCGCTTCGCTCGATAAATTACTTGAGAGATTATAGATTTTCCTATGTTTGCATATTTCTCGACACTTAAGTATTCCGCAACATAAAGGTTATGAGTGAAATTGATGTTATGTGATCATTACATACAGTACAAGTAAACGCAAAAACGATTTTACAGTCACTCAAAGAGAAGACTTCATTACGTTCGATATCCAACTCTTGAATAATAATTCAAAATAATATGATGTGAGAGCTTAACTGATGAAAATGATACTGTGAAAATATATTTACTAAGAATGAACGTAAGAAGTATACATCTCCGAAAATTTCAAACAGCAATGTTATCTCAAATAAATTAAATGTTTTTGATATATTAATGGTTAAACTTTAACTTTGAAGCAAATAAATAATGAATGCCTGAATAATCAGGAAACTTGCCCATCATTTGATATGTTGGCAATAGATTATTTAGTAGGGCAATATCATTACCAACGAGAATAGTAGAGTGCAGACATAAACCTCACACGTGTATAATATTTAGTTGAACGAGCCATCCAGAGCTGATTAAGGCTTCTTGACCCTTATCAACCTTCCTCCAGAGACCCGTTACGTCACATCCTGTATAATGTCGTACTTCCTATAGGTTTGTATTAAGTAATAGAACCTACATCTTGCTTGTGGTCTTGAGTTTCATCTGATTGATGAGATCTTGATAAAGGCCAGTCGATCAGACATGAGATGGTTGGGTTGACTTTTATTGGCGGGATCCACTTAATACAGGACAGGACCATTTATTTTATGTGGTATCGATGCTTTGTCATTGTCAATATCTGAAGAACCTAAAGTTTTTCATTATTCATATTATACACTAGTTTTGTCTCTAAGTAAAACTAATTTCTGTCCATCCAAAGGTTGCCGGGAAGAGATCGCTTTTAGCGCTAAGGCCACCCATTGTACCTTTGATTTAATTGTGTATTCTCTTTTGTTTGTTTTATTTTTAATGGTGTGCTATAAAGAAATTAGATTAGATTAGATAATTCCTTTATTGCACACCATTAAATACAAACATATAAAAGAAAATACACTTTTAAATCATGGGTACAATGGGCGGCCTTATCGCTAAAAACGATATATTCCAGGCAACCTTTGGATGGGCAGGATCTATGTGAACAAATAAGGACGGCGGCGTAAATCCGATATTATTAAAACAAGTATATTTATAAAAAATATAGGTAAAATAAAATAAAATGCATAATCATAATGTATAATATGATCATAAAATTACATAAATATTAATATTATGATACATAAAATATATATTGTCATACCTACATATAATAAATTATAAAAATGTATAAATTAATAAGTGGCCTAGTGAGCGATGGATGACAGTTAGTGTTGTCTGACCAAGTTTTTAAAGATAGGGAGAGATTTAGCGTGACCAATTGAGACAGGTAGGCCATTCCAGAGCCTGGTAGCCTGCAGAGTAAAATAGGTACTATAAAATACTGAGGTATGATGGGGAGTTTTTAATTGAAGGGTTTCAGAGAAACGTAAGGGTCGAGAGTTGGAAAGGTGAAGAAAGTCAACGCGTTCTTTGAGGTAGGACGGAGTAGAAGGGATGAAAAGGATGCTATAAAGGAAGGAAAGGATGTGCGCATTCCCGCGAAGGCGAATAGGTAACCACTTAAGTCCGTGGCAATACTCGGAAATGTGATCGAACTTGCGCAAGCCAAATATGAATCTAATAGAGAAATTCTGGAGACGCTCAAGCTTGTTGAGTTGATCTTCAGTTTAATCGAGATAGCTGGCGTCAGCGTAGTCGAGAATAGGATGCAACAATGATTGTGCAAGTGCAGGTTCGGTGGAAGCCGGAAGGAAGTTTCGCAGCCGTTTAAGAGAGGTAGCTGCAGCAAAGGTTTTTCGGCTTACCGCTGCTAGTTGAGGTCCCCAAGATAGATGACTATCCATGAGTACCCCCTAGATTTTTGACTACCTTCCTCAATTCTATCTAATCTAATCTAATTTCTTGGATAAATTAATTATATTTGTATCTGATTCACGAACATTGTTGATGCAATCTAATTTTCCATTCATACAATTATAAACAGCAAAGTCTCTCAAAAAAAATTCCGTACGTATATATTTAGAACGTTATTCGTTTCACCTCTACGCAGGGCACGGTGAAAGTCGAGTGTATATAGGCTAGTTTAGTGGCTGTAGCAACTCGTACCTGGCCAATAAAATCTATGGCTCTATGGGCTAGACTAGACCTATCGATTTTAAAGTGTCTGTTGATAGCTGCCTGCAAAAGATAGATAGAAAAAGCTTCCACGCAAATTATTCCGTTACGAGCGAGACTGAGGTTGGCAAACACTTTAGAAATTGCTTATGCCTAATTCACAGATATACCAAAGAAACATATTGCTATCGTTACATACTGGGAATCGGTTCATGCTAAAAACATTACGAATACATGGTAAGGTACAGCGACCATAACATTAGCATGTCAGTAGAAAAATAAGTCGTTAACTGTAACTTGAGATGTTTTTTCGTGCCTTATTATGGAGATTGGTTTTTGGCTGACAAAATCGTTTTCCTCGTTGATATTAATTTTGATAAGGGTAATCAAACGGCACTGATAACAATATACATTGATTTTATATACTTATAAAGCTTTCATTAACATCTTATAATACAATCTGACAAATAAAATATTGCTGATAAGTGATTGCTCAAAGCGATTTACTTATTTACACTAATATTATAAATGCGAAAATTTGGATGTTTGTTTATTGGTTTGTTACTCAATCAAGTCGAAACGGTGAACCGATTTCGATGAAATTTGGTATGTACGTAGATTATAACCTGGATTAACACACAGGCTACTTTTCGATGAGAAACAACGCGTGCGAAGCCGCTGGCGGAATTCATAATTTGTGGATGACCTAGTCAAAGTCGCGTGCCGTCGACGGGTGAGATTAACGAAAGATAGGATAGAACAATCTTATAAGAGAGGCCTACCCAGAAGAGGGTCAAGTCGGACTTTGGATAATGATAATGAATTCATAGTTTAAAAAATATAATTCCTTTAGTGTCTAATAAGACAAAGATAGGATTTTTAAGAGTAGCAGAATTCCTTGTGAAAGGGCTCGCCCGGGGAAGTATTTCAGCCGTCAAGCAGCATTGCTGTGTTTCTGTTTGAAGGGTACCGGTTGCCGGTGAAATTACAGGTACATGAGGCTTTAAACCTGTATGCCTCAAGTTGATGGACGCATGGTTCATTGTAGTAGAGCACGTTTCTAATATGCGTGACCTACTAGGCAATACGTCGTTATAGCCGATGGTTACAACATAACATCAGGTGAGCCTTGTTCCAACTCGCAAGTATTATAAAAAAATAGAGAGAAAGGTAGTGAGTTAAATACAAGTATAACCTAAAACCGAACAACGGAAAAAACAAAAAGATATTTTATATTGACGACCTCCGTGGCGCAGTGGGCGGTAGTGGGTTCGATTCCCGCCACGGAACAAATGTTTGCATGATCTACAGATATTTGTTCAGTGTCTGGGTGTTTTTCTATATATTATAAGTACGTATTTACAAAAAAAAAGTATATAAGTATTCTGTCAGTTATCTGGTCCCATAGTACAAGCTCTGCTTAGTTTGGGGCTAGATAGCGCTGTGTGAAATGTCCAGCAGTATTTATTTATTTATATAAAAATAATGCTCTCAGTTAACGAGCACAACCTGTCACATTACAACACTAGATAGACGTACCCCATTACAATTACAGTAAAATAACCGATTTATACAACGCCACACTATTATATCACATAATACCCGCCATTATCAATAACGAGACTACGAATATCCTATCAGAAATGTATCAAACTAATATGTAATTTGTTCGTTTCGTGTAGCAAAAACCACTAAGCTGATTGATAAGTAGCTATTACCATCATATTTATGCTTATCGTTTTATATATATAGTATATAAATAAAATAAAAATAAAATATATTGCAGGACATTTCACAGAGCGCTATCTAGCCCCAAACTAAGCAGAGCTTGTACTATGGGAACCAGATAACTGATAGAATACTTATATGTATATATTTTTTTGTAAATACATACTTATAATATATAGAAAAACACCCAGACACGGAACAAATATGTGTAGATCATGCAAACACTTGTTCCGCATCGGGAATCGAACCCGCTACCTCTTGCGTCTCAGCCGGCTATACGCCCACTGCACCACGGAGGCAGTCAATGTGTCTAAGATGTGTTTTATTATTATTATTATTTTCGAGCTGGACGTCTTTGAGCGGGTGTGGAATACGGTGGCACTAGACCGTTGTGAATCGAAATGGCCCAACAATGGGACAATATGGGCTAATAGTAATGCCTCTTATGAATAAAAGTGTTAAATTTTATTGATTTTGCGAACATAAGATGAGATTTTAAGAGAGATGAGAGCTTAAAAGGCTAAAGGAAACCTATGCCGTCCTTAAGTGTTCAAAAAACCGAAATGATATTAGATATTCAATTTCAAAATCGAAGCCAGGGCGAACCGCTAGTAAGTGAATATAGAACAGGGGTCTCGAATACGTAAATATTCAACGTGGTATATTGCGGTAACAATTCAGGCAGAACGTCCTTGTTAATAGGATCTACGGGATCGAGTGACGACGGTACGCGTGCAGGTCGGACCATGGTGTCGGACACAGGCAGGTATATACTTAAATACAGGGTGTCCAAGAATACAGAACTAGTATGTTATCCCGAAGGTACTCGACACTTACGAGAACAAGAAATAATCTAAATATTTATAAACTCAATAGTTTTTATTGCAGAATCGAGAACTACGAAAGAGTAGTGGAGTTCCTTCTGAAAGGGCTCATCCGGGGAAGTAGTACTATCATACTTATTTCTGCCACCAAGCAGCATTGCCGGCGCAATTATAGGCACATGAGGCTTTACACCTATATGCCTTAAGTTAATGGACGCAGGGCAGTGCATCGTAGAGCACGTTTCTAAGGTGCGTGACCTACGAGGCCATACTTTTTTATAGGCGATGGTTACCACTTAACATCAGATCGGCCATATCACCAGATTAATCTGGTATAATAAATAAAGATAATTATTTTAAAAAAATCACTTGGTAAAAATCAGCTGATTTCGGTTAAAATTCTGTTTATCAGCTGTTTTATGTCAAAGACCTTGAGACAAACACAACGTTTGTATAAGGTAAGTGCTAGGGACGGCGTAGCCTAAAAAACAGTTAATTTAATGTCAAAAAGTTTAAGAAATTTATACTGAAAAATAAAATGTTTGAATATTTTATTTGTCATAAAAAGCTGTTAATTTCCATGATCGATCACCCCGTTCAGGCTTAATATACTCGTTCCGGGATAGCCTGTACATACATAATATGATGTAGGTATAACATATTACATAAGGTGCTGGAAGGTGCAGCGGACCTTTTTTAAAACGTCGGATAGCTGTTGGAACGGGGCAGTTTTTTTCGGATTCGATTTTGAATCCAAAACGCCTTTTTAAATCTATTTCGGATTGACCATAATGCTCGGATCCCTTTTCTACACGGATTCAAACGTTAAAAAAATAGCGTTCTGATTGAAAAGAACTGTCGTCCTAATCCTACAGCTTTACGACATTTTAAAATAGCCCCGCTGGTCTGTTTCGGAATACATTTTTGATGCGATTATATTTCGCTAGAAGTAAAAACCTATAAGCGTAAAGGTATTTAAGCGTAAGGTAGGATTGTAGTGGCGTTTAAGTGAAAAGATCCAGCATCATCCATATGTTATTTGAGCAGCGTATGGCGATGATGACGATATTTCGCTATGTTGCTCAGTGCCATATCATTCGATTTTATCTTCTAGCTCTATCTATGTAGCTTGGATCACAGGTATAATTAAAACACTTATGTTCAATTTTCTAAAAAAAAAACACTTTGCATTCATCATTACAATTCTTCGCTGCTTCCGACTCTATCTGACTTTAATCAACATTTTATTTGAGGTTATTCCTATATTTCTGATTTGATATTCAATCTTGAAACCGAAGTATCACATCAGAAAATCATTGGTTTATGCTGCATCTTACTACCAAATAGGTACCTCGGGGACAATGCCCCCAGTTACGCAATTCGCCGATCGGACCACTTGTTTCCACCGAATTAATGGCCGCTATTCGTATTAGGTGGCTATTTGTCGTCCACCCAAATTGGACATGGACACTGGGAAGGGATTGTTTAACATTTCCTTGTAATACGGAAGATTTGAGCAGACAACTGCAAGGTTTAGAAATTGCAACCTTATGGTTTGTAAACTTTTATATATTTTGTATGTCACTGGTAGTTTTAATTCTTGGTTCACTTTAGTTTTCAGTACTTTTATTACGTTGAATAAATCTTTTTAATTACTCAGAGTCGTAAGAGTTTCAAGTGCAGTTTCTAAAATGAGTGTAAGCATTCATGTTTTTTTTTCTTACTGAATATTTTGAAATTTTTTATACTCCAACTTTCCATCGGCCTCCTACTGCAACAGTGCACCAACTTTATTATTACAGAAATCGGCGAGCGATACGCGCTCGCTTCAGATGGAGATACATGGGTTCAACGACCCCGGCGCTCGCGCAGCTCGGCGCAAATACGCTATAAATACGGCGTGACGTCACTTGTTTATCATAGTACGCAAGGTTACGCGAGCGATTGAGCCACGAGTCGGCCATGCCTGCAGGCTGAGGTGATGTAAGAAAATCTAATGCTTTCTTTTAAAATTTTAGAAAGCTAATAGTACTCTACCAAATTTAAGATGAAATGAAATTTACTAGTGGTTCGCCCCGAACTGAGATCTCGCGAATGTCCCAAAATAAATATTATTCTTAGGGCGACTTGCACAACGATGCCTAAACGTATTTAGTGGCTAAATATGATTTAAGGAGTTGTGAAATCATACAAATACTTCAAATTTAAACATATTTAGTCGCTAAATACGTTTAGTGATCTTTGTGCATGCCGGCTTTAATCTTTGACTAATAAATTGGTGCCACGAAATGCACAACCAACCTACTTGACCTACAGTTTCATTCAAATTAGACGTAACGGGGGTTAACAACCCCCCAATATTTTTAGCTCATTGAATCACACCAAAATTGTGCCATTATACCAAATACCTATATACCAAAATTCATGATGATCGGATAAATGCTACGGAAGTTATCCTCGGACAAACATACATACATACATACATGCAACGTCGATTTGCCCAAGTTGATTTGGAGATCACGCTTCGCTCGATCAATTAAATTATAAAAAAATATCAACATACCATACAATTAGTAGACCTATTAGATAATAATTACTTACCTGGTGGGAACAACATTAGAACCCAAACTAGAAAAACCTAAAGATGAGTAAGAATCTACATTTTTCTATGTACTTTCCGATGACCGTGACATTACACTCATAAGAATTGCCAATGCCTCACATCATCTCTAAAACAGACAAGGTGATTTAGATATGATTCACAACAATCTTATCGTGAATGTCACCAAGTCACTACCAATGACCGATTTCGTTTTCAAGGTTACCATTTCGATTGTGATAGCTTATCCGATTGTGATAGTTAGATTAGTCAATGACCTATAGGACCACAGTTAGGTTATAGCTCAAACCCAAATAGTAATTAAGAAGGATGACATGGCGGCGGCCCTGATACCAGACTGTCACATAAGTTAATCCACTGATTGAACATTGACGATATCACATCGGGGTTCACATTCAGACTAGTGACAATGTAACGGTCATCGCACCTCTTTTGGACACTCCGATAGTCATAACCACCTACCTGTTCCAACTCATTTGCTTTTACGATACGACTTTGATTTGACAGGACTTGGTAGCCGTAAAGAATAATGGATTCATTACTTTGAATTGTACTGTAGCTATCGACCTCATCATTGCTTATTGAAGATCCAGCAATGGGGAAAATGTTGATGGTGCCACCATCTACATTCAGATATATAGATAATACTTTATTGCACACCAACAACAAAACAATTAAAACTAACAGTATTCAAATGAAAGTGTACAATTGGCGGTCTTATCGCTAAGTAGCGATCTCTACCAGACAACCTTTGGAATGGATCATGTGAGTTTTACCTAGGTTTTTTTTAACAGTTTGAATTAGCCTTCTACTTGTATCACTCACTTTTCTTCACCATTGTGACTCGAAAATCTAAATCAGCTCTCGTTAACGATGTGTCAGTGCACCACTGTGCCGTTAACGATTCCACATTATTTTGACTTACAATACGAGAAACAGAGATTAACTTAAATGTGAACTGTGAGCTAGTTGTAAGTACTTGTGAGAAAAGGGGGCGAGCAGAAAGTGCATGAGAAGAGCCGAAGACTCAGTGGCGCCTATTGTGAGAAGTATATAACCAGCAGTAGACTAATGAGGGCTGACGATAATGAGGAACACAACTGATTAAGTATTTGAATATTTATATGATAAGTATTAAACATTTTCTGTATGAACTTCAATTATCTTAACAGAGAGTATACCCACTGGTGTTAATCACTATGCAAATGAACTAGTAGCTACACGCAAGATTAGGAGTTCATGTTGTATGAATAATAAAAGACTGCCTGTGAAACCTCCAAGGCTGTAGCAGCTATTATTTTTTACTAGAGTTATCTCGTGGCTTCACTCTTGTGGGATATAAAAAACTGGAGATAAATTCGTGATATTACAAAATAGATCATAATGATCTCTTAGGTCTCGCCTTTATAGTTTACTCTAGTTTATGCTTTTTTCTTATTAAGTAACAATCATTTACGCAACATTTAAAATGTACGATATAATGGGGTTGATAGCATTTATTGACACTTATTGTCTTGATGACTTTATTATGCAGAAACATTTTGAACAATATATTCTTGTCTAGATTGTCTTGATTTAAATTGTCTAGACTAGAACTTCCTTTTACGTCTCATTATGCAAAAATATTACCGTATTCGGTTTATTTGGCAGTATATTTAGATTTTATCACTGATATCAACATTTTTTTTGTTATTTTAATTAATTTGTTCATTGAACTAGTCGTAGGTAAAACTAGAATTAAGTATCGCAATTTGACATGTGTACAAAGCAACTCCATATTTGTTAAAGCAATAAGATTAAACATAAAATTCTGACTAGTTTAATTATAATAAATATGTAATAAATTATGTTGTTCAAAACAGCAAGTCTTGCTTTACCAATAAGGCGATCAAACAGCAGGCAACAATCGAAAAATGCGCATAAATTAGTCGATTGGTTATGAAAACGTAGCGCACGCAATTCATTGAGTTCATTGGACACATTAGTCAAACATATTATATTCATCATCGTCAGCCTGTACCCAGTGTTTCTACTAAAACGTAGCAAAGGTACAAACCTGCCTGAGAGTTAACCAATTGGTTAACTCTATCTAAAGAATAGATATAGTTTAATGTCTTTTGGATAGAGACTAATTCGGCTTTGTGACAGTCTAGATCTAGATGTACAGGTAATGTTTGAAAAGGATGGAAGGGTGACTCCCAGCACACAAATAGCAAGTTAATAGTTTACCTGTTGTTAAAGACTTTGACTTTGATATGCATTGACGATGTTGGAGAAAAGACAGCTAGGCTCAAATAGAATTGGGCGGGACACATTAGCTACAACCTGGAGGCCTGATGGAAGACGTGGTCAGAGTCGGCCAAAAAAGCGTTGGCGAGACGATTTTGTTGCCTTCAATCAGGAGTGGTGGAATATCGCACAAGATAGAGATAGATGGAAGGACACCAGCAATGGGTCAATACAGGTTGACAAAAAAAAAGACTGTTAGTATTTCCCCAAATGAGAGGTAAACCTAACTATAGCCAAGCAACTATACTATAGTAGCAAAGTATAAATATTATCGAAAACATTACCTAACGTCTATTAACATCTAGTTTCACAATTGTGTTGTGTAAAGTGAATTATAATTTAATCTGCAAGCGTGCTAACCGCTAATGTGGAACAAGCATGATTCGAACAAATATAAACGTATGGATAGACGCAATTTTAGCGATAATTACTATTGAAATACAAAATGTAAGAGTAAATAGGTCCATGATTTTATTAATCGCCATTATGGACAGCATTAGAGGGCTTAGCCAAGTTACATTCGATTAGCGATGACGCTAGTCGATAAGTCCAAAAATATATGAGATTGACACATTCTATGGAAATATCACGTGATCTATCGACAACAAACCTATGTAGTAAACGAATCTATGCGAAGCGAATGTAACTTGGCTTAACCCTCTGCTCACTTTGTACACCTGTGAATATATCCCACTAGTCAGAGGGAAGTCAAAACATTACGTAATAGTGACCGGAATAATTGAGGTACCAGGATTGCAAGTAGATAACTGGAAATCGCGCGCAGAGGGCTGCGGCGCGTAGTGCAAGGCGAGACCAAATGCGGAGCGGATCACACTCATTCTTGATGAAGGTTAACGAATCGAAACATTGTCGGTCGAAACACCGATAAAACGGTACGTGATAAATTCCGTATTTATAATAATGATAGAAATCTGGAGTCTAGTCTTACTAAGTTTACTAACCCTCCGGGAAACTGGTGTAACGTATGTAACTTCAAAAGAATATTATAGTGAGCGAGTGAAAAGTATGAGAAGCGATGAAAGCGAGTATAGTAAACACACTTTAAAAAGTCGGCCAGAATTTTACTGACACACATAACCTTTACGCGTGGAAACCCGTTTCGAGCAGTTCCCAAAATAAGAACAAAAGGGATTCCGTACAGTAACAATGATGAATGGCATCCTGCAAATAATTGTCCTTCAGAGGGAGGGGGAAAGGTAGCGACGATGTATCACTCCAATCAGCTTTATTGTAAAACGAGCTTTTACTCGTGGTCTTTTGAATTATATTGATTTAGTTTAAAATCAAGAAATTTTTTCAAAGTTTTATCAAATGAAATTGAGCAGTAATACACTAGCTATAAGTCTCAGTATTGCTAGTGTGCGGTTTGGATTATTTCGACAACAATATCATCAAAGAGGAACTTCTAAGGGTATACTGTTTTATGTTCTGTGGCAGTGGGCGCGGCAGGGCCGTGACGTCACAGGCCCGAGCCCTCCGGTCGACGACCCCGCGAACAGCTGACTGAGGCTGCGATGTTCTACGTAGGTGATGCTTTAAGAGCAGGACTAATTAGAGCGGTATTGAGGTTTCTTGAGAAATCTCTTCATAAACAGTAGTGTTTATTGAGCGTGTCGCGTTTGATAAACAAACTTAATATCGGCGGGTTCACAGTCCACCATATATGTATAGGTAACATACTATTTTTCAACAAAATTACTATGTTATATCATATTTTGACGAACCCTGTGAAGCAGTGAACGAGTAGCCGAAAAAAAGCTGTTTCAGTTTTGATAGGCGCTGAGGGGCAAATATTTGCATGATCTGAAAATATCTGTTCCGGATCTAGGTTCTAGGTTTTATCATGGTACCTTTCTCGTAGTTCCTGATACCACGATGCAGGCAATCCTAGTTTATATAGATAGATATATTTATAATGGTGGAAATTCTGTTGTTTACGCGAACTAAAATTGTGTAAAATATGAACGGTCTTATTTTTCTTAAATTAAGTAATTTTAAATAAGATGGCGTGTTTCCGGACTAGTTTTAATCAACACCAATTTGACTGCTGACTAAAACACGCCGTCTTAGTGAAAAATACTTAATTTTAAAAATGTCACTTTAAAATGTCATTATAATTTGATCTTTAGCGTAAACAAAATAAGACTGTTCGTATTTTACACAATTCAGGTTAGTCAGTGTAAACAGAATCGCCACCATTATTTTTATTGCACACAATTAAAAAATAAATAAATAAACAGAACAAAACATAATGTTTAAATCATAAGTACAATGGGCGATCTCTTCCAGGCAACCTTTGGATGGACAGGATCTAACATGTGAAGACAGCGGCGTTAGTAAAATAGTTTAGGGGCAGGACATAGGACTTTTGGGTGTTATTGATGAATTAATTTGGGATATCCGCATCACGCACAAAAAAGTTGGCATTGCATTTTTTTATTTATGACATTTTACTTTTGATTTTTTTATATTTTATTGAATCTTTAATTTAGAATTTAACTTATGACATTTTACTTTAGAATTTAAAATTTTATTGAATTATATTATTATTTTGTATTTTTTATTCTGACATAGGCTTAATTTGTAATTGTAATTATTAATTTTGTTACGTTTTGTTATCTTTTGTATTTACTATGAAAATTGTCTAAAATAAATTATTATATTATATTCCATAGTTTTTTTAGTAAAAAGAAAAACGATACTTTTGTATAAGCGAACGAATAAACAATTCTAAAACCATTTCTTTGGTCAGTAACAGATCGTGAAGAGCTTTTAAGCTAAATTATACGAGGTGATCATGCGGAGTTGAAGGCAGCTTAAAATAGCTCAAGCTATACGATAAAGTTCTCGAACAAAGAGGGTTCTTCATTTAAACTTTTAATGAAACGAATCGCAAATAGAAATGCTTAGAGACGATCAATATTAATTTTGTTTCATAATCTGTTTAGCAGTTAGATGAAATACAAAGTGACTGAAGAACAAACATGCAGACAGTATCTATTACCGTATCGTATTCTACCCATCTTACTACTTATATAAAGAGGTAGATTTTGTCAAAGTTGTTTTTGTATGTAAGGTGTCTTTGGAACAACTGAACCTATTCTGAAAAACTTTCACTAATAGAAAACTACACTATCCCTGAGTGATATACGCTATATTATATTTTAAATCCGTGATAATCTAGGGCTAGCATAGCATAGCAAAAATCAATATAATGCAAACGGCGCCGCGCCGGCGGGGTAAATCAAATAGAAATAGAAAAAAATAGAAATAGAAATATATGATAATGATGTTTGTTAATCTTTATTACCATTGACGAAAATATTGTGTTAAAACATTTCCGCCCCTCTGGTTCTGTGGTTTGGACTTACTCATTAACATATCTTAGAGAACTCGTGCCAGTAACTCCGTAAGACTCTTAGGATAACGCGGGGTTTTGTAAATAGCGACCTCAAATTTAAATTAAGGGCTTCTAGCGTCGGTTTGAGGGTTCGGGATAAAGTGCCCTTTGTTACACGTATATACCTACATAATATAACTGATGATTGTCGCGGAGTCGGTTAAAATGCTTCATTGATAACTTACTAAAACAAATGCATTTTCTTATGCAAAAAGAGGTTTTGCGTCAGGTAAAAGAAAAGGCTTCTAGACAGCCTAAAAAAACATGGCTAGTCACTGAAGGGAACAAACTTCTACTCTTAAGAGTAAAATGGAGTAGGATAGAGTAGGGCAAGGAAACACATGACTCAGTACGATCCATACCTAGGTTACAGCCCAAGATCCGACTGCGTGATATCTACGACCATCTGTTTTTTGATATGTATCTACTAAATGTGAAGGTAACCTAGAAATAAAACTGAACTCGCTGTTACAAATTGACTTGACACCCAATTTTTATCCCATGGCATCTGTGGAACCAAATGTAGCCTATGTGTTAATCCAGGTTATAATCTACGTACATACCAAATTTCATCGAAATCAGTTCGGCCGTTACGACGTGATTGAGTAAAACAAATAAATAAATAAACAAACAACCAAACTTTCGTTTTTATAATATTAGTGTGACTAGCTGACCCGCTCGCGGCTTCGCCCCCGTGGTTTATCAATAAATCATGGCTGAGACGCAGGAGGTAGCGGGTTCGATTCCCGCCGCGGAACAAATGTTTGCATGATCTACAGATATTTGTTCCGTGTCTGGGTGTTTTTCTATATATTATAAGTATGTATTTACAAAAAAAAAGTACATAAGTATTCTATCAGGTATCTGGTTCCCATAGCACAAGCTTTGCTTAGTTTGGGGCTAGATAGCGCTGTGTGAAATGTCCAACAATATATATTTAATTATAACTCTCCTTCTTCGCAGTCAGCCTATGTCCCAATCCCGGTCATAATCTAACTGTATACCAAATTAAATCGAAGCCAGCCTTTTAGCCGTAAAAACGTCGAACAGACAAGATAGTTACTTTCGAATTTACAATATTAGTATAATGTTCTTACAATCTGAATGTCCGTTGGCAAAAATGGCCACTGTGATGCATGATTCAGTCTTACCTTACTCATACTTCAAATCCAATTTACTGGGCTTAACCTTTTATTGCTTACCTGTAAGTAACAAAAACGTTATTAAATCAGTGTTCTAAAAATATACAGTGTTTTAATTGATCAAAGGAGGGTAATTAGGAAGGATAAGGACCAGATAAATACCTTGTTACCACAAAAAACGTTAAGCCCTGTTTAACGATTGTTTAAATATATCCATACCAATTTTTGTATAGGTTTTATTAAGCAGTGTTTAGCGGGTATTTAACTTGTTTGTGGTAAGACCCATACAGTTTAAATTACATGTGAATTGAGTCTAAACTTCGATCGATAATTACAACTAGATGATTTTGTAGCGCACTTACAGTGGCCCAAGCCGTGGTAAAAAAAAAACAAAATGGCGACCAGTTTTCCGAGTTTCCAAATATCTCATTACTCCCGCTACATCGTGAAGTAAGTGATATATTGTGGAATCTAGACCGTAAATAATACTAACAAAATAAGTTTCATTACTGCACGATGAAAAAACGTCACCCGGTATAGGTGATACACTTTGAAGATAAGATAGAAGTCATTTATTTAACCATGTGCTTTATTTTTACCAACTATTAATGTTAGAAATCTTGAGGAGCCGCGTCGTGTCTAACGGTAAGTTCGCAACTACCACTCCCTCTGTGTAAAACAATTATCAAGCCGGTCTGCATCCTTCAAACTTGTCTCTATTAACAAAACATATAAAAATCGCCAACAGATGGCGTGACATGTATCGGAATGCAACAAAATAAAATACAATAACAGCGTGTGTCGTCTACAATCCACCCTCTTAGTGCTGAACTGAGCCGACAAACATATTAGAAATCAAATGAATACAAAAAGTGTCAGATCAGCACTAACATTCCGTTGGTGCAAGTAGTGCGACACGCGTTACCGGGCGGCGCACCAAACCAGTGCGGGTGCGCACGTCCACCATTCGCACGCGACCATCATCACCCGCATGGGTCGCACTCACCACTCCGTGCCGCCAACATCCACGATCTAAATTAGGTTCCATTATTAGAACATAGTCCCCATCTCGCAATGCTCTCTGATCCCTAAACCATTTCTGCCTCGGAATTAAAGTAGGGAGATATTCTTTAACCCATCGCGCCCAAAACATATCGGTCAACCTTTGCGCTAGGCGCCATTGTTTTCGCAGACATAGATCGTCGTTATCATACCTACCAAACACGGGACCGTTCGATGACTTACCTAACAAAAAGTGATTAGGCGTTAAAGCTTCAGGGTAATTAGCGTCACATGAAACATGTGTAATAGGGCGACTATTAACTAGGGCTTCTACTTCAGCGAATAAAGTAGACAGCGTCTCAGGGTGTGGAGCGCGTTCCTTAAGAACGACTTTCAAGGCCGTTTTCACCGTGCGTATCATACGTTCCCAGGCACCACCTTTCTCAGGGGCCCCAGGGGGTATGAACCTCCACTCGATACCTCTTACGGTACCGTCTTCACGGAGTTTACTCTCATTGAGTTCGGATAGACTCCGCTTTAACTCGTTATCTGCGCCGCGCAGGTTCGTCCCGTTATCTGAGTAGATAACGCTGGGCGTACCGCGGCGAGCTACGAGTATCATACGTCTGAGCGCCATGATGGTGGAGTCTGTACTCAGACTCTCACTAATTTCCAAATGAATGGCGCGTACCGTTAGGCACGTAAACATTACGCCGTACCTTTTTACTCTTTTTCGTCCGATAGTGACCTCCATCGGTCCGAAAAAATCCACCCCCGTGAACGTGAATGGGTGTCGATTGTGCTGCAGACGAGCAGCTGGCAGGTCCGCCATACGCTGTGGCTGCGGTGTCGCGCGCCGGTATCGGCAGAACAGGCAGCGCGCTGCGACCGTGCGTACGGTAGGACGCAGCTTCAAAATCCAGTAGCGTTGTCTTAACTCGTTAACTACAAGTTCGTGGGCACCATGCATAGCTTTCTTATGATAGTATTCGACTAATAGACGAGTTATTTTGTGACGACCATCGAGTATGGTGGGTCTCATAGTCAAGTGGGATACACCTTCGACTTTATCGATTCGACCGGCTACTCGTAACACATTAGTGTCGTCTAAATAGGGTGTCAATGTTAACAAACGACTGTTTGATAACAAAGGCTTATTTTGCTTGATAAGCTCAATGTCTTGTGCGAACGAATCCTGTTGAGATTTACTCAGCAGAAGAAGTTCAGCTTCGTTCATGAGTTCAACATTCAAACAAGTATCAATTCGTCGACATCGTCTGATAAACAATAAAATTCGAGCGGTTACTCGGACGAGTCGTAACCAAGACGAGTAGTCATTTTCGTTAGGTAAGGAATATTCAACGACCTGAGTCGTGACCACATTCAAGCTCCTTTGTTCGAAGACTACATCTGGTGATGGCTTCTTTGTGGACTTACAATCCTTAGGCCATGCATCTTCAGGTTGCCGTAAGAATTGTGGTCCTAGAAACCATACGCTATCGTATGTCAGAGGCGGCGTGTCGTCTTTGGTAGCTATATCAGCTACATTCAACTTAGTTGGGACGTATCGCCACTCTGATAACGTCGTGAGCTCATCAATTTCACCTAAGCGATGAGCTACGTACGGCTTATAGCTTCTTGGATCGCTACGGATCCATTGTAAAACCGTTTGTGAATCAGTCCAAAAGTACCGTTTATCAGCCTTCATATTTTTATGTTCCCGCTGCAGTGAGTTCGCGAGGCGTGCGGCTATGAGCGCGCCTTGCAGCTCCAGTCGAGGAACTGACACAGGCCGCAGTGGGGTCACTCGGCTCTTACTGGCGGCTAGACAAACCAATACATTCCCGTCTGCTCGAGTAAAACGCCAATAAATAACTGCGGCGTAAGCTTTAATAGAAGCGTCACAAAATATGTGCAGTTGTTTATTTACAATAGACTCGGCACTTCTATCTATACCTATCTCTAACTGATAGCACTGAGTCCAACTATCAGTATTGTTATACCACCTAGGTATACGTAGAGATTCTAAAAGTTTTAATTCATCGAGCCACTTCACCCATTTGGTGTGCTCATCAGAATGGATGCGGCATTTCCAATCAACTTTAGATCTGTGCACGTCTTGAAAAATGATTTTACTTTTTATAACAAATGGCGACAAAAATCCGTGTATGTCGTAAAGAGACATAATAATGCTAAGCATGTTAGCTTTCGTAGGTGGCGTAGAACCATTTAAAATATCACTAGGAATTCTGTCAAGCGAAATCTGAAACCCAAATGAGTCGTCCGCAGGATGCCATATCAAACCTAAAGTGCGCTCACTCGTATTCATGGCTCCATGCTTAAACTGCACAGCTGTGTGCGCGAGCGCTTCTGTAGGAATTGAATCTAAAACCGGTTTGCTATTACTCGACCAACCTCTTATTTCAAAGCCACCTTTAGCGTGAATAAAAGTTATGTCTTTTATTAATTGAATAGCCGTACTCTCATCACACGTAGAATAACAACAATCATCCATGTAGTGGCTATTCACAATTACATCTACAGCCTCAGGATTTATATCCTCGTATTTCAAGGCATTTTTATTTTTGACATATTGGGCAATGAAAGGCGAGCATGTTGCACCGAAAATTAAACTTTGCATAAGACAAACTTTAATCGGACCATTCGATTCTTGCCACAAGAACCGAAGAACATGCTGGTCTTCAGGGCGAATTTTAATTCTGAGAAACATATCACGAATATCCCCAATAATTACAATTTTATTCTCCCGAAATCTTAGCATAATTCCGTATAATGAATTATACAAGTCCGGTCCGGTTAATAAATAATCATTTAGGCACACACCGTCTACCTTAGCGGCGGCGTCAAACACTAACCGTAACTTATCTGGTTTATTAGGATTCTGAACACCAAAATGTGGCAAATACCAAACATGATCAGCTGAGAGGCTGTTATCAGTTAGTTCTCGAGCGTAACCATTATCTATCAATTTAGATATTTCTTTCTTATACCTATCAGCGTAGTCAGCATTCTTATGGAATTTCCGTAACAATAACTGCTGACGCGAGTAGGCATTGTTGTATGAGTCAGGCATCATAAAATCATCCTTTTTGAACGGTAAACCTACTTCCCATTGATTACCTACCTGACGGGCTGTGCTATCTAAAATATCAATAGCGCGAATATGATCTGTATTTTCACGAGATACGGGTGAAATACCAGTCAAATCAAAATTAAAGGAATTCTTAATCAGGTCATTAAGTTCGCTGACTTCAGACATATCATTATCACGAGAGTGTGCGAGATGAAACACATTTTGTTCACTTACTCTGGACTTGGTGGAGGAGTGAGTGCGGCCACGGTGGAAACCGTGGATGGTCCATCCCAACCGACATCGTGATGCGTACAGCGAGTCCCTGTCTCCATGTATAACCTCGAGAGGAGCTATTAGGAAATAATTATCCTCACCAATTAACATTTTTGGCTTTGCACTTGCATTGGTGCAAATCATATGTTTGATATGCGATAAGTGCGTGCTATTTACACTATTCAAGATAGACAAATTTTGTGAACACAATTTTAACTGAGCACATCTACGTAACTTACAGTCATAACTAATATTGTCCTGTCCCGTTATTTTTACTCTTACACTAGGCACTTCTGATTGGTACACTGACAAACCGAATGCATCAGTAAACTTTATAGGACGCGCACTAACACACTCTAAGCCTAGGGTATCTGCCAGCTCGGCATCGATCACTGACACTTCAGCACCATCGTCCAGAAGTGCGTAGGTATTCACTACACCTTTAGGGCCACGTAATTGAACCGCGATCACTTTCAACAGTGCGAATTCATCCGGGGCGATGCTCACGTCGTCACTATCTCGAGCGAAATGCATCATAGACGCATCGGGTGCAGTTACAGGTACAGGTTCCGGGTTTACGGTCATCTTATCAGTCGATTGTGACGTCATCTCGGGTTTCGTCCAGTGTAGCAGGCGGTGGTGTGCCATGCCACAGTTATCGACGTCACACATTGGTGCGGGGCACGTATCTTTATTGTGTCGAGTTAGTAGACAACAATAACATAGGCCGCGCGTTTTTACAAATCGCCATTTATCTCTTCGCATTGCTCGTTTGAATATGCGACACTCTGGTAGGGTATGAGTGCCCTTCTGGCAGAATCTACATACATTATTATCAGCTGTTGCAGCGACAGAAGATGTGTAGACAGTACGATGACGATACTTGTCTTCAGTGCGCTTTGTAGGAGCGTCCATCGGCTTCTTGTCTCGCGGAGGTATACATCCGACGACTGATAACATTTCAGCTTCTATCTTTAAGAACATAGCTAGTAGTTCGAGCTTCGATCTGCCTTCGCGTAGACGATTGTAGGCAAACTCCGTCCATCTACCTATCAGGGTGCTCGGCAATTTTGATATTATGGCTGCAGCGAGCTCTGGACTTCGTAGGTAGTCATTCTGGTGTAGTGCGCGTATTGTAGCCACGCAATTGTTGACTTTGACGGACAAGTTTATCAAGTCATGTTGATAACAAGTAGGTAACGAAGGTAGCTTTTTCAATTGCATCGTTATGTTGCTAATAATAATATCAGCTCGGCCAAACCTTAGTTCAAGTGCTTCTATAACTGCTGACGGCGGAGTGTTGCCGATCAGCAAGTCAGTCACTGCTTCCTTGGCTTCACCTCGTAGAGATTTACGGAGTCTCCACAGGTTCTCACTATCACTGAATCTACACACTCGTGACGAATCATCATAGGCACTTTTAAAATGTAGCCACTCAATACAGTCACCACTGAAGATAGGTAGCTCTCGTGGCGTGGCAAGGCGGCTCAAAAGTTTATCTTCGTGCTTTGATGAAGACTGGGTCATCAGATCCTTCAACGTGTTAGCTAGTTGTTGGATACTGTTGTTGTGCTGGACTGGTGATGCACAGTTCGTGTCCAGCCATTTCTCCACGTTATCGTGCACTTCATTCTCGCTGGGGAGGGATGAACAATAGGTACCAACTTTTTCATCTGGAGCTACATCAGTGCCGACATGATGAGCTTTTTCACTCTCCTGGTCGACTTTGGCAAGGTCAGCTTGTAACTTCTTGTCAATTAACTCCATCTGAATCTTGGCTTTTGCTTCCGCAGCTTCTAATTCGAGTTGTTTACGACGTGCAACTGATGACGTAGTAGATTTCTTAGTCTGAATAGTCGTTTTTGAAGCACATTTCGAATGCTGCTCAGTGTCACGCGCTGACATCTTGCACGGTACTGGCGTCGATACGTGTCCTTCCCGCGACGATAAGAGATCATTGGTGCCGCTAGGAAGAATCAACTTCTTCAACTCTTTCTTCATAGGTGTGCCTTCCAACTTGTTGGTTTTCATATGTTCCTGGCGTTGACGGCGAGTAAGAACCTTCGATAATGGCGTCACGCCCGACATGATGGTATTTCGCAGTTCACTGATTTTAAATCTGGCTCTGAAGGACCATATTATAGGTGATACACTTTGAAGATAAGATAGAAGTCATTTATTTAACCATGTGCTTTATTTTTACCAACTATTAATGTTAGAAATCTTGAGGAGCCGCGTCGTGTCTAACGGTAAGTTCGCAACTACCACTCCCTCTGTGTAAAACAATTATCAAGCCGGTCTGCATCCTTCAAACTTGTCTCTATTAACAAAACATATAAAAATCGCCAACAGATGGCGTGACATGTATCGGAATGCAACAAAATAAAATACAATAACAGCGTGTGTCGTCTACACCCGGTTTCATCAAAATCGGTTCAGCCGTTTAGTCGTGAAACAGAGATAGTTACCTACTTTCGAATTTATAATACAAGAGTGAATTTAGGTACTATTGCCCCATCATCTATTATCTAGTTCCTGACCTAATGCTGAGCCATACCCCTTTTTGGCATAGTGTCTGGGTAGGTACATATTTTTTTTCTGATTAAATTACCGTGTCTGTAAATTGTCTGTACTTAATTATCCACCGTATGTAGTTCCTGTGTGTTTGTTACTCTATCTTAGTTCGGCGCGGGGCATTATTAGCAAGCATTCATTTTCGCTTTTCAATACCAAAAAAATCGAGGTATGCACTGAAATGTTTATTAACTGCATCGCAATAAGCTCCTAGAAAGCCTACTGGGCTTTACGAACTAAATCATTTTGTTAAATTTACAGAGTGTCTGTGAACAGATAAAAAATAGTACCTTTCTAATGATGGAACAGACATTTAAAACACAGTCTGGCACCGTCACAACGTAATCGCTTTCATTAAACAAAATGTACGCAATACGCATATCATTAGCATCTCCTTTAGATTGGCATTAGAGAACGCAAAAACGCCAAACATAATCTGGAGGTCGTTATATTGCACGTGAACTCGGCAGTTCCGACGGCTACCTGGCACTCAATGCGGTACCTTAATGGAACACTGGAAGCAGTCTGAAAACCAGCGCTACTACAGGATTAATTGTGACAGAAAATTTTGGCTCATGCTCGGTGGACACACGGATGGGCGGGGCTACTTTGTACTGCTAAACATATGCCTACCACATAGACTTCACTACGAGTCATCTCGCGAGTCTCCCATTATAGTGCCACGAAATGCATAACCAACTAACTTGATCTACTGTTTCATTCAAATTACAGGTAACGGGAGTTCATATAAACTGGTTACACTTTTTTGGAGTAGAAATTGCAGTTATTCTGGATTTCGGACTTTTCCCTATATTTGTGTCACTAAAGCTACGCGGACGCCACATTTCAGCACTGTGGAGTCACTGTGTACCTACCCTGTGAATTTTGTCAAAGTGTTTTTTTTATTATGGCTAATACTTTAAAACTTTAAGGTTTAGACTAAAAATAAAAATGGGATCGAAATGTACTCACAAAGACCTTTTATTAGACGTGCCACTTGACCGAATGGACTATTCGGTCAAGTGGCACGTCTTGGTGGCACATTTTGGTTTTTTTTTACCCCCCTTAAACCCTAATATCTCAACAACTCCCCCACATTTTTAGCTTATTTAGTCACACTAAAATTGTGCCATCATTACCTACCTATATACCAAATTTCACGATGATCGGATAAACGTTTCGAAAGTTATCCTCAGACAAACAAACATACATACATACATACATACATACAACGCCGATTTGCCCAAGTTGATTTGAAGATCTCGCTTAGCTCCATCAATTAATACAGCGACTAATCTTCAGTTCGAGTTTCAGCAAATTTGGAGCAAAAATAAAAAACGCACGTGACGTTGCATTACCAAAAACTGCGACGTGATTCGCATCGCGCATTCTTGCGATTACAACGTACTCGTAGTACTTGAAAAATGAATAAAATATTTATTAGCAGCAAATAACGTAACAATAAAAATATGTAAGGGACAACGAGACTTGATTGCAAGAAATAATAAATAAATATTGCTGGACATTTCAGACAGAGCTATCTAGCTCCAAACTAAGCAGAGCTTGTACTATGGGAACCAGATAACTGACAGAATACTTAAATACATTTTTTTTGTAAATACATACTTATAATATATAGAGAAACAACCAGACCCGGAACAGATATCTGTAGAGCATGCAAACATTTGTTCCGCGGCGGGAATTGGGCTGCATAATGATTTTGCATAACAATCTTACCAATGCAGGGCGTAATTGACACATTTCTAGAAGTAAATTTCCGTTCAGTCTGTCTCTCTGACGCAAAAAACGGGATATTTCCAAACGGAAAAGAATCCGTAAATAGCCATTAGCTGAGTACCCGTAGACCTTAATAATATCGCAAACAATGGTATTAAATGGGATCGCAGTCGTTATTAAACCTTGCTAAGTACAGTCAGAAGGAAGATATAACCAAACTCAAAATTGCGTAAATAGATCAGATCAAATTCGAATTCATTCTCACGTTTTGCTCGAAAAGTTAGTTGAATGACCTAAAATTTGTGCACACTGTTGAGAACACTGTTCAAGCTGGTTGACAATAAGGTCAAATGCGACTCGTGCCTTTAATGTCAGTGTGACGAAAACATATCGATAGCCACCTTTGTTCATTCGCTTGTGAGAATTATTCGTGTAGAACAATTTTTATAATGCGACGGGTCAATAATACAATGGTAGGGATTTTGGTGGTCCTGTTACAAGTTTGCGGGTTCGATTCCCGCCGCGGAACAAATGTTTGCATGATCTACAAATATTTGTTCCGGGTCTGGATGTTTTTCTATATATTATAAGTAAGTATTTACAAAAAAAAAAGTATATAAGTATTCTATCAGTTATCTGGTTCCCATAGTACAAGCTCTGCTTAGTTTGGGCAAGATAGCGCTGTGTGAAATGTCCACCAATATTTATTATTTATTTATTTGTTACTAGTACTTTACTATTCTTACTGGAGCCTGATGACCTACCGCCAGATACGTAGAGGCTTAATAACAGAGTTCCGTTGAGACTCATTGGATACAGAACCCTAAAAGTGGTGAAAGATCTCAATTTACCATACTGAAAGTACAACATTTTTCCAAAAAGTATCTTCTGAGCAAAACATTTGGTCAGAATAATGCTTAACCATATTTTGGCGCATCGTGACTAATCACGAATACATTGTTCTGATTTCACACGTATGTATGCTGTGGCATTCTGTCTTATGTAAAACGTCGAAATAATGTTTCTATCTATCTATCACCTAATAAAGTAAAAGCGAGTAATGTAAGTAATGATGGTAATACGACGTTTTGGATCATTCACATAAAAATTATTTGTTCCGGTCGGTGAGTAACAACCAAAATAACTGTAATTAACCGGTTAATTAATTGGGTACACATGTTTCATTCGTGTTATTTAGAGTTTCTCATTTTTCTCACCGTATCTTGAATCACAGGATTAAAAGTAGGAAAACAATTTTTTTCTTATTTTGATACGGTGTAATTTAAATTTTCATTATTTTGATTCTAAATTTAAAAATGTATGAATTAAATTCTCGTGTAGTGAATAAGTTCACAAAATCAATCATCGGTCGATCAGTGCACTGAAAGAAAAAATAAGTTGTTTTAACCTTTTTTCGACTTATATTTTAGGTTGATTTTTGCACCTACCGACATTATTTGTTGAATTATCAAAATAAAAATAGTTGAACTATAAAGGTAAACTTGATCAGATTATATATATTTAACTTAGTTATTTTGTTGACTCAACTTCGTTAACATGTTGACTTTTACTAAATTATCAGTTAGACTTACTTAGATTCGAATATACCAAAAATGTTGTGTTGTAATAACCTCTTTTAGTGGTTGGTTTAACCTATTAATTTTGAACAATTTAATGTTTGTAGAAATAAATGTACTATAATAGTTGATTAAACATAATATTAAGTTAACGCAACTTAAATGGAATCAACATTATGGAATTCAACCTATTCGTTTTTTCAGTGTGCGGAGCGGATCGCACTCATCCCGATAAAGGTTCACGAAGGTTCATATGATGATGATGATGTGTAGTTGATAACATATGATGATAATCCATGGTTATTTGAAATTAGTGTAAAATTAACCCGAACTTGTCTGGGGTAAGTTAGGTTTATTACGTTTCTAATAAGTTGTTTACACTGCGAGTATACCCATTTGGTTAAGAGGGCTAAGAGCTGTGTGTGATGCAGGCATTATCAGGGTCGTATATGGGTATGGATTTGGGGGCAGGTTTTGAGGCCCAGCAGTCCATGTGGGCCCTTAAAGGACTTACAATTAACAATTAACTGGGTTCCAAGTGTGGAGTTAGGACTTTTAGGTATATTTTTATTACCTCAAAACTAGACTATACCATAGCCCGAGCAAAGCGAGGTGGACCCCTAAATCTCTGCAATTGACCCATCAATAGTAAATTTTATGTATGGAAAGTCAACTTCGCTCCGTAGTAAGCATAGCAGATAGATAATCTATATGCTTATATCATAAAATTGCTCTATTAGTGAGCTAAAGGCTCAATTTTTTTAGGGCCCCTATGATACCTCAACCTTCCTAGGTTAAAGGATTATTAAAAAGATCCACCAGCCTTGTTTCTTGCCTGATTATATCCTGGTTTTGTTAATTGAAATTGATTAATTGAAAATTATTTATTGCACAAAAATTAATATATTTGTACATAGGCAATCTTAATGCTAGCAAGCATTCTCTTCCAGTTAACCTTTGCGTAATGTGGAAAATATATTTTGTAGGTTTGTTGCGGAGGAACAGGCACTAAAATTGTAATTTTAAAATTATTCTTGTGATTCAAATGGACAAATTAAAATCCTGCATACTCTGTATTTAACTAGCACCGTTCTGTGTTGTCGCTTTACGAAGACTTACGGGTTTTCGGTGCATTTCATGTTTAAACACATGGAAATAGTAAACAACTTATTTACTCGAACATTTTGTGTTGACTTTGTTTTGTAGAGTTGAGTTGAAATTAACGTAGTTCTTGTTTACTCCGTTTTTACAAAAAATATACACAAATGCTTTTTTTAAATATTTACTGCGAGTATCAAAGAGATTATGTTTATTACATCGCGTACGTAAGGTAAAGTTTTAGGGCTTTTCTAATATTATAATACTTTTTACAAATTAGAATGGTGAACTGTTTGCGAGCGTGAGAGAGTGAAGTATAAAGCTTTCTAGGATCATCATACAATTTATTTTGCAGCGTCGCGTTTCTGTTTTTTTTCTGAAAGTAGATAAAAGCGTTTTTATTTTTTTATAGATGAAATATGCCAGACTAAAGTGGCGTTGGGCAGGACATTGGTAAGACTTGGTGATATCAGGTGGTGTAGGGCCCTGACCGAATGGTGTCCAAGAGAGAGCAAAAGAGGCCGTGGCAGACCATCAGCCAGGTGGGGTGGGTGGACGACGTACAGGCCGTAGACGGTAAGACCTGGATGCAAATAGCACAGGATCGGTTGGAGTGCCGTTTAAGGGGGTTATAGGGTTATTGGGTTAAGTGGGTAATTAAGTTTTAAGGGGGGAGGCTTACACCCAGCAGTGGGCTATCAGTTAAGCTGCCAATGATGACGATGATAGATGGATTAAATAGAGCTTGTCTACCTACACCCTAATGATTTTTTTTAGTAAATCGTTTAAAGGGCAACGTGTACGCTTTTATAACAAACTCCCAAGGGATGTGCAAAAATTGAAAATTAACAAATTTAAAAACGTAATTAAACAATATCTTTATAAAAAAGCCTACGATAAAATATCGGATTATTTATATGATAGAGAATCTTGGGATTGAAATTGCTCCCACTCGTTCAAAATGTTACAATTTAACGTAATTTATTATCTGTATTGTTATGTATTCTAAAAGGATCATTAAAAAAACAACCAGCTTTGTTTCTTGCCTTTCTTTCCTGGCTTGGTCGCGAAGGAACAGGCAGTAAAATTGACGTTTCAAAGTGATCCTTGTGATTCTAATGAATAAAAGATTTTTGACTTTTTTGTTAACTCTACTGGCAACACAATGTTAGTGCATAGTGAGGTATAGTCATACTAAATCATATTTAAAACCTTCCCTATTCTGTATCTTGCAAATCACCTGATGACCAACACCGTTTGACAAATAAAACTGTAGAGGTCCTACCCAGGCTTCATTGATAGACTCGGTGCAAAAGTGGACTGTATTTATTTTTCTTCTTAGTTGCTAGTTTACAAGGTATAAATCGCGTTCTTGAATGATCACAAATTTCTGTTTGAAAACGGTCTATCTTTATACAAATCTACTCCTCGCCCTAGCCATGGTGCGGGGATCGTAATTCACGCATTCACAAATCGTTTTATATAATTCCTAATACATCGAAGTTTCCAGCAAAGTTAGACGGGGACTTACATGTAGCTATCTCACTCTTTTGACCTTTACAAGTTTAAACTGTTACAATCTTAGCTACCTGTTAACATTTGAATCTGATTCGATCTTATAACTACCTAATACATTTCAAATCTAGATTCGATCCTTCCCCGTCTTTGATCGTCCTTTACAAAAACTCTTATCAAAAGCTCAAGAATTGTCAAATTCGTTAGTCACAGTTTAGTTTTAGGCTCATGAGGCTTTACATATAGTATAAGCCTCAAGTTGATGGTTGCAGGGTAGTGCATTGTAGGGTATGTTTTTAGGGCGTGACATACAAGGCAATGCTTTGTTATAGGAGATGGTTACGAGGAGGGTCATTCGCATGTTGTACTTGAAATATAAATATCCCAGCTTTAAGACTACCAAAAGATGGCGCGCTTATCACTCACGAGACTTCACAAGAGTGATAAATCATCACTCGTAAAGTTTACCGCTTTGGCCAACGTTTAATTTGTTGTGTTGTGTCGTAAACGCGATATTACATTGTTATGGATGCACGAACACGCCCGAGATATGTACTTGACTTTAGACGGGGTAATAGTTACTAAGACTTAATTAACTGACAGAAACTTTCTTAATATACGGAAGTTATGTCAATATCATTCTACTACAGTAACACATAATCGAGGGCTAAACTAAAGACTTAAGGATCAATATAGCTTGGAGTATCTTTTAACTTTTTGTAAGTTTAACATACTAAAAACTATTTTTGAGTCATAATAATGAGCGCGCTTAGTTCTAAAATTCAGACCTAAAAGTGAAACAAGGGCACATTTATATGTACCAATATCAACCCATAAGTGTCAGTGAGACCATATTTAGCAAAGAATTTATAGGTCTGGCTAAATATAACCTTGGTTCAGGGGTAAACCTTCAGTCAGTCTAGTCTATTTTATTCCAGCCTATTTTATCCCCACGATCGTTCAATAAAGGTTTTTGTTACGTATGTGCGTAACTTAGCATAATTTGAAAGAAACCTGTACGTAAGTACACGCACGTGATAGATGGACTGAACGCTACTAACTTTAAGTGAAGCACACAAAGTATGCCGGCCCGCTTCTTAATAATGAGCTTCACGCACACATTTGCAACACCTGTGCCGATCGGTAGTCAATGGCCATTGTGCAACGTGACAGTCTGTATACTACTGTGATGTGTGTGTGTTTTGTTCCGTCACAAATAAATGTTTGTTTTTGTTTTCATAGACCATACATTTTAATGGATACTTCAGTTATCATGAAGACGGCGAACATCCATATTCTTTCACTCGTTTGGGAATGTATAAAACTGGAACAAACTCCGAAAATTGGTCTACAAGCTAAAAATTCAAGTTTCCAACTTTTATTCAATGTTATAAAGTCCATAATTCTATCAAGTTTATAAGTGAATATCTGTCCAACAGTTTCCCCATAAAACGGCGTGTCACATAAACTTAGGCCCTCGCGACAAATGGCACATACGTGACGCGAGATACGGCGTGATGCGGCCGCTGCATCGCGCGAGGCGTAATGTAACGGAACGGATTAAGGGACTGTCCACAATGGCGTCGGTCGTTCGTCGTACACACATGATTCCGAAGCGCTTGAAGTATAGCGTGCTTGGGCATTTTTAACGGATCAGCTATAGGCAACGTTCTTTGCGGTCACTACTGGACTGATTTAAACATTCGATGTTTTTGAAGAAACACATGGTAAAAATCTGATGTCTATGCCATGTAAAGCGTTTGCACAAAAGTAATATATGAAAAAAATCTAGTTAATTTTTTTTTAAACATGTCTAAAATCTCTTCATCCAAACGAAGTCTAGAAGAAAACTTTTCTAAGTAATCATGACCGTTGTGCTGTTTGGTTTTTTGTATTGTTTTTATTTTTATCGTGCTCAATAAAGGGGTTATCATATCATTCAATTAAACAAATATACCGAATCACTCCTACTACAAATAATACGCGTAAAGTAGTATTCTTTGCATGTGTACTACATTCGCAACTCACGTGTGAAACTTACACATGTACGTTTACAAACAATTTTGTGTAAGTGTGCATTAAAGTGGCACAATTACATGTACCTCTGCATTTATGTGTTGAGAAATCATCAGTTTTATTAGTGTTAGATAACATTTTATGATTAGTTCTTCAGTCGACGACCTCCGTCGCGCAGCAGACGAATACCCGACTAAGATGCAGCAGGTTTGGAAGAACTACAGATATTTGTTGCGGGTCTCGGTGTTACACAAGTAGGTAAGTAAAATTTTAGTTACTTTGTCTTACACGTCTTTCAGGTAGAGATATTCTCATCTAAGACTGCGCGCCCCTCCAACGCTTCGACTTCAAGTTTACGAGTAAGTCGTTTGATAATAATTCTTAGACAATAATGAATAAGGATTGTTTCGCTTTGTCGTAATAAAGTAGAAGGGCCTGGTACATGTCGAAGTGAAAATTGTCTGTAGTTGTTTGACCATCGATACTCGCGTATTGAGCAATAAGACAAACCGCTGCACATCATTTTAACTGCAAACTATGACTCTACTTATGGGGTACATTGACATTTTTGTAAGTTTCTATTCGCTTAAATACTTGCTACAGTGGATCCACCACTGTAGCAAGTATTTAAGCGAATAAGTACATCTTTTAATATGCCGAGGATATCTTTTCTACAATTAACAGATCAATTATTCGCAATTGACGTGCATCTAAATAGTTCGTTGACCTTCGTAACCAAATAACTATTCACAATTTTGTCTCTTTCAAACTGTCTATGCAAAAGACGAAACTATCTATTACACGTTTATTTATATAGCCCTAGCGTTTAATTGTCTGTCTACGTTATCTGCTCCGTTTGTTTTCGGATGAAAATTGGCAGAATTTTAGGCATCGGTGTATCGGCACGTCCGATTTACGATTTCACACGTAACGATGCATCGATGTAGCGTTAGCATTTGTAAGTCGAATTACAGCGATATCTGTGCAAAAGTAAGCTCTCGCAAGACTTGCATCTACTCACAGCAGAGTGGGCGAGTTCGTCGAACCCAGTGTTTGCTTATTGAGGTTGCAGCGATTTGCAGAGGCGCGTGCATCGGATGCGTGGCGTTATCGAACCCGCGAAGAAATAACGGGTCAGTCGAGCCAAAGTAAACAATTACGATAGCACACATTGTAGCCGCGGTCGACGACCCGCGGCCCCGTACCTACACCTATTACCAAATCACGCGCTTGCCCCGGCGGCCGCGGCGTACGTGCCCGTTCTGCGCACACGCCGCCCGCCCGCCGCGCCGCGCCGCCGCCGATGCAATCCCATTTGCATGCGAAATGTGATTCACCTGATGTCTCGTGCCACATGTCTAATCCCACACGCCGACACCTGACCGAAATCACATCGAACAGGTCTTTGATCTCAGATAATCTTCGCCTCCGTAATCCGGTTACGGAGAACCGGGCACGTGTCAGTCCACTTTCGATCCCAAAGTAAACAACGATAAGCGAATTGAACGACGTCGGTACAAAAATGTATCTAATCAAATTCGGACCGTTCCGATCCTTATAAAAAACTATATTTTCATTTGTCACAGCGTTCACTCCATATTTCACGTCGTCTAGCGTTTCTAAAATGTCGCCGAAAAAAATATAATTCTATCTTCTCAGGGCTAAACAACGGCGGTGATCCAAAGAGAGAAAACGGGCGTCGTTACTTTTTTCGGAAACTCGTCAATATATCAGAATTTTCGGACAAGGGGTGGGAGGGGCGGGGTTGCGATGTGCACGACCGATAGTTTCGTGAGCGACGATAATACGGCAACTACCGACCAATTTACGCACCAAGGGGACATGTCAATTGCGAGGCCGATGAAAATACGAGTCCCACCGACGAAGGATCGACCTACGATGCCGAATTTGTAAGGCGGTTGGAGCAAAAAGGACTTGTTTAACAAGGCCTCGGAATATTATCTTGTGTGTGGAAGGATAAGGTTTATTAAGAACATGATATGTGGTAACACGGCTCTGATAACGCCAATACACCGTGTAATACAGTGATACATTAAAATAGTTCCTTCCAAGAGTTCTCGACTTTTAGGCAACAAATTTTGACTGCTTTCTTATGAAAACCAACCATTTGTTCTTTCTCGGAAGTTTTATTCCATTCTCGGTAATCCAAAAGCCCATTACTGTAACACAACACGTAGAGAAGTCAAATAGCCCGCAAATACAATACCACAAATCACGTGACTTAAGTTGGAAACCACAGGATCATTACTCAACTACCCTTCGAAATGCCACCGCCGCAGTTATAAAGGTCATGTAAATGTATAAAGGCATCGCGATGAAACCGCTATTTCTTAGCTATGATGAAACTTGAGCCATACTATACTACTTATAAGTACCTACGTACGTACCTGATCTGTAGAGTACACAAATTGGCTACGATTCGCTAAAGATGCATGTCATACTTGAAGGTGAGTTCAGAGGTTATTCTCGTACAATAGAAGCAATTAACAGACTCTTGTCAAAAATCTTGACTCAAAGACAGACTTTCTATGCCAGACAACACAACGTGACTTTCCTTTGTCGTCTCTCCATATATCATCTTGTCAATGTTATATGCAAAATTGAAAAGAGAAGGAAAAATCTCAGTCGACAAAGAACTTTCCTAAACCGAACTATATCTGAAGATATGTATATAGTAGTGTTGAATCCACCAGATGTCAAGAAGTAGATAGTCGACCGCGCGTGATGAGCATTTACTGCGTGACGCGTATTGAAGTGGAATCTGCAAAACGCCATTCCGTCTGCAAACAAACTCGGAAAGTGCCGTACGCAGCGTACGCAATATGCGGCCGAGCTGTGCGTGCTTCATGAATAGAAATAGCTCACTTTAACAATAACTTTCTTGCGACAAGTCAGCTCGGCTCCCTCAGTGATAGCACTGTAATAGACAACTCGGCGGAAAGTCAACCAAGGGTCGCATACTCGCATCGCGTCGCCTTATCCACTGCCGATGCCGGTTTATTAGCACCATCCATATACATGATACGTGCGTGAGGGTTCGATTCTTTCCCGAAAACTTCTTTCATTTCAAATCTTAGAGAAAATAGATCAAAGGTTTGATTTTCGTAGAAAGGAATCTTGCGGTCGAATTTTTTGATCAAAGGTTTTTCTTTCCTAAGAGTATTAGGGCAATTTTGAACCACATCAATCTACTAACAGATTATACCAAATAGAACGGTAGAATAAGCCTACCATTATTTAATGTTGGATCACGAGCCAGATTTGATTCACTTTATTTTTGTGCAGCAACAACAACACAGTTGTTTAAACCCTACCCCTTTCATTTCGGCCTTACCATGGTCGTAAAAAAGGAAAATCATTTTACTATTTCACCAAGTTAATCCTCTCATATTCACAGCTACACGATATGAGCCCCATTCGAGGGCGGCGAACAATAACCTAAATGAAAAATAACTTCACTAACATTTGTATGGAAACGGGCAGTTGATTTTGCTTTTTATAAGGTCTGGATTTCCTTTGGACACTTGCAATTTTTTGTAAGTTAAATATCCAAGGTAAAAGTTTTTGACAAAACTATCTCGTAAGGGTCGAAAAATCTGAAGATGTTTCGGTTACCAGTTTTGTTCCTTTTAGGCAGCTTCGCAGATAAGATTGTGATACCCCTAGAGAGTTACAAGTAGCTTAATCTGACTAGTTTGAACAAAAGCTGGCAAATGTACGAACTTACAATCTTAGTATTACCTAGATTAGAGAAGCGATAGATCAAGTCACGTTTTTATGTTCGCTCGAGCAAACCGCAGATGGGTTGTGCGAGTCGTGTTGTTATGTTGTACTTTCTGGCCGCCGCATGATTGCTGCGATTATTTAACGTTTGTGTGGTGTTTCATCGTGGTTGCAACGAGGAGATTAAACGAAAAAACATGTTTATTCCTGGAAATTAAATAAAACAAGCGCTATGAAATCAACAGAATTGAACAGTCACCAATACGGCAACGGTTAAAATATTCCCTGAGCGCCGGCATCGATATAAAACCGAGGAAAAACAAAATACACCTAGCAGTTTTATTCAGCCTGTCTTGGGAACAGGGTGAAATGAACCGCACCGTTTCGTTTGTCGCATAAAAAACAAGAGCAATTGAATACCATTACGCAGGGAACACTAATTAAATCAAGCTTCGCAATAAGCGCACTGCTCTACCCCTTATTTTGATTGCTTCCATGTAAATTCATTCTGTTATTCGTATTCGGTTCTAAATGAATTTCGTGTCCTCCGTCACCCAACCGCGACCGCCCGACATCGAAAACTTTATAAATAATTATTACAGCGAACAAAACAATCCACAAATGCGAACTACATAACGGGAGTGTTCAAATTGAATTGTATAAGTTTACAATGTTGCGGACGAAATCCGCGAATCCGCTTCCGTTGTTAACGAATACTTTCCGATGTTGTCGCTAATTGATGAAGGTGAACATGTCAAGTTTGCTGGAGATTCATTAGACGAGAGGGTGAGGCGCCATCGTGTAAACCAATACACGGAGGTTCATTTTGTGTAATTTACGTACGCGAGCGAATCCCGGGATAATAAACAAAGCGCGAGCCCAGAATCATAATGTTTTCATAGGCTGACTGACTCGTATTATGGAGTGAAGGACTCCGCGACGCATGACCTCCGGCTGTCAGACGTCACCCTTTACCGCACTAAAGGGAAGATATCTGTAACGAGCGTCACAAGTAATTAAGAAGCGAACCACGCTTTGTCCCGCCGGTCCCCAGGGAGCCGGGAGCTTTCCGCGCCTCTCCCCGCTTACATAATTTCTGGTAACTGCATAATCGATACCGACGTGTCGCTCCCGTCCCGTCTAGACGTTGACGCGATGCTTCAAAACTCTGCATTAGATTGCGTTTCGAGTGGTCCTCGGTCCTAGCCCGCCCTCTCACTTCTAGTCCTGAAGACACGAGTGTTTCCAATAATTACACTCTTTTCGAAGAAAGCGTTCCCAACCGACCGAGCGAACATCTCATCGAAACTACGATACGAATCCAACCACGTGCGTAAAATTTGATACGCAGAGGCGGAATGTATTTAATTGTCAATGAATGTGACTGTGTAACAGTACGCGAGAGGGTTGCGTTGCGAGCCGTGAGCCAAACGGAGCGCATCTCTGTTAATGGAGTCAACGAAATTGAGAAAAGTGAAACGGCGGAGTAGGCAGGACGGGCATTTGTTGCCGACGAGCGGGCGACAACCCCAAGATATGTGGCCGACCGGAGCCTCACGACGCCGGACACACCGGACCGCATTCATCAATGCCGGTTCTGATTCGAGGATGAAGCTTTACGGATCGCCGAGATCAAAATTAATAAAGAAATGCGAAGGGACACGAGCCTCCCTAATCGCCCTCGTTGAAGCATCCGTCTGTACGCAAAATTAAAGTCGACATCCGACTCGAGATATCCTCGTTCATAAGAACTATAAATAATTAATTAGCAAGCTCCCCTCGGAGACGCGTTCAGTTTACCCACATCAAGCCTGTGACATTTTAATGACCTTTTAAACGGGCGACCACGTGAGCCTTTTAGTTCGTCTCGCTATTGTACGTGAATAATTGATGTAGTCGCACAAAGATGCACGATGACGGCAGAAAAGATTGGATAATTATTTCCGCTTCCAATATTCGCATGCATGTCGGCAACAAAGATGGAGTCGGTTACGGAGCGCGCGCTGCCTCCGCCTGTCCGCCTGTCTGCTGAACCCTCACTCGCTACGTAAATCGGTGCATCCAATCACGGGGCGAGGCGCCGCCAGCGCCGGCCTTGCTTCGCTCCGGTACGGACTTGGAAATCAGTTTGCCACTATTGAATTATACGATAGCTGCAGCCGGGACGTCATACGCTAAAGTTTAATCTCCCGGAGCGGCGGACGGGCTTATTATGCAAATAGTCGACGAGTCTCTCGGTCATCTCGCAGTCACGTACGGTGAGGTCCCGCCGCGAGCTGGCCTCACCTCCTGTTTACGGATGCCATTACGATTAATTCGCGAACGCCACCCCAAACGAGACAATTACGCAATCGCCGCCACCCGAAACACCTTCATTACGCGACGATAACAAAATAGAACGTTGATGAAGATAAAATTATTTGACTATCAAAAGATGGGGCGAAACTTCGACGACGTCAATTTATTGCCTCCGAATAAAGTCCGTTCTGAAATTGGAAAGGAAGAAGGCACCGGGGCGCCGGAAACGAACGCGAGCGAGAGGAAATTCTAACTCTTTCTTTGGAGAAACGACAACCCCAACGAGCGTTAATTAAGCGAAAATCGAAACGTCAAAGCTCGGCGCGGGCTTTATGCAAATTCGCGAATCGACTTCGTGTCGACAGCGTTAGAATTTTTAGCGCTTTTCAGACGATTGTTGGAACAAGGTAATTAGGAGGCTATAGAGACGCGTAGCGCCAACCTCTTTGACTAGAGACTTTCACATTTGATTTGTAACAAGACGCATATAATATGCGCGAGGTGTATAAAGCGGTAAGTACTAGATAATTTTGTTGCACGGTGCGGTAGTGGCGCATCGAAAGGGCCGGCGGTACCGGTGCGTACCGTTAGCACGGCGTCCACGCGACCTCGGCAGCGGCGGCGTGGCACTAGGCCCGGGGCCCACAGGCCGAGACGAGCTGTTACATAATCCCATAATAAAGTCACGAACGCAAGCCGCACGCGTCTATAAAAACTTACCTAATTACAATTGAGAATTAACACCGAATTCGAGCAACAATATAATCGGCAAAGGGGTAGCGCAGGTTTTTGTTCACGTGCCGTGAGAAGGGGCATTTAGCGCTTTAGTTATTCGAGGCGTATCGCGTGATATCATTAGAACATTATAGCTACCACAAATTTCTTTGTCACTTAACCGGCGGTGGATTCGTACGATTTATTGAGCGTGACGGTATGCCACGGATGGTTTGGGAAATTTCGTAGCTGTCCCACATAGCTAGGCACTCCCGCTGTTTCTCGGTAAAATACGCGCTCTCCGGAGCCAAAACGCCCATATTTGGTACAAGACGTTAGAGCAAAACGAGTTTGTGTGCACGCACCATTGACTCGCGCACCGCACCGAACGGAATTAAATGAGCATTTTAAGTATTATGTATAATCGTGTTCAGAAATATGAAGACAGGCGTGCAGTGGGCGTGACATTTGGCTTGGGGACAAGCGGTAACGAAGTGATAGCCAAGAGTAGTTGGCACGGGAGCGTTGGAAATCAACGTCAAAACTGCTGGAAAATAATGCATAAGAGCCGCACCTTTTGGCTGCGTTCTCTCAGGTCGTCTCAGCTAAGAGAATAGTCTTAGGTCTCTTTCGTGCCAGTAACTGGATGTGTCGCGACTTCGCGAGTTGTTCAAGTGTTCACAGTTCGCAAATTAAGGGAGTCGGGCCGCGATCGCGTCAACAGCGTCAAGTACATCTGCACTTCGCGAACTGTCTTGCAGAACTGTAATTAGATACTATTGTAACTTGCACTCCAGATTCTGAAGCTTACGTCTAGGTTCTGGATTGTTGAAGACACTTCGCGTCAACGTGCAAGGTAATAGGAGACCCTTTGAATGCAATGTAAATTCTATGTTAGCTAAGCAATTAGAATCCATAGTTTCTTGGAGCTATTATGCAGGAGAACTAGAACAATAACTGCTGTCTATAACATGTTAGAAAGAAAGCAGCTCTAAGCCTAAATTGATATGATTTTTTTCCACAGAAGTACACACAATCTGCTGTCACCTGGCAAACAATAAATCTGTTTTCTTCTGCTTATTAAGAATTTGTAAAGCTTATTTTATTAAAATGAAAGTCAAATCCTATCTTGTAACTAAACACGGTAAGCCAAACTACAAGCCGTCTATTGTCCGTCTCATAATAGACTTTATAAAAGCTTCTCATTTCCCGGGAAATACCCTTTTACGTCAATATATTAACATTGCAAAGGATTATTAATTTTCCGATATTCTCCGGTTTTGTTGTTTCTAATAATATTGAAAGAATTCTACGTATATCCTGTGTTCAAGTACACTAGAAAGGATTATAGAGTAGGTAGAGAATGTAGAGACAAACACGATAATTTATTAGGGACAGTGATCATTGCAGACAGAATTATTTTTAATGGATGTAGTAAAAACAATAAAAATTGGAAGTCAATACGAAGTATATTTATTATGAAGTCTCTATTAGAAGGTGTTTTATTAAAAAATTACTAGTACGAAAATCATAATGAAAGCTGCCAAAACCGTTTCTTAAACATTTTGATAAGGACGCATTTGTAATAAACAATCACAGATGGCTTCGTTTATTAGTCCTTGACAACGGTTCTTGCATTACATGTATAATATATATATTTTAACACATTATAAGTATATTTAAAAAAATCAAATATAAAATTTATTATAAAAAGAACATTTGTTTTCATTATGATGGCATGTTAGTATAGTAAGCTAAGCTATTCATTTTAATTACCTGATTAATTATTTTTATCTTATCGCTATATTTTGAAGGTAAGCGCTCCCAAGAGAACCAGATGAACGAACGTATTATTTAGGTACAAACGTAGTAAACCTACAGTTATGAGATTTCCCCTCATTTACGCCTCACGTGCAAAAACAGTAACGTTAATATCGTTATGATTGCCTCACATCCGTCGCCAATATGTCAATCTGTATGTTAATTTCCCCAAGTTTTTTCATTACCTGCCAACAGTGAAACAGTAGGGTTTCATTGTAATGATAGGCCTGTTTCACCCGACATTACTGATTTTATTCTATGTCCTGTCACCGGTCACCCTGTTAGGGATTCAGGTAGAATTAAGGTTTAGTGAACGGTGTTTCACGTAATACAGTTTTAAATTTTTTAAGTGCGTATTGCATTTCATTTCGAGAAATATAAGAAAATTTGGTAAAAACTCCATATTCATTTGGACTATGAGACGAAATGGTAATCGACTTACGTTGAACTTATTTTTCGCTGTAGGTTAGTTGGGGTTTTTCGTTTAATATCTAGTAACTCTAAACTAGTATTACGCACATACATTAATTTAGGTAAAAATCAATGTAAAACCTTGAGCATTTTAAATCCCACATAAAATCAATTTTCGACATTTATGCCAAAAGAATATAAGCAGTCACATGCTGGCTGACTTCAACTTTATTGCATAATCAACAATATTACTGACTGATATGTCTATTACATACAACCTGTTTTGTTATTTATTTATTTATTTACTTAATACTGTATTGCACAAAAATACAAATTACATGTACAAAAGGTGGGCTTAATGCTAATAGCATTTTCTACCTGCCAACCTCAGAGGTAACAAAACAGGTTGGCGTGCTAACTTAAAACAATATTAAACTATTGGTACTTAAAAAAAACAAAAGAAACACACATAACGATAAACTCCTATCACAGTAAGAACAAATACATAAACCTTTTTGTACGACATTAATTTCAAACACACATCCGGATTCGTATTAACTGATTTTGGAGGTGACTTTAATACCGGTAGCTTGAATATTTATCCAGTAATCGATACATTTCCAATAAACCATTTTTAACGTAAATCGGCAGCGCCTTTGCGACGATGCCGCTTAGTCAGTTAAACAGGTACCTACTTACATGATGAATGGATGTGATTATGTTTACCTATTTTAAGACTTGATATTAAGGTTCTATGAAACTTTAAAATTAAAATCTATTTTACAACAATAAGTACTAATCGTTAGCCCTACCCGTGTTTTCATTTATTGTCGAACATAAGAAAACACGTAGTATACTAGTGGTTCGCCCAGAACTTAGATCTCGCGAGTCTACCATAAAAACAAAAAAAAATGTTATTCGTAATCTTTGACTATCAAAATAGTGCCACAAAATAAATAACCAACCAACTTGATCTACAGTTTCATTCAAATTACAGGTAACGGGAGTTCATGTAAGTTGGATATCCTTTTTTGGGGTACAAATTGCAGTTATTCTAGATTTTAGACTTTTGCCTATATTTGTGATACTTAAGCTACACGCATACCAAATTACAGCACTGTGGAGTCACTGGTGTACCCTGTGAATTTTGTCAAAGTTTAGTTTTTATTATGGCTAATAACTCAAAAACCACAGAAATTTTACCAAAAATAAAAACGGGGTCGAAATGTACGAACGAAGACCTTTCATTTGACGTGTCAGTTGACCTAATAGTCTCATTTTCATTTTTTTTACCCCTCTTGAACCCCAATATCTCAACAACCCCCCAAAATCTTTAGCTCATTGAGTCACACCAAAATTGCGCCATCATTACCTATATACCAAATTTCACGATGATCGGATAAACGCTTCGAAAGTTCTCCTCGGACAAACAAATATACATACATACATACATACAACGCCGATTTGCCCAAGTAGATTTGGAGATCTCGCTTCGCTCGATCAATCAGTCGCCCGTTATCTCTTTGGGTAGACGACTTAATAAAAGTCACGGGCTCTACCATCAGAGAAACTCAAGACCGAGTGCAGTGGTAGATGCCAAAGAAGGCTTATTATCAGTGAGTGATGATGATAATTTTCTTTATTGTACCAGTGGAACTTATTATTAGAAGTACCACAGTCTATAAATTTATACTTTAGTACTCTGCAATAATTTCTCCTATGCTAGTACTATTCCATAATGGACAAATAATGTGCACTTTGACCGACCATTATAATGTTATTTGAGGGCAACTATAATTGCTTGGGCGGATTGCTTGTTGTTGCCAACTGTACTGAGGGCTTAGCCAAGTTACAGTCGATTGGCGATGACGCTAGTCGATACGTCCGAATATGTATGGGATTTGACACCTGCTATAGAAATATGACGTCATTCAGCGACAACAAATGTATGTAGAAGTCGAATAGATTCGTGGCGAATGACATTTGGCTACGGGCCCAGGCCTTTAGACAACTTGCAATGAAAGGTTTAGCCGAACAAAAACGCTATTTAAAATTTATTTCGAAACTTTCGTGGCTTAATGAAACACAAATAACAATAAACTCCGATCACAGTATGAATAAATACATAAACGTACTTGATATAATAATAATACATAGATTAGTACATACATTGGTATATTCTATGTACTATTATTATATCAATCACGTTTATGTATTCATACTGTGATCGGAGTTTATTTTAGTATCTTTTTTAAGTAACAATAAGTTAATATTGTTTTTAAGTTAGCACGCCAACCATTTTTGTTACCTCTGAGGTTGGCAGGTAGAAAATGCTATTAGCATTAAGCCCACCTTTTGTACATTAAATGTTTATTTTTGTGCAATAAAGTATTTGATAAATAGCGATGCAATCAAACATGATATAATATTATTTTTCTAGTATACAGATTGCAGATAGGTAAATAAAAACTTGATTAATTATTTTTATAATGTAAAGGTGCTATTAAAACTTGTGGTTTTTCACGTTTGGTTGGTATTTGGCATTTTGCATCACTTACCATCAGGTAAATGGTCAAGCGCAGAAAAAGGGGAGCGTATTGATCGAGAAGCGAGATCTCCAAATCAACTTTGGCAAACCGGCGTTGCATGTACGTATGTTTGTTTGTCCGAGGATAACTTTCGAAGCATAGATCCGATATTACGATATACGATCTTTATACTAAATTTCATCGAAATCACATCTCCGACACATCACATCGACCGCACATCTCTGTTGAAAACGCACCCTAAATATCCGAACGTATTACGAGTACTGCGACCGTAAATTTACTAAAGTTAAAATTACAAGAATTTGGGTAGTTTGCAAAAACGTTCATATATCCAATAAAATGATTATCTCTCCCCGATTACCTACATATATGGAAAGATGAAGTCTGAAAATCAATGGGGGAAGCTATGTTTAGCAGTGGATGTGAATGACTACAATTTTTCTTTTGATGTGTAACAACATTGTTTAAAAGATGTGTCAGCAGACTCCGTACAAAGTAAGCTAACAGTAATAGTGTTGAGATAAGATATAACGCTTTGTAGTTACTTGTCCAAGAGCCGCAAACATCCCAGGTAAGTTTACGTTATCTTAATTGTGTTAATAATTAGTCGGCCAGCACTCATAACAACCGGACGAAGTATGGACGAACTGGCCGTGCGAGTTATAGCGGTAAGCGAGGTTGTAATTCTTATAGAAAGCGTTATAGTAGCCTTTTAAAGCCCACGTACTTATGTAGGTCTTGTTAGGTACCTGCCTATAATAGTGTTCCTTCTTTTTTTCTGTCCTTCTGTGTTTTATAGGTAGGTGCCTACTATTTTCATACTCAGTGGTGTTTTTTTTAATGTCTTTTACTTTACTTTATTGTTATGACAAAAAGAAATAAAACCAATTGAAAATAACACCTAGAAATCATAAGATTTATTCACGTGGTCAGATTTAGGTAGCTCATTCAAAGAATCAAATATACCCCAACCAAGAGAGGGCTCGCTATGCTCTTTAATTTCCGTATGTTTAATCACTTTGTAGTGCCTGGGATACATGTCCCATCCCACGTGTCCTACTAGATGGCTTTCATCCAGCTAGTACCAGTATTCTATATTCATCCAGTATTCAGTAATAATTTCTTCACCATTTCATTACATTGCATAATATTGGTATGTCAAAAATATAAATATATTAATTTACTATTAGATGCTGTATCTTCAACTTATATGATATATAATGTCTCGTATTATTATTATATGTAATATAGGTATATATTTGATAATTTAATAAAACGACACCACCTTCCTTTTCTTCCATAAAGTCCTCTCTAGCCTAAGGGTATCTGGAAGAAATTGACTTAAGCGATAAGACAGACCCATTGTGCATGAGTAATTATCGGTTTCTATTATATATCCGTCGGTAACCGACAACGACTCGTTTCCCTTTAAAAATGTGTTAGACTTTTGACACTTCTTCGGTTATCGGTGATCACGTATATAGATACCGGCCATTAATCTATCTACCTATGTGATAGAAGTAAAACCCTCAGACTTTTTAGTTACTTAGCGACAAATCGTATCACCGCTGTTTGTACGCTGAGTGTAGCACCACCGCTTTACCCCACACATTGTCTAACTCTAAACGAATAACAATGTAAGGATTACCTCGAATTTGAACTAACTTCTACAACTATTATTTCGAAGATAACCGTTCTACGTAGCAAGTTGTTTAGTAAATTAGTGTAGAACACGACGTGAAGACTTAAGACGTTACATTAGTTAGAACTTTGTAAATTGTAGACTTTAATGTATTGTACTGGTTGTAACGAGTTCGTGATGTGGGGGATCTAGGTATTTTACATGAACTAAGCTTGTATTTGCTAGTAATCTTTCAAGTTTATGTACTGTTGTCTGACTGTGGTCTGTGCAGGACCTGCAAGCTTCAGAAAGCTATAGCATCCCAATTTTTGTTATTAGGTGAGGTAACGACTGACGAGTGACGACAAAAGCCCATGGCACCCTTAATGTTAAGTACCAATGCCTATTACAAAAGTAGGTAACTTTTTAACAAAACTATAATAAACTTCAGATAATCATCAAAATCGGTTAAAATGGTAAAAAATACAAACAATATTCAACCATGTCGTGCCTTTGCAAATTCAAGAGTTTGATGATTCTGTCCTGGATCCCATCATCAGATCTTGACCAAATTTATAGGAACTGATGATAGAAATCTGATAACGTGGTAAAGAATTATCAACACATGGTGAATGAAAAGAACCTCACACAGGTCACGTTCAACTAAGGCTTGACCTACGTAGCATTGTACTCGTCACCCTGAAACATAATATAAAAATCACAAGGATAATTTTGAAACTGTAATTTAATCGCCGGTTCCTCCGCATAGTTGCGGCTTAGTAGCCAGGAAAGAATCAGGCAAGAAACAATGCTGGTTATTCCTTTTAATGATCCTTTTACCTATCTACACACCAATAGCCAGGAGATGACAAAAGAAAGGAAAACAGAATCAATTAGAATAGTTAAAGCAGGTAAACAACAAAGCGCAGACACAATCTATAATTGCGGGTGTGGACCGACTCTTGCATTCCCTGCTCCTTTAAGAGGATACCAAGGCACAGGGGGAAAACACACAAGCGGTTTTTGAATTTTAGCAATCAACAACTTTCGAACAATGCTGAATGTTTTCTTCATACTAATATCATCAAGAAACTTTTATTATAAATACGGGATTTATCACGTACTGTTTTATCGGTGTTTCGGCTAACAATGTTTCGGTTCAATTCGTGAACCTTCATCAGGGTGAGTGCGATCCGCTCCACACTGCATCTCACCTCGCACTGATGATATCCAGTATTTAGAATAACGAAATAAATCACGAAAGTTTTCTAAGTATAATTATCGAGAAAGTTCTAGTGATTGCTACATTATCAAAACTGTTAATGCCTCCGGCGTTAAAGTGATATCTAGTAAGTATTTCGGGTTTATTCAAGGGACTGTGCATTTAGTGCGCCTAAAACAATGTCAAAACAAAGTTCAAGACGCAGGGAAACAAGTTATGAAACTGAAATGGCCTTGGGTAGACGTGGTGATGACAAGTGGAGTAAGGCAACGACTGAACGGTGCCGAGGATTGATAAGAGAGGCGTCGGACGTCGAAGACTTTGTCAGTAGGACTACAACATTGAATCAGCAGGGTTGGTGCCGCTCGTGTGCAAGACTACATTACTTTGCGTTGGAACCGCTCGTATGTATACAGCAGAGCAGCCTAATCACGGCTCCACGACAAGGCGTCGCGAGGAGAGATCGGCACGCTCCGCGCAACAATTATAAATTCAGCGAACTTGCGCTCGGGAGCTCTACTGTGGAACCTAACCAATATGCTCCTTCGAGAATATTCCAAATTTATTTTCTTATACTTAATATACCATGATATCACGATGCCTATACCCAGTGGGACGGATATGAACCGATTACATATATCAAATGCACATGAGAAAATACGATGCAATAAATTCATACTTAAGTATATGACGTTTTCACGACTGCTGGACCGATTTTGTTGAAATTTGGTATACAGATGAAATTTGATGACCAGAATTGACAGAGAGGCTTTTTTTTATTGACACGGGTGCGAAGCTTGTTAATAAAAAACATTCATGGCACTAGGATTCTATGTATCGTCAGTTTCAGGAACTATGAGAACCACATCCATGAGAATAGACCCTGCAGGGGACAATTCCAGGTTGAAATGATGATGATAAGGAATTAAATTTGGAAAGGGACAAGATATCATCGAGGATCGTTCAGGGAAAAGGTCACAGAGAGAAATAATGGCTTGACGAGAGATGGGCGTTGAAGTATACCAAAGTTAAGAATCGCAAATAGAGATTTCTGTAAGTTTTCCATAACGTAAACAAAATTCACAACTTAGTGGCAGACATTGGATGGTGATACAAAACAAACCTAATGAAGGTTGTTGGGAGCCGTTGGATGAAGGCCGCACAAGATCGATCGCTCTGAAAATCTATGGGGAGGCCCATGTTTAGCAGTGAACGTCCCATGACTGTTATCGTGATGATGACAAAACGAAAAGTATAAATCATTGATCGAACGAAGCGAGATCTCCAAATCAACTTGGGCAAATCGGCGTTGTATCTATGTATGTTTGTTTGTCCGTGGATAACTTTCGAAGAGTTGATCCGATCATCGTGAAATTTGATACATAGGTAGGTAGTGATTAATTTTGGTGTGACTAAATGAGCTAAAAATGTTGGGGGGTTGTTGAGATATTGGGGTTCAAGAGGGGTATAAAAAAATTAAAATGAGACTATTAGGTCAAGTGAGACGTTAAATGAAAGTTCTTCGTTAGTACATTTCGACCCCGTTTTTATTTTTAGTAAAGTTTTTGTAGTTTTTAAGTTATTAGCCATAATAAAAACTAAACTTTGACAAAATTCACCGGGTACACCAGTGACCCCACAGTGCTGTACGTTAGTATGCGTGTAGCTTAAGTATCACAAATATAGGCAAAAGTCTGAAATCTAGAATAACTGTAATTTGTACCCCAACAACGTACAATCAATTAACATGAACTCCCGTTACCTGTAATTTGAATGAAACTGTAGGTCAAGTAAGTTGGTTATTTATTTCGGGGCACTATTTTGATGGTCAAAAATTACGAATAATATTTTTGTTTTTTTTGGTAGACTCGCGAGATCTCAGTTCGGGGCGAACCACTAGTTATAAATACAGGATTTATCACGTACCGTCATATCGGTGTTTCAATCGCACTTCGTTCAAGACGTTATTCGGAGCGGATCGCACTTACCCTGATGAAGGTTCACGAATTGAACCGAAACATTATCGGTCGAAACACCAATAAGACGGTACGTTATAAATCCCGTATTTATAATAATGATTGAAATAAATCATGAAAGTTTTCTAAGAAAAGTATAGATATCTCAGAACCTCTATTTTCTGATTGCCAAGCTTCTTGAATCAAAAACAATATCAGTTTCCGATAATACCATAATTTTATACGTATCTTATCTATTTATACTTTAGTAGGTGGCCCAGTTTAGCGGCAACCTTTGTTAAAAGTACAGTAACAATAACTCTCTGTTATAATACCGCTGCCAAAACTATAGCATTGGGTCGATACCGAGATGTTAGTCACTTTTCAAATTCAATTTAATCTGATATCTAAAAAAGCAAAATATTAATTAATGTTAAATTAATGCAAAAGAATTGCAATGCAGCAGTGCAGTACAATGCAGCCAGTGTCTGAAGGACATTTCCGACTATCTGCCGGTAGTGAGCAGCAGTTGAGCTATAGATCGTTAGCAACGGCTATTCAATTGATCGAAACCTCAAAAGAAACAGATATAAACATATAAACTCACAAAGCAACAAGTACAATGGGCGGTCTTATCGCTTAGAAGCGATTTCTTCCAGACAACCTTTGGATGGAGAGGATTTTTGTAAAATTACAATGATAGAGGGGGGTGTACCAACATTAACAAAACAAAAACTAAATTATAGGAGAGCGCTGATCACTTACAATAAAATAAAACAATATACATAAGTAAATCTCTCCCTGTCTTTAAAAACTTGGTCAGACAACACTATCTGTCATCCATCGCTCACTAGGCCACTTATTAATTATTACATTTTTATAATTTATTATATGTAGGTATGACAATATATATTTTATGTATCATAATATTAATATTTATATAATTTTATGATTATATTATACATTATAATTATGCATTTTATTTTATATTATCTATATTTTTTATAAATATACTTGTTCTAATAATAACTGATTTACGCCGCCGTCTTTATTTGTTCACATAGATCCTGTCTATCCAAAAGTTGCCTGGAAGAGATTGCTTTTGGCGATAAGGCCGCCCATTGTACCTATGATTTAAGAGTATATTTTCTTTTATATGTTTGTATTTAATGATGTGCAATAAAGGAATTATCTATCTATCTATCTATAAGTAAAATGCATATGCGAAATGTTTGGATTACATGGATTAGACTTTAGAGGGGTAGAAAGGTTCTCGAGTAGATAGCTCCCCTACTAGATAGAAATACGATGTAATAAAGGTTGTTTGGAGCCATTGGGTGCAGGCTAAACAAGATCGGTAGCTCTGGAAATGTATGAGGAAATTTTCAGTACTTGTAGATAGACGAAAAAATTGGTGTTTCCACTTTTTATATGTACTCTTTGACTACCTCCGTGGCGTAGTAGGCGAATAACCAGCTGAAACGGAGGCGATAGCGGGTTCGATTTCCGCCGTGGAACAAATGTTTGCATGGTCTACAGTTAATTGTTCCGAGTCTGGATGTTTTTCTATATTATAAGTACTTATTCTATATATCATCAGTTACATAGGTACCTGGAGTACAAGCTCTGCCTAGTTTAGGGCTAGATAGCGCTGTGTGAAATGTCCAGCAGTTTTTATTTATGTATGTATCCGAGGAATTCCCAGAGTGATATGGGACTAACTCGATAAATGTACTAATTTATGTTTAAAATTTTCAGGGTAGTCCCTGCATCGTGCCTCAGAAAGCTCACCACATTGTGATGCTCCAACACTCGAGGACGTCTGGCTTTCAGCGCAGTTGTTTGCGTCCGAGGCGAAACATTCATTTTTAATGTCCCATGTTCGGTGAAAATGATGACAGGAGCTTTAGAGCTCACTCACTAGGGCCGTTAGGGCCCCTCTTACAGAACGACAATCCACCTCAATCAAGACTGTATTTTAGTCTTGATGCGTTTATTTAATAAAACGACACTGGACAATTATAATAATAATAAATAAATATTACTAGACATTTCACACAGCGCTATCTAGCCCCAAACTAAGCAGAGCTTGTACTATGGGAACCAGATAACTTATATATATTTTTGTTTTGTAAATACATACTTATAATATATAGAAAAACATCCAGATACGGAACAAATATTTATAATCATGCAAAAATCGGTTTAGTATTTCTGAGATTACTCTCTACAAACAAACTTTTCCTTTTCATAATATTAGTAGGCGCATATGAAAAAAGAAAACACGTATACACCTTACCTAATGTGGGATAAGGACAGCAAGATGATGATGATACAAAGTTAACATAGTTGACGACTGATGAAAGATTAACAATTCAACCCAATCTTGTTCAAACATAGACCCAGACAATAACTTGATTGTCTAACTCAATCATATAGCATATGGTGCTGTACATATATATGTTTCCATTAGCAACCAAAGTTCACACAGGCTAATGCCTAACGCCTAAGTAATTACTATGTAGGCCCAAACTAGTATTGACAAGCCAACACATGGTAATTTCAGTAATTCCTCAACTACGTCAAAGTTCCAAGGACAATTTAAAGTGATGGATTTTAATATTATAAGAATTACGAATATACGACCATAATCTTTTTTGTTTGTTTGTCTTGGCCACTCTGTGTGAGATTAGTGACATGGTTGTGAGTATGTTATTATTTTTACCTGTACTGTTTCTTTACTAATTTTTTTTTTACCTATACAAATCTGATGTATGTTCACAAAAATATTAAGTTGTTTGAGAAAAATAGCGATAATCATAATTTTAATACTAGAAATAAAGATAAACTCGCTATTGCCAATTGTAGACTCCATAAAGTTAGTAAATCGTTTAAAGGGCAAGGTGTACGCTATTATAACAAACTCCCAAGGGATGTACAAAAATTGACAATTAACAAATTTAACAAAATCTTTATAAAAAAGCCTACTATAAAATATCGGAATATTTAGATGATAGAGAAGCTTGGTATTGAAATTGCTCCAACTCGTTCAAAATGTTACAATTTAGACGTATTTTTTTTTATATTGTTATGTATTCTAAAAGGATCATTAAAAAAACAACCAGCCTTGTTTCTTGACTTTCTTTCCTGGTCGCGAAGGAACAGGCAGTAAAATTGACGTTTCAAAGTGATCTTTGTGATTGTACTGAATAAAAATATTTGACTTTGACATCTTAAAAATGCCGCTAACTTTTAATAAGCAGTAATTTTTCTGACAACAAAAAAGCAAAAAGTGGATTATATGTGTTATATGGTTTTATGTATGGTGCCTTCGAACCAAGGCAAATTAAACTAACACAATAAAACATCCTAACCTCCAAACTTCAGTCAAATAAAAACTGTCATAACTCTAAAGTTCCGATCCCCTTTCAATCAAAGCAACAAAACTCAGCCATTGTTATTTTCACGAACACGTTTACGCCTATAAATAACCACAGGTGCTTTAAATATTTTATAGACTCATAAATAATACGGATCGCAGCACCTTCGGTATCCCTCTAACTATCGCATAAAAACCGCCCGTTCGAATATTGTAACTTATATAATGGAGCACTTTAGTGGCAATCGCTATTTTTACATGTGAAATTACATATCTGGGATTGTGGATCGAAATAAGTTTATTTTTTGTTTGCGTAATAGCTAAGATACTCGCCTCTTCGGAAAAAGGAGGAGGATGACGAAAGGGAGAAGGGATTTTGCGTAGTGGATTATTTGAAGTATACAATATTAATTATAAATGATGACTTTCACCTCGTTTAAACGAGGCCTAAGTGTTAAACAGCAAGACTTCGTTTTAGCAATTTCATCATACTTACGAAAGATCTCAGTCTGACCTTAACCTTGTACAAATAATAACTTTCGAATAAATCATAACATAAACAACCAAGTTTATCTATAATTTCTATTGATAAATCTAGGACGCAATAAAGAATGTTATGTATACAACAATATTTCTGCCTACTTATGATTTATGTAGAAGAATTATTCAATACGCATAGACACAGCAAAGTAAGCGTTTCTTATACACGTGTGAACTGGCGTTTGTAAACAATGACTCAACCTGAGTAGTTATTACACTTTTTACATTGTCATCGAGAAATTACGCTTAGAACGTAGTTTCTTCGTCAACTATTCTAACGTTCAAATCTCATCTAACTGGAATAGATGAATTAAGTTTCGGTGGCTTTCTTTAATATTTAACACATGAGATGGGTAGAGTTAATACAGATTCTTCGAAGGATTTTTTTTTGTCAACACTTGTCCCACTGCTGGGCAAAGGTCTCCCCCAAGTCTCTCCATCTATCTCTGTCCTGTGCGACACTCCACCACTCCTGCTCGGAAGCAACAAGATCGTCTCGCCAACGCTTTCTTGGCCGACCCCAACCGCGTCTTCCATCAGGGCTCCAGGTTGTGGCTAGATTAGTCCACCTATATGTATATATGTTTTTTCTCCAACATAGGCAATGCCTGTCAACGAACGCAGCGTAGTGTTTCTCACTCGATCAATCCGTTTGAATCCGACAACGCTGCGTTCCATTGCCCTCTGGCAAATATTGAGTTTGGACTTCTGTGACTCGGTCAGCGACCATGTCTGCGCACCGTAGGTTAGGACGGGCAGGATACACATGTATGGTGGCAGAGAAGGTTATGGCAGACAAATTATTTGATTTGATTTCGTGTATCATTACAATCTTTTTTAATGCACGAAATCAAATCAACTGATGTTGCTCACACGCCACAAAGTATCTAAAACGGTCCTAACATAAAACCACAAGAACAAAACCATCTCATTATAGCAATAAAAAAACTTCTCACCGCCTTCATTCATGTTACAAAAACTAGTTTAAAACAATACATCTAATCCCATACACGAGTTAAATTACAACAGTATAGAACGTCAAACAAAACTAAAGACAAAAACATACACGAATAAAGATTAGGAGCAAACCGAACAGAACCATTCATTGCTCTGTTGAACCCCGGGTATTACACTAGGCAGTTTATCATACTCGTAAAATCGTATACAGAGCGTCTTAAACCATTAGGAGCAATACGGTACAATACACACCTGGTGCACTCGTAGGCAGCGTCGAGACAAATACAAGATGTACTTACTCGGGCTGTGTGCTTTCTCGCTTAGAAATTTGAGGGCAAATATAGGACACCTTATCGCACCAATTCAGCAGTCCATTCTCAAAACCCTTATGAGTTAATATGGCTGCCAAATTGCGGCAATAACAAATTTTGAAAACGTAGCTGATGGTGTCTAATAGATAATACATAAAAAAAATTAATCAAACACATTTTTTATACCATCGATATAAAAATGTAAATAAAGATAACGATCGCGATACAAACAATGGTTTCCATCGATAAAAGAACAATAAAATGACGCAAAAGGTATTCATTTTTTATTCAAATGACAATTTATCTAGTGAACGATAACAGACCACCAACGGAACCCAGCACGACGCACCGGACACAATCGCTGTAGAACAAAATGGTATGGTAATGTACGAAGATTGTAGTGAAGCCGAGGCGATAAGTAAAAGATGTCAGAACACAATGCAGACAGCGACACGACACGACGGAGAGCCCGCGAGTCCCGCGACGACCGACCGACATATGACACACAAACACATGTCAAATAAATTGCTATCGAAACAAAGGCGCCCCTTTTGAAGATCGACGCCTTTTGACGTCAGCTCTATTCGATCCTCACGCAGATATATTATTTCGTGCGGATTTAAGGAAATTGTATAAAATATAACGCGAAAGTGATGTTAAAAGGAACGGTGTAATACCGGCACTTAACTATACGGTTGAGATAAAAAAGAAATATTCCTTTGTGGTTATAATATGGTGAAAGGCGAAACAATTGAGATTATACGATAACAAACTAAGGATAGAAGCAAACATCAAAACCCGTTTTATATTCAATAGCTCGCGGACCGGTTGTGTGTATAATAGATTTTCTTTCATTTTGATATTTATAATTTTCTACGACCATGACGTGAGAATGTGTGCAATTTTTTTTTGTTCTTTTGTATGAATTGCTTTGTTAGCTTCTTTTCTTCGAATTCTAATGAGAATAGCTTTCCGTGAAAACAAATACGACTGGAATCAGAGGGAATCGAGCGAAATAGATCCTACTTCAACAATATCCCAAGTAGCGCTTTGTTCCTGACGCGAACGTTATACCTAATTAAAAGTTTCTTTGGCAGATAATAATGGAAACAAAAGCTACAAATATGTGATTGAATGAAGGAAACGGAAAGATATAAATCAGAAAGAGATTCCTCGAAGAGAGCGATAAGTTACATCGAATTCAAGTAGCAAATGAATGCGTTTTCCTTTATCTGGTTGTTATTTAGTTAGTGGTGGGGAGAAGGGGAGAGGGCGGTGCCGGCTACGTGTATTGATTGATGGCCCAACACGTGCAGTAGGGCTGCTATTTGCCCACATTCGGACATCACACAAAAATCAGTTTTGTTAACATTACATGGACGACATTTTGGTGTTTTCAGTCACGTTCTGAGAACTTCCGAATTTTACTTTAACTCCATACCCGATTTTGCAGATAAGAGTAGGTCCACGTACGTTCTACGAAACTAGGGTTGCCAGCAAACATCGGACGGACCCTGAATAATCAGTCTATCTCATCAAATACTCAATTAACATTCGTGCGCAGGGACCGGAGATTATTCCGTGCGCGTTACACGTATCAGATGATCGCACACCGCTTAACCTTCGCGTGCCGCTGCGTACTTTCAAACTAACAGCACCCGAACCAAATTAAAAGGGGTCAAATTGCAATTCAATCGCAAAATCCAATCCCCTGCAAAGGGTTACGGTAATAACTTTCGTCGATGTTGTGTAGGAATCGTGAATCGCTTCGGACGGAAGTTTTTAAACGCTCTTTCGGATTAATAGAGGAGGAGACAAAAGCGATGGTGAAGAGAAGGATTTCCTGGAGACAATGGTAGTAATCAAGGCGCGAGCGAGCGGCGTGATTACCGCCCCGTGCCGGTGCCGGCCGGCCGCCCCTCTAGTCTCTTCCTCACAATTTATAAGCTTACGATAAACAAGCTTTACACCGAACAACTACCAAACAAAATCCCCTAAATACAGGACGGTCCAATGTGGTACTGCGAAAACGACTGAGCTAGTTTGAAACCGTAAACATTAAGATAAGTAAACTTAACTAGAGCATCTTGGAGATTACAACCTGCGCTAATGACATTAGAAAATGTAGGCACCTGTGTTCACTCTTCGCAATCTCAAGGTTTCGAAATGCAACGTGTAAGAGGAACGTGACTGGCGAATTGGATTTTGTCAAAATCGCAACTGTCCTCTGTCGGACGCAGCACTAGGGGCACGAGCGCATCGCATTGCAAAGATTCCGATGCATGAGCCAAATTCAATTTGCAATTCTTCCCCGCCGGCAAAGGTGGAATCAATTCGCACAATCGTCCGAGTGAATTACGTCATCGGCTGCCGAATATCGTAACGAGAGAAAAAAGTGAGCAAGGCCGGTTAGCCGTCGGTGCAGTCCGTTCACTTGCGATTTCGACCGGGATGCTGGTACAAAAACAGTATCATGCCTGTGCGCGGTGCTCGCGCCAAAAGTCAAGGTGAACCGGTTGACTTACAGAGATTGCGATTCAAGTGTGCACTCGTTTACGTCCCAGCAAATTGCAGTATTCCCTTCTTTTGAGAATAATCGTTAGGTCCGTCAATTAGTCATGGACACGTGGCGGTTCGCATCGAATAATGAGCGAGAATTCGATCGGGCGCGGACTCGAACGAGGTCGGTGAAACCCGCCGCACAATTTTCTTCGCAGTTTGCGGACAGCTGTTGGCGGACTCGAGTTTTCACAACAATAAAGGCTGAGTCAACAATGAGTCGACCGCATGAAGCGAATGCAATCAAAGTGGTGCACCGCACTCGTACGGTTCTTCTAGTGTTCCAGTGTTTAGTCGCTAAGGGCCGCGCTCACCGCAATGTTTCCACGCCTGCTGCAAGGCTGCACGCCCATCGAGAACCTACCTACTTCAACCTATATTTCTAGGTTAAGTATCATCTTGAAAGTTGTCTACGCATACTAAACGAGTCGCACAAATAAGGAAATAATAATGAAACGTTGTCAGCTCCATCGAAGGACCGGACGACCAATAAAAAGATAAAGTAACGGAGCTGACTGCTAGCGAATACTGCGAATATTTAATAAAATATTCTTTTGTGCGAGGTACGTTCCGTCCATAATGCTCGCAACCCACGTCAGGAGCACTTTACTCCGTGCATTTTCCATTTGCAATTTTGTAATCAAATCATTTATTCAGTAAATAGGCCACAACGGGCTCTCACACGTACATAAATAAGTTAAAATGGAGTAATTTTAACTAAGGGCGGTCGGGATGTGCCATCAGCCAGCCGGATGAAATGCCAAGAAATTGTGCAGAGAGCTCGCTAAGTTATTTTTAGGGTGAAAATACGTACGCGGTGTTGTTTTACAAAGTATAAATAATGATGATTCCAGACAACGTGCTGTACACATAGCTACACATATCTGCAGTAGTCATAACATTAATAAAGGAGCATTATTAGTCGCCAGTGTACTCAGTAGGTAGGTAATATGACCTATAATTATAATAATTACTCATTTTACTATGAGCACTCTCAACCGATAACAGTATTTGCTCTGTACGTTTGTTGAGAGAACAACAAAGATATTGCTTTTATTATAACTTCTGTCAGGTCTATTTGTACGACTTTTCATACATTTGTTTCGTAATTTGTCAGAAGATAAATATTTATTTTATTTGGAAAACAAATTTAAAAAATGATGGCCATTTCACACATAGATTTCACACATGTGTGAAATGACCATATTTTTTTTTTATTTGTGTCCCAAATAAAATAACCTCTTGTCATTACCTCCAATTTACCTTCTGACAAATTACGAAACAAATGTATGAAAAGCCCAAAACTAAGCAAAGCTTGTTACTATGGGCCGATTTCCAACGTGCCAAATTTTCGACCTATTGAATAGCAAAAAGAATTATTTTGCTAATATTATTTGCTAATAGGCAAACTACAAATGTGACATTGACAATTTTTATCGAAACCTATCAATTTCACTAAGGTAAAAATTATTGCTCAAGCGCGTGTCGCACCACGCACAGTGAAGGATTCCGTAGTCAGTACGGCTGTATCTTTGTCATTTTAAATAAAATTTAATTTTGACGACGACACACGACTATTACGAAAATACCTATTGTGAAACTTTATATTTTGTAAACGAAATTTTTCTCTAAAAGTGTTTAGGAAACGTTATACTGTTTTTGGAAGACCAATTCAACGACTCTAAACAAAGGGGTGCGTGAGCAAAAAAATCACCCTCCACTTTCATATAGGGGAGGTACCCTAAAAAGTTTGTAAGTTTTTATTTCATAATTTACTAGGCGTCTATAAAATGTACCATCATGGCAAATTTCAGCTTTACTGTACTAACAGTTTACGAGTAAAACTGGTGTACAGAGTCGGACGGACAGACAAACGGACATGGCGAAACTATAAGGGCTCTGAGTTCGCTTAAGGAACTCTAAAAACCGGAATATAAATTGTATTTATATATTACATACCACGCCCCGCATGAACAATTTGAGACATTTTTTGATAAATTGTGATATCACCCTATTGTTACGTTACAAATTCTTAGACACCACTTAGACAATCGTGGCAATGTGTTTTTTGCACAAAACCAACAAACAGTTCTATTTCTGGCCAAATTGTTGTTTTGACAAACAATATGATCAAAATGGAAATCCGTCGGGCAGAAAATTTTGATATCTTTATTCCAAATAACAATAACACTCCTATGATTCGGAATCGTAAAAAGGTTCTATTTACGACCTTTTGGCAGGGTCGTGGGGCGTGTAGGGGGTTCAAAAAAGAAGGTTCACAAGATACCTCTGAATGCTATTACCAGTGACCGTCGGTCACAAGGTTCACCCCGTATTAAATCAAGTATTTAAGATTCGATCTAGTCTCGATTTCTGTGAATGCAATAGGTGATTAGATTAAATAAAAGAAATATTGTACACCAAAATAAATTAAAGAGCATACATTTCTTTCAAATCATTTTAGTACAATGGGGTCTTATCGCTTAAAGCGATCTCTTACAGACAACCTATGTTTTTTTTTATATCACTAAGGTAGCAAACAAGCATACGGCCCACCTGATGGTAAGCGGTTACCGTAACCTATGGACGTTTGTAACACCACAGGTATTACTCGCGCGTTGCCGACCCTTAAAAATTATCAAAACGCTCTTTTTGAAGAACCCCATACTGTAGTCCCTAGGGAAAACCTCGGCAGGGAGACCATTCCACAAACTAAGTGTTCGCGGGAGGAAATTCCTCTGGAACCTCAAGGTACGCGACCAGATCGTGTGGATGGATTCCCTGCCGATGGCAGGAACCGAACCTTTGGATGGACAGGATAATACACAGTCACTAGACATCGGATTTTATGCATTTGCATATTTTCATATGCAAATGCATATAACTCTGTAATTACGGCGTTAATGCGTATTTTAGCTTTTTTTCTCCAATCGTGCATATTTTGATTAGTAGCGGGAGGTAGGTATAGAGAACTAGGTGACGACCGACGCGGCCCGTTTGCGAAATTTTATAAAATATTAAATTTTGTCAGTTAACGTAGAGAGGTCGTTTTCGGCGTACAAATTAATACTGTCATAAATGTCACAAATTTGTTCAAGAAAATTTGGGAAAATAATTAATTGTAAATTGTCACAAAAACTATGAATACTGTTATGAATATTTCGCTGGTTATGAACTGTCTAAAAATATATAAAAATACAAATGCTTTTTTGATTTTGCATTGTGCATATTTGCATGCATATTTTGCTATTTTATTAGTGTATATAATCCGATGTCTAATAATCACATGATGGCGGTGTATCTACATGTATATAATAAAAACATACTTACATACTATAAATCTAAAACAATAATAATAAGTTATGTTGATTCTATACATTGTACGTAATATGTTGGTATATAATATTTCCTCTTCCTGCCCTTTTCCCACATTAAGTGGAGTCGGCACAACATATGTTTTTCTTCCATACCTCTCTATCAGTCGTCCTCTCCGTTGTCACTTCTTTCCTACTCATATCATTCTTCACACAGTCCATCCATCTCTTCTTCGGCCTTCCTCTACTTCTATATGCATCCACATAGTATGTATATGTAACACACATATGTAGATATATAATCGATGATATAAAAACAGTAGCTGGTCAGCAATAGAGAAGTGAAGCACGGAACGGATCGGATTGGAAGCGGTTAGGGGAGGCATTATGTCCAATACTGGAAGAAGGAAGAAATGATGATGATGATAATCGATGTATTGGTTAGTGACCTGATCAAAGAAGACGAGTATGGTTTAGATATGTAAGTTGAATGAAAAGTCCTGGAAGTATTGGAAAGTTTCAAAATAAGTCAAATAGGAAAGTCTTCTAACAGTGGTGTCCAGAATTGAACTAAAATGAGACATTGGATGAGACTAGCGTAGGAGCGTGGTGGATGGCACAAACAAGGTGAGGCCTATAACCAACAGTAGGTGAAGTCGGGATGTGGATGATGATGAGCCGAACTCTATCCCCCAAATATAGAGTGGTTTCCTTCCCCCCCAAATATAAATTCTGACTGCAGTTCTGCCTTGTGGTGTTTCTCTTGTAAAAAACGCCGCTTCCAGCCTGCACAATGCTATATAAGAATATAGTTAGTTGAGTAGGCATTTATTTTATAGGCCTATTGTGAGTTAATAACCCCCGTTACAGGGTAGATAAAAAAGCTAGTTCAATAACATAGGCGTAACCGCAATCGTTCGAACCACAGCTAGTAAATGAGATAACTCCGAATACCAGAGGGCTTAGCCAAGTTACAGCCGATTAGCGATGACGCTAGTCGATAAGTCCGAAAATGTATGGGATTTGACACATGCTATAGAAATACCACGTGATACAGAAACAACAAATGTATGTAGAAATCGAATAGATTCGTAGCGAATGTAATTTGGCTACCGGCCCTGGTAAATATGCAATAAGTAGAATAGAATAGAATAATCCTTTATTGTACACCAGGAATACTTAAAAAACTAATTTAAGCTAAATAAAGTACAATGGGCGGCCTTATCTTCCAGGCAACCTTTGGATGGAAAGTAAATACGAATGTTGAAATATCTTCGTGGTTTACGTAAAACATCAAATTATTATAGTATTGTGTTTGTTTGTGAAATAAATTAATGACTAAAATCTTTCTATCTAACTTTTCAATTAATTAGAAAAAAATAACTAGAAATAGATTTCTCTCGAGTGGATACTACGAACTGAAAAATAGGAAAGCTTAGGTAAGATCGAAAAATACTTCAATGCACATCATAAAACAAACAATTAAATTAGAGCAATATAAATCTATGTAATACAATTGCCGACGGTATGATTTTTTTTATAAGTTCGTTTTAGAAGTTACTGAGATCAGCCGATCTCATACCTGCAAAGCCCGTACGGGTCAGTTAGTAGCTAAAAAGCGTCTGGAAATGAATGAGGCCTACGCTCGCTCAGTAGTAGAAGCCTGGGCTGAGACCCTACCCGCTACTGAGTGCAGGTTTTCCTTTGCCGCTAGTATTGGAAATAAGATAGATTGTTTGTACAAATAAAATGTTATTTTGGGTAAAATTCTACTGTGTATCTTTGTATTTATTTTGTACATCCGAAACGGATAAACTGTGCACACTTGTGCTTAATATTTAAAATCTTTGTTGTATAACAATTTAACAATAAAATATTTTGATTCTGATAGCATAACAATCTCACTGCTGCGTTCGGGTGTACCGAAATTACGCACACACTATATTATGTTATACTACATTATATTATGAACATAACATACTCGTATAATGTACTATGTTAGCTATTTTAGATTAAGCTATGTGTGCGATTGCTATAACACGCTCAAGTAAATAGGGAAAGTAGTAACATAAATTTTATTACACGGTATATTGTGGGCAGAGTAAAAACTGATAACTTTTTGAACCTGACACGAAAGAAACTTTTTACGTCTTTGTTAGGTTTAGGTAGTTTAATATAATACATGTTCTCTGTGGTTTTGATGGTATGGCTGTAAAAGAACAATAGCATGATTATTTTATAAGCTGGAAGATGCTATAATATTTTATGTTAGAATATCTTAAGTTAACAAATTATTGTATCTTAAGTACCACACACGGTAAGATATGTTAATATTGAAAGTTCATAACAAACCTGTTTACGAATCTTTCGTATCTTACGATATATTTCGTATCATAAGATAAAATATCCATATCGCTCCATAAATATCCACATATGAAAATATATATTATCTTCGCAGTGTGTGATGGTCCATTGGTTTGAATGGCGATATTTTATCTTAACTTATAATATTATAGCATCTTCATCGTGTGTGACGCGCTGTATAGATAAGAAGATTTAACTTTATGCGTGTAATGCGTGTTTATCGTAAATCAGAGAAAAGTACAGCTAACTTATGGTATTCTCTACCGTCGGTCGGTCTTCTATCTTTCCTAGGAAATACGATCTGGATTTCTGTGAATAGGTCTTCTTGATCTTCGTGCTCCATCTTAGACCATATCATCGTTTACCGTAAGGTGAGTGAGAAACAAAGGTATATTTGTGGTAAACAAATCATACCTAATAAATGATCATACGAAATAAAATAATTTTTTATTGGTCAGCTCATCACTTGCGAACGGCTGAACAGATTTGGCAAATTTTGTTCGTAATAGACTGAATTCAGTTTTTGAAGAAATTTAAAAAGTTGCCCGGAAATTTGATAATTTGGGAAAAACTGAAAGTGCTTTTTGTATGAATTATAGGCTATATTTTATTTGAAATCGTATTTATAGTAAGTAAATTAATAAAATTCCAGTTAATCTCAATTAATAAAATTATTGCCAATAAAAAAATCCTTTCGGCCACTGCCTTTTAATTAGTAGGCAATATCATACAGACAAATTAGTCACTTCAACCAACTTTTGAAGTGTTTCTTCCCGAAGAAACCTCATAAATTAGCTCCAATCGAAAAGGTTGAATAAATTGAGTAATAAAATAAACTGGTCAAGCGCGTGATCGACCACGCCTGACATAAAAGTTCCGAACATGGCGAAAATTAACATAATTCAGATTATTTTATATTAAAAATAAAGACATAACCTTCCGAGCATCGGTGATAAAAAGATGATTAGGGCTTAGGGGTTTTAGTTGCAAAACGGAACCCTAAAAAACTTTTTACGCCTCTCATTATGCAGAAAATAAAAGAGTTGACAACTTCGACTGCCTATTAGAATATCTTACCAGCCTTTAACTAAATGAACATTCGAAGAGCTGAGTAGAAATAAGCTGAAAGAAAATGCGAAAGAAACAATATTGTGAGGTTTAGAGGTATTTCCTCCCGCGAGCATATAGGCTGTGGAATAGTCTCCCTGTCGAGGTTTTCCTGAGAGACTACAGTACAAAATCCTACAAAAAGGTATTTTTTAATTTTATAAAGCGTCAGTAACGCGCTGTTGGTGCTTTTAGTACCGCTTACATTCGGGTAGGCCGCTTGCGTGGTTACTGTTTGAAAACCTGCGCTGCTACATATCTACGCATGTGTAGCAGCATTGGTTCATGCACGGGGATCTACAGATGGTACCTGTTTACCAAACTGTACTTCTATTTCTGTGCCTTTGCATTTTTATTGTGGTCTATTTTATTATGTTTAGTTAGTAATGCAATCCCTAAAAAATTGTGTGTCCAATAAATTATTTATCTTTTGACGACCTCCGTGGCGCAGTGGGTGAATAGCTGACTGAGATGCAGGAGGTTGCGGATTCGATTCCCACCGCGGAACAAATGTTTGCATGATCTACAGATATTTGTTGCGGGTCTGCTTGTTTCTCTATATAAGTACGTATTTATAAAAAAAAAGTATATAAGTATCCTATCAGTTACCTGATTCCCATAGTACAAGCTTTGCTTAGTTTGGGGCTAGATGGCGTTGTGTGAAATGTCCAGCATTATTTATTATTTTCTGGTATAAAAATTGTAAGTAATAATACTTAGGGTAATGAAATGTTCAGGAATAGACTTTTAATGATCCTATTTTACGCTTGATATAAAGATCCCATGTCCAATAACAGCATGCGCGTAGGCGATAAAAGAAGTGCTCATAAATGTAGCTCCTGAATTTCGTGCCCTACAAATAGATATCTTGTTCCTAAAGGTCTGTAAAAGGACACAGATTCAGCTTTTTCAAAGGGTCTTATTGCGCGAGATTATCTGGATTCAACCTTAGTATTTAAATATCAATCGCCAGTTCGGGTAAAAGTGACGGAGATATTCTAAAACTGTTATTCTCAAAAAAACTTTATTGAAAACAGTCCATCCGTTTGTTGCCACAAACAGAAGTACAAGCATACGGACAGAGGCTTCAGACTAAAACACTTCAATATTCTTAATACTACACCAGTCTTCCATTAATATTAATATTACTGATCTCCGTCCCCCTTCGGAAGAGATCGCTTTGTTTTGCGATAAGACCGTCCATTATCTTCGCACTGCTAGTTTATCGTTATGTTTATCTCATTTACTGTAGTTTATATGTATATGTTATAGATTCACAGCCGTCTTTTTGATTTTGTTTTGTCCTGTCCATCCAAAGGTTGTCTGAAAGTGATCGCTTTTAGCGATAAGACCGCTAAATAAACCTTTATTTTTGCCTATTTAATTTTGTTTGGTGTGCAATAATGAGTATATCAGTCTATTGCAGTTTTTTTTTGTTTATATAAAGATACAGTTTATAGCTAATTACCAGTTTTATTTGTTACCTTCACTTCTCTTTTAGCATCAGAGGGTTAAATAGACAAAATCACATGTTAACTTTACCAAGCATAATTTTATAAGTAACCCCACACAAAAAAATTGTAACTAAAGGATTTAATGACACGCAGCTAGTTAGTATAATTTATAACACATTTCACATGCAAATTATGACATAAAAACAAAGAAAGACCTTAAAATTAATGTTAATCAGGCCATTCGAAGGTATCATAGTTCATTTCCCGTGGTAACTATTCAACGATACAATAACCAGTGGTTTTACGACTATGGTAATACCTAGAGGATATACAATATACATATCAGACAAATATACAACGATAATGATTATGGAAACATGGTTTTAAGTGCTCGTAACAATTCTTTTTAGCATTTTTATCAGTAGAAGTATTCAATGAATGTCAATACCTACTTTTAACATGTAGGTAACTTGCGTGAATTGCGTGTAGTGATACTTTTAGCTACACCTATCTGATCCCACTGCTGGGCAAAGATTCTGATCATCCCTATCCGTCATATAAGTTATAGTCATAGTTTTTTTATTATATTAAACATTTAGACACACGACCTGACGGGCCACCTGATGTTAAATGGTCACCGTCGCGTATAAACTCCTGCAACACTCGTGGTATCAAAGCTCTGGAGAGTCACAGCTGTAACTCCAAGCTTGTTTACGAATGCCACTTAGCCCTAGAAAGAATTGCCACAAAAAACAATGTGATCTTACAATGGATCAAGGGGCATAGCGGATCACTAGGCAACGATGCTGCAGATTAACTAGCTAGAAGAGGATCGGAAACCACGGCTATAGGCCCACCTCCATTCCTCCCTCTACCTTTCACTCAGCTACGAGCATTAATACGGAATCGTACTCTAAATCTACACAACGAACGCTGGGCACAGACCATGGACTGCACAGTCGAGAGAGGCTCTGCCGACCGTCTCGCCACGACTGACACATCGACTGCTCAACCTTCAAAGTGAAAAATCGTGGGGATCCTTACAGGACATGGCCCCCTGAACAAACACCTCTACATCATCGGAGCAACAGACAGCCCACTCTACAGGGCATGTCTCACCGAAGAAGAATCAGCTGCCCACGTAGTTCTGAAATGCGTGGGGGTAACAGCACAACGTGCAGAAATCCTGGACAATCCAAGGTCACTCCGTGAAGCCTGCGAAGACCCCAGGAAACTTCTACGCTTCTGGTCGGAGTTAGGCTGGCTATCCATATAGTCAACTCTCTCACGCATAATGGACCACATACAGAGTTCGAATGCGGAAAAGGGAGTCCACCAACATAACATAACACTCGTGGTACTGCAGTCGCGTTGCCTAAAACCTAATGAGTTGATCACTGACTGAGAGAGAATAGGGGGATTCGTAAGTGCGTTTATACAGCTGACTCGTGCAAGTAAAAAGTATTGACAATCAGATTTTCGATTGATAAGCCCATCTCTAGCGTTTACTGCGTCCGACCATATACAGACAGATTAGTATGAATAATATAATTACCTATACTCCCTGTTCTAGTTTTCTATACTCATTAGAACTCCACATTTTTTTTTTCAATCGTAATAGTATCTATGATTGTGTTCACAGTTTAAAGTTATTGATTTATTTCCAATACGATTTAACCAATGTGATTATTTGTTCCTCAAGTTGATGGACGTAGGGCAGTGCATCGTAATTCGTAGGGCACGTTTCTATGGAGCGTGAGCTACGAGGTAATACTTTGTTATATGCGATGCGTTATTATTTATTATCACCTAATGTTGCGTAATGTTTAGTTAATTGTATGTTGGTGATATATAAAAAAAACCGTTCTGTAGTCGCAATTTTTCTGTAAAAACTACACTAAAGATATAGGGGTGCATTGTTCACGCGAGATTTGTTCAGGAAATGTCCATTATATAAACAATTGGCTTGCGTAAGCACAAGTTGTTTTTGACCACTTTATACCTACTGGGCAATATTATTGAATTAATTAATTCCCAATACGATGCTTCATTTCCTTCATCAAATAAGGTAAATGCGTATTATGCCACTGAGGACTATTTTATGATGTGACTGGTTAAGTTCTGATCTTCCTGCTTTAGCCAGCATGGAAATAACCGTGTATGTGTTCCGGTACAAAAAAACTATCATCATTATCATATATCAACTTTAGGTCACTTCAGAGCGACCAATCTTGTGTAATGAGGAAAAAAAACTAAAAAAACTATAGAGAACACAAATTGATTAAAAAATTCGATTTTTGGACCAGATGAACCGATTTCCACTAAACATCAGAACAATCTCACAAAAGCGCTTAGAAATCAGTTCATACATTTGGGAGAAAACGATTCATATACTGACAGACAAAAACTTTGACTTTCTCTTTAGAATAATATCTAAAGTAATCTCATTAATTATGTAAGAACAAGTAATTCTATTGTCTGAATAAATAAATCCATCTCTCCCTATAGCCACTAAGGTTTGTTGGAAGAAATTTATTTTTAGGGTTAAGCTCGCATTTGTTCATTTCGATATGTCCTGTCTTTTGCTGTATATTTTCTTGTGTAACTTATAAGACTCCTTTTTTGCGCCGGGGTCGAAATCGTTTTACCTTCGTCATGTAACAAGTCAAAGGTCTAGCGACTAAACCTTTCGCATCATAATTAAATACATAATGCTGAGCATTTCACACACCGCTATCTAGCCCCAAACAAAGTAAAACTTTTACTATGGGAACCAGATAACTTGATAGAATACTTATATACGTTTTTTTTGTAAATACATACTTATAATGTATAGAAAAATACCCATACCCGGAAAAAATATCTGTAGAAGTGTCCATACAAAAATGTGTCCCTCAGCGGGAATCGAATAGGCAACCTCCTGCGTCTCAGCCGGCTCTTCACCCACTGCGCCACAGAGGTCGTATTATTAGAATAGTGTCATCCTCAGTTCAGGGGCGTTGGCAGACAGGCTGACACGATCGTTACCAACCCGCGTCGATACCGATAGCGTAGCAACTAGCCAGCCGGCACCCGTCGTAGTTATCATGCAAGCTGCAATCAAGTTATTAAGTTCCTGAAGTTATTTTAGAGCATTTTCAATTACTCTCAGTCATAACCAAATCCATAGAAGAAAATAGGTTCTACCAGTTAATGGGACAATTCAAAATGATGACGATTTCAGTGAATAATACTATTTATTGACTTGAGAAAACAAGAAACTCGTCTTTTGAACTATATAGTCAATTCAAAAGACGAGTTTCTATATTCTAGCCTTCAGACATGTTAGCATGCTAGTAATTGGTGTATTTAGAATATTATATGCAATGTCTTTATTCTAATGACATAATGAGGCTACATACCGAGTCTGTTTTGCTATTATGTATGTGAACTAAAATCGATAATAGGTAAACAAGCCTACAATATATTATGTTAATATAAATATCGCTCGCCATACAATCATTGGATTATTTATATTAGGTGAAAATATATACCTATTATCTTCGCCGTGTATGATTGTCCATTGAATTGCATGGCGAGCTTTATAATATTAAAGCATCTCCATCGTTTGTGACGCACTCAACAGTTGCATAGGACCAAGACTTGTAGTATCTGACATATTATTCGGTGCTTGAAATGTCTGTCAGTATTACAATTCTATTAGTACCTAGTTATTTATTATGCAGCTAAACTAGTGGTTCGCCCCGAACTGAGATCTCGCGAGTCTTTGATTAAAATAAAAAAAATATGATTTGTAATCTTTGACTATCAAAATAATGCCACGAAATAAATAACCAAATAATTTGACCTACAGTTTCATTCAAATTACAGGTAACGGGAGTTCATGTCGTCTGGTTAACTTTTTTGAGGTACAAATTGCTGTTTTTCTGGATTTCAGACTTTTGAGCCTATATTTGTGTCACTTAAGCTACACGCATACCAAATTACAGCACTGTGGGGTCACTGCGAATTTTGTCAAAGTTTTGTTTTTATTATGGCTAATGACTTAAAAACTACAAAAAATCAACTAAAAATAAAAACAGGGTTGAAATTTACTAATGAAGACCTTTCATTTGACGTCCCACTTGACCTAAAAGATTCATTTTAATTTTTTTTTACCCCTCTTGAACCCCAATATCTCAACAACCCCCCAACAATTATAGCTCATTTAGTCACACCAAAATTGTGCCATCACTATCTACCTATGTACCAAAATTTCACGATGAATGGATAAACGCTTCGAAAGTTATCCTCGGACAAACAAACATACATACATACATACAACGCCGATTTGCCCAAGTTGACTTAGAGATCTCGCTTCACTCGATCTATTATATATTTTTTGTGATCCTCTCTAGCCTACGGATGTTGGGACGAGATTTTATTGCGATAAGACCGCTCATTATGCGTTTAGTGTTTATTGTATATGCCGGGGCCGGCCGAGAAAGCGTTGGTGGTACAATCTCGACACCCTCGAAAGAGGATGGCGAGAGCCATCGAAGGATAGAGATGGTTGGAAAGATCTGGGGGAGACCTTTGCTCAGCAGTGGGACCAGCAAAGTAACTGTTATTGCTTGTAATAAGGTGTACTTACAACAAAGAAAAAACCTTATTAATTTAGCAGGAATTACTATTTGTTCAAAAAATCGTCGAGTAAACTTGTCAGGAAACGAATTGTACTCGACTTCAGTTACTTGCTAAGAAATTCTCTTAATTAAAAGCAAAGTCAGGTCTAAGAATAAGTCTGTAATTCAGTCACAATTACTTGTCGGTCGGCGGTGAATATTTTATGGTGCTTACCTAGTCTCTCTTGAAGTTGATTGATTCTATTTGTGGATGGAAATTGTTCTTTGTCCAGGCTTTGTTCTGGTTTCCAAAGATTATTATTCAAGAATCCCGAGAAAGTATGAAGTTGTTGATATTGTTAAGCGAGAAACCGGCTTGTGGTGGATTTAAATTTATTTTATAGTAACATAAATTAAATCAACATAACCACAGGTCATTATCAAAAGCCGTCATCGGCAAGAGCCGTACAGATTTTCTTCAATGTTAGCAATGTCAAGATTGAAAGATGCATTAACGATTATAAATAAGATTTTTGTTAACAAAATACTTTTCCAAAACAAGTTTTTTTAGAATTCATAATCAGAACCGCAAGCAGATTCAAATGAACCCAAATACCTACTACAATCCATTCAGAAGTTTCATTGTCTAGCATCCGTCTCCACCATGTGACCACCTTCATGGTACCATAATTATTCCATTGACACCAAATTTACAAATGTATTCCAAATTTAAATGAGTGTACAAAATTAAATGTCTCTGCTTTTGACCGTTGAGGACTTCGTCTGGAGCTAATCCAAGGTGCAGAATCAGGTCATGCTTACCATAAAAACACATTGTCATCGGAACTGAACCAACATGTCACATTTCAACTCCGTAGGATAAGAGGAAGTGGTTCTAATTCAGCTCGCAAGATTTGACCTAAACCAACTAACAAACATTGCAAGCTAAATAAAAGCTTGTAAAAATCTACAGTTATAATCATACTTTACAAATTGGTAAATTATTCTACAACATTCTATCACAAACGAATGCCTTCGTAACGGACATCATAGAAAATGTCTTCCGTCTTCACGTTTCGGTTAAATTAAAATAATGGTGCTCAATTTATTTGGACGCTCAGCTCACTTACCTTACCTACTCGAGACTTAATGGGAACTTCCGAGTACCACTCAGCAGTTGCCCAACTAATAAGAAAAACCCAAGTGTTCACTAAGTGTAAAACCTGAAAAGTGAAATGTAGAAGGTACTAATTGAGAAAATTGAAGAAAACTCAGTTAATTATGTTATTACAAAGTTCAAAGAAGAGAGATTATATGAAAAAAGAGACGATTACCAAATGAGTAACGAAGGTCCGACTCAAAATTGTAATCATAAATTCATGAGAAGCTGCCATAACGCCCGAGAAACTTTGCGAGCCTTGAAAACAATTTCGCTGAAAAAAATAGATGCCTTTATAAACAAAGTTCGCAACTACAAGTAAGCAATCTCCAAGATAAATGAAGAGATGGGAAGGAAAACGTTAGACGGAAAGGGCGTGCCCTTCCGAGGAGAGTTTCTGAACGGGAGCAAAAGGATTTTAACAGGAATACCTACTCAGATAGGATCGTAAGAGTTTACGATAGTGCTCGGGGATTTATTACGCCACATTTTTAGGGCCACGCTTGTGCTTGCTATTATATTTTCTAGCCCCAGACGCATAGACTACAAGGTAAGCTGTGTGTCTCCTCTGCTATTTATTTTCTTTGTCAGTGTGGGCGTGCGAACGGGACTGTAAGAGGCAGCCACCTACGCAGGGCATGTGTTGCACTCGAGTGTTAGACATATTTTTACTTCTTCCAGGAATTAATGGTCCGAAAGTCACAGCGTGCTACCGATTTGAAGTAGCTTAGAACAGAAACAAGTTTGATAATTAAGATGTTTATTTCGATCTCTGCAAGCCTCACACGAGAATAAGCAAAAATAATTTCACTATTAATAGATTCTTCGGAATTCTCGGTACTTAAATCTTGTTCTTGGTATCTGTCGGAAATATCGGCATTAAAATTATAAATATTTCTGTAATGCTAAGTAAGAAGTAAAAGGAGCTTTGACGACCTCTCTTTGAAGGTAACAACTCAACCAGGGTCATAGATTTAGAAAACTTGATATCAGCTTGTTACATTTACTTTAAATACGCATTGACCATTCTTCCATATTTTATGATCTTACCCGTCCAAAGGTAGGCTGGAAAAGATAGTTTTAGCAATAAGCCCGCCAATTGTGTATTTGTTCTATTGTTTATATTTAAATTGTTTTTGTTTATTTTTATAAGGATAAGCTGATATGGAATGAGTATATTAGAGAAAGTTTAAAAGTAGCGCTAGTGATAGAAAAGTTGAGGATAGGCTAGCGTAGTATGGGCATGTCTACGGAGGAAAGAAAATTATGTGACTAAAAGAGTGTTAGATATGAATGTGGATGGATATAGAAGTAGAGGAAGGCCGAAGAGGAGATGTATGACTGTGTGAAGAATGATGATGAAGTGACAACGGAGATGACGGCTTATCAGCCGTATCAGAGAGGTATGGAAGAAAAATACATGTTGTGCCGACCCCACGTAATGTGAGAAAAGGGCAGGAAGAAGATTTATAAGGATCCAATAAAGAATTTTTATTCATTCTTCATACTACGTCTTTGCATGGGTGCTACTAACACTGCCAACTGCTGATTCGAATGTTGAATGACTATTTGCATGTTCATTGGTGTGTATTGTCAAAGGGTCATCATCATCATATCCCAATAGGACGTCCACGGCTGAACATAAGCCTCCCCCATAGATTTGCCAAAGGGATAGAAAATCCAGGCGACATTGCTACAAGTGTAATAATGCGATGGAAAACTCCAGATTAAACTCGACATTGCATGCGTAAAACGCTGAAAATGGCTGCACTTATACTATGTAATACGAAACACCTTGTACCTACGCATATTACGCAATAAATACATTTATATTTGTATGTGAGGAAGCAACAGCAACGAAACATTGAGGGTTGACATTAACTTGTAGAAACAACAGCATTATAAACCACAAGACAAAAACACATTCCAAGCAATCAAAATCAACATTTCTCATCAAACGTAGCAAACAAACCTCGACGTTACTCAATCTGACTGAATCCACAACTCGTATACCTACCTACTTACCGCAAGTAATTGTAGGCATCGCACAGTAATTATATTGTGATGTCATGTTTTCACTGACTAATCACATCTAGATCTCTACTCTATTTATCTATACTATGTAAACTATATTACAGGTTCGAGAGAATGGCTGCTTCATTACAATAATTTAAGCCATATTGGCAAAGAATACATAGTCTATTACTGTAAAGAAGCAACACTCCCACTAATTTATCGTCCCCCGCAACGTAGCAGCAAGCCTAGCAGTAATGTCATGCCGGCGGCGTCACTCAGTAGTCACCGCTCGCTGATGATTCACGTGGACGTTAGCTGTACTGTTGTTATGGCAGTACAAAGGACCTGTCATTTTATGCCAGTCGATTAAAATGCGTTGCAAAAGGTTGCAGGGTGACTATAGCCAATAGGATAAGCAAGCTGATGTGGTAGTAAGCGGGGCACATAGCTCGAAGAACTGACGGCTGCTGGAGCAGAAGGTTATCGAGTGGAGAAGAGCACACCCTGGAAAGCGCAGTATAGGATAGCCCCCCACTAGATATGTAAAGACGACCTAATAAGGGTTGCGGGGAGCGTTGGGTGCAGGTCGCTTAAGATTGGTCGCTCTGGAAATCTATTGGGGAAGCCTATGTTTAGCCGTGGAGGTCCTATGGCTGATATTGTGTTACAATTTACATCAGGGTACAAATTGCTTGATATTTCCATGATGGCCGACGAAGCACGATATTATATCGAACTTGCAATTGATGACAGAGAAGTTTTTGATATGGATACATTGTATTATAAGTAATTCTGGAAGATACCCAGCGTTTTGATCCGGACTATGCCTTCTCTTTACATCCAATGTAATAACGAGACCATTAAAATCGTTACAGTCGAATGGGGACGATATATAGACCTGAATGTAAACAGTTATCATGTTACTATGTCATAGAATAGGCTGACGCTAATTCGTATTACGCAATACAGTTGTGCTACTGTTAAATTATGATCTGTTATTTATGGGCATGCTTCTGTGAGTGGTGTGTTTTTATGTATCACTTCACACACAATTGTTTGTTCTGGTTATTTTTAGGTTAAGTAAGGGATAAGGTTATAAAGGTTAAAAGAATGCATCAGAAAATCAGTTGAAGTACATAATTCAATCTACTCTAGAAGTTACAAATTAGATTTTTCTCATTCATTTTCTAACTAAAAATAAATCTGTTCACAAACCATCAACCTCGAACCTGGACGGAGTGAGATCTGAAAATCGTGTCATTAGCAAAACAATACTGTTGGAAAATCGAAAACAATGAACAATTCAAGCTGATGACAAATCCGAGTTGGCAACAACTGTCCGTCTCCCGAAAGGATTGCAATCAACGAAGCAAACATATAAGCAAAAGTCGTGTCACAGAATAATGGTAAAGGAACTGCTAGTGTCATAAAAGAAAATATAGTATACATAACATAGACGACATGTTCATGCGGTGTATTGGAAAATTACTCGCGCATGCGGGCGGTGCGCGGGCGCTTCACCGTGAAAATTAATTTACCAGTACCGCAACTGCTGCTAAATAACAATGAAAATTAACAAAATATAACAACAAAATGATGATGCGATAATGTGATTGTAACTTGAAGAAACAGGGTGGGCCCTAGTGACAAACCTTTACAAGCTAATATTAATGAAAATTCATTACAACAGCGTAAAAAACGCACCTACAATCCAGCCTGATAAGAACGATAAAAAGTTTGACAGGAGAAATATCTGGAAGGCATCACGAAATACACTAACAATACTCTTTTATAATAATATTAATGCTTGTATTTGTGTATGTGATTCGCTGTAGACGTAATGGCGACGTATGGAGATGAATCACTGTGAGCTACACTATGCCGCTGTCTCCGGTCGGACACGTCATGCGGGAACTAATCTACAACGTTAGATAACAGTCATACCTATGCCTAGACTATGAAGGTCGAATCTAGAATACATAGTACTCGTATAACCTAGCAGGATCATGATGGATGGCACTTACGGAAGTTTATGCCCGGCAGCGGGTGAAATCGGCGGGTGAAATTTTTTGACCTGTTATAAGCCGTTATTTGATGAACAACTGGTTTCAACTCTTGAATCATGGGTTAAAAAAAAACGAAGTTATCTGTAGAATACTAAACTCAGAACTAAGAATGGTGTATAAGGATATAAAAATAAATACATGTACATTGTACAGACGATGAATTTGGTATGTTTTATATAGATTTATATACCATGGTCAATTCGCATCGTGAAAATTCAAGCTGTGTTCTGTGGTATTCAGTTACGCCCTTATACGGAATGCTTGAAGGTTAGAGCTATCAAATAACTTGGAAACAAGCTTGACGACAATAGACTCTAGACGTTTCTCAGCCACACATTAGAGAATGCCTTAAATGGGTGCCTGAGTCTAAGCCTTAAGAGCCTTAAGAGCGTCACACACGATGAAGATGCTATAATAGATAAAATATCACTCGCCATACAATTCAACGTAAGATGAAAATATATATCATCTTCACCGTATGTGATGGTCCATTGGATTGCATGGCGAGCTATATTTTAGCTTAACATAAAATATTATAGCATCGCGCTTTAGGACACCTATTAATCGCGACTATTCACCGAGACTCAAGTAGCAAAAACGGTTGGGTATCTATTTAGTACTTAATTTGTGTACAAGCTTCTAAGTAACCGAAGAAAAATCCGCCTATGTACGTAATTCTAGCCTGTATAACTACATATATCTATTTTAAGTTGTATTCAAATCAGTTTAGCAGATACGGCGTGGTCAAGCAACATTTAACAATCAAACACAAACTTCTTCCTTTTTACTATGATGACAAAATAAATAAATAGATAGATACAGAAGTTATGTTCAGTACAATGAGCAATAACAGGTGCACGTACACGTACACATACATGCGCACGTACGAGGATCTCGGATCAAGTCGGTCGAACGTTCGACCGAGATTCTCAACAATCCTCGTACGCGCGTCTATCTGTGAGTACGCTGATTGAACTAAGCTTAACTTCCGTACCTACCTATCTATTGTGTGCCTATATTATGAGTAGTATTGTATGCATGTATGTATACCGATTTGTCTACTAGATAAACGATACGTGATACGCAGAATATTTGATCGAAACGCACGGGCACCAGAGTGGAACGAAACGCACAGCATGCGAACAGCAAAGTGAAAGATAGGAATTTTATAACGAATCGCAAACAGACAAACCATCGTTGAAATGGAAATCGTATGTAATCGTAATTAACATTACAACCATTCCTTACTAGCTAATTGGGCTAACTAAATAACTTCAATATAATTTTAAATTTAAGGCACATGACCATGAGGTTTTGCGTCTGTATGCCTCAGGTTGATGGACGGAGAGCAAGAGCAGTGCAACGTAGCCAATCGTAGGCCACGTATATAAGATGCGTGACCTACGAGGCAATGCTTTGTTACCACTTAACATCTGGTGGTTCAATAGCTTAGTACCAATTCCAGGTCGCATAAAATATAATAATAAAAAAATCCTTTCTGATTATCTGATAACACGATATATGATTATGAAAGAAGATACAAGATATTTATTTGCATAGACAAGTGTAGGTACAATACTCGTAAGGTCTGAAAAACTAGGTGATGGCACTTTACACTTGTTTGCCCTTTACGAGCATCGTAAATTACTGCTTACTGAAGGCGCTTTTTTACAATAAAAAAATACACAATTAAATAAACTAATCAAAGATTTTTACATTAAGTATGTACCTACCTACGTTTACATTATACAGACTAAGATCTATCTTTACCAATTTTACTTAAAAATATAAAAAACTAGTCTAAAGCTAAGAAGTTTTTCACCGCGTACAATTATCACACCTTGCTTGGTGTGAAAATAGTACTTGAAAATGGTTGTTAAAGGTAACAAATCGTACGATTTTATTTATGTTAGAAGTTTGTCTCAAATTGTCCTTTATCCAACACAAAAAGTGTACCCTATTCAATTTAACAAGCCCTAATTCGCAATCCCCTTCAGAACACACGGTTTCATCTGAGAAAACACTCTGAAAAACTATTCCATTTTACGGTCTGCTAGTTAACTACGTAGCGATAAATATATTAGATGTATGGCTAGGCACTTAGGTGCGTAAAAGTAATAAAAACCGCGCATTTACACATATCATCATCATCAACTCAGCCAAAGAACGTCCACTGCTGAACATAAGTCATAGCCCGCACCCAACGGCTCCCAGCAACCTCTATCAGGTCGTCTTTCCATGTATTGGGGGGCCGTCCTACGCTGCGCTTTCCAATGCGTCGTATCCACTCGAGAACCTTTCTGAACCCCAACGGCCGTCAGTTCTCCGAGCTATATGCCCTGCCCACTGCCACTTCAGCATGCTAATCCTTTGTGCATGTCGGTGACATTGGTTCGTCTGGACATTGTTTCGTCAATCGTTCAAAACGTTTTCAATTTAGACGTAATTTATTTTCTGTATTGTTATGTATTCTAAAAGGATCATTAAAAAAAAACAACCAGCCTTGTTTCTTGCCTTTCTTTCCTGGCTTGGTCGCGAAGAAACAGGCAGTAAAATTGACGTTTCAAAGTGATCCTTGTGATTTTAATGAATAAAAATATTTGACTTTGATTTCTACGAATCTCCTCATTTCTAATTCAGTTTCGTAGAGCAGTAGCATTTTCACATATGGTCTAAGTAAAACGAAAAAATAATATTTTATCAACTGTCCATCAATCACCTTACATTTCTACCTAAAGCGCAGCTTTCTAAGGAAATTCTACGTTGCGGGATCTAAGCATGTATTCTGAAATATTTTCCGCGAAATCTTCGGGGAAATTTTCCCTAGTAACAGAATAAAAGACCACGCCTGAGTTTGGGTACAGTAACGAAGTCAAATTTTAGGCATCATTACGCGAAAAATATTCCGACTACATATTGTATGAAATGAGGATAAAAGGAGCCTCTACGGTGTACACTGGTACCTTTAGCATACATATGACAGATCCCATTTCAAACTAAATCTAGTCAAATTCAATTCTCAATCTAATCTCGTTGCCTGTCAATGCAACGTTTGACATGAAAGGTAATGCTGACTCTAGATCGTAATGCCAAGTTGACTTAAGTTAAAAATAACTTAGGATGATAAAGAAAGAATTAAAAATATGACGAAGGAATATAACTTGTTAGGTTCTCGATAGAATATTTTATAAATAGCACATTTATAAGGTACCCACAACGGCTGATTTGTTCAAAGAGCAACTAGATTAATTAATTCCATTAACTTGTCATGAATTGTAGAGCCAGCTAACTGAAGGCTATGTAAACCTAAGTAAGACTACGTAGGTATCAAATAAGATCTAGTTAAATAGTAATAATAAGTATACTTTACCCGTGATTAAACTTAAACGTCGTTTCTTCATTTGAATCACAAGGATCATCACTTAGGTACATCTTGCAAACAAGTTAACCTTTCTATACTCGCGCCAATTTTTGCTACACCTATACTCGCGCACGGTGTCACAGACCGATAGTTTGTACCCCTACAACATATTTTTTTTACTTAGAAGCCCAAAAACTTTTACTATTTTTTCAAAGTTTAGGATGTAATGAAACAAAATAGTATAAATAATACTTAATTTATTAATTATTTTACTGACTTATAGTCTATTACAAATCAGTCTTCGAATTTGAGATTTTTTTCTTAAGTACTAGGAAAACAAAATTAAAGTCTGAACTTCTTTTTAAAAACAAAATAAACTTCTGAAAAATAATAATGAACATATCAAAGGACATATTTATCTATGTTTGGCTTAGTTTTGAGCATCACCATAACAATCAGGGCATATGGTTATAGCATGTTCCAAACAAAAGTATTTTTTGCAGGTGGCACAGTTGTAACGTGTCTTGCGGTTTTTTTTTGATGAGCAGTATCCACAACGACCAACTTTATTATTATTAGATGTTGCTGAAGACTCGGGCCCATCTAATTTACATATTTCGGCAAGTCTGAGCCTGATGGTTCTCGGCAAGGATGTAATGAGAGCCCGTCGTCTAAGTTGCGGATTGATCAGATCGTATGCTAAAGCTTCAAGAAAGGTCCTACGGTTAATTTTCTTGGTAGGGTTGTTGTGCAGGTATATTATGAACGTATTTATACCCGCTACATTCATCAAGCTGTAAAATATCACCATTGGCCATCTATTTGTCCCACGTGCAACGTTGTAAGTCTCACACATTTTGTCCACGGTATCAACTCCACCTTTGGTTCTATTGTAGTCCATTATAATTTCTGGTTTACCTGTATCCTCATTGATCTGGGCATCATCGTGCATGCTGGATACGAGAAGGACATTTTTGCCTTTTTTCGGTACATAGGATACAAGACTGCAATTGCCTCGGTGCCCAAATAAACTGGACTTTTCGGCTCTTCCTCGTATTTCCGTGAATTGTTTAGGCAATTCTCGTTTGTTTTTACGAATCGTCCCAATAACTGTCAATTTGTGTTGAGACTCAAGCTTATCTATCAATGGAATACTAGTGAAGAAGTTATCACATGTGATATTACGCCCAGTATTGTGAATATTTTCACTCAATCGCAAAACCAAAGTCAAAGCGGAGCTATCAACTCGATATGGACCGTCTGGTTGTTTCCCAACGTAAACTTCCATGGTATGGGTATAAAACATTTTGGCATCTGTCAACGCATAAATTTTTATTCCATATTTGTTGGGTTTCGATGGAATGTACTGGCGAAAGTTGCAACGTCCTCTAAAAGCCTCTAATTTTTCGTCAATTGTAACATACTGAGACACACTGTAGTATTTTTTGAACGCTCCCACAACTTCGTCGAACAACTCTCTTATAGGTGCCAGTTTGTCCAGTTTTATTCTCTCTTCTCGTGTATCTTTATTGTCAAATCTGAGACAACGCATCAATAGATAGAACCTGGTAAAGCCCATAGTCAATCGAAATATCTCCGGGGATGACCCGTCAGTTTTGAAAAAATCTTTGGCATTTAGACGACCGTTTCTTCTAACTCCAGCAAACAGTAAAAGGCCTAAAAAAGCTTCAATTTCAATGTTGTCTGTATCGGCGCAGTCTCTTTCTCTTGTGAAATTATGTTTCAATCGATTAATTTGTTCATTAGTGTATTTTACTATCAGGTTGATAGTGTCCTCTGAAAAAAAAAGCTGCCACAGCTCACCTGGTTCCTTCAAATTTCTAGCTTCTCCTCTAGCGCCTGGAAGTTGAGTGACTATGTTTCTAGCACGTCGCCTAGTTGGGTTTGAGGCAGGAGATTTATTCCACCTTGTCTGTCCATCTTTTCCCAAGTAAAAATCACGGGAACTTTCATTGTGTTCTTCCTCAAATATCTCGTCATTGTCGTCGTCTTGCTCGGTGTCGTATGTCTCTTCTTGTACCTCCACGTTGTCTTCTACCTCACTGTCATTTTCGTCTTCATAGCCAGAACCAGAACTTGATTCGTCCAGTAACAATCTGATTCGATCATCATCCATTTTGATATGAAGTATCACCTAAAAAAGAATGATAAAATTGGTCAAAATATAATATAGAGCAACATACATACATACATTTTACTATACATACTTCATAAAGTATTCAAAGTCTGTAAAGAATATATAAATGCACTAAATATATTATATTAATACTTACACAAAAAGTTGCACCTATACTCGCATCGGTCTCATGGACCGATTGGCGCCAAATGCTACAACACGTGCGTTTCGCCCGAACGCGCGACGTGCACTAAAATGAAGTTAGCCACAAATCCGGCAGCTAGCAAGGAATTCGACTTCTCAGGATTTACCTGCATAAAAATAATTACGAAAATGTGTTTCGTCGGTCTCACAGACCAACGCGCGAGTATAGGAAGGTTAATTACAAAATTTTAGATTTTGAATGGGCTATCTTCGGAGACTTTTCGGTAGACTACAACGAGGACTTAAAAAGAAATAGGTTTTGGTAATAGGTAATGCGTCTTTAATACCACGAGTACTTTAGCATCTATATACATACAGTGACTTTACGTAATGAGGGCCATCAAATTGATTGCCTAATCACAATCAGTGATATATAAAAAATATACTACTGTTTCTAGAGTACTTAGAAATTCAAAGTTTCCTGTAAAATTTTCCTATATTTATATCTGTCCGTGACGTTTATATAAAACTCATGACAATTATCATTTGTAAATATAATATGATGTAAGTATATTTGAGACTTTTTTTATAAATAACCCGGATCGTGATGGATGATATAGATGATGGCTGTGGGTAATGATGTACGTTTGATACGAACACACCCAGATAAATAGGAGTTGTTAGGCTAGCCGGACAACTCAAGGTTAAAAACGTGAACTTAACAAACAAATGTTATTGGTCGGGCAATGGAAGTTGGTATTAAAGAATACAATCAATATACACGATAAGGATCAATCGATATCAGACAGTGATGTCACAGCCGCACTGACCCGCAAACCTAGGTGCCTTACACAGGAACTAGGTATGTCTGCTCGTAATTGAAAAGTGTTGACCTATGTAATTCAGTCTAGCCTAGCCCATTTAATGCGATCGCAAATTATTTTTAACAAAAAATAACCTGGTGCGAGGTTAGAACAAATATCAAGAAAATGGCATAGCATCAGCTCGGTAGATATAGAAGCCGCAAAGACTCCTTACTCTATCCGGACCTGGATGCAAATAGCACAGGCTCGGTTGAAGGAAAAGGCTAAGGATGTGTTTCCATCAGAGCTGAGCGAGGAAGCTAAGCGGTGTGCTAAGAAAAAATCACTAGGTCACTGATAGTCCCTCGTGACCGCGTACGTGTATGTATGTCTATGTGTGTGTTGTAATTTTTACATAATTTTTATCATATTTCCTTTTATATGTAACCTGTATGAGTCAATGGCTTGAAATAAACATTTTTTATTTTAGCTGGGTTAAACGTGGCTAGGCAAATAACGCAATCTTATTGGCGTTTTTTTCCTCTCTCATCTCATAACCACCTTGTACATTTCTGGTGGATGATTAATCAAAATTATTTTTGTTTGCAAATTCAGATCCATTTGGAGAAAAAAAGTCTAAATATGCAAGCGACGTTAGTAGACATGAAGTCAACATAGTTGGCGTGTGCACAGTCTTGGGACCATGTATTGTTACAGATCTAGCCACTAAATCACGCGGCAAGACACCTATTCACAGAAACTAACAATAGGATTCCCAACATGAGCTTGTTCAATCTACGTCTATCTACTCAAGTACTCACGTCTATGGACAGTCGCTATCAGAAGTATCAGTTCGGTTAATAAAATCTAGTTGTCGAAGACAAGCAGAAGACGTTTGTGGGTTGCCCCCTCCTTGTCTTAGTGTGTTGTTGGTAGAGGTTTGGTTGTAGAAGTAGTACGCAGTAAAAGATATAATATTCTGCTCAATGGTTCACAATGATTTATAGACTAATTATTCACTGTTTGATGGTTAAATGGTAATGGTTTATGGTGGCTGAATACGCGTCACGCGTACTGGTTAGAATTAGGCAACTCTACATATTTGCTTGTAAGACAATTATGGAGAACTGCTGTGTTCAGTGTAAACCCGAACACTTTATGATATATCGTAGGTACTGCGACGGCTGCAACCGACAGTTAAAATGAAGTTAAAATAATGAGAATTGTGGTACAGAAGCCAAGTGATTAAAAACACTATTTCTTACAGCACTTTCCAACGGCAATGTCCCGTTTTTTGGAGGATCCCGTTTAGTATTGAAGCACGTACACTACTAAACGGGATCCTGCAAAAAACGGGATGTTGCCGTGGGAAGGGGCTGAAACTCAAGGCCAACCATTAATTTTAAACCAAGTATTTTATCTTCAACGTCATTTCGTCAGTGATATATCACTCGCACAAGGAATCGCCAATAACATTGTTCCAAAAGTTTCAACGCGACCAAGTATCCAGATCTATATATAAATGCGTGAAATGTGGTTGAAAACCAATAAGTTTTTAGGACGTTATATACAAGATGTGACGTCATCTCGTGGACGATATCCAGAGGCGCATCTCAGTCTTTCGCTGAATAGGTCTTAAAACATTAGAACGTGTAAAATACATTTTCTAAAGCACAGAAAGTTGTGCTTAGGTTTTCGTTCATACATAAGAGTTCCGTGAATCACTTTGGCTGTAAATATATTAATGATCAGTACGAGAGTAGTTATAATATAGATGAGGCTATTTCTGGTGGTGACAGTATCTTTAGATATAAGTAAGTATAGAAGTGACAATGCAAAAGCCGAGATTAGGTGGTAGCCGGTAGATAATTGCAATATTAATTAAGTGGCATTAGTTGAACATCGTAATGGCCTCGATAATTGATTTGGAGATTATGCACTTAATATATAGTATGATATAGGCAGAGAACCGATCACTGATTATGTAAATTATGTTGTAATATCATTACATTACTACGCTTATATTTATAATACAACGGTATTTTTTTTAGCAACAAACTGTTGTAAAGACTTTAATTTTCTCGCATTCGTGATGGGTGTAAGCGATCAATAGAACCCTCGACTCATTTGCGTCCTCGCTCTCTTTATATCTCGGGTGTCATTGATTGCTTACGCCGCTTGTGTAAAAGCAATGTATGTAGGTTAGGCACTATTAGTGCCACCGAGTACTTCTTTGTGCTATTATTTATTTTTTGATGATGTTAGTGGCCAATTCGCGAGTTTAGAAGCTGTGATAATGATAATAATAGCAAAATAGTAGTATACTACTGTAGGTACATCTCGTAAATTTGCTTTCTCATGCAAATTACCCTGAATTGTGGTAAAAAACGATTTCAAGGTAATTCAAAGGCTTAAAAGCGCTGAAGATGATATGCAAATAATTTATATCAAACTAGCTTCCGCCTGCGGCTTCGCACGCGTGGTTTGCCAATAAATAAATAAATAAATATTGCTAGACATTTCACACAGCGCTATCTAGCCCCAAACTAAGCAGAGCTTGTACTATGGGAACCAGATAACTGATAGAATACTTATATACATTTTTTTAGTAAATACGTACTTATAATACATAGAGAAACAACCAGACTCGGAACAAATATCTGTAGATCATGCAAACATTTGTTCCGCGGCGGGAATCGAACCCGCTACCTCCTGCGTCTCAGCCGGCTATTAGCCCACTGCACCACGGAGGTCGGAGGTCGCCAATAAAAAGTAGCCTATGTGTTAATCCAGGTTATAGTCTACGTACATACCAAATTTCATCGAAATCGGTTCAGCCGTTACCACGTGATTGAGTAACAAACATCCATACAAACTTTCGCGTTTATAATATTAGTGGGATAAAATATGGGTACAAAGTAGAGAGTTCTCTGTCTTCTGTTTTAGTTAAAAACTGTATTACAGAATACAGCTTCTTCCCCGAAACAATGCTCACAGATTTCAAAGAAAGGAAAATATATATTAAATATCATAGAGGCAATTGTTTGAACTTTGGACTACACTAAAGTTTAAAAGTAAAATAGTGCAAATAAGACAATTATTTCAAGACAGAAAACTTAATATATAAACATCTTAAATAATAAAGTTGTGTATAATACTTACAATATTTTATAATATTATTTTATGTTAATATACATATTGCTCGCCATAGAATCCTATGTAAGATTAAAATATATACATATTATCTTTGCCGTGTGTGATGGTCCATTAGATTGGATTGTATGGCGAGCGATACATAAATATTAAAGCATCTTCCTCGTGTATAACGGGCTTTAGCATCATTATTTTCCAAGTAATCTATAGAACATTAATATATTGTTTGTATCTACTCAAATTACGTAGCTCGATTTTTATGACCCACCACAGAATATAAATAGTATCTACACATAGTCTAGCTAGGCCAATGCCTAATTGCTAGTGTTCAAGTTGCGGCAGACCTAATTACCAAGTATAAATCAATAGTTACCAAGCCCGTATCACTAAGCCAGCAAAGATCAGTAACTAAAGTCATCAAAAGGTTAACCAGTTGATATTTTCCCCTACATATACTAAGTAGTGTTTATTCTGTGGCACTGCAATTTGCCTGTCACGTAGGTACTTCGAATCAGCTGTTTACGAGAATTGATAAGGTGGTTTTAAATAGGAATGTGTGCGTGTTTTGAATATGATAGTGAGTGTACAAACTTATGACTGATGAAAATCACTTCGAATAGTAGTTCCTTCTAAAAGGGCTCGCCCGGAGAAGTACTACCACCATATCTATTTCTACAGCCAAGCAGCATTACTGTGTTTCGGTTTGAAGGGTATGGTTGCTGGTGAAATTACAGGCACGCAGAGCAGCGTGCAGGTAGCTTGCAATCGAATATTCGATTGCAGATTTTATCCTTCAGAGAAACTCCAAGCGTAGCCCGTTCCATAGCTCGCTGTGTAACCTTAAACTGGTGGACCAGCCCTACTGTGTGTCCACGTCTCAGCTCCGTAGGTTATTACGGGTAGGACGCACTGGTTGAAAATTTTAGTTTTAAGGCATTGTGTGGCTATGAAAAGACTCTACCTAATTTACCGAACACTTACCAAACCAACTGAATCCTCTTCATGACCTCCTTTTTGAAGGATATGTAAGGAACATGAATTGTACTGGTTAAGGTGCTGATACTGCTACACAGTTTTTTTAACTTTTTGTCAACGTTCTTTTTTTGTTTTTGTGTCCTATACATATGTGTTTTTGTACGAAATAAATGATTTGATTTGAAATGATTTGAAGTTGCGTCTTGTCCACCCAATGGCAATATCAGCCCGAGGTATACGTATACCAGGACAGCATCAAGTGGATGGTCTTGTACGACTAGTTCCGTGCACATTAAATGATGTATGTTGTGCTTGGTTTTGTTTGACCAAGTTAATCCGGAGGCCAACTCGTTGAGAGAAGTCGGCTAAGCCGTCTAGTATGGCCTGCAGTACCTGTAGCAGCTCCGGCATCAAGACTATATCATCTGCGAGTCGTAGGTGTAAGATGTGCTCGCCATTTATGTTAACGCCTCAATTTTTCAGTGAAGAGTAGACTTGCCCCTGTTTCTCACTACGCAATTGGATGGGGTCCTGTACTTGGACACTCATGGTTGCAATCAGCACCCCAGTCGTAGTGACATCTCAACACTTCGATATAACGATAGTCCACTTGGCTGCAAGGATTCCAGAACAACCCAGGTTTCGATGGAATCAAAGGTCTTCTCGTAGTCTACAATTAAGCACAGGGGCTGATTATACTCCTCAAGCTTCTATATAATCTGCCACAATGTGTAGATGTGGTCTACGGTACAATAGCCCCTGTTAGTTTTTATTCGTAAACCATTTTTACACATTTAGTGGTTTTGATAACAAGGGTTCACCACAAAACCTTTTTGGAGTACCTACCTATTCCTAAACGGGTTTGTATGATTTTCTAAAGTAAACTAAAAAATTGGCAAAATTGACATTAAAAATTTTCGAATATTCGAATACCTACCACCCCAAATTGATCGAATACTTTTTTTATTCGAATATTTTCAAGCTAGCGTTCCTAAGGTGCGTGACCTTCGAGGCAATACTTTATTATAGGCGATGGTAACTTAACATTAGGTGGACCATATGATTGTTCCATCTCCAATTCGTTTTTTTCCTTCCTTTCCATACAAAAATAGAATTTGTAAACTTACATGTTTCTCCTCAGGGCTAGTTAGTTAGCTATTGAGCTACTATCTGCCATATAGGTAAGTAGGCGTATTTACAGCAATGAACTGGGTGGGTAATATAGGTAAGTAGGTAGAGTCAGTACACAAATGAAATCCGTGGACGAATCTGATTGTTTTACAATCTGAACAAGTTCTCAAGACAATGTTAATAGTGATAATAGTCGGTGAGTTAGCGGTGATTATCTAAATTGCTGTTTCTAAGGAAAATAACACTGCTTTGTTTTAAAGCATACCTATCCAAACACGGTTTCTGTAAGGTTCTATGGCTCCAAGGTAAGATATTTAAAGTGCCTCTAGTAAAAAGCTGGTGGTATGACTAGATAAACACAGAACTAACTTTTTAGACATTGTAAGGGATATTTTTAAGGCAGAGCGACAACTCAAAAACTCAATTTCCAAACACGTTTTCTGTTCTGTAATTAATGTTTTATTGCAACATCAGTGTCTCATTCAAGAGTAGGATTTAGTGGGTGACCACGGGGAGACGTACAAGTGTCGGCCGTGGCTGGTGGTGCCAAATGGGTTAGAAGCGACGCCCGGCCGGCTCTCGGTCTACGCTCAATGCACTCTTTCTCTACGACTAGACGTCTGCCAAGGTCACTGCGCCACGCGAAACACGCGCCGCCGGCACCCACAAGCCGGCAAGAACATACGCTTTTTACAAAAAACATACAATCAGAATAACTCACCTGTTTTTTTCCAATTCGTTATGAGTCGTCCTGGAACAAAAAGCATACATTGTGTACACGTCCGCGGCACTGTCACGTTTGAAAACACTGTTCACTCACTGTCAGGCACTGTTACATTAATTACCGGCGATCACTCACCTGCTGCCCTGCGATTTCTTCGTCTTCGGCCGCCTGCCCCCGCTCCTGTGCTCCTCGTAAACCGGCAAACTCGATGCGTACCCGTGTTCCGCTTCTGCAACAAGCAACACTGCCATTCCGTCAAAATCAGCTGATCGCGCCACGGCAAAAATAGATGGGAGCCATGTTGACGTGTATACTGCACTCGATTGACAATTCAAACAAAGAAAATCCAATTCACCTCTGTCGCGCCTGTCTATGTATTCAGCGGCTTTGAGCAGAGCAGCAATACTCATATTTATTATCCGAGAGTTAGCACAGGTATCCACGAACGTGACGCGAATTTATTCGATTAAAAACTATAAATAAAAGTGTCGGAGCGGTCCGAGGTTCGCGACTGCGTGCACCGATGTCAAAAACACACTGGGCGAGTTCGTTCGTTCACGGTCGTCGGACTTCGGAGGCGTTCGGGCCGCGCACTCGACGCTCGCTCGCGATACGCTGCCCGCGCTCGTGCCCCGCTCGGCGCGCCAATCCCAGCGTGCGAAGCCCACAATAAAATACCTGGGTCAATCCTGTGAACTTACTGTTTCCAAACAAAACATTTTTTTCGTATGCGCTCTACCAGTGTAGAAGTCGGCATCGGGTTTTATTTTTGTGTGAATAATTCGTAGTGTACCACCTATGTAGGCATAACGTCGAAATACACACTACATAATTAATCCCCAACTCTATCATCCTGCATCTAGTAAAGCTATTCTTTACATACCTAGTAGGTACCTATATTATTTCAGTGTGCTTTTACATAGCACAGCACATAGCTTGCTCTCTAACCGCAGCTTATAACATTAAAACAATAGAAATAAGATTTTTGCAAGCATGCAAACTCTAGCACTGCAATCCATTCAGAAATTCCATGGTCCGTCATCCGTCTCCATCATGAGACCACCTCCATGGTACCATATTATTGCATTGTCACCTAAGTTACATATATATTCCAAATTTAAAAGCGCATACAAAATTTCGTGTCTGTGCTGTTGACCGTTGAGGAGTTCCTTTGTTTGGAGCCAATCCTGGTGTACAATCCGGTCATGCTTGCCATAAAAATGCATTGTCATCGAAAATGAACCAACATGTCAAATTTCAACTCCGTAGTATAAGAGGAAGTGGTTCCAATTCAGCTCGCAAGATTTGACCTTATTTTTTTTTTTTTTTACGATGGGAAAATGCTTTACGCATGTCCTCCAACTCGGGGAGAGCTGAAGGGGTCTGTCGGACTCTCCGTAGAGCAACCAACGGCATACCGACTAAAAACCCACCGATATTCCTTCAATCACCTCAGTGCCAGTGCATCATCGAACCTGACAGGGTCACGGGGTCCCGGTTGGATTCAACCGCGGCCCTGTCGGTCGCAAGATTTGACCTAAACCAACTAACAAACTGTTCGGGTTTAGGTAGGTACTACACCGAAGTTCGCCTTTGTACATACATAGGAGGTACATGTCCATTTTGTAAGCTGTTTTAGTCTGTAATCTATTTGTGACAATAAAGAATTAAGAAGTTCTATTCTACCCGAACAGTTTGCAATCACAAATATTCGAATATTTGTCTTACAAACAAATAAATATTAGAAGTTGGCTAATTCTCTTAGATCGTCGGAAAACTTATCCTTCAAAACACCTGTTTGGTACACTCTAGTTCCTTCTACGGGAAATCATTCACTGTCATAGTTTATTATTAAAGTCATAGTTTATTACTGAGATTAAAGCAGCATTAGACCTAGCTTTCTTGTCATTTGAGTTACCTATTTATTGTAATTGTCCCCGCTTTAGAAGATTTGTAAGCATAATGATTTAGGTTACTTATTAGTTTGGTAATGGTGGTGATTCTGTTGTTTACGCTAACTAAAATTGTGTAAAATATTAACGTTCTTATTTTGTTGACATTAAAGATCAAATGAGAATGACATTTAAAGTGACATTTCTAAATTTAAGTATTTTTAAATAAGAAGGCGTATTTGCGGCTAGTTTTAGTCAACACCAATTTGATTGATCACTAAAACTAGCCCGCAAACATGGCATCATCAAAAATTACTTAATTTTAGAAATGTCACTTTAAATTTAATTCTAATTTGATCTTTAGTGTGAATAAAATAAGACCGTTCGTATTTTACACAATTTTAGTTAGTCAACCTAAACAATAGAATTGCCACCATTATATCAGTCTATTTTTAGCTTTTTTATTTATGTATTAGGATTATAAATATAGTTTTTTATTAGATATTATTTATGAAGTGAAAACTTCTTTAGGCGCATTGGGCATTGTTTGAGATGGGAAAAAACCATCGAACTCGCGACACTGTTACCGTTACCGACACCTCTGTATATGAAGTGAAAACTCTTTTAGGCGCGTTGGGCATTGTTTGAGATGGGAAAAAACCATTGAACTCACGACACTGTTACCGTTACCGTTACCAATACCTGTATCTCGTAATTGTTCAAGTTTTTACTTTTGTCGGAACTCCCGGAGTGCCACTTTTTTTTTAATTCTCTTCATTTGTAATTATACTCTGTACACCGCTGTCCATTACTGCTTTGCTCATTACTTTCCATCCAAAGGTTGCCTGGAAGAAATCGCTTTCATTGATAAGGCCGCCCCTTGTAATTTATTTAGCATTATTCGTTTTTTTTAATATTCCTGGTGTACAATGAAGCATTATTCTATTCTTCTAACCATTACGCGGACAGCCGCTGCGATGGTAAACCACTCTGAACCATTGAGAAGAATATTATACAAACACCTCCTTCCATGATCTGGACTTCTCCTACAAACAAACCTCTGCCATCAATATAAGAAGCAAGGAACGGGCAAACCAGTTACACCTTCTTGCTTGCTACAAAACAAACATTGCATTAAAAGCGTGTAAAAACTTTAGAATAATTTATTTACTTACTTGAAAATTGCACATTATGTACCTAAGTACTCTTAGCCTAGATATTTATAAATCTTATCATTGAAAATGCTGTTATATTAAATACTTAAAAACATTTAAAAGTTTACATTTGGGAAACACTTTTAATATTAAGTATTTTTAAACAGGCTTTTAGAGTATCATTAAGTATTTTCAGCATGTGAATCCTGGCGTAGATTACCGGAAGGAGATGTTTTCGAGGTTCCTGGAAAGAACATTATTCCTATGGCAATCAATGTTCAAATTAATAACAATTCAATATCACATCACATTTTCTTGATACATAACTTTTTTAGCCTTATTATTTAACAAATTAATTAACTTACCGGGTACATAGTTCAAAATTTTAAGTACATAGCAGTATATTATGTCTCTGATTGTAATTAATAATAATAACATTTTTTTTTATTTATTTAATATTGGCTGCAGCCCGCGGATACGCACGCGTTTGTCAAAAAACATTATACTCCTGCGCAGTGGGGTAAAAAGTAGCCTATGTCCCAATCCAGGTCATATATATATACCAAATTTCATAGAAATCACACTCGCCGTTTAGTTGTGAAAACGTAACAAACAAACAGACAGACAAGTTACTTTGGAATCCCACTAATATTATGAACGCGAATATTTGTATGTAGATATGGATTTTTGTTACTCTTTCACGTCGGAACGGCTGAACCGATTTCGATGAAATTTGGTATGTACATAGATCATAACCTGGATTAACACAGGCTACTTTTTATTGGCAAACCACGCGTGCGAAGCCGCGGGATATTATTTAACAAATTAATTACTTTACTCGGTACATCGTTAAAAATTATTAGTACCTAGCAGTATATTATTTATCTCAGTGCAAGTAATTATAATTTCAATGTTTATTTATTAATTTCTTTAATATTATATTATAAAAACTTACCACTAATATCCTGGTCCTCCTGTAATACTGGCTGCAGACCCTGACCATCGAAGACAGGAAGCTGCAGATGTAATGAGTGCGGAACTCACATTGTTTCTCATCCACACATTGAACCAACATGGTTGGAAAGCCAAGGATGTAGTTAAATATTAGGTTCCATTCATCCTGTAACAAATTATAAAGCTTTCATCATCACATCAGCAAATAGAAAGGAATAGAAAAAATTATTGGCATAAAATCAACAGAACCAAATATTATTTAAATTAAGTGAAACATTAGTCTCTTCATCTTATTACCATATTTATTTGAGGAACATTCATTTTCTACTCGTAAATTAATTCAAACAAAAATATTAAAATAATAGTTATATGCTTTAGAAATCCATATTCTTGTGACCTTGTCAATACATCTATGAAAATCTGATGCATGTTCATAAAAATATTAATTTGTTTAAGAAAAATAGCGATATACATAATTTTAATACTAGAAATAAAGATAAACTCGCTGTTGCCACTTGTAGACTTCATAAAGTTAGTAAATCGTTTAAAGGGCAAGGTGTACGCTTTTATAACATACTCCCAAGGGATGTACAAAGATTGACAATTAACAAATTTAAAAACGTAATTAAACAAAATCTTTATTAAAAGCCTACTATAAAATTTCGGATTATTTAGTTAGATGATAGAGAAGCTTGGGATTGAAATTATTATTGCTCGAACTTGTTCAAAATGTTACAATTTAGACATAATTTCTTTTCTGTAGGTATTATTATGTATTCGAAAAGGATCATTAAAAAAACAACCAGCCCTGTTTCTTGCCTTTCTTTCCTGGCTTGGTCGCGAAGGAACAGGCAGTAAAATTGACGTTTCACAGTGATCCTTGTGATTTTTAATTTTGACTTGGACTTTGGCCCACTTATCGGATTGTATACAGGAGACATGACCCGCCCAGTTCCATTTCAGCTTTGCAGCCTTGATGCCCACGACAGCGAAGCCGGTCTTCGAGCAAAGTCAAGGTCACAAGCATATGTATTCCTAAAGACGGAAAGAGACGCCGAGGAAGGCCTAAAAAGCGCTGGAGCCACGACTTCGACGTCTTCCAAAGAGACTGGCGGGAACTGGCTCTAGACCGTGATAAGTGGAAGGAAGAGGGGGAAGCCTTTGTCCAGCAGTGGGGCAGTACAGGCTAGTAAAAAATAATTATTATTATGTGCGCTGTATAGGTTAATTCAGTTATTAGGCACAGTTATTTCATTTGGATTGGACAGTTATTTCAAAAGTCATGATTTATCAACATCGTCATATCAACCATAGGACATCCACCGCTAAACAAAGGCATCCCATATACATTTCCAGAACTACTGATCTTGTGCAGCCAGTACCCAACTCCTAGCAATCTTTATTAGGTCATCCTTGCATGTTCAGTTTGGCCTGGTCCATTATTTCCGAGATGATTTTGAAAATCTTAAGTCTTACCTCTAGTGTTAGTAAAGAGAAGTCTACTTGTTCAAAGCTCGGTAATGCAGGGTAGCTGCCTTCCTCCACTTTATCATTGTACGTTTTGATAATGGTCTCCAATCGGGCACAGTTGTATAGGATGAATGATGCTCCTATAAATTACAAATACATATTTCAACAGATTATTTGGTCTACTCTAGTGTTGGAGTTATGGTTGCCTCTTTAATATGTTTATTTATTTACTCCCTTAGAGTAATAAATAAACATCTCTACAAAGGCAAGTTTGTTGGATAATAAGTACTAGTCTCTTTACTTCGTGAGATACTGGGAATACAAACAAAATCTTATTTAATTTTCTAGTCCAGATTGAACAATGTCTTGTAAATGAGAAATAAAGCTATGTGTATTTAAGACTATTTTCAATATAAATAAATTTATAAAAAGACCTACTATAACTATAACCTATTTAATGTGACATCCAAAGCATTAAAGCACTATTAAGAACTTTTGGGAACAAATAAAAGACTAAATAATTTACCTTTACTAGACCCAGCAGAACCACTATCAAAGTTAATTTTAACTGTTGAAGAAGGCTTTGTTTGCAATAATTCAAATGCTACAGCTGACTCTCCGAGGTGTGTTAGAAACTCCTTCCATTTTGAGTCAGTTGTTACTCGCACTCCGTATTTGTGCTTAGCTATAAGTGTCATTTCTTCTTGTCTAATCCTGGAAAGAAATAACACAAACTTTAAGAATAAAAATTACTTTTGATACCATACCAGACACCATTGAAACCTTGAAATAACTTGGTGAGAGGGCCATGGAGTTGTTAGACTATTCTTGATAGCATTTACAAATGTAAAGCACATCTAGACACCTGATAAATATTTTACTTATCAACATGAATCACTGGGTGGTTTTTGAGTTAAAGATAAAATATATTTATTTGCTTAACATTTGTAGGTTAACTGTATAACAGTAGCTAACCCACCCGTGGCTTCGCACTTGGGGTGAGGGTAGGAGGATAAAAAATACTTTACGACCTATTCTCATACCTACCAAATATACAAAAAAAATCATTAAAATCAGTTGACCCATTTCGGAGGAGTGCAACCACTAAAACCGTGACACGAGATTATTATTTATTAAAGAAGATAATATATAATCCAAGGGTTGGTTTTATTCTGATCATACTTATGATATATATTTATGAAATAAATTGATTTGAGAGAGTTATTTTACAAACATAAGTTGGATGTACAGATAAATAGTGTTCTGTGCCTAAATGTACTATTTAGGTATTTGTTACCTTATAAAGTCTTCTGAAGTAATAATGGTCTCTTTTGATCCAGATTTAGAATTGAGAACCGCCCCACATTTAAATACTCTACTTTCAGAACTCTTACTGCTTGATCTTGAGGTCACAAGCACCTCTGGCGACTTTTCAAAAATAGCGCACAGGTTTTCGATAACTTGATAAAGATATTTCACTCGTAATGATGTGAGGCAGCTTGCCTGTTCATCAAGTAGATCAGTTCTCACGGTACGGTATTTCTCTTCCATTTGTTGCGTTATCAACACATTATTTCTTAACGCTTCAGATAAACCCACAGAAATAGCCAAAGTGCGGTCCAAAAAGATGTAAACACGTCCGGTATCCACTTTTACATTTTTCACACATAAATTCCAATTGATAGACTCTTCAAACAAATTATTTGGGGTTTTACCAATATACTGAAGTAATGTAGCGTCTCCGTCCGAAGAGTGTTCATTTTGTTTCAGGTGTTCATGCCAGGACTTCACTGAATTCGGAAAACTGAAATCTCCATACTTGTGAAGGTTTTCCGAATGTTTTTTTACAAGTAAGCCTCTAGCACTATTTAGTTTATTATTTCCATCAGTAAGGGTGGCAAATACATGTTCAGAAAATATTTCTAACGCATTTTCTATCATTTTTGGACAGATAAATTCTAAATTTTAGCGTTTTTAATTTCTTCAACAACAAAAGAAACACCTGTGCTTCAAATGTCATTTATAATCTGTGACTTACTGTCAACTGTCAAACCTACATATGCCGTCAGTGTCTTCATGTATTTTATATGCATTGTCCAGCAAGCATACATTTAGTATCCGTCCACCAGTGCTACCACCTTAGCCTTAGAGCACTAAACCAACCGGAGGCGCCACGCGCGCTAATTTCTATACAAAAAAGTCTGCCGTTTTCGGTGCGGGGGACGAGGCAACGCACACAAATACTGTTAAGGCGGCGATACATGTGAATTGGACGTAATTTGTGTTATATTAAAACGTTTTTTCTCCGTCATCTTTATCGAAAATGCTTCGAAAAAAATACAGAATAATCTATGTCATACAAGGCAGATCCCTTTCTTTTCAAAAATGAAAAAAAAATCAATTTATATTATATTCAAAATAATTGGGCAAAGTACCATCTGTATTCTTAGTTACTACGGTTTTTCTCATAAACTATCAATCACAGGATTATTTTATTTTCATCACCATATTAAATACAAGAATACCAAGGGAACCTTCTTCTTATTTTTCCAAATTAGTTTCCTAATTATTTTTAACGATTTTTTTACGTAATCGATACTCGATATTCGCGTGAGCACCCCTCTGCCGTCCTAAGAATCAGTGCGGGACGAGACGCTGTGCTAAACGGACCTGTGACACTTTTCTCCGAAAACTGCAATATTATTTTATTTGTGGAATTTCTGTGGCGGAACCAACTTGCAAATTATTTATTTTGTCGTGTTTTAGCATCAGGCGGGTTTATGTTAGTTTGATATACTTACATAAGGTTAATTTTCTGTGTAGAGTAATTTTAGTTTTGTGTTTATAATTTTTATTGTAACTTACTCTGAGCATAAGCTTAGGTTTCTAATCAAAATGGGTAACAAAAGAAAAATCGTAAAACGCCATTTGAAAATAAAATACAAGAAGAGAATACAAAGAATAAAATGGTAAGTGCCTACCGATATTCCAATCTATACTTATTAACTAAACAAATATTATAAAGATCTATGCAAATTTTCAGCCTGATCCGTTCAGTAGTTTTGGCGTGAAGAACTTAGTAACAAATATCCATCCATCTATCCAAACTTTCGTAGGTATTTATGATTATCAGAGTGTGATAAAGTTAGTAGGTACCTACACTACCTAGTACCTACCTATGCATAAATCACTACACTAGCGCGTAGGTACCTACTTACCACGGAAATAATGTTCCAAACACTCTGCTCAGGCTCACTGTAATAGCCATGCATGCTTGCAAAAACTGATTTGTGCAAGCAAGATGGAGCGTATGGCCGGGCTATTGGAGCGTGTGGCCGGGATGGATGGAGTGTGTGGCGGCTCATCGGTAGGGTTGACTCTACAGAGTTTTTGATAAAGTTCGGATATTGTACATACATACTTGCTTACCTACCTTACTTTTTCATAAAATCTATGTAATTCGTACCTAGTACCTACTTAATAAATCAGTGTAATAAATATAACGATGTACTAATCGATGTCTTTTTTTTTCAGTTCCACTACCGATAAATTATTACATAGTGAACACAATGCTCAAAAAGAATCAAACCAAATGACAAACTCTGAAGGAGATAGGTAAAATTAAATTTTATTTTTGTCATTATTATTCCGTAAAAAACAGTAACATTTTAATATTTTGTTCATATCAAATCTGTTTTTTAGCTCCACAAATAAACCATTATCACCCGGTGAGCAAGATTTGCAAGAAGGACCAAGTCATATGGCAAATTATGAACAAGAAAGGTAAAATAATTTCCTATAGGTACGACAACACACAATATGATTTATATTATATTATGTAACTTATATTAAACTTAAATACATTACAGGTATATCCTCCTAATGCAATAGCTATATAAGTTAACAACTCTTTTCCGGAGGGATAAGTCGTAGTCTCTTTATTCATGCATGTGCGATGGCTTTGGGTACCTACTTACTGTTGGCTTAGCCAACGTGAAAATAATCTATAATATTTAGACTCATCTACCATACTTTTTTTCAGTTCTACTATATCCAGTAATCCGTTATCGCCCATTGCACATACTTTGCAGCTTGAACTTGATCAGATGACTAATAATGAAGAAACAGAAGGAGACCGGACAAAGTATGTTCATTCTATCGTACTTATGAGCGAAAATAATATTTGAGTTTTTCTTTCTAGCACTTATTTTATTTAATTTTATTTTAGAGTCTCCGGGAAATTTGAAATTGGCAGGCGAATTATAAACGTCAGTCATTTTTTCAAAGAACTGCAAGAAGTTTCAAGCCATGGGATGTTCAACTGCAGATTACAGTCGATTGAAATCGTATTTGAGCGCCTGACAGGTCTAATGACTAAATTGACACTGAAATGTCGTTTATGTAATATGGTTTTTATAATTGAGGGAGACAATAGTCCAGATGAAATGTCACTGAATACATGTGCAGTGGCTGGTGCAATAGCTGCAGGATGTGGGTCCGATCAGCTACAAGAAATTACATCCACTCTAGGTCTTCCTCAAATTTGGCCAAAATTATATACCTCTCAGATGGATATTGTCCATAAAAAATGGGAGGCTGAATTACTTAGGTCGATGGACGAAGCTGCTGAAGAGGAAAGTCGTGCAGCCATAGCAGAAGGAAAAGTAAATGCAGCAGGAATACCCATTATTGACGTCATAGCTGACGGATGTTGGGCAAAAAGATCATACCAAAAAAACTATTCATCACTCTCAGGAGCAGCAGCCATAATTGGTAAACGTACTAATAAAATATTGTACAAGGCTGTAAAAAACAAATTTTGTTGCATATGTGCCCAGGCGGAAAAAAAGAAATCCTGGCCAAAGATCACACTTGTTATAAAAACTATACAGGTAAAAAATTTCATCTACCCTTTCAACTAGCGTAAGCGATGTTTGGACGTAAATCAGATTTGCTTTATCCTTCTACTCATTTATTTAAAAGCTAAAAAAACATTAACATTTACAGGTCCATCTACTGGGATGGAGTCAACAATTATTTTAGAAGGATTTAAAAAAAGCATAGAAATGCATAATTTGATATATGGCAGACTTATATCGGATGGCGATGCCAATACATACTCAAAACTTCTACAAGAAAGACCTTATAAAAATTTTACAGTGGAAAAGATAGAATGTCGAAATCACTTACTCAGAAATTTCTGCAACAAGCTTCAAAGCCTTACAACTGACACAAAATATCTCATTCGTTTCAGAAAGCTAATTACCAAAAAAAAAATCTTATCTATGAGAAAAGTGGTAGTAACTGCAATAGCGAAACATAAAAATACGGAAAATCCGATGCAACTCCACAATGACATCATGCTTGCGGCCGATCATGCTTTTGGGCACCACACCATGTGCAAACAATATTTCTGCAATAAAACTGACGAAGCTGAAGATACTGTAAAATACCTCTATACGAACACTTTGTGGCAAAGATTGAAACTAATACTATCAGAGCTAGCCGCACACTCACGCAGCTTATTGCATGATGTTGATAGCAATGCTGTGGAAAGATATCACAGCATCGTTGCTAAATTTGTAGGTGGCAAAAGAATTAATTTCATACAAAAATATCAGTATAAAATGAGATGCAACGCTGCGGCTCTCTCGTTCAATACAAAAAAACCATTGAGCCTCTTACATAAATCCATAGTAGGTAGAAGTCCTATAGGAAAAATACGTAATTTAGAAAGAAGAAGAATGCATCGAATGGAGGTAAACAAAATATACCAAAACAAAAAAAACGGGTATTTGAAAATAAAAACGTCTCTTCTGCTAACTACGGAATAGATTGCATGAAACCCGATATGACGAAAGAAATGCTGGAAGAAGCAAAGAGATTATTTCTGCAGATTTTAGAAAAAAAGAAACTCAAAGAAAAAAAATTGAACAAGAGTGTATTTTGCCGGAGTTAGTTGATCCGCGACTCCCAAGAAAAATGCAGATCAGAGATCCGAATTACATTATCCATAATATAAACCTAAAAAGAAAAAAAAATGAATGTAAAGAAAACGTACACAAAGAAAATAAAAATACCAAACGAAAACGAAATAAAGAGAACAGCCGAGAAGAAAATGATATAGAAAAAACTGATTTGCAAGAAACAACTACTGCGATTGGTGATACTGTAACTTCTCCACCTATCAGGTCAGCAATCCCTAAACCAATTATATGTGAAGAAGAAAATGATATACAAATAACAGAAAAATATGATTTGCAAAAAAATGCAATTGTGATTGGTGATATTATAACTTCTCCACCTATCATGTCAGCAGTCACTAATCCATTTATATGTGAAAAAGAAATATGTGAAAGTGATGATGAACCAGAACCAAAAAGAGTATGTTTTAGACGTTTAAACTTTTCGGAATTTTAATAAAAAATATTTTTACATTAAGTACACAAATTACTTTTGTTTTTCTTGGAATTAAACCTTCCCTTCATTTGTAAATAATATATAATACATAGGCCATAGAGTATACCCGTGCAAAGCCGGGGCGGACCGCTAGTCACACTATCACATCGCATCACACTAATATTATAAATGCGAAAGTTTGGATGGATGTATGGATTTGTATTTTATTACTTTTTCATGCCAAATCTACTGAACGTATCGGGCTGAACGGAACTGATTTTGCAAATAGGTAGTCCTAGGTTTAGAATCAAACATAGGCTATTTTTATCCCGGAAGAACGCGTGCGAAGCCGCGGGCAAAAGCTAGTACCTAATAAAGTAACATCATAGGCACGGTAATGTTATCTCGTGAAAAAAGTTGTAGGTTTCCTAGGCTGGGCTATTTATTTATGTAGGTAGGTACTTAGCTACTTACTATATTATTACGTATGTAATATTATATAATTATTTATTTATTATTTATATATTTGGCAATGGTAGGTAGGTATTTATGAGGGGAATAAATGGTAGCACACAAAATGTATTTTATTGAACACTTCTATTCATTTCGTTATCCACAAATTGAATAAAAAATATATTTACAATCAAAAAATAGAAAGAAATTCAAGTAGGCAGAAATACTGTAAGCCGGCAGCCCTATCGTGTTTTAGGTACCGCGCGGCTGCAAATGGTTGGATTATTATATTACCGTGTCATGCGCTGCGCGTTCGTAATTTTTGTCAGGGGAGGTGTGGAGCCTGCGCGGGGTATTTTCCTTGGTAACGCCCACTCGAGCAAGGTCATTTGCGTATATCCAGCTCTTAACACAAATGCATTTTTTCGATACGTCACTACACACACACACACTACAAAATTATCAAACACCAGCATAAACTATACTCACACAAGTATAAACACACACATAGACAACCTGTCCGTGAAAGAGATGACGTCAGCTCGAAGTAAACATTGATAGTGCGAGGAACACATCGATAATAAATAATAAACTTATCGATATTTTGTGGTGAAACAGAGAATAAAAAAACAACTTTTATAAAATAGTTTATTGTAAAAATTATGTAAGCGTTACAGTTATTGCAGTTTTATCGCGCGCATTGGCAAAATGTTTATTAATTATTTTTAGAAACAATATTGATTCTTAAAATGAATAAGTTTTGTGTATATGTACCTAATACATTTCTTAGGGTCAGTCTTTTTAGACAAGTAACTTATTTTAATGTTACTTTTGTATGATATTCTATTATATATGATTTTTGTGTATACTTTTGTATGGCCGTTTTCGCAAGTTCAATATTATGCATAACAAAATCATTATCAAAGTAGTGACTTTCGATGTTTCTGAATAGTTGTCTACCAACATAATGTTGTAACACTTTATTTGTAACCCATTGGGGCGTACAAGAGCGGCTAACTTTTTTGTCATGAGACTCTTTAGGGCTCAGAGGGCTCTGAATTTTAATAAAAAATGAAACACTGATTTTAACTGTATGACAACCTTTATTAAGAGATTCTTACTAGCTATATACAATATCGCTTCTTCCTAATGTTATTACAAGAATAAGTGCAAAGAATTTAAACAGTCAATCACAACGCGCCCTGCGGCATATGTATGACGATCCTGCGACAGAGACGTTTCGCGGGAGCAGGATGGCACTAGCATAAATATAGCGCGTTCCAAGTACGATCTTAGCCTCCTCCGTCGACCGAGACACGTTCTCGGAGACCCGGATGACGAAATCACCTCCGCTAATGCGGAAGGTGAGTCATCTATATCAGACAGAGCAAACACTTCACAGAAACACCGACCTCGCCGGCGAGGTCGACGAGTCCCTTCAGTCGCCGCCTATACGAGGTACAGACATGTACCCGGGCGTTTCTCTCTTATCCCCACCCCGGCAACAGCCCAAGCCGAGGCTCGTACCTAAGTGGTGCCCTTGCGTTAGTTGCCAAAAAAACTTACTGGGCTGAGCGCCATCTGCGCTCGCCAAAAGTTCGGTTAAGCTGTCACGGCCTCAGAGGCCAACAGCGAGATTAGTCCATTCGAAAAAAAAAAAAAAATACGATCTTAGCTTCGGCGGCGCCGGCCTACGCTGCGGACGTCCGTTTGTGCGTGCGCTCCCTGTTCCCACAAGACAAGTGCTTCCGGATTTCCACTTCGCTAAGACGACATAAATCAATAACTTCCTTCGATGCGTACATTAGACTACCTCTACTTTTTTGGTACGTTATACTTTTTTTATTAGGCTCTCCACATACGCCCTTTACGCATGTACAGCATTTAATTCTTTCAATAGTGGAAAATACTACGTATCCCGCTATGTATTCCACAACCTTTTCTCCAAAAGGGGATAAGTATGTTTCGATCTCTATTTCTAAAATTATATCACTTTTTTCCAAGGTATCGAGAGCGAGGGACGTTGCTGTTTCTTTATGTCTGAAAAATAAATGATAAAAATAACATACTTTATAATGTTTACATCGACAAAAATTGTTTTTGTGCTGTCCCATCACTAGCTTTCCTAGTACAGTGTTGCCAGAGTAGCAAATTAAAAGTGGCCTGTTTACGGAACAAGTGAAGATCATAAAATGCTAATAATTAATAAAGTACAAACTTAAACATACTATATTTATAGCATTAAATAAAAATATATGTTGAAAATAAAAGAACAAATGAATTTGCTAACACACACAAAAATGGCACCACGGAAGACCAGCGCTATAAATATGCTACTATAGCACAATGCTGAGTGGGGACCGTTTTTGCTCACAAATTTGCTCTTCAATATAAACTCATTTATCTAAGCTGTAATGTACACTCGTGAAGCAAAATAAACGTTTTTCTATTCTATTCTAATTCATCGTTAATTCAATCAGCATCTACAATTATATTTCACGTTATTTATGGTTAGTACCATTTCTTTATTGCATAAATTATGTTAATATTAACGAATGTGAAAAAGAACTTTTAATTAAATATTTATACAGGCAACTTTAAAAATTGCCCTAAAGTAGACCTACTACCATTAAGTGGCAACACTTTTAGATTGACATTATTTTTTAGTTTTTTGCAAATTTAATGTACTATTTGATAATATTTAAACGTAATAATACTTACAGATGAAAAATAATGTTATCCTTTTATACACTAGATGTTTTTGATCTTTTGTTACACGAAAACACGTTACAATTCGGCATTTTCAGCTCACGTCGTTCCGCACTCATTGTGATCCGCTGAATGGCGCGGGGCGCGCGGCAACTAGTTTTATATAACCGGTATGACCGGCGGTCTTGTACCTTTGGCAGAGGGGAACGCCTGTCAATGGCGCCTCCGGTTGGTTTAATGCTCTAAGACCTTAGCCCATTTCGGGCTAGATCTAGCTCTTTTTTAGCGTTGAACCACATTTTTCACTATTTAGCCCGAAACGGGCAATCTAGCCCTTTTTTGACGTTAAAATGTCAGACAGAGATTGACAGCGAATGGACCCGCGTAATACAGTGTGGCGGACTGTCAGGCAGTTTCCTACCGGCTTCCTGAAGCTTCCGGCGCATACACAAAGAAACTAACGCCGTGATAAGCCGGGAGATGGTGTCACAAAATGTCAGGTCATTTGTACCAATATGGCGACCCTTCAGGGGTTTAATTACGTTATGACAAAAAGGAAAATGATGGTCATAAGGCTGGTACCAGCGGCCCAAATGTGCGGGCGTTAATCGAACGTGTCGGATAAATTACGAAAGTTGAACGACTTGTTCCACAAAACGTATTGTATTTTGCGATAGTCGATAAAAAAGAAGTAGGCGGCAGCGTAATGCCATACTTCTCGGGTGTTACTTACACCCCGACGTACCGACGAGAAAAAATATAAATTTTTAAAAAACAATTCAACTATTTGTACCCGGCTAATTTTTGCACGGCTTATCATCGTCGAGTAGCTATTCACGAAAATCACCATGCCATACTTTTCCGACGGTTCCAAATGGCCGCCAAACCGCCGCAAAGTTTTTTGTGTATTTTGTTTCTTGTAGTTGGTGTCTGAATTAATCTTAGGGGTAATTGATTCACAAACTAGAAGGAAAAAACATTATACAACGATTCTTCCGATGATGATTTTGAAGGGTGGGCTTTAGAAACGGGCTGCACGAATTTGTGGTTTCTGAGCATTGGGTTATATAAGGGTTGCTTTTCTCTACCCCTTGGTACTATTTTTTCCGCAAGGAATCGTGAACTTTATTTATTGACTTTTATGTCTGATCTTTCAATAAATGTTCTAATGCTTTTTTAACCCTTGCTAACTCCATTTTTAAAACCTGATTTAGGAAAATCTAGCTCTTTTTAGCTTCATAATAGCCCCTTTTTAAAAAAATAAGGTGACTACGCTGGTATCCACGCATGTGTATAGTACGTTCAGCGTTATTTTGCCTCTGGCTGTCATGTTGGCTAATCTGAGCTCTGTGTTGCCGCTTAAGGCTTTGAAGATACCCAGTATGAAACTGCGAAATATTTTCGTAGTTAAATTTCTCAATTAAAGTAAGTTTGGATGTTAGAATGTAAGTTTGTAATCTTTAGAACTACTAAACCAATTTTGATGTGATTTGGTATGTGGGTTTCTTTTTATCCCATCATTCACAAGTACGGGATCAGCGGGTAAAACTGCAGGGCGCCGGCCCCGATAGTTAGGTAAAATAATTAGGATAGGTATTTGAATTAGTATTGTGTACCTCAAGTTTGCATTTATCTATAAACATAGGTAATAAACGACTAAATTAAAACAACATTTTTATAGGTTTTATTTATTTTGAATAAGAGTGATCTAAGCGGGTCGACCTCCATTGAAGTTAATTTCATTTTTTAATTCAGCCAAAAGCTTGCCCAAAGTAGGCACCTCCTTTCTGACTACGTACATTTGATGAATTTTAGTTCTGATTGCACATAGGTCAAAATCATCTAACTGAATTTTATTCGATTGGCAGCGTTTTTTCCTGGGAGTAGATATTTTCTTAGACGTGGATGCAGCAACCTCACACTCTTTGGTAATAGTGGTGACGGTTCTCTCAGAAACGCCTGAAATACACAACAACGTTACATTACTTACATGCATATGTAGGTACATTTTTTAAATTTATCTTTTTATTAAAAAATACATAATGTAACAAAGGTTTGTATTAAAGAAAAAAAATCGATCGGAACTTGCTTAGGTGAAACCGCAGGGCGCAGCTAGTATATACAATAACAATCAAATACTATGTTTTTATAACAAATATCTAATATCTGAATAATACATATGTATACATATGTATGTACGGAATGTATTATACAATTAAAACATCGTGCCTACATACAAACAATAATCTATTAGCAAAACAAATAACTTTCGATCCTTAAATAACGGGAAACTATGAATAGCAGGTAACACTAATTTACTTACCAGTCATGGCGGCTACACGTTGACGAACATGTTCAAATGGTATTATTGGTCCTCCATTAGCTTTTTCCCGTTCACAAAAATTACGAACTGAGGATACAATTTTTCTGCCACTACTTTGAATCTTTTTTGGCATGATTAACACGTTTAAAATTATTATTTTTTAAAGAAAAACGCATGGAACTTCACACTACGATAGTTGACTTCCTAGCAAAAATGGCGGGTAATGCCAACCTAACAGAAACAGCTGTCAGAGGCAAAATAACGCTGAACGCACTGTACATGCTTAGTATAAGCAGCATCAATACAGTCTTTAATTTGATCGAGTTTGACGAAACGCACATGCAGGGCCGTGCATAGGCTCACACACCACCACACGTCTTTCCATTTTTTGACAGTATCGACAGATCTTTGCATGCATTGCATCCAATTGTCAAAGTCATAATAAAATGCCAGCCAGCCAATCGTCAAATTCGTCAATGACGATTCGTCATCAATTGTGGCAACAGTGATATCGTACGTGAATTCTCCACAAATAACTTTTATTTTAGTTAGTAATCTTAGACAGTATTTATAACTAGAGATTATGAGTTAGCGTAAAAATGTTACTACATTTCCATTTATTCCTCATCATCTGTCTGTCATGGCAGTTCTCCGGAGTGTCTGCACACGATCATCTACTAGAAGGTATTTACTGTGGAAAAGAGAATTGTTACGAGGTTCTTGGAGTTACAAGAGATGCTGCGAAAATCGATATCGCCAGAAGCTACAGGCAACTCGCCAAAAAGTTCCACCCTGACATGCACAGAGGCGTCGAAGAGAAGAAGGTGGCTGAAGAAAAATTCAAAGAGATCGCGACAGCTTACGAGATATTGAGAGATGATGAAGAGAGATCTGATTACGATTACATGTTGGATAACCCTCAGGAGTACTATGCTCACTACTACCGGTATTATCGGCGGCGCATGGCGCCGAAAGTGGACGTTCGAATCGTCGTGGCAGTGACCATCACTATCATATCGGTGATGCAGTACTACAGCGCATGGTCCAAATATGACACCGCTATTAAATACTTCATGACAGTGCCAAAGTATAGGAATAAAGCCTTAGAAATAGCCAAAGCGGAAACAAAAGAATCAAATTCTAAAAAGGGTCCCAAGAAAAGTAAAGCAGAACAGAAGGAAGAGCAAGATAGAATCATTAGAAGAGTTATTGAGGAGAACATGGACATAAAAGGAGCATATGCAAAGCCAGAAATAGTGGATATTCTCTGGATACAACTCATTATTCTGCCATACACAATAGCATGTTACATTTACTGGTTCGCCAGATGGATTTGGAAGTTTACAATTTTAAAACATCCCTATGGTGAGGAGGAAAAATTGTACTTGATTAGGAAGTACATGAAGCTGGGACATCACCAGTTCAATGCCTTAGAAGAAGAGGAGCGACAGGAGTATCTTGAAGATGAGTTGTGGATAAAAGAAAACTTCACAGCTTGGAAAGAGATAAAAGACGAAGAAGCCAAGAAGGCTCTTGCAGATAACAACAAATATAAACAGTACAGAAGGTATATCAAACAACACGGTGTCGGCAGAATGACATTTGATGATTCATGATTGTTATTTGATGTTAAAGTCCTATACTTATTTATTAAAAATTATTTAATCTAAGACCAGTTTCGTTCAGAACTTGCATTTCTTAGTTCGTTTAACTTTTCTATGTACTTTTGTTAATGCATAAAAATAAAACAATTTTTATACACAATTTGTTACTTTATTGTTGAATATATCTAATTGTTTCAACGTTACTAAGATGTTCAATTACAAATATAGTTATCATGTAGTACAACATAGCGTTCACATCAATCAATCACAAATGGCATGAAGGCATACTAACTTCAATCACTCAGTGCTCTGCACACAACACACAAAGGCAAGTAAGTAACAACTTTTTACAAAATAAAATGCATTAAACCTAAACAAATCTCTTCAACTTCAAGAAATATTGTCATACAACAATTTGAGATCTAAATAATAATTTGACAAAAATTACATTTATGTATTTAACTTGCATTGGCAGTGCATTTCTTGATATGAGTCAGATTAACATAAATTTTATTTATTAACAGCAAAAAAAATATTAGTCGAAAGGAATGTAAATTTTTTTATTTTACATACGTCAGACACGTCATCAAGAACATGCTACCTACTTGTCTGCAACATACAAGTACATACGTAGGTACAATCAGCAACATATGTTGATAAACAAATTAAGTATAGTATATATAAGGTTCCTTACATAACATCAAAAGCATCCAGTTATTTCGATTTAAAAATAACAAAATGTTAATAAATTTTTCTTGTTGTCTCTGGAGATAAAGTACCTAATCACCCATGTATTATGAAGTTTCTCCAATTTCTTATCACAAATACCCACGAGGCTGTAACTTCTAGGTAGTACAAACAATCTTTAGCATAAATAAAAAGAAGTAAAGTTTGTAGGGGGTATTCTAAAAAACTTTTGAAACAATGAGGGCTTTTAATTTTTGATTTAAAAAAAAACTAGTTCTAACTAGCGTAATAGATGGCGCTGTCTGAAGATGTACTGCCAAAATTATGGTTTTTATGGCAAAATCACTAGAAAGACAATATCAAAATGTGTCTAAAACAATCTCATTTCGTCAGATAAACAAACATAAATATTTCTTTTTATAATTCAAGCTCATCGGAAAAGAATATTAACACGGCAATTGACATTGACAATTCACTCCCCTTTGTTTAATCAGAGCATGACAGACAACGCCATCTGTTAGCAGTAATAAAAACATGGCCGTGAAAACCCCTCATTTTGAAAATTAGTTCACTGATGGTAAGCTACACTACCTCTTCAGTGCTCTAGGTTTTTTTTTATAAAAATCCGTGCAAAGCCTGTGCGAGTCGGCTAGTCGGAAATTAATAAATTCCTCAATGATGTTTGTATCATATCATAAGTAATCAATTAATTAAAGCACTCTTTCAAAACAATTTTTAAACTAAATAGAGGTACCTACTGTCACAAATACAGCATTGTTGAATATATTCTGTTAAAAAGATAAAACGAACCTCTAAGTCAAACTAACATTTTAAAAAAGTAATTTACGGTAGGGTTGTTTCAAATTAAAAATAAAATTTAAATGATTCGTTGTCTGCAGTTTGCTATATAATTGTAACATTTGGTTTTATTAATTTTGGAATTATCGCATTCGGTCCTATTTCTCCTTCAATAGTTATGTTACCTTATCACGTTTCGAACTTTCAAACATTCTTGCATAACAATTATAGCTCGATATTGCAGACAAGCAGCAAATAGAATCGAAATCGTTGGACCAAAACGTGGGCTACGAAATGACAAAATTAACAATGGCTCTACCAGACACACTTTCACTCTTGCGAATTAGTTGCGAACTGCATCTTTTTGCAGTCGTTTGTTAGTAATAATAAATGCTTTTTTATTTTTTTATAATTTTAATTATATCACCATTTTCAATATTAAATCAACATCATCATCAAATCTATAAAGATTATTTAAGAAAGCGTCAGGTTGTATATGACAAGCACTTCCTTTCGTGGCTAAAAGGGCCTCTTTCGTGGCTAAAAGGGTATCTTTCGTAGCTAAAAAGGCCTATCAGATCAAGAAAACATAAAGTCCGGTTGCTAAGATAATTTCAGTGTGTGAAATAAAAAAAGTTTTAGCAGCGGCCGATACATACTGTGAATAATATAGTTAAACAATACGTACAGATAGCTTGACTTAAGACTTGAAAACCCGCCAATTGACAAACAAAAAAAAAGCATGTGTGCAATTCACACGTGGAAGAAATGAAACCTTAAAAAATTTTGGTTTCAAGATAATGAGAAGAATGTAACATTTCGGGAAGATGATAATTGTAGGTTTTAATAATGATCATAGTGATGCAAAGTTAAATTATTATTACCACGAGTGGAGGGAGTACGAAGCAAAGCACAAAGAGAACCACGAACATAAGAAACACTGTGTAATGCTTCCTATCTCATTTTTTCCCACGTTAAATCTTATGAATTTATGTGTCTGTCTCTTTTTCGTTTCATTGAATTTCAAATCACAACGATGCTTAAAGAGGTTTTCACTTTAAAAAATAATGCTGGACATTTCACGTAGCTCTATCTAGCCCCAAACTAACCAAAGCCTGTATGGGAATCAGCTTTTGAACTGATATACTTTTTTTTGTTATCACGTAGGTACTAATTTTTATATAGAGAAACACCCAGACCCGGACCAAATATCAGTATATTATCATCATACAAACATTTGTTCCGCGGCGGGAATCGAACCCGCAATCTGCGTCTCAGCTGGCTATTCGCCCACTGCGCCACGGGGGTCTTCATAATTTTAATTTGTCTGCAAACTGAATATTGAAAATGGGCGATAAAGGATGCTTATCAGATATTGGTGTTTTCGTTGATAAATTTACAGTGCTCTTAGGGGAACATGAACATTTGTACCTACCTACTTAAATTTACATTAGTCAATTCATCACTGCCTACCCTTTACGGTCCAAAGCGTGAAACAATATTTTAATAATATGAATAACTAGTGGCTCGTCCCGGCTTCGCTCGGGTGTATATATTTTAAACATTTTTTTACACCTTGTGTTATGATTTTATATTTTACTAGCTGTTGCCCGCGACTTCGTACGCGTTACACTCCTAAATGTGTAGCTAATCTAGAAATAAAGCTAAATTCACTGTTGCAACTTGACTTGACACCCCATTTTTATACCATAGGAACTGATTTATGGGATAAAAAATAGCCTATGTGGCAATCCAGGTTTATAATCTACGTATATACTAAATTTCATCAAAATCGGTTAGGCCGTTGCGACGTGATTGAGTAACAAACAAACATCAAAACTTTCACATTTATAATATTAGTATGTTGAAATAAGGGGCCATCAAATTTACCGATTTAGGCAACTTTGCTTTTGAGCCTGGATCAGTATCTCTTCATCTGACTGTACCTAGCTTTGTAAGGAAAATATAATTTACTTTTCTATTACTGTTCTGTGTAATCAGTTGTTATTCAATAAACGCTACGTACTATGTTTGTTTAAGAAGTAGACTTTTTAAATACCAGTCTATTAAATACAATAAATATTAATTATACCTTTGCTCGTGTTTTAATATAATTCCTTTGAAAAATCAGTCGGTTATATATTAAGTAAAATAACGAAGTAGAAAAGATAACGAATATGCTGATTATTTTGCAACAGGGCATCCAAAAAGTTATTAGTTTGTTCCCCCCACTAAGACCCGTATTCTAAAACAATGCTCAATCATGAATCTAGACCAGGGGCGACTTGCGCTACGATGCTTAAATGTGAGTGGCTAAACATGATTTAGAGAGTTGTCAAATCATACAAATACGTCAAACTTAAACATGTTCAGTCGCTAAATGCGTTTAAGGATCGTTGTGCAAGCCGGCCTAGGTAACTAAGGTATAATTTAAATTTGGCATTCGGGCCATGACCTCCGTAAACAGATGGCCGATTGTTTTATCGGTTGTTTAAGAAGAATAAGTGTGTATTAGCTTGTATTAGAGCTCGATATAAATATTAAACATAAACGCTAAGAGTTTAGTCTGTACTGTAGTCAGCGGGGATCATACATTCGGACTGTGGGACGAATCAACTAATCGCTTTTTGGGTTAGGAACAACTCGGATCATTGGGTCGACTTTACAAATAATAATCTTGATACTTCGCTGTGTTAAATATAGGCATATATTTAAATATTAGATGTTTGTGACTGCACCATTAATTGTTCGATTTTGGGTAACATTTGCTAAATTCTAATAAAATACAATTTTTCTTTGTGACGTACGAAACTTATTTTGCTTCTATCTAAATAATATTTAGAACTAACCTTGCTAATAAACGGCTGATAACTTACCAGAGAAAATAAATTTAATTGAAGTTAGGTAATAAAACATATTATTTTTAGGTTAAGGTACCAGCCTATTTATTAGCAAGTAAGACAAGCTCTAAATGTTGATTCACATTAATAAATGTAACTCGGCCTTTAGCAACTTCAGTCTACTCCGCAAGTTTCAGATTCAACAGTTTAAGATCATATCAGGTACTTGTGGTTCTTTTAGGTCCCTATTCTAGAACCAAACGCGAAACTAAACTGAGAATCAGGCATAGATTTTTTGTTTTTTCATTGAGTACCGACAAAAAGTCTACGCTTAAGTCTCATTCACGCTTGAGAATTATATTCTAGTGGGCCTTATAGAAACTTGCCGAGTTTGACAGATTTTTACAATATTATGACATTTACTAACACCATGTATTATTACCGCTCTCGCACTCCCACATTTACATTATTTTGTACACACAAATTCCAATTACATTACTCTAACCTCTTATTTATTTTCATTTTTAACATTTTCTTCGATTTTGGTAGACATAACGTCATTTTCTAATTTATAAACTGCATCATAACATTATATATCTACTTTTTCACGGTTCACCCACCCATTAAAGTGTACACAAAATAACTAATCTAAATTTGACCCTAGCCTAGGTATTTAGAGGTTTCCAAACTCTAGCAATAAGTACTTCTTTATACAATTTTGTGCAGGCTTTTATTTACAAAATGTTCCTTTACCATTAGAAAAATAACGTTTTATCATTACAAATTGTACGAATTAAAAAAAAACAAATCACAAGTGCGGTAAATAAAAACAGTTTAAATAACATACATAACTTTATAGTAACTCTGATATCAATATAATTATGAAGAAAGTTAATTCACTTGGGCATTTTCAGTCTACTATTTCTTATTCACACTTTCTAAACACAACTTTCCGTTTTAACAACAAAGTCCATTTTACAAGTCCTTTAAATTCAACGGCGCGACACAAACAAACAGGCGACTTAACTTTATAAGAATTAGAAAACACACACACATTCAGGAACTGGCTGAAATGCCTGCATTTAATTTTTTTCTTAATCACAAAATATGACTAGGCTTAAGCGTGATCGCCATAGAAAACTTCTTCAGGACTTTTTTACCAACTCGTCCCACTTTGTAATGTCGAGGCCCAACTCGTCCCGTTTCGTAAAAATGAAAACAAAAGTTACCAAGTTCCAACTCGTCCCATTTTGTAACGGGCCTCTTATTAGAGATGTTTAAAAAAGAACCTAGTCCTTGGTTCGTCATAACATGCACTCATCAGGCGTATTGTTCGATATAAGGCTGCGTACACGCTAGCGTCTGGCACGCTTGCCGCGCGGCGGCGGCCGCACGGCAACGTGCAGTGCCCGTCCTCAAACTTGCGTTTCGTGATCTGCCTCTTCTATCCGACCAAGTCGCCACGCGTTCGGATCAGTCGCTAAATCATAAAGAATAATTTGATTAGTATGACTTTAACATAACATGTGTTTTAAGATATTCATTATGGTTCAACCGGTTTGCATTTCCATTAAGAACGGCTTTAGTGAAATCTCAGTAGATTTGAAGCAGTGAATAAACTTATTTCATAAAGACCTTCACTAGTCAACATTCACACAAGCAAAACATGTTGGTTTCGTCTTTATACGTGCACGTGTCGTTGACCGCCAGTGTGTACCATTTATTATAGTAAATTTGTTATGTATTTTGTCACAAATAAAAGCATGTATCTGCAAAGCAAAACAACAGCAGTTGTGTGGATGTCACTTAGTAAAATCAAATACAATGCAAATAATGTCTGAGTGAGTCCATGAAAAATAAGAAACTTGAACAAAATCATAAATTTATTTGCTCTTTCTTATGATCACATGCATAGCTTGATTTGTATATTTTTCGTAAAAAGCAACACAACACAGTTTTTTCTTATAGCGGTCTGTCTGTCTACTAAAGCAATGCATGGAAGGCGAGTACATTTTTTGTGTCGCATAATCGCATACCTTTAGTAAACATTCTTCAATGGATTTTCTTGTACGACTAGCTATGACAAATGGATAAACTCAATACACCGTTCATTAAAAAGTGATAACAACAAAAGAAATCGACGATTTTAGATACTATAATGGTGCGTTAAGATAAATAATAAACAAATTCTAGAATAATTAGTAAACAATATTAATTTTGAAAGTGGCATCAAATTGTGGTCTTAGCTAATCGCACAAAACATCATGTGAGTTGTGAGAGGGTGAAATAAAAAAATGAAAACAAAATAATTACCTCATACAGTTGATCTTCCAAACATGCTTATAGGATTTAGGACTCAGGGACAGGATAATGGGACTTGTTATTGTTTATAAAGCTTCCATACACAAACTAGTCTACATAAAACTTAAATTATAATACTCAAGGGGTAACAAATATAATATTAAAGCACATTTAAAGTAGCCACGATTAGTATCCGCCGTAATGTTTAATAATGTAAAGCTGCCCTAATTTTAAGTTTAATTATCTTAAGATTGTACTTTAAATTTAAACTTAAAGTAAACCACAGTTATCATAAAAGCGACTTACTATAATAATTCAAAAAAGGTTATAATCACATGCATTTCGAACTAAATTTAACATTGAGATACAACAGCAAAGGACTAGTTTAATACTTATTATTTGTTATTAAAACCTTATTATTGTTTAAAAAACCCCAGGCAATATAGGTATTTAATACGATGTACATAACTACGATTTTAGTTGCACAATCTCCTTAATTCGGAAACACCAACGTTGCCAAGGCGTCTAACATATGGTAGTACTGTAACATGATGCAATAGATAATTTTAATATTACTTTTATATCTAAGACACATATTTTTAAATATACGTACATCTGTTAAAAATTTGTTTATCATAATAAAATATGTGAGTCAATATTATTATAATACGTAAGAAATGTAATGTGTTTAGATTTATTTAAATACATAGGTATACAACAACTGAAGATAAAATTCATGAATTCAACCCAATGCAAACATAAATAATTGTATAGTTTGTTTCAAAGCCGCCCACTATCAGCAAGAGCTTAAGCAAAAGCAAGGTATAGAACTATTTACTTATCTGGGATATGATTCAAAAGCGAATGATCAGAGATAAATACTGACTTTAAAGATATCGCTAATAGTGGGAGACTGAACCCGAAACAAACTACTCGTAACATGCAAAATTTAACGATATTTTTGCTTGAATCCATGAATCCATCACTAATGTGACCAGCTCCACAATGTGTAGGATGAAGGAATTGGAAACAGTTCACAGTACTCTGTCCAAAACAACTACTGGTTTCTCCCATTCTTTTTCCGAAGGTTTTATTTTCATGTCTCGAAAGTGTTCGGTGAATATTTAACATTTTCGTGATCAACCCTTAACTTTCATGGCATTCCATCGTAACATAATTAGTGGCACGTCTTTATGTCAATATAAATAGTGTTTTGAGGCGTTTGCAGTTGAAAGCCGCCTAGAGGGCAACTTGCGAAATGTGTCCTGTCGGACACAGCTACTACGTTATAGCGTGTTCTGCATGGCACCTATCATTTATAATAAGATACCTATAGTTGTTAGCAGATTGTCAAATTTACACATATTCAAGAATAAACTTAATGACATATTAGTTAAGATAGCATATTATGATGTTAATGAGTTTTTAGGTGACCAAAATATGATATAATTTTCACATTACAGTAACATGAATTCTAATATAAATCATAATTACTATTTTTGACATTTTATTATCCTAATTATTATTTTTTGACATTTTGTTTTTCTGAATTTAAGTAATTATGTAATTTTTAATGTTTTTTGGATTTGCATGTTGTTGTACCTAGATTTACAAGGAATAAATGAATTGAAGTATATAAGTCTGGCTTATGTCGTTACGTTGTATGCAAAAAATAGTGTTTATGAAACAGAGTACTATGAATGTTTTGAGATAGGAATGGGTAATGGCAGCGGCGCAGGTCAGGCGTGTGAAGCGGGCGCGGCGCGGAGCAGCGGCGCCTGTTCGTCTGCCGCCACAACACACACGTCAACGACACGACACAGCAACGACACGTTAGACTATTCGTCCCTTTTTTATAAAACAATTGCATATAATCATAGTTTAGTTAGTTAATCAAATCTTATCTGTCCTAAAGCCGGTGCAAACAATAGATTCAATGTGTGTTTGCTCTAGAAACAGGGACATTATGACAAAACTTGCCAATTTTTACGAATGATCATAGTGCATAATAACTACACCAATTAGTGAAAAAATCTAATACGTGGGACGAGATTAATACAATGATTCAACTCGTCCCATTTATTGAATTTTTCATCTACGAGATACAAATGGGTAGGTATTAAGACAAGCAAGCAAAATAATATTAGAAAGGGATAAATAGTCTAACGATATAATTATAATATTCTACATATCAAAAGGTTATATACTCAGTGTGTTGCTTTGAGTTAGGTAAGTGGCCTTAAAACTGAGGAAATTATTTAAATTAATAAATTAAAATCAAATTAATTAACCCAAACAAATCCAAACCAACATACTAAGTAATACTAATAAAACGCTTAATGATTAGTATCGCATACAACATCGAGTTTTGCTTCATGAATGTTGTTATTTTTGAGTTGATAAGGAAAATGCTCTTTAAACTAACATAATTATCTACTTTTTATTTATAATACTGTTAAAAATGATGACAAAACTAAATTCAATAACATGCTTTCAATACAAATTACCTTTAAAAATATTAACAGTTATTCGACTTTTTGGATTACCGATGGTCCAATTCTCTCCCGAATCTTTTCGTCCTCTCAAAATATCAGTAATATTGTTTACATATAATCGAATTGTCTTTACATTACAATACCACCCCAGGCAAAGTAAATACATGCCTATGTTGAGTTGGATATCGGTGCAGTGCAAGTAAACTGAAAATCTACCAAAAATGGCTTTATAAAATGCTTTAAATATGGCATTTTAGAAGCCTTGTAAGCTGAAATAACTATTATCTTGGGCGACCTGATGTAATATTTCACAATCACAAGTCATGACAAAACCTATTTTTCCCACGATCTATTTTTCAACGCAAATTAGGGGTATTACGAATGTGACGCCTATGTCAATCTGTTAAGCAGTTTGCAGTTTTTTTAATAGAAAGAAGTTTAACGGATTGATTCTTAGCTATGTCAGTTTAACGTGACTTTACGGGTTTTTATACAAAGCTTATGAATTAGGCTGTACAATTCCAGCGTCTTAGGCCTTAGCGTGTTCAAGTATTACGTAACCCAATTTAAGAAGATTTTTGACCCTCCCCTCCTATGTAACACCCCCCCCCCCGCCCTTTCCAAGTGACCATTTTAACCTAAAAGTCACCATTATGTTGCGCAAAGTACTGGAAAGTCGCTAAAATACCTTCGTTATTGTTTTTATCGTGTGTGCGGTAATAACAAATAAACCAAAAAAATATTTACTTAAAAAAAACAATGTTACGTAATGTATTGTTCGAACCCTCCTCTCGCCCCTGTAACACATCGTAACGTTTTACAAGAATCCCCTCCCCAAAAATTGCATTACGTAATACTTAAACTCCCCCTTACAAGGTGCTCCCATCCCGTCGTCGAGATTTTACCACCGCACTTCTCGACAACGGAATAATGCTCATCCACATATCGTCGACAAGTGGTTATCGCGCACCACACGCTTCACGCGATCTTTTCTACCCCATACTTGCAAGTTGTGGAATAGGCTACCATCTGGGGTTTTCCCTTTAGGCTACGACATGGTACGCTTCAACCCCGGGTGTTGCCGGTGTCGAAGGCGACGGTGACCGCTTACCATCAGGTGGGCCGTAAAACTGTTTCCCCACAAATAACATTAAAACAAGAAAAAGTAAACTCTGGTGAACTTTTTCCCAGCACTGGAGTTTCCTCAGTTTAAAGCTTCATCTTACCTTGCAATTGTCTGTTTAACAAAGCTGTGATGCCGGGTCCATCGCCAGCTTTCTTCACGACAAGCATAGGCTTGTCTTCGCCCTCCTCGTAGCTGTTGGGCAGGTGACCGTTGCTGACTGCCATCGTTTCGCTCACCTGAAAATGTTAGAATTGAATACTTTAAAATGCTATACTAACTTCTGCGGAGTTGTATGTTTGTTTGTCCGAGGATAACATTCGAAGCGTTGATCCGATCATCGTCAAATTTGATATACAAGGTTACAGGAAAAATCGTGCTAGATCCGTTAAGGGCGTGGAGTACCCATCATTTCTGACTTATTTCACTATGAAACACCCTACCCTAAACTTAACCCTTTTCGAGATATTCGACTTTTAATTTTTTTATTGAAAATTGCCGATTTTTAGGCTACTAAATTTATTTTTGTTTATTTTGTGTATCTTATTATTATTATTATTGCATTTTTACATGTGTAATAAGATGCTTTAGGACGTCAATCATTAAAATAGTGCATAAGTTAATTGAATAGACCGTAGTAGACAAGTGAAAGTTAAGAAATAAAAAAAAATATTAGAAAGTTTATTTTTCTCTAAGAGATATCTAAAAAAAATATTATGGCAATGGTTCGGCAGATGTTTTTTAAAATATCTACGTTGCATCAGCTATCTAACGAGGTATAACAATCTAGGGTTTGTATTACATTTCGTGGAAAAAAAGTAGTTGGGACGCAAGCTCGCAACGAATACATAACTCGCTACCCCGGTCGTCGAGTGCCGGATGTGGCCGTTTTTGACAGAGTCTATCGAAGACTTCGAGAAACTGGCTCTGTTTTGAGACAAAATACAGACATGGGAAGACCACGAATTGATGACGAAGAACAGGACAATGAGATAGTGCAACGCTTTCGAGCGGATCCGACTACTTCCAATAATATTGTTGCCCGTGATCTGGGACTTTCGCAATGGAGAGTGTGGTTTACAGTGCATACTGCTGGCCTATACCCGTACCATTACACGCCGGTACACGTTATTGAAGAAGGAGACCCCGCGAGAAGATTGGACTTTTGCAGATTTATGCTAAATGCTGACGTAGAAGACCCAGATTTTCTAAGAAATATCTTGTGGACGGATGAGTCCAAATTTGATAAAGATGGCATAACTATCACAACGCCCATTACTGGGCCCCAAAAGAGCTAAGGAATCCCAATAAGAAAAGAGTGAAGGGGTCCCAACGAAGATTCAGCGTGAATGTGTGGATGGGCATTATCTCCAATCATTTGATTGGACCTTACTTTCTCCCGGATAATCTAAATGGGGAAAGTTACGAAAATTTCCTGAGAGCAGACTTAAGTGATTTGCTGGATGATCTGCCACTCAACCTGATCAGGGACATGTGGTTCCAACACGATGGCTGCCCTGCCCATTTCAGGAGAAGTGTCAGAGACTGGCTGGACACAAATTATCCAAACAAATGGATAGGACGAGGTGGACCGTTGCCATGGCCAGCAAGAAGTCCGGACCTAACCCCCATGGATTTTCACGTGTGGGGGTGCATGAAAAGTCTTGTGTACAGCGAGCCGAATCCAGTTTCGTCTGTGGAAGACTTACGAGAAAGGATTGTGGATGCAGCCAATAAAATGAGGACCACGTTAACCACTGGAGTAGTAAAGACTGGTCTCCGTAGAAGGATGCGACAATGTATCAGAAATAGAGGCGGCCATGTTGAACATGAACTGTAGAATAAGAAAAAGTTGTGTGATAATCTTTAATAAATGACATTTCATGCTTACCTATTATTTTATTTTACTTTTTAGGGCTAAGTATAAATTTTCTTCTCCACTGTCGCCTATAAAACTAAATTTTTTTCAATGCATTTGAATAAAACCCTAGATTATTATACCTCGTTAGATAGCTGATGAAACGTAGATATTTTAAAAAACATCTGCCGAACAATTGCCATAATATTTTTTTTAGATATCCCTTAGAGAAAAATAAACTTTCTAATATTTTTTTTTATTTCTTAACTTTCACTTGTCTACTACGGTCTATTCAATTAACTTATGCACTATTTTCATGATAGACGTCCTAAAGCATCTTATTACACATGTAAAAATGCAATAATAATAATAATAATAAGATACACAAAATAAACAAAAATAAATTTAGTAGCCTAAAAATCGGCAATTTTCAATAAAAAAATTAAAAGTCGAATATCTCGAAAAGGGTTAAGTTTAGGGTAGGGTGTTTCATAGTGAAATAAGTCAGAAATGATGGGTACTCCACGCCCTTAACGGATCTAGCACGATTTTTCCTGTAACCCTGTATAGGGGGTGTTCTCAAACCATAAAAAAAAACTTCTCGAAAAAAAAACTACTAGTTATATTATCAAGTTTTAAATAAAATCGACTAAGGTGATTGAATGCGAGTTTGTATTAAAGCCGACAGACGCTGTTTTATGCCGAGCTCCTGGAGTATAGAGACATTAGTACGAAACTCGGTCCATGATATTCCAAGAAGCCTTCTCCACATTTCCAGAGCGTCTATCTTTTTCTTTTTAACTTCTCGCAGCGTCCACGTCTCCGCAGCGTACAGAAATATGGGGAAAATAAGAGTTCGAACGAGCCGGATCTTAGTGGATTTGGTGATATATCGGTTTCTCCATATTTTCCTCATCATATCCACTGCAGTTCTGGTTATTGCCATACGACGTTTGACTTCATCTATGCAACCACCATTGTTCGCAAGTAAAATTCCAAGGTATACGTAGGATTGGACCACTGTGCAGTTCGCGATCTGTGTCTCTTCTGGCGAGTTGTTATTACAGCGCTGCTGTAATGGCGCTAATGGCGCTGCTTAATTAACATAAATAAACGTATCGAACCCTTGGTGCGCGAGTCTTACTCGCACTTGACCGGTCTTTTCTTTTATTTGCAATAGTCAAGAGTTAGGCACTACCTCATCTGATCATGTGGTCGAAGGTGGAGTACACTTACCTAGAAGTATCCTACACTCGAAGACTCCGAGATTATACTGGTCTGAAAAGACCTTAGAAATCACCTTGACAGTTGTAATGTCTTACCTGCATAAGTTTATGAACGACATCCCGGCCTAAGATATGATCGAAGACAGATTGGAGAAAGGCATCAGACATAATCGACAGCTTCAGCTTATCTCGGTGCCAGACCAGCACGCGAGACTCTTCCATCGCCATTATCGACACCTGAAATTGAAAAAATATCTGTTAAAATCTATTTATCCGATTTGGTCCTAACGGAAGAGCAGCGTGGGTTTTTATTCTCGTATTACCCGCATTATGCTGAGTGAGAGTCCTTTTTGCAACTTATGACAGTAGATTGTTTAGTTTTAAGCTTTGTCTTTTTTTGTGTATTTACTGTGATGTTGCAAATAAATGTTTATTCTCTCCTATTTTATTTCTATTCTTCTATTACTAGACTACCTGACCGGGCTCGGCTTTGCAAGGATTTCAAAATACAAATCTGGATTTAATACAAAAATCCCAAAGAAAAAAGCACTTTCAGTTTTCTGGAATTCTCAAATTTACCGGGCAACTTTTCCAATTTGTATCCCCCTAAAAACCCAATTCGAACTATTACGAACATTAAAAAAAATGTTTAAACTGTCAAGCCATTCGCGAATGATGCGCTTACCCACGAACAACATTTAATTTTTATTTATATAGATGTTTATCGTTAGATCGTTATAAATAGTTAAACTTATCGAATAGTTGTAGATGAATAAGTTAAAGAAGCCATAAATAAAAGGATAACCTGATTTCTACTTGATTGATAAAATCCACTAACGATGCAGAATAGAAAGGGAAAATGGTTGGTCATATTATACGATACCGACAACTTTATTAAAAATAAACTATTCTAATGTGGTCAGCTGCTGAACATTATGGAGGTGAGACTATGCTCAGCAGTGGACGTCTATATACGCTGATATGATGATGAAGATTCTGAGGCGTAGAATTATGACATCACTCGAATTAATGATTCTCAAGTATCACAAGATCTAGGCACAGTAGGCACACACCAGTGTCCTAGGTCAATTATTTTAACTTCACAAACAATCCAGTCGCAAAAATAGTCCGACTACACACTAGGATTCTCTCTGTCAACATCAGTAAAACTGTGATATTGTATTACAGTAGGTACCCAAACATAATATGGACCAAAGCATATTATACTAGACCCTTAAAAAAATCGACCGCAAGTAGAATTTCAGGCATGTGAATCCAATATCCGGCTTAAAATAAAGAATGCAATACTATGCAGTCACGCCATGCCATATTTACGTTCCATGCGACACAGAATAAATAATAGCTTAGCAGAATAATAAATAGGCTGTATTTCAAATTTATTGGACAGTTTTTGTTTTAGTCTGCAGCATATTCAGGAGGTCATAGTCTACCTTAACCAGTAAAAGACTGATTTGTTTTGTGCTCCCTAAAATTGGTCATAATCCTTGTCTATCGCCAGATATTCTGTTCAGTTAGAATTCAGATTATACCGCTCTGCCAATATTCTATGCATGCAACACGAGATAACATATACCGTCGAGAGACTAATTGGTGCACTAGAATGGAAACCACGACCAGATGGCAAACATAATCAGACAACGATATATTTTCCCACTGGACCACTGCACTCGTTCAAGGTTTACATACATACATACACGTAAACCTATCAATTCATCCATAAAAAGTGTTGTACGGATATTATCCAGACAGCTACACTGCAAAACAACAACGTTGCAAAACAAGTAAAAACAACGCTGTTCATTTAGGCCATGTGTTCGAGTATGGAAATGAAGTCGGCACAGCGAGCGAAATCTCGGCTATATTGAATAATAACGCATAAAGGCGGGGTACGAGTGAACGAACCAGTCACTTATAATAAAGCCGAGACTTCACTAGACTCCACTAGAATAAGTAAAGACATTGCCGTGGGTCAAGGCGCGCTGCGACTTAAACCAAATGAGGTAGCCGCGTACGGTACGCGGCGAACCATTCAGTATAGGTAACATATACGAGGCAAGATGAATAACAAAAATGTATTGAAAGAATTAACTTTGCAAGTGAGAAACTGGCACGGGCGGCGGCTGGCTCCCTCGTTTATCACGTAGGTTGCTTAAACGGAGATGCATGAATTTTCCGCAGCTTGCGGCCAGCGGTCGAGGCTGCGCAAGAGGAGTCCCGGATTAAGGGTGCATATTGACTGAGAGCGTGTGTCGTTTGTTTGGGGTAAATACAGAATACTTATGAATACCTATGAATACTTATGAATACCTCTAGTGCTTGCAGAGAGAATTATTGTGCGCACTAATTGGTTATGAGAAAGCTCGATTGAAATTCGTTTTAAAACAGATCCATTCAATTTTGCATGAATAAAAGAAAAATTCAATTAAATAATTTAAACACACGTTCCTTACTTTCCTATTGTTTATTAGCATACTTCGACAGGTTTATATGAAAACAAAAGCTCCTTTATGATCCAATGTTGTGAAGTTTTCCCACTCTTTTTGAACTTCATGACCTTTTTATTCTCTATCCGTGCCTTTGGGTCATGTTGGGTCGAATCAAGGAAAAAGTACATTATTCGTTATTCGACCGACTTTTTCGGTGATTTGACCCAAAGACACATTTTATCACAAAGTCCCCAAAACAATGTGGTTATCTAGTCCTATCATGTATGAGAATTTACCAAATATAAAAATATATTTTCGTAACGACATCGTAGGGAACGCACTTAGGTATAAAACGCACAGGTTAAAGGAGGCTATCAAAATACATAGGTACCCTGGATGAGCATAGATATATTAGGTTGGGGAAAAAGTTTCTTCGCATTTTTTTAAGAAAATTCAAAACATTTTTTAATATAGTTTATTTACATTTAACTAAAGTATGTAGGTACCATTTTGTTCGATAACTTTTTGCCATCTTGTAGGTAGGAAAATGATCCCATTGCTATAGAAACTTTGGGGCTTCTAATCAAAATATCGCGACAAGTGGTTTTGGCAGTCCTCTCGTGATGTTAACCTGACACTGCCTAAAGAATTCTCAAGAGACCGAAACAGGTGGAAATCTGAAGGTGCAAGGTCAGGACTATACGGCGGATGTATTAACACCTCCCAGGCAAACTCTCTTAATTTTTGCTGAGTGGCTAAAGATGTGTGAGATCTAGCGTTATCATGATGAAAAAGCACACCCCTTCTGTTAATTAATTCCGGCCGCTTTTTCTCAACTTCTTGCTTTAATCTCATCAGTTGTTCGCAGTAGAGTTCAGAATCGATGGTCCTGCCTGGTGGTAACATCTCATAATGAATAGGTAATGCCCTTCCAATCCCACCACACACACAGCATCACCTTGTTGCGAGTCAACCCGGGTTTCGCCCCAATCTGTGAAGCCTGACCGGCCTTTGACCACGACCTTTTTCGCACGTTCTTGTCGTACGTGATCCACTTTTCATCACCAGTTATCAGCTTCTTCAAAAATGGTTCGGTTTCATTACGTCGTAATAAAGAATCACAAATGAGTACACGGTTCATTGGGTTTCTTTCAGTGAGCTCGTGGGGTATACAAATATCGAGCTTTTTTGTGTACCCAGTTTTTTTCAAATGCGCCAAAACTTTTTGTGGTCAATTCCCAGTTCTTCAGCTACGTCGTAACTACTGATATGCCGATCTTGCTCCACTTTTTCAAAAATGGCATCAATTTTATCCGTAATACGGCGACCAGAGCAACGTGCATCTTTGACATCAAAATTTCCGGATTGAAAACGCTTAAACTTTGAATGATACCAAAACCAGCTAGATACAAATAGTATAGCCAAAGAGATTTTATTACAAGTTCATACATACTATAATGCGAAAAGACTTTTTCCCCAACCTATTATTTAGCTTTCAGTGATATCTATTGGCAAAGATAGGTCTAGGTTTAGTCATATTTATTTATTTATATCTATGTGTCTTGGAATTTCAAATCCTCTATCAAATATGCAATACCTATAAATAACTTTTTGTACGCATTATAAAAAGGTTAACTGAAGGAGAATGTTATCGAGCATAATGTTCGCCTATGTACAGAATATTTTTATTTTGTGCAATAAAGAATTTTTCATTCATTCATTCAAAGATGATGATGATCCGCAGCCTGACTTAACCCACTGCTGGTTTGATCTATCCGTCCCGATCTCCAGCCAGATCGGCATACATGATGTGTGAGGGTTTGGTAAAAGTATTGACGAGTTAAAGATCCCTTATGGGCACCACACACGTCAACGATTTATTTGCGCAAGTCTTATGCAAGTCTGGCTTGTGTAAAGCTTGTGCAAGTCTCTGTGTGAAGAATTTGTTTAAATTTCCAGGCTTGCACAAAGAAATCGTTTACGTGTATGTGCTCCATTCTAGAGATAAGCACTGCAAAAGGCGGTGATGATAATACACCGAAAAAAGTCCCCAGTGTAAAGGAACCGTAATACAACCGCCCACGTGAAGGGAATTAGCTATTATGCATTAGGTAATCCGCGATGGGGCGTTTTTATTGTTCGGTACTTCCGCTCCACAGATCTACAAGTGAATTGTTATGTTTTTTTGTATTATCTACACAGAAACAACAGGTTACGAACTTATGACGAGATATTATGTATAAGCTAGTGTAGCAAACAACATTATGCTAATGGTAAACTTTCTTTGTCTTGCGTAGTTACAGAAATGTATTGACTAAGAAAGAACTCATTGATCATTTTCATTTGCTGTTCTCACCTCTGGGACGGATCAGTGAAATACCAGCTAGAGGCTCTAGATTCAATTGAGAGAAGAGCCAAGAAGCTCATTTGCAATGACGAGTTAGCAAATGCAAGGCTCCACAGCCTCGAGCATCGTCGAAAGGTTGCAAGAAAGGTTTTTTATCGGATACATTTCGGAGAGTGTGCTGCGGAGCTTTTCAACCTGATCCCACCATCCCCATTCTATCATCGGACAACCAGACGCTCTGCGATGCGCCACCGCTACATGGTAGACGAACCTCCCATACGCCCAAAGCGGTACTCTTCCACCTTTATTATGCGCACCGCCAAGGAGTGGAACGCCTTGCCTAAGTCTGTGTTTCCTGATAACTACAACCTAGGGATCTTCAAGTCGCGAGTGAATAGGTTTCTTCTAGGCAAGCGTGTACCATCGTAGACTGCATCATCGCTTACCATCAGGCGAGATAGTGGTCAAACGCTATAATTTATAAAAAGTTTTTTTTTTAATTGACAAGATCGTTGACCACTCAAAATATAGCCTTTTGGAAGTGTTGCCTTAAAGAACTCGCTGCAGTTGGAGCAGAAAAGTTTTCGAATGGAAACCACGCATCGGAAAGTGAAGTGTAGGACGGTCCCCAACTAGATGGAAAGATGATCTAATAAAACTGGCACGTTGCAGGCCACACAAGATTGTTCACCCTAAAAATGTATGGGAAAGGCCTGTGTTCAGCAGTGACCGTTCTGATTTGAGGATCCCAGACCCAGAACAAATATCTTTAGATTAGTGTAGATCATACTAACGTTTGTTCTGCGACGGGAATTTAATCTCAGCTCAGCCTATTCGACCACTGCGCCACACTAAGGTCATCATGAAATCATGATGATAATGACTTCTTAAAATAGAATTGGGTCCCAGAAACGTCCCCTAGGCCCCAACAAATTTATTCCACAATTTAGTAGTAAATTGGGCCAAAACATCGCAAATCTGCAACTCTACATTTTTATTCACACCGCTAACGAGATGTGACTCGCTTATTTCCGTGCCCCTTTACATTTCCCTGCGACTTACGACTGAGGGAAGGAAGTTGTACTGTTTCCTGCGGGGGTAATTTTCCTGTGACTGTCACAATCGGTCTACGCCGTACGTAGTGTCACTGATTGTTTTTAAGATCAACTTTATGTAGGTTAGTTTCCAAGAACTGTTCGAAAATCATTATTGATCGAGCGAAGCGAGATCTCCAAATCAACTTGGGCAAATCGGCGTTGTATGTATGTATGTTTGTCCGAGAATAATACTCGAAGCGTTGATCCTATCATCGTGAAATTTGATACATAGGTTGAGATATCTTACATGTATTATAATTACAACTTTTTTTTTGTATAAGTTTGTAAGATATTGAGATTGTAAGATCTGTTGAGATATTGGGGTTCAAGAGGGATAAAAAAAATTAAAATGAGACTACCACGTCAAATAAAAAGTCTTTGTAAGTACATTTCGACCCCGTTTTTAGTTTTAGTTTAAATCTTGTAGTTTTTAAGTTATAAGCCATAATATAAACTAAACTTTGACAAAATTCACAGGGTACACTAGTGACCCCACAGTGCTGAAATTTGGTATGCGTGTAGCTTTAGTGACACAAGTATAGACAAAAGTCTGAAATACTGAATAACTGCAATTTCTACCCCACAAAAGTATAACCAAATGACATGAACTCCCGTTACCTGTAATTTGTATGAAACTGTAGGTAAAATTATTTGTTTCGCATTTCGTGGCACTATTTTGATAGTCAAAGATTACGAATAATATTTTTTTGTTTTTACGGGAGACTCGCGAGATGTCAGTTCGGAGCAAACCACTAGTTATTAATTATGTTGGTTGCCGAGCGGCTGGTCGTCCAAGTATCGCTGGAACGATAGGATGGAAGCTGACCTACGCGACCTCGAATCTGAGGACTGGCAATGGGCAGGGTAAAGTAGCGAGTTCTCGTATGGAGTTCTCGTACTCAATTTGTTTCCCTCCTTGCGCCAATGGAGCAAGTAAGTAAAAAAGTAAGTATTCATTATGTTTACCTCACACAATGTTATCGTGGCAAAGTCAAAGTCAAATATTTTTATTCATTAAAATCACAAGGATCACTTTGAAACGACAATTTTACTGCCTGTTCCTTCGCGACCAAGCCCGGAAAGAAAGGCAAGAAACAAAGCTGGTTGTTTTTTTTAATGATCCTTTTACAATACATAATACAGAAATAAATTACGTCTAAATTGTAACATTTTGAACGAGTTGGAGCAATTTCAATCCCAAGCTATCATCTAAATAATCCGATATTTTACAGTAGGCTCTTTTATAAAGATTTTGTTTCATTACGTTTTTAAATTTTTTAATTGTCAATTTTTGTACATCCCTTGGGAGTTTGTTATAAAAGCGTACACCTTGCCCTTTAAACGATTTACTAACTTTATGGAGTCTACAAGTGGCAACAGCGAGTTTATCTTTATTTCTAGTATTAAAATTATGATTATCGCTATTTTTTTTAAACAAATTAATATTTTTGTGAACATACATTAGATTTTCATAGATGTATTGACAAGGGAATGTCATAATATTTATTTCTTTAAACTTATTTCGTAATGATTCTCTGGGGCCCATATTATAAATTGCACGAACAGCCCTCTTCTGCAGCACAAAAACGGTGTTTATATGTGCAGCACTCCACCACAGCAGTATACCGTATGACATAATGCTGTGGAAGTAGTTGAAGTAAACTAGTCTAGCTGTGTCTACGTCTGTAAAAAGACGAATCTTTTTGACTGCGTATGCCGCAGAACTAAGTCTCTTCGACAACCCAACAATGTGAGGGCCCCATTGAAGCTTATTATCTAGAGTTATACCTAAGAATACGGTGGTGTCCACAAGAGCCAACTCCTCGTCTTTGATTTTTATATCTGCTTTAACTTGTGTAACATTAGGTAGTATAAATCTAATACACTTTGTTTTTACTCTGCACTCAAACACAGTCTATGTCACATTTACTGGTATACCTTGTGCCCAAACACCTGTGTGAGGGAAGAACTAAACGGTGCTACAGACAGTGCGATTCACGTCACTACTTTTTATCAATAACATATGTAAGTTTTATAAAGCATCGACACGCTAAGAAGAAGAATGATGTTTGTAAACATTACCTGGAAAAACTCGTCTGTCGAAACGCCGAACCACTCCGGCGAGTCCAGAAAGTGGTGGGGGAACACTATATGCAGCGCCCTCTGGTTCTGTGATACTACTAATCTGAAACACAAGTAATGACTTACATGATTTTGCTGCATTGAAGAGATGGATGGAATGTGTGAAGAATGATATGGGTAAGAAAGAAGTGACAACGGAGATGACGGCTGATAGAGGTACGAAAGAAAAATACATGGTGTGCCGGACCCCACGTAATGTGGGAAAAGTGAAGGAAGAAAAAGATATGATTTTCCTTCCCATTGACACCAAAGATAAAATTCACATTGTTCATTTCATCCGAAGGTAGAGATCGCTATTCAGCGATCGGATCGCCAAATTAACACTACTTAGATTTACTAAATTGTTCTAGTTTTACTGGTATTATGTTATGGTCTATTTATTTATGAGGATGTACATTCTACTTTATTGAGTCTATTTTACAGTAAAGTATATTTGTATACCTATTGCTAATATCCAAGCTGAATAACGGGTACTGAAACAAAATCGGCTAACAAGTTTTTTTGTCAGATAATGAGTGAAATAGTAAGTGATGTGGTTCAAGATGAAGCATGCTTGTTTAGAAAGAACTTGTTCATTCTAGACTTAAAGACTCCAATCTCAAATGGTCTGGAAAAACAGACGGCAGTAACGAGTTCCACTCTTTACTCGTATTAACGATTAAAGTTGAAGCGAAGGGATCCCTGTATCGTTGGTATTAGGAACTACAAGTACCAGATTAACATTTATCATCATCATATCAGCCATAAGACATCCACTGCTGAACATAGGCCTCCCACTAGATTTCCAGAGCAACCGGTCTTGTGCGGTCATCACCCAACGGCTCCCAGCTACTTTTATCACCCATCTAGTGGGGGGGGGGGGGGCATCTTACGCTGCGCTTTCCAGTGCGTGATCTCTACTCGAGAACCTTTCTGCCTCAACGGCCATCAGTTTTTCGAGCTTCGAGATTGACATTGCACATTACCAATGACTTCAATTTCGTTGTTACCCAAGTCTTGGAACGCTTACCGAGTTATCTCTAATATACTGCCATTAATTTTAGATAAATGATATCCACCTAGTAACACCTGCCGTCAACATGAGCTCACCACAACCCGTTCACCGCCTCAAGTCCACATTAACCTGGCCCGATTGTAGGTACGGTCAACTACGGTCCAATGGTATCAAATTAATCGTTAACCACAACGGACCTTTAACGAAAGTTCTGTATTTAATAGCTGTTTCCGAAGCAATCAAAAAGTACTGACGATCAAAAAAAATTATGTTGTCAGTTCTTTTTTACCTATATCATCCTTCACACAGTCCATCCATCTCTGCTTTGGCCCTCCTTTAATTCTATATCAATCCACATGCATATCTAACACTCTTAGTAATTTTTTTTTAACCAATACTTTCCCACTGCTGGGCAAAGGTCTCCCCCATGTTCCTCCAAATCTCACGATCACCCGCCACGTTCCACCAGCCATCTTGGAATGCATCGAGGTCGTCACGCCAACGCTTCCTCGGCCTGCCCCGGCTTCGACGCCCATCTTCAGGCACCCATTGTGTGACGACTGTTGCCCATTTGTCTCAGACCATACGACAGACATGACCCGCCCAGTCCCACTTAAGCCTAGCAGTCTTGTCGCCAACATCTGCGATGCCGGTCTTCGCGTGCAGTGTAGTTTGCGGATCCTGTCGATTCTCTTTACCCCTAACACGCTACGTTCCATAGCTCTTTGACAAACCTTGAGTTTGGACTTTTGAGATTCCGTCAATGACCAAGTTTGGGCACCATAGGTAAGAACGGGCAGAATACAAATGTCGATGAGTTTACGCTTAACTGACAATGGAAGGTCTCCCTTCATTAGCGTCTTCATGGACCAGAAGCTCCTCCAGGCATTTTCGACGCGGCGGACGACCTCTTTATCTTGCCTGTTTTCGAAGGAGACAATCTGGCCCAAGTAAATGTACTCATTCGACGTAGTATAATTCTTGCCCGTCTACCATAATTTTTTGTTTGTTGGTGTTGGTCATTAGTTGTGTCTTTGACCGATTCATCATTAGTCCAACCTCAAGGCTTGCAGTGCATAGTAATTTTATTAAATATTTATCTAACTATACCATAACTGTTGACATTCTTTCAATTTTGGTTTAGGGGTTGCACAAAGAAACTAATTGGTGCAATCAACCTCTTCTTATCCTTAGGAGTTAACACGCAAAACCAAAGGAGTTTTCACAGTATTATAAAAATATAACCTAATCCTCAATGGACTAATAGAATATACATGGAGGTTTATCCTTTTATCCTTAAACCGGCATCTGAGTCTCTTGATCGCTAATAAATTATTCAAGTATGCTTCTAATCAATAGTTACGGCGACAGGAGCCAGGTCACGGAAAATAAGTATGTTATTCGTGTCAAATTGAAAGTAAAGAAACTTAAGCATCGTAAATTGCAAAACGACATCCCGCTCGCAATGTGGTCTAATCAATGATAATGATACAGTTCAACTACATTCCAGACACATAGGTACATATGTCACCTGTCCTCGCTTCGCCCTTCCAAGTGTAAGCAAAATAAGCAAATATGCATTTAATATCTAAACCTTAGATCTTGTTTCACGGTAACATTTGCCGTGGAAAAGACAACGTGCTTAATGAGGCCACCCGTCCTAAGAGGGAGGGCCCTCGCCAGAGAGTTGCAAAATGAGTGCGCGGGAAAAGTTTAATAAACGAAGTTTAATAAACCCTCGGCCGTGAGAAGCCGCTAATTAAAATGTATACTCGTACGTACCGGGACAAAGCGCACTGCAGGGGCCGGCTAATTCGTGTGTCAGGGACGTTGCCGGATTCCCGAAATATGAAGTTGGCTGGCAGTACAGCAAAGTATAATTAGGACAATCTAGCCTACGAAATGACATCTTACTTGAAGAGGTCTCGATGATACATATCAAATTCTTTCACCTTCTCCTAAAACAGGTTTTGGGTTTCGTCCGGTCATATTTTAAAACCGTCAAAATAGTCGGGGATATTTATGTCTACATTCTATAAATGCTTAACTTAAAAATTAATATAACTCCATAAGTCATACATAAAATAAGTATTTTGTTCTTTGCTGATTGAACAAAATAAGGTCTAAAATTAAATATGATTAAACTGCTTGTAGATGCCGGTTAGGGCCAAGTTGCCTAAAACATTTATTTTTGTATAATATTTTTGCAAGTGTCCACGAACGTCCACGTATGACACAAGTGTGTCTACGTACGATGTAGCAAAATAACCACAGATCCATTCGAACCCTCGATTCCAGATTCACTACATAGATATAGTATTTATAACTTTTTATGATTCCAAGTGGCTTTCCTTCAAAGCTTTCCTCAAATGTGTCATCAGCTCTCGGGCTATATACAGACAGACCAATTACTAATGTTGAATCACTTTGGAAAGTACAACATCCAATTTCCGTTGGATGCAAACAGATCAAAACCTAGTAACATCCCGTCCAACGTAATACGGTAGATTTAACCTGCTCCAAAGCTACACGGACAATTTCTCATTTCCATTGTATGATAAGCTCTCCCGTCCCTGAAACATCTCGTACACTGTTCATAATGAACAGTTCCAGCGTACAATAACCACCTCGAAGACTCAGAACCCAGCTCCATAACCTGGCGACGCGATGACGTGTCGGAGCTCAGTACTAAAATTTCCCAAAATTAACTTAATGTTTTTATACTTGATAATAACATGTTCGATTTTTCGAAATGTTTTGGGATGTAATGATGATGTTGGGGTCGGGTTTATGGCCAGCTTTTTGATTGTTGAATAACACATCAGTAAAATAATGCAATTTGTCCATCGTCATGCTTGCAAACCAATACTTTATACCATTGCCTGTTATATTTTAGGATGGTCAAACGATTTAATATATAAGACCTGATTAAAATAACTTGTTCGGTGAAGATGCTCGGAATATTAAAAGGTCAGCAAAGCCCTAAAAGTATCTCAAAAACAACGCGAAGTAATAATTTTAGAGATAAGCGCCACTCGACATCAGCGAATAAAAGAATTTTCCAAAATAATTTATCCGCTTCCCGGGCCGGGGTCGAAGGCGTGGAAACCTCAGATCCTTGACATTCGCTTTTCACCCGCCTTCATGCCGCCGAGCACAATTCCTGAATAAACCGCGGTCACAGAATAGATCGCACTCCGCGGTATCGTTATAAAGGTCGTCTTCTAATCGACTTTCAGAATATAATAAAGCGTGCCCCTGGAATTAGGGTTGCAAGTACTGCAGGGCGTAAACACATCCCTAGTAAGCCATCAGAATGTTCATCCTCTTCACGCCTGCTGAGGGTTTAACGCTAACAAAATATGTGAGATATAGCTATAGCTTACATATTTCAGCCATTTAGGATCGAGAACCTGGTTCTATGGGGTACCGCCGAGGCCCATCGCGTTCTCAAAATTCTTTCTGGCGTCTGGTCGACGTGTCATCCGAGAGCTGGCGCTTATTTGGGTAAACGTATTGCAATTCAGTGCAGTGTCTTGGGGACACTTCCGCCTGGTAGTGATCTGGAGCAGTTGAGCTATCTATAGGTCGTTTGCAGCGGTCTTTAGATGTTTCTTACGTATTTTATATTCTTGTTTAAATGTATATTATTCTTAGAAATATATAAAATTATTGACACTTAAATATGAATACGTTACATTTAGAATTGTAGAGTTTTAACAGAGAGATAATTTTGTCGGAGTGTCGGAGAATTAGTAAACCCAGCTAACAACCCTATTCGTGATAATTACGTCAAACTTGGGAAGCCACAAAAAATGCTCTTTCCCGCAGACATACCAATTGTTTAAAAACTCTTTACAGTAGGCTACGAGTAAAACAGTTTCGTAAATGTTAAAGATCAATTGAATAAAACAGGAACCACGGGCACAGAATAAATAAGTAATGGTATAATAGGATCAAAAGTCTATTTCGTAATAACAAATCTGTCTGCTCCTTCGAAGTCAGCAATCAGGATACCAACTATTGGTGACGGAATAACTGAATAATAGATTTGGGAACAAAAAGACGCGGAATGAATAATTTTGCTGATATTATTCAAATGTAATTACAGGTTTCGCCGAATATGAAGGAATATGAAGGTAGCTCTGTTTGTCAAAATTAACCCTGAATTATTTACCTCGTTTGCAGCTGGAAGCCGCCTAGAAGGCAATTTGCGCTATCTGTCATGTCGAACAAAACTACTACGCTCGCGCGTGTTTTGTATGGCATCCAACATATACATACAATAAGATTCCTTCATCTGTGCGAGCATTGCCAAATTTAAATGTCTTTAAGACAAAACTTAATGACATATTGATTCAAAAAGCGTATTATACATTGGATGAATTCTTGAGTGACAAAAATGTTATCTAAATATATTATATCTGAATAAAATTTTTATTGTTTTGACATTTATCTATTTTGTTTATTTTGTTCTAATCTTATAATTATTATTTTTAAATTTGCTATGACATCCCCGATCACATATATTGTAATTTGACAATTAATTTTAATGTTTTTCTTTTTGTTAAGCTTTTTAGCCATTTATAATATTTGTATACCTGAAGTAGGTGAAGCACAGTGATTCTTCCTTAATAGCACCATCTGTCTTGTACAATTTACCTGTGTTTCGTGCAAATAAACATCTTGAATCTTGAATATTGTGTACCAACAAAACCTACAAATATTCAGGTTATTTGTTTACATTTGGGACCTGAAAGATATACCTACTTGTTTCGAGGAAAAGTGATCCACTGCCCTTTCCTTATTCTTACTTGTTATCATCATTTATAAGTACAAATTATTGCGAAACCTTTATAAATTACTTTTCTGTTTTGAACTTCCCACGATACAACCCACGTGCGCATTCGTATTTCATCGAATGGATGACCTCGATCTGGCCGTTTCCATGACACCCTTAATCTCTTTTACTTTTGATATTAATGTGGATCTCAAAAACATTGTTATTATTATAATTGGTATGATTCGAGTCCTCAAGAATTGCGACAGAAGCCGTGTTGGCCTCCTTCGCCCAGCTAGTGCTGCAAATTGCTATCAGGTGATGATCAATAATCTATAATTGTTTGATGTCCTCAAGTATACCTATTTCTACCGCCAATCAGAATTGCTGTGTTTCGGTTTGAAGGGTATGGTTGCCGGTGAAATTACAGGCACATGAGGCTTTACACCTGTATGCAATAAGTTGATGGACGCAGGGATGTGCATCGTAGGGCACATTTCTAAGGAGCGTGACCTACAAGGCAAACTTGTATATGCGATGGTTACCACTTAACATTAGATGGACCATAGGCTTGTTCCATCTCCAGTAGTATAAAAAAAAAGTATTTGTTGTTCCTTTGCATTAAGATTCCGATCAAAACCGTGTATAAAATTACCAATGAATCCGATAAAAGCTCGTCTTACTTCAATCGCCTAAAAGCTATTGTAGAATGGAGGACTATAAATTTTGTCCAGAGACTCGTGACGTCTTTCAATCTCCTCCGTGCCGCAATCAAAGTACAAATCCCAATCAAAGTACAAATCCCAAGTTACAATAAAAATAAGCGATCACTAAGTTTTATTTACAACAAACCAACGGCTAAACGCTTCTTAACTTGGCTATGTCTAACTCAACACTCAGCCCTACTTAGCTAACGCATTGAGAACTAGGCTCATAGATAGTGGTGACCGGTTTTTTATCTCTATTGCACGTGTTAAATGTGTTCATGAAGTGATAAATCGTATCACACACAATTACACGTCATGATTAATAGTTATCTAGGCAGGGTTTAGAAATGTTGAAGGGCCTTGCAAAGGCTGTGCTGATATTTGATGGATAACTAATCCTATTTTACAGATGCTTCATTTGTCTGTAATTTTAATTGACAGATGAATTCTTTTTTTATCTTTTTTTAGCTAGCCTATATATTTTCCCACTGCTGGGCAAAGGCCTCCCCCAATTCCTTTCACCTTTCGCGATCCTTGGCAGATTCCTACAATTCCCTCTCGAATCCACTGTTGTCATCGCGCCAACGCTTTCGCGGCCGACCCCGACGGCGACATCGCTGTCCACCCTCGGGTACCCAGGGTGTTACGATGTTACCGGTTTCTTTGTATTTATTTTATTTTCAGAGATAAAGTCATATATCATAAAGTTTATTGATTTAATTGGTGATAAAATATACATTAATTGAATACAGACGTAAAGCGATTCCTGAAATTGTCTGCTTTTGGAGAGAGATGGAGGTGGACGAAGATGACTTGTAATTATTTAACGTATCATGGTTCAGGAAAATATTTCCACTAAAACACAATATAAAATATAATAAGACCATTCGTAGCAAAAAATTGGAAATCGAATAGCTTCGTTTATCTGCCATACTCTGTGTAGAAATATCGTGGCACTAAAATCATGGTAAATAAATAATAATAAATATTGCTGGACATTTCACACAGCGCTATCTAGCCCCAAACTAAGCAGAGTTTGTACTATGGGAACCAGATAACTGATAGAATACTTATATACTTTTTTTTTTGTAAATACATACTTATAGAGAAACAACCATACCCGAAACAAATATCTATAGAACATGCAAACATTTGTTCTGCGGCGGGAAACGAACCCGCTACCTCCTGCGTCTCAGCCGGCTATTCGCCCACTGCACTACGGAGGTCGTCAAATATCGCGCTTTCTAAGATAAAAGAATGAGTTTTTGCTATTTCTATTAATGAAACTATCAATAATATATGCCTAACATTATTATGCCCGCAGTAAAATTGCTGGTTAATAAAATATCATATCCGCAATGGCAACGTGATGGTGCAATTCTAGTTTGGGCGCAAAATAAACCCAGTACGACTGTAAACTTCACTAGCTCTCTACAATATACGAGATAACTAACTATAGCAATGAAAATAACTTTGGCACACAAAATATTTCAGCCTACAACATTTTTGTTTAACACAAAAGCTTCAAACAGCAAAATATTATAGAAATTACTAGCTGATCAATCAATAAAAACATTACCCTCCTTCTGCGCAGTTTGGTAAAAAGTTGCCTATGTCACCCGAGGATAGTGTACCTTGCCAACGGTGAAAGAATTTTTTTAAATCGGTCCAGTAGTTTCTGAGCCTATTCAATGCAAACAAACAAACAATTAAATCTTTCCTCTTTATAATATTAGTATAGATGATAATAACTTCTCCGCATTGTTTATAAAATTGCATGATACGTACAACGTGACAAAATGAACAGTTTTGGACGACCTCAAACTTAAAAGGAGAGACTGTGACAGCTGATTAACCAAAACAAGTACGAAATTCAAGGCAAATTAGTGTCCTATACATTACGGAGCTGGGCGTAACCAGCTTGCACACTCCCCAGTAGTCTCCAGCTGCCGATATTAAATTACGGAGAATATGAAAAAGGTTATCAGACTTATAATCTGGGTGTCTTTAAGGTACGAGTGTATAGGAAACTTTTAGATTTTAGTGCTCCATCTTTGATCACATCATCGCATACCCATGGACATCAATTGGCTTCCTATTAATGATAATTTTCAGAATCGCACCAATAGTTCCGGAGATTACCTACCCCCTACATACAAACAAACCAACTCACAAATTCTATATTATTAAATTATTTGACAGCTTTCAATCAAATAAATGTCAAAAATCTGTGCTTCAGTCTCGCTCTATTCAGTTTTATGTTTAGTTTTAGCTCTAGCATACAGGCAGACCTTAGACTGGAAAATCTTTAGAAAACACAATATTTATTACTTCTGTGTTCTGTCTGTCTGACATAAAGTAAGTAGTAAATAACGCTCAAACTAAAAAAAAAGTATGTTCCTACACTAAACTGAAATTGACAAAGCCAACTATTAAAATTTTTAATTCATAAAATGTGTAAAAGGTCAGACGAAAATTTAGTTTTTTGATCTTTTTGAAAGAAATGAAGATTTATCCTTGAGATTTTACGAAGCAGACAAATAATAATCTTCTTCGATGAATCGCTATGGACGATTCATCGAGCTCAATGGGCAATTACAACATCGTCTAGAAATCGACAGTGAACGCAAAGTCACACGGGCAATTTTCAAGCAATTGTTGCACAGCGAAAATTTGTTAGATTAATTTATAGAGGTTCTTTTATGACATCCTGCACTAGAAGTAATTACAAAACAAAATACATAAGTACCTATCATACTATCAGTTGTTAATATAAGTTTAAGGGCTAGAAAGCGCTGTGTCAAATGTTCAGCTTTATTTTTTCTTTTTTACTTGCTAGATCAATGCATGCCCGGCCATAGTGACAGAACTAAGGTAGCGAGTCGTAAAAAAGTTGCTTGTTGTTACTCAATTAAATTGCCCGTGTAAAAGCACTGCACAGAGATCGAACAGAGATAACAGTGAACCGGGTTCGTCTGAGCACCTGAATAATATAAAATCTTTAACCGTAAATCCCGAATCATCTAAAGCTTTTGTTGAAATTGACGCGGAGGGTTGGCGGTACAGAAGAATAAAATAATGGACATAGAAGATATACTCGGAGACTCTGAAATATACACACCTGTAGAATTGTCTGTAGAGCTAACGTGCGTATCGTGACAAAATATTCTCGATTCATTTTCTGTGCAAAATAGAGAAATGTCTTTATTTCTACCTGCACTATAATTTAGACTAATTTAGACACTGCGGCGAGTATTTTGTCATCGTACTTTATAAGGACGAGAAACCGAGATACGACGGCGTCGGACGTAGATAATGACCAAAAAAAATAATGGCAGCGAATGACATCAAACTTCTCTAAACGAGAAATTAGTCGACATCGACAAAATTTCTCGTGTATGCAAGCGTGATCTGACGGCGCATCACATGCTAGTTCAGTAGAGGGCCTAAACAGAACGTCATTATCATCATCTTCACCTTATAGCAGTCCTCTGCTGAACGAAGGTCTTTCCGAAGGTGCGTCCCCAAGACCTACGGCCATCACATTTACCAAAACACTTTGCCGTACAAAGACTACCAGCAGGCTTACTACGACCTAATTATTACGATGCAAATATACAATATAAAAACTATTTAGCGCATACTTTGTTTTTTTCGCTATTTTACAAAGTTTTTTTAACTATATTATTATAGCAATGCCGCGATTAACTTATTAAAGACTATTGGCGAAAAATAAGTTAGGTATTTAAAATTCATGTCAATTACCAGGTCCTCACTCCTCAGTGCTGTTACGTGGTCACGGAACATTGTTATATGGTTTTGATTGTTCGTAAAGTTCGTATCCATCTGACCTATTTTCTATTATAATTTTACCCGTTATAGCTCACTTTAGAATAAAGCCAACTCAAAGACACACACACAAGCTCGGTAAAGGTTTATCCACTTGAAATATTGGTTCGGAAATGTTTCTAAACACAAATTACTTTACACCCGTACTCATTGTTTGCAGATTGGAAATAAATCAACTTAGACAGAATTAGGTTGTTTGTCTATCTAGCTAGGATAAATGCAGCTATTGTTGAACAAATATGGCCCAAATTCGAGCCACAGATGTTCACACATTGTAGTTTCGAAGAATATTGGATCCCTCAGAGCAAATACTGTAAAATCAATACAGATGGAGCCTCCGTGAGTTTTCCTCCTTTCATAATTGGTCACTAATAAGCTCTTTTCAAGGTTATTATGATGATTTAATCATGCATTCCACCATCAGGTCTTGACCAAATTTATATGGAACCACTCCTGAGATACCTCCTTTCTAACAAAAAGAATCATTGAAATCGGACAACGTGGTAAAGAATTATATGAAAATAAATGAAAAAATTCAAAATATTCCGACGAATTGAGAATTTCCTGTAGATGATTTATACGTAAGCTTGGTCCAAATGGCACAATCTCTGTATTACCTGGTACAGAAATTTAGATGGACATGTCTAAATAGATTTAGGCTGACTAAACAGATATGATGGTATAGCTACTGCAAGCCTATGATGATAGAGAAGATATAATTCAGAATCTCTGTTATAACGGTCACCAAGGACGAACATATATGACGAACGAACAAACCATAAGAAATCCATAAAAGAATCTAGAAAGGCATCCGACATGTTATTTTTTTAAACATGTCATGTAATGTTAGGGATCTACCCAATAACAGAACATTATTATTAACAGAACGGGTCTGGATGTTTTTCTATATATGTATTATAAGTATGTATTTACAAAAAAAAAAAAGTATATAAGTATTCTATCAGTTATCTGGTTCCCATTGTACAAGCTCTGCTTAGTTTGGGGCTAGATGGCGTTGTGTGAAATGTCCAGTAATATTTATTTATTTATTTTATTTATTTATTATTCTTATCAATTATTAACTTATTAATAGAACACTACCCTAAAATCTAACTTGCAAAAATGTAAAAGGTGGTAATCGGACAAAATCAGCCGCTAAAATCTTAAAGAGGTCACAGTTTGCAGTGGCTAAAGGTGACACTATCAACTGTGGCAGGCAAGTGGTCACCCAGACCAGTCCAGTCAAACGTGTATTACGCAACGTGCGATATAGCCTAGCTACTCACCGAAACATAATATACGCGCAAACATGTACGTGCTTTTACTTTCAATGGATCTCATTCACAGAAATCGATCGGAAGAGATCTTGATTTGTCCGACAATCTTTTTGTTATTAGATGATATTGAAAGTGTTTTTTGTGTATCTGATTCAATAAACAAACACAAGGACCTATCGATCCGTATAAACAGTGAAACGTCTTTGTTTGAACGGACTGTTCAGCTTTTAATTAAATTTTGCACCTTAAATTTGTTCTCGTTACACATTTGTAACCTTAGTAATCGATAAATTGTCGATCATAACACCGATAAAACCGTGCCTTCATGATAAATCCCGTATTTATAATAATGATAAAGTAATCGGTTAAGAACTAAGTCCTGCTGCAGTGATATCGAATCAGTTACCAAAAGTAATTATAGGTAACTTTTGGAAATCGTCTCTAAAATTTTAATTTTGATAATCACAACGACGCGCCGTGGGTATTTGGAAGAATAAAAGTTCACGTGCGTGTGACTCATGCGAGTAAACAGAACCCGACAGCAGAAATTTAATTTTATCGACAATATGATACCCCATTAACATATCAATATCCAGTCAGACAATAAGGAATATTACATACTTATGCGTGACAAAAAATATATCAAACATGAGGTTATTGTCACCGAGCGAAATTAAAAGGCTTACAGCTAGTTACTTATATTACAGAAATTTATCAATAACGCGAGAGTAGATTCAAATTAATCTATGTTGTGATGAAATTGAAATCACAAAGCCTGACGAAATGGTATCGGGTAACCAATATTAAAGTTTGGAGACCCCCCAGCGTTAATTAAGGCCTGCTGCCTTGTAACTACATCGCGCCTTAGTTTGCCTCGCATTTTCCAAGAATCGAGTTAAACACAGCACCTTCTTATGTTCTTTACTACATACATACAGCCTTACAACAGCATTTTCCGATGAAATTCACGATGAGGATATATTTATAAGCAGTCAGGAACTCCACAAATATATGACCGGCTTCTTTGCTTGGTTCGCATTCAATTCCTGACTCAAACCTCTCCTCTCGTAGTGGAATACCATTATGTCAAGTATGAAGGTGAACCTTTTACCATTACCGAAAATTTTAGCCGAAACAGTGGTATGGTACTCTTAATTATTTCATAACTTCTCTCTACATACAACTCGTGCAAAACTCTTTATATTGTAGCAATTTGCAGCACATAACATTACTATTTTTTCGTATCAGTTCCCATAGTTTCAGGGAGAAATGAACTGTCTCGATATACAAAGTTATCCGACAACAATCTGGTAACATTGAACTTCTGATCAAGTTACACAAAGAAATGAGTTAACGTTGACCACTCAGTTCGGTAGTTGCCGAAATTTGTTGCCATTTATTGGTAACGAATTTATAAGTAAAAAAAAATTTTTTTTTCGATTTTTTTTTTATACTACTGGAGATGGAACAAGCCTATGGCCCACCTGATGTTAAGTGGTAACCATCGCCTATAACAAGTTTGCCTCGTAGGTCGTAAGTATAATAAAAACATTAATTTTTAAAAAACAATTCAATCATTACATCATTCAACAGGCTAATTTTTGCACAGCGAATCATCGTCGTATTCACGAAAATCACCATACCATACTTTTTCGACGGTTATATACAAAACTTTTTGTACCACCCTATAATTTTTTTTCATAATAACAGGTATAATTTAAAAGTAATTTAGGTAAAGTATTGACTCCGTGAAGCGATCGTAGCGTAACTACCCAGACCGATCTTGACAGATCAATTTCAACCATTAGAGTAGGCAGCTAGACAAGGTTCTTTGCAAATTTATTTCAATTCAATTAAGACTGGTTCGGTTATGACGTCACGTATTATCTCCTCGAGAAATCAGCATCTCGATAGCATCTAGTTTGGAAGCTCTCGAGGTATAATTTACAACCATTATGTGTTCTCATGGCGGCATAATATTTTATCAAGCGAGACTGTGTTTACTGTTTGCTGAAGGATTTCTGTTTTAAGTCTTGTATGAATTGTTTGAACAGAGATTTTCAACTTTGCAAGTGACGATAGTAAAATATGTAATGAAAAGTTTGTCTTTAAACTTTTAAGCATATGTCTGTGCTCACTGTCAGAGAAACAATGCTTATCGTCTGAAAATATTTTTTTACGACAGTTCCATAGCAAATAAATATCGTATTCATTAAAGTTTATTTATCGTAAAGCTGTAACTACACTAAAAGAACCAGGCAATGATTAACTAAAGGGTCAACGTAACATATCCTACAAAAATATGTACAAGAAATTACTTACATGTTGGCATTTCCAGAGATTATAGTTTTGGAATGATAACATTACAACTGTGAGTGCTTCTATATATTAATCTGTTGCTAACTCATTATTTATTTTTATGACATTTATTAGGTTGTAATTATTATATTCTAATATTATTCTTTTAACTTTCTAACCTCTTTTTTCTTCTCTCTCTTTTTCTTTTTTTCCTCAATAACTTCCTTTTAACGAAAATTATGAAATTTTATTTTGAATAAACTTTTTGGTTGAGGATGTATTGATTGAGACAGTTCAAAACGTATCATGTGCATCAATGTACCAACAACATTTTGATATGATTAATTTTAATCATTTGAATTTTAAATGAAACTCATTGCAGGAAAGAAAACTGTGGCAGTATATTACTTAAAATTAACTGCTTTGGTGGATTATTTACATAGTTAACTTTCCAGATTGAATTTTATTAGTTACAGAGTGGGAGTATTTACATCACATATGCGGCTAAGTGGCTTCGGTTGCAGCACACGATGAAATTGATTATTCAACGCATAATCGCATGATTTCCGCGATTAAATCTTTCAAGCACCTCTCAATTGTCATGTTCATGCACAATAGAAAGTACGATGATTATTTATGGCCGTAAATGCTGATAATTACGAGATCTCACGGCAGCATGCAGAGCTTATCGCATGACTAAACATAAGATTGTATGCCTGTGTAAAAACAGTCGAGAAGGAATGACGACGAAGTATTTAAAACAAATAAGCCGAAGGTCAGAACTTGAAAATGCTAGAATATACAAATTAAAAGAGTGGTGGCGCAGAGGGTACAAAAGATGCTTTCGCAGACTAACAGTCCGGTGGATAAATGCCATCGCTGCTGCACAGAACATAACATGATTACATGAGGGTGGGCCAACTAGAGTGGCGTTTAAGAGGCGTGGATTATGCCAATTCAAAAAATAAAAGATATGCATAATTATGCGCAACTGTCATGATGATCGCACCCTGCATAAGGTTCGCATAGTACCAGATAAAGATGGTTACTCACTTGCCAGATAACACAAGTGAAAGGCTATCCACTTTGGTGACCTTCTCATGTGCATACAGCTCGTGGCACTTCAGATGGCGGACGTTGCGCATACACATCAGCACTCGTCGGAATTGCCTTCTGGAGACCCGGAGTGGCTTGAATAGCGCACAGTACACCTGAGAAATAAATAATGTTGGTCAAAACCGTATACACTGAATCTACACCAGAAACACTAGCAAGATAATTCTATATCAGATTATGCAATCAGACGATATGGAGAGATGGGTGTCTGTCACTAAGTAGAAGATGTTTTCCGGCTACTGTAGGTAAGAGGCTGGGGGTTTAGACGCTAGTACTTTCTATGTTTATTTTAAGAATTATTTTTGAGACGATTCGATCTGGCCAATAAGTGTTAAACTCCTATTTTCAGCATGAATGAATCCAATATATATAGGATTTGCTTTACCAAAATCACAATGCGAAATGGAACAGCTTAGTCTCCGTCTGACATCTTTGTTGGCTATTGAATTTGAAGGAACCATCCATTTAGGCATCTTTTAAATTATCTCTTGTTAGATCTAATGATTTCATGTTCAATGATGATGGAGGCTCAACTGCGTTCACTACATAATTCAATTCATTACCATGGCATACGCGGTAATGCATTGTGATGGTCACCTTGAGATTCCAAGGGTATATCTCACGCGCCGGTAGTTACAGGCAATCCTATGAGCTGCGGGCTCACTATACCAGTCAGTCACAAAGAATTTCTGAGAATATATGATTAGTGAGAGTACTACTTTCTAGCTTTGTCTATTCAGGTGTCTCATCTTGTAGATCAGCCATACCTGGCTCAAGGCATAGTTCTATATTCATCCATATTAGTTCGATTATCCAATCACATTTTGATACCTTATATAGGCTGTTTGGTAATATACTGAAGATATTCAAGTGACGGTTTTTCAAAGCATAAAAAAAGACTTCTCGAAAAAAAACTACTAGTTATATTATCAAATTTTAAAGAAAATCGACTTAGTTTAGGTGATTAATTCGATATAAATCTTAATGCCTACTCTTGCAATCGACATCCTAAAAGAAAGGCCGATTCGATATCTCTTTCGGAAATGGCTGCGGGGTTTGGGTTAGAAAGGGACAACAAGAGATATCTCGAGACGTCACCATTACAGTAATATCTGTGGTTAGATGGCAAGCATTATGCAATAGAATAATATAAGTTTAATAAAGTTTTTGTTATTACATGCCAAAATAAATTTCACATTTCTATGGTAAACACTTCACAAATTTATTTATTATGCTCATCAAAATAACCCCTTTTCATTTTTATGCATATTTCTTTAGCCATACTCATTTACTCATCGCATTTTTTACAGTACACGTCTAAACTGAGCGTTTTCTATAAAAGCAATTCCATTGTGTGAATCACTTTTGTGTTCTATAGCCGTCACCAAATTTACACCAAATGTTTTAAGAAAAAGATAATGAATTTACTATGCGTATTGAATTGACTAAAGCGTTTGTTTCAATACTGCTATCACATACACGCAAATATAAAATACATTTACATATTACAGCGAATAATATAATATGTGCGTGGCCTTGTGATAACAAACATGATATAGGTAATTTAATTGGATATGAATCTTATATTAGAGCTCATTTTGTAGTACCAATAACGGAGAAACAGTATCTGTAAACAAACTTCAAAGTCTATAAACAGAGAAATGTTGCTCTTCGATAAATAAAACATTAGAGAAATGGGATACAAAAACAAGAAAAAACAACTAAGGTAGATGCCATTTTCAATTTCTAAAGATTTATTGGATTCGTTAGTTTTTATCTTAAACATTTATGTTTTTACCACAAAAAAATTAAACACTGTTGAGCGTGTTTAAAAAATTCTTATACAAAAATGGGTAAGGAACATTTTAAACACACGTTAAACAGTTGTTTAACTTTTTGTGATATGGTATGTCACTTTTGATCTCACTATGAGTAACTTATGAACAGTTAATTAGAATTTTAAGGCCAACCGACAATCGACTTGTAATTTAAGAATAAAAACCGGACAAGAGCGAGTCGGACTCGCGCACGAAGGGTTCCGTCCGTACCATTATCTATAAAAATGGCAAAAAAATCATGTCTATTGTACGGGAGCCCCCAATAAATATTAGTTTTATTTTAATTTAATTATTTATTTTTAAACTGAATACATAACTAAATATTCTGTGAATATTTCAAGGGCCTACCTATTGCCGTTATCAATATCGAGCAAAAACGATCAAAAAAATCATATTTGTTGTATGGGGAGACCCCTTAAACATTGATTTTATTCTGTTTTTAGTATTTGTTGTTATAGCGGCAACAGGAATACATCATCTGTGAAAATTTCAACTGTCTAACTATCACGGTTCATGAGATACAGCCTGGTGACAGACGGACAGACAGTCAGCGGAGTCTTAGTAATAGGGTCCCGTTTTACCCTTTGGGTACGGAACCCTAAAAAGTAAATAAGAAAATAAAGTATAAGCTTTTTTTTGATGGCCACTTTTTAATTAAAATGGAAGACCCTTCGTCGTATTAAATGGCTAGGATCTGAGGTTACTTACAGGACTTTATATTTACAGCGATGGAAGGTCAAGGACCAAGGATTTATATAATTTATATTTCGAAGTTACTTGAAATTATTATTATTATCCGATAGCTTGACATACCTTGTTCATCTATTGTATTATTTGACATACTTAATGCCGCATAAATTATTTTTAATTTATTTGATTTGATATGTTTAATTCTTTAACTATATTTGTTAAATTGTTTAATAATTGTTGTACTTTTTGAATGAAACGACTCAAAGCTAACTTGCAGTGCCCTTACAGGGTACATGTACTTACTCCCTAAGCTACTTACTAACTAAGCTGAAAAAATGCATATGTACATGTATGCAGAATAAATGAAATTTTGTCCTTAAGATGAAACAAGAACATTTGATGAGTTAAGTACTTAAACCTTCATATGAAATCCATACGAAAACTGAACCAAATTCCAAACTCTTTGTCCACATCTAATCTTTCTTACAAATCGCAATAATTTATTTCGATAATGTACGGACTCCACTAAACCCCGTTGCCAAACCAACATTAATCTTTTCTGAAAAGCACAATCATGACCTTTCAGAATTTACAAAGGCCTTCCTTTGTACATTCACGTATCGTATTTTTTTGGTTCGGCAGCAGGGGTCATCGGTCGCATCGCTACTTCTGGGAAACGGATTAATAAGCAACTGGCTCCTCTCAAACTCTCGGAAAACTATTTATAGTGACTACTTCCATTACAACAAGGTACTGAATGCTGCTTTAGAATTTAAGCTGTTTTGAGTCACCAGATAATACTCAAACGTTTTGCAATCTCAATATAGAACGAGCAGTGTACTTGTTTACCAATTTGAAGTTCCTTTGAGAGAGATGCTGAATTCTGCTTAGTAGCAACTTACCAAGCAGAAACTTTTGCTTGCAAATATTGTAAATGTTAAAGTTTGGATGATAGTTGCTCATAATCGTATTAACTGTTTAACCAATTTGGACGTGGAATAACACTGGTTACTTATATTGGTGCATTCAGCATGCCACACAACCCAAGACGCTGGCAGATGATAGTACCTTATTCGTATTACATTTGCTTAAAGTGTCCTTCACCAGGGACAATCTACAAATGCAGCTGGAGCGCAGAAGGCAATTTCAGACTCAAGGAGGATTGCGATTCGCATAAATAGGCCAGCCAGATTGTGCATAGCTTGCATACTTGTACTTTTTAGTCTCTCTGCAATGTGGAACATCTTAGCTACATTGTAATGTTGGGGTGCAGTACAATGAATGAAATTCTATCTGTTACATATTTTCTATTGAAATTGTATGGTTTTCTGAACGAGTCATCTATAGACTTTATTAACTGGACTAGTGGTTCGCCCCGAACTGAGATCTTGCGAATCTCCCAAAATAAATATTATTCTTAGGGCGACTTGCACAACGTATTTAGTGGTTAGGTATGATTTAAAGAGTTGTCAAATCATACAAATACTTCAAATTTAAACATGTTTAGTCGCTAAATACGTTTAGTGATCTTTGTGCTTTAATCTTTAATCTTTGACTAATAAATTGGGGCCACGAAATACATAACCAACATACTTGACCTACAGTTTCATTCAAATTAGATGTAACGGGGGTTCTTGTTAATTGGTTAATTTTTTGGGGTACAAACGGCAGTTATTCTGGATTTCAGACTTTTGCCTATATTTGTGTCACTAAAGCTACACTAATAGCAAATTTCAGCATTGGGGTCTCTGGTGTACCCTGTGAATTTTGTCAAAGTTTTGTTTTTATTATGGCTAATGACTCAAAAACTACAAAAATTAAACTATAAATAAAAACGGGGTTCAAATGTACCAATGAGGACCTTTCATTTGACGTCGCATTTGACCTAATAGTCTTATTTTCATTTTTTTTACCCCTCTTGAACCTCAATATCTCAACAACCCCAGAATATTTTTAGCTCATTGAGTCACACCAAAATTGTGCCATCACTACCTACCTATATACCAAAATTCATGATGATCGGATAAACGCAAACAAACATACATACATACATACAACGCCGATTTGCCCAAGTTGATTTGGAAATCTCGCTTCGCTCGATCAATAATTATAATAATATAACGTTTATTTCAGGCAACAATGTGCATGCACATAAAAAATATGATAACAAGGCCGATAATCTATAAATACCATTAACACTAGCATACATAAAACAATAAACTTAAAAACTAACTTTTATTTATTTGGGGGATTTTGCTTCGTAGCCGCTTATATTGCTTATGTTGCAAGGGAAGTTTTAAGACGCATTCAGCAAGTGGAAGTGGGGTAGGGCGGGATTACACTGTAGTTTAAAAAGAACAAAAGACTACATCATGTCAGGTTTGCAACGCAAATGCATTTTAAACAAAAGAGCTAAACGCGAGCTAATCTATTAAAAAGCGCAGACTAAGCTGCAGCGCCGGTTAAGAGGCAAAACAATGGAACCTTTTTAGAGAACGGCGAAATTCCGGACGCCATATTGTTCCTGGCTATTGTATCTGATCCAAGAGTGCGCGGGAAAAATATTCTCAAGGGTCCAACGTAACGGTTCTGTTTACCAGACTCCGAGATGGAAGACGTATATTGACTGGTGGGATTCAGGACGCGTTTTAAATTCTGCACACGGGGGATTTCAATATAACGTAGATGTTTGTTTAGATACTTAAGTGTTATTTGTTTGGCGAGATGGGTATACATAATTTACTATGCTTTGGTTTTGTAAAACATGTTGTCATGTCCTTTGCTAGCTTTTTATAGTTGCATCGTTAGTTCATGTTTTTGAAGAACATCTGAAAAATGAGAAGGATGGTTTGGCACAGGAGCAAGAAAATGGTGTAATAACGAAAAAGCATACACCCAGGAGTGTGCTGAAGTGGGAAATTATGTATGGTTTTAATTTCTTGTGAACCCTATACCATCTTTTAGAATAACAAATCGAATATGTATTTCCAAGCAACATTTTCCAAATGGTATTTTAAGCAAATCATGCTTAACAGATGAAAATAAGGCAGCCATAAAATAAGGAATATGCCGCAAACTGGTCCATAATAAGATTGACGGATGGCTTAAGCACGTCCATATTTAAAACTTATTTCGGGGCAAACTTTTTCAATTCAGGTTGTGCCCTTACGGAATATGATAAAATATCTCCAAGTTCAGGATAACATCGTAATAAGCGGAGTTTTCTAGTAAGTCATGTCAGATGGTAAAAAAAATATTAGTTTTATAAAAAAAAATTAAGTGTACCAATTTCGTATTCAATGCTATATGTATTATGTCAGTAATATCGTAACCGTGATTTGAACTTAATAAGGTCACTACTAATGACTTCGACAACGCTGACAAGGCTGACTGAACACTACCATTTTTACTTGCTAAGCTAAGAGATAGTAAACATCCGGTTCTAGGGTTTCGTTTTCGAGAAATTAATATCTTTCTATTAAAACGTGAAAATGTTAATTCAAACACGACTAACATTCCTACAAATCCTTGAAATATAGATTAAAATTTTAGTTCAGAAATAAACATAGGGTTACGAGAATTAATATACATATGTACTTACTTATTACGGCTTTGGTCACAAAAATACTAGCTAAATCATAGAAATTATCGATTTGTTGTGTTGACATTGTAACATACCCTTGTATCGGTTGACATTTCTTAAGAGGAAATCCGGGAAGCAAGGCATTTGGAAAATAGGTATTTAACAAATCTATTGCTGTCGCGCTGTGCCCTATATGCCCTATGTGCGTGTGATAGAGACAACTGCAGGTCGGACTGATTATACCTATTTAAAATAGACGAAATCACTGTTTCGTAGTCCCCTGTTTCCTCCTCCAAAACTGGACCAATTTTTTTTTTCAAATATGTAATAAAAAGGGCTTTGGCTATGTTTGTATGTTTCGTTTTTTTTTATTTATATGCGTCAAATTTGTCTGCTGGATGTCTGAAAAGGGGCAGTAAAAATTAACAATTTCTGTGACTTTAGAAGGTTCCTAGTTCTTATAATAATTAATTTATGGAGAAAAACTAAACGTAGGGACATGACCGTGGTACTTGTAGATTGTATAGTAAAAAAATATTTTCTCTAGTATCACTATCCAGAGAGGAAACAGGGGACTACGTTTGTATGGGCGAAACGCAGCCCAGATTTCCTCTTAAGAGCAATATTTTCCCAAGACAGACTTTATTTAATATGCGGAGACATAAATGCCATGCTCATTTTATTGTTTTCACACAATGCAGGTTTATAACATCGTTATCGAGTAAATTTACTTCTATTAACTGTGAAATACTGTAATATTCTTCGAATGGCTTCAACGATAAATTCTATCACAACCTATTGTCATGTAAATGCAAAAATGACAAAAAGGTTATTCACGGTTGTATTACAGACAATGGCACATAATTGAGAAAGCCATAAACTGACAGGGAAACGATTTTTTGCGATGCAATTAAAATCACGGATCACACAGCTGTTTTCTGTTTAAAAATATGCTGCGGTGGAAATTGGTGCAACCAGTTCAAAAACCAGTGTTTACTTTGTTAACATTAACTTTGCCGGTTTCATTGATTTTTCATATTTTGATTCATCATCATATCAGCTATAAGATGTCCACTGTTCAATAGGCTTACCCCATGGATTTCCATGGTTCCCCATGGATCCTGCACGGTCTGCACCTACACCTGCACCCAACTACACCCAAATATTGTGCTTTGAATTTCTAAAATAGACCGAGATTTCCAAATAACTTTTTAGTCCAACGCGCCCTTCATTCATTCTTCACTGGTCCTTTCTAGGTCACCTCGCCTTATACTATACGGTGAGGGTGACTGCAAGCAACACTAACTACCAGTATTATTCTGCGGGAAACGAGGAAATTCGGTCACTTGGTGCAATGCAAATAGGTCAAGCAATCTAACTGATTTAACCTAACATTTTGTGGGCTAAAGGATTCTTAACAAGATTCAATATCAAAATACTTAAAGAATGCTTTATTTTTTGTTTAACACTTATTCGAACTGCAAAGCCGTTATAAATCTCAGGTATTGAAATGGACAGGTAGAAAGACCCTTTAAACCACAATCCACACAAAAACTTCAAAAAAAACTCATAAACTGTACGAGCGCGATATAGAGAACATAAGAACAAAATTCTGCAGGTTTTCGTATTCCGGGTAGGTACTTCGCGATTTTTACTGGTAAGTTGCGAAGTCTGTTACAGGGATCTCAAATGATACACGGCATTTTTTTCCTTATGTCGTAGGGCATAAAACCCATAATATTAAACGTAGCCTTGGTAACGTAACCACTTAACTGAGCATTCAATTTAAGATGAAATCCCTGAGACTAGGACGTGATTTACTTTTAACTTTGTGCTCTACAAGAAAATAAATGTGCTTAAACTAAAAGCTTTAATGTTTCTGTAACTCTTTTTGTATTTACGGATTTTTCCAGGTTCCCGAATACCGATATAATTTAATATGTACTTAAATTCTTTCAGATTTGTTTGTCCGTTGTGTAAGTAGTTCTTGGTCAATAAATTAGGCCCACTGAAGTATCCCGACTCGCATAATTTTGTTTTCAGTCAATTTTCGGTCGATCTAATGAGACAGAATCTCCTTTCAATTATGTCCAACGTTTGCATTTACAGGAATTGAAATCTAGTCTGTTATATTTTATCACAGACATTGGCTTTCATTTTGAAATATACTATAATGGGCGATCCTGGTTTTGTCTCTAATTTTTCAGAGACAGTGCCTTTAGTTACTTAAACACTCATAATTTTACTAGTACCCTACCCACTTTTTCAACAAACCAGCCTCGTCAAAATGGTGATATTAGTTCTGAAGCGAAGCGATTAAAATGATCGATGCCAATGTATTCGTCTAGCTCACGTTCGTGAGTGATAGAGAACTACACATGTATGTAGTTACTTGGTACGTAGGTATATAGTTCAGAACGTGCTATATACATTATCCATTGCATTACAAACTGTCTGTCACATTAACCACAGTTCCCGTCTGTAGTAATGGCAAATGGATTTGTGCATGTTACAAAACCGATTGTATTGAGCACATACCATTACTGTACTGCTCTCAAACCTACTGTTGAAACCACAGAAAGAACATTGGTTCTGCAGTAATGGAAATGGTATTTAGATTAGATTAAAAAATTCTTTATTGCACTAAAAAAATAATACATAGGCGAACTTAATGCTATTAGCATTTTCTTCCAGCTAACCTTTGTGTAGTGTGGAGAAAGTGGTAGTGCCAGAAAATAGAGAGGTAAAACAACTTTAGCTTAGGTTTCAAAAAAATAAACTTACAAAAATTTATAATAATAATAATACACTTACGAGGCATGCCTTTTAAGTTCTGTCGTTTCCATATTTTCCGGCAATTTTGAATTTGGAACTGTTCTATATTCGAATGTGTTTACATTTTGAATCTCAAAACAGTTGAAAGTATTAGGATTAATGCTATTGTTTAGTCACAGTTTCGATTTGAATCTGTCAGGTCACGTACGAAAATGAATCTTTCTAAGGAAAATGTTCGTGCAATAATTTTCTACAACTTTAGAAGAGGCCTGACACGGCTTCAGTGTTTAGAAGAGCTAACATCTGTGTTCAGTGATGTAGCCCCATGTCTGCGGACTGTCGAACGCTGGTATTTAGAATTCCAGCGTGGACATACTAGTGTTAGTGACAGATTTCGCGAAGGACGCCCAAAATCCGCCTTCACTGAAGATAACATCATTGCTGTGAGACAACTAATTCTCGAAGATCGTCATGTGACGTATCGAGAGATAGAGGCTCTATTAGGCATCTCAGGGACAACCATTCAGAAGATCTTGCATGAAGCGCTTGGTGTGAGAAAGCTAGTTTGCCGTTGGATACCGCATCTGCTTTCCGACGATCACAAGGCGGCCCGCGTCAGATGGTGTAAGAAAACTCTGCAAAGGTTCAACCGAGGGGAGTCAAATCACGTCTACGACATCATAAGTGGTGACGAATCTTGGATCTATGCCTACGATCCTGATTCCAAACAACAATCTACAATCTGGGTCTTTCAAGACGAGCCAAAGCCGACTAAAGTTGTTCGTTCTCGAAGCACTTCAAAGAAGATGGTGGCCACGTTCGTTGGAAAAACCGGCCATGTTGCGACTATTACACTTGAAGATCGTAGAACGGTTAACGCAGAGTGCTATACTACAGTTTGTTTACCACAAGTCATCGCCGAACTTCGAAAATCTAACTCAAAGCGACGCATCATCCTGCACCACGACAACGCAAGCTCACACAGCGCTCGTCAAACGATTGAGTATTTGAAGCAGGAAAAAGTAGAAATTCTTGACCATCCTCCATACAGTCCTGACCTAAGCCCTAACGATTTCTTTACATTTCCTAAAATTAAGAAAAGTCTTCGTGGTCAAAGGTTCCAGTCCGGTGAAGAAGCAGTCGACGCTTTCAAGTCAGCCATTTTGAACACCCCCAATTTAGAGTGGAATAAATGTTATAATAACTGGTTTGAGCGAATGGAAAAGTGTATTAAGCTACGCGGTGAATACTTTGAAAAACAATAAAAAGTACTATAAGGTTCTAGTTGTGTTTTTTTCTTCAAACGACAAAACTTAAAAGGCATGCCTCGTATAAACGAAATACATAAAATACCTACATAAAGTGCTCAATTTTTTTGGGTATCTTGAAGAGAGATTAAGTGTTTAGAGTTTGGATTTGAAGACTCCCATAGAGGCTGCCCTGCGGATTTCCACTGGAAGAGAGTTCCACAAACGGATAGCCGTCACAGTGAAAGAGTTAGTGAAGAAAGAAGTTTTATGCTCAGGCATCTTGAGTAAAAGATGTTGAGAAGAATGAGAAGGGTATTTAGTAATATAATCACATCACACATTGTTGCAGTGATTTACATAATCTTTTTAACATTAGATTAACTTCTAAAATTATAGTTGCCTTCTAGATTTATAGTAGTTGTGAAAAATCGCGTATGCGTGCAGATAAAATGATTGGTTCTTTTATTTTTGGTCGCATCTGTAATTCTGTAGCCAACATTCTGCATGTCACTGACATAAACTTGCTTGACTTTATAGAGTCGCAACTCGCATGCTTATCTAGATGACCTAACAGATGCGTCCACATCAAAACTGTGCTTTTACAAGGCCAGTAACTGCATTGATACTGGATAATAACAAGTGTTGCCAGTTATGCATTAGGGTGCAAAGTGTTTTAGCATAAATCGATAGTTTAGTCGCTGAAACACCCTTACCTACGAAACTTTGGTTAAATTCTATGAAATGAAAATTTTGTACGAGGAAACTTTGTAAACGCACTGTTTTTTTTCAAACGTTGGTTTATTTGTTATCTGTAAATTATCATAAAGTCTTAATTACTATCACTGTACTACAGCTAACGAAAAAAGGGCAAGAAGTTAAAAAAAAGAGTAAGTGCGAAGCTTGTTTTTGCTTAGCTCTGTGACCTCGTGTCAGTTGGCAGATGGATCAATGTTCAGGCTAATTGCCAAAAGCCTATATTTTTGGAAATCGGGGCAAAGTATGATTGAATCTATTCTAAAAATATGGTTCTAGAGTAGATTTTGTAGCCAGGGATTTGATCAAATCCCTGACAATGCATGTTCACTTCACTTGGAGTTGGATCACATCACATCCCTAGGAATGTATGTAAACCAAATCTCGCACATATTGAAGTCAACAAGGTAGAGTTTATTTTACAAAAGCTGTTATCGAAGCTTTCAGAGCAAGTAAACGCAAACTAAACATCATATCGCATCGGAACAGAGAAAAGTAAAACAAACTACCTGGGAAAACTAGCGAACTTATTTAAACTGAAAGTTCTTCCTAGAAACGTTAAAGTTCTATCCGAAGATATTGAATCAGGTTTATCCGAGATATAAAGTAGATCTCTCGGGGTGATTATAAACTACTTGGAAACTTTAATCGGTGTTAACCCTAGGGGCGCTAGCAAGGGGGACGTCTGACGTCATCACCTGAAAGGTCATTCAACTTGCCCCACTGACCTGATCAAGTTTCTAATGATCCCTCGTTTAAAGTGTTTGCAAGTTTTAGATCTTGGTAAGCATCATCCATCAAAGTGTTCGGTATGGTTAACTGGAGCGGTTGCTCCATTAATTACTTGGTAGGCGCTGTTGCAGAATTTATTGGTGTTGGGTTCGAATTATTTTCTCTAGTACAGAGAGACTTTTTTGTTCATGTGAGGCATCTCGGTAGCCTTGTTTCATGCTCGACCCGACCGACATTTCGTATAGGTTATATTTGAGCCAGTTTTTCTTTTAAATTTGTCATTATGTACCAATAGAAAAAAAATCTTTTTCGGACAACTTCTACAGTTACTACCTCATTGCGTTTAATTTAGATACAAACTAAAAACTGACTAAGCAATAGCTTTGATTACAGAAACCGCAAAAAAGCCCAATCATTCATTGTTCAACACAAAATGCAAACAGGTAAAATCAGTGTCAATAATTAAGTATGGCATTAGGCATGGTTCCGAACAAAAGATTGAGTTAGCAACGCCAATGCGTTGTGTTGTCATTGTCACCCACTAATTGTTAAGCAACTTTTGATTGAATGCGGCCCCGCTTTTGGTGTTCAATGGAGAAGCGATAGGCGGAACAAAAAAACAGAACTTGCAACATTAAGGACATGGTACAAATTGGCACGATGTTCTAATTAGGTTCGGCGTGAAACAAAAGAGAAAAGTCTCTGCTTCCTACCCTGTTTTTTTACCATAGATTACAATCACGTATTGTGGGTAAATTACTCGACAAAAATTTTGAACTGAATACTTCTTCTGGGGAGTCAACTGAGAAGATTTTAGTGGAATTGCAAAGCTTACGTGAATTGGGTCATCACGTATGACTTTTCCCTAATTTTCACGTCTCAGCCAAGCAGTGGAACCGCTATAATCCATGCCATAAAGTTTGTGCTATAAAGATTACGATCTCTAGCGGTGTTCTAAGTTCTTGGACCGGTGGTAGAGGTTAAAGATGAGTTTTCGAATCTGAACAGCGCGGTATGTCATCGGTGTCTTTGCAAGCCAAAGACGCAAAAAACAGAGGTTATACGTGGGTTATGCGCAAAATAAAGCATCGTTTCGTAGTTCTGTGAGAGTAGAAAATAAAATAGACAGAAGACATCATCGGTCACCGAGGCATGGCAATTCTATTCTTCTTTCCCCAGAATAGACAAGCTTTTTCGATTTGTATAAGTTGCATTGTCATTCATGTCTTCTCTACCGCCGACTTTGCCTAAAGTGCTTATGATGAGCCCTCCAGGTAGTGAGTGCGGTGGCATTGTTTTATCACTTAGTTTAATTCTTTCACTTTCCACTCGTGACTTGGACATGGAAACAAGTACGGCACTGCACGCAGACTACGGCATGCCCACTCCGTGTCTATCGACTTTCGAAATCAATGTGATTCATCCTTACAGCTATAAAAGCTAAGAAAAGAGCTTTTTTATTTTTTTATTGGCCAAGCGCTTAACCACTACCTCAACTGATGGTAAGTGATTGTGTGATCGAAGATGGAGCACGCTTGCCTAGAAAGAACCTATTCACTCTGGACTTGAAGACTCCGAGATTATACTGGTTCGGAAATACATACACCCGAAGTGAGTTCCACTCCTTACTTGTGCTAACAAGAAAAGTTGAAGCACAAATCGTTTGGTACGGCAAGGTGGTATTCCAAACAGGTATGAGTAGTACTTCTCGGTACGTCTGCTTGTCCGGTGATGGAAGGGGAAAGGAGGGATAAGGTCCTGAAGATCTTGTGCACATTCACCAAAACGAATCTTGAAAAAAACTGAAAGTCTGGTCTGGCTACCCGGCGTCTGTGCTTTAGACTTTGTAAATTGGCTTCCACTAGGGAGTTATCACCAATGAGTCCAGTAGGTAGCACGTCGTTCAATCGAATCAAGGGCTTTAAGCTGAAGGTTGGACGAGCCATCCCAGAGATGGCAGCAGTGCTCCATACATGAGCTTTTGGGATCCTTATGTTAATTTATCGTCGTCAGTCAATGAATCTTTTCTAGTTGATCGAGCGAAGCGAGATCTCCAAATCAACTTGGGCAAATCGGCGTTGTATGTATGTATGTTTGTTTGTCTGAGGATAACTTTCGTAAAAAATGTGAAGGAAATGTTGAGATATTGGGGTTCAAAGGGGGTAAAAAACATGAAAATGAGACTATTAGCTCAAGTGGGACGTCAAATGAAAGGTCTTCATTAGTGCATTTGAACCCTGTTTTTATTTTTAGTTTAAACCTTGTAGTTTTTAAGTTATTCGCCATAATAAAAACTAAACTTTGACAAAATTCACAAGGTACACCAGTGACCTCACAGTGCTGTAATTTGGTATGCGTGTAGCTTAAGTGACACAAATATAGTCAAAAGTCTGAAATCCAGAATAACTGCAATTTCTACCCCAAAAAATGGGATAGAACCCCAATTTACATGAACTCCCGTTACCTGTAATTTGAATGAAACTGTAGGTCAAAATATTTGGTTATGCATTTCGTGGCACTATTTTCGTAGTCAAAGATTACAAATAATATTTTTTTTGTTTTTATGGGAGACTCGTGAGATCTTAGTTCGGAGCAAACTACTAGTTATAAATATTCTGCCTAACAACGTTACATAAGTCACCGCGCTTTTTTTGGGATAATTTCAGAAAAATTGAAAAGTCCTTACGTGGTTTTATTTATTTTTAATTTCTGCATCATTTATCATTTTTGTGGGGCTGTGCTCCTGACTGCGCCACCAAAATAAAGCTTCATCCTAAGCTGGGTGGTTTAGATCCTAATCTGTTAGTTCTACTATGTTCACTCCACTAATTTTCGTAACACCTACAACCTAATTACAAAGCCAGCATCCTAACTTCTTTCGTACTAAATAACGGCGCTGTAAAACAATAGAGTTACGTTAAGTTTCCCCCGAGATTTTGCTGACTTCAGTCTTTATTAGGTACTTGTTTTCTGTTTTCGTTTTTAAACATCTCATCTAGTAAAATAATTAATTTGACATGTCTACATTATTACTACAGTACTATATGTCTACAGCAATAATTAGTGAGACTAGGTACTATTCTACTGTATACTGTATCATTATTATTGGCCTCTAAATTCTACGCGCACCAATTGTTAGGTAAGTAGGCACGTTACTTAGGCTCCGACTATATGGCTTTCGGGTCTCCCCGATCCTGCGACTCCGGACCATGTGCCGGTTGCTTCCAGGTAAAAATCGGAGTCGGATGGCCTCGGATCGTGTGTAGTCGATGCAGGAAAAATTCAAATGTTTGGTTGTGCGATGGATGCCATATAGTCCGATCATTAAGGCTTATACGACAGCGATAACTGCGACCGCATTTTCCGCAGGTATTTTTTATTTATTTATACTGTATAGGGGTCCTGTATAGGGGGGGGGGGGGGGTGAAAGGGCTTTAAATTTTTTTTTACACCGTCGGCGCTGCCTGATCGACATTATCAAATTAAATGTCATGTAAACCTCACCGAAAGTAGGTGATTAAATCCCTACGACTGAGCCGGGAGTAAAGTTGTATTGAATTTGAACCAAAGAGACCCACACAATAAGAACTTATTCGTAAATCGAACTAACCTCTGCACAGAATGCACCAACCTACATTTGGTTTGTATTCTACTCGTGGATAAAGCAGTCTGCATCTTGGGCGTGCTTATATCCCTCTGCACTCAGGATTCTAGTAACTCCCTCGCTCCACTCGTGAGATAACTCTAGAATCCTTCGTTACGTTCGGGATTCAATATAGCGCCCGTGACGCAAGACACTGCTTTGTTCCCTGGTAACTCCCACTCGTAAAGGTAAAGGCTCGGTAACCCACGACTGATGGCTTTGGTGTTACGAACTTCCATAGCGTGTGGTAAGGTAACCGCATACCATCACGCGGGCCGTATGCTTATACACCTTAGTGGAATAAAAAAATCTCATTTAGGTATAGGATGTAATACTAGAGTCGGGAAGAGGAAAATTCTAACAACTTATTCAGAGCTTTTATTAACATTTTATGTGCTAGATTGCACTATCTATTTTATGGGTTGTTTACATTGTGGCCGGGTAAATTTGAAATTCTTGATGTTACAATGTGGCCAATCAGTAGATGTTCTGTTTGCTTCAACAGATTAGTTGTATTTCAGTTTTTCAGTATGACTGGCTAGTCTAGTTACTTATCATTGATGCTTAAGGAAATATTGATGTGCATTAATAACTGACAAGATAAAGCTTTTTATCATAACAAAGTGGGTCATTGGATTTTATATTTACCAGACAAGACATACAAATAAATGTCTACTATAGAACCATACTAAGGGCGGCGCGAATTGAACCCGCGACCTCCTGGGTCATTGGCCAACTGCGCCATGGAGATATAATATTTAATAGAGAGTATATAGGTATTTTTCTATTAGTGTTATTTTATTTTTATACTTTTGAGTTTCCGGAAATTGTAATGTTGTAGGATTTTTTGTTATTAGCCAAATAATAATATATCGAGAGAGACTTGTAATTGGCTGTATAATCTCTTAAATTAGTTTATAAGACACTTTGTATAATAATTAAAGCTGTTGGTCTTTTCAATAAATAAAAATAAAATAAAATATATATATATATATATATGAGTTAAAAAGTAGGTAATAAAAAGTAGCTAAGTTCTTTTGTAGTTGGAAGGGTTTATCTTAGGAAACTATGAGTTTATTTTGAAGAATAAAAACAACTGTTGATTCAGTATTTTGAAAAAATGTATAGTCAGCCTAGAAAAAAACCATTTAATTTTGTTAAAAAATAGCAAGTAGCGCCATTCGCCACAATATTGAGTCCATGCATGCCGTTCCGATACTTGCATGAAAATACTTAGTTCTTATTTGAAACAAAATGTAAAATTAGCCCTCAATGAGGTAAAGTTTTGCTGCACTCTGTAAGGTGATGTTTCACAGCAGGTAATTTATATAGTCATGTCAGTAGTTTGAAAAACAGGACATAATAAACGCCTAAATGTATTTACTGACTAAATATGATTTAAGGAGTTATCAGGTCATACAAACGCATCAAATTTAAACATGTTTAGTCACTATATATGATCAGGGATTGCTGTGCAAGCTAGGCTCAATATTTACAGCTGACCTAGTGATATAAAATATGTACCTGAAAGACATTATGATTTTAGTGATTTTTTGTGACACTCGCATATTATGATGTTCAGTATTTTTTTTAACTAGCTCATAATGTCCCACTGATGGGCAAAGCTCTCTCCCTCTCCTCATCCTTCCACTTCCCTCTGAAAGGCCCATTAAGTTAATTTAAGTTTATTTCTTTTTGTTTCCTTAGTGTGTTTGATCTGTTCATACCTACTCTTTTGGTACTGTCACAAATAAATATTTTTTATTATTTGAGATTTGATTTGAATAATATATAAATTATGTTAGTTACCTCTTCAATCTCCTTGTGAAATTTGATAGGCCGCATCAGATACAGTTGAACAGCAAAATAAACAAAGTTTATCACAACAAAAGCACTGTTCCACACCACGGCATCCAAGAAACACTCTATAGTCATCGCCCACAGACCAAAAAAGGCACAACCGATCATCAGAGCTGCCCGCAGCCATATCAGACCACCAGACGTGTGGGGTGCTAGGAACGAGCACAGAAAAAATATATTAGCCACTTGGAAAAATACGTGGTTGATAGGTCTCCACTTCGGGCAGTGGTTCAAGTATAAATCCCACATTGAGGGTCGCTCCTGCAGCGTCACGTTCACGAAATCTCCCGTCTGGCCTGAAAGCTTCGTGGTCTCCACCAGCCCCATGGTTGTCGCTTCCTCGGTGGTGCTCTCAGCGACGTCAGTTGTGGAAGAAATATCCGTAGTGCCATTCTGCAGGCCAGTTATCATACCGATCGCTAAGGCACTCAGAAACAACATAGTCCCACCTCGCTCTCACACACTCCACGATCAGTCCTGTCATCGAAACTTTACACGCAATTTGCATTTGCGTTTATGTTTAATAACCACTGATCATCAGCTGTTTCTTCGTTAAAATAATTAATAAAAAATAAACGATAACGCTGCACGAAAACACGACTGGCGAGGGTAGAGGCACCACAGAAGACAACAAAAATATTACCGCACAATCTTATTAAAATAATAATGTAACAAATTTGCACCAACGAACAAAAATTATAACGTTAGGAAATATAAAAGCAAACAATCGAAGCACACAAATGAGAAACAAGACCGAGCTCAAACAGCAACCATAGCCAACTAAAAAAAATGTATAGTAGTAGTGTAGTAGTGTTGTGCAAAGTGCAGTATGCGGTCGGCTGTGCATTGCAGATCCGGCCAACGAAGTTACTGTTATACGGTTACTGTTAAACGATTACTGATAGTATTATGGTAACGTTGTTCGTACCAGGCATGTTGATAAACAATATTTTTTATAGGACTGTACACCTAACGTATATTATCCGATCTCAATGCTTTTGTGGTCCATACATTATGTTGTTATAAATAGTTATGTAATAGTATATAAATAAACGATCAAAAACTACGGCCTGACATTACACATTAAAAGTTCTACTTTATTAGATTCGCGAAATTTTGATCTCTCAAATAAATTATATATTAAAAAAGAAAAATCTACAAACATGGTTTTCTAAGAATATCTTTATTTTTGAGACAATTATGTATATATGTAAAAATCAATGCAAAAAAGTTGTGTAACTTTATCTATCGACAAAATAAAAGTTTTACAGGTACTTACGATGAAATTTTGATAACACAACATAAAAAAATAGCTGCTTTTTTTAGCGATCATTTACGGTACAGCACTAGTTGTGAATATTTACGAAGATAGCTACGTTTCTAAATTAATAACCGCTAGTAAACTACCATGCCGTACACTTCCCTGTAAACAGATGACAGTTTGACGCTGACATCTACAATACATAGTACATTTTGATTGAACGTCAAACAAAATCCAGCTGTTGTTTTACAATCACAAACTTGCTTTGCTTGTGTAGGTTGAGTGAAATGGAAAGAAACCCTTTTATTTAATTATTTTTAGTGTATTATTTGTGAGAAATGGATATACCATGCCAAATGTTACTTTACCCAGAGCTACTTAGTAATGATCAATTGATTTCCATCATTAAAGAGGTTCGTAAAGTTATAAACGTTGGATAAAATGTGGTTGGCGACTTCCTTTTATAAACTGGATCATTGTTTACAGAGGCATCTGCGTATTGAAAGTATAGAAAGAATGTCGCGATGTGAATTGATAGAGTTGTTCCGGAACTACTGCGTGCCTTACGGGCAAAGGAAATATCGAGATTCCGGCCGAGGAAAAATGCTGAACAAGACTAGACATATTAGCCCAGAACCGGCGGCAAAATTGAATGTTTTCTGCTACAATCAGTGCAAAAAAGCTCCACGTCCAAACTGTGATCGAATAAAACCTCCTCCAGAGATACTATCCGGTCATATGAAGAGGATAAAGCTAGATACTTTAGTCTTTGATGTAAATAATAGTAAAAGGAAGATGTCTATAGATTCTGTAAGTACCTACTACAATTTGCATTTTCCTATATATGCTTTGAAAGCCTCCAGCCGTCAATTTGATAAACTGACTTTATTTTCAGGATGCAACAGTTCTAGAAAGCCCACCTTCTAAAAAAGAGAGGAAGCCTATAACATGGCCATAGCATGAAGATTTCAAAGAGATCAAAATATAAATTGGGTATCATCTGACTCAGGTGATCGACCACAAGAGTAAAAGGAAGGGTTTTTTGACTCAGTTTGTCACAAAATGAGGAACAAAAGATTACTGACAGTGAGATTAGCATCAAACATCAAGACATTATGTTCAACTAAGTACTGATTACTTCATCTAAATATCTTCCAAGACCTTAAATAGACAATGTAGAATGGTGTATCAGGTATATTAGTGATAATTAAGTGAGTTATTTGTGAAGTAAATGCAGCTTATGTTTTAAGCCAAACTCTTAAAAATACGTAGTGTCTGGGATCTAGGATCTAGATTCTAGGTAGTGCCACAGGAACTGTATAAATCAACTTCAATTGATAGATTTAAAGTCCTCAATAGTTTTAAGTAATTTTTAAGAATTATTATCTTACTCCTCCACTATTTATAATAATTTTCTATTTTGAATGCTGGTAACATTTGTAAGCTTAATATTTGATGGTATTGTTATGTTTAAAGTTATGGTTAAAGTCATAAATTCATTAAACATAATAATGTCATACATCAGGTAATTAATGACATTTTTATATTAGAATTCTCAATAGAAATACTTTATGTTCTGCAATTTTTAAATATAAGTACAAAAGTTAATATGTTTTTTTTGATTTGATGGAGGAATTCTATGATTCTCTTAAATCTTTAATCAACAAAATTAATTTTCTCTTGGAAACTCACGATTAATTCATGTACCTTGTGGATTTTTATTAATGTTTCAATAAATGGACTGATTTCTACATAAAGTCAATTAATCAAAAAAATCTATGAAAAAATCAATTTCTTCCTGGATTCTTTGGAGTGGTTCGCCCCGAACTAAGATCTCGCGGAGTCCGAATCTCCCAAAATAAATATTATTCTTAGGGCGACTTGCACAACGATGCCTTAACGTATTTAGGGGCTAAATATGATTTAAGGAGTTGTCAAATCATACAAATACGTCAAATTTAAACATGTTTAGTCTCTAAATACGTTTAGTGATCTTTGTGCATGCCGGCCTTAATCTTTGACTAATAAGTGCCACAAAATGCATAACCAACCTTTTTGGCTTACAGTTTAATTCAGATAAGAGGTAACGGGGGTTCTTGTAAATTGGTTTACTTTTGTGGGGTACAAATTGCAGTTATCCTGGATTTCAGACTATTGCCTATATTTGTGTCACTAAAGCTACACAAATACCAAATTTCAGCATTGTGGGGTCTCTGGTGTACCCTGTGAATTTTGTCAAAGTTTTGTTTTTATTATGGCTAATAACTTAAAAAACTACAAGGATTAAACTAAAAATAAAAACGGGGTTCAAATGTACTAATGAAGACCTTTCATTTGGCGTCCCACTTGACCTAATAGTCTCATTTTCATTTATTTTTTACTCTTGAACCCCAATATTTCAACAACCCCCCAACATTTTTAGCTCATTCAGTCACACCAAAATTGTGCCATCACTACCTATGTATCAAATTTTACGACGATCGGATCAACGCTTCGAAAGTTATCCTCGGACAAACAAACATACATACAATGCCGATTTGCCCAAGTTGATATGGAGTGATTAATCTAGAGTGCCTATACTAAATCTATGGTTAATAGTTACAAGGATTAGGTCATCCTCCAACTAAAACTAACCTCAGCATCCCAAACTTTATGATTCAAGTTAGAAAATAAAATAGCTTGACAATGACATTAATCAAAACACACTAGATTTTTATGTTGCGTCAACAATATTTTTTTATCCCCTGAGTATGAGTATTCAAACATAGAGAAATACTAAGTTTCAGACGAGTCTAAAAGCACGACGCTACGCCAAGGCAAGTGAAATCCAATAAAAGTAGGCTGGATACAATGAATCCAGATTCTCGGAAGAGCAAAATGGCTAACGTCCATTCCCACTTCCTTGTACCTTCGGAGATGCTTGACAAGGTAACAAGAAGAGTCATAGCGCCTTACGCTCAAATAGAGCGGAAGGGAGTGAAAGAAGACGAAGAAAAGGCAGGAAGATACCTGGATATAAACAGGTTCAATGTCTTTTTGGAAGACACTGTAGATCTGGACTCGTTGCTCTTTGAAACTGCTAATGTTTTGAAGACTGTTACGGATAGTTCTGGTAAGTAGAAGTAGTTACATCATAGTATCAGTCGTAGACAGCCCACTGTTGAACATAGGTCTCCCCAGTAGATTTCCGAGACCTGTGCAACTGCTTGAGCCTACTTACGTAGTTTTAGTAATTTTTTATTACAAAATTGATCAACTCTTAGGTGGAGCTACCGGCGTATTGTGCCGTAAATAACATATCAATAATATCGCATTAGACGAGTGGGTTGTTATTGCATGTCCGTATCAAGGGCAAGGTCGCGGATTCAAATCCCGTCTGTTCCGTTATTTTTGGTTTGATCTCCATAACTGTATATGATCATATACTTACAGTATATATATATATATATATGTTTCTTTATTCAGTCTCTGATTAACGGTCAGAGGTTCGATTGCCGTGTCACCGTTCAAATTATTCTTGTTACATATTATTGACCAGTTTAAATTTCAGGCGTTTTCCTTTACATCGTAGACAATTTAAGCAACGAAATAGTGCTAATGCCTCAGAATACGAAAAATCCAGAAAGGCATGAAGTTAATATTCCTATAGGTAAGCCTGTCAAAGTACAAATTATGATTTATGGCTCTGACTGTTCCAACATCGTTTTCATTCTACCATTTTATTCTTCTCTAGAGGAAGGAAAAGTGGCAGCAGCCCACGTTGCCTCCACCAAAGAGTACCTTCTCATAGAAGACGTTCCTCGTGATAGACGGTTCGCGGACGGACTAAAGTGGGTTGACGCGAAGGTGGCTCTTTGCATGCCGATTGTAAAGCCTGATGGAGAGTGCTACGGAGTGCTGGAACTTTACCGTACATATTCGGAGACTTATAATGCCGTTAGTTTAGTTTTCTTTTGAAAGATACCTAAAAGTAGGCTTTGGGAAAAATGGGATACCTACCCTTAGAAAAATTCGCTCGCATATGAGATTTTTTGAGAAACATACATCGATTGAGATTTCTATGCATAGGTACGTGTCTGACTTCTACTAACAAAGAGTGCATAAGTATTTTGTCTAAGAGCACGCTTGTTCTTCTGCATCAATAGCAGAAAAAAAATTAAGTCATAGCCTGCCTCCATATGGCCTGCCTATAAAGTTCACTAAAGTCTGTCTTTTATTGAAGCCGGGAATCCATTAGAAGCAATCCACGGCAGTTCTTGTAGAGGTTTTAGATATTTCTATTCCCCATAATTCCTTAACTTTTTATAGTAATTATTAGGTGGTGTTTCCTCAGAATACAATATACACAGTGGTGAGTGTGGCATGCTGGGCGGGCGCGGCGGTGCATCAAGCACAGGCCCGCATCATACTGCAGAAGACAGCACATCTCAACATGGAGCTACGGACTTTGCTACAGAACTACTTCTGCGATCTCGCCTCTATTGACACTATGCTTACTGATATGCTGGTAAATCCTTTGACCACCTTTGATTATTGTGATATTATGTGCTACCTTCGAAGCTAAATGTAGAAGAAGCAATAATACTTACTATTTATTCCACATAGTAACTTTGCTAATTTACTAAACTATCCTCAAGATTGTGAAAAAACCTGTCTACCTGCAGCTAATCTTGTCCTTGTCTTCTGTCTTCGTTTGACCTACCATACAATACAACTGCTAGTAAACCGTTCGTCGCTTCTTAATAGAAGCGACGAACGGTTTACTATCATCATATTAGATATAATTATCAATAACGTCTGAGAGAGCCATGATTGGCCACAAGCTCATCCAACTTCACCTTAACTATTATCTTCATAACAGGCAGTGGTGAAGTCGTTTATGGGAGCAATGCGCAGTAGCTTCTTCATCATCGATCGCGGCCACATCGGCGAGCAGAGATACGCAGACATGTGGGATGACGGGTGGACCTCGGAGAAAACCACCATGCTGAAAAAGAAGGTTAAAGTGAAGTAAGTGAAGTACACTTCCATCTACGCGACTTCTTCGTACCTACCTATGTAATATACGTGTTCTATTTAACTGCTGGAGTGCAAAGTGTAGTACAAAGTGTGCCGGTAAGTTATCCAACCTGGGCATTAGGGATAGTAAAATTTTTATGAATTCAACTTCTGGGAAACCCACGCCTAGGCGTGATCATAGACATATAGATATTCTACCGTGTGTAGTACATATACATCGATGGGCATGATCAGTTGATTTTACATTATGAAGCCACCGTCGTCATTTCACTGTCTGAAGTCGACCAATCTTAGTTAACTAATATTGATTAGTAGATGGGCAGGTCCTTTTATCTCTACATTTCATGTTTGCTGATAATCTAACAGCATAAACCAAGAGCAAACACCAGTGGGTCTGGTGGCGAAGACAGGTGAGATCCTGAATATCCGAGATGCGTACAAGGACTCACGCTTTATAAAGGACGTGGATCCTACTACCGGCATTGTCGTCAGGTCCTGCTTGGTGTCGCCTATTGTGGACAAACATGGAGTTATTGGTGAGAGAAAGAAAATAATTTCAATACCTATGTTCTTACAGTAGATATACAATCTATCTAGTACACCTACGCAATTATAATTGGGTATGTCAAATTCAAATTCAAATATTTTTATTCATTAAAATCACAAGGATCACTTTGAAACGTCAATTTTATATGTATACTATACCATACTTAGTTTTCGTAATAAAACTCTACTATTATTTTGATATTTATTTAGGTAGGTATATGTATATACACACCGCGTCACATGAATAGGACCAGCATAATTTCCTTTGCTATCTAAGATATAAGATAAAATAAATATATAATAATGGTACGTACAAACATTTTTAGGCACGTGAAGTTTAGCTAGAAACAATTGAACTTCTTAAGACTCAGCGAGTCTTTGTAACAATGCCGGTAGGTAATTATGACGCGTCACTTGAATACGACCATTAAATAAAACACAGAAAATTTTGCTATTAAATAATATTAATTAAAAAAAAACATTGACTAATAATTAAGGCTTTTTCCCTTTTTTTGAATTAAATAAAAAATCCGACATGGCATTGAACCATAAAGACTTCTTATGTATTTAATCGGCAGTTTGCTCCAACACTTCTTTATACCCTTTTCGAGTTCTTGCTTACTGTTATATTGTTTGCCGTTCTTATAAAGTTCACGTGACAACCACCCCCATACATTTTCTATTATATTTAGATCGGGGGAGAGTGATGGCCAGTCGAGAACATCGATATTATTTTGTTGAAACCATTGACGGACATCATGTGCTCTATGAATACTGGCATTATCATGTTGAAAAATGAAACTTTTGTCATCTGTGATACTGCTAAATTTACATATTTCTTTTTTTAAAAGATTTATGTAGGTTCTAGAATTTTGTCTACCTTGTATAACTACTAAATCAATCGGCCCGTTGTATGATATTGCACCCCAGGCCATTACTGAGCCTTCATCATTTCGCCGATGCGATAAAATTATTTCATTTTTTCGTAAATCATGAAAATAGTAAGAATACCCGCCAGGGCCATCCAAATTAATTTTTTTTTCATCACTAAATATGACTTTATACCACTCTTTAGTCCAATGCATTTTGTTTCGAGCAAACTGAAGACGTTCCGTACAGTGATGCTCTTTTAAACATGGTTTTCTCTTCATTTTCAAGCGTTTGTGACAATTGCGTATAATCTTTTGAACAGTCCTCACAGATGCTTTAGTTCCAACATTATGGGCTATTTGTCTAGCTGTTAGCGTAGAATTCGATGCTTCGCGTAATATTGCTTGGCGCTCTCTTTCAGTTGTCGCGAATTTGGTTCGGCCTTTGAATTTCTTACATTAATTTTCATGATCGTCAAGAAGATTACTTATTACCTGGTGTGAACGCCCTATTCTTTTTGCAATTTTTCTTAAAGAATAGCCCTCTTCACAAAGAATTTTTATTTTTCCTATTTCCTCGAGTGTCAAACACTTTTTCCGACCTATATTAATTAAAAAAATTATTATATCGTCACGACTTGATGTTGTTCACTTAGTTATGCATAATACTTATGCACTGTGCCGTTTATGTTTTACAACAGAGCCGCGCAGGGGGGGAAAAGTAATTGGTCGTATTCAAATGACGCGTCACGTTACCTACCTAAGCATCGTTCGCGGTCACACTGGGCGCTTAAAAAGTTCAATTGTTTCTAGCTAAACTTCACATGCCTAAAGATGTTTATTCGTAACCTTACTTTATATTTATTTTGTCTTATATTTGAGATAACAAAAGAAAACATGCTGGTCCTATTCTTGTGACGCAGTGTGTATGATGTAGAGAGACATTACGTGGTTCCAAAGCAAATTTCTTTATACCTTCGTTCCTTAAGTACGTCTTGCTAGAAAGTGTCGGTTTCCTGCTATGTTTTCCAGGCTAAGATCTTTTACAAACAAAGATCTCAGAATTTCTGTGAGTATCATGTGCAGCTGCAGGTATTGTATTGTAAGGTGTGTTGTAACTAACTTTTCCTAACAGGGGTTGTGCAACTAACAAACAAAATTAACGGGAAGCCCTTCAACGGAGAAGACGAGCTAATCTTCAAGGTGTTCGTCAGCTTCTGCTCCCTCATTGTTCACTTCTACAATATGCAGCAGAAGAAGATTTATCATGAGAACTTGAATAAGATGTACGGTCAGCTCATGAGCCTCCATCTCGAGCCATGCTCTCATGACCTTGGTGAACTTATGGAGACTAATGGAATTGTTTTACCGTCTCCTAATTTCCGAAGGTTTGTTTTTCTGACTTTTGTGGGGATTCCTATTTTGTGCTACTTTTGGTCAGTTTCGTAGAAGTACAATTTCTCCCACCATCGGTGCCGTCTGATGAGAGGGAAGGGAAGTTTTTGCCCTGCAATAGGAAACAGCAGGTAGGTATTATAGAAAAATATTTTGTCTGTATTATTGACATAACAGCCAAATATCAAGCTTACCCATGTCAGCCAAAAAAGACAATATTTCACCTACTTTGCAGCTCGTTCAATTCGACCTATATGTGGTTAATTGACTGACAAGCCAAACAGTATACGTAAACAGTATTATGTATACGTAACATACGTATTCAGACAGCCATTAAAAATTTCATACCTGTCTTGATTCTTTCGGTCGGTATTTTCCTAGCACCAACCAACAGGTTTCGTTGGTCTTTCATTTTTCTAAGGTTTAGACCAAACCTGTACAAAACCCCTTAGCATGCTACCGTAATTGGGCTGTTCTGTCTCAGCTTTTCTACCTAAATACTTATCTAGCTCTTGATTTTTCTAGTATGTTTTTTCCAGCTTCGATTACCATATAAGTGAAGGCAGCAAAGAAGATATGCCCGGGCTGGTCTGCTACATGTACACTGAGACGTTCGCTGACCGCAACTTCGACAGGTTCTTGATGGCTGACTTCGCTCTTACTATCCTCAATTGTTATAGGTAAATTAATAATTTACATTTCATCATCATATCAATCATAGATTCCCAGAGCGTAGGACGACCCTCCACTGGATAGAAAGATGACCTGATAAAGGTTGCTGGAAGCAGTTGGGTGCAAATCGCAAAAGATTGTTCGCTCTAGAATTTGTATTTTATAATGTGTTAGTAGGCTCCACTTCCTACCTACATAACTGGTGTCAACATGGATGCATCTAGCTTAAGTAGGTAGGTAGTACGAAGATATACCTATAGTTAGCGTTTGCTGAGAGAGCAATAAATCAGATAAGTATCACGCCAAATTACATAATCCCATCCCAAATAGGAGGTTGAAGCATTTTACTGTGCGACAACACAACAATAAATTTAGCGCGTTAGGTATACGGTACGGCAAGTGAAGATCCGTGTTCTCTGCCTACCCCTCCGGGTTAAAGGCGTTACAGTATTTATGTATCAATAGGTACAGTGCGTTCATTCAATCCAACGCAAAAAGAGGGGTGTTATAAGCCTGTGTGTCTGGCTGTCTGTCTGTGGCATCGTGGTTCCCAAACGGATGGACCGACTACTACGCGGGTTTTTTATAGAAAGCTAGATTAACTGGGGTAGTTCTCTTTGTGTGATGAAAATCAGGTCAGCCGATCTGATGACATACTTACCTAATTAATTTTCTTATTTAGTGACGGGATCTCAGCTGTAAAACGAAAATTAATAAGTACCTACCTACGGGTTTTTGAAAGGTCGGGGGGTTGTTTTTGATATTATTATCTTGGTTTAGTTAACTTACAATTAATTTAAGTTAATTTTAAGATACATTTTCTAATGCAAGACAAATTATCTTTACAGGAACAACCCGTATCACAACGCGGAGCACGCGTTCTGCTTCACTCACACCATGTTCTTGGTTCTCATTAATAACTGCGGGTACTTTGATTTTGTTGAGGTAAGAAACATTTCTTCTTCTGCGAGTCCACGATTCATCTCTCAATCACAATAAGGATGCATACAAATTTGCCACTTGTATTGCGTTGTGAGTGGCTAAGTTTAAGTCATCCTTCGTGCAGGTGGTAGGGCACAGAGGACAGATAAACATGTGGGCTATGCTTTGAATGGGTTCCCCGCAGTCGCAGCTAGATAATGTAGGGTCCCGCATTCCCCAACGACACAGATTCTTCCTGCACCGGTCGACTTGTGTTCGGAGTCGGTTCATGGACTTCCAAACTGGCCATGGAAGGTCGTGTCCTGGGGGAAGATGTTCCTGTGGCGCGATAAAGTCATGTGATTTTTCCCTCCATAGGTTAAGCTTTGCGGTGGCCGGGTGGTTACCGACAGCGTGTTATTTACGTAAAAAGCTTTTATGACGTTTAAGTCGGGCCCGAGGGAGTTGATGACCGAAGAGGGATTGCATTTGAATTTTGAAGAAGCATTTGATTGATATACTCTGTAGGTAACTAGAGTCTAGACAATGAAAGTAGAAACTGAAAAAGCGCGGCAAATTTTAAAAATATCAGCGGCAGTTTCAAAATTAGTATGAATACCTGGTTTAACCCAATTTGATACAAATAATTAGTGGTTCGCTCCGACTGAAATCTCGCGAGCCTCCGATTAAGAAAAAAAAAATCTTTGATTATCAAAATAATGCTACGAAATAAATAACCAACTAACTTGACCAACAGTTTCATTCAAATTAAAAGTAACGGAGTTCATGTTATGTGGTTACACTTTTTTGGGGTACAAATTGCAGTTATTCTGGATTTCAGACTTTTGCCTATATTTGTGGCACATAAGCTACACGCATACCAAATTACAGCACTGTGGGGTTACTGGTGTTCCCTGTGAATTTTGTCAAAGTTCTGTTTTTATTATGGCTATTATCTCAAAAACTATAAAAAACTTTACTAAAAATAAAAACGGAGTCTAAGCCCGGCTTGCACAACGATCCTTAAATTTAGTTTAGGGATTAAATATGTTTAAATCTGACGTATTGTATGATTTGACAACTCCTTAAATCATATTTAGCCATTAAATACGTTGAGGCGTCGTTGAGCACGTCACCCTAAATGTACTAATGAAGACCTTTAATTTGACGTCCTACATGACCCAATAGTCTCACATTAATTTTTTTACTCCTCTTGAACCCCAAGATCTCAACAACCCCCCAACATTTTTAGCTTATTTAGTCACACCAAAATTCTGCCATCACTATACCTATGTATCAAATTTCACTGTGATCGGATCAACGCTTCGAAAGTTATTCTCGGACAAACAAACATATATACATACATACATACAACATCGATTTGCCCAAGTTGATTTAGAAATCTCGCTTCGCTCGATCAATAAATAAATAATAAACTGGTATATATTATTTTTATTTTCTCATTATTTTGACGTTTAAGAAAATGTCAACTTGCGTAACAATGTTGCCACACCCAAACCGCCAGTGTTGTTACAGCACACATTTTAATGAATGAGCGATTCAATTCAGCTCAATAATAATTATTGATCCCACGCAGTCAATGCAGCCCTTGCTAATGTGGCCATTGTCCCCGAACACCTGTATGATGGAGGACCTAATGGCCGCCTCGCCTGATGCCATTGTTGTGGCCAAACACCTGTCCAACATACTATGAATAGAAACGTAGAACTCTTGACACGCTAAGAAGAAGAAGCTCAATTATTACAGTTCAATTTTCTTTAAATTAACGTTCAATTAGCAGCACTTTAACTTTCACCAGCCAATGAGCAAAAGCGTCAACTGTACATTTTTTCACGGTATTATAAATTTTTCTTCTAAGGGCACCCAAACGGCAAAAATATGAATACAATGCTGTTATTTGTCAGATTATTAGTAGATATGTAGATCTATACTAATATTATAAATTCGAAAGTAACTCTGTTCTCTATTTGTTACGTTTTCACGAATAAACGGTTGGATTTTATGACCGGGATTAAGACAGGCTACTTTTTACCTGACTGCGCCAGGAGGGTAATTTTTTATTGATAAACAACGCTAGCGAAGCCGCGGGCGGGTCAGCTAATTCGTCATAAAAGTGCAGAATGTTGAGGACTTTTCAATTCATTAAATGTAATTAAATTTTATTTTTGGTACGTTACTAATAAGTAATAATTATCTACATTATGTTTTCTAGACAACAGCCCTGATGCTGGCAGGGTTGTGCCACGACCTCGACCACCCAGGGTACAACAACAACTTCTTAACGCTCTGCAAGCATCCCCTGGCGCAAATGTACAAGTCATCGATGCTGGAGTACCATCATTACTTCTTGGCAAAGAAGATTATTGAGGTATAATTTTTTTAGATAAAGCGATCGCACCAAACAACAAAAAACTACTCGTAACTATAGGAAAGTACAATTAGCAGTCTTTCTTAGCGATTGAGCGATATCTTCCAGTCAACCTTTGAATGAACAATACAGAATTAAAAGAGGTATACTACGTATGATTATAAACCCTAAACTACCTATTTATTATATATTCTTTTAGGATTGCGTGGTAGGCTATGATGGTTTATATATGGTGGATTACAGTGTCTCAGACTTACTAATATACAAGCTTAGTTTGTTAGCACATGAACCTACTTCTGGACGTAGGCCTCTTCATTATCATGCATCTCCCTCCGGTCCTGTGCCAAGCGCATCGCTTGCCTTGCTACAAAAATGTCGATCTGATCCGATAGCATTCCGACGTTTATAATAGCCTCACTGGCCTTTTCTCATAAGCAGGAGTTAAATTAGAAGGTATGAAGGATCTAATACAATTTCAAAAATATTGAATTTGTAGGATAAGAAGATCCTAGCGAAGCTGTCGACCTTGGACCGCGATAGGATCCTAGAGGAGATCAAGTACGACATCCTATGCACCGACCTCGCGGTGTACTTCCAACTGCGCGCGCAGCTCACGCCGCTGCTCGCTGAGCACGCCTTCGATTGGACTGATAACGCACATCGGAGATTGCTGAAGGTGACTGTGTGACCACATTCTTGATGATGCAGGCATAAACGCGCTAAATTAAAAACATGACGATGACTTCTTAAGGGGCCGTCCATTAATTACGTGTGGTGTTCAGGGAGGGGAGGGGGTCTAGCCAAATCTCACCCAATCTCACGTGGGGGAGAGGGGTTGGGGGGGAGGGTCTCGGCTAATATCACGTGTTTTTTATTTTTTTTATCAACTTAAATCTAGATTACGATCCAGTAATCTTGAAATAAAGAAGCTAAATGTGTTTTTTTAAATAAGTCCAACGCATTTGCCTTATAAATACAAATTTTGAAAAATCTCACGTGTGATAAAAGGCAGGGGAGGGGGTCGAAACAAATCTCGCAACATCCCACCAGGGGCGGTAGGGGGGTCAAAAAGTCGTCAAAACGTCTCACGTAATTAATCACGCCCCCTAACTGCAGACGTTACGTATATTATGTATGCATGTGTGGCGCTGGCTTTAAAGAAAGAAAGAAAATACATTTATTTGGCACACACACAGGACAGGACAGAACATTCAAAACTGTAGCTACATACCTACTTACACATAGATTGTAAATGAATAAAATTAAAAATTATATAAAGAAATACAGGAAAACACAAGACAAAGCTTACAAGTAACCCTTCTACTGTGTGTGTGGGTAGGTTTGGTACCTAAGTGGTGCCTTTGCGCCAGTTGTCTCATAAAAACTTACTGTGCTGAGCGCTCTCTACGCTCGCCATAAGTTCAATTAATCTGCATCGGCCTTAGATGCCAACAGCGAGTTAGTCTTTCAGAAGAAAACAAAGTGTGGGTAGGTCTTAGAGCCTGTAACTTGATGGGGTAGGTATATTAACTATATAAATAACGCAAACTATATAATTAGTTCCAGTTTATTTCTATGGTTAGTTCACCGTAGTGTTGTTGTATAAATAGGATATTACTGTATTTATACAGATTTTCGAAGTCTGATACAGATGAAAAATATCGTTTTTTTTTAGCTAATTCACCAACTATCTATAGAAATCAACTGTGTAGCCTATTGGAATTTGGGTCATATAGATTTTATACAGATTTTCCAACATTTTGCGATACTCATACTCATTTATTTAAACCATAGGGACACAATAAAATATTTTACTTTGGCTTTAATAGAAAGAAAGAAAATACATTTATTTGACACACACACAGGACAGACTATTGAAAACAGAACATATACAGAACGAACATACCTACTTACAAACAGATTTTATTAACAAAGAAAAATTATACAAAGAAACAGGAAACACACAAGATAAAAATTAAGTACATATAATATAGGTAGGTAATTACAAATAATATGGTCTTCCGTGCTGTGTGGGGTGGGTCAAACAGGCCCCGTCTCAGCGTGTTGCTGCTAACCATCCGAGGATAGTAAGCGGCGCTGGTTTTCAGATGGGACCCATGGGTAGCCTCACGAACGCAGAAAAATGAATAGGTAAGTAAACAGATACATACACATACACAGATACATATATACATATACACAGCTACATATACTTAAAAAAATAAAACAAACTTTGAGAGTTTGAGTAGAAACAAAAAGTGTTATGTGGGTAAAGAATTGCGCTAGGGAAGTAGAGATCAATAACTGTGACTAAGTTGCGATGGAAGGACATGAGACAGTGAGGAGGAGGAGGAGGAGGAGGAGGAGGAGATAAAATGATATGAACGATTTCTAGAAAGGTTTGTCTAAAGACCTAAAGAAAAGAGAGTGTGGAGTAGTGTTTGTGGGCAGTGTAACAAGAAGGAGAAAAATACTACACGGTTTCCTGCGTGACAGAAAGCCGCGATGGCTCCTTAGTTAATAGAACACTTGGTTATGTCAATAATAATAATGCTTTAATTATATAGGCTTTATCTACCCAGTAGCTTAATATACCATAATTTTGGGAGGTGCTAGAAATAGACAAGCATTTTATATAGGTACATTTAAGCATATAAACACTGAATAATAAGTAGTTACCTAAACAAAAAATATTATTTTTCAAACTTAAGAGATCGTCATTTAAACTAAAATAATAAAGAATAATATCAAAATACAACTTAAGCTTAAGAGATCGTATTTTTCATACTCATTGGTTTCATTTCTAAATTTGCTTAACCTAATAAAATGAGCAATCAGTTAACAATTATAAATTATCAAAAAAATAAACCTTTAAAGGCATTTCTAATTAGGAACAACAGTATTCTTTGATAAACTCCGGGAAAAGATGTCTTCCTCTCGAAATATTCAGGGGATACATTTTTAAAATAACATTCTCCGGAGCGACTAGTTGCTCATCATCCACTTGAGGAAATATAAATGTGTTTTCTATCTTGGATGATTTTCTCAAGAATTTCACAAAAACATGGCTTTCTTCTACCGCATCAAGAACTTGTCCCACGAATCTTTTCTCCACAGCTTTTTTTCTGCCGGAATTGTAAATGAATTTGACGATTACAAACTTCCCTTTTTCATAGTCAGTTTTGGCAGAAGACAAATCAGGTTTATGGGGTGATTGTTTAGACGTGCTGGGTATACTTTCATTTATATTCGATGCAAGCCTTAATGGATTTGCCAATATTCCTTCAGGGATGGAAACATCTGGATCAAATAAAGGACTTTCATCGTCATCCAGTTCTATGAAGTCAATATCGCAGTCAGAATCTCTCAGAGACTGCGTAGCATCAGTCTCTGTGTCACTTTCTGATTTAGCTTTCGATCGTTTCTTCTTTTTGCCTTAGGTTTTTGGTTCCTTATTTTCTTTTTCAACTACGTTTGTAATACTTACACCTGGTCTTATATTATGTCTTTTCTTTTTGACTTGTCGCATTGGCTGAGTTTCTTTGGCTCTCATCTCTTGCAAGAAGTCTTTGAAAAATTCTACTCACCCTTCTGGTGACACACAATTTGTTTGTTTTGTTTGCGGTAGCCTCTTGAGAACTTCTGTTCTATTCAAAAGGATCAAGCCAGATCCTATGAAATCTGCCACCACATTATCGGCAGACTTGTCCTTCAATTCCTTCAAACACTTTTTTAAAAGGCGTGGGCGTCTTTCGGTATCACGCCTCTTTTCTCCAATTTCCATTCTGATAGAACTTTGCACCACTTTGTTTTTAACGGCTTAAAAAGGCCACATCTAGAGGCTGGCATAGTTCTGTGCTGTTCGTTGGCTACAAAATGAAACGGATGTTGTGTTCTATGCATTTTTAATGACCCATTCCGAAATGTGGCTCGACAAATTGTCGCCTAAAAGCACTTTTGGATTTTTTTTGTCTAATTTGCGAAAATATGGCAAGGCTACAGTTTTGAGCCAGTCCTCAAATTGCTCCATCGTGAACCAGCCACTTTTCGAGCGGTTGTAATCAGCCCCGGGTGGTCTTCCAGTCGTCCTTTTGTCATTAAAATTAAAATTAAAATTATTTATTAACTTAGAAATAACATAACAGTTTACATAAAACCAAATCGTTATAACTAATACATCAGAAAACGGAAATACTGACAAGTTCAAAATTAACATACAATAGAAATACATAACTATAAAAATAATAATACTGACAAACACAAACCTGTTATGTACAAACAGACGTAGAATATACAAACTATATATACCTTATAATTTACGCAAGTAAGTACCTACAATTTACTATTTTGGGATAATATCTCCCTCGCAGTATTGAAGGCATACCTGCGTCAACGTAATATGTACAATATCTGCAAATACATCAGTTTGGGGATAAATCTTTTGAAGTTCGTTAAGGTGGCGTTGCGCACGGCAGATAAGAGTTTTGGCGCGCAACAGTACGCGCAGGGCTTGGTTCGAATAGCGGGACCGCACGACCGTGAATGAATGAATGAATGAATGAAATACTCTTTATTGCACACCAAACAAAAATACAGTAACAAAGGAAATAAACAATAAATATCGGTACAATGGGCGGTCTTATCGCTAAAAGCGATCTCTTTCAGACAACCTTTGGATGGACAGGATAAACAAAAATCAAAAGACGGCGGTGTAAGAGTACATTTAAGCCTATATAAAACATACACCAAAACCCATAAAATAATATATACCTACATATTGATTATTAATGAATGAATGAAAATTCTTTATTATACCTTACAAGCTAAACACAACAGTTATAAAAATAAAAAATAAAACAAATAAATGTAAGCATAATGGGCGGTCTTATCGCTTAACAAAGCGATCTCTTCCAGACAACCTTTGGATGGAGAGGATCATTGCTTAATGGAAGATTGGCTGAGGTGTAAAAAGAATAAACTTAATAATAGAAAAAGAAAAATTACTTAACCTTAAATACATAAAGACTAGGTACATAAATAATTTTAAATAAGTAAATATCATATATAAAATAAATAAATATGTACTTACATACATACATATATTAATATATACATATATTAATAATATTATAGATCAGATGAATAATCACGACTCTTCATGGAGATAAAAGTTTTTGAGTCTAGCTTTTAGTTTTTGATTATGTATAATAATAAACATAAACTTAAATACATACAAATAATATATAAATAAACTACACTACATAATATGGAGGATAAATAACATAAACACTAGCTAGCAGTTACGAGACAAAGAAAGAAAATGGTTGTATACCTTGACTTTGAAAATAGGAAGAGAACGGTGAGTTGATCTTTATGTCTTTTGAGAAAACTTGCTGTCTGGATCGGTCCTGGTAAATTATTTTTGAATCTAGATTCTGTAACACCGTTCTGGTCTAAATGTGCTGCTCCTCATACCATATTTTGTGAACGGGAATCCCCAATCCCCTGCTAAACTTATACACTCTGCCAAAGTGTTTTCGTCAGTTTCACTGAAAACAGGCGGACACCCATGTTTCCCGGTATTCTTAATTGTTAATGTGCCTACACAGGGTAGACCGAGGTACGCCATATTTTTCGGACGCATTACGTAAAGTTGTTCCCTGCCCTGATGCACAGCCGGTAAAGCTTTCCATAATTGGGCTTCCGTTTAAGTGGCGTAAGGTTTTTTACCTATAGACCTAACGTATTTTCGTGGCATTTCTACATATGAAATGTAAAGAAATAGTAAATTAAAGAAAATCTGCCAGAAAACCGCTATAAAAAGTACAACTTGGGATATCCGGGGTAACCTTGAGACATTTTGTCCCAATTTACCCTAATGTATACTGAATACACGTAGGTTACGAAGTGAACGTAGAAATTACGGCCATGAATAGGTAGGAAATAATTATATTTCCAAACAAATTTATCGTAAATCTTACAAAGCCGAGACAAACAAAGTTTTACACCCTATATATTTCCAGTTTGACAGATCTGTCGTATTTTTAGAGTTTAGGCTAATACCTACCTACCTGAGTAATCTCCTTGCAGCTGCGGGTGATTTGACAGCAAAATGGCTGAAATAGTAGTGTTGCCGCAATGAGTAAATTAATTTGGCATACACTTTTGTCCCAAGTTTGACAGTCTTAAATTCCCCCATTTGACGGTACTAAAACTTATAGCTGCTGAAGCATTGCCAAAGAATTTATTAAACAACCTGTCAGGCTATTTACTTCATTAATTTTCATGACGAATCTGACATTTTCTATAAAGATTGTACTAGACGTGGATTAAATACATGTAGCCATCATATTATTTATCCTAGATTTAATACACTGCCACTGCCAACATATGGCAACACTACCAGCTGGCGACGGCAATCAATCACAAAGTTTACCAACCGGTCAAATATACGATTCAATTTCAAATTCAAACTCAGAAATGCTGACCTGTGTAGAGTTTGTGTAATCAAGGAAGACGCTAAAAACTGTTCACCATGGATTTACTTCAGACATTTCGGAAATTTGATGTGCAAAAAGAGCAAGCAGTGAAATCTGAAGTGCCCAGAGCTCTGGAAATACAGAAGCGCAAATTTCTATGCGCCATCGGAAAAGCCGAGCCGATTAAAATGGACGAAGTTGACGAAAAGTTTATAACACAATTTAATCAAAATCTAAACCCTATGGGGCCTTTTACTGGGCTACATTTGGAGCCATCCAAATCGCTGCATTGGTCCGACACTATAGCCCATAGGACCGTAAAACAGCTACTAGAAAAACATCAAAACTTTGACATCGGCCTCTATCTCGACTGCGCTAAGGCCATTTACCTCACATACTCAGGAAAACAAATAGTGAGCGGATTTTACGAAGCTTTTACCTACGTCCTAACACACGCGAGACTATTTGGAGATCAGTCAAAAAATATGTTTCAAATCAAGTCCAATGCTGTCTCTAAATCTGAAATAAAACTAGGGGCAGTATCGGAGCCCCTCTCTGACTCGGTATACATGCAAAAAGTCACAAGCTTGATTGAGGGCTTAAAAACTGAGTACAACGAGGATAAATACAAGGTTCTAAACTGTAATGTGACATATCTCACTCTACTGATACTGCGGAGGTGTACCAGATACTCATTGCAGCTTTCAAACGCCTTTGACCGCGCAACCATTCATGACAATTACATGAAACTGTGCCCTCACCATCTCGATGTAAAATTGCCGAGAATAGACAAACATTTCAACAGACATCTGCCTGAGAACCGATTACAGGCTCCAGCATATCTAGCCATTCATGCGCTTTTAACAGTGAGGGATTTTAGATCTAGACAAATTTTGCGAAAGACTTGCGTTCAGTACATGGAATGGACAGGCCTGCAGCTGCCCCATTTGTTTTTCAAGGTTGTAAAGTTGTATAAGGTGGAAGAAGCTGAGCTTTGGGATGATCTGTGTTTCGACACAACTTTTCCCTCATTGTTCAAGTTGGCAGATTGTTACTACAAGCAGTATGGAATGTCTAAAGCTGATCCATCAGAGAACACAGAGTGGTTCCCATATTGCAGAGCTCTGAATAATGCTTACCACAAGGACTTGTCGGCTCAGGAAAATCTACACATATGCATGATTTTAGCATATTTGATAGACTTGAAGATGGGCTTCGAAGAGTCTAGGTTTAGAGTCTCATATTGGGCTTTGACCTGTGAATTCAAGAAGCCTGCATTGGAAACAGCACAAGTACTCTATAATATGTACAATAAACAAATTGTGATTGAATGAATATACTTACCTGATACATACTAGTAATCAAAGATTAATTAGTTCCTACCTACCTAATGAATGTAGGTAGGTACTAAATATTTTTATAAAAGTTTTGCTTCCAGGCTAGACCTGAAGATATTAAAAGTCCCTGATTATGTAATCATTTGACTTAATTTAATTAGTAACCCTAAGTTAGTTCCTACCTACCATCCTGATGACTGTCTTTTTGTGTTAAGAATATTGTTTTAAGTTAAAGTTTTAGTCTAATGACCCCCTGTCGCGATAATAAATATTATGTTGATTTTGCATTTTCTTTCTATCTATATATCCTTTTTTTTTTACACAAAACTGATCTGACATTTTAAGGTAAGGTTAGAATACTATATTAATATCTGCAACTTTTAATATTGTCTTATCAGAAATGCTTATTATTTAAATATTTATTTCAGGGTATTTTAATGACCACCAGCGACCTGTCAGGCTGCTGCAAACCGTTTGGAGTGTCCAAGGCGATTGCGGAAGCGGTTTATGAAGAATTTTACAAGCAGGTGAGTAGGTAGTAAAATCGATTTTAAGTAAGTAATTGAGGGTCTGGTAGATTATCATTTTGGTGAAATGTTTGCTACCAAAAAGTGTAAGCAAACATTTCATTTAACTCACCAAGGATCACGCCAATACATTTTGTAAGTTTGTGGCGACTGACCAATTAATATTGCCACAAATGTCAATCTCTTAAAACCTATCAATATTGGACCGTTTAGAAGGCCTTTTGAAAAACCATCTGTGTGTAGAAGAAATCAAATACGTATAGATTTTTGACTGCCATGCTAAGGGAGAAATAAAACTTTATTTTTGATTATGATGACATATTAGCAACGCCATCTGTTATAACGCACGAAGCTTGAATTTTAATAAGCTTCCAGTGATAAATATGGCGTTGTTAAAACCAGTTAATCGCTATAATGTTATACGAAAAAAGTCCCTTGGCCTGGGCGCTTGTGTTTATGCTTTATGGATTGATCCTATTTTCACCTGAAAACCGTTAGTTCCTTAACTGGCCGCGGGACTTCTTTTAACACTACTCTAACTGATTCAAGAACAAGATTTTGTGATTTGTTATGATTGTCACACTACGAGATGGCTAAGTTCATACCTAATCCACTACCATTTCATTAAAAAATCTTGATGACTACAACATTTTTTAGACACTTTTATTAACTTTGTTTAGATAACATTTTATGGCAGAGAGGACAATCTGTTAGCAGTTTTAAAAATATGGCTGTGAAACCCTTCATTAAAAACCAACCACAGACCATGTAGGTACCCTATGGTCGAAAGACATTGTCAACGTGGCTGGTAAACAATTGACGAGTCCAGTGGGAGACTGGAGAGGAGAGGAGGCTTATAATCAGCAGCGGATGCAGATGGGCCGGAACTGTTCGCTTTCAGGGTGACAGAGAGCGCGAGATGGGCTACACCCCGCTCAGCATGATGGACAGGCGCCGGCGCGTGAACCAGCCGGCGGAACAGATCCAGTTCCTGTCGGTGGTGGTGCTGCCGTGCCTGGTGCTGCTGCAAAACATCTTCCCTAACACTCAGCCGCTTATGGATAACTGCAGGTACTTTAAGAACTGGCTTACTTTGAATGTAAAACCAAACCCCTGATCCTCTATACAAGTGATTAAGTATTCGGAGTGACTAACCGATTCCCACGAAATAGCTAACTAGGAAATAAACCAAGCAGTCAATCATAAGAATGCAGCATTTAATCAGTGACATCGTTGTGAATGCCATTAAATTCTAACCTGTAAATTTATTAATAAAAATATGAGATTTATCATGTACCGTTTTATCGGTGTTTCGACTGACAATATTTTGGTTCTATTCGTGAACCTTCATCAGGTTAAGTGCGATCCGCTCCGCACTGCGTCTCGCCTCGCACTACGCACGGCAGCCCTCTGCGCGCAAGTAGACGGGCGCGGTGGTGGGGGTTGCGTCAACGGTCGCCCATCGTGTTGACAGGTTGCAATCATTATCATCACTGCTGTTCTCTTCGGTAATCCTCGGTACAGGCAAACACACAACACTAACCCTGATGAAGGTTCACGAATTGAACCGAAACATTGTCGGTCGAAACACTGGTGAAACGGTATGTGATAAATCCCGTATGTATAATAATGATTGAAATAAATCGCTAAATTGAAAGTAAAACCTGTAAATTCTTTACAGGAAAACCCAAGCGGCCTGGCACGAAGAGATAGAGATAAGAGGACAGAAGCTCTGGCGGCAGGACAGCTCGGTGCCAGTGGCGGGAAGAAACCGCTACCTGCTCAAATCTAAGCCTGATGATGACAGTTGAATTTACCTCGGGAAGTGGAATAATTTTCAATCTATGTTTTGTGAGTGTATTATATAATGTGATAAGGACGCCCATTCTTATTCTATCTCAGTACTTATTGTTGTATTATTTTTGTTTGATAATTCAATAGTTTTATAAAGGAAGGGCGGCGGACCGTGTGTTGGTCACGTCTTTTACGTTGAGTAGTTGTTGTTGGGTCAATATAGTGTGGAATGGGATTTAAATTTTCGATTTAAAAAGAAAAAACTAGGTCGAACTAGCGTACTAGATGGCGCTGTCGTACTAGATGCACCGCCAAAAAATGTGGTTTATATCCCAAAATTCCAAAGACAAACACAAATGTTTGTTTTTTTATTTCAAATTACTCTGAAATAAAGTTGACACGGCAACTGACGTTGACAATTCACTTTCCTTTGTCAATAAGCGCATGACACAGCAACGCCATCTGTTAGCAGTTGTAAAAACATGGCTGTAAAATCACATCATTGGATACATGTAATGACCTCATAATAAACTCTAGTTTGCTAAAAGATTTGAGTTTAATTCAATATGACCTGAAATGTTAACAAAATATTTATCATCATAATATCAGCCACAGGCGATCTTAGAATGCTCGTATGTGCAGTTTAGAACTACATATTCCTAACGAGTTCTTGTGATTTTAATTGATCGAGCGAAGCGAGATCTCTAAATCAACTTGGACAAATCGGCGTTGTATGTATGTTTGTTTGTTCGAGGATAACTTTCGAAGATTTTATCCGATCATCGTTAAATTTGGTATATAGGTAGGCAGGGATGGCACAATTTTAGTGTGACTAAATGAGCTAAAAATGTTGGGGCGTTGTTGAGATATTGGGGTTCAAGAGAGGTAAAAAAAATTAAAATGAGACTAATTAGGTCAAGTGGGTCGTCAAATGAAAGGTCTTTATTATTACATTTAGACTCCGTTTTTATTTGTAGTAAAGTCTTTATTTACCATAGAAATGTGAAATGTATTTTGGCATGTAAAAACAAACATTAATAAACATTGTGCTATTGCTTGCTATCTAACCGACGTCTTGAGATATCTCTTGTTGTCCTTTTCTAACCCAAAACCCGCAGCCATCTCCGAAAGAGATATCAAATGCTTTTATTTTTGGATGTCGATTGCAAGAGTAGATAGTAAGTTTTATATCGAATTAATAATACCCTAAACTTTTAATAAATTTGTAAAATTAAAAAAAAGTTATTTATTAGTGTAACTTTTTGAAGATTTTTTTACATTAAATATTTATTAATATTATATTTATTTTGACGATTTTCTTTAATATTTGATAATATAAGTAAATCGTCGTTTTTTGTTCGATAAGTCTTTTTTTATGTTTTCAGAAACCGTCACTTGAATATCGTCTGTATTTATTACTAAACACCCTGTTTACTCACTACGGTATTAGGTTCCTACCTACTCGTCACTTTCATGACTAAAATTAACATAGACGTACCTTTTGTTATTTTCCTGATTTGTTTACTAAATAAATAAAAATAAAATAAAACTCTATACTTAGATACCTATGTCCACTTTAAAAAATGAGATAGGTACCTAGTTATGTCTGGTAATAGTGGTAATACGAAAACAAAATTAGACAGGCCTACAAATAATAACGTGGTTTCAGTTGTTGGTTCAAATAATAAACAATAGATTAGTTCATTACTTAGAAAGTAAATCACTCTTATCTAACACTCAATTTGGGTTTAGGCCTAAACTGTCTACCTCTGACGCTGTACACCAGCTCACTGAATTCATAGGGAAGGAACTTGACAAAGGTTATAAGACAATAGGCATATTTTTAGACCTAGCAAAAGCCTTCGACACCGTTTCTATCCCTACTTTACTCAACAAGTTAGAAAACATAGGCATACGAGGTAATCAGCATAAGCTTCTTACCAGCTATTTGAGCAGTCGTAGTCAATGCGTCAAAATAGACAATGTCATCAGCTCAGATCTGGGAAATACTTCTTTCGGCTTGCCCCAAGGAAGTATTTTATCAAGTACCTTATTTTTAATATACATTAATGACCTATGCAACCTCCAATTAGATCGCGGAAAAATTTTATGCTATGCCGATGACACTGCTTTACTTTTCTCAGCTAGTACGGAATCGGAAGTGCATGAACTCGCACAACGTGGCTTTGAAACTGTAAACAAATGGCTCCAAGCACACCTACTAACCATTAATGCTGATAAAACAAAATGCATAAAATTTACTATGCGGAATTCACAGTCTGCACCAATGTCTAACCCAGATAAACATATTACTGCGCATCAATGCATTTATCCGATAAACGATAACTTGTGTAACTGCCCTGTCATCTCATTTACTAATAATATCAAGTACCTTGGCGTTATAATAGATGAAACTCTCTCATTCAAAAAACATGTTGAAACTTTAAGTAATAGAATTCGAAAACTAATATTTGTTTTTAAGAAGTTACGCTGTATTGCAGATTCAAGACTAGTTATGCAAGTATACCTTGCTTTATGTCAGTCAATCATAACCTACTGTATAACATCTTGGGGAGGAGCGTGTAAAACCTTTTTATTAGCCGCAGAAAGGGCACAAAGAGCAATCCTTAAGGTATCCACTTTTCATCCCTTTCTCTATCCAACCAACCTATTATATAAGTCATGTAAAGTTCTAACAGTTAGGCAACTATTTATACTAAACGTAGTTTTAAGGCAGCACAGAGCACTTCCCTATAGCACTAAAAGTACTAGCAAAAGACGAAAAGATATAGTCCGCAGTAACAACACCCCAATAAAACATGCTTTTGCATCCAGATTTTTAATGTTCCTAGGACCATACCTGTACAAAAGGATAAATCGTAAATTAAGCATCCACTCAATGAATTTCTCAAACTGTAAAAGAGCCTTACAGTCTGCTCTATCCAATCTATCATACGAGGAAACTGAGGAGTTACTAAACGTAATAAAGTAGGATTTTAAATATTGTATAGCACGTGTGCACTTAGTTTTTGTAGGTTTCTTTTTCATTATGTAAATAGATTTTAAGTTTTGTTAATTTGAGTATTCATTAGTTACACCAGTCCAGTTTTTTTTGCCTGAGATACAGGTCCTCCTAGTTCAGGCAATGTATAAAGTGTTACCTATAAGTAGATACTAATCCGTAATGTTAATCTCAGCAATATGAAAAATGAATAAAGATTTTATTATTATTATTTATTATTTGACCACTCATGCGTCGTAGCAAGGTGGCTTATGTTTTTCCAAATCCCTCGCGCTTCTTCCCTGAGCGCTCGAAGCAGAATCAAAGAGAATGAGTGTCGTGGCGTGTGGCCAGGCTAATCGCATTCATCATGCCGCCGGCCCTTTGACTCGTGCACAAAAAACCGACAAAATGAGGAGCGGTAGGGCATGTGTATGAGCATGAGAAGTAACATGGCAATGGCCACATTACGTCCCTGCCCATTTTCCTCGCGCCAAGGCGAGTAATGTGGCTGCGGGGATACATAATCATTAGTAGGAAAATAAAAGATTAGTGTGACATGATAGCAAATTTATTTATCCTATTATGATCGACATAATACAAATTCAAACTCAGCTTTAGCAAGATCTACACAAGTTGCTAGCGATTTCAACCTAAAAGATAAATACATAGGTAATTAAAGTAGCAATTAAAGTAAAGGTAATGTAAAACCTTTGATAGTGAACCCAACCCAACCCGTTTGGGTTTATTCTAGTGGCCAAAAATATGTTACTCTTTGAAATCGCAAGTAACTTGCATAAACCTCATTGTTTAACAAATCCACATAAAGTATACTTCTGTGAGACTTCAGTTATCACCTAGTGATAGTTTTATTCTAGTGAAAACAAACTAGAGTAAAGACGTGTTTCACGATGAGGATAAAACAATCTGGCAGATAAATCATGAATTAACTTTAATGTTTTATCTGTTAGATTGCTTTACTAGTACTAAAAAACTTGTGTTGGCGCCAATTTATTGACTACTGTTTGTTTCTTCAGTTTTGTTTATATAACATAGTCAAATATTATTATAGCAATGATAATATTAACTAGGTTTATTTCTAACTAGATTTCTACCCCCGACGCTTAGGACGTGATTAAGATATGATTTTTAATTAATTTTGGGATATTCTGAGTCGGGGATTGATTTACCAAAATTCCTTACTAACACAATTCAATCAACAATTGTCGAGCCAAATCCAATAAATACATAACTTACCGAAATCCTAAAATAAAAATTTAATATAATAATAATGAGATTTACAGGCATACTCGTTAAAATAATTGCAATCCACATTAAAACAACTACCATGGACCAATATACATAATCAATTTATAACAATTCCCATAATAAGTATTGCTTATATATAAACAATAGCTAGATTATATTAATTTTGTTCTAATTTATGATTAAGATAAGACCATGTCCTCGCTGGAAGACCATGTTCAAACTACGACACATTTCTGGCACACGGACCTTATCAGAACACTTGAAATTACCAAACATTTGCCTGTACAGACAAATTAACACCTTAACATAGTAAGTGTTTGAATATGTTCAGTTTAAACAGTTCGATTTTAAGGGTTAATTTTGAGTCTAGATTAATCTAGAATAAACGCAGTCGTAGTATAAACCAGCCTTCATAAATGTATTTTAAAAAATATATTTGTGGAATGCTGTGCTGTTCTATCAAGTTGAATCAGTGTATAATTTATCGGAAAATTATTGCAAATTGTGATATCAAAAACAAATGGATATAGTTACAAAATTCACTTGTCACAATTGCAATAACAATCAGGGCGCGAACGCTGTTTGTGAATTGAGTATACTTTAATTAAATAAGGTTATGGAAAAATCATACATACTCAAAAAAATTCTTTCTATGCTTGACTTCAATCTATCAGATCGTAGAAAACCGTTAGCAAAGCTTAACACACCGTGGCAAATTATAAAATACCTATATCTGTTTATTTACACTTTTACATGGACATCTGCATTTTGCATATAAATTATGCAAGTTTACTTCCTAAGTTCGGTTCCTGGTCATAACACTACAGAGGTCATTGCCAATCGCATAATATTTAAATGTGATACTAATTTTTAGTAATTTTTTGGTTTAAAACACCAAATACATAATATTTATTTAACTAGCTAGAATTTCCTAAAATAGTGTTTATTACATAAACAGTTCAGTGACCGAACAAGGGAATGCTTTCGAACAGGATTTGATAACATTACTTTAATCTCTCACTGGCCTTCCCACCCACAAATTAAGTTACTCATTTTACGTAGATAATACGTAATAGGGCGTTCACATTCCTACGAAATCTGATGTTTATTTCTGCTTTCCTAATGCCCATAGCCAGTGGACAATTCCGGGCTGTGATGAGGTTAATTGATAATGGATACAAATTAGGTATTTCTTGTCAGATAACTCACGTTTATTTTTGATAATGCGGTGTTTTCCTCAACACAAACTTAAAACTCAAATTTATCAAATTTAAATATAAAATCTAAATTTCATTTAGCTAAATGGAAATTGCATTTAACTTCTAACAATATAATGCAAGTGATACTTAATTATGCATTGTTTAGAAGGATGTTTCATAATTAAAACGTATTTATAGGATCATTGACAGTAAACAATGGTAATAACATAGACTACCGATACTCATTCCACAAACAGTTTAAAATGAAGCTCATTCAGTCTATGTGTTCCTGATCTTGCCTGGGACGTAGTTCTTGTCGATGGTCGGCTCTTGGAGGAACATGTGAAGGCATCGTTCGTTCTGCGCTAGTGGGTGGCCGGCTATCTTGTTTATGAATACTTCCAGTCCTGGGGAAAGGATAATTCTAATTCTAAGGTGGGGGGAATAAGATCTGCACTGATGTCCCACATAGGCATGTATTGTGCCCTTCTAACCTGACCCCAGCCATCCTAACTCCTTGAAGTAATGGAGTAGGACTTTGGGTTGATGGCATCGGCTTTTCAGGGTCCCCATGGGTGCCGATGTAGTAGCGGTGTTGGTGGAAGATGAGGAAGAAAGGATATCTTTGTACAATTCCTATCAAACTCTGGGTACAGTGGATCAACAATACAAACTCAAAATAAATTTAATGAAATCTTTTACATGATTTTAAATCGTCAAATTACGCTTGTTTCTCGCGACCAATCACCACAAAGACTTAAATCCAGCTAGTTTACAAAGTATTGTCATTAACGTCTATATTGCCGAGCCATATGCAGCAATATACATATTAACAATATATTTTCAACACTCATGCTCTGAAAGTTGCTAATGCTGGACATTTCACACATCGCCATCTAGCCCTAAACTAAGCAAAGCTATAACTGATGGACGATCCTTGAGACAGGGATCCTAGAAAACTGTCATCATCAACCCAAAACCCTACTCCATTACATCAACAATAACTCAGGTGACTGGGGTCAGGTTACAGTGGGAGAACTGCTAAATACATCCTAATGTGGGACACCGGAGTACATATTATATTTCCCCTACACTAGAATTAAAAGCTCATTTAATTGATATTGGTAGGTACCTTTTCTGCGATCTTCAATGAACTCCTCTTCAAATATTCCATCATCTCCACGGAAGGGTAGCTGTCTCTTTAACGCTTTGCCAGGTAACGGTGGAACTACAATCTGGAAGCCAATTTGATAATTTTAATTTAAGTAATAGGTTTGTAAAGTAACTGACACATGGAAACACTTCACATTCATAATAAGTTCACTTTGAACTGTGATTGCAGATTCATATGAGCTCCAAGATCAAGCTTGATTTGATGATCTATTATTTAATTAGGAAAGGATACAAAATTTAAGTGATTTACATCAGCTATTTTATTGCGAGTCAATGACCAGACTTCATAAATAAAAAATATTGGTGCAAGATAAGTGAACAACAAGGGCATATTGATAAAAGACATTAGTGCCTTATTTATTTACTTTTAATATAATTGAAAGTCATTGGTGGTAAATCAATGTTGTTATCATTATTTGTAACCCTTGAGACGGGTGTTATTTACGGACAGCCTACTGTTAATAATTGTGGTTTATAAAATTTATAAAATTTTTATAAGAAATACTTTAAATCTTTCTCTCTGAAAACAAAATACAAGAAATCATGGTAGGTATAATAATTAAGAAATAGTATAATTTCAAGTCTTATTATTGTACCTGTTATTTAAAATCTCAAACATGTTCAAAAAAGACCTGATATATTCTTGTAACATAGATGTTATCACTTTGTATACATTCAGAATAAGTCATCTTGGTTTTACTAACCATGACCACTAACATCTAGACAAGCCAATAACTCGGAGAACATGCATTCAGCAACAGGCATTCATAGCACAAAAACAATAGTTTTCATGCACTGATAACATTTTGAACGAGTCATTATCAGTGGATGAATAACATACCTTACTGTCCCTCTCCAGTTCGTTTCTGAGCCATTCGAAGTCGCTGTACCGCCGCCTCACGGTGGACTCTTTTACTTTAAACACGGGAAGATTTGTCTGGAACCATAAAAGCGACGTTATTTACTGATATGGGTTGGTACAACCGCCCACAAAAACGAACTTATCTACAGCGGTCGTCGTGCGTGCACAATTAATCCAATTATCTCCAACTAATAATAGACGATTTTACTTACTCTCATGCGAACTTCGTAATCCGTATAGCGTTTTTTTCCGACTCCCATAGTTGTTACTGGATTTACTACGTCGATTTCTAGGAAGTTCGCTGGTGCCGCGTACGCGTCATCTAGGGTCTGTTTCTTTACGTTTAGACGCCTGGTTGCGTCGGCTGTAGTATCCTCAGCAGCCATCATAACGATTTATTTCATGTAACAATCACAAAGCACAAAAATAGGAAGGACGGCCCACTAATCAAAAATGAAACGAAAATTGACAAGATTGAAATTGAAACATAGTTTGACGTTTGGTTCGATTCAATATGGCGGTGCTGGTATTACCAACTTTACAGCAAGAAATCTATCATTTTAGATGTATAACATTTTTAGAATAGGTAATAGTGGAGTTTATATTATGCCTTTCTAAATAATGCAAATTAAAGCTAGTAAGTAAGAGCTTATTTACTCTATAATCAAACACGACGAACCTACACAACATGATAATATTAAGTACCGTCTGAATTAATGTGACGAAAATCTACCATATTGTGAATTATGGCTGAGCTGGCCACACAATACTTTTCCAAAGCTTGGCACAGAATTTTCATTCAACCACTTCATTCATCCGCTGATCTGATGATTCATCTTTATACCTTTGTCATCAAATCGCAGGCATTTAACCCTGATGAATCATTATTTTGCTATTTTATATACTTTGTTTCCCTAATATCCTAAAGTTGTATGGAATAAATCGCTACGACAAGAGCACCCATTGTGCATTTCTGTTGATCTGTTTCATTCTCTTATCATTTCTGTGTCGTTATTTAAGTATTTATTTGTATTGTTATGTTTAGTAATTTGGTGGTTGGTGGAGTATCTATCATACACTCTACACACATAACCTGCATTTTTCTCACGACAATGGAATTTTGATTAAAAAAAATATATTTTTAGCACTACTCCTTTATTGAAATAATTTACAGTATCACAAGAATTGTGCCATAGGATCTTCGTCTCTCCTCCTCTTCATCTGATAGGCTTCAACCTCTTCTGCGCTGGGTTCTTTGACTTCATACATGCTGTTGTAGGGTCGCTTCCTCTCGTCCATAGAGAGTAGGTGCTCAGCACGTTTTTGACTTTTCTCTTCTTTTTCTAAGGCCTGTAAAAGTAAGTTCCTTTGAATGTGGTGGTAGTGGCAACTAAGGAGACAAATGCGTGCTGCAAAAAAATAATGTAAATAACCAAACTTATGCGGACAAACGATGTGGCAGTATAGCACACAAACCAGTAATTTATTACCAGCTTGTGTCTCACCGTTAGGCAAGGTTTCCCCTTTCCTTCCCACTACTAGATAACGCGCGAGTGATACCTTTGTTATTACAAACGTCCATAGCCTACGGTAAGGTAACCATCAGCATAGATAAGATAAAACTACACTAGTACAGATGACTAGGTATGATAGGCATTAAAAATGTAAATGTTGTGTTCGCCTGTAATTGGCAAAAGTATTAGAACAAAACCAAACCAATAATGTCATAATAATGTAATACTTATGCTGTTGGCGTCCCTATTTTAAATAAATAAAAAAAATGGCATCATGTCATACAACTAAACTGGACAGAGTTAGCGGGATATGTTGCTTGGCTTGCAGAGGCGCTAGATGGCGTTCCTAATCATCGACGCGCACTACCGTAAATCATAGCTAAATTTAGGTTGCGCCATCTATTTGATACGCCGTACAAACTTTTAGCCCCCAGAAGAACGAAGAATGAATTTAATTTTGTAAAATATTATATTTACAGATCCGGCTCATTGACTTTGCAATGCTTGAGATACATTTTATTGAGAAAAATAATTTTTGAACCTAATTCATCAACCTATAACACTGCTGGACGTAGGTCTCTCCCAGGGTGCGGCATTGAGCCCAATCCTCCCCTCTTCTCACCACAGACCAGTATAATTTAATATATCATATACAATATGTAACAAAAATGAAAGTCAGGCAGATGTATAAAAAACATATGTATCAAATAACTTTTATACTATTAAGTTAAATTAAGTTAATAATAAATAACTATTAAGTTATTTCATTTTTAATTTCAAGAATTATCTGATTTTTACCCCAAAAATAGGCAAATTTTACCGAGTTGTCAACTCTCGACATTCAGCTGTGGATTTGGCGGCACGCTTTGTAAATGCCCTAAAACGTAAATCCCCTTTCGGGTCGCACTGCGGCAACAAACAACAAAGGCGGCGCGCCGCCATAAACACCTTTGGTGAAAGCCGCCAAAAGCCGCCGTGGCGGCTATTGGCGGCCTTCTATCGCTCGCAGGCGCCTACCTCGCTTCAGTTTTGCGCTGTACCGTCCGTAGTTCGTACGTCCCGGCATTATTTATTCGCGAAATGTCATATTCGAATGCGGAATATTACAATATGTTAATGTGCTTAGGGTTCAAATAATTACGCAGCTGCGCGCAGGGACTATGAGGAGCGCTTTGCTCTGCCTCAAGGTCTTCCAGTGCCTTCGGACCATGCGTTTCAACGCCTACACAACCGGGTGTTTACGACAGGTGATGTTCGTGGACTTCAGACACATCGTGCTGATGCCGGAAGACCACGACAGCATGATGTTAGTGTCGAAGAAAGAGTCCTGGACATGTTTGCCGAAGATCCGACGCGAAGCACACGTTTTGTAGCGCGTCAAGTAGGTACCAACAACATGCGTGTCTGGCAGGCTGTCCGTGAAGAAGGAAAACACCCTTTCCACTATCGTCGTGTACAAACCCTTTTGCCTGTCGACTACGAACCAAGAACCGAGTTCTGCACCTGGATGCTGAGAAAAGTTGAAGAGGACGCGTCTTTTTTAAATCGTGTGTTGTTCTCCGACGAATGTTCCTTTGAGAGAAACGGTGTTTTTAACTCGCACAATGAACACGTTTGGGCAATGGAAAATCCGTTTGCTATTAAACCAAGCCATTTCCAACATCGTTGGCGTATTAACGTGTGGGCCGGTATACTCGGAGATCGAATCATTGGTCCGTATTTTTTAAATCGTTTTATGAGCGGTACGAACTACTTGGCGTTTTTGCGCGAAGAGCTTAGTGAAGAGTTGGACGATTTAAACGTGGCTTTCCATCGTTCAATGTGGTTCCAGCACGATGGCGCCCCGCCTCATTTTTTGCGTGCAGTTCGCGATTACTTAAATGAACAGTTTCCACAGCAATGGATAGGCAGGGGGGGACCTATTCCATGGCCTCCACGATCTCCCGACCTCACGCCATTAGACTTTTATTTGTGAGGGCACGTCAAACAAGTTGTGTTTAATAAGCTGTGTGACTCGGAAGCGGAAATGCGAACTCGAATCGTCGCGGCTTTTGAGTCAATAAAATCTGATACAAGTGTGCTGCGAAAAGTGCGTACCAACGTTATAAAACGGTGTCGAAGGTGCATTGAAGTTGGAGGTCGACACGTGGAACACGACCGCCGAAGTCTTGATCAAGTTGACGTGCTTCTACATAACTAGCAATACCTACCTAAGCTCTTGTTAGAGCTAACTCCAAGTTCTTTTCAGAGCTAAACCCAAGTTCTTTTCAGAGCTGCAATAAACTTATTGTTTCTTGACTACAATCGTCAACAAAAAAGACAAAAGACACGTGCACAGGCACGTGTCTTCGTCGTCTAAAGGGCGGTCACCGTCTCCGGCGCGCCGCGTAGGCCGCCGGTGTTGCCAGATGTAAGTTTTAATTTTTGAGCGCCAAATAATAAAATTTAGTCGGGTATTTTTTTTTGTTTTTTCTGTAATAGAATTACATGATTGTGACCAAATATCGATACTATATCACACCCTTAAAAATCCGACAGGGTTTTTGTTACATATTGTATATATAAAAATATCGTAACTCGATATCTGATTACCCGCTAGGACGCGAGATGTCGCTAGGAGTTACGAATCGTCAATTAAATAAAATCGTCACGTATTTATACATATATGATCTCTAGCTTACTACCGCTCATAATATTATTCATTTATGTAATTTTATGATTATATTATACATTATAATTATGCATTTTATTTTATATTATCTATATTTTTTATAAATATACGTGTACTAATAATATCGGATTTACGCCGCTGTCCCTATTTTGTTCACATAGATCCTGTCCATCCAAAGGTTGCCTGGAAGAGATCGCTTTTAGCGATAAGGCCGCCCATTGTACCTATTATTTAAGAGTGTATTTTCTTTTAAATGTTTGTATTTAAATGGTGTGCAATAAAGGAATTATCTATCTATGTATAATAGTACGACAAAAAATCTTTAGACGGCGCTATTTACAATTTCACGTGCGCGATAAACTTATTACGCCGTTGTCATCACGCCATCTGTGATTAAGCATAAGATTTTATGGACAATATTACTTATCCTAAAAAATCTAGGAATGTTTTAGTGAATAAAATATTTTAATTTGTTGGTTGCAATAACCGCTATGAAAGTTTCCAGGCTATAAGTCAGCGCCATCTAGGCATAATACGGGACATTGACAGTCTATTAAATTAAACTGGTCTGTGGTTATACATAAAAGTCACTCTAAGTCATCGAGACCTGTAATGCCATCTGCTAAGATTTGTTTGAACTAATTTTCTTTTCTGGTGAGGTGAACCCCATGCCATCAGGAAGTTCGTACGCTTCTTTGTAATCTTATTTATTTATTTATAAGCCATTTATTCCCAAAATTACATATACAATAGACATACATTTTAAACAAATAATTCACATTCACTATCTCACCATATTCATTATTCCACATTATTATTGATTATTTTACCACATTTATTTATTTAACTTAGGTACCCAACTTTGGGTAAAGGCCTCCTAATATAGGCCTAATAAGGCCTTTGCCATCTTAGTGATATAAAAAAATCCGCACTAAAGTCGCCACAATGTATGTGAATAAATAAATAAAAACGTATTTCCGACTAGACAGAGATCCATAATTTTTGAAGGCAGATTCTCAACTTCATTATTATCAAATGTTCCGTATCGGAATTGATTAGTAATATTATAGATCACACAATTTGGAGAACACGTCAACCCGCATTTTTTTTGGTATACCTACCCTCATTGGCCGAGCGAAGTGACATACCAAGGTAACTGTCGATGCGTCAAACGGCCCGAACAGTCTCGACCCGCCTCGCACAGAGCAAGCACCTACCAAATAAAATAGTGCACAGCGCCGTCCGGTAGAATTGGTAGTTTCGCGCGTGTTACATTACATCCCTCAAGAAGACGACATAATCTACAATCAACAACAGCAGCCTATGGATGAGTGATTGCGGAGTTCAAAATGGCACGCGGAACGCAAGACAGAGGAAACGAAGGTTAGTCATTCTCGCATCGGCCTTTGATTGAATTCCCGTACATCAAATATATTCCAACTATTCATTATTTAGTATTTATTTCAATCACGAAATAAATACGTTTAATGTTTAGGATTACGGACAGAGCTGGTCTTCAAAATATGTAAACTGTTTACAAATTCACCTTGTACGTAAATGATTAATACCTTTTTCAACTTGTCCTCTTCTTTCTCCTTCTTATTCTTCTTCTTCTTCTTCCTCTTTGTCTTCTTTTTCTTCTTCTTGCTCGTCTTCTCCGTTTTAGATCTGATTTCTGTTTCCGAATCTGAAGAGCTGCTGTCTGAACTCGAAGATGAACTGGCTTCCTTTTCTTTCGCTAGAAAATAATATACATAAATAAAAATGAAATGGTGTTTGTTGGTAAACACATTATTTGAGAACGACCAATTCACAAAAATTGGAAAAATTCACCAATCTTTTTTATGCACAGTTTGACACAGTTCGAATAAGGCTTTTTAGAAAAAAATAAAAACCAGACAAGTGCGAGTCGAATTTGAATTACGAACTTTAAATAAAGACTATATTTTTTATGATTTAATAATGGGTCTTGACAAACATACAGACAGACGGACAAAAAAGTGACACTATAAGGGTTCCGTTTTTTTCCTTTTGAGGTACGGAACCCTAAAAAATGGAAAAGTTACCCAGAAAATTTGAAAATTCTGGATGAATTTCTTTTTGTAATCCGTGCAAAGCTGATCCGTAAATTACACTCATACATACATATGCTTATCATAACTGACCCAATGCAAATTGTGTTAAAAAATTATGTCTGTTTTAAATTGTTTTTCCAGTTGGCTTCTTGTATATGTATATGAAGGGAAATGCACATGAGGCTTTACACTTGTATGCCTCAAGTTGATGGAAGCAGGGCAGTGCACTTGGCTGAAAGTTAGTTTTCGTAATGATTAGTACCTTTTTGTTTGATCTCAGCTGGTTCCTGTGCGCTAATGGACGCCTTGTTTGCTTCACTAACATCAAGTATAACTGATTTTCCCGCCTCGCCCACACAGTATGACATCTAGACAATAAACATTTGAAGGATTATTAAGAAAAACGGAAAACTAGATCACGGCTTTGATACTCAATAGTGAATATTAAAATCAAGGATTACTTTGAAACGTCAATTTTACCGCCAGCTCCTCCGCGGTAAAGCCTGACCTTTTCTTACTATTTAATCATTACTTAATAACTAGTGGTTCACCACGAACTGACATCTCGCATAATCTATGACTATAAAAATAGTGGCACGAAATGCATAACCAACTTACTTGACTTGCAGTATCATTTAAATTACAGGTAACGGGAATTCATGTAAACTGGTTACTCTTTTTTTTGGGGTACAAATTGCAGTTATTCCGAATTTCAGACTTTTCCCTATATTGTGTCACTAAAGCTAAACGAATACCAAAATTCAACAGTGTGGGGTCACTGGTGTACCCTGTGAATTTCGTTAAAGTTATGTTTTTATTATGGCTAATAACTCAAAAACTACGATGACTTTACTAAAAATAAAAACGGGATCGAAATTTACTAATGAAGACCTTTCATTTGACCTAATAGTTTAATTTTCATTTTTTTACCCCTTTTGAACCCCAATATATCAACAACTCATCAACATTTTTAGCTCATTTAGTCACACCAAAATTGTGCCATCACTACCTACTTATGTATCATCATCATCAATTTCACGATGATCAGATCAACGCTTTGAAAGTTATCCTCGGACAAACAAACATACATACATAAAACGCCGATTTGCTCAAGTTCATTTGAAGATCTCGTTTAGCTAGATCAATAAAAAATACTACTATACTATATAAATAGTACTAATACAGAAATGAAGGCTTTTTAGTGTGATGAAGCAAATATTTATTTTTTATTAATTTTACCTTTACCTATTAAGTTTTAATTACAATAAACAGAATGTCTTTCAACATTACTTAGTCAGAGGCAAATCCAAACATGGCATATGGCCATTTTGCTCCTTTGGCACAGAGATTTCCAGAGAGGGACCGAAATGGTTTTTACCATCTTTGTTCGGAATCCTAAAAGATCTTAAAACCTAGCATGTTTGCATGATTGTAATGCGCCGTAAATATTTAGGGTATTCAGTACCTTGATGAAGGAATGACAGCATTTGAAGCCCCACTGTCCGTCGCGCCAGTACGAGCCCCATACCGATGTGTGGTTGTTAATCAGCGCGTCTTCCTCGTATTTACTCCTGCGATATTATACACACACATTAAAACACTATTTTTTAATATACTACGTGTTTTGTTATGTACGACATTAAACGAAAAGACGAGTAGGGCGAATGGCTAGTATTAGTTCGTCAATAGTTCGTCGTAGCCTGTTTCAATCAGGGTCATATCTATCTATATACCAAATTTCATCGAAATCGGTTCAGCCTTTATGACGTGATTGAGTAACAAACAAACAAACATCTAAACTTTCGTATATATAATATTTTTTTTTACGGGCCCATATTGTCTCAGACTATCCATATAATATCAGTGTGATAAAAAATAAGTAACCAGTACATGTAAAAACAAAAACAAACAAACATAACATAATAATATTTTTTTAATTTTAAGGAAGGCGGGTATGTTGTGTGTGTAGCAGCAAAAAGGCCTCGACTCAGCCTTATGTCAACTAAGTCAAAATCAAAATCTTTTTATTCATTATAATCACAAGGATCATTTTGAAGCGTCAATTTTAGTGCCTGTTCCTTCGCGACCAAGCCAAGAAAGAAAGGCAAGAAACAAGGCTGGTTACCTGTGGACGCTGATATTCTGTCTAGACCGCTTGATTATCTAATAAACTAGACTAAAATTCAGTTCAATTTACAACTATAAGTGGAATTAGCTACTATCAGAGGTTTTTCCGTTAGGCTACGACATGGTACGCTTCAAGAGAAATGTAAAGAGGTTTGTACAGGGTAGGGAACGCATCGACAATACCTCGGGTGTTGCCGGTGTCAATAGGCGACGGGGACCGCTTACCATCAGGTGGGCCGTAAGCCGGTTTTACCACAAAAACCATTAAAAAAACTAGAATAGTAGGTTATAACTCACTTAGCCAGTTGTTTCTCAGGGCCGTGCACCAGCGTGCCGTCTCGGTTGTACCGCGTGAACACTTCCGTCTGCGCGAGCAGGAGCTCTTTAGGAGGTGCGTTTAGATGTTCCTCTCCACCATATTTCTCCAGGATTGATTCTTTCACCTGAAATTATACAAGTTATAAGACCTCTGTGGCGCAGGGAGCGGCTAGCCGGCTGAGACGCAGGAGATTGCAGGTTCAATTCCCGCTGCGGAACAAATGTTTGCATGATTACAGATATTTGTTCCAGGTTTTTGTTTTTACATAACCTGTTTTGTTATGTACGACATTAATATAAAACACACATCCAGAATCGTATTAAACGATTTTAGAAGTAGGTTTAATACTGGTAGCTTGAATATTTATCCAGTAATCGATACTTTTCCAATAATCAATTTTTAACTTAAATCGGCGGCGCCTTTGCGATGATGCCGTTTAGTCAGTTTAACACGTACTACTTACATGATAATTGAATATGATTTGTTTACTTATTTTATACAGGATGTTTCATTGAAATTTTAGATTTTGATAAGAAGGTACTTTGAAAATGTAAAAGAATCTATGGCAATGAATTTGAAAAAACCTATTTTACAAAATTCCTAGCCATTAGCCCTACCCGTGTTTTCATTGAATGTCGTAGGGTAGGTAGGTATACCTGGGTTTTGAAGTGCGTCTTCTTGTCGGTGTAGTCGGCCTGCAGATGCTGCAGCTTGGTGGGCTCGGCCAGCAGATGCACGTCGAGTCCGCGCGCCGCCGCCTCCCACGCGAACACCGCCGCCTCCGCGTGCGCGCGCGTGTCGCCCGTGAACCGCACGAAGTTTTCGCCCAGGTACTCCGACCTGCAAATTATTATCCATTGCTTAAACTATAAACATGAACTAAAATGTCTTTCTATATTTAAGTATATTTTATTACTAATTGTGTATTGTGTTACTAATTGTGTAAATGTGACTTACTGTTTAAGTACTATTCCATTACGTATTTACATAAAACATGTTCAAACACCTTAGTGAAAGAAACAGCTAACCGTGGCTCAACTATTTCTCTTAAAATGAACTAGGTACATAATTATTCATTTATTGCAGTGAAAACTTCTTTAGGCGCGTTGGGCATTTTTTGAGATTAGAAAAAAACCATTGAACTCGCGACACTGTTACCGTTACCGTTACCTCTGTATCTATCGTATCTCGTAATTGTTCAAGTTTTCACTTCTGTCGGCACTCCCGGAGTGCCACTTTTTTATTATTATTATATCAGTATACGTAGCTACTCTACGCTCTATGACCGGAATCATCAATGTGGGGTATAAGGCTGCAAGACTCAAATGGGAGTGGGCGGGTCAGGTCACGCGAATGTACCCTGAAATGTGGACTAAGATCTCCACCGAATGGCAACCTACAGGACGACATCAACGAGGCAGACCACGAAAACGTTGGCGCGACGATCTGGATGGGTTCCACTCTGACTGGCAGGAAATTTCTGGAGAACACAAGAAATGGAAGGAAATGGGGGAGACCTTTGCCCAGCAGTGGGACAGTATAGGTTATTAAAAAAAATACGTAGCTTTATTATATTAGTTCTATTTAATAGGTAGGGGAAAAAGTCTTTTCGCATTATAGTATGTATGAACTTGTAATAAAATCTCTTTGGCTATACTATTTGAATCTGGCTGGTTTTGGTATCATTCAAAGTTTAAATTTTAAAGAAGATAATTCCAAATTCAAATTAGGAAAATGTGTGATTTTTATTTGTTTTTCGTACTGTAAAGATAAGTGAATCTAATGAAGAAATTCGATACATTTTAAAATTTTACTACAAAAAAAAGTGAAAATGAACCGCAAGCCGCGAAAAAAATTTGCGATGTTTATGGACCTAGTGCAGTGTCTGTGAGGGTAGCACAAATTTGGTTTAAGCGTTTTCAATCCGGAAATTTTGATGTCAAAGATGCACGTCGCTCTGGTCGCCCTATTACGGATAAATATGATGCCATTTTTGAAAAAGTGGAGCAAGATCGGCATATCAGTAGTTACGACGTAGCTGAAGAACTGGGAATTGACCACAAAACAGTTTTGGCGCATTTGAAAACAACTGGGTACACAAAAAAGCTCGATATTTAAATACCCCACGAGCTCACTGAAAGAAACCTAATGAACCGTGTACTCATTTGTGATTCTTTATTACGACGTAATAAAACCGAACCATTTTTGAAGAAGCTGATAACTGGTGATGAAAAGTGGAACACGTACGACAAGAACGTGCGAAAAAGGTCGTAGTCAAAGGCCGGTCAGGCTTCACAGACTGTGGCGAAACCCGGGTTAACTCGCAACAAAGTGATGCTGTGTGTGTGGTGGGATTGGAAGGGCATTATCCATTATGAGCTGTTACCACCAGGCAGGACCATCAATTCTGAACTCTACTGCGAACAACTGATGAGATTAAAGCAAGAAGTTGAGAGAAAGCGGCCGGAATTAATCAACAGAAGGGGTGTGGTTTTTCATCATGATAACGCTAGACCTCACACATCTTTAGCCACTCAGCAAAAATTAAGAGAGTTTGGCTGGGAGGTGTTAATGCATCCGCCGTATAGTCCTGACCTTGCACCTTCAGATTTCCACCTGTTTCGGTCTCTTCAGAATTCTTTAGGCAGTGTCAGGTTAACATCACGAGAGGACTGCCAAAACCACTTGTCGCGGTATTTTGATCAGAAGCCCCAAAATTTCTATAGCAATGGGATCATGTCCCTACCTACAAGATGGCAAAAAGTTATCGAACAAAATGGTACTTACATACTTTAGTTAAACGTAAATAAACTATATTAAAAAATGTTTTGAATTTTCTTAAAAAATGCGAAGAAACTTTTTCCCCAACCTAATATATATTTATAACTCAAATGTCTATGTTTAACTAAACTGAGATTAGATTATTATATTGTTAGTGTGTGTTTTTATATTGTTTTACTAAAATAAATATATTTATTATTTTTTAATTATCATTTTTATTTACTTGAAATGTAAAGAATATCTCATTGTTGATGGCGAGCGTCCTGCCATCTCTCCCAGAATCTTTGCAATGTTTCATTAAGCAATCAAGCACTCGTGTTCCGAAACACTTAATTAGTTTAGTTATGTATTAGTCATAGTGCAATTATCTTTTCACCGTCATTGACGAATGTTGTATACACCAATAATTGGTGTACATACGTATCAGAAATGTGTTTACGACAGTTACGTCATAAATCTGGTAATTGACTATAAACTGATAAAATATGAGTACTGTTGGTGTATCTTTAGATAAACAGAATGTAAAGAGGTTTGTACAGGGTATTAGGGAACGCATCGACAATACCACGGGTGTTGCCGGTGTCGATAGCCGACGGTGACCTCTTACCATCAAGTGGGCCGTAAGCCTTTCTCCAAAAAAAAACTAATATTAAACCGGTATCTACCGCGGGTGTGTGTACTTTTTTATTTGTTAACTTATTTATTCGCATTTATTAATAGTATACAAGGGCCGTAAGCTATGTATTACGCCCGAGATTATTTGGCGTACGAGCGAGCAACTGCGAACTTTTTATCACGAATGCGAGGAAATTAAAGCTTTTGTATTTTTGATTTCCAAATGGTATTGTTTCTTGTTCCAGTTTAAAATAGAAATAAGGATTTGTCATAGACATGGTATTTTATGGAGCAATTAAATGAGCCTCATTCTTTTAAAATTTACCAACAATAACCTACATTCAGAACATAAATAATTAAAAATAACTTACTCTGATTCGGGATTAGGGTTGTCCCTCATAGACCTCGTCTTGGGGTCGTAGTAGGCGGAGTTGGGGTCCAGATTACGCAGGTACTTCGCTGTGTCCTCTCTTATACGCAGATTACGTACTGTAATACGCTGCTTTGAATCCACCTATAGAACAATACAAGAAAAATAAGTCGTTGAAAAAGACCGTTTTTTTTCCTATCCTATCCTGGCTTACTGCTGGGCAAAGGCCATTTTTTTTCTACATGTCTCGGTCCTGTGCCAAATCCTGTCAATCTCTCAAGAAGACATTAAAGTCATCGGCATTCTACAACGTTCTCGTGAAATCCAGTAAATTACATTTCATTAATTTAATTCGGCAAACAAACAGTACAATTACTTGTAAGCAATAACAAATAGTATAGCTATGTTTGAGCAGTTAAGGCCCGCTAATACTTACGGAGGCGAGACGAGCGGTGCACCGGCACAGTACTAGGCATGGAAATGATTGCTACTTTCAATCATATTCATATGATCATAATATGATTACTTTTTTATCACTGCGGAAAATCACAGGTTCACATTTTTCATTATGATGTCGTAAAGTCACAGATGTTATTTCAGATGTGAAAGATCTCGGGCAATGATATTTAATTATGATTCCGTAATTTCACAATTGCTATTTCAAATGTGAAAAATCACGGGCAACGAAAAACCTGATAAATTCCGAAGAAAAGCGAACGACTGTGATTTGTAGCAGACCCATCATTTGAATGATTTTTTAGCAGGATATGCGAAGCAAAATGGCAGGTGTGAAATATGATTTTAAATTTCATATGATTTTTCACATGCTACTTATGAAAGGTTCCAGTCCTACACAGTGCTGGAAGGGGCATGAGGGGTGAGAGGGGCAGCACCAGTGGGGTGCGCTGTAGTCCACCTAATATTTCTTTTTACGTATCGCGATGGTACAAGCTTATGGCCCACCTGATGTTAAGTGGTAACCATCGCCTATAACAAAGTGTTGCCTCATGGGTCACGCACCTTAGAAACGTGCCCTGCGTCCATCGACTTGAGGTATACAGGTGTAAAGCCTCACTGGTAACCGTTCAAACTAAAACACAGCAACAACATGAAGAGTCGTGATTATTCATCAGATCTATAATATTATTAATATATGAATGTATGTAAGTACATATTTATTTATTTTATATGTGATATTTATTTATTTAAAATTATTTATGTATCTAAGGTTAAGTATTTTTTCTTTTTCTATTATTAAGTTTATTCTTTTTACACCTCGGCCAATCTTCCATTAAACAATGATCCTCTCCATCCAAAGGTTGCCTGGAAGAGATCGCTTTATTAAGCGATAAGACCGCCCATTATGCTTACATTTATTTGTTTTATTTATTATTTTTATATCTGTTGTGTTTAGCTTGTAAGGTATGATAAAGAATTTTCATTCATTCATTCATTCACAGCAATGCAGCTTGGCGAAAGAAATATATATAGTGGTAGTACTTCCCTGGGAGGGCTTTATCACCAGGAACTCTACTACCTTATAAGGTTTCTTAGTTTGAATACAGAACCCTAAAAGTGATGTTTTATTTACCTTAGTTCCCGGCATGTCTACTTCATCTACATATTTATCTTCATCTTCCTCTGCGTTATCATCATCCTCTCGGTTGTCATCATCTAAAACCAATTATAACAATTATAGTTCATTCACAACATTTCATACAAGCTGATGCAGCGACTTCGTATGCGTTACACCACTAAATGTGTAGGTAACCTAGAAATAAAGCTAAACTCGATGTTGCAACTTGACTTAACAGCCCAACTTTATCCCATGGGCCCTGATTTATGGGATAAAAGTAGCCTGTGTTAATGCAGGTTTTAATCTACGTACATACTAAATTTCATCGAAATCGGTTCAGCCGTTACGACGTGTCGTGAGTAACAAACAAACAAATATATAAACAAACATCCAAACTTTTGCATTTATAATATTAGTGTGATCATCCATACTAACGTTATTATTTTGAAAGAAACTCTGTCTCTCTGTTTGTTACGTTTTCACGACTAAACGGCTGGACCGATTTCGATGACATTTGATATACACATAGATTGTGATTGGGATTGGGGCATTTATTTTGTCCATAAACGAGCAACATATATTGATATATCTACATCACACAGTGTTAAAGTCTCATAATGTTCATTTTTGTAGCAATGTCTTAAAATTTGTAGCCAATCAAGTTTGTTTTTAAATGAGTTTGTTGAAGTAGCAGAAACAACTGTTTCTGGTAGGATGTTCCAATTATGGAGCACCCTGTTACTGAGTAAATCATATCCATTCAGTGTGTTACAAGTAGGGATGTTACGAATATTTGCATTCGCTTATGCGAATGATTCGCATTGCGAATGCGAATGTGTACAGGTCGTGTCGTGTCTCGCCCGACACCCGCGAAGTTGTTTGATCCTCGCCAATAATACAGACACATTAACTTCTGCACAGTTCCTATGTCTTAAGACCTTTCCGAGGACACCAACTTAAATTAAATAGTGCTCCTTGTAACTTACAAGTTACTTGTTTACCCAACTGTGCTAAAGTTAATTTGTCTGTATTATCCACTTTTAGTTTCTGTGTGTTTGTTACTTGTGTCAAAATAAATTACTATCTATTTTAAATTAGCTGACTGACGATATTAGAAAAAAAAATATTGGATATATACAGGTTTTTACAGACAACACAACTATTTTATACTAGCTGACACGCCCGCGGTTTCGCACGCGTGGTTTGTCAATAAACACATTATCCTCCTGCGCATTCGGGTAAAAAGTAGCCATGTCCCAATCCCGGGCACAGTCTATTTATATACCAACGTGTACCGTTTGGAGTAGTATTACCTTATAATTTTAACCCCTTATTTTCCCCCATTTGATTTGAGGCCCCAAACCCCCCTGGCTATACCCGATATCAGTGTAAATACGTAGTCCAGTCGAATAGCCCCAAAATGATATAAAATGTATCCAAGAAAATGAAACTTTGATAGTAAAAAATGCGCGTCTCATGTACCCCCCCCCCCCCTCCCCCCTCTCAAACGCTGGAGAGGAGGCGCCAAAATATCGTAGATCCCGGCTGTATAGGTACTTTTTGAGCTCTCGGAAGTTAGCACGTATGGCTGCGCATTACGCGATAATTATAATGCACTCAACTGTATGTACCATGCGCGGTTTAGTACTAGGGGCTATGTTCAGAGAGCTCAAAAAGATTTGTGTGAACTATTACATTAGAATAATACATAGGCGAACTTAATGCTAATTAGCATTTTCTTTCAGCTAACCTTTGTATGGTGTGGATAAACTATACCTTGTTCCAAATTCTTGGCTCTCATCTCCCGTTTGGCATCCTCCACCTTCTGGTACTCTTCAATGATAGCTTTGTGCTGCGCGGGGTCGTATCCGTTCCATCTGTCGCGCTTGCCGTCGTAGCTGAGGTTGAGTGTGGGCTGCGCGAACTCATCTGCAGCTATACCCGCTTTGGTAAACTTTGCTCCAATCTGAGGAGAACTCATTTGTTACCGTAGGGCAGCCATACTCAAAGTGTGATCCGCGGAGCCTCTGTGGGGGCACCACGAGAATACTGATAACAATGAGAAAAAAATCAAAACTACTCCTCTCGTATCTACTGACGCGGCGCACGATCGCGACACCATTTGACGCGCGTTTGAAAATCCTTTTTTACCCAACTTGCCCGAAAGTATCTCAAACGAGATATTATGAATCCTTTTTAGAAATATTATCAGACACAAGTATAGAGTCACTATCAAAACGATGCCTCTCAACAATTTTTGGTGCAGAATCCGTGATGAATATCCACTTCTTGCTACAATGGCCCTGAATGTTCTTCTCCCGTTCCCAACAATATACTTGTGCAAAACAGGATTTTTGACCTATGCAGCTACAAAACAACATACTGGAATAGACTGGATGTGGAACCTGATATGAGACTTCAACTCTCTTCTATCAAACCTGATATCAACCAATTTATGTAAAATAAGGAACAGTTTCATACCTCCCATTAGATATTTAACTATTATGCAACTGTTACAATTATTATTAATAAAGAATGTTTAAAAACAAATTTTTGTTTATTTTAGGGCTCTGTCAAATATTTCGCTTTCCAAAAGGGTTCCGTCACCAAAAAGTTTGAGAACCGCTGCCGTAGGGAATAAAAAAAACACTTGGTTACGTCAATACTGAAATAATTACATAGGCTTTTGGATATCTACCTAGTAGCTCTGTGACGAACGGTCAAGAGCGACATAGCTGCATATAGTTATACATGTCTCTGTCTAGCGTTTAACGGTCATTTGGATGCTTAGAAACTTGATTTGTGAAAATATATTGTAAATTACTCTCCGCGCCGTATAGCTAGCAGCAACAAATTTGGTATTAGTCTAGCGCAAATTTGTTCCAAAATTGTGATCATCAAGTGCGCGTTTTTACCTTGTAACCTTACTAGGTTACAAGGTAAAAACACGCGTACAGTCCACTCTGCCACATGCCGAGCTTTTTATTTGAAGCCTGGGTAGGAACTCTACAAGCTCATTGCACCATAGTTTTGGAGGTGCTAGAAACAGACAAGCATTTCATAATAGACATCTAAACACTGATTACTGCTGTAGACGAGCATTGTTAAAGAATTTATTATACATTTATAAGTATTCTATCACTTATCTACTTGGGTACACATCCAGCTGTACATTTCCAGTAAAAGTTGACCCTGTATTGTGTAGGCTTTCTGTACAAGCTTTGCTTAGTTTGGGCTAGAAAGCACTGTATGAAATGTCCAGCATCACACTAATATTATAAATATCAAAGTTTGGATGCTAGTTTATTTATTTGTTTGTTTGTTACTCAATCACGTCGTAATGGCTGAACCGATTTTGATGGAATTTGGTGTGTTATTAGATTATGACCTGGATTCAAACATAGGCTACTTTTTGGTGACAAACAACGCGTGCAAAACCGCTGGCGGAAGCTAGTTATTGATACATAAGTGTGTATTACCTTTCTAGGCCTTTCCAAGCAGTCTTTCTTTACATGTGTCATTGCTCCACAGTTTTCGCACGCGCCTTTCCGGTATTTTGTTGTAACTTTAGTCTGAAAAAAAAAGCATTTTATTCTTTTTCTTTTTACATTGTATTAGCCCATAGTTAGTAGGTAATTTAGTATAGTACGTGGCGCATTTTTAGCATATTTAAAAAATATTGTAGCTAATAAGATGTTGATTTTTATTATGTAAAATTTATATTGGTTTATTCATTTTGAAAATAAAATATATTTAAATATTTGGTTTTGTTATAAAATACTAACACCCTCTTTTAGGGCAAAACAAAAACGTAAACATATGAGAGCCCAGCAGATTCGGTGCCCCACCACCGGCGATTCAATCATGCTAGCTTATGCGCTGCACATTATTACACACACTTGAATTTTTTGTGCTTGCCTAAGTTCATAGAGTTACACCAAGTAAAAAGTATCCCGTAGAGTAACTACACAAAGAGTGTTCCTTAATTTGAAACCTTCAACACAGTGTGTAGCTTCATGCAGCTAGTAACTTACAGTATCAACTCCTTTATTGTAAAATGTATCAAGTTTGGTGAAGCCCGCCTCTCTATCTTCTTGAGGTCTTTGATGCTTCAGTGTGGGCCCAGCAGTCCCATAGTACCATGGCGCAGAAGAAATGTACTGGGGTATATGCGGGTTTATGTCTTTGCCTGGAACATGCAATACAAATATTGAAGACCAACTTCTTAGTTCCATGAAGAAATGAAACATAATATACTAGTGGATCGCCTCGAACTGAGATCTCATGAATCTCACATAAAAACTAAATAAAAGTATGTATCTATAATCTTTGATTTTTTAAATAGTGCCATAATTTAGTTAGATACATAATTTTGCACAAACAGATGCAATAAAAATTTTGAGGAATTTCACAACTTATCATTAAAAGACAGTGAATAAATAAATAAATGTGTAAGCAGTCAACAAAACTGAAAGATTTATTTAAATTCAATGATTTTGATCAAATAAGCTAGCCACACCATTGGCAAGAATCATTTGCATGTTGAAAACCAAGATCCATAGCCCAATCATTCCATCAAGGATACCATAGGTTTCACAAGAAGACCTAGACGCTAGTTGACGGAAGGGTAGTGAGATGAAGGGCATTTGAAGAAAATCTGCTGCAAAAAGGCTTTCAGGAGAAGGGTTAAAAAGTAATTTATACCTGTTTCATCAACAGCAGCGGGTGCTGTGCCTGCTTTACGGGCCTCTTCCAACTCTTTCGCCTTCCTCCAGTCTTCTCTGGATTTCTTCTTTGGCTCGTCATCCTCGTCACCAGCGTCGTCCTTACTTCGCAGTATCTGCGAAACCGCCCCGCGGGCGTTCACTGCCATTTTAACAGCTTATTTATTAGGAAAGCCTACAAATAAAACCAAGTAAATGGAGTAAACAACAAAACACAAGCACACATCAAGCACGTCGATTGAAAATCGAACTGACATCCCTGACTGACGTACGTACGAGTTTCATAAGAAACTGACATTAATTGACAAATTTGACAACGACAGCTCGCTTTGTATTGATAAATGATTTTAGAAGGTTGGTAGTGGTTTTCATTGCGACTATACAATTCAATTTGTTCGAAACTCTCGGCTACACTATGCTCCTGCCATAGCCTCCTATAGTGCATAGGTACGTAATACATCTAAGTGGTCTGTGTGTTTAATGCAGAAGGCTATGCTCCGTAGTACATCTAAGTGGTCTGTGTATGCTCCTGCCCATGCTACTCGCCTTGCCGCGATTATCACCATTTCAGTATAGGTAGTTCTAAAAAATGCAATAGTGATTCGTTCCGTTTTACGCATATCACTTACCACAATATAATAAATAAAGGTCTGTGCTTCAGTGCAGCCAAAGAGGTGTGACATTTTATGGTGTTGAATTTCTAAAAATGTGAAAAAAATATATGAGATCAGGAAAACGAAATGATTTTAAAACAAAATACACAGAGATCCACATTTTGTCACACTCAAACAGGCACTAGCATACAGGTCGAAAGACGTAGACTTAGGCCAAGTTCATATGATAAAGTAGACGATAAGCACTACTTAGTTTGATCTTGTACCGCGCGGTTAGTAGTTCCGCGCGTTCATATGAACTTAGGCTTATACACACACACACATACTACCTCACACCTTTCATAATACACACTAACTCACACCTTAACTTCTACCTCTACATACCATACCACCCATAAACACATACCTAATGTGTTTATAGGTGTGTGGGGGGGTAAGGGTATACCAAAAGATCCTTTCCCTCTCTATAAAATAAATCACACTAATAATATAAATTCGAAAATTTGGATGTTTGTTAATTTCAAATAAAATAATCTTTATTTGGTACATTAAACAGTGTACAGAAACAAAATGGAAACAAACAGTGATACCCGCAGGAGTAAAAATACTGTCGCGGGCATCAAGAACCTCCTCCATAAACCTTATCAAATAAAGATTTCCACATTAGAATAAATAGAAGCTATTTATTAGTTTGTTACTCAATAACGTCGAACGGCTAAACCGATTTCGATGAAAATTGGTATGTACGTAAATTATGGATTAACCCAAAGACTACTTTTTATTGACAAACCACGCGTGCCAAGCCGCGGGCGGAAGCAAGTATAAAATAAAACAACAAAAGAATTCTTTATCTTTTATTTATAACTAGTTAAAATATAGTTGTAAGTTTATTTATCTACAACGTCTAAATGAACCATTGCTGAACGGAAGAGAACTTATCTCCACATGACAGGTTTCTACTTAGGGTCGAGGTTAGTGCGCTAACAAAGCACCCATGTGTATAACATGTACGTAGGTATCAATTTATTCCTGCAAACAAATAACTGATAACTTTCTTAAACTACTTGATTACAAAGGTACAGAAGAACTAATTAGGCAGTGATATCCTAATTATAAAAACAAAACAATGGAAAAATGATATATACACATATACTGATTCTTTTTCTAATTTTTATTCTAACTTAAAATTTCATATTCTTAAGTCGATAGCATTGTAAGGAAAAGCAACGACGCCCTGCCGTTATACAGTGCAAACTAGTACGGAAGGTAGTCACTTGACTGTCTTAACATTGTCACTCCTACACTATGTCATTGATATATCTTAACTGCAAACATAAGTTACAATAAGAAACATGGATGTTTAAAGCTTAAGTTTAGATTTTAAGTTTGTAAATTTACTTTTTTGAAATAAAATTTACTTTAAGTTTCATGTTTTTATACTTTGTTTTGTACACATGTGTTTATATATTTTTTTAATTAATGATTGATTCATTTCGCGCTAGGCAAAAGAAGTGCTAGATCTGACACTGAATGCGCTAAGTTGTAAGCTCTGACTAGTACTGACGCGGTCGGTTCGCCCCTTATTGTCTAACTTTGAAGACGAAGACGATAGATGTCAAAAATGGATAATCGATTTTCTACTCACCTTCCAATCTTGAGATATTATGTACGAATTTTACTTGTCTGCATTTGTACATAAACTAGCAAATAAATTGATTTCATTTTATTAATTACATAACTTAATGAAATGGAATAAATTTATTTGATAAAACTCAGTAGAATACATTGTAGTGTTATGTATAAGTGAGGGGCACAATATGTCTTTGCTTCGTGACCGTGCGAATGTATTATAAGTATTTTGACAGTAATCCTCAAGATCAGAAACTGAGCAGGTAAAACAATCGATTTTGACAACTATCGTCTTCGCCTTCAAAGTAAGACAATTACCCCGTTCGGCCATGGACGTATGTCGCATCCGTGCGCCGCAGTGGAAACGGTACATACGCAGCCAGACCCAAGTAACTATGTAGCTCGCATGCATGCACATCCTGCGCAGCAGTGGTTTTGCGGCTTTAGAGCTTGCGACGTGCCTTGGCGCGATGGTATGAAGGCCGGGGTACGTAGAGAGGCTCGTTGCTGCCCACGCCGGTTCCGCTAAACGACTCTTCTAGGGGCTCAGCGCGGGGCGTGAATAGCTTGCGGCGACTGCGAGTTACACTAAAAATATATGCTTATCTTTAGTAGTTGCAGCAGAGAGAGACGGGAAAGTTATTATTTTAATTTTTGAATAACTGCATCTACACCTAAAAAATTTAGATAAAGTACTGTTACACCTGAGGCTGTTACAGAATAAGTAATAGTCGGCCTCTCGAAGTTATACATACTGTGTCACAGAATAGGTAATACTAGTGTGGTATATACCTATTACGTTTTTACCTACGGTTGCACAGAATAAGAAATAGTAGCTTGTCGAAATACCTACAAAGTTCGAGTTGCTAGCGAAACCTTCGAGAACATTCGCGAAAACGTGTAGTAACCAATAAATAATAAATAGGGTGTAGAGACTCCCGAAGGATTAATAAATAATAAATAAACAAATATTGCTGGACATGTCACACAGCGCTATCTAGCCCCAAACTAAGCAGAGCTTGTACTATGGGAACCAGATAACTGATAGAATACTTATATACTTTTTTTTGTAAATACATACTTATCATATATAGAAAAACATCCAAACCCGGAACAAATATCTGTAGATCATGCAAACATTTGTTCCGCGGCGGGAATCGAACCCGCTACCTCCTGCGTCTCAGACGGCTATTCGCCCATTGCGCCACGGAGGTAGTTGTCTTGTTTATATTCAGTCTTGATTAGGCGATACGTGCGAATATTTCGGTGACTTTTAGTGGTGCAACAGTGGTGTGATTTAGTGTGTTGTGATTACTTGTGATTAAGATCGTGTATTTAGCATTTTAGTTTTGAATAAAAGTGTTATTTTGGTTATCATTATTTTATCCTAAACCCTCAGCTCGTAACATTACATACAAAAGTGCTTTAGATCTTTACATAGATTATGAAAATCGTTAAACAATGCCAGTTATAAAAAAACCGGCAGCAGAATTGATAATGGGCTATTTCATGATTCGAAAGAATGCCGAGCGACCATCGGTCGGTCGAGGCGAGTTATGAGATTAAACGCGAATCGTCGTAGCGAGTCTGAATGTGTAAACGTAGTACAAACGGTCATTCCGCGAATAAAAATATTCGTGTAGTCGCGCCGCGGCGCCGTATCAAAAAACATCGAAAATAGTTTTACCTTTTAGACGGGCAGCTCTGAATCCCCATTGGCGGTCGATTCTCTTCTCCAGGTAATTTCTCAGGCGACGGTATATCTTTGACTTCTTTCTTGACGGCTGGAAGATCCAAAGTTACATCACAGAACTCCTTCTTTAGATTTAAGATATCTTTTAACTTCGCGCTGTTCTGCTCTGAATAATCCTCATCTTGATTTTTACGTCTTCGTAATCTCAAGCATCGTTTGTTGAGCTTTGATTTGCTTTCGCTTTTTGCAATACTTTCTAGCAAAGTTTCTTCAGTTTCTTGTTCATTATTTTTATTGGATACTTTCAATATTGCCTTGTCCCTGTGTCTCAAATTGTATTTCACTTCTTTATTTTCAAGGACCACCTCATTCGTTTTTTGTTCTATTTTGTTTGATTCAGTCTCAGCCTCAGTTTTACTATAATCTTTAACATTCGATTTATCTACGTCTTGAGTAACTGTAAGCAAATCAAACTCAGTAGATCTTTGTGTTGATAAATCCTTGAAAATATTTTCAAATTCTTCAATGGTGTTATCCTGTCTCCACGGTGTTTCGTTTAGTTCCTTAGTTGCCTCAACATCAGCTGCAACTGTAGTTTTCGTTTGTTCCTTGTTGTGTTCTTTTTTGAGAACTACTGGTTCTAGAAATTGAGGTGTTTTGTGTGTCTTTTGCTCCAAAACCAGCTTTTCAATAGATTTTTGAACTTCATCTACATTGCTTTCTTTTCGCATTGGAGTAACATTAGCTTCTTCATCTTTTACAAGTGAATATTCTAAGCCATCAAATACATCCATTGACTCGTGTTTCTTCACAACAACCTTGTTCTTATGTATTGATGATAATACTTCAATTGTAGCGATGTTTTCTCCAAGGAGGTTCTTCATAGTGCTTGGTTCAAGAGGTTCAGCCCCGTCTGATACAATGGATGGTGATCTTTCATGGTTTTTCCTAGCGCTTGATTTTATATCTGCTATCATGATGTTTGGAATTGTTTTGCAAACTTTAATATTATCAAAGTACGCTTTTTTTTCAGAGGCTGGTTTAGAAATAATTACTTCTTCATTTACGTTAGTTTTATTTTCTCCACAATCTACATTCCTTTCTAGATTGTTCCACGATGGCGCTACGTTGGATAATTTTTGTTTTATATAAAATTTCTCATCATTAGAATCCTTGGTTTTATTAGAGTTTATAATGGTTTCAAAATCATCAGATGTGTTCGTTTCTAAATGTATATGTTCGGTAACATTCTTAGCACATTCGTTAAAAAAAGTTCTTTTCTTCTTCTCTATCAAAATATCGATACTGTCGAATGCGTTATTTTGGTCGTGTGAATCAGCTCCGCATTCTTTAGAAGCTAATTCTAACTGTTCAAATTGTCTTAAAGAACTATCACTATTGTTACTATTTTTTGAGAGAGATTTAATGATTCGGTTGATCAACATTTCGGATTTTAGGTGTTTTACTTCTTCTGTTTCGTGTTTCTTTTCTTCAGGTACTTTTTCTTGGGGCAATGTTTTGTGTTCGATAACTTCTTGAATTTCTTCATCAATGCTAGTATCTATAGCAGATGTTCTTACAAAATACGTTCCTCTTGGCTCAGTTTCATTTTGTACCGCGTTTTCTAATTCCTCATCGCTGCTAGAATCTGCAGTAGATTTTCTTACAATGTTTGTTCCTCTAGCTTTATCAGTCTCTGATTTTTTCAATTTAGTTTGTGGGCTTTCAATTTTCTCATCATTGCTAGAATCTAGAGCAGATGCTCTTACAAAATACGTTCCTCTGATCTTAGCTTCATTTTCTACAGCGTTTTCTATTTCCTCATCGCTGCTAGAATCTATTGAAGATTTTTTAATGAAATAAGTTCCTTTAGCTTTTTCAGACCCAGAAATTTCAGATTCTTTTTCATGTGCTGCATTTGTTTCTTCATCATTGCTTGAATGTGATACTGATGTCCCTACAAAATACGTCCCTCTAACCGGACTTTTGATTTCAACACTTTCATTTGGCCCGTTATCCTTTTGTTCCATATCAATCGCAAAATAAGTGGCCCTTACACCCAATTTAATGGCATCATCTAATTCATCAGCTATTTTCGGTTCTGTGTAGGATAAGTCGTTAATTTTGCTACCTGCTTTCCTGAAAGCTGGTTTTAAGGATTCATTGAATGGATCATCTTCACTATCAGTTAATACAACATAGTCTTGATTAACAGGAACTGTTTCTTTGTATGTTTTTTCTGTAAAATAATCATATACTAAGTTAAATAAATTAAATAAGTTAGACGACTTATGGGATCATTTTGCTCTGTTGGTCCATTATTTTTAGGTAGGTTGATAGAAAGGTTGTCACGGACCCTGTTAGGCACTTAATTACGGAGAATTCATATTAATATTATAAATTGAAGATTAAAATTATTTTATTAACAGTAGAGTCATACCATACATCTTAAACTGTAATCTTATTGTCTAGGTAACTAGTGTAGTGCACAACGCTGACAATTTATCTACTAATATTATTATGTTGGATCAGTGATCCTCCCACTAGGCCAAGCCTGTATCGTGAGGACCAAGCTAATTGATTTCCGAGAATATTCGGACTGCAGTTTTTACGGTTTAAATAAAAAAATACAAAATAGCCTAATCAAGTCCCTGGTTATATTTTAAATTATAAATTTTATATTAGAATATACTGATAAATAAAAATAATTCGAAAGTTACTCTGACTCTGTCTATTTGTTATGTTTTCACGACTAAACGGCTGGACCGATTTCTATTAAATTTAGATTATGACCTGGATTGAGACAGGCTACTAGTAGTCTGTCAAAGTAAAAAACACCTAGTGATGTAAACCCACGATAGCACCAGCACAAATCTGAGTGGTTTTTAGATGCTATACTTATTTCTGAACATATAACTGTAATCTTTGTTAAAATAGTAAATAAATAAAAACAAAGTTATTGACAAACTACTCGTGCGAAACCGCGTGTGGCAGCTAGTGTTTTTTAAGATGTTGATAAAATCTAGACGTAATTGATACACAGACTTCTCTAAAATATAAGTAAAGCTTACCATCTCTTTCGTCGATACACGTGAGCAGATGTTTAACTTCTTCTTCAGCGCCCGCCCGCGCTGATCTTTCTTCTGATAATTTATCCTACAACAGAAAACATCATTTTGAAGATTAGCAGTCACAATGATAATTTTATTGTGATTGCTAATCTCCAGTTATAAACAATACCTGGTATTTTTTTTCCTTTTACAACAAACTCTTACTGCTTGGTGGCATAAATAGGTATGGTGGTAGAACTTCCCCGGGCGAGCCCTTTCACAAGGAACTCTACTCTTAAAACGTTTGACCTTGGTTTGCCTACGGATCTACTCATTTCTGATTGTATTAGAGAAACACCAAGCATAGCCCTCTCCGTAGCACACTGAGCGACCGCGAACCTTCTTATTAGGCTTTTTTTTTATTGATGATAGTCAAGCGCTTGACCACTAACCTCACCTGATGGTAAGTGATGGTGTGATCGAAGATGGAGCACATTTTTTTTACATTAAATAATAATAAATATTGCTGGACATTTCACACAGCGCTATCTAGCTTCAAACTAAGCAGAGCTTGTACTATGGGAACCGGATAACTGATACTCATATACTTTTTTTTTTGTAAATATATACTTATAATATACAGAAAAACGACCAGACCCGGAACAAATATCTGTAGATCATGCAAACATTTGTTCCGCTGCGGAAATCGAACCCACTACGGAGGTCGTCAATTCACATTAATAAAAACTTTTGATACTGACCTCTAAAACAGCAATTGTGGTCATGAGTTGCGCAACTTTAGCTTGCAGGGATTTAGTCGGCGTCGCGGTGGATGCAATGGACGCCGCTGCTGCCTGTGATAATCTCTCTTCGTACTCTTCTATAGTGTCCTCCATCTGTATATAGTTGTATAGGTTTTTTTTTCATTATTATTCACATTTATTAATTTTATAACTTTATAACTAGTGGCTTACCCCGAACTGAGATCTCGCGAGTCTCCCACAAAACAAAAAAATATTATTCATAATTTTTGACTAATAAAATAGTGTCACAAAATACATATCCAACTAACTTGACCTACAGTTTCATTCAAATTACAAGTAACGGGAGTTCATGTAATAGGTTACTCTTTTCAGGGGTAGAAATTGCAGTTATTCTGGATTTCAGACTTATAACTATATTTGTGTCACTAAAGCTACACGAACACCAAATTTCAGCACTGTGGGGTCACTGGTGTGAATTGTCATCCTGTGAATTTCGACAAAGTTCAGTTTTTATTATGGTTAATAACTCAAAAACTACAAAGATTAAACGAAAAATAAAAACGGGGTAGAAATCTACTAATGAAGACCTTTCATTAGATGTCCCATTTGACCTGATAGTATTATTTAAATTTGTGTTTACCCCTCTTCAGCTAGTTGTTGAGTGAAATTGTGCAATTTAACTGATTTTACGACGATAATAAGACGTAAGTAATTCTATACGTATATATTTAGACATTAGTGCTGTTCAGTTATCTAGTGAATCGCCACTGAACGTTTGGATAGGAATCTTAACAAGACCGGTCAAGTGCGAGTAGGACTCACGCACCGAGGGGTCCGAACCTAGATTGGTTTAATTATGTTAATTAAGCAGCGCCATCTAGTTATGTGACCGATAAACCAAGAAAAATTTTAAGCAGATATAAAGAATCGTTGTAGATAGAGACTTCGTTATAATTTCCTGTAATCTTTGCATTTAATATATTTATTAATCACATTAATTTCAGAAGTTTACTTCAAATCTTTCAAATAAATCAATCTCTTTTATGATACTCCACTTGACCCGTAAACCCTATTTTGAAATTTTAACCTCTTAATCATTTTGGCTATTTTGGCCATCAAAACGAAAATATTTTTGAATCATTTGGGAAGGAACTCAATATTGTCTACGGACAACAAGCTGCTCATATAGAAAGCCATACTGAAACCAATCTGGATGTACGGAATCCAACTATGGGGACGCGCCAGCAACTCAAACATCTCTATCAAACAGAGATCTCAGAACATGATGCTTAAGGCAGATGCAGCGTGCTTCATAAAACACTGAAGTTCATGAGCATTTAGATATAAGCACAGTTAAAGAGGAAATCAGGATAACTGTTGCAAAATACATGGAGCGCTTAGTACTGGTGTGCTGTTGTACAAGCTTGAGTGCCAGTTGGTTGGGATGGTTCCCAACCAACTGGCACTCAAGCTTGTACAACCTAGCTATCAAGAGCGCTTAAAGAGATTAGACATCCAAACATTAGATCACAGTCACACGACAACACATCCCGGAACACATTTGCTTAAAGTCGAAAGACTGGATCGCAGATCATGCCAAAAAAATATTTTGTTTTTCATTGCAATAGAGAAATTTCAGTATTATTTATGACTATTCCAAATTTCAAGCCGATAGATTCAGTTTTGGCCAGGAACCCTAAAAATGAATGCATTCTCACCTCAGATTTTAAAGCTGCGATTCTTGACTCGTAATACTGGCGCGTCATGTCCTTCGCCTCCTCCACCAGCTCGCGCATCGTGACCGCGGTCTGTTCTCGCGTCTGATCCATTGCGGCCATTAGCTCCTTGTTGCGCGCTTGCGCTCTGACCAATTACAACGTCGTCATTCAATAACGCTAATATTATCTAAATATTCATATTCAAATATTTTATTATAACTACAAAAAAACACACTATCTAAATAATTTACACGATTTACATTATTTTTAAAACCATCTCGGTAGCACAATTGGTGCATCCTCGTATCAAGAGGAAGGTTGCAGGATCAAGTCCCGTCTAGGATTGAAAATTTTAGATGGTTTTAAAAATCTTAGAATTTTCCATACGTGTTCGGTTAACACTAAAAATAAAAATACTGTTTGAAATAAGCAACGCGACATCTCTTTGCAACTGCAACGTTTGGCATTGAGCAGGTTAAAAAACTGTATAAGTTTTCCTGTAGATGGAGCTAACGGCGCTTTGGTCGTAATCTGAATCATCTCACTAATTTCGACCCTGACGTGACAAGAGCCTGTAGCACAATTGGTAGTGCATCCTGGTATCAAGAGGAAGGCTGCGGGTTCAAGTCCCGTTTAGGCTTGAAAATTTTGAGATGGTTTTAAAGTGTTTGGTTAACACTATAAAAATAAAAATACTATACTATTTACATGCTTATGAGCTAGGCTAAGTGGCTAAGCATAGATAAAGAATAACTACGAGTATGTACAACAAGTAAAAGATGCATGAATTTTACAGACAACATTTAAATCTATTTATGGTATAATTTCCTGCCCCTTTCTCACATTACACGGGGTCGGCATAACATATATTCCTCCTCCACATCTCTTATCAGCTGTCATCTCCGTTGTCACTTCCGTCTTACCCATATCATTCTTCACACAGTCCATCCATCTTTTCTTCGGCCTTCCTTTACTTCAAATCCATCCACATTCATATCTAACACTATGTATACAGTGGATTACATAATAATTATTAGGCATTATGTGGTGGATTGCACTTACTGGATTAGTTCAAAATGCAGTAGTTCGTTGTCATGGCGTAGTTTGATTAGTTCCGCGTTGCTAGTAATCGTTGTGTCCTCTGTACTGCTCTCTATCGTAGACAATGTCGATGCAAACATAGCTGTGTTGTTCATCTCTGAAAATAACATTAATAGTACATTGTTACACAAGGGCTGTAAGCGATCTATTGTATTTACACCTGATACATAAAAATGAAAATATCTTTTTATCGCGAATGCGAGGAAATGAATAAAATCGTTTTATAATAGTTCCATATAAGGGTTCCGTTTTTACCATTTTGGTCTGGAACCCTAAAAATACGGTGTGCACTCCCATAGCCGCGGAACAAAAATGGTTGCATGATATACAGATATTTGTCCCGTGTCTGGCTGTTTTTCTATATATTATAAGTATGTATTTACAAACAAAAAAGTATATAAGTATTCTATCAGTTATCTAGTTCCCATAGTACAAGTTCTGCTTAGTTTGGGGCTAGATAACGCTGTGTGAAATGTCCAGCAATATTTATTTATTTATTATTATAGTTATTATAATTTCCTTTCTCTGACAATAATGAATTGAGGTTTGAATAAGAAAGAATATACATTTATTCGCATTACAAAAGAATCAAGAAAATATAATATTAAACAATTAATACTAAACAGCGACTTCATTTTATACTAAAAATAGTATAAAATGAAGTTGCTTCCGCTATCTGTTCGCTTAGATCTTTTAAACTACTCAACGGATTTTAATGCAGTTTTCAGCAATATATAGAGTGAATCAAGAGGAAGGTTTATATGTATAATACATACATAACTATTTCATTTCGTTCATTTTCCACTGTAGGTACATTATAGAACACCAAGTTACGTCAAATTTAGAATTATTGACATTATTGTAGCTCAAACAGACAGGTATCGGGACTAATTAAGTTAATATATCAAATAATGTAAACTTAAAATAATAAAAATAAAACACAGAGCAAAACACTGTCAAATAAGTCAATCAATTTCACACAGCGCTATTTAGCCCCAAACTAAGCAGAGCTTGTACTATGGGAACCAGATAACTGATAGATCAATCAATCAATGTCAATACTAAATCGATAATTAATGTTTTGGTGTCAAAAAAAAAATAAGGAAAAATCTTACAAATTGCGGTAAAGGGGCTTTGTCATTACGATAAATTATAATAATTGTAAAATGTCAAAAATATATAATTAAAATAAAATAATTGTCAAAATAAAATAATAAAATGAGTTCGCAGAATTAAAAGTTAAAAATTGCGGCTGTAAAAGGGCCTTATCAGTAACTCTGTTACCTTTACACGACTAAACGGCTAACGGATCGTAATAAAATTTTGCAAGGAGATAGATTATATCCTGGGAAAGGACATAGGCTACTTTTTAGCCAACTGCGCAAAATGAGGGCAATGTTTTATTGAAAAACCATCCGTGCGAAGCCGCGGGAGGGTCAGCTAGTTATATATAAAATTACAATAACAAAGGCACGTTTTTTTTAATATTTCACGGACGACCTGACTAACCAACTAATAACAGAACCTGACTATTAACAGTAGGTACTATTAACTAAATGTAACATTAGTATTTTTCAAACTTTCGCGATAACTGTACATAATTACTGATTAACCCTAGAGTGGTCGCGTGGATTACCTATGTAATCCACACTTACGGAATTGTAAAATTCTCAAAAACCGCTAACGTAAATTACGAGCGCTTCTAGGTACTTTAAGTTAAATAATTGATAAACGCACTCAGTGCTGCGCGCGAGATTTTCTTGTAATTATCCAGAAACCACAGCGACAACGTCAGCACAGACACCAACTCGATCCATAGATCGCTGCCACAACTGCGGAAGAAGCCGCAATAAAAGCACTCGAAAACTATGCAACACGTGCAAAAAGTTTATTTGTGGCGATCATTCGAAGGTTGTTTGCCTGTCTTGTTTAGAAAACATTAATTAGTATTTTTGATTTTTTGTGCCATTTTAGAGGTTTTTTTGTTTTGTTGATTTTTTTTTTATATTCAGAGGTTGTGATTCGTTTTTATTGATTGCTTTTAATACAACAATACTTAATAACACTATTACAATAAGAATTAAACATAGTTGAAGCTCAAATGTATTTTTATTTGAATTTATAAATGGCATACAATAGTACTCCACGCGACCAAACAGGTCAGGTTTTAGTACGCGACCACTGTAGGGTTAAAACGGATATTTATCGCGTATGTACCTTTTTTATTTGTTATCCCAACGTTTCGGCTGTGTTGCAACAGCCGTGGTTACAGGCGGACAGTCAGTCAGTCCGCCCGTGACCATATAACGTTGTTGTATATATAAATAGCCGTTTTAATCAGTAAATGTAAGATTGTAATGTAACTTACGTATATCCTGAGCAATGGCTGCCAGAGAGAGCACGTGTTTCGTCTCCTGCGCATATTGCGGGGCCGGGTTCAGCGTCACCACCATGCTCACCGCCTCGCCGCGGGACCCGGACAATCCGGATCCTAGCAGCCGAGTTAGTTTCGACTCTCTAACAGAACAAATAAGGTACAAATTACAAAATGCAGTTTGCTAGACGCGAGTTTCAAGATAAAAGACTGACAAAATTTATATTAATACTAGTGATTCGCCCCGAACTCAGAGCTCGCGAGTCTACCAAAAAACAAAAAAATATTATTATTTATAATCTTTTAAAATAGTGTCACGAAATGCTTAACCAACTAAATAGACCTACAGTTTCATTCAAATGACAAGTAACGTGAGTTCATGTTAATTGGATTTCTTTTTATGGGTAGAAATTGCAGTTATTCTGGTTTTCAGACTTTTCCCTATTTTTGTGTCACTAAAGCTACAAGAATACCAAATATCATCACTGTGACGTCACTGGTGTATCCCGTGAATTTCGTCAAAGTTCAGTTTTTACTAAGGCTAATAACTCAAAAACTACAAGGATTAAACTACAAAATAAAAATGGGGTCGAAATGTACTAATACCTTTCAGTAAACATCCCATTTGACCTAAGTCTCGTTTCGATTTTTTTACCCCTCTTGAACCCCAATATCTCAACAACCCCCCAACATTATTAGCTTATTTAGTGACACCAGGATTGTGCCAACACTACCTACCTATACTACGTGTTTTTTATGTACGACATTAAATAACAACACGGGTAAGGCTAATGGCTAGTATTGCTGTAAAATATGTTTTATTCAAAATCATTACCATATTTGTTTTAAATATTCAAACAACCACACTCCAGTAGGCGCACCTCTATTTGGGATGTTAGTAGTCGTGCGCTCTACCTACGTAGAACATTTTTAATGTAAGGAGTTTAAAAGGTTCATAAATTGAAAAGTATTTTTATGTATTACAGAGTACCTTATTAGAAAACTAAAACAAACAAAACATAATCAAATAAAACATGTTAGGAACAGAAAATCAGACTTCTTGAAAATGACAACAAAAAAAAAACACACGTTCTCTCTTCTCTACTCCCTGAAGCAATTATTCTGAAAAAAAAATCTATACTCTGGTTACTTCTAACCACATAAATTGTACGTATCATAACAACATAAAGAAAAGGTAATAATCATCATCATCATCAACCTATAACAGTCCACTGCTAGACGTAGGTCTCTCCCAGGGTGCAGCATTGAGCCCGATCCTCAGCTCTTAAACAGAATAAACAACAAATAAACATCATCGACAACTCACGAAAAAAATGTCACGCGAGTGGTCGCGCGTTCTACAATCGTAGAAATTCACTTTTAGCGCTAAATTTCTCTGACATGCATCCACGTCGGTTGCTGCAAGGACACTGAATATTATGCTCATTTCCTAGTAATTGCGGAATACTAAGAGTGTGCGTGAGTGTTCTTCAACTAGCGCAAAAATACAACGAAATGCACACGCGTTTTACAACTGTAGAACGCGCGACTACTGGAGTGTTAATATCAGATCCTAAAATATCAATGAAACAGTCTGTATAAAATAGGTAAGCAAATGATATGAATTGATGATGGAAGTGAGTGAGGTTCACCTGTAGGGCACCAGCGTCGCCAGCCGCTGCTTCTGGTTGCGCCGCAGCATGTGCAGACAGCGCTCCAGCACGTGCAGCGAGGAGTTGATGGCGCGCGACTCCTGCATGCGCGCGCCCGTGTTGCGCGTGGCGCGCGCGCGCTCGCAGCCCGCCAGGTCGCACAGGCGCACGCACGACGTGCGGATCTCACCATCTGCAACAATGCGCCCGTACTTTTCACTACATTATCTTGCATTGCACTCATTCACCAAGATACTATGCCAAGTTAGCACTTACCGGTTTCAGAGAGCATAGTGATGGTGAAAATGCAGTGTGATCTGGAAGAGTGTGCGTGCACGCCGGTCGCGGCCACCACCAGGTTGTGTTGTCCGGCGACCAGCACATCGTACGCCTCCACGCCGGTGCGGACGAACGCTTGCGTCACACCCTGGGATCACAAACATATAACATTATATTAAGTACTTACTTTTATTTATATCGTACTAGCTGACCCGGCAAACTGAATGCGGTACGCCGCGTTGACATGAATATGACGCAGGCTGCCAATGTACGACGCCGGTAGAATTGTTAATCGGTCATCATTAGCTACATTTTCTTCATAATTTTATTGCGTGAATTTTTCCAATATTTTAAAATGCTATTCGGGGCGGAGACAAATCCAATAAATCAAAAATCATCATAATCGGTCCAGCCGTTCTTGAGTTATAAATGGTGTAACTAACCCGACTTTGTTTTTGATCGAGCGAAGCGAGATCTCTAAATCAACTTGGGCAAATCGGCGTTGTATGTATGTATGTTTGTTTGTCCGAGGATAACTTTCGAAGCGTTGATCCGATCGTCGTGAAATTTGATACATAGGTAGTGATGGCACAATTTTGGTGTGACTAAATGAGCTAAAAATGTTGGGGGTTTGTTGAGATATTCGGGTTCAAGAGGGATAAAAAAAAATGAAAATAAGTCTTAGGACTTAAATAGAAAATAGGTCAAGTGAGACATCAATTGAACGGTCTTCATTAGTACATTTGACACAGTTTTTATTTTTAGTAAAGTTTTTGTAGTTTTTGAGTTATTAGCCATAACAAAAACTAAACTTTGACAAAATTCACAGGTTACACCAGTGACCCCACAGTGCTGTAATTTGGTATGCGTGTAGCTTAAGTATCACAAATAAAGGCAAAAGTCTGAAATCCAGAATAACTGCAATTTCTACCCCAGAAAAGAATAACCAACTGACCAGAACTCCCGTTACCTGAAATTTGAATGAAACTGTAGGTCAAGTTAGTTGGTTATTTATTTCGTGGCACTATTTTGTTAGTCAAAGATTACGAATAATATATTTTTGTTTTTTTGGGAGACTCGCGAGATCTCAGTTCGGGGGAAACCACTAGTATATATTTAGATAGATACTGTAACGTTTCTATAATCAATGTGTCCTGCCAACTATGACTTATGGTGCCGAGACATAGAGGCTCACGAAGGAGGCTGTGCACAAAATAAGTCTAGCACAGAGAGCCATGGAGCGCACCATGCTCGGCATCACACTCTTACATCGAGTTGCCAATACAGAAATTAGCAAGTAGACTAAAGTACAAGACGTCAGCAAGCGAAATTTGGGGCTCAAGTAGAGTTGGACAGAAACACTTGGCCAGACGTAGTGACGACAGGTGGACTAAGGCACTAACAGAGTGGAGATCGAGAACTGGGTCGACGACATCAATAAGACCGTGGGTCGTACGTGGTTCAGACTGGCACAGGATCGGGAAGAATGGCAGAAACAAAGAGGCCTATGCCCAGCAGTGAGTCGACATGGGCTGAGAATGATGATGATGAAATACTTACTTTATTTTTGTATTATTCCTATTGTTATATTGTGTAAAGGATCATTAAAATGAATAACCAGCCTTGTTTCTCGGAATTTTGCCGAGAAGCATATGTCTCACCAATGTAAATAGTACAATGTTATACAAGGGCTGTAAGCGATCTATTGTACACCCGAGGTATTTTGGAGTACAAGCGAGTGAATGCGAATGAGGACGCTAATCGAGGGTATTATTGATTGCTTATATCAGAGACATAACTTTTCATCACAACTGCGAGAAAATTAAGTCTTTTTATAACAAATTGTTGCCAAAAAGAAAATTTGCGTTTCCGGTATCCATTGGTTTTCTTTCACTACTGGACTATGGAGTTTTTCATTTAATAAATTAAGGATTTGTCATGGAGGTTGTATTTAATTTTAGCATTCACGAAGTAACCTCTTTTATTACAAGCTTTTTATTAACTTGCAGTGTATGTATGTTTGTCAGGGTGCAATCATGCAACTGAATTTTAGACTCGTTCCCCTCAACCGATTGAGCTGAAATTTGGAATACATAGGTAACTTCGGTGACAATGCAATAATATGGTACCATGGAGGTGGTCTCATGATGGAAACGGATGCTAGACGGAACTTTTGAATGGATTATAGTAGGCTACTCGTGTTTGGGCTCATTTGAATCTGCTTGCGGTTCTGCTTATGAATTTTATAAAAGTTTGTTTTGAAAATGTAATTTTTCAACAAAAAACTTTATTTTTAAATAGAAATAAGTATTTGTCATGGAGATTGTACTTCATTTTAGCTTACTATGACTGCAATAAGACTCATTGTATTTTCAAATTTACTTACGACGAATTTACGGAGCCGATATCGAGTTTACAATGACCGATGAGCTTGAGTGATGAAATGTATAAAAATAAAATAACAACTGCTCAATCTATGTAATAATTGGGAGGTCTTCACGATACAGGCTTGGCCTAGTGTGAAGACAGCCAACTAAATCATTTAGTTACTAAGGCCTATCAACATTGAGTTCACTTAAAAACTATGTTTTAAAAATATTTAGTGACTTGCTGACCAATCCGCAGCTTCGCATGCAGTTTTTCAAAAAAACATTAGGGTAATGTTTTTATTGAAAAACCTTCTGCGCAGTTTGGAAAAAAGTAGCCTATGCAGCTCAGGGATAATGTAGCATTCTAATGGTGAAATAATTTTTGAAATCAGACCAGTAGTTTTTGAGTTTATTCGTGACAACCATACAAAAATACAAATCTTTCTTCTTTATAATATTAGTATAGATAAGGTGTTCTTTTTCATTGCTAAATAAAATATTATTAATATTTTTAAAAAAATAGTTTACCTTAGCATATACTTGTCCTGTCGTGTCCTCTCTGATTCGTAGCTTTGTTCTTTTGTCGGGCGGCGCCAATAAGTCGTAAATCGCTTCATTGTATATCTCAATAAATGAGACCTGTAAATAATGATTAGAGTTGATATAATCATAAGTCGTAAATCGCTACATTGTATATATCAACAAATGAAATCTGTGAATAATGATTAGAGTTGATATAATCATAAGTCGTAAATCGCTAAATCGCTTGATTGTATATATCAACAAATGAGACCTGTGAATAATGATTAGAGGTGATATGATCATAAGTCATAAATCGCTACATTGTATATACCAATAAATGATACCTGTGAATAATGATTAAGAGTTGATATAATCCTACCGCGTATCATTCTTTTTTATTTTTGTTAATTTCAATTGTAAACAACATGTTTATAGAAGAATATTTGTAGAAGAAGAAGAAGAAGAAGAAGGGTCAGCCTTGAACCCAAAAAATATAAATTAAACAAAAAATAACTCTTTAATTTTTATTCATATTTAACGAATACGTATATTAATACAGTCCATAAAATAAATGCAAGTGCGCACTTATCGATAAGTACTCACATACGCATGCTGACAAGTATAATAAAAAAAGTGGCACTCTGGGAGAAGACAGAAGTGAAAAATTTAGCGCTCAATGTTTGGGGGTATTCAAAAAAAGCAGACTACACTATAGATACTTATATACACAGGTAACGGTAACAGTGTCGCGAGTTCAATGGTTTTTTCCCCATCTCAAAAAATGCTTAACGCACATTAAGGAGTTTTCACTTTAAAAATAACTTAACTGCAGAATTAACATGACTAAAAATCAGTTTGGCTTCATAAATGAGTATCATTGATTCTTATACCGCATTTATAAAAATGCGCGAGGGGTATACGAATAGCGATTCTTTCCTGGCTTGGTCGCGAACTATTGCTTGTAATTGCTTGCGTTTTTACAATACAATTAAATGCTCTAATGTGTATTCACCTTTAGAATGTATATAAATCTAGCTTGCGGCGTTTAGACCACAGATGGGGTAGGCCCTACAGAATGTGGAATAAAAGATGGTTAACTTTCCACATTTGTAACATCCATATATATTACAGATTCGCCTTAAGCTACATAGCACACTGAATCACTGGCCTGCTCCAACAATACAGTGCTTGAAGACCTAGTTTGAGCAAGTTTAAGTCAAATTTGTATGTTACAAGCTGACCAGCAGAGGTTTCGACGCGTGCCAAAAAGAATATGCTTGTAATTTTTCTCCTGCTTGAGCAATTTTGATGATTTTTTTCTTTAGTTCCTGTCACCTGAATGGTTCTTAGTCATAGTTCAAATAATTTGGACCGAAAATAAAAAACAATACCGAATCTCGACAACAGCGCTACTTATCAGGTCCAACTAAGTAAGTATCTAAGAAACATCCAGGAGACCCATTAGTAAATAAAATAAAAAAATCATGATATATATCGATCAAGCCGCCGTTTTGGATAAGAATTACGAACACACGCACACCGAAATTTTATATACAGTGAAACCTGGATAAGTGGGATATGAAGGGACCTATATTTTTTTATCACTTGAAGAGGCTTTTCATTTACCCAGTTTCCCAAATAGGCAGGTTAACATGACAGTTGTCTTATTTATAGAGGGTCCTAAAAGGCAAGTATGGAAGGGATTAGACTGTTTGTAAACAAACGCGTCATAACTTGTCTAAATCTGATAAATTGTTCCACTTATATGAGCTATTGAGCTACAAAGTCCCAATTAAAGAGGTAAAATATAAGAAATCAAGTCTCAGTTACAAAGGTTTGAAAATTCCCAGTAACAGAGGTATTTCAATGCAAAAGTGTCAGGACTTCATTGAATTATCAATAATAAAGGTTTCTCACTTATCCAGGTTTCACTGTATAAAGATATAGGGAACTTACCCAGACATAGTGTTTAGTTCTGTTTGTCAAATCAATGCTGCTGACAGGGTCACTTTTTAGCTGCACACTCATTCTTCTGTATTTGTCTCTCTGTGGAGCCGACACCTGCCGTAATCGCTTAACCCACTGTAAATAAGAAAAAACTTAATGATTATACCCACACCCAGACTTCAGATGCAGCTTATATGCTCTACCAGTTCACATACAAGTTCGCAAATGAAAGTGTTTGAGTAATTATAATAATTGTAAATGTACAGAGTTCAATATGGCGTTGACATCGTCTTAAAACGACGTATTTGATTATGGAAAAAAAAGCTTTTAATATTATTTCATTTGGTGCCACTACCGAGCAATGGGCTCCCCACACTTTCTAGCTCTGATCAAATCTCATACTTGGTCTGCCGCAATATCTTACAGGTGTGTCAGGGCTCCACTCGGTAGTAAATTTGGGTCACTTGTTGTATAGGGTATCCATCTTCTTCTTCTTAGCGTGTCAAGAGTTCTACGTTTCCATTCATAATATGTTGGACAGGTGTTTGGCCACAGCAATGGCATCAGGCGAGGCGGCCATTAGGTCCTCCATCGTGCATGTGTTCGGACATAAAGGGCACATTAGCAAGTGCTGCATTGACTGCGTGGGATCACCGCAGTCGCACTGCGTCAAGTTAGGGTCCCTGAATCCCCATTTGCACATATTAAGTCTGCAGCGGCCAACCTGGGTGCGGAGCCTGTTTAAGGACTTCCAGACTGGCCATTGCAGATCATGCCCGGGTGGTTACTGTTCCTGTGGGGTGGTAAAATCAGGCGGTGGGGAATTTCTTTTTATCCACAGAGTGCGTCTAGTAGCAGCCGGGTCATCGCTCGTGGCCCTTGTGCAACGTTGAAAGCTCTTTCGACTTTTAAGGCGGGATGTTATGGTCATATAAGGGGTGTCGATAATCATGCTCTTTGTTTGTGGTGTGGTGTGCTTTTCAATAGAGCAAGCCACATCTCGTCGCACTCCAGGGGGTGATATGCCTGCCAAAGGGTATATCAGGTTTAGAGGGGTTGGCTTCAGACATCCTGTTATTATCCAGCATGTATCATTTAAGGCGACATCGACGACCTTTGCATGTGCGGACCGGTTCCAGACTGGGCAAGCATATTCGCCGGATGAAAAACACAGTGCCAGGCCAGTGGTGCGGAGTGCGTCTGGGGCTGCACCCCATTTGGTAGTTAGACGGAGAAGATTGTTTCGGGTACCAACTTTCATCTTAGTTTTATAGCACTGTGCTTTATAGTTCAGTGACCTATCCAGAGTTACCCCCAGGTATTTTGGAAAGTTTTCGTGTTGGATAGGAACTCCTTGCCAGGTTACATTTAGGGTCCGGCTGGCTTGTTGGTTGCGCAGGTGAAAGACACAGGATTGGGTTTTAGATGGATTTGGCTTCAAGCCATTCTCTTCGTAATAACTCCCTAATTCAGCCAAGGCTAGTGTTAGCTTGTCTTCGGCCTCTTCAAAGGTTGAAGTTTGGGTCGTCAACGCTAAATCGTCCGCATATAGAAAACGTGCAGTAGATGGACTTTTGGGTTGGTCATTCGTATAAATGTTAAAGAGGGTTGGTGCAAGCACGCTCCCTTGAGGAAGACCGAGGGTATCCATGACTAGCCCACTTGTGGTATAAATTGTTTATTTGTACCAAAATTAGAGGACATACATACAACATGTGGCTGAATGAAAGTAAGTGTTTAAGTCACGTAATACAATTTTAAAAACGTAACAGATGTTGACCCAAATCTGATTATGAATTTAATATACAGTCAAAACCGTTTATGGCGACATCGTTTAGAACAACATACCGGTTAAATTGACCAAAATCAAAGGTCCTGGCTGAATGTTATATGACCGCCTTATCGAAAACATTGGTTTTTACGACATTGTTTACTACGACATACCGCACCACATTTGGTTAATGTTTTCGAGAATTATATCTGTAGAACGACCGGCTCAGCTGTATTGTAAACAATTTGAATAGGTAACTGTATCCACATCTGGCACAGTATATGGCTATTATCGTAAAAGTAAACAAAGTTTAGGGTCTTTTGTAATTCTTAGAAACAAAGCACAACGGAAGAACAATTTACAGTGCCAACTTTGATTGACGGTCTCAATGCTGAGTGTATTACGAAAGATTGTTCTTTTTAATGAAGAGTTCCACATGCAGGGAAACAAACTAAAATTACAGATTTTATGCATACAAAAATGATGGAAAAATGCTATTGTTCTTTTATATTATACGTTTGTATTGAAGTAAACAAAATGCGGTTTAATTTCCTATATGAATATACATATGTATAACGTACTACCTGGTTGGTGTCGGACTGGTAGCATAGCCATTTGCTTGGTATGGCATCTATCTGTTTCATTCGCACTCGTTTAAATGACGCATCTCCGTCTCAATGCGTGGCGTCACTATCTGTCTCGCTCACTCATGGGAAACATACCCACTATCCATCTCTTTCATCATTTTGCCTTAAAATTAAGAACCTACCTAGAGCTTCTGCGAATCAAAAACATTTTAACTGAGATCTCAAAAATCGGGTTACTTGAGGTTTTAATTTTTTTACTCTTTTTTATTGTATGGAACTAACAAGTATTGTATCATTTTAGAATTCTGATTAAATGCGCCAACTTTTAATGCTACTTGCCAAGGCACTCTAGTACATTTTTTTTAAAGGAGGGCCTGTCAAAGTCGACGAATCTTGAAAATTTTAAAAATCGTAGTTTAACAAATAGTCTCAAATCTCGGAAACTTGGGACAATCGTGTCATTATTTTTTTATTGGGATTCTAGAAATGTTATTTAGAATTACGTCTCCAAAGTTCAAATGAACAAAAATAAAAAAGAATAACCACAATAACCGAAAAATGGTACAGTTTCATAAAATTTCTAGGTTTTTCTTAAAATGTAATAATTTTCAAACTGCATGGGATAGATTTTTTTTCAGATTTTTCTCGTGATGGTTATGATCAATCCTGTCACCCCGTTTCGGCTTGACGTTGAGTTCTGGGACACCCTGTATTTTATTTTATATATTTCTTTAACTTTTTTTTAGTACATGCTCTGCTTAGTTTGGGGCTAGATAGCGCTGTGTGAAATGTCCAGGAATATTTACTTTATTTATTTATATATTTTGCTCTATTAATATTACAATAAGATAACTGTATATTGTTATTACCACACAGAGACAATATAACACTAAAATAAAACTACAAAGGCAATACAATGGGTGACCTTATCCCTGAAAGCGATCTCTTCCAGGCAACCTTTGGATCAAAAGAAATTAGTAGAATATTAGCTTGATATAAATAAAGTGTATAATCGCATGCCAGTCAACTCATACCATTATATTGTCAGTTACGTGAATACCGTTCAGGACATTTACATAACAAGACTAGATTGATACTCAAATTTTACTATTTTAAGTTACGGGAATCAGCCCCCTGGTATTGTGAATATGAGTGACCTGTATAGTGTTAATTAGACTTTTCTGTTTTGTTTAGTATTTTGTTGTTCCTTGTTACTTTAATCTGATTCTATATAAGTGGACACCTTTAAATGACTCATCGCTACTATCAATAATCACCATTCGTTTTATGTAGCGATGATTTTCCCAGAAAAAATAAATTTAAAACATATCTTTACCTGCAATTCAATCTCTCGCTGATTATATCCAAGCTTATCAGCCCCTCCATCAGATGGCTTGTACAATGGCTGTTGTGATGCATCCACCATATTGAATACATACTCTAGCGACCTCGGTACCAGGCCTGGCGAGTTCACAGTCCCCATCAGTGTGTAGGTCTTGCCTGAACCAGATGCTCCATATGTTAGGAGAGTGAAGCTGTGCCCTTCAGGGAGTTTCTTTAAATTATCTTTGACTACTTGTTCGAATATTTCCTGGAAAAATATATAGCTATTAAAGGATTTTTATAATAGCCTGTGCTAGCCTGAAGAACGACCATCCGTTTGGGGAGGAAGACTCCCAAGAGGAGACTACACATTAGAAAGCGCATCATAAGACGGCCCTAGATAGATGACCTGATAAAGGTTGCTGGGAGCTGTTGGGTGCAGGTTGCAAGATTGGTCACTCTGAAAACAATGTTCAGTAATGGATGTCCTATAGCTGATATGATGATAGATACTGCATCCTTTTTTTTAATTGTTTTTGTCACAAATCTCTTAGTTTAGCATGCTTCATGGCCTCTAGCATTTTCCACTGAGCTCTTGGGTGAACGCTTCTCATGTTATTATAGGTCTTTAGGGCATTATAAATGGCATAACCTACCTATTGGTTATTTTTCTTTAGGTAGCACTGAAAGAACCATAAGACTAATAGTGAAGAAACCGGTGAGATGTAAGTCAGGAAGACTTCTCTATCATGCAGTGGAGATTATGTATAGTAATAGAGCACCAATGGGCCTGCAACCTGTCATGTGAAAAGCAAAATTAAATAGCTTCTTATAATGTTTCCTCGATACAGGCTTAGCCTAGTGAGGAGACGACAGGTACCTGTAAATGTTTACCCTGCTCTACGAATTGTACTTACTAAAACTGTAACCTAAGTTAAGCTATGTACCTACGTGCATTTTGTAGTAAATAAATATTTTTCATTTTCTATGCAAAAAGTGAGTATGTGTCAACCATTATGTTTATTGACTTGCCTCTTGCCTACCCTAGTGGGATAATTCAACGGGTCTGCGTATTGAGTAAGAGATCAGAGGTGTTCAACATGATGGGGATATGATATAGTCATGAGCAACATACATTCTAACATCTAATAGAAAAACCTTTGATTGGATGATTACTTACTTTCTGACTACACTCAGGATTAAATATTCGTGAAAAGGTATACATTCGCGATACATTATGCTGGGTGCGTCGCCCGTGGCCCGCAGTAGCGGTATCCAGAGATGTTACCAGGCATTTATCTGAGCGAATTTCATACAAGTTGTTGCGTGCTTCGCATGGCTTCATACGCAAGTATACTTGCACTAACTCTGGCTCCTCAACCTCGTAATCCTCTTCAAATAATTCCATTAGGTTTGTACCCTTCTCTGGACGAGGTCTCATGTATGGATTGTTTATCAGCGGCGGACGAGGTTCTATGAACGATGGTATGTCCCGTTTCGATGTCTCATTGTCAGAGTAACGTTGTTCCATCTTTACAACGGCTTGTAACTAAACTGAGACATGAAAACAACCAATTTAATAACTCAATTGCAATTTAAAAACAAAAGGCAACGGCTTGACTTTTATTCAAAAACGAATACCGTTCGGAATTTTCTGTGTATTTCGTTTGGTTTTATCATTTTGGTGGTCCTGATTTAGTTGGATTTTCCACAGACTATAAATGGAAATGACAGCAATTGTTTCGAAAATGACTCCAGTGCAACTCTATTTTATCTATTTTATCTAGCAACTCAGCTCTAAAGTCACTCTGTACCTTTCAGTTTCATCCATTTATTCATTCAGTCAGTCAATTTTGTAATGTCGGATTTGATTGTGTTGCTTGTGTTGTTTTAGTATTGTTTATTGTTGTAAAAAATTAAAGTATTCTATTAAAATGCGTGTATTTTAAATCCACACTACATACAACTTCTGGACACTGTGTACAGTTGGATAATTTCACAATGCCAAATAAAGAATCAAAGTATTTGTGAAAATGTGATAGTTTTTCGTATTTGGCGTGGTGCCATAGTTTTAATTGCAGTTTTAACGGAAATAGGCATCATGAAGTGTTTAGGGTTCCTTGTTTTGGCGCTGGTATGTGTGCCGAGTGGTCTGGGATACTGTCCTTCATTGTGTATGTGTAGGAACAACAAGGCATCTGATGGGCCTACAGCGGAGCTCCTGCCTGGAGAACTGCTGAGGCTGAAGTGCGGTGGAAGTCCCACTCAGATCACCGAGCTCAAGGAGATCGATCTGAGCAAATTATGGACCATTGTCGTCAGCTTGTAAGTAAACAGATAAGATTTTATTTTGGGATGATATTACTGTCTTCTCGCTACACTAGAATACTCAAATTCTAACTAAACTTTCAGGAACCTATCTGGCAATGCTGTCTCAACCTTATCCAGGGAGTTGTATCTGCCAAATCTGCAAAAGTTGTAAGTGTTTTATAATTAAATTCTCTTCCATAAACCTTATTTGATTCTGTAAAATCTCGCAAGATTTTTCACATAAAAGTAACAACCTGAGTTATAATTTTCTCTAGCCGTACCACTTATCTTAATCACCGGTTGGTTATTGCTTAACTCATTACAATTTTACAGAGATCTCAGCCGAAACCAGATAAGTCTCATAGAATCTGATGCATTCTACAACTTGACATCACTACAACGACTGGATCTGTCCTACAATCAGATCAGCAATGTTTTCAAGGAGATGTTCAAAGGGCTGGTCAATCTGGAGAGGTTGATTTTAACACAGAACCATATATCAGCGATGGGAGCTGGCACTTTTGACCATCTTGTGGGATTAAAACAGCTGTAAGTTGAGATTGAATAAAGAAACTGCAAAATTATAATATAATATTTATGAATTCAAAAATCTTAAGAATTTCACATAAGTTTTAGATAACACAACAATTATAGAACTATAATGCAAAAATAATATTATATACTTAATTATGATAATTAGATATGTATGTACTTATTTAGTTCATTAAATTTTGCTACTACCTTTGAGACATAAAATGTGCTAAAATTAACTAGATACACTTTCTTGTCACATTGATCGTAATCAATCTCTCTCAGTTATATAATAAACTTAAAACCAAATCAGTAGTGAAATATTTTACATGCAAATTTTCTTCTTATCCAGGGATATAACAGAAAATCCAATAATATGCGACTGTGAGCTACTATGGGTCGGTGACTGGTCAAGGAACACAAGCGTCAAACTAGTAGGCAACCCCAAATGTGCATTCCCTGAAAACATGCTTAACAAAACTGTGCGAAAGCTGAAGATCTTTCTAGATTTATCTGCGTGTGGAAATGCCCTGCCTTCAAATACTCTAATTGTCAAACCAAATCATGACCAAGTGGTTTTCGAAGGTGATACACTATCCCTAACTTGCAATGCGCCGTTTGCGTCAGTCGTAGCCAAATACGAACTCAAATGGCTTCATCCTATGCTAGAAATTTGCGATGTCAACATCACCAACACTGACATGCAAGAGGAGGGCATGGCTGAGACAACCGTGCACTTCCCTAACATAACCAATCATCACACGGGGAACTGGACATGTATGTACAGTGACCAGAACCACATACGACATAACCACACCGTTCAAGTCATGGTGCTCTCCAATGACACTCAGTATTGTAAAACGGATGCTATGAGGAACAATAAAGGTCTATTCTCGTGGCCTCAGTTATTAACCAATCACACAGCATCAGTGCCTTGCAGCAGTGGAGAAGGCATGGCTTACAGACATTGCTTTGCTGATACGACGTGGGGGGACGCGAATACTACAGACTGTTCGTACATAAGCAATGTAACCAAGTTGTTACAACAGTTTGCGCTTTTAAATGTCAGCTTAGTGCAGTACTCAGCTGTCAATGCGACAGAGAGACTGGCAATGTTGATTCAGGAAAGGACGTATCCGATAGCAGAGATTGCAGATCCAGATGATGTGATGTTTATAGCTCAGGCTATCAGGAATTATATGCAGTACATATCAGAAGAGAAGGACCTAGGTAAGTTGTATATATTTTATTCTTTACTAGTTGACCCGGCGAACTTCGTACCGCTTTGACGTTCATATGATGCCAATGTACCTACGTCACTGGCAATTGTCAATCGGCCATCATAGCTGTATCTATGTATGAGAAAATTGATTATCTTCATAATTTTTCCAATATTTAAGTACTCAGATCCAACAAGTCAAAGATCATCAAAATCGGTCCAGCCATTCTTGAGTTATAAATGGTGTAACTAACCCTTTGACTTTGGCCAACTGCCTTTGTTTTATATAAATAGATATCTATATAATCTAATCAGCCCTCATCCACCCACTGCCACTGGGTATAAGCCTCCTCATTCACACGAAATTCTTTCCAATCCAGCGCCAATCAATCTTCATGCTTCATCATCACATCATCCCTTACCATCAGCCGAGGTTGTGGTCAAACGAAGGCCATTTCCTAATAAAAAAAAAAACAGGAAATTCAGTTGCAACTGAGCATTTGCTAACTGTAAACAGTTATCAATCAAATCACACATCAATCATATCAATGTTTAGATTCAGTTTGTTTATCTGATGTGCTGGTAGCAAAGTTCTGAGAAATATCTTTGACTAGCTTCCGCCAGCGACTTCGCACGCTTTGTTTGTCAACAAAAAGTAGCCTATGTTTGAATCTAGGTCGTACATCTATCAACATCAAATTTCATCAAAACGAATAACCAATTCGTGGATGCCCGGAATAATTTTACGAAACATAAAATACCTACTTAGTGAAAACATAAATTATCTTTTGAAACTTTTACTTGCTAGACAATCACACTAATATTAATAACTAGCTTCCGTCAGTGACTTCGCACGCGTTGTTTGTCAAAAAAAGTAGCCTATGTGTCAATCCAGGTTATAATCTATGTACATACCATATTTCATCGAAATCGGTTCAGCCGTTATGACGTGAAAGAGTAACAAACATCCACACATACATCCATACAAACTTTCGCGTTTATAATATTAGTGGGATGGGAAGTGGGATAAAAATACGTCAGTTTGGATGTTTATTTCTTACTCAATCATGTCGTAACGCCTGAACTGATTTCGATAAAATCTGGTGTATAAATAGATTATGGCCTGGATTTAAACATAGGTTTCCTCGAATTTATCGTCTTAGGCGCTGCGCAGACGTAGCAACTCCCTAGTTGCGATGATATATGTTATTAACAGGTAGTTGCGAATTGCCAGTTGCCGCAACTAGCCGCTGTGTCTGCGCAGCGCCTTAGTTCGAACGATTTTATCAACGTCAATTTCCGTGCTTGCGTTGCTGGTACCTAAATAATATAAATAAATATTGCTGGACATTTCACACATCGCTATCAGAGCAGAGCTTGTACTATGGGAACCAGATAACTGATAGAATATTTACTTTTTTTTTGTAAATACATAGTTTTAATATATAGAAAAACATCCAACCCGGATCAAATATCTGTAGATCATGCAAAAATTTGTTCCGCGGCAGAAATCGAACGCGCAACCTCCTGCGTCTCAGCCCATTGCACCCACTGCCGCCCACTGCACCACGGAGGTCGTCGTCAGTACTTTAAATAATTTTCAGTGAAATAGTATGAAAACCATCTATAGGGTGTCTCATAAAAGTGCACTTTTTAAATTTTGTGTATTTTTTTTTTAGTTTATGTGGCAACTCTGAAATATGACAGCTATCACCTATGATTATTCCGATTAATAAAAAGGGAGCGTTACATAAAAGAAGAACTTGTTATCATCGTGAAAACTTATTACAAAAAATGGTGAAAGTTACTGCTCGCAAACTTCGCGGAATTTTTTGTCGAGAAAGTGCACCTAATGTGTCCACAATTCAAAAAATCAGCGTTCGCTTCACTTTGCTCTATTGCCTATTGAACGAATTGCCGATGCTTTGCATAGTTTACTGGTTTGAGCTCCTGACTAAACTGAATCTTGTACGGGTGAAGGTGGAGGTTTTTCGTCAAAATTTGCTGTGTGAAATTGGAAGTTGTTGAGCACGATGTCGAATTGATGTTTTCGGGTTTTCGGCCACACTTTCGCTTACAGCAGCAATATTTTCAAATATATTCAAGAGATATACCGGTATGTCGACGCAGAAGAGACTTACTGTCCACAACCGACCCAGTTTCATCAAATTTTTTGAATACTCTTCGAATAGTCTCAGCGTAACTTTCACCATTTTAATAATGAATTTTCACATTGATAACACGTTCTTCTTTTATGTAACACTACATTTTTATTAATTAGAACAATCATAGGTGATTGAAGTGCTGTTGAATTTCAGAGTTGCCACATACAAGAAAAAAATATTACACAATATTTAAAAAGTGCTCTCTTATATATTGACACCCTATATATTCCAAGATTTTTAAAACCATCCCAAAAATGTTCAAGCCTAGATGGGACTTGAACCCGCAACCTTTCTCTTGATACGAGGATGCACTACCAATTGTGGTACGGGCTGTTATCACGCCAGGGTCCAAATTGCAACATTTGGCATTGAGCCAGTCAAAAAACTGTGTAAGTTTTCCTGTAGATGGAGCTAAAGGCGCTTTAGTCGTAATCTGAATCATCTCACTAAAATTCAGACCTTGACATGAAAACCTCCTTGACTACCTCCGTGGCGCAGTGGGCGAATAGCCGGCTGAGACGCAGGAGGTAGCGGGTTCGATTCCCGCCGCGGAACAAATGTTTGCATGATCTACAGATATTTGTTCCGGGTCTGGATGTTTTTCTATATAATATGATGAGTATGTATTAACAAAAAATAGGTATATTATAAGTATTCTATCAGTTATCTGGTTCCCATAGTACAAGCTCTGCTTAGTTTGGGGCTAGATAGCGCTGTGTGACATGTCCAGCAATATTTATTTATTTAAAAGAGCCTGTAACACAATTGGTAGTGCATCCTCGTATCAAGATGAAGGTTGCGGGTTCATGTCCCATCTAGGCTTTTGAAATTTTTTGAGATGGTTTTATAAATCTTGGAATTTACCGTAAACAAAGTAAAATTTTTATTTTTATTTATCTATATTTTTCAGGTCCCGCCCTCCTTGACGTGATCAGCTCAGCAATGAATATCTCCATGCCTGTAATGGCGCTCGCAGAGACGCAGTACAGCGCTTGCACGCATTTGGTGAAGGCAGCAGAGGAGATATCTACTTACATCACCAATGTTAATGGACAGAAGGTCAGTTAAAGCATCCATTACTATTGTTGCTGGGGTCAGCCAAGTCCGGTCTGGTATGCAGTACTACTGCCCGCTTTGGGGTGGTTCGCCCAAATACCAGCTCGCTACCTTAGATTCAATAGAACGTAGGGCTTTTAGGCTTATAGGTGAGCAATATATGGCGGAGACTAAGACCCAAAGTCTCGAACACAGGTAACAGAATTCTTGAGATTTGCACCCCGTTGAGGCTAAGTGCACGGTGCACTACACTAGCTACCCACAGCCTGCGAGCTGCTGAGGCACGGGCACATTAAGAACTTGCTAAGAATATAAACACGTTTATGCTAACTTGCACTTAATTACGATAGCGCTTAAAAGAACCTTAAATCAAAAGTATTTACGTTGTTCCCATTTGCCAAACGTAAAAAATATCTCCGCAATCACGTGTTTTGAGTTAGATAAGCCAAATAGTAGAAAATTAAACCATCTTTATGAATCACGAAAATGGTATGAAGCAACTTGTTATTCCATCTAGTACGAAATTAATGATTTTCCTATGACTTGTTTAGCTTGGTCAACTGGTTTTGCCCAACAGACAATGACAACCTCCGTGGCGCAGTGGGCGTATAGCCGGCTGAGATGCAGGAGGTAGCGGGGTCAATTCCCGCCGCGTAACAAATGTTTGCATGATCTACAGATATTTGTTCCGGGTCTGGATGTTTTTCTATCACACTAATAATATAAATGTGAAAAGTTTGGATGTTTGTTAAACAAACAAACGTTCGTTCGTTACTCAATCACGTCGTAACGGCTGAACTGATTTCGATGAAATTTGGTATATAGATAGATTATAACCTGGGTAAAAACATAGGCCATTTTTTATTGACAGACCACGTGTGCGAAGCCGCGGGCGGCAGCTAGTATATTATAAGTAGTTATTTATCAAAAAAAGTACACAAGAATTCTATCAGTTATCTGGTTCCCATAGTACAAGCTCCGCTTAGTTGGGGGCTAGATAGCGCTGTGTGAAATGTCCAGCAATATTTATTTTTATTATATTTATTAATAAAGCCATTCTTTGCACACAGTTTGGAGCCTAATATTACAGTCTAGCAAGTCTAATATTACAGTTGTTTACAGATCAACTTAGCAGCTGAGCACTTCCTTGTGACGGAAGGCTTCGGCGGCGCTACCTGCGTGTGGTACAGCTCGCGCGCCGGCGCCGCGCCGCGTCTGCACTGCACCACCACCAACCGCACCGTGGCGCCGCTGCTCTCTGTCACCGACGCACAGATACATGCCAGCGTGCAGGTAACATTGCAAGGAAACAACTGTTCTAGCAGCTGCGCACTTCCTTATCCCGGGGTAGGGGTTCGAGCATTATTAATTATTCATATATTAAAAAACAATGTCTGTTTTGGTCCAACCTTTTAGGAGCTACCATGTCACAGACATAGGCGTAAAACTTATAACACCCCCTTTTTGGTAAAAAAAGACAACGATATTCTTAATAACAGTTTTAAACTGGTGTTTATCGAGTATGTACCTTTTTTATTTGTTATCCCGACGCTTCGATTGTGTTGCACCAGCCATGGTCGCGGGCAGGCTAGTACTTAGAGCTGTAGATGGCAGCTGCAGCAACTACCCTCACTTTATGTATAGTGATCGCGAAAGTTTGAAAAATACTAATGATATTCTTATTTGTTTTTCAGATACCACAATCCCTGCTGTACAGCACTGCATCGACAGGCGAGATGTTGCAGCTGCACCCTCGCGACCTCGTGGTGTCGGTGTACGAGGACGCGTCCCTGTTCCCGCGTCTGCCGATAGTGGACGAGGAGGACGGCAGGAGGAACGGCCACCGCGCCAAGGACTACTACGGACGGAGCACCAAGCGCGAGGACATGAATATGGAGATCACGTCGCCGGTCGTTGGATTCACATTACGTAAGTATTACTAGTGGTACGCCCCGAACTGAGATCTCACGAGTCTCCCATAATAACAAAAATTATTATTTGTAATATTTAATTATCAAAATAGTGCCACGAAATGCAAATCCAACTAACTTGACCTACAGTTTCATTCAAATTGCAGGTAGCGGGAGTTTATCTTAATCTGTGAATTTCGTCATAGTTCAGTATTTATTATGGCTAATAACCTAAAAACTACAAAGATTAAACTAAAAATAAAAACGGGGTCGAAATGTTCTGATAAAGATCTTTTATTAGACGTGCCACTTGACCACCAACTACCACTAGAGTACCATTTTGGTTTTTTTACCCCTCTTGAACCCCAATATCTCAACAACCCCCCCGACATTTTTAGCTCATTTACCACTTGTATGTGGATTGTGTTGTCACTACCTAACTATAAACCAAATTTCACGATGATGTTATCAACGCTTCGAAAATTATCCTCGGACAAACAAACATACATACATACATCTCGCTTCGCTGGATCAATTAGACCAATACAAAAATATAAAATTTACAAAAATCTAACAACCGACTTCAAAATTACCTAGAATATTTACACTGAAAACTCCAAAATAGAGAATGACGGAGAGAAAATTGACGGAGATATCGAGTAACAAACATGCAGCCGTATTGATTACCTCCTGTTTTTTGAAGTCGGTTGAAAAGCAGGCATGTATCTAAACGTAATGTTTGAATTTGCCTCTTACTGGGGATTAACATCTAAGAGTAGTATGGCCTGATGGGTGACGAGTGACGAGTGGACAAACCCAGCCATCCATTAATTGTGTGTACCTAATAACAGAGTCTGTCTGAGATAGACTCCTGCACAACTTCGAGATTACTTCCGGCTCCTTGTTTCGGCTCAAATAAAGATAGACATTGTTTCTTTACCATGTAGGACTTTAATCCGTACTAATATTATAAATTCGAAAGTAACTCTGTTTGTTACCTTTTCATGACTAAACGGCTGAACGGAACGTAATGAAATTTGTCAAGGATATAGATTATATATCCTTGAGAAGGATATAGGCTATTTTTTGTCTCAAAAAATAATCTTATAGGGGGTGAAATAGGGGTTCAAAGTTAGGGATCTGAAAATGATATTAAATCTGAAAATATTTAGGCTTTTGGTAAGAAATAAAGAAATACGGATTGAGACAGGCTACTTTTTACCCGACTGCGAAGGAGGAGGGTAATGTATTTATAGACAAACCACGCGTGCAAAGCCGCGGGCGGCTCAGCTAGTACAATTATATTTGTAAAAATAGAGAGAAAAGTTACAATGAAATAGTGTAAAACATAAGATAAAACAAAAACAAAAAAGAACTGGGTAAATCCTGTGTGCTATAGCAGAAAATGGGCATCGACTCAGCATTATGCCTGTCATGATTCCATTTAGTCTAATTTTAGTTATTGTAGGAAATAAAACAATCTTCAATTCCGCAGTTGTTAGGACTTCGTGTCTGCTTTAGGAGTAATGCAAAAGTTTGGCTTTGGACTAAGCCATTAAATTACCTGAATTAACATCGAAAATAGTCAATTTTTAACAAGAGATTTATAAAAACATATTGGAAACGTTGTGCCTGTGAAACATATTCCGAAACAACATTGTACCGTCTGTGTCGTCCGTTGGTTTACCGAGGGTTATCTGTGAGTTTTAAATCTCGAAAGTAAATCTCCAAGTAAATAACAGAAAAATTGTGTTTTTGCTAAACATACAAAATGATTAGCATTTTGTTTAGCATCTACAAAACTGACTTGTGTGACATTAATAATTATTATAGGTATTCTTTTTATTTTAATATTGAGTTGTGATTTTAATTAGTTTAGTGAATTATGAATACCTAGTCAGGTCATAAGTATTGTCACACAGTAAAAACTTTTCTTTTAGAATGCTGGCCACAAAAAAGTTTATAGAATTCGAATTTCGAATTGTTCATGAAAATAAAAATGTATACTTTTTAGGATTTTACTCATTTTTAAATATGGAGTGGACGCTTAAAGAAGACCGTGTTGCAGTTATTGCGTTGCATCGTTGCGGTTACGCGCCAATTCAAATTTTTGACATACTGATAAATTTGAATATAACCAAAAGATTCGTTTATCGCACCATCAAACGATACAATGAAGACTCTAGTGTAGATGACAGGTCAAGAAGTGGTCGCCCTCGGTCTGTTAGGACTCCAGCAGTGATAAAAGCTGTGAAGGCGCAAATTCAAAGAAATCCCAAACGTAAGCAGAAACTGTTGTCCCTTCAGATGGGGTTAAGCAGAACCACGGTGAAAAGGGTGTTAAATGAAGACTTAGGACTTCGGGCATATCGAAGAAAAACAGGACATCGTTTGAATGCTCGTCTAATGGACCTGAGACTGAAGAGATGCCGCGCTTTGTTGAAGCGGTACGCGGAAAAAAAAATATCGGGAAATTCTTTTTACGGATGAAAAAATTTTTACCGTAGAAGAGAGCTACAACAAACAAAATGATAAGGTGTACGCACACAGTAGTGAAGAAGCGAGCAACCGTATTCCGCGTGTCCAACGAGGTCATTTTCCATCCTCGCTCATGGTATGGTTGGGAGTTTCCTATTGGGGCTTAACAGAGGTACATTTTTGTGAGAAAGGTGTAAAAACGAATGCAGTTGTGTATCAAAATACAGTCCTGACGAACCTTGTGGAACCTGTTTCTCATACCATGTTCAATAACAGGCACTGGGTATTCCAACAAGATTCGGCGCCAGCTCATAGAGCGAAGAGCACACAAGACTGGCTGGCGGCGCGTGAAATCGACTTCATCCGGCACGAAGACTGGCCCTCCTCCAGTCCAGATTTGAATCCGTTAGATTACAAGATATGGCAACACTTGGAGGAAAAGGCGTGCTCAAAGCCTCATCCCAATTTGGAGTCACTCAAGACATCTTTGATTAAGGCAGCCGCCGATATTGACATGGACCTCGTTCGTGCTGCGATAGACGACTGGCCGCTCAGATTGAAGGCCTGTATTCAAAATCACGGAGGTCATTTTGAATAAACTTTAGTGTCATAAGAATCTATGTTTTGTTAAGTTCATTTTGGTATATAAATGGTTACATAATGAATAAACTTGTTTCAATTATTTTATATTAAACATGTGACAGAATTTATGACCTGACTAGGTATTTTTATTACGATTTGAATTGTGAAATCTGTATAACCGAGACGTTTATAGGTGTACCTAAACATACTATGTACAGTAGAATCCTGATTATCCGAACATCCGATTATCCGGACTCATTCTTCTCGGCTCTAATTGCCAATTTAATATGTATTTGTATTATCTAATTCATTATTCAAAACCCAAAACATAATAAAAATTGATTAAAATTAAAATATTGTTTGATTTGACCTATAAATCGATTAAGTATCCGGATTTTCGATTATATGGAATACCCCTGGTTTTGTTTGTTCCGGATAATCGGCATTCTACTGTATTTAAATGTACCTATACGAAAAAGTATGATTGAATTGAATTGATAATATTTATATGTGCCAGAATATTCATACAGTGTGAGTTTGTTAAATCGACAAGTTTTTATTGTGAATAATAATGATTTCATTAAGGCTATTTGTTTTCAGGAAATGTGTCTCTCCGCGGCGAGCTGTTGGAGCCTATAATAGCTACGGTACGCGCGAGCTCCGTCGGCGGAGTGGACGGACGCGCGGCCGTGTGGGACCCACGCTCCCGGCGCTGGCAGGACAACACCTCAGGTATTGATATTGGCGACGCACCACATAACTGCCTAACTAGTTTTTTTTCTAACTAGTGTTTTCGTGGTCTACATTTTTATAAATTCAAAAGTTACTCGGTCTGTTACATTTTTCAAGACTAAACAGTTGGATCCATTTCAATGTATTTAGTTATAGACAGATTATGACCTGGATTTGAGATAAACTTTTTATAGACAAACCACCCGATAGAAGCCTCGGGCAAAAGTTTCACCTTCACCAAATTTATAATAAACACAATAAATATTTTTTTCATCACTCAAGCTTTGAAAGTTAACCATTGTAAACTCAATATTGGCTCCGTAAATGTGATTTACAGCCCCAGGGCCGTAAGTGAATTTGTAAATAGAATGAGGTTCATTGCATTCATGTTATGTTAAAATGAAATATATAACAAATCCTTATTTGAATTTAAAAATAAAAGAGCTGGCATTTATGAATTGTAAAATGAAATGGAATCTCATAATGAGTGTTTTCCAGATTGCAAAGTATCGCACGTGGTGTCACAGATGATCATCATCAGCTGCACGCGGCTGGCGTACGTCGGCTTGCTGCAGAACGTGGAGACCGGCATCTACGGCGCGCGCACCGACGGCGCCCGGTTCAAGGTCAGCCATCCCGCCGTCTACGTCGGCAGCCTCATCCTCCTCGGCTGCGTCGGCTGCGCCACGCTCACCTACACCATGTGCTACTCGGCTGTGCAGATGCCGAGGAAAACTAAACACGCCTTGATCAACACCTGGATCGCAATAGGACTCCTCTGCTTTCTCTACACACTTGGAATCTATCAGACTGAGGACGTCAAGCTCTGTCAGATACTGGGGCTGTTGATACACTATCTGTCTCTTTCATGTTTGCTGTGGATGTGCGTGTCCGCTAGTAATATGTACAAGTGGGTGACAAAGACGCACAATCCCGTAAGGAGTCCCGAGGACGAGCTGCCGCCCGATGTGCCTGTGCAGAAGCCTATCTTGGGATTGTATCTGGTCGGGTGGGGCATCGCATTGATCATCTGCGGGATATCGGGAGCCGTCAATTTAAAGGATTACGCGGGGTACACGCAGTGCTTCCTGAGCACGGCGCCCGCGCTCAGCGCTCTTTTCGTCCCCGGAGGGATATTACTAGTATTTTTACTTATTTTGTTTTTGCTCATTCGATGTACGATCAGGAATATGAACGTGCAGCTGTCGGAAGGCACGCAGGCGACGGAGAACGTGGATCTGGAAATGTGGGAGCCGCAGCCGAACGATCGCGCGGAAAGACGAAGCGTTAAATCGGCTCTGGACTCTGAAATGGAAGATATGGAACACGCCCCGATCATACAACTGCGCGCGCAGGTCATAGTGATGTGCTTGTACATGGCGGTGTGGGCGTGCGGCGCCGTCGCCGTCTACCGCCCGTTGCCCGCCTACCTGCCCTACCAGGAGGACATCTGCAGCATCGTGTACGCAGTCTGCGCGACGGTTTTGGGTACGTTTATATTATTCTTCTACGGAATAGCGCGGAGTGACGTCAGAGCGCAATGGTCGCTCATGCAGTGCTACTTTCAGAAGAGCAAACAGTGTTGCAGAAATCGAAGCGTTTTCGACACGAACGCACAGAACGTTACCACCACTCAATCCGCGGCCCCGACCGTGCAGATACCCAATGATAACAGATCCAGATCTGAAAGCAGAAGCTCCAACAGAACCAACTCTAAGACTAACAACAGCGGCACTTACAAGGCCGGCGCCGACCTCAACGGACAGACCCTACCCAAAGACTTGAAGAATACCAACGGGAAAACTCCCAACATCAACCTGGTGGTCCTGCACAGGCAACAATACAGATCTAACAACTCGATGATGACGTATCCCGAAAACAGCACGGTCGGGCCCGAACTGTTCTACAATCCGAACCAGATGAACGTCGCTAAGAAATTCTTCAAGAAACAGAGGCAGCATATGAAGCGAAACTGTCTAGAGTTACCCACGAGGCGCGACTGCGATAACGACTCGCATTTCTCCCTCCCCTTGCCGACCAGAGAGGCTTACAACGGCGTTGCTAATATTATCAACTCAGGGTCAAAAGTAAACAATACTAATATACACGTAGAAAGATCCAACAATGGCATAAAACAAACCAGACACGCTCTTAACCCTAATCTACTGGAAGAGGAACAGCAAAAAGACTACAAAAACTATTCCATAGATCCTAAGTCGTGGAACAAAAACGAGGACCCAAAACGGACTCAGATCGTGAACATCTACACGAACGTGCCGGAGACTTTAGTTCCTCAGCATCAAGTTATAAAGTCTAATGTTCCGAAGCAGTTTAACGGGCAGCGGAGCAGCGTATCCGAGGAGTGTCTACAAAGCCAGGCCGAGGCGCCAGAGATGAGGACCATATCTCAGCAGTGCAGCTTGGAGTACAGCTCGGCTTCTGAGATAGCGATGCCGCACACGTGCTCCGACCAAACGCTCAACACGCATTCGGAGCTCACTTCCTTCCAAGAAACGCACAGCGCCTTGTGCTCCACCAACGAGATAACGGACACAGAGAGCTTCGGCCAGTACATCGACTACTTACAGCCGTCCAAACCGGACAGCAAGGACTCCGTGGACAAGTCCCTCCAGGACATATCCGAGGAATGCACCATGAACAGCGACGAGATAAACCGATCCAGCACGCCACACCACTTAGACGTTGACTCAGCGGAGTTAGACAATCTCCTACAGAAAGATATAAGCGCTTCGAAAGAGAAAATGGACGATGAGAAAGATACGTTTTTCATGGCGAAAACTACGTACGACTTCGAAACGTGCAGCACTAATGCATCAGAGCAAGGGTTCGAGAATGAGAGTGATATCTACTGCCCCAACTATCAGATGTCTGAAGTGAGCATACGCAGTCACGGGCTGTACGCTCCCTCACCCTCCTCCATGTGCCCCAACGAAATCAGCTTCAGCAATGAGGACGTCTCTAATACAGAAAGCCAGTACGTGAACTACGACCCCGGGTGGAGAAAAACAATAAAAAGCAACCCTAAACTAGGGAAATACGTTCCAACCCCCGCGGTGAGCTGCCCGGAGGTCAACAGAGAGAGTAGTCCCGTCTCTTTCGCGAGTGAGATAGACGAACTTTACACGCAGATCACGAGCCGAGAGAGGGACAAGGATAGGGGGAAGAAAGAGACGGGGCTAGACGTGACGTTGAATAGTGACGTGACTTTGAAACCGGATAGTGACAGTTGTGTGAGTGAGGCCGTATCTGATGTGGAGATTAAAGGTGAAACTACTGTGTAGTTAAACTATTATTATAATTAGCTAAGTCTTATTCCAGAGCTAAACTCGTAGAATATAAAGTGTTTCGCGATATGTACGATATTCAGAAAGGAGCCTTACATACTAAAACAATGTTTGGATTACGACTTTTCGAAATTCACTATATTTCAGATAGATATTACTCTTTATCGTAAATAATCCCACTCAAAACACAAAATACAAAGAAAATAACTGAAAACAACAGAAATGCACAATGGACGATCTTATCGCTTAAAGCGATTTCAGCTGTTTTTAGTGAATCGTTATTCGTCTTTATTTTTAAGCGAAGTTGTTCATACATAGTGTTCATTCAATTAAATCCCCCTTTTGGGGATCTCTCCCGAAATACACCCTGTAGATTTTATCAATGAAACACTGCCAATAATTTTTACTTGAGTTCAATTCTGGAATATGGGCTTTAGTTTTTGTAAATTACAGTTTGTTTTAGAACCGTTTGTATCTAGAAATTTATAATATCAGCTAAAGATTTACCTTTATTCATAATGCTATAAACTTGCTTCAGTTATTGTATGTCTTGTCTGTTCACGGGCGTAGCCAGGGGGGGGGGGGCAAGGGTGGGTAGTTGCCCCCTGCCCCAGGAAAACAAACCAAAAATATGCTTCAATATCAATTTCAAAAATGGCATGCAGAAATCAGTCTAATGGCCCAATTCTATTAACCAATCGCATCACGATGACAATGGTATCGCAAAATGGCCACTATAGATACTTTTTGGTACTCTACTAACACAATCTTTTTTCAATGACCGCTGTTGCATGAACATCATTGAAAATTTCGCAGTTTATGACAGAAACAACAGTCATAATTGTTAGCTCCATAATAGTTTTTCTTATAAATTAGCGGAATTGGGCCCCTGGAATGGAAGTCTTGTAATTGTTAGCGATCGACTTAGCGAACGATGTCGGACGCAAAGTCAACGATTTGACACAGTTCCACCATCTTACTCTACACAAAGGTTAGCTGATAGAAAATCCTAATTAGCATTAAGTTCGCATATGTTTTATTTTTTATATTCAATAAAGATTTTTGTGATCTTTAAAAGTATATAAGTATTCTATCAGTTATCCGGTTCCCCATAGTACAAGCTTTGCTTAGTTTGTGGCTAGATAGCCTCTTTTGTATCTAGAATTGTACTTCTCAAAATAATTACCAATTTTGTCCACCTGAACAGAATAGTTGGTGGCACTGTAACTATATTTGCGAGTCTAAAGGTATGATTCCGATCTCGGCAGCAAGCAGCAGTGCTGCTGCAGCAGCGCAACACTGCCGGCTTGCTCGGAATCAACGCGGCAGGCAGCACTGCTGCGCAGCACCACAGCACCACGAGATCGTAATCATACCGCAATAAAAAAAATAAACACTATTTAAAAAATACAAGAATTAGTAAAGAAAATTAAACACGCGCAGTTGTTTAACTTTTTTGAGGTAACAATGTATATCTTTTAACACCGTCAAAGCTATCGAGTAATGACAATTTAAATAATTATATCGCAATTAACATAAAAGCTATAACTTTGCGTCCGATATCGATCGCTAAGTTGATCGCTAACATCTTGGTACATGTCTTTGTCAAAGTGTTAAACTCCATCGAGTAATTTTAGATAAAACTTTTGTTAACTAAAATTGATTTATCGATTTAGTATTATGTTTAAGTTTTGACGTTAGGATTCGATCTCAGTGATTTTCATTGAAACAAAATATTGACAAAATATTAAATTATCATTAATATAGATACGGGATTTATCACGCACCGCTTTATCGGTGTTTCGACCGACAATGTTTCGGTTCAATTCGTGAACCTTCATCAGGGTGGGTGCGATCTGCTCCGCACTGCGTCTCTTCTCGCATTACGCGTGATATTAATTCATTTATTATTCATAAAACAATTAACCTGTATTTGAAACACTATATACATTAAATAATCATATACATTAAATACAAAAATTAATCAATAAAACGAACACAATTCAAAATACAAACCATAACAAAAACAACAATTATATTACAATGTCCAAGAGATAGTAATAATTTTTTATATATATACAGTCAAAACCGTTTATAACGACATCGAGGGGACCGTATAGTTGCCGACGTTATATCCGATAGTCGTTTTAAGCAATACAGTCATATAAATATACAATGGAAGGGACCATACAATCTGGCTGTAATAACCGATAGGTCGTTGTAAACGATGTCGTTATAAACGGTTTTGACTGTATATATATATGTGTCATAAATCCCGTATTTACAATAATAAATCACGAAAGTTTTCTTAGAGCTGCTAAATTATGTTATTTACAAGATTAAATTGATTATCCTACAGTAATTTTTAGAATACTCATATCAAATAGCATGTGAAAGGTCCAGTTTTTTATGTGGAATATTAATCTTGTGTGATGCTTTAATGCTGCCAATCTTCTTGGACCGTACTTGCGTTTTTTTTATTGAGTATTGACTGAATTTGAAAATTGAATTATATCGACAAATATTATTTAAGATTGTATGTAAATTAGTATTAACTGTACAGTTTGTATAGTAATTTATTTTTAAGTTAAAATCTTGAGTCTGATTGACAGCTTATGTATTTGTAGGAACTATTGCTTTAATCTGGGGTCTGGTGGCCATTTTAGGTGTACATATTTTCCATTATCAGCTTTAAGTAATTACATTAATTTTATACAACCTTTTTTGTTATGTACGACAATAATTTAAAACACACATCCGGAAATGTATTAACTGATTTTAGAGGTGGGTTTAATATCGGTAGCTTGAATATTTATCCAGTAATCGATACATTTCCAATAAACACTTTTTAACGTAAATCGACGGCCCCTTTGCGACGATACCGCTTAGTTAGTTTAACAGGTTAACTTATACGATGAATGAATATGATTTGTTTACCTATTTTATACAGGCTGTTTCATTGATATTTCAGGACTTTATATTAAGGTTGTTAGAAAATTTAAAATTTTCCATGGTAATGAATTTAAAAAAACCTATTTTACAACCATTAGCTCTACCCGTGTTTTCATTTAATGTCGTATTATAACAAAACACGTAGTATATTAGGTCTAAAAATCCTGTTAAAGCGTTTGCGTCTTTTACCCAGCTAATGCAAGTTGGCAGCAGGCGCTGTATTTAATTGACTAGCTGACCCGCCCCGGATTGTTACGGATTTTTAACAAAATATAGCCTCTAGCACTCAGGAATAGAGTAGCTTAATAATATTGAATTAATTTTAACTACCGGTTCAGTATCCGATTTTGAAAATTCTTTGACTAATAATAGGATTGACAATGGTGGCAATTCTGTTGTTTACGCTGACTAACTAAAGTGGTGTAAAATACGAAAGGTCTTATTTTGTTCACACTAAAGATCAAATTAGAATGAAGTTTAAAGTGACATTTCTAAAATTAAGTAATTTTTGTTATGACGCCATGTTTGCGAGCTAGTTTTAGTGATCAATTAAATTGGTGTTGACTAAAACTAGTCCGCAAACACGCCTTCTTATTTAAAAATACTTAAATTTAGAAATGTCACTTTTAATGTCATTCTTTTTTTGATCATTAGTGTGAATAAAATAAGACCGTTCGTATTTTACACAACTTTAGTCTCCGGGTGCTATATGATATATTAGATTTTTAATAAACCCGTGCGACGCCGGAGCGAGTCAGCTAGTGATTTCTAAAGGTCAATAAGTAAATACATTTTAAATAAGGGCTTTTCATTTTCGATTAAAAAAAAGCTAGTTCCAACTAGCTAGTCTGGATGGCACCGCCTAAAAATTTAAAAGACACAATATCAAAAATGTTTGTTTTTCTATATTTCAAGTTCCTCGAAAATAATGTTGGCACAGCAATAGACATTAACAATACACTTTCCTTTGTCAATCAGAGCATGACAAAGCAACGCCATCTGTTAACAGTTATAAAAACATGACCGTGTGAAAACCCCTCATTAATTTGAATAAAAACATCTGTTATAAGAACATTACTAGGATAAAATAGAGATAAACAACAGAACTGAACTGATATATGAAACACCTTAAGTGGCCCCAAGCTTTAAGCCTAAAAATGTGCCAAAATATAAAATGTATGAATTCCTTCAAAAATTGCTTTTTTATACTAAATTGACTGATTGATTTTCCTAGATCTATACTTTATATTAACACCATATACTCTAGATAAGTGGTAATTGATGAAACGAATCTAAAACAAACAAGATGTGGTCACGCTAGACAGTAACGCTATCGTTTACCCTCTTCTAACGAGTGCTTCGGAATAGGTGTGTTACAGGCATAGACGTTCATTTACTAACAATAAACACAGCACGATATAATAACATTTGGAATATACAGAGATAAGATAAAATGAACAAGCGAAAACATAACGTAAAGCAAAAACAGAGGAGAATTAAGTACTTAAGATCTTTAAAATGTGATGTTTTTCATTAGAGAAACATTTTGTAAAAATTCGTTGTTTCTGGAACGCATACAACTATAAAGTCTTTCTCTAGGAACATGACTGATTTAAAGTTGAACAAAGTTAATTTTTTTTCGTAAAAACAATGCTGTGTTTTGATTTATATAGTATTTTTTTGGTACTTAAGGCTTTTATATAAATAAATAAATAAATATTGCTGGACATTTCACACAGCGCTATCTAGCCCCAAACTAAGCATAGCTTGTACTATGGGAACCAGATAACTGATAGAATACTTAAATGCTTTTTTTTTTGTAAATGCGTACTTATAATATATACAGAAAAACCAGACCCGGAACAAATATCTGTAGATCATGCAAACATTTGTTCTGCGGCGGGAATCGAACCTGCTACCTCCTGCGTTTCAGCCGGCTATTCGCCCACTGCACCACGGAGGTCGTCATATCAGAAAAAAGAGTGAGTAGAATCACGGTCTTGCTACTTAACACATAATTCCGAAGCACCCAGTAATTTAGATTAAACCTCATTCTCTTTTTGCATTTCGTTTCATTACTGTTATTTGTCGAAAGAAACTGCTATATTTTATAATGTAAATTATTTCTTTAATTTTGAATTACTTTAATGTAAGGGTATTCTTAAAATTTTTCAACCCTGTATATTTTTACCTTGTTTCTTTCCTTCCATATGATTTTATTGTGAAAGTGTAAATAGTAGAGTATTGCGCGTGTGCCTATCGATGTTTTGGCCTAATGTTTGGCATTTATACATATTGTTGCAAATAAAGCGTGGGGGGCTTTAGGGGGGATTTCCACCACAGGAAGCTAAGCGGTGATGAAACAATCTTATTGGTTGGTTTGATATCCTTATAATCTTTATAAATAAATAAATAAAATAAAAATTGTTTATTTCAAGCCATTGACTTATAAAGATTACAAATAAAAGAACTAGAAATTTAAATAAAAAAAAAACTGGCACTCCGGGAGTGCCGACAGAAGTGAAAACTTGAATAAAAGTAGTGTAGTACTACAGATACTTATATACAGAGGTGTCGGTAATGGCAACAGTGTCGCGAGTCAATGGTTTTTTTACCATCTCAAAAATGCTCAACGCGCCTAAAGAAGTTCTCACTTCAAAAAAGCTTAGCAACGTCACCATATCTGGTTAAAAGGTAGCCTCAGGCCCATATACTATGGACGGCTTGCATAACGATCCCTAAACGTATTTAGCGACTAGACATGTTTAAACATTTGTATGAATATTTGCATCCTCACTCGCTCCGATCATCTGAAAATTTGATGCTAAAACCCCAGTGCATAGAACTAGATTCTATGATGATTCCTGTACAGTTAAAGCAACACGTCTTTGGAACACATTACCGGTCTCAATACGGCAAGCTCCATCATTAGCCACATTTAAAACAAGAGTGAAAATATTTTATCTCTCAGAAACGTCGTAGTGTCGCTATATATATATATATATGTATGTGTGTTTATGTATATTTTTATTTAATTTTATTTATCGTAGGTATATATTGTCAATATTTATTTAAGTATATGTATTGTTTTATTTTATTGTAAATGATCAGCGTTCTGTTAATATATACCCCCCTCCATTATTGTAATGTTACAAAAATCCTCTCCATCCAAAGGTTGTCTGGAAGAAATGGCTTCTAAGCGATAAGACCGCCCATTGTACTTGTTGCTTTGTGAATTTTTATATTTTTTGTTTGTTTATTGTGTGGTGTACAATAAAGTATTTTCATTCATTCATTCATTCATGATTTGACAGGTAAGTACGTTTAGGAATCGTTGCGCAAGTCGCCATAAAACTACTCAATACTCAAAGCTGGAACGGGCCATAAATATCAAAATGTTCAGTGTTGTTTTAAAATGATTGGAAAAGGATTTCAAGGGGAAAGTGAAAATGTATTGCAATTACGATTTTAATAATGAAATTCATTTTACTATAACCCAACATCGACTAACAAATAATTATGGGGATAGTACGCAAAATATTTATACAGGGTGTTTGGTAATATACTGACGATATTCAAGTGACGGTTTCTCAAAACATAAAAAAAGATTTCTCGAAAAAAAAACTACTAGTTATATTATCAAATTTTAAAGAAAATTGATTATGTTTAGGTGATTAAATCGATATAAAACTTACTGCCTACTCTTGCAATCGACATCAAAAAATAAAGGCCGATTTGATATCTCTTTCGGAAATGGCTGCGGGTTTTGAGTTAGAAAGGCACAACAAGAGATATCTCGAGACGTCATCAATACAGTATGTGTGGTTAGATGGCAAGCATTATGCAATAGCACAACATACGTTTTATAAAGTGTTTGTTTTTACATGCCAAAATAAATTTCAAATTTCTATGGTAAACATTTCACAAATTTATTTATTATGCTCATCAAAATAACCCCTTTTATTTTTGTGCGTATATTATCAAACACCCTATATGTATGAAAGGGGCGCCGCGTCTTCGCTCCATCCTTTACGAGTCTTCTAGCCTGCACCCTAGCATGTGTGATCTCAATATTTTTCTACATTTTATTTGCAACAATCTGCGTAGTAAATTAGAAAAATTTATAATAGAAATGTTATTAAGCTATTGTGATACAAAATATATCTTCCCTACTCGCGACACCGCGAATGTACTGTAGATGTTTTGTAGATTTCATTATATTTGACATTTTGTATATTAATAGCGGAGAATTTATAAACGGTTAGCTTTTTGTGGGCATTTTGCGAATAAAACGAGGCGTTGCACTTAATATGTGATTTTATTTATAAAATATTATAAAAACATATCCTTATCCTTTTAATAAAAATACGTACTGATAGGAAATCATTAATAAATTTCTTCTGATGAATTTTATATCAATGTATAAAAAACTCAAAATTATATACTTACAAAAGTGGTTTTCAGAAGTAAATATAAAGAAAATAGTTCCGATCATTAAGGTAGATGGCGTTGACTGTAAGGCGGGGTTAGTAAATTAACATTATCCTTGCATTTTCACTTATTTTGTCTTGCTTTTGTATGTAGTGGCTACCGGTGTTAACAGAGGATGTTTTTTTATAAACATGAATTTAATATATAATTACAGTAGAGTCTCAGTAATCCGGCACTTCAGTAGTCCGGTACGTCCAATAATCCGACACACTCCGCTCACCCCTCCCTCACCCTCCCTACTCTCGTTCCGCGCTTGCGCACTTTTTAAATTACATATTATATTTTTTTCTATACAGTCCAATAATCCGAACATTCCAATAATCCGGCGCCCTACTGTTTTCTACTGTACTTGAATACTCGTAACGCCATCTATGAATGACTTTGGAAGCTGCCTTGAAAACCACTCATGCGTCTAGGTATCATTTGCACTGATTACAATATTTTCCTGACAGATAGAAATATTACTAAATAACAATATCTATGTAGATATCGCTTAGAAACAGATTCGAGTAAAAATAATTGAATGCATACAAAAATAGTCTATGTACTCGTAAGAAGGTACTATTTTGAAATAATACAACTTGATAGACACAAATAAGGTTCACTGGATCACAAGTCGCCTTCTGTGTACACATTGCAAACAATATAACGTTGATATGTAGGTAGGTTTTTTGCTCGTATTTTAAACCGCAGCCAAATGGTATAATCAACATACGGCTAGATGTTTAACAAAAACGATAACGTCTAATCGGAATATCGTTAATGCTTTCAACAAGAGTTGCCAACGTTTGTTTATATACACAACATATCCCGGATGTTAACATGTCACTTCAGGGTAGTTTTCTATCAGATGTTCGTGAAAGCTGAGCAATGAGCGAGGATAGAATCTACAAATACGATTGCTTCATTTTCCATGCCTCGCATCGCGCAGCTCTCGTATTGGTGGATTTTTTCCTCGCTTTCCGCTAAGTTTCCTAGCACAGGATAAGTTGAAAGCCACTGTAAGAAAACAGTGCTATTAGTAAAAGAGCTTAAGAATAATGTAGATTATACCCCATTTTGGCTGTGACGTATAGGTACACGGTTCTAGATAACTGCGATTTTTATGGCACTTAACTTATTGCTATAATCTTAAACTACGCCTGAACTGGTGGCAGCCAGGCTGCCAGGCTGGTGGCAGTCAGCTCTCTGCCCTTCCCTGCTAAGCCGCCTATCATTCTGCCCATACTGCCCACTAGGGTGCGGCTCGGAGCATCTACTATCGTCTTCTGTTTCTCTTTGCCTGAAAGGGATAACAGAATTTTGAAATGAATTACAAATTAGTAGATAGGTACGTTGGTTGAGCGAAGGCCACACAACCTTTGCCTCTATATCACCATTTTACTTGTTGAAATATAAAATAAATAAAATAAATAAATATTGCAGGGCATTTCACACAGCGCTATCTAGCCCCAAACTAAGCAGAGCTTGTACTATGGGAACCAGATAACTGATAGAATACTTATGTATATACTTTTTTTTTTGTAAATACATACTTATAATATATAGAAAAACATCCAGACCAGAAACAAATATATGTAGATCACGCAAACATTTGTTCCGCGGCGGGAATCGAACCCGTTACCTCCTGCGTCTCGTGCTGTCATGGTTGTTGTTCGAGTTAACATCGAACACGTAGCGAAGATGCACTTATGCTACACATGCATCAATTGCATCTTCGCTGCGACCGTTTATGAGATTCCATTACCATTCTTACCAACCCTAAAACGAGTCGGTGACCACTGCCAGGATACACGCTCGTTTACATGATCCTTCGAGCCGGTTAGGATCATGTAGATTCACTACATGATACTATACAAATTCCCAATACTGGTGATTGATATTACCATATTATATGTAATAGATGGGCCAAGTATTAGGCAGCAAAGTAGATAATATCGATAGCAATGTCTTACCCAATAAAAAGTCCAAAACGACCCTCGGCAGACCAGCATCCGGCGGTTCCGGGCGTGCCACCAGCCGAAGAGTCGAGCTGTTGCAATGTGCTGCGCTGGAGACCAGCTGGGCTGCACTGTCCTTGGCACCTACCAGCAGTGCTGGAGGTGACACACGATGCTCCGCCTGGATTTGCCACCATGCTGCTCCTGGAATTAAAAATTCGTGTTTTTTGAAAACAAAGTGTTTTGATTAAGTCATGTTTTTAAAAGATTGGATTTGTTGCAATTCCTCTTTCAACGAAATAGAGAAAAACACGGCCAAGGGGCGTATAAACGCACGTGAATTAGCTTATATCACATCAACAGAATAAAACGACCGTTCGACTGCCAAAAGACCTCCACTGCTGAACAGAGGTAGGTATCTATGGGGAGCATAGATTTTCAGAGCAACCGGTGTTGTTCGACCTGCAATTGCTCCCAGCACCTTTACCTATTACCATATTAATATCTATTATTTTTATCACGAATAGATCTTCGTTTGACCACAATCTCGCCTGATGGTAAGCGATGATGTTGTCTAAGATGAAGCACGAAGACTCCTATTCCTATTCACTCGTACCTTAAAGCGGCCCGGATTGTAATCTTCAGGATAAACAGACGACGGTAAACTGTTCCATACCTTAGCTGTACGTATTAAAAATGGAGAACTAAACAGATGATTGCGAATACGAGGTATGGATGGTACTGAGCCGTACGCCAGCTTGTCCTTTGATGGCAAAAAAAATCATGTAATAGCTCCGCTCACGACAAAAAAAACTGCTAAAAAGCAAATGGCCTAACCCAGCACTGTGTGCTTCTGGGTTGAAATAATGTAGATAACCTATCTAGCAGGAAATTTCCTTACCTCTAACATAATTAAGGGCTCCAGACCAATCACGTGCTCTAGAACTGGTCCACCGTCCTTCTTCCTGTGTCTCACTGCCTGCCAGCCACCGCTCCGGGAATAAAGGCCACTGAAACATAACAAGTGTTGATGCAGTTCTTCACCAATGTCCTCATTGTTACATACCTTACCTATTAATACACATTGCAATCTCACATACTCTAGCTATTAGTTCTTACATACCTTACCTATTAATAAACATTGTAAGTAGCTATTAGTAAGCATTAGTAATCTAAGTTGGTTCTTTCCCAAATTGCTTTGTGAATGACTAATTAGTGTCACGTACTTTACTTATTGGTAAACATGAATAATCTAAGTAGATCCGTTCCCAAATTACTTTGTGAATGACTAATTGGTTCTAGAAACATTAACTTAACTCTTACTCATGTATAACTATCTCACGACCCTTTCTAAATACCATTCCTATGACAAATTGCACTGTAAACAGCTCATAGTTCGAAGAACCTACCCTAATTATGATTAGCGATCCCACGATCCTCAAAAGTATAAATACCTTGTGTTAGTTGGAAAATGCAATCAGTTCAACTTCAACGTTCAAACAATTCAGTTCAATTTCAACAGTCAAACAATTCAGTTCTATTTCAACATTCGAACAATTCAGTTCAATTTCAACAGTCAAACAGTTCAGTTCTATTTCAACATTCGAATTCAAACTCGAAACATCTCTGTATCTTGTAATAATTCTAAGTCTTATTTCAAATAAAATCATTTTTTTAAAGTAATTGTGCGAGTTGCTACTTAACATTTTGGCGCAGCCGGTAGAGGATTCGCAAGTCGCGTAATAAGACGGGGATAACGTTTCTACGGTACCTAAAGGGTTTAAATCTTCCCTGCCGAACCTGACGACGGCGATGTGCATCCAAGCATTTATATTGTTACTGTGGTAAGTGGCTCAATTACTATATGCTCTAAATCCTAAATCCTTAAATCCTAAATCTTTACCTAACTCCTAATTCTAGATCATTCATCTAACTCTATTGATTTTAAATTACCATGTCTATCGAATCCAAAACATTGAAAACTGAATCAAGCATGGAGGTCGATCTCAGAACATTACTTCAATTAATACCAGAGTTTGACACTATAAAAACTCCACAAGTGTATCGCTTCATTCGATCATGCGATGCAGCTTTTAAACCCGCGTCATCTACCCAGGAGCAAATACTTTTACTACCTCAATGCCCAGGCACAGATGTCGAGCCTCAACTCAAACTGCTAACACTCAAACTGAATCACTAAATCCAACTCAATCGAAAACTAACCCAAAATCAATGACAAATCCAGTCCTAACTCTAAATCTACTAAATCAACTCAAACAGAGTTCCTAAATCTAACTCAATCGAAAACTAACTCCAAAATCAATGAAGAATCAAGTCCTAACTCTAAATCTACCAAATCAACTCAAACAGAGTTCCTAAATCTAACTCAATCGAGGACTAACCGACAGGGTAACCAGCCCCAAACTGACAGTCCCATTCTAAATCCAAGGACTAACCGACAGGGTAACCAGCCCCAAACTGACAGTCCCAATCCAAATCCCAAATCAATGCCAATACAAACGACTAAATCAAACACAAACTCGAAATCAAATCCTAAATCAAAATCTAAATCGAAATCTAAATCAAAATCGAAATCTAAATCAAAACCTAAATCAAAGAACATCCAATCTCCAGACACCATTACTATCTCCTCACTCAATGTGCCTCCAGAAAATCTTCTGCATTGTCAATTCCATATCGAAGGTAAACCGGTCATACTACTCGTTGATACAGGAGCCGCTATTTCAGTCATAAACAAGGCAAAGATAGGAACGGCACCTCTAGATGTATCGAACATCGTATCAATCGTAGGTATTTCAAGTAACCAATCCTCAATTCAAAGCTTTGGCACAGCTCAAATATCCCTAGACAATCTCCCTAAATTCAAGTTCCAGGTAGCTAATCTAAATATTCAAGTCGATGGTATGTCAAAATTCAATGTCAACATCTACGTCCATATTTAAACTAAGCTAGCTAACATAAGATAGTTTTAGATATAATATATTATTAGGTTTAGATTAAGTCGACATCTTATATTTACAAGGTTTGCCACACAGCAGCCAAAACAACATCCCTATTCTAAAATCAAATTCTATTTACAACTTCAATGCTTGTTCCACAATCAAACTCATCATTTGTATTATTATATACAAACTATATCAAACATTTAATTAAAAATAAACTAAATTCTAATTCGATTCTAACCCGTTAATTGTTTTTATTCTCTAATTCGCCTTTCCAATAACTTTCAAACAACATCGGCTCAATTCCAACATCATCCTAACGTCCAATCCACAAAGTCTTATCTTAACGTAAATTTAAACAAAATCGAATTAAGACTTTCAGAACTCAATATGTACTTAAGAAAAAATTATCGTGCTAAAAGAGAACTCTTAGATGGTCTTGGCTCTGTTCTAAAATGGCTCATAGGTACGCCAGATGCGAAAGACGCAAAACGCTATGACGAATGCATCAATCAACTTGAACGGAGTGAAATAGATTTAACCGACCTCATGCAAAAGCAACTACAAATAACATCTTCAACTATAAAAAACTTTAATGAAACTATCATCAAGATCTCTTTTGACGAACAAATTATAAACGAAAATATAAATCGTCTCAATAAGTAGGTACCTTAACAAAACAGAAACCCTTATTTTCGATATCAAAGTTAGCGAAGATATTTCGACTATCTCCCTTCAAATCCTAGAGCTTGTGACTAGCTTAGAAAACGAAATCGACGATTGTCTTTCTAGTATTCTTTTTGCTAAATCTAATATAATTCATCCTTCAATTATCAACTCTGAGAAATTATACGAAGAACTACTAAAATCTAACAAAATCAGAACCAGCAAAAGGTTAGTCACTTCAGTAACGATCAACAACTTACATTCCATTCTAGATTCCTCTTCTTTGACAGCTTATGTCTACTCAAATCGTCTAGTCTACATTTTAGAATTCCCTCTCGTCATGAATGATCCACTAACATTGTATCATATATATTCCATCCCAATTCAACATCCCAATTCCTCATTCCATTCCACAATCCTTCCCGAGCATATATACTTGGCCACCGATCCTAGTGGGCAATATTATGCGTCAACGAGTTCTCTGGACAACTGCATCATCTTCGAAACCAAAAGAAGAGTCTGCAAGAACCTCGTAGTCTACGATTCTACGGAACGACCCATCTGTGAGCTACAACTACTTTTCAGCCAAGAAACAACTATTCCTGAAACTTGCATAACGACAACATTCCCTGCAGAAATCCAAACGTTTCAACCACTGAAACACAACAGATGGCTTTACATTCTAAACATCGAAACAAACTGCGTCCTTCATTGCGGTGATGAAGTCTCAAATCATAAACTTCAAGGCTCAGGCATTATCACTCTGCCACAAGGATATAAACTCTATACTGGCTACAGTACGCTTTCAGCATTCCAATCAATCGAGGAAAACACGACGAATCCTGTTATCATTCCCGATATAAGAATGGATGACTGCTTCGAGACATTAAAGAAAATTGAAGCTCCACCACATCTCATACCAATCAAGATTAATGATATGCCACTAGATTCTCTAAACACAATCAAAAGCCACCTCGACAGATATTCGGACGAACTAAAGAAGATTCAAAACAACCACAAAACACAATCATTCTTAGAACGAAACAACCCGATCTTCACGTGGTTCTACTTCATGACTGGCATCGCTCTCATTTCCTATATTTTAATTAAACTATGCAATAGATGTCCAAACAGATTCAATCGAACAAGATCATCAAACGAAAGTGGATGCATCCAGATCTTCAACCACTGCTTCGACAACTCCCGAAGACAACGCACTCAAATCGCTATCCCAATGAGACACGTGCAGCAGACAACATCAGCTTCCTGCGTAACGGACGACGAGGACGACGCCAACTCAACAGCATCACATAACTCTCAAAGATCAGGCGATAACGCCCAATCTTTATTCTAAGGGGGGAGGTGTTACATACCTTACCTATTAATACACATTGCAATCTCACATACTCTAGCTATTAGTTCTTACATACCTTACCTATTAATAAACATTGTAAGTAGCTATTAGTAAGCATTAGTAATCTAAGTTGGTTCTTTCCCAAATTGCTTTGTGAATGACTAATTAGTGTCACGTACTTTACTTATTGGTAAACATGAATAATCTAAGTAGATCCTTTCCCAAATTACTTTGTGAATGACTAATTGGTTCTAGAAACATTAACTTAACTCTTACTCATGTATAACTATCTCACGACCCTTTCTAAATACCATTCCTATGACAAATTGCACTGTAAACAGCTCATAGTTCGAAGAACCTACCCTAATTATGATTAGCGATCCCACGATCCTCAAAAGTATAAATACCTTGTGTTAGTTGGAAAATGTAATCAGTTCAACTTCAACATTCAAACAATTCAGTTCAATTTCAACAGTCAAACAATTCAGTTCTATTTCAACATTCGAACAATTCAGTTCAATTTCAACAGTCAAACAGTTCAGTTCTATTTCAACATTCGAATTCAAACTCGAAACATCTCTGTATCTTGTAATAATTCTAAGTCTTATTTCAAATAAAATCATTTTTTTAAAGTAATTGTGCGAGTTGCTACTTAACATCATAAAAGCCAGTGATCCAGTGATCAGTGAGATGATGAAATGCAGTGGACATCTGCAGTATTATCATAATTTCAGCCAGAGGACACTCCCAAACTAGGTAACTTAATATATTTTTTGAATAATAGAACAATGGCTTATGCCATTGTTCTATTATTCAAAAAATAATCGTCAATGAAGTATTTCAACCAGATTGTTAAATACGTGAATGATAATTGTACCCACGTGTAGAGGGTGTTATCTACTACATAATTAGGCAGAATCATCATCATCATCATACTCTGCCCATATCTACCCACTGCTGGGCATTTATGCCTCTACTCTGTGCGGATTATATCCAGGTTTTACCTGCATACGGTTCGTCGTGTTCCGAATCTCACATTAATTTTCTAGAGTATTAAAAAAATAAAAATGATTGAGTCAAGTGACTAAGTACCTACATCGTCTCAAGATATATTAATTATCATGACAATTAATTAAAAGAATCACCGAGTCACCTAATTACAGTGATTGAGACTTCGGACACTCGTAAAGTACTCGAGGATTGTTTTATCTTGAAATTAATTGTAATTATTATAAAACAGGGATATTGAACGTCTGATGGTCGTCTGGGAACAATAAAATTGTAATGTTTACTAGGTGACCATGTTTATGTACCCTACTTACCTACAGGATGTGAATAAAGTGTTACCAACACTACAATCACATCATAAGTAATGTTTGCATGATCTACAGATATTTGTTCCGGGTCTGGTTGTTTCGCTATATATTATAAGTATGTATTAAAAAAAATGTATATAAGTATTCTATCAGATATCTGGTTCCCATAGTACGAGCTCTGCTTGGTTTGAGGCTAGATAGCGCTGTGTGAAATGTCCAGCAATATTTATTTTATTTATTTATAAGTGATGAATTGATGATATTAGAACTAAATTAATCGAAACATTGACAAATAATCGACAACGGTTTCGTCATTATCAGCCTATCTATTCAATACTAGCTGAAGGTCATTTGCAAGACCAACATGTCTCCTAGCCGCCTAGTCATAAATACCTACTACATAATAAATACCTACTAGTAGAGTGTAGGCCTAATTTCAACTAAGCATTTTGCTTAGGAATGTTTTATTGTGACGCAATAAAACCAATGTCAGTTTAAGTTAGTATGAGCATCAAGTTGACTTGCACGACATTCGCCTATCAGACGGAAGGCGGCTGTCGTGCCAAAGACGACGTTCTACAGCTCTGTACCAAAACAGTCGCTCGTAACTCAGATTACCGATAAAACGGTACGTGATCAATCCCGAATCTATAATAGCGTAGCTATAACGCCGAGGCTGTTACACAATAGGTGATAGTCGAAATTTCTCGATAGCTCTCGGCTTACCTGCTGTGTCACGGAATACGTAATACTTGGTATGGAATATACCTGCATGCTGTGTTCTGCGGTTGCGCAGAATGGGGAGTGGTCATTCTGTCGAAACACCGACCCTTTCCTGGAACGATCGAGATCGTTCTAGTGTAGTGAATTGTGCGCTATATAAATAGGTCGGAGAGATGGCCGGACAGGGAGTCTGGATTTGGCTATACGTGCGAACATTTCGGTGACTTTAAGTGGTGTAACAGTGGTGTGAATTAGTGTGTTGTGATTACGTGTGACCAAGTTCGTGTATTCATCGTTTTAGTGTTGAATAAAAGTGTTATTTTGGTTAGACTGATTATCATTATTTTATCCCGAACCCTCAGCTCGTAACAATAGTGATTGTAATAAACACCACTGGCGGATTTACCAGCAGTCGTCTAAACACACTATGCCGAACGTACGCGACCGAAGTTCCGCGGCTGATTTTACGTTCCAACGTATTCGGCTGATATGACACACCATAAGTGCCGAACTTACGCGGCAGAAATTCAGTTCAGGGGCGCGGGCGGGGGCATGCCTGCCTCCCGCTGCTCCCCGCTCCCGATCTTCGTCGGCAATCGAACCGAACTTCGGTCGCGTATAATGTGTGTTCTACAGAATACGTTGCCGCCGAATTGCCGCTGAACTTACGCCCGACCGAAGTTCGGCTGCACGCTATAACGCAATGTAATTTCGGCATAATGTGTCGCCAGTAATTCAAATAGCATTGCAGGCGTAATCATGCCGAACTTCGGTCGCGTATCCTCGGCTTAGTGTGTTTAGACACTAAGTCGGCTTGAGCTTATGGCGGCAAATTTGGGGGTAGTTTTTTTTTTAATTTCTGTAAGGCTATTTTATGATGTTTTGCAGAAAGAAGTCTACAAGCCATCTTTCTGATGACTTTTCACTCTTCCCTTTAATTGTACATTCAAGCAACGGCAACGGTAGGTACCATAAACTTCTATATTCTATGGTAAAACACAGTTCGCGGCCCCCAACCAGTAGCATACCTGCATTACCCCGCCTTATCGTACATGATTGAGCATTGATTAGCTCAGAAATATACCTACCAAAACACTTTATTGTGCAAATCAACTAAATTGATAAGTTAAGAAATGTTTAAGTTTAGTTTAAGGAAAGGTGTAAATCCGCTACTGTTAAACTCCTAGGTATTTAACTCCTAACCTAACTACATAAATACCATTTGCAGTAAATACGGGATATTTACCATGATTTGTGAGTTTTTGAGCATCCTGATATGCAACTGCGTCGAAATATGGGGTTACTCAAAAACTCACAGATCATGGTACCTAAATATCCCGTTTTTACTGCAATTAGAGTTCATAACCATGATAGTTTTAAAAGTTACTTATATACCTACCTACATTAATTGATCATAAGAATAATTTTACCTGGATAAAGTGCAGTGCTCGTCGGCAGAACTCAGCAGGTGGGTACTGCCAGTACAGATTCGGATGAGGAGCCCCGATTACTGCAAACTTGCTGATCAAGGGCCCGTGGCAGTGCACTAGATACCTGCAGACAATTAAATGGTCAGACACATAGGAATCCGATCAAAACTTTCACCTTCTTATCTCAAGGCAAACATTAAAATATGTAGTGATTCAAAAATTATTAAATATCTTTTTAAACCTAGTTTTACATATACAGGGTGTTTGGTAATACACTGACGATATTCAAGTGACGGTTTCTCATAACATAAAAAAAGACTTCTCGAAAAAAAAGTACTAAGTAGTTATATTATCAAATTAAAAAAAAAATCGACTATCTTTAGGTGATTAATTCGATATAAAACTTACTGCCTACTCTTGCAATAGACATCCAAAAATAAAGGCCGATTTGATATCTCTTTCGGAAATGGCTGCGGGTTTTGGGTTAGAAAGGGACAACAAGAGATATCAGGAGACGTCACCAATACAGTATCTGTGGTTAGATGTCAAGCATTATGCAATAGCACAATATAAGTATAATAAAGTGTTTTTTACATGCCAAAATAAATTTCGCATTTCTATGGTTAATATTTCACAAATTTATTTATTATGCTCATCAAAATAACCCCTACCATTTTTGTGCGTATATTATCAAACACCCTATATTTTGCTTGGACTTGTTTCTTTATATAATTTAAAATCTTATCGCTTGGCTTTAGCTATTTTCAATTTTATGAGCAGGTTAAAAATTTGACTTATCGATTGAAATTAACAGTAGACATTATTATCTACCCTTCTTAACGACAAATGTCACATTATTTATTTGATAAAAGTGACCATTTACTTGTCATTAGATGCTCATGGCATTCACGAGTTTACGCAACTAATGTGTTTTTACATACATTACGTAGGTACATTATTAATAGAATAGAATAGAATAGAATACTCTTTATTGCACACCAACAAAATTAAAATACAATAAAAAATACACAAAAATTAAGGTAAGTACAATGGGCGGTCTTATCGCTAAAAGCGATCTCTTCCAGACAACCTTTGGATGGACAGGACAAAACAAAATCAAAAAGACGGCGGTGTAAATACGAGTATATTCATAAACTTACATAAACTACCTATACTTACTAATAAACTAAATATATATACTTACAAATATAATAATATATACTTCTATATATAAACTACAATAAAGGAGATAAACATAACGATAAACTAGCAGTGCGTAGACAAAGAAAGGAAATGGTTGTATACCTTAGCTTTGAAGATAGGAAGAGATTTAGATGATCTAATAGAGAAAGGTAAAGCGTTCCACAGCCGCACAGCTTGAACTGTAAAGGAATCACCATAAAATTGAGAACTGTGGACAGGGGTTTGGAGACTTAGAGCTTCAGATGAGCGTAGATTTCGATCATGCGCCTGGTGCAAGAACACAAAACGCTCCTTTAAATAGGATGGTGAAGAAGGATTGAAAAGAATGTTAAAAAGAAGGGACAGAATATGTGCATTCCGGCGAAGACGGATAGGGAGCCACTTGAGTTTTGCGCGAAATTCTGAAACATGGTCATATTTGCGCAAGCCAAATACGAACCGAATACAAAGATTTTGAAGGCGCTCAAGTTTGCTCAATTGGACTTCAGAAAGGTCGAGATAGCTGACGTCGGCGTAATCTAAAATAGGGAGTAGAAGGGATTGTGCAAGCGTAATTTTGGTGGCGGTTGGTAAAAAGTTGCGAAGTCTTCGCAACGAGGCTGAGGACGCAAACATTTTTCGGCTGATCTCGGCAATACACGGCTCCCACGATAGCTTGGTGTCCATAATAATGCCTAAGTTTTTCACCGTCTGACTGATACCTATCTGAGCCCCATTAAAAACTACAGGTGGAAGTTGCTCAAACTTTAGCCGGGGAATCATTTTGTGGCTACCAATTATGATAGCTTGTGTCTTCTGTGGGTTTACTGTAAGGCCAAAGGATTTGCTCCAATCACAAATTCGGTCCAAATCTGAATTTATTATGCTGATTGCTCCGTTAATGTTATCAACCGTAGCTTGTGTATAAATTTGTAAATCATCTGCATACAGGTGGTAGGAAGAAGATAATTTTTGAGATATTGAGTGAATGAAAACAGAGAAAAGAAGAGGAGATAAGACGCCGCCTTGAGGGACACCAGCGGAGAGACTGCACCATGAAGAATAAGTATCTCCAATACGGATGCGCTGCCGGCGTCCAAACAAGTAACTACGAAACCAGTCAATAGCCGTTGGAGATATGTTAAGAGAGTGTAATACACCGAGAAGTATATCGAAATCGACGTTATTAAAAGCATTGCTGAAGTCAAGGAGTGACAGTACTGTCACCTTCCCACTGTCCATTCCAGACCGAATGTCATCAGTAATCTTGATGAGCGCTGTGACTGTGCTATGCCCGGGGCGGAAGCCAGATTGGTGAGGATTTAACAGGATATTATTGGATATTAATTTACTACAAGCTTCAGCCCTCGGCTTCGCACGCGTTTTTTGACATTAAAGCGTTACCCTCCTGCGCAGTCAGGTAAAAAGTAGTTTATGACACAATTCCGTTCTTGATCAATCTATATATATATATTTATTTTTTATATTCACGTTTATTATAAAAATATGATTATATAATAATAATTCCTATATGCGTTGGTTCTGTGCAGCATTCTCTAGAAGTACGCCGCGCTAAAAATCGCGGTATTAAGAAAACATCGCGTTATTTTTTTTTAAACCACTAATCTGGCAAAAAGCGTACCTACAGCCCACCTGACAGTAATCGGTTACCGTAGACTATATACCTACATTTGTAACACCAAAGGCATCACTTGCGAGTTCTAACCCTGAGACATACAGATGAAAAGTCTCTTGTGCCTGAAATGTGAACAGCAACATACAGACTGTTTGACGGCAGAAATAGGTACAGTTTGTAAAATATAGCAAGAGTCCTGTGACAGCTGTCAGAATAACATGCCTACAATAGAATATACTTACCAATTGTCATCGAAATCGGTCCCGCCGTGAAAACGTGACAAATAAACAGAGCTTTTCGAATTCATAATATTGTTACGCCGAGGCTGTTAAACAATGAGTAATAATCGAACCTTCTCGAACGCTTTTGTCTTGCTGTGTTATTGTTGCTATTGTTTGTGGTTTCGCAGAATGGGGAGTGGCCATTGTGTCGAGGGACCGACCCTTTCCTGGAAGGATCGACATCGTTCTCGAACAATCGAAATGTGTGCGATATAAATAGGCCGGTGAGATGGCCGGACAGTCAGTCTCAGTCAGTCTGAGTGAGTTAGTCTCAGCGAGGCCCTGGAGGACTGACGTGAGAAGGGTCTCGCGTGAACAGTGGTTGCTCGCGAGTCAGTCTGGATTAAGCTATACCTACGTGCGATCATTTCGGTGACTTTAAGTGGTGCAACAGTGGTGTGAATTAGTGTGTTGTGATTACGTGTGACCAAGTTCGTGTATTCATCGTTTAGTGTTGAATAAAAGTGTTATTTTGGTTAGATCGATTCCCATTATTTTATCCCGAACCCTCAGCTCGTAACACTATTAGTATGGATCTAACAATGCACAGTGGCGTAAGACGTTTAAAATAAAAATCATTCACTCCGGAGTGAATGAATGGAAAATTCAAATTTATCCTAAAAGACATCTCAACGTTCATCCCATGTTCAGCAAAAATCAGTAGTTGATCGAGCGAAGCGAGATCTCCAAATCAACTTGGGCAAATCAGCATTGTATGTACCTATGTATGTTTGTTTGTCCGAGGATAACTTTCAAAGCGTTGATCTGATCATCGTGAAATTTGGTGTATGGGAAGGTAGTAATGGCATAATTTTGGTGTGACTAAATGAGTTAAAAAGTTTTGGGAGGTTGTTGAGATATTGGGGTTCAAGAGGGGTACAAAAAAAATATGAGACTATTCGGTCAAATGGCACGTTTAATAAAAGGTCTTTGTGAGTACATTTCGACCCCGTTTTTATTTTTAGTTTAAACCTTGTAGTTTTTAACTTATAGATAATCCTTAATCAAAACTGAACTTTTACAAAATTCACAGGGTACACCAGTGACTCCACAGTTCTAAAATTTGGTATGCGTGTATATTTAGTAACACAAATATAGGGAAAAGTCTGAAATCCAGAATGCCTGTAATTTCTACCCCAAAAAAGAGTAACCAATTTACATGAACTCCCGTTACCTGTAATTTGAATGAAACTGTAGGTCAAGTAAGTGGACTATGAATTTCGTGGCACTATTTAGATAGTCAAAGATTAGGCACAAATAATATTTTTTGGATTTTATGGAAGACTCGCAAGATATCACTTCGGGACGAAGAACTAGTTAAAAGAAAAGACATAGTTTACTGCTCTTATAACGAGATGGCGTCGCTAAATTAATATAAATCTAGTTAGGTAGGTACGGAACCCTCGAAACGCGAGTCTTATTCGCACTTGACCGGTATTGTTTTTTGTTGATATTGCTTTCTAGTTGCATCAAGATAACCCCACAATCTTCCGAGCGCCAGCGTCACACACCCAGGAGGATATCATTTAGTAATATCAACATTGTTCACTTTAGTAATATCAACATTAATACAACACATAGAAACAAAGTGCGCAAGCGAAAAATAGGTCTTAAATTGGAGCCATATATGGTGCCAAACGACCGACATCCTCCCAGCGTGTTTTATGAGACAGGACAAAAATTACGACGATTGAAAAAACACAAAACTGTTTTTCCGCATTACACAACGGGTAAGTGGAAGAGAATGCTATCTAGCATTAAGTTCGCCTGTATACAGATTATTTTTATTTTGTGCAAAAAAGAATTTTCATTCATTCATTCATACAATATGTCCATCTGTATGCTGCATTACTCGTGCGCTTATGTGCGTCTCGGCGAATGGAAAACATGGCACTTACGCACACGTTCGTTACCTACGTTTCGAACTGATATTTGTTAGAAACTTCTGTTCTATGTGTAGTTATTCTAATATTGATAGGTACTATTAAATATTAATTCATTTAAAGATAACCTCTTTATCTACATTTCATTTAGTCAAAGCTAGACGAATATGCCCGACTTTGGGTCCGTAATCTCCCAGATAACAAAGGAACTTCCACTCATAGTTTCTCATGGTTACTGATAATGTAAAAACGGTATTGTCAATGGTGAAATATATTTTGTTAGTCGCAGGTTCGACTCTTTAATGCTTGGGTCCTATCTACGATCTTTTATTAAATACCTACTTACTAATACTTTTAGATCAGAATCTATGATTTATTGAATACTAGCTTCCGCAAATGGCTTTGCACGCGATGTTTGTCAACATGAAGTGGCATATGTGTTAATCCAGGTTATAATCTACGTAAATACCAAATTTCATCGAAATCGGTTCAGCCGTTGCGACATGATTGAGTAACAAACAAACATCCAAACTTTCGCATTTATAATATTAGTGTGATTATGAAAATAAACGATTATAATATAATATTAATATTATATAATATCATATTTATAAATATCATAGAGGTGCAAAAATAGTAGATATATAGTAGATACAATATATAAAATAGTGTAGTGTGTATAGGTTATGCAATTAGGTAGTAATGAGTTGTTTGGATACATACAGGTAGATATTAGATTCAACTAGTTTTAAGTAGTAGAAATAAATGGCTTATTTATTTTATTTTAATTAGGTACCATATGTATTCAATATAAATAATAGCTTTTCAATAATCTATAGTATGCTATGCCTTCTAGCGGTCATATTTCATATCAAAATGTTTATAAATAAGTGCAATGATTGATAATGGGATTGCTATCACCTCACTTGGTGATTGAAATAAATCGAATTCGATTATGCCACTGAGGTCAGGTCATTCGGGTGTTTCGACAAACAACAGAAGTCCCTTTTTTGGGATTAATCTTCTTAGTAAAATAAATGAAAAATATATTATTAATGAAAAAATAAATAAACACCCGACACATAACAAACCCGCAATGAATTTCCATTTTAGAATAGAATAATCATTTATTTCAGACAGTGTCTGTCCATACAAAATATCAACGATCACAAATAAATACAATTAAAACCAAAAACATATGGACATATTTTGCAGCTTTTTTTTTAAACTGTATAGATCTTCGTTTGACCACAATCTCACCTGATGATAAGCGATGATGTGGTCTAAGATGAAGCACGAAGATCTAGAAGAAACCTATTCACTCTTACTTTAAAGAGGCCCGGATTGTATTCTTTAGGAAAAACAGACGACGGCAAAGTGTTCCATACCTTAGCTGTACGCATCAAGAACGTAGAACCAAAACGGTGTGTGCGAATGGGTGGTATATCAGCTAGGTACGGATGGTACTGAGCCGTACAGCTGAGATCCATTCAAGGAAAAGTCCTGATAGCCTTCGGATCGGCTGTCCTGGTCTTCATCACTCATAGCAAAGAACCACCCCAGTAAAACTAGCTTTCTATTTAAAAAACTGAGTCTGAAGGTTAATTCGTCTGGGAACTGCGATGCAACAGATAGTCAGAAAGACACAAAAATAGAGGTGTTTTAATTTAACACTTTTTGCGTCTAGGATTAAAAATCCATTACCTATCATTCAGTAGAGCTCTTTGTGAAACAGTTAATTTTTTGCCCTACGCTGCACTGCCCAGCGTCCATCAACTTAAGGCATATAGGTGTAAAGCCTTATCTGCCTGTAATTTCACCGGCAACCACACCCTTTAAACCAAAACACAGCATTGCTGCTTGGCGTCAGAAATGTGTATGGTGTTGTTGAAGAGTTGACGCATGGGAACAGTATATACCGCACAAGATAGTTCGCTCTGGAAATCTATGGGGGGTGCCATTCAGCACTGGACGTCCTAAGGTTGAAATTATATAATGGCGATAAATTCTACTAACCCAATCGCTTCGCTATGACAATCAATGGTATCGTCGCAAAATTGGCACTATAGATACCTTTTGGTATTTTAATCTCTTTTCAATGACCGCCGTTGCTATGATCACACCATTGTAAGTTTGGCAGCTTACGATAGGAACAACAGTTATAATCGTTAAATAATGGTATAGCTCCATAATAGTTTTTCTTATAAATTAGCAGAACTGGGCCCCAGGTGGACCGAGAGCTTGTGCCGTCAATAATCTTATAAAAAAACTACTTACCAGGTCAGCATTCCTCCAATTCCAAAGCCGATAACCACAGCTGGTCTGTTCTGCGACGCTCCCAACGCCTCCAGCAACGTAGAAAGCTCATCTACCACCATCGGAGGTGACAGCTCGCTTCTCCCACCTCCCTCACTACCACCAGTTCCTCTCAGATCCAATGTCACCACGTGATGACCGGATTCGGCCAGCCGTCTGACCACATTTGCCCAGCTAGGACACCATAGGTTGCCGGCGTCTGGTGCGTCTCCGAGGATCAGAACGATCTGGCCTGATTTCGGACCTGTTTCAACGTAATGGTATTTTACACCCTGAAATGAGAAAGTTAGTGGAATATTATTCAAGACAAATTGGTCTTCTTAGCTTAGGTAAGTATTATAGGGTGACTCCGTGAAAAGCCAGCTGAGACGTAGAAGGTTGCTCGTTATATTCCAGCCGCGAAACAAACGTTTCCATTATGCCCATTACCCTTCTGAGCAGTCAGATAAAAAGTAGCCTAAGAAGTATCTACCAAATTTCATTGAAATCGGTCAAACCGTTTTGTCGTGAGATTGTAACAAACAGACATATAGACACATTCGAATTTATAATATTAGTAGGTATAGATGAGGTTCTCAACAGAGGGGATGAAAGTCCTGATTCTTTTTTCTAACTAGAGGTTTGCCCCGAACTGAGATCTCGCGAGTCTACCATAAAAACAAAAAAAATATTATTCGTAATCTTTGACTATCAAAATAGTGCCACGAAATAAATAACCAATAACTTGTCCTACAGTTTCATTCAAATTACACGTAGCGGGAGTTCATGTTAATTGGTTACCATTTGGGGGTACAAATTGCAGTTATTCTAGATTTCAGACTTTTGCCTACATTTGTGATACTTAAGCTACACGCATACCAAATTACAGCACGGTGGGGTTACTGGTGTACCCTGTGAATTTTGTCAAAGTTTAGTTTTTGTTATGGCTAATAACTCAAACACTACAATATTTTTACTAAAAATAAAAACGGGATCGAAATGTACTAATGAAGACCTTTCATTTGATGTCTCATTTGATCTAATAGTCTCATTTTCATTTTTTTACCCTTCTTGAACCCCAATATCTCAATCACCCCCCAACATTTTTAGCTCATTTAGTCACACCAAAATTGTGCCATCACTACCTACTCGTACCTATGTATACAATTTCACGATGATCTGATCAAAGCTTCGAAAGTTATCCTCGGACAATCAAACATACAACGCCGATTTGCCCAAGTTGATTTAAAGATAAAGTATACCTACCTAGGTATTAGAAAAATAAACGGAGGCCAATTGATTTAACCATACTGAAAGAAACAAAGAAGTAAGAAAAAAAATATCCATACCACCACAAGAAACAGATGATACAAAATATTACTTATTTACTAAATTAAAATTAACTTCTAAGTGTGTTTGCGAAAGGGTCCCCAGCTCAGCATTTGCTACAGCATGTTACCATACTGCAGCGCTGGTCTTCTGCTGAGGCCAGTGTTGACCTCACGGACATATTTATTTAATTTCAACAAGCATTACCTACCTACATATTACCAAATTAAAAGTCACTACTGCTATTTGCCAAAAAGTATTGTTAGAACACTCACCATAATTTTGATGTAACAATGTGTGCCGATAGATGAATCCACAGTAAGCTCAATGGGCTGTTGATTCTTAAATTTTATACGGTGTCCTTTCCATATCTTTTTTACGGATATCTGTAGTATTTGCCAAATACCAATAAAAACACACTTTAATATTAACTCCACGGCTTGCCAGCCGCTGACCACATGAAGAATTTTTCCACTTTCTGAAGTCATTTTCAGTTTTATTCACAGTAAAATTTAAAACAAAGTATATTTTAATTTATATGCGTGAGTCGTTTATCTGGCTCAAAGGTCCGACAGTAAGTGATAATGTTGTCATTATAACAAATCGTTCGACGTCTGTTATCTGAGTTTTATCGACTTTCGTCCGTATCTATAGGGTAGATAGTCACTTATGCAAAAAAAGGGGTCAACTTCGGAATGAGATATAATAAGCTGGAAATGTGTATACACCTTCATTATGGCGTTCTAAAAGTTGTCTCAAAAGTCTCAAAAGATCTCGTGTCTGCGTCGTAAGTTATTCAGGGTCGCAAAAATCGAATTTCCACGATTATCTCGGTTCCAATAATGTTAACCCTTATTATACAATTGTAGAACATAAAATTTGCGGCCAATTTTGTTCCAAACATTTTTTTAAGCGCTCAACCGTTTCTGAGATAAAGGTTCTGACCTATATCTCAGAAATCTCGCGATATCTATGTATAATATAACTTTGTATATCTATAAGAATATCTCGCGTAGCGCTCAGACATACATACTGTAATGCAAGGTGATTCTGTTAATGCAGTGCGTGGCAACGCCAAAATTAAGTGTATACGAGTTTCCAGCTTATTCAAATTAAATATATGTATACATTTCATGGGTTTGGGACCTTTTAAGTATAAAATACCTGTGTTAGAGCGTCTCGCTCTTCCGTTAATTTGGTTATTCCGATTAAGTATAATACATATAAATATCGATATTGATAAATAAATATCTGTATTGACAAATAAAAGAGTTTAAGTAAAATTAAGTTAATGTTAAGTTAAATTAAAGTAGGCAAAAACTAAATTACTGTAGTTTAAGTAAGATTATTCCTGTTTAGGATAAGTTAAAGTAAGTAAATATGTACGTACGTTAAATTTTGATTATGCATTTATGTATAATAAAAATTCGTTATCGTTGTTATCTCTCATTCCGAGGTAAAACCCTAATTTAATTGGACTAAGATGAGAAATAAATAGTTATGGTATGTATTTTGTAGCATGCTAAAATATTATGACAAGTGAGTGATTCAATAAGGATTTTCCTTGGATAATGTAGATGATTCATTCATCAGATGATTAGACTAAATTTATTAAGAACTTAGATACGAATTGCAGCTTACTTTTTCGAAGGAAATTTGATTGCCAGGAATATACGAGTACATATCATATCATAGTCCATTTCACAAACTTTAATTAGATTTTTTTTAATCCGTTTTCGTCCCATTGCTGGTCATAGTGTCCTAGTGTCCTACCTAAGAAATATTATTATACAGAAATAATAAATAAAATAAATTATATTAATAACTGACTGCGTAGGTAGAAGTAATAACATTTTGAAGAGTTACCATCTTTTTTATTTTATAAAAAGCTGTTTTTCCTTTTATAAACATGTCCGCTAGACCATTGTTGGTTCTTTCGAAGGGTTTATTGAAAACATATTACCGTCGAGACGAGGCACTCAGGATAATGAAGGTTGGAACTGAGAGGACACAGAATCGACCAGTCATGGCAGCTAACGATGACGGCCTTTTCCGTCTCGTATGCTGTGCTAGAACTAGCTTCAGCCGGCTGCTTTACCTTGAAGTGTTTTAAATTAGCTGCCTGACACTGAATTTTAGATGTTTGAAGATATCTATTTTAAACTGTCTTAGGCTGTTGGTTTTTCATACTCTTAAAGTGGCAAACAATATACGACCCACCTGATGGTAAGCGGTTACCATAGCTATGGACGTTTGTAACATCTAGGCATCTTTCCCGCGTTGGCAATCTGAGGCATAGGTGAAAAGTCTCATCATGATCTACAGATATTTGTTCCAGGTCTGGATGTTTATCTATAGGTATATTATAAGCATGTATTTACAAAAAAAAGTAAGTATATCAGTATTCTTCGCTGGAATACTAACATCCTTCACCATTTATATAACACCCTGTTTAACGCTTCTTCACCCTCCTATCTTAAAAAACGTTTCCATTTCCTCCATCAATCCAATCCTCGATCCTGCGTTCGTCTGACACACTCCAACTCAGGACACCTGTACATCCTCCTCCTACTTTGATAAGTCTTTTACAATGCAGGCTGCCCGGTTATGGAACGCGCTGCCGGTGGCTATCAGATGTGCCAAGTCACTTGCCATTTTTATACGTATGCTCAGAGAACACTATTTGAGTATTTGTCAGTAAATATCTATATATTTATTAATAATTAATATGTTTTTAAAATAAGTAGTTATTATTTACGTTCATTTATTTATGTTATTTTTATTTTTTATATCATAAGTATAAGTATGTACATATATGTAGTATGTTAGGTACACCATTGCACCCCAGCTAATGCCCACACAGTCCATTCCATTCAAAGGTTGTCTGGTATAGATCGCTATTCAGCGATAAGACCGCCAATTTATCACATAGTTTTACGGTGTTCTTTGTAGTTGTATTGTTATTAGGTGTGCAATAAAAAAATATCTAATCTAATCTAATCTATTCTATTTATCAGTTTCAGTCAGTTGGTTCCCATACCTAGTACAAGCTCGGCTTAGTTTGGGGCTAGATAGCGCAGTGTGAACTGTCCATCAATATTTATTTATTTTATTGATCATCATTATGTCAGCCACAGGATGGCCACTGATGAACATAGGCCTTCTCTATAGATTTCCATTGCAACCGCTCTTGTGCGGCCTGCGACCGATGACGATTCTCAACAACCTTTATCGGTCATCTTTCCATCTAGCCGTCCTGCGTTGCGTGGTTTCCACTCGGAACCTTTCTGCCCCAACGGCCGTCATTTCTTCGAGTTATGTGCCCAGCCCACTGCTACTTCAGCTTGCTAATTCTTCAAGAGAGGTGTAAATATGGTATTAAGTGGTAGGCAACGCGACTGCAGTACCACAAGTGCTGCAGGAGTTTATAGGTGGCGGTGACCACTTAACATCAGAAGGCCCGTCAGCTTGTATGTCTACAAGTATAATATTTAAAAGAAAATCTTATTTTGTTTGTCTCATTTGCCTGGAATCTCAACATTTATTTTACTATAATAACAAAAAAATATTTTAATCCGTCAAAGATCACGCCAATACATTTGTATATGTTAGTGAGGCTCGAGGAATGTTATAAAAATAGCATATAAAAATCACTACGGTTTGTACTGGTGCTATTTGATTCTACCTACAAGTAGTAGCGTTCCTAGTGAAAGGGCTCGCCCGGGGAAGTACCACCACCATACCTATTTCTGCCACCAAGCAGCATTGCTGTGGAGTATGGTTGCTGGTGAAATTACAGGCACAAGAGGCTGACACCCGTATGCCTCAAGTTGATGGATGCAGGGAAGTGCCTTGAAGGGCACGTTCCTAAGATGCGTGTAGACGATGGTTACCACTTAACATCAGGAGGGCCATATGCTTGCTCCATCTCCTCGTATAAAAAATAACTATAATCAACAGACAAACAGTCTCATTTCGCACTTAAACCTATACAACCTTTTGCCAATACCATAACACTTGCACGTACGGTTGAAACTGGTTTTGCACATTAAATTGACATTAAACTCCTTGAAGGCGCACTGAATGGCGAGTTATAAATTGATTTCCTCAACGCCTATTGAAATGGCGTGAGCAATGGTGTCAGTGGTCTTGCGATACGAATGACTTGCGATCAATGGTCGGAAGCTGTAAGATGCTTACAAAACACATCATAGTAGGCCTGAAGATATTGTTGATCGTTAAGACTACATTGTATCGGTACTGGCATGGGGCATACCTCTAAGAAAAGAAAATTTGTTCGTTTATTGCCGGGTTCCTATATCCGTCGGTAACCAGCTACGCCTCGTTTCTGCTTGAAAACGTGTCAAAAGTTTGACATTAGTTTGACATTTTTTCAAGGGGATACGAGTCGTAGTCGGTTACTGACGGATATATGAACCCGCTATAAATAAATCTTAATCTTAATGACATAGGCAACTATTCCATTGTCATTTGAAGAAAGTGTAAGGTACCTTTTTTTATTGATGATAGTCCAGCGCTTGACCTCACCTGATGGTGTGATCGAAGATGGAGCACGCTTGCCTATAAAGAATCAGTGCCCGTAGCCAAATTACATTCGCTACGAACCTATTCGATTTCTACATACATTTGTTGTCGCTGTATCACGTGGTATTTCTATACCATGTGTCAAATCCCATACATTTTCGGACTTATCGACTAGTGTCATCGCTCATCGGCTGTAACTTGGCTAAGCCCTCTATTTACTCTAGATGTGAAGACTCCGAGATTAAACTGGTCCGGAAAAACATACGAAGTGAGCCCTATTATTCATATTATTACGAGCTGAGGGTTCGGGATAAAATAATGGGAATCGGTCTAACCAAAATAACACTTTTATTCAACACGATGACGATGAATACACGCACTTGGTCACACGTATCACAACACACTAATTCACATCACTGTTGCAGCACTTAAAGTCACCGAAATGTTCGCACGTGTAGCTAAATCCAGACTGACTCGGGAGAAACTACTGTTCACGCGAGACCCTTCCCACGTCAGTCCTCCAGGGCCTCGCTGAGACTAACTCACTGAGACTGACTCAGGCTTACTGTCCGGCCATCTCTCCGGCCTATTTATATCGCACACATTTCGATTTTCGAGAACGATGTCGATCCTTTCAGGAAAGGGTCGGTCCCTCGACACAATGGCCACTCCCCATTCTGCGAAACCACAAACAATAGCAACAATAACACAGCAAGACAAAAGCGTTCGAGAAGGTTCGATTATTACTCATTGTTTAACAGCCTCGGCGTAACAATATTAATTTATTCTGCTTACATGTACATATACATTTTTTAGCTTAGATGGTAGGTAGCTTAGGAGTAAGTACATATACCCTGCAAGGGCACTGCAAATTGGGTTTGCGCCTTTTCAAAAGTACAGCAATTAAACATGTCTAATCAATTAAATTAAAATAGTTTATGTGGTATATGTCAAATAATACAGTAGAAGAACAAAGGTATGTCAAGCTATCGGGTAATAATAATAATGTCAAGTGGAAAAATAATAATAATCATAATGTCAAGTAATTTCAAAGTATAAACTATATCTACGCATGCTTACATACCAGCTAGGTACCTACCTGTTAATGTTCGCTAGGTATTATAATATTGCCTATTTAAGTTTAATATTATTTTTAAATTAACACCTATAGCTTTGTCTTTACTAAAACTATATGCATCGCTTGTTGTCTAAAATAAATGGCTATTTAATTTTAATTTAATCTTAATAGATGGCATTACAGGTCTCGATCTGGTTACTGAGTTTTATGAAAATAAGGTCCATAAATGATTCTAAAATATTAAAGCATTAAAAAGTCAAAAAATGGGCTCATATCTAAAATTTTAATATGATTACAAAATTCAATTCATTTGTCGTTCCTCTGGCAGCTTAAAAGTTTGTACGGCGTATTATACAGTGTGTCCCTGGATAAAGTGCAACCCCGAAAGGGGGTGAAACTAGATCAAAAATTATCGACAAAAAAATAGAAAAAAAAATTTAAAAAAAATTCGTATATACTTTATTGATGTATTAAAATTTTTATTATTCACTAATTACTCTATTTAATAAAAAAATTATTTCTTCCAAAGTAGTAGGTCTATTTTGTTAAAATAAAAACCATAATCATGTCAGATATGTGACGATGACGATAAAATAACAAATAACTCACAAACGAGTGGCTATCGTGAATTAAAGTTTAATTTTTGTATTAAAATTACATTTTTTAGGCTGTTTTTTTCCAATAAACTCCAAAAATCTTAAAATTAAGCCTATAATACTAGAAATTTTTATGACTTTTTATTATTGTCTATCATAATAGCTTTTAAATAAAAAAAAACCTACGTTCTAACATAAAAAATGTGCTGGCTAGGAGCTTTTAAAGTTGACCACTGATTACGTCACCACTCAGGTAGAGACACGTTTTTTTTTGCTGCTCAGGTAGTATTAAAAATCAAATTTTAGTTACAACATTTTTATTTAACTTATTACATGTAAGTATGAAATAAGGGTTTTGTTTAATGCATTAAATGCTCAAAATGGCTTCCTTGTTGTTGTAGGCACATTGCCGCACGAAGAGCGATTTGTTGTGTGGCTCTAAGCACCATCTCTGGGTCACTTCTTATCTCATCGGCACATCGCATGATTTGATCTTGTAACTCTGCCTCGGTGTCTACAGTCGTTCTGTAGACTCTTTGTTTCATAACACCCCACAGAAAATAGTCTAGGGGTGTCAGGTCAGGTGAACGTGCCGGCCACCCGACTGGTCCATCCCGGCCGATCCACCTATTAGCGTAGTTTTCGTTTAAAAAACTTCGCACATTGCGCCCGTAGTGCGCAGGGCATCCGTCCATCTGCAAATACATCTGTTGCCTTGTAGCCAGCGGAACATCTTCCAGCAGTAGTGGCAGATCGTCTCTTAATAAGTTTAAAAAACTTTCGGCATTTAATGTTGCGGGTAAAATAACTGGCCCAATCAGCGTGTCGTCTATTAGAGCTGCCCATACATTAACTGAAAATTGCACTTGAAAAGTAGACGCCCTCTTTAGGTGTGGATTTTCCTCGGACCATACATGTAAGTTTCTGCAATTTGTGATTCCATTCCGGGTGAATTTCGCTTCATCCATCCATAAAATTTTTTTTAGGAATTGTGGATTATTTCTAATTTTTTGTTGAATCCACGTAGACATTACGCATCTTGCACGATTGTCTACATTTTCATGCAAATGCTGTACTCGCTGATAATGGTATGGATGCAATCCCTTCTTTTTCAAAATTCGCCATACGGATGTTTTTGATATACCGTGACGCAAAGCTAAGCGTCTAATGCTGGTTGTGGGATCAGCAAACAAATCGTTTAAAACGGCCTCTTCTATGGAATGGTCAATAATGGTAGCTTGTTGCTCACGGCGATCTCTTGCTAATCCAAGTCCGATGTTGGATAACTTTCGGTGAACTTCTTGGAAATTTCGTGCTGACGGTATAAGTCTGCTCGGAAACGCATTTATGTATGCAGAACGAGCGACTGTTGTGTGTCCACGTGACATACCATAATAATAATGGATGTCAGCGATTTCTCGCGGAGAGAACTCAGTCAATCGCGGCATCTCCACAACACAACAAAGTACAGTCAAAAACGTAACAAAAAGTCAAAAACAAAAGAAAAGCAAAACAACGTAACAAAAACTTGAAGGCGCAGTAAGGTACGGTAGGCGGTAGCAGCGGCGAGAATATCGGAGCGACTGGCGTGCCTTGTTGTGAGTCCTGTTTCGATCCCCACCCTTCATCTTTCATAGAACAGGCCCAGCGACCATAATCTACAACAATATAAGTTAAAAAAGGGTCTCTACCTGAGTGGTGACGTAATCAGTGGTCAACTTTAAATGCTCCTAGCCAGCACATTTTTTATGTTAGAACGTAGGTTTTTATTTTATTTAAAAGCTATTATGATAGACAATAATAAAAAGTCATAAAAATTTCTAGTATTATAGGCTTAATTTTAAGATTTTTGGAGTTTATTGGAAAAAAACAGCCTAAAAAATGTAATTTTAATACAAAAATTAAACTTTAAGTCACGATAGCCACTTGTTTGTGAGTTATTTGTTATTTTATCGTCATCGTCACATATCTGACATGATTATGGTTTTTATTTTAACAAAATAGACCTACTACTTTGGAAGAAATCATTTTTTTATTAAATAGAGTCATTAGTGAGCAATAAAAATTTTAATTCATCAATAAAGTATATACTAAATTTTTTTAATTTTTTTTTTCTATTTTTTTGTCGATAATTTTTGATCTAGTTTCACCCCCTTTCGGGGTTGCACTTTATCCAGGGACACACTGTATAGATGGTTCCACCACATAAATCTAGCTACATATATGGTAACCCTTATATGTTTGGCCGTTTGTATGTCTGTATGTTTTTCTGTTTTTACTCACGCACCCCAGCATCGTGTTGAAGATGATTTATATATGGATGCCTAACATGGATATTGTAAGACGTAAGCAAAATCGTAAACCGAATATATACTTAACATTATTGTATTCTTTTGTACTGTTTACATAAAAGCATTAAGTAATAATTATGTAGGAACGTGCCCTAACTCATATTAGGGCTTGTCGACACGACACTGATCAAGATATAATTTACATGCTCACATAGCCATAACCATAGCCGTTTGTAAAGCAGAGTCTCCACTATTAGCGATAAAATATATCTTAAAGTAAAATATTATAAAAGAAGAACTTTTTATTGTACACCACATAAAAATAAAATAAAATAAATAAATATTGCTGGACATTCCACACAGCGCTATCTAGCCCCAAACTAAGCAGAGCTTGTACTATGGGAACCAGATAACTGATAGAATACTTATATATATATTTTTTGTAGATACATACTTATAATATATAGAAAAACAACCAGACCCGAAACAAATACATGTAGATCATGCAAACATTTGATCCGCGGCGGGAATCAAACCCGCTACCTCCTGCGTCTCAGCCGGCTATTAGCCCACTGCACCACGGAGGTCGTCAAAACAAATAACTTTATCAAAACAGAAATAGATTAATCGCGACGTAAAATCGGTGGTGATATTGCTATGTGTGATCTCTTTCAAACAACCTTGGGATGGACTGACGTAACTGTGTGAAAAAAAAAAACAAAAACAATACTGTTAATATTACAACAACTAAGTAATAAAGTGACTAACACAGCCGTAATGTCTGGATTACAAATAAAAAGGTACATACGCTATAAATACTCGTTTTAATCTGTAATTATAAAGCGACTATCGACTAAAATTTATAATACATATTTATAAAAAATACTTACCCACTTATTGGAAGTAACTATCAAATAATAAAAATATTTTCATTTTGATTATGCAGCCAAAATGAATGATGTCAGAATTGGGTTACTAGGTCAAATGGGCTATCATACGAAAGAACTCAAGTTGCTCATTCCAAAACAGTTTTATATATCGTTTAATTTTGGAGTAATTATGAAAAACGTCGAAAAAAACACCATCCCCTTATCTCCGAAGTTTGCAAAGTTAACATCTGATATAATTCTGGTTGATTGACAATAACACCCAAATATTACAGGAATAATAAAACAAAGTCTCTTTCTTAACCAATTTTTTAATCTTCCTTACAAAAAAATTCCGAGTTTGCTGCTCACAAAACTAGCTGCTAAATTAACATTAATCTAGCAGCGCCATCTAGTTTTGTGAGGGTAGATCGGTGTCTTACTCGTATTTCACCGGTTTTGTTTTGTAGATGATTGCAATAATTAAATCCTTACTAAAGACATCAACCAGCTGTGCTATAACCGTAGAAGGTGCTACGTAGTGCTACGAATTATTTATTATGATTATATTATTTTTTACGAAGAAACTCCCGATACAACAAAAAAACTAATATTATGGTACATTAAGCTGATGACATATAGTCGAAATTCCGTTTCGGAATATCGATTCAGAATCTCAAAGCATCATGACATGCTTTGAGATTCTGAATCGATATTCCGATTTACACAAAATGTTTGCTTAAAATAAAATGTTTATACCTATACATATTTTTTTGTTTCAGGTTGTTCAAAAAGAATCGACAAGAAGCCGCCAGGCTGTTGCCAGGTGTGTTGTATGCAGCAAGACGACAGCTATAATACTTATATAGCTGTTCTACATGTCGCGTCTTCACTATCTCACGAAGGTGGAAGACGTCGTGGAATATGTGAAGAAGAAGGCCAAAATTCAGTTAAATGTCGAACAGTTGGAATCGCGCCACAATGATTTCAAATCTTTTGTATTGCGTGTTCCAACTGCAGATCTTTCGACCTTTAGAAACGAACAGATTTGGCAGAAAAAGTGTGTTGTTTCGCCGTTTTCGCGGGTGAATACACGGCACAGCGCAAGTGCGTCACACGTTCCTTTGACCTGTCAGCAAATAGTTTTAAGTATTATAATATGTATGCTAATCACTAAGGTATATATTTAAATGTACCTTAGTACATTTCGTTGATTTATTTTGAGAAAGATCCGAAAGGCGATTGAAATAAGTCGTGTGCCGAACTTTAATAGAGATAGAGCATGGGTTCTACCGCCAGCCTAGAGGTCATGCCTTCATGGCGCAAGTGACAGGAGTTAGTGAACCTGGGGGCTTAGCCAAGTTACAGTCGATTAGCGATGACGCTAGTGGATACGTCCGAAAATGTATGGGATTTGACACATGCTATAGAAATACCACGCGATTCAGCGAAAACAAATGTATGTAGAAATCGAATAGATTCGTGGCGAATGTAATTTGGCTACGGGCCCTGGTAGAGAAATAGTTAGTGTTGTGTGTTTGCCTGTACCGAGAACTACCGAAGAGAGCAACAGTGATGATAATGCAGCCTGCCGACGCGGTGGGCAACCGTTGACGCAACCCCCACAACCACGCCCGTCTACTCGCGCGCAGAGGGTTGCGGCGCGTAGTGCGAGGCGAGACGTAATTCGGAGTGGATCGCACTCACCCTGATGAAGGTTCACGAATTGAATCGAAACATTGTCTGTCAAAACACCCATAAAACGGCACGTGATAAATCTCGTAAGTATTTATAATAATGATTTATATCAGATTATTATTATAATACCATAAGACCTACGTTTCTTGTCATTTGAGTTACCTATTTATTTTAATTGTCTCCGGTTTAGAAGATTTGTAAGCATAATGATTAAGGTTATTAGTTGGGTATATATTAGACATCTTAAGGTATTTATTTATGTATTAAGATTATGAGTACAGTTTTTTAACACATATTATTTTTTTATTTCTCTTCATTTGTAATTATACTCTGTGCACCGCTGTCCATTACTGCTTCGCTCAACTTTCCAGGCAACAGAAATCGCTTTCAGCGATAAGGCCGCCCTTTGTACTTAATGTACATAAATAAAGCATTATTTTAAAATATATTGGAACATCTGACAGCACGTTTTTTTTTCGTACCCCTACCACTATCTATAAATGACACTAGATCGTCGACTGTCCCTCTGACCGTGTCAGAGACTATAATAAAACTCAATAGATTCACTGCTTCACTGCACATACTTTTTACAGCTAATTAAATCTAAATCATATTTTTTAACTTTTTACTAATTTCTTAAAAATAAACATTCGGTTTCTAATTACTTAATTTAAGTGGTACATAATTACACGAGAACAAAGCCAACAAATTACAGAATATACAGGAAAATATACTTACTAATCGAAAACATTTATGCATCTTGGCTTATTGTGAATACATTTAAGAGCACACGGTATCGCACACTATAACACAGGTACCTACACGATCTACAGAATTTTTATATTTACTAAAGTTATCAAAACCTATTTAAACCTTAATTTATTTACATGTATTTTTGACCTTTGCTACAGCTAGATTATCCTATCAGGTATTAACTACTTCTATGTATATATTGTACATTATATCTCTTATCTAATTTACTTAATTCCATTATATGCATTTTATATACCTATATATTAACATATACATAAATCATAGATTTGCTACATATTTCTTTTTATTACAACAATTGCTATTTTTATACAAAATTTGAAGAGCTCTGATCTTCTCGCAGTACGTTACCAGCCTCCTCTTTAGGACAGGGATGCGCAGGCACGTTCCTACCCTCTGACGGCTGTATTATCTGGTTCTGTACATAAGGGAAGATCGGGATTGATTATATATCTCTTATTTCTCGGTCGATTTGTTATGAAGTGAATTTCGAGTCAGCGAGGGACGACTTGCGTCACTTTGAAAATCTATGGGGTGGCCTACGTTTAGCAGTGGACTTTTTCCAGCGCTACAGATGATATAATTATAATGCTGGAAATTTCACACAGCGCTACCTAGCCCCAAATTAAGTCAAGCTTGTATTAAAAGTAGCTGATGTCTCAATTCCAATTCAGCCGTTTAGTTGTGAAAACGTAAAAAACAGACAGAGAGACCGCGTTATTATTTAAGCTTAAGAGTTATTTTCGAATTTATAATATTATATTAGTACTAGCTTCCGCCCGCGGCTTCGCACGCGTGGTCTACCAATAAAAAGTAATGTATGTGTAATAATAATGTAAGGTTATAATCTACGTACACACCAAAATTCATCAAAATCGGTTCAGCCGTTACAACGTGATTAAGTAACAAACAAATGAATAAACAGACATCCAAACTTTCGCATTTATAATATTAGTGTAATGGATTATTGGTGCAATGTCGCAACCGCTACCATAGGACCTTAAACCTTATACCACCTTAGGACAAGAAGTTAGGCTCTGGTCTACCGGTCTAGTACTTTTAAGGCGACTTGCGCAACGATGCCTTAACGTATATTTAGTGGCTAAATATGGTTTAGAGAGTATTTTTATTTTTATAGTGTCACCGAACACTTTCGGAAAATTCTACGATCCATCTCAAAAACTTTCAAGCCTATGTAGACGGGACTTTAACCTGAAACCTTCCTCTTGATACGAGGATGCGCTGCCAATTGTGCTACATGCTACGACTCGTATCAAGAGGAAGGTTGCGGGTTCAAATCCCGTCTAAGCTAGAAAGTTTTCGAGAATTAAAAATCTTATGATTAAGAGATTTGTCACATCATACAAATACGTCAAATTTAAACCTAATTAGTCGCTAAATACTTTTAGGGATCAGGGGTAAAATAAGTAAGTATCCGCTACAACACTGGTTTTTCCTAAAGTGGAGGTTAGGGTACTATTTAAGTAAAACTTTAACTATTTTATTTATCAAATCCTACTTTACATTTGTTCTATTTTTTCTTTTAGGCTGCTTAGAGTATACAGTCTCTATGGACACATTGTAACATAACACCCTCTTATATAAAGGCAGATTTCTCTTAATTAAGAGGCACGTCACGCAGGGAGGCTCCCCGCGGCGTGTCACTGTCGTGGACATTTACATGACAATCGCGGGTCCCTAGCCGACTGTACCGTGACGACCATTAGCCGCCATATTGGATCGCTTGAAGAGGTTTTGAGGTTCCAAGGACTATGTAGTTAGTCATAGACAGACATTTATTGGTTACATGCACACACTATACATTAAAAAGGTATAGCATAAAAGAAAAACACAAAATAAAATAAGAGAAAATAAAAAATTACATACAGCATAGGAAAATATATATTTTTTTAATAACCTGTACTGTCCCACTGCTGGGCAAAGGTCTTCCCCATTTCCTTCCATTCCTTGCGTTCTTTAGAAATCTCCTGCCAGTCAGAGTGGAACCTATCTAGATCGTCGCGCCAACGTTTTCATTGAATATTAGAACAATAATCTAATAATAAATATTATCAATACGGGATTTATCACGTATCGTCTTATCGGTGTTTTAACCGACAATGTTTCGGTTCAATTCGTGAACGAACGGTGAATTCGCACTACGCGCCGCAGACCTCTGCACGCGAGTAGACGGGCGCGGTGGTGGTGATTGCGTCAACGATGGCCCAACGTGTTGACAGGCTGCATCATCATTATTATCATCACTGCTGCTCTCGACGATAGTTCCCGGTACAGGCAAACACACACCACTAACTTTGTCTCTACCAGGTTCACTCACTCCTCTGTCGTATGCATCATGAAGAAATGGCGTCCAGGCTGTCGAAACATTGTCGGTCGAAACACCGATAAAACGATATGCAATAAATCCCGTATTTATAATAATGATACTTCTCATAATCAAATTGCTCGAGCGTAAATCTTTCATCGCCTTTGTTTGTCTTTGTGTTCTATAGATTCTATAGACGCAGGAGGTAGCGGGTTCGATTCCCGCCGAGGAACAAATGTTTGCATGATCTACAGATATTTGTTTCGGGTCTGGATGTTTTTCTATGTCTTATAAGTATGTATTTACAACAAAAAAAGTATGTAAGTACTCTATCAGTTGTCTGGTTCCCATAGTACAAGCTCTGTTTAGTTTGGGGCTAGATAACGCTCTGTGAAATGTCCTGCAATATTTATTTATTTATTATTGATTTATAGATTAAGTATGTACACACACACTTACTGGGCTGCCCTTATTATTGCACCCTGAGGGATACTTGTACCGCCACAGATAACGTTGTTGCAGTGCCCAAGTATTGCCAAAACAACATTTGATATTTAAAATAATATGAACCATATCGACACGAAGAAGAAGATATAATAAGTATACTCCGAAAGAAGTCGAACTCTCTTTTGCAAAAACCTTCAAGTTTGTCGATAAGTATTAGATAGGAGCTAACATGCCCCGGCTTCGCACGTATTTATATTATTATAAAATATAGTCTATGGCACACGAGAATAGTGTCTTATTTTTCTTAGCGTGTCAATAGCTCTACATATATTGTGTTAGATAAGTACTTGGCTATATTAGGGAATAGTGTAGATTTCAGGCCTTGTACTCACACATAACTCACCACATATCCTCGCATGCATATTGACACACACTCGCGCACACAAACACACACACACAAACCACAGAACCAACATATTCCCACACTCATACATACATTCACTGATCATTCCATTATGAAGCATAGTCCGGAGGGAGGTATAGGTATGCCATCATACAGGTCCATCCTAGTTTGGGTACCTATGTTTTCCATCCTGAATTGTATTATAACCAAGTAAACCATTGTAATTTTTTGTTTGTGAAATATTGAAGTTTGTTGTTGAATAAATAATTTATTATTATTATTATTATAAGTAGAAAAATACAACGTTTGTCCACAGTATAGTAGTTCGATCGACTTCATATGAGATATTTATTATTATATAATACATATATATATATATATATTTTGTGGCACCCGTCCTAAATAACATACAACCGCAAAAAGCATGCGGGTTCTACCGCATTCATACGGTCACATCAAATTACACAGTTATCAATAGGAATTAAATAAACGGCTCAGGTCGTGACTGAGATGTTTATCACATTACTATAGAATACGGGGTGTAATAATAAACTGGGTACAAAGCCAGGTGGAGTCGGGCGGCGCACACGACGGTAATATGATGCTGATTGTGTTGGATCTCGATATGAGATTGTGTTGTGTGAGATGGGCTTGTAATTTTGGGAGATCGGTAAAAAACTGTTTTTGTGTTTGAATAGTTGGGTGATTATGTTATCGTCTCGGTAGTGCCTCAAACAATATTCTAGGAATGAGATAGATGAGATATTTTATATTTGTGGAAGGAGATATTGATATCTCGTCAATTACCTATCTGTCCCAAAATATATCTCACTGTACAAACGAGTAGAATGTAGAGTCTGGAACGTGCCAAGTATAGGAATGATCTAATTTCAAATTCTGCATTTCCGCAACCGTCCTGAAAAAAGAACAACCAACACAGTTTCCAACTGACGAATGAACGGAACGAACGGAATGGACGATGGACACAGACAACTTTTATCTTTTTTTTTTTTGCAACATTAGCATGCATCGTGCAAAGTCTGTAAATGTGTTATACCGACGCGACTGGCTGAAATCTACTCGTTTTGAAAATTGTATTTTATGTTAGCGGTTTATGGTTGAAAATGGCAAGGAAGGTGGGTAAAAGATGACTGCATTTGGTAGAATGGCGGTAGGGCCACTCGTTACCTACTTGACTGTGTAACTTCGTTTGTGAGAGCTTGTATTGCGTCGTTGTGAATGCTGTGGAGCGATGGGGACACATATTTTTTTAGCAATAAGTAATTTTTTTAGTGTGAAGCATTGAAATAGTCATAAGTTTACTGATTTAAATAAAAATATGATCGGACGATGGCCGCTGTATGGTACGACGTAGGTACTTAGGTATTATCCAAATGAAAGCGAATATAACACGGCGCCAGTTCTAATTTATGCATGTTGGTATATTAGTATTTTTGATCGCGCGTTCTTACGAATTAAGTTCGCGCGAATAGTAAAACAATCTTTTACTTTTACTATTTTGCCAAAATATGCAATCACCGGATCCGGTCACCGGATTCGGTAACTGTATATTGATGCCGAATCCGCCGGATTACCGGTTCCGGTTTTCCGGATTGCAATCCCTACTCCCTGTGCTCACTCTGTGAAAGCAACCACAGCCAACGCCATTGTGCACACTAATATTATAAATGTGAAAGTTTGGATGTTTGTTTGTTTGTTACTTAAGCACGTCATAACAGCTGAACCAATTTCAATGAAATATGGTATGTCTATAGATAGCTACTGTTCATTGACAAAACACGCGTACGAAGCCGCTGGCCAAAGCTAGTACTTAAATAATTACATAGGCTTTTGGGTACCAGGTACCAGCTCATTGCACCATAATTTTGGATGTGCCTGAAACAGACAAGCATTTCATAATAGACGTTACTGAGAGACGTTTACTGTCCGGTTTACTCGTGTACCTTCAACCCAGAATTCAGATTTGTGAGGGTGCGTCACTCCCCGTAATACCTATTATGGCACCCTACGAAAAGATTTATTCAAAATGTTATTACTCCCAGCATCTACTTCTATTGTGTTCAATCGTTATTCTATGTAACATTGACATTGTAATAAAAATATATTCGATTTTCAACTTTATAGCTCGGTGATAATTATATCGACGCCATTTTGTCAGATTCTGTCATTGACTCGAGTTATTGAGTTAGATTGAGTGGGTAACGCGGTTCAATTTAGATGAGCTTTTAGATGGGTTTTTTAATATTATTTTGTTGTGATAGTTTGATGCCCAAAAGATACTATATTGTATAATACTAAGATTCATTCAATTCATTCGGTTTCTTCTGGCGGGTAAAGATGGCGCAACCACATAAAGCTAATGACGACCTCTGTGGCGCAGTGGGCTAAAAGCTGACTGCGACGCAGAAAGTTGCAGGTTCGATTCCCGCTGCAGGTCAAATGTTCGCATGGTCTGCAGATATTTGTTCTGGGTCTGGATATTATAAGTACCTACATAATATGCATTTACAAAAAATAATTATTTAAGTATTCTATCCGTTATCTGGTTCCTTAGTACAAGCTTTGCTTAGTTTGGGGTTAAACAGCGTTGTGTGAAATGTCCAGCATTATTTATTTATTTTATTTATTTACGGTAAAAACGACTAGTGATAGGAGTGGCATGTAGCGCCTCTGCAAGATAATTAATATTGCCCGAGCAAATAGCCCAATAAAACGGTGTTTCGTTGTATGGGATAGGGCATCTGTACTTACTAGAAGAGTAGGTATTATCTAATCTTGCCACAGAACCAAAACGAGTGCGAATAAGTGGTATATTAACGAGGTGGATAGTACTGAGCCGTGCGTCTTCCAAAACAGCCAATTTATAAATCTTACCTTTAATAATTTCCGACAACTGGTAGTGAATCTCAGTTGGCATAGCGGCCGGAGCGAAGTTTTTTACACGATCCTGTACTCTAGTATCTAGGTAGGTAGATACAGTAGAGTAACAAAACTGTAACGAAGCTGACATCCTGTAACGAAGCCAATTTGCGTAATGAAGCACTCTGTCTCTCGAGCCCGCCGCCGCGCCGCGCCGCGTTGACCGGTCGGCGGATGGCGATGCCTTTTTCTCTCATTGCCTCTCTGCAAATGAAGTGATTTCAGAATTTAAGAGATTGGGTTTTTATTAAAAATCTCTGTCAATCAATGAAAACCTATTAAAATAAGTAAAGGTGAGTCCACACTATATAACATAACATCTTATAAAGACATGGTTATTTAACTTGTTTTATAACCATACACTATTACGTTGCAATGTTAATGTGGACGTATTATTTAACAAAAGTTTTATAACATGTCACTTAATCTGGTTTGGTATCTTAATTTTAATGTGTTTTGTTTTTGAAGAGAAAACTTCTTTAGGCGCGTTGGACATTTTTTGAGATGGAAAAATACCACTGAACTCGCGACACTGTTACCTTTACTGTTACCGACACCTCTTATATGAAATGAAGTGAAAACTTCTTTAGGTGCGTTGGGCATTTTTTGAGATGGGAAAAAACCATTACACTCGCGACACTGTTACCGTTACTGAAAACTCTGAATAAGTAGTGAAAAGGTCTTTAGGCGCGTTGGACATTTTTTGAAATGGGAAAAAACCATTGAACTCGCGACACTGTTACCGTTACCGGCATTTCTGTATCTATATAAGTATCTCGTAATTGTTTAAGTTTTCACTTCTGTCGACACTCCCGGAGGGACATTTTTTTTTAAGGTCAGGCTATTTACTTATTAACTGTTTCGGTATTATTTACAAGGTTTACAAATTAGGAGTATGGTTTTAGTCCTCAGTCTCTTGGGTAGGTAATTCATATACCTGTGTAAATGAAATAACTCCCAACATAGACCCGATCTAGAATTCCCTGTAGGTACTTATCAAATACTACGAATACTATGGTACCAGTTGTGCTACCATGATATTCATGGTACCATTGCGTTCGTCGTACCAAGTAAAACAAAATTGAGCTTGAGTCTCGATTATACCTATATACCTTACGCTTGATTTAGTCGAGACTGAACGAAGTGACTGAACTGAGACGAGCACAGAAAATGCAGAATAATGCAGATACGTACCAAAGAATAACCTAGAGTTTTTTGTTTCTAAAATAATTACAGCAAAAAGCACCTATAGCCATTCTACTCCATTCGAGACTGACAGCTGTCACTCTACAAGTGGCTTCGTTACACGGAGGGCGCCTCGCAGCTTCGCACCCTGGAAGTACCTCTCCAGATGACAATTATCTAACTCTCGTGATAATAATGCTCTTAGGTACAGCTATGTTAAGGTATGTAGGTAATGTCCACACAGTCCATTCCATCCAAGGGTTGTCTGATATAAGATAGCTATTTAGCGATAATACCGCCAATTTATCCCATAGGTTTATCAATTGTAATTGTATCACGGTGTTCTTTTTAATTGTATTGTTTTATGGTGTGCAATAAAATAAAATAAATAAATAAATAATGCTGGACATTTCACACAGCGCCATCTAGCCCCAAACTAAGCAAAGTTTGTACTATAGGAACCAGATAACTGATAGAATACTTACATACTTTTTTTTTGTAAATCATACTTATAATACGTAAAGAAAGAACCAGACCCGGAACAAATACCTGTAGATCGTGCAAACATTTGTTCCACAGTCCACTTTACCACGGAGGTCGTCAAAAGAATTATCTAATCTAATATACCTAAGCGTCGTTCTGATAAGGTTTGCAGCATACAGCCCCATAAAACTGCCCTAGCTGGAAAACACTACTTTTATATAAGCTGTTCTTTGCACAACAGTGTAAACAAAGCTGTTGACATTTATCCTTTGACATTCCACAGATGTAAAATTAAATGCAAAACCTGGATTCAATCGCTAACGTATGATGATACCGAGAATATTAAACACACACGAACACGCACGCACTCACACAAACAAACTCCCGCACACAACGCTTCTACACACACACACACAAACACACCACATAAACACACCACACAACCACTCACACACGCAGTATTCAACTTAAAATCATAATCACAATTAGAAAAAAACATTTACTTAAATCGACTCGATAAAAGCTGGAACGTTGTTCTGTTTGGTTTTGGAAGAGGGCGCTGACGCTGCTACTCAGTTTTTCTTAACTTTTGCAGAGTTTACCATTTAATATTAAGAATTTACTTGATATGTTATTAATTATTATCATTATTTTCCGTTGACTTGTTATTTGTTATTAGTATTATTTTTCGTTGACATGTTATATCATATTGTATTTTAATTTTTGGACAGGTTATCATTTTGTAATATGTGTGCACTTACAAAAACTGTTGTCTTTCACATTAATTATTTATAAAATATTTTCTATTTGTAAAATGAAAAATTCCGACACAATAGTTTATTGTTTGAGAATAAATATAAATGAAATGAAATGAAATGTCAACGTTTTCATTTGTATATTGTACTTTGTTTATGTTTCAAATAAATAATTTAGTTTTTTTTTAATATTAAGGCTCTCAGGCCACACTGTAGGATCATCATTATATCAACCACAGGTCGTCCACTGCTGTTGACCTCCCCCATACATTTCTAGAGCGACCGATCACATAGTACTTTTATACATACTCGTACGGCGACTGATCTTGTGCGGCTCCCAGTAATGTTTTTGAAGTCGTCTTTCGATTTGCAAGATTATAGTGAAGCGGTATTAGGTAGGTACCTACAGTAGAACAGTAGTATGTTTAATCGACAGGGTGTTAGATATTAGTTCATAATGCTGTTGTTTAAACACCTCAGTATACAGAGTGATTGGGAATAATATGTATGTTACTCGAAAGAGGTTCATTGTCCTCATTTTTAAAAACATTAATTGTTAACATGTTGTTGTTGTAATTGACGACCTCCGTGGCGCAGTGAGTGAATAGCCGGCTGAGACGCGAGAGGTAGCGGGTTCGATTCCCGCCGTGGAACAAATGTTTGCATGATCTACAGATATTTGTTCCGTGTCTGGGTGTTTTTCTATATATTATAAGTATGTATTTACAAAAAATAAGTATATAAGTATTCTATCAGTTATCTGGTTCCCATAGTACAAGCTCTGCTTAGTTTGGGGCTAGATAGCACTGTGTGAAATGTCCAGCCATATTTATTTATTTATTTATTTCTTGTAATTTTCAAAAATCCATATGTTTCCATCAAATTACCATCAGTTGTGACATGAGCCGTGTTCAAACGTTTAACATTGGTCATTATTAGTAGGAAGGTAGCATAAAATCAAAGGAAACCGTAAATTACAAAGTCCGTAATTTTTTCTTGAATATCTCTTTGGGGTAGATATATAATTTCGATGATATTTTTCTCAGATATCAATCTCGCATGGTCTCATAAAAAAGAAGTGATTTTATAAACCTTAGCCAACTCGTTGGGATAGTACTTAATAGTTATCGGTACAAAACCTAATTCATATACATATATCTATAGATAGGTAATTATTTTTTGTAGTCATAATTTAGCCGTTTTATAAAACTAGTCCCGAGACCGTTTGAAACTAACGGTTAAAAGAAGAAAATGAGGTCAAGAGCCTTAATTCGTGAAACACTCTATAAATACTCAACTAAAGTACAGGCAGAACACTGGCTGCTAATAAACTTTCGATATTTAAAACACACCATAAACAACCATAGATAAGCCGCTTGTCCCGGAAACGACTACGCTCCTTCCGCCGCGCGCGCTAATATTTTACAATTTCATAACATTTATTCTGCGACGTTCGTTCGTAGCAAGGTATTTTAGCTTTGAGGTAAAGGGGAACAAAATTGTACGCTTTTTATGTTTACATTATTATTTAGTCACAAACAACTTTTATCAAAGTGAAACATTTTAATAAGTTATCGCAAGCAACACGTCTTGGTTTAGAGATGAATAGATTTTGATAATAGCGTCGCATACACTAACGTTAATTACTGACGGAATCTACAATTTGTATGGAATGTACGCCGGTGGATTTGTAGGTGCGAGAAAGAATAGTTTGAAGTTTAAAATAATTTGAAGAAGGAAAGAGGACTTAGCTACGCAGTGGGACGATCCGAGCTAGTAATAATAATACAAATTAGTTTAAATACATAAATTAAGTGTCTATTTCACGACCTCTGATTAACTTTAATTGGCGGGTAAAATCATTCTCTCTTTATTGTTTTCATGTGAAAACAAAAGACGTAAGTAAATATTTTTTATCCATTGGATAGCGATACTCAAAGGTGGTGGAATAGACACTAGCTCTTTATTGTTTTTCGCTTTGAGTCATAAAGTAACATTCCTTAGATTTGCATTGGGCGAGCAAGCAATGAGCCCATCCCAAAATTGGTATCACGTTTAGGAAGATTACAGGTTCAAATGGTTCAGTAATTCAAATCTGTACCTACCCCTGCTACCGTAGATTCACGTTTGTAACACCAAAGGCATCACTCGCACTTTATCAATTTGAGACATACCTACAAATGAAAAGTCTCATGTGTAACTTTACCGCCACCCTTCAAACCGGAACACGGCAATTCGAGCATTATCAGATAATTGAGCAGTCATCTAGTTACTTTAAAATTACGTATCGATTTATTGTTATTAAAATAAGTATGTATGTAGCGTTAAATATATTTGTTCACGACAGCTGATCAAACGCAGGAGCTATGGATACCATTCAGACACTCGATGACCACATTGACCCACCACTTGAAACCTGCTTTACATTTTGACGGCATTGTCTGTGGTCACGTACTGTCACTATCAAATAAACTTCGAATTTCGAATCTCAGTCAACCTTTTGTATAAAAAGGTTGGTTATACTTTTTAAAGGAGATGAAAGGAGTTTGTTGTCGTAAAGTCTTGTTTAAATCTGAACGGGATAGTTAACAAAATAAACGGGATGCTGTGTGTTATTACAACTGGACCGGGCGAGAGTGACGTCGTTTGAATTATAATTAGGTGCTTATTGACCACTGTTTATTTTGAAATTATTCGTGATTTTAATAATAGGTGTAATAGGTATATATAGCATATTTTATAAGAAAAAAACTTTTTTCCTATATCTTGTTGGAGATACCTTGTAAGAAAGAATAATTCACCTTATTTGGCCAAATAAAAAAAAAATAACAGAGTAAGAATAACTATTGAGTAAATGAATTTAAAAAGTAAATTATTGTGATCATGACTCTACCTTTTGTATTTTGTTACTAGTTTAGTAGAAAAAGTTTTTTTATCTATTAATTAAGATTTAGGGCGTTTGTGCACTCACTCGTACTTGATTCGTTTTCGTGATTTTTCATAATTCGTTTAATTCGTAATTTCATAATTAGTTTATTGTCTGTAAAGCTACTTATGATACTTAGAGCTTAATAACTATACTAGGTGTTTTTTCGACTGACTTGACCAATAAGGCTCCAAAGTGCAATAAGGCAAGGAATGCGTCTATTGGTCAAAGTTAGTTGTAAAGTCACTAAAACGAATCTAATACTAATGAGTGCACAAACGCTCTTAGGTTTTAGAACTGCCACTATTTAGATATATAGGTATTTATTTCGACTTGTGTAATTTACATTATCTACCATTATAAATTATGACGTGTTCTTACCAAATAAATCATTATGTTTATAATTATTTTATTAATTAACAACTAACCAGTTTTAATTAGTAACAACATCACATTTGATTTGATAAAAAACTGAATCAGTAGGAAATGTTACATACCTTTATTCAGTAAACTTCTTTTTTTAATTTGAATGCAAAATAGTAAACAGCTAGGTAGGTAGAACAATTTGGCACAGTATATGCACAGAACAGAAAGCCAATGTCTGGGCGTGCTCGGCGTATCGATTACAGTTCCTATGTGATCTGTGGGTGGACTTTAGGTGCGCGTGAAATGGATACTTGCCCTATAGGGCGGGGTCGTACTCAGCCAATCCTGTAACTGATACCCATTCATTAAACATACAAAAACCAACCTTGGTACCACCAAAATAGAGCCTAAGTTCGATACAAAAATATTGTGGTTCTTGTAAACGATACCCTAGTTCTTTTACTTCTGTGCAGAAGATTTTGAATCGTATTTCGTTGGGTTTGAGGTCAGTTCTAATTGGTGATGGAGTGTGATACGGATGGGCCGAATTGGTGTGATTTGAATATTAGCGTTAGGTATTTTGTTATATAGGAAGCTTTTATCGGTGCACATAAAATGAAAGGAAGGTGGATAACGCAACTACACGTTTTATGTTGTTTATCAAAAGTAATTCAACTAAAAAAAATATAACGAGACGAAAAAAGCTTCGATTCATATTTTTTTACGTTTATAAAATGTCAAAATGCGTTATAATGTTGCCACAATCCAACCGCTAGTGTTGTTTACAGCATAGATTTTGTCAACATAAGTGATTCAATCCATATTAAGTACAGTCATTAATTACATCTATTAAGTATTCAGCTCTATTACAGTTTTTTTATATTAAACTTTCAGACACACAGGCTGACGGGCCTCCTGATGTTAAGTGGTCACCGCCGCCTATAAACTCCTCGTCGCGTTGCCTAGCACTTAAAACCTTATTTACACCTCTCTTGAAGGCGTTCATTTTGAAGCCCACTGAAAAAACCTCCGGAGGAAGGTCATTCCACATCTTGCAGGTGCGTGGAAGAAACGAGCGGGTGAAACGCACCGTGTGAGACTTCCACAATATCTACAATATGTGGGTGAGCTCGTTGCCGGTTGCGTGAGGTTCGATGGTAGAAGTGGGAAGCAGGGATTAAATTGAACAGCTCTTCAGAATATTCGCCGTTATATATTTTATAGAAAACGCTGAGCGCTCCGATGTCACGGCGCAGACTCAGCGGCTCCAGATCCAGACACTACTGGGTCGTCGACGTTACGAACGGCTCTGCGTTAATTCTTAATCATAAGTTTAACTGTTAATCTTTAAATTAGTGATAATTAAGTCTCAGCACTTGAGCTCTCATCAACTCAATGAGCTAATGAGTTGTCAGATGAAATGTTAATTTTTTCACGTCACTATTTTTTTTGGCGTCGCACGGTTTTATGCATTTGCCAATAACAAATAAAAAAAATTGGGAAACAGAATAAACACAAAACCCGGGAGATACCTACACAAAATTAGGAAAGAATCAGGAGATACCTACGTCACTATTTACTTTTACTACTTTACCCTTTTTGGCAGGCTAAAGTCCTTGAACCATACCGCCTAGTCTGGCGTAGGATTTTTTTTCCGTTTAAGTTTTTAAATATGTCTATGTCTTTTTTTTTGGTTTTTTGTACATATTTTTTTAACTTCTTTAAGCGTGTTGGGCATAGTGGAAACTTCTTTAGGCGCGTTAAGCATTTTTTGAGATGAGAAAAAACCATTGAACTCGCGACACTGTTACCGACACCTGTCACTGTCACTGACACCTCTGTATATAAGTATCTGTAGTATAGTCTGCTTTTATTCAAGTTTTCACTTCTGTCAGCACTCCCGGAGTGTCACTTTTTTTGTCAGTTTTGTTCTCAACAAAGATAGGTATTGGAACAATTTGTTTTTTTTACAAGAGCGTAACCCTCATAACCTCACTATTAAGAAACGATATCTCAATCTTAACCCTCAAAAGAACTTACAGATCGTAACAATAGATCCAGCGAACATTAGGGTGTTTTCTACACAATGTTATTTTTTATACCAAAACAAAATTATAACTACACGTTTATAATTAACAACACGATTTATCGCAAAGGAGTAGAGTTCATTTTTGAATGCAAAATTGTTTAGTAAATTTAAATGTGAGTTGGTGTTTAATAATTTTTGGGGGAGAGTGGGGCGTTATCGCGGCGGTGTCCATCTATTTACTAATGACTTCCGGCGTCAGGTGTGCCCTGCCTCCCCTTGGAATTACTTTTTGTTCGATTACAAAAGCATTGACCTAGTGTAACGACTTTCTTCGTAATGGGTAAATATAGTATTCATTTTATTTGAAACTAGCTGGTGCTAGAAGCGCTCTGGTTTCGCGCGGATTTATAATCTTAATCATTTATTCGCATGAATTCATGTTCGTATCTCAGAGGGCTTAGCCAAGTTACAGTCGATTAGCGATAACGCTAGTCGATAAGTCCGAAAATGTATGGGATTTGACACATGCTATAGAAATACCACGTGATACAGCGACAACAAATGTATGTAGAAATCGAATAGATTCGTAGCGAATGTAATTTGGCTATGGGCCCAGTTATCAAATAAGATTCATTTACATTATGCCTCGTCGAAGAGTGCAAAAATTTAAGTTAAAAATAATAATATTAAAAATGTAAAACTCTCTAAGATTAAAATTGAATACAAATATACATAATGATAATATGTTAAATTAATATAAAATGCAATAATAATAATGTCAAAATTAATCTTTATAGATTAAACATTCATTCATGTCATAAAAACATTTATCCAATAACCAAATCTTAAGTCTTCTATAAGATAATATCCAAGTCAAGGCAAGTCCTTGAAACCATTTGGCAATTTGTTGAAGATGGTACCTAATGGAATGTTAATAGGCATTCCGCTTAACAAGTTCAAGCCGACACGGCGACACATAGAGCCTGCTTCTGCCTCGTAATCCTGGTGAGAACTTCAGAATGCTTTCCAAAATAATAAGAGGATATATAAAATATCAAAATAAATAATAGCACTTAGGGATATAGTAGCTTTATATATCGGTAAAAGAATAATCAGAAACGGACAGCAGTTTCTGAGATTACTTATTATTTACTATTCATTACGACTTAGGGCGTTTGTGCACTCACTCGTATTCTGAGATTACTTACAAACAACAAAATCTACTTTTATAATAAGCTTTACAAGCTTCCGCCCGCGGCTTTGCCCGCGTAGTTCCTATGTCAATAGGAACTACGCGGGTTATCAGTATGTATCAGTACCCCCGTCAGTAGGTACCTAGTATGTTATCAGACCGAGATTATTACCCCCGTCAAGCATGTAACTTCAAGGGGATTCTGATTAATATGCCTTGTGTACTTAATTTTTTAAGTTTCACAATTTCACCTGGAGAGGCACAAGCATATGGCCCACTTGTCTATAACAACGTATTGTCTCGTAGGTCACAAACCTTAGAAACGTGCCCTACGATGCACTGCCCTCGGTCCATCAACATGAGGCATAATGGTATAAAGCCTGTAATTTTGCCGACAACCATACCTTTCAAACCGAAACACAGCAATGCTGCTTGGCGGCAGAAAAAGGTATCACTAGTGGTAGTACTTCCCCGGGCGAGCCCTTTCATAAGTAACTTTACTATTCTTTCTTTGTGTTATTTCATAAACTTTTTTAAACACCTGGAAGATGATTTTTAGACTTTCACAATTAATTTACTTATTATTATTTACTTGATTAATTTAATTCCATATTTGATTTTACAATAGAAATCATATTTTATCCAATTCTTTGTGAGCAAAAGTGAGGATAATTTATATGAATGTTGTTAGGCTGCCAATAGATGGCGTTACTAGTATGTTCTCTAACTTTGTATGACATGTAGTTATCAACTTAAAGTTAACTTTATTCAAGTGATTTAGAGACCTATTTGAGTTATCGAGTTATAAATATTTAGTTTATTTGTGGATTTTGTTACTTTCAGTAAAGATCACCTAAGCTATGCTATACTAAAATATTTCTAACACTATTACGATAAAAAGGATTTAACCAAGTTAGGAATAATACAAACATAAAGATTTGCAGATCAATTTTGGTCACGTTTATTTCGTTTAAAACGTCAGTGATTAAAAATACCACGTAAGAAAATAAGAGCGATTTAAAAGAAGCCAATTAGGGAGTAAAATTATCATATTAACACGTTACCAGCGTACGGTGTCACCCGGGCCCAGGCCCCGCTCGTCAATGCGCGAGAGGGCGCAACCCGTCCGCTTATTAACTTACCAAAACCAACAATCGTGATTAAATCGCGCGTGAACTAATAAAATAATAAGTCTTGCTCTCTAATGCTTGCTGTTAGGGTGGGTTTATACTGCGCTGTTATTCAGTCTACTAAAATGAACGTTACAGTTAAGGTTTCTTTATTGTTAGGCCATGTAGGTGTAATAGTAGATTATTAAACGAGAGGTTAAAGCAGTGTCTTGCATAACGGGCGTTGAGTTACTAGAATCCTGAGTGCAGAAAGGGATATAGGCTAATCAAGATTCAGACAGCTTTATCCAAGAGAAGAGTACTCTAATTTTCACACTTCCTGCGAGATAATTTAAACCAAATTTAGGTTGGTGCATTCTGTGCAAAGGTTAGTTCAATTAACGAATAAGCTCTTATTGTGTGGGTCTCTTTGGTTCAAATTTTCATACAGATGAGTTTCTAAATTTAAATCACATTCTGCCCCCGAGGGCATAATTAAATTCAGTACAAATTTACTCCCGGCTTAGCCGTAAGGATTTAATCACCTACTTTCGGTGAGGTTTACATGACATATAATTTGACATTGTCAAGTCAAAAAAAAAAAAATGCGATAAAAAAGTATTTTAACACCAATTTAAATTGTTAAAATACTTTTTTATCGCAATTTTTTTTTTCAACGATGTTTTCGTTTTGAATGATTAGATAGCTAGGTAAACCACCACCGTCTTTGAATTTGTGTTTTCAATCCTTCTTAAAGCGATAAGGCCGCCCATTGTACTAAGTACCTAAGTGGGTACATATTTAGCACACTCTAGTTTGAAAATTAATACGACCTCCGTGGCGCAGTGGGCGAATAGCCGGCTGAGAAGCAGGAGGTAGCGGGTTCGATTCCCACCGCGGAACAAATGTTTGCAAACTAAGCAGAGCTTGTACTATGGGAACCAGATAACTGATAGAATACTTATATACTTTTTTTTGTAAATACATACTTATAATATATAGAAAAACAACCAGGCCCGGAACAAACACCTGTAGATTATGCAAACATTTGTTCCGCAGCGGGAATCGAACCCGCTACCTCCTGCGTCACAGCCGGCTATTCGCACACTGCGCCACGGAGGTCGTCAATTACATACGAATAACGTAAATCTATGTTATACAATTGGCGGTCTTATCGCTAAATAGCGATCTCTACCTGAAAACCTTTGGATAGAATGGACTGTGTGAGCGAATATTACCTGGGGTGTAATGGTGTACCTACAAAATATACGAACAAGGACAGAATAAGCTGTCTGTTATTAGAAAAGAAGCTATTATCCGTTATCATTAAATTTTATTTGCGAACGGTATACTTATTGTTCTACATGACAGAATATCGAATAAAATAGTTTTCAGGATCCGGTTAGCTCCACCAGATCCATATAAACGAGTCATAACAGCCAAGAGTGGTCCGCGGGGCGTAAATTTCATTACAATTAGCTGTCACGCGGCATGAATAATTCAGCTCCGTCCTCGCAAACACTGAAGGGTTGATTGTGCCGGTCTGTTTGTGGCCGACTAGTAATTTGGCGGATTGCGATGATTTAGCTGTTGATTGCGACCTACCATTTTGACTGGGTACTATTTGTCCACCGTTAGATTGACTATTTGTATAAAACACTGGCAGCGTTAATAATTTCCGATTTAAATCGGATAACCTTAACATAGGTCTTTCTTCAAAAAAAAGTTAAAATTAAATTTGATCCGGTTGTTAGTTTGTGCATTCAGTAAAGACTTGTATATACCAAGTACAAAATTTCGTTGAAATCGGTTCAGCCGTTACTGCGTGATTGAGTCACAAACAAATATTAAAACTTTCGTATTTATAATATATGATCAAACGAACTTGCAAGTGAAGTTCGATCGATATTATATGAGTAAGTTTCATTTGAAGATATAGGTATAACTTAATGTCAGGATTGTGGGGATTGTATACATGGAACGAAGAGTAGTAGAGTTCCATGTGAGGGGATCGCACAGGGAAGTACTACCATCATATCTATTTCTGCCTATTTCAAACAGCAGTTTTTTTGAAGTTTAGTTTGAAGGGTTATGGTTGCCGGTGAAATTACAGGTACACGAGGTTTACACCTGTATGCCTCAAATTGACGGACGCATTGCAGTGCAGGTTCTAAGGTGTCTGGACTTTCAAGTCAATGCTTTTTTACTGGCGATGGTTATCGCTTAACATCAGGTGGGGCATTTGCCTAGTCCATCTTCAGGTCATACAAAAAAATCTATAGTTTATCTATGATCTAATATATAAAATTCTCGTGTTACAGTTTTCGTTGCCATACTCCTCCGAAACGGCTTGACCGATTTTGATGAAATTTTTAGTGCTTATCCGGTATCTATGAGAATCGGCCAACATCTATTTTTCATCCCCCTAAATGTTAGGGGTAGTCCACCCCCAAATTTTATTTTTTATTTTTTAGACAAAATTTTTAATTTCTATTTTTTTATGATACAACATACAAAAATACATATAATCCTCAATTTTCACCCTTCTACCACCAACCCCTATCTCAACTTAGCAACAGAACATCTAAGGCGGTAAGAAGTTCGCGGGGTCAGCTAGTAATATTATAACATTACCAACAGGCCTGAAAGCCGATTGCATTATGGCGACTAATTTTAGCCGCGACGTGTTGACACCGCATTTAGCAGTTCATTACAGAGCTGTCAAGCAGCCAGGCTATCACCTTCCGACCCTGGGATGATCAGGTTACTGTAGGACGTACAGTACAAGTTATAAGATATCGCGTGACAAGTTAGGGAAGCGTTAGTCTAAGATTTTAAATTTATCCCAAAAACGGGCTAGAAGGAGTTTTAAGCCATCAAATTCCCTTTGATCTGGTTTAAGGATGAGGTCATATTTAAAATTAATAACAAAATCAAAGCGATAAATGGTTACCACTTTTTTGTACCAAAGCATTGCCTTGGTCACGCAGCTTAGGAATGAATGAATGAATGAAAATACAATAAATTGTACACTTCAAAAGAAACAGACATAAAAATTAAAATTCACAAAGCAACAAGTACAATGGGCGGTCTTATAGCTTAGAAGCGATTTCTTCCAGACAACCTTTGGATGGAGAGGACTTTTGTAACATTACAATAATGGAGGGGGGTGTACCTACATTAACAAAATATAAACTTAATTTTAGGAGAGCGCTGATCACTTACAATAAAATAAAACAATATACATAAATAAATATACCTACAACAAATAAAATAAAATAAAAATATCCATAAACATACATATATATAGCGATACTACGATGTTTCTGAGGGATAAATCTTTTCACTTTTGTTGGTTGGATTGGTTGATGGAGCTAATAATGTGCCCCCAAAGGAAAAAAATCTATATTAATTTATTTATAATCACAAGGATCACTTTGAAAGGTCATTGCGCTACCCTGCGTCTTGAGGCAGTAAACTTGAGGCGTAGGTGTAAAGCCTCAAGTGCCTTTAATTTTACTGGCACCCATTTCATTTAAACAAATAGCAGAAAGAAGAAAACAAACCATCCTTTTGAAGTGAAACTTCTAATGCGACTTCCGACAAGGTTACGTTAAACGTTTAGCGCTACCATGGAGTGGGTATGAAAGCACTGTTGCGTTAAACGTTCAACGCTCCTGGGGAGGAGGAATAGAAAGAGACAGAGCGAGAGTGAATGCGTGGCACTCGAATGCATGCATGTATACCTGTTACAGGCCAGCGCGGGCGTTAGCAACGAGTAGCATCCAATATACCAACGCAAGAGGGAGAGAGAAAGAAAGATGCATAAAGGTAGAAAGTAGGAGAGAGAAAGAGAGTGAGTCGGTAGATCCCAATGAAATGCGCGTGGTATTTGAAGGTTTCACTTCTTCCACGTGTGAATTGCACACATGATTTTTTTAGTCCATCCTAAGCTAAGAGGTTACAACATATAGGAACTCATGCACATGAGAAAATGAACGGCTCATGTATTTGTTTAACTGATAAAGTGGGTGGTTTTCTAAGAACGTTTTTGAACAGGAATGCTGCTTAGCAGCAGAAGCAGTAGGTTTTCATGCTCATACTCATTTATTTAAAGTTTTAAACCGTAGGGACACAATATAACACTTGCTTACGTCAATAATACTTAAATAATTACATAGGCTTTATCTACCTAGTAGCTCATTGTACCATAATTTTGGAGTTGCTAGAAACAGACAAGATCTTAATAGACATCTAAACACTGATTAATAAGAACTCAAGATTATAGCTGCTGTAAATAGGCATTGTCAATATGTAACAATTATAAACACTGAAATGTCAATTAGTCAATTGTTGTCTATTCCATATCAATTTGATCGCATCCTCTCATTGATTGCGCCACTCATGTTGTCAGTATGCGTAGGACACGTCCCAACTGTGTCTGCGCCTGCAGCGCCGGCGCCGCGCATCCGTCCTGAAGTCGACAGACAACCAGTGTATGATTACAGTTTACCAGTACTGTTATAACTTTGGTTTCACGTTTTATGCGTAAGTTCATTCACTTAAAGTTTATTAACATGATGAACTGGTATGAGCAGAAAGGTTCTCGAGTGGAGATCACGCACTGGAAAGCGCAGCGAAGTACGGCCTCCCACTAAATGGAAGATGCAGGGCTGGGTGTAGGCCGCACAAGATCGGTCGCTCAGGAAATGTATGGGGAAGGCCTATGCTCTGCAGTAGACGACTTACGGCTGATATAAATAAATAATAATAATATTGGTGGACATTTCACGCAGCGCTATCTAGCCCCAAACTAAGCAGAGCTTGTACTATGGGAACCAGATAACTGATGAATACTTATATTTTTTTTGTATATACATACTTATAATATATAGAGAAACAACCAGACCCGTAACAAATATTTGTAGATCATGCAAACATTTGTTCCGAGGCGGGAATCGAACCTGCTACCTCCTACGTCTCTGCCGGCTATACGCCCACTGCGCCACGGAGGTCGTCAAATAAATAATGCTGGACGTTTCCCTAAGCAAAGCTTGTACTATTAGTACCAGCTAACTGATATATTCACATAATACTTAGGTGTATACTGTTTTTGTAAATACATAATACATATATTATAAGTATAGAAAAATACCCAAACCCGGAACAAATATCAATAGACCGTGCAAACATTTGTCTCGCAGTGTGAATCGAACCCGCAACCTGCGGCGTCTCCATTCGCGCACTGTGACATCGTAGTCGATATTTTTTCGTATTTAGCTTCCCCTCTAAATTAAGTCACTCAAGTGTCAGTCACTTAGACAGTGAAAGTGACAGATAATGTATGGAGATACCTGTCAAAATTGTGTTTTATGAAGATTTTTTTCTATACAGCACGCCAAATAACAATGTTGGTGAATTTAAAATGTTGAAGACGATGTTGAAGAAGATGTTGAGATTTAAAATGTTGAAAAACTCTGTTGTCTCAGTTTGACGTTAGAAAAACAAAAAAATACTGAAAAGAGCGCTTATTGGTAACCCCCTTATAATTTTCATATATTTTTCATCTTAACAAGTCTTGTATTTAGATGAAATATAACATTTTGTTTAATCAAACTTTTTAAAACACGTTTTTATTTTAGCTAGTTTTCAGTGCATTGTGGTTGAATGCGATTGTAACAAATTTTTTGCATTCACTCTTCCTTCCCTATATAAATTTTAATCATGTCAAATCTTACCACTCCTTCGTGCGTGCAATAAGCATAAAAAGGAGTTCTTCACGTATTTATATAAAGATCTACAAAAATACCCACATTAATAATTATTTTGTGTTGCTTTCTGTAACCTGGATCCCCAAAGTCATTACTGGCGCCATCTAATTTTAGATTTACCATCAATGTACACATTCATGTATACATAGTACATCTAGCAATGTTTTCTAGGAGCTACATGTCTTTTCACGATGCCACAAGGTTACTATGAGTATGAAGTAGAGGACACTCATCAAATTAACCGCATTACTCCAACTCTAAGAGGCTTTGCATTGTCTCCGAAAACAGAGTCTGTTTGTAATAAAAACATTTTGAACATCGTCTAATATTTAGCGATGGGTTCCACAAATATTATCGCCATTACTGAAGATACGCCTAAACAAACAGGGTACTTCCGACATGACATTAAACTTTGCAAAAACAAAATACAAAGTATTGAATTACTGCTATCTTAGAATTGGGGTGAATTTCGGTGGCGCCAGTTTTTTTGGGATCAAGTGCGTGAGATGATGGAATTGGAATCGTGAATCTACTTGATGTTTTCTCTGTCAAAAGTGATGGAGGAAGATTGAGAGTGTTAGAAAAATGAATATGTTCAAAAGAAGACGGTCTTTAGACGGTAAGCGTATGTTTTTTTGTAATCCGATTTCCCGCGATCCAGCTAGACCTAAGACCATTAGCAATTTAAATCTACACTTATACTTATTGTGAAACTTTTTGGTAAATAAATGTATTTTTACACCACCTGCTCGACAATGTCAAATTATATGTCATGTAAACATCACTGAAAGCAGGTGATTACTACTACTACCCTACGGATGAGCCGGGAGGAAAGTTGTACTGAATTGCAATATGCCCTTGCGGGCATAATGTGATTTGAATTTGAAACCTCATCTGTATGAAAATTTGAACCAAATAGACCCATACAATGAGAACTTATTCGTAAATCAAACTAACCTCTGCACAGAATGCACCAACCTAGATTTGGTTTTTATTGTCTTGCAGAAAGTGTGAAAAGTAGAGTAGTTATTCTCCTCGTGGATAAAGCTGTCTGCATCTTGGGCGTACTTATATCCCTCTCTGCACCCAGGATTCTAGTATCTCGCTCGCTCCGCTCGTGAGTTAACTCTAGAATCCTTCGTTACGATCGGGATTCAATATAGCGCCCGTGACGCAAGACCCTCCTTTATCCCCTCGTTTAATAATCTACTATTGTGTTTGTAAGTTATTTTTGGTGAAATGACCGGACTGAAATGTTATAATATGTCAGTTTGTTGTTGAAAATTACTGGTTTCTCTTTACCAAAGAAGTTTATTTCATAGTTTTCCAGTTTTTTGGTCAATGCATACACTTCGTAATTCGGCGGGGTAATGCAGGCTTTGTCTTATGGATATTTCCGCAGTAAGTAGGTCCATAGTTGATAGTTAAACTGCTCTAGATAAGCAGTTTTATTCTTTTTTTTATTTTCCTTTTTTTTATACAATGTAAGTACCTACACAAACTGTCACGGTTGATTGGTAGAAAATGTTTTTAGCATTAAGTCCTCCATTTATACATTTTCTGTTTGTGCAATAAAGAATTAAAACAAAACAATACAAACAAACACTACCTCACTCTCATGAACGAAGCCTATAAAATGAGTACTCTGTTATATCTATTATACGTTACATATCTATACGGTATTAATGTTTAAGTCTACGTAGTATATAATATTATAACGATATTTATTACTGTAATGTTGGAGATGCTGAATGAAACCACAATTATACGAGACTGACTTTATTGGTGATTGACGGTATGCAGAACAAAAACATATTTGTGTCTACCCACAAAATACACTACAATTTTCCCCCCTTAGAAATAGGTAAGTATACCTATCTACTATTATTACAAAATAATTATTTTATCTAAGATTTCCATACATATAACATTCTCCCTCACCAAAAAAAAGGAATAGGTACAAAGTAGTATAAAGATGAATACATAAACCAAATAAACTATAAAGAAACACAAACAGCATCTTATAAAAATAGTGTAGGTACCTAAATACGTATAGGCACCCCTGCAACAACACCGTTTTGTATACCGAAAATTATTAGAAAAAAAAATCTATTGTTTATAATTACGTTTGTTGGTACGAGGACGGAGATAACTAGCAATATCTTTACGCGTAGCATCATCAACCTGTTGGGAAGCAGATGTCAGTGGAGTCTTGGGCGGCGGCGGGGATGCCTCCGCATCGTGAAAAGCTGCTTCGACAGACTCAACGGGCTCAGGATCTGTGATCGGATCGGACACAACTATAGCATCGTGTGTACTAGCTCCCTGAATGCTCCTAGCCAAAGACAGTCGGCTACTTTTGCGTGTAGGCATTATCTGATCAATATGCTTAGTTTTTGTCGCATCCTCAGTGCGTACCTTATATGTAACAGCTCCGGTGCGCTTAGTTATACCGCCTGGTTTCCATGTAATGGTACTGTTAGGACGATCATCTTTGACGAGTACTTCGTCACCTTCGTTAACATCGTGACACACGCCGCCTGCATTGCGAACCTGCGCCTGTTGCGCGGCTTCCACAAAGTCAGCGGTGTGCGGTCGCAGAATGTCAAGCCGCGTGCGAAGTCGTCGCCCCAGCATGGCCGTGGCCGGTGACCTTTTCGTGCTAGCGTGTTCCGTGTTACGATACTGAAAAAGAAACTTGCTAAGAGCGCGATCAACGTTTTCGTCTTCCAGCGAAGCTTTTTTGATGGCCTTTTTGACGGTCTTTACAGCATTTTCGGCGGCCCCATTGCTGGAGGGATGATAAGGCGCTGTTAAGACGTGTTTGACACCGTTGCACTGAAGAAACTTTCCGAATTCATCGGAAGTAAACGGTGGGCCATTATCCGTTACCAACTGCTTGGGAAGGCCAAACCTAGCAAAACACTCTCTGAGTACCGCTATAGTCTTTGCTGCCGTGGTGCCTGCGGACATGTTGAATACTTCTATCCACTTTGAATGGGAATCTATCACTAAGAAATAATTTTTACCTTTACAATGCAGAAAATCTGCGTGAAGCCTAGACCATGGCTCCGCGGGCCAGGCGTAGGGCACGGGCGGCGCGTGTGGCGGCGCGTCTCGCACGGCTGCGCAGGCGGCGCAATCCCGCGCGCGGCCCTCGATGTCGACGTCTAGAAGTGGCCACCACACGTAGTTGCGCGCGACTTGCTTCATCCGTACGACCCCCGGGTGCCCGGAGTGTATCTCATCTAGGATGTGCGCGCGCAACGACGTCGGTACCACGACCCTGTAGCCCCAGACTATGCAATCGTGATCTATATGTAGATTATCTTTTCTATGAAAGTACGGCTACTCGTTCTCGATTTCCGTATCCGTCGGCCAACCGCTCATTAGGTAGCCGTAGATTTAACGTAGAACTAAATCATTTTTAGTCTCTTTAGCCACGTCTCTGTGACTGATTGGAAAAGTGTCTTCCACAAAATGTAAATAAGCAGCGTCACCCTGATCCGGTTCATCCTTAGGTTGGTACAACGGCAGACGCGATAACGCGTCCGCGTTGCCGTTTCGCTCCGTCGCGTCGGCACGAACTTAATGTCGAAGTCGTAGGCGGCTAACCTGACAGCATACCTTTGCAGCCTGCTGGCGGCGGTCTGCGGTATTCCCTTTTTCGGACCGAAAATGTAGCTAAGCGCCTTGTGATCGGTTTTGAGAATGAACCGTCGCCCGTAGACGTACTGGTGATGGCGGCTCACTCCGTACACGATGGCGAGGGCCTCCTTGTCCACCTGACTGTACCTGCGCTCGGTGTCGGACAGCGTGCGCGAGGCGCAGCACACGAGCCGCTCGGAGCCGTCTGGGTAGGCGTGCGACAGCACTGCACCTAGCCCGTACGCACTGCTGTCCACCGCCAGCACCAGAGGCAGGGACGCGTCGTAGTGAGCCAGGGTGGGCGAGCGCGTCAAAACCTCCTTCACGGAGCGGAATGCGGCGTCGCACTCCTGACTCCACTCCCACCTACTTCCCGTTTTCAAAAGAGAATAGAGGGGCTGCAACATGCTACTCATGTTAGGAATGAAACGAGCGTAATAATTAATAAGTCCTAAAGCGGCCCTCAATTGTGAAACATTCTGCGGATTCGGAGCTTTCGCGATCGCGTCGACCTTACTTGTATCGGTATGCAAGCCGTGTTTATTAATTCTATAACCAAGATAACAAACTACATGTTTAAAAAATTCGCACTTTTCAAATTTAACCCTTAGTCCTGCCTCCTGTAAACGAGACAGAACGGCCCTTAAATTTGACAAGTGAATTTCCTTAGTGGCACCGGTTACACAAATGTCATCCTGGAAAGCTACGCAGTTTAGACCACTCAGTGTTTCTTCGATTAACTTTTGAAACATTTCTGGCAAGCATTTTAAACCAAAAGGTGCTCTTCGATAGATGAATGTACCTATATGCGTAGTTATGGCTGTTAGCGGTTGCGAACTTTCCTCCAGAATACATTGTAAGTAAGCGTGTTTTAGGTCTATTTTACTGTACTGCTCCCCTCCACTCAAAGCGGCGAACAATTGCTCAATTCGAGGTAGTGGATAGTGAAAATCTTTTAAAACTTTATTTAGCGTTATTTTATAATCTCCACACAACCGAATTGACCCGTCACGTTTGATAACGGGAACAATGGGCGTTCCATAATCACTGCGATCTACCTTGAATATTACCTGTTCGCGCTGTAAGCGTTCCAATTCCTGTTCAACAGGATCGCGTAAGGCTAGAGGAAGCGGTCGAGCTTTACAGAACATGGGCGTGTCATCTTTTAAACACAACTTAAGTTTTGTTTTACAACTTCCGAGACCCGATTTAAAAACATCAGGATAGTCCAATTTTAATTTTAATACCTTAGGATCATTCTCTGCTGATAGATGATGTAAGCTAATCGAATTTAACTTTAGTTTTCGTAGCCAACGACGGCCAAGAAGTGGCGGACCACCGTTGTTTATTATGAAAAGCGGTAATGATACCGTTTCATCTCCACTCTTAATATTGACCAAAACGCGTCCGAGCGGAACGATCGCCACTCCCGTGTACGAATGAAACTTGTTGTTATCGGAAACTATAGGTAAATGAGACAGATGTTTATCATAGAATGACTTACTGACCGCCGATATCCTGCTACCCGTATCTATTTCAAATAACACCTTGGTATTTTCAATCCACAAATTGCACTGATACGGACCATCTTTAGAATCACGTTTGATCAATACTACTTGATACAATCTATCGCTAAATTCTGAATCCGAAGTTGAATCATTGTTTATAAAAGTAGGTAATAATTAAGAATTCTGGCACAAGGTCATTCACTTCACTCGTGAATGAACCTTTTGCCAGAATTCTTAATTATTCCATTGAAAATTGGCATATTCAATTATTCCATTGAACATTGCTATATTCAATTATTCCATTAAATATTGGTATATTAAATTATTTTATATGAATGATGGTTTATTCATCTTATTATAAAAACGATTCACTCATCAATTAAAATTTAGGTAGTATTTAAAAAATGTAATATTCTTTGAATCATCAATAATCGATTATTTACCTACTCTTTTTCAAATAGAATCAATTCACTAGATTTTTACATACCTACAATAAAAACGTAACCCTTCTTTAAACTCGGGTAAAAAGTAGCTCACATCTCAATCCTAGTTATAATCTATATACTAAAATTTCATCAAAAATCAAAACTGGATATTATGATGTAAATAAGGAGATAATAATAACTTTGTTGTAATTTTAACATTTAGCTGATAATGAGTGTAATAAAATTGTTGTTTGAAACGAATCGTTGGATGGAGCACTCGTGCTATTTAGAAGGTAGCATCAGTAAAGACGATGATAATGGTGGAAATTAATGGGCCCTTGTTTCCATGGTATTCCTCAAAAATTGTACGATTGAAGAGTTTCAGTGATTGGCCTTTGAACATGTGTAAAAAACCAGAGGAGCTAGCAGATGCGGGTTTCTTCTACACCGGTTACGAAGATAAAATTATGTGTTTTTATTGCGGTGGTGGTCTGAAGAATTGGGAAACGGATGATGATCCTTGGCAAGAACATCTTCGATGGTTCAGTCGGTGTCCTTTAGTGTATGCTAAGTTTAATAAAAAGTGTTCATTCTATGCTATTATGGAGAGGAATATATTATAAGAAATAAATAAAATGTTATAGTAATTCCAATTTTTAAAATGTGTATTATTTATCCTTTAGATTTTTATTATTATCGTTACGTAGATAAATTAAACTCAAAGTAAATTAATCAAAATTATCTTTATTACACAACCATTTTCTTATACAGGTTACATTTTTTAAGGCACATATATGAGAATGATAGATACAACTAAATACATCACTAGACATAGAATAATTTTCATGCAAAGTTCTTAGGCTGGGACAATCATCTAAATTTAAAATGTTATCATTATTAATAATATTTTTTAACCACAATGCTTTTTCAAATCCTTTTACAAAAATAAGTTTATCTTGTAAATAAGTATCGAAATATTGTTTAAAGTTTGAATATGGTACAAATCCCTCTCGCCAATATATTTTTCTGTTTCTCTCTATCCACTGGGCTTGTATTTTTTCAGATTTAGTTAAGTTATAAAAAGAGAATGGTGGTTTTACTAATAACACAAGTGTTTGATTTTCACATAATATTGCTATTTCTTTAACGATAAATTCATTTTTGTCCGTCTTAAATCCCTGCAGATCCACTATAGCAATTTTCATATTAACCTTCTCACAATATTACTCAATGGTTTGTATTCTATTAAACGATCGTTAATTATCAGACAATATGCTGTAGTGTTTTCTGGAATATCTTCCGAGCTTTCTATTTCCAATCTCACATCAATGGCTCCAGTTTTTAATGTTTAATTTTGTCGCGAACAATCGATTACAAAAAGAGGTGCTTTTTCTTTAAACTGATTAAAATCAAGCATGGGTTCGCAATCAGTGTTGTAATAAGACTGACGAAATTTTGTGTACATCTCGTATAATATATGATACTTGTTGTCAGAAAATTTTGCATTTACTGATTCATACGGATAATATTGAGAATTCAAAAATAGAGTAACGTTCGATAATTTGCAATGATCAAACACTGAGCAATCTCTCGATGTCGTGTTTTTTCTATTCGTTTGCAAACCAAATATTACGTACCTAGGTTTTTCAAGTTGTGAAGATGTCTTTACGACCCAGGAATGTTTTGTAGTTTTAGGCAATAAAGGATATTCATATAAATCCCAATTTCTAAAAGCCATTTGAATTGGACGATCTTTTTCTAAGTGTTTAAGCAAAATTAATCTTTCACGATCTGAAACTTTTAAATGAGGAACCCGTCACTGTATCCTTTCTAAAACGATTTCAATCTTATCATCTTTGTCAAGAGTGACGCTGTTAAGATTGGTGTTGCTTCTATTAAGTATGAGCTCATGTTTACTGTTTATTATGACTTTATTATAATCTTCTGCAAATCCCAAAATATTTTTTAATGGTATGAGGGCGCTAAAAATACCCTTATCATTTTTTAATCCATTTAAATTCCAACCCCAAATAGCAGCAGCTTTATTCTGACCATCATTGAAAGAAACATATGATTTAAGAATTGTAGTTATTCCCACATTTTTATTTCGATCAATTTCAACACCATTGATTTCATATCGAATATCTTGAAAAAGATAAGATATTGGATTGTTTGTAAAATTAACACTTTTTTTGGTTAGTTTTGCAGTTAGATCCTTTGAAGTCACATCAGCACGGCCTTCGATGTAAATGTAACTTGCAGATGGAAGCACATAAATGTCTTGCTGATGAATAGGTATTCTTATCTCGTCATTTTCATTAAAACTATTGCTATACGGATTGTAAGCATGAATTTCATAACTTACTATCGAATTATCAGAATGAGGTGAATCAGTAATGTGAAGAAAATTCATAATTTAAATCCCAGACTTTGCATAAACAATTTATTAGCTTTTGTGAGTTTTTTCGTTGCTCTTTTTATATGTCCTCGTCTTTTGATTGTTGGTGAAGGATTGATTTTATTTTGAATAGTATTTGATTTTATATTGTAAACAATCATTGTGTTTTGTAACAAATTATCACTCACATTCAATTACTATGGTAGCCACTAATAGACTGTTCTCTTTGTCTGTAGCACTGGGATTTTATGTTTCCGATCTCTTAGAATGTTTTACATATGTTGTTTCCAAAATTCTTGAAGGAATTTTATACATAAGTGACCACAAATGAATGAATTATTTTTCTGTATATTATTACAATTATATTTAATATTTGAACCTACATAACGAATAAACTCGATGGGTGGTTTTAAATTTCCATAACTATCAAAATACTCAATATATTTATTAAATTTAGCATAGGCTACCCAATGCGTACCAGCGTTCTTAGAATCATCCAAATTAATGATTCCACATTCATTTGAAAATGGAACTTTTGGTAACTTATCTCTCATAAATACGCCACGAAAGTTTGGTATCTTACTTGATTTTTTTATAATATCTATATTAGTAAGAGCGCGATTAGGTAGCCAACAATTTAGTTTTTTTTCGTTTTGTTTAGAAATATTCCTAATCCATCTTTGTATCGATCTAACTGTAGTCCATTCCCAATATTAACAGCTTCTAACTGTTTATTATGCTGTTCCAGTTCTTTCAGGTGTTTTTTTGCAGCTTTGTATTCATTAATAGTTTTAATAATTCCTGAAATTCCACCTGCTAAGCTTCCAGCCGCAGATAAACCAGCAAATATAGGGATCAACGGTAAAACACCACCCGATTTAGGCACGGGTATGATACGAGGGAGCTTCATACTAGAATCAGAAGTCAACTCCTTGGCTGCATGATAAGCTAGTTCTATTAGTTTTTTCTTACACTTTGGTTTATTTTTTTTTATGAACTTTTTTGCGTGAGATACTATATGCTTAAATTCTTTTTTAAGGCCAGCTCCGGTACTAATTTTGGCTAACATTACATTATTCACCAAGTTGGCAGCAATTTTTTCTCCACTGCTTGCATTAGAAGCTATAGCACGTTTCTTTGCCATTTTCATTAAAATTAGATCTGCGTTATGGCGATCTTTTAGGTTGTTAGACTTATTGTATGCAATATCGTGATCTTTACAATGCTCGTCTAGTTTATTGATACCCTTATCACCTCGAGCAAGCCTTTCGCATAACCTTGTTCCTGGTCCACAATAGTTATAACCTGGTAGGTGGAGCTCAAATGGTAAGTTATTTATCAAACAATTCAAAAGACTGTCTCCTTTCATTTATGCGCGCTGAATGAAAACATTATAAGAAACATGATGTTATATTTACTTTTTACCTTTAGACAACATTCGTTTTATGAATCCAGGAATTTTCATTTGATGGTAACCCCAACCACTTTACCAAAACGTTATTACCTTTTCGTTTAATAACTTTTTCAACCAGGTAAATGTGTGGATGTTTAGTTTTCTGAAGTTCTTGAGAGTAAAATGCTCCCATTATAGGTTGTTGTTTAGCATCTTCTAATAAGTAAGTATCAGGGCATGTATTTCGAACGGTTTTAATTCGAAATAGCTCGGTAGACCAGTTTGAAGTATACCCTTTTTCAAAACAACCCTTATGCTTGCTTATTCGAACACAATCACCAATTTTGAACTTTATACGCTTACATTTTGAATTTATTTCACTTTTTTTTTTGTATTTATTTAATAATATTGTCTTATTTGTATTATTAACACTAACTGGTGACATTCCAATTGTTCTATGTTTTGTATGATTGTATTTGTCAATTATGCTGTCAAGGGTACCATCAACCCATTTATAATTTCCTTTAAAATTAAATTCTTTATAAAGGTTATTTTTAATTGTCCTGATAAACCTTTCTACGATAGAAGCTTTTTTTGTAGAAAACGTAGAATAGTGATTTATTGAATATTTATTTAATATTGTATTAAATTTATCATTGTAAAATTCTGTTCCTAAATCTGTCTGCAAATTTTTGGGGCAGCGGTGTTGCTTGCTTAGTAAATAATCAAAAGCATTAGACACGTTTACTTTATCTTTCTTTCTTAATGGGAAAGCCCAAGCAAACTTTGAAAAGGTATCGATAACAACTAATACATATTTATGTTTATTATTATGTGAAGATATATTTTGCATATCTATTAAATCGGCTTGCCATAAATCATCTATGTCTTTTTGTACAACATGTCTTCTTTGAAAGTTTTTCCTTGCATTTTTATGAATTTCATTTACAATATCTCTTTTCACTTTACTCATGGTAACTTGTTGTTTCGTACAATAACATAAATTGAACTTACATAAGTATTTGATACAAAGCTTTTTATCCTTTTATGATCCCACTCTCCTTTAATTCTTCAATTATTGACAAAATTTCATTATCTAGGTTAGTATTGCCAGCAGTTTTAGATGCTATTAAAAGTTTGAGTCTTTCCACCAGCTCATTAGGGTCATCCCAATAAACTAGTTCAGTGTTTTTATAGTATTTTTTCAGTTTCGGCAATCCTGCACCTTTTTTTTCAGCTGAGTGAGTTTCTTTGAGATCTCGTAAAATATTGCAAGATTCAAATAATGGTTTGATTATTTCCCGATACTTTGGTCCCTTATCGCCCCTAATTTGTGCAGAAGAATCATAATCCCTCTTATGAGCATTTGTAGTTTCAAGGATATTTTTATAGTTAAGATTATCATCTCGATTGATCACTTTTAGGTCTGGTTTCTTACGCAGTAATAATTCTTTCAAACCAGGAGTCAATTCGTATCTGTTATCAGCAACGGTTATGAAATAAGTTTTTTCACCAAAATTTGTAGATGAGGAAAGTTTAACAACTGTATTTCCTATCATCAACTTGTTATTTTCACTACGTATACCAAAAGGGATATTCATATCCTCATATATTTCAACGAGGTCTTCCTTATTTAGAGATACGTCAGTAGTATCTTCAGCGCCAGATTCATGTTCATATTCACAATCCGAGTAAAATTGATCTGGTGAATTAAGTATAGTATCGGAGTTAGATTTTTTAATATCAGAATATTTCTCGCTCATTAAAATATTAGGAACATTTTGCAGATTATTGAATTGATCAACACAAAACTCTTCATTTTTTAAGGCAGGTGCATGTTTATTGGTTGTTAAAATTTCATTTAGGGGACCTGCGATCGGTTTAAAAAAATAATTAAGACGGGTGCTTGCATCAAACTCGTCATCTTTCATTTGCTTTACTTTGCTTTTGATGACGTCCGCAGATTTCACCAACTGATTTGTAATGCTGTGCTCCATAGTACGACTTATGTGGAGACGTATGTAGAAATGATTAACTTACCAATAACATCACATTATATAATTACTCGAGTGTTATATAGTTGTGCAACGACTGTCTATATCTTCCTTTGTTTAGTTCGCAATCCTTGTTAATTGTTACGAAATCATAAGGCTTAATCCAAATATTTGAACATAGTTCTTTAAATTTAGACCATTCCATATCGGAACAGACATGCTCATCATAAATATGTTTAAGATTAGTACTATCTTGCTTGTAAATAATTAAGAAATTCGCATTATCACGTAACAGCTGCTTCGGGACTTTTGAGTATGTTTGTGATAAATAAAAACAATCTATTTCTTTATGCCTTCCCATCGTATAGTAGTTACGTATATTTGACTGCTTTTCACCAACAATATCATCAAAAATGATAACAGAATTTGGTAACGCATCATTAGGATGAATAACATCTTCATCAGAATGAAAAATAAAAAAATTTACTTCTGGAACACATTGTAACATTTGTTTTAAATACCAATATTTTGGTTGAAAACTAGTTTTGGAATATAAGTACACGTTTTTAAACTTTAAACCATTTTTATGAACTAACAGACTGATCATAGTATTTGTTTTACCACAATTAGAGGGACCACATATAATACATCGAATATTGTTAGGAAACAGGATACTATGTTTTATATGCGTGGCATTTTCTTTTATTGCAATGTCTTCTACTTCTAAAGATACTGATTGCTTTACCACCTTCATGTTGATAACTGTCACGAAAAGGTAATCGCTCTTGTATTTATATAAGTTTGCATTTCATTAGCTTTCTATGTTTGTGAATGCTTCTACCACTATAGGACCACTAGTTAGTTGGAAGATTGTGATGACAGGATTAGCCAGCAAAACTGCAAAGAAACAGTCTAACTGTCCAGGGTGCGCCGGACGTTTTTATAATCATAGGGATTGATTTGCTTACGCCACTCGGGGAGGCTCCTGTGTATTATGCACCCCATACATTTGTTTTTTCATATCATAAACTAGTATTATATACATTTATACGGTTGTGCTAATTCACATGTCTAATTACATGAGTAATTTTTGAATAATTCCTTACTACATGCAATAGCATTATTATGAAATAGCCAAAATGTCATCCTGTTATAATAACATAACAATGGAAAAAAATAAAACACGTATTCAACATAAATAATTTATTTTACATTTTAAAATAATTTAATTAGGTTATTACAATTTAAGTTCATAAATATAAATGAATACAATATCAAACTTAAATGTTTATGTAACTTATTAAGTATCGTTTAAATTTATTATAGATTTACACATTTTTGATAATCTGTTCCACATAACAATTATAACATTTGGTATACAGAACTGTAGTGACCCCAGGGCAAAGTTTCTATCTGATTTGAAAGTATTTGCCGTTTGTCATCATTTCTGTTTAGCACAAGTTTATTTAACTGTTGTGAATACAATTTGTGTTTGATTGATTTGATCATATTCATTTTACATGTCAAGTTTTTGTTATAATATAATGTTTCTGCATACTGTGATAATTTTAATCTTGATGTTACAGATTTGGATACTCCTTTAGCTTTCATTATTTTTGTTTTTACGGAATGTAAACAGTATAATTTAGCTCTTAAACCAATGAACTCTGTAATAACATCACCACCAAGTTCGTCTTTAAATAAGCCTGGTACCTTCGCATTAACATTAGGCATCGCATAAGGATTATCCTCAGAAAAATTACTAGTATCGTACTTAGCAATATCGTCTTTCATATCTGAGTAAAAATCATCAGTCTGTACTAAATAAAGAAGACTATCAGTATCTGTATAGCACAGTTTAATTTGATCACCATACTTCTTTTTCATAAAGTCGTAGTGAAATTGATACAAATGTTGTTTAGCATATTCCAATACAGTGAAACCGATGTATATTGGTCTATCAAGAACAATCTTTTCGCGGTTTAACTGGACAGCAATGAAATTTTCATTAAAAATGGAAATGCTTTTTAAATTCGGTTTCGCAATCAATTTTTCAGCACTCAGATGCTTATTTGTTCTGTTAGCATTATCATTCCAGTAACTTATCAATTTTACATCGACTTGCTTTCGTCTGTTTTCAATAGTTTTTCCAAATATAGCATTATTTAAAAGCTTGAAAAAATCTTTTTGGAATGCTGATGTTGACTGTTGACGTAACTGAGTATTTAAATCGATATAATTTTGTAAGAAATTATCTTGTCGAAAAATTAATACTCGATGTGTTTTCAACAGAACTAGCCCATTTTTTAAGCATTCTTTTAAATGAACATAATGTATAACATAATTGTTTTTATCATATAAGTTTGCTACGAGTTTTGGTGCTCTTCCTCCAGGAGGAATCAGTTTTTGAGCAGCAAAGGGCAAATCACTATGTGAATCATGCAAGTGATCAGGATAAGCTAAATCAACTTCCAAAATGTATCCGTAATAAGCATCATCTGATATGCTCATCACATTGAAACTGTTCATTTCATCCGCTGACATAAACTTGAAATCAGAAATGGGCATTTTTTTTGTCATTGCGTGACCATAAAGATTATTACAATCAAGATATATCAAATACTGTGACGGTTTTGTGTCATCATAAGCAGGTACATACTTATTATTGGCCTTAGCATGTCGTATTGCACATTGTGCTAAGCCCCCACGTATGCCTTTTTCCAACATTTCATAAATTTCCAAATCGTGAATCAATTCTAGTTCTACGCCAGTGTAAAGCAGCATAGCATCCCAACTCAAACTAGGTGATGTTATGTAATACGCACAGTCGAGATTATAATATTGTAAACACAATTTTCTAAAGTTTTCAAATACATCGCATAACAGCAACACATCACATTTCACGTATAAATCGGTATATTCTCCAAGTGACTGAATATTAAAACATTTCCATACAGTTTTTGCACGAGCATAGTCATCGTTGGAAATGTTGGTCATTTTCAAACTACTATAAAAATTTTCTTTCGATGGAAGCTGTGGTTCATCATACTTTGGCCAAGAATCCATGTATTCGTATGGATAAATGCCCTTTTTTCGCAATAAATCACATTTAAGTTTACTAACAAATTCTGATTTCAAATGTACAAAATCTTTGTCACCTAAATTATTACTCAACGTGTCCAGACTTGTACTTAAGAATTGAAATGAATCAATAAACTTTATCTGAATTGGGCGTGTACCATCACTTGTTTTAATCACTTTTGTGAAAGTTAGGTACGTCTCTTTAGTTTTTGGTATAACTGTAATTGCTCCTGCATTTTTAGCCAACTCAGTGATAAATATATGTGAATCATAACCAGACAGATTGTGAAATACAACAGGTATGAATGGGCACACTCTATGCATCAAATTACAGTGAGAGTGAGCTGGCCCTCTATACTCGCCAGTGATATGGTCATGGTCACGAACTTTATCAGCGAATAACATTTGTTTACAAATATGACATGTCTTAGCAAATTGATAACTATTTTCTTGTTCTTCAGTCAATGGGTTCATATCTTTTATAGTGCACAAGATCCTGTTAATGTATTTAACTTCATTCAATAAATATTTAATAAATACTTTAACACAATCTTTCCCTCTATAAGATACAAGTTTGTTCAAAGACTCATCGTGAGAACAACAAATATAATATGCAAAACATGAAGGTTCATGTACTTTATTTGTCTCAGTATTTTTTGTTTTAATTTCATTATAATCCATCAATAAGCACTCAAAATCAGCATAAATCACAAAATTAATTTTTTGTTGTCTTTCATAGTGCATAAATTTGAGAAATTTATTTTTATCTGGTAAAATTGTTAAAACATTAGAGCAATCATGTAAATTACGTTTGGTTTCATTTGCGAAAAATTGTAAACATGTATCACATAAATACATTTTATTATTGTTCCGTGATACTTGCCTACGAACTAATCGTACCAAGTCTTTGATCAAACAATAGTGGGCCGTACCATTTCTTTCAAAATATAGTAAATTAAAATGGTTTGGCTTCTTGCAAAGTGTTTTATATAGAGGACCTGTCACAACATGTCTATCGTCCAAACCATATACATTTACACTTATATGACAATTATTTCTTTCAAATAATGATATATCTTTATATGTAGGTGGAAAAGATAACCCACTTGTTTTTAAAACCATTGAGTAATGCGGATACGATGTAGTTCTGCATACACTTTTTTTGGCAGGAAACATGCCCGCAACAATACTCCATAAAAAACAGTTATCATCAGAGTTTTTCACATTTAAGCAACTTTTAGTATTCTTTATGATTGGAGGTAATTCAATATAACTTCCACCTCTCATAGGAGAATATTTATTGATATTTATCTCTAAGTGGCTTATCGAAAGAAAAGACCACCCAGACCCACATTGTGTAAACTCTGTCAATTTCTGTTTAAATTTCTCTATAATATTTATAAACAGTTCATCAAAGTTTGTACTGTGGTAAATAACTTCGTATTTAGTATTAAATGATTTCAATTGTTGCTCATTTGATTTAAACAGTACAAAATAAGCAAACAATTCACAATTCATTTTAATACAATGGTTTTTCATTAAAGATTCATTGATCAGTTTTGTAATGACTCGTTTATTATCCTGCAGGAACGCCTCAGCTGAGAGGTACTCGACTTCCTGCGAGGCATTCAAACGATATGTCATTATTCGATTCTTGAATGCAGTAGCAACTATATCAATATTTTCATAGCCAGACTTGAGCAAGCAATTTGATTTGTGCATATTAGTTCTGATATGATATCGATAATAATTACTCGGTAATTCAATATTACATTGTTTACAGTGTGCGACTCCATTTGAAATTGGGACTGAAAAAAAAACAAAAATAATAATGATACAATAGAACATTTTATTAGCTAATAGGAACCCTATTTTCTATGATTACTAATTCTATGATTATAAGGATACTACTAACAATATTAATAATGGAATAAGTGATTAAACATTGATTAACATAAGTATTATGTTATAGGTATACTATAGGTATTGATAATAATCAATAATACTGACTAATGAATGTAGGTGGGCACTTTTTAAAATCTTTGCGTGTAGCAGCTACGAGCTCTCCTAATACTCTCCACGTGTCGCTCCCATCATCTACCTGATTTTTTATAGTTATAATTGAGTGCCGCCACCTATTCACCGGCAAAATGTTCTCGATTTCGTTAGTTTTGTAAATTTTAACCTCCACATAATGTGAACCGCTTTTAGTTTCATTACTCTGGCGTGAATAACCGTTCGCCAGCCTTCTCGTGAAATAAGAATACACAGGAGCCGCCTTTTTACCTTTCTTAACTGATTCAGGCGTCACCTGCTCCTCCTCACTGTCCGAGCCGAACAAGTCGTGAGCACTGGGCTTGTTGATAGTTACCGGGCTGATTTTCAGCTTTTTGGCCTTCTTGGACGGCCCCGGTTCAGGTACCGCAGCTGATGATCGCTTCTTCGGCTTATCCACTTTTTGAATTTCTACGTCTGAGCAGCCACCACTAGCAGATTCATCTTCTGACGGGAACAGGGTATCCGCGGTAGTGTTGCACGGTTGCTTGGACCTGTCAAAAAATAATTGATTAGTATGGTACCTGAGCATACATATTTAAAACTATTGGAATAGTGAAATAAGTATTGAAAGATTTGATTCAAGTTTATTCTATGAGTAAATGAATTGAGTAATGATTGAATTAAGTATCAATTTAATGATTACCATTGAATTATATAAATTCGACGATTGTCTGAATCTAGCGAATGAACGTGTGAATCGAAATTGAATTGAATCGTGATTCGATCGATTACTCTAAATGTTAGGGTAGGTAGGTAGGTAGGTACTTACATTTTTATTTGATTGTCAGCTCGCTCGGTAATCACTGTTGATGAAGAGGCGTTGCGTATCGTCCAGGAAAGTGGTATGTGGTTTGATCAAGAAATAGGGAGCTTTTATAGTATCCTATTCATGTGACTCTTGCCCATTTTTGGTGAACACAGATACACACTAAGAAAAATGCTTACTGGGATACTGCACACAATCAATTAAACGTTATCAACTTACAAACCTCTACAGTTTAATTCATCTTAGTAAGAATAATACAATCTCATTACCATGACTTTGCTTGCTTGTTTTACTTACATCGAAAGTAATAAATGTATCAACAGACAGACAAATACTGTTTATAGGTTTGATATTTCGATGACCTCGGTGGCTCAGTGAGCGGATCACTCAACCATGGCCCGCAGCGGGAATTGAACCCGTACCTCTTGCATCTCAGCCGGCTATTTACTCACCACACCATAGAGAACATCTCACTATTATAAAATTAAACTTTCTTAGTGGAGCATACCTATTTATTTAGATAGTAACTTATAAACCTCTGCAGTTTAATTCGTCTTAGTAAGAATAATACAATCTTATTACCATGACTTTCCTTGCTGGTTTTACTTACATCGAAAGTAATAAATGTATCAACAGACAGACAAATACTGCTTATAGGTTTGATATTTCGATGACCTCGGTGGCTCAGTGAGCGAATCACTCAACCATGGCCCGCAGCGGGAATTGAACCCGCACCTCTTGCATCTCAGCCGGCTATTTACTCACCACACCATAGAGAACATCTCACTATTAAAACATTAAACTTTCTTACTGAGGCCTACGTATTGATTTAGGTAGGTATTTGATTAATTGGGCCACAGCCCATGCTTTCGATGAAATTTGTAATAGATAGTTATAAACGGATGCACTTAAATAATGCACTATGTCTCTAGGTAGGTACTGAGAGTGAGGCACGTGCTTGTATGTCAGGAATGTGGTAAGGCGGTGTAGTATGTCAATGTTACTTTTATGGTAGGGAAGTGTGTACCTACCTAGTTCAGCATTAACATGCATTTTTAAATTGTTATATCATTTCAAACCTTATGCTGAAGAATTAGACAACTTCTAAAAAAGTATAAATTAAGAAATAAAAATATTCTACGTTCACTTTGCGTTTGGAAAGCCTGCATCTCCGTCCTCTCCAAATAAATTAACTGAAAGACATGTCGGTAAGTACTATGTACCTATTAAATAAATTATTTTAATATGTAGGCTAATCAGTCGAATCGATTGTGTGAATGCCATTTCGTAATTTTGTTATGTGCCTACCTACCTATATTCATAAGTAAAAGATATTATTTTTTGTTTCAGGATTCTGAAGACTTATTCAACTTTGTTGTCGACGACTCTGCTATTAACAGGAATGCAGAAGAACAGCGTAAGAGAGTTATTAATGAGGGCCCCATTACCACAAACTATTCATTTGTGAAGAAACCCGCATATGGATACAAAATCATACGTATTGAAATTCATGATGCAAGAAATTTTGAAAACACAGAAGATACCTTTTGTAAATGCAAAGCTGAGTTATGCGCTCAACACGTCGTCAGAGGTGTACTATTCGATGAAATTTATACCAGCACAAGGGAAATTATTTCAAAAATACAGCATTCAATATCAAATAATGCCTATTCATCTAGTGTGTGAGATATTTTATAAATAATATCTTCCTAAGTATGTACATTTAATCAATAGTTAGACATAATTTAAATGATTGTTTGAATTGATCTTCAATAATGATGTCTCTATACACTTCTACTTAAATTTAATTTCTAGATGTATCTTTAATTTCTGTGTCTAGGCATCTATGTAAATTTCATCAGAAAAATAAATGATTATGATTATGAACTTCGAATAAAGTAAGCTATCTAAAATTTAAACATAACTTGGTGTTTCATTTCAATACTAAATACTCCAAGTAGGTAGTAATGTGTGTAAGGTAGTATGTAAAACACTAGTGAATCGATATATAATTCATTGGTAAAGTGAATTTTGATTCTATTTCAAAAAAGAGTATACTACCAAAATTTTAATTGATGAGTAAATCGTTATTATAATAAGATGTATATTCAATGGAATAATTGAATATATATATATATCAATATTCAATGGAATAATTGAATATACCAATATTCATGGAATAATTAAGAATTCTTATAATTCATTAGTAAAGTGAATTTTGATTCTATTTCAAAAAAGAGTATACTACCAAAATTTTAATTGATGAGTAAATCGTTATTATAATAAGATGTATATTCAATGGAATAATTGAATATACCAATATTCAATAGAATAATTGAATATACCAATATTCGATGGAATAATTGAATATACCAATATTCATGGAATAATTAAGAATTCTGGCAAAAGGTCCATTCACGAGTGAAGTGAATGACCTTGTGCCAGAATTCTTAATTATTACCTACTTATAAAGTTTTGGTATCTGGATTTCGGTGGGTCCTTCTTATTTTTGGAGCACATCACAGATAGATGACCTTTGACACTGCACTTGTCACATATATAAGACTTATATCTACACTTGTTAGGCGCGTGGCGACTCTTCCCACAGCGCCAGCAAGCACCACTAGCCTCGCGCGCTGCCGGCGGCCCTTGCGCCACCCGATGTAGCGCCGCGGCGGCGCCCTGCCCGAGTCCCGAGATGCCGGCGATCGCCGACGGCGCGGCGCCGGCCACGGCCTCCGCCGCGTGCCGCTCCACCGCCTCCAGCGCGAGCGCCAACTCCACAGCTTTCTTGTAGTCGAGCGACGGCTCAGCAAACAGGCGCGAGCGCATGTCTTCACTACGCAGCCCAGAGACCAGCTGATCGCGGAGGTTCACCTCCAGCGTGGCCTCGAAGTTGCAATACGTTGCGAGATGCTTTAGCTTCTGTAGAAAAATGCCAACAGACTCGCCCTCCGCCTGACGTCGCTGACGAAACATATGTCTTTCTGCAATCTCCGATCGCTTGGGTTCTAGGTGGCCAGCCTCGAGTTCGATGAGCTGATCGAAGGTTTTATCTTCCGGATGTTGAGGAGCACACAAGTCACACATCAACTGGTATGTCCGCGCTCCCACGTGTCCACAAGATGAATTGTCGCACTAAACGAACGTACGAAGACCAGTTCTTGCCTTCCTCCAGCTCAAACTCGGGTAATTTGCCAAGAGGCATGATTAAATCCCATCCTCGTCGCCAATGTAATGTTGGAGATGCTGAATGAAAACACAATTATACGAGACTGACTTTATTGGTGATTGACGGTATGCAGAACAAAAACATATTTGTGTCTACCCACAAAATACACTACAATTACTTTATGAATTGTATTACTAGGGTTTATTGATGTTTAAGTATTAGAAAGTAGGTTTATTGAAATACCTTGCGTTTGTCTAAGATTAGTTATATTTATTTATTTATATACATGTGTCTTGAATTTAAATATCTCCCTCTACCAAATATGCAGTACCTAAAATAACTGTTAATCCGCATTACACAAAGATTAACTAGAAGAGAATTATATCTAGCATTAAGTTCGCCTAAGATTATTTTGTATTTTTTGTCCAATAAAGAATTTTTTATGAATATAACCTTAATATTATACCCTATAAACCGTGCAAGGTGCAAGGTACATTCGTCGATATTACACGTAAGTTGAAATATGCATTTGTAATGGGATCTTTAGATAGTCTCTTTTTTTTAGGTATCATGTAAATTATTGTATACGTTCTCCTTTAGAATTGCAAGAGCTGGGCCACGTCATAGATTATGCGCCGGCGCATAGTTTATATTTAATGTATCTTAAAGAAATTGTGCATTTTTTTTCAAACTTTCACTAAACACACGGTTGCATTTGATTAAATAAAAAAGATAAAATTAACCCAAAAAATAAAGGAGCAGACTTAAAATAACAGGCGAATAAAATATTCATTAATTATTTTCCAAAAGCACAACTCACCGTGACAAACGCACTTTAAAATTGCAAAAACACGTGTAATTTTGGTTTAATTATGAGGGGAAATGAAGTCGTCTCAATTATTAAAGAAGGGTCGTTTTACGAAGTGAGGGAATTTGAGTGCTTTTAGTGTTCACCCGACTACGGCAAAGCCAAAAGAAAGGGTTATAAATAAATAAATAATGCTGGATTTCACACAATACCATCCAGCCCTAAACTAAGCGCAAAGCCTAGGGGGAAACTATATCTGGCTGATAGAATACTTTTTTTGTACATACATATTTATATAGGTATATAGAGAAACAACCAGACCCGGAACAAACATCCTGTAGATCGGGCAAATATTTATTACGTCGTGGGAATCGTACCCGCAACCTCCTGCGTCTCAGCCGGCTATTCGCCCACTGCACCGCGGAGTTCGTCGGGGGTTGTTTTTAGTAATTGTTATTATAAATTCCCTTTACATCATTCAGGGATAATCAAAATCTATGGAGAAGGTCCAGCATCTATGTCCAGCAGTGGATGTCCTATGATGATGATGATATCGTTGACAAAACTTTAAAAATACATTTTGATTTTGGTAATGTTTCGATAATTGCCGTTACTTATAATCGTATTTAATTAAGTTTCAGCCGGCCATTATCTTTTTTGATGACTTCTGTCATTTTTTTTGATGTTTGGATGTTCTGCAAATAATATATTTAATGTAGGTTCCTCATATAGTGTCAAGACTATGTTGTTTGTGACTGTTAGTTGTTTTTTTTAATGATGGACACATCACACAGCGCTAGCCACAAACTAATCAAATCTACGTTTCGTGCTGTGTGAAATGTCCACCAATATTTATTTATTTATTTATTTATTATATGTATTCATAGTTTGATTTCAATTCCATACACTACTCAGACTCTTAAGGTAGGTATATGGACGCTATTTTGAAAGTTTGGTTGCTTGAAATATAGTTAATATAACATTATATTCATTCTTGGAGAGAAAACTTATAGTTAAAGTTTATATGGAGAAGAAGGTGCGAAAGCTAAAATTAATCTAAGAAAAAATTATTAATAATTAATTAATTTTTTAATCAAAACAATTACTTATTAATATTATAAAGTATCGTGTCAGAGCCGGGTGTAATGAGAGATAAGATGACGAGCTATTTGACCACAGACTTTACAAAATTTGTTCTAAACAACGCTCTACTAGCATTTCTCTTGTCTCATACTCCCAATAGGGTTGCCTCTTTCTTAATAATTTAGTTTCATTACGTCATAGCTTTGAACAAAAAACATATTGAGTTCGGTCCATCATTTCTCATAATATTTCTCATATTAATTACTGATTAAAACGGGTATTTGTTTGTATTTGATAGATGTTGAGTCAACCCGTGACCACGCCTGTTGCAACACAGGCGAAACATCGGGATAACAAATAAAAAAGGTACATACGCGATAAATACCCGTTTTAATCAATAATTAAGCATAAACATATAATATATTCCGGAAATCTTACATCCAAAGTTTCGAACAGAATAATTAAGTTTATGAAATTTGGCCTATCTGTTTAATGAAGTCCCGGACAAACACACAGACAAGCATGCAAAAATTAATACCTCTTTTTGCGTAGTATTGAAAGCAAAAGAAAACAAAATCCAAGCAAAAATATCTTTCTAATTGTATTGATATGATTGTAGTCTCTTTTTTAAGCAAGATACTCTTCAACCCAAGTCCTACTCCGCTACTTCAAGGAGTTGGTATGGCTGGAGTCAGGTTAGAAGGGGGTAATGCACAATAAACCCCTACGCGGGACGTCAGTGCAGATCTTATTCCCCCCACCCTGGAATTAGAATTAGGTAAGATACTGTCCTGCCACGCAGTGAAGTCTAACGCAGGAACGTGTATCACTAGAATTATCATCATCATCCACAGACCGACTTCACCCACTGCTGGGTAAATGCCTCCCCAAGTTTGTGCCATCCGCCACGATTGTCTATGGCCACGATCCTGCACTAGTCTCACCCATCGACGGCCCGCGACTTTAACGATGTTGTCCACCCATCTCGCTGCCGGACGCCCTACCCTTCTATATGACCATTCGAGTTCCATAACTCGATTCCCAACGTCATGAATCTTCGTTCATCTCGAATACGTTTAAGTAATTTTAATTGTATTATATTTTTTGTAAAATAAAACAAAATGTTCCCAGCCCTAAGTATTTCCCAAGGCAGTATGTTGACGTGTCTTTAAAACTGTGTAAATACGCACGTCTCCTGTTACGGGATCGATTTTAAAACAATATTCGACTGCCCTACAGGCGCCTGCCGGCAAACACTACAAAAAATATAAGAGATATCAGTAAAAAACTAACTGGACAAGTGAGAGTTTGATTCATGTTAAAGAGGTTCCAAACAAAAAAGTGTTTAAATAGCCAAAAATAATATTTAACTTTTTGGCAGAGTATCTACAGTATTTAATGATATACGAATTGCGAGTTTGCTATTTTCTGGCTATTGGACGCACTTTAAAATGACGTATTTACCGTTGAAAGCATAAAGTAAGTGACAAAAAACTATAGTAGATTATCCATTTAAAGAATCATTAATAAACAGATTACATTCGCCTAATACCTACCACTTATTTTACTAGAATGAGACTTAAGTAGGAACTATTAGAGTTGCCTAAGCGCTGCTTATCAGTTATGAAGCCCAAAATATTGAGGGTTCAATCCAATCATTTCCCACACGGACCCCTAAAAGCTTCCAAGAACGAGCTCTCCAAACATCATCAACAAGAACGTCAAACAACTGATGATGGCTCAAAACTGTTTTCAAATCAATTATGGAATGAACAAAAAATACTCCAATAATTTTAGTGATGTGGAGCTACCCTTTGTCTTTGACAGTTTATAATGTTGATTCCTAAATTAAATATCCCGAATAGTAAAAATTACCTATAAAAGTAAATACATATAATAAATATTGCTGGACATTTCACACAGCGTTATCTACTCCCAAACTAAGCGGAGCTTGTACTATGGGACCAGATAACTGATAGAATACATAAATACACTTTTACTGATAATTTATAGAGAAACAACCAACCCGGAACAAATATCTGTAGATCATGCAAACATTTGTTCCGCGGCGGGAATCGTACCCGCTACCTCCTGCGTCTCAGCCGGCTATACGCCCACTGCACCACGGTGGTCATCAAGGGCAAAGGCTTTCGTTTATTTGTAGAAAATATAAGTATACTATACACATTTCTACGCTCGCTGTGGGTGCCTTTGGGTTGGTAGGTAGTGGTTGATATATAGTCTATCTTTAGCAGTGGACGTCTTGTGACTAATATTGTGAGCATGATGATAAAAAATACAAAATAAATATTAAAAGTATATCTGTTGAAAGCAATCAGCTAATCTAGAGTCATATCACCAGCAGAGAATTTATTGAATGGTGATACATAACGATAAAGTAAGTTGGAATCGATTCGACATGGTGTTGTAACATGAAAGTAAGCTACGTGTAGCGCTGTAATGTGTCACACCAATTATTATCGAGTAACGGAGGTGCAAACAATACCATCAGCCAATTTATTAATTGCACGAAACAAGGAGCGAAAGGAACACACTCAACTCATTACGACATTCCCGCTCGGCCAATTATTGTGTTAAATTGTCCGCTGATTGGATATCTCAGTTCACCATAATTGGGATAATTAAACGACGTCTTTATGGTTCGTTTGACACAATCATCGAACCAGTATCATTCTTCGGCAGCATTCGTACGACTTCGTAAATAATACGCGATTACGCTATTACGCGGACAGGTGGGCTCACAAAAACGTCGGTTCGATCGTCGCGAGAAAAACAATCAAAAGGCGCCGCGCTTTGTCGCCGGATCGGACGAGCCGCGCTTTGATCCTGCTACAATTACCCACCCTCCCCTCCCCCGTGCACTCCCCCCCACCCCGCGAGGAAACTCATTTTCCAACGCCGACTCAACCTGCACACTTATTAGGCCGTGACAAACTATGCCTTTCCCCCCTGAATGGACTTCCCACGCAAGGAATAGAGCTGTGTTTTGATTGCGTCGACATTTTCTGTGCTTTGGTACCTTACGCGTTGACAAGGTTAAATTTTTCAAGTAATTCGCACTCTAGACGCTTACTCAAATCTGTTAAGGTTTAGAATCGAGTGGCTGAAGCTTTGATGTTGAAAACAGGTATTGCGATATGATTTCTCGCGGCGCGAATCGGCCGTCAATCATCTTCGCGATACCACTGACAAAGGAAAAATCCTTTTGCGACACGCGAAATAACTCGAATGATCAAAGCGGTGTTACCTCAGTCACCGTAAATAAACTCCTGTTGAGTTAATTTTGTTCGTAAGTGAATTTATGGCATCGATCGATTCCCTATTATGGGAGCATTCGACTTGCAAATCTGTGAAGGTGTTCAGGTAAAAACTGAACTTTTTCTTCATTTGAGTAATGTGATCTATAAATGGGCAGTGAATCTATAAAGGAATGCCTATTTGTTATCTGTAAAAAGAAATGCTTATATTTAGTGCAGGTTTGCAAAACAGTTAACACTTAAATTCGTTTTATTAAGAGCTTTATTATGAAACTTTCATTGTCAAAAGAAATATTATTTGGAAGATAAAGCGCATCTATGATAGCACCTATTACTACAATAGTGAATGCGCCGTGTTTTCCAGTTAATTAATATGAAGTGTGCCAGACTGAACGCTCTATTTATTGCCTCATTTGCCCACGAAGTGCCACAACCGTCTCCAGAAACTGCACAGAGGGTTTACAAAGGGGGCTGTTTTTTGTAATGAGATGCAACGCGGAATGAGCAGCAACGCATTGTTCTAAACAAACAGCTAATTGATGAAACGGGCGGAAGCGCCGAGTGTCACCGAGTGCACTCACAATGCGGCCCAAATGAGCATATAATGGCCGCGGTGATTTCTCACATCAATGAAATAAAGTAAACTGCTTTTGTGCAGGAAACGGGAACAATATTGCGCGGTGTCAAACGGTGCCGATTTGTATGAAGCGCTTCAGCGAATTGTGATCGTGTGCGGAGCTAGGGTTTGCTTTTGGGGGTAGTTTTATAATAAAATTTTTTCAAGTTTTTGCGATCATAATTACTGATTTAAACTGGCATATGTCTTTTTTTAAATTTTTTAAATAAACTTTTTTTAATGTACTTTTTTAATTTGTTTAGACTGCCCGCGACCACGGCTGTTGCAACACAATCGAAACGTCGAGATATCAGTTAAAAAAGGTGTGACGGCTGTGGCAGGCGTGGTCACGGGTTGACTTCCTGACCCAGTCAACCCGCGACCATGCCTGTTGCAACACAGCCGAAACGTCGGAATAACAAATTAAAAAGGTACATACGCGATAAATACCAGTTTTAATCAATAATGAATTGTTGAAATACTGCATAGTGTATAACTTTAGTAAACAATATACTAATCTTGTAGTATAGCTCAATCATTATAACAACATTTATGTAGTAATTTTTGGGCGCTGTTTGTCTTTTGTAGTTAAAACTTATTGCACTTTGCACTTTCTATGTAAATGTTTATGCCAAAATAAAATAAATCCCCGTTTAAATCAGTAATTAGTTTTAAAATAACTATTTTGTTTAAATTAGTTTACATTGAAGTATAACTAAGCTGAAGTACTACTATTATAATGAAACATCTGATTTTTAGCCTAGTTTTAAAAACCTAAGGGGTTTGAAGGGGCCATTTTGGATGTTCCATTTTCCATTTCAGTTCATCGAGCATATCTCTTTTGCCCTAGATAAGTTCTCAAGATGATTCAGGTATGAATAAATGTTAGGTACCAATCTAAAATGTATGCACACTTTACGAATATTATTCGTAAAGTGTGCATATAGAGTAAACCAATATGATCTGGTTACAAAGCTGGGAATGAAACATATTGTGATGATTAAAAAACTATTAGAAAAAGACTAGGTAAAAATAATTAAGGTAGTTACCTCTTTTTCCCCCTTGATTACGACCACGTCTGATTTCCAAATTGGTAGGTGAAATTAGTAGGAGTAATTCCCGCGTGGTCTTTTGTGTGCTGATGCACGCTGAGGGTTATCACGTTTCGCAAGTCGACAATCGCGAGGACGCATTGATGTAGAAAGCAGATTGATGCCGATTTACACCGACTTTTACCTGCTATTAATGGGGAATATAGAACGGGGGGTGATTTGGCCTCCTCGTATCGCAAACTGTTATTGGAACTGAATTCCTAAACGTTTGTGTAACTAGGTATCAAAAAGATTTTTAAAACCGACTTTCTACTACGAAAGATATAAGAAAAATATCTGGACGTAGTTCATGTTCTAAATTTAAATGCTTTAGCGCTATTTCGATGAATAGATAATTATGTAATTAGCATAATTCATACTTCAGTACACTTTCGATTGCATCATCTACAAAAGAGGGTATTCTGATATTTTCCAAAAAAAATGTGTCTGTTCTTAGACGTGCGCAAAGAAAGAAAGAATCCTTTTTATGGATGATATTGTTACGCCGAGACTGTCACAGAATAAGTAAAAGGTAGTTGGCATTTCTCGATGGCTCTCGGCTTACCTACTGTGTCACAGAATAGGTAATACTTGGTATGGAATATACCTACATGCTACGTTTTTATCTGCAGTGGCACAGGAATAGTTATTCGGTCGAAATACCTACCCTTTCCTGGAACAATCGAGAACGTTCGAGTGTTATGAACTGTGCGCGGTATAAATAGGCCAGAGAGACGGCCGGAAAAGTCAGGTTTTGGCTATACGTGCGAACATTTCGGTGATTTTTAGTGGTTTATTGTGCAACTGTAGCGTGAATTAGTGTGTTGTGATTACTTGTGATTAAGATCGTGTATTTATCGTTTTAGTGTTGAATAAAAGTGTTATTTTGGTTAGATTCATTTTCATTATTTTATCCCGAACCCTCAGCTCGTAACAATATTATGATCATGATGAAATGCTGATAGCCTGACTTCTATGTAAATAAGGTCCTGTATGCGAGTGAATGGATGAATGGATTCCATTGGAATCTCAGGTTTTGTGGTCATATTTCATCAGTATTTGGACGTCTGCATTGGAATGGTGATTGTGAGGCGCGGCTTTTAATTTCATTATGGGTTTGAATGGTCAACATTTATATCGATTACGGATTCTAAAGGTTTCGCTTTTTACAAAAGCGATTAGATTTCAAAAGGAAATCTGAAACTGCAGTGCCTACTTAAAGAGTAAAAAATCTTATGATTCAAGCTTTAGTAAACTAAGGGATACATGCGCAACGATGCCTAATAAATATATAAATAATGCTGATCATTTCACACAGCACTATCTAGCCCCAAACGATCTCAAGCTTGTATTATGGAAACAAGGTATAATACTTATTATATACAGTTATAGTTTTGTAAATACATTAATACTTTTTTTTTCAACCTATATCATCCCACTGCTGGGCAAAGGTCTCCCCCACTGTCTTCCGCGACTTTCGCTCGCGTGCCAAATCCCACCAATCTGTTTCGAATGCATCGAGATCGTCACGCCAGCGTCTACTAGGCCTTCCTCGGCGCCGTCGCCCGTCTTCAGGCACCCACTGCATGACGATCGTTGCCCATCTGTCCGGGTGCATTCGTCTTACATGGCCCGCCCAATCCCATCTTAGCCTGGCAGCCTTATTTCCTGCATCAGCAATGCCGGTCTTTAAACGCAGCGTGGTGTTACGGATTTTGTCAATCCTCTTTACTCCTACACGCTGCGCTCCATTGCTCTTTGGCAAACCATTAATACTTATACTATATAAAAAAACACCCAGACCCGGAACAAATATCTGTAGATTATACAAACATTTGTTCTGCGACGGGAATCGAACCCGCTACCTCCTGCGTCTCAACCGGCTCTTCGCCCACATCGCCACGGAGGTTGTCATCGTGATCGTAATCGTATTTAGTGCCTAAATATGTTTAAGAAAGTTGTCAAATCATACAAAGACGTCAAATTTAAACGTGTCTAGTCGCTAAATACGTTTAGGGATCGTTATGTAAGCCGAGCTTAGAAAAGAAAACACTTTATTGTACACCACGTACTTACGGGATTAAGATATAGGCTACTTTTTACCTGACTGCGCAAAAGTAGAGTAATGTTTTTATTGACAAACTACCTCTAGATTACCTAGGTACTTAAAACAACGGAAGTTATTATAATTTTTTTAAATCTTTTTTTCGTTCTTTTGTTCATTTCTATCTCACATACATCAAGAACTGTCTGTAAATTCTAAACGTGAGATTGATTACCCGATCATGAATATTTGATGACGGCAAAAGATCCCATGGTATCATTACACATCATAATCTGCATGATCTAATAATCCTGTCGGTATCATGCACCAGTCGGCTATGAGTGCGGCACGTGCCGTCACAGAGTGGTACGTAGTTAGTATGCTGTCATCAGGGGCCTTTGTCCAAATAGGGGGTGTCAAGATGCTTAGTTGAAGTTGTTGAAAAGTTTGCTTAAATTAATATTATGAAAATACCCAATTTGAAGCTTTATATTCCTACTGATTCTTGTATTAAGAAAGTTTTAAGGAAACCTTACCTATAATAGTATTTTTCAAACTTTCACTGTACCTACATAGTTACTGATTTAAACGGGTATAAACGGTAATATGAGCGAGGACATTTCTAATTCTGAAGACCAAGTGACGGTAGTTGCTGCAGCTGCCATCACTTCTCGACGGTAGCTCCAAGTACTCCAGTCTGTCTGCGACCACGGTTGTTGCAATACAGTCCAAACGTCGGGATAACAAATAAAAAAGGTGCATACGCGATAAATACCCATTTAAATCAGTAATTACAAAGTACAACACACGACGGGGTGCGTGAGTAAAAAAAATCGGGATGGATTTGCGATACTACTACCGTAATTTTACTATAAACGTCTCTCGTGGTCTGTCATCTGACAATACTTTTCATTCAGCAGCTTTTTTATTCCGCTTAGCTAACCTGTAAGAGCATCACACTCAATATCCACACGATGATGTACTCGCGTAACACTTTTCGTTGCGGAATTATATCTAATTCCTTGGTCGCGCAGAGTGAATTTCAAGCCTTCTCAATGACGCGGCCAAAGATGTAATTGCACTAGCAGGTAACGTACACGGGTCTATTTTCAGAATATAGGTACATTACACAACACAACTCTTGAGTTACAAAATATTCAAATTTTTGGTCACAACAAAAGCGTATGATCGCTAACTCTAGCGAGACCTTAGTGTAAAAGCCTTTTTAAAAACGTTTCACTGATTGATTATCAGATTAGAGGGATGGACTGGTGGAAGAAGTCTAGTTTACCTATGTTAAAATCATTATTTCCCGGGTAAAATTTGTCAAAATATAAGAAAGAAAGAAGAAAGAAAGAAAGAAAATACATTTATTTGAACCCACATGATATCACACACAATAACAACAAAGGAAAAGACATAAAAACACAGTAAAAATAAGTTTCACACTGACAGAAAATGATGGTGTTGCGTGGGGACAAAATGGTCCCTGTCTCAGCATAAGCTGTTTCGTACCACGGTGGATACGATGCAGCGCTGGTTTTCTGGTTTTATAACGGGGGACTTCGGGCAGTATAAAACTCTACCACAATTGTAGGGTTGGTAAGCTCATGTAAACTTTCTAGGTTAGTCATTCACTCTCAGTAAACTTGCGAAGTTAATTATAGCTAAAGTCGAAACTCAGCATTTGTACGACCTCAGTAACGTCCATTTATCTCAGTCTAATAGAGTACTGGCTCATACGAACTTAGAGGATTCAGTGAGCCTTTAAAAGGCAGAAACACAGCTAATTTGAATCACCTCATTAAATAAATGTATTTTCTTTCTTTTCTTTCTGTTAACGTCTATTTACCTAAGCCTAGTATTGGAGTAATTTCACAAGGATCATTTTCTCGATTCTCCCTATGAAATGGAATCACCCCACGGGTGGGGTGATTGTCGAATTAGCGTCCTGGATCAAAGGATTTGAATCGACGCTTTTTGATAATGTGATAAGTTTCGCGGACAATTACCTAGGGATGGGGTCATAGTGCCAGCGAGATATTTGGGTAATCGATTAAATGAATATGCTCATCGTCATCATCTCTCCATCAAAATAAATAAGTAAAATACGGCAGTGTATACCTAATTTATAAATACAATATAAATTTAAATTAAAATATAAATTGAATTTCATATTTTATTTTATTTTGGCTTACAGAAATCCGTTTACTCTCTTAGTTAATTCATCGAGCGAAGCGAGATCTTCAAATCAACTTGGGCAAATCGGCGTTGTATATTTGTATGTAAAGGTTGTCTGGTAGAGATCGCTATTTAGCGATAAGACCGCCAATTGTATCCATAGAATTACGTAGTTGTTTTTTATATATATTTGTTTCGTGGTGTAAAGTATTATCTAATCTAATCTATGTTTGTTTGATCATCATGAAATTTGGGATATAGGTAGGTAGTGATGGCACAATTTTGCTGTGACTCAATGAGCTAAAAATGGGGTGGGATTGTTGAGATATTATGGTTCAAGAGGGGTAAATAAAAACCAAAATGGAACTATCTAGTCAAATGGTACGTCCAATAAAAGGTATTTGTGAGTACATTTCGACCCCGTTTCTATTTTTAATGCACGAAAACGCACGAGTTTCTTTTTAATAACGAAAAACGTACGGTTTATCAAGATGCTCCGTCTAAAACGAACGTTACTTTTTTAAATCTTAGCAAAAAGGTTTTATGTCAGAAAAGTGCTCAACATTTTATGAATAAAATTAACTTAGGGAGATACAATATAAAAAATAAACATTTAATTCTTTTTTAAATTAATTTTGACAATAAATTACAACCATTTATCTGTAACAAAAAGAAAAAAATATTAATTTACTTTATTAGTAATACTGGCTGTTCTTGTGCCTTTGCTTAAAAAAAAGTGATGATGCGCGCGCATCGCTAATTTGTGAACAAGTAAAAAATATTCCACACGCTTTTTCTTTCCGAGAAAGTCCGAGTTTCATTTATTTCCTCGCAAATATATTATAAAACGTCGTATGACATACGTGTGCTTTGATAATTACTGCCTCTGCTTTCTTGTAGTCCTCGCCTACGGCTCGGGCTAGCAATATCGCCTCGGCTGTAATTTTCAACTTACCGCACTTATATCATAATGTACGATTACGTTTACAGTTTACAGTTACCATAATAATTGTCGTAGAACTTTTAAAGTCGGTAAGAAATTACTGAAATTACTTGAAAATATTTACTGATTAAAATGTCTGCAACCCCACTATCCTGTCATTACAGCATTTACAACTAACGAGGCAGAAACCGTACTTAACTAAATGTAATAGAAGCACCTGCGATTGATAGAGGCCGGCCTCGGTAAGTCTGCATAATGAGATGTAGGTATGCGGGCCATAAGCTTGTTCCATCTCCAGGTAGGATAAAAAAAAGAAAAAGACATTAATTTTTTTATCTATTTATTTTTTCTTCATTTCCATCTAATATAAACTAATGCACTGAATATCACTGACCTTAAAGCAGATTAAATCTACATTAAGTAATGCTTAACGTTTAAATAAATAATCGGATGTTAATCTGATGACTTTTTGAATTGTAATAACTTCTGCCAACTAATCCTGTGCTTTTCCCTGTGATTGCTAAGATATATTTAAAAAACTGGACAAATAATTATAATTCAATTTTGATGTTAAGTTATTGTTAGCTATTTATTTAATTTATGAAGTACTAGCTGACTAGCTGAGCTAGATTTTCCATACCTTCTTCTGCGCAGTCGGATAAAAAGTATTCTATGTTTGAATCTCGATCATAATCTAAATAGATTATGATTATGAACATAACAAATTTCATAGAAATCGGGCCAGCCGTTCTTGAGTTATAAACGGTGTATGTAACTAGCCCGACTTTGTTTTATATCTTTAGATTATCATTTGTAAGGGAATCTCTGAGATGTTGTTATAAAATACTTTTTTAATTAAAAAACCAATACAAGAATAAATGCAAATATTAATTCAGTATTCAAGACAACAAAATCGTCACTCAGATCAAGTGTTCTACACGCTAACGCTAACAGTTTTGTTCTAACGCTAAGGTATCTAACGTTAGCGCTGGTTTTTATGACGCCTTCTATTTGGATGTTATTTCCAACAACAATTATTAAAATCTCCTATTCTAAGCGCTATGCAGATAAAGTGTGGAGAAATAACAATTTAATTGGGAAAACCTTTAATTATTTAATCTAGAACTACATTCATACGTGGCCAGTCTGACCCTCCCCCTAGTAAATAGGGTTAGAATAAAAGAAATTATAAAAAGTCTAGACCTTTATAGAACATGACATGCTTTGAAATAGTATTCTGATAAGTTCTGTGATTTTCTCTTTTGTAGTAAAAAAATCGCGGTAAATTTTTCCTACAGACTAAAATCCAGGTATCTTTAAGGTAAGAGTGAATATGTGTCTTCTAGATCATCGTGCTCCATCCTAGACCAAATCATCGCTTACCATCATACTCATATAATATTTGTAATATTATACACACAGGTTAGGTAGATAGATACATAAATGAAACACTGAAAAATGCAGCAGTAAAAACTGTGTCGCACTTTCCAGTGAAGGAGACACTGACCTTCAAGAGTAGGTATAGTGGTTTTCTAAACTTTCGCGATCATTGTACATAATTACTGATTAAAACGGGTATCGTATGTAACTTTTTATTTGTTATCCCGAGTTTCGACTCTGTTGCACAGCCGTGGTCACGGGCGGACCCAGGCCACCGTCGCCGTTAAATATTTAATACGAAAAGTAAGTGAAAAAGTAAACAAGGAAATTATTCTAAGACAATATCGTGGACATTGGCAGATTGATGACAACTTCTAGACTAATGTGCTTTATAGGGAACCTTTTTGGTAAATCTAGCCAAAAATTACGTAATAATGCATGTAATAATGAATTAAAACTCGCTTTTTGTAGGGCAACCCTCACAGCTTTCAATTTCAGCTCACCCTTTCTAACCTTCGTAGAAAGTATGACATAGGTTAATTTGGATTCCAAGAAAACTCCAAATTGGGGAAGAATCTCTTTATCAAAAGTTATTCCATTAAACATAATTAGGTATTTTCTTCTAAAAGTTCCTATAGAGTAGTGAAAATATAAAAATGTTAACACTAAAAACAGTTAGGGAATCAAATTGTTTTCACTTCACTTATAATTTAACGGAACACGGTCTTGTCAGCCCCGAGTATAAACATAAAAGGCTCTTTATTTAACAATTTAAAATTATTCTTCCTTTCACACGTCAGTAACCCGGATCGTTCCAATAACAGACCACGGTAATTACTCCCAACATTTTGACATTGAAAATTATTAATGTTTATTTGATTAAGGAAAAAAATACAAGTATTTTAAGGCGTTGAAGCGATCCGCTTACGCACAATGGGCTAAATAAACCGGGGTCTAAACGGAAGCTTCTTAAATTGTTTTCTAAAAACAGTTTGGTCGTTAGTATTTTGTGGAGTCACGGATGATGGGTGGACAAAGGGCCGGGACGAGCCGGGACAGGCCGCCGTGGCTACCGAATACCTCACGATTATTATTTCATTTAACACGTTGCCTGCCAAGCCAACTACGAGTTATACGAGTCGAAAATCTCGCACTCAGTCAGCTGCGAGTTTAATCGTAGTAAGTTTTAAGGTTTCATAGAAAGTTCGATACATTGACAATGGAAATAAAGTGAAGTAAATCATTACAATCTACATTATCATCATACCAGCCACAGGACGCCCACTGCTGAACATAGGCCTCCCCCATATATTTCTAGAGCGACCGATCTTGTGAGATCTGCCCCCAACATCTCCCAGCAACCTTTAAAAGGTCGTCTTTCTATCTAGTGAAGGGGCCATCCTACGCTGTGCTTTCCAGTGCGTGGTTTTCACTCGAGAACCTTTCAAGCTATGTGCCCTGCCCACTGCTACTTTAGCTTGTTAACCCTTTGTGCTATGTTGGTGATTTTGGTTCATCTACGAATCACCTCATTTCTGATTCGATCTCGTAGAGAAACACCAAGCATAGCCCTCTCCATAGTACACATACAATCTATATGTCGGCGCAAGACGATTAGAATTATGAATTATGAAAGCTTGTAAATTAAATCATTGAATATCAAATCAAATTACGAATTACGTTTCGGTTCTCAATGTAAGTTTCAGCTTTCTCCGTTGAAAGGAACGTAATTGTTTGTCGTTGTATTCAACGTTAATCAATTAAGTACTCATCATTGCTTTGAGATGATTTCTAGACCTGGAAATGAGTGCTAAATTAAAATCCTGATTTATAAAAGGTAAGCGATGGATCTCACGGGTGTTTGCATTAAGATAAACTTAAAGCAAACACTCGCTTGAAGCCTTGAACATCGCATTGATTTAAAAAAAAGATGGTTTACCAACGGATGTTGATTGCTTAAATTTAAAACAAAATTAATCTGTAAGTTCTAAATACGTTTAAAAATTGATTCATTAATTTATAGACTCAATTAGTAACTGTAACAATTTATTTGAAGTTTTGTGAGTAATAGTTTCTTAAATTGACTTAGTACCGTACGACGCCAGTTTTATGATAAAGGGGTTCTGAAAAAAAGCAACCTGGCGACGGACGGATGACACTTGGTTCGGGGGTGAGCCGTCGAGACAAGTGTCCTGTGAGTACCTACCACCTAATACTTTGTTTAAGAATTATCTGTTAAGTTAATTATTGTAAATATTAATAAAAGCTGTTTCATAATTTGCAATGAGTGTTTCTAATGGTGGAAATAGTGATGTCAGCTTGGCTGACGTCACTGTTCAAAAAAACCCTGTTGGTCAAGATATTCCGTTATCAGAAGTGGGATCCGAACCCTCTTCTGCTCGATCATCTGATTCAAACAAAGAAGATTTAAATGCTCCTATAAATGGCGTACCAACAGAGTTTTTCACACAGATGTTGCAAATGATGAAACACATGTCTGATCGTATCACGAAACAGCCTGAACCTAAGGTCAAAATTAATGACGTATTTTTACCGTCATATGATCCGGATGCTAATGTAGGAGTAAGAGAGTGGTGTCAGCATGTGACTACTGCCATGGAAACTTATAACTTGGCCGACTATGATGTTAGAATGAAAGCTGGAAGTTTGCTTAAGGGTCGTGCAAAGTTGTGGGTTGACAATTGGCTAGTAACAACCAACACGTGGCAGGAATTGCGCGATATTTTGATAACAACTTTTGAGCCAGAGAATAGATATTCCCGTGATGTTTTTCGCTTTCGAGAACATGTCTATGATAACACAAAGGATATTGCGCAGTTTTTGTCACAGGCTTGGGTATTATGGCGACGTTTAACTAAGGATAAACTATCAAATGATGACGCAGTCGAGGCAGTGATCGGTTGTATTGGGGATGAAAGATTGAGAATTGAGTTATTAAATGCCAGGGCTACATTGGTACCAGAACTTATTTCGGTCGCATCATCCATACGACGCTTTAAGCGTCCTTATCCTGGTACCTCAAGCGTACAACAAGGGCCGAGTAAGCGGCCTCGGTTTTCTGATAAATCCTCACTATTTTGCCAAACCTGTAAAAAATCTGGTCATGATTCACGCGAATGTCGTTACCGTGATAAAACCGAAAACCCTCAACCGCGTCAACAGGATAAAGCTGCATCTGAAAACGCTGGTAAACCAACGTGCACGTTCTGTTCAAGGGTAGGTCATACTTACGAGACGTGTTACAAGAGAGAGAGAGCTGTACTAACCAACGTAAATTGTTTAGGTTTACCAAAATTAAACTCTATGCCAGTGGTTGTTGGAGATTTAAAATTACTTGCAATATTCGATAGTGGAGCGGAATGTTCAGTGATACGTGAATCGGTTGCTGCAAAATTACCCGGAAAAAGAATACACGTGGTCAAATATTTAAAGGGGATTGGACAATTTACGGTGGTTTCTCTAACAACATTGACAACGGTATGTGTTATTGACAACATGCGAGTTGAACTTCAGTTCCACGTAGTCCCAGACTACGAGTTGTGTTCAGATATTCTGATAGGAATGAATCTTGTCGAAAACACAAACCTGAGTGTCATAGTAAACTCCCGGGGAGCAACATTGGTTCATCAGCCGGCGGTCTATCACATGCGATCACAAAGTGAAAAATTTGATAAGCTAGACTGCGATCTAACTAATGACGAGCAACTAAATGAATTAAAAATAATGTTAAACAAGTTTGATCATTTGTTTATATACGGCTACCCTCACACACGTGTCAACACGGGTGAGCTTGAAATACGGTTGAAAGATGATAGCAAATGTGTCGAACGTAGACCATACCGATTAAGTCCTGTTGAGCGCGAGAAGGTACGCGATATTGTTAGTGAGTTGCTCGAGCATAATATCATTCGCGAAAGTAAGTCGCCATTTTCCAGTCCAATAATATTGGTCAAAAAGAAAAATGGCAAAGATCGCATGTGCGTAGATTTCCGCGAACTAAATAGAAACACTCTCAGGGATCACTATCCGCTACCGATAATATCTGATCAGATAGATCAACTAGCTGGGGGCCTTTATTTCTCCACATTTGACATGGCAGCAGGGTTTCATCAAATTCCGATCGCAGAGGGCTCTATAGAAAAGACAGCGTTTGTGACTCCTGACGGATTGTATGAGTATGTAGCCATGCCATTTGGCCTTAGTAACGCGAGTTCAGTGTATCAGCGATGCATAAATAGGGCACTAGCTCATCTCCTGATCGATCAAGTCTGTCAAGTTTATGTTGATGATGTCTTGTCAAAATGTAGGGAATTCTCTGAGGGACTGTCTCATATTGAACGGATACTGATCTCTTTGCAGCAGGCAGGATTTTCGATCAACGTCGACAAAACTGCCTTCTTTAAACGCTCCATTGAGTATTTGGGTAATGTTATTTCGGACGGACAAGTTAGTCCAAGCCCAAGGAAAGTGGAGGCTTTAACGAAGGCACCGATTCCAAAGTCTGCCAAACAAGTAAGACAATTCAACGGCCTAGCCGGGTACTTCAGACGTTATATTCCCAATTTTTCGCGTGTTATGGTACCACTCTATGAACTAACTAAGAAAGATGCAAAATGGGAATGGAACGAAAGACACGATAAAGCCCGAAACAGTATTGTACAACACTTGTCTACTGCGCCTGCCCTTTCTCTATTTCAGGAAGACTCTCCAATTGAGCTCTACACTGACGCGAGCAGTCTCGGCTACGGAGCGGTACTTGTACAGACCATCGAGAACCGTCAGCATCCAGTCGCGTACATGAGCCAACGGGCTACTGACGCCGAGAGCCGTTACCATTCGTATGAGCTCGAAACATTAGCGGTGGTAAGGGCCGTGAAACACTTTCGGCATTATCTCTACGGCCGAAAATTCAAGGTAATAACTGACTGTAACGCCTTGAAGGCATCCAAGCACAAAAAGGATTTACTTCCTCGAATCCATCGGTGGTGGGCCTTTCTCCAGAATTACGACTTCGAAGTAGAGTATAGAAAAGGTGAGCGATTGCAGCACGCTGATTTCTTTAGTAGAAATCCAACTAATGAGAGTTTGGTCAATATCATGACTAAAGATCTTGAATGGCTACAAATCGAACAGCGACGTGACGATGTTCTTCGCCCACTGATAGACAGCATGTCCAGTAACAGCCCAGCTGCAGACTACGTCCTGGAAGATGGTGTACTCAAGAAGACGACCACTGGTTCCGCACTCGGTACATGTAAACTTACTGTAGTACCCAAGTCATTCCAGTGGAGCCTGATAAACTCATTCCATACGGCGCTCCAACATCCAGATTGGGAGAAAACTCTTCAAAAGTTGAGAGAAACATACTGGTTTGACAAAATGAACACAATCGTCAGAAGATTCGTCGATAACTGTATCGTCTGCAGAACCTCGAAGGGTCCGTCGGGACCTATTCAAGCGCAACTTCACCCTATTCAAAAACCCACCACGGCATTTCAAGTTATACACATGGATATTACGGGCAAGCTTGGTACACGAAACGCTGAAGGTCAAGATGAGTATGTTATTGTAATTATAGACGCATTCACAAAGTATATTCTACTTAACTACTCCAACGATAAAAGCCAAAGTAGCAGCCTCGCAGCACTGAAACGTGTGGTACACTTGTTTGGAACCCCAGTGCAAGTCGTTGTAGATGGAGGTCGAGAGTTTCTTGGTGAGTTTAAAGCCTACTGTGAGCGGTTTGGTATCAACATGCATTCAATAGCGCCAGGAGTAAGCCGAGCAAACGGACAAGTTGAGAGGGTCATGGCCACACTGAAAAACGCACTTACAATGATAAAGAATTATGACTCCGAAGATTGGCAGACAGCGTTAGAAGTTTTACAACTTGCGTTCAATTGCACTCCACACCGTGTAACGGGGGTCGCCCCACGTAGCCTCTTGACACGCCGGCAACAATGTGTACCGCCAGAGCTTCTAAGGCTGGTAAATATGGATGAAGATACTATTGATTTTGATTTGCTTAAACAGCGTGTGCATCAGAAAATGACTGCTGCGGCTGAATATGACAAACAACGATTTGATAAGAACAAATCAAAAATGCGTCCATTCCAAAGAGGAGACTATGTTCTTATTAAGAACAACCCTCGCAACCAAACGTCCCTGGACCTCAAGTACAGCGAACCGTACGAGATTCATAGAATACTAGACAACGATCGGTACATGGTAAAGCGTGTGACTGGCAGAGGGCGTCCACGTAAAGTTGCTCATGACCAACTACGTCGAGCTCCACAACCAGGTGACCAGGAAACCGTGTCGGCGGGCTTCGAAGAAGACACCCAGCTACAAACGTCGTCACAACCAAGCGTTTCATCCAATGAGTCGCTCCCGTCTACATGCCAAGCTGAGCCACTACCGTCTACATCACAAGCTACCCGCTTGTTGGGTGCCTCAACAAACTGGTTAGTGTTTTATTTTTAATGCAGAGACAAATCTTGTTGGTTAAACCAATCAAGTACTGAATAAGGCCATAATTTGATTTTAAATTATACTGGCTGTCTGTCTTGTCTGATATAGTGAAATAGACTAGATACCTAGAACTGATACCTAGACTGTATAAATCATTTATATTTCTGGTTTCCCATCCTGTTAGAAAATCATTTTCAGAGCCTCTGTGGACCACGGTCTTAAACTAAGGCCTAGGCTACAGCACCGTCCTTTCCAAATCCTTTAGAACCTCTGTGGACCACGGCGTACGTGACCGCTCAGCACCACAGCATCAATTACATGTGAGCTATCATAAAATTTGCAATTAATTTGCAATAATAATAAAAAAAAAATAACAGTTAATATGTTTTGGGCCACCTGTGGACCACGGCGTACAAGACCGCTTAGAACCACAGCCCTAATCAAACTCCATTTGTTTTTTTTTTTTAGAGCCTCTGGGGACCACGGTCAAAAATAAGACCTAGGCCTCAGCATCAACCTAGTTCCATGATCCTTTAGAGCCACTGTGGACCACGGCGTACAAGACCGCTCAGCGCCACAGCATCATCCCTGTCTACGAGAATCTTATCATGCAAGTATGCGTGGAGCATTTGCATTGACATAATGACTTAACGAGTTGTGTTAACATGCGTGGAGCATCTACACTATAAATAATAAGCTTCGCTCACTTCCCGATATTCAGCAATACTCCATACACATATAATAAACAACTTACTTTAACGTGTCTAGCAAGATAGTGTCATGGCACGATATGGCTGATAACTTGGTTGCTTGAATCAGTCAACAATTAAAAATCTCCTTCTTGGACGATGTTTCGTTCCTGAAGTAATATTTACTACTCATAACTGAGTTATCAGCTAGCGTACCTGTGAATGGATACCTAGCTCAGAGAATATATGTTTCTATTTCAGAACCGCGACTGGTGCAGAGCACGCACCGTCTCGCAGAATGGCCGTGTCGGCGCAAGACGATTAGAATTATGAATTATGAAAGCTTGTAAATTAAATCATTGAATATCAAATCAAATTACGAATTACGTTTCGGTTCTCAATGTAAGTTTCAGCTTTCTCCGTTGAAAGGAACGTAATTGTTTGTCGTTGTATTCAACGTTAATCAATTAAGTACTCATCATTGCTTTGAGATGATTTCTAGACCTGGAAATGAGTGCTAAATTAAAATCCTGATTTATAAAAGGTAAGCGATGGATCTCACGGGTGTTTGCATTAAGATAAACTTAAAGCAAACACTCGCTTGAAGCCTTGAACATCGCATTGATTTAAAAAAAAGATGGTTTACCAACGGATGTTGATTGCTTAAATTTAAAACAAAATTAATCTGTAAGTTCTAAATACGTTTAAAAATTGATTCATTAATTTATAGACTCAATTAGTAACTGTAACAATTTATTTGAAGTTTTGTGAGTAATAGTTTCTTAAATTGACTTAGTACCGTACGACGCCAGTTTTATGATAAAGGGGTTCTGAAAAAAAGCAACCTGGCGACGGACGGATGACACTTGGTTCGGGGGTGAGCCGTCGAGACAAGTGTCCTGTGAGTACCTACCACCTAATACTTTGTTTAAGAATTATCTGTTAAGTTAATTATTGTAAATATTAATAAAAGCTGTTTCATAATTTGCAATGAGTGTTTCTAATGGTGGAAATAGTGATGTCAGCTTGGCTGACGTCACTGTTCAAAAAAACCCTGTTGGTCAAGATATTCCGTTATATATAATTAATTTGATTTGGCGCTACTTTGCAAATCTTTCGAACTCCAATAGGTATATGCTAATAAATACTCGTTTCTGTGTCCACATAGATGTGATGATCAAATGTATTTTAACCGTCTCTTTAAGATTAATTTTACCTTCTTTTTTCTTCTCAACTGTTTTTCTTATATATCTATCTAAAAAAGTTGCTAATACTTATACGTTTTTTCAATACTTATAAAAACAAAACTACGCTATTTAATCGTAAGCGTATTTTGAAAGAATGGCAACGAAATAATAATTATTTTTAGCACCACATTTACAATGAAATACTTTCAATGGTTTTAAATATGACGAAGTCTTCCATACGAGTTACGAGTATACCCGTTTGGCAGAGAACGTGTTAATTCTTATATTCACCGGCCGTGAGTACCGGTTTTTACTGAGTGAGACTGGCAACAACGGTTTATTAATAGTAAAATTATAGTTCGGATCTTGCTCGAGATGGTTTGATTGAGTGCGTTGACGTGCAAAAATCTCAAATGACAGTTATAGTGGCGAAGTCATTCGTTAGATCTACATTTTAGTGTTTTTTTTAATCTCGTTTGGTTCCGCCAGCTTTCTTTTAGTGTTGACACGATTCGCGAAAACCAAGGAATAAAGGTTATTTGTTATTTATGATTTAATTAGATATATTCAGGTTACACCTTTCATCTATGACGGAGGTAATTTGTATACCTCCTCCTGTAATGGTCGTGCACGGCCGCCAATGGCCGTGGAATTGCCGTCTTCCTGCGTGCAATGAGGATGCTCTTCTGATTGGCGGATGTGTACACTCCCTCCAGTGTCAATCTTTATTGCTGACCAGGGTCTTCTTGGGAAGTCTAGTATACCTACCTACTGCATTTGAAACTGCTACGTATCTATTTTTTATTATTTTGTAGGTACTTGGTACTTGGAGATGGAACAAGCATATGGCCCACCTGATGGTAAGTGGTAACCATCACCTATTTATATCAAAGTATTGCCTTGTAGGTCGAGAACCTTAGTAACGTGCCCTACGTACACACGGCTACACATCAAGCTATAAATTTCCAGTTTATGCTGACCTCTCATTGTACGGAACACCTACACAATGCGAGGTCAGCTTATACTGGAAATGTATAGCTTGAGGTGTAGCCGTGTGTACGATGCATTCCTCTACGTCCATCAACGAGAGGTGTACAGGTGTAAAGCCTTATGTGCCTGTAATTTTACTAGCAGCCATATCATTCAAACCGCTTCACGCGATCTTTTCTACCCCATACTTGCAAGATGTGGAATGAGCTATCATCTGAGATTTCGTATTAGGCTACGACAGGGTACGCTTCAAGACAAATGTAAAAAGATTTGTACAGGGTAGGGAAATCATCGATAATACCCCGGGTGTTGCCAGTGTCAATAAGTGACGGTGACCGCTTATCATCAGGTGGGCCGTAAGCCTGTTTCCCCACAAAACAAATAAAAAAATAGCAATGATGATTGGCGGCAGAAATAGGTATGATGGAAGGTAGGTAGTACTTCCCCAGGCGAGCCCTTTCACAAAGACCTCTACTAGGTACTCTTCCACTACGTAAAATAATAAATAAAATAATAAAAAACGACTTATCATAAAATGAGTGAATTTAACAATGCATGATATGTAACATGACAGAATCATTATTTTGTCACCCTTCTCTCTGTCACTCTCGTCATATTCACATTTTTCATTTTATCACCAGGTGAATGTATTAAAAGGTGATAGGTTTGCCAAATTGGCTCATCTGATAGCCCTAATATTTAGGCTAATATCCCAATATCAGTATCACATTCCAATTTAGATCGTTACGAGCATTTTTTATCGCATAAAGAAAAGCACCTTTAAAAAAATAAACGCACGTGCCTACGTCAAATGAATAATTTAAGAAAAAAAAACAATTTAAAGCTGAGCTGACAGAAGCTCATTGAATAGCAAAACGTATTCAAATATCGAAAATTGTTGACAAATTAAGTTCCCTACCGAAGACTCCCTACCACTTGAGAACGAGACTCGTCGAAACTGCCTAGTAATTTTAAACTCAATTCACTTCAAAATGGACAATAATGCAAAGAAATAAAATTTAAAGTACAAAAATGTTTACTTATTCAAAAGCACGGATAACTTTGTAAAGATATACGGAGGGACGGCGCACAGCCGTTCGTTTTACTAGTTACTCAATTAGGCCCTTTGTATTTGTTTATCTGAGTTTGTATAGCGTTAGAAAGGGATGGTTCAATATAAACCTGGTTGCGGAAGAAGGAAGGGAGATGCAAAGTAATTTGAGACAGTTCTTTTCACAGGCGAAGTAATACGTTCCTATTTTGAATGGCAACACGAAACGGCGGGAAATGCATTTAGAATTTTTTCTTCAACTTTTTCTTTTTCTAATTTGTGTAATGGCCAGACGTTGGTTTTCTGCTACATTCCTTTTTAGATAAACGGTGATTCTTTGAAGTTTTCTGGTTTTGATTACGGTTTGGCGGGGAATAAATTAGTTTTTAAGTTAATTTCTTATTGGATTGTACCAACGACACTCAATCCGCCTCCGCCATATTTCATCATCGTTCAAAAACTTTAGATATTGTATTTTGTAATATCTTATAAAAATTATAGCATATTACCTCTTTCAACGATTTCTGTCAACGTGTTTAAGTATGTATAATATTTTATATTTTATTAGTCAATTTAATTCAAATCTGGTAGAATATGACCTACGTCTGCGGGTTGAATGAACTCTTCTCGATATTGAATTAATTACGTTACAAAAAGTTTAGTCTACAAATGAGATATTATGAGTTCTTACGAGGCATGCCTATTAAGTTCTGTCGTTTCCATATTTTCCGGCAATTTTGAATTTGGAACTGTTCTATATTCGAATGTGTTTACATATTGAATCTCAAAACAGTTGAAAGTATTAGGATTAATGCTATTGTTTAGTCACAGTTTCGATTTGAATCTGTCAGGTCACGTACGAAAATGAATCTTTCTAAGGAAAATGTTCGTGCAATAATTTTCTACAACTTTAGAAGAGGCCTGACACGGCTTCAGTGTTTAGAAGAGCTAACATCTGTGTTCAGTGATGTAGCCCCATGTCTGCGGACTGTCGAACGCTGGTATTTAGAATTCCAGCGTGGACATACTAGTGTTAGTGACAGATTTCGCGAAGGACGCCCAAAATCCGCCTTCACTGAAGATAACATCATTGATGTGAGACAACTAATTCTCGAAGATCGTCATGTGACGTATAGAGAGATAGAGGCTCTATTAGGCATCTCAGGGACAACCATTCAGAAGATCTTGCATGAAGCGCTTGGTGTGAGAAAGCTAGTTTGCCGTTGGATACCGCATCTGCTTTCCGACGATCACAAGGCGGCCCGCGTCAGATGGTGTAAGAAAACTCTGCAAAGGTTCAACCGAGGGGAGTCAAATCACGTCTACGACATCATAAGTGGTGACGAATCTTGGATCTATGCCTACGATCCTGATTCCAAACAACAATCTACAATCTGGGTCTTTCAAGACGAGCCAAAGCCGACTAAAGTTGTTCGTTCTCGAAGCACTTCAAAGAAGATGGTGGCCACGTTCGTTGGAAAAACCGGCCATGTTGCGACTATTGCACTTGAAGATCGTAGAACGGTTAACGCAGAGTGGTATACTACAGTTTGTTTACCACAAGTCATCGCCGAACTTCGAAAATCTAACTCAAAGCGACGCATCATCCTGCACCACGACAACGCAAGCTCACACAGCGCTCGTCAAACGATTGAGTATTTGAAGCAGGAAAAAGTAGAAATTCTTGACCATCCTCCATACAGTCCTGACCTAAGCCCTAACGATTTCTTTACATTTCCTAAAATTAAGAAAAGTCTTCGTGGTCAAAGGTTCCAGTCCGGTGAAGAAGCAGTCGACGCTTTCAAGTCAGCCATTTTGAACACCCCCACTTTAGAGTGGAATAAATGATATAATAACTGGTTTGAGCGAATGGAAAAGTGTATTAAGCTACGCGGTGAATACTTTGAAAAACAATAAAAAGTACTATAAGGTTCTAGTTGTGTTTTTTTCTTCAAACGACAAAACTTAAAAGGCATGCCTCGTACTATGAGAATGTACAGTCAGATGAATAAATAAGTTACTAGGCTAGAGTTGCTATACTTGATGCGCGGTAGTTTGTCAATAGAGGGCATTCACCTTCCTTTACCACGATATCCCAAAATGGTAAAGATGTATCGCTATCTCTGTCGCTCGCCATACAAACGTGTCGCAAAACTGCTATCGCTATAATCTCGTAGTACAAGGCCTACAAGAAGTCAACTGGGCAAACTGTATAACTTAAAAATATACAAAATCGGGGAAAATCACTGTATGTAATTTTACGTTTTCAATGTTCTATTCACGTATTTTATTGTTTTAAAATACGAAATATATTTTAAGCCAGTCATTTTATATTGCATTTATGAATAATATTACTGTTCCGAGTACCAAATTACATGCACATGTCCGATAAAATTATATGATTTGTGAATTATTATTAGAATTTAAGTATAGAAAATATTTTTAAATACAAAATAATATAGATCTATAATTAAATTAAGGTCACAAAAATGCAAAATTTTAAGTTATGATTGTTTGTTTTCTCGTCACTGGTCGGGGAGGTAAATGACCTCTATTGCCATCTTATTCCGCACGAACCATAGTAACAAACAATCAGAAAACAGCACTTTCTAGCCTAGCTTTAAACCTTCAAAGCCTATATGAAATGGTGCAACATAAAAGGAGATTGGTACCTACCTACGTCTAAGAACCTAACTGGGAATCGTCATAAAGAAATCATTCAGTGGTATAAGAAAACGTATATAGCAGGTAATGTTATTGATTGTCTGACTTTTGAAAATACAGTACGTTGAATACAAAATCTATTACACGCATTTATATTGTGAATAAATTAAAAAAAAAATGGAAATATTAATTTGACACTTTACAAAAATGAAGCACGTAACAAGGTGAAAAATAAGAAATATAAACACTTTGACTTCTGGCTCAAATCTATTCTATTTACTTGATTGCTTCCTAAGAATCTTTGCGGATCTATTTAGATAGACAGATAGATGCTCTTTAATGCACCCCAAACGAAATTAAATAGACAAATAAATACACATACATAAAGGTAAGTACAATGGGCGGTATTATCGCTTAAAGCTATCTCTTCCAGAGAACCTTTGGATATATATATTATAGATATACTAGCAGACCCGCTCGCGGCTTCGCACGGGTGGTTTTTCAATAAAACACTACCCTCATTTTGCGCAGTTCGCTAAAATGTAGCCTATGCCCTTTCCCAGGATATAATCTATCTGCTTGCAAAATTTCATTACGATCCGTTTAGCCGTTTAGTCGTGTAAAGGTAACAAACTAACTAACAAACAAGCAGAGGTATGTATGAGTTATACATATAAACCTCCCTCTTGAATCACTCTGTCTATTGCTTAAAACAGCATTAAAATCCGTTGAGTAGTTTAACAGATCTAAGCGAACAGACAGCGGAAGCGACTTCATTTTATACTATGTAAAGAAGATAAAGAAAGAAGATGAGAAGAAGATATTTTTGGAGCTAGCTTTGGTTTTTTATTTTTCGGTCTAGTATTTCTTCATCTGAATGTACACTATGAAAATTGGGGGAACTATAATGCCACCTTTGCCCCCTGTCTATGAGTGAGCAAATAAAGGAAGGGATTGATTGCGGCCGATGGCGCATAAAATATCAGGACGAGATACAAACAAATCGGAATGGCTTTATGCAAAATATCTCGAAGATCAGTAGTAAGTATTTGATTTTGTTAGCAATGTTAGAGCTCATCCTAAAATTTTGTAATCTGGAAAAAGGGGTTTTTATAAAAAATCCTATATAAAATTGGTGAGGAATTTTTTGAACACGCGTTAAACTGTTGTTTAACTTTTTTTGTGGTAAAAAAAGGTTGATTTTTTTCCATGTCTTCTTAATTTTCATCTCATCACTTAGCATCAGGTGAGTTGCCTGCACCTGAAAAAAGCAATTATGTAACGTAACGAACTTATTTATAATTACTCTCGATATATCAATTTAATCATGTATTATATAATTTAATGAATCCAATAATGATAATTTTTGCGCTATTTTATTTATAGAATAATATTAGTCAGAATTTATATGACATGTAACAATGGTGTTATTAATAAATTATTGTATTGTATACTACGTGTTGCATAACCTCGTCCCAGTTTGCATACTTACCTTGCTTACATTTCGTTGGAGTTAACGCGATTCTGATCAGGGTTCTGTAACGAAGTGGTAACGAACTCCTTTAAAATTGCTACGCAACCTTTTTAGAGCCTGCTGATGCAAATAATATTACAAATTGAGTGACTATTGTTTGTTTTTAAATTTTAGAGTCATCTTTGGAGATGATAAAGTAATTTTTTTGAACTCTTTGTTTTTCCTTAGGTAAGTACAATACCTCAATTGGTCTATGGTATGCTCCCTTACACTTTATTGCAAGTGGTTCTGTGAGTACAGTAGACCTTGCGAGCCATTACAACCTTGCAGTAACCGACACTTTCCCCTTTCCCCTGGTATAGCAAAGCCATTTCAGAGTTTTGATACCATCCTACGTATGTTAGAGAGAAAGTAGAAAAAAGGCATCCTTTTGAAAAAAATTCAAAAATTGAAATCCGTCCGTAGGTATACAGCAAATTTCCCCTTCCCACTATTCCCCCTCCACTCCCCCCTTTTGGAGTTTTTTCGTAACGTCTTGTGTAGAATGAAGTCCTGTGCCTCTGTGATTGTAATCCGTCGATAAATAACGCTACAGCAAACTTCCCCCCCCCTATTTCCCCCCAATCAAAAATCGCGATCGGTTAAAAAGTTCAAATAGATCAAGTTATGCCAATTTTCGGTTGAAAAATGCGAACTGTAGGCGAGAACAGAGACAACTCTTACTAGAATATATACATGTTTATTTTACTGTAACTAAATATTTTCATTCGGACTAGTTATATGTATTAACAATTATTACGATAAAAAATAAATAAAATTCTAAATCCTCACAAAAGGATATGAAGCCAAGTTACACCTTACCATTTTACTTAGAAAACATTCGTGATTTATTTCAATCATTATTGATTGTCGGCTGAAACTCCGATAAAACGTTACGTGATAAATCCCCTGGTGATGATAAAAAATTTGGTAAATATCTCACGAAAAATTTCAATAAAAACCCGTAAGAAATAATACAGTTAAAAATAAACTTAAAATAAAGACTTCAACTTTAGACCCAAAGAGAAACAATTAGTTCAAAACCTTAATAAATTGCAGTCAAAATGTCGACTCGATTCGCAAAATCAACTACCACTTGACTTTCCCAATCAATTACCACTTCATTTATAACGTAAGATTCCCACGAGAAATCTCACTACAAATCGAAACAAAATTATTTAAATGGAAGAAATATTGCCTCTTATTTCAAGGGCTGTTTGCAAAATACAGCTAAATCGTGTAGAAATGCCCAACCCTTTGTCTTTGAGCACCCTTTGTGAAGGGCCATTGATTAGTCGAGGCGCATTCAAGAGTCATATTATTTTATAATGCTTTGCGGTTGAATTGTTGGTTACAAAACTAAATCGAGTTGACTATTTACTTTGTATCGAGTTATGTTAGTACAGTTCTTGATTTTTGAAGTCAAGAAGTTAAGTTTTGCGGCCATTGGTGAGGGCTTTTAGTGGCTTTGTTTTATACAAGTGTTCTGTAATTGTTATTTAATTCGTGGGAAAATGTTTAAATAGTAAGTTTTGGTTTCTCTAGAGAATACCGGGTGGTTAAGAATATGTATTTCAACATGAAAGGGGTCATTATCCTCACAAGATCAACGTTCTGTTCGGTACCTATATCTACGAAGTACTTGTTTTTTATTGAACAAAGTATTGATAAAAATGGATTGATTGATTGAAAATACTTTATTGCACTTATTAAACTAGTACAAAGGCGAACTTAATGCTAAAGAGCATTCTCTTCCAGATAACCTTTGTGTATTGTAGATAAAGATGTGTAGGTAGTGCACAGAAAAGGTAAAAAAAGAAAATTTGCACAGGACTAATAAATATAGCATAATATAGGTACATATTACATAAATAAACCTACTTAAATACTTTATATGATAGACTAAACTATACCAATATCGAATAAAATACATACATAACAATAGAAGAAGTGTTATGGAAATATTAAGTTGCTCATTTTTGTTTGAAAATCGATGCTTTCGATGAATATTCTACAAATTAACTGTTTTGCGGAATATCCATTTAATGTTTTTGTGCATAACCCAATTCATTAAAAGTTGTTCAGCATCGCTAACCACTAAAACTTTATAAAAAAGCCTACTATAAAATATCGAATTATTTAGATGATGCTACAACTCGTTCAAAATGTTACAATTTAGACGTAATTTATTTTCTGTATTGTTATATATTGTAAAAGGATCATTAAAAAAACAACCAGCCTTGTTTCTTACCTTTCTTTCCTGGCTTGGCCGCGAAGGAACAGGCAGTAAAATTGACGTTTCAAAGTGATCCTTGTGATTTTAATGAATAAAAATATTTGACTTTGACTTTGACTATGTTCGAGAAATTATCTACTTTCGAGTTCTACTCGTTTGTGTTTCAAAGCACTTTGTATAATGTTTAGAGTGTGATTACGAAGACGTAATTGTATAAAAATAACACGAAATTTAACTCTACTGAATTCTAGTCTGAGCTCTTTTAATTTTTGTATATTGTCAGTTTTCGTAGTAATTTGAGCATCATTCTGGCCTCTGGGTACAGGGCTAACGAGCTGATGAACTTTTTCTTCTGTGACCCCTTTTTCAGCTTAATGAACGCTTCAGCATTTGGACTCGGCTTGCATCGTTAAATGTTCAAGTACCCTTCGTGCTCGCTTCTCGCTATTGCAGTTACCTTACCTTCCTACTACATACTACATTTTTGGAAGTTCTTCAGCAAGGTACAGATATGTAGTACATATAGATTATCACTAGCTAGCGCCCGCGGCACGCACTGTTTGTCAATGAAAATATTAATTACCCTCCTTCTGTACAGTCGGGTAAAAAGCAGCCTATGCCCCAATTTAGGCCATAAGATTATCTACACAAAATTTCATCGAAATCGGTTCACCCGTTTAGTTGTGAAACGTAACAAACAGTCAGACAAACAAACTGAGGCAGAGTTACTTTCGAACTAATAATATTAATCTTCTAATTTCCATATAAACATCTCGTGTCACGGTATTAGTATGAGAATAGGTCGTAAAGTATTTTTCATCCCCTTTTTTATCGCAATTTTAGTATTTTGTATGAACAATATCTATTTAATTTAACCGTCGTTCATTGACGTGTAGTCATTTACATGAAGTGTCGCGTCACTTTGAAAAGAGTGTTTTATTCCCACGAAGTTCCCACGGGAACGGGAAATTTCAAGCGTGTGAAGCCGCGGGCGGGTCAGCTAGTAACTTATGATATAAGACGGCCTGCGACTTAAACTATGTCGTCTATCCATCTCGCTGCCGGACGTCCTACCCATCCGTACCCACTCCGTTAGGTTTTTATTGCAGTTAAAAGTATCTAAAATAAATAATGTCTAATAATGACAGTCCATTAGCAGGAGGACATACTTAGCCTTATGATCCTACTGGTAGGAGCTTGCACATCGGCAACCAGCTTTGGTCAATCGGTCGTCCCCACTGCTCCTTCACGACAACACGCGACCCCATACTGCACAACAGACAGTCTCCAAGCTGCAAGAGCTGGGGTTGAAAGCTCTCCCTCATCCGCCATACTCACCAGACCTTGCACCTACCGACTATTACTTTTTCCAAAATTTAGACAACTTTTTAGTGGGTAAAATTCAATTCCTGAGAGGCAGTACAAAATGCCTTTTAAGAGTTTGTTGCCTCCCGTCCAGCTGATTTTTACAAGAAGGGCATCAATAAACTGCTAATGCGTTGGCAAAGATGCGTCGATTGCATGGACGATCACTTTGAATAACAGAAATAAAAAAGTAAAAAAAAAATAAGTACTTTCACTTATTCTATACAAAACGGCAATTTCATAGGTAAAGACCTAATATTATTACCTCCGTGGCGCAGTGGGTGTATAGCCGGCTGAGACGCAGGAGGTAGCGGGTTCGATTCCCGCCACGGAACAAATGTTTGCATGATTTACAGATATTTGTTCCGTGTCTGGGTGTTTTTCTATATATTATAAGTATGTATTTAAAAAGTATATAAGTATTCTATCAGTTATCTGGTTCCCATTGTACAAGCTCTGCTTAGTTTGGGGCTAGATAGCGCTGTGTGAAATGTCCAGCAATATTTATTTATTTATTATAATTATAACTTTTTTTTTGTATAAGTTTGTAAGTATAAAACTATAATTAATCTTCTTCAGTACAAGTGTAACTCCGGCGGGGGGCATAGGCATGCCATCTCACAGGTCTTCTTAGTTTATATATAAATAAATAAATAAAATAAATAAATATTGCTGGACATTTCACACAGCGCTATCTAGCCCCAAACTAAGCAGAGCTTGTACTATGGGAACCAGATAACTGATAGAATACTTATATACATTTTGTATTTGTAAATACATACTTATAATATATATAGAAACAACCAGACCCGGAACAAATATCTGTAGATCATGCAAACATTTGTTCCGCGGCGGGAATCGAACCCGCTACCTCCTGCGTCTCAGCTGGCTATTCGCCCACTGCACCACGGAAGTAGTCAAATATATAGATAGGCACCCTATGTTTAGCAGCTAGGTTTTAATATTTAGCTTAAATACTGAATCTGATGTACTTACTCTAGTGTTGTGAAGTTTGTTACTGAAATAAATTATCTTGTCTTACTTATGTATTTATTTATACATTTTGCCCTATTTAATTTCTGTACAACGTGAGTAAAGTTTCCATATTATGGTGTCTAATGATCAATAACAGAAGTTAAGAAGTACTTCGTCTCTTGTCTGATCAAAGGCCAAAACTGAAACATAATAAAATGGCCAAAATCTCTTAGATTGTGATCTTTTAATTACAAAGTCAAAAGATTAGCATTAACAAAACAGTGCATGAGATTCCCAGCGATACCAATCAGTAATTCCCACAGTCGGGTGAAAGTTACTTGACATTTGAACTTTTACAACAACATAGATGCCACTTGAGGATTCTGACAGCGGTATTGGTGGTCAAACCGATCGAATCTGATTCTGATAGCATGATTTTTTAATTTGTGCTTTTTAAACGAAATAAAACCTTTAAAAACAAACATAAACACCTTCTCATCTAAACATGCTAGTCTGCAATAAAATAATTTATAGAGGGCAGCCTGAAATAAAGAAAGTAATTTATTGTAGCAAAACAAGTAGATAGATAGATAATTCCTTTATTGCACACCATTAAATACAAACATATAACAGAAAATACTCTCTTAAATTATAGATACAATGGGCGGCCTTATCACTAAAATCGATCTCTTCCAGGCAACCTTTAGATGTACAGGATCTATGTGAACAAATAAGGACGGCGGCGTAAATCCGATATTACAAGTATATTTATAAAAAATATAGATAATATAAAATAAAATGCATAATTATAATGTAATATATGTTTTATGATTATATATTAACATAATCATAAAATTACCTAAATATTAATATTATGATACATATCGTCATACATATATAAATTATAAAAATGTATAAATTAATAAATGGCCTAGTGAGCGATGGATGACGGATTGTGTTGATTTAGTATTTATATATGTAGGTATATATTTTAATACAACTAATAAACACTTAGGTATATTTGTCTTATTATGATTATCTACACTTTAGTCAAATAAATATAATAATAAATATAGCTGGACATTTCACACAGCGCTATCCAGCCCCAAACTAAGCAGAGCTTGATACTATGGGAACCAGATAACTGATAGAATACTCATATACGTTTTCTTTTGTAAATATATACTTATTATATATAGAAAAACATCCAGACCCGGAACAAATATCTGTAGATCATGCAAACATTTGTTCCGCGGCGGGAATCGAACCCGCCACCTCCTGCGCCTCAGCCGGCTATTCGCCCACTACGCCACGGAGGTCGTCATAAGTTGGTATGTATATTTAAATGTAATGATATAGATTTTTGAATATGTGATTGTAACAACTATGTATTAAGTTAGGTAGGTAAACTAGATAACTAGGTAGGTGCTATGCCCTAATAGGGTAAATGTTCCTACCTCTAACTTAAGTAAACATTGACATTTCGCGCCCTTGCGACAAGAACGTGTTATCTCCGAAAACCACTTTTTTCAGAAATTCCTTCAAAGTCGATTTCTGAAAAAAGTGGTTTTCGGGGATAACACGTTCTTGTCGCAAGGGCGCGATTTGTCCATAAAATGATGTACATATTGCAAAATAAATGACTACATTGTTATCGTAGTAAGTAGGTACGTCATATTTCTGCCGAATTACATCAAAAATGTCATAGAAACTATTGTTATACACAACTAGTTGACCCGGCGAACTTCGTACCGCCTTAACATGCATATGACGCGGGCTGCCAATGTACGTCACAGGTATGTAAAAATGAATTTACTTCATAATTTTTTTTGCGTTAATTTTTCCGGTATTTTAATAGTTATTCTGCTATTCGGGGCGAAGACAAATCCAACAAATCAAAGATCATCAAAATCGGTCCAGCCGTTCTTGAGTTGTAGATGGTGTAACTAACCCGACTTTGTTTTATATATATATAGATAGATTAAATAACCCTTTTGTCTGTAGGCGATCGTAAATAGGGTTGCACTCAGGGATAGTATAGCTTTCGAATGGGTTCAGTATTTTCTGAACTTAGTCCTTACAAACACACAGACAAACATTACTTATATTATAAGTATGTATTTACAAAAAAAAAAGTACATAAGTATTCTATCAGTTATCTGGTTCCCATAGTACAAGCTCTGCTTAGTTTGGGGCTAGATAGCGCTGTGTGTAATGTCCAGCAATATTTTTTTATTTTTTTAAACTTTGTATAATATAAGTAAGTATAGATTCCTCGTTAGTAATTGTATTTATCAAAGTTGTTTTGTAAAATATTTTTAGATCAACAAAAGAATGTAAAGTAAATAAATTGGACTTGACTTCCCGCTACTGATTTTGTCATTTTACCGGATTATTTTTATTTATTTAACTTTCGCCGGGGGTAGCTTTTTGAATATTTTTCGAAACAGTGTTTGTCAGCATCCATCAAAAGTCGCTACAGTGGGTTTGAGAAATGGTCAAATAGAATATAAAGGTGAACTATTTAGATATCAAAAAAATATGATTTTGTTTCTTTACCCAATAAATACAATTTATACTTAATTATTTTTTTCAATTTATGGATAAGATAAGAAATGAGAAGTATTATATTAGAGAAGTTTATAAGTAGCGCCAGTGATAGAAAAATTGAGGAGTAAGAGACTAGCGTGGTCTGGGCATTTCATGCATAGGGAAGAAAATTATGTGACTAAAAGAGTGTTAGATATGAGTGTGGATGGATATAGAAGTAGAGGAAGGCCGAAGAAGAGATGGATGGAATATGTGAAGAATGATATGGGTACGAGGGAAGTGACAACGGAGATGACGGCTGATAGAGAGATGTGGAGGAGGAATACATGTTGTGCCGACCCCACATAATGTGGAAGAAGGGCAGGCAGAGGAAGAAGAAGACTTAATAAATACAATTCAATTTTATGAAGGTTGATAAAGAAATTATGTATAAAACTTAGGTAAGTTAAATAGTTATAAATGTATGCAATGTTAAGTAATTAATCGTTGATAAGAAAGATATCAGGAAGTTTTGAAGTAACACTTTTTTCTTGACAACAGATACTTACACATTCATCTTTATACGTGAAGAAAACTTTGTACCCCTTTTTAAGCATATTGTTAAAGTATATATGGAGTAGGAGGGGCGAATGCTAAAATTAAGCTAAAATAAATAAAAAATAATTATGGTCATATTTCAACCACGTGATAAATCCCGTATTTATTATAAATGATTGATATAAGTCCAGAAAAAAGTCAAAGTTAAAGTTAAATATTTTTATTCATTAAAACCACAAGGATCACTTTGAAACGTCAATTTTACTGCATGTGCCTTCGCGACCAAGCCAGGAAAGAAAGGCAAGAAACAAAGCTGGTTGTTTTTTTTAATGATCCTTTTAGAATACATAACAATACAGAAAATAAATTACGTCTAAATTGTAACATTTTGAACGAATTGCAGCAATTTCAATCCCAAGCTTCTCTATCATCTAAATAATCCGATATTTATAGTAGGCTTTTTTTTATAAAGATTTTGATTAATTACGTATTTAAATTTGTTAATAGTCAATTTTTGTACATCCCTTGGGAGTTTGTTATAAAAGCGTACACATAAAAAAAAAAAAAAAAAAACGATTTAAACGATTTACTAACTTTATGGAGTCTACAAGTGGCAACAGCGAGTTTATCTTTATTTGTAGTATTAAAATTATGATTATCTGAAAGGTTTCTTAATGACATTATCTAGCGCGGCGACTTTTCTCGCATATTAGTAAACTCGGATTTCTTAACCTTCAGCTGTCTCAAGGCTATAATTTTCCTCCGTAATTTAAACTGGCTCATTATAAAGGTTGTCTCAACTAACTCGAAGCTACTAATTTTAATACAAAGACGAGATAACAAAGCGGGCTCGGCAGCGCGGCAAATATCGTTAAGAATGAATTCCGCTCGTCAAAAATATGACTAATTTTAATTGCGAATGTTGATAGAGCCGCATTATCGCGTTATCCACGCTTTCTGAACCTTTCTCTGCGTTGGTACACATAAAAGTGAGCTACGTAGCACAGTAACATTGAATTTTATTCATCGATTTTTCATTGGGATGGTGATACTGAATATGATTTTAAACTTGACTATACAGGGTGTTTGGTAATATACTGACGATATTCAAGTGACGGTTTTTCAAAACATAAAAAAAGACTTCTCGAAAAAAAAAAAACTATAGTCATATTATCAAATTTTAATGTAAATCGACTAAATTTAGATGGTTAATTCGATATTAAAACTTACTGTCTTCTCTTGCAGTCGACATCCAAAAATAAAGGCCGATTTGATATCTCCTTCGGAAATGGCTGCGGGTTTTGGGTTAGAAAGGGACAACAAGAGATATCTCGAGACGTCACCAATACAGTATCTGTGGTTAGATGGCAAGCATTATGCAATAGCACAACATAAGTTTAATAAAGTGTTTGTTTTTACATGTCAAAATAAATTTCACATTTCTATGGTAAACATTTCAAAAATGTATTTATTATGCTCATCATAATAACCCGTTTCATTTTTGTGCGTATATTATCAAACACCCAATATTTATATATATATCTATATATTGAACTGGATGACTTGCCCCGGATATAGCCTATACCACTTAGGGATTGTGTAGTTTTCTACTAGTAAAATAATTTTCAGTATCGAATTAGTAATTCCGGAGTTTACCCCTTACATCCAAACACCCTTACAATGTCGCCAAGCAGCATTGGTGTGTTTCTGTTTGAAGGGTATGGTTGCCGGTAAAATTAAAAACACATGAGGCTTTACGCCTGTAGGTATGCCTCAAGTTGATGGACGCAGTGCAGTGCATCGTAGGGCACATTCCTAAGGTTCGTCACCTACGACGCGATACCTTGTTATAGGAGATGGTAACTCCCATCTAGACCTTGAACAAAAAAAACACAAATTTTACGTCTGCATAATACTAGTGGTTCGCTCCGAATTAAGCTCTCGCGAGTCTCGCAAAAAACAAAAAAAAAATTATTCATAATCTTTGACTAATAAAATAGTGCCACGAAATGCACGAACAACAATGAACCAACTAACTTGACCTCATTCATTCAAATTACAAGTAACGGGAGTTCATGTTAATTGGATTCTTTTTAGGGGTAGAAATTGCAGTTATTCTAGATTTCAGACTTTTCCCTGTATTTGTGTCACTAGAGCTACATGAATACCAAATTGTGGGGCACTGGTGTACCCTGTAAATTACGTCAAAGTTCCGTAACTCAAAAACTACAAAGATTAAACTAAAAATAAAAACGGGGTCGAAATGTACTAACAAATACCTTTCATTACACGTCCCATTTGTTCTGATAGTCACATTTTCATTTTTTTACCCATCTTGAACCCCAATATCGCTTCGATAGTTATCCTCGGAGAAACAAACATGCACATACATACATACAACGCTGATTTAGTTGATTTGGAGTTCTCGCTTCGCTCAATCAATTAGTATGGACTGAGCGGAAAGTATAGGTTTTTCTCAAAAGATCACTGTAAAATCATTTTTGAATCAATTTTCCTAGTGATTCCAAAGTTCCAGCAGATTGGTATCGTTAACCCTCAGAGATTGGATCAAAACAATATGTCTCGTGGATTGTCGCTGATTCGATTTATCTCTCGCAATCTCTGATATGATTGTCTGACTGACGTATTACCATTATTGTTTTGATAACCCTTGATAGAGACGAAGCACATTTTAATATAATATTACGATACAAGTTAGATACTATTAGAGACACACTAAGAGGGACTTGCGCAACGATGACTAAACGTATTTACTGGCTAAAAATTATTTAGAGAGTTGACAATTTATACAAACACTAGCCGCTGGCGGCTTCGCACACGTGGATTGTCAATAAAAACATCACCCTCCTGCGCAGTCGGGTAAATAGTAGCCTATGTCCCAATCCCGGTCACAATCTATCTATCTACCAACTGTACATAGGGAGTGCATCTAAAGAATACCTCATATGAGGGATAATTTTGTAAGTTAAAACCCGTATTTCTTTATTGTTTACCAAAAGCCTAAATATGAATTTTCAGATCCCTAACTTGAGAATTACGGAGTGCCCATACAAACTTTAAACCCCTATTTTACCACTTTCTAGATTATTTTTTGGGACAAAAGATAACCTATGTCCTTCTCCCGGATATAATCTATCTCCTTGCTAAATTTCATTACGATCCGTTAAGCCGTTTAGTCGTGAAAATGTAACAAACAAAAAAACAAAGAGACTTACTTTCTCATTTATGGATGGATGGATGTCAAAAAACAAGGTTGAAGATTACTAGAAAGCTTGCGAGACGGCCGAGAAAACCTTTCATTCTTGATAGCTTTTATCAATTCAACATACTAAATAGAATGAAAAAGATTATAAATAAATATTGTTGGACATTTCATACAGCGCTATCTAGCCCCAAACTAAGCAAAGCTTGTACAGTGGGAACCAGATAACTGATAAAATACTAATATACTTTTTTTTGTAAATAAATAATTTTAATATATAGAAAAACATCCAGACCCGTAACAAATATCTGTAGATCATGCAAACATTTGTTCCGCGGCAGGAATCGAACCCGCTAACCTGCGTCTCAGCCGGCTATTCGCCCACTGTGCTACAGAGGAGGGACAGCTGAATTCTAAACCACCTAGGCAAGCTAATTTTTGTTTAATAAAATACCTACACTTCTAAATCTAAGGACTTTAAAGAGTAATTTTGAAAAGGGTCAGACAACATTGCAATTATATTCTGTGATTTGACCATAAAATCCTGGTTTTTTGTGACCCGGACATACCCGGAGGCAATTAGTAGTCACCCTTTCTTGGATACCCAGTAACCCGATACCCTAATCCCCACACAATTACGAGCGTATCAGCTAAATGAGAAAATAACCGAATGTTTCACGGACCACGGTCTCTCCGATTATGGTAGTGAAATGGCGATGGGCATGATAAAATGTATATAATTTTGACCTCATCAACCGGGTACAAAGTTGAGTTAATTTATTTCAAGTGTGTATTAAAGTGAAATGACAGCATGAATGACAATTGCTAGACATAACACGATCTCATAACTTATGGTAACTTTCTGATTTACACTACAGAATTCTTAACTTACTAAAATTTTACTCTTAAAAATGACTATACAATAAACTTTTCAAAAAAAAAAGACAAAAGTAAACAGTTGTACCGTTAAATCAGCTTTTAAATACACTTAGAAACCTTTCGTGATTGATTTCAATCATTATTATAAATACAGGATAATATTATAGTGCGAGGCGAGACGTTATTCGGAGCGGATCGCACTTACCCTGATGAAGGTTCACGAATTGAACCATCGAATGAAACATCGATAACACGGTACATGACAAATCCCGTACTTACAATAATGGTTTTAAATATACTTTCGGTGAAATTGTTTGTCTCTGGAATATTGCTGAAAAGGGCAATGTTTTATAAGGGCAGCGATGATTATCAAAATGATCACCATTGTTTCCTCAATGCCATTTTGTTAGTGCAATTCAGGAGTGGGTCCTTTAATAAGTAATGCACCAGGACGGATGCAGGATGTTGGAGATTATGACTCGCTTTGATTTGGTTAACATTAATTTTGGAGTCTTTTGGCTAGTTTCCTTTGGAAATTAAGACCAGAGATGAGACCGACCCCTGATTTCCGACGACCGGTTTGCAACTAACATTCGAGAATAGTACAAATACCGTAATGCTTGGATACTTAGTACCATCCGTACCTGGTTGATTACCCATTCGCACACACCGTTTTGGTTCTACGTTCTTGATGTGAACAGCTAAGGTATGGTACACTTTGTCGTCGTCTGTTTTTCCTCCAACAATACAATCCGGGCCGTTTCATGGTAAGAGTAAATAGGTTTCTTCTAGATCTTCGTGCTTCATCTTAGACATCATCCCTTACCATCAGGTGAGATACATTTGATCAGGTGAGAAAAAAAACATACATTTGATGTCAATACGCCTATTGCAAACCTGTCGCCCTGTGTTTTCTGTCTACGGCAATTGAAAAATTAATAGCACTAAGCACAAGGCCTCTCTAAAACTGATATTTCTTCAGTGAATTGTTTTTGTAGTGAATTATAGTTGGTTAAAACTACACCGGAATAGCTGCCCCACAACCCAAGCCAATATTCGAGATACTTACAAACATCTTTTACCATCATCATCATTATCAGCCATAGATATATGCACCCCCCACAGATTTCCAGAGCTACCGATTTACGAGGTCTGCAACCAACGGCTCTCAGCAACCTTTATCAGGTTGTTTTTACATCTAGTGGGAGGCCGTCCTACGCTGCGCTGACAAACACCAATAACGCCTTCTCCATACCAAACCTTGAGCCTTCTTATGATGCTTCTTTTGGACGAGAAGACGTCACATAGTTTCGCGAACGCTGTTAATCCGGGTTGGATTCGTTGACTGACCTCTTTCTCAAAGTTAGACCTATCTATTTGGATCTGTGAGATTAGAGTTCCCAACTGATACCGTGGTGGGCGCCACTTTTACTATATTTAGCCCTAAATTTAACCTAATATAGAGCTCATTTTACATTAAAAATCGTCTGGAACTGGCACAAGCTACTCGTAGCCCGGAGTAGCGCATAGCCTAAGGGCACGTCTCCAATATTCTGAATCGTCGGACCGCACAGATCTCATTACGAATATTGTACGAATATTCTATTATGCAGTCTCATGTCTGCGACTGATTGTGTTATGTGAACGAGCCTTTATGATTTGATGGGATTGCTATTGTGGGGGTTGCGTTTGATGAGTATATTAGCGGAATTTGGTTTGAATGTGATCTAAAACTAACAGGTAGATAGATAGATAACTTAATATATTCTTATTTCTGCCGCTAAGCAGCATTGCTGTGTTTCGGTTTGAATTTTACTATGTATGCCTCAAGTTGATGGACGCAGGGCAGTGCATCGTAGAGCACGTTCCTGTGTGATATACAATGCTTTGTGATAGGCGATGGTTACCAATTAATGGACCATTAGATCAGTGGTTTCCAAACTTGATTGGGCTCCGAGCCACCTAACAAAAATTACCAATTTCGGGACCCACCTATGACCTGGCAGTCTTAAAAAGGGGGCATAAATATTGGTAACACTCAGAATATTTGCCGACGCGAAGCCTCACGACGTGGACCGACTGAGAGTTTGTTTCAAAGTACCTATTTTTTTTCTTTTGACGTTAATTTGTTATCATCGCAGGTAACATATAGGTACTCGTAATAATGTAATGTAATTAGCTCATAAACAATGGAAATTTAAGCGACACTAATATGGATGAAGAACTGTTCAAATAAGAAAAACAACTTTAATTTAGAATAGAATAGAAAAGAACGCGAGCGCCCCTCAGTAGCCATCTGGCTGTTAGCCAAATCGGTCGCGTTATCTTATGTTTCAGGGCTCACTCAATATTCGCTCGCGACCCATACTTAGGAAACTCCTGCATTAGATTCCAGATCGAGCTCGTATAAAAAAATAAACACTAAATCAACGAAAACTAACTTAAAAACTAAATTTCGGTGGTATATTCCGGTGATTTACCACGGTGGTCTTATCGCTAAGAGTGATCTCTTCCAGGAAACCTTTAGATGGACAGTCTTCTGGTCGTCCGTGTTCTTTAAAGATAATATGACCTTTTATTTTTAAATGACCTAGTTTCTCACCACATTGGTTCAGTCAGGAACGTAATTAAATCGAGTCAAATATAAGTTTTGATCTAATTTAAATGATTATCATCGCATCTAAAAGGTGCAACAACTCTAAAAGGTGATGTCTATCGAAAGTTTAGTAAAGTTAAATTTTTATAACGCGGTACACAAGTATAAATAATTTGCATGCTCATAAGCTGATTATAGAGGATCTGAATTTTATTTTTATTTATAATCTGTTGCTATGTAATTATATCCATTGTCGTAATAAATAAAATTAAAAATAACATAAAAACCTCTTCTTTTTGCATCAGGGGTTAAAAATAAGGTAGACCAAGATCGAGTAAAATATGTATTTACATATGCCACACCCATAAATTTCCAGTCATATCGATCCTGTGCCCAGAATCCAGAGGACTAGCAAACTGAAGTGCTGAAGTGAAGTGGGTGGCGCATATAGTTCGAGAACTGACAGCCGTTGGGGAAGAAAAGTTCTCTAGTGGAGACCGCACGCACTAAAAAGCACAGCGTAGATCCACACTAGATGGAAAGACAAAACCTAATAAAGGTTTCTGGGAGCCATTGGGATATTAGAAAGGTACTTATGTTCAAATATTTCGTCCTCACTCAATCAACTCTGGTCAAAAACGACCGCCATTTCATCTAGCGACTTTTCAAGTGATTATTCTCGTATAAAAACACCAAGGTCGCAAATTACAACACCAATTTATACCAGCCCTGTTTACAGGAGCTATTAAAATGTTCTAAAAGCGTATTTAGGCTGTAATAGCTACCGAGGAGAGTAGACTTGGAATTGAATTAAAATGTTTGGTCTCTGCGAGACAGAGACGTTTGTATGGCTAATAGCTGCCTGGGGGTGTAAAGGTACTGTCATAGAAGGAATATTGCCGTGAAAGTTTCTAAAAATGTATATTGACATAGACAAATACACACACAACACTAATTACAAAACAATATAAAAAGAATTACTGAAAAACAATAGAAATGAGTAAATACCTCAAATAATCAACGTGTTGATTTTAAGTTATGTATTTATATGTACATATGGGCCTTGTAATCATATCTTCTATGTGCACATTGTTGCCTGAAATAAACTTTATATGCCTTTTTTATTTGTTATCCCGACGTTTCGGCTGTGTTGCAACAGCCGTGGTCACGGGTGGACTGGAGTACTTGGAGCTACCGTCGAGAAGTCATGGCAGCTGCAGCAACTACCCTCACTTGGTCTTATATATTGATATACTTGGTATATCGCAGCTGTCAAAAATCGCCAGGTAAACAAATCAGCGATAGCAGAGCATTTGGTAGACTCGGGACCGAATCATTGGATTGAACTTCGTGATCCTAAGGTTCTCTTTAGTGAACGACATTATTACAAGAATGGTTCGGGAAGCGATTGATATATAGAAAGATAATAAAGAAATTTCCAAATTTCAATCGGAAAGATGGAATAGACTCTCAGCGTCCTGGAACCCGGTGATTTTAGGTGTGCGCGTCGTGGTCGCTCGTCTCAGTGCGTTTAGTGCGTTCATACGGTTAGTGTAGTGTGTCTTAATATGAGCGAGGACATTTCTAATTCTGAAGATCAAGTGAGGGTAGTTGCTGCATTACTTTCCGAGGGTAGCTCCAAGTATGCCAGTCCACCCGTGACCACGCCTGTTGCAACACAGCCGAAACGTCGGGATAACAAATAAAAAAGGTACATACGCGATAAATACCCGTTTTATGTTATTATTATAGTAAATGACTAGAAGGGACTATCGAAGGAGGCCTATCCCAATCAGTGTGTTATGTTGGGTTGTATATGATGGATGGTGATGTCTATTTTAAGGATCTGGGAATGACGTAGTCCAGCACAACAGAAAATCTGAAACATTTACCGTTGAGCGTACAATATAAAGCGTAATTTAAACGTTGCGAGTCTCATCCCGGCACAAAGGAGCTCGTTTACGTGATAGTCGGATAGAGTCACCGAGCTGAAAATAATTCGGTTACATAGACCTCATCATGACCTTATTATGAGTAGAGATTGTTTTGGAGAGCGAGTAAATTAGCTACGAGTTTCAAGACTAGAGAATGTATGAAGCTCAGTTTTAAAAAATTATGTAAATAATTGCGGGACGACCTCGATGCATAGATGGCTGGTGGGACGTGGCGAGTGATCGTGAGATGTGGAGGAATATAGGGGACACCTTTGCCCAGCAGTGGAAAAGTATAGGTTAAGGTAATTAAGTATGTAAATAATATGTCCAGAAATAAAATATATTTTTTTCCTATTATATTTCGTGCTGACCGGTTGCCTGGTTTAAACTAAAAATAAAAACGGGGTCGAAATGTACTCACAAAGACCTTTTATTAAACGAGCCATTTGACCGGATAGTCCCATTTTGGATTTTTTTACCTCACTTGAACCCCAATATCTTAACCACCAGTCCACCAGTACCAGTCGGCACGTAAACCTACATGCGCCCTAGGTTGACGCACGGGTGTGTGACTAGTAGGTGAAGCTACGTAGTTGCTACCTAATTCAGAGACACCTAGTACTTAGTACTTGGCCTGCGTACGCGAAGCACTAAGTGTCTCAACCTAACCCTGCTCTACCCTACTGTACCTGCCTACTTAGTTACGTCGCGTAGACAGAGTGTCTACGAACGGTGTGTGCCCTAACCTACCATATAAATATATAATGTATATATAGATAGTACGGGATGTCTGTTACCATGAAACCTAAGGTAACAGACGGAAGGTTGGTAGGAGAGGGGGTTGTGTACGGCGTGCAATGTACACAGGACAGGGATTTCTCACTGCCGGTCAAGCAGACTCACAAGACCGATCTACGGACGGCTAAAGGTGTCTTGGCCGCAGTGAGGGGATGCTGAAATTCAGAAGGGGCCGGTCGTCCAGCGGGCGCTGAATGTGACCGGGTGGCTCGTCCAGCGGGCGCTGGGGGCGTCAGGGCGGCTCCTCCAGCGGTTGCTGCGCACGTCTGGGTTGGTCGTCCAACGGGCGCTGGGGGCGTCTCTGGGCGGCTGGACCAGCGGTTGCTGGGGCCTGGGCTGCTCCTCTAGCGGCTGCTAGGCACTTCTTGGGCTGCTGGTCCAGGGGTTCCCCGGGTCTTCTAGTTAGGTAGCTTGGAGATGAGTGAAACTCGACGACTTGTTGGTAAGTGATTTTATTTTGATTTATATTTTGGTTTATATATAATTTTTCCTTATGAACACTAATACAATTTTATATTTGTGTGTCGTCGGTGTACATACCCAACACAGCATCTTTTATTGGGTTTATAACCTTTGTATTAGGGTCGAGCTGACTCTGCAATGCTGAGCATTTCAATAACGCATAACTAGGTTTTTCAAGAATAATAAATTGAAGTGTGTACATGAATAAGGTAATATTCGTACTTATGTATGAACATTCATGTTCAATGATTGAACATTCTGGGGGCTCTCAGGGTAGAGACTCCAGTTGATATAGTTCGATTGATTCGCTTAACGTTTCGTACTAGGAATACTGTAGACATGGTCATTTCTTATAGCTATTTTTTGTCGCTGTTCGGACGTCTGGGCACACGATTGCAAGGCAACTGGGTTGATGTTGCCCTCAGTAGGCTGGCCGGCTGACTGCTTGGCCGTGGCCGTGCATTTGCGCTGCATCAACGCTCCCAGCCATCTCCCCATCTGTGGACCGTAACAAAATATTAATATCACTAAAACTAACAATATTAATGCTGATAGGATGCTAACTGTGTAAGTGTGGGTAGTAATTTGCATCCATACCGTATTATCTAGTTCTGTTTGTAGAGATCGTTCTGAATTAGTTATGTGGTCAAGAATGTCATCTAAGCTACCTACTACTTCGTCTCTAGTTATGTTAAAAATAGTTCTGGTAAAATTGTAAGTATTTAGGGTAAAATTTATAGGTTTTGAATACGACGCTATCGCGACATGTACAGATATTGTTCTTTTGGCGTATAGTATGGTGTTAGCTGTTTTTAACATACAGTTGTCGTCGATTCCAATAACACCAACATCTCGAAGCTCTACTTCTTCTCTTTGTCCGTCACAAATAACTGATATTGTAACGTGATCTTTGGCCATGAATAACCATGTATTTGGAATGTATAGTTGCTTCCGTAGTATGCTGTTCAATATGTGAAATGCTTTAGTGTGACATTTTGTTTGTGTTTGGTTTTTAAAGAGTTGGTCAACAATGCAATTTTGATTTAATTGCATGTTCTTCACCGCACTAGGAAAGCAAATGAAGTGGGAATATATTTTTAAACAACTTATAAATTCTTCATGGTCTAGTTCAAAGTATAATTCAGTATTGTAATCTAGCCCTATATACGCTTTCTGAATTTCTATAGTCTGGAATGGTTGATCACTATTTTTAGCTGGGATTGCAGTGACGTGCATCAATACGTATTTAGTTGTGTATTGTGGTATTTCTTAGGTTCACAGTGTTTGATTGTATTGTTGTAGCTGGTTCATTGTCATCCTCCGTAGTTGTAGATTTTATTGGTAGTGGAACTAGGGTGTGAATTGATCGTTTCAGAGTTGAACCCGTTGATTTTTGAAGAGTGACAACTCTAGTTAAACCGTCATCACCTGGGTGTATCTCTTTTACTCTTGCAAGCGGCCATTTGCTAGGAGTTATGTTCTCATCTTTGATAAGTACCAATGTTCCAACAGTCAAATTTTCTTTTTCTGTCTTCCACTTGTACCTCTGTTGTAGTTGGTGTAGGTAATCTTTAGTCCAGCTTTTCCAGAAATCTTTCTTCATTCTTTGTATTTGTTTCCATCTGTTTAAAGTATTGCTGTTTAGGTTTGCCATTGGATCTGGTACACCTACTGCTTCGCGTCCTATTAAGAAGTGACTTGGTGTTAATATCACGTTATCATTGATATCTTCACTTTGAGCACACAATGGTCTAGAATTTAGGCAAGCTTCAGTTTGATGTAAGAACGTATTAAGTTCTTCATAGGTAAGTGTTTGTTCTCCTATTACTCGGCGCAAGTGGTGCTTCATCGACTTTACTCCTGCTTCTCAGATTCCACCAAAATGTGGAGATGATGGTGGAATAAAGTGCCATTGTGTTCCAATATTGGTCATAGTGTTTTGGAAATCATCGGATTGGGTAATTTCTAGGATTTCTTGGTATAGGAAATTGGCAGCTCCTACGAAATTTGTCGCGTTATCACTGTACATGTGTGATACTGGACCTCTGCGTGACATAAATCTTCGTAATGCTGCAATGAACGATTCTGTTGACAGATCGCCCACTAGTTCTACATGTATAGCTTTAGTTGCGTTTTCAATGGTGCTTTCACCTGATAGGATATCATCTACATAGAAGTCCCGTAGAGCCACTTGGCTGGCTCTTGGGTAGGTTGTTTCTTCATCAATCGCCAGCTGTTGTAGTGTTTTAATTGCTAAATATGGCGCTGATGCAGTTCCATATGTCACTGTCGTTAACTCATATTCATGAATTGGTTGTTTTGGAGAATCTCTCCATAGTATTCGTTGATATTTCAATTCTTGTTCGTTTACTTTTATAGCACGGTACTTTTTTTCAATGTCTGCCATAAAGGCAATCTTGTGCTTGCGCCATCGTAATAGTATTGCTGCTAGGTCTTGTTGTAATATTGGGCCTGTTTACATGTTGTCGTTTAGGCTTATGTTAGTATTTGATGTACTTGAAGCATCAAATACTACTCTTAGTTTGGTAGTTAATGAATCTTCCTTAATCACCGGCTGATGAGGAATGTAGTAGTTGCCTTGGTAATAATCTGGTTTGTTTACTTTTCTCATATGACCCATTTCAAGGTATTCATTGAGAAACTCTTGGTATCTTTGTTTTAGTTTTTCGTCTTTAGCGAATTTTCGTTCTAGTTGTAGTAGTCTTGTAGCAGCTTTTTGGCGTGAGTTCCCATAATCTATATCAGGATTTTTAAATGGTAATCTCACGGTGTAAGTTCCATCTGGATTTCTTACTGTTGTATTCTGGTAATTATTTTCACAGGCTTGGTCATCATGGGATAATTGGTAGTTTTCAGTGACTTCTTCTAACTCCCAAAATTTGTTTAAATTTTGGGTTTCAGTAGTACGAGTCATCGAGTTTATTATTTTCATAATATTAGTGATTTTGGTACAGCATATGCCGGATAAAATCCACCCAAACTCGGTATCTTGAGCGATCATTCCGTTCTGTATTTTCTCCAATCCACTCAATAGTAGTTTACTATATTCTTGGGCTCCCAATATTATATCTATTGGTCCCTTTTTATAGTATGTTGGGTCGGCAACCATCTTGTTTTCTAAGTAAGTTGCTTCTAGTTGTGGTACATTTTTATTTGGTAGGGCGCCGGTTAGTTTTGGTAGAATTATAAGTGTCACTGGCAGCTTATATTCACTGGGAAATCTTGGTTCTAGTTGGATATCTATCGAATAGTTTGATGTTTTGGGTTTTTCGTCAGCAATCCCGATTATTTCGGCTTGTATCTTGCTGCGAGGGTATGCTAGTAGTTGGGCCAGTTCTTCTGTACAGAATGAAGCTTCTGACCCCTGGTCGCACAAATCTCTTAGTAAATGCGGCGCTCCATCAATGGCTTTTACCCTTACTATGGCCGTTGCGAGCAGAGTAGTTTTTGGTTGGTTCGTGTTAGTAGTAGCGGACATATTATTAGCTGCCGTCTTTGGTGTATTTGTCGAATTTGTGGGCGAGCCGACGTTCTTTGAACCACTGGGATTTTTATTCGACTTTGTATATTGTGACTTGTATGGACTTTCTTGGTGTAAATAAGAGTGATGTCCTTTTTTGCCACAATAACCGCATTCTTTCGTGCTATGACAAGTTAGTGTCGATTCATGCATTAAGCAATTTCTGCACATTCTTTTATCATGTACTGCTTTAACGCGGTCTGGGATTGGTAGTTCTTTAAACTTGGTGCATTGGTACACTGTGTGATTGTTACTATGGCAATACCAGCATCTATCCGATTGTTTAGTTGTGACGGAAAATTCATACCGTGGTGGTTCGTATGATGCTTTCTCGTCTTTGTTTGAGTTAGTGGTTTCCAAGCATTTAAATCTTTTTTCAAGAAACTGCATCATCTCTGAGAAACTTTGAGGCTTGTTTGGTTCTGATAGCTGATGTTCATATTTTTCATCTGTCTCTGGGTCCCAAATTCGACTAAGAATTCTTGTTAGAATAGGATCCCATGTTGAGATATCAATATCTTGGCCTTTCAGTGCTTGTAGGTTTTCATTGATCGTATCATGCAGATTTCTCAGGTTCTCATTGTATCCTTTTTTTATTTTTGGTATATTCAAGATGTTATCTATGTGCTTGTTTACAATTATTCGTTCGTTCTTGTAACGTTTGGTTAACAGTGACCAAGCTGTTGTATAGTTAGCGTCACAAACTGTTAAGTGTTTAATTAATTTTGCGGCGTCTCCTAGTACATGCGTTTTTAGGTACTGCATCTTTTCTGTGTCAGATAATGAAGTATCTTCGTGTATAGAATTGTTCAAGAATAGGTCATAGAAGGAGCTCCAAGATTCATAACTTCCAGTAAATGTTGGAATAACGATTTTTGGTAATTTCACTTTATGGTTTGTTGTGGTTATTCCTTTAGTTATTCTTGATAACAGCTGTTCGATAACTTTTTCAACCTCAGTTTGCGTATTTTCAAACATATTGTCTTTAAAATAAGTATGTTCGAACATGCTGTCTTCCATTAGTATTAGTAGGTGTGTTTCTTCTATTTCTTGCCATTGTTTTTGCATCGATGTGAGTATTGACTCCCAGTACCAGTTAGGTTTAGTTTCGCTAATGGGTTGTGTGGCCGCTTGTAACTTTTTCTGTATTTGATTGATCCTGAATAATTGTATAAATAATTTGGGTGAGCTGACAATATTATTTTCTTGTGGTTCTATGTCTTCTGGTTCGTATAGTTGGCTGAGATATTGGTTTCGTATCTCACATTTGTCTAGGTGCTCCATTGCCTGTGTAAACAAGGTTTTTATGGAATCATAGTAGTTTGCAGTAATATATTTATGATTGGTTAACACTTCTTGGTCTTCCAATAATATATGGTTGGTTGTAGTTCTGGTAAATATTTCTGTCAATCGAGTTTTTCTCTCTCCAATGTATCTTTCAGTCTTTCTGACTGCAGAGTATTTCTTGATGTTGGTGTATATTTGTTTAATCTCATTATAGTCTGCCTCTTGGCTTCTTATGGTTTCATTTATCTTCTGTATCTCCATTTTTTCTTGATGCCCCTAGCCCTATTCCTACTGATACTAGTTATGGGAGTTTTATAGCACACGTAGTTGTTATCTGTACCTCGATACGGTATATGCGACTTCTCAAAGTACCGGTGAAACCCGCTTGTGGGAGGCCGGTACCTGATCCGCTACCGTACAAACGACAACTAAGTGTTTATAGTATGTTCTTTAACATACCCAATACTAACGCTAGTTGAGTACGTTAGTTTGAAGTACGCCAAAGAGTTTGTCAGTCAAAGTATCCTATCGGGACAAGAGGATCGCAAACTTTACCTACTGGTTACTATTTTCGAAGGACCATGTCGCAAAATCACCTACCAGTCGGCACGTAACCCTACATGCGCCCTAGGTTGACGCACGGGTGTGTGACTAGTAGGTGAAAATACGTAGTTGCTACCTAATTCAGAGACACCTAGTACTTAGTACTTGGCCTGCGTACGCGAAGCACTAAGTGTCTCAACCTAACCCTGCTCTACCCTACTGTACCTGCCTACTTAGTTACGTCGCGTAGACAGAGTGTCTACGAACGGTGTGTGCCCTAACCTACCATATAAATATATAATGTATATATAGATAGTACGGGATGTCTGTTACCATGAAACCTAAGGTAACAGACGGAAGGTTGGTAGGAGAGGGGGTTGTGTACGGCGTGCAATGTACACAGGACAGGGATTTCTCACTGCCGGTCAAGCAGACTCACAAGACCGATCTACGGACGGCTAAAGGTGTCTTGGCCGCAGTGAGGGGATGCTGAAATTCAGAAGGGGCCGGTCGTCCAGCGGGCGCTGAATGTGACCGGGTGGCTCGTCCAGCGGGCGCTGGGGGCGTCAGGGCGGCTCCTCCAGCGGTTGCTGCGCACGTCTGGGTTGGTCGTCCAACGGGCACTGGGGGCGTCTCTGGGCGGCTGGACCAGCGGTTGCTGGGGCCTGGGCTGCTCCTCTAGCGGCTGCTAGGCACTTCTTGGGCTGCTGGTCCAGGGGTTCCCCGGGTCTTCTAGTTAGGTAGCTTGGAGATGAGTGAAACTCGACGACTTGTTGGTAAGTGATTTTATTTTGATTTATATTTTGGTTTATATATAATTTTTCCTTATGAACACTAATACAATTTTATATTTGTGTGTCGTCGGTGTACATACCCAACACAGCATCTTTTTTTATTGGGTTTATAACCTTTGTATTAGGGTCGAGCTGACTCTGCAATGCTGAGCATTTCAATAACGCATAACTAGGTTTTTCAAGAATAATAAATTGAAGTGTGTACATGAATAAGGTAATGTTCGTACTTATGTATGAACATCCATGTTCAATGATTGAACACCTACCTATATACCTATAATTTCACGAGGATCAGATAAATGCTTCGAAAGTAATCCTCGGACAAACAACAATACATAATACATACATAAAACGCTGATTTGCCCAAGTTGGTTTAGAGATCTCGCTTCGCTCGATCAATTAAATAGGTTTATAAAATAACTTGTTATAGTTATCGTCCTAGGACCGTTAATATTTAGTTTTTAGTATCTTCATAATGTCAGTTTATAGTCTAATACACACGCAAAACCTGGCATTTAGTTGGCAGTTGGCACCAAACTCATGTATTTACCTAACATATTGTGGTAACTGGTAGTTTAATTAACATAACACAAAGTAGCCGCATTGTCGTGTTTGCTGGCAATATATAACGGACGGTACGACCAAGCTGTATATTATACGATACTGTGGGTTTATAGCAATCGGTGTTGTCCACATACTGCAGTGGAGTTCTATCTAGAATAGAAAATCTTATTTACAAAATCTAATACATTTCGCACCTATTACTAGGCGGGTCAATTTTAGACCGATGTTATAAATACGAGATTTATCAGGAACAGTCAGTGTCACCCAGATGAAGGTTCACGAATTGAACCAAAAAATCGTCCATCGCCAACACCGATAAAACGGTACGTGATAAATCTCGTATTTATAATAATGATTGAAATAAATCAAGAATGTTTTCTTGATAATTATATTATCATATCATGCATGAATAATAAGATACATTTGTAAATAAACATGGATAGCGGCAAAAATCCGTGAACATGATAGTTGTGGAACTCAGTGCTACCATAGACTATAAGATTATAGTAAACCATAGGGTTGGGATAGTCAATCAGAAATTTAGCAGTATTGATCAGCTTGCAACCAGCAAAACTGGCAAGCATGTGTCAAATATAATTTAAGGACTTGTTATTTAGATACCCATAAATTGTTATCACAACCCTGTAAGAGATCAGGACACTATGGTATGAAAGATGCCTGTTTCAAAAAACCTAAAGAAAAAGGTAAATAAAACAATGTTGCATATTGCATGTACCATTCTAATAAGCGCTGATGAATTGGTGACATGTATTGAATACTGGCTTCTATTTAGTCTGTCATCTTCCGTACCGATGCACGAAATTACTTGAGTGAGTATCCGAAATTCGGTATTTTTCATAGGTAGATGACACGGAATGCCCAAAAGTTGAGCGCCGTGCCAAGGCGTCTTACCAAAAAGTAAAAGCTAGTACATGTATTGAGGCCCGCCGTCTTTAATCGCTTACCAAAGGACATTATTAATGCACAATCAACGCAATCCTATGATACGATTTTATTTAATATACTGCAATTAATATTTTTATTTAATTCTGTGTTCAATTTTCAACCATGTAAAAGACATGTAACTTTTTGAAATTAATAAATGAACTATGAACTAACTTGGCTCTGGCGATCACCTTGTCGTGATTTTAGGTTATCAGTATCAGATCTGTATCTGTGAAGAATGTTGACTGGATTCAAGTCGTGACTTTATATTTATTAATTTTTCATTTACAAAAATTCATTCATCTTCTTAAAGTATTCTTTAATCTAATATTTCCCTACAGCAGAAGCTATACATAAAATAAGATATTGATTGGATAAAATCCTTAGTTATTTGATTCTTAAAGTCTATTGTGGTCATCACGTTGTATCATTATTTTTGGGGGCGAATGTCACAAAAAGATGACATAAAGACTTTAGTAAAACCTGTCCTTATTTTTTATCTTCTCACTAAAACTTCAATAAAATGACATTGGTCTTTATAAAAATTATGCAACCATTCCAAATTAAAGAACAAAAGGCCATTAATTAAGCAAAGAGCGATACAATCAATCAACAATTACATTAAAATACTACAGAACCATAAAATGTAATGCGCTCGGACTTGGCCATTATTTTAACCATGTGCTTAGCGAAATGAGTTTTGAAATTGCATTTGTTACGTGACAATGGTCTGGAATTTATTTGTATGATAAAATAATTACTTGTTTACATACTAGGCGATGCTTTTTACTTTAGTTCTGAGCTAAAGGTCGCGGGTTCCGAGCCAGTTGCGAGCACCTATGAGTCATTACGAGTACGATTTATGTGTGCATTTAATTTTTAAGTATTCACCATGTATTTTGTGCAAATTACGACTAACTAAGCTGAGATGACGATCTATATGATGAGCAAGCATACTCCATCCAAAGGTTGAGACCGAGACCGCTTTTAACGATAAGACCGCCATTTGTATTTCCGCGTGTCTATTTATTTGTTTTAATATTGTTTGTTATATTAAGTGTGATGTAAACTGTTATCTATTTATTTATCTAAAGGCTAGATAGCACTGTGTGAAATGTCCAGGATTATTTATTTATTTATTTTCTTATTAATATCTTACGGGGCCCAGATGGACAATGAAAGTAATTTGTCTCTGTTTGTAATAATAAATAATAAATATAATAAATATTGGTGGACATTTCACACAGCGCTTTCTAGCCCCAAACTAAGCAGAGCTTGTACTATGGGAACCAGTTAACTGATAGATTACTTAAATACTTATTTTTTTGTAAATACATATTTATAATAAATAGAAAAACATTCAGACCCGGAACAAATATTTGTAGATCATGCAAACATTTGTCCCGCGGCGGGAATTGAACCCGCTACCTCCTGCGTCACAGCCGGCTATACGCCCACTGCGCCACGGAGGTCGTCAAATATACATTGTCGCGATATACATTTAGGTATACTCGTATCACCAATATCGAAGGGAATTAAAGCTTTATCTCCAAAGGAAGTCTGGAAGAGCTTTCTATTATTCATTAGATAGATAGACAGTGGCGTAACTATAGGGTGGCGGGGCTGGCAAAATGCCACGGGCCCCCGGCCCGACGGGGCCCCCAGCCCGACATGGCCCCCGGCCCGAGAGGCTGCGAGCTCAGAACTAGCATAACATTTTTAACAAATTTAAGTAAAAATTATACCTATTCTTTTGAAAATTAATTACGTAGATATATAACTAAAATGCACACAATATTAGTAATTCTGTTGGGTAACTACTTCAGTGATTTATTAAAATTAAATTTAAAACCCATTTTTACGGGGGCCCCATCCAATGAATTTGCCACGGGCCTCTGATGGTATAGCTACGCCTCTGTAAATAGATTTAATTTAATTGTTTTTATAAATAATGAAAAATTATTATTCATTCATTCGTTTCACCACGATATTTTTACATCGATTACTTGGGCCAATAGCAGGGCTAGGATATTAGCCAAAGCTGGACATGGTGACTAAAAAAATAACTATTCAAATAGACGAATCTTTTAAACAAACCTGTGTATTGTTGTTTTGTTGTTGCATTAGGTTTAAGTCTCATCGACGCAATAAAACGTCGCATCAAAAACCACAGACGATAAAAACAAAGTAAGTACTTATATGTCATAAAAAGACTAATGTGATGACACCCTGACAAGGTACTTTCACTACCACTTAGTAATTAATAACAGCATTTTATGATTCGCAGACACTAATCGACTAAGCAAACAATATTTCCAACATGCAAATAGTTAACAGTGTAAATAAATTGCAAAAAGTGTTCAGTTTACGGCGTAGCGTGCTGGATAATTATCGGTGGTGTGTAGAGCGTTTATTCTTATTGATCGAGCGAAGCGAGATCTCCAAATCAACTTGGGCAAATCGGTGTTGTATGTATGTATGTTTGTTTGTCCGAGGATAAATTTCGAAGCGTTGATCTGATCATCGTGAATTTTATACATAGGTAGATAGTGATGGCACAACTTTGGTGTGACTAAATGAGCTAAAAATGTTGGGGGGAGGGGGGGTTGTTGAGATATTGGGGTTCAAGAGGGGTAAAAAAAAAATGAAAATGAGACTATTAGGTCAAGTGAGACATCAAATGAAAGGTCTTCATTAGTACATTTCGACACCATGTTTATTTTTAGTAGTCTTTATAGTTTTCGAGTTATTAGCCATAATAAAAACTGAACTTTGACAAAATTCACAGTACACCAGTGACCCCACAGTGCTGAAATTTGTTATGCGTGTAGCTTTAGTGACACAAATATAGGGAAAAGACTGATATCTAGAATAACTGCAATGTCTACCCCAAAAAGGGAACCAATTAACAAGAACTCCCGTTACCTGTAATTTGAATGAAACTGTAGGTCAAGTTAACTATTATATATTTCGTGGCACTATTTTGATAGTCAAAGATTACAAATGATATTTTTTTGTTTTTATCGGAGACTCGCGAGATCTCAGTTCGGGGCGAGCCACTAGTATTTTCAAAGTATTATATATAGCATTATATATAACATTATATAGCATTTAGTACAACATAGCTTATTTTATATTACCGTAACTTAGCAGGCTTTTGCATCTTTATATGTTTTTTTATTAAATTACCTACTATTTAAGTATTTTAAGACTTTGTAATAGAAAAAAGTTGCTATGGGCACTTTGTATAGCGCGCAGCCATACTAAAACCTAAGTATTATAAATTTGAAATTAATTCAGTATGTCTGTCTGTCTGTCTGTTTGTAACATTTTCACGACTACGGCTGAACCGATTGAATTGAGACTAAGTGCGAATTGCGCAACGATGCTTAAACGTATTTAGTGGCTAAATATGGTTTAAGGAGATGTAAAATCACACAAATACGTCAAACTTAAACATGTTTAGTCGCTAAATACGTTTAAGGGCGCTACTTTTTATCCAACTGCGGGGGAGGGTAATGTTTTTATTGACAAATTACACGTGCTAAGCCGCGGATGGAAGCTTATTTTTAAGCTTGATTTTATTTTTTTGTTTTAGCTTTGTTTTTTATCATTGTTAAACAGGTCTTTGCAATTGGAACAACATTTATTGAAGGATTAGACAGCTTTATTGGTATACATACCTATATGTTCGTTTATTAAGTCTATATATAGAACAAACCATGCTACAGCCTCAAATTGGCATTTTTTAAATTAGGCGATAAAGAATCTCAAAAAACAATACGTTTTATCTAGTATTTATACTGCATCGTCTTTTTATCACGCCTTTTATATGTATGACGACTTTTTCCTGACCATACGAGGAAAGATACAGAGATAACAAAAACTCGCCAATTTGCAAGAAGCTTGCAGGAGATTCTGAAAAACAGAGTTTTGCGATGTCTACAACGTTACTCGTTGATATATTAGCACTTATTTTAAAACTTTAGTTAGGTACAGTCAGTTAGGTTATTATTTTATCTAGACTTCCAAAATGGTTAAGAAACATATCGCTAAAAACTAAATATTGTCCATGATTTGTGTGTTGAGTTTCCGATATTGCGGTACCTTTGCATTCATCGAAGTATGTAAAAATAAAAAAAGTGGCACCTGGAGTGCCGACAGAAGTGAAAACTTGAACAATTAGGTACATGTGTATTTTTTGAATCGTCAGGAACGGTGTCGGTTCCTGACGATTCATACACACACGTAATTACGTAATAATAACGGTAACAGTGTCGCGAGTTTAATGGTTTTCTCCCATCTCAAAAAATGCCCAAATAGCCTAAAGAAGTTTTCACTTCAATAAAAATCGATGAAACGAAAAAGCTACAGTAAAAAGAGACAGACACATAAATTCACAAGATTTAACGTAGGAGAAAATGAGATAGGAAGCATTATACAGTGTTTCTTATGTACGTGGTTCTCTTTGTGCTGTGCTTTGTACTCCCTCCACTCGTGTTAATAATTATCTAACTTTGCATCATTACTAAAACCTACAATTATCATCTTCCCGAAATTTTACATTCATCTCATTATCTTGAAACATTTTTGAAGGTTTCACTTCTACCACGTGTGAATTGCACACATGCTTTTTTATGTCAAAGTGACCAAAAAACCACCAGTGAAGTGAGGTCGAAGGCTGACTGTACTTATTCAGTGACTAACAACCTGCGGTTTAACATAATTGTCTCCTAATAAGGATGTGAAATGTTGAGAGAATTGATAAAGTAATAATTCTTCAGCTGACAATAATTCGATCCTATTGTTTCAATGGTTCTTGCGTCTTATTACGTAGGCAGATGTTCTGTGAGGCGGCTACTTCAACATTCACATCATTTTCACTAAAAACATGGGGTAACTTTCGTTGCAATCAGTTTGGGATTTGAAACCGGTAAATATGGATAAGACAGTTGATTAAAATTGGTTAGTACATAGATGTTTCCTACTACAACAATAAGTACTTTGTAATTTGGTCGAGTTTTCAGATACAACTGACTGATAAAAAGTTAACTGTAACGAACTCATGACAACACATCACATCAATAAATAAATATTGCTGGACATTTTACACAGCGCTATCTAGCCCCAAACTAAGCAGAGCTTGTACTATGGGAACCAGATAACTGATAGAATACTTAAATACTTTTTTTTTGTAAATACATAATTATAATATATAGAAAAACACCCAGACACGGAACACATAACTGTAGATCATGCAAACATTTGTTCCGTGGCGGGAATCGAACCCGCTACCTCTTGCGTCTCAGCCGGCTATACGCCCACTGCGCCACGGAGGTCGTCAAATCAATATTAGTTGGATATAAATCAGGAAGGTTTTCTTTGTAAAACGGACCCTAACCTTTCAGAAGGCTATTTTTTATTCGGAACATAGGAAAAGGTTGCTTCTAGAAGTTTAACCCCAGTACACCTAGTTTGTCAGTTCATGTCATCTTTTTCTACGTGTGTGGTGGATACATTAAAATCTTTTATTATATATAAATTCAATTTAATTAAACAGAAACAAACCATTAGTAGTAAAATTATGCACTAAAAACTTGATCCTTAATAATTATAATGTTAATAGAATAATCTTAAATTTTATGTTTACTAGATTAAAATGCTAAGTTTGTGTTAATATAAGTTTTCTTAATTATTCGGATCATTTAACTTCATTACAGTAAAAACTCTCAATAATTTATATTTAAAATATTTATTCCCTAACTAAGTAGTTAAATTTAATCACATCGTAATATTTAATAACTCCATAAAGTGGCGTAAAATTGAGCATGCACACAGAAGTCCTTATAATCGATCTGTATCCGGGCTTAGACCACATTTACACCTAAAGCAGGTTACTGACTTTACCAATACTCACCGGAAGGTATATACTTATAGGTATAGTTATAGTTATAGGCTCGTTCCATATTTTTTCGTCGTGTACCTACTATAAATCATAAACATATCATATCTCTTGGCAACTTTCGGTTGTACAATCTAGTGCAACTTTCCGACGTATTGAGAGGCAGGATGTATTTGAAACTCGAATTTGTTTAAGTTTAATTATAAGTGCTAGTCAATATCTCAATTCAAATTATTCTCATTCCAAAGTGGTAGGAGTTTTTTTATCTGTGAATTGTGTTACTAATGGTAATCGGATTCAGTGCATCTTTTTATGGTTTCTTTCGTGCCGGTAAAAAGCAAACACCGGGTTCCCGCTTTTTGCATAAAATCATCCGTAGATTGCAATCAATTGACGCCTCAGGACTAGTGGACGCGACAATTTGTCGCCGGCGTTTTTTGGGTTAAGTGTGGCGTGACCTTTATGTGATGTGTACATCCCGCCTTAGTCATTGACTGTCTTCGTTAAAGATAATGAGGTAATTGGAAGAGTGTTGTTCTAATAATAATTTAACACGTTATAGGTATACTTTAATTATAAAAAGATCGATTTATTTGCTCTACGGGGCAGTTAATATTTTTTCTGGATAATTAAATGTTCACTTATAAATTGATAGGTAATTTTTTTTATGAATACGTGTAGTAGTCGCTGTTTCTGCCATCTTAATGTAGTTAACTTAGATCGAGGAAGAGGTGAAAGGTTATTCTCAGCAGTAGGTATCGGGCAGTTGTTATTTTAACCCCCAGCGCAAATACAGGGGTGTTCTAGGTTCATTTTAATCGTAAGTTTTTTCTACTTTACTCTAGGTACAATATCCGTATCAGCGTTGCCGCTATCACAAAGGCTGATCACCACACCAGTTCTCGATACCAATCTGACGGTAGATTTATTCGACACCTCGCGAGCGATCCCGCCCGCCCCTTTGGTCGCGCGGTGTAATGATATATCAGTGTTAACCACCACATTGTGAGTGAACCTTTTTGGAAGGAGTGTAGCCTGAAGCAGCACGCTCGCCAAACGTTACAAAAAGTTTGAAGATTCTAGCGGTAATGTTAAAATAAATTTGTGAACCAAAGTGTCAGACCACCCACTAAAAAGTATTTTAAGAGCTAGCGGTAAAGTTTCAATGAATCTGTGAGCCAAAGTGCCTGACTTCACCCACTAAAAAGTCTTGTAAGAGCTAGCGGTAAAGTTGCAATGAATCTGTGAGCCAAAGTGCGCGACTCCACCCACTAAAAAGTCTTGTAAGAGCTAGCGGTAAAGATGCAATGAATCTGTGAGCCAAAGTGCGCGACTCCACCCACTAAAAAGTCTTGTAAGAGCTAGCGGTAAAGATGCAATGAATCTGTGAGCCAAAGTACGCGACTCCACCCACTAAAAAAGTCTTGTAAGAGCTAGCGGTAAAGTTGCAATGAATCTGTGAGCCAAAGTGCGCGACTCCACCCACTAAAAAAGTCTTGTAAGAGCTAGCGGTAAAGTTGCAATGAATCTGTGAGCCAAAGTGCGCGACTCCACCCACTAAAAAGTCTTGTAAGAGCTAGCGGTAAAGTTGCAATGAATCTGTGAGCCAAAGTGCGCGACTCCACCCACTAAAAAAGTCTTGTAAGAGCTAGCGGTAAAGTTGCAATGAATCTGTGAGCCAAAGTGCGCGACTCCACCCACTAAAAAAGTCTTGTAAGAGCTAGCGGTAAAGTTGCAATGAATCTGTGAGCCAAAGTGCGCGACTCCACCCACTAAAAAGTCTTGTAAGAGCTAGCGGTAAAGTTGCAATGAATCTGTGAGCCAAAGTGCGCGACTCCACCCACTAAAAAGTCTTGTAAGAGCTAGCGGTAAAGTTGCAATGAATCTGTGAGCCAAAGTGCGCGACTCCACCCACTAAAAAGTCTTGTAAGAGCTAGCGGTAAAGTTGCAATGAATCTGTGAGCCAAAGTGTGCGACTCCACCCACTAAAAAAGTCTTGTAAGAGCTAGCGGTAAAGTTGCAATGAATCTGTGAGCCAAAGTGCGCGACTCCACCCACTAAAAAAGTCTTGTAAGAGCTAGCGGTAAAGTTGCTTTGAATCTGTGAGCCAAAGTGCGCGACTCCACCCACTAAAAAGTCTTGTAAGAGCTAGCGGTAAAGTTGCAATTAAACTATAAACCAAAGTAGATTTTCTTTATTTCTTCTACATCATCGACATCCTGACTTCATCTACAGTGCTGGGAATAGGCCTCCTTATGTTTGTTCCACTACGGTTCTTTATTTCTTACACGGTTCTTTGTGACAAAACAGACCAAATTTTTTCAAACTTTTAACCTCCAAAGGTAAAACAAGAGTTTTCTTCCAGCAAAGCTTTGACGATAGAGATAACTGATGATACTGATGGGTACGCGCACACGAAGGCTTTGTACAGAAATCATAATTTTAGATGGATGGGCTCATTTCTGTAAATTGTTACTTTTGGCAGTTATAACTTAATTTTTGCATCTTTTTGAAACGTCAAGTTTCATCGCCTATTTATCCGCGATCATCCCAAAAACAACAAACAAGACGTTTTGTTCCTTTATAGTTGAAGTATCACTTAGTATTGAACAATACTTTTCGTGTTAAGTTGTTCTCTTTAATAAGAAAGACCTGGTTTTCGAATAATACCAGTTCCGCTAAAATGTTCCGTTTTCTCCATTATCTTATCATACCAGTGCACCCAAGGGCAATCCAAGAAAGCGCTATCATACCATCAGGTATAATTAGCATTGGTAAGGTGTTACTCCGGGTAAGCCCTGGGGCCGCTGCTATTCACATCGTTTCGATCTGTACAGTAATTAAGTCATCCATATCTTAATAATACCGCTATTACTCGAATAATAGCAGTGTTGGAGACTTGAAAGCGAATAAATCAATGTTTAGAGTAAAATATGGTTTTATTGGACTATGTTTGATATGAGTGTAGTGTTATTGCTATTTATTGTGTTATTTTCTACAGTATACAACATTTATTGAATTGTTAAGCAAAAATACATAAATATTAAAAAAACCATTATTCTTTTTTTTTACGTCGAAGGTTAAAAACTAACATAGCTTAGAACAACCCCAGTTAAACTAGCTTTCTATTAAAAAAAACTCCGTCTAAATCAATCCATCTGTTTGAGAACTACGATACTACAGACACATAGACATAGGCGTCACTCATAACACCCCTCATTTTGTGTCCGGGGTTATAAACACTTTCTTTTTTAATTTTGCTAGGGTTTTCTACGTTCATAATACGAATTAGGGTTACGTACCCAAAGGATAAAACGGGACCCTATTATTAAGACTCCGCTGTCTGTCTGTCCATCTGTCACCAGGCTGTATCTCATGAACCGTGATAGTTAGACAGTTGAAATTTTCACAGATGATGTATTTTTGTTGCCGCTATAACAACAAATAATATAAACTAAAAACAGACTAAAATAAATATTTAAGTGGGGCTCCCATACAACACATAATTTATTATTGCCGTTTTTATAGATAATAATAGTACGGAACTCTTCGTGCGCGAGTCCGACTCGCACTTGGCCGGTTTTTAAATTAAGGTATGGAACACTTAACAGTCATCTTTTTTTTAAACTGTATATTTCTTTGCTTGGCAACGTAGAACGTAGAACCAAAAGGTGTGTGCGAATGGGTGGTATATCAACTAGGTACGGATGGTACTGAGCCGTGCGCCTGCTTGTCCTTTGATGGAAAGGAGATGGCAAGATCATATCGTATAGTTCCTGAGGGCTTAGCCAAGTTACAGTCTATTAGCGATGACGCTAGTCGATAAATCCGAAAATGTATGGGATTTGAAACATGCTATAGAAATACCACGTGATACAGCGACAACAAAATGTATATAGAAATCGAATAGATTCGCAGCGAATGTAATTTGGCTACGGGCCCTGGGCACATTCCCCAAAATGTATTCAGTAAAAGATCGATAGGCTTGCAACTTTACGGCGGTGTTTGAGACTTTGTGTCTTAGTCTCCGCCGTCTTTAATCCTAAAGACTACATTCTGGGTCTCTGAATTAGTGTCTTTTAGATCTTTGTGCTTCCATCCGCTTACCATCAGGTGAGATTGTTGTCAAAACCTATCTGTGTTAAAAAAGTCTTCTAACATCCATTCTCACATGTATGGTGATTTGTCTTAAATTATACGGTCATCAGGAAAAATGAAACAAAAATGTCTTGCTTTCAATAATCGCAACTTCTGCTGCTATCAACCCAAATCGTTATCCATTACTTCAAGGAGTTGAATGGTTGGGGTCAAATTTGAAGGGGGCACAGTACACCCCAGTGCAGGAACTCAGTGCAGACTTATTCCTTCCTCTTATATCGTGTATACGTACCTACTGTATGTATGTAAGAAGTTATACTTCTTTAGCGTGAATAAATAGTTTATGTATGCCATTTGCGCACCTTGGATAACTTTCTGAAGTAAAAACTAACTTCATAGTGTGTTACATCGGCGCGCGCAACTTCCGTCACACAAACAAAATACTTTGATATGATTCTTCTAACGCGCCAAAATAAGTATAACTTCCATATGTTGTCTGGAAGAGATCGCTTTTAGCGATAAGGCCGCCCATTATACATTTATTTGTTTCTCATTCTGTTATATCTAAATAAATTGTAAGGTTAAAATAAATAATTTTCATTTGTTTCTTTATTCAACTTCAAAAACTTTTATTCAGTGTTAGTTTTTCTTCGTCGCAGTGAAACACAGTGACGCCATTGTCGTCGCACAAAACGTCTCCAATATTATTTGGTGGATCAGTATTCCCGGCTTGTGATCAAAATCAAATCCTCCGCAAGTTGCAAAGTGGTACATTACACACGCATATTTGCCGAATCATTTCACAGCCAACGCGACAGCGGCGTTCGTGCTGAATTTTTATTTATAGACCGAGTAAGCTCTTTACAAACCCTATTTTATCGAGTACTTTTCCAAAGGTCTTCTTATCTAGAATTCTAAGGTATGACCGCAGGTTCACATAGTCCAATCCACCCAAAGGTTGTCTGTTAGGGAACGCTATTTAGCAATAAGACCACCAATTGTATCACATAGAATTTCATTGTTCTAATTGATCGAGCAAAGCGAGATCTCCAAATCAACATGGGCAAATCGTATGTATGCATATAAGTAAGTATGTATGTATGTAAGTATGTATGTATGTATATTTGTTTGACTTTCGAAGCGTTGATCCGATCATCGTGAAATTTGATACCTAGGTAGTGATGGCACAATTTTGGTGTGACTAAATGAGCTAAAAATGTAAGGGCGTTGTTGAGATATTGGAGTTCAAGAGGGTAGAAAAAAATGAAAATTAAATAAATACTGCTGGACATTTCACACAGCGCTATTTAGCCCTACTATGGGAACCGCAGATAACTGATAGAATACTTATATACATTTTTTTTTGTAAATATACACACTTATAGGGAAACGACCAGACCCGGAACAAATATCTGTAGATCATGCAAATGTTTCTTCCGCGGCGGGAATCGAACCCGTTACCTCCTGCGTCTCAGCCGGCTATTCGCCCACTGAACCGCGGAGATACATTTGATAGTCAAATATTACGAACAATACCTACATATATGATTTTTGTTTTTATGGGAGACTCGCGAGATCTCAGTTCGGGCGAACCACTCGTTTATCCAGTATTGACAAAGCTTTTTCTATACTACTACAGATTATAGAAATGTTACCTAAGTCTATCCCTAAATAATGTATCTACAATTTTTTTACTGTCTAGCTTTGTCTACCTAGGGCTAATGTTAAGATGGCATGCTGACAGAACATAGGAAGAAAGGATACACAAAATAAACAAAAATATAATTTGGTTAAGTAGTATACATACTTGCAAAATTTCGTAGATTACAAATTCTGTCAGTCAGTACCCAGATTCCATCATAATCTGATCTGATGATATCAGCCGTAGGACATGCACTGCTGATCATAGGCTTCCTCCATAGATTTCTAGAGTGATTAATCTTGTGATTATCGGCCTGTACCAAACGGCTCCCAGCAAGCTATTTATTAGGTCGTATTTCCATTTAATAGGGGCCATCTCCTACGCTGCGTTTTCCATTGCATGGTCTCCACTCGAAAACCTTTCTGCCCTTTCTGTTCGCAGATTACACGAGTTATTACGCTATTTTTGCGTTTACTTCCTCCCCATGTGTGTTATAGTCTGTTACGCGATAAGTTAGAGTTTCCTGCAGAGCCCACTCGGTATACAACTAACCCCTTGTAACCAGCAGAAAAAAAGTTTTAGATTGATCTGTGCGTGGAATATTGATTGTCAAATCATGTCTCCATTCTACGAAATCTTTTTAAATTTTCATGTTATCGTGTTGTAACTAAGAAAGTGTGCCAGTGCCAGTGGCCAGTGACGATTGCGATGGGTTATTTGATTGAGATATAAGAGGTACGGGTTCAATTTCCATAACTAGTAATAACATAACATATTTCCCTGGATTATGGGTATCAGTGTCGACATAACAAACCACTAGTTATGTCGATACTAATACCCATAATCCAGGGAATCCATATATTGTTTTATTTTTTTTGGGTTTGCACCTGGATATTAGTGACAGTTTGGTTTAATTATTTATTTGAAGAACAAAAAGGATAGAATGGTAAAGGGGTGTGTGCACTATCGATTTCGTAACAAAGGAGGTAATAAAAGTCTTGGGCGGAAGAGCGGCGCCGCGGGCGAAGGCGGGCGGGGGCGGTCGGCGATATTTATTGACAACGAGATAACGGACCGAATATCTTCATTAGCGAATCGTTTCATGAGTAAGGATAGAGTGGATAATATTTTTCTGTAACGACATAAAATAAAATAGAGAATAGAGGTTGGCAAAGTTAAAAAGGTCTATTACGCAGTGGGTGGTTGTTAATCAGTGATGATATTTGAAATACTCAGAATTGCAATAATTTACGGCACGAAAGGTATGTCAAGATCTGTGAATCTACCTACCCTTTCGGGAAACAAGCCTTATATTATTTATATATGTACGTGGACATATTTAAATCTATTAGATATAGCGTAGACTAAAAATATCTCGCTATACCATCATGCCCACCTTTTTCATAGTAGTCAGCCACATTGCTGACTTTGTTGAGATAGTTTTCACGTCTTCAGGCCCATGACTACCAGGTACACATTTTCCTCAGGACAAAGAAAGGCCATCTCCATCCATCAATTTAATAGTCTGTAAGTCTTTAGATGCAAGAACATTTTTACAATTAAAAAAATTCAAAAATACTATCCAATGGCACTGTGTCAGACTTTAGTAACTTTAAACACATTTCGCTGTGATCTTAGGATTACCTTATCCTCACTAATCTTTCGTGTTGACCTCGTGACTTATAAAAGAAGGGTCACTCCACTCTACAATGGGACAAGAGACAAACACCACAACCTTTCTTGATTTATTCGATAAGCAGTTAAGTCTTCTGCCACTAGTGCCCACGTGAGGACATAAAATCCAGCAAGGAAAGTGTGAATACTCAACAATCCAGATTCCCCACAAAGGGAAAAGCACAACTCATTCCATATCGGGGCACTCATGACACAGGGCGTGTCGGCTATGGCTAATTAACGGCCTTTTAATTGTCCTGGCCAACCAACCTTGAATAAACCTTATATTTGTAAAACATAAGGTTGAAAGTCTTATAAAATAAGGATTCGTAAAGGTGGTGGGTGGGAGTGCTGATAATAACTGTTTGTAAATTGTTGAGGATTTAAGATTCAAACTGTGAGTGTTCAAAATTGGGTGTTTTAGTTCACTGTTTAAAGTCAGTAAAGTCGCTAGAGTTAGACACTGGAATAAAATCTAAATCACTAGGTGTATGAAAGTTTAATTTGGCATAGGACTCACCAATCTTGGTGTTGGTAAGACTCTGGATTCGAAAGATACCAAGGTTAATGGTTGACTTGCACAATTTGACTGAATTAGGTAGGTAGGTAATCACCGCGGACAAACCTGGATGAGGCTGGCACAAGACCGTGGAGAAAGAGATGCCTATACCCAGCAGTGGGTATTTCTACTTATCATTGCACGTTGAAAGTTCAATGGCACATATTAGATAAGTAACTCCGATTCTCATGACATATTGCATCTTAATCCATTAACAACACGTAATTATCTCCAATCACATTAGCGAATCTCAGCAGTTAGCACTTCGCACTTTTTACCCACAAGCCAACCGCCATTTTGAGTAATTAAACACAAAATGGCGTCGCAAGATGGCGGCCTCCATTCAACAGTTTTTGTTTAGAGAATTATGGTAATGTTTCATGTGAGTGGTTTTGTTTTTATCAGCTATCAATAGACGATAACGTTGTTTGTAAATTTAAATCTAATGAATTAATAAGCAGTCGAGGCTCGTAAAGGTTTTTATGCTGCAATAAGCGTCTTGCATATTGAGATCGTAACTACTGGATCAGTTATCTAAGTGAGGGAGCCGTTTATCAGAATTGTTTGAAGACTTTGTAGTTATCGCTTCTTGGAGTCCTATTTCTGTTAAACCTATTGGTATTTTTTTCTCTAAAGCTTAGTCTAACGAAAAGGTAAAAGTATATTTAGGCGAGTGAGTCGAGACTCAACTTTTGATTTTTAGTTATAGCATTCTATTATCAAAGTTCAGTGCCCCTCACTCATAACATGCATTGGGATGAAACCTACGCGTGTTTTACACCCTTTTATTTTAAGTTAACTTGTAACATGTTGACAAGTTGGTAATTTGCTAGTTACGTTTGTACCTGTCGATAGATTTACTCATTAACTTTTTATTGATATTATGGATTTATTTTCACCTCTTTCGTCTTGGTACAAATATTTAGCAACATTAAAATGTTGATTAACAACAATTTAGGATCATATATGTTTCTAACAAAAAATTAGAATTAAGTATATTAAATCATTATCCAATGTATGTCGCCAACGACAGTACAACCTAAACTCTTGCCCACAGCATAACAATAAGTTAGTATCTATGTAATCCGGCGCGGCGGAGAATGCGCAGGCGTCCGCGCGTCCTGCGCACCGCGATTATGTCATTACGCAGGCGGCTCGGAAAAACATAAAGGGCATTTTAGTATGCGATGATACGCTGCAATTAAATACACTCGTAAAAAATACGAGCGTGAAATGACGAGGTCTGGTTTGGTCTGGGTTGGGTTCTGTTGGTTCTCTTGTAAATATTTTTCGTTGCTTTTAGTAGCAGAGAGAAAAGTTCTCCGGAAATTCCTGGGTCCAGTAAGGAGAGGAGAGGTAGCCTGAGGGTCCGTAAAAACGCCGAAATAGAAGATTTTGTGGCCGAGCCTAACATCATAGGAGAATATAAATCACACCGACTCCGTAGATGGCTCGGCCATCTACTGAGAATGGGTGAAGATCGAAGCGTCAAGAGAGCATACTTGGGCCGACCGATTGGCAGCCGACCGGTTGGTCGTCCCAAGTATCGCTGGAACGATAGGATGGAGGCTGACCTGCGCAACCTAGGAGCTGACGACAGGCAAGAAATGGCAATGGACAGAGAAAAGTGGAGAGTTCTCATATCGGAGGCCAAGACTCAATTTGGCTCCCTGCGCCAATGGAGTAGGTAAGTAAGTGTCCAAGATAGTTCTGTAACTTTACTTTACCGTACCCCATAATTTAGATATTTAGACTCTCTTCTTCTTCTTTCGTGTCGATGTCTCAAGGCTATAGCCATTTTAACCAGTACGTCGCCACGTTCATGGCAGTGTCGGAGCAGGTCATCAGTTGCTCCATCGTGCAGGTGGTAGGGCAGGATGGGCATGTAAGGACGTGTGCCATTGTTTGGAGCTGGGCACCACATTGGCGTCGCCGATTTGTCTATTTACTAAGATTACACCTGCAGCGGCCGACTTGGGTACGCAGTCTGTTGAGGGTCCTCCACACTGGCCAAGGTAGATGTTGACCAGGGGGTAGTTCCTCTGCAGGTGTAACATATCCAGGTGGGGGGGCTTTATTTAGTTTCCACAGGGTAACACGGGCATCACTTGCATTATTTGTGGTGACTTCAGTGGATCGCAAAAACCCCCTAGACTCTCTGATTGAGATATGGTAATCCCGAAAGAGCCTTCTGGTCGGTGGTGATCGAAATTCAAAATTAAATGTCCATAAAATTTAATCATTAACATCACAAAGATAACTTTAAAATTAAGATTAATAAGCCGAGTAGTCAAAAGTTTCAATGCACTTTTACGCACATTATTATTTATGTAAACATGCTGTTGGTACTAAGTTGATTAGAGTTTGCCTACGACGCGACGCGACGCGACGCGACGATTACCTAACATAATCAGCGTTTTTTGTCGCTATAAAAGTTCAGATATGAAACATTTCACTTGCAATTAATTTAAAATGTACTATTTATATAAATAACTATTATAACCAAATTAATAATAGAGCTACTTTAATATTATCATATCAATTGTGCTCGATTACTAAAATAAGCAAGATTGTGTACCTACTTCTTTTCAGTTCGTTTTGCAGTCAGATTTTGTTTTTTCAGTTAATCTTCTAATAGATAAGCACAGCCTAAACTGCTGGTCGTAGAAACTTGAAATTTAGAGTGTATGTTTGTCTTGATGCGTAGGGTTGTACTAAGAAAGAGTTTTTTTAAATTCAACCCCTAAGGGGGTTAAAATAGGGTTTACGTTTGTATGAAAAACATTGGTTCCTGGATTTATAAACTTGAAACTTGGCAAATATATTTTTAACAAAATAAAAGAAATGTGTTTTTTGTTTTTCAAAAATCATCCCCTGGGTAGGTGAAAAAGGGTGTTGAACTTTGTTAGGTAAAACATTATTCCTGAGGTTAATAAACGTAAAACTTTGCATAAATACTTATCAAAGTACATGATGAAACATTGCATAGTTAGGTACTTTTTTTGAAAATCACTCCCTCGGGTTGAAAAGGGATGTTGTAGTTTGTTCTAAAACAATGTTAATTGTATTTACGAACGTATAACTTTGCATTAAATGTTTTTTATAGTTAAATAATGAAACATTTTATCATGGTAAGACCACCAGGGTCTGATGATGGAGCCAGGATGGAATCTATAGAACTCATTAATGGATAACTGTAGATGTATCGTGTTTGGGTTCTATTAAATTGTTTTTTGCGAGACGTTTCACGATACTATTGACTACCAGCGTCTGAAGATGGAGAAATCGACTGTTCTTAATCAACAATATTATCATTAATATATTAAATAATGGTTACGGGTTCTGACAGACTGACTGAAAATCAACGCAAAGCGTAATCCACTGATCTTAGAGACTTGAAATATGGAGTAATAGTAGTGTAACACGTACGAAGTCGCGGGCAACAGCTAGTGTAATAATATAACATTTATTTCAGGCAACAATGTGAACATACAAAATATGATTACAAAGCCCATATCTATAAATACCTACCTTAAATACTAAATACATAAAACAATAAACTTTAAAACGAACACTTGTATTTATTTGGAGGATTTTGCTTCCTAGACGTTTCCCTGTAGCGCCTGTAAACAAATCCGACTGTCCAAAAATCCGGTTCAAGTAGCACATTCCTATACTTCGCCAGAATCTGGAGAGTGTAGGACTTGAAGTTAGTAGGCCTACTGGACTCCAGTCGCTGGAGAGATATTAATATTACGGATTCATATTTCGTTTGCCATGCTATAAGTTTTAACGGAACCCTAAATCAGTGAGGCACGGTAGTTGGTCGCGGTATGGACCGACCGAAATGTGTTTTGCGACCTGCATTCCCGCGACCCGATAATTGCCGCGCGATCTTTATATCGGCGCGATTTGGCAAGACGCCGCCCCGTCGCGCCGCTCGCTACCGCATGTGCATGTCCTTATAATTACTTGTTTATTTCATAAATGGTAAGTGTTTTTAGCGCATTCATTCCACAAAAAGATTAAAGAGAGATATCCGCAGTATTTACTCGTACCATGCAATCGAAGTTCATGAACGGTAGCACAGAATAATTCCGTGTCATATCCAAAACAAAACTTATCTATTGGAGGCAAGGGGAGACCATAGTATACTAAACATTTACCTATGTTTCTAACATCCTAAGTTCCCACAAAAAAATGTATGTATGATATTATTTCTTGTGATTTAGTAGCAAGAAAAAATGTGGAAGATTGATAAAATTTGGCTAGATTTTTACCTTTATTGAAAAAAGTTACATTTTCTGAACTCATTCAACAAATTATTAAAAATATCTAATGAATAGGAATGTAGAGAGAAATGATAAGTAGGTAATATCTTGTTATTATTTTTTTTCTGTATTTTTGTAATAAACAGAAAATCACAATGAACAAAAAAACATACAAAATTTTTTTTGGGTTTTAGTCTAGGTAAAGTGTTGCAGTTCTTATTACATATACAGATAGAGATACTATAATATATTTTTCATACCACCTGCTCGACAATGTCAAATTATATGTCATGTAAACCTCACTGAAAGCAGGTGATTAATCCCTACGGCTGAGCCGGGAGTAAAAACGTACTGAATTTCCCGAATTTAGAACCTTATCTGTATTAAAATTTTAACCAAAGAGATCCACACCATAAGAACTTATTCGTAAATCGAACTAACCTCTGCACAGAAAGCACCAACCTAGATTTGGTTTTTATTGTCTCGCAGAAAGTGTGACAAGTAGAGTATTCTCCTCGTAGATAAAGCTGTCTGCATCTTGGGCGTGCTTATATTCCTATCTGCCTCAGAATTCTAGTATTAAGTCTCTCTCTCCGCTCGTGAGTTAACTCTGGAATCCTTCGTTACCTACGTTCGGGATTCAATATAGCGCCCGTGACGCAAGACACTGCTTTATCCCCTCGTTTAATAATCTACTATTGCATGTGTAACATCAATGCAGATGCACACTCGCTAACCTTTCATTGATAGATCTATTAATTACTAAAACAATCAGATAAAGAAGTAAACCTATTAATTAATGAGCCGGAAATTATAACATTCCACTCATTTACTACTTTTCACAGTGAAATGATAAATTTGCATATCCGGTAGAAAGAAAACTATTTTGTTTTATTTTTCTAGATTCAATTCGTCGGTACCTTTGAAGTCGTGTTTATAGAAAAATGTATAAGTACAGAATGCTTCAGAATATGATAGCAAGTGGGTCATTGCCCGAAAAGTATTGTAATGGTAACTATCCTTACTTAAGTACGAGAACAATGTTTGATTTACGAGTTTTCGATGTTTGATGTTTTTCATTGAAATTAATACTTGGGAAAATTTATTATCAAAGAAAATTCAGTATATCAGCTAATTTAGTGTTTAGCCTAAAGTCAGATATCTTGTATGGTACCTATAGATAAGGCAGGCAGAACGTATTATAACGTCTAATTTGAAGGTGTGCTACTCGTACAAAGTATATGCTATTTTATTGTATTTAAAAAACGTTATCACCCACTTAAGGGTACATTTGTACATAGGTACATATTTCGAAGCACCCCGTATAATAAATGTGTTTTTTTTCATTGTTTTCTGTGCTGTAACTGAATTTGTAACGATAAGCCAATGATTATATCGAGGAAGTAATAAATAATCGATTACACGATTCCAAGTTGCGCATATCGATAGGATTATGAATAGAACGCTTTTTTGCATATTTGCATAATACATTGAATGCCGTTGCATACTTTGGTTTTTATCTCGGTTTTTTACTGAAGTAGTACAAATGCTTTACATACAAATTATTGGTCAAGCTCGCGTCGGACCATACACAGTGAAAGCTTTCATAGTCAATACGGCTATACAGGGTGTTTGGTAATATACTGACGATATTCAAGTGACGGTTTCTCTAAACATAAAAAATACTTCTAGAAAAAGAACTACTAGTTATATTATCAAATTTTAATGAAAATCGACTAAGTTTAGGTGATTAGTTCGATATAAAACTTACTGCCTACTCTTGCAATCGACACCCAAAAATAAAGCCCGATTTGATATCTCTTTCGGAAATGACTGCGGGTTTTGGGTTAGAAAGGGATAACAAGAGATATCTCGAGACGTCGCCAATACGGTATCTGTGGTTAGATGGCAAGCATTATGCAATAGCACAACATAAGTTTATTAAAGTGTTTGGTTTTACATGCCAAAATAAATTGCACATTTCTATGATAAACATTTCACAAATTTATTTATTATGCTCATCAAAATAACCCCTTTTATTTTTGTGCGTATATTATCAAACACCCTATATTTGTAAAATATACAAAGTTAATTTTGAAGACATTCTAAAAACTGTTTTACAAACCTAACGACGTACAAGTTGGTCGACTTCTTTGATAACCATAGCTTTGATAATTCTTTGTGCACTACAGTATACTCGTATGTGCTACTAGATAGCTGCTGCCCGAGACTTCGTACACGTTACACACTACTAAATGTGTAGGTAACCTAGAAACAAAGCTAAACTTGCTGTTGCAACTTGACTTGATACCCTATTTTTATCCCATGGGACCTGATTTATGTAATAAAAAGTAGCCTTTCTGTTAATCCAGGTTACAATCTAAGTACATACTTAATTTTCTTCGAAATCGGTTAAGCCGTTTCAACGTGATTGAGTAACAAACAAACAAATAAATAAACAAACATCCAAACTTTCGCATTTATAATATTAGTGTGATTAAAATACCTATCGGCTGCCTAATGCCCGAGCTTCAATGAACCGTAATTATGTCGGATTGGCTTCCTAATCGTGAATGCTCGTTGCCAAAATGCAAGCTATCTGTGCCACACATTTTATTAATTTCGGTTTAGCGGTTTTACTGTGAAAATATAACAAAAAGATCAATTTAAAGTATTAGTTTAAAATATTAATTTGTTAGTCACGAAGCAACCATTTGCTATCTTTTATGACACTTGCAGTAAACGTTATAAAAACATGAATACTAACCCTATCGATACTAGGTACTCTAGAAAAACCACTCGTTCTGTTTTTTTCCAGTACAGTTTTGGATTTGAACTAATTATTCCATAATTATCTTGCAACGCAACCTTTTCTGTAGCAAAGATGAAGACATCTTGCAATTAATTTCCCCACCAAATACCACTCCTAAACGGGCCACTGACGCCAACTACACTTCTCTGATCGTCTACTGACGTCACCACGTGACGGGCACGACACGGAGCAAAGCGAATACGATTTCATTAATATGTTTTCTGCCCTACGCTGCCGACTGCAACTGCCGCCTGCAACTGTAAAAAGACAGAGTAAATAAATATATCTCAAACTGTTAAAAAGCGTCGACAACTTTGTATGAGTTTCTGCAGTTGCATTTGGCAGCGTAGCTCTGAATAGTACTTTTATCAGCCCCTTTCTATCCAACTTTAGCAGGACATTCTAAAACTTAATAGAAATCCTCTAAGCTATTTTTTAGTAAGAGGTCGGTGATGATGAAATACTTATTTAAAATGCGTTGAGTACATCCTATAGATTCATCATCATCATAAAAGATACGTCGCTGCTGAACGGAGGGAGGCCTCCGTTTAGCAGCGGACGTCATAGATTTCTAGAGCAAACCGATCTTATGCAACCTGCATCCAATGGTTCCCAGCAACCTTTAGAGCAATTATTTTTATTTATTTAAAAAAGGCTCTACTTCTACAAGACTCTATCACAGTTAGAAGAGGGTAATGTACAATACACCTAAATGCGAGAAGTCAGTGCAGACTTTATTCCCCCCAAGAATTAGAATTCGGTCTTTTAAACTTCGTAAACGGTTCCCACGATACAGGCCCCTAGCCTAGTGTGGATCCATTGGTAAATAACCGAACACTATAAAAATTATTGTGTTATGTCTGTGTTCGGTTTTTAATTCTATTTATGTGATTTGTTCAATTAAATAAATTGTAATTAAGAAGACTCGCATCAAGATTTTTGCAACTTCGAAAGCTACTCCTCGTTAAGGTCGTCCCGTGAGAATGCAAGTATCTCTTAGTTTTTCTGGCGACGGCACAGCAAAGGATAAATATCACACTGGCCGGGTGTCAATTTAAATTCCTTCTATAACAAACATTACCTTGCGTAGGCGCAAAGTGCAGACCGCATTATGTCTTAAAAAGGCGCTGTTTCACCGTAAAAATTGCAGTATATGTGTTGGTATTTATACATTATATATTGTGTCTGTGTGCTCATAATGTGCCATTAAAATTCTTTAGGCATATTTGAGAGTACTGAGACAGTTCGTCAAGGAGTTCTTTGTGATTGAAATTTAATGAAATATTATCGAAATTATACATCAAAAATTATATAATTATTTCAATATTAGAAATGGGTCTTCGTGGCACCACACTAGGTTTCTTTGATTCATGTATCGACTACGAGTTGGGTACCATAATTAATATACGCAGGTCACGGGAAAAAAAATCCCGCAGCGGGAATTGAGTTATCAACATATTGCGTCTCACTTGCACAACTTATGTCAAAGGCCATCTGGATGCTTGTGTATTTGAAATATCCAATCAATTTAACTACATAGGTACAAGTTGACAACAACATAGTTTGGTAAATAGGGCTCTAATTAAGCATGATAAAGCAATAAAGAATTTTTAACTTTAATAGAAGATTTGTGAAAAATTGTTACATAGAAATACAAGATAAACGCCATCACGTGATAGAGGTCAGGAGAGAGTTGGACAATAGGTTATGCACCTAACCGGTTACACTATTATACGCTAAATAATGAATGAGACATCACTATACTTAAGAAGTACGACTTTATCTTCTAATTAAATGTTAATAAACAAAAACTAAGGCGATTGGGTGCGGGCGTACTGCAAGCGGAAGAGGTTGTAGAGATCCTCTACTCTAAAAATGAACGCCCCTCCACTCATTACTGTGAGTCAACCACACAGCAAGACAAATCGATGAGCGACGAGCCTTCAGGGCCCGTAGCCAAATTACATTCGCCACGAATCTATTCGATTTCTACATACATTTGTTGTCGCTGAATCACGTGGTATTTCCATAGCATGTGTCAAAACCCATACATTTTCGGACGTATCGACTGGCGTCATCGCTAATCGACTGTAACTTGGCTAAGCCCTCTGGTTACAGTGAATAAAGAACATTTCGCTTTGACGTAATTTAGATAGATAGAAAACGATTTATTGTAAATCACACTTAAAATAAAAAACAATATAAAAAACAAAATACACGCAGAAATGGAAGTGGCGGTCTTATCGCTTAAAGCGATCTCTTCCAGACAACCTTAAGATGGACTGGATTTCACGAGAACGTATGTAGTGGAGGGGTGTTCATTATTACAAAAGACGGTCTTTATCTACTGGATGAAATTAAAAACAAATGAGAAAGATTTTGCCTGCACGAACAAATTATATTGTTTTCATTTTATTTAAGTTACATGACTCACATTTCATTAAATTAGATACATTACATATACAGTAATAAAAAAAACACACACACACTTTACACAGAATAATAAACATAAAAATAACATACAAATTAAAAAAAATATCATCATGGCGCTTACAGTAAGTGGTAGGATAGTACTCAATACTAAAACATTTATTGTGTCCAATAAATGATTTAGTATTGAGTATAATAATATGTAATAATAGGTGGTAATTGATAGGTCATTAGGATCATTATGGACCCTGTTGCGCACTATAATATTTTGGAGCGAGGAGGACGTCATTGATCTTGTTAGGTTATATTCATTTTAAAAAGAAAACATTCAAATCTAATTGTCAAAGTACGTAGTATGTAAGTATTTAAAATTTGACATTAAAATATCGTCAATTGTATACTAGGTTTTAGAAGTTTAAGATTTTTAGTTGTTTTATACATTGTGGGTTATTAGTCTCATTTTTCAACGCGTCAGGTAGTTTATTAAGTATTTTGATAGACATTACGTAAGGGTTAGAGTGTAGTTTAAGTCGGGAAGTAGCTATAAAAAGCGTGTTGAATGCATTTCTTCCCGTGTTGTGTGGTAATGCTTTTATTAGCGAGTCAAGGCGATCTGCAATCATTTTAATGCAGTCATACACAAAAACTCGAAAACTTAATCTTTATTACTATATTTTTCAGCTCTATCTTTAATTATTTTTTTACGCTACCATTTTAGAAACCACATGTTTATAAGGACGTAAATTTAGCGAATCGCTATAACTCGCACAGTAGCGCCACAAATAACGCGACAAAAACCGGCCAGACTCGTTGTAACGGCTCGGGCGCATCGTCCGCTACGTCACGGGAATGCTATAGAGCGGATGCTATGCTCTGACGCAGATCTGAATATGGTCTTATGAAATATCTTTTAGGACGTGACCGAAATAAAAAAAAAGCCTACTATAAAATGTCGGATTATTTAGATGATAGAGAAGCTTGGGATTGAAATTGCTCCAACTCGTTCAAAATGTTACAATTTAGACGTAATTTATTTTCAGTATTATGTATTGTAAAAGGATCATTAAAAAAATAACCAGCCTTGTTTCTTGCCTTTCTTTCCTGGCTTGGTCACGAAGGAACAGGCAGTAAAATTGACGTTTCAAAGTGATCCTTGTGAATTTAATGAATAAAAAAAAATCTCTAACGTAAATATTTATGGTACTGGGTCGTCAGCCCCCCAGTATCTAGGAAGAGTAGGTAAACATTATCTAATACTAACTGACCCACCGAACTTCGTACCGCCTTGACATGCATATGACGCGGGCTGCCCGCCCCGGTAGAATTGTCAATCGGCTATCATAAAAAAAATCAATAATTTTTCCGATATTTTTATAGTTATTCTGCTATTCTGCTGCTTTAACAACGTCATCCCCATCTCCCTGCCGTTTCCTCAGCTCTATATAATTCAATTTCCATTAAAACAGTTACAAAAGATGTGTTTTACGAGACTGTTGCTATTAGTGAAATAAGCATGTGCTAGCAACCACGTATTAATTGCAATATTGATGAGTTATGATCGGTAATTAGTGATTACACCGGTCTCGCTACAATGGACAAACCACAAGCTAACGAACAATCAGCTATCGATTCTGTTAACCCAACTGAATAAAAATCATCATCATCGTCAGGCTATATAAGTCCACAGCTGGACATAAACCTCCCAGTACGCGCCATGGCGGGCTATTCTCATCAATTTTTTGCCTGCCGCCTTCTTTATGTCATAGCTTCTACTTAAAATTATGGGAATATATACCCACCTATGTCCATAATCTGCTTACATTAAATTAATTACCTATCTATTGATTATCTTTCCTGGAAGAAACTAGCAGCTGTCTAAGCGGGTCTACCAAATAAATCAATACTTTAATTGATTATTGAGTATACCTACTTACTTGGCATCTTTCGAGGGAAAGCCATATCTGGCACCAACATGCTTCACAGAATTATATAATACGTAATTCATAAAACCTACAAATATTTATAAGTTATTAAATGAATTTTACTTGTTATTTTATTTTATTCCACCTACCAACAGAATAATACTTTTATTAATTTATTGGTCTTACAGCTGGACAAAGTTCCTCTGTAATTTTATTCCAGTCTTCAAGTCGTCTCGGTAGTACAGATCAGGGATATGCGGATGCAGATTTTTTAACATCGTTTCTTTTTGATACTTGAATATTAATTTTAATTACAGATACGTACAAAGGCGTGTATTCAGATGAATCAACAGCAGGTTATAGTTATATTTAGATATCTTATCACGCTTAAGACCAATTGTATGTACAAGTATGTGTATGTATTATATCTATCAATCATTTATTTTGAGCATAATACACACAGGATAGCTTTATACATAGATGAAACACTGAAAAGTGCAGTAGTAAAAACTGTATCGCACTTTCCAGCGCCCGACCTTATGACTAAAGGAGACATTGACATTCCAGAGTATCTGGTACAGAGATTTGGATGCAAAATTAGTTATAACAAACAGAAAAAAATAAACAAGGAAAATTATTCTAAATTAATAAATATTATGATATGTAACAAGTTTTATAAAAAGCACTTTTATTATAAAGGTTATGTGTGTATTGGGTCTAGGGTGTGGTGTGGGTGTGTGGGTGTGGGTGTGTATGTGTGGGGAGTTTGTATGTGTGAAGTGAGTAATGTGGGGTGTGCTTAAGGGTGGGTGTGCGTACGAATGGGTGAGGTGTGGGAGTGTGTGTGCGTGTGTGTGTGTAGTGTATGCGCATGTTTAAACAGGATAAGTATGATTATGTTCGTTATCAGTACTATTTTCTAATTTGTATTAACTCCTCCGTATCCTTGGATGCGGATGCGAATTTTTCAAGGCTCACATCCGCGGATCAACGTCTCGCCTCGTCATGTTCGGAGCGGATCGCACTCACCCTGATGAAAATTCACGAATTGAACCGAAACATTGCCGATCAAAACACCTATAAAACGGTACGTGATAAATCCCGTATTTATAATAATGATTGAAATCAATCATGAAGGTTTTATAAGTAAAATCATAATGTCTTAGAAAAACTTAGGCACTTCACAAACAAAAAATTGTTCCTAATGGTTGGACAGTGCTGACTGCCAAAAATAGTAAGTATTTACACACACATGTCATAGAAATACGTCATTATTTTAAACACTGAAAGCTTGATTCAAGATGTGTCACGCCCTTATTGATAAACGTGGCAGACACTCGACAAATACTCTACTTACCCGATTAAACTAACAATTAGGCCTTATCCTTCAAAATAATAATAAATAAATATTGCTGGACATTTCACACAGCGCTATCTAGCCCAGAAATAATCAGTAATTTGTTGCATTTTGTTTCGTAAGTTACTATTAGCTTGGGTGGGCTGCGTGCTAATTCTAAGTCACTTACAATTCTGCATAGCTACCGCTGGACAAGTAATCATCCTTTTTAAATAATATGTTGGTAGTTCTAATTAACTGTTATAACGTATTGTGGTTTTATATTGTTGGTATTTTTAAGTTACTAGTTGTTCTAGATCGTTACTGATCTACACATGTGCCATATCTTTTTATACGACAAGGAGATTGAAAGCGTATATTGCCCACCGTATCCTCCCTCTGGGATCCTCGAGGCCGGAGACCTTAACTCAATACAGACCTGGTCTAGCCTGTTACATCAACCGGGATCTGGTGGCCTAACTTTGACCTAACACATATGATAAGTGGTAGCCATCGCCAATAGCAAAGTATTACCTTGTAGGTCATGCACCATAGAAACGTGCCTTATACAATGCACTGCCCTGCGTCCATCAACGAGGTGTACAGGCGCAAAGCCATGCCTGTAATTTCATCGACAAATTCGTTTTCCGCTTGTTCGATTTCCGCTGCGGGATAAATGTTTGCAGGATCAGATATTTGTTCCTGGTCTGGGTATTTTTCTATATATTATTTATTTCTTTATTTAATCATACTATATAAAGAAACTATTACCAACGATGCCTTGTTGACGTCAACAAGGCCACGCCTAATGTTATCAGAGTGACAAAATTTGACTCGAAAATAGTTTAGTTTGACACGCTAGGAAAAATAAGAACCACCAAAAAAACTTTCGCCACCACTGTACCTAAGTATTTACCTTTTCATTACGCGAAGGCACATGCAGTAAAATTGACGTTCCAAAGTGATCCTTGTGATTTTAATGCATAAAAATATTTTGATTTTGATTTTGACTTTGATCGAGATTCATTCGAGAACTTCTAGTAGTATAATTTTCTCCACTAGCCGTGTGGTTGGCGGTAGATCTACGTGATCGATTTCACGCCTACAATTCGGTTCTGTTTTTGCAAAGCCCGTTATTTTTAAATAACTATTAGTTACCGGGTAATTGCCTACCTCTCGCACATTGCTTCAGCTAATTGTATACAGTTTATGTTTGTATTTATTTTGCAAAAACTTCTGTAATTAGTTTTTTTAATTAGTCGCAGTCAAAAAGCAATCACAATTAACAGTGCAAGTTTCTGTATTAAAGTATTTATTATAGAAAAATTTTGATATATTCAATCGAGCTATGCAGAGATAAATAAGTAAATAAAATAAATAAATAAATATTACTAGACATTTCACACAGCGCTGTCTAGCCCCAAATGAAGCAGAGCTTGTACTATTGGAACCAGATAACTGATAGAATACGTATATACTTTTTTTGTAAATACATACTTATAATATAAAGAAAAACAACCAGAACCGGAATAAATATCTGTAGATCATGCAAACATTTGTTCCACGGCGGGAATCGAACCCTCTACCTCCTGCGTCTCAGCCGGCTATTCGCCCACTGCGCCACAAAGGTCGTCAAGAGATACTTAGCGTTTAACGAGATCGAATCAAAATTAAGGAAATGAGTAAACAAATTTAAGTATCTGACAGCCATAGGATTAGCAAATAGTAGTCGAGGCACATAACTCGAAAAACTTCCACGCATTGGAAAGCGCAGCGTAGGACGGCTTCCCATTAGATAGAATGAATACCTGATAAAGGTTGCTGGAAGCCGTTGGTTCCAGGCCGCACAAGATCCATTGCTCTAGAAATCCATAGATTTCTAGAGCAACGGATCATAGAGGCCTATGTTCTTGACGTCTTTTAGCTGATATGATGATAATGATGATTAGGAAGCGCAGTGTTGGTGGACCCTTCACTAGATGGAAAGATGATCTAATGATCTAACTTTACTTTGAAACTTATTTTCAACTAATAAACTGATTAAAACGTTTATTTATCGCGTATGTCCATTTTTATTTGTTATCACGACGTTGCGACTCTGTTGCAACAGCCGTGGTTACAGGTGGACTCCCGCGACCACGGCTGTTGCAATATAGTCGAAACACAGTAATCGCGAAAGTTTGAAAAATACTAATACCTAACCGTTAGTTCCTATATCAGAGATCGCTATTAGCGATAAGACCGCCAATTGTACTATAGCGTATCTAGTTATATGTTTTAAATATGATTTGGTAATATAAATGTGGTATACAATAAACCGTTTTCTATTTTATTCTATTCTATCAGCAAGAAAAGAACTCTACGTACCATGAATCACCTTTACTTACACACATTTTATAAAATAAAGGAAACACAAAATTGTTTTTTACAATTGAGTCTCGTATAAAGTAGTTTGAATGATTTGCTAGTGCAGAACAAGCATGTAAATGAATCCACCTGGCATTCTTATAAAATACTCATTATAGCATCCCTTAATCAATGAGCTGGGCCACTTAGAAACAATGTGTTTGCTATTCAAAGTGGTCAATAATTTCCCGCCACTGCCGCCGCTTGGGGGGTAAACGAGCACCCCTTATATGGGGACCAAACTACTTTATAATCTTATTTATCGTCTCTACTGGTAAGTGAAGACTTCTGGGGATTCGACGGGACGATAAAAGACCGGAGCGGGCAGTAAAATTGACTTCAAAGTGATCCTTGTGATTTTAATAAGTACATACATTCTAATTTTTTGATTTTAATCATAAGGATAACTACTGTAGGTAAACTACAAGAAATTAATTAAGTAATAACACTTATCTGTATTAATTACCATCACTTATAAACTCAAAAATTTAAAAAGCATATATACATAGGTATACAAAATTAACTTTTGAAAAAAGCCCCTCTTAATAACAAAATACTGATCAGCAAAATGTGTGGGTACTTACTCTTATGTGTGGTTGTATTTTGGATTACTTATCGTTTGAAGCGTGATCGTAGACTGCATCATCGCTTACCATCAGGCGAGATCGTGGTGAAACGCTACTCTATAATGTATAAACAAACTTAAATTTTCAAGTGATCTACATTTTTACATTTTCATTTGATTACAGCTATTACTTTTTCCACAGACGAAAAACAAAAGAGAAAATAAAAGAGGTTTAGATAATTTTGACGAGTAAGTATTTTTTTTGCATCCATTTTTATGAATTGTACAAATTAAGAAACGAAATCCATACACACGTATGTAATTTTCTGTTCGTATTTTTTCTGATTTTGTATAGATTCGCTGTTTTCAAAATTTCGATTCGGAATTCCGACTGTATGAATTCTACGTTCCGTTTTCTCCCGTCCCGTCACTAAGTAAAACGCTGTTGCCAATTTTCAGAGTATAAATTAAGAAATGTTGGACAAGTTATTTTATAGTAAGTAACTGAAGACACAAAGCTAAGCTATTGATATTTTTTATATTCTAACTTGTGTAAAGTGTATTATTAGCAAAATGAGCTTGCTATTCATATAATCGTGTTTACCTTTTGCTAAGTGCGATCTGTCGTGCGACTTTCCATCAAGAATGAATACATGACATGAATTCACTGATAATAATGTTACGAGCTGAGGGTTCGAGATAAAATAATGGGAAACGATCCAACCAAAATAACACTTTTATTTAACTCTAGAACGATGAATACACGACTTGGTCACACGTAATCACAACACACTAATTCACACCACTGTTGCACCACTTAAAGTCACCGAAATGTTCGCACGTATAGCAAAATCCAGACTGACTCGCGAGCAACTACTGTTCACGCGAGACCCTTCTCCACATCAGTCCTCCAGGGCCTCGCTGAGACTAACTCACTGAGACTGACTGTCCGGCCATCTCTCCGGCATATTTATATCGTACACAATTCGATTGTTCGAGAACGATCTCGATCGTTCCAGGAAAGGGGTCGGTGTTTCGACAGAACAATCAATCCCCATTGTGCGCAACCGCAGACAATAACAACAATAAGCAAGACAATAGCGTTCGAGAAGTTTCGATTATTACTCATTGTTTAACAGCCTCAGCGTAACAATAAGCTTACTTAAATAAACGACTACCGTTTGCACCGAAAGGCTCTTGAGTAGAGACCAGGCATCAGATCATAGACAGTGTGCGGGTCACATAGCTCGAGTAGTGACCGCGCACTGGAAAGCGTAGCGTTAGACGGTTGCTTACCTGATGGAAAGACGACCTGATAAAGGTTGCTGGGAGCCGTTGGGTGAAGGCCGCACAAGATCGGTCACCCTGGAAATCTGTGAGGGAGGCCACTGTTCAGCTGTGGACGTCCTGTAGTTGATATCATGGTGACAATGATGGTCGGAACAGGCTCTCGAGTTGAGACCACGCATCGGAAAGCGTTTATCCCCTTCTAGATGGAAGAGTTGTTTTTTGTGATTACTGGTGATGGAAATTAAAAAAATTGTGGTTATTGGCATCTCCATTTCAAGGTCGAAGGTTCTAATCCGTTTTTTTATTGATGATAGTCGATCGTATGACCACTACTTCACCTGACGGTAAGTGATGGTGTGATCAAAGATGGAGCACGTTTGCCTAAAAAAAACCTGTACAGTCTGGACTTGAAGACTCCGAGATTATACCTACTGTCTAGTTTTAATTCTTGAAATGTTTTTATGATTTAATAGATAACGTCGGGATAAAATAAAAAGGTAAATACGCGATAAATACCCGTTCAAATCAGTAATTTTACTAATCGATTTTAAAATAAATCATTGTAATATCAGAATAAATCACGTGCATAGTAACGAAGATGCATAGATGTGTAACTGCATAAATCTAGTTGAGGTTGTACGTTCCGGCAGCGCGCGCTATTTGCATGCGCCAGTAATCAGGTGACCACGATTTTTTCTGACCTCCGTGGTCACCATGATTTATGTTTATTACGGACATAGTGTAGTTTGCTTATGGCCGGTTACTATAGTCATTGGTAACCGATAACGCGATAACATGACTAGCGCAGGATCGTGGGGGATAGCACAGACTTGGGGAAGCCTATACCCCACAATCCACAATGGGTTAATTCAGGCTGTGGATGATGATGACGATGACCGTATAACGATACGCTTTTTCAAGATATCAAAGAAGATTTTAAAATAAACGTGTGGTGGTTACCGACATTTATAGGAACTGGTCATTTGACGACCTCCGTGGCGCAGTGGGCGTATAGTCGGCTGAGACGCAAGAGGTAGCGGGTTTGATTCCCGCCACGGAACAAATGTTTGCATGATCTACATATATTTGTTCCGTGTCTGGGTATTATATATTATATACCTATATATAATTATATATTATGTCCTATATATTATAAGTATGTATTTACAAAAAAAAATGTATATAAGTATTCTATCATTTATCTGGTTCCCATAATACAAGCTCTGCTTAGTTTGGGGTTAGATAGCGCTGTGTGAAATGTCCAGCAATATTTACTTTATATTTATTTATTTAACTAGCAAATGGACCACCAGATGTTAAATGGTTACCATAATTACAAAACATTGATTTGTAGGCCTCGAACCTTAAGAATTAGCCCTACGATGCACTGCCTTGTGCCCATCAACTTGAGGCATACAAGTATAACGCCTCAAGAGCCCGTTATATCGTATAATGTGAAAATATATTCGTAAAGTTGCAGTTTTCGTCCGATTCCCTAATACAGAAACGGATGGTCACCGCACGTCACATGCGCTGTGCATACGCAACACGAACAAAGCTAATTATGTTAGTTTCGCAACATTTCACCTTTACCAGGTGATAAGTTTTGCATATATAGTTAGCTTCATAACTGCCGCTTGTTTAGGTCAACTAAATTTATAAAAGTAAGATTCGTTCTTATTTATTAACAAACACAATATGAAAATTTTTTACGTATCTCTTTAAAAGATACAAAAAAATAGTTTAATCATCTAGAGACCGCTGCAAACGATCTATAGATAGCTCAACTGCTCCACACCAGGCAGAAGTGTGTAAGACATTTTCAGCATTGCCCCGCTAAATAACAATGCAATGCTTATGCATTTACTCAAATAACAAAATGTTTTAGAGGACTAGATTATAGCACAATAGCCTTATCGCAGAAAGCGATTTATTCCAGGCACCCTTACGGAAACTAATGAGCGGGTTGCAGTTGTACTGTTTAAGACTCTTACGTGTAGTCACTCTTTTATTGAAATAATCAAATAGGTTTTATGAAATAAACTCATTTGCTCATTAGTTTTTGCAACGGAATTAAAATGACTAAAAGCAGTAAATAGTTAAGTAAGTGGCCGTTAAGTCGGTTAGCTGATTGTGAAAACGACGTTTTGAAAATTATCATTTCAAATGAAAATTTATATATAAATACGTATTCAGCAGCAGGTTTTCCACCTACTGGAGGCCCACATAAGCCACGTTTTTCCGTGGATAAAAAATGTATTTTAATGTATTTAATACATAATAAACAAATAGGAAAGCTGTAAAAAATCGGTTACTTACCTATGTTAATTAGTTTTCAGAAGTTATCTGTAAAACTTTTGTTAGGACTTGCCTTTGTAAATTCTACATGAAAAGTTATTTTCTACTGGATTTGATCATATAAATAAACAATCAGGTTAATTGTAACGGATTTTAATGTTATGGACTTTTAACATTTTAATTGTATACAATGCAGCTCATTTCATTTAAAGATCATTTCACATTAACGCATTTAATAAATAAATGCTTACTTACTTATGTACATTCGCCTCATAAAATCGCATAATTAGTGTCTTTTAATGATCGCAGCCGTAAAATGTAGACATCACTTGAACAAGCCGCAAACGCTGCTAACTATTTTAACGATTCTCGCGTATTTTTAGTATAAAATAGTAGTAAAAAGGCTTGTAAAAAGGAGAAATCTGGTCGATCGATTGAAATTTAAGTCAACCCGTGCTCGAGCGGGTCGCTAATTCCGCCGATCTCCGTTTATTTATGTCTTCATACGAGCCGCCGATATTCCCTAATTACGCCGCCGACGCAAAAACGCTAATCGCACATCGCACACTGTCGCCTCACGCCGAAAACTCAATAAAAACCAATACAAAACCATACAATTTTCAACTTAAAATAAAAAACACAGAGCTGTTCGGAAAAAGCCGTTACTGCCACTAACGACGTTATTCGTTGCGTGCACTACGTGATTTAAAATCAAAACGCTTGAAGTTCCAATGGCGATAAAAATGCAAATGTAGTTTTTCAGATCTATTACATAAAGTTCATTTTCTAATGACATAAAATCCGTGAGAGGTATCATTGTGGCTACTGAAAAATATCTCCGGCAGTAGCTCCAAGTTTGGTTTTTATATCGTAAGATTTATGGTCGGTTTTGGAATGAGGTTTGTTGTAAAAGATAGGCCGATTACAAATCTTGATATAGAGTTGCGCAGAAGCGTTAATGAGCGAGGGTTCCGTAGGATTCCTGCGCCCGCGCAATGTTACTGTATCGGCTTTTGTCGGCAAGATTCAGCTTTTTGTGATGTCCAATGATAACGATTGCCGCATTTACGCAGAAAGTCGTGAAACAGGCACAAGGTACCTACTCTAAGCTTCTGTTTCACAGCTTTTGATAAACGCTATCTCACAGATTAAAACACAAGTAGGTACATATTTTGTTTTGATATGAAAATAAGAGAATTATTTTTACGTAGTGATGCAGGCTCTAAGTTAATTTTATTACAAATCAGATACTAGCTTCCGTCACTATAGAATGCGTTCGTATTAATACATCATTTAATAATATTTTATTTTAATAGTATTATCCGAACACTTACGGACACAATTGGCAGTGCATCCTCGTATCAAGAGGAAGCTTGCGGGTTCAAGTCGCGTCTGGCTTTAAAGTTTTTGAGATGGTTTTAAAAATCTTAGAATTCATTATTTGTTTTCACATGTGACAACGCTATCAGTAGTCTCAGCTGGTCTATGAGACAACCTGTTTTCGGTGTAAATGTGTCCATTCCGATGTCTACTGATAACAATGACCGGTGTTACGAGAGGGATGCAAATTCTAAGATAAGAGATAGTACATAGTTAATTAATTACGTTTTTGTGTCGGAATTCATGCAAGCACTACAATTATATGATGAGATTTAAGAAGAAAATAAAAAAAATTACATCTTTTAGTGAAATTTTGAATCAGTGTTTCTGTCTATCTGTCTGTGGCATTGTAGTCCCGAAACGGATGAACCAATTTCGACGCGGTTTTTTACTATAAATCTAGTTTATCTGGAGCGGTTATTAGCTATGCGTGAGCACTTTTTCCATTTGGCGAAGGAATCTTAGCTGTAAAATGGAAATTTAAGGGTTTTTTCGGGGGCATGGCTTCTAAGGCCTCTAAGGAGAGGGGGGGGGACATTTTAGGGAAATGCCCTACAATACGAAGTACCATCATTTGATAACAATTATGCTGTATAATTTGCTTTTTGATAGTAAATGATTGATAAAAAAAAATCCACGTCACAATCCTACATTATTTACTTAATTATATACTAGGTATATCTTTGTTCTGCTCATAGATATTTGAAATAAGTGTGGGAGCTGATTGCAATACAGGCATGTATTGCAATCTATGGTACAGGGAGAGAATCCCTCTTGATTGCTCCTAGGTAAAACTATGGCTGTGACGGAATTTTTACTTTCCGCCCTACCTGTTACCACCGCTGGACTACCTTAAATTCAACTGTAGCTACGAGCCTGGTCAGGGGCTTATAAAATTGTTAATTTATACATGTTTTACTAACCTAATTGTATTATATGAGCACACAAGATCGGAGTGAAAATTAAAATGCTTACAACTTCATGTTAGCATGTCCTCATTAGAGTCGCATGTCCTGGTTGCAATAACTATTCTAATTAAAGTGTCATACTGGAAGAAAACACGACATTATGTTCATACATTCATTTTTTGCAGATCAAGCGTGCACGGTTAGGGGTCTTCCACAAGACTGTGGTGTGCTGCGAGAAATGAAACTTGGATAGTTCTTGATGTATAAATAAATAAATAATACTAGATATTTCACACAGCGCTATCTAGCCCCAAACTAAGAAAAGCTTGTGATGGGAACCAGATATACTTAAATGCGTGTTTTTTGTACTAGTAAATATATTCTTATAATATAATATAGAAACAACCAGACCGCCGCAGAACAAATGGTTGCATGATCTAAAGATATTTGTTCTGTGGCGGGAATTGAATCCGCAACCTCCTGCGTCTCAGCCGGCTATTCGCCCACTGCGCCACGGAGATCATAGACATATCTGCCATAAGGCATCTGCTGAACATAGGCCTTCCCCATAGATTTCCAGAGTGAGTTGTGCTTGCACCAAACGACCGCTTCCAGTGACCTTTCAGATGGATACTAGATAGTAGCGTAAGCGCTGCATTTATTCTATTCTATGTAGGGTGACCAACCTCACAGATCACTTTAAAATTGTCTACTTCATACTTGTTAGTTGTTTTTTCTACATATATAGTTTACCAGTTTCATTATCATCTCAGTACAATATTGTCATCCTTATTAAAATAATAGTACACCTATAACTAGACATCTTTTCTCGAAAACAGGGGGGCAATCCCGCTAATTTTGAACGTGTCTAACGTTGGAACGTAACGTGTTTGGTTTGGGTTTCACGTTGGTTTGACTGTAGTCACGCGTGTCAGCCGGAAACATAATATCCACATTTTACGCGTAATATCAGTGCGATTGCCCCCTGAAAATGTTGTTACTGTCTCAGATGGGACTAACACTGAAACAAATGTCGTAGTTATATTTAATCGAGCGAAGCGAGATCTCTAAGTCAACTTGGGCAAATCGGCGTTGTATGTATGATTGTTTTTCCGAGGATAACTTTCGAAGCTTTGATCCGATCATAGTGAAATTTGGTATATAGGTAGATAGTGATGGCACAATTTCGGTGTATCTAAATGAGCTAAAAATGTCCGGGGGTTGTTGGGATATTGGGGTTCAAGAGGGGTAAAAAAAATGAAAATGAGACTTAGGTCAAGTGGGACGTCAAATGAAAGGACTTTATTAGTACCTTTCAACCCTGTTTTTATTTTTAGTTAAATTTTTGTAGTTTTTGAGTTATTAGCGATGATAAAAACAAAACCTCGCTAAAAAAAAACGCTAATAATTAGTGTTCTATAATGTACCTACAGTGGAAATGAAATTTAGCTTTAGTGCTGGGAAAAGTATCGATTGTTTCAGATCTCAAATATAATCCCGAGTCGGTGTTCTGAGTTTCCGTCAGTAACGGAATGATCACATTTATATGGTCCCAACGACCTCTGTGGCGCAGTGGGCGATTATAGCCAGCTGAGACACAGAAGGTGGTGGGTTCTGATGACGATGTTGAAGATTATGCGTTCCGGTTGGTGACTCTCTTATTAAGTACAAACTAAAAAAAGTAGTAGCATCCGCCCGTGGCTTCGCTCGCGTGGTTTGCCAATACAAAGTAACCTATGCTATTTCTCAATCTAGGTCATAATTTATGCACCAAATTTTATCGTAACCGGTCCAGCCGTTAGTCGTGAAAACGTAACTAACAAACAGGCAGGTAAATAGAGAGACAGAGAGACACATCGAACTTCGTCCCGCCTTGACATGCATATGACGCAGCCTGCCAATTTACGTAGAATTGTCAATCAGCCATCATTAGCTACAAATAGAAAATGAATATTCGTCATAATTTTTTTTTGCGTGATTTTTCCGATATTTCAATAGTTATTCTGCTATTCGGGGCGGAGACAAATCCAAGATCATGAAAATCGGTTGAGCCGTTCTAGAATTATAAATGGTGTAACTAACCCGACTTTATTTTATATGATATATATATTAGATGGCACACAAAACAGAAAACAATGAAACAGATACAAAATATAAGTATCAAATTTTAGACTTACATTGTATCCCAAAGTATGTGTGCACTGCATGACAATAGAGGAGGGTAGGAACAAAAAGTGACATTTACGTATTTGGTCATTTTCGTTTTTTTTATCCTACTCAGAAGGTTGAGTTTTACCTATCTGTAAAGATCAAGTTCAAAAAGTCACATGTTTCATAGAAAAATCAATCTAAATATCTGCTTCTGGAACAAATAGTAACATTTTCATTCAAAAACATTATTAGTTATTTATTTTCTCAATTTACTGAAAAAAACTAAAATGTGTAAATGTCACCTTTTGTCCCTAACCTCCTCAATTGTAGAGCAGTTCTGTGTAGTCTAGCTGAAGTTTGAACTATGACACCTTTTGAAACTATGCACACTTTTTTCACTAAAAACGGGATAACTACCATTTTTTTATACTACTTGGAGTTGGGACAAGCTTACTGTCCACCTTATGTTAAGTGGTAACCATCGCCTAAGTATTGCCTCGTAGGTCGCACCTTAATAACGCACGTTGCACTGCTCTGTATCCATCAACTTGAGGTTTACAGATGTAAAGCCCAATGTCCCAGTAATTTGTTGCAGTTTTTCTATATATTATAAGTATGTATTTACAAAAAAAAACAGTAGATACATAAGTATTCTATCAGTTATCTGTTTCCCATAGCTCTGTTTAGTTTGGGGCTAGATAGCGCTGTGTGAAATGTCCAGCAATAATTATTTATTTTATTTATTTATTAAATAAAAAATAAAAATATTTTATTTCAGACAGTAATACAGTCCATATCTGCACTAAAAGAAAAATACACACAGAAAATAAAACATAAATAAAACAAGTATAAAATAGGGGCTGGGTGAAAATAGAATCTGCCATTTTGTGCCAATTTTATTTATTAATTTCATTTGGTTTTTAGTGAAAATAGCTGAAGTTTAGTTTGGGGCTAGTTATAGCTGTGTGAAATGTCCAGCATTATATTTTACAATCGATATAATAATGTCACTGCACTAGTTAAAAGCCGCGTAACCCGTCCGGTATAGATACAGGGTCTTATTATGGGACATAACTCAGGAGCACTCTCTTCGTTTGTTTATTTACATTAATTTGTTATTGGTATCTGATGAGCCGCGGGACTACGGGTGCTCCACTTCAAAACTTATAAGGAATGAGAAACAATGTTTCAAACACGGACTTTCATTTTAAAACAGATTTTGGCGCGTCAGATTATTAATATTTTAGAATTACTTATTGAGATTTAACTTGGTAAAGGTTAGTTTTATGTTCATTAGTTTTTAATATATCGTAATGTAACTTGTGGGCTAAGATAACAACCGAGTGGGTTCCACAAGGCGCGATACCGCGTGGCCGGCCCAGGCGGAGATGGCGGGACGAACTTGATTCGCATAGTGCGAACTGCTCGACAGAAGTTTTATACCGGGATAAAAGGAAGAAGGAAGGGAGGCCTTTACCCAGCAGTGGGATCCAGTGGGCACTTTTAATTAGATTAGATTATAATGTAACTGTGAACCTAAGTATTCATGAATAAAATAAACAGTTTTTTTATCAATCTTGGAGATGGGACGACGAAATGGCTCACCTGATATTAAGTGGTAACTTTATCCTTGTGGGCACCTTTAACAAAGCGTTGCTTCGTGGGAACGAAGCAACGCTTTGTTAGAGGTGATAGTTATGTTAGACGCACCTTAGGAACGTGCCCTAGACATACAAGTATAAAACCTGCAGTTCCACTGACAACAATACTCTTCAAACAGAAACACATCATAGCTGCTTGGCGTCAGAAATAGGTCCATATACCTGGTAGTACTTCCCCGGGCAAGCCCTTTCAAAAAGAACTACTAAATTTTGCGATTTGACACCGTTGCACTATTATTTGTGGGGTGCCGTCAAAGATAAGTGTTACGCCGACAAGCCAGAGACAATTGGCGCTTTAAAGGACAATATTCGTGAAGCCATTAGTGAAATACAGCTGCACACAATCGATAATGTGCTTAAAAATTGGACCGATCGTGTAGGCTACTGCATGGCCAGCCGAGGCAGCCATATGAATGAAATTATTTTCCATTATTAACCGGAAGGATTGTACTTTCAAATAAAAAAAGAAATTTGAGAAAATATTCAGTAGTTTTATTTATAGCATTTTCAAAAAAAAAGTTATTTGGCGGACCCTTTACTAGAAACAAAACTCACAGGTTTGAGATATATTTCAAAAAGGCAGTCTATCGGCTGTCCTAAAATAAAACTGAAAATGCTGAAAAACAGAAGCTTTTGTATACGTATTGTAATAGAGGATTTGTGGAGTACCTACTTTTGTGTGACTGTTTGTATTTTAATCAAAGATCGTTTAGATTGCAACCTTTGTTGAATTTGATGCATACATTTTTCAAATTGTTTTTTTTAAGTCGTGAATTCAAGGTGGAATATGGGATGGTTTTTGCTGAAAATCACACTAGATTACACTAGATTTTCGGCTGTAATGTGGAATAATCCTAAGTCCTAAGTCGTGTTGGCCTAGAATGTAGTTCGTTCGACTTCTGATCCGGAGGTTGTGCATTTACCACCTTTACCACCTGTGCATATTCCAAAAATTTAGATATATAACAACAGGCACAAAATTTAAAATATAATACGTAGGTATGTAATTAAAAACAAATAACAGAAATACAAATCGTCTTATAGCTAAAAGTCGAATGACCGAAAATAACTTTGTGGCTAATCTATGCTAATTTATAAAGCGTTGAGTATGTTTTTCTATCTCCGGAACTATTGAACCGATTCCGAATATTCTTTCACTAATAGAAATTTATAATATCCTTGAGTGATATAATTCAATTTAATAAAAATCCTTGCGGAATCGGGGCCGGTCCGCTAGTAGGATATACAATAGCAAACGCTGATCAAGAATTCAGCTGTACTTCTCAATGTCAAAATTCTTGGCCACTATTGCACATGGAGAATTTCGTTGGTATTACATCTCTTGCTTTCAGTTTGCCAGAGAAAATAAAGCCATTTGAAACCTTTAAGAATCCCTTTTTATCAATGTAGTAATGACACAGACATACCATGTTAGCCAGAGCGGATATCTGAGAACCTTACTTAAGACATCTTTGGATCGAAGAAGAAGTTCTATGCAAATTAGTCCTAAGGCCTAGTCTCTAGTGTAAGTGTCCAAGCGATGCTTTAAACTTTTCAGCTACAGATAGAATGGTTTTCCATCAGAACTGTGCGAGGAAGCTAAGTGGTGAGCAATGAAAATATATACCATTAGGATTGCGTAATTTTTCTAGCCTTACACATTTGAGTCTCCTATTAGTGTTTCTTTTGCTTTCTCGCACTGTCTCTTGTTCTGATCCTGTGCCAGTTTGAAACTCTTCAGGTCTTAAGGGAGGTGACGTCTTGCCGAAGAACGTCTCTAAAATACTTAACTTAAATCATTTGTTTTATAAAATACGAAAAACGACCATCTTAGACTCGGTGCACCAATTTGCACAAAGCTAAAAACTATTCCGAAATATCATCATTTAGATAAGAAAAAAAAATGCATTTAACTCGCTCTATCAAGCTACTATGCCACGGACAAACAAACAAACAAGAACCTAAAGAGAGTCGATAGCAGCCACTTAATTGACCAGTTCTTAAACATCTCATGCATCCAATTTCCAATTCCGTGACGCGGCAGTATTACCAAGCATTCAATTCAATTCCCATTTCAGTTAAAGAAACCGCGTATTTCTTATGCGTGCAAAATTCAACGGCAATTTGTCATCGCAAGCGCAGATACGACAAGATGGCGGTCTCAGACAGTCGCACCAAATTGTACACAACGTGTGCAAAATTCATAATTAAGCCGTAGCGATCGCCTACAGTGCGTTCAGCGTTATTTTGCCTCTGACAGCTGTTTCTGTTAGGTTGGCATTACCCGCCATTTTTGCTAGGAAGTCAACTATCGTAGTGTGAAGTTCCATGCGTTTTTCTTTAAAAAATAATAATTTTAAACGTGTTAATCATGCCAAAAAAGATTCAAAGTAGTGGCAGAAAAATTGTATCCTCAGTTCGTAATTTTTGTGAACGGGAAAAAGCTAATGGAGGACCAATAATACCATTTGAACATGTTCGTCAACGTGTAGCCGCCATGACTGGTAAGTAAATTAGTGTTACCTGCTATTCATAGTTTCCCGTTATTTAAGGATCGAAAGTTATTTGTTTTGCTAATAGATTATTGTTTGTATGTAGGCACGATGTTTTAATTGTATAATACATTCCGTACATACATATGTATACATATGTATTATTCAGATATTAGATATTTGTTATAAAAACATAGTATTTGATTGTTATTGTATATACTAGCTGCGCCCTGCGGTTTCACCTAAGCAAGTTCCGATCGATTTTTTTTCTTTAATACAAACCTTTGTTACATTATGTATTTTTTAATAAAAAGATAAATTTAAAAAATGTACCTACATATGCATGTAAGTAATGTAACGTTGTTGTGTATTTCAGGCGTTTCTGAGAGAACCGTCACCACTATTACCAAAGAGTGTGAGGTTGCTGCATCCACGTCTAAGAAAATATCTACTCCCAGGAAAAAACGCTGCCAATCGAATAAAATTCAGTTAGATGATTTTGACCTATGTGCAATCAGAACTAAAATTCATCAAATGTACGTAGTCAGAAAGGAGGTGCCTACTTTGGGCAAGCTTTTGGCTGAATTAAAAAATGAAATTAACTTCAATGGAGGTCGTACCACACTATGGAAAATAATTCGGCAAATTGGATTTAGATTTAAAAAACGTGGCTCTAAAAGAAAACTTTTAATGGAACGATATGACATTGTAGCCTGGAGGTACAGATACTTAAATATTTTAAGACAAAATCGAAATGAAGGCCGACCTATTGTATATCTTGATGAAACTTATATACACGCTTCATATTCTGTCAACAAATGTTGGCAGATGGAAAATGAACAAGGCGTTTTAAAAAGCGATTCAGTTGGTGCACGCTGGATCATCGTTCATGCAGGTGGCGAAATGGGGTTTATACCAAATGCACAGTTAATATTTAAATCGCAGTCGAAATCAGGAGATTACCATGATGACATGAACAGGACGAATTTCATGAAATGGCTAAAAGACAAACTCATCCCCAATTTACCGCCTAACAGTTTAATTGTTATGGATAATGCGCCCTATCACACTGTAAAGGTGAACAAGGCACCAACAATGAGCTCTACCAAAACTGATATGCAAAATTGGATCACAAATAAGGGGTTATCTTATCTTCCCACTATGGTGAAATCCCAATTATATGAAATAATAAAAGAGCATAAAGAAGCTCCAATATATGAAGCTGATCAACTACTTGAAGAGCATGGACACAAAGTGGCTAGGCTACCACCATACCACTGCGAACTTAATCCCATAGAATTTATGTGGAGCCTGTTGAAAAGGCGAGTAGCTGCTAAAAATGTTGGACAGGAAGCAGACAAGATACTACAATTAACAGAAGAAGCTTTCCAATCAATCAGTGCAGAAGACTGGCAGAAGCAGTGTCAACATGTGTGCCATATTGAACAACAGTTTATTAAAACAGATGGAATTATAGACTCCGAAATCGATAAATTTATTATAGAATTAAACGACGAGTCTGATACAGAATCGGACAGCAGCAGTTCCGACGATTCACGTTCATTAGCAGACAGTGACGAACCACTACCACTAGCGACCCGCTTAGATCACTCTTATTCAAAATAAATAAAACCTATAAAAATGTTGTTTTAATTTAGTCGTTTATTACCTATGTTTATAGATAAATGCAAACTTGAGGTACACAATACTAATTCAAATACCTATCCTAATTATTTTACCTAACTATCGGGGCCGGCGCCCTGCAGTTTTACCCGCTGATCCCGTACTTGTGAATGATGGGATAAAAAGAAACCCACATACCAAATCACATCAAAATTGGTTTAGTAGTTCTAAAGATTACAAACTTACATTCTAACATCCAAACTTACTTTAATTGAGAAATTTAACTACGAAAATATTTCGCAGTTTCATACTGGGTATCTTCAAAGCCTTAAGCGGCAACACAGAGCTCAGATTAGCCAACATGACAGCCAGAGGCAAAATAACGCTGAACGTACTGTACACCTTGTGGGAACGCAATGCGGGATTGTATCTGGTATGGCGTATTTGGGACTCTTGTTTTGCTTGAACTAAATTATCTTTGGATCACAAATAAACTAACTCGAAGTCCTTCAAAACGGGTGTTATAATAATAATAAGGCTTTATTCTGACATTTTTGAATTAAGTAAGTAAATTTAAATCATATAATATCTCTTAGTTCAGAGTGGCTATCGGCAAAGGCCTCCTAGCTCTCTCCAATGAAGTCTGTTAGTAGCTCTTCTCTAATAGGAGCCGGCAGTCCATTTTATTTCAACCTCCCATCTTTTGGATTGCCTTCCTTTTGATCGTTTTCTATCTTTTGGGTACTTTTGTTACTATTTTGCTCCATTTTTCGTTTTTGCGACGGATTAGTCCCGTCCAGAGCCATTTTCGTTAGTCTACTTTGGAGAGTATATCAGTTAGTTTTAAGAGCCAGAATCGGTAAAGAGCTAGTGTTGTTTGGTGTGTCAAAAAAGCAGGTGGACTATTTGCTTGTGCTACCTTAGCGGTAGCAAAATGACAGATGCTCCGAAAGCTTGTGCTTAAAATTTGTGAGCGGGTGCAAGGCTTGCAAAAACTTCTGAGGAAAAAATTTGTTCAAATTTCTAGGCACCCGTAAGGCTTGCGCAAAAAAATCGGGGCAATGCAGCTAGTGTCTTGGGGACACTTCCGTCTGGTAGAAATATCGAGCAGTTGAGCTGTATACGAGTATAGATAGATAGATAGTATCTTTATTGCTCAGTCTATTATTGTATTATTGCTCAGAAGTTGGCTCTTGTGGACACCACCGTGTTCTTAGGTATAACCCTAGATAATAAGCTTCATTGGGGCCCCCACATTGATGGGTTGTCGAAGAGACTTAGTTTTGCGGCATACGCAGTCAAAAAGATCCGTCTTTTTACAGACGTAGACTCAGCTAGACTAGTTTACTTCAACTACTTCCACAGCATTATGTCATACGGTATACTGCTGTGGGGGAGTGCTGCAGATATAAACACCGTTTTTGTGCTGCAGAAGAGGGCTGTTCGTGCAATTTATAATATGGGCCCCAGAGAATCATTATGCGATAAGTTTAAAGAAATAAATATTATGACATTCTCTTGTCAAAACATCTATGAAAATCTAATGTATGTTCACAACAATATTAATTTGTTTAAGAAAAATAGCGATAATCATAATTTTAATACAAGAAATAAAGATGAAACTCGCTGTTGCCACTTGTAGACTCCATAAAGTTAGTAAATCGTTTATAGGGCAAGGTGTACGCTTTTATAACAAACTCCCAAGGGATGTACAAAAATTGACAATTAACAAATTTAAAAACGTAATTAAACAAAATCTTTATAGAAGAGCCTACTATAAAATATTGGATTATTTAGATGATAGAGAAGCTTGGGATTGAAATTGCTCCAACTCGTTCAAAATGTTACAATTTAGACGCAATTTATTTTCTGTATTATGTATTATAAAAGGATCATTAAAAAAAACAACCAGCCTTGTTTCTTGCCTTTCTTTCCTGGCTTGGTTGTGATTTTAATGAATAAAAATATTTGACTTTGACTTTGTCTAAATACATAGATATCTTAACTGTTATATTTTAATTCATAAATTGATTTCATTAAACTCAATAACAGTTATCCTGTATAATCCTCATGGCAACTGGTTGTGAAACTCAGTTGCCATGGCAGCCGAAAGGGTATTTTTATCATAACTCACCATTTAATGAAATCGCTTTCATAACAACTGACCCGAATCCAAGATAGATGGACCACTACAGATCATTCAATAATTTCATCCAGACGTTTAATACTCTGCATATTGGAATATCATGTACAGTCAGCCCCATTTATTAGTTTACTATTTAGATAAATACCGTTTTTTATACAACTTATTTATTTATAATAAAAATAATAACTATTGCTGGACATTTCACACAGCGTTATCTAGCCCTAAACTAAGCAGAGCTTGTACTATGGGAACCAGATAACTGCTAAAATACTTACATACTTTTTTTTTGTAAATACATACTTATAATATATAGAAAACCACCCAGACACGGAACAAATATCTGTAGATCATGCAAACATTTGTTCCGCGGCGGGAATCGAACCCGCTACCTCCTGCGTCTCAGCTGGCTATACGCCCACTGCGCCACGGAGGTCGTCATAATATTTGAGTTTTGAACCTCTTATTTTGTAATCAGCAAAACAACTAGGTACGACACTTGTCAATAGATAAATTGACATTTAAATTCGACTTAATCGTTTAATCATCGCGAAGTTCTCGAAATTTCCCGAATTAGTCAAGGGGTCGAATTTTAATCGTCAATTTGTCAATGGACAGTTTTCGTACTTGCACTACAGATTTTTTTTATAAGTACCCTAATTTATTTTCACTTTTTAAACATTATCTAATCTTCGTAAAAATGAGAGACTCAGAAAAGTAACAGTAGGTACCAATCTTTATATATACCTATATATAATTATTCGTGTGTTTGTCACTAAACTCCTAACGTTTATAGAGTAACTGTTTGTTGTTCCGAAATAAATAAACGGTTGATCCGATTTTATGACATTTGTGATGTGATGTGTATTTGAGTGGTACTCTGGATGGTTCAGATTCACAATTGGACACGGTAGGTGGCGCTGTTGTCGAAATCTAGAAAATTGTGGACGAAATCGCGGTTATTCAACTAAAATAAGTAGAAAAATAGAATTTGATCCTATGGCAAAAAAACAAGATTTTTTTAATATCATGGTCACTCAAGATCGTTGCTGACGGTACTGTCCAGAATAAATATTAGTTACAAGGTACTCGTTCTTGAGATATCATAATTAAGTCGCATGGCGGCGTGTTCAAATTAAATTATGTCGGAATTAAAGGTAACGGGTGCAATAAATCGGTACGAGGCTGCGATGCGCAGGCGCCGTTACGCACGCATCGAACACTATAGTGTCGTTGCAGAAAACGCTCAAGTTATAGGAAACTCTGTATAGGAAATCCTATGAAACCAAATAAAAAATTCCAATATTATTTTCTTTATTTAAGTTAGAATAATAAAACGAAGTTGTTAGTAAATACATGGTTAGATTACCTATATCTGTTACATACTGTATAAAACTCAAATTCAACCGGGATACTTCAAAGTTATCTACCAAAAACAGTGTCTAAACTAAGCTGGTTTAAGGTATCCAAGCACTTGAAGTTTCACGTCACTAGAGTGCAAATAGGGTCATTGCGTGTCTAGTGCCGTTTGGAAAGTCATTTATATAAGCAAGAAATAATAATGGTCCTAATACGCCGCCTTGCGAAACTCCATAAACAACACCCCTAATCCTAGTCACTTTTGTCACTACAAGTACTTTGATTTAAAAGATCTCTTATGACTTGTACCGTCAACGATACGAAATACAAGTTAATCGGGCTTCCATTTAACCGAGTGTTTGTTTTATTTCTGCGAATCAATAAGATGGCGGCCGATTGCTATCTCCATTGAAATCGAGATCGAGGTAATAACTTGTACGTATGCAACACTGTTAATCTCAGTGAAAAAATCGTAACTTTAATAGCAAGAAAAACTTGGATCTGGATTGTCAAGAAATTCTGCCCCTTTTTAATTTAATTTAATTTATTACACTAATATTATAAACGCGAAAGTTTGTTCAATCACGTCGTGACGGCTGAACCGATTTCTATGAAATTTAGTATTTACTTACGTGTATCACCTGGATTAACACATAGGTTACTTTTTATCTCATAAATCAGGTCCCACGAGATAAAAATGGGGTGTCAAGTCAAGCAACAGCGAGTTTAGCTTTATTTCTAGGTTACCTACACAATTTAGTAGTGTAACGCGTACGAAGTCGCGGACAACAGCTAGTATTAAATATTAATGATACTTAATTGAGAGTTAAATGAAGTGGCATTATAATTAAAGGTGTAGACAACATGCTAATAAGTGGCGAGCAAGAAACATAAAACTAATTAATTAATCAATATTTACAATAAAAAGATTATTAAATCCTCTCAGTAACCTAAGATTTTTATTTTTCTAGCCGTCTAGCCGTCTAGCCGTTTAGTCGTGAAAACATAACAAACAGACAGACAGACAGAGTTACTTTAGAATCTAGCTTCCGCCAGCGGTTTCGCACTCGTTGTTTGTCAACAAAAAGTAGCCTATGTGTTAATCCAGGTAATCTACCTACGTACATACCAAATTTAATTTTACAGCGTGATTGAGTAAGAAACAAATAAACATCCAAACTTTCGCATTTATAATATTAGTGTGACAAATCATTTAATTCTGGCAACAATAAAATAGTTACCTGATAGTAAATAACTTATTCTACACATAAATATTAACCTTATCCTAAAATACATATTATAATAATAACTTTTATTTATTTACTACATAAACACTCCATTCGCTTATAATTTTAGGAAAATAGTAGCATGAAACGTTCCATTACATCCAATAGAGGTCTGGAAGAGATCATTTTCAACTAAAGACCACTTATATTTCTACGTGTCAGATTTTTTGTTTGTATATCAAAGTGTAAGATAGTGTGTGTTCAATTCAAACATAAAATAGAAACAAACTTAATTTGGAAGTAATATTAGACTTTTAAATGGCAACATTTTTGTAGCTGTTATTTTTGTTAATGTTAGTTTCAATCTTTTTCTATACAAAATATCTGTTCGTGATAGATACATTTTTACTTTTTATAAAATACTCTTAAATTGGTTTCAATAAACCTGAGTTTAAAATATACTGAGCCTTTTATTAAACAGTGTGCTAAGTATACAATACTTAAAATAAAAAAATACTTTATTTCATACCGTGATCCATAATAATTAAGACGTATAGTACATACTGTGCTTAAAAATTATGTTAGAAGTGTAGACACAAATAACAAACAACCTGACTTAAACTCTAATTAGCTTCTGAATAGAGATGCTCTCAGGTGTATCTAGACAGATATATAAGACGAGTAGAGCTACCTATCTGTCTATCAATCCTCCGTCGTCCGAGACACGTTCTCGGAGACCCGGATGACGAAATCACTTTTCAGAAACACCGACCTCGCCGGCGAGGTCGACGAGTCCCTTCAGTCGCCGCCTATACGAGGTACAGACATGTACCCGGGCGTTTCTCTCCTATCCCCATCCCGGCAACTGCCCAAGCCGAGGCTCGTACGTAAGTGGTGCCCTTGCGCTAGGTGCCTCTTCAAATAACTTACAGGGCTGAGCGCCATCTGCGCTCGACAAAAGTTCGGTTAAGCTATAACGGCCTCAGAGGCCAACAGCGTAATTAGTCCATTAAAAAATAAAAAAAATATCTGTCTATCTATTATGCCAGTATTGAGAATCAAACCAACATTCTGTTAGCACATTCCGTTATTCACGCGCTACGTCGACAGTTTAGTAAATAGTTTATATTTACGATACAAATTCAATGAATAATAACAATGTAGTCATGATTCTCATAACGCTCGTAATAATCTAGCGATCTCATTAAAACAGGGGACAAGAAACAAAGTTACTCAATAATTAAATTATGTATTGAATATTTTCTCCAGTCTGATAGATCAGATAATGGACATGGTTAATATGTGAGCGATTAATAAACGATTGGTCAACGCTACGATAAACGTTACGCACATCGCTACGATAAACGCTACACTCCTCGCTACGACAAGCTATACGCTTCTCGCTACAATCATATGAATAAGCAATTTATATTTGCACACCATCTGTATGGTAGAATATATAAGGATCAACAAAGTGTAACATCGACACATATGTACCTATATTCTGGCAAATAAACGTTCTGATTTCTGATAAGCTCATAGCTACGATAAATACTACGCCAATCGCTACGATAAACGCTACGCTCGAGGCAATGCTTAATTAAAGGCAAACGGGCTATTTTCTTGATCCAGTTCCATGATATTTAAAAATAAATAGGTTTCACATAACACGCTCGTCACTATAAATAGTAATCGTTTTATCGCTTAGTACGCTACACGCTACCACTCCACCCAACACATATGCTCACACATATCTAAAGAAAAAGAAAAAAGCAAACACATTTATATGACACCCACACAAGATATACCATTCAGAACAGTACCTATACACCTACTTATATAAAGATATAAGATATCTGGCAGTTTAATGTGCATCCTACATTACACGTTCGTCTATTCTGCTCATTTAATCGCTACGTTATCGCTGCCCGCCATCAGTCATCCCACACAAACATGCTCACACAACCGTGTCTCCCAGACATCTCATATCTGGCAGTTTTTGCTCACCCCACATTATATGCAAATGTTATGAAAGCAACACCGGCCGCGTTAGCTCAAGTCTTTTTGCTACAGTCTCGTTACAATTATCTTTCTACGTGCAGAGTGGTTCCTGTGTGATCAGAATGTTAAAGTGTCTGATTGAGGTGAAACAGAAAATGCTTATGATAAAGTTGTGGGAAGGCTGTGAAACTAGCTTCGATTCCCATAATCCACCTTAGGAATTCCCCTCAAGGTGGATTTTGAAGCTTTTGGTCTCATTTTCCACCTTGCAATCGAGAATCAAGGTGGAAGAGGACCGTCTAGTGATCTAAAATTGGAGCTAAATGTTATAAAATAAATATATAAATAAAACCTATTGCTGGACATTTCACACAGCGCTATCTAGCCCCAAATAAAGCAGAGCTTGTACTATGGGAATCAGATGACTGATACTTAGAGGTATATCTTATTTTTATAAATACATATTTATAAATACTGGCTAACCAATCCGCAGCTTCGCACGCGTAGATTTTCAATAAAAACATTACCCTCCTTCTACGCAGTTGGGTAAAAAGTAGCCTATGTTACTCCGGGATAATGTAGCATTCTATTGATGAAATATTTTTTTAAATCAGACCAGTACTTTTTGAGTTTATTCGATTTTTTAATATTAGTATAGATACAAAAACATCCACACCCGGAACAAATATCTGTAGGTCATGCAAACATTCATTACGCAACAAAAATTTGTTTGTTAAAGTGTATGGTTGACATAATCATGTGATTGGTGTTTTCATTTCTTGTGTTACAGATGTTCGTACAAAGTTATCACGGCGTGCAAAATCATAGACGTCAAATCGGACCTATTAGATTTTCTGTAGGCAGAGAAATCAAATGACAAATACTAAAGAGTTAATTAACGTGATGTTATTAGGTAACTGATTTACAAGAATGTGTTACTAGGACTGACTGGCATGCTAGATACGGGATCCTCCGAAAGGTGCCGACGAACGAAGCAGGGTATCAGATGAGCCGTCTTCCGCGTAAGCACAGCGGCCTTACACTACACACTGCTCAACAAGGAAATAATTATAGAAAGAAAATGTGTTGATACAACATAAAGAAATACAGAATAACAAAATATTAATATTAAAATTATAAAAATTTATATAGTATGTATCCGTAGGACCGTAACGTAGTGTGGGGCGCCCCCCGGCTAAGTGGAGCGATGACATAAGAAAGGCGGCGGACAGAAATTGAATGAGAAGAGCCGAAAACTGGGGTCAGTGCCGCGTATTGGGAGAGGCCTATGTCCAGCAGTGGACTAATGTGGGCTGATGATAATGATGATGAAGTATGTACCTTTAAATTTGTTATACTTACCTACTAACAAACAAAAGTGAAAATTCATGAAACAAGGCTGATCATGGCGTGGCTGTATTGACACGTTAGTGACATAAGATTAATAAATCAAAATCTTTTAACCTCAAAAAATCCACAATCGATAGGGATCCATCCTCACATCTTGAAGATGATTTGGTCGTGCAACGTGAGGTTCCAGGGGAATTTCATCCCGCGAACACTTAGTCACACAAAGTCACCGACATAACACAAAGGATTAACAATCTGAAGTAGCAGTGGTCAGAGCCCGAAGAACTGACGGTATTTGGGGCAGAAAGGTTCTCGAGTAGAGACCACGCACTGGAAATCCCAGCTTAAGATGCCCCCCCCCCCCACTAGATGAAAAGACAACCTGATGCTGGGAGCCGTTGGATGCAGACTGCACAAGATCGGTTGGTTTGGAAATCTTTGGGGGAGACCTATGTCAGCAGTGGACGAGGCGATGATGATGATGATGAACACTTAGGGTGTGGAACGGTCTCCCATGCCGAAACTTTTCTTAAAACTACAATAACCTTAAAATAGGTAATTTACATTTTTTTTAAGTGTTGGCAACGCGATATTCTTGATTTTGTTGTTACATACGTCCATGCCGCTTTCCTTCAGATGTACCATATTCCTGTTTGCCACGTTTGGTATTAGATTAAATAACACACATAAATTGTTTAAAAATCTGTCGACTGTTGTGTTTTAAAGAGCAGTATACGAGTTAACAAGAGGAGAAAAGGGAGACCACAAGAAAGATGACAGGACGAGATAGGAGAGATAGCAGGCAAGAGATGTGTGAAAGTAACAAAAAATCGAAAAAACTGGAAACTTTTGGAGGAAGTCTATACCTGTCGAGGGGTTTCCTAACTAAGAAATCGTAATAATCATTAAAATATGGAAGAAAAACTATGTAGAGAACTTAGGAAACAATAACGGCTTATTTATTTATTTGAAAGTGAAACTTTTATTAGGTACATCGTCTCAAACTTTTTCGTCTTTGTGTTGCATGTCGCGTGACGGTCGGCCGCGGAGTAGGGATAAAGTGAAAGGCGCTCGTCAGAGCAGCCGAGGCCAATATGGCGGTGCCTATAGTTCGCATCAGCTGACCGTGTAGTGTATAGACTATTACTCATTTGTGCCAACGAACATTTTTAGTTAAATGTCTATAATGTGAAACAAAGTTTCACTTTTACCGTGATTTTATAAAACCACGCAATCCTTTTTTATTATAAGAGTTGATACTTGTTTGTAAGTCCTTTATTAGGATTGGGTTTATCAATCGAGCGAAGCGAGATCTCCAAATCAAATTGGGCAAATCGGCGTTGTTCGTATGTATGTTTGTTTGTCCGAGGAAAACTTACGAAGCGTTTATTCGATCATCATGAAATTTGGTATATAGGTAGGTAGTGATGGCACAATTCTGGTGTGACTCAATGAGCTAAAAAAAAGGGGGGGGGGTGTTGTTAAGATATTAGGGTTCAAGAGGGGTAAAAAAAACAAAATGGAAATGGAGTTATTAGCCATAATATAAACTAAACTACCCCAAAAAACAAAAACCAATTAACATGAACTCTCGTTACCTGTAATTTGAATGAAACTATAGGTCAAGTTAGATGGATTAACATTTCGTGGCACTATTCAAAGATTACGAATAATATTTTTTGTTTTTATGGGAGACTCGCGAGATCTTAGTTCGGGGCGAACCACTAGTATAACAAACTTGAATGGTTGTAGTTTTTGCTGTACCTACAGTTTCTCCGTGTGTCAATTCCCCATAAGGCTATCTCGCTAGCGCGCAGCAAACAATTAACATTTGCCCCAGCAGCCTCCCAATCCGCAGATACACTGTAAAGGACAACAGTTAATTGTAGTGCGGTGCCTTTCCCGGCACTTGCGTGTTGGGACAGACTAGCTGTGCGAATGGGTCAAATAATTTATATAGTCTGTGTTGCGATCAGCGTGGTAGATCACCAAATAAAAAATACCAATCAGATTTTTAGGGCGACCTATACGTATTTAGCTACTAAACATAATTAACTTGGACGTATTTGTATGATTTGATAATTCCTTAAATCATGTTTAGCCACTAAATACGTTGAAGCATCGTTGCGCAAGACGCCCTTAGATATTATAAGAAAAAAATATATTTGTACCTATAGGGTATAATGTCGTAGGCCAAGTGTCGTCAGTTCGATAAAAACATATCTGAATAGTAATGTTTCTTTTGTAATTTTAACCCCGATGCAAAAAAGGGGTGTTATGAGTTTAAAGCCTGTCTGTGTGTCTGTCTTCTGAGGCATCGTAGCAACTCATTGCAGGGAGGCTAGACTTTGACTGTACTTCATGGAACACTGGACGAGAGCGCACACTGTGCACGTTTAAGGTCATAGCTCACTACATCAACCCGGCACCCGACCCGCACCGCCTCACCGCTCGGCGTTGACTCGTTGACAGCGGGTGGGCCACGGGTGGACGCCTCGTTATTACCGGTGAACGCCGCGTGGGCAACCAGTGGACCTCGCGCGGTTAACGGGTGGACACCGACACGTTAGAAAGGAAGGCTGGAAACGAGGGATAGGCGGGGAGCGATGCATCGCCACCGCATTGTGCTCGCGTGAATCACTTGCGGGCCGCACGGGGTCACCGAGTGGTCAACTCGTCGTCCGCGCGTGAACGGCATACGCCCGAGGCGATCCGGAGGTGATGTACACGTCCATACAATTTCATATAAAGAATACTAACCGCTCGAGGCGAGGCGGCGCGGGTCGGGTGTCGAGTTGATGTAGTGATCTGTGACTTTTAGGATCTCCACAGTGAAATGTCGACCTGGCTGTTACTTTTATGTTTTTATCCTATTTTTGTGTACCTTTTTACTTATTTTGTTGTATATTGTTATATTGTATTTAATATGGACTATGTACCTGCCTTACATATAATGTTGGGTTAGTGCTAGTCTGAATAAAGAATTAAAGATAAGATAAAAATGTTTATTGCCAATAGAAACATACATATTATGTCACGTTTTTTTAACCAGATACATAAATTGAATTAGAAGTGAATTGATAGTTCTCAAACGGATGGACCGATTCGGACGCGGTAGAAAGAAAGCTAGTTTAACTGTGGTTCTTAGCTCCCAACGCAAAAAGAGAGGGTCTGAGTTATTAAAATTTATAATTTTAATTAATAAGTTTCAATATCTGACCGTAATCATTGAATGCTGTCAAAAAGTCTACACTTAAGTTTAAACACATACGTGAGCATACTGATCCATAATACTGGCGTTAGATTGTAATCGCAGATCATTCACCGAGTTGAAAACAGATCAATTAAAGAACAATAGATAAGTAAACCATGGATCCAGATCTGTGTATTGTGATTGTAACTTCTTGTTTGTCTGCTAATTGTCTAAACATTAGCGCGTAGTGACGGCCCAGGTCTTGCAGTCTTGAATCTTGCACCAATATTCATGAATATTTAGTTTTTTATTACGCCTGAACTTGTGACCAATGGACCAACTGCTTGATTCTTACAATAATCCATACTAAAAATGTGAAAGCAACTCTGTTTGTTAGTTAGTTTCGGGCTGTTACTTAGTTACACCATCGGGCTGGTGGCCTGCCTTGACCACCATGCCATCACCCCTTAATCCAACTCACGTAGTCTTTTCTAGCCAAATGACCTGCCCGTCACCTTATTTTACTTAGTTTTAAGCCTAAATTATTCTTATTGTTTGGATGGAACGATGTATCTTGCTTTGTTGTCTGAGGAGGTGGGCATTGAAGCTGCTCCACAATTTTATATTTTTGCATTTTCTTTGTGCCATCAGAAATCTGTTTGCACTACTAGTTCTAAATAAATGAATGTGAATTTGAATCTCCACTTAAGATCCCATTGTACAGTTCAAACAATAAATGTTTCTGATTTCTGAGATCTTGAGACTTAGCATAATAAAAATTCTAAAATTCCACATCACTAGCAGTTTTTACATGTCTGTTTTATTATCATAATGCTTGATTTGTCACGATAGACGACTATTTATTCTGGCGACTGTAATTGCGTGGAAACTACTGCAGACATCGATTGTAGACGCTAAAAAACTGTCTGTCTGAATGCATTGCTTTATCTTTTAGGAAGTGAAAGAGGAATAAATCAATTGAGACAATAGACACGAGTATAAAACCAAGTGGAGAGTGTTACACTAATTTATTCGATTTCTTTCGTCAAATGTTTAGTACTTAAAGGTATGCGTCCACTATTAAGTGACGGTCACGCATACGCACAATAGTTAACAATATTCGGAGTAATATACATTTCTACTATCATGCCTGAATCAAGGGTAGGTAAAGTCTACGGATACTTCATACATACTCATCGGTTTAGGACACCTAATCTTGAAAAAAACCTTTCTAAAAAATCTTCAATTTCGTCACCATCATCATTTAGCTGGCCACATTCACATACCTTAAAATTTATTTACATTTGTTGCAGAATATAATAATTTAATTAGTTTTGCGGTGATAATAATTCTGCGGCATACGCAGTCAAAAAGATCCAGTCATTATGTCATACGGTATACTGCTGTGGGGGAGTTCTGCAGATATAAACACCGTTTTTGTGCTGCAGAAGAGGGCTGTTCGTGCAATTTATAATATGAGCCCCAGAGAATCATTACGCAATAAGTTTAAAGAAATAAATATTATGACTTTCCCTCGTCAATACATTTATGAAAATCTGACGTATGTTCACAAAAATATTAATTTGTTTAAGAAAAATAGCGATAATCATAATTTTAATACTAGAAATAAAAATAAACTCGCTGTTGCCACTTGTAGACTCCATAAAGTTAGTAAATCGATTAAAGGGCAAGGTGTACGTACGCTTTTATAACAAACTCCCAAGGGAAGTACAAAAATTGACGAATAACAAATTTAAAAACGTAATTAAATAAAATCTTTACAAAAAAGTCTACTATAAAATATTGGTTTATTTACGAGTAGATGATAGAGAAGCTTGGAATTGAAATTGCTCCAACTCGTTCAAAATGTTACAATTAAGACGTGATTTATTTTCTGTGTTGTTATGTTGTTTTGCCTTTCTTTCCTGGCTTGGTCGCGAAGGAACAGGCAGTAAAATTGACGTTTCAAAGTGATCCTTGCGTTTTTTAATACATAAAAGATTTTGACTTTGATAATAGAGTAGGGTAAGATCAAACGATCAAGATTCATACTCGAAGTTTGAGAAAATCTAAGTTTTTTTTTCAATCAAAACTCAACTACCGTCCACTCGACCCCTGCCGTGCCGCTGACAGATATTACTCGGACTGGTCAAAATAGTTTCCAATAAATTAAATCCCTTTCAAATTGGGGTGGAAATGACGTACTGGGAAATCGAGAGGGTGGAATAATAGTTTTTTTAATGATTTTGATAAGATTTAGATAGGGATTCTTAAACATTTTAAGATTTTTGAATACGAGAAGTAACACATTTGTAGTCAGAGTTTTTCTCACTCTATTTTAATTTTGTTGAACGTATAATATGTGGTACTTATTGTTAATCTACCTACATGTCGGTAATGGATGATTACCTTTGAAACTGGGCGTTTAACCTTAGAAACATTAAAAAAAAACGTACCTACAACACAACCCTTTGACAAGTTGCAGCAATAGCTGGGTAAAGAACGGTGAAGGTGAACGGTGAACGGTGAAGAAAACATAGCGAGGAATTAATTACCACTGTTTCAATAAAGGTACTCGTTCACTACCTGCAACGGATGATTTGTACGTACGTCACTAAATATAAAAAGGTATAAGCGGTGTTTTAAATAGTAAGAAGTTAAAGTTGAGCATGAAATATAAATTCACTGCTTGGAAGGTATAACCCTTATAAAGATCTCACTATCCAGAAGGCTTTTCATTCCTCAAGCAGTCCACTGAGGGATGAATGCCTGTCATCTTCACGGACACGACTGAAATTTAATTTACTTCACCTGACAAGGGGCTGTACTCGGCTTAGGTCCGGTGGCTATTACGTGTAGAAGAGTGTGGCTGTTGCTATTACACTCTTTTGAAAAACTCCATTATTAATACTTCTATCACATGAACGCTTCTATCACTTGAATCACGGGTCTGGATGTTTTTCTGATGATATTATGTATTTACGAAAAAAAGTATATAAGTATTCTATCAGTTATCTGGTTCCCATCGTACAAGCTCTGCTTAGCTTGGGGCTAGATAGCGTTGTGTGACATGCCCAGCAATATTTATTTATTTATGAATACTGTATTTTACCTAACGTTTATAGTGTAACTGTTTGTTGTTCCGAAATAAATAAAACACGTATATGTTGTAAGCACGATTTTTATCTCTTATTATTATATTTTATTTTTTTAGCACAAGCTTTGCTTAGTTTGGGGCTAAATAATATCCTGAAAAATTGCCTAGGGACGTAACAGAAAGCTATCCTAGAGAAGGAAAAAGAGAAAGACCATTTCGAAGATGGGAAAACTACATAAGAGCTTCAGCAGGCACGATGTGGAGCAGGACAGCTCAAGATCGTGAACTATAAAAGACTCTGGGGAAGGCCTATGCCGCTTTAATGTGTTAATAAAGGCTATTTGAAATTGAAATTGAAGCATGAAAAAACATTGCTAATAATAAGGTATACAAATTGATCACTTTGATAAAGAAAATGATTTGTTTTATAATTATGATTTCTTAGAATTTGGTGCTGACTGAAATACTGTAGGGCTTATCGATGTCTAATTATAATGCTAGAGGGGGAGAGGGGGGGGGAATAAGATCTGCACTGATGTCCCGCATAGGAGTGTATTGTGCATTACCCGCCCCCCCCCCTTCTTACCTCACCCCAGCCATCCCAACTCCTTAAAGTTGCGGAGAGACTTTGGGTTGGAGGCAGCAGTTGTCCAGAGTCCCAAAGGTCGTTGCTAAGGTCAAAGATGACTCGATGAGTTCATGCAGTCCCGTCTTCAGTCTGGTTTCGTGTGTGGCCGTACAATATAGTAGTACGTGCTCCACTGTGCCTATCTATCACATATCATATGTCTATCACATAGCAATAAAATATGTAATAGTACCGGGGGCACTAAGTCCATCTCAGGGCGGATAGCCGTGATTTTCGGAACACCTCTCTGAATATTCAATTTTATTTACAAACACCCTGTATAAGCTACGGCACATTCAATTTTCATGCAATCGGGCAACCAAGACTCTTTCATCTCACTCTAACTACATCAAGGTAGCTAGGGCTGAAAGAGATGGAGAGAGGGGGATTCTTCAAAGATATCTGAATAGATTCAAGTGGTGTACGCTTTTATGAAATTGTTATTAAATTTTGTTTTGTGATTTTACTATTTGAAGTGTACATCTAAAATATTAATCGATGTATGAAAAATACTAGACAATTATTAACAGCTGGTTTGTATAACATAATATCTGCAGTTCCTAAACTAAAATATTGAATATCCATTTATATTTCATCCTGTTCCATAACCATTACGGCACTCGTCCCAAGGGCCAAAACCACGCATTAAAATGTACATCGGGCCATTAGAGTGAAGTGTCGGTAAGACAATGGACGAGGGCCCTCATAGCCCTGTTTGCACAATCTAAACGCCCCTGGTGTTGACTGCATGCCTTTAAGCATGTTGACGTTGTCACGACACTTTTATAAGTACTAAGTTAACTTGGGGTTATCCTTTTAGCGCATGTGAAATGTTATTGAGTTAGTGGTTTTTTTATACCATTGAAGATGGAACAACATTTAGCCCACCTGATGTTAAGTGGTAACCATCGCCTATCACTATCGCCTCATAGGTCACGCACCTTAGAAACGTACCCTATGATGCACTGCCTTGCGTCAACTTGACGCATACAGGTAATATAATTTTGGCAACCATACCCTTCATACCGAAACAGCAATGCTGCTTGGTGGCAGAAATAGGTACGGTGGTAGTACTTCCCCGAGCGAGCCCTTTTACAAGGAACTCTACAACTCTTACTCTTTATTCAGTAGAAACGATAATATTCTATTATTGTACACATTTTAAAAATAAAAATCATACTCTATTGTGATTAACTAGTGGTTCGCCCCGAACTGAGATCTCGCGAGTCTACCATAAAAACAAAAAAATATTATTCGTAATCTTTGACAATCAAAATAGTGCCACGAAATAATAACCAATTAACTTGACCTACAGTTTCATTCAAATTACAGGTTACGGGAGTTCATGTGACTTGGTTACGCTTTTTTGGGGTACAAATTGCAGTTATTCTAGATTTCAGACTTTTGCCTATATTTGTAATACATAAGCTACACGCATACCAAATTACAGCACTGTGGGGTCACTGGTGTACCCTGTGAGTTTTGTCAAAGATTAGTTTTTATTATGGCTAATAACTCAAAAACTACAAAAACTTTACTAAAAGCAAAAATGGGGTCCAAATGTACTAATGAAGACCTTTCATTTAACCTAATAGTCTCATTTTCATTTTTTTTACCCCTCTTGAACCCCAATATCTCAACAACCCCCTAAAATTTTTAGCTCATTGAGTTACACCAAAATTGTGCCATCATTACCTATATACCAAATTTCACGATGATCGGATAAACGCTTCGAAAGTTATCCTCGGACAAATAAACATACATACATACATACCTACATACATACAATGCCGATTCGCCCAAGTTGATTTGGAGATCTCGCTTCGCTCGATCAATTATTTTTATACATTATTTAAATGTTATCAATCAATCAATTCATTTATTGTGAATATGGGTTAGTAACAGGTAGATAAGTGATACAGTTTAAGTTCATCCATAATCAATTTTCACCAGCGTTCTATCATAGAAAAATTAAACTTAATGGGATGAAATTATTTACAATAAGATAAGATAAGATAACTCTTTATTGTACACCAAAGTAAAATACAGAACATAATTTTTACTAACAAATTTAGTACAATGGGCGGTCTTATCGCTAAAAGCGATCTCTTCCAGACAACCTTACAATAATCAACATGCTCTTAGACTGAAAAATTAAAATGTCAGATGATACGAAATTGTTCAAGGGATTTATTGATAGGAAATTCTTTTAAATAAATAAATTTTGCTGGACATTTCACACAGCGCTATCTAGCCCCAAACTAAGCAGAGCTTGTACTATGGGAACCAGATAACTGATAGAATACTTATGTACATTTTTTTGTAAATACATACTTATAATATATAGAGAAACAACCAGACCCGGAACAAATATCTGTAGATCATGCAAACATTTGTTCCGCGGCGGGATCGAACCCACTACCTCCGGCGTCTCAGCCGGCTATTCGCCCACTGCACCACGGAGGTCGTCCTATATTGTCGTAATTTTATACCTATTGTAAGTTTTACCTATTAATATTTGTTTAAAGTTTCTCTTAAACACTGGGAGCATCCAGTTAACTGAAGAGAATGCTGTTTAATATTAAGCTCGCCATTTTAATTTTAATTTATGCATTATAAAATTATATTCTATATCTAATCTATTTAAATGATGAAACAGTGAAACGAAAAAAGTAGATTGATTGTTATTTTATATATTATTTTCAAACTCGATGGTCGAAAAACGATAGTTTAAGATGAATGTTAATATCAAAGTGGAGTGGTTATTATTTGATGTTCCCAAAACCTTGGCAACCAGGAAGTAATAAACCTTGAAAATGTCCCCAAACAAGTCAATCTGATTCCCCACGCTAATCTATAATCCCGTGACAATGTTTGCCGACAAGTACAAACGGAGGGGCCTTTGTGCCCGATGAGGTGTTGCAGCTTAATACAGTTCCGTTTGATGTCACTGAACGGTGATATTTTTATCCGTTTGACGGGTGAACGATTGGTTTTATTTTCAAACTTGCCATTTATATTTAAATTAACAAAAGAAAATCATGATATTTTAATTTCATTCTTAGCAATGGTAACTCTGTCGATTATTTATTCTATATTAATCTTAAACGGGTTTTAAATAGGGATGTGATTTTTAGGCTCTATCGCAGTAAAGAAAGTTTCATCAAAAGCAGTATTCATATAAACACCTGTAAACAATGAGCGAAAATTAAAAAAAATATATATGATGACTATCGTAAAGTTTAAGCAATATCAAGTCTTGGTGATTTGACTCAGCTCTTTTATTTTTCAGTCTACACAAGCCATCAGCAGAGTAGGTAATGTCAGATTATAAAGCATGACAGGCAATGACGCAGTTTGTCAGCACCCGACATTCCACAGACAACGTCCACTATTGATCTCTTCACATTCTCAATTTTATTTGTAGCCCATTGAAATAATTTTATTCCATCGGGGCTTAATGACGGGCTACCAACATAATAAAACATCGCCGTAGGTACGGTACGGCTGCTCAGCAATGACACAGTATTCATATGGAGTCAATACCGCTGAATCAAACTGCGAGCAGATTGACAACTATAGTCGGGGATTGCCAGCGGTTTGTTTTAAAAGAGGTGGCGGGACTAAAGAACTACAGATAATGATATATTTATGTATATCAATTTAGAATCTAAATATTTATTATACTTATTTCTTGACAATGCCCATTTAAAGCAGTAAAAATCCTTGGTACCTAATTAGTGTATAAGATAATGTCATAGTGTTAAATGATTTTCTGTTTCTAGAACCTCCAAAAATTGTGTATTGAGCCACTACTACCGTGTTAAGGCAATACACTGGATCTTAAGTTACAGTGTTTTGCCTTAACAGGGCTCAATCGTTTTCTTTTGATCTGTTTTATACCACTGTAAATAATTTTTTTGCGAACTATAATCCACACTGAGAAAATACGATTTAGAAAACACTGTATTCACGAAATCTATAAGGTACTTGCCAAAACACGGTAATCAAATATACCGTGTATTGCCAAAACAATTGACGCGCGAAAAAGATACAGTGTTCATAAATCCAAAATAACGAGACCCGCGCGCCGCGATTCCTATCGGCAGCGCGCGAGTCTGGCGGGAAGGTCAACTAATAGTGGCTATGCACCCATATGACACGGGCGGAGTGCGGGGTGTGCGGGCCGGAAGGAAGATCAAGGACTGACTAATGAATGGTAGTAAAATATGCGCGGATTTCGCAATAAACACACGAGTACAGTGTTTTGCCATAACAATAGTATCATTACCTGGAGGGCTGTATCATGATAAAACACTTTTTTGACGATATTATGTTTATTTTTTAAAATATCGCATTAAAAGTCATATGACCGGGTAGATAATTGCAATACCTTGAAAATAATACCGAACACTACCTACTTTAGTAATAAAATGAAAGAACGATCGCATAAAAACCTAATAAAGTTTATTTGCGCGTTTACTCAAATCGCACTTTTTTAACTTACAGTCAACTTACAGTTTTAAGTTACTCGGTAGACTAAGTACCAAAAGTTGCCTATGTAATTGTAATTATACCATGGTCTTATACCACCTACATTAGAAAGATAGATAATTCTTTATATCACACCATAAAACAATACAAAATAAAATAACAACGTAAATCTATGTCAGACAATTGGCGTCTTACCGCTAAATAGCGATCTCTACCAGAAAACCTTTGGATTGAATGGACTGTGTGGACATTACATTAGTACCTGTTATGATTTAACCGAGTGTTCCATTGTGTCCCAATGGTATATAAATACATTTAAAAAAAAGGAAATGACACATCAACCCTTTTTCTGTCTACCTATCTGTACTAAGAGAAACGACTACAAACTCTTTGTAAGTACAAAATCTTAAGGGAAAACGGTTATGTATCAAAAAGTTGCTTCGCAGATTTTTTGTTTTACTGGAACTTATACCTTTAGAGACTTTTTCTTAGTATTTTTTGAACTTTCGCGATCACTGTACATAATTACTGATTAAAACGGGTGTTTAACGCGTATGTACCTTTTTTATTTACTTACTTAGACTTTTTCTTTCTTGTTATTTCTCTCAATCCTGTACAGAAATTCAATTTAATTTAATTCAGACAAATAGTAATTTTGCAAGTCCATTTGCGTAAGTAGGTATCCTAATCACAAAAAATCTGAATAAGTCAAATCAGATAACAAGGATACCTAATTTTTCGCTGCGTCTTATCCCCTGTCCCATAGCGAAGGCCAATATTAACTGTCATTTGCAAGAATCGTGGCGTGATTAATCGAAGCGGAGGACAGACGAGCAGGTGAGCTTGCTCGCTGCTATTCTTTAATTGCGCGCGCTTTATGCAGCGCCTTTGTACCTCTGATTAATACGGCCATTGTTGAAATGTTGTGATTGCATTAGTGATCTTTCATTTGTCAGTTTTTGAATGTAGCGGCTTTGAGAGGAATAACATAGCGGTTCTGCTTTTTTGCTTAATTAAAACTGGGATTTTTTTAATCGGAATTAGTTAATTTTCGTATCGATTCTTGATATCTTTATCAGAGATAAACCAGTTGAAATCTGATAGAAGTGAAATTTTATGACACTAATAACACAATTTTATGACATAATAAATTAGGATAATGTTGATACTTATTTTGTCGCTGGTAGGCCTATAGAAATATTTACGCGTATAATACGTCATTAAAAAATAAATATAATTACGTTCGTATCAAGGGCTCAGTAGTCAAATCAAAATATAATATAAGCCAACGATTTATTGAATATTATAATCTGTTTAGAAATATTATAATCGGTTCTATTTGCTCGTTTATTTTCATGAAAGCTGTGGAACGATATTTGATAGCGTCTATGTCTTGTTAGCTCTAAAGAAATGTCATTCAATCAATTATTGACTATCGGTCTAAGTTAGTAAAGGTAGCTAGTCGTTTCTATAGCGATTGTTATTAGACTTATAAATATATTTTTAATAATATTTATTAATATTATTTCCCAATAATTCGCCTATACAGGGTGTTTGGTAATATACTGACGATATTCAAGTGACGGTTTCTCATAACATAAAAAAGACTTCTCGAAAAAAAAACTACTAAATATAACATCAAATTTTAAAGAAAATCGTCTAAGTTTTTGATTAATTCGATATAAAACTTACTGCCTACTCTTGCGATCGTAATTTGATATTTCTTTCGGAAATGACTGCGGGTTTTGGGTTAGAATGAGATAACAAGAGATATCTCGAGACGTCACCAATACAGTATCTGTGGTTAGATGGCAAGCATTATGCAATAGCACACGTTTAATAAAGTGTTTGTTTTTACATGTCAAAATAAATTACATATTTCTATGGTAAACATTTCACATATGTATTTATTATGCTCATCAAAATAACCCCTTTCATTTTTGTGCGTATATTATCAAACACCTTATATACCATTTTCGATGGCATATAGCGAAGTAGATTCAACATTACCAGTATAGACATTAATTAGTTTTTATTTATAACTACAGTAAGTAAAGTAAAATACGTAGTTTACTTTACCACTCTTCTCTGGACTTTTTTAATCCAGCCCATCCAAAGGTCCTCTTTTTATTTATCTTTAACAAATAATTATACAGTTACTAGCTTCCGCCAGTGGCTTCACACGCGTTGTTTGTCACTTAAAAATAACCTATGTGTTAATCCAGGTTATAATCTACGTACATACGAAATTTCATCAAAATTGGTTCTGCCGTTACGACGTAATTGAGTAACAAACAAACATTCAAACTATATGTATGTTGCATATTACCTAATACTAAAGGTCGACTGAAAGAGATCACTTATAGTGATAAGACCGCCTTTTGTATTACTGTTTTGGCTTTTTTTTAATAATAAATGATTCTTTAGTTTGACATATCAATAAAAAAATCATATTCTCGCGTCATTTCACAACTTATACCATCCAACTGCCACAAAGCAAATCCCATTCAAATATCAATTATAGCGTGTAATGGTAAACGCTTCAACACTCTACTAATTATTTATTTATTTTTAATTTATTTATTTTAGTGTTCTTTTGTTCTCAATCCGTTTATTGAATGGTTTCATTGAACGAACGAAACGCGATATCAGAGTGCTAATGTGTAGATATTTGTACAGTATGCGCCAAGTAAGAGTTTAAATATTATTTATGTAAAACATAGTTATCACATAGGATTTTGGCGAACATCTAAAAGCGTGGGACCCAGGAAATCCTTGGCACGATATTGTAAAAGTTTTCAGAGACTTCAATCGTAAAGTAAGTCTCAGAAGCTGTTTTACGACAGAGAGTTTTGAGAGTATTTCAGACATTTCGTTAGTAGGCAAACGTACATAATGTTCTTTTATTTCTTATTTTTTTAAGTACAATACTTACGTTACATAAAAAAAATATGATACGAACAAAAAAATATGAACGTAAATTACTGTTATTTTCACTATGCTAAATGGGGAAGTGCGTTATAAAACTGCTCGTACTGTGTTTGGAAATTCGATACGAGGTAACGAAATCCGATTGTCCATTACAGGTTAATTCATTGTTTTAGCGAATTTCGCATTTGCCATTGAAATACGTATAATTGATCGTATAATACAGCTGAATCAAGAGTAGTGTTAATTTGATCCTTCCTTGTGATTGTGAGATCGGTATTTAAACTGGAAGGTGTAAAAAACCTAATGATTCTCTTTTCTAAGTATTCAAAGCACTGTACAGAATTATTTTTTTATAGATTTTTTTTTCTATTATTCCGAATTTTAACTAGTGGTTCGCCTCGAGGTGAGATCTCGTGAGTCTCCCATAAAAACAAAAAGATATTATTGGTAATCTTTGACTATCAAAATAGTGCCACGAAATGCATATCCAACTTACTTGACCTATCGTTTCATTCCAATTACAGGTAACGGGAGTTCATGTTATTTGTTTATTCTTTTTTAGGGTAGAAATTGCAGTTATTCTGGATTTCAGACTTCTGCCTATATTTGTGTCACTAAAGCTACACTCAGACCAAATTTCAGCTGGTGTACCCTGTGAATGTCCCTGTGAACTCAAAAACTATAAGGACTTTACTAAAAATAAAAACGGAGTCCAAATGTACTAATGACCTTTTATTTGACGTCCCACTTGACCTAATAGTCTCATTTTCATTTTTTTTTACCCCTCTTGAACCCCGATATCTCAACAATCCCCCAACATTTTTAGCTCATTTAGTTACACCAAATTTGTGCCATTATTATGTATCAAATTTCACGATGACCGGATGAACGCTTCGAAAGTTATCCTCGGACAAACAAACATACATAAATACATACAACGCCGATTTGCCCAAGTTGATTTAGAGATCTCGCTTCGCTCGATCAATAAAACTTTGCTTTCGAGTGTTTTGTCTTTACTAGTAAAGTCAATATAAATAAGTACATCACCATCATAGGACCATAGGACGTCAATTGCTGAACATAAGCCTCCTCCATAGACTTCCAGAGTGACCGACCTTATGCAGCCTGCACCCAACGGCTCGATTTTACGATACTTAACGAATTTTTTTGTACCATTTTTAGTTTTATTTGTAAAATTATTTACTATGTCATATTTTCAGCGCTCTAATTAAAATAAGATTATCATTCTGATAAAATACATAATACAAATACAAATACAAATGTTTTATTTCGATAACTTGTGTTTACAATATCTTAACTAGTAGTTGAAACCTCCTTTTAAGTAAATAATACCTGTATTAGGAGGTTTCGCTCTTCCGTAATATAAAAAAATAGACGTAGCTTAAGAAAAACATTTTACGTTTACAAAATCAAATACATATTCTAAAAAGCAATGAACTTAAAATCCATTACTAACATTTTATATTTATATATACTTATTTTATCTTATATAGGTAATAGTGTACAATGAATAAGTGAGTGTGAGTAAGTGCATGTATGTGCGTGTGTGAGTGGGTGTGTGTATGTGCGTGTGTGAGTGGGTGTGGGTGTGTGTGTGCGTGTTTGTGTGTGTGCGTGTGTGTGAGTGTGATACGTGTGTTTATGTATGTACGTGAGTGTGATGGTGTGTGTATGAGAGCGCGTAAGGAGGTGCATGAGTGTGTGAATGTATGTGCTTGAGTATGTGCATGGGTATAGTGTTGGTGTTTGGACGTAAAGAGAATGTCGGTACAGTACAGGTGCTTCTATGTTACGGTGGTGGTAGGTACCTACCTACCACCATGCGATTAGCCTTTCGACTCGATTTATGTTATAATACTAATTACTTAACAATTTCTAAAAGTGTCTCTGTCTCGTCGTAATTTAATGATATTAGCCATTCAGAAACAATTCTTTTACATTTGTGATTGTTCATTGGGTATATATTCATAATTTTATTTATTTTATTGTATAGGTGGATAGACTGTCTGATGTATTGTCGTGTTGCGAAAGTTGTTTTGACATGTGATTTATTAGTTACATTAGATAATCTTTTTTTAGGTTTTGTAGGGTCATATTCCAGAGTTTTGTGAAGTTTTAATACTGAATTGAGTACATAAAGTTTTCTTACGGATAGTATTTCAGAGTATGAGTATAGGGTATCTGTGGGGTATAGGTATGGTTTAAAATACATTACTTTCAGCAGTGACCTTTGAGCTCTTTCAAGATCTAAGAACTTAGTTTTAGTTGCACCTCCCCAAATTGGTATACAGTATGTTATGATAGACTGCGCTAACGCAACATATATCTGTTTAAGAAGTTTTTGTGGTGCATGTAGCACCACAAAAACTTCTTAAGCTCTTAAAAATCCATATTAGTTTTCTAGTCCTACCCATGAGCAATTCTAAATGTGCGTGCCATGATAGTCGCTGGTCTATTATAACTCCCAGATACCTAGTTGATTCTACTTTGCCTATATTTGGACAGGTACATGAAAGTTGATGGTTCAGATTACAGTCGTGTATCCTAATATTGAAATCGGATTCTGGTTGAGTACGATTGTACATAGTAAAGCAGATAAAGTTTGTTTTAGCAATAATAAATAAATAAATAATAATAATAAATATTGCCGGACATTTCACACAGCGCTATCTAGCCCCAAATTAAGCAGAGCTTGTACTATGGGAACCAGATAACTGATATAATACTTATATACTTTTTTTTTGTAAATACATACTTATAATATATAGAGAAACAACCAGACCCGGAACAAATATCTGTAAATCATGCAAACATTTTGTTCCGCGGTGGGAATCGAACCCGCTACCTCCTGCGTCTCAGCCGGCTATTCGCCCACTGCACCACGGAGGTCGTCAAAAGCAATATTAAGTGTAAGTAGATTCTGTTTTAGCCATTTAGCAATCTTTACGAGACCTTTTTCCGTTTTCTTTTTAACATCATTCCATGAGTTGCCAGAAAAAACTACGGCAGTGTCGTCCGCATATGAATAAATTTTCCCGTCTATTATTTCCAGATCGCATAGGTCGTTTATGTATGTCAGGAATAAGGTAGGTCCTAACACACTACCCTGTGGAACTCCATACTTTATAGGCACATCCTCACTAACAACCTGGCCAATCTTAACCCTTTGTTTGCGTTCGTGGAGGTAATCTGTCAACAATGCCAATGGAGTACCTCTTATGCCAATTTTTTCTAGTAAAATAGTAAAATACAAGAAAAGAAAAGTTATTTGACACTCATTAATTCATTATATCTAACTTTATGGTTATCATAATCTTAAATTATTCTCCGTTGTAGAATTATTTTGTGATAATTTAGTAGAAAGACCTGTAATTGGCTGTATAATCTCATTAACTATATAGTTATAAGACACTTTGTATTACAATTATAGCTGTAATGTTGGTCTCGTTATTAAATAAAATAAAAAATAAACATTCAGGAACATAATAATAGTAACAAAATTAATAAATAAAATTATTAAATTATTAAAAATAACGAATGTCCTGATAGCAATGTCAATTCACCCGATAGACCCGAGACCACGCCTGTTGCAACACAGCCGAAACGTCGGGATAACAAATAAAAAAGGTACATACGCGATATATATCCGTTTTAATCAATAATTAAAGTCAACTACAATGGGGCAGCACTGTTTAGTAGGTATGTACCTGCCCGCCATAAACTCATCGATATCATAGAATGTCGATTAGCCAGTGTTTTAATCTGGACTTAAAGGCTGAACTAGCAGCAGATTTAATTCATTATGCAGATTTAATTTCTTATTAAAATAAAGAATTAAATAACCAAAAGCTATTAGAAACTAGTTTATTCGTATTAACTAGTGGCTAATGCATTGGTACGAGTAGTTATCATAGTTTAAGGTCATCTAATTAGACGTCAGCGGTGTTGAACGTAGCTGAAACTATTTGATGATCTATCAAGTGAGCTACGCATTGTGCGTTTAAAAGAATTAACAAAAACTGAAGCAATTTGTTCCCATATTTATGTCATCGGCCATTAAAAAGGTGACGACGATTAGTGTGGGATTCGCTAGTGCTATGCAAAAACGGGCTAAATGTTACCGTGTGAACAATTTTGTAGGTAAAGCAACAATAGATTTGACTCTCTCAAAGAGTATTGACTTTACGATAAAAATATTGCTTCATCCGTCTTTAAATGCGTGCGTGCTTGTTAGTGGACATTTACCATTAGCATGTATATTAGTCACGGGTCGTCTATAGAGTTTGAATTAAGAAAATGGTTACTATATTTTATTTTCTTTTAGAACGTTAATTTTACGAAACAGTTTTGTTTAAACTTTCAATAATTCACATTTAAACGATCATTCCGCCGTGCATTTGCATAACCATGCTTCCCCAAAATGCTTGCAAAAAACTGTCCCGCGCGGTCAGTTATGTTATGAGACATTGGCTCTTATTACAAAGGTCTGTAAATAAACGAAAATTAGCTAATGCATGTATCTACGTCATCGTACTAACTATCGAAATCCCCACCGCTACGTCCCCACCAATACGTAGAGGCCTTGTAACTGGACAATTATTAAATACATACGTTAACAGAAGTAATTTCTTATTAAATTATTTGAAAACAAATTGCCGGTGTTTAAAGAATGTATGTTTGTAATAATAGTCCAGTTACAAGGCTCTGGTGGGGATGTAGTGGTGAGGATTCAGATAATAAACCATAATAATCATATTTATGTATCGTTACTTAAGCCGGCCTTTATTGTTAATTATATGTCATACATTGTACAGTGTAATTGTCATTACTTGTATTAAGTGGTACATATTTTTCATTCATACCAAGGCATTCGTTTCAGTCACAAAACCGGTGTCATTTATCATTACTTCCCAATTTTCGGCGAAACCAGAAACTAATTTCAGGCGTAATATTTATCAACGGTTGTCTCATCGGTCAACTCGGACAATGCTCGTCCGGTATAGTTTGTCAAACGCACGCGAACGTTCACACGTTGCAGTAATAAGCCTCCTACTGTTCGCGGACCTTTATGATGATACATATATCAGAGGATTTCCTACTTTATTTACTATAACAGTAAGTTGTATTTTCCGTGAGGGAAATGCTTATAAGCTTGTGAAAAACGTTACAAAAGCCAAATTCAAACTCATGCGATTTACAACTTTGAGTAAAGAAATTTAGGTTGTATTTTCTGTGTTTTGATAGTTTTGTATTATAGAGAGGTTATTCCGGACACAATCGAAATAATGTGTCAGTGTCGAGTATTGTTTTGTTGATAATCGCCTGCTGTTTTTCTTACTAATTGGACAAGAAATCAAAGTGATGTGAATGGGTGATAAAGATAACTACTTCTTAAGGAAACCAATTGGTCACATTTATTTTTTCTCGATTTATATTAACAGATTTTGAAGAGACTGCTACAAGAGACCATACACTGTTTCAAGGATGATAAATACCTATTGTGTACCTAATGTGTGTTCTACTGTACCTTATGTGTGTTTTAGTCTATTTTTTTATCAACAATTCTAGCCGTAGTTGGTTTGTGTTTTTATTAGCAAAAAAAATAAATTCAAAATTCAAATATTTTTATTCATTAAAATCACAAGGATCACTTTGAAACGTAAATTTTACTGCCTGTTCCTTCGCGACCAAGCCAGGAAAGAAAGGCAAGAAAACAAGGCTGGTTGTTTTTTTTAATGATCCTTTTACAATACATAATACACAAAAGAAATTACGTCTAAATTGTAACATTTTGAACGAGTTGGAGCAGTTTCAATCCCAAGCTTCTCTATCATCTAAATAATCCGATATTTTATAGTAGGCTCTTTTATAAAGATTTTGTTTAATTACGTTTTTAAATTTGTTAATTGTCAATTTTTGTACATCCCTTGGGAGTTTGTTATAAAAGCGCACACCTTGCCCTTTAAACGATTTACTAACTTTATGGAGTCTACAAGTGGCAACAGCGAGTTTATCTTTATTTCTAGTATTAAAATTATGATTATCGCTATTTTTCTTAAACAAATTAATATTTTTGTGAACATACATTAGATTTTCATAGATGTATTTACAAGGGAATGTCATAATATTTATTTCTTTAAACTTATTGCGTAATGATTCTCTGGGGCCCATATTATAAATTGCACGAACAGCCCTCTTCTGCAGCACAAAAACGGTGTTTATATCTGCAGCACTCCCCCACAGCAGTATACCGTATGACATAATGCTGTGGAAGTAGCTGAAGTAAACTAGTCTAGCTGTGTCTACGTCTGTAAAAAGACGGATCTTTTTGACTGCGTATGCTGCAGAACTAAGTTTCTTCGACAACCCATCAATGTGAGGGCCCCATTGAAGCTTATTATCTAGGGTTATACCTAAGAATACGGTGGTGTCCACAAGAGCCAACTCCTCGTCTTTGATTTTTATATCTGCTTTAACTTGTGTAACATTAGGAAGTATAAATCTAATACACTTTGTTTTCTTTTCATTTAGAAGTAGATTGTTTACATTGAACCATTTTACCACCTTAGAGATTGCATTGTTTACATCGTCAAAATCGGTTTGTCGTCGCTTTAATTTAAATAAAAGTGACGTGTCGTCTGCAAATAATACAACCTCATGATCGTCCCTTACAAGATGGGGAAGAGCATTAATATATACTAAAAACAAAAATGGTCCCAGAATTGATCCCTGTGGTACACCCATTTTAACCAGAGACCCCGGAGAACGCTTCCCATTCACGTCAACTCTTTGCACTCTGCCACTTAAATAAGAAGTGAGAAAGTCTAAAGCAACGCTCCTAATGCCATAATGGTATAGTTTCCTGATCAATGTGTCATGGTCTACTACGCAATCAAATGCCTTGGACAAATCACAAAAAACACCTAAAGCGTCATGAGACTTCTCCCAGGCATCAAATATGTGCGATATTAACTCAATACCAGCATCAGTGGTTGAGCGACCCCTGGTAAATCCGAATTGTTTATGATGCAGTAAATTATGTGAATTGAAATGTCTAAGTAGTTGATTTAAAATTAGTTTTTCAAATATTTTACTAAATGTCGGAAGTACTGAGATTGGTCTAAAATTACCAGGATCAGAACTAGTGCCTGATTTGAAAAGTGGAGTTATTTTACTGTGTTTCATTAAATCAGGGAATACCCCACAGTCAATACACTCATTAAATATTAAAGCTAGTTAGGTAGGTAGGAGCAATTATGTCAATCAATGTTTTCATGACGCTAACAGAGATGCCCCAGAGGTCCGTGGTTTTCTTAACATTTATCAATTTGAAAGCTTTTATAATGTCATGACTATTTACATAATCAAATTTGAATTGTGTTTTGCATTCCGTTAAGTTTTCTTTTAACAATGACTCTGCGACTATGGGAGAGGAGTTTAAGGATTTTGTGGTAGAGACTGGAATGTCGGTAAAAAAGTCTTCGAACGCATTAGCTACATCACCATCCTGATTGATAGTGGCATTGCCAATTTTCAAATTAAACTTATTGTTCTTAGTTGCGACTCTTCCAGTCTCGCTGTTGATTATTTTCCAAGTGGCTTGTACTTTGTTTTGACTATTTTTAATTTTAGAACTCAAATGACGAGCTTTTGCTTCACGACAAAGATTTTTAAAAATCTTTGAATATTTTTTGACTTTTTCTATAAACTCCTCATTAAAATTATATTGTTTTTCAGCATAAAGATGATACAATGTTTTTCTGCTTTTATGTATTCCCACTGTTGCCCAATCACAGAACTTTTGACCATCAGAGACCATGATCGATTTAGGTGTAAAAATTGAATTAAACACATCACTAAATTTCTTAAAAAACGTGTTGTATAAATTATTTGAATTATTATTATTATTATGTACACATGGAAGTACAGAAGTTAAGTTAAATTTAAGTTTGTCCAATCGATTAATGGTCATAGGTACACAAGTAATTTTTCTTTTTACAAGATTTTTTGTTTGAATTTCTATTTTAATTATTTGACCAAGATGATCCGATTTACTTACGAGCGCACTTACGAGTTACTTAAGTATAGATATTTGCTATGAAAATGGGACAGTTTTGTCTGGTTATAAGCTCCTGAATTAACTTTAACTAAATTTTCGATTTGATGCGTGTAAAATGAGATTTCCTACTACAAGGAAATATGACCTAATCAAAGTTGATGGGAGCTGTTGGGTACAGGCCACATAAGATCGGTCGCTCTTAAAATCTATGGGGTAGCCCCTGATTAGCAGTCGACGTCCCATGGCGGATATGATGATGAAATTCTAATGATTTATTATCAAAATAATGATGAATATCAGATATTTAAAATTAAAAGTTGCCAGTGCACAGTTCGACTATGATTCAATTCCTTTTTTTTTTGTCATTTTAGCATTCGCTTTAACTTTAACTATGCCAAATCTGACACTCCTCCGTGTGCCTTTAAACAAGGGTACAAATATGTTTTTCACGTATTAAGATATTTAAAATTATTTGAACACCCACAGTGACACACGGCATAAGTAACGAATTAGCAATTCACACAGACAATGGCCAGTATCTGAAAAGCATTGCAAATATGGACAAGGTGTGGGAGAGGTTTTAACCAAACAACTAATCATTCACAAAGACAAACTTCTTAGAGATTTTGATGCACAGTTTTATAAACCAATACTTACATAGTTAATCGGTGAAACTTGGCTTTGGCTACCTATTTCAACCAATTTATCAAAAATGAGTCCCATTTTAGGAACATAGTATCCAAAAAGGCTTGTTCCAAAGTACGTTAGCTAAGGGCGAAGGTATCAAGATAGGTATATTACTAAGGATTTAAAAAGTTCGCAAAGAAAACATGTAAAATATGCAACAATTTAACCCGTGAATAGCTCGCCACACAAGCGCCGAAAATTGGCTAAACCTCACAAAAAGGCCGGTCTCTCTGACCGCGCCAACGAGCCCAATAAATCATCTCACGGCCTCCGCCGCCCCTTGATTTAATATTGTCATAATAATAAAAACTCGCGTTAACGCACTTGCGAGCACAGAGCGGTAACGAGCAGATGTTCCAAGATGGTAATACCAAATAAATATCGAATAGAACGGTAGGGCGTTATATTATTGACAAATACAATGTAAAACATTAGAAAAAAGACAAAGGAAGGGCAATAGCAAACCTGTCCGGACTAGTTTCTGTGGCACCTATAAATACCAAAACAATATAATTTACTAGCTGCCGCCCGAGGCTTCGCACGCGTGGTTTGTAAATAAAAAGCAGCCTATATTTTAATCCAAATCATAGTCTATCTATATACCAAGTTTCAATGCAATCGGGTCAGCCGTTACGACGTGATTGAGTAACAAACAAATAAACAAACATCCAATCTTTCGCATTTATAATATTAGTTTGATAGGTAAGAGTACCAATATGGTATGATAGTATCATTAAAAGTAGATACCAAGTAACTAGTGGTTCGCCCCGAACTCAGATCTCGCGAGTCTCCGATAAAAATAAAAATAAATATTTGTAATCTTTGGCTATCAAAATAGTGCCATGAAATGCATTACCAAATAACTTGATCTACAGTTTCATTCAAATTATAGGTAATGGGAGTTCATGTAATTTGGTTATAGTTTTTAGGGGTAGAAATTGCAGTTATTCTGGATTTCAGACTTTTGCCTACATTTCTGTGACTAAAGCTACACGCATACCAAATTTTGGCACGGTGAGGTTACTGGTGTATCCTGTAAATTTTGTCAAAGTTCAGTTTTTATAATGGCTAATACTACAAAGACATTACTAAAAATAAAAACGGAGTCGTCAACCCCCTAACATTTTCAACTCATTTAGTCATACAAAAATTGTGCCATCATTACCTACCTATGTATTAAATTTCACGATGATCGGATCAACGCTTCGAAAGATATCCTCGGACAAACAAACATACTTACAAACAACGCCGATTTGCCCAAGTTGATTTGGAGATCTCGCTTCGCTCGATCAAATAAATAAAATATTTAATGGTTTATTTTGTGTTTCTAATCATAACTTATGAAATATAAAATTATAAGCTATTATATTATTACAATAGCTTTTTAAAAAGCCCTACTTGTCACCCCATTCAGCGTTTCCCTTCAAAAACATCTTGCCATTACAGGAAATGATGCAGCTACAATCGGCCATTCTGCCATCCATAAGCTATGACAGCAATCTACACGTGTTATAGCTGATGACCTTTTTTGTCCCAGTTCGGCAAAGCTTTTGACACCTGCGTGATAGCTACTTCAATTTGCCCGAGGTGGTTAATGTGGTTGAAACATCAATAACACTTAGCGTCGCGTCGAGGCGGTCTCGAAGACCGACCGCGGTAATTAAGGGTTAAAATTGATACGTTAAGGATTCATCATGTGAAAGGTGAAAGTTTTTACTTCCGAATGCGATTTTAGATTAATGCGTTTTTTTGTATGGGATCTTTTTGATACGGTGTCATTATGTGTTAATTGAAATATTATTTTTTTCGATTAATTTTTGCCGACTATTAAATTGTGACTGCATAATCAACCGGTAAAAGTTACCGGGAGTCGTTCGGTACAGGGTGCACAAGATCTGTTGCTGTCGAAATCATGATCATCAGTGGACGTTCATTAGCTGATATGGTGTTAACTCACTTAATTGATCGAGCGAAGCGAGATCTCAAATCAGCTTGGACAAATCGGCGTTGTATGTACGTATTTTTGTTTGTCCGAGGATAACTTTCGAAGCGTTGACCCGATCATTGTGAAATTTGATACATAAGTAGGTAGTGATGGCACGATTTTGGTGTGACTATTGAGCTAAAAATATAGGGGGGTTGTTGAGATATTGGGATTCAAGAGGCTTAAAAAAAAGAAAATGAGATTATTAGGTCAAGTATGTCGTTAAATGAAAGGTATTTATTAGTACATTTAGATTCCATTTTTATTTTTAGTAATGTTTTTATAGTTTTTGAGTTATTAGCCATAATAAAAACTGAACTTTGACAAAATTCACAGGGTACACCAGTGACCTCACAGTGCTGTAATTTGGTATGCGTGTAGCTTATGTGACACAATTAAAAGTAACCACATTACATGAACTCTTGTAATTTGAATGAAACTGTAGGTCAAGTTTTGGTTATTATATCGTGGCGCTATTTTGATAGTCAAAGATTACAATTTTTTTTTTGTTTTAATCGGAGACTCGCGAGATCTCAGTTCGGGGCGAACCACTAGTAATTACTATAGTTTACTCTGTTGTAGCAATAACATGGGTAAATAGGTACATAATTTTTTTATGGACATACTTTTTTTGCCATAAGCTGTATCCGTAAAGTTTATCATTGCCTTTAAAAATAGATGATAATTTATTTTAAATCTATAAAGCTTATTTCGTATCAATAATGAAATTCGATGTCAACATTTGTCGGATCGACACTTGAAAAACTCAATCAACGAATCTGCGCGCACGCAGCATTTCTGTCCATAGGCGGCTGTGCCCATAAGATGCCCAGTTTTTCTCATGAGGCCAGTTTTTCGCGCCCATTTTGGACATCAATCAGAACCGTCAGAACAATAAATTGTACAGCCTTGTTGGGATTACTTTTCGATTATTAAAATAGTCGGTAAAATATTTATGTACTATGTATCTTTGAAGAAAGTTTTGATAGAATGGCGCACTCATCTGTTAATTGAAAATATAAAGTTACTTACGTGTAATATCTTATATCATTTTGAAGTGAAAACTTCTTTAGGCGCGTTGGGCATTTTTTGAGATGGGATAAAATCATTGGCCTCGAGATACTGTTACCGTTACCGACACCTCTGTATATGAAGTAAAAACTTCTTTAGGCGCGTTGGGCATTTTTTGAGATGGGAAAAAACCAATGAACTCGCGACACTGTTCCCTTTACCGTTACCGACACCTCTGTATATGAAGTGAAAACTTCTTTATGCGCATTGGGCATTTTTTTTATGGGAATAAACCATTGATCTCGCGACACTATTACCGTTACCCTTACCGACACCTCTGTATATGAAGTGAAAACTTCTTTGGGCGCGTTGGACATTTTTTGAGATGGGGAAAAAACCATTGAATTCTTGACATTGTTACCGTTACCGTTACCGACACCTCTGTATATAAGTATCTCGTGATTGTTCAAGTTTTCACTTCTGTCGGCACTCTCGGAGTACTACTTTTTTACAGATTATAGGCTTGCATTTGACCACGATCTCGCCTGTTGGTAAGCGATGATGCAGTCTACGATGGATCACGCTTGCCTAGAAAAAACCTATTTACTCGCGACTTGAAGGAAACAGACTCCAGCAAGGCGTTCTCCTACATCCTTTACAATCGATGCAACTACACAGGAAACCAGAGAAACATCACACGAGCGAAAGAAGAATCAAAAGGAATCAAAGAATTGCAAGTTATGTTCTTTCTTTATAAAAGAGCCTACTATAAAATATCGGATTATTTAGATGATAGAAAAGCTTGGGATTGAAACTGCTCCAACTCGTTCAAAATGTTACAATTTAGACGTAATTTATTTTCTGTATTATATTGTAAAAGGATCATTAAAAAAACAACCAGCCTTGTTTTCTTGCCTTTCTTTCCTGGCTTGGTCGCGAAGGAACAGGCAGTAAAATTGACGTTTCAAAGTGATCCTTGTGATTTTAATGAATAAAAATATTTGACTTGACTTGTAGGAATGCTTACACTCCGAAGTATGGACTTACTTTTAAGTCTCATCGAATAACTGTCACTTTCTACTACTAACTTATCGAAGATCTAATAAGTCTTCTAATAATATTAGCTAATAGCTTTAACAGGCTAACTAGTGGTTCGCCCCGAACCACTGTCTTGCGAATCTCGCGAGTCTCCAAAACACAAAAAAAATTACTCATAATCTTTGACGAATTCGAATTATAAAATCTAATGTCTTTGTTTGACTAATAAAATAGTGCCATGAAATGAACAACCAACTTACTTGATCCACAGTTTCAATCAAATTACAAGTAACGGGGGTTCATGTTCTTTGGTTAACATTTTTAGGGGAAGAAATTGCGGTTATTCTGGATTTCAGACTTTTTCCTATATTTGTGTCACTAAATCTACACAAATACAAAATTTCAGCACTGTAGGGTCAGTGGTCACCCTGTGAATTTCGTGAAAGTTCAGTTTTTATTATGCCTAATAACTCAGAAACTACAAGGATTAAACTAAAAATAAAAACGGGGTCGAAATGTACTAATGAAGACCTTACATTAAACGTCCCACTTGACCTAATAGTCTTTTTGATTATTTTTACACTTCTGGAACCCCAATATCTCAACAACCCTCCACATGTTTAGCTCATTTAGTCACATCAGGATTGTGCCATCACTACCTACCTATACAAATTTCACCATGATCGGATCAAAGCTTCGAAAGTTATCCTCGGATAAACAAACATACATACTGTTACGAGCTGAGGGTTCGGGATAAAATAATGGGAATCGATCTAACCAAAATAACACTTTTATTCAGCACTAAACGATGAATACACGAACTTGGTCACACGTAATCACAACACACTAATTCACACCACTGTTGCACCACTTAAAGTCACCGAAATGTTCGCACGTATAGCAAAATCCAGACTCACTCGCGAGCAACTACTGTTCACGCGAGACCCTTCTCCACGTCAGTCCTCCAGGGCCTCGCTGAGACTCACCGACTGAGACTGACTGTCCGGCCATCTCTCCGGCCTATTTATATCGTACATAATTCGATTGTTCGAGAAGGATCTCGATCGTTTCAGGAAAGGGGTCGGTGTTTCGACAGAACGACCAATCCCCATTGTGCGCAACCGCAGACAATAACAACAATAGCACAGTAAAAAAAAGCGCTCGAGAAACTTCGATTATTACTCCTTGTTTAACAACCTCGGCGTAACACTGCCCCCTCCTAAAACATGCTCGTCCCGAGCATTCTTAGCCCCATATCGCGGCAGCCGATCAACACGAACAATTGTAGGCGCACCTCGCGCTGAAGATGTAGCAACTAGAGGAGCCACATTGCCGTCTCCAGTACTTCAGGACACCCAGAGTCCCTTTCTCATCAGCGATCCCAATTCCAGCCTCCAAAACACGGCTCTCATGATTTCTATCTGTTCTTTCACTTCCTGGAATCCTTTTCCAGCTGAACCGAACAATTCCCTCATCAGTCGAGCCCAATTCCAGCCTCTAAAACACGGCTCTCATGATTTCTATCTGTTCTTTCACTTCCTGGAATTCCTTTCCAGATGAACCGAACAATTCCCTCATCAGTCGAGCCCGCTCTTCTTGGCAACGTCGCTGATCTTCCTGTTGACGACGCTGCTCTTCTTTATCCTGACGTCGCTGTTCCTCTTGGAACCGAGTCTGCTCCACCTGTTCACGTCGCTGTTCCTTCTGACGACGTTTCTCTTCTTAATGCTGACGGCGTTGTTCCTCCTGCAACCGAGCCTGCTCTTCCTGTTGACGACGCTTCTTTTCTTAATGCTGACGGCGTTGTTCCTCCTGCAACCGAGCCTGCTCTTCTTGCTGACGACGCTGCTCGTCCTTATCCTGACTTCGCTGTACTTCCTGCAACCGAGCCTGCTCTTCTTGCCATCGTCGTTCTGCTCTTCTGCTCTTCCTGTTGACGACAAAGCATTGCCATAATAGCAGCAAGATCGCCTGTCACAGGAGCTTGGCCCACGGGTGATGATGATGAAGCTCCAAATGGTTCGGTGGCGGCTGATTCCATCTCCATCGGCTGACGACTCTGCCGAGCTTCTTGAACCGGAGACTCCTCAAACCGCCTTTTATCCATTTCCTGTTGTCGTTGACCTCTCGTCCTGACACCGTCCACGTTATCCTTTGGTAGACCGGCATTATTTTATCCCACTTCTGACACCAAATTGTCACGAGCTGAGGGTTCGGGATAAAATAATGGGAATCGATCTAACCAAAATAACACTTTTATTCAGCACTAAACGATGAATACACGAACTTGGTCACACGTAATCACAACAAACTAATTCACACCACTGTTGCACCACTTAAAGTCACCGAATGTTCGCACGTATAGCAAAATCCAGACTCACTCGCGAGCAACTACTGTTCACGCGAGACCCTTCTCCACGTCAGTCCTCCAGGGCCTCGCTGAGACTCACCGACTGAGACTGACTGTCCGGCCATCTCTCCGGCCTATTTATATCGTACATAATTCGATTGTTCGAGAAGGATCTCGATCGTTCCAGGAAAGGGGTCGGTGTTTCGACAGAACGACCAATCCCCATTGTGCGCAACCGCAGACAATAACAACAATAGCACAGCAAGAAAAAAGCGCTCGAGAAACTTCGATTATTACTCATTGTTTAACAACCTCGGCGTAACAATACATATGCTTCGCTCGATCAATAATGAGTTGAATGTAGAGTTACATGTCAGTCCGACTTCTAGTCTAGTGTGGTTCACTTTTAGTGCGCTGACCTGTATAATTTTTGTAGGCATTCAAGGCAGATACATAATACCTAAGTTCTCCGTCAAAACTCTTACATTTCCTTCCCTCCATCGAGTGAGCTCTGATATATAAATTATGGCCGGTCCATTTGTAGCCGGCATGCGGCCGGAATGCGACCGTCGAGGATCACATTTGATACACGTCTTGTTGCACAACGTAAAAACTGAGCCACTTGACAGATTTTCGACGGTTGGTGTATATTGTGAGCGGGGGCGATCTGTAACGGTATTCATTTTTTTTAATTTGATGATAGTCAAGCGCTTGACCACTATCACCTGATGGTAAGTGATGATGAGATAGAAGATGCAGCACGCTTGCCTAGAAAGAACCAATGCACTCTGGACTTGAAGACTCCGTGATTATACTGGTCCTGAAAATTATACGCCGGCAATGAGTTCCACTCCTTACTCGTGCTAACAATAAAAGTTAGCGATTAGCGACAATTAGTAAACAAAAGTAGTTAAGTTCCGTGTGAAAGGGCTCGCACGGGGAAATACTACCATATCTATTTCTGCCGCCAAGTAGCATTGCTGTTTCGGTTTGAAGGGTATGGTTGCCCGTAATATAACAGGTACATGAGGCTTTACATATACATGCCTCAAGATGATGTAGTGCATGAGGCAATACTTTGTTATACGTGAAGGTTACCACTTACCATTAGGTGGGACATAATCATGCTTGTTCCATAACCAGGTCTTATAAAAAAATGCAATGCGTAGAATGATCATAACCATATATTATGTAGTTTGCGGGTTTTTGTCATCGAATCGCGAAAGAGATATGACTAAAATAGTGTAAAATTTTGGTTGACCACTTAAGATGGTATCTTATAAAAAAAACACTATCGTTAGTGAACTAGCTCAAAACTTGCTAGAAGTTAGAACTGGTTATTCTCTAGAAACTCATTCTGGTTGGATTGAGTTTTACAGGTTGAAATGGTGACAGGACTGGCTGATGGCCCATGCATTTCTTATAACCAGTGTCACAAACATTCGAATCGACTTTAGAAACTCCGTTTTTCTTAGGGCTCGTCCACACAAGTGCACATTTGTTACGCAACATGGTTTTGCCACAATGTGGTGGCATAGAATTATCTAAATTTCTAAGATTTTTTTTTGCAACCTGTTCCGAAATAATGTTGCGATACAAATGTGTGGATGAGCCCTGATGTTGTTTATTGGACTTGTAACAATTATGGAAACGGTTCCTCCTTTGCCTTGGACCACTCATCTTTACTAATGACGCGTTTGGGAAAAACGTTTAAGCTGAGGTTGTGGGAACGGCATTCGTTCCGGCGACACCGAGCATTTATGATCATCACGATGTATCCTATGATACATTGCGGTGACCGGCCTAATGCACTAAAAGACATTACATTAAGACTTTTGACATTCATGCATTCGTCACTGTTACTAGTTCTTTTCTGGTTACTCTAGACGGTGGTAAAAAAAATCTTAGAAATTTAGTTCTAAGATTTTTTTTTGCAACCTGTTCCGAAATAATGTTGCGATACAAATGTGTGGATGAGCCCTGATGTTGTTTATTGGACTTGTAACAATTATGGAAACGGTTCCTCCTTTGCCTTGGACCACTCATCTTTACTAATGACGCGTTTGGGAAAAACGTTTAAGCTGAGGTTGTGGGAACGGCATTCGTTCCGGCGACACCGAGCATTTATGATCATCACGATGTATCATATGATACATTGCGGTGACCGGCCTAATGCACTAAAAGACATTACATTAAGACTTTTGACATTCATCCATTCGTCACTGTTACTAGTTCTTTGCTGGTTACTCTAGACGGTAAAAGTGCAAACATAAACCCAATCCTTATTCAATAAAATCTTTTAAATCATTTTGTATCGTCAATTTACGCTTATTCTTTGCGATTAATCACAGGTAAAAACCAATGTTACTGACGCAGCCCAGAAGATTAGCAAGCTGAAGTGGCAGTGGCCGAGGTACATAGCTCGAGGAACTGACGACCGTTGAGGCGGAAAGGATCTCAAGCGGAGACCACTCACTACAAAGCGCAGGCCGCACAAGATCTTTCTGGAAATCAATGGCGCAGGCCAGCAATAGACGTCCTATGACTGGTATGTTGGTGATAATTTGCCTTATCTTCGATAGTTGACGGCTATAGTCGTCGTATCAGGCGAGATCATGGTCAAACGCAAGCCTATAATGTATATTAAAAAAAACTTACCGTATAAATCAATAACTATATTATACATACCAAGTCAACGAGTATTTTTGAAAAATACTTATTGTTAGTTTTGGACGTGACTTTGGAATTACTTTCGGTTGATAAAACTTTAACCAATCTAGTCTTTGCTTCACATAGTATTTAGCTTATATCCATAATTTTTATTTATTTATTGTATTACAAAGTAAATAATGGCTTATTACTGATAAAAATATAAGATCATATGAAGCTATTTGAGGTTGTATGGACCCTTATTCAACTCTACAAAAGCACTTTAATATAGGTATATAGTGCATACGTATGTGCACTAGCCATCGCGTGATATTAACCTATATCTAGGCATTCCATCGGGTTTATAACAAATTAATACCTAAAGTATAGAAATAGCTTTGCAAAACAGGTGCCAACTTCACCCTCGACTAATTACTCTCAATTACCCGAGTTTAATTAAAAAAGATAGGCTGGGGTAAAGTAGTTTAAGGAGATGGTATGTGCAAGTTTTTATGCTAAGAGTAAAGGTACTATTCCAAACGACGCTGCCTACTGCAAAGGCCAACTGCAAGTGCCGCGGCTGCACGGAGTCGGACGACATGGTTTGTATGTATTTCTATGACAGACATTCCGAGCGCCATTGCTGACTGCAACTGCCGACTGCACGTGCAGGTGCCGCTGCGGCACTTGCAGTTGGCAGTAGCAGTCGGCAGTGTCATTTGCAATAGTAACTTTATGATAAGTAAGCATTTACATGTGATTAAACGGTGAAGAAATACATTGTGTAGAAATCGGCATGTCCTAGAATCAAAAGTTTGTTCTTCAGTTTCCGATCTTTAAAGATTACTAAGATTGGAAGCTGAGGAGAAAATCGATCATCGATTTTTGACATCTTATCTTTGTGCTCAAAGTAGACAATAAGTGGGCTGTTCATACCTTTATCAGCGCTATCCATAGCTTGCTAAATATCTCTAAAGCTTCAAGTGCTGAACAACCATGAGTTTTTTTTAGCACTTTGACAGTTGATTGGCATCTCAGCAAGAATGTGTGAATAGTGCCTTATTCGGTTTAATTAAATAATTATCACACAGTTAATTATATTTATGTCTTAGGGTAATTTTCTTGTAAATTTACGTGCACTTTTGAAATTTCTAAAATTAGTTCCTGAACTTACTTTATTTTTTTGTTAAGTTACAAAAATATATTCGTGGGAGTCTAATAGGTCGGATTTGACAAGTGTCATACAATACCAACGAACAACAAACCAAATGATATTACAAAATCAAATTATACAACAAAATCAAATGATACCTTGGGATACCATCCTTTAGAAATATTGATCCAAGATTAACTAGTGCTTCTGAGTGTAATTTTTCAAAATAAAGTTTGGTGAGATTTGGTGCATATTATTTAAATATGATTTTTCGATTTCTTATTAGTACCAAGTTATCACGGCATGCAAAATGATAAGCGTCAAATCAGACCTATTATATTTTCTTTAGTGTAGTGTAGGTACCTACTTTTTAAGGAAACATTTACAAAAAAAACTTACCTTTAAAAGTACGTAAAATCTAAAAATGGTTTCATCGGAAATTGAGGTCATCTCGTGCACGTGATATATCTCAAAACTCAACTGCCACCTCTATAGGTGTTATGGACATGTTTACGTAAATGGTTCAAATTATACCAATATTAGAGGGGGCCATTAGATAATATGTTTTGTAACCAGCCCCTGACTCTTACTGAATTGGGTTAGGGAGTCTTAAGATACGTTTTATAATTGTAATTACCTGCATCATAGTGTCCTGACGGCCGGTGGACATAAAGGTTCTTGTGAGGAGACCACGCACAAGAAAACGCGCAGGGTAGGACGGTCCCCCACTGGGAAGACAGATGGAGGGGTGAAAGGGAGATATAATGTGGTTGCTGGGAGCCGTTGGATGCCGCACAAGAGTCGCTCTGAAATTCTATAAAAGAAGCCTATATTCAGATCTTATGATGATAATGATGATTCATTAATTTGCAACAAAATTACATCGTGTACAATATTTTATGTTAGTAATAGAGTATTTTACTAGCACGCATTTTAAATAAAAGATAAGTAGTAAGGTTTTAATTGATCGAGCGAAGCGAGATCTCTAAATCAACTTGGGCAAATCGGCGTTGTATGTATGTATGTTTGTTTGTCCGAGCATAACTTTTGAAGCTTTGACCCGATCATCGTGAAATTTGATAAATAGGTAGGTAGTGATGGCACAATTTTGGTGTGACTGAATGAGCTAAAAATGTTGGGGGGTTGTTGAGATATTGGGGTTCAAGAGGGGTAAAAACAAAATGAAAATGAGACTATTAGGTCAAATGGGACGTCAAATGAAAGGTCGTCATTAGTACATTTAGACTTCGTTTTATATTTTTAATAAAGTTTTAATAGGTTTTGAGTTATTTGCCATAATAAAAACTGAACTTTGTCAAAATTCACATGGTACACCAGTGACCCCACAATGCTGTAGTTTAGTGTGGGTACACAAATATAGGAAAAAGTCTGAAATCCAGAATAACTGCAATTCGTACCCCAAAAAAGAATAACCAAATTACATGAACTCCCGTTACCTGTAATTTGAGTGAAACTGTAGATCAAGTTATTTGGTAATGCATTTCGTGGCACTATTTTGATAGCCAAAGATTACAAATATATTTTTTTTTTGTTTTTATTGGAGACTCGCGAGATCTCAGTTCGGGGCGAACCACTAGTATTTAAGTGGTACGTTACATAACACAATACTAGCCCCCACACTAGGATACCCTGTGTTGTGGGTAGCTAGTCTCTTCCTGTTTGAGTAGGTAACTAGTTATCGAAAGGTAGAATTAATTAATGAAAATTATATAACCTTACAAGCAAGACACAACAGTTGAAAAGAAAGAAAAAACAAATAAATGTAAGCATAATGGGCGGTTTTATTGTTTAACAAAGCGATCTCTTCTAGACAACCAGAGTGTTCTTCTTTCTTGTGTGTGTAGAGTGTATACACACACAAAACCACAAAAACAGTAAATCACTTGCGCGCTTTGAGAGATAGCGCACAGATCACCTTAAGCACAAGATAAAGCTCAGTTTACAGAAAACAAGAAGAGCTTAGTTCAGCGTGTCCCTATAGAGTTACCAATGAAGCTGTAATCGGATCTCCATTAATTCCCTTTGTTGCGCCGGCGCATGTGGACTTCTTAATTAATGAACCGAGATCGAATGATCAATTCGGCGGCTCCTGTGAGATGGAAGATTGCAATTGTCTAATTTAAAGGAGATGTTAGAATAGTGTGCGTGTGACTATTTTTACCGCTCCAATTTAATTGCTTGCTAACATTAATTTCGCCTTTGTACATATATGTTATTTTATGTAATAAAGAATTAATATTTTTTAAGCTTTCGCGATCTCTGTACATTTCTGATTAAGACGGTATTTATCGCGTATTTAACTTTTTTATTTATTATCCCAACGTTTCGAAGGTGTTGCAACAGCCGTTGTCACGGGCGTACTAACCACGTCGGGATAACAAATAAAAAAGGTACATACGCGATAAATACCCGTTTTAAAAAGAGTTTTCAATCAATCCATGGCGCAGTGGGCGAATAGCCGACTGAGACGCAGGAGGTTGCGGGTTTGATTCCCGCCGCGGAATAAATGTTTTCATCTAATCTACAGATATTTGTTCTGAGTCTGGTTGGTTAGTACTCAATATTATAAGTATGTATTTACATAAAAAATGTATATAAGTATTATTTGGTTCCTATAGTACAAGCTTTGCTTAGTATGGGGCTATATAAAGCTGTTTGAAAAAAAAAACAAACAATCATTATCATATCAGCCACCTTAGATTACCAATGAGACCGATCTTGTGCGGCCTACATCCAACGGGTTCTAGCAACCTTTCGTCTTTCCATATACTTAGGGCCGTTTTTCGCTGCACTTTCCAGTATGTGGTCTCCACTTGAGAACCTTTCTGCCCCAACCCGTCAGTTCTTCGAACGATGTACACTGCCCATTGCCACTTCAGCTTGCTTCCAATTTACGGTAGCAAAATGGATTTGATGACCATTTTGCCAATGGTCATCAAATCGTATTAAAGGTAATCACTAAAAGGCTTTGGGTTTATGTAAACGTCATCTTGTGGCCACTGTGTTTAACATTTATTTTCAACTAATTTTCAACAGAGCAAAAGGGACGATCGCTCTGAATCGAGCAAATGGGTTATCGAGGTTTAAGTGAATTTCTTAATTAAAGTTTTTGATAGCTATCAATAAAATAACTTTGACGACCTTCGTGGTACAGTGGGCGAAGTTCGCGGGTTCGATTCCCGCCGCGGAACAAATGTTTGCATGGTCTACAGATATTTCTGGTACAAAAAAAATGTATGTAAGTATTCTATCAGTTATCTGGTTCCCATAGTACAAACTCTGTTTAGTTTGGGGCTAGATAGCGCTGTGTGAAATGTCCAGAAATATTTATTTATTTATTATTTATTAACTGTCTGTAATGTAATGTACGCCTGAGGCTCGTTCAAGCTTGATCAGTTCTAGAATTGTCTAAGTCTCTACTGAGACAGTACTTGAACCGTAACAAATTGTACAAAACCTCCAATTTCCCAATTAATCCTACCAAGAATTAAGATTAATTAAAAATTAGATATTAAAAGTAGTAGATTTCTTTGTGAAAGGGCTCGCCCGGAGAAGTACTACCACTATACCCATTTCTGCCACCAAGCATTGCTGAGTTTCGGTATGAAGGGTATGGCTTTCGGTGAAATTATAGGCGCATGAGGCTTTACATCTGTATGCCTCAAGTTGGTGGACGAAGGCAGTGCATCGAGGGCACGTTTCTAAGGCGCGTGGCCTACGAGGCAATACTTTGCTATAGGCGATAGTTACCATCTCCAAGTATCATAAAAAAATTAAAAAATATATATAAGGTAGACATTTTTGTTCAAAAGCGACACCCACTTGCCCACTCAAGATATAGGTCTATAGAGCGTGTCAGGGTGGTAGCAAGTCACGTCCAGTAACCCGATACCTGGTGCTCGTGATAGCGGCCCACCGCTGATGCAAACTTAACCGCTTCTGTGCCGTACCTGCACTGCCTATCGGGTGTCAAACCGTTTTATACCTTTTTGCGCTAACGGGTATCAATTGGGTAGGATAGAACAGACGCAGTGAATTTTCACACCTAAGCTTTTGGATAAAAACAACTGAATCTTTATTCTACCATACTAAATCTCACACTCCTCAATTTTACACTTTATGCGTACAATAAGCTTAAATAATGGATGGAAGTGCGAGTCGGACTCGCGCACCAAGGGTTCCGTACCATTATCTAGTAACGATCGCTTTAGTCTTTACTGTAAAATGCTCTGCGCACACGAGCTTATTTGCAATACTTACCTTATTTGAGGTTGGTGCCGATTAATTTAGTCCTCTCAATTGTATGAGCGCCCATACAACTCAGAGGACTATCTTAATTGGCGTCAACTATGTGTGTATGGGGACACCCTTCAATTGTCCACTTTTTTTATTTTTTGGAATCTTTCCTTTATTTGTACTGTAAGACCTTGCTTTTTACCACATTTTGTTATTCTAGGTCAACGGGAACTACATAGGTTTTCGACCCAAAACCTATAGGGTACTTCCGGTTGACCTAGAATTGTCAATTTTGGTTAAAAGCAAGGTTTTACAGCACAAGTGAAGGGAAATTTCCGAAAAATAAAAAAAGTTGAAAATAAAGGTAAATATTGGTACTTACAAGTTTTCACGAAAATCTAAATTTGCCCATATCTTTTTATGGTGTTGACTCAGGACCTTGATTTTTATAAACCTAATAGTAACTATAGACCTCAGTATCTGGTATAAATTTCAATTTGCTAGGTCCACCCGTTCCTGAGAAAATCGGTGGTGACACACGGACAGACGGACAAGAGAGTGATCTTATACGGATTTCTTTTTTTACTTTTTGAGGTATGGAACCCTAAAAACGGGATATTTACAATGATTTGTGAGTTTATGAGTATCCCGATATTAAAATAGGTTTCTCTTCGTGTATAAATATATAGTTTTTGATGTCAAAATAGTGTTGTAACGCGGATGAATCCTTTTAAAACACTTGTTTCTTTCACTCTGGATATTTTTGTAAGGCTTGTTTTAGGGTTTCGTTGACTACGAATCCCGTCACCGGTACGGTGGCGACACGCGCTTAACATATTTAGTTTAGCCACTACCTTATCCAGGATGCGTAATATAAAGTTTAACTACAAATTTATTTGTTAGGAAACATTCAACTGAAGTTATTTACAAGGTGCCAATAGTTATTTATGCGACCACACAAATTTGTACGCTTAATTTGCATTTTAATCAAAATTGTTTCTAGCTTCTGGCTCTAACGCTTACTGCCCTTTCCCTTTCTGTAATAGAACTTCGTTAAACCGCTTGTAGTCAATTGGAAACTAGATAATTATAATACATAGCAAAATTGGCGACCTCCTCGCCGCAGTGGGCGAAACGCCGGCTAAGACGCAGGAGGGTTCGATCCCCGGTTGCGGAACAAATGTTTACATGATATTCCTAGTCTGGGTGTTTTTTCTATAAATTATAAGAATGTATTTATTAAAAAAAATATTATTCTATCAGAACAGAGAAAGAGAAAAAGATAACTATCTTGTTTCCATGCTTTGCTTAGTTTGGGGCAAGATAGCGCTGTGTTAAATGTCCAGCATTATTTATTTATCATTAACAGTTGGAAGAATGAACAGGTTGGAAGTCTCGACATTGTTAGCAATGATCAAAGAGTAGTAGACTTTCTTGAGAAATGGCTCGCCCGGGAAATTACTACCACCATACCTACCTATTTCTGCCACCGAGCAGCATTGCTGTTTTTTGGTTTGAATGGTTGCCGGTGAAATAACAGGCACATGAGGCCTTAAACCTGTATGCCTCAAGTTGATGGACGTAGAGCAGTGGATCGTAGGGCAAGTTTCTAACGTGCGTGACCTATGACATAATATCAGGTGGGCCATAAGCTTGTTTCATCTCCAAGTAGTATAAAAAAAATATACATACATATATATTACTTTTCGGTCGCAAAGCAGTCACTGCCAATGTCCATACTATGACAAGCTAACAATGTCGAGACTTCCACTCCTAGACCCAGTAGCGGCCATCCATCGATTAAAGTTAATCGTTAAAACCTAATAACAAAGTAAGGCATTTGCAATTGAGTTAGCAGTGAGTATCTGGCACCACAATGTCGGTGTCGAGTTTCTGAAAATCCGTACGAAGCGCATGCCGGCGGCGAAACGTGTTAATAATATGGAATAGGCCTAAGATATAAACTGATAAAGTCTCTCATTCAAAATCTGAAAAAATAATCAAAAATAGAGTGACAAGAAAACTGAGTCAGTTACTTCAGCTCCAAATCAACTTGGGCAAATCGGCGTTGTATTTGAGAGTGTACACACATGTATGTACATATGTATGTTTGTTTGTCCGAGGATAACTTTCGAAGTTTTTTTCCGATCGTCGTGAAATTTGATACATAGGTGTGTGTGTAGTGATGGCACGGTTTTGGTGTGACTAAATAAGCTAAAAATGTTAGGGGTTGTTGAGATATTGGGGTTCAAAAGGGTTAAAAAATAAATGAAAATGAGACTTCTAGGTCAAATGGGACGTCAAACGAAAGGTCTTCAGTAGTATATTTTGACTCCGTTTTTATTTTTAGTAAAGTAATAAAAACGATAATAAAAACGGAACTTTGACGAAATTCACAGGGTACACCAGTGACTCCACAGTGCTCAAATTTGGTGTGGGTGTAGCTTAAATGTCACAAATATAGGAAATATATGAATTTTGAAATCCAAAATAACTGCAATTTGTACCCCCAAAAAAAATATCCAAATAACATGAACCCCGTTACCTGTAATTTGAATGAAAAGGTCAAGTTCGTTGGTTAAATATTTCTTGGCACTATTTTGATAGTCAAAGATTATGAATAATATTTTTTTTGTTTTTATGAGAGACTTACGAGATCTCAGTCCGGGGCGAACCACAATAATACTAGGTCTTTACCTATGAAATTGCCGTTTTGTATGGAATAAGTGAAAGTACTTATTTTTTTAAACTTTTTTATTTCTGTCATTCACATTAATCACCCATGCAATCGACGCATCTTTGCCAACGCACTGACAGTTTATTGATGCCCTTCTTGTAAAAATCAGCTGGACGGGAGGCAACAAACTCTTCAAAGGCATTTTGTACATCCTCACGGGAATTGAATTTTTTACACGCTAAGAAGTTGTCTAAATTTTGGAAAAAGTAATGTTGACCAAAGTCTCCGGACAACCACGAGCTTCATTTTTCAAGTCAAAATTTCCAGAACGGAACCGGGAAAACCAATAACGGGTTGTGCGTTCGTTTGTACACTTCTCTCCGTAAACGTTTTTGATTTTACATGCCGTTTGTGTCGCGCTGGTGCCACGACGGAACTCATATTCCATAATTACACGGATTTTTAAAGTATCCATTATGACGAAAAATGTTCAAATGTAATGAAAATACAACGCTAATCAATAAACAAAAGACTGAGTTTGTAAAAAGAATGTCATGTTTTTAAAACAAAATTAATTTGAATAATTTAATTTAATACAAAGCCATCCCAAACTTTTTTTCTATTTGAAATGACCAGTACTGAAGTACGGCAATTTCATAGGTAAAGAGACCTATTATTATTTAATGTATTTTTTTTTTCTTATCTGCCTGACAATTTTTGACGTCAAGGTTTAAAATGATTAAAAATGTTATTAAAATACTTTGTTAATTTTCAGGACATTACAAATACCGTATACGCAGATAAATAAAGCTAAGTATACACTAGCGTACAAAACGTAACGTAATGGATCGCTAACTAGCATCACTCGGGCCACAGTAAAGCGATCCACTGCCTCCTATATACACTACCCTAATTTTACGTCTCATTACCCAATCGCTTGTCCTTTTTGCATAAACCTTTTAGATTATTCGTACCGTAAAAATGGTATCGATTACGGTAATTAATATATCGATTTTGTTCAAAACTTTAAACCGCTATTGTATTTTAACTGATATTGGGTATCGGTTAAATGAACGTTGAAGGTAAGTGATGCGAATTTGTGGTTGCAAAGTATCGTGTTGCATAATTGTTGGTAAACCGTTTACAGATATTGTTCTATTGTATTTTAAATCTAGCTATTATTAGTCTAGAGATAAAAGTGATTCTACTTATACATATATATTACTTTTTTTTTTACATTTTTATTTTGATGATAGCCAAGCGCTTGACCGCTATCTCACCTGGTTGTAAGTGATGGTGTGATCGAAGATGGAGCACGCTTGCCTAGAAAGAACCTTAACAACGAAAATCTGTGGATACGATTGGTGGTCTTATCGCTAAATAGCGACCTCTACCAGACAACCTTTGGATGGAATGGACTGTGTGGACATCGAAGCAAGATTTGCTAATTCACGGTTTCGTATTTTATTTTATCTCACTCACTAGTATACCAAAACGCCTGTAGAAACGGCAGATAAAAAGTAAATTCATTGCAAATGAGAAATTACATTCCTTATGTGGGGGTCAGTAAAGTAAGGATCCATTTAAGGCTCCGTTAATCAAGTAATTTGCGAATTCCTGTCGAGATATGGCGCTCCAGAGCCTGGGTAATTATAAAGTGTGGATCATAAATGTTAAAATAGTCTGCGCATATTAGGAATAGTGTCGCGTCGCATTCAGAGCTCTTTGTTGCCACGGTAGAATGTTACATAAAGGAGCTATTCCGCTTCCAGCGACTTGATTTGGTTTACTTCTAGCGACTAGTTGCGTGTTTGTGGCATGTTTGTTACCTCATAAAATAAATAAAACTGAGAAAAATATACACAACGCTACCAACCATCAAAGCAAATTAAAGCTTATGAGATACCTACAGACTTTGGACTACTTAATAACAGAAGATCTAATATATCTCATCCTGAGACCATCCTTACAACAATAGCCCTAATTACACAACCACACACATATAAACCCACCCCTACACACCGTACACACAAACACGCCACCTATCACAACTACACACAAATTACACATGCTTATGATTAACTAGTGGTTCGCCCCGAACTGAGATCTCGCGAGTCTCATAAAAACAAAAAAAATATTATTCGTAATCTTTGACAATCAAAATAGTGCCACGAGATAAATAACCAAATTACTTTACCTACAGTTTCATTCAAATTACAGGTAGCGGGAGTTCATGTAATTGGTTTCTGTTTTGGGGTACAAATTGCAGTTATTCTGGATTTAAGACTTTTGCCTATATTTGTGTCACTAAAGCTACACAAATACCAAATTTCAGCATTGTGGGGTTACTGGTGTACCCTGCGAATTTTATCAAAGTTTTGTTTTTATTATGGCTAATAACTCAAAAACTACAAGAGATTAAACTAAAAATAAAAACAGGGTTGAAATGTACTAATAACTCATTTGACGTCCTATTTGACCTAATAGTCTCATTTTCATTTTTTTTTACCCCTCTTGGACCCCAATATCTCAACAACCCCCCAACATTTTTAGCTCATTTAGTCACACCAAAATTGTGCCAGCATTACCTACCTATGTATCAAATTTCACGATGATCGGATCAACGCTTCGAAAGTTATCCTCGGACAAACAAACATACATACATACATACTTACATACAACGCCAATTTGCCCAAGTTGGTTTGGAGATCTCGCTTCGCTCGATCAACTAATAACCTAATTACTTTCATTATATTATTTATATTACTTTCATTTTTAGCTATTACACTACAACATCTAGTTACCCCGGTGTCCTAAACTAAACACATTATCATATTGTAGTAAGTTGAAGCAAAGGTCCCTTGCATCTAAATACAAGTTCTCACTTAGTCAAAGCGAGGAGGCAAAGCATTTACTGTACACAGGTGTTGAGCAAAGTATACCGCTGCACTACACCAACACCATACTCACTGCATATTAGCTATGCTATATATTAATGATCATTATTTATTGTAAAAATATATAATGTCTTCCACTAAAAATGTTATAAGGCTTAGTTATGTAGGTATCCTTAAAACATTTCTGCTAAAAAATAAATATTTTATAATATTTAAAGTGATGTGTGGCATATTATTCATTTATTATTCGGCAGACCACCGGCCCGATGGTCTGAACACGTAACGTGAACTGGCTCTCGTAACGGAAGTTGGACAGCAATGGATGAGACTTGCTCAAAACCGATTGGGCTGGCGACATAGAGAGGAGGTCTATATCCCACACTGGGTGCTGGAGGCTGGATAGAATGATAGATAACGTTTTTACGGACAGTGCTGTCGCAGTGACCACATTCTGGTCAAAAACAATTTGAATTTAAAAAAGGAACCAACGACACGAAGAAGTTGAAGAATGTGTTCTTTCACAATTTTATAAATCGGTGTGGAAGAAAATTAACTAATATTGAAAATGAAGCTTATACTAGGGAGAATAATATGCCGACTACACACCACTTTAAATTAAAAAAACACTTTTTTCTTATCATCAACATCCACAGGTTTCATCCGCGGCTGAGTCATCTGCGTCATCCATCATGATCCCGTCCCAGTTCTCACACCGAAGTACTGCGACTTTGACTTACTTACTCCTATGACTCAGCGACCCGAAGTGTGTCCTGGTCTTCGACAAAAGCTGTCGCTTCTAGCTCACGCAGGTCCAGTTCCACTACACGATGTAGTGGAACCGGACCTGCGTGAGCTAGAAGTTGGACGCCCGCGGTGCCGCTGGTCTTTCCAGCGGGGCAACTGAGATAGGCGTTGTGAACGTATCGATCCTCTCCCATTCTCTCTAAATGGCCGAGCCAACGAAGGCGATGCGTATTCGTTTCGCCGATGATGTTGAGTTCTTTCACTAGCTCCTCGATCTCTAAATTATTTCAGACTCTCAGGCTTCCGTCCTCTCTGCGGGTTGGTCCCAGTATCTCAGGAAGAACCTTCCGCTCTGCCACCAAGAGTTTCTTCACTTCCTTCAGTATTAGCGTCCAGGGCCCGTAGCCAAATGTCATTCGCCACGAATCTATTCGATTTCTACATACATTTGTTGTCGCTGAATGACGTAATATTTCTATAGCATGTGTCAAATCCCATACATTTGCGGACGTATCGACTAGCGTCATCGCTAATCGACTGTAACTTGGCTAAGCCCTCAGGTCTCACAGCCGTACATCAATATCGGTCTAATAACGATCTTATAGATCCGAATCTTAGTCTTTCTGTTCAGAATCTTGGACACAAATACATTATACGACTTTGACTACATCATCCAAAAGACTGCATCAAACTAATGCGTCATGTCTCTGGCAACCAAGTCAGCACCTTAACCTACGCGCATGTGCGGTATAATCACGCGCGTATTTTTTCCCGCCGTAACGGTGCGTCGTAATTACGACGCGCTATGTTAACGAGAGCGCCGACAGTGAAATGACCCTGCGATCTATCTCGGATAGTATTTGTGGGATAAATGCTTTTTGTTTACGTGTGCAGATAGAGTTGATTCCGGGCACTGTGGGTAATACTTCGTCATTAAATACTCAAAACTTAATCGTTTATTGTATTTCACAATGTAATAACAGGGGGTAATTGATAAGTCAATGATAATTATGGACCCTGTTGGGCACAAAAATATTTTGGAGAGATAAGGGCGTCATTGTTCTTTTTAGGTTATATTAATTTTAAAAAGAAAACATTCAAATCTAATTGTCAAAGTAGGTAGTAGTAAGTATGTGAAATTTGAAAATATTCGTCAATTGTATTAGATGTTTTAGTTATTAGTAAGTATTTTAGTTGTTTTATAAATTTTATGTCAATAGTCTAATTTTTCAACGCGTCAGGTAGTTTGTGAAATATTTTGATCGACATTACGTAAAGGCTTGAAGAGTGCAGTTTGTATCATAAGCTTGTTTTTGTACTGCAATGAGCGCGTCGTATGCATTTCTTTCCGTGTTGTGTATAAATTTACATAGTTTCATAATATAAATACATGGTAGGGTAAGAATTTTGTGTTTTTTATCAAATATGCTTAATTTATAAAAATCTTGAAACGTATGTAAGTACCTATATTCTGGCAAATAAACGTTCTGATTTCTCATGTCACAGTTTTAGTGGTCGCACTGCTCCGAAATGGCTCGACCAATTTTAATTATTTTTGAAGTGAAAACTTCTTTAGGCGCGTTGGGCATTGTTTGAGATGGGAAAAAACCATTGAACTCGCGACACTGTTACTGTTACCGTTACCGACACCTCTGTATATAAGTATCTGTAGTGTAGTCTGCTTTTAAATTTTGAATACCCAACATTGAGCGATAAATTTTTCACTTCTGTCGGCACTCCCGGAGTGCCACTTTCTTTTTGTATATTTGGTAGGTATGAGGATGGGTCGTAAAGTATTTTTCACCCTCCTACCCCCCACCCCCCAGTTTTTAATCGCGATTTTTGTATGAACAATATCCACATAATTTATCTGTCGTTCCTTGACGTAAAGTCATTTAGATGAAATGTCGCGTCACTTTGACATTTCATTCTTAGGCTTCTTTTTAAGTAACTGCGCAAAAGGTGGGTAATATTTTTATTCAACTACGCGTGCGAAGACGTGGGTGAGTCAGCTAGTAGGTAAATAAATAATAATAAATATTGCTGGACATTTCACACAGCGCTATCTAGTCCCAAACTAAGCAGCTTGTACCATGGGAACCAGATAACTGATAGAATACATATATACTTTTTTTTGTTCTTACATACTAATAATACATAGAAAAACTTCCAGACCTGGAACAAATGACGACCTCCGTGGCGCAGTGGGCGTATAGCCGGCTGAGACGCAGGAGGTAGCGGGTTCGATTCCCGCCACAGAACAAATGTTTGCATGATCTACAGATATTTGTTCCGTGTCTGGGTGTTTTTCTATATATTATAAGTATGTATTTACAAAAAAAAAGTATTCTAGTATTCTATCAGTTATTTGGTTCCCATGGTACAAGCTCTGCTTAGTTTGGGGCTAGATAGCGCTGTGTGAAATGTCCAGCAATATTTATTTATTTTATTTATTTATTTAAATATCTGTGCAACAAATAAAACAAATATAAACAAATATCCTGCAAACATTTGTTCCGCGGCAGGAATCGAACCCACTACCTCCTGAGTTTCAGTTGACTATCGCCTGCTGCGCCACGGGTGTTGTCAGAGCTGTGAAGATCACGGCCTCATCGAGTCTTATGGTGTAAGGGATGGCACGACGTAAAAAATAGAGGTTACCTGAGGCTTAATCGAGTGGGTTTCGTTATGATCACAATTTACTAAAATATCCCACTGCAGCGTTAAAACTTTGACCCTCAAACAACTCTCATTATCATCAAATAATCATGTACAGTATGAATCGATAAGTGACCAGAGTAAAACGATCTATCTCTGCCTAAATTGTTCGGAAAAATAGCAAACGGTGTTTGCTAAATTATGAAGCAATTTTATTCAAACTCTAAAGTGCCTTTACCGTTCTATAGTACCTATTCACATCCACCATACAAGTATTTCTTTTTATTTAAAAATAAATTTGTATTGCTGATCAAAAATCTTTAAAAATAAAAACAATAAAAATTACCCCGTGGTAATCTATTTACTAGTATTCAATAAGATAAATAAGGTTGAATGCAATGGCTACTTGAAAACCTAGTAGAGTAGTAAGAATAGTAGGTAGTAGAATTCCTTGTGGAAGGGCTCGCCCGGGGAAGTAAATAAATAAATATTGCTGGACATTCCACACATCGCTATCTAGCCCCAAACTAAGCAGAGCTTGCACCAGATAACTGATAGAATACTTATATAAATTTTAGTTTCGTAAATACATACTTATAATATATAGAGAAACAACCAGACCCGGAACAAATATCTGTAGATCATGCAAACATTTGTTCCGCGGCGGGAATCGAACCCGCTACCTCCTGCGTCTCAGCCGGCTGTTCGCCCACTGCACCACGGAGGTCGAGCAAAAACAAGCAAAAAATCAAGTTTGTTGTATGGGAGCTCCCTTAAATATTTATTTTATTCTGTTTTTGTATTTGTTGTTATAGCGGCAACAGAAATACATCACCTGTGAAAATGTCAACTATCTAACTATCACGGTTCATGAGATACAGCCTGGTGACAGACGGACAGACAGACAGCGGAGTCTTAATAATAGGGTCCCGTTTTACCCTTTGGGTACGGAACCCTAAAAATTGGTCAGGAAAGAACCTGCAGAATGAAAGTAAAACCGTGGCCGCTGGCCAGGTGGGCGGTATCACGGTGAGCGACGCACCGACGCGAATGATGCGGCAACCGATATCGGAAACCAGATACCGGTGATCCGGTAAAAAAAATTGCAAAAAACTGAACATAGAACATCTGAGGTTAGATTGCCCGTAGTGCCAACCCGTGGAATGAAACAGGACTTCCACAGGTTGTCCGCGTGAGGTCAGCACTGGCTTCAGCAGAAGACCAGCGCTGCAGCATGGCAACATGCTGTAGCATACTGAGAACCCTTTCGTTACCGCACTAAGCAGTTAGTTGTTATTTTATATAATAAGAAATATTGTTTTTTTACTTTGTTTCTTGTGGTGAAATGAACAAATGTATTTTTTTTTGTTTCAATGAGAAAAGTTGAATTAAAATAACGAGTCTTCATGTCTAAAGTAAACAGGTTCTTTCTAGGCAAGCGTGCTCTATTGTCGACCACCACACCGTCACTTACCAGATGCGGTACCTACCCACTTAAATAAAATGAACTACACAATACAAGATAGCGGTATAAAGAGACGTTGAATTATTTCTAGCTCAAATAAGTAGGTAGCTAAAAACATAAAAGCCAGAAGTCAAATAGTACTAGAACGTTTTAAAAGACTGACATAAAAAAACGGTATAATGAGACTTGCTTTAATTTTTTATTCCTGAAATATATACGTTTAATATACTCGTACTAACAAAAAACTATCTTTATTATGATCATGCTATCCGCAGAATACATTTAAGCTTTACCCGTAGAAGCCAGTAGCTTTACCAAACCAAGCTATAGATAATCCCGCACAAAAAGTACTCAAAAACCGCGTAAAAAGCGCTCAATTCCCGGCGGATCGCGCGTATCACGTTACGTGCTAATGGGCCGTGAAGATCCGCTCGTGTGAGCCGGTCTTTACCAATATGCCACCATTTTTCATCCTGATGTTTCAATAACGAACCAATGCATTTGGTTTTAAAGTTATTTCATTAATTTATAATTAATTTAAAACATGACTCAAGATTTTATAGAATTGTTTACAGTCAAAAGAGTTGGTAGTTTTCAAAGAAAATCTGTCATGAAATCTATCTAGTTTCAATTTACGAAATACGACACTTGAAAAAAAAAATTGTAAGATGAAATGATTGAAGAGTAGTAGTTTTTTGTGAAAAGACTCGCCCGGGGACCACCACCATACCTATTTCTGCCACCAAGCAGCATTGCTGTATTTCGGTTTGAAGGGTATGTTTGCCGGTGAAATTACAGGCACATGAGGGTACACCTGTATGCCTCAAGTTGATGGACATAGGGCACATTGCTAACGTGCGTTACCTATGAGGCGATGGTTACCATTTAACATCAGGTGGGCCATAAGCTTGTTCCATATTCAAGCAGTATAAAAAAAACTCGCTGGCCTCACAACTGCATACAAAATGAAAAGGCTTCCTTGACGGGTTAAAACCACCAAGTGCATTAAAATTTTCTTAAAACTTTATAACTTCTATAAGTAAAATAGATTCGTATATTTACAAACAGGCTTTGATTCCTACGGAAAATCTCTTCAGAATAGGCCTAAATAAAAAAACATGATTGTTGTCACTGTATCGTATTTGATTTATCTCCAGTGGGTGATGGGCTCACAATTACTGACAAATTGAACGGGCCCTAAACGCTATTGAGGGGACACAGTGGACAAAATACCGTAGGTATATATATTATTTTATTTATTCAGATAACATAGGCCCAACCCACTTACACAATTACAATAAATCAATAAATAGTCACATATTCACAATTCATACATTAATAATAATTAAAATAAATATAAATATAAAAATTACATAATTATCCTTACAAACTAATTAATATAAAATATTCGTTAAGCAAATGGATTGATCAGGGCTGACACTCAGAAATCTTGCAGTGCACTGTCCCACCTGCCTGCAAGAGCCCCGAGAATCCTATTGGGGCTACCCAGAATTCTGCATTGAATTGATGTGATTATTTGCCGCATGATAGCATGAAAGTCTTTCATATGGGCATCAGCAAACATTCCAGAAGCACTACAGAATCTAGGTAACCCCAACATTGCTCTAAACGGATTATTATATAGGACTCGTGGGGCACTGATTGAATTTTTGGTGTAGTTAACCCACAGGCCGCTGGTATAGAACGATTGACAGAATTATTTAAAAAGTGTTAACTTGACTTCCACTGAACAATGGGCGAACCTGCGAATCAGCAGATTCCCCCGTATCACCAGTACCCTACGTTCCCTTTATGTTACGGTCATCTTTTAAGTCAGCAGTGATCACATGACCAAGATATTTAATTGTGTGTACCCTGGCTATTTCGATACCATCCAAAAATATGGGGGGAATTTTTTTTTTAAATTGGATAGAACTTCGTTTGACCACAATCTCACCTGATGATAAGTGATGATGTGGTCTAAGATGAAGAACGAAGATCTAGAAGAAACCTATTTACTCTTACCTTAAAGAGGCCCGGATTGTATTCTTTAGGAAAAACAGACGACGGCAATGTGTTCCATACCTTAGCTGTACGCATCAAGATCGTAGAACCAAAACGGTGTGTGCGAATGGGTGGTATATCGACTAGGTACGGATGGTACTGAGCCGTGCGCCTGCTTGTCCTTTGATGGAAGAGAGATGGTGGGATCAGATCATATAGTTCCTGGGTACATTCCCCAAAATATATTCTGTAAAAGATCGATAGGCTTGCAACTTCACGACGGTGTCCGAGACTTTGGGTCTTAGTCTCCGCCATATATTGCTCACCTATAAGCCTAAAAGCCCTACGTTCTATCGAGTCTAAGGTAGCGAGCTAGTATTTGGCCGAACCATCCCAAAGGTGGCAGCAGTACTCCATACCAGACCGGAGTTGAGCTTTGTAAAGACTAAGAAGCTGTCCTGGTGTGAAGTATCTCCTGACCTTATTGAGGATGCCCAGCTTCATGGCAGTTGTTTTAGCCTTAACTCGATGTATGAGCTAAAGTTGAGAGTAGGCGTGAGCGAGACCCCTAGGAGTTCGAGGTGACCTTTTACAGATAACGGTACATTTCGGAAAATTGGAACTTTGGTAAACTGACTCTTTTTCGCCGAGAAGAGACATGCTTGAGTTTTTGAAGCATTGAATTTGACAAGATTGGCATCGCCCCAGTCAGAGACGGCCTTGAGTGTCAAATTCAAACGCTGCAACATCTCGTCTCTCTGCTTCTGAATGTAGCTGAAGGGGCAGCCCCCTGCTGTAAAGACTATAATTTCGCTCTTCTTAGTCACAGTAGTTCTTAGTTAGTTAGTTCTTATTGACACCAAGTTTTTAAATCCATCCAAAGCTGCAAAAATTACCTGGAAGAAAGCGCTTTTAGCCGCCGCTCAATGTTAAACGCATACGAGTACCTATTAGTTTTGAAGTGAGTAGTAAGAAGTCCTAAACCTATTTAATGTTTATGTAGTTAAGATCCTATAGGTACTTGTTATACGTTTTCATCACTCATGCTCTGAAAGTTGGTAATTCTTAGCTCGATAAGCGTAAATGCGATTTACGCCCGTAGTGTCATAAGTAATATATATAATAAAATTAAATACAACCTCACTTTTTCATCACTTTTTAGAATTTATATAAAAAAAATTTAAAAACAAGTTTTGTTTTATGAATTTAATACTTGGGCATAGTATTTTACAAATTTTCGCGATCACTGTACTTAATTACTGATTAAAACAGGTATGTAAAAGGTACATACGCGATAAATACCCGTTTTAATTGGCTTGGTTCTAGAAATAGGCCTGAGTTTGCGTACTGTGGTTTTCTCTGTACCAAAACGCCTGCCGTTGGACAAACTAATTAAACAGTAGAGCATCGGGAGCCGAAACATAAACAAAATTGTTTACATTGACAGATTGAGACGCGCAACTGACAACGCCCCACAAATTGTGTTTTAATTTTTTAAACTGGCAACACTTCTGTCTGGCTGTGATTGGTCGACGTGAGATAGCGCGCGTCATTTATTTTAATTTGTCGGATTTGACGCGTGTCGTATGTTTGACAGGTCGCAGCCTCAATGGAGTTGTTGTCCCCTCGTTGTTGAATAATTAAACTAAGAGATTACGGATTGAGAATAACAAACTGTAGGCGTGAGGGCACTCACTTGCTGTGCTGTGGATTAGTGAGATTGTTTTTGATGTCTAACATCTTTTCTCTCGGTTTATGGGAGTGATTTTGGCAAAAGGGACGGAAATGTGTAACAGGAAAGCGGGGAAGCGCGCGCTATTTGATTTGATCAATGAGCGCGCGCGGTGGTCAGATGTTACACATCATATGCGGCTACTGTGAGGCTCGTAGTTTTTTTATCTGTAACTACTAACCGGGATAAACAAAAGTATATAGGATATAAAAGAAAATTCTGACAAGCCCATTATGCCTTAAAATTCACAAAAAACACCTTTATATACGTAGGCCTAGGTACTTATTTATCTTAGCAGAAAATATACAAAAATATTTCTACAAGTAGGCTTCGAGAAACCAAATTATGTGAAATGTAATAAGAACTCAATATCGAGAACGTAGGACCAATATGTAATCTGTGGTAACATACACCATTTCAATCACCACCGCTAAAAGGCTGGCAACACTCAACCCTTTCACTGACAGACCATCTTTCCACCACGTTGGAGTCCAATACAAACGACAATGGGGTTAAAATCGCGTAAACACTAAGCCAGGGGGAAGCCACAGACACTGTTAAAGTTTGTAGGGATTTAGCACAGATGATGTGTTAGTTAGTAGGGATTTTCTCTGCGGTAGTATATTAGCAAGGGTCTGTCGGTGCCAAGGGTGGTACAGATAAAGTTATAGTTAGTAGGGGCTTTGATCCCGATCAGACTGAATGGTTTTATTTGATATTCGGTACATTTTGTTAGTCGATTGAGATTAGGCACGGCTTGTTGGTTCTACGTTGGGGGTTTAAAGTGCAGGTATTTAAGATATTCTACTTATAGCAAAGCATTTGTAAATAAATATTAAACTATTGGTTCTCTAGAGATCTAGCGAATCTCCGATTAAAAGAAAAAAATATTATTTGTAATCTTTGACTATAAAAATAGTGCCACGAAATAATAACCAACTTACTTGACCTACAGTTTCATTCAAATTACAGGTAACGGGAGTTCATGTTTTGTGGTTATCTTTTTTGGGGTACAAATGGCAGTTATTCTGGATTTCAGACTTTTGCCTATATTTGTGTCACTTAAGCTACACGTATACGAAGTTAAAGCACTGTGGGGTCACTGGTGTACCGTGTGAATTTTTTCAAAGTTCAGTTTTTATTATGGTACTCAAAAACTATACAGACTTTACTAAAAATAAAAACGGAGTCTAAATATACTAATGAAGACCGTTAGTTTGACGTCCCATTTGACCTAATAGTCTCATTTTCATTTTTATTACCCCTCTTGAACCCCAATACCTCAACAACCACCCAACATTTTTAGCTCATTTAGTCACATCAAAATTGTGCTATCACTACCTATGATCAATTTGAACCAAAGAAGATGAACCAAATTTGATACCTATGTATCAAATTTCACGATGATCGGATGAACGCTTCGAAAGTTATGCTCAAACAAACATACATACATACAACGCCGATTTGCCCAAGTTGATTTAAAGATCTCCCTTCGCTCGATCAAATGAGATGTTTTGAATGTTTTACAAAATAAAACATGCATAAATATTTTCTGTGGAGATCATCTATAAACAAGACAAACCTTCAAGCTAACATGTTAGCCACAAGTAGGTATCTAAAATAATTCTTAAAAAATCGGCATTGTATAATATTTAAAATAAATTTAAAACTACTTTTATTTTTATTTGTGCTACAATTTTACATTATTATGAAAATGGTTTAATTTTCATTATTCTTCTCTGCCTCCGTGGCGCAGTGGGCGTATAGCCGGCTGAGACGCAGGAGGTAGCGGGTTCGATTCCCACCGCGGAACAAATATTTGCATGATCTACAGATATTTGTTCCGTTGCTGGGTGTTTTTCTATATATTATAAGTATGTATTTACATTAAAAAGTATATAAGTAGGTATTCTATCAGTTATCTGGTATCCATAGTACAAGCTCTGCTTAGTTTGGGGCTAGATAGCGCTGTGTGAAATCTCCAGCGATATTTATTTTATTTATTTATTTTATTCTAATGGAACCATACCTGACTTTTGGTGCCAAAAAAAATAACATTCTGTGTCCTCTTTTGAACCTCAAGTAGATAATTGAGGTAACTATTGGCCAGTCATCAAACATTAAGCTCAAGAAATTACACACACTCTGCAAAAAGCCACTGTTCTTTGTCATCTTTTATCCTCTCAAGAGCATCTCCAAAGGGTTGCAGTATTTAATGAGGAACCCACAAAGAACCCTGGCCCTTAAAAAATATTATAAAACATATGTTTTGTATGTTATTTGTATCTGTTTAGTGAGTATTGCGTATTGATGATGCTCTATCACTTTTTGCGATCATTCATCGCTTTTGTCAGCTTTGTGCGTAAGAGCACTTCAGATCTGCGGTTGGATAAAAGGTACAAAAATTTAAATTTTACTGAAAAGGGTCGTGTCTAAGCATGAATGAATTTATCGTTAATAAAAGTTACTGTAGTACCACTGTTTCACACACAAAAAGGTTTTTTATTTAAATTTTAATAACTAGTGGTTCGCCCCGAACTGAGATCTCGTGAGTCTCCCAAAACACAAAAAAATATATTCTTAGGGCGACTCGCGCAACGATGCCTTAACGCACTTAGTGGCAAAATATGATTTAAGGAGTTGTCATATCATACAAATACGTAACATTTTAACATGTTTAGTCGCTAAATACGTTTAGGGACGTTGTGCAAGCCGGCCTTATTCTTTGACTAATAAAATAGTCCCACGAAATACACAACCACATTACTTGACCTACAGTTTCATTCAAATTACAGGTAACGGAAGTTCATGTAATTGGTTACACATTTTTGGGATAGAAATTGCAGTTATTTTGGATTTCAGACTTTTTCCTACATTTGTGTCACTAAAGCTACACGCATACCAAATTTTCACACTGTGGAGTCACCGGTGTACCCTGTGAATTTCATCAAATTTCAGTTTTTATTATGGCTAACAACTTAAAAACTACAAGATTTAAACTAAAAATAAAAACGCCGTCGAACTGTACTTACAAAGAACTTTTATTAGACGTGCCATTTGACCGGATAGTCCCATTTTGGTTTTTTTACCCCTCTTGAACTTCAATCTCTCAACAGCCCCCCCCATATTTTTAGCTCATTTAGTCACACCAAAATTGTGCCATCACTACCTACTGATATACCAAATTTCACGATGATCGGATAAAAGCTTCGAAAGTTATCCTTGGACAAACAAACATACATACATACAACGCCAATTTGCCCAAGTTGATTTAGAAATCTCGCATCGCTCGATCAAATACCAAATTTCATGCATTTTGATTCATAATTTAAAAAGTTACGCAATTAACAATGAAGGCTCCCCATTCGGGTTGATGCTGGCGGTTGGGTGTAGGCCGCACCACATTGAAAACTCTTAAAAGGTATACAGTATCTATAGGAGAGGCCTATGTTTAGCAATGGACATCTTACGGCTTATGTGACAGATTGGAACGGACGGACGACTTTATAAGTGTTCCTAGTTGGAGGAAAACTGGGCCTATTATTTTTAGCAGATATCACCATGTTCTTTGCTGAGCCATTGATAGAGTAGCAAATACACTATTAAATTATCTATGACACTCTTGTTACTCGTCGATCTATAAATGGCGTCAATAAAGCTGAGATGAGATGTCTCGTAAATTGTTTTCTTACAATCAATTACGAGCGATAAATTGTATGCCTCATTCACTTCAATACCAAAATCTACATAATATTTAGGCAAGTAGAATGCAATAAATTTGTTTGTTTTATAATTTATTAAATTATTGGTATGTAATTGGTTTATGTTCCTGCGTGTAAATTGCCATCTTTAATAATGTTTTTTTCATTTAAAGAAATAAGATATGGATAATTAAAGAGCCGTCAAAGATATTGCGTAAAATGCTCAAAAATAAACATATTCTTGGTATTCACAAGCTTGATCAATAAATAATTGAACCAAGATAATAGGATTCAAAATAAAAACAGAATTATTGAGTGAATAAACTACGATGGGGCGGTCAAACATAGCTTTCGCCTGAATTCCGCCAGTCACGCTCGACATGTGGTGACTCTAAATTTAAACGAACGCGCGTATTTACTTTTAATATTTTTTTTTTCACGAATCGAAGGAGTCATTAGATTGTAATTCATAACGGTTGCAGTTTTTTGTCGTAACGTCTCGCACTAAAACACTTTTAGTGTCAGGTGCGTAGACATTTGATACGTTTTTCGATTAAAAATAATATTGTGTTATGCAAAAAGCGACGGACACATCAAAGCCCCCTCGGTCATTTGCACTTACATCATAATGACAACTTCACCTGAACGACTTTTAATCTTAATTCATTTTTAATTGCTGGCAACATTGTGAATAAGGAATTCGCTTTTCAAAAATTTGACGTCTCTATACAATAAAATTACCGACAGCCAGTATTTTGAACAAAAAGTAATGAATGTCCGAATCGATTGAATGGATCGATCGACCTAATATTTCAAAACAAATTACAGATACGTCTCAATACTCGACATGGATTCGATAAGCGCCCGCCGAGAGCCTTCTTAAACAAAAACAAGCCTTCATCTCACAATGGAGGAACAAAAAACCGGTATATCGGTAACACAATCTATACATATTAAACGTACAATACAAACAATGCGATGTTGATTGAAACGTCAAGCAAATGACGTCCCGATTGATTCAGAGCGCGCCATTGTACCTATTAACAACGTAATTACGGCACGCTGAGATATAACTATTTATTTTGTGTCCAAATTTATTATTGAGACGATGAAAAAACAGATCAGGCTACAATGATTCGTGGTTTTTGAGCTCTATCGGGGTTTGTATCGGTTTCCATGTAGATGGCCAGTGATGGATTAAAATGTTTGTTTTTTCTGATCATCAATTTTTTTGTTTATGCATTATACCGACGTAGATGACGGGCAGATAGGATAGATGATCTTTCTTTTCAACAAGTCACATCATCTACAGATTAAATCTAAAAATACCAAAAAGTACCATGACTCTAGGTACATAGAAACTATTTTGCATGAAATCTGATCTTACCTCTTTTTAAAAGATTTGTTATTTATAAAAACAGCTTAACATAAATCGGCAGAGCAAGGCACCCTTTGTCGACCCCGCGAAAACCATCCAGACTGAGCTGTCAGTCTAACGTTTTGCACCTGTGTGTCACTTTATTTCAGCTTGCCGTTCAAAATATGTTTTAACGTACTTCTCTTAAATTAAATATAGCTAAGCAAAATTATTAAATTCAAAGCTGAGCGGAGCTATAAAGAAATAAAGTTAAGGCCATATCAAAATATACCTACTCCTCTTCCGATTCTGTCAAAAGGAGTTTACTCTGTGACTGTTTCAGTATATTGTAAGGAGAACATATATGAATTGCATAATTTAAATAAGAAAAAATATCCTAAGTCCTATAACTGTATCAACTTATGTACCATGCTTTTAGAAAATAAATTTCATTGAATTTCATTTACGTCAGACTAGGCGGTATGGCCCAAGCCGAAAAAGCTATAAAAAAAATTAAAGAAGAACCAAAACCACGCAGTTTTATAAAGCGATGCAGACTATTTTGGCTGCATACGAAGAATTCAGTTATACCAATTGTGACCCACGAACTATTTTTATTCTGTGGTCTACGTCATTCAAACGAATGTCGGGCGTCAGTCATCGGATCGCGCCATCATCCGACACGGATAAAACGTCAGACGCTGACTGATAATGTAAATACTGATCAAGAGATAGGGTATTAGAGATCAAACTTGCCTGTTATAGGATGAGGTTACACCGAACTGAAGGTTCGGTACGGTACTAACAGCGGTAAAGTTGCCTGAATTTTCATTCGCCGGTATAAGAATAGAGTAAAATGACATTTTAGCTTGGAAATAAGAAACATTTGTACGCTCGTGTATGTACTTTCTGTACGCTAAAATGTCATTGTTCTCTATTCTTTCGTAGAGGTAAAATTTTCTAGGACGGTCATGCTTGCCTGCTTGGTCTTTGTATGTACCGGTTTTCTGTTTTGGTTACCATGTATGTTTCTTTTAGGTACTCGTAAGTATATTATATTAATATTTCATATTATTAAAAAAATTAAAAAATTATTTCATATTATTATTTAAACCTGTTAGGTTAGAACTATTTTATTAACGCCGCCGTCCTCATTTGTTCATATAGATCCTGTTCACCCAAAGGTTACCTGAAAGAGATCGCATATGATATGATTTAAACATTATTTTTTGTTCTTTTTATTCATTTATATTTTAATGGTGTGCAATATATGTATTATCTATATATCTATCAAAACACTAATAGTTTTTTGGGTTGAATTGTTGCGTTATCACCCATATTTTAGAATAAACTAGATAACGACAAAAAAATGAGGCTTTTACTAAAGAAAACTGTCAAAAACTGCATTAACTTATCATGCTACAAAATCGTAGGCATCTCAATAGCATAAATTGAAACAACATTTACATCGTATGAAATTCAACTCTGAGTCAAGTATAATAAGAGCCTTATTTATTTGTAGCTCTGAATATAAAACTGTGGGACCTCTACTAGATGTTTGTGTCAAATAAAAGCAAGTAATGTCTGATGTGGCGCCATCGAACCGACCGTGAGGGTATCAGAACTGGAGTCCGAGAAGCATTGCCTTTTTTATGTTACCTCTTGATGGAGCAAGCATATGACCCACCTGTTAAGTGATAACCATCGCCTATAACAAAGTATTGCCTCATAGGTCACGCACCTATGATACGTCCCCTACGATACACTGCCCTGCGTCCATCAATTTGAGGCATGCCGGTGTAAAGCCTCATGTGCCTGTAATTTCGCCGGCAATCATACTCTTCAAACTGAAACACAGGAGTACTTTACTACTCGTTTGAGGAACTCTACTATATTGCTATTTTTCCTGTTTGTTTCCTTATTTTGTTTATAATTCGTTCTGTGAAATATACCTATTGTTACGAGCTGAGGGTTCGGGATAAAATAATGGGAATCGATCTAACCAAAATAACACATTTATTCAACACTAAACGATGAATACACGAACGTGGTCACACGTAATCACAACACACTAATTCACACCACTGTTGCACCACTTAAAGTCACCGAAATGTTCGCACGTATAGCTTAATCCAGACTGACTCGCGAGCAACTACTGTTCACGAGAGACCCTTCTCCACGTCAGTCCTCCAGGGCCTCGCTGAGACTCACTGTCCGGCCATCTCTCCGGCCTATTTATATCGCGCACATATTTAGATTGTTCGAGAACGATCTCGATCGTTCCAGGAAAGGGTCGGTGTTTCGACAGAATGGGCACTCCCCATTCTGCGAAACCGCAGACAATAACAACAATAACATAGCAAGACAAAAGCGTTCGAGACATTTCGATTATTACTCATTGTTTAACAGCCTCGGCGTAACACTATGTATGTTTCTTTATTAATATATTCTATTCTATTCTACTACTTTTCGCACTTTCTTTACTTTTAGCGTATTCTTAAAGAGTTTAGATTGCTTAGTCGTTCTTGACAGATTCGCTGGCATCATTCCGCATTTGCTACTTGGATGGCTGAAGTGGCTTTTACGCTATTAACAGACGACTTAATTTCGTTGGACCCAGCCAGTAAATATAATAAAATGGTTGAACCGACCAGCCTACAGACAATGCAATATTACGTAACGTCACATTGTCCAAAACGGGTTTACCAAACATGGTCGTCGATGCTTTTACAACTGAGCGCTTCTGTACTTCAGAGAGCACTAGGAATTTATTCGCGACATAGAGAGAATAGGGAACCAATCACTAAAAGATCGCTCCTGACTTTAAACGTCGTTAATTGTCAAATACCTTCGGCCCCTGAAATCTTCGACACTAGGTTGACCACTAGCTCAAATAAACTTACCTACTTAGATTAGATAAATAAATAATCAATATTGCTGGACATTTCACACAGCGCTATTTAGCCCCAAACTAAGCAGAGCTTGTACTATGGGAACCAGATAACTGATAGAATACTTATATACTTTTTTTTTGTAAATATATACTTATACTATATAGAAAAACTCTTATATAGATAACTCTTTATTGTACACCAAAATAATTTAAAGAACAAAGTCAAAGTCAAATATTTTTATTCATTAAAATCACAAGGATCACTTTGAAACGTCAATTATACTGCCTGAACCTTCGCGACCAAGCCAGGAAAGAAAGGCAAGAAACAAGGCTGGTTGTTTTTTTAGTGATCCTTTTACAATACATAATACAGAAAATAAATTACGTCTAAATTGTAAAATTTTGAACGAGTTGGAGCAATTTCAATCCCAAGCTTCTCTATCATCTAAACAATCCGATATTTTATAGTAGGCTTTTTTTATAAAGATTTAGTTTAATTACGTTTTTAAATTTTTACTATACTAATTTCTTACAAATTCTATTTTACGATGTGTTCGAGAACGTCTATTCGATAAGATAGATATACTCATAACTCTTTATAAAACTACAACACAGTCTATCGCCCGCAAAAGAAACATGAATCAGTTTCAGGATTATCATTTACAGTTTTCCTATAATGTCTATTCTATTAGCTATTCTCAATAGGTAAGCTTTCAATCCATGCCCCACGTTATGTATTCTATAACTTTGTATTTTCTTATCCAAAGGTGTAAAGCTCCTAGACAATTAATTGAAAAGTTGTTCATACTGTCATAATGTCTCAATCGGAGTAGTAAATGGTGCCATTAGGATTACATTACATAATCCTAGTCACTGTCTCTGTATTATACGAGTATGTTACGTTAAAGGAAGGCAACATAAAAAATGGAGGTACGAAACGGCCGGTACTTTATCTAAACTCATGAATAATGAAATTCATTCAGTACTTCTTGAAAAAATATTTTAATAAGACATTATGAAAGTCTAAGAGATTGAGCTGGCGTAACGATCAACAATAATAACCGGACCCCAAAAAGTTGAAGGGGGCCGACCGACACAGCTAGAAGTAATAATAAATAATTAATATATATACTAGGGCCTAACACTGAAATCGGAGTTTTGAAAACATTATCAAAAAGTGCCTAAGTATAAGCGCTGATAACGAAGATTATTCTAACTTATCGTTTGACAGAACAATGGCGTATCATTTGTGATGTCAGACAACATACATACAGAAATTACAGGCACATGAGGCTTTACACCTGTATGCCACGATTTGATGGGCGCAGAAAAGTGCATGTATCTAGGGCACTTATCTAGGGTGCGCGAACTACGCAGCAATACTTTGTTTTAGGCGATGGTTACAACTTAACATCAGGTGGGCCATAAGCTTGTTCAATCTCCAGATCATATAAAAAAAGAAAAAACAAGTATTTGTAATTAATATAGTATTTGTAATTTCTAGGGATCCGTGTTTAATTATTTATCATAGAAATATATTAAAAATGTAATATATCACAATATTCATTGAGACTTTCATGTCTTATCCCAAATCTTAGAGCCCAGCTTATCAATCAATCCCAATCCAAGTGGTTAAACAAACACCTAATTAAATCCGTCGATATCAGAGATCGGTTCTCGGTATCCGGCGATGTATCTAGCGATTGTATTCGCGATCTGTCGACCGTACTCATTACTTGTAGCGCAGCGGGAGACAACGCATACTCATTGTCTTGATATCTTACTCTCTGATATTTTTATTAGTGAGATACTTTTGATACATAATTGTATAACAGTAAAATATTTATGGGTACATCCTTACTGTACTGGTACCTGTTCAGCTTTTGAAAATATTGTATTGTCATCAGCATGACCGGCCTAGGAAAGTTACTCTCTACCGAAGAGAGTAAAATGACATTTTAGCGTAGACAGTATGAGCGGGAAAGGGGTGGATTGGGGGGGTGGGGAGAGACCATACCTAAAATCAGAGACAACAATCGGTTGCGAAACGTCACTTTGCACATAAGTAGAAACTCGCGCCACCAGCAAATGAACGGCAACAGATAGAACTATTTTCCCAACGTAGATTTGACGTTTCCCGACCGATTGCTGTTGTGTTGCTGTCGCTGATTTTAAGTAATTAGGTGGCGTGTTTCTGTTCGTTGCGCTAAAATGTCATTTTACGCTATTCTTTACAAGGAGAATCGTTTTTATGGCGGTCATGCTACTAGGCAAAGCTTACTCTAGGATTCCATGTATCGTGGGTATGGAACTATTAAGTACCAACATAACCAAGATATTTGCAAATCATGTAAACATTTCTCCTGTGGGATGAACCAAACTACTGCTGGGAAAAGGTTTTCCCCGAATCCCGCTAACCGATTGGATGTCATCACCACAATTCTCTCTCAAAGCCTTCAAAATGCATTTATTTATACTTGTTGGTCCGTGGGGGTAAGATTGACTCGTATGCCGACACGCTCTTATGTAGAGCAAGTCGCCAATCCTTAATTTGGAGTCTGCATCTCAGAATAACTAAATTAAATATAATATAGATAGTGTAAATGGGTTATAGTATTCCCAGTCCAACAAAACGACAGTACAACTGCGAGCTTTTCACATCCAAGAATTCCACTAATTTTATCTTCGTTACAGAGATGCAACGCAGAGGTGTCGCATTAAAACATTCCCCTGCGCAGACGCAGCCATTACAAGCTCGCGGTAATCACGACACGACGGGAGCGAGCCGGCGCCGGCGCATCTAACTGCAGCGTCATCGTCTGACATGGGACCTTCAGCAGTACGACACGTGAGAATTATGCTGTTTTTTCATTATGTTGCAAAGTAAATTAAAATTCAGTTTATTAAAACAAGAACTTTAAATTAATTTTTTAAAAACCTTAGGTCCCCTATTTTTGCATTGGGGGTTAAATAATAACATAGCTAAGGACCAACCCAGTTAAAGAAGCTTTCTTTTAAAAAAATCGCGTCCGAATTAAAGTAAAGTAAAGTAAAAATTTATTTATTGACATAATTAAGTATGACATAGTCAAATTTGAATCCATAGCCACCCTAGTTAAAAATCTGTGTTTCAGGTGCCAGTGGCTTCTCCCATCATGTGAATATTTTAAATTAGGTCTAGCAAAGATAGGATAGTTAAGTTTAAGCGTTAATTGAAAACGAATAAATCATATAATTTAAAAAGTAAGTATTTAAAAGAAATACTTAAGCTCTCTCAAATTCAAGTCTGTTACATAGTAGGTGCTATACTTAGGTACATGTTTTGCTTAGTAATTAGATTATAATATATAAAAATTGGTATGTGCTTAAAGCTTTGTGCCGAAACGTAATAAGGTACCTATAAACTGTGTAAATTATGTTTATCTTAAGATTCTTTTTATAGTAATTCTTTATTGTTAAAATCATGGTACGATAAGTGATTAAGGTCGGTAATCTATAAGTATTTAAATTATAAAATGTAAATCCTTTATTGGCTATAAGGTGTATCATAAGTTACATTCTAAGAGCTGTGGATTTTGTTCGAAATAAAATAAAATAAACCTGTATCCACAGCACCGTAGTCACTGTCTCGGAGTCTACAAGTCCAGAGTGAACAGGTTCTTATTAAGAAAGCTTGCTCCATCTTCAATCACACCATCACTTACCATCAGGTGAGGTAGTGGTCCAAGCGCTTGACTATCTATCATCAATAAAAAAACATAAAAAACCCGTTCACCACCCTGTTTTCCTTTTATGTTGTTTTTTTTAATTTATTTATGACATAATTTTTTACAAACATTAATGTATAAAAAAGCTTTTAAAAACCACTAAGGTTTGTAGAAATAATGCTATCACAAAAAGAGTATCGTAAATAACCGAAGCTCGGAAGCGCTCAGTCCAAAACAAATATTTTAATTACTAGGTATTTAGATAATAAATAATTGCGCGTGTTGTTTTGTAAGATCTATATGAAAAAAATATTTATAAAAAAAAGTTTCCCTTCTGGTTTGGTCAAACTGTGGTCATCTCCCACTTGCCAGTGCATTATCTTTGTTTCCCACATAAAGACTGACAGCTCTGTGACTTCACCTTGTTACCAAAATAAAAATAGTTTATCACAATCATTGTTGCCAATAAAAACTTATGGACTCTATCACGCATACAACGCCGTGAGCATAAGGCTGTAGCACGTGAAGAGAAGAAAATGTAAGAATTAAAAGAAAATGTAATGTATGTATAAGAATGAATTCTCTATGATATGTACATACCTATGCAATATTTAATTAAGTAATTTCAATCAATAACCTTTATACCACGGTAGAGATTATTGAAAATAAAAACTAAACCCTAATGAAACGTAAGAAATGACAAAGAGAGAACATTCGAGTCACAACTGTCAATTCACATAGTTTTATTTTTTATGGAGCGAGTGGCAAAAAACAAGGGATCTGATTACGATATATTAACAGCCACCTTGTAGTCATTATGACCATTATAACAAATGGATTCAAGGAGTTTCGCAAAGTAGGTAGTAACTTTTCGAAAATTAATGAAGTAATATCTTCTCAGATGACATGAATTACTTTATCGAATTATAAAAAAATGTTGGAAAACTTTACCCTAATCGGATTCTTACATAGAAGTATTTTCCATTTATTTATTTGATTTTTAGCCCATTAGCGTGCGTGTTCTATAACTACGGAGTAACAGGCGATAAAATTAACGTTTTAAAGTGATCCTGGTGATTTTAACATTTATAGACTATTTGTTATAATTAGCGTTCAAATACCTTTTTTCTTGTGTCCAGCCTTAACTTCTATTTGCACGCCCAGGATGACTGGTAGATATTGCTATTAGCATTAAGTCCTCTTAGTAGTACCTACTCTGTTGTGTGAAATTAATAAATACAAAGAATTGATAGCAAATCAAGTTTATCTGCGTACCACAACATCCAGACAAACAGTATGTGGCAAAAAATGTAGCCAAAAATGTGTCCTGCCGTCTGAGTTAAACCCGTCATGGAATCAAGCTCGTAACCCTACTCGAACAATATCCCAAAGAGGTCACTAAAAATGATTGAATAAGATGATTGGTGGTAAACCCTGGTCATGGGCGGGCCAGCGCAGCCCCGAGTTCTCAACAGCATAATGACGGTGCTTCCGTATAATAGCGTTTTTGTTCTCGTACCGATCTGTTTAGTGCTTTTTACTGAGGTACTTTGATGGCGCCAACATTTTACTATTAGTAGTAAAGCTGTGGCACCAAAGACTTTTTTTTTTGTATGTTTATAAATGTATTGGTATCAAATTTCAGATGAGATCCAATATAATGACCAATAAAAACTTTCTGAACATCCCATGTAATAGAAATTTCTAAATTTTCAAACAACCTTAATATCAAGTCCTTCAAATATCAATGAAACAGCCTGTATAAAATAGGTAAACCAATCATATGGTCCAGATATCCCAATGAATTCCCAACGGCTTACAGTGTAACTAGTTGGGAAAAAAAATCCCAACGAGTAACACTGTGACTGTAACAAGTCAGCGATAGCAGAGCATCTGGTAGATTCGAGACCGAATCATTGGATTGAACTTCATAATCTTAATGTTCTCTCTAGTGAACGCCATTATTACAAGAGAATGGTTTGTGAAGCGATTGAAATCAAGAAATTTCAAAATTTCAATCGGGAAGATATCTATAGACTCTCAGCGTCCTGGAACCCGGTGATTGCTAGGTGTGCGCGTCATGATCGGTCGTCTCAGTGCGTAGATACGGTTAGTGTAGTGTGTCGTAATATGAACGAGGACATTTCTAATTCTGAAGACTAAGTGAGGGTAGTTGCTGCAGCTACCCACACTTCTCGATGGTAGCCTCAAGTGCTCCAGTTGACCCGTGACCACGCCTGTTGCAACACAGCCGAAACGTGGGGATAACAAATGAAAAAGGTACATACGCGATACATACCCGTTTTGATTAATAATTACACTGTGACTCGTTTGGAACCCACCAAAAAAATTTTTTATCAATCACGAAGGAGTTGGACTAGGACTATTTGTTATTGTCACACTATTGGTGCTGTCAGAAACCTAGTTGATTTATTCTTTCTTATGTGTCATGCATTTTCTTTACTTTTTCAGTTCTAATAATCAAAGCGTACCTACTACCGAATGCCTCAAACAATCTTGAATATCCAATCAGACACTTATTACTGGCACAATAGAAAAGAAACAAAGTGGCAGAGAAGTTGATAAGCAAATACCCATCAATCGTGATCCGCTGTTCATCCACGGCGAGTTCAGTAAATCGAATCAATACCAGGGTAGGGTATCTCTCACTAGCGGGAGCGAGAAAGGAATTTTCATCATCTTTAGTTAACCAGTGGAGGCAGCGGGAAGGACTTGGACTCTAGCACAAGATCGATCACAATGGAACCGTACCTATAGAAGAGGCCTACTCTGCTACTATCCTGGGGAAGGAGATAGACTATCTTTTGTCTCAATAAATAGTCTTGAAGAGGGTGAAATAGGGGTTGAAAGTTGTTATGGGCAATCCATAATTCCTCATGTTAAAGATCTGAAAACTTATATTAAGTCTTTTCGGAGGAAATATATAAATATATTATGACCAGAATTGGGACAAAGGGTACTTTTTATCTGACTGCGCAGAAGGAGGGTTATGTTTTTATTGACAAACAACGCGTGCGAAGCCGTGGGCGGGTCAGCTACTCGCTGACATATAAAACATAAAGAGAATTTAGTACTGTGTGCAGCAAATGTTCCTCGACTCCGCATTATGTCCGCCGTAATGGTAGACGCGAAAGAAGCTGTAGAGCACAAATATTGATATTATGAACTACGAATTGTGAAATTAACGTTTATTTCTTAAACCTTAAAACCCTAATAAAAATTCAATCAAAAACATTTCCTACGCTTGTTACTCCGACCAACACCTACAACTTAGCGTCAAGGGTGAGAGGGGCAAACCCCTCGGGATTTCACTTTTCAATCCCTGTTATTGTTTCATTCTCTTGCCACAAACTTCGATCTACGAATTGAAAAAGTTGAGTAAGTAGGTAAGTACGCAAGATATGAAGGTTTTCTTGTGCTTTGATGCGACATTTTTGATTTAAACTGATTTTATGCGTAGGACTAAACATTTGGGTGCAAAACATCCATTATGCTGAGCTGAGGGCTTAGCCAAGTTACAGTCGATTAGCGATGATTAGCTAGTCGATAAGTCCGAAAATGTATGGGATTTGACGCTTGCTATAGAAATACCACGTGATACAGCGACAACAAATGTATGTAGAAATCGAATAGATTCGTAGCGAATGTAATTTGGCTACGGGCCCTGAACGCCATTTTGGTACGAAAACAAATGACAAAATGACAAATGAGTCGAACTGTCATAATAAATTCATTTCATAATTGTTTCTTAAGTAATTTTGTAAGTTCAAAATGATACTTGAAACAGCATGCACATGAGTTGGCATACCACCTTGCCGTACCAAACGATTTGCTTCAAGTAAAGATTTTGATCACACGTGCGATGCTGCGGGCACCAGCTAGTGTACGTTTTATTTCTTCTGTGGGAAGAATTTGTTCAAATCCATACTAATGTTATAAATTCGAAAGTAACTCTATTTGTTTGTTAGTTTATTTGTTTATTACCTTTTCACGACTAAACGGCTGAACGGATCGTAATGAAATTTGGCAAGGAGATAGATTATATTCTCGAGAAGGACATAGGCTATCTTTACTCAAAAAATAATCTTGAAGGGGTGATATAGGGCTTGAAAGTTTGTACGGGTAATCCATAATTTCTTAAGTTAGGGATCTGACCATTCATATTTAGGCTTTTGGTAAGAAATAAAGAAATACGTGTTTCAAAATCATCCCTAAAGGAGGAGGGGGGGGGGGACAAACCACGCGTGCGAAGCCGCGGGCGCGTCAGCTAGTTTCTTATAAATTCATTTTTTTTAAATTGCGTAAAGCTTGCGCAAAGAAATCGTTGACGTGCGTGGGCTCCATTAGTACCTATCTGTTTTTCGTTGAAACGTGTCAATTAGCCACCGTGACTAAGGATCTATGACTGCTACTGCGATTTACAAAATGGTTTCTGTGATCACATCACCACACGTTTTTATGGTTTCCAAGGTCGGTTCTAATGACCATATTAACGTTATTGTGCTACTCTACAAAACTACCTAATGCTTAATTTGCTAAAAACCGGTGGCCGTCATACAACGGAAAAAACGGATTAAAGTCAAAGATTTATTTTGTTTACATACTTTTAGAAGCTCTTTCTTTTTACTTAGAAAACTTTCGTGATTGATTTCAATCATTATTATAAATGCGGGATTAATCACGTACCGTCTTATCGGTGTTTCGACCGACAATGTTTCGGTTCAATCCGTGAACCTTCTTCTGTCTTTTTACCAGATAATGTACAGTTTTTATTTTTAAGATAAAGATATTTAGAAAACTCGTTACTTATTTTAATCATTATTATAAATACGTGATTTATCACGTACTATCAGTACGAGGCGAGACCTGGCTCGGAGCGGATCGCACTCACCCTGATCACGAATTTAACCGAAACATTGTCGGTCGAAACACCGAGAAAACGGTAGATACGTGATACATCATTTATTCATATTATTGATTGAAGATAAAGATAACATGAGGATCTAATCTAGTTTAAAGCCAGAAACATGATTGGAGAAATTATAGCCTAATAATATAGAAATTATCTTTTGGAGCAATCAACTAGGCAGTGTTGTAGGCGGATAAGGGGTTCTGGGAGCCGTTGGGTGCAGGTCGCACAAGATCGGTCGCTCTGGAAGTCTATGGGGGAAGCCTATGTTCAGCAGTGGGCATCCTTTGGCTGATATGATGATGATGAGATAATCGTGTAGAAAATATTGTTGTCATCATTAGCCGTTGATTGATTGATATATTCTATATTGCACAGCAAATAAAATACAATAGCAAAGGAAATAAACAATAAATAACGCTACAACGGGCGGCCTTATCTCTAAAAGCGATCTTCCAGATAACCTTTGGATGGGCAGAATTAACTAAAATCAAAATACGGCGGTATAAGAGTACCTTTAACATACATAAACATAACTTATAAAACACAATATACATTGATTATATCTAATAAACATAAACTTAAACACATACAAATATTAGACTAGTGGTTCGCCCCGAACTGAGATCACGCGAATCACCCAAAAAACAAAATAAATATTATTCTTACAGCGACTTGCACAACAATGCCTAAACGTATTTAGTGGCTAAATATGATATTAGAAGTTGTCAAATCATACAAATACGTCAAATTTAACATGTTTAGTCGCTAAACACGTGTAGTGATCTTTGTACATGCCGGCCTTTTGACTAATCTAATCTTTGACTAATAAATAAACCACGAAATAAAATCAACTTTCCTGACCTACAGTTTCATTCAAATGTAATGTAAATTGGTTAGTCTTTTTAGGGGTAGAGATTGCAGTTATTCTACATTTCAGACTTTTCCCTATATTTGTGTCACTAAAACTACACGAATATAAAATTTTAGCATTGTGGGGTCACTGGTGTGAATTTTATCAAAGTTTTGTTTTTATTATGGCTAATAACTCAAAAACTACAAGGATTAAACTAAAAATAAAAATGGTGTTGAAATGTGCTAGTAAAGCCATTTCATTTGACATCCCGTTTGACCTGATAGTCTAATTTTTTTTTACCCCTCTTGAACCCCGATATCTCATCAACCACCCAACAATATCAGCTTATTTAGTCACACCGAAATTGTGCCATCATTACTTACCTATGTATCAAATTTCACGATGATCGGATCAACGCTTCGAAAGTTATCCTCGGACAAACAAACATAAATACATACAACGCCGAATTGCCCAAGTTGATTTAGAGATCTCGCTTCGCTCGATCAATAAATAAACTACACTACATACGGAGGATAAATAACATAAACACTAACTGGCAGTTAGGATACAAAGAAAGAAAACGGTTGTATACCTTGACTTTGAAAATAGGAAGAAATAGCCGTTATGTGACCGTCACCGCTTTTTAGTAAACACTAAAACCTAATGGCCATATATGTATGTGTATATATATGTGTGGCCATGTATCTATATATCAGTGGGTTTGCAGAGAAATAAAAGTCGTGAACGTTTTTGTGGCCCTGGCCGAAAATAGACGAGATTAATTAAATTCTCATTATTGAGATTATAAGTTCGTGAGCTTATTGCACAGAAATTACAAAATAATATATTAGGAAAATAGTGTAATTTCGTATGAAAAGAACTACAACTAGTGGTTCTCGCGAGTCTCCCAAAATACAAAAAATAAATATTTTTACGGCTTCTCGTAGAACGATGCCTAAACGTGTGTGCTAAGTATGATTTAAAAAGTAGTAAAATCGTACAAATACGTATAATTTAAGCATGTTTATTCGCTAAATACGTTTAGGGATCGTTGTGCAAGCCGGCCTTCTATATTCTATCTTTGACTAATAAAACAGTGCCACGAAATAAATAACCAGATAACTTGACCTACAGTTTCATTCCAATTACAGGTAACGCGAGTTCATGTTGTTTGATTATTGTTTTTTGGGGTAGAAATTGCAGTTATTCTGGATTTCAGACTTTTCCCTATATTTGTGTCACTAAAGCTACACGCATAGCAAATTTCAGCACTGTGGAGTCACTGGTGTACCCTGTGAATTTCGTCAAAGTTTAGTTTTTATTATCAGCCGACTATTCACCCACTGCACCACGGAGGTCGTGATATAAATGTAAACAAAGTCTTAAAGCTCTTATCCTTTCAACCGCCAGGGCTCGTAGTATGTACGTTAACGTGCCACGGTTTGCAAAATGGCCGCTCGCCGTTTCCACATAATAGGCCTGTAAGTTCTGAATATATAAGAAAATTAGCACGCTACCTATCTGAAAAGTACGTGTATTAATCTTTTCAGGGAAAGTTGCACGCCACTTCACAGTGGACCAATAACTTCAATCCAAAACTGCACTCCTTTGACATCAGTGCGACCTCTCTGCTCACCTCGTTTCCGCGCCGGAAGCGACGAGCCTGCGCCGGAAATCCATGAGATTGGACAAAAATTGCCGCCATTCGCGCCACGTCACTCCGACACCGGATAACGAGCTCTGATTGGTCGCCCGCCAACAAAGTTAACGATATTCCAATTTCAAATTTTCTATTTCTACCCGGTCGAAGTGATCTCTTTATTCTACAGGATCAGAAAAAAATGTTCGTTTATGAGAAATGAATGAGGAAATAAGTATCAAAGCGTTCTAGGTCTGAGAAAAGTGTTATATTGGATTTAAAATAAAAAAACGTGTGCACGTTGATGTTTACTGGAAGAGAAAGAATTAACACTACCTATTAAAAAATGAAAATGTGAAATAGACAAAAATATTTGAGTTTTTGAATACCAAAAAAACTTTTTCCTTTTGTATATATATAGAGTAGGACCTTTTACCCCTTTATACGAAAAGCTGGAATGTTAAACCTTTGGTTTTGGATAATTAGAAGTTCCACTGAATTTCCCGGTCACCAATTTTTTTAACTTTCTTACTACATGTAATGGAGGGATAACGTTAAGAAAGGTATAAGACTGACGCTATTCAAGAAGACGAAAACGCTATTGTATACGGTATTGATGATAAATAGTGCTGGACATTTCACACAGCGCTATCTAGCCCCAGTATTAGCAATGATTTGGCACCAGATATCTAATAGAACTCTTGTATACATTTTAATATTATTTAATATTGTCTAGCAAAGTAATAACTCATTATATTCTCTATAAGGTACACTATTTTCCCCCTTTTTATTAGTTAGTCCACCTTTTAATAACAATAAAGTGTCTTACAAACAATAAAATGCCAGGTGAAAAGTCGGTGCCAAATAAGTAAACTTTCTAATAAAAAGCTCACAATAGGGAACTACAAAAACCAAGTTAGGAGGTAAATTATAGAGAACAATGTCACAATCAATGAAACACTTTTTATTGAGCAGCATAACGATGTTTTATGAGCAAATTATGCGGAATGCGAGCAAATGTCACCCCTGTGTTGAGCATTGGAATCGTACTGACTCTAAACCTAAGAGTAGCAAATTATGCGGAATGCGAGCAAATTTCGCCTTTGTCACGAGCATCGGAATCGTACTGACTCTAAAGCTAGGAGTAACAATTTATGCGGAATGCGAGAAAATATTGCCTCTATATTGAGCATTGGAATCGTACTGACTAACGAAACCTAAGAGTAGCAAATTATGCAGAATGCGTGCAAATGTCGCCTATATGTTGAGCATTGGAAAACCTAAGAGTATCAAATTATGCGGAATGCGAGCAAATGTCGCCTATGTGTTCAGCATTGAAAACCCTAAGATTAGCAAATATCGGCTATGTGGTGAGCATTGGAATCGTACTGACTTTAAACCTAAGAGTATCAAATTATGCGGAACATGAGCAAATGTCGCCTATGTGTTGAGCATTTGAATCGTACTGACTCTAAATCTTAGAGTTGTAAAGAACATGTCAAAATTGTTCCTTCGGACCTACAAATAAATAATAATAATAAAAAAAAGATCGTCCTCCTTTTATAAATTTCGCGCAATTTAATATAAAGATAAATGTTTATATTTATGTAACAGACTCGTAAGAAGATGATCTCTTAGTTAATATAGCTAGTTATGAAAAATATGTAAGTAATTAATAAATAAAAACCAAACAAAAAGGGTTATTAAAAAATCCTGCTTTTTTTGATAAACTGCTCTCCTTTTACATTTTTCTATCCGGCAACCCTAACTTCTTACAAACTGAAGAGTGTTGAATTCAATGTTATTGTTAAGTCTCAAAATTTCTACTATTTTGTCTTTCTCTCACCTTAACAGTTAATTTAGTTTTTTGCTTACGTTTCAACCGTTCAAAGGCGTTCTATAACTAGCTCACTATCCACTCTGAGACCTTGCAGAATTTAATTCGTTTTTTATGGCATTTGACTCTATTATGAGTTAATAAGCACCAACATGTTAATATTAAACGAACCAATAATTTTACTATTACCATAAATGTCAGCTTGATAATGGCTAATAGCAAACCGCGGATCTAATTGTAAACTGGTTAACTGGCTTTTGCAATAACATCTCAATTTCAGTAAATCTACCTAGCTGTTATAATTAGCATTAAAATTAAGTTTAATAAACAGTTATACACACGTCATAATAATCAATAAGGTTCTTGGGGATTCAGTTTTTAAATCGCGTGTAACAAATATAGACGTAATGGAGTCTAAGAATTATTTTCTCTAAATAAAGACCGAAATTTGTCAAGCTAGATTGGTCGTGAAGACGTGACGAACAGACAGACAGAGGGACAGAGTTACTTTCGAAATTATAATATTAGTAAGGATGAAATTAAGCCAAAATAATATATATGTTTTTATTTTTAGATTTTCTTGTTATACACCTTAAAATATTGAAATTAAATATAATTTAATAATGATAACAGTAATGAACATAATTGAATAATAATGAATTAATTAAATGATCTAATATTATGTAAATATTTATTGATTGGGAAAAAAGGCTTAAACGCCAGTAGTAGTGCAGATTTGTATCAGTGAAAGAATATTCAAAATCGGTCCAAGTATAGATGACATATGTGCACATTAACCACTTGCAAAAAGGTATTACTTAGGCAACAAACTAGCGCTAACAAGAAACGTATAACATTTTGCTTCCAAAACTTCGATTATTTAAAAGCTAAATATTAGAATTCATACATATTAATCTTATAACTTAGCCCCATAACCTAGTAATAGGGTTAAATTTAGGTTAGGTTAGGGACCCACATGCCTTGGCGCTCCGACGCAGCAGGACTATATTCTATAGCCTGCAGCGTATTGTCGCCATCCGGATTGCACGAGGATATCGGACGATATCTTTCGAGGCAGCAACTCTCCTGGCGCGGTTCCCGCCCTTCGACATCTTGGTGGAGATGGACGCACGTGTGTACGTGCGCCTCCGCCGGGATGACGGGAGCGGAGTCGCGCCGGCTGAAGTGCGGGTGCAAGAGCGCCGACGTGCGCTCGGGATGTGGCGCGAGCAGCTCGAGGAGCCGTGGAACATGCGCCAACGCGCCGTCGGCGCGATTGTGCCGAGCTTCGAAGCTTGGCTGGGGAGGGAAATGGGTAACGTCACCTATCGACTTACTCAAGTACTCACCGGGCACGGGTGCTTCGGTGAATACCTGAATAGGATCGGACGCGAACCGACACCGCAATGCCACCATTGTGGGAGGGATCGGGATTCCGCCCAGCACACGCTTGAGGAATGCTCGGCGTGGTGCGAGGAGCGGCGGACCCTGATCGCCAGGATCGGGCAGGACCTCTCTCTACCAGGCGTATTAGAGTCTATGCTGGTAGATGAGATGGCGTGGAAGGCGGTGGCCTCTTTCTGTGAGACCGTTATGGTTCGGAAAGAGGCCGCCGAGCGAGATCGCGAGAGGGCTGATCCCGCTCGGAGAAGGAGGCGACGGCGAGGCGGCAGTGGCCGCCCCGCTGCACCTGCCCCATAAGGGGCTTTTGTGTGGTATCCCCTGCCAGGCAGGGGAACTTTCGGGTCCGTGGGTGGTCGGAGTGAGGGCTTCGGCCGTCCGTTAAACGGGCCCCGGGAGGGCGGCGGCAATGTGCTGCTGTGAACACCGTGGTGTTCGGGGGTGGCTAGATAGCCTCCCCCTGGACGTGCAAAGGCACAGCGCGAGGTGGGCACCGGTGCGTTCCCTTGGAGATCCCGGAGCCCCCCAACATGCGTCGAGGATGGTCACCGGGGGGGTTTTAGTGAGTACACGAGTCCGTGAACCTCACATAACCCTACTGTACCTTCTATGCAGTAGGGTATCTGGTTGCAGATTTCCCCCTCGTCAACAAAAAAAAAGAAAAAAAAAGGGACCCACATGCCTATAGCTATTATTAGCTACCAACTACCAACTTAATAATTCAGTGCACGTCCATCACATGTTGTAGTCAGAAGAATGCAAACAGTTGGCTAAACCATAATTAATTCAGTTTTTATTGTTGATAGCCGGTGATATGAACAGTAATTAATTGATGGAATTATAGTAGGATAGATCGTGGATGTCAAGGTCTTTAAAAAACTACGTTTGGTACCTGTTACGGTATTAAGTTACTTTTTACAAAATTTAAAAAGCCAACAAATTCAAATATAAATTCAAATCAGCTGACATGATCTTCATCACACATAGCTTAGAACCACTCCTTTAAACTAGCTTTCAGCAAAAAAAATCTGAATCGGTCCATCCGTTTAGAAACTACGATACCACATACTGACAAACTGATTTTTAATTTTATTTAAGTATTTACGTTCATGTGTTAGTTACTCTCATTCCACCAGCGTTGTTCTGCGTTTAGACGTGGAACAAGACAAAGCTGAGACTACGTCCTTTTTGCTCTTCAACCAGCACAGAACTTTTGGACTGCCTTGAGACCTTATTTTAATAATAAATAATAATAAATATTGCTGGACATTTCACACAGCGCTATCTAGCCACAAACTAAGCAGAGCTTGTACTATGGGAACCAAATAACTGATATAATACATATTTTTTTTTGTAAATACATACTTATAATATACTAGCTGACCCCGTGAACTTCGTACCGCCTTAGATGTTCTGTTGCTAAGTTGAGATAGGGGTTGGTGGTAGAAGGGTAAAAATTTTGGGTTGCATGTATTTTTAAATGCTGTATCATAAATAAATAGAAATTAAAAATTTTGTCTAAAAAATAAAAAAAAAATTAGGGGTGGACTACCCCTAACATTTAGGGGGATGAAAAATAGATGTTGGCCGATTCTCATAGATACCGGATAAGCACAAAAAGTTTCATCAAAATCGGTCAAGCCGTTTCGGAGGAGTATGGCAACGAAAACTGTGACACGAGAATTTTATATATTAGATAGAGAAACAACCAGACCCGGAACAAATATCTGTAAATCATGCACACATTTTGTTCCGCGGCGGGAATCGAACCCGCTACCTCCTGCGTCTCAGCCGGCTATTCGCCCACTGTACCACGGCGGTCGTCATTTTTTGAAGAAGGGGCTAATATGAAGCTGAAAAAGGCTATATTTGCCTAAATCAGGTTTTAAAAACCAGGCTAGAAAGGGCGAAAAAAAGCAATAAAACATTTATTAAAAAATTAGTTGAAGTTTTTATGTACAATTTATTATAGAGTCAAATAACATGCATAAAAGATCAATCCTCCCGATTTTACCATAAACAAGATAGACCTATAGTACCTTTAGTATCAAGTGTTGCTAGTACTGAGTGTAAAAATAAGTACCTATTTTATATACATTTCCAAAAACCAAATTCAATACAACAAAATGTATTTTTTCCTTGTAGATTTATTAGAAATAATTAGTGTAAATCAATCTTAGGGATGTGTCAAAAAGAGCTATTATTGCCTCTTTCGGGCTAAACAGTGAAAAAACGGGTTGCGACTTGTTGCAACTTGACACCCCATTTTTATCCCATGGGATTTGATTTATGGAATAAAAAGTATTATATATGTTAATCTAGGTTATAATCAACGTACAAACCAAATTTCATCAAAATCTGTTCAACCGTTACATCGTGATTGAGTAACAAACAAACATCCAAATTTTCGAATTTATAATATTAGTGTGTTTTTTATGATAATTTACAAAATTCATGACTGTAGCTTTCTTTATACAGGATATCTATACATTTTTAAAAGAAGATTAACATAAATGAAGTTAAACAAAGTTATTCATTCATTCGCATATCTTTTTCAAACGAAATAGAGGGTTGTTACTGGCACGGTAACCTAAAGCCGTCGGCAAGAGGGTACATATAAACTTGTGCTCAGTTCATTACAGTTCCATCGTGAACGGTTTTGTATTACAATGAATAGAATTTTAGATTTTTTCTAATATTATTAATTCATTATTATAGTACCTATTTCGTTGTAACGGTTCTAATGGATTTCTTGAAATCTAAAAGCAAGTATAACATTTTATACGATAGTATTTTTATAGTGTTATAAGATTTTAATAACATAATATAGTATAATTATACAATAATAATATATAATTTTAATCCAATAATTTCGACCCTGACGTGACAGAGCCCGGTAGCACAATTGGATAGTGCATCCTCGTATCAAGAGGAAGGTTGCGGGTTCAAGCCCCGTCTAGGCTTGAACATTTTTGAGATGGTTTTAAAATCTTGTTTATGGTTACTACAAGTGTGGTTTCAATTAAAGAGAACACAATTTAAATAAAAATTAACAACAACAATTTAACAATAGTTTAGATACTCACAGTCAAACCTGTTTGAAAACGCATTATAGAACGTTGGAGCTGGCCCGGATTCTACGCCCAAGGGTGTGCACCGCTTGCCATGGTGCTGTAGAAACAGTCCACTCGCGCTTCGGTATTTTTGCGTATAATAACCCACAGGCTGCTCGTGTAGAAGCTAGTATAGTAGGCTCGGAATAGGCAGATTAACAGCAGGCATCAGTGGGGCAACGAGCAAACCTTCGAGCAATCATGTTTCCTCTCACAGACAACATTCGTCTACATCGTCTTTCAGGTCAGAGGTTATCCAATTTCCAAGGTATTTAAATTGATCAACTCGCTTCAGCAGCTTACCATACAATTTGGTGGTAGGTATTGGTGACCCCTGGCCTGAAAGACCATGCTCTTTTTTACATTGTATTGTAAGCCATAAAGTTGCGCATATTTTTCACAAATGCCTAACTTTTTCCGCTAGCTGCAAACCGACGCGCTCAGCAGCGCCATGTCATCAGTGTAGCTAATGTTATTGACCGCTACTCCGTCAATATGACATCCGACACAAGCCCTATTGAGCTCCTCTATCAGTGCATTCACGTACAGGTTGAAGAGCTTGGGTGAGGTGAGCTCCCCCTGCCTCACCCCGCACTCCAAACTGTACGGCCGCGACCATCTCACGACATTCACCTGATGTTGGTACCAAAAGTTGAAAATACTTTTTACTTCCCCAGGTAGCTTTATGGCTTCAAATTTCTGCTACAAAATATCGTAAATCACCAAGTCAAATGCTTTCGAGAGGTCGAGAAAACACGCATACATGGGTGTTCGTCTTTTAGTGTAGTATTTTACAGTTTGCTTTAAACTATAGTCGATTATTAACAATTTGGTTTTAATTTATACATATACCAACTTCTTTTTTCTTTTTATTTTTATATATTTTCCAATTACAAAGAGTTTATTGTGAAAATAAAGCCTGTATGTTTGTAGTAATTATCCAGTTACTCAAGCTCTACTTACCGGTGGGGACGTAGCGGTGGGGATTTCGAGAATAAACCTTTTTAGCAAAGACACCGTTGAAGTCTACACTTTTCGCATCTAATATAATTAGCAATATGATATTAAAAGGGTCAGACGTGACCCCTGGCAACGGACCGGTATACCCCAGTGCCCCACTCCCCGGGGGTACGGATATTACGTCGCGTCATCTCGTCCCACGCCGGATATTCGCAGCTGATAGTCCTATCACTAGCAATAGTGTCTATTAACCTTGTTATGTGCCACTCGTGTGCACTTATCGTGTATACATACCTAATAAATACATAAAAAAAGATGCTGGACTGCATTCAGTGCAAAATCGGCCGCTCTGGAAATCTAGGAGGAGGGGAGGCCTATGTTCAGCAGTGGACGTCTTATGGATGAGAAGATAATGATGATGATCTAGATAGATTAACACATAAATTACATAATAAAACTAGGTATAGATAGAACATACATTTTAAATAACTAGTGGTTCGCCCCGAACTCGCGAGTCTCCCATACAAACAAAAAAAAATTTGTAATCTTTGACTTTGGAAAAGATTGCCCTCCTGAAAACTATATAGAGCTTGCAGAAGAGCTGCCTGCCAGAAAAAACCTTCCTTGGCCCACATGGAAATCACTCAACCGTCTCAGGACACAAGTGGATCGCAGCAGGCAAAATATGAGTAAATGGGGCTACATTGGAGAGTCAGCGACTAGTTGACCATGCGGTAGAGACCCTCAGACTATGGCACACTATGGCAGGTTATTGTGCCCTTATTTTTGCACCTTGAGGGATACTTGTTCCGCCTCAGATAACACTGTTGCAGTGACCAAGTATTGGCAAAACAACATTTGATGTTTAAAATAATATGAACCATATCGACACGAAGAAGAAGAATCTTTAATTATCAAAATAGTGTCCAACCAACTAACTTGACCAACTTTTATTCAAATTACCGGTAACGGGAGTTACTTTTTAGGGGTAGAAATTGCAGTTATTCTGGATTTCTGACTTTTCTTATATTTGTGTCACTAAAGCTACACGCATACCAAATTTCAGCACTGTGGAGTCACTGGTGTACTCTGTGAATTTCGTCAAAGTTTACTTTTTATTATGGCTATTAACTTAAAAACTACAAAACTAAAAAAAACGGTGTCGAAATGTACTCCTCAAGACCTTTCATTAAACGTGGCATTTGACCGGATAGTCCATTTTGTTTATATTTGATCCCTTTTGTACCCCAACAATCCCCACACATTTTTAGCTCATTTAGTCACACCAGAATTGTGCTATCACTACTCGTACCTACCTATATACCAAATTTCACGATGATCGGATCAACGCTTCGAAAGTTTACCTCGGACAAACAAACATACATACATACATACAACGCCAATTTGCTCAAGTTGATATAAAAGCACTTACTAAATTTTAATACATTTTTTTTTCATAGAGGTATTTAATGATGATGATTTCCTAGGCACTTATATTTATTTCTTTAAAGCTAATTGGTCTAAACAATAGCGTGCCCATCGTGCCTATCAATAGTTTGACGTATTGGTACAATAAACGTCCCTTAGTACCCTATAAGCCTTGTGATTTGAATAATGTACTTTTTACGAGCTGAAGTTGATGGAATCGCTTTACCTATTTTGGATAGGACTACTATTGTATTGTATATTCAAGCTCATGTATTCTTTACTACGAAGTAATGCTTATGGAATGTCAAAGGCTGTGCACGCGTGGCTTCTCAATAAAAAGTAGCCTATGTCTCAATCCCGGGGCCCGATTCTACTGAACCACTCTCTTCACTATGGCCACGGTATCGTAGCAAAATGGCCACTAAAGATACCTTTTGGTATTAGAATACCATTCATTCATTCATTCGGTCATTGAAATATTATGAAGCAGACTTCATAATATTTCAATGACCGCCGTTGCTATGACGTCACTATCGAACATTTGGCAGCTCATGACAGGAACAACAATCATAATCGTTAAATAATGGTATGGTTCCGTTATAGTTCTTATACATTAATAGAATTGGGCCCCAGATCATAATTTATCTATTTACTAAATTGTTTTGAAACGTCAACTTTACTGCCTTCTCCCCTTAGCTTTACAACGACTAAATAACGCTTTTTTTCTACAAGCCTAGAAATTTCATCAAAACACACAGAACACACAGTCACAGTCAAAACTCATAACCAGTCAAAACACATTTTATGTAATATTTATACATAAATGTTAAAGGGAATTTCCTTACCTTTTAGTCCATTAATACCCTTCCAGCATTCAAAGGGGATTCCGTTTTTAGTAAGTTTTGACGGACGACCTCAGACAAAACTAGTGTTGACTGATTGTCGCAGTCAAAATCGGTTTTGAGCGGTTATAAGTTTAGACTGTAACATACCCACTTCTTAAAACCATCCACTTCTGTAGTAATAGCACAGTATAAAAAGACATAGAGACGGTAGTAATAGTTACCTGAACCCGGTAGAGACAAGTAGTTAGTGTTGTGTGTTTGCCTGTACCGATGACTACCGAAGAGCAGTGATGATAATGATGATGATGCAACCTGTCAACACGATGGGTGACCGTTGACGCAACCCCACCACCGCGCCCGTGTACTCGAGCGTAAAAGGCTGCGGCGCGTAGTGGGAGGAACTCACCCTGAAGGTTCACGAATTGAGCCGAAACATTGTCGGTCAAAACACCGATAAAACGGTACGTGATAAATCCCGTATTTACAATACTGAGTCATAGTTAGTATTTTTTGGTACTAGTAAGTAGCGGGGGATCTCCCCTTTTCCTAGGCGGACATGTCGTCTACCAAATAATCATTAATCTCTTAGTAAGTAGCGTCAACACGTCAAGACGTCACAAACCACAAGGAGTGTGTCGTATCAAGCACTTGGCAGTTTATTTGCGAACTGTCCTCTGGATTGGAGCCTGGAGGGGGCTACAATCGAGATTATTGAGTTTTAGACGCAAAGACAGACCCTCCGCGATCACTTTGCTGTTAGGCTGAGCTTATAAGTAGAGCGGAGCGATTTACTTCTTATAGAAGAGTTTCTTGTGAAAGGGTTCGCCCGGGGAAATACTACCATACCCATTTCTGCTACCATTTCTTGCTGTGTTTCGGTTTAAAGAGTATGGTTGCCGCTTAAGTGTTGATAGACGCAGGGCAGTGCATCGTAGGGCACGCTTCTAAGGTGCATGACGAGGCAGTACTTTGTTATAGATGGTTACCACTTAACATCAGGTGAGTCATATGCTTGTTCAATCGCCAAGACGTATAAAAAAAACTTGCCTCATTTTGTATGGTTCAGGAGCTTGCTGTAATATGGCAGGACTCAGTACTTACACTTTGCATTATTTCAATATCTAATTATAACCTGACAGTGTTGTTTCAGTAGGTATGAATTAAGTTTAATGAGATATCGATTTCAAAATAATCGTTTTTTACCGTTAGATAACTTTTGATTCAAAGATAATGCCGCTTTCAACACTGGTAGTAATAATATTAGCTACAATACATAGTATAAATAACTATTCTGTGACTATAATAAATCTTTTTTTTTGAAGTGAAAACTTCTTTAGCATCATTGTGATTTGAAAGTCGATGAAACGATAAAGCGACAGTAAAAAGAGACAGACACATAAATTCATAAGATTTAACGTGGGCGAAAATGAGGTAGGAAGCATTATACAGTGTTTCTTATGTTCGTGGTTCTCTTTGTGCTTTGCTTCGTACTCCCTCCACTCGTGTTAATAATTATCTAACTTTGCATCACTATGATCATAACTAAAACCTACAATTATGATCTTTCCGAAATTTTACATCGTCTCATTATCTTGAAACCAACATTTTTGAAAGTTTCACTTCTACCACGTGTGAATTGCACACATGCTTCTTTTATATATGTACATCATAGGCTTGCATTTGACCAAGCGTCTTGCGTTGCCTCATGGTAAGCGATGATGCAGTCTACTATTTCAATATCCGATTTATCACAAATACCTGTACTATCAAAAGTGAAGATAGCAGAATATATTATGTACTTATAACTTGAAAATATATATGATCCTTAATTTATATACTTTTCAGGAAAGATGCTGTAGTATTTGAGCACAGATGTATACTATATTTTTTTCAAAACGTCATTGCTTCCGCTCGCCGCTCTGCTTATGAACAAAAGAGGCCTTATTATAACAGTGTATTCGCACAGGCAGGCAGTCGTGGCCGAGTTTGTTACGAGAATTGTGTGAGGGTGGAATCTCTTTAAGGTTCTCTTGCGGAAATAATACGCGTCTGAATGCAATCTAAAGCGGTAACATTTATAAACTGGTGTAGAGATTTCTTCAATCTATAATTGATCGAGCGAAGCAAGATCTCCAAATCAACTTAGGCAAATCTACGTTGTATGTATGTATGTATGTTTGTTTGTCCGAAAATAACTATCGTAGCGTTTATCCAATCATCATAAAATTTGGTACATAGGTAGTTAGTGATGGCACAATTTTGGTGTGACTCAATGAGCTTAAAATATTGGGGGGTTGGTGAGATATTTGGGTTCAAGAGGGGTAAAATAAAATGAAAATGAGACTATTAGGTCAAATGGGACGTCAAATGAAAGGTCTTTATTACTGCATTTAAACCCCGTTTTTATTTTTTGTTTAATTTTTTTAGTTATGAGTTATTGACCATAATAAAAACAAAACTTTGACAAAATTCACAGGGTACACCAGTGATCCCACAATGCTGAAATTTGGTATTTGTGTAGCTTTAGTGACACAAATATAGGAAAAAGTCTGAAATCCAGAATAACTGCAATTTGTACCCCAAAAAATATAAAGATTATACAAGAACCCCCGTTGAAAGGTTGGTTATTCATTTCGTGGCACCAATTTACTAGTCAAAATTTACAGCTGGCATGCACAAAGGTCACTAAACGTATTTAGCGACTAAACATGTTTAAATTTGAAGTATTTGTATGATTTGACAACTCCTTAAATCCTATTTAGCCGCTAAATACGTTTAGGCATCGTTGTGCAAGTCGCCCTGAGAATAATATTTATTTTGGGAGATTCGCGAGATCTCAGTTCGGGCCGAACCACTAGTATATCCGGGAAGAGGAAACTTAGTACCCCTTTTTTTAACTTATTGCACGCACTGAGGAGTGTGAGTTGGCGTAGTTAAAATTTATAAGGCAAAATAGTATTAAGCTTTGGCACGGGATCGAGATGTCTGGAAGGAATGGGGGGGGGCATTTGCCCAGCAGTGAGACAGAAGTGGCTTATATTAAGCTAAGAAAATAAAAATTATAATTAATGAGGTCGAGTTTCAACCAATGTGCACTGGCGACTAGTAGTTAAAAAACGTTATATTCCTTGACCTCACCATATTAGCTATAAGCCGTCCACTGCTGAACATAGGGGGAGTGGGGGAAGGGGGGGGGGGACTCAAGGCTTTATAATGAGAGGTACCGTGAGAATACAATAATAATAATAAATATTGCTGAACATTTCACACAGTGCTATCTAGCCCCAAACTAAGCAGAGCTTGTACTATGGGAACCAGATAACTGATAGAATACTTATATACTTTTTTTTGTAAATACGTACTTATAATATATAGAATAACAACCAGACCCGCAACAAATATCTGTAGATCATGCAAACATTTATTACGCGGCGGGAATCGAACCCGCTACCTACTGCGTCTCAGCCGGCTATTCGCCCACTGCGCCACGTGCACAATAATGTGGGCATAGCCTGCCAGGGTTTATACAAGAAAAGAAGCTAAGAAAACTGCCAAGTTACTATAGCACTCTGTACTTCTATTTACTTAATTCATTAAAGTTTCGTATACTCTTACGTTAAATTGATCTCTATTTACAAATAGTACTAGAAAAGAAGGTCCCATGAGAAATCCCAAGCGTCATCGTCGCCGTCGCCACTAAATGTCGACTTATGTGTTTCCCGACACTCCACACGCCTTTGACAAATAACGCTTAATTGAAATCGGGCGATAGGGTGTAAGTCATAAGAAACTAACTACCGCTCGCTGCTTCTGTCAATTAAAAGTAGATTAAATTAGATAATTTTTTATTGCCCACCACGAAACATATATACATATAAAAAACAACTACTTAAATCTATGGATACAATTGGCGGTCTTATCACTAAATAGCGATCTCTACCAGACAACCTTTGGATGGAACGGACTGTGTGGACATTACGTGGAATGTAATGGTGCACCTAACATACTACATGTACTACTACTATATTATATAAAATACCTAAAATAATACAGACTTATTTAAGAAACATATTAATTAATAATAAATACATAGATATTTAGCGACAAATACTCAGATAGTGTTCTCTGAGCATACCTCAAAAATGGCAAGTGACAAGTAGCCTACTTTTCAATCCATATTTAATCCAAATTTCATTGAAATTGGTACAGTCGTTTACGCGTGAAAACGTAACAAAAGAGACTGAGTTACCTACTTTTGAATTCATAATATAAGTACAGTGTGGGTGGATACATCACAAAAAGTCCATAATTTTCAAGTCAGTTTGGTTAAAATGAGCTTTCATTACCTTAATCATTAATCAAACATTATTTTCATTCTTCTTCTTCTTAGCGTGTCAAGAGTTCTACGTTTCCAAATCATAGTATGTTGGACAGGTGTTTGGCCACCATATTATTTTCATTAAAAACTAAGAAAGAGGGTAGATTTAAACATATGCCAATAACTATCCACTCATTTTACTAAGCACGCATGTATTAATGAAATAGCTACCAGAGTAAATAATTTTAAAATTCTTACATATTATACTGCCTTTGCCCAGCAGTGGGACAGCATAGGCTAGATAAAAAAAAAATTATACAATGAGAGAGCCGGCGTTGAAGTCTTTTATATGAGATTTAAGGCATTGTAGCGGCTCTAGGACATTTCGTAGCACTGTAATTATTAAAATTTTTGTCCATACTAGAACAACAAGATCCATATTTTAGTATGTGACGCTTACTTTGATACTAAGGTGATGGATGCTTTGTAAGTTCATAGCTATAAGCAAAAGAGAATATTAACACTGTTATTCCGTTTTTCCAAAAATACAGCATTTATTTTATGGATTGATGTTAAGTAAAATTGGTTTTAAATATGACATATGTAGGTTCACCATCGGTGTTCAGTGTTTGTGTAATTTGTGAAGTCCATTTAAAATCTTATGACTTGAACCATAAACCAATCGTCAGGGGTGCTCAACCCCGGTGCAATACGAGTGTTGCCTGTAACAACAACTTTAGCCGCCGCGCCGTTCGCCACCCCTGACAGGCACCTTTGCTCCTGTTAGCCTAAATAGGCCTCTTTGCCTATTAAATGTTTTCTTTACGAATAATGGAGCCTTCTGTTTGAAGTGAAAACAGTTTTCAATTTACTGTTAAATTCTTTGAGCTACCAGGTGACTGTCATAATATTGTTTATTTATTTGTCCACGTAACCTTTAGCTGCTTTAAAAATTTATTTTAGACTATTACTATTTTAATTAAGTAATCGTATGTTCTATCTTTTAATACATTCTGTAACGGTGAAATGTCAAAATTATAAATGTTAACAAATAAAGTAAATAAATAATGCTGGACATTTCACACAGCGCTAACTAAACTAAGCAAAACTTGTATTATAGGAACCAGATAACTGATAGAAACTTACTTTTTTGTGAATATATACTTATAATATATAGAAAACATCCAGACCCTTATCAAATACCGTAAATCATGCAAACATTTATTCGAATCGAACCCGCAACCTCCTGCGTCTCAGTTCGCTATTCACCCACTGCAGCATGGAGTACATTGACACTACTTTAAAGCATTTTCCGTGAAATCGTATGAAAATAGTAGTATGAGAAATGATTATTCATATTTTTCAGGTCCCGCCCTCCTTGACGTGATCAGCTCAGCAATGATTATCTCCATGCCTGTGATAACTGATAGAATACTTATGTATATTTTTTGTGTAAATACTTACTTGTAATACATAGAAAAATACCCGAACCCGGAACAATATCTGTACTCTTTGGAAAACCTTAATAAATAAATTGAATTCATTTTTCCAATGCATAATCATTTAATATATAATAGTATACATTTTATAGGCACCTGAATAATAGATTACCCCCACAAGATAATTGATGATTGCTGGGAGCCGTTGGGCGTAGAACAAGATGTTCAGCGGTGGACGTCTTATAGCTGATTTTGACGATGATATACGAGTATAAACGTGGTATCTATCGTAATCACAGTTGATTATGCCCTAAAAAAACGTATATGTATAGCGCCCAGCCGGCTGGGACGCAGGAGGTAGTGGATTCGATTCCCGCCGCGGAACAAATGTTTGCATGATCTACAGATATTTGTTCCGGGTCTGGTTGTTTTTCTATATATTATAAGTATGTATTTACAAAAAAAAAGTATATAAGTATTCTATCAGTTATCTGGTTTCCATAGTACAAGCTCTGCTTAGTTTGGGGCTAGATAGCGCTGTGTGAGCTGTCCAGCAATATTTATTTATTTATTTATTTAAACCTTTGAGGCCGTATTTTATCCGAATTATATAAATTAATAATAATAAAATTATTTTGGTGTACAACATAGAGTCATAAAATACAGTGGCCACAAGTAAAACGTCTCGTAAAAATCCTACTTTAGTGGACGTATTGAAGGGTGGTTAGCGGTCAGGGGGCCGGGATTTATGGGTCCATAGTCCTATGACCACAAGGTGCTTAGTTTAAACATCCTTTGAAAAATTGCCATTTTTGTATCATTTTGTTGCAAACTTTTTCTGCGCATGAGTGTGCTCTGTATGGCACCAATAATTTACAAGATACCAGCTGCCATACGAGCAATTAAAAGCCTACTATTGTAATACCTATCTCTCACATTTTTATTTAGATTTTGTTCGTCATATTCTCGTTATCTAATGTAAATACTTACATGGGGGGTAGATTCTGTGTTTTCTTCTACTATACTTTAACATTTTCATCATTATTTTGGCCAAAAAACTCTAAATTCATTCTCAGATCCGTATAAATCCCTTATTACATTTTTATATGGGTGGAAAGAGCAGATTTTTCTAGTCTCAGGAGTATAAATGATGCTATATTTATTTAAACTTTTAAGGACAAATGCAAAAAATAAACAGACCTGACAAGGGTACTCACATAACGCAATGTTTTCCATGTAAAATCGTAAGGTTTTACTTGGAATTTACATAGGACCTCTGAATTTGATGTAAGGCTGTACTGGCCGCTAACTATAGTTTTGTAATTTAATTTTGGAATAGATCCGAATGACATCGAGAGCATCCTTGAAAAAGACAGTCTGCCCTTGGGGACAGCCGGAGAAAGATCTCGGAGAGTAACCGTTTAATCAGTTCCATTTTACGTCATTTACGATATTACGTCACGTCATTTACGGTTTAGCGAGTTCTCTATAAGACTTCCTAAAGAATGACCTGACAGGCTAAAAAAAATTACTTAATTTACATAAGTTTTGTCATTGTTTTGATATTTTTATCTTAATTATTATTTTAGACATTTTGTTTTTCTATGAATTTAAATAATTATGTAATTTTATTTTTTGAATTTTCACGTTTATTTTTAATTATAACGTACTTGTACGCGCAACGCTAAATCTAGCGCTTGTATAAAACCGCTATCATCTAACATTGTACCTAGATTTACAAGGAATAAATGAATATGAATATGAAAAATGCTTAAAATTAAAATAAAATATAAATTTTTACCAAAATTTAAACACATCTCTTTTTGCGTCGTAGGTTAATAACTGGAATAGCTAACCACTCCAGTTAAACCAGCTCTCTATTAAAAACAACCGCGTCCGAATCGGTCCATCTGTGAAACTAAAATTCCGGCAGAAAAACACAGATGCGTTAAACTAATAACACTTCTTTTCTCTGTCCATCCAAAGGTTGTCTGGAAGAGATCGCTTTTAGCGATAAGACCGCCACTTGTATTTCGGCGTGTCTTATTATTTGTTTTTTATATTGTTTTTTTTTTAATTCAAGATGCACAATAAAGTGTGAAACGCACGCCCGCCCGCGGCCCTACTATCTATCCCACGCCTCAAAAATAAAGGTTAATGTCCAAATTCGCGTGTCCATTCTCTTGATGGATATGTATGATGGATGGAGGAAATGAGGAATCCATCATGAGCAGATGAACTAATTAAACCACCCCCAGGGTAAGGGCTCACTTGCTGGATTGTATGTTTTTTGTCTATTGTTAGCACGTGGATATTTTTTGTGTTAATCTAGTTTGGATCACGACAAAAAAATATTGTACCTTATTTCAAGAAATAATGTGAGATCCATAATAATATTATAATTCGGAAATAACTTGCTTTTTACGTTTTCGCGATTAAACGCCTGGACCGCTTTCGCTTCACTGCTACTCAGTTTTTATAACTTTTGCAGTTGCCAACGTCTACCATGCTTGTACATATCGTGTTCATCATCATCATCATCAGCCCACATTAGTCCACTGCTGGACATAGGCCTCTCCCAATACGCGCCACTGAGCCCGGTCTTCGGCTCTTCTCATCCAGTTTCTGCCCGCCACTTTTCTTATGTCATCGCTCCACCTAGCCGGGGGGCGCCCCACACTACGTTTTCCGAGACGCGGTCTCCACTCAAGAACTCGTTTACCCCAACGGTTGTCGGTTCTCCGGCATATATGGCCAGTCCACTGCCACTTCAGTTTGCTAATCCGCTGAGCTATGTCGGTAACCTTGGTTCTCTGTCGGATAACCTCGTTACGGATTTTATCCTTCAGAGAAACTCCAAGCATAGCCCGTTCCATAGCTCGCTGCGCAACCTTAAATTGGTGGACTAGTCCTACCGTGAGCGTCCACGTCTCAGCACCGTAGGTCATTACGGGTAGGACGCACTGATTAAACACTTTAGATTTCAGGCATTGTGGTATAGGTGACGAGAAGATTCGACCTAATTTCCCAAATGCTGCCCAACCCAACTGAATCCTCCTCTTGGCCTCCTTCTCGAAGTTGTGTCTACCCAATTGCACTATCTGGCCGAGGTATACGTAGTCTTGAACTACTTCGAGTGGATGACCTTGTACGACAACTGGTTCCGGATGTACATATATGAACATTAAACATAACCTTGGTTTTGTCCAAGTTCATCCGTAAACCAATTCGTTGAGAGGAGTCAGCTAGGTCGTCCAGCATGCTCTGCAGCTCCTGCAGCGACTCCGCCATCAGGACTATGTCGTCTGCAAATGGCAAGTGTGAGATATGCTCGCCATTTATGTTAATGCCCATGTTTTTCCAGTCCAGCGTCTTAAACAAATCCTCCAGTGCATTAGTGAACAGTTTCGGGGATATGACATCCCCCTGTCGCACTCCTCTACGCAACTGGATGGGATTAGATTGCTGGTCTTGTACCTGGACACTCATGGTGGCTGATTCGTAGAGACATCTCAGCACGTCGATGTAACGACAGTCTACTTGGCATCGCTGCAGAGATTCCAGAACAGCCCAGGTTTCAACGGAGTCAAAGGCCTTCTCGTAGTCCACAAATGCTAGGCACAAGGGCTGATTATACTCCTCAGACTTCTGTATAATCTGCCGCACTGTGTGGATGTGGTCTACGGTACTGTAGCCGCTTCGAAACCCGGCCTGTTCAGGGGGCTGAAATTCGTCGAATCTTCTAGCCAGACGATTTGTGATGACCCTTGAGAACAACTTATAGACGTGGCTCAGGAGTGAAATGGGCCTGTAGTTTTTCAATAGTGTTTTGTCACCTTTTTTAAAGAAAAGGACAACAATACTCCTGTTCCACGCCTCCGGAGTTCTCCCACGGTGAATGACAGAGTTAAAAAGCTTCTGTAGTTCCCTTAACACTGGAACTCCTCCTGCTCTCAGAAGCTCAGACGTGATTCCGTCATCACCGGGGGCTTTTCCATTTTTAAGTTGCCTTAGAGCCATTCCCACTTCTTCTACGCTGACATCCGGCAACTCGTCTGTGAAGTGGCGCGTAAGCGTAGCTCTGGAGTCGTAAGTGTCGGGTTCTGGGCGAGGAGCATGAGAGTGATACAATTGGCTGTAGAAATCTTCAATTTCAGAGAGAATCCGCGGCTTAGACAAAACGGTGAGGCCACTCGAAGTTTTAAGCTTTGTTAGGTGGCTCCTTCCAAGCTGCTGGCTGAACACTTTAGACCCTCGAATCTGCTCAATCGCTTTCTCGATCTGGCGTGTGCTGGAGCACCGAAGGTCACGTCTAACCAGCCTAGCAATTTGTTTGTTGAGAGCCAATCGCTGTGCTGAAGTAGCCTCTGCGTCTTCCTGTTGTTTTGTCATCAGCCGCAAAGTCTCATCTGAAATATCAGATTTCCTGCCCTTACGCCTCAAAGTGCAGAGTTTTTCACCTTCTTCCCTCACGACTTTTAGTATGCTTTGAAGTTCCTCGTTTACGTCTTCTGTGGTTTCCACGGCAGCGAAATGATCTTCCAGTTTCTCCTGGAAGGCTTCAGATCCAGCACTGATTTGGAGCAGGTTAGGTCGGAGCGTGGACTTCATCATGCGGCGTCTCTCCAGCTGGACATCGATATTTAGGATGCCTCGGACCATTCTGTGATCGCTTCCGGTATTAAACCTATTGACCACTGAAACATCCCTAAATATGTGTCTTTTGTCCGTCATGATAAAGTCGATCTCGTTTTTGGTTGCTGCGTCTGGGCTTCGCCACGTCCACTTTTTGTGGGGCTTCTTCTTGTAGAACGAGTTCATTAAGAAAAGCCCCTTCTGTTCTAGAAAGTTGACGAGCATTTGCCCCCTGTCGTTCCTACTTCCGACACCGTGCGCTCCTAGTCTCAATTCGCTGCAAGTCTGTACTCCCACTCTAGCGTTGAAGTCCCCCATGATAACGTTGAAGTGAGCCTTGGTGGTGTTATGAAGAGCTTTGGATATATCTTCGTACATCTCCTCTACCTCTTCAGTCGGATGTGTCCCGGTAGGTGCGTAAACCTGTATAACTTTCAGACTATATCGTTTGGATATTCTAAGTATCAGGTACGCAACCCTGTTCGAGACACTAGATATTTCTTCAACGTTACCGGCTAGGACTTTATTAACGAGGAACCCCACGCCACCTTGGGAAAGTTGATCTCCTTCTCGGAAATACATAAGATGGCCCGAGTCCAGAGTTACGGTGTCCTCCCCCTCTCTTCGGACTTCACATAACCCGAGTATATCCCATCTTATGTTCTTCAATTCCGCCTCTAATTGTGCCAAGTGCTCGTCGAGTCGCAGTGTCCTTCCGTTGTACGTCGCCAAGGTCAGTTGTTTTTGTTTTTGGTAGCCTACCGTAGCCCGGGGATTCCTAGCACCCCCTGCCCCGCCGTTACCATGACCGCCACCTTGGCCAGGAATAGCGGGGCGGCCGGGAACTGGGGGCCGTTGTGTTGTTGTATTTGTCATTTTGGGTTTGCCCATAATCGCCACGCTGGGCATGCGGGTTGGCGATCGCAGGACACAGTTTGTCGCGCCGCTGACGCTGCTGCCCGTCAGCGGCCAGGAGATTTAATTGTGCCAGTTTAGGGAGGGCTATACCGCCACCAACCGGTCGCCAGAGCCTCGTCCGCTAGTCGGCAGGATGCACCACGTGCAGGTGAGGTTGACTATTGGGGCATTAGGATGTTGGGCTGCCCCCTTGCATCCCTATCGTGTTCATAGTTCCAAATAAATAATTTATGAATTTGTTTTTTTTTTAATTTTGGATAATATTTGGTGTACAAAGTAGGTTGGATAGTGGATGTAAGTATTTCTTACTCTGGGAGACATGGCCTAGTAAACATTTAAATTAGTAGGTCAGGTAGTATAGTTTTATCATTAATTAATTAAGATAAGATAAGATAACTCTTTATTGTACACCAAAGTAAAATACAGAACATAATTTTTACAAATAGATTTAGTACAATGGGCGGTCTTATCGCTAAAAACGATCTCTTCCAGACAACCTTAGTATGGACAGGATTATAACATATCACATGACGGTGGTGCATCTATATACAATTAAAAACATACCTACATACTATAAACCTAAAATACTAATAATAACACAAATTTAGTTACAATAAAATAAGCAACTATAAAAATGAATTAACAAGCAGTTACAACTTCAACGCAGGGACAGATAATGGGTGCGTACTTTTATTTTAAAATTACTAATAGACTTAATTAATTAATCATTAGTTTAGTGATAATCAGATCTCAATCTTTACATTAGATACTTATAACAAAACCTTGGCAAAAGCTTTAAATCACAACCACTTTAAATCTATTCAGCCATATAAACCTCCTTACTAACCAGCGACACACAGAATTAAAAAGTTTTGTCAACTATTAATAAATCTGGCTGAAAAGAATTATTATTTTAAAAATAGAAGCGGAAAAAAGTTGAACAGTTTTGAGCTGTCAAAATGACAGCGACGGCGCCGGGAATCCGATCCGGTGGAGACGTCGGGCCTACGTTTGGATAAATAAAGAAAACAAAACAAATCATCAGTTGATTTGGAATGGTAGGGTCGTAATTTGGAGAAAAGATAGGCTAGCGTTTATTTAAATCATTAAGGATCTGTGAATATATTTTCTACAATTAATAAAAAAGTCCTAAACACAGAGAAATTTAGACTTTTTCAACTTTATCAGTACAGTTCAGTTTAACAGGATGAGATCCACCCCTTTACGACCGGGTTCCATAAACTATTTTTACCATCAAGGACACGTTTCTTTTTGAAAAATTGACAAAATTGTATTCACGTTTGACACTTTCAAATGAAAACATACCTAATCGTCCTTGGCGGACAATATTGTAACTTAATTATTTATGCTCTAAATTTGAATCTTTCCATGTTCTATGTTAACAATGATAAGTCAGAATAAGATAAGCATAATCGACCATCCTCATTCCAAAGAGGTTTATCTCTGTCCCCACATTAACCAACAGACGTCATACAAAGTCATCCACTAGGCTCATTAGCTAGCGATACGTCCGTTAATTTGTTTGAGTTGCAATTATCATGTCCACCTTCGACGCACAACACTACAGAGCTTTATAAAAGTAAAAAAAAAACAAGCGTTCGATTTTGACAGGCGCTCACCGATCCTTTTAAAAAGTTACCAATCATGCTCTACCTCTTTGCTCTATTCGGTTGAAATAAGGTTTGAATTATGTGATTTGAAATTGGAACAGTGAATAAATTAATGTTGTCGGCCAGTAATAATCGCCTATAAAGTAATACAAACAGTATAATCCATTGTTGCATGACATTACGATAAATATGTTTCGAGATGATGACGGGGTTACGAAACTAAAACCCTTAACAGCATCGTTTATCGAAACTAAAAAGGCACCTACATCTTATTAGAATAATAAATGAACTGTACTAAAATTGCAACATAATTTGAAATTCATTTACGTAAACGACCATGAAACAAAAAAATAATTGACACGTCTCCCTTTTTGGTAATTCCAACAAGAAATACTCATTTTTGCAGTCACTTGAACCGTTTTAGTATTCAATTACTAATATTTCCTTTCGAGTCTAGAATTATGGTCTTAAACTTGTTTACGGTCGGCCACTATAATTTATTCAAACATGTATTTCCTTTAAGAAACAATATTCCGGACGTATACCTAATTGATTCTCGGTCTACAAATGGAAATAAAGAAAGAAAACATAACGAGGAAATCACCATAATAAAACAACTAATTAAATTGACATCAAGTAATGGTGTTCAAGTATTAATTTATACCATATAAAATGGCGATGATTGAGTGATTAAATAAATTAAAACATGCTTAGGACGGCAGGGGGCGATGTATGGGTCTTTTATATATATTATTCATTACCATCAACATTTATTTGCTGGCTTAGGTCTTTGGAATCTCCTTGCTATTTCCGTGATGTTGAGAAGCTGAATAGCCTCATTTTCCGCTTCATCACTGGTGTTGAATTAGGAAAAAACTCCCAATTGACCACACGTGGTAAAATAGGAAATTTTTTGTTCCAATTGACCACCGGTGGTGAGATTTGGTGGTCAGGTGGTCCTTAGTGAACGTTCGCATGGTGATGAAGTCCATAAGTTACTACATATTTTTGATAGTTTAGTTGACGATCTCTAGTTAAAATTAATATTAACACGTGAAAAAAATGTCTTTTCTTTAACTAGAGATAACAAAAGTGATAAGTGTGATAAGAAAATGCGACACGTTCTTAGATTATAATGCGTACCTAAAACAAGATTTGAGCATTATGAAATTACTTATTAATTTATATTTACTACTCATTAGCTCTATTGTAATTATATTACTAAGAATAAATAAATAATAAATAAATAAATATTGCTGGACATTTCACACAGTGCTATCTAGCCCCAAACTAAGCAGAGCTTGTACATACGGCTACATAACAAGCTATACATTTCCAGTCTATGCTGACCTCTCATTGTACGGAAAACCTACACAATGCGGGGTCAGCTTGCTTATACTGTAAATGTATAGCTTGAGGTGTAGCCGTGTGTACCTACTATGGGAACTAGATAACTGATATAATACTTATACACGTTTTTTTTTTCAATACATAACATCCAGACCCGGAACAAATATCTGTAGATCATACACACATTTGTTCCGCGGCGGGAATCGAACCCGGTACCTTCTGCATCTCAGCCGGCTATTCACACAGGGCTTCGATGGATGTTTTATAATACTAAACAAAAACATTCTAATAAGAGAATAAGCGTAAAACAAAAAAAAAAGATACAAAAAGTGTATCTATAAATAGCTTACGCCAGCGGCTTTGCACGCGTGTTTGTCAACAAAAAGTAATCTATGTGTTAAACCAGGATATAATCTACGTACTTACCAAATTTCATCTAAATCAGTTCAGCCGTTACGACATAATTGAGTAACAAACAAACATCCAAACTTTCGCATTTATAATATTAGTGTGATTCGGACTAGGTATTTAAAATCGAATTTAAATATGATTTTGATAACAATTCAGAGAATAGCATCATTATGAACACAAGAAGCATTATAGTTAGACTAAACTCGTGTAATCTCTCCAAATCCCAACTAACCCTAAACACTATAGGAATTATAAGATTAGCATAGAAAAGAGAGTGTGGGAAAGATCCTAAGAGTATAGTTGCATTACTGCTTATCAGATCATAGCGCAAATTTACAATAGTGTATTAGAGTTGGTACAGTCAGCGTCGCTAACTGGTAACCCCAAGCATGTTTAAAGATTGAAATAAAAGCTTGTCAAGAATGATTTCCAAAAAGTTTTTATTTTACCATCACATCACACTAAATACGAAAGTTTGGATATTTGTTTATTTATTTGTTTGTTTGTTACTCAATTATGTCGTAACGGCTGAACCGAATTCGATGAAATTTTGTATGTACGTAGACTGTGGCCTGGATTAACACATAGGCCACTTTTATCCCATAAATCAGGTCCCATGGGATAAAAAATGGGATGTCAAGTTGCAACAGCGTATTTAGCTTTACCTACACATTTAGTAGTGTAACGTGTCGTCGCGGGCAACAGCTAGTATTAATAAACAAACTTTTAGGAAATCATTCTTCTACAAGTTTTTATTTCAATTTTTAAACATGCAGGGGGTTAGCAGTTAGCGACGCTGTCTGTTCATGCCGTAAATTTAGAAAATTCTCTCATTAGCTATTTAGTCATTTAGGGTCTGTATTTATAATTAGCTTTGAAATACTTTTTTTGCTGTGTCACGCCTTACCTCCTTTTAGCACGACCAGGATGACTGGTAGATAATGCTATTAGCATTAAGTCCTAACACTATTCTGTTTTGTGTGAAAGTAAGTTTTATAAATAGAAACATCTGTTATTGAAAGTGTAATTGTGATAATAATGTCTTGACATCAATGTTAATTTTTTTATGAGATACTAAATTTATATTCATTCTTTAAAGGAATTCAAGGATTATGTAGATACAATGTTTTAACAAAAAATATAAAACCAGTAGTATAAAATATCATTACTTTATAGGGCGTCACACAGGGTAAAGATGCTATAATATTTCATATTAACATAAAAAATCGCTCGCCATACCTACAATCCAATGGACCATCACACACGGCGAAGATAATATATATTTTCATTTTACATTGGTGAGCGATATTTATTTTAACATAAAATATGAGTCACTGGAGAATTAGTTAGGTCCCCGTGCTCCTGGGACCTTTATTTATTATTTTTTATTAAAAAACAAATAACAAAACACGCGGAAATACAAATGGCGGTTATATCACTAAAAGCTATCTCTTTCAGACAACCTTGGGATGAACTGCCTGAATACTCATGTGGATAATATTGCTTCTGTGGGATTCAAGTGCCATGTTCAAGTTTCTGTTGCGAAATTGTAAAGATTTTAAAGCCAAAACTAAAATATTGCTCTCTAACTCGATTGTGCGTAGTGGTTTGGAGTATGGAAGCGTGGCGTAGAGCACTTTCTATGAAATTCATAAAAACCGTTTGGAAAGCATACAGAAACGCTTCCTATGGCATCTCACATATTCCTGTCCTAGAAAAGTACTTTTGAGCTACGAGGATAGGTTGAAACATATTGGGATCTCCACACTTGCGGACCGAAGACGCCGTGTTTCTGCTTAAGTTATTGAATGGTATGTTTGATGCACCTGATTTGCGTCCATATATTTTTCTGTTCCTTGCAAACTACCCAGAGCGTCAAGGTTTAACTTGTTTAAATTGGAGGGATCAAAGTCAAATCCGGCACCATATTGCTTTCATTATTTTTGCATCACCATGCTCCATTGACTAGAATCGTTAGACAGTATAATATACTATCTAAAACTGACTAGTTGGACATATTCGCTTGCAATGTGAGAAAGCTAAAAGCCCATTTTAAATGTAATAAATTATACTCTAAACTTTGAAACATTGACTTTTATTATAATATAAATTGTAAATTTAATTAATTCTAATTATTATTTTAGCTTATAAGGATTATGATTTTATAATTCGTTTTCGTGTCTTTTATTTATTTGAGTGTATTTTGTGTTAATGTATACTATGTTATGGGTATGACAATATATATTTTATGTATTATAATATTAATATTTATGTAATTTTATGATTATATTATACATTATAATTATGCATTTTATTTTATATTATCTATATTTTTTATAAATATACGTGTACTATATCGGATTTACGCCGCCGTCCTTATTTTGTTCACATAGATCCTGTCCATCCAAAGGTTGCCTGGAAGAGATCGCTTTTAGCGATAAGGCCGCCCATTGTACCTATTATTCAAGAGTGTATTTTCTTATAAATGTTTGTATTTAAATGGTGTGCAATAAAGGAATTATCTATCTATCTATGTTGGTATTCAAATAAATAAAAATAAATAAAACTGGACTTTAGTGTTCAGACTGCGTGTTTCCTACCTTCAGTGTTCTTCAGTGACTCTTAAAGTATTAATTTTATAACTTTATAGTAAACTTAAGCACTAAACCAAAATTGTTGTTTTAGTTTATACCTAGTACCTTATACCGATCTTGGATCGTACACAGAAAAGTGACAGAAAACAGCATGCCTACCTATTTAAGGAAATCATGGTCTGCCTTCCTGTTGCAATACCCTGCCAGGGTTCATATGTGAAACTATCTACCTACTACTTGTAACATCTTGGTCACATGTGAAGCATGTGAAAATATTGTAATATTTATAATAGATAAATTAATCAAACACACACACACACACACACAACTACTTAACTCCATTATCCAGTCGAGTGTTACAATTTATAACAGCCCCTACTGATGCAAATGTTGTTAGTTTTTTATGGAGAATAGTCAAGCGCTTGACGAAATTATAGTTTTAAATTATACTTAGATCCTTTTTTTACTAATTGATAAAACAATAAATATTTATGTATCAGCTTTTTTAATATTTTGTCTAAAAACAAAATTTACTAGTGGTTCGCCGGTGTACTCCGACTACAACAAGAAAATATTATTTGTAATCTTTGACAACCAAAATAGTGCCACGAAATAAATAACCAACTTACTTGACCTTTTATCCAAATTACAGGTACCTAACGGGAGTTCACGTTATGTGGTTATTTTTTTTTTTTGGGACAAATTGCAGTAATTCTGGATTTCTGACTTTTGCCTATATTTGTGTCACTAAAGCTACACGCATACCAAATTACAGCACTGTGGGGTCACCGGTGTACGCTGTGAATTTTGTTAAAGTTCAGTTTTAAGGCTAATAACTCGAAAACTATAAGGACGTTACTAAAAATAAAAACGGAGTCTGAATGTAGGTACTACGAGGCATGCCTTTTAAGTTTTGTCGTTTGAAGAAAAAAACACATCTAGAACCTTATAGTACTTTTTATTGTTTTTCAAAGTATTCACAACGTAGCTTAAAACACTTTTCCATTCGCTCAAACCAGTTATTATAACATTTATTCCACTCTAAAGTGGGGTGTTCAAAATGGCTGTCTTGAAAGCGTCGACTGCTTCTTCACCGGACTGGAACCTTTGACCACGAAGACTTTTCTTAATTTTAGGAAAAGTAAAGAAATCGTTAGGGCTTAGGTCAGGACTGTATGGAGGATGGTCAAGAATTTCTACTTTTTCCTGCTTCAAATACTCAATCGTTTGACGAGCGCTGTGTGAGCTTGCGTTGTCGTGGTGCAGGATGATGCGTCGCTTTGAGTTAGATTTTCGAAGTTCGGCGATGACTTGTGGTAAACAAACTGTAGTATACCACTCTGCGTTAACCGTTCTACGATCTTCAAGTGCAATAGTCGCAACATGGCCGGTTTTTCCAACGAACGTGGCCACCATCTTCTTTGAAGTGCTTCGAGAACGAACAACTTTAGTCGGCTTTGGCTCGTCTTGAAAGACCCAGATTGTAGATTGTTGTTTGGAATCAGGATCGTAGGCATAGATCCAAGATTCGTCACAACTTATGATGTCGTAGACGTGATTTGACTCCCCTCGGTTGAACCTTTGCAGAGTTTCTTACACCATCTGACGCGGGCCGCCTTGTGATCGTCGGAAAGCAGATGCGGTATCCAACGGCAAACTAGCTTTCTCACACCAAGCGCTTCATGCAAGATCTTCTGAATGGTTGTCCCTGAGATGCCTAATAGAGCCTCTATCTCTCGATACGTCACATGACGATCTTCGAGAATTAGTTGTCTCACAGCAATGATGTTATCTTCAGTGAAGGCGGATTTTGGGCGTCCTTCGCGAAATCTGTCACTAACACTAGTATGTCCACGCTGGAATTCTAAATACCAGCGTTCGACAGTCCGCTGACATGGGGCTACATCACTGAACACAGATGTTAGCTTTTCTAAACACTGAAGCCGTGTCAGGCCTCTTCTAAAGTTGTAGAAAATTATTGCACGAACATTTTCCTTAGAAAGATTCATTTTCGTACGTGACCTGACAGATTCAAATCGAAACTGTGACTAAACAATAGCATTAATCCTAATACTTTCAACTGTTTTGAGATTCAAAATGTAAACACATTCGAATATAGAACAGTTCCAAATTCAAAATTGCCGGAAAATATGGAAACGACAGAACTTAAAAGGCATGCCTCGTACTAATGAAGTCTTTTCATTTGATGTCCATCTTGACCTAATAGTTTCATTTTCATTTTTCTTAGCCCTCTTGAACCCCAATATCTCAACAAACCCCCCCCCCCCCCACATTTTTAGCCCATTTAGTCACACCAAAACTATGCCATCACTACCTACCTATGTATCAAATTTCACGAAGATAGGATCGAAAGTTATCCTCGGACAAACAAACATACATACATACAACGCCGATTTACCCAAGTTGATTTAGAGATCTCGCTTCGCTCGATCTATAAGCTTAAGAATGTATATAATATAATTAGTAGTTTTTTTGGAGATGTATTTTTTATGTTTTGATAAATTTTCACTAATAATGTGACAAGTTTAGTGAAAAGAGTAATCTCGTCTGAATTAATGCCTTAGCCTTGTTTAACCCCTCTAGTAGGTATTTATTTTTACCCGACATTATTTTTTATCGCGCGATTATCAGAGTGCAAATTACAAAATATTGACCGTAGGTCTAGCACATTGAGCGTAACTAGCAGTTGATATCTAGTACCCACATAACTAAGAAACATACCTGCATTAATCTAGCATTCAACAAGCTAACATTTTTAGCTCTATCTGTTTGTTTGGTATGCGTGGTTTATTTCACAAGATTTTAATTTGCCGCTTCTATTGAACTAATATTTACTGACCTGGGCCCGTAGCCAAATTACATTTGCCACGAATCTATTCGATTTCTACATACATTTGTTGTCGCTGAATGACGTAGTATTTCTATAGCATGTGTCAAATCCCATACATTTTCGGACTTATCGACTAGCGTCATCGCTAATCGACTGTAACTTGGCTAAGCCCTGTGGGCCCGTAGCCAAATTAGATTCGCTACGAATGTATTCGATTTCTACATACATTTGTTGTCGCTGTATCACGTGGTATTTCCATAGCATGTTTCAAATCCCATACATTTTCGGACTTATCGACTAGCGTCATCCCTAATCGACTGTAACTTGGCTAAGCCCTCTGATAAGTTTATCACACTGTACATTATAAAGGTAGTTAGAGATGGAAAGGAGGCAGCGGAATTAGACACATAAACTAGGTTCGATTTGAGAGGTGTCAAAATACAATCAACGAACAGCAAAACCAAATGTTACAACATTGGAATATCGTCCTGTCGAATAACTAGTTTAGGATTAACTAGTTATTTTAAGCGTATTTTTAACTAAAGTGAAACTTGGTGCACGTTATTTATACCCATTGTTATAACATAATAATTATCTTGTACTAAAAACGGGATATTTACTATGATTTGTGAGTTTTTATTAGTATCCCGATATTTCGACGCAGTTGCATGCGCCATGATTACGGATAAACTGAAGTCTGCGGGTGGGTGGTTATTGGCAGATATAACAATCTACCCTCTTTCTTAGTCTCTGGCTAGGAATGGATTCACTTATACTATTACTATATATCACCGGTTTCACTCTCGATCATAACTCGATTCCGACACACAACACTCACGGTATCAGGACCCGTAATTGGCATTCACTTCTTCGGTTCTTACACATTCTCACCACAGGATTCCAGGCTCCAGATAGTTGAAAACCATCTTCACGATTAAATTCTTGTGTTTGGTAATCTCAATTAGGATACTCAAAAACTTATAAATCATAGTAAATATCCTGTTTTAGTATAAATAGTGTCATTAACCATGATAGTTTCAAAAGTTATAATTATCTGCATTGTGTGGTTGATTTTTAGTGTAAACGTTCATACAAAGTTAACACGGCATGCAAAATGATGGACGATCTGACCTATTAGATTTCCCTTGGTATATATGTAGTGTTTTAGGCTATTCAGTTCCAGCTAAAACTAAAATTTAGCTATCTGACAGTTTTCACTAATTTACAACACTACTGGTAGCTAGAGACGGAAACGTGGACATCATAATACCACAATTAGGCATTGAGATAGTATATACATTAACATCATTACAATTAGTTGTCAATCTCCTTTTTAGCCGCGTTTTGATCAGCTTAACACTATATTATCCTGGGTTGAAATTTTTATTTCATTCAAATATACATTTCTAGAGTAATCTGTCTATTCCCGACTCTAAAAAAGCATTTTATGATAAATTTGCTCGTAAAGGGTCTCTTATTTCACCAATTTCAATATCGTAATGTATGTCATTGCCTTGTGCGTTATTGTAATGTAAAACGCACGAGTTTCTCTTTAAAAAGGTAAAACGTACGGTTTATCAACATGCTCCGTCTAAAACGAACGGTACTTTTTTAAGTCTTAGCAAAGAGTTTTTATGTCAGAAAAGTGGTCAACATTTTATGAATAAAATTAACTTTGGGAGATAAAATATACTTATTAAATACTTATAAAATTAATTAAAGTATCTGTAACAAAAACAAAAATAATATTAATTTACTTTATTAGTAATACTGGCTGTTTTTGTGCCTTTGCCTTAAAAAAAAGCGCTGATGCGCGCGCATCGCTAATTTGTGAACAAGTAAAAATTATTCCGCGCGCTTTTTCTTTCCGAGAAAGTCCGAGTTTTATTTATTTCCTCGCAAATGTATTATAAAACGTCGTATGACATTTGTGCGCTTTGATAATTACAGCTTCTGCTTTCTTGTAGCAATATCGCCTCGGCTGTAATTTTCAACTTACCGCACTAATTTCATAATGTACTATTACTTGTTACTGTTTATACAACCTTTCTTAAATTTATTCCATTGTATATTCCACGTACAAACATATTTTTCATAACGTCAATTATAAGACATTATTCATTAATTAGCGGGTAAAGAATTACCCCTAACGTACTTAGCATCGTATAGTTCAGTTCAGAACAAAAAATGTATTGAAAGATATGTAAAGGTAATAAACTTAGCGGTAAAGTTGTCAACTGTTGTTGAGTGCGGCTATTATCAGATTCATGAGGTTAAATTGTAAAATATCATCATCATCATTATCTACAGTCAGACTTCACAGTGATGTTAATTATGCTATGCATTGCACCATCACGATTCTGGAGCCAGTCTTATTTATGTCGTTATTGACCGCGCGGTCGAAGCGTCACAGATTCGAGATTAGCCAAAAATGCTTTTGTCTAGCTGTATGTCTGTCTGTTTTCGCCTACAGGTCGCATTTTTCAATCGATTTTGGCGAAAATTGGCACACATTTCTAAATTTATTTAATTTTTTTAGGAAGTTTACTGTATCGTTATTTATTGACGGATTTCAATCAAATTTGAGCTCACACTAAAAGGACTTCATTCTACACAAGATGTTGCGAAAAATATTTCAAAATGGGAGAGTGGAGAGGGGAAATTTGATATAACGTTATATACGGACGGATTTAAATTTTTGAAATATTTTCGGAAAATTTATACCTACCTATGTATACCAATCAGACTACGCAGTCCGCTCCGCCTTCACGAGACAAACACCAGATTCGACCTCCTAGGATAAGGGAATGCGAATAATCGCTAAAACTTATACCAATGTTTTGCTCAAAAGTCTACATAAGTACCTAAGCCTATTGGAAAATTCAAGCACCTGAAATTCGATTTAAAATTAAACTTTTTTCGTTAATTTTGTTGCTCAAATTACTTTTTATATTTGAGGCGCGACGCGAGGTCTACTATTCTCACAGAACCACTAGTTTTAATCGATTAATGGACGAGCCATCGTCTAATGTGTGTATTTGTAATCGTATCGATACTTGATACTTTCAATTTGTTTAACATTAAAATTAACATTAGCTTCTCTAATTCTTCTCGTAATATAAGGAACTGTTTATTTTGTTATGGTTTATGAAGGAGGGCGTTGATGCCTGCGACACAGTATTTTTACTCCTGCGGGTATCACCGTTCCCATTTTGTTTCTGTACACGGTTTTATGTACCAAATAAAAATATATTGATTGATTGATTGAATGACCTACAGAAACTGCTATTTATAAAAATCAGCATTGTTTTTCTATATAGGTATTAATGTAAAGATAAAACTTTGTAGCCCTTTTTAAACTTATTGCGCGCACGAAGGAGTGAGATTTGGCATAGTTAAAGATAATTTGTAGAAAAAATGTCGAATGCAAAAAATGAGAAAAAAAATATTACGGACGAGTTTCAACCTCCGTGCACTGGCAACTAGTTTTAAGTAATAACGCTGATAATTAATCGTTTTACTTCAATAAATCAGTTGTAATCAAGCACTCGTTAGGTTCATTTCAATACCCCTAACAAATGATAATATTGGCGATAATATTTAATAAATATTGGTTTCTGATTGCTTTCTATATTTCTTATGCTATATTTTCGCCTGAGGCAACATTATTATTTTATGTACTTACATCTAAATAAGTTACATTTTGACATTAATTTAGAGTGCCAACGAACAAAATGGACCTTTAACTTACCTATGTAAGCTAATTGTATTAACAATATGTTCTCCAATATAAATTGTATTCCATTTGACGTACTTCTGTGCGAGATTTTTTATAATAACCATTTTTATTTGTATACTAGTTGACCCACCGAACTTTATACCGCCTTGACATGCATATGGCACGGACTGCCAATGTAGAATTGTGCTAGCTGCATTTATGTATGAGAAAATGAATTTTCTTCATAATTTTTTTTACATGATTTTTCTGATATTTTAATAGTTCGTCTGCTATTCGGGGCGAAGAGAAATCCAACAAATCAAAAACCATGAAAATCGGTCCAGCCGTTCTCGAGATATAAAGTGTTCGAACAAACCCGACTTTGTTTTATATTTAAGATTATTGTAACGGGCTCACAAGATTTACCTGAATTTAACAGCACCTTGTCAAATTGAACACTTGTAGATAGAATTGTGGAAAATGGATTAAATAACACAATAAGTTTGATTACGAATATAATTTTATTAACAATTTTAATTTAATGACTGTAATGTAAGTCGATATCATATTTACAATTTGCAGTTTTGTTTATAATACATTTTTACAAGTCTCTGATGAGGCTATCGCTAATCTAACTCTGTTAATCTAATCTACATAATATAAAATTTACAAAATTAAATAATGAGAATGTCTTATAAGCCCATATTGATTAATACAAAGCTCACTGTGCGTGTTTTAAAATCATGTAAAATAATGCTGCAGAGGGGATATAATGTCTAAAACAATATCTTTTTATATTAAAAATGAATTATGTTCAGATCAATCACAATAATTATATTAGGTAGGTCATGTTACAATTATAATTCAGTTCAATACTTTTAGGTTAAGATGGTGCTGTCCAAGCCTATTTTATATTAAAAGATGAACAAAATAACAAATTACTTTTAGCGCATTTTAATACTTAAACAGAAAGACAGTATAAAAAAATTTATAAATATTATGAACAGATGCAAAAGACCAAGACAAAGACAAAAGTTAATCGATTATTGAAGATGGACTTGACAATAAGATGTAATTGCGATGGCGTGCACGACATTGTTCTCACACGATTGCTAATATCGATGACAATCAAGAGGTTTATTAAGACACTTATCGTCATTTAAACCAAAGGATCCATTTAAACTGGCTGTATCTAATTATGTTTGCTCATATTATTGCTTTACTAATTGAAACAATGAGTACTTAGGATTTACGGTTCAAAGGTTCGGGATAACTTGCTAAACTTGCTAAACTTGATAAAACTTGCGATTTTTTTAATAATTACTAAAATCTTAGTTTACGGAAAATGTGTTAGAAAAACAGTGAAGAACTGATAATTAAACAAATGTTTAGGCCTAAAGACAAAAATGATAATAGCCCGTTGTACAGCATTCTTTTTTAATACTTACTTACTATGTGTAAGTCCTATGAGAATCGTTTTAGCAAATTAAGATAATGAATCAGCCTCAAAAGACTTGGCAAGGAACGGAGACTTCGGAGTCTATCATGTTCAGGTACAAACCCACAATCATAGCATTTATATCATCTACCTCATCAACATAATTATCTACATTATTTATAATACCTATAATATACAACTAAAAGCTGATATGATAAATAAAATCTATATTATTGGTAAAATAGGTAAGATCTATAAATATTTAGGCAGTAGGTAAATGCTTCCGTCGGAAAGCCTAGATGTCTCTCACTTAAGCAATATTACAGTGGTAGGTCCTAAATAAATTATCGTAAAAATCTGAGTAGAGGGGAGCATAAATTAAATTTTAAAATTAACCCTGTTATACCTGAAAAATCTAGTGATCTTTCGTTACATTTTCAAAAGGAAATCAGTCCGTGGAGTCCTACCGTCCGCTCCGCATTTGTCGCGGACGCGAACGCCTACCAACATATCTAATGTGTACATACCTGGCGAGACGCAGACATGCACTCGAACCACACGGTACACTTCAACGTTACGAGAACTCATCACCTCACGGAATCTGCTAAAACTACGATAATAGATAACTTTTCGTCTATATTGCATCGTTCGTCACTGGAAACGTCTCTAATTGCCATCACACTATTTACACTGTGAGTCTGTGCTACTCCTCGTCGACGTTGATCTCCGAGTCCACCGAGTCCTCGTCGTAGGTGGAGGAGGAGGCGAACCCGCGCCCGAGCAGCGCCGACCGGTTCTTGGCGGCGGCGGCGCGATCCCGCTGCCGCCGATTCTTGAACCAGTTGCCAACTTGCGTCGGCGTCAGCCCCGTCGCCGCCGCCAGCTCGCGCTTCTTCGTGGGATTCGGGTAGGGGTCCTGCAGGTACCACTCGCGCAGCAACGACCGCGTGCGCTCTTTGAAGCAGTGCGTCTTCTGCTCGCCGTCCCAGATGGTGCGCGGCAAGGGGAACTTCTTGCGCACGCGGTATTTGTCGACGGGCCCCAGCGGCCGACCGCGCAGCCTCTCAGCCTCCTGGTAGTGCGCCTCCAGCCACAGCGCCTGCAGCTTCGCGTGACTCGACCGCTGGAAGCGGTGCCGCTCGAGGATCGAGTATAGCTCGCGGTGCCGGCCCGCGTGGAACGCGACCACGGCTCGGGCGCGCAGCACGGCTTCGCATCTCTCGAGCTCCGCAACGTTCGGGTGCGCGACGGGCAGCGACCAGAGGAACCTCGCGAGGCGCTCCACGTCGCCGCTCTCCTCCAGGGTTTCACAGACAGTGGCGACTTGGGACGCGCTAAAGGAGAGCGTGGGCAGCGGCAGCAGAGGCGTCGGGGCGGCTAGCTCCAGGGCGCTGTGCGGTGCGGTGCCGGCGGAGGGTTCGCGTTCGGCGCAAGCAGCGGGCTCGGCAGCGCGGTCGGGAGCGGCGGGCCCGCAGCGCGCCTCCAGGATGCGCGCGTGCAGCGCCGCCGTCGTGGCCTCGTCCCAGGAGCCGCGCATCGGAGCGAGTGTGCGCGGCGGAGTCGCGCGCGGTATGAGCGTTCGGCGCCGGCGGCCGGGGGCGGGCTGGCTGCGCGCGCGGGATTGGCTATCGGTTACTTGGCGCGGGGCGCGCCGGCCAATCGCAAGAGCCGCCCGTTCGGGGGCCGGATGGCTCCGACCGCGTATCCGACGGGCGCGTTTAACGAGGGCCGAGGGGCGCGGCCCCCCCGCGCCGCCATGATCCGTCACGCACACCGCCCGCCCGCTCCCGCGCCGCGCGCCGCGATCCCTGCTCCGCCGTCGCTGCTGAGCCTCGATCGATTACCTGCAAACCCGCAATTAATAGCCTCCATACGGCCATCCGTGTGTATTATCCGCCCCGTGTTTGTATTACCTATCGTCGATCGCCGATAGATCATTATTCGACCTGTGATTGCACTTCGTCCTGTCGACATGCCACCAGCGCCAATGACTGATTGATTCATGAACAACAAACAGATTAAAAGAATATTACTAACCACTAGCAGAAGCAAGAATTCATACCCCAACAAGTAGGTAGAGGTCCTAGCTGTAAGTTGATAGAGACTCTAAGAATTTTTTCTCTGACGTATTTTTTCTCTTACGTAAGTAAATATACCTATTTAACCTAGTCATTATCATCTCCTATTATTCCGCCTACAAACATTTACAAAACGGCTTCGTAGTCTTCGTATAAAATATAATATTTGTCGGATCAAGACCGTTCCGTCGGCGTACACTCGAGCGAGATTTCAGCGTGAAAGCCTTTCGAGAGTATTAAGTTATTGAACGGCAAACCACACCCAAGCGACTGTAACGCTACACAGGTAGCCCCCGTGGGGGTTTGGGGGTGACCCCCTACACCCCCGGGGGGTCGGGGGGTCTCGCGTTACGGTGAACCATTACGTGTTGCGAGAAGGATATTATTACGACCAATATGGATTTATTTTGAGAGAATGTATGAGAGTGTAATTATATGCCTGATGTTTAGGGTAGATAGAGTTAGCTCTACATTCGGTGTAATTCTACGTTGCTACTAATGTGATTGTGATTTGTATAAAAAAGCGGATTAAACTATTTTTAGAATTTTGTTTTGTGAACTCTTTTGTAACTATTTGGACGACTAAGGCCCGTAAGATCAATAGCAGTTTAAACTCAAATTCTAAGCTTAAATCATGACTGACAAAGAAAAGTTTTAGTTAAAGTTAAGGCCCGTACGTAAGAAAGATAAAGCTATTATAATCTCCTAATCAAGTTTTGTTACGTAATGACCCGCGATATTACCGTTTTCGTATGGGTATTAAACATGAACAATTATTTTCTTCCCGATTAAAAAACAGTTATTTTGTATATAATCAAATAAGGTTGAGAACTTTTGTAAAACTAAAAAACGGCAGATCGTTTCCAAAAGTAAGTACCTTAGTGTGCTAAAGGTTTCATTTCATTGACATTAATTTCATCTTTTCTATAATGTTTATGTATTAAGTAATGTTAAATGAATGTTCATTCATTCAAGAAAATAGCAGTTAAATGAGAGAACCTCTTTTTTGAAACACCTTTTTTACAAAATTTAAAAAACTCCTACCACCTTTTATGCGTTGAAGGTTAAAAACCGGCATAGTTAAGAACCGCTTTAGTTAAATTAGCTTTCAATTAAATAATATGTTGAAGTCTTCAAATCCAGAGTAAACAAGAGTACCTACCTAGTAGAATTCCTTGTGAAAGGGTTCGCCCGGGGAAGTACTACCACCATACCTATTTCTGCCACCAAGCAGAATTGTTGTGTTTCGGGTTGAAGGTTGCCGGTGAAATTACAGACACATGAGGGATTACTTTGTTCTAAGCGATGGTTAGGTGGGGTAGTGGTCAATCGCTTGACTATACCCACCAATACAAAAAAATACGCATCTGAATCGCTCCGCTTAAGAACTATGATGACACAGACAGAGACATAGGCATGAAAATATAACACTCTTCTAATTGCGTAGGTGGTTAAAAACGGTAGGTATTCTTTCCAGTTTAAAAAGGCGTTATTTTCAATCTGTCGTGGTATACGTATTCGCACCCCGCAGAGGGATTGTGTTGTTTCAAGAGATTTGCCCGCAATTTGCATTTTTCCAGTCTGTTCGCAGCCGGCTTTCGATTTGATTACAGCATCCGTTCGTAATCCGCTGAAAAAGGTTATCCGCTTCTAAAAGGAAACAATAAAAACTGTGGCCTTTACAACTGTTTAACACAGTCCTTTCCATCGTAAGATGGGCTGGTAGAAATCGCTTTAAGCGATAAGTGAGCCTATTGTTTAATTCTATTGTTTTTAGTTGCTTGTCTATGTTCAGTACCTAATTTGAATTAGTTCTATTATTATTATTAATTCATTTATTTCGGAATAAGTCCAGAGGCACATTAGATTAGGTAGATATACAATAAATTTAAAGTTGTACCAAAATAAAATAACTAAAACACAGTATGATAAAATAATAATAATTAAAAATGGTCAAAATTAACTACTAAAAAAATGTCAAAAATGTAATAGAATTCCAATAAAATAATAATAAAAATGGGACTAATCTACAATAAAAATGACAATAAAAATTAAATAGATTAAAGAATTATAACAATTATAATAATTAAAATCCAATAAGTATCAATTAGGTTGTTGGGAGCCGTTGGGCGCTGGCCACATAAAATGATGAAGAATAAATAAAAATTCTGTATTGTACATATACCTAGGTACCGCACACTTAATTTGTTTATTACAACAACAAAATTAAAGAGGTTAAGCTCGGCTTGCAACAATCCCTAAACGTATTTAGCGACTAAGAATGTTTAAATTTGTCGTAGGTATTTGTATGATTTGACAACTCTTTTAAACATATTTAGGCACTAAATACGATTAGGCATCGTTGCGCAAGTCCCTATAACAAAATAGGATGGTTAACAGTGTAATTTCTTATTAAACTTAATTTTAAAATTTGCCTATCCTTCTCTATATTAACTTTAACTATGCCAAATCTCACAATCCTCCGTTTTCTCTTCAATAAGATACTTGAAGAGAAAACTTTGTATCAAAAATAATAAAAAATATATATATATAAATAATAAATAAATATAGCTGGACATTTCACACAGCGCTATCTAGGCCCAAACTAAGCAGAGCTTGTACTATGGGAATCAGATAACTGATTGAATACTTATATACTTTTTTATTTGTAAATACATACTTATAATACATAGAGAAACAACCAGACCCGGACTAAATATCTGTAGATCATACAAACATTTTTGTTCCGCGGCGGGAATCGAACCCGCTACCTCCTGCGTTTCAGCCGGCTATTCGCCCACTGCACCGCGGAGGTCGTCATATGTATAGATATCAAAACGAAAATCTTTTTATTCATTATAATCACAAGGTTCACTATGAAACGTCAATTTTACTGCCTGTTCCTTCGCGACCAAGCCAGGAAAGAAAGGCAAGAAACAAGGCTGGTTGTTCTTTTTAACCTTTTAGAATACCTAACAATAACGAAAATAAATTACGTCTAAATTCTCTTATTATCTTCTTACATATTAAGAAATAAGTGGAGAGTTTCAAGGATTATTTATATTATTATATTTAAATGAGGATCTCATCCGGGAGAGTTTGAGTGAAAAGTTAGTTAAGAAGTTCCTCGTGAACTGAGTCGTTAACTCTCCCGAAGAACTCGAAGCACAAGCTCTAAGATAAATATTGATACTTTACTTACTCAATTCATTAAGATAAAGTCCCAGAAACTTTATGAAAGACAAGCTTCCGCCTGTGGGTTCGCACGCGCGATAAAAGTACCTAGTCTATGTTTCAATCCATTTTTTTATATTAATCATTTAGACACACAAGCTGGCAAGGCCTCATGTTAAGCGGTCACCGTCGCCTATAAACTCCTGCAGGACTCGAGGTACTGCAGTCACGTTGCCTAAAACTTAATCCCTTATTTACACCTCTCTTGAAGGCTTTTTGAAGCCCACTGGGAAAGCCTCCGGAGGAAGGTAATTCCACATCTTGCAGGTGCGTGCCTCCTGCGTCTCAGATGGCTATTCGCCCCCTGCACCGCGGAGATTAATAAATAACATTAGTATGGATGTTTTGTACCTACCCTAAAAATAATGACGCAGGAGGTAGCGGGTTCGATTCCCGCCGCGGGACAAATGTTTGCATGATCTACAGATATTTGTTCCGGGTCTGGTTGTTTTTCTATGTATTATAAGTATGTATTTACAAAAAAAAAGTATATAAGTATTCTATCAGTTATCTGGTTACCATAGTACAAGCTCTGCTTAGTTTGGGGCTAGATAGCGCAGTGTGAAATGTCCAGCAATATTTTTTTATTCAGGTGTGTTCATAGACATAGAAAATTCACCACATAACACAGATAGTCTATCATCATATCAGCCATAGGACGTCCACCACCGATGAACATAGGCCTCACCATATATTACCAGAGCGACCGATCTTGTGCATCCTGCACCCATCGGCTCCCAGCATCCCTTATCAGGTCGGTCGTCTTTTCATCTAGTGGATCACTCTAGAACCTTTCTGCCAATTCTTCGAGCTATGTGCCCCGCCCACTGCCACTTCAGCTTGCTAATCCTCTTAACTATGTATGTAACTTTGGATCGTTTATGGATCTCCTCATTTCTGATTGGATCACGTAGAGCAAGCTTAACCTTCTCCTTAGCAAGCTCAGTGACCTTGCGCCTTCTTATGAGGCTCGTTTGTCATCACTGCTAACATACACTGATCAAAGACTTTCGTCTTCTGGCACTAAGGTATTTTGAATGAGAAAACGTCTCGTTCCCCGAACGCTACCCAGCGGAGTAGGATTCGTCGACTAACCTCTTTCTCGAAGTTGGACCATGCTCACTTGACTGATTGTCCTAGTCAGACGTACTCATCAACAACTTCGAGAATTGAGTTCCCAATTGATGCTGGGGTGGTGCCACATGGACATCCGACATGACTTTCGTCTTATCCGTAGAGGATCACGAAGAGAAACACCAGTGCTAGCCCTCTCCATAGCACTAACTATACTTATCAAACTCCTCTCTTCAAACCGCAACATTGTACAAAATTAAATGTACCAAAGTTAAGTGGCCCGACATCACCCAACCTCCCCCGGTGTGATATTCGTATCGTGTTCGAAGCCTTCTGTTCGGTAATACACCCCCTACCCCGTCGATCGATAGGGGGGAAGGGGGGAGGCTTTGTTTGGATGATATAAAATCTTCTGGGGGTGTGGTCTTGTCATCTAGTGATTGCTCCGTTGCTATTACTATGATTTATCTAAGGGAGGAATATCTGAAAGAGTATTTTTCTATTGTAGTTGAACATTTTTCGGTTTCTTTGTGACGGGTTTTATTAGAGCCGTGTACTGAGAATGACAATGAAGGATGAAAACATTGAAAATCTTTTAGGAAATTCGCTTTTCGGATTGATTAGACTTTAAAATCTTTTATTTTCACCGCTTTACTAATAAATAAGCGTTCGCAGCATAGCTTTCTATGAGCGATAAAAACGCCCATTGTGTATTTCATTTTTTAATTATTTTTAAGGGTTGTGTAGTCGAACTAGGAGACTACAATAGTTCAGCATTTTCTATCTGTCCGACCAGGTACAGCTAATACGTAGACTATTAATGCTGAATAATAAAAATGGTAGAATCAGATTTTTTCCCGGCAGAGGGTGTTGATGTCTTCAACATAGTTTCATAATTCTGCAAATGTCATCATTTTTCATATTTTTTGTAATCTAACTAATGTTTAGGTATGTTTCATACAAATATTTTTACTTGTATTTTTCATTTGTTTTTTATTTTTTTTTTCTACTCCGTACTGTCCCACTATATATAGGCAGGCCATTTTTCATTTAATCATAGGTCCTAACATCATTTGTGTTATAAATCTGATATCACCCCATAAATAAAAAGCGTGTTTTGACGTTTGACTTAAGTATCAACGGATCCATCATGCTTCTCAGTATAGTATAAATAAATAAATAATAAATATTACTAGACATTTCACACAGCGCTATCTAGCCCCAAACTAAGCAGAGTACTATGGAAACCAGATACCTAACTGATAGAGTACTTATATACTTTTTTTTTGTAAATACATACTTATAATATATAGAAAAACAACCAGACCCGGAACAAATATCTGTAGATCATGCAAACATTTGTTCCGCAGTGGGAATCGAAACCGCTACCTCCTGCGTCTCAGCCGGCTATTCGCCCACTGCGCCACGGAGATTGTCAAAAAGTATCGAGTCCAACACTCAGTTTACTAGGGACACTTCCGCTTGGTAGTGATCTGGAGCAGTTGAGCTATCTGTAGATTGTTTGCAAGTTTTGCAACGGTCTTTAGATGTTTTAACTGTTTCCTCGGTATATTATAGTCTTGTAAATAATTGTATATTATTTCTTTAAATGAATGTATTTAGAAATTAGATTAGATAATTCCTTACACCATTAAATACAAACATATAAAAGAAAATAAACTTTTAAATCATACGTATAATAGGTGGCCTTATTGCTAAAAGCGATCTCTTCCAGGCAACCTTTCGATGGACAGGATATATGTGAACAAATAAGGACGGCGGCGTAAATCAGATATTATTACAACAAGTGTATATTACAATTTGTAAAAAAATATAGATAATATATTCATAAAATTACATAAATATTAATATACATAATATATATCCGCTCAGCTGAAGTGGAACTGGGCTGGGCATGTGTGTCGCATGCCAAGTGAGCTGTGGGCAAGGATAGCCACCGAGTGGCGTCCTGATCCAGCGAGAAGGCGACGCGGCAGACCGAAACGTAGATGGCGGGACGAGCTGGATAAATTCCTAACGGATTGGCCACAATCAGCTCAGGACCGCCAAGTCTGGAAAGAATGGGGGGAGGCCTTTGCCCAGCAGTGGGACACGAATGGCTGATAATAAAATAAAAAATAATAAATATATATATATATATATATATATATATATATATTGTCATACCTGCATATATAAATTATGAAAATGTATAAATGAATAAGTATTAGGTAGTACCTAGGTTGCATGATTTACAAGAGAGAGTAGCATTTACAGCGCTATTTTACACCAAGATAGAAGTGATCATTGTCTTCCCACAATGGCTCACACACTGGGCATTTCATTGTTCGCTCATTCGCATTCCGAATATCCCACACGCGAGAATGAAGAGTTCACCTCAGTCGTTGCTCAACGAAATAATAAAACACGGTAAAACGACGCACCGCGCCGAATACAATATGCTATTTTGCATTTATTTGAAAGTAAAATCTGAAGCTACTGTGTCGCAACATAGTAAAACCTTTACGTTTTATAAACGAATTTCCGCGCGATTCTAAACCTTATGCTGTACACTTAACCCTAAAACTCCATTGGGGTATTTCAGACCGGTGTTTGGTAATCTGGTGTGACAGACAATGCGTAATACGTCATGACGACGTGCAGTTTACGGTCGCGAGGTATCGCTAGCGGCTTGACACTCGCTTAGCGTGAATGATTTGTGAAGGGTTAAAACCCTTCGATGGGAATTGATCATTCTCATGACTAAGTAATAGCCGCATGGGAGTGCGTAAAGATTTGTAGTAAATTATATTTTTTCTGTCATTCAAAAAGTAAATAAATTATGGTTTAATTAACATAAATGTTATTCATTATTATAAATACGGGATTTTTCACGTACCGTCTTATCGGTGTTTCGAACGACAATGTTTCGGTTCAATTCTGTGATGCGAGTCGAGACGTTATTCGGAGCGGATCGCACTCACCCTGATGAAGGTTCACGAATTGAACCGAAACATTGTTGGTCGAAACACCGATAAGATAAGAACGTGATAAATCCCGTATTTATAATAATGATTGAAATAAATCACGAAAGTTTTCTAAATAAATGTTATTTCGAATATTTAATCCAACTATACAAAATAAATAAGGCATTTACATACAATGGCAATTGTCAAATTCTGTTATAAATAGGTGCCTAGCCTACCCCTTTCACAGTAACTGAGTCATTAACAGAAGTGAGCGGAAACGAAAGTTTAAAAAAAATCTTATAATTAAAAAACATTTCATGTACTAGTCTTGGTTTGTGGTAAAACCAATTGTCCTCGTCAATCTCGCAAACCTTGCAATATCGTCAAACAAAATGTCATTTGCTTTCGATCACAAAGCAAATTACGGAGTCAAAGCTAGCAATAATTCAAACTACACGGCGACCGCATGGATGGACGACAAGAATAGCAAAAATGAGAGCGAAATGATCACAGAGACCGTAACCCTTCAGCATGGTTAGTTAGATACATTCGGGGCCTCCGCGACCGCGGCTGGGAAGGGTTAATCACACATGAAATGACCGGCAGTAAAAACGCTTCAATACTTCATTCTACACAGTCGATTTGGGAAGTCACTATCATCTTTTTATTGTGACCTTATGTCAAGTTACATAATGCACCTTTTCAGCAGCTGAAAGAGTTGTAGGTATCATCAGTGCTTGAAATAGACAGGAACGCACCACATCGGCGATAAGCATTTTATTTCATTTTTATTTACTTAATTAACAATATCGGAAGGTTTGATGGAAAATGTGTTCCGGTTCGTAATTAAGCTAAATTCGACCACTATCAACATCTGAAATCGATCTATATTTTCAACAGGTTGTACAAATAGTTGATTTGGAATGGACAAAGGCACAATACGAAAATGATTTACTCCTTATAACCAATACTGAAGACCACATCCAATACTTTTCAGTAAAGTTCTGTGAACCTAGGTGTCTGAACTCGACATAAGCTAACGTGAAGTCATTAACATCAACTTGCAGAATAGCATGGCAGGACATCACAGATAGTTTATGATCTATAGTTACATATCTAATTGGGTATTGTCATTTGTGCGTCGTATCATCAACGTAGGTGTAAAATATAGGTAGCTAGGGTCGAGTTCTATTATTAACGTCTATTTATATTGCGCTGCTGGACAAATTACACTATTTCATCATTACCTTACTAAATGCTCGAACGCGCTACCAGCTAACCTACGATTTGCAGTTTAGTTTATGTTCTTTGTCATTCGAAAATTGTCTCCTTGAGGTTAAGGCTTCTTTAAAGTAAGAGTAAATAGGTTTCTTCTAGATCTTCATGCTTCATCTTAGACCACATCATCGCTTACCATCAGGTGAGATTGTTGTCAGACGAAGATCTATCCTGTTTAAAAAAAATCTTCATCATAACATTTCAAACAGGAACAGTACATGGAAGTTTTTTTTTGTAAAGAATCTCCGAGCACTAGATAAACTTCTCTGACTCTTACTTGTCTGATTCGAATAATATTTGCTCGAGGTCCAAGCAGTAGATAGGATCATGAATGCTCAAGGAAAAAACATTTTAGTTATTAGTACAGTTGTTATTACTAAGTAAACAACTTTTTACAAAATTAAAAAAACCTCCTAAATCTCTTTTTGCGTTGGGGTTAAAATCTGGCATAGCTAAGTAACACCTCAGTTAAATAAGCTTTTTAATAAAAAAAACAGACAGTTTTCGCGACAGAAAAACGATTTTGTGCTCACGATCTCATAACCTTTAGTGTACAAACTCAACCAAAGCATGGTATATAAATAAATAAATATTTCTGGATATTTCACACAGCGCTATCTAGCCCCAAATTAAGCAGAGCTTGTACTATGGGAACCAGATAACTGATAGAACACTTATATACATTTTTTTTTGTAAATACATACTTATAATATATAGAGAAACAACCAGACCCGGAACAAATATCTGTAGATAATGCAAACATTTGTTCCGCGGCGGGAATCGAACCCGCTACCTCCTGCGTCTCAGCCGGCTATACGCCCACTGCATCACGGAGGCAATCAAATATATATATATATAGTCATATCTACCGATTGAAGACTGTTCTTACTGTCAATCTGGGTGAAGGATCTTAGAACGAATAGGCTTATCCAGCACCTTTACCATCCTCTCAACTTAATCCCTTCCCTTCCGCCTTAATCCGCAGGAAATACATGGTCCCTACCGTATAACTTTACTGTTAATTATGTCAGTTGGAAATATTCTTCTGCCTACTCCTGAAATATATATACCACTCGTTCGCACTCGTTCAGCTGAGGTGTGGAACACTTAACAGTCGTCCGTTTGAAAGCCTCTTGAAAGTAAGAGTGAATAGGTTTCTTCAAGAGCTTCGTGCTTCATCTAAGACCATATAATCGCTTACCCATCAGGTGAGATTGTGGTCAAAGGAAGATCAATTTGTGTTAAAAAAATATATACACAATTTTTTTTTATTTCATTCATTACATAATCAACAGCACAGTAAACGAACTCTTATAGCTAATGCCAGATTCTCATTTTATAGACATACATTTTTAGAAATTAGTCACTTGTAGAGAATTATTAAAATCACAGCATACATTTTTTTAGAGATTTTGTAGGTGGGTACGGTTTTGAAAAAAGTAAGGGTGGGAGGGATGTTGTGTAAATGTGTATGATTGAGGGGTTAGGGAGGGATTTAAATGGCATCAGTTTAAAGACCTATCAATATTCACACGGTCACTCGCTTATTGTCCGCAGTTCTGGTGGTATGGAAGTGTTCTAGAGAACGTGCCATTGTTGGGAACACCCACAAAGGACGGCATATGCCTTCCGTAGTTACGCAGCGTTTGGTTATAGGATGGTGTGTGGGGTGAGGCAGGAGAGATGTAACCATCAGGGTATTCGAAGAGGAGGATAACTTCAAGCCACACTTTTTTTATCATGTATAGATCTTCGGTTGACCACAATCTCACCTGATGGTACCAATTTAAAAGATTTATTTATTATATAAAACAATTTCTTACAGTTTTAACCAAAGCGCAAACTGCCTTAAAAATTTACACATATTATAAAATATTATAAAACTGATAACCCTAAGGGAGTCATAAATAGAAATAAGACTATCCTTAAATATTTCAACGTGTTAGAACTCTTGTAGAAAGTCATTAGCGGTCGAGTCATTGTCAGTAGTAAGCGATAATGAGGTCTAAGTTGAAGCACAAAAGTCTAGAAAACTAGAAGAAGATCGAGAAGATTCACTCTTAAAGAAGTCCAGATTTGTAGTCTTCAGGAAAAACAGACGACGGTAAAGTGTTCCTTAATGTGATTGAACGGTGATTGTGAATGGGTGGTATATTAACTAGGTATGAATGGTACTGAGCAGTGCGTCTGCTTGTCTTTTGATAGAAAAGGGATCATGTAGTTTCTGGGCACATTGCCCAAAATTTCTCCCGTAAAAGATCGATAGACACGCAACTTTATGACATAACTTTATTAAGAGATACGCTATAATTCGAGCACCAATGGAATCCTGGAAATGACTCTGGAGATATCTTAGTCCGCAATTCTGGGAAGATTCATGGAGTTGCATGTGTTGAGATGTCAGTGCAGTCCTAAAATTGTTTTGTCCGTTGTGCTATGGTGTACTTAGGTATTGTTTATAAATTGTGTGTGTCTAACTATATCCTCTTTGTAATATGGATAGAGTGCCATTTATGGTTTCCTGGGAAATTACAGGCTCATGAGAATCTACCTGTATGACGGGTGCAATACATCATCATCTCAGCCTACATCCACCTATTGCTGGGTATTGGCCTCCTCGTTATCACGCCATTCTCACTGGTCCTGTGCCAATTGCATCCATTGCCTTCCCGCAACTCTCGCGATGTCGTCCGACCATTTAATTAGTGGTCTGCCAACTGGACTGCGCCCTTTACTCGGTTGCTGCCCTCGTCCATCTTCAGTCTTTCCTCCTTGCCAAGTGTCCAGCCCATCTACACTTCAGCTGGTTGATCCTTCTACTCACATCCACGATTTTGGTTCTACGTCGTATTTCGATGTTGGGTATATGGTCCAACAGCGAGATGCCTAACATGGCACGATCCATTGCTCTCTGAGCAACTCTAATTTTGTGAACAAGTTCGTTAGTGAGCGGCCATGTTTCAGCACTGTATGTGAGGATAGGTAGGACACATTGGTTGAAAACCTTTGCTATAAGGCAATACAATGCATATATTTGAAAGTCAAGTGTTAGTTGTGCGTAGCCTAATGGCATTGCTAACCGTTTAACAATATTTGGGCCGTTGGTGTGTGGCATAATGTTAACTTATAAAAAGTTATAGCCAACATGTTTTTTCACATGTTTTTATTTATGTGTTGATGAAAAATTGTTTCTTTTATAACCAGGGATATTTACCAGCGTTTTACCGACTTGTAACCGGTTCCAAGCCCTCAATCATACTATCGGCAAAACCTTAGCTATTTGATTAAATTTGATTCCAAAGCTCACTAGTTAAAGTAACTAGTCGCTCGCTTGTAATAATTCAAAATATTTTTTAGTGTTTAAACCGCTAGTTTCTTATATCTTGGACATAATTTAAACAGCACACAGCGGCTTTGTTCGACGGCAGTTTAGCGAAAGCAATTTCATGTTTTATGCGCGTACCGATATGAACATACCAGACAATATTTTCCTGTAGCTTAGGCTTCAATACTTGTACCTTCAGGGAACGCGTTTCTATGGATACCATCAGTTCAATGACTTTAAAACCTACTTCTTGGTTCTAGGAAAAAGATAACTCGTATGCCATGTGAATTTGAAATTTGTTTTTTACCAATCTTCTGCATATAAGACACTCATTCTTTAAGTCTCCCTGATTCAAAATTAACAAGTACCTTCTTACCTAACTTCATTAAGGTGGTAACAAATTGTATTTCGCTACTTTGGTCGTCATTTTGTTTGTAACCAATACCCAAAACTATTATAAGTATTTCTTCTAGGAAATCTTTTTTGGAAGAATGTTGTGCTGACCCCACTTAATGAGGGAAAAGAGCAGGAAAATTATGATGATTTCTCCTAGTTTGCTTATAATAACAAATTGTTTTTACACAATTTTCATTTCTAACCTATCAATGTAATGTGGCTGTCAGGTCACGAGTAGACGAGTGGTGAGGTGGTCCGTGGTTACGAACAAAGAGTAATTCCCGCGCCGCAGCCATAACCGTCTGTCGCTGTACATCATGGGGTGATCAGTTTATGTGACGGTGAGCTACACTCATGGTAACAACTACTGGATAGAAGTTTCACTTTAAAACTTTTAAAGGCGTCACATTGACGCCCATCTTTATGTATAAAAATTCAGGTTCCATATATTCGTAACACGTATATTGCAAAACCCGAAAAAAGATGGATTGAGTTGAAATTTTTACACAACGTTATGTTTCTATTTATGAGTGTGTTTATATGCTTTTTATCCCGAAGTTACTGAACGGGAAATTCCAAGCGTGCGAAGCAGCAAATGGGAACACTAGTTCTTAATAGTTTACATGCAAGATGTGTCGTCATCTGAATGACCTGTAGAGCTAAAAATGTATCTGTCTGTCTGTGGGAGCCCAGTTGGTTGGGAACCCTATACGGTCTATCCAAAACGGATAGACCGTATCGGTAACTGTAGTGGTTCTTAGCTATGTGATTATATATTACTAGCAGCCCGTCCCGGCTTCGCACGGGGTAGACAATTATTTATTTTTGGAAATTTGGACATAAAACACTTTTTTTCACAAATATTTTTATTTATTAAAAAATTATTATTTATTAATTATATATTAACGATAATAGCCTCCACCCCGCCCGCCGCGATGCCCGGCGCCCTTTTCAGACTGCATCGCAAACAACGGCCACGGCGCTATGGCGGTTTTGTTTACTGTTTGAATTTTTTAATTCGTAATATCTTTTGAATGGAAAGTCCAATTTAAATAATTTAAAAACTATTTTATAGGTAGTTAAATGGTCTTGACCATAAAATAATTTATTTGGATAAGGATTAATATAAACACATAAATAGCATGGTTTGAATTTGGTTAGCATTTTCATTAATGTTTAAAATGAAAAAAGTTGTTGTAGTGACATAACTACAATAGTTGGACATATGCTACCGCGGAGTTTTTTGTAGACATTATGATGTTCTTCAATATTTTGTTCTATCGCTAATAGTTTCGGCAGCGCATTCGACGAAAGACATTTTAAGACTCATTTTTCTACACCTTCGGTTACATTGTTCAAATTTTACCAAGGATCCCTATTTTTTTTCAAAATGAAATGTAGCCTATGTCAAATTGGAAGAATGTAGCATTCTATTGGTGAAAGAATTTTTTAAATCGGCCCATTACTTTTTGAGCCTATTCATTACAAACATACAAAAATAGGTACAAATCTTTCCTCTTTATAATATTAGTGTAGATTTATATAGTATTTAACCACGAGGCAAAATGAGAGAGTTCGGGGTTTTTTAATGTATACTTGTTATTTACTGTGTAAGCCGATGTAACTACGAAAGCCGTCAAGTTCAAGTGGTCTGGTCATATAGATATGCCATATGGCGGATGATCTGTGGGTCAAGCTGACCACCGAGTGGAACCCTGACACAACCCGAAGACGTCGCGGCAGACCAAGAAAAAGATGGAGGAACGAGCTCACTAACTTCCGAGCGGATTTGGCTCTGGAAAGAAATTACTGGAAATATGAATGTGGGGAGCCTTTGCCCAGCAGTGGGACACAGAGGGCTTAAAATTATATAATAATAATAATTTACTGTATAGTAAATATTCTTTGTTTGCGTTTGCAAATGAATGTATTTTTTGTTTCGTAAATTGAATCTAAAACCAACGGGATATAGCTAATTCAAATAAAAGTCCGTATTATCAGAGTGACACAAGCCGTGCGGGGCCTGCGCATGAGTTATACGGGATGAACGCTCATATTCACAACTCTTGAGTTTTATGGAGACGCCACTGATAATATATCAAATGAAATGTAACCTGCTTGAAGATAAAATTGTATTTTAAGTAAGAGAGCAAATGCGTTGCTCTTAACAGATGAGATAGGTTTGTTTAAGGTTCCGTAGTCGAGTGCGAAACCCTAATAGTTTCGCCATGCGCATCTGTCTGTTTATCAGTTTCAGTTTCATTTATTCGCAAACAATACATATTTATTGAACAAATTTTTGCATAATCTACAGATATTTGTTCCGCGTCTGGGTGTTATTTTTATTATAAGTATGTATTTACAAAAAAAAAAGTATATAAGTATTCTATCAGTTATCTGGTTCCCATAGTACCAGCTCTGCTTATTTTGGGGCTAGGTAGCGCTGTGTGAAATGTCCAGCAATATTTATTTATTTATTATGTACAGTGATCGCGAAAATTTATAAAATAGTAAAGACTTTAATTATCATGTACCTAATTCAATTAAGATTGTATGTTATTCGTCAAATAGACTGTGTTTTCGGAGTATAGTAGATGTATCTAGGGTTGTTTTTCAAATAGGGCCCTAGAATCACAGAGTTGTAAACCGCATTAGTTAAGAGCATTAACACGCGCAAAATAAACCAACGCATACGCTATTTAACGCCAGTAACGATAATCCCGAAAGCGCGGCTCCATTCACACACGACTTTGTATTAATCAATGAATAATGTTCATTCATTCTTTATTATACCTCTACCTTACTGAGCAATAAGACATAATACTAATAAAATAAAAACTGAATCTACAATGGACGGTCTTATCGCAAAAAATGGATCTCTTCTAGATAACCTTGGCATGGAGATGATCATAAAGAATTTATTACTTACTAGCTGTTGCCCGCGACTTCGTACGCTTTACACTACTAAATTTGTAGGTAACATCTAGAAATAAAGCTAAATTCGCCGTTGCAACTTGACTTGACACCCCATTTTATCCCATGGGACCTAATTTAGGGGATAAAAAGTAGCATATGTGTTAATCCAAGTTATAATTTACGTACATACTAAAGTTCATCAAAATCGTTACGAAGTGACTAAGTAACAAACAACCAAAACAAACTCCCAAACTTTCTATTAGTGAGATGTAAATTAGTTTGTGGGATTTGAGACATTTGAAGATTTAGCACCTAAAATATAGAGATAAGTAGAGGGATGGGGCCGATGGGGTGAAGACCCAACAGAGGTTAGCAAGAATTGGCTAGTTATAAAATAAAATTTTGAATAGTAGTACGTAGTTGAAAATTAACATACATCTATTTTTCTAAAACGCTACCTTAGACACATACTCTTAAAAAAATCATTAACTCAGAGCAAAACAATACCACTTAAATCAATGTTACCATTCCCATAGAGCTAGCCGCAGAACATTTTTATTTATGGAAATATTTGTATCAATTTTATCGTGTCGTATCGTATGGGTTAATGGAAACATAACAGCAGCTCTTTCCCCTTGTTTGGTTGCAATCGGTTGCATTAACATTCAATAAGCCTAATGTCTAATAATAACACGGGGAAATCATAGATTTCCACAAAAGAGTACTCTACTAATGTTGTACCTAGCTAATATAACTTTTGAAACTATCATGGTTATGAACACCATTTGTAATTTGTATTTGTATATCGGGACACTCAAGAACTCACAAATCATGGTAAATATCCCGTTTTTAGTACAAATAGTACCTAGCTAATTCAAAATCAAAATTATTCAAAATTATTTATTTGGAACATAGATAAAGTACAATATACAAATGAAAACGTTGACAACTGCAAAAGTTAAGAAAAACTGAGTAGCAGTGTCAGCGCCCTCTTCCAAAACCAAACAGAACAACGTTCCAGTTATAACGAGTCGAAATAAGTAAGTAAATGTATTTTTCTAATTATGATTATAATTTTAAGTTGAATACTGCGTGTGTGTGAATGTGTGTGTGGTGTGTGTATGTGTGTGTGGTGTGTGTATGTGTGTGTGTGGTGTATGTGTGTGTAGAAGCGTGTGTGTGCGGGAGTTTGTTTGTGTGACTGCGTGCGTGTTCGCGTGTGTTTAATTTTGAAGCCAGGTTTTGCATTTAATTTTACATCTGTGGAATGTCACAGGATAAATGTCAATAGCTTTGTTTACTCTTTTGTACAAAGCTTATAAAAAAGTAGTGTCTTCTAGCTAGGGCATTTTTGTGGGGCTGTATGCTGCAAACCTTATCAGAACGACGCTTAACGGAGCTCATAACTGGATCGAATGAAAGTTCAGTGTGTTTCCGCAAACTGTCGCTAGGACAAATAGTTGTTGCACTGTAAGAACTTCACAGATAATATAAGGAAGTAGTGGGAAAGCGTCTAGGGTTAGAGGTCATGCCCTTCAATACAGCTCTCTGGGCTCTCTACTCTCAACGTAAGAGTCTTAGTAGAACCGGCCCATGCAGTTATACAGTAGGATAAGACCGATTGAGCTAGAGCATAATGATTTCCATCTAATCATTTATGAGTAATAAAACGCAATATTACGAAAAATTCACCCGTCAATTGAACCAAAGTCACCGACATAGCACAAAGGATTAGCCAGCTGAGTTCTCAAAGAACTGACGCCCGTTGGAGCAGAAAAGTTCTCGAGTTAAGACCACGCACTGAAAAGCACAGCGTAGGACGGCCCCCCACTAGATGGAACGACGACCTGTAAAGGTCGCTGGGAGCCGTTGAGTGCAGGCCGCACAAGATTGGTCGCTCCAGAAAACTATGGGGGAGGCCTATGTTTAGCAGTGGACGTCACTGGCTGATATGATGATGATGATTATGTCCTTTTTTTAGTTTTTCTTATTCTATTGCATAATGCTTGCCATCTAACCACAGATGCTGTATTGGTGACGGCTCGAGATATCTCTTGTTGCGACTTTCTAACCCAAAACCCGCAGCCATTTCCGAAGCCTTTATTTTTGGATGTCGATAGCAAGAGTACGCAGTATGTTTTATATCGAATTAATCACCTAAACTTAGTCGATTTTCTTTAAAATTTGATAATATGTATAATTAGTAGTTGTTTTTTTTTACAAGAAGTTTTTTTTATGTTTTGAGAAACCGTCACTTGAATATCGTCAGTATATTACCAAACACCCTGTATAAGTGAAATTATTTTCAGAATCGGATCAATAGTTTTTGAGATTACCACTTACAAGCATACATAATTCCCAACAACAATATTTACTTCATTATAATATTATAAGTATAGATTAATTTACGTTATTTTCTTATATTGCAATTAACTTAATTGAGTTGACTCTATCATTCATTATATTTATGTTAAGTAATGAGTTTCAGAAAAAAAATTTTTTTTTCTTTTCATTTCAAAAATTTATATGTCAAAACACAGTTTATATTATCATGCGGATTCGCCATAATCTATGTTACTTTGGTTGCCCGCATATCAGTTGCCCAAAGCACAGAAAAATAATATGATTATTATACGTTTAACCCAAAGAAACAAAGAAATGTAAAATGCTGTCAAGAATTGTAATAGAGTACAATGAGTGATCTAAAAGATAGAGAAAACCGGCCAAGTGCAAGTTGGACTCGCGCACGAACGGTTCCGTACCATCTATAAAAACGACATAAAAATCATGTCTGTTGTATGGGAGCACCACTTAAATATTTTATTCTGTTTTAGTATTTGTTGTTATAGAGGCTAAAGAAATACATCATCTCTGAAAATTTCAACTGTCTATCACGGTTCATGAGATACAACCTGGTGACAAACGGACAGACAGCGGAGTCTTAGTAACAGGGTCCCTTTTACCCTTTGGGTACGGAACCCTAAAAATCACATCGAAAAAATCGTATAACTCAACATTTCAATAGATATTGGCAATTGGTAATCCATGTATCAAAGCTGCGTGTGGTGAAAGTATTTCCCCTAAAAATAAGCTTAATGCAAACATAAACATTATTTTAGTAACCCGATGAGCTCGCTGCTCCCACAACGATTAGTTGCACCCCATGTTTTAATTGTAAACTGCTAATGTATTGGGTTCTGTCTACTAAAAAGTAGATATTTTATAGAAATTATGATAACAAATTAAAAATACTTAAAAAAACTTTCGTGATTGATTCCTATCATTATTATAAATACGGGATTTATCACGTACAGTGTTATCGGTGTTTTGACCGACAATTTTTCGGTTTAATTCGTGAACCTTCATCAGGGTGAGTGTTATCCGATCCGAATAACGTCTCGTCTCTCACCCGATGTTGTAAACAAACCGATTTATTCAAAGATCCTCTTTCTTGCATTACCTACGTATGTGCTTGAAATCTGATTTATGAAAATCAAATCAAATAGAAAACTACTTAGGAACTTTACGATCTGATTCCGCCATCTCCTTTTCACCAAAGGACAAGCAGGCGCAGGGCTCAGTACCATCCATACCTAGGTGATATACCAACCATTCGCACACACGTTATGGTTCTACGTCCTTGATGCGCACAGCTAAGGTATGAAATACTTTGCCGTCATCTGTTTTTCCTAAAGAATACAATCCGGGCCTCTAAGGTAAGAGTGAATAGGTTTCTTCTAGATCTTCGGGCTTCATCTTAGACCACATCATCGCTTACCATCAGGTGAAATTGTGGTCAAACGAAGATCTATAAAGTTAAAAAAAAAATAACTTAGTGTCACCGGTCCACACTCACTGTCTCAAGCAAAGAAGCAAACCCACGCAGCGTTGCTTGTCAAGTTGTCACAAAGCTAAAGGACACAAGCTAGATTTGTGTTACGGCATCGTTGAAGTTTGTTATAACATGTCAGGGAGTGACATGAACAACAAGAAGTGAAATAATAAAGGTAGTGAAATAACACGAAAAAAAGAAAAAAAATTATGCACTGGTTAGTTTTTTTTTTCAAACTTTTGCGAATACTATACAAATACATAATGATTGTTATTAAAAGGGGATCTATCGCGTATTACCTTTTTATTTAAAATACCAACGTTTCGTCTGTGTCAACAGCCGTGATCACGGTAAAAAGTAAAAAGGTAGAAATACGCGATAAATACGCGTTTAATATTCAAGTTCTTGATAGGTACGATTTAGCAGTGTTGTTGTCTATTTTTTTTACCACCTTGAGGTGGAAAACCCCTATGGCCCACCTGATGTTATGTAGTAACCATCGCCTATAACAAAGTATTGCCTCGTAGGGCACGCATCTTAGAAACGTGCCCTACGATGGTGAACGATACGATAGTGAAAATAGGCACATGAGGCTTTACACCTATATGTCTCATGGCACATGTGCACTGCCATGAGACATATAGGTGCACTGCCATGAGACATATAGGTGTAAAGCCTCATGTGCCTATCTTCACCGGCAACCGTACCCTTCAAACCTATACATAGCAATGCTGCTTGGCGGCAGAAATAGGTATAGAAAAGAAAAAAATATATTTATTCATACCACCACTAAAACAAAACAAAATCAACAGTAAAACAACAGATACAAAAAAATACTATTACTTATATAAGTCCAAACTGGGGGTCTGCCAGCGGGCGATGGAGCGTAGTATATTGGGAGTTAGACTCACAGACCGCATAAAAACACCATACTGCGCTCTAAGACAAAAATCGCCGATGTCACGTAAAAGACAGCTAAATTGAAGTGGGACTGGGCGGGACACGTATGTCGCATGTGCGATGACTTGTGGGCTAAGATACGAGTAACCACCGAGTGGGTCTCACAAGGGGCAAGACCGCGCGGCCGGCCCAGGCGGAGATGGCGGACCGAACTTGACGTGCATAGTGCGAACTGGTCGACAGAAGCCCCAGACCAGGATGAATGGAAGAAGGGAAGGGAGGCCTTTGCCCAGCAGTGGGATCCAGCGGGCTTTTTAGATTAGATTGGATTAGATTACTTATTTACTAAAATTATAACAAACAGCTAAGTGTGGTGGCGAAAGGGTCCTCAGCTCAGCATTTGCTACAGCATGTTACCATACTGCAGCGCTGGTCTTCTGCTGAGGCCAGTGTTGACCTCACGGATACCCTGGAATATTATTATTAACTATAAGATTTAAAGCATTATGATTATATCCAGCTCTAGATATAGTGGTAGTACTTCCCCGGACGAACCCTTTCACAAGAAACTCTACTAGGTACTCTTGCTGTCTAATGCAAGAACAATATAACAGTAAATATTTCTTGCTAAAAATATCAGAAGTTAAACAGGGAGGCGTATGGGTAAATCCACTGAGTGACTGACAGCTGACAGCGCTGCGGCCTGAGGGGTGGGCCACACCATTACTGTAATGTGTTACAAAATTTGAGAATGTTTTGTGACCTACATTAAAGTCTTTTGTGTCAGGCGTGTAGGCTAAACCCTTTCACCGCCGATAGGATTATAATCTCGGAGTCTTCAGTACCAGAGAGAACACATTCTATGCAAGCGTGATCTATCTTTGACCATACCATCACATACCAAAAAGTGAGGTAGTGGTAAAGGGCTTGACTAAAACCAATGAAAAAAAGGAAAAGGATTTAGATCATGTCGATGTCACCATTGTACAATACTTGATGTAGGTACATCACTTGAATACTTCTACTACTTCAGATTATGCTTTTTGAGACCTCAGAGATTTCCTCCTTCACCCAACTACTTATTACTTGAGGAGGAGGAAAAGGCAGTAAAATTGGAAGAAATTTCAAAATTTTCCTTGTGTTTTTAATAAATTAATTAATATTGCATTTGAATTAGCTGCACTTTTCCATCAATCTGTATAAATTTATACTAATAATAATATAAATTCGAAAGTAACTCTGTTTCTCTGTGTGTTTGTTACGTTTTCACGGCTAAACTGCCGGACCGATTTTGATGAAATTTGGCATACAGATAGATTATGATCTGGATTCAGACATTATTTACTTTTTATTGAGATACCATGCGTTTGAAGCCGCGAGCGGAAGCTTTTGTATTATAAATCAACTTCAATTAATCGTGTAGATGCCTCAATTTGTTCTCATATTATAAACACTCCTACTCGCATTTATGATCAAAAACTTATTTCCCCATAAGTAATTCAAAGTCAGGATAATGTGAATGGGAAGTAACGGTGGCGAACCAATCCGCTTAGCAGTTGATTGACAGGTCAGGTCCGTCGGAGGGCGATTTGCTACCAAATGTAAATACACCCAGGGTTTCATTAATCCGTTGGTATGCTTTTGCAATGGGTTTGCGGCTGGATAGTGAATCTATCTCGCTAATCTAGAGTTGATTTGAAACTGAAGGTCTAATCTCGTAAATAATTTTTTCTCATTCACAATCAAGAGTAGTAGAGTAAGAAAGGGCTCGCCCGGGGAAGTAATACCCCCATACCTTTTTATGCCGCCAAGCAGAATTGCTGCGTCTTGACTTGAAGAAATGGTTGCTGGTGAAATTACAGGCACATGAGACTTTACACCTGTATGCGTCAAATTGATAGACGCAAGGCAGTTTTCTAACGTGCGTGACCTACGAGGCAATTCTCTGTTAAAGGCGATGGTTACCACTTAACATCAGGTGGGCCATAAGCTTGTTCAATCTCTCGGTATTATAAAAAAAAAGTAAGAGCGGTTTCGCATGGGAAGTAATACCACCATACTTTTTTCAGCCGCCAAGCAGCATTGCTGTATTTCGATTTGAAGAATATGGCTGCCGGTGATATTACAGACACATGAGGCTTTACATCTATATGCCTCAAGCTGATGGACGCAAGGCAGTGCATCGTAGAGCACATTTTTAAGATGCGTAACCTACAATGCAATACTGTTATAGGCGATGGTTACCACTTAAAATCATGTGGGCTATATGGTTGTTCCATATCCGGATCCTTAAAAATGGGTCTAATCTAAATGCAACGTTGGACGTGTAGGGAATCGTAGTGTGTGAGGTATTTCTTCTTCTTAAATATGAGGAGAGCAGGTAAATGATTAACTCCAGGTGCCAATGACTAACAGAATTTCCACATAACAAGAAACTGTTACATGAATGAATTTAGTGAACAGGGAACTTGCGACGCGACCACACAAAACTAACGCGTCCACACTGGTTAATGCGTTACTTTTACCCATCCTAGATTATGCGGATGTATGCTATCCCGATGCTACGGAAGAGCAACTGAACAGGTTGGGGCGTCTGCAGAATCTCTGCATTCGCTATATCTACGGCCTACGAAAATATGATCATGTCTCGGTATTTCGTCAGCAGCTAAAATGGCTTGACATCAGAGCTCGTCGAGATGCGCACATGCTATCCCTCCTGTATAGTATTCTTCGCAATCCTCTATCTCCCAGCTACCTCAGAGAGCGATTTGCATACGTATCAACTGAGGACAGACCTGTGCGATCGTCTCGTCGTTTCCAACTAATTTCTCCACAGCATAACACAGCTACTTACTCTGACTCTTACACCATAACCGCTACTCGTCTCTGAAATAATATGCCACCAAACTATTTCGAGGCTACTACAGTGGAAGCATTCAGATTGAGAATCTATAGACACCTTCTCGGTCAAACCGACCAAAAATGAGCAACTTAATATTTCCATAACACTTCGTCTATTGTTAAGTATGTATTTTATCCGATATTTGTATAGTTTAGTCTATCATATATAGTATTTAAGTAGATTTATTTATGTAGTATGTACCTATATTATGCTATATTTATTAGTCCTGTGCAATTTTTTTTTACCTTTTCTGTGCACTACCTACACATCTTTATCTACAATACACAAAGGTTATCTGGAAGAGAATGCTCTTTAGCATTAAGTTCGCCTTTGTACTAGTTTTATCAGTGCAATAAAGTATTTTCAATCAATCAGCTTCATTCATTGTGTTGTGGAAGAACGCCATAGACGTTCCAGACTCCAGTAAAGTGATTTTACTTGTAATTTTTTGTGTTGACCACTCTACAATCACGAGAACTGAAGTAGGTACTGGCAACGAAAAAGGTACATATATATGTCATAGACGAGGGACATAGAGAGGTTAAAAAAAAGCATTTATTGAGGAACAACAAATATAAAATCATGTGGACAGTTTGGAACTGTATATGTATGAAAACTGTGTTACAGACACCAGCGCCCTCCAGCAATGAGTTCCAATTAGGTAAATGGTACATAAACAAAAACTAAACAAACCATTAAAGTTATATTCTAACAGACCAGAAGAATCTGCGTGGGTGTGTGTGTGTGTTTGTGTGCGAGGGCGTGTGTGTATGTATGTGAGTAATTGACTGTGTGTTTGAGTGTATAAGCACTATTAGGGAATTTCTAGGACATCCTTAGTATCTTCGTAATTTAAAGATTTAAGCTACTCTGGCCATTTAAGGGTTAAAAATAAGAGCGAAGCTTCCATACCTTTGCATAATATTAGAGAAAATCTGACCTACATTTCCAACCACAGCTTTGCAAGCCATCCATCTGTGAAATCCTGATCGCATACATCTGTTATCTGTGTGTGGACAATGGCAGGCGTCGGCGCGTGGTAATGGATGACAATCCGCTTAAGGACATGCCTGGAGGTGTTCGAGCGAGTGCTGAGGAGTAAGGCATGGGCTGATGTGATTTAGTATATTCAATAGACTTAGGTAGGTACCTGATAAAAGTTTATCGGTTTCAAGGCGCGTGACTATGATGCGATTGGTTTTATGATGGTACTGGTGATGGTACTATTAGAAGTCATCTTTAGTTCAATAACATAATTATTATTGATTGTACAGATGATAAATTCGTCTAAATTAAATATGATATGCATAAATAGATCTATATAAACAGATAATGTAAAAAATATACATTTATATAACATACTAACAAGAAGAATATACAATTATTTACATGGCTGTAAAATACATAAGAAACAGTTGAATCCTCTAAAACCGTAGATTTTTTCGCGTTTACAAAATTATTTTTGAATCTGGCTCTAACTGGGTCAACGCATAAGCATTGCACTTTGATTTATTTGATGTTTGTATGATCTACAGATATTTTTTCCGGGTCTGGGTGTTTTTCTATATATTATAAGTAAATATTTAAAAAAAGTACCTATATAAGTATTGTATCAGTTATCTGGTTCCCATAATACAAGCTTGACTTAGTTTGGGGCTAGATAGCACTGTGTGAAATGATTACTTTTTTACATTATTATTATACATTATTTTTTTCTAAAGAGAGCTGTGGATGATTTACAATTTTCTCATCAAAATTAAATTAACAAAATAAATAGACATAAAACAGTAAATATCAAGTGTAACTAATAATTATTAATACAAATTACGTAACAATACTCAAATAGGTAATTATTTTTTGAAAAAAAACATTAAAACCGCAAAGTAACGATAAAAAAATAATATGTCCCCTAGGAAACCGATTTCGATCCCAAGGGGACGATGTCGACCACTTTGGGAATCCCTGGTTTACAGGAATAAGATTCAAGATTCAAGGTTTTTATTTGCACGAAACACAGGTAAATTGTACAGACAGATGGTGTAATTAAGAAAGAATCACTGTGCTTCACCTACTTAAGGTATACAAATATTTTAAATGGCTAAAAAGCTTGACAAAAAGAAACATATTAAGATTAATTGTCAAATTACAATATATGTGATGGGGATATCATAGCAAATTTAAAAATAATAATATTAAGATTAGAACGAAATAACCCACAATAAACAAAATAGATAAATGTCAAAACAATAAAAATTTGATTCAGATATAATATAAATTAGATAACATTTTTGTCACTCAAGAATTCATCTATTGTATAATACGCTTTCTGAATCAATATGTCATTGAGTTTGTCTTAAAGACATTTAAATTTGGCAATGCTCGTACAGATAAAGGAATCTTATTGTTTATATTGGATGCCATACAAAACACGCTCGAGCGTAGTAGTTTTGTTCGACATGACAGAGTGCGCAAATTGCCTTCTAGGCGGCTTCCAGCTGCAAACCAGGTAAATAATTCAGGGTTAGGTTTGACAAACAGAGCTACTTCGCTAATATACAATGCAGTAAATGTAAGAATTTTTAATTTGATAAAATGTGCTTTGCATGATTCCTTCTTTTTTATATTGCAGATAGCCCTTATACAGCGTTTTTGAGCTCTAAATACTCTTATTTTATCAGTGGAGTTGCCCCAAAATATTATACCATATCGCAATATCATAGCTATGTGCCCATGGTACGCTGTGATTACCGCTGATTCATTTGTTAGCCTACTTAGTTTAAAAAGGGCGTATGCAAACTGATGAAGTCTATTACAAATGTAGTCAATATGGAGTTTCCAGTTTAATTTGTCGTCAATTGTTAGACCTAAAAATTTAGTACTGTTAACTTTACACACCTTGGTACCCATATAATTAATATTCATGTCAAGATTAGTGTTATTTTTCTGTTTAAAATTCATTATAAATGTCCTATTCAAGTTTATATTTAAATTATTAAAATTGAGCCAATTAATTATAGATGTCAAAGTAAAGTTTATGTCATATTCAAAATTATGGGATTTCTCATTTACAAATAAAACCGTGCTGTCATCGGCAAATAGCGTCATATAATGATTAGTCACTTGAGGTAGGTCATTTATATAGATTAAAAATAGAAGGGGTCCTAAAACAATACCTTGAGGAACGCCATGGCAGACGGTCCTTCTGTTTGACTTGTATGATATCTCAGTATGGGTTTTTAAGCAAATTTTATTAATTATAGTAACCTGAGTTCTACTAGTGAGATATGATTGTATTAATTTATTAGCATTGCCTCGGACTCCATAACTATCAAGCTTGCGCAGTAGTGTAGGGTGGTGAACATGGTCAAATGCCTTAGTTATATCCATATATAAAGCAACAGCTGTTTTATTTCTATCTCTACTTATCATGACATTAAACATATAAATGTTCTAAATACTTGTACCACACACAACCTGTGGCACGCTACAACGCGTACTGCTTTAAGAAGCGACAACACGACATGGTCCAGCTGTACCTGCCATGTTTAACACCTTTTAACGGCTAATCCCAGCTCGCCTCACTCATCTTAGCATGTGCATTGTGTTGATAAACTCCAGGAAAGGCATTTATACGGATGATGTGATGTGACAATACTGGGAAGCGTGCCATTATAAATAAACACATAATACTGGACATTTCACATGGCGCTATCTAGCCCCGAACTAAGCCAAGCTTGTACTATGGGAACCAGATAACTGATACAATACTTGTATACTTTTTTTTTAAATATTTACTTAAAATAAATAAATAAATGTTGCTGGACATTTCACACAGCGCTATCTAGCCCCAAATTAAGCAGAGCTTGTACTATGGGAACCAGATAACTGATAGAATACTTATATACATTTTTTTTTGTAAATACATACTTATAATATATAGAGAAACAACCAGACCCGGAAAAAATATCTGTAGATCATGCAAACATTTGTTCCGCGGTGGGAATCGAACCCGCTACCTCCTGCGTCTCAGCCGGCTATTCGCCCACTGCACCACGGATGTCGTCAAAAATATATAGAAAAACACCCAGACCCGGAAAAAATATCTGTAGATCATACAAACATCAAATAAATCAAATTACAATGCTTATGCTTATGCTTACTATTCAATTGCATCTACTGTTCCTTAATATTGTTGCATGTGTCATTTTGTGTGTACCAAATAGATGATTATTCTATTCTATGCGTTGATCCAGATAACTGATAGAATATTATCCCGCCGTTCTTGAGTTATAAATGGTGTAACTAACCCGACTTTGTTTTATAAATATAGATAATAGGGAAACATCTAGATCCGGAACAAATGAAGATCATGCAAGCATTTGTTGTTCACGATGGGAATCGTACCCCCAACCTCCTGCGTCTCAGCTATTCGCCGGTGCGCCACGGGGGACGTCTATAATTTCCCAAATGGCATGTTTTCAAAATTATCTAATAACGAATGTTTGGGTTTAACGCTACCTAAACTAACATACAAGTAGCTGTGAGAATTTATAACTTGATCTGTGTTTCAAAAACTACAAATGAAAGAAACTTACAAACATTTACAACTTACAAAAACAAACTTACAAACAAAGAAACTCACAAAATACACTATATTTATTTGCATAAACAAGTGTATATTATGGTCTTAAAAACTACACATAGGTAATGGCACTTTATACTGGGTAATCGCAAACTACTAAGGATTACTAAGGGCGTTTTTTTGAATATGGTCATGAATGTACTAAGTGAATTGTCTATGAACGTCTCACCAGCTAACTTTATTGTTTCGTATCATCGACTTACAAAAAAAAATTCTTTTATATGTTCATGGTTCTAAGATGAAACTCGACTCATGATAGTTTTGTAACGTAAAAGCTTAGAGAGGCATGCGCAACGAAGCCTAAACGTATTTAGATAGTTGTCAAATCATTAAATTTAAACATGTTTAGTCCCTAAATACGTTTATAGATCATTGTGCAAGCCGGACTTAGGCATATCTTTAGAGTTCCATGGCTGAATAAAAAAAAAGTTTGATTTATAAAACAAAACAGAAGTTCTTTTGACCGCCTTCCCCTTGACGCTAAATGAAAATGACGATGCAATAGAGGGTGGAGCACACTTTATATTCACTTCACTCTTGATTTGAAAGTGCTAAAATTGACACAGCAGTGAATACCACCCCTTATGTGCGGCAAAATCTAATTTGACGTGTTATCGTATGCACATTCAATTGAGATTTATTTTATGGAGATGAATCGGCTGAGAAATGAGAGGATAGATTCCTAGGGTATGAATGAATGAACGTAAATTCTGTATTACACCAACTTTGATGCCATTTGGCGTAAAAAAAACAGCCTCACTACTGCGCACGGTACGCGAGAGCAGCAACACCGTCCTGAACGACATCGCCAACAAACCCGATGGTCCTCTGATGTGGAAGCTCACGCAGAGGACTAAATCGTAATAACTCCCCTACTTTTAAGCTATTTACTAACAAAATGGATCCATTGTTAGATGGTGTTGTTAGACTGCAGTGGCGTAGCGTGCCTTGTCGGGGCCCCGTATAAAAATTTTTTTGGAGGCCCTTATATGGAGGTAAAGATTTTTCACAAAAGAAAAAAAATATTGTGAGAAGTAATATTTATTTATCACATAATTTACCCATTTTACAAATAAAAATCGAATTTTAAATATTCACTCTCCTTGCCTTTTTATCGGCAAACTGATTTATTAAATCATTTATGGCTGATGATGATTTTAGTTTTTCTAAAGTTTCTGCCTCTATGGACAATAGTGAGATGTCTGACAGCCGTTCTTGTCCCATCGAAGTTCTTAAGTAATTTTTTATTAGTTTTAATTTTGAAAAACTTCTTTCTGCCGTTGCGGTTGTAACTGGAAGGGTCAAGAATAAAAAGCATCCTGTGATTACCTCGGGAAAACTGGATGCAAGACTATTGAATTTTACTAGCAATAATTCAATGAGTTCTTTAATGGAATAAATTTTTTTAATTTCAGAATTTAAGCATGTTTTTAGAGCCTTTAATTGGTCACAAAGATTAAGTGAGATGTCTTTACTGTATTTAGCAGACAGTTTTCCGGAAGCGTTTAATATCTCTTCGCTTGAAGAAGATAGGAGTTTCTCCGGTTGTAATATTTCGAATATACTACTCAGGTTGCAAAGGCTCTGAAATCTTTCTTTAGTTTGAGAAATTAATATATCTAAACAGCAATAGTATACATTGACTTTGAAATAGGATTCCGGGTCGGAAATTCTCTCATCTTGTGATAACTCATCAAAAAAACGCTTCGTTATCTTTCGCCTACTGTTTTTAAAAACAGTTGTTACCCCCCACTTTTTTGCTAAATCTTTGGATTCATTTAGCAAACTATTAAATGAATTCTGATTTCTTAATTGGCACAGTCTATTTAAAAGATTACTTAATAAAATACTAGATTTCTGTAAGTCATTATTTTCATGCTGTTAGAGCTTTAGAAACAGGATTAATAATTTCAAATAGTGAAGAAAAAAATGTAACGAGCACTAAGAAATCAAAACTCTCTAAAATATTAATTATACTTTTACATTCTTCACGTTCATCTTTTTTATTTGAAATTAAATTTAGTTGGTACAAAGTTTTCATGATTAGTAAAAAATTTTTCTTTACTGCTAATAAAGCGTCGTTCCTAGAAGACCATCTGGTAGGACATACCTTTTTAAGGGTAATCAAATATTTTTCAGATGAATCGTCACTTAGCATAGCCCAGCGTTTTATACTATTGCCAAAAATAGTATATATTTTTTCTAAATTATCGAAAAAAGTCGATACTTCACGAACATGTCTCGCAGCATCGTTCAAAACCAAGTTTAAAGCGTGCGCAGCACAATGAACATAATCGGCATTTGGAGCATGCTCTTTTATTAGGGTTTGTAATCCTCCATACACACCCGACATAACATTTGCTCCATCGTATCCCTGTCCTCTACATTTAGTCAAATCAATTCCATATTCTTTAGTCAAATTTAAAATGACAGTTTTCAGACCTGCAGCACTGCAATCGGTTACTGCTATGAATCCTAAAAAGGACTCACAGATTTTTATTTCTTTAGGCACATTATCATCATTTTCTGTAACCGAGATATATCGAAAAACTACAGATAGTTGGTCAATTTTTGACAAGTCTTGTGTTGTATCCAGAATTATTGTCAGAAATGGAGCTTTTTTAATTTCTGAGATAATACTGTTCCTAACGTTAGTACCAAGCAAACTAATAATTTCGTTTTGAATCGTAGGGCTTAAATAATTTATTTCACCTTTCGGTTTTAGAAAAAGTTCTTTTAAAGTTGCATCATAGTTAGATAGCAGACGTGAAATTGCCATAAAATTGCCAGAATCAGAATCATGCCCCCTCAAAGGTAGATTACAAGATACTAAAGTAATTATAACATTAATTATACGATGCAGTACATCTCTCCAGAATGTAATTTTACTATCGATTTCACTTTTCAATAGAGTATCGATGGTATTTCCTTGCAACCAATTATTATAAGAGAGTGAGGCACTAATATGCTGCTGTGACTTTTCATGGTCAAGAATAGTTTGTGTGAAATTGCTTCTAACCGAAACACCGTTAACCCAAGCAGAGGAGTACGATTTGTTTTGACGATCTGCTAATAACCAACAGAAGTGACAGTACGGTTTGTTTAAAACGTTAGAATAACATAACCATGGTCTTATAATTTTTATGCCTGCCTGATTGAAATATGAATAATAATAAGCTGAAAAAGGTCGGTTATTTTCTGAAACTTTTGGAAATGTCCTTGTGGTTTAAATGGACCCAATTTAAAAATTATTTTTCGTTCGCATTCAGTTAAATTGTCACCAAAATTTCCTCTATCTGATGAAATTATATTACAATCTGCATTATCTGCAGATACTATATCAGAATCGTTGACTTGGGGTTCCTCGATTTCTGGATGGACATCCGATAAAGTATGTGCTTGGCTTTCTTCTATTTCCGGATGGATATGTGACGAAGAACATGCTTCAGAAGAATCTAAAAATAAACGAGTAATTGTTAAAAAATAAATACGAATGCTTTGATACTAAACTAAAAAGAGTTATATATAAATAAATAACGTTACTAAGGGTCACAGTTAGAGAGTGTTCAGTTCAGACGCACACAGATTCTACGCGGATTGTGCTCGTACCTTTTAGTAGATACAAAATCACCTGCAGCCCGTCCGTGCATTACTATACACCTGCGTGCTATTTAAACGCAGCGCGTAGTGTAGTGGCCATACAAAACGAGAACCCGAAAGCGAGTCTGCACATCTGAAGTTCTCAACACGCAATTAACGATACGATACGGACTGATAAACAAACAACAAAACCAATCGATCCTATAGATAAGTTAGAATTTTGTTTTTTTTAATCAAGGCACGGAACCCTAAAAACAGTATAATTGTGAAAATCGAGGGGGGAGACAACTTTTTGTGACGGACAGATGGACAGACCGAAATTAAAAGATTTCCTTGTTTATCACTACGGGCCCCTAATAAATGGGTTGGGTAGTAGTGTAGTACTTACCTTTCCAATCTAAATCACTAACAGTATCTTGTCTCTGAAAAAATGAAGAAATTTTGGGCACTTTTTTTATAACCTCGTCCCTTTTCTGTTTAATTTTTCTTTTCTCAGCGCCGCTGGGATAATCTCTTTTCCTTTCACTCATTTCTTTTACAAATCGTTACTAATACTGCTAAACCAGAAGAACAATGTTGTTTGTACTGAATTACAATGTAATGCACATTTATATAAAGCGCGTAAATAAACAGTGCACTGCACTCCGTGGTTTAACATCCAATGCAAAGTACAACAACGTACACGTACATCGCGATATCGATGAAGGATTCCCGGGGATTCCCCGCTGAGTTGAAGATGAAGTAAGTAAAACGGGGAAGTCCCGCAGCCCGCCATAACGATGTAGTGTTGCCAACATTTGAACGCACGCTTAAGACGAGAAAAAAAGGAATTGCTTTATAGAATTTTGTCATTTGTAAAATAAAATAAATTAGAAAGTTTTTATTCTTTTTCCTTACACACTTTGGGGGCCCCCGTGGCCCGGGGGCCCCGTATAATTGATACGGCAAATACGGCGGTAGCTACGCCCCTGTTAGACTGCCTCAGCGGCGCAGTGGGCGTATAGCCGGCTGAGACGCAGGAGGTAGCGGGTTTGCATGATGTTTGCATGATCTACAGATATTTGTTCTGTGTCTGGATGTTTTTCTATATATTATAAGTATGTATTTACAAAAAAAAGTATATAAGTATTATATCAGTTATCTGGTTCCCATAGTACAAGCTCTGCTTAGTTTGGGGCTAGATAGTGCTGTGTGAAATGTCCAGCAATATTGATTGATTGGTTTTGTTTACATTATCGTTATCGTTGTCTTAATGAATAAATAAATAAAAATAATAATAGCTAGATACATTAATAAAAATAATTAAACGTTTCTTACCCATTGCCACTTCAGTTTGCTAATCCTCTGGGTTATGTGAAGGACCTCAGTTTGTCTTCGAATCTCCTCATTTCTGATTCCATTACCAAGCATAGCCCTCTTTATAGCACGCTGAGCGTCCGTGAACCTTCTTGATGCCCATAGTGAGAGACCACGTTTCTGTGCCATAATCACTGCTCAGACTTTTTTTTTTTTAATTTAGGGAGTTATGTAATCGATAATAACATCTAATTTAACTTATCGTCTGACTATACTATACAAGCTAGCACTATTGATTTTTTTTATAAATCGTACATTTATTAGTATTGTTACTAGTTTTCAAGTGTTTTGTACAAAATAAAATGTTCGAGGTAGATTTAAAAATGTTGCTTGTGCAGTCTGGTTTTCGCTGTCAAGTGAAAAGGTTGTTTAAAATAAGAGGAATAAATAGTGTTACATTAAAAAGAGATCTGTTTAACATTTTATCACCTGATTCCTCACACTTTCGTCTTTAGACACTGAGGTTTTAAACGAGAAGACGACACGTAGGTATACAGGGTTACAGGAAAAATCGTGCTAGATCCGTTAAGGGCGTGGAGTACCCATCATTTCTGACTTATTTCACTATGAAACACCCTACCCTAAACTTAGCCCTTTTCGAGATATTCGACTTTTAATTTTTTTATTGAAAATTGCCGATTTTTAGGCTACTAAATTTATTTTTGTTTATTTTGTGTATCTTATTATTATTATTATTGCATTTTTACATGTGTAATAAGATGCTTTAGGACGTCTATCATTAAAATAGTGCATAAGTTAATTGAATAGACCGTAGTAGACAAGTGAAAGTTAAGAAATAAAAAAAAATATTAGAAAGTTTATTTTTCTCTAAGGGTTATCTGAAAAAAATATTATGGCAATTGTTCGGCAGACGTTTTTTAAAATATCTACGTTTCATCAGCTATCTAACGAGGTATAATTATCTAGGGTTTTATTCAAATGCATTGAAAAAAATTTAGTTTTATAGGCGACAGTGGAGAAGAAAATTTATACTTAGCCCTAAAAAGTAAAATAAAATAATAGGTAAGCATGAAATGTCATTTATTAAAGATTTTCACACAACTTTTTCTTATTCTACAGTTCATGTTCAACATGGCCGCCTCTATTTCTGATACATTGTCGCATCCTTCTACGGAGACCAGTCTTTACTACTCCAGTGGTTAACGTGGTCCTCATTTTATTGGCTGTATCCACAATCCTTTCTCGTAAGTCTTCCACAGACGAAACTGGATTCGGCTCGCTGTACACAAGACTTTTCATGCACCCCCACACGTGAAAATCCATGGGGGTTAGGTCCGGACTTCTTGCTGGCCATGGCAACGGTCCACCTCGTCCTATCCATTTGTTTGGATAATTTGTGTCCAGCCAGTCTCTGACACTTCTCCTGAAATGGGCAGGGCAGCCATCGTGTTGGAACCACATGTCCCTGATCAGGTTGAGTGGCAGATCATCCAGCAAATCAGTTAAGTCTGCTCTCAGGAAATTTTCGTAGCTTTCCCCATTTAGATTATCCGGGAGAAAGTAAGGTCCAATCAAATGATTGGAGATAATGCCCATCCACACATTCACGCTGAATCTTCGTTGGGACCCCTTCATTCTTTTCTTATTGGGATTCCTTAGCTCTTTTGGGGCCCAGTAATGGGCGTTGTGATAGTTAGTTATGCCATCTTTATCAAATTTGGACTCATCCGTCCACAAGATATTTCTTAGAAAATCTGGGTCTTCTACGTCCCAACTACTTTTTTTCCACGAAATGTAATACAAACCCTAGATTGTTATACCTCGTTAGATAGCTGATGAAACGTAGATATTTTAAAAAACATCTGCCGAACCATTGCCATAATATTTTTTTTAGATATCCCTTAGAGAAAAATAAACTTTCTAATATTTTTTTTATTTCTTAACTTTCACTTGTCTACTACGGTCTATTCAATTAACTTATGCACTATTTTAATGATTGACGTCCTAAAGCATCTTATTACACATGTAAAAATGCAATAATAATAATAATAATATACACAATATAAACAAAAATAAATTTAGTAGCCTAAAAATCGGCAATTTTCAATAAAAAAAAATAAAAGTCGAATATCTCGAAAAGGGTTAAGTTTAGGGTAGGGTATTTCATAGTGAAATAAGTCAGAAATGATGGGTACTCCACGCCCTTAACGGATCTAGCACGATTTTTCCTGTAACCCTGTATATATGTAACTGTTTGTTAATGTGTCTTTTTGTTAATAATATGTATGTGTGTGTGTGTGTGTTCGATTAATCAAAAACGTGTTACAAATAAACGCTATATGAATGAATGAATTAAAAATTCTTTATTACACAAAATAAAAATAATCTGTATATAGGCGAACTTAATGCTAGATAGCATTCTCTTCCAGTTAACGTTTGTGTAATGCGGACAAACTGTTATTAGTATATTTGGTTAGTACATATCTTGTAGAGGGAGAGATTCCATTCAATTTATCTATCTAGGGGAAGCCCGGTCAAGATGCATTTTATTAAAAACCTATAATAGGTGGGTCTACTGGACAAGCTCGGGTCGCTAAAATAGCAACTCAGCCACGCCATGACAGTTCAACCAAAACAATAGATGCGTGCACTTGTTGTTAAAATAAAAATAAAGGTTTAAAGGTTTTATGCTCTTTTGTTACGATTTTCAGCAAAGTATGTGTATTGATTTTTTTGTATTATGTATTAAGTGTTAACGAATAGACACTGTTTAATCAATTGCGTGTTTTATGAAGTTTTATGATTTGTGTTTGTAACTTTTCATTCGTCGGTAAAAATTTTACAGTAGGCTAAAACATCTTTTGAATATTAGTGCTTTGGGCAAGACGGATATGGGCAAAACGGATAGCAGGCCCCAACAAAATTGCACATAAAAAAACAAAAACATCTAAGTTGGTAGGTCCTGGCAAATCTACATGCAAAAAGACTAATATATCCAATTTGGCCGGTTCTAGAAAACATAAAACAACAAAGAAGTCTAATAATAAAAATCGGAAGGATGAACAAGTTGTTTATATTATATTGAACCACCTACCGAAGATTGGATAGAGTGCAACTAATGCACACGGTGGGCACACGAGAATTGTACTTCTTATTTAAAAGTAGACAGCTATGCAGTGATGAGTGCGAAGATTAAAACACCAATTGCTTTTTTTTGTAATCAAAAATTGATGTAGAAGTTCTTTAAATTTCAATGTTTTTACTAGCATTTTCCAAAGATGATTAACTAAAGTACAAATTAATAATAAAAAGACTGTTGTCAATTAGAAATTTGTGTGCTTTTTTACCCTTTCCCTTAACATATTCGCCTTGCCCGGGCTTCCCCTACACGTTCGATATTTTTATTTAACCATCGACGCAGTCCCAGACGGATGAACCAAATAGGTAGGACGCGGTTTTTTTTACTAATTAGAAAGCTAGATTAACTGGTGTGGTCCTAAGCTACGAGTATGTCAGTTTTTAACTCCTAACGCAAAAAGAGGGGAACGGGTTTTTAAAATTTTGTTACATTCATGTATGTATGATGTATGTTTGTTACATAGACCGGGACGTTAAAAATAGAATAAATGCGGGATGGATGAAATGGCGACAGGTTACTGGAACAACGTGCGATCCTCGAATGCCCCTTAAACTTAAGGGGAAAATTTACAAGACGATCATAAGACCTGTCGTGGTTCTATGTGTTGGGCCACGAAAGGGACGGATAAAAGAAGAGTGCACGCGGCGGAAATGCGAATGTTGAGATGGATGTGTGGGGTAACGAGAATGGATAAGATAATGAATTAGTATATTAGAGGAAGTTTAAAAGTAGCGCTAGTGATAGAAAAATTGAGGAGTAAGAGGCTAGCGTAGTATGGGCGTGTCATGCGTAGGGAAAAAAATCATGTGACTAAAAGAGTGTTAGATATGAGTGTGGATGGATATTAGAAGTAGAGGAAGGCCTAAGAAGAGATGGATGGATTGTGTAAAGAATGATATGGGTAGGAAGGAAGTGACAACGGAGATGATGCCTGATAGAGAGATGTGGAGGAGAAATACATGTTGTGCCGACCTCGCGTAATGTGGGAAAAGGGCAGGAAGAAGAAGTTAAATTCATGTACCTACGGGAATTTGACATTTACCTACTCTATGCAAATGATGGAGCAACTTCTAAATGCCACAACTTTCCCTCTCTAAACTCCAAACTATTGTAAACTGAACAGTGGTTTTACATCAACTATGGACCGGATTAAACCTGTTTCATCCGGAATTATCCTCTATGGGGGGTAATTGGGCGGAATAACTGCGTTAGTAACCCGACGCCCGCTTGTTTAGTTAACGATCGGGCATCGATTTACAGTGTTTAAATAAATTAACGAATTAGCAACGGAACCCTAAAAATATCGAGTTTCCTTCCATAAGATGAGCTTTTATCGTTTAATGAGATAATATGAGGAGAGCAAGTTCTTGCTATTTTTTATATTCACATTTTATGTAGAACAAACCTAGTATAAAGGTATTTTTATTATAATGAGTGATTTAAATAGATAAAAATGAAGAAGATAGAAGCAGAAGTAAGTAAAGAAGAAGAAACTTATTCTTGTTTGTGTTTCCAGTAGGTAGGTAATAAAAGTTACTTAGGAAGTATCTGAAGCATTTAAAGGAAATATTTTAACTTACAAATAGGTTAGATTTTCTCTGTGAATTGGATAATTAGGGCCACCCGTGTAAGCATAATCTACAGTTCCGGGTCTGGGTGTTTTTCTATATATTATATGTATGTATTTTCAAAAAATATATATAGATAAATAAATAAATATTGCTGGACATTTCACACAGCGCTATCTAGCCCCAAACTAAGCAGAGCTTGTACTATGGGAACGAAATAACTGATATAATACTTATATACATATTTTTTTGTAAATACATACTTATAATATATAGAGAAACAACCAGACCCGGAACAAATATCTGTAAATCATGCAAACATTTTGTTCCACGGCGGGAATCGAACCCGCTACCTCCTGCGTCTCAGCCGGCTATTTGCCCACTGCACCACGGAGGTCATCACGGAGATAAGTATTCTATCAGTTATCTGGTTCCCATAGTACAAGCTCTGCTTAGTTTGGGGCTAGATAACGATGTGTGAAATGTCCAGGATTATTTATATAATTACAAAAAATATAGACACCTAAGTAGGTATTCTATCACTTTCAGCGATAAGACCGCCCATTGTGCGTAAATAAATTAAGTCTATAGTCAAGTTAGATTTGCATCCTCGTATCAAAAGGGTTGCGGGTTCAAATCCCGTTTTGTTCGTAATATTTGGAATGATTTTAAAAATTTACTAGTAATGACCCCCGGCGCGCTTCTTACTCGAAGTCTGATTAAAATTAGCATTAACATAAGGGTTACTTTAAAAACATGGCTAACGACCATATTACCACGGAGCCTACATCATGCGAACAAAAAAGTCAATGAACGTCAAATAACAAAGAGTAACCCAATTTAACACTCCGTATATACTGAATCACATTACTAAAATATCATATTTAACAGTAACTTTTCGCACCCCTAAGTAATGGCGGCCATACTAGCTACATAATTACGAGCGACAATAGAAACAGTGCGAGTCAGGGGTAGGCAGTTCGATTTCCGGCAAAATGGCCGATTACATTTTATTTTTACGAGTGATAATGGACAGATGTCGGGTGTTTAAATTGAATTTTGTATGTGATACCTACATACATACGTAGTGTAAACATATTTGCTGAATTAATAAAAAACATAGGTTAGTTTAGGACATAATGCGTTCTACAACTATTACTTTTAAAGGTCCCGACAGACGAAAGCAACAAATCCAACTTCACACCAAAGTTAATAAAAAGTTAAGACTGCCTCCGTGGCGCAGTGGGCGTATAGTCGGCTGAGACGCAGGAGGTAGCGGGTTCGATTCCCGCCGCGGAACAAATGTTTGCATGATCTACAGATATTTGTTTCGTGTCTAGGTTTTTTTCTATATATTATAAGTATGTATTTACAAAAAAAAAAGATATATAAGTATTCTATCAGTTATCTGGTTCCCATAGTACAAGCTCTGCTTAGTTTGGGGCTAGATAGCCCTGTGTGAAATGCCCAGCAATATTTATTTATTATTTTATTTAATTAAGAAACACTGCAAAGATCAGCTATCTAATAAAAAAAGCATGAATATAGGTTCTGCTGTTTGGATGCGACGGACAGACAAAAGCTGTTAACACCTCTTTTTGCGTCAGGGGTCAGAAAGGACAAAAAGATAGGTATAGGTGATTTTTAGGAGCTCAAACTTACTGTTTTTCCTAAAGAATACAATACCGGCTTCTTTAAGGTAAGAGTAAGAGACTTCTAGTTATTCGTGCTTCATCATAGACGAATTCATCGCTTACCATCAGGTGAGGATGTGGTTAAAAGATCTATCCAGTTTTACAAAAAAAAACTAAGTTATCTTTATACAGTTCCGGAGCCCCCTGTATGATCTATTATGGTCATATTATGGATCTGGAAAAGGCCACCTAAAGATTACCGCCCTACCTATAGTTAGGTAATGCCCCAATGACCCCAATCACATAATATAAAAAAAAATCCAACTCAACTCAACAGTATTCTTCTTCGTGTCGATATGGCTGATATTATTTCAAATATCAAATGTTGTCTTGGCTTGGGCACTGCAACAGCGTTATCTGTGGCGGAACAAGTATCCCTCAGGATGCAAGAATAAGGGCACAATAGGCAGCTTAGTAAGTGTGCCATAGTCTGAGGGAATACGGGAAAGGAGCCTCTACGCGGCGCACTCTAGAAACAGCTAAGCCCGGTAACGCAGGGCTTAGGCTGGATAATCCTTTCAACACAATTATGGTTTCAACTCAACAGACATATATTAATCCTCCTTCTTTTCGTGTTGACTACTAAAATGGCTATTAAATTAGTACTGACCAGTAGGAGGCCTGGCCACGTCTACGGCCTCATCACAACATCATCACATGTTGGGGCACAAGGGGCAGAGGAACAACACATAATTTTTACTCCACATAATAATTTTCTGAATCCCAATGCATATCTGAAACTACAAGTACCATACCACAAAAATATTCGAAGGTCATGCAATAATTTGTGGAACCTTACGTCTGAATCGCCCACCATACCACAGAGGTTGTCATTTATTCACGTGAGGTTTTTTCGGCGACTTTTTTACTCTCTTATCCCCCTTGGTGATACGTCGTGATGTTTTAGACTACCCTAGCCCGCCACACCCAACATCAAGTGTATTTTTTATTTAAAAGTATCGGAGAATCTGTTTTAATGAAATATTATCATAAATTCAGATTCTGAAAACCGCACAAGGGAATGAGAGGACAGTCTGCTGAACGCTAAATATTGACATTAAGAGGAAATGCGGGCTGCGTTTCGTCCATACAAACGTACTCCCCTGTTTCCTCTCTGGATAGTAACAATAAAAACAAATATTTTGACCATACTATTTATAAGTACCACTGTCCTGCCCCTACGTTCTAGTTTTCTCTATAAATGAATTATTATAAGATCTAGGAACCTTCTAATGTCTCAAAAATTGCTCACTTTTACCGCCCCTTTTCAGACATCCAGCAAACAAATTTGACGAATATAAATAAAAAAACTAAACGTACAGGCATAGCCAAAGCTGTTTTGTTATATTTTTGAAAAAAACCGTCCAGTTTTGGAGGAGAACACAGGGGGATACGAAACAGTGATTTACTCTATTTTAAATAGGTATAATCAGTCCGAGCTGCACGCTCGCTTAGGATTTCACGTCGCGCGGAAAATATACACGTGACTGTCACAACACCCCTTTCCCCTCATCTTGATCAATCGTGATGTTATTCTAACACCTCCCTCCCCTGTTCGAACCTCACGTGATTAAAGTTCGACCCCTAGGTAAATTACATCAAAAAAAATCCCAAGAATGTTCGGTCTAATTCCTCCAGACAAGACCCTTTGTGTTCAAATCAACCACCAGCATCACATTACTTGTAAACTGACTACCTACGAGTACTACCCACATATCAGAGAAACTTCAATTATTTATGGCCACAGACCCAATAGCTCTCATGTTACAGTATTATTGGAATCGAAGATATTTACGCACAAAAGATCACTATAATCTGATTTATTTGAAAAGCTGATATTTAGCAAGATAATAAGATCGTTTAAATGTAGAATAATCACATAAAAACGTAGTTGAAAACTGAGGCTTTTTTTAATTTTATTTATTGAGCACCAATATAATGAACATCAAATTTAATAGCAATTATAATTAATTATATGTGTAGACAGTATGCAGATAGGTGGCGAGCGAGTGACATTAAAAAGCATTAAAAAAACAGTAAAATACAAATGAACTAATCAATATTTACCTAGCTACCTAAAACCTAAAAGCAATTATAATTTAAAATTACAGAATAAGTTAAATTTTAAATAAATGAAACATAAATTAATTCCTAAGACGGTTAAAATAATACAATAGAATTGAATAAATTTATATCACAAATAAAATACATTTATTAACAGAAAGAATATACAAATTATTTACAAGACTAAAATGCAGAAGAAACAGTTGAATCATCTGAAGACCGTTGCAAACGGTCTACAAATAATTTATAGTTTGGGGTAAGGACCCGACTACGGCCAAGTCAAAGGAAGTCTATGTATGTATTTACCTATGTTCTACTGTTGCGCCTAAACTTCTCATCCAATTTTGATGAATGAGGTGAATCGATTCGTTATTATGGTTCGGGTGACCACAGGCTACCATCGATATAGGTATTACGTAGTTAGGTTTCAGTTTTAAAACTTATATAGCCTGTTACGTCTATGTATTAAAAATGGTTCAGCTGTTAAGACTGCCCATTGTACTCACCTTCATTTTTGTAAATTTCATTGTTATTGTTATTTTGTGTGGTATGTAATAAAGATATATCTATCTAACTTACACACTTTCTAGTTTAGTGGGATTACACAAAAAGCGTTGTCAAAATAAACGTTCCAAATAGCAATTTTCCAGTGAAGGAATAATAAATTTGCTCTGCCACCATGAACATGCATACATACAAAACTGAGTCGTTATTCGATTCACATACCGTGTCCTATCGAGATCCACAAAAATGATAACATTTAATGTGAAGTGCTATTGAGAAGTACTATATTTGACTCTTTTATTTATGCTTAGTTATTATTTATTTCAAAATAGAACTTGCCTACAAATTTACATATTTATATTCATTTATTTTATTCATTTTTAAGATAAACATAAATACTGCCCCAATTTTGAAGAAAGTAATAGAAGTTAGTTTTATTTATTTATTTTAGTCTAAAACTTGCCTATATATTTAATATTTTTTTAGGAATTATCAACTTATGTCCTTGGGATATTAAGGTTTTTTCTGTAGTAGATAATATTATCATCATTATCATTATATCAGCCATAGAACATCCACTACTGAATATCGGCCTCCCCCATAGATTACAAAAACGACCGATCTATAAACTAATAAGTACTAGCTGACCCGCCGAACTTCATACCGCCTTGACATTCATATGACGTGGGCTTCCAATGTGCCTACGTCGCCCCGGTAGAATTGTCAATCGGCCGTCATTAGCATCAGCTATGTATGAGAAAATTAATTTTCTTCTTAATTTCTTTTTGCGTGAATTTTTCCGATATTTTAATAGTTAATAGCAGACTATTTGGGCGACAACAACAAATCAAAGATCATCAAAAATCAGTCCACTTCACTACTTTTTATATAATATATATAGATAGGTAAAAAGGTAAAATTTTTGAGTTTTCAGTACTTAGTCATTTACGTATCTAGTTGTCCACATTTTGTCATTCTCTCGCCCCTTTCCCGCAGCGATATTACGTTTCGCAACTATTTCCGTAATTTGTTTACGCGCATTCATAAAAATCTTGTCTTATAAGTAATTCTAAAGCCAACAATGGCATTGAAAAGTGTTAGTCCCATTGTATAAGTCGACTTATTGAAAGTCTTGGGAAACCAGGTGATTAGCGCGTTTTGAACGACTTACGCAATGGAAGATGTTCAGACAGTTTTGTTGTAACTTTTTATGGTATTTCAACCCTATATTTTTAAAGCTTCTGTATTTTACCCCTTCTTATAAGTTATGGAAAAAATCTGAGGTATGATATTTCAAGATTTAGTGATCTAGTTGTAACTACAAAATCTAGGTAAGTAATATAAAAATATTTTTAGAACTTCGTAGCATCTATACCACAATTGAAAAAACGTATTATATAGCGGAAATACTTTATGTATAGCATAATATAGCATTAATTTTTTAATATTGCATTGACGACCTCCGTGGCGTAGTGGGTATAGCCGGCTGAGACGCAGGAGGTAGCGGGTTGGATTCCCGCCACGGAACAAATGTTTGCATGTTCTACAGATATTTGTTCCGTGTCGGGGTGTTTTTCTAAATAAAAAAGTATATAAGTATTCTATCCGTTATCTGGTTCCCATAGTAGGTACAAGCTCTGCTTAGTTTGGGGCTAGATAGCACTGTGTGAAATGTCCAGTACTATTTATTTATTTAATTTAGTCTACAGAGTACCTACACTACCTACTAGGCTAATAGTTGTCAAAAAACATATTATTTCTTTTATATAATGTTCGGTCCAATAACGTAGGTTCCTTCAAATACCTAATAAGTAATAACAGCTTATTCTGACATCATCTTATAGGTATAAATTGTATCGCTACAATTATGAAGCACGTAGTTTTGCAACGTGTTCAACGCATCACACACCACGACTCTAGATTTCACGATCAGATTGGTACAAAACTTCTTAGAAGTGTTGAGTTGTTATAACATCACGGTTGGTGCGTTTCAACACTTTTTTGCAGTTTGGACTAATGCTGGTTGAAATAGAGTTTAGAATTGTACAGCTGATGGCTTTATTTTTATAAGATGTTTAATGAAAACATCGCGAGGTAATCCGCTTTTGTGGTGTTGTCTGCAAATGGCGTGGACGCAGGGTGTCGCAGGGTGTTGGTTGAGGTTAGCGAGGCGATCACATTGTGGTATCGTTGAAAGATCGATATCGCGGAATAATCCCCACTTTTGGGCTTATGTAGGATGACCATAATTTTGCGGTTTATCTGTAAGTTTCCTATAGTTCACCAAGTTCTATAATTTTTTTAAGCACACGTGTTGTTATTTATTTTTAATGTTGTTTTTTTAATTAAAGTGTGATGTACCTACAATAAAGCGTTATCTATGCATCTATATCATAAAAATTGCAAGGTCACAGGACCTTGACATTATGAGAGAAAAGTGTTTAGCTCTATGGAGCCAAATCTAGTATTTTGGCGGCATAGAAACAAAAAATATCAAAACTGTGGTTTATTCTAATATTGGTTGGTCTTTGGTTAGTCTTATAAGTTTGATGGCGTCTAAATTGAAATAAATTATACTAAATATGTTATAACTTGGGTAGAACATAAAATTATACTTAAATTTTCTAGGCTAAGACCTATATTCACTAAGTTTATTCTTTTCACATTTTGTGACAACATATTTAAAACGGATCTACCAAGGAACCGGATTTCAAAGAAATAAGATAAATATATTTATTTGCTTAAAATGTACCGGATAACATACTTAAACCATTATATTAATGTGCATGCTGGATCTTAATGTTGTGGTGGTAACAATTTAAATATTTAGTTAAAATTATTCAAAAACCCTGGTAACCCTAGCTCCCGTCGAACGGCGTCAATTCTGACACCACCGGCTGCACACACAAAAACATACACTATTTATTATTTGTGTATTATTCAGAGTAAATAAAGAGGATTGGGATGATGCATTGTCCCGGTGTCATTGTCATTTATTCCCGGGATATAGAGATATTCCCGGGGTTCATTGTGCGACTGTCCACAAGTATCGGGCTTAGCGCAAATCGTCGACAAATATTTGGTGATGGTGATATCATTAGACGATAGATGCTACTTATCTAGCGATGAATAAACACAGGGTCTTATGATAACAGTTCCCTACTGTGCAAATAAAAATAAAATAAGTATTTTACCAATAGTTTTTTGCATTTATTGGTAAAAATTATAAGTAAATAATTATATCTATCTCTTATACACATGTGTAGTTTTGTATATGTAGGGTAGGTAGAGCAAATTGAAAACACCCTCAAATCTGATAAGCATCAGTATAAAATCCCAGCCTGAGATAATATTTTAAACGTCATAGACCTCAAACTCATTCTTCGAGATAACAATGGTACAAAACCTACGTTAAAGTCATTGCAAATCGTCCCAAATAGATGACTCACATGGCTCTGATGGCTCCATATCTTATCTTCATTACTCCACTAATCCTCGCCTTAAATGCTTATAATCCATAATCCTCTGAACCATTATTTTCAATGAATGAATCCATTTCAGCACTGTGGACTTCCACAGGAGCTCACAAAAAAACTACGTACCTTTTTGCTGGATAAGTTTAGACCGTATATCTTGAGTTTAGAGTCGTTGGGAATTACGTTTTTTTTTTGCTAAATAAACAGAGTTTTCGAAGAAAGTTTCTGTGTCAAACTAAGTTAATACTTACCAGAGCTAATCCGTGGCACGTCCGGCGTCGATTACTTGCGTGTTCAAAATACAATAGAAAATACTTTTTTGAAAAAAGTGGAGGCAAAACACGGCTTTGTTCAATCCGGAAGGACTAGGATTAGCTAGTCTTAAAATAAATTATTAAGGCTTTTGTCTTGGGCTTGCAGTTTGCACAACCTACTGTGTCATCGAAATTATTTCTTCAGTACCTACTTTCTGTAATTTTTTTTAATTTTAGTCAGAGCTCTAACGCTATAGAGTTTTTACAATTTATTCATAATTTAACCTTTATCCTTGTTACCACAAAAACGTTAACCAACTGTTTAACACGTGTTTAAAAAAATCCTTACCAATTCAATATGGGATTTGTTCAAGCGCGTGCCATGACAACCTCCATGACAAATCCCTATTTCTATTTAAAATAAAAGCGACACATAATATGCTTTATTGAAATACAACCTCTATGACAAATCCTTAATTCTATTAAATAAAAGAGACCATAGTTTAGTAGTGAAAAAACAACAATGGATACCTACCGGGGACGCAAATTTTCCTTTTACAAACTGAAAAGCTTTTTTAATTTCCTCGCATTCGTAATGTAAAGTTATGTATTAAACTCGGGTGTAAACGATCAATAGCACCCTCGACTCATTAGCGTTCTCGCTTGCTTTCGCTCACTCGTACGGCAAAATATCTCGGGTGCAATGGGTCACTTTCGCCCCTTGTATAACAATGTACTATTGATACATTGACTTGTGACATCTGAAATAAGTAACTATTATTAAAGCTATATATAAAATCTACTAAGGTTCAAAAGCATTTTCAGATTAACCTCTCTTAACAACTTAAATAACAATAACTGGATCTTAATAAATAACTGGATAGAGCAATGCCATCTGTATGAAACATTTTTGTACATTTCTATCGCGAAAATCTCACATCAAACACAGTTTATTTGTGACAAAACGTGCCTCGGTAGGTGGCTCGGAGATTTTAAATGCCTACCTTCCTCAAAAGAGCCATTATTAACACCATTCTAGAGGTGAACATTTTTCATCACGAAAAGCTCACATCGAATAGTGGGTAGGTAACAAAACTCCCTAATTTAGCGCGATCCTAATGACAGGTTCCCGCCAATTCGCCATTTTGTAAATCCCCTAATGGCGGCATACAGGGTACTGTTACACCGGTGTAATTACCCAAAATTACCTTTGTTAGCTGAGCCGGGAGTTAACCTAACTAGAAGATAGTTTTAGCCAAACGTAATAGAATAGCACGTTCTCGTTAGTTTTGTATTCGAAGTTTTGTGATGCTTGATTTTCTTAAAACTATTTTCCATCGTTCGTTATGTACTACCTATTTATTTAGGCACACCATGTTACAAACAATTTAATATAATGTTACCTATTTAAATACCTACCTACTGGTTATAGTTTTGATCTGACTTGAAATACTTACAGCAAAACAGCATTATTAATTATAGTGTCAAGCGAACGAAAATAGTTGAATGTAAGAAAAGTTATTCAATAGATCTTTAGTTAAAATATATGACCAACAGAGGCTCAGCCCGGCTTGCATAACGATCCCTAAAAGTAATTATCGAATAGACAATGACTTGACAACTCTCTCAAACATATTTAGGCACTAAAGTCGATTAGGCATCATTGTGCAACTTGTGCAAGTCGCCTTTAACATTTTGTTTTTAATAAATGCGTCGGGGATGACATTTCCAAAGGGACCTGGGCCCGTAGCCAAATGTCATTCGCCACGAATCTATTCGACTTCTACATACATTTGTTGTCGCTGAATGACGTAATATTTCTATAGCATGTGTCAAATCCCATACATTTTCGGACGTATCGACTAGCGTCATCGCTAATCGACTGTAACTTGGCTAAGCCCTCTGGGCCCGTAGCCAAATGTCATTCGCCACGAATCTATTCGACTTCTACATACATTTGTTGTCGCTGAATGACGTGGCTAAGCCCTCTGAGGGCTTAGCCAAGTTACAGTCGATTAGCGATGACGCTAGTCGATAAGTCCGAAAATGTATGGGATTTGACACATGCTATAGAAATACCACGTGATACAGCGACAACAAATGTATGTAGAAATCGAATAGATTCGCAGCGAATGTAATTTGGCTACAGGCCCTGAATTATTTTTCACTCACTAGCAAGAGAAGATCGTGACATCTATTAGCGTTTGTGAGAAGTTTAAAATACTGCCAGGGTGCGGCATCGTTTTGAAACTTCGAAACGAGCTTGACTCTCTTGATCGATAGGTGGTGTTTTTTCGAAGGAGGTGGAATTCTTTGCTGTTTGCAAACTATTACTGTCACTGTCACTCGCTCGTTATTATATATTTGTCACTGTCATATCATGTCATTTTCAACAATTGAAAATTACATACAACAAATGGCGGTGGCGGTCGCCTTTTTGTTTACGTGCTTGTGCCGAAACGAAAACTGAAATTATTCTGAATTACTGTATTGAGTATGATTGGGGTCAGAATGAATACCTTTAATGATAACTCTGGTGAACCCGAACAAGATGCTAACTCGGCGCTGACCGAGTTAGACAAAGGTAAACAATACTGTCCTCATAACCTCCACTGACCAAAAATAAACAAAATGTTGTTGTAAATTCATTCTAAATTTCAGGGTTGAGATCTGGGAAAGTCGGAGAACAATGCGAAGCTATCGTCCGCTTCCCGCGACTCTTCGAAAAGTACCCATTTCCAATTCTCATCAACTCATCATTTCTGAAACTGGCTGATGTGTTTCGTATGGGCAACAACTTCTTACGATTGTGGGTTCTTCGAGTCTGCCAGCAGAGCGAGAAGCATTTAGACAAGATTTTAAATGTTGACGAGTTTTTGAGAAGAGTGTTCAGTGTTCTACATTCAAACGATCCGGTGGCCAGGGCTTTAGCGTTGAGGACTCTTGGTGCTGTGGCGGGAATTATACCGGAGAGGCAGAATGTGCATCATGCTATTAGACGAGGACTAGACAGTCATGACAATGTGGAAGTTGATGCTGCTATCTATGCTACTACTAGATTTGCTGCCCATTCTAAGTAAGTTTTATGCTTGTCAATAATGAAAAACCTCTATCTATCTGGTAACCACAATACAAGTTGTCAAGTGTCATTCTATTAAGCCAAGAGCAGAGTGAAGTCCTTGTGTTGAAAGATAATCCCTGATGGTAAATATAATCTGTTGTAAAATTAAAGGTTTTGAAACTTTCAAGTTTTACCATGAAGTTTTAAAGGGTTATAGTATAGTTTGTTGAATTTCCTATTTGTTTCAGTGCATTTGCAGTGGCAATGTCCAACAAACTGTCTGAGATGGTAGAATGTGAGAGTACAGCTGCTGATCGCAGAGTCAAGCTTGTAAGAGCTCTGAGAACAGTACACGGTGGTGGTAAGTGTTAAATAAATAGCTAGATAAATATGTATATTTTGACACAAGTTACAAAAACATACAATAGAACTACAAACATGTTATCTAATCCAAAACATTCTCAATGATTCTGTATAATTGTCATTGTCATCACCAACCTATAGCAGTCCACTACTGGGTGTTAGTTTATCCCAAGGTGCATGATCCTGAGCACTTCTCATCCAGTCTCTCATCATCACAGATTGTCTCCCCATCTACCTGGCGGGCACACACAGATTCATACTAAACTGATTATCTATATGTATGGTGTTATTGTATAATTTTTTTGGACTTCTATTATCCAGCGTTATAATTTGTTTGGCAACTGTTTCTTTTGCATATATTTTGTTTGTAATAAATCAAGGTTTACCAATTCCTTATTAATTATTGATGATAAACTTGAAAGTTAGGTTTCTATTGCAAATGTGCAAGCTAAATATGTAATGACTTTGCGAATAACTTTCAGCTGTTAGAGCACAAGGAGTACTGAAGCTGCTACATCTTTTACTGGAGAAGTACCCTTCCACTACCCTGGTGAGAGCAGCCATCAGTGCTCTCACGCACATTGCTGCCGACACCGTGGTGCATGTGCCAGATCAAGTAAGATATTTGCAGCACATTCAATTTATTGCTTCATCTAACAGAATAAGAATTAAGGTAAAAAAGATACAGAAACTTGGGAATGAGTTACTGAATCTTTTTACGATACTGGTACTGATATAATCTTTTAATGCATATTTCATACATTAATCAAGCTTGTAACTGACCTAAGTAAGATAGACAGAATAAAAAGTAGTTTAACCCCTTGAGTCCCGCGGACAATTGAAAATCTAATGTGATAACTATTAAATTATTTTGATTTATTTGATTTGACTAGTTAAATCTTTCACACTGATTTCTCTCACTCTTCTGCCTGCCATACGTGTTGGTTTCTTCAGCCATTCTTCTTTATCAGCTACCATCTCTGAAATGAATATTTCCAGGTGGAACTGCTACTGGAAATAGCGTCGAACGACCCCCGCGCGCTGGTGCGTCGCGCCGCGCTGTCGGGCTTGTACCGGCTGGCGCGCCACGCCGCGCTGTGGAGCCCCGCCTGTATAGAACAGCTGCTGCGGCACAGGGAACATGCCACGCTTCGAGAGAAGGTTATGCAGGTGTGTATGAACGATCCCCGCGCGCTGGTGCGTCGCGCCGCGCTGTCTGGCTACTAGTTTACTAGTTGTGTATTTGCAGGTCCTGGTAGAATGTCCCGCGATCTGCGCCGCGGCGGGCTCGCCTCGGGCCGGCAGCACGAGCGCGCTGCGGCAGTACTGCACCGAGGCCGCCTTCAGCACGGACCTGCGCCAAGCGGCCACCGCGGCGCATGTGCTCACCACTATTGTAGTTCACTGGTGAGCCTGTCTTATACTACTCTAATAGTAGGGTGGAATAAGATCTGCACGGAGGTCCTGTATTGAGGTATATTGACCTCTTTTCTATGACACACTTCATTTATCACCTAAGTAGCTACCTGTTAAACTGACCTAAGCATTATCGTCGCAAAGACGCCGCCGATTTACGTTAAAAATAGATTAATATAAATATTCAAGCTTCATCCATCTACTTCTAAATCCATCCACATTCATATCTTATTTACAGTATTTTAGTCACATGATTTTCTTCCCTCCGCATGATATGTCCATACCACGCTAACCTCTTACTCAACTTTTCTATCACTGGCGCTACTTTTAAACTTCCTCTAATATACTCATTCCTTAGAGGAATTTTAAAATAATATTTAATAATTTAGGTTATAATCAAAATTATAATTATGAATTTTTCTTTTTACATCAGCTATGAAGAATGTTTACCAGTAGAAGGCTCTGAACTAATGTTGGCGTTGGAGTCTCTCGTAGTTGCAACCGGGGCTGAACCCGGGGACAATATCAAGCCACTTCGAGTTGCCCTACAATGTTTGGTAAGTGTTTGTGCAGAGAACCACAGAGATAATCAAATCACACTAATATTATAAATGTGAAAGTTTGGATGTTTATTTATTTGTTTGTTTGTTTGTTACTCAATCACGTCGTAACGGCTGAACCGATTTCGATAAAATTTGGTATGTACGTAGATTATAACCTGGATTAACATATAGGCTACTCTTTATTCCATAAATCAGGTCCCATGGGATAAAAATGGGGTGTCGAGTTGCAACAGCGAGTTTAGCTTTAATTCTAGGTTACCTACACAGTTAGTAGTGTAACGCGTACGAAGTCGCGAGCAACAGCTTGTATAGAATAAATAATAAAAATTATATTAATATATGATGATTATATTAATCCATTTTTTACTTAGAATACTTTCGTGATTTATTTCAATCATTATTATAAATACGGAATTTATCAAGTACCGAGACGTAGTGCGGAGCGGATCGCACTCACCCTGATGAAGGTTCACGAATCGAAACGAAACATTGTCGGTCGAAACACCGATAAAACGGTACGTGATAAATCCCGTATTTATATTAATATTCATGATGGGCATCCTGGGATCTCTTACTCAGTACGCAGTCCCGTGAAGATATCCCACAAGGGGGTATTCAGAGGCAAGTCCAAAAATTACTTGTATTACATGCCCACTTTCTGCATAAATATATAAAATTAAATATTGCTGGACATTTCACACAGGGCTACCTAGCCCCAAACTAAGCAGAGCTTATACTATGGGAACCAGATAAAAATGAAAAAAATTATTTGACACAACACACATACAAAATAAAAACACAAAAGAAGATGGTGACATACAAGTAATGTCGAGTCTTGACTTCTGGCTCTAAGAAGTAGGTGGGTGTAAATAGAAGGATATGTAACAAGAATGCCAGAAGTCGAAGATTACAGGTTAATAAAAAATACAGAAATATCTCACGCATGTTCCATCTTAATTACAAAATCGAGTCATGCCAAAATGGCGTTAGCTAAGCATGTGCTAAGTAGGTAGGCTAGAATCTAGCTACTTAACGCTATCTAACTATGCTACTTAACCATAGCTGATAGAATACTTATATACATTTTTATTTTTGTATATAAGTACATACTTAAAATATAAAGAAAAACATCCAGACCCGGAATAAATATCTGTAGATTATGCAAACATTTGTTCCTGCGTCTCAGCCGGCTAATTGCCGACTGCGCCATGAAGGACGCACATAGAAGTTAAGCATTAATGTTAGGATACGAACTCTATCGAATTTTTGCTCCACAGGACACGCCGGTTTCCTCACGTTTCCTTTCACCATTTTGTGGACATTTTGCGCACATACATTTTTCGATTGAAAAACTCATTGGAGCACATCCTCCTAATCAGAAGTTGGGGTACATCCCACTAGGAGTGACGGCTATCACAGCTTGGTAGCATTATATTGTGCTCGTAACTGCCACAACACCTTGGCAGCCTGAGAGAATCCTGAACGCGTCTGAGAGAGGATGGTGGAGGAAAACAAAGAACAGAGATTTGGGAGACCTTTGCCCAGCAGTGGGACGATAAAAGTTAAATTTAAAAAAATGCTGAACTTTAGATACATTAAAATGACAGACCTTATAAATAATTTATTTATGATTAGGTAAAACTAAGCACAGCCGAGCCAGCTTCGTACGCCGCTCGCACCGCCGTGGTCGTCAGCTCCCAGCTCCGCAGCATCAAGTGGCGGATGGGGGGCGGCGTGAGGGGGGCCGCGCTGCTGGAGGCACTCGCGGCTCTCGCCGGCGCCCCGAGGAGCCCGCCCGGAGCCGTGCAGCCGCCCAGAGATGTCATAGCGGATATGCAAAGGTTGTCCGTAGTCGCAGTTTAAGAGTTAATAATAATATTTCAGGCAACAATGTGCACAAACAAAATATGATAGATTAGATTAGATAATTCTTTATTACACACCTAATAACAATACAACTACAGATTAAATACCTTAAAAACTAACATACATAAAATTTAAAAACTAACACCTTGACGACCTCCGTGGTGCAGTGGGCGAATAGCCGACTGAGATGCAGGAGGTAGCGGGTTCGATCCCCCCCGCAGAACAAATGTTTGCATGATCTACAGATATTTGTTCCGGGTCTGGTTGTTTCTCTATATATTATAAATATGTATTTACAAAAAAAATGTATATAAGTATTCTATCAGTTATCTGGTTCCCATAGTACAAGCTCTGCTTAGTTTGGGGCTAGATATCGTTGTGTGAAATGTCCAGCAATAGTTATTTATTATTATTACCTTTATTTATTTGGGGGGTTTTGCTTCGTAGCCGCTTCCCTGTAACTGTAAGCGCCTGTAAAAGATGCTGACTGTCCAGAAATCCGTTTCAAGTTAACTAAGACCTACTTTCATGTCATCCGAGTCACTTACTTTTTACAGAGAAAACACTTCACAATTACACTGACCCCCGCCGGCATTTAATTGTGATAGTCTGTTCTAAGTTCCACCATGACATGGCTACTGCACTCAGGGTTGGCTTCTAAGAAAATACTCCTCAATGGTCAACAGCACAGACACCAAAATTTGGATATGCATTAGCATTTGGAATACATAATGTAACTTTGGTGACAATGCAATAATATGGTACCATGGAGGTGATCTCATGATGGAGACGGATGCTAGACAATGGAACTTCGGAATGGATTTTAGTGGGGGTACTAGTTTTTGGGCTCATTTGAATCTGCGTTGTATGTATGTTTGTTTGAGGATAACTTTCAAAGCGTTGATCCGATCATCGTGAAATTTGATACATAGTGATGGAACAATTTAGGTGTGACTAAATGAGCTAAAAATGTTGGGGGGTTATTGAGATATTGGGGTTCAAGAGGGGTAAAAAAATAAGACTATTAGATCAAGTGGGATGTCAAATGAAAGGTTTTGATTAGTACATTTAAACTCCGTTTTCATTTTTAGTAAAGTCTTTAAAGTTTTTGAGTTATTAGCTATAATAAAAACGGAACTTTGACGAAATTCACAGGATACACCAGTGATCCCACAGTGCTGTAATTTGGTATTCGTGTAGCTTTAGTAACACAAATATAGGCAAAAGCCTGAAATTCAGAATAACTGCAATTTGTACCCCAAAAAAGTGTATCCACATTACGTGAACTCCCGTTACCTGTAATTTGAATGAAACTGTAGGTCGAGTTAGTGGGTTTTATTTTGTGGCACTATTTTGACAGTCAAAGATTACAAATAATATTGTTTTGTTTTAATTGGAGACTCGCGAGATCTCAGTTCGGGGCAAACCACTAGTATTATAAAAGCGAAAGTTTGTATGTATGTATGGATGTTTGTTACTCTTTCACGTCGGAACGGCTGACCCGATTTCAATGAAATTTGGTATGTACGTAGATCATAACCTGGATTAACACGCATACTTTTTATAGGCAAACCACGCGTGCGAAGCCACGGGCGGAAGGAAACTTGTGAATTTTATAATAGCTTGTCTTGAAAAATTACTCTTGTAACAAAAAAAGTAATTTTTCAGGCAAGGCTGTATAGAAAACCCTCCAGACGACGGCACGGCGCTCGTGCTCGCGTGCACGGTGATCCTGCAGGAGCGCGCGGCCGCCGCGCTCCAGTGCAAGCTGCAGCCCGCCTGGCATCGCCAGCTGCTGCGCGACGTCGACCGCGCGGACGGCTGGGTGCGCTACCGGGTCGCACGAGCTGCCTTACGGTAACTAACTAAATAACAATCTTAATTCATTTATTCAAAATCACAAGGATCACTTTCAAACGTCTATTTTACCGCTTCAAAGTAGAACGTTTGCTAAAATATAGGTGCATAAATTTCGATGATCATTTTGTTGAGCCTTATAAATTCTACCATCTAGCTAGACGATGTGCAAATATAAAAAAAATATATAAGTAAATTGAATTTAAATTATGTGAATGTTATGCAAAATACACAAATTAAATTAGAATCAATAAAAAAAAGAGCAAATATTCAGCATTATTATTATTATTATAGTACCTAGTAAGTCAAAAAGTACATAAGTTCTATCAGTTATCTGGTTCCCATATTACAAACTTTGCTTCGTTTGGGGCTAGATGGAGCTGTGCATAATATCCAGGTTAACTTTAAAAAAGTACTATACATGTAATGAGTTTGCTTTGCTCGCACATTTTGATATCGCGATTATTTAGTTTCCATGTTAAGTTACATGGTTTTGTTATTATGATGGCTGGTGCATTCTGCAGGTACGGGCATGTGAGCGTGGGCGCGTGCATACTGTGGCGGCTGCAGGGCGAGGCTGCGTCCGAAGCGGCGCAGCGCTGGCTCACTGCGCTGCATCGCGCGGCAGACGCGGACGCTATTCTACTCGAAGAAGGTATAACATCCTCAGAAAACTAACACTGCATCGTACACAAAAAGGTTTGGAGCAGCTTATGCTGAGACTGGGACTATTTGTTCCATGCAACACCATCATTAATAATAATAATGAATATAACGTTTATTTCAAGCAACAGTGTGCACATACAAAATATGATTACAAGGCCCTATATTTATAAATACCTTAAAGACTAACATAAAACAATAAACTTAAAATTAACACTTATATTTATTTGGAGGATTTTGATAATTGTCTGTGTTGGTAGGTTGCCTACTCACTCCATACTGCTTAGGTGGGCGGGTAATCTAACGATATACTCACTCATTAGTTATATATATATATATTTTTTTGGTTTTATTCTTAATATTGTTTTTTTTCTTTGGGAATAAATTTATTTTCTTTTTTTCTTCTACATAGATGTAATAACTGTTACGAGCTAGAACTAGGACAAAATAATTAGAGATAACTCTTTACTTAATTACCTCACAAATAGAAATAGTACTAAGCTAGAATAAAAAAAGGCAATACAGCGGGCGGCCTTATCGCTTTCATGTTAACTATGGAGGTTTGTTTACAAACATTCTACATCGAATTTACCTGAAGTATACACATATTATGATGTTTTTGTGTGTATTACCTGTGATGACGTATAGTACAGAAACATAGTCTCTCACCATAGGCCTCGTGAAAAGGCTCGCGGTCGCTCAGCATGCTATGAAGAGCAACGCATGGTGTTGCTCTACGAAATACAATCGGAAACGAGCAGATTCGTAGACGTACCAACATCACCGATACAATAAATACTTTGGTTAATGTAAATGGTGGTTTACGTGTTATGTTGCGTGCAGGTATAACAGGGCTGGAGGCGGCGAGTTCCCGCTGGGAGAGCGCGTCGGGGTGGGCGGGCGGCTGCGCGGGCGCCGGTTGGTGCGCGGCGGGGTGCGGCGGGTGCGGCGCGTGCACGGCGCTGGCGCCGGCGTGGCTGGCGGCGCGCGCTCAGGCGCTCATGGCACTGGCGCGCGTGGCGGCGGCGGCGCGGGCGCTCTGCACGCAGCCGCCGCCGGCCATAGCACACGCGCACGCACAGGTACACGCAACCACACCTTAACAGTTCATGCTCGGTTACTGTTTAATTAACGACCAAAAGGTTGCTGTTTTGATTCCCGCCGCGAAATAAATGTCTGCTTGACCTACTGTTATTGTTTCCGGGCCTGGGTGTTTGGCTACATATTATAAATGTGTATTGACAAAAAAATAATCTAACAGTTATCTTAGAAAAAAACTTGTTTAGATTTTTCTGTACAAAACGGCAATTTCATACATTGAACACTATTATATTTTTTATTTCTTTTGTACCATAGGACAAGCTTTGCTTAGAATTTTTAAAACCATCTCAAAAATTTCCTTTCTCTTGATATGAGGATGCGCTGCCAACTGCGCCACGGTCCCAATTTCTCGTCAAGCATAAAATTATTGAGATATTCCTTTTTTGTAATTTTTAGCGATGATTTTAAAATGACAATTTTGTATTGTCTCTAAGGCCGCGCGAGACCCGGCAGTAAAGGCCGGCGCGTGCGCAGCCGCTATCCGCAAGGCGTCGCGAGCGGTCGCCGCAGTGGCGCAGAGATACGCCGCCATCGCACGAACCGCCTTCCATACTGATGATTCTACGCTCAGACACTTTCAAATGTATCCTTTTTAAACTACTCATTTTCTTCTTTCGTTGTGAAATGGCGGATGAGAGAAGAGTGCACGCGGCGGAAATGCGAATGTTGAGATGGATGTGTGGGGTCACCAGAATGGATAAGATAACGAATTACTATATTAGAGGAAGTTTGAAAGTGATAGAAAAGTTGAGGAGTAATAGGCTAGCATGGTATCGGCATAGGCCGAAGAAGAGATGGATGGACTGTGTGAAGATGATATGGGTAAGAAAGAAGTGACAACGGAGAGGATGGCTGATAGAGAGGTATGGAAGAAAAATACATGTTGTGCCGACCCCACGTAATGTGGGAAAAGGGCAGGAAGAAGCAGTTGTGAAAAGGCATACCCGAGAAATTATTTCCTATTTCTGCCGCCAAGCAGAATTGCTGTGTTTCGGTTTGAAGGGTGCCGGTGGAATTACAGGCACATGAGGCTTTACACCTTGTGGAGGACAATCCACTGTTACTGCAGTGATTGGAAGGGGATTCACAGAATGAAACACCCCTGGAACTAATCTCAGATTGTCTATTTATTTAAAACATTACAACTGCTTTATCTGAAGTGCAAAACGCTTCGATAGCGCGATCTAGGAATCTGCATTTTTTAGAAGCGAAATCTAGTTCTGTTTTTTGAGCTACATACTATAATTAGCTATCACCTATTGAATTTGATCTTCTGAACACCTGTATGCCTCATGTTGTTGGACGGAGGACAGTGCATCGTAGGGCACGTTCCTAAAGTGTACGTACCTACGAGGCAATACTTTGTTATAGTATAGGTGATAGTTACTACTTAACATCTGCTGATCATGTGCTCTATCTCCATATTGTAAAAAAAAACTAGGTGATTTTTCCTGAACTGATAATTCAGTTCCCAGCACACATACAACCAGCTGTCCCAGCTCCTGGAGCGCATCACGTCACCCCAGCAGGAGCGCGCGGAGCCGCTCAGCAAGCCGCTCCCGGCCACCACGCTCGAGGAGCGGATAGCGCTCTCCGCCGCCGACGCACTCACAGACATTGAAACTAAGCTGTTCGACAACCCTAATGTTGGCCCGGGAGTCACACATCTAGTGAGTATTATCTATTTTAATTTTTTTGTAAGCCTTCTTTTTCCTACTGCTGGGCAAAGAGCTCCCCCAACTATTTCCACCTAACTTTCTTAGTAAAAAATGGGATGAGGCTGTGTCATGGACACGACCGTGTGTTGTACGTGAATACGTGTACGTAACAGATAATTATTTCTATACAAAATATAAAATACGCTATTTTATGTATGTTATAATCATGTTTGAACACCCACAGAAGTCCTTCGGGTGATTAAATGGAAATCTTGAAACGCAACAAAATGATCTCAAAATGACAGCACTTTCCCCTCCACCGCGCGCGATGTGTCAAAGTCCTCACAGCGTAACGAATTCATTGATCCTTTAGCTATCCAGTGGTGTAATTAAATTTTGAATTGAGATGTTAAATATGTACCTGCAACACCAAACTATATCCCCCGATTTTGTTATAATTAGTTTTTGAATTGCGTCCCACTATGGAAGCATTTTTAAAAAGGTATTCAGGTGAAAATGTTTAATGTTCATCAGCATTACGAAGCGATAATAGCCGCGGTCCGCGCGTGTGCGTCGACGCCAGCGCTGTGGGCGCGCGGCGTGTGGAGCGGGCGCGCGTGCGCCGCCGCGTGCCGCCTGTCTGTGTGGCCCACGCCGGAGCACCCGCCTGCGCTTCCGCTCACGCACCGCCTCGCTGTCAAACTTGAGGGCGTGCTGCTACCGTCCGCACTCATAAGGTACACCCTAGCGACCATTTCACACACTAATAAATAAATAATGCTGGACATTTCACACAGCGCCATCTAGCCCCAAACTAAGCAAAGGTAATGGAAGCCAGATAACTTTTAAAATACATATACATTTTCTTTTGTAATTCCGTATTTATAATATACAGAGAAACAACCAGACCCGGAATAAATATGTGTAGATAATACAAACTATTTGTCCCGCGGTGGGAATCAAACCCATGACCTTCTGCGTCTCAGCGGGCTATTCAACCACGGAGGTCATAATGGTTACTAGTGGTTCGCCCCGAACTGAGATCTCGCGAGTCTACCAACAAAACAAAAAATATATAATCCTTGACTATAAAAATAGTGCTATTCAATTTTACAGTGTAAACCTACCACGAAATGATCGTCCAACTAACTTGACCTACAGTTTTATTCAAATTATAAGTAATGAGAGTTCATGTTAATTGGTTCTTTTTTGGGGTATACATTGCAGTTATTCTGTTCGTTCTTTACTTTTCCCTACATTGCGTCACTAAAGCTACACGCATAGCATATTACAGCACTGTGGGGTCCGCTCCTGGTAGACGGGCTCATAAAACGTGGGGCAAGCGACGATGGTATTGTTATCTCGCTCGCTCTTGCAGCCCAGTCATTGTATTGAAATGGAAACAAACATGTTTATTGGTTGGTCCCGCCTGCCACGAGTCTTAGTGTATACTAGACGCGCCTAAACCGAGGGACTTACTGAAGCTTATATCAACCATGTACATTCAAACCCGTCCAATTCACCAATACTTGACGGACTATGAATTTTAAATGAAATGGCCCTTTAAATAAATCCTCTTTACTGTGTAAATGAATTTAATAATTCCTAGGAATCTTTATTTTGGCATGTAATCCTTTATTTTTTTAGACGACCTCCGTGGTACAGTGGACAAATAGCAGACTGAGACACAGGAGATAGCGGGTTCGATTCCTACCGCGGAACAAATGTTGTATAATCTGATAGATATTTGTTCCGGGTCTGGATGTTTTTCTATATATTATAAGTATGTATATACAAAAAAAGTATATATGTATTCTATCAGTTATCTGGTTCCCATAGTACAAGCTATGCTTAGTTTGGGACTAGAGAGCGCTGTGTGAAATGTCCAGCTATATTTATTATTTATTTTTCACATATGGCACACAAAACAACAATTTGAACAAGCTGGCTCTGGCATACATAATTTTTATTTTTGTATACTTACAGTAAACGCCAGAAGCCCCGGCAAGTGAAAGGCGTGCAAATCACAGTGACTGCGACTCCACATCCGAGGACTAATGAAAAGGTACACTATTTTAATTAATCGATGGCATTTTTCTTTTAAGTTAATTAACTATATTTTATTTTCATAAAAATATACACTGGTGTCGTCGCGCCAACGCTTTCGCTTCCGACCTCGACGGAATCCATCCTCGGGTACGGTGTTACGATGTTGGCCCATTCTTTTGGAAATTCGTTGGAAGTATTCGAGTGACGTGCCCGGCCCAATCCCACTTGAGCTTCGCGGTTTTGTCTCCCACATCGGCAATGCGGTATTCCTCACCCGATCGTTTCTCCGGAATCCTAGAACGCTGCGTTCAATTGCCCTTTGGCAAATCTTGAGCTTGGACTTTTGCATATGGGCCAATGACCATGTTTGCGCACCGTAGGTTAGGACGGGCGGGATACACATGTCGATGAGTTTGCGCATCAGACTCTGAGAAAGGTCATGTGCGCCTTCATGAACTAGTAGCGAAAAATCCCTTCACCATTCCAGAAACAATTGTGGGAATCTGCCAAGGATCGCGATAGGTGGAAGGAGTTGGGGGAGGCCTTTGTCCAGCAGGGGGAAAATGTAGGCTAGTAAAATATATATATATATATATATGTACAGAGGTATAGTTTGTTGTTTGTATATTTGATTGATTTATTTGGAAACATAAACCGACATACATTATGAAGTATGCTAGTAATTAATATGTAAATGCATGACCCAGATCTTCCAAGGTTTCGCGGAAGTGAACATTATTATTTTACAAACGATATAAGAATAAAGTAAAGAATAAGTGGATACTCTCTACAATTACTAGGGGGTAATCTTAGATACTATAACACGCGCGAGTTAACTGTGCACCTCGCGTTGTGACGTCACTGTCACAGTGATGCTAAGTCAGACAAACGCGGGGCGCCGCGCGGGAAAGCGGCAGTGGGGTCGCATTCCAGGGAAGTGCACAGTTATCTCGTGCGTGTTATACTAAAGCGATTGTAAAAAGTAAAAATTATCATTGGATAGAAAGCTAAACTATTTCAAAGTGCTGCCCTCGTTATTGTAAACGTAGTACTTGCAAAATGCCGGTTTAGAGAAGAAAGCGGAAAACATATTTTTTGTGTTAGCAAAAGCAATATTTTTGTGCAAGTCCTGCGTTTCTCGTTAAATGACAAACATGTTTATAATAAAAAAATCATGAAAATATTTTTTTATGTATAGGTTGCTGAGTTCTGTGTAAATCTGAACAAAGTATTCTATCAGTTATCTAGTTCCCATAGTACAAGCTTGCTTATTTTGGAGCTAGACAGCGCTGCGTGAAATGTCCAGCATTATATATTTAGTTGGTATTTTTCAGACGGTAGAACTAACGAACGTGCCGCCGATACTAACGGCCGTGCAGACAGTGGCGCCGGTGCGCGACTTCTTCTCGGCGCAGCAGCTGGTGAGCGTGCCTGCTGCCGGCCTCTACACCGTGGCGGTGGACGCCGCCTTCGTCGACGACAAGGGGGAGCTGTGGAACACTGGGCCCAGGACTTCACTAGTTGTCAAGGTACTTGTTAAATCTTAAATCCACAGAGGATTTGTCAAATCGGAGCTTACACACACATGAAAAATGTATTTATTGCTACATAAACAACTTAATAGGTAAGATTTTTAAACAATCTCAAAAGTTTTCATGCCTAGACGAGGCTTGAACCTGCAACCTTTCTCTTGATAGGAGGTTGCACTACCAATTGTGCTACCGGGCTCTGCCACGTCGCGGTCTAAATTAGTGAGATGATTCAGATTACGAGTAAAGCGCCGTTAGACTAAAACTTAGACAGTTTTTTGAGCTGGTCAATGCGAAACGTTGCAGTTTAGTACATTGACAAGAGATGTCGCGTTGCTTATTTCAAATAGTACGGAACAGGACGTCTAGGCTGGAAATTTTTTGAAATGCTTTAAAAATCTTGGAGTTTCGTAAGTGTTGGTATAACACTATAAAAATAAAACTTAATAGGTACCTAGTTACTTATTCCTTAAACATTAGGAAAACAGGTTTTTGCAGATATGGTTATCATATTTATCTAACAAACGATCACTAGACAAATTTCACTTTTTTTTTTAATACATGGTGTGACTGATAATTTCTACATTTTTTTTTTAATATTAATTATAGGCTAGCGTTTGACCACTATCTCGCCTGATGGTAAGCGATGATGCAGTCTACGATGGTACACGCTTGCCTAGAAGAAACCTATTCACTCGTGACTGATACTCATGAATAATATTGTAATTTAATTTAATTAGTATCAATATATCATCATCTCAGCCCATCTGCACCCACTGTTGGGCGTAGGCCTCCTTTTTATTACGCCATTCTTTCCGGTCTCTTGCGAGTTTCATCCATTGCCACCCAGCTACATATCAATATGTAGGTGATAAAAAAAGGTATTTTCAAAATGACTCTACTTTTAACAATATCTGTCAATAAAATATTTATAACGATTGACATCAAGCACCCACGCTTTATTATTACTTTAATAAAATACTTTTTTTTTGTTAATCAAACTATTCTTAGTTTAAATTTATTATAAATTATTTTCTAGTTTTTAGTTCGGTTATCTACAAACCCGTGTTTTTTAGTTTTTTTTTAACTATTATATATTTATTTTATTTAGAACACATCTACCAAATTACACATTCGTATAAATAAAAAAAATATACATTTTAGTTCACGTGGGTCTCGTATCATCCAACAGGACTGTGAGCTTATTAGTGTTGCCATTTAATACTAAAACAGCACTTTTCTTTGTCGAAGTAAATATTTTAAACAACAATCCTTAAATTACTTCAAAATATCACTAATTAAATAGATTTTGGAATATTAACTATTCTGTGTTATTCGATGACCTTTATAGCGCAGTGGGCGATTAGCCGACTGAGACGCAGGAGGTTGCGGGTTCAATTCCCGCTGCGGAACAAATGTTTGCATACTCTACAGATATTTGTTCCTGGTTTGGATATTTTTCTATATTATTATAAGTATGTATATATTAACAAAAAATATATATAAGTATTCTATCCATTATCTGGTTCCCATAATATAAGCTTTGCTTAGTTTGGAACTAGATAGCGCTGTGTGAAATGTCCGGCTTTACTTATTATTTCTTTACAGGCTCACGAAGAATTAACTGCGAAAACCAACACGCAAACTACACGCGGAGCAAGGTTCCAATTATAATCCAATATATTAATAATATAAAAAAGTAAAGTTTGTTGTTTGTAGGGGATAATCTCCGGAACTAATGAATCGATTCTGATAATTCTTTCACTTATAGAAAGTTACACTATCCTTGAGTGCTGTAGGATGTATTTTGTTATATAAAAATCAGTGTGTAGCCGGGGCGATCCACTTATAAATAATCGCGTACAAACTCGGTTAAATAGTAGAGATCATGTTTTTATATGTCTATAGAAGGCTCATACTCTGGTATACATATTTGCTTTAATCATATTTTATCATACAATAAACTATTTAAAAAGATATTGTTTGTGTATTATTTTATTTATGTATGCGATATTTTATTACACATAGGGTGTTTGATAATATACGCACAATAATGAAAGGGGTTATTTTGATGAGCATAATAAAATAAATTAGTGAAATGATTACCATAGAAATGTGAAATGTATTTTGACATGTAAAAATAAACACTTTATTAAACTTATGTTGTGCTATTGCATAATGCTTGCCATCTAAGCACAGATACTGTATTGGTGACGTCTCGAGATATCTCTTGTTGTCCCTTTCTAACCCAAAACCCGCAGCCATTTCCGAAAGAGATATCAAATCGGCCTTTATTTTTGGATGTCGATTGCAAGAGTAGGTAGTAAGTTTTATATCGAGTTAATCACCTAAACTTAATCGATTTTCTTTAAAGTTTGATAATATAACTAGTAGTTTTTTTTTCGAGAAGTCTTTTTTTAATATTTTGAAAAACCGGCACTTGAATATCGTCAGTATATTACCAAACACCCTGTATATACAGGGTTTCCCAGAAATGGTGGATAATCCTGCACGTGCGTGTGCGGGGGGGGAGGTGGGGACCCACATCCCAAAAAAAAAAATTCTATTCCCAACAGTCCGCGGTCTACGAATTTTTTTGTAAAATTTAGAAATTTCCCAGTTTTCCTCACATTTGTGGGCATCACGTCCGCTACATGAGGCCTATTTCGGATTTTTTTCTTTTAAAGTATTCCCTAATAATGGTATTCCTAAATTACCTTTAAAAAAACGCAACTACTTAGGATAGTAGTTAACTAGTAGTCCCTAAACATAAATTTTATTTCTGAAATTTATTTTACTGCAAAGTTTGAGCACCTCTGCTGTAAAAAAAATGTATTGGAGTTTTATAGCCAACCACATAAAAAAATTACCTACATCATAAGGATTCTAAAACAGTAGCATAAGTACCTACTTTAATGGTAAAATTACTGAGCTATAGCTACTAATGTGTAAAAGTAGGCGTTTCATTACAAAATAGCAAAATTATTTGCAGATATTTTTTTTTAGTTTTTACCAGTTAAGTAGCGCTGTCGACCCTAAAATTAGACTTTACTACCTGCTCGGCACATTCAGTTGAATTCTAAGCTGTGTGAGCGAGACAAAACTGTGCTTGGGAATATTGCGAGTGAAAGGGTCAACAAATCTCCTTTGTATGGTAGAATTCGTGTTTGGTTATTGTTTTGTCTCCGTAGTTAAAACTATTTTAATTTTAGTGCGTATTTCGACGTTCTCGACATCGCATGTGCTCTTGTTTTTCTGATTCTCGGTGACAAAATTCTACATTTGGCATTCTACTGGACTCGATTTGTGCATTTTGATTGGATTTTGTTTGTTTGGTGATAACTGCGACGACTCGGCATTCTACTGGACATTTGTTCTGTATATCAACAGGACTGTGTGATGTCACGAGAAATTTATACACCCCAAGAGTATTCCAATATGCATTACATTTACGGAGAATGTAGTGGCAACGCAAGTGCTGCCGCAACACTTTATCGGGAGAGATACCCGAACGCGCGTCACCCCGACTATCGAGTTTTTACAAGAGTGCACCAAGCTTACTCAGAGGGCAGAATACCTGGTACTGGCGTTGGTGGCCCTAGGAGCAGAGGACGACCCCACAATCCTGTAACTGAAGATATTGTCCTTGACATGGTGGAAGAAGATCCCAGTATTTCGATGCCAGATATCGAACGCCGTACGGGAATATCAAAATCTACAGCACATCGTATTGTGAAAAAATTTAAACTGCATCCTTATCACGTGACACGTGTACAAACATTGCTACCACGAGACTACCAAGCACGGATTGTTTTCTGCAATGAAATGTTAACAAGAATTCAAGAAGATCAAGATTTTTTCAGAAAAATTTTATGGAGCGATGAGACTACATGTAAAAGGGATGGGTATCTTAACCTTCATAACTTGCACAGTTGGCAATTGACAAATCCACATTTGATGAGAGAAGATAAATCCCAGTATCAATTTAAAATAAATTACTGGACGGGCATATTAAATGGAAAAATTATAGGCCCATATGAATTGCCGGGCAACCTAAATGGCAACAATTATTTACAATTTCTTCGAAACCAGTTGCAAATATTATTAGAAGATGAGCCACTAGCCATCCGGCAAGGAATGTGGCTCCAGAACGACGGTTGTCCGGCACATTATGCTGTGCAAGTAAGAAATTATCTAAATGATGCCTATCCCAACAGATGGATCGGCCGATTGGGGCCAATACTGTGGCCACCACGGTCCCCAGACCTAAATCCTCTGGATTTTTTTTATTGGGGCTGTTTGAAGGAGCAGGTTTACAAGAAACCAATAAACTCATTAGAAGAACTTCGACTTCGCGTCGCCGAAGCAGCCAGAATTATATCATCAAAAAATTATAATAACAGATTACAAAAATCTTTTATAAAAAGGTGTAGAGCTTGCATAAGGGCATCAGGAGCCCAATTTGAACATTTACTTTGATTATTTTTATAATAAATACTTTTTTGGTCATTACTTGTTTTATTTTTTTCTTTTGCAATTTTGTAATGAAACGCCTACTTTTACACATTAGTAGCTATAGCTCAGTAATTTTACCATTAAAGTAGGTACTTATGCTACTGTTTTAGAATCCTTATGATGTAGGTAATTTTTTTATGTGGTTGGCTATAAAACTCCAATACATTTTTTTTACAGCAGAGGTGCTCAAACTTTGCAGTAAAATAAATTTCAGAAATAAAATTTATGTTTAGGGACTACTAGTTAACTACTATCCTAAGTAGTTGCGTTTTTTTTAAGGTAATTTAGGAATACCATTATTAGGGAATACTTTAAAAGAAAAAAATCCGAACTAGGCCTCATGTAGCGGACGTGATGCCCACAAATGTGAGGAAAACTGGGAAATTTCTAAATTTTACAAAAAAATTCGTAGACCGCGGACTGTTGGGAATAGAATTTTTTTTTTGGGATGTGGGTCCCCACCTCCCCCCCCGCACACGCACGTGCAGGATTATCCACCATTTCTGGGAAACCCTGTATAAAATAATTGTGTCAAATCTTCCCACTCTATGGAAAAACGACTTATTAAAGTTATAAACTAATGGGCAAAATGTCTTTAATAACAGAAAGAATATACAATGGTTTACAATAAAATACAGAAGAAACAGTTGAATCATCTAAAGATCGTTACAAACGATCTATAGATGGCTCAACTGCTCCAGACCACTACACATTAAAGTTATTATATTTTTGCTATCATAAGTAATCACAACATTATTTACGACTACCTGCGTAGCGCAGAGCCGGCTGAGACGCAGAGGTAGCGGGTTCGATTCCCACCGTAGAACAAATGTTTGCGTTATCTACAGGTATTTGGCATTAGAATCATCGGCGATCCCCAGCTCGCCACTGAGTCAACGCCGTGACATCGCTCAGTGTATTCTACCGCCTGTATAATGGGGAATGTTCTGAGGAGCTATTTGATCTTATCCCGTCGTCGAGATTTTACCACCGCATTTCTCGACAACGTAATAAAGCTCATCCACATATCGTCAACAATTGGGTATCGTGCACCACACGCTTTCACGCGATCTTTTCTACCCCATACTTGCAAGATGTGGAGTCTACCATCTGAGGTGTTCCTGTTAGGTTACGACATGTTACGCTTCAAGACAAATGTGAAGAGGTTTATACAGGGTAGAGAACGCATCGACAATACTCCAGGTGTTACCGGTGTCGATAGCCGACGGTGGCCGATAACCATCAGGTGGCCCGAAAGCATGTTTCCCCACAAATAACATAAAAAAAATGTTTATTCCGGGTCTGTGTATTTGTGTATTTTTTCTATATATTATAAGTATGTATTTACAAAAAAAAGGATATAAGTATTCTATCAGTTATCTGATTCCTATAGTACAAGTTCTGCTTAGTTTGGGGCTAGATAGCGCTGTGTGAAATGTTCACCAATATTTATTTATTAGCGATTGCAATCTTGCTTTAGATAAGAACTTAGCTAGGCGTTTTTAAACAAATCTTTATGTTGCTTAAACCTAGGTGTTACGTTAATTCAGACGTTATAAGTACGTTACTTTTTATTTTTCAAACATCAATGACGTACCTATTTTTTTATTTCATGCTGTAAACCGGCGGTCGACCTTGCTGCCACAAACGTTTGTTCTGGAAAAACAGTGAATTAAATTTTACCCCTGTAAGTAACTTTTATAATAAAAATATTGTAAAGGTTGCTGGGAGCCGTTGGGTGCCGCACAAGATCGGTCGCTTTGGAAATCTATACGGAGACCTATGGTCAGTAGCGGACGTCCTATGATGATGATTCTAATGATATTGATCGTGTAAATCAGCGATTCCCAAAGTGGTCAATATCCAAGGGGTCGACATATTATTTTTTTTCATCTTTACACTGCGATTTTAATTTTTTTTCAAATTATTAATTACACCTGATATTTACTGAATATTTATTTGAATTCTGAATAGAATTTAATAGTTCTATTAATTTCTATTGATTTGACTATTGATTTAATTTTATATATTATTTTATTATTGTTATAGGCATTTGATACATAAATACTAAATTTCTGATTTTCTAATTTGTATATAATATGTTTGATTAATTTATTATAAGTATCTTAATTTGATAATGGTTAATATGTTCTGGCACGCCATCTCACTATTTGCATACCACTTTTGGTAAAACATGTTGTTACTACCACTACAACAAGATCCAGCATTAATTACTATTTAATAGATAATGTTAAATGTATGCTAACCTACACATGTATTTGAAAATAAATATCTTTTATTATGTCTATTTATTTTGTTAAATTTCAATGAGAAAAATTGTTCAGTATTTTGTATCAATAAGAAAAAAACTAGAGATTTTTAAAGTAATTTGGCTATAGGGGTCTGAGTTTATTTTGGAAAAGGAGTCTCTTGCCCAAAATAGTTTGGGAATCACTGTGCTAATTTTTTTTTACAATTTTTTTTTAATAAATAAATAATTATTGCTGGACATTTCATACAGCGCTATCTAGCCCCAAACTAAGCAGAGCTTGTACTATGGGAACCCGATAACTGATAGAATACTTATATACATTTTTTTTGTAAACACATACTTATAATATACAGGGTTACAGGAAAAATCGTGCTAGATCCGTTAAGGGCGTGGAGTACCCATCATTTCTGACTTATTTCACTATGAAACACCCTACCCTAAACTTAACCCTTTTCGAGATATTCGACTTTTAATTTTTTTATTGAAAATTGCCGATTTTTAGGCTACTAAATTTATTTTTGTTTATTTTGTGTATCTTATTATTATTATTATTGCATTTTTACATGTGTAATAAGATGCTTTAGGACGTCTATCATTAAAATAGTGCATAAGTTAATTGAATAGACCGTAGTAGACAAGTGAAAGTTAAGAAATAAAAAAAAATATTAGAAAGTTTATTTTTCTCTAAGGGATATCTAAAAAAAATATTATGGCAATTGTTCGGCAGATGTTTTTTAAAATATCTACGTTTCATCAGCTATCTAACGAGGTATAATAATCTAGGGTTTTATTCAAATGAATTGAAAAAAATTTAGTTTTATAGGCGACAGTGGAGAAGAAAATTTATACTTAGCCCTAAAAAGTAAAATAAAATAATAGGTAAGCATGAAATGTCATTTATTAAAGATTTTCACACAACTTTTTCTTATTCTACAGTTCATGTTCAACATGGCCGCCTCTATTTCTGATACATTGTCGCATCCTTCTACGGAGACCAGTCTTTACTACTCCAGTGGTTAACGTGGTCCTCATTTTATTGGCTGCATCCACAATCCTTTCTCGTAAGTCTTCCACAGACGAAACTGGATTCGGCTCGCTGTACACAAGACTTTTCATGCACCCCCACACGTGAAAATCCATGGGGGTTAGGTCCGGACTTCTTGCTGGCCATGGCAACGGTCCACCTCGTCCTATCCATTTGTTTGGATAATTTGTGTCCAGGCAGTCTCTGACACTTCTCCTGAAATGGGCAGGGCAGCCATCGTGTTGGAACCACATGTCCCTGATCAGGTTGGGTGGCAGATCATCCAGCAAATCACTTAAGTCTGCTCTCAGGAAATTTTCGTAGCTTTCCCCATTTAGATTATCCGGGAGAAAGTGAGGTCCAATCAAATGATTGGAGATAATGCCCATCCACACATTCACGCTGAATCTTCGTTGGGACCCCTTCACTCTTTTCTTATTGGGATTCCTTAGCTCTTTTGGGGCCCAGTAATGGGCGTTGTGATAGTTAGTTATGCCATCTTTATCAAATTTGGACTCATCCGTCCACAAGATATTTCTTAGAAAATCTGGGTCTTCTACGTCAGCATTTAGCATAAATCAGCAAAAGTCCAATCTTCTCGCGGGGTCTCCTTCTTCAATAACGTGTACCGGCGTGTAATGGTACGGGTATAGGCCAGCAGTATGCACTGTAAACCACACTCTCCATTGCGAAAGTCCCAGATCACGGGCAACAATATTAGTGGAAGTAGTCGGATCCGCTCGAAAGCGTTGCACTATCTCATTGTCCTGTTCTTCGTCATCAATTCGTGGTCTTCCCATGTCTGTATTTCGTCTCAAAACAGAGCCAGTTTCTCGAAGTCTTCGATAGACTCTGTCAAAAACGGCCACATCCGGCACTCGACGACCGGGGTAGCGAGTTATGTATTCGTTGCGAGCTTATAACCCTAGATAAACCCTAGATTGTTATACCTCGTTAGATAGCTGATGAAACGTAGATATTTTAAAAAACATCTGCCGAACCATTGCCATAATACTTTTTTTAGATATCCCTTAGAGAAAAATAAACTTTCTAATATTTTTTTTTATTTCTTAACTTTCACTTGTCTACTACGGTCTATTCAATTAACTTATGCACTATTTTAATGATTGACGTCCTAAAGCATCTTATTACACATGTAAAAATGCAATAATAATAATAATAAGATACACAAAATAAACAAAAATAAATTTAGTAGCCTAAAAATCGGCAATTTTCAATAAAAAAATTAAAAGTCGAATATCTCGAAAAGGGTTAAGTTTAGGGTAGGGTGTTTTATAGTGAAATAAGTCAGAAATGATGGGTACTCCACGCCCTTAACGGATCTAGCACGATTTTTCCTGTAACCCTGTATAGAGAAACAACCAGACCCGGAACAAATATCTGTAGATCATGCAAACATTTGTTCCGCGGTGGGAATCGAACCCGCTACCTCCTGCGTCTCAGCCGGCTATGCGCCTACTACACCACGGAGGTCGTCAAATTAGTTTTAATTATGTTTTATCATACAATAAACTTTATACGCAGACTATCCGTGTGTTAATAGATTTTATTTCCATAATGGTCAATGCTGATAACACAAATACCATATCCTCCTGGCGATATCTTTAGAACCAAGTTACATAAAAAACATACTTAGAAAAACAGGATAATTATATAAAATAAATAGTCGTATGCATAGGCCCACATAAATAATGTCACGTGACAATATTTGCAGATCACGTGAGCTACCGGGAATCGAACCCGCAACTTTATAAGATATTAATGAAACATGGGATTACCTAAAGTCTATCTATTTCCCAGTCATGAAGATGCGATATTGTATGTTCGTACCGGTAAGAGCTAGTAGACAAGCATCGATAATCTGATTTCGGTGCAAATGCGTCGTTAGAGGAAAATAGCTGTCTGTCGTAGATTACATCAGAGAAATGACTAATGTAGGTTTTCAATCTATGTACACTTCGTAATAAATGTAGTTACTGTGTTTTAATGTTTCCGAGTGTCATTCTAAGGTGTTCATTGTCTAATCGGAAAAGTGAAATGACCAACAATCAAAAGCTGATAACAATTATTATCTTCGCTGCGAGTGATAACACATTTACTCTACGCAGTATTACCGACTAGTCGTGCCCATAATGTGCATTATATTCATTATTTTCGCCCTCATTGTACAAGTGAATAGTGATACAATATGTGATGTTTGTGTATGTGGATACAACAGCAAAAATGCAGGCGATTTTCAAGGAGAAATTGTGGATTGCATGTACACTGTTGACCTTTTAAAGTCTAATCATACGATACCTCGCACGATTTACTCACTGGACTTATCGGCAAGTAATCTGTCACGGGTTTATAGTACAACGATATTGCAGTCTAAAACTATGAAAGAACTGTTTTTAAATAGCAATTTAATCACAGAATTCACACCAGATTCTCTGCAATTACCGGATTTAAAACTGTTGGATTTAAGTGACAATTTACTGGACTTCATCGATAAAGAAACATTCAAAAACTTAAAGGAATTACAGTATTTAAATTTGGCAAACAACAGATTTACAACCTTCTCAAAATTAACATTCCATTCTTTGAGCAACTTACAAGATATCAACTTAGACAATAATAAAATTGGACCAAGTTTACAAGAAGCTAATCTATTCGATCGAAGTGGATTCGGTCTCACAAAGAAGATTAAATCGCTTAGCATTAGCGGGATCAGTTTAAACATCGTCCCAGATAACTTCTTTGTCGACGCGTACGATATTCGTAAACTTGTTATATCAAACAATAACATTGGCGACGTTTTGGAACTGCCATTTACTTTGGAATACCTTGACTTGTCAGACAATCCTATAGTCGAAATCGAAGGCGAAGATTTCAACGACCTTCCAGCTTTAAAGACATTAAAACTAAACAACATAGCCATAAAGGAAGTGGCTGAATACGCGTTTTCTCCCCTCCACTCTTTAAAACATTTAGAATTAGAAAGAAATCGGAATTTAACAGTCTTTAGTCCACTGGCTTTTGGAAAAGATGTATTAGATGATTCAGATGATTTCTTATTGGAAAGTTTGACGTTAAAGAACTCGAGATTATCGTCTTTGGATAAGGATTTGATGGTGCCATTCGAGCGACTGATCCATCTAGACCTTCAAGGCAACCAGTGGAACTGCGATTGTAAGCTCGCATGGATCAAAACACTGCAGATACCGGACAAAGATAGTCAGCATTTAAGGTAAATATTACAATTTCTACTAAAGTAAAGCTTGTATGAGCTATTGGTCAAATCTGTCCCCCTATTCTCAATTTAACGGTAATTTCGTGTGAAAACTAGAATGTCCTAGAAGGCTAGAACCAAAACTTCGAAGCCATGTGCCATCGGGTTAGTACCTATGTATTCTATTAAACGGCGATGGGCTTGCAACTGTCACGTGCTACCACCATACTTATTTCTGAAGGGTATGGTTGCCGGTGAAATTACAGGCACATGAGGCTTTACACCTGTATGCCTCAAGCTGATGGACGCAGGGCAGTGCAACGTAGGGCACATTTCTAAGGTAAGTGACCTACGAGCCAGTTCTCTGTTATAGGCGATGGTTACCACTTACCATCAGGTGGACCATAAGCTTGTTATCTCCATGTCGCATAAAACGTTCAAAGGCTCAACTTCTATGCAAAAGTAGGCATCAAACGTAATGTTTGGAGTTGCCTGTGTGGGCAAGTCTTACCACCATGTGGGTTGCCTTCGCGGGCCTGCGTACTGAGCAAGAGATCGAGGATGTCCATCATGCGGTCACCAATCTAAGATTTCGGACAGAGCGTGAATATCTCTACAGTTAATCTTAGAGATTTTGCGGATTTTTAGAGGTCATGGACCCTATCAGAACTATTTAAAGGTCATGTAAACAGCCTTGTCTCGTTCAAATTAACATTCTTATCAGCATGTAGAAAATTGTTTACAATTAGTCACGAAATTTAAAACTATGTTAATTATCTAACTTTGTAATACGATAGACGTGAAATGAGGAGATTCCTAGACAAACCAAAGTCACTGACATAGTCTAAAGGAGCAAGCTGAAGAGGTACTGGGCATATATACTTTACATACATGTATACTTTCCCAATGCTGGGCAAAAGTCTCCCCCATGTTCCTCCACATCTCACGATCACTCGCCACGTCCCACCAGCCATCCTGGAATGCATCGAGGTCGTCACGCCAACGCTTCTCGGCCTGCCCCGGCTTCGACGCCCATCTGCAGGCACCCATTGTGTGACCATTGTGTTGATTGATCGTCACATAATCAATTATTTAAAAAAAATGAATACCCCTCCCCTTGATGAAAAGACGACCTGATTCAGGTTGGCGGGCGCCGTTTTGTCGCACAAGACAGGTCGGTCTGGAAATTAATTGGGGAGCATTGAACGTCCTATGGTTGATGAGACGTGGATCGATAGATTTTGGTCTTACAGTAGACGAAACAGTCAGCGACATATGTAAGTTTATTAACATTTAGAAATGTCGAAACTCATGCTGAACTCCTATGAATCTTTCACTAGCACTTGTACTAAGGACAAAAGTGTTCAAATTTTATCATCTTTTTTTCTGTAATTGATGTTGCCGACACGACAGTATCACCAAGGCAAAACTTGTTTTGTTAATAAATTAATAATGCTGGACATTTCACACAGCGCCATCTAGCCACAAAGCTTTGTACTATGGGAACCAGATAACTGATAGAATACTTACATACAATTTTTAACAATAACGATGAATTAACAAATTGTTTTATGAATGCAGTATTTCTTCAATCTGTTACTTTCATGAAAATACTTTTTTTCCAGATGTCTAACACCGAAACCTCTATACAATGCTCGAATCTTCACCCTAGACGCGAAGTACTTCCGATGCCCTATAGACAACCATTACGCAGCGGCAGCTATAGCAGGCATTGCCCTATGCGCTATACTTGCGTTCATTGCTATATGGTTCTTTATCTTCGTGCCTAAGTATTATAGTAGGGGGAATGTGTTGCAGAATATGTATACGCCATCGACTGCATATAGTGTGCTGCCTATGAGTACCACTATCAGAGGTCTGGATGATTTGTAAGAGGACTTTTCTCATCTATCATAATCCCCACCGCGCGATCAGTGTTGACGGGGTGCTATAGATAGGCGATGCCCTATGCGCTATACTTGCGTTCATTGCTATATGGTTCTTTATCTTCATGCCTAAGTATTATAGCAGGCATGTATTGCAGAATATGCATCGACTACTTATATACTATAAGTAGTCAGATTAGTTTCAAAAATAAAATTATCACAATCCCCAGTTCCCCACTACGCGATAATTAAGTAGACGACAGAACTTTTGATATGCAAAACGTCTCAAGCAGTAATTATTGAGATTTATTTATGAAATTGCATATTTAATGGCTCATAATCTCAACCCCGTTAAGATCGCGAGGTAGGGATATTGATGATAGATGAGAAAAGTCCTATTACAAATCATCCACAATTCCACACTGATAGTGGAGTACCACTATCAGTGTGGAATTGTGCGAAAAACATCTTCATAATTATTTGATAAACCTATTGTTGTTTATGTATAAATATTATTTGACAAAACATTACACCGATATTTCCGATATCTATAGATATAGATTTGCCATCTATATCTACAGATAGGCATTGCCCTACGCGCTCTACTTGTATTTATTGCTAGCTATATGGTTCTGTCTTCGTGCCTAAGTATCTCCACACATCGAAGGCGGTTCAGAGTGGTGGTAACAGCGCAGTACCGCGGCTTCAGAGTTTTGTTTGTTTGCATTTCGATCGATCACATCTCTGTGTTTAGTTCGTAAGTGATCGACCACGAAGTATGTAAATACTTACATGGAGAATTATAGACAACTCAAATATAAGTTTTACAAATCATTATGCATAAATAGCTTTATTATGTATTTTAATATGCAAAGTGTAAAGTATTTTAATATGTACCTATGTAGTCGCTAAGATACCTACATATTTTTAAAGGCCATAGGTTATGTAAATTAACATCTTGTTCTTTTCTACTGTTGCCTGAAATAATAGTAGATTATTAAACGAGGGGATAAAGCAGTGTCATTGAATCCCGAACGTAACGAAGGATTCTAGATACTCACGAGCGGAGCGAGGGAGTCACTAGAATCCTGAGTGCAAAGGGATATAAGCACGCCCAAGATGCAGACAGCTTTATCCACGAGGAGAATACTCTACTTTTCACACTTTCTGCGAGACAATAAAAACCAAATCTAGGTTCATCTAGGCAGCATTCTGTGCAGAGGTTAGTTCGATTTACGAATAAATTCTTACTACCTGGGTCTCTTTGGTTCAAATTTTAATACAGATGAGGTTCCAAATTCAAATCACATTATGCCCGCGAGGGCGTTATGAAATTCAGTACAACTTTACTCCCGGCTCTGATGTAGGGATTTAATCACCTGCTTTCGGTGAGGTTTACATGACATATAATTTGACATTATCGAGCAGGTGGTGTGAAAAGATTATTATTATTATAAGAGGATAAGTTTCAGAGAACTGTCATCGAGATTTGTGATAAAATATACTTAAGAATTGTAAGTATTCGTTATATTGTTAGATTTTTATTAATATTATACATTTTATGTTTAGGTACCTACAGTCAGATTAAAAGATAAGTGAAAATTCAAAGTTGCCTAATTAGATCGGTAAATTTAACTGTGGCTAAGTTTATTCGATGGCTGTTAAAATAGAGGCTATTCAGTTATATTTTTGACCCAGCCCCTATTTTCATTGTCATATGTAAGCTATAGTTTCCTAAGAACCAAACCTTCTAACTACATAAGAAAAGGTAGCCTTCAATAAGATCAAATATTACCCACCCTGTTTAAATAGGTAAAGAGATCATATGTTACCCCTTTTTAAGCTATTAAAAAAAATTATGAATTAATGTCCACTGGCAAACAAAATAAAACTATCAAATACAAAATTAATTCAAAATATATTTAGAAAATACAAAAGTGTACAATTGTTTTACAAAGATTACAATAATTGTGCATTACAATACAATATGAGGCAACGATTTGTGCTTTAGATTCATTTGAGTATGTCTTAGTTGAGTATTTTTAAGTTAATAATAAAAATGTTAACATTGTGTACAAATGGTGCTTGTTTATCATTAAGTCAATTATCTCTTGAAACTATTATATCTATAAACGGGATAATACTCATAAATCAGTAAATATCCACAAATATGTATGTTGTTGAACTTTTCACCTGTTATCTTTTCGCTTAATTCTAAGTGAAATTCACTATCTTGTGCGTGTTATATATATACTAATTTAGATATAAACTCACTCGCAATTACACTAAGCAGGCACAAGCATTTACAAAAGGTTGTGTAACATTGAGCACGGTTTAAAATAGGGCCGCATTTTTACGAATTTATTGTAATATTTATTCATTACATTGCGAACAAATGAGGCTCAGATATTCCATATATATTACGCGGATACGGGAGAGCCCCCCCCCCCCCCCCCCCTACTTGAAGTTTACTGACTATAATATTTCAAAAAGGTCCAGTCTGGAATTCAAGCTAGCACAAGTAAAATATTGTTGCCCTAAGTAAAACTTTCAAATAGAAACCTTCTAGAATATCTTTATCAGCAATGAGTAACCAAGTTCGAGATGTACATGTATAAAATTGTGTAGTGTAATATGTTAAAGAGACTTATTTTAATGGTCAGTGCGGCCCTTCTTATAACACATCTTAAGTTCCAACCTTGTTACAACAAGAAAGTTAAACAACCGGTTAACGCGTGTTTAAAAAATTCCTTACTAATTTTCGTATGGGGATTTTTTTAAACACGAGCTAAACAGTGTTTAATTTGTTTTGTGGTAAGACTCCAAGATTTTAAAACCATCTTAAAAATTTTCAAGCCTAGACAGGACTTGAACCCGCAACCTTCCTCTTGATATGAGGATGCACTAACCATTTGTGCTACCGGGCTCTGTCACGTCAGGGTCGAAATTGGTGAGATGATTCAAATTACGACTAAGGCGCCGTTGTTAGCTCCATCTACAGGAAAACTTGTACAGTTTTTTGATCTGCTCAATGCCATCTTAACTTAAATTTAGAATGCGACGCGTGCAACCGATTTCGAATTTTATGATATGTTACAATAGCTACAGATTTCAAGCCTTCTTTGGTCAAAATAGAGATATTTAATCTCATTCATTTTAAACACAACCATACTATTCAAAACATTATTTTAGAGCAGTCTTAGAACTGTTTAGAATAAGCCTAATTATTTTCTAGTGCCAAATAATTTATACTAGCGTAAGTACATAGAATAATTGGTAATTAAAAAGGCTTTGACAAAAGTCGCATAATATAGGGTGTCCCTATTTTTTTTGTGTCGGTCACAAACAAAAAAGCTGTAAGTATTTTGTTTGACAGCTGTCATGTGTATTTGAGGTTTAGTCATGTTGAATACACGGACGCACAACCCATTGAAATTGTGAAAATCCACTACCGAAATGGTGATATTTTTGCGGATGCGGTTTCTATCGGTCAGACACAAGAAAAATAGGAGCTAAATTCAACATAGGTCGTCTTAATGGGACCCTATGTATTGTTGAATAGAATATTCCATTCCTTATGTAAAGAAAAATCGAGCACAAGTTGTACAAAATGAGATGTCGCTTATTATGGAGTGACACGAAAATTGGAATGACAACACAGGGTATGTAAAATGCGGAATATTTGTGTTATATTTCAGTAAAACCTTATAAAAATCTATGATATGGTATGTAAGCTACTTACCTGGTCAATGCTAAGAAACTAAGAAAGGACTGGTGAGCTGAACGTGTATTAGCTGCATATCAATTACAAATCACAGGGTTATGTGATGACGTTCCACTTTTTATTTGTATGTGACAAACTAATAACACAGAATAGGTACACAAGTTAAGTTTAGTACAACGAGCTAAAACAGGCGCCCGCGCTCTCGGACGAATGTTCGGCGGACTCAAAATCATTTTAATCATTAAAATCACAAGGATCACTTTGAAACGTCAATTTTACTGCCTGTTCTTTCGCGACCAAGCCAGGAAAGAAGGGCAAGAAACAAGGCTGGTTTTTCTTTTTAATTATTTTTTAAGATACGATAAAGAAAATAAATTACGTCTAAATTGAAACATTTATGAACGAATTGATCCGAAATCCTCGTACTCGCGCGTCTGTGTGTGTGCGCCTGTTATCGCTCGTTGTATTTAACTTCTGTTCCTATTTATTTTGTGCTAATAACCTTCATACCGGGTGAAAGAGGATACTTTCAAAAAGTCTGTAAGTAAAAAAACTCAACAATATGAATAACTTTTATTGTGGATCACTGTAAAAGCGAAATAAAACAAATACCTAGACACCAAAAAACAGTTATTCAACTGTTTATTGCGTGTTTAAAAAAACCTACACATAAAATGGAAAGGCATTTTTAATACAGGGTTATTCAACGCGTTTTTATTTTTTTGTGTTAAGGCCCATAGGATTTTATTTTTGTATATATACATTTTGTAAGTAGTCTCTTACACCTTGTATTATTAAGATTTTTTTATACAGGGTGGAACGTCATTTACAACATATTTTTTTTACTTTTTTGATACCAACCAAGATTGGGCAAACACACAAAATCGTGTGACGCCAGTAAAAAAATAAAAAGACTAAGATTGTTTGATTTTATTAGTTTTAAATGAATGTGCAATAACTGATTTCACAATCCTAACTATTTTCACTAACCGTATATTTATTTAATGTTGTAAATTACTTTCCACGTTGTATTATTAGTTCGTTCCACATTTAAACAAGTCAATTTAATTAAACAAATGTAAAAATTCTGTATTCTACTGTAAATTGCCTAAAAATATGACACATTGTACATAATCAATAAATGATTGAATAAAATTATAAATAAACTAATTTAATGTATGTATTTCCAAATGCAGTCTGGTCTTCTATATAAAAATGGCTCCAAACAACTGTATTTATCTTACACCTAAGAGATTCAAATTGTAAACTTAATTTACTGTTATGTTTTTTTATTTGTTTGTTTATTTTTAATGGTGTGCAATAAATATATATTATTATCATCTTATCTTACTTTTAATAATATATAGGGTGCTTTGGCATAATATATGTAAACTCGAAAAAGCCTTAAAACAAAACAAACTAAAATTTTATAAAAATATAATTAAAATAAAGAACAGATATTAATAAACTTTGTAGTCCTCCTTTAAACTTCTTAAACCGTGTTCCTATTCCTTCCTTAGGACATAATGAAACGTGAAAGATTCGCGCTTTACACATAAAACAAAAAACTGATTTTGTTAAATATCAGTGTCTTTACAGTGTTTCATTAATAAAAAACTTTTCGAAAAGTCGTAGAATATATTGTTCATGTGAGAACAATAACCCTTCTCGGTTAACATACATCCTTAGCACCCTGTATATGAAGTACGGATAACACAACTAGATGGCGCTGCTAAATCTGTCCGGACGTTATACGTGTTGGCGAATTACTATAAGCCATTTACTCTTGATACAGCTAACTAGTTCAAAAGTGTTTCATTAAAAATAAATTAGTCTATTAGGTCTATTATTAAGAAGTCGCTCAAAACTGGTCCTTCGAGTAGACATTTAAATAATACCTATAATTAAAATCTCAAGAAAACTCTATATAAATCTTTTTTCGGTTTCATCAAAAAGTATCTTAATTAAATAATATCCTACTTAACATATAACAAAATACAGATCTAAAAAGATTTAACCTTACAGTTCAGTCATTAATTCACTACTAAAGCATTTGGGTTCCTCAAAAACTATTTTATTAATATTTTAATAGCGTGAGTAAGGTTTACCGCAAAAACCATTTTCGATATCCTAATTTAATACAAATAAGCTAGCTATAATATTAACTTTACATCACTTTCCCATGAGTTAATCGACCAAACATGTGGTTCACCATAAAATGATAGGTACTTTATGCCTTCAAAGATTGAACATCAATCATGACGTTTATTAAATTGAACATTCTTTCTGTGGCATAACATTTATTTGGTCGAGTGTACAGTCTACTCTTAGGCTCATATTCTAGAGTGAAATAAAAAAAAAATTGAGACTCAAGACTAGATTTTTACAAGCTTTTATTTAGATTGCAATGTTTGTTAGTTTGTTTAGGTCAAATCTTGCGAGCTGAATTAGAACAACTTATCCTACGGAGTTCAAATTTGACATGTTGGTTCAGTTTCTATGACAATACATTTTTATGGTTAGCATGACCTGATTCTACAGCATTGGCTCCAGACGAAGGAACTCCTTAACGGAGAACAGCACAGACTTAAAATTTAATTTGATAAAAATGTTTATTTATTATTAATTTATTTAAAAGTTTTCCCACTGACAACTAACAAAACATTTACGCTCGAGTCTCGATTAATATTTAAGCATACTTCTAGAATATGGGCCTTAACGCACTTGTCACACCGAGTACGAGTACACCATAAACGAGTTGGCGAGCAAGTTATTTTATAGCTCTTATTGCTGCGACAAACTAGTGGAGAGATTTCTCGCCGATGACAATGTGAACAGTCACTATTAATATAAAACCTTTTTTGTTATGTACGACATTAATTTAAACAGAAATCCGCAATCGTATTAACTGTGTTTAGAGATAGGTTTAATACCGGCAGCTTGAATATTTATCCTGTAATCGATACATTTCCAATAAACAATTTTTAACGTAAATCGGCGGCGCCTTCACGCCGATGCCGCTTAGTCAGTTTAACAGGTAACCTCATGAATGAATATGATTTGTTTACCTATTTTATACAGGATGTTTCATTGATATTTCATGACATGATAATAAAGTTGTTTGAAGATTTACAATTTTCTATGGCAATGAATTTGAAAAAAAACCTATTTTACAATACTAGCCATTAGCCCTACCCGTGTTTTCATTTAATGTCGTACATAACAAAACACGTAGTATGTCTCTTTACTTGACACGGAATCATACATCAATTGTACGTTTTTTGAGCGAGAATATAGTTAATAGCTAGTTGCTTCCTCGTCCGCGATGGGACAAGTGCCGAATGCTTAATATTTACCAGTGGAATTGAAATTTCTTTCAAAAAAAGTCAATCACTTGACGTTCCCATCACAATGCTACAAATTAACCGTTTAACTTCATTCAATAAATATACTAAAAAAAGTCTATCAAACTAAGGCAGCACGTCCAATCCCGTCAAATAGGTGTCATACATACCGGTATTCCCGTCCCGGGAACTCGTCCTGTCAGACAGACGTCTCGCTGTTCAGTCGCAATACAAACCGGTTGCTCTTCGGATCTACCACTTCTTCGGAGAGACTGAACTTAGGCAGTGTCTTTATTGAACAGCTTAGGAAGATGTCCCCTGGAATTAAAGAAATAAATCGTCATCATTAAAGTTTGTTTGCTGTGAAACTCAATTCAGTGACCGGTATGTTTTCTATAGCCTATGTCTTGAGGTATTTCTGATGAGACAACTAGAGTATCCCCCTCCATCAGAAATGGCTCCAGGGCCGAATCTCCTGCTCCGCCGCCAGTACCGCCCCCCCCCCTCCACCAGGAACGGCTTCAGGAACAGGCAAGGGGCCGGATTTTGGGTCAGTAACTCACCTTGTCTAAGCTGGAAGTGTATATCGTGCGCTATTGGGCGCGCGAGCAGCTCGTCAGAGATGAGCGCCCAGCGCTGCAGGGGCCGCGTCTCCTGCTCCGCCGCCAGCACCGGCCCCTCCACCAGGAACGGCTCCAAGAACGCGCGAGGAGACGCGTCTTGGGACAGGCAGCGGGCTAGGTGGGCTAGGACCTGAGAACAACATCACAAGATTAATACAATAAAATAAAATTTTGGTTAAAAAGAGAAATGGCGCTGTGTAATGCATGATCTTGCTTGTGCTAAGTAATTCACAGTTCACACAAGATCGGCCGCTTTAGTAATCTATGAAGTTTAATAGACGTCTTATGGCAGATACGAAGAAGAATTTCGTGGTGTTCTCCATATAAAATAATAAAATGTACATAACATACAAGCATACATTGCTAGCTTACGGTCTCCAACCCCCCTATTCCTTACTTTATGCATATCTCTGCTTACTATTAATGACATTTTAAAGATCCCAATAACACATTGTGAGTAGAATACAGGATGCTTAGACAGGAGAATATGTTTGTTATCCAAAAATTGACTCGTAATGTTTACAAAGAATGAAATGCCTTGCCTTGAGTTTGATTCCTGATCTTACAACATGAACGTCTTCAAGTCGCGAGTGACCAGGTTTCTTCTAGGCAACCGTGCTCTACTGTAGACTGCATCATCTTGCACCATCAGTTGAGATTGTGCCTATATCTGACGCTTGACACGACCCTAATTATATTTATACGAGTATTATAAAGAGGTAAAGTTTATTGTTTGTAAGTATGTAGTAAGTAAAAGATTTATTTGACACACGAAAAGGGATATTTAGCGGGTAATCTCAGAAACTGCTAAACTGATTCTGAAAATAAACTGATTTTTCAGACTGTGCTTTCAGAAAAATCAGACAATATGTAATACAAGCTTCCGCCAGCGGCTTCGCATGGGTGATTTGCCAATAAAAAGTAACCTATGTCTTAATCCAGGTTATGATATACGTACATACCAAATTTCATTGAAATTGGTTCAGCCGTTCTGACGTGAAAGAGTAACAAACATCCATACATACAAACTTTCGCGTTTATAATATTAGTGGGAATTAATTTTTGTAATTTTTATTGTAATTTAGTCTCTTTCTACTAATTGTTTTATTAAAGTTCTGTTAATTTTTTGTCATTTTTATTATAATGTTACCATTTTATATTACTATTTTTTGTAATGTTGTTTGTTTTTATTATTTTATTATTTCTGTATGTGTTATTGTATTTTTGCATAACTTAAAACAATGTACCTATGGACTTGTTCTGAAATAAATGAATTAATAATAATAAATAGCCAGTACCGTATAAATAACACCCAAATCACATGTTTAATGTAAAACATGATATGACATCCTTACTATATGAACTTGGCAGTCCAGAAATAATTTTACTTCATTATTATTCATAGCTTGTACATTTTTGACGATCCCATGTTCATTCAAATCACTGCATTCAACAACTTTACTAAGAATTTCCCATTTACATAAACATGCTTTTACGAGACTGTAGATCCAAGGTTTTCGAAAAAAAAACTTTCTTAACTGGGGTAGATTATTATTGTATATTTTATAAGGCGAATTTATAAGAGAACAAGCAAATTAAATAAAACTGAAATACAATTTTTTCATGTACATACGATCACGTTGGTGCATCTTGGATAAAAGAAGCACAAGTAAAGGGAAAATTCCAAAAATAAAAAAATTTGAAAATTAACGTAAATTTTGGTACTTACAAGTTTTCGCGAAAATCTAAATTTCTTATCCCATATCTTTTTATCGTGTTGACCTTGATTTTTATACACCTAATAGAGACTATAGACTTCAGTATCTGGTATAAATTTCAACTTGCTAGGTCCAACCGTTCCTGAGAAAATCGGTGGTGACACACGAACAGACAGACAGACAAGAGAGTGATCTTATAAGTGTTCCTTTTTTACCTTATGAGGTACAGAACCCTAAAAATATTGGGAATGGTAAGAGAACGATTTTAATTATGATAATTAGTACTGAAATCTTAAATCTTTATTGTTTGTGGATCTGGGTTACATTTTAGGTGCAGGTGCTGTAGTTTATAATGAAAAAGCTCTAGATTCCGCCTCACACAAACAAACAGAACACCAATAGTAGATGTTTCTGCAATTAATTTTACACATTTGTGTGTTAATATTTCACTTTCACTGCTAGAACTTATCTTATATTCAATTAGAGTGAGTCATATTGAAATTGTCCGTAATATTTTGATAAAAGTAATAAAAAAACGAATAAGAAGTTCCCACATCCCTATCGATATCTCCCACCATCCTCTTTGGAAGGTATCGAAATTGTCTCGCTAACGCTTGCTCGGCCGACCCCGACGTCGCCTTCCGTCTTTAGGATGCTTGGAGGGACCTGGGGGAGACCTTTGCCCAGCAGTGGGACGAGATAGGTTAGAGAAAAAAAAGACCCCGCGTATTTTTTTAAATTTGAATAAAACAATGCCGCGTCGGCAGGCGCGCTTATTTTATCATCGGCTAGCACTTTATCGAAGCGAATTGTGTTCAAACTTTTAAATTAAATAAGTTCCAAATTCAAAAGTAATTTCGTCACTGGTATTAAGTGCGCCGGAATTACCCATTTTGCGCGCACTTATCGAGGAACCCTTTGCCTCTTTTCGAATAGATAGGATGAAAAACATATAGGACATATAAAGAATATACATAATGAATGCTGCTGAAATAATTATGAACTCTGTGGCGCAGTGGGCGAATAGCCGGCTGAGACGCAGGAGGTAGCAAGTTCGATTCCCGCTGCGGAAAATATGTTTGCTTAGTCTACAGTTCCGGATTTGGGTATTTATGGTATATTATAAGTATATCTTTACAAAAATAATGTATACAAATATTCTATCAGTTATCTGGTTCCTACAGCACAAGCTTTGCTTAGTTTGGGGCTTGATGACCCTGTGTGAAAAGTCCAGCATTATTGATTATTATTTATAATACAGTGAATAAGTGAGTAAGCTCACCGAATCGGCAGAATGTCTGGGTTGCTGGCGCGTTGCTCGCAGGTACTTCTGCAGCGCGCGCGCCAGCGAGGGGAACACCGCTTGCGCCGCTTCTCTGGGTCCCAACGCCCCACCTGGAAAACAATATCAAATGTGAAGGTCAAAACTGCCAACAACTAGCAACAAAAAGCATGCCTTAATACTAATATTTTAAACCAATCATTTTTATGTGAACCTATGTTGAGAGGGCTTAATAATTAAACGATTTAGTCAGCGGTATCACATTAGGCCAGGCCGTATAGTGAAAGCCTCGAAATTTTTATATGGATTGAACAGTTGTTTCTACCTCGGAATAATTCCTTAATAATTTATTTTATTTATTTAGACAAAACAACGGCGATACAATTTGTATGGACAAATAGCTTAGAACTAAACTTAAGGCTAATAACAGGTTTCTACGTTTGAACAATAATGTTGTTAACACGTAGTTAGTTTTCTTTTTTAATATGAAATACATATAAAAACAGTTTAAAATATCAGTTGAATACGTTATATCAATATGGTAAGTTTTATGTTCGTTTTTCCATTGCGCAGATATCTACATGCAAAGCGCGTTCACCTCGAACGCACGCCACTCAACTGATTAGTCCTTATTTTGTTCACATAGATCCTGTCCATCGAAAGGTTGCCTGGAAGAGATCGCTTTTAGCGATAAGGCCGCCCATTGTGCCTATTATTTAAGAGTGTATTTTCTTATAAATGTTTGTATTTAAATGGTGTGCAATAAAGGAATTATCTATCTATCTATGTATCTGATTAGATAGCCGTCAATGGCAACAGCGACTGAAGGTATCTAAACTGCAGAGTGGAGTAAGCCTGACAGTACAGGGGCTGTGGTCACTTTGGGGGATTGTTGATGTAGCAATAGCTTTTTTTTATACTACATGGAGATGGAACAACCTTATGGCCTACCTGATGTTAAGTGGTAACCATCGCCTATAACAGAGTAGACTCGTAGGTCACGCACTTTACAAATGTGCCCTACGATGCACTGCTCTGCGTCCATCAACTTGAGGCATACAGGTATAAAGCCTCATGTGCTTGTAATTTCACCGGCAACCATACCCTTCAAAATGAACACAGCAATGCTGCTTGGTGGCAGAATTAGGTATGATGGTAGCACTTCTCCGGGCGAGCCCTTTCACAAGGAACTCTACTACTCTTAAAGCTGTCAGTCCGCCTTATATGTTGTAGACGTACCGTTGGCACTAGAGATGCGCACGCGGCGCACGTGCGCGAACGCATCTTCGCAAGCCGTCAGCAGCCGCGCGCGCCGCTTGCGCACGCGCCGCTCGCGCTCCGCCTCCTCGTAGTACCGCTCATTGTGCGCCGAGCCGGAGTCGCGCCGCCTCCCCGCGCTGCCCGTGCACGAGCCTGCGCCTGATCTGGCAAACACATTTGCCCATTAATAGGCTAAGTAGCGGAACACGTACATGTACAACACAAACATGGCTTTGTAGTCACTAATTAGGTCATCCTTTTTAGGAGTTCTTACTTGAACTCGGAGCAAGCTGTACTCAACAACTTATCTATTGTTGGGTTTGTAAACAAAAACAAACAACAAAATTAACTTTGTATTTCAAAATAAATATCATAAAGCCATACCTACTGATCAGCCTTCAATGTGTATGATCCGATATGCACTTAACTAGTATATTTTCATTTAAATAATTAGCTTTTGCTAGGCAGTACACAACTCTTCAGGGCAAGAAGTCCCCACCCAACCCATTTTTAATTAGTGGTTCGCTCCGAGTTGAGATCTCGCGAGTCTCCCAACAAACAAACAAAAAATACTATCTTTAACTAATAAAATACTGCCACAAATAATCAACCAAATAACTTGACCTACAGTTTCATTCAAATTACAAGTAACGGGAGTTCATGTTATGTGGCTACTCTTTTTAGGGGTAGTAATTGCAGTTATTCTGAATTTCAGACTTTTCCCTATATTTGTGTCACTAAAGCTACATAAATACCAAATTTCAGCATTGTGAGGTCACTGATGTACACCAGTGACCTCACAATCACTGTCACGGTCACTGGTGTACCCTGTGAAGTTCAGTTTTTACTATGGCTAGTAACTCAAAAACTACAAGGATTGAACTACAAATAAAAATGATGTTGAAATGTATTAATTTTCATTAGATGTCCCACATGACCTAATAGTTAAGTACATTTTTTTTTTAGCCTTTTTGAACCCCAATATCTCAAAAACTCCACAACATTTTCAGCTCATTTAATCACACCAGGATTGTGCCATTACTACCTACCTATATATAAAATTTCACGATGATCGGATCAACACTTCGATAGTTATGCTTGGTCAAACATACATACATACAATGCTGATTAGCCCAAGTTGATTTGGAGATCTCGCTTCACTCTATCAATAAGTTACAAAAGGCATAAAAACTTACCTCGGTTGTCCAGTTGTAGGATTAGTATTAGATCCATCAACTTCATAGAACTTTATACTCGACTTAGCTTGTCTCTGTGACTTAGAAATGGGTATTTTCTCCAAATACGGATTGTATATTGGAAACTCCGTGTAATACTTCTGTAGCACCCACACTGCTGCTCTCTGTATGCTCAACTGGCCAATGGAGTAGGACCTGCTTTCTCCATCTGGACTTCTTACTATCTTGATATAATACATAGGTTCTAGGTGCCTGATCTCCATCAGTATAATGGCAATATAATGTATGAAAAGTAATGTATCGGCAAAACTGGATACATATGACACTAGGGAGTTATAATCTATAGCCTCCTCTCCAACCGCCAAAGCTTTTGTTGCTTCTGTTATCTGTACAATATAAAATAGCCAGTATGAGAATATACACACGGCTAGTATTACTAAAGTCATCGCTCTGAAGACAAATATTCTAGGCAAGATGGCGTTTCTTGGTCTCAGGAAAACCGCCCACACTCCAATAGCAAGTAAAACTAATTTGAATGCTAATGATAGTAGTATTCCTTTACATTCAGCTGTACAGGCCAGTAACTGAATTCTTTGACTCGGTTGGATCGCAATATTATCTGATAATCCAGGGAAAAATCCTATTTTTGGCAGCACAACCATAGCTAGTGGACTGACGAATGATATAAACGACAGGCCTAGCGCTACAGTGGTGCCAAAGTATCGGGAACACACAAATCCAATTCCATTGTCATTCTCCATAGGCCAGTTACTGACGTCTTCCATAGACTGGGAGCCTTCTGATGTGTTGCCTGTAACTGCCGTTGTGTTTTCTCCCCAATTCTCATCTTGAGGTAGGATCTGTACTTCGATTACTTCTTGTCCATCTCTGCCGATTTCTGGGTTGATGTTCACACTAGTCTGAAATGGTGCCATTGTGCTGTCTAAACAGTCTTTTCTCTGTGATTTTGTGCTCCTGAAAAATTGAAATGTAAGAAACTGATGAACCAGATATTTTTAGGAAGAATCACATGCAAAATAAATATTTATAAATGGACCAACTGCTTAGCTTCATTCAAGTGATGTGAATGTAAATTCAGTGAGAAACAGGCCTAGAAGATTAAACACGACTATGTAACAACCAGTGTAGCATAAAAAGGTATTACAGGAAATAAACGATGCAGGAGGTAATAACAACTTACAAGCCCTAATGAGACGTAACTACAAAGTTGGTCCATAATTTCTAATAAATCAGTTTACCAGCTACAAAGTACGTTTCCTTGATTTATGTGTTATTTGTAACTTACCGGGTGCTTCGGTGTGTGTGGGATCTATGCCTTGAGCTACGCCTTGAGCGGCTACTCAACTCGGAGCGCACGGATTCCGTCTCCATAATTAGAAAGCCCAGAACGTTCCCGGAGCTCACCCATCAGCTAATTCCCGTCTAACCCTGCAATAATTCCACTGTAATCATATCAAATCACGGGCAATTAAAATGCTTCCCTCTTCACGGAACTATGAACACGACCGAAAACAATTTCTCGTAAAAGAATTTACGGATTTTATCACAGAAATTAAGGGTTTTATTCACATAATCACTGTTTTATGACAAGGACTAGCTAAATACCTTTGCATTGTTGATAAATTCGTAAAAAATTTAGAGCGTCTTTAGCAAACGTCGATCAAACGAAAATTTCAATGTGTATAATACAGCTGAATTTGAAAGACACAATTAACCTGGAATGATCGGCTATCTCTTTCACTGACATTCAATTTAGCATAACTTTGTCTCGGTTTAACTACCATTGATTGCATCTTCGTATTCGTATTCGTAAGTTGGTCGTATTATATTTGATAGAAATAGTGTTCGTTCAGAAACTAATTCGAACACATTGATAATCTACCAAGGAGTTATAAAAAAGGTTTGCAGAAATACGTTTTTCTTTGCGATAAAATAAAATAGAATTTGCATACATATCACCAACTAACAATTATTTAGAGCCGTATGTATTGCCATCTTAATAATGGCGGTGATTTTAAAAATATAGAACAAGAGATTAGAGTTATACGAACTGATAAAATGATAAGATAACACACCCGTTTCTCATAGATAACTCATCGAATACTCAGCGTTTCGAATATGAAGTTGTTTATCGTGTGAAAAATCATGGAAAACCAGGAAAATCTGGGCAGGAGGCGAACCGAGAGGAGTGAGAGCAGAGTGGAAGACCTACACTTGGACAGGGTTGTCGCTTCGCAGCCCGAGATAGGGCCGTCGCCTCCCGATGGTGGTTATGGATGGCTGATCGTCACTTCAGCGGTGATATACAACATCACCGTACCCGCGCTGCTCTCTCTATACGGACTGATTATCCTGAAGGCGATACGAGAGGAAGGTCACGAACCGGATGTGTATATGAAAATATGGGAGATCGACATAGCAATAGTTCCTGTGATGATGGTTATAATGCGTCTGCTTCTGGAGTCCTGGTGCAGGGCAATGGTGAAGGTATTCCATATGCCGCGGTTTATGGCACTTTCGGGACTCTGCCTAACAGTGGCTGGCATCCTTCTCTCCAGCTATTCCACCGACGCGGATAGCAACGATCACATTAAAAACATATTCTCAGGAATATTTGTAGGTGAGTGATTAAGATTTATGATCGTTTGTTTGTGGCTTTGTTCTCAACTATCGTCACTCATTTCAACGAATCGTTTTTGGTAGGTTTACCTACCTATCTAACAAAAAAATTCTAAGCTATCATTCTAACTCAATTGTAGCTCAAACAGGTTAGGTACCTACCTAATAGTTATCTATTCCTTAGTAATTTGCATCTGTATCTACATTGTTAATTATTTACATTGAAGACCTTGATTTTACGTACCCAGTATGTTTCAACCTTACGCGATCACCATAGTAAATAATTACTGTTTTACGCGATATTGGTACGCGGTAAATACCCATTTAAATCAGTAATTATTTACGTAGGTACCTAGTAGGGTAGGTAGGCATACCTACTATCTACTAACGAACAACCCTAAGTCTGTTAGGATATTAAAGTAGGTACAGAGGGTGCGTCTGATCGTTACTCAGTTATGGTATTCTCCGGAAGGTCAAAAAATTTAACGTCATCAATCTATTGCATGATGTATAACAGCTTACGCAGAACAATGCTTTATTATCTTTCAATATAAATATCATCGAGTAGTTTACTCAGGTGTACTTAGATATGAATCATGGTTACTGAATAGAACGCTTTCTCACGTTTGGATTTTGTTTTCAGGTGCCGGTTGCGCCTTGACAGGACAGCAAACAGATATCATAATCACACATTACTTCCGCGATAAACTCACGATGGCTCAAAGAATAGTCCGGATGGCACCTTCTGTAGGAAACTGCCTCATACCAATTCTGATAGGATACTTAAGCACCATTTACACTGGCGATGCCGTTGTTATGATCTATGGAGCTATCGTCATGCAAAATTGTGTGTTCTTAGCTTCTTACACAAGGCCAATTTACATAGAAAAGGTAATCAGACACACATACAATATGTTACGAGACGCAGTGGAAGACGAAGATGAAGTTATATTTTCCAATGCTAATCAAAATAGTACAGAACCAGAGGTGCAAAGCGTAACTGTTAATGTAGAAGTATCAAGAACTGCCGACGATGATGGCAACGACGTAGTGGTTTTTGACTCTAATAAAAATGCTAAGGAGGTTATGGACCCTTCCATTCAATACAGAGATAAGTCGAATAGTCGAAGGTTTTCATCAGATTTCGGAACGATGGCCGAAAGTAGCACCTCCAATCGTTTCTCCTCAGATTTTACGACTGCACCAGACAGATTCTCATCAGACTTCGGTTCAATCGACGTAACAAACTATAATCGAATCAGTGGTTACCAAGAACTGGAGAGTATAGACAGAGACGCAAGGGATCCCCAACCCTTGTACAGAGAAACAACGATCAACGCTCCTCAGAACAACATAGTCTTTGCCCCAGAGGTAACTCCTGGCACAGCTAGAAGAACAGCAACTTTGAGAAAGAATTTCATAACGGTAGCAAACATGCTGATGGATATTAATTTCTATTTGTACGCGCTGCTGCATCTTACCACGACATTCTCAATAATGATTTTAGGAGTCGTGTTTCCGCCACTAGTTTGGGAGCAAAATCCTTCTTTGAACATTTGGTCGGTAAGTAAATTCCTAATTCTAAATTAAATCTTCTATGAAAACCTAAGTCTCTAAATCTCTTTTGGACCCGCTCTGTTTTTCACGTCTAAAAGTTTAAAAGTATTTTTTGATTATCATAGACATACCTACATTTATTCAAACTTTAGGATTTTATTCACTAGGAACTCATAGTTACGTTAGGTAACAAACAAATGCAAACATAAAAGCACAAGTGAAAGATGCAAGGGGCTTTGTCAAATAATATTGAAATTAAAAAAAAAACCTTATTAGATAATTAAAAATAGAGCGGCTGTAAAAAGGCCTTGTCCGATTAAATACAAATTTTGTAGCTGTACAGGGCTTTGTCAAAACTATAACTACATATTCATTTCGAATTTCTTAAATGCATTGCCTTTTTGGGTAATATATTATAAAACCGCAGAAGATACCTCTAGAATTTAAAGCTTAATTTTCGCAGGTATCGTGTGTGACAGCAGTGGCGCACGGATCAGCGCTGTGCTTCATAATGCTGTGCGTGGTGCTTCCCAAATCCATCAATGAGAAGGAAAGATTGTGTGCAGCGGTCTGTGTAACGGGAGCTATTGGATTCTATGGTAAGATGGTTTCTATTGATTTATATCTGCTAGGTTCTCTTTTGTGGCACTCTCATTTATTCATCCAATCCACGATAAGGTAGCTTTTAGCACACATCAGTCGCGATTATACAACTGTTCACCTATCAGATAATATCCGGCTCGAAGGACTACTTTGGCAGTCGCTTAAGATTTTTTCTTTTAGTTTACTGCAGTATCAGAAAAAATATAACTAAAGAACTGTGAGTCTTCCTATATCGTTATTCTTCTTCTTTCGAGTCAAATAGCTTACTTTACAATCGTAATTTAAATATTGATGATTCTAATAGTATTTGACAGATCCATTACCTATCGGATACTGAACAAAAATTATTCAAACCAGTACCTATGTAGATAAGAACTATCATATTTACTTTCCTATTAAGTTTAATTTTTAAAGTGAAACTTTTATTACATCGTCTCAAACTTTTTCGTCTGTGTGTTGCATGTCGCGTGACGGTCGGCCGCGGAGTAGGGATAAAGTGAAAGGCGCTCGTCAGAGCAGCCGCAGCCAATATGGCGGCGCCAATAGTTCGCATCAGCTGACCGTGTATAGACTATTACTCATTTGTGCCAACGAACATTTTTAGTTAAATGTCTATAATGTCAAACAAAGTTTCACTTTTACCGTGGTTTCATAAAACCACACAATCCTTTTTTTGTTTCTGTTACCAGAGGATGTTATAATGGCATCAGCGACGATCTTTAATTAAAAATAATCATAATAAGTCATTATTATAAATAAGGGATTTATCACGTACCGTCTTATCGGTGTTTCGACCGACAATGTTAATGAAGTGCGAGGCTAGACGTTATTCGGAGCGGATCGCACTCACCCTGATGAAAGTTCACGAATTGAACCGAAACATTAGCGGTTGAAACACCGATAAGGCGGTACGTGATAAATCCCGTATTTACAATAATAATTGAAATCAATCACGAATTTTCATTATAAGTTCTTGTAATCTTTCAGGAATAACACTAACGGGCAACAAAAGCCTACTAGTGGTTTGGTGCATGTTCTCAAGTTTTGCTACTGCCGCTTCCCACATCCTGCAGCAGCCACTCTACAAATGCACTCTCAACGAGTTCGACACCACCGCCACCATGACAGGCTCTAACACAATAGTCGCCATCTGCATCACAATCTGGACTATGGTATATAACTACGAGTATAAGACTTGTTTCCTTATGGCAAGTTTGCTGCAAACTGTCACAGCTGTTGCATATCTTGCTTCTTCGTTTAGAAGACGTAGATAGTATTTTTTGATACTGTTTTCTATTATTAAGGCATTTTAGCACGAACCGTAACTAACACATGTTAAGGTTTTGACGAAGACTGATGTCGCAAAAAAGATAAGAGAACGACGAAGTGCTAGGCGCGCTAAAAGTAAACTCAAAACTTAATCGAGAGACAAGCATAATTGTTTACTGTTTTTCATTGGATGCTGTCAAATAATCACGCTTGATCAGATATAGAATCTTAGAGATCCGCTATTCCCATCACTAGCAAACGTAAAAGTAGTACGAAGTACTTATATTACGTATTTTTTTCATGTTTCACAATGAAATCCATGACGTTATAAATGTGCTAACAGGCGGAACATTTCTTTATTTTAATTAAATTATACAGTAATAAGATGATAGTTACTAGTTGGTTTGTTTTACTAATGTAAAAAAAATGTTTCGCATGGTGTGTATGATAATGATTGTGAGTGGAAATATTTTATGTTTAAGCTCGGCTTGTACATCCATCCCTAAACGTAAATAAATTTGACGTATTTGTATGATTTGACAACTCTCTTAAACATATTTAGGAACTAAATACGATTAGGTATCGTTGCACAAGTCACCCTAAGGCCCAAAAAATTTAACAGTTATATTTTTTTCTAGATTTATTTTATAGAGATCACTTTTCTGTATAAGTCAGTAAGTAAAATATAAGCTACATAACCAGGCAAAATATATATTAAAGGAAACTGCACACCGGATGCGTACCACGGGACGGTAAACCGGTTGTGTGCACACGTCACGTGTCTCAAACAGTCCCATACGTAACAACACAGTGAAACATGCACGTGCATGCACGTTTACGCGTGCGCATCCGGTGTGCAGCAGCCAAAAGAATTGATAAAACAGATTTTAACAAGCAGCCTTACTTTTATGATATAATTATGAAATAAGACTTATAGTTACCATTTATATATTTTAAAGCAAATTATATTCTATTGTATGTTAATTTAATTAAAGATTTTTTAAATACAACGTCATTATTGAAATGCAGCATATGTTACCCTCATTTCATGCTTATTTTAAAATGAATGTTAAATTATATATATTTTTATCTCTTCTTTTCGAGCTATATCCCCAAATACTTCATATCACAGAATATACAAAAATACCTAAGAATTAAACACAAATATAATTAAATAAATATTTTAAAACACCGGATATTTACGAACAAAATCGTCAAATGAATCGATATCGATAAATAATCGACATTTGAATTGCATTATGATATGTAAAAAGTTGCCCATTTTGTTTTTGTCAACAAAAAGTTGAAAATTAAATTCACGATGATTAAAATCAAACCCGATTTAAGTAAATTAACACCAAACTATACGTGGGTTCACTCTCATTTTCTCTTTCCATTCTGTATGTACAGTCAGATGACGAGTAAAGGGAGCAGCCTGCTCCCTGCGGCACTACTGGTTTGTATGTATTTCTATGACAGACGTTCCGAGCGCTGCGGCAGCTGCACGTGCAGTCGGCATATGCAGTCTGTAGCGTCACTCGGAATAGTGCCTTACTCTATTCTTCCGCAGATACAAACTTTTCTATGCAGGTCATGCAAGCCCCTCTGGAGCAATCAGTAAACACCTTACCAAGATGATTTAAATCACTTATTTTAGCAACAATATTAGCTATCTAATGAACTTGGGCGCTGTCGGATTTGCAGATCTAATTAGGCAAATATTTATTTACTAGTTGCCCGCACTGTGGTTGAACATTGACAGATTTTTTTTAACTTTACGCAATCATACACTCCTGCGTGCACGGAATAAGCTTAAAAAGGGGTGCAAAGTTTTTTCTTTACGTAATAATATATAGTCACATAACTCTTCATCCGATTTTACCACCTTTCTTTCATTCATTCCTTTCACTCTCGATTCAGCTCAAAAGATCCATCATTTCATTGTCATTCACCTTGCTACTCCCATTATTGTTGGCCTGACTCGGCAGAAGCGATTCAAACGCCGACCAATCCTGTTTCATATTCGAATTAGTTTGATTGTTCGTCCATTTATTATTAAAATTACTAGCATTATTACTAGAGTTAGACCAATTCGAGGGTAGGGCTATTTGATTGTCAAAAGGCATTGGCGCGTTTTGAGGTTGACTTTGAAAACCGAAGCTTTTGTTTTGGTTGTTATAAGCGTTCTGATTGGTCATTGACGGCGCGTTATAACTCATATTTGGGTTTTTATTGGTCAATGAGCAGTTATAAGTCATATTCGGGTTCTGATTGGTCATAACCGGCGCGTTATAAGACATGTTAGGACTGGTTATATTACTATACGGCGTCATAACGTTTTGACTATTAGTAGCGTTTGTTCTTTGACTGAGTGCAGAGAGGTTTGACTGGAGTAGGGTAGATGTGAGGTCGGTTTGCTTAGGGGTTGTCTTAGGCGGCGCTGGAATGGCGGTCGGCTGCGGTTGGTTTGATAACTTTCTTGCGCTTTCCTGCTGCAGTGCTATCCTGGAAGAGAGAAACATAAAAACTATAAAAGTTTAATAAAAACCAACGCCATAGATTGACTTTCAGTAACTGTTACCGTGAAGCCAATGACTACACTACACTAAAATAAATCGAATAAGTCCGATTTTGCATACCGTGATAATTTTGTACGAACGGATACGCAAGAAATCGAAAAATTAACCGCAATGCCAAATAATGATTATGTTATCCACACATAAATTATATAACAATAAGTATAAATTAATTAGCACCAAGTTCACCTTTTTGTTGAAAAAGTAGCTGACCCGCCCGCGACTCCGTACGCGTGGTTTTTCAATAAAAACCGAGAGCCGACAAGATGGACGAAGGTTCAAACAAAGGCTGCCATAGAGGTTCTTGAAGTAATGTGCCAGAAGAGCAGCGGTGAGAGAAGAGTGGCGGAGGGTAGTTAAGCACGCCACAACATTGACATGACGACCACGACCACTCTGCTAAGAGCTTACCTCTGCTTGTCCTCCATAGTGAGCGAGCCTGTACTCTCTCCGACGCCAGGCACGGGCGCGGGTTGCTCCGACTTGCTGTTGCTGAATGTAAACGGGTCCAATCCAAGCCCTGTGAACATCTTGTCGATGTCGTTCTGCGGCGCCGGCGCTGAGACCAGTGAGTCGGACGGTGAGAGAGAGTGCTCCATTACTCTGTAATAATCATAATCATTTAATTGGTAAGAATATTGCACGTAATAATTATTTCTCAAACATGCTTGGAAAGGGGCATGCCCACTCTCCCTTGTAAAAAATGCTGTCACTGCACACACTTGAAACTAATTGCTAATGATTCTAGGCTTAGTTAGTAATAAAAGAGCTAAGAAGTTAGTTATAAAAAAGTTTACTATAAAGAGAAAAATCAGTTTTTATTTTTCACAAACAACCAGTTTTACATCACTGTATTCAACTACAACTTAAATAGTTTATTATTGTAATTATAACGATTCCTAGATAAATTATGATATTGATAATTACTATCAATTTAATCGTTTAAGCTTTAAGTCAGCAAACAAACAAAAATACGCGAGAAAACAAACGAAACGGCCACAGACACAGATCACAGGAAACGGCTTTGTTTGTGAATGACGTACGCGCACAGTCATAGGGATTGGCATATCGACCATCGACTATTATCCGAAATATCGATTTATCGGCGCAAAATAATCGGTCAAATCGAGCAATCGATTATATTTAATCTCAAGGCGCGCGCGCACAGAAGTGCCATTTTTGACATCGCGCTCCTGTACAATCAACAGACGAGGGAAATTATTCCAGTAAATCAAAATTCAATATTTTAATGCAAAGAAATAATAATCATCTGATTCTGTTGAGTAAATGTTGAATCGAAGTAAAATTGAGTTTATTTCGATTCAACACGAGCGCCACAGATAAATACAAAAATATACCTACCTATTTACTTCTGAAAATCAGATATTTAGTGTGTCAGGGGTAGTAATAAGGTAATAAAATGTACGAAAAATATAAGTACCAATTGTACCCAAGCGGAAAAAAAATGTACTTATTTGTCTTTGGAGATGTTTAATAGAATTCATTATGTATTTCTGTGTTGATTTTGTAAACTTGGATTGAATAGGTAGTCGATATCGATCGATATCGACTATCGTTTGAGTTAGTTCTTAATTCGATGATTTGGGAGGAATAACGAGTGATAGGTGCCTAACTAAAAAATATCTCATGTCTGTGTCATTAACTCGTCTCTGCATGGCCTTATGCAAAAATCGTGCGAAGCTTTAACCTCTCATCTGTTGATAGAATTAAAATCGAGATAATGCTACAGATAAGCCGAGTTATTTTTTTTTCCGCTTTTTTCTCTCCACTGGTTAATCCTAAAGCCATCTAGAAGGTGGCGCTGAGATCAACGGCCCGCCGATTATGATCAAGGTTAGCTGAGAGCGAGAGGATTTAGATCAATTGCGGTGCGTCAACAGCTGAGCGCAAATTCAGCGCGCACTGCGATTGGCTGAGATTATCTCGCTCGGGCGCTTGCTACCAGCGCGAGTCAAGCATAATACCACCCCCGGGTTAATTAAAGAGAAAAAAAAACTATTTACAAAACGCTCATTGGGAAACAAATATCGTTTTGGTTTCGTACTTCTGAAATCGGTGACCGATTTTTCGTGTCAGTGAAAATACAGTCAAATAAATCGATTGTTTTATTTATGGTCTTTTATCAACAATCGATTATTGTCTCAGAACAACTCTGGCTTAACACTAATGTTTGCAACTGGAGGCAATTTGCTACCATTTCATTTCCTGTCGTTTTCATATTCATTATTATTTTAAAATATTGTAGGATACTTTTCGTGTTAATCGATTGATACGTAGAATAACGAAAAAATGTAACATATTTTTTGGATGAACGCAATTTTTTGTGCAGTTGACAGCATTATATGGGCATGCCCCTTTGAGCATTATTTTGACAACCATCTTCGAGATAAATCGAAATTGCTGTACTGGTCAAATACATGCGAGCAGCGGCCGGCAAAAGTTTTATGAAAATCCGTATCTGTCGTGGTTTAGCGGCCAAATAAATTACATAGTACACTCATATCTGTCGTATAATTTAAAAATGGAACGATCTTTTACTCCGAAACATGGCAACCAAGGAGGTAACTTATTAAAGGTTTTATTTAAATTTCGAACTGGCTTACAAATAGAAAGTTGTTTATTGGAAAAAAAACAAATAAACACTTTAACGCAGGAAAAATTATTGTTGTTCGTTGTTCGTCATTGATTTTGAAAAGTTATTGTATTTGACAAAATTAGTTCAAGTGAAGATAATGAGTGTGATGAACTTACTTTAACGCCACCTGCAATTCAAGAGGCGGCAAGAGCCGTAATAGAAAACTTGTTACCGCCAAAATCGAAAGAAAAAGTTCTGCCTAGGTACTACTAGTTTTAATTTCCGCGCATTAATTGAGAAAAATACTATACTATAAGCCTTGGCCACAACTAGGCATTGATGGACTTACGTATGTGTGCCTCGGCCCACATTTACACATTCGTTCATCAATGCCTCTTTTGCTGGCCGCTACAGTAATGTACTAATAATAGTACATGTACCTCATATAATAAATAAATAAATATTGCTGGACATTTCACACAGCGCTATCTAGCCTCAAACTAAGCAGAGCTTGTACTATGGGAACCAGATAACTGATAGAATACTTATATACTTTTTTTTTGTAAATACATACTTATGATGTATAGAAAAACACACAGACACGGAACAAATATCTGTAGATCATGTAAACATTGGTTCCGCGGCGGGAATCGAACCCGCTACCTCCTGCGTCTCAGCCGGCTATACGCACACTGGACCACGGAGGCAGATACTGAAGATACTTAATACAACACACACTCTAAGTACTACTTAATACGATACACTCTGGGTATTGTACAAAATATGCATAAAATATAAAATGTAACATAATAATAAAACTGGATGTCAATATAAAAATTACACAAAACAATACACATAATAAATGTATATAAATATAATGTACATAAATATAATGTATATAAATATATTACATGTATTATAATAATATAGTCCCCTCCCCTACTAGCCAAACCGCTATTCTTGTATGCCTAAAAAGTATTCAAAATACATATTATTAGTGATCAAAGTAGGTAGATTGATTTTATGTAATTACATCATAAATCATGATGATAACAATCCGTTTATAAATGCCGTTTTTCCCGGAAATTTCCGTTATTTACGGGTTGGAATTAAATTAGTGATTTAGTAACTACTATATCTGAAATTGAAAGGAAACTAACTTTATATTAAAAAGTTTTAAATTGTTTTTTATTTATCTATCGAATAATAATATGAATGCTTGATTTTTCTTTGCTCACTATGCGTTTCCATAAAATTCATCCAATTGAGCCTTATCGAGAAAATACGTTTCCCACGATTCCAGAGGCATGTCCAGATAAACATTTCATTTAAAATCATTGACCCTAAATCCATCTAACTCCCACTTTATACCCTGCTCCATGTTATAATTTTAAAATCCCGGAATACCGGAGGCATGTCCATATTAACATATACGTTTCTATTCCATGTTAACATTATACCTACTCCGATCACTGCATATTATACTGTAGTTGTAAGAAGAATGATCGAAACTGAGCAAACTTTACTAGTTTATGAGCAGTAGTCAACCAACTTGTATATGTAGTTGGGTTTCATCGTAGGGCACGTTTTCAAGGTGCGTGACCTACGAGGCAATACTTTGCTATAGGCAGTTACCACTTAACATCAGGTGAGCCATATGCTTGTTACACCTCCACCAGGTAAATAAATAAAAAAAATTGCGTGCTTCGACATGCGCTTCACCAATTATTAGTTAATCAACACAACTTACTTTGACTCATTCTGTATAGAGTTCAGCTGCTCTAACTTCGCGCGATGTTCCGTCTCCACCTTAGATATCATCTGTTTGACCAGCGACACCAGCGCATTGAACTGGTTCAGTGTGAGTCCGTTCTCGACGCACAGCGGGATCAGGAAGGGAAGCACTTTGGTCGCCATCACTTCCTTCGTTATACCCAGCTTGTTGTGACTTAGAGCTAGTTTGTAGATTCCTGAAAGGAAATTTTTCACTTACATATATTTCGTAGACCAAGAGGCTTACTCGCACAATTGAATAGCGTGGATATTAAGGCAAAACCAGAGAAGGCATCTTATATGTTGCTATTGAAGCGAAACGCATGAGGATGCGTATGACACTTTTAAGGCAAATTATTTGAAGGACATTTGTTTTAACAGGATGATGTTTATCAAGCCCAATATTTCCAATTGCAAGGTAAAAGTCTACCCTCCATAGGTCCTATATTAAGGTATTTTGGACCAATCCTCATCATTTAATCCCTGCGTACACAGAGACACGTTCTCGGTGACCTCGATGACGAAATCACTTCCGCGTTAACGGTTTCGCCACCTACTTCCAATAGAGATATACAAATCATTTTTTTTTCGTATTGCTAGAATTAACATTAGGGATTAATATCTACTTATAGGTAATACTTTTTACAATGCTTGAACTAGGAAAACTTGTGTCTCAGGCGTTACAAATACACCGACCCGGCGGCGGGTCGACTAGTCTCTTTAGTCGCCGCATACTAAGCCTAGAACCATAAGTCGTAAGTGGTGTCCATGTGCTAGTTGCCTCATTAAAATGAACTCCACGCTCGCCACAAGTTCTATTAAGCTGCATCGGCCTCAGAGGCCAATAGCAAGTAGTCCGTCAGGAAAAACAATCCCATTGTAGGACTAGCTCATCTCGCTATCTCTGTTTATAAAATTACAGACACTATAACAAGATCAGTTTAAAAGTTGTAAGCCAAAGCGAAAAATAAAGAAGTCTTACCTAAAATCCCCATTAAAACCGCCGGCTCCCGCGATGGAATCTGCGGCAGGAAGGGTATAATCTCATCCAGCACCAACCACTTATCCAAATGTTCCAACAGTTTGCCCAAACACAGCAAACAATTGACGCGAACCGAAATATAGTTCGTACTCATACATAACTTCTTTATTCGGGGCATGAGCGCATTCTTCATCGCCGGGTAATCTATCAATGATGCAAATGTTGGCAGCACTGATAAGCACAGCTCCTGGATCTGCTGAGCGTCTGATTCTAACGCGCGATACAACATCGGCAGAATATCAGTTTTGACTTCTTCTCCCGGAGTTAATTTCAGCAGTAACTCCATCTTTTGCATGAATATTAAGAGTATTTGAATCGGGTCCTGTATCAGCATCACAGGTTTTAGGACCGGAAGAATGTATTTTATGTACTCTTCTTTTGTTGAGTTTTCAGCGATTAATAAAACGTTTGGTAAGACGAACGGTACCATCGGAGGGTTGACAAACTCTTTTGTGAGGCACGGAAGGATTCTGTATATGCAGATCCTGTGTGGCATCTTTTGTATGATCTGTGGTAGGCCTTTGTAGAACTGAGATTTCTGAAGGTTGTCCCATTGGAATAGAGAGTCAAGGTAGTTTAGAGTTTTTACGCCAACGTCTTCAAAATACGGTATCTGCAAAGATAGTTAATGAAAACTTGCTAGTAAAAAGATCTGTTATAGTTACAGCTATAACTTTTGAAACCTAAAAAATCAACTAAACTATAACTAAAAAACCATCATCATTATCATCCATATCCCGACTTCACCCCACTGTTGGGTACTGTTGTAACAAAAACCTGAATGTAGGGAACATTCAAGTTCTATTTATGTTTTGTATACATTTTAAATTTCATGATGATTGGATAATCCATTCAAAAGTTATAACTGGACAAACATAGCATACATAAGTACTGTTTTGTCTAAATAACTAAATACAGAGTTCTTTTTCAATTGTTTTACAACTTTTAGCCAAAAATTACTTTTTTTTTTCTATTTTTTTGGGAACCTGCATTGTTTTTACGATGATTTCAGTTCCATAATTGTCTACAGTAATGTATAACTACAAAGCATCCTCCTTCAGCAGGTCGTATGTGGATCAGTAGAGCATGTTAGCTGAGTGCGCTCGGTACAACTCCACTCTCATAGATAAATTTACCTTTAAAAACTGATGTGGATCTGGCCTCAATTCAGGAGTAACATTCAGCATCAATTTAACATATTCCTTCAGCCCGTCTGCCACACATGACAGTCTCGACGGTGGGAGATTCCTCAGCTCATTGACATACCTCTTAAACTTCATGTAATCATTCCCAATATTGCCTAATGTTTGATGCCCAGTACTATGTAAAGCGTAAATAACCATGCCAAGTGAGAAAATGTCGCTAGAGGGTGAGTGGGTGGCAGAAAGAATGTATTCTGGAGCCAAGTAGTCTAACACTGGTTGGGTTAGAGGTGGCATTGCTTGACAATACTCATTGAACGGCCAGAACGGAGCTACCCCTGGAGAACTCTGGTTTGCAACACAGAAATCGAAGCCAAAGATTTTCCATGCACCTTGTTGGTTCACTATTATTGATTCCGGACTTATATTGTGATGGAGGAGTTTCACATCATTGTGTAGGAATGCTAGCCCTTCTGCAACTTGCATCAATCCATACTTTATCTCAAGTTCAAAGAGCTTGTAGTTTACAATGTGGTTGGGTATAGGTTGTGGCATGTTCTCTGTGTTCCCCAAGATATTGGCCAAGCTTGCAAATACTGGTTCGGTAGCAAATGCCAAGCTTTCTCGACTTTCTTCAAGACTGTGCTGTACAGTTAATATTTGGGGGTGCCGTAATTTTGTTAGTTGGACGATCCCTCGTTTCAGTGTCTCTAGCATGATGTCTCTGTCTGCTTTTGACCATCTTTCCAGTTGTTTCTTCTCAAAGACAAATATTGATGTTTCCTGTTTGGTAGACTTTTTATAGCCTTTGTATATTTTCCATAGCAAACCTGTTGATGTTTAATAGAAATTGTACAATGTCTATAGGCATGAAAATAGTCAGTCATAAGAAAAGATTATTTAAGTATGTTGAAACGAGTAAGTAAATACATCTTGCAACAAACATCCGTTGTTGCTGATTTAACAACTTTTAATATGCTAACGATACACCAAAAGTTTGATTCAAAGATATAGTCGACTTCCTCAATGAAAACAAAAAGAGTCGAGCCATCAGAAACGATTGTTTATAACAATTGTGATATACCTGGGCCTGCGCTGGCGATGAATTGTGTAGCTTCAAACTCTCTCGTGACAGGGTTCCCCGGCAGCACGCCTGATAACTGGGATACTGTGTTGCTCACAGAAGAATAGAATTTATTAAATACCTCCATATTTTAAAGCTTTTAGTTTTGATTGTGAGAAATTAAACCATTTCAAAGGAAAATCCGAAATCTGAATGCATGAAAGAAGAGATGAATGAAACTGAAACGAATCAATCAGACAGAACTGACAGATCTACCTGGACGACTGTCAATGTTAAATGTCATATGTTCAAAAGCATTTATAACTGGCTCGCTGTTTTATACCTACTATTTATTTTTATATCACAGAGTTGAGACATGAGTTGAAGTGACGGATGATTATGAAATGAGGTATAACCAGGCAGCAGTTACTGGAACTGCAGTTTTAGCTGGAGCAATTACACGAGCTGCCTGTGAATTAAATCGATCCAATATAGGTATAAATTATAGCCAACGTTTTTTAACGAAATATTCAAAAAGCTGTCATTATTTTGATTTGCCATTGTCAATCTATTGTCATGATTTCTTAAAAATTGCTGTTTTAGTTTTGATCAAAGAATGTAAGTTTTGATAAACGCGGAACAAACTCGAGATTATTCTATGAATTTCCTTCAAAAGTAAAAGAAATGCAACTACTAAATTGTGCGTTGCTTGTGGTATCAATAATCTTATCAGTCCTGCCCACAATTTCATTAGAAAGCGACCCATATTCGAAGGAACCATACCGACCTCTCGGGCCACTGGTCAGATGCGATTTTCTTCCCCTAGAATTCTTGGATTGTGACGAGCCTATCGACCATAAGGGGAACCAATCTGCAAAGAATGCTATTGGACATGGCTGTGTCAAATTCGGTGGTGTTAGATACGACGAAGTGGAGAAAACCAAGGTGCAATGCAAAGCTTTGGAAGGCATCGAGTGTTTTGGGAGTCGCAGCTTCTTGCGTGGCGGTTTCCCCTGCGTGAGGTATTCTGGACACTACTTTACAACTACTCTGATCTACAGTATACTGCTTGGATTCCTGGGTATGGATCGTTTTTGCCTCGGCCAGACTGGAACGGCAGTAGGCAAACTATTAACATTAGGAGGGCTAGGAATCTGGTGGATAGTGGATGTTGTTTTACTGATTACTAATAGTTTACATCCAGAGGATGGTAGCAATTGGAATCCATATGTTTAGGTTTTGTAATAATTTTGTAAATAGCTAGTGCAAGTGTAACTATAATAAATATTTGATTTTAACTGTTAATTATTTTTATTTCATTAAAACCTCCATAATCAAGCTGTTATAATAATAGAATGGCAATACTAAAAAAAAATTAAATTTTGTTTTCTATTCTAGATTGCAAATTTTGTGAGAAATACGAAGTTGACATAACACTTAGTATCAGACTTAAATATGAATAGGTGTTAAATCTTGCCTAGATATTCTTTGATTGATCCTGGAATATGTATTCCATAAAAAATAATATCAGATATCATTATTTAAAGACTGCCTGATTTGTAAAACCTATTGTTGCTTGCTTTGACATTAAACTAAAAAAAATAATGTGGAAATATCACTCAATTGCAAGTAAAACGAAGTGATAGCTTATATATTTTATTTTAAAATTAAGCCACCAGAGCAGATGCAGTGCTGGATTCGTACTTCCAGTTGGGTGGGAGCACACTCTTGGTCTTGTAGTAGCGGGCTAGCCTGTGGATCCTGGACTCGACGAGAATCAGACGGAATTTGCTGTCCTTGTCTTTCCTGAAACAAAAATTAATTTGGTTACAAAAGTTTCTTCATTGATTTTTTTTTAATTCATCTTATATACCGGCGAGATCCTGGTAAAACTCTAGCTTATCATTAAAAAAGTTCGGATAGTACAAGTCCATGGCACGCCCATTATAAAGTGGTTACCACTACCTATAAACAATTGTACCTCACAGGCTGCTTCCAACTGAGACTTGGGCTAAGACATGTCATTGCTTGTAGAAATTTTGGTTTAGTTAGAATCTCTGTCTTCAATAAAATAAGTTGGCAATAAAACAATGAATCAGAATGTTATGACTGAATCTTTAACCTAGTTTTTCATAGATAATCATAGATATTTATAGTTTATTGTTTCATGTTTGTTATACCTTACAATCTGGATACTTTTCAAGCCATTTACTCTATTTATGATTACAAGGTAAAAATAAGTGTTTGCCCTTCATGGGGAGTGAAGAGCTACCTCGCCGTAACACAGTTTTTAACTAGCACGGGAGGTATGTTCCGAAACCTTAGTGCTTACATTATTTATACTGTTTATTATATTAATAAGCCATTGTTTGTTTGTACACAATGCAATGCACTTTGTATTCCTAAGTTGTTAAATAAACTTATTCTTAATCAGAATTCAACAAGCATTTGGCAGACAGCAGCGGGTCTAGTTGACCCAATTAATCTACTGTTCAAGCAACATTTAATGGAGCAATAATAATAATAATGATGCAACAAATTATCTTTATTTATATTGATAAAACAAATGCTAACTCCCGACACCTAGCTCTTACATCTAATCACTGACCATAAGACCTCAAAAGTCACTTCAGCATTTCAGACTATTCCTTAGTTGTGGTAAAAGTTTTCTCTGGCTAAAATCCAAGAATCAACTTGTGAATTTAGACTTGAGCATTGTTATATATATATATATATCAATGGGCTGTACAGTGGAGTCAATTAAAAGTTTTCACAAAAGTAGCATAATACCAAAAATAAAAACGGTACAGACATACCAAAAATCTCTTAAATTAGGAATAAAAGTTAATAAAATTTACCTGTTACGTTCCAAATGCTTCCTCATGGCTACAGCTTTCTTGATCAGGTAGTAGAGGTCCTCAGGTAGGTCAGGAGCGAGTCCCATAGCCTTCATGATACGCAGGATCTTCTTGCCGGTGACAAATCTGACCTGTGCCACTCCATGGGAATCCCTAAGCATGACACCTAAAAAAAATGAGAGAGTAAGAAAATAAGGTTGATATTGGTTGCAGGTCAAAGGTCACTAACTCAGTTGCTCTGGAAATCTCTGGGGGGAGGTCTATTTTCAGCAGTAGACAACCTACAGCAGATATGATAAATAATAAGAAAAAAAGGCTAAGTGACGATGACTATTCTACATGTTATAAAAGAGTGACCTACAAGAAATAGCGATCAGAACATTGTTTCAATATTGCACTCTATTATGAAGGGAACATGAATCACTGGATTTATATTATATTATGGTGCTGCTGACTATTTAAAGGAGTCCTTAGGTTTGCCCATCAAGCTGCCACCTTATTCTATCTTAAAAAGATAGGACTAGCAGAATTTTGTGGACCAAGATCAGCAGACTTCCTACCTAGAAACTATCTCCCTATCCTATCTAACTATTATATTGCTTATTGTTGTATATGTTAACCTACACATGTTGAAACAAAATAGCAGCAGTCTGACCCTGCTGGAATGTATTTAGTATTTATTTATTTCCATTAGGTCTGTTTTTACAGGACTAAACGTAATTATAACACTAAACCTAATGTAGTTAACTTTATTACCTAACTTATTCTACTCCAATTACAATTAATTAAAAATATAAAATAAAGAATGTGGCCTTTGTTCAGAGAAACATGAAACACATCTATGTTCTCCGCAACTAGATCGAGAATGTGCATGGTGCACATCAGAGGGGCTTTGTCCAGCAAGTTGGTTCTGCCTTGGGGCACCTCTAACAATACTCGAACAATGTAATAAAAATGAACTGCAAATCTATATGTATTTTTAAAATGAACGGTTACATCCAAGATATGATGCCTAAACAGAGACCATGTTGAGCGAAAACTAGGTAGTATCAATAAAATGCTGATTACATCTAAGATAGGTTGGCTAAGTACAAAGAATACAATTGGCTTAACCTGGCTGGCAGAAACAGTACATAGGATGGTCTTAAATCATTAGAATAATCTTCAACAATAGTGGCTTTCAGTGTTTCAAGCCATCAAGCTGATGTGACCACAACAGCAACTCTACCACAGAACAGTAAAGATGGTATGAGCAACCATGCTAGATTATAATCCTGTTCTAGACATATCCAGAAATGTATACACCAGCCTCAACCTTTAGAAGAGGTAACAATATGTAATGGAACCTTCATAGGCCAGACAATTGCCGGATTCATGACTTGACTTACCGATTTGAGAGGGAGTAAGGCCTTTCTTGCCAAGTTTGAAAATCTGTTCCTTTACATCATCAGCGGTCAGTTTTAGCCATGTGGGGACACTGCGGCGGTACGGCAGTGCCGACTGGGAAATACCCTTACTGAAAACATAAAATTCACACTTGAAACATTGGCCATGTGGTGACCCGCCACACGAGATAGGTTATGTTTCCGTCACAAAATTGTGCCCTGAACAAAAAATGAATGCACATGGACTAGAACACATTTTACATTAGTAAAGTACACTGTAAATTACCCAGGTGCGTGCATACGACCCATGGTTGCGGTTTTTACAAAACTCGCCGAACTGACAACGACAACAAGAGAAACGAAAAAGATGGTTGCCGGAAAACGATCTTGGGTTCAGTAGTTTCGTTATCTATGGTCGTTCCTTCATTCACTTTACTAGTGATGTACCTACCATATTGACCGATGTTTTCTCAATCAAGCAAGGTCAATTTTAGGTCTTACTCAGGTTTATTCGGTTTTTGTTCAAAGAATCCCCTGAATAAGATGGGTGTTCTGAATGTCAAAGTCAAAATTAAATGACAAGTAAAAAGTAGTAACCAACCAAATTGATGAATTTATTTGTTACATTGATCGAGTTTTCTGAGAGAAAAAGACCGTGAAATTGGTCTAAAATGGCCAATAATTACGGAATATCCGATGCGGAACTGAACCTCATCAAGCAGCAGGCCTCAAGGCGTGTTGCGATGAGGCAGGAGTTCCAGAAACAGAAAACTAACCCTTGGAAAAACGCTGGCGAAGCTGGCTATGTTGTGAGTAGTCTTACGTAAGGCTAACTTATAATAAATACTCGAATAAACATGTATTGAAGGCTTGTATTATTAATATAATACTTTAATAAGATATAATGCTGTAATAATAATACTGTATTATTTTCCAGTTCGACCCTGCTATCCAAAGGTTCATGTCGATGAAAGTGAGCCAATTCGAGTTCTTTCAAGCTAACAGGAGGACCAGTCTGTTTGGAGTTTGTGCTTTAGTTATACCTATGGCTGTGTACGGCTACGCTATCTGGACCGAACGTCAAACTCGCGAAGCTAAGATCAGAAGCGGAGAACTCAAATACAAGGACAGGCTGTTCAAATTCGTATAAACAATAATTGAACTTCATAAAATCGTAGAATATTTATAGTTGGCTACTGTATGGTAAATCAATAAAACTGTATATAAAATCATTTTCTATCTTATTTTTGTGACAATCAGTGTGTATGACACACACACACAGGGTGACATGTTCAAATTATGAACAAAACCTTTTTATTAAAAATAAGATTAAAAAAAAACTACTGAAGTAAACTTTTTTGCACAGTGTTTTACAGTTCTAACGTTATTTTGAGCTTGTCAATTTTGAAATTCTGAAACATCAAATCAGTTTTCAGATTTTATGAAACAAATATCAGACAACTTGAACACAATTTTAATCTCTTTGTCATATTAAAATGTCTAATAAATTTGGTTTCTCTGAATTTGAATATAAAATTATCCTGGCTCAAATTGAGCGTCGAGCCAGATTAAGGAAGGAGTTTCTAAGGCTTCGATCTGATCCTTGCCTCCACAGTTCAGAATCAGGCTATGTGGTGAGTAGTTCATTATACCCACAGAGTACTTTGATAAACTAGTAGGTAGTGAGAGCTGAGGCTACTCAAAAAAGTACCTGTAGGTGCCTTAATATCTAAAAGTTTCCACCTGCAACCATGGCTGTTGCAACATAATCGAAAGGTTGGTATATAAAAAGGTACATATGTGATAATACCCGTTTAAATCAGTAATTAAGTACAGTGATCGCGAAAGTTTGAAAAATCTATCTAAAATATTGTTTGGTAGACCTTTGTTAATGGAGAATCAAAAATAGAAAGTTTTAAGTGCTATAATTTTATAGGGTTGCTAACAAGAGTGCCATGCCAGCAAGCATGCTTCAACAAAAAAAAACTTAAGTATCGAATTAGGTTAATCCAGGGTTTGATTCTATTTTTTGGGCAACCAAGCTATTTAGTATTTTCCAAAATTTGCCGCGCTTTTCAGTCTACTTTCATTAGCCAGACTCCAATATTGGTTTGGTTGATGAGAAGTTGATTGAGTTGCAAGATTGTGATTCTACTGCGCGGCAAATGCACGATCTGCCAATATTTAAATAATGCTGGACATTTCACACAACGCTATCTAGTCCCAAACTTGGTTTGGTTATCTAATTCCCATGATGGGAACCAGATAACTGATACATAGAATACTTTTACTTATTTTTTGTAACAGACCCGGAACAAATATCTGTAGAATGTGCAAACGTCTGTTGCGCGGCGGGAATCGAATCCGCAACCTCCTGCGTCTGAGCAGGCTATTTGCCCACTGGCACTGCGCCACGGAGGTCATCATCATATTTACATGACGACCTTCGTGGCGTTCTTGATAGCCAGTAATACCCTAGTGGGGTCAGAACTGTTCATATTACTGTGTGCGTACCGACAAGTACTCGCCATTGCGGCGGCGGCGTAGGTACTGGAAAACGCAGCGTAGGACGGCACCCCACAAGATGGAAAAGACGACCTGATAAAGGTTCCTGGGAGCCATTAGGTGCAGGCAGCACAAGATCAGTCACTCTGGATATCTATGGAGAGGCCTATGTTCATGGACGTCGTATGGCTGATATGATGATGATGAGCCGGATAGCTCGCCGTCTTCAAGGTCTAGCTATTTTACACACACGGAGGAAAATATACCCCTGGTTTTAAGCGGGATTCTGCACTAATTATGAGGTATTCCTCTTAAAAAACGACTAGGCGTCCAAACGCAAATATTAACAGGAAACTGATAAACCAGCATTACTCGGTAGCACAACATAAGATTCGGAAGGTATTTTTAGGTAAAAAGCATGACAATTTATTGTTCGTAGCAATTTATTTTAACATGACAATACCTATAACGGTAAAAAATATCAGTTTATCGTTAAAGTGTGCGTAAAAACCCATATATTAACAAAAGTTCTATAAAAATATCATTTGTACTGTCGTTTTTTCGTTCTCACAAAATAAATTTTCTCCGTGCAGCTCTGACAATTTAAATTACATTCGGCATGTAAAATTAATCGTAATCCAGCGAACTTACCCGACATGCGTAGGAATTACCTACATTTATGGTTTTCTTTTGTTTTTTTTTATGAAAATCCCTGGAATCTTGGAGATGGAACAACTTATGGCCCACCTGATGTTAAGTGTTAACCATCGCCTATAAGAAAGTATTTCCTCGCAGGTCATGCATCTTAGAAACGTGCTTTATGATGCACAACCTTACGTCCATCAACTTGAAGGGCATATAGGTGTAAACCCTCATGTGCCTGTAATTTCACCTGTAATACCCTTCAAACCGAAACAGCAATGCTGCTTTGCGGCATAAATATGTAGGTATGGTGGTAGCACTTCCTCAGGCGACCCCTTTTACTAGGAACTCTTCTACTTTATGGTGTGTGGTTTTTTCAGTTTGATCCAGCATTGCAAAATTTCACGTCTATGAAAGCTTCTCAACTGGACTATTTCCGACCAAACGGAAAAACTATAAAATTTGGTATACTAGCGATATTGCTGCCAATGTTTACCTATGGATATTTGGTGTACACGCAACGTACAAGGCGAGAGTGTGACATTCGATGTGGAAAAATCAAATACAAGGATAGACTATTTAAATTTCAATAGGAAGTTAATTCATTTCTAAGACCCATATTCATTAAGCGACAATGTTCCGTAACATGACGTTGTGATGTCGCCGGACATCGCGCGACGTCTTCGACATCGTCGTCTTTGTCTTTACCGATGTCGCACTATGTCCGGCGACATTACGCGACATGTCTCGCGACACGTTTTGTTGGGGGTTCGATTCCCGCATAAACAAAATATTCGCATGATATTTACCTTTATACTTGTCTCTGGTTGGGGTGTTGTATCATGGTACCTAGGTACCACTTGTAGTTCCTGATACCTACGAATTTGGGGTCAAAAGTGACCTAGGGGTTTAAATTTTTCCCAATTTTTTTTTTCGTAATGTATTCGTTTTGTCAGTGTTGCATTGCACACTTAAATAGTGATTAACTATAATATTTTGTTGCTAAAATAAAACAATTATAAATGAACATAGAATTTAATTAGCAACATCATAGCAATCAAAATTATTTCGATCAAGAACTGCCTCTCCATCTTGAACACACTGAGAACTGAGAGTTGGTTACCGAGTGGTTTAACAATTCCTAATAGCAATTGAATGTTTATATTAAATTAGTGCAGTTGATAAGCTTAAGACATGTCACTTTCCCGTGGTCCACCTATAATTTTTTTTAAACTTTCACACAAAACAGAATAGAGTGTATAATGTGGACCGTGTAAACAAATATTTTTTCCACAGTAACATGTTAGGAAAAATCTTTATGTTAAAAATATTACCCAAGGTCCACCATTTTCATAGGACGATCTAATTCTAAGGTACTACGGCAAAAAGAAACCTAATGACCTATTGCCCATCCAGATCGTTAGAGATCGTAGGTCGTTAGGTATTTTTTTGGAGTTATTAATTACATTTGACCAGTTATTTTATGTAAAAGGTAGATAACGGGGAAACATTTTTTACACCACCTAGGTAGTTTATGGGAAACAATATTTTCCCATGGTGTACCTCTATATGGACTCAATTGGTGGACCACGGGAAAGTATCGCATTTTGATTGTCAAACATCGGTAATTTTGAGTATCAGGAGGCAGTTAGAAAATTCATGAATTCCTCATCATTACTCAAAGCATAACATAACATAAAGAGTAGAACTAATGCCAAGACGACTAGCCAGCCCCAGATCTAGAATTTTTCCTAACCGGGGCAGAACCTTGATGTGGAGGAGAGCTTCCAGCGATTGCGGGGTGTGGGGGGGGGGGGGGAGTTAGAAGCTTACCAAATCAAATTAATAGCCGGGTCAACTATGTAGGTGGACCACGGACAGGGAGTGGAATAATCGATAATACAACGTGCGCTGGATGCCAAGCGCTTTTTGAAACAAGTTTTTTTAAAACATATTTTATATTTGGCGCTCCCTGAAATTGTGTCCTGGTTTGCCCCCCCTAGATCCGGGGCTGGGGCTAGCTTATTTATCGGTCATCCAAAGACTTGTCCCGGGTTATGACAGAGTCGTCAAACTTTACCATATAGGTGGTTCCTTTGTGCCAGTGTGCACTCACTTTTGCAGGCTGAAAATACAGAAACGAATATTAACTTCACTTTACACATTATGAGATTGACTAAAAGTACGAGCAAATTAACACTAAAGGGAAAATAAGGTCAGACAGAAGTCTTACGTAAGGAGAGGACGAGACAAGGCGAAGACGTCGCGCCCCTTCAATGTACCTACTTTCATACGTTATATAAAGAAGCGTCGCGACTAGGGTTATGGCAGACATTTGCCGCATTTGACAGCTATTTCAAGGCCCAGCGTGCAGCCGGCATTGATTTGAGATAGGATTTATTTAATTTGGTTCTCCTTCCTAGATTTGCAGTAAAGAAAAAAACTTAAGGTTTTTTTATTACTATGGTTTATTAGGTTTTTTCTGAAAAAGCGTTCGCTCGCTGCTGTTTAGATGCACAAATTAGGCACCTACCCACTTTAACTATTATTTTTTTGTTTTGTTGTGTGTGATTGTTATTATGTTATTTTACTATACCTTTTTAAATACACTTTACAATTATATAAATTTGCGCTCTAAGGCACACTAGTTTTACATTATTTTTAAGTTTTCTTTGTAAGTCAATTACTAATTCTTATGAGAAATAAATATCTTAAACCGAAAAAAATCAGGCATTTGCACCCACAGACATCCCTCCATTTTGAAATGGTAACCCTAGTCGCGACGTAAAATAAAAAGAGAAGACGGCGCGGGGAGGTGCGAAGCTTCTATACATTTTGTATAAAACCACACTGTCTTTATATTTTTCAAAGATTGTTCAAAGTTACATCCAAAATATAATGTAATTTAAACAAATCTTTAAATTAATAGGTGTAGAGAAAACATAGTCTATGCTTAAAACTTAGGCTTTGCCAATGAAGTTAATTGCCATAATTAAAGTTTATATGGAGGCTATAAGTTATATGGAAGTTATAAGTTTATATGCTAGAATTAAGGAGAAAAATAATTACTATGTATTACTGTCAAATTTTGACCACTGGGTGCTTGCTGTACTGTATACGGCGTATACAGCCTAAGACTCGTGGCAGAAGGGCCCATAGCATAGCTAGAAGCATTGGCATCTAGTATTGTAATCAATCATTAATTATTCCTTCTATTCTGACTTTTACATACTAGATCTAGAAAAATTAAATGATACTTACAAATCCACCTTTGGTTAGAACAGCCTCAATGATACCAGCATTAAATGTAGCGCAGTTAAGAGAGCCTTTATCCTTAGGTACACTGATGAATTTGTTCACCTGTAAATTAATGTCACGTTATGATAAGCTTGGAATTATGACACTGTTATGGACACTGTGACGTTCCAGAGGTTTTCTAGGTTGTGGTATGATCCCTGTTAAAGTTTTCTATAGAGACAACAGTATTAGTTTCTTTGAAAAGTAAAGGCTGTAGGCTTATTAATTCTAATTCTAGGGTGGGAGGCTTAAGATCTGCACTGATGTCCTGCATTAGGGAGTATTGCGCATTACCCCCCTTCTAACCTGCCTCAGCTATACTAACTCTTTGATATAACAGAAAAAGGACTTAGGGGTTGATGGCAGCAGTTTTCCAGGATCACTGCAGATGTTTTTGATGTGGTGTTGAAGGATGAAGACTCAATGAGCCCCTGCAGACCCATTCTCAGTGTGGCATCACATGTTGCTTTACAGTGAAGTGTAACTTGCTCCACCATCTTCTTGAAGACATCCACAACAAAGCCCACTGTCCGTGGCCCTGGTCTTCAAGAGGTGATGGTCAAGTTCCCAGTGTCTCGTGATGATTAAAGGCCTATGGACGTTTGTAACACCTTTGGTGTGTTAATGGTAACCACATACCAAGAGGTGGGCCATTTGCTTGTTTAGTATGGATTATGAAAGACATCAGTGATTTACTTACCACAGCATCCTTTTCTATGATATAGTAGGTCCTTTCATCATCATTGGCATGCTCTAGCTTATCAGCCTCCTTTCCAAACAGCACCTTGAAATTAAGTTTAAGTTCTTGGTTAAAACAATTTAGTGTAAAACATACATTCCCCTTATACTCTATCTCATCGTGTAGTGGGCGATTAATTGGCTGAAACACAGGAGATTGCGGGTTTGATTCCTGCTGGGTATAAAACTTTGCATAAACTACAGATATATTTTGTTCCGGGTCTAGGTGTTTATATGAAAATATGTATTTACCAAAAAATATGTATCTATTCTATCAGTTATTATGATTCCCATAGTACAAGCTTTGTTTAGTTTGTGGCTAGATAGTGCTGTGTGAAATGTCCAGCATTATTCATCATGAAAACTTTGGGCACCAGGTGATTTTCCAAATAACACTTGCAAAATCTTAATATTAATGGTCTCCATTCACCTAAACTAAATTTAGAGCAATAATGTCTGTTTGTAGAGTTAAATAAACATAATTTGTATTGTTTACCTTCCAAAGGGTAGACTTCACAAACAGAAGCATGTTAAGCAGCTTGATTTCGCGTTTACTGTTCCGCTCTCTCACAAAATACAAGTCCAATATCCGAGTTCCCACATCCTGACCAATATCTGATAGTCTGTAAGGTAAATTATACTATTTGGTTGGTTGGCAGCGATATTTATCGTTGAAATTCGAATAAGTCTACTTACTTGTTTTGAAGTTCTTGGATAGAATGTGATTTATTTTGGCAGTATTGTACAATTTCAGAGAATAACAGGGCGTAGAATGCCAGTGAAACTTCGCCCTTTCCTTTGCTCAGAGGTTTGTCGAGTATTGATGTTTTTGAGCGGTTAGACGACATTGTTACTCAGCTAGCCCCTTTAACTTACAAGAAAGAGGTTGTAATTAATGTGTAACTACTTCTATTTACGTTTATTTTTTTTATGGAGAATTTCATTATCAAAATACGTTTACAATCACTCACTATCACTATTGGTTGAATGGCCTCTGTGGCTAGTTGGTGCCACAATTATGCCAATGTCAAGTCGACAGGTATAAAACGGTAAAACGATGGAGTTCCGAGTATTGAAATGGTTGGCCAGTGTTTACATTACAGAGGGAGACTCAACCTGAATTTTGACTACAAGGTGATTTATTATACCTAAAAGCAAACAACACAATTGACATACACAACACAAATACAGCACATAAAAACATAGAATTAGTAGGTCTACATATTTACAATTTAATTTTATTTACATTAATATATTTACATAGAAGCGCAATGAAAGGGGGGAGAACACTAGGGATAATATAGTTTTGGAAGAGAAAGGACGAGGGATTTCAGGAGGAAAGACATCATACAGAGATGGCCGCAGCCTAGAGCATGAGAAAAGTATATGCTCTACATTACCTTCATCCAAACCACATTCACATAGGGAATGGTCCCTAACTCTTATTTTGGCTAAGAATACCGGCGTACAGACATGTCCTAAACGGAGACGACAGATGGTTGACGTAGTCGTTTTGTTAGCTTTGCGATATTTAAAAAACCATGGTTTAGTTGGAATTTCGGGTTGAATTTCGCCGTAATGTTTTCCTTTCGAAGACCTGGAATCAAGCCACATACGGAACCAAGAAGTAGTTAGGTGGGAACTAGGGACTGAACAAAGGTCGTGCGAGTAGATTTGAAGGTGGTCGTGAGCCCCTGTCTGAATGGCCTGCTTTGCACATGAGTCCACTGATTCATTGCCATGGATACCAGAATGACCAGGGATCCAAGCCAGAACAATATTAATTCCAAGTTTATGACAGTCAAACAGAGCTTCACGCATTTTAAGAATGACAGGAAATCTGGATTTGGAACGAAAAGGGTTGGAGAGGATGGATTGAAGGGAACTTTTAGAGTCAGAAAAAAGTATTGAGTTTTGGAGATTGTGGGCTTTATAGCGGGTTCCTATATCCGTCAGTAGGTAACCGACTACGACTCGTATCCCCTTGAAAAAATGTCAAACGAATGTCAAACTTTTGACACGTTTTCAAGGAGAAACGAGGCGTAGCTGGTTACCGACGGATATAGGAACCCGGCATTAATGAACATAATAGCTTCTAAAAGAGCTATTGACTCACCAGTAAAAATAGAAGTAACTGATGGACATTTAAAACTAAGAATAATTTTTCCAGACGGAATCCAGACAGCTGCACCTACAGGGCTAGAGTCATTGAGCTTAGAGGCATCTGTGTAAATAGGATGCCAACCACTATAATTGCTAGCCATCTGTTCATTAAATATTTGACAAGCATAATGAGAGCCTTTAACAATACCAAAATCTAAGATGATATTGGGTTTGAACACTAATGCCTCATATGGGGTGGAATATAGCGGGTTAATTTGACTCTGAAGGACAGGGCGTGGGAGGCTTGTATATTTTCTAAAGCTACGAATTAAACCTGGGATTTTATTTTGATAAAGGTCAACGTGTGGTTCTAAAATTTTAAGCAAATCATTTAATTTTGCCAATAGGGGGTGACTAGAATTTTGGATAATTTTAAAGAAAAAGCGATCTGCTAGGTATTGTCTTCGAAGGGAGAGGGGAGGGTCGACACACTCCACCTGCATCGCGTTTATAGGGGAAGCACCAAGAATTATTCGAAGGCATTTAGACTGGATCTTGTCCAACTTTCCCAGAGCCATTTTAGTACATGGATCCAAAAGAAAAGAAGCATAGGTAGTCCATATGACTGCGTACCTACTATTGCATTATAAATAATTTTTGACAATATGGATGAGAACCCCACCAAACGCCAGATAGTGAGCGCAGAATATTGATATTTTTGTCACATTTTTGTGAGATATAGTTGAAGTGGGGAACTCCTGTCAATCTAGAATCCAGCTTAACACCCAAAAATTTTGCACTATTAACCTGTTGAATCAGCTCCCTGCCGATATACAGGTCAACAGGTGGAAGGGATCTTTTCTTTGTAAATACCACGCAACTACTTTTAGAAGCCGAAAGAGATAAACCGTGATCATCTAACCATTCATTTAAGAGAGTCAATGCAGTACTCGTATTTAAGTTATCACGGGCATCCACAATGGAATTCGATTGTACGTACAATGCCAGATCGTCTGCGTATTGCAAAACTTGACATATGGGGGAAATTGGTTGGTCTAAGTCATGTGTATAAAGGCTATATAATAAAGGACTTACCATCAGGCGAGATAGTGGTCAAACGCTAGCCTATACTTAATTTATATAAAAAAAAAAAGACTGAGAACTGAGCCCTGAGGTAATCCCTTCCAAACACACGTAGCTGGTAAAAAATTGCCTTGGTTTTTTATCAATATTTTCCTCTCTACTAAAAGGTTATAAACAAAACGAACAAGCCTCTCAGGAATGCTCAGCTGATGAAGTTTATTCCTGAGCATTGGAAGTAGGACGTTGTCATAAGCAGCTGTAATATCAAGAAAAACAGCAATCAAAAACTCTTTCTTAGCTAACGCAATACGGATATCAGTTGTGATTATGCTTAAGCTGTCATGAGTACTCATGCCTTTCCTAAAGCCATAGGTACTGTGATTTCGCCAATATACCCTTGCTCTCAACGTACCATTCCAATCGAAATTTTAACAAGTGTTCCATAATCTTGGCTAAAACTGATGACAATGCAATGGGTCTATAGTTTGTTGAGTCAGATGGATTTTTCCCCGGTTTAAGAATAGGGATTATTATCTGAGTCTTCCACTTATCTGGAACAACCCCATATTAAAAAAAAAACATTAATTAAATTTAAAAAGTATTCTTTGACGCTATCAGGAGATTTAATTAAAAATGAGTACGGGATGCCATCTACACCCGGAGATGTATCCTTTAAACCATCTAAAGCTAGTGAAAGTTCATGAAAAGAAAATTTGTCGTCTATATTGGAAACAGAAGGAAGAGATGAAGGGGAAATAGGAAGGCAGTCTAGGTAAGGGACAAAAACGGGGGACAATCTATTGCTGAAGGCATCAATCCAAGAAGAAGGATCATTGGAAGACAGGTTTGGAAGATTGCATGAACCTCTAAATCGTCTTATTTGCTTCCAGACTAACGATGGAGGTGCTCTAGGGGATAAATTTTCACAAAAATTCATCCAACCCTTTTTCTTTGAGAGTGAAAGAACTCTCCTAGCCTTTGCAGCTGAATGTTGGTAATATATGAAATTTTCGTTAGTCATGGAAGAATTATAGGCCAACTCTGCACTTTTTCTCATTTTGACTGCTTTAGAGCAATCAGAATTCCACCATGGGGGGGAAATCTTAAAACGAGAACTGGCTTGTTTTTTAAGAGGGATATTTTTATTTGCACATACAAGAAGAGTCTCTACAAATTTTGAATAGGCCGAAAGACAACTGTCAGTATTGTCTGTCTGTATAGGTATAAGATTGACCGATAAATTTTCTAAGTGAGTGGAGAAAGAAGGCCAATCGGCGTCAGTACAAGCATATAAGTACAAGTATATAAGTATAAAGTACAAGTATTGTAAGTCGATATTTTAAACTGGGATTAAAGTTATACTCAGGGGAGACACTGTTTGGGATGGTAATAAGGATAGGGAAATGATCGCAGCCATAAGTAAGAGGCAGAGTTTGACAGGAAAGAAGAGAGGAAAGGGAAGGTGAGCATAAAGTCAAATCAATAACACTCAATGGATCTTGTGAAGGCAAAGATCTACGGGTGATTGAACCGTCATTTATGACACAGAGATTGGCCTCGTCAAACATTTCCAATAGGAGACGACCAAATAGGTACATCACAGTGGCCAGAGCCCCACGAGGTGTGATGGGCGTTAAAATCACCTAAAATGACAATAGGAGAGGGGACGGAAGAAATTACAAGAAGAATATTAGGTATTAGAGCAGAATAGGGGTGCGGGATATAAATAGAAATAAAGGATAATATATCAAACACTCTAACAGCTACTAGGTTGATGTCTAAGGAGTGAGAAGGGAGGGGGATTTGAGAGAAGGGCAGGGTACGCCTGACTAACAGGGCACTACCTGCATGCCCGTCAGACCTGTCATCTCGGATACAGGAGTAGCCTGGAATCCGAAAATTAGATCCAGGCTTCAGCCATGACTCCGAGATGGCAATGACTGACGGGCAGAATTTAGAAATTAAGTGTAGGAGTTCAGATTTGCGCGCTCGAAGACTTTTCACGTTCCACTGGACAATGGAGACTGGATCCATTGTTACCAGTTAATGCAAAGATCTGGGACAGTTTTTGGGCAACGTTGGACGGTAAGGATGAGTTGGTTGATGAACACAACTCGATTAAAATGTTCAATAGGGTTTCAATGAGGAAGCTTTGACGGTTGTCCGACTCTGGAGCCGGGGCTTGGGACATAATGGCATGGCCATTAGGGAGGGATGAGGATGGAGTTGAGATTATTTCTTGGTGGGATGCTTTGTCATAGGATTTACCCAAAGGTACTTTAGGACGGGGTTTGGCATAAACATTTTTAACATATGAACGGTAAATAGGAGGGTTAGTTGAGGTGGAAGGATCTTGTGGATCAAGATTGGGGGTTGAGAACATAGCCTGAGCGACCTCTGTATATGCTCTTCCAACCTTAGGGAAATTAGTCGCAGCTTCCTCATAAGAGACTCCATTCTGAGACATAAACATCTTAATAGATTTTTGCCTATCCTGTTCAGGACAGAGCCTGCTAGTGGTATAATGTCGACCTGAGCAATTGAGGCAAGAAGCTTTAGACTCTTCCAAGTCACAGCTTTCACCCGTGTGTTCTTTAGAGCATTTAAAGCAACGGGGCTTGGAGTGGCACTAAGCCTTTACATGTCCAAAACGACAACAGTTAAGGCATTGAATTGTTTGGAGTTGATATGTTTCAACCGGTAGTGAGGTGTGGAATGAGAAGACTCTTTGAGGCAGAACTTGACCTCTAAATGTGAGAACTACTGATTGAGTTGGGATCCACGTCACTTTGCCATCAACATTTGATTTTCTATTTAACCTACGGGCTTTGACAACAAATCCGCAACCATTTGGAACTTCCAAGCTGGTTGTGAATTCCTCCATTGACATATCAACCGGGACATTTTGGACAAGACCCATTCGAGTGATGTTGAATGTTGGTATAGATGCAATGTACTTGTATTGGGTGAGGAGAGTTGTATTATCAAGGAATTTATTAGCATCAGTTGCCGTGCGGAATCCAACGGAAATTCGGTTTCTGCTAACTTGTTTAATTCCGTCTGAACAAATGTTAGACAAGTGATTATTGCTTAAGAACTGCCCAAATTTAATTGGGCGGATTGTTGATCCAGCTGATGGGTCGGGTTCTACTCTAGCAACATGTATGACGAACGGACCTTTGTCTGCGGTAGAGTATTCTTTAACTCCAATCACCATGATAGCATGGCGCCAAATGGTTTGGATGGAGGCAGCGGCCATGTCTGGAGATGTTATTGTTTTTTTTATTTTGGGGAACAGGTGAACTATCACCATCTGATTCTATTCTACGTTTAGAGCCTGGGCGACTCTCCTCAGGAATCATAGGGGAGACAAGAATCTAATCTGGAGGATCAACAGAAAAGTGCCACTAAATGCTAAACCAACTAACTTGACCTATATTTTCATTCAAATTACAAGTAACGGGAGTTCATGTTAATGTTGTTTTTTAAATAATCATAGTTTGGCCAGGAATTTTTTAGCCAACCCATTCGCGATAAATTTTTTAACATACTAAATTTGATATAAAATATTTATCATCAATTAAACAGATGGGTGAAAGTCGTTCTTATCGTATCCTCTACTACAGATTTTACTCAACCACGCGCTTCAATTATGGATCGTAGCAAGTAGAGTGGTACAGATCCGTGGTCACTGCCTACTCCTTCGGGAAACAGGATGTAGCGTAGGTATAGAGGATTGGGAAAAGGTAATTGTCACTATAAACTCGTATATAAAACTAGGCTAATAATTAAAACGAGCTTTTTTATTTAACAAAACTTTTAATAGAAGCATTATAATAACAGCTATATAATAGTAAAGGCTACGTTAGTTAAACAAACTGTGTGTGTACATAACTAAATATAGACCTGCTTAATAGGTAGTTACAATATTATTTATTTCACAAAATATACAGAACAAGTTCTCTGGTAGGTCTAATGACAAAGTGCTATAGTGACTTAGATGCAGGCCAAGTGGGGGAGGGGATAGTCTGGTGGAACCGCTCCTCTGGGTGAGACGTCCTTCAGGCGAGTACAAGACAGACTTAGTACCCCTTTCATACAGAATGTTTAAAAGGTGTTGCAATTTAAACTACAAATAATGACCCCGAGTATATTTTTGAGACCATATTATTAATAATGTTTTTTGAATCCAAAAACCTTTATTTTTGAGTTTTTGTATGTAACACTTACCGCCCTGCAGTACGCACTATACCTACGCGCTCTGTTGACTGGTTGAGTTATTGACCAGGCCAGATATTGATCTAGCGGGGTCATTGAACGGCTTGTAGTAACTTTTTATTAATCTGTGGCATCGTACAATAAGTTAGTTTTCAAACTTTTCGTCGAGCAGCATTTTATAGATTTTCTTAAGATATTGATAATAAAACAAGAACATATTATAGATACTTTTATTTTTTGTGTCGAAACCGTCCCATCAAATTAGTTTAAATTGCAACAACTTAGAAGCGTTCCAATGCAAAACATACAGACCACGTAAGTGACATTGCGGGGCGATGTCCTACCTTAAAATACCAGGTAGGAACTCACTTACACTCACAAGTCAAGTAGGTACGACGAAAATCCAGATCTTACTTCCGCCCTACTTATAACTACCGCTGCCCTACCTTCAATTTAACACTAGCTACGGGCCTGTTGCGTTATGAGCCTTATTTACATGCCATTTACTATTAAGTAGGTATTCTGTGACACAGGCGCGACATTTCTATACATTTTGTATGAAACGTCTTCGCCTTATGTCCTTTCTTGGAGTCGTCACTATGGCACTTGTTTGGTCTTTACAGATTGCGCGCTCCACTGCTTGATCAAGCCAAACAACTTTTCCATAATCATAAGGACCAATTTGAAACGTCTTACTGTGAATAAACTTCAATCACCAAACATTAGCATGGATTATCTCTACAGTCATTTGTATATAACTTAGTTTTGAGGTACAGGTTGCTTCAGAATATGATAACTAGAACGGGGGTGATTGTACTTTTTCAAATTCTATTCTGGCCCACAGCTGGGCAAAGGTATCCCCCAAATCCTACCTCCCCGTCTTTAATTGTACTCATGAATGTACCTACCTAGTCTACCAACTTATAAAAAGTGGCAACATTCGCAATGTCAGTTTATTCCGTCTGATTAGCAATTCGACAATAAGGGCCTTTACCACAAAAAAGTAAAACACCCGTTGTACACCTGTTTAAAAAATTCCTTACCATCTAATGTTTTTTAAACAGTTGTTGTTTTAACTTATTTGTGGTAAGGGCCAATGTTTGATCTCAGATAGGTACCTAAAACTCCATGATTAACTAAATTTACACAACATAGAATTACAAAAAAGTTGTTGGACAAACATTTTAAGTGAGGACAATGCTTAATCACATATTCCGAAGCCACCTGCATAAAAATCATATGATATTTTTTTAACTTCTTTAGGTTTGTATTTTACCTAGATTAGTAGGTACAATTAGGATTAGCCATTTTAAAAGAATAACAAGTAAAACAAAACAATTTATGAATAAAACTTACGCTAAATATCATAATTACCTACATAGGTGAATACCAAAACTGATAATAATTTCCATAAGAAGTTGGACGGCAAATTATTCCCACCAATTTATCCCTCTTAATCAAGTTACCTACGTATTCCAAAATTTATTTAAGTCTCCTTATATTGTCTCATAAATCTGTTTTTCTAAGTTTTTATTTCAAAACTTGAAGGTCAATACATAAAATATCTTAATTAAATGAAATCTGTTCGCATATATTGAACCGTTGTGTGTACCATTTTAAGTATTATATTAAATAATAATTTTTTAATCACTAGTTTTAGAAAATTTAAGCAATTTCAGGCGATAACTTAACCAAATACCGTGGTATGTAATATTTAATTAATATAAAATCAAATAAGTTAATTTTATAATGCGATGGATCATAAAATTTTCGGCTAAACTGATTTCTATTAAATTCATGCTTGAATTCGAGCAAATCTCCAATGTGATAGTCTGATAACGCCCTTAGGAGGTTTTTGGCTTTATTATTCCCCTTGGACATCTTCAGATCTCTTACTCAGAATTATCCGTAAAGTTTTACAAGGGAGGGTAGTCAGCAAGTCTAAACGTGACATTTTGACGTATTATATCAGTTATCTGGTTCCCATAGTACAAGCTCTGCTTAGTTTGGGGCTAGATAGCGCTGTGTGAAATGTCCAGCAATATTTATATTTATTATTATTTGATAACGAGGGCAAATGGAACTATTATCAGTCTTAATTACCTTAATTAAATATGATTACAAAATGGTGTTGCAGGTACTATAATTTACTCATTATATTATAATCTTAAATATACATTAAAATTATTATTAGATAAATAAAAACATGTTCTCATAAACAAAAGTTTGTGTTAAAAAATTGGTAAAAATACATAATTGTAAGTTTGAAGACTAGACCGAAATTGAAAATAATATAAAATTGTGTTAGGTTACGAAGATGCTTCACCCTAAAATTTTATGGAAGCCTCGAGTACCAGAAACCTATCTGGTATAAGACAAAGGGGGCAATTCTGATAACACAATCTAAACTCAATTTTAGTTTGATAGCACTAAAATTTAAGCCCTAGACTGGGATGAATGGAAGAAGGGAAGGAAGGCCTTTGCCCAGCAGTAGGATCCAGCGGGCTCTTTAGATTAGATTAGCACTAAAATGATTACCATTCTTTTTTATTTGTTATCATGAACCGGATAAGTTTGTGTTACACTCTGAGGCTTATTCTAGTAGACTCAAGCTTAGATTTGAACAGTCAAAAATCTACAGTCGAGTTATAATTCAGATTGTGTTTAATTCTGGCAAAAGGGCTATAAGTGTCTGTAGAAAGGTCTATCTGGTTACATTTTCAGTGACCAGTGACCAAACCATTCTTATTAGACTGGTACACACAATTCTTTAAATATTACAAATAATAGCAATCACCCACAACTAATTGGTTCATAAATGACGTCATATCAAACAATGTGGTTCACAGGTCAATTTGAACTTTATTTGAAGACAATAGCAATTGTTATAATTATCTTTACAATAAATTCTTTGGTTTCAATTGAATCTTCAATTATAACAATATTGATCCAATTTGGTGTTTACACATTTGCATTCTAGCAAGATGGGTGACGAACAAACTGTTAACGCATTCATGTTAGCTATTCACCTCTTCACTCACACAAATGCGTAAACCTGGTATAAGGTTTTTTACTGTGATAGTCATACAACGTCAGTTCATTATTTTTTATTCTTGAATATTATGGTACAAATCTGTTTTATCATGCTGCCATTCAAATTAAAATCAATTATTAGTTTATATTTTATTACATAATCAATCTGAATGACATTTTACACTATATTTACAAAACACAAATTTACTGAGTAAATAGCTACATCAGTTTTTTTGTCATATTTTTTTGTGATCCGTGGAATAAAATGACTTGATCATGGATAATGTCCATGATTTTGATGAATAAAATTAATTATTTAGTTGAAGTGTTATTTTTAGTAAGACCTTGCAAAAATTAAAATTCTGTGGTTAATTTAGTAAAAAGTTACCAAACCTTAACTTATCTGCACTTATTCATAACTTCCTTTATATACATGTATATTATTTATCTAGCAACAAGTCGACTGTACTGTTTCAGCCTCTAAAAGGTTAAAGTCCATACCGTTGGGTCTGTTGAAGCCAGTTTTGATGCCGTCCCAGCCATCTTCTACCTTGTACTCACCAGTCTGTATACGGTTGTATACCTCTTGAGCGACTAGCACAAATGCCTCTTCTACATTTAGACCAGACTTTGCTGATGTTTCAACATGATGTAGTCCTGAGGAGGAAAAAATCAATAAAACATATTATTTATTATCCTCTCAATAAGTAAAATGAAGCATTATACTTGTATGTAAATAATAAAGTACTTTAACATGAATAGCAAAAAGCTATTTACAAAATGAAAAACATTTGTAAAGGCCTTTTAAGTAATTAGAAAATTCTATTGGGTGTCTTCAAACAAATATTTATAATATTTTTTTGCTATTAATAAATTTTTATACGTAAATTTGAATTAGAATGTGCTGCATTAACATAAAATATGTTCAAGGTTCTGTCAAAACATTGAATTATGCAAATTTTAAGATTGCAAACTATGAATTGTTTGTAAGATTACCATTTTCCTCAGCAAACATCCTAGCTTCTTCACAAGACACCTCTCTTCGGGCACCATTTTTGGCTTCTGTTCCTACAAGATCTATTTTGCACCCAACTAGAGCAAACACAGGTCTATGAGGCTCTATATGCCGCTTCGCCTCCATCATCCACAGCGGTATGTGCTCAAAACTCGATCTATTACACACATCGTACACTAACAAAGCACCAACTGAATTTCTGTAGTAGGACTTTGTAATAGATCTAAATCTTTCTTGACCAGCTGTATCCCATAGCTGTAATTTGATCCTAGTACCATCTTGTACCTCAATTATCCTGGCAAAGAAGTCCACGCCAACCGTAGGGTCTGAGAGCTATAAATTAATGCGCAATTTAATAATTTATCCACTAAAAATGACACAAAAACAACAGTCTCAATGGATCTCACCTCAGCGAATTTCCCGTCTGTGAAGTACTTCAACAGTGAACTTTTTCCCACAGTACTGTCCCCAATAAGGATAAGCCTAAACTGATAGTCGAATATTGGATCAACCATTTTTCAAATGCAATTTCATCAAATTGAAAGCAAACAACAAAGGTCTCGTCAAAAATTACGTATTCCGAAAATGACAAAAACACCAAGGAAGGCCCACAAAACAAGGCGCACAGCACGAGTCTAGTATAGACTATTTATTATCTTTGGTTGTTTGTTTGATAGAAAACTTGTAAAGTAATCTATTCGGACTCTAGCAGGAACAAGTCACACACTATCTATTTCCTTTTCCGGATGAATGAATATCTGTCAAAATCATAAAATAAATAAATAACTTCGTTCAATTGGTTTCGTTCGTTCGTTCGTTCATTTGTTGATTTCGCTGTGAAATTACAAAAAGAATGCCAAAGTATAGTTAACTACTGTAACAAAATAATCAAATAATCTTTTTTATGTCGAGTATCGTCGATTACAATATCTTTACCCATCCTGAATCCTTCATAAACAATGTACTTCACGAAGTTTTAGAATAACCTAGCAAACTTATTTGATGAGGCTTTGGAACTGGCGTCCCGGTCATACAACATCCAACGAACCACCTCCTTTGTTTTTAACTAAACGCGGTGATTATCCAAGTATTTAGAGGGCTATGGAAATGTCTAAATACATGTATAAATTATTCACTAAAAATGTATATTTCATGCAATGAGTGTTTCTTTTATAGCTGTGTTGATAAAATCAAAGAATCATGAGCCTCGGCTATAAGATGAAAGAGAACAATATGGACCACGGTGATAATAAAGCTAAAACTACGCCCATTGGTACGTAGTATATTTACATTAATTATGGCCCAGAGTATTAAGTTTATTTACCTTGAATGACCCAAATTTTATAGAGCCTGGTTCTTGAAACTTATCCTAACGTAGAACAGATCCCTGATTCCAGCTAGATCCAGAATGTATTCTAGTTTCTTTCATATCTTTGTTTCTTAATATTCTTTTGTGTTTTCCAGCAATGGTGGCACCAGAACTAAAACAAAACACAAGTGAAGTCGGAATTACAAAAACATGTGCAGTGCTGGGATGTGAAGACTCGAAAAACTTAGAACCGGACATGTTCTTTGGGTATTGGCCATATTATTAAAAATTATAAATGTCAAAATTTAAAAACACCTGACCTCCTCTTTTTGCGTCGGGGGGTTAAAAATTGACACAGCCAACCAACCAACCCAGCCTTCTGTAAAAAAACTCATTCAAAACGGTCCATCTGTTTGGGTTGCACAGCAATATTGCCCAACCCCATTTATTGTTCTTTCACTTTATGGTATACCTGTGTATAACTTAATGTAGGTGGATTCCCTTTTCTGCATTCAACATCGATGTGTAAATGGGTAATGTGAATTTTGGTAGGTACGCAGAATAATGCAGTCCTCACGCAAAGTAGATATGAACAGAAGTGAAGTTTAGTACAATGAGAGTAAACAGACTGATAGACGCGCGAGTTCGAGGATTTCGGATCAAGTCGGTCGAAGCTTCGAACAAATTGATCCGAGATCCTCTTACGCGTGCGTAGAGTCTGCGCCACCACTGAAGTCCGATATACGCGGTGCTGCTATAGCAGAATTCGAGAAGTTATTCGAGATTTAGTTCCCGCTTTTGCCATAAGACTTCAGTGGTGGTGTGGACTCTATATGTGTGTGTGCACCTGTTTACGCTTGTTGTACTAAACTTCACTTCTGTTTCTATTCTGTGACAGACACATGAGTCTAAACTGTCTAAATAAATTTAATAGTACCTACTGTTCTTCAATTCATTTCTTTATTTCAGACCTGCACTAACACAACATTAAGTAATTTATGTATTTCACAATAACTCAATGTTTTTATACCTTGTTTTGTACACATGTGTTTATATATTTTGTGAATAAATTATTGATTAAATACAAGGCCATATTCCAAATTTCAATCCATGTTCAGTACAATATACAATAAAATAAGTAAATAGGTACACATAAAAACATAAATAAATATAATTATTGTTTCATTATTATCTTTATAATTGAAGGGTTGTAGATCTAAAGGTCTAAGGGTCTAAGTGCCAAAAAATCAAAAGACAATATTTTTATGAAGATACGATCTAAATGCCAAGCCTAATAATATTAAAACTGATCAAGTGCCTGTTTCTTCATGTGTCAATAAATTATTATGCTATTTGATATTCACAGTTAAAATTGTTCCATCAGGTTTCCTGAAGAGCCATCTCTGCGACAGATATGGACAGACCTCACGGGGCGTAGTAACTGGATGCCCACAGACTATTCCTACATGTGCATGCAACACTTCTCCGTAGACTGCTTCATGTGCAATGAACAGGATCAGATGGTGCTGGTGGACAAAGCGGTGCCCTCGCAGAAACTGCCCAGGCATGTTCTAGAGGTGAGATTTTCTCATTATTAATATTTTATTTTTCGTATAAAATCAAATGGTTATTTATGGCTATTATAATAGAATAGAATACTCTTTATTGCACACCAACAAAATTAAAAATACAATAAAAATACACAAAAATTAAGGTAAGTACAATGGGCGGTCTTATCGCTAAAAGCGATCTCTTCCAGGCAACCTTTGGATCTACTTTGGATATACTTATATATAAACTACCATAAAGGAGATAAACATAACGATAAACGAGCAATGCGGAGACAAAGAAAGGAAATGGTTGTATACCTTAGCTTTAAAGATAGGGAGAGATTTCGATGATCTAATAGAGAAAGGTAAAGCGTTCCACAGCCACACAGCTTGAACTGTAAAGGAGACACCATAAAATTGAGAACTGTGGACAGGGGCTTGGAGACTTAAGAGCTTCAGATGAGCGTAGGTTTCGATCATGCGCCTGGTGCAAGAACACAAAACGCTCCTTTAGATTGGATGGTGAAGAAGGATTGAAAAGAATGTTAAAAACAAGGGACAGCCAAATACGAACCGAATACAAAGATTTTGAAGGCGTTCAAGTTTGCTCAATTTGACTTCGGAAAGGTCGAGGTAGCTGACGTCGGCGTATTCTAAGATAGAGAGTAGAAGGGATTGTGCAAGTGTAATTTTGGTGGCGGTTGGTAAAAAGTCGCGAAGTCTTCGCAACGAGGCTGAGGACGCAAACATTTTTCGGCTGATCTCGGCAATACACGGCACCCACGATAGCTTGGTGTCCATAATAATGCCTAAGCTTTTCATCATCTGACTGATACCTATCTGAGCCCCATTAAAAACTGCAGGTGGAAGTTGCTCAAACTTTAGCCGGGGAATCATTTTGTGGCTACCAATTATGTTTTTATGAAGATTATGGCTATTATAAAGCTTCTTATCTTAAACCTCTGCGCTCAAAAGTTTCACATTTATAATATTTGTGTGATATCAACAAATTAGGTCATAAATAATATTGTTTATATTTTTAGGTTGAATACATAGATGAGGATTCATCAGAAGGCGATGAAGAAATGGAAGTTGATGAACCCAAAAAAACCAATTCATACAATGTACCCATCGAGAAACAACAACAAGAAATGGACGAAGAAGTAGAGCTACTTAAACTATTCACAGAGGTGCAAAGAATGCAACGATCAGCCGTCGGACTGAAGGACAAACTGAAGTACAACATGCGAGTACATAACAGACAAAACAGATTTCTCTTACGAATAAAAGAAATTATTGAAATGAAACGGAAAGTGCTGTCTCAAAAACGAAAGAAAAAATGTAGAATATTGCTATCACTACAGGATAAAATAAAAGAGGATGCGACTGGCCTGGTTTTAGCCATGCCGATGAGACAGACGGAGGATTTGAAGAATTTTGCTCTAAGTATTTACAAATATTCTCCACAAGCTTATATTTATATCAGAAATATGTTAAGAACCATGCTGCCTAGTACTGATGTCTTAGACTCCTGGGTCACGTCGGGGTACCAGCCTAAAAACGTGATGACATCGGGTAATAATATTAAAGTTACAGCGGAACAGACAGAAACAGAACTATCATGTAGGGTTATGTTAGGTTAGTGTAAAAATCACGGTATATTGTTTATGAAATAAATTTTAATTTCAAAATAGGTGTACTTTATTTTTATTTTAAACTAGTCTGTATAGTCTTTATTATGCGAATTGTCTTGAGTTCATACAAAAATCCCTTATAAAAAGCAGTTTTTTCAGAATTTTTAAATATTTTGGGCTATTTATCAAAATTTTCTTACATAAGTGCCTTGTACTGGAAAATAGAGAACAAAAAAAAATCGCCAAATCGGTCGAGCTGTTCTCAAGTACGCATGATCTAGCATGCGGCAATTTTCCCACTGCTGGGCAAAGGTTCCATTCCATCCAGACATCTCGATCCCGTGCTAAATCTACCCAGTCCTCCACGAACTCGGCGCGCGGCAGACGTGGCCAGCCTCAATCCCAATCCGGCTTAGCGGCTTTCAAAGCCACATCTATAATTTGGGTCCGCGAGCGCAGTTCTGTGAGACGTACTTTATCCGTTAAACGGACACCCGGAATGCTGCGCTCCATTGCAGGCTGGCGGACCATGAGTTTGGACTTCTGAAGCTGTGTCAATGACCAAGTTTGCGCACCATAGGGAGAATGTGCCCATTAATTTTCGTTTTAGCGACACTGGAGAATCTGTACAATTTATTAGATTTCCCATGGCCCAATAGCTCCTCCAGGCATTTTCAGTTCGCCGAGCGATTCGTTTCGAATTTGCCAAATCTTGCCTGGACTCAAAGGAAACTATTTGGCCAAGTTAATCCTTGAAATACCTAAAGCAATTCTTTGCCGTCTACCTACCTCTTTTACGTTTGGTTTAACTGGTTTTTACTCTGTTGGTCATGAGCTTCGTCGTTACTCTGGAGGCCGATTCACGTAATACAATTTTAAAAACAACGAAAGTTGACCCAAATGAGATTGGATTATGAATTAAGTATATTTTGGCATTCTGCTCCATTCATAATACAATTAGCTTGATATAAATAAAGTGTATAATCGCATGCCAGTCAACTCATACCATTGTATTGTAAGTTACGTTAATACTGTTTAGGACATTTAACAAAACGAGATTATAAATCGATAGGTAGATACTCGAATTTTACTATTTTATGTTACCTATTTATGGAAATTGGCCCCCTGTTCATTTTCAAGCCAATCTCAAGGCTTGCAATGCTTAGGTCATCAACTCATCAAGCACGTTCTGTAGCTTCGAAGCCTGGATATAGAGAATAGGACAATGTCATCGGCGAAGCGGATGATAGTTCTTACTCCGCCGATGTCAATACCCTCTAGCTAAAATAAATTAATCGTTTTAATTTTAAAAATAAATAGTGATGTAATCTGATTTTCTAAACCCAAAATCGGTTGTTTTATTTTCTTAACCCATTTTTACTCGGCTAGTGAGCATACTAACACTGCAGTGTTCCACAAGATGGCGCTGTTGCAAATAAAACTTGTTAGAAAGGGAAGGCAGCGAGACGTACCACGCCACGCACGGTTCCAAACAAATGTTCCGTCCCGTCCCGTCCGGTTAGTGCCGTGATTACCTCCGTCTTGACGGCCGTGTTCCATTTCCCCCGAATCTCTCGCGTCTTCAAAATAAATACACCATCTGTTCAAATATTGTGCAAGTTTTTTTATTGTTTCCCCAAAAAGGATGTGTGCGTTTTACTACGAATCGTAAAGACTGTTAGACCGTTCTGTTCTGATTTTGTGTTCCGAAAGTGCTCGAGTGGTTTTTGTTTGCCGTTTATTGTGAATGGATTTATTACTCGATTATGAAGACGGACGCTTCTTGAGGTAGGCATGCTAACAAAGTTCTATTTCTGCGTAGATTATCGTATCCGTTGTGGAAAAAGGTGAGTGAGCGGCCGAGTGGCGGCCACTAACTGGACTTTTGCAATCACTATTCCTTCTGCGTGTTTACATGCCTTAAAAGTAAGCCAGTGCCATAACCGCTGGTCGGTGAATCGACGTACAAATACGTGTAAAATTTTTAATGTTCTCCATTATACGGCGATAAACAATCATAAATATAATAAGTAATGTTTCATTCATATCACGCATCATTTCTCTGCTTGTATGGTGGTGTCAATTTCTATTTTGTATTCGTGAATGAAAGTATTCGATGATTTCTTTTGTAAGGAGTTGTGCCCCCTTTACTGGAATGGGGTTAAATGCGGGTAGTTGGAAATTAATTTGAAATGTGGGAAGGTCCCGCTACCGCTGCGTTGCACATCACTAATTGCATGCTTTGTGCTCGCTCCCGAGGGACCTGTGCTTTGGTTTCATCGTATTTCGAATACCTAGAGGCTTTTAGACGCTAGCTTTTATTGTTCTTCAAGTTCTGACTGCAAAATGTATGAAATTCGATTTTTTTATGTAGATAGGTACTAAATTTATTGAAGGCACTTATAATCTAAGCCAAAAAAAAAACAAAGTATAACCTAGTTTTTATTAAGAAATGAAGTTTTTATTAGAATGAGTGTTAAATTCTTATTAGAAATGAATTTATATCGATGGCAGAATGCCCTTACGATACTAAACCAAAAATTATAAGCTAGTGAAGCTATCAGAAGTGGGATATTTAGAAATAATGCTTGAATCGGCTCTCATTGTATAGCATTTAACAATGTTATTGTTCATAGGAGAAATGGCAGTGCAATGTAGACAATGATTTCCGTATCCGCAATTAAAGCCTAATGTTATAATAGGTAAGCATAAATGGAAATTGGAGAGTATTATTGATACTTACTTATATTTATTAACTAAGCTTTAGAGTTGGGCACTAGCCCATACGGAATAGCCCCAATTAGTTTATCGTCTTTAAAAAATACACACCTAGGTTCCCAAGCCTATTGCGTTAAGTATTCAGACATTTAGTCTGTCTTCTGGATTTGCTTTTCTTTATTTTCTTTCTCAAATTACAGACAAAGGGAAAATAAAGGTTGAAATAGTATGACTTTGAATTACGTATACTACCGACTATCACTGTTGATCCTTATAAAATCATAACATAAGATTTAATAAAAACTTCTTCCATATACTAGCTACTAGCTTACGGCCGCGGCTTCGCACGCGTTTTTTGTCAATGAAAAGTAGCTTATGTGTTAATCCAAGTCATAATCTATCGATATACCAAATTTAATTGAAATTGGTTGAGCCGTTATGACGTGATTGAGTAACAAACAAACAAACATCCAAACTTTCGCATTTATAATATTAGTGTGACAATCGATAGGTGCATTTGAAATTTGAATTTAAAAAATATATCTTTATTTGCGTTGAAACTACAAATCAAATTGATAACATTTCTTATTGCACACCTTATAACAAAACAGTTAAATAATAGGACTACCAACCTGAACAACGCCAAAATACTTGAATATACTTCAAGACAAAACACTCAAAGAATATCGCATAATCAATGTGACCATCAATCGACTCCGGATTCAGGTTGGGCGGTATAATAAAAACCTCTGTAGATGGGGAATGCGAGACCCTTCGCTACCCAGTTGTGACTGTGAGCGAGCGAGCACTCTATTCAGCCAAACAGTTCGAAGAAGCCTACATGAAGTTGATCTTCATTCTCGTAGACCCACGTGCCAGCTCTACAACGAGGCTCTCTCTCTCCAGTCATGTTTGGGCTCAAGAAGCTGTCCTTTGTGTCCTACGACCTGCACTGACGATATTTTTATTAGCTTTTGCGGTTTTAGTTTCTCTGCGGTCTATTGTAATCGCCACTTGTCTACACGGACGATCTTACAAAGTTACCAACACTGCAATAGACAGACATGGCCGTTCTACTCAACTTTAATAAAGTTTCGAACCTGCTATATGAGTGGGTAAGACTATTAACTAAGACAGAAGAAGAATATGATCATTGTTGCAGCAAACAAACAAACAAAGTGAACCTACTGATTATTATTAGCAGACATTCGTGCACGCGATCTTATATTAATTATGTAGTATGTAGGTACCCACTGCATCCGGCCGGTAGCTTGTACCATGTCTAGTCTGCTATATGTTTATAGTTTCACTGTTTCTTTGTGGGATGGCCATCCTGTGCTGTGACTAACGTTTTATTTGAAATCATTAACTTTGGGCCCAAGCTTAGACATCCAAGATTCCTAATTATTGTTATCATAAACGGGTGCGTCAATAGCTCATTTCAGTGAGATACTGTTAGTGTCACGTGTCGTAGCCAAGATTCAATGGCCAGTTTTGATTTTAACTATTGCGTCACACATCTTCTAAGACCAAAGAAAAAAGTGTACACGCAACAAAAAGCCAAGGTTGAGAAAAAACCTATCGAGATTGTAAATTAAAATTTCCTATAACTGCTACGTGTGTTGATGAAAACCCCGTGCTCTGATTTTTTATACCTGTACATTTTCCCTTGCTTATTCACCATCAAAACCAACAGGTGAGGTAGTGGTCTAGCGCTTGACTATCAATAGACACTTCTACGAAATCTGACAAACGATTCCAAATGAAGTTTATCTCTGATAATAATATCTCTTTTATTGAGTCCGGCTTGCACAACGATCCCTAAACGTATTTAGCGACTAAACATGTTTAAATTTGATGTATTTGTATGATTTGACAACTCTCTAAATCATATACCTAATGCCACTAAATATGTTTTATCATCATTACGCAAGACGCACTGAGAATTGTTGAAAAAAAATCTAATTAGATTTCTAGGGTAGGTGTACCTAATTACATGGAACTGAGAAGGAAATTTGACTTATTGTATTAATTATGTTCAGGAAAATAAAGTTGAATTTTACCTGTTTTATTCATCTATAGTATCAGTAACATAGATTAGTTACAACATAGGAGCCAGCATACTTCCTTGTCTAACCCCTGCGTTTAATAAGCCGTCAGGGATAGGCAGAGCGAGTTACCGAGGTTAACGCAATTAGCTGGAGATGCGAGGCTTATAAATATTAAAGGGAATCTTATTATGGCTATGTCAATCGCGAAGTTGATTCAATAAGAAGGGTTTGGAGCTCGCCTGGGTGCCGATGCCGCAGGATCTTCCTTCGTGTTGAAAATCCCCGCCTTAAGCTATAATTTCGTCCTTTTAAAACCCGATGTAAATGCTCGTTTAAGTTTGAAACTTTTGCAGTATGTTTTTTCCAAACCGACCCAAAAGCAGAGTTTTAAGAAAGACGTTATTATGCCTTATGGTGTCCGACTACCATGAAAAGGGGAGATCTTGCAGTCTTGGACCGGGCGACTATTTAAATTCCCTCGGTTCTAATTAGTCTAAGATCATGTTGACTTCTGGTAATTATGTCAACATGATCTGACGTTGGTCCTAGAACTCCGTCACTTGGCTAAAGATCTCCCCTTTCTCTGTTTCCTCCTACTTGGAGAGCCTACATTAAAATACTAAGTTATTGGTCGTTTTAAACGGTTAGCTATTTTATAGGCTGGCATATTTCTTGGCATTGCCATAGATTGCTTAAAGTGGCCCTGGCATCAAGATTGTCTAAATAATACCAGCTGTGTAATACCTTAGGCACCTAACTACGATCAATGTAACCTGCGGGCCTGCGGCCCGGTTTACGGCCCATCAAGGCTTTTATCGACAGGACGTGAAATCGCTTCTATGGCCCACGATAATACCATTTCGCGACTCTAAACATCGAGATTTGGTTTATGGCAGGAAAATTTTACGTCCCTGTTTATACTTATAATCTTTATGTATTATAGTAAAATATTGTCTAGGTTTGTCCTTCTTTCAATGACAAAAAAACGGCCGAATAGATTTTTATGTATTACCTATCTAAATAACTAATTATCTTGTAATCCAAATGTTTATTGTTCTCGAAGTTAACTTACTAGAGGTATATATATAGTTTTTTCTTACGCGCTATTTTTGCGTAAAATAAGCCCCTATCTATACTTACTAAGTACTTAATACTATTTTTTCCTATCTATATTCTAGACATAGATAGGAAAAACTGTTATAATATTAGTGATTCAAATCTTTTCTACAGAGAATTGAATTCTCAATTTCCATTTAGCGAGAATCTTCACCGCGGGTAAGTAATTCGCACGAAATAAACAGTTTCTAGACAAGTTAGCAAGTACATACCTGTAACTGGCCGTTTCCCCAATTATCCGTAGTCATAGCTGAAGCGTTTCCACTTTAGAACGCTTTAACCGACTTACCGAAGCGCTATGCTTAATTATTTAGGAACCGTCTGCCGTTACTTTGTAGAATGGTTGAAAAGTTTTAAACGCATACGTAGAGAATAAATAATTCTTACATAGAAGATTACTGAACGTCTAATAACGTGGGATCCAGAAAAACGCTCATCCTTGAAACAATATTGTGTAAACTTTCCGAAACTGAAGTCGTAAGTTTCAGGAAATGTTTTAACACAAAGTATAATTATATTATGCTTAGGTAAGTATATAGAATAGAATTATTTATTTATTATACTGCATTACATAGTCTAAGGTTTGGTTTACGATAATTGAGACATTCTGTTTATAGCCAGACGTCCATGTGTTTTTTTACTTATATCATTCCACTGCTACTGGTCAAAGGTTTCCCCTATTCCAGGATTTTCGTTGGCTTTCCATAGTTGTTGGGGCTCCCGTGCTTCTGTAGTGCCTCAGGCATGTTCGCGCAAGCACCAGCAGATCTTTGATGCCAACTGGCGTAAAAAAACAGCCTCACTACCTGCGCACGGTACGCGAGAGCAGAAACACCATCCTGAACGTCATTGCCAACAAACTCGATTGTCTTCTGATGTGGAAGCTCACGCAGAGGACTAAATCGCAATTAGTAAATAAGGACTAACTCGCCTAGATATAAGTTTTTTAATAACAAAATGGATCCATTGTTATCTGAGTAAATAAATAAATACCTAATTATCATTATTAGCTTTCGATTCGACACAAAGGTTTCTTTTTGATTAGCAACAAGAAACAGTGACGCAATATCGCGCAAATCCGACCATACGAGTGATGGATAGGGTTGCCAACTTTTTTCAAAAAACGTAACGTAGGTATATAAAAAACATAACGTGTCCATAGGGTCATGAAAATAAAGTACAGTGGCTAAAAAAAAAGTATATACCTATTATTTTTAATGACAAAATGTCTCTCTTATTCTTTTGAACTGAACAGCGCAGTTAATTTCAATTGTGTTTCAGTTGGGTAACCGGTTCAGTCAGATATATTTCAAAGGGCTTATTGCATTTTATGAAAAAAAAAACTTATAATGATTAATTATTTTTTTAGGTTTTTATACGTTATAATTCATGTGGTCAAAATAAGTTTATATTTGTGAACTTTATTGCTATTCGAAAATATAAAGCACACACTTTAATATGAAATAGGGTTGGCAACCCTTGTGATGGATCACTCGGTCGACAACGGACAATATCGGACCGTATGTCCACAGGAAAAATCGATGGTGTCGAACGATTGATTGCAAAAAGCTAAAAATACTAAACCATTCACCGATTCTGCCGATTTAATACTCAAACAGAACAACGAATACGAGACCAAATCAAATAAGGAGATCCGCAGACAAACAGAAGCCTTATAGCCCAGCAGATTAGATAGTAGATAGAGTCCACAGTTTGGAGAAACAGGCAGAATAGTTCTTGAGTAAAAAACACAAAGGGAAACGCAACGTAAACCAATTCGATGTGATAAAGTTTGCCGGGAGCCGTTGTTGGTTGCCGCAAAAGATCAGTCGCTCTAGCTAAATCTATCTCGTTCAGAGCAGTATACGTCCTGTAGGTAGCTTGTAAGATGAAACAGCATGATCGCTAATATCCGATACCCAGGGTATAATACTGTCTTCTATTTTGTTGATATTTTTAATCGAAAAAAGTGACAGAAATCGAAGAGAGTGATGTATCACGGGGGTCGGATACGAAACCGAGTTTTCCGGACGATTTATTCCGAATTTACCATAGCATTTTTTTGCTTTCATCATAATTCATTTATATTTTAGCCTAATTATCTAGATGGCCTTTATGGTAGGTAGGTTATGGTATTTAGGTCACAAGGCAGACCTACTAAAATTCAATTCGATTTAGTTAGTTACCCGAGCAGTTTGCAACATATAGAGATGATCTTTGATGATCATCTGTGTAACCACCTTAGTATCCATTTTATCATTAGTTATCTAATCAGTTAGTGTTCAGTCTACCCCAAGGTTGTCTCCAAAAGATCGTTCATAGCAATAAGACCACCTGTATTAGGTACTTCACGATTAATGTGCCTTCTTACGTATTTATTTAATTGTTAAGTAGTTTGGACGACCTTTAAAAATATCTATACGGCTAGCTTGTTGTGAAAATAGTTAAAACATCAGTGTTTTTGACTAGTAGGTAATGTAAAAGTTAGCAATACTATCCGCTATCGAGCGTGTGATGGATTACCGTGGTCGGGCCTGTCGGTCTGTGAGTGCCGGCCGACCGATTGATTGCGAATTTGCGACGCTACAAAATACTGTTATTTTTGATGCCTCAAGATAAAACTAAAAAAATACAAACAGATTATGTAAATGTGTTAGTCACTAAGGTATATATTTATATGGGCCGTAGAATTAAGTTTTAACATCTTGCCCTTATCTATTGTTGTCTGAAATAAAGATTTATTATTATATGTAACGATTTTATATTTAATTAAAATACGTATGCATTTATTCTTACTCCTTAACTAAATGACATCAGCATAAAAATATTAATAAATAAAATAAACAAAATATAAAGGGTTACCTCGTTATTGATTTACTTCATCTGTGACAGTCAGACGAAGACGGAACCTACCATACCACGAATTATCCTAAAATGGTAAAAATTTAATAGTTCCAATGGCACCATTTGGTTTCGGAACCATAAAATATTAAATTCAGGAAACAATGTTTGTTTAGAAAAGAAATTATTTGTCTGGTAAATACAAAAGAACTTGTTTTATTCAGAAAAAATAATAAATATCGCTGGACATTTCACACAGCGCTATCTAGCCCCAAACTAAGCAGAGCTTGTACTATGGGAACCAGATAACTGATAGAATACTTATATACTTTTTTTGTAAATACATACTTATAATATATAGAAAACATTCAGACCCGAAACAAATATATGTAGATCATGCAAACATTTGTTCCCGCAGCGGGAATCGAACCCGCTACCTCCTGCGTCTCAGCTGGCTGTTCGCCCACTGCGCCACGGAGGCAGTGTTTTGTATTTTCTTCTTACCCAGCTGCTAAAGGGTTATGCAATAAACGTGCGATCTAGTGAATTTCCCGAGGTGTCATGGCGGCGACCTCCAGCGTCAATCAGTCCATTTGGTGATTAATGTACTCCGCAGGTATTGGCCCGGAGCTCTGTATAGGGCGCTAAGTATAGTACGCTGAGGCATGTTCACACGGGCAGGCATTTTCAAGCACAATCCAGTCTACCATCTGGGTGTAACTTTCAAGCTTTACTGGGACCCTCCTCTGAAAAAGATTCTTTTTAATTATTAGAAAATGTGTTAGACGAAGATTCCTGTAAAATTGCCAACTTTTTGTAATAAAAATCTAGATTAGCTTGCTGAAGATCTTGCAAAGGAGTAGGTAAAAGAAGTTTAAATCTTCATTATCGACATCAAGAGATGGTCTAGATGATAATAGTACCTACATTACTGCAGCGGCCAGCAAATGAGGTATTGATGGACGAACGTGTAACACATATACGTAAGTCCATCAATGCCTCTTTTGCTGGCCAAGGCTTGTATAGTACTTTTCTCAAATAATGCGCGGAAATGATAAAATAAAATAAAAAATACAATTAGATACTTTTCAAAATCAATTACGAACAACGAACAACAATATTTTTTCCCGCGTTAAAGTGTTCATTTGTTTTTTTTCTAATAAACAGCTTTCTATTTGCAAGCCAGTTCGAAATTTGAATAAAACCTTTGATAAGTTACCTCCTTGGTTGCCATGTTTCGGAGTAAAAGATCGTTCCATTTTTAAATTACACGACAGATATGAGTGTACTATGTAATTTATTTGGCCGATAAAACACGACAGATATGGATTTTCATACAACTTTTGCCGGCCGCCGCTCGCATGTATTTGGCCAGTACAGCAATTTCGATTTATCTCGAAGAAGGTTGTCAAAATAATGCTCAAATTTCCAAGCATGTTTCAGAAAAAATAATTTCAACTCTTTCTTCTTATAACACACGTCAACGATCTTCGGCAGTCAGTCCTTCGTCAGTCAAAGGAAAACTGATAGTGTGTTCAACCCACGTTATAATACCCACTACACATGGTAGAGTTACGTGGGATGTAAGTGGAGTAGAGTTTGTAATGTGAATAGTGCGGTTAGGGTGATGTATTCCTGTTTGATTTGGTGTTGGTTATGTACGCTTACGCTTGCAATTACCTACTTATTGATTTGATTGTGCAAAGGCAGTGGCGGATTAAAACATTTACCTCCAGTAGGCTATTCGAATTTTACCGCCTCTACCGACCTCTACAATTTGATACCCTAGTTCAGTGTTTTTCAACCTTTTTAATTCGCGAGCTCTTTACACGTAAAAAAAATTTGGCAAAACCGGTCAAATGTGGGTAAAACAGTGGGTGACTTTGACTTTTGCCCCAAATTTTCCGCCCCTAAAATCTGCCGCCCTAGGCTCCAGCCTACTCAGCCTGCTGGTAAATCCACCACTGTGCAAAGGTACCTAACACTCTGGACAAGGGTATCAAACACTCTGCAATTCTATTTAAAAGGACTTTTTTTTAAATCGGCCCTAAAAATCACACATCCGAATTATTTGTTACACATTTTGCTCTTATTGTTTAGTTTAATGTTCTAAATATGGTTCTAAAGCTAAAAACTCGCTTTTTCTACTAAGTTAACCTACGTTTTAGATTAAAGTGTGGGGCCACATACTTTTTTATTTATTATTATTATTATTAGCCCGTAGAGTCCCACTGCAGGGCAAAGGACTCCCTTCCCTCCTTCCACGAATCCCGGTTATTGGCTAATTGAGGCCACTCTTTCTGGTATGCATCCAGTTCATCCCTCCATCTCCGCCTGGGTCTACCACGAGGCCGCCGCCCGTTTGGAACCCATTCTGTAGTGGATTTTGGCCATAGTTCCTCTGGCATACGACAAACGTGTCCTGCCCAGTCCCACTTCACTTTTTTATTTATAAAAAAAAACTACTAGTTATATCATCCAACTTAAAAAAAATCGACTAAGTTTAGGTGATTAATTCGATATAAAACTTACTGCCTACTCTTGCAATCGATATCTAAAAATAAAGGCCGATTTGATATCTCTTTCGGAAATGGCTGCGGGTTTTGGGGTAGAAAGGGACAACAAGAGATATCTCGAGATGTCACCAATACAGTATCTGTGGTTAGATGGCAAGCAATAAGCAATAGCACAACATACATAAGTCTAATAAAGTGTTTGTTTTTACATGACAAAATAAATTTCACATTTCTATGGTAATCATTTTACAAATTTATTTATTAAGCTCATCAAAATAACCCCTTTCATTATTGTGCGTATATTATCAAACACCATATATACATACATATAGATGGAGCTAAATAAGTTTTACTTCAGTCGTGTGGTCTAAAGCACACTCGTTTTTTTATATACATATTTTTTTTATAATATTGATTTGAGATGGAGCAAGCATATGGCCCACCTTATATTAAGTGGTAACCATCGCCTATAACAAAGTATTGTCTCATAGGTCACACACCTTAGAACGTGCCCTACGATGCATACGTCCATCAACTTGAGGTATCGGTGTAAAGCCTTATGTGCCTGTAATTTCACAGGCAACCCTTCAAAAATATTAAAAATAAGGAACTTAAGCTAATTTTAAAACTGTAATCAGAAATAGATATAAGAAAAATATGTTAATAAAGAAATGAAACCCTAAACAAAACATACGGAAGGACAGACACAATAGCAAACAAGGTCTCTGATCATGTTAGAGGTAGTGTAGGAAAGCTCGCGGGCCGGGCCTCTGCGCCCGGACAGGGGGGAAAAAAAAAACCCTTCAAACCAAAACACAGCAATGCTGCTTGGTAGCAGAAATAGGTATGGTGGTAGAACTTCCCCGGGCGAGTCCTTCACAAGGAACTCTACTACTCTTAAAACATTGTATCAGTGCCGGTAATATATAATTCTATTTTCGTTCTTGTCATTTATGTGTATCCTGAAAATATAATATTTCCGAGAAATAATAAATAGGAAGCTTCTTATCTCAAGATGGAGTTCTGATCTGTCATTGTTGTAGATTCAGTGAAGGAATAATATTTTTATTTAGTCATTAACCTCATTTACGGTTGCGCTATAAAAGAAAGTGTTTCCCGCGCGATGCCGTCTCAGCATAGCCGCCTCAGCTAGCGTTATGACGCCATTATGCAACAAAGACAATGGACTAAGAAAAAAATATAAAGAACATAGTCCACTGAAGTCTTCCTGTAGATGCAAACGCGACTGCTTGCTGTAATTATCTTGCTAGATCCAATGAATCTACAGCTTCGCCTCTAATCAACAATGCCTTAGCCAATTCGTTATATAATAACTAGTGGTTCGCCCCGAACTGAGATCTCGCGAGTCTCCGATTAAAACAAAAAAAAAATATTTGTAATCTTTGACCATCAAAATAGTGCCACGAAATAAATAACCATCTTACTTGACCTATAGTTTCATTCAAATTACAGGTAACGGGAGTTCATATTAGTGGTTACTTTTTTTTTGGGTACAAATTGAAGTTATTCTAGATTTCAGACTTTTGCCTATATTTGTGTCACTTAAGCTAAACGCATACCAAATTACAGCACTGTGGGGTCACTGGTGTACCCTGTGAAATTTGTCAAAATTCAGTTTTTATTCTGACTTCTAACTCAAAAACTTTAAGGACTTTACTAAAAATAAAAACAAAGTCTAAATATACTAATGAAGGCCTTTCATTTGACGTCCCACTTGACCTAATAGTCTCATTTTCATTTTATTTTACCCCTCTTGAACCCCAATATTTCAACAACCTCCCAACATTTTTAGCTCATTTAGTCACACCAAAATTGTGGCATCACTACCTACCTATGTATCAAATTTCACGATAATCGGATCAACGCTACGAAAGTTATCCTCGGACAAACAAACATACATACATACAACGCCGATTTGCCCAAGTTGATTTAGAGATCTCGCTTCGCTCGATCAATTATTTACAAGAATGTGCGAGATTGAACATGAACTCTTTCCATTTAAAGCCTCTACTTTAACTAATCCTGCTTTCTTCTACTCCTTTTTAGAAGAAATGGGGATGTACCGTAACAAGACTGGGAAAATTATAAACGCCATTGTAAAAATCGACATCGATTCTACCGCTTTGAATTTTTAGTCAAAAAAGCAAAGGTGCCGTCGTCTATTTAGAAAAGCTATAGTGGACAGAGCACCATAGAACGATAGAACGTAATTTGTCACGGGTCAGTTGACAATGTAAATGAGTGGGAACTTGCAAACGCGATAATCTACGAAGCGGGTAATTTCATAGTTTCAAACTCTGGTTTCGAAGTGTTGGGGAATAATATTTGTTCTATTTATGCAACAGTAAATAGCTGTGATTTTAGATTTTGGAGATTGTATTTGTACTGTTCTCTTTGAAAGGCGTGTGAAACTTACTTAATGTTTTGTTAGGTATGTTACGTTGTGAATCACTTCAACATAAACACAGCAACGTATTCTTTAGGAAACTGCGATTCTTGATTTTTTTAATTTTATTTTTATTTATTTATAGAAACAAAAGGCGATACAATTTGTTTGGACAAAAAATAGCTTAGAACTAAACGTAAGGCTAATAACAGGTTACTACGTTTGAACATTGTAAAGAAAGATGTCGGGAACAAAAACAAAACAAATACAGCCACAGATGTTAGCCTATATTAGAGTTACAATCAAATATTATTAGTAGGTTGTGCACTGCACCTATATTCATTTTGTCCCCTATTCTTTTCACTAGTTTTACTTTAATTTATATTTTGTATAAATATACTTAAATACCCTTTTTTATAACCATAACGTGTAATTATGGAGTTATAAATAAAGTATTGTATTATATTGTATGCATCTGTGCATATAAAAAATATTGTAAATGCCTACACACACTTTATCTACCTATCTTTAATTTATAGACTTTTACTCAAACATGCTTGGAAATTGGAGCATTATTTTGACAACCTTCTTCGAGATAAATCGAAATGGCTGTACTGGCCAAATACATGCGAGCAGTGGCCGGAAAAAGTTGTATGAAAATCCGTATTTGTCGTGGTTTAGCGGCCAAATAAATTACATAGTAAACACATATCTGTCTTGTAATTTAAAAATGGAATGATGTTTTACTCCGAAACATGGCAACCAAGGAGGTAACCTATCAAAGGTTTATTTAAATTTCGAACTGGCTTGCAAATAGAAAGCTGTTTATTGAAAAAAAAAAAACAAATTAACACTTAACGCGGAAAAAATTATTGTTGTTCGTCATTGATTTTGAAAAGTAATTGTATTTATTATTTTATTTTATAATTTCCGCACATTATTTGAGAAAAGTACTATACAAGCCTTAGCCACAACTAGGCATTGATGGACTTACGCCTTGGCTTCGTCTCGGCCCACATTTACACGTTCGTCCATCAATGCCTCTTTTGCTGGCCGTTGCAGTAATGTACTTACTATTTACCGAGTATCAACATTTTCTTGACACAATTCGACATTCGAATAGATAAATAAATCAAACATTGCCATTACTGTAGCACGAACGAAAAATTCTCCAGACAGGTATAAATATAGCTAACAATATTGAAAGACTTATTATTATGTTATTATGGTATAAGATTACAATACAGAGATACCTAACAATAACAATTCAACAGCCGCTCCTTCCCTCGGCTTCAAACTCCTAAAATAGACATCATGACTCATCTCCATTGAGAAATAAATGACATAATTTTTAATGCGCATTATCATCGCAAAATAGTTAAGAAATGAACCGCTAGAGTATTTGAATTAATTAATGTTTATTTTTAAATATTATCTATCTTAAAAACTAGATACAACAAAATGAGGATATAAAACTTTTAAAACACCTAGTTAGTAGGTGTGACTATTTCTAATGAAATCGAGAATGTTATCAAGAACCCTGGCGTCTGAATAACCTACTGCTTATCCAGCTTTGTGAGACAGATAATAAATAAATCGATGTTTTTAGGTGGTCAATTTATTGATTAATATTTAAAACTTGAAAACTTGAAAATTTTCTTGATAAAATTAAGAAACTAGAGTGGAAATTACGGTTTTCATTCAAAAAAGCTTCGAATCACATGCCCATAAATGGGCAACAACACGCGTAATATTCTAGAACTATGGCCTCAAGCGAAGATTTTTTGACAGGTTCCAATGAAATAACTGTCGAATCTATGCTTCAGTGTGTGTTCAGCTGAGTTTGTAACTGTAAGTAGGTACGGAACACTTTGTAAGGGAATAGGGAACACTTTTTGTAAGTTCGTCGCTACCGTTTGTTGGTGGCAGAGACGGGGTGGTAATTAATAGTGTGTAATGTTTGGAGCAAAAAATACTAAATTGGGGACCAGTTTCTAACTACTAAACTAACAAAACGAGTTCTTTATGTATAGGAGGCTGGTAGAACACGAGGGAGGCCTACGCCCAGCAGTTCGATGAGATCAATAGCAAGAAGTTATTTTAATTATTGGTTCCCATAGTCCAAGTTCTGCTTAGTTTGGGGCTAGATAGCGCTATATGAAAATTTATCTATGTGATCGAGCGAAGCGAGATCTACAAATCAACTTAGGCAAATTGGTGTTGTATGTATGTATGTATGTATGTTTATTTATCCGAGAATAACTATCGAAGCGTTCATCCGATCATCATGAAATTTGGTATATAGGTGTAGTGATGGCACAATTTTGGTGTGTCTCAATGAGCTAAAAATGTGGGGTGGGGGGGGGGGGGGGGGTTGTTGATATATTAGGGTTCAAGAGGGGTAAAATAAAACCAAAATAGGACTATCTGGTCAAGTGGCACGTCTAATAAAAGGTCTTTGTGAGTAAATTTCGACACCGTTTTTATTTTTAGTTTTAACTTTGTAGATATTAAGTTATTAGCAATAATAAAAACTGAACTTTGACAAAATTTACAGGGTACACCAGTGACCCCACAGTAGGTACTGAAATTTGGTATGCGTGTAGTTTTAGTGACACAAATATAGGCAAAAGTCTGAAATCCAGAATAACTGCAATTTATACCCCGAAAAAGATTATAAATGTGAACAATATGTACTAAATTTATTGTAAAATAATAATTTATTGTAATATATAAAATTTGCTGACCTTTTACCTTTTAATGCGAAGTACAAGTAGGTACTATTTTCCTAAGTATGTACATATTATTATCATCACAGATCAGCATAAAAACTGGTCTGTGTTATTATGATCCACACAAAATGATAAAAATATAGGTATTTTTGCCACATCACAACTCTATTTTATTAAAATTCTGACATATTCATTTCTTTATTTGATTTTAGAACGAACTAGTGAAGCTGTGAATAACATGGCAGTGGAAACGGATATTCAATTCCTTTCATAATTCTATGCATGATACTCGCAGGGTAGAATTTTCCTTGGCAGAAAAAATGAAATAGAAGGCGAAACGCGAGGGGTTACCTCACGTTTCGTTCACAGAAGTAAGAAAAGGAGTTTTTATGTATGTTTCATTATTCGAGATTTGTGTTTATATTTATACGTATGTAGCTCGAGTTCATGTGAACCGGATTTGGGAGCTGTCGTAGTGAAATTCTTCATGACGCTTAGATATCCGGGAATTTGTAGCAGGTGACGCTTGCTCTACAAATTCCTGGAAGAATCTGAATTTCGTAGAATACCTATGATGTTTGAACACTGATATGACTGCTTTGTTTGGGTAAGCGAATTGGGTTTTTGCAAGAAGAAGGGTTTCTTGGCCGGTCACATACGCTCGGAATTCCGTTTCGTAATATCGAATCGGAATTTAAAAGACAGAAAATCCATACAAAATCGGAAAAAAATACGAACGGAAAATTACAATTCAATTCATTTATTTAGTTCAGATGTCAAAGATCCATATTTGTTAGTAAAAATAAAAACTTAATTAAACATGTCAAATGGGTTAGTACAAGTGTGCTTAGTTAAAAAACAAAATAATCATGAGTCAAATAATAATTATAGTCAGGTACTCTCACTCGCAAATACTCATAATGCTCTTTGGAAGGGCTTGTGTGGCACATGGAGCTTACAGCAGTGGTTCAGATACGGACAGCCGAGGCGGTCTGCAATCACGCTGAGGAGGACGTTGGTACTCACCCGCACCCGCCGCACCAGGGATGCACAGCGCAGGCGCATTGTCGCATAGAAACAATTGATGCGCGCCTCCGCGAACATTCCTGACGCGCTGCAGAAGCGGGGAAGCCCCAACATCATCCTCAGCGCGTTATTGTACTGAACTCTGAGGGCTGTGTACGATCTCTGAGTATAGTTTCTCCACAGACTGCACATGTAGAACAAAGTACAAAATGCTCTAAAGAGAGTTATTTTAACGTCTCTTGAACAGCGTGCAAACCTGTGGACTATCATATTTGCTCTGACCGACAAAGCCCTCCTCTCCCGTTCAATATCAGCATCGTCCCTCAGGTCAGCCGTAACTAAATGACCCAAGTATTTGAACTGTTCTACCTTTTCCAGGTTAGAACCGTAAAGTCTAATTACGTAATGCTCCTTGATTTTGTATGGATTTGCTGCTTTCGCCATTCTGATTCGATATTCCGAAACGGGATTCCGAAATGGAATTCCGACTGTACGTGACCGGCCACGTATGTCACAAGTAATAAGAATGTACTGAGCAGGTTTTTCTAAACTAGCTTGATTTTCTTAAAGAGATGTTTTCAAAGCAAACTTTATTCTAAAATGACTAAGATTAAGCCGTATTGGCTACAGAACCCGTCACTGTGCGGGGTCCGACACGCGCTTGATCATTTAGTTTTTTTGCTTGTTTTCTTTCTTTCTAGTTTATTAAAGACTCATTCAACCAATAGTTTTTAAACTGACAAAAAACAAAAGAGAATTTCTTAATTCGACCATATTTTTGTAATAACAAAATCATCTCCCTCCGTGCCTCCGTGACGCAGTGGGCGTATAACCGGCTGAGACGCAGGAGGTAGCGGGTTCGATTCCCGCCGCGGAACAAATGTTTGCATGATCTACAGATATTTGTTCAATGTCTTGGTTTTTTTCAATATATTATAAGTATGTATTTACAAAAAAAAGTATATAAGTATTCTGTCAGTTATCTGGTTCCCATATTACAAGCTCTGCTTAGTTTGGGGCTAGATAGCGCTGTGTGAAATGTCCAGCAATATTTATTTATTTATCTCCATCCAAAGTTTATCTGGAAGAAATCGCTTCAAAGCGATAAGACCGCGTATTGTACTATTTGCTTTATGTATTTTGTTCGTGATTTTTATTTTTATTGTTTTATTGTGTACAATAAAGTGTTTTTATCCATTCATTCGATGCATTTGATTTGTCTCATTTGTCCAACAGACTACCAAGTTTTCCAGATTTATCTGTTTCGCAAGCGTGGTCTGGTCAGCCAGTGTTGTGAAAAATTAATGGCCAGAGTTGTAGCGATCGATTGATTCTATTTCAGTTAAATGAACCCTTTCGTTAGGTGGTTATTAGGTCTACCAAGGGTGCTTTGGTGTGTCTGCTCACAAAATGAACATTATATTACGAAGCTAAGTCGGGGGCTGTAGCTAGTTTGTAATATCTTCTGTGGAATTAATATCTAGACGCGAGGCTGCCATTGCAATGTGAGTTCCATCTTGGAGACAATTATCTAGTTTCCAAGCCCGACTGTAATGGCTGGTAACCGTTCCCTTTTGGTATGGATTTTATGCAACTTCCTTGTTCCGTAACTTGGCTTTTCAGAGGTTTCTATTGTCTATGGATAGTTTCTTAGCATCAATTTTTCAAATTTAGAATAGATGTAATCCTAGTTGAGAATTTGAGATGCTACAACGAGTTTGTATGAAAAAAGTTCCCTATTTCTATGGTATGCTTAGAATCGATCGATTGACGTATACCATTTCTAATCGATCGATAATTAACATATCTTTTAGCTTAGATAACGTATGAGACTAGTTATATTACACATATTTGTTTTTTTCATAATCATTACTTCAGCATTATTTTTTTTTATTCAATTTCATGTGTTCTAAAGATCCTGAAAGTTCTTTCGGATCTTTGTAAAAATAGTAGTTTCGTCAGTATTTTCAACCGACTTCAAAAAAGGAGGTTCTCGATTCGACTGTATTTGGATATTTGTTACCTCAGAACTTTCGACTGGGTGAACCGATTTTGATAATTCCTATTTTATTTGAAAGCTGGTGCTTCCCGTGTGGTCCCACTTTAATTTGGTCCAGTTCTGGCAGTGGCATCCATGAGAAAATGTACCTAAGTCTTAAATTTGCATTAAGTATGTACGCGACAAATGGACGAATAACTCAATATCACGCCCACCGATTTCGATTATTCTTTTTTTATTGGAAAGGATGTACTTCAAGGGTAGTTTGATGAGTGTTTGGTTAGGTTAACCAACTTCAAAAAAGGCGGAGGTTCTCAATTCGACTGTATTTTTCAGTGTGAATATTCCAGGTACTTAACTTTGAAGTCGGTTGTTAGATTTTTGTAAAAATTATATTATCAATTTGTAAGAATATCTTGGTCCGTGCCAAATAACTATTATTTATTGTATAAATAAATAAATAATAAATAAATATTGTTGGACATTTCACACAGCGCTATCTAGTCCCAAACTAAGCAAAGCTTGTACTATGGGAACCAGATAACTGATAGAATACTTATATACTTTTTTTTGTAAATACATACTTATAATATATAGAAAAACACCCAGACACGCAACAAATATCTATAGATCATGCAAACATTTGTTCCGCGGCGGGAATCGAACCCACTACCTCCTGCGTCTCAGCCGGCTATACGCCCACTGCGCCACGGAGGCAGTCTTTGTTTTATTGTATGTATTGACGTCGTGTTATTCTTCGATTCGGTCTCGCAATCCACACCTGTATTTCATTAATTTCATTTGCAACTGCATCCGGTTGCAAGTGAAGTTGACAGAAACGAGTTTAAAACAAAGTTTAGCTCGCAAGTTAGTTCATGAGCAATCAGCGAAGAAATGCTAAACTTCTGCTAGTCCTTTCAGATAACTAGGACCATGTTATAAGTTGACGTTTGCTGACGGTTATTTCATCATCATTATTATCATTTTCTAACGTCATCACGTGGAGACACTGAGAGACAATTAATAGAATGTCACGAAAGATTTTATATTTTTTATTTTATGTGTTTTTACTTTCTTTTGTATTTTCTATATTTACCTGTGTTTGTGTCTCGCTTCGTAGTTATAATGTGCCGATAAAAATAAATATTGCTGGACATTTCACACAGCGCTATCTAGCCCCAAACTAAGCAGAGCTTGTACTATGGGAACCAGATAACTGATAGAATACTTATATACATTTTTTTTGTATATACATACTTATTATATAGAGAAACAACCAGACCCGGAACAAATATCTGTAGATCTTGCAAACATTTGTTCCGCGGCGGGGATCGAACCTGCTACCTCCTGTGTCTCAGCCGGCTATTCGCCCACTGCACCACGGAGGTTGTCGAAATTAAAATAACTTTTTCTTTTTTTCTTTTTATATATTACGAATAAGTAAGGTACCTACCCGTAATATCATCCCAATTTTACCTAACTTAGTTTAGTTACCCGTTATTGATAGATGGAACAACAAACATTTAAACTTTTTCGTCTTTATGTTTTTAGCTATTAGGAACCAAGCCCTTTTGTTTTATATCGTTATAACCTTCGCGTGTATGACGTAAATATATCCATAATTTTCACTGAAATTAGGGTTAAGGGAAAAGGTAAAATGTAAACATGGTTATTAAACTGGGCCATAACAAAGTTCATCAGAGTAGGTACCTATTTATAGCCTTTTTCATCGTTAATATAAAGTGATCCATAAAAACTCTAAAAATTATGTACCTACCTAACGACAAAAAGTCGCCAAACAAGGCATAATCCCGCTCATTTTAAAAGCGAAACCAATTTCAAACATTTAATTAAAAAAATGGTATAAAAGACATTTTAAAAATAAAATTACAAAAACTTCTAAAATACATATCCAGTAAAAAGTTCTGTTTCGAAAAGCGTGTTAACGATATATCTCTTTCTATCGGACATGGATCTTGTTTAAAAATAGAATATCGCTTCCCTATTTTGAGTAGAATAGTAGCACACTCCTCGTTGTTTTGTCCTCATTACGAGTATCGGGACTTTTTATCGAGACTTCCTTGTTAGATAATGAGATCAACTTTGGGATAATACGCAATGGAATCCGTTTAATCTACTTTCCGATTTGTTTGAACTTTAATTTTCTGATTTTGTTCTTTAGGTGACCACTTTTTATTTAATTATTGAATTATTCACATCCTATTTTCCTTTACTGTTAGTTAGATCTGCACTGCATTCCTGTGCTTTCCTGTGGTTGAGGGAATGGTATGGGGGGCGAGAAAACCTCATCATATCAGCGTTAGGACCAATTCTGAAGATAGGCGTCCCCCATAGATTTACGGAGCGAATGATCTCGTGAGGCCTGTATCAAACGGCTCCCAGCGAACTTTAACAAGTTTTCCATCTAGTGGGGTTAGGGGGCCGTCCTACGACGCTTTCCAGTGCGTGGCTTCAACTCGAGAACCTTCCTGCCCCAACAGCCGTCAGTTCTTCAACTTGCTTATCTTCTGGGCTACGTCAGTAAGTGTAGTTTGTCTACGAATCTCCTCATTTCTGATTCAATGCGGAGAAACACCAAGCATAGCCATAGCACGCTGAGCGACCTTGAGCCTTCTTATGAGGTCCATAGTAAGATACCACGTTTTTGTACCATATGTCATCACTAGTAACACATACTGATCAAAGACTTTCGTCTTCAGACACCGAACACCTATCCATCCAACCTATCCAACTAAGATCTAAATCTAAATTTGTCACCAGATGCTGTATAATATAAATTACCTTCAATTGTTATTGATCGACCGAAGCGAGATCTCTAAATCAACTTGCGCAAATCGGCGTTGTATGTATGTTTGTTTATTTGTTCGAGGATAACTTTCGAAGCGTTTATCCGATCATCGTGAAATCTAGTATATCGGTAGGTAGTGATAGCACAATTTTGGTGTGACTAAATGAACTATAAATTTTGGGGGGTTGTTGAGATGTTGGGGTTAAAGAGGGGTAAAAAAAAATGAAAATGAGACTATTAAGTCAAGTGAGACGTCAAATGAAAGTCTTCATTAGTAAATTTCGACCCTGTTTTTACTTTTAGAAAAGTTTATGTAGTTTTTGAGTTATTAGCCATAATAAAACCTAAACTTTCACAAAATTCACAGTGCAGTAATTTGGCATGCGTGTAGCTTATGTATCACAAATATAGCCAAAAGTCTGAAATCTAGAAGAACTGCAATTACCCTAAAAAAGGGTAACCAATTAACATGAACTCCCGTTATCTGTAATTTGAATGAAATTGTAGGTCAATTCAGTTGGTTTTTATTTCGTGGCACTATTTTGATAGTCAAAGATTACGAATAATATAATAGTTTGTTTTTATGGGAGACTCGCGAAATCTCAGTTCGGGGCGAACCACTAGTGGTAAACGTTTTTAATTTGAACTGCTAAAGTATAAGGTTTTCTCCTATCAAGTCTCCGAACTTCAGTATAATTTAAGGAAACTACTTTTATCTTTCTATTCACTTTAAAGTCATTTAAAATCTACAACAATATTAAAACTTATAAGAACGCAGACGAAGCTTGGCTTATCTTAAATGGGCTTCAATTTACTCGACGCCTCTATTTAATAAAAGTTTGAAAATAAAACCTAACCGTATCTTTAGACTTACGTTTTCGTAATGTGGAGTAATGTGATTTGTCTAAGTATAATGGAATATTGTGTTTCAGCTGATAACAAGCTTAAAGTTAGGGCGTCTAGACGACCCCATCATCCATACAATTGTTATAAATTCAAAAGTCTGTTTGTTACGTTTTCACGACTTAACGGCTGGACCGATTTCGATTAAATTTGTACACGGATAGATTATGACATTGGGACTGCCTGATTTTATCGAAATCGGTCCGACAAATATTCGAAGTCAGATAGAGACTTTCGAATTTATAATACTAGTGGTTCGCTCCGAACTGAGATCTCGCGAGTCTCGTCGCGTCGAGGTAACAGGAGTTCATGTTAATTGTTTACTCTTTTTTGGGGTAAAAATTGCAGTTATTGTGGATTTCAGACTTTTGCCTAAATTTGTTACAAATTTCAGCACTGTGGGGTGACTGTTGTACCCTGTGAATTTTGTCAAAGATTTGTTTTTAGTAAGGCTAATAACCCAAAAACTACAAAGATTAACCTAAAAATAAAAACGAGGTTCTAATGTACTAATGAAGACTTTTCATTTGACGTCCCACTTGAGCTAATAGTCTCATTTTCATTGTTTTATCCCTCTTGAACCTTAATATCTCAACAACCCCCCCACATCTTTAGCTCATTGAGTCACACCAAAATTGTGCCATCACTACCTACCTAGATACCAAATTTCATGATGATCGGATAAACGCTTTGAAAGTTATCCTCGGATAAACAAACATACATACATACAACGCTGATTTGCCCAAGTTGATTTGGAGATCTTGCTTCGCTCGATCAATGAATATGGATTTTACTCGATGAAATCTGTGCTGGATGCTGGATTGCTCACAAATTAACAATATCAAGCCCAGTTATTTTGCTGCTTTGAAAGTTACATGGCCATCTATGTACAACTCACATAATTAGTAACGAGATTGCTTCAAAGACTAGAGATTATAGTAACCTTGCAACTTCATAAGAATCCTTATAAAACCTGACCTAGCTTCTACTTCTGACTAATGACTATAAACTATGTCACCTACCTGCCTGTTGTAATCAACGCTATTATTTTTCCATTATCTGGTCCTGGGCCCCAATTCTACTAAACCAATCGCTTCACTATGACTATGGTATCGTCGAAAAATCGCCACACACACACCACTTGGTATTCTATTAACACAATATTTTTTCAATGGCCGCCGTTGCTATGACAACCCCATTGAACATTTGGTAGCATATGACAGGAATAACAATCATAATCGTTTAATAATGGTATGGCTCCATAATAGTTTTTCTTATAAATTAGCAGAATTGGGCCTCTGGGGGCCAACCTCAATATCTTATAGCAATATTAAAATAATATTACACTGAAATTTCGTACCACGATCCTCAATTAGTAAGTTTACTTATTACTGTAAAGGCGAAGCAGTTTTGGTGACGTCACCATAAATTGTTCACTCAATAAGTTTCTCATTAGAGCTCAAATAAAGCGTAAAATTATCTTAAAAGTGAGTAAATCGTGTTTATTTTCGGAATGTTTTATACTGAACGTGGTGTAATCACTAGAAAGCACTAAATATACAACATGGTTAGGATTATAACAGTAAGTTTAAAAGTGTTGTGGTTCAAATCGAAGTAATGTTGCTACAAGCTTGAAACAAAACACTCCTGAAACATGATGATTCTCTAAAAGATTGTGGTCGGCGCCCTGTTCTACAAATTACTCGCTATCCTTTTAAATACTAGTCTCAAGGTCACCAGGACTCTGATCTATCTGATCTGCCCACATACACCCACTCCTGCGCTAAACAAATGCAGTTATCAAGACTATCTTTATTCGTTAATGTACTCAGATATACAATTACAGACATAAAAACTTTCAAAATGGACATGTCAAAGGTGAGCTTATAACCCTAACAAGAGTTTCTTCCAGCGAACCTTTGAGAAGATAGCAGATTATTACGGTGGGTACGGGTACCGAAAAGGGCTCAAGAGAGGAAAAAATAATATTTATCTAAAGTAAACACATTATATCAAAGGTTTTAAATACCTATAATATATTTGAAGAGCGAAGCGAGATCTCCAAATCAACTTGGGCAAATCGGCGTTGTATGTATGTATGTTTGTTTGTCCGAGGATAACTTTCGAAGCGTTTATCCGATCATCGTGAAATTTGGTATATAGGTAGGTAATGATGGCACAATTTTGGTGTGACTCAATGAGCAATAAAATTTGGGGGGTTGTTGAGATATTGGGGTTCAAGAGGGGTAAAAAAGTAAGTAAGACGTCAAATAAAAGGTCTTCATTAGTACATTTCAACACTGTTTTTATTTTTAGTTTAATCTTTGTAGTTTTTGAGTTATTAGCTATAATAAAAACAAAACTTTGACAAAATTCACAGGGTACACCAGTGAACCCACAGTGCTATAATTTGGTATGCGTGTAGCTTAAGTATCACAAATATAGGTAAAAGTCTGAAATCTAGAATAACTGCAATTTGTACCCTAAAAAAGGGTAACCAATTAACATGAACTCCCGTTACCTGTAATTTGAATGAAACCGTAGGTCAAGTAGTTTGGTTTTTATTTCGAGTTACGATTTTGATAGTCAAAGATTACGAATAATATTTTTTTTGTTTTTATGGTAGACTCGCGAGATCTCAGTTCGGGGCGAACCACTAGTAAATATAACACATATATACTATATTTTATAATAGATACATATATGTACCTACATAAACCTCAATCAAAGACTTTAAAAAATGCCCTAGAACCACCCACTACTGATTTGTTGAGTTGCCAGAACAAGCCAATGGCCGCGGTTATCTCTGCCAATAACAGTTGCATTAACTCATAGCTTACGTCTACTTGACCTACATGGCATTGGATTGCCCTCATCGCCCTGAGACACACAGGTGAAACGTGTATGAGCCCCTAATTTTACCTGCACCCATATTCTTCAGATCGGAACACAGCAAGAAAAGTGACAACCAATATTCATCCTAAACCAACATATGTATGTAAACCCTACATTTCCCCATATCCGCAGTCAATCAGACTACGAATAGAGCACTTATCTCCATCCCCGACTGACAGACAAACGTGTTTATATACGGAATACACACGATCCGCTGAAAGATTAGTTGCCTAACACTTTCCTTGATTAAAGTTTTGTTCTTTGGAGCTTGACTTGTGATAATCAAAGTATCTAATAACCGAACTCAGGTTGGCTGGTGGAGGAAGAACCTGTGTAGATTGGGAATATATAGAAAAGTGCACTCGAAGATCTCAAAGTAGATTGAAAACTACGGTCAGTGTTGGTATGAAAAGTTAAGAACTCAAAAACAAAAGAACGATGATGCAGTGTTTGGGACAGGAGGAGATGTAGTAGACTTTTTCTAGATGCAAACAATTTCAAAATCAAAATCTTTTTATTCATTAAAATCACAAGGATCACTTTGAAACGTCAATTTTACTGCCTGTTGTTCTAAATCAATGTACGGTCCTAGACTTATTTTCTAAACTTGCCGCACTATAGATTTATAACTTGAAATCCAGTTTCACAGTTTATTTACCCACTGTTGACCACAAACTTGATATATTGCCAATATATTCAGTTCTCGTTATTCACACATTTTTCTGTGTCCCCAAACACAATTTCGACACGTCCTTTCACTCGAAAAGGAAATAACAAATCGTCTTTGAGGGACGGCCCGCCGCCATGACAGTTTCCCCGGAATTTTTCTTTTTTTCAGCGATGTTCTGATTTATTGCGTCTACAGCCTTGCGGGCCGCAACCAGTAACCTTTTGCAACAGATGTTTGTGTGACTTGGAGTTTGTGGGAAATCATATTAAATTGTAATGTTTCCCGCAATCTTTTGTGCATAATACTTACCCTTGTGATGCTTTGTTTCATAAAATATATTGGTAAAAGCAGCTCGTTAGGATTTTTTATGAATGTTACAATTTTTCTTGTTTTCCTTTTAATTCTACCATTCGATCATCTGACGAATGTCATTGGTCACCGCGCGAGATTAGCTTGGGATAAGTTGGCCCCCAAAGAGCTTGTAAAAGGTACACTAGCTGACTCGGCCCTGCATTGCATATATAACCTATAATAAAAAAAAAACAGTTTTCAGAATAGGTTCAGCAATGCAATTGTACAATAAAGATTTCATCTATCTATCAGAGAGGGTTACCAATTAGCGTACCTATCCTTTTGCATCTGCCCACTCAACTGCTAAGATAACATAGAGCACAGAACACAGCTTTCTATGTTCTGAGGCTTCTAAAATCAGAGAGACAACAGGATGCTTTGAAGCGAGCTAATGTGTGAAATAAGATAATATCTTTATTGCACACCGTCAAAATGAACAAACAAAAGAAAATACACTTTTAAATAAAAAAATTTAAACATTGAGATGGGAAAAAACCAACTCGCGACACTGCTACCGTTACCGACACCTCTATATATGACGTGAAAACTTTTTTAGGCGCGTTGGGCATTTTTTGAGATGGAAAAAAACCATTGAACTTGCGACACTGTTACCGTTATCGTTACCAACACCTCTTTATATAAGTATCTATTGTTTTCACTTCTGTCGGCACTCCTGGAGTGCCACTTTTATTTATACTACCTGGAGATGGGACAAGCATAAAGCCCACGTGGTAACCATCGCCTTAACAAAGTATTGGCTCGTATGTCACGCACCTTAGAAACGTGCCCTACTCTGCATCCATCAACATTAATTCAAATAATCTAATAGGCTCCACAGCCTCGAGCATCGTCGAAAGGTTGCAAGCCTCTCGGTTTTTTATCGGATACATTTCGGAGAGTGTGCTGCGGAGCTTTTCAACCTGATCCCACCATCCCCATTCTATGATCGGACAACCAGACGCTCCGCGATGCGCCACCGCTACATGTTAGACATACCTCCCATACGCACAAAGAGGTACTCTTCCACCTTTATTATGCGCACCGCCAAGGAGTGGAACGCCTTGCCTGAGTCTGTGTTTCCTGATAACTACAACCTAGGGATCTTCAAGTCACGAGTGAATAGGTTTCTTCTAGGCAAGCGTGTACCATCGTAGACTGCATCATCGCTTACCATCAGGCGAGATAGTGGTCAAACGCTAGCCTATAATTTATAAATAAAAAAATAATCAAAATTAATAACTACACTAAATTAATTAAAATCAATTACTAACCTAACCTAATAATAATAGTACATTTGATGTAGATATTGTGTTATCGATGTGTTGGGAACTATTTCTAATTACTAAGAACTAAGGTTCTACGAGTACTTACTCTACTTGGGAGTTATGTGAACTCAAAGGCAAATATAAATAAAAATACCGAGCGAGTCCGGCTAATGAGCTTTTCCTTGAAGCTAGAACACAGTTTAAATATACGTAAAATGCTTTTTGAATTCCGCTTAAGTATAGCCTTTTGAATGAAAATATATTACTTTGAATTTTCATGGAAACATGGTACTGCACTATATTAAGTGTGCCTAATTTCTTGTCATCCTTTGTTGTCCCACTGCTGGGCTGGGCTCGCTTACAGCCCTTGTATAATAATGTACGAAATTATTGGTACATTAAGATAGGTACTAATGCGAGAAAACCTCATGAAAATTCGTCTAGTAAAATTATAGCTATAGGTCTACATACAGACAGTTATCATAAATTTTTTAATTACTCGAGGCGCAGCGTAGGTATCAATTAAATTGATTTTCACGCTTCAGCCATTACCGTTGCGTAAAGTTTGCATTATGTTTTCTCACTTCCGGTACAGATTGAGTGATAGTTAGTACGTTTCGAAATACTCAGTTGTTTCGGTAAGTCGACAGAAAATAGACAGCTCGTTTTATTTGATATCACTGTGTTACATCGTAGGCATATCGTAGGTTAAATATAGTTTTCGTTTAATGAAATGTCTGTGTCACAATGTGGCTTGAAAGGAATGCATTTTACGCCGAATTTATTCACCATTTATTGATTCTCTCCCTATAAAGCAGCAAAAATAAGTAACATCAGCTGAGAAAGAAAAATCTTTGTCCTGAAGAGAGAGTGCAACTTGGATAAAAGCTTAAATCTATGGTAGAGACGAAATGGCTCAATTTGTTTTTTGGTTTATAACGTATAGGTAAGCTAATATAGGCTAATGTATCATGATTACTACATTTTTTTATTGGAATATTTACTTGTTTATAATAGTAAGTACTGGAAACGCTTTTTAATAATAACTCTTTGCTTTTGTTAAATCCTCTTTTTAAAACTCGTTTCCAGCGAACTGTATTTCGCCGATCCGATATTTTTTTAACAAACCGGGACAACAGATACTAAACGCATTCTGCCAGCGAACGTAAAATACTTCAGTTTTTATCGCATGCAACTGTTGACTTATCTCTTTAATAAAGCAGGCTAATGTTGGTTGGTGCTATGCTAATGTTGTCACGTGTGGGTAAATATACCACAATCAAGTTGCATGTATTATACGTATTTATGTCTAATCACCTGATTAGCCTTGATTACTTGTCATGCATGACATTGGTTGGTTCAATATTGGTTAGGTCAGAAACGTAGACTTGGTTTTGCCAGTATAAATATGTAGTTAATACAATATACATATATGTAATTATCAGCCATGGTAACCGTTGCACATCTGTAATTTGTTGTTCTCCATATTGTCTAATCATTTTTCCTCCGCCGTCCATTCTCCCAACTACTCTATCATCATAGACGTACAAACTTGACATGACCTGTCAATGTCATCCGGAAACAGGCTACTGGCAGCTAAGACATTCTGCCAGCGCTATCACATCTTTACAATACCCATTGATTGTATAAATGAACCATTTGACAACCTCCGTGATGCAGTGGGCGAATAGCCGGCTGAGACGCAGGAGGTAGCGGGTACGTTTCCCGCCACGGAACAAATGTTTGCATGATCTATAGATATTTGTTTCGGGTCTGGAATCTATCAGTTATCTGACTCCCATAGTACACCCCCACAGCTCTGCTTATTATGGGGCTAGATAGCGCTGTGTGAAATGTCCAGCAATATTTATTATTTATTTATTTATTGTGTGGTGTAAAACAGGAATTCGAACCTAAGACCTGATGTCAAAAGTCATAATGCTACTACACCACCCGTGCTCTCATCGTAAGGTACCTAGATCAAAATGGATTGTCCAAATTGTAAAAGAATATGAACAGGATTAACAAAATTACCCACAAAATACCAAGTTTCTTATAAATTCTTACAACGTTACCTAATTTAGCCTCGCCTAAATGGGTCTCCGACTTAAATAAAGACTCATTTCATTAGCCTTCGCACAGAAAACGACACTCCGCGAAGGGGACCCTTAAAAGGTCTCATTCCAAAGGTTCAGTTAACGAAGCCTACAGTTGAAGGAACGATTCAATTGGACTGGAAATAATAACGTCTACCGGGGGCCTTACTTTTACGGTGAAGTGTGAAAGAACGGTTCAATTCAAACAATACTCCTCATAGACAGAGAATTGTTATGGGCGGGAAAACGATTGCAATTGACTTTCAAGCGTATGTTTATAGATATAAAGGGGAAAATCAAAGCGTGGTAGAGACCGTACCTGTGATGTTGGAACCATAGACTAGACAGTTTCCGTCAGTAATCAGGTCACGTTCTTCTTATAGGATTTCGTTGACTGAAAGGTAAATATTAACTTATGGTGTGACTGGAGTGTGTCTGTCTGCCCGTTTGTCTGTCTGTCCTTATCAGAAAAAACTCGACATGCAGTGAAATGAGTTTTTCCCCTTCCCTTACTTAATAGTCCCGAATACTTAAAATGGGTTCTCCTGTAACCTTTAGCTTTGATGACAAAAAAAAACAAGTGTCAAAAAGACTGGACGTTTGTTATACCTTTCTACCGCCACTTCACTTGTTAGCAAACTTTGGAACACCAATAAATTATTATCATCAACACAATCATTTTCAGCCCGTATCAATTCACTGTTGCGTAAACATTCGCTCGTTGTGTTAAACATTCTATGTCTAGAATGTTTAACACAACGAGCGATAACAGGCGCACACACGCGTACGAGGATCTCGGTCGAACTTTCGATCGCCTTTTTTTTCCGCAAAAAAAAAGAATCATGAAAACATAATCTTAAACAATTAAAACTAAACATATTTGGGTCTCACACTGTTTAGCCCGTGTTTAAAACATTCTCATACGAAAATTGGTAAGGAAAATTTTAAGCACGCGTTAATCAGTTTTTTAACTTTTTTGTGGTAACAAGGATTCATTTTAAACCTTAGATTAAAACAAAAAGGGAAGATACGGCACAAGCGTCTCGCAAGTGGGCAGCTCAAATTAGGTTCATGCACACAATTTGTACTACTCGTACTACGGCGTCTCGGCGCCGCAACTGACACTTGATTCTCTCTTGCTTGCACTAAACATAGGCTCTTCGCTCTGTCTCGCTCATCGGATTGACACTCCACGTAATAACGTGATGTAACTTAACTTACTTTATTAGCGTGTGCGGGAGATTATCTATGTAGTGTAGCAGTGCCTAGTTTGACTATTAGCAATGTAAGCGCGTACCGTATCTTCCCTTTTTGTTTTAATCTAAGCTTTAAACATACAAACTACAATAACAAAGGCACGTTTTTTTTGAGTTATATAATCTAGTGTGATGGCATTTTTATAAATTATTCCCAACAAGTCACACTCCCTGTAAAAGTGTAACTCGTTGGGAAAATATCCCAACGAGTGACACTGTGACTCGTTTGGGTGTAACTCGTTGGGAACCCGCCATTTATTTGATATGAGAGCGACGGTGGTTGTAAATTTTTGACTCTATACTGCGATACGCTTTGTGCGCCTCGTACCAAAATAGACTTTACGTATTGCTACGAAATGAAATGTTACTAAATATATGGGCTAGAAGCCTTTACGACGAAACTAATCCAATTTTCTGTGAAAGCTTTTCTATAAAAATGTTCGTCTCCTATTTTCCACGCCGCTGACTTGAAGCAGCACAATGGCTTTCCACAGTTCAGTTTAGAGACTGTAATGGAGTCCTTGAGATGCTTCAAACGAGCTCAGGTTCAGTAATTGTTTAATTTCGTCGTTTCCACGCGAGCAGCTACTACGGAGATTAATGAGGATATTATCACTGCGTCTCACTGTTAGGGGTCTAGCGATATTCTCTTACTCATCTATCGATCAGAATTATCGTAAGAGTTTGATCCGAATTTATAAAGCCCTGATGTCCAAAAAAGTTCTTCTTGCTACTCACAGAATAGATAAAACCTATTAAATATGCTGCCTAATAATGGCCTCTGAAAGATAGTCTGATACAATTATAAAAAATCATCGGGAAAAATAATTAATGAAATCATTTAAAGCGATCGAATGATTTTTAAAGAAGATTTTAAGAAGGAGAGATGGCGGTGCGATCGGGTTAACATCGGCTCTCTAAAGTTTTATTTAAAAAAATACTTAAAACTTATAACTCGTGGAAAATTTAACGTAAAAGTATTAATAACATTCTAATATGCGTGTGACAGTGTTATCCAGTGACAATTACGAAAATAAACTAAGCAAACTATAAAGTAAATCGGACACCTACAGAGACGTTTTAGTGAGTGACTGTGCCACCAAAAGTGCCTAAACCATTATTTGTTGTCAGTGAAATAACATTGTGGAATGCATTAAGAAAGAACATTAACAAATTATCTAGATAAACGGATCTGAAGCAATACATTTGCATAAAAACTAAACAGATATATTTTTGTGACGGTGGTCTAATAAACTTGTGACTCATAGTAAACGAGAACTGCAAAACGAACTTGTACTGTACACCCTACAAAAATATAAAAATAAACAATCCTCAAAGAACCAATCTACATTTTTCGCCATCAAAATTAAGAACAAGCTGGCCTAGCGGTCAAGCAACACTATTTTATGTCACTACTTAGAGCGCGCTGCCGGTACTGAGTTCAAGCCCGAGCAAAATAATTGAGTGCAAAAAGTTCACAAATGTTAGCCGTATCTTATCACCATCTATCGGAGGACAGAGGCACTAATAATATGAAATACATCCTATATTGAACCATGGACTCCCAAGACAATATTACGTTCAGGAGAGCGCTTACTCATCCGGAAATTAATAGAAATGAAACAGATATAAGCATTGATACGTTAGATGTCACTACAAGTAGCCTTCCAGATTTATCAGTGGACATTAATGACCAAGCTTACATTAAGCAAATAAATGATCTACAAATTCAACTGAACAGTGCCCATATTGAAATAGAGAAACTCATACTTGAAAATAACACTTTAAAAACAAGTAATCAAGAGCTATTAAAGAAAAATGAACTATACAGAAAAATCAGGAACAGCCCGTCGAAATTAGTTTCCCCGATATCCACGCTTCGGAAAAAACTACAAGCTGAACCGGGTTTAGTACATCAGCAAATACAGACGACTCCAATAAAATACTCTAAAGACAAAAAAATTAACAAAGAAACACAAACGAACACGATTAGAGATAGAAATGTTACTACGCGAGAAAAAAATAATAAAGAAACACAAACATCTTCATTTACGGACGCAGAAACTGAACATAAACACAAAGAGAATAAGCAACTTCAAACTGTGTATAAGATACAAAATATAGCAAAATGTGTAAAAAAATGTCAGTTTCCGACTAAAAAGCAAAAAATATGCCTGATAAGTGATAACAAAGAAAATAAAGTACTATCAATTGCACAGGAAACGATGCAAAATAAATTCGATATCTGCCACTACCTTGCTCCTTCTGTGCATACTAGACAACTTTTAAAGGGACTGAACTCAAAGCTTAACGACTATACAATGGAGGATTACTGTATTTTTAGAAGTAAAAGATAAAACTATTTTTAACAATAAACTTTCTATAACATTAACTGATTTATTTTGACAAATATTACGAACAAATTAACATGAGTTTGATTTTAATTTAAACAAAACCGTTATTACGTATACACGAAAACACGACAAAAACCCGTCCGCCCAGCACAAAGTCTTGAACAAGTCTCAACAAGTCTGAACGTGCGCGGTCTGCGCAGCGGCTTATATAATCGGTCGGTCTCGGTCACTGCTATCAATGTTGGAGTTGTCTAATACGGCCTCTCCTGATATCCTGACGTCCTCGTCAGGTTCTTCGGAAAAGTCAAGGTCCAGTATCGGGAGCGGTCTGTTTGACGGCCCAGGTTCTCCGATCCCAACATCTCTTAAAGAAGGCCCCGGTTGATCCACTTCAAGTCCAGGCAAAAGTCCTTGTTGATCAATGTCATCTGGACAATCAGAATCATCAGCTGTATCTGCAATGAAATAATGATTACAAACTCAAACCTCGGTAAGTTATACCAGGCTTAGTTAAGTTAGTCCTTGTTAAATAAAAATAAACAAAGTTACCAACACCTCTATACCAAAACAAAGTAATTAAGCATGCATCGATTTATGGTTCTTATGAATCACAAACCAATGCCTCCCAATTACACTATAAAACGGTCGACTCAACATGTTATGTACGTACAACAAATAATAATAATGAACGCTGAGCTTACACGGCAGAGGCCCCAAGTTTGCATACCACTCAACGACTCTTCGGCATAGGCTCTTTAAAGTTTGCATACCGAAAAGCTTTCGCACCGTCTCCAGGTATGCGCATACCATACGGTGGCTACCGGCAGAGGCGCTTTAAAGTTTGCGTACCGCGTAGACTTCAGGCTTACCTTCAAAGAAGGCAGCACACGTTTCAGGGGTCCACTCACCCCTCCAAGGCACCATGAACTGTGCTGCCGCATATGTCGTCTTGCCATATGCCCCAGCAAGCAACTTGAGTTCATATCGACCATTGCGCATTGCCTTGACAACTCGGTAAGGCCCGCGCATGCCAGGGTCTAGTTTTCCTTGGGACTGAGCGTATTTGATGACAAACACTGTGTCATTCTCCCGAAACACAAGAGGAGAGCGCCTATTCTTGTTAATAACGGCATCTTGCTGTTCTTGATTCCTCGTTAATCGTTCGGCCGTCCTTTGTCTAAGCATTTCCCGTCTGGACTCTCGATTAGACGCTACTGGATGTATAGCAACATCTCTTACAAGGGCTCGTATTGCCGGTGTGGCGCTTTCATGACCGACCAGTAAACATAGAGCAGAGGTCTGGGTAGTTTTCTGCTTCGTCAGGTTTAATATAAGTTGCAGCTGCCATAGTTCATCAGCCCATTCATTCTTTTGGTGGTTGGCAACGATTCGTAACATATTGAGAACCGTGCGAACATAACGTTCTACCTGGCCATTGGCGCGATGCATCTCTGGAGTAATGTGATGCAACTGCACACCCAAAACTTGCATCCAAGATGTAAAACTTGCCGACTCGAACATACGTCCCCTATCCGATACAACTAACCTAGGGGTACCAAACAACGAAATCACATACTTGAAAACACGTTTGAGTTCATCAATATCTTGACGATGAACGGGTATCAACAAACAATATTTTGTGAATGCATCGACCACAAGCATCACAAACTTGTAGCCCTTTGACACGGGAAGAGGTCCCAAAACATCAACATGTAAGGTATCAAATGGAATATCAGGTTTATCCCAGGACGTGATAGGTTGCAAGGGCGCTCGTGGTACACGCTTGTGGGCTATGCATGTCAAACAGTGAGCTATGTACTTGACAATAAAGGCCCTAAGGCCTGGGAACCAAAAGTGTCTTAATATTAAATCCGTTACCTTATCCGAACTTATATGACTATGCTCATCATGAAAAATTCGGAGGAGGCTCAAACGATGACCCTTTGGTATGTAACAAAGAAGTCTTGACTCTTCGCCTGTCTGCTTGTACCGGTAATAAAGAATGTAATTTTGCTTGACATACCGGGTCGGGTCTAATTGACCTTGTTCCAATGACTGGATCATAGTTTGAGTCTCCTCGTCACCAGCCTGAGCAATTTGTGCCCAATTACGAGGCCGATCAATGTTGTTGACATTAATACAGGGGTTCCGACTTAAATAATCTGCGTGTTGCATCATGGTGCCCTTCCTATAAGATATTTGAAAGTTATAATCTTGTAGAAAGATCCACCATCTTGCCACGCGCGGTAACATATCTCGCTTATTTTGTGTCGCCTTTAAGGCGTTACAATCAGTGACTATAGTAAATTGCATACCTATCAGATAATGCCTGAAATGTTTCAGAGCCTTTACCACCGCTAGAGTTTCGAGTTCATAAGAGTGGTATTTTGGTTCAGCGCCTTTCGTGACTTGGCTGTAATAAGCCACAACACGACGGTTACCATCCTTATGAACTTGGTGAAGAACTGCACCGTAACCGAGACTACTTGCATCTGTATGGACTTCCGTAGGCAGAGCAGGATCAAATATGACAAGCACAGGAGCGCTGGTCAAGATTTTAATTATTTCTTGCCGTACCTGCTCCTGCTCAGTGCCCCAACTAAATTCAACATCTTTACAAGTTAAACGCGCGATGCAAGCTGTCTTAGTTGAATATTGGGCTATGTATTTCCGAAAATACCCCGCTAGTCCTAAGAACTGTCTTACCTGCTTAACATTCTGTGGTATAACAGAATCAGCAAGGGCTTGGATCTTACCTGGGGATGGTCGCACTTTACCGTTTGATATCACGCGACCTAGGTACTCGATTTCGGTGCACAAGAACGAACACTTCTTTAGATTTATTGAGAAGCCTGCTTTGGTAAGGGTTGAAAGTACTTCTCGTAAGGTCTTTAAACCTTCATTGATTGAGGAAGTAAGTATTAAGCAATCGTCTATATACACCAAAACCTTTCCCTCAGTAATGAGGTCATGTAAGGTCTTACTAATAATGCGCTGGTATACGATTGGGGCGTTGGCAAGGCCGTAAGGCATTTTCACGTACTCTAGGTGAGATTCAGGAGTCACAAATCCAGTTAAGGGAATCGAGGCTTCATCTAGACGGATCTGGTGAAACCCGGTTGCCATATCCAACGTTGAAAAGTACTTACTTTTTCCCAGCCGATCAATGTGGTCATCAATCAGCGGTAACGGATATCGGTCCTTTACAGTCACTCGATTCAAGGCGCGGAAGTCAACGCACATGCGGTCGGAGCCGTCCTTTTTCTTAACCAATAAAACAGGACTCGAATAAGGTGACTCCGACTCGTGTATAATACCTTTGGAAAGAAGATCTTGGACAATATCACGTACCTTCAGCTTTTCATCATGCGACATTTTGTAAGGACGGTAGTGTATAGGTGTGTCATTGTTCATCTTAATATGCATGGAACCTGTAGTGACAGTAGATGTGGCCGTACCTGAGATCATGAAGTCAGCATACTCATCCAAGATTGATGTTAGCTCCTTCAGATCATCTCCGACCGCCGACGTCTTAATAGAGCGCTGCTCAGTTGACTCCATGGCTGACACTGCTAAAGGCTTGGGGTCGCGTATAATACGCTGAGAGTCTTTCGTCCGAATATACGTTACACCATCTCGATTCAATACATCTGTACCAATTATAACGGGAGCGTTCATACATTCACTTGGTACCACTAACAAATCTACCTCCACTGATATGCCTTGCAACTCAACAATGAGAGTGACGTAAGAGTTTACAGTAGTGATTGATTCGCCTACTCCTTTAATAGATCGTTTTATTGGCTTTTGTTGGCAAGAAAAGTAATTCACCACAGATGAGGAGATGAGCGAAATGTCTATTGCGCCGCTATCTATCAAAATATCTACGGGGATACCTTGAATCACACCTACTACTACACCTTTTCGCTTTTGGACGGGTGTAGAACAAAAGTTTACGTTACTTTTATTGCATTACTCTGAACGTTGTTTTGAAAAGCATCTACTTATCTGGTGACCAGGCTTCTTACAGTATGCGCATAAAGTGTCGGATTTCAGATTAACAGTCGACTTAGTCTGGCTTGAATTATTCGTGTCGCTAGGTTTTGAGGCTTTAGGACAGTTTAATAATTTGTGCCCCGTCTCACCACATAAAAAGCATTTCGGGTTAAATGACTTGAACGGTCGTTTGTTACCTTGAGGCTTACTGCTGTCTGGGCGGCGCGCCATACGAGCATCTGCGACTGGTTCTTTGTCAGGCTTTACAAATGTAGACAGATAATTAACCAAATCGTTTGGTGTGAGATCGGCATTTGTAGCAGTAGCTTTAACATGTGGGTCCTTGATACCACGCAACACAATAGCCGTAATAAGCTCGTCGCTGAGACCGTTGACAATGCGTAGGCGTAATAAGGACTTGCGAGCGTAATCAGCATAGGTGCGGAATTTGTTTGAATCGTTTGACATCACCTCAAACAGAATGTTGGCTTTGTCTATTTTTTTGACACACAAGGATTTAAAATCATTTTTAAAATTTGTCCACGATCGGTCGTTAGTGACCCACTCGTCTAACCATGATTTTGCGTCACCTTTCAAACAAGTTCCGACACGAGACAAACATTCACGATCGTCCCACCGGTTACTGAGCTTAGCCCTATTCACCTCATCGAACCATGTATCTACATCGTGAATGTTTGGATCGAAATTAGAAACGTAATAACTTCGGGTACTTACTGATTTCAACGACTGGATGGCATCGACAATTTGCTCCGTGCCGTTACCAAAAGTGGTGCCAGCTGAGTCTATCGGCTGCGCTCGGGTCTCTAAAGCTTGTATACGAGACATAATAGTGTGCCAGGACTCACGACTGCGACGATCACGTCGTCGGCTGCGGCTCCGTTGACTGCGGTGACCGTGGCGTTCACGGCTGCGGTGGTAACGTTTGTGACTGCGGCTGCGGTCACGCCTACTTGCACTGCGACTAAAACTACGACTACGATACCGTGTTTTATTTCGCGGTGTATAGCCTCGAGATGGAGTGCGATCGCCGTAAGCGCGGAGCCCTGTATCGCGACCACCACTGCTATTACTAGAATGCCGTGAATTGCGCCGCGGAGTATGCCCTCGCGACGAACTGCGCGAACGTCGACCTCGTGAGTGCCTGCTGCGAGAACGCCATCTCCGTGGGCTTCGTGAGCGGTGCTCACGTGTTTGCGATCTAGACAATCTATCCATTTTACGAAGGTAAAACAGAAAACAGTAACACACGAACACAACAAACAAGCACAGAAAATTACACAAAAAAAGAAAAAAAGGTTATCTCAACACGTGCTTTGCGGACGATGTCAAAACAATAAGGAAAAATACGATGGATTTTACATAAATAACTGAAAAATTTTGGCTTTAGTGTGGAAGTGAAGATCCTTTATCCCACTTCTGATTTTAGAAGTAAAAGATAAAACTATTTTTAACAATAAACTTTCTATAACATTAACTGATTTATTTTGACAAATATTACGAACAAATTAACATGAGTTTGATTTTAATTTAAACAAAACCGTTATTACGTATACACGAAAACACGACAAAAACCCGTCCGCCCAGCACAAAGTCTTGAACAAGTCTCAACAAGTCTGAACGTGCGCGGTCTGCGCAGCGGCTTATATAATCGGTCGGTCTCGGTCACTGCTATCAATGTTGGAGTTGTCTAATAGTATAATACTAATGGGTGATCAAGATTTTCAGGAAACGAATAATAATATTGAATTGATAAAATACTTAAAGGAAACTCTCCAAAACATTACACATACAAATATAATATTGTGCACTCCGACCTACCATTACGGTTATCGCACAGACAAAATCAATCAAAAGATAAAAAACTTTAACGATCTTATTTATCAGGACACACAGACGTACAAGTACGCTTATATACTCGATACAAATAGACACCTAATATACGACTACAGTATGTTCCATAAACCATCTGGAAAAGTCAATAACAATGGGATGCGTACAATTTTTCAGGATATGTCTTACATAGTTGAAAAAATCAAAAAGTACATAACGCGTAGAGACCCCTTCAATACAGAAATGTCAAACATTGCACATGAACAGGACCAGTTTTTTCGTGAATAACCAATTATATGTTTTACATCAAAACATAGCGGGATTAATGAAGAAGTCAGATCAGCTAACTATTTGTTTAGAAGAATTAATGGAAAATTATAAAAAAGTAGATGTACTATGTATTACAGAACACTTCATCATAGAAGGATATGAACAATACCTGGTGATCCCCAACTACACTCTAGCTTCATGTTTTAGTCGTATAGACAAAAAGAGGGGAGGAGCCTGCATTTTGGTAAGAAACGAACTAAAATGGAAGGACTTAAAGAAAATATCGGACTTTGCAGTGACTGGTGCCTTTGAATGCTGCGCAATAGAATTAATAGACTATAATATAGCAATTGTATGTGTGTATAGAGTACCTAGACCTAATAACTTAGTTTTATTTATGAATAGTTTGCAAAACACGCTGTATGAACTGTCAAAAAGAAAGTATGAAAATATTTTAGTAGCTGGTGATTATAATATTGACATCTTAAAAAAAAATAATGTAACTCTAGACTTTGAATGTTTACTTTTAAATTTTAATCTCAAACTGGCTTTAAAACAACCAACAAGACTACAGAGCCAAACATGTATAGATAATTTTGCGCATAACTTCAAAAAAAGATGTACAACAGAAGTTATAGAGTTTGCATTATCGGACCACACAGCACAACTAATCAAATGTCCAATAAAAAATCTAGCTCTTTTAAAATATTGGAAGATTAGAAGACGGGACTACTCAGTTAACAACTTAAAAAAGTTTATCAGTGCTCTTAATAACATATCCTTTTCGGAGGTATACAGTGAAAAGGATACTAACATGGCATATAATTTGTTTATTGAAACTTATAAACTGTTTTACGATCTCTGTTTTCCCTACAAATTAATTACCATCAAGGCATCAAAACCCGTAAGGTGGATGTCACGTGGTATTAAATTATGCTGTAAAAAAAAAAGAAAACTTCTCTGGCAAGTTAGAGAAAACCCTACACAAACTAATAAAAATAAATATCAAACATATACACAAACACTTAAAAAAATAATTAAGCTTACACAAAAAGCACAGAACAATTATAAAATAAAATCCTCCAGTAACAAATCAAAAGCAACCTGGAGTATAATAAATAGCACCAAACGAAATCAACCAAAAGATCCCGTTAGTAAAATTAAAATCAACGACAAAATAATCTCAAATCCGAAAGACATAGCAAATTCATTTAATGATTTTTTTATAGATAAGATAGTGCCGATTGAAAATGCAGGAAAAAATATTACATCATTAATTATGAGCCAAAAAGACTCATTATTTTTGAACCCTTGCACACCTGCTGATGTCTTTAAATTAATAAAATCACTAAAAAATACAAATAGCGTCGGATGTGATGGAATTTCAACAAAAACACTTAAATGTGTGGCTCAAATCATAAGCGCACCATTAAGCCATATTATCAACCTAAGTTTATGTTCGGGTATATTTCCAGAAGCACTGAAGGTGTCTATAATAAGGCCTCTACACAAAAAACAGAGTAAGGAAAATATGGAAAATTATCGGCCTATTTCCTTGATACCTGTAATATCTAAAATATTTGAAAAACATATATATAAAACTTTTAGTAATTATTTCGAAACAAACAATATCCTATGTACTGAGCAAAAAGGGTTCAGAAGAAACAAAACGATAAATTTGGCTCTATATGACTTTCTTCATCGTGTTTCGAGTAATTTAGATATAACAAATCCCGTATGCTCTATTTTTTGCGACATGACTCAAGCGTTTGACTATATAGAGCACAGTATCTTATTAAGAAAACTTGAAACCTACGGGGTTAGAGGTAACCCACTACAACTGATAGAATCATATCTAGAAAATAGAAAACAATTCACTGAAATAACAAATATCAATCTTAAAACAAGACGCGAGGAATCTCATATGTCTAATGAGCGTATTGTAAAATATGGGGTTCCCCAAGGGAGTGTGTTAGGACCACTGCTTTTCCTTATTTATATTAATGACATACCAAGAGCCACCATGCAACCCATGACGTTGTTTGCAGACGACAGCACTGTAACTATATCTTGTAATAATATTGACACGTATAAATATGACATAAATTTGGCTTTGAAATTGATTATAGAATGGCTAGATAATAATAACTTAAAAATTAATATAAACAAAACCAAAATAATTCATTTCAGACAACGCGATAATGCCGCAACAAATTTTGACATACAATACAACAATAACACAATAGAGGAAGTTAACACTACAAAATTTTTAGGACTTAATGTTGATAAAAAACTAAATTGGAAATCACACGTAGAATACATATGCAAAAAATTAAATAGTTTTGTATACATGTTATATAAACTGTCACCAATAGTTAATGTGGAAACTCAACTTATAGCTTACCATGGCTTGATAGCCCCACATGCCAGATATGGAATAATATTTTGGGGAAACTCTACTGACGTTGACAAGGTATTTAAGTGTCAAAAACGATGTATACGCGCCATGTTTAAACTAAATGTTACAGATTCGTGTCAGCCATATTTTACTGAGCACAATATTTTAACAATTCCTTCACTGTATATCTTTGAAACAGCTATGTTTGTTAAAATGAACCCTCAGCTATTTTGTCAGCTGTCTGATGTCGTTGTCCGGAATCGACGAGATAAAAATAAAGTATGTGTCCGTAACTCTAAGACCGCCTTAATGCGCAAAAGCATCTTCTGTATGGCTCCGTTCATTTACAACAAGCTCCCGGAGTCACTGAGAGAGCTACCATGTTCAATGTTTCGGAAAAAGTTAAAAACTGTACTGTTAAATAAATCTTATTATACTATAAATGAATATATAAATGAAAAATAATTGCTAAAATAATGCCAAATTTAATTTTATATTTTTTTAATTCTATTTTATTTTATATAATTATGACAATGAATTCTTATTTAGGTGTTATTATTAATATGACTTTGTAGAATATAATATTGCATGCCTTGAAAGGCAGAAATCTATTGATTCTGTATCTACTACTGACATCTTTGTAAAATGACATATATTTCAAGCAATAAATACATTTGATTTGATTTGATTTGATTTAATAAATCAGTTATAAGTTGAAAAGTAATCGATACACACCGATGTAAGTATTTATATAAAAAATGCAAATCTACCAATAAAAGGTATTTTATCAGTTATCTCAATACAAGCTTTGCTTAGTTTGGGGCTAGATAGCGCTGTGTGAAATGTGCAGCCTTATTGATTTATTTATTCATTGCCATTGCCAAAGGATTTGGCAATCCTTTGGCAATGGCTGCAATAAGTTTTCTAGGCCGGACTAAGTTAGTAGAGCAACTCATAGCTAAATATGTAGATTTATGACAGTTCAAACTGTTAAAAAAAAGCATAGAATTGCCTTAGGGCAAGGGTTGAATATTTTTCTGAATTTAGATGTTATTTCTTCATATATATAGCAAAAAATACAGTTCTTGTTTTTATGACAATATTTAACTCGAGGATTAGGTGTAACTTTTCTCGATATATTTTTTTTAAACTTAGCTCTTATAAAACTCTTTGTTTTTAATCAAAAATCTGTCTAGTGATACTAGATGAACAGGTAAATTTTATACGATTTGTTAGACAATCAAACAAGCTAGCACTTAAATAGATTGCAATTTAAAAGCGGACTCACGTCATACATACGCCATTCATGAAATCAGTAACGAAACGAGACATCAAAAGTAAAAACGGAAAGGGGCCGCCAAGACGTTTAATTGCGATCCAAAGCGACTCGGCATACCAAAACAGCTGACCCACTATTTGCTCCAACGACCCACTTCACTACATACACACCTGTACTGTGGAAAGTCAAACCGTCTAGGTTTTGACAAGTGCCTACTTACTTGGCCAGGGATGGAGCTAGGACTACTTTTATAGACGTTATAGTTTTTAAATTTAAATTTTAAAACTATAATAACAAGTTTTTTTTAATTGTGATATTTATTAGGAGCAGTTTAACCCATGTGCAAAGTCAAACCGTCTGGGTTTTGACAAGTGCCTACCTAATTGGCCAGGGATGGAGTTAGGACTACTTTTACAGATGTTATAGTTTTTAACTTTAAATTTAAAACTATATAACCATATAACCCGTGATATCGGCTCAAAAATCATGGTAAATATCCCGTTTTTAGTGAAAATTCGATAGCTATCTACTTCTTCAGCCAGAACAAGAAATCATTGGTCATGCATGGTATTAATATAAGTAAACTAGCTGACCCGCCTGCAGCTTCGCACGGGTGATTTTTCAATAAAACATTACCCTCATTTTGCGCAGTTGGCTAAAAAGTAGCCTATGTCCTTTCCCTAGATATAATATATCTCCTTGCAAAATTTCAGCCGTTTAGTCGTGTAAAGGTATCAAACAAACTAACAAACAAACAGAGTTATGTATGTATTATCCTGAAAACTGCATTAAAATCCGTTGAGTAGTTTAAAAGATCTAAGGGAACAGACAGCGGAAGCGACTTCATTTTATACTATATAAATACATATATAGGGTAGTTAGGTACCTACGTATGTGCGGTTTAAAGTCAATAATTCCTTCCTTCATGCTTTGAATTCCTAAGTTTTTCCAATCCCCGCAATCTGTGTTCTTCCACTACTCTCCAGTTGAAAACAGCAGCCCATAATTCCAACTTCTTTAGTAACTCGTTTACGGTACGAGCTGTACGATTATGGAATGACTGGCCCGTTTCCATCAGACATGCTAAATCTTCAGCTATTTTTAAAAGTGAGATCTACAAACTGTATTTAGCAGCTTCTTTATAGTAAATACTGTATTTACTATGTATTATGTATGTATTTTATACTTATTTATGTAGGAATTTTTTAGGTTTAGGTATTTATTTTTATCCTATATAAATAGGTATTTGTTGTAACACCGCCTCCTCACACGTTTTTTCAATCCAGTCCATGCAAAGGTTGCCTGGAAGAGATCGATTTGTGCGATAAGGCCGCCCATTGTACGACCATGTATTAGTCTAAGTTTTCTAGGTTAAGTTATTGTAATTTGGCGTAACAATAATGAATGATCTATCTATCTATCTAATCTATTGGCCTGAATTCCAGTGACAATGTGGAGGGATTTAGGAAATTTCGGCCTTTTCGGGTTTAGATTTTGTAGAGGAATCCACCCCAGTATCTCTCTAATCACCCCCCATCTCCCCCCTCGAGCTGGCACTTGCACGTAGTCTTGGAGCATTCCTTTTCATGCATAATGAGGATGACTAAAAAGATTTTGCGCTGCAGTTTTTAAGACGACGCGACGCTGTAAAAGAACTTGAAGGATAAAGCTTTTATTTTTTATTGCGAAGGGATTATTTTCAAAGGTGACTTAAAATAAAATTCATTCTGTTTTAGATAGTTAGATAGATAGATTAATTAGGATGTACTTTCAGATTGACCTGTCAACTTGTGTGCCTAAAAAAAACAAAAAAAAGATTGGTCCTATAGAAATTTCATCAAAATCGGCTCAGTAGTTTGGTTTTTTCTGTTATCTGAAGTCGGATAAAGTTTTGTTATTTCATAACTTGATAGGAATCATGCCTTTTAGCTTTACAGGACTGATAGTCAACGTCAGCCAGTAAGTATTAACTATACGGGTTCGACTGCTCAACCCTAAAATGGACCCTAATGGTGTGTCGAATCGAATAGTCTTGAATTGAGGGGCGGACAAAGCTATAGATTTAAATTTAAAAGTATTTTCAGGTTTGTGCACAATTCATCCTAATAACGTCCCGACTCGGGTTTCAAACCAGCGATCTTCCGGTTCATTTCATATACAATAATATATTATTTGACTCTACAAAGAGAGTTTGCATCCGCACAAGTAGAGCAAGCAGCCATTGTCAACAACTCCATCTTATCAAGTACCATACCAACATAAGACTTAATACGGTAAAACGGTTAGAAAGTAAAATAAAATAGATACGCATATGGCAGCTTGAAAGCAGCAGCCTTTTTAATGTCCAATCTTATCCTTCCGTGTCTATATTTTTATCTTTGCCTAGGTTTGCTGTATTTCGGTTTGAAAGGTATGGTTGCTGGTTAAATTACAGGCACATGAGGCTTTACAACTGTATGCCTCAAGTTGATGAACGCAAAATAGAGCATCGTAGGGCACATTTCTAACTTGCGTGACCTAAAAGGCAAATCTCTGTTGTAGGCGATGGTACTATTTAACATTAGATAGGCCATAAGCTCTTTCCATCTCCATATCCTATATAAAAATACATAAAAAATAGGTGTATCCTGGAACTATGGTATGGTATGGTACTCAGTGTTGGGCCACGAAAGGGACGGGTGTAAAATAGTGCACGCGGCGGAAATACGAAAGTTGAAATGGATATGTGGGGCAACTAGGATGGATAAGATAAAAAAATTGAGGCTAGCGTGGTATGGGCATGTCATGCGTAGGGAATAAAATCATGTGACTAAAAGAGTGTTAGATTTGAGTGTGCATGGCTATAGAAGTAGAGAAAGGCCGAAGAAGAGATGGATGGACTGTGTGAAGAATGATATGGGTAGGAGGGAAGTGACAAGGGAGATAATGGCTGATAGAGAGATTTGGAGGAGGAATACATGTTGTGCCGACCCCGCGTAATGTGGCAAAAGGGCAGGAAGAAGAAATATATCCTGGAACTCGTTAAGGTAGAAAAGTGCACAATGCTCTCTTTATCTAAAGTATTTGTACGATCTGCAAGCAGCCAGAGAGAAATCATTATTCTCTGTCTGCAAACAGTTTGAAAGGGTAGGGTTTAAGCTTACAGTTCCTAAAAAGCAAGTACCTACCGTCGAAAGTCTCATGAAAGCGGTGGAATAGACTTATGACATTACGTCAAAAAAAATATTGTTCCAATTACTCAGATAGATGGCGCTGCCTGAGCCAAGAGTATTAAGTGTTGTGTTCGTTATATTCAATATTCAATCATTTATGGTATTCCACAATGTATTATTATCATTCTTCTCATTTTATTCACACATTTTGTTAGGGTTCCGGACAAAAATAGTAAAACGGAACCTTACGCTCGGACTATATGGCATACCGGCTTGTCAAAGACCATTTTTCAACTGACCAATCAGTCGCACGACCAAACGTTTGAATTTTTTCTGCATCGACACACGATCCGGGGCCATCCGACTCCGATTCTTACCTGGAAGCAACCGGGACATGCTTCGGATTCGCAGAATCGGGGATACCCGGATGCCATATAGTCCGAGCCTTAATAGAGTTTTTCCGTCCATCTGTCACATCTGATTATCTCACCAACTACTGGAGCCCTGTACTGAATACACAAATAAAACTGGCTCATTTCTATCATATGTAAAAAAAAAAATACTTTGTTTACCCAAAGGGTCAATATTTCAAAATAGTCAAATTTTAGAAAAACTTTAGAAGTCAAATGGTATCATATAAAAGAGTTTAATTTACACATGCCAAAACATTTTTTTGTCGTTTAGCTCTGGAGTACTTAACGTTGAAAAAAGTACCATCCCATACTAGATAGAAAAACGACCTGATAAAGATTATTGGGAGTCGTTGGGTGTAGGCCGCACAAGATCAGTCGCTATGGAACTCGATAAGGGAGACCTGTGTTCAGCAGTGGACGTCTTATGGCTGATATGACGATGATGATGAATGTGCTTGCCAGCTCCGCTATTTATGACCGTCATATTCAGTCCGTCACTTTCAGTAAACGAAGGCTTTAGACAGACAAAGTTTCAGGACTTTAAGGCATTTGTTATGCAGTCTGTATTTGCATACTAAAGTGAATTTGCCAACTATCATCAGTCGAATAACGTTCACTTCCTTTTAACCTCCGGAACAAAAAAGAGGAGTTATAAATATGACGCCTATTTCTATATCATCATCAACCTATCCACTGCTGGACGTAGGTCTCTCCCAGTGTGCGCTATTGAGCCCGATCCTCAGCTCTTCTCATCCAATCCTTGCTAGCCACAGCGCGCAAATCGACACTCCACTTCGGCTATTTCTATATGCCTCATTAAAAAACCCTCATTACAAATGCAACATACAGAAATGTTGCATTTGTAATGAGGGCTTTTCATTTTGGATAAATAAAAACTAGTTCCAACTAGCGTAATAGATGGCGCTGTCTGGAGATACTTTTGCAGAATCTCAAAGACACAACATCAAAAATTGAATAAAACTATCTTACTTCGTCAGATAAACAAACATAAATGGTTTTTTGTTTATTTCAAGTTCTTCGGAAAATAATGTTGACACTTCAATTGACATTGACAATTCACTTTCCTTTGATAAGCAGCTTATGACAGAACAACGCCATCTGTTAGCAGTTATAAAAACATGGCCGTGGAAACCCCTCATTGGATTCATCAATTTCGGTAATGTCACAGGTATTGTGATTACAAGACGTGTTTAAAAATGACTCGACGTTTTACAGTTGCGCTTCCATTAAACGCATATTGCTGTTGTAAACCGCTCCCTGAGTTCTTTCTTAGCCTTACGATTTTTATCCCAAACTTTTTACATAATCTTGTTTGAAATCTAAACAGCCAAGGAATTACTCTTGCTTTTAAGCAAATGAAATCGAATAAAAGTCAAGAAAACTCGGTAAATCCGTTTCTCACGTCTGTCGATAACAAACAAATCGTCTGCGAGCAATTCTGTTAACATTTCCTCAGATAATCCCAGTTAACTAAGACTGGCATCTTTTGATTACGACTTCCCGGGATGGATTAGAAATGGGGTAGACGTGTAGACACAGATACAAGGCAGTGTTGGTTAATTCCCATTGAGTCACATTAAATGGGTGACATTGTGACAATGAAACTTTGTTCTGATTTATCGTCTGATCAGAATGGGACCTGACTTGTAAACAAAAATAAGAACATAAAAATACAGACAGATTTACTATTAACTTACAAAATGGATGCATAAAGGTAAGCTTAACACTTTTAGGAATTTTCTTCCACTTTTGAGGATAGGGAAAGCTGATTAAACATTTATATTTCCAGAAAGATCGCATATTAACCGTATTTTGTACGGGATATGAAAATCATCTCGTGAGTGGTGCTGAGCATCTTTGCTTCACCATCATCATCGGAAGTTTGAATCATAGCCCACTAGGCATAAGCCATCTCCAAAGCCACTTCATTCGATCCTGTGCTATTCGCATCTTCGCACCATTTGCGGCCTCTATATTGTCCACTTATCAGGTTGATGATGGTGTAATACCACGGCTTTCTTGTGCTTTCTCTCGGCTTGGTCATCAAGTCTGGCCAAGTCCTGCGTCTTTGCTACTGTTGTATCTTTGTTTAAGCTATCTACTCTATGTATCTCTGTTTATATCGGCTGTTCTGTGCGCTCTGCAACTGGACTTTTTGAACTGATTTGGATGATGTCTACATAAGTTTCGCCGTCAACGGACACGTCATTTAGGAAATATTTGGTATCATCACTAAGTAGTGTATTATAGCACTAGGGAAATTTAATAAAAGCTTTAAAAGCAATCCCCGGCTATTGTATAACACTTATCAAATCTCACAATCTCTATTGAAACACAATACAAAACCAAACGAAATAACACAATCGCAGAAGTTGACTGACCTCTTGGATTAGGGGCACCGCAAACAACGACCGACAATACCCGGGACCGGACACCCGGACGCCCGGACGGTTGGCTCGGACGCCCGGATTATCCGGCCTATTGACAGGTGGAATTTCATTACCTGCGTTCTTATGGACGATGGAAGTACCTTTGAGGATTTCGTTTCGGAGATAGATATACGATTCGCGAATTGATAAAATCATTTTGGGTATTGGGTTACAAAGCTATTGTTACAACTCTGTGTGTTTAAGCCTTTTGTGTGGTGATTAATAGCTTGTGGATTAAAATTATCAATTAATTTACTAATGTATCAAGTTGTATGTGGTTGTTGATGACGATTTAGTTGTTTACTGACTAACAATCACACGGCGAAAGTTAGGATGCCTGTTTGTTTTTTACTCAAAAACATCGTAACGGCTTAACCGATTTCGATGAAATTTAGTATTTACGTAGGTTATAACCTGGATTAACACATAGGCTATTTTTTGTTGAGAATAAACGCGTGCGATGCCACTGGAGGAAGCTAGTAATTTCATAAGCACAAACGTTTTTATTTCATTCAATCTAAAGACCAAATTAGTATTGAGTTACAGAAGGGATATTTCTAAAAGTATGTTATTTTATTTAAATTGAAATTTTGGCGGGGCGGAGGAGCTGGTTTAGCAAGAAAACAATTCGAATTACCTTTACTTGACTATGCTACCCGCAAAGGTCAATTGAGTGTAATGTCGCGGCTTCAATATTTCTAAAAAACTATATTTCTGCTAATACTGGTTTAAAGGTTTAGAGGATCATCAAGTCATCGTTATCATCGTATCAGCCATAAGACGTCCACTGATGGAACATGGCTCTCTCTCATACATTTCCAGAGCGACCGATCTTGTGGGGCCTGCACCCAACGATCCCCATCTTACCTGACCCCAGCCAATCTTGTATTATGCATTACCCCCCTTATAATCTGACCTCAGCCATCCTTATATTGTGCATTACTCCCCTTCTAACTTGACCCCAGAGAAGGGGGGAAATGCACAATACACCCCAATGCGGGACGTCTTATTGCGGGAGTGTAGATCTTATTCCCCCCACCCTAGAATTAGAATTAGACCTAAACATCACCGAGTACGATATGAGGAAATACAGGATCCAAAATTAAAGTTTAAGTTAAATTAAGTTAAGTAGCCTAGAATCGGTCTCCTAGGTCTCGTCTCGTACAGACAAAAACAAAATGTTTTATTTAAAAAAAGGCTATGCTTGGAATTTCTTTGAAGGATAGAATCCCAAACGAGGTCATCCGACAGAGAACTAAGGTGATTGACATAGCTCAGAGGGTCAGCAAGCTGAAGTGGCAGTAGGCCGGTCATATCTGCCGCAGAACCGTGTAGCGTTACAACTCTCTCCTATAAAAGAAGAGAGCTGTAAGCCAAGTTGAATTTAGACCTACCTAACGGTTTGAAAAGAAAAAGTGATTTTACAACGACTTATAATTTAATACAGTGATGTATACAATGACTATGAAGACGATACTTATCAAAAACACTTATTGTCCCACTATGGTGTGCACAATTGGTAAGTCCCGGAGTCTGCAGGACCGGTAGAATGCACGCTGGTTGAGGGCTAGTGAAGCCTCTAGCCAAGGGCCGAGAAGACGAAGTAGCTCCACCGTGTTCTGGTTGGAGTAAGATCAAGATGTTAGTATAGTAGTAAATGCGGTGGGCGATTCCAGGGTTAGGCTACCAGATCTCGGTTAATGTAGCAGGCTAGGCCTCGAGGGTCCAAGAGGGAGACGTGAGGACTCAAATCTCGAGGGGATCAGGCTCCCAGGCTCAAGCCGGTAGGGCTTCGCCGTCAAGAACAAACTGTTACCGGGCTGCGCTGACTGATTGATAAAATGAGACTGTTTCAAGCATTTCTCTCTGAGATCTTTCAGTTCAGTTCTTGTTTGTGGCTACTGTGTCTAGGGAGTGTCACAATTCCGCCAATGCAAATGACTGAGATCTTTCTCCGGCTGTTCCCAAGTGCAGACTGTCTTTTTTGAAGGATGCTCCCAATGTCATTCGGACATAGTCCAAATTAAAAATGTAGAATATCATAGTTAGCGGCCTTTACAGCCATACATCGCATTCAGAGATCCTATATAAATTCCCAGTAAAACCTTACGATTTTACCCAGAATTAAAAGTAAAAATATATATATGTCTAAAACGTCATATCAGTAACCTTGTCAGGTCTGTTTATATTTGCGTTTCTAGTCCTAAAAAGTTAAAATAAATATAGTATCATTTATACTCCTGTGACGAGAAAATTCTGCTCTTTCCACCCATATAAAAATGTAATAATGGGCATTTTAAGGTTTCGAGAATGAATTAAGAGTTTTCTGACCAAAATAATGATGAAAATGTTAAAGTATAGTAAAAGGAAACACAGAATCTATCTCCCCATGTAAGTATTTACATTAGATAACGTGAATATTACGATCAAAATCTAGATAAAAAATGAGTGATATTACAACCGATAACCGTTGGGGTAAACGTGTTCTGGAGTGGAGACCACGTCTAGGCAAGCGAAGTGTAGGATGCCCTCCGGCTAGATGGAGTGACGATTTGCGCGCTGTGGCTGGCAAGGATTGGATGAGAAGAGCTGAGGATCGGGCTCAATAGCGCACCCTGGGAGAGACCTACGTCCAGCAGTGGACTGATGTACGTTGATGATGATGATGATGCATTCCTGTTGAGTCACAGTCACATCTTTTCTACAGTTACACGTTAGTTTAAGTAGAGTTTCGTTGAGTTGGTTACTCATTACTTTGTAATTTGTTTACAAACTTTACAAAGTAGGTAGTCATTCCAAACTCGTACGCATACGAACGTGTGCTATTAACGAAAGCGCAGTGAAAATTCTATTGTTTAGTCCGGCCACGATAAGTTTAATTTCCATCGGAATAGTGGATTTAATTATTTGTTTTAACTTTGAATAAAGAAATGAACTCTTTTATTTCTTTGTTTTATACCTTAAAACTATTTTTGTTAAAAATACATAGGTTCACAAAAATATATTTTTTGAGTCGGATTTTTTTATAAATAATAATAACAAAACACTGTTTAAGTATAGCTAGACTACTTAACGGATCGTCATCAAATCAACTTGGGCAAATCGGCGTTGTATGTATGTATGTATATTTGTTTGTCCGAGGATAACTTTCGAAACGTTTATCCGATCATCGTGAAATTTGATACATTGGTAAGTAGAGATGGCACAATTTTGGTGTGACTAAATGAGATAAAAACATTTGGGGGTTGTTGAGATATTGGGGTCCAAGAGGAGTAATAAAATGAAACTATTAGGTCAAGTGGGACGTCAAATGAAAGGCAGGCATTAGTAAATTTCAACCCCATTTTTATTTTTAGTTTCATTCTTTTGAGTTTTTGAGTTATTAGCCATAACAAAAACAAAACTTAGACAAAATTTGCAGGGTACACCTGTGACCCCCACAATACTGAAATTTGGTATTCGTGTAGCTTTAGTGACACAAATATAGGGAAAAGTCTAAAGTCCAGAATAACTGCAATTTTTACCCCTAAGAAGTAACCAATTAACATGAACCTCATTTACCTCTAATTTGAATGAAACTGTAGGTCAAGTTAGCTGGTGAGTCATTTCGTGGGATTAATTTAATATTCAAAGATTAAGGCAGGCATGCACAAAAATCACTGAACGTATTTAGCGACTAAACATGCTTAATTTGACGTATTTGTATGATTTGATAACTCTTTAAATCTTATTTAGCCACTAAATACGTTTAGGCATCGTTGTGCAAGTCGCTATAAGAATAATATTTATTTTGTTTTTTGGGATTCACGTGATCTCAGTTCGGGGCGAACCACTAGTTTTAGCAATCAACGTAAATGCTCTCATTGCTGGTTTTCTGCGATACCTCTGTTGAACAGGAAGGACATTCAAGAAATGCCACATTTTAAATTTAGGCACAAATTAAAATTATGTCTTTTAGATAAGACCTTTTATACATTAGAAGAATACGTTAATAAATAATGACATGATTAATTTGACAGAGAATAATTATAATTGAATAATAAATGTTTGACATAAATATTGTAATGTCTCTAATAATATCTTTCTATGAAAACAAATATGAGACCTTTGCAAGCTTATTGCACGCCCCTGAGTGGGTCAGAGTATAGTGAAACTAATTTAAATTTAATGTTACATCTTTCTGTATAACCTATGTTCTGACAATAAATGATTATGATTATGAAAACAGCGGGAGTTGTGTCCTTGTATATTATTATTCCATCTTTAATTCTTAACGTTATGCAGACTTAGAGTGGATTTTACCCTCCAAGGTTTCACTCCTTGCGTAAACATCAAGTATTTCTTCATTAAGAGAGCTTGAGAAAGTCATTAATTTAATTATATTAAGATTAACAGGAGTGAGGAGTGAACGAGACGAAATAATTATTACAAGCGCGTGTAGTCACAGATTATAAATATATAAATAATGCTGGACATTTCACACAGCGCTATCTAGCCCCAAACTAAGCAAAGCTTGTACTATGGGAACCAAATAACTGATATAATAGGTACTTGTATTATTACTAGTGGTTCGCCTCTATCTTACTTGACCTATAGTTTCTTTCAAATTACAGGTAACGGGAGTTCATGTTATTTGGTTACACTTTTATGGGGTACACATAGCAGTTATTCTGGATTTCAGACTTTTGCCTATATTTGTGTCACTTAAGCTACACGCATACCAAATTACAGCACTGTGGGAACACTGGTGTACTTTGTGAATTTTTTCAAAGTTTAGTTTTTATTATGCCGAATAACTCAAAAACTATAGGGACTTTACTAAAAATAAAAACGGAGTCTAAATGTATTAATGAAGACCTTTTATTTAACGTCCCATTTGACCTAATAGTCTCATTTTCATTTTTTTTACCCCTCTTGAACACCGATATCTCAACAATCCCCCCACATTTTAGCTCATTTAGTAACACCAAAATTGTGTCATTACTACTTACCAAAGTATAAAATTTCACGATGATCGGATCAACGCTTCAAAAGTTATCCTCGGACAAACAAACACATACATACATACATACAACGCCGATTTGCCCTAGTTGATTTAGAGATCTCGCTTCGCTCGATCAATTATTTTTTGAATACGTAGGTACTTATAATGTATAGAAAAACACCCAAACCAGGAAATCTGTAAATCATGTAAAAATTTGTTCCGCAGCGGGAATCGAACCCGCATTCTCCTGCGTCATGCGTCTCAGCTAAGTACTAATTGGTATTATTATTTAACAATATAAATTATTTATAACTACTACGATTCGTTTTATATTATAGCGTTTGTTAATACTCGTATCACAGGGGCCGATTGCACTTCTTATTTCCCAACCGCCCCGGTACCGGGGCCGGGCCACCCCGGGCCAGATGGGACTAATCCTAACAAATTGAAACTCCGGATAGATTGGTTACTGAATTTTACTTTTTTCATAGCTGGGCGCCAACCACAATCTTTTAGAAAACCATCATGTTTCAAGAGCGTTTTGTTTCGAGCTTGTAGCAACATTACTTCGATTTGAACCACAAAACTTTTAAACTTAATGATAAAGTCCTAATCATGTTGTATATTTAATGCTTTCTAGTGATTACACTACTTTCAGTATAAAACATTGTGAAAATAAACACGATTTACTTACTTTTTATGATAATTTTAAGCTGTATTTGAGCTCTATTGTGAAACTTTTTGAGTGAACGATCTATGGTGACGTCACCAAAACTGCTTCAGCCTATACAATATTATAGTAGGCTAATTGAGGGTACGAAATGTCAGTGTAATATTATTTTAATTGAGGTTGGCTCCCAGGTATCTCAAAAACATCCTAGAATAAAATTATAAACTGCTGTGGAATGTATCCAGAAAGCCTTTTCATATGACACGCCACCTGATATATTTGTATCGCTTTAATTTTTGTTACTTTCGAACTCCATATCATAACAACCATTCCATCGATTCAGCTACCTACCAGCAAATATCACAGCACGAGCTACTGACCTACTGAATTTCATGCTAAATCAACGGTTCGATAGTTATGCTCGGCCAAACTATATACAAACAAAAGCAAAGTCGCCCATGTTACCACATTATTGATCCAGCGAAGCGAGATCTCCAAATCAACTTGGGCAAATCGGCGTTGTATGTATGTATGTAAGTATGTATGTAAGTATGTATGTAAGTATGTATGTAAGTATGTATGTAAGTATGTATGTAAGTATGTATGTAAGTATGTATGTATGTTTGTTTGTCCGAGGATAACTTTCGAAGCGTTGATCCGATCATCGTGAAATTTGGTATGAATATAATTATAGGTAGGTAATGATAGCACAATTTTGGTGTGATTCATTGAGCATTAAAATTTGGGGGGTTGTTGAGATATTGGGGTTCAAGAGGGTAAAAAAAAATGAAAATGAGACTATTAGGTCAAGTGAGACGTCAAATGAAAGGTCTCTATTAGTACATTTCAACCCTGTTTTTATTTTTAGTTTAATCCTTATAGTTTTTGAGTTATTAGCCATAATAAAAACAAAATTTTGACAAAATTCACAGGGTACACCAGTGACCCCACAGTGCTGTAATTTGGTATGCGTGTAGCTTTCGTGACACTAATATAGGCAAAAGTGTGAAATCCAGAATAACTGCATTTTGTACTGTAGGTCAAGTAAGGTGGTGGTTTATTTCGTGGCACTATTTTGATAGTCAAAGATTACGAATAATATATTTTTGTTTATATGGGAGACTCGCGAGATCTCAGTTCGGGGCGAACCACTAGTGGATTCGAAAGTAACCCTGTCTCTCTGTTTGTTACCTTTTCACGACTAAACAGTTGTACTGATTTCGATGTAATTTGGTATATATATCGATTATGATCTGGATTGAGATATAGACTACTTTTTATATACTACATGGAGATGGAACAAGCTTATGGCCCACCTGAGTTAAGTGATAACCATCGCCTATAACAAAGAATTTCTTCGTAGGTCACGCACGTTACAAATGTGCCCTACGTCCATCAACTTGAGGCATACAGGCCTCATGTACCTGTAATTTCATCGGCAACCATACCCTTCAAACCCAAACACAGCAATGCTGCTTGTCCGCAGTAATAGGTATGGTAGTACTACCCCGGGCGAGCCCTTTGACAAGGAATTCTACTGCTCTTACTTGTACCAAACAATTTGATGCATAGGTAGGAAGTAAATACGACCTCCGTGGCACAGTGGGCGAATAGTCGGCTAAAACGCAAGTGGTTGCGAGTTTGTTTCCCGCCGCGAAACAAATGTTTTTCTATATATGTGAGTGGTTGACCAAAAAGGGACCTGGAGGGTTTGGAAACTGTTATTAATTTTTTTTATTTTCTGAATCTGTGGTCTTTTAGCTTTGTTTTGGTCTAACCAGAATATTTTTAGGCGCCTTAGTTTTTATTTTATGATTTTTTTGTGAGCCAAGTTAGTTTTGGAAATAATACACCTTACAAACAGCGCTCACTAGTTTTTGTGATGTCAGGTAAGTGTATACAATCAATTTTATTGTTTTATTTTACTTTTGAGGTTATCTCTAGTACAACGAAGTCTCTTTAGGTAGAAAAAGACGCTCGTACGTATCAGAAAGTTTGTTACGTACTGTTATAGATAACTAATGCACCCTTTACTACTTAATAGACACCCTCCTTTTGCAGACTCAGCACTCTCCACTCACAGCCCATAATCCCTTCCATTCAACCATCAGTCTCATTCCAATATCCAACTTAGGCGGTTGTCTCATTCAACAAATAAACATTCTTTTTTTTAAAAACCTAAATCCGTCGAGGCTCATAACATTTGGTGGCAGCGTAAAGGGATTCAGTAAAGAGTCCCCGGTACATCTCAAAGTTTCCAAAATCAAATCTCGACGCGTGTGTGTGTGTGTTCGAGTGTAAGTGCCAACTCCATTGTGTGAACCTTCATTACCACACCGAGTCTGGCCCGGCCCAAGATATTCCAGCGTTTGTGACAAGTTCCTGAAAGGCCCACTGCTGCGTATCACCCGTACTGCAGCCGGTCTTTATCGAGAACAGCTGTTTGCCCACTGTCGCGCACGATTTCGTGCTGCGACCGGTAAACGAGCTACCTAGCAACGCAACGGAGCGAGGCTTATCTTCACGCAGACATTTCGCCGAGAGCAGCGCAAATCCCAAGAATGATCGTCCTTATCGCGCTATCCGCATTCCAGTGAGTAACTTGGTCATTGCTATCGTCCGATTGTAACCACATTGTAATTATTCTTATCGTATGTTTTATTAGATCATCCTATAAGTTAGTTAGAGTTCAAGCCAGGGTCCTATTACGTAGTATAATAATTTGTGAATCTCGTTTTCGTGTTTGTTAATTTAATTATACAAAATGGCTGAAAGACCAAACAGCCCTAAGCCCGAAATAGTTTTGACTGACGTAGAGGAGGAAGGCCAAGATCAGTGTTTACCCCCTCCTGGACTTTCTACCAGGTCCCAAACAAAGAGGAAAGCGGCAGTAGTAAAATCAATCGAAGTCGAATTATCAACATTATTGAAATTCATTAAGCCATACGACGGCTGTCGTGAGAAATTAAATTCATTTTTAGTAAATTGCACCAATGCATATGATTTAGCATCAGAATTCCAGAAAGATATCCTTTTCAAATATATTCTTTGCCAACTGCAGGGCAAGGCTGAGACAGCCTGCTCCATCAAAGAGTTCACCAACTGGCAACAACTAAAAGAGTTCTTAAAGACTCAGTTCAGCGAGAGGAAACATTACGCGCACCTCCTCACAGAACTGCAGGACTGTAAACAACGACCGACGGAGCCAGTAAGCCAGTTTGCTCTAAGAATCGAAACGTGTCTGTCTCAGTTGCTAACAGAAATTTCTATATCTCACAGCTACAAAAGCAAGGAAACCATAGGGAGAACTGCGGCTATGGAGGAACTTGCCCTCCATCATTTCCAGATGGGTCTGTCGCCCCGTCTTTCAAATTTCGTTAGATGTAAATCAGCAAAATCCTTAAATGACGCTATTAATATTGCAATCTCAGAGGAGAAAATCCAACAAGCGTTATTCAAATCAAATCCAAGTCAGTCAAGCAATCAATATTCACGTCAAGATAGGTCCAACACGCCAAGGGCAAATAACCAATTTAACCGTCGTAACCAAGGCTACTCTAACGAATCGAATCCAAGACCGAATTTCGTCTCCAACCGATCTAATAATAACATTTCCAACAGCAATCCTTCTACTTCGTTCTGTAGGTATTGTAAAAACCCAGGACATACCCTCGAGCAATGTCGCAAAAGGGAATTCAATAACAATCGTTTCAAAAATTTCGATCGAAACCAACCCGGAACGTCTCAACGGGTTCATTTTCTATCCGATGAGTCATCGGAACCCATCGATGATGAATATCCAGCCGATCCAGTAGACGGATACGATACCGTCGATACTAATCCAAAAAACGAATAATCGTCTCGTCCCAGTGTCGTGCGGGACCTTACGACTTAAAAATCGACACCGCCAATTCACTCAGGGAATCCCAAGCAAAGAAATCCATGTACAAACCTGAGTTATCACAAACATCATTTCGGAATCCAAAACCTACAAAATCCACTGTATCCGTGCAGCGACCTAACAAGGTTGACCTGCCAAAACCTACAAAATCCACTGTATCCGTGCAGCAACCTAACAAGGTTGACCTGCCAAAACCTACAAAATCCACTGTATCCGTGCAGCGACCTAACAAGGTTGACCTGCCAAAACCTACAAGATCCACTGTATCCGTGCAGCGACCTAGCAAGGTTGACCTGCCAAAACCTACAAAATCCACTGTATCCGTGCAGCGACCTAACAAGGTTGACCTGCCAAAACCTACAAGATCCACTGTATCCGTGCAGCAACCTAGCAAGGTTGACCTGCCAAAACCTACAAAATTCACTGTATCCGTGCAGCGACCTAACGTGGTTGATCTGCCAAATCCTACGAAATCCACTGTATCCGTGCAGCGACCTAGCAAGGTTGATCTGCCAAATCCTACGAAATCCACTGTATCCGTGCAGCGACCTAGCAAGGTTGATCTGCCAAATCCTACGAAATCCACTGTATCCATGCAGCAACCTAGCAAGGTTGATCTACCAAACCCAACGAAATCCACTGTATCCATGCAGCAACCTAGCAAGGTTGATCTACCAAATCCTACGAAATCCACTGTATCCATTCAGCAACCCAGTAAGGTTGACCTGTCAAAACCTGCTAAATCCAATATATTCGAGATAATTAATAATCCTGCAAAGACATTGCTACCACAAGTCGTAGTAAAATCCTCTGTATCCAATACCCCACTATCATTGCTAGTCGACTCAGGATCCTCTGTGTGTCTGTTACAACATTCGTGCATCGAAACCCATCCTAAACTCATCAAAGAAATCATCCAATTAAAAGGCATTGACCCTGCTGAAGAAACAATCCGCACCAGAGGTCACTTCCAATTGAAATTACAATTTCCCAAATTAAATGTGTCACATTCATTCCACGTAATAGACGCAGTACATTTACCATATGATGGAATAATCGGTTCAGACATGCTCAATGCTCATAATTGCAGCATTAATTATAACAATAACCTTCTTCACATCGGTAAAACATCCGTAAAACTACATTTCCATGATCCTGCTTACATTATCCCTCCTAGAACCGAGACCATTATTGAGTGCTCAGTATCAAATCCTGAAATGAAAGAAGGATTAATCCTCGATCAAAAACTTTCCGAAAACCTATTGATTGCAAATTGCCTAGTAGTTGTAAAACAAAATAACCGAATAAACTTATCCGTAATTAATACATCCGAAATTCCTATCACCCTGAAATCCGATTTAAATCTCAAACTTAGTCCTTTTCATTCTTCCAATTTCACAGAACAACCTTCCGTCTCAATAAATCACGTAAACGTTCCAACAGATTGCCACAAAAGAACCAAAGAAGTATTAAAACAACTACGTGTTTCACATCTCAATCACGAAGAGAGAGAGTCACTCCTTCAATTATGTTCCGAGTTTTCCGATATTTTCCATCTTCCCGGAGAAAACTTAACCTATACCAACGCCCTGAAACACGAAATCAAAACTACCACAGATGTCCCAATACATACCAAATCCTATAGATTTCCTGAAGTCCACAAAGCCGAAGTACGCAAACAAATTGACAAAATGTTGGAACAAAATATCATAGAGCCCTCTGATTCTCCTTGGTCGTCACCTATTTGGGTTGTCCCTAAGAAGCTGGACGCTTCTAACATCCAAAAGTGGCGCGTAGTGATCGACTACCGAAAGTTGAACGACGTCACTATCGGCGATACCTATCCTATCCCACAGATTACCGAGATATTAGACCAACTCGGTAGCAGCTCCTACTTCTCCACCATAGACCTAGCATCTGGATTTCATCAAATTAAGCTGAATGAAGCCGACAAACCCAAAACAGCTTTCACAGTTCCTGAGGGGCACTACCAGTTCACCCGCATGCCTTTTGGCCTTAAAAACGCCCCGTCAACGTTTCAGAGACTTATGAATTCTGCCTTGTCAGGTCTCCAGGGCATCCGATGCTTTGTCTACTTGGACGATGTCGTTTCATATGGATACGATCTGAATTCCTGTATCAACAATTTAAGAGCCATCTTCCAGAGAATCCGAGATTTCAATTTAAAACTTCAGCCCGACAAATGCGAGTTTTTAAGACGCGAAGTCTGTTATTTAGGGCACGTAATCACCGAACAAGGTGTCAAGCCAAATCCTGAAAAGATCAAGGCCGTAACTGCATTCCCGATTCCTAAAACTCCAAAGGATATAAAATCATTCCTTGGCCTTGTATCATACTATCGCCGTTTCATATCCGATTTTTCTAAAGTTGCTAAATCCCTTACTAGCCTGCTGAAAAAGGATACACCTTTCATATGGCAGAATCAACAACAACTAGCTTTCGACACGTTAAAGCATAAACTGACAACTGCTCCACTCCTTATATATCCAGACTTCTCAAAGCCATTCATCCTCACCTGTGACGCCTCAAACCACGCTGTTGGTGCCGTCCTTTCCCAGGGTCCTGCTGGCAAAGATCAACCAGTCGCTTTTGCTTCACGAACCCTCAACAGAAGCGAATCCAATTACAGCACAACTGAAAAAGAATTGCTGTCTATCCTATACGGTTGCAAAACCTTCCGTCCTTATCTGTATGGGCGTAAATTCCTCATCATTACCGACCATCGTCCCTTGAAATGGTTATTTAACCACAAAGATCCCAGTAGCAAGCTCCAAAGATGGAGATTAAAATTGGAAGAGTATGATTACGAGATAACCTACCGTAAAGGCAAATTGAACTCCGTCGCAGACGCACTATCCAGATATCCGGTAAACCCTGTAATTCCTACTAACCCTTCAGAGCAAATGAACAATCCTAACTCTCCTGGTCCGTCGCCAGTACAAAATCCGAACTCTTCTCTTGCTGTAGGCGATGAACTCCCTTTCAGCCCCTTAACTCTCGAAGACCTGGGTGTACAACTTCCTGCTCCATCCGAAGAGGACGACAGCATACCCTGCATCGACCTCTTGGAAGGCGACGATGAAATCGATCTTCAATATAGCCCTACTGAATATAAAAATCCAGAGGCATCTGCCTTAATTCCACATCCTAACAACAACTTACCTCCATTATTGCCCTCTGCTTCAAGTCCTAATCCTGAAACGCAACCAAACTTACCTTCTTCTAGTTCACCTCGTTACGATGCTCCTTCTCCATCAGCTGAAACCTTACCCGTGTCCGACGAAACCTATAGTAAATTCTTAAAGTCACCCACGAAATCACATGATACTCAAATCATAGAACATAACGAAACCCTCCTAAAGGGAACTCAGAAGTTGATCATTGTTCCTACCTCAATAGACATGGACGACTCCATGCCTTATGTCCAAGAAATTATTAATAATTGTCCAGAATCTGAACGCGACGAATTCCTGAAGTCAGATAGAACATTAAACACCTTTTTACCTCTTACAATCGAGAACAAAACTTACCTGTTCTTATTTACGAAAGTGCACCACTTTGATGATTACTCTTACTCCGACATTTTCAAATCCCTAAAATATGCACGTGATCAAATAATGATGTCATACCCCACAATAAACGAAATTAGTACGTCTGACTTTAAAAATCCGTTTGATAGGCATTCCTTTGTAAAAATATATAATATGTTCAGTTATCTATTCGATGGAACAAATATACACATCCATATCTACCATGATTCTATTATATATCCATCACTGAGTGAAATTCCCAAGATCCTTAGAGAAAATCACGACATCCCTATCGCCGGACATTTAGGAGCTATCAGAATGTTAAATCGTATAAAAGAAAGGTTTTACTGGAAAAACATGCGAGGCGATATAGAAAATTACATTAAAAAATGCACATCGTGTCAAACAAATAAAGCCCTACGTAAAGTTAACAGAGCGCCCATGATAATAACATCCACTTCAACAACTCCATTAGAGAGATTATCCATTGACATAGTCGGACCTTTACCCGAATCCGGCGCAGCTAAACTTAAGTACATCTTGACTATGCAAGATGACCTCACCAAATTTTCGACAGCATACCCAATTCGCAGTTATACTGCTGAGGAATCGTGCGAGTGCCTCCTTCATTTTATTTCGATATTTGGAATTCCAAAGTATATACTTACTGACCAAGGCACCAACTTCACCGCCGAGGTATTCAAGAAGACATGCGATTTCTTGAAAACAAAACAGTTGTGGTCCGCTCCTTACCATCCGCAAACGCAAGGTGCCTTAGAAAGATCCCATTCGACCTTAAAAGAATATTTAAAATCATATGTCAACGACAATCAAGATAATTGGCCCCGATATGTTTATACAGCGATGCTCGCATATAATACCGCTGTACATTCGACAACACATTACTCACCATTTGAATTATTATTTGGATATAAATCTCGCATACCAGACTCAGTGTATGATGACAGTTCTAACACGACGTATCCAGAATACGTTAAAATGCTTCAACATCGGTTGAAGCATACTAGAGATAAAGCCATAGAATTCATCCAAAAATCTAAAAATAACTCAAAAACATACTATGATTCCCGTACTCGCCCTGTACAGTACAAAGTAGGCCAGTATGTCATGTTAAAAAATCATCTAAGAATGCGCAAAGCTTTGTCCCCTGTATGGAAGGGCCCATACAAAATTGTCAAAGTACATGGGAACCATACATTGTCATTATTAATAAACAGGCGATATGTAAAACACCATTTCGACGAGGTCAAACATGTAGAAAGCCAAGACAATTAATTTTTTTTTATTATTGTAGGTTAACATTAATTCTAATTTACCTTTTTTTTATATTACTTTTTTATAATATATTGATACTTTTTTATAATACTTAAGTTAGTTTATTTTACAGGTAAGAGTAGGAACCTACATATACATAAAATACATAATTAAACAATAGATAATAACCTGAGGGAAAAACTTTCCAAACAGAAATCTCCTTTCATTACAGCATATTGGCCCAAGGTCATCCGGAGCTCGTCCAAGAAATCAACTCCAGTTCTGGCATATACTTTGACCCAATTGGTGAACTCAAAATTCGCGTAAGCCATTTAGACGTAATAACGCCTATCGATATATCGTATATTGAACCTCATATCAAAAACTTAAACTCTATTTTGGGTACACTGCGTCTCATATGTACTCAAATCCAATTAAAAAGCAGTTACGATTTAGAATGCCATAATATTTTGGAACCATTAACAGTTCGGTATCATGATTTAGTTTCTGAATACTCCGCTATTTCTCACCTGGTGGATAAAAGGTTTAAGAGAAGGGCATGGATAGGTGGTATTGGCTCTCTCGCCAAAACTATATTCGGGACCTTGGACGAAGAGGACGGTATTAAATATGATAATGCCATCCAGAATGTACACAATAATGAGAAAAGATTGGCATCGTTAATTAAAGAGAATGTCTTAGTCACCTCTTCAGTTTTATCTCAATTTAATAAAACATTACATACCATAAACCTTAACGAGGCCAACCTTAACCAAGCTATCGACAATTTCTTTTTAAAACTAAAAAATATTACATTAATTTCTAATGAATTAACTATCAAAGCAAATATAAATTCAATCCTAAACAGTTTAGAAGCTTCATTGTTAACATTATCGTTCCGGCTGGAAGACATAACAAACGCTATCATGATTAGCAATCAAAACATTCTGCACCCGGCCGTATTACCTCCCACGCAGCTTTACGATGAAATTGTCGCTAACTATCGATACTTACCTGTAGATTTTAAATTACCTGTAGATTTAGCATTAAAAAATATTCACGTATTATTAAATGTCTCTAGTATAGTATGTTATAGTTTAAGCAACAAGATTGTCTTCGTATTAAGAATACCTTTGGTTTCTCCAAGAGAGTTCAGTTTGTATCATAGTATAGCGTTACCTACACCTCACAATAAAATGAAACCAAATTCTTTTACCTATATTATACCTAGCAATAGATATATAGCAATGACCAAAGACAGATCGGAATACTGTAACCTTGACTCACTGAAGGAATGCATTGCGATAAGCCCGCGCGAATACATCTGTGACGTCATGACCGTGTTTCCCGTCAGTGCAAATCCAAATTGTGAAAGTGTGTTAATGACCAATGTGATAAAAGCTATGCCAGTGCAGTGTCAAACCGATTTTGTTCACGGAAATATCGATTTATGGACACCACTCTATGATAATAATTGGATCTATGTACAATCCCAAAATAATAAACTGTATATCGAATGCCCAAATCAAAAAATCCTAGAACTAAGTATTATTGGCACAGGAATACTTACAGTACCAAATAACTGTATCGCTTATTGTAAAAGTACAAAGTTAATACCGAAATTTAATAATATAAGAATCAACGCTACTGTAATCCACCCCGATTTTAATATTGTAAATCAATCTTGTTGTACTTTAGATAAGTTTAATAAGGTAATCAGTAATGAGGCTCCCATGAAACTACAAAATATTGATTTAGATGTTTTTACTTTAGAATCAAAATCAAAATTAAGATCTATATCTGATCAAACTGATAAAATCTTAAATCAACATCCGATAATTAAATACGAGACTCATTACTCAGTTACATTCATAATTATAATATGTTTAGTTTTAATATTTTGTATTTTAAAGATAGTTTTATACATTAAATCGCACAACCGTCTGATTTACCCTTTCCCGAGATCCTCTCGTGCCAATCCTGTAAATTTACCTGTAAACTTACCCGTAGAACAAATTCCAGCTTCCGAACCAGCTATTCCTTTGAAGGTCCTTAAGCGTCATCCTAATGCAGAAGAACTCCCATCTCCTAGTATTCGCCGAAATGTGTAATACCTACCTTTTCCCATTTTTCCCAAACATCGCTCATTTCACCCCGATGTTTAGTCTACCCCCGGGAGGTGTTATAGATAACTAATGCACCCTTTACTACTTAATAGACACCCTCCTTTTGCAGACTCAGCACTCTCCACTCACAGCCCATAATCCCTTCCATTCAACCATCAGTCTCATTCCAATATCCAACTTAGGCGGTTGTCTCATTCAACAAATAAACATTCTTTTTTTTAAAAACCTAAATCCGTCGAGGCTCATAACAGTACGTAGAAAATTGTTTCTACACGAAACTTCAAACGCGATTTACTCGAAATCAATTATTTTCCTTTGAGGTCCCTTTTTGGTCAACCACTCACATATTATAAGTATGTATTTACAAAAACGTATATAAGTATTCTATCGGTTACCTGGTTCCCATAGTGCAAGATCTGCTTAGTTCGGGGCTAGATAGCGCTATGTGAAATGTCCAGCAATATTTATTTATTTATTGTGGTTAGCTTCAGCTTACTACCTAATTATTCTGAGAATTGATTCTACGGTCAATGATCAAAGGCCCAATGGTTAGGTAGCCAATAATTAGACTGTGCAGTAGGCGTACATAAAATTAATAACATATTGATCAGCCTTGCGTTCAGCGGGCCAATACAGCCACCATTGTCTTGGTGATATTCCCCAATATGTAATGAATGATTAAATTCAATTCAATATTTATAATTGTTACCTATTGACATATACAGCAATTTAGAATTAAAATTAGGTATACTAGTGGTTCGCCCCGAACTGAGATCTCGCCAGTCTACTATAAAAACAAAAAAATATTATTCGTAATCTCTGACTATCAAAATAGTGCCACGAAATAAATAACCAAAGAACTTGACCTACAGTTTCATTCAATTCAAAAGTAATGGGATTTCATATTAATTGGTTATACTTTTTTGGGGTAGAAATTGCAGTTATTCTGGATTTCAGACTTTTCCCTATATTTGTGTCACAAAAGCTACGCGCATACCAAATTTCAGCACTGTGAGGTCACTGGTGTGCCCTGTGAATTTTGTCAAAGTTCAGTTTTTGATCGAGCAAAGCGAGATCTCCAAATCAACTTGGGCAAATCGGCGTTGTATGTATGTTTGTTTGTTTGTCCGAGGATAACTTTCGAAGCGTTTATCCGATCATCGTGAAATTTGGTATATAGGTAGAGATGGCACAATTTTGGTGCGACTAAATGAGCTAAGAAATATGGGGGGTGGGGGAGGGTTTGAGATATTGGGGTTCAAGAGGGGTAAAAAAAAATGAAAATAAGACTATTAGGTCGAATGGGACGTGTATGAGACGTGGTAGAGGGAGAGGCTTAATTTACTCAACTGACTCTTTTATATTTTTTGAAGATATAATCCTGCCCCCCTGTTCTTCCTCCAACCACGCGTGCAAAGCCGCGGGTGGCAACTAGTATTATATAGTACGAGCTGACCCGCCCGTGGCAGAAAAATAAAAATACTACCTTCCTTCTGCGCAGTAGGTAGGTAGGTATAGACATAATATATTAATATACTAAATTTTATCTAAATCGGTTCAGCCGTTTAGTCGTGAAAATGAAACAAACAGATAGACACAAAGTTGTGTTACTATCGAATTTATAATATTAGTACTTATGGATTGGATATTATTTCTTTTAATAAATTTCTCCTTGGATACTTATAGTAGGAATCTCTGGTAGAAAAATTAAATGAGGTAGTCAGCACAAGGTGCTTAGTTTATGTTAACCCGAATAGGGGTTATTGTACCCATTAAACTGAAAGACGTTCGATTCATAATAATACAAAATAATATAAAAAATAAAAATAAACTCCTGGCGCATAAAATCCTGTAGTAAATTTCTATTTTACAGCTGAGGTCTCTTCACCAAAAAGGAAAGGTACCTACTGATAATCTTCGGATCAGCTAAGATAAGCTAAGAACCATACCCGCGAAAAACGCGTCCGAATTAGTCCATCCGTTTTAATAATTTCAAATCATATCAAAATGTTTTTATTCATTAAAATCACAAGGATCACTTTGAAACATTAATTTTACTGCCTGCTCCTTCGCGACCAAGCCAGGAAATAAAGGCAAGAAACAAGGCTGGTTATTCTCTGATCCTTTTAGAATACATAACAATAAAGAAAATAAATTACGTCTAAATTGTAACGGTCAAAAACCTTTTTGGAGCTACGATGTCACACACAGAACACCCCTCTTTGCATCGGCTTTAAAAATAAAGTAGATTAACATGTGTAAGCAGGTTATTTGACGTTCCAGTAGCTTGTGTGCTAGTTGTAGTAAACAGCCCCAAGTAAACACCCTTTTACCGTGAACGGTGACGGGGATGAACGGATTAGTGGTAGAAAGGGGAAATACGACAGCCGCATTAGTTTCTAATAAATGAGAAAAGTAAGCTCGCCTTTATTAGATCTGTGGCAGAAAGATGGAGTAGGGAAAACTTTTAGATGTCGCTGGAAATAATAATCTAGGACAACAAAAGTTTCTACCTCTGACAGATAATCGAGTATAATTTTGACGTTTATCAAATGTCAAAATGAGTAATAGTATTGTGTATTTTGATCCATCCTAATCTCGTACCGGGTGATGCATTCGGTATCTTCAATTAGTACTTCATCATCATCATCTTTGACCTCCCTTTGCATCTCATTGATGCCATGATAACTCTAACCTAGGGGTCATCAAGTCGCGAGTGAATAGGTTTCTTGTAGGCAAGCGTGTACTATCGTATTCTGCATCATCGTGCACCATCAGACGAAATTATGGTCAAACGCTAGCCTATAATCAATAAAAAGAAACAAAAAAAAATCTCCACGTTCTTGTGCTAGCCTCATCCAGCTTCGACTCGCGATGTAAAAAATTTACGTAACAAAGTTCTACCCTTATAAACAAGTGAATATACCCTTCCACAGGGAGTATTACTTCCAAAAAATCAAGTTGAAAATCGCAAGAACCTTATTTTCTCGAAGATAAATCAATGCCCCCCAGGGCCTACACCATCCCCTGGCACTGAACAGACTCTCAATTACATTAACGAAATGGTTACAAAGATCGAACTAATGGATATCATTTTGACATCTACTATTTTATATTTTAACATGGTCTTATTTTGGATTGGTCTAATCTGTAAAAGCATTTTTTAATAGATCAATTGCTCATTTTTATTAATAAGGGATTTTTCACGTACCATTTTATCGGTGTTTCGACCGACAATGTTTCGGTTCAATTTATGAACCTTAATCAGGGTGAGTGCGTCCGCTCCGCATTGCGTCTTGCCTCGCAGCTAATACTATGCTTTGCTAATGATTGAAATAGATCACGGAAGTTTTCTAAGTAAGATCAATTGCTCTAATCTGCGCACTCCAAGAAATCTACATAAACGCACCTCAGTATTACTCTATCTTGTGTAACTCATGCCCTTTACGATGTGAATCTATGGCAATGCTAAAATTACAAAATGAAAATCCGAATTGTACAATTTTAGATGCCCTAGGTTTTCCCAGATTTTCCATTCCATTGCTACGCTGTAACACGTGGCATTGATTAATTATAAAATTATTCTATAAACAAGACCATAATCTTCTTCTACGTTTCGATTATGGTTCTTTTTTTATGGGCCTCCCTTCCTTCCTTCCACAAATCTTGAGCTACACCTATGGTTCTTATATGCATTATTATTTTTTGTTTTACCAATGCTTGGTCACAAAAACGGCGCATTTCTATAAAGAGCATTAAAAACTTCTGAAACTGGTATCAGGGTAACCTAAAACTTTCAAACGTTTTTATAGTTTTGGAGATGAAATTGATGCCATAGCTTCTCCAATGCCATTTTGCTACTGTATTCGGGGGTCGGATACTGGCCTGATTTCCGGTACATTGCTCCATCAATCTACGCACACGAATTGCTTTCCATTACCTTGAGCACCTTGTAGGTAGATACTCTTGTGAAGTAATTCTATCTCCACAGAACTTCATTAGTAGGTATTTGATGATATATGTGTAGCGGTAGACGAGCAAGCCGTAGGTGTCGTAAGAAGTATAGGTTTGATTCCCGCCATGATCTTCAAATATCAGTTCCTGCTGGGTATTGTCTAACTTTGAAGAATGTCAAAACCAATCGAGTATTTTCTCCTTACCTAATAAATAATAATTGTGTATTACATTTTTGTTATTTAGTTAAATTATAGTAATTGGACAAAATAAAGAAATAACAAAATTCAATACATAATTATCATATAACAAAATGAAATTGTGACGGATTTTTAGATACAACATACTTATTATTATTAATACCTGAAACGTTATGAAATCGCCGTTGAAATCGTTATCTACTCGTCTAGTATAAAAAAAATGCGACGTAACAATAATGCGTGTCAAGAGAACATTTTTTACCTATGCGTACCTACCTAGGTAAAAAAAGTTCTCTAGCATCTGGGGTATCTGAAGAAGAGATTATTTATGTATATACATAAATTTACGTTCATTTGACGTGAATACGTTTTTAGGGTTCCGTATCCAAAGGGTAAAACGGGACCCTATTACTAAGACTCCGCTGTCTGTCTGTCCGTCTGTCACGAGGCTGTATCTCATGAACCGTGATAGTTAGACAGATGTTAGATAGAAATTTTCACAGATGATGTATTTCTGTTGCCGCTATAACAACAAATACTAAAACCAGAATAAAATAAATATTTAAGGGGTCTCCCGTACAACAAACGTGATTTTTTGCTCGTTTTTGCTCGTATTGATAACGACAACAGGTAGACGCTTGAAATATTCACAGAATATTGAGTTATATTATTCACTTTAAAAGTAAATAATTAAATTAAAATAATATTTAAGGGGGCCTCCCATACAGTAAACGTGATTTTTTTCAAATTTTTTGCTCGGTCTTAATAATTATAGATAATGGGTACGGAACCCTTCGTGCGCGAGTCCGACTCACACTTGGCCGGTTTTTATTAAAATTGCTTTTATAGTGGGAGGCAATTTAAAAAACGAATGATAACAAAATCGGGGGATACAGTTTGGTGTTGCAGCTACATATCTATCATCTCCATCCAAAATTTAACTACACTACTGGATAGCTAAAAGATCAAAGAATTCTTTAATCTGAGTGAGGACTGTGACGCATCGCGCGCGGTTGAGGAGGAAGCACCACCATTTTGAGGTCATTTTGATGCGTTTCGAGATTTCCACCCGAAGAAGGACTTCTTAGTATTCAAACATGATTATATCGTACATAAAATAGCGTATTTTATATTATGTATAAAAAATATTACCTGTTACGTACCCGTATTCAAGTACAACACACGGCCGTGTCCATGACACAGCCACATCCCATTTTTTTTTAAATAATCGGTTTGTTTTATGGTGTGCAATAACGTATTTTCTATCTATCTATCTACCCAAATCTGTCAGTAAATGTAGCTTGTGCTAAACGTTACTTACACGATCCCCACGTAATAAACAATTCATGTAATAGTGTAAAGGTCACATTACCTTACATTTAATTAGGTGTTTCAGCTCCCTAGGGCCTTGACAGCTATGGAGGTAAAGCGTATTCTACCAGTTTGTTCTATATATAATCTGTGCTATAATAGTTATTAAGCACCTATTCGGAATAGAAGGTAAATGGTTTTTTTATAATACCTAGAAATGTGAATTTTTGTACTTTGTATTTAATATAATAGTATTCTATAAAACTTATGACCTTTCCAAGTTTACAAACAATGGATCTTTACGGAATAAAAATATTTTGATTTGATTTGATTTCATGGAACAGGTATTATAATGGCCCACCTATAATGGCCTCGTACGTCACGCACATTGGAAACGTGCCTTACGATGCACTGCCCTGCGTCCATCAACTTGAGATGTAAAGCCTCAAGTGCCTGTATTTTGCCGGCAACCACCATTCAAATCGAAACACAGAAATACTGTTTTACTTAGAAAACTTTCGTGATTTATTCAATCATTATTATAAATACGGGATTTACAGTGCGAGGCGAGACGTTATTCGGAGCGGACCGCACTCACCCTGATGAAGGTTCACGAATTGAACCGAAACACTGTCGGTCGAAACACCAAAGTCAAAGTCAAATATTTTATTCATTAAAATCACAAGGATCACTTTGAAACGTCAATTTTACTGCCTGTTCCTTTGCGACCAAGCCAGGAAAGAAAGGCAAGAAACAAGGCTGGTTGTTTTTTCTAATGATCCTTTTACAATACATAATATAGAAAATAAATGACGTCTGAATTGTAACATTTTGAACGAATTTAGAGCAATTTCAATCCCAAGCTTCTCTATCATCTAAATAATCCGATATTTTATAGTAGGCTCTTTTATAAAGATTTTGTTTAATTACGTTTTTAAATTTGTTAATTGTCAATTTTTGTACATCCCTTGGGAGTTTGTTATAAAAGCGTACACCTTGCCCTTTAAACGATTTACTAACTTTATGGAGTCTACAAGTGGCAACAGCGAGTTTATCTTTATTTCTAGTATTAAAATTATGATTATCGCTATTTTTCTTAAACAAATTAATATTTTTGTGAACATAGATATCGACGGCAGAAAGCGATTTTGTCGTATCTCAAAATATCTAATTTTACACCAGAGCCAAAAAACTATTTAAAAAAAATCATAACTCGTACATTAATAAAGATAGAACGTTGAAATTTGGAAAATATTTTTATCAATTTAAGTTTTATTTGATACAGTTAATTGGAATGTCCTAAAGTTACTGCTTCATTGATTTTTAACTAGTTACAGCAATTGATGTTTCAATATCGAACAGCGGAAATTTTTGAGATACGCCATTTCCGCTTTCTGCCGTCGATATAGACATAGATTTTCATAGATGTATTGATAAGACGGTACGTGATAAATCCCGTATTTATAATAATGACAGAAATGCTGCTTGGCGGCAGAAATAGGTATGGCGGTGGTAATTCCCCGGGCGAGCCCTTTCACAAGCAACTCTACTCTTACATTGGTGACATCTTTTTTTGGGCATCTGAAACGACATCACAACTACCAATTATCGAAGAAAAAATATAAGGAAAACGAGAAAGCGCTATGAGCCAGATTAAAGAGAAGGAACGTAAGCGAGATCGGTAAGAGTTCCAGGGTGTTATTGATTGCTTTCAGTTCATCGTAAGAAAGTAATAGATATAGATATGTAGAAAATTTATACATTAGACGAACTTAAAGACCATGTTGCCTTTAGAGACACCTTGGAAAAAGATAAATGAAGGGAATTTCATCAATTGCGTGGACTCGACTGCTCCCAGCTACCTTCATTAGATTGTATTTCCATCTAGTGGGGACCGCCCCACTAGATGGAAATACGATCTATATAGCGTAGGCCGGTTCCTACGCACACTTTGAAATAGATACGTGGTCGGCTCTTACTCGAAAACCTTTCTACTCTAACACCCGTCAGTTGTTCAAGCGATGTGTCTAGCCCACTGCCAGTTAAACTTGTTAATCTCAGGCTAAGAAACGCCAAGCATAGACTTCTGTAGCTCGTTGAGCGACCTTGAAGATGTACTTCGGTACAGAACATTATTGAGAGGTTAGCCAGCCCATCATTCGTTCCTTAAACATCCATCGAGAGGTATGGCTTAAATACTTTTGAAGTGGTTTTGAAATCTTAAATATCTTTAGGTATCGTTTATTATCCATCTTAATAGAATAAAGATCGGTTTCCCGCACGATATAAGACGGATGTCAATAACCGTTTCCGGATTTCATTGTTATTCATCGCACGTAATCGTCGCAGTCGTACCTACACTCTAAGTCTTTCCATTATGTCTCATTCATTGTGTATTAGGCCTTGAACGTTTAACCAGAGGTTAAATTCTACATAAAACCAAATAAATAAATATTGCTGGACATTTCACACAACGCTATTCAGCCCCAAGCTAAGCAGAGCTTGAACTATGTGAACCAGGTAACCGATAGAATACTTATATACGTTTTTGTAAATACATACTTATAATACATATAAAAACATTTGTTTCGCGGCGGGAAACAAACCCGCTACCAGTTGCATCTCAGCCGGCTATTCGACCACTGCGCCACGGGGATCGTCAAATATCTTTCTCTTTTACTTTAAACATTGGACAATTTTATGTACCAATTCCTTTCCTGCCGTGATCATTTCCTGATTTTGTGTAGGTATCTCCCGGGTTTTGTGCTTATTCTGTTTCCCTAATTTTTGTATTTGCCATTATACAAAACCGTGTGACGCCAAAATAAATCACCAATATTTCTTCGGCAGATTGTAAACTTTGTAAGCCGAACATATTATGTTTCTCTATTAATCATAGAATCAAAAATTCGAATGCATTTGGCATCGGGTTGGTATAGCGGCGTTGGGCTTGCAACTTCTCACGTGAATGCTTATCTTCGATGCAAAAAGTAGACTTGTATCCCTTATGGGGTAGTTTCACGGGTCACAGGTCATAATATAGTCGTGAACTATACTTTTTTTATTAGTCGTGAAGGACATTTTTGATGTGACTCGAAGGAGAATTGAAATAAAGAAAAACAAAAAGTGTGAAAAAAAAGAAGTGAAAACTTGAATAAAAACACTACACTACAGATACTTATATACAGAGGTGTCAATAACAGTCAGTGACAGGTGTCGGTAACAGTCCTAAAGAAGTTTTCACTTCAAAAATAATACCTGGACCATTTTAACTAGGTACCTACTTTTATAGATAGGACAACAAAAAAATCAGGAATTCTTTCAACCAAAGTATTATTAGTATTATTCTTCAAATAAGATGTAACCTTTTGATAGCCTTCATAACACCCACAATATCAGCAATGTTTGAGAAAAGTATTATAAGGTGAATGTAATGTTTGCACTCCATTTGGTTCCCGCTAAATGCTAGAATTTGATTAAACTTTTAGCGAGTTAGGCAAAACCTAGTTTTGCTTTTAAACAGACTTCAGATAAAGGTGGAGGTTCTCAATTCGTTGGAATCTCTTTTTATGTTTGTTCCCCGATTACTCTAAGACACCGATTCGAGAAGTTATATGGTCTTATTGGCACCATGTCAGGATCTGATGATGGAATCCCAAAAAAATCGAAGGCAACCCTCAAATTTTATAGGGACGCCTGATGTGTTTTAAAATCAAAATAACTGGTTTCGATTTTCTGAAGTCGGTTAAGTATATTTTTGTTAAAAAGTTACTTGTATTATTTTGTACTAGCTTCCGCCCGCGGCTTCGCACGCGTGGTCTATCAATAAAAAGTAGCCTATGTTATAATCCAGGTCATATTCTACCCGTATACCAAATTTTATCGAATTCGGAACAGCCCTTACGACATGATTCAGTAACAAACAAACATCCAAACTTTCGCATTTATAATATTATTGTGATTTAACTTGTGACATTTTAGTTTTGAATTTTAAATTTTATTGAATTATTGAGTTGGGAATCGGTCGCACTGAAAATCTATGGGAGGACTTCCTGAATGTAAATGCTATAGGTTTAGTAACATAGAATAGGTCAGTAAAAACAGTAGGTACATAAATTAACGCAGAATAAAAAATCTGCCCAAGTATACCTAATCTCGTTCAGGTGTGCGCATGAAGCCAACTAAGTGTCTCAAGTACCTCGACAGTCGTTGGGTCAAACGGTCATAATTAGGATCATCGCATCACTTCAACACAATGCTATGATTGCTTTGTATCCAAGACTGTTCACCACTTGTACCAAGCTATTCGGACAATTAAGGAATTTCACGGTAAAGCTGTTTTGAGTTAATCATCGTTAATGAAATGAATTAATGGAATGGACAGCAAAGGCCATATTTTTGTAGCGAGAGTAACCTCTACTTGAGAATTGAGTTTATCTTTTTATAAGATGAAAATTTCATTGAAAATTCGAAGCAAAACATAGTTAATTCTGGACATTTCACACAGCGCTTTCTAGTCCCAAACTAAGTCAAGCTTGTATTATGGGAACCAGATAACTGAGTAATCTACATAGTTTTTAAGTAAGTTCTTTTTTAGGGTTCCGTACCCAAAGGGTAAAACAGGACCCTATTACTAAGACTCCGCTGTCTCTGTCTGTCTGTCCGTCTGTCACCAGGCTGTATCTCATGAACCGTAATAGTTAGAAAGTTGAAATTTTCATTGATGATGTATTTGTGTTGCCGCTATAACAATAAATACTAAAAACAGAATAAAATAAATATTTAAGGTGTCTCCTGTACAACAAACGTGATTTTTTGCTCGTTTTTGCTCGATATTGATAACGGCAACAGATAGGTAGACGCTTGAAATATTCACAGAATATTGAGTTATATTATTCACTTAAAAAATAAATAATTAAATTAAAATAAAACAAATATTTAAGGGGGGCTCCCATACAAAAAACTTGATTTTTTTGCCGTTTTTATAGATAATGGTACGGAACCCTTCGTGCGCGAGTCCGACTCGCACTTGACCGGTTTTTAGTTACTTAATTTGAGATTGTAAGGAATACCTACAATAAAGCATTTTCAATAACTATGTTGACTACAATCAACTACTGGGCGACTAAAGCAAAAGAGGTAGAATTGCCACAAAATGGCGCTTCTGTTATTCACCCAGTCCCTATTTTATTCTTGTTTACTTTTGATTCATCTTTATTTTCTTTTATTTTCTGTGTGTGCTATTTTTGTTATGGACTTTATTTATGTTGTCTAAAATAAAATATTTGTATTTATATGTATGTCAATACTTATTTAACCCTTTATTTAATACTTTATTCTACACCATAAAAAAAAACAATTAAAGTATAAACGTAAATCCATGTGATACAATTGGCGGTCTTATCGCGAATCCATATGATCAGGTACGACTGTACACGAGTCCTCGAATTGTTTTGGCAAATCCAACCGGCTAATTATTTTCCGCGATGATTAAGACACGTGTTACATACGTGTTTTTATTGAAAACTTACTTTTTCAAAATTCATAATCGGAACCGCAAGCAGATTCAAATGAGCTCAAACAATCATCAACAACAGCCTACAATCCATTCAGAAGTTCCGTTGCCTAGCATCCGTCTCCATCATGAGATCAACCTCCATTGTACCATATTATTGCATTGCCATCGAAGTTACATTGTGTATTCCAAATTTCAGCTCAATCGATTGGGGTAAACTGGTTTAAAATTCAGTTGCATGATTTGACCTAAACAAACAAACAATGCAAATTACGTATATAATATTTACGGCCCGTCCTGCCTACGCGGACGTAAAAAATGGTTAAAAAATAAATGTAACACGGGTGGACATTTATTAAAAAAAAAATTATGGCTAATTTTTTAACACCTTGGGTTTCATTATTGAAGTTTTAGTAGGGATCCCTAATTTTATCTAGCAATAAATATAGCCTATGTTACTCAAGGATAATGTAGCATTCAAATGGTGAAAGAGTTTTTGAAATCGGACCATAGTTTTTGAGTTTATTCGTTACAAACTTAGAAAACTACAAATCTCACCTCTTTATAATTATTAGATAAGCTCTTTCAAAAAAAGTCATCTTAACTCGCTACATGAGTTTAGGTTAGGACCCAGTAATCTAAGAACTTGAGTCTTATGCCTCATATAGCTCTACCGGCTTTACCATATTCAGATCAAGATGGCGACCGATACAGACGGTGCCTGTATCACGAAATTGGCATAGAAGCTAGGTTACAATTTTATTTTGTTAACTAAAACCATATGGATCACGAAAAAAAAAACAATTAAAAAACTAATTTTTATAGTACAATATATAAATATTTTTTTTTGCGATTATAATATTCACTGAGATGTGTAGTTATCGACTTCGTTAAGAGAGCTTGTAAATCAGTTCGTTGCATTACTTTTTGAATTAAGTCTGCTGTCGCCCGCGAATGAGCGTGCCGATTTTGTTTTAAGGTACACATTCCCTCAATTAATAGTAATTAAAAAAAGTAATTAAACGAGGGGAATCCCGAACGTAACGAAGGATTTAGAGTTACTAGAATCATAAGTGCAGAGAGGGATATAAACATGCCCAAGATACAGACAGCTTTATCCACGAGGAGAATACTCTACTTTTTACACTTTCTGCGAGACATTAAAAATCAAATCTAGGTTGGTGCATTCCGTGCAGAGGTTAGTTCGATTTACGAATATGTTCTTATTGTTCAAATTTTAATACAGATGAGTTCCAAATTCAAATCACATTATGCCCGCGAGGGCACAATGTGACTCAATACAACTTTACTCCCGGCTCAGCCGTAGGTATTTAATCAACTGCTTTCGGTGAGGTTTACATGACATATAATTTGACATTGTCGAGCAGGTGGTGTAAAAAAACAATTTTCTACGCAATGTTAATAAGCTGAAAAGCTATTCAAAACCTTCATAACGCAATAATCAAAATTAAAATTTTACAATCGTACTTGCTTAAAATACGCCTTGACAGGTAATTTTAGGATTCATCATAGTTGTACGTAGCTACGGAGTATATTATTTCTCTAGTAGATACATGTTGGAATAGGACAAAAATGATGACTTGCACACACGCGATAGAGCTAACTAGTACGATCAATTTCAATTTATCAAATTGTCAATTTGTCAGTTTATCTACTGGTCTCTTGTTCCACTTGATTACACCAGTGTTCACACATCCAAATACACTAACAACATGTATAGTGTACAAGAATATACAAAGTGTACATTTTGGCAGTCGAGCCGTGTTTGTTTATGCTAAACAGATGTGAGTCAGAGCCTATTTGCCATGCGTGGGCTAAGGCCGACCGGTTGCTTCAAGTCGGTACGGTAGGTATAACGTGGGACATCATGAAATGATGTAATGGGGGGAACAATGGTTCATCTTTAACCTGTTTGTAAAAGGTAATAACAGTATAATCACACTAATATTATAAATGCGAAAGTTTGGATGTTTATTCGTTACTCAATCTACTTAACGTCTGAACCGATTTCGATTAAATTTAGTATGTACCTATATTATAACCGCAACAGCGAGTTTAGCTTTACATAGCATTTAGGTTACCTACATTTAGTAGTGTAACGCGTACGAAGTCGAGGGCAACAGCTAGTAGTAATAGTATAATAGTTTAATGGTAAATACAAACGATTTAAAGCGATATTTTCATTGAGACTACCTAAATCAACTAGATATTGAATTATCAAAATTTTGGAACAGAAACAAAATCAACGATTCAAAATGTTACTTGTGATTTTAACAAATAAAATAGTTTAGACTCTAATACTAAATGAGATTTTGAAATAAATTTCAGTTAAGTAGGCAACTTGATATTGAATCCCTTTCAGCCCTCAAAACCTACAGCGTTCTCAAAATTGACTTCAGTAAATTTATTTGACAGACTTATTTGGCTTTAAGCGCGTCACACACGAGGAAGATGCTATAATTGATCGAGCGAAGCGAGATCTCTAAATCAACTTGGGCAAATCGGCGTTGTATGTATGTATGTTTGTTTGTCCGAAGATTGCCTTCGAAGCGTTGATCCGATCATCGTGAAATTCGATACATAGCATACAATTTTGGTGTGACTAAATGAGCTAAAATTTGAGGGGTTGTTGAGATATTGGGGTTCAACAGGGGTAAAAAAAAATAAAAATGAGAGTATTAGGTCAAATAGGACGTCTAATTATAGGTCTCCATTAGTAAATTTAGGCTCCGTTTTTATTTTTAGTAAATTCTTTATAGTTTTTGAGTTATTAGCCATAATAAAAATTGAACTTTGACAAAATTCACAGGGTACACCAGTGACCCCACAGTACTGTTATTTGGTATGCGTGGAGTTTAAGTGACACAAATATAGGCAAAAGTTTGAAACCCAGAATAACTGCAATTTGTACCCCAAAAACGAGTCTCCAAAAAACATGAACTACCGTTACCTGTAATTTGACTGAAACTGTAGGCCAAGTAATCTGGTTAATATTATAGCACCTTCATCGTGTGTTTGCGCTGTAATGTATTATCTCGTAAACTTATTTGACTTGCACACAACATGCAACAATGAAACAGTCTCAATGGAGTCAACAACCTATCCATCAAAAGTTTACCGGCCAGTCTGTGGTTTAAACCGCAACCGCTTTCGTATACCTACCTAACCAGCCGCAATAACTTTCTACGATCAGGATGTTAGATTGGGTAATGCTCAGGTTTGTGCACAAATGGGTACTTGTTTAAGCTCTTCGCTGCTGAAATGATCTGCCATTTTCTGTCTGTAAATAGCAAATAGGAATTAGTCGAAAATGTTATTTTTGTATATAGTTATTCGACGAATAGTTACATAATAATGATAATATTTATAAACGAATTTTAAAATAAATATGTGTGAATAATAATAATACCAACAGAAATGTGCAGAAGGTGTAACAGCAGCTCGGAAACAATCCAGCACATAACGGGGGCTTGCAAGGCTATCGCACAAATTGACTACAAGTTTAGGCATGATCAAGGCCATAATCCACCAAAGCTTAGCAATGAAATATAAACTTGTAGGCACAACCGTAAAACCAACACCCTATTACAAATATACTCCTGAAACCGTACTGGAGAATGTTGCTTACAAACTGTATTTCGATCGGGCCATCCTAACTGATAAAACCACACATTTCAATAGACTAGATTTGACCCTTGTAGACAAAACCAACAAAACAGCACTCCTCATTGACATTGCCATCCCCAACACTCACAATCTTCAATCAACGTGAATTTCTTAAAAAAAAAAAAGAAATTCACATTCTATGAAACAACGCACACTTTGGCGCATAGGTATATTAGGTATACATAATGCCTTGTTGCAACGAAATATGGTTGCATCTACTTTTACTGTCAGTAATTTTTGACGAAGCGAAAACCTGACTATAATTATTATTTGACTCATGATTATTTTGTTTTCTTTGTTTTAACTAAGCACACTTGTGACCCATTTGACATGTTTAATTAAGTTTTTATTTTTACTAACAAATATGGATCTTTGACATCTGAACTAAATAAATGAATGAAAACCACCTTGTAACTAGTGTCAGATCGGCCCTATTAGACCTCAGGAAATATAAGCATTTTGTAAGTGTGCGAGTAAGAAGGCAATTTCTACCTGATTAATATTTAACGTTAAATTTATATGCATCCAATTCCGGGATCCCGGGATATTTAATAAAAATATTCTAAGAAGCCGCCATTCCATAATTTGTTAACAAAAATTAACTTTAGGTAGGTAAATATACATCCGAATATCCGATCACTCCTCATAACTCATTGTCATTTGTCATACCGATAGATTTACAAACAGCCTACAGCGTGTTGGAATACTTGAAGTGGAATTAAGTATTTTATAAACTTTCGCTATAACTGTACATAATTACTGATTTAAACGGGTATTTATCGCGTATCTTCCCGGCGTTGCAATATAGTCGAATCGACAAATAAAAAAGATACATACGCGATAAATACCCATTTAAATCAGTAATTAAGGGGCTAAGCTATTTCGCTACATAAATCCAAACTGAACTTTCGACACCTAATTTTAACTTTTAATACAGCCAGCAGTGTGGATGGAATAGCCGGAAAGTGATTAAACATTACGAGTTCTTTAACCTGTAACTGAACCCGGCTGTGTAACCCGAGAGGGGATGAAATTACAGGACTCTTTGGCTTTGTCGGCAGCTTTGATATTTTCAGTTTTACGGCTGAAATTACCTTTTTGTTCTTTCACGTTTATTGAAACAACTGCTAGTTTCTATTATATTATTATTAGGTATTTTCAGCCATTCGTGTCTCACTGCTGGGTAAAGGCCTCCCCTCATTCCTTCCAGACTTCGCGGCTTTGAGCTATTTGTTCGCCAATCCGGTAGAAATTTACGTAGCTCGTTTTTTCTATTCCTATATTAAAAATATTAAATTATATTGACGACCTCCGTGGTGCAGTGGGCGAATAGCCGGCTGAGACGCAGGAGGTAGCGGGTTCGATCCCCGCCGCGGAACAAATGTTTGCAAGATCTACAGATATTTGTTCCGGGTATGGTTGTTTCTCTATGTATTATAAGTATGTATTTACAAAAAAAAATGTATATAAATATTCTATCAGTTATCTGGTTCCCATAGTACAAGCTTTGCTTAGTTTGGGGCTAGATAGCGCTGTGTGAAATGTCCAGAAATATTTATTTATCTAATATATAAAATTCTCGTGTCACAGTTTTCGTTGCCATACTCCTCCGAAACGGCTTGACCGATTTTGATGAAATTTTTTGTGCTTATCTGGTATCTATGAGAATCGGCCAACATCTATTTTTCATCCCCCTAAATGTTAGGGGTAGTCCACCCCTAAATTTTATTTTTTATTTTTTAGACAAAATTTTTAATTTCTATTTTTTTATGATACAACATACAAAAATACATGCAACCCTAAATTTTTAAACCAACCCCTATCTCAACTTAGCAACAGAACATCTAAGGCGGTACGAAGTTCGCGGGGTCAGCTAGTTTATTTATATAATTCGGTGTGAGTGGTAGGAACGTAAGTGATAGGTAACTAAGTTTACTTAAAAAACAACTAGCGTCGCTTAATCATCTCTTGTAGATGTTAGAGGCCAATGATGATGATGGTTACCTGAGTTTAATATAACCATGACATTGTGGTTTTTTGAAAATAAATAACGATAAAGCACTTAGATAGTGGTGGCGAATTTATTTTTTAATAACAAATTTTTGTAAAATAATTTCTATACAATACAATAAGTGAAATTTCTAAAATGAGGTTAATTTAGTTAAAAGGGCGTGTTTGCGGGGTAATTTTATCCAGAAAAAAAAAGAAATAGTGTTGACTATCCTACAACACACCACACTGTAACAAAAGAAGCACCTATCTTAAAATTTGTCTGTGTTTTCAAAAATATTCCAAAGGTGTTCTAGTTTTTGATGAGGCATGTTGTCTTTGATAGTTACAAACAAATAAAAAAAAATTGCTTTCACGATCATTTTTTTTCTTCTACGGTTACAAACAAGTAGGATAACGCTTGAAATTAATTTGATTAAAATATATAATTAATTTAGGTAAAATTAATTTTTTACAAAAATTACAGGTATGTAATCACAAAGTATCGCAATCGACTATTATATACATAATTAGAGATGGCGGAGTGGGCGAATAGCCGGCTGAGACGCAGGAGGTAGCGGGTTCGATTCCCGCCGCGGAACAAATGTATGTATGATTTACAGATATTTGTTCCGGGTCTAGATGTTTTTCTATATATATTATAAGTATGTATTTACAAAAAAAAGTATATAAGTATTCCATCAGTTATCTGGTTCCCATAGTACAAGATCTGCTTAGTTTGGGGCTAGATAGCGGTGTGTGAAATGTCCAGCCATATTTATTTATTTATTATTATTATCGTAAAGTAGGTAGGTACCTACACTAACCGGTCAAAACAATTCTACCTTTTACCAAGCTTTTATGTGCGAGAATTTCATTAAATAACTCAAAATGCACAATTGGATGATGTGTGAACCGTCAACAATCATTCAGTTGCTCTTATAATCGAGTTTATCCATAAATTGTGTTTGCAAATAAATCACATTAATCTCTCACCGTGTAATGAACAGCGAGAGTGACTTTAAAATGGCTTTTTGCACATTTTGTGCGCGGAAATTGATATTAAATAATTTAAACTTTTGATCCTGATCACAGAAAAGTAGATGATACTCGTTCCTATAGGTTAACAAAATAATTTGAGTGGTTCCTTCCTACTATCTATGTAACAGAAAAATTCTACGTTGTAGGCGAGACAAAATAATACTTAATAATTATGAAACACTATTTCAGAATGAAGTTAATCTTGAGCATGAAATTAATCCAATAAGAAATTGTAAATTTTATGGTAAGCTCCGTTGAAACAATAGACGGAAAATAATATCAACATTACGAAGAAATATTAGGTATCTAATATCGCCACCTCAATAGCGAGCAAATCTTCGAAAAGTATTCAGATTAAATACATTTTCGATTTCCGAATGAAACATATTTTAAGTAACCTAATCCCCGCACTTATCGAGTAGGTAAAAAGGCGGGAACAAACAAATGCCATTACGAACATAAAGTAACGACCGTTTTTGCCGTTTTCATTCATATTTTGGCCGCCGCGTCGTCGATCGTTCCCTTGGTCGTTCCAGCGATTACGGTCTGCATTTGAACGTGGAACGTGGTTCCTTTTTTCGCGGCAATTTCAGCGGCATTCGGTATGGACTTTTTGCGGTCAGTTTTAATCGGTGTTGCCATTTTAGAAGCAAAGGGAGCTTTCATTTGCCTGACGTTTATGTCGTTTTTGTGTAATTTAGCCGTTTTGTACACCGTAAACCCACCACACAAACCGCTGTTAGCCGTTTTTACGTCGTTTGCATGCAGGTATTTGCTTATTACAAACAGTCGTTCATATGTGGGTACGGCCCGGCCGGATGCTCAAACGAGCAGCTGATAATAAAGTATAATCTACGTGCTTAGTTACCACGTGTCAGTGTTTATATGACGCCCGAAAGTCTCTATGGTAGCTTAGATAATGCTTTAGAACTAAAACTATCTTGATTTTTGAATCTCAAACTTTTTTCTTTTTTACAGATCTCAGTGAGCCTGAAAATGGTAGGATGACGTGAAAGCAATGCTGCTGCAGCAGGCGTCTTCGTCGCCTGGTCCCAGCGGCACGGCCAGTCCCAAACTACCCCAGAGCCCTCGACCAAACCCCAGTCCTAGTTTCGGACCTCGACTAACAGGCAGCCCTAATTTGAGCGATGGGGCGTCAAGTTCAAACAGCCCCCGGTTGGGCGCTAGCCCCAAGTACGGCAGCCCCACGTTGGGCGTCAGTCCGAGACAGAACTCAGGGAGTCCTAGAATGGGGAAGTCAGCGGTGGAAGATGAAGCGGCGCTGGAGAGGCTGCAGACAGAGCTGAAGGAAGGCTGGACAGTTCACACGGGGAGGGATGGCAGACTGTATTATTGCAAGTAAGATTTATTTTATGCTACCGAGTATCTTTTCTGAGAAACCATTCCTAATTTTTACTATATGACGATCTTTTAGGGTGCGTTTTCATTGATAAAAATTGTGAAGATCCTAGATGAACTTTGAAACCTATAATTGATTGCTCAATTGGGTATGATTTCAGTAAGCCATGAGATAATTATTATTGGATCATGTTAACCAAAGCTGTTAATCCGTTAATGTGCCGATCTTCTCGTAATACTATCTAATTGCTGTTGCTGTCGGTACTTAATGATAAGCTCTTGATAGATAGGTTTACCTACCTACCTGTGTAGTGACGTGTGTTTACTTGTCAATTTATGATTTGAATTGCTGATGGAATATTTTTAACCTAGATTGATAGTCATTGGGTAAGTAACTTACATTATGCAATAAATAAACGAAACTTTAATTATTTTTATTTAACAAATAATTATTGCTTATAATAAGTTGTAATATCAATTAAAATATTGTTTCATCTATTTAGCTTCAAAAGAGATATGCGGATCTGTTGTTCAAAAACAATAATAGTAGACATTATGTCAATACGTAACAAGATTCCATCTAAATAGATTATCATTGATCAACTGATTTCAATATTGACACAGTCTCATCCTTCTTTCATTTGTGGGGGGTATCTCACGTTGTTTACGCTTTTGTCTCGAAACGATGTTCTATCATATTATGATGACATGTATGTAATTGTATTCTGCCAATGTCATATTGCAAGAATAAAATTGGGTACTTATACTCGTACTTAACTGTAATAATTTTTATAAAATTACAGTCTTTAGAAAAAGGAATAAGAAAAAAATACCTTCTGCTAATGTCAGTTTACTTTTGCAGCACCGTATTTTTTTTCAGATTTTTTCATTCTGATTATATCAGTTTACTCTTCAAAATGCCAACTCAGCGTATTTTTTTCCGGTATAAAAAAAACAATGTTCAACGTCTGGGGCAGACGTTCAAAGCATTTTTATCAATTTCCCGTGATTGTTTGCCGACATTGCGTTGATTATAATGAAAAGCTCGGTAACTGTTGCGAACGCGACAATGGAGGACAAACTGCGGCTTCGCTCGTTCGGAACATTTGCGCGCTGACGTCAATATTTTCCCGCCATTGTCTGACGAGGGCTGTCACTGTCACTATATCGTTTTAATTAGAAGGGAGTGTTTAGGTGTAAGTACATACTGGACTCATAGTTGGTAAAGTAGTTTTACCTTTGTTTAGCGTAGCAGCATAGAAACTTAATTAAGTTTGTATTAACTATCCTTGAAAGTGTAAATTACAACGTTAAAGCCAAATTTCCAGTTTAATGGGGGACTAAATTATTTTAACGGCAATACATGCCAACTCGTTTGTTAAAATTTCACATAACTTAGGTTCGTGTAGTTCTACCGAAAAATTTATAATTATTTTGTAATAGCAACCCTAAATCCAACATGGCGGCATCACTCACTATTCCCGCCTTCATTACACGGATTGAACCGAGACAATGTAGAGATATCCGCTTGTAAATTACACTCGGATCCGCACCCAAGCCACAGCACAAATAATAGTAACACAGTCACCGACTGTTCCTATGACACATCGAAGAAGTAGGCAAGTTCGTATGATCTAGTGTCCAACCTTGGTCTTAGTTTAAAGGCCTCCGCTGCGATCATACAGCATTTGTGTAGGTATCTACCTAGTAAATAATATTGGGATGATTTGTACATTAGTACCTAACGGTAAGGTAGGTGTACGCATTAATAGCACCGTAGCAACATGTCAGTTTGAGATGGATGATGGTTCATCCATCACCAATCACTACATGATTCACAGTAGTATCACAGCTAGCATTGTTCCGCTCACGCTTTTTTATTTTCGCTATTTTAATACGTAGTAAGTAATAGCATTTTATGATTTTCCAATTTTGTTTGTTCCGCATCGAATCTACTTGTTTGATCGTGTTATTTATCTACTTGTTACAAAGCTAGACTTTACAAAATGCTTCGGAATATAACCTGAAGGGGTGTTTCTTGCACGACTTTTTGATTTCATAGAAATATAATAATAAATAGCATGACGGAGGCGGTAGCATGTAGTAAAGTATAAAAATAAAAATAAAAAAAATATTGCTGGACATTTCACACAGCGCTATCTAGCCCCAAACTAAGCAGAGCTTGTACTATGAGGACCAGATAACTGATAGAATACTTATATACATTTTTTGTAGTAAATACATACTTATAATATATAGAGAAACAACCAGACTCGGAACAAATATCTGTAGACCATGCAAACATTTGTTCCGCGGCGGGAATCGAACCCGCTACCTTCTGCGTCTCAGCCGGCTATTAGCCCACTGCACCACGGAGGTTTGACATCAAAATTTCCGGATTGAAAACGCTTAAACCAAATTTGTGCTACTCTCACAGACACTGCACTAGGTCCATAAACATCGCAAATTTTTTTCGCGGCTTGCGTTACATTTTTACCTTTTTTGTAGTAAAATTTTAAAATGTATCGAATTTCTTCATTAGATTCATTCATCTTTACAGTACGAAAAACAAATAAAAATCACGCATTTTCCTAATTTGAATTTCGAATTATCTTCTTTAAAATTTAAACTTTGAATGATACCAAAACCAGCCAGATACAAATAGTATAGCCAAAGAGATTTTATTACAAGTTCATACATAGGTACTATAATGCGAAAAGACTTTTCCCCCAACCTATTTTTTCTTTCGTTTCAGATAATTTGGTTCATTTTCGTGGGTAGCATCACCCTCTTAAAGTGTTAACTGAATATCTTATGTACTAAGTAGGTACTAACTACTAAATATGTATTTTATTAGTTTAATAGATGTTAAAATTACGTAACATCCCAGCAAAGCAGACATACGTTTACGTGTTCAATATTCCCTGAGCGTGGGTAACATCTGCAATACTAAACAATATGCAACTAGAACGAGCTATGTATTCTACTTAGATACTGGAATAGTACAATAAGTGTCTACCTAAGTACTTAATTTGTTTTCATATATTTTATTAATGAAAATCATATTTACATATTATATGACGACCTCCGTGGCGCAGTGGGTTTGTTTGTTTTGAAAGGTCTTTAATAACAGAAATACATAAGTAACAAAATATATATATATATATATATAGGTAGCTAAATACAGTCAAGGTATTTTAAACTATTAATAATCTACTGACTAGACAGGCTGAAGCGCCTCTAAACGTCTTTTGACAAAATGGTTATTTGTGACTATTTCACGTTGTAAATATAGAATTTACATACCTAACGCTTTTTATGCACTAACTTTATTTAAAATGATTTTATAAATGTGCGTTTTGTTTAGCACACATTTTTAATTTTTTGTTGTAAGTTCAAGCACTTTTACTCAGTCAGGCTTATAAATATTTTCAGGTTTCATATAAATATTTTATTAAGTAAAATCATATTTACATGTTATATGACGACCTCCGTGGCGCAGTGGGTGAATTGCCGGCTAAGACGCAGTAGGTTGCGGTTTCGATTCCCGCCGCGGAACAAATGTTTGCATGATCTACAAATATTTGTTCTGGGTCCGGTTGTTTCTCTATAAATTATAAGTATTAACAAAAAAATGTATAAAATATTCTATCAGTTTTCTGCTACAAGTTTGAGGCTAGATCGCGCTGTGTGAAATGCCCAGCATTATTTATTTACTTATAGATTCAATATTTTCTGTCAGTGAAATCAGAATTTATTATTTAAAAATAGCTTTTTTATTTATCAGCAAACAGGTAAAAAAAGGACAAAATGATCCTACTATTTCGCTGTTAACATTTTACTTGTTACACACTCTTTGACATTATCAAAGCTATTCGCTCATTTAGTTGAGTTTTATATTTGCTCGCCACATTTTATAAACAGGATGATAACAAAGCATATCAATTTCATTCTACCAACCACACCTGTACTCGAAATAAAGTTTTTCAACTTAAATAACACTGCAAGCAAGTACAAATTAATTAACAAAGTTTGCGCACCGCCTACTTCGCACCAAGATAATTAATATTCCGATTTCGAGAAGCAACACAGCATTATTTTGGGAAAATTAACAGGCTCTTTGTGGCAGCACACAATAACATGAGGCAACATTAAACAAAGCTTTGGAGGAAATGAACTCGAGATTTTAAACATGGAACTAATTTATATGAAACACACGAAACTGTTTTTATAAATCTTTCAGACGTTGGTTCGAAACCTTTCACAAAAATTAAGTCATCATTCTAAAAACATTCTAATAACTCTTTGGCTCGAAGAACTGACGGCTGTTGGGGCAGAAAGTTTCTCGAGTGGAGATTTCTATACCTATACCAAATTTCATCGAAATCGGACCAGCCGTTTAGTCTAGAAAACGTATCAATCCGACAGACAGTGAGACAGAAAGACAGAAGTTCACTTTCGCATCTTTACATAGTATAAAATGAAGTCGCTTACGCTGTCTGTTCGTTTAGATCTTTTAAACTACTCAACTGATTTTAATGCAGTTTTCAGCAATAGATAGAGTGATTCAAGAGGAAGGTTTATATGTATAATTCATACATAACTCTGTTTGTTTGTTACCTTTACACGACTAAACGGCTGAACGGATCGTAATGAAATTTTGCAAGGAGATAGATTATATCCTGGGAAAGGACATAGGCTTCTTTTTAGCCAACTGCGCAAAATGAGGGTAATGTTTTATTGAAAAACCATCCGTTCGAAGCCGCGGGCGGGTCAGCTAGTTTTTAATAAGACTCGTCACGGAGGACTATAATATTTGATCGAGGGAAGCGATATCTCCAAATCAACTTGGGCAAATCGGCGTTCTATTTATGTGTGTGTTTGTTTGTCCGAGGATAACTTTCGAAGCGTTGATCCGATCATCGTTCAATTTGGTATATAGGTAGGCAGTGATTGCACAATTCTGGTGTGATAAAAATGTGGAGGGGTTGTTGAGATATTGGGATTCAAGAGGGGTAAAACCCCCAAAAATCCGATCAAATGGTACGTCTAATGAAAGAGCTTTATGGGTATATTTCGACCCCGTTTTTATTTTTAGTTTAAAGCTTGTAGTTTTTATGTTATTAGCCATATTCAAAACTGAATTTTGACGAAATTCACAGGGTACACCAGTGACCCCGCAGTACTGAAAATTGGTATGCGTGTAGCTTTATTGACACAAATATAGGAAAAAGTCTGAAATCCAGAATAACTGCAATAATTGCAACAATTATTGTTACCCCTAAAAATGATAACCAATGTACATGAACTCTCGTTACCTGTAATTTGATTGAAAGTGTAGGTCAAGTGAGATGGTTTGTCGTTTAGTGGCACTATTTTGATAGTCAAAGATTACAAATAATATTTTTTTTTGTTTTTATGGGAGTTTTGCGAGATCTCAGTTCGGGGCGAACCACTAGTATTAGTAAAGTATAGGGTATGATATCTTATTATATGTTTATCGGACTATAGGATATAAATTCTACTTGAGAGTTTATATAGTAACTACATACATATATTAGCCCACATTAGTAGCATAACTCACTCATTCATATGCAAATCTGCGCATGGTTTAGATTCCGTTCCGATAGTGAGTTTACGAATTTGCGAATATCTCGTAGATAATGGAAATTCTCTAAGTCTCTTTGATGTTAGGAGTTATTGTCTGCATTTTCCCAAAAATATACAGATAAGATAAAGATAAAATGCGTATAATTTGTCATAAATACAAAGAATCTAAAAACTAGACAGAGACCACCACTGAGCATATGACATTAAAAATGCGCGCTATACAAAGTGCTCATATAAACTTTTAAATAAGTAATTACTTCTGTATTATGTTTGATAAGTACATAAAATTAAGAAAATCGATTTACAAAGTGCAACTCTAGTATAAATAGTAATTTTATCAAAAACTTATAAAGGTGCTATAGCCTGCTGAGTTATTCTAAATCAAGATATTATTATACTAAACTGTGTTTAGCTGTAATACGTTTATAACATTTATGTTTAATGATGACCTTTTTAAAAACAAAAAACCACTCAGCATGATTGTGCTATGGCAGAATTGGCACATACCTAAACTCGGCCACAGCACTGGTCTCCCATGGTCGCCTTTGTGGTGCCACGGCGATATATAGAAATATATTATTATGAATTAATTATGATATTTTATTCTAGTATTACGAACTAGAATGTAATATCGGCAGCGTAATTGTATATTTCTGAATATATACAACACTTGGCGATGCAATCCTTTAGTCACGAGATGTACTTATTCACATTTTTGGTGACAACTAAAGCGTTTCTTCGATAACTCCGGCGAAGCCTTTTCGAACGTTTAAATTAAATTTATTTATAATGGCACACAAAACAGAATATAATCAAACTGATACAAAATATAATTATCAACTTTTAGACCTAGATTGTATCCCAAAGCATGTGTACGCATCATATTTCTACGCGTAGTTTTTGAGGGTATCAGTGTCCTTTTTCACCCTATATGAGTATACGTCTGATGCTACTTCCCAATGAGGTAGGGTTCTCTGCAGTGCCTCTCAGATTAAACTGTTAGTAATTTAATTAACATTCGACCAGCGACAGCGCCTTCGTGTTTGTAGTTTGCGGGAAAACTCATTAAAATATAAATAGTACTTACTCTTATTTGTATTGTGAACAGCTATTTCTTACTAGAAACTCAAGAAAACAAGTTGGAAAAGTAAACTGTAGAGCTAATTAAATTGCTGCTACTTTTCACTCCTTAAATGGAAAGAAAGAAAGAAAGAAAATACATTTATTTGCAGACATAACAAAACAAAGACATACACAGTTACAAAAATAACACGACAATAAGTAAATGGGTGACCGCTTGTGATATTTAGAAAGAAGAAAGAAAGAAAATACATTTATTTATAACTGAAAGCTTCCATTTTGGTTAAAAAGCCTTCATTTTCATCATCATATCAGCCAAATGACGTTCTGGACAAAGGCCCCTCATAGATTACCACAGCGACCGATCTTGTGCGACCTGCAACGGCTCCCAGCAACCTATACGAGTATTAGGTTGTCTTTCTGTATAGTCTTGCGCTGAGATTTCCGTCTTTAGTGCGTGGCCTCCACGAGAAACTTTCGGCTGTCAGTTCTTCGAGCTAAAAGGCCTTTAGTCTCATTTAGGTATGTCATTAGTCGTATTTTTCAACACGTCAGGTACTTTTTTAAATACAGATTTGTTTAATATTATGTAAGGCTTAAAGAGTGTAATTGACTCGGTTGAGAAAGTCTTATCCAAACCAGACTAATCTAGATTTTGTTCTGTCTCGGTAAAATTCACAGTCCAAAACAGCCGAAATATGTGGAACATCAAAGTGTATCGGGTAATGGCACAATAGCCACAAGCACAAACATCTTTTCAATCCACTATCGTATTGCTCCGACGACCCACATCTGTCAATGGGCACGTTTCCATTATCTGATACGGCGCGGTCTCGGATCAGAATATTGTATGCTTTCTGAATCTTGATTCATTCCTTTGAGTACCTGCTTATTGTGTTTTGGTGAAGCAATTTTCAATTCACGAACTGGAGCAACCTTTTTTTATGGTTATTTTGAAACCTGCTTTTTCTTTATAGAGGAGATTTTGTATAAGAACGTTTCTTATATGTATATTATTGTTACGCCGAGGCTGTTAAACAATGAGTAATAATCGTAACTTCTCGAACGCTTTTGTCTTGCTGCGTTATTGTTGTTATTGTCTGCGGTTGCGCACAATGGAGTGGCCATTGTGTCGAAGGACCGACCCTTTTCCTGGAACGATCGAGATCCTTCTCGAACAATCGAAATGTGTACGATATAAATAGGCCGGAGAGATGGCCGGACAGTCAGTCTGAGTTAGTCTCGAGTCTCAGTTAGTCTCAGTGAGTTAGTCTCAGCGAGGCCCTGGAGGACTGACGTGGGAAGGGTCTCGCGTGAACAGTGGTTGCTCCCGAGTCAGTCTGGATTAAGCTATACGTGCGATCATTTCGGTGACTTTAAGTGGTGCACCAGTGGTGTGAATTAGTGTGTTGTGATTACGTGTGACCAAGTTCGTGTATTCATCGTTCTAGTGTTGAATAAAAGTGTTATTTTGGTCAAATCGATTCCCATTATTTTATCCCGAACCCTCAGCTCGTAACAATTTGGTGTCAGAAGTGGGATAAAATAATGCCGGTTCTACCAATGGATAACGTGGACGGTGTCAGGACGAGAGGTCAACGACAACAGGAAATGGATGAAAGGCGGTTTGGGGAGTCTCCGGTTCAAGAAGCTTGGCAGAGTCGTCAGCCGATGGAGATGGAATCAGCCGCCGCCGAATCATTTGGAGCACCATCATCATCATCCGTGGGGCAAGCTCCTGTGACAGGCGATCTTGCTGCTATTATGGCAATGCTTTGTCGTCAAGAAGAACAGCATCGTCAGGATAAAGAAGAACGGCGTCGCCAACAGGAAGAGCAGGCTCGGTTGCAGGAGGAACAGCGCCGTCAGCATTAAGAAGAGAAGCGTTGTCAACAGGAAGAGCAGGCTCGGTTGCAGGAGGAACAACGCCGTCAGCATTAAGAAGAGAAGCGTCGTCAGCAGGAAGAGCAGGCTCGGTTGCAGAAGGAACAGCGACATGAACAGGTGGAGCAGACTCGGTTGCAAGAGGAACAGCGACGTCAGGATAAAGAAGAGCAGCGTCGTCAACAGGAAGATCAGCGACGTTGGCCATAAGAGCGTGCTCGACTGATGAGGGAATCGTTCGGTTCATCTGGAAAGGAATTCCAGGAAGTGAAAGAACAGATAGAAATCATGAGAGCCGTGTTTTGGAGGCTGGAATTGGGCTCGACTGATGAGGGAATTGTTCGGTTTATCTGGAAAGTAATTCCAGGAAGTGAAAGAACAGATAGAAATCATGAGAGCCGTGTTTTGGAGGCTGGAATTGGGATCGCTGATGAGAAAGGGACTCTGGGTGTCCTGAAGTACTGGAGACGGCAATGTGGCTCCTCTAGTTGCTACATCTTCAGCGCGAGGTGCGCCTAAAATTGTTCGTGTTGATCGGCTGCCGCGATATGGGGCTAAGAATGCTCGGGACGAGCATGTTTTAGGAGGGGGCAGTGTTACGCCGAGGCTGTTAAACAATGAGTAATAATCGTAACTTCTCGAACGCTTTTGTCTTGCTGCGTTATTGTTGTTATTGTCTGCGGTTGCGCACAATGGAGTGGCCATTGTGTCGAAGGACCGACCCTTTTCCTGGAACGATCGAGATCCTTCTCGAACAATCGAAATGTGTACGATATAAATAGGCCGGAGAGATGGCCGGACAGTCAGTCTGAGTTAGTCTCGAGTCTCAGTTAGTCTCAGTGAGTTAGTCTCAGCGAGGCCCTGGAGGACTGACGTGGGAAGGGTCTCGCGTGAACAGTGGTTGCTCCCGAGTCAGTCTGGATTAAGCTATACGTGCGATCATTTCGGTGACTTTAAGTGGTGCACCAGTGGTGTGAATTAGTGTGTTGTGATTACGTGTGACCAAGTTCGTGTATTCATCGTTCTAGTGTTGAATAAAAGTGTTATTTTGGTCAAATCGATTCCCATTATTTTATCCCGAACCCTCAGCTCGTAACATTATTAAATTCAAATTAATGTATATAAGTATTCTATCAGTTATCTGGTTACCATGCTTTGCTTAGTTTGGGGTTAGATGGAGCTGTGTGAAATATTCAGCATTTTTTACTTAAAAATCAATTTAATTTAAATTCTTTTATGTAGGTACCTCAGAAGTGACATAAAAGTTGACAAAAACTAAAGTAATTATCCAAATAGCTCATTAAAGTTCCGTCGTCAAAAATTACCAAAACAAAATGCGTGGAAAAGTAATCATCTAAATATAATTGAGACTCCCACCACTTCGTTTTGTGAAAGCCAAGTAATCTCTATTCATTGCAATAAGGATCATTTTGAAACGTTTTAATGTGGCTTAAACTTCAGGCGGGAGGATGGTCTTTATGTACACACTTTGTGTTTATGTCTGTATATACACCTACTAACTCCAGATTTATTTTTATTTGAAGTGTTATCCGATATTTACGTGAAAATTTTAAGATTTTTAATCTAGACAAACTAGGGTATGTGCCCGGGGCGACGATTTAAGGGGACGCCAAATTCATGTTTTAAAAAAATTCTGACATATGGAACTGACGGGGACTCTATGTCTGATGTGTAAATCAGGTGTAAATATGTAGTCTAGTGAAATAGCCCCAAAATGACAAAAGATGTGTCTTTGAGGAAAGTAAAAAGTGCGTGTCTCCGCCTTTCAAACGCTGGAGGGGAGACCACATCAAGTTTCTGCCCCGGTTCGGAAAACTCGTAGATCCGGGGCTGCCTACCGTATGTTACATGCCCCAAGTGCCCCCGTACCTTCACCAACAAGATCAGGTATGTGAACTACCAAATAGCGTACTACTATAGCACAACACTACTCAGAGTTAAATAAGCCTATGCCAGTATTTACAGCCGTTATGGCCGAAATCGGCCAGAAAGGCATCATCATCATCATCACCGCATGTTATCTAAGTTTATTATAGTAGTTTTTAAGTTCTAATTAATAGGTACACTGAGATATGGAAACGCAAAACTCTCGCACATAATCAATTGAGCTTTAATAGAAAAATAGCAGATAACTACACTCAAATACAGCGTATAAATGTATAAATCAGATAGCAAGTATATCAACTTGTGTACTCGCACTATATCTTAAACAGCATTGTAAGCTTCCTGAGAATAAATGATTTGGTTGAGTTAGTAAAAATTCATAAAATAACACATTTCATTTTATCTAAATATTATTTTTTAATTATTTAAACATTATTTTTTTGTTCGTTTTGTTTATTTATATTTTAATGGTGTGAAATAAAGATATTATCTATCTATCTGATAGTAAATCGTCTGACAATGGAAACAAATAACGCGTAGAAGCATTTATTCTAAGTTTTGATTTATGTGTGGTTTTGAGTGTGCGTTCTAAAGGAGTTATTGCACATCGCACCGGTGGAAGAGGGCTGTGGGTGGATGTGGGATGACGTATTGATGAGGAGATCAGAAGAGTTCACTTAAAATAGATATTTTAATGTTCTTAAATTAAAGTCTACGATGGACGGCCGAACTCTTGAGTGTTTTGTGGTATTAAACCCGATAAGGTGTATTTGGGGATTACCATGACAGGGCCAAGATCAGCAAAATTTTATTTAATAATTAAAAAAATGCCGATTGCCCATGCCTAATTAGTGTATCAGATGGTGCTTGTCTGATTCTAGAACTTAATAAATTATATAATATAATTATATTTATATAATAAATATATAATATATAATTATATTATAAATTATAATAACTTAAAAAAATTGTGCATAGCTACTAGGTACACAAAAGATGTTTAGAATGTATTTGTTTAAGTTCCTATACCTACCATACCTACCTACTAAGTGTTCAATTGTATTCCCATGGTTTTTCAATAAATGAAATGAAATATCTAACACTTATAGTATCTTTTTTGTAGGCACTAAAAACGGGATATTTACCATGATTTGTGAGTTTTTGGGTATCCCGATATTTCGTCGCAGTTGCATGCGCCATGATCACGTGCAAACTGAAGTCTTTGCGAGTGGATGGTTATTGGCAGATATAAATATCTACCCTCTTTCTCAGTCTCTTGCTAGAAATCATGGCCAAGACGACCTCCGTGGTGCAGTGGGCGAATAGCCGGCTGAGATGCAGGAGGTAGTGGGTTCGATTCCCGCCGCGGAACAAATGTTTGCATGATCTACAGATATTTGTTCAGGGTCTGGTTGTTTCTCTACATATTATAAATATGTATTTACAAAAAAAATGTATATAAGTATTGTTACGCCGAGGCTGTTAAACAATGAGTAATAATCGAACCTTCTCGAACGCTTTTGTCTTGCTGAGTTATTGTTGCTATTGTTTGTGGTTTCGCAGAATGGGGAGTGGCCATTGTGTCGAGGGACCGACCCTTTCCTAGAAGGATCGACATCGTTCTCGAACAATCGAATTGTGTACGATATAAATAGGCCGGAGAGATGGCCGGACAGTCAGTCTCGAGTCTGAGTCAGTCTGAGTCAGTTAGTGAGTGAGTTCAGCGAGGCCCTGGTGGACTGACGAGGAGCAGGGTCTCGCGTGAACAGTAGTTGCTCGCGAGTCAGTCTGGACTTGGCTATACGTGCGAACGTTTTGGTGACTTTAAGTGATGCAACAGTGGTGTAATTAGTGTGTTGTGATGACGTGTGACCAAGTTCGTGTATTCATCGTTTAGTGCTGCATAAAAGTGTTATTTTGGTTAGATCGATTCCCATTATTTTATCCCGAACCCTCAGCTCGTAACAGTATTCTATCAGTTATCTGGTTTCCATAGTACAAGCTCTGCTTAGTTTGGGGCTAGATAGCGTTGTGTGAAATGTCCAGCAATATTTATTTATTTATTTAAATACTCCCGTTTTTAGTACAAAGAGCGTCCATAACTATGGTAGTTTCAAAAATGACACTAGTGACTACTTATGTGAACTACTGTGCCATAACTATACTGTCTGTGTGTGGCGGTGGCTTTAGATCTTTGCATAGGATATAATGAGTTGTTAAAAGAATCAATGAGTCTTCAAAAGTGAAAAAGGGTAAAGTGTCAGCAAAATAGCGACCGCTACGTGAAATGTCCTCTGGCAATTTTTTTATTATCCCTACCTATCGAAATGTTGGTATAATCATGGTGGTTAAAAAACTTAAAAATAATTTCTGATATAACTGCATTACTACATTTAATAAAAAATAGTTATTAAGTAGGTACTAGTACATGTGAGTCCATCCAAAGGTTCCTAGTAGAGATCGCTTTAAGCAATAAGGCAGCCCATTGTACCAGCGCGTCAGTTATTCTTTAAATTTTCTAGGATAAGTACTAATTGTATTTTGGTGTAAGGGTGTAAAAATCAAAAGTAATTTAAGTAATCAATCAATCTTTCCTCCGCATTCAATTCAGCGTTTACTAAGTTCAATGCACTTCCCACTGAAGAAACAACAATTAGCTGTCATTGGCTCAACAATTAATTCAAGTACCGAGGCAGTAGGTACTTGGATAATTGGCTCAAGTGTGCAATTACATAATGGAGGTACTTGACGACACCTGGTGAATCTAATCTGTATCTCTGTAATCCATGTTGTATGTAGTATTGAGTCCTTCGCGTTTTCAAAGTTCTTTCTGGGTGTATGGTCGAAGCGATGCGTGATTCCATAGCTGGCGCTTATCTGGCTCAACATGGGGTCAACGCATAAGCATTGCAATTCTGCGGGGCAATGAAGCCAATGTCTTGGTGACATTTTCGTTGGATAGTTGAGCTATCCAAACATCCAATAGATGATTTACAACGGTCTTTAGATGATTCAACAGTTTTTTCTTGTATATTTTTTACGTGCTGTAGAAATTGGTCAAGCCAATCCAAAAATCGAGACTGGAAGAGTTTGGAAAAGATCGCTTTTAGCGATAAGGCCGCCCATTGTATTAAATCTATTTGTAAAAAATATTTTCTGTATTTTATTTCGGTGTACAATAAAGAGTTATCTTATCTTATGTACTTGTGCTCAGGCTTTTCTTTATATTTTATATCAGGGTAGACAAATCCGATCCTAGTGAAACCTTCAACATATCTACGACTACGTGTCAAAAGTTTGACACTAGTTTGACCCTTTTTCAAGGAGAAACGACCGTCGGTTACCGACAGTTATAGGAACCTGCCATAAATTCAGTTCAAATTCAAATTCAGTTTAATCCAATGATGAAATAGTGTACAACTTTACAGTATAAAACCAATACTTAACTGTTTATTAGTGTTTTTGACTGAATATTAGTTATTCCTACAACAAAATTCCTTCTAACAAAACAAATGAAAAATAAAACATAGGTACAGATAAACTCACATAAACAAAACAAAAAGAACAAGAAAAAAGTTACACTAACAAGAAAATAAAAATAAAAATTAACAATTAAATCGACTTTCCTGGTACATTGTCTATATCGATGTGTCTATGAGGCAGTGTTGTGAGTACCTACTCTTGTATCAGCTTATCTCGGGAAACTAATAAATTCTATTTTATGCTCCGATAATTTTCCTCTATTTTCGGGATAACCCTTTTCTACCAGATGTGCTCTACTGAAGCGGAAGCCTTCTAAATTACATAAAGTGAACCATTTCTTATCTTCAGCGGATTAGTGTTGCTCGGACGAGAGTAAAGGCGAGTTAGTACAAATTGATTTTAACATTAAAACCCCTGGTGGCTGCATTAATTTTCAATTAACTTATAACCATCTCACAAACAACGGCTGTCAAAAAAAAAACATTGACATTGGTTTATTTATACAGGGTGTTTGGTAATATACTGACTATATTCAAGTGACCGTTTCTCAAAACATAAAAAAAGACTGCTCGAAAAAAAACTACTAGTTATATTATTATATTTTAAAGAAAATCAATTAAGTTTATGTGATTAATTCTATATAATACTTACTGCCTACTCTTGCAATCGACATCCAAAAATAAAGACCGATTTGATATCTCTTTTGGAAATGGTTGCGGGTTTTGGGTTAGAAAGGGACAACAAGAGATATCTCGTGACGTCACCAATACAGTATCTGTGGTTAGATAGCAAGCATTATGCAATAGCACAACATAAGTTTAATAGTGTTTGTTTTTAAATGCCAAAATAAATTTCACATTTCTATGGTAATCATTTCACAAATTTATTTATTATGCTCATCAAAATAACCCCTTTCATTTTTGTGCGTATATTATCAAACACCCTATATTTGCACATCATTAAAAATAAACAAATGAAAGAAAATACACTTTTAATGGTACAATGGGTGGCCTTATCGCTAAAAACGATCTTTCCAGGCAACTTTTGGACGTACCTACAAGATCTATGTGAACAAATTACAGACAGAGAAAGATATATTATAATGATAATATAGCCTCTTTATTTCCTCAATGAAAAATATCCAATTCATTTCGTTAAATAAAAAGTAGTTAATTAATTGAAATTAAATTTATGCTTCATGCAGATTAAAAATTGTGTAGGTATGTAATTGGTTTGTTGTGAATATTATTAAGGACCTCTCAACGAGTAAAGTCCTCCTTCGCGGACAGCCATTATCCTCTTTTTACATCGGTTTTTTTTTTAAATATTATCATAATCATTATAGAAACGGATTACAGCCTTAATGTCCATTAGTATCCAATTAAAAATATCATTCGACCATCGCGATGCATCGTATTGATAGCCCATGCGGGCAATTAGAAAACACACATTCTAAAACAATTTGAGCGGGCATCGGCCCAGTTGCGGCCAATCGAAGTTTGACATTATCTAATCGGGGCATAGCAGTCGGCACCGGCCCACTTCATAAATCTTCCTTTTGTTTGTTTGTAGAAACTTTGGTGAGCTTGGTATCTCCATATCTTGGTTTTCTTTGTACATCTTGGCTAATCTTCCAATATTAACAGTTCAAAACCCAGATGGCTTTATGGGAAACTAATAACAATTAAAATCTACCATGTAACATGCAACAAGGATTTTGGTAGATCAAGGGTCTGAAAACCAGCGTTGGTCTGCGCTTAGCGCCTTAGCGTGGACGAACACAAAGATGAGACTGATCCTTTTTGGCACACCACGCAGCACAGCACCTTTTAGCATCCACGTACGTAGGTCTTGTTAGGTACCTGCCTAATAGTATTTTTTATCTGTCCTTCTGTGTGTACCTACCATTCTCATACTCTGTGTTGTTGCTGTGTTGTTTTTAATGTTTTTTTTTCAATATGTTTTAATTGATCGAGCGAAGCGAAATCTCCAAATCAACTTGGGCAAATCGGCGTTGTATGTATGTATGTATGTTTGTTTGTCCGAGGATAACTTTCGAAGCGTTTATACGACCATCGTGAAATTTGGTATATAGGTAGGTAGTGACGGCACAATTTTGGTGTGATTCAATGAGCTAAAAATGTTGGGGGGTTGTTGAGATATTGGGGTTCAAGAGGGGTAAAAAAAAATTAAAATGAGACTATAAGGTGTGACGTCAAATGAAAGGTTTTTATTAGTACATTTCAACCCTGTTTTTATTTTTAGTTTAATCGTTGTGGTTTTTGAGTTATTAGCCATGATAAAAACAAAACATTGACAAAATTCCCAGGGTACACCAGTGACCCACAATGCTGAAATTTGGTATTCGTGTAGCTTTAGTGACGCAAATATAGGCAAAAGTCTGAAATCCTGAATTACTGCATTTTGTACCCCACAAAAGAGTAATCACTTGATATGAACTCCCGTTACCTGTAATTTAAATAAAAGTGCAGGTCAAGTTAGTTGGTTATTTATTTCGTGGCACTATTTTGATAGTCAAAGATTACAATTTTTTTTTGTTTTTTGGAGACTCGCGAGATCTGAGTTCGGGGCAAACCACTAGTTTATTACTGTTTTGTCTGTTCTGTACCGTTGTTCCGAATAAATGTCTTTTACTTTACTTTTTTTTTGAAGTTTTCGGAAGACTTAACACCCTGTATAATCTAAAGTTCCGCAAAGTAAAGTTTAGTCTCGTCTGTAGATAGTACTTACCGATGTGCCTAGGTATAGTTGGTGCAGCCGCGGCTTCGAGTGGCTTGTATTCATTAGCTAGTGGCCTGGACGCTAGGGTCCGTGATACACGGCCACTTAAAGCTACAAGCCATGAGATAGAAATAAACATCATGATGAAATCAAAAACAACAGCAATAATAACATAATTGCTTACTTGATTGCTGTTGGGGTGAGTACAGGTAGTGAACAGAATAAAATTCGTAAAAACTTGTTTAATAAGTTCATCAATGTGTCCTTTTATTAAAGTGAAAACTTCTTTAGGCGCGTTCGGCATTTTTTGAGATGGGAAAAAACTATTGAACTCGCGACACTGTTACCGTTACCGTTACCGACACCTCTGTATATAAGTATCTCGTAATTGTTCAAGTTTTCACTTCTGTCGACACTCCCGGAGTGCCACTTGTTTTATTTACCTATCTAGTTCAATTTATGGAAAAACTTTTCCAAAAGTGTCGAGATAAGATCGTCAATGCTTTCTCGGCCTTTTTCAGAAATTCACGATATTACATCCTCTCTCTCGACTCCAATACTCTTAAATTCTCCTTCTTGCTCGTGGTCCATCTGCTCAGTACAACTCGGTGGACCATGGCCACTTTTATATTGCCTGTTGACCAAGTCCAGCTCAATTGACATGCCAATGATGGTCCACTTGTAAAGAGTGTAAAAACGATATATTCCTTATAGTTATCACACGCTTTGTGTGTTAATTAATCACGTCGTATCGGCTGAACCGATTTTGATGGGAACATAGATAAATGATGGCCTGGATTGAAACATAGGCTGCTAGTTAGTTAATATATTCTGTCTACTTCAGTCGCGCTACGATTTATTGAGGCAGCATTACTTTTCAGTTATATCAAACGATACGTAAGCATTGCATATCGAAATTAGACCGAAACTTGAATTTTACTAGATATTACGGGAATTGGTCTTTTGCGATGTTAGTAAGTGTACTGGTTAGTGAGTCAGCGACTAGTGAGAGACACATTTGCTGAGCTGCCTATTGTGCCCTTATTCTTGCACCCTGAGGGATACTTGTTCCGCCTCAGATAAAGCTATTGCAGTGGCCAAGTATTGGCAAAACAACATTTGATGTTTAATATAATAATTATGAACCATATCGACACGAAGAAGAAAAAGAAGTAATTGAACCCAGCATATTGGCTACTCACTCGGTCAACAAGCAAATATAAAATCACAAGTACGACTATGAAAACACTAGGAAAGTACCTCTAGTTTCTTAACCAGAGACAGAGACTTAACCAGAGCCTTCAAATACGCAAACGTCAGTAATTTTCTTGAGCTCGTGAATTCTATGAACGCTGCAAAGAAAACACTCAAAAAACTAATGATGTTTGCGTATTTGCGTACACGTACGGCCAACGCTTTACCATAACCGACAGATAAAGAAATAAATAGATGATACTGGACATTTTACACAGCGCTATCTAGCCCAAAACTAAGCAAAGCTTGTACTATGGAAACCAGATAACTAAAAGAATATTTATATACATACATTGTTGTAAATACATACATATATAATAGAGAAACAACCAAACCCGAAACAAATATCTGTAGATCATGCAAACATTTGTTCCGCGGTGGGAATCGAACATACGAATACTATGATCTGTCGGTACTATCATCATGTTCTCCGGGGTATCCTCTCCCTTTCCCTCAGAACAACCCTTCCTTCAATCGAACACATACGAACGAAACATGCAGAAAATCTAATCCAGTTCAATTTTCCATCCGTTAGAACCCTGTGTACTCAACTCACCCCCTTAATCTAAAGCCTGGTTGAGACAGACTGAATCAATTTCCTGTGACTGGCTTCGATTAATACAGGCTTAATTGTTTTTGTGAGAATTTTTAGGTTATTTCTAGCTGGTTATGGCTCAAGAAAACGCGTGGGTTAGTTAGCTCTGCGCGCATCTTTTATGTGAATTAAGCTGAAATGATGGTACCTAAGATCTAAGATGCTGGGTAATCTGACTCCATCTAAATTCCTGTTTCAGAGATTACAGCGACCGTGACCTTCAACCAGCTAGAGCTTTAATTTCCCTTTAGGAGATGTATATATAATCACAGGCTGACCTAGAAGCGGCTAGTTTGTCAATATAAACATTACCCTCCTTCTGTGTAGTAGGGCTAAAAGTAGCTTGTATCTCAATCCCGGTCTTAATCTAATATACCAAATTTCATCGAAATAGGTCTAGCCATTTAGTCATGAAAACGTAACAAACAGATAGAAAGACGTGAGTTTCTTTCGAATTTATAATATTAGTACGGATTGAACGGACTGAAGCCCAGAAGTCAAAGCTCAAGATTTGTCAAAGGGCAATGGAGCGCAGCATTCTCGGCTTTAAACGTGTCGACCGAGTTCGTAACACCATTCTGCGCTCACTTACCGGCATTTCAGATGTAGGGAGGAGATCGGCTGGACTTAAGTGGGACTGGGCGGGCCACGTTGCCCGAATGCACTCCGAGAAATGGGCCCATATTGTGACACCATGGACGCCTGAAGACGGAGGGCGACGTCGGGGTCGGCCGAGAAAGCGTTGGCGGGACGATTTGGTCACCTTCCAAAGAAGATGGTGGGAGATAGCGACGGATAGGGATACTTGGAGGGACTTGGGGGAGACCTTTGCCCAGCAGTGGGACGAGATAGGTTAAAGAAAAAAAAAAGTACGGATTATTAATACGAATGATCTTCAGTTAAAGATACGTACGTACGCCTTGGTTCCTATGGTTTTTTATAGGTAGTTTAAATGATTGAACTTAATTCTCAAAAATATAAGTCAATATTTATTTGCTTAAGGAACACGTATTTCTTGTAGTAGATTTTTTGGTATTTGTTGCGGACTGTCGTCAGTTTGGACAGGAAGTGGTGTCTGCATTCCGGTCTGTAAAGTTATACTTCTTTGGCGTAACAGAACAAAAATAGCTAAAGATTTCATCCCGTATGCCACAACTCTTTGTCTGTAAAAGGAATTATTAATTCATAAAAAATAAAAAGAATACATGCCGACAATTAACCTCAAATCTAAAAATGTTCTTAATACCTAAGTTTTTTTAAGATAAAGTTACTTTTATCACGAATTAACACACGAATTACACACAATAGCCTATCATTCACCACCATATATAATTTAAAATCACATAATCACTATTTATGAATAAATATATTTTTTATCGCCACTGATATAAAACACGTGTTGTAGATTTATGAATATTTGAGAAACTACTTTGAATATAGTTATGAGTTTTCACGGAAACTTGAGAGATCAGCTAACTTCATGATGTCGCTTTTTGGCTGTCGGTGTGCGTATCATAAAAATATTACTCTAATACTTTTTTCCAAACGCGCCAAAAGAAGTATAACTCTAAAAAGTAAAAAAAAACAATTAAAACTCTTACGTAACGTGCTCCAGATTTAATCGTTTTCCTATTTGCAACCCAACATAACACGTAATAAGATGAAGGAAGTTTCTTCAAATATCCGAACGACAGTTATGTCTGAATCAACCCTTACACCCCAAGCCACCCTCTGAAGGGAGACTCCATATTACCTGGTTGAAAAGAATTTTCACAGTATTTTAAGTGATTCGATAATGTTACAAAGGCTTCTTGCATAACTCAAATTTTTGATAGGATAGGATTTTTCGAAAATTTCTATATTTAGTAGATAATGAGAATATTGCCAGAAGCGTTTTTGTTAAAAAGCATTAAAATAATCTTGTTAAATTTTTCATTCATCGGTTATATTATTTCAATAACACATTTTCTGAAATTCAATAAAAATCACTGACGATATAGAAATAACTTGAACCCTGATGGACTTGATCCCAGTTCGCGATCGCCGCTCGATATCACCTAACATATCATTTCACAGTAATTTTCTAGAACTGTTAAAGCAACTCAAGGTGAGTCTAATCTAATATTACTTTGACAGTAAAGATAAGCCGTTTTGCGCAAAAATCACGAGAGCTCTTAATAAATCCACCTGGAGCCATGTTTTCTCGCCAAAAGCCTCTAATTTAATTTGGGCTTTTGGTTTTGAGCGCCTCTCTGCCCGCAGTAACGAGAAATTGAATAATTTGCATAACTTTTAGCTTTTTCTGCGTAAACTCGTCGGTTAAGTTAAGACTAATGTGGTTTTTGTCATTTTGTAACGTTATCCTCTCAGAAAAGTTGAAATAAATTTGTAATTTCACTCATTGTGTTACCTTATGTCCGGTATATTGGATGACCGTAAGTTCACCATAACAACTTTGTTTTTCTATCAAGCGTATTATGTCTCTTTTTGACAGAAAAAGTTGTTATGGTGATTAAATAAATAATAATAATAAACTTAACTTACTGTTACGAGCTGAGGGTTCGGGATAAAATAATGGGAATCAGTCTAACCAAAATAACACTTTTATTCAACACTAAACGATGAATACACGAAGTTGGTCACACGTAATCACAACACACTAATTCACACCACTGTTGCACCTCTTAAAGTCACCGAAATGTTCGCACGTATAGCCAGATCCAGACTGACTCGCGAGCAACTACTGTTCACGCGAGACCCTTCTCCACGTCAGTCCTCCAGAGCCTCGCTGAGACTGACTAACTGACTGTCCGGCCATCTCTCCGGCCTATTTATATCGTACACAATTCGATTGTAAGAAGAGCGATCTCGATCGTTCCAGGAAAAGGGTCGGTGTTTCGACAGAACGACCAATCCCCATTGTGCGCAACCGCAGACAATAACAACAATAGCACAGCAAGACAAAAGCGCTCGAGAAACTTCGATTATTACTCATTGTTTAACAACCTCGGCGTAACATTACGATTAACTTACGGTCATCGAAACGCCAAGGAACCAACCATTAGACGGTCTAAAATGTTTTCTGGTCCCGGTTGTTGCTTCCTGTATATTTCTCTTGAAGGTAACTCCTGCTAGCCTTTCATGCGCCTTTTTGTGAGTAATTTATTCAGCAAATATGTCAATGTCAATTGTCATCTATTTGTCACCCGCCACCTTAGAGCATTAAACCAACAGACAACTTAAATTTGCTCCACCTTACTCATATGTATTTTTTCAAGATTGTTATATTATTTACGTGTAAGTATCTATGTATGTCTATGTACCTGTTTATCTATTTATTTTTCTGCGTTCGTGAGGCTATCCATGGGTCCCATCTGAAAACCAGCGCTGCTTACCTTCCTCCGATGGTTGGCAGCAATACGCTGAGATGGGGCCTGTTTGGCCCACACAGCACGGAAGACCATATTATATGTACATACCTATGTATACCTATCTACTAAATTTCTATTATGTGGTTTTTCCTGTGTTTATGTAATTTTTCTTTTCTTTTTAATAGTTTACAATCTTTATGTAAGTAGGTATGTTTGTTCTATTCTGAATGGTCTGTCCTATGTGTGTGTCAAATAAATATATATTCTTTCTTCTTTCTTTAAAAATAAACCAGTGGTTTTAACTCTTTTCAATTCATCTTTATGTAGATATGGATAGGTATATGACGTTACTTTGCAAATTGCAATGCATTGCTTTAAGAGAGGTTTTGTTGTAGCTTCTTCTCCTTCATCGTGTGAACTTCGTAGACTAAATTTTTTTTGGCAATACATGGCTTCTGCAACAGCGTTATCTGTGGCAGTACTTATATTTCTGCGTGCATTGTTATTTTTTTTAAATATAGGGTTATAATTTAAATGTGATGTACTTACAATTTTATAATTTAAGTGTTATCTTACCTTTATCCCTCCGAGTTCAAGAATTTAGCAATGTAGCTTAACCTTGATAAAATCTATGTTCTAGTAAATTTGATGTAAATACTAAGACTAAAAGGCATTCATGAACAATCATTATGTATGATATTAATTTTTTTGAACATCAGTGGAGTCATCCGACTGACAATAGGTAAGTAATAATGAAGTTTCTTGTCTCTTCGCAGCCCAAACTTGGCACACGGGAATTATCGTGAGTCTGAACTAATGTATGCCTCATAATTACTAGCTATTGTTGGGTGATTACACGGATTTGGGATAAACATCGCGTGTACGGCGCCGGCGGTTGTTTCAGGGTAAATACGGCACCTAAGGGAATTTGGTATTTGAGTACTCAATCATCGATATTTTATAGGTTATTTGGTGCATAATGTTAGAGTTTTGGTATAGAGAAGAAACCATACACACATGCCATTAGCAAGACCAATTTATAGTAAGACTATCGAACTCAAAAAATGCTCGACTTTAAATGTCTCATTATCATCATCAAATGAGATCATATTTTTTTAAATTGTCTTACCAACATCCTCATTTACCTTAACTACTTAGGGATCGTCCATTAATTACGTGAGGTGTTCAGGGGTGGAGGGGGGGGGGGGAGGGGGGGTGGTCTAGGGAAATCTCGCCCATCATTTTTGAAAAATCTCATGTGAGATAAAGGGAGGGGGAAGGAGTCGAAATGAATCTCACGGCATCTCACCAGGGGCAAGGAGGGGGGGGGTAAAAAAATCGTCAAAAACGTCTCACGTAATTAATGCACGGCCCCTTATTCGCTGGGAAAAAGTTTTTATTAATATTTATGTATTCTTATTCTCGTGTCAATGACTCATTAATCTAAATTATATTGATCAGTAGCCACTTCTAGTCTAATCGATATAAATAATAATATTATTCGCCCACTGCACCACGGAGGACGTCAAATCTATGTATTTGTTTAGTATCACATTTCTTGTTTCCTATGTTACTCTGAACTCTCGACTCGGACTCAACGATTCTTTTAATCCACCATTTAACTAAATCCCGTCGTTTGGGTCCTCCGAGAAATAACATATATGCTGACATGAAAACCATAACCTCCATAGTCGGGCAAAATAATAGTCAAATTGCCAACATAAAAACAATTTTCCCAGCATTTTAGTAACCAAATTTGTAACTTAGTAAGTACTTATATTTCGTTCCATTTTCCGACTCTTTTATAACTTTATACTTACCTTTTAAAAAGAGTAAATACATAAGTTATTAGGACAAGTAGGCCTACTTAGACAAAAGAAGTGAGGCGTTTGAGATAAGCGTACCCGTCCCTCGACGCTACGTTCTTACGTACCGTGACATGTAGTGTGTGCAAAGCCTTATGTTTGTGTGCCAAACTTTGTACCGATGCCAAATAAAATAGATCTTATGTAATCTTCATAAAAGTTTATTGATCGTGCGAAGCGAGATCTCTAAGTCAACTTGGGCAAATCGGCGTTGTACATATGTATGTATGTTTGTTTTTCCGAGGATAACTTTCGAAGCGTTTATCTGATCATCGTGAAATTTTCGATGAGCTAAAAATTTGGGAGGATTGTTGAGATATCGGGGTTCAAGAGGGGTAAAAAAATGAAAATGACACTATTAGGTCAAGTAGCACGTTAAATGAAAGGTATTTATTAGTATATTTTGACCCCGTTTTTACTTTTAGTAAAGTTTTTGTAGTTTTTGAGTTATTAGCCATAATAAAAACTAAACTTTGACAAAATTCACAGGGTACACCAGTGACCCCACAATTCTGAAATTTAGTATGCGTGTAGCTTATATATCACAAATACAGGCAAAAGTCTGAAGTCTAGAATATCTGCAATTTGTACCCCAAAAAAGGGTAACCAATTAACATGAACTCCCGTTACCTGTAATTTGAATAAAAGTGTAGGTCAAATTCTGTGGTTTTTATTTCGTGGCACTATTTTGATAATCAAAGATTACGAATAATTTTTTTTTTTTGGTAGACTCGCGAGATTTCAGTTCGGGGCGAACCACTAGTGTGTAAAAGTTTGGTGTATGAGCTCGTACACTGACCCACACAATTTGTTTCATCTTGCACTTTACCTTCATCAAAATCATCACTTCTTCAGTTCGAGTTTGATCATCAATCAAACCACGCGTCTCATTATAATATCATTTAATTATCAATACTATATTAGTTCAAATGTACCTATCTCAAGTTTTACTATATTATAACTATCATCTCTTACCAGAGTGTGCGGACTGTACAGTTGGGTTTAAAATTTTTTTAATTACTAAGGTAAGCGGATACCGTAGACGTTTGTAATACTAAAGCAAAGATAGGCGTTGCCGACCCCTTAAAAATTTTTAAACGCGCATTGAAAGAACCCCATACTGTAGTCACTGGGGAAAACCTCGGCATTCTACAAGCAAAGTGTTCGCGGAAGGAAATTCTTCTGAAACCTCACGGTGCTACATGTAATATATCCAAATTTTTATGCAAGCAGGCGAGAAAAACCACGGGCACAAGGCTAAGTTTTATCTATGTATAACCGTGCTCAGAAATTAATGTATCAAATTATAATGATTGAAAATTGAAATTGTAATTAGGTACCCGAATAACGGTCATTGATCTCTCTTGGGAAAACAATGTTTGATCAATATAATGACTTTTCGAAATTCGATGTCTTTCATTGAAGAATCACTTTGTAAAAATCAGCAGTAGTTGGCCAGCTACATGCTATACTGGCGTAGGTTTGCTCGCTGCTCGAGAGAAGTGAAAGTCACACTCTTTAAGGCTTACTGCCAGCCCTTCTACTCGAGCAGCCTCTGGATACACCACACCCAACAGGCGGCCAGCTCTTTGCGAGTTCAGTATAATAACATCTTCAGGATGATGATGTGGCTGCCTCGCTTTTGCAGCGCATCTGGGATGTTCGCGGAGCTATCATGCCAGCGAATGCTGCGCGCGGCAGCGGCAACATCATCCTGCAGATGATAGCAGCTCGTGATGACTGTCCCATTCAATATAAGTGGATGCGGATTGTTATGAGCTCCTCTTAAATTAAAATTAAGTTAGGTAGGTAAATTATTTATGTAATTTAAAAGTCACATTTATATTTTGAAATGTTTTCTTATATTTCATATTTAATTGATAATTATTTTGTATTGTGCTGTTATTTTGTTTTTTATCACACTAATATAGTTTGTTTGTTTGTTATTCAATCACGTCGAAACGGCTGAACCGATTTCGATGAAATTTGTAATACGTAGATTATAACCTGGATCACCACATATTTTATCCCATAAATCAGTTCCCATGGGATAACAAGGGGGTGTCAAGTCAAGTTGCAACAGCGAGTTTAGCTTTAGTTCTAGGTGTAGTGTGTAGGTAACACATTTAGTAGTGTAACGCGTACGAAGTCGCGGGCAACAGCTAATATTTTATAATTTTTGATTTTAATTAATTAATGTATTGTGTGTTGTAATGTAATTATGGATTTAACCTGTAATAAAATAATAATAATATGCTGTGTAGGTACATACATTACATATTTTTTTTCTTTTGTTTCAGGTATGTGCCAATGGGAATATTGTCTGAAAAAGCTAGTAGGTAAAATAAACCCATAAAACGTTACGCATACTTTGAGTATCGGTTGTAACAACGATAAAACGGTACGTGATAAATCTCGTATCTATATTATTGATACTCAGATTGATCTATGTAACAAACATAATTTTGTATTTGGGTAGAAAGGTTCTTCAGTGGAGACCACGCACTGGAAGGTACGTCTAAAATTGCAGTGTTTATGTAGTAAATAAATAGAAGCTTTTATAATAATATATAATTTAGGCTAAGTTATTTACTATTCTGTAACTGTATTTTTCAAACTTTCGCGATCACTTCACATAATTACTGATTAAAACGGGTATTTATCGCGTATGTACCTTTTTTATTGTTATCCCGACGTTTCGGCTGTGTTGCAACAGTCGTGGTCACGGGTGGACGGGTACATATGTGATAAATACCCGTTTTAATCAATAATTATATTCTGTAACTATTTTATTGTTGAATTATTATTAAATTATTTATTATTATTATTTTTAAAGCGCAGTGTGGGACGGCCCCCACTAGATGTAAAGACGACCCGTGAAAGGTTGCTGGGAGCCGTTGGGTACAGGCCGCACAAGATCGGTCGCTCTGCAAATGTATAGTGGAGGCCTATGTTCAGCAGTGGACGGCCTGTGGATATAATAGCAGCTATTTACTCATCATCGCCCTTTCGGTTGAGGTCGAACCGTAAACGAACCTGGGCCCGTAGCCAAATTACATTCGCTACGAATCTATTCGATTTCTACATACATTTGCTGTCGCTATATCACGTGGTATTTCTATAGCATGTGTCAAACCCCATACATTTTCGGACTTATCGACTACCGTCATCGCTATTCGACTGTAACTTGGCTAAGCCCTCTGGCGTGGGCATGTGTCACTATTATCGTTATCTAAGCTGCCTGCACCACTGCACCAATCCATTTCTGACATTTCTCGTTTTGCACCTAAAGTTTCCAGTTTTTAAAGGATTATTAGATCCCAACACAACGGCATTTCGCATTGTTTTGCAAACGGTTTACATATCTGAAACAAACACGTGCGGAAAGTCGTCTTGTGTGTCAAGTACTACTTGTGTCGGTCCCCGGTCGTCGCTGGGATATTTGGGGACCTTTGAGGTACTAACCGAGTTGTGGTAAAGTAGCTGTTTCATCTGATTTAGATGTTTGTACAGGGTAGGCCAGAAATGGTTTTCCACTATTAATCAGTTTCCTGTGATTAACTGTTTCTTGAAGTTGTGTTGGGATTTAGAACTACACATACTATGTTTGTACACGACTAAACGGCTTGACCGATTTCGATGAAATTTGGTAAATAAATAGATTACGACCGGGATTGGGACGTAGACTAAATTTTACACGACTGCGCAGAAGTAGGGTATTGTTTTTATTGTTAAATCCACGCCACCACGCGTGCGAAACCGCGGTCGGGTCACGTAGATACTATATGCAGATTTATCATCCTAAAATTATTCCGGGACTACCATTGGTTCTAATGGGGCATTCTTATGTCCGTGTTGTTTTTTTGGTAGGACCAACCTACCTGGTAGTAAGTGTCGGATTATGGTGATATAAAATCTTTTGCTCTTAAGTTATCGAACCATATTATTCAGAACTGTTTAAAAGACCATGATCGCTTAAATGAGATACTTCTTTATTGCCCTAATAAAATCATACATAGGCGAACTTAATGCTAATTAGAGAGTAAGTAGTAGAGTTCCTTGTGAAGGGCTCAGCCTGGGAAAGTACTACCACCATATTTATTTTTGCCGCCAAGCAGCATTGCTGTGGTTTGGTTGGAAGGGTACGGTTCCCGATGAAATTACGGGCACATGAGGCTTTACACCTGTATGCCTCAAGTTGGACGCAGAGTAGTGCATTCTAGGGCAATAGTGTCTAGTGTGCGTGACCTACGAGGCAATACTTAACATAACATCAGGTGGGCCATACGCTTGTTCTATCTCCTGGTCCAATAAAAAGAAAAAAAATAACTTCTTTTCTCTAGCATTACCATTGAGACTGTAATTGAGATAAAGCAGGTTGCAGAAGATTATATAAATCTCAAATTGAATTAGTTCTCAAATCAAAGCTTAAGCTACTGTATTGGATTTATCTATACCATTTTCAGATATTATGGGCCACTTTGTAGACAAAAAGGTTATTCTTATATATATAGCTTCCGGGCGTTTATCGGATCAAACAAAAGGTCAACAAACTTTTTCAAACTAAAAGGCAGTCATAGGAATTCATATTATCCTTTTAGGGAGTTCTCGGCACCCGGATCTGTTAGTGAACTTCGAACTTGTCTTGAAACTTGGTTTTATTTACTATACGGGAGCCCTTATAGCACTCAACGTACCTATGGTAAGGTAGCTTGAAGTAAGTTCGTATAAGTTAAGATCAGCGTTGATATCGGCTTTTATAGTTTTTATATAATATATATGGTTTAATTTTAAGTAGGTATAAAATAAATCTGAGGGCTTAGCCAAGTTACAGTCGATTAGCGATGACGCTAGTCGATACGTCCTACATGCTATAGAAATACCACGTGATGTAGCGACAACAAATGTATGTAGAAATCGAATAGATTCGCAGCGAGTGTAATTTGGCTACAGGCCCTGGGCTTTTTGATAAAGTATGACTCTTGTACCTTGAGAGAAGGGTAGGCCTTTGGTGTGGGACGCCACGTGCGTCATCTCATCTGTCTGGTACATCAGTTAGGGACGGTGCGGCGGCAAATTCAGCCGAAGATCTCAAGCGGCGCAAATATGAAAGTCTCGAAGAGCTTACGTATTTGAGCTATTTGGGGTCGTGACCCCAGGTTCATGGGTACCGGGGCATATCGCGTTTTCAAAATCTTTCTGGGCGTCTGGTCGAAGCGACGCGTGATCCGAGAGCTGGCGTTTATCGGGGTCAACGCATAAGCATTGCAATTCAGCCAGTGTCCTGGGGACACTTCCACCTGGTGGTGAACTGGAGCAGTTGAGCTGTCTATAGATCGTTTGCAACGGTCTTTAGATGATTCAGCTGTTTCTCCTGTGTGTCTTATAAATAATTTTATTGTATTTCTGTTATTAAAGGCAAATAACGTACTCGTATGAATATGATTTAGTACAAGGACAAAAAGATTTAAGAACATTTTGTAAACCAAAGGACAGTCACGTAAAATGAATCTTTTGAGAAAAATATCTTGTTGCCCAATGTATTGATAAAGCAAAATATATGCTTTTTGCCTTTCACGATCGGCTCGAATTAATAAAGCCCTTTTTTTCTGTTTGTGCGTTCGTTGTATTACTGAATATTGCTTGCTTTTACTATGTCAGCTTCCGTGTTTTCCTTTACTATTCGCATTGAATATAAGGCACGTAATGCAAATAATGTATAGTGGGCATATGTATGTGACTTTGTGCTCCCACGACCTGCACAAAGGACGGTCTCAATAACGACGTGGCCAAGTTCTACTCAACATATTGCCTATTCACGAAATAAGTAGTCAGATCAGTATTCAATCAGATATTTCGCGAATACTCGCTATTATTCGTTATTCGGCATTACATGATTTTTTTGTTATTCGCCGAATACCGAAAGATAGCTAGTATTATTCGATATTCGGCAATAAACTCTAAAATAAACTTTTAATGAACAAAAAACAAAAAATAAGACTGAACTTCAAAATAATACAACTTTTTTTTCAAAATAAAACACACTTAGCATTAATTATTATCATTAACATAAAAGTTAGCCAAAAAATCAGTCATGTCATGTTGAAGTTAATTAGTTAGGCGTTTTCCCCTACAGCCTAAACGCTGGGTTATACAAAACGAGGTATTCCCCGTAAAATAAGTACAAGAAAAGTATTGCCAGCATTTTAAATGTAAAATCAGTGTATTATGGGACTGATTTCTTTAACTTCTTTGTTTTCTTTTCTCATAACCTTAGAATAATTTTAGATTATAGTAACAAATGATTATTGGTAAGATCAAGATTACTACAAGCGTGATATAAATTATTTTTTATATTCCTTTCATTATGTCGAATAACAATGGCGAGTTTTTCGATTATTCGCCATAGGGAATGGCGATTAATCGGTATTCGACTATTCGATATAACAACTATTCGCGGCATCTCTAGTTATTTGGTTCTCTACAAGATTTGCTTAGTTTGGGGCTGAATAGTGCTGTGTGAAATGCCCAACCTTATCTATTTATTTATTTTTTATTCACGGCGGAAATCGACCCTAGAAACCACTCACATGTGATTGAAGATCTAAGGTAAAATAACCTTAGATCTTCAATCTCATATTTCAAATTAAATAGAAACAAGCACTATCCTACCTCATCTCATAAAATTCTACGAACCCGCAAAAGTTCAATGCGGAAAGTTCAACGTTGATACATGAAAATTGGTGGCATTTTCCAATGTTGTTATAACTTGGCAAGTAGCGGAGTCTACCAACTGTGCGCCAACTCAAACAAGTCTGGTGTCGGAATAGAAGATATAATAGTTCTTAACGTAAGAAACTTTCACTCTGAGATTACAGGATCTATAACACTAAAAAAATGTTACTCGTTTTTAAAATATTGAGAGTTTCTTTCATCTCAACCAGTTTCTCACAAAACAGGTGTACTTCAGCATCAGCACCCTTAGTTATAAGTGATATTTGTAAACCTTTTGTCGAGAAAAATAAATAATTTATACTATCGATATTGATTTTAACTTTAATTTGACTTGCTCGTAGGCCAGTTATCTATTTCAAGAGTGCATTTACATGCATCCTAAGCTACATTAAATCTTCAAGGTGTCATGAATACTTAGGTATATTTTTTTTCCTAACTTGTACTGTCCCACTGCTGGGCAAAGGTCTCCCCCAACTCTTTCCACCCCTCTCGATCCCTGGCCAACTCTACCCAATCACTGTTGAAGACATCTAGGTCATCGCGCCAGCGTTTTCTCGGGCGACCGCGTCGTCTTTTGCCGTCTACGGGTATCCATCCTGTGATTTCCTTTGCCCATCTATCTTGTTCCATGCGGGTCACGTATAGGTATATACTTCAAATTATATATAGGTACGTATGGGTATATACTTCATAAGCTACATTATATTTAAGCAAATTATTTCACGTCCAAAAACTGTTTTCCTGTGATACAAATCTTATCGTATCATATTCTCAAACAAATTGGCAAACTACGGCTTAGAGCCGGCGTTTGTGCGAGCGTTAAATTAATCTCTTTCGACATTCACACGAACCTCTGCCGCCAATACAATTTCATCCTGGATGCAGGAACATGCTTCGTAATGAATAGAATATGCATTTCGGTGATCATTTCTCCAATTCCGACTACCTCTGTGGCGCAGTGGGCGAATAGCCGGCTGAGACGCACGTTTGTCGCATCAAGTCGCATGCCTGACTAGCTGTGGGCCAAAATTACCACGAACAAAAACGCCAAGGCGGCGCCGGCCCTGCAAAAGACCATGCCAAAGGTGGCGTGGCGAGCTGGACACCGAGAGGGACTGCCAAACAGGTGGCACAACTTATTAACCTGGCGGTTTTTACAGATGTTCTATTTGACCCGTGGTTTGCCCGATGTATGAACGGCCCAGGAATGGCCACAGCTGTGTGTAAAAGCCAAAAGCTTAACAAAAACGAAATATACAGAATAATTGCGACTGCGTCCCGTCTTCTCTGTATATTAAACGGTCTTTTCTGTCTGCCCTGCGCCTTAGAACTAGATGCAATTGGTTGAATTACACTCAAAGTGTTTATATACGAAATGAAAATTATCGCCTGAATGCCCCGGGAATACTTCTCGAGCAAACACTAGATAGCAAAAGTTGCAGACATGTGCAGGAAAGGAGCCTCGCCTTTATAGCAGTAATAAGTATTTAGTATACCTTTACAATATTGCAAACGATGGCTCGTTGCGAAGCTTGCTTAGTCGTTAAAGAACTCGTAAACAGGTTATAAAATTGCATCTTGCTTGAAATCTTATTGAAAACTTTGGTTCTCACTCATTTCAGTATAAAGTGCGGCAATGCCACACAGAGGGAAATTACTTTAAATATTAAAGACTAGCTGACCCGCCCCGGCTTCGCACGGATGTTTATCAAAATAATATAGCCTATAGCACTCAGGGATAATTGAGCTTTCTCTCAGTAAAATAATTATCGGACAGTTACTTCTGGAGATTACCCATTACATATAAACTTACAAATAAATATTATCACAGCCCACTCTCACCCCATTTTTATCTCATGGAAACTGATTTATGAGAAAAAAAGTACTGTAATAGAAAGTACTTCTGCAAAGTTTGTGCCCAATCCGTTAAATAGTTGTGAAGGGTAACAAAGACCAAAATAATTTTCGTATAGAAACTTTGATACCCCATTTTTATCCCATGGGAGCTGATTTATGGAATAAATCGTAGCCTATGTGGTGATCCAAGTTATAATATACGTATATGCTAAATTTCATCGAAATCGGTTCAGCCGTTACGGCGTGATTGAGCAACAAACAAACAAACCTATTCATACATATATAGTATTTCGCAAGAATTCCGGTATGTTTCCGCCGTTGAGGTCTTCAAATAAATAAAATAAAAGCCTCTTCGTCTTCCAAATATGCACTACCTCTAGTAACTGTTTGTCCGCATTACACAAAGGTTAACTGGAAGGGAATGCTATCTAGCATTAAGTTCGCCTATGTACAGATTATTTTTATTTTGTGCAATAAAGAATTTTTCATTCATTCATTCATTCAAACATCCAAACTTTCGCATTTATAATATTAGTGTGATAGCAAATTTTGCTTAATGGACATTTTATTTAATTTTTAAAGTAATAGGTACCTATACTGCATTCTAACTTAATTTTTCCTGCTGAGTCTTTTTATAGTCACTATGTACTTACATAGCAACATACATACTTATATAATGTTGCTATCGTATATACCTAATGATTTTAGTCAACTAAGTCTGTTGCCACTTAGCTCCACGTTACAAATGTATCGGAGGCGGAAAACCATGGCCAGATTGAGTTAGGCCGGCGTGAGTGTTCAACCACCCTGTGTGCCTTTACCAACACGCTGTATAGTGGACGATATACACCAACGGGAATCTAATCTGGGAATGAATTGGAATAACTTAGATGGGAGTGGGAATAGTGATTGTATAACGAAAGCCTGATGAATCTCGCTACGTTCATGCCAACTTCGTTACTGGATCCAAAATTATTCACCAAAAATAACAAAGAGCAAAATTGCTGCCTAGTTTCTCCTCCGGATTGTGGTTAATACTGATAATAATTACTTTATTATGCGCACCGCCAAGGAGTGGAACGCCTTGCCTGAGTCTGTGTTTCCTGATAACTACAACCTAGGGATCTTCAAGTCACGAGTGAATAGGTTTCTTCTAGGCAAGCGTGTACCATCGTAGACTGCATCATCGCTTACCACCAGGCGAGATAGTGGTCAAACGCTAGCCTATTTATTATTATCAGCCATTCGTGTCCCACTGCTGGGCAAAGGCCTCCCCCCCATTCTTTCCAGACTTTCCAGACCTCTGGCTAGCCTATAATTTATAAAAATAAAAACAAGATTTATTGTTAATGGTTCTAAAACCTAATAAATACCTATAATCATTAATATTATAAGTACTTCTTAAACGATTCACTGACAATTCAGATTAACGTACTTAAGGTGGTTCGATTCGTATACAGGTTCAGTGGCGATTATTGTTGCAAAATAAATAAAATATGATACTTTCAATCACACTATCACACTAATATTATAAATGCGAAAGTTTGTATGTTTGTTTATTTATTTGTTTGTTACTCATCCACGTCGTAACGGCTTAACCGATTTCGATGAAATTTGGTATGTACGTAGATAATAGCCTGGATTAACATAAAGGTTGCTTTTTATCCCATAAATCAGGTCCCATGGGATAAAAATGGGGTGTCAACAACGCGTGTGAAGCCGCGGGCGGAAGCTAGTTATCAATATAGCATTAAGTTCGCCTACGTATTATTTTATTAGTGCTATGAAAAAAATCCAATCATAACTTATTTAATCTAAATATTAAAAAATTAAGTAAGTATTCATCATTTTCACTTACTTGAAATGTCATAAAAATGTGTTTTTCGAATTATTACGTGTATCTTTTTTTTTATACCACTAAGGTGGCATACAAGCATACGGCCCACCTGATGGTAAGCGGTTACCGTAGCCTATGGACGTTTGTAACACCAAAGGTATTACTCGCGCGTTGCCGACCCCTTAAAATTTTCAAAACGCCCTTTTTGAAGAACCCCATACTGTAGTCCCTAGGGAAAACCTCGGCAGGGAGACCATTCCACAAGCAAAGTGTTCGCGGGAGGAAATTCCTCTGGAACCTCACGGTACGCGACCAGATCTTTTATGAAAGTGTGCAAATTTATTGATTTTGCGACAATAATAAGACGCAATTAATTTGATAAGCATATGTTTAGACATTTCTGCTGTTCTGTCTAGTGAATCGTCACCGAACGTTTGTATAGCAATCGAACCACCTAAATAGTCATTATTTAATCAATGTAACTTATACCACAATATGAAGCAGAGTGAAGTTTGCAGAACCGCTATTGTTGTGACACGCACACTTTTGAAACTCTCCTGCCAATCTCTTAGCTAATCACCATCCGGTCCGCACAAGCACAGGTCCCACAAGCAAAGTGTTCGCGGGAGGAAATTCCTCTGGAACCTCACGGTACGCGACCAGATCTTTTATGAAAGTGTGCAAATTTATTGATTTTGCGACAATAATAAGACGCAATTAATTTGATAAGCATATGTTTAGACATTTCTGCTGTTCTGTCTAGTGAATCGTCACCGAACGTTTATATAGCCATCGAACCACCTAAATAGTCATTATTTAATCAATGTAACTTATACTACAATATGAAGCAGAGTGAAGTTTGCAGAACCGCTATTTTGTGCCACGCACACATTTGCAACTGCCGATCCCTCAGCTAATCACCATCAGGTCCGCACAAGCAAAGGTCGTCGATGTCGCGTTAAATGATACATACCGGATTATAACAGGATGTCTGAAGCCAATCCCTCTAAACCTGGAAGTTGGCAGGCACCCTTTGGCAGGCATAACACTCCCTGGAGTGCGACGAGATGTGGCTTGTTCTATTGAAAAGCACAATCAAGAGCATGATTATCGACATCCCTTACCATAACATCCCACAAGGCGGCCTTAAAAGTCGAAAGAGCTTTCAACGCTTCACAAGGATCACGAGCGATGACCCGGCTGCTACTAGACGCACACTGTAAATAAAAAGAAATTCCCCACCACCTGATTTTACCACCCCTCAGGAACAGTTACCACCCGGGCATGATCTGCCGTGGCCAGTCTGGAAGTCCTTGAACAGGCTCCACACCCAGGATTCAGAGACCCTAACTTAAAGCAGTGTGACTGTGGTGATCCCGCGCAGTCAATGCAGCACTTGCTAATGTGCCCTTTGTGTCCGAACACCTGCACGATGGAGGACCTAGTGACCGCCTCACCTAATGTTATTGCTGTGGCCAAGCACCTGTCCAACGTACTATAAATTGAAACGTAGAACTCTTGACACGCTAAGAAGAAACTAATCACCGCATGAAGCACATTAAGATTCAGTTATCAAAATCGAGGCATCCATATTATCTATTCGTCTGTATACCACTAATACTAAGTTTGAACTATGATCGATTTCTACTACAATAAAAAGTAGATAACCTCTCTAATAGTTGACGACCTCCGTGGTGCAGTGGGCGAATAGCCGGCTGAGACGCGGGAGGTAGCTGGTTCGATTCCCGCCACGGAACAAATGTTTGCATGATCTACAGATATTTGTTTGTCTGGGCGTTTTTCTATATATTATAAGTATGTATTAAAAAAAATAAGTATATAAGTATTCTATCAGTTATCTAGTTCCCATAGTACAAGCTCTGCTTAGTTTGGGGTTAAATAGCGCAGTGTGAAATGTCCAGCAATATTAAAAAATATTATAAAAAAAATAGTCAGTATTCAAATAAAGTAGCAAAGTTGCAATCTCCCCAGTTAAACCTCGGTTGTCGACTGACAGACTCCTTCCATTATAACCATCTTCTATTTCACGGGCTACCGATTCACAGATTTTAATTCTAGATCTGAAGTATTCAAATAAGATTTATCTGTAACGAGCAAACTATAGACCGTGTACGGTATGAACAGAGCACACAACGTAATAACAGGGTTAGGCTCGCTGACTTCTATTTCTGTATTTTTAAATGTATTTTCTTGTGTGCAATAAAGAATGGAATAGACACTTTTCAAAAAAGTTTTAAGTGGAATCGGCTCATATGAAATAATTTTTTAGGGTTCCGTATCCAAAGGGTAAAACGGGACACTATTTAACTAAGACTCCGCTGTCTGTCTGTCCGTCTGTCACCAGGCTGTATCTTATGAACCGTGATAGTTAGACAGTTGAAATTTTCACAGATGCTGTATTTCTGTTACCGCTATAACAACAAATACTAAAAACAGAATAAAATAAATATTTAAAGGGGCTCCCATACAACAAAAGTGAAATTTTCAATTTTTTTTTCTCGGTCTTAATAATTACAGATACGGAACCCTTCGTGCGCGAATCCGACTCGCACTTGGCAGGTTTTTTTATTTATTATTGATGATAACCAAGCGCTTGACCACCACCTCACCCGATGGAAAGTGACGGCGTGATAGAAGATGGAGCACGTTTACCCAGAAAGAACCCATTCACTCTGGACTTGAAGACTCCGAGATTATCCAGTATAATTCGGAAAAACATACGCCGGAAGTGAGTTCCACTTCTCACTTATCCTAACAAGAAAATTTGAAGCAAATCGTTTGGTATGACAAGGTGGTATGCTGACCAGGTATGGGTGGTACTTCTCGGTACGTCTGCTTGTCCGGTGGTGGAAGGGGGAAGGAAGGGATTATCATAATCATCATTTATGCCATTAACCATCATCTTCATTGTCAGCGACACAATTGTGGAAATTGCTGGAAATGAAGTCTCCTTTATTTCCAATAGTGGGTATAGTGCAACATCGAGCAACGCTGAGGCGTATCTATTATAAGTAGTACTCGGTGATACTTACGCACCTGTACCTTAGGAACATTAGAAACCGATTTCCATCAAGCAACCTTTTAGTTTTATCTATAGTTCGCGCTCTTCGCTACGCTCACATTTGCACGGACTCTTTGTCTAGATTCCCTCGCTAAACGCCCGCGCTCTAGTTTGCTCAAGCGTAATCTTGTGTTTGGGATTTTTTCTCATATTTCCATGCTCTCTTCAGATGCTCATTACTCCGAGGGTGTATCGTTAGCGCAGGTTGGCAGCTCGCCAGACGGTCGCAGGTTCGATGCCCGCTTGGTATTATATTACAGCTTAATGATTTACGTACGTTTTTCAAGCATGCGAAGTTGAAGGTGAGAAGAAGCATTTCAAATTCTTCAACTAAAAATTTAGGAGCATATTTTTATTCCGATTATTTAAATTGAAGAAAGCTCTTTAAAAAAATGGTTTTCGGTGATAATTTTACTAAACCTGTTAATGCCCCTTCATTAACAGGTTGAAGTTATACTCAATATTTTTCTTGGACCCTAATAATGCGACTTTGTTTGTCCGTCCGTCGCTGTCACATCTGATTATCTTAACAACCACTGAAGCTATCGACCTGAAAATAATAGTTATACTAAATATTGATCTACCTCTATTGCAAGTAAAATAATTCAAAAATATTTTCATTTTGATTGCCAAAATGGTGGGGATAAAATGTCAAAGAGTTACTAGGTACATACCATTTAAAAGAGCTTAATTTACACTCTACATAATTTTTATGTTGTTTTGGAGTTATGATGAAAAATGACTATAAATATGTCTGTTTTTGGAAATATTGAATACTAGCTGCCGCCCGCGGCTTTGCACGCGTGGTTTCTCAATAAAATGTAGCCTATGTTTCAATCCAGGTTATAATGTATCTATATAGGATGTTTGATAATATACGCACAAAAATGAAAAGGTCATTTTGATGAACATAACGATTAAATTTGTGAAATGTTTACCATAGAAATGTGAAATTTATTTTGGCATGTAAAAACAAACACTAAACTAACTTAAACTTATGTTGTGGTATTGCATAATGCTTGCCATCTAACCACAGATACTGTATTGGTGACGTATCGAGATATCTCTTGTTGTCTCTTTCTAATCCGGGGCAGCCATTTCCGAAAGAGATATCAAATCGGCCTTTAGTTTTGAATGTTGATTACAAGAGTGGGCAGTAAGTTTTATATCGAATTAATCACCTAAACTTAGTGGATTTTCTTTAAAATTTGACAATATAACTAGTAGTTTTTTTTTCAATAAGTCTTTTTTATGTTTTGAGAAACCATCACTTGAATATGGTCGGTATATTACCCAGTATACTAAGTTTCATCGAAGTCGCTTCAGCCGTTACGCCGTTGAATCATAAGCATAACAAACAAACAAATAAATAAACAAACGCACTTTCGCATTTACATATGAAGTAGTATGATGTGTGTGTGTTTGTTAATTAATGTCATAGTTGCAAATGATTTATCATAATTTTAAGAAAAATGCTTTTAACCCTAGATGGCACTATGGGGAACTAATAAAAATTAAAATGCTTTGAATCCTTTAATCACAGAAAAGTATATCATTTTGTATGACAGGTAAAAAGATTATTTTTAGACCAGAAACCAAAAGTAGCTCGCCAGGAATAGGCCCTGTGGCTGCGTTGGTTCCCGTTGGAACCACGCCAAGGTTTGCGGCTGGTAATCACTTAATACTTGACGTGAAATGTTATACTGTGGTTCTTAAGTGCCCAAGACGTTTGGGGTCACTTACGCTAAAGGTTAATTAATAGAGCAACGTATTTGTGTTACCAATAGCTTTTGGTAACTGAAACCGATTGACGTTTTGGTCGCTCCACAGTTATTTATAAACGCGGTTTAATCCTGATATTGTATAGTTTGGCTCTGTGGTTTGGCCGACTAAGTCTTTAAGTCTTTTTGGGTCAAGAGCCCAATTCCCGTAATGAAGTCTAGTGAAATTCAAGTTTTAATCGAATCTTTATAATTATCAATGCTGTTTTATAGATATTCATAGCCTATAGATTTGTAGAGTGACCGATCTTGTACAGCCTGCACCCAACGGCTCCCAGCAACCTTTACCAGGTCGTCTTTCCATCAAGTCTAGGCCGTCCTGCGCTGCGCTTTCCAGTGCGTGGTCTCCACTCGTGAACCTTTCTGCCCCAACGGCTCTCAATTCTTCGAGCTATGTGCCCCACTTAACCCCGACGCATAAAGATGGATGTTATTCGTTAGACACCTATGTCTGCCTTCTGTCTGTGATACTTTCCTAACGAATGGACCGATTAGAACGCGGTTTTATTAATAGAAAGCTAGTTTAACTGGGGTGGTTCTTAGCTATGTGTGATGAAGATCAGATCAGCTGATCCGAAGACTGTCAGCACTTTTCCTTTTTGGTAAAGGGATCTCAGTTGTTATATGGATTTATTTTTTACTTTTTACGTTTTATATCCACCACTTACGTTTTTTTTGTAATTTAAAAAAATAATGTGAATATTATCAGTTATGATATGAGTCTGTGTATCTACTGAAAATAGCTTCAACATGATTCACCTATCTACAGCTTTAGATATGTTTCATTAGCAACTTTGTAACCAGATCGTATTGCGTTCATCTGTTAATCGTAAACTGGACATACATTTTAGATGAAATTTCAGCAATTTATACTAGTTTTATGCTTAGTCATGTAAATAATTGTATATTATTTCTGTTACATATGTACATAATAGAAAAAAATAGATAGATAGATAATTATTTATTGTTACACCAAATTACAATAACTTAACCTAAAAATTACAAGTAGGTACATTATTATAAAAACGGGATTTATCACGTACCGTTTTATCGGTGTTTCGACCTACAATGTTTCGGTTCAATTCGTGAACCTTTATCAGGGTTCATGTTTGAAATAAATCACGAACATTTCTAAGTAAAAGAGTAAGTAGGTACATTAACTAGGGTTGGGAACCATTATTTTAGGTTGTTGCATTAATCTGTGTTAGAAGAGTCCCCTCTTGTAGGTATGTGGTTATTATTACACATTTACTTCTCGGACAAAAAATGAGATAAATGTCTGAATGAAAATCCTTAAAAACCTTACAAGCTAAATACAACAAATATTAAATCTTGCACACAACCTTTTATCGAACCAATCGAAACTAAAATGGAATAGAAACACCCAAAGCGACCATTTCAATTTAAATCCCCAAAGTTACCCTTTTCTAATTCGTGTATTTCTCTTGAATCCCGGTCCCAAACGGAAAGTGTCTCATTTACACGTCCTAATTTATTCCTCTACACACTCGTTCCAAACATGTCTAAGACAATTTAAAGTTAAAAGTAAATAAATTAGTTACATTTAGCTTGCCGGTGCTAGTGACAAATTGTGTGCAGTTTAAGTTTTTCCCGCGGGCAACACAAGTTTAAACGAGTCTGGAGTGTTGCCAGCTAATTACCCGGCTTTGTCTAGCTGCGGCAAAATTCCTTATTTCGGGGTTTTTTGGATAAATTGAGCGCAAACAGCTTAGGGATTGTAAAGATGGGTAAATTACGGAAAATCTTTTATCTATTTGATGGTTGAAAGTTAGTCCTGAAGTTTGAATCGCTAATTACTATGTATTTATTTAAAACTCGCCGCTGTACCGTACCTATGTGCCCGTACGTACAACTAGAGATGTAAAAGTAACGAAAAAAAGCATAGGTACCCGTATGTATTCGTTACTATAACAATTAGTGCTCGTTACTATCGTATCGTTACGTGACTCGTTACTTCTGATACCTCATATCATGCTATGATATGTTAGAGCACAGAATCGAGTCGTATTGCGTATGCGTACAATATGAAGTCACGGCGTCGCAACATTCGTAATTTGTAGAAAACTTACTTTTATAAATAAAAAGTAAAAACTATTTTTTTAAAAGGAAACTTTCATAAACACAAAGTGATTTATTTTAACAATTATTACAAATCAATTAACTACCTTTCTATTTTAATTAAACACCACGTTATCACTAAAACACGTAAACAAGTAACCACGTAAGCATTTAAACACGTAAAACACGTCCGCACAGCACAAAGTTTCGAATAAGAATAAGCGCGCGCGTTTTTTTTAGCGCAAGGGCACCACTTAGGTACGAGCCTCGGCTTAGGCAGTTGCCAGGGTGGGGATAGGAGAGAAACGCCCGGGTACATGTCTGTACCTCGTATAGGGGGCGACTGAACGGACTCGTCGACCTCGCCGGCGAGGTCGGTGTATCTGTGAAGTGTTTGCTCTGTCTGATGTAGGTGAAATGAGTGCGCGCGGTCTGTGCAGCGCCTTATATATTCAGTCGGTCTCGGTCACTGTTATCAGCACTGGAGTTGTCCAACAATACTTATACCAAACTGCGTAAGGTGCATTTTTTCCACTTTTCCGTATTTTGAACCAGACTTGTGTTTAAGTTTTTTAAATTTAATTTGATTTAATAGGTAAAGTGTAGAACTACAAGTGAGCTGCTGACGGAATGTACTTTTGCAATGGATTTATTTTGAAAATTTTAACCGTGAGCTGATGTTATATCACAATAACATCGCAATTCATTAGCGTCGATTATAAAACAAAACTGAAACAGTGTGGGTAGTCATACTACGAAAAATGCGAGTAATGAAATGCATTCGTGTGTAACGTTTCGTTACTCGGCGCACCCGTTACTCAGTACCGAATAGGTACATACGGTTTCCTACAGCTCTAACTACAACGAACACCACAATTTGTTCGATATCTTTGGTGCATCATCGGTCAACACAGCTAAAAAACTCCTGTTTTCAAAATCAATAGTTTGTTTTGGTAGAACGTAGGTAAGTGTATTATGTTTTTTTTTAATGTTATGTAGGTTTCATTTCAAACTATTTTTGCATGCTGTGCCTACTTCTAGAAGGACGTACACCGTCTTTGGTAAATTTATATTTTTTTCCCTTGTGTTGTTTCGTGTAACGTCCTGTTCAGTAGGCCAAATAATAATAATAAAAAAAGATAAATAAGCTCAATTTATATTTCGATCTAATCTCAATACCCTGTTAATACAACATTGGACTTAGCAAAAGAAAGGTGATGCTGTCTTCAGTGCCAAGTTCCTGACCCAGGATTTTAGATATACTTAATCCATCAATAAATATAACTTCAGCTAAATTCGATGTTGAATGTTTGTAAACAACCGTCCATATTTAACCTAAAAATCACTTGGTTCGTACTGATTTTGAAACAAATTTGCATTTGTTGACGATTTGCGACGACCGTCATTATAAATTGATATCAGTTCTGACAAAAAGCCTATGTTAAGCCTCGGTTGCACAATCCCTAAACGCATTTAGCGACTAAACATGTTCAAATTTGACGTATTTGTATGATTTTACAAACATCTAAATCATATTTACCCACTAATGGCGACTTACGCAACGATGCCTAAACGTATTGAGTGGCTAAATTGAACTTTGACTGATAAAACTGAACTTTGACGAAATTCGCAGGGCTCTACAATGCAGAAATTTGGTATGCGTGTAGCTTAAGTGTCACAAATATAGGCAAAAGTCTGAAATCTAGAATAACTGCGAATTGTACCCCAAAAAACAACTAATTTACTCCCGTTACCTGTAATTTGAATCAAACTGTAGGTCAAGTAATTTGGTTAATTATTTTGGGGCACTGTTTTGATAATCAAAGATTACGAATAATATTTTTTTTTTGTATTTATGGGAGACTCGCGAGATCTCAGTTCGGAGCGAACCACTAGTTATTTTATAGAACAATACGGGTTTATTGCAAGTTTTGGATGTGAATTTAGAATTACCTATTTTATAACGAAAAATTTTAAGATGATGTGTTTTTATACTTTTACATCTTATATCCTAAATTTTGACTTAGGTAATAATATAATATTTTTTACAAAGTACATTATGCAATATTACTGATAAAACATAGGATCATATGACGGTATCTGAGGTAGTATTGATCCTATAAATTATATTGTGTATTCCCGGAAGGGTGCTTCATAAGTCCGGGACTCAGCTGGACTTGGCAAAAAATAGGGTCTTTGAGGGTAGGGTCAGTAAGTGGATTTGTAGATCCGCGGAGAAATAATGTGAGTGAGCTTGTTTAGTGCTAAATAAACTGTTTCTTTGGTCTTTTATCTATACTCTATTCTCTTTAACGTCAGTCGTCGTTCCGTCGCATTACGATCTCATGAGGATGCTTAATTTTTCAGTTACCTACCACAAACGTATAAATGAATAAATATTATTTATTAAATGTACTTTAAGAGCAAGATATAATAATAAAGAAATAAATATTGCTGGACTTTTCACACAGCGCTATCTAGCCCCAAACTAAGCAGAGCTTGTACTATGATAACCAGATAACTGATAGAATACTTATATACATTTTTTTTGTAAGTACATACTTATAATATATAAAGAAACAACCAGACCTGGAACAAATATCTATAAATCATGCAAACATTTGTTCCGCGGCGGGAATCGAACCCGGTACCTCCTGCGTCTCAGCCGGGTATTCGCCCACTGCACCGCACCACGGAGGTCGTCAACATATAATAATACGTATAATAGGGTGTGAAACATAAATGTATAATGGGTGGTCTTATCGTTAAAGAAAGCGATCTCTTCCAGGTGACCTTTGGATGGATTTGATTTGTTGTGAACATTGATGGGCATCGCTATTACAGACACGTGTTTATTAGTAATTTTATCTCGAAGAACAGACGGCCGTTGGGGCAGAAAAGATGCCATTAGATGGAAAACCACCTAATCAAAATTGCTGGGGGTCGTGTGCAGGCCGCACAAGATCAAAATGTATGGAGAATACCTGTTCAGCAGTGGACGTAAGAGTAGTAGAGTTTTTTGTGAAAGGGTTCGCCCGGGGAAGTACTACCATCATACCTAGTTCTGCCGCCAAGCAGCATTACTGTGTTTCAGTTTGAAGAATATAGTTTTTTTTTTATAAATTATAGGCAAGCGTTTGACCACTATCTCGCCTGATGGTAAGCGATGATGCAGTCTACGATTGTACACGCTTGCCTAGAAGAAACCTAGACTCGCGACTTGAATATCCCTAGGTTGTAGTTATCAGGAAACACAGACTCAGGCAAGGCATTCCACTCCTTGGCGGTGCGCATAATAAAGGTGGAAGAGTACCGCTTTGTGCGTATGGGAGGTATGTCTACCATGTAGCGGTGGCGCATAGCAGTGCGTCTGGTTGTCCGATGATAGAATGGGGATGGTGGGATCAGGTTGAAAAGCTCCGCAGCACACTAAAGTTAGTAAATCGTTTAACGGGCAAGGTGTACGCTTTTATAACAAACTCCCAAGGGATATACAGAAATTGACAATTAACAAATTTAAAAACGTAATTAAACAAAATTTTTATAAAAGAGCCTACTATAAAATATCGGATTATTTAGTTAGATGATAGCGAAGCTTGGGATAGAAATTGCTCCAACTCGTTCAAAATGTTACAATTTAGACGTAATTTATTTTCTGTATTATGTATTGTAAAAGGATCATTAAAAAAAAACAACGTGTGAACTGTGAGAACAGTACTCCAGACATGATCGGACTTGTGCTTGGTATAAGTTGAGCAACTGTCCCGGTGTGAAGTATTGCCTCACCTTTGCAAGTATTCCAAGCTTCTTAGCGGCCAGCTGGGCTTTCGACTCAATGTATGAGCCGAAATTGAAAGCCGGTGTTAATGTGATACCAAGAACCTCGAGGTGGTTAGAAATCGGCACGGGTACATTACGGAAAGTAGGAGCCAGATGTAATGGGCTCCGTTTCGCGGAAAACAAACACGCCTGGGTTTTATTTGCATTAAACTTAACCAAGTTGGCATCGCCCCAGTCGGAGATCGCCTTCAAGGATAAGTTTAAGCGTTCAACCATGGCCTCCTTGAGTGACTAAATCTGCGCCCCACTGGTTTGTGCAGTAGATGTGTAACTCTCCACAACTGTGCTGTCGTCATTAATCATTAATATGCAGCAGGAAGAGAGTTGCAGAGAGTACCGACCCTTGAGGGACTCCGGCGTTAATCGCCAATTGATCGGACGAGCAGCCATCAACGACGACTCATATCGATCGGTCTCTCAAGAAGTCCGAGATCCAAACACAAATACCAGTGGGTAGACCGAAAGATGGCAGCTTACTTATAAGGCTATCATGCCAGACCCTGTCAAAGGCCTTTGAGATGTCGAGAGAAACAGCAAGCGCTTCTCCGTTTTTCTCTAGTTACCGGTGAAATTATAGGCACATGAGGCTTTACACCTGTATGCCTAAGTTAATGGACGCAGGGCAGTGCATCGTAGGGCACATTTCTAACGTGCGTAACCTACGAGGCAATTCACTGTTTAGGCGATGGTTACTACTTAACATCAGGTGGGCCATAAGCTTGTTCCATGTAGTATAAAAAATAAAGTGCTATGGCTCATTTGATGGTGATAATTTTTAACTTTTACTACGAGAAGACGGTCTTTGAAAAATACATACTAATCATACTAATATTATAAATGCGAAAGTTTGGATGTCTGTTTGTTTATTTATTTGTTTGTTTGTTATTCAATCACGTCGTAACGGCTGAACCGGTGTCGATGAAATTTAGTATGTACGTAGATTATAACCTGGATTAACATAGGCTAATTTTTATCCCATGGGACAAAAATGGGGTGTCAAGTCAAGTTGCAACAGCGAGTTTAGTTTTATTTCTAGGTTACCAACACAATTAGTAGTGTACGAAGTCGCGGACGATAGCTAGTATGATAATAAAATAATCGTAATTTCCACGTTTTCCCGCGCCTGTTATTTCTAGTTCATTCTACCACCCTACGTTTAATCCCGGAACGCATTAATGAAAACGTAACAGCCAGCCGTTGGACGGGCATTGCACGAAAGCCTTTTCACCTTTCACGGCTTACAGTCTCGCACTTGGCTGCTTTTGTTATTTTACTGAAGTCGTTATTTTATTTGTACTAAAAACGGGATATTTACCATGATTTGTGAGTTCTTGAGTATCCCGATATTTCGACGCAGTTGCATGCGCCATGATCACGGGTAAACTGAAGTCTTTGCGAGTGGATAGTTATTGGCAGATATAACGATCTACCCTCTTTCTTAGTCTCTTGCTAGGAACGAATTCAGTAATACTATCACTACTACCGGTTTCATTCTCGATCATAACTCTATTCCGACACACAACACTCACGGTATCAGGGCGCGTTATTGACACTACACTTCTTCGGTTCTTACACATTCTCACCACAGGATTCCAGGCTCCAGATAGTTGAAAACCATCTTCACGATTGAAATTCTTGTGTTTGGTAATCTCAATTGCCTCTTGAACCAGTCTTGGGATGTAATGTCGCTCAGTTGAGATTACTTGTGGGTTGTGTAGCTCGATCCAGTGGTTTGAGCCTGAGTCCAGCAGATGTTCCGCTATGGCAGACTTTTGTCTGTCAACATTCTTCACCGCCCTGATATGTTCCTTCACCCGACAAGCTATTGTGCGTTTGGTTTGACCAATATAAGAACTCCCACAGCTACAGTCTATCTTATACACTCCTGGTTTTTCTAGTGGAAAGCAATCTTTTGGTGAGCGCAGGTAGTGTGTAATTTTCTTTAAAGGAGTAAAGATGGTCTTCAGTGAAAATTTTTGTAGAATGTTTGCGATTTTATCTGTTACTCCTTTAATATATGGTAGAAAAGCAGGTTTTCGTTCCACCCTGCAACTGTGGGGTTTAGGTCTTGGTCGAAATGGTAAGGACCGCAATTTATATCCATTCCTAACCAGAACACGGCTGAAGTGTAGTGTTTGGAAGGAAACACGGCTGAAGTGGAACTCCTTTTAGCACACCTTAACGACGCACATAGTAAAATTAGGTTTACGTACGAGAAAGAATGTGATCGTCGTTTGGCATTCTTGGACGTTTTGGTTCAGGTTCGAGATAATGGTAGTTTGGGCCATTCAGTTTACAGAAAACCTACACATACGGACCGATACCTACATGCTGATTCACACCATCACCCTCGACATCTTAATTCGGTGGTAACATCACTTACCAATCGTGCATTCGACCTGTGCGATGAGGACCACATTCAGGGTGAATTGGCACATGTCCGTAATGTTCTGGTTAGGAATGGATATAAATTGCGGTCCTTACCATTTCGACCAAGACCTAAACCCCACAGTTGCAGGGTGGAACGAAAACCTGCTTTTCTACCATATATTAAAGGAGTAACAGATAAAATCGCAAACATTCTACAAAAATTTTCACTGAAGACCATCTTTACTCCTTTAAAGAAAATTACACACTACCTGCGCTCACCAAAAGATTGCTTTCCACTAGAAAAACCAGGAGTGTATAAGATAGACTGTAGCTGTGGGAGTTCTTATATTGGTCAAACCAAACGCACAATAGCTTGTCGGGTGAAGGAACATATCAGGGCGGTGAAGAATGTTGACAGACAAAAGTCTGCCATAGCGGAACATCTGCTGGACTCAGGCTCAAACCACTGGATCGAGCTACACAACCCACAAGTAATCTCAACTGAGCGACATTACATCCCAAGACTGGTTCAAGAGGCAATTGAGATTACCAAACACAAGAATTTCAATCGTGAAGATGGTTTTCAACTATCTGGAGCCTGGAATCCTGTGGTGAGAATGTGTAAGAACCGAAGAAGTGTAGTGTCAATAACGCGCCCTGATACCGTGAGTGTTGTGTGTCGGAATAGAGTTATGATCGAGAATGAAACCGGTAGTAGTGATAGTATTACTGAATTCGTTCCTAGCAAGAGACTAAGAAAGAGGGTAGATCGTTATATCTGCCAATAACTATCCACTCGCAAAGACTTCAGTTTACCCGTGATCATGGCGCATGCAACTGCGTCGAAATATCGGGATACTCAAGAACTCACAAATCATGGTAAATATCCCGTTTTTAGTACAAATAGTGTTAATAACCATGATAGTTTCAAAAGTTATGTCGTTATTTTACTAAGGGCTGTCTAATAGACATAGACATAGACAATAATTTATTTGCTAAATAGCACACATAATACATTTACAAAAGATGATTTAAAATGTAAAAGATGAAAACATGTAAGACATAAACAAACAATAGGTATAATAAATAATTATTTTTAAATATGAGGTAGGTATGTTGTGTTTTATAGCAGCAAAAGGGCCTCGACTCAGCATTATGTCAACTGGGTTAGTAGCTGACGCTGTTATTCTGCCGAGACCGCTTAATCACCCACTAGACCCTGTGAGAGCAAAATTATAATTGTGTGATGTCAATGACGAAATATGTGATGTCAATGATGAAATTATGTGATGTGTATGATAAATAAAAATATAATAATGCCAGGTGAATTAATTATAAAAATTACATACCTAAATAAATAAAATAAAAGTATTAAAATAAAAATTAAATTATTAGAATTGGATTAGAATTATAAAAAAATAGCCTAAGACTAGCAGGTAAAGGGGGCGTTCGCACCAGGCAACCCAGTTTTCTGCCTATCTATCACCACTCGTTTGAAATGTTTTTTAAACGTGTCTTGGGACTTCAAGGATTTCTAATCGTTTACGTTATCGCGACCATGATCAGCATTATTATCTTCATACAGCCAGAGGACTTCCACTGCTGACCGTAGGCCTCCCCCATAAATTTACATAGTGACCGATCTTATGCGAATTCACAAAATGTTTATCAACACAAAAAAGCTGGGAAATCACAATAATATTATAAATATGAGAGTTTGGATGTTTGTTTATTTGTTTGTTACTCAATCACGTCGTAATGGCTGAACCGATTTTGATGAAATTTGGTTTGTTGATAGATTATTATTATTATTTTTTATCCTACTGGAGATGGAACAAGCATATGGCCCACCTGATGTTAAGTGGTAACCATCGCCTATAACAAAGTTTGCCTCGTAGGTCACGCTCCTTAGAAATGTGCCCTACGATGCACTTCCCTGCGTCCATCAACTTGAGGCATACATAGGTAAAGCCTCATGTGCCTGTAATTTCACCAGCAACCATACCCTTCAAAGTGAAACACAGCAATGCTGCTATGCGGTAGAAATAGGTATGGTGGTAGCACTTCCTCGGGCGAGCCCTTTCACAAGAAACTCTACTACTCTTAAAGTATGAGCAGGATTCAAACATAGGTTACTTTTTGTTGACAAACAACGCGTGCGAAGCCGCTGGCAGAAGCTAGTAAGAAATATGGTGGACCTTTGTAATAATATTATTTATGTTTTATATTTATTTTATATTTATTCCGACCTGATGATAGAGCAAGCAAGCACTGATACTCGTATTAAGTGGTAACCATCGCCTATCACTTGGCTAGACGAGGTGATGGCAGGTGGAGTAAATCTTTGACCGGATGGTGGCCAAGAACAGACCTAAGAAGTCCAGGACGTCCGACGGCGCGATGGGTCGACGATATAAAGAAGGTCGCGGGCAACTCCTGGATGCGCAAAGCACAGGACCGGGAAGGGTGGCGTTTACAAAGGGAGGCCTACACCCAGCAGTGGGTACTTATAGGCTGTAGATGATGATGATCGCCTATAACAAAGAATACCCTCCTTAGAAACGTGCCCTATGATGCACTGCTCGCATCCATCAACTTGAGGCGTACAGGTGCATATTGGTCTTCTTTTACATAAAAATCTTTTAGATCGTGTGTGTTTTTGGTGCCAATATCCGTTGACTACCTAGCGTTTGCAATTTTATGAAATTAATTACTAAAACTTCGGTAAAAAACATCAAATAGTGACTTTGAAAGCTTTTCAGGGCTCTACCTCAAAGTACTATGAGTAAGTACTTACATCACACATCAGGGTTAAAAATCTTCAGAATTCTGTTTAAACCGAACTTAAGGTTTCCGTATACATATACGGAAGAAAAGCCGGTAAAATTGACGTTTCAATATGATCCCAGTTAAAGTAGTATTACGATAGTAGATTACTTAATTTAAATTAATATCTTTTACTGTGTATTAACAGGCGAATACATTTTCGATTGAACCCGCTACCTCCTGCATCTCAGCCGGGTATTCGCCCACTGCACCACGGAGGTCGCTTGTGAGTTGAAAAGTGAGCTTGTTTGTTTAGTTTACATTTTCAAAACTAAAAGAAAGGTAAAAAATAATATATAAATAAAAATATGAAAGTTTCAATGACAGTAAAAGTGAGAACTAACAGTTATTGAACCAATTCAAACCAGTGTTCCAAAAGAACACGCTTAAATTTTGAGGGATTTAAGTTAAACAAATCTAACTCAGGAAAGTCAACCAGTTTATTATAATAATTAGCAGATCTGATAAAGAAGGAGTTTTGCCGATAGTTTGTCCTACAGTGAGGACATAAAGAGAAAGAAAAGGTATCCTTACGGTTCTTGTTGGGACTCGTAGCCGTATCATGGAAAGAAGTTGAGGGGAGTCAATGAGAGACCGCAATTTTTACCAATATGGAAAGGTCCAATATCTTTCTTCTTCTTCTTCAATATGTATGATAACATGAAAGGGGGTGATGACACAGAATAATTATACTACGTTGATGCCCCATGAACATTACAAACCACGCGGGAAGTAAATATTAATAAATAACAAAAGTTGTTGAACGATTGTCGACCGACTAGCATTTGCTCCGTACTTTTTATTACTTTTGAGACGCAAAATGACTTCAAAATCCATCGAAATAATGTTACGCGAGTTGCAAAATCCCAAATAAACCAGCAAAGCCTTGTTATTGAAAAACAAAATGTGATCATCTCCGAACTCAAAAAACAGATAAATTTCACGCCTACCCGCAAATCGCTCATATTATTAATTTATAATCAATTTCACAATGAAGTATTTTTAATGAATATTGCAACATAATGTGACGTTTAATTTGATAAATTATGAATAAAATGTTTAAATCTGTTTTATATCTGGATTTCGAGACTTTTTGTTCACAAATCCCCTTTCGGCTTTCGAAGGGAACACTTAGGGGGTTTGTGTACAAAAAGTCCTGAAATCCCCTGCGCAGGGTATTGTCTCAGGTGTTCTGTGAATACGCCCTTGTATGAAATATAGTAAATAAATCTTCTTTTCAAAAAAAGTGTACATAAATGAACATAACCCTAGCAAGCGTTATCTTCTAGCTAACACTAAAAGACATCACTTATAACGAAAACCAAAGCTCTATTATAAAAGTTAGGTTAACCCTAATCGTGACACCCTTAGTGGTTCGCAATTCACTAACAAAAACAGGAATTTATAGGGGTCCCAGGTAACCCTAATTACTGAACCCGCAGGAGGTTCAATTTAAATATTTACTGAAGGAGAAGAGCTGCCTACACTGATTACGCGCTGAAAATTTCCGCTTTTCATCAGTCCTTACTGCGTTATATGTACACAGATATGACTGCATTTATGTAAAAAGCAGGTTGCCTTTCACTTCCGGCAATAAATCTATTATTATTTAATTAATTATGTTATAGATGTTTTTTTTGTGTAGTGACATTTATATTGCATATCCAGAGTCGAATAATGTATGATTTTGTGCATTCTAATGACATCTATGTACAACCTATCCTTCTTGCAATTTTTTCGTAACGTTCACTGCTTGGTGATGCATAAACCTCCGAGGCGTGAGGCCCCTCGGACCGCGAGGTCGTAGGCAGTGGCCCACGTCGCCCACGCCCTACGCCGCCTTTGCATTCAGGATTGTAGTCTTCAACAGTAAAATTTACAAAACACACGAGGGTGGTTTTTAGGTTCATCAGCTTAGGCCTTTGTCGTTTAGAAAATATGTTTAAGCTAGTAATTAGTAGAATGCTTAGATGTTTTATTTCCCTGTATTTTTGATGAATAACCCTGTACTGACATGCGGGAGACATGACCCGCCCAATCCCACTTCAACTTGGCAGCCTTTAGGTGGGCCAAGATCGTAACTGGATGGAGCCCTGTGGATGGAAAGCGACACCGTGGAAGGCCTAAGAAACGGTGGCGCGATGATTTAGACGCCTTTTATAGGGACTGGCGGGATTTGGTACAAGATCGAGATAAGTGGAGAGATGAGGGGGATGCCTTTACCCAGCAGTAGGACAGCATAGGCTAGATAAAAAAACCCCTGTACGCTGTGTAAAGCGACTGATAGTACATTTTAATTATGAGATGTTGGGATCTACTTCTCTCATCTAATCATTTGGGATTGCTTCCTTGAGGCATTTTACACTCAAATTTTTCTTCAAAGCTTATGCTTAGTGCTCAAAAAATCATAAAAAAGCGCTGGTAACCGGGTTTCTCTGTGAATTATGTTAACGTATGTAATACCCGAATTACGCCCCAAAGGTACTCTGCGTGATTTTGAGATGAATAAACAATTTACGCAGTTCCTCTGAAGAACTCGTTTCGTAGGTACGTATAAATATACGTATACATAGGAAGTATACAGGATGTTCTGATATAACACGCATATTATACTCGAAGGGTAGAATAAACACTAAATAGGTGTCAGCTTTTGTTCTATAAAATTTTTCTTTACAAAAGAAGTCGAAATATCTTCAGTTCTCGTTCGAAAAAATCTATACATAACTTTCTTTCTACTTCTTTTTGATTCTCAAGGAATGGCTAATCCTGTGGTGAGAATGTGTAAGAACCGAAGAAGTGTAGTGTCAATTACGCGCCCTGATACCGTGAGTGTTGTGTGTCGGAATAGAGTTATGATCGAGAATGAAACCGGTAGTAGTGATAGTATTACTGAATTCATTCCTAGCAAGAGACTAAGAAAGAGGGTAGATCGTTATATCTGCCAATAACTATCCACTCGCAAAGACTTCAGTTTACCCGTGATCGTGGCGCATGCAACTGCGTCGAAATATCGGGACACTCAAGAACTCACAAATCATGGTAAATATGCCGTTTTTAGTACAAATAGTGTTAATAACCATGATAGTTTCAAAAGTTATGTTTTTGTATTGATTAAAAAAAATCAGCACACGTCTTATTCTATTGTCAAATTACCTATTTGTTTGGTCAAACAACTGTCTAGTGCCCAATGTGGAGATCACTAAGTATGTTTAGTTTAAATGGATATCATGTGTATCTTACCTATCCTAACCTACGGTGCTCAGACTTGGTCATTGACGGACTCACAAAAGTTCAAACTCGGGGTATGCCAACGAGCGACGGAGCGTATCATTTTAGGTGTTAAGCGAACCGATAGAATCCGCAACACTACTCTACGCTCTATGACCGGAATCATCGATGTGGGGTACAAGGTTGCAAGACTCAAATGGGACTGGGCGGGTCATGTCACTCGTATGCACCCTGAAAGGTGGACTAAGATCTCCACCGACTGGCAACCTACGACGACAGCAACGAGGCAGACCGCGAAAACGTTGGCGCGACGATCTGGATGGGTTCCACTCTGACTGGCAAGAGATTTCTGGAGAACGCAAGGAATGGAAGGAAATGGGGGAGACCTTTGCCCAGCAATGGGACAGTATAGGTTATTGAAAAAAAAATGGATATCTACCTACTATGTCTAACATACTGGTTTTTCTAATTTATTTGTTTACGTGTGATTATACAGCAATTAAATATATTTTTCATTTTAACTTTTTTTCGAAAACGACATTTTTTTTGACTAGCCTACATTTTCCCACTGTTGGGCAAAAGCCTCCCCCAACTCTTTGAACATATCACGATCCTTGACAGATTCTCACCATTCTTTCTCGAATCCCCTGATGTCGTCGCGCCAACGCTTTCGGGGCCGATCCCGATGTCGCTGTCCATTCTCCGGTACCCAAGCTGTTACGATATTGGACCATTACTTCGGAAGCATTCAACTTACGTGCCCGTCCCAATTGGAATAGGATTTTGGATTTTGGACAATTGGAATTTGGAAAAAAGACGTAAAGGACTAAATTTGTTTTATTCCTTAGTAAATGTAAAAGCTATTATTATAACAAGAAAATTCACAAATTAATTTCTAAGTTCCGTCATTCGTTCTCCCGGATCCATTGATGGATTGCAAAAACTATTCCAATTACATTTTACTCGTTTGTCGACTAAACTTTGTTTAATAGGAGAAACTTCTCTTAGTAGAAACCAGTTACACTAGATCTTTATAAAAAGAGGATTTGCTTCTGCCACCTTCATCATCATCAACCTATAACAGTCCACTGCTGGACGTAGGTCTCTCCCAGGGTGCGCCATTTACTCCGATCCTCAGCTCTTCTCATCCAATCCTTGCCAGCCACAAATCGTCACTCCATCTAGCCGGAGGGCGTCTACTTCGCTTGCCTAGACGTGGTCTCCACTCCAGAACACCTAATAACTTACTAAAAAGTAAATAAATTCAACATGGCTAAATTGTTACTGCGAATTCGACTGCGAAGAAAGAGGGTAATGTTTTGAGGGTGTATGATGTATGTCTGTTCATTTGGCACATCGTGTAATTAAATTAAATGTTTTTATAGTTTTATTTTTTATATTAAAGTTATATCCGAAAATCTTACGATTTATTACCGTTAAAATTACGACCGGACGGAACATCTCTTTTTTTATATGCCATCTGAATATGGAGTAAGTTTATGGCCCACCTGATGTTAAGTGGTAACTATCGCTTATAACAAAGTATTGCCTCGTAGGTTTCGCACCTTAGAACAGTACTCTATGATGCAAAACACAACAATGCTGCTTGGCGGCAGAAATAGATATGGTGGGAGTCCTTCCCCGGGCGGGCCCTTTTGTAAGGAACGCTTATCTCTCTTGATACTTTGACAAATCTAGCTGCTAATTATACATATATAGATAATCAACAAATTCGGTTCGTCTGCGTAATTTCCCGTAAAAAAAATTTAATGCTCTGCCCGAAGAAATAAGACGGTCATCCTCCTTACACACATTCAAGCTGAAGGTGAAGCAACATTACCTGACGATGTCATCTTCCTAGCGTTATTTATTTACTATTTAAACATTTTATCTGTTAGTATAGTTAGCTATTTGCATATACCTATATATTAGTCTATATTATAAGTATTTTAAGTATTAGGATTGGAACTTTATCATATTTTTTAGTATACCTAAGAATATATGTGTAAATGTATCCTACAAAGCACACCGCACTCCATATTGTAAATTTCGCTCCATCCAATGGTTGCCTGGAAGAGATCGCTTTCAGCAATAAGGCCGCCCATTGTATTGCCTTATTTATTCTAGCCTTATACTTATTTTTGTATTATATCTGTTTGTGTGGTAATTCAATAAAGAGTTATCTATCTATCTATCTATCTTTCCATTTGGTTGTAAGACGTAAATCCATAATAATTTGATTTGAAGTTCGCTCAAACATGTATTTGTTCCTAACTCTGCTAATGTTTGGTTCAAAGTTCAAATAATTGCTCGCACATCTCATTATCATTATATCATGGACATCCATTAGGCCTCCCCCAAAATGTGCAAAGCGACCGATCTTGTGCGGCATGTACCCAAGGGCGGTCGGATCTAGTCGGAAACTGTCCTACGCTACGTTTTTCAGTGCGTGGTTTCCACTCGATAACCTTTCTGGACCATTATCCATCAGTTCTAAAACATACAAGAATACATATATCATATGATGATGAGATTTCCCCAGTGGGCTTCAACGGTGACCACTTAACATCAGGAGGCCCATCAGCTTTGGCCTACAAGTCTAATAATAAAAAAAAATGTTTTATTCAGGCCGTGGCAAGTTGCTGTTTTTAGGATGCAACCGTACATAAGTTCCTCCAATTTATTAAGAAATAAATTATTGCTCGATGAAATGTTATTGTTTTTTAAATAAAACATTTTCCTTATATCTTGTAACACGGAGCACGTCCCAAGTTATAAGCCTCCAACTAATTTACGTGAGGAGGGCATTAATTGAATTTGAGACGGGGCGAGACGGCACGAGACGTCGCGGGACGTTCCGGGTCGTTGGTTAGCGTCGGTAGACGGCGGGAATGCCACAAAAAAGATCTAAAATGAAAGATTCCAGATTCTCACTGAAACAACTTACAGCACGGTTATTCATTTGTGGACAATAGGTGCAAAATCAAATGAGCTGAAACTGTACGCTCGTTACAGACTATATTAATGTCCTACAAGTTTGAGGAGGTATCTAAGACAGATAAATAAATGGGCTCAAATCTATATAATATATAAAACAAAGTCGGGTTAGTTACAGCATTTATAACTCAAGAACGGCGGGACCGATTTTGATGATCTTTGATTTGTTGGATTTGTCTCCACCCCAAATAGAAGTTATTTTGATAGCATTGTACCTATATAGGAAAATATTCACGCATAAAAAAAAAGTGGCACTCCGGGAGTGCCGACAGAAGTGTAAACTTGAACAATTACGTGTGTGTTAAAAGCAGACTACACTACAGATAACTTTTTATACAGAGGTGTCGGTAACAGTGTCGCGAGTTCAATGGTTTTTTCCCATCTCTAAAAATGCCCAACGCGCCTAAAGTAGTTTTCATTTCAATTATGGAGAAAATTCATTTTCTCATATATAGACGCAGCTAATGATGGCCGATTGACAATTCTACCGGCGACGTACATTGGCAGCCCGCGTAATATGCATGTCAAGGCGGTACGAAGTTCGGCGGGTCAACTATCTTAATATGTAAAACAAAGTCGGGTTTGTTCGAACACTTATAACTCGAGAACGGCTGGACCGATTTTCATTGTTTTTGATTTGTTGTATTTGTCTCCGTCCTGAATAAACGATATCCCATCTGAATAACAGAATAACTATTAGAATTTTGAAAAAAATCACGCAAAATAAATTATGACGTAAACTCATTTTCTCATACTAATAATGGCTGGTTGACAATTCTACAGGTGACGTACAGTTACATTGGCAGATTTGGCAACCCGCGTCATATGCATGAATATGCGCAAAATGCAATGAATTTATTCTTTATTGTACACAAATAGATTACAGACAAAAACAGCTTACAAAATGGACATGTACAAAGGCGAGCTTAGACCTAATAAGAGCTTTCTTCCAGCAAACCTTTGAAGACAGAGATAGTAAGAAATTAAAAAAGAACTGAATTTAACTCAGCTAATAGGTTAAATGCACAAAATTTATTAATTCTAAGACGGTTCGAAGTTCGCGGGGGTAGCTTGTAATTATAATAAATAAAAGTCACTTAATGCTACAATGGCTGTTTGGAAAACACATCACATAGAAAGTGCCATTAATACTTGCCTTGTAAAATGGACCATTAATATGATCACTATTACTTGTAGATAACTATCATATAACTACATATATAGATAAGGGCCACTAGTATAGGTATTTTAAAAAAGCGTTGGTATAATGTTTTCATCGATAACTTTGGTAAAACACCTATTAGCCTTTGAAACTTAGCATTTGATGATTACGAGTACATGTCCCTATTACGTAATTGAAATTGAGTTAGCTAATTAAATGTAGGACGGTACTGACTGCCCTTTCGCACGACACAATTCACGAAATGACCGTTTAATACAAGTCAAAGCCGGTGCATTACTTTCGACATAATTGGCACTTAACGCAAATTCACGTATATTCAGTTGGATTTGTATTGAATTTACATTCCCGCACACCATAGAACTATGCCTAACCTCGCACTTTTAAGCTATTCAATCCGAAATATCGAATATCTATCGATCCCCTGACGTGTCGACATCCTACAAACGTTTGCCTGTCGGCATCCGGGAGATCACTATTGAAACACATGTAGGTAGACCTTATGCTCTAGCCTGCTATAACCTGCTACTGACGTTATACGGATCGAGTTGTATCGCTCATCCGCTTGTAGATTTTAGACTTCACTTGTAGACTCCACAAAGTTGGTAAATCGTTTAAATGGTAAGATCGTTTAGATGATGAAAAAGCTTGAGATTGAAGTTGCTCCAACTCGATCATAGGTATTATAAATTAACGGTACTTATTTTCTATTGTACCTATTGGTTTGTAATAGAATAATTAAAAAGAATAACCAGCTTTGTTTCTTGCCTTCCTTTCCTGTATTTCTTTCCTGTCTTGGTCGCGGAGAAACAGGCAGTAAATTTGACGTTTCAAATAGATTTTTGAGATTATAATGAATAAAGTAATTTTATTTAACAGGCTCCGCACCCAGGTTGGCCGCTGCAGACTTAGTATGTGCAAATGGGGATTCAGGGACCCTAACTTGACGCAGTGTGACTGCGGTGATCCCACGCAGTCAATGCAGCACTTGCTAATGTGCCCTTTATGTCCGAACACATGCACGATGGAGGACCTAATGGCCGCTTCGCCTGATGCCATTGCTGTGGCCAAACACCTGTCCAACATACTATGATTTGGAAACGTAGAACTCTTGACACGCTAAGAAGATTTAATAACAGAAGGAATATGCTATTATTTACAATAAAATACAGAAGAAACAGTTGAATCATCTAAATACCGTTGCAAACGATCTATAGATAGCTCAACTGCTCCAGATCACTACCAGGCGGAAGTGTCCCCAAACACTGGCTGCATTGCCCCGCTGCATTGCAATGCTTATGCGTTGACCCAGATAGCGCCAGCTCTCGGATCACACGTTGCTTCGACCCAGAAAGAATTTTGAAAACGCGATGGGCCCCGGTACCCCATGGACCCAGGGTCTCGATCCCAAATGGCTCAAATACGTAAGCTCTGTCGAGACTTTTCCATATTTGCGCCGCTTGAGATCTTCGGCTGAATTTGCCGCAGCACTGGCCTCCACTGCTGTACCAGACAGATGAGATGGCGCAAAGGTATCGAGGCACGTGGCGTCCCACACCAAAGGCATATCCTTCTCCCAAGGTACAATAGGCTGGAACGTTGACGCTGCAAAAAGCCCGGCGGATGATATCATTAAGGCTAGCGTGACGGGAAATCCTACAGGCGGACCTGGAACACGATAATCCATGGTAAATTAATAAATGAATTTTGACTTTGAATTTTTCTTTGAGTCACTCTATATCGTGTCTCATTAGTATTTTTATCCTCATTGAGTCATGCTCTTTCACATTGCAACTTTGATTACATAACAATGTGTTCTTTTCTGAAAACTGGAACGACAGATAAAATGATCAATACTTTCCAACTTCATGAACAAACCATTCCAACAAAGTTTTACTCTATTCCTTTCAATAAACTTCCTACTACGTCCAGGGTCGTCTAAACCAGTCTTATTAGGGGCAGTGTTTCCTACGACTGTAGATCAACCTAAAATAAATCTTTCTTCACAAAACTACAAGGTATTTATTTACATTATTTGTTTTAAAAGCCAGGTAATGGCAAACTTACTTACCCTTTACGAGCATTCGCAAGCTCGGAGTAATTATATGATTTCTTTCGAATATTCCGAGTTCGAATATTCCGAGCAAAGCGAGCCTTTCGAATGTTTTTCATTCATACAAATTCCTTTGATCAAATCATACAAATTGCCTCAACTATGAATCTGATTCCATCCGATCGAAGTTCTTTCAAAAGGTTTGATCTTATTAAAGTTAAAATTACAAGAATTAGTGTGCGTGTGGTGTGAAAGCCCTCATGTTAAAAATCTTTGGAAATTTTGCCGGTTGGTTACTAGCTCATACGGACTTCTTCTTAGCGTGTTAATAGTTCTATGTTATTTACTTATTATTATAAATACGGAATTTATAACGTATCGTCTTATCAGTGTTTCGACCGACAATGTTTCGGTTCAATTCGTGAACCTTCATCAGAGGGAGTGCGTTCCGCTCCGGATAACACACTCGCCTGTGCGAGGTGAGACGTTATGTTTCACAATTCGTGAATGTTCATGAATTGAACCGAAACATTGTTGCTAAATCCCGTATTTATAATAATGATTGAAATCAATCAAGAACATTTTCTAAGTAAAATTATTGATCGAGTGAAGCGAGATCTCCAAATCAACTTGGGCAAATCGGCGTTGTATGTTTGTATGTTTGTTTGTCCGAGGATAACTTTCGAAGCGTTCATCCGATCATCATGAAATTTTATATACAGGTAGGTAGTGATGACTCAATTTTGGTGTGACTCAATGAGCTAAAAATGTTGGGGGGGTTGTTGAGGTATGAGGTTAAAGGGGGATAAAAAAAATGAAAATGAGGCTATTAAGTCAAATGGGATGTCAAATGAAAGGTCTTCATTAGAACATTTCAACCCTGTTTTTATTTTTAGTTTAATCTTTGTAGTTTTTGAGTTATTAGCCATAATAAAAATAAAACTTTGACAAAATTCACAGGGTACACCAGTGACCCCACAATGCTGAAATTTGGTATTCGTGTAGCTTTAGTGACAGAAATATAGGCAAAAATCTGAAATCCAGATTAACTGCATTTTGTACCCCAAAAAAGAGTAACCACTTTATATAAACTCCCGTTACCTGTAATTTGAATGAAACTGTAAGTCAAGTAAGTTGGTTATTTATTTCGTGGCACTATTATGGATAGTAAAAGATTAATTGTTTTTTTATGGGAGAGTCGCGAGATCTCAGTTCGGGGCGAACCACTAGTTATCTTTATTTCAAAAAGTTATTACCAATTTCGGTATGTATTATTAGTACTAGCAAGTACCAGCCTATAGCACTTCAGGGCCTAAGAGCCACAGGCCACCAAGCTAAAGACGGCCCTGACATCATCTTCTATTCATAACTCATCCCCCGAGAGTTGGGACAGATAGATTCAATAGAAACCAGTAATCGCAGCTCTCACACTCCGTGCATCACTGAGCCAATTTTGTTTCCAACAACTTTTGCCTCTCGAAACTTCGTCAGCACTTCGTCTGTATAGGGACGGGACTGCGAGAAGTGGAAGTTATCGATATTTGTTGTGTGCTGAAAATTTCGGTCCTGAGGGGCTTAAACCCTCATTATCTCTAGTCTGAGTGAACGTGGTTGTGTCACAGGAGAGCAGTAAATATGTCGACTATTTGATTGGAGTTTTGGAATGCCCACGCAAACTAGTCTACTGTGAACTAGATTGGGCATGGATAACTAAAGATACTTACCTACTGAAAGTACCTATTTAAAATGTATACTCTAGTAAAAGAAAATGAAGCGTATTCTTCCTCCAACCTCTTAAGGCTGGCTAAGCTAAGAGGTATTGACGAGCTAGTCGGAGCAAACTTTTACTAAATCCTGTTCAAGGCAGTAGATCAGCTGCGTTCTTCACCTAGCTAGTGCTGCATTTTTCCAACCAAGCGCCGTTTAAATTATCACTAAACTGCATTTGATTATGCATTTTATTTTATATTATCTATATTTTTTTATAAATATACGTGTACTAATAATATCAGATTTACGCCGCCGTCCTTATTTGTTCACATAGATCCTGTCCATCCAAAGGTTGCCCGGAAGAGATCGCTTTTAGTGATAAGGCCGCCTATTGTACCTACTATTTAAGAGTGTATTTTCTTATAAATGTTTGTATTTAATGGTGTGCAATAAAGGAATTATCTAATCTAAACTGGTACATGTAAATACCTCAATATTTATTCTAAAATGATAATTGCAGCTGCAAATGACGGTATGATTTAAATTTATTGTGATCCTTGTTATGCCTCTCATCTTTTTGCCGCACGGTTTGGGCATTATGTTGATGTATTCCATAAACAGCACAGATTTGATTAGAATGTATCTGGATAGCATCAATGTTATTCCACGAATGGCATTGGTCAATGTTTTGGGTTGGTGCTATTCGTGGCACCAATTATTCATGTTCATAGTTCAAATGATTATAGTTATATTTGACAATTATTATCATTTTAATTCAATCAAACGTCTTTCAATATACCATTTAACATGAGTTTTCACTAACAAAATATGGATCTTTGACATCTGAATAATAAATGAATCAAATTGAATTATCGATTATCGATAAAATACCATCGAGCCTAGTTCCAGCGCTAGTCCCGGTTCTCGCATCCGGGATGTTCTCAACTTATCGGCATATCAAGCTCTTCAACTCTTCGGAGCACGCATCGATGTATGGCATCCATATCGATATCTACTCGTGAATATTACCTAATTCCCTGCATTTTGAATATTATATCTAATCATCTAAACAGATATTGATCAGTGTTGAAGGTACATACTTGATTAGTCGTTTACTAAATGATCGTGTTCTTTTATGAAAAAAAGGTTATATAAAATTCCTTGCCTTTTACTAAAATCACTAGAATCACTTTGAAACGTCAATTTTAACGCTTGAAGCTCCGCGACCAAATACGAAAAGAATCAGGAAGAAACGAGTTTTTTTAAATTTATACTTTTACTATTTTAGATCACATTATCCATACTAATAATTTCGAAAGTAACTCTATCTCTCTGTCTATCTGATAGTGACCTGAATTGAGTGAGGCATAGGCTATTTTTTATTAACAAATGTGCGCAGCCGCTATCGGAAGCTAGTTTAACAATACAGTTCAACGATACAACATCAAAGACTCGAGCATGACATGTGATCCAATAATAAATAATAAATAAATAAATATTGCTGGACATTTCACACAGCGCTATCTAGCCCCAAACTAAGCAGAGCTTGTACTATGGGAACCAGATAACTGTTAAAATACTTATATACTTTTTTTTGTAAATGCATATTTATAATATATAGAAAAACACCCAGACACGGAACAAATATCTGTAGATCATGCAAACATTTGTTCTGCGGCGAGAATCGAACCCGCTACCTTCTGCGTCTCAGCCAGCAGTACGCCCACTGCGCCACGGAGGCAGTCATAATAATAATAATGAAGTGGGTAGCTTTACAATTCCCGGAAACTTAACAATGCACCCGGTATCCCGGTTTGCATTGTGTAGTGCCGAGCCGGGAATGGTTCTGGCTATCTGACCGGGCCAGACGGATCGGACCGGATTTACCGACACAATACCGGAAAGCCCGCTGCTTATTTCTATTTACGAACAGTACACCAAGCATTCGAATTAGAAATGAGGAGATACGTAGACGAACCAAAGTCACCAACGTATCACAAAGGATTAGCAAGCTGAAGTGCACCGGGCACTGCATAGCTCGAAGAACTGACGTCCGTTGGGGCAGAAAGGTTCTCGGAGACCACGCACTGTTGTCCAGCCGTTCTTAAGAGATGCGCTTATCACGAAAAGTATTTATATTTGATCGAGTGAAGCGAGATCTCCAAATCAACTTGGGCAAATCGGCGTTGTATATATATTATGTAAGTATGTATGTTTGTTTGTCCGAGAACAACTTTCGAAGCGTTGATCCGATCATCATTTTAGTAATGAGCTAAAAATGTGGGGGGGGGGGGGGTTGTTGAGATATTGGGGTTCACGAGGGGTAGAAAAACCAAAATGGGACTATCCGGTTAAGTGGCAAATTTAATGAAAGGTCTTTATGATTACATTTCGACCCCGTTTTTATTTCTTGTTTAAGCTTTGTAGTTTTTGAGTTATTATCCATGATAAAAACTGAACTTTGACGAAATTCACAGGGAACACCAGTGACCCCACAGTACTGAAATTTGGTATGCATGTAGCTTTAGTGACAAAATATAGGCAGAAATCTGAAATTGCAGTAAAAAGTATAACCAATTTACATGAACTCCCGTTACCTGTAATTTGAATGAAACTGTAAGTGAAGTCAGTTCGTTGTTCATTTCATGCCACTATTTTGACAGTCAAAGATTACAGATATTAATTTTTTTGTTTTACGGGAGACTCGCGAGATCTCAGTTCGAGGCGAACCACTAGTTATTTATTTAGATAAATAAAACCCAAAGAAATGCCTTAAAAATAAAAACAAAACTTAAAAAATATTTGTAAATAGTATTTCTTGTGGACCGAAAGAGCTGAAAATACTCTTTGTCTGACCGCCAGAGTGGTTTGAGCCATCGTAACAGAAACATTACTTATTTTCAAATCATCATGAAACAGCCACGTCTTTGCATCAAATAAAAAACCCCCAAAAAACAGAAACTTTACGTCCAAAGCCGAGCACATAAAGATAAGTAATGCTCCTCGCATACTCCGCAAGTCGGCAACTCCTGAACATAAAACAGACTGAGTCGGGACATTTAGACCTGTTGATTCGTAATTTGTCTTCAGAACTTGAAATTGATACCAGTAAGTGCTTCGGGAAACAGGTGCCAAGATGGTCAGTTACACCTGTTGAATGGTGCTGAATTGTAGAATTGGCAAAGTATTCTGTGAATTAGAGCACTTACTGTGAGATACTGCACCGTTAAATGACCAGCTGGGCTGCCAAAGTTTCGCTTTACGAAAGAGTAAAATTAAATTTTAGCATAGATATATAAACATTTCGTTCTGGCTGACAATGTCTTAGAATGTCTAGTATGCTAAAAAATCTAATGTCCTATTACGTCCAGTCCCACAATGTCCAGTGTTTTATAATGACTAGTGATTCGTGTTCCAATCTGTCAGCATACCATTACGTCAAATAACTTATATTGGTCTGTTCTGTCCCGTCCTCACTACTCTCTAGGCTAACGTAAACTTTTATATAAAGAATAGATTAGAATATTCTTTATTGCACACCAATAAAATTAAAATACAAAGAAATACACAATTAAGGTAAGTATAATGGGCGGTCTTATCGCTAAAAGCGATCTCTATATTTTTTTATATTATTATAATTTCTAGTGTACAATTTCTAAATAATAGTTTTATTTAAAACACCCTAGTGATTTATTTACAATGTAGCCATGTACAGGCTAATGAATTATTTGATTTTGACCTAGTTTTATTGATCGAGCGAAGCGAGATCTCTAAATCAACTTGGGAAAATCGGTGTTGTATGTATGTATGTATGTTTCTTTGTTTGTCCGAGGATAACTTTCGAAGCGTTTATCACAATTTAATTTTGATATTGGGGTTCAAGAGGGGTAAAAAAAACAAAATGGGACTATCCGTTCAAGTGGCACATCTAATAAAGGTCTTTGTGAGTACATTTCGATCCCATTTTTATTTTTAGTTTGAACTTTGTAGTTTTTAAGTTATTAGCCATAATAAAAACGGAACTTTGACAAAATTCACAGGGTACACCAGTGACCCCACAGTGCTGAAATTAGGTAGGTATGCGTGTAGCTTTAGTGACACAAATATAGGGAAAAGTCTGAAATATTGAATAACTACAATTTCTACCGCAAAAAAAGGGAACCAATGTACATGAACTCCCGTTACCTGTAATTTGAATGAATCTGTAGGTCAAGTTATTTGGTTGTGCATTTCGTGGCACTATTTGATTATTCAAAGACAAGTCGATATAATATAAGTATGTATTTTCAAAAAAAAGTATATATTATGTATTCTATCAGTTATCTGGTTCTCATAGTTCAAGATCTGCTTAGTTTGGGGTTAGATAGCGCTGTGTGAAATGTTCCGCAATATTTATTTATTTATTTGTTATTAAATATTGAGGCCGGCTTGCACAACGATCCCTAAACGTATTTACCGATTAAACATGTTTAAATTTTACGTATTTGTATGATTTGACAACTCCTTAAATCATATTTAGCCACTAAATACGTTTAGGCATCGTTGCTCGAGTCGCCCTAAGATTTTTTTTATTGTGTTTTGGGAGACTCGCGAGATCGGGCGAACCACTAGTAATAGCAAATGATAATCGCAATTATATCATAATAACATATTATATTATAAGGTAGGCCTTTGGTGTGGGACGTCATGCGCCACGTGCGTCGATACCCTTGCGAACCCTTGAGATGAGATGGCATCTGCCTGGTACAATCTTAATGCTACAACAGCCGAATATCTCAAGCGGCGCAAATATAGAAGTTTCGACAGAGCTTACGTATTTGAGCCATTTGGGGTCGAGACCCTGGGTCAATGGGGCCCATCGCGTTTCCAAAATTATTTCTGGGCGTCTTGTTGAAGCGATGTGTGATCCGAGAGCTGGCGCTTATCTGGGTCAACGCATAATCATAGCAATTCAGCGGGGCAGTGTCTTGGGGATACTTACGCCTGGTAGTGATCTGGAGCAGTTGAGCTATCTATAGATCGTTTGCAACGGTTTTTAGATGATTCAACAGTTTCTCCTGTATTATAGTCTTGTAAATAATTTTATATTCTTTCTGTTATTAAAGGCAGTTTGCCCAAGAATAAAAAAATAAGAATCTAAAAAAAAAAATCTAAGACCAATTCTAGAAAAGGGAAGACATTTTGTTTATGTGCTTAGAGTTTAGTACTTTACACTAATATGAATTTACACAACACTAACTCAAAAGGCTTAGTTCTCTTGAGTCTTTTCACCATGTCCGTGTTGTCGAGGAGCTGGATAGTCTCAACGTTCACATGGTGAAGACATAGACTTCATATGTGGTGGCGCCTACCGTATTTAAATTGGCCAATACCTTTCAAATATATTTTCTACCTATCAAAAAACCATTCCCTACCCGCATTAATTGCTAATAAAGTCATCGCTAATACGCATCTCGCAACGCGCGCAAAACATTCTATATCGGCGGTCTTATGACCCTTTATATGCAATATAAAAGTGAACGTGGCCACGGTGATAATAATATTAATTGTGAAATCAAACTGTGAAACCCAACAATCTCTAGTGCCTCTGGATTGCGGTGAATGAACAACGGGAAGATACCAGGTCAGTGGAGTGCAAACCTACCTTATCCCTCTGTCCCTTTTTTGATTGGGTATCCCATTCATTTAAAGGTTTAGATTCCGTTTCCTGCCGGCCCTTAGGCTAATCTCAAATTAAAATACAGTCCACTTAAAAATACGCCACACCAATATGACATTCTCATGCTAAGTACCTAATAAAATACGCGCTGAAGACCAATTCCCACAATAAAATGTCGTCAAATTCTAGTTTTCATTTAATCCTGTCTACAATTGATGAAACCATACGAAACTGTAAGATGTGGCTGCCTCTACAAAACGTAATGGGAGCGTTGACTAAAGTAAAATTACGACTGACTGAAATCCCTCCCTAAAAATAACAGGATGGTTGTACTCTGCGTCAAAATACATTACATTTCTTTGACAATGGAAGCTGCCTGTGACGACGCTGACGGTCTGCAATGAAAATTATGGTCGTCAAGAAAAGCCTACAATACCTTTTCCGGAATACGCGAAATACGGGAGCCCTCAGATTCGCTGTCCAATTCAGTAGCGCCGTTCTACTATGGCTCCTTTTATTTTATACCATTTTTTGTTGACTAGGTACGCGTCATCAATTGTTTACCCCTCTTTACGTCGTGTAAAAGTTATAAAATGTACTTATCGACTGATCCAATTGCATTGCAGTCTCATTCAACTTTGTTTTTTTTTAGTTAAATTAAACTCTCAAACATTCCAGCATAGGTAGACAAAATATAAAAAGCTGTAGTATTCTAGCGCAAAAACAATAATAAAAAAAAAATGATGGACATTTCACAGCTCTATCTTGCCCCAAACTAAGCAGACCTATTTCTATGTGAATGGGAACTTAATACCTGATAAATTACTTGTATTTTTTTGTTCTGAAAATACATATTTAAAATGTATACGTAGAAAAAACCCAAAACAAATATCTGTAGATATTGCAAACATTTATTCCGGGCGCGAACTAAAAAAAACGTATAGTAACTAACAATAATCGCTACTTACTATACCGCTGTAGTTACTAACTTGTCCCAAACCATGAACTGTAACGTCCCGTAAGACTTGGCTCTCGGGGGCCGTTAAATGCTTCTTTGGCCCATAACGAATGGAATTCAACGTATTTAATGCCAGTCAGTTAATGATAGCCGAGACGTCTTTTCCTTTGAAAGACTATGAATGAGATCTGAAAAATGATGTAAATTTTCATATTGTTAAAATATGACTACCTAAAATATAAAAGTATAATATATATGAAACATTTCTAAGAAAACCAAGATTGATAGTTACTATTTATATTTAGGAAATAAACAAAAGAAGGGGTTAATTTAAATAAACTAAACAATCTATAGAGATCTCAGGGTTGGGTGAGTGAGTCGGTCCAGAGACAGGAGCTGCAATATGGAGCGCCCGACTCCTTTTCCAAGTTTGGCTCTGATGATGATGATGAATGACTTGGTGCTGAGGAATTTGCCGGTAGGATGGAGCCCAATTTGGGATTTCACAAGTTTCGGAAGGTTTAAATACAAAACCAAGTAATTTGTATAAGAGAGTTAAGTGTTAAATCTTTGATGGTGATTTATTTAGTCACAAAGCTCTTGTTCAGTCAACTTAATTCTTTTTTTCGCCACGCAGTCCAGTCCATCGCATACATTCTTATATTATTTATTGAAGTATTTTTTTTTACTGTCTTCCAATGTTTCTGTTGCCATTTACCTGTCAGACAACCAGCGCTGCATCCTGGGTCCGGAGTCAAAGGAGAATCGACTTCCAGATCAGCCACGACATGGCTAGGCCAACTAAATGAGGAGGATGGTATAGGCACCTAGTTTATTTATTTAATTACTATCATTAATTTTTTAGTTTATTTGACGACCTCCGTGGCGCAGTGGGCGTATAGCCGGCTAAGACGTAGGAGGAGTGGGTTCGATTCCCGCCACGGAACAAATGTTTGCATGATATATAGATATTTGTTCCGTGTCTGGGTGTTTTTCTATATATTATAAATATGTATTTGCAAAAAAAAGTATATAAGTATTCTATCAGTTATCTGGTTCCCATAGTACAAGCTCTGCTTAGTATGGGGCTAGATAGCGCTGTGTGAAATGTCCAGCAATATTTATTTATTTAATAATGACCTAAAACGATTTGCCTTTAAAACGTCAACAAATTGGTCCTTCAACTTGTCTGGAATAAATCAATTGAAAGTTCCAGCCGCGTCATTAGTTACCGGCCAACTTGAAAAGAGTCAATTTGACTTTGCAAGTGCTTGGACGTGCTCTTATTGGAATATTTTACGAGGTTTACTTTATGCCTGTTTCCTTAATCTTTCAGAAGTTACGAAGCCTCAGAAATTAAGAGTTTTCCCTTATTATCAACATCCATACTTAATATACCAATTATATTAATATTTGACTTGTGATCCATTTGTCACCCCGCAACGCACACATTTTATTGTTATTTTTTCTAAATGGTTTGTTAAATGGTCGAGACTCTAGGTCCATGGGGTACCGGGGCCCATCGCGTTTTCAAAATTCTTTCTGGGCGTCTGGTCGAAGCGACGTGTGATCCGAGAGCTGGCGCTATCTGGGTCAACGCATAAGCATTGCAATTCAGCGTGGCAATGCAGCCAGTGTCTTGGGGACACTTTCGCCTGGTAGTGATCTGGAGCAGTTGAGCTATCTATAGATCGTTTGCAACGGCCTTTATATGATTCAACTGTTTCTCCTGTATTATAGTCTTGTAAATAATTTTATATTCTATTTTCCTTCAAACTCATAGATTCTTATTTGACTCAGTTTATTCTATCAGTTTATTCTCATGCAAATATATTTCATTAACTATTTCAACACTTTGCATTATGCGTATTGCCTCCATTTTTATTTGAGCAAAAACGAAATAGGAGTTGTACTTTATTTTCACATTCGTAAAACAAAATGGCCTCACGTTTACACATTGAGTAGAGGTCGCGCTGTAAAACCTTACCTTATCGGATACCCAACATAAAGCATTATATTATACGACCTTCGCGACGCAGTGGATGTCCTGAGACGCAGGAGGTTGCGGGTTCGAATCCCGCCGCTAAACAAATGTTTGCATGATCTATAGATATTTGTTCCGGGTCTGGTTGTTTCTCTATATATTATAAGTATGTATTTACAAAAAAAATCTATATAAGTATTCTATCAGTTATCTGGTTCCCATAGTACAAGCTCTGCTTAGTTTGGGGCTAGATAGCGTTGTGTGAAATATCCAGCAATATTTATTATTCTTATTATTTATTATCTGGTTCCCATAGTACAAGCTTTGCTTAGTTGCGCTGCTGATGGCGCTGTGTGAAATGTCCAGCGATATTTATTAATGTCATTTACGCGTTCGCGTTTGAAAATCTTCGTCGCTCGTCGAAAGGTTCGCGTAGATGAGTCGATGCGAACGATCATTTTATAGTGTATTTACACATTTACCGTTTACTACTTGGGGTAGTGGGATCTGAGTTAAAGTAGATTAAAAAAAAACATGGATTTACTTACGCCCTACCATTTCGTATACGAGTATTATCTAATACTGTACGACTCACTACTAGCCAAATCTGAAGACTTCTGAAGATCTCATTCAAGATTCAATTCATACTTGTAAATGCAACGATTGATGTACCAAAAGGTATAATTTAAAGATCGTAATGTGACCGAAAATTGATAGAAATTTAACTACAAGAATTAGGTGTCTGTATCTTACGTACTCTATGATTTTACGTTATTTATGTATGAAAATATGTTCACCCCAATATGTTCAATATTGGTACTTAATCAGGTACAGTAATTGCTACAGTGCCAGCGGGATATTCGAATTCGAATTGGCATTCAACTCGTAAAGCTCAATCACCAATCGCCTAAAGCGATGTACATTCAAAGCAATAAACAAATACGCATAACTGAACCAATATACCTATATTTTCAGGCATGTATAATATTAGCTTATTAGACTTGTGATCCTGGCACAGGGTCGGGAAGAATGCCAGAAACAAAGAGAGGCCTATGTCCAGCAGTGGGTTGACACGGGCTGAGAATGATGATGCGACTTATGATAAGAATGTCTTCTTATTCGTGCTTCAATTATGTTGAAAACTTTATTTTATTTTATTTATTAATACTTAGATTCACAGTTACATTACCGTATATTATAAACTAATTAACATAGTGCTGGACTTAAACCAAATTGAATCTACTATTAGCCAAATCCTGCAGCGATACGGAGTGGGAGCCATCACTTCTATAAAAGCGGGCGCGCCCCACGGGCGGTCACATTTCGCCCCATCATGACATACTCCTCTGTAGTATTTGCCCACTCTCCTAAAGTTGGTGCCATTCAGGTTATTCAAAATCGCTTCTTGCGAAAAGCCTCAGGCTCGCCCTGGTACTTTCGCAATAACGATCTACATCGCGATATGAAATTAGAATCAATAGCCAGGTTCATGAAGCTCGCTTCCAAGCGGTTTTATGAACATGCCTCTAACCATCCGAACCCTTTGGTGCACACCATTCCGGTCTACCCGTTGGATTCGCCCGCCAACAAAATCCTCCGTCGTCCGAGACACGTTCTCGGAGACCCGGATGACGAAATCACCTCCGCTAATGCGGAAGGTGAGTCATCTACATCAGACAGAGTAAACACTTCACAGAAACACCGATCTCGCCGGCGAGGTCGACGAATCCCTTCAGTCGCCGCCTATACGAGGTACAAACATGTACCCGGGCGTTTCTCTCCTATCCCCATCCCGGCAACAGCCCAAGCCGAGGTTCGTACCTAAGTGGTGCCCTTGCGCTAGTTGCCTTTAAAAACTTACTGGGCTGAGCGCCATCTGCGCTCGCCAAAAGTTCGGTTAAGCTGTCACGGCCTCAGAGGCCAACAGCGAGATTAGTCCATTCGAAAAAAAAAAAAGGCGGTCACATTTGCTCGCTGGCGCTCGATGGAAAAACACCTTGGACTGGTTACGTATTGTGCATATCGGGTTACGTGAGCTATTTTTCTGTTTATTCATGTTCTAAGTGTTCAGTGCTATTTTGTGTATATTTGTATTAAAGTTGATTTGTTCCATTTTGGTTAATTTTCTGTTTGATTGTGTAAAATTTGTAATTTAAATAAAGTTTAGGTTTTCAGTTCTGTTTTTATCTTTAATCTACTCCTGATCCTTAGATCAGAAGTGGGATAAAGAGCCAAAGAAACGGCCCACAAATAGATCACCGAAAGGGAACAAGTCTACCCGCGTTAAAAAAATAATTAATTAGTTTGTTGTTCTGCGTGTTCACGTAACTACAAACTTTGATTTTTTTATTGCTAAAATGCCACGAAATAAATCACGTGGTCGATCAAGACGCCGTCGTTGTTCAGAAAGTGGCTCACGTACCCGAACGAGGCACCGTTCACAGTGCCTGTCCGTTACAAGTTCGCGGGATAGCTCGCGCCGTGGTAGATCGCACTCGCGAAGTTTATCTAGAAGTCGAGCGTCACGTTGCAATAATAGGGACAGGGTATATTCGCATAGATCAAGGTAACGCTTGAGGAGCATTGATCGTCATTATCGTCGGGTCACGTTCTCGCATATCGCATAGTGATCGGTATTTGCGTCGTTCATACCGTTCACGACATAATACACCTTGCCAGCAGTGCCATCACAAAACTGACCTATACCTACCGTCATCCGGGTGATCTACGATGAATATTGCCGCGATAACTTTAAAGTCAACTACCGACGTTACCTGTTCTTTTTGCAAAAACCGCAAAGTTAAATGTTTTAGTAAGTCGCATAATCAATAACACATTGCGCACCCTTTTTGTCGAAGGTAAGGTCCTAGCCTAGTACATGATGTTCTCATCTTAGGTAACTCTGTTTGTTACACCGTATCCTACCTACTCACGCTTACACAAGCGGGCGTTTTTTATTAACCTGTGAAAGTGCACCTTCCTTACTACTAAAGTTTTTTATTTAGTTAGAGTGGTAAGTCAAGGTCAGGTTAAGCCGAGCTCCAGAAAGATGGAAGCCTTCGTGAACACGACCCCGCCAGTAAATGTCAAACACATAAGATTGTCTCGCTGGCTATTTTCGCCGATGATCTGGTCTGTGTTACAAAGTTATCTCAGTTCACAGGGACGTTGGATCCGGAAATGCGTGGCCCTTACAAAGTGGTCAACATACTGCCGAGCGGTCGGCACGAGCAGCGGTGCAATACATGGTGCCTTGGCGATACGAGTGGTACCCGGAGACACGTGCCGCGTTCTTCGATACTGTGCACTCAACCGCTTTTATCTCTAATCTGACTAAAACATTACTTATGACTCTGTTTCTTGCCATCATAATTAACGGTTTATGTAAACAATGCAAACACAATTTAATTTCTCCTGTTAGGTATTACTTCTACTAGGTAGTAGGCAGTAGGTAGTCAATCTTTCTGTTATTTATCGAATCTTTCAATAACCGTAAAAATCTCAGTAGGTTACGCAGAAGGCTCATAAAGCACACATGTAGGCAGGTTGGTGGCAATCGACAGCGTTGTATGTGATGAGTGGATTGAGATGAATGGTTCGGTTGGCAGACCCTATGTAGTGTGCAGCACTTGATTGGGTAGACGGTAGAAAGGTTACCGGCAGCAGGAAGATGCACTAAGTGTGTCAACCTGAAGTCCAAATCGTTTGGACGCATCCGAAGTCAGTAGTGCTATGCACTCTGTCGGATGGCAGACCTCTGGTTCAAATGCATCCGTAGTCAGCAGTGCTATGCACTCAGTCGGATGGCAGACCTCTGGTTCAGACACATCCGTAGTCAGCAGTGCTATGCACTCAGTCGGATGGCAGACCTCTGGTTCAGACGCATCCGTAGTCAGCAGTGCTACGCACTCAGTCGGATGGCAGACCACTGGATGGGTAAACACGTACGAGAGCGTCTCTGCAAAAACCTGTGAAGCATAGCAACCGGCACCAAGGGGCACACGACCGACGTCGCGTTCCATTGATGAGCACATCAACAGCAAGGAGACTAGTAACAGGGCCCTATTTTCTTTATTTTGAGACGTCTCTGAGGTGATGTTTGTGAGAATGAGTTTTGCGATGATGTACTTTGTGTGATGTATGAATTAAGTGAAAGTGCTCTAGTGCAAGGAGGATGAGTAACGAGGTGCCAACCTCTGAAACTCTGAACGTGTCAATTTACATGTTGGTTTTTCTACAGATGACGTAACGAATGGGACTGAGGACGACTTCAGGCCCTGTGGCACATGAATCAGGCATTGGGCTTTCCATGCTTTCACTAGATCCTGATCCTGGAGCAGGGCTGGCAGCGGCAAATGCCGCTGGTTCTAGCGGCACCACACCACGTTCCCGGGTCGGGGACGACCCTCTGTCAGGAGAGGCCGTATTAGCCAAATCCTGCAGCGATACGGAGTGGGAGCCATCACTTCTATAAAAGCGGGCGCGCCCCACGGGCGGTCACATTTGCTCGCTGGCGCTCGATGGAAAAACACCTTGGACTGGTTACGTATTGTGCATATCGGGTTACGTGAGCTATTTTTCTGTTTATTCATGTTCTAAGTGTTCAGTGCTATTTTGTGTATATTTGTATTAAAGTTGATTTGTTCCATTTTGGTTAATTTTCTGTTTGATTGTGTAAAATTTGTAATTTAAATAAAGTTTAGGTTTTCAGTTCTGTTTTTATCTTTAATCTACTCCTGATCCTTAGACTACATTATGTAATACTAAACTTATACACGCGGCAAAGTAGCTCGCCTGTTAACTTTAACATACTTACTTACCTATATATATATATTTAAATTAAATATTTACATGAAAAAATAATAACAAGAAATAGTTTGCAAGAAAAAGTGAATATTAACATTTTTTAGAATATAAATAAATGAAAAAAGTGCCCCTTGAGCTACAATGTTTGCTTGATCGCATTTGAAGTGTGTGTGTGTTTATGTGTGTATAGTGTACCTAGTGTGTGTGGTGTGGGACGTATTTTACAGTGTTATGTTTTAAAGTGTTAATTATCCGGTCATTTGGAAATTGCAACAAAAAAGAAGGTAGTTAACTAAAGTGCAGTTGAGCCGCGCAGAAAAAAAAATAAAAACTAATAATGACTAATCTACATTATTACAATCTATCATTAATTTCAGAATGAAAGTAGACAATATTTTCAACCCCGACCCCCAACCAATGAAATGATATTTATTTTCCAGAAGTATGGTGTATAAGTGGATACAGCTATATAGGTACGTTTCACATACTTCACCGATTAACAGCGTGCAAATGTCAAACTCATAAAATTAATTATATTATACATAAAAATTATTTAATTTATTTAAATTCAATCAATAATATCATCAAGTATCGTAAAGCCCATAAATAAACAATAAAAAAAAATTATAAAACAACCATGAAATTTATAAATAAAACTAGAGGTTGCGTTGTGCGCGAGCTGCTCGCAGCTCGCGTGTTTTTCTTTTAGTCGAAGAAGTAATTAAAGAGGATATCGAGCTGTTAAAAGCCATCAAAGAGGATATCCATGTGTAAGAAGCAGTCAAAGACGATATCGAAATGGAAGAAGCAATCAAATCAAAGAGGATTTCCAAGTGGAAGCAGCAATCAAAGATGATATCGAAGTGGAAGAAGCAATCAAAAAGGATATTGAAGTGAAAGAAGCAATCAAATAGGATATCGAAGTAGCAGAAACAATCAAAGAGGAAATTAAAGTTGAGGAAGAAATCAAAGAGGATACCAAGGTGGTAGAACCCATTCTAAGAGGATGACGAAGTAAAAAAAGCAATCAAAGACGATATCGAAATGGAAGAAGCAGTCAAAGACGATATCGAAGTGGGAGAAGCAATCAAAGAGGATATCGAAGTTAAAGAAGCAGTCAAAGATGATGTCGAAGTGGAAAAAACATTCAAAGAAGATGACGAAGTGAGAGAAGCATTCAAAAAGGATGTCAAGGATGACAATAAAAAAACAGTTCCACCAAAAGTTTATACCAATATTTTGTACAAGTTTGCTAGGGCTATCTCTTCCCGTTTAGAAGATACGAGCGATTGAAGTTTTGTATGAAAGACCACAATTTTGTAGAGAGCATAATGAAGTAACTGAAGCAATTAAAGAGGATATGAAAGTAGAAGAAGCATTTTAAAAGGATAACGAAGTGGAACATGCAAAAATAGAAGATGTGGAGGCGGAAGAAACAATAAAAGAGGATGACGAAGTGTAACAAGCAATCAAAGAGAATATTCGAATAGTGGATGTCGCATAATAAAAAAAAATTGACGTTCCAAAATGATCATAGTGGATGAGGCATAAATAAAAAAAAATTGATGTTCCAAAATGATCACAGTGGATGTTGCATAATAAAAAAAAAATTGACGTTCCAAAAGTGATCATTGTGGATGAGGCATAATTTAAAAAAAAATTGACGTTCCAAAATGATCATTGCGGATGAGGCATAATTAAAAAAAATTGATGTTCCAAAATTATCACAGTGGATGTTGCATAATAAAAAAAAAGAAATTGACGTTCCAAAATGATCATTGTGGATGAGGCATAATTAAAAAAAATGATGTTCCAAAATGATCACAGTGGCTGTTGCATAATAAAAAATAATTGACGTTCCAAAGTGATCATTGTGGATGAGGCGTAATTAAAAAAATGATGTACCAAAATGATCACAGTGGATGTTGCATAATAAAAAAAAAATAATTGACGTTCCAAAGTGATCATTGTGGATGAGGCATAATTAAAAAAATTGATGTACCAAAATATCACAGTGGATGTTGCATAATAAAAAAAAAAATTGACGTTCCAAAGTGATCATAGTGGATGAGGCATAATTGAAAAAAAAATGATGTTACAAAATGATCACAGTGGATGATGCATAATAAAAAAAAATAATAATTGACGTTCCAAAGTGATCATTGTGGATGAGGCATAATTTAAAAAATGATGTACCAAAATGATCACAGTGGATGTTGCATAATAAAAAAAAAAATGACGTTTCAAAGTGATCATTGTGGATGAGGCATAATTGAAAAAAAATGATGTTACAAAATGATCACAGTGGATGATGCATAATAAAAAAAAAAATAATTGACGTTCCAAAGTGATCATTGTGGATGAGGCATAATTAAAAAAATGATGTACCAAAATGATCACAGTGGATGTTGCATAATAAAAAAAAAAATGACGTTTCAAAGTGATCATTGTGGATGAGGCATAATTAAAAAAATGTGGATGTTCCAAAATAAACATGATGAACATTGCATACTAAAAAAAAAAAAAAAATTGGATGTTCCAAAATGATGATGATGACCTTTGCAAAAACTATGAAAGTTGTCTCATGCCCCTCCACCAACATTATATAGAATCAAGCAAATTTACAGTAATTTTATAGTACACACAAGCCATTGGCTCCCTACAAAAACAGTATGAAAATTACGGCAAACGAAATATACGGTTTACGGTATTCATACAGAAATATTTTGTATGGGACAATTTTTTTTTTGTATGAAAGTCAATTTTTTTTTCATGGAACCGGATATAAAAAAATGTCCTCTGCAACATTAGTTTTTGCACTAACTCTCTAAGACCTATACTTTCCGAGATACGAGGTCGATGTGAGCGAATGGGGGACAAAAGGGGTACTTTAGGATTTATTCCCAACTCATCGGAACTCCCTCTATACGATCCCACCAAACATTTTCACCCTACGAGGTGGCATCTGGGAGAACAAACATGTCAATGAGTCAATCAGTCAGTCAGTCAGTCAGTCAGTCAGTGGTAATCGAGCTTTATATAATATAACTAGAGGTTGCGTTGTGCGCGAGCTGCTCGCAGCTCGCGTGTTTTTCTTTTAGTCGAAGAAGTAATTAAAGAGGATATCGAGCTGTTAAAAGCCATCAAACAGGATATCCATGTGTAAGAAGCAGTCAAAGACGATATCGAAATGGTAGAAGCAATCAAATAGGATATCGAAGCAGCAGAAACAATCAATGAGGATATTAAAGTTGAGTAAGCAATCAAAGAGGATACCGAGGTGGTAAGAGCATTCTAAGAGGATGACAAAGTAAAAAAAGCAATCAAAGACGATATCAAAGTGGAAGAAACAGTCAAAAACGATATCGAAGTGGAAGAAGCAATCAAACAGGATATTGAAGTGAAAGAAGCAATCAAATAGGATATCGAAGTAGCAGAAACAATCAAAGAGGAAATTAAAGTTGAGTAAGCAATCAAAGAGGATACCGAGGTGGTAGAAGCGTTCTAAGAGGATGACGAAGTGAAAAAAGCAATCAAAGACGATATCGAAGTGGAAGAAACAGTCAAAAACGATATCGAAGTGGCAGAAGCAATCAAAGAGGATATTGAAGTGAAAGAAGCAATCGAATAGGATATCGAAGTAGCAGAAACAATCAAAGAGGAAATTAAAGTTGAGTAAGCAATCAAAGAGGATACCGAGGTGGTAGAAGCGTTCTAAGAGGATGACGAAGTGAAAAAAGCAATCAAAGACGATATCGAAGTGGAAGAAACAGTCAAAGACGATATCGAAGTGGAAGAAGCAACCAAAGAGGATATCGAAGTGGAAGAAGCAATCAAAGAGGATATCGAAGTGGAAGAAGCAATCAAAGAGGGTATCGAAGTGGAAGAAGCCATCACAGAGGATATCGAAGTGAAAATGCTATCAAAAACGATATCGAAGATGAAGACGCAATCAAAGAGAATATTGCAGTGCAAGAAGCAATCAAAAGGAAATCGAAGATGATATCGAATTGGTAGAAGCAATAAAAGAGGATATCAAAGTGGAAGAAGCAATCAAAGAGGATATCGAGCTGTTTAAAGTTATCGAAGAGGATATCCATGTGTAAGAAGCAGTCAAAGACGATCGAAATGGAAGAAGCAATCAAATCAAAGAGGATATCCAAGTGGAAGCAGCAATCAAAGATGATATCGAAGTGGAAGAAGCAATCAAAGAGGATATTGAAGTGAAAGAAGCAATCAAATAGGATATCGAAGTAGCAGAAACAATTAAAGAGGAAATTGAAATTGAGTAAAAGACGTCGAGGACAATGATAAAAATAAAAAACGGTTTCACCAAAAACTTATACTAATATTTTGTAATAGTTTCCTCGAGCTATCTCTTCCCGTTTAAAAGATACGAGCGATTTAAGTTTAGTATGAAAACCCATAATTTTGTAGAGTGGAAATTGTAGTAAAAGAAGCAATTGAAGAAAATATATAAGTAGAAAAAGCAATTAAAAAGGATATCAAAGTGGAAGAAGCAAAAATAGAGAATATCGAGGTGAAAGAAGCATTCAAAAAGGATTTCAAGATCAATGATGGTAATAAAAAAAATATTCGACCAAAAATTAGTACCAATATTTTGTAAAAGTTTGCTAGGCGTAACTGTTCCCGTTTAGAAGATACGAGCGATTTAAGATTTGTATTAAAACCCATAATTTTGTAGAGTGGGAATTGAAGTAAAAGAAGCAATTGAAGAAAATATATAAGTAGATAAAGCAGTTCAAAAGGATATCAAAGTGGAAGAAGCAAAATTAGAGGATATCGAGGTGAAAGAAGCATTTAAAGTGGAAGACGAAGTAAGAGAAGCATTCAAAACGGATGTCAAGGGCAATGATGGTATTAAAAAAACTATTCCACCAAAAATTTGTACCAATATTTTGTAAAATTTTGCTAGGCGTAACTGTTCCTGTTTAGAAGATACGAGCGATTTAAGATTTGTATTAAAACGCATAATTTTGTAGAGTGGAAATTGAAGTAAAAGAAGCAATTGATGAAAATATATAAGTAGAAAAAGCAATTTAAAAGGATATCAAAGTGGAAGAAGCAAAAATAGAGGATATCGAGGTGAAAGAAGCATTCAAAGAGGAAGACGAAGTGAGAGAAGCATTCAAAAAGGATGTCAAGGGCAATGATGGTATTAAAAAACTATTCCACCAAAAATTAGTACCAATATTTTGTAAAAGTTTGCTAGGGGTAACTCTTCCCGTTTAGAAGATACGAGCGATTTAAGATATGTATTAAAACCCATAATTTTGTAGAGTGGAAATTGAAGTAAAAGAAGCAATTGATGAAAATATATAAGTAGAAAAAGCAATTTAAAAGGATATCAAAGTAAAAGAAGCAAAAATAGAGGATATCGAGGTGAAAGAAGCATTCAAAGAGGAAGACGAAGTGAGAGAAGCATTCAAAAAGGATGTCAAGGGCAATGATGGTATTAAAAAAACTATTGCACCAAAAATTTGTACCAATAATCTGTAAAAGTTTGCTAGGCGTAACTCTTCCCGTTTAGAAGATACGAGCGATTTAAGATTTGTATTAAAACCCATAATTTTGTAGAGTGGTAATTGTAGTAAAAGAAGCAATTGAAGAAAATATATAAGTAGAAAAAGCAATTAAAAAGGATATCAAAGTGGAAGAAGCAAAAATAGAGGATATCGAGGTGAAAGAAGCATTCAAAGCGGAAGACGAAGTAAGAGAAGCATTCAAAAAGGATCTCAAGGGCAATGATGGTATTAAAAAAACTATTCCACCAAAAATTAGTACCAATATTTTGTAAAAGTTTGCTGGGGGTAACTCTTCCCGTTTAGAAGATACGAGCGATTTAAGATTTGTATTAAAACCCATAATTTTGTAGAGTCGATATTGAAGTAAGAGAAGTAATTGAAGAAAATAGAAAAATAGAAAAAACAATTCAAAAGTATATTGAAGTAAAAATGCCATCAAAGAGGATTTCGAAGTTATAGAAACAATTAAAGAGGATATCAATGTGGAAGAAACATTCGAAAACGAAAAGGAAGTGAGAGAAGAATTCAAAATGATGGCAAGGGCGATGATGACCGTAAAATAACGATTCCACCAAAAATTTGTGCTAAAAAAAAAATTGATTTTCCAAAATGATCACAGTGGATGTTGCATAATAAAAAAAAATTGCCGTTCCAAAATGATCATGTGGATGAGGCATAATTTAAAAAAAAATGATGTTCCAAAATGATCACAGTGGATGATGCATAATAAAAAAAAAAATAATTGACGTTCCAAAGTGATCATTGTGGATGAGGCGTAATTAAAAAATTGATGTACCAAAATGATCACAGTGGATGTTGCATAATAAAAAAAAAAATTGACGTTCCAAAGTGATCATTGTGGATGAGGCATAATTAAAAAAAATGATGTACCAAAATGATCACAGTGGATGTTGCATAATAAAAAAAATTGACGTTCCAAAGTGATCATTGTGGATGAGGCATAATTAAACAAAATGATGTACCAAAATCATCACAGTGGATGATGCATAATAAAAAAATAAAAAATAATTGACGTTCCAAAATGATCATTGTGGATGAGGCGTAATTAAAAAAATGATGTACCAAAATGATCACAGTGGATGTTGCATAATAAAAAAAAAAATAATTGACGTTCCAAAGTGATCATTGTGGATGAGGCATAATTAAAAAAAATGATGTACCAAAATATCACAGTGGATGTTGCATAATAAAAAAAAATTGACGTTCCAAAGTGATCATTGTGGATGAGACATTATTAAAAAAAATGATGTTCCAAAATGATCACAGCGGATGATGCATAATAAAAAAAAATAATAATTGACGTTCCAAAGTGATCATTGTGGATGAGGCATAATTAAAAAAAATGATGTACCAAAATGATCACAGTGGATGTTGCATAATAAAAAAAAAATGACGTTCCAAAGTGATCATTGTGGATGAGGCATAATTAAAAATAAATGTGGATGTTCCAAAATAAACATGATGAACATTGCATACTAAAAAAAAATAAATAATTGGATGTTCCAAAATGATGATGATGATGACCTTTGCTAAAACTATGAAAGTTGTCTCATGCCCCTCCACAACCATTAAATAGGATCAAGCAAATTTTACAGTAATTTTATAGTACACACAAGCTGTGGGCTCCCTACAAAAACAGTATGAAAATTACGGCAAACGAAATATACGGTTTACGGTATTCATACAGAAATATTTTGTATGGGACAAATTTTTTTTTTGTATGAAAGACAATTTTTTTTTCATGGAACCGGATATAAAAAAATGTCCTCTGCAACATTAGTTTTTGCACCAACGCTGTAAGACCTATACTTTCCGAGATACGAGGTCGATGGGAGCGAATGGGGGACAAAAGGGGGACTTTAGGATTTATTCCCAACTCACCGGAACTCCCTCTATACGATCCCACCAAACATTTTCACCCTACGAGGTGGCATCTGGGAGAACAAACATGTCAATGAGTCAATCAGTCAGTCAGTCAGTGGTAATCGAGCTTTATATAATATAACTAGAGGTTGCGTTGTGCGCGAGCTGCTCGCAGCTCGCGTGTTGTTCTTTTAGTCGAAGAAGTAATTAAAGAGGATATCGAGCTGTTAAAAGCCATCAAAGAGGATATTCATGTGTAAGAAGCAGTCAAAGACGATATAGAAATGGAAGAAGCAATCAAATCAAAGAGGATTTCCAAGTGGAAGCAGCAATCAAAGATGATATCGAAGTGGAAGAAGCAATCAAAGAGGATATTGAAGTAAAAGAAGCAATCAAATAGGATATCGAAGTGGCAGAAACAATCAAAGAGGAAATTAAAGTTGAGTAAGCAATCAAAGAGGATACCGAGGTAGTAGAAGCATTCTAAGAGGATGACGAAGTGAAAAAAGCAATCAAAGACGATATCGAAATGGAAGAAACAGTCAAAGACGATATCGAAGTGGAAGAAGCAATCAAAGAGGGTATCGAAGTGGAAGAAGCCATCACAGAGGATATCGAAGTAAAAATGCTATCAAAGACGATATCGAAGATGAAGACGCAATCAAAGAGAATAATGCAGTGCAAGAAGCAATCAAAAGGAAATCGAAGATGATATCGAAGTGGAAGGAGTAATCAAAAAGGATATTGAAGTGGGAGAAGCAATCAAATAGGACATCGAAGTAGCAAAAACAATCAAAGAGGAAATTGAAGTTGACTAAGGAATCAAAGAGGATACCGAGGTGGTAGAAGTATTCAAAGAGCACGACGAAGTGAAAAAAGCAATCAAAGACGATTACGAAGTGGAAGAAATAGTCAAAGACGATATCGAAAAGAAAGAAGCAATCTCAGAGGATATCGAAGTTGAAGAAGCAATCAAAGAAGATATCGAAATGTAAGAAGCCATCACAGAGGATATCGAAGATGAAGACGCAATCGAAGAGAATATTGCAGTGCAAGAAGCAATCTAAAGGAAATCGAAGATGATATCGAATTGGTACAAGCAATAAAAGAGGATATCGAAATGGAAAAAGCAATAAAAGAGCATATCGAAGTGTAAGAAGCAATAAAAGAGGATATCGAAGTGTAACAAGCAATAAAAAGAAAACAATTGAATGTTCCAAAATGATCATGATAGTAGTTACATTGAAAAAATTGGACGTTGCAAAATGATCATGATGAACGTTGCATAAAAAAAGAAAATCTGGGTGTTCCAAAACGATCATGATTGACGAAGTAAAAAAAGCATACATAGACGACATCGAAATGAAAGAAGCAGTCAAAGACGATATCGAAGTGGGAGAAGTAATCAAAGAGGATATCGAAGTTAAAGAAGCAATCAAAGACGATATCAAAGTGGAAGAAGCAATCAAAGAAAATATCGAGATGGAAGAAGCAAAAGTAAAGGATATCGAGGTGGAAGAAACAATCAAAGAGGATGACGAAGGAAAAGAAGCATTCAAAGAGGAAGACGAAGTGAGAGAAGCATTCAAAAAGGACGTCGAGGACAATGATAAAAATAAAAAAACGGTTCCACCAAAAACTTATACCAATATTTTGTAAAAGTTTCCTAGAGCTATCTCTTCCCGTTTAGAAGATACGAGCGATTTAAGTTTTATATGAAACCCAATAATTTTGTAGAGTGTAAATTAAAGTAAAAGAAGCAACTGAAGAAAATATATAAGTAGAAAAAGCAATTAAAAAGGATATCAAAGTGGAAGAAGCAAAAATAGAGGATATCGAGGTGAAAAAAGCATTCAAAATGGAAGACGTAGTAAGAGAAGCATTCAAAACGGATGTCAAGGGCAATGATGGTATTAAAAAAACTATTCCACCAAAAATTAGTACCAATATTTTGTAAAAGTTTGCTAGGGGTAACTCTTCCCGTTTAGAAGATACGAGCGATTTAAAATTTGTATTAAAACCCATAATTTTGTAGAGTCGATATTGAAGTAAGAGAAGTAATTGAAGAAAATAGAAAAATAGAAAAAACAATTCAAAAGTATATTGAAGTAAAAATGCCATCAAAGAGGATTTCGAAGTTATAGAAACAATTAAAGAGGATATCAAAGTGGAAGAAACATTCGAAGGCGAAAAGGAAGTGAGAGAAGAATTCAAAATGATGCCAAGGGCGATGATGACCGTAAAATAACGATTCCACCAAAAATGTGTGCTACCATTTTGTAAAAGTTTGTTATGTCTATCTCTTACCGTTTAAAAGATACGAACGATTACAGTTTTATAAGAAAAATCATAATTTTGATGAGAGGATATCGAAGTGCAAGAAGCAATCAAAAAAGATATCCAAGTAGAAGAAGCAATTAAAAAGTATATCGAAGTGGAAGACGCCATCAAAGAGGATATCGAAGTGAGAGAAGCATGTAAAAAGACTGTCATGACAATGAAAAAACGATTTTACCCAAAATATGTACTACCATTTTGTAAAAGTTTACTATGCCTATTTATTTTCGTTAAGACGATACGAGCGATTAAAGTTTTTAAGAAAAATCATAATTTTGTTGAGAAGATATTAAAGTGGAAGAAACAATCAAAGCGGATATCGAAGTGGAAGAAGCAATCAAAGCGGATATTGAAGTGAAAGCAGCAACCAAATAGGATATCGAATTAGCAGAAACAATTAAAGAGGAAATTGAAGTTGAGTACGCAATCAAAGCAGATACTGAGGTTGTTAAAACATTATAAGAGGATGACGAAGTGAAAAAAGCAATCAAAGACGATAACGAAGTGGAAGAAACAGTCAAAGACGATATCGAAGTGGAACAAGCAATCAAAGAAGATATCGAAGTGTAAGAAGCCATCACAGAGGATATCGTAATGAAAATGCTATCAAAGACGATATTGAAGATGAAGACGCAATCAAAGAGAATATTGCAGTACAAGAAGCAATCAAAATGAAATCGAAGATGACATCGAATTGGTAGAAGCAATAAAAGAGGATATCAAAGTGGAAGGAGCAATCAAAGAGGATATCGAGCTGTTAAAAGCTATCGAAGAGGATATCCATGTGTAAGAAGCAGTCAAAGACGATATCGAAATCGAAAAATAAATCAAATCAAAGAGGACATCCAAGTGGAAGCAGCAATCAAAGATGATATCGAAGTGGAAGAAGCAATCAAATAGGATATCGAAGTAGCAGAAACAATCAAAGAGGAAATTGAAATTGAGTAAAAGACGTCGAGGACAATGATAAAAATAAAAAACGGTTTCACCAAAAACTTACACTAATATTTTGTAAAAGTTTCCTCGAGCTATCTCGTCTTGTTTAAAAGATACGAGCGATTTAAGTTTTGTATGAAAACCCATAATTTTGTAGAGTGGAAATTGAAGTAAAAGAAGCAATTGAAGAAAACATATAAGTAGAAAAAGCAATTAAAAAGGACATCAAAGTGGAAGAAGCAAAAATAGAGGTTATCGAGGTGAAAGAAGCATTCAAAGTGGAAGACGAAGTAAGAGAAGCATTCAAAAAGGATGTCAAGGGCAATGATGGTATTAAAAAAACTATTGCACCAAAAAATTAGTACCAATATTTTGGAAAAGTTTGCTGGGGGTAACTCTTCCCGTTTACAAGATACGAGCGATTTAAGATTTGTATTAAAACCCATAATTTTGTAGAGTGGAAATTGAAGTAAAAGAAACAATTGAAGAAAACATATAAGTAGAAAAAGCAATTAAAAAGGATATCAAAGTGGAAGAAGCAAAAATAGAGGATATCGAGGTGAAAGAATCATTCAAGGAGGAAGACCAAGTGAGAAAAGCATTCAAAAAGGATGTCAAGAGCAATGATGGTAATAACAAAACTATTCGACCAAAAATTTGTACCAATATTTTGTAAAAGTTTGCTAGGCGTAACTCTTCCCGTTTAAAAGATACGAGCGATTTAAGATTTGTATTAAAACCCATAATTTTGTAGAGTGGAAAGTGAAGTAAAAGAAGCAACTGAAGAAAATATATAAGTAGAAAAAGCAATTAAAAAGGATATCAAAGTGGAAGAAGCAAAAATAGAGGATATCGAGGTGAAAGAAGCATTCAAAGCGGAAGACGAAGTAAGAGAAGCATTCAAAAAGGATGTCAAGGGCAATGATGGTATTAAAAAAACTATTCCACCAAACATTAGTACCAATATTTTGTAAAAGTTTGCTGGGGGTAACTCTTCCCGTTTAGAAGATACGAGCGATTTAAGATTTGTATTAAAACCCATAATTTTGTAGAGTCGATATTGAAGTAAGAGAAGTAATTGAAGAAAATAGAAAAATAGAAAAAAACAATTCAAAAGTATATTGAAGTAAAAATGCCATCAAAGAGGATTTCGAAGTTATAGAAACAATTAAAGAGGATATCAATGTGGAAGAAACATTCGAAAACGAAAAGGAAGTGAGAGAAGAATTCAAAATGATGGCAAGGGCGATGATGACCGTAAAATAACGATTCCGCCAAAAATTTGTGCTACCATTTTATAAAAGTTTGTTATGTCTATCTCTTACCGTTTAAAAGATACGAACGATTAAAGTTTTTTAAGGAAAATCATAATTTTGTTGAGAAGATATCAAAGTGGAAGAAACATTCAAAGAGGATATCGAAGTGGAAGAAGCAATCAAAAAAGATATTCAAGTAGAAGAAGCAATTAAAAAGTATTTCGACGTTCCAAAATGATCATAGTGGATGAGGCATACTTAAAATAAAATGATGTTCCAAAATGATCATAGTGGATGTTACATTATAAAAAAAAATTGACGTTCCAAAATGATCACAGCGGATGTTGCATATTAAAAAAAAATTTACTTTCCAAAATGGTCATTGTGGACGAGGCATAATTTAAAAAAATTTGATTTTCCAAAATGATCACAAAGGATTTTGCATAATAAAAAAAAATTGACGTTCCAAAATGATCATTGTGGATGAGGCATAATTTAAAAAAAATTGATTTTCCAAAATGATCACAAAGGATTTTGCATAATAAAAAAAAAAATGACGTTCCAAAGTGATCATTGTGGATGAGGCATAATTAAAAAAATGATGTTCCAAAATGATCACAAAGGATTTTGCATAATAAAAAAAAATTGACGTTCCAAAATGATCATTGTGGATGAGGCATAATTAAAAAAAAAATTGACGTTCCAAAGTGATCATTGTGGATGAGGCATAATTAAAAAAAATTTGATTTTCCAAAATTATCACAAAGGATTTTGCATAATAAAAAAAAATTGACGTTCCAAAATGATCATTGTGGATGAGGCATAATTTAAAAAAAATTGATTTTCCAAAATGATCACAAAGGATTTTGCATAGTAAAAAAAAAAAAAAAATTGACGTTCCAAAATGATCATTGTGGATGAGGCATAATTAAAAAAAAATGATGTTCCAAAATGATCACAGTGGATGATGCATAATAAAAAAATAAAAAATAATTGACGTTCCAAAGTGATCATTGTGGATGAGGCATAATTAAAAAAAATTTGATTTTCCAAAATTATCACAAAGGATTTTGCATAATAAAAAAAAATTGACGTTCCAAAATGATCATTGTGGATGAGGCATAATTAAAAAAAAATTGATTTTCCAAAATGATCACAAAGGATTTTGCATAGTAAAAAAAAAAAAAAAATTGACGTTCCAAAATGATCATTGTGGATGAGGCATAATTAAAAAAAAATGATGTTCCAAAATGATCACAGTGGATGATGCATAATAAAAAAATAAAAAAAAATTGACGTTCCAAAATGATCATTGTGGATGAGGCATAATTTAAAAAAAATTGATTTTCCAAAATGATCACAAAGGATTTTGCATAGTAAAAAAAAAAAAAAAATTGACGTTCCAAAATGATCATTGTGGATGAGGCATAATTAAAAAAAAATGATGTTCCAAAATGATCACAGTGGATGATGCATAATAAAAAAATAAAAAATAATTGACGTTCCAAAGTGATCATTGTGGATGAGGCATAATTAAAAAAAATGATGTACCAAAATATCACAGTGGATGTTGCATAATAAAAAAAAAAAATTGACGTTCCAAAGTGATCATAGTGGATGAGGCATAATTAAAAAAAAATTGATTTTCCAAAATGATCAGAAAGGATTTTGCATAATAAAAAAAAAATTGACGTTCCAAAAGTGATCATTGTGGATGAGGCATAATTAAAAAAAAATGATGTTACAAAATGATCACAGTGGATTTTGCATAATAAAAAAAAAAAAATTGACGTTCCAAAATGATGATGATGACCTTTGCAAAAACTATGAAAGTTGTCTCATGCCCCTCCACCAACATTATATAGAATCAAGCAAATTTACAGTAATTTTATAGTACACACAAGCCATGGGCTCCCTACAAAAACAGTATGAAAATTACGGCAAACGAAATATACGGTTTACGGTATTCATACAGAAATATTTTGTATGGGACAATTTTTTTTTTGTATGAAAGACAATTTTTTTTTCATGGAACCGGATATAAAAAAATGTCCTCTGCAACATTAGTTTTTGCACCAACGCTCTAAGACCTATACTTTCCGAGATACGAGGTTGATAAGAGCGAATGGGGGACAAAAGGGGTACTTTAGGATTTATTCCCAACTCATCGGAACTCCCTCTATACGATGGCACCAAACATTTTCACCCTACGAGGTGGCATCTGGGAGAACAAACATGTCAATGAGTCAGTCAGTCAGTGAGTGGTAATCGAGCTTTATATAATATAACTAGAGGTTGCGTTGTGCGCGAGCTGCTCGCAGCTCGCGTGTTTTTCTTTTAGTCGAAGAAGTAATTAAAGAGGATATCGAGCTGTTAAAAGCCATCAAAGAGGATATCCATGTGTAAGAAGCAGTCAAAGACGATATCGAAATGGAAGAAGCAATCAAATCAAAGAGGATTTCCAAGTGGAAGCAGCAATCAAAGATGATATCGAAGTGGAAGAAGCAATCAAAGAGGATATTGAAGTGAAAGAAGCAATCAAATAGGATATCGAAGTAGCAGAAACAATCAAAGAGGAAATTAAAGTTGAGGAAGAAATCAAAGAGGATACCAAGGTGGTAGAAGCATTCTAAGAGGATGACGAAGTAAAAAAAGCAATCAAAGACGATATCGAAGTGGAAGAAGCAATCCAATGGATATTGAAGATGAAGAAGGGATAAAAGAGGATATCGAAGCGGAACAAGCAATCGTAGAGGATATCAAAGTTAAAGAAGCAATCAAAGAGGATACCAATGTGGAAGAAGCAATCAAAGAGGATATCGAAGTGGAACAAGCAATCAAAGAGAAAAAAATTGGATGTTCCAAAATGATCATGATAATGGTTGTATAATAAAAAATAAAACGTTGCAAAAAAGATCATGATGAACGTTGCATAAAAAAAATCTGGACGTTCCAAAATGATCATGATTGACGTTGCATAATATAAATGTATGTTGCAAAATGATAATGATCAAAAATTTGTACTAATATTTTGTCAAAGTTTGCTAGTGCTATCTCTTCCCGTTTAGAAGATACGAGCGATTAAAGTTTTGTAAGAAAAATCATAAATTTGTTGATTGGATATCGAAGTGGAAGAAACTATCAAAGAGAATGTTGAAGTGGAAGAAGCAATCAAATAGGATATCGAAGTGGCAGAAACAATCAAAGCGGAAATTGAAGTTGAGTAAGCAATCAAAGAGGATACCAAGGTGGTAGAAGCATTCAAAGAAGATGACGAAGTGAAAAAGCAATCAAAGACGATATCGAAATGGAAGAAGCAGTCAAAGACGATATCGAAGTGGGAGAAGCAATCAAAGAGGATATCGAAGTTAAAGAAGCAGTCAAAGATGATGTCGAAGTGGAAAAAACATTCAAAGAAGATGACGAAGTGAGAGAAGCATTCAAAAAGGATGTCAAGGATGACAATAAAAAACAGTTGCACCAAAAATTTTACCAATATTTTGTACAAGTTTGCTAGGGCTATCTCTTCCCGTTTAGAAGATACGAGCGATTGAAGTTTTGTATGAAAGACCACAATTTTGTAGAGAGCATAATGAAGTAACTGAAGCAATTAAAGAGGATATGAAAGTAGAAGAAACATTTTAAAGGGATAACGAAGTGGAACATGCAAAAATAGAAGATGTCGAGGCGGAAGAAACAATCAAAGAGGATATCGAAGTGGAAGAAGCAATCCAATGGATATTGAAGATGAAGAAGGGATAAAAGAGGATATCGAAGCGGAACAAGCAATCGTAGAGGATATCAAAGTTAAAGAAGCAATCAAAGAGGATACCAATGTGGAAGAAGCAATCAAAGAGGATATCGAAGTGGAACAAGCAATCAAAGAGAAAAAAATTGGATGTTCCAAAATGATCATGATAATGGTTGTATAATAAAAAATAAAACGTTGCAAAAAAGATCATGATGAACGTTGCATAAAAAAAATCTGGACGTTCCAAAATGATCATGATTGACGTTGCATAATATAAATGTATGTTGCAAAATGATAATGATCAAAAATTTGTACTAATATTTTGTCAAAGTTTGCTAGTGCTATCTCTTCCCGTTTAGAAGATACGAGCGATTAAAGTTTTGTAAAAAAAATCATAAATTTGTTGATTGGATATCGAAGTGGAAGAAACTATCAAAGAGAATGTTGAAGTGGAAGAAGCAATCAAATAGGATATCGAAGTAGCAAAAACAATCAAAGAGGAAATTGAAGTTGACTAAGGAATCAAAGAGGATACCGAGTTGGTAGAAGTATTCAAAGAGGATGACGAAGTGAAAAAAGCAATCAAAGACGATATCGAAGTGAAAGAAATAGTCAAAGACGATATCAAAATGGAACAAGCAATCAAAGCGGATATCGAAGTGGAAGAAGCAATCAAAGAGGATATCAAAGTGGAAGAAGCCATCACAGGATATCGAAGTAAAAATGCAATCAAAAACGATATCGAATATGAAGACGCAATCAAAGAAAATATTGCAGTGCAAGAAGCAATCAAACGGAAATCAAAGAGGAAGGAGCCCTTACAGAGGATACCGAAGTGAAAATGCCATCAAAGAGGATATCAAAGATGAAGAAGCAATCCAATTGATATTGAAGATGAAGAAGGAATAAAAGAGGATATCGAAGTAGAACAAGCAATCGTCGAGGATATCAAAGTTAAAGAAGCAATCAAATAGGATATCAATGTGGAAGAAGCAATCAAAGAGGATATCGAAGTGGAACAAGCAATCAAAGAGAAAAAAATTGGATGTTCCAAAATGATCATGACAATAGTTGTATAAAAAAAATTGAACGTTGCAAAAAAGATCATGATGAACGTTGCATAAAAAAAATCTGAACGTTCCAAAATGATCAGGATTGACGTTGCATAATATAAATGTATGTTGTAAAATGATAATGATCAAAAATTTGTACTAATATTTTGTCAAAGTTTGCTAGTGCTATCTCTTCCCGTTTAGAAGATACGAGCGATTAAAGTTTTGTAAGAAAAATCATAAATTTGTTGATTGGATATCGAAGTGGAAGAAACTATCAAAGAGAATGTTGAAGTGGAAGAAGCAATCAAATAGGATATCGAAGTGGCAGAAACAATCAAAGAGGATACCAAGGTGGTAGAAGCATTCAAAGAAGATGACGAAGTGAAAAAGCAATCAAAGACGATATCGAAATGGAAGAAGCAGTCAAAGACGATATCGAAGTGGGAGAAGCAATCAAAGAGGATATCGAAGTTAAAGAAGCAGTCAAAGATGATGTCGAAGTGGAAAAAACATTCAAAGAAGATGACGAAGTGAGAGAAGCATTCAAAAAGGATGTCAAGGATGACAATAAAAAAACAGTTCCACCAAAAGTTTATACCAATATTTTGTACAAGTTTGCTAGGGCTATCTCTTCCCGTTTAGAAGATATGAGCGATTGAAGTTTTGTATGAAACACCACAATTTTGTAGAGCGCATAATGAAGTAACTGAAGCAATTAAAGAGGATATGAAGTAGAAGAAGCATTTTAAAAGGATAACGAAGTGGAACATGCAAAAATAGAAGATGTGGAGGCGGAAGAAACAATAAAAGAGGATGACGAAGTGTAACAAGCAATCAAAGAGAATATTCGAATAGTGGATGTCGCATAATAAAAAAAAAAATTGACGTTCCAAAATGATCATAGTGGATGAGGCATAAATAAAAAAAAATTATGTACCAAAATGATCACAGTGGATGTTGCATAATAAAAAAAAAATTGACGTTCCAAAGTGATCATTGTGGATGAGGCATAATTAAAAAAAATGATGTTCCAAAATGATCACAGTGGATGTTGCATAATAAAAAAAAAAATTGACGTTCCAAAGTGATCATTGTGGATGAGGCATAATTAAAAAAATGATGTACCAAAATATCACAGTGGATGTTGCATAATAAAAAAAAAATTGACGTTCCAAAGTGATCATTGTGGATGAGGCGTAATTAAAAAAATGATGTACCAAAATGATCACAGTGGATGTTGCATAATAAAAAAAAAAATTGACGTTCCAAAGTGATCATTGTGGATGAGGCATAATTAAAAAAAATGATGTACCAAAATATCACAGTGGATGTTGCATAATAAAAAAAAATTGACGTTCCAAAGTGATCATAGTGGATGAGGCATAATTGAAAAAAAAATGATGTTCCAAAATGATCACAGTGGATGAAGCATAATAAAAAAAAAATTGACGTTCCAAAGTGATCATTGTGGATGAGGCATAATTAAAAAAAATGATGTACCAAAATGATCACAGTGGATGTTGCATAATAGAAAAAAAAAATTGACGTTCCAAAGTGATCATTGTGGATGAGGCATAATTAAAAAAATGTGGATGTTCCAAAATAAACATGATGAACGTTGCATACTAAAAAAAAAAAAAAAAATGGATGTTCCAAAATGATGATGATGACCTTTGCAAAAACTATGAAAGTTGTCTCATGCCCCTCCACCAACATTATATAGAATCAAGCAAATTTACAGTAATTTTATAGTACACACAAGCCATGGGCTCCCTACAAAAACAGTATGAAAATTACGGCAAACGAAATATACGGTTTACGGTATTCATACAGAAATATTTTGTATGGGACAATTTTTTTTTTGTATGAAAGACAATTTTTTTTTCATGGAACCGGATATAAAAAAATGTCCTCTGCAACATTAGTTTTTGCACCAACGCTCTAAGACCTATACTTTCCGAGATACGAGGTCGATGGGAGCGAATGGGGGACAAAAGGGGTACTTTAGGATTTATTCCCAACTCATCGGAACTCCCTCTATACGATCCCACCAAACATTTTCACCCTACGAGGTGGCATCTGGGAGAACAAACATGTCAATGAGTCAGTCAGTCAGTCAGTCAGTGGTAATCGAGCTTTATATAATATAACTAGAGGTTGCGTTGTGCGCGAGCTGCTCGCAGCTCGCGTCTTTTTCTTTTAGTCGAAGAAGTAATTAAAGAGGATATCGAGCTGTTAAAAGCCATCAAAGAGGATATCCATGTGTAAGAAGCAGTCAAAGACGATATCGAAATGGAAGAAGCAATCAAATCAAAGAGGATTTCCAAGTGGAAGCAGCAATCAAAGATGATATCGAAGTGGAAGAAGCAATCAAAGAGGATATTGAAGTGAAAGAAGCAATCAAATAAGATATCGAAGTAGCAGAAACAATCAAAGAGGAAATTAAAGTTGAGGAAGAAATCAAAGAGGATACCAAGGTGGTAGAAGCATTCTAAGAGGATGACGAAGTAAAAAAAGCAATCAAAGACGATATCGAAGTGGAAGAAGCAATCCAATGGATATTGAAGATGAAGAAGGAATAAAAGAGGATATCGAAGCGGAACAAGCAATCGTAGAGGATATCAAAGTTAAAGAAGCAATCAAAGAGGATACCAATGTGGAAGAAGCAATCAAAGAGGATATCGAAGTGGAACAAGCAATCAAAGAGAAAAAAATTGGATGTTCCAAAATGATCATGATAATGGTTGTATAAAAAAAATTGAACGTTGCAAAAAAGATCATGATGAACGTTGCATAAAAAAAAATCTGGACGTTCCAAAATGATCATGATTGACGTTGCATAATATAAATGTATGTTGCAAAATGATAATGATCAAAAATTTGTACTAATATTTCGTCAAAGTTTGCTAGTGCTATCTCTTCCCGTTTAGAAGATACGAGCGATTAAAGTTTTGTAAGAAAAATCATAAATTTGTTGATTGGATATCGAAGTGGAAGAAACTATCAAAGAGAATGTTGAAGTGGAAGAAGCAATCAAATAGGATATCGAAGTGGCAGAAACAATCAAAGAGGAAATTGAAGTTGAGTAAGCAATCAAAGAGGATACCGAGGCGGTAGAAGCATTCAAAGAAGATGACGAAGTGAAAAAAGCAATCAAAGACGATATCGAAATGGAAGAAGCAGTCAAAGACGATATCGAAGAGGGAGAAACAATCAAAAAGGAAATTGAAGTTGAGTAAGCAATCAAAGAGGATACCGAGGTGGTAGAAGCATTCAAAGAAGATGACGAAGTGAAAAAAGCAATCAAAGACGATATCGAAATGGAAGAAGCAGTCAAAGACGATATCGAAGTGGGAGAAGCAATCAAAGAGGATATCGAAGTTAAAGAAGCAGTCAAAGATGATGTCGAAGTGGAAAAAACATTCAAAGAAGATGACGAAGTGGGAGAAGCATTCAAAAAGGATGTCAAGGATGACAATAAAAAAACAGTTGCACCAAAAATTTATACCAATATTTTGTACAAGTTTGCTAGGGCTATCTCTTCCCGTTTAGAAGATACGAGCGATTGAAGTTTTGTATGAAAGACCACAATTTTGTAGAGAGCATAATGAAGTAACTGAAGCAATTAAAGAGAATATGAAAGTAGAAGAAGCATTTTAAAGGGATAACGAAGTGGAACATGCAAAAATAGAAGATGTCGAGGCGGAAGAAACAATCAAAGAGGATATCGAAGTGGAAGAAGCAATCAAAGAGGGTATCGAAGTGGAAGAAGCCATCACAGAGGATATCGAAGTGAAAATGCTATCAAAGACGATATCGAAGATGAAGACGCAATCAAAGAGAATAATGCAGTGCAAGAAGCAATCAAAAGGAAATCGAAGATGATATCGAAGTGGAAGGAGTAAACAAAGAGGATATCGAAGTAGCAAAAACAATCAAAGAGGAAATTGAAGTTGACTAAGGAATCAAAGAGGATACCGAGTTGGTAGAAGTATTCAAAGAGGATGACGAAGTGAAAAAAGCAATCAAAGACGATATCGAATTGAAAGAAATAGTCAAAGACGATATCAAAATGGAACAAGCAATCAAAGCGGATATCGAAGTGGAAGAAGCAATCAAAGAGGATATCAAAGTGGAAGAAGCCATCACAGGATATCGAAGTAAAAATGCAATCAAAAACGATATCGAATATGAAGACGCAATCAAAGAAAATATTGCAGTGCAAGAAGCAATCAAACGAAAATCAAAGAGGAAGGAGACCTTACACAGGATACCGAAGTGAAAATGCCATCAAAGAGGATATCAAAGATGAAGAAGCAATCCAATGGATATTGAAGATGAAGAAGGAATAAAAGAGGATATCGAAGTGGAACAAGCAATCGTAGAGGATATCAAAGTTAAAGAAGCAATCAAATAGGATATCAATGTGGAAGAAGCAATCAAAGAGGATATCGAAGTGGAACAAGCAATCAAAGAGAAAAAAATTGGATGTTCCAAAATGATCATGATAATAGTGTATAAAAAAAATTGAACGTTGCAAAAAAGATCATGATGAACGTTGCATAAAAAAAATCTGGACGTTCCAAAATGATCAGGATTGACGTTGCATAATATAAATGTATGTTGTAAAATAATAATGATCAAAAATTTGTACTAATATTTTGTCAAAGTTTGCTAGTGCTATCTCTTCCCGTTTAGAAGATACGAGCGATTAAAGTTTTGTAAGAAAAATCATAAATTTGTTGATTGGATATCGAAGTGGAAGAAACTATCAAAAAGAATGTTGAAGTGGAAGAAGCAATCAAATAGGATATCGAAGTGGCAGAAACAATCAAAGAGGAAATTGAAGTTGAGTAAGCAATCAAAGAGGATACCAAGGTGGTAGAAGCATTCAAAGAAGATGACGAAGTGAAAAAGCAATCAAAGACGATATCGAAATGGAAGAAGCAGTCAAAGACGATATCGAAGTGGGAGAAGCAATCAAAGAGGATATCGAAGTTAAAGAAGCAGTCAAAGATGATGTCGAAGTGGAAAAAACATTCAAAGAAGATGACGAAGTGAGAGAAGTATCAAAAAGGATGTCAAGGATGACAATAAAAAAACAGTTCCACCAAAAATTTATACCAATATTTTGTACAAGTTTGCTAGGGCTATCTCTTCCCGTTTAGAAGATATGAGCGATTGAAGTTTTGTATGAAACACCACAATTTTGTAGAGCGCATAATGAAGTAACTGAAGCAATTAAAGAGGATATGAAGTAGAAGAAGCATTTTAAAAGGATAACGAAGTGGAACATGCAAAAATAGAAGATGTGGAGGCGGAAGAAACAATAAAAGAGGATGACGAAGTGTAACAAGCAATCAAAGAGAATATTCGAATAGTGGATGTCGCATAATAAAAAAAAAATTGACGTTCCAAAATGATCATTGTGGATGAGGCATAATTTAAAAAAAAGATTTTCCAAAATGATCACAAAGGATTTTGCATAATAAAAAAAAATGACGTTCCAAAAGTGATCATTGTGGATGAGGCATAATTTAAAACAAAATGATGTTCCAAAATGATCACAAAGGATTTTGCATAGTAAAAAAAAAATTGACGTTACAAAAGTGATCATTGTGGATGAGGCATAATTAATAAAAATTGATTTTCCAAAATGATCACAAAGGATTTTGCATAATAAAAAAAAATTGACGTTCCAAAATGATCATTGTGGATGAGGCATAATTAAAAAAAAAATTGATTTTCCAAAATGATCACAAAGGATTTTGCATAATAAAAAAAAATTGACGTTCCAAAAGTGATCATTGTGGATGAGGCATAATTAAAAAAAAATGATGTTCCAAAATGATCACAGTGGATGTTGCATAAAAAAAAAATTGACGTTCCAAAGTGATCATTGTGGATTAGGCATAATTAAAAAAAATGATGTACCAAAATATCACAGTGGATGTTGCATAATAAAAAAAAAAAAATTGACGTTCCAAAGTGATCATAGTGGATGAGGCATAATTGAAAAAAAAAATGATGTTCCAAAATGATCACAGTGGATGATGCATAATAAAAAAAAATAATTGACGTTCCAAAGTGATCATTGTGGATGAGGCATAATTAAAAAAAATGATGTACCAAAATGAACACAGTGGATGTGGCATAATAAAAAAAAAAAAATTGACGTTCCAAAGTGATCATTGTGGATGAGGCATAATTAAAAAAATGTGGATGTTCCAAAATAAACATGATGAACGTTGCATACTAAAAAAAAAAAAAAAATGGATGTTCCAAAATGATGATGATGACCTTTGCAAAAACTATGAAAGTTATCTCATGCCCCTCCACCACCATTATATAGAATCAAGCAAATTTACAGTAATTTTATAGTACACACAAGCCGTGGGCTCCCTACAAAAACAGGATGAACATTACGGCAAACGAAATATACGGTTTACGGTATTCATACAGAAATATTTCAAAGAAGATGACGAAGTGAAAAAAGCAATCAAAGACGATATCGAAATGGAAGAAGCAGTCAAAGACGATATCGAAGAGGGAGAAACAATCAAAGAGGAAATTGAAGTTGAGTAAGCAATCAAAGAGGACACCGAGGTGGTAGAAGCATTCAAAGAAGATGACGAAGTGAAAAAAGCAATCAAAGACGATATCGAAATGGAAGAAGCAGTCAAAGACGATATCGAAGTGGGAGAAGCAATCAAAGAGGATATCGAAGTTAAAGAAGCAGTCAAAGATGATGTCGAAGTGGAAAAAACATTCAAAGAAGATGACGAAGTGAGAGAAGCATTCAAAAAGGATGTCAAGGATGACAATAAAAAAACAGTTGCACCAAAAATTTATACCAATATTTTGTACAAGTTTGCTAGGGCTATCTCTTCCCGTTTAGAAGATACGAGCGATTGAAGTTTTGTATGAAAGACCACAATTTTGTAGAGAGCATAATGAAGTAACTGAAGCAATTAAAGAGGATATGAAAGTAGAAGAAGCATTTTAAAGGGATAACGAAGTGGAACATGCAAAAATAGAAGATGTCGAGGCGGAAGAAACAATCAAAGAGGATATCGAAGTGGAAGAAGCAATCAAAGAGGGTATCGAAGTGGAAGAAGCCATCACAGAGGATATCGAAGTGAAAATGCTATCAAAGACGATATCGAAGATGAAGACGCAATCAAAGAGAATAATGCAGTGCAAGAAGCAATCAAAAGGAAATCGAAGATGATATCGAAGTGGAAGGAGTAAACAAAGAGGATATTGAAGTGGGAGAAGCAATCAAATAGGATATCGAAGTAGCAAAAACAATCAAAGAGGAAATTGAAGTTGACTAAGGAATCAAAGAGGATACCGAGTTGGTAGAAGTATTCAAAGAGGATGACGAACTGAAAAAAGCAATCAAAGACGATATCGAAGTGAAAGAAATAGTCAAAGACGATATCAAAATGGAACAAGCAATCAAAGCGGATATCGAAGTGGAAGAAGCAATCGTAGAGGATACCAAAGTTAAAGAAGCAATCAAATAGGATATCAATGTGGAAGAAGCAATCAAAGAGGATATCGAAGTGGAACAAGCAATCAAAGAGAAAAAAATTGGATGTTCCAAAATGATCATGATAATAGTTGTATAAAAAAAATTGAACGTTGCAAAAAAGATCATGGTGAACGTTGCATAAAAAAAATCTGGACGTTCCAAAATGATCAGGATTGACGTTGCATAATATAAATGTATGTTGTAAAATGATAATGATCAAAAATTTGTACTAATATTTTGTCAAAGTTTGCTAGTGCTATCTCTTCCCGTTTAGAAGATACGAGCGATTAAAGTTTTGTAAGAAAAATCATAAATTTGTTGATTGGATATCGAAGTGGAAGAAACTATCAAAGAGAATGTTGAAGTGGGAGAAGCAATCAAATAGGATATCGAAGTGGCAGAAACAATCAAAGAGGAAATTGAAGTTGAGTAAGCAATCAAAGAGGATACCAAGGTGGTAGAAGCATTCAAAGAAGATGACGAAGTGAAAAAGCAATCAAAGACGATATCGAAATGGAAGAAGCAGTCAAAGACGATATCGAAGTGGGAGAAGCAATCAAAGAGGATATCGAAGTTAAAGAAGCAGTCAAAGATGATGTCGAAGTGGAAAAAACATTCAAAGAAGATGACGAAGTGAGAGAAGCATTCAAAAAGGATGTCAAGGATGACAATAAAAAAACAGTTCCACCAAAAATTTACACCAATATTTTGTACAAGTTTGCTAGGGCTAGCTCTTCCCGTTTAGAAGATATGAGCGATTGAAGTTTTGTATGAAACACCACAATTTTGTAGAGCGCATAATGAAGTAACTGAAGCAATTAAAGAGGATATGAAGTAGAAGAAGCATTTTAAAAGGATAACGAAGTGGAACATGCAAAAATAGAAGATGTGGAGGCGGAAGAAACAATAAAAGAGGATGACGAAGTGTAACAAGCAATCAAAGAGAATGTTCGAATAGTGGATGTCGCATAATAAAAAAAAATTGACGTTCAAAAATGATCATAGTGGATGAGGCATAATAAAAAAAAATAATTGACGTTCCAAAGTGATCATTGTGGATGAGGCATAATAAAAAAAATGATGTACCAAAATGATCACAGTGGATGTTGCATAATACAAAAAAATAATAATAATTGACGTTCCAAAGTGATCATTGTGGATGAGGCATAATTAAAAAAAATGATGTTCCAAAATGATCACAGTGGATGATGCATAATAAAAAAAAATAATTGACGTTCCAAAGTGATCATTGTGGATGAGGCATAATTAAAAAAAATTATGTGTTGCATAATAAAAAAAAAATTGACGTTCCAAAGTGATCATTGTGGATGAGGCGTAATTAAAAAAATGATGTACCAAAATGATCACAGTGGATGTTGCATAATAAAAAAAAAAAATTGACGTTCCAAAGTGATCATTGTGGATGAGGCATAATTAAAAAAAATGATGTACCAAAATGATCACAGTGGATGTTGCATAATAAAAAAAATTGACGTTCCAAAGTGATCATTGTGAATGAGGCATAATTAAAAAAAATGATGAACCAAAATATCACAGTGGATGTTGCATAATAAAAAAAAAAAAATTGACGTTCCAAAGTGATCATAGTGGATGAGGCATAATTGAAAAAAATGATGTTCCAAAATGATCACAGTGGATGATGCATAATAAAAAAAAAAATAATTGACGTTCCAAAGTGATCATTGTGGATGAGGCATAATTAAAAAAAATGATGTACCAAAATGATCACAGTGGATGTTGCATAATAAAAAAAATAAAATAATTGACGTTCCAAAGTGATCATTGTGGATGATGCATAATTAAAAAAATGTGGATGTTCCAAAATAAACATGATGAACGTTGCATACTAAAAAAAAAAAAAAAAAATGGATGTTCCAAAATGATGATGATGACCTTTGCAAAAACTATGAAAGTTATCTCATGCCCCTCCACCACCATTATATAGATTCAAGCAAATTTACAGTAATTTTATAGTACACACAAGCCGTGGGCTCCCTACAAAAACAGAATGAAAATTACGGCAAACGAAATATACGGTTTACGGTATTCATACAGAAATATTTTGTATGGGACAATTTTTTTTTTGTATGAAAGACAATTTTTTTTTCATGGAACCGGATATAAAAAAATGTCCTCTGCAACATTAGTTTTTGCACCAACGCTGTAAGACTTATACTTTCCGAGATACGAGGTGGATGGGAGCGAATGGGGGACAAAAGGGGTACTTTAGGATTTATTCCCAACTCACCGGAACTCCCTCTATACGATCCCACCAAACATTTCCCCCCTACGAGGTGGCATCTGGGAGAACAATGATGTCAATCAGTCAGTGAGTCAGTGGTAATCGAGCTTTATATAATATAACTAGAGGTTGCGTAGTGCGCGAGTTGCACGCAACTCGCGTGTTATTGTTTTTGTCGAAGAAGCAATCAAAGAGGATTTCGAGCTGTTAAAAGCGATCAAAAAGGATATCCACGTGTAAGAAGCAGTCAAAGACGATATCGAAATGGAAGAAGGAATCAAATCAAAGAAGATATCCAAATGGAAGCAGCAATCAAATATGATTTCGAAGTGCAAGAAGCAATCAAACAGGATATTGAAGTGAAAGCAGCAATCAAATAGGATATCGAATTAGCAGAAACTATTAAAGAGGAAATTGAAGTTGAGTAAGCAATCAAAGAGGATACCGAGGTGGTAGAAGCATTCTAAGATGACGAAGTGAAAAAAGCAATCAAAGACGATATCGAAGTGGAAGAAGCAATCAAAGAAGGTATCGAAGTGGAAGAAGCAATCTTAGAGGATATCGAAGTGGAAGAAGCAATCAAAGATGATATCGAAGTGGAAGAAGCAATCAAAGAGGATATTGAAGTGAAAGAAGCAATCAAATAGGATATCGAAGTAGCAGAAACAATCAAAGAGGAAATTAAAGTTGAGGAAGAAATCAAAGAGGATACCAAGGTGGTAGAAGCATTCTAAGAGGATGACGAAGTAAAAAAAGCAATCAAAGGCGATATCGAAGTGGAAGAAGCAATCCAATGGATATTGAAGATGAAGAAGGAATAAAAGAGGATATCGAAGCGGAACAAGCAATCGTAGAGGATATCAAAGTTAAAGAAGCAATCAAAGATAAACAAGCAATCAAAGAGAAAAAAATTGGATGTTCCAAAATGATCATGATAATGGTTGTATAAAAAAAAATTGAACGTTGCAAAAAAGATCATGATGAACGTTGCATAAAAAAAATCTGGACGTTCCAAAATGATCAGGATTGACGTTGCATAATATAAATGTATGTTGTAAAATGATAATGATCAAAAATTTGTACTAATATTTTGTCAAAGTTTGCTAGTGCTATCTCTTCCCGTTTAGAAGATACGAGCGATTAAAGTTTTGTAAGAAAAATCATAAATTTGTTGATTGGATATCGAAGTGGAAGAAACTATCAAAGAGAATATTGAAGTGGGAGAAGCAATCAAATAGGATATCGAAGTGGCAGAAACAATCAAAGAGGAAATTGAAGTTGAGTAAGCAATCAAAGAGGATACCAAGGTGGTAGAAGCATTCAAAGAAGATGACGAAGTGAAAAAGCAATCAAAGACGATATCGAAATGGAAGAAGCAGTCAAAGACGATATCGAAGTGGGAGAAGCAATCAAAGAGGATATCGAAGTTAAAGAAGCAGTCAAAGATGATGTCGAAGTGGAAAAAACATTCAAAGAAGATGACGAAGTGAGAGAAGCATTCAAAAAGGATGTCAAGGATGACAATAAAAAAACAGTTCCACCAAAAATTTACACGAATATTTTGTACAAGTTTGCTAGGGCTAGCTCTTCCCGTTTAGAAGATATGAGCGATTGAAGTTTTGTATGAAACACCACAATTTTGTAGAGCGCATAATGAAGTAACTGAAGCAATTAAAGAGGATATGAAGTAGAAGAAGCATTTTAAAAGGATAACGAAGTGGAACATGCAAAAATAGAAGATGTGGAGGCGGTAGAAACAATAAAAGAGGATGACGAAGTGTAACAAGCAATCAAAGAGAATGATCGAATAGTGGATGTCGCATAATAAAAAAAAATTGACGTTCAAAAATGATCATAGTGGATGAGGCATAAATAAAAATAAAATTGATGTTCCAAAATGATCACAGTGGATGTTGCATAATAAAAAAAAAATTGACGTTCCAAAAGTGATCATTGTGGATGAGGCATAATTTAAAAAAAAATTGACGTTCCAAAATGATCATTGCTGATGAGGCATAATTAAAAAAAATTGGTGTTCCAAAATTATCACAGTGGATGTTGCATAATAAAAAAAAAAGAAATTGACGTTCCAAAATAATAATTGTGGATGAGGCATAATTTAAAAAAAATGATTTTCCAAAATGATCACAAAGGATTTTGCATAATAAAAAAAATGACGTTCCAAAAGTGATCATTGTGGATGAGGCATAATTTAAAACAAAATGATGTTCCAAAATGATCACAAAGGATTTTGCATAGTAAAAAAAAATTGACGTTCCAAAAGTGATCATTGTGGATGAGTCATAATTAAAAAAAATTGATTTTCCAAAAAGATCACAAAGGATTTTGCATAATAAAAAAAAATAATTGACGTTCCAAAGTGATCATTGTGGATGAGGCATAATAAAAAAAATGATGTACCAAAATGATCACAGTGGATGTTGCATAATACAAAAAAAAATAATAATTGACGTTCCAAAGTGATCATTGTGGATGAGGCATAATTAAAAAAAATGATGTTCCAAAATGATCACAGATGATGCATAATAAAAAAAAATAATTGACGTTCCAAAGTGATCATTGTGGATGAGGCATAATTAAAAAAAATTATGTGTTGCATAATAAAAAAAAATTGACGTTCCAAAGTGATCATTGTGGATGAGGCGTAATTAAAAAAATGATGTACCAAAATGATCACAGTGGATGTTGCATAATAAAAAAAAAATTGACGTTCCAAAGTGATCATTGTGGATGAGGCATAATTAAAAAAAATGATGTACCAAAATGATCACAGTGGATGTTGCATAATAAAAAAAAATTGACGTTCCAAAGTGATCATTGTGGATGAGGCATAATTAAAAAAAACGATGTACCAAAATATCACAGTGGATGTTGCATAATAAAAAAAAAATTTACGTTCCAAAGTGATCATAGTGGATGAGGCATAATTGAAAAAAAAATGATGTTCCAAAATGATCACAGTGCATGATGCATAATAAAAAAAAAATTGACGTTCCAAAGTGATCATTGTGGATGAGGCATAATTAAAAAAAATGATGTATCAAAATGATCACAGTGGATGTTGCATAATAAAAAAAAAAAAATTGACGTTCCAAAGTGATCATTGTGGATGAGGCATAATTAAAAAAATGTGAATGTTCCAAAATAAACATGATGAACGTTGCATACTAAAAAAAAAAAAAAAAATTGGATGTTCCCAAATGATGATGATGACCTTTGCAAAAACTATGAAAGTTATCTCATGTCCCTCCACCACCATTATATAGAATCAAGCAAATTTACAGTAATTTTATAGTACACACAAGCCGTGGGCTCCCTACAAAAACAGTATGAAAATTACGGCAAACGAAATATACGGTTTACGGTATTCATACAGAAATATTTTGTATGGGACAATTTTTTTTTTGTATGAAAGACAATTTTTTTTTCATGGATCCGGATATAAAAAAATGTCCTCAGCAACATTAGTTTTTGCACCAACGCTGTAAGACCTATACTTTTCGAGATACGAGGTCGATGGGAGCGAATGGGGGACAAAAGGGGTACTTTAGGATTTATTCCCAACTCACCGGAACTCCCTCTATACGATCCCACCAAACACTTCCCCCCTATGAGGTGGCATCTGGGAGAACAATGATGTCAATGAGTCAGTGAGTCAGTCAGTGGTAATCGAGCTTTATATAATATAATAACTAGAGGTTGCGTTGTGCGCGAGCTGCTCGCAGCTCGCGTGTTTTTCTTTTAGTCGAAGAAGTAATTAAAGAGGATATCGAGCTGTTAAAAGCCATCAAAGAGGATATCCATGTGTAAGAAGCAGTCAAAGACGATATCGAAATGGAAGAAGCAATCAAATCAAAGAGGATTTCCAAGTGGAAGCAGCAATCAAAGATGATATCGAAGTGGAAGAAGCAATCAAAGAGGATATTGAAGTGAAAGAAGCAATCAAATAGGATATCGAAGTAGCAGAAACAATCAAAGAGGAAATTATAGTTGAGGAAGAAATCAAAGAGGATACCAAGGTGGTAGAAGCATTCTAAGAGGATGACAAAGTAAAAAAAGCAATCAAAGACGATATCGAAGTGGAAGAAGCAATCCAATGGATATTGAAGATGAAGAAGGAATAAAAGAGGATATCGAAGCGGAACAAGCAATCGTAGAGGATATCAAAGTTAAAGAAGCAATCAAAGAGGATACCATTGTGGAAGAAGCAATCAAAGAGGATATCGAAGTGGAACAAGCAATCAAAGAGAAAAAAATTGGATGTTCCAAAATGATCATGATAATGGTTGCATAAAAAAAAATCTGGACGTTCCAAAATGATCATGATTGACGTTGCATAATATAAATGTATGTTGCAAAATGATAATGATCAAAAATTTGTACTAATATTTTGTCAAAGTTTGCTAGTGCTATCTCTTCCCGTTTAGAAGATACGAGCGATTAAAGTTTTTTAAGAAAAATCATAAATTTGTTGATTGGATATCGAAGTGGAAGAAACTATCAAAGAGAATGTTGAAGTGGAAGAAGCAATCAAATAGGATATCGAAGTGGCAGAAACAATCAAAGAGGAAATTGAAGTTGAGTAAGCAATCAAAGAGGATACCGAGGCGGTAGAAGCATTCAAAGAAGATGACGAAGTGAAAAAAGCAATCAAAGACGATATCGAAATGGAAGAAGCAGTCAAAGACGATATCGAAGTGGGAGAAGCAATCAAAGAGGATATCGAAGTTAAAGAAGCAGTCAAAGATGATGTCTAAGTGGAAAAAACATTCAAAGAAGATGACGAAGTGAGAGAAGCATTCAAAAAGGATGTCAAGGATGACAATAAAAAAACAGTTGCACCAAAAATTTATACCAATATTTTGTACAAGTTTGCTAGGGCTATCTCTTCCCGTTTAGAAGATACGAGCGATTGAATTTTTGTATGAAAGACCACAATTTTGTAGAGAGCATAATGAAGTAACTGAAGCAATTAAAGAGGATATGAAAGTAGAAGAAGCATTTTAAAGGGATAACGAAGTGGAACATGCAAAAATAGAAGATGTCGAGGCGGAAGAAACAATCAAAGAGGGTATCGAAGTGGAAGAAGCCATCACAGAGGATATCGAAGTGAAAATGCTATCAAAGACGATATCGAAGATGAAGACGCAATCAAAGAGAATAATGCAGTGCAAGAAGCAATCAAAAGGAAATCGAAGATGATATCGAAGTGGAAGGAGTAAACAAAGAGGATATTGAAGTGGGAGAAGCAATCAAATAGGATATCGAAGTAGCAAAAACAATCAAAGAGGAAATTGAAGTTGACTAAGGAATCAAAGAGGATACCGAGTTGGTAGAAGTATTCAAAGAGGATGACGAAGTGAAAAAAGCAATCAAAGACGATATCGAAGTGAAAGAAATAGTCAAAGACGATATCAAAATGGAACAAGCAATCAAAGCGGATATCGAAGTGGAAGAAGCAATCAAAGAGGATATTAAAGTGGAAGAAGCCATCACAGGATATCGAAGTAAAAATGCAATCAAAAACGATATCGAATATGAAGACGCAATCAAAGAAAATATTGCAGTGCAAGAAGCAATCAAACGGAAATCAAAGAGGAAGGAGCCCTTACAGAGAATACCGAAGTGAAAATGCCATCAAAGAGGATATCAAAGATGAAGAAGCAATCCAATGGATATTGAAGATGAAGAAGGAATAAAAGAGGATATCGAAGTGGAACAAGCAATCGTAGAGGATATCAAAGTTAAAGAAGCAATCAAATAGGATATCAATGTGGAAGAAGCAATCAAAGAGGATATCGAAGTGGAACAAGCAATCAAAGAGAAAAAAATTGGATGTTCCAAAATGATCATGATAATAGTTGTATAAAAAAAATTGAACGTTGCAAAAAAGATCATGATGAACGTTGCATAAAAAAAATCTGGACGTTCCAAAATGATCAGGATTGACGTTGCATAATATAAATGTATGTTGTAAAATGATAATGATCAAAAATTTGTTCTAATATTTTGTCAAAGTTTGCTAGTGCTATCTCTTCCCGTTTAGAAGATACGAGCGATTAAAGTTTTGTAAGAAAAATCATAAATTTGTTGATTGGATATCGAAGTGGAAGAAACTATCAAAGAGAATGTTGAAGTGGAAGAAGCAATCAAATAGGATATCGAAGTGGCAGAAACAATCAAAGAGGAAATTGAAGTTGAGTAAGCAATCAAAGAGGATACCAAGGTGGTAGAAGCATTCAAAGAAGATGACGAAGTGAAAAAGCAATCAAAGACGATATCGAAATGGAAGAAGCAGTCAAAGACGATATCGAAGTGGGAGAAGCAATCAAAGAGGATATCGAAGTTAAAGAAGCAGTCAAAGATGATGTCGAAGTGGAAAAAACATTCAAAGAAGATGACGAAGTGAGAGAAGCATTCAAAAAGGATGTCAAGGATGACAATAAAAAACAGTTCCACCAAAAATTTATACCAATATTTTGTACAAGTTTGCTAGGGCTATCTCTTCCCGTTTAGAAGATATGAGCGATTGAAGTTTTGTATGAAACACCACAATTTTGTAGAGCGCATAATGAAGTAACTGAAGCAATTAAAGAGGATATGAAGTAGAAGAAGCATTTTAAAAGGATAACGAAGTGGAACATGCAAAAATAGAAGATGTGGAGGCGGAAGAAACAATAAAAGAGGATGACGAAGTGTAACAAGCAATCAAAGAGAATATTCGAATAGTGGATGTTGCATAATAAAAAAAAAAATTGACGTTCCAAAGTGATCATTGTGGATGAGGCATAATTAAAAAAAATGATGTACCAAAATGATCACAGTGGATGATGCATAATAAAAAAATAAAAAATAATTGACGTTCCAAAGTGATCATTGTGGATGAGGCGTAATTAAAAAAATGATGTACCAAAATGACCACAGTGGATGTTGCATAATAAAAAAAATAATAATAATTGACGTTCCAAAGTGATCATTGTGGATGAGGCATAATTAAAAAAAATTATGTACCAAAATATCACAGTGGATGTTGCATAATAAAAAAAAAATTGACGTTCCAAAGTGATCATAGTGGATGAGGCATAATTGAAAAAAAAATGATGTACCAAAATGATCACAGTGGATGTTGCATAATAAAAAAAAAATAATAATTGACGTTCCAAAGTGATCATTGTGGATGAGGCATAATTAAAAAAAATGATGTACCAAAATATCACAGTGGATGTTGCATAATAAAAAAAAAAAATTGACGTTCCAAAATGATCATTGTGGATGAGGCATAATTAAAAAAAAATTGATTTTCCAAAATGATCACAAAGGATTTTGCATAATAAAAAAAAATGACGTTAAATGGATGTTCCAAAATGATCACAGTGGATGTTGCAGATTAAAAAAAAAAATGACTTTTCTAAAAGTGATCATCGTGGATGAGGCATAATTAAAAAAAATTGATGTTCCAAAATGATCACAGTGGATTTTGCATAATGAAAAAAAAAAAAAATTGACGTTCCAAAATGATCATTGTGGATGAGGCATAATTAAAAAAAAATTGATTTTCCAAAATGATCACAGTGGATGTTGCATATTAAAAAAAAATGACTTTTCTAAAAGTGATCATCGTGGATAAGGCATAATTAAAAAAAATTGATGTTCCAAAATGATCACAGTGGATTTTGCATAATAAAAAAAAAAAAATTGACGTTCCAAAATGATCATTGTGGATGAGGCATAATTTAAAAAAAAATGGATATTCCAAAATGTTCACAAAGTATTTTGCATAATAAAAAAAAATTGACGTTCCAAAAGTGATCATTGTGGATGAGGCATAATTAAAAAAAAATTGATTTTCCAAAATGATCACGAAGGATTTTGCATAATAAAAAAAATTGACGTTCCAAAATGATCATTGTGGATGAGGCATAATTTAAAAAAAATTGATTATCCAAAATGATCAGAAAGGACTTTGCATAGTAAAAAAAAATGACGTTAAATTGATGTTCCAAAATGATCACAGTGGATGCATATTTAAAAAAAAAAATTGACTTTTCTAAAAGTGATCATTGTGGATAAGGCATAATTAAAAAAAATTGGTGTTCCAAAATGATCACAAAGGATTTTGCATAATAAAAAAAAAAAAATTGACGTTCCAAAAGTGATCATTGTGGATGAGGCATAATTAAAAAAAAATTGATGTTCCAAAATAAACATGATGAACGTTGCATACTAAAAAAAAAAAAAAATTGGATGTTCCAAAATGATGATGATGACCTTTGCAAAAACTATGAAAGTTGTCTCATGCCCCTCCACCACCATTATATAGAATCAAGCAAATTTACAGTAATTTTATAGTACACACAAGCCATGGGCTCCCTACAAAAACAGTATGAAAATTACGGCAAACGAAATATACGGTTTACGGTATTCATACAGAAATATTTTGTATGGGACAATTTTTTTTTTGTATGAAAGACAATTTTTTTTTCATGAAACCGGATATAAAAAAATGTCCTCTGCAACATTAGTTTTTGCACCAACGCTGTAAGACCTATACTTTCCGAGATACGAGGTGGATGGGAGCGAATGGGGGACAAAAGGGGGACTTTAGGATTTATTCCCAACTCATCGGAACTCCCTCTATCTATATCTATCTCTATATATATCTCCCACCAAACATTTTCACCCTACGAGGTGGCATCTGGGAGAACAAACATGTCAATGAGTCAGTCAGTCAGTCAGTCAGTCAATCAATCAATCAATCAGTGAGTGGTAATCGAGCTATATATAGTATAATTAGTACCTATGTCAGAATTTCATGTCAAAGAAATCATTAATCGTATAGAAACATTTGTCAACTTGCTTTGTCTTGAACTGTTTATTAGGTAATTCTCTTATGTCCCTTGGTATTTTATTAAATATTTGAATGGTCATTACATAACAATTGTTACTTTTAAGTCCCGATTTACAGATTGGTAGGATGAGCTTGGTGGGGTCCCTTTTTTATAATAGACAAGTTATCGGCATAACGATTGAAGACATTACTATTCTCCTTTGCAAAAAGTGCAGCTTGAAATATATAAAGCCCGGTTAGTGTTAATAGCTTAAGTTTTATAAATAAAGGCCTACACGAATCTAAGGAGCGTACATGATGAGCGAGAAGCGAGTAGAGCTAGAAACTAGAAACGAGTTGGCGAGCAGCGAGAAGCGAGTGAACGAGTGCTGCGGGCGATAGGTACTCATCATCTCACGGCGTGTGTTCTGACCGCCAAGCGAGCATCGCTGAGCGAGTGTTCTAGTCGCTGCGACAAAATAGTGTTCGGCGAGTTCTCGCCGGCAGTGTGAACGGCCAGCGATCAACTATTAATATACGTTTACTAACACGGAATCTATATTTTTTGTTCGTTTCTTAAGCGAGAAAATAGTTGATAGCTAATCGCTTACTCGCCGGAGCTGGCGGTGAGACAACTGCCCAACTTAGCTGGTTCTTTAGCTATCTCAGTTTTGTAAACCCCAACGTAACAAATAGCGGGTTTTTTAAATTAATAAAATCAATTTGCTTGGGTATGCGTGAAAGGGCGGTGTCCTTGCTTTAGTATACAATTAAATTAAATTCTTACAGCTATATTAGTTACACTTTACAGTAGAAAATAAAACACACTTAAAAGGACAATCTATCATTTCACCACTTATGCAGCGTAACTGCGGCAAGGGTATCCAGTGGCTCATAATCAAGCCAGATACGTCCTTAGCGACAACAGTCAGTAAGCTGTTGGTCCTGCCCCGTACGCGATGCAACAGGGATGCTGCCCTTTTACGCACTATCGCATAATTGTTATTTAATTTTTTTTATACCACTAAGGTAACAAAAATGCATACGGCCCACCTGATGGTAAGCAGTTACCGTAGCCTATGGATGTTTGTAACACCAAAGACCCCATACTGTAGTCCTTCGGGAAAACCTCGGCAGGGAGTCCATTTAGCGAGTGTTTTGTGGTGTTAGTGGACTGTCAGCGTCTGATTCTGCCAGTCGGCCAATCGGCCGGCAGAATATACATCTAAATTCATTAACAATCCATAAACTCTCACCAGTGGCTCCAAGTAGCTGTTCTGCATGCATCATGCACCATGCTCCCCGGAAACCACGTGGGCTTAATCTGTTAGAGGGGGTGTGAGTCTCTAGGTACTCAAACCTGGCGGTAAACAACATCGGCCTGGATGACATCATCATCAGCGAATGTTTTATACATCTGTAACTGGTGCACTTATCAGAATTGTGTTTATGATTGTCATCATAACAATCGTACATATGTAGCTGTATAATTGATAAAACTCTTTTTAAATAAATAATTTTTACCGAGTCTGAGTTTTACCCATAGTTCCTGATATTGCACGATACAGAAAATCCTATTGTGGGGTAATGAACTCTTTCCACATTGACCCACTGTATCAGGTGGGTCCGTAAAGCTATTACTACACAACATACCACTCCGATTTCCGGTCTCCGTTTTCGGCATCGTGTAAAAGCACCCTGATATTAATCATACTCATTTATAACAAGTATTTTTATCCGGCCCCTCGACCGGATAAATTACCGTTATACTGGGTTCCGGTGTTTTTAATTATTTTCTAAACTAATAGCCTTTGCTAATAGGCAATTTCGGAGCGTCTGATCGCCGTCCTCATCTTTGACGCTAATTTAGTTAAGCTGGTTTTATTAATATTTGGAGAGGTAATCCTGAAGGACGGGTCTGACTTCCTAAGAATTTCATATACAACCGCTGTGTGCGCGCTCACGTCACGCACTCGCCACGCACACGCATTCAATTTGAACAGCCTTAAGGGCCCTTGTACACGCTAAGAAATTTCACCGTGTCTGCGGCAGATAGGACCAATTCATCATGTACAGTCGGATCTAGCCACGAAAATTTGTCGTGTTTGCTCCAGACAAGATAAACGATGATATTTTTTTCGGGCAGTCGTGTGTAGGGTATGGTAGTCTAGTCAAGTTTGACAACACACACATTACCACGCCTCACCTACTCCGCCTCTCCCTTCACCGCAACAACACAGAGCGCGTCGTGTCTAGCGCAGACAAAAATTTTTTCTTGGTCATCGCCGGAGCTATATACACAGTTCGTGTGTAGAAACGACACGAATTCTTGCGTAGACCAGAGGGCTTAGCCAAGTTACAGTCGATTGGCGATGACGCTAGTCGATACGTCCGAAAATGTATGGGATTTGACACATGCTATAAAAATACCACGTGATTCAGCGACAACAAATGTATGTAGAAATCGAATAGATTCGTGGCGAATGTAATTTGGCTACGGGCCCTGGCGACTTTTCTTAGCGTGTACTCAGTAGACTATTTTCGCAGGTTACGAATACTACGTTACAAATTGACGTTTAACGCTAGCGAGACTATAGTTAAGATCAAGGTTAAGATTTAGTCAATGACAGGAACGTCTATGATTATCACAAACTCTGAACGCTGCTGTCAAAAATTTTACTACCATTAAAGTTTAGTAGCAATAGAGCGTAAACGCTAACTAATTGGAAAAGAGTTGTACTAAGAAAAGCCTTGTAATTGAATAAAACCATATATTGATATAAAAAAGCCATTGAAATCGGTCCATCTTTTTATGAGCCAAAGGGGTGGTATGATATGGACACACATACAAACAGACAAATTTAAACCGATCATCCCTAGTCACCCCTAACATTTAGGCTAAAAATAGTACTTACGGGTGGAAAACTCTACGATATAAGTACAGCTTTTTTCTGATATAAAATCAAAAGGAGTTAAGACTTTATATTTGTTAAAAAAATACCAATTACACCCGTCATCCTAAGACTAGATACAGCTAATTCAAAACAACTCAACAATAGTATTGAAATTACTATTACTTCTTCTTTGAAATATATTGTATGGTTGTAAAAGCTCTTAGACAGGTCTCACAGTTTTCGCCAAATAATACGGCATTCAAAATTTCATAAAATTTAATGGTCTACGAATATTTTTGAGGTTATACTTCTTTTGGCGCGATGGAGAAAAATGATGAGAGTGAATTTTTACGATGCGCGCGCACACCGACACCTAAATTTAACAGCATGAAGTTAGTTCTAGGTGGTATGAAAATTGATAACTATGTTCAAGTTGTATATTCTAGTATTTTTATATGTAGAACACGTGTTTCGTAAGGGTACAATTAAACAGTGTGAATAAATAAATATTATTTTGGTGTTTTTATTAAATCAATTTCATATACGACGGTGATACTAATAATTTATTTAAATAAAATCTTTTTGATTAATTTTAATATTTATCGTTAATCACTACTGCATTTTAGTTATTTTTTTTTCCATACGCCAAAGAAGTATAACTTCTAACGCGTGTACATAAGTACACACACTCTTTTTGTTCAATTAAAGTTATACATATTAAAATACGAAAAAATTTAATAGGTTTTAAATAAGTTTTCTATTAATTCAGCCTATTAATCACAGTGTAAAAAGTTATATCGTTCAATCCTAAAACTTTTGATAAATACTCTTACTGGCCTATTGCCTTCTATTCAATCATATTTTCTTCTTCATCCATGATATCTGTGAACGAAAACGCCAGATCCGAATAATTCTCTTCAGGGTACAGCAACAAAAACCTGGAATTATAAAGTCATAGTCAATACTCTAGTACAGTGGTTCCCAAACTTGATTGTGCTCCGACCCACCTAACAAAAACTGCCAAATTCGGGACCGACCTCTTGGCAGTCTTAAAGGGGACATAAAATATTGGTAAGGCTCAGATTCCCTAATCTCTGTGGTCAGAGGAAAGAAAATATCTAGTATCTTATTTTATCGATTCGACGACCTCCGTGGTGCAGTGGGCGAATAGTCGGCTGAGACGCAGGAGGTAGCGGGTTCAATTCCCGCCGCGGAACAAATGTTTGCATCTTATTCTTTGTTTAGCTTTGTTTAGTTTGTGGCTAGATATCGCTGTGTGAAATGCCCAGTATTGTTTATTTTATTTATTTATGATTAGAGAGAGAGAGACACCAGTTTGACGACGATGTTTTCGCAAACTTTACGATTTTCCGTTATCGATTGTGGATAATTCCGCCCTAGCATTAACTCGGTGCCCGGCAAAACAATGCCAGATCCTTTGAACTGCCAAACCAACAAATTACATATTAACTAGAAAAATGCTGAGTTTGACATTGCAAGGTTTTGTATTTCTATCGGTGAGCTAAAGCAGCATACTTCTCCAAAGGCACGCGGTCCATGACCTTCCTTAGTTGCGCCGTGAAGGGTTCCAGGCAGTGCTTGACCATTTCCACGTGCGTAAGAACATCATACGCCCATTCAGAGAGCATAAACTGCTCAGCTGAAATCATAAAAACACAGTGATATGAAACTAAAATTACCCCTTGCAAGTGGCAATAGTAGATTTTTAAACGAGGGGATAAAGCAGTGTCTTACGTCACGGACGTTATATTGAATTCCGAACGTAACGAAGGATTCTAGAGTTAACTCATGAGCGGAGCGAGGGAGCTACTAGAATCCTGAGTGCAGAGAGGGATATAAGCACGCCCAAGATGTAGACAGCTGTATCTACGAGGAGAATACTCCACTTTTCACACTTTTTCGAGACAATAAAAACCACATCTAGGTTGGTGCATTCTGTGCAGAGGTTAGTTCGATTTACGAATAAGTTCTTATTGTGTGGGTCTCTTTGGTTCAAATTTTAATACAGATGAGGTTCCAAATTCAAATCATAAGCAAAGTTGTACTGAATTTCATTATGCCATTGCGGGCATAATTAAATTCGGTACAACTTTACTCCCGGCTCAGCCATAGGTAGTTAAACACCTGCTTTCGGTGAGGTTTACATGACACATTATTTGATATTGTCGAGCAGGTGGTGGTGTGAAAAATGTATTACAGTCCGCCTACGCTGAGTTTGCGAAACGGAACAGAAAACCATGCAGACTTGAGTGAAAATTACTTCAAACTGATTTTCAAAATAATTCATCTCAGAGTTTGTTTTACTTTTTAGTCACACTCTTTTATGTTCAGAATAGCTTCAAAAGTCTAACTATTCCTTAAACTTGGCTAAATTCAAAATAATATTGAAAACAGAACTCTAGGTAACCGCGAAAAAATCATTATTGTTGGTTACAGTACATGGTTTCTTTAAGTTTTGTTTGTGTACTTTGTGGCGCAAACTAAATATTTTCTACTTTCAATTTTTAACATATATTCCATCCTATTTGTATCCGCACTATAGCGAAGTATTTGTGACCATAATAAAGGAACTTGTTGAAGTCGTAAAAGACACAACTAAGAAAATGAATTTATTTGCTAAAAATACATAAACTTGTCGGCAATAAAATACCAGCTCATTTTAGGCGTTAACTTTGAAAATCATGGTCCAAACTTGGCACCAACTTTCCACTTAGGTATTCTGTTGGTGAACTTTGGCAAGCGTTACAAATTGCACCTTCAACTAAGTTTTGCAACGGTCAATCTTATTTTGTTACCACCACCATCATCATCATCATATCAGTCATAGGACTTCTACTTTTGAACATATATGAAAATGTATGATAAATTTTCAAAGCGATTGCACCCAATGACTCAAGGTCTTCTTCCATCTACTGTCTAAGTCTTTCCATCTACTGGGGGAGTCCTACGATACGCTTTCCAGTTTACGTGGTCTTCACTTGAGAAACTTTGTGCCCAAACGGCGGTCATTTCTTCGAGCTATGAGCCACTATCACATTAATATTATAAATGCAAAGTTTGGATGTTTGTTTATTTATTTATTTGTTTGTTACTCAATCACGTCGTAATGGCTTAACCGATTTCGATGAAATTTAGTATGTGTACGTAGATTATAACTGGATTAACACATATACTACTTTTTATCCTATAAATCAGGTCCCATGGGATAAAAATAGGGTGCCAAAACACGTGGGCGAAGCCGCGGGCGGAAGCTGCTGACTTTAAATTTCTGATTGTTCTTCTTGAGGTCCACGAAGTGATTTTAACAACAATAATTATTTTCCTGAAACTTTTACCAGATTTTTAGTAGGTTTCTCAGCACGTTTTCTTGTGTGTGACTAAAGTTTCAAGATAAAGTTTTCTAGGAAGGGTAACAAGATAAGTTTCACGGGATTAAGTTAGACCCACGAGTTTGTTATTTGTACGACATCTCTTTCGTAAATTGGCTAGTTGAGATTACAATTTGCTTTATGGACTCACTCTTGACAAAATCTCCCCGACTTCTACCCATTTAGATATTTTCGAGCATATTGTACATACATGCCTAGGGATGTTTCTATTTATAATCAAAGGTTATGAAGTATTTTTGTAACACCCATGTTTTTTCTCAGGATATATTTCCAGGCTGAGTTACTGAGTCTTCTGTTCAGTGTGATAGAACTAGTGTGGTCTCAAAAATTTGTACACCCGAAAGTCCTTTTATAAATCTACAATTTGATGTATTGAAATATATAAAACCCTACTTTATAAAACAAGCATTCGCAAACAAACACATCCATTTTATTAGCGAGAGCTGATGGACGGACCGCACTCGTGCGTCTAAAACAATTATGTGCCGGCCAAATCGAAAGCACCCTTCATTTAGAACTCAGTCCCTTTTAGAAAATTGGGGCTTTTAAATGCAGGGCTATTTGTAACCCGAGAGCTTTTTTAACACAGAGTTCGACCTGTTACTTCAAGTCATTTATATCCAATACTCAATACATTTCACAAGGTTGTTACTGGTAGATAGTTTCACATATGAACCCTGGCAGGGTATAGCAACAGAAAGGCATACCATGTTTTTCGAAATATTTTAGTTATTATTATTAAGCATGTTTTTAGTTTTACAAATTTATTACACTATGTACTTTACACATTAATTATTTTAATTTTATTATTATTATTTTACCGAAGAATTATTTTATTTATCAGAGATCTATTAGGTTGGGGAAAAAGTTCCTTCGCATTTTTTAAGAAAATTCAAAACATATTTTAATATAGTTTATTTACATTTAACTAAAGTATGTAGGTACCATTTTGTTCAATAACTTTTTGCCATCTTGTAGGTAGGGACATGATCCCATTGCTATATAAATTTTGGGGCTTCTGATCAAAATACCGCGACAAGTGGTTTTGGCAGTCCTCTCGTGAAGTTAACCTGACACTGCCTAAATAATTCTGAAGAGACTAAACAGGCGGAAATCTGAAGGTGCAAGGTCAGGACTATACGGCGGATATATTAACACCTCCCAGCCAAACTCTCTTAATTTTTGCTGAGTGGCTAAAGATGTGTGAGGTCTAGCGTTATCATGATGAAAAACCACACCCCTTCTGTTGATTAATTCCGGCCGCTTTCTCTCAACTTCTTGCTTTAATCTCATCAGTTGTACGCAGTAGAGTTCAGAATCGATGGTCCTGCCTGGTGGTAACAGCTCATAATGAATAATGCCCTTCCAATCCCACCACACATACAGCATCACCTTGTTGCGAGTTAACCCGGGTTTCGCCACAGTCTGTGAAGCCTGACCGGCCTTTGACCAAGACCTTTTTCGCACGTTCTTGTCGTACGTGATCCACTTTTCATCACCAGTTATCAGCTTCTTCAAAAATTGTTCGGTTTCATTACGTCGTAATAAAGAACCACAAATGAGTACACGGTTCATTAGGTTTCTTTCAGTGAGCTCGTGGGGTACCCAAATATCGAGCTTTTTTGTGTACACAGTTTTTTTCAAATGCGCCAAAACTGTTTTGTGGTCGATTCCCAGTTCTTCAGCTACGTCGTAACTACTGATATGCCGATCTTGCACCACTTTTTTAAAAATGGCATCGATTTTATCCGTAATAGGGCGACGAGAGCGACGTGCATATTTTACATCAAAATTTCCGGATTGAAAGCGCTTAAACCAAATTTGTGCTACTCTCACAGACACTGAACTAGGTCCATAAACATCGCAAATTTTTTTCGCGGCTTGCGTTGCATTTTTACCTGTTTTGTAGTAAAATTTTAAAATGTATCGAATTTCTTCATTAGATTCACTCATCTTTACAGTACGAAAAACAAATAAAAATCACACATTTTCCTAATTTGAATTTGGAATTATCTTCTTTAAAATTTAAACTTTGAATGATACCAAAACCAGCCAGATACAAATAGTATAGCCACAGAGATTTTATTACAAGTTCATACATACTATAATGCGAAAATATTTTTTCCCCAACCTATTATATTTTATTACATAATAAAGAGTTCTAAGTATATTAATAAAACCCTTCTAGAATCTTCATGACGGTAGAACTTACTGTAATTCTTCTCCAAGCCCTTATAGTCGGGGATGTCCACGGTTGCGTCAATGTCCGCCTCTTCCAATTTCATGTAGACTTGTCCCTTCTGCTTGCGTAGTGTGTAGGAGTAAGACACGATCATGCTAGCTGGAAATGCAAGTTAAAATTTAAGAGACAGATCGAAATAGCACCAAAATTTTAGCACCCTGTTTCATAAGTATCAGTAGCTGGTAAGGTATGTACATTGGTAGGTACTTATTTTTGTAATCTGTCACCTAAGTACCTGTTCACTTAGGTGACAGATACACATACCATTCTACTATTACGTTTGTCATAAGTCTGTTTACCAACTTTTTGATTTTTTAATCTCTTCGTTAAGTTTTCGTATAATATACTCTTGTTTCATTTTAATATATCACTTGTTCAATTTTATATCTGTGTATGTGTGTCATATAAATAATTCAGTGTAACTACATCTTCAATATAAGCTGTAGTTTATTGAAAAGCTTTCTGAAAGTTTTCAAATACTTAGAACTTGTATTTTATTTCCCGTAAGTGATTCCGAAGTTAGGGAATGGTGAAGGTCTTCACTTAACCTTAAGAGGAAATCCGGGAAGCAAGACATTTGGAAAATAGGTATTTAACAAATCTATTGCTGTCGCGCTGTGCCCTATATACCTTATGTGCGTGCGATAGAGACAACTGCAGGTCGGATTGATTATACCTATTTAAAATAGACGAAATCACTGTTTCGTAGTCCACTGTTTCCTCCTCCAAAACTGGACCGATTTTTTTTTTCAAATATGTAATAAAAAAATCTTTGGCTATGTTTGTACGTTTCGTTTTTTTATTAATTTATATTCGTCAAATTTGTTTGCTGGATGTCTGAAAAGGGGCAGTAAAAATTAGCAATTTCTGTGACTTTAGAAGGTTCCTAGTTTTTATAATAATTAGTTTATGGAGAAAAACTAAACGTAGGGACATGACCGTGGTATTTACTAAATAAAATTTATATAAGTATTCTATCAGTTATCTGGTTCCCACAGTACAAGCTCTGCTTAGTTTGGGGCTAGATAGCGCTGTGGGAAATGTCCAGCAATATTTATTTATTTATTTATTATGCCAAAGAAGATTAAAAAGAGATATGAAATTTTTCTTCTCGTGTTTTTTTTAATGATTTAGAAGCTTATTCACTCCCATAAAATATATGTCTTAGAGGTTATTGCACGAAGGTGACCTTAATTTTTTCCTATGTCAACTGTTTCTGATGTAAGTGATAATTATTAACTTTTTGAGAATAAACGATTATTAAACCTATTTTATAGGTGAATTTTATTCAAAATAAAATTATAAAATTGAATCGCAGACCCGCCCGCGGCTTTGCCCGCGTTACAGTTAAATACAGCTTATTTTGAGATCTAGGAAAAATGGGCTGAAGAATGTCCCGGTGGTTGAAAATTGATTATGACTCATCATTACGATTCTATTTGTTTTAAAATCTTTAAACGATTGAGCTGAAGGATGCTGGTGTAGCTTTAATTTTTTTATGACTTTACCTAACTATATGACCGCCTCTATAAAACATAAAGAGAGTGGGGCTGGGGTACCAATAGGTATTTTCCCTCTAGTTCTAAGAAACGTATTGCAATTGCAGAGAAAACATCTAAAATTAATGAACTGTTTCAATTTGTTCTAGGTAAGTACACCGAACGAGTTTCTCAGAGGCACTTAACGGTTACCACAAAGTTGGTAACTTTGATTCTCCTTAAGCATGGTAGAGCCACGGAGCCGAGTACTTCTATGTTCCCTCTTTACTGTATTAGATGTGGTAAGTGTTTTTATACTATTATAATTATAAATGTACTGTAAAAAGTCAAAATAAATGACGAATTAATAAGACAAAAATCGAACCATATAGTTTACTGTCTCCATAGTCCAATGTCTACCTGGTTGTTATTTTTATGTTTTTATTCTATATTGTACCCAAGAAAATACATTAAGACGTACAGAAATAGAGGACATGTACAAAAGCGAGCTTAACCTTAAGAAGAGTTTTCTTCCAGCAAACCTTTAAGGCTAGAGAGAGAGAGATGATTTTAAGGGCAGGTGAGTGTACATACAAGAATCGTAAATATGTACATGTATCTTAAACAATTAAAACGAAATATACCTAAAGTAGGTAACTAATAATATTATGAATATAATAAATAAAATAAAAAAAAGGATTGTGGTTTTATGAAACCACGGTAAAAGTGAAAATTTGTTTCACATAGACATTTAACTAAAAAATTTCGTTGGCACAAATGAGTTATAGTCTATACACTACACGGTCAGCTGATGCCAACTATAGGCGCCGCCATATTGGCCTCGGCTGCTCTGACGAGCTCCTTTCACTTTATCCCTACTCCGCGCTTGACCGTCACACGACATGCAACACACAGACGAAAAAGTTTGAGATGATGTAATAAAAGTTTCACTTTAATAAATATATAATTTGTATGTTATTTTGGTGCACATATTTACTTATTTTATTGTATATTGTAGTAAATATGGATTATGTACCTGCCCTGGGGGCAAAAGCGCTAATTTTGAACGTGTCTAACGTTGGAACTCACGTTGGTTTGACTGATGTCGCGCGTGTCAACGCGATACCAAATGTGCATAATCGTAATATTTTTGTTTTGGTTTTACTTTGGTATTATCGTTCAAATTAGCAAATTACTCCTACACATAATGCTGTGTTAGTACTATTCTGAAATAATAGCATTGAATTGAGCACCGTGAAACATCAACTACATTTGAACTGATGATATACTTTGGGCTTATGTACTTTCGGTGCCCTTTAATTAATTGATCGCGCGAAGCGAGATCTCCAAATCAACTAGGGCAAATCGGCGTTGTATGTATGTATGTATGTATGTTTGTTTGTCCAAGGATAACTTTCGAAGCGTTTATCCGATCATCGTGAAATTTGGTATATAGGTAGGTAATGATGGCACAATTTTGGTGTGACTCAATGAGCTAAAAATTTTGGGGGGGTTGTTGAGCTATTGGGGTTCAAGAGGGGTACAAAAAATGAAAATGAGACTTTTAGGTCAAGTGAGACGTCGAATGAAAGGTCTTCATTAGTATATTTCGATCCCGTTTTTATTTATAGTAAAGTCTTTTGTAGTTTTTGAGTTTTGTAGTATTGTAGCCATAATAAAAACTAAACTTTGACAAAATTCACAGGGTACACCAGTGACTCCACAGTGCTGTAATTTGGTATGCGTGTAGCTTAAGTATCACAAATATAGGCAAAAGTCTGAAATCTAGAACAACTGCAATTTGTACCCCAAAAAAGCATAACCAATTAACATGAACTCCCGTTACCTGTAATTTGAATGAAACTGTAGGTCAAGTTAGTTGGTTATCTATTTCGTGGCACTATTTTGATAGTCAAAGATTACGAATAACATTTTTTTTGTTTTTATGGTAAACTCGCGAGATCTTAGTTCGGGGCGAACCACTAGTAATCTTATATACAAAGATAAAATAAATATTGCTGGAAATTTCACATAGCGATGATCTGATGATCACAGATGATGAATCTGGGTAATGGGCGGAAACTTTACACATTAATTTGTCCATTGTTTTCGAATTTACCTCGTACTAAATAGTAATAGTGTAGTAATAGGTTAGTAATAGTGTAGTGATAGGTTAGTAATACCATCCAATATAAGCCACATTATTAGGATATACGCCGACAATATACGATTGAATGTCACTAATTGCTTTTAGGTCAACGGTCTTGATATCTATATACATATAGCTATTTAATTCAAACTATGGAGTCAATACTACCTCAGATATCTTCATATGATCCTATGGGTCTTACCACAAAAATAATTAAACACTGTTTAGCTCGTATTTAAAAGAATCCCATACAAAAATTTGTAGCAATTTTTTTAAACACGCATTACACAGTTGCTAGTGCACTAGTGTTAAATAAATAATCATCATAATTGGTTTCAGTAACAAGTATGTTCACGCAAACATACAATAAAAAAACCATTGAATTGAGAACTTCCTCCTTCTTTGAAGTCGGTGTAAAAATACGTTCACAATACATGGCTAGTGTACTTGTAAGCTCGGAGGAACCATCAGTCTCTATTATAGTACAGTTCAATTCAATTGCTTACCGTTCCCGGAGAAGTTCTTCAAGGCGCCTGTGAAATTGGAAAAAGGCTTTTACAATTTATTGGATAACGTATTACAGTGATATAAATTTCTATTGAGCGTTAACTATACTAGGCGACAACGCCTGGCAGAGGGGGTTATAAAACGTGGGACAAGCGCCAATGATATTGCTATCTCGCTCGCTCTTGCAGCCCTTACGGGCGCCCCTAGTGATGCGCCGAGTGCCTATCGATAACACTAATTATCAGTAATTGTATTGAAAAGGAAAAAAAACATATTCATTGGCTCCGTCTGCCACGATTCTTGGCGTATATTATATAGGGTGTTTGATAATATACGCACAAAATAAAAGGGGTTATATCAATGAGCATAATAAATGAATTTGTGAAATGTTTACCATAGAAATGTGAAAATTATTTTGGCATGTACAAACAAACACTTTATTAAACTTATGTTGTGCTATTGCATAATGCTTGCCATCTAACCACAGATACTGTATTGGTGACGTCTCGAGATATCTCTTGTTGTCCCTTTCTAACCCAAAATCCGCAGATATTTCCGAAAGAGATATCAAATCGGCCTATATTTTTGGATGTCGTCCCCTAAACTTAGTCGATTTTCTTTAAAATTTGATAATATAACTAGTTGTTTTTTTCGAGAAGTTTTTTTTTACCGTGAATCCGTCACTTGAATATCGTCAGTATATTACCAAACACCCTGTACACACTTGAATGAAAGGCTTCTTTGACTTGACTTACCAACTTGAGGGGGTATTTCTCCAAATTCTGTAACAAATATAGACAACTTTATTTTTGTTAAGGGGGTTTTTGTTACAAAGAATAATTACACCGCCGTTTTTTTATTTTCGTTTATCCTGTCCATCCAAAGGTTGTCTGAAAGGGATCACTTTTAGCGATAAGATCGACCATTGTACCGTTATTTATAGCATTTTTACTTTGTTACTGTATATTTGTTTGGTGTGCAATTAAAAGTATATCTATCTATTATATCAATTGTATTGCCTTTTTAGTTTAATTTTTAGTGTTATATTATTTCTGTGTAGTAATCACAATAAAGAGTTATCTTATCTTATCTTATTGTATAAAAAACATAGTTTCATACTTAAACACAAAAGAAACGCTTGAACAATATATAGTTTACATTACATCGTGATGTAATGTGAACTATCTATTGATGGCTCAACTGCTCCAGATCGCTACCGGGTGGAGTTGTTACCAACCACTCGACCCGTTTCCCATTCGACCTGAATTAGATTACCAATCAGTTACTATGCCGCCAACCGACATTACAGTTTGAGGCAAAACTAGGAAACTTTAATTAAACAAATTTTGTTTATAATTTAAATTAAGTTTGTTCTCGTTTAATGTAATATATATTGCTCAACTAATTTGTCATGCTTATGCATATACTTATATTGAACACTAGCTGTTGCTATCGACTTCATCCGCGTTATACCTACTACTAAATGTGTAGGTAATATAGAAATAAAGATAAATTCGCTGTTGCAACTTTACTTGACACCCCATTTTTATCCCATGGGATTTGATTTAGGGGATAAAAAGTAGCTTATGTGTTAACGCAGGTTATAATCTACGTACATACTAAATTTCATCGACATCGGTTCAGCCGTTACGACGTGATTGAGTAACAAACAAGCAAATAAATAAATGAACATCCAAACTTAGTGTGATGTGACTCAGAAAGAATTTTGAAAACATGTTGAGCCTATCCCATGGACCCCTGGATTCAATTTCAAATAATTTTTAATTGATTCAATTAATATCGATCTTACCTTTATCAGGATTAGAGCAAGTCGCTGATGTGTTCAGTATTTGCTGGACCTTAACGGGCAATTCAATCTCCAACGTGTATTCTTTGGTGATGCTGTCCATACTGAAATTACAAATAAATAAAAAATATTCAAAACATTGCAACAAATAGAAAGTATAAATACAATGAAAATCAGAGTAAAGATTTTGCCCCCCCCCCCCCAAAGGAGAATTTATCTAGTCAAATCTATATTTCAGACGTTTTTCGGTGTTCTCAAATATTCCCACGTTGCATTTACTCGTAAAGTAGATCCGTAAGTCTATTTTTAGGGTTCCGTAGACTGGGAACCTTTAGGCTCAGACTATATGGCATCCGGGCTTGTCAGGGATCGTTTTTTATCGGCCTCTGACCAATCCGTCGCACAACCAAACATTTGAATTTTTCCTGCATCGACTACACGCGATCCGAGGCCAACCGACTCCGATTTTTACCTGGAACAACTGGGACATGCTCCGAATTCGTAGGATCGGGGAGACCCGGATGCCATATAGTCCGAGCCTTATAGTTTCGCCATGTCTGTCTATTTCATAACATACTCGGTGTCAGTAAAATGTAATTATCATCATGCCAATTTCAACTTGTAAGGCTGCGAATAAAACTGCTGTAAGTGATCAGACAGATAGACATACCACGGAACCTTAAACAGAAAGAAAATATTTTTTATGACACACATGACAACAAAAAAAAAACAGGTTTCACAAGAAGATAAATAATAATTTGGTAGATACCATCTCTTAGCAGCACTCCCTTATGTCACGGTGCATCGATAAGCATCGGTAATAAGATCGACATTTGAATTAGAAAAGTCTAAGTTAGCCTTTAGCCTTCAAGAGTAGTAGAGTTTCTTGTGAAAGGACTCGCCCAGGGAAGTAAATACTTATTTCTCCCTCCAAGCTGCATTGCTGTATTTCGGTTTGAAGGGTACGATTGCCAGTAAAATTATAGGTGCATGAGGCTTTACACCTTTCTAACGTACGTGACCTACGAGAAATTATCTGTTACTTATTATTTTATTTTATTTTTTGTATTTTTGGAAAACTTACAGCTAGGTTACAGAAAAGGTATTTGAATAGGGAATAAACAACAGTAAATGCTACTTATTACAAGAAGGCCAATTAAAAATTTCCGCAAGTAAGGTAGAAGATGTATAGGCAATATATAAACAGATAAGATAAACGTAGGCGTTGGTTACCATTTAACATCAGGTGAGCCATAAGGTTGTTCCATCTCCATGTAGTATAACTTTGCTGTGGTTTTAAGAGGTGAAAGGACTTTAAAAGAGGTTTCCATACCTGATATCCACCAGCTCGCTCTCCTCGACTCCAGAAATCCTGACACACGTCCCAGTGTCACCATATCTAACAGCATAGGGCTCGTAAGTGTCTATTGCCAACTGCTGGTTGCCCAGGAGTACGTTGTTCCTGAGAGACTGGAATTGGCGTCGGAAGCATTCGAAGTCAGTGGAGCGGCAAACGATGAAGTAGCGGTCTGGAAAACGAAAGAAAATTAGTTATTTTTAACTTTCGCGATCACTATACATAAACTGATTTAAATGGGTATTTATCGCGTTTGTACCTTTTTTATTTGTTATCCCAACGTTTCGACTGTGTTGCAACAGCCAGCCATGGTCGCGGGTAGACATGTTAGCAGATGCAACACAGCACATACGCGAGAAATGCTTGTTTAAATCAGTAAAAGAAGAATGGTTTTTTTAACCTATATTGTATCTTTGCTGAGCAAAGGTTTGTCCTAAATCCTCCCTATCTGGTGCGATGATCCACCATTCCTTCTCAAAGACATCCAGATCGGCTGGCCAACGCTTTCTTGCCTAATAATCTAATCTTTCTTTCAAGAACAGAATAACTTCATTTGTCTTTAAAAAGAACAGGTGTAATACATAATTACTTATCATATTGGATAATCGTACATACAAACACCTAGCAACATATAAAAACTATACAGGTATGCAGGCAGTTTGTAAGTAGAGGTTTGTCTCAGAAGCTACTGAACTGATTCTGAAAATCATTTCACTAATAGAAAGTTACGCTATCCTTGAGTGCTTAAGCTGTTTTTTATTTTGATAAATATACGTACGAAGCCGGGGCAGCTTGTAATTGACCGAGCGAGCGAAGCGTCTCAGTTTCGAGATTGGTCAAAAAATGCTTTTGCCCGTCTGTCTGTTCTCGGTTAAAGGTCGCATTTTTCAACCGATTTTGACGAAAATTTGCGCAAAAGTTCCTTGATTTATTTAAATTTTTTAGTCGAACGCAATTTTTGATGATGGGGAAAATAGGAGAGAAAAGGGGGGAAGTTTGCTGTAGCGTTATTTATCGACGGATTTAAATGAATTAAATTTGAGAAACACTCTAAGGACTTTATTCTACACAAGATGTTGCGTAAAAATTTCCAAAACGGGGAGTGGGGGGGAGGGGGGGAGGGGGGAGGTGTCGCTTATTGCATGGTTATAAGGGCTCGCGAGGTCTGCTGTTCTCACAGAACAACTAGTAAAATATAGTAACCACAACGTCGTGTTAAGTCAGATTAGGGTTCCTTCCTTGTGTCGTCGTCGTGTAACTACTAAAATAGATATCTTTTTAAACATAACTTTTTAGCATGCCTACAAACTAACTGTCACGTAAGTACATTTAATTATGTTTGTCTTCTGGTTCATCAAAAACCGTTGCTTTTGAACTGTTTTTTTTATATAATTTTGAAAATCACAGGTTAGACATGTGAAATATATATGAAATATAGGATGTTTAATAATACGCACAAAAATCATAATAAATAAAAATGTTTACCATAGAAATGTGAAATTTATTTTGGCATGTAAAAACAAACACTTATTTAACTTATGTTGTGCTATTGCATAATGCTTGCCATCTAACCACAGATACTGTATTGGTGACGTCTCGAGATATCTCTTGTTGTCCCTTTCTAACCCAAAACCTGCAGTCATTCCCGAAAGAGATATCAAATCGGCCTTTATTTTTGGATGTCGATTGCAAGAGTAGGCAGTAAGTTTTATATCGAATTAATCACTTAAACTTAGTCGATTTTCTTTAAAATTTAATAATATAACTGGTAGTTTTTATTTTCGGGAAGTCTTTTTTATGCTTTGAGAAACTGTCACTTGAATTTCGTCAGTATATTACGAAACACCCTGCATAATGAACAATAACATTAAAAATATTAAAATACAAAAAAAGTTGTTATAATTAAAAACATAATAACATTCGCCGGTTTGAAGTCTGTTAAAAAGCAGAAACATACATCGAAAAAGGGTTTATTTTCTGTAAACTCTCAAACAATTTTTCAACTTTTTATGTCGTGTTATAACTGGGAAAATCCCAGGCGGACTCGTTCCACAACATTTAAACCGACTAACAGAACGCTTCGGAACATATAATACCCGAAAAGGGGAGCTTATTCCCATATTTACAACGAATGTTCTGGTGGAACACCACCTCTGGCGTCAGCACCATGCCGAGTCCATTTTGTAACATACTTAATCTACCGTTTCCTTAAAAATAAATTATATCTATATAAATCCCACATACAAGAAAAATATTGGGTAAATATTTAGGAAATCCGATGCTTTCCGATTTATTGAAGAAACACAAAATATGCTGTTTTGTCAAAATATGAGATGTCGATATTTTGACGCAGTTGCATGCACCACGATCACGGGTAAACAAGTCTTTGCGAATGGATGGTTATTGGCAGATTTATCGAACTACCCTTTTTCTCAGCCTGTTGCTAGTTACTATCACTGGTATAAATCTCGATCATACCTCGATTTCGATTAGGTAAATATCTCGTTTTTAGTGAAAATGGTGTTCTTAACTATGGTAGTTTCAAAAGTGTATACATATGCTTAAAAAGTACATCTTGTGCTACATCATCAGTCAATCAGCCATTGGCTCCTCGCAACCATTAATGTCATTTTTCTGCTGGGCTTTCTCTGTTCACTGCCTCTTCAGATTGCAAATTCTATGTCTAAGCTCACGCCAGTGGCTTCTCACGCGTGCTTTGTCAATCAAAACCCTATATCTTAGTCCAGATCATAATCAATCTATATACCAAATTTCATCTCAATCGGTTAAGCCGTTACGATGTGAAAGCGTAACTAACAAACAAACTCACTTTCGCATTTATATTTGTAGAATGATGTTTCAAACAAATTACTAATCTCAAAGAAATTATTCTTAAAGTAAATACCTGATTAGTATTATCTTTCCATTAGTTATATTACAACGTTAAAAATCAAATTTCTAAATCTTTTGACGAATTTTCACAAGAAGTTTGAGAAATTATACCCACTTATTAACAACCTAATCGCCGTAGGCAAAAAATCTGGCAATAGATATAACCTTTTTCATCCACAATAAATAATTATAATACTTTTATGCTTGGGTTCCGTACTCAAATAGAACCTTATTACTTACTAGCTTCCGCCAGCGGCTTCGCACGCGTTGTTTGACAACAAAAAGTAGCCTATGTTTGAATCCAGGTCTTAAATCTCTCAACATCGGTTCGACGTGATCGAGTAACAAACAAATAAACAAACATCCAAACTTTCACATTTATGATATGTGTGTGATCTTAGTACATTTGTGACATAAATTATTTTATTTAAATCATATAACACCTATTTTAAGATCTATATTAAACATACTTTAAGCAACATGTACGCTCAGAGCAAGTACATATAATTACGTACGTACGCCACTAATATAATGACTTTGACTTCGATATTTATTCCGGTAAGCAAATATTAACTAAAAATATAAATTTATTATGATTTTTATGGAATTTCTCTAAAAAATTGGTTTTAAAATAAATTTTAATTATCTGTACAGCGTGTTTGGTAATATACTGATGATTTTCAAGTGACGGTTTTTCAAAACATAAAAAAGACTTCTCGATTATAAAACTACCCGTTATATTATCAAATTTTAAAGAAAATCGACTATCGGTGATTAATTCGATATAAAACTTACTGCCTACTTTGCAATCGACATCCAAAAATTAAGGCCGATTTGATATTTCTTTCGAAAATGACTCGAAACGTCACCATACATTATCTGTGGTTAGATGGCAAGCATTATGCCATAGCACAACATAAGTTTAATAAAGTGTTTGTTTTTACATACCAAAATAAATTTCACATTTTTATGGTAAACATTTCACAAATTTATATTATTATGCTCATCAAAATAACCACTTTCATTTTTGTGCGTATATTATCAAACACCCTATATATAAAACCAAGTTGGGTTAGTTACACCATTTATAACTCAAGAACGGCTGGGCCGATTTTGATGATCTTTCATTTGTTGGATTTGTCTTCATCTCGAATAGCAGATAACTATTAAAAAGTTGGAAAAATTCAAGCAAAAAAAAAATGAAGAAAATTTATTTTCTCATACATAGGTGCAGCTAATGATGGCCGATTGACAATTCTACCGACTTACATTGGCAGCCGGCGTCATATGCATGTCAAGGCGGTACGAAGTTCGCCGGGTCAACTAGTATTAACTAAAAATATAAACTTAAGTGGATGTTTATGGAATTTCTCTGAAAAATTGTCTTTAAAATAAATTTCAATTATAATAATACAAACCCATTTGACATGTTTAATTAAGTTTTTACTAACAAATATGGATCTTTAACATCTGAAATAAATAAATGGATGTAATTGTTACAGCTCTTATCAAAAAATTACTATGACTTTGAGATTTCGTTTGATTAAGTTACAACTCATTTATATTAGAGTCTGATGCGTAAAAGGGAGTTAACTAAATATAAAGGATAAAATAACAATTGAAACCATGCACCCTTTTCGCGCGAGTATAACTCACACTTGACCACTTATTCTATAGTAAGTAGTAGTAATATATATTACGAGTACTTAGTCTCCGTGGCTTGGTTTCAGCGGAAAGCATTTCATTGTTACGGGACTCACGTGGGTGGAGGCACAGAATACTCACGTACATTCCTCTATTATTTCAAACTAGCTCGGGCTCATGCATTTTTATATGTATTTTAAGCAGAGTAAAACACATATTTACGTATGTGAAAGGACCCTTGGGAACTCCTGTTGTTTAAGTTTTAAGAATAACAATCTGAGTTTTAAGCGAGTCTTTTAAGATTAGGTTTAGTAAAAAATAAAGCACGATTTTTATCCTAGCACCATCCAATTTCTTTTGAATGACCCTTTCGATCGATAGGCACCATAAAACATAAATTTGTTTTTCTCATTCTGGATGTTCCTTAAGTACCTTATCATCAGTACCTCATTATCACTGCTGAACATAGGCCTCCCCCATGGATTTCCAGAGCGGTCGATCTTGTACGCCTGCATCCAACGGCCCCCAGCAACCTTTGTCAGGTCTTATGTCCAACTGGTGTGTGGCATCCTACGCTTCACTTTCCAGTGCGTGGTTTCCACTTTCCACGACACCTTTCTGGCCCAACGGTCGTTAGTTATTCGAGCTATGTGCTCTGCCCACAGCATGCTAATCCTTTGTGTTTTGTCGGTGACTTTGGTTCGTCTACGAATCTCCTCATTTCTGATTCGATCTCGTAGAGAAACACCAAGCATAGCCCTCTCCGTAGCACGCTGACCTTCTAACTTCTTAACCTTCTAATGTGTAGGTAGGTAACCTATAAATAAATCTAAACTCGCTGTTGCAACTTGACACCCCATTTTTATCCCATGGGAACTGATTTATGAGATAAATGGTAGCCTTTGTGGTAATCCAGGTTATAATGTACGTATGTATATACCAAATTTCATCGAAATCGGTTCAGCCGTTACGACGTGATTGAGTATCAAATAAACAAACATCCAAACTTTCACATTTATAATATTAGTGTGATTATGTAGAGGTTTTTTTATCTATTTCGTTCAGATACAATCTATAATAAATTGAAACAAGACTTACACAGCTTAAAGATTGTTGACAAAGAGATTGTTCTATTAGAATCCGAGGAAACGGTCGTCAACTCATAAATATGTATTGCTGTAGAATATTTGATAAGTCAGAAAGGTTGATAAAATGAATGAAATATACTCTTATGAATTCGAAATGGTTTTGGTTCAAGAATGGCGTTTCCTATAATACATACAGGATGTTCCGAATCTTGTATGTTAAGCCTGAACGGGGAGATTCCGAACATTAAAATTAACTACATTTACTTGAACTTTTTAGTTTGACTATAAATCGGCTGTTTTTTAGACTGCGCCTTCCATAGAACTTACCATATACAAACTAATGTTTGACCTAAAACAGGTGGTAATACCGAAATCATCTGATTCCAAAAAAAATTATTTTGAAAATTGACCAAGTGATTCTTCAATGAAATTCATCGAATTCCCTAAAGTCGTAGACATTCGCGATAAGAGAATCGCGTTCTGGGTTCTGGGACAATCTGCACAAATCTTTCTATATAATATCTATTGCCAAATACTCGTAACCGATCACCATAAAAAAAAATTGTGTCTCCTTCCCCCTTTCACCACAGGTCAAGCAGACGTACCGAGAAGTACCACCCGTACCTGGTCGGCACACCACCTTGCCGCCGTACCAAACGATTTGCTTCAACTTTTCTTCTTAGCACAAGTAAGGAGTGGAACTCACTTCCGGCGTATGTTTTTCCGAACCAGTATAATCTTGGAGGCTTCAAGTTCAGAGTGAATAGGTTCTTTCTAGGCAAGCGTGCTCCATCTTCGATCTCACCATCACTTACCACCAGGTGAGGTAGTGGTCAAGCGCTTGACTATCATCATTAAAAACAAAAAAAAATATTGCTGGACACTTCACACAGCGCTATCTAGCCCCAAACTAATCAGAGCTTGTACTATGGGAACCAGATAACTGATAGAATACTTATATACATTTTTTTTGTAAATACATACCTACTTATATAGATAACATACATACTTATATACTATATAGAGAAACCACCAGACTCGGAACAAATATCTGTAGATCATGCAAACATTTGTTCCGCGGCGAGAATCGAACCCGCTACCTCCTGCGTCTCAGCCAGCTATTCGCCCACTACACCACGGAGGTCCTCCTCGTCCAAATGATGTGTGTCCTTAATTTTCTTCGGTGTTTGGTCTTACTTGTATAGTATGTGTTTTGTATTTGAATAAATAAATTGAAATCCAAATATTACGATGGTCAAATACGATAATTTTCGAAATCATACTTATTTTATTGAATGCAACATCTTTTCGATGGGACACACAAAACATAAGTAAGCTATCGTATGACTAATTTTAGGTGTATTTGTACTACTTCTATTTTCCACAATTTTTATATTTAACTCTTCTTTTGTGACATTGGAAGCAAAATTAATAAAACTCATAAAAGAACAATGTCACAGTTGTTACCAGAGTCAGCGTCTGGACGCATAAGGGCCGGATACTTATGCAAACGACGCCCTACAGTTTGCGAGACTTGAATATTTAGAAACAGGGGAGGGATGATAAGCTGGTCTTCCGGCTTTTAATTATTTTTAACTTACAATTTAAATAGTTGTTTAAAGAATGTCACACATAAACGATTACAACGATATTTTGGATGAAAGAGTTGAACGAATGTAGAAAAATCTTAAAATTTTTAATAACCTAATTTTATCATGCCATATGGGATTTGAAAAAGTAACCTTTTGATACAGGGACGCGATACCATTTTCGCCACGGGCTCGCTGCCCGTACATGGTGGTAGCACACGTAAATGCCGGAATAAAACAAAATTTTAAATTTACATTGCAGTGGAATTGAATGGAAACGAATTTTTATAACGAAATTGTACATTGAAATTTATGTTAATTGTATAACGTAAAAACAAGAAGAAATAGAAAAATAGAAATACATTTAACTAGCTGACCCACCCGCGGCTTCGCATGCGTGGTATTTCAATAAAAACATCACCCTCCTTTTGCGCACTCGTGTAAAAAGTATGCTATGTCCAAACTAATAAACAAACAGACTAATAAACAAACAGTTACTTTCGCAGTTACAATGTATGTATCTAATTCTAATTCTAATTCTAGGGTGGGGGGAATAAGATCTGCACTGACGTCCCGCATTGGGGTGTATTGTGCATTACCCCCCTTCTAACCTGACCCCAGCCATCCTAGCTCCTTGAAGTAACGGAGCAGGATTTTGGGTTTTGGGATGCAGCTTTCCAAGATCCCCGTGAGCTTTCCAAGATCCCCGTGAGCTTTCCAAGATCCCCGTGAGCTTTCCAAGATCCCCGTGAATGTATGTATATAAACCTTCCTCATCGCATTAAATCCGTTGAGTAGTTTAAAAGATCTAAGCGAAGAGACAACAGCGGAAGCGACTTTATTTTTATACTATGTATACATATTGTGATCATAAAAGATACATAATAACATAATACATAATAGATACAAGCCAAAAAACAGGCAAGCCAAACAATTCTCCGGAAGACGCGTGTACTGTTTTCGGACTCGTATATGTCATCATCATCATCATCATCTACAGCCCATAAGTACCCACTGTTGGGTGTAGAAGGTGGCGTTTACAAAGGGAGGCTTTGTAAACGCCACCCTTCCCGGTCCTGTGCTGCGCGCATCCAGGAGTTGCCCGCGACTTTCGACCCATCGCGCCGCCGTCGGACGTCCTCGTCCTTACGTACTCGTATACGTTATGCTATGTTTAAATTATACAATTAATTCGCTTCCATTCCGCGGCCATGTAAATTGAGCCTTAGCCTATCCGGCATTTTCAAAATTCATTTGTATCCGGCATTTTTAAGGCTTCGGATCACATCTCACATGTGGAACGGTTCTTACACGCCTCGTTTACACTCCATTAAGTATTACGTCGTTTATGGGAATTGTTTCAAGTCCGATTATCCGCGTACGGGTATTTTGGTAAAAGGATTCTTTGTAAACGAAAGGTCTGTTTGATCTTCGTGTATAAATATTCTAAAAAGACAGATTTTATTGCATTTGGCTACCCTATAATTATTTGTTTAGTTAGTTGCGTGTTATTAGGTGCCATCCCACTTAATAACACGCAACTATTAGTCCACACAGAACTACTGTACAATTGTCATGCTGTGTTTACATGCTTTGGAATACAATCTAGTTCTAAAAGTAATAATTATGATTTGTATCTGTTTAATTGCATTCTGTTTCGTGTGGCATTTCTAGTAGTTCTCCCCGAACTCAGATTTCGCGAGTCTCCCATAAAAACAAAAAAAATATTATTTGTAATCTTTAGACTTTCAAAATAGTTCCACGAAATGCATAACCAATAACTTGACCTACAGTTTCATTCAAATTACAGGTAACGGGAGTTCATGTTAATTGGTTAACTTTTTTTGGGGTACAAATTGCAGTTATTCTAGATTTCAGACTTTTGCCTATATTTGTGATACTTAAGCTACACGCATACCAAATTTCAGCAATGTGGGGTCACTGTGAATTTTGTCAATGTTCAGTTTTTATTAGGGCTAATAACTTAAAAACTACAAAGTTTAAACTAAAAATAAAAACGGGGTCGAAATGTACTCATAGATACCTTATATTAGACGCGCTACTTGATCGGATAATCTCATTTTGTTTTTTTTTTGCCCCTCTTGAACCCCAACGCAGTTTTTTGCTTATTTATAACTTCAGAAAAAAAATTAATTCAACAAATTACTTCGGAAAATCTATAATAGGCCTGTTATAATATTCCCAAGTATTTTCCTTTCGTTCCAACTAAAACAATATTCTCCAAAACACAACCAAGAAAATAATTAATCGAATCGAACCACCCTTCAGAACTTATTCCATAAATTACAACTTACCCAGTTTATTCGAGTATTCCTTCGTCGAAATTATCACGAATATATTGAATAACAATATTATTGATACGAAATTCATTATTTTTATTTTATATATGAATTCTAACAAAACTACGTGAGACGAGGCACTATGGAACGCAAATGAATCAGATTGAGTTAGTTGACTAAAATTGAATCGTTTTAAACACAGTGTGAACTTGCATCACTTTATATATAAATTATTAATTCAAATATAAATGATGATGCTATTTTAGTATTTACCTACGGCATTCCCAATAATCACATGAGTACATACCATATTGTATTCTATTGAGATCACTTTAATATATACAATAATAATGTAAAATAGATTACATTAGGTATTAACCTACATTAATTTATATAAAATACATGGATTAAAATAAGTGCTTAAATATTGGGAATGCCGTAGGTAAAGTATTTAAAAAAATATTATGGTAAGATCATGTTTATTCTGATAACTTCACACTAATATTATAAATGCGAAAGTTTGGATGATTGTTCGTTTGTTTGTTACTCAATAACGTCGTGACGGCTGAATCGATTTCGATGAAATTTGGTATGTACGTAGATTATAACCTGGATTAACACATATGCTACTTTGAATTGGCAACCACGCGTGCGAAGCCGCAGGCGGAAGCTAGTTATCTATACTTTCATACTAATCACACTAATATTATAAATGCGAAAGTTGATATGTTTGTTTGTTACTCAATCACGTCATAACGTTTAAAGATCATAATATAATAGATTAACCTAGATTAGACCTGGATTAACGCATAGGTTATTTTTTGTTGACAAACAACGCGTGCGAAGCCGCTGCCGGAAGCTAGTATTAACTGCATGTTACACTATAACCACTACTTTATAAAAAAAATCTACATTATAATATCGGATTATTTAAAAAATAAAAATGATTGGGACTGCAAAAAATGCAAAGAAATTAGTATCAAAAATGATTCAAAAGATTTCATTATATAGGTATAAAGAAATTTTGACTTTTGACTTGACTTGACTATTATACATTCAAAAGTAACTCTGTCTATCCGTTTGTTTATTACATTTTCACTACGAAACGGCTGGACCGATTTCGATGAAATTTGATGCATAGATATGACCGGGATTGAGTCATCGGTCGTTATGTTATAATTAGTCTCCTATGTTTCATGTTTAGTTACATAATAAAAACTATGAATAGGTTCGCTAACATAACGAGACGTGACAATCGAGTAAGTTCCCCAAATTCAAGTACAAATTACCTAGGAAATTTACATTCTCCTCTCACATTATGTAAAACAGAGCCGAGTCACATAATCTCTCATCCTAAGACAGGCTCCACATACTCAAGTATCCTTGAGTGAGTAGAATAGACAAATAGCCTCAATCTCCTCTGATCCTGGCTCTGAGCGAGGCCAGAATACCTTGTTTTGATAAAGTTCGTGCTAGCGATTGATTAATGTTGTTTGGATTTTCTCACCACACGCCACAGCTACAAAACCCCGCCAGATGAACCTGGAAGCGGCCACTTAGTAGCAGAAGCGAGTGGCAGCCACTTTTTACTTCCCTTTCGGTTGGTGGCGGCCACACATCCACACGAAGCGACGGCGTCTCGTGCCCTGTCGCGACTACTGGCGTAGACTTTGTGCGGCGAGTTTATTATAAAACTAGCTGTCCCACCCGAGGACTCTCACGTGTGGTTTGTGCTCCTTCACACCCCTTCACACACAGTCACCCTTCACACACAGTCAGGTAAAAAGTTGTGTATATCCCAACCCCAGTCATAATCTATCTGTATCTGTCAGCCCAGCCGTTTAATCCTGAAAACGTAACAGACAGAGACAGAATTACTTTCGAATTTATAATATTAGTACGGATTGATATACGGAAAATGTGGTCCTCATTTCGGTGGCGGCGTTTTGTGGCGCGTGACTCGTGTGCGGCGACGAGTTTCACAGAAAAATATTATTACGTGAATAGTTCGATGGCGGAACGAGCTAGACTCCTATTTCAAGGATTGGACTTTTCTAACTATTACGTTTTCACGAGTATAATATACGGCTGGACCAATCACAGATCTAATTCGATCCTCTTTTTATTATGATATCACGTCACGCGATGACGTGGTCTATGATGGAGCACGAAGATCTAGATGGTGACTAGACACTCTTACCTTAGATAGACCAAGATTGTAATTTTCAAGGAAGACAGCGGTATTGTTCCATACGTTAACTATAAGCAGGTATTGTCCAAAGTCTACGTGGTCACACTTTGCGAGAATGATCGGATATTATTTGAACAAGTGTTATAACCTTGAATATTTCATAGACACAAAATAAATGATAATAATAATAATTTCCTCCCGCGAACACTTCGCTTGTGGAATGGTCTCCCTGCCGAGGTTTTCCCTAGGGACTACAGTATGGGGTTCTTCAAAAAGGGCGTTTTGAAAATTTTAAAGGTTCGGCAACGTGCGAGTAATACCTTTGGCGTCAAACGTCCAAAGGCTACGGTAACCGCTTACCATCAGGTGGGCCTTATGCTTGTTTGCCACCTTAGTGGTATAAATATATACATTCCTTATTAACTATATCTGCTAAATGCCGGGAGGAATGGTAAGATTTGTTTTTTTTTTGGTTCCGATGGACTCAGGGCAGTACGTAGGGCACGTTCCTAAGGTACGTGACCGATGTTTGCGGCAATGCTTTGATATAGGCGATGATCACTTAACATCAGGTGGAAATGTCATCCGGAAAATGACATTAACAATGTTTAATTTAGTATTTTTCAAACTTTCGGGATCACTGTACATAATTACTAATTTAAACGGGTATTTATCGCGAATGTACCTTTTTTGTTTATCATCCCGAAGTTTCGTCGGACAAACAACGTGACTCGGGATGACAAATAAAAATAAATACCCGTTTAAATCAGTAATTATTGTTTAATTTAATTTTAATGCTATTAATTATTTTTGTTTATGTTTAGTTCCCATTATTATTGATCGAGCGAAGCAAGATTTCCAAATGAACTTGGGCAAATCGGCGTTGTATGTACTATGTTTGTTTGTCCGAGGATAACTTTCGAAGGATTGATTTGGTATATGTGTGTGATGTAGTGATGAAATTTGGTATATAGTTAGTAATGGCACAATTCTGGTGTGACTAAATAAGCTAAAAATGTGGTGGGGTTCATGATATTGAAGTTCAAGAGGGGTAAAAAAAAACAAAATATGACTATCCGATTAAATTGCACGTCTAATGACAGAGTCATTAGACGTGCAATTTAATCAATTTAATGAGGTCAGTATATTTTGAACTCGTTTTTTTTACTTTAAAACATTGTAGTTTTTAAGTTGTTAGCTTAAGTTATAAAAACTGAACTTTGACGAAATTCACAGGGTACACCAGTGACACCACAGTGCTAACATTTGGTATGCGTGTAGCTTTAGTGACACAACTATAGGGAAAAGTCTGAAATTCAGAATAACTGCAATTTTTACCCCAAAAAAATTTCACCAAGTAACATGAACTCGGCGTCCTGATCCAGCGAGAAGGCGACGCGGTAGACCAAAACGTAGATGGCGGGACGAGCTGGATAAATTCCTAACGGATTGGCCACAATCAGCTCAGGACCGCCAAGTCTGGAAAGAATGGGGGGAGGCCTTTGCCCAGCAGTGGGACACTAATGGCTGATAAAAAAAAAACATGTACTCCCGTTACCCGTAATTTGAATAAAACTGTAGGTCAAGTTAATTGGTTGCGTATTTCATGGCACTATGTTGATAGTCTAAAATATTTTTTTTTTGTTTTTGTAGGAGACTCGCGAGATCTCAGTTTGGGGTGAACCACTAGCTATTATTAATTTTTGAAACACGATTTTATAATTGTCAATGAAATAAATAATTTAAATGGGGAATTTGCTTGTCTTATGATTTGCTCTTCATGAGGTAGTATATAAAAAAAATTGTCCGTACATTTATTCTTATTCTGATATTTATGTTGCCAAAAAATGTTGCCCATACCTGGTCGGTATGCCACCTTGCCGAACGATTTGCTTCAACTTTTCTTGTTAACACAAGTAAGGAGTGGAACTCACTTTCCGAACCAGTATAATCTTGGAGTCTTCAAGTCCAGAGTGAATAGGTTCTTTCTAGGCAAGCGTGCTCCATCTTCGATCACACCATCACTTACTACCAGGTGAGGTAGTGGTCAAACGCTTGGATCTCGCGAGTCTACCATAAAAACACAAAAAAATATTATTCGTAATCTTTGACTATCGAAATAGAGCCCCGAAATAAATAACCAACTAACTTGACCTCAGTTTCATTTAAATTATAGGTAACGGGAGTTTTTTTGGGGTACAAATTGCAGTTATTCTAGATTTCAGACTTTTGTCTATATTTGTGATACTTAAGCTACACGCATACCAAATTACAGTACTGTGGGGTCACTGGTGCACCCTGTGAATTTTGTCAAAGTTTAGTTTTTATTATGGCTAATAACCCAAAAACTACAAGAAATTTACTAAAAATAAAAACGGAGTCGAAATGTAAGTACTAATGAAGACCTTTCATTTGAAGTATCACTTGACCTAATAGTCTCATTTTCATTTTTTTTACCCCTCTTGAACCCCAATATCTCAACAACAGCCGCAAGTTTATAGCTCATTGAGTCACACCAAAATTGTGCCATCATTACCTACCTATATACCAAATTTCACGATGATCGGATAAACGCTTCGAAAGTTATCCTCGGACAAACAAACATACATACATACAACGCCGCTTTGCCCAAGTTGATTTGGAGATCACGCTTTGCTCGATCAATAAAAAAATAAAAAAATCCTTCAATTGCTGAAGGATTTCAGCTATTTTACTCATTCATCATTATCATCATCATATCATTAAAAGAACGTCCACTGCTGAACACAGGCCTCCACAATAGAAAAAAAATCGTGAGCATATTTTACATGTTCATACGCATAATTATTATTAAACTCGCGGATCCTTCCATTACAGGAAAGAAGCAGGAAAAGTTCTAACAAAGGTCTCTCCAAAGTCGGGACAGTTTTTTTGGATAACGAGATGCAAACTCCAAACTTCTCAAGTGAGTATCGAAGTTAAAACTCAAGTTAAACTCAAACTTCGGTACTTGATCCTTGAACTAAACAAACAGTTTATAATCACGTGGATCGTACCCGATAACGGTGACAAAAGAGGGTAAGTATTTGGTTTTCATTTTAGATAAATTCGTGTGCATATTTTTTATTAATTATGATTTCAAATTTCAGATTTATTTTATAATATTGGTTGCTACAGGCATGCACATTTTTACATTGTTAATAAGTAAACACTGATTTCATAATTAAAATAACTAGTGGTTCACCCCGAACTGAGATCTTGGGAGTCTTACATAAAACAAAAAAAATATTATTTGTAATCTTTGACTATCAAAAAAGTGCCAAAATGGTGCATATCCAACTAACTTGACCTACAGTTTCATTCAAATTACAGGTAACGGGAGTTCATGTAAATTGGTTAAACTTTTTTGGGGTAGAAATTGCAGCTATTCTGGATTGCAGACTTTTCCCTATATTTGTGTCACTAAAGTTACACGGATATGAAATTTAAGCACTGTGGTGTCACTAGTGTGCTCTGTGAATTTCGTGAAAGCTCAGTTTTTTTTATGGCTGATAAAATAACTCAAAAACTACAAATATTAAACTAAACATAAAAACGGGATTGAAATATACTAATGAAGACCTTTCCTATGACGTCCCCTTTGACCTAATAGTCTCATTTTGATTTTTTTTACCCCTTTTGAACCCCAATATTTCAACAGCCCCCAAACATTTTTAGCTCATTTAGTTACACCAGGATTGTGCTAAAACTACCTACCTATATATCAAATTTCACGATGGTCAACGCTTCGAAAGTTATCCTCGGACAGAAAAACATACATACATACAACGCCGATTTGCCCAAGTTGACTCGGAGATCTCGCTTCGCTCGATCAAATACATACATAGTTACATTGATAAATAAGTATAATAATTAAAATGAAAGTACCATTTAAGCAAAATTAAATAAAACTAAATTGAATACAACCAATTATGATGGATAGAGCAGCTCATTTTATCCTGTCAGGATTTAAATGAAATACCCAGAGCCTAATGCCTCAATGAAGTTACGAGAACACACCTACAGAACACCTACTTCAAAGTATTTGCGCAGGTATTAAGCTGCAGCAAAGCTTGGCCAAGTTGAAGACTTAACTTAGCGAACTTAGTCAACAGGTACACTAAGTAATAAGACGAAGCCGGGATTTACACTTCAGCGCTTTACTTAGAGCCTTCTAATGTCAGTAGCAATAATCCAAACTGTGTTTCTTTCATCCTTGGCATAAATGGGAGCTTCTATTTTTAAATGAACGAATCAAATATCCGCAGAAAAAGGGTGTACAGTTATTGTTATTAAGATATATGTTGTTCCACTAATTCAATCAATATTGGTATGCGAATGTTGGCAATACATAATCTAAATTAATCTAGTAATTAATGAGTATAACATTTAAAAAACATTATTCAGGTATGCAGGCATGTCAGTCTCAGAGAAAAACATCCAATTAATATTATAAACGCGAAAGTTTGTATGTGTGGATGTTTGTTACTCTTACACGTCGTAACGGCTGAACCGATTTCAATGAAATTTGGTATGTACGTAGATTGTAACCTGGATTAACACGTAGGCTACTTTTTGTTGACAAACGACGTGTGCGAAGCCGCGTTAGCTGTCACACAAATATTATAAATTAGTAATAAAATAGAAAATGTTAGCTAGGAAAATAACAAAATGTACCTATATCATGTCAAACAGAAATAAATAAAAACATTTGCACCCAGTCTCTCTTTATTTTTATTATAAAATAGGGTCTCTGGGACTGCCGACAGAAGTGAAAAACAGACTACACTACAGAGGTGTCGGTAACGGTAACAGTGTCCGAGTTCAATGGTTTTTTCCCATCTCAAAAACTGCCCAACGCGCCTAAAGAAGTTTTTATTTCAAAAAACTACTTCCAACTAGCGATGGCACTGTCTGAAGTAGAGTAGTGTAATGCGTACGAAGTCGCGGGCGTTCAGCTAGTAAATAATAAGATATTATGGTGAATATGTGAACATCCAGAGATAAATTGATCTATTTGAACCCTACGATCAATAACTTCTTCAGCTTTATAGGTTCTCCTGAGAAATTTTCTAATAATTATCAAATTATATAACACTAGCTGCCGCCCGCGGCTTCGTACAAAAACGAAACATAACAATGTTTTAAATAGTTTTTAAACTATTACACAATGAAAAAACCGGACAAATTCGAGTCGGACTCGCCCATCGAGGGTTCCGTACAAATTTGTAGGTACAAATTATAAATAGTTCAGGAATCGAATCTCGCAGTTTTTTCCGAGCGAGAGAGTAAATAAACAATTATACGATTTGGTCAAATTTCATAGTTCTAGGTCAACGGAAAGTAAGCTATAAATTTTGATTGCCTTGAGAGTGCCCAAATATACGTTTTTTGCGGCATAAACGGCCGTATATTTTTTAACGTTAACTTAGAAGTTAGATTTTTTCACAGCTTCAAGGGACTTGAGTATATGGTTTTAATTTCAACTCTATACCCCCACGCGTTCCTGAGACAAAGGGTCTTGACATACAGACGGACAACAAAGTGATCCTTTATGGGGTCCGTTTTTTCCTTTTGAGGTACGAAACCCTAAAAATGAACGGTCCCTGGAGGGAAAGCACCTTAAATATAGAAATCTACAAAACCGTTTTGTTGTATTAAGTTATAGTTTACTATCATTGAAGGAATACAGCTTAACTATACCCAGACAAAGCAACACTCATAAATAACAATGCAGGTTCACGTCATCGAATAAAATTCCAAACTTTGATATCTATATACGTTCCAAATCGGCTACGTTGCATTCAACCGAATATTCCGCGAATAAAGTCACGTACTATTGCAGTGAAATAAATTCTAACATGTTGACTGTCTAGTCCGCCCACGCTAAGTCTGCATAACGCTAGGAAAGGTGTAGCAAGGATATAAGGATGTGTAGGAAGGATGTAGGCAAAGCATTTGCAATACCACGACGAGTGTACCGGTGACGCGCGACAGCGATACAAAAATTACATGACACACGATAGAGCTTTGACTGCCTCCGTGGTGCAGTGGGCGTATAGCCGGCTGAGATGCAGGAGGTAGCGGGTTCGATTCCCGCCGCGGAACAAATGTTTGCATGATCTACAGACATTTGTTCCGTGTCTGGGTGTTTTTCTATATATTATACCTAGTATGTATTTACAAAAAAAAAAGTATATAAGTATTCTATCAGTTATCTGGGTCCCATAGTACAAGCTTTGCTTAGTTTGGGGCTAGATAGCGCTGTGTGAAATGTCCAACAATATTTATTTATTTATAGAGATTTATAGGAGACTAGATCTAGGATACCTCAAGAACATAATTCAAGTATTTGTAATTTAACCAATCTTTCGTTAGATAAATAAAAGTTAGACTCTACCTATAGGCAGACTTAGCGTGGCCGGATACAATAGGAGGATTTGTCCATCCGTCAGTTTTAAAATATAAAATAAAATCGATAGCTGTAGATAGACTGGGAGGGTGCTGTAGCGAAACTACTTTATCAAGTCTCAGTTTAAAGTCATAAATGGGTTAAAAGAAGACACAATTATAAATGACACCCAAAACCTAGCATTCAAATGCATATCTTGCTACCACAAATAAAGTTAAACACGTTTTAAAGCGTGTTTAAAAAAAACCTTACCAATTTTTGTTCAGGATTATTTAAACAGTGTTAAGCAGGTGTTTAACTTTTTTTTTGGTAAGACCTTAAATCTTTGTTCCATCTCAGTAAAAACAAACACAATAAGTAGTTAGGCGCGCAATTTAATAAATAAATTGATATTGCTGGACATTTTTGTTGTAAAATGCAAACATGTGTTCCGCGGCGGGAATCGAACCCTCGACCCCCTACGTCTCAGCCGCTATACGCCCACTGCGCCACGGAGGTCGTCAATTTGACTAATTCAATAAGTCGGCCAATGTTCCAACGCTAAGAAAATATATTTTGTACCATGTATCTTGGCTGAAAATTATTTCAGGTCATAATGTATTAACTCAAATATAATTGATTTATTGCCAGAATATAGGTTATAGATTTCAGAAATATATAAATTTGTCTCTCTATACTCTACCGCGAGCGACAACCACTCACTGGAAAGCGCAGCGAAGGACAGCCCTACACTAGATGGAAAGACGACCTATTAAAGAATGCTGGGAGCCATTAGGTGCAGGACGCACAAAATCGATCGCTCTAGAAATCTATGGGGGAATTCTATGTTCAGTTGACGATATGATGATGTTTCATAGAACTGACTTAGACTTTGAAGACGTAATAATCCCTTCCAACTTTCAATAGGTTTACACTCTATCGGATTTTCATTTTGAACATTGTATTGGACATGTCTACTAGACAGATAGTTTCTTTGAGACTTGCTCGAGTGAATCATCGCAGGGCAGGATTCTCTTTTGAACAGGATGCAGGTTCTATAATCTTCCATTGTTTTTAATATGTGGTATTTTAAAACACCGCTTTTATCTTTATTCTAGTATGTGTAGTTTTTCGAGAGTACCCGTTTGTTAGAGTATCGATGACTTCATAGTTCACTTTCTGGTATGTTTTTATAATGCTCGTATCTAAGTAAAAATTTGTAAATGTATGTTATTTCGTCGATGATGTAATATTATGGTGACAGCGAGCTGATCAGATGATGGAGCCAGGGGCTGTTCGACAGAAAAATAAAACTTACAGCGTATGTTTTTCCGGACCAGTACAATCTCGGAATCTTCTAGTCCAGAGTGAACAGGTTCTTTTTAGGCAAGCGTGCTCCATCTTCGATCACACTATCACTTAGCATCAGGTGAGGTAGTGATCAAACGCTTGAATTTCACCAATAAAAAAAAATCTATTAAACATTTTTAGTTATCATTGTCAACCTCGAAAGTTATGCAAAGTTTCAGCTCATTCATATATCATACATAGAAGACTCCGAGATTATACTGGTCCGGAAAAACATACGCTGAAATATTTCTATGGTAATGAATTTGGAATAAACATATTTTACTACAATCCTAGCCATTAGCCCTACCCGTGTATTCATTTAATGTCGTAAATAACAATACGTGGTATATAAGTTACATTTTTTTTATCATTCAAGTAAGCGTTTATTAAACCTAGTCTCAGTTGATTATGAGTTAATCTAATTACAAGTATAAAATCATAACTAAAATATATTATTAAAAGGAGTCCCTTTAGGCTAGGTTCCGAAGATACTGGCAGCGTTCCCCTTTTGAATAGCTAGAGTAATTCTAGTTACATATACATATAGTTAATATATCTTGATATGTTAGTTGAAAACTTGTCACTCATATCAAATCAAGTAATCAAAGTCAAAAGTAAGTCAGGTATCGTTCTTAGTTCGAATAAACTATAAAAACACATTCGACTAAATAATTATTCCCAAAAAGGACATCCCAGAAAACGTGCCCTGTTCATAAAAGTTCCCGCTTACTTTTTTCAGCAAAATTGTACGTCGTTGCGACACTCTTTTTGCTTAATATTTTTTGAATTTTAAAAAACTTACCTCTGCTTTTGACGTTGCTGTGTGCTCCGCTTGCCTTTTTAAGCTGTTTATTTTTACAGGAAATTCCAGTATTTTTAAAAGTAGTTAGTACTACAACGTAGCAACTTTTTGGATATTTTGCTTGTGAGTTTTGAGTTTTACGAACTGTGCTAAGGCAGCTTTTCAGATCTCTTGTTAATGAGAGCTTTACATTTTTGATTTAAAAAAAATTGTTCAACTTGCGTCATAGATGGCGGTGTCTGGAGATACGCCGGAAAAAATACTGTTTATATGTTAATATCTCAAGAACACAATATCAAAATTTGTCTAAAAACTGCTCTCCCGGGAAAGTGGTACCAACATACCTATTTTTGCCACCAAGCAGTATTTGGGTTTCGGTTTGAAGGGTTGCCGGTGAAATTACCGCGCCACTGATTAGAAAATAGTAGAGAATCACGTTCACGAAGTTAGTAGGTGAAAGGTTTTTATTTCTAACTTCATGGCGGCATCAGATGGGTGTGAGAGGCGCTTAGGTTTATCCAGAAAAATAAAAACTTTTTGGTATCGATTAATTGACTTACCGACTTACTCGAATGGGCAGACGACGTTGTCGGACGTACCTACCTCTGCTTATGCGATTTTCTCTAATTGCGTATGTTTAGGTTGTTCTATTTGGCGCTGTTATAAAATTATGACAATAGGGATTTATGTCCACGCGAACAAACTAGCGAGTAAACAGTTCGTAGTTAATTGATCGAGCGAAGCGAGATCTCCAAATCAACTTGGGCAAATCGGCGTTGTATGTATATATGTATGTATGTAAGTACGAGTATGTACGAGTATGTATGTATGTATGTTTGTTTGTCTGAGGATAACTTTCGAAGCGTTGATCCGAACATCGTAAAATTTGATACATAGGTAGGTAGTGATGGCATAATTTTGGTGTGACTAAATGAGCTAAAAATGTTGGGGGGGGGTTGTTGAGATATTGGGGTTCAAGAGGGGTAAAAAAAATGAAATCAAACTATAAGGTCAAATACGACGTCAAATTAAAGGTCTTCATTAGTAGATTTCAACCCGGTTTTTATTTTTAGTTTAATCCTTGTAGTTATTGAGTTATTAGCCATAATAAAAACAAAACTTTGACATAATTCACAGGGTATACGAGTGACCCCACAATGCTGAAATTTGGTGTTCGTGTAGCTTTAGTGACACAAATATAGGCAAAAGTCTGAAATCTAGAATAACTGCATTTTGTACCCCCAAAAAAACCAATTAACATGAACTCCCGTTACCTGTACTTTAAATGAAACTGTAGATCAAGTAAGGTGATTGTTTATTTCGTTGCACTATTTTGATAGTCAAAGATTACGAATAATATACTTTTGTTTTTATGGGAGACTCGCAAGATCTCAGTTCGGGGCGAACCACGGGTTATTAAGTATACTAAGGCATAATTGCTAATCTATATCTAAGTATACTAATATTATCTAATATATTCCGGGTCTGGATGTTTTTCTATATGCACACGTATTTACAAAAAAAATGTATATAAGTATTACATCAGTTATCTGGTTCCCATAGTACAAGCTCTGCTTAGTTTGGGGCTAGATAGCGCTGTATGAAATGTCCACCAATATTTATTATTATTATTCACACATATTTATTTATTATTATTATTATTATTATAAAGGGGAAAGATTTGTATTTTAGTATGTTTGTAACGAATAAACTCAAAAACTACCCATCTGACTTCAAAAACTCTTTCACCATTAGAATGCTACATTATCCCTGCGTAACAAAGACTATATTTAGGTGTAAAAAAAATTGCCATAACAAATGTGTCCAACCGCACGAAGCCGGGTCGAGCCGCTAGTTATTGATAAAATAACTGTATAATAACTTACATACAGGATGCTATTAAAAATGACAAATAAAGGGGTTAGGGGTAAAAAGAGCTGTATCGATTAACAAGAATAAATCCGATAAATTGCTATATATAATCCGTTAATTCCGTAACTCGGGCCCATCCCTCCCTAGCCCTACACTGAAAGGACATTGTCCACAAATAGCTCGCTAGAAATAAACTAAGTTACCGATGCAATGGTTTAAATGCGTTGTTTCCTGTTATAGTTGAAGAGTATGAGGAAAATAGCACTTATTTATCATTCGTATGTATAGGTAACTAACTGACCCGGCAAACGAGTCAAATGTCAACAAATTATCAAAGAAATCAAATGTAGAATAAAATGTCAAAGTGACCGATGATGTCACAAATGACCTCAATGAACGACGGCGACGTCGATTAAATTATATAGAACTTTCAACCCCTATTTCACCCCCTTCAAGATTATTTTTTGAAACAAAAGACTGCCTATGTACTTCCCCAGGATATAATCTATCTCCTTGCCAAATTTCATTACGATCCGTTCAGCCCTTTAGTCGTGAAAAGGTAACAAACAAATAGAGTTACTTTCGCATTTATAATATTAGTACGGATAAATACCTACACATAGGTATTAAGTATCTATGTGTACTACACATACACACATACCTACACATTGTGTAGGATTTATTACCACGGAATACCAGCGCTATACGAGTAGTGGTATAACTACTATAGCACATTGCTGAGTGGTGACCGTTTTTGGGCTCAAAATTTGCTATATAACTTTAACACGTTTGTCTAAACTGTGACGCAAAATAGACGTTTTTCTATTCTATTCTATTCTATTATTAAGTTTATTAAGTAATAACGTTTGTTTCAGTGTCAGTTTATTTTTGTTTAGCAAATTATTGTATATATTATTACTCATCTGTTGTTAATTGTTCAATAAATAAATACTTACTTACCTAATTATGTAGGATTATTTATGTTACTTGGATCAAATAAAACAGGGAAATAGAGGACCCCATAAAAATCACCTAATGGACATACCCACGCCTACGGTACGGATTGTTTATGAGTTATGGTTATTTTAAAGCTAATCAAAAATACTGACCATTTAGAAAAAAGACATCCACGGTTTTTTTAAGAAAAACACCTTTGAATTTCATGGTTAATTTTCAGTAGTTTGTAGTTTTAATTGTAGTTTTAAAAAATTTAATTATACTCGTATGATACAACAAAATAACAAATCAACTACATACTTACATAAATAAATGAGAAATGAAAATGGTTTTATTGATTAATTTAATTCGTTAGTTAATGGATCAACCAATTATACCAATATTTTAAGTATTTAAAACATTATAGATTTTATTATAAACTAGCTGATCCACCAAACTTCGTACCGACTTGGCTACCAACGTACGTCGCCGGTAGAATTGTCAATCGGCCACCATTAGCTGCATCTATGTATGAGAAAATGAATTTTCTTCATAATTTCTTTTTGCGTGCATTTTTCCGATATTTTAATAGTTATTCTGTATATTCGGGGTGGAGACAAATCCAACAAATCAAAGATCATCAAAATAGGTCCAGCCGTTGTTGAGTTATAAATGCTGTAACTAACCCGACTTTGTTTTATATAGATAGATAAATAAATAATGCTGGACATTTCACACTGCGCCATCTAGCCCCAAACTAAGCAAAGCTATGCGAACGAGATAACTGATATAATTCTTATATTCTTTTTTATGTTATTACATACTTATAATATATAGAATTATCAGAGGCAGATTAAATAAAAAGCACTAACTGGTCGTTCTATTTTAAGAGTGCGTTGGAAGTTGAAAACCTTCTAAAGTAAATTATTAAAGTTAACGAAACATTACAGTTTAGGAAACCATCCAAGTTAATTTATGAAGTTAGCTTCAAGTTATTCCGCAATGGAGCCCCGAAGTGAAACGTGGACTGAGAACAACAATATACTTAGGACCTGGCGCAATTGTGTTTTCTTACGACCTAGTAAAGTAGAAATTGGGGCTGCTTTAGACGGTCAGTTGTGACTGACGTGTTTAATTATTTTATTAAATGATTAATGAGACGATTTGGGTGCATTTGAGCTTAAAAAGTGGAAAGGCGAGAGCTCTTTGCCCAGCAGTGGGACATAGCAGGATGAAAAATATATACCGGGTGGGGCAAAATTTTACGTCATCGAGAGCAGCTACCTTTTCTTTTATAGTAAGAAGGTTTTGGTTCTTAGAATTTTTTTTTACTGACCTATATTGTCCCACTGCTGGGCAAAGATCTCCCCATCTCCCCTCCATCCATCACGGTCCACAGCCAAATGTGACCAATCTGGTTAGAAAAAATATAATATAGGTTTATATAGAAAAAAAAAACTGCATTTTTTACACAGTTCTTTTGATATTAATCTCCTAATAATAACACTTAGTTCTATAGTAGGTATACTTAAAAGCTGGTAGGTTAGGTTAGTATATAAAATTACGTCGAAATGAGCCGAACGTGCAAAGCGAGCGTGCCGCGGTAGCGACCGACAAGCTCAAAGATTAAGTTAGGTTACTTAGTAGTAAATCGAATTATTAAAAACCCATTCAAACTTACTTGCTTATTTCTTTTAGCTTTGGGGCCCAACATTGAACTATCAAACTTAATTTCTACATCTCAAAATTTTTTGCATAGCTCAAAACAGATTAAAATATCGATTGATTTGATTTATTTTTTATAGAAATATCTTTCAGAGAAAGAGGATCAATAATTAAAAAGTTTAGATTAATTTTCTTTTGCTGTATTTGCAAAATTAAAATTATCATATACATGCCTTATCTTATTAGCTCTTCCTTCTAATTATAATAATTTTATTTAAACAATATTTTTCAAACTGACCGTCTGTAACCCGCTTTACAATGGCAGTACTAATTAAGAGTTACCTACCCCCTAGCTTTTATCAACCCGTTTTATTAACTTCAATTTCGTCTTGATTGAGTACTTTCACAAGTCATTAGTTATTTTGTTAGAAATTATTAACTTTAGTGGCATATGAATCATTTTGTTCACATTAACTTAGAAATAAACAGCAGTGAGCTCTCAAACGTACGGGCATTTAATTTTTTTTCTACGTATTTAAGCCAGGAGTCGAGGTATATGCTTGTATTTCTCACTCTTCTTTTGTGTTTTATTTTTAAATGACTTCAAATATAGAAGGAGGTTCTCAATTTGGTTCCATTATTTTTTTTTTAAGTGAAAACTTCTTTAGGCGCGTTGGGCATTTGTTGAAATGGAAAAAAAATCATTGAACCTCGAGACACTGTTACCGTTACCGACACCTCTGTATGTGAAGTGAAAACTTTTCTAGGCGCGTTAGTCATTTTTTGAGATGGGGAAAAACCATTGAACTCGCGACACTGTTACCGATACCGTTACCGACACCTCTTTATATAAGTGTCTTGTAATTGTTCAAGTTTTCACTTCTGTCGGCACTCCCGGAGTGTCTCTGTTTATTTTTTTTATTATGTTTGTTACCTCAGAACTTCGTCAATTATCAACCGATTTGGAAAAATATTTTTATATATGAAAGGATATACATACCTACTTTCAGATTGGTCCATAGAAATTTCATCAAAATCAGTTCAGTAGTTTGGTTTTATTTCTTTTCTGAAGGTTATATTTTTGTTAAAAAGTGTTGTATTTCATTACTTGTTGTAGCAATAATAAATACTGAATTATGCCAAAATTTTCAGAGCACACCAGTGACTCCACAGTGCAGAAATTTGGTATTCGTGTAGCTTTAGTGACTCAAATATAGGGAAAAGTCTGAATTAGACATACGAGTAAACAATCATTTATTTGCTAAATAGCACACATAATACATGTACAATGTACCTTGCTGTGACATAGCAAAATGCTGAGTTGGAACCTGTTTGTGGCGGCTACTCGTACTAATAACTTATATTTGGTAATCTTTTGTTGTACTGTATTTTTGTGTAGTTAATTTTGTTGTTATTAGTGGTTGGCATAATAAAAATATTTTCTTTCTTTCTTTCTTTCTTTCTTTTACAAAAGATGATTAAAATAATGAACGTAGAAATAACATAATTGAACAGTACCTACATGCAAAATCGAGTTAGCAAATGCAAGGCTCCACAGCCTCGAGCATCGTCGAAAGGTTGCAAGCCTCTCGGTTTTTTATCGGATTCATTTCGGCGAGTGTGCTGCGGAGCTTTTCAACCTGATCCCACCATCCCCATTCTATCATCAGACAACCAGACGCACTGCTATGCGCCACCTCTACATGGTAGACATACCTCCCATACGCACAAAGCGCTACTCTTCCACCTTTATTATGCGCACCGCCAAGGAGTGGAACGCCTTGCCTGAGTCTGTGTTTCCTGATAACTACAACCTAGGGATCTTCAAGTCACGAGTGAATAGGTTTCTTCTAGGCAAGCGTGTACCATCGTAGACTGCATCATCGCTTACCATCAGGCGAGATAGTGGTCAAACGCTAGCCTATAATTTATATTAAAAAAAAATAGGAATAATCAATTTAATAAATAATTAATTTTAAACATGAGGTAGGTATGTTCTGTGCTATAGCAGCAAAAGGGCCTCGACTCAGCATTATGTTAACTGGGTTAGCAGTTGACGCCGTTAATCTGCCAAAATACCCTGAATACTGAAATCTAGAATAACTGTAATTTATATCCCAAAAAAAGTAACCAAAGAACTCCTTTTTTTTAATATTTTTATTTGTATAGAACTTCGTTTGACCACAATCTCACCTGATGGTAAGTGATGATGTGGTCTAAGAGGAAGCACGAAGATCTAGAAGAAACCTATTTACTCTTACCTTAAAGAGACCCGGATTGTATTCTTTAGGAAAAACAGACGACTGAAACCTTCTGAAACTGTAAGTCAAATAAGTTGGTCGCGAATTTCGTGGATACTTTAAAGTGTCACTATTTTATAGTCAAATATAATAAAAAAAAATTATGGGTGACTCGACGGAGTTCGGGGCGAACCACCAGTATAGTAATGTATGATAGAGCAACTGCCAAACGGAAACGCGGCAAGTCATCATAAATTTACAACAGGTTGCGGGCCCACATATACAATGAATAGGTGAAACTATTCAACCTGAAACCTTTTCTCTACAACTCCTTGTTACCGTATATATCCCTCTTCCGAGTATATACATTCGTCTTCGTTCACGAATAGATCCGTTCACGCTAAGTCTGCATATCGGTAGAATTGGGAATTATTTTAATGTCAATGGGTTATAGATTGACATATTTATTATCTCGCCTGATGGTAAGCGATGATGCAGTCTACGATGGTATACGCTTGCCAGAAACCTATTCACTCGGCGACTTGAAGACCCCTGATTCATTGACATGAAAATCATCAAGCATTTAAAATTATAACAGTTAAGTTAGGCATATGATTTAATTGCTTGGTGATTGTAAGGGTTCCATAATATGGATGACTACCTCCGTGGTACAGTGGGCGAATAGCCGGCTAAGACGCAGGAGGTAGCGGGTTCGATTCCCGCCGCGGATCAAATGTTTGCATGATCTACACATATTTGTTCCGGGTCTGGTTGTTTCTCTATATATTATAAGTATATATTTACAAAAAAAAAATGTATATAAGTATTCTATCAGTTATCTGGTTCCCATAGTACAAGCTCTGCTTAATTTGGGGCTAGATAGCGCTGTGTGAAATTTCCAGCATTATTTATATTTATATATAATTCTAACATGACATAATAGTCAATGTTTCCTACTACAATTACTTAAAATCTACTTCTACCGTTATACAGACTTTATGAACAGGTTCCTGATTGAGGGTCCATCTATCACGTGACTCTCAGGATCTATAACCCACGTCAATGTCATACTAACTGCTATTATTCAAGGAAACGTCGTAGTGACTGCTATTAATCTGTGTTTCCGCCACAGAATATAAAGTAGATTGTAAGCATTGAACACGTAATTGATTTTAGTTAGGGGAAAAATTCTGATAGCAAGGAATTTAACTCTAGGGTGGTAGCTGGCTAAAATGTGTTCGGGTTTGACTCAGGATACGAGACATATAGGCGCTTTTATGTTGATAAATTTTTGAAAGGGCAAAGTGTACCAATTTGTAAGAAACTGCTAAGTGATACGCAAAAAGACAATAAAAAAATCTTTTTATTTTATACGTACTGGAGATGGAACAGGCAAATGGCCCACTTGGTGTTAAGTGATAACCATTGCCTATAACCACTTGCATTTTACTGTCTAATATGTATAATTTATACAGGGTGTTTGGTAATATACTGACGATATTCAAGTGACGGTTTCTCAAAACATAAAAAAGACTTCTCTAAAATAAAAACTAATAGTTATATTATCAAATTTTAAAGACCTCGTCTAAGTTTAGGGGATTAATTTGATATAAAACTTACTGCCTACTCTTGCAATCGATATCCAAAAATAACGGCCGATTTGTTATCTCTTTTGGAAATGGCTGCGGGTTTTGGGTTAGAAATTGAGAAGAAGCGATATCTCGAGATGTCATTAATACAGTATCTGTAGTTAGATGGCAAGCATTATACAATAGCACAATATAAGTTTAATAAAGTGTTTGTTTTACATGCCAAAATAAATGTCATTGTTCACTAATTTATTCATTATGCTCATCAAAATAACCCCTTTCATTTTGTGCATATATTATCAACCACCCTATATTCAATTTGGTGTTCATTATGTTGGTGCTCAATAAATAAAATGTCTGTAATGCAGCTCTATTCATACCAAACAAATGTTGCGACGCGGTCTGAGCTGTTTGTGGCAGGAATTTATCCAATCTACCTCTCAGTCGGCTTAAAGTAAATACTATATAATGAAGGTATGCAGTTAGATACCTAATACACGCCATAGTTAACTCATAGACCGCAGTGCCGTAATGGTATCGATTCGATTTCCATGAAAGCCATTACAATAACATTACTGCAACGAGACACGCTAACCACACCACTCACTATTATTCACTCACTTGACGTTTTATTTTCAACACATAAATATACGTTTCATATGTTGAATATACACCTAATCAACACAATGCTGCATATACCTGACGTCCTCACTAATGTCGAGTAGTTAACAATTAACAAATTTAAAAACGTAATTAAACAAAATATTTATAAAAAAGTCTACTATAAAATATCGGATTATTTAGATGATAGAGAAGCTTGGGATTGAAATTGCTCCAACTCGTTAAAAATGTTACAATTTAGACGTAATTTATTTTCTGTATTGTTATGTATTCTAAAAGGATCATTAGAAAAAACTACCAGCCTTGTTTCTTGCCTTTCTTTCCTGGCTTGGTCGTGAAGGAGCAGACAGTAAAATTGACGTTTCAAAGTGATCCTTGTGATTTTAATGAATATTTGACTTTGAGTCATTGCTGTCAGTGTCCTTACTGTCACCCTACACATGACAGTTGTTTCTGCTTTCTTTTCTTTCGGTGCAACGCTCCAAGATGGACGCGATATTTTACAATGGTGACGTAATATTGATTTAATCAGATTTCACTTACCTCAATTGTGCAGTTTATTCTAAGAAAATAAATGTGAACAATTATAATTGTTCTTCATTTTGTCACCGATCGATCCTAGAACACAGGAGTAAGATAACCATCTCACTCCACATACGGATTTTCTCAAACACGCAACAAACAATTAAGACATTGGTGGCAATTCTGTTGTTTACGCTAACTAAAATTGTGTAAAATACGAACGCTCTTATTTTGTTCACACTAAAGATCAAATTAGAATGAAAATTAAAGTGACATTTCTAAAATTAAGTAATTTTCGTTATGATGGCATGTTTGCTAGCCCAGTTTTAGTGATCAATCAAATTGGTGTTGACTAAAACTAGCCCGCAAACACGCCTTCTTATTTAAAAATACTTAAATTTAGAAATGTCACTTTCAATGTCATTCTAATTTGATCTTTAATGTGAACAAAATAAGAGCGTTCGTATTTTACACAATTTTAGTTAGCGTAAACAACAGAATCGCCACCATTCTATCATTATATTGTTATGGTGGAAACTCTGTTTAAAGTTTAAAAATCCGGCGTGGAGCGAGTTGGGCTTGCAAAATTAGGGTTCTGTACTGGTTACGTTTTTTTTATTTTTTTATATTACTAAGATAGCAAACAAGCATACGATCCACCTGATGGTCAGCGGTTACCGTAGCCTATGGACGTTTATAACACCAAAAGTATCACTCACGTATTTTTATTTAAACGCATACCCGAAGAACTCTGGTCTAAAACGGCCACTGTTTTTTGACCAAGGTTCCAGACGCACGGCAGCCATGTGGAAGGACCAGAGGGCTTAGCCAAGTTACAGTCGATTAGCGATCACGCTAGTCGATAAGACCGAAAATATATGGGATTTGACACATGCTATAGAAAAACCACGTGGTATAGCGACAACAAATGTATGTAGAAATCGAATCGATTCGGAGCGAATGTCATTTGGCTACGGGCCCAGGTGAAGATGGCAGGATGAGCTGGAGTCCCACGGTAAGGAATGGACATAAATTGCTCGAAATAGAGTCCCTATTAAAAGTAGAGTCTAGGAGATCGGCTGGAGACAGTAATTTCAAGCAAATTTAGGTATAGACAAGGAAGATTATAAAAAAAATTGGAATCCTTGATACCTCACCTCACATGATTATAAAAAGGTATAAAAAATCCTATCTTTGGCCGGTTTTCCCTTTTTTTCCTAAAGACTACATACGGTTCTTTTTAAGCTAAGAGTGAAGCGGTATCTTCTAGATCTTCGTGCTTCATCTTAGACCACATCATCGCTTACCATCAGGTGAGATTGTGGTAAAAGGAAGATTATATTCAGTAAAAATAGATAAAAATTGCTGGACATTTCACACAGCGCTATCTAGCCCCAAACTAAGCAATGCTTGTACTATGGGAACTAGAAAACTGATAGAATACTTGGATATGGTATTTTTATAAACACTTATGGTACTTAGATAGATAAACAACTAGACCCGGAACAACGAATTTGATCTGCGGAACAAATATCGGTAGATTATACAAACATTGCGGTGGAACTCGAACCCGCAACCTCCTGCGTCTCAGCCGGCTCACCCATCGCGCCACGGAGGACAAGATGTGGTATCATTAAGCTCCATCCAAAGGTTTCCTGAAACAATCGCTTGCAGCGACAAGACCGCCTATTGTATTGCCTATTTTAATCGAGTTTAAAACTTATTTATGTATTATTTATGTTTGTGTGCTAATTCAATAAAGAGTTATCTATTATGACACGGATCTCTAAAACGAGGAATTGTACTGCAAATGTTTTCGGACTTAAGAGGTCATGAATAAAATATGCTACTTCAACTAATGCGGTCCAGTTGTGGAGTCTGTGTGTACCGGTCTTTAGTAGGGATGGGAAGTGTCGAAAAATTCGAATTCTGGCTTTAAGTCTGATTTTTGGGTGAAATTGTTACAAGAGGGTTTAGAGAGAGATTAGACAGTTCAATCTGATTGAGTCTCCATCATTGATTCCGTTTTAGATTTTTTCTGAACCTAAAAATACAAATCATTCTCTTATTTTTTTTATTTAAAAATTCATGGCACAGTGAACTTTTATAAAAATTTCTCCGTTGCCATTTATTTGCCGAATTTCGATAGCAAACCATTGATATCTTTAATCTACTAGATCACACTTAATTTTAAAAATTTGTGGTTATAGTATTTTATTTGATATTTGTTTGTTACTCAACCACGTCGTCGGCCGAACTGATTTCCATGAAATGTAGATAGATAGATAGAAAACGCTTTATTGTAAATTACACATAAAATAAAAAACAATATAAAATACAAACAATACACGCAGAAATACAAGTGGCGGTCTTATCGCTAAAAACGATCTCTTCCAGACAGCCTTTGGATGGACTGGATTTCACAAGAACGTTATAGGACGGTAGCTTTTAATAAAAAAATAATAAAATTTTGAATAAGCAATGTGCTTACATAAGCAAAAAAATAAATAAATATATTTCATTTCATTTATTCATAAAACAATCAACCAATTGTATTTGTTATACATATACATTAAATGAAATAATCATACACATTAAACAAAAACAAATCAATAAAACTAATACAATTCAAAATACAAACCTAACCAAAAACAACACTTATATAACAATGTCAGAGTTAATAAAATAAAATGTCATAAAGAAAAATAAACTTATATATATAAGTATATATAATAAGTATTATTAATATACAATAGTAGGTACATATAGGTGCATAATAGAAGGGTGAAATAAAACCAAGAGTAGCGATAACGTAACGATAGATGAGAAAATGAGAAATCAGCATTGTAGCGCAGACAGATGTTTAAATAGAACTGTTTTAAATATGGGAAGGGATTTGGCAGTTCTAACACGTGGAGGAAGAGAGTTCCATAAACGGATATCTTGTACAGTGAAGGAGTTATGATAAAAGTTAGAAGAGTGTATCTACAAGAATTGCTAATGTAGTGTAGGTAGATTGTGGTGATAAATAGGTAATTTTTGAAAGCCACTGATGTAAGTGCTCTCATATTAATAATAAATAAATAATATTGCTGGACATTTTCACACAGCGCTATCTAGCCCCAAACTAAGCAGAGCTTGTATTATGGGAATCAGATAAGTGATAGAATACTTACATACTTTTTTTTGTAAATACATACTTATAATATATGGAAAAACAACCAGATCCGGAACAAATTTCTGTAGATCATGCAAACATTTGTTTCGCGGCAGGAATCGAACCCGCTACCTCCTGCGTCTCAGCCGGCTATTCGCCCACTGCGCCACGGAGGTTGTCATATTAAGCGACATCAACTTATTACGAAGGAATTTCCCATCCATAAGATATCTGGATCGCAAAGTCAAGAGTCAGCTTAATAGTAGAACCCGGGGCAATCCAATAGCTGCCCGTAAGGGGCAAAAACGGAATTAAGTGGTCGATGCTCACACGAGCCCAACGCGATTTATGGCTCGTTTAGGAATAGAGAGATTTTCAGAAGCTCTAAATGAGCTTTACCAAATGAAAATAGATTTAATGGATAGTATTTAGCTTCTGTAAACTGTTTACTAGGAATTTTTATATTTCAATGAAACACTTAATTGCCCTTGTAAAAATGCTATGAGTATAAAGCCGAACATGATGCTAAAAAAGTCTTCTCTTCCAGAAACTATTTTTTAACATGACGAAATAGTCTGGTAGAAAAGGGCAAAGCGCTTCAGTGCGGGACAAAGACCGCTTCTCTATAAGACGCAAATCCGGCCCCACATGGAGTACTGCTGTCATTTATGGGCAGGAACACCTGGATACTAACTAGGGCCGTTTGACTCTGTTCAAGCGGTATTGAGCCCTCAGGAGTCTCAGGAGAGATTTTGCCTCCCTGTGTGTGTTCTACCGTTTGTATAATGGTTTGTGTTCTGAGGAGTTGCTTGACATGGTGCCTGCAGGATCCTTTTATCATCGCACCGCTTGTCATCGGCAGGGAATCCATCCACACACCTTGGAGACGATGTGGTCTCGTACCGTGAGGTCCCAGAGGAATTTCTTCCCGCGAACACTTCGCTTGTGGAATGGTCTTCCTGCCGAGGTTGTCCCCAGGGACTACAGTATAGAATTCTTCAAAAAGGGCGTTATGGAAATTTAAAAAAGTCAACAACGCGCGCTTAATACTGTTACGCCGAGGCTGTTAAACAATGAGTAATAATCGTAACTTCTCGAACGCTTTTGTCTTGCTGTGTTATTGTTGTTATTGTCTACGGTTGCGCACAATGGGGATGGGTCGTTCTGTCGAAACACCGACCCTTTCCTGGAAGGATTGACATCGTTCTCGAACAATCGAAATGTGTGCGATATAAATAGGCCGGAAAGATGGCCGGTCAGTCAGTCTTGGGTCAGTCTCAGTTAGTGAGTGAGTCTCAGCGAGGCCCTGGAGGACTGACGTGGAGCAGGGTCTCGCGTGAACAGTAGTTGCTCGCGAGTCAGTCTGGATTAAGCTATACGAGCGATCATTTCGGTGACTTTAAGTGGTGCAACAGTAGAGTGAATTAGTGTGTTGTGATTACGTGTGACCAAGTTCGTGTATTCATCGTTTAGTGTTGAATAAAAGTGTTATTTTGGTTGGATCGATTCCCATTATTTTATCCCGAACCCTCAGCTCGTAACAATACCTTTGGTGTTACGAACGTCCATAGGCTACGGTAACCGCTGACAATAAGGTGGGCCGTATGCTTGTTTGCCACCTTAGTAATATAAAAAAAAAGAAAACTGCCAAAGACAGACAAGTGAAAGGATTTTGGAGATATATTTACCCAGCTGTGGGATAAAATAAAAAAAAATAACTTGATAATCGTTTGAATAATATTCGCTGTGTAACATTCTGAAACCTCTATTTCATAACGTTATCAGAAGCCGCAGAGTGAATACTTTAATCAGTTATTCAGAAAGCATTAATATGCCAAAAGCATAGCTTATGCTATCCAGCGGTTTCACTACAGAAAACATTTTCAGAGAATCTCCATTTTTAATTTAATTAATTAAAATGCATCACTACACCTTGGATTTTGTCAGAGCTTTTAATTTTCGTAGTCTCCATTACTGGGGTAAAACTTACTACATTAAAGGAATATAGGGTAAATTTACATCAGGTGGACCAATTGCTTGGTCAACCTCCAGGTCGTATAAAAAAAATGTTTGTTTCATCGTCTAATATATAAAAATCTCGTGTCACTGTGTTTATGGCCGCATTCCTCCGAAACGAGTCGACCGATTTTAATGATTTTTTCTTGTACATTTGGTAGGTATGAGAATATGTCGTAAAGTATTTTTCACCTTCCTACCCCCACCCCCCATTTTTAATCGTGATTTTAGTATATTTGTACGAACAATATCCATATAATTTAACCTTCGTTCAATGACGTGAAGTCATTTACATGAAGTGTCGCGTCACTTTGACAAGAGTATTTTGTATAGTTTTTATCCCAAAGTTCCCACGGGAACGTGAAATTTCAAGCGTGCGAAGCTGCGGGCGGGTCATCTAGTAGATTTATATAAAAAAGCCAAGTCAAGTTTGGGTGACCTAAAAACCTCACCAGTTTTGAGTCTTAATTTCTTACTAATGAATAACGTCATTTTTTTGTAAGTTTATTTCCTTGTAAGCAGTTATTTGTCGAAAGTTTGTGGATTTTAAAAAACAATTACCAGAATATGAAAGGCCTTGAAAATAATATAGTTAATTGTTAAAACAATACCGTTGTGGTACAGTGGCGGCCTTCAGTTTAACCTCAATCAAAACACCATACATTTTAACCTCAATAAAAACATTAATTGTTACGAGGCCCGTCATCGCTTTTAACATAATAATTCTCGTTCTGTTAAAGTCCTTTGTTAAAAGATGACTTCTTTGTTTTTTATTTAGCGTCACGCATCATAATTTATGATAAAAAGGTTATTTAAAATGTAGGTACAAGCTTCTGCCACTGGCTTCACACGCGTCGTTTTTCAATAAAAAGTAGCCTATTGTGTTTTGAGTTTGACTCCTATGCCCGTGTGTGTGTGTGTGCCTGTGTTTTAATATTGCTAGTTTAATAGGATGGGTTCTTAGCTGTCAGTTTTAAACCCTCGACGCAAATAGAGAAGTATAAATGATTATAGTTTTATCACAATAAACCTATGAATTTGAATTTAGATTTGTTGTTTTTGTACGGTAATTCATTAAAGCGTTAGAATCTTTGCCTTAATTTATTAATTTTATTTTATTCTGCTCTCAAATTCACCTTAACAATAACTATTCCTAAGAAACCTTGGATCTTGAGTAGCAAAAGAATTCTAAAATAATTTTAATTTTGTTACATTTATACACCACATTTCATGTCCATAACCCACCATCGCCTAAAACAAAGTATTGCCTCGCAGGTTACTCATTTTAGAAACGTGCCCTACGATTCACTGCCCTGCATCCATCAACTTGAGACATACTTCATGTGGTTGTAATTTGTATGTTCTTTTATTTGAATTTATTTATGGGGCGTATTTGTAACACAAGCACAGGGGATAAATGATGTTAGACCAATGACAGATTTCCCCGTGAAATTCAGGATAGTATGCGGATTATTCTTACTAATGCGCAAATAACTCTGTCTAACTATTTGTTACGTTTTCACGACTAAACTGCTGGACTGATTTAAATTTAATTTGGTATATTATGCCCGGGATATAGGGTACTTTTTACCCAACTGCCGACTCCGCAGAAGGAGGGTAATGTTTAATTGACAAACTACGCGTGCGAAGCCTTTGGCGAAAGCTTATTTACAATACATATATTGTCTAAGCATATGGAAATATTTGACAGATAAATATCAAAATATTACCAACAAACAACATAAGTAAATGACACAACATTGGAACATCGTCCTGTTGAAATATTGATCCAGGATTAACTAGTATTTCTGTATGTAATTTTTTATACCTACTCATTATAATAGTGTATGGATAACATAACTAGTGGTTCGCCCCGAACTGAGATCTCGCGAATCTCCCAAAATAAGTATTATTCTTAGGGCGACTTGCACAACGATGCTTAAACGTATTTAGTGGCTAAATATGATTTAAGGAGTTGTCAAATCATACAAATACTTCAAATTCAAACATATTTAGTCGCTAAATACGTTTAGTGATCTTTGTGCATACCGGCTTTAATCTTTGACTAATAAATTGGTGCCACGAAATGCATAACCAACCTACTTGACCTACAGTTTCATTCAAATTAGATGTAACGGGGGTTCTTGTTAATTGATTATTTTTTTTTTTGGGCACAAATGGCAGTTATTCTGGATTTCAAACTTTTGCCTATATTTGTGTCACTAAAGCTACTCGAATACCAAATTTCATCATTGTGAGGTCACTGGTGTACCCTGTGAATTTAGTCAAAGTTTTGTTTTTATTATGGCTAATAACTCAAAAACTACAAAAATTAAACTAAAAATAAAAACGGGGTTCAAATGTACTAATGAAGACCTTTTATTTGACGTCCCACTTAACCTAATAGTCTCGTTTCATTTGTTTTACCCCTCTTGAACCCCAATATCTCAACAACCCCCCAATATTTTTAGCTCATTGAGTCACACCAAAATTGTGCCATCACTACCTACCGATATACCAAATTTCATGACGATCGGATAAACGCTTCGAAAGTTATCCTCGGACAAACAAATATACAACACTGATTTGCCCAAGTTGATTTGGAGATCTCGCTTCACTTCGCTTAGAATTTATTTAGTGTAGATAGATTACAATCTCCCTAGTAATATACAAAAATAGACAATTAACAAATTTAAAAACGTAATTAAACAAAAGCTTTATAAAAAAGCCTACTATAAGATATCGGATTATTTAGATGATTGAGAAGCTTGGGATTGAAATTGCTCCAACTCGACGTACGAGCCGTAATTTATTTTCTTTATTCTAAAAGGATCATTAAAAGAACAACTAGCTTTGTTTCTTGCCTTTCTTTCCTGGCTTGGTCACGAAGGAACAGGCAGTAAAATTGACGTTTAAAAATGATCCTTGTGATTTTAATGAATAAAAAGATTTTGAGTTTTGAAATCAATCGTTGTTTAAAAAAATCATTTAATACAGATCTTAAAATGAATGATGGTAGCTTAGTTCTATAAGTTATTATTTATTTATTTATTTATTTAGGAATAACAAACAACTACAATATATATGTAAGGTACAGTCTGTGTTAGTACATAGTATACCATGTGTGAGCTATTGATACTGTAATCCACGACGTTATCCACAGGTTAGTTATTTACGTTTCATAAAAAGAAATGTTTCAGCTACAGGGTCTGTTAGAGAGTAACATAGATTATTAAAGTTGTGTTAACAAAAACAAACAAAGACCCTCAAAGAAGAAGAAGAATAAACAATATAAAATCAAAGAGTGAAGTTAACTAATGTAGGCACTTACTATCTAATCTAATTTGTCTAAATCTAATTTGAAATCTGCACTAACAAGTGAGATATTTAACATCTTTTTAAATTTATAGGGAGTACAAGCGAATATGTCAATATTTGAAAAGTTTGTATTATAGGACTCAACCATACGACGAATGGGAGCACGAAGACCCGAGTTAGTGCGGCAGGTGTTAAGTGCAAACAAAGACCGAGAGCGAGTTGCTCGTGGAGTGCAGGTTCTCGGGACGACGTAGCACAGCCCTCCTACCAAGTCAATACAATTGAAATTATTGTGTACAATTTTAAAAAGGGTAACAGCTTCGAGGTATTTTCGTCTGGACTCAAGAGTAAGAAGTTTATATTTGGCTAATAAGTCGGTATATGAGTAGTAACTGCGAAAGCATTTGTAGTTCATAGTACGTAAATACTTACGCTGGACTCTCTCAATCACTGTGGAGTATTTTTTATAGAAAGGATTCCAAACCGGCACCACATATTCCAGCTGTGAGCAAACTAGTGTCTTATAAAGATAGAGGAATGTAGAGGCACGCCTGAAGTCTGCGGAAGACCTCATGATGAAACCATACATTTTAAAAGCCTTGTTAATGATGTTTTCAACGTGCTGGTTTAGACTGAGGTGACTGTCAAGTAAAATACCAAGATCATGTATTAGTGTCTCTCTTTTTAGGGGAATATCACAGAGGTTATATGGAAAAGAGATGGTATTCATATTTTTAGTGAAGTTAATGAAGTTACATTTTGGCAAGCTAAGGTGGAGTTTGTTGATATTGCAGTAAGTTGTGAGTCTATTAAAACATGTTAAGCGTGCACTCTAGTGTCTCCCGTGCAAAGGGCTCACCACACTCCGTATTAATATTATTATTTGGAGCCTGTACTGTCCCACTGCACGGCAAAAGCCTCCCTTCCTTCCTTCCACTTCACTCTATCATACGCGTGTTTCGTCCAGTCTTCCCCATACGAGTCGAGTTCGTCTTTCCATCGGCGTCGCGGTCTGCCGCGTGCTCGTTTTCTGTCTTTTGGGATCCACTCGGTGGTGGATTTTGCCCATAACTCCTCCGACATGCGGCAGAGATGGCCTGCCCAGTCCCACTTAACTTGCCTACTCAAACTCAAATAAACCTGCAAACCAAACGAAAATGATTGCTCGTTGTTTAGTTTATGGGCTTCGATATTATCAAACGCCTTTGGCCTTACAAATGCATATAAATTATTCAATATAAGGTGCTTCGAAGTATGTATGAGCTCCGGAATGATAAAAAAACATATACTACGTGTTTCGTTATATACGACATTAAATAAAAACAAGAGTAAGTGCTAGTAATGTTGTAAAACAAGTTTTTTTCAAAATCATTGCCATAAACCAGTAACAACCTTAATTTTCAAATTCTATATGAATGAATCAGCTTGTATAAAAAAGATAAACAAAACATATTAATTCATCATGTAAGTAGGTACCTTTTAAACTGACTAGGCAGCATCGTCACAAAGGCGCCGACGATTTTGGTTAAAATTGTTTATTGGAAATGTTTCGATAACTGGATAAATATTCAAGCTACCGGTATTAAGCCTACCTCTAAAATCAGTTAACACGATTCCGGATGTGAGTTTTAAATTTTCAAAACAGGTTTTATAGATATGTTTTATCCCAAAAATCACAAACTAGACGGAATTCGAATTAAATAAATAAATATTGCTGGACATTTCACACAGCGCTATCAAGCCCCAAACTAAACAGAGCTGGGCTGGAGATGGGAACCAAATAACTGATATAATACTTACATGCTTTTTTTTTTGTTAATACATACTTATAATATATAGAAAACATCCAGACCCGGAACAAATATCTGTAGATAATGCAAACATTTGTTCCGCGGCGGGAATCGAACCCGCTACCTCCAGCGTCTCAGCCAGCTATTCGCCCACTGCGCCACGGAGGTCGACCCCCGAGTCGTATACGTATATATAGTCGTATACGTATATATAGTCGTATATATAGTTGTATCGAATAACATTTTAAAATAAAATAACTATATTTCCGCTGTATTAGGTCTAACTCCAAGAACGGTCGCTCTGGAAGTATATATGGGGGAAGCCTATGTTCACGTCCTCTGGCTGGTATGACGATGATGATGATGAAGTAATTGTACTGTAATTTTTAGGACCTGGACATAAAGTTTACATCGACTTAGTCACGCTATTCTGGCCTGGACTAATAAATTATCTACATGGACTCCATGTTATTTATGACTATGCCCATATTTTACCTATTAGCTTAATAACTTCGATATTGAAATAACCCTGTACGACCTAGTTAAAAAAGTTGTTTAGGTATTTCAAGGCATTTTTAGGGTTTTATGCCCAATAACTAGTGGTTTTTATGAATTACAAGCTCCTGCCCGCGGCTTTGCACGCGTGGATAGGATAAGATAAGATAACTCTACTGATACGTATGACTCCCGTCATATGAAAAAAGTAGTAACATACAACTTTGTAAAAAATTTGTTAATTACAGATTCGGAATCAGCAAACAAAATGCTATCTTATGACTTGACATCTATTATAAGAAAAAGGGACCCCACCAAGCTCATCCTACCAATCTGTAAATCGGCACTTAAAAATAAGAATTGTTATGTAATTACCATTAAAATATTTAATTAAATACCAAGAGACATATGAGAATTACCTAATAAACAATTCAAGACAAAGCTGTACGGCTGGCTAGCTGACAAATGTTTCTGTACGATTAATGATTTCTTTGACATGAAATTCCGACATACAAATTATTAATTTTTTTTATTGATTATTTTATGGCGATATGACTTGATGACATTAATAATTGATTTTTATTGGATTTAAAATTTTTTGTGTTAATTAAATTAATTTTATGTAACTGAAATTTGCACGCCGTTAATCGGTGAAGTATGTGAAACGTACCTATATAGCTGTATCAAGTTATACTCCATGCTTCTGGCAAATAAATATAATTTCATTTCATTTCATTGCTAGTCTAATTCCCATTTAAGGCTTTTTATGTTAGAACAACATATTAATATCATTTTAGACTCGTTTTAAATGAAAATCCGTAATTACCAAATGTATCCATCTTTGGGAGGGTGGGGGAGTAAGCAATACTATTTTCTGTGTGCGTCGGCGTTTAGTTACTAGCTCGGGGGTAAAACCTGTAAGGGAAAAGAATTTTGGTGCAAATCCTTGCAAGAAAAACAGAACAAACACTGTCTTATTACTTAAGTAATAAAACAGGAGAGAGAATACCAGTCTGTAAAGTTTTCTTCTGACGACGCTGGTCTACATTAAAACTAACGACAAGGCTGTAAGAAGTGCTTTGAACAACTATATAACACGGTACCTACCTAATGACAGAAGAGGTCATAACAGTGAAGTTATTAAACCGTGACGTAATCAGAACCCATATTGAGACTTTTAAACCGACCATTTCACACTACAGGAGAGAGCATGCGCCTCACATAACATACCTGTCTTCAGAATTATCGGTTAAATTGATGTACGACGACTATATTGAGAAATATCCTACCAATTCACCGATTTCTTATGAACTGTACAGAAAAGAAGCAAATTGATATTTATTTTGCCAAGCTCGGTCATGAGGAGTGTGAAATTTGCGAGCAGTTCGAAATTCACAATCCTTACTCTAAAGAATTGCGTCACAGAAACTGTGACATCGGCAAAAACTTCGACAAACATCATGAACGTTAAATCTTGGCGACAAACATATGACATTGATCGCCAAACTGCTAAATCTGGTGCAGCAGCTGATGTTGGATATTTTTCTGTAGGCCTACAGAAGGAATGTTACATGGGACGCAAAAAATTATACTGCAAAAATTAGGCCCATTGATGCCAGCAAATCGGAAATTATTTTCGGAAAAATTGCATACAAACCATACTGCTGTAAATTGCATACGAACCATGCTGATGTAAATTGCATACGAACCATGCTGATGTAAATTGCATACGAACCATGCTGATGTAAATTCCATACGAACTATACTGCTGTAAATTGCATACGAACCATGCTGATGTAAATTGTATATGAATCATACTGCTGTAAATTGCATACGAACCATACTGCTTTAAATTGCATACGAACCATGCTGATGTAAATTGTATATGAATCATACTGCTGTAAATTGCATACGAACCATACTGCTTTAAATTGCATACGAACCATGCTGATGTAAATTGCATACGAACCATGCTGATGTAAATTGCATACGAACCATGCTGATGTAAATTCCATACGAACTATACTGCTGTAAATTGCATACGAACCATGCTGATGTAAATTGTATATGAATCATACTGCTGTAAATTGCATACGAACCATACTGCTTTAAATTGCATACGAACCATGCTGATGTAAATTGCATATGAACTATGCGGCTGTAAATTGCATACGAACCATGCTGCTGTAAATTGCATACGAACCATGCTGATGTAAATTGCATATGAACTATGCGGCTGTAAATTGCATACGAACCATGCTGCTTTAAATTGCATACGAACCATGCTGATGTAAATTGCATATGAACTATGCGGCTGTAAATTGCATACGAACCATGCTGATGTAAATTCCATACGAACTATACTGCTGTAAATTGCATACGAACCATGCTGATGTAAATTGTATATGAATCATACTGCTGTAAATTGCATACGAACCATACTGCTTTAAATTGCATACGAACCATGCTGATGTAAATTGCATATGAACTATGCGGCTGTAAATTGCATACGAACCATGCTGCTGTAAATTACATACGAACCATGCTGCTGTAAATTGCATACGAACCATGCTGCTGTAAATTGCATACGAACTCTGCTGCTGTAAATTGCATACGAACCATGCTGCTGTAAATTGTATACGAACCATGCTGCTGTAAATTGTATACGAACCATGCTGCTGCAAATTGCATACGAACCATGCTGCGTATAATTGTCAATCGGCCATCAATGCACCTATGTATGAGAAAATGAATTTTCTTCATAATTTTGCGTGAATTTTACCAGTATTTTATAGTTATTCTGCTATTCGAGGCGGATATAAATCCAACAAATCAAAGATCATCAAAATCAAATCAAAATCTTGAGTTATAAATAATTAAACTACCCCGAGTTTGTTTTATATATTTAGATTCCTAATATGTATTCTGTATTCTTATAACATTATTGAAAGAGACAAATTAGCTGCACTCTTACACGTTTTCACCCTCATTTAACTTTAAACTAGTTTAAACTGGTTATGGAACGTTATATGCTTTTAACCAACCTTAGGAGGTTGGCAAATTGGCCTGAAGAAAAAACACTCCAATGAAATCCTGAGGCAATAATTTCCGAATGGAACCTCAATAGAACCAATAAACTTGCCCCGGACAGAACCATCCAACCACTGAAACCAATAAAAAAGCAAACCAATGAACCACTGTACCAGACAGCCGATTTGGGAGTCTACTTTGAGTTACTTCATGTGATTTTATAGAGTTATAGTTAGAGAGTTGCGTGGTGCAATTTCGTATGTGCGGATAAGGGCATGCTTATGTAGACACGGCGCGTAGTGCGCAATACTTCATAACAAGTAAACGCTTCTACATGAACACTCCATATGCATGGCCATATGTTCGAGTTGACAGCGCGTTGAATTTGTGGCGCTGTGCTCGTCGGTTCTCTACCGCGCCTACGCCACCGTCCGACCACTTGAATGTCTTTTACGCCTCCTCTTTTACGTCAGGCCGCGCCATTTCTATCTGTCGTACCTTAGCGAATGTAAGGATGCAGTGTGCAACTCAGAGACATAAAGTAACTGTGAAGTTACTCACGGCAACCTCCGTAATCGCAACGTTTGCACGGTCGCCCAATTAGATATACCACTTTTGAATGAAATTTCTTTCCAATATCGAAAGAAATGTGAGCGAAAGTGACTCTTAAATGTATATCAAGTAATTGAAACTTGTAGTATAGCTTGCTAAGGCGTTTGTAATAGATCAGCTAGGTGAAGCGATGTTCTGCGCGGTCTCTACCTTGGATGGGTGGCCGTTAGGATGTCGATTCCAGCTGTAAAAGACGTCAAAGAAGTACATTAAAATGGTATATAAACTACAGTAAAAATGCTTAACTTCTTTGCAAAAAGGGAACATGTATCAAAAGTAATGTTTGGACTTGCCTTTGTCTAGGTATCCTCTTGTGATCTGCACAGGGCGCCGACCACAATCTTTTAGAAAACCATCATGTTTCAGGAGTGTTTTGTTTCAAGCTTGTAGCAACATTACTTCGGTTTGAATCAGAAAACTTTTAAACTCGACGACCTCCGTGGCGCAGTGGGCAAACAGCCGGCTGAGACGCAGGAGGTAGCGGGTTCGATTCCCGCCACGGAACAAATGTTTGCACTTTCTGCAGATATTTGTACCGGGTCTGGTGGTTTCTCTATATATTATAAGTAAGTATTTACAAAAAATGTATATAAGTATTCTATCAGTTATCTGGTTACCATAATACAAGCTCTGCTTAGTTTGGGGCTAGATAGCGCTGTGTGAAATGCCCAGCAATATCTATTTATTTATTACTGTACAGAACTCGTAGCAACAGTTACGTTGCATTTATTTATTTATAATTAAAGAAAACCGTTTATAGTCTTATCTTATCCGTAATATAAATATGTCTTATTTCTTTATCCGTGCTTTTGGCTTTTGACAATTACTGATACTTTGGACGCATGCCGTCAGAGCGTGACGGCATATCAGTCATTCTTACCCCAAGGCGCCTCATTTGATTTTTCACATTAAAAAAAGTTAACCATTGACACGCTATAAAAGATGAGTAAAGTTAGATTTAATCCCAGTCCACGTTAGCAAATCCCGTGTGGTGTGTCGTGAACTTGTCGGTATAGTTGGAATTATTCCCCATTGTAATGTACGATTGGAATGCAGCAGACGGACCGTTGTATAAATCTAGCGATTTGCATAAGTTCGCTGCTGTGGATAACATTGATTTATTTGAGTGCTGGCTGTGCCTCGGGCACTAAGTAACAGCCGATCTGACAGATGCACGTTCTAACGAAGGTATTATTAATTTATCAGTTCAGTTAGATAAATCGACGCTGTAGAATGTTTGTCCGATCTGATCCGCTCCTTTGGCATAAATAAAAAATGATTGTGTGGTTTTATTAAACCACGGTAAAAGTGAAACTTTGTTTCACATTATAGACATTTAACTAAAAATTTTCGTTGGTACAAATGAGTAATAGTCTATACACTACACGGTCAGCTGATGCGAACTACAGGCGCCGTCATATTGGCCTCGGCTGCTCTGACGAGCGCCTTTCACTTTATCCCTAATCCGCGGCCGACCGTCACGCGACATGCAACACACAGACGAAAAAGTTTGAGACGATGTAATAAAAGTTTCACTTTAATAAATAAATCTTTATTAATTTTTCTTATTGCTAAGATTAACATTAGGGATTAATATGTACTTATAGTTAACACATTACACAATGCCTGAACTAGGAGAACCTGTATCTCAGGCGAAAAAGGCTGGACTGGGGTAACATAAGAATACTCAAATTAACAAAACTTAAAATCTATTTACATAATGAAAAAAAAATAACTAAATAAATTGTGCAGATATGAGTTTACGTACTATACAACTTTTAAAATCTTACTTTATTACGGTTATAACTCCTCAGTTTCCTTGTAAGATTGGATAGAGCAGACTGTAAGGCTCTTACAATTCGAGAAATTCATTGAGCGGATGCTTAATTTACTATATGGCTATATGTTGTATTGTTGTACAGGTATGTTCCTAGGAACATAAAGAATCTGGATGCAAAAGCATGTTTTACTGGGGTGTTGTTACTGCAGACGTAGTCAAATTGACGACCTCCGTGGTGCAGTGGGCGAATAGCCGGCTGAGACGCAGGAGGTAGCGGGTTTGATTCCCGCCGCGGAACAAATATTTGCATGATCTACTGATATTTGTTTCGGGTCTGATTGTTTCTCTATATATTATAAGTATGTACATATTTATAAAAAAAAAGTATATACCTAAGTATTCTATCAGTTATCTGGTTCCGATAGTACAAGTTCTGCTTAGTTTGGGGCTAGATAGCGCTGTGTGAAATGTGCACCAATATTTATTTATTTATTATTGTTTTAGGCTTAAAATAAACATGTATCATGTGATCAAGTACTATCATGTCCATGCAAAGATTGTCTGGAAGAGATCGCTTTTAGCGATAACCGCCCATTTTACAAAATCTGTTTGTAAAAATCAGGTTCTGTATTTTATTTGGGTGTACAATAAGCATTTATCTTATCTTATCTTATCTTGTAACTGACGCGCTTGTAACAGTTGTTACAGGTACGTCCAAGTTTTTATATGAGTCTTCGCTGAGCATAAGAATAGTTCAATATAAAAAAGTAGCAGGTAAGTCATTCCTGCTACAAATCCAATAATCCAGGGTTGGCAACTATTTCATAGGAAGGCATCATTTACTAAAATAATGACAGTGAACGGTAAAAAAATAACCAACTGACATCATTATTTTAACCGTGGTATCCAATACCCCTTTTTCCAACAATTTCAATCGTATAGAAACAGTGTTGCCATAAAAACCATCATTACGCTACAAAGCCCATAATTATAAGCTCATTTTCACCAAATTCATTTATAAGTGTCTATTTACTTGTCACGTATTTTTTTTTTATATTACCTGTTTACGGAGCAAGCATATGACCCACCCACCATCGCCAATAACAAAGTAATGCCGTATAGGTCACGCACCTTAGAAACATGTCCTACCTACGATGCACTGCCCTGCGTCCATCAACTCGAGGCATAAAAGTATAAAGCCTCATGTGCCTATAATTTGACCAGCAACCATACCCTTCAAACCGAAACATAGTAATGTTGACGTGTCCTACTTTCCACAATAGTTTTTCTCTGGTATCCTATTCCCCATTTTACCTCACTGTAACCCGGTTTCCCTTACAGTGGGATTCATTAACTCGTCTTAATTTGTGGTGTAACTTAATTACTGGACTGGACCAGTATCGTGATTTCTAATCTAGGTTTTTGCCATCTACCAAAAAGGAATTTACACTAATATTATAAACTCAAAAGTAACGCTGTCTCTCTGTATACCTGTCGGTTTGTTAGGTGTTCGTGACTAAACGGCTGAATTGATTTCGATTAAATTTGGTACCTAGGTACATTGATAGATTATGACCTGTAGGCCTAGCACAGTAACTGTAGAGAAGGGTTTTGTCTTGAATGTTTTTTTGGAAGAAAGGAGACCCTTGTCGACCGTCTCGAGCACGGCGATTGCAAGAGTGGACGGGAAGAAATGTTGTCGATAATTCCTCGATAGTAGTCTACAACGCCGAGCACGATAGCCATCTTTTCTCTATCTTTGACATTTAAGGATAGACAACTTTCTTCTGAAATTGTCTAGGTCTTGCGATGCCAAGACAACCCTGTCTTCTCAAGTTGTCTTTTTCGCACTCTTCTTAATCGCGCGCTTGCCAACAATATTGGTTAGATATTCAATTCATTATACAGTGTGGCCCTGGATAAAGTGCAACCCCGAAAGGGGGTGAAACTAGATCAAAAATTATCGAAAAAAAAATAGAAAAAAAAATTTTAAAAAAAATCGTATATACTTTATTGATGTATTAAAATTTTCATTACTCACTAATGACTCTATTTAATAAAAAAATTATTTCTTCCAAAGTAGTAGGTCTATTTTGTTAAAATAAAAACCATAATCATGTCAGATATGTGACGATGACGATAAAATAACAAATAACTGACAAACAAGTGGCTATCGTGACTTAAAGTTTAATTTTTGTATTAAAATTAAATTTTTTAGGCTGTTTTTTTCCAATAAACTCCAAAAATCTTAAAATTAAGCCTATAATACTAGAAATTTTTATGACTTTTTATTATTGTCTATCATAATAGCTTTTAAATAAAATAAAAACCTACGTTCTAACATAAAAAATGTGCTGGCTAGGAGCATTTAAAGTTGACCACTGACGGTCAGTGGTCAACTTTAAATGCTTATTAATTTCCAATAAACTCCAAAATTCTTAAAATTAAGCCTATAATACTAGAAATTTTTATGACTTTTTATTATTGTCTATCATAATAGCTTTTAAATAAAATAAAAACCTACGTTCTAACATAAAAAATGTGCTGGCTAGGAGCATTTAAAGTTGACCACTGGGTCAGTGGTCAACTTTTTAATTTTTAATTTTTTTTTAATTTTTTTTTCTATTTTTTTGTCGATAATTTTTGATCTAGTTTCACCCCCTTTCGGGGTTGCACTTTATCCAGGGCCACACTGTATATACAACGTACATTGCTATAGACAGAGTATACTATATAGACAGACTATTCTTATCTAGGAAGAAACCTTATTGAGTCTGCTCGGAGCAAAGACAATTTCGGAAGAATCGACAGAGAATAGAATAGAATAAAGCTTTATTGTACATCATACTTAAATTTAAAAAATATTAAAAAAAAGCAAATAGGTACACAAACAAAAAACAATACACGCAGAAATACAAGGTGCGGTCAGAACCTTGTCATCTCTTCGAAGAGTAGACAAGGAAATCGCTGTGCTAGCCTTGCTGGATTGAGACATAGGCTACTTTTTTATCTACAAATTAGTTAATTTAGGTAATATAATATAATTAATAGATATAAAACGGGTAAAGTCTGCCTTCTAAATATTTAAGCTAGATATCTAAAGTGTCAAATATAAACGAAAATGGCGGTCGTTAACTACAATATTCGAATTATCGCCTCTATAATATTTCAGCAGATTTACGATTGCGTGAATACCTCTCAACCCTCCGCTAACTGGATATATCCGGTGCGAATTGGTTTTAGCCGATTCTCAACGGATCGCGTGCGGATTGGAAAGGATTTTATTTGAAAAGTTTTTCATTCCACTGCGTTTCCAACTTTGCTGCTTTTAATTTTTCAGCGGGAAAGTTTCGTATTGACACTTGGAACCTTTATGTAGCCAGTTTAAGGCCGCTGCGCACCGGATGTGTATGCGTAGTCGTGTACGTACATACGTGCACGTTCCACTGGAATGTAATGTATGGGACGTTAACCAGGTTGCATGACGTGCGCAGTTACAACGCATTACAAGGCAGTGGAATGAGCAAATTGAGCACAGTCCCAGTGTGTACTGTGCTATAAATAAAAAAAATAAAGTTATTAAATAAATAATGCTGGACATTTCACACAGCTACTTACCTATACCTGTACATCCTCTCGTCTTAGTTAGCTATGATGATAATGAACTTCAATTAATCTCCTCAAATTAAATAAATTTTAAAAATATTCTGATAGAAACTGAAAGAACAGGTACTTATTTATTTTTGATAATACATAGGTACATAACAATATAAATAGAGAAACACCCAGACCCAGCACAAGTATCTGTAGATCATGCAATCATTTGTTCCGCCGCGGGAATCGAACCCGCCACCTCGTGCGTATTATCTGGCTATCAGCCCACCGCGCCACGGAGGTCGTTAATATGAATTCTTTTTAGTTATTATAAAGTGAACTTCATCTCCCACAAGATTTATTTTTGAAAACAAACTCACATTTCCTTCAAGTCGAACAAACATTCTCAGAACGATAACTTTAAACCAACAGACTGATTAAGCCCTATGGCGTTTGATATTCCTCCTTATGCCGTATCGAGTCTAAGATCATCGCGAGCTTATGTAGTTTCTTTGCAAGTTGTGCGGTAATATCAGGTGCATGTGCAATGCACATGTCTCTTCATATTGCTCAGCTCTCTTTGTATTATGGGTAACAAGTGGTTCGTGATTCATTTAATTGATCGAGCGAAGCGAGATCTTCAAATCGACTTGGGCAAATCGGCGTTGTATGTATGTATGTTTGTTTGTCCGAGGTTAACTTTCGAAGCGTTGATCCGATCATCGTGAAATTTGATACATAGGTAGGTAATGATAGCACAATTTTGGTGGGACTAAATGAGCTAAAAATGTTGGGGGGTTGTAGAGATATTGGGGTTCAAGGGGGGTAAAAAAATGAAAATGAGACTATTAGGTCAAATTGGACGTCAAATTAAAGGTCTTCATTAGTACATTTCAACATGTTTTTATTTTTAGTTTAATTTTTGTAGTTTTTGAGTTATTAGCCATAATAAAAACAAAATTCACAGGGTACACCAGTGCTGTAATTTGGTATGCGTGTAGCTTTAGTGACACAAATATAGGCAAAAGTCTGAAATCCAGAATAACTGCAATTTGTACCCCAAAAAAGAGTAACCAAATTACATGAACTCTCGTAAACTGTTATTTGAATCAAACTGTAGGTCAAGTTAGTTGGTTATACATATCGTGGCACTATTTTGATCGTCAAAGATTACAAATAACATTTTTTTGTTCATATGGGAGACTCGCGAGATCTCAGTTCGGGGCGAACCACTAGTAAACCAGACAATAGTGATTTACAAGGCCATTTGTGTTAGTAACATTGTAAGTATTTGGTTAAAACTTTCATCTGCATCCCAGCCCAATAGTCATAAATAATCATTTGATCAGGATCCGAATGAAAGATTGAATCACAGGCAGGCCATATCTATCAGGTATGACCTGCAGAATGCTGTTAGAGCTGGCCCGTATCGAGGCACCCCCAACAACATTCTGAAGCCATTGTTATACTGAACGCGTAAAGCACTTATCGATCTTTAATTAATGTACAGTAATGTTTGATAGATATGAGACCCTTTGAAGGCGCAGTCGATACGTAGTTGTCTTGCAGCGAAACTCTTGAAAAAATTGCATTATCTTGCAATAATGGAACTCAAACTAGAGTTGAATAGGGAAGTGTCGCCGGTTAATATCCGCGGGAAATATTTGTATATATTTTTAATATAGATACATTGTTTCAATGTTATGTTAATTGCCGAGAATAGATGTTTATTTTTAATATTTATCAATAGCATAAGTATTTCTAGAAGTGTATTAACTAATATTATCCTTTTCACGACTAAATAGCTGAACAGATCGTAATGAAATTAAGCAAGTTAATAGATTATATTCTGGGGAAGGACATAGGCTATCTTTTCTCTCAAAAAATAATCTTGAAGGGGGTGAGATATGGGTTAAAAGTTTGTATGGGCATTCTATAATTTCTCATGTATCTGAAAATTCATATTTAGGCTTTTGGTAAGAAATAAAAAAATACTTGTACAACTTTTTTGAAAAATCATCCCAAAATGGGGGGGAGGGGGGGCAAAGTAAGGGGATGTAATTATGAGGTATTCTTTAGATACACTCCCTATGTACAGTTGGTATATAGATAGATTGTGATCGGGATTGGGATATAGGCTACTTTTTACCCGACTGCGCAAGAGGGTAATGTTTTTATTGACCAACCACTTGCGCAAAGCCTCAGGCGGGTGCTAGTGTCCCATATTTTTGACAGGAGATTTAATTTATTTTATTTGGATTTAATTTATTTTGGTTGTAATACCACTAAATTCATCAATCTTTATTTAATTTAAAATTTTGAATACTAACATATAAGCAAATGTATTTTTAACCATATGTATACACGTCTAAATAAATATATTAAAATTGAAATTTCCTTTGTAATAACTCTGACTTGTACACTTATTTATTCAAATTAATATCTTATCCTATAGTAGATCGTAAGGCAAAAGTGGATAAATAAGAGTTTTATTACATTGAATTAATGGCAAGGGTGATAGCAATGTAATTTGGCAGTGTCAGTCACAGACTGACATGGCACGGTAGGGTTGATACTGCGCTGTCATGTTCAGGCCGGAACAGTACATCCATTATGCTTTCAAGTTGTTTAGATGTAGTACCTATAGCTAAAGGTGAAGCTTTATGCCTTGATCACACGTACCGAATAAACGGGCGAGACAGTGCTCTTGGCCAATTACTCGGTACGTATAAACATAGCGCCAAGTGCTCGGCCGAACGAAGTGGCGAGACAGTAACTCGGCTCCCGTTCTATTTACTAGGCCGAGTGTCCACCCTCCCGCTTCCTCGCACTGTCTTGGTCGCTCACTCGGCAGGTCTGAACGTGCACTGTCTCGCCACTCGGCCACATGATTGACTCAACGTCGCCGCGCGCGCCTTTTCTTGAGACAATTTAAATAAAATAAAATACACCATGTCTGCTAATAACAAATCATGACGTCGAAACAACTATTAAAATACACTTATATTTCCGTGTCTGTGGAACTCAAAAGAACTGAACTGACTGTGCTAATTTCTAAACATCTGTGAACAGCTACCCGCTATATCACTGTCTCGGCCGAGAAACATTTTACTGTGTCGCCCTTTGATCAACAACACAACTAGATTACGGGTCATAAACAAAATCAAAGCTAAATGCTGTCCGCGTAAACATATAAATATACAGCTACATTCGTTTACCAACAGAATGAGACAAAAGATTTAAATTCAACCTAATCACAACCACAGTATCTTGTAATAAAGTCACAAATCCTTTAAATGTTACGATCATTCGTCTCAAAAAAACAAAGTAATAAATTACACCTGTTACTTAAAAATGAAAAGACGTAGGTTATGTAACATTTATTGTGAAATCAACCTTAAAAAGCAATAAATAAAGTACTTTTTCCTGTTATTATTTTGCGAGCTACATCGTTTTATTTCGTTTCTGTTTGCTATTGGCGTCTATTGGCCCAACGCTATATCACACGTTTGACGTTGGCCAAACATTCTCAGCGGTGGTTTAAAATCGGCAATATTGTTAAAAAATTTATATTAATCGTCAGTTTAAAGCTTAAAATATAACTTATTCCACATGTACTTACCGAAAGTAAGAGACTCCGACTGATAAATTGCTTTTCCGGGCATTATTTTTGCAACTTTTAAATGCGCATTGAGGCATTGTGGTACGTGTTAACGTTGGCTGTGTTTCAACCTGACTAAACAAAATAAGAGCTCACGACGCAAGTGAGCTGTTATTTACCGAGACGGATTTTTTGCGCCAAGCCTTTATCTAGGTGAATTGTTAATCTAAGGTTTCGCCTGTTTATTCGGTACGTGTGATCAAAGCATTACTTATTAATGTCAACAAATTCTATGATATTACTTTTCCATTTTTAAGTTACTATAAATCCGACTTCGGAAAGTCTACCTGCCAATCCATTATAATAAAATACGCTATCTTCTCTATCTAAGGTTAAATAAATAAATTATTTATTACATGCATTTCCGTGTTCCTGTGTGTATGTCTGTCTGTGCCACAGTTCCCAAACGGATTGACAGATTCGGACCTGGTTTATTTATTAGAAAGCTACCTTAACTGGGGTGGTTCTAAGCTGTCAGTTTATGACCTAGACGTAAAATGGGGGGTCTGGGGTTTAAATTTTGTAAATAATAGGTAGCTTGTTAAAGTGTGAGTTTCTTTTATACATATTTACTTGAGGCTCTTCGGGAAACCGGTGTCTAAAAAAATAAGACAATGTTAAATTTGTAGAAACCCCTTTTGTTTTAAAATATAATACAGTAGGGCGTCGATTAAAACTCAAGTTTTATACAGACTTTTATTAAAATTCTTGTGAGTGCGAGCAAATTCTGTTCCGTACAACTCTTGAAAAAGTAAGAATTTCTCGTTATGTTCGTGTTTTTATTACCCAAATATATTATGTTGTGCTTGCATGATGGAAAAAGAGTATTTAATAAAGTTCATACATTAATTATTAGACTTTCTTTTTAGTAGTACCAGAGACCAGTAATATTACTGGTCTCTGGTAGTACCGAACTATCTTCTCTAGTGGCCTATTTGACTGCCTCCGTGGCGCAGTGAGTATACACTCACTGCGCCACCTGAGCCGGCTGAGACGCAGGAGGTAGCGGGTTCGATTCCCGCCGCGGAACAAATATTTGCATGATCTTCAGATATTTGTTCCGGGTCTGGGTGTTTTTCTATATATTATAATTATGTATTCATAAAAAAAAGTATATAAGTATTCTATCAGTTATCTTGTTCCCATAGTACAAGCTCTGCTTAGTTTGGGGCTAGATAGGGCTGTGTGAAATGTCCAGCAATATTTATTTATTTATATATTTATCTGCCTTATCTGGATTTTTATTAATTAATTTCTCAATGCCTATGTTATAAGGTCCAGGCTTACTGCCTGTGTTGTAAAATAAATACTTGGAATAACTTGTGGTTCGCCCCGAACTGAGATCTCGCGAATCTCCCAAAATAAATACATATTACTCTTAGGGCGACTTGCATAACGATGCCTAAACGTATTTAGTGGCTAAATATGATTTAAGGAGTTGTCAAATCATACAAAAACTTCAAATTTAAACATGTTTAGTCGCTAAATTCGTTTAGTGATCTTTGTGCATGCCGGCTTTGATCTTTGACTAATAAATTGGTGCCACGAAATACATAACCAACCTACTTGACCTACAGTTTCATTCAAATTAGATGTAACGGGGGTTTTTGTTAATTGGTTATATTATTTTGCGGCACAAATGGCAGTTATTCTGGATTTCAGACTTTTACCTATATTTGTGTCACTAAAGCTACACGAATACCAAATTTCAGCATTGTGGGGTCACTGGTGTACTCTGTGAATTTTGTCAAAGTTTTGTTTTTATTATGGCTAATAACTCAAAAACTCAAAAATTAAACTAAAAATAAAAACGTGGTTCATATGTACTAATAAAGACCTTCCATTTGACGTCCAACTTGACCTAATAGTCTCATTTTCATTTTTTTTTACCCTTCTTGAATCCCAATATCTCAACAACCCCCCCAATATGTTTAGCTCATTTAGTCACACCAAAATTGTGCTATCACTATCTACCTATGTACTAAATTTCATGATGATCGGATAAACGCTACGAAAGTTATCCTCGGACAAACAAACGTACATACATACATACATACAACGCCGATGTGCCCAAGTTGATTTGGAGATCTCGCTTCGCTCGATCAATAATAATATAACATTTATTTCTGTCAATAATTTGCGCATATAAAATATGATTATAAGGCCCATATCTATAAATACTTTAAAGATACGTATGTACATAAAACAATAAACATAAAAACGAACACTTTTATTAGTTTGGGCGCTTCGTAGCCGCTTCCCTGAAGCACTGCCGACTGACCAGAAATCCGGATCAAATAGCACATCCTTATACTTCGCCAGAATCTTCATAACTTTCAACAACTTTATATTGAAACTGTCCAGGCAATAGTCAGTGGTGTGCCGCCTAACCGTGCATGTCATTGCGACCCGGCCGACCGCGCGGCGTTTAATTTCCGATCCACTACACATGGCACACGTTCCTCGTATATATTCCTGGTATTACTTGAACACTTTTGCAACAATCGAACTAAAATTAAACCAAAAATACCACACATTCTATGTTGCTTTATTTATGTAACTCGGCAAATATATTTTTATATCGTCCCTTTCTCTATCCAACCAACTTATTATATGAGTCATGTAAAGTTCTAACAATTAGGCAGCTATTTATACTAAACATAGTTTTAAGACAGCACAGAGCACTTCCAGCTCTGAAAGTACTAACAAAAGACGAAAAGATATCGTCCGCAGTAACAACACCACAGTAAAGCATGGTTTGGCATCCAGATTTTTAATGTTCCTAGGACCATACTTGTACAAAAGGTAAATCGTAAATTGAGCATCCACTCAATGAACTTCTTAAACTGTAAAAGAGCCTAACAGTCTGCTCTATTCAATCTATCATACGAGGAAACTGAGGAGTTACTAACCGTAATAAAGTAAGATTTTAAATATTGTATAGCACGTAAACTTATACCTATGTAAATTCTCATTTTTCAATATGTAAATAGATTCTAAGTTTTGTTAATTTGAGTAAGTTACCCCAGTCCAGCCTTTTTCGCCTGAGATACAGGTTCTCCTAGTTCAGGCAATGTATAAAGTGTTACCTATAAGTAGATATTAATACCTTATGTTAATCTTAGCTATATGAAAAATGAATAAAGATTTATTATTATTTATTATATCAAAGTATAATATTAAATTTAAAAAACGTCCAGTCCAGTTTCAAAGGTTAAAACTGACATAGCTAAGAACAACCCCAGTTAAACCATCTTTCTATTAGAAAAAACGCATCAGAATCGGTCCATCAGTTTGGTAACTACTATGCGTAATGCTACAGACAGACAAGCACACAGGGATAGGCGTCAAACATATTAAAACACCCTTCTTTTTGCAAAAAACAGAGATCACAGCCCGAACATTCTCCAAATCCCGATAATGTGACCGCGGAATTACCGTAGAGAAACATACTAGCCCCACAAGTTGATATTGCGATGGAACCTTGTCACAATAACAGCTGCGTGACGTCATCCGTCGCAAAAAAGTACAGATAGCAAAAAAATGTAATAAAAAGTAAATAAGCTAGGGTTATGGGTTTATTTGTATTTAAACCAGGTTGTTATGTAAAAAAAAGAGTGTGTGTACTTATGTACACGCGTTAGAAGTTATACTTCTTTGGCGTATGGAAAAATAAATAATAAATTATTAGTATCACCGTCGTATATGAAATTGATTTAATAAAAACACCAAAATAATATTTATTTATTCACACTGTTTAATTGTACCCTTACGAAACACGTGTTCTACATATAAAAATACTAGAATATACAACTTGAACATAGTTATCAATTTTCATACCACCTAGAACTAACTTCATGCTGTTAAATTTAGGTGTCGGTGTGCGCGCGCATCGTAAAAATTCACTCTCATCATTTTTCTCCATCGCGCCAAAAGAAGTATAACTTCAAAAATCTATGTTTATTTAAAATCTTAGCCTATTTCTTCAATCCCACTCATATTGTCTTCAGAATCAGAATTTCAGAAAAATGTCAGTTGTTTCAGATTCACTGTCGTCTGCCGTATTTATGATTCGTCACAGTATTTTCAGTACGATGTCGTAATTTCGTCACAGTATTTTTTGCAACGCCTGTGGCACAAGCCACACGTTCCGTGACTTTGGTAGAATTTTGCAAAATATTCAAAATGTCTATTACTAGTTGCTTCGACATTAAAATGTCCTCAGTAGTGTTCGAATCACTTCTTAAGGCACGGTTTATATTTTGGATAACTAACTTAGAGTCTTCTTTCTCTTTATAATTAGGTAAGTGTTAGTTTTTTGCCTCTTATGAAATAAACACGTCTAAGATGACATCCCATCTCGCCTTCATACCTAACATTTATACCCACACAAAAATCCTATCTTCCTCAGAATTAAAATAAAGCGGCTCAGAACAAACTGCAATCTCTCTGTCAATACCTTCGGGGCAGGGAGTCTGTCAATACTCCCCACGGGGGCGCACGGGGACGATATCATTTCCATAATTTAAATTGTATGAAAATCTCATGTCTGAAAATGATTTTGAGACTTATTTCCGTACGCGATGAAGTTATCAGTGGCGTGTAGTAAACAGGAAATTGAGTATCTTGGTTCGTAAAATGAATTTACTTGACATTCTGAAAAACACCTATTGGAATTAGATTTTTGTGTCTTTAAGTCGGAAAATATACGTCTACAACCCGATTTTTGTGTTATTTAGGGCGATTTACGCAACGATGCCTAAACGTATTTAGTGACTAAATATGATGTATGGAGTTGTGAGACCACATGTTTAATCGCTAAGTAAGTTTAGGGTTGTGCAAGCCGCGCTTAAACTTAAATATTCTTGAATATTCATAAATATTCTTGGAACCTTGCAGTTCTGTTGCATTTGACGACCATAGAGATTAGATAAAACATTAATTTGACTGGGTTTTATTTTATGGAAACTAATCTATCTAATATATAAAATTCTCGTGTCACATTGTTTAACAAAACTCCTCCGAAACGGCTTGACCGATCCTTATGAAATTATTTGTGTATATTCGGTAGGTCTGAGAATAGGACGTAAACTATTTTTCATACCCCTATGTGACCCACACGATTTTTTTTTATGTTTAGTCAATAAAAAATACATGTATACAACCATAAACTTTCACCTTTCTACCACGAACCCCTATATTTAATAGCGATATTAGTACTTTAATAATTTTCTACTTAGAATATAGAGCTAGTTGATTATAGAGGGTACGTGCACAGATAAGAACATTGAAAAAAATAATAATATAACTTAGCTTAGCAACACAAATTTATTGACTCTAAGGCGGTACGAAGTTCGCGGGGTCAGCTAGTCTAATATGTAGTGGTCCTAAATATGGCTTGATGACTATGTAATGAGAAGTGTGGTCACTTATATAGCGGTCGATAAAAGTAAAATTTTTGGAGAATAAATGTAAATAAGATAAGTTAAGGAACAACAAATTATGTGACGTCAAATTTGTAGATATGTCAAAACATGATAAAAATGTATATCCAGGAAAATTTAATCATACCATTTCACACGTAAACAACAACATACTTTCCATATTTTTATAAAATTAGCATAATAATAGAAGTGTGAGGGGTATAATGCCGCATTAACACAAAAAGCAGGGCGCCTTTTAGAGCTAAAAGGCGCCCTGCCTTTTGGCGGCAGCCATCTAAAATGTGCCGGCACATGGCAACAAGCAAACCACTTTGATTTTGATTTGTTTTTTTAGTTAGTTTTACTGAGAAAGAAGGTAGATATATCTGCCAATAACCATCCACTCGCAAGGACTTCAGGTTACCCGTGATCATGGGGTATGCAACTACGTCGAAATATCTGGATATTGAAAGACACACAAATCATGGAAAATATTCCGTTTTTAGTTCAAATAGAATTTATACAATACCTAGTGGGAAGTTGCAGAATTACCTGGATAAAGAACGCAGCTGCTGTTGTATCAGACATGGTTTTAGGTATATGGAGGAAGCTTTTCCAGAACATACCATCCTCTCAGCTTAGTCAGCCTTTATCAGCAGGATAGATATGAGACCTAACTAAACCTACCCTAGGTTCTTCTTATTGTAACTTTTTTTTAGATAGTCTACCTGTGGGGCAATCGCGCTAATTTTCAAATGTAATACGCGGCTTACCTTCCTCGGACGGTTGGCAGCAATCCGCTGAGATGGGGCCTGTTTGGCCCACACAGCACGGAAGACCATATTGTATGTACCTAACTATGTATACCTATGTACTAAATTTCATGTGTTTTTTCCTGTCTTTATGTAATTTTTCTTTTCTTTTCAATAATTTATAATCTTACTCAGAAAACTTTCGTGATTTATTTCAATCATTATTATAAATACGGGATTTATCATGTACCATCGTATCGGTGTTTCAACCGACAACGTTTCGGTTCAGTTCGTGAACCTTCATCAGGGTGAGTGCGAACCGCTTCGAATATCCTGTCGTGTGCGAGGCGAGACGTTATTCGGAGCGGTTCGCACTCACCCTGATGAAGGTTCACGAATTGAACCGAAACATTATTGGTCGAAACACTGATAAGACGGTACGTGATAAATCTCGTATTTATAATAATTTATAATCTACATGTAAGTAGGTATGTTTGTTCTGTTCTGAATGGTCTGTTCTGTGTTTGTGTCAAATAAATGTATTTTCTTTCCTTCTAATACCAAAACAAAACCATAACCAAAAATACACATTTCGTACCGCGCTAATAATTTTAACGGAAACGAATTAACTTTTCTTTGGAAGATACGCTATTGTAGCGTAATTTCCAACTTTTAAAATTGTGCTAATGAACCGGTACCAATCGATGGGCGCTGTAAACCTGGTTTATACGTGAATGTGACATTATATGACAGAAGGATATTAAGAGCTCGTGACAGGTGGGGGCGTGTCATCAAAATAATGTGACATCGTGCCAGGAGCTCTAATGAAGGTAATGAAGGGTGCTTCGCTTAGAATACCGTATTTTGGAAATGGAATTTTGGTGACATGTTTTTAAAAACAGATATAAGTTTAAATATGTTTTTCGTGAGTTTCAATAACTAGAGGTTCGCCCCGAACTGAGATCTCGCGAGTCTCCCATAAAAACAAAAATATATTAATCGTAATCTTTGACTATCAAAATGGTGCCTGGAAATAATCAACCACATTACTTGACCTACAGTTTCATTCAAATTACAGGTAACGGGAGTTCAAATTCAGTGGTTAACCTTTTTTTGGGGTACAAATGCAATTAATCTGGATTTCAGACTTTTGCCTATATTTCTGTTACTAAAGCTACACGAATACCAAATTTCAGCAGCTAATAACCCAAAAACTAAAAGGATTAAACTAAAAATAAAAACAGGGTTGAAATGTACTATAGAAGACCTTTCATTTGACCTATAAGTCTCATTTTCAATTTTTTTTACCCCTCTTGTACCCGAATATCTTAACAACCCCCCAACATTTTTAGCTCATTTAGTCACACCAAAATTCTACCTATGTATCAAATTTCACGATGATCGGATCAACGCTTCGAAAGTTGTCCTCGGACAAACAAACATACATACAACGCCGATTTGCCCAAGTTGATTAGGAGATCTCGCTTCGCTCGAACAATAATCCTTTAATAGCCATATCTTTCATGCGGGTCAAGGCTGGACTGACTTGAGAAGGTGGTATGATTTGAGGCTCAAAAGCCTATCTCTTGTATAGCTACGTGATAGTCAGTGCGACAGAACATGAATAAACTTTTTTTTTAATGTTGGACTTTTTCAGAGTTATTCCTAACTGATCATATTGATTCGGTGGTGGTTGGATAATACAGCATTATCTAATCCCAAAGTAAGCAGAGCTTGTGTTATGAGAACTACTTATATACATTTTTTTTTAAATAATAACCGACCCGAGGTAAATATTTGCAGATCATATAAACATTTGTCCCGCGGCGGGAATCCATTCCGCAATCTAATACGTTTCAGGCGGGCCTTCGCGTACTGCGCCAATGAGGTCGTTAAAAGTAGACCAAGAAAAAAAATGCTTAGATTTACACGACTAACGAGCTACATAAACAAAATATAGTCCACATATACATAAACACGACACACAGACAAACAGCACTCAAAAGTAAATTACTGCGCTTCGGGGAGGAAAAAAATTCATTCACATACTTTCCAGGGATAACCCAGTTCAAGAGACGAGAGCTACGTAATGCTGGTTAGACTTGGGGCACACTGCGTTCAGTTGTTTTTTTTATTGGATGTTAAATGAGGCAAGGGTTAATAAATCCTGGAAGATAATAGGGGAGATCTTTGGCCAGCAGTGGGATACAAAGAAAACAAAAAATAATTACTAGCGTTTACACTGTTTATACTACGAGTATTGTAATGTACGACAGTAAATATTGAACCCATTTTCGCATTGATTATGTGAAATTAATCGAACCCGGAACCTACTGCATCTCAGCAGGTTGTTTGCCCACTGCGCCACGGAAGTCGTCAAACCTCCAGTGACACTAACTTATCTGTTCAGGTGGACAACATTGGAATTAAATCCGACAAGAACAAATCTAGATACAAACGTGGATGTTTAGTAGACACTGGATAACTTGTTAGATCTATAAACAGCATTTTTCAAATATAGTCTCTTTTGAATTTCTACAAATGTTAAAAGTGATATATTCTTGTAACGGAAGGAAGCCAAAGAACTTTGGTGTTCTCGGAAAGCAGACATTTCATTCGAGTGAACGGACGACCATGCAATAGAAGGCACAAAGCTTTTACCTGGTAAACTTCTATATGGAACGTTTTATTAAACCCGATTTATAAATAAAAGTAACAATACTGACCAAATGCCTTTAATACCAGAAATAATATACAATTATTAACACGACTAAAATACAGAAGAAACAGTTGAATCATTTAAAGACCGTTGCAAACGATCTATAGATAGCTCAACTGCTCCAGATCACTACCAGGCGGAAGTGTCCCCAAGACTCTGGCAGCATTGCCCCGCTGATTTACAATTATGCGTTGACCCAGATAAGCGCCAGATCTCGGATCACACGTCGCTTGGACCAGACGCACAGAAATAATTTTGAAAACGCGATGGGCCCCGGTATCCTGTAGACCCAGGGTCTCGACCCCAAATGGCTCAAATACGTAAGCTCTGTCGAGACTTAATAAAAATAATGAATGCTGGACATTTCACACAGCGCCATCTAGCCCCAAACTAAGCAAAGCTAGATAACTGATAGAAGTTCCCATAGTACAAGCTTTGCTTAGTTTGGGGCTAGATGGCGCTGTGTGAAATGTCCAGCATTATTTATTTATATTTCACAATAAATGATTTTGATTTGAACCATTTGGCCATTGCGCATTGGATGTTTTAGATTTTATTATTGTGTCATCGCTTGGAATAAGATGTAGGTACCTAAGTACAAATAAAATTAAATGAATGTAAATAAAATGATTCATTTACATTTACACACTCACTCTCTCACCGCTGTAGTCATTCTGACTGACTATATCTAAGAACATGTAATTTGTCAAAAGATGATTTATATGAAATGAAATTAGTCATAGCCGTAGATATTTTTTTTATTCATGTTTGTTTTACAATAGATGCATGAATGAATTAATTAATGAAAACAAAAAATTACAAACAAAATAGAAAACACAAAGCAAATAATACAATGGGCGGTCTTATCGCTTAGGTGCGATCTCTTCTAGACAACCTATGGATGGAGAGGATTTTGTTATAACTAAGATAATGGTCGGGGATTGATGTTTTGTACAAACATTTTTGGTCCAAAACATTAGATTACTTCATAATTTTTTTTATACGACCTGGAGATGGCCTAACTAACCTAACTGATGTTCAAATCAAATCAAATCAAATAACATGTATTTGTGACAACACCAATAGCACGAACGGAACAAACACACACAGGAGCCAACAAAAAGAACAAAGTAACAACAAGAACATGTGAAGGTAAATGGTAGCCATCGCCTATAACAAAGTACTACCTTAAGGTGGGTACTGACCAACGTTACGAGGTGTAATGTAACTTTCGCATCGAGTATGTTACGCATTGAGCATGTCCGTTGTGTTCTAAAAATCGGCGTAACATGCTCGTCAAAACTCTGTGCTCTATTCGCCAGCCAGTTCAGTCAAGATGGCCGACAGCGAGGACGTGTTGGTATCTTTGATTCTACTTAGTTGTTGTTTTATCCAAATTAAGAAGACGAAAAAACGTTACTGGACATCAAACTTATTTAAAAACAGAGGCGTACGTGGTGGTTTGTCATTGATGGCAATATTAAAAAAACCAAATGATTACTGGACAGTATAAAAACTTTGTTGACGATTTGCAACAGCGTACTGACTGAATCGCGTAACAGTCAAAGGATTCGCCAAAAAATCGACAGCCGGGTGGAGCACTCAAAGGCGAGCAAGGAGCGGCTCGTTGCTCGCTGATTTCCCCGTAGCACTACGTACTGACTGCATGAATGCTCGCTGTGTAACATGTTACATTACACCTCGTAACGTTGGTCAGTACCCACCTTTAGAAACGTGCTCTACGATGCAATGCCCTGCCTGCGTGTAGTACATCGTATCGGATTGTCTCGTGCGTCCTCCGATCGAATAGCGTTAGCCTAGAAATGTCCGCTAATCCTGTCAGTAGTGAGTACCCGCCTTACGTCGAGACTTCACTCTCCAGATAAAATAGGTGCGGAGCGGAGTGTGCATACTTCTCTAATGTTATGAAATTTCTGTGTGGATGTTTAGATGGATTTGATGCAAAACTCTTAGAAGGATATTGGGAATAGACATAGACAGATATTTATTTGCTACCATATCACCACTAGTGGAAAGGAAACATGATTTATTATTAAATATTCACGTGTATGACGTCACGATCATCGCTGCAATTAATCTATGTTTATGCTCAGAAAATGGAGAATGACAATTAATTACGATTTCAACTAAGTATTTTCATAGCACAGTCGGGATAATATAAAATGGCACTCCGGGAGTTACGTGTGTATTTTTTCAATCGTCAGGAACGGTGTCGGTAACGGTAACAGTGTGGCGAGTTCAATGGTTTTTTCCCATCTCAAAAATAGCCAACGCGCCTAAAGAAGTTTTCACTTCAATAAAAAGTAAATACGCGTAAATACCTTTTTAATGTTAGTAATTCATATATTCAATTTATTTAAATAATTTGTAATGTCGTCCATTTGTTAGTAAAAATTATAAATCTTCTGAATATGTTAATTATAGTAGACATCGTCGAAAGGTTGCAAGCCTCTCGGTTTTTTATCGGATACATTTCGGAGCGTGTGCGGCGGAGCTTTTCAACCTGATCCCACCATCCCCATTCTATGATCGGACAACCAGACGCTCCGCGATGCGCCAGCGCTACATGGTAGACATACCTCCCATACGCACAAAGCGGTACTCTTCCACCTTTATTATGCGCACCGCCGAGGAGTGGAACGCCTTGCCTGAGTCTGTGTTTCCTGATAACTACAACCTAGGGATCTTCAAGTCACGAGTGAATAGGTTTCTTCTAGGCAAGCGTGTACCATCGTAGACTGCATCATCGCTTACCATCAGGCGAGATAGTGGTCAAACGCTAGCCTATAATTTATAAAAAAAAAACAGATTTTTATAGGCCTTGACCACTGCTGGCCAAAGGTCGCCCCGTCTCCTCTTCATACATCGCGGTCCATAGCCAATTCTGACCAATCTGGTTTGAATGCATCCAGGTCGCGTCGCCATCTTTTTCTGGGCTGTGTCACCCGTTCGGTATCCACTGAGTGACTAGATTCGCCCAACTTTCTGGATAGATTTGAACAACGTGGCCAACCCAATCTCATTTTAAGCGGGCGGCCTTACTGGCTACATCGGCTAAACAACGAGTCGAAATAGGCGTTTTGACTCGTCGTTTATTTAAACAGTGTCCTAGAACTAGAATTTCATCCCAAGAGGGGCCGATTCTTGACACTTACGAAAACAAAAACAGTTCAACGACTTTTAAAAAAAATTATAAATTTTACATAATATTATTAATTTACTTATTAATTTAATTTATTATTTTAAAAAAGTGTATGGCGTATCTTATACCAATAAAATTATGTATGTATCTATTTATCTGTTTGTGAATTCGATGATTTTCATTGAAGAATTATCATCATCATTCATCATTCTTAGCCCGTGTCGACCCACTGCTAGGCATATGCCTCTCTTTGTTTCTGCCACTCTTCCCGATCCTGTGCCAGTGTGATCCACGTACGACCCACGGTCTTATGGATGTCGTCGACCCATCTCGCTGGTGGACGTCCCCTATTTCGATGCCCAGTTCTCGGCCTTCACTCTGTTAGTGCCTTAGTTCACCTGTCGTCACTACGTCTGGGCAAGTGTCCTGCCCAACTTGACTTGAGCCCCAATATTCACTTGCTGACTTCGTGTACTTTAGTCTGCTTCCGAACTTCGGTATTGGGAACTCGATCTAAGAGAGCCTCTCTCTCGGCATCATGCTCGGCAGAGGCCGAGCATGGCGCGCTCCATGGCTTTCTGTGCTACACTTATTTTGTGCACAGCCTCCTTCGTGAGCCTTCATGTCTCGGCACCATAAGTCATAGTTGGCAGGACACATTGGTTATTGAAGAATCACTTGGTAAAAATCTGTTGATTTCGGTTAAAATTCTGTTTATCAGCTGTTTTAGCTCAAAAACATTAAGTCAAACATTACTTTTGTTTGTAGAAAGTTCTAATAAAGGCGCAAAGTCTAAAAAATTGCGGATTTAAAGGTAAACCAAATAGTTCAAGAATTTTATTCTGAAAAATAAAATGTTTGTATTTTTTTATGAAAAGTTGTTAATTTTCTTTGTCGGCATCACCCCGTACAGGCTTAAAATACTAGTTCCAGGGCATCCTGTATATGTAAAGCGTTAGTTTAGATAGACAGTTGAGTTACGGTTAGTTCCAATATGTGGCGATGAGCTTGCAACTTGTCGCACATGGATGCTCTTAGCAAGACACAATACCCACCTTACAAAGGTTTATCGATTACGTACACTAGGTAAGTAGAAATATACATATTTGTATTTGTAGGTATATTATACAAAAAGTATTACTAAATAATGTATTTGTTACTTTACGATAAATAAATTAAAAATCCTTACTTCACTCTAATATTATAAATGCTAAATTTTGGATGTTTGTTTATTTATTTGTTTGTTTGTTACTAAATCACGTCCTAACAGCTGAACCGATTTCTATGAAATTTAGTATGTACTTAGATTATAACCTGGATTATCACATAGGCTACTTTTTATCTCATAAATCAGGTCCCATGGGATAAAAATGGGGTGTTAATTCAAGTTGCAATAGCGAGTTTTGGTTTTTTTCTAGGTTATACATTTAGTTGTGTAATGCGTACGAAGTCGCGGGCAACAGCTAGTAATATTATAAATTTGAAAGTAACTCTGTCTCTCTGTTTGTTGTTTTCACGACTAAACGACTTTGACCGATTTCGATGAAATTTGGTAAATAAATATATTATATTAAAACCGGGATTGGGATATAGGCTACTTTTTACCCGAAGAAGGAGAAGGCAGAAGGAGGGTAATGTTTTTATCGATAAACCATGCGTGCGAAGCCGCGGGTGGGTCACAACTGGCGGTCTTATAGCTAAAAGTGATCTCTTCTAGACAACCTTTGGATGGACTGGATTTCACGAGAACGTTATTTTTCACGGACGAATTTCACGGACGATTTAACTGAATATTGAATAAACAGTGTAGTTACATAAGCAAAATAAATATATATATAAGAACTAATTTATGGATAAGGTCATACCTGATTACGTGATACGTAATACGGATAAGGATTAGAGTATCCTACACCCAAAGTTATTGTTACGCCGAGGCTGTTAAACAATGAGTAATAATCGAACCTTCTCGAACGCTTTTGTCTTGCTGTGTTATTGCTGCTATTGTTTGTGGTTTCGCAGAATGGGGAGTGGCCATTGTGTCGAGAGACCGACCCTTTCCTGGAAGGATCGACATCGTTCTCGAACAATCGAAATGTGTGCGATATAAATAGGCCGGAGAGATGGCCGGTCAGTCAGTCTGAGTCTGAGTCAGTCTCAGTGAGTTAGTCTCAGCGAGGCCCTGGAGGACTGACGTGGGAAGGGTCTCGCGTGAACAGTAGTTGCTCCCGAGTCAGTCTGGATTAAGCTATAGGTACGTGCGATCATTTCGGTGACTTTAAGTGGTGCAACAGTGGTGTGAATTAGTGTGTTGTGATTACGTGTGACCAAGTTCGTGTATTCATCGTTTAGTGTTGAATAAAAGTGTTATTTTGGTCAGATCGATTCCCATTATTTTATCCCAAACCCTCAGCTCGTAACATTATGTTATCTTGACCCAATTTAATGTTATTACCCGACAGCCAAAGGGAGGTTGGGAGGTTATTTTACTTTCAAGTTATATTAGGATATCATAATTTTACGCTGAATCAGACCCATTGTTGGCGTAAACAAACGTATTTAGCCCGAAGCCTTTGTAACTCAGAGTAAGGATTTTGAGCGTCGAGTAGAGGGTTGTATATACATGTTGTATATTAGAAACGTAAGCATTTTCGGAATGTTATTTCGTGTAATGTTTAATGGAAGCTTTAAATGATGGAGGTGGGACAAGCATATGTGACCTGATGTGGTAACCATCGCCCATAGCAAAGTATTACCTCGTAAGTCACGCACATTAGAAACGTGCCCTACGCACTGCCTTGCGTTCATCTTGAAGCATATATATGTAAAGCCTCATGTGCCTGTAACTTCACCGGCAACCGTACCCTTCAATCTGAAACACAGCAATGCTGCTTGGCGGCAGAAATAGGTATGTTGGTAGTAATTCCCCGGGCGAGCCCTTCCACAAGGAACTAGCTCTACTACTCTTAAATATACCTAGGTGGAGTAATGTGATGATGAATGGTGGCGGGGAAATGGCTATAGAAACGCGACGTCCGATAGCGAGATAGTTGGACGCCCCAGGATCCTAGTGGATGGCACCAACCTATTCCCTGCAGTGGGTGAAGTAGGGATTTAGATAGAGCTGGGCAAAATACATGCTTCGCGTTAACTAAAATACAAATTACAAAATACTATCTCGCGCGAATTTAAAATACGCAACACAAAGTATTTTTAAGTAGTGTATTTGAAAAATAAAATACAAAATACAGTATTTTAGCTATTTTTATTTAAAATACAAAACACAAATTACGGAATACAGTCAGGTGTTAGGTACTTGACAATTTGACGTACAGTACAGGTGCAGTGTTGCCAACTTTAAAGATTGACATACTTAGCGGTCGCTATTTTGCTTACGAATAGTTACGAAAACTATCGCGCTATTTTCTGTAGAACGCACCATTGATAAGATCGCTAAATGTATGTATGTTCAAATGTATTTTGAAGCTATAACTATTTCAAATACTAACTACAAAATACCTCAGCGTTTTACGAAGTAATTGAATTACAAATACAAAATACGTATTTGTATTTTAACTAGATACGTATTTTAATTACAAGTAATTCAAATGCTGTCTACCCCTGGATGTAGATGATGATAAAAACATCTGCTTAGCTGTTTCCAGCGCTAGGAATATCTTATTGCTCTATTTAGAAAGTTTCTAAGCAAACTAATCCCGGCGTTCCGTTTTGTGGAACATAACTTGAAGATAAGCAACTTGAAGCGTATTCCTTCTATTGTACTGTCACAGCCCTCCGCCGATTATTACAGCATGTTTTTCAACTAGGGTAATGCGCGGAAGTTTTATTTTGCGGCAAAGTTAGCTACAAACTTTAAACTTTTTCATATTCAGCCGCTTTTAAACACGCGCAAAGTCAAGTAATTAAAGATTTAATTAATTTAACTCAAGTGATATTACACTCATATTAAATTCACAAAATACATAGACACAAATAATAAAAATAAAATAAAATACAATTAACATAAAATTATCGTTGGTCATATAAGGTCCGGTACTCTCACTTACAAATACTCACAACGCTCTTTGGAAGGCTTTTTGTGGCACATGGAGCTATCCTCAAACCGATGAAAATGGATGCACTGGTTTGCACTAAATTTATAAACTTAGAAACAAAAAAGAACTCTCAAAGACATTGAACACGTTTAAATAAAAAAAGCATTCAAAATCGGTTCCTCTTATTTCTAGGTCTCGTTTTGCATTGGGAGATTAAAGTTAAGTAGGTCTAAGCTTTATAACCAAATGCAAGTACTTAATAAAAAAACCTTAAAATAAATCGTAAAAAAATTTACCTGCTTATCCCTTTATACCATACATTTGAAAGTGGGTTGAATGAAGAAAAATATATTTTTCACCTTTCCATTAAGCACGAGATTGATTTAACCCATCTGCAGTTCCGATGAAAAACTAATTTGCAATTACTGAAAACGTAAGATCGTTTTCAGTAAAAGCAAATTAGTTTTGACTTCTATTTCATTTTCTCTCAAGAGAACTTGACCCTTGACATTCAACCTTTGTTGTATCTGAATTTCAACGAGCCAAAGTTTCAGTCCTCTTAGTCAAAGTAAAGTGAACGAACAATAAAAATAATACGATCCTTTCACATTTTCGTTCAATTTCAAAAAGAGAACTTGTCCTCTGAATGCCGTTTTCCGAATATGGCGGCAAAGCATTATAGGCCACTCACTAGGCCACTTATTAATTTTTACATTTTTATAATTTATATATGTAGGTATGACAGGTAGGATATTTTATGTATTATAATATTAATATTTATGTAATTTTATGATTACATTATACATTATAATTATGCATTTTATTTTATATTATCTATATTTTTTATAAATATACGTGTACTATTAATATCGGATTTACGCCGCCGTCCTTTTTTTGTTCACATAGATCCTGTCCAGCCAAAGGTTGCCTGGAAGAGATCGCTTATGTACGATAAGGCCGCCCATTGTACCTATTATTTAAGAGTGTATTTTCTTATAAATGTTTGTATTTAGTGGTGTGCAATAATGGAATTATCTATCTATCTATCTATAGGGTAATTCTCGTAACTAAAAATCAAATTCGAGTTTTGATTAATCTCGATGCCTATCAAACCCAACGTTTAAGGCAACTTAAAGGTGATGCTGCTTCTTCTATATGTCGTTCTCCTTGTCGTATCCAACAATGTATGTATATTATGAGCCCGTATGTTGCTTGCTTGCTTTTAGAGATGGTAATGCGACCTGCGAGTTAACTGAAGTCAAAAGAGAATGATACTGATGTGTCGGAAGTGTTGATATTGTTAGCGATCGACTTAGCGACCTATGTCGGACACAGTTATAGCACATAAAAAAAAAGATTTTTTCGGGTAATTTTCAAGAAAAACATTTGATATGAGAATGCATACTTTATACAGATATTTATTCCGTGTCTGGCTGTTTTTCTATATATTATAAGTATGTATTTACAAAAAAAAAGTATATAAGTATTCTATAAGTTATCTGGTTCCCATAGTACAAGCTCTGCTTAGTTTGGGGCTAGATAGCGCTGTGAGAAATGTCTAGATATATTTATTATTATTCTTCTTCCTACTCTTTTCCCAAATTACGAGGGGTCGGCACAATATGTATTTTTCTTCCATACCTCTCTATCAGCCGTCATCTCCGTTGTCACGTCTTTCTTACCGATATCATTCTTCACACATTCCATCCATCTCTTCTTCGGCCTTCCTTACTTCTATATCCATCCACATTCATATCACACTCTTTTAGTCACATGATTTTCTTCCCTTTACATGCCCATACCACATACAATGTTATGAGAATTACACCCATTTACTTTAAATTGCACTGAACATGAAATCAAACAATCTTAGACTAGAACAACAAAATAAACTAACAATGTCTTTTCTAATTAAAACACGAAAAAAACATTTACCTACAGTCTGTAGCTATTCGGTCTAGTATTGTTACGACCTTGTCGCCCGCGTGCCCATTAAATTCGTTTACTGCAGGTCGCTAAAGGTCGCCAAAGGCCAAAGTCAAAGGTCCGTTGAGAGGAATTCTGACTGAGGCGAAAAGGTGAGACATTATCTTTGTTTTCTGATTCAGTTTTAGAGTGATTGAGGACTGCCGCATTATTATCCGGCATTTACAAGGTATCCTCGTGTGAGATCAGGGGAACAGGACTATTTATTAATTAATTAGGCTCATTAACAATATTTACATGACTACATGCTTATTATGACGACCTCCGTGGAGCAGTGGGCGAAAAGCCGGCTGAGATGCAGGAGGTAGCGGGTTCGATCCCCGCCGCGGCACAAATGTTTGCATGATGTACAGATATTTGTTCCTGGTCTGGTTGTTCCTCTATATATTATAAGTACGTATTTACAAAAAAAAAATGTATTTATGTATTCTATCAGTTATCTGGTTCCCATAGTACAAGCTTTGCTTAGTTTGGGGCTAGATAGCAATGTGTGAAATGTCCAGCAATATTTATTTATTTATTTATTATCTAGATGTTTGCAATGATTATATGCAATTTCATTTATAGATGCACTTTATAATCGTAACTAGAAATAAGTAAATACATTTTTTTATATAGGTACATACAAAACTCTCAAGAAATTAATGATTTTATTATTAGAGTTTTCTTCCAGCGAACCTATATAACATATAATATAACTTCAAAGGTTTCCTGGCAGAAAACACTTGCTCGCAGGTTAGGGCATCGCATTTATATATGTCCTTTTTTAAGTTTATGTATGTTATTTCATTGTATGCAATAAAAAATTATAGAGAAGAATAATTTACTAATTAACACGAGTACGTATTTACATTTATTATCTCAATTCACAATAAAATCACGTAATGAATAACCTTCATCGTTGGCCCAATATTTCCCACAATCCGCCAATCAGCGTCCATAATCCGGTCCCAACCGGATTTAATTCAACAAATAAACAATTAATTTGTTTAACAAATATCAAACACCAATTTATATCAGGCTGCTCGTCGCGAAGTTATTAAACTTTGCCGAAGTTATATTGTGTACAGATTTTACGTGGCGTAGAGGATTTTCTACTTGAAAAATGTATTACGCATTTACACGTGCTCAAAACGATGACAAGCTGGAACCACTGAGCCAACGCCATGACATCGGATCGCTCAGTGTATTCTACCGCCTGTATAATAATGTTCTGAGGAACTATTCGATCTCATCCCGTCGGCCTTCGAGATTTTACTTACTTACGTATCTATGCAGACATAGACAGACATTTATTTCCTACTATAACACACACAAAGTCACACAATACATTCAAAAGGTATAACATCAAAGCACAAGTAGGAGAAAACAGAAAATTACATAAAGAAATATAGAAACCATAGAGTGAAATAATAAATATACAATGTAATCAGGGAAAAGCAAAAAGAGGTAAGTAGGTATGTATGTGCTACTGCAGCAAATGGGTTTCAGCTCAGCATTATGCCTCGCCACCGATCGACAGCTTGGCGCTGTTATTCTGCCGAAACCTTTAGTAGGCAAGTCATTAGAACTCGTAAGAACGAATAGGCACTAATTGGTGTTTGCCTACAATTATGATAGATAGAAATAATAAATATATTATATAAGGAATAATAATAATGAAGAGAAGTGTTAGAAAACAAATTATAATAATACGAATAAATATACTAGAAACCTTTGCATCAGCAAGTGAACGGCGCACTGTAACAACTTGTACCAGACAACCTGGTTTTTTGTTTTTCGATTAAATGCTTCATATAATGTTTTTTAAATGTAAATTTAGATTTTAGTAGCCGAAAATGTGGTGGTATGTTATTCGAACACTTGGTTGCCTGGTACCGAAAACGATGTATTTTATTATTCTACATTTACTTCCCTTCCTTTTTAGTCTCTGATTAACCTTTATTATCATCCATCACATATTTTTATCAGGGTAATGGTTTTATTTATATTTATCGATGTTATGTTATATTGCGACATTAAATTTGTCACGTCGCGTTATACGATGCATCTACACGGTGCGTAGATTGGCTACACACCGTCTTCGTAGGCGCTACGTGGTTCTACAGCTACGGCGCGTCTACGCTTCATATTGGATGTACTAAATATATGTATGATAGGTATAATATATTAAATTTATACAAGGTATTCTTTATCTTAGCTTAGGTATGAGTATTAACACTCCAACTGTAACCATTTAACCTTAAACCTGTTGAACCATCACTGTTTAAGGTACTTATTCACACCACCTGCTCGACAATGTCAAATTATATGTCATGTAAACCTCACCGAAAATACATACGGCTGTGCCAGCAGTAAAGTTGTACTGAATTTCATTATGCCCTCGCGAGCATAATGAAATTCTAACCTATGCACATAATGCACCAACCTAGAATTGGTTTTTATTGTCTCGCAGAGAGTGTGAAAAGTAGAGTATTATCTTCGTGGATAAAGCTGTCTGCATCTTGGGCATGCTTATATCCCTCTCTACACTCAGGATTCTAGTAATTCCCTCGCGCCGCTCGTGAGTAAACTCTAGAATCCTTCGTTAAGTTCGGGATTCAATATAGCGGCCGTGACGCAAGACACTGTTTTATTCCCTCATTTAATAATCTACTATTAACTAATAGGGTGTCAATGATTATATTTAATTATTTCGTTTATTAAATAAAAGTAGTAACGACACGTGGAAAGCTTTTGTGTGGTCTTTAAACTCTGATACAGTTGGCCACAGCTCATACAAACAAACTTAGCAGGGTATTATGTATATTATGTTATATTAAATACCGCGTCGGGTAGCCGCGTGCCGCTGCCGACATTGCGATGATATTGCGGTCCGCTTTGTGGACTATATGTAATGTATTACAGTCTCTGAATACCTACATTATTTAGATGACGTAGATGTCATCATCATTATCAGCCACTGGGCGTCCACTGCTGAACATAGGACTCCCCTATAGATTTCTAAAGAGACGGATTTTGTGCGGCCTGTACCCAACGGCTCCCAGCAACTTTTAACAGGTCGTCTTTCCATCTAGAAGGGGGCCGGACTGCGCTTTCCAGTGCGTGGTCTCCACTTGAGAACTTTTCTGCCCCAACTGGCCGTCAGTTCTTCATTTTGTAAACTATTTTTTACACCACAAAAAATTGCAAAGCCAATTTTTGAATTGTTTGAATAAAAAAGTGAAGCCTTTAAATCCACTCCTTCAATAATATCCTGAAAACACAAACGTTTATTTAAAAAAAATACGTTCGTTTTATACGGTTTTAACAGCAGCCGGTTTAAACCAGATAATCAATACGCAGTTATCACACTCGTCCGAACGCGTCACTTCACGCAATTAACTGGAATGTCGTAACTGAATTATTTAGCGGACGGCCGGATGTCCGGATATTGAGTTATCCGGACAATCGAGACTGGACGAGAGTAACTTTGTTACGGATTTTTAGTGTATACCCGGTTTTTTCAAAACCTTACATATTCCTACTGACATTTGTAAGGGCATTTGTCCTTAGAAGCCTTCAAAGTAATTGCTAAATGGCTTTAGATGTGTAATTACTAATTATAGACTTCAGACAAAGTTCTCGTAATTTTCTTCAGCTTTCAGTAACTTGTGTGTATGTATTATGATTAGACCGAAACTTGAATTTCACAAGATTTAATTACGGAATTAAGACTATTCCAATTTTTTTTTATTGATGATAGCCAAGCGCTTGACTACTACCTCACCTTATGGTAAGTGATGATGTATTTCATTCTCGACAAAATATGTTTAAATTTGACGTATTTGTATGATTTGACAACTCCTTAAATCATATTTATTCAATAAATACGTTTAGGCATCGTTGCAGAAGACGCCCTAAATTAAATATAGTTTTGTCATAGCCAGGTACCACAGCTTGTATTAGGCTTTCGATGATAATATAAAACACAACATGTAAATGACTTCACGTCAATGAACGTAGGTTAAATTATGGATACTGTACGATTATAAAAGGGGGGGGGGGGGGGGGTAGGAGGGTGAAAAATACTTTACAACGTTTTTTCATATCTACTAAATATACAACAAAAAAGTTCATTAAAATCGGTCGGTCCGTTTCGGAGGGATGCGACCACAAACACCGTGACATGAGATTTTGTCAGAGAAGAAACAAGTACTAACTGACGACAAGTTACTGCCTCTTCGCCCAGTAAAACAGTTCGAGTGCATTCTGCATAAACATATTTGTACAATACCCACTTTAAAATACTTATAACGCTTTAGGTTTAATTAAAAAAAAATACTAAAATTAGAATTCTTATAAAATATTTTAAGTAAGCCTTGTAACGGAATATTAAGTTCAATCAAAAATCCTTCCTTAGTGGATGCCTACGTCATAAGAGGAATCCGTGTGCGAAATTTTAAGTTTCTAGGTTTGGCCTGTGCGTTTATTTAAAACGTTCATCCCCTATTTTACCCTCTGAGGGGTTGAATTTTAGAAAACGCTGAAATATGTAACTCATTATTTTTTCCGAACTCAATTCATACGAAATTTCATGCAAATGTTCAAGGAATAAAAAGTTTCATATAAACTTTTATCCCCTATTTCACCCCCTTGGGGGTTGAATATTGAAAAATCCTTCCTTAGTGCGTGTGCAAAATTTCAATTTTCCTGCCTTTTGAAGTTTTTTTTTTGCCTGTGCGTTGATACATCAGTCAATCACTTTTGCCTTTTATATATATAGATTAGATTTTAGTCATCTGTTGTATCGGATGTAGGTAATTTAGAAGTTTGCGCCATAATTGATGAAACAAGCTGACCTGAAACATTTGGAAGCATCCTGTATTGGCTTATAATACGTCGTTAACCGGATGATAGTTCAATTTTCGTATTTTACGGCAAAGCGACTATGAGATTGCGCTTTTCATTATGACTGTAATTTTAGTTGTGGTTAACTTTGTGGTTAACTTTTGCTAGGGTTTTACTTTGTATCGCAATTCTTTTTTTCGAAGGAGTGTTGATGTTCAGTGATTAACACTTAACGGCACGCGCACGACACCTCATTTTCCTTTTTCTAATAATATCTTATTTACGCCGCCGGCGCCGTCCTTATTTGTTCACATGGATCCTGTCCATCCAAAGGTTTCCTGGAAGAGATCGCTTTCAGCGATAAGTTAGCCCATTGTATCTACGATTTAAAAGTGTATTTTCTTTAAATGTTTATATTTAATGGTAATTATCACAGTAAAGGAATTATCTAATCGAATCTAATCTCATTTAGCGCTCACTCCCGTGATTCGTTCTGTACTCGTAGACATTTTTGCAAGTTGGCGTCCGTGCCCCTTTCCCTAAGTCCTCCAAGCTGCGTCACGTTATGCGTCCGATAGTAGGTAATAAGCTTCCGGAAAACGTTAAATCTGCTGCTGGTTTGCCTGCTTTTAAGTCCAGATTAAAACACTGGCTAATCGAGTATACATTCTATGATATCGATGAGTTTATGGCGGGCGGTGTAGCCTTATTGTAGTTGGTGATTTTTGACATTACTATCGTGACATTTGTTATTTTTAATGATTTTATTCTAATGATTCCTTTCGTTATTATTATTTTTATAATTATTATTTTGTTCTGAATGTTATGTTTTTTAAAGTGAAACTTTTATTACATCGTCTCAAACTTTTTCGTCTGTGTGTTGTGTCGCGTGACGGTCGGCCGCGGAGTAGGGATAAAGTGAAAGGAGCTCGTCAGAGCAGCCGAGGCCAATATAGCAGCGTCTATAGTTCGCACCAGCTGACCGTGTAGTGTATAGACTATTACTCATTTGTGACAACGAAAATTTTTAGTTAAATGTCTATAATGTGAAACAAAGTTTCACTTTTACCGTGGTTTCATAAAACCACACAATCCTTTTTTTATGTTTGTATTATGTGCATTATATATGTATGAATTTATGACGTAACTACTTGTGTATATATGTATTTTATCAACCTATTTGTGTTTACACGTAATTTGTTTAAGTCGTATTTTTAGTTTAATTCAGACTGTCTATTTACAAATTATTTTTATATAAAGTAAATCCGTTTTTGGTCGTAAGTTAACCTTACTAATCGTTTGTTTCTATATAATAAGGGCTGTGGATTTTGTTAAATAAATAAAATAAAAATAAATAAAAAAATAAATGCTATAAACATGACATGTAAATAAGTTTATCAATAAAGTACTTATGACTTAAGTACATGTTATTCGTTACACAATTTTTCTGGAATGCGCCGAACTAAACGCAGGACACTCATTGAAAACAAGTAAAAACAAAAATTGGGGTACTTATTTTATTCAGATAGCTGGGAAAACATAATATTAATTGATCGAGTGAAGCGAGATCTCCAAATTAACTTGGGCAAATCGGCGTGGTATGTATGTATGTATGTTTGTTAGTCCGAGGATAACTTTGGAAGCGTTGATCCGATCATCGTGAAATTTGGTATATAGGTAGGCAGTGATGGCACAATTTTGGTGTGACTATATGAGCTCAAAATATAATGGGGTTGTTGAGTTATTGGGGTTCAAGAGGGGAAAAAAAAAACAAAATGGGACAAAATCCGGTCAAATGGCACGTTTAATAAATGGTCTTTGTAAGTATATTTCGACCCCGTTTTTATTTTTAGTTTAAACCTTGTAGTTTTTAAGTTATTAGCCATAATTCAAACTGAAATTTGACAAGATTTACAGTCACAGGGTACACCAGCGACCCCACAGTGCTGAAATTTGGTATGCGTGTAGCTATAGTAACACAAATATAGGGAAAAGTCTGATATTCAGAATAACTGCAATTTCTACTCCAAAAAAGTGTAACCAATTGACATGAACTATCGTTACCTGTAATTTGAATGAAACTGTAGGTCAAGTGATTTGGTTATGCATGTCGTGGCACTATTTTGACAGTCAAAGATAACAAATCATAATTTTTTGTTTTTACCGGAGGCTCGCGAGATCTCAATTCGGGGCGAACCACTATTACATTAAATTAGAATTAAAAACACTACACAAAAGCTTAGGTACATATTTAAAGTTTAAATTTACAAAGATTCAGAAACTAACATAGTTTAATTCATAACAAAGGTTAACTATAAGTTAGTTATGTCCGAGTGGAAGTAATATTGTTAGAACTTGTAATTTTCCACATGTAGTCAACTAATGGAACTAACTTTATGTGTACAAACTCCTAACAAAGCTCAGTGTTTCCAACTTATGAGATATAAGTGCACAATAAAGGTTGCGCCACACTGCATCAAATGTTGGTAGACAAGTTTTGAGTTTTTTTTAATACTTTATGGAGATGGAGCAATCTTATGGACTGCCTCCGTGGCGCAGTGGGTGTATAGCCGGCTGAGACGCAGGAGGTAGCGGGTTCGATTCCCGCCGTGGAACAAATGTTTGCATGATCTACATATATTTGTTCCCTGTCTGGGTGTTTTTCTATGTATTATATGTATGTATTTACAAAAAAAAAGTATATAAGTATTCTATTAGTTATCTGGTTCCCATAGTACAAGCTCTGCTTAGTTTGGGGCTAGATAGCGCTGTGTGAAATGTCCAGCAATATTTATATATTATTATTATTATTATGGCCCACGTGGTAACCATCGCGTATAACAGAGAATTGCCTCGTAGTTTTTGAGTATGTGGGTTTTCAGTAAAGTTTAAGTGGCATTTTGCAAATCTTGATCTCTGACTTTAGGAGAATCTGCGTGTGCATGAAATGAGTACAAAAATTTGAATTTAGCAACTTGAACGCACTAATTGTGTCGCTCATAGCGATAAGACCGCCGATTGTACTTTGCGATATGATTAATACAGGTTACTGAAAGCCGTTGAGTGCCGGACAAGATCGGTCACTGTAAATCTAAGGGGGAGGCCTACGATTTATTTTTTATACTATTTGGAGATTGAACAAGCTTATGGCCCATTTGATGTTATGTGGTAACCATTGCCTATAGCAAAGTACTGCCTCGTGGGTCACGCACTTTAAAAACATGCACTACGATGCACTACTCTGTTTCCATCAACTTGAGGCATGTGCCTGTAATTTCACCGGTAACCTTACCCTTCATAACGGTTCAGCAGTGAACATCTTCATCATCATATCAGACGGCTCCCAACAACTTTTATCAGATCGTATTTTTATCTAGTGGGGGCCGTCCTATGCTGCGCTTTCCACTGCGTGGACTCCACTCGATAACCTTTCTGCCCCAACGGCCGTCAGTTCTTCGAGCAGTAGCCCATGACTCATTTAACTATGAAACGTCACTTGTTCTACACAAAAGTAGATTTTTAGTGGCCGGCCTTAGTATGCGGGAACCTTTAACTTTAGATTAGGGTGTCCACACGCGGGTATCGGAAAGTTCCGGACCATTTACTCCGTTTCCGGTTTCGGTATATGACGCCCGGATCTACAGCAACACTTATTAATCCGGTTGCACATTTATAACCGGATAAGAGCTAGGAAGGCAGTTCTCAGAAGTTCTTTTTCATTTTGTATCTGGGAAAAGTGGTAAAACTTTAAGCTTGTTTTACTTTTAAAATATTATTTGATTATACAAATCTATTTCGTAACTCAGGTTATTAATACCTTTACAAAGGCATTATCGGGGCCGAAGCCAACGAGTAAGAGGCCCGTTTAGTCTTATAAAAATCACTATGACAAGATGGAGGTGAGACAGATGGTAGTGCTATTGCAACACATGGATTAGGGTTTGGGCTATTCAATTCAATTTATTTCAGACCAGCACTAACATATAAGGCCTAGTCCATATGAAATACAATACAACAACAAAAAACAATAAAATATATAAACAACAAAAATAACATAAAATACACATAAAAACAATAGAAAGACACATAAAAATAATAGACAGAAATAGACATAATAGACATTCAACTCTGGAGACACTAGACGTGCACAGTGCGCGCTCTCGTCCAGTGTTCCATGAAGGGACAGTCTAAGTCCAGCCTCCCTGCAATGAGTTGCAGGTAGGTAGGGGTTATTGTTAGAGAATATGGATATTACGGCTTATGGATGGCTATGGGAGAGATGAGATATGGCACCTGCCAATTCCACAATATCAAGCATGATTGAGGCAGATGGTGACAGGCCACCCACTAAACGGGCTCCCATAAGTTGGTGTGGGCAGTTAAAGAGGTGTGCTGCAGTTTCACTGAGCGCTACTCCCGGCTTTATGCCTTTAACACTTCAACCCTTGGAGCACAGGTTCCGCTCTTGTGCCTCCATCCTTAACCGGTCAACTAAGGCAAACCAATGGTCAGGGGTTTCTGTCAACCCCAGGGAGTAATAGGGCTCCGCGGTGTCGCCTCGCACCTAACGTTCGCCGCAAGCGTGTCCTGCGGGGTTATTATTATTATTATACATTATTTTTATTTATTTTATACAGGAATAATCTGCAAAATTCTTAGTATTTAAGGTGTTTCGGCCATTCTAAAGTTGTACATACATACGATGCTATGAATCGATAAGCAAAGTCAAAGTCAAATATTTTATTCATTAAAATCACAAGGATATCTTTGAAACGTCAATTTTACTGCCTGTTCCTTCGCGACCAAGCCAGGAAAGAAAGACAAGAAACAAGGCTGATTGTTTTTTTATGGAATACATAACAATACAGAAAATAAATTACGTCTAAATTGTAACATTTTGAACGAGTTGGAGCAATTTCAATCCCAAGCATCTCTATCATCTAAATCATTGGTTCTTAACCGGTGGTCCGCGGACCACTAGTGGTCCCTGGAGGCATTCCAAGTGGTCCGCGAAGCCATCCTAATAATATGTGGCGTGACGTAATGAGTCGAGTCGAAACAGCGCGAGCTGCGAGCGCAAAGCGCGCGCGGCACGAGTCCGAAGGCGAAACGCGGTGCACGAGGGCGGGGGTTTCGTTCCATTCGTTCCTTGTTTTAGCGGTTTTAACTCTGCTTTTCCACACAAAAGTTCGTTGGCTTTCGAAAGGAAAGATGCTGTCGAGGTTGTACGAACTAAGAGAAGGAAAACAAAGAGTTGCTAGATCAGTTCTGTGAGCCCGAATATAAAATACGTTTTGCTTATTTGGTCGACTTTTTTGCGCAAATAAATAAATTGAACCTTCAACTGCAAGGATCAGGAAATTTGAAGTAGCAAGGCATGAGCAACATATTTGCATATGAAGATAAAATCAGGGCGTTTATTGCTAAAATCGAGCTATGGATTAATAAGGTCGAAAGTAAAAACTTTTCTGCATTTGATACGCTCAACCAAATTATTGACGGACAAGGTGCAGATATTAAAGAAGAAATTCAGTAAAACATGATGCTCCAATTGACAAAATTAAAAAGTGAATTCAATCGCTATTTTCCTGACTGCGGGGACAAAAGTATTCAGAAACTGATCCGGAATCCTTTCATTCTCAATGTTTCCGAAGTCTCTGATGGAATTCAAGAAGAAGTGATTGAAATGCAACAGGACACGAACTTAAAAGATACATTCGAATCAGGAATAAATCTTGAGGAATTTTGGAGCCAAAAAGCAATTTCTTTTCCAAAGCTTCGAGACATTGCTATGCGTTAACTAACTTTATTTTCATCGACGTATCTATGCGAGCAGGGGTGTTCGACGCTTCTGATGATTAAAAACAAGCAAAGAAATCGGTTGGATGCCACTGCCGACATGCGTTTAGCTTTCAGTAGCACTGAACCAAGAATTCAGAAGTTAGTAAAGAGTATGCAGTCACAAAAATCACATTAAATTAAAATCTGTAACTTTTACATTTTTGCTAAATAATAAATCCAAACAATCCTTAATTTAGGAAAACCAACTGGGTGGTCCCCGGCAAGACAAACATTTGGTAAAATGGTCCCTCATGACTAAAAGGTTGAGAACCACTGATCTAAATAATCCGATATTTTATAGAAGGCTCTTTTATAAAAATTTTGTATAATTACGTTTTAAATTTGTTAATTGTCAATTTTTGTACATCCCTTGGGAGTTTGTTATAAAAGCGTACACCTTGCCCTTTAAACGATTTACTAACTTTATAGAGTCTACAAGTGGCAACAGCGAGTTTATCTTTATTTCTAGTATTAAAATTGTAATTATCGCTATTTTTCTTAAACAAATTAATAATTTTGTGAACATACATTAGATTTTCATATATGTATTGACAAGGGAATGTCATAATATTTATTTCTTTAAACTTATTGCGTAATGATTCATTGGGGCCCATATTATAAATTGCACGAACAGCCCTCTTCTGCAGCACAAAAACGGTGTTTACATCTGCAGCACTCCCCCACAGCAGAATACCGTATAACATAATGCTGTGGAAGTAGCTGAAGTAAACTAGTCTAGCTGTGTCTACGTCTGTAAAAAGACGGATCTTTTTGACTGCGTATGCCGCAGAACTAATTCTCTTCGACAACCCATCAATGTGAGGACCCCATTGAAGCTTATTATCTAGGGTTATACCTAAGAATACGGTGGTGTCCACAAGAGCCAACTCCTCGTCTTTGATTTTTATATCTGCTTTAACTTGTGTAACATTAGGTAGTATAAATCTAATACACTTTGTTTTCTTTTCATTTAGAAGTAGATTGTTTACATTGAACCATTTCACCTTAGAGATTGCATATGCTATGAACCGTCAATCATCTGATATGTATAAATAAAATAAAAATACATGTCATAAAGAAAGCACAAAGGCATGTTCCATCGTAGTCTGCATCATCGCTTACCATCATATTTAATAAAAATAATGAATAATGCATGACATTTCACACAACACCATCTAGCCCCAAACGAAGCAAAGCTTGTATGGGAACCAAATAACTGATTGAATACTTACATACTTTTTTTGTAAATACATAATTAAAATATGTAGAAAAACAACCAGACCTGGAACAAATACGTCTACGCTTAGAAATTTTTGAGATGTTTTTGAAAATCTTGCAATTTTCCGTAAGTTTGCGGATAACACTATAAAAAAAATACCAACTGCAAAATTAATTTCAAATGCCTAAAACACATCCGTACTGACTACGGTTCACAGTGGTCGTTAATTCAAAAATACGGAAGAGCAAAAAAACGTCTAAAAAAAAGGTTTTTACGAACAAAAGGTGTACCTACCACAAAGAGAGCGGATTAAACAAGGAAGCTTATGTTGAATTCTAAAGTAGACTGCTGTGGCCGATAAACATACATACAATATCCGCGGTTGGGTAAAACAGAGTTTAAGCTCGCGGTAATCTCGCATCGGCGGGACAATGTAATCGCCATTGTTCAGTACTACCAACTGTAATTAAAATGGACTTGAGATATAAAACGAGAGTGGTATTGTTGGCCAGTGACTACTTAGATAAGACCGAATGTACGTACGTAACTTTTAGACAAACATTAAATAAAGCATTCGTTAAGAATCTCCCTATACAACAATTTCACCACCATACCTATTTCTGCCGCCAAGCAGCATTGTTGTGTTTCTGTATGAAGGGTATGGTTACCGAATAACAGGCACATAAGGCTTTACACCTGTATGTCTCAAGTTGATTTACGCAGGGCAGTGCATCGTAGAGCACATTGCTTCATCTTAGACCACATCATCGCTTACCATCAGGTGAGATTGTTGTCAAACGAAGATCCAACCAGACTCACATCAGAAACTTAGCAACGTAGCACATCCTCTAGTGGAAAAGCAGCCCAAGAGTTATAAAAGGGAACCTTAAAACTGTGTATGGTTTGCCCTTGACCACTTATTCCAATCTACACTAGTTGATCGAGCGAAGCGAGATCTCATAGTCAACTTGGGCAAATCGGCGTTGTATGTATGTATGTTTGTTTGTTTGTCCGAGGATAACTTTCGAAGCGTTTATCCGATCATCGTGAAATTTGGTATATAGGTAGATAGTGATGGCACAATTTTGGTGTGACTAAATGAGCTAAAAATGTTGGGGGTTGTTGAGATATTGGGGCTCCAGAGGGTAAAAAAAATGAAAATGAGACTTTTAGGTCAAGCGGGACGTCAAATGAAAGGTATTCATTAGTAAATTTCAACCCTGTTTTTATTTTTAATAATTTTTTTGTAGTTTTTGAGTTATTAGCCATAATAAAAACAAAACTTTGGCAACATTCACAGGGTACACCAGTGACCCCACAGAACTGTAATTTGGTATGCGTGTAGCTTAAGTGACACAAATATAGGTAAAAGTCTGAAATCCAGAATAACTGCAATTTGTACCCAAAAAATATTACCAGATTACATGAACTCCCGTTACCTGTAATTTGAATGAAACTGTAGGTCAAGTTATTTGGTTAACTATTTCGTGGCATTATTTTGATAGTCAAAGATTACAAATCATATTTTTTTATTTTAATCGCAGACTCGCGAGATCTCAGCTCGAGTAGCTCGAAAGTAACTCTGTCTCTCTGTCTGTTTGTTACGTTTTCACGGCTAGACCTATTTCGATAAAATTTGATATATGGATAGATTATGACTAGTATTGGGATATAGGCTACTTTTTATCCGACTGTGCAGAAGGAGGGAAATGTTTTTATTGACAAACCACGCGTCCAAAGCCGCGGGCCGTTCAGCTACTATTATAGATATCACATTAGCCAATTCTTAGTCACATAGAAGACATAGACATAGAAATCATTTATTCACTACATTAGCACACAATATACAATACAGTTACATTTTAAAACAGAGAAAATACAAACAAAGAAACAATTAAATAGTAAAGGCAAGTTTCGTATTGTTACGAGCTGAGGGTTCGGGATAAAATAATGGGAAGCGATCCAACCAAAATAACACTTTTATTCAACACTAAACGATGAATACACGAACTTGGTCACACGTAATCACAACACACTAATTCACACCACTGTTGCACCACTTAAAGTCACCGAAATGTTCGCACGTATAGCCAAATCCAGACTGACTGTCCGGCCATCTTTCCGGCCTATTTATATCGCGCATAATTCACTACACTAGAACGATCTCGAACGTTCCAAGAAAGGGTCGGTGTTTCGACAGAATGACCACTCCCTATCCTGCGCAACCGCAGACAAAAACACAGCATGCAGGTATATTCCATACGTATTCCGTGGCACAGCTGGTAAGTCGAGAGCTATCGAGAAATTTCGACTATTTCCTATTGTGTAACAGCCTCGGCATAACAGTATTATTTCTCCATTCTATCCTTCTTTAGAACTAATAACAAGAAAATCACTTAAAATAGTCTCTATTTTTCCATTACAAATCTTAAAATAAACTCCAGCGGTTGACACAAAAGCACGTAGCGTCCGTGCGATTCTCGCGGCGGCTAATTTGACCCCCTCCCCCCACAGCCATCCGCCCTCGGCCATCCGCCGTCGATCCGCCGTTGGTCGGCTGGCCGCCCCAGTCGGGGCTTCCGGATGGCAACTATTACAAGACGCTTATTGAGATCTATGGCGATGGTTATTGCCCCTCTTTATGGCGAGATTTTGGGGAAATATGACTGGTTTTGTACAAAAGAGAATATGTTTATGGATTTGGAGAGAAGATTCTGTATTTTTGATAGTGTTGCTAAATATGTCTCTAGAAAGAGTTTATAAAAGAATATATATAGGTACACATAACATTTTAAGATTGTTAAATATGTATCAAATATAAAGGTTTGCTTTAAGAAAAAGCTTAACTTTGTAAATGTCCTTTTTGAAAGATTTTGTCGGTAATGTATTTGTGTAGACCAGGTAAATCACACTAATATTATAAATATGAAATTTCGGATGTTTGTTTGTTTGTCACGACATAATGACTGAACCGATTTCGATGAAATTTGGTATGCACGTAGATTATAACCTGGATTAACATAAAGGCTATTTTTTGTTAATAACTAGTGCGAAGCCACTGGCGGTAGCTAGTCAATAATAAAGAATAATCATCAAATTTTAGTCCGGCTTGCACAACGGTCCCCAAACGTATATAGCGACTAAACATATTTAAATTTGACGTATATGTAGGATGTTATAACTCATTTAAATATGTTTAGTCCCTAAATACGTTCAGGGATCGTTGTGCAAGCTTTTTTGCACACCAAATAAAAATACAGTAACAAAGAAAATAAACAATAAATAACGGTACAATGAGCGGTCTTATCGCTAAAAGTTAAATCTCTTCCAGACAACCTTATATTGAGTTAATTAATTAACTTTGTCCTTAATTTAAGTGCTTCTTAATGACAAATCAAGCCCATGGATCCGTGTATTGTGGCAAATTCAAGCTGAGCCACAGAAACTATCCTCCGAAGAATAGAATATTTGTAATTTTCATACTTACTTTGTTAGCTTCAGATAGCCAATAAAAGGATCTCCTCTCCTCTGATGAAACTCAAACTCGTAACAAACAATCATACAACATGAAACTTTTCAAATCCGAGTGCTACCGTCCCTAATTGTCGGTCACGCCTTCACCGCCTTCCCTGAAACCAGTCAATTCCCGATGTCCCTAAGTGGCTAGCCCAATGACCCCAGCCGGGGAAATTGAGGATAGACGAGTCCGTGTCCTACAGGGTTGGGAACCGCAGAATTGCGCTCGGATTGGAATATTTCCTCCGAGCGTTGATTGGTGTTGAAATTGTGAATGTCATTAGTTTCGTCTGGTATCTGGTTGGAAGTTTTGGCAATGTCTGCAGCTTTTAAGCTAATTTGGTGTACTGAAAATGTAGTTTAATCGTGAAAGAGAAACCCAATTTCAGTAATTTAATCTAGGTAAAATCAAGTTTCGTTCTAAACTTGATACTAGACTATGTATGAAAATAAATTAACTGAAAAGTTGATTCAAGTTGACTAGGGTCAAAATTACGAGAATCGGAGTAGTTAAATATTGGACATGGTTACTTGAAAAGTTGGAATTTACGAGAATAGTTTACGACAATCTCGTCTTATGAGCAATTATTTATCCATACGAGATCTCCAAATCAACTTGGGCAAATTGGCGTTGTATGTATGTATGTTTGTTTGTCCGAGGATAACTTTCGAAGCGTATATCCGGTCATCGTGAAATTTGGTATATAGGTAGGTAGTGATGGCACAATTTCGGTGTGACTTAAGGTATGAGCAAAAAATGTGGGCGGGTTGTTGAGATATTGGGGTTCAAGAGGGGTAAAAAAAACAAAATCAGACTATCCGATCAAGTGGCACGTTTAATAAAAGGTATTTGTGAGTAAATTTCGGTCCCGTTTTTATTTTTAGTTTAAACCTTGTAGTTTTTAAGTTATTAGCCATAATAAAAATTTAACTTTGACCAAATTCACAGAGTACACCAGTGACCCCACAATGCTGAAATTTGGTATTCGTGTAGCTTTAGTGACACAAATATAGGCAAAAGTCTGAAATCCAGAATAACTGCAATTTCTACCCCATAAAAGTATAACCAATTTACATGAACTCCCGTTACCTGTCATTTGAATGAATCTGTATGTCAAGTTAATTGGTTATGTATTTAGTGGCACTGTTTTGATCGTCAAAAATTACGAATAATATTTTTTTGTTTTTATGGGAGACTCACGAGATCTCAGTTCGGGGCGAACCACTAGTTATAGTGATCGCGAAGTTTCTTGTCAATTCCATTTTACGATTAGCAAGACTTTTTTTACGAAACTTGTACAATTTTACTCAAATTTCGTGCTTCCGTAAAACCAATCCTCAAAACTCAATAAAACCAAAAATTCGCCGACCACAATCATAAAAATATTCCTTACAATTTGTAAGCGATCAAATTCCAATCGTGAAGTTTTTCCTTTTTCATACTTCCGTTTATATTGATTTATGTGGAACCCTAGCATTGGAACCGACATTGCTCCTAATTGAATTCCTGTGAAAGAATTTAAAACTTATATTCTGCACGATCTACTTTATGAATGCTTTTGTAACTAGTTTTTTATTAGGTTGTGTGAAGTAAGAATTCGAGAAAATTATTTTGTTGGAAAAAGGCGAATTTTCTTTTTGTTCGTGAAAACCCTGTTAACACTGACAGAGTTATGATAAGGTGACGTTTTTGTAAAAAATATTATTATCATTGTGTTAGCTTCCATAACTAGAATATTTGGAGTCCCAGTTGACCACTTCTCATCGTGTGTCACACTAATATTATAAATGTGAAAGTTTGGATGTTTATTTATTTATTTGTTTGTTTGTTTGTTACCAATCATGTCGTAACGGCTGAACCGATTTCGACGAAATTTGGTATATACGTAGATTATAACCTGGATTATTCCATCCCATAAATCAGTACACATGTGATTAAAATGGGGTGTCAAGTCAAGTTGCAACAGCGAGTTTAGCTTTATTTCTAGGTTACCTACACATTTAGTATTGTAACGCGTACGAAGTCGCGGGCAACATTTCACACAGTGCTATCTAGCCCCAAATTAGGTCAAGCTTGTATTATGGGAACCACTTAACTGATGCAATATTTATATACTCGTAGCTATAACTATTTTTATAAATACATATATATTTATAATTTATATAAATATGATTTAAGGAGTTGTCAAATCATACAAATACTTCAAATTTAAACATGTTTAGTCGCTAAATACGTTTTGTGATCTTGGTGCATGCCGGCTTTAATCTTTGACTAATAAATGAGTGCCACGAAATATATAACCAACCTACTTGACCTACAGTTTCATTCAAACTAGATGTAACAGGGGTTCTTGTTAATTGGTTATATTTTTTGGGGTACATATGGCAGTTATCTGGATTTCAGACTTTTGCCTATATTTGTGTCACTAAAGCTACACGAATACCAAATTTCAGCATTGTGGGGTCACTGGTGTACCCTGTGAATTTTGTCAAAGTTATGTTTTTATTATGGCTAATAACTTAGAAACTATAAAAGTTTAAACTAAAAATAAAAATGGTGTTGAAATGTACTCACAAAGACCTTTTATTAGACGTACCATTTGACCGGATAGTCCCATTTTGGTTTTTTTACTCCTCTTGAACCCCAATATCTCAACAACCCCCCCTACCTACTCGTATATACTAAATTTCACGATGATCGGATGAACGCTTCGAAAGTTATCCTCGGACAAACAAACATACATACATGCAACGCCGATTTGCCCAAGTAGATTTAGAGATCTCGCTTCGCTCGATCAATAAATAAAAAATAAAAAGTATCTATAGCGTCCTGCCAGTCCACCTGCACGATAGGTGATTTATTGACTTGCACGACGTGGTCATAGACTTGGTCGTCTAAATTACTACAATCATAAGACATTGATACACAAGGAACAGAAGCTACAATCGCCATTCTAACTAAAGGTCATAGCACACATATCAACTCGGAAAGGGATCGTCACCGTATCAGCTCGAGCCGTTCAGTATTCTTTGTATGAAACTCCCTACTGCAACGCACACTAATCGGAATCGTAACGTAATCGCCTCGCCTCGGGACAAGCTCACAACCGCGGTGCGGTGCGCTTACGGCTCGTCGTCCCGCGCTTACGTCTCTCCGTACCCGCGCTTACGACTGTCCGTACCCGAGCGATGAAACTGGTGCCGCCTAGCCGTAGCCGAGGAGCTGCTGATCTACTTTGATTACGTGCTTACGTTAGGTTGACGCCTGCTTGACGACGAGTCGAAAGGCGATACGGTGCCGATCCCTTTTCGAGTTGATATGTCTGCTATGACCTGAAAACGACATCACAATATTACAATCCTGCAATCAGTATAACAGCTTTTTACCAAGAAGACGTAATCTTTCCCCTGATTACACAAAATACTTTAACTTTTTATTCAGCCCACGCAATCACGTAACAGTACAGTTGGGTAATCGGCAACTTAATGTAGGACATTTACACGGAATGTCGGAAAAATATGAGACTACGGTAGTTCTGTTTTTACAAAAAATGGGATATTTACCGTAGCCTCTACACGATGGCCATGATGGACAATCACAGAATGCGCAATGATTGCCACCATGATTGCGCATACCATGATCTGTGAGTAGTAATAATATTAGTGAATTCATTCCTAGCAAGAGACTGAGAACTAGTGTAGATCGATATATCTGCCAATAACCATCCACTCGCAAAGATTTCAGTTTACTCGTATCATGGCGCATGCAACTGCGTCGAAATATCTGGATTCTCAAAAACTTAACACAAATCATGGTAAATATAGGGTGTTTGATAATATACGCACAAAAATGAAAGGGGTTATTTTGATGAGCAAAATAAATAAATTTGTGAAACGTTTACCATAGAAATGTGAAATTTATTTTGGCATGTACAAACAAACACTTTATTAAACTTATGTTGTGCTATTGCATAATGCTTGCCATCTAATCACAGATACTGTATTGGTATCGTCTTGTCTGTGGTTACGTCTCGAGATATCTCATGTTGTCCCTTTCTAACTCAAAACCCGCAGCCTTTCCCAAAGAGATATCAAATCGGCCTTTATTTTTGGATGTTGATTGCAAGAGTAGGCAGTAAGTTTTATATCGGATTAATCACCTAAACTTAGTCGATTTTCTTTAAAATTTGATAATATAATTAGTTGATTTTTTTTCGAGAAGTCTTTTAGTATGTTTTGAGAAACCGTCACTTGAATATCGTCAGTATATTACTAAACACCCTGTATACCGTTTTTAGTGAAAAGAGTGTTCATAATCATGATAGTTTTAAAAGTCCGGTCAAAAATTCTAAAGTCAAGGACCGCTCCGAAAATGTTATCGTAAGTTACAAAACAACAAATTGCTATAAAAAGGCGACCATCAACCGGTAAATGAATATACATGCTATTCAAAAAAATTGCATTATATGGTTTTAAGTATAATAAAGAGTTTATCTACCTATTTTTCTTAACATGGTCAGAAGAACGAGCTCCGTTTGTTTAAAACATGCAAGTATTTACGATAGTTTTTCACAAAACAGGACAGAACCGGCCTTGTTTCTTATATTACTTTCCTGGATCGGTCGCGAAACAGCTAATCAAATTGACGTTGCAAAGTGATTCTTGTGAGTTTAATTTATAAAAAATGGATTTGATTTTGAATTTTGCCTGCAAGTTTTTGTACAACTCTAGTTATTCAGGGTTATTTTTCATAATGTCACGGCGCCCTCTTTGCGTGTTCTGTTGATTCATTGCGGTTGCGTGAAATTCAGGAGATGAATGGGTGCGCCGTTTGTCTTGATGATAATGGTGATGGTACATATTAAAGTGCTCGTAAATGTTCCACGTTAATGTATTCCATAACTCTTATCATCTAGTATTAATGTCCTACCCACTGTTTTTAAAGATTTATCAAGGTACAGATTTTACGGCTAAACAATTTTTGTCCAATTTACCGTAATATTTTCGTGGAAATCCTGAAAGTATTCGTAGATAGGTGGGTAATTGTAAATATCTTTTTGCCTTAGAAATTATTTTTGTAAAATATTACTCAAGTCTCGCTAAATTTTATCTGGGGTCGACCTCGGAAACATTTGCTTAAAATACACGACGCTGTTACGTATAATTTAATGATTTAGCGAAAGTCGACAGATAAGGATATATTTTTACACAATACCTGAGTTTTTGCTTCCATTAGATACATTGAAAGACAGTTTTGTTGGCAAATAATTTAGGAGATATCAGGACAGTATGAGGTTTTTAATTTAATGAGGAAGAAAGAAGATTTTAATTGAAGAGAAGAGAAGTTAAAAATCTAATACGTATTTTACGATTAGATACGTAAATAAAATAGACGGGTCCTTTGTATAAAACCAATAAATACACAAACCTTTTTTTTTAACCAGTCATAAGACTTCCACTGCCTAACATAAGTACACATAGATTTTCAAAACGATCGACCTTGTGTGTGCGGCACTTGTCGGGCCTCCTAGCAACCTTTATTAGATTTACCAACCCGTAACTGTTTCATTTTGCCTGAAACGAATTTTTGACTTAAGTATAATTTTTTTATTAAAATTTATTTATTCGTATTTTCATTATAATTTAATAAAAAATAAATACCTTTACCTCTAAAGATCAGTCTAGTATTATCTACTTAGTTTTGGTCGTAGAACTCGCAGGCAAAGATTATCTTGCATACTGGGTCTCTGACGAGAAGCTTTTCTGTGGAAACCGACAACAACATCATATATACATATTTAACGACAGAAAATCTGAAAACCATAACCCTCTCAGAACTGTTCTTCAAAGGGAAACAAGTAACATACGTCAGCAAACGCTAACGCCGCAATGTTTGAGTTTAAAATATTAGCAGAACAGAGACCCATTTTGACAGAGACCATTTTGCACATGTAGGTAAATATTAGAGGGCTTTGCATGCATAAAGCATGACGTTTAACCCCTAAATAATATACAGAGCAAGGAAAAGCGGGTGCTGCATGCGATAATTTAGTTTTTGTTCATGCAATCGAATAAACTCCTAATATAAATTATAAATCACTGTATAAATTAATTTACACACACAATGGTCTTGAATTCATACAAAAATCCCCTAAACCACTTTCAGTTTTGCTAGAATTTTAAAATTTCTATGACAACTTTACACAATTTTAGTTTTGAGTTCAGTTTTAGAATACGAGCCTTAGCAAAGATAAAAAAAAACTACCTACCGTAAACAAACTATGTGCCAATATAAGAAATGAAAAACCTAACTTCGTTTTTATGCAATACCATACCAAAAATCATCGAGATCTGATAACATTGCTGAGTAAATGTTATCTTTTTGTAAGAAAAGGCGTTAGGTATACCCTCCTCTTAACTTGTAGAGTATGCCTTTTATTTGAACGTAGATAAAAGTACACCTACCTACATTTCACGGTACATTGGCGTAACTAAAAGGGATGTAGGCGGAAAAATAGCAGATTTGTCAGGAGATGAGAAATAAGAAAAGGGGAACAATATAATGAGGTTGTGGAAACTGGGCCTTTTTGTTTGCTTATCTTAACATAAGTAAGATATGATTTACAACCATATTTATAAGATGCGGTGAAGGCACAAACGCTTGGTCCACCAGATGTTAAGCGATTACCACTGCCTATTACAATTGCATTACCTAACAAGCTACGTCCAATTAACGACTTGGCTTATATTGTACTAGCTAACCCGCCCCAGCCTTGCACGATTTTTTATCAGAATAAAATATAACCTATAGCACTTAGGGCTAATGTAGCTTCCTACTAGTGAAATAATTTACAATATTGGATAAGTAGTTCCGGAGATTACCCCACATCCAAACACTCAAACAAACTCACAAACTTTACCTCTTAATATAAGGTGTTGCGATCTAAATCACAAATAATAACGGAGTATATTTTTGAGACCATAAATAAATAAATAATGTTTTTTATATCCAAAACTCTTTTTTTTAGTTATTGTGCCTAACATATTATTATAGATACTTACTGCCCTGCCGTACGTACTATACGCACTCTGTTGACTGATTGGGTCTATTGACCGGGCCGGGTCTATTGACCGGGCCGGGTCATTGACTGGGCGAGGTCATTGAACTAGCGGGGTCGATAAGGGCTCGTAGTGACTTTTTAGTAATCTGCGGCATCGTAAAATAACCTAGTTCTCTAACATTTCGTTGAGCAGCATTTTATCGATTTTCTCGAGGTTTTGATAATTAAACAAGATTTTATGGATTATTACTTATTTTGTGTATAATTAGTTTTAGTTATAATATATTAGTTTAAATTGCAACAACTTATATAGCTTACTTGGAGATCCATACACTTCTTTTAAAGCTATTGTTAACATTATTGTATGGAACAATTAAGTTTACATAAACTTATGAGTCCCCAGGGAAAACTTAAACGTTTACTCACTAGAATTTAGTTCTAAGTTAGTAAAACAAACGTGCTCTCAAAGTGTACAGTTGCAATATAAAATGGCCACGTTTTCACCACTTTATCCTTGCCACATACAGCTTAGACAGGGGAAATCGTCTTCGCTGTCTGCATTATATTTATTTCAATTTTAGCTCGGCTTCAGAGAATGATAAATGTTTGTGTACTTGTTGATTCAATTTTGGAAGACGTAGAATTTTCAAAGCTATTTCGACTACACAATGTGGATACACTTTAGAGCTATAAATACGAGTATGTCGGTATTTTTCCACTTTAGGTGAAACGTTTCATAAGGTGAAATAATAATCATAATGTGTCTCTATTAATCGAAAGTGGATACATCTGACGAACTCCGTGGCGCAATGGGCGATGTCTGAGATCGAGGAACAAATGTTTTCATCATCATCATCCACAGGCTGACTTCACCCATTGTTGAGTATAGACCTCCCCAAGTTTGTGCTATCCACCACGATCCTGCGCTAGTCTCACCCACTGACGTCCCGCGACCTTTACGATGTCGTCCACCCATCTCGCTGCCGGGCGTCCTACCCTTCTATACCCGCTCCTCGGCCACCATTCAGTCGCTGCCCTGCTTAATCTGTCATCACAACGTCTAACCAAGTGTCCTGCTCAAGAACATTTGAGACAATTTCATGATTGCGTAATCTACAGATATTTTTGAAGTTAAAACTTCTTTAGGCGCATTGGGCATTTTATTAGATGGGAAAAACCATTGAACTTGTGACAATTACCGTTATTATATAACTGTTCAAGTTTTAACTTCTGTCTGCACTCCCGGAGTGCACGTTTAAGTTGAAACACCGTCTTTTCAGAAAAAACAGTGCTCAGACCATGGTCTACTACCGTTCTATAGCATCGAATACCAAAGTAGGCGTTCTCAAACAAGTCTTATATTGCTCGAACATAAAATTATCTCTCCAAGGTAGCTAGCCATTAGCTCTAGCGAAATCTATACAGTTACTAGCTGACCACGCGAACTTCGTACAGTCTTAGAATCAATAAATTTTGTGTTGCTAACCTAAGATAAATTCATTTTTTTTTCAATGTCCTTTTCTGTGCACTTACCCACTTTAATCAACCATCTCTATATTCAAAGTAGAAAATTATTAAAGTATCGATATTAAAAAATAGGGCTGGTTGTAGAACGGTGAAAATTTATGGTTGTATGTATTTTTTATTGCCGAATCATAAAAAAAATGAAAGTAAAAAATTTTGTCCAAAAAAATTTGGGGTGGACCACCCTATCATACGTATGAAAAATAGTTTACGTCCTATTCTCAGACCTAACAAATATACACAAAAATTTCATAGGAATCGGTCAAGCCGTTTTGGAGGAGTTTTGTTACAAACACTGTGATACGAGAATTTTATATATTAGAGATTCGACACTTAAACTTCTGAGTGACACTGTCAGAGACTTGATAGATAGGAACATTGTTAATTTTTTCAAACTGATGAACAGAAACAGCAGTACGTACTGCAACACACATAAGTCGACACATTACTTGTTTTGTCGTATTGCATCTCGTTTCACTTGTTTTCTCGGATGGTTATAACTGAAAAACAGTGTTTGCTCTTCGCGCAAAATTATTCACTAAGTTATGACCACTTTGTCACACCGCAATGCACACATTTTATTGTTACTTTTTTTAGTTATGGCAAACTTCGTACCGCCTTGACATGCATATGACGCGGGCTGTCAATGTGACGTAGGTATATTAGCCCCGGTAGAATTGTCAATCGGCCATCATTAGCTGCATCTCAAAGTCAAATATTTTTATTCATTAAAATCAAACCTGGTCTTTGACAGATCAACAAAAGTACAAACTCGGGGTTTGTCAGCGAGCCATGGAGCGCAGTATCCTAGGAGTCAAACTAACAGACCGCATTAGAAACAGTGAACTGCGCTCCCAAACACAAATCGCAAACGTTAGGCACCAAGTAGGCAAGTTAAAGTGGGATTGGGCGGGACACGTCTGCCGCATGTCGGAGGAGTTATGGGCAAAATCCACCACCGAGTGGATCCCAAAAGACAGAAAACGACCACGTGGCAGACCGCGACGCCGATGGAAAGACGAACTCGACTCGTATATGGAAAACTGGACTACACAAGCGTATGATAGAGTGGAGTGGAAGGAAGGAAGGGAGGCCTTTGCCCTGCAGTGGGACAGTACAGGCTCCAAATAAAAAAAATAAAAATCACAAGGATCACTTTGAAACGTCAATCTATGTATGAGAAAATAAATTGTCTTCATAATTTCTTTTTGCGTGAATTTTTCCGATACTTTTATAGTTATTCTGCTATTCGGGGCGGAGACAAATCCAACAGATCAAAGATTATTGTTAAGTATGTGTGCGTGTCTGTGCCGCCACTCGTACAATCGTACAATAAATCAGTGTTTAGCTAACCAGCGATCGTTTCACTTGTCCGCCCCTTCGGTCCGCATATTTAACAGTGGCGACGATCTACCTGCGTTTAGAAAAAAATAGCCGTTTACAATGTCGAATAATATACAATTTGGTATTTTAAATAGCTTCGACCATAATGTGCAGACGTGGAAAACGTACAAGGGTCGTATTACCCAATATTTTGTGGCAAACGACATCAACGGAACAACAGATCCAGCGGGCAAGAAGAGGAAAGCGATCCTTCTCAGCGCACTCACCGAGGGTACTTATAAACTAGCAACGGATTTGGTTTTGCCTAAGGACGTTGATGAGGTGCCCTACGAAGACTTCCTATCACTTCTGGATAACCATTTCACTCCGAAACGTGTTGGGTTTGGTGAGCGTCACAACTTTTACGTGGCCGCTCAACTAGCGGGTGAAACTCATTCGCAGTGGGCCGCGAGACTGCGAGGACTGACAGCAAAGTGTGGCTTTCTCAACGTCGAAGAGGCGCTCCGCGACAAATTCATCATGGGCATGCAGCCGGGGCGAGAGAAGGAGAAACTGTACGCGAAGGACTTGGCTGACCTCACGCTGGCCAAGGTCGTGGAGATGGCGGAGAACCTGCGTCGCGCGCGCGATGCTGCCGCGGCCAGCGCGGGTGTCCCCGCACACGCGTCCGTTCAGGACAATCAGCTATTCAAGATCGCGAATGATGGAAAAAGTGGAAGTGCAGGAACAATAAAGTGTAGGGTGTGTGGTTATACGAATCACAAATCGGCCGATTGTAGATTCGCTAAATATAGTTGTAAAAAGTGTCACGAAAAAGGTCACTTGCGTAAAATGTGCACAAAAGTGAATTACGTAGATGTGGATTTCGGTGACAAGGGTAAGGATGATGCAGAGGATGACGGTAAGCTTTATTATATCCGTTCATTCAGGGGGGAACCCATGGTAGAAACAGTGCGTATTAGCAATGAGCATTTTAAATTCGAAATTGATAGCGGGTCCGCTGTGACAGTAGTTTCAGAAGGCTTTTACAAAACTCATTTTAGAGATGTGCCATTGTCAAGTACTTCTAAACAGCTGGTGACTTATAATGCGCGGAAGATTATATGTGTAGGTACGATTCGAGTACCTGTGTGTTACGCAGGCCAAACACACGCTATTGTCTTCTACGTGGTTCGCGACGGTGGGCCACCACTTCTAGGCAGAGACTTTATTTCACTATTTAATTTACAGTTAACCCCGGTAAATTATTGTGTCGATTCGAATTTATGTGTGAAAGATTTACAACAACAATATTCAGAACTATTTTCAGATAAGTTAGGAAAATTTAACAAATATAAAATCAAATTAATGTTAAAAGATGATGCCAAACCGGTTTTCTGCAAGGCGCGTCCCGTAGCATTTGCGTTGCGAGATAAGGTTACGAAAGAAATCGATAGGTTGGTCGATTTAGATATCCTTGAACCCGTCGAGTACTCGGCATACGCCTCCCCGATAGTTCCGGTTCTAAAACGTAATGGTTCAATTAGGTTATGTGCGGATTACTCCGTTAGTATAAATAAACAGTTACTGATAGAACAATATCCGCTCCCCACCACTAGTGAACTGTTTTCAAAAATCCATGGGGGTCAACAGTTTAGCAAACTTGATTTGTCTATGGCATACAATCAATTTGTTTTAGATGACGAGTCGCGGTACCTTACGTGCATCAATACAAATCGCGGTTTGTATAGATATAAGCGTCTCGTGTTTGGGCTAGCTAGCTCACCATCTATTTTCCAGCGCGCTATGGAGAGTGTGCTATCAGGTATAGAGGGAGTTTTGTGCCTACTAGACGATATTTTGGTCACCGGAAAAGACAGGAAGGAACATGTGGAGAGGCTTAACGTTGTCTTGAAGCGTTTACAAGATGCAGGGTTAACGTTACAAAAGGAAAAATGTACTTTCTTTCAGGATGAAATTAGTTATCTGGGTTACATTATCACAAAAGATGGTCTAAAAAGGGCACCTGAAAAAGTTAAGGCAATGGTGGAGGCGTCGGTCCCTACAAATGTTAGTCAACTGCAGTCGTTTTTAGGTCTAATTAACTACTATAGAACATTCATACCCAACGCATCCACTATTCTCAGCCCTTTATACGAATTATTAAAAAAAGGGTCTAAATGGAACTGGACGGAAGTACAGGACGCAGCTTTTAGGGAAGTTAAAAAGTTAATGACGTCAGAACAAGTTCTGGCACATTTTGACCCAAACGCGAAGATATTATTAACGGTAGACGCTTCCCCTAGTGGCTTGGGTGCAATTCTGTCACAAGTAGGTACAGACGGTGTGGAAAGGCCTATTTCGTATGCTTCTCGTACCTTAAACTCAGCGGAGAAGCGATATGCCCAAATACAAAAAGAGGCCACCGCAATTATTTTTGGCGTCCGGCGATTTCATCAATATTTGTATGGCAGATCCGTACCATTTATTCTACGAACGGATCACAAGCCGCTATTGTCTATCTTTGGACCGTATAAAGGAATACCGGAAATGTCAGCAAATAGGTTACAACGGTATGCTTTATTTCTAAGTAGCTATAACTATGAAATAGAATACGTGCGCAGCGCTGATAACAGCGCTGATTATCTATCTCGCGCGAGCTTGCCGCGCGCACTGCACGCTTGCGCGTGTGCTGACCAGTGTAGGTGCTGTGACTGTGAGGTCGCCTATGACCGAGCTACATATGTGTGTTTTGTAGTAGATGGAAGTATGCCCGTGACATTAGAGAAATTACTTGATGAGACAAATAATGACGTAGTCCTAAGACGGGTCATTGAGTTTATCGTGAATGGTTGGACGCCGAAAATAAACGATATACGGTTAAAGCCGTATCATTTGTGTAGATCACAATTATCGTATGAGAATGGTTGTGTTATGAGAGGCCATAAAGTCGTTCTACCGGCGAGTTTACAAAAAACCATACTAAATGAGCTACATTCTTCGCATTTGGGTATTGTTAAAACGAAGGCCGAAGCTCGTTCAAGATTTTGGTTTCCAGGAATCGACAATGCAGTAGAAACAATGATAGGCTCATGCGATGTTTGTATTCAACTGCGGCCCTCCCCACCGCGCGCCCCGCTCTCTCCCTGGGAATTTCCATCTGATCCTTTCCACCGAATACACATTGACTTTCTGGGTCCAATTAAAGGGTGTGTTTATTTGGTAGCAGTAGATGCACATACTAAATGGGTAGAAGTGTATAACATGAACACTGCTACTTCGACAGGTGCGGTCATAGGGAAGCTATGTGATTTCATGGCAAGGTTTGGAGTGCCGAAAACAATTGTTAGTGACAATGGCACAGCTTTTTGCTCGCGAGAATTTGAGTTATTTTGCACGTCTAACGGGATCTCTCACATGACGTCACCGGTATACCACCCGTCTAGTAACGGCCAGGCTGAGAGTTTTGTAAAAGTAGTAAAAAAGGGAATAAAGTCTTGTCTGTTGTCGAATCACAGTGGGAAAGATGCATCGTTAAAATTATTAAAATATTTGATGGATTATCGTAACTCTGTTCACACTACCACGGGTTTGTCCCCTGCTCAATTGGTATTCGGTAAAAAGTTAAGATCGAGACTGGATTTGATCGATCCAAAGCCATCGGTACCCGTGTCACCGTCCATATCCAAACTTGTAAAAAACTTACAGTGTATGCAAACTAATCAACAAAGAAAAAATAAAACGAAACATTTCAAGAAAAACGATGTTGTATTGTATAAAAAATTCATAAATAAAATGAATTTTACATGGTGCAAGGGAGTCATACTTAAAAGGATAGGAAAAGTTATGTATTTAGTAAAAAATCATAACAGTTCAGAGAATCATAAAAGACACATAAATCAATTGATGTTGTATAAAGGGATAAGTAACAATCATGGAAATAATACACTAAATTCAAATGAAAATTTGCCTGGGTTGTTATTGCCACCGTCACCTCCGTGGCCGTCAGCATCGCCATCACCGTCGTCGTCACCGCCGTCATCACCGCCATCGTCACCGCCATCAGCGCCGCCGTTGTCGCCGTTGCCTCCGCCGTTTTCGCTGCCTGCATTGCCCACGATCATACATACGCCATCTGAACCAAATTCGCCCGCATGCCAACCGGATTTTTCGTCACCCTGCCCTATGTCACGTGGCTCAGCCAGAGGGAGGAGAGTAGAACTGTATGAACCAAGTACTCTTTCGCCGGCCGGAGAGGACGAGCGTGAAAACTATTCCGGTGAAGAGCTGCAAGCTGGTTCGAATGATTTACTTGGTGAAGTAGCAGACAATTCTGAAGATGAGTTTCACGAAGCTGAAACCGAACTCGACGCCCAGAGGGAACCACCGGTTGATGGTTCAGTAGTTCCAAAGAGACTGTTACGTAATCGTCCCGATGTTTGTTATAAAAAGTATTTCTAGATTCGGTTATTGTAAGTGTCATAAATAATTATTGTACTAGAGGGAGGAATGTTAAGTATGTGTGCGTGTCTGTGCCGCCACTCGTACAATCGTACAATAAATCAGTGTTTAGCTAACCAGCGATCGTTTCACTTGTCCGCCCCTTCGGTCCGCATATTTAACAATTATCAAAAGCCGTTCTTGAGTTGTATACCTATTTAGCTATTTACTAATTGTTTAATAAGTCTTTTTGTGAATAATCTGTACATTTCAGTTCAATATTACAAATAAACGCTATATCAATATCAATAACATAGGCTCAAACTATGACCTTTATAATTTTAAACCTTCATCCTCATCCTGAGACCCTCTCCTTACAACTGGACTTAGGCCCATTAAATACACTTCAGACACACATACACGCACACCCCGACACAATACCACATACACATACAAACCCACCTCTACACACTGTACGCACAAACACGCCCCATGTCACAACTCCATACAAATTAAACATGCTTATGGTTAACTAGTAACCTACTGAAACTTATATTACTTTCATTTTTAGTTATAACACTACAACATCTAGTTACCTCAGTCTTAAACTAAACTCATTATCGTGTTGTAGTAAGTTGAAGCAAAGGTCCCTTGCATCTAAACACAAGTTCTCACTTAGTTAAAGCGAGGAGTCGAAGCATTCACTGCACACAGGTGTTGAGCAAAGTGTACCGCTGCACTGCACTAACACCATACTCACAGCATAGCTAAATTCATGATCATTAGTTATTGCAATAATATATAATGTCTTCCAAAACCTTTCTGCTTCTATCATTATTGTAAATATTGGATTTATCACGTACCTTTTTATCGGTGTTTCAGTTCGATTCGTGAACCTTCATCAGGGTGAGTGTAATCCGTTCCGAATTACGTCTCGCTTCGCACTACGCGCCGCAGCCCTCTGCGCGCGAGTAGACGGGCGTGGTGGTGGGGATTGTGTTAACGATGCCCCAACGTGTTAACGGCTGCGTCATCATCATTATAATCACTGCTGCTCTCTTCGGTAGTTCTCGGTGCAGGCAAACACACAACACTAACTATGTCTCTACCAAGTTCACTCACTCCTCTATCGCTTGCATCATGAAAACATGGCCTCCAGGCTGGCGGTAGAATCCATCCTCTGACTCTATTAAAGTTCGGCACACGACTTATCGCCTCTCGGATCTTGCGAGTAACGAAGAACTTATTTCTCGCTAAGACTCTTTGTGCTTCTTCTTCTATCGTGTCAAGGATATAGGCATAATTATTCATACGGGTACGAAACTAAATTGAAATTGAGTAGAACCTGGCCACGTCTATTCCAGTGTTGGTAGCCTTGTTAAGGTCGTCCTTTATGAAGGTCGTAGGGCACAAAGGACAGACCCTTCACTAACCAGCTGTGATTGTGGGCATGACTCACCTTTCTGCTGATAAATATTTTTTTTTATTTTAAACCCCATTAATACCTAACTCTTTTGTTTCAGTCATATCACAAGGACGGCAAGCTGGTTACCACCCGCAGAGAGCTGGACCATCCCCCCCAGAGAGGGCAGCACTGCCAGCAGCCAGAGCCCTGAGGAGGAGGACCTGCCCTACGGGTGGGAGCAGGCGTTCGATGGACGGGGGAAGTCTTATTATATTAAGTAAGTTATTTCCTCACTCTCTCACATTTATTTCAGCCTCATTTGTACCTAAGTTTGACTCTTATCAACTTGAAACAATATGCAACATCAGTATATGACCATACAGTGATATTTTATGGGTAACTAGCTTCCGCCAGGGGCTTCGCAAGCGTTGTTTATAAAGTAGCCTAAGTTTGAATCCAGGTCATAATCTATCAACACACCAAATTTAATCGAAATCAGTTCAGCCTTTACGACGTGATAGAATAGCAAACAAACATCCAAACTTTCACATTTATAATATTAGTGTGGTTCATGCTACCAAAGGTCACATCATTATGGTTTAGGCCTTTTTCCTATGTCCTAGATATTCAAACATTAAATATTAGGTCTTTACCTATGAAAATGCCGTTTTGTATGATAAGTGAAAGTACTTATTTTTTTAAACTTTTTTATTTCTGTTATTCAAAGTAATCACCCATGCGCAATCGACGCATCTTTGCCAACGCATTGGCAGTTTATTGATGCCCTTCTTGTAAAAATCAGCTGGATGGGAGGCAACAAACTCTTCAAAGGCATTTTGTACTGTCTCTCGGGAATTGAATTTTTTACCCACTACAAAGTTGTCTAAATTTTGGAAAAATAAGTTGTAAAATAAGTCGGTAGGTGAAGGTCTGGTGAGTATGGCGGATGAGGGAGAGCTTCCAACCCCAGCTTTTGCAGTTTGGAGACTGTCTGTTTTGCAGTATGGGGTCGCGCGTTGTCGTGAAGGAGAAGTGGGGACGACCGATTGACCAAAGCTGGTTTCCGATGTGCTTCTCCATCATTGTCTCCAGTTCTTCACAGTACACATCTGCAGTAATGCTCATGCCGTTTTGTAAAAAGCTGTGGAGAATCACACACGCACTAGACCACCAAACAGTGACCATCACCTTTTTAGGGGTCGTTTTTGGTTTAGGGAATTGCTTTGGTGCTAAGCCAGGATCTAACCAACTTGCTGAGCGCTTTCGATTGTCGAACAGAATCCATTTTTCATTGCACCTAACAATTCGGTTCAAAATTCCTTCATTTCTTTGCCTATCGAGCAGCGCGAGGCAGGTGTCGACGCGTACGTTGCGCTGGCGATCGTTAAGTTTGTGGGGCACCCATATATCAAGTTTTTTTACCTTGCCTATTTGTCGCAAATGGATCAAGATTGTTTTGATGCTAACATCAAAAGCTGCTGCTAGCTCAGCTGTAGATTGAGTTTCGTCAGCTTCCACAATCGCCTTTAATTCATCATTGTTGACCAAAGTCTCCGGACGACCACGAGCTTCATTTTTAAGTCAAAATTTCCAGAACGGAACCGGGGAAACCAATAACGGGTTGTGCGTTCGTTTGTACAGTTCTCTCCGTAAACGTTTTTGATGTTACGTGCCATTTGTGTCGCGTTGGTTCCACGACGGAACTCATATTCCATAATTACACGAATTTTTAAAGTATCCATTATGACGAAAAATGTTCAAATGTAATGAAAATACAACGCTAATCAATAAACAAAAGACTGAGTTTGTAAAAAGAATGTCATGTTTTTAAAACAATATTAATTTGAATTTAGAATACAAAGCCATTCCAAACTTTTTTTCTATTTGAAATGACCAGTACTGAAGAACGGCCATTTCATAGGTACCTATTATATATTTAAAGTAGGTATGTAAAAAGGTATATACCTACTTTTTATATATTTTTGTTGCATTAGGTACGCATTAGTATATAAGTTTTTAAAACTTTTTTACCTTGCCACGGCTTACATGTTACATACGTTTTAACTTACTTATAATTTTAATAATTACTTACTTTTGCGTTTTAGATTACGCACTAAAGCAGTCATATAATACCAGCGCTGCAGTAGCTGTACGTTACAGTGACACACCGCTGAGTGACGACCTATTTTTTTGTCTTATATTTTGTAGTATGTATAACCGTTGTATTAATAGAATTTAAAATTGACACAAAATAAATATTGTTGTATTTGTATTTTAAGAAACTATATTGTATGTTGCATTTAATAAATAAGTACTAACTTTTGCCGTTCTTAACTTCCAGTCACATCAACAAGACCACAACCTACGTGGCTCCTGAAGGGTGTTCCTGCGAGTCGCCCCCCGCCCCGCGCGATGTGGTGCTTGCGCGAGATGCAGAGCTCGGCTTCGGGTTCGTGGCCGGCTCTGAGAAACCTGTTCTGGTGCGGTTCGTGACCGATAACTCACCCAGTGTGGGAAAGGTGAATAATCATTGGAGTTCCCACTGCTATGTTAATTTAATTGAAAAGGATTGAAAAGAAGATGGATAGGTAGAAAATACTTTTTACATCACTCATGCTCTAAAAGTTGGTCATTGTTAGATCGATACCTGATGTGTAAATACGATTTTCACACCACCTGCTCGACAATGTCAAATTCTTCGTTACGTTCGGGATTCAATATAGCACCCGTGATGCAAGACACTGCTTTATCCCCTCGTTAAATAATCTACTATTATGCGCCTAGGGACGTACTTAAATTTGAAAATAGAATGAAGCACATTGCATTCATAATATACTAAATTCTAATAGAAATCCTGATTTCTATTTAAAATTAAAGAGGTTACATTTATAAATGCTGAAATTAAATACAACTTCCATGGCAAATCTTTATTTCTATTAAATAAAAAAAGTTTAGCAGTGAAAAAAAAAACAATGGATATCGGGAAAGCAAATTTTCTTTTTAATAACAAACTGTTACAAAGACTTTTTTAATTTCCTCGCATTCGTGATGCTCGCCCCTTGTATAAAAATGTACTTAATTTAAATTTGCACACCATAAAATAAATCAAATAAATAAGAACAACGCAAATATAAGTGATGTGATACGATTGGTAATTGGAAAAAGAAATGTCCTGATAAAATGCGAAAAAATAGATGATGATTTAAAAAAAAACGGGCAAGTGCGAGTCGAACTCGTGCGCCGAGGGCTCCGTACCTACCCATTGTTTTTCTAAATTGTATGAGCGCCCATACAACTCAGAGGACTATCTTAATTGGCGTCAACTATGTATGTATGAGGACACCCTTTCATTTTTTTTTTTAGAATTTCTTCTTTATTTGTGCTGTAATACTTAATAATACCTTAGTAATACCTTGCTTTTTGTCTAATTTCGTGATCCTAGGTATAGGGTACTTCCGGTTGACCTAGAATTGTCAATTTTGCTTAAAAGTCTTACAGCACAAGTAAAGGGAAAATTCCGAAAAATAAAAAAAGTTAAAAATTAAGGTAAATTTTAGTACCTACAAGTTTTCGCAAAAATCTAAATTTATCTATACCTTTTTATCGTGTTGACTCAGAACCTTGATTTTTATACACCTAATAAGGATTATAGACCTCAGTATTTGGTATAAATTTCAGTTTGAAAATCGGTGGTGACACACAGACAGACAGACGGACAGACGGACAAGGGAGTGATCTTATAAGGGTTCCTTTTTTTACCTTTTGAGTTACGGAACCCTAATTATGCTGTGATTATAACTTTTTGTCATGGTCATTAACGAGCTTTTAAGTGGCTCAACTAAGCACGTATTAAGTTGGATGTCTTGGCGTAAATGATCTCACACGTACTCTGAAAATATCAATCATTGATGATTTGATTTAAATGCTATTGAAACCTTAACCATGAATAGCGATTCAACAATATGCTTTCCATTTCAGCTGGAGCCAGGCGACCAGATACTCTTCGTGAACGGCGAAGACGTCAGCCTAGCAGCGAGAGAACACGTCATATCAGCAGTGAGAGCATGCACGGAACAGGTCACTCTCCGGGTCTGCCAGCCAGCGAGGACTGGAAATCTGGCAAGGAGATCAGCACTCCTGTCGGCTGCCAAGAGAGCCAGGTTAAGGGCCAGGCCACCCAGAGTCCGGTTTGCGGATTCTGTGCAGCTGAATGGAGCGCCTATGTATCCAGTAAGTATTTTTACTATCGTCTGTCAGCGTTCTGCCAAACAATTTTATACAAAACAGTTAAAAAAAATTATCAAAGTGACAAACAGATATCCTTCTTATTTTGTCATGACGCTTGCTATGATCATTAACAGCACGTTACATACATCAAGCAGATTACATACATTTTTGCACTGATGATAGAACCGAATCCTAGACCTTTTTGTATTGTCCTTATTTATTAATTTACTGCAATCATTATTGGATTAATCTTTTCCATGTTGTTCATATATATTGTTTTTCATTGTCAGCCATCAGCTTTCTCCCTCGGCGATCTCTGCCTCCCACCAATGGCGAACGTCCTCAAAGTATTCCTCGAGAACGGTCAGACCAAATCTTTCAAATACGACACCACCACCACCGTAGCTGATGTGGTCACCAGTTTGAAGGACAAGCTATGTATCACAGCGGAAGAGCACTTTAGTCTGGTGGTGGAACATGTGAAGAGTTTGAGGAGAAATAAGCTGACGCTGTTGGATTCGAAGGAGTCTTTGGCGAGGGTGAGTACATATTTTTTTTCCACATTATTAGTCCGTGTGTGTATGCCAAGCCTAGTTAAGAAAGATAGCAGCAATAGCTGGCACCACCATGGAATCTACAGTATCAACTTAAACACGAATTACCCGTTGTAACGAGTATGCTCAAATCGACCGAAACAAGAAAGTTTTATGGGTCATGCTGTTAAATGCTTGGATCTGCGACAGTATAATCCCCTGATTCTATCAATCAGAATAATCCACTGGTGTTGGGTACAAGGCCCAAAATGGCATAAAATTTTTGAATCTTAATTTAGGCCTAGTTAAAGCATTCAAACGCCATTTCCAGATCGCTGCAAGACCAGGCTCCCATAAGATGCGCTGCCTCTTCCGCGTAGTCTTCATGCCGGCGTCTGCTGCAGATCTAGCCCAGCGAGACCTGGCAGCACTAGACTACCTGTACCTCCAATGCTGCAATGACGTGGCCCAGGAACGGTTCGCGCCGGAGTTGCAGCCCGAAGTGGCTCTGAGGCTGGCAGCATTGCATATGCATCAGCATGCGTTGGCGAATAATGTGTCACCCGCAAAACTTACTGTTAAAGCTGTTGAGTAAGTATCAGTGAAATAGATCTATTGAACTATGGAAACTCTGCAAGGTAGACCTCCAGCAGTATGATTGATTGATCCTGACCCAAAATCTAATTAATTTTTTAAATTTATTTTAAAATAAAAATGTGTCTAAAGCTTTCAACGGCGCGCCAAGCGAGTTATTTAAACTTTCTACTAGACTAGACGAAAATTCCATCTAAAATCATGGCCAAAAAACATTACAGCTATTGCGTCTTATTCAATTAATATATTATGTAAATGTCGTTAGTACCTAACGAACACAACAGCTTATCACCGTCTTTTTTTTTCCAGAAGAGAGTTCGGCTTGGAGCGCTTCGTGCCAAGTGGTTTGCTGGAGAGCATGAAGCGCAAGGAATTGCGGAGGCTGATAGCACACTTCCTCAAACTCAATTCGCAAATGACCGGCAGCCAGAGGCAGCTAACACAGTTACAGGTATGTAATTCTTATCGAATTATAAGGCCTTGTAATGTTTTATTTTAGGTATTTTTATGCATGTTTCACTGCACTGGGAAACAAATTTATAAATTGAAAATAAAACTAGTAGCTACACTAAGGTAGGTATAATATTCAGTCATAGGTAAATTTATATCCAAAGGTTGTCTCATGGAAAAGATCGCATTTCGCGATAATACCTAACAATAAAGCTTTATCTATCTATATTAGGCAAAATGTTAAGCAGCGCCATCTATTATGGTTTTCGGAACTATCTTTATTATTAAACAAAACTAGACTATTGAGACATTATAAGGTTGTACTTACGCAACTGATGGGTGTTGACTGCCCCAGAGGACTTGGCCTAACAGTCAGGTGAAGGATAAAGGGCATAGTATTTCAATGATCTGGATGCAGTCTCTTCTCGTTTTCAGGCTAAGCTCCACTACCTGGACATAGTGGGTGGGCTGCCGAGCTACGGAGCCAAGTGTTTCAGCAGCAGTAAGCCGGAGAGGGTTCTTCTCGTATCACCGAGATTCGGCCTCAGCCAGATCCCCAGCAGGAACCATTCTGTGGTAAGAACTAAAAAACTGATGTCAAGATTGCATTTGTTTATTTCATGAGCTTAGACTTATTGCTAATGTGGAGATTCACAAACAAATTAAGGTCACTGACATAACCCAGAGAATGAGCAAGCTAAAGTGACAGTAGGCGGGGCACATAACTCGTGGAACTGACGGCAGTTGGGGCGGAAAGATTCTCGAGTGGAGACAACGCACAGGAATGCGCAACATAGGCCTCCCGCTAGGTAGAAAGAAGACCTGATAATAGTTGCTGGGAGCCGTTGGGTGCAGGCCTCACAAGATCGAACGCTCTGGAAGTCTATGAGGCCTATGTTCAGCAGTTTTCCTATGGCTGATATGATGATTATGAGACTTGTTACTACTACCGGTAAAATACTTAATTTAAATTTAAAGTAAATTAAAAACAGGAGTCATTACAGTCCGACCTTCTACGATTTCTGTGTCCCAACAAATACAGAACTCATGCAAAATCCATATACCTATAACCATATACATATATAATATATATCCTCCTATCCATATACCTGTAGTTGGTACCAACTACAGGCAAAATTCATTTTTGTGGCGAGCAAGCGACAACTTTAATAAGCTGAGTAAGCGATTAGATCTAGATCTATTCTGTACGAGTGCGAGTACTATTTAAGTAGCTTTTACGTTAACTTCCTTATTTATGTATTTATAACCACTTTGTTTAGACTTTTTATTGTTCACTTCACATTTTGTTTTTATTATGTTGTTTAGTCGTGAAAACCTATTATTGGCTTTCTTTTATTTATTTTGTTTCATATTGTGTATAATTAGCTGTTGGTTTTCCATATAAATAAATAAAAAAATATATATATGCTTCAATACCATGCAAACTTCCTCTTATGTCTCACTCCCAGCCTACTCGCACCTATGTAGATCCCGCTGAATTAATTGATTTAATTATTTACGTACACACAAAATAAGATAGTGCTAGGAGGTCTTAATGCTGCATCTACCAGTCATCTTGGGAAATTGACTAGTGGTTTAATAACCACTAGTATTATTCTAATGAATAGAATAATTTATTTCAGACACTGTCTATACAAAACAAAATAGGTATAATCACAAATACAAATAAGCCTATGTCAAATTAAAAACATACAAAATGATAACAATTCATCAATAAAATAAAACAAAGTTGGGTTAGTTCGACCATTTATAACTCAAGAACGGCTGGACTGATTTTACGAAATTTGATACATACCTAGATAGATTATAATCGGGATTGACACATAGGCTACTTTTTACTCGACTGCGCAGAAGGAGGGTAATGTTCTTCGAAGCCTAGGGTGGGTCAGCTAAAATAAAATAAAATTCAAATACAATATAATTTAAAATGATTTTATTAAATTTTTTGATAACTTTTTTATCGTAATTCCAGCCGCAATCAATAGCCTCGCTGGAAGAAGTGGAGGGTATCAGAGTGAAGCGCGAGTGCTCAGGCAGCGCCGACGTGGCCATCTTTCTGCAGCGGGACCGCGTGCTGGCGCTGCTGATGGACGAGCGAGATGCTACTGAGATGCCCCTTGTCATTGCTGGGTACGTCTATCGAATTACATACAATTACATGTGTTATCTACGTTTAAAATTTTATGAGAAATGGACGAGCCACTCAGAATTTCATCGAACATATATACTCACAGAGACAATTCGTCCAATGCTCTCCTCAATTGCTTGATAAAAAATACATATTTGAATATAAGTATTCGTAATAGATAAAGTTGAATGTTTATTTATTTACGATTTATGGGTTACAGTAGTCGGTAATCAATTCTATCAGTTATCTGGTCCCAATAGTACATGTTTTGCTTAGTTTGGGGCTAGATAGCGCTGTGTGCAATGTCCAGCATTATTATTTATTTATTTATATGTTGTAGAAAATAAACAACAGGAATATACATTCGTGATAACAGGAGGAACTGTCAATGTCAAACGGTTATCGATTTGACTTTAGAAATATCTACCGTCAAAGGATCGTTTATAAGTCCGAAAGAAAAATTTAAGAACTCTTATACAAAGGGTGGTAGAGATCGTCTATTCGCAGCAAGACAATTTAAAATGAGCCTTATGATTACATTGAATATAGAACATTTCGCTTTGACGTAATTAAGTAGAAGCGTTCATTTTTATAGTAGATGGTCTCTAGCTGAAAACACTGTTGTGAACTGCAAAGGTTAGGGTTAATAATGATGATTTTATTTTAAAATATCATTGTCACGCCATTTTATCTCATTCCAGGTACTATCGACTAGCTACTGGGAAGGAGCTGAATGTTGAACTAGAAAGGGAACCAATGACGGAAGATATAGGTAAATTATGATTTATTCTTTTAATAATGTTTGTTTATCGGTGCATGAAACTCTTAATCATCTTTACTTACTTCTGTTCTCAGCTCCTCCATATCTATCTCAACACAACGTAGTGCCAGCAAAGTGGAGCTACTTGCACTACGACGATCCAAATCTCCTTTCTAAGAAACATTTTGCTATCTTCAGCATGCCTCCTCCATATCATTCTACGCCAGACCAATCTAAAGCAAGTCTGGATACAAACATGAACTCGAGCATCGCTAACAGAAACCATAGCAACAACTCCAGCCCATTGATTGGCTACGAGAAACAAGATGTTCAATTCGAGAAGTGTAAGAGAAACGAAAACTTCAGGCTGTTTGATCCTAACGACGAGTGCTACCTCGACGATGGAATGGGTTTTGATCTTCAAAGCGTTCTGTCCATGGAACTCTTAGAGAATGCAAGCAACCCAAAACTAGTCGAAGCCAAAAACGAAGCAGTACTCAGACGAGTTGCAGAGATGCAAAAGCTTGTAGAAAATTCTGAACAATATTTGACTGAGAATAGAGGATATCAAGATGATGTGTACCATGAAGGTATATTGAGAGATGAGTTTGTAGGTAGGGAAAGTAGTGTAGATCATGAACACGCAGAGAGTGATACGGAATCAAATACGAGCAGGATGTCGATGGCAGACGACGCTCCTGGAATTATCAAACACAGTGATTCTTTGCTGCTTTTGACTGAGACAATAAATCAAGGTTTGAGTGTTTTGCCTGTTCCAGAAACCATTATAGATAACCCAAACTCTAGTTTGACTATGCGACAGTCACAAGGTCTCAGTGCTATTTTGAACAATTGTGGTTTAACTGACGCTTTATTAGCTTTAAATACTGATCTTCATTCCGAAAGTGATAACGATTCGCTGTACACACCCACGAACAGTCCTATACGAAGAAATCAAACCAGACCAAATACGAACAAGGCTGTGCGGACGAGCTTCGGTTTACATAGCCCCGATAATCCTCAAGATAGTAAAGAATCAAACCTTAGAGAGTATTTGAATCAGCTTAGAGAGAAAAGCAGTAAAGAAGAATCAGTAGATTATCAATATTACTATCAGGACGGTGCTGTGGAATGCGACGCCGAGCTTATAGATTTAACTTTGATACCTCCCCCACAAACTCCTGATGAATTGGACGGTGTCACACACGTGCCTCAGATTTTACCCGCTGTACCGCCATCATTCGCCGATGAAAAGGCGAACTCTCAAGAAAATCTCCCCAACTCACCCAATGCAACAGAATTAGAAAAATTTATAGCGTATGTTACGGTACAACCACCAACAGTGAAAGTGACGCCTGCAATTGAGCTTACCCCCGAAGAAATCTTGTCATACATCATTCCACCACCTCCAGGGTCTAACTCATCCACTTTAGATAGAGATCAAGTTAGTTACGTTAATCAAGCTCAAGTAGCTGAAGCTAAGAGAGAACTGAACAAAAATGGTGATATAAAGACTTCAAACGGGGACGTTGTGAGGGGAACACTAAGCGTAAGTGAGATAAGGAATATGTTCTCGTCGAAGAGTCTGAGTGATGCTAGAAATAGTCTGCTGTTGAAAGAAAAAAGTAAAGAAAAAACTGTACAGGGAAAGTCTGATTCTCCAAAAGGTAAAAGAAAAAGTGTGTCCAGTGATAAACAGGCAAACGGAAGCGCACATGTGATAGAGTACCCCACGGTAGAAAGAAAAGGTATGTTTTCATGTTGTACAAAGGATAAAAATAAAAGTGATGATGATAGTGAAGAGTCCGAAAAGGTAGAATCTCAAATACAGAACTCCGATTCTATGCCTGATGTATGTGAAATAAGACCACCTCCTAGGCGAAAAAGTATCGAAATCAAAAAACCTCCGGAGAGGCCTCCAAAAACTCCTCCTGTTCCCGCTCCGCGGCCTAGATCGAACTCTTTCACCTGCATGAACAACGAACTGAGTGCTGTCGAAATTCCCAGTAGCCATTTCAACACATTGAACAATAGAAAATTGAATTACAAAGTCGTATGCGACATCAACGAGCAATACTTGCAAAACCCACCTAAATTACCACCCAGATTAGAGAACAGAGTCCTATCTCCACCACCACCTATATTGTTACCCCCTAAGAAGCCTCCTCTACCCCCAGTGCCAAGCATCGAAGTATTACGACTGAAGAGCGCCAAACTATCTCCCGTAAGGAACCCTGAAGTCAGATTAGCTAGCATCGGATCCCCGCATTTTCAAAGAAATTTGAACACTTACAGAAACCTAGAAATCGAAAATAGACTGACCGATGAAGAATGCCAAACCCTTCGCTCAGCGCCAAACTACAGCTCGATGACGTTACAGAATCGACACGTTCGCTCCAACTCCGAAACGAAAAACACAATCCTGAAAAACAAGGAGATAACCACAGCGTTGTCTCTTTGCTCTCCGCAAATGAACAGGAGATTCAGTAACAGGCCAGATCTTCTGAACGGTGCCGCAGGGATCGACCAGAAAGTCTTCAGTCCTCCCTTTGACAGGAAATCCTTCCGCCGCGGCAGTGCTAGTCCTACCCCTAAAGTACAGAATCACGTGCGCTTCAAAGAAGACGTAAAGCCAGATCTCGATGATATACCGACACCTCCAAGTCCACCGACGGTGAAGTTTCCAGATTTCTCTGGGAATAACGGGCACGTATCTATAGAGAACCTGCTGTGTAAGACTGAGGTGGCGGTGGCAGGGTTGCTGCAGAGACTCCACCAGGTGGCGCAGAAGTGCTCGCATCAGCACGCGCATGGCGGCGGGGAAGATATCGATGAAATCAAATTTCAAGTGAGTTACATATTTTCTTGAATCCATTATTTTTAACGTTGCTTATCTGCAACTCTTTAGTGGTCAAATCAAAGGCACCTTGTTTTGAAATCATGAGGGTTCGATTTTAAAAACTAGTTCCAACTAGCGTAATAAATGGCGCTGTCTAGAGCCGCCAAAAATATGGTTTAATAGCCAAAGTATCAAAGACACAATATCAAAATATGTCTAAAACAAACTCACTTCGTTAGTTAAACAAAAACATTTTTTTAATTTAAAATTCCTAGGAATATTATGTTGACACGGCATTGACAATTCACTTTCCTTTGATAATCAGTTTATAACAGAGCATCGCCATCTGTTAGCAGTTATAAAAACATGGCCGTGAAAACCCCTGTCAGTCCAAATAAATATTTTTGTGTGCCGATTTATGCCAATATCTAATCAGCAATGAGCACAGGAGTCACGGAGTAGTAGTTCATGAGATGTTTTTTCATTAGATTGCGTAAAAATCATGCAAATCTTGGCTTGCCATTTATTTTTAGAGCTTTTACTGCGATCTATCTAACGTAAACGAGTTGTTGTGAACTTCCAGCGAGCCCGCAGCGAGTTGACGTCCTGCGCCGTGTCACTGGTGGGAGCGTCGCGGACGCTGGTCGGGGCGCTCGGGGGCACACACGCCGCCGCCGCGGCCGCGCTCGCTGACTGCCTCACGCCACTTCGGCGACTGTCAGACCTTGCACAGGTAAGGAAGAAATTAGGGGAGAAATACGGTTATAACAGTTTTTATTATATTGTCCATAACATTTTTGGGCCAATTACTATCTTTCGAGGCGAGACAAGAACAAGAGATTGCAAGATGAACGGAAAACGCCTGGAAAAGCTATTGGTCCATGAAATACCTAATGAAAGGACCGCTTCCACTTTCTCTAAAGCGGTAACTCATGGACATCTGCATTCTCTCCATCCTCACCTATGGTGCGCAAACCTGGTCGCTAACAAATCATCAAAAATTCTCCTTTGGATTATGCCAACGTGAAATGGAGCTTAGCATTCTGGGCGTGAAACTCACGGACCGAATCAGGAACTCGGTTACACGCTCCCAAACACAGGTGGCCGACGTCGCTTAAAAAGCTGGAAGACTCAAGTGGGACTCAAGTGGACCGGATACGTGTGCCGTATGTCAGACACAATGTGGGCGAAGACCATCACAGAATGGGTCCCAATCAACGGACGACGCCTGCGTGGAGGTCCCAGGCGAAGGTCGCGGAATGAGCTAAACTCCTACCTTAAGGATTGACCCTTACTCGCGAACAACAGAGACGAATGGAAAGATGGGAGGGAGGCCTTTGCCCTGCAGAGGGACACAACAGGCTTATTATATAATATAATAAATAACATTTTTACTATTGACAAGCATACGCCCCACCTAATAGAAAGCAGTTACCGTTATCGGAGCCTATGAACGATTGCAACACCAAAGACATCACTCGCTCGTATATGAAATGCCATTCTGTAAACAATTTTAAAACGCTCATTTTTAATACTGCAATCATAGATTACGACAGGGACCATTCCACAACTTTTCGACGATTTTTCGACCTAGCCCTAAAAGAGATACGTGTAATGAAAAGTTGTTTTTCTACCTTCAGCAACTGCAATAAACCTGTAAACGAATATTCATTAAAACACATGGAAAAGAAATCGGTTTAATATAATAAAATGTCAGAATACACCCAAATAACAAGTTTCTCATATTCCAGGCCCTCGGCAGACACACATCTTCACCTCTACAAACGCGCAACCTAGTGCTCAGAGTGCATGACGTCACAGCCGCATTCAAAGAGCTTGCTGGAGCAGAGATGGCTGAAATCATCCACGAACACAACGCCAAGAAGTCACAAGCACAAAGTCAGGACTCTACTTTAGAAGGGCAACTTGCTTTGCGAGCTGAATGCTTAGCCAATGTGCTGGCTACTTTACTGCGAAGTCTAAGAGTATTCTCACCATAGACTAAAAAGAAACTCTGTTTTCGCGCCTTTATTTTCAAAATGGCCGCTGTTTCTCTCGTGTAAAATTTTCCGTTTTAATTCTGTTAACTTCAAGATGTTACTAAATGAGACCAAATAAAATTAGGTTTTTATAAATTGTAGTTGGAATGTTTGCGTTAATTTAGGTTGTAGATTTGTAAATTTTAACACATGTTGAATGTTTATATTTGTTGATAATATAATTTTTCTCATAATTTGTTGTACGAATGAATAACTATTTTATTATTATAAATAAATTGTGTTATTTTATAAAAGAAAACGATAGAGCATAATATTAATTTACAAAATATTAGTAGTATTTTCAAAAGTCTACTACGACATGTTAAATTCTGGCAGCATAAAAGTTTTATAATTTGTAGAAAAGTGTTACCATAGTTATTAATTACTTTTACCTATACATATCTATTTACATTGAGAATATAATGTATATTTTCTACTCTTATGTGTGATCGGATGTAAGGTGCATATCTATTTAACCTTCGTAATCTTAAATGTCTAACTTACCATATCTTAAATAAATATCCCAAAATGCAGGTATAAATAATCACAGACGCTCACGCGATATCAGTGTTGCAAATGCAATAATTATTTGTTTTCAAAATGTTGCCGTTATTATAAACTATAACGTACTAATATTAAAATATTGGTGCTATTTTTTTATGGAAATTGTACGTTATGTATTGTGATCAGTTGATGTTCCCGCATTATTTTAGATACCAACGCACCAGTGATTTGAACCATAATGTTATTATTACTTATAAGTTTTTTACGATGCAATAATTTAAGGCAGCAACATGTTTGAATATTTATTTTCTCGCCTGTTAAGTACAATTTTGTTACTTTCTGCTGGTATCCCAAAGCTTTTACAGGAACCAAAGAAGGTTTTGTTTATACATTTTATTTTACGTTATCACAATCATTCCTCTTTGCATTATATCTTGATGTGTAAAAATATGATAAATGCATTTTTGGTGCGATACACAAATTAAAAATGGATGTGCAGCTATTTTCTGTGCTTTGTAAGGCACTTTTGAATGCTAGTCCCGACAACTAAAGTTCTAAACATTGACACTACTGTTGGCTGAAAAGCTGCAACCTTTATTTTATTTGAAATATAAACAGAACAATCAGACTTAGGTATAAAATAAGCCATTACTTGGTGTCACGTAATCCAATAAGTTTCCACTATTAAACATGTACGTGATGACGAAGTGGACATTTACGTCATACTGTTAACAGCTATTTTCACGTAGGTAGCTCAAGTAAGTATACCTTTATCATGACATTTCTTACTTAAGACAAGAATATTAAAATCCGTACCTAATTATATTTTGACCCTTAACTTTATTGCAGCCTTCTTTTGGCCAAACTTCACACCCAATTCTTTCCACTTGTTTTCTTGTCACTGTCTATGCCTTTATCTACAGCTGAATTATTAATTGTAACTCGTTTCTTGGGTAAATATTCTTCCACAAAATCTTAATAAATCATCGACGTCTTGAGAATTGAAATTGGTTTGCTGTTATAGAACTTGTCTTTAAAATTCCTTCCTTTAGATCGTAGGGGATTATGCATAATGCTACCCACCACTCCTCCTCTAATGAAACAAGCTGCGTTAACGAGAAAATGTCTTCTGTTTTGAGTCAAGTCCATTTACTGCATTCAGTCATTATTATAAATACGGGATTTCATTACGTACCTTTTTTTGCGAGGCAAGACGCAGTTCGGTGCAGATCGCACTCAGATGAAGGTTCACGAATTGAACCGAAATATTGCCGGTCGAAACACCGATAAAACGGTACGTGATAAATCTCGTATTTTATTAATTATTATTATTAAAATATTAATGATTGAAATTAACTAGTGGTTCGCCCCAAACTGAGATCTCGCGAGTCTCCCATAAAAACAAAAAAATATTATTTGTAATCTTTGACTATCAAAATAGTGCGCCGAAATACATACCAAATAACTTGACCTACATTTTCATTCAAATTACGGATTTAAATAACGGGAGTTCATGTTAATTGGTTACTGTTTTTTGGGGTGGTTTTTTGTTGCAGTTATTCTGAATTTCAGATTTTTCCCTATATTTGTCTAACTATAGCTACGCGCATACCGATTTTCAGCACTGTGGGGTCACTGTTGTACCCTGTGAATTTTGTCAAAGATTAGTTTTTATTATGGCTAATAACTTATAAACAACAAGGTTTAAACTAAAAATAAAAACAGGGTCAAAATGTACTCACAAAGGCCTTTTATTAGACGTGTTATTTGACCAGATAGTTCCATTTTGTTTTTTGTTACCCCTCTTGGACCCGAATATCTCAACAACCTCAACAACATTTTTAGCTCATTTAGTCACACCAAAATTGTGCCATCACTGCTTACATAAGTATCGAAATTCACGATGATGGAATCAACGCTTCGAAAGTTATCCTCGGACAAACAAACATACATACATACAACGCCAATTTACCCAAGTTGATTTGGAGATCTCGCTTCGCTCGATAAATTATTGAAATAAGTCACGAAAGGTTTTCTAAGTAATATTGTATAGAGTGTTGGTTTCCTATTATTTCGAATACGTTTTTCCCTAAGCTATTGGGAGTTTTGAATCTTTTTACATAATTTTAAGGTATTTATGTGTATCGCACCAGAAATTACCTACGAATAGGCATAAGTAACTCCTTGTATGTACAAGATAACAATGTATCACACCAATTATTTATTGTTCAAATATTAACAATGCAATGCATTTTATGTAATAAATTATATAAACTATATCTCGTTTTTCATTATCCTGACTCTTAATAGTCAAATGTGATTCTGGCTCGCGCAATGAGGGTTTGGTATTATACAGGATAGATCTTAAAGAGACCACGGATGCTAAAGAAACTTGTAGATTTTTTCTGTACCTAATCTATGACATCTAGGATCTAGGTACTCGTGTTGTTATTACAATGTTGTCTTTGGAAACGTAGATCGAATATAGATTACTAAGTATATAAGTATTATGATAGTGAAACTAAGTATCTATTTTCATTTTGATGACCTCCGTGGCGCAGTGGGTGTATAGCCGGCTGTGACGCAAAAGGTAGCGGGTTCGATTCCCGTCGCGGGACAAATGTTTGCATGATTTACAAATATTTGTTCCGGGTCTGGATGTTTTTCTATATATTATAAGTATCTATTTACAAAGAAAAAAAGTATATAAGTATTGTATCAGTTATCTGGTTCCCATAGTACAAGCTCTGCTTAGTTTGGGGCTAGATAGCGCTGTGTGAAATATCCACCAATATTTATAATTATAATTGATTTATATATTTTCTTGTGTTAAATTACGTTTTTAGCATATATATTTTTCATATGACTAAATATTGTTTATCTACGATAAATTTACTAGTTCTTTATATAGAAAGTATAACAAATTTACTATATAATAAACTTATACTTACGTAACGGAGAAACCTGAAGGCTTAGCCAAGTTACATTCGATTAGCGATGACGCTAGTCGATAAGTCCGAAAATATATGGGATTCGACACATGCTATGGAAATATCACGTGATATACCGACCACAAACTTATGTAGAAATCGAATCGATTCGAAGAGAATGTAACTTGGGTACGGGCCAAGGATGCGAATAGCACAGGGTCGGTTGCAGTGCCGTTTGAGGAAGGAGGGTCATATCCAGTAGTGGGCTATCAAATAAGCTGGTGATGATTTTATATTTATCCATACAAATATTATAAAGTCAAAAATAACTCTGTTTATCTGTGTTTGATACGTTTTCACGACTAAACGGCAGGACCGATCTCGATGAAATTTGGTATGTAGATAGATTATGACCGGGATTGAGACATTTGACAGGCTACTTTTTACCCGACTGCACAAAAATAGGGTAATGTTTTTATTGACAAACTACGCGTCCGAAGCCGCGTTCGTGTCAGCTAGTCCCATATAAGTATTTTCATAGACATTATACCAACGTTTTAAAAATTGTGTATCCCAGACCGGACGTGAAACCTCTATACTTATCTAATCCAGGTATAGTTAAAGGCTATGCTATAGCTATTACCGTGAGAAACATAGGACAACGCCCTAACCATACAAGCTAGACTGGTCATTCAAATGCCTCGCTAGAAAAAAGACAAGTACACAAGCCAGTGACCAGAAGTTATAAATAAATATTACTTAGATAAGTAGGCGTGTGAATGAGTGAATTTCGATCAAAAACATAAGAAATAGTACGTTTTTTACGTGTTTTACGAGAATCTCGTAGAACACGTAAAAAAGAAGAAAAGAAAGAAAGAAGAAATTTTTTGAGTTTTGGAAAAGGTAACCTTTTTACAAGGTTTTATTTTTGGATCAAAATGAATAAAATTAATGTATACAAATAATTTTTCAACTCAGTAAACATATGCATCCAATACATTCTCAATATTTTGCAATAACAATTTTGATAGAATTTGAACTCGCAACCTTCTCCATGTTGTCGCATTGAAAAATCTTAACTCAATTTGATTTTTTTTATTTTTGTGACCTTTCCTTCTATAGAAAAAACATACGTCTATATTATTTATCTGTGCTTTATTATCTAGATGATAAAAAGGATGACACTGAATTCGTAAAAAAATGCAAAAACGCACTTAACATCAGGTGAGAATAATGCTTAATAATCTAATATCTAGAATATTACTTTTTTTTTACAATCTAGAGATAGAACTAGATTGTAAGGACTCTGACCTATGTACTTATGAAGCAGCAGCACAGCGTAGGACGCGCCCCCCCCCCCCCCCCCCCTAGATGTATGGTGACCTTATTACTTATTATAGATTACTAGCTGTGCCCGCGACTTCGTCCGCGTGGAATAGTGTCTTTGGGTAGCATTTTTAATTATTTAGGCTAATTATTTTACACATAAGACACATACGTATAAATAATATACATGAAAAATTAAAAATTATTATTATTATTAAAATTTACTATATAAATTATGTACATAAGGTATAAAGTATTAATATGAGTTTATTTATGTACATTTCTATAAACTACGTTTTTTGTTTTCCCATAGTTTGACAAAACATAAAGATTTTGAGGATTGCGATACACGTGAACATGCCACATGCATGCCCATGGGAAAAACATTTTTTTTTCTAAATGAACTCCTGCAACTTTATGCGTCTGTCTTTGAGCTTTAATAATTGTTATTGCTAATGGAATCAATTTGCAGTGAATAATAATGAATTAGCAGCGGAAAAAAATCAGTATTTTTGCGGCACAGTCGTCTGCCCTCACGTGTCTGCCCGTTCGGATAAGCACACTTAGGCATATTTCCCCACCTACACCGCGACGTACCACCCCGCTCCCCCCCCCCTCCCCCACATCAGAATATAAATATAAATAAATAAATATAAATATCGCTGGACATTTCACACAGCGCTATCTAGCCCCACACTAAACAGAGCTTGTACTATGGGAACCAGATGACTGATAGAACACTATACATTTTTTTTGTAAATACATACTTATAATATATAGAAAAACACCCAACACGGAACAAATATCTGTAGATCATGCAAACATTTGTTCCGCGGCGGGAATCGAACCCGCTACCTCCTGCGTCTCAGCCGGCTATACGCCCACTGCGCCACGGAGGCAGTCAATGTATAGAATAGATCTAATATTTTGTCTCTTGTCGCAAACTTATAAAACATTCACATAAACCTTGCGTATTTCCAAACTTTCATCCCCTATTCCCTATTGTTATTTTACACCCTTGAGGGTATAATTTTTACAAACTTTGAATGTCATTTTTATTTATATCGAATCAACAGCCTACAAAAATAACTTTAACTTTAATTCTAGCTCTAAAATGACGATACTTCCACACAACTTTTCATCCCTCTCTTTTAACCCCTTACAACCCTTTTTTCGCATTAAAAAGTAGCCTTGAGGGTATAACTTATACAAACTTTGAATGTCATATTTATTTATATCGAACAACAGCCTAAAAAATAAGCTTTAAGCTTCTAGCTCTAAAATGACGATACTTCCACAAAACTTTTCATCCCCCCCTTTTAACCCCTTACAACCCTTTTTTCGCATTAAAAAGTAGCTTTGAGGGTATAACTTTTACAAACTTTGAATGTCATATTTATTTATATCGAACAACTTATTCCACACAACTTTTCATCCCCCCCTTTTAACCCCTTACAACCCTTTTTTCGCATTAAAAAGTATCCTTGAGGGTATAACTTTTACAAACTTTGAATGTCATATTTATTTATATCGAATCAACAGCCTAAAAAAATAAGTTGTAAGCTTCTAGCTCTAAAATGACGATACTTCCATACAACTTTTTATCCTCTCCCTTTTAATCCCTTACAACCCTTTTTTCGCATTAAAAAGTAGCCTATGTCCTTTCTCAGGCTTTAGACTATCTGTGTACCAAATTTCAATTAAATCGGTTCAGTAGTTCTGGCGTGAAAGTGCGACAGACAGACAGAGTTTCTTTCGCATTTATAATATTAAAGTAAGGATTATTATAGATTATTAGATTATCGCTCTGAAAATCTATGGGATAATCAATGCCTGTGTTTAGCAGTGAACGTCCTAAGGTTGATAAGATGATGATGTCGTCTGTAATGATTAGGTAGGTACCAATAAGAACTAAGTTTGTCACACGGCTGCGGCCGCGGCGAGTTGTATAATTTCACACGATTCCTTACAACCGGTTCATGATTAAGACGAGTCTTGGGTTCTGCAGAAAAGATCAGAAAATTCAGGATGGTATATCAATGAAGTAAAAGTGATCGTATTTAAGCTCACGTGACTTAGCGATCCAATTTTTTTTTTACTGCCTCCGTGGCACAGTGGGCGTATAGCCGGCTGAGACGCAGGAGGTAGCGGGTTCGATTCCCGCCGCGTAATAAATGTTTGCATGATCTACAGATATTTGTTCCGTGTCTGGGTGTTTTTCTATATATTATAAGTATGTATTTACAAAACAAGGGTATATAAGTATTCTATCAGTTATCTGGTTCACATAGTACAAGCTCTGCTTAGTTTGGGGCTAGATAGCGCTGTCTGAAATGTCCAGCGATATTTATTTATTTTAATTCGGACGCCGCTGGCAATGACACGCTCCCGAGGTCGTTATCATCTTACATGGAAACCCTTTGGAAAGGACAATTAAATTGTAAGTACTCAAATAAATTAACATCATCAAAGGTGCAGTAATTACACTCATTAATAATCGTTACAAAGTTTTTAATTACTAACGGTCTGTGTTTCGCCGGGTGTAAGGAACCCTAAAACTGGTTATAGCGATAGGCTGGGGCAAAAAAGTTCAGAAATAGTGCGCTTTTTAGACCACTGTACCAGCTATAGCGAAGATAAATAAAACATAAAATATGATATGACACGGTGCTTACGAAATATGGAAAAGTTGAAAGGTCGAGAGGCAGTTTGAAAAAAAAGAGAGTTCGATAAATCTAATGATTGACTAACTCGAATCATTTTTAATGAATAATGGTAAAATTATTAGAAAATTGAGACTCCTGTTTCCTCACAATCAACTTTAAACTCCTCATATTTGTCTTATATAGGTATAAGGTGTTTGATAATATACGTAAAAATGAAAGGGGTTATTTTGATGAGTATAATAAATAAATTTGTGTAATGTTTACCATAGAAATGTGAAATTTATTTTGGCATGTAAAAACAAACACTTTATTAAACCTATGTGTGCTATTGCATAATGCTTGCCATCTAACCACATATACTGTATTAGTGAGGTTTCGATATATCTCTTGTTGTCCTTATCTAACCCAAAATCCACAGCCATTTCCGAAAGAGATATCAAATCGGCCTTTATTTTTGGATGGCGATTGCAAGAGTAGGCAGTAAGTATTATATCGAATTAATCACCTAAACTTAGTCGATTTTCTTTAAAATTTGGTAATATAACGAGTAGTTTTTTTTTCGAGAAGTCTAATTTTATGTTTTGTGAAACCGTCACTTGAATATCGTCAGTATATTACCAAACACCCTGTATTCATATCTGTATCTTTACATCTTGATTGATCAATGATATAAAAAAGGTTTTTTTTTCATCCAATTTTGTCCAAAGGTCTTTCCAGATCCTGTGTAAAAAAACGGTCACTCGATTTGCAGAAGGCGACTTCGGTCGCCCGATTCGCGGCACGTACACAATTGCGCGGTCTCCAATCCTGAACCTAACTCTATGGGATATGCTACGAATATTATAGCCTTCTCTATCCAACAAACCTAACTATACTCCTGATGATGCCAATGTTTACAAATAAGGTCCTGTTCTTAGGTCCACTGACCCCATCTCGTTGTTTTATAAGAACACCCTGGAGGTAGGTACGTGTAATACGAAAATTACTGTAATAATTTCTCAACGTCGTTCTCAGTATAAAGTAAATTGAAAATTAATAATAGTTGTGGGGAGACATCTTAACTTTGCCTTATAGATAGGTAATTATTGCGTATAAGATGCTTCAATGGATAAATGAAAAATGGTATTTTAAAGTAAATAAATAGATTTATATTACCTACTTGAAAGCTATTGACATTTATCCTCTGACATTCCACAGATGTAAAATTAAATGCAAAACCTGGCTTCAATCACTAACGTACGATGATACCGAGAATATTTTGATTCCCCCTACCTAGCAAAATTAAACACACATTAACACGCACGCACTCACACAACAAACAACAACACACGCTTCTACACACACACACACACTTCCACACACACACACACACTTCCACACACACACACACACACACACCACAAACACACGCAGTATTCAACTTAAAATTATAATCATAGTTAAAAAAAAACATTTACTTAAATCGACTCTATAAAAGCTGGAACGTTGTTCTGTTTGGTTTTGGAAGAGGGCACTGACACTGCTACTCAGTTTTTCTTAACTTTTCCAGTTGTTAACGTTTTCATATGTATATTGTACTTTATTTATGTTCCAAATAAATAATTGTGGATTTTGACTTAATTACTGATCCATCCAACACTCGCACGAGTTTTGGTCAAAATAAAATGTATCCTATAATAGTGTAGTATTCTATCAGTGAACGAATTTATAGAATCAGTTTCTTAGTTTATGAAATACCTTTTGTAAACACAGATAACAAACTTTACCTGTTATATAATATTAGTCAAAAAATTCCAAGGATCATGTTGAAACGTCAACAATTCTTCCGCGACAAAGGGAAACAATCAACAAGGTTAGGAGTTCTATATACTGAAAAAACCCGTAAATTGACTATTTAAAATTTTCTAAAAAATTTCATCAAATAAATTTTGATTTGAATGATTCTTTTAACTTTTGCAAAACATTAGCTGTTGAGTAATCCGCCTATTCGAACACATTGTCGTTACTGCGTTCTTAAGAAATTTATATTTAATTTAGGAATTAACGAGAAGAAAAATCATAGTATTTTTCAAACTTTTGCGATCACTACATAATTAATGATTCAAACGAGTATTTATCGCGTATGTACCTTTTTTATTTGTTATCCCGACGTTACGATTGTGTTGCAACAACCGTGGTCACAGGCGTACTGGAGTGCTTGGAGCTACCGTGGAGAAGTGATGGCAGCTGCAGCAACTACCCTCACTTGGTCATCAGAATTAGAAATGTCTTCGTTCATACTACGACACACTACACTAATCGTATCTACGCACCGAGACAACCGATCACGAGGCGCACACGTAATTATCACCGGGTTCCAGGACGTCGAGAGTCTATAGCCTTCTTCCCGATTGAAATTTTGAAATTTCTTAATTTCAATCGCTCAACGAACCATTTTCTTGTAATAATGGCGTTCACTAGAGAGAACCTTAGGATCATGAAGTTCAATCCAAAGATTCGGTCCCGAGTCTACCAGAGGCTCTTCTATCGCTGACTCGTTGAATAAAAACCATTACATGCAAATATGATTGGGTCAATCGTCATTCGCCTGCTTAAAACTCGTAGATCGCGATTTAAAAACATATATTAGGTTATTTATCGTCAACTCTCCCGATGTCGTAACCAGAATGTGATTCTACTGAATCTTAAAAATCTTTTATCTTATACTGAAAAATTATTTGTTCACTAAAAATGCGAAATAAATGAAACACTTTGTTTGATTTGATGAAAAAATTCTGTAGTACAGTTTTAATCCATCAAAATCAATCATTTTTTTATTTTTAGTTTTAAATGTTACGAAAATATCGGTTGAGGAATATTCTAAAATTATCATCTGAACCTCATCAACAATACTTACAATTCTAGAAAAACTATGATTATTTTAACTATTTACTTTTTGTCCATTTCCCATTTAATCCGTAATGGACATAAAGGTCAGCGTTTACCCTGTTACAGCTGTTTAATTAGACAAGAAACCTTAAATGTCAGAACACATGAACTTTAATCATTAATTATTAACAGAAACAAAGTATCATCATAGAAGAATATTTATAGAAAACGACAATAATTTATAAAAGTACTACGTGATGTTTGTCAATTAAAACATTACCCTCCTTATGCACAGTTGTGTAAAAAGAAGCTTAGGTATGTCCCAATCCCGGTCATTATTCAATTCAATTAATTTTAATTACTTTATTAATCTTTATTAAGCAAATTTCATCGAAATCAATCCAGCCAGCAGAAATCGGTCTCGCATCTTAGAAACGTGCCCTACGACGCCTTGCGTCCATCAACTTGACGCATGCTCTTTGTTCGGCTATTTGCCCATCTTGACTCAGAGATCACCATAACAAAGTAAACACCAGCGAGACTATATCAAAATTAGCCAATAAGTACCTACACTTATAAAAATAAATTAAAAAACCCCCGATACAAATCACGATAGAGTAAACACTCCTAAACACTCTTGTCTAGAGCCAAGAACTCGAATGGAAAGATTGGTTCCAACGAGCATTGTACCTAATCCTTCTAATCATTCACAAGACGGCATTTACCTGTAATGTTGTCTTCTAAATGATTCACGTAAGCAATCCGACAATTACATACAATTTTCACTACACCGTCTAGTTTCTAAACTATCCGCCTAATCCAGTCTAAGCAACATATCTGAACCTCAAGACCGATGTCAATGAATCCTACTTATTTTATCGCTAACTCTCAATACCCTACCTGAAATTCCTTTTCATCCTTGCGTTAACCGCGGTGAAATGTATTAGAAACTATTGCAGAACTTAAAAAGTTACGTCCTGAATGCTACAGACTTAGAAGGAAATACCGAGTCAATAATTCTAAGATGTTGAAACTTGTGCGTTTGAGTTAGGCTACCAAGGGTTGCTGTATAGGGTTTGCTTGGTAACGCGTTCGGGAATGCGAGGTTCAGTTGGAGAGTGCAATGCCTCGCTCATGCAGCAAGGGAACCGGTTTCTAATCGTGCGTCTCTGCCGATCGCCGAGAAAAAGTTAGAATAAGTGCAATGCAGACTTCGCGTTCCGATTTCTGCGAGCCCTGATGAAGTTACTGCTTTATGGGTGTTTTATAGCGTTGGATTGATAATAGCTATCAATCCATAAAATCGAATAGTATTTTATTACTGAGTTGTATAACTATTCTCTGAAAATCTTAAATCCTATCTAATCCGGCAATATTGGATTGCTTGGATAGATATTCTATCATCTAATTTTATGATAGATACTGCAAAGTTATTTGGCGCGTGGTCGTAAAAGCTTAATATCTTCTTCAGTGATAATATTTGAAACATCAAATTTATTTATTTTCAACAATAAAGGTGCTAAATAATGTTTTATTGATTAATTTAAGATCTTTCATCTGCCATTGTTCGGTGCACATAAAAATGTATAATATTCTATCGATCTGCCAATAACTGTAATAGATCTAGCTATCTCTGGATAGTTATTACCTACCGCATAGCTTAGTATATGACCTACCAGCCGTTGCTCTAACACGTCCCAAGAATCGAATCATTACGAACAGTTTAATCTTCTCTCTAAATATTTTGTATAATGTTAGTGATCGTAAACGTCAAAAAAATGCAATTAGTAATTAACTTTTCAAATGATTGTGACGTCCGTGATTTTTAGAAAATGATGTTTTTGCTCAAAAACTCAGGCTAACAACACGCAACGTACTGAGTTTTTATCTTATTAGATAGAGACTTGAAATTCTTACAAAAAATTCCATTCTGTAGTATTCCCTTTTGGATCTCTTTGGGATACGAGAATCATGGTGTTATAAATTACTTTTCTGTGATTATTTTGCCCTTATTTAAAAAAAAACATATTTGGGCGTGATTTTGGTAACATAATTTAGGTTATGCTGCTTTTGACTTTTGTTTTAAATGGGGGAAAACTTAAACATTGTTTTCACTCTCCTCTGAATATTGAGAAATTAATAAAGATTTAATATACCTTACCTTCTAGATTAAAAAAAACTTGTAAACATTCCTTCTATTTCTAAATTTCGGATTAGATACTTTTTGAAGAGTAGACAATTACTTAATAGGACGGTCATGCTAGCCTGACTGAAATGTTAATATTGATTATTATCATCATACCGTATATAGGGCGTCCACTTCTGAACCAGTGTATACTTAAAATCTCATGGTAAATATCCCGTTTTTAGTACAAATAGTGTGTACGATATTTTGGTGCTACCGTGGGCAAAACCTTTTTTATAATCACTCTAAGTCAATGCAAAAGATGATGTAGGTAGCTATAGTAGTGGTAACTAACCGAAAGATAATGAAGATGTATTATTATCGCAGTAAAAGTGTAATTCCCATCGGAAGGTTCTCAATAATCGTAATGAAATGTGGCGGCGTCTCAGCCGAGTGCTCGGCACGGTGGCTGCACTTTCGCCTGGCGAGACGGTAGTGCTGTGCGATAAGCGGAGTCGGACATCACTTCCTAAATTGACAAAAATTTGGGCAAGATATCAACGGGGGTTAACTTTGCAAAACTATAAACGGCTAGCTTCCAATAAAAACATTACCTTCCTTCGCAGTTGGATAAAAAGTAGCATCTCAATCCCGATCAAGATACGGGCTGTAATAAGTTGTCTGAAAGAAAATATTTTATTATATTTTATTATTAATTCTATAGTGGTTTTCACCCATAGTTCCTCCGGCATACGACAAACTTGTCCAGCCCAGTCCCACTTCAATTTTGCGGATGTCAGAACCAGGTCACCTAGCGTGGTAGGTCCAGGTGGAGATGGAGGGATGAACTGGAGGTATACCATAAAGAGTGGTCCCAAAAGCCAATAACCGGGATTCGTGGAAAGAGGGTAAGGAGGCCTTTGTCCTGCAGTGGGACTCTACGGGCTGATAATAATAATAATAATTATTATTTATAATCTATGTGCCAAGTTTCAACAAAATCATTCCAGTCATGAAAAGCTCATGAAACTGACAAAGAAACAGATGACAGAGAGACAGAGTTACTTTCGAATTTATCATAATATTAGTATGGACGTATAACGTTTCATCGAAGATAGGATCGATATTACTTTTACAATCGATATCGATCGATACATTGACGATGAAGAACATTTGTTCTTACAGATATTCGCGATCTTTATGGGTAGGGTACGGTCAAATAATGGGGAGCATTGTCGTATCGTTTATTTATTTATTTAATACTTTCAAACAAAATATGACAGTAGGAGGACTTGTAGCATTATCTACCAATTAGTCATTTCCCACCTGGGGAGTTGGTTCTGAAGCTAAAAGACCGTCAGTTGAAAAAGTAGGCGAGGTAGGTCTACCACAGTTATCAGGCGAAATGAAACGAAGGCTACGGTCGGAATTTTGTATGAACTCGGCATTTGAGACCGTAACCAAAAAAATGGCAGAAGCCTCCCACTCCTGCGGGTGATTAAGATTGAGCGTGAGAAGTCTGCATGCGGCGACCAGACACTGCCACTAGTGGCTATCTTTGAGAGGGCTCTTACTCGTAATAAATAATTAGAACTTCCAAAAGCCGGTCATTTCCCTTCCCTCACCCTCGGCATTTCTCTCCAAGGACACAGAACCTGTCCGCAGGACGGGCCTTGACCGTTTTTAGGCAACCTGCAGCAATCAGGAATGCGACTCTGTCAGCCATTTATGAAATATGGTTCGCGTGAAACATTGTACAATGGAAGTGCGAAGGGGCCTAATATAAGGCCCAATAAGGTAACCAGATTTATACGTTCTTGTGTACTTATGACTTGAACTCCCGTAGTTCCTGATACCCTGCTAGGGAATCTATGTGTGGATGATAGCTAGATCGAAACGCGACCGTAAGTTGACAAAAGATAAATTTACAAATTGGTGTTGAGTTGGGAAAATTTCGAAATCTTTTCTGAGCGTTCTATCTTATGACTTATCGTTAGAGGAAGCACACACATCTGTTTAAGTTGGTGGTTATAAAAAGTGCATGAATGATAAAAGTGATAAAGAGGCTGAAGTGAAAAGATCAGTGCATTGAAAAGAGAGGTCTTCTATCCAAAGACTTTTCCTGGGTGTTCTTTTCACTGATTGACAACATGACAAGGATTTGAGATGAAGAAATAAGCGTAAGCCACAACATTCTCTTAATATTTGTGTTTGTTGTGGATTTGTGTTCTCAATTTGGGACAAGGAAAACTAGAGCAGGACACTACCCAGACCATGCTTAGAGCTCCATTGAACTCAAAAACTTGACTAACTAATACAAACAGACTTATGTTTTGTAGGCCACGCTACTGATGAATTCACATACATTTTTCGCTTCATTGGTTTCCATATTTTAAAACAATATTTGGTATGCTTCAACTATTTTACTCATAAAGGGGAAAAATAATAGAACCGATCAACAAATTTAAAATTTGCCAAAACAAAAGTTAAAGGTGATATTCGTTCTCCGAATTTTGAATGAAATCCAATTGAATGAATGGTCAGTGTGAATACATAGCTGGCTAAGATGCAGGAGGTTCAGTTGTAGCCACTGGTTCCCTACATGTTTTGCTTAGTTTAGGGTGTTGTGTAAAATTTCACGTAGTATTATTTTTTTACAGGTAGACATTTTCCAGTCTAAAATCGCGCGCGGTCAGGGGCTCAATTCTACTATTTTATAATGAAAATGATGATGGCGCCATACAATTGTTAAACGATTAAGATTGTTGTTCCTTTCGTATGCTGCTAAATTTTAAATGGTATGGTTTTTGAATTATTATAGTATAATTTTACAATGGTATGGTTAGTGTAGCCATTAAAATCATAAATTAAAACTACCATGGTGAACTAAATATTTTTTGAATCTTGTACACATAATTGCGAGATGAGAACCTGCAGAAGAGTCTATTTACATCACTCTTAATTATGTAAAATATTTACAAATCTTCCAATATGACATTTCAAATGGACCCTTAAAACCTTTGGATTGTTTGGCTTGACGTAACAAAGTTATGTGGAGAGCAATTTTAGATTGGATAGTCTTTAGTATTTCGGAATCAAAAAGCCAGAAAATACGAACAAATGATAAAATTTCTTGGCCAAAATACCGGAAAATTGTTAATTTCCACGGTCCATGAAACCTTGTACAGCAAACGTTGCTTGCAATAATCACAAGCCTGTGACAACCTACCTGCCAGCCGCAATAAGAACTTAAAGGAGTGAATACTCTACCTGTCAAGATCACCTTAACCCCCCCAGATTTGTATATTAAAACCTGTTCTAAAACCGTGGTGGAAGGGTGATATTCCCGTGGTGTGGTTTGGTGGTTACGATGTATTAGGTGGTGAAGAGTGCTGGTCAATAACTGTGATGTTAAGCAAAAACGCACTCAGACCAGGTAGCATTCTTGTGGCTGTCTCAGCGTTAGGACCTAAATGGTGGTTTAGATGCCTTCAATGTCCCTTGGTATATGACAGGAATGTTTTAATCGATAAAAATACTGGACTTTTCCATTTCTAAATGTTATAGGAATTATTATTGTTATGTTAATGGATCTTTTGTTAATGGAGAATTAATTGACGGTTTTGTTCGAGTTTAATGGCAAATGAACCGTTAAATTTATTCGACGAAGTTGGTAATTAAATTAATTATCTGCCAGCCATGGTGGCCTATTGGGGTGAACCTCAACTTCCTGAGTTTGTGAGTTCGTATCCTGTGCACTAATGGATTTTTCTACTCGGAAATCCTTTATTTATTATTATTTTATTTATTTATTTTATTTTTATTGCCATAAATGTCAATTATAATCAAAATGTTCCTATACACTCCTAGATTTCTTCGACAACAAACACTCAGAAATCCTAAAGATACGAGTAAAAAAACAACACATTGCGTGCACCTAATTACAATTATTTAACTTAGAAAACTTAAAGACTAATACGTGGCAGTACTATGGGCGGCCTTATCGCTTAAAGCGATCACTTCCAGGCAACCTTTGGATAACACGGCGTTGTTACAGTAAATATCTATTTAAGTAGGATAAAAAATAAATAAATACCTATATACGTATTTTAGCTAAAATACATATATACCTTAAAATATATTGAAAGGAATTACCTATGTGAGTAAACCACACGTGCTCGTCAAATCAAAATTCGAATGCTATCGCGTAGTAATCTATTAAGAGGCGATGGGTTTGCAACCTGCTAGCTCCGTAAATCCTACTCGTATCATTATAAAGTTGCACGTATAAAACTATATGTTTATAAAACACGAATTTTTCCTATTCATACAAAAAGAAGCCAATAAAAAAATCTTAGACGGGCTTGAGATTACCTTAGGGCTTCTGTTTTTTCCTCAAAGTTACGGAACTGTCATAATCATAGATAGATATTTATTATTTCATGTTTGTTTTACAATAGATGTTTTACAAAAAAATTTGGTACTAAACTTGAGCCCTCTGGGGAATACAATTATATTAATATGTACTTAGATATATGTATATGTATGTAAGTTTATGTATATTTTTATTAAATTTTATTATTGTATATTGACTGCCTATAAGGACTGCCTCCGTGGCGCAGTGGGCGTATAGCCGGCTGAGACGCAGGAGGTAGCGGGTTCGATTCCCGCTGCGGAACAAATGTTTGCATGATATACAGACATTTGTTCCGTGTCTGGGTGTTTTTCTATTTATTATAAGTATGTATTTACAAAAAAAAACGTATTTAAGTATTCTATCAGTTATCTGGTTCCCATAGTACAAGCTCTGCTTAGTTTGGGGCTAGATAGCTCTGTGTGAAATGTCCAGCAATATTTATATTTCTATTTATATTTACTTATGTATATTGCTTTATTTTATTGAAAGTGATCAGCGCTCTCCTTAAATTTAATTATTGTTTTGTTAATGTACACACCCTCCATTATTGTAATGCTACAAAAATCCTCTCCATCCAAAGGTTGTCTGGAAGAAATCACTTCTAAGCGATAAGACCGCCCATTGTACTTGTTGCTTTGTGAATTTTTATTTTTATGTTTGTTTCTTGTGTGGTGTACAATAAAGTATTTTCATTCATTCATTCATTCATACTTATTACTAAGAATATGCAACCTAAACCAATATCCAATATAAGTTATTTTTATGCAACTGAGTAAGTACTTCACATTTATTCATTGCACCTTTAGCCATAAATGCCAATTATAATCAAAATGTTCGTATACACTCCTAGATTTCTTCCACAACAAAAACTCAGAAATCCTAAAGATACGAGTAAAAAGACAACACATTGCGTGCTTACAGTTTTTCCTATCCATCGCGAGCAAAACCCAATTTAATCCAACATCTAACATAAGAGAACTAAGGTCTAAGACCTACGGCCGAGTCACAATGAAAACAGATTACCTGCGCATGTCGCTTACCGCTTACGCTTACCGGTATTTGGAATGTAGTCTGACTGAAATAGACTCTAGTCTTCTGGCAGTTAATTGCACATTGTGGTATGGTCATTATTTATGGCCATTGTTCCAAAAAGTCACTCAGTGCACTGCGTGTACAATATAATTCAGGATGTTGGTGGGGCTGCCTCGCTTCTGCAGTGCTTCGAACATGTTTGCAGAGGCGCGGGTCGATGGGTTCCATGCCATCATCCGCAAAAAGACTGCCTCACTGCTCAGTAGAGTGCGAGGCAGCAATAACACCATCCTGCAGGTCATAGCAGACAAGTACGACTCACCGATTATGAAGTCCTTCAATCGGGTTCTGATCGCATAGTCTTTGTGAGAGACTATTGAGACTAAATGAGGGACTTAAACTTAAACTTTTATTGTTGTTTTTGTTTTATTGTGACTATATTTTGTACTAACCCATGTGACATGTTTGATTTAAGTTTTTTACTAACAAATATGGACCTTTGACATCTGAAAATTGAATAAATGAATTGAATTAAATTATTTAGCTGTGTCTCTTTATCTACCACTTCTTGACAATACTGAACCCTTTTTGTGACGACGGTTTAGTCTCTCTGTAGAACAATAACTCTTTTTTTTTAACTGAATAGATGTTCATTTGACCCCAATCTCACCTGATGGTAAGCGATTATGTGTTCTAAGATGAAACACGAATACCTATTTACTCTTACCTTAAAGAGACCCGGATTGTATTTTTTTGGTAAAACAGACGAAGGTAAAGTGTTCCATACCTTAGCTGTACGCATCCAGAACTTAGAATCAAAACGGTGTGTGCGAATGGGTGGTATATCGACTAGGTACGGATGATACTGAGCCGTGCGCCTGCTTGTCCTTTGATGGAAGGGAAATGGCGGGATGAGATTGTATAGTTCCGGAACACATTCCCCAATACATATCTATTACCACTATGTATGTATGTACTATTGTTAAGGTTGTTTTATTTGTAATTAATGATTATATATTTATGCAACTTAATTTGTTATATTGTTATTGTTAATTTGTTATAACTTATAAGTAATATAATAACTTGTTGCATATTTTTTTTATTTGTCTAATTTATCTATACCATAGCATTGTGTTCAAATCTTTTCAGCTGAGCTAAAAGTCAGCGAGTCCGCGCTGGTAAACTGTTTTCAGGATGAATGAGGCCTAAGACGAATGGCTCGGTGCTTCCATATAAGGCCTATGTCAATTTATTGAACGCACTCGATAGGCTGCGTTCCCGCGCATTCGATCCAAGATGGCGTACGTCGCCATCTTTTTTCCCTTTTTATCATGTTTTGAAATAATATATTTCTGTTTTTTATTAGAAGGCTGGTAAAGTAGCTTTTGTAGATATAATTAGGTTTATCTATGCTAATTATTTTATTCATAGTTTTATCTGGTATTTATTATTACTAGCTGATTCGGCCTCGATTCGCACGGATTTTAAGATAAAATAATTATATAACCTAAAATTATCATCGTCTTGCGTTCAAACAAGAATCTCATAGAACGCACTTTTACTTTTACCCGAATTTTCAATTTTCCGGGGCCTTATCTAATTATTTTTTTCTAAACACATTTATCTAAAACATAATCCAAATCTGTTCAGCCGTTCTTAAGTGATGCGCTTAACAACGAACACCATTTAATTTTTATTATAGACTTGCTTAGTGCTTACGTTTAGGTAGAACTAAAGTCTAGGTAGGTACTTAGTAGGTACTTTGTGTACAAATACTTTTTAAGTTTATGTGTAAGCTATTATACTTTATTTTTATTGCAGTAATTACATTTTACTTACTTTAGGTATTTTGATGGCAGATATTTAATTTATGTAAAACCTACATATGTATACTTTTAGTAAGGATATACATACTAGACGATTGACTCGAAATAACTGTATCTAAGATTATCTAAAATCGCATACTCTAACCGGAAATAGGCAAAAACTAATCACTGGAAAAGGAAACATACACTAAAACCCAGCTATTAAGACAATTAAAATAAACTAACTAATTATTATTATTATTATCAGCTATTCGTGTCCCACTGCTGGGCAAAGGCCTCCCCCCATTCTTTCCAGACTTCGCGGTCCTGAGCTGATTGTGGCCAATCCGTTAGGAATTTATCCAGCTCGTCCCGCCATCTACGTTTCGGTCTGCCGCGTCGCCTTCTCGCTGGGTCAGGACGCCACTCGGTGGCTATCCTTGGCCACAGCTCACTTGGCATGCCACAGACATGCCCAGCCCAGTTCCACTTCAGCTGAGCGGCTTTGGTGGCTACGTCAACAATTTTGGTCTGTGAGCGCAGTTCAGTGTTCCGGACTCTATCCGTTCGCTTGACACCCAAGATGCTGCGTTCCATCGCACGCTGACAAGCTTTGAGCTTGGACTTTAAAACGTTAGTCAGTGACCAGTTCTGCGCACCATATGTCAAATAACTAATATTAATTATAAAATACAAATATACTAGTAGTTTGCCCCGACCATCTCGCGAGTCTCCCATAAAAACAATAATATATATTATTATTACCATAACCACCAACTAACTTGATCTATTTCATTCAAATTACAAGTAACGGGATTTCATGTTAATAAGTTTTTTTGGAGTACACATTGTAGTTATTTTGGTTTTCAGACTTTTGCCTACATTTATGTCACTACACACATACCAAATTTCAGCACTGTGGGGTCACTGGCGTACCCTGTGAATTTCGTCAAGGTTCAGTTTTTTTATGGCTAATAACTCAAAAGCTACAAGGAATTTGATAAAAATTAAAACGGAATCGAGATGTACTAATAAAGACCTTTTATTTGACGTTCCACTTGACTTAATAGTATCATTTTAATTTTTTTTACCCCTCTTGAACCTCAATATTTCAACAACCCCCCCCCCCCCCCCCACCATTTTTATCTCATTTAGTCACACCAAAATTGTTCTATCACTAACTACCTATGTATTAAATTTCACGATGATCGGATCAATGCTTCGAAAGTTATAATCGGACAACCAAACATACATACAACGCCGATTTGCCCAATTTGATTTAGAGATCTCGCTTCGCTCGATCAAAAATGTAAAATATCTATAAGTCCGTAGTTCATCGCGACAATACGTGCTTAGAAGTTCTTGCAACTTGTGATCGCATTGCTTTTTTACTAGAAACGGGCAAGAGAGATCGAAAATCCTGTTTGGGGGGGTTCTAGACACTAATTACGATTTTTTTACAGGTTAAATATTAACTTTAGATACTATCAAGAAATTAGGCAATTCAGCGGGGCAATGCAGCCAGTGTCTTGGGGGCACTTCCGCCTGGTAGTGATCTGGAGCAGTTGAGCTATCTATAGATCGTTTGCAACAGTGTTTAGATGATTCAACTGTTTCTTCAGTATTTTATTGTAAATAATCGTATATTATTTCTGTTATTAAAGGCATTTTGCCTCATTAAAATAGAAATTAGATACGTAAATATTAGTCAAAGATAACAATTTTTGACAAGACAACCCCCGTGGTGTAGTGGGCGAATAACCGGCTGAACGCCGGAATTTTGCGGTGCGGGTACAATTCTCGCCGCGGAACAAATGTTTGCATGATCTACTGATATTTGTTCCAAACTCTAAATTAAATTATAGGTATTTATTCATATACCTATATGGAAGAACAGAAGAGTCTTTTGGCCTACAGAGCCCTACTAGACAGCTAAATGGCTAATTAATAATATTAAAATAGCTATTCTTATAAGTTGTCTATTCTATTCTATCAGTTTTCTGGTACAAACTTTGCTTAGTTTGGGGCTAGATAGCGCTGTGTCAAATGTCCAGCATTATTTATTTATTTATGCCTAAATCGCTAATATCCTCACCCTCGCTTGTTCGCTTTATTGTAAACTAGCTTCCGCCAGCGGCTTCGCACGCGTGATTTGTAAAAAAAAAGTAGCTTATGTGTTAATCCAGGTTATAATCTACGTACATACCAAATTTCAATTTAATTTCACGACGTGATTGAGTAACAAACAAACAAACATCCAAACTTTCGCATTTATAATATTAGTGTGATGTTCATGACCGAAGTTAAAACTAGTGAATGAATGAATGAATTTATTGTACACCATATAAGCAAAAAGTTACAAACAAAATATAAAGCACCAAGCTATTAGTACAATGGGCAGTCCTATCGCTTTAAAGCGATCTCTTCCAGATAACTTTTGGATGGAGATGATTTTATTATAATTAAGATAATGAATACGGAACTCCGTAATACGCTCGCAAACAAAGATTATGGATGTCACAAAAAAATCAGCACAGCTCAAGTGGGATTGGGCCGGCCACGTCTGCCGCATGCCCGAAGATCTATGGGCAAAGATCACAACTGATTGGATCCCTAACGCAACACGCCCACGCGGCAGACCACCACGGAGATGGCGTGACGACTTGGCTGTGCATTTACCAGACTGGCCCACTACAGCAGGGGACATAAAAAACTGGAAAGAGGAGAGGGAGGCCTTTGCCCTGCAGTGGGACAACACAGGTTAAAAATAAATAAATAAATAAATAATAAGATGATGAATGGTTGGGTTATGATGAAGAGAGTACTAGTAAATTATGGGTTAGTGATAGAAAAGTTGGCTAGCGTGGTATGGGCCTGCCATGCGGAGGGAAGAAAATCATGTGACTAAAAGAGTGTTAGCAATGAATGTGGACGGATATAGAAGAAGAGGAAGGCCGAAACAGAGATGGTGGAGTGTGTGAAGAATGATATGGGTAAGAAAGAGGTGACAACAAAGATGGCGGCTGATAGAGAGGTATGTAAGAGGAATACATGTTGTGGCGACCCCACGTAATGTGGGAAAAGGGCAGGAAGAAGAAGAAAGTGCTAGTCCTAAGTGTAGGGTTTATCATCAGTCTACAGTACCCTAAAACCGAGCAACATCGCTGCGCGCGCAATGCAGCCAACATGAATTATTAAAGGTAACAAATTATACGTACCTTCACAAAATGCTTGATTTGTGCTCTTTCTAAATTATTTATTCAATTTTACTTCACAAAAGAATGGCTAACTTACGAGCACTTAGTACTTGAGACGTCTCGTCGCTTAGTTTATGAACGGTTCTACTAGTTATTTTTCAGAACAGCCTGTTTTCTTTTTCTTATTCTATGGGCTTGGTACAGAAACTTGGTCTTTCACTAGGGACCTCATAAGAGGGCTCAAGGTCGCTCAGCGTGCAATGATTGCTATGGTTGGTGTTTCTCTACGAGATCGAATCAGAAATGAGGAGATTCATCGACGAACCAAAGTCACAATGCACAATGGATTAGTAAGCTGATGTTGCAGTGGGCAGGGCACACAGCTCGGAGAATTGACGGCCGTTGAGGCAAAGGTTTTCAAGTGACCACACACTTGAAAGCGCAGCGGAGGACGGCCCCCCACTAGATAGAAAGACGACCTGGTAAAGGGTGCTGGGAGCCGTTGGGTGCAGGCTGCACAAGATCGGTCACTCTGGAAATCTATGGGGGAGGCTTATGTTATGTCCTGTGGCTTATATAATAATGATGATGATGATGGGCTTGGCTAGTTTCTATAATATCAATAAAAAAAAAGGTGTTAGGATATAAAATTTACAAGTTAACCCGCCCTTGCATCGCACAGATTTTTATCAAAATAAAATATTATCAGAGAGAATGTATCTGTAGCTTCTTATTAGTTTAAGATTTTTAAAAATTGATGTTCCGTAGAATACCCTGTGTATCCAAACAAACAAACTTTATTATTATTTTTTGTCTAGCAGTGGAAATCCAACCCGCATCAGATGATGGTATTGTGAGAAAACTGGTAAAGATTAACCTCTAGTTGTTACAAGTAGATCGTATCCCCATCAATGCATTATTAATAAGTTCGGGTTCCTTATTAATAGAAAGACTAGGGGCTAACTCTTTTAAGAGGAGTTTACACGAGGAATTAAAAACGCTCGTTTTATTCTGAAAACTCTTGAGTTTTTTGGCTTTCAGAGACCAAAAGCAATACTTATCGAAAATTGCATTCAAATCGGTTTTTTAGTAAATACTACAAAACATATAAAAACGAAGGTACCCCCCCCCCCTTCTACCCCCCCCCCCCCTCTTTAGGTCCAGGGCAAAAAAACTGCATACAGTTACGAGCATTAGACGGTGACATTCAAGGGTTTTTAACTTGACACACAAGCATACACTCAACCAAAGCAGACCGAGTAAGCGGTTATCGTAGCCTACGAACATTTTTAAAACCCAAGGAAATATTCGCACGTCGCCGATTCTTTAAAACTGTTTGATGCTAAGGGCCGATCGCTTTGGTTTTTTACATACACATTATGAAACTCTTACGCTAAATACGGCATATTTCATCCCCTTGATGACGCCAGTCACCAGTTAGTAAAGGTTATTGAAGATAACAATGAGATATCTGAAGATTGCAATTTGTAGTGTCCCCTGCCACCGCATGGGGTCGCGACGCACGTTTTTCCGACCTCACATACCAGCTCCTTACATGCCTGTCCAAGAAGACATTGCCAGGGCCGGACACAGGACGATTAAAAGGGCGCAACAAACTTTAGAAGTAAAAGCAACTTAAGGCTGGTGTAGGTACCTATATATAGATACCACAGATAAGATAGATAGATAGATGATTCTTTATTGTTATACCAAATAACAATTACATAACCAAGAAAACTTAAAGACATGGTGATACAAACACCCTTATCGCTTTAAGCGTTCTCTTATGGCATCCTGTGGATGGACTGGTTTGAAAAAAACGTTAGTGGAGGCGGTGTTACAATAAATATCTATAGTATTATACTAATGATATATTTATATATAATTAATAATATACTGTTGATATATTTAAGTTAATACTATAGTATATACTGCATACTAATATTATTCGAAAATAACTCTGTCTCCTGTCTGTCTGTCTGTTTGTTACGTTTTCACGGCTAAACGGCTGGACAAATTTCGATTTAAAATTTGGTATATAGATAGGTTATGACCGGTATTGAGACATGACTGTGCAGAAGGATGGCAATATTTTATTGACAAACCATACGTGCAAAGCCGCGGACAGAAGCTCATTCAAAAAGAGCTCGTGATAATAACGTTAAATTTTCAAAAATAGCAAGGCTGCTGAAGGCGTTACACCAGTGTATGAGAGTAGATTAAAATTCTTTGTTAAAATATTACAATAACATACTGGAAAGTGGAACGCCACACAATACAAAAGCGACCTAAAAAGAGTACATTTACTTACGTTCGCGAAATCAAACGTTGTAAGTGTGGTAATGTAAGTAAACTTTGACGTTGTAACTTATATTAAAGTATATTATATTTTGTTCTAAGATGAAATAAAGTTATAATTCTTATTATGTTTTAAAGATATTCATATGCATAATTCCTTTTTTGTTAAGATGAAGGGAACGGTGAAGGAAACTATTGCAAAGAAATCCGTGGCTCTGCAGTTATTGACCATGTCTTTCTGGGCTGGGCAAATCAACTCCATCTAAAATCATGTTGTGCACCAAGATACTGGTCTATACATGTGGCGACCAGAAAGTGGCAGAGTAAGGTGCACATCCGCCATCGATGATCTGTTTATTATATTGATTGTACTGAGAATCGATTTCTCAGTCCTCACCGCTGTTGAGATCAAGCAGCGGCTACAAGCGGCATGAGGTGTCATTGTAAGCAAGAGAATAACAATACGAATGATGAAGGAACGTGATTTACGTGCCAGAAGACCAGCACGAGGAACTGAACTTAATAAACACCACAGAGTTGCGAGACTAAGATTTGGTCGTGAACATGCTAATTGGGCCACCCATCAATGGAGCAAAGTCTTACGAGTATTCACAGACGAAAGCAGAGTATCCTTACAAGCACGGGATGGTGCTTATACGTGAGAGAGTGTATAGATGACAAGGAGAATGTTTTCTTCCCATAACGACACGCCAAACCGTTAGCTACCAAGGTTTTTTTTTTTTTTTAAAATTGGATTGAACTTCGTTTGACCACAATCTCACCTGATGGTAAGTGATGATGTGGTCTAAGATGTAGCACGAAGATCTAGAAGAAACCTATTTACTCTCACCTTAAAGAGGACCGGATTGTATTCTTTAGGAAAAACAGACGACGGCAAAGTGTTCCATACCTTAGCTGTACGCATCAAGAACGTAGAACCAAAACGGTGTGTGCGAATGGGTTGTATATTGACTAGGTACGGGTGGTACTGAGTCATGCGCCTGCTTGTCCTTAGATGGAAAGGAGATGGCGGGATCAGATCGTATAGTTCCTGGGCAGATTCCCCAAAATGTATTCTGTAAAAGATCGATAGGCTTGCAACTTTACGGCGGTGTTCGAGACTTTGGATCTTAGTCACCGCCATATATTGCTCACCTATAAGCCTAAAAGCCCTACGTTCTATCGAGTCTAAGGTAGCGAGCTGGTATTTGGCCGAACCATCCCAAAGGTGGCAGCAGTACTCCATACCAGACCGGACTTGAGCTTTATAAAGACTAAGAAGCTGTCCTGGTGTGAAGTATCTCCTGACCTTGTTGAGGATGCCCAGCTTCATGGCAGCTGTTTTAGCCTTAGACTCGATGTATGAGCTAAAGTTGGGAGTAGGCGTGAGCGAAACCCCTAGGAGCGTAGGAGGAGGTGAATCTATCATGGTATAGGGTGGGGTGTGCTCGGACGCTCGTACGAAGCTGGTCATCGTAATCAGCGCCTAACAGCAGCCAGGTACATTGAAAAAATAATTCAAGATCATGTTGTGCCCTTAGAGGACTTCATTTGTCAGAGAGGATTTTCTGCTAATTCATGGTAAGCTAACGCAATAGTTCTGCGTCGCTGACATCGTTGAATCGTACCTGGCTGATGTTGGTATTCGAAAACTGACATGTCCTACTCGCAGCCCAGACATGAATCCAATAGAACATGTCTGGGACATGCTTAAGAGGCATGTCAGAGCACCGCCTAACCCGCTAGAGACTCCGTGAGCTGAAGTCAAAGTCAAAGTCAAATATTTTTATTCATTAAAATCACAAGGATCACTTTGAAACGTTAATTTTACCGCCTGTTCCTTCGCGACCAAGCCAGGAAAGAAAGGCAAGAAACAAGGCTGGTTGTTTTTTTTAATGATCGTTTTACAATACATAATACAGAAAATAAATTACGTCTAAATTGTAACATTTTGAACGAGTTGGAGCAATTTCAACCCCAAGCTTCTCTATCATCTAAATAATCCGATATTTTATAGTAGGCTCTTTTATAAAGATATTGTTTAATTACGTTTTTAAATTTGTTAATTGTCAATTTTTGTACATCCGTTGGGAGTTTGTTATAAAAGCGTACACCTTGCCCTTTAAACGATTTACTAACTTTATGGAGTCTACAAGTGGCAACAGCGAGTTTATCTTTATTTCTAGTATTAAAATTATGATAATCGCTATTTTCCTTAAACAAATTAATATTGAAATGAAGTGTGCTCTAAAGACAGCATGGAAAGAAATTCCTCAAGTTGACTTATAAAACATACTGCAAACCATGCCAGAACTCACGCAGGCCGTCATTGCAGCTTAGGAGACGCAATACGCGTTATTAGGTTAAGATTTAATGAAGATTAAGTTACAGTTTTGTGTTTTTATAAGTGATTTTAAATTAAATAAATTTTGGGAATTTCTTGTTTTTGATTGATATGCCAGTTTTTTATCAAAATTCAAGCCTTTTAGACGAACTTGTAACTAAACATGAGTACAAACCCATTTTGTAATATACCCAATTGAAACTGGTACTTACAGCATTAAAAATATAGAAAAATTTACATTTTTAATTTTGGGCCATATATTCTGCCGGTGAGTTCACGTCGAGCCGTGTCACAAAAAAAAACAAGCTAGGAAAGAAAGGCTACAAGGCTGGTTGTTCTTTTTAATTATCCTTTTAGAATACCGATACAGAATAAAAAATAATCGGCTTGACACGTAAACAATAAAAAAAAATTAAGAACAATGGCTGTACGCATGCCGCAGTCTATCCGTCTATCCTTAGTACAATATATTCTAACGACTTTTTAGTGATTTTTACTTTTTATACATAAATAGATCTTTGGGGTTTTAAGTGTTTTATGGTACATGATAGTGTTTAGTTCTGTTTGTTTAAGTATGTGTTATTGTGATTTAAGTGTTATATAAACACGCTATTCTGGTTAAATTGGTTTAAATTATTTTATACCGAGCCCAAGCTAATAATATAATAATCTTTATTTGATTTGATAAGCTACCCCTACTTAAATTAATTTTTTTGCCCCACTCGTTAAAGTCCTGAGTATGTCCCCACGTTGTCCTGTCCAGCTTAGAACCAGTCCTGCTTATTAGAAGTTATTAAAGGACGTGCTTTTTGCCGGACCTCAGATTGTGCAGCTAATTACGGTGGGAAAGAGTTGCTAACGTTGTTCATGCAGAACATGACATTTCTAGAAATAATGTGATTATGTAGTTATTGCTCTGCTCAGACAGAGGGTTGCTTACTATGTATAGATCCTACATGGAGTATGAATTAATGAATGAAAATTCTTAATATAGGTACCTTATAAACTAGACACAACGGTTAAAAAAAATGTATACATAATGGGCAGTCTTATTAACAAAACGATCTCTATCCCCTATGACGATCTCCGTGGTGCAGTGGGCGAATAGCCGGCTGAGACACAGGAGGTAGCGGGTTCGATCCCCGCCGCGGAACAAATGTTTGCATGATCTACAGATATTTGTTCCGGGTCTGGTTGTTTCTCTATATGTTATAAGTATGTATTTTCAAATATTTATTTATGACACATAATATAACACACTAGCTGACTAGTTTGCCATTAAAAACATTACCCTCCTGCGCATTCGGATAAAAAGTAGCCTATATAAATAAATAAATAAAATAAATAAATATTGCTGGACATTTCACACAGCGTTATCTAGCCCCAAACTAAGCAGAGCTTGAACTATGGGAACCAGATAACTGATAGAATACTTATATACTTTTTTTTTGTAAATACATACTTATGATATATAGAAATATTACTCTGAATATTTGAAATGGGACTAGTAATTTTTGAGTTTATTCGTTATAAACATAAAATATATATCTATCCCCTTTATAATATTTGTATAGATATAAATACAATTAAGTTTTAAAAATAAATTATGTGAAAATAAATGATTGATTGATTTTTCAATCAATCAATCTACTTTATTGCACTTATAAAACTAACTAGTACAACGGCGAACTTAATGCTAAAGACAACACGTTTAATTCAACGGGTCCAGAACGCTTGCGCGCGTTTTTGTTTCAAGATACCACCAAGGACTCATGTCACACCTTATTTAAATCAACATTCCATCTTGAAAATGAAGTCAAGGCTGAAGTTACACCTGGCTTGTCTGCTTTTTAGTGTGCTTAAATACCAAACGCCGAAATACCTGTATGATAGACTAAGTTGGGTTTCTCAGACTAGGACGCTGCGAAAGTGCTCGAAACAGCTAGCCATCCAACGGCATCACACAGCAGCATTCAGAGGCAGTTTTCACTATGCTGCAACTAAATGCTGGAATAATATTCCACCGCCGATTCGGGACTTGCGTAGCGTCCATGGTTTCAGAGCTAAACTGAGATTGTTCCTTATTTATTTTCAAAAGTCTCACGAACTCCTCAAAAACAAAATTTCTATATTGTAGTTTATCCATTTTTATTCACTCCTTTATATATCCTAATATCCTTTCTAGCTTCTGACAGCCTGATTATTTAGCAGTGTGGCCTTTGCTTAGCAGTGGGACTGATTAATGCACATTCTCGCCTAGTTCTCCCCAATCATCTACATTTTTGTTTTTTGTTGTAACTTAATATAGCTATTATTTTATTTTATTATTTATTTATTATTTTCTTAGTGTGGTAACTTATATTTATCAATATATGTATTCATACTTTTTGTAATTGTAGTACTGTGCGGGCATCCGTGATATCCTCATTTTTAAATGGTTCCAACGGAAGATCAGCGTTGTGCCAAAAGCACAACAAATGCTGAGTTGGACGCCTTTTTGTGACGTCGGTCGTTTAGATATATGTAAGTAATTGTGAGACACACATTTGTTAGGTATTGTTATTCTTGTGTGCATGAACATTTTATCTTGTGTGTACCTTACTTGTGTGCTGTGTGTGTTGTGTACCGTCACAAATAAATGTTTTTTCTTTCTTTCTTTCTTTCTAAAGAGTATGCTCTTCCAGATAACCTTTGTTTATTGTAGACTAGCTGTTGCCCACGACTTCGTACGCGTTACACTACTAAATGTGTACGTAAACTAGAAATAAAGCTAAGCTCGCTGTTGCAACTTGACTTGACATCCCATTTTTATCCCATGGGAACTGATTTATGGGATTTATGGTATTTTTAGCCGTTACGACGTGACTGAGTAACAAAAAAACAAATAAATAAACAAACACCCAAACTTTAACATTTATATTAGTGTGATAAAGATGTGTGTGATAATAATAATAATTAAGAGGCTTATTATACCTTAAGAGGCTCTCGCTAGGAATTTGGATCAAGGGTCAGATACGGTCAGGCGGTACTCCTGGACTCGGCACGCATAGTCAGGAGGTTCCTCTCTCTGCAGCCCTAGCCACCGATCGCTTGGGCCTTGCTTCGCGGTCGGTGGTTTTTATAATATTTGTTAATGTAATGTTTGTTTTCTTTAAGATACTTTGTAGTGAAAAAGGTATTTTTTATAAACGAGTTTTAAAATAAATATGGGTGATAATAATTAATAAAGTTATTGTAATCCTAAATCGGTTATTTAGTGAGGGCCATTCCACGTTAGGCTTTCACTCGATAACCTTTTCGCTCTAACTGCCGTAATTTTTCCTAGCTATTCTATAAACAAAAATATAATTAATGTTACATCGTGGGTTAGAACATTAATTAATAGTACATGCATTAATGCCTCTTATCTTTGATCTTAATACATGTAGAGCTGCGAGATAGAAAACTTGTACCAGTCACTTGTACCAGTCACTAGCACCAGTCACTGATCTGTTCTGTCATTATCACCATGTGCTCGCATCATTACCGCGATAAGCTTTATGCTCACGCGATTTTACATAATGTAGGTATAAAATATATTCCAAGCAATACATATTTGATCGCGAAGAGCAGGCGTAAATTGACTATTCATGCTTGCCAACAAAAATGTTATTAGATCATAAATTAATATATAAATGACAAATATTAGCAAAAATTATAACAATACTTAAACTTTTTTTATTTTTATTAGTTTTTACTAGTGGTTCGCCCCGAACTAAGATCTCGCGAGCCTCCCATAAAAACATTAATGAAATTGTAATCTTTGACTATCAAAATCGTGCCACGAAATATTAACCAAACAACTTGACATACAGTTTCTTTCAAATTCCAGGTAACGGGAGTTCATATTAAGTGGTTACTCTTTTTTGGGGTACATAATGCAGTTATTCTGGATTTCAGACGTTTGCCTATACATATTTGTGTCACTAATGCTACACGAATACCAAATTTCAGCATTGTGGGGTCACTGGTGTACCCTGTGAATTTTGTCAGTTTTGTTTTTATCATGGCTAATAACTCATAAACTACAAGAATTAAACTAAAAATAAAAACAGGGTTGAAATAAACTAATGAAGACTATTCATTTGACGTTCCACTTGACCTTATAGTCTTATTTTAATTTTTTTTACCCCTCTTGAACCTCTATATCTCAACAACCCCCCAACATTTTTAGCTCATTGAGTCACACCAAAATTGTGCCATCACTACCTACCTATATACAAAATTTCACGATGATCGGATAAACGCTTCGAAAGTTATCCTCGGACAAACAAACATACATACAACGCCGATTTGCCCAAGTTGATTTGGAGATCTTGCTTCGCTCGATCTATTATTATTAATTTTTACTACCTTTTTATTCTGACGTTATAATTATTTAGATTTATAATGACTTTGTAGATTTTAATATTACATGCTTTGAAATGCAGAAATAAATTCATTCTATTATTTACTAGTGATCTCTTGGTAACATTACATAATATTTGAAGCAATAAATACATTTGATTTGAGTTAGTAAATTAACGTTAAATCAACATATATTTATTTATGTCAATTTGAATATGCATGTTGTGTTCATCTATAAATGAAATCTAATTGCAAGTCGTAAAGTCGTAAGTAATAATAGCCAAGTAAAAAAGCATGTAATTTTGTTGATATATAATATTATGTAATAAATTTAAAGAAAAGAAAGAGAAAATAAATTAAATTTTATTATTTTTATAATGTTATCCGAACAGTTACGGAACGTCGCTTTAATCGTAATCTGAATCATCTCATTACCTTCAACCCTACGTAACACAGCCCGGTAGTACAATTGGTAGTGCATTCTCGTAACAAGAGGAAGGTTGCGGGTTCAAGTCCCGTCTAGGCTTAAAATTGTTTGAAATGGTTTTAAAAACCTTGGAGTTTTCCGCAAGTGTTCGGATAACACTATAAATATGAAAATACTCTTCTGACCAAATTGGAGAACTTTTGGAGTATTTAAAACCAATGATATAATGTTTAACCAGCTGACCCGCCCGCGGCTTCGCACGCGTGGTTTTTCAATATAAACATTACCCTCTTTTGCTCAATCCTGGTCAATCTATCTATATACCAAATTTCATTCGGTCCAGCCGTTAAGTCGTGAAAAGGTAACAAACAGACAGAGAGACAGAGTTACTTTCAAATTTATAATGATGGATGAAGAATAAGAATGTGATGAGAGTGCATGAGCAATGATGTCAGGATCTTGGAAATCCATGATCTCTACCTACTCCTCTGGGAAACATACGGGATGTAGGTATGTAGCATACCAAAGCATTTCCTAATTTTATCGAAAAAGATTCAGTACTTAATAAATATCGTAATTGCGGGGGAAAATATAACTCTTTGTTTAAAATTAAAATTTTAATTACGTGTAGGTATAAAAGGATATCAGATTTTTTCCCCCCTTTTTAAGATCAATGCACCTCAACCATTATTATTAAAGGTGGTTTTCCACCGTCGCGCGGCGAGGCGAGGAAAGGATTATAGTGCATATTAATTTATATGATAAAATGTATATTATAAGAAGAGTAGTACCCCGGGGAAGAACTACCACCATACCTATTTCTGCCGCCAAGCAGTATTGCTGTGTTCCGGCTACGGAAACACAATTCTCGCCATGCTCGCATGGACTCGCGATGCCGATGGCTATTAATATCAATGGCGAGATTTTTACTTACAATAAAAGACTGATTTTAGATAATTATTATATATCAAAATGATTTAAATTGATTCCTTTATTTCTAGCCCCCAATCTAAGTGCAATATCGCGCGAGCTCGTGATGGCTCTTAGTATTTTTTGTTGGAAATGGGCCGTCAAGTCTTGTCTCACCTCGTCTCGCCGGTGGAAAAGCACCTTAACGACATGAAAAGACGTCGATTCAAAGCTTGCTCCTAACTTATCCGATAATCATGTTAATTTTAAATGATCTTGATGCTGTGTAGATTGCGTTATAAATTGCCGCTGGTATCTGGATCATTAACTAGTTCGGATACCTCCTGGTTAAGTATCGCTTAATGACTCACGCCCGTTTCCTGAAGGGGTAGGCAGAGACCACACTTACAGGCAAGACGTTTTTAGATTGACGTACAAATAACAAAATACAAAAAAAAAATTGAATACTATTTCTACTTGACAACAGCGTCACCTACCGGGTCGATTTTGATGATTTTTTTATGTGTTTAAGTGGGTCCCTGGATGGTTTAAATTTACATTAAATTTAAATCATCCAGGGACACACTTAAACACAAAAAAAAACATCGAAATCGCTCAAGCCGTTTTTGAGGTTTAGCAAGATTAACGAACTGCAATTGATTTATAAATATATAGATAGGTTTACCTATTTTAAATACTAATGAATTTAGCTAAACATGCTTAAATTTGATGTATTTCTATGATTTGACAATTCCATAAATCATATCTAAATAAGTTTAGCCATCGTTGTGAAAGTAGCCCTAAGCATTAAATTAATTTTAATTTAATTGATTCCGTGGTCGCTCGTGTTTTACAAACACTAAAACACGAGATTTCAAAACGTTTCAGAGTTTAATCCCAGCGAATGGCCCCCAACACCTTAGACAATAGGCCAGGAATGTACCAGCAAGTAATTTCTGAGTTTTGTACATAATTCATAGGATTTTATTTGACCGCAATGTCTAGGGCGGCGTAATTATGGTTTTGCCATTTACATAGAAGTCTAGCGAACTAGGACCGACTTTGAACTTGGCTCCATTCGAGATGGGCTGTGGTTACACCGCTTTGTAACAAATACAGATAAATTGCATACAAGTTTATGATAAAGATGCCAGCAACTTTTGATGTGAAACATCTATTGGCACGCCTTAGGGTTAAGACCGAAAGTAACTCTGTTTGTTTGTTACCTTTTCACGACTAAATGAAAAAGGAGGGTCAAGTTTTTATTGAAAAACCGCGTATGCGAAGCCGCGGGCGGTTCAGCTAGTCTTCACACTAATATTATAAATGCGAATGTTTGGATGTTTGTTTATTTATTAGTTTGTTACTCAATCACATCGTAAAGGCTGAACCGATTTTGATGAAATTTGGTATGTACAAAGATTATAGCCTGGATTAACACATAGGCCACTTTGAAGTAGCAAACCACGCGTGATAAACGCTTTTATTTCATAATAAATTCTTTCAATAACCGTCAATTTAGATGTTTCACATCTATCGGGCGTCCCGTGACGGCAACATTTTTTTTTAACAAACAGATGACTTCAAATAATATTTTATATGTCTTCTGATCTTTTATCTATAATTTTTTTGTTTGTTATTATTAAATTTTCTACAATTATATTATTTTAGACTAGCTGTTGCCCGCGACTTCGTACGCATTACACAACTAAATGTGTAGGTAACCTAGAAAAGCTAAACTCGCTGTTACAACTTGACTTGGCACTCCATTTTTATCCCATTGAAACTGATTTATGGGATAAAAGGTAGCCTATGTGGTAATCCAGGTTATAATTTACGTATATACCAAATTTCATCGGAATCGGTTCAGCCGTTATGACAAACAAACAAACAAATAATTAAACAAACATCCAAACTTTCACATTTATAATATTAGTGTGATACCTACTCTATCATACACAGGTTTATTCGGGATACAATCTAAAGGCAACTTGCGTAACGATGCCTAAACGTAATTAGAGACTAAATATATTTGAGTTGTCAAATCATACAAATACGTCAAATTTAATCATATTTAATCGCTAAATATGGCCTAAGTATATAGAGATAAATAATCATATAATGTTTCCATTTGATTTTGTTCTGTTTGTTTTGCCATAATTATATATACCTACTCAATAAAATGTATGCGGCTTTTTTTATTTTCTTGTTTGTGGTATCTAACTTTGTAAGACAAGTTATTACACGCGTGTTTTGACAATAAAAACATTACTCTCCTTCTGCGTAGTCAGGTAAAAAGTAGCCTATGTCTCAATCCCAGTCATAATCTATCTGTATACCACATTTCATCGAAATCAATGCAGCTGTTATGTCCTGAAAAAGTAAAAACAGAGTTACTTTCGAATTTATAATATAAGTGTGAATTAATAAAATAATTGAGGCCTTTACATAGATCTAACACATAAAAAAAATCGTTACTCTGGTAGCAATAGCCAAAAAGAAAATGCTGTTGTAAATTTTTAACCTTTATTTTTCTAATGTGCTACAAAACAGTGTCACACTCACCCCGCAGTGTGTACTTAGGCTGCACGCACACTAGCGCACAGTTACGTGAGCGGACATAATAAAGGCACACGCACACTAGCACCGCCGGGCCAACGTCCCTAACTCGGCACAGCGATAGTTATGTTTTATTTATACTTTCTTACCGCGGGATGGAGGGATATGGCTGTAAAATACTGGTTTTGAGGTTCGTTTAGAGTTGAATTTTAGAATTAGGAATCATCGTTTAGATGGAAAGGTGTTCGGTCTATGTACGTTCGTTCTTAGGCAGGTTGCCGACCATAACAAATTTTAAATTTTGTCAGCATCATCATATCAGCTGACGTCCACTGCTGAACATAGACCTCCCTGATAGATTTCCAAAAATACCGATCCTTTGCGGCCTGCCCCCAAAGGCTCCCAGCAACTTTTATCAGGTCGTTTTTCCACACACTGATTTTTCTTTTTGTTTTTGGCTCGACTTCTGTAGCTAGTTAGGTACTTAGGGCAATTTCAATGAAAAAATCAGCTACATTCAGCCGCATTGCGATTTCTGTAGAGCCAACATCACCTCTCATCTCAGTAACATCATACGTTGCTTTAACAGTCATTAAATAAATAAATAAATATTGCTGGACATTTCACACAGCGCTATCTAGCCCAAATTAAGCAGAGCTTGTACTATGGGAACCAGATAACTGATAGAATACTTATATACATTTTTTTTTTGTAAATACATACTTATAATATATAGAGAAACCACCAGACCCGGAACAAATATCTGTAGATCATGCAAACATTTGTTCCGCAGCGGGGATCGAACCCGCTACCTCCTGCGTCTCAGCCGGCTATTCGCCCACTGCACCACTGCAATCATTGGCTAATGGTTGGTTCCTATATCTGTCGGTAACCAGCTACGACTCGTTTCTCGTTGAAAACGTGTTAAAAGTTTGACACTTTTTCAAGGAGATATACGAGTCGTAGTCAATTACCGACGGATATAGGACCCGGCATAAGGCTTCATGTTCTATTAAACATTCTTCAATAGTAAGTCTCTATGTACGTGCGTAGGTACATGCTCAAAATTATTGCGTCCAATCGATCAAGCTCAAACGTATAACCCTATGAAACTAAAGACATTCGTTCGAAGTTGTACCGAAATGCTCACAAAACGTCGAGAACGATTATACTTGCTCATTGATCATGAACGTTCGTGTAGAGGCACTGTAAAACAAGAATATTAACAAAAACTACTACAAACCTTCTCACAATATAGGATTTTAATTTTTGATTGGGAGAAGTCATTGAAAACCGTGCTTTGTCTGTTACGTATCATAGAAAATATCTGTAAAATTTACCATCCAAATGTTACGCTATTGTTAGGTCGTAGTTTCGTCGAAGTTCTCGAAGTTTTCGAGTCACCTCTGTCGGTTAAAACTCCTGCATTTTATAATAATTAAAGTCAAAAAATAAATGAAAAGAAGCTCTCGAGTGGCGTACCAATCCTTTCTTATGCAAAAAGGTCGCCACAAAGACAAATCACCGAAAATTCCAACTGGAGAATACTTTCCATTTCTTCATAAAAAGCGCTACAAAAAAATCGTTTTCACTTGCTACCTTATTCTTATGCGGTCCCTGGCATTAGGAGCCGCGTCTGTGTCACGTCTCCCGAGGCCTGTGTGAGTGTGTGTGTGTGTGTGCGTGTGTGTGCGCAGGCGCAGGTAACCGGGATCGTCTGGTTAGGCCGCGTTCATGTTGCAGTTTGAAACGTATTAGAATATTTTCTAAGAGGAATCTTAGAGGATGCTATGTTAATATAAAAAAAAACAGTTTTGCAAGTGAGACATTGAAAAAGACTGACTAGAGCGCGAGTAAGGTTTGTATTGGTTTCTACAAAAAAATTATTGTATGAAAATTGGACTATTTCTTTACTGACAATCTAAAATAAATAAAAAAATGGCAATCCTTAACAAGATTATTGTATATTTATTGTTCCGTTATAAGATGATTGACGGTCAGTGCGAAAAAAACTACCACCTACAGGATCAAATAAAAATATCACATTTTTTCAAAGCGTCTAAACTTTATAAAATGAAACTTGGGATAATTCAGTAAACAACAATTTAAAACCAAAAATGTCGTCGAATTTCATTTAACTAATTACAGAAAAAAAAGAAAGGGGTGCGCGACCAGTGTGCTCACTGACGTAATTTCTCTCTTGACGGGCTCGGAGCCCCTGCCCCGGCGCAGTGGCGGGCAGACCTTCGCGCGTCCCGGACGGCCGCACCCTCGCCACATAACCACACTAACACTCATTACAACATTCTAATTGGCCGAAACATCCAACCAATCAATAGTGTTCTTTTTCAAATTTTAGGCACACTACACAGCACTGTTTAGTGTGCCACACACTACAATATTATAGTCGGCGGTGCACGTGTTACGTCGACCTACACGGAGGGAATACGTAAGTTTTTTTTTAATATTAATTCTTAAATTTACGCTTCAATTCCGAGTAGGAACAAATCCAGCCGGGGCTAGATTTTTGTAAATGACCTAATTTTTTCGAGAGTCTGGAAACACTAAAAAGTAGCCGGAAATATAACTAACTTTTTTTAAAGTACTAGTCTTTAGACAATAGAAGAAAAGATAGCAACAAGTAGGTAACTTTTAATACCTCCCAAGTCGTTCAAAGTCAAAGCTAATCATAAAACATGAAAGCTTAGCAGCATGTATTTGCAGATGAAGTCTTATCAATGAGAAATAAAAAACTGGTTTAGCATTTGCATTGTAAGCTCAATCTAGTAGCAGGTTTCTATTTCATGACATGTTAAAAAAGTTGTAAGTAGATCATAACTAAAACCACGTTGCATTTCAGGATTTATCTTTCTTGTTTCATCTACCTACTCACTTATCTTCTTTGTTTGATACTCTTTCTTTGTTTGAAACTCCTCTGTTTAAAGAGCATTTCAATGCCCTTTAAATACCTATGAGTTTTTTAGACACGTGAAAGATTAATTACATTGAATATGTACATAATTATGTATAGGATTTTTAGACATAACTTTCAGGTTTAGAAGAGGCTTTAACGAAGCATTGCCTGAAAAGTACAGAAATAAATTTGACGCGTAAAAACTTAGGCACGTGTTTAGGATGAAGTGTCAGTTTTTTTTAAGTTACGGTAGGTATGTTAATACCGTAGTTTACAACATTTTCAACCTAGTTGTTTCTAACCCCTCCTAAGACCTTCCTAAAGTAGATGATTGAAAATAGTATGATAATGGCATGTGTCACGAAATTTCCCGGCATTTCCAGTTCCAAAATGGCGTCGCCACGTCACAGTGACGCTCCTAACCTAGGCCAAGCGCGATCGGAAGCGCAGGTCAATACTCGCGGTCATGGCCGCGTACTTTCACGGGAATAGAACCGTACTTGTTTAGACTGGCCGGTGGAATTCTAACTACTTTCCACTTGGAATACGATGTGCATAGACCAAATGCGCTTTTAAAACAAAAAAGAAAATCTAGGCACCCGACACGCTGTTTAGTATTTAGTATTTATTTTCCACTTACATCTATTTTTACAGCCAAACCCTAATACAAGAATGTATTTAACTTAATTACCCAACTTATTCTACACCAATTACAATTTCAAATCTGTTATTTTTATGCGATCGTCAGCACGTCTCAAACAACACGTTTCGTGATAATTAGAAAATAAAAAGTCCGCCAGGACGTAACTGAAAGAGCAAATAGAAAAATAATAAAATACAAGAATGTGAATCAAAAATAGATCTATGTACTTACTAACCGTTATAAATGAATATAAATGACGACCTCCGTGGTGCAGTGGGCGAATAGCCGGCTGTAACGCAGGAGGTAGTGGGTTCGATTCCCGCCGCGGAACAGGTGTTCGCATGATCTACTCATATTTGCTTCGTGTCTGGTTGTTTTACTATATATTATAAGTACGTACATATTTACAAAAAAAATGTATACAGTGTGGAAATTAAACTCAGGCCCTGGAGGGAAACTACTTAAAATCCTTAAGCTAGCTCATTTTACTTAAAGGAGACATTCCTTTATTTTTAAAAAGAAACAAATCTGCATTAAAATATTTTTTTAAACTCGCTTGCTTCGCCCGGGACTCGAACCAACTAAAATTTAAAAAAATAAACACTCTTTATTTTATTATACTAATCGGTAGTATTAATATTCAGGATAAAGTTTCTCTAAAAAATATTTGGTTACTGTTCACTTTTAACAAGTAAAAGACACGTAACAATTCTGTTATCTCTCCAACACTCAAAGACTTCGTATGAAGTACACGCTTGCTTATTTATCGTTAAGTACCTTGTTGAAATCTTCGATAAGAAAATTGTTCAATGGTGGTAATACCTCTATGCACATTTCCTTCTTACATGATCCGAGGCGTTCAGTGGAGAAGTTTAAAAATGGAACGTTTGACTTTGTTTGCGAGGCGGGACAATAATTTTAAAATTCGAACGATTTTTATCAACAGATTTTATTTAAGTAGTGTTGCTTCCCTTACGTAATTAAATTATCTCATAATGGCGTATCAAGAACAATTCGATTTATTAGAAGCTTACTTTGTTTGCAACAAGAGCTACGATTTAGCTCTGCAGTGGTATCGCGAGAAGTATCCAGACAGAGAACTACCATCTAGAAAGGTTTTGTCTCGAATTGTGAATAATTTACTGACCGTTGGAAGTTTTAAAAAGAAGACTGGACGCCCACAGCAACAAAATTTGGACTATAGCGATGTTGAGTTAAACATTTTAACCTACTTCGAGTGTTACCCGAAAGCTTCAAGCAGGGAAGCTGCTCAAGAGATAGGCATCAACCATACTAGTATACTTAAAGTTCTGAAAAAATACAAATACAAATGTTATCGTGATGGGCGATTGGTGCAGAAACTACATCCCGGAGATAGTGAAAGGAGATTACAGTTTTGTGAAAATATTCGAACAGAAATAGCCCTCAACCCAAATTTCTTGGACTGTATTGTATGGTCTGACGAAACAAATTTTAGTAATAATGGAATGTATAACAGACATAACAATCATTATTGGTCTCGTCAAAATCCATTCCGTGTCCGTGAAACGAACAATCAGGTCAGATTTTCGTTTAATGTTTGGTGTGGAATCAAAAGTAACATGGTTGTTTTGTTGCACATTTACGAAGGACATCTGAATGCAGCAAAATACATTGAAATATTAGAGCTTTTAAAAAATCAATTAAACCTTCTGCCAGAAGAGGAACGAAATAATATCATTTTTCAACAAGATGGTGCACCTGCCCACAACAGCAGAATTGCCAGGGCATACCTTAATGAAAATTTCAATGCCTGGATAGGTACAAACGGTACGATTAGATGGCCTGCAAGAAGTCCAGACCTGACGCCCATGGACTTCTTTTTATGGGGTCATGTAAAAAATGTTGTTTATGAAACTTGCTATGAAACCGTTCAAGAGCTAAGGATTGCGGTAGAAAATGTTATCAGGGGCATACACCACAACACTTTGCTGAAGGCTACAAGAAATGAATTTCAACGGCGACTAATGTTGTGTAGCCGGAACGACGGGGCTCATTTCGAACAATTTATCAGTTAAATAATTTAAGTGTTACAAAATTGATAGTAAAATAAAGTTGATGTTAGATTTAACGATTATTTTTATTTTTAAGACCAAATGTTTGTTACAGAAACTTTATCCTGAATATTAATACTACCGATTAGTATAATAAAATAAAGAGTGTTTATTTTTTTAAATTTTAGTTGGTTCGAGTCCCGGGCGAAGCAAGCGAGTTTAAAAAAATATTTTAATGCAGATTTGTTTCTTTTTAAAAATAAAGGAATGTCTCCTTTAAGTAAAATGAGCTAGCTTAAGGATTTTAAGTAGTTTCCCTCCAGGGCCTGAGTTTAATTTCCACACTGTATAAGTATTCTACCAGTTATCTGGTTCCCATAGTACAAGCTCTGCTTAGTTTGGGGCTAGATAGCGCTGTATGAAATGTCCGGCAATATTTATTAATTTGGAAATGCAGTCAATCGAAGATGCACTTTTTTAAAGAATCTATAAAAACGAGTCAAAAAATTAAACGTCATTATGTAAATTAGATTTATTTAGTACCTCAATCATACCTAAATGTACTCGTAGTTACTAAATGATCTAAATAAATATGTCTGAAAGCAATGTAAAATTGTCGGTACGTAGAGTTATGTAGTGATGATGATGTGATGATATCAACAGTAAAAAATATGTGATATTAGAGATACTTTTATAAGGACATAATATAAGAGAACACGGGTTTTCTCATGAGTAAACCCGCGTTCTCTAATAGTGATGAGCAATAGTTAGGCCACCAGCAAGCGTTCTGCCGTATCTAACTCGATTCCGCTTAGCTACAACCGACGTAAGTGCTTTCGCACGATGCACCTGCATTAGTATCGCCGGATCACGATCTCGGTTTATGGTAGCCGATGATTTTTTATTTTACTTGTTTCAATAAAAGGTTAGTTACTTTTTTTATAGAGTCTGTTTCACGTAAAGTCCTTTGGCCTACGCGCTAGTGTTCAAGGATCGAAAACCATGAACCAATATTCAACTTCATTTTTAATTAATATCCGGTAATTTTATTTTACAAATGGCTGCGGGTTGTTTTGTAAAGCGATCTTTTCTGAACGTCTTTTATAATAATAATAATAGATGTTGCTGGAGATTTCACACAGCGCTATCTAGCCCCAAACTAAGCAGAGCTTGTACTATGGGAACCAAATAACTGATATAATACTTACATACTTTTTTTTTTGTAAATACATACTTATAATATATAGAAAAACATCCAGACCCGGAACAAATATCTGTAGATCATGCAAACATTTGTTCCGCGGCGGGAATCAAACCCGTTACCTCCAGCGTCTCAGCCAGCTATTCGCCCGCTGCGCCACGGAGGTCGACGTTATCGAAGAGCGTTTTCCTACAAACAGTTTTGCTCTGCAGAGGGAATCGAACCGGCGAACGAAACTACCGCATCTAAACCCACGCACCACGTTAAGAGGTCGTCTCTACACTTACATGGTACAATACATACAAAGAAATGTTATAATAGAGAAACATTTTCATTCAAAAAGCACGTCTCATTTCTATGAAATTCCTAACACTATTTACCGTAGTACTAAATACATAGAGTACATTGTTACCCTAGGTCACTGCCATGAGCGCACCGAACACAGCCGAGCACTTCCGAGGTTACCCGAACGTTTGTACGTTGTACGGACGCCGGTAAATTGATTCCAATTGATAAGTTTGTAGATTCAATAAAAATAAATGGGTTGAGAGCTTATAAACTTATAAAGTACTAGTGGTTCGCCCCGAACTGAGATCTCGCGAGTCTCGCATAAATCCAAAAAAAAAAAATTGTAATCATTGACTATCAAAATAGTGCCACGAAATACATAAACAACTAACTTGACCTACGGTTTCATTCAAATGACAGGTAACTGGAGTTCATGTTAATTATTTACACTTTTTTGAGATAGAAATTGCAGTTATTCTGAATTTAAGTCTTTTCCATATTTTGTTTCACTAAAGCTACACGCATACCAAATTTCAGCACTGTGAAGTCATTGTAGTAGCCTGTGAGTTTTGTCGAAGTTCCGTTTTTATTATAGCTAATAATTTAAAAACAACAAAGTTTAAACTAAAAATAAAAACGGAGTCGAAATGTACTCACAAAGACCTTTTAACAGAAGTGCCATTTGACCGGATAGTCCTATTTTGGTTTTTACCCCGTCTTGAACCCGAATACCTCAACAACCCCCTCACATTTTAGCTCATTTAGTCACAACAAAATTGTGCCATCACATTTCACGATGATCGGATAAATGCTTCGAAACAACTTCGAAAGTAATCCTCGGACAAACATACATTCATACAACGCCGATTTGCCCAAGTTGATTTGGAGATCTCGCTTCGCTAGATCACAAATACTAAAAAGTTAAAAATGTTTGTAATGTGTTTAATTTTTTCAGGATTAGTTTCTTCCCCCAGTGTTATTTGAAAACCAATACTCTAATGAAATCGACAAGTTCGATAATGCCTGACACTGCAACTTCTAATATAACGGAAAGGCAAATGCTGTCTAGACCATAATATCACCGAAACTTGACTGTCGTTAAAATTTTACCATATCTTATTGCGATAAAATTGCAGATCAAAACTGTATCTATAGTTTTACTAAATTTTGACAGATACACGATACATTTTAGAATATAAATAATCCTACGACTTCTGTATCCGCTTAACAACTCTTAGCCCAGCCTCATATGATTTGACAACTCTCTAAATTATATTTAACCACAAAATATGTTTCGGCATCGTTGCTGAAGCCGCCTTTAAAGTCTACATCCTTTATAACCGGTTGACTGGTTGTAACACCGGTCTGTCACATCTTTTCAGACTTATTATGGTAAGATGGTAAGTCTGAAAAACGTTAACCTAATCAATGACCTAACTAACCATAAGAGAACGAACGAAGCCTAAAGAAATAACTAGTTTACAAACCTTCCGCCCATTATTTAAATATTCAAATTCTTTCAGGCCAGACTAACAAAAAGCTTGGCGCAGGAAGGTTTCTAAGGGCGAAGGCCCATAAAATATAACAATTTGTCCCTCGGAGGGGAGCCCTACCTGAGGTCAATGCTGACCACCAGACAGGTTTTTGTTTAACTAGTGCTGTGACGATAAGCTGTTTAGTTTTATCGATTATCGATGATGTAATTGTAGAAACGTCTTTGAGGGCTTGCGATTGTACCCCAGACTAGTTGTGACTCATTCATGAATGAGTAGGAGTCAATTCAAAAGAGACATAAATTGTATTGTAATGTTACGGCCGTGTAGAATGCTTCATTCTTCACTTTGGCCTTTTCTATGCATGACATATGTTTGACATTGAACCCCGCACGCTTCAGTCCGCCCCACCCACCGATGCTCCAGCGGACACTCAGGGCGTTTTACACTTGGCTAAATTCAGTTCACTAAATGAAAAAGACTCTGAATTTAGACAAAACCCCCCTTTACTCTTGGCTAAATTCAGTGCACTAAATGAAAAGGACTCTGACAAGTATTGTAGTGTATTTACAAAAAACATAGTATTTAAGTATTCTATCAGTTATCTGGTTCCCATAGTACAAGCTTTGCTTAATATGGGGCTAGATGGCGCTGTGTGAAATGTCCCGGAATATTTAATTATATATTTTATTTAAGTGTAAAGATACTTAGCGAGTTAGACACTAAATATATAGTCAGAATCGACACTTCCACTTGGTCTGTCTGAACTAAGTCAAGTTACTGGTTTTACTGCAATGATTTCTATCGACAAGAGCACCACACTAGCGTGCACGTTGCTGTAGCCGGTTTGACATTTCACTGCCAAGGTCCCGACCGCCACCCCCGACTAACAAAATACTTTAACATTTAATTCAAAAGAAAATATAGTGCATATAAAATGTAGGGAAAATAATTTAAATTGATGGATGGAAATGTTTTCATAAAAAATCACATTTTCCAATACGTAGAATAATTAATTTAGCATGAAAATACGTTTTAGTGACGCCAAGTAAGTTATAAATAGAAACAAAAAAAACTTGTTTTATGCATTAAGCGAGTTGGGGTGATTTTTTTTACGTACGCACCCCATCCTTTGGGTTACCGTTGAATAGGTCTTCTAAAACCACTATAGGGTTTCCTCAACACCTGATACAAGGGTCCGTTTACGAAATATAAAGCTTCAAAGTTTCGTAGGTAATATCTTCTCGTGTGTGTCGTCCTCAGGCGTTCATGTTGTTTAGTATAGAAATATTGTATTTCCCCCTGTCAATTAGACAATACACTACAACCGTTGCATTTTTTAATCCATATTAGTTAACATCTGTATCCGCCACGTGTTAACAGTATTTTTTGTCTAAATTTCGTTACAAAGGCCGTGTTTATACGTTTTTTAGGAGTTGAAAACATCGGTCATAGTTTTAAGATGCGATAAAAGTAATGTTTAACCTCGAGATAACACTAGATAATCCTCAAGGCAAAGGTTTATTTAGTTCTTGCTATTATCACACGGGTGTAGCAATGGAAGGGAGGAAGGGGGAGGGTAGATTTGGGGGTTCAAACCTCCTGGCCACTCCGAAAATAAGTGTTCCTGTATTTCCTCTGTATGTCATGTCATGTCAAAGACAAGAAATTATAGTTTAACTAGCTTTCGCCAGCAACTTCGCACACGTTGTTTAACAATAAAATGTAGCCTATGTCTTAATCCAGATCATAAACTCTGTATATACCAAATTTCATCGACATCGGTTTAGCCGTTACGACATAAAAACGACAAAAAATAAATGAAAAAAATGAGTATGATTGTTTGGCGATAAGGCTAGCTTCGTTTAGGAGTTGACTAGAGACTTTATGCAATATCTCATGAGGTTTTTTATATTTTTACAATCCTATATCCATCAGCTTGTAAGCGTTTACTGCCTATAATAAATTACCATACAGGTTCATTCAACTAAAATTAGGCCTATGTGGCATCGCATTGCGCCCTGCATACACCGGCATCTCTTCAACCTAGAACACAGCAATGCGACCATTACCTAACGCCATAATTAACTAAAGTCTAATGTTACAATACGAGCATAATTAACTTTTAAAATATCCTACCTTATCAAAAGAACCCAACAATTTCGCGGTGCCAAAAGCTTCCCATAAATGTTTCTCCAAATAAAAGATCCAAAGGCGTTGATCCAAACAAACCGCAAGATAAACCTTACAAACAGAGTTGGATTTTGTAGTATAATTATACTATGTATTTGTACCAATATTTCATATTGTGTAGTATGTAGTATCGTAGAATAGAATAGAATATAAGAATGCATTATTGTACACCAGGAATAATAAAAAAAACAAATGAATGCTAATTATAGTACAATAGGCGGCCTTATCGCTGAAAGCGATTTCTTTCAGGCAACCTTTGCCATCGTATACTACGCGAAAATACCATAATTTTATCTTGAGGTCGACTGACTTGCATTATTATTTGTAGTGTAACCTCGTACGAGATTTTGACATAGCTACATTAGGGCATTTTTCTTACAATCACACTAATATTATAAATGCGAAAGTTTGGATGTTTGTTTGTTATCACGTCATAACGGCGGAACCGATAAAATTTGGTATATCGATAGACTATGCCCTGGATTGACACATGGGTTACTTTTTATTGACAAACCACGTGTGCGAAGCCGCGGCCGGATGCTAGTTACTCATACGTACAATGACCTTTTGTTTTTTTTAAGTTCATTTCTTATATAACGGAACGTAGTATAATTTTAGACAAGGTAGTATAATTTTAACTTCCATGTACAATTATCTTCGTAGGGTCTTAATCCAGCCCTGCTTACAAACGTCAAAAAAGGTCCTTTTTATCATAACATCTTTAGGTTACAACGCCCAGTCGGACAAAAAATACAAGATCAAAAAAAAAGTAGACCCAAAAAAATAAAGGTCAATTGATTTTTCAATAAAGGGATGAAGTGCGATCGAAAACCGGTATCTGATAGTGGTGTGAAAAGTATAGATGTGGTAATCGGTTCGCAGGATTATATCGATACATATGATTTTATATCGATTAAAATGTCGATAGCAGTGTAGTGGCATTGAGTAAACTAGTTTTTAGGGTTTCATCGCGGCGCAGTATTGATTAAGTACTTACTATTTTATTCAGGCCTACTTATTGAAACAAAGAAAAATGTTTATTTTGCCAACCACTAATAACAACACAACAAAAAATACAGTAAAATAATAAATAAAATACAAATAAATTAAGGAGCCACAAAAAGATTTGTATTTTTTTTTTGTATTGTTTTCATTTATTTCAGATAATTAATTAATCCAGAATATATTACAAACAAAAGAAATTAAACTAAAGTTATACTAAAAAAATTATAAAAGTAAATTAAAATAACAAATTAAGATTGAAATTGATAATTGAAACAATATTTTTTTCTAATATAAAATAAAAATAAAATTAGTCATCGGTGTATACGCTGGAGCAACACACTGGATCTTATAACAAACTCTCAAGCTCAAGTGATGTACAAAAATTGACAATGAATAAATTTAAAAAAACGTAATTAAACGAAATCATCATAAAATAGCCTACCATAACATATCGGATTATTTAGATGATAGAGAAGCTTGGGATTGAAATTGCTCCAACTCGTTCAAAAATGTTACAATTCAGACGTAATTTATTTTCTTTATTGTTATATATTCTAAAAGTATAATTAAAAATAAACAATCAGCCTTGTTTCTTGCCTTTATTTCCTGGCTTGGTCGCGAAGGAACAGGCAGTAAAATTGACGTTTCAAAGTGGTCCTTGTGATTTTATTGAATAAAAAGATTTTATTTTTGATTTTGACGAAATGTCTCCATAAAGGGGACACACAGCGCTCTGCCACAGTTTGTATGATGGTGTTGTGACCGCGTCCTGCTAATCAGAGATATTGTTTTCTTCCGAATGATGGCGTAAAAGCCACCAGTTCGATTCTATTCGTATCGGTTCTATTATTGCGTTAACCTTTTTCTTATAATCTGTAATGTAGTGTTAACTACATGTACTTAACTATTCTCATATTATAAATTCGAAAGTAACTCCTGTCTCTCTGTCTGTTAAGTTTACACGACTAAACGTCTGGACCGATTTCGATGAATTTTGGTATACAGAAAGATTATCACCGGCATTGAGAGTCTACTTTTTACCCAACTGCGCAGAAGGAAGATAATGTTTTTATTAACAAACCACGCGTCTGAAGTAGCAGGCGGAAGCTTGTTTTAAAATTGTTTATTTTTAAGTATAGATAAGGCAAACAATCTGATAAGTCTCTTTATGTGAAGTGGTACCATCGCCTATGACGCCTGAAGCACTCGTGGTTTTACAGACATGTTCCCTATCACTAAAAATCTTTTATACTCTTCTTTTGATGGTATCTATAAATACCAATTTTATGTCATCTCTACAATAAATAAGCATATTTGATGAACTTAAACCTTTAATTCGTTCGTGTATCTCCGGCACCGCTCGGGTAGCTTCGGCTTCCATTAGCGTCTGGATGTTAAATTATTGTGTACGGGACCATTTATCGCTTCACCACGCTCTATCCTTTCCTAATTGCGAGAAATAGAGATGTTTTCTCATGGCCTTTACACACGATTACTCTTAGAAAGTGGCTGAAACGTAAAATGCATCGAATTGCAAGTTCGTATAAAAGACTTACATAGGTACACTTAGCATAATCAAAGGGATAAATAAATTTAATTGCAGTTAAATACCTAAATGTCATCCTTATTCCAAAGAACTAGAAAGGTAGGTAAAGACGGTTGTTTTTTTTTATAACTGAAAATGGCATTTGTACACTATTTTAGAAAAAAACGAACATCTTTGTAGCATAAAGCGTAGTATTCTCGTTTGTTCACATAGAATCCATTCATCCATAGGTTTTTTTTTCAATATCATTGAAATTGGTCCAACCGTTTAGTCGTGAAAACATAACAAACAGAATTTGTAAACTAGTATGAATAATAATTGAAATAAATCATCAAGTTTCAGTTATTTTAAAACCGTGGATTACTAAGATTTAAAAATAATCGCAATAATTACGAGCCGGGTGGGATTTAAACCCATTTAATTTATATTTATTAGTTTAACCCATGGATAAATAGTTTAAATTATATTCAAGTTTAATTAAAAAGCTCGTAAATTGCTTAACATTTTGTATAATTGACAGTAAAGCATTTCCTAACGAACTCGGTAGTCTGTTATCTGAAATCTAGCGTTCATGAACCGTTCCCTGGGGGACAATGGTGGGAAATGTGGGAATGCGATGCTAAACCAATGTTATTATATCACGGTGAGCCTTTTATTTCATTTTTAAATCATTTGCGAGACGTTTCATTTACTATCGTGTTTAAGTTTCGATAAAAAGTGTTATTTTGAAGGGAACTATAGAAAAATATACCTATATTCTTATAAAACTAGCTTCCGCATGGTTACTCAATAAAAAGTTGCCTTTATCTCAATCAAGAGATAGATATTTCTCAATCCAGGTCATAATCTACCATACATTATCTATGACCTGGATAAGGGAAAGATAGAAAAAGGCAACTTTTTTATGACAAAGCACGCGGAAGCTAGTTTTCTATATTAATCTAATACACCAAATTCATTAAAAGCGGTCTCTTGAAAACGTAACCAACAAATAGAGAGATAGAGTTGCTTTCGAATTTATAATACCAGTGGTTCGGCCCGAACTGAGATCTCGCGAGTCTCGGACTAAAACAAAAAAATATTATTTGTAATCTTTGACTATCAACATATTGCCACAAAATAAATAACCAACCAACTTGACCTACAGTTTCATTCAAATTACAGGTAATGGGAGTTCATGTAATATGGTTATATTTTTTTGGGGTAAAAATTGCAGTTATTCTTGATTTCAGACTTTTGCCTATATTTGTGCCACTTAAGCTACACTCATACCAAATTACATCACTGTCAGGTCTCTGGTGGGCCCTGTAAATTTTGTCAAAGTTCCGTTTTTATTATGGCCAATAACTCAAAAACTATAAGGACTTTACTAAAATAAAAACGGAGTCTAAATATAGGTACTAATGAAGACCTTTCATTTGACTTCCCACTTGACCTAATAGTCTCATTTTCATTTTTTTTATCCCCCTTTAACCCCATACCTCAACAACCCCCTACATTTTTAGCTTATTTAGGCACACCAAAATTGTGCAATCACTACCTACCTATGTATCAAATTTCACGATGATCGGATCAACGCTTCGAAAGTTATCCTCGGACAAACAAACATACATACATACAACGCCGATTTGCTTTTACCAAGTTGATTTAGAGATCTCGCTTCGCTCGATCAACTAGTATGGAGATGGTGGAGCACGTGTTGCTTCACTGTACGGCCACAAGCGATGTCAGACTGAAGACGGATCTGATTATCGAATCCTGATCCGCTAACACCACAACATCATCCACGGGGATATTGAAAAGCTGCATCCATTAACCCAAAGTCCTCCCAAAGAAACTCCGTTACTTCAAGGAGCTAGGATGGCTGGGGTCTGGTTAGAATGGGGTACAATAGGTACACCTAGAACCTAGAATTAGAATTAGTAGGGATACTGTGTTTCTTTCGAAAACAGTACGTTACCTAGCGCTTTTCAATCCAAAGTTGTATTAAAAATAAAAAATATATGATAAAGTAGACCTAAAAGACAACCGTAGCCTACACGTAAAGGAGAGCCTACGCGTAATTGGCTTTTTTCAAGAACCTTTTTTTTTGTTTTGTACTACTGAAAGACGTACGAGTTTATACAATGTTTTTTTATAGCGTAGACGTTTGCTCCAAGTGCGTTGAACTATTCATTATGACCAATGACGCCTAGACTCATTGGAAGTCTACAGGCAGCATGGTTGTACGCTATTCTCATTTGAAAGTACGGTACTTAGTACTTTCCATGTGCTTTTGCAATGGGAATCTGGCGAGCTGCACTGAATCCTTAAACTAGTGTACTCGTAGTTCATCGAAGAAAATGTTCGGGAGGTTATATTCTAATAAATAAATACATATTGGTGGACATTTCACACAGCGCTATCTAGCCCCAAACTAAGCAGAGCTTGTTGGGAACCAGATATCTGATAGAATACTTATATACTTTTTTTTTGTATATACTATAATATATCCATGGCGCAGTGGGCGTATAGCCGGCTGAGACGCAGGAGGTAGCGGGTTCGATTCCCGCCACGGAACAAATGTTTGCATGATCTACAGATATTTGTTTCGTGCCTGGGTGTTTTTCGATATATTATAAGTATGTATTTACAAAAAAAAAGTATATAAGTATTCTATCAGTTATCTGGTTCCCATAGTACAAGCTCTGCTTAGTTTGGGGCTAGATAGCGCTGTGTGAAATGTCCAACAATATTTATTTATTTATTTATATAGAAAAACATTCAAACCCGGAACAAATATTTATGGATCATGCAAACATTTGTCCCGCGGCGGGAATCGAACCCGCTACCTCCTACGTCACAGCCGGCTAAACGCCCACTGCGCCACGGGGGTCGTCAAAAAATTCTGTAGCTGACTTTTTGTTCACCTGCTTGAGGCTAATATTTTTGCCATACATTGTTTTTACTATTAATAATAATAATGCTGGACATTTCACACAGCGCCATCTCGCCCCAAAAAAAGCAAAGCTTGTAGGTACTATGGGAACCAGACTCACTTACTTTATAGTATACATACAGAGAAACAAGCAGACCCGGAACAAATATTTGTAGATCATACAAAACGTTTGTTCCGCGGTGGGAATCTAACCAGCAACCTCCTGCGTCTCCGACGGCTATTGGCCCACTGCAACATGGAGATCATCAGGTATTATGACACCTACCTTTTGGGCAGTTTCCGCGAAATTCTCTTTCAAGTGATTAATTTCGACTTCCTCATGTAACTACGTTATAACACGGTTAATATGAACGAAAGGCGCTTATTTTTTTGTAATACAAATACATACAAATATATATACAAATACATTACAAATTATAATACTACCTACCCAGGGCCCGTAGCCAAGTTACATTCGCTTCGAATCGATTCGATTTCTACATAGGTTTGTTGTCGATATATCACGTGATATTACCATGGTATGTATCAAATCCCATACATTTTCGGACTTATCGACTAGCGTCATCGCTAATCGAATGTAATTAGGTTAAGCCATTAGGTCGTCCAAAATATTCCTTGATGCTAAAAAAAAGTAATAACCCACAATGTCTAATAGTCCAAATTCGATAATTTACGCCAGGTGGTCTGCGCAAGCGCATGAAACATTAAAGTCCAAGGCGTAGCCACCGTAACTGTCATATTATCACAAAAAGCTGCGCATGAGTGATGTGATGTCGCTGTAGAATGTCATCACATGATGTGATCGCATCAAGTCTCAGCATTTTGTTTTTATTTTGTTCGCAATATTGATACGCTATGAGGAATGTATTTGTGTCCATTTTAGTAAATATTAAGCCTGTAGTTTGGTTTCTTAGCAGTAGTTTAATCCCTGGTCCAAATTGGGTTTTATTATTTTGACGATTTTGTGTCTGATGTTCGAGTTTTTAGAATTTATTTCTGTTAGGGCTAGGCCCTAACGGGAATCATAGCTCCCAAACGGATTAACAGATTTGGCTGAACTTTTTTTAAAGGATGTTTGGTGGAAATAAGTAGATCAAGTCCAAATATTTAATTTTTTATAAGGTTTAGAATATAGGATTATAGAATCAAGAGTTTTACTAATTAAAAAATTGTTCGTTCGAAATACCCCTCTAATACAGAAACATATTAAACATTCGTAAAATATAGGTATGCAGTGGGTAACGAATACAAAGGAATATTAGTTTCAATTATGTGCCACAGGCCCCATAGAGTAATACAGGCGTCTTCAAGTTCTTACGTAAAACAACATAACATAATGAATAAGTTATTTCAAAATGGGTAGCGAGTAGCAACATTACCTCGCATTACACCGAAACGCCGACAAAAAGACACCAATATTTAATTTTGTCTCTTAGAATTCCTTCACTTGTCAAAAAGCAAATACCCTAAACAAAGACATTGAAAAAATAGAAGAAAACATAAGTTTGGAGCGAGAAGGAATACGAATGAGACGAATGCACAAATCATTATTATTCGACACGCGGTGAATAGACAGTTTAGGATTTAGACCCAAAGTAAAGGTTGCTATCTAGAGCAGGGGTCGGCAACCTTATGCTATAGCCGGGCCACATATGTTGCCAGAGTATCAGTGCGGGCCGCACTTATATTTATATGTTCGGGCATGTATTTTTAATATTTGAAATAAAACGCATATATATTCATACAATTATCTCTTTTTTAATTGAACTACTATACTAACATAAAAGTAAGAACTAGTGAGATTTTTGAGGCTGCATTTGACTTGCAAGTTTTTTAACGTCTGCTTTCATTTTAGTAGTAGACACGCGCAGTATCGCGTCTAAATGTTCATCCGTTAACCGCGAACAATTCTTATTTTTGCGGTAGTTGAGAATTGAAAAAGTCTGCTCACACAAATATGTACTACCAAACATAGTTATTATCTGCTGAGCAAACTTTTTCAATTCTTTGAAGTTTTCAGAACTCAAACCTCCGTAGAACTGTATCAAGTCAGTGCTTTCCTTAAATGCCGTTTTAAGTGTGCTATTACTTTGCAAATCTACTATGTTCATTTGCAAATTGCTTGGTATCTCACTAATATCAATTGCAAAAGGGTTTTGGAATATTTCCATGTTAAGGGAGCTCTTTTTAAAGTCGGTGAATCGATTTACAAACTCAGTTTGTAGTTGTGTTAACACGTCTCTCATTGTAATATTTTGCCACACAAAATTATCTCCAGCTTCTTCCACGGCTTTCTTGCAATTAGGAAAATGGTCAAGCTTTTTTTCATCAATATGCTTGATAAACAGTTTCAGTTTCATTTCAAATGACTTTACATCTGTATACATATCGCAAATCAATTTATTTTTTCCCTGCAAGCGTTTGTTGAGCTGATTCAGGTCCTTAGTCAAATCAGTCAAAAAACCAAGATCGATAATCCACTGTTTGTTAGTAAGCTCTTCTACTGGCTTTCCTTTCATCTCCATGAAGTTGCCAATTTCTTTCCTCAAATCAAAAAACCGTTCCAAAACGGCACCTCGACTGAGCCACCTCACTTCACAGTAGTAAACCACGTCACCATGTTCAGCTTCCAGATCTTCCAAAAACTTTTGGAACTGACGGTGTGTGAGCCCATTTCTTCTTATAAAATTAACAGTGGATGTTACAGTATCCATTATTTCTTTCCAGGATATAACTTTGGAGCACAATGCCTCTTGATGGACAATACAGTGAAAAATCAATGGCACAGTAGATCCAGAATCTTTCACTTTGCTGATGATTCTCCCAACAACACCTTTGTTTTGACCGCTCATGTTCTTGCCTCCATCGGTAGTGACACTTGTTAACTTTTCCCAGCTTAATTGCAATGAATCCAGAGCTTGTTCCACATGGTGAAATAAATCTTCTCCCGTAGTTGTACCTTTCAAACTGCACATTTTCACAAGCTCTTCGTAAACAGTAAAGTTTTCGTCAATGCCGCGTACAAATATGAGTAACTGTGCTGTATCCGACACGTCCGTACTTTCATCCATCGCTAAAGAGAAGCAGTCGAAAGACTACGCCTTATCCCTGAGTTGTTCACACAAATTAGCACCCAAGTCTTCAGTACGTCGGGTGCAAGTTCTTGCAGAGAGACTAAGACTTTCAAACATTTTTTTCTGCTCTGGGCATATTTCTTCTGCGATAGCTAAGACACACTCTTTTACTAATTCACTATCGGTAAACGGACGTCCACTTTTTGCAAGAATCTCTGCTACCCTGTAACTGGCCCGAACATTCGATTCGCTGTTGTCTGCCACAACCTTAAATATGTTTTGTTGATTTTGTAATGACGATTTCAAAGTGGAAATTTTCCTTTTCCGTATTTCTCCTTCAAGACAGTCAAATTTAGCTTTGTGCTCGGTGTCGTAATGTCGCTTCAGGTTATATTCCTTTACTACAGAAATACTCTTTTGACAAATCAAGCATAACGGTTTTCCTTTAAACTCGATAAAAAAGTATAATTCTGTCCATAATTCGTTAAAAACTCTTTTTTCTTCTTCTATCTTCCTTTTTCTTGAAGCCATGTTTATATAATTATTCTGTAACAATAATGAAAAAAATTAAATTCGTTGTAAAATTATATGTTCCAGTTAGCACCTACAAATTCAACTCCACATTCAAATAATAATTAAAACATGACACACTCGTAACTAACTTCATGTCATGTAACTACTATCCCCGTCCTTATAACATTTACCCATCAATCTGAAGGTTCACATTAACAAGCAGTAAATAAAATAAAACAAAATGCTCGCGAGTGCATACAACTTACCTCATACGTCGTGCGTGAGAAGCTATCAGCGAAGGGAAGAAAGGTGAAACGAAACGCGTAGCTAGCAACCAGATGAGACGTGAGTTTCCGGCGAATTTCCACAACCGAATGTGGCGAGAGCTGCGCGCGGCTGTGATTTTAACTAAAACCGGTCGCTTTGAATTTTTTCGCCGCCGCACACCTGCGTCTAATCAAAGACTGCCGCCCCGCCTATTGTCTCAAAGGAGCCGCCCGCCGCCGCACGTGCGGCGGATAAACGCAAAAGAAATTGCCAAGAATTGAATAAGTACAGCAAATATTTATTTTCGGTAGAAACAATACATAACATCACAGTCTTGATAAACAGTTCTTAAGAAATGAAATAGAGGTACATTTTTATCACCCCGCGTGGGAGCGAGCTTTCAAGAATACTCTCATGGCCCAGCAGCATGGCCGTATAAATTCTAGTGAATTTATATGGCCTTTTGCTTCGGTATTTTTTTCTTACGGACCTCAGGGTTGCGGGCCGCACCGAGATAGTCTACGGGCCGCATGCGGCCCGCGGGCCGCCGGTTGCCGACCCCTGATCTAGAGAATATAACAGAGGATAGTTATCACAGATTTGACAGATGTTCGATACGAAGATCTCAGAGCAAGGAGAAGAGTGTAGATAAATACTGTCAAAACTGACAGAACCAATAGACAGATGTGATGATGAGCTTACCTCGAAAATCAGTCCTAGAGCTGTTGCATCACCCCAGTTATCTTGTAAGGGCAAAATTCTAATCAGATAGGCATTAAGCCCGCTCGTTAATGAGAGCTAACATCGCCACTCAATCAAATAATTCGACAAAAAGTATAAAAGATCACATGAGAGCTTTAGAAAAAGCTGACACCCCTGGCGATCGAGCGACGCGCGCCGTTGCACTCCCTGCTCTCCCATTGGCTGGCTGCGCCCGACGTGGAACAGAGACAGGGTACTACAAACCAGCTGAAAGAGCGAGATGGGTGAATGCAGGCGGCGGATGCAAGGGTTCCCGATCGTTGACTTCTTTCAAGGCCACGGACAAGTTACTTTTTGTTGCATGTCATCGTAACGCCTGTAATTCTGAACTGAAATGACCTTCAGTACTTTCTTTTGAGGTCGTTTATTAAGAGCATCCAGACGCTTGAATAATCCCATTAAGAGCTTGTATTAATTGAGGCTGGCTGTACACGCACAAGTAACCCAGTCATGCAGGATTATTTTTAGACTGGTATAAATTACAACGGCACATTATTTTTTCTTAAAAATAACTTGACTAGGAGTAAAAAGCTTCTGTGACCAAGTCATGTCGTGGAATTTCGTGCTTTTGTTGTTTCATTAGCGGGGGAAGGCACCTGTTTAAACAGAGACTCATTTCGGATTTAACTATAGGTACTGTTGGAAGTTTTGAAAGCTCCCTCATTTAGAAATAAATATTATGACATTCCCTTATCAATACACCTATGAAAATCTAATGTATGTTCACAAAAATATTAATTTGTTTAAGAAAAATAGCGATAATCATAATTTTAATACTAGAAATAAAGATAAACTCGCTGTTGCCACTTGTAGACTCCATAAAGTTAGTAAATCGTTTAAAGGGCAAGGTGTACACTTTTATAACAAACTCCCAAGGGATGTACAAAAATTGACAATTAACAAATTTAAAAACGTAATTAAACAAAATCTTTATAAAAAAGCCTACTATAAAATATCGGGTTATTTAGATGATAGAGAAGCTTGGGATTGAAATTGCTCCAACTCGTTCAAAATGTTACAATTTAGACGTAATTTATTTTTTGTATTGTTATGTATTCTAAAAGGATCATTAAAAAACAACCAGCCTTGTTTCTTGCCTTTCTTTCCTGGCTTGGTCGCGAAGGAACAGACAGTAAAATTGACGTTTTAAAGTGATCCTTATGATTTTAATGAATAAAAATATTTGACTTTGACCAATAGATTAATATAGACATTTCCCTGCTGCAGAGTATGGGGAACATAATATAGCAGATCCAATAATTTTGAAGATTAACTGAAGAAAAATGAGAGCATAATTAGCTAAGCGAAAGAACTTAGTCAAACGACCTCCGCGGTACAGTGGGCAAATAGCCGGCTGAGACGCAGGAGGTAGCGGGTTCGATTCCCGCCGCGAAACCAATGTTTGTATGATCTACAGATATTTGTTGCGGATCTGGATGTTTTTCTATATATTTTAAGTATATATTTACAAAAAAAAAGAAAAAGTATTCTATCAGTTATCTGGTTCCCATAGTACAAGCTCTGCTTAGTTTGGGGCTAGATAGCGATGTGTTAAATGTCCAGCCATATTTATTATTATTATTATAAACAGCCATATTTACTTTTACCTACTGACGGAGAAGCTATGTATTTAGTAGGTAGGTACTAATTTACGGACTGTGTAGCGTTGCAGACGAGTTGCCGGCTGATACCCAAAAGCGTGGGTTCAATTCACCTTTTGCATAGTAGGCATATAATAAAGTAATAATGTATCTAATCTACTTATCTATCTCTTATTACCTATTTAAATGTCGTTATCGAGTATTCGTTTGGTCGATTCAGAGGACTTGAAAATTCCGTTATAAAAAACCTTTTAACAACGAACTAAATATGGATTTTAAAACTAGACATTTTGCCTTCACACCCTACCCCTAAATTGAGCACGATAAGGTTCCATTGACCTTATTCTTTATCATTACCACTGAAGTATACAGCGTTATCTAAGCCCACGGTGCGTTGCGTATACATTATCTATTTTTAAAACATGTTGGTATAGGTCAGGACTGCTTTAGACTAGTGGAAGCCGGATTTGAGTTACACTTTTATTTTCATCTATTTTGACGAGGCATACCTACTTCTGTCGTCAAGTAGCATCGCTGTTTTGGTTTGAAGGGTATGGAAATTACAGGCACATGAGGGTTTACACCGTATGCCTTAAGTTGATGGTCGCAGGGCAGGTACGTGACCAATGAGGCAATACTTTGTTATAGGCGATGGTTACTATTTAACAGTAGATGAGCCATATGGGCAATATGCTTGTTCCATCTCCAGGACGTGTTAAAAGAAAGAAAAGTAACGTGACTGAGGTTTTTACATCTATGGTCCGTCAGTGTCAGTTTTTTCACAAGGGCACATGGGGCACGCGCCCAGGACCCAGGGCTTGAAGATGAAAAAGAGTCAGTTTCTCCAAGTTCCCATTTTCCGTGATGTACCGGTAGTTGTGAAAGGTCACCTCGAGCTTCTAGGGGTTTCGCTCACGCCTACTCTCAACTTTAGCTCATACATCGAGTCTAAAGCTAAACCAGCTGCCATGAAGCTAGGCATCCTCAACAAGGTCAGGAGATACTTCACACCATTGCAGGACAGCTTCTTAGTCTTTACAAAGCACAAGTCCGGTCTGGTATGGAGTACTGCTGCCACCTTTGGGATGGTTCGGCCAAATACCAGCTCGCTACCATAGACTCGATAGAACGTAGGGCTTTTAGGTTTATAGGTGAGCAATATATGGCGGAGACTAAAACCCAAAGTCTCGAACACCGCCGTAAAGTTGCAAGCCTATCGATCTTTTACAGAATACATTTCAGGGAATGTGCCCAGGAACTTTACCATCTAATTCCGCCATGTCCTTTCCACCAAAGGACAAACAGGCGCACGGCTCAGTACCATCCGTACCTATTTGATATACCACCCATTCGCAGACACCGTTTTGGTTCTACGTTCTTGATGCGCACAGCTAAAGTGTGGAATACTTTGCCGTCATCTGTTTTTCCTAAAGAATACAATCCGGGCCTCTTTAAGTTAAGAGTGAATAGGTTTCTTCTAGATCTTCGTGCTTCATCTTAGACCACATCATCGCTTACCATCAGGTGAGATTGTGGTCAAACGAAGATCTATAAAGTTTAAATCCCGACGTCGAACCGAAAAAGAGGAGCTCAATTTTAAGTGTCATTTTAGTTAAAAAAAAATGTGAATTTAAATCGGAAACCCGATAAGATTATACATATTTTCTAAAGTGTGAACAAAATTTTACTACGCAGGTACCTAATAAAAAATAAATTGATCAATAGCGTGTCGAACCACGCACAGTGAAGGGATTACTTGTGCTGTGAGACCTTGTTTCTTATCAAATATATGATTCTTGGTTAGCAGGAACACAAAACCCATTTTTGTTTTTTTTTGGGTTTGATTTTTTTTTGATTGTGTTGACTTAGAAAATCGATTTTTTAGCTACAAGGGTCCTCAGTACCTATGTAAGTATTTGATATTAATTTCAACTTTATATCTCCACGCGTTCCTGAGAAAAAGGGTCTTGACAGAAAGACGGACAACAAAGTGATCCTATAATGGTTCCTTTTCTCCTTTTGCGGTACGGAATCCTAAAAATCACACAAATTAAAAGAAAAGGGGAAGAAGATGATTTTTGACGATGATATATGATTTATCCATTTTTGTTTTAGTAAGATCTCCGTGACTCGACGCCTGTGAAGCAAAGGGGGTTCGATTCCCACTGATGGACTAATTAATAAATAAAATAATATAAAAAAAATGTTCATTTAAAGCCATTAAGTGATACCTACCCATTACGAATAAATAAAATAAAAAAAAAATATTGCTGGACATTTCACACAGCGCTATCTAGCCCCAAACTAAACAGAGCTTGTACTATGGGAACCAGATAACTGATAAAATACTTATATACTGTTTTTTTGTAAATACATACTTATAATATATAGAAAAACACCCAGACACGGAACAAATATCTGTAGATCATGCAAACATTTGTTCCGCGACAGGAACCGAACCCGCTACCTTCTGCGTCTCAGCCGGCTATACGCCCACTGCGCCACGGAGGCAGTCAATAAAACTAATGTTTGCACGATCGGTATTTGTTCAGGCTCCAGGCGTCCTAATGTCAGCCAGGTCTTTTGTAGTCTTAGGGCGATTTGAGCAACGATGCTTAAACGTATTTAGTGGCTAAATATGATTTAGAGAGTTGTCAAATCGTACAAATACGTCAATTTTAAACATGTTTAGTCGCTAAAAACGTATAGTCATCGTTGTGCAAGACCTGGATTAACACGTAGGCTACTTTTTATTGACAAACCATGCGAAGCCGCGGGCGGAAGCTAGTATTATCTTAAAACAAAATAAGATCGTATGAGCTAGAGACTTAACAGTTCAACTCTATTGTTTAGACTACGACATCCAAAGAATGGAAAAGGTAAAAAAAAATGTTTTTTGTTAACGTATTATTAGCTAGTAGATAAGGGGCCGTCCATTAATTACGTGAGGTGTTCAGGGGGGGAGGGGGTCTAGCCGAATCTCACCCAATCTCACGTGGGGGAGGGGGGGTCTCGGCTAATATCACGTAATTTTTTTTATTTTATCACTGTAAATCTAGATTACGAGAAGCAATCTTGAAATAATGAAGACAATTGTGTTTTTTAAATAAATTTAACGCATTTACCCTATGCATACAAATTTTGAAAAATCTCACATGAGATAAAGGGTGGGGGGGGGGGGGGGGGGGGGGGTTGAAACACATCTTAATTAAGACTCACGTAGTTAATGGACGCCCCCTAAGCGTGCCATACAATATACATACATCTGCTATGAACTGTATTTTTTTAGTGCGCCTAAAGAAGAATAGAGAAACTGTATAGTTTCTCTACGATTAGGACTGTACCGTAAAACCTCTCAATAAAAATCCACAAGAAACCAATAATTAGCTACTGTTGTACACTTCTTCGAATGAATGTGGCTCAGCATTCAGCGCTCCCTAGGTGGAAGAAATCATTCAATCCCGTAATTATACCCTTTCAAACCCATCGCAATTATAATTTATCCCTTATTTTAAGAAGGATAAGGTCCATAAAAAACTCTGTACAAATCTAAAACTGTCCATAAAAAACCCGCCTTGCCAACACATTTTACCCTCTATCTCTAAGCAAATAAAGTCTAAAATTCGATACGAAAAAGTTGATAAAACGGCAGCGCCCACGCACATTAAAATGATGATTCACTGTGAATTGATTTCTGTCGTATGTGCACTAAGTTATCACTTACTTAAATTACTTAACGTTGTTAAATAACTTAACACCACTGAAAAAAATCAAATATGTACCGATACCTGTCAAGTTTTTAAACCCATTTATCTTCGAACTTAATTTAACGCTCATTCTGTAGCATACTTGATCGTCGGCTCTGAAATGTTTGAAACAGTCAGTCTTTAGGATGAGTGACGAACACTTCGCATGGTATATTGTGCTGTCAATCCCGCCTGTAACGGTCCAAGTCAGAGAGGCCTTCGGCAGGCCTATGGTCTCCTACACCTATTTCCATGGGTTGGCTACTGCTAAGATGGATTAACTTTGCTTTTCGTTTTTGCAGAAACTATAATAGACTAGCTTCTGCCAGCGGCTTGTTCCGCACGCGTTGTTTGTCAGCAAAAAGTAGCCTGTTTGAATCCAGGTCGTAATCTATCAACACACCAAACGCCCTTATGACGTGATTGAGTAACAAATAAATAAACATCTAAACTTTCACGACCTCCGTGGCGCAGTGGGCGAATAGCCGGCTGAGACGCAGGAGGTAGCAGGTTCGATTCCCGCCGTGGAACAAATGTTTGCATGATCTACAGATATTTGTTCCGAGTCTGGATGTTTTTCTATATATAAGTATGTATTTACAAAAAAAAATAATGTAAGTATTTTATCAGCGCAGTGGGCGAATAGCCGGCTGAGACGCAGGAGGTAGCAGGTTCGATTCCCGCCGTGGAACAAATGTTTGCATGATCTACAGATATTTGTTCCGAGTCTGGATTTTTTTCTATATATAAGTATGTATTTACAAAAAAAATTAAAAATTAAAAGTATTTTATCAGTTATCAGGTTCCCATAGTACAAGCTCTGCTTAGTTTGGGGCTAGATAGCGCTGTGTGAAATGTCCAGCAATATTTATTTATTTATTATAACTAGCTTCTGCCCGCGGCTTCGCATGCGTGGTTTGTCAATAAAAAGTAGCCTATATGTGTTAATCCAGGTCATAATCTATCAACACACCAAATTTCATCTAAATCGGTTTAGCCATTACGACGTGATTGAGTAACAAACATCATAACTTTCACATTTATAATATTAGTGTGATAATGAATTAAGATAGGTTTAGTTAAGAAGGATTAACTTACTTGAGAAAATGTGAATGCTCGTAGATATAATTATGAATTACTTACCTAACTCGTTGAGATAATTCTGAGCTGGTAGTAGAGTTTTGTCGACTGCGGTCGTTCAAAAACTTGCAGGGAGTCCCTACACTGCAGAGAATATTGACATCGAAATATATTATTAGATCTGTTACAGAACGGTTAAGATTTGAAAGTTATACTAGCGAGTCCACGGCTCTGCCCGACTGACTCGGATAAAAAACAGCCTTTGGGGTGTAAACTAATAAATAAAAATTGTTTAAATGACATACAGGTACACGTAGTTATCCCAGTTCACAAAATATCGATTTAAAATTCCACCCAAATCGATTCAGTCTTTCTAGTGTTATTGAGCAACAAACATACCTACAAACATCAAAACTTTTGCACTGAGACCGATATTAAAGGCTTTCCTAGATCATTTCTATCAACTAAGCCATTCCAGACTCCCCAAGTGATATGCCCGAAGCTACTTACATCATTAAATTCTCGTTTAAACGAGTTAAAGGCAAATGCTGACTCAATTCCATTATAAAAGACATCAAAAGGGCGGCAATACCCCACAATAAGCCCGCACAAACTTATTAAACACCTTGGTTATTACTTATTATTAAATTAGCAGTAGAACATCCCTATTCTCAATACCCAGTTGATTTACCAACTTGAGCTTAAAAACAAGGTTACGAGGGGTTAGATTCAAATACGCAACCGTTTCAAAATGGCGGCCAACTCAAGCGCAGCATTTTTATTCTATTTTTCATTTTTCAACGTTCGTGTTCGCAGTTGCTTTCAAGGGGTGAGAAAGAACACGCGTGTTTTAAAATGTATTTTTAAAATCTTTGTTGTGTTTAACTTCGGTTAAAGGGAATTTTGTTATCAGTGATAGTGTGTTCAGTCGTGTGTTGAGAGGAAGTGGGGAAAAAGGGGGAGATTGGGTTACTATGTGTTTGTGGATCGTAGGGGCAAGTTTACGAGTGAGTGCAGCCCTATCTAGTTTAGCGAGTGAGCTTTCGTTATGCTTTCGAGACAGTTTAAACTTTAAGGTTTCTGAAACAAGAGACTTATTAATGCTTTTAATTTGATGGGGCGATAAAAGTACAGTTTATTATAGTATCTAAAGTATCGAAAAAGATTCTTATAGGTTTTTGCAATGCAAAATATTCTTTCACACATTTTAAAGGGCATTAGAAAAAGTTGCCCGTCTACTTAAATCTTACGCGAATACACGAGTCTTGTGATGCGACTTATTTTTATACGCTTTAAAGCCGGTTTCTTATCTTTAAGTTAAACTACAAAAGGTTAACTGCATAATATGACACATAAAAGCTTTTCTGCTAAGCCTTACTATGCTCGTTTTATACACTTAAACATTATATTTTATTTACCTTGATATGTTATTCCAACTGTTTTGAATTTTAAGCACGGGCTTGCACAACAATCCCTTAACGGGTTTAGCGACTAAACATGTTTAAATCATATTTAGCCACTAGGTATTTAGGCGTAATTGAACGTCGCCCTAAATTTAGCATATAGACCGCAGAACAGTAAAGAAATTATGTTGTTCATTTACCACTGGTTGTTTCTTGGTCACAGTCTTTCAGATCAGTGACTAGGTAAAGGTATGACTAACAAGACCCTGTGCTTTATTGAAAAGAGATGAAAAAACCAGTGCATAACACAGTGCCTCTTTTCATGTACAAGTTTTTGGATTCGTGTTCATATTTACCTTTGTATTTTTCAGGGCTGCTTCAAATGCATCCAGAATCACTTCAATGATTCGTCCTCATGGATTCTAAAGGCGGGTGGATCTTATTTCTGAAACAACGCACAAAGACACAAAACGTATTTAAGTCTACTCGCATCTTTTAATCTATGTTCATCATCAACTTAAAACTAATTGGTAACAGATTAATCTTCTTGAAATCGATGACAGTATAGATCCACTTCTTACAGCACATTCTTGTAAAATCATTTATAAATATTGCATCAGTTATCTGGTTCCCATGCGACAAGCTTTGCTTAGCTCGGGGCTCGATAGCGCTGTGTGAAACTCCCCTGTATTTATTATATTATATTCATTACTAGCTGACCCGCACGCGTGGTTTGTCATTAAAAACATTACCCTTCTGCGCAGTCGGATAAAAAGTAGCCTGTGCCCCTATCCCGGTCATAATCTATTTATGTATCAAATTTCATCGAAATCGGTGAAGCCGTTTCGTTGTGAAAGCGTAACAAACAGACAGAGATAGTTACTTTCGACTTTATAATATTATATATGGACTATATGGATATTATAGTATGGATTGTGTAACGGAATATCAGACGGGATAGGATCAAAGATAGATTTAAATATAAAATGTAACGGTCAAAAGACCGAGATAGCTATATGTAAGTCCCTGTCTAGCCTTTCTAGAAATTCGATTCGATGTATAAAGTTGATTTGTGAAAATGTAGATTACGATCCCCGCACCATGGCTAGGGCGAGGACTAATTTTGTATAAGTATAAAACGATTTAAACGGAAACATTTTGATCATCAAGTACGCGATTTATACCGTGTAAACTTTTGTTGCCCACTTTTGCTACGTACCGAGCCTATCATTTGAAGCCTGGGTAGGAACTCTACATATAGAAACAAACAGTTCTTATAATGTGTAAAGGTGCACAGAAGGAGTGAAGATACTCTGTGTTTTGTAATTAAATAAACATAATTAGTTAATTTAACTTTACATGTACTTACCACGTTTTTGAAGTTTTATATGTTTCAAAGTTTCAACTGACGCTAATGTAATAAATGCGTTTCCCTAAAAACGAACTTTTAGCGTCGTTCTGGAAGAATGAAGCTCTGAAAAAAAGAAAGAAAGCTCTGAAGAAGCTTGATCAACAATTCGAGAAGAATGAAGAAGAAAGCTGTGAAATTAAGAAGTGCCTTCAAACGTACCTGGGCCTGGTAACTCCACCACCGTTGGCGGTTGTCGTTCGCCAACGGAGGCAGTGTTCCCGCTCCTAGTTGCGTGGCTCTACGATCAATATACGGAAAATCATCAACATTTTTTTTTATACTACTTGGATATGGAGCCCATTTCATCTATAAGGATTGTGTAACTGTAATTATAATAATAAAAGTAATTTGCGTGTTTTTCCTTATTTATACAGGGTGTGGTGTAATGAGTGGATAATAGGGTACCTGCGGGTAGGGGCCATTGTGGCGGTTCAGAAAAATATTTGTTATGCTCAGTAAAAGTGCCTCGGTTTTCGAGATATTCGACATTTTCGAAATTTAAGAAATATTTCACCCTTCGTCACTATTTTTGGCGCCAAGACTGCAAATGAATTTTTTTTTTCTATCTGTTTTTTGGATAGTATTCTTGGATAGATGTGCTATAGAATGGAAACTATTATTTTTATAACACAAGCACAGTTATGTTTTTAAAATAAGATTTCACTAAAATTTTACTTGCTTTCGTTTGTTTTCCTGGCCTTTACCCTTCTGTGGTGTAAAAAAAAATGTATGGTCACTTGAATGCCAAATTTTAAAAATATTAGCCTATTTCATCGAGATTCCGAAATGGTATATTACATATCATTGTCACAACTTGATTCAAAATTAATTCCTACCAAACTTATCAAGGTGTAATTTAAAGAAATATTTTTAACTATTATTAGCAATAATTGTCTACTGTTCGCAGAACTACTAGTAATTCTTGGAACAGATTGGTTCCCGGCCCAGCGGCAATCGACACTATGTCTATCTTGCTCTTTCATGCTATGAGTGAAAGAGAACTATCGTTTCGCGTAACGCATTTTTATGATTTTCGAGTCAGTGTGCTATCATACTACTCCCGTACAACAACGTGTTATCCTGTTTTGGATGATACTCGTCGATTTTGTGCAGTGATTTCGGACTTTGTTTTGCCTAGCGATTTGGACGTCTTAATTTTGTGAACCTAACGATTTTGTGCCGTGATTTCGGACTTGATTTGCTTTGTAACTTGGATTTTTTGGTATTGCATATTGATTGCAATGCCTCAGCTATACACTGCGTCTGAATATGCGCAAATGCATTTAATCTACGGCGAGTGTGGTGGTAACGCCAATCGAGCAGCAGCACTGTATCGGGAAAGATTTCCCAATGCACGCCATCCCGATTATCGTGTGTTTATTCGCGTACACAATGCTTACATGGAAGGTCGAATTCCTGGAAGTGCCATCGGTGGCACGAGTTCTGGGAGACCACAAGAACATAATGAAGAGGACGTACTTGATGAAATTGCTGCTGATCCGACCACATCTGTGCGCGTAATAGCCTCTAATACTGGCATGTCAGCAAGAACAGTGCACCGAATTTTAAAAAGAGAAAAATTACATCCTTTTCACTACCAGCGCGTGCAATGTTTGCAGCCAAGAGATTACCCTGCACGAGTTGCATTTTGCCAAACAATGCTGAGAAAAATGAACGCTGATCCCGATTTCTTCGATAAAATTTTGTGGAGCGACGAATCCACGTGCAAAAAAGATGGGTATTTTAATATGCACAATCTGCACAGTTGGCAGCGTACAAACCCTCATTTGGCCAGATAAGACAGGTCCCAGTACAAGTTCAAAATTAATTTATGGACTGGAATTCTAAATGGCAAAATCATCGGACCATTCGAATTGTCTGGAACATTGACTGCAGAAACGTATTTACATTTTTTACGGCACGAACTTCCACTTTTATTAGATGTTTCATTAGAAGATAGAAAAAGAATGTGGCTGCAGCACGATGGTTGCCCCGCTCATTACGCCCGAAATGTTCGACAATACCTCGATGAAACATATCGTCGACGATGGATCGGTCGTTTGGGGACAATTTTGTGGCCACCTCGTTCACCAGACCTCAACCCATTGGACTTTTTTTTTACTGGGGATGCCTTAAAGAAAAGGTTTATAAAGACCCAATCAATACAGTGGACCAGCTACGGGAGCGTGTGCGATTAGCTGCTCAGAAAATCACAGAGCAAAGAATTGCGAACAGGATTAAAAGATCTTTTATCAAAAGGTGCAGAGCATGCATCAGAGCACGTGGTGGCCTTTTCGAACACCTTTTGTAATAGTAAATTTAATAAATGAAATGCATTTAAAATTTATTGTTTCGTTTTATTTCATTACCGAATTTTAAACTAACGTTTTTAGGTGATTTTAAGTAATGAAGTAAATTTTAGTACTATTTGTAATTTTATAATAATTAGCTCTACCCATTTTAATAGGAATTACTTTTGAATCAACTTGTGGAAATACCATGTAATATACCATTTCGGAATCTCGATGAAATAGGCTAATTTTTTTAAAATTTGGCATTCAAGTGACCATACATTTTTTTTACACCACAGAAGGGTAAAGGTCAGGAAAACAAACGAAAGCAAGTAAAATTTTAGTGAAATCTTATTTTAAAAACATAACTGTGCTTGTGTTATAAAAGTAATAGTTTCCATTCGATAGCACATCTATCCAAGAATACTATCCAAAAAATAGATAGAAAAAAAATTTCATTTGCAGTCTTGGCGCCAAAAATAGTGACGAAGGGTGAAATATTTCTTAAATTTCGAAAATGTCGAATATCTCGAAAACCGAGGCACTTTTACTGAGCATAACAAATATTTTTCTGAACCGCCACAATGGCCCCTACCCGCAGGTACCCTATTATCCACTCATTACGCCACACCCTGTATATCCTTTTATTCTTAATTTTATCGTTCTTTATCGTACCTATTTTATTTCACTTTATTTCCTGAATTTTTTTTTATTATTTGCTTGACTTACCTAAATTTAGTATGACTTGCAATCACTTAAAACTAAGACTGCAACAAAAACAATCAAATTCATTAAAATATTTAATTAAATACTGAGAATAGAATGTCTAACTTATATTATTGCATTTTACCACTATTTGTGCATTTTCCATCAGGCAAGGGTACACTAAATGCACGTTGTACTGTGTACGTCTAATAGGAATATTACACAAGGCTATATCAACATAGCTATTTCTTTAGCCTAAAGCGCGTGACAAACCATGAAAATGCTAGTATATTTTACGTTAAGATATAATATCGCTCGCCAAACACCAATGGATCATGCATGGACGCATGGTAAGATAATATATATTTTTATGTTATAGAATCTAAAGATACGAAAGATATTGAAGAGGTTTGTTATAAACTTTCAATAGATTAAAAGTATTTCAGATATAAACATATATTGCCCGTGTGTTACCTTAAGATATAATAATATATATGTATATACTAGCTGACCCCGCGAACTTCGTACCGCCTTAGATGTTCTGTTGCTAAGTTGAGATAGGGGTTGGTGGTAGAAGTGTAAAAATTTAGGGTTGCATGTATTTTTGAATGCTGTATCATAAAAAAATAGAAATTAAAAATTTTGTCTAAAAAATAAAAAAATAAATTTAGGGGTGGACTACCCCTAACATTTAGGGGGATGAAAAATAGATGTTGGCCGATTCTCATAGATACCGGATAAGCACAACAAATTTCATCAAAATCAGTCAAGCCGTTTCGGAGGAGTATGGCAACGAAAACTGTGACACGAGAATTTTATATATGAGATTAAAACTTAAGATATCGTAACATAAAATATTATAGCATCTTTGTCGTGTGTGACGCGCTTAAACATGCCAATAAAAATCTTTAGCTCATTTGTTTACTACATTAGTTGGAATTTTTCCGTTTTGGTCTTTGACAATTTCTAAGTTTTGTAGTCCTAGGTTTGATTTTTAGTTTATAAGTAGTTACTAAAAATGTCTTAGAAGTACTTAATTTACTTGGGAAATGTCTGGCAATCCGTTATACGATGCAAATTTGAGAGCTATTTGACATAACCTCGCTTGCCTTAAACATTTATTTTCAGATCATTTACATACATTTTGGAATGGAATGGATAAATATGGGAATATCAGTGTACATAGATTTAGCAGATAAAACTAAAAACAATTTATTATATACATTATTTTAATTGACATATCGATATAATAAAATAAACATAATATAAATTCTACGAACGAAAGCACCAACTAAATGTTCTAAGCGAGAGATCACACTTCTACGAATGCCCTAGAAATAATATGCTGAAATATAGGGTGTCCTAACAAGAACTTTAATTTAAAATTCACAAGAATTAGAAATAAATATATATTAGGGTCACTATATTAATTCCTATGATGGCCATCATCGGATCTCTTACTCAGTGTACAGACCTGTCCCAAGGGATTAGTCAGAGGCATGTCCAAACATTACGTTTAATACATGCCCAATTTTTGCATTTAAAGAATAACCAACAGTTTTTTTAAACACTTAACTATATTTTTTATTTTATTTAAGTTCTTGTTAAGACACTAACATTTTATTAATCACTTACTTAAATAATACTCTTTCGACGACAACATACGATATCGTATTTATTTCATAATCTTAGCAAAATACCGTAATAATATTAAATTAATTAAAGACACCCATATACACCGTTTACCTAATTTTTATATAATTTGGCGGTCATCTAAGTTTCAGAGTGATATTGAGACAGTTATCGAACACTAAGGCCCGTATTTAGAACATTGCATGAGCTTAAATCGAGACTCAAGTAAAGATTTTTTGACAACTTAGTTAAAAAACTCTAATATCTATAATTTGTCTCGATTCAGTTTTTATTACTTTCTTACTCTTTTGGACGTTGTATTACGTTTATGAAGTACTTATCAGCGAGGGCTAACGGATGCCTGTGTTGCAATAAAACGCCCGAGTGAGACAGAGTACACGTCTTACTCGCACTATTCGGGGCGAAGACAAATCAAACATCATCAAAATCGGTCCAGCCGTTCTTGAATTATAAATGTTGTAACTAACCTGACTTTATTTTATATGTATAGATATAAGATTAGTAGTGAATAGTAATAATTACAAACAAAATGAATAACATGTCTGATAAATAAATGAATAGAATTGGAATATTTGCAGACTATGTTAATATTTATAATTTTATTCCTTACCTAATATTCTGTCGATACCTGAATAACGGACAAATCTGTGGTACACTAATAATGTTTTTTTATTTATTCAAATTTTTATTGATTTGACCCACTTGCGTCTCGCCAGCTACTCTTTAGGAAGTACCAATCAGAAAAAGGCTAGTATGAACAAACGCATTCTATAGCCATCTCAATACCACTCTTAGAAAAAAATTCTTAAAACTAGTATCGAAACATCAAACACACCGATCTAACCATCGAAAATGCATAAATGGAACCTTATACCATGTGGTTAGTGTTTTTTTGGTAAACCGCTGCAAATTTGACGTACTTAAAGCATACTTATTGTATGCGTTTAAATATAAATTGAAAACCAAACATCCAATGGTGGAATTCATACAGGGTGTCTCAACAACTTGATATTAGTAATTCAATGAATACAGATCCGTTATGGACGGTAATTGTTAGATGGTCTTGCGAGTTGTGGAACGACGAGCAGTCCTCTCCCCAGCTGTGGGTATATATGGACTGAGTAGATAGATAAACGTTTAGTCAGGTTCTTTCATTGTAAATATCTTAAAATTGGCGCTAAGACCGTCAATTGTCGGTCTTAGTAGTGAATTGATTTGTTTTATAGAGTGACTCCCGCGTTGCCTACTTTTTACCTTTTTACCTTAAGAATATTTCCTAACTCGAGTTTTCGCTGTGACACCCTATATTAAACTCAGGTATTTATATAAATTATTTTATTGACTAACAGTGCTACACATATCACTCAAGTGTTAAAAGAAATAATTAACTTAATAGTTAAAAGTAAACCGCCGTAAGTACGTTTTAAACGTTTATCTAAAACCTTTAGTGATGTTTATTATTTAATATTATTTACAGTAATTTTCAATAATTTGGACATTTTACTAATAAATCTGATACTAGGTAAAAAATCAAGGGTTTAAAAATACCGGTAAAAGTTGGGGCTTTTATTAACTTTTTATGATTTATGTCTTCTTGTCTGGCAGCAGAATGCCAGACCCTCTGTGAGTCTAAATCAATAGTTATGATGAGGCATACTTATAGCCTAACTGTCCGATTGGCTGATATTTAGAAAAGCTATTAAATAACTTTAAATAAGGTTACTGGCCACATCATAGCATGATTTTATAACATCAACTCTTAAGCGAGCCACAATGAAATTGCTATGATATTAAATGATAAAATAAAGTATCGCTCGCCATGCAATCCAATAGACCACCACACACGGCGAAGATAATATATATATTCATCTTACATTGGATTGTTTGGCGAGCGATCTTCATCATGTGTGACGTGATTTATAATCTCCATTAAAAAAGAAAATAGATAAAACAAAATGGCTTCGAATTTAAAATTAATAACAGCGTCATCTGTTCCCAACCATCAGAACTAGCTCGTACTAGTACAGAATTTATTTGTAAAACATCCAAATTACCCGTCACAATAAGTTATCAGCTGGCAGTATCAATAAACTAACTTAACTGGGTTACAACGTACGTATTACGTTTTCCGGTTACATTCGCTAAAGGATTAATAAATTATTTTGTTATTTTATCACAGTAGGATCTGTGAGGTTTTCGTGTGAAGCCCGCTGCAGACCATGCTAGTAACTGGGACCAGTTCACTGGTACTAAGATCAAAATAGACTATGACACACAATTTTATTACAAGATTTGATGGCGACTCAAGCCTATGTCCCACCTGATGTGAAGCGGTTACTATCGTCTATAACAGTTGCATTATATCACAAGTAACGTCCAACTATGACTTGGCCTACATGGCATTGCATTGCACCCGTCACATTAAGCCATACAGACAGATGAACAATTGTGACACAAAAGTCTGACACTGTCTGCTCGGAGAACTGACCACGCACTGGAAAGCGCATCGTAGGACAGCATCCGATAGAATGCGACAGAGCGACAACTCTTGTGTGTCGAAGAAACGTTAGCCAATGACACAACTGGTAAGGTGAAAGGATCCAGCGTAAGACACAGGCTACTAGCGTTTGATGCCAGTCTTCAATCGGCGATTAGTGTCAATGAAAAGGCGTAAATTGTCGATTTAAAAGATTTCATTGAATAAAAAAGAATTGAATTTGAGTGGCACCGTGGTACTTGCGCCAGTTACTATCACCGTCTGCAAAGGGCTTTACTGAGATTAGAATACGTCGAGACAATAAAACTTAAATGATATAAAAATAATTATTATAGCTGTGCCTATAAATACGGTAACAACATTAAATATTAATATTCCAGTAACTGGTAGTGAAGTATAATAAAATTTATGAATATTTTATTCTTATTTTTAATGTTCTTATAAACCCATGTTAGTTATAAATGGTTCTGAATATGTACATAAAGCTGGCCATACACAATAACTCCATTTACATAACTCCGCGTGGCTTGGAGTGCGACGGAATGATATTTATAAATCGAGCACACACACAAATTGGATTTATTGGATTATGGAATGTTTGGGTATCCAAATATTCTTATCAATCCACCCAACCCACGTGAGATTACGCACACACGGACGGTTTTTGGAGTTTATTGGAGTGTTGGCGTGGAATGCTGTGGAGTGGAGTCCTTGCGTATGGCCAGTTTTATGAAGAGTTATTGTTCTTGCTTATGAGTTTATGCAATGTCTTTTAAGACAAATAATTGCATGAATCTATCATAATTTATTTAAAAAAAAAAGATTATTTAGTAGATATCTGGTCTCCAAATTACAAAGCCTTGCTTAGTTTGAGGCTAGAAAGCGAGGTGTGATTTTTTTAAATTCTAAATTATGTGATTGAATAGATTTTAATTTAAGACACTTAGTAAATATAAGATGTTTCGCAGAAAAATCAGTTATTCAGCTGTTCATAGGTTTATAAAATCAATATTAATAAGGTAAAAATGAGCCAGTTCCACCTGTCTTTACCAGGCCATCCCCAATAGTAGGGGAATTTATTAAAACAGTAAAAGAGCATCCCTACTAGAAGGGAACCTGGTATGAAAACCAATGGGGATACTCTGGTAGGGTCAAGTGGAACAGGGGATTAAATGTCTTGCAATATCACGCTCTACATACAAAGGGCATAATGTATGATTTATTGGTCATATAACAATTATTATTATTAGATATAATTCTCAAATGAAAACCTCTTAGATAATGCTTACAATAATTTTTTTTTATTATCCATCTTTTTGCACTTGAAATACCTGGAGATTACTTGGAGTCATAATTCCGTCTATGATTGAAAATACCACAAAACAACTGTATTCGTTAAAGACAAAACCTTTTTATAAGGTTACACAACTGCCTTCAACAACTGCATTACCTCACAGATTAGGGGTCGTCCTTTAATCACGTGAGGATCGAACAGGTGTGGGGGGGGGGGGGGAAGAGCAGATAATAATATCACGTGTATATTTTCCGTGCGACTACGAGAAATCCTGAGCGAGCGAATTTATGTCTAAAAGGCAACATAACAACATTATTTAGCGTTCAGCAGACTGTCCTCCCATTCGCGACCTTGTGCGGTTTTCAGAATCTCAATTTATAAACAATTTATGAACAGATTCACCGATATTTTATTTTTAAATAAATAAATACACGTGATGTTTGGTGCCGGGGGCTGGGGTAACAACAAGAAGGGTGAGGGGATAAAAAAGTGGCCGAAAAAACGTCACGTGATTAAAGGACGATCTTTTAGATCCTAAGACTTGGCCTACATGGCATTGCGGGCGACACCCTGTAAGGGGCCACGTCATGTACACGTCATGACAGTCGCAGCGACGGTCGTAATCGAAATCGGTTGGTCGTAAAGTGGACATGTACATGTAATCGAACTGTCGCGTTGCGACCGTTAGAGTACAGTCTGTGCGACCGTCGCAACGTGTATGACCACTCTGAGACATAAAGGTGACAAGTCTCATGTGCCTGTAATTTAATCTTAAAGTATTCAAGTGCAAATTATTAAATTAACAATACATTAAATGGGAATTGGAAGGGTAGAGGTCTAAGATATAAAATCAAAAATCTAGACGCAAAAATAACGATAAATATGGATCCTTTTGTTCTGCCGAGTAAGATATAATAAATGTCTTGATAACTGGTAGAAAAATATCGATCTTATTGTTCTGCCGAGTAAGAGATAATAAATATCTTGTTCACTGGCAGAAAAATATAGATCCTTTTGTTCTGCCGAGTAAGATATAATAAATGTCTTGATGACTGGTAGAGAAATATCGATCTTATTGTTCTGCCGAGTAAGAGATAATAAATATCTTGTTTACTAGCAGAAAAATATAGATCCTTTTGTTCTGCCGAGTAAGATATAATTAATGTCTTGCTGACTACCAGAGAAACATGGATCTTGTTGTTCTACCGAGAAAGAGATAATAAATGTTTTATTGACTAGCAGAGAAATATATCTTACTAGCTGTGCCCGCGACTTCATCCGCGTGGAATAGTGTCTTTGGGTAGCATTTTTAATTATTTTACAAATAAGACACATACGTATAAATACGTTAATGAGCTATTTGCAGTGTTTCACTGCAAAGAGCTTATTATATTACATAATGTATAAAGTATTTATATGAGTTTATTTAAGTACATTTTTATAAACTACGTTTTTTGTTTTGACAGTTTGCCAAAACATAAAGATTTTGCGGATTTGATACACGTGAGCATGCCACATAGGAATTTTGCCCATGGGATTTTTTTTTTCTAAATGAACTCCTGTAACTTTATGCGTCTGTCCTTGAGCTTTAATAATTGTTATTGCAAATGCAATCAATTTGCAGTGAATAATAATGAATTTGCAGCGGAAAAAATCAGTATTCGTGTGGCACAGTCGTCTGCCCTCACGTGTCTGCCCGTTCGGGTAAGCACACTTAGGCATATTTCCCCACCTACACCGCGCCGTACCACCTTGCTTCCCCCCCCCCCCCCCCTCCAGAATAGATCTAATATTTTGTCTCTTGTTGCTAACTTATAAAACATTCACATAAACCTTACATATTTCCATACAAAGTTATTCCCTATTCCCTAATGTTATTTTACACCCTTGAGGGTAAAACTTTTACAAACTTTGAATGTCATATTTATTTATATCGAATCAATCGCCTAAAAATTAGTTTCAAGCTTCTAGCTCTAAAAATGACGATACTTCCATACAACTTTTCATCCCCCCCCTTTCAATCCCTTACAACACTGTTTTCGCATTAAAAAGTTATCTATGTCCTTTCTCAGGCTCTAGATTATCTGTGTATTCATTTTCATTCCAAATTTCATTTAAATCGGTTCAGTAGTTTTGGCGTGAAAGCGCGACAGACAGACAGGCAGACAGACAAAGTTACTTTCGCATTTATAATATTAGTAAAAATTGATCTGCCCTGTAAGAGAAGTTTTGTTGACTTGCAGAGAAATATATATCCTATTGTTCTGCCGAGTAAGAGATGATAAATGTGTTGCTGACCGACAGATAAATATGGATCTTATTGTTCAGCCGGGTAAAACAATTATTGTCTGTTTAGCGATATCTAGCGCTACTAAACAATTTCTAACACCAACATTTTAGCGATAAACATTCTAAGGTTGCGTACTTTTGGGTACAGTTTGCTAAAAACACTGCTAAAATGCACCTTATGGTGTTGTATTTAAGATTCGATAATTTTGGTTATTCTTGTTATTTTATAAACTTTAAAGGCGGACTATATCAACAACTGGTAAACTTTCATATAAAGAGCTTAAATAATTATGAATTTAACATTTAAGGTTTTTTTTTCTACAAAAAAACTTAATTTTTATTATAAATACGGGATCGACAATCTCTGCTGCGACCCGCAGTGCGAGGCGAAACGCAGTGCGGAGCGGTTTCCACTCACCCTGATGAAGGTTCACGGTTCCGTAACATTGTCGGTAAAACGGTGCATGACAACTCCCGTATTTTTCATGATAATTAAAGTTTTTTATGGCGGGTTCCTACATCCGTCGGTAACCAGCTACGGCTCGTTTCTTGTGTCAAACTTTTGACACGTTTTCAAGGAGATACGAGTCGTAGTCGGTTACCGACGGATATAGGAACCCGCCATTAGTAAAATTGTTAAATGATTTAAATTGAATAGAACTTTCCTTCCAATACCCATTTAATTGTATGTACCGTACATTACCGTATACTCAGAGCTCATTGCGCGCTTCTGCTTCGCGCTGCGCCTTCTCCAACGTAGGTTTAATGGTTTCCAGCAGTTTAGCCAGCGCTTGCTCAGTCTGCAACAAACGTTAGATAAACCATTATTATCATCATCATCCACAGTCTGACTTCACCCATTGTTGGGAATAGGCCTCCGCAAGTATGTGCCGTCCACCACGATCCTCGCTAGTCTCTCCCACTGACGGCCTTTCCGATGTCGTCCACCCATCTCACTGTCGGGCGTCCTACCCTTCTATACCCGCTCCTCGGCCACCATTCAGTCGCTGCCCTGCTTCATCTGTCATCACCACGTCTAGCCAAGTGCCCAAGACCATTTGAGTTCCATTACTCGAATCGCAACATCATGAACCTTATTATGAACCATATATGTATACACCAAATATCACATATATACCAAACCATAATATACCATATATATTAGATATATATTATTATGAAACATTATTATATCATCATATAATACTTTGAAGCAATAGAGCGTGCCATGTTAGGCATCTCGCTGTCCATTTATCCAACATTGAAATACGATGCAGAACCAAAGTCGTGTAAGTGGGTAGAAGGATCAACCAGCTGAAGTGGAGATGGGCTGGACACTTGGCAAGAAGGAAAGACGAAAGATGAACGAGGGCAGCAACCGAGTGGTGGCCGTGAGAAGGGCGCAAACCAGTTGGCAGACCACCAGCCAGATGGTCTGACGACATCGCGCGAGTTGCGGGAAAGCAATGGATGCGCTCGGCACAGGACCGGAGAGAGTGCCGTGATAACGAGGAGACCTATACCTAGCAGTGAGTGGATGGTGCCTGAGATGATGATGTTGATAATACATTTATTCATTTTTTTCCAACTTTACTAAATAATATAAGATTAACTAGTACAATACCAGTGTGAATGAAATCCTATAATGAACAATCATGATTTATGACGTTAATTAAGCTAAAACGCTTCTAAAAACTTACAAAAATATTTTTTAATAATTCAATAATAGCTCACTAAACCATGTATGACCTGAACTTATACTATATAGTTAGTACTACAGAATACAATATTATAACATAAACAACAAATATTATTTAAACTGTCACGCAGTACTAACTGACAGACATAGTACTAACTAGCAATTCATTCAAATTATTAGATATAAAAAATATAAAATACTAGCCAACTCGCCCCGGCTTCGCACAGATTTTTATCAAAACAAAATTATAACCTAGAACACTCAGAGATAATGTAGCTTCCTATTAGTGAAGGAATTAACAGAATCTGATCCGGAAATTACCGCTTTCATCCAAACATACAAACTCACAAATTTTACCTCGTTATAATATTTTAGTTACGGTAAGTATAGATTAGTAGTAGCGTGCGTGGTGGTCTAGTGGGATGTACCACGATTTCCAATTCGGAGGTTGCGGGTTCGAATCCCATGCACAAAATGGATTTTCCACTCGTACATTTTATGTGCGCATTAATACGCTCAAAACGGCGAAGGAAACCATCGTGAAACCGACAGGTCCTAGAACCTAAAAATCGAAGTAAGCAAATAAAAGACTTTAGTTATAATTTTGGCCAGGCTTCGCAAGGATTTTTTTGATGAATCTCATAAGCGTTAGTCATCCAAATTTTTTTAATAAATATAATATATATGTACAATTGTACACATAAACATAGTATGCATACATACTACGTGTTTTGTTATGTAAGGCATTAAATGAAGATACGGGTAGAGCTAATGGCTAGTATTGTTGTCAAAGGTTTTTTAAGTTCATTACCATATCCTAAATTATCAATGAAACAGCCTGTATAAAATAGGTAAACAAATCATATTAATTCGTCATGTAAGTAGGTATCTGTTAAACTGACTAAGCGGCATCGTCGCAAAAGCGCCGTAGATTTACGTTAAAAATTGTTTATTGGAAATGTATCGATTACTGGTTAAATATTCAAGCTACCGGTATTAAACCCACCTCTAAAATCAGTTAATACGATTCCGGATGTGTTTTAAATTAATTTTGTACTAAACAAACAAATTGTATAAATCAGAAGAAATTTTCTAAATGTGAAAAACGTAGACAGTCGCAAATGGCGACTATGTTTTATGGTATTTGGAAATATTCGTTACCTGCGCCAGATGCGTGGTCGCAGTGTGCAGCGCGTGCCTCCACGCGTGCAGCTGCTGCCGCTGCGCGCGCCCGTGCTGCTCCAGCAGCCGCGCCCACTCCGCCGACTGCGCAGACGTCGCTGAACTTAATCTGTAATAAAAACACACGTTCAAGGACGCCATGTTACAGGAACAACGTGCGACTCTCGAATGCCCTTTAAACTTAAGGGGAAAATTTACAAAATGATCATAAGACCTGTCGTAATGTTCTGAGTGTTGGGCCATGAAAGGGGCGAATGAAAGAAGAGTGTACGCGGTGGAAATGCGAATGATGAGATGGATGTGTGGGGTAACGAGAATGGATAAGATATGGAATGAGTATATTAGAGGAAGTTTGAAAGTAGCGCCAGTGATAGAAAAGTTAAGGAGTAAGAGGCTAGGGGAATGGGCATGTCGTGTATACGGAAGAAAATCATGTGACTAAAAGTGTTAGATATGAGTGTGGATGGATATAGAAGTAGAGGAAAACCGAACAAGAGATGGATGGACTGTGTGAAGAATGATATGGATAAGACAGAAGTGACAACGGAGATGACGGCTGATCGAGAGATATGGAAGAAAAATACATGTGATGTAGGAAAAGGACAGGAACAAGAAGTTGAAAGACGCTATGTTTATGCCGAGCAGAGTGAGCTCTTTTAAAGCAGTGTGTGGCACAAGAGAGCGAAGCGAGCTGCGATAATGATAAAAGTGGCGTACTGCCCAACTTTATGCAACAAAACGCTATTTTAAAACTATTTTAGATCATAAGCTCGAATACCTTTTCAAGACGGATGCTAAGGTTGATAGCTTACAAAATAGCGTTCACGGATTAAAAATCGAATCCGACAAAAAACGAAATTTCTTATCGCACAGTTTTGTAACGTTTTAAAATAAATCCCCCGATCTAGTGTAGTCTGACCTGTCCTGTAGATCCTGCAAGTGGGGCTGAGTGTCCGAGTAGTACAGTCTCCAGTAGAGCAGTGCGTTGATAGCCAGCAGTACAACCAGCACCGCGAACAGCCACCGCCCCGTCTTAGGCGCGGGGGCAGCCTGCCGCGAGGGGCGGGGGAGCGGCGCTCGAGTTAGAGGAGTGGACTTCGGTACCGGTGCTACTGTGTCACCGGATGACGCTGTGGAGGACATTCATTATTATCATCATTGTCAGCCCTTCTCATTCCACGGCTGGGCAAAGCTCTCACATCGTTGTCGCCATTTGCCTCTGACTTGCGCTGATGTTACTCAAATACAACCTGCGATTTTGACTCTGTCATCAACCCCTACAGAACATTACTTATAATTAAATAGTTCTACTTATATTGTATTACATAGGTACAGATTGACACGTTAAGAAGAATAATTAAATAAATATTGGTGGACATTTCATAGCTATTTATCCATACAAATTGTATCGGCGTTGGTTTCTCTAAACAAATAAATATGTCGATGAATACCTATATCTCGGCCAAATAGCATCTTTCCAGGCGGGTCAAGAGAAGGGAATTTATCGACGTACAGAAAAAGCCAGGAAATGCTATTGGACTATGAATGACCAACTAAAAGGTAATCTCCCCCTCTGCCTCAAACAAAAAATCATGAATGCATTCTCCACATTCTCACATACGGAGCCTGGTCTCTGACGACTTTTCAAAAAAATAAAAATTTCGTTTAAAGTACAGTACTCTTTGTTGGAGCTCCATCTACGATACTAAGCTGTTGCCAACTTGTATCTTGCAAATATTCGAATAGTATTCGATCAATTTGGGGGGTATTCGAATATTATTCGAAACTTTTAAATGTCAATTTTAACTCGTTTGTACTATAGATAATCATCGCCAAACCGTTAGGAATACTCCAAAAATGGTCAACTTTGTTATCAAACCCGCAAAATGTGTAAAAATGGTTTACGAATAAAAAACAAAAAATAGGTATTACGGTTTATTATAGCATTTTGGCTAGTAAAATCAAACAGAACAATGTGTCTAACAATTATAAATAATCAAGACACTGATAGCTATCAGACCTTACAATCTTATCAAGCACATAGACTCATTTTCGCCATTGGTAGACTACGGCTACGCGACTGACCCTCATAGTTTAAATTATTCTAATAACGCTGTTACAAATATTCGAATACAAAAAACTGCCGAATATTCCGATAATATTCGATAAGTTCCAAATTCTATGCGCTAATGGCGCATCAAACTCGAATTGACCTTTTCGGTATCCTGGCCAGCGGAATCTCAAGGTCGCATAGTATGGGAAAAGGGAAGGCAGGCCTCTGCTCTGCAGTCCGATCACACGAGCTAATTAGATATAGATAAATAAAAATAAATAAATAAATATTGCTGGACATTTCACACAGCGCTATCTAGCCCCAAACTAAGCAAAGCTTCTACTATGGGAACCAGATAACTGATAGAACACTTATATACTTTTTTTTTGTTAATACATACTTATAATACATAGAAAAACAACCAGACCCGTAACAAATATATGTAGATCATACAAATATTTGTTCCGCGGTGGGAATCGAACTCACTACCTCCTGCGTCTCTCTCTGCGTGGTAGACAAGGGCTATGATCCAATGGCAATACGTACTAATGAGTCGTCGATGTCGCCTGGATTTCCTGACTGCGGGCATAGCGATGTCGGCCTCCGCGTTGAGCCGCGACTCCAGCAACCGACTGAAGTCTTCTAGACCATTGTGAGCGTTTTTTTCTAAGAACGCTGCAATCAGAAATAAAACTATCATGTAATATACAAAGATATTTCGAGTTCTCGGCGACCACGCACTCAAAAGCGCAGCGTAGGACGGCTTACTAGACTGGAAAGAAAATCTGTTGAAGGTTGCTGGGAGCCATTGGGTGCAGATCGCACAAGATCCGTCGTTCTGGAAATCTATGGGGAGGGGAAGGGAATATGATTTGTTTACCTATTTTATACAGGATGTTTTGTTGATATTTTAGAACTTCATATGAAGGTTGTTAGAAAATTTTAATGTTTTTTATGGTGTTGAATTTAAAAAACACCTATTATAAAACAATACCAGCCATTAGCCCTACCCGTGTTTTCATAACAAAACACGTAGTAAGCATACGAAGTTCTGCTTAGTTTGGGGCTAGATGGCGCTGTGTATGTGTGAGCATTATAATTGGCTTACTTTTGACCATAGGCCACATGCTCTTCTTGTAGTGCACCTGTCCGTAGAGCTCGAGCTGCGCGGAGGCGTCGGTGAGTCGGCGCAGACAGTAGTGCGCGGCGACGCTGAAGTAGTCCGCGTAGGGGATGCCCGCGTTGTCGCTCGTGCAGTCGATCGAGTAGTGCACTCCGGGCTTCGAGCATTTGTTCATCACCTGCAAAAAACGCAAATTGCTCAAATTTACACTTTTATTTGATGATGCAAGCTTATGGCCCACCTGATGTCGAGTGGTAACCATCAGACTAATATTATAATTGTGACAGAGTGAATGTTAGTTTATTTATTTATTGGCTAATAACGTTACCTACACATGTTGAAGTGTACCGCGTACGAAGTTGCGGGCGACAGCTAGTCGCTTATAACAAAATGTTGCCTCGTAAATCACGCACCTTAGAAATGTGCCCTACGATGCAATGCTCTGCATCCATCAACTTGAGGCATACAGGTGTAAAGCCTCATGTGCCTGTAATTCCAGCTGTGCTGTATTTCGGTATGAAGGGTATGGTTTCCGGTAAAATTACAGGTTTATGAGACTTTACACCTGCCTCAATTTGATGGACTTAGAGCAGGACATAGTTTGTTATAGGCGCCTACATTGTACCACCTGGAGATGGAACAAATATATATTTGTAAATATATAAATATATAAATATATATTATAAAAAAATCAAAATATGTATAATACATAGGCGATTCTTTTACGTAATGAATAATGGCAAAGGGCGGGAACAAATCGAGCGAGCCACGACGAACAAATTGCAACGTTGCGGGTAACATTTTGGGGTATTTTTGTTTTAATTTTTAATACAAAAATAATAAAAATATCCTTTAGTTTTATTTATTAATATAAAAAAATACGTAATTCTAATATATTAAAAAACCTAACTATGTATTTTAGTTTTTTTTTCATAGCCATAAACCTCGTTCAGGAGGATGCGCGTTACAAAATGTTTGGCTGTCAGTTTTAAAAAGTGTTCATGAAACTCTGCCGTAATAATCAATACTGATTCTTATAAATTCGAAAGTAACTCTCTGTCTATCTGTTTGTTACGATTTCACGACTAAATGGATGGACCGATTTCGATGAAATTTGGTAATTATGACACAGATATTAGATTGAGACTACTTTTTACCTGACCGCGCAGAAGGAATTTTTAAGGAATTTATTGACAAACCACGCGTGTAAAGCCGCGCACGGAAGCTAGTAACAAAAAATATTTTACCTGTTTTTCCGTCACGTGAACTTCCTTAGGGCCGATCGGTCCGGATGTGAGTCCCAGTTTGTAGTTAATCTGTCGACACTTTAGCCCGTTCTGCGCTTCCCATGGCGACTAAAATAAATAATAATATATATAATATATAAATAAATAAATTGACGACCTCCGTGGTCAGTGAGCGAATAGCCGGCTGAGACGCAGGAGACGCGGCGGGAATCGAACCCGCTACGTTCGATTCCCGCCGCGGAACAAATGTTTGCATCATCTACAGATATTTGTTCCGGGTCTGGTTGTTTCTCTATATATTATAAGTACGTATTTACAAAAAAAAATTGTATATAAGTATTCTATCAGTTATCTGGTTCCCATAGTACAAGCTCTGCTTAGTTTGGGGCTAGATAGCGCTGTGTGAAATGTCCAGCAAAAAAAAAAAAAATTGTGTGTAAATATTGTAATTTAACACCAATTACAGAATAAAATACAAAATACAAGATATTATGTACTTAAACTGAATTAACTGGAAGAGGTCACTTTAAGCGATAAAGCAGTCCATTGTACCACCACATATTAGTCTAAGTTTCTAGGTTCGGTTATTTTAATTTGATGTAACAATAAATAATTATATATCTATAACAAAAACCCACAATAGCAGGTCTTATCACATAAAGTGATTTCTTCCAGACTACCTTAGGATAGATAGAACTTATGGAAAAAAATTGATAAAAAACTTTATAGGTTTTCAAGAGTCAGGGGTTTTTAAATTTTGTAAAAATTAACTTGTGTTACACTAATATACGAGGCATGCCTTTTATGTTCTGTCGTTTCCATATTTTCCGGCAATTTTGAATTTGGAACTGTTCTATATTCGAATGTGTTTACATTTTGAATCTCAAAACAGTTGAAAGTATTAGGATTAATGCTATTGTTTAGTCACAGTTTCGATTTGAATCTGTCAGGTCACGTACGAAAATGAATCTTTCTAAGGAAAATGTTCGTGCAATAATTTTCAACAACTTTAGAAGAGGCCTGACACGGCTTCAGTGATTAGAAGAGCTAACATCTGTGTTCAGTGATGTAGCCCCATGTCTGCGGACTGTCGAACGCTGGTATTTAGAATTCCAGCGTGGGCATACTAGTGTTAGTGACAGATTTCGCGAAGGACGCCCAAAATCCGCCTTCACTGAAGATAACATCATTGCTGTGAGACAACTAATTCTCGAAGATCGTCATGTGACGTATCGAGAGATAGAGGCTCTATTAGGCATCTCAGGGACAACCATTCAGAAGATCTTGCATGAAGCGCTTGGTGTGAGAAAGCTAGTTTGCCGTTGGATACCGCATCTGCTTTCCGACGATCACAAGGCGGCCCGCGTCAGATGGTGTAAGAAAACTCTGCAAAGGTTCAACCGAGGGGAGTCAAATCACGTCTACGACATCATAAGTGGTGACGAATCTTGGATCTATGCCTACGATCCTGATACCAAACAACAATCTACAATCTGGGTCTTTCAAGACGAGCCAAAGCCGACTAAAGTTGTTCGTTCTCGAAGCACTTCAAAGAAGATGGTGGCCACGTTCGTTGGAAAAACCGGCCATGTTGCGACTATTGCACTTGAAGATCGTAGAACGGTTAACGCAGAGTGGTATACTACAGTTTGTTTACCACAAGTCATCGCCGAACTTCGAAAATCTAACTCAAAGCGACGCATCATCCTGCACCACGACAACGCAAGCTCACACAGCGCTCGTCAAACGATTGAGTATTTGAAGCAGGAAAAAGTAGAAATTCTTGACCATCCTCCATACAGTCCTGACCTAAGCCCTAACGATTTCTTTACATTTCCTAAAATTAAGAAAAGTCTTCGTGGTCAAAGGTTCCAGTCCGGTGAAGAAGCAGTCGACGCTTTCAAGACAGCCATTTTGAACACCCCACTTTAGAGTGGAATAAATGTTATAATAACTGGTTTGAGCGAATGGAAAAGTGTATTAAGCTACGCGGTGAATACTTTGAAAAACAATAAAAAGTACTATAAGGTTCTAGTTGTGTTTTTTTCTTCAAACGACAAAACTTAAAAGGCATGCCTCGTACAACCTGTTTTGTTATGTTCGACATTAATTTAAAATACACATCCGGAATCGTGTTAATTGCTTGAATAACTTGAATGTTTATCCAGTAATTGATACATTACCAAAACCATTATTAACATAAATCGGCGGCGCTTTTGCAACGATGCCGCTTAGTTTACAGGTAACATGTCGAATGAATATGATTTGTTTACCTTTTTTATAAAATTTTATTGATATTTTAGGACTTGATAAGGTTGTTTGAAAATTTAAAATATTCTATGGTACCTAATAAATTTTAAAAAGACCTATTTTACAGCAATGCTATTAGCCCTACCCGTGTTTTCATTTAATGTCGTACATAACAAAACACGTGTATAAAAGTTATCACTGGTAACAGACACTGATTAAAGACTGGTATTAAGGTATTTTGGACGAGAAGACGCCACGCGGTTTCTCAAACGCTTTCGGGTCTCACTAAGTCCCAGTCCCTAGATTGTCTTTCCACCAGAAATGATCTACGGTGCTAAGCTACGGATGTGTGACAAAGCTACCAATAGGATAGCTTCATTTGTCTAGACTCGCATAATCCAGCTATCTTACTTGGATTTTTTCCTCGCTTACAATAAGTTTGAAACGTCAAGACTTACTGTAGACGGAATTCCCTTTGAGTTATTGGTTATATTGGAAGAAAAAGTCAAGAAATTCCCTAAAGCATTTATATCAAGAAAATAAAAACCTAGCGACCTAACACTGGATGGCAGTAGTTCGCTATAATAAGTTTCGAGTTTAAAATCGGTTTTGATTTTATAAGTTTTGAGCGGTTATGATTTTTGATCTGTTATGAGTTTTGACTGTGAGATATCCCTTTGTAATTTACCTGTACATAGTCAGTGATAGATCTCGCCGCTAGCAGCTCGAGGTTGAACTTGGAGTTGGTGAAGATCATCGTGAAGAGCTGGTCGATGTTGAACGCGAACTGCTGCTTCAGCACCGGCCTGCCGTCGTGAGGGTTCGGACATTTCTCCACCTCCCCTCCGCTGGAATTAATACTATATTGTTATAGATTCAAATTCAAAATGTTTATTAAAAACACAAGGATAAGTTTGTAACGTCAATTTTACTGATTCTTCCTTCGCAACCAAGCCAGAAAAGAAAGGCAAGGAACAAGGCTGGTTGTTCTTCTTAATGATCATTTTAGAACATAACAATAAAGAGAAGAAATTACGTCTAAATTGTAACATTAAGGCTGAAGCAAGTGATCAATTGCACCCGATGTTTTACACCGAGGACGCTAATCGACGTTATTAATGATCGCTTACACCCGAGTATAATCCAACTTTTCATCACGAATGCGAGGAAATTGAAAGCCTTTATGATATCAATATGTTCTTTTTTTTAACATACATACGTATGTTTTACATTTTGTATTTATTTAGTAAACAAAACAGGAAAAGAACAAAATTAGGTACAGGTTACATCTAGGTATGTTAATTATAACCATAACATGTTAACATGTCATAATCGGGACAAACAAAAGCAAGACGCAGTGTTACGAGTATTATTAATTAATTATGTAAAGTACTATGAGTACACAAGGCTACACCTCAAGCTATACATTTCCAGTATAAGCTGACCTCGCATTATGTAGGTTTTTCAGTACAATGAGAGGCAGCATAGGCACTTTTATTTTTTTTATTTTATATAATGTTGAGCAAACAGTAATTCTTAATTTTTCTAAACAACGACCTCCGTGGCGCAGTGGGTGAATAACTGTCTGAGACGCAAGAGGTTGCGGGTTCAATTCCCACCGCGGAACAAATGTTTGCATGAACTACAGATATTGGTTTCGGGTCTGGTTGTTTCTCTACATAATAAAAGTATGTATTTACAAAATATATATATAAGTATTCTATCAGTTATCTGGTTCCCATATTACAAGCTTTGCTTAGTTTGGGGCTAGATAGCGCTGTGTGAAATGTCCAGCATTATTTATTAGTAATTATTATTATTAAAACTAAAGTTAGCAAAATTAACAAGGATCTACTTTAATTAGTCATGTGCTAGACTCACCAAAGATCCGACTAAAATCATGCAGTTTTAGGAGCTCTTAAGACCGGTTCCTATATCCGTATCTCCTTGAAAGTGTCAAACTTTTGACACGTTTTCACGGAGAAACGAGTCATAGTTGGTTACCGACGGATATAGGAACCCGACATTAATATCCATTTTAAAAGCCTTTTCATTTAACATGTTTTGGTAGTTCATTGTAGAATTATACAGTTTCCGAAAGAATTTTTTTTTGTCTTTGTTAACGTATACCCAGAAGAATTAACTAATTTATCTTATTACGCATGTTGAGACCGTGCACGTCACTAAGTTTTTTAAATAACATTATAATGACGTGAATTCACGTCAATATACGTAATTTAACAAAATCGTATTCATACGTTTTTAAAATTACTTCCATAGTGCAGCTACATATCTATCTTCTCCATCCAACATTTAATTACACCACTGGATAGGTAAAGGATCAAAGAACTCGTTACACTAAGTGAGGACTGTGACGCGCCACCATTTTGATGTCATTCTGCTGCGTTTCGAGATTTCCATGAAGGACTTCTTAGTGTTCAACCATAATTGTAACGAACATGAAATAGTTTATTTTATATTTTGTATAGAAAATATTACCTGTTACGTACACTTATTCACTTACAACACACGGCCGTGTCCATGACACAGCCACATACCATTTTATCCCCCGAGTTTACATAATGCTGTACATGATCTGATGACTACTGTGCATGATCCGGTGAGTACATACGTGCGCTTGTCATCGGGCTCGCTGTCGCTCGTGTCGGACATGTCGGTAGGCAGAGTGTCCGCGCCCTCCTCCTCCCTGAACCGATCATCACTGTTGTTCACTGAAACAATACAAACACATTTATTTACCGAACTAATAAAGAGACTAGACATACAATCTGTTTTGTTATCTACGACATTAATTTAAAACACACATCTGGAATCATATTAACTGATTTTAAAGGTGTGTTTAATACCGATAGCTTCAATATTTAGCCAGTAACATTTCCAATAAACAATTTTTAACGTAAATCGACTGCGTTTTTGCGACGATGCCGCTTAGACAGTTTAACTGGTACCTACTTACGTGATGAATGAATATGATTTGTTTACCTATTTTATATAGGTTATTTAATTTTTTTGATATTATATGACTTGATATTCAGGATGTATGAAAATTTAAATTATACTATGGTAATTAATTTGAAAAAACTTATTTTACAACAATTAGCCCTACCCGTGTTTTCATTTAATGTTGGACACAACAAAACACGTAGTATATCGAGCGGAGACTACCAACTGGAAAGAGCAGCGTAGGGGACAGCTCCCCATTAGATTGAAAGATGACCTGGTAAAGGTTTCTGGGAGCCGTTGGGTGCTGCACAAGACTGGTCGCTCTGACAGCACCTTGAGTTTGCTGACTTGAACTTGTGTTATGTTAAAATCAATAAATGTAATTAGTATTTAAACGTGTCGACTAAAGTTAATAAATAAACATCAGTCTAACAATCAGAAACAAAAAAAAATGTTGTACACAAGTAAGAAGTTATACTTCTTTGGCGTGAAAAATACTCTAATCTGTTTCTCCGCGCTTAAAGAAGTGTAACTCCAAAAAAATCTGGCATGAACACTAAGATTTCTTCGTAGAACAGATAAGATATCACTGTCCATATGTATATTATGTGTTTTGTTATGTATGATATTAAATGAAAACACGAGTAGGGCTAATCTATTTTATTAGTATTTTACTTAGAAAACTTTCGTGATTTATTTCAATCATTATTATAAATACGGGATTTATCACGTACCTTTTCATCGGTGTTTCGACCGACAATGTTTCGGTTCAATTCGTGACCTTCGCGATCGCACTCACCCTGATGTTCACCAAATAGGTTTGCCAAATTCATTACCATAGAAAATTTTCTATTATCAATCAACATTAAAATCAAGTCCTAAAATATAAATGAAACAGCCTGTATAAAAAAGGTAAACAAATCATATTCATTCATCATGTAAGAAGGTAGGTATCTGTTAAACTGACTAAGCGGCATCGTCGCAAAGGTGCCACCGATTTACGTTAAAAATTGTTTATTGGAAATGTATCGATTACTGGATAAATATTCAAGCTACGAGTATTAAACCCACCTCTGAAATCAGTTAATACAATTCCGGATGTGTTTTAAATTAATGTCGTACATAGCAAAACAGATTGTATAACAACGCATTACAACGTATCTTTTCTTAGCTTCGGTGGATATCGGCCTGAAACCGCAACTTGATTATGATAAAGATAACTTACAAAACGCACCTAAAGGTGGTGAGGAGTCCCGCCCTTGTGATGAAGACCTGGTGCCTCTGTGCTCGTCTCCGCCCCCCGCGTCCATGCACGACGAGTCCAGCAGGTCCTGCTCCTGGGAACCAGATGTTAACATTACTAGGCAACGGTCAGATACGCCCAGATTTAAGAGTAGGAGAGTTCCTTGTGAAAGGACTCGCCCGGGAAAAGGACTACCACCATACCTATTTCCGCCAAGCAGCATTGCTGTGTTTCAGTTTAAAGAGTGTGGTTGCCGGCGAAATCACAGGCACATGAGGCTTTACACTTCGAGTTGATGGACGCAGGGCACATTTCTAAGGTGAGTGACCTACGAGACTCTAGGTCTCCTAAGGTCTGTTATAGGCGATGGTTACAACTTAACATCAGGGGGGCCATAAGCTTGTTCCATCACCACGTAGCACAAAAAAATATCCCACACAAGGATTCCCTTAATTAATGGCAAAGGACGTCCACTGCTGAACATAGACCCCCCCCCCTAACATTGACATACTTAGATATTTATTTATCTATCACCCAACGTCTGCCAGCATTCAGCCACTCCATGGCTTGCTAATCCTTTATGCTATGTTAGTAATTTGTTTTGTCTACGAATCTCCTCATTTCTGATTCGTTCATTGACAATTACATTTGACACAGACTAAGAAATGAGAGACAACACAATCATATAAAATAGTGCAAAAAAACAAAAGCGTCCCCTATACATTTTTAGAGCGACCGATATTGTTCGCTTTAAGGTCCCTGTCAGACATATATTTTAGCCCCCAAGTGCCGACTACCAGAACTACAGCAAATATTATCGACTTTACGGACGGAAACGAAAGGACTATCTCAAAATATGTTTAAAAGGCCTCGAATAAGTCTCCGGACATAATAAGAGTTTTAATGGTAGGTAAAACTCTGCTATTTTAGGCTAACATTTGGCACAGTGCAGTTAAATCCGCCTATTTAAACCTCTTTTTATGTTTCCGTAGGTGTCAAGAAAATCGACAGGATTCGGGAAACCTGGCTGAACTCATAGACCGGCATCGCTGACGTGGGCATTGATTGATTTGATTTGCAAAATGATAGGCGGGTCAAGGTCGTAACTGGATGGATCCTAACGGATAGAAAGCGCGACTGACGCAACGACTGGACGCTTTTCAATGATGCATTATTACTGATGAAAATATAGGATCATATGCGGATATATAACCGGGCGTATAAATTATAATATATTATCATATACATATATGTATAACATAAGGTAACATAATAATAAGGTATAACCAGGTGTTGCAATTTAGAGTACAAATAATGACGGAGTATATTTTTTTGACTCAGAATAATAATAATATATATTTTTTGTACATAATCTTACTTCTCGACGGTAGCTCCAAGTACTCCAGTCCACCCGTGACCACGACTGTTGCAAGACAGCCGAAACGTCGGGATTACTAATGAAAAAGGTACATACGCGATAAATAAATACCCGTTTTGATCAATAATTTATTATTAATTCAAAATACTTATTGTTTGCGTTTTTGTGCCTAACATGTAGGTACTTACCGCCCTGCCGTACGCACTATATGAGCTCTATTGAGTTTTGGTTCATTGACCGAGCCAGATTATTGACTGGGTGAGGTCATTGAACTAGCGTGGTTGTTGAACGGCTTGTAGTATCTTTTTAGTAATCTGTGGCACCATGCATTACGCTAGTTCTCTAACAATTTCGTCGAGCAGTATTTTATTAAATTTCTCGAGATTTTCAGAAAAAGAACAAGAACATGTAATAGTTATATTATTATATTAATTTATTTTTATATTTTGTGTAGAAATATAATATCGTCCCTTTAATATAATTAGTTTAAATTGCAACACCTTATATATCCTACCCTACACTAGCTGACCCACGCGAGGCTTCGCATGCTTAGAATTTCCCGTTCCCATGGGACCTTCGGGATAAAAGTATGTAAAATACTCTTACATAGAAATGCAACGTTGTGTAAAAATTACAAGTCAATCCATCAACAACTTTTTGAGTTTTGCGGACACAATCATAATGGAAGTAGATTTTTTATATACCACCCGGTTTAACTTTATCCTATGGTATACTGCCTCACCTATTGGTAAGTGATGTGGTCAATGATGCGACAGGCTTGCCTAGAACATATTCATCCTAGACTTGAAGACTCCGAGACTATAATGGTATAAAATTTTTTTTTCAAACACTTTAAAATGTATATGGTTTCTGACTTCCCGAGAAACATGCTCTAACTCCCGAATTAAATGTTTCAATTGTCAAAAACACAGACCACTTCATGAAGCAAATTGTATTCTGTAAATATTTATTATTATAATAAAAACGTGTTTTTCCACGCGATTGGGCGTGCAACGGCGCCGAAATATTGCGAACTACTATTAAATTTAGAAAATTGTAATAACATGTTTTCATTAAGACTTATAAATACTTGCCAAGATAATTCTGGCAGAGCAACAGCTGTGGGTGGTAGAGAAATGAGTACGTTTACTGTTTATTTGGTTTTTGCTTCATCGATTATTTCTTGGTCAACCTATAAAAATTTAAATATTTATATTTAAAAAACCAAATGGGTTTGTTGCCTAAGTCTTAAGGTCTTCGTTGATTGCTTGCGAGATTTTAAGTTTGTGTTTTAGCAGGTGACCTACCACGAATTAAATATTGCAATGCAGTTCACCTATTCAGTTTGTTTTTTGCCATTTTTACTCGACTTAAAGAAAGGAAGGAAGCCAAAAGGAAGGGCTATATTTTTAAGTCTATGGATGTTCCGCCGTAGCACTCAAACTACTCATCCTATTTTGATGGATAAGGTGATAGTTAATCTATTCGTTAAATGGTCCGATTGACATAGACAACCGACCCACATAGGTATTACGTAGTCGGGTTTTTAAGTTATATAGTTTACTTATATTTATATACCTAGCTATTTTATATAGAACTAGCTGACCCGCCCGCGGCGTCGCACGGGTGGTTTTTTAATATAACATTACCCTCATTTTGAACCTATAATCTATCTCCTTGCAAAATTTCATTACGATCCGTTCAGCCGTTTTGTCGTGCAAAGGTAACAAACAAACTAACAAACGGAGTTATGTATGTATTATACATATAAACCTTCCTCTTGAATCACTCTATCTATTACTGAAAACTGTATTATCGTTCAATTTCAAATTTTGCAAATCCGTTGAGTAGTTTAAAAGATCTAAGCGAACAGAAAGCGGAAGTGACTTCATTTTATTATACTATGTAAAGATGATGCGATATAGAAAGGTCGTGGTGGTTTTGCAGAAGGGCAAATACCCTAGTACCTTTTTTACTTCAGAATACTTGTCCTAAAGCTACGAGTCATTAAAAAAGTTCGCGACGCGACTTAACGAGCGAACGAACACATACGAGTAGCACACATAAGCTCACATAGACAAAGCTAATTAACCGTTATAGATCGACCAAAAAACATGCTTTTTTTACACACGGCTTGCGTTTAACCACGAGCTCGCCTGATGGTAAGCAATGACGCAGTCCACGATGGATCACGCTTGCCTAGAAGAAATCTATTTACTCGCGACTTGAACACACCCAGGTTGTAGTTATCAGGAAACACAGACTGAGGCAAGGCGTTGCACTCGATAAACAATTATTCAAGCTGATGTACATTTGGGACGTTCAGAGACGAGAAAAAACCCCCACTATTTTAAAATAATAAGTACCTTCTTCCTGCGTAGTTTCTGTAGAATTTGTCCATCATGAATGGAGCCAAGAACCTTTGCCTTTGAATTTCTACGTATTCCCGAATCAGAAGTGCTTTCCGATATCTACAGATAAATGAGATGTACAAAAATCAATACTCAATAATTTCTTGTATTCACGATGTAAAATTGTGGTGGTATTTGATAGGTACATGATTATTATGAACGTTGTCAGGCACAAAAATATTATGGATATGCTACGTGTTTTGTTATACACGACACTGAATGAAAACGAGGGTAGGGATAATCTAATTCTAGGGTGGGGGGAATAAGAGATCTGACGTCCCGCATTGGGGTGTATTGTGCATTACCCCCCTACGGCTAGGGCTAATGGCTATTGATGTAAAATAGGTTTTTTTTTCAAATTAATTCATAGGAAATTTAATATTGTTAAAGAACCTATATATCAAGTCCTAAAATATCAATGAAACAGCCTGTATAAAGTAGATAAACTTAATCATATTGATTCATCATGTAAGTAGGTACCTGTCAAACTGACTAAGCGGCATCGTCGCAAAGGCGCCGCCGATTTACGTTAAAAGTTGTTTACTGTAAAAGTATCGATTACTGGTTAAATATTCAAGCTACCGGTATTAAACCCATCTCTAAAATCAGTTAATACGATTCCGGATGTGTGTTTTAAATCAATGTCCATACATAACAAAACAGGTTGTATAATATTATGGAACAAAATTATGTGGTTAGCTGTATGTACTGATACAAAGTAATGGTTTTGGCTTTGCCTATTGCGGAGACCGCTGGTAATTTGTGCCTAAATTCCGTTTTTGTAAATAATATTATTCTTTTTTTTTTCAAACAAACCCACTTTTTTCTCTTTGTAATATTAGTATAGAAGTATAGATTTGTATATATCGTTTATGTCGTGGCAAACCACCCAACCGAGATGGCCGAATTATATTGACAACGTGGCTGTGAGTCAATGGACGAGACTCGCGTGGGACCGGAGAGAATGGCGGTATAAAAAGGAGACTTATTTACCTAGCAGTGGGTGAGAATGCGCTAAAATAATGAAGTTGATGATCCTCAGTAAATATATAAGTGCTGGACATTTCACACAACGCTATCTAACTCCAAACTAAGCAAAGCTTGTACTACGGGAACTATATAGATAACTGATAATATACTTATAACTTTTTTTTTCTGTAAATAGATAAGTACATATATTAAATAGAGAATCATCCAGACCCGGAACAAATATCTGTATCGTACAAACATTTGTTCCGCAGCGGGAATCGAACCCGCAACCTGCTGCGTCTCAGCCGGCTATTCGCCCACTGCGCCACGGAGGTCGTCTAGGTAGGAGGTAGTAATCGAATTCGACGATTTTCGTCGACTGAAATTATCGCTGATGTTAAGAAATTATATTGGTTTCACAAACGCACGTTCAGTTTTTTTAGTAAAATTCCGAAACCCGCTTATCCAAACCAGAATATTTTCCTTCCTGCTATACCATGAATTGTTCGTTAAGTACGAATTTATCTACGGATTTTCGTTCATTAATAGTGGAGGTTCCGTTAATTTATTTAGACTAGTGGTTCGCCCCGAACTGAGATCTCGCGAGTCTACCATAAAAACAAAAAAATATTATTCGTAATCTTTGAATTGTTTGAACCAAAATAGTGCCACGAAATAAATAACCACCTTACTTGACCTACAGTTTCATTCAAATTACAGGTAACGGGAGTTCATGTTAATTGGTTCAGTTTTTTTGGGGTACAAATTGCAGTTATCCTAGATTTCAGACTTTTGCCTATATTTGTGATACATAAGCTACATGTATACCAAATAACAGCAATGTGGGGTCACTGGTGTACACGGTGAATTTTGTCAAAGTTTAGTTTTTATTATGGCTAATAACTCAAAAACAACTATATAAATATACTATATATATATATATATATAAATGCTAGCCAACTTTGAAGTTTAGGTAAATATGCATCCGAATATCCGATCACTAGTCATCACTGATCAAAGACTTCCGTCTTAAGACATTAGAGGTATTTTGAGCGGGAAGACGTCATGAAGTTTACCGAATTAGATTAGTAAACATATTTCCTAATTATTTTTTGAAATGACATAATATTTGTTGAGTGAGTGCTGAGATGACGGCTGATGAGGGATTTGGCAGTTAACATAAGGTGGCATATTATTAATGTTCCATCTCCAGGTCGCATAAAAAAACAAGAGTGGAATATAAATTATGTAGAATATAATGTGAGCAAATAGCAGTAAGAAACAGAACAGAATATATCCATACTAATACATATTGTAGTTACTCTGTATGTCTGTTTTTCTGTCTGTTTGTTACATTTTCACGACTAAACAGCTGATTACGATGGAATTTGGTATATGTTATGGTTAAAGCTTATAACCGGACAAAGTCGATATTGACTGCGAAAATCAGTCAAACCTAATTTTAACGATAAAATATTGATGATAAAACCCCGTGGGCCGATGTCACTCAGCCTCTCGACAGATGTTTATTATCTCAATTTTACAATATCAAAACACATTTTCATTTGTTTTACAATTGATTTATATTAAGTACTCAGTTTTATTTTTGTACTATTCCTTTTGTTATATTTTTTATATTGTGAGAAGTATAATTAAAAAGAATAAGCAGCCTTGTTTCTTGCCTGATTCTTTCCTTGCTTGGTCGTGAAGGAACAGGCGGTACAATTGACGTTTCAAATTGAATCTTGTGATTTTAATTATTATTATTAGCCCACTGTGTACCACTGCTGGGCAACGGCCTCCCACCACTCTTTCCAAACACTTCAGATGGTCCAGTCCGCTTGTAAATAAGTTAGCTCGACCCTCCATCTCTTCTTTGGTCTGCCGCGACGTCTTCGGGCTGTGTCTTGGTTCCACTCGGTGGTGAGCTTAGCCCACTGATCACCCGACATACGGCATAAATGACCAGCCCAGTCCCACTTGAGTTTGGCGGCTTTCGTGATTTTTATTAATAAATAAATATTGACTTTGATAAAATAAGATAAAATCGGTGTAAAATTTTAAATAACTTACTTTCTTGCTGGTTTTCATAATAACCCTGACCATTATTGTTTATCACTACAATACGTGTATCTAGCAGCACTTTTCGCGGAGTTATCACATATCAGTACCTAAACTAGCGATATTGATAACAGATATGTAACCGAATTTACCTGCATAAACTAATCATTCGTATAGAAACGGAACTCCCTAGCTAATTTAAAACCTTGGTTATAATATTTTTATATATAACAAAAATCTATTTCTATTTCCTTTTATTTGTAACCTTTATGAATAAACAATGGCTTGAAATACACCCTTTTTTTTAATGATTCATTGGGTACATTGTAATCGATCGAGCGAAGCGAGATCTCCAAATCAACTTGGGCAAATCGGCGTTGTAATTACGTATGGTTTGTTTGTTTGAGGATAACTTTCGAAACGTTTATCAGATCATCGTGAAATTTGGTATATACATAAGTAATGAACGCACAATTTTGGTATGACTAAATGAGCTAAAAATGTTGGTTGAGATATTGGGGTTAAAGAGGGGTAAAAAAAACAAAATGGGACTATCCGGTCAAATGGCACGTCTAATAAAAGATCTTTGTGAGTACATTTCGACTCCGTTTTTAATTTTAGTTTAAATCTTGTAGTTTTTAAGTTATTAGCCATAATAAAAGCTGAACTTTGACAAAATTCACAGGGTACACCAGTTACCCCACAATGCTGAAATTTGGTATGCGTGTAGCTTTAGTGACACAAACATAGGGAAAAGTCTGATATCCAAAATAAATGCAATTTCTACCCCCATAAAAGTGCAACCAATTCACATGAACTCCCATTACCTGTAATTTGAATGAAACTGTAGGTCAAGTTATTTGGTTCCATTTCGTGGTACTATTTTGATAGTCAAAGATTACAAATAATTTTTATTTGTTTTTATGGGAGACTCGCGAGATCTTAGTTCGGGGCGAACCACTAGTAATCTTATCACTGAAACCACACTCGCTACAACAATCTCACGGATCGGTCGTACTTTACGACTAATACTACACGTTCGAACTTGTTGCAATGCGACCAAAGTCCGTGGGACCGTCCCATACGTGCGACTGTTTAACCTGTATGGCTCCTCTTAGTTATTTAATAGTGATTAATGAAAAAAAAAATGGATGCTGCTCAGCGTAGTTGCAACTGAACCACTCATTGGACGATTTGTATGTAATTTATGCAAGTACTGTATTTACGAGCGGGCCAGCAGTTTATTGTCTACACTTTTCACTAGCTGTGAGAATCAACTTGATACATAGCTGAATTCGTAAAGAAATAAGAATAGCCAATTCTAGATGCCTATTCGTGTCCCAGCTGAATTCGTAAAAAAATCCCGATTTATTGCAAAGATGCGTGTTCGAGTGCCTACCGCTATAGGAATTATCGGCTAATATTTAGAATCATCATCCCACTGCTGGAAATAGGCCTCTCATCGTTGTCGCCATTGGCCTCTATCCTGCGCTGTTCTAACCCACATACGACCTGCGATTTTTATAATGTCATCGACCGATCTTGCCGGCGGACGACCTTCGTTCCTGGTTCCATCTCGGGGGCCACCAATGTTTAGAATAATGTAAGTAAACACATTTCATTCACCGTGCGGGAGTTTCACTTCTGTTATACCTTTCTTTAATTGTCAATTCGATATTAATTATAACATTTTTATCTTGCTCGTTCAAATCTAGAGTTGGTAATTAGATATTTTTCAGTTGTTCAGTTTCAGGGGAAAAACATTGAAATCTTACAAACACACTTCAAATTTAAATGCAAAAATTTGGATGCTCGTTTGTTACTCAAGCGCGTCGTAACGGCTTAACCAATTTCGATGAAATTTGGTACCTATCTAGATTATGGCCTCTAATAATTGACAAACTACGCGTGCGAAGCCGCGGGTGGAAACTACTGTATAATAATTATATATTCTGTAATTTGTAGACTAAGTAACTAATTGAACTAAGGCCACTGACATATCCCAGAGGATTAGCATGCTGAAGTGGCAGCGGGCGGGCACATAACTCGAAGAACTGACGGCCGTTGTAGCAGAAAGGTTTTCGTAGCGTAGGACGTTCCCCACTAGATGGAAAGACGACTAGAAGGCCAATTTACCTAACATAAAATAGTAAAATTCAAGCTCCGATCTAGTCTCCATATGTTAAATGTCCACATAATCGGTATTCACGTAATAACAATGCAATGGTATGAGTTAACTGAAATGCGGTTATAGATTTTTAATTGATCGAGCGAAGCGAGATGATGATGATGATGAGATATTGGGGTTCAAGAGAGGTAAAAAAAACGTAAATGAGACTATTAGGTCAAGTAGGATGTCAAGTGAAAGGTGTGTTAGTATTGGTGCATTTAGACTCCGTTTTTGTCCTTAGTTTTTGAGTTATTAGCCTTAATAAAAACTGAACTTTGACAAAATTCACAGGGTACACCAGTGACCCAAAAGTGCTGTAATTTAGTATGCGTGTAGCGTTCCCGTGGGAACTTCGGGATGAAAACTATATAACCACTCAACTGTCAAAGTGACGCGACACTTGACGCGAAATGACTTCGCGTCAATGAACGACGGTTAAATTATATAGATATTGTTCACACAAAAATACTAAAATCACGATTTAAAAATGGGGGGGGGGGGGGAGTTAAGAGGGTGAAAAATAGTTCACGACCTATAATCATACCTACAATATATACAAAAAATTAATTAAAGTCAGTCGACCCGTTTCAGAGGGGTGCGACCACAAACATCGTGACACGAGATTTTTATATCGGTACATATTCAATGCAAAAACCAATCTAGTTTGGGTCAACTGTAATGTTTTTTTAATTTAATTACTTACTAAAAATACCTTGACAAACGTTGCCGCAATAGATCGGTCGTTCTGGAAATCAACGGAGGGAGGCCTAGGTTCAGCAGTGGACGTGTTAGGGCTCCAGAGGGTAATTACCTCGGATGTAATGGGAATGTCAATGGGCAGAACCACTACCTCTTCCACGAAGTCCTTGGAGTACTCTTCGTCGTCTGAATTGAAGCCCAGCTCCTCGCCGTAACAGCTGTGCACCTGGTGAGAGAGAAAACGCATTTTAATCTAGTGGTTCGCTCCAAACTGAGATCTCGCGAGTCTCTTTTAAAAAAACTCAACTCTCAAAAACCCAATTCTGGATTTCAGACTATTCCTTTTATTTGTGTCACTAAAGCTACATGCATACCAAATTTCAGCACTGTGGGGTCACTGGTGTACCCTGTGAATACAAAGTTTAAACTAAAACTAAAAACGGGGTGGAAATGTACCTACTCACAAAGACGTAGACATTAGACGTGCCATTTGACCAGATAGTTCCATTTTGTTTAATTTTACCCCTTTTGCCTCCTAATATCTCAACAACCCCCCCACATTTTTAACTCATTTAGTCACATCAAAATTATGCCATCACTACCTACCTATATACTAAATTTCACGATGATCGGATAAACACTTCGAAAATTATCCTCGGACAAACAAACATACATACATACAACGCCGATTTGCCCAAGTTGATTTGGAGATCTCGCTTCGCTCGATCAATAATATCCCGTTTCAGGTTCAAAACTATACAATAAGCTATAGAATCCTTAGTTATGCTTAAGTTAAAAACAAAATCATTGAGTCAAAAAAATTAAGTGTTTAAAATTGTGGCCGAGGAGCGATTACAGAATCGTAGGACGTCCGATAGGTAGACGGGTGGACGATATGACTATATTGTCCTAATCTCCGGCCATCATGAGTCAGACTAGCGAAGGAACGAGGTGGATGACACAACTTAGGGAGGCCCATACAATGCAATAGCAATGGGTGAAGTCTGTGTGGATGATGATAATGATGATGAAAAGCCAGAAAAGAAAACTATACAACTGCGGCAACAGTAATGATTACGCTTCTGAACCGCTGGTTTTATGTGACGCCTTATGCAGTAAGAAGGTTCGCATTTTTGTTACTTAAACACTGTAAACTGATTAGATGAAATTTTAAAAAATGGATACCATGAACGGTATCTATTTTTTTGAATCCAAACTAACACATAATTTTATCACGCGAGTCAACTGAACAGTCGTATTATATTTGAGGGGGGGAAACTACTAGGTACAGCGGAAAATACCTGATAACGCGAGTATTCTTCTCCGCAGTACAAATGCTACTGAATGGTTCCCCGATACATGTCGGCCTTGATCCCGCGTCCACACATTAGCTAGTCGCTATGCTAAGTAACTCGAATTGAGCAACATCGCAGGTAACATAACAAGGCAAGTGGACTACAGAAGGCCTGGTTATACACGAGGTAATATTTTAAGTTCATAACATTCTTCACGTAAGCAAACGGAATATTGCGGCTCAAGTGGAACTCCACTGTTGAAGTGGGCGCGAAACTTGGCCAGAGTTAGTGGCGACAGATAGACTAAGGCACTAATAGAGTGGACGCTGAGAACTGGGCACAGAAATAGAGGCCGTCCACCGGCGAGATGGGCCGACAACATCATTGAGACCGTAGCTCGTACGTGGTTCAGACTGGCACAGCGCTGGGACTAGTGGCATTATCTAAGAAAGGATCAGCAGATTCCTCAGGCAGAATCTGGGTAAAGGCATCTCGCACAAAACCAAGAAAATTGGCATAAATGAGCGGGGGCATATATAGGGTGTTTGGTAATATACGCACAAAAATAAAAAGGGTTATTTTGCTGAGCATAATAAATAGTGAAATGTTTACCATAGAAATGTGAATTTTATTTTGGCATGTAAAAACCAACACTTTATTAAACTTATGTTGTACCATTTTGACGACCTCCGTGGTGCAGTGGGCGAATAGCCGACTGAGACGCAAGAGGTTGCGGGTTCAATTCCCACCGCGGAACAAATGTTTGCATGATCTACAGATATTTGTTCCGGGTCTGGTTGTTTCTCTACATAATAAAAGTATGTATTACTCAGCTCTACTCAGTTTGGGGCTAGATAGCGCTGTGTGAAATGTGCAGCAATATTTATTTACTTATTTATTTCATAATGCTTGCCATCTAACCACAGATACTACTGTATTGGTGACGTTTCGAGATATCTCTTGTTGTCCCTTTCTAACCCAAAACCCGCAGCCATTTTACTAAGCAAAACATGCACTTAAGTATAGCACCTACTACGTAACAGACTTGAATTTGAGAGAGCTTAGGCATTTCATTTAAATACTTACTTTTTTAGTCATATGATTTATTCTTTTTAATTAATGCTTAAACTTAACTATCCTATCTTTGCTAGACATAATTTAAAATATACACATGATGGGAGAAGCCACTGGCACCTGAAATACAGTTTTTTTAACTAGTTCGGGAGCCTATGGATTCAAATTTGACTATGTCATACTTAATTATGTCAATAAATAAATTTTTACTTTACTTTACTTTACTATTTCCGAAAGAGATGATGAGATTCCGTAGTAGGTACTAAGCTACCTTATAGAATAGAATAGAATAGAATACTCTTTATTGCACACCAACAAAATTAAAAATACAATAAAAATACACAAAAATTAAGGTAAGTACAATGGGCGGTCTTAACGCTAAAAGCGATCTCTTCCAGACAACCTTTGGATGGACAGAACAAAAAAAATCAAAAAGACGGCTTATCTACGTTTTTGGATTTTAAATCGGTAGGTACTAGGTAAAAAATATCCCTACTAGGTACCTATACATTCGCTAGTTCTTTCTTGGTCCAGTAGTACAAGCGATCGGTGTCACTAACTCGAATTGCAAGAGTAGGCAGTAAGTTTTATATCGAATTAATCACCTAAACTTAGTCGATTTTCTTTAAAGTTTGATAATATAACCAGTAGTTTTTTTAAATCCTTTTGTTATGTTTTCAGAAACCGTCACTTGAATATCGTCAGTATATTACCAAACACCCTGTATACCCAACAGTCGTTGATTCTGTGCTCAGATGATAATAATGTTAAAATACGTCGTCCGAAAATTAGTAAAACATACTTCGACACAAAATGATGAGAGCACAGAAGACCGGGTAAGGATGCGCGGTAAAGATGAATATGGAACAAAATCTTCTGTACGAGTCCGACTCGCACTCTCTGAGCTATACTATGCATTGTAATTTATCGTCAAAACAAATTTTAAATTCAACTATTCCGGCAAACTGTTTCATGACACATTTCTTAAACCATTTCTAAAATATGCGCATACAATAAAAACAAAGTACAGTGTAACAGACAAGTTTCCAAAAAAAAACCTATGTCTATTACCGTGTTTATACAATTGCTCGAGCGACGAACGACAAGGCTTTCCCCATAGCTACCAATAACGACCGGTCTTGTGCGTCCTACACCCAACGGCTCCAATCTCAACAGCTCCAACAGCAATCTTCATCAGATCGTCTTTCCATTTAGTAGTAGTAGCCCCAACGGCTGCCAGTTCTTCGAGCAATATGCTCCGCCGAATGCCACTTTATCTTGCTAATCCGAGTTTTGTCAGTAACTTTGGTATGTCTACAATCTCCTTATTTCTGATTCGATCTCGTAGAGAAATATCACTAAGCGGCGAGGCGTAATTTTGAGCGTGCACGCTCGACTACTGAACGTATGGACTTCTCTCTTGGTGTATTCGAAACAGCGTTTTCAGCATGTAGTTAAGCGGCATCATCAGTGTTCGGCGTTTTAGGGCCGAATTCACCGTCGAAACTAAACGCGATTAATTGAAGCTAAACTCAGTTTACGCGTATAACTGAGTTCAAGGCTACAGTTTGCATTTCACCAACAACAACTGAACGCAGTTAAAGCTAAACGCGGTTCAAATTCTGAACGTCCAATTTTCGACGTTTAGCTCATCTAAACGAGTTTAGAGAGATGTCAATCAAAAGTCAAGAAGTGTCATTGACTTCTATTTTGCGAAATATTTGTTACCTATGTATTTTTTATATTATTCATAAAGTTTATATCAAGAATGAAAGAGCGTTGGCACTAGCTTTTGACGAAAGTAATGATGAATACTTTGCTCGTCGTCCAAGATGGATACGCGAAAGAGAAGAACACATCATTTCATCTCATCATTTTTTAATGCCATGGTTACAGCATCGGTCTTCTTGCATTCCACAATACTAAAATGTATTTTGACCACATCAACGAGGGCCATTTTTTCGCTAGCGGCAAAAATTGGGTCCCTTTTCCGTTTCGACATCATGCAAATAACACCACACAGGGATATTCTTTTATAGACTGGGCAAAGCACCAAAAAATACGTTGAACACAGACTACTACGAATGGGGCGGCGTAACGACAAACAAAACGTCATTGAAAGTTTTGTTTGACAATTGCGTTTCGATCGCATCGATATTGATAAGTTTGGTTGCACCAAGACATTGTTCGATGTTGGAAATACGAAACGCATCGCTTTTTTGTCTATGATTCTAGGTAAACTTGGTTTTAGTAAACGCGATCAAAACGGAGCTGGTGAATTCGGTTTCATGAAAACCGAGATCAAGTAAAACATGTGAACTCAGTTAAACAAAACGTGGTTTTATTAAACTTAGTTTCCGAAGAAAATGGTGAAATCGGCCCTTAATGAGCGTGTACAAGTGTACAACAATACACGTGTCTCGTTTCTTTGACGTGATGACACTTGCCCTTGAACGGCAGCCTCCGATTGGTCAACACACTTGAACTCCTCGCTCGCACGCGCGCTCTAGCGAAAACTAGTTACGTGCACGTTGAACGCGACGCTGCACGCGACAATGCACGCTGGAACGCTCCGCTGCACGCTCCGCCGTTCCCAATTTGCGACCTAAGGTCGGTCAGCGTGCTATGGCTCAAATACATATGCTCTGTTGAGACTTTAATATTTGCGACGCTTAAGAACTTCAGCCGAATTCATTTCGGACAATATTAGTTAAATAAGTAGGATTATATATTATATTATATTTAATAGTATTTTTAACTTTTTTACAAAACTGTATATGAACGATATTCAATAGCGAATTAGTTGATAGCAGTCCGAACTAGTTCAAATTTATTAGGAATTCTGAAATAAATTTTGTTTGCGCGTTTTTGAATGCTGCGTAGTTTTTCTTTTGTTTTTAGTCTTTAACATGATATGAATTAAAGTTACTTCCTAGAGATTTTCCAGTTTTTCGGTCTGATTGTGTCAGGAATTCAGGATGTCGGGCGTAATGCTATGTAGGCCATGTCTCAGTTTCACTGTGAGATAATGCCATTATTATACGCAGTTTCGGCTTGCTTTGCCCGCCTATTCGCAAATCACGATATTCTTAAATACCTAAAAATATTTGCATTATTCCTGTATTTCGGTTTGAGGCACATGAGGCTTTACACCAGTAAGCCTCAAGTTGGTGGGAGCAGGGCGCCGCATCGTAGGGCAAGTTCCTAAGGTGCGTAACCTACGAGGCAATACTTTGTTATAGGCGATAGTTACCACTTAACATCAGATGGGCCATAACCTTGTTTCAGCTAAAGGCATAAATAAGTATAAGTTATATAAGTCATATGTTATATATACACAGTTATATATGTACATATTTGTAAAATATATACAATGGAGAGGCACGTTCTGAATGTCTCTCCAGCGATTGGAGTCGACTGGACTACTAACTTCAAGTCCTACACTCTCCAGATTCTGGCAAAGTATAAGGGGCTACTTGATCCGAATTTCTGGCCAGAAGGCATAGTTTACAGGCGCTACAGAGAAGCGGCTACACAAAATCTATTAATTAATGTATAATCAAACTATTAGTTTTAAGTATAATGTTATCTGTATTTTAGTCCTTAAGATATTTATAGATGTGGGCCATGTATATAATATTTGTTCCGGGTCTGGTTATTTCTCTATGTATTATAAGATGTATTTACAAAAAAATTATATAAGTATTATATCAGTTATCTAGTTTCCATAGTACAAGCTCTGCTTAGTTTGGGGCTAGATAGCGCTGTGTGAAATGTCCAGCAATATTTATATTTATTTATGTTATCATATTTTGGTATGTGCACATTGTTGGAAATAAACCTATTATTTGAATTAATATATAGAAGACTTACCCACTGCCAGATCTCATGACTGGACATCTGCTGGTCCATGAGCGCATTCTGCCATATTCGGAACAGCATCAGGTACGCCTTATCCCTTCCAGAGAACGATGTAAGGAAGTTTTTCTCGCCTTCCGTGCAGACTAGGATAGCGTTGGGAATCACCTGCGAATTCATTGATACATAATACTTATATCACAGAATGAGGAAAGATTTGTATTTTTGTAACAAATACACTCAAAAACTACGAGTCCGATTATTAAAATTCTTTCACCATTTGAATGCTACATTATCCTTGAGTAACATAGTCTTGCCCAACTGCACAGGAGGGTAATGCTAGTACATAATAAAACAAAAGTTTGTACAAAATAAAAGTGTGTATGCGGGTAGTTTGATAACATTTGGCTCACCAATGCAATGTACAATATTCAAGTGACACAGATATGCGCAACTGGAAATGGCATAAATAAATATAATAAATATTGGTGGAAATTTCACACAGCGCTATCTAGCCCCAAACTAAGCAGAGCTTGTACTATGGGAACCAGATAACTGATAGAATACTTATATACTTTTTTTTGTAAATACATACTTATAATATATAGAAAAACATTCAGACCCGGAACAAATATTTGTAAATCATGCAAACATTTGTCCCGCGGCGGGAATCGAACCCGCAACCTCCTGCGTTACAGCATGGACATAATTGTGATTTCGTATATTGGCAAAAAGTATGTTAGGTAAGTACATCTTTATTTACTTAATTTTGCATTTTTAAACATACACTAAAATCATAAAAACTGGCTTCGTAGACTTACCAACGCAGTTTTCTCTTTAGTGATAGCAGTGACATCTTTCCACCGTATAGTAAGATTGGTCTCCCACCCGAAGATATTCGCATAGAAGCAGAGGTAGCTCTGAGAGGCGTATAAGCGTCCGTGCGCTAATATGTCCTTTTGTATCGCGCACGAGTAATCTACAACATAAAAGTTTATTATACCGACCTCAAAAAATGGAGGTTTAATTTTTATAGTGTAACACTTACGGAAAATTCTAAGATTTTTATTACCATCTCAAAAACTTTCAAATCTAGGTGGGACTTGAACCCGCAACCTTCCTCTTGATAGGCCTATTGTGAGACTATAGAACGAGGCCTATAGAATACCCAGCATTGTTTATTTTCTGGCTTAGTCGCGGAGGAAAAGGCGGTCAAATTGACGTTTTAAAGTGATCCTTGTGATTTTAACTAATAAATATAGATTTTGATTTCAAAGTTTAAGTCAAAATATTTTATTCATTAGAATCACAAGGATCACTTTGAAACGTCAATTTTACTGCCTGTTCCTTCGCGACCAAGCCAGGAAAGAAAGGCCAAAAATTTGATTTTGAGACTACTTTTCTGTGCCATATGTCATCAGACTTTTGTCTTTAGACACTAAGGTACGAGAAGGCTTCACGCAGTTTCCCGAAAGCTGCCCAGCCGAGTTGGATTCGTCAACTGACCTCTTTCTCGAAGTTGGACCTACCTAACTCACGATTTGAGTCATCATCATAAGATTTTTAAAACCATCTCAAAAATATCATCATCATCATATCAGCCAAAGAACGTCCACTTCTAAACATAGGTCACTCCCATATATTTCCAGAGCGACCGATCTTGTGCGGCCTGCATCCAATGGCTCCCACCAACCTTTATCAGGTCTTCTTTCCATCTATAACTATATATTTGTGTTATTATTAGTATTTTAGGTTTATAGTATGTAGTATGTTTTTAATTTTGTATAGATGCACCGTCGTCATGTGATAAATTATAATCCTGTCCATACAACGGTTGTCTGGAAGAGATCGCTTATATTTTACTTTGGTGTACAATAAAGAGTTATCTTATCTTATCTTATATTTTTAGTGTTGTATGTATGGCCCAATTATTTTTAATAAACTACCTAAGGATCTTAAGAAAATTAATATTAATTTATTCAAGAGAAAATTAAAAAGAATATTGTTACACAAGTGCTATTATAATATTGAGGAGTTTTTAAATGACAAATTTTAATCATTCTATTAATGTCTATTATTTTGATTTAATTTTATATATTAGTTTAGTTACAATAATTTGTTATAGGCATTTGACATTAATTAATTTGTAGTAAATAATATATTTCTAATTTAATTTGTATTTGATATGTTTAATTAATTAATTATATCTTAATTTGATAATGATAAATATGTTCTGGCACGCCATCTCACTATATGCATACCACTCTTGGTAAAACATGTTGTTACTACCACTACAACAAGATCCAGCATGCTAATTAATAGATAATGTTAAATGTATGTTAACCTACACATGTATTTGCAAATAAATATCTTTTATCTTTATCTAGTGGAAGGCCATCCTACGCTGTGCTTTCCTGTTCGTGGTTTCCACTCGAAAACCTTTCTTTTATTATTTATAATGCATAAATAGACTTTTGTTAGTTTAGTTAGACGAGAACTGCTTACAAAATGAGCACGTACAAAGGCGAGCTTAGCCCTAATAAGCGTTTTCTTTCAGCAAACCTTTGAATATAGAGATAGTGATTATAGTGGTATGTGTACAGAAAAGGACGTCGGAGTAAAAATACTAATAAATAACTACAGTTATACATAATATATACCATATAAAATACAATACTTATACATATTAAAAATACCAAGATTTTAAAAACCATCTCTAAAATTTTCTAGCCTAGACGGGATTTGAACCCGCAACCTTCCTTTTAAAAATAAAACTACAATTTGAAATAAGCAACGCGACATCTCTTGACAATGTACTAAACTGCAACGTTTGGCATTGACCAGCTCAAAAACTGTATAAGTTTTCCTGTAGATGGAGCTAACGGCGCTTTACTCGTAATCTGAATCATCTCACTAATTTCGATCCTGACGTGACAGCAAGAGTGGATCCCCCCCTCCCTGGGCTAGGTGGACCACTAATTAAAATTGTTAAACATAACACATGACATTGACCACAACTATGTGACAAACCCTGGCACCTAAGCTGGATCCGCTCTTGCGTGACAAAGCCCGGTAGCACTGTCGTGTGTAGTGCATCCTCGTATCAAAAGGAAGGTTGCGAGTTCAAGTCCCGTCTAGGCTTGAAAATTAATGAGATGGTTTTAGTAATTTTGGAAGTTTCCGTAAGTGTTCGGATAACACTTTAAAAATAAAAATACTATATTAAAAATAATACGTAATACCTAATTTCTTTCCCAAAAAAATTAAAAAGAATTGGAGTTTATTAGTTATAGTTTTACTATAAATCATACCAACAATAAGCCGCTCATCATCAGGCAGGTCCCGGAACAGCCGTTTGAAGTCATCCGACTTGCTCTTGTACGTTGGGTACAGAGAGTTGTACCAGCTCTTCTTCTTGGCGCGGACAGAGCCGGGCAGCTCCGAATTCTTATAGCTGCCTCCCTGGACGAGGGAAACAGGAATTAAATATTGTCTAAATTAATTTAATGACTTTGCATGCTCGTGAAGCAAAGACATGTGCTCCTCACATATACATTAACACTACGTACTCTACCGTGTTAGGGGGCGTCAATTAAGTACGTGGGGTGTTTAGGGGGGGAGAGGGTCGAGCCGGATCTCGCCCAATCTCACGTGGGGGTCTTGGCAAATATCATGTAAAAAAATCGTCAAAAACGTCTCACGTAATTAATGGACGCCCCCTTTTAGCAAATAAATTGATATCATTTCATTTCATAAATCAGGGGTTCCCAAAGTATGCGAGACGTAGTCCTGGGGCGCCGTGGAGTCAAGAAGGGCACAGCGAGGCGCACTGTTTTTTTATACTACATTGAAATGGAACAAGCTAATGCCCCACCTGATGTTAAGTGGTAACCGTGGCCTATAGCAAAGAATTGCCTGGTATGCCACGCACCTTAGAAATGTGTTCTGCGATGAGCCAGTAATTTCACCGGCTCATAAACCCTTCGTACCGAAACCTACTAACTACTACTGTTTTATTTTCTCCGGAAAGTAAACTTACCTCTATCCGGAATGAACAATTTAAGTCGATGAAGAGTCTTATTGAACTCTCTTAGAACCACAGCCTAAGATTTTGATAACCGTTTCAAATGAATATCCAACTCATTTCATCCAATTATTAATATTTATTACGTTATAACTTTTCTAATTCTGCACATCAATTACAAATTACCATATTTAGGTATATATTTAGGTAGTGAACTTTGTATCGCATTGGGTCAATATAAAATAGACAGAATTTCACCAAAATTATAATAAAATAGTCACCTTATCTGGTTTACATGGTATGGTCAGCTCACAGCTGGAGATGGAGGCAGTATCTGCGGCGATGTGCAACCCCAACGCCAGGTTATATTCACTATTCTGAAATATCAAAGAATTAGGTTAGCTGTGCAAAGCTGCCACCTATACCACATATAGGCCACACCAGGGGCCATGAAAGATCGGATAAAATACATGGTGGCAAGAACGTTATTTTTTTAATTACGGCTGTAAGTGAAGACACTTAATCTGACGGGCCGCTTTAAGTAGCCAGCGTCACCTATCGTAGCACTCGTGTGTACCCCGGACATCCTATGACCTTTTACATAGATGAAGACCCATGAAGATGAATGAAAAATGAAGACCATGTGGTACCATACATGTGGGTCAGAGGTCAAAGAACTATATTAGATTAGATGGCAGGTTGCAATATCATCGCCGCTAAAATTAAAAAATTAAAGACTACAAAATTAAAGGTTACCCATATAATGAAGATTTTGCCCGTATATCCATACTGATATTACCTAGTCAGGTCATAAGTATTATCACACAGTAAAAACTTTTCTTTTAGAATGCTGGCCACAATGAAGTTTATAGAATTCGAATTTCGAATTATTCATGAAAATAAAAATGTATACTTTTTAGAATTTTACTCATTTTTAAATATGGAGTGGACGCTTAAAGAAGACCGTGTTGCAGTTATTGCGTTGCATCGTTGCGGTTACGCGCCAATTCAAATTTTTGACATACTGAAAAATTTGAATATAACCAAAAGATTCGTTTATCGCACCATCAAACGATACAATGAAGACTCTAGTGTAGATGACAGGTCAAGAAGTGGTCGCCCTCGGTCTGTTAGGACTCCAGCAGTGATAAAAGCTGTGAAGGCGCGAATTCAAAGAAATCCCAAACGTAAGCAGAAACTGTTGGCCCTTCAGATGGGGTTAAGCAGAACCACGGTGAAAAGGGTGTTAAATGAAGACTTAGGGCTTCGGGCATATCGAAGAAAACCAGGGCATCGTTTGAATGCTCGTCTAATGGACTTGAGACTGAAGAGATGCCGCGCTTTGTTGAAGCGGTACGCGGGAAAAAAATATCGGGAGATTCTTTTTTCGGATGAAAAATTTTTACCGTAGAAGAGAGCTACAACAAACAAAATGATAAGGTGTACGCACACAGTAGTGCAGAAGCGAGCAACCGTATTCCGCGTGTCCACCGAGGTCATTTTCCATCCTCGCTCATGGTATGGTTGGGAGTTTCTTATTGGGGCTTAACAGAGGTACATTTTTGTGAGAAAGGTGTAAAAACGAATGCAGTTGTGTATCAAAATACAGTGCTGACGAACCTTGTGGAACCTGTTTCTCATACCATGTTCAATAACAGGCACTGGGTATTCCAACAAGATTCGGCGCCAGCTCATAGAGCGAAGAGCACACAAGACTGGCTGGCGGCGCGTGAAATCGACTTCATCCGGCACGAAGACTGGCCCTCCTTCAGTCCAGATTTGAATCCGTTAGATTACAAGATATGGCAACACTTGGAGGAAAAGGCGTGCACAAAGCCTCATCCCAATTTGGAGTCACTCAAGACATCCTTGATTAAGGCAGCCGCCGATATTAACATGCACCTCGTTCGTGCTGCGATAGACGACTGGCCGCGCAGATTGAAGGGCCTGTATTCAAAATCACGGAGGTCATTTTGAATAAACTTTAGTGTCATAAGAATCTATGTTTTGTTAAGTTCATTTTGGTATATAAATGGTTACATAATGAATAAACTTGTTTCAATTATTTTATATTAAACATGTGACAGAATTTATGACCTGACTAGGTATAAATTCGTAAGTAGCTCGTATCTCTGTCAGTCTGTTTGTTACGTTTTCACGACTAAACGGTTGAACCGATTTCGATGAAAGGATTAAGACATAGGCTACTTTACCGGTCGCGCAGGATATGTTTTTATTTATAAACCACGCGTGTGAAGCCGCAGGCTGAAGCTTGAGCTGATATTTCAAGGCTAATTAGTAGTTGCGTGTCTTGTTATTTGATTATTTGTTTGTCAAGTTGAGGAGTAATATCAACGATGACGAGATATCTGTCGAGAAGGAACTCTTCAAGGGAAACACACAATAATGTTAACTAAAGGACTTCGTTGAGGAATAATTTAACTTATTGTATCAGAATTTTTATTTCTTATACTTTTTTTAAGCTTTTTTCCATAGAAGACTTTTCCCTAATGTTAATAGGCTAGCGTGGTATGGGCATGTCATGCGGAGGGAAGACAATCATGCGATATAAATGTGGATGGATATAGAGGAAGACCAAAGAAGAAATGGATGTGTGAAGAATGATATGGGTAAGAAAGAAGTGACAACGGCTGATAGAGAGGTAAGAAAAATACATGTTGCGCCGACCCCGCGTAATGTGGAAAAAGGGCAGGAAAGAAGATTGTTTGTTAATTTAAGTGTGATCACATCACACTAATATTATAAATGTGAAAGTTTGGATGTTTGTTTGTTACTCACGTGATTGAGTAACAAACAAACATCCAAACTTTACGTAACGGCTAAACCGATTTCGATTAAATTTGGTATGTACGCAGATTATATCCTGGATTACAACATAGGCTACTTTTTGTTGACAAACAACGAGTGCGAAGCCGCTGGCGGAAGCTAGTGTAGTACAATAAAGCGTTATATATTTACATTTATAGTACGGTTCGGATTAACTAATTGCCAGCTCAATGTTAGCGCATCCGGAGCGAATTATATCAGTGAAGGTCGCTATTACACGTGGGTTAATTAAACAGATGTTTGTGTGATAAATTGATAATGTAGGGCAAAAACGTCGAATCGCTTCATTTATCATTTTGTCAGCAACCACTGCTGGATATATCATCATCATAACAGCCATAGGACGTCAGGTCGTCTTTGTATCTAGTGCGGAGGTTGGGGGGGAGGGGATGGGGGTCTTACGCTGCGGTTTCCAGTGCGTGGTCTCCACTCCAGAGCTTTTCTGCCCCAACGGCCGTCAGTTCTTCGAGCTATTCGTATGGGTCACATTTATAACGCTATTCGCTCCGGTCACACGAGTCACGTTGATTGACCCCCCCCCAAGTTGAAAATTTCTAGATGCGCTTAATGTAGTTATTCGACCCGAAGATGGAACAAGCAAATGACCCACCTGATGTTAAATGGTAGCCATTGCCTACAACAAAGCAATGCCCTCAACTTGAAGCACATAGTGTAAAGCCTCATGTGCCTGTATCCTTCAAATAAGACGCGTAGAGTGAACCGAGGGAAAGGGAGAGGGAGGGGAGGGGAGGAGGGGGGGTAGTTAATGCATAGATCTTTGTATTTAGGAAAACGATTTCAATTCCCGATTACTCGGTAATTTTCGGGTGTCACCGGATGACGAACCGATATATAGGTATATCATACCTTGTCATTTTCTAGGGCCTCAGAGGCTGAGTCTGTACTCTGTATTCGGAGTGAGGGAGACGGCGAACGTGAAACACTTCTGAAAAAAACAATATTAAAAAAATATACACAACAGTCAAAATTACTAATGATTATGAGTAGAGCATTCAATTCACGAAATGACTGTATTTTTTCCTCATCAAATTGTCTCAACTGATTCATTCTCACGTCACGGTTCGTTACGGAGCCGACAATAAATTAGATGATGTTGCGAAATACTGCTTGCATTCCTTCACTCCAAATTAGCCCGTTTGTTACAATTTTTACGTAAGACAAGGTTCACTCGCGGCTTCGCACGCGTGTCTTGTCAGTTTGTAGCTGTACGGTTTTGCAAACCGCACAATTATGCATGTTTCCGCGGGTTAGCAGTTTACGCTGTGACGTGCTTTTATGGCCGATTTCCGGCAGTCGCTAACAATCATCTAAAAAGACAGCACGTCACGGCTTAACTCGCGATCATCAACATTAAAACTTAAATAAACCGTGAAACTTATCTACTGCTGTTTCGTATAACCAACAATTTATAAGATTGTAGGGAGTGCACTTATCCCCTACATCATCCTATTTGTCCACCTAATTTTTTTAAGTTCCTCGGTAGCCTATGTTTCAATATAGGATCTTTATACAAAGTTTTATCGAAATCAGTCCCGTCGTTTAATCGTGAAAACGTAACAAACAGACAGACAGAGATAAAGATATGTATTTGCTGAACATATGTAGGTCAACATACCTACATGTAGCTTAATAATATATTAATGTGCATGCTTTAGTGGTAGTAACAGGTGACGGCGCAATACCATGATGTTAAGTGGTTACCGCTGCCTATAACAATTGCATTACCTCACAGGTTACGTCCGACTAAGAATTGGCGCACTCCGCACTTTACCTACGAAGCAACAAGTACCTACATCGAGGGTCCTCTTACTCCTAGACAGAACAATTAATCGGTGTTGAATTTTTTTTTACTAATATATATCGTTTTCTTGTTTTTGCCAGGCAAGGATACTGCACGATTTGTATTTTTATTTTAATGAGTAACAACTTTATTTTATTATTATTATCAGACATTCGTGTCCCACTGCTGGCCAAAGGCCTCCCCCCATTCTTTCCAGACTTGGCGGTCCTGAGCTGATTGTGGCCAATCCGTTAGGAATTTATCCAGCTCGTCCCGCCATCTACGTTTCGGTCTGCCGCGTCGCCTTCTCGCTGGGTCAGGACGCCACTCGGTGGCTATCCTTGCCCACAGCTCACTTGGCATGCGACAGACATGCCCAGCCCAGTTCCACTTCAGCTGAGCGGCTTTGGTGGCTACGTCAACAATTTTGGTCTTTGAGCGCAGTTCAGTGTTCCGGACTCTATCCATTCGCTTGACACCCAGGATGCTGCGTTCCATCGCACGCTGACAAACTTTGAGCTTGGACTTTAAAATGTTAGTCAGTGACCAGTTCTGCGCACTATATGTCAAAACGGGAAGGATGCATACGTCTATTAGCTTTCTCTTGAGCGTTAAAGGAAGATCTCCTTTCATCATATCTCCCATGGCCCAATAGCTCCTCCAGGCATTTTCGGTTCGCCGAGCGATTTCCTTAACCTGCCTGTCCTCGAAGAAGACTATTTGGCCTAGGTAGATATACTCTTGAACGTATGCTAGGTCTTCTGCATCCACCGTTATTCTGGTCTTAACGCTGTTGGTCATGACCTTGGTTTTTGCCCTGTTCATTCCAAGTCCAATCTCAAAGCTTGCTATGCTAAGTTCTTGAAGCATCGTTTGTAGTTCTGTGGCTGATGAAGAAAAGAGGACGATGTTGTCCGCAAAACGCAAAACGGAGGTTTGTCAGCTTCACTCCACCGACGTCAACTCCCTTCTCTTCCCAGCCAGCCGCCAGCTTCCTAAACACCTCCTCAAGGGTGCTGGTGAAAAGTTTTGGGGAAAGTGGGTCTCCCTGTTTTACTCCCTTGACTATTTTAAAGGATGGTCCGATTGAATTTAACTTAATTGAGGCTGTACTATGCGTATAAATATTTCGAATCAGGTTTATGTAAGTAGGGTCTATGTGCTGGTTTTTAAGGGCATCGAAGATGGCTGTGTGGTGAATACTATCAAATGCCTTTGTGTAATCCACGAAAGCAACGTACAAAGGCATGTTGTATTCGCAGAATTTTTCTATGAGTTCATTAATTGTTTGGAGGTGGTCTGTAGTTGATAGTCCTCGGCGGAAGCCTGCTTGCTCCGCCGGTTGTTCCATGTCTAGTTGCCCAGAAATACGGTACTCGGTACTCGGTACAACTTAATTTAACTTAATTTATTTATTTAATTCAAGTAACATTTAACTCGTATTCACATTTCATTTTCAGATTAACAAAAATTAAAAATACAATTTACACTGAAAATGAATATTAAGTCTCTTAATCACAATGTTCCTTGGAAGGTTTTTATTTAATAAGTAATATCTGATAAATAAATAAGTTGAATCGAATATCGCCCCCGAAGCCAATCCTGGTTACGCCCATAAGACCAAATACTATAAAAATAAGTACTTTGTAAATACCTGAACGTCAACGATTAAAATAATATTTACTTAAAAATTTGAAAGTCAATAAAAACGGTTTTGAAGACTGGTTATTTTCCAAAACTACACACAAAACAGATTCAAGTTTTTCCGAAGCATGAAAACCACTAGCGGTCACCCAACCAAGTAGGGACCGCGCAGAACGTCGTTTATCTAGCTAATTAAGCTATTAATAATAACTAGTTACAGTAAGACCGCTTCGAGTTGAACTATGCTTTGAAATGTTGAATTATTATGCCTTTGTAGCCGTGCAAACAAAGACTTTGTTTTCCTGCAAGATACGAGTATCATTATTATAATTAACCTGTAAGTCTCTAAGTTGATATAAGCCCTAACAATCTTTTTAGAGTTTACATAATAATATATTCTATTTACATTACCTCGAAACAAATCTAACGTTATTTTCCAATTGTTTGAAATGCACTTGAAACTCCATTGCCCCCATATCGTCTGTCAAACACACGCACTGGTATGCAAGCCCATATACAACTAAATAATCAGATAAATGAAACCACTAATCTATGTTTTATCATCACGTTAGTATCACTTTTCATTATAACTAGTAGCTCACAAGTAACTTGTAAATTATGAATGGATTTCGAAACGTTAACACAATTATTAGCTAGTATTCTACTAAGCGGCGATCAGCTTGCAACTTGGCATGTGAATGATTAACTTAAGAGGGGTGCCCACCCCACTCTTCGTAGAAGTCGATGCATCGAATGTAATGTTTGGACTTGCCCGACTACCCTATTGGGTATCTTCACGGCTATGAGTACTGAGTAAGATATCCGAGGATGACCAAGACTGGAATTATAGTCGTGAGCTATATTATTTTATTTATTACTAGCGGCCCGTCCCGGCTTCGCACAGGTGGACATTTATTTTTTAATAATTTTTTTATGGCAAAATTTTTTTACACTTTGGGTTGAATTACTTATTGAATTTTTAGGCAGGATCCCTAATTTTTTCTAGTAATAAACATAGCCTATGTTACTCAGGGATAATGTAGCATTCTAATGGTGAAAGAATTTTTGAAATTGGACCAGTAGTTTTTCAGTTTATTCGTCACAAACATACAAAAATACAAATCTTTCCTCTTTATAATATTAATATAGATATTCACAATCATATTTGATTATACTATTCAACAAGGCTTGGCTTTATTATAAATATCAATAACTAGCTATGCAAAGTTTATTCCTGCAAATAACTTACTTTAACACTAGACACCTATTAGGTACTAACTTTCCTAGTTTATATTAATCTATAAACTTTAACCGAAACACTAACTACCTACCACCTACTTAAATGCTATAATTAAACTGGTTTGTTTATTTACCAACTTATTTATGTAATGTTGATTTGAGACGACATTATAATGTTACTAAGTTTACAATTCTTTCTCATCCTAAGTGAACGCTTTCAAAAACAGACTGGTCAAATATTTAAAGCGCACTGACAATAAGTAAGATATAGAATAGAATAGAATAATCATTTATTTGGCACACACAAAATGACACATGAAACAATAATAAGGAACAGTTGAATCCATTAAGACAATTCGACTCATGTGTCTGCGTACCAAAATGGCGTTCAGCTCAGCATAATGTTAGATGTTGTGCATCCAACGCTGCACGCATCAGCTCTAAGAGCTGCCTGTGTATTACAAATAATAATAATAATAATAACGAGAACTGGCATAAACCATCGGTGCTGACCACTCAGGATCGCAACGCCATATGGAAGAGTAAGGAGCTTCATGGGCGGTTCCACAAAGCCCTAACAGGACCAGATGTAGACCCGCTCGACTCGCTAATCTGGTTACGCTTCAGTGATCTCTTCGGAGAAACTGAAGGTTTTGTCTGTGCAATTATGGATGTGGTTATCAAGACGAACAATTACCGAAAGTATATTATGAAGGATGGGACGGTCGACATCTGCAGAGCTTGTCACCAGCCCGGAGAGTCCCTTAGACATGTGCTTTCGGGTTGTTCGCACCTTGCTAACTCTGAGTACTTGTATAGACATAATCAAGTGACCAGAATTATCCATCAGCAGCTTGCTCTTCACTATGGCCTTGTTGGACCTGAGGTGCCATATTATAAATATGTGCCAGAGCCAGTTCTTGAAAATAGCCGTGCCACGCTCTATTGGGACCGGTCTATCATCACGGATAGCACTATTGTTGCCAATAAGCCATATATCGTGCTGCTAGACCGGTCAAAGCGCCGAGCGATACTTGTTGATATTACTATCCCACATGATGCTAATCTCGTGAAGGCCGAGAAGGACAAGCTAAGCAAGTACCTTGACTTGGCTCATGAGATTACCGCCATGTGGGATGTGGAATCAACGATTATCGTTCCGATAGTTGTGTCGGTCAACGGACTGATAGCGAAGAGCCTCGACCAATACCTTAACAGACTCTCGCTAGGAAGTTGGATCAAGGGTCAGATACAGAAGGCGGTACTCCTGGACTCGGCACGCATAGTCAGGAGGGTCCTCTCTCTGCAGCCCTAGCCACCGATCGCTTGGGCCCTGCTTCGCGGTCGGTGGTTTACCGTTTTTATAAATATATTTTTTACTATGGTGTTTGTTTTTTGTAAGATACTTTGTAGTGAAAATTATATTTTTTATAAACGAGTTTTCAAATAAATATGTGTGAATAATAATAATAAGTGACAATGTTTATTAATTGAGAAATAAAGATTCTTTAAACTGATGTTTCGGATCTTATTTATGGTGTTTTATTACTACAGGTTCATTCTAAGATTTGGATGTGACTTTAGAAATATTTTATATGCAGTATATTTGTATACATTTATGGAATTGTGTTTTCGCTTTATATAGTTAGCTTATATCCTCAATTTTTATATACATTTATTACAAATGAAGCAGTTATGCTGATAAAAACATATGATCGTTTTAAAACATGCAGTCTGAGAGGCTTGAGAGCGTCGCTATTTTAAGATGATTAAAAGATGTAATTAACTCGTAAAAATGGTAGAATATCCAGTTTATAAGCGTGTGATCATAATGTCTATTGTATAATAATTATTATTATTAGCCCACTGTGTCCCACTGCTGGGCAAAGGCCTCCCCCATTCTTTCCAGACACTTCATTCATTGTATAATTACTTTGTTAATTTTGAATTCTCATATTTTTTTTTTCTCTAACCTATCTCGTCCCACTGCTGGGCAAAGGTCTCCCCCAAGTCCCTCCAAGTATCCCTATCCGTCGCTATCTCCCACCATCTTCTTTGGAAGGTGACCAAATCGTCCCGCCAACGCTTTCTCGGCCGACCCCGACGTCGCCCTCCATCTTCAGGCGTCCATGGTGTCACAATATGGGCCCATTTCTCGGAGTGTATTCGGGCAACGTGGCCCGCCCAGTCCCACTTAAGTCCAGCCGATCTCCTCCCTACATCTGCAATGCCGGTAAGTGAGCGCAGCATGGTGTTACGAACTCGGTCGACACGTTTAAAGCCGAGAATGCTGCGCTCCATTGCCCTTTGACAAATCTTGAGCTTTGACTTCTGGGCTTCAGTCAGAGACCATGTCTGCGCACCGTAAGTTAGGATTGGCAGGATACACATGTCGATGAGTTGGCGCTTAAGTGTCAGAGGAAGGTCACCCTTCATGTGCTCCTTCATGGACCAGTAGCTCTTCCAGGCATTCTCGATACGGCGATCGATTTCCTTATCTTGCCTGTTTCCGAAGCTAGCTAACTGGCCCAAGTAAATATACTCATCGACATACTGTATTACCTGTCCATCTACCTCGACCTTACGTTTCGTGCTATTTGACATGATCTTCGTCTTCGACTGGTTCATTCGAAGCCCAACCTCAAGACTTGCCGCGCTCAGATCTTGGAGCATTTGTTGCAGTTCTGGAGGAGTAGGTGCAAAAAGTACTATGTCATCCGCAAACCGCAAATTTGTCAAGCGTTTGCCTCCGATGACAATTCCCTTTGTGGTCCATGCGTAGGGTTTTGAAGATCTCTTCTAAGGTGCTAGTAAAATTTTTGGGAGAAAGCGGGTCTCCTTGCTTCACTCCCTTCTTAATATGAAACAGTGGGCCGATGGAGTTGAGCTTTATGTTGGCGGTACTATTGTGATATATGATTTTAATTAAGTCTATATAAGTTTTGTCTACTCGTATCTGTTGATTTTCTAATGCTTTGAATATGGCAGAATGCTTTAAACTATCAAAAGCCTTTGTGTAGTCTACAAAGGCTAAATAAAGGGGTTTATTAAATTCAGTGTATTTTTCTATTATTTGATTTAGGGTATGTAAGTGATCCGTGGTTGAGAAACCAGGACGAAAACCTGCCTGCTCGGGTGGTTGATGTTGGTCGAGTTTAAAATTAATGCGATTTTGTATTACTTTGATGAAGGCTTTGTACAGGTGCGATACTAGGCTAATGGGTCTGTAATTGCCGATGTTAGATTTGTCCCCCTTCTTGTGAAGAAGGACAATATTTGAGTGGCACATCTGTTTAGGGAGCTGCCCGGTTTCAAGTGTGGAATTAAACATATTCGTTACGTGAGGGAGTAGAGTCGGAGCACCAATCTTCAATGCCTCTGTCGTAATACCATCGTCACCGGGGCTTCTGTCATATTTCATAGTTTTAAAGACGTCATGGACTTCTTTGCCGGTGATGAAGGGTATAGTGTCAGGGCGGTGGTATTCTTGGACATTGGTGTCACTACTCGAATCGTCAGTATAAAGATTCTTATAAAAGCTAGTACATATCCCCATTATCTTACCACGACTGTTATGTTTCACACCGTTGTCATCTTGTAGGCTATTAATCCAAGGTTTAGTTTTCCAAAATCCCTGTTTGGCTGCTCTGAGGGAGGTATGTTTTTCTATTGCAGTCTTAATTAGATGTAAGTTAAATGATCTTATATCCTTTCTTATGCTACGCTTAACCTTTCTATCGAATACTCTACAATATGTAACAAAAACCCCGTCGGATCCATGAAGAGCGTATTCCGTCATAGAAATGAAAGTCAGGCAGATGTATAAAAAACATATGTATCAAATAACTTGAAATTTATTTCATTTTTAATTTCAAGAATTATCTGTATTTTACCCCAAAAATAGGCAAATTTTACCGAGTTGTCAACTCTCGACATTCAGCTGTGGATTTGGCGGCACGCTTTGTAAATGCCGTAAAACGTAAATCCACCTTCGGGTCGCACTGCGGCAACAAACAACAAAGGCGGCGCGCCGCCATAAACACCTTTGTTGAAAGGCCTTCTATCGCTCGCAGGCGCCGACCTCGCTTCAGTTTTGCGCTGTACCGTCCGTAGTTCGTACGTCCCGACATTATTTCTTCGCGAAATGTCATATTCGAATGCGGAATATTACAATATGTTAATGTGCTTAGGGAGGAGTTCAAATAATTACGCAGCTGCGCGCAGGGACTATGAGGAGCGCTTTGCTCTGCCTCAAGGTCTTCCAGTGCCTTCGGACCATGCGTTTCAACGCCTACACAACCGGGTGTTTACGACAGGTGATGTTCGTGGACTTCAGACACATCGTGCTGATGCCGGAAGACCACGACAGCATGACGTTAGTGTCGAAGAAAGAGTCCTGGACATGTTTGCCGAAGATCCGACGCGAAGCACACGTTTTGTAGCGCGTCAAGTAGGTACCAACAACATGCGTGTCTGGCAGGCTGTCCGTGAAGAAGGAAAACACCCTTTCCACTATCGTCGTGTACAAGCCCTTTTGCCTGTCGACTACGAACCAAGAACCGAGTTCTGCACCTGGATGCTGAGAAAAGTTGAAGAGGGCGCGTCTTTTTTAAATCGTGTGTTGTTCTCCGACGAATGTTCCTTTGAGAGAAACGGTGTTTTTAACTCGCACAATGAACACGTTTGGGCAATGGAAAATCCGTTTGCTATTAAACCAAGCCATTTCCAACATCGTTAGCGTATTAACGTGTGGGCCGGTATACTCGGAGATCGAATCATTGGTCCGTATTTTTTAAATCGTTTTATGAGCGGTACGAACTACTTGGCGTTTTTGCGCGAAGAGCTTAGTGAAGAGTTGGACGATTTAAACGTGGCTTTCCATCGTTCAATGTGGTTCCAGCACGATGGCGCCCCGCCTCATTTTTTGCGTGCAGTTCGCGATTACTTAAATGAACAGTTTCCACAGCAATGGATAGGCAGGGGGGGGACCTATTCCATGGCCTCCACGATCTCCCGACCTCACGCCATTAGACTTTTATTTGTGGGGGCACGTCAAACAAGTTGTGTTTAATAAGCTGTGTGACTCGGAAGCGGAAATGCGAACTCGAATCGTCGCGGCTTTTGAGTCAATAAAATCTGATACAAGTGTGCTGCGAAAAGTGCGTGCCAACGTTATAAAACGGAGTCGAAGGTGCATTGAAGGTGGAGGTCGGCACGTGGAACACGACCGCCGAAGTCTTGATCAAGTTGACGTGCTTCTACATAACTAGCAATACCTACCTAAGCTCTTGTTAGAGCTAACTCAAAGTACTATTCATAGCTAAACCCAAGTTCTTTTCAGCGCTGCAATAAACTTATTGTTTCTTGACTACAATCGTCAACAAAAAAAACAAAAGACACGTGCACAGGCACGTGTCTTCGTCGTCTAAAGGGCGGTCACCGTCTCCGGCGCGCCGCGTAGGCCGCCGGTGTTGCCAGATGTAAGTTTTAATTTTTGAGCGCCAAATAATAAAATTTAGTCGGGTATTTTTTTTTGTTTTTTCTGTAATAGAATTACATGATTGTGACCAAATATCGATACTATATCACACCCTTAAAAGTCCGACAGGGTTTTTGTTACATATTGTATATTCATTGGTGCAAATTTCAAGCTGTTCTCTTTTTATTATAATTTCTTTGGTTTGGGTTGATAATTTTGCTTTATTTTTCTTTGCGCCTTTAATTTTCTTGCTGCTAAGTTCTATTCCTTTTACTATGGCTTTATACTGATCTTCAACTACTTCTATTTCGTTTAAACCTAGACTAGAGAATTGATTGGAGAGCTCAGTATTAAACTGTTCTGCATTTTTGAATAAGGTTAGTTTTGAATGTGTTTTTATTTTATTCTGGAATACTTTCATTCGATGTATTTTAAAATTAAATTTAATTTTGGCACGTAGCGGTCGATGGTCAGAGCAGTATTTGATTTGATTTATGACACTGACATCCTTTACTATACTCTTGTCGGAACATAGAACATAGTCTATTTCATTTCGGTATGTGCCACCGGGAGACACCCAAGTCCAACGCCTATGAAGTTTCTTGACGAAGAGGGTATTAGCGATGCTCATACTCTGTCCAAAAGCAAATTGGATCAGTCTAGTGCCTCGCTCGTTGCGCTCACCGAAACCAAATTGGCCGAGTATGGCATCGCTGTCTGTCATCTGTTTGGTCCCAATTTTTGCATTGAAATCTCCAAGGACGATGTTCCAAGTTCCTCGGTTTTCCTCGCAAGCTTTATTGAGAAGGTCATAAAAATGTTCTACTTCTTCGTTGGAATATGCGGATGTTAGTGCATATATTTGTATGATCTCTCATGATATACAAAGGTTTATTAAACAGACACTCTGATATTAATTCTATATTCTACAATGAAATTATGATAACAACTTATGACATAAGTATTAAACAGAGCTGTTATTAATTATTTAAATAGATAAACAAGACACCTGTTTAAATAAAACTAAATACATTATAAATACTTTTTGCTACCTTGGTTACAAGGCTACCAAAAACTAAGTCAATTTTTTTTAGAAGAGTCCTTTTGTTTACTATGATTTCAGCACCTTGTAGCCAGTTGCAGAACTAGCTGGATATTGATAGATTAATAACTGCATTAAGATTATTTGAGACATGGGCTACTATGTATTGACAAATTACGAGCATGAAGCCGCGAACGAAAGCTAATAACAAATAAGACCCAATTGAATGAATGCTCTTTTATTTTAAATATTTTTACCAACCACTGTATATTCTTCCACAAAATACTCTCCATCATAAGATAGTCTGGAAGAAATCTTCTTAAACGAATGACCACCCATTTTACATTTTTATTGTTTGTAGCTAGTTAAGTATTTTTCTGTATGTATTGTTTTATAATTAGTGTATGTATAACAAGTTATATCTCTATTTTTTCAGATCATGCAAACCATGCAAATATTTGTCCAGCAGTGGGAATTTAAACCTTGTTTCCCAGTCTCACTCATGCACAGCAACACAAAGGTTATTAATAAAAAGAATATTATCATGAATGAAATACTGGCGATATTCAAGGCGAGACCCTGTTCAGAGCGGATTGCACTCACCCTGATGAAAGTTTACGACATTAAACCGAAACATTCGGTCAATATAAAATACCGTATTTATAATAGGTTATAAATACGGTGCATAAAATACCTGTTTTCTTGTAATATCTGGTTGCTGTGGTGTGTGATAACTCCTGAGAAGGTGAGGGCTTGGCTAATGCTCTGTCCGATGGCATCTTGAGATGATATTACCAAGTTTTCCACTGATTTTCTCCTAGAAACATTAAAATCATTTACTAACAAAAACAGATGAAAGATGTGGGGAAGAGTAGATATGAACTGACATCTATATTTTCAAATTCATATTCAATAAAATAAGAAGGGTCATTTTGAATCTAACATTGGAGTGTTTGTATCACCCCCATTCTAACTACTAGATCTAAAGGAGAAGGACTAGATGGAAGAAAAAAAAATATTTTCATAGTTCACATAGTTATTTGTGTTAATGTATTTATTTGGAAACTATGGTAACTGAATATATGGCTATAAACTTATAAAACATTACTACAAAAGCAATAAGAGACTTTCTACACTAATAGGTAGATACATTAGAAATAATGCTGCTTGACTATAATCAAATAAATGTTTGTAACCATTTTCACCACAACATTAAAATCCAAAATCATGGTCAATATCATGTTTTTAGCGATATAAATGCTGGATCTTGCATAATTTAGATGATTGTGAATTAACAAACCAGCTGGACTACTTATGCTTCTTTATTTAATAATAATCATCACATAATTTATTTGTTACATGTTTGGTAACTTTATACCTTGCCAGATAAGGTCCAAACTTATTTATGGAGATCATTAAAACCGGCATATTAAATAAGGCAGCTCAATGCTCAATTTATGCAAATGTGTACCGCTGACATAATAACACAGTACAGCTTATCTAGATACCTAACAGAGATACATGCAATTGTGTGAGGGTTTAATCAGTCAGTTGACACAAAACACGATGACGACAATGGCCAGTCCATCTGTCGACTGCAATGCAGACCAGAGGACTAGGAGCAATGACCTTTCACCAGAAACCAGTTCTTAGTTGTTTACACAAACTTTATCAAACTATTACCCGCTACACAAAACAAACAACAGCAGGCGTCTGCTATGGACAAAATAAACTATATTCTTTCTATAATTAGGAGAAATGCGTCAATTTTACTCACATAGATATAGCAATGTTTCGACTATCGAGCTCCGACGAAGTCATTGTTACAAACCTACTTATTTCAGCTTTTTTTCCTTTAACTCACGGATGTCATGAGCATCTGTGTTTTTTGCTTTCATCATCCAAATTGGATTTTTTTACGGATTTCTTGTTCAACTACACAAAACAAAACTGATCCGTCGACCGTCCGTCTGTGCTGTGATTTTCGATCAACTCAATGACAGTGACATTTGTAAATTTTGTGAAATTATTACAGATTGTTGAATAGTTACATAGAGTGTACTAGTTTCTTAAATTCCCTTTACATAGGGAGGGAAGTCTTGCTAGAGCTAGATCTTGAACCATTTAGAGTCGACCGAGACCCTGAGTCCAAGAGATTTCTGAGCGTTTTCAAATTTCTTTGTGGGACGACCTTAGAGAATTCAGACAACATGATGGGGACGATAGACGATCGACGGTCGTCCGTCGTTGCTCTAACAAAACCCAAAACAAGTCACCCACCTGTCGTGCCTCCCTGTCTGTCAGTGTCATGAACTGTCATGTCAATCATACTGAATCAAAATTGTAAAATGTACACGTGAGTTTTATTTTTGTAGAATTTTAAATTAATTCTGCACCTCTAGCCATGGCTGATGATTCCGCCTTTGATAAAAAGAAAGCTCACCGGGCCAAACAAGCTGGTCGAAAGGCGGATAAGAAAAAAAAGAAGAATCAAATCGACCAGTCTAACCTAAGCGCTCGGCAAAGAAATCCGAAAGCATTTGCGATCCAGTCAGCTGTTCGTGCTGAAAGGCAATTCCGTCGGCGCGAAGATGTTATTTCTAAGAAGCAGCACATCCCGAAAGTTGATAAGACTCCGCTAGAACCGCCGCCTATAGTGGTAGCCATAGTGGGTCCTCCGAGAGTCGGTAAGACGACGCTTATAAACAATCTCATCAAAAGTTTTATAAAAACAAACGTGACGAGTACCAATGGGCCTATAACCATCGTGACGTCGAAGAAACGGCGCATCACGCTGATAGAATGCAACAACGACGTCAATTCCATGATCGACATCGCCAAATGCGCGGATCTCGTGTTGCTGCTCTGCGACGCGAGCTTTGGCTTCGAAATGGAGATATTCGAGTTTCTAAACATCTGCCAAGTCCATGGAATGCCGAAAATAATGGGTGTACTCACACATCTTGACATGATCAAGAATGCAAAAACACTAAAAACTACAAAAAAAACTTTAAAACACCGTTTCTGGACTGAAGTGTATTCAGGAGCGAAGTTATTCTACCTGTCTGGTATAGTTCACGGTGAATATCTAAGGAATGAGATAAAGAACCTTGCTCGGTTTATATCTGTTATGAAGTTCAGGCCTCTCAGTTGGCGTATGACTCACTCGTACATCTTAGCAGACAGATTGGAAGATATTACAAATCAGGAAGATATAAGAAAGGATGTGAAAGTGAGCAGAGATGTGGTGCTCTATGGATATATCCGAGGAGTTCCGTTGATGAAGGATTCTACAGTACATATTGCAGGTAAGCAGTATCTTATGTTTGTAAATTAAGTAGCTTTGTATGGTTAGTAGGTATTAGACTATTATTTGGTACCTGAAAACATGTCTTGTTGGTTATATGCAAAAACGTAATAATAAAATTAATGTGTAAAGCTTTAACATTGCGTGCGTTAAATGCTGCATATGGAATTAATATGAATGAAATGAACCTAGACAAAAACTGTACCTTATTATTATCGATATTACGCAATAAATACAATTTGATTTGATATTTAAACCAGTGGTTGGTGGGAAGCAGAGGAATGTTGAAATTAATGTTTCAAAGATACCACTGTAATTTAGATGAATAATTGAATTGATTAGCATCTTCTGAAATTTTAAATATCCATGCTAATATTATAAATTCGAAAGTAAGTTTGTCTCCATCTGTTAGTTAAGTTTTCATGTCTAAACAGTTAAACCAATTTTGATAAAATTTGGTATATAATGACCTGGATTAAAGACATCAGGCTTCTTTTGACTATAAAACCACATGTGAGAGCTGCGGGTGGAAGCTTATAAATTATAAAATTAAAGCAGCCATCAATATGGATTGTAGCTCCATCGTTAAATTTGGTTTTGTCCTACACTGTCCCACTGCTGGACAAAGATAACCTTCATAATTTTCTAGAATACTACTAAAATAATTTTGTATTCCATTGCAGGTGTAGGAGACATGAAGATAAATGAACTATCCTACCTTCCAGACCCGTGCCCACTACCAAGTTCTGAAAAGAAACGGCATCTCATGGAACGAGAGAGACAAATCTATGCTCCATTCTCTGGAGTAGGAGGTATTGTGTACGACAAGGATGCAGTATACATTGAACTACAAGGCTCTCACTCCCACAAGAAGGAAGATGAAGAGACAAATGAAAAGAAAGAACTGCTCAAGAGTGTGGTGGAAACAACAGAGACTGTGGATGAGCAGATGAAAGAATCAGGCTTTCAACTCTTCAGCAATGGAGCTGTTATCTATGCAGACATGATAAAAGATGATGAATATCTACAGCAGAATAAAAAGAAAGTAACTTCAGATACTGAGTCGGATGGTAACGGAAATGAATCTGAAGATGAGGGTAATGAGTCTGATAATGACAGTGGTATTGATGAAAATGAAAAGGATAGGAAAGAGAAACTACCTTGGGATAATAATTCTGTATCAGACGATGAAGAAATGGATACAGGAAACTCTAGTGCTGTTGAGATATCTTCAGGAAAGGTTGGAGATTCAGAAGATGATTCTGATGATGAATCCGGTGAGGAAGATTTTAGTACGAAATGGAAGGAAAATATGGGAGAAAAGGCCACTGAAGCATACTTTGACAGACAAAGGACATCCAAAAACATCATGAAGTTGGTCTACGGAGAGTTTGAAATTGGGAACAAGACTAAAGACAAAAAGGATGACCAATCAGATGAAAGTGATAGTGAAGATTTAGGAGGCCTTTTCAAGAAGGTAACAGACACACAAAAGAAAAAGCTTAAAGATAAAGAAATGTTGAATCTTGAGGAATGTTCCTTCTTCTATGCTCTCGACAAACCAAGCATACGAGACTGGTCAAGTGACACCAACAAACAATTGTTGATGAGCAAGTTTGTAACTGGCAAGAGATCTGCTGATGAAGATGCTTCTGAACTTTTAAAACTAGATGATGCAAGTGATGGTGATGATGAACAAATATTTGGTGATTTTGAGGATCTTGAGACAGGAGAGAAGCATACTGCCGATACTGAAGAAACTAATGCAGAACCGGGTACAAAACGTAAAGGAGAAATGACAAAAACTGAAATCCTTAACAAGAAACTTAAGCTAAAAGCTAAATTTGACTCCGAGTATGACAATCCTGATGACCACAGAATTAAAGGTGATCACTCTTACTACGAGAATTTAAAAGCAGAGGCTTTGAAACAGTCGGAACTTAATAAGTCAGTATTTGAAAACTTAGACCAAGGTTTAAGAGTTGAAGTGGAGGGTTTTAGACCAGGTCTGTATGCTAGAATGGTGTTCAAACACATGCCATCAGAATTCGTCACCAACTTCGATTCTAGCTACCCTATCCTGATAGGCGCATTGAACATGGCCGAACAGAACATAGGCTTTGTGTCTTGTAAAGTAAAGAAACACAGATGGTACAAAAAGATTCTAAAAACCAATGACCCTCTCGTGATTTCGTTGGGATGGCGAAGATTCCAGACCCTCCCGATCTATTCGAAAATAGAAGACGATATGAAATATAGATACCTAAAGTACACCCCTGAACACGTGACTTGTAATATGCACTTCTATGGACCAGTAACTCCTCAAAACACAGGATTTTTAGCACTACAAAGCGTCAATTCTAACGTAAATGACAACAAGCGATTAGGGTTCCGGATAGCCGCCACAGGCAGCGTCAACGAAATCAATAAATCAACTCAGATCATGAAAAAGCTAAAGCTAGTTGGCACTCCCTTAAAAATCTACAAAAAGACTGCTTTCGTCAAAGATATGTTCACAAGTACTTTAGAAGTTGCCAAATTTGAGGGCGCCAGGGTAAAAACCGTGTCTGGGATCAGAGGTCAGATAAAAAAGGCACTGAACAAGCCGGAAGGAGCTTTCCGAGCTACCTTTGAAGACAAGATTCTGATGAGTGATATAATATTCTGTCGCACTTGGTTCAAGGTTGACGTTACCAAGTTCTACGCTCCGGTTGTGAACCTGCTGATGCCGGAAGGTGCTAAGAACGCCTGGCAAGGTATGAAGACCAAAGGTCAGCTAAAACGTGAACTCAACATACAAAACGACGCAAACAAGGACTCGATGTACACAGAGGTCAAACGAGATCAAAGAGTGTTCAAGCCCCTTGTAATCCCTAAAGAACTGCAGAAGGGTCTGCCTTACAGATTCAAGCCTAAGTCGAAGTCAACGACTCTAGATGGCAAAGTCACCAAGGATAAGTTCAAGAACAGGGTAGCGGTTGTCAAGAGTCCTTACGAACAGAAGGTCAGCAATGTCATGAAAATGCTGAAGACTAATTATGTGAAGAAACAGGAGACTCAGAAGACGGCAACAGTGGAAAGGTTGAAGAAACACAAACAAACACAAGAGGCAGAAGAATGGGCGAAGATGAAACGCCAAAAGGAAATCAAGAAGAAGATTTGTAGACAGCTAAGCAAAATGGGTAATAAAAAGAAGCCGCAGATGTAAAATCATTTCTTTGTTTCATTTTAGTAGTAGTACCTACTCCTGAACCAACAAGCTAAATAAACTAGTTCCTATATGTATTACCTAACATAAGATTTTAGGTATTAAAAAACAAACCAGACTCTTCAAACTATGAGAAAAGTCTAAAACGAATTTGATAATAAAATACAAATTTTTAGGCAGTCTTAGCCCGGTGCAAATCGATCCCTAAACGTATTTGGCGATTAAATGTTTAAATTTAACAACTCATTAAATCATATTTAGCCACTAAATACGTTCAGGCATCGTTGCGCAAGTCTCCCTAAGTATTGAAGTAGGTAGGCAGGTACAAATTTTAGAGTATATTTATGAATGATTTCATGTCGCTCATTTTGCGTGTTACAAACAAACAACATTAAACCTCTGTTCCGATTAGCTAAGTTACTGGTGTCATCATCATCTGACTTTACAACTGCTTAAGTCATCCACCATGATGGTCGAAGACGACTTGGACTATCTTGCTGCTGCTGGTCATCTGACGCTTTTACAAATCCTCGACCACCATTCAGTCGTCAATTCTTGTTCCATAGTAGGCATGTTATGTAAAGTCAGCGTCGCTAGCTGGTAACCCCTTGCATGTTTAAAGATTGAAATAAAAACTTGTATAGGGATGATTTCTTAAGTTTGTTTATTAGGTTACTAGCTTCCGCCAGCGGCTTCGCACGCGTTGTTTGTCAACAAAAAGTAGCCTATGTTGGAATCTAGGTCATAATCTATTAACACACCAAATTTCATCAAAATCGGTCCAACCATTCCGTTTTTTTTACTGAATAGATTTTCGATTGACCACAATCTCACCTTATGGTAAGCGATGATGTGGTCTAAGATGAAACACGAAGATCTAGAAGTAACCATTCACTCTTACCTTAAAGAGGCCCGGATTGTATTCTATAGGAAAAACAGACGATGGTCAAGTGTTCCACGTACGCATCAAAAACGTAGAACCAAAACGGTGTGTGCGAATGGGTGGTGTATCAATTAGGTACAGATGGTACGTGATTGAGTAACAAACAAATAAATAAAACAAGCATCCCAACTTTCACATTTCTGATATTAGTGTGACAACTAAACACATTGTGTAATAAAAACTTTTTGGAAATCATCCTTCTCCATGTTTTTATTGCAGGTGTTGTGGTTTTTATTTGCTATGCTTGCAAATTGATTTTTACTCTATAAAAAGTCGTTAATTAGTGGTGAATTGTGCCATTATCTATAAAATGATCACTCATACTGTTTTTGTATGGAAAATGTTCGACACTTTTTAGGCAAGTCATGGTAGGTAGAGTTACAATCAATAAGATATAAACAGTGTGTAGTGTCGTATTAAAACAAAATGTCTTGTTCGATGACCTCGTGTAAGCCATGAGTCTTTAGCCAAGTTACATTCGATTAGCGATGATGCTAGTCGATAAGTCTGAAAATGTATGGGATTTGACACGTTATATAGAAATATCACGTAATATACTGACAACAAACCTATGTAGAAATCGAATCGATTCGAAGCGAATGTAACTTGGCTACTGGATTCCACTTTTTGCGGGGGTACCACACACTCAGTAAGTGCCCTAATAGTCTGTCATGCTACTAAACTGTTTACATCTTACTTGGACTGGACAAGCAAAGGTATATATTTTCATATTACCCGTAAACACTTATTGCTCTTGTAGATGTTTGATGTTGGTATCCCAGTAGATTCCCATTCCGCCGAGTGATTTCTACGCTGTGCACGCCTAACATGACTGATATTTTAAAATCAATGTTCTTGAGAACTGAGCTACTAGGTACCTAGAAGACTTAAATTTGGAAAGTAAGATAAATAAAACAAATATTTGTATCGTGTAAATTGTATTTACCTCTTATCATTATGCATAACATGTCGTCATCGCATTTGATAAATATTTTTACAAAGGTTACACAGTAGTACAGAACAGATTACATTGGTCAAAATAATAATTAGGATAACAATTTAGACTCGGACAAGCCCCGCGACCGGACTCGGAGAAGCCCCGCGACCGGACTCGGACAAGCCCCGCGACCGGACTCGGGGCAAAGCATATCAAGTGAAGCTTGGAATGTTAGCAGTGGTTATGTAGTTAAAGTCCGACCAACACTAGTACTCTATAAGCTATGCGTTACATAATGCGAAATTATATACATTAGATTTGTCTAATTAACGTGAAGGTAACTTTACTCTTTGGTAGCGCGAGCCACGAGGACTTACCTTGGAAAAATATTTGTCTATCGTTTTGATCGACGTTTTCGAAACTGTTGGAATGTGATACAAAATTATTCTATATATTGTTCGACTCGCCCGATATCGAGATTGGCACTTGTGGAGGTTACTTTACAAAGCGGCTCGCCGCTCGGGAAACTGACAATAGCCCCGGATCTACAATTTTCCCTAACCGGGGCAGAAACTTGGCATCCCCTCTCCTCCAGAATTTGAGGAGGAGGGGTTAAAGTTTGAAGTGTTCCAAATCAAATGAACAGGTAAACTATGTAGGTGGATGCCAGGCGTTTTTAAGAAACAAGTTTTTTTTCAAACATATACTGGAAGAATTTTGCGCCCCCTGTAATTGCAAGAGCAGGTGCCCCGGTTCGCCCCCCTAGATCCGGGGCTGACTGACATTACTATGGAACAGGTCTGTACAGGCTAATATTAGTGGGATCGGACGATTGGCGCTTACGAGTAGGTCTACACTATGGGATGATCCGTGAATGGAAGATGACATCACCTGCTCTTATCGATATTTCCTCTCTCCCTCCGGGTCTGTCCGCGTGTCTGTAAACGGCCGCACGGTCAAGGGTGCAACGGCTACACATACCCTTCCAAACTTTTATACAAAACCGTAGCTACATCAAAAAGCTATACACTAACAAATAACTAAATAACCTCGTTATCATACTTGCATTTATAAAACTTTATGTATTCGCTATACGTACAATATATATTTTAATAATGAAACGAATGATGTGTACGAATGATATAGGGGCGCCGAAGTTTATAGACGATTTTAACGCTTAACAACTATTCCATAAAGTCCAATTTCGTTCGAATTGGTGTAACGCATTCGCTGACTAGCCGGCGTCATACTATCTATAGCACTGGATTATATTATACAGCTACTTATATGTGATTCATAATATACGCAAAGTTGAATGAAACCATAGCTCTGTTGAGGAATAACTTCAGATAACTTTGCTGGTTCTACATAATCGTCAAATCGCAATATCACACTGATGATGCAGAATTTCATACATTTTATGATATAATTTTTAATTAGCCACACTCAATTTCATTCTAGACACGTCGCGAAACATTCACTCAAATACTTCCTACAAACGGATCTATGAACATATAAAATGTAGTTCGGTCTTACTTACATTATAATACTGTTAGATATCTGTATCATCACTTATTCCAACAGAAGTTAAGCTAGCGCCCTTCACGCTCAAGGTATTGTGATTAAGACAACCAGACATGATTACTGAGGTATTTGTCCATATTCAATTTACATTTTCGTTACATAATGTAATAACTTAATAAATTTAATTCCTAGTTAATAAATAATTGTAAAATCATATTGATATAAAATAAACATCTAATAGTTTGAACACATCCTAGCTAAGTATTGCTAAAATTACGATCTACGCTCGATAGAAACGCTATCATATAGAAAACACGTATTTACAGTATTGGCTAACGATATACATTCGATAAACTAAAATCTTTAGCTATACAATCGTAATTCATTTCATTATCTATTGCGTTTCATTAAACTATGCTCAACGTTTGGTTATTTAACATAATTTAGCAATTTGTTTCCTATATTTTAGTAAAAATTGCGTTAGTTGCCAATTAATACGTGGTACTTTTAAAACTTGTTCACACATCGCATGGCAAGTTGTGTTTATCAACACTATTCCTAAACAATACAACTTACTGTTTTCACGTACCTATATCCAACACAAGTTTCATGGCCGAACCATATCAAAATAAGATATTACACCAGATAAATGTTTAAACATGAACGCGAAGGCTGCCGAGCGATGTCAGAACGAAGCAAAAGCTCCACTAATAGCTAAAAGCTGTAATTAGCTGTTAAATTTGTACATTTTTAGGACTCAAATAACGCCACTCAAACCCAGGCGTACATACTAAAAATTCATATAATGCATAACAAAAATATACCTAGCTAATCGGCTTCGTAATAAAATACATGATTCTGAATACAAAACGATTCTGATAACAAGACTAGTACCGTGCGCCCTCTATCTGAAGTCTGCACTAGTTTAAACTACTACCTAGAAGAATTAGTAGAATTGAGAAGAAAGTAAAGCGTTTATCAGTCAGAACTGGAAGTAATAACAGAAGAGAGACACTCCCACGTTCCAAGTAGACCCTGCACTCAGCGAACAGGCGAATATTTACAACAATTTATTATTCTAACAATAATATCATATCGTCGGCCTAATTATCAGAATTCGTAAGTCCATATGGGCAAATTTTACAGGAGCAACATAAAACTGATTTTCTCACTAAGTCACTCTTACGTTATGTATAAAAAAATAAATTTAGGTATAAATACCCTCATTTTATACTTACTTAAAGTAAGAGTAACTCAATAAAAATCTCTCAAACTTTGTGAGAAAATCAGTTTTATGTTGCTCCTGGATATACATAGACTTACGAATTTTGATTAGGCCGACGATATGATAATTCAGGTTGTATTTATAAGCAGTCGAATTTTTTTCAGAAACAGTACTAACCGTGATAACAGACCCATCTACTGTCTTTTATACTTAAAACCAAACGTCAATTTGTACACAGATAATATAAAAATATCGTCTAGTTTATGGACAATACTGTTCCTAAAAAAATATACATACAATTTCATAAATTCACACTAGAATCAACGCACGTGTGAAAATATGCTAAAATACGAAAATCTTGAAGGTTTTTTTGCCAAGGGTGAAGTCAGGGTCTATTCTGTACGCGAAATTAACTATAAGCTTTATAATACATAGACACGCCTCGACTGCACTCGGTACATATGCAAGTACTTCAACTAGCGACAACTCACTAAAAAAACTAGCTGATAATTTGTTTCTAGTTGAAACACAGTAACCTAATAGACGGAAGTTCCATTGCAGGCAACCCTATGTCACAAGATATACGGATGGAACCAGTATGTTGCTAAAGAATATGTACAATAATGGCTTTAAAAAAAAGGCTTGGATACTAGTCTTTGTGCCATGTCCCGATTGTGAATTGTGATTGTCATTTGCCTTCATTCACATTGTTCAGTTCACCACTCACTCACTCACGGTTGTTTTGACCATAATGACCAAAAAAAAAACTAGGATTTCCATGTCCTAAAAAGTGTCCCCGAAATGTACTTCAGCCATTCATTAAAAATGTCGTATTTTGCTGAAAATTGTTGAACATACGAACAAAACTTTTATTTTGCTCTAAAGGCTACTTGCCTAAGTTTCTTTCAGGGTAGAACATGGCAACCTCGGTCTTTAGGTTTTCCTAAGTGCATTCTGGAGCAACAGAACATTTCCATCTGTTATTATTACAAATACGGGATTTATACCGTTTTATCGGTGTTTCAACCCGTACGTGGTAAATCCCGTATTAATAATAATGATTGAAATAAATCACGACAGTTTTCTAAGTAAAATTTCCATCTGTGATCTTGAAGTAAGGTTGACTACAGTAGGACCTCTGTCAATGATGAATGATAATACATTTTTTGAAGGATATTTATGTTTCAAATACGTAACCCGCCCTGTAGCGCCATCTGTAACTCTACTGAACTATTTCATATTTTTAACTTTTCGAATCACAGATGGCAGCAGCACGACATATTAGCTTTTAAACTAATATTTGGCATCACAGTATAACAATGCTTAGGTTATATATTGAGCTATACTTTTGAATTAATAAATATATTCAAATACATGATTTTTGTAAAACAAATTCAAAAGCAGAACTAAATTGATATCGTATATATTTATTTATGTTAGTTGTTATAAATATCGCGGATTATATGTTTTTAAGTACATAAACCTACCCTAACAGAGCACTTAGTAATTTACATAAAGCATTTACTAAATTTATTATAGGTATTGAAAATACTAGCGATATGTTTTGAAAATCACAACATTCAGAACAAAGCCAAAACCAAATTATTGCGTTATCAGAAATATTGTGATTTTCATAAAGTTTGTGGGTAGTCCATTCTACATTATATTTAACATTTTTATAAATAAGTGATGATCACATACCGTTTTATCGGTGTTTCGAACCACATTGTTCCGGTCCAATTCGTGAACCTTTGTGGTGAGTGAAATCCACTTTGCACTGCGTCTCGCCTCGCATTGAACGCCAAAATACTGTCAATCGCAACGATAAAACGGTACGTTAGCAATCTCGTATTTATTTATAGTAATGATTGAAGTAAACCACGAAAGTTTCTTATAATATTTTACTTGATAAGAAACCAACATTTATAATCATTTGCGAGACTCTGATAACAACTATGGCTTACAATACGGCAGTCGGTTAATAATTATACTTTTGTACCATAAACAAAAATAAATAATATATAAAGGTAAGGTAATATGACTATGCTTCACTAACTGAACATACATAGATAAGTTGCAATCAAGTTAGCGATATTCGTTAACGCTTGTCAAAAGTACGGGTGTCATACCCGTACTTTTGAACCAACTATGGGAAAGTGTACAACCTTCTAGATAGATACGTGGATACCTATCTATATATCATAGCACGCTATTAAAAATAAACAAAAGATTTTTATTTCAATCACAGATACAATGGGCGGCCTTATCGCTAAAAGCGGCCTCTGTCAGGCAATAACAGACAGAACTATGCTCGAGCATTAATTGAGACTCAAACGTGTCTCAACTGCCAAAAATCTATTTTTTATAGCAATATAATGTGACGCTTGTTTACCATACGGCCATCTATGTTTGGGCTCCGATTTAGTTTCATAATTACTGGTCATAAAAGGCCGTTAAAAGGTTTCTAACCTCAACCTGGCTGATTAGTACAAAATGTTTATAAGCTGTAGCGAATTTCGCTAACGATTGCAACTTGTCTAATACACCTGATTCCATTACTGTTCAAGACAGTCAATGAATTTCCATTTACCTCAAGTTTAGACCGTTCTTATCAGATTCACCCTTGCGATTTCGAAATAGCCACACCATTCTACACAGGAACTCAAGCAGATGAAATAGTTACATCTTGAATTTACCAGCTATATTTTTTAAACTGTGACATTTCAATTTTGAAAGCACAAACAACTTAGTGCATAAAACTGGCCGTAGCCATTCGGAATGCTTCTCTGAATTCAGAACTGAGATTTACATTAATAAAGATTTGACCAGAATTGCATATAATAAATATCTATAAAGTTACCGACATAGCCAAAATGATTAGTAAGTTGAAATAGCACGTGCCCCGTATAGGCGGATTATTGACGGCCATTGGTGCAGGAAATACGACCTGGGACGTACGAATTTGCGTTTTTGGCAACTCGCACTAAAGGTTTCCGGCAGTCGTTGGGTAGAGCATAAGAGCGGTCGCTATGGAAGTCTATGGGGGAGACTTATGTTCAGCCGTGGACGTGGACATCTGTTTGAGACTAGTCATTCTGGATTTAAGTTCTAGATCGAGAGAAGCATTTTAGCCAAGATCTAACACCTCTCTAATACCAGTTTGTACATCATTTTGTTACCGTTCAATATGAACATGAGTACATATACTGCATCTATGCAGTCAAACTGACAAACTAAAAAAAATATTTTAATTTGTGACGTCATAACTTATCACTACTACTCTCATGGAATAGCGTGTAATAAACATATACAGGGTGATTTGAAATGTGTATGTAAACACAGAAAGGAATGTTTATTCTCATATAATTATGAAAATAATATGAATGACATTTTGAAACATATACAGGTTGATTTGAAATGTGTATGTTAACACCTAAAGGAATGTTTATTCTCACATAATTATGAAAATAATATGAATGACATTTTGAAATTGAAAAATACAATTGCAGAAAAACTTAAAAATCAGCTATTTTAGGTTAAAATTCAGTTGAACTGCTGTTTTCAGCACATAACCTGAATTAAAAAATCTGGTTCTTAAAGTTAAGATAAGTATACACAAAGTTTGGGAAACATCCGATTTGAAGGCCTACCTAAAAGTTTATGATTTCATGAAACTCATTAATTTTTATGGCAGTATCACCCCTTTCGGTTATATACATATTTCGAAGCCTGAATATTTATATTATTAATAATTATTGGGAATATAATATGAAATGTCCGCAGTGAGTGAGTCCCTATTGTATTATCACCGGATTCGCTTATTATTATTTGTTCCTAACTAATTTCGGGGAATGGAGGGGGGGGGGTTATAACATGGGTGGTATTTTTCACTGAACTTTTTCATCACCATAGTTCCAGTGAGTCAGTGAGATATTTTTTAGGTATGGTGGGTTATTTATCACTATTTTGGGTTGATTTTTTTCGTCACTTCCCTCAGTGAGTTAGAGAGTTCTATCACTTCACATTTTTTTTATTTTGGCGTCATAATGTTTGTGTACTGCTTATTCAATCGTCACTTGTAGTTTTAATGAAGTCCGTGAGTGAGTTCATATTATTATCTACTCAAGGTGACAGAGCTATTTAATTAATTATTTACCATTTCACCGCAATTGCTTGGTTTGTTCGTCACTCGTAGTTCCATAGTTCCAGTGAGTTTTTTATAACACATCACAGAACTATTTCATTTAACATAACAGCATCAACTATTTTATGTAACACTGCGCCTGGCTCCAGTGAGTCATTGAGTTCACTAGCTATATCACATCACAGAAGTATTATAGATCGCTGATCAGTGTCACTCGCTCACCCGCGGGTTGCAACCAGTGAGTCGGTGAGCTACTCGTGGTTCCAGTGAGTGGGTGAGTGAGTGGGAGGCTAGTTCATGGTGTGATGTCAGGAGGTGGCCGAATGGTCGTGGCGTGCGTCGGCGCGTTCGGTTCCAATTGCCACCAAATTACTGAACTCCACTTCTAAGACTTGTCGCGCCTGGAAGTTAATTGTCAAATATAATTATAAAACAAAAAGTTAAAGAAAACTTTGTATTCATTAAAATCACAAGGATCACTTTGAAACGTCAATTTTACTGCCTGTTTCTTCGTGACCAAGCCAGGAAAGAAAGTCAAGAAACAAGGCTGGTGCCTGGTTGTCTAGTTTTTTAATAATAAATAGTAATAACCGGAGATATACACGGGCCTAAGCGAAGTTAATATCAGTACCTAACGTATGATTGGTTGCACGTTCGCTGGGAAGGTCCGGTTGCAAGAACTTTCTAACAATTCTGCAGGTTATCAGTATTGACGCTTTCTGCAGTCACAGATTATACGCTGGCGCAATATTTTGTACATAGGTATGCATGGACCCCGTTTTTATTTTTAGTTTTAGCTTGTAGTTTTTAAATAATTTGCCATAGTAAAACCTGAATTTTGATGAAATTCACAGGGTACACTAGTAACCCCAGTGCTGAAATTTGGTATACATGTATCTTTAGTGATACAAATATAAAGAAAAATCTGAAATCGAGAATAACTGCAATTTCTACCCCAGAAAAAAGTACCAATTAACATAAACTCCCGTTACCTGTAATTTGAATGAAACTGTAGGTCAAGTTAGTTGGTCATACATTTCGTGGTTACTTTTACACTTTATTTTAATAGCATTTTTTTTTGTTTAGATTATTTAATCTCAGTTCGGGGCAAACCACTAGTTATTATAGACATAGACATACATTTATTCAAACTTTAGGATCACTAGGAACGCTTAGTTATGTCAGGTTACAAACAAAATGCAAACATAAAAGTACAAAGTCAAAGATGCAGCTGTGTAAGGGCTTTCTCAAACAATATTAAAATTAATTAGTTTAAATTGAAAAATTACTTTTTCAAAACAAGCTTTTATAAAATTCATAATCGGAACCGCAAGCAGATTCTAATGAGCCCAAACACTAGTAAGCCATTCAGAAGTTCCGCCTAGCATCCATATTATTGCATTGTCTCCGAAGTTACATATGTATTCCTTTCAGCTCAATCGGTTGAGGGGAACGGGTTTAAAATTCAGTTGCAAGATTCCATCCGGACAATCATACATACATTGCAAGTTAATAAAAAGCTTGTAAAAAAACCTTAACAAAATTAGAGCGGCTGTAAATAGGCTTTGTTTGATAGAATACAAATTTTGCAGCTGCTTTAACAGCGCAAGACAAAGGATTGTTACCTGCGTGTTCTGCGTAGGAATCTGCAGCGCCAGCGCCATGCTGTTAGCGTCGAAGGTGTCGTCCAGCGCCACCAGGCCGCCGTGCACGCCGCTCTCACTCAAGTTGTTCGCGTACTCCTGAAACGTACAACATAATACATTATACTAAACTTAACACAAGCAATTAACAATTTAAAAACCCCCCTCTTCGCGTCAGGGGTTATTATTTTTTTTTTAATACAAATTTTATTTAATTGCAACAAAATTACATCGTGTACATTGATGTTAATATATAGAAATTAGCTAGCATGCATTTTAAGGAAAAGATAAGTAGTTAGGTTACATAAATAAATAAATAAATATTGCTGGACATGTCACACAACGCTATCTAGCCCCAAACTAAGCAGAGCTTGTACTATGGGAACCAGATAACTAATAGAATACTTATATACTTTTTGTTTGTAAATACATATATTTATAATATATAGAAAAACATCCAGACTCGGAACAAATATCTGTAAATCATGCAAACATTTGTTCCGTGGCAGGAATCGAACCCGCTACCTCCTGCGTCTCAGCCGGCTATTCGCCCACTGCGCCACGGAGGTCGTCAACAATACTAGCCTCCACTAGCCAGGATACCCTGTGTTGTGGGTGGCTAGAAAAACCGAGGGACGCTATAGTTTTTGTATGATTGGGAACATACAATGTTCCATGTCACCAATCATCGTGATCATAGTACAATGAGAATTTGTAATTAATCACGTGGTTACGCCGATTTGGAGAACATATAACTGTTCGCATGGTGCAAGTGAAACAGTGACCAGTCTCCGAATCGTTTAAGCGTCGCCGCACACGAGCCACGCACCACAACCACAAAACGCCGCCCCATTTGTTTATTTATTAACACTCGGTGGCGGCGTTTTGTAGCTGTGGCGCGTGGCTCGTATGCGGGGAGGCTAATATCTTATTTTCCTGTACCCATGATGACTGTCTTTCTGACTAGGCCTTACTGGATGAACGTCCTAAGAAAGGTTGCTGGGAGCCGTTGGCCGCACAAGAGCTGCTCTGGAAATCTACGGGGAAGGACTATGTTCAGAGGACGTCCAATGGCTGATATGATGATGATGGTCTTAGCTCAAGACCATTTTAGTTACGAGCTAGGTATATGATAACTTATTACAAACTTAAGGCCGCGGTTCCATTGCAGTGCACAGGCACGCTACACACGTGTAAAGCTTCGCTTTGTATGAAAATGTAGGCGAATCAATCCACAGCGATGCGCGGCCACGCTACACACGGATGCGTAGCTTAATGACGTCACTAACACACGTGGCCTGTCCGGATGCCTCAACCACGCGCTCAACGCGCTGCATGTACGTGCACATCCTACGCAGCAATGGAACTTAACGAGTTTATAGTAATTACCTTAAGGCCTATATTAGCGAGCCAGCGTTGCAGCCGCTCGTTGGTCCACACCATGACGTCACGCGGCGCGGAAGGCTGCGCCAGCTCGGCCGCGCGGCGCCGCTCTTCCAGCGCGCGGACAGAGTATCCCACTCGCTTCAAGCACGCCACGCCAAAGTGTAACGATGTTCTGTGCAAATGTTGAAATAGTTACTAGTAGCTACTTAGGTAGCAAGTTACTTCATTTCATAAATATTCTTCAGATTGGACTTCAGATAATCATTGAAATGTGTTGACGTGGTAAATAATTATTCAGCCATGTCGTGCGGATGTTTTTGCAAATCCAAGAATGATTTTCTCATGGCTCCCATCATCAGATCTCGACCAAATTTAAATGGTACCACACTTTTGTGTGTACCAAATAAATGATTATTCTATTAAGATGTAAGCGAGACGCGGATTGACATGTTTCGAGTTGATATGCAGTCGAATATAAATCGTAGCAGCAGTATTTATTTGGCAACATCAATATGTGAGAATTAACTAAACCAGTTTTTTTGCGGTTTCAAAGTGTGGTCCTTTTTTCTCTATCTTTTTTGAATTAAAATTCTGTTGTAGTTGTTTGTATACCTGTGAAAACTGTCGACCATTTTGAGCTGCGTCCGTAGATCTCTCTTCGTTAAATGCTCTAACATTCTCGCGTCCACCAGACATTCCATAAACGTAGTTCTATATTGCGGTAATCCTGAAAATTAACACAGTGTTTAAGGCGCTCCTTCCCGAACCGAATTTGTTTACTGGAACATCTCGTCGTCGCGTATCTTATGTTCTGACGGAAAAGTTAGCAAATCGGGCAGAAGGTACAGACCTTGCAGATACTTGATGACTTAGCATTAATTTATAAATTACTAGCTGTTGCCCGCGACTTCGTACTGATTACACTACTAAATGTGTAGGTAACCTAGAAATAAAGCTAAACTCGCTGTTGCAACTTGACACACCATTTTTATCCCATGGGAACTGATTTATGGGATAATAGGTAGCCTATGTGGTAATCCAGGTTATAATCTACGGATATGCCAAATTTTATCAAAATCGGTTCAGCCATTACGACGTGATTGAGTAACAAACAAATAAATAAACAAACATCCAAACTTTCGCATTTATAATATTAGTGTGACTTGTTATTTGCCCATGATTTTGTCCGCAATTTTTTAGATCTCGACAATAGCGCCACCAACCAGGTCCAATTGTAAATATAAACCACTTAGGGATCCACTTAACGCACAAAAAAATAATTATCAAAATAGGTCTAGCCGTTTTTGAGTTTTAGCGAGACTAACGAACAGCAATTGTTTTATATATATGTATATAGATAACGCCATCTATTGGTCGTTTATGCTAAGCTTGTTATCGATTTTTTTTATAATAAAATGCTGGACATGTCACACATCGCCATCTAGCCTAAGCAAAGCTTGTACTGTAGAAACCAGATAACTAATAGAGTATTTATATATTATACATTCTTTTTGAATTTATACTTATTTTTGTTTTTATTTGTCGTGTTTTAATTGTGTTCATAGAAAATCGATTTTAATTCAGGTACATCTTTAGACAAAATACAAAACCAGTGGCCATGTAAGGCTAGGCTTAACCTTTAAAAGAGCTTCCTTTAGCAAACAATTGGAATTGCTCCAACTCGGACAAAAATGTTACAATTTAGACTTAATTTATTTTCTTTATTGTTATGTATTCTAAAAGGAAATTTCAAATTCAAATATTTTTATTCATTAAAATCACAAGGATCACTTTGAAACGTCAATTTTACTGCCTGTTCCTTCGCGACCAAGCCAGGAAAGAAAGAAACAAGGCTGGTTGTTTTTTTTAATGATCCTTTTACATCATTCAAGGAGCATTAAGAAGAACAACCAGCCTTGTTTGCCTTTTTTTCCTGGCTTGGTCGCAAAGGAGCAAGCAGTAAAATTGACGTTTCAAAGTGATCCTTGTGATTTTAATGAATAAAACATTTTGAATTTTTGAATCGCTTGAGTCGAAGCCGTGGCAGGCCGCAGGAAGCATTGGCATGATGACCTCGTTGCGTTCCAAGATGGCTGATGGAACGAGTGATCGTGAGGTATGAAGGAACGTGACCTTTGCCTAGCAGTGGGAAAGTATAGGTGAAGTAAATAAAAAAATTCTGAGACTCAATAGATGTCGGCATGTCGGCACTCACCTAGAGACGGCAGCCACACGTTGCCGATCCACTCGTGGTTCATGTCTCCGAAGGCGAGCGCCGCGCACGCCGTGCCGCGCGGCGCCGACGGCGACGTCAGCGACACCATCTCCTGGATCGCCAGCCGGAGTTTCAGCCGGTGGAGGGGGTTGCTGATACCTGATAAAGAATATTATCAAATCAAATGTATTTAGGTATTGCTTCAAATATATGTCATGTTACAAAGATGTCACTAGTGAATACTGGAATCAATAATAATAAAATAATGTTTAAGAATTGTTATAATTTTAACTAATATTTTTCATTTATGGTATAGTAACATTTAACAGTGCAGTTTTTAACTTTCTGCGAAACATTGAACAAAGTAGCTCCCTCAGTGAATCCGGTAGCTTGTTAAAGATCTCTTCTCTCAAAGCTACTGAACAGATATGTGTTTTCACGCAGTACTAAGAGCTCTGAGGGGCAGGTGCGGTGCGAAGAGGAGCGCAGGCAGCCAGCCCACCGCGCCTGACCACCTCCGCATTCCTAGACGACCAAGGATCTTATAAATAACTATATGACCTAGCAATCTGTTATTCGAACTTTATACCATTCAATATTTCAATGTGTGAAATAAGTTGTTTTGTTTCTTAACATATGAATATAGCCAATTTTTTAATGCTATACATTTGGCCCATCTGATGTTAAGTTGTAATCATCGCCTATAACAGAGAATTGCCTCGTAGACCACGCACCTTAGAAATGTGCCCTACGATGCACTGTGTTCCGATTTGAAAGATATGGTTGCCGGTGAATTTACAGGCTTTACGCTTCATACTGATAGACGTAGGGCACATTTCTAAGGTGCGTGGCCTAGGAGGCAATGCTTTGTTATAGGCGATGGTTACCACTTAATATCAGGTGGGCCATATGCTTGTGCAATTTCTATGTTGTATGAAATGTATGTATGAATAAATTGTATGCCACTCTATTACTCAAAACCGTAACTCTTTTCGACTTACGTAGTTTCACACAAATACGAGTGAATCTATTTTACTTAGAAAACTTTCGTGATTTATTTCAATCATTATTTTAAATACAGGATTTATCACGTACCTACGTATAAGTCGTGTACAGAACTTTAACAGAGATAGAGGATGGGTTCTACCGCTAGCCTGGAGGCCATGTCTTTTTTTTTTTTTTTTTTTTTTTTTTATTAGGTTTACCAACAGTTAAACACATGATTGCTTACAAAAAAAAACTTATCATCTAAATGCTTTATGCTACATGTGTAACCAGTAACAGGCAAACACAACATGCTCAATAATCTAACATTTTAGTTAGGTAAACATACACGTAGGTGTTGTAACTAGGTAAGAAGGTAAAATATTAATAGTACAATAGGTGGACACTTCAAGCCAGTGATTAATTTGATTGTCTAGTAAACGAACAAAAACGGGATCTGCACACTTAGCCCGGCCTGCACAACGACCCCCAAACGCACTAAGCAACTATACATGTTCAAATTATTAAAAATATACGTATCTGTGTTATTCGATAACGCATTAAATCATATTTAGCCACCAAAATACGTCTAGGCTTCGCTGTGGAAGTCACCCTCAGTAGGTTAATAAACCTGTAATTATAATAATCAGATAGCAAGGTTACGTTAATGAATAAACTAGTAAAACTGACAGAACGAGACGCAGACGCCTTCAAGCTAGGTACATTCGAGAGAACAACACTTAAATCATATTGCAATATTCTTTTAAAAGTAATGGCGTATTAAAAAAAAAAAAAAAAAAAGTAATAATAATAATAGCTAAATTACATGAACTAAGTGCATGCAATAAAAATGCAATATCTATACCAGGTCCATAAACAATCCAAGTATGTATTTACAAAAGAAAACTGTCAGTATATCTATATAAGTATTTATGTAACAATTCCCATAGCACTAATATAATTTTTGTTTTTTTTTTTTTTTGTTGTAACACTGTCAAGGTCGCTCACGATTACGAACGAAAGATTTTATTTTAGTGATTTCGTGAAAGCCGATATCCAAATCCACAAATTCATTATAAAGTTTGCAAAGACGTGGTATACAAGAGCTCGTACCCAAGACTGTCCTTCGAAAAGGGGGCACAAGAGGGTTGATTTTAAAGCGGGGGTACCTACGAGGTACTTTGAAGCGTAATCTTTCTAAAAGTTGAGGGCAGTCAATTGTATTCCTTACTATTTTGTGTAAAAATTTTAGATCTATCAGATCTCTGCGTTCGTCTAATGAACTGACTCCAAAATGCGCTAGCCTCTCATTACAAGATACATGTCTCCTAGCGAGTTTGGTACCTCGGGCTAAATGCCAAAGGAACCGTTTTTGTACCCTTTCCATTCTCAATTTATGTACAGCATAGTGAGGACGCCAAACCGAGCTGCAGTAATCAAAAATACTACGTACAAGTGAGCTATAGAGTATCTTTTTAATTTTGAGTTTTTTGAAAACCTTTCCGTTTCTCATAACAAACCCAAGCATCTTTGAAGCCTTCTTAACGATATAGTCAATGTGAGGGACAAATGTGAGCTTGCTGTCAAGTATAACACCCAAATCTTTGTACTGAGTAGTTTCTTGCACTGCCTCTTGTGAAACGAAATAAGCAGAAGGAATGACATTAATTTTACGAGTAAATTTTATATGAAAGCACTTTTTTAAATTTAATAGCATTTCATTTTCTTCACACCATTTGCTCAATCTATTCATATCGTCCTGAAGTAGTGTGACGTCCTCGATAGACTGAATACACCTGATAAATTTTAGATCGTCGGCATATAGAAAAGGTGTGGAGTTCTTGAAACAGTCAGTTATATCGTTAATAAAGATATTGAAGAGAACAGGCCCTAAATGAGAGCCCTGGGGCACGCCTGACAAAATATGCATCAACCCAGAATCAAAACCTCCCAACACAACATAGAACAAGCGTTCAACTAAGTAAGAGTTTATCCATCGCAGTAAAGAACCGGCAAACCCGTACTTCGATAACTTGTAAACCAGCAAATCATGAGATACGCGGTCGAAGGCTTTAGAAAAATCTGTGTAAATTACATCTACTTGTTTGTTTAAATCCACAGCTTCGACAAGCGCTTCAGTATAAGATACTAGATTAGTGCAAGTTGAGCGCGCGGAAATGAAACCATGTTGGTGTGGAGTGAAGTATTGCTTCATATGCGTCTGTATGATCGGACAAACTAAAGACTCGAAAATTTTGGCGAACGTAGATAAAATGGAAATTGGTCTATAGTTACTTACAAGATTTACGTCCCCATCTTTATAAATCGGAACCACTTTAGCTATTTTCCAAGCATGAGGGAAGATACCCGAGCTTAAAGACTTTTTAAAGATGCAATACAGTGGTGTTACAAGATTTTCAGAACAGTTTGAAACAAAAAGTGCTGGGACTCCATCTGGACCCGCTCCCTTATTTCTATCCAACTTTTTTAGTTTTTGTAAAATGATCTCAGGAGTGATATTTACTGTTGATACGCAATCACCAACAAAGTCTGATAGGGGATGGGAAGAGCTTTTTTTGATAGTTTGAGTGTTACAATAAACTGCTGTAAAGTAATTTGCGAAAATATTACACATTTCTACGCCATTTGAGGATTCAACATTGCCGTCTGTGACCATAGAAGGATAACTACTGACTCCGTTTCTTTTTGCTTTAATATACGTCCAAAAACCTTTTATATTACGACCTATCATATCCTCCACACTGGAAATATATGCGTAATAACAATCCGTAGAAAGTTTATCACACAGTTTATTTAAAGATTGTAGTCTTAACTGATCCAAGGGATTGTTGTACTTTTTTACACGTTGCCTCATTGTTTCTTTCCTTTTAAGCGATTTTATCAAGTCACGACTAAACCAGATTGGACGTTTGTCATTAACTGGTTTGTGAAAGGGGACGAATTGAGTAATAGATGATTGAACGATTGTATTGAAAACATTGAGCATGTCATTCACATCCTCGCAATCTGAAAAAAGTTCCAACCAGTTTAAATCACCCAAATAACTATTTATCTTATCGTAGTGGGCCCGCCTAAAATTTGGGATTCGGAAATCGTCTTTGTATTTAATGTTGTCTTTAGATAAAAGATCAATTGACAAATGTATGGGAGGGTGAAGTGGATCTACGCGAACGAGCGGATCTTGGACAGCATCAACATGACATGATGAAATATTTGTAAAAACAAGTCTTCATTATGCAAGCGACAGAGGAGTGAGTGAACCTGGTAGAGACATAGCATTGTGCGTTTGCCTGCACCGAGGACTACTGAAGAGAACAACAGTGATGATAATGATGATGATGCAGCCGTTAACATGATGGGTCACCGGTGACGTAACTCCACCACCGCACCTGTCTACACGTACGCAGAGGGCTGCGGCGTGTAGTGCGAGGCGAAACGCAGTGCGGAGCGGATCGCACTCACCCTGATGAAGGTTCACGAATTGAACCGAAACATTATCGACACACCGATAAAACGGTACTTGATAAATCCCGTATTTATAATAACGAGTGAATCAAGGTATATATCGAAGAGTTTACAAAGTATGGCCCAAAAATCCGTTTTGCAGGTGAGTCCTGCGACGATGTACTCAGACTCACCGATCTCCCTCTGTATCTCCTGGTCGGAGAGCGCCGACATGATGGCGCCGGACTTGACGTTGGCGCGACACGCGGCGACGTACCACGCCGGCATGCCGACCCACAGCTCGAGCCACGCCACCACCGTGGGTCCGTTCCACAGCGCGAAGGGCGTGCCGGCGCGCATCGCCTCGCCCAGCAGCTCGTGGCGGTAGTCGCGATCCCTTTTACAAACATCTTACTCTTACAATAACGTACCTTCATTACCCTTATACCAATTTACATGTGCGGAGTAAACTAAATACAATATGTTTAGTAATAAACTAAGTATATTCAAGAGACGGTTTTTCAAAACATACTGTTACGCCGAGGCTGTTAAACAATGAGGAATAATCGAACCTTCTCGAACGCTTTTGTCTTGCTGTGTTATTGTTGCTATTGTTTGTGGTTTCGCAGAATGGAGAGATGGCCCAGCTCGTAACAATTTGGTGTCAGAAGTGGGATTTAGCTATACGTGCGAACATTTCGGTGACTTTAAGTGCTGCAACAGTGATGTGAATTAGTGTGTTGTGATACGTGTGACCAAGTGCGTGTATTCATCGTCATCGTGTTGAATAAAAGTGTTATTTTGGTCAGACTGATTACCATTATTTTATCCCGAACCCTCAGCTCGTAACAATACAAAAGATTTCTAAGTAACAAAACTACTAGTTATATTATCAAATTTTAAAGAAAATCCACAACAGCATAGATTTGGTACTTATGTCCTCTCATTTCGCACTATCTGCTTACAACTTCGCTGTGAATGTACTGTAGAAAATAAGACATCGCCGCTTGACCGTTTCCACTAAAGCTGAGTGGAGATATGTTGGGATATCGATATGCTAATAGTTATTTTCGCATGGTATTTTCATCTCTGCATATCTACGCTTTTGTGGATTACGGCCTTTATTTTTGGATGTCGATTGCAGAGTAGGCAGTAAGTTTTATATCGAAATAATCACCTAAACTTAGTTGATTTTCTTTACATAACTTGTTAATATAACTAGTAGGTTTTTTTTCGAGTAGTCTTTTTTATGTTTTGGGAAACCGTCGCTTGAATATTGTCAGCATATTACTAAACACCCTATATTTCATCCCTAAAAACATCATCATTTCAGCTTGTCTGCACTCACTACTGGGTATAGATATTCTCTTTATTACGTATTCTCTTCGGTTTAAGTTACAACGGATTATTCCCGTTGAGTCACACCCATAGTGTAACGTAATAGCAACTGTTTATTCCCATTGTGTCATACTACTATTGATTAATTAACTTTTTATAGTACATAACACCAATTTCAGAACGAAAAACTAATCAATCAAATACCTAAAAACAACAGAAATGCACACTAAACAGAAAATTAATAAATGCAACTGTAGTTTTCCCATTGAGTCACACAACTAAATAATTCTGACTTCTATTAATAAATGACATTTGTAAGTGTATAACCTACTTCTACTTTACTCATTAACTATTATTTAACTTACTTCGTCTTGCCCCGTCCGTAGTCCTGTAGAGGATTGTCAGACGGCGGCGGTAGCTGGCCCTCATCAGCTAACGACACCAGCCCGAGCGAGGAGGTGGATGATAATGAACGAGGAGCAGTGCCTTGCTGCATCTAATAACAGGGAAATAAGGAAATATTACTTAAATTCTGATAAATGCCTTCTGTTCCATAGTATTTACACGTTTAAAGAACGATTCCCGTAGATGAGAAAAGTCAGGCGGCTAGACGCTAGAATAATAACTCTGCTATGGCAAAGCCGTCCGGATATCTTCAGCATATTGCAGCTATAACTGTCAGAGTACTGAAGTGTGAGAGTAAGTTTTTTAGGAATAAGAAATATGTAAAGGACACATGTACAAGTCACTTGACAAATTCTTATTTAATACTTCGATTTGTATGGATTATTTTATAGCTTTATTTTCGGATTAAAATAAAAACAGATTATTGTTCTGAATTATGGAGGTAAATTTCTCAAAATCTGTCGACTGTTTACAAATACACCTTGTATACTCGTATATACCAACGCTATTGCGTTGGTATATACATCTTCATTTCTGTGCTACTTTTCTTAAAAATATTTTAATTTCAGGGTAAGGTAACTCACCGGTAAGCCAGCCTTCTCCTTTTTACTAAAGAACCGTCCGAGCGAGCTCTTGATGCCGCGTTTCTTCTGCTGGTGCATGGAGGCGATGGAGACGGCTGATGCTGCAGCCGCCACTCCTCGCGGCAGGCCGGGCGACGCGCCACCACCCCATGTGCTCGCAGACATCGACATTGAACCGCCTAGGGATTCCTGGCTTGAGCTGGAGATATCCAATCTGAATGTTAGTAGATCCCATGATTGTAGACACTCATTATCATGGATATTTGCTTATCTAATAAGTACTAAATGTGTATTATTAGTATGGATGTTTCGATGGATATCGGGAAAATGGTGTCGCTTGATTACTGTCCTAGTGAAATTGAAAACTAGCTGTTAAATAGTTATCTTTTTATCCACGTCGAGCCAATAGAGAAATGTGAAAATCTCTTGCTTAAAAATAGCTATCAAGGTTTTATGGACCTTTACAAATCTTAGCGAGCAACAATGTAAAACAGAATTAAAGGGAATGTTACTTATTGTGTTTCAAAATGTTGCTCCACAAAAAGTAACTCTGGTATGCAATTTTAGAGCAAGAGACAAGTAACATAATTGCACAATAAAAAAGGAAACAAAAATGAGCAACTATATTGAAATTCCTAGCATTAGTCTAAAATGGAATTACTTTACATGAGCACTTCCTTCGGCACTATTCTACGCAAGGGGTCCACACAAAATAAATTGTAAATAACATACCATTTCATAAAGATCACTTAGAAAAGTAATATTAACATGAAACAGTAAATAATTCCATTTTACACCATTTATTTATCAAATCATAGCAATGTAAAAATATAAGCACTTTTATCTTGCACAATCATGTATCAAAAACCAGAATTAAAAGCTTTCAGAGCTCAGCCCAGAACTCTGGTAAAAAAGTATACATTATACTATATTTTTTATTCGGCTTTGTTTGTCACCCTGAGTATTTTAACCCTGCTTTATTTTACTCGAGAACTAGTTATATCGATTCAAATGCCATCCAAAACGATTCAGTCATTAGCAACAGATTCAAATATAGCTAGCACTTTTCACCAAACAAGGATGGTGAAATAGATAACTATCAACTATCCTATACAAATTGGATTTCATACACAGTCTATGTGGCACATAATTGAACTGTGTATCTGAACAATCGCACAATATATTCGCTAGATTGATTTCCGATACATACGGCTTGTAAATCTGGGTTACTCTCATTTTACATGCTTTTGCTGAGTCATATGATTTGTTTATCTGGGTTAAGTTGGTTTCGCGGGCTGTTTTTGAGACATATGGATTGTTTAACTGGGTTATGTTTGTTTCTGAGGGCTGGTATACGTTGGCGAAGTTTAATTCGGAGATATAAGGATTGTATTGAAAAGGACGAGGTGGACACCTGTGTATTGGGATCCTGGCGAGACTTCCTGACATGATGGAGCTCCTGGCAGCGTGGAAAGGAAACATGAGAATGTAAAACAAGGATTTTCTGTAATTTTATTGTTATTATATATTAGCATATTTACTCATGTTTTATTGTAAGAACTATCCTACGGTAAAACACGAGTAAATATGCTACGAATGCTTAATAATACCGCAATCGATCGGAATTTCATCAAAGCCTGAAATAAAAGCGGAAACGGAACGCATTAACCTCTTTGGAAATGGAAATCTAAAACCCTTTGCCCCCAAAGGATCTGTAAATTCATTCATTACACATTTTACACAAAGGTCAATTGGAAGAGAATGCTATATAGCATTAAATTCGCCTTTGCACAGATTATGTTTATTTTGTGCAATGAAGAATTTTCATTCATTCATTCGTTTTAGTGACTTTTTGTGTTGACATTTTACTTATTTTAATTGTACTTCAGAGAGAACAATATTCTTTAACCAGTAAGAAATTTATTTTTAAAAGAAAATGTAGGTTTCAAGCTTTATCAGTAGAAATCATAATAAAGATAGGTGCTTTACTCACGAGTCATACGGCGTCTGATAATGCGTTCTCAGCCGATCTCTCTCCGCATGTATAGCGCGGGCTGCCCGCTCTAGGCGAAGAGACCGCGCCGTCAGCGGGGATTCCGCCCCTTCAGCGCCCTGGGGGATCGACACCCCCATGCTCACGCCCGCGCCCCCGCCGTCGTCACATAACTGCATCTGTGCGAGAATCGAAGTTAATTATTCGGTCGAAGTAGAATTTACATTACAAGGTAGAACAACGCCCCTGTACAGCTGCAACCACTTGACATGTTTTTAAGTTTAAAATTGTTAATGACGAGGCATTTTTACAGCCGCTTCAAATAGATTATTGTATTTTTAATTGTTTTATTTTGTCATTAATATATTATTTTTCATGTAAGAAAGCCAGTTTATATCTGCAATTTCAATAATATTATACCTTTACATATGTACCTATGAATTTATTAACATTATTATATGTACCTACCAGTAAAGTTAAAATAACTATGTGTTCTCTATGTACCCATCTTTTAAAATAAAATGGAAATAAGTTAAACACCCGAATTTGAAATAATTGGGAGGGCAATATTAACTCTTCTCATGAAAAGGGGGAATCCCCTTCAATATGCAAAGAAACATTATAAAAATGGATACAACTTTAACATAATTATTGATTAAAACGGGTATTTATCCCGTATGTACCTTTTGTACCTACAGTCAACCCGTGGCCACGACTATTGCAACACAGCTGAAACGTCGGGATAACAAATAAAAAAGGTACATACGCGTTAAATACCCATTTTAATCAATAATTATGTACAGTGATCGCGAAACATTAAAAAATTTAACATCGTAAAAATGGATTTAATCCCAAAAGTTAATCTACGACATGTTTTCTTTTTTTATCAACGATTTTATCACTGCTTAGTAGGTAAATCCAGATTATGCATGTTTTGTCAAAAGCTACATATAGATTGGCTCTTAGAAATAAGGGTATGCCATACAAGCATTATCAGAGGTACGTTTATTTGTTTTACATGCTTAATTTACACATTTTGGATTTAAAGCATCGCCTAAAAATATTGCTTTAAGCAGTGCAGTGTGCTTAGCATAGGAGTACAATGACCATAATATATAATAACTTCTTTATGAAGCTTGTCGACATGTTTTATGACCAATTTCCTAATATTTTTACATATTATTACAATACTTAGCGGAAGCCTTGGGATAAAAACATACATATAATAAAAAATACAAAAACTTTATGACATTTTAATTTGCGTCACACTTAATCTAGCTGTGGTATTAATGTCTTCGTGCGAGGTGCCACACAGTAGCTACTTGCTTCCATTGGTATGCCACACTGTAGCTTATAAAACGGTGAGGATATTGAGTAGATCTATCTAGGATATTTACAGGAAAAGAAAAGGATATAGAGGATCTACCAGATATCTACCAGACTTCTTTAAAAAATTGACAATTGAAAAAACTTTTAACACAGTTTGACATGTTCCAAATATAGTATTTTGTTTTGTTAAAGAGAAAGTTCCCCAATATATAGGGTGTTTGGTAATATACGCACAAAAATAAAAGGGGTTATTTTGATGAGCATAATAAATAAATTTGTGAAATGTTTACCATAGAAATGTGAAATTTATTTTGGCATGTATCAAACACTTTATTAAACTTATGTTCTGCTATTGCATAATGCTTGCCATCTAACCACAGATACTGTATTGGTAACGTATCGAGATATCTCTTGTTGTCCCTTTCTAACCCAAAGCCCGCAGCCATTTCCGAAAGAGATATCAAATCGGCCTTTATTTTTGGATGTCGATTGCAAGAGTAGGCAGTAAGTTTTATATCGATTTTCTTTAAAATTTGATAATACCACTAATAGTTTTTTTCCAGAAGTCTTTTTTTATGTTTTGTGTAAAAAAAACTATAATTCGTGGATGAGTCAGTATTTTGTTTGTTACCCATAGACACTATGTCGACCTGATCCTGAAGTTTTTTTTAGCTTTAGTGGCTAAGTTTCACTGCGGCCACTAGGCCCATTGTGATCGCCACTTGTTTTTATGTCGCCCCTAGTTTATGGGGACGTTCAAAGCTCATCACTAAGTCCTACAGCTGCTAAAAACTGTAGAATATTCTTAGGGGTGAAAACTGTTAACTCTAAAATCTGTTTTTATATCTATACCTTATTATCATATAAATGGAAGGGAGTGGGGGGAGTCGTGTCCGGATGGGGAGGGGGGATACCATTGCAGTGCAGACCGACCTGGCTGGCGGGCAGGCTCTCGGAGGCGGCGGGGTGCACCGCGCGGTAGTGCGCGTGCGCAGGGGACATCGCCGCCGGCGCCTACCCATACGCAATACACTTTAGTCATCTATTTATTAAGCTACAGTTTTTCTCGCAAAAATGCTTATTATGGTATTACGAGTATTACATGACTCTAATACAGATCTTATTCCCCCTACCCTAGAATTTAGGTAATGTGATTACTTTCTAAAAGTACTTAACAAAACTTGGTAACTGAGAATCCTATTACTATCTCACTCACATTGATGTACCTACGCGATTTCGCGCCGATTCGTTTTGAATAAATATAACAACATTACCTGTATCACGTTATATTTTACTCACATAATCATCCGTAAAAACAATTTGTCAATGTGAACTCAGTTTCACACAAATATTTACGTACAGGAATATGTTGACAATCATATTAAATACTCTTAAAATACTTTTATATAAGGATGATGAATGATTTACAAACATCACCGAAACATACTTTTTTTCCAGTTATTGTCAGGCTAGGGGACGGCGCGTGAGGGGACGACGACTCGGTATACATATATATGTATGCAGTAGACACTTACAGTATGGTATTTGTTGAAGGCAGGTGCCAGATGTTGCCGAGAGGGGGATGACGCGCGAGGGGGTACTAGTAGTTGCATATAAGGTGTTGAAATTTAAACTAAATAAATTGAATGGACGGTTTTTACACAAAAAATAATACATAAATATATGTATATATAACATGTTCTTGTTTTATAATCAAAATTTCGAGAAAATCGATTACAAGCTGCTCGAAGAAATTTTAAAGAACTAGCTTATTGTACGATGCCACAATTTACTGTAATACGAGCGGTTCAACAACCCCGATGGTTCAATGACCTCGCCCAGTCAATGCCCTGGCCCGGTCAATGGACCAACCAGCCAACAGAGCGCGTATGGTGCATACGGCAGGGCGGTAACTACCTACATGTTAGGCACAAAAACTCAGAAATAAAGTTATTTGTATTTAAAAAAAAACTATTAAATATTTATTATTTATGGTCTCAAAAATATGCTACGTCATTATTTGTAGATTAAATTGCATATGTGTAGTAGATACTTACAGTGTAGTACTTGAGGGACTAGTAGTTGTATATGTATGCAGTAGACACAGAGTGGTACTTATTGAAGGCACGTGCCAGATGTTGCCGAGAGGGGGATGTTGCGGAGGGGGATGTTGCCGAGAGGGGGATGTTGCCGTGAGGGGCATGACGCGCGAGGGGGGACTAGTAGTTGTATATGTATGCAGTACACTTACAGTGTGGTATTTGTTGAAGGCGGGTGCGGGGGTTTGCCGAGAGGGGGATGTTGCCGTGAGGGGGGTGACACACGAGGAGGGATGAGTAGTTGTATATGTAAGCAGTAGACACTTACAGTGTGGTACTTATTGAAGGCACGTGCCAGATGTTGCCGAGAGGGGGATGTTGCCGTGAGGGGCATGACGCGCGAGGGGGGGACTAGTAGTTGTATATGTATGTAGTAGACACTTACAGTGTGGTACTTGTTGAAGGCAGGTGCGAGGTGTTGTCGGGAGGGAGAGGGCGCGCGAGGGGGGGACTCGCGGCGCGCTAGCACATTCATGTGCTCGTAGCTGCCCACCTGCGGGAACAAGGGCGATGAGAAGGGCGCCTGGAGGAGAAACACAATAGGTTACTATACTGTAACCCACACATATATATTACAACTAATACTGGGATATAACCAGTGACACATCATTAAAAATAAAAATTGTTTATTTCAAGCCATTGACTCATCACAACACACAGAGACGTACACGAGGGACTATTAGTGACCGGAGCAACGCCCTTTGTAAAGAAGGGTGGGGGTAATAAAGCATTCCTTAAAGGAGGCAAGTACGCAGATAAACGTAAACTTACACACAGTTTGGTGCTCTATCATATAAATCTTTTGATTTGTTCTTCATTTAAAAGTCTACCTTATTAAAAGTTGTCTTGCGAGTTAAAGTGATTGGAATGCTTCCATATTTTATATACATTAACACAAAGTTATAATTTATTATTAATCATACTCGACAGCTACCAGTTTGAAATATTCCTATGTCAATCTCAAATCTTGCACCAGAAAGGTGAAGATATAACATATTTTATATTTTTTTTTTACTAGCCTGTACTGTCCCACTGCTAGGCAAAGGCATTACTTATTATAATTAAAACTGTTTCAGAGACTATTTTTCTTAGTAAGCATGTAAGATTAGCTTTATTTAATAAAAGTATCGGAAACTTATCTAATATAATAAATGGAAGAGTCGACTTCTCGTATATACTAACCCTGGACTCCAACTCCTCGGCCCTGGCCTCAGTGCTCTGCTTCTCCTCCTGTATGAGTCTTATCTCCGTGTTGATGGCGTCCAGCTGTTCCTGCAGCATCAGCGCCAGGGCGGCGGCGTCCGTGTGCCCGCCTTCCACTCCGCCATCTGACTCATCGTTCTGTAGATAGAAAACATTATTTATAAGCTGTGGTCAAACTAGTTTCTTCAAATAAGGGCATTTTTAGTTCCTACCGCAAAAACGAGGGTATCGTAAGTTTGGCATCTATCAATAAATATTGTTGCGATATTTCACACAGCGCTATCTAGCCCCAAACTAAGTAGAGCTTGTACTATAACCAAATAATTATATACTTACGTCTGTCTGTCTGTGGCATAGTAGTTTCTAAACGGATGAACCTATTCTAACGCGATTATTGGGAATGGAAATTCTAGCTTACCTGGGTTGGTCCTGAGCTATAACGTCAGTTATACGTGATTTTACGAGTTTTATTGAAACGTGGCTATTTACATTTTTGATTTTGTAAAAATGTTAAAGATCGGCAACGCGCGTCGGATACATTTGGTGCTACATCAGGTGGGCCGTATGTTGTTATACATAGCCACCATAGAGGTATACATTTTTAGGCTGTATGTATATATGTCTGTTCATTAGGCGCAAAGCGTAGTTTAAATAGCCTATCGGATGTTGACAAGTGAAGTACCATTGGAATCAACCATTGGTATAGGCTATATGAAGTTTTATGGGATACAATATGGCGGCTAAACGCCATATTGGATTTAAACAGAGATAAGCTAATGATGCTATGATGGTCCCGGAATCTGTTCGGAACTGCAGAATCAGGTAGAAATACTTCGCCGAACACGGAAAAAAATAAATTAAATAGGTATAATAAAATAAAAATCAAATATTAAGTGTATACCTCAGCGTCGCTAGACACGTCGAACTGTTGTTGTACGTTGGCTAAAACGTGAGCTTGCTGTAGCTTCTCCCACGAGCCGTCCAACTGCAATCACAAACAATTAATTAAATATTTATAACAATTACATACGGGAATTATCACGTACCGTTTTACCGTGCGAGGCAAGACGTAATGCAGAGCGGATCACACTCACCCTGATGAAGCTTCACGAATCGAACCGAAACATTGTCAGTCGTAACAACGATAAAACGGTACGTGATACCGTAGATACGGTATCACCGGAGATATCCGTAAGTACGGATAAACTCCGTACTTATAATAATAATCGAAATATATTAAAATGTTTTCCTGGTCAAAAACAATTATAAAGAAAATAATAGAACAACTCAAGCCTTCAAAGCCTATCTGCTCTTAAAGCCTCTACGGCGCCGAAAACGCACGTCATCTGCGCGTTTAAATTATACCGTGTGCATATGCCTTTAGTTCCATTAAAGGCCGTTTTTCACACACCGTTTGAGTGAAGCGACGCAACCGGTTTATCGTGTATTATACAGTCCCTTACATTACAACATAGTGTAACGATTACAATTACGTGCACGTCTATGCGTACACATCCGGTGTGTAGCGGCCTTTATACAGGGTCTGGTAAGTTTTAGAGTACTAACACGTCTGGGAATTTAGATGGTTATTAATCTTATCTATTCAACAGCAGTGTTTCATCTCTTAAAACTATAATTAATTATACATTCTTAGGTCGATTCAGGATACGTGTGGCTGAGTGAAGATGAGTATTTAATATTTAATCTTGTTCTATATCTATGAACACATTGAGTGGCATTTAATCTGGTATCGTGAACGTGGGTGACCCGTACGCACAGTGTTCAATTGGATTTTTTCTTTTCTATTTGGTTGTCTCCTGTAACTTTAATCAGATGCTATCAGTGGAAACCTTTAAATGGTCTGTTTTATTACTATTAATCGTCATTATTGTGTTTAATATGTGCTGATGGTATTCCTAAAATAAATAAATAATAATAATAATGAATAATGTTAGAATCGTACCTTAGCCTGGAACATCTGCGGCGGAGGCTGCTGCGGCGCGCCGGGCGACAGCGACCGTGTCAGCGCGTCAGTTTGTTGGATGTTGAACGCTATCTCTTGTTCCAGCATCTGTCGCTTCAACTGTGCGAAAACAATTGAAGATTGTATTTCAACACTTTGAAAATTCAAAGATTTTTAAAACGATCTCAAAAAAATTCGAGTCTAGACATCAAGAGAAAGGTTGCCGGTTCTAGTCCCGTCTAGACTTGTAATTTTTTTGAGATGGTTTCAAATATGTTTCAATTAAAGGTTCTTTCGCACTTTTGGCAGTTTAGTTGTTTTCGTTAGTGAAACATAAAACCGAACGACCTTCTGCCATCATCCAGTGTGCGCACACTGGACGCACTTAATGCCATCTGTGCCTGTACCTAGTAAGTTATTTTTACCACAAAAATTTAGTTTTTAAAGTATTTTAAACAAAACCGAAATTTTTAAGTTGTTAAACTACTTACATCAGGGACAGTTGACAAGTATAGATTAATCAACTGTTTATACTAGAGATGTTGCGAATATTCGCATCCGCAAATGCGGAGCCTCCGCATCAATTTGAACATCTGTATCTGCATCCGCAATAATCAATGCGGATGTTCATGAGAATGCAGCACAGGTCACGACAAGAATGAAATTGGGTGGAGCTTGCCAGTGGCGCGTGCCGCGGCCACGTGCTGATTGACCAATAGGAGCGAAGATTTCGGTGACAAAATCCGACGCGTTTGTTATTGTTTATCATTTGTATCTCGTAAATGAATCATAACATGTTTACTTGCGATGTGAGACTTCAAAAATTCGCATCTGCGGATGTCAAAACATCTACATCCGCATCATCCCTAGTTTATACTATAATGTGTTGTAATTTGAAAGGTGACCAGCTTATATAAAAATGTTCGGTTTAAGAGGATAATCATATCCTGGTTTCGCCCCCTGCAGTACCTGTTCAGTCTCCATCCTCCACTTGGCGAGTTCTTTGAGTATGTCCTGCTTCTCCGCGAGCAGCTCATCCGCATACTTCCTCGTCTTCTCCAACTCCTGCGTGAGCGCGTTCTTCTCGTCCAGCGCGTGCATCCGCTCTTTGAGATGGACTTGTAACCTGAAATACACATACGCAATATTAGCTGATGGTAAGCGGTTGCCGATGCCGTAACCTATGGACGTTGTAAGTGGAACACCAAAAGTAAAATAAGTAATATTATATCCAGACCCGGATCAAATATCTGTAGATCACGCAAACATTTGTTCCGCGGCGGGAATCAAACTGCGCCCACTGCGCCACGAAGGTCGTCAAAGGTGTAATCTAAACTCGCGCGTTGACGCCCAGTGTTATGTTACTATTTTTTTTACATAATTCACTAGCTGACCCGCCCGCGACTTCGGACGCGTGGTTTGGCAATAAAAACATTACCATCCTTCTGCGCAGTTAGGTAAAATATTGATTACCTTTGGACCGGGACTGAACCTATGTCCCAATCCCGATCATAATCTATTTATATACCAAATTTAATCAAAATCGGTCCAGCCGTTTAGTCGTGAAAACGTAACAGAGAGACAGAGGGATAGATTTACTTTCAAATTTATAATATTAGTATGGAATATTAATTTCACTATAGGCGATGGTTACCACTTAACATCAGGTGGGCCATAAACTTGTTCCATCTCCATGCAACATAAAAAAAAAAAAAATTTTAGTAATCCGAAAATATTCGTTTATTCGCACGTTTTCACACAACTTTTTAAACATGACCTACAGTGTTTAATTTATTTTTGTTAAGGCCCTAAAAAAAAGAGAAACTGGAAAGATGACCTGATAAAACCGTTGGCTGCAGGCCGCATAAGATGGATCGCTCTGGAAATCTATGGGCCTAAGTTTATCTTATATTCTATGTATTTTATCAACCTATTTGTGTTTACACGTAATTTGTTTAAGTCGTATTTTTAGTTTAATTTAGAATTTAGACTATCTATACATAAATTCTTTTCATAAAAATAAATCCGTTTTTGGCCGTAAGTTAAGCTTAGCAATAGTTTGTATCTATAAAATAAATAAATAAATATTGCTGGACATTTCACACAACGCTATCTAGCCCCAAACTAAGCAGAGCTTGTACTATGGGAACCAGATAACTGATAGAATATTTAAATACATTTTTTTTTGTAAATACATACTTATAATATATAGAGAAATAACCAGACCCGGAACAAATATCTATAGATCATGCAAACATTTGTTCCGCGGCTGGGATCGAACCCGCTACCTCCTGCATCTCAGCCGACTATTCGCCCACTGCACCACGGAGGTCGTCAAATTTACTACCTAGTCAGGTCATAAGTATTGTCACACAGTAAAAACTTTTCTTTTAGAATGCTGGCCACAAAAAGGTTTATAGAATTCGAATTTCGAATTGTTCATGAAAATAAAAATGTATACTTTTTAGAATTTTACTCATTTTTATATATGGAGTGGACGCTTAAAGAAGACCGTGTTGCAGTTATTGCGTTGCATCGTTGCGGTTACGCGCCAATTCAAATTTTTGACATACTGAAAAATTTGAATATAACCAAAAGATTCGTTTATCGCACCATCAAACGATACAATGAAGACTCTAGTGTAGATGACAGGTCAAGAAGTGGTCGCCCTCGGTCTGTTAGGACTCCAGCAGTGATAAAAGCTGTGAAGGCGCGAATTCAAAGAAATCCCAAACGTAAGCAGAAACTGTTGGCCCTTCAGATGGGGTTAAGCAGAACCACGGTGAAAAGGATGTTAAATGAAGACTTAGGGCTTCGGGCATATCGAAGAAAAACAGGACATCGTTTGAATGCTCGTCTAATGGACCTGAGACTGAAGAGATGCCGCCCTTTGTTGAAGCGGTACGCGGGAAAAAAATATAGGGAAATTCTTTTTTCGGATGAAAAATTTTTTACCGTAGAAGAGAGCTACAACAAACAAAATGATAAGGTGTACGCACACAGTAGTGAAGAAGCGAGCAACTGTATTCCGCGTGTCCACCGAGGTCATTTTCCATCCTCGCTCATGGTATGGTTGGGAGTTTCTTATTGGGGCTTAACAGAGGTACATTTTTGTGAGAAAGGTGTAAAAACGAATGCAGTTGTGTATCAAAATACAGTCCTGACGAACCTTGTGGAACCTGTTTCTCATTCTATGTTCAATAACAGGCACTGGGTATTCTAACAAGATTCGGCGCCAGCTCATAGAGCGAAGAGCACACAAGACTGGCTGGCGGCGCGTGAAATCGACTTCATCCGGCACGAAAACTGGCCCTCCTCCAGTCCAGATTTGAATCCGTTAGATTACAAGATATGGCAACACTTGGAGGAAAAGGCGTGCTCAAAGCCTCATCCCAATTTGGAGTCACTCAAGACATCCTTGATTAAGGCAGCCGCCGATATTGACATGGACCTCGTTCGTGCTGCGATAGACGACTGGCCGCACAGATTGAAGGCCTGAATTTAAAATCACGGAGGAGATTTTGAATAAACTTTAGTGTCATAAGAATCTATGTTTTGTTAAGTTCATTTTGGTACATAAATGGTTACATAATGAATAAACTTGTTTCAATTATTTTATATTAAACATGTGACAGAATTTATGACCTGACTAGGTATATATTAAGGGCTGTGGATTTTGTTAAATAAATAAACAAATAAGTTCAGCAGTGGACGTCCATATGATGATGATGATAAAGACCCTAAATATTTATAAGTTTTATAAATAATTATAATTACCTATCGTTAGACTCTGAAAGCAGCTTATCCACAGTCGCGGAGAGGCGAGTGTTGTGTTCCTCGTTCATCCGCAGCCGTTGGTTGAGACGCATCAGTTCCGCGTTCTTCTCTTCCACGCTCGCCTCCAGCCTCTGGATGCGGTCCTCTGCAGACCCGTGCCGCTCTTGAGCCTGGAAAGAACGTTACATGACATGTTATGTTTTCGGTCATACTTAGAGTCAAGCACTTAACCACTACTTCACCTGATGGTAAGCAATAGTGTGGTCGAAGATTGAGCACGCTTGCCTAGATTCACTCTGGTTCACTCTGGACTTGAAGACTCCCGAGATTATGTTATTAAATTATACCATAGACAAGGAGCTATGCTATAGACACATAAGGCACTTACAAAAGGTATGAAATTTATAAATCTGATTAGCAGGCACATTCACATTCATTTGTAATAACTTTGCGGTGATGTCTCTCAAATATTTTCCTCGCAGTCTGTTCCATTTCTGTCAATTTTGTTCCACTAGGTGTATATTTAAAGTTTAAGGTAATTCCAAACAATACTATTGGACACAAGCCTTCTAAATTTTAAGGTAAGTCCAACTGGACTGGACGCATGCCCTATGTATCTTTGTTTATATTAGTCAGTCCATTGTCAATTGTAGAAACGTCACAAAGGTTTACCACTTTAATAATACATTGCCGACAAAATAAACTGTTTTTACCTAAACGAGGTAAAAAAGGACTAAAGTACTTCAACCTAGTCTAATACAGCGTGAGTTTTAGTAACATAAAAGCAAGCAAAACAAAAATTGCAAACTTAATTACCATACCGTTATTTTCTAAAATATTCTGGTCTGATTGATATACTAGATAATATGTAGGGGTAAGTTGTTGGGGGCTATCTATGATTCTAACATCAGGGAGGTGGTAAGCGTTAAGCATGAACATGTTTACAAATTAAAACTATTCTTAATACGTGGTTTAGCCTTGGTTGAATTTGGGTTTAGCCTTCACCTATTGGAGAAAAAAACTTTACCCAAGGTAAACTATTCTGAAAACCATTTCAAGCTTTCTTTTCTGTCCACTATTGGACAAAAGCCTACTCCAAAGTTAGCCAATTTTTTCTACCTGTGGATTGTATCACCATGTCACCGGTTCATCAGATTTACCATCCGTACGGATCCAAGTCGGCTGCTGCAGTCAAAATCTTTGCAAATAGGGAATGCGTGACTCCTCCCGTACATAATGCGACTGCAGAGCTCCCATTCAGTCCATGTTCCACATGCTTTGTTGCCCCCTGTATTCACCTGCACAAGGTATGCCCTCGACAAGGCCACACCTAACGCTATAGATGTGGCAAAACACTATTCAAAAATAGTTTAGTTTTGTCCATTGACACGTCAGAGGAAGATCAGATGTACCCTAAATTTTTTTGATTCCAATATCCTACCCCAAGCAGAACTCCTACCTGACTGAGAGCTTCCATCCTGGCCTTGAGCTGTTCCTCCATCTCTGGCAGTGAAGACATCTGCGCCAGCTTCTGCGACGACAGCTCGAGCTTTTCCTCGATGGCCGACGTCTTCTCCTCTTGGAGCTGCGGAGAATGCGTATGTACATGTGTTGCGAAGCAGGATATGAGGCTAGAATCTATTAGTATTCTTGAAATTTTCACGATCAATATAATAATTCAAGACGATAAAAAAGTTTTTGTATTTATGTTTATTCCTTTTTGGTTGGATAAAGCTCCAGAGAAGACAAAGTAGAGTATATACAAAGTAGTAGAAATTAACATTCCTCTAACTGTATCATTACGATAAGTTTCTGATGGAGTCTATATGATGTCAGAAACTTATGGTAAAGAAGGTCTTCAAAATCTTTGTAAAATTTTACGAATTCCTTTTTTTCTAGGTTGATTCCAGCCTCTCAGTATTTATGTTATGCATTAGTTACATTGAGCTACAAATGTTAGGAACAGGGGTGTTAATGCAGCGGTTGTGTTTAATATTACCTACTTCAATTTACCTATTCAAAAACCGTTTCTTCTTTACTACTTTAACTCTGTAAGAGCATACAGAATACCGAAAAATATAAATATATTAAAGATATACTTCACATTATCGTTGTATATTTTTTAGGTGTAATTTTTCTTGTTATTAGTTATCAAGGCAGATATCTATTTATCTATATGTCGGGACTTCATGTGACGTCACATACATCTCTTTTATTTGTTTTGGAGAAAAGAGTCGCAACACAAGATATTATATCACGATATGTCTGACGAACAATGTCCAGGGAATTTGTCGCTAAGTGAATACACGAGGGCTGTAAAACAATCTCATGGTCCAGCGATATGTATTGGATGCTAGTGGTATACCTACAATCCATGCCACGTCCGCCGTCCTGCTCTTTGTGCCCCAACAACTGTCCATCGAACTATAGGTTAAGTGCTGAGAGCACTCAATTTAACAGTATACTATTACATTGAAATGACGAAAGAAAAATGGTATACCTTGAGCTGCGCCTGTTTATGCTGTAACTCCTGTTCCAGCTTCTCATTGAGGTCGTGTAGCGAGGTGGATTCCCTCTGCGCGTTCAGGTACCGCTTCTCCAGGGTCGTGATGCGCTCCTCCTGGTAACGAGATTGTAAGGGTAAGAGGATGATTGCGGAGAATTATATTTATATCGGGCGCCAGCATCAACGCCCCTTTGATTGTCTAAAGTTTAGACAATCCTGGATTTTCTTCGGTTTGCTAATTCATTAAATTAGTTTTGAAAAAACATCTGGTCACGAGAAACGCCAATAGAAATAGTCAAAAATTTAAAGGATGCTATTCAGACCAGTATCTTCTTCGAATAATTTTTACTGTTCTGGGCAAAGTCCTCTCCCATTTCTTTCCATTCCTTGCGATATTTAGCAACCTGCTGCCAGTCAGAGTAGAACACATCCAGACGGAGGCGCCAACGTTTTCTAAAATAGTTTCAGGCGATTTTTTTCAAAACTGTCTCTAAAAAAGCCTGGTTTGTCTTCTGTTGCATAGAAACAGCCGTAATCTCAACTTTACGACAGCGACTCTGACTGCGAGTTTACTAGTAAATTTCCCACCGTACCTGGTCTTCCTTCTGCGCAACATTTTCCCTAAGATCCCGTTGTAGCTTGGCGCATTCGTCCTGCTTCTTCAGTAGTTCCTTCTCCCCCTTGGCGAGCCGTTCTTCCATTTCCGACATTTTATTGTTTAGCTCCGCCACGCGGCGCTGCCACGAGCTCAGCTCTGCTGACTGAAACAAGAAGTACAACAAATAACCACTATGCGTTAGAGATACATTCAAAACTGAGATCATAAATATACATAATATAAAACGTATGTTAACTACCAATTTTCCTTCTTCCAATAATCGTGGATAGGTAGATTTCCTCTGACCAATTCAGTGAGACTGAAGACGGAACATTGAACCCAGAGCGAAACAACATTCAGAGCACCATCGAAGCTGAAGGGAGAGAAGATGTGTACTATCAATCAATACAATGTGTACTCACAACGCCGGCAGTCAATGGGTGAGACTAGCGATGAATCGTGGCGGATGGCACAAACTCGGGGAGGCCTATACCCAACAGTGGGTGAAGTCAGGCTGTGGATGATGATGTAACTACTTAGATGACATAATACCATGTTGACGTGATTCTGTTGGCTGAATTTACATATCTCCGCTCAGCTTCAGTGGGTACAGGCCCTCATGGTTCTTTTAGAAGATTCATTCCACCCCGGCCAAGTTGATAAGTCAGGCTACAGATTAATTTAATATGACCTGTTATCAGGTGCCTTACCACGACCTTGAGTCTTCCTTGTTTAGTTGAGTCTTCTTTTAAAAGCCAATTACTACATGCCTAAAGTATTCCATTTGTTTAAATACTCGCAATAAAATCAGTGGCGGATTAAAACATTTACCTCCAGTAGGCTATTCGAATTTTGCCGCCTCTACCGACCTCTACAATTTGATACCCTAGTTCAGTGTTTTTCAAACTTTTTAATTCACGAGCTCTTTACACGTAAAAAAAATTTGGCAACACTGGGCCCGTAGCCAAATGTCATTCGCCACGAATCTATTCGATTTCTACATACATTTGTTGTCGCTGAATGACGTAATATTTCTATAGCATGTGTCAAATCCCATACATTTTCGGACGTATCGACTAGCGTCATCGCTAATCGACTGTAACTTGGCTAAGCCCTCTGGTCTTTAATAAATTTGAGTGATTCAACAAAACCGGTCAAATGTGGGTAAAACAGTGGGTGACTTTGACTTTTGCCCCAAATTTGCCGCCCCTAAAATCTGCCGCCCTAGGCTCCAGCCTACTCAGCCTGCTGGTAAATCCACCACTGAATAAAATAGCGTAAAGCGTACAAAGTTTGGAGGTCGTGGTAAGTCTTCTGTTACTGGAGAGTGTATTATTAGCAAATCATTTGTTGACAAAACGACTCTTTCATATTGTTTATTCTCATTTGTTACATATTACCACCGGGTCAATCTAATACATATACCTGCTAAAAATTCCACCACAAGTTAGCTATGGTTAATATGTTTTAGTGCACCATCTAAAGATTATATGACTAATAACGTAAGTTGCTTACCAAAACCAGAAGATATCGCTTAATTTAGTGCACCAACTACCATGATAACTACAGTACGGTGTTAATAATATTGATATGTTTAGTGTGTGTCAGTTTTCATGGTATGAGTATGTTAGTCCTTAGGTGCTAGCTAATGCCATAGTTGACATTGCTATGATGTAAAAATCTAGTTACATGTTCTGATTTCTATGCTTAGAAGTAACATGCCCTTTACATTTTTTGTTTGCCTTTATACAGGATGTATTATTGAGATTGAAAATGAATAGGTTCTATTAATGACTCGGGTATGCGATATTTTGAAAATACAATGTGGGATATTGTAGATTTATAACAACGAAATATTTTTTAGAATCGGTTATTGATTTCTGAGTTTAACTCCTTCAAAAATTCAAACAAAAAACTTTACCTCTGTATAATTTTAGCATTAGATAAATCCAAAAATTAAATTCAACTTTAGGTTCAAGCTTGGCAAATTCAAATGACCAATTTTGAATCAAACTTGTATAAGATTAATCCACTTTGCTACATTGGATCTAACGCAATAAATTGGTGCAAATAAGGCCAATGTTGGACAGTCTTGTTGTTCAAGCAAATAAATATAACTTTATCTTAAAACTTTAATCGAATATTATTCTTTTGAACCTTTTGAACATGTCTTGAATGGTTTAATCAAGTAAGTTTGAGAACTAGAATTAGAATCTTTTTGAGAATTAATATCTTTTTTTCCCTTCCCTTCTTAAAGTTTCGGATGCCCTCCACTAGCTCATCTTAATTACACACCCTGTATAAGTCTGTAGCATAATTCGCTGTTAGATAATTAAATAAATTGTAATGGCTTTGGCTCTATCAGTAGATTACATAATTATGGCTAGGCAAGCTAAATACATTGTAATGCAAGTAATGCTATATACTAATAAGTTATAATAAATGGCGGCACGATGCAATGGCTTCAGACCGTGTTTTTGGGGTCTGATCGATCAGTTACGTATTATGATAGACTAGCTTTCGCCAGCAGCTTCGCACGCATTGATTATCAAGAAAAAGTAGTCTACGTCTCAATCTAGGTCATAATCTATCTATGTACCAAATTTCATCGAAATCGGTTCAGCCGTTACGACGTGAAAGCGTAAGAAACAAATTGCATTTATAATATTAGTATGATTCACCATCACACATTTTTAATATTAGTGTTACTATATTTACGTTCTGCGTCCCCTTGCTAGGTCAATTAAAAGCTTTAAATACCACCGCTGGGTATTGCCCTTCTTTCTATATTGTCATCCTACTCTATCTGTACGTCTCTGTCCAGCCCCAGTATCCTCTATCTACCCCTGCGTCTTTTACAGTCGCCTATCTCGCTTTTGAACGACCCGAAATATTGATGTGGAAGAATTCAGCGCGTTGCATAGGCTATCTTAACCCAACTTGCCCAAACACGTTGGCTGAAACCACTTGGAAAAACATTTGCCAAATCTCAACTATAGACGAGACTACGCGAGGCGAAGCGAAACGTATGCACTTGTCTCCGCCAACATTCGCATTTATTTTTTTGGCTTCTCTTGAAGGATCGATAGGGTTCTGATCGAATAGTCTTTGTGAAAGACTATAGACTTGAGTGAGGGACTTTAACTTAAACTTTTATTGTTATTATTTGAGTTTTATTTGTTTAATTATGCCTATATTTTGTACTGACCCATGTGACATGTTTAAATTTTGTTTTTTACTAACAAATATGGATCTTAGACATCTAAATATTGAATAAATGAACGGAATTGAATTAGTTTTCTATCACAATACGTAACCGATCCACCGATACGTATACAAATGCTTGGTAGTCCTGTACTCAGTCTAACCTGCTTTGCGACTGTGTTTTGCAATTCTGAGATCCTTCGTCCGCTGTCCACCTCTGTGTTCACATTATTTTGTTCCTGTGCCCGCCATCAAACAAAACATTAAGGAACAAAAACACTATACTAGACGACAACGCTCCTGGCAGACGAGCTCATAAAACGACAAGCAACGATGGTATTGCTATCTCGTTCGCTCTTGCAGCCCTTACAGTGCCGCTAGTGATGTGCCAAGTGCCTATAGATACTAATAATTACCAGTAATTGTATTGAATTGGAACAAACTTGTTTATTTGTTGGCTTCGTCTGCCACGAGTCTTGGCGTATAAGTACTATAGACTATTCGGCTTTACTCAATTCAAGATTTTCCTTACGATCATAAACATAATTATAACCATTCATAATGATTATTATATGCTCGATTGAATGTAGGTTTAAGTTCATACATTTCGCATCATAATTATTTAAATAGAATAAAGCCATTGCCTAAAAAACTGATATCCTAGTAATTAATTACGAGCCCATATTACCTTGTGAAACTGTCTTTACCACTCGAGATCGAGGCGCGAGAGCGAAAACCAATTAAAGTTGTATTAAAATTATGATTTATAGCAAAACTACATATGATTGAAACTCTTGATAATAATATATTTTAAAGTGAAACTTTTATTACATCGTCTCAAACTTTTTCGTCTGTGTGTTGCATGTCGCGTGACGGTCGGCCGCGGAGTAGGGATAAAGTGAAAGGCGCTCGTCACGGCAGCTGAGGCCAGTATGGCGGCGCCTATATTTTGCATCAGCTGACCGTGTAGTGTATAGACTATGTGCCAACGAGGAAAAATGTCTATAATGTGAAACAAAGTTTCACTTTTACCGTGGTTTCATAAATCCACACAATCCTTTTTTTTTTAATGTGTTTTTTGGGAAAACAGGCTTACGGCCCACCTGATGGTAAGCGGTCACCGTCGCCTTAAACACCGGCAACACGCGGGGCATTATCGATGCGTTCCCTACCCTGTACAAACATATTCATATTACATTTACATAGTATGTTTGGGTACACATATAAACGTCGGTTAATTAATTATATAGTTTTTACAATTATTTAATCGCAATAACTTTGCACTTCATTTTTAGTATTTATTGAATAATACGGGTTTATTGTAAGCTTTTTACGTGACATTGGAATTATTTTCTCTATAGAAAATTTTAAGGAATCATGTTTTTGTTTCACGCAGTAAACTAAACAACGGTACTTAACTTATATTCTCAATTTTACATATATTTGTTAGTCAATAACGCAGTATTACTGATAAAAATATAGGTTCGTATGAAGCTATCTGAGGTAGTATGGGCTCTTAAGGGTCCTATTTGTAGCAAATAAGTTGAGCCAAACTTGATTAGAAACGTCGTTTTCAACAATATTTTTTTATAATTATCAAAATTGGCTCAGCAGTAGTTTTGATGACACCTCTAAGTACGGCCACCATTCTAAGCATCTATAGGACTATTTAAACTTCAGTAAGTGTTTCAGTATTGTGTTTGTGTGTATGGTTGTGCTCCCGAAGTTACTTAAATCACCTAAAATCTGTACTAAATCTAAATTTATTTGAGAACAGTTTATGCAATATACATGGTGAAAGGAACAAAATAAAAGCTTAGGATGTTTGCGCCCGGACAAAAACTCAGTCCGGGTTTTTAAATCTCATTTTTACTAATAATGGGTTATTTGTCATGATTTGTAAGTTTTGAGTCGATATTCCAAAAAAGTTGCATGCGCCACGATTACGGATTTTTTTTTCTATAAATGGACAATTAGGTATTTTATTTATCACTGACTCTACTTGATATTATTATTATTTTCCCACTTGACTATTATGATTACCTGATAGTTGCCATATCTTGTCTTTATGTTGTAATTATTTAATATATTATGCCGCATAAATTAATTTTAATTTGATTGATTTGACATGTCATAATCCTTAATTCTATTTGTCAAATTGTTTAATTGATTGTACTTTTCAAACGGCTCAAACCCAACCTACAGAGCCCTTACAGGGTACATGTATTTACTTCTTAATCTACTTACAATCTAAACTGTAAAAAAATGTACCTATATGTACATGTAATCAAAATAAATACATATGAATATTATTAAAATCATCACAAAAATTTCAAGCCTACACGGGACTTGAATCCACAACCTTCCTCTTGATACGAGGAAGTCCAAGGAGGTTCAAGTCCCGTCTAGGCTTGATATTTTGTGTGATGATTTTAAAAATCTTGGAAATTTCCGTATGTGTTCGGATAACACTATAAAATAAAAATACTATATATGAATATATGAAAAAAGAACTGTAGTCTTTGCACGTGGGTAATTATTGGCAGATTAATCGATCTACCCTCTTTCTGACTCTTGCTTCTAATGATGTCATTATTAAATACTCACAAATCATGGTAAATATCCCCGTAAAATCTCGTTTCAGTTTTTTATTCTGTTACCTCTTTCCCCCTATGTATATTTCACACGATATTTGATGATAGGTTTGCGTTGTATACCCAATCCATAACATTTTCTACAATCACGTAGCGAGTTACCTTAACTACTTGTTCGCCATTTTGTTCAGGCGAGCCGGTCCGTACTTGGCCGTTTTCCTTTGGCTTGTCACTATCCTGTCCCGCTTTTACATTCTGTAACTGGAAATACAAATGGATTACAAACAGTTTCCACTGAAATTCTACAGTGTCTGGTTATGAGACATGTGGCATAGCTTGTTTAGGACAGGTCGTCAGATTATGTTTCATCAAAACATTATTTTAGTCCTAGGTCCTGTTATTAGTGGCAGATACAGTCACGAGGTTATCCGACAGAGAAGCAAGGTGATCGACATAGCTCAGAGGGTCAGCGAGCTGAAGTGGCGGTTATATCTGCCTCAGAACCGATAACCGTTGGGGTAAACGTGTTCCGGAGTGGAGACTACGTCTAGGCAAGCAAAGTGTAGGACGCCCTCCGGCTAGATGGAGTGACGACTTGCGCGCTGTGGCTGGCAAGTATTGGATGAGAAGAGATGAGGATCGGGCTCAATGGCGCACCCTGGGAGAGACCTACGTCCAGCAGTGGACTGTTATAGGTTGATGATGTATCTGCCGGTTTAGAAATGGTAAGGAGACCAACGGCATTTTTTTTGCCCTTGTTTATGTACTTAAGGACTAAGTGGTCTTATAACACCAGGATTGCCAGTACCTCATACAACCTGTTTTGTTATGTATGACATTAATTTAAAACACACATCGAGAATCGTATTAACTGATTTTAGAGGTGGGTTTAGTACCGGTAGCTTGAATATTTATCTAGTAATCGATACATTTCCAACAAACAATGTTTAACGTAAATTGGCAGCGCCTTTGCGACGATGCCGCTTAGTCAGTTTAACAGGTACCTACTTACATGATGAATGAATATGATTTGTTTACCTATTTTATACAGGCTGTTTCATTGATATTTTAGGACTTTATATTATGGTTGTTTGAAATTATACAATTTTCTATGGTAATGAATTTGAAAAAACCTACAATACTGGCCATTAGCCCTGCCCGTGTTTTCATTTAATGTCGTACATAACAAAATAGTAATTTATCTATAGCCTTCAGCAGGTTTTAGCGTCAATAGCCCAGGTGCCTTAAGAGATCGTATTGACCAATATTACGGATCTGTGTGACTTTAACAGGACCTCGCGTCAATACCGAATCATCTTTGAATTTTAAGGTTTTAGACATAGCGGTAATTTCTTTATGATCTTCGAATAAGCCGCTACCGGAGGGAGGAATAAGGCATGACTTACTTCTTCTTTGGTTAAAGCTAATTCTTCTTCTAGCGCTGTGTTCCTTTCTAACGCTACTCGTAACCTCTCCCGGACCTGGAATAGCCAAAAGAAACAATCTAAGATTAGATAAGATATAAATAAACCAATAAATAAATATTGCAGGACATTTCACACAGCGCTATCTAGCCCCAAACTAAGCAGAGCTTGTACTATGAGAACCAGATAACTGATAGAATACTTATATACTTTTTTTTGTAAATACATACATACAATATATAGAAAAACATCCAGACCCGAAACAAATATCTGTAGATCATGCAAACATTTGTTCCGCGGCGAGAATCGAACCTGCTACCTCCTGCGTCTCACCTGGCTATTCGCCCACTGCACCACGGAGGTCGTCAGGATAACAAATAAAAAAAGGTAAATACGCGATAAATACCCGCTTAAATCAGTAATTAAGATAAGATGACGTTTAATTACTAGATTAACACACTAATATTATAAATGTGAAAGTTTGGATGCTTGTTTATTTATTTCTTTGTTTGTTACTCAATCACGTCGTAACTGCTGAAGCGATTTCGATGAAATTTGGTGTATACGTAGATTATAACCTGGATTACCACATAGGCTACCTTTTATCCCATAAATCAGGTCCCATGTGATAAAAATGGGGTGTCAAGTCAAGTTGCAACAGCGAGTTTATCTTTATTTCTAGATTGCCTACACATTAAGTAGTGTAACGCGTACGAAGTCGCGGGCAACAGCTAGTAATATTTTTTTTTTATACTACTTGGAGATGGAACAAGCATTTAAGTGGTAACCATCGCCTATAACAAAGTATTGCCTCGTAGGTCACGCACCTTAGAAACGTGCCCTACGATGCACTGCCCTGTGTCATCTTGAGGCATATCTTAAAGCCTCATGTGCCTGTAATTTCACCGGCAACCATACCCTTCAAACCGAAACACAGCAATGCTGCTTGGCGGCAGAAATAGATATGGAAAGGACTTACGTAGACGATCAAGTCACATAATTTAAACAACACGTCCAGACTTCTGAACTAATTTATCTAGGGCAGCACTTGCAGGCTTCGCGGAACGCTATTCTTCTAGATATGTTACCTTCTCGTCGAGTGCCTTGTGGTGTTCGAAGAGGCTCTTCAGTGCCTTCAGTACTTCCACCTCGGAGGAGACTCCAGACTGCGCCGCCGCCTGCCGCTTCACCACGGTCATGCGCAGCGAGCGCTCGTGCCGGGATACCAGGCATTCTAGATGTTCTAGGAGTAGCTGGAAATACGAAAATTTATATTATTTTGAGACATCAAGACAGACGTGATCAATCAAGACCTTCTAGAGTCTAGAAGGTCTTGATTGATCTAGTCTAGAATCTAGACTGCAATGTTTCCCAAGATCTTGCAATGGAGAGAGCGAAGTGGAAAATGAAACCGAGAAAAGCAGACCCCACCATCAGATGGGAATAATAATTGCTCAGGAGAGAGACATCGACTTTTATTATTTTTTGTTGTTTACTAGCTGACCCACCGAACTTCGTACCGCCTTGACATGCATATGACGCGGGCTGCCAATGTACGTCGCCGGTAGAATTGTAAATCAGCTATCATTAGCTACAATTTTCTACATAATTTTTTTTGTGTGAATTTTTCCGATATTTAAATAGTTATTCTACTATTCGAGGCGGAGACAAATCCAACAAATAAAATATCATCACAATCGGTCCAGCCGTTCTTGAGTTATAAACGGTGTAACTAACCCGACTTTTTTATATATATAGATATAGATATACATTTAAAAATTACAGAAATAGAGGATATGTACAAAGGCGAGCTTAACCCTAAGATTTTTTTTCCAGAACACCTTTAAGACTAGAGAGAAAGAGAGATATGATTTTAAAGGTAGGTGAATGTACAAGAACATAAATAGATATATAGGGTGTTTGATAACATACGGACAAAAATTAAAGGGGTTGTTTTGATGAGCATAATAAATAATTTTTTGAAATAATTACCATAGAAATGTGAAAATAGTAGTAACATAGAATTTCTTTTTGCGTGATTTTTTCCGATATTTTAATAGTTGTTCTGCTATTCGGGGCGGAGACAAATCCAACAAATCAAATATCATCAATATCGATCCAGCCGTTCTCGAGTTATAAGTGTTCGAACAAACCCGAGTTTGTTTTATTGATCGAGCGAAGCGAGATCTCTAAATCAATTTGGGCAAATCGGCGTTGTATGTATGTATGTATGTTTATTTATCCGAGGATAACTTTCGAAGCGTTGATCCGATCATCGTGAAATTTTATACATAGGTAGATTGTGATGGCACAATTTTGGTGTGACTAAATGAGCTAAAAATGTTGGGGGGTTGTTGAGATTCTGGGGCTCAAGAGGGGTAAAAAAATGAAGGTATTCATTAGTACATTTACAATCCGTTTTTATTTTTAGTAAAGTTGATGGAGAAGAGTCACGAGTACAACCGACCCCTTTGCATGGCCTTTGACAGTGTTGAGCATTGGGCCGCGTTGAACTCTCTCCATCGCTGCAACATTGACGCCCGGTATGTGGATCTGCTTCGGGAGATATATAGCTCGGCTACCATGCAAGTGAGGCTACACAACTTAACAAACCCCATATCGATCAAAAGGGGGGTACGACAGGGAGACACAATTTCACCCAAGCTTTTTACGGCTGTCTTAGAAGACGTCGTAAAAACGCTTTCTTGGGACCAATGTGGTATAAATATTAATGGTGTCTTCCTGTCGCATTTGCGGTTCGCTGATGATCTTGTTCTGTTTGCCGAGACGATGGACGACCTGCAGGCCACGTTGAATGAGCTTTATACTGCATCTTTCAGAGTGGGCCTCAAGATGAATATGGGCAAGACGAAGGTTATGTCGAGTATTTCTGGAGGTTCGGTCCCAAACGTCGTTGTTGGAAGCGAGAAACTAGAAATAGTCGACTCGTACGTTTATCTTGGCCATGTTTTATCTTTTGGCAAAGAGTATCAAATAAAGGAAGTCACCAGGCGTGTTCAACTTGGATGGGCAGCTTTCGGCAAACTAGATGATATATTAAAATCCACGCATATTCCACAATGTCTTAAAACACGTCTCTATAACCAATGTGTTCTGCCAACTATGACTTATGGTGCCGAGACATGGAGGCTCACGAAGGAGGCTGTGCACAAAATAAGTGTAGCACAGAGAGCCATGGAGCGCGCCATGCTCGGCATCACACTCTTAGATCGAGTTCCCAATACCGAAATTCGCAAGCAGACTAAAGTACAAGACGTCAGCAAGCGAATATTGGGGCTCAAGTGGAGTTGGGCAGGACACTTGGCCAGACGTAGTGACGATAGGTGGACTAAGGCACTAACAGAGTGGAGGCCGAGAACTGGCCATCGAAATAGGGGACGTCCACCAGCGAGATGGGTCGACGACATCCATAAGACCGTGGGTTGTACGTGGTTCAGACTGGCACAGGATCGGGAAGAGTGGCAGAAACAAGGAGAGGCCTATGCCCAGCAGTGGGTCGACACGGGCTGAGAATGATGATGATGAAAGTTCTTATAGTTTTTTATTTATTAGACATAATAAAAACTGAACTTTGACAAAATTCACATGGTACACCAGTGATCCCACCACAGTGCTGAAATTTAGTATGCGTGTAGCTTTAGTGACACAAATATAGGCAAAAGTCTAAAATCCAGAATAACTGCAATTTATACCCCCAAAAAATGTAACCACATTTGAATTAAACTATAGGCCAAGTTAGTTGGTTAATTATTTCGTGGCACTATTTTGATAGTCAAAGATTACAAATAACATTTTTTTTGTTTTAATTGGAGACTCGCAAGATCTTAGTTCGGGGCATACCACTAGTATATTAAGATTTAAACTTTCGATGTAATAATAAATGATTCAGTGTAATAGAATCGAAGACGGCTAGGACAACAAATCGGGAATTCTACGGGTCTAGACGAGTCCTGAATAATACAGTGGCTTTGGCAAATAAGTCGCGGTACAACTGTTAGTATAATCTTTTATTGGGTAAAGCCTGTAGTCCGACCACAGGCCCCAATTCTGCTAATTTAAAAGAAAAACTACTATGAAGCTATACCATTATTTAACGATGATTTTTGTTCATGTCTTAAGCTGCCAAGCTTTCAGAGATGTTGTCATACCAAGAGGTATCTATAGTGAAGATTTTGCGACAATACCATTGTCATAGTGAAGCGATTAACGTCGAGCAAGATAGAAAATATAGCAAGTCAAATCCAGTGACAACCTACTATATTCATGATTTCTTAAAGTGAAACTTTTATTACATCGTCTCAAACTTTTTCGTCTGTGTGTTGCATGTCGCGTGACGGTCGGCCGCGGAGTAGGGATAAAGTGAAAGGCGCTCGTCAGAGCAGCCGCGGCCAATATGACGGCGCCTATAGTTCGCATCAGCTGACCGTGTAATGTATAGACTATTACTCATTTGTGCCAACGAAAATTTTTAGTTAAATGTCTATAATGTGAAACAAAGTTTCACTTTTACCGTGGTTTCATAAAACCACACAATCCTTTTTTAAACCCCAACGCAAAAAGAGATAGATACATAGATAGATATATATAAATAATGCAGGACATTGCACACAACGCTACACAGCCCTAAACTAAGCAGACCTTGTACTATGAGAACCAGATAACTGATAGAATACTTATATACTTTTTTCTGTAAACACATACATATAAAGGTTTGGCTTGGGGTCCTAAGAGCCTGTCCAGATGGGGCGTTATACGCGCGAGTGCCCTCGCGTGTAAACATTCGCGCGTTCTCCAGATACTAGAGCGCTATACATTCCGTCCAGATGCTGCCGTGCGATTCCTTACTCGCGCGTAAAACGCGAGCAACGCGCTGGACTCTCGACTCGCGCGTGTTGTGCGCGAGTCGAGATACTCGGGCGCCATTGCTGCGTCCAGTGGTGCGCGCAATTCCGACGCGAGTGAACGTATTTGGAACGAAAATGGAGACTGATAATTTTGACACGGAACATTTTATTGATGAAATTGAAAAACGAATTGCGATATGGGATAGTAGTTAAAAAACTTTTCGTTATGTTCTCTGAGCTTTGGGTATAATGTTATAAACATACTATGCGTCATTCTGTCACGTAGAATTGGATGCACATTAAATCGCCGACTTTCTCTTTGTTTACGACGTTTCCATCGACGGTATGCAAGCCACAACACGACTGCTTTGTCTGGCTCCATGTTCATAACTGTCCCTGGGTCCCTCCCAAACAAATCGCGCGTAGGAGCGCGCGTAAAACGCGGCATCTGGACACAATATAAATTGAAACGCGCGAGGCTACTCGCGCGTACAACGCCCCATCTGGACAGGCTCTAAGACGTATATAAGGAACACGCGGAAATATAAGTAGCGGCCGTATTAAAGAGGGTTATTATCATACAGGCTTTTCAGTCTAGTTTAGGCAACTGAGGCTCATACATAATTGTTGTCACATAATAATCATCTTAATTTTTGTTACATGTACCTACCTAATAATTATGTATCGTATTTTTGTACTTGTATATTGTGTCAAATAAATAAATATTCATTCATATTCATTAGTTTGACGTTATGGTCTGTCTGTGGCATCCTAGTTCCCATACGGATGAACCGAAAAGCGATTTTAGCTGGGATGGTTCTTAGCTATGAGTGATGAAGATCCGGTGAACCGGTTACGGTACTAACAGCACTTTTCCTGTGATGAAGGGATCTCAGCTATAAATGGTTTTTTTGTTACTCTTTACGTGTTTTTATGTGTCGGAGATATTTGAAATTGTGTAAAATATATTTGCTAACTAAATAAAATAAGCTTGTTTTTGTAGGCCTGGAGATGGAACAAGTATATGGCCCACCTGATGCACAGCATCCATCAAATTGAAGCATATAGTCTAAGCTTACTCTGGTATTGTTTCTTTCTGCCTTGAGCTCTGAGATCTCCTCGTCTCGCTCTAACAGCTGTTCCCGCGCTTGGTTGAGCTCCTTGGTGAGGGTCGCGAATTCCTGCAGACAAAAGAAAAAATACGTTAGATCTCAAATCAAAACTTTTTTATTAACTTAAAGAGTAGTAGTTTCTTGTGAAAGGGCTCGCCCGGGGAAGTGCTACCACCATACCTATTTCTACCGCCAAGCAGCATTGCTGTAAGGGTATGGTTGCCGGTGAAATTACAGGCACATGAGGCTTTACACCTGTATGCCTCAAGTTGATGGACGCAGGGAAGTGCATCGTAGGGCACATTTCCCAAGGAGCGTGACCTACGAGGCAAACTTTGTTATAGGTGATGGTTAGGTTAGGCCATAGGCTTGTTCGATTCTCGCCGCGGAACAAATGTTTGCATGATCTACAGATATTTGTTTCGGGTCTGGATGTTTTTCTATATATTATAAGTATGTATTTACAAAAAAAATGTATATAAGCATTCTATCAGTTATCTGGTTCCCATAGTACAAGCTCTGCTTAGTTTGGGGCTAGATAGCACTGTGTTATCTACAAAGTATAAAAAAAAAATTAACTGCCAGTATCGGTCACAAGGGTTTAATCTTATGCCAACTAAGAAATAATCAGTAGACAGACGAAAAACTACTTTTTTTTTCTTCCCCACGCCATTTTCTGTGCACGTCCCCACTATAATAATCAACTGTATCCTCAAGATTTGCTGGAAGAAAACTCTTGAGGGTTAAAGTTTAAGGTTGCCTATGTACATGTGTATTTTGTTATTTTTTATCTGTAGGTAATCTATTTGTGCACAAATAATGAAATCCAAAAACTAGAAATAACATCAACACAAAACTTAAACCATTTAGTCTGTTTTTATTATTAGTGTTAAAATACCTTTTTTAATGTGTCACGCCTTAGCACGACCAGGATGACTGGTAGGTAATGCTATTATCATTAAGCCCTCCTAGCACTATTCTGTTTTGTGTGAAAGTATTAAAGAAATAAAAACCTATACTTTTTTAGATACCGCATTCATTAACGGTCATTATAAAACTACCAAAACGAAAAGATCCTCTTAAATTACGTTAGAACCATTCTTTAATATTTTACTTCTCAGCTAAAATGTATTTTCCGCTATTTCATAGTGAATGTTCAGCAGTAACACTATCTGTAAGAGCACTTTACGCCGCGAAACTGCAATTTCGTCGGACACCTTCGAAATGCTGTTTCAATTTACAAGTGCTTACAATTTTGCGGTTACCGGTGCTTCATTATATAAAACAAGCTAACCCGCCTAGTTTCACACAGATTTCAAAATAAAATATAATCTATATGGTTTTGAGTGCATTAAAAAAGCACTTTCCGTTTTTCCATAGACATATATATATTCTACCGATAGACAAGAACATTCTTAAAAATAGTTTGTTCAAATGCTGGTGAGTTAGAACTAAAGTTCGCTGCAGCGCTAAAACATTATTTATATGATCTAACCCAGGGTTTCTCAAACTTTCGGCTCCACGAACCCGTGTTTAAGTTTCCAGGTGACAGCGAACCCCTTAACTAACTAATGAAATCCCCCCCCCCCCTCCCCGCCCAAGGAAATAATAAAATTGACAGTTGAAGAAAAAAAGGTTTTTATTTCAATAAAAGGTAACAAATAAAGTCACATAAGAAATATTTTTTTTAATATTAATGTGATGGGTGTGCTTGTTTCTTGTCGCAAATGTAGTCAATTTTAGGAGTATCTAATTTTAAGTTTAATTCTGACTCGGTATTAAGTCGAGAGAGAGTCGAGAGAGAGTGAGCGATGAATTCGGTCGCGCGCGCGCCACTATGTGTGCCGCACGTACCTGCCTGTCATCAAGCCACCATTACGTAAATCTTGTTGCGAACCCCGTGCAGTCGAATGGCGAACCCCTAGGGGATCGCGTACCCCACTTTGAAAAACCCTGATCTAACCAAACTATTAAAACATCAAGCGCTAGATCGCTTATAGTTTAGTTTACTCGCGACCAAAACCTTTCATGGCGCTTACGCGTTCCGTTCAACATAGAGTAACAACCTGTCGTCCCTATAGATTTTACACCACAGACGTGACACAGCTTTTGTACCTACAAAACTTCATTAGAATTCATACTCTATTTCAAAATGTAGTAATAGTAATGTAATAATTGAAAATATGGTAAAGTAGAAAAGTAAAATAGAATAAATTGTTATGCGTTTATTTAAGCTCAAGTACGTTACCAATAGTTTGAAATCAAACTGTGACCTGATGATTCACTGACACTTCTATTGTATTTTTGCAGTATCGAATTACGCACGTCGTCATATTTTCTGACCTTTGATAGAAATTATATACTAAAAAGAAAGGACATCAAATAAATATTAAAATATATTATTAAATTGGCTAGAAAACATTTACATAAACAAATTAAAACACTTTCTAAAAACACCACGTCTAGTCCGTGTTCAGTCACATATTTTTACCTACAACCGGTTTTGTAATGGAATAAAAAATATACCATGCCATAAAATCACAGACTAAAATATGCAGAATTTTAGTCTATGATTTTAGATGGCGTGGCATTAAAATAAACAACGATATTATTTCCTACTTATTCACTTGAACAACCAATAATTTTACTTACTTGACTACTGAATTGTAATTTATGTCATACTTTGATTCGAATTCTCGTATTAATAGTGCCGCTCCGTACGCGTCCAAACTGCGAGAATGTCGAAGCCGCACTGAAGTAAAGTGTACGGATTGCAGTACAGTTCAGTGGAACAGAGTGAGCGAACGGATCGCGATATCTAGTGCGTAGTACATATATATCGATGCGTTTTTCCCGAATTTTGTTATTTTATAGTCATCTTTCCTATGTTTTATTCTTTTTTTAGCATTCCATACATAAAAGGTATTAATAAATGCGCTGGCAACCAAGTAGCAACTTATTTAGGAAGATACATACCAATCTTATATTTAAATGAATCATAAAACCAACAATGCAAACATTGAGATTGAAAACATATTTCAGCATCTCGTTCCGTAATAACGTAGCACAAATAATATGAAGATTCAAAGTGTATTCAAAGATTTGAAAGGCTAATGGTATCGAACAGGGAGAAAATCATATACATTGAGGCATACAGGTAAGAAGATCGTCTAGACACGTGTTCAAAGGTTTACACGGAACAACCGAAGCAGACTTCTTCAGGGATGGTTACTTCTGCTTCGTATAAGGTTTGGTAAGGAATTATAGTTGAAATAACGTTTTTATTTACTGGAGACGAATAATCCTTTACTTAAAATTACCAGCCGTTTACCATTATGTTAACTAGTTTTATTTAATTTCTGAAGAAATAACTTCATTTGAGGTGGTTGAGTTTTAACATGGCGTTAAAAGAAAATACTTTTCGACATTATTTAACAATCTTTGTAAACCAAACCAGTCGGGTTTGTTGCCTGAGTCTTATCAGAGACTAGCTGACCAATCCGCAGCTTCACAGACGTAGTTTTTCAATAGAAATATTACCCTCCTTCTGCGCAGTTAGGTGAAAAGTAGCCTATGTCACCCGGGGATAGTGTAGCTTCTAAGCTGTGAAATAATGTTTTAAATCGGTCCAGTAATTTCGGAGCCTATTCAATACAAACAAACAATCAAATCTTTTCTCTTTATAATATAAGTATAGATTGGTCGCGACGAACAAGCATATATTGACGATTTATGATGACCTAAAATAGATAAGAGGTTATGAAAAAAGAATTAGGCACCGAAAAAATTTGCAAGCTATTGTCAGGTTTTGCCTTATTCAATAAGACTGTATAGGGACTGTGTTCTTACACCCAAAAAGATGTTGTTAAAGCTTCCACTACGTCCATTTAGCTCTACAATTTGTCCAAACCTGAGAAAGAATAACGCCATTGAATCTGAACTTTCTCAAGCAAAATCTTAACCTTGTCCTCCCGAAAATAAAGGTATAAATGCAAGCATTGATTGAGGTCACCTCGTGTAAACTTAGCAAATGAAGCGCCCACCTTGAGCCAGTTCTACGAAGCGTTAGACTAGAGCATAGCCAGCGCTCTGATTGGCCTGTTTGTCTACCTTGCCCGGTGACATTGGTATGCACTGTGCATAAACTTGTGAATGAGCCGGAAAGCTAAATCAGAACTTACATAGCTTATGTTTTAGTTGGTGGTGTTAGGTTTATGAATGAATGAATGAAAATTCTTTATTATACCTTACAAGCTAAACACAACAGATATAAAAATTAAAATACAAAAAAAAAGTAAGCATAATGGGCGGTCTTATCGCTTAACAAAGCGATCTCTTCCAGACAACCTTTGGATGGAGAGGATCATTGCATAATGGAAGATTGGCTGAGGTGTAAAAAGAATAAACTTAATAATAGAAAAAGAAAAATTACTTAACCTTAAATACATAAATAATAGGTACCTAAATAATTTTAAATAAGTAAATATGATATATAAAATAAATAAATATGTACTTACATACATACATATATTAATATATACATATATTAATAATATTATAGATCAGATGAATAATCACGACTCTTCATGGTTTATGTTGAAAATAAAATGTTAACTGATGTTAAAAACGCGGGAGTAAGCAACGAGTATAATCAAAACACTTTTTATAAAATAAATTAGAATTTAAAAAAGAACAAACACAATTCACCAGCATTTTATTTCTTCTAAATTTAAAAATAATTCTATTTAGTTGAATTCCTCGCGTATATGTGGCCAGCAATTTGTTTTTTCTAATTCAAAAATCAGTATTAGTCGAGATACTCGCCAGCATTGATTTTTTACAAAGCTAGTGTTGCTCAACCCTATCGTAGATTTGCAGTTTTACGGATTCCCACGGCACTCTTTTGACAGCTCCACAATGCAACCTCGGGGTTCGGCTCAACCTTTGACTTATATCGTTAAGGTTTTACCTGGCGCCGTGTTTTCAGACAATGTTGCGGATAAAGCTTTGTAGTTAATTCGTAGGTTCACTTTGAAACAGCGTTTCGTGAATATATAACAGAAGTTTAATTTAGAAAGCTGGATTTTCTGCCCTGAACATTTTGAACACAAATTTTGTTTTGAATCTTTGTATAATTGTTATAGAATCTCTAAAAATCAACTGTACATATTTTATGGTTTGTGAATTTAATAGGTAAAGATATTACTTTACCACAGTGACCATTAAAATGGAGAAGCCGCAGAGTCATCTGTTCCTGATTTTGGCAGCCATGAGCATTTATTATAACGATCAATAGAGGTACTTATTGAAAAATGAGTTTAATATATCATTTAAAGCTATTTTAAATTAAAAAGGTATTTAAAAATACTTCTAATATGATTTTGGAGTCCCTTGTCAACTAAAGTTTATTAAAACGTACACTGAAAGACAATATAATAATAATAAGATAATAAGTTGTTTTAACCTTTTTTCAACCTATATTTTAGGTTGATTTTTGCACCTACCGACATGATTTGTTGAATTAACAAAATAAAAATAGTTGAACTATAAAGGTAAATATGACCCGATTATATAATTTAACTTAGTTATTTTGTTGACTCAACTTCGTTAACATGTTGACTTTTACTAAATTATCAGTTAGACTTACTTAGATTCGAATATACCGAAAATGTTGTGTTGTAATAACCTCTTTTAGTGGTTCCTTTAACCTATTAATTTTTAACAATTAAATTTTTGTACAAATAAATGTACTATAATAGTTGATTAAACATAATATTAAGTTAACGCAACTTAAATGGAATCAGCATTATGGAATTCAACCTATTCGTTTTTTCAGTGTATGTACAGTGATTTTTCTAAGCTACGATAGCGCTTTCGTTTTCATTCACACTACACAGTTTATCTTAAATCTGTCAAAAATAATGCGTACACAAGGCTACTCTTACCGACCCATTTATTTAACTCAGGCTGCGACAGATACGAAATCATCCTAGTGCTTAGATAATTTAAAATAGCTAGTTAGGAAATCATACACAAATCAAACTATTTAAAACAACCATTATAAAAAAACGACTAGTGAAGTTTTTCCGAGCACAATTAAATTAGGCCTATTCTTGGCAGCGCAACGTTCCATCAATTTCTTAACACCAAGGATTGTTCCAAGCCTAGATATCTATGTAATTTATGGCTTTCTCGAGAACGGTTCCGTGATTTATTGAATGGTTTCCTCACTCGACTGATTTTCGCGATATCCCAGGCAACAGTTGTCCGTATTACTGTATAAAAAAATTATCCGGAAAGAAGGAAGAATCTTCGGATAACGTTGTAGTGACTAGTGTATCACTAAAGATTATTTTGCATAATTAGATAAATAAATAAATAATGCTGGACATTTCACACAGCGTTATAGATGAATGTAAACTTTTAACAACATAGCTGTTAACGGGTAACGTCGCAATAGCTGAATAGATTTCGTTGGACAAGGTTATGCGTATTGTGTTATACATGCAAGTACCTCTTTAATTTTAATTCAAGAGTTTATTTAAATTAAATTAGTTTAATTGTTATGGTTATGAATAAATGAATGAATGAAAATACTTTATTGTACACCACAAAAGAAATAAGCATATAAATAAAAATTCATAAAGCAACAAGTACAATGGGCTGTCTTATCGCTCAGAAGTTGTTCGAATTTTTTTGTTATTTTGTGATGGTACGAATAAATGTATTTTCTTTCTTCTTTCTATTCAAGCTCTGAAAACGTGTTCCATGTTTGTACTATGCTTTAACTGGTTTTTATACGACTAAGGCCCACAGGTTTAAAGCTGTTACCGTAGCAATGTCCATTTGGACGTTTTGTAACACCAAAGCTCACCAAAAGTCTGTAAAACAATGTTTCCTTTCAGGGTGGGTTGCTTTATAAAAAGCCCAGATACTTACACGATAATCTATATTATTTTGTATGTATTCCACAGTATTTTATGTATTGTGGTTGTAACCAAATCCAAAACAGTTGCGCTGGCTACAAAACTCTTCCCCTGTTATTTTCATGTCAGATGACTTCCGTCAATCAATATTTTTGATGTGCAACATCTTTCCTCTCGGTTGGGAGTGATTTTGGCAAAAGGGACGGAAATGTGAAACAGGAAACCGGGGAAGCGCGCGCTATTTGATTTGACCAATGAGAGCGCGCGGTGGTCAGATTTTACACATCATATGCAACTATCTACTGTACGGCTCGCAGTTTTTTATTTATAATCTATCAAATAAAATAGGCGTGCGTATTCTACCATCGAATTACCTATGTTGATAAAAATAGTAATAGCTTGAAATTAGACATCGTTACAGGTATGACTCGTGTTGCCAACACTTCAAAAATTTTATTGCACTATATTTGGATTCAAAAGATTTTGTAGGAATGAAAATGTATAGAGAAAACATAATATACCTAGTCAGGTCATAAGTATTGTCACACAGTAAAAACGTTTCTTTTAGAATGCTGGCCACAAAAAAGTTTATAGAATTCGAATTTCGAATTGTTCATGAAAATAAAAATGTATACTTTTTAGAATTTTACTCATTTTTAAATATGGAGTGGACGCTTAAAGAAGACCGTGTTGCAGTTATTGCGTTGCATCGTTGCGGTTACGCGCCAATTCAAATTTTTGACATACTGAAAAATTTGAATATAACCAAAAGATTCGTTTATCGCACCATCAAACGATACAATGAAGACTCTAGTGTAGATGACAGGTCAAGAAGTGGTCGCCCTCGGTCTGTTAGGACTCCAGCAGTGATAAAAGCTGTGAAGGCGCGAATTCAAAGAAATCTCAAACGTAAGCAGAAACTGTTGGCCCTTCAGATGGGGTTAAGCAGAACCACGGTGAAAAGGGTGTTAAATGAAGACTTAGGGCTTCGGGCATATCGAAGAAAAACAGGACATCGTTTGAATGCTCGTCTAATGGACCTGAGACTGAAGAGATGCCGCGCTTTGTTGAAGCGGTACGCGGGAAAAAATACCGGGAAATGCTTTTTTCGGATGAAAAAATTTTTACCGTAGAAGAGAGCTACAACAAACAAAATGATAAGGTGTACGCACACAGTAGTGAAGAAGCGAGCAACCGTATTCCGCGTGTCCAACGAGGCCATTTTCCATCCTCGCTGATGGTATAGTTGGGAGTTTCTTATTGGGGCTTAACAGAGGTACATTTTTGTGAGAAAGGTGTAAAAACGAATGCAGTTGTGTATCCAAATACAGTCCTGACGAACCTTGTGGAACCTGTTTCTCATACCATGTTCAATAACAGGCACTGGGTATTCCAATAAGATTCGGCGTCAGCTCATAGAGCGAAGAGCACACAAGACTGGCTGGCGGCGCGTGAAATCGACTTCATCCGGCACGAAGACTGGCCCTCCTCCAGTCCAGATTTGAATCCGTTAGATTTCAAGATATGGCAACACTTGGAGGAAAAGGCGTGCTCAAAGCCTCATCCCAATTTGGAGTCACTCAAGACATACTTGATTAAGGCAGTCGCCGATATTGACATGGACCTCGGTCGTGCTGCGATAGACGACTGGCCGCGCAGATTGAAGGCCTGTATTCAAAATCACGGAGGTCATTTTGAATAAACTTTAGTGTCATAAGAATCTATGTTTTGTTAAGTTCATTTTGGTATATAAATGGTTACATAATGAATAAACTTGTTTCAATTATTTTATATTAAACATGTGACAGAATTTATGACCTGACTAGGTATTTTCGCAGGAATTAAGCAAGTCGCAGCTGTAGATATCACACAACGTTGCTCCATTCAGTTTCGTGCGCTCTAATAAATCTTTTGAACCGCTCGCAAAGCCCTGCACAAAACCACAGGTTGAAGAGCACAGCACGCTAACTATACGAATGTAAAGGAGTATGTTACTCGTACTACAGTTAAACTGGCACTTCGTCAGAATTAATTACCAGTTACCATCCCTAGTTATCGCCTAATGGTTAGCGGTTACCATTGCATAAATAACAAATGTATTACCCAAGTATTACCTCACATTACGGTGACATTGCAATGCGTCCGTCGTCACCTTGAGATTTTTTAAACTAATGGTTCGCTCCGATCTAAGATCTCATGAGTCTCCAATAAACTTTGACCATCAAAATAATGCCCCGAAATACATAACCAGAGCTTTCTTTAACCCCACACGTTTTTAACTCATTTAGTCACACCAGGATTGTGTCATACCTACCCATATATACAAATTTCACGATAATAAAATCAACGCTTCAAAAGTTATACTCGGACAAACTAACAAACATACATACAACGCCGATCAATGAAAATGTTATTATAATTATTAAAATAGTTTAAAATAACATAAAAATAAACTCGAAAAAAATAACTCAAAGGGGATTATGGGATTCCCCTTAGACCAGATTTTCGGCTGCAAGGTGGAATATGAGACCAAACTATCAATATCGCCCTTAAGGGGAATTCCCAAGGTGAATTATGGGACTAACTCGTCTAATGAGTCTGCCAATTTCTTTAATTAGTTTAATTTGTATATAACCCGTTCTAAATGAAACAAATTGCTGTATACGAAGATGTGGAATGAACTAGCCATTCCAGACGCGAGATAATTTCACACGACCCCATTTACCGCATTACCATAAGCAAATCTGTCTTTCCTGGTCTCTGAGGGCACTCCGGCTCGTGTGCATTAGTGCACCATTAGCGAAGATATGTGGTACTGCTGTTAGTGTGGTAAACTTTTGATGTTATTGTTTTTTTAAAGTGTATCGGATAACAATTTAAAATTAAAATAATTTTAGTACGAGAAAATCTTAAGATTTTTAATATCATCGCGAAAATTTCGAGCCAGACGAGATTTAAACCCAAATCCTCCCTCATGATATGAGATTTTTTTTTTATAAATTATAGGCTAGCGTTTGACCACTATCTCGCCTAATGGTAAGCGATGATGCAGTATACGATGGTACACGCTTGCCTAGAAGAAACCTATTCACTAGTGACTTGAAGATCCCTAGGTTGTAGTTATCAGGAAACACAGACTCAGGCAAGGCGTTCCACTCCTTAGCGGTGCGCATAATAAAGGTGGAAGAGTACCTCTTTGTGCGTATGGGAGGTATGTCTAACATGTAGCGGTGGCGCATCGCGGAGCGTCTGGTTGTCCGATAATAGAATGGGGATGGTGGGATCAGGTTGAAAAGCTCCGCAGCACACTCTCCGAAATGTATCCGATAAAAAACCGAGAGGCTTGCAACCTTTCGACGATGCTCGAGGCTGTGGAGCCTTGCATTTGCTAACTCGTCAATGCATATGAGCTTCTTGGCCCTTCTCTCAATTGAATCTAGAGCCTCTAGCTGGTACTTCGCTGATCCGTCCCAGAGGTGAGAACAGTACTCCAGACATGATCGGACTTGTGCTTGTATAAGTTGAGCAACGTCCCGGTGTGAAGTATTGCCTCACCTTTGCAAGTATTCCAAGCATCTTAGCGGCCAGCTGGGCTTTCGACTCAATGTAGGAGCCAAAATTGAGAGTGAGTGTTAATGAGATGAGAATGCTTTTTGCGAGGATAATTGATCGTTGTTTTTGCGATGATTTTAAAATTCTAGTAAGGAATATATCAAGTTCTGTATCGACTCGGTACAAAAAACAGCGTTAATCGTGAACCCTCATATAAGTTTAAAGATTTTTATTTGTCACACGTCGTGTGTTTAGATGAAATCTCGTTTGTTTATTTTAATTTTCAAAGATTAAGGAGGGTGACCAATTTTTTCTGATATGCTGATTGTACACACGTATTCTTAGGTATAACCCTAGATAATAAGCTTCAATGGGGCCCTCACATTGATGGGTTGTCGAAGAGACTTAGTTCTGCGGCATACGCAGTCAAAAAGATCCGTCTTTTTACAGACGTAGACACAGCTAGACTAGTTTACTTCAGCTACTTCCACAGCATTATGTCATACGGTATACTGTTGTGGGGGAGTGCTGCAGATATAAACACCGTTTTTGTGCTGCAGAAGAGGGCTGTTCGTGCAATTTATAATATGGGCGCCAGAGAATCATTACGCAATAAGTTTAAAGAAATAAATATTATGACATTCCCTTGTCAATACATCTATGAAAATCTAATGTATGTTCACAAAAATATTAATTAGTTTAAGAAAAATAGCGATAATCATAATTTTAATACTAGAAATAAAGATAAACTCGCTGTTGCCACTTGTAGACTCCATAAAGTTAGTAAATCGTTTAAAGGGCAAGGTGTACGCTTTTATAACAAACTCCCAAGGGATGTACAAAAATTGACAATTAACAAATTTAAAAACGTAATTAAACAAAATCTTTATAAAAGAGCCTACTATAAAATATCGGATTATTTAGATGATAGAGAAGCTTGGGATTGAAACTGCTCCAACTCGTTCAAAATGTTACAATTTAGACGTAATTTCTTTTCTGTATTATGTATTGTAAAAGGATCATTAAAAAAAACAACCAGCCTTGTTTTCTCGCCTTTCTTTCCTGGCTTGGTCGCGAAGGAACAGGCGGTAAAATTGACGTTTCAAAGTGATCCTTGTGATTTTAATGAACAAAAATATTTGACTTTTGACTTTTTGACACAACTGTAGATATACTTTCAAATCCTATATTCTTGGCTAGGTCACATTGAATGGAACAGTGTACAATTCAAAATAGTCTTTCTAATCATCGGAAATATCCTAAACACTTTTACTTTAAATGGTGTCGTTGTGTCAATAAAAAAAGTATAAATTAAGTGCTAGGTACACATACATACAATTTGATATCACATGCATTCCTCATTCGAGCCTTTTATGATCCATAGTTTTTACTACTGGATGATACTCTACTATCTTAGTAGAGTATATGATGATGGCAATACATAAAAGTAAAGAACCTATCGGCCCCAGCTTAGTGATGTGCGTTTATTACAGCTGTAATCGATTGGCGATTCGTCGCAGCTATTCCTGGCCGGTAGTAATTCGGGGGTAGACGACCTATTAATAATAAAGCTGGACATTGTTAAGCGCCTTAAAATAGTTGGTGCAAAGTATTGTGTTTCTTCGTGCTACTGATTATGTGCGTATTTCTTAATATCGATTGTGGTTTTTATCCTGGATCCGTGAAAATAAAACGACTAACAAAAACTTAGAAGGTAATATTATTACACTCTTACTACATACACTCTAAATACATTTAAATCAAATCAAATCATTTATTGCCTCTGTTTATCGTTATTGTTTATTGACGACCTCCGTGGCGCAGTGGGTGAACAGCCGGCTGAGACGCAGGTAGCGTGTTCGATTGGCGCTGCGGGAACAAATGTTTGCATGATCTACATATATTTGTTTCGGGTCTGAATGTTTTCTATATACATATTATAAGTATGTATTTACAAAAAAAAAGCATATAAGTATTCTATCAGTTATCTGGTTCCCATAGTACAAGCTTTGCTTAGTTTGGGACTAGATAGCACTGTGTGAAATGTCCAATAATATTTATTATTTATTTATTTTTATTTTTCACAGTATTTATATATAAGTATTTATTTATATGTAAGTATATATTTGCGGATGACATAGTACTTTTTGCACCTACTCCTTCAGAACTGCAACAAATGCTCCAAGATCTGAGCGCGGCAAGTCTTGAGGTTGGGCTTCGAATGAACCAGTCGAAGACGAAGATCATGTCAAACAGCACGAAACGTCAGGTCGAGGTAGATGGACAGGTAATACAGTATGTCGATGAGTATATTTACTTGGGCCAGTTAGCTAGCTTCGGAAACAGGCAAGATAAGGAAATCGATCGCCGTATCGAGAATGCCTGGAAGAGATACTGGTCCATGAAGGAGCACATGAAGGGTGACCTTCCTCTGACACTTAAGCGCCAACTCATCGACATGTGTATCCTGCCCATCCTAACTTACGGTGCGCAGACATGGTCTCTGACTGAAGCCCAGAAGTCAAAGCTCAAGATTTGTCAAAGGGCAATGGAGCCCAGCATTCTCGGCTTTAAACGTGTCGACCGAGTTCGTAACACCATGCTGCGCTCACTTACCGGCATTGCAGATGTAGGGAGGAGATCGGCTGGACTTAAGTGGGACTGGGCGGGCCACGTTGCCCGAATGCACTCCGAGAAATGGGCCCATATTGTGACACCATGGACGCCTGAAGACGGAGGGCGACGTCGGGGTCGGCCGAGAAAGCGTTGGCGGGACGATTTGGTCAACTTCCAAAGATGGTGGGAGATAGTGACGGATAGGGATTACTTGGAGGGACTTGGGAGAGACCTTTGCCCAGCAGTGGGACGAGATAGGTTAGAGAAAAAAAAAATTTTTTTTCACAGAAGTATAACATCCATGCTATTCACAGGACGGTATCCATGTGAGCACAAAATGATCACTATCTCCCACCTTAGGTATAAACCTGTGTTGTGGGAATGTAGTCTCTTTCGTTCGCTTTTATACATAGCCACAATAGATACTCAAGGATATCAAATAGTGATTTATTTGCGGAAGGCATGAATTAATTAATAAATTTTGATTATTAAGGGCAGCATTACGTTGTATACTCAAAATTAATTTGCAAACATGGGTAAATATGCATAACAATAGGTGATAAATGACTAAATATATAAAGCCTTTATTCCCGCTTCATAATAGTAGGATATGTTCCAGTCATGTTTTACCATACTAGTTTACTATATAAACAAAATAGTAAACGAGAAACATATTCATTATTTTTTTGGGATGAAGGCCCTTATTCTTAAGTGGTTTCCCCTGCATACTCACAACTTCCAACTAGGACTTGGCCATAGCATTGCGCCCATCATCCTCACTGAGTTAAAAAATCTCATGTGCCTGCAATTTACTAAACAAGGCGTAGTTTTTTTTATACCACCTGGAGATAGAACAAGCCTATAATCCAACTGATGTTAAATGGTAACCATCGCCTATAACAAAGCATTGCCTTGTAGGTCACGTATCTTAGAAACGTGTTTTACGATGCACTGTACTGCGCCCATCAACTGCCCTGCATTCAGGTGTAAAGCCTCATATGCCTATAATTTCACTTCTTCCTATAATTGCTTGGCGGCAGAAATAGGTAAAGGTAGTAGTAATATTTCCTCGAACGAGGATAATACTCTTAAATTATTGATTGATAATAAAGGAACTAGTGAGGTAACGGATAAAAAGGATAAAATGTTTATAAGAACGAATGAATGCAATCGAGACGGCTCGATGCATTTACTAAGATAACCAGTTCTCTATATTTTTGTGTATTGTTTATACTTCAGCGACTATCCGACAGCTATTTGTTCACCAACGCAGTGGACAAACAGATAAAGAATAGCACAATACGAAGCTGTCAATACAACATATTGGAACGCGGCGGGACCCCGCATTCCAGAACAGATACGGATACCTATTATAGTACCGTTTTTTCTATTAGTACTTACTGTTTCAAACGTCCACTATTTTAGTTATCAATAAATCTTTATTTCAGTTTCATGGTCCCTACACAAATTCACAATACACATAATCAAATAAATAAATCAAAACAAAAAATGGTACTCCGGGAGTGCCGACAGAAGTGAAAACTTGAACAATTACGAGATACTTATATACAGAGGTGTCGGTAACGGTAACAGCGTCGAGAGTTCAATGGTTTTTCCCATTTCAAAAAATGCCCAACGCGCCTAAAGAAGTTTTCACTTCAATAATGTATTAGGACGTATGCACCTATAATTTAGGTGACAATATCCAACCAACGTCTGTACATCCTAGAATGAACAAGTCTTTCTGCCAGACTTCTAATAATATAGTCCAGTCAAATAAGCAAAACAACATATCGACCTCGGAATGAGAAAATTTGTTGGAAACTCGTATACACTTTTATTTTGGCGTTCTAAAAGTTACTGATTAAAACCGGTATTTATCGCGTATGTCGCGTATGTACGTGGTCACGGATGTTGCAACTCAGTCGAAACGTCGGATAACAAATAAAAAAGGTACATACGCGATAAATACCCGTTTTAATCAGTAATTGTGTACAGTGATTGCGAAAGTTTGAAATTCAACCCGAATTGACTTAAATGGAATTTGGAAAAGATTAGTGGATTTATATTGTGAGTCTGTTACACCCGTAACCAATTCTACCTACGACACTACTCAACCAAACACGCGAGTAAAATTGATTTAAAACTGGCTTTGTTAATGGCTTAATTACGGGTATTTATCGCGTAAGTACCTTTTTATTTGTTATCCCGACGTTTCGGCTGTGTTGCAACAGCCGTGGTCACGGGTGGACTCACCCGTGTGTTTGTTGTTTGTTTATGAAAGTCATCATACTGTTGGTGTATCTTTAAATAAACAAATAAATAATACATGCGAAAGCCCCATCAAGTAAACAGTGTCCACTGAACTATCAGTTAAATTTGCGAGATAGCTGCAAGAGGCTTCTTTGAAAGTTCCATTAAATCAGCTCGGCTCTGATAGAATTAGGTCCGCGGTGGAATTTCATTACAGCCGCAGCCAACGGCATGTGGTAATTACACTGGTACAGGGAGCCGATCGACTGACCCAATACAGACGTACACGAACTTGACGAACTTGTTCGTAAAAATATACTATATTTTAACGAAAACAGGTCTCACAAAACCCGCAGTCAAGCTCTGCCTTGAAAATGCCTTAGTGAGAGTTTAGAGCATTTGGACTGGTTTGAGCTTTGAGCAGTTGAAAAGCGTTTTTCTTGTCTAACTTTGGTGGATCTTGATGCCTGTCAATGTGGCGTTTAACTTTCTGAAGTAGAAGATTAGTAAACATATAAAAACTGTTTAAAGTCCTTCAGTATAATACGTAGTAGGAAAGCCGCAAAAAACGTTTCCAAATTTAAATTACTCACACTGCTTAGACACAGAGGACGGATACGGACTACGATACGCCTTCTACGCTTCACTCTCCACGTTAAATTGAGTTTCTCTCACTACAGGCGTGTTTAATTTCCGAGATAGAATTAAATAGATTTCTATTAGCAATGTTATTGAAACCTTACATTTAATCACTGAAAAATAATATGTAAGTATCGAAATAATTATTACAATTCATTTCTCAAGATAACACGCAACTAAAAGCTGCGATGATAATCATTGCAATTGTTTCATGAAACGCTGGATGAAACTTGTCGCGTTCTGGTTCCTATTTTCATATAATTTGTATATATATATTAACTTTGTTATCTATGTTTTTGTGAATTGAATATATAATTTTTTTTAATATTATTAAAATTTACGAAGATTTTTCAAGTATGCTTCGAATAAAGTTACTGATCAGAACATTACATGCTATTTTTTCGATACATTTTTCCAACGTTTCCGTTTTGAAATCTTGCAAACTCAGATTCTAGATTGCGTTCCATTTTTGCTAAAAACTTTAATTAGAAGAGAATTTAAATACTTAGTGCCTTAACTGAGGGAACTGATATTCCCATTAGTCTTATTGGATTTTGGATTTCCATTTTGTAATAACATCGTTCACTCATCTGATAAACGTTTTCATACTGAAAATCGTAATTCAATCATCCGAAAATTATAGCAAACAGAAGCCAAATATGTACATATTCTCTCATACACTACCTGTACTATCAAAACCAAATAAAATAATGATTTATAACAAGAACATTGGTTAATGTGAAAAATTGAATCACAGGTGTTACGCGTCATAAAAATATCAATAAGTACGTAAATCGTAGTCAATGCAGCACTTGCTAATGTGCCCTTTATGTCCGAACACATGCACGATGGAAGACCTAATGGCCGCTTCGCCTGATGCCATTGCTGTGGCCAAACACCTGTCCAACATACTATGATTGGAAACGTAGAACTCTTGACACGCTAAGAAGAAGAAGTAGGTACGTAAAGTTTCACGAACTCATCAATAGTAGATTATTAAATGAGGGGATAAAGCAGTGTCTTGCGTCACGGGCGCTATATTGAGTCCCGAACGTAACGAAGGATTCTAGAGTGGTAAGTAACTCACGAGCGGGGCGAGAGTTACTAGAATCATGAGTGCAAAGAGGGATATAGCACGCCCAAGATGCAGACAGCTTTATCCACGAGGAGAATACTCTACTTTTCACATTTGCTTCGAGACAACAAAAACCAAATCTAGGTTGGTGCATTCTGTGCAGAGGTTAATTCGATTTACAAATAAGTACTTATTGCGTGGGTCTGTTTGGTTCAAACTTTAATACAGATGAGGTTCCAAATTCAAAGCACATTATGCCCGCAAGGGCATAATAAAATTCCGTACAACGGGCTCAGCCGTAGGGATTTAAGCACCTGCTTTCGGTGAGGTTTATATGACATATTTGTGATTTTCGAGCCGGTGGTGTGAAAAAGTATTTATTGAATGTTAAGCGTTTATTGTAAATTTTTGACTTGACTTTGGAATTATTTTCAATCAAGTAATTTTAAAGAATCGTGTTTTCGCTACACATAGTCATATCTCAACTTTAACATATATTTATAACAATGCTGCATGTTGTGTTTGCCTGTTACTGGTTACACATGTAGCATAAAGCATTTAGATGATAAGTTTTTTTTTGTAAGCAATCATGTGTTTAACTGTTGGTAAACCTAATAAAAAAAATAAAAAAAAAGTAAATTATACAGTATTACTGGTAAAAATATAGGATCATTTGACGCTTTCTGAGGTATAGTAAACTCAATTTGATTGTGTTAAGAAGAACTTAAGATTTGTATCACCTAAAACAGTACACACCAGGCGGGATTTGGAGCCACATCGTTTCCCTCGATACGCGGACTAGATACCAGTTTCGCCACGGTCTCACTGCTCGTCCAGTGTGAAATTATTGGAATGTAATTTGTTATATGATGTTGCCACCTGCAGCCAAAACGGGGGTATATGTATTGTATGTATCACCATTGCGTTGTGTAGAGGGGATTACACGCATTCAAATGGCGATGGCAAAACAAAGTGATAACCCTCAGTTTAGTTAGCTCTGAAGATGTTTACAATGTATTTCCAGTGGATTAGGCTGACTAAGCTGAAAGGATGGTATCGATGCAGTCAATCTAACTCCATCTACAAACCTGTCTTAAGAATAGTGCTGCAACTTGCCAACAGACACTGCATAAATCATCCCCAATTGCAGATGCATATGCCGCAGAGCTAAATGAATGATGTAACTGACCTGTAGTAGAGCAGTATGGACGCGGCACGTGCAGACAGCGCCGTTTTTGCGCGTGCACGGCGTGCCGAGCCACGCGCACGCGCCGCCGCGCATCGCGCGCGACCATGCCGCAGCCAGCGCGCATGCGTCACCGAGACATCACCAAAACCAACACCATTACGCACCAGAAACTTTTAACGGTTCTTTTCACACCAGAATAGTTTTAGGTCATCTTTATTAAAAATGTATGAACACAATTTGAATGTTCCACGGGATCCTTTATTTTATACTAAGTTTTCCTCGTGATGTATCACGCGATTGTTCAAAAATGTTATATTTTCTTACCACTCTATTTCTCACTCATATTTATATCTTAAATAGATAACTAATTTTCAAATAGATTCGTAAACTTTTCAAAAGTCTGGCAGTTGCAGAAGTTCCAGATATGTTCCCGTTGAATTAGAGCACTGTTTTTTAGCTTTGGTCGGTTTTCATTTCCATGGACGAAAGTTCAGATGGTTCCGAGGTTCTTGTTTATTTATTAAAACTTTATCTTCACATTTTAAATTAGTAAACACGTTTTCTAGTATTTCAGTGAAGTTTGAAAAGTGCTCTTTATTCACAAAACAAGTCAAGCCGTTGTTTTCTCAAAAAGGACTTATGTTCAGTCAGTGTTTTAAGTACTTTGTTAAGTATGTAAGTAATTATGTAAATTAACGTTTTAACGTTAAATAAATTAATGCCAATACAAATGAGATTATAAATAATCTAAAACAAATAATAAAGCTAAATAGATAAAACGATCCGTAGCCATTCGACGTGGCTCTGGCCACATCCCTCCCGACAGGAAACACGAGTTAGTTTATGTATGTTCAATAAATCATAATTGGAAACGGGTATATTTGTCTTCAATATATGGATACTGAATAATGCAATGTAATAAATAATTCGTATGCAATGAGAACTATTCAGATGGAAAGGGGAAAGATGATTACAAAATGACAGTTTCATAACAACATCAACCAGAATATATTTTGGGAAATGTGCCCAGGAACTATACGATCTAATCCCGCCATCTCCCTTCCATCAAAGGACAAGCAGGCTCACGGCCCAGTACCTAGTCGGTATACCACCCATTCGCAGACACCGTTTTGGTTCTACGTTCTTGATGCGTACAGCTAAGGTATTGAACACTTTGCCGTCGTCTGTTTTTCCTAAAGAATACAATCTAGGCCTCTTTAAGGTAAGACTAAATAGGTTTCTTCTAGATCTTCGTGCTTCATCTTAGACCTCATCATCACTTACCGTCAGGTGAGATTGTGGTTAAACAAAGTTCTATGCAATTAAAAAAAAAATTATCGAAGGGAAAATAGAAGACACGAAGAAGAAGACTGCAAACAAACTTTATGATATGAGTCTGAGAATGAGAAGGTCGCTGTCATGTTGTGTTAGGTACATATAAAAATAAATGAAAGGAGTTGCATCAGTTGCCGACAAGAACTTAAATGTAATAATGATGCAATGAGAACATGTAGATATAAATAGTCGTAGCTAATTTAGTTTTGGGCATGTGACCCTTGCGCCATCAGTTAGGCAGTTAGGGCCGGTGCGGCGGCAAATTCAGCCGAAGATCTTAAGCTGCGAAATTATGGTCTCGACCGAGCTTACGTATTTGAGCCAGAATCGAGTACCTGGGTCCATGAAGTACCGGGTACAATCGTGTTTTCAAAACTATTCCTGGGCGTCTGATCGGAGCGACGTGTGATCCAAGAGCTAACGCTTATCTATGTTGCAATTCAGCGGGGCAATGCAGCCAGTGTCTTGGGGTCACTTCCGCCTGGTAGTGATCTGGAGCAGTTGAGCTATCTACAGATCGTTTGCAACGGCCTTTAGATCTTTCGTGTCTTTTGTATTTTTTAAAATATAAAAACCACCTCAAAAAATACTATCCATCACAAAATGTTGCCGTCTGTTTTAAGTAGAAAAATATGTTAAGGTAAAAAGGGAAGCTACAAAACATGAACAATAAAATATGAGCGCTGCAAAAAGCTGCCGAAATAACACCCTCGCTTTACTGATTCATAGCTAGCTTTCAAATGTATTAGAAGGACCTTTACTCGACTTCGGTGACTGTAAAAAGAGGTTCTGCCTTTTGTCATTCCAAATAAAATATTTTATGCAATTTGGATCAAATTTGTGCTATACAGTGGTCCTTAATAATTTTATTTGCATTTTCTAGAACTTATAACTTTTGAAATTAACATGGTTATGAACATGAACACTATTTATATTAAAACTCACAAATCATGGTAAAGTTTTAAATATAAATTATATTTACTATATAACTGTGCTGAGAATATTTGTCCGATTTGGCACTGTACCCCACAACAAATTGTGTTTTCTCTACACTTTTGTGTACAGTAAGAGCTTGTTTTTTTTGTTCCATATTGTTATATACCATAAGGCTAAGTTCATATGAACACGCGGTACCGCGCGGAACTACTAACCGCGCGGTACAAGATCAAACTAAAGTGTTTATCGTCTACAGTACCGCGCGTTACTCGTCTACATTACTATTATATGACACATAAAAACACTTAGGCCAAGTTCATATAACCGCACGGTACCGCGCGGAACTATTAACCGCGCGGTACAAGATCAAACTAAATAGTATTTATCGTCTACATTACCGCGCGCTACCCCGCGTTAATATGAACTTAGCCTTATTTGTTGAAGTTATTTGTTAGGTACATATGTCGTGTCAAATAAATGTTTTTTTTTCATAATATGTTTAATTTCATGAAGATTGGATCAACTATCCCAAAGTTATCGTAGAACATACATATATGTGTAACATGTAAATATATATTCGGGGCGAATTACTAGTGTACATATTGGTGACATTACTTTAACTCACGAAAGTTTCACAACAGCTATAATACCTAATTTACACAAAAAGAACCCCAAAGCTTTTTTAACTTTGAAATCAAGAAACTAGTGTAAGAAAAGCACACTGTTAATCTTCATAAGCGTACCTTAGGGCCAGTATTCACTAAAGCAGTGGGTCAAAGATCTGTGTTTCTAAAAGAAATATATTTGATCTTATTCGGGTTTCTAGGTCTTGATGCATGCAGTTGGTATGGTGGCCCGAGAAAAGATCAGTGACTGGATATCTAATGGAGAAAAGCATGTGGTAAAAAACGTCAATATCTTGAATTGTTTGAAAAGATTTTAGAGTTTTTACTGAAAATGTCCATACCTATTGACGACCTCCGTGGCGCAGACCCTTCGGCTGAGATGCAGGAGGTAACGGGTTCGATTCCCGCCGCGGAACAAATGTTTGCATGATCTACATATATTTGTTCCGGGTCTGGATGTTTTTCTATATATTATAAGTATGTATTTACAAAAAAAAATAAAGTATATAAGTATTATATCAGTTATCTGGTTCCCATAGTACAAGCTCTGATTAGTATGGGGCTAAATAGCGCTGTGTGAAATATCCAGCAATATTTATTATTATTATTAAAGTTTCGGTTTTAAAATGAATCGCGGGCGTTATCAATTGAAACGGTCGTTTTATTCTTCGATACGCTGCGGTAGATGTTGGCTTAACATTCGATTCACTCCGTAGACCGTGGGCCATCAAACCCTGCTCCCAGCGGGGCCGTACACAGTAATTGGCGTGGTTTACGAGCAACTTCTGGAAGAGGCTGGCTATGGTTACTTTAGATGTACAGAAGAGGAATATTCACTGAATGTTCAACGGTTCAGGTTTGGTTCAGAAAGTGAGACTTTTGTTTGTAGTTCATTGATTAAAAAATATAAACCCCTTAGGATTTATCAGGGTCGATTAAGTTTACAAAAATGAGACCGGATTCAATTGTAGTTACCATTTAGTAAAGCGGACAAATTTATTAAAGTGAAGCTTTTAGTCTGAGCAACCGAGGCCAATATGGCGGCGCCTATAGTTCGCATCAGCTGACCGTGTAGTGTATAGACTATTACTCATTTGTGCCAACGAAAATTTTTAGTTAAATATCTATAATGTGAAACAAAGTTTCACTTTTACCGTGGTTTCATAAAACCACACAATCCTTTTTTTTATTTATTATGTGCAATTGAAATTCAGCGACTCAAACGATTTAGTTCTCAATATCTAGATGCCGCTGAGTAGAATGTCCCACCGCATCAAAGTCAAAGCAATCTAACCGAACATCCTTTTCATTCCAACATGTCACGGGCAGCCCTTCGCTCCATATGGTTGGTTTCTCTTATATTCCCGCTCATGATTAAACTTCAATGTGTTTTGAAGGTTCTATGAATATTATTCTCCTCTTGTCAGCGGTTGGTTGAATAAATAACACCCCACTTACATGTACTATATACCATAGTTTTGACTCCACGCTATAATTCCCTGTTTCGTGGATATCGGGAATTATGCGTACCACTACACCTAGGCACATAAATATTTGAATGATAATTTGTCCCACAGTGGGACTCGAACTAAATACCGTGCGTCTCACTGGGCTACTCGCTCACCACGCCATCTCAAGACACGTTATAAATGCATCGCATAGTCTAGTAAAGGCAGAATATTTGAAGTCCTTAGGGCATAAGTTACCGACAACAGGTGCACATCTAAACTGCAGTTTTCCATAAACATACCCCTTACGGTTTAATACAAACTGTATCCCGAGTGACTTGTGAATAGGGTTGTTCTATCACCTCTGAAAATCCTGACAAAACGACCAATTTTCCTATAACAGGATATTGATCCAAAAGAAGGCAGTTCATTTATTTCAACCAACTAAATCCCAAAGAAATGCTTCTTAAGGGGTGGCTTTTGGATAAAGCGTCATCTATAAACACCTACAAAAATGTGTTTTTTTTATAATTTAGGTACTTTCAGAAAAAAACTTTTGCGTTTCTTGTAGACTAATACATAACAGACAAAATGAATCAACGCTTAACTCTAACAAGAGTTTTTCCAGCAAACGTTAAAGGAAAGTGCTGATTAAAACGCTTTTGGTCGTAATAGCAACCCTAGCAACAATAACTACATTGTATGAATTTACGTTTCGTTCATATTCGCTATTATGGGTAAACTTGCTACAGTACTCGCTCGTGATAGACAGACGGACGATGCATAATGAACGTGTTCCATTCGGGATTGTTGAAAATAGTTTGCTTGGAGATCCACTACGAATTTAAACAGTAAAGTTTATAACTGGATTCGTTTCGCGTTTACTGACGGATATTTGGGTACCCAGAAAGGTTTGGGTTTATCATTTAGAGGTCCACAACTTCTAATTCATTCAAAGTATGTGGAATAACTAGTCGAGATTGTGGCTGAAAGGTTTTGAAATCCCTTTATGGTTGATGCAAACTCTTAAATAGATCAGTTTCCTTTTGGAAAAATTATGATCAAGCTAAAAACTTTAAACTGTTTTTAAAGTAACAATCATCACACTATTTTTATAAATGTAAAAGTTTGGATGCTTGCTTATTTGTTACTCAATCACGTCGCAGTGGCTGAACAGATTTCGATGAAATTTGGTGTGTTAGCCAAATCCAGATTATGCCCTGGATTCAAACATATGCTACTTTTGTTGACAAACAAAGCGTGCATAGCCGCTGGCGGAAGCTAGTAAATAATAAAAAAACCATCATCAATGAATCTGTTTTATATATCTCTCTTCTAGTCGTGATCCTGAATGCTGAGGGTCGTGACCTGCTCCATGGGTGATTTTCTTTTTAATTATGCTGCATTGGTGTCTGTTAGCAGTGACATGTATGGCATAATAGAGCTTAGAGTCGAGAGTTGTGCGCATCTGCTCAGGGCTACGGCCCCATGTTATTTTCCCCTCGACTTTGCCAGTGATGATGAGTTTCTCCAAGTTGTCACTGTATCCTTGCTACGTGCCCAAAGTACTCAAGGATTCGTTGGGAGTCTCTATCCTATATAAAGGTCTCTAATTTAGTCATATATTTTTGACTTAGCATTACATATTTTGTTGGGTCTCTAATTTAGTGATATAGCTATTATTTTTGACTTATCATTACATATTTTGTTGGGTCTCTAATTTAGTGATATAGCTATTATTTTTGACTTATCATTACATATTTTGTTGGGTCTCTAATTTAGTGATATAGCTATTATTTTTGACTTAGCATTACATATTTTGTTGGGTCTCTAATTTAGTGATATAGCTATTATTTTTGACTTATCATTACATATTTTGTTGGGTCTCTAATTTAGTGATATAGCTATTATTTTTGACTTATCATTACATATTTTGTTGGGTCTCTAATTTAGTGATATAGCTATTATTTTTGACTTAGCATTACATATTTTGTTGTTTGTATTTGTACGATTGATTATACTTCTAATCTATTGGAATGGTACTTGTCTTGCATTTTAATAAATAATAAGTGTAATTGGTTTCACTCCGGACCATCTGACCACCAAATCTCACCACAACCGGTGGTTAATGGTACTGAACACTTCTTGTGTCTCATTTTTTTTATTGATGATAGTCAAGCGCTTGACCACTACCTCACCTGGTGTAAGTGATGGTGTCATCGAAGATGGAGTACGCTTGCCTAGAAAGAACCTATTCACTCTGAACTTGAAGACTCCGAGATTATACTGGTTCGGAAAAACCTACGCCTGAAGTGAGTTCCACTCCTTACTTATTATTTCTCTATTATTGATTATTATTCTTTCTCATTGTTTCAAGAAACAATAGTATGCCAGAAAATCAGTTGCTAGATAACAAAACTAGATAAATCGTCGCGAGAGCTACTTTGTAATTAATTTACTAGATTAAAAAAATACGTAGATCAGCGGAACCATTATGCATATCATTGGATCTTACCAACAGGCGGAGTAGTAAGGTCTGGCCCAAGAAATATATTGCCAGCAATAACAGTAAACAGCGGAGATTGCGAGGGGGCAAAAAACGCGTTGAGATGCCAACCTGAATAATTTACCTTCCGTTAGGTTTTGCACTAATTGCAATTTATTTTACTTCGTTTTTTAACACCCAGGAAATAATGCGTATCACAAAAGAAAAGGTTCAGGTATTCATTCCCATTATGGACATCTTCTGGTTACTTTACTCAGACCATATGGTATGAGTACTGACTGAGTAAAACAACTCAGCATATGCTGAGATCACTGTAACTTGAACGGTGGGCATATTTCGCAAATTCAGTCTAATAAGTCCCTTTAGAACTAAATAAAAACATTTATTGATCTTCAAAAAAGCAGCACAACATAAATAAATAATAAATATTGCTGGGCATTTCACACAGCGCTATCTAGCCCCAAACTAAGCAGAGCTTGTACTAAACTTGGAACCAGATAGCTAATAAAATACTTATATACATTTTTTTTGGTAAATACATACTTATAATAAATAGAGAAACAACCTGACCCGGAACAAATATCTGTAGTCCATCCAAACATTTTTTCCGCGGCGGGAAATGAACCCGTTACCTTCTGCGTCTCAGCCGGCTATTCGCCAACTGCACCACGGAGGTCGTCAAATATAAAAGATATAAGAAAAAAGATTAATGAGTGGGTACTTTACTCATAAAAGGTAAGGTAACCTATCCATTATTTCCAAACCAAAAGTAATAAAAGTTCGCAAAATATACCCGAAACCTAACAAAAAACCTAAAATTATCGAATAAATGTTAAGGTAATAAAGCTATTGTTTTAACAAGTCCGTAATTTACGACTAACTTATTAAAACACCTGAAATAGCTGAAGTTTCTTACCGCTGCCGGTAATTAAGGGCCTCTCAAAAGAAACGCGAGACTAAATAAACAGTGGCTAACTAATGGTGGATAATGATGGAGGGGCTGTTAGGGCATGTCTGAAACTCTAGCCTGAGGGAGATCGCGTTACAATGAAATAGTGTTCAAAAATTGACAAAGTAACTTTCACGGCTTTCTTACTAAAAATAGTTTTTCAGTCGTCTCCAATTTAATGATAAAAAATTGAGATATTTTAGATTCATCAATAATGCAAAACTATTTATATTGTACCTGGTGGAAAGGTGCAGTTCTAGCTGGGAAAAGACGCAGCAGTTTATTTATATTTTTTATCCTAAATAGATCTTCTTTTGTGAACTGGAAAACTTTTGAAAAACTGGAGAGTGTCGGATTGAAGATCAGCAGAACGAAAACCGAGCATTTGTTCTGTGAATTTCGTGGCCCCTTCAGATTTGCCAATATTGCCTTGGATGGTGTATTCCTATCAGTCTGCTCCGACTTTCGGTACTTTGGGTCATTGATCCAAAAGAATGGTAATATAGACCGGGATGTTAAAAATAGAATAAATGCGGGATGGATGAAATGGCGACAGGTTACAGGAACAACGTGCGGTTCTCGAATGTCCCTTAAACTTGAGGGGAACATTTTCAAGACGATCATAAGACCTGTCGTTGTTATGTATGGTTCTGAGTGTTGGACCACGAAAGGGACGGATGAAATAAGAGTGCACGCGGCGGAAATGTGAATGTTGAGATGGATGTGTGTAACGAGAATGGATCAAATCAGGGTGAGTGCTATCCATCCCGCACGAAAGTTTCCTTGCATTGAATATAATATAATTTATTTTGGTCTTAATATAATTAAAAAATCAATGGTCATAACAAAGCTCAATATTGACAGAACAAAATAATTGAATCACAATTCACAGAGGTGTGTCTGGCACTGAGTGATGAAGCAATGATCCATAATTTAATACTCATGACAGACATTACTTGAAATATTAAATTACTTCGCTAAGGGGCCGCGGTACCCAAGACAGGAGTACCTACCTGTGGAGTACCGGTAAACTATATCCTAGCAATTTCAGTAACTGCGGTATTATAATAAACTTAAAACTTAATTTACGTAGAGATATTGAGAAGATCTCGTGGCGTTTTATGCTTAGCTATTCCTAACAAAGGTTAAGCAAAGACCCCTGACTGTCACTAACTAGATATACCAGTAAAATTTACAGTTAAGCTTCCGTGCTTCAAAGAGCATGTTGAGGTGATGATTCCGCCTATAAAGCAGATATAAAATCAAAGACGAGGAGTTGGCTCTTGTGGACACCGCCGTATTCTTAGGTACGAGTATAACCCCAGATAATGGGGCCCTCACATTGATAAGTTGTCCATGAGACTTAGCTCTGCGGCATACGCAGTCAAAAAGATCCGTCTTTTTACAGATGTAGACACAATTAGACTAGTTTACTTCAGCTACTTCCACAGCTTATATATGGTATATTGTTGTGGGGGAGTGCTGCAGATATAAACACAGTTTTTGTGCTGCAGAAGAGGGCTGTTCGTGCAATTTATAATATGGGCCCCAGAGAATAATTACGCAATAAGTGTAAAGAAATAAATGTTGTGACATTCCCTTGTTAATACATCTATGAAAATCTGATGTGTGTTCACAAGAATATTAATTTGTTTAAGAAAAATAGCGATGGTCATAATTTTAATACTTACTAGAAATAAAAATAAACTCGCTGTGGCCACTTGTAGACTCCATAAAGTTAGTAAATTGTTTAAAGGGCAAGGTGTACGCTTTTATAACAAACTCCTAAGGGATGTACAAAAATGACAATTAACAAATTTAAAAACGTAATTAAACAAAATCTTTATAAAAAACGCCTACTATAAAATATCGAATTATTTAGATGATAGAGAACCTTGGGATTGAAATTGCTCCAACTGGTTCAAAATGTTACAATTTAGACGTAACTTATATTCTGTATTATGTATTGTAGAAAGATCATTAAAAAAAACAACCATTCTTGTTTCTTGCCTTTCTTCCCTGGCTTGGTCGCAATGGAAAAGACAGTAAAATTGACGTTTCAAAGTAATTCTTGTGATTTCAATGAATAAAAATATTTGACCTAAATTCTAGACTTACTTTATAGAGAATATTTGAACATAATTAAATGGCTTTACTGGTATACATACAGTATTGCAATAAAGGTATAGTCAGGATTGAAAAGCACGAGAGCTATCAATTGCCAGCAGACAATAGTTAGTGCGCGTCTGATCTCGTAATATCTTCATTCCAAGATCCATTCTTAACAACGCTTGATAAAACACTTTACCTACTCAATGCAGGAATGATGAACCCAGACCTAGATAATGCCGGTTCGGTTTATCCTCGAAATCCCCACCACTACGACCCCACCGGTGCGTAGAGGCCTTAACTGGACAATTACAACAAACATACATACTTTAACACGGGCAATTTCTTATAAAGTTATTTTTGTAAATATTTTTGTAGTTTTTGTCCAGTTACAAGACCTCTACGCGCCGGTGGGGACGTAGCGATGGGGATTTCGAGAATATACCGGTTCCAATGAAGAACGGTGTAAATGTCAACCAACATCACACTCGTGAATGTAGTTTTAAAAACTTTGAAGAATAACAAAAACACAAAAACACCCAATACGTTGGTGGCTTTTGCTAGATTCCACACTCAATACCGGTAACCGCCCTTAAACCGAGGTTGTTTAGTATGATGGATTGATGGTATATTGTACGATAAGAAAGGTTGAGGTGGCCTTTTCGCCATCACACTGAATTATATAATTTAAAAAAAGCATGTGTGCAATTCACACGTGGTAGAAGTGAAACCTTCAAAAATTTTGGTTTCAAGATAATGAGACGAATGTAAAATTTCGGGAAGATGATAATTGTAGGTTTTAGTAATGATCATAGTGATGCAAAGTTAGATAATTATTAACCCGAGTGGAGGGAGTACGAAGCAAAGCACAAAGAGAACCACGAACATAAGAAACACTGTATAATGCTTCCTATCTCATTTTATCCCACGTTAAATCTTATGAATTTATGTGTCTATTACTTTTTACTGTCGCTTCAATCGACTTTCAAATCACAACGATGTTAAAGAAGTTTTCACTTCAAAAACGTGCCTTTGTTATTGTTAATTTTATGTTTAATGTAAATATGTTTAGTTTTAATTATTTAAGATTATATTCTCATGATTCTTTTGGGATGCGAATAAATGTATTTCTTTCTTTCAACTGGTCTGCTAGCTTTAGATAAATACAGACGGATAGTCGACCTAGATTTATTTTGCTTCGATGAGAAGTGTTCCCCTTACGGATATGGTTAATGTATGACCATGTTATCTGTACAGGTATATCGGGGCGTGTAGCTATGTTGATAAAGTTATACATCTAATTATCCTATACACACAATCTCAGGTTTCCTTTACGCGACATCTCAGGTAAACCGTTGTGCGCAGGTCCATAATTTCAGTGTATTATTTTGACACAGAGTAATTGTCTTTAGCAGCAACAAACATAAAACAGAGTTCATAACGTAAATAACCTTTGAGTCGTCAAGACTAGAGTGAACAGCATCTTTTTAGGCAAGCGAGTTTTATTCGACCACACCATCACTTACTGTCAAGTGATAAAGAAAAAACACAACAAGAACAAAATCCTTTTAAAAGATGTGTGGGGATGAACAAAATTAATAGTGGTCAGTGATTCTCTCCAACTTGTTGTCTGGAAGAGATCGCTTTGTTTAGCAATAGGACTTGCGCTATAAGTTTAGCTATAAGTATATATAAGTTTGTTTAGCTATAAGAATAACGACCTCCGTGGCGCAATGGGCGTAAAGCCGGCTGTGACGCAGGAGGTAGCGGGTTCGATTCCCGCCGCGGGACAAATGTTTGCATGATCTATAGATATTTGTTCCGGGTCTAGATGTTTTTCTATATATGATAAGTATGTATATACAAAAAAAAGTATATAAGTATTCTATCAGTTATCTGGTTCCCATAGTACAAGTTTTGCTTAGTTTGGGGCTAGATAGCGCTGTGTAAAATGACCACCAATAAAAAAAAAATTAAAACATCTTATATTTAACCACCACACAGTAAAAAAAAAGAAAAAACACAACAAAATGAAGCACTAATAAACTTGTATTACTAGGTGTGAAGCCCTTTTAAAAGCTTTGTGGGGATGTACACAATTAATAAAGTGGTCAATGTTCCTCTCCATCCAAAGGTTGTCTGGAAGAGATCGCTTTGTTTAGCCATAAAACCGCCCATTGAGCTTACATTTATTTGTTTTTTTTTATTTCTTTTTAACTGTTGTGTCTAGCTTGTAAGGTTGTTGGGCTGTAAGTTGTAAGGTAGCTTGTAAAGAATTTTCATTCATTCGTTCAAACGTTCGTTAAAACCATTAAAAAAAGGATTGTGTGGTTTTATGAAACCACGGTAAAAGTGAAACTTTGTTTCACATTATAGACATTTAACTAAAAATTTTCGTTGGCACAAATGAGTAATAGTCTATACACTACACGGTCAGCTGATGCGAACTATAGGCGCCGCCATATTGGCCTCGGCTGCTCTGACGAGCGCCTTTCACTTTATCCCTACCCCGCGGCCGACCGCCACGCGACATGCAACACAAAGACGAAAAAGTTCGAGACGGTGTAATAAAAGTTTCACTTTAAAATATTGATTTAGTTCTAAGGATACCTTCCTCACGACTTGGTCGGAATTACGTTAATAAAGGTCCGGTAATCTCCAGAATTGCTCCATCTTTCTATAAAGAAGCTTGTAAAAGATACGGGCGTAGATCTGTGATTCCATTATTTTGTGAAAAGGATAATCGTACCGAAATACTATATGCCGGGGAAATTAAAGCTTGGAGCTCTTATGTCATCAAATTCAAATTGGTGCGCGGTTATCTCTTAGGATTTATGAAAATGTCGTTTATATATTATTTTATCTTCGTTAGATGTAGGTTTCAGCTATTAAAATAGTTGTAAAGCTGGACCGAGTTATGTCGGTAAGTTTGTATGTACTAGTGATCAACTTTAGTATTATAGGGCTCCGACATGTTTTGATGACTTTATAATTAGACCAACATTTTAATCATCAGTATCATCATCAGCCCTTCGAAGCAAGATAGTGCTTCAAAGTTGCCTCATCCTTACTTATTATCTTTCTCAAGGATTTTGAGTAAGCTCCTTAAAGTCTATGGACGATGAAAGCTCCCACTAAACTTATTAGGGCTTAACCCTAAATTTTGTCCTTTAGTCGAAATAAATGAGAGGCAACCCTTAAAAATAGCTAGGGCTAAGATTGCCAAATTAAATTGTGATTAGGTGCAGCATAGAAGACTTATGAAGTCGAAGATCTAACAATTGCCCGCTATATTGGCTCGCGTGAAACCGAACAAGTAATTGATTTACACCAATTTGTCGTCTAGACGTCATGTGGGTTTTATTAGGTCATTTTGGTTATTAACTAGTTGGCTATTGCTTGCTTACTTACGCAGATCAACCACTTGACTATAGATTATAGTAATTTTAGACTAAGAACTCTCTCTGCCAATAGTTCAGCCGTGTTGTGTCCTAATACAAAATTCTCAGGATTTTGTATGGTTGAGTATCTGAACTCACATATAGCTTCAAAGTAATTAAACAACCGTTTAAATTATCGATCAAATGTCTGAGAGACGTGTACTCGAGCGCAAAGTAACAAGAAAACGTATTGCTTAGTACGAGAAAAGTCAGCACGTAGCATTTATTTGTCAGTTTTCATCTTTCTCCTGGTTTACCTAAGTTAGCATTTTTTCGTTTCAATAGCATTAGAACACACTTTGCCTAGCTCCCAACTCCCAGATCGTTTATCCGTAGAATCAATATTCGATTTCCAAAGACAACATTCGTCCGTAAGATCGTGCAATTTTTTCAATTTAATCTCTCGATACCTTCCGCGTACAAAAACCGCGCTTTACTCGTTCAACCAAGGTCTAGATTGTCTCGCTGCGAAGCCCGAATGAGACAATTACAGCCCCTTTCAGGTGTTCACGGGGTCACTGACCTTTAAGGGTTTATTTGACACGTATCACTTGGATGGGTAATTTGTTAGCAAAGGGATATCGTGCTGTGAAGCGGCATTAATTGTGTACTAGTTTTGATTGACCTGGGGTTCAATTCAGTTGACATAATTGATAACGATTACTTGACGTCGATGATTTGTATAATATAAAAATAGTGAGAGATTAGTGTGAATCTGCCGGAACGAGAAAAACCATTATTATGGGAGCTCTTCGCAGTTCAAGTCGAGGAAATATGAGGTTAAGTAAAATAGCATACCTTAAACTAAATGAATCACATTAAACTGTCAAAGCCTACTAACAACAATAATTGAATCAACATTAAAATATCTTTAGGTGTTCAGGTAATTTTGAAATCAAGGTTGGTCAACAAAGCACAACTATATGTACGTATGTTTATTAATGGAATTATCCATTTCTATATAACCCTCTATATCCTATATTTATCTGGAAGAGATCGCTCTTTTAGCATCCATTGAACATTAAGCTTTAAGTTAATCATGGCGTTGCTTAAGATATGAACTCTTTATTGTACTTATCAACAATTACAGAAACATAAATGTGCAATGTGTGGTCATACCGCTTAAAGCGATTTCTTCCAGAGAACCTTACGATGGAGATGACTTTTATAAGGTGTACAAACTAAAGTTTCTAAACGTATGAGCAGTGGACCGTGACACAATTAAAAGCCGCTATACAAAACCTGTTCGTCGAGTCCTCGCGAAGATCTGGAGAGCTCTCGGGATTGTATTACACGAGGAATGGAACCTGGGGCCTGACATCACTCAGGCGACAGAGAGCATTTAACTTGCCTTTGTTCTTTATAATGACACCCGATACGTCTCACGAAAATAAAAGGCTAACTCAAAAGTGGTCAAAGAAATGGATGCCTAAAAACCTAGGGTTTCTGTATGGCTGGGATAAATATACGTCCCATTGCATGTCATCTATGTTTTGACATTAACGGGACAGGCAGTAAACTGACATTTTAATATTATTAATATTTGCCACAAATATCATTTTAATATTAGCCACCAAAGTCATTTTATCAAGAATTCAATTGATAATGGAGTTTCAGAGTTTATAAATTTATGTTTTAGGCTTCCGTATCTCACTAAAAAGGAGCACTTATAAGGATATCTTCGCTGACCGTATGTCTGTATATCCGTCTGTAAAGACGTTCAATTAAAAATAAATATAAGTCTACGGTCTCTCGGAGCTGTAAAAAAATCAAACACAGGCTTTACCAGTGCTTGATTTTTAAAAGAAATTTTGTAGTTACGAGTATATCACAAACTAAACGAAACTCTTGATGCGCGAGTCAGACTCGCATTTGTCCGGTTTTTATTTATAACATGATGTGATGAGATGTGATGACACATGCGCATAGCCCACAGCATTGCACTGCGCCCGTCATCTGAGACATACAAGTAATGTCATGTTCCGATAAATTCGTAATTTCATCGGCACTCATATCATATCAAACAGGTACACAGCAATGCGAGCATGACTGCTTGGCGGCAGAAATATACAGTCAGCTTTTATATACTTAACTAATTAAGTCATTAAATGTGCAACATAAAACCGTGAAACAACAGTAGTTTCAAGTAAATTTGACAGAGCTCAACGATCCGATAAGGAAACCACTATGTTCCATATCGTCGTGGCTTTTAGCTGGCAACATTAGAAAATAGCATTCTCAGAACATACTTCCGGTTGGAAATTAGCGTCTCTTGTCACGCGATTTGGAAGTTTACCCTTCGCGAGCTCTAACAGGGTTGCCAGACTCTTAACTTTTACTAGCTAAAGCTAGTAAAGCTAGTTATTTTATCCGTGTGCAATTTAAGAACTTTAGGGAATTTATCGGGATTTTTAGAGAGCATCGAGTTTATGTAAACTGTAATTTCTATACAAATAATTCTACCCGTAACATAAGACGTAAAGATTAAAAAAAACTTAAGTTGAGTAAATCATTCAGCAATTGAAGATGATTTACAGCACTTAGTAGCAAGTTGTCGGTGAAAGACGCAGCTGCTGTAGGACATATTCAAAGACAGTTCATTCAAAAGATTTTAACCGACTTCATAAAAAGGAGAAGGTTCTCAATTCGTCGGAATCTTTATGTATGTTACCCGATTACTCGAAGATGTCTGGACCGATTCAAGAAATTATTTTTTTGTTTAAAAGGGTTTATACTTTTAAATAAAAACCAGGTGGTCCCAATGGCACCAAGTCAGCATCTGATGATGGGATCCCAAAAAAATCGAGGGCAACCCTCAAACTTTATAGGGACGCAATTTGCTTTTATGCTTATTAGAACTCCTTCCTAAGAACTCCGTCATTTTATTAACAGATTTGGAAAATTCTTTTTTATTTGAAATTTAATCAAAATAAGTTTAGTAGTTCGGTTAAATCGGTTATATTTTTGTTAAAAAGTTATTAGTATCTATTTTTGTTTGCCAGATCATAATATACATTAAAGATTGACATATTTAAGTACTGTCTTTTAATATTACATACTTCGTGTTTTGTTATGTACCACATTAAATGAAAACACGGTAGGGCTGCTAATACCTAGTATTATTGTAAATGGTTTTTTTTTTTCAAATTAATTACCACAGAAAAATTTGAATTTTCAAACAATCTTAATATTAAGTCCTAAAATATCAACGAAACAACCTGCACAAAAAAGGTAAACAAATCATATTCATACATCATGTAAGTGCACCTGTAAAACTGTCTAAGCGGCATCGTCGCAAAGGCGGCACCGATTTACGTTAAAAATTGTTTATTGGAAATGTATCGGTTACTCGATAAATATTCCAGGTACTGGTATTAAACCCACCTCTAAACTCAGTTTATACGATTCCGGGTGTGTGTTTTAAATTTGACGTCGTACATAACAAAACAGATTATAAATTTTGACAGAATTCTGTAGCAATTTATTGTAATTTCCTTAAACAAGCAACACACTTGTGTTAGCTTGACTAATATATCACATGATACCAAGTTGCATTATTAGCTAGGTAAAGGACACAACCACTGTATGGGCAAATAGCCGACTGAGACGCAAGAGGTAGCGAGTTCGATTCCCGCCGCGGAACAAATGTTTGCATAATCTACAGATATTTGTTCCGGGTCTGGTTGTTTCTCTATATATTATATGTAAGTAATTACAAAAAAAAAATGTATATAAGTATTCTATCAATTATCTAGTACCCATAGTACAAGCTCTGCTTGGTTTGGGGCTAGATAGCGCTGTGTGAAATGTCCAGCAATATTTATTTATTTATATTTTATTTTATTGTCATATTTTAAAGTTTCTTACTTTAAATTTGGCAACCCTAACCAGTATTAACCGTTATGCCACCCGGGTCCACCCGGCATAACCGGGCGCGGATATTCTTCCTAATTGCTCCCTTGTTACGGATTTATCAACGACTCGAGAGCCGCTGAATGAATAAACAATCCATTGAATTGGAGAATAACCCTGTTAGTGCCGGTTTTATAGCGAAACTTGTAGCGAGACACATGCGCCAAATAATCCATTCATCATACTAGTTAATGCAGTAGTAAAGGCCGGAACCTCATGAAAAACGCTTATCATGTCTATGAAAGAACGAATTAAATAAACAACCTGTTTTGTAACGACTTTACAGCAATAGCTTTACCTGTTTTCATTTAATAACAACTTAACAAAACACATAGTATTTCTCATAACCACACCTCACGTTCTCGTCTAAAAATTTGATGCTGAAAACCCTAGTTCATAGAACTAGATTCTATGATTCCTTTACAGTTCAAGCAACACGTCTTTAGAACACATTGGTGGTCTCAATACAGTAAGCTCCATCCTTAACCACATTTAAAACAAGACTGAAAAGATTTATCTCTCAGAAACGTGGTAGTATCGCTATAGATTTATATGTATGTATGTTTTTGTATATTTTTATTTAATTTTATTTATTGTAGGTATATTGTCAAAGTAGGTATATTTACTTAAGTATATTGTTTTATTTTATTGTAAATGATCAGCGCTCTCCTTAAATTTAATTATTGTTTTGATAATGTACACCCCCTCCATTATTGTAATGTTACATAAATCCTCTCCATCCAAAGGTTGTCTGGAAGAAATCGCTTCTAAGCGATAAGACCGCCCATTGTACTTGTTGCTTTGTGAATTTTTATTTTTTTATTTGTTTCTTGTGTGGTGTACAATAAAGTATTTTCATTCATTCATTCACTCACACAGTAACACATGAAAAATATATTATTATTTTAAAAGTTAACATTTAGATTAAAATAATAGGTAAAAAGAACTTTTTTATGTAAAAGAGAAGGGGTAGGTATTTAAAAGTAATTTAGACTGAAAATATGTTGAACAGAAATAACTCCTAAATAACTCGACAGTGGCTAACATTGGTACTTTCCGGCGACGAACTCTTTATTACCTACTAGCTTCCACCCGCGGCTTTGCACTCGTATTTTGTCAATAAAAGTAGCCTATGAGCCCATCTAGGTCATTATCTATCGACACACCAAATTTCATAGAAATTGGTTCAGCTGTTATGACGCGATTGAGTAACGAACAAACAAACATCCAAACTATCGCATTGTTAATGTTACGAGCTGAGGGTTCGGGATAAAATAATGGGAATCAGTCTGACCAAAATAACACTTTTATTCAGCACTAAACGATGAATACACGAACTTGGTCACACGTATCACAACACACTAAATCACACCACTGGTGCACCACTTATAGTCACCGAAATGATCGCACGTATAGCTTAATCCAGACTGACTCGGGAGCAACTACTGTTCACGCGAGACCCTTCCCACGTCAGTCCTCCAGGGCCTCGCTGAGACTAACTCACTGAGACTGACTCAGACTCGAGACTGACTGTCCGGCCATCTCTCCGGTCTATTTATATCGCACACATTTCGATTGTTCGAGAACGATGTCGATCCTTCCAGGAAAGGGTTGGTCCCTCGACACAATGGCCACTCCCCATTCTGCGAAACCACAAACAATAGCAACAATAACTCAGCAAGACAAAAGCGTTCGAGAAGGTTCGATTATTACTCATTGTTTAACAGCCTCGGCGTAACACTGCCCCCTCCTAAAACATGCTCGTCCCGAGCATTCTTAGCCCCATATCGCGGCAGCCGATCAACACGAACAATTTTAGGCGCACCTCGCGCTGAAGATGTAGAAACTAGAGGAGCCACATTGCCGTCTCCAGTACTTCAGGACACCCAGAGTCCCTTTCTCATCAGCGATCCCAATTCCAGCCTCCAAAACACGGCTCTCATGATTTCTATCTGTTCTTTCACTTCCTGGAATTCCTTTCCAGATGAACCGAACGATTCCCTCATCAGTCGAGCACGCTCTTATGGCCAACGTCGCTGATCTTCCTGTTGACGACGCTGCTCTTCTTTATCCTGACGTCGCTGTTCCTCTTGCAACCGAGTCTGCTCCACCTGTTCACGTCGCTGTTCCTTCTGCAACCGAGCCTGCTCTTCCTGCTGACGACGCTTCTCTTCTTAATGCTGACGGCGTTGTTCCTCCTGCAACCGAACCTGCTCTTCCTGGTGACAACGCTTCTCTTCTTTATGCTGACGGCGTTGTTCCTCCTGCAACTGAGCCTGCTCTTCTTGTTGACGACGCTGCTCTTCTTTATCCTGACGACGCTGTTCTTCTTGACGACAAAGCATTGCCATAATAGCAGCAAGATCGCCTGTCACAGGAGCTTGCCCCACGGATGATGATGATGGTGCTCCAAATGATTCGGCGGCGGCTGATTCCATCTCCATCGGCTGACGACTCTGCCGAGCTTCTTGAACCGGAGACTCCCCAAACCGCCTTTCATCCATTTCCTGTTGTCGTTGACCTCTCGTCCTGACACCGTCCACGTTATCCTTTGGCAGAACCGGCATTATTTTATCCCACTTCTGACACCAAATTGTTACGAGCTGAGGGTTCGGGATAAAATAATGGGAATCAGTCTGACCAAAATAACACTTTTATTCAGCACTAAACGATGAATACACGAACTTGGTCACACGTATCACAACACACTAAATCACACCACTGGTGCACCACTTATAGTCACCGAAATGATCGCACGTATAGCTTAATCCAGACTGACTCGGGAGCAACTACTGTTCACGCGAGACCCTTCCCACGTCAGTCCTCCAGGGCCTCGCTGAGACTAACTCACTGAGACTGACTCAGACTCGAGACTGACTGTCCGGCCATCTCTCCGGTCTATTTATATCGCACACATTTCGATTGTTCGAGAACGATGTCGATCCTTCCAGGAAAGGGTTGGTCCCTCGACACAATGGCCACTCCCCATTCTGCGAAACCACAAACAATAGCAACAATAACTCAGCAAGACAAAAGCGTTCGAGAAGGTTCGATTATTACTCATTGTTTAACAGCCTCGGCGTAACATTAATATTAGTCTGATTAGTGAGACTAGCTGTTGCCCGCGACTTCGTACGCGTTACACTACTAGACGTGTTCTAATTTATCACAAAATATCACATTAATTTAATTTAATAGAAACTTTGACACCCCATTTTTGTTCCATGGGACCTGATTTATGATAATATATACCGAATTACATCGAAATCGGTTCAGCCATTACGACGTGATTGAGTAACAAACAAATAAACAAGCATCCAAACTTTCACTTTTATAATATTAGTGTGATACCTACAGTCCCTGTCAATTCGAAATATTTTAGATCGGTGTAAAATATTTAAGTAAGTAAATGAAACGTCGTGTATCGAGAAATAGGTAGATACATAACAAAATAATGATTACCTTTTTTATATTTTTATTTAGTACAATGTAAATAAATAGCTTAATATAATAACCGTGCAAGGTTTGTTGTCTATTAGTTGTAGAATCTAATGAAAAAAATATTTATTTAGTATCTATCCGCAGTTTATATAATATAACTAGTTGTATGCCCACGACTTCGTCCGCATCGGACGGACGAAGTCGCGGGATCTTGTTTGGATCTCGACAACAACGCCAACTCGGTAGGTGGTCCAATTGTGAAACTAAATCATCCAGGGACACACACAAAAAAATCATCAAAATCGGACCAGCCGTGTAGAAGTTCAGGGACATACACACGTCCAGAAGAATTACATATAAAGATAACTAAAAACAAGATATTTACCATGATTTGTAAGTTTTTGAGTACCCCGATATTTCAGCACAGTTGCATGGTATATATCCCGTCCGTTTCAATGAAAATATTCTTTACATCCATGATATTCAAAGTAACGTCCATTTGCAACCCCATTAGTCTTTAAATTAATTATAAAGTATCAAATGAGGAGGAAGCTCTAATACGATGTTCATCCTCTATTTTAATGTGCATCCATTTTCCGCATCATTAGCGATGTAACACTATTCAGAGAAAAATGAGACTACATAATAAGTAAGCTGCAATTCTAAATTAAATTCAACATGGCTTGGAAAAGTGAGGAAACTTCGTTTAGGAAACTAAAAAGTCAGTATCTAGTAATACGAGTTTGGGGGCTACGAGGTCATATAAAAATAAACCTAAGTGAAAAACATTACTTCTACTATTAGCCCATGTTGCCCCATTGTTGGGCAAAGGCCTCTCACCATTTCCGCCATTCACAACGGTCTCAACGCCTTTCTGTCTCAGGGCTACATCGTATTGAGGCACAGCTCGTCAGGCATGCGACAGACTTGACCAGCCCAATCCCATTTCAGCCTGGCGGCATTCTCCTACATCGGCGATTTTGGCTTTGGAGCGCACGGGCGCGATCTGTTAGTTTAACTCCAAGAATACTGCGCTCCATCGTCCTCTGACAAACCTTGAGTTTAGATTTTTGAATATTTGTCAAAGGCCAAGTTTGCGAGCCATGTGTAAGAACAGTGAAGAACATAAGCTGCCTGAAGTGGGAACATAGTGGTATTCGAACTATTACATGCCTTTATTTCCTGGCTCGGTCGTGGATAATGTCGTTTCAAAATTATCTGTGTTAATTTCAATACAAAATTTATATGCATAATTTAATACTGAATTCGAATACAATTAAACAATTTATAAAGCTCGACTCAAAGTCAAAGCTAAAATTTTTATTCGTTAAAATCACAAGGATTTTGGAGGGAAAATTTGGGATACAGCTAGATTATGACATGGATTAAGATATAGGATAGAAGCTACTGTATATATAAAGTGTTATATGTACGCCGAAAACATAACCCGTATTAGTCTGAAAAATAGTGAGATAACGTGGTCTTTGATCCGAACTGGTAAAGCTAAGTTATTTTAAGTTTATTGGAAAGTGACTTTTCTGGAAACCTTTTAAAAGTTCCGGCCCTTGGGACGGAGGATGCAATTATAACTGAAAAGTAAAGTTTAAAATGTCTGTTGAATTGAATACTAAGCCCGGCTTGCACAACGATCCCAAAACGTATTTAGCGACTAAACATGTTTAAAATTGACGTATTTGTATGATTTGACAACTCCTTAAATCATATTTAGCCACTAAGTATAACTAGCTTCCGCCCGCAACGTGTGATGCAAGCGTCAAAAAAAATATCCTATGCATCAATCCAGGTCATATGGCATATACTAAATATCAATGAAATCGAATCAACCGTTACGAATTGATTGAGTAATAGGTAAATAAACATACAAACTTTCGCATTTATAATATTGTTGTGATGAGCAGCGACAGTTTTGCGGAAACACAACGAACTCTCATTCGATCCAGTTTTGAGCTCCGTTAAGCGTCGTTCTGATAAGGTTTGCAGCATACAGCCCCACAAAACTGCCCTAGCTGGAAGACACTACTTTTATATAAGCTGTTCTTTGTACAACAGAGTAAACAAAGCTATTGACATTTATCCTCTGACATTCCACAGATGTAAAATTAAATGCAAAACCTGGCTTCAATCACTAACGTACGATGATACCGAGAATATTATGATTCCCCCTACCTAGCAAAATTATACACACGAGAACACGCACGCACTCACACAAACAAACTCCCGCACACACTCGCTTCTACACACACATACACACACACACTCACTTCCACACACACACACACACACACACACACTCCACATAAACACATCACTCACGCACGCACACACACGTAGTATTAACTTAAAATTATAATCATTATTAGAGGAAAAAAAAAATTACATATATCGACTGCTGGAACATTGCTCTGTTCGGTTTTGGAAGAGGGCGCTGACACTGCTACTCAGTTTTTCTTAACTTTTGCAGTTGTCAACGTTTTCATTTGTATATTGTACTTTATTTATGTTCCAAATAAATAAATTTGAATTTGAATTTGAGCTTTTTTTTTTTTTTTGAGAGAAGATCTTCATACAATGAGCATACTATCACATAATTATTGCAAAACACGTATAGATCTAACAAACCAGACACATACAGTTGCATTCAAAGCAACCACAGATCTCCGAGTTGGTTAATTACTCGTCAGAACTACTGTTTGAAACAGTAACAAGCGAAGTCAGGGGTAGGACTAGTCGCCGCAAATTAGTCCAAATGTCTGGGGAACTGTGCTCTGATACCGCAGGTATTTATGATACGATTGAGCACGAACATAATTGCACACAGCTGTACTTGCAAACAGTTTAGATATGGGTGACATACGAAAGTTCGACTCACGCTATTTCTATGCACGTTAGCGCGACAAATGTTATTACGACGCACGGAATCTCGACAATCTCGGAGTTTGTACATATATCTACATCCATCTTAATAAACTAGTGGTTCGCCCCGAACTGAGATCTCGCGAGTCAACCGTAAAAACAAAATAAATATTATTCGTAATCTTTAACTATCAAAATAGTGCCACGAAATAAATAACCAACTGACTTGACCTACAGTTTCATTCAAATTACAGGTAACGGGAGTTCATGTTAATTGGTTAACCTTTTTTGGGGTACAAATTGCAGTTATTCTAGATTTCAGACTTTTGCCTATATTTGTGATACTTAAGCTACACGCATACTAAATTACAGCACTGTGGGATCACTGGTGTACCCTCTGAATTTTGTCAAAGTTTAGTTTTTATTATGGCTAATAAATCAAAAACTACAAAAAATTTACTAAAAATAAAAACGGGATCGAAATGTACTAATGAAGACCTTTCATTTGACGTCTCACTTGATCTAATAGTCTCATTTTCATTTTTTTACCACCCTTGAACCCCAATATCTCAAGAACCCCCCAAAATTTTTAGCTTATTGAGTCACACCAAAATTGTGCCATCATTACCTACCTATATACCAAATTTCACGATGATCGGATAAACGCTTCGAAAGTTATCCTCGGACAAACAAACAAACATACATACGACGCCGATTTGCCCAAGTTGATTTGGAGATCTCGCTTTGCACGATCAAAAAAAACGTGTGTGTATTTTTATTACGCACGTAAGAAGTTATATTTCTTTAACGTAAAAGAACAAAAATAGCTAAAGATTTCATCCCGTATGCCACATACAAACTCTTTGTTTGTAGCTAACTTTATCATGTCGCTTTTTGGCAGTCGGTGTGCGCACGCATGAGAAAATTAACAGCTAACTTTATCATGTTACTTTTTGGCTGCCGGTTTGCGCGCGCATGAGTTAGTTATCAGCTAACTTCATCATGCCACTTTTTGGCTGTCGGTGTGCGCGCGCATCGTAAAAGTTGACTCTCTTATTTTTTTACAAATGTGCCAAAAGAAGTATAACTTAAAAAATGTAGAGTGACGTTAAGCAGATGTTAAAATATTAGTGTATGGTTCTAGGGGAATCTACCTACATAGACAAAATATTCACCATAATAGCATTTACTACACTATCTACATACGTACCTACATGCCTAAATTATAGTTATAGGTTAATAAATATTAAAGAGGTATATTGTGTGCCGTAGCATAGAGGCATCAATCTACTTTATCTACAGAACAAGTTTAGTGCAATTGAAAATGAGATAGCTTAGATTTTATCATCAACTGAACTTTTGGTGATTGGAACACGTCTACGTTTGCTACGAAATTTCGTAGCTTCGTAGTCACTTCGTAGCATAGGCGTAGCATTTGTAGACATTTCGTAGCAAAAGTTGTCAGGTAACATTTCAATAAAAATAAAATACTCTACCACGCACAATACCGAACGAGAACAAAACGCTACTTCTCGGAAAATCCCACGTTACAAAAAGGATCTTGACAAAAAATGTCTGAGTAGGTACTAGAAGTTCCCAGAGGATTCATATATGGGTGAATAAAAACAGGTAGAGTACGTGAACACGAGGATAAGTTCAAGGTCTTTATCACAATGCAACGTATTCTACAAAGGGAAAGTATGAAATCCCTGTAAAGGCGTACTAAATTTAACAAGCTGGACGTCACAAAAAGGCATCCAACTCAGCATTTGTGATACTGGTGATACAACGTTGAACTTCCGTTAGAACCAGGCAAGTGAGATCACAGATGTCTGATTAGTACAATGTAAGTACATTTTAAGGCATAAATCTGGAGTCAGATGAACGTATCAGTTAAGTCCTGAGCTGTAATGAACCGAGTTGTATTTGTATGTGAACGCATTGAATCAGAATCAACTGATAATTCAGTAGGTACCAATTGGCCTAGATAGTACTCTCACTGCTATGTCAGAACCAGATATAGAATACAATAATTTATTTCAGACAATGTATACAGGATATACGAAACATTAAAGTAATAGTTACAGATACAATACAAAACAAATCCATACTAATATTATAAATGCGAAGGTAACTCTGTTTGTTTGTTAGTTTGTTAGCTTTTCACGATTAAACGGCTGCACAGATCGTAATGAAATTTGGCAAGGAGACAAATTATATCCTTAGGAAGGGCATAGGCTATTTTCTATCTCAAAAAACAATCTTCAAGAAGGTGAAATAGGAGTAGAAAATGTTTATGGCCAATCCATAATTCCATAAGTTAGGGATCTGAAAATTCATATTCAGAAATAAAGAAATACGTGTTTAAATTTTATTGCAAAATCAGGGGGAGAGGAGGTTGGATAAAGTATGGGGTTAAAATTATTTGGTATATAGATAGATTGTGACTGGGATTGAGACTCAGGCAAATTTTTACCCGACTGCACAGAAGGAGGGTAATGTTTTTATTTACAAACCACGCGTGCGAAGCCGCGGTCGGATCAGCTTAATATATAATAAAACTTTTGAAACTCTCATGGTGATTTTTAAATCGTACTTTTTCTTAACATGTGTTTGCTGGAAGAATCTGATTTAGAGTTAAATTGTAAACTTACTTTTACGCTCGCCTTTTTATATGTCCATTTTGTAAGTTTATTGTCTATAATCTAATTTGTATACAATAACAAATAAGGAATAAACTTAATCATTAATTTATTTTGTATGAGTAGGTTGCAAGGTCTTAAATATTTATTTTATCTATTTATCCTCATAAGAGACATGCGAATTTTCTCATAATTACGTGTCAGCAAATAGTTATAAGTATAATAGTTTTTATTTTTTAAATAAATTATTACTTAAGATTCACAGTAACTTTACCGTATAATATAAACTAATGAACATAGTACTGTACTTAAGACCAAATTGAATCGACATTATGTTACGCTAAAATTTTATAAATTTGATGCAGCAAAGTAGCCCGCCCGTTTTACCTATTTTGAACTAAATTTATAAGAGAACATTTACAAGAAAAAGTGAGTATTACAAATTTTTGTGGAATATTTAAATTAATGAAAAAGTGCCCCTTGAGCTACAATGATACTTGGTCACATTTGGAATGTGTGTGTCTGTTTATGTGTGTATAGTGTGTGTAAAAAGAAGGTAGTTAACTATGTATTATAATATGTATGTTAGTCACTAAGTTATATATTTATATGGGCCATACAATTAAGTTTTAACATCTACTTTTCTATTGTTGCCTGAAATAAAGATTTGTTATTTTTATCAAAGAATTATTCTAGGTTCGTCTTTGCACATATGATAGAGAGGTATACAAGAAAAAGGCATGTGCCGACCCCGCGTAATGAGGGAAATGAGCAGTAAAATGATGATGATGATGATAATTTGTGTCCAATAAAAAAAAGGATTGTGTGGTTATATGAAACCACGGTAAAAGTGAAACTTTGTTTCACATTATAGACATTTAACTAAAAATTTTCGTTGGCACAAATGAGTAATAGTCTATACACTACACGGTCAGCTGATGCGAACTATAGGCGCCGCCATATTGGCCTCGGCTGCTCTGACGAGCGCCTTTCACTTTATCCCTACTCCGCGGCCGACCGTCACGCGACACGAACACACAGATGAAAAAGTTTGAGACGATGTAATAAAAGTTTCACTTTAAAAATTTATAAAAACCAAATGCAATTTTTTATCACCAGTTGATTAATTTTACGATATTTGCAGTTGAGATTACATACGGCGTTAGAGGCGGGCGATTTCAATTCGTTACTAAATATAATATATAATCAGAATACTCCTAGTTTAAGTAAATTTCAACTTTCCTGTCCAATAAATTTGGGATGTAACTAAGTACAAAAGCGTAATTGACTTATAAATGAGGTCATTACCTGTAGTAGGCAGAGATATGATAATTCTGGCCGTTTGTTAGGCAAATCGCTAGCGGTTTCCGCTCGTTCTCCGCGGCTTTGTCGGGGTTAGCTAAATCATAAATGAATTGAATTTATAGACCGCTTTATATAATTTATAATAGAATATGCTATTCCGGTGAACTAACAAGGTCAAATTGAAATCTAAATGGGTAAAAGGGCCGCAGAATACTGAAATAGTAATCTGTGTTTTTGATGAGTAGTAGTGACGTGATCATGGTAGCTACTCATTCTAGCTGTAAGGAGTAGAACCATTAAAACACACACAACTCGCGTCCAACATCGCAGTCTTTATATAAGTAGTAACTAGTGGTTCGCCCTGAACTGAGATTTCACGAGTCTCCATTAAAAACAAAAAAATATTATTTGTAATCTTACTATAAAAATAGTGCCCCGAAATATAAACCAACTAACTTAACCTACAGTTTCATTCAAATTACAGGTAACGGGAGTTCATGTTAATTGGATACACTTTTTGTGGTAGAAATTGCAGTTATTCTGGATTTCAGACTTTACTCTATATTTGTGTCACTAAAGCTAGGCGCATATCAAATTTCAGCACTGTGGGGTCACTGGTGTACCCTGTGAATTTTATCAAAGTTCAGTTTTTATTATGGCTAATAACTTAAAAACTACAAAATTTAAACTAAAAATAAGAACGGGGTCGAAATGTACTCACAAATACCTTTTATTAGACGTGCCACTTGACCGGATAGTCCCATTTTTTTATCCTTCTTGAACCCCAATATCTCAATAACCCCCCCCATATTTTTAGCTCATTTAGTCACACCAAAATTTTACCATCACTATCTATATATATACCAAATTTCACGATGATCAGATAAACGCTTCGAATGTTATCCTTGGACTAACAAACATACATACTAGGCCAAGTTGCCCAAGTTTATTTGGAGATCTCGCTTCGCTCGATCAATTATATCATAAGTTGTTTGCCATCCTGTAACTATTTTATTGTTGCCTGAATTAAATGACTTATTAACACATTTATTATTTATTTAGTATATAAATGCGTAACAAAATCGCGTTTACCTAAGCATAATATTGGATGTTTTTCTCTTTTTTTTTATACTACTACGGTAGCAAACAAGTATACGGCCTACCTGATAGTAAGCGGTCAACAAGTCTCACATCTCGTCTTTGAATAGTCAAACAGCTCTAGTTGGTATCCAGGTGCTCCTGCCCATATATAAATAAATATAAATATTGCTAGACATTTCACACAGCGCTATCTAACCCCAATCTAAGCAGATCTTGTACTATGGGAACCAGATAACTGATAGAATTCTTATATACATTTTTTCATGTAAATACATACTTATAATATATAGAGAAACAACCAGACCAGGAACAAATATCTGTAGATCATGCAAACATTTGTTCCGCGGCGGGAATCGAACCCGCTACCTCCTGCGTCTCAGCCGGCTATTCGCCCAATGCACCACGGAGGTCGTCAAATGACAGCAATACTCCATGTGGGGCCGGATTTGCGCCTTGAAGCAGTCTTTGCCCCGCACTCAAGTACTACTTTTGTATAAGTACCTATTGAGCACACTTCTTATTTTCAGCTGATGAGTTTGTTCATAGAAAGATAATATGATGATAAGTTTGTGTTCGTATCTTTGTCAATGTTTGTATGAGAAGCGATTTTTGGAGTTAAACTTATTATGCTTATTTTTGTAAGAACTTTTTAATAGAGAAAATATTAACTATTTTAATTAAGATCCATGAACCCCTGGTAATATAACTACGTTTTTAATTTAACTTCATCACAGCTAACAAAGAAACAATTTAATGTAGTCTGCTCTGAATTAAATAATTATATTCAGGTACATTTTAGTTTTGATAAAGCCAAACAAGATTAAACTAAGTGTACAACGTGTATCAGAAAGGAGAGCAATATTTGTTCTACGACTTTTTTAAATTTTATGAAGTGACCGCCAAGAGTCCTGCAAGAAGCACATAGCATTTGCACATGTAGGTATGACAATATATATTTTTTATATATCATAATATTAATATTTATGTAATTTTTTGATTTTATTATATATTATCTTTATTTTTTATAAATTGTAATATATTCTTGTTCTAATAATATCTGAATTACGCCGCCGTCCTTATTTGTTCACATAGATCCTGTCCATCCAAAGGTTGCCTGGAAATGATCGTTTTTAGTGATAAGGCCGCCCGTTGTACCCATGATTTAAAAGTGTATTTTCTTTTATATGTTTATATTTAACGGTGTGCAATAAAGAAATTATCTAATCTAATCTAATTTATGAGATAGATTCGGGATACAGAGTTAATGACTATTATCCTGGTTTTTTGTAAACAATTTTTTTTTGTAAACTATATTAATATTCATGGGTAGAACCTTTTCGGCTTAATGACACACTCACTATTGTCAAGTGCTCGGACATCTCTTATGATCGAGAAATAAACAACACTTTAGGTAAATTGTAAGACTGGCCCACATGAATAACTTAAAGGCAAATGTTACATATTCCGTGGTACCCTGTTTACTAGAGTTCACACAAAAAAAATAAAACCCATTTGGACCGTTTGTTTGTAAGTACAGTCACGCCCACTCAAAGAGTATCGCATTAATGAAATTAAAATTAAACACTCTCTTCGAACGGGAATTTTCCATCATTATTCCACTCCACCCTCGTTTGAAAGGTCCACTGACGATTAACATATGAAAGCTGCGGCTGATCGTGAGCAGAAAACTAATAGATCTACACTGAAGACATAAAACACTTCCTCGATATGCCTTTCAAGAAAACGAATGAATGAAAACACTTTATTGTACACCATATAAACAAACGACGACCTCCGTGGCGCAGTGGGCGTATAGCTGGCTGAGACGCAGGAGGTAGCGGGTTCGATTCCCGCCGCGGAACAAATGATTGCATGATCTACAGATATTTGTTCCGTGTTTGGGTGTTTTTCTATATATTATAAGTATGTATTTACAAAAAAAAGTATATAAGTATTCTATCAGTTATCTGGTTCCCATAGTACAAGCTCTGCTTAGTTTGGGGCTAGATAGCGTTGTGTGAAATGTCCAGCAATATTTATTTATTAATAAAAAAGAAAAAAAATACAAATACAAACAAAATAGAAAACATAAAGCAAATAGTACAATGGGCGGTCTTATCCCTTAGAAGCGATCTCTTCCAGACTACATTTGGTCGGAGAGGATTTTGTTATAAACAAAATAATGGTCGAGGGTGTACATTTATGGCTAAACTATTTATGAAGAGAGTGCGTCTAATAACAAAATAAAAATATTATTAAACGCTAATATTTATACACAAATATTAATACAAATAGAATAAATGTAGTATAGTGACATATAAATTATAATATATATTAATATATAATAGCTGATGAAGCACAAGCATATGCTGATGAATGCGATTACATTTTATAAATGAATTGTGCGATACTACGACGTTTCTGACAAATATAAACTTTTAATCCTAGATTTAAGTATGGCAATGAACAATATGCCAAAGAAATTGATAGGCAATTTAAGAATAATAAAAATCGTGATAAGTACTCATCACCACGTTTTTTTTTCAATTAGATCCATCCGAAAATTGCCTTAGTTATGTACGAGATTTATTTCAGCGAAAAGGCCGCCCATTGCGCTACAAAGACTAGCGTACAAAGTAACAAAAGAGTTATCCATCGATAGATATAGATGAATAGCTCTTCATCTCTACTATAATGCATAAAGACCACAGAGTATTGAATCCTCTTTGTTATCTTTTTGCTCGTCCTCAGTTGGTTTTTTAACCGACTTCAAAAAACGAGGAGGTTCTCAATTCGGTTCCCCGATTACTCGAAGATTGACCGATTCAAGAAATATTTTTTTGTTTAAAAGGGTCTATCATGTTTTATTAGCACCAAGTCAGGATCTGATGATGGGATCCCAAAAAAATCGAGGTTAACCCTCAAATTTTATGGGAACTATTTTAAATATTTTATATTTCTGTTAAAAACTCACTTGGTACTAGTTCGTATGTGCTAGTGGCCGACTCTGATGTCGGAGTTTTAGGGCCTCCGACATGGCTTAATGAATTTTACAGCCAGGACATCTTAACGAGCCCTCTAAGGCAATGAAGCGCTAAGGTACTAGCAAAAATGTTCATTCTTCTACCGAAACTAGTTACTAAACGAAGTTAAGCAAACCGATGTCGTTTAAAACTTAAATATTTAACATAATTTAACCGATTTTTATCTATAAATATTAATAATTATTATTTATTTATTGACACAATTAAACAAGTTTGACACAAATTATTGTTGATTCCACACGAACTATTTAGTATAAATTGTGTTTCGGGAAGTTTGCAGCGATCTTTAGATAACTCAGTTGTTTCTTCTTTATTTTTTTAAGATATATGTAAATACTTGTATATTTATTCCATTTTATTATATTATAGCATGACAGAAGCTCTCAAGGGTGACTCCATTTCACAGGAAATTATACTTGAAATAAATCACGAAAGTTTTCTATCATTATTATAAATACGGGTTTTATCATTACGGGATTTTAACATTTTCGGTCGAAACACCGATAAGACGGTACGTGATAAATCACAGGAAATTAATTGATAGTATGTATTTTTATTTAATTACGGCAACTCGTGACCACGGCTGTTGCAACACAGCCGAAACGTCGGGATAACAAATAAAAAAGGTACATACACGATAAATACCCTTTTTAATCAATAATTATGTACAGTGATCGCGAAAGTTTGAAAAAAAAACTATCTATTTTGAATTGTTGTTTCTCTGATATTAGTATTAGGTATTTCATTTTCTTTGTTATTAATTACTTAGGTAAGATGACAATGCCCTTTTACAGCAGCTACGAATTGACATTATAAAATGCATATCTTGACATTGCTTATAATGTAATCAACGACTAAATTCGATATTTATAATTATTGTTACTTACTGACATACACAGCAATTTAGAATTTAAATTAGGTATTATAATAAATTATTTGTCAATGCCCCTCTACAGCAGCTATAATCTTAACAGGTTAGCTGTCCGATGAGGCACATGTGCCTCATGGGTGATTGCACTGGTACGTCCATGAGGCATATGTGCCTCATGGCCAATGATGTAGATAATGCAATCGATCTATCGATAATTTTTTTTAATAATTATATTATTTGTAGCATTAGTAAATTATACTACAACCAAATTCTACCAACCTAATTGAATGGTGCAATTCAATAACAGAAGATTGTTTTCAAAAAGATATTTTTCAGATGTCTAAAGTGTTACGAACATAAACGTACATTTTATCATTAAACGTAAATAATTAATTTCTTATCATACTCATCTAACATTAGCAATTATCGATATAATTAATTTCAATCACTAGGACACATAAAGTATTATAAAATACTTGAAGAGAATGACGTAACTTAATACGAAACTTCATGAGCGTTAGCTGTCATTATTTACTACGAGGACGTGTACAAAGAAGATCGAAACTTGCTTCGGGACAGCTAACCTGTAAGTAACTACATACTTATTAATTAGTATTTACATGCATAAATGTAAATGTATACGAAATGCTTGTCTGTTTCTGGCACCTCCAAAATTATGGTGCAATGAGCTACTTAGATAAAGGCGTAATTATTTAAGCACCTATTATTGACGTAACCAAGTGTTCTACTGTGTCCCTACGGTTTGAATAAATGAGTATGAGTATCAAATATGGGATTGAAACGATCTTGTAGTAAATTCCGAAACTTTTCTTGATAACATTTAGGCGATGTTTGACGTTGTACGAAAAGCAGAATGAGCTACAAAACTTCACATTGTACCCTGAAAAATGTCTCATCAGCTAATTATTTCTAGTATCCTTTATTGCTGAACTCACAAGGCAGGGTAGTTTGTGGCCGCCTAATGGGCAGTATTGATTGAGCTGCCGAGCGGTGAAGCAACGTCCCATATGATCTCACAGGCGAGGCAGGCTGTTACGGATCTTACTGGCATTTGCACAGATGCGACTAGGCCACGTCTCAATGGTATTTCCAATAGTTCTAATTTCTATTTCCTGCTGATTAAGGCTAAACTGAGAGGGTAATTTAAAATTATCTCTAGCCTTGGTTTTCTGGAAGAAAACTTTCTTAAGGTCTCTCCTTCGTTTATATCCTCTATTACTGTATTTTTAAATATATTTTCTTGTGAAAAATCTATATATATAAAACAAAGTCGGGTTAGTATTTTTCAAACTTTCGCGATCACTGTACTTATAATAATTATTGATTAAAACGGGTATTTATCGCGTATGTACCTTTTTATTTATTATCCCGATGTTGCAACACAGCCGAAACGTCGGGATAATAAATAAAAAAGGTGCATACGCGATAAATACCCGTTTTAATCAATAATTATGTAAAGTCGGGTTAGTTATACCATTTATAACTCAAGAACGGCTGGACCGATTTCGATGATCTTTGATTTATTGGATTTGTCTCCGCCCCGAATAGCAGAATAACAATTAAAATATCGGAAAAATTAAGGCAAATTTTTTTTTGAAGAAAATTATTTTTTACATACATAGATGTAGCTAATGATGGCTGATTGATAACTCTACCGGTGACGTATATTGGTAGCCCACGTCATATGCATGTCAAGGTGGTACGAAGTTTGCCGGGTCTACTAGTAAAGCATAAAGGATAGTGTAGGTGCTATAAAACCTATTCCAACAAAAACGATAAACCATCTTCAATTAATCAAAGGCCGCAGTTCTAATGGGCAGTATTGATTGTGCTGCCAGCCGGTGTAGTAACCAGAGATGTACAAGATAACTCATAAAAAGTATCTGGTATACAAGTTACAAGATTTGAGATATCAGAAACAAGATACTTTGGAAATGGTAATTAAAATACTAGATACAAAATTATTTTCTAAATACTTTTGTATAGTAAAATACTTTTTGTATTTTTTGTACGTGACCTGGAAGTAACCTTACGCAGGTAAAAGTGACCTAAAAGGTTACAAAAGTAAACTTCTGGCAACGCTGAATTAGATCATAGATTATACCTAAATTACCAACCTTTTAATCTTAATATATAAAATAAAGTCGGGTTTGTTCGAACACTTACTATTATTATTATATAACTGAAGAACGGCTGTACTGATTTCGATGATCTTTGATTTGTTGGATTTGTCTCCGCCCCGAATAGCAGAATAACTATTAGAATATCAGAAAAATCCACGGAAAAATAAATTATGAAAAAAATTCATTTCCTCATACATATTGATGGCATATTTTCATTCTACCGGGGTGACGTAAATTGACAGCCCACATCATATGCATGTCAAGGCGGTACGAGGTTCGCCGGGTCAACTAGTAGGTTGATAAATTACAATTTTAAGGATGCGTTTTGATTTGTCTGTAGATGGGATGTCGTAATGTAAAAAAATTTATAAGAAGAGTATTTTAGCTAACTTAGTATTTACTAAGATATTAAAAAAATGTATCTAAAAACAAGATACATAATGAAAATTCAAAAAAGTATTTCCGATATAAGATGAAGTGATGATGATGATGAATGTATGTTGTATCTAGTATCTGCATTTCCAATATTTGTATAATAAGTCACATCTCATTTGATTCATTTTATTTTCTTATAAATGTTTGTATTTAAATGGTGTGCAATAAAGAAATTATCTATCTATCTATCTCTGGTGGTAACGTCCAAAGGCGCTGGAGGCTCTTCGGATCTTACTGGCATTCACGCAGATGCGCCTAGGTCATGTCTCAACGTACGAGACAATATTGCAATGCTATTTCCAACAATGTTGTTATGTAACCCATATCTTTCCTGTGGAGAGGGAGGTATACAAGATTTGCCATCTAAAATCCTATTTTCCCATTACAGAACTACATATTTCAAGCCAGGTGGAAAAGAAAAAATGACACGATGAAACACACACAGACCGGCTAGACACTTTAAGACAGTTTCGATACGTCACAGTACTTGGTACGTGAGTGGTATAATGCTGTGGTACGCAGTAAGCCCGCTGTTAAACATTAACCTCACATTTACGATACTCCGACCGTATAAAGTATTGCCCGCTCGGGTCACTATGAACCGATCGGTGTTGCGATTCACTGAAAAATCCAATGACATAAACAGTAATAACTCATTATTGTCGCGCGTGATAGAATAAAGTGATAGAACTCACAACTCATGGTAAATATCCCGTCTTGATTGAAAATAGAGATAAAATCTGCCGATATCGCCAGCAAAATGTGCTAAATTCACTGAACAATCAGTGATATTTTGATTTTTGATGTACTTGCCTTACTAACAAAAAGTTGTACGTTTAATTATGATTTATTTATTACAATCAACTTAGGATCATGCAAAAATAGGATCAACAATATTAACACGAGTTATTTTCGACGATTAACACGAGTCAACTGCTGAACATAACTCTCCCATTCCAGACCGACCGATCTTGTGCGGCTTGTACCCAACGGCTTCCAGCAATCTTTAACAGGTCGTCTTTCCATCTGGTGGTGTGGGGGGGGGGGCGTCCTACACTGCGCTCCCCAGTTCGTGGTCTCCACTTGAGAACCTTCCTGCCCCAAGGGCCGTCAGTTATTCGAGCTATATGCCCTGCCCACTGCCACTTAAGCTTGCTTTTGCAGCACCTTTTGTACTATGTCGGTGACATTGGTTCTCCTCATATCAATTCAATAAATAAATAAATAATTTGAATTCAATGTCCGCAATGCGTAGATATTTCAAGCTTAAGCTAAGCCAAGATCTCAAAGTTGTTGATCACGCCTACCTAGGACTAGCGGTCCTAGGTAGATCCAACTTCGAGAAAGCGGTCAACAAAGTTAAAGGTTGTTTGGCGTTAACGTAATACCGCGCGCAATTTATGTTGTGATCTCTACCATTTCTATCAAGTATCAAGCTTATTGGCAATATTTTATAGGAAACAACTTTTTGCCAAAGCGGTATATCAATTTCTTTTTCTCTAGGTCCATCGCAATAACGACGGTGTGCTGGCAGATCGGTTTCTTTGTGAATCGTACAGGATAAACGCTCCGTATAATATATTTAGAAGGTATTGACTAAATTACGGACGTGAGACTGCCTTCATGGGTGAGGAATGAGGCAGTGGTTCGTCATTCGTCAATTAAAATGGTAGCTTTTTTTAATAAACTTGTAGACACCCAAGCTGACGGGGCTCCTGATGATAAGTGGTCACCGCCGCCTATAAACTTCTGCAGCACTCGTGGTACTACAGTCGCGTTGCCTACCACTTAACACCCTATTTACGCCTCTCTTAAAGGCGTTCAAGAAGCCCCCCGGAAAAACCTCCGGGGGAAGGTCACCTAGTAATTAATCTCGACATTGCGCATGCGTAAAACGCTGAATATGGCTGCACTTAATACTATGTAACCCTAAACACCTTATTCTTACCCATAAATATACTGCTCAAAACAAAATAAGGGCCACCACTTATTTTCCGATTATTTTTGTTTTGACAAGATTTTTTGCTCTGATTGTTTTAAATTTAATGAAACAATATTTTTTCTTATTAAATTTAATGAATCTTAATGCAATTAGACCAAAAATACTTAATCTTAGGTTGTTTTTGATTTTTATCACTTTTTATGGCCGTTTACACCTAACAATAACATTAAATTGTAAACTAAACGCACAGCTGAGTTGTTTAATTTTGAGGTGTTTAATAACGGGTATGTCCTCCCCTTTTTGAAACACATTCTTGTAGCCTCGATGGCATGCTCTCAATAATATGGCGGATGTTTTCTTCAGGGATCTCCTCCCAGCACCTTTTCAACAATTCAATCAACAGTTGCTGGTTGTGCACATCCTCTTCAGCTGCCCGGACTCGGCGTTTTAATTGGTCCCAAAGGTGTTCAATTGGATTCAGGTCAGGGCTGTTTGCAGGCCATGCCAAAACCTGAATATTGGCTTTCTCCAGGACAGAGGTTGTCGCCCGGGCTGTGCGCGGTCGTTCATTATCCTGCATCAGGATAAAACCGACCACCGCTCGTTGTGAAAATGGGATGACATATGGCCTGACAACCCGTTCAATGTAACTCTGAGATGTCACAGTGCCCTCATTCAGAAAAACAAGGTTAGTTTTACCTTGTAAGCTGATCCTCCCAGACCATGACATTGGGACCACCATACCAGTCACGTTCGTGAATGCAAGAATCTGAAAATCTTTCTCCGCTTCTTCTCCACACTCGCATACGTCGATTGTCACTAGAAAACTTCACCTTACACTCATCTGTGAACGCACCTTACGCCATTCCTCCATGCCCCATTCAAGATGTTGGCGTGCAAACCTTAATCGATTTGCACGATGAGTCCCGGTCAGTTTAGTGCGGGTAACAGGCCTTCGTGAACGTTGCTGGTCTTCGTGCAAACGATTCCTAATGGTCTGGTCGCTGACAAGGGTACCAGTAGTCCGGCGTAATCGGTTTTGTGTCACAGTACGATCACGTCGCGCAGTAAGTCGCACGTACCGGTCTTCCTGGGCGGTGGTAGCACGATTTCTTCCAGAGCCACGACGCCGGGATACACTCCCGGTCTCCTGATACCGGTTCCAAAGGTTTTGAATAGCCCTTCGCGAATACCCTAGCTGTAAAGCCACGGAACGTTGCGACTGACCAGCCTCTATCATCGTCACGGCTCTGGTAGCAGAAGCATTGTCCATATGGCATCGAATTCTTGGCATTTTACGGTTAAATGATCAAATTACACGTTAAACTTCCGAAAACAACCGTAGCGGTCAGTAGACTTGTGTTAAACTAATCTTAAATCAAATGACAAAATAAACAAAACTCTACCCAGTTCATAATATCTGAGACATCAACATACCGTCAACACCAATATCCCTAGTGCTTCACTGTTATCGTTTACTCGACACTTGAGAAAAGAGTGGCATTCATAAAAAATAATTCTCGCAACGCAGGTCAGCAAAAAATGGTCTCAAAACAAAAATACTCAGGTGGCCCTTATTTTGTTTTGAGTAGTATAGATTTGTATTTGAATCTATTCCGCTCTTTATTTTGCACGAAGTCGTTTTTTTTACGTCTAAGTGACTTTGCGCTTATGTAATCATTTTGTTAATTCGTAACTCCCAAACCACTAAATGAATGTAGCTATATGGCATCATAAATCATTTATTCATTTGCAAACATGGGTAACAACAGTTGATAAATATTTTACTTAGAAAACTTTCGTGATTTATTTCAATCATAACGGTCGGAACACCGATAATACGGTACGTGATAAATCCCGTGTCTATAATTATGATGATGATGATGATAGGTGGTAAATAATAAGATATAATATACAGATATATATGCAATGCACTCAGGGTGATGCTGGGGCTGCCCCGCTACTGCAGTGCATCAGGGATGTTCGCGGCCGCGCGGGTCGACTGCTTCCATACCGTCATGCGCAAGCGAGCCGTGTCCGTGGTGCGCAGGCTGCGGTCCAGCGCCACCACGGCAATGATAACCGGCAGAGTAGACTGCCCGTACACCAGACATTTCTGTCACAGGCATGCTCTCAAAAACCCTGTGTAATAAAAACCTTAGCATACTTATTGTGGTATGCCCTTCCCTATATGAGCTACATAACTGCTTGAAATAAATGTAATTTTTTAGTTTCCAGACATGTTTTACCATATTACTTGGCATACAAATCCAGTTTATGTGCCTAGTCAATGTTTAGAGTCGTTGAGTCTTCGATAGTGACATATTATACAAGAAGTTTAAAATATAACAAGGGTTTTTTTTGCGCGGGTCTATAAATATAATATTCTACTAATTATTTTGTAATACCCAAACAAAACCGTTGAAACTAGAGTTAGCCAGAATCTCATACAAAATTTACTTTCTTACATTAGTAGCTGCTATCAAGAAACAGATAGGGATTATACGATGTAATATTATTATAGTAACGAAGCTTTAGGAACTTCTTAAGTATTAAAGTGCTGGAGACTGCAGATTTAAACTTTCAAGAACTTTGTAAAGAGAAAGTTTATAAGGAAACTACACGGAAGTCACAAAATCAAGAACTTACTCTTATGCTTCTTAGGGCGATTTGCGCAATGATGCCTAAACGTATTTAGTGGCTAAATAAGGCTCAGTACGTTTAGGGATCGTTGTGCAAGCCGGACTATGTATTCCAACCCTTCTAATATTGTGAATGTGAGAATTTGTGTGGATGTTTGGAGGTTTTTGGTACTTATTTTAGATATTTTTAATACCTACAAAAGTTCACGACTTCAAATAATACAGGTTTATTTTTAACCTTAACCTTAGGAAGAACCCTGTGGCGCAGTAGGCATGTAGCCTGTGGCGTAAGTGGTGCGCATTCGACTCCCACAGCAAAACAAAAGAACCTGCAACCGCTTGCTTCCAATAATTGTTCCAATCGGCCTACCGCGCCACAAAGGTCGTCAGAATAAGTAAAAAACCAGTGCGCAAAGGTTCGTTGGCCGGAACCGGCGTAACTTTAAATGATTTCATAAAATTTTGTTGCGTGACTCGAATGAAGCACATTCTGCAAACCGAGTCTGAGTTCGGCAGTTTTGGAATGTTTCAAACTTTTTATTGAAAACCAAGACATCGGTACCTTACATTGTTTTACTAATTGCAAAAAAGGTAATAGGAATCGTCGTAGTAAATTGCGATGTAATTAATTAATAATTAATTAGTAGTAATTGACGACCTCCGTGGCGCAGTGGGCGAATAGCCGGCTGAGACGCAGGAGGTAGTGGGTTCGATTCCCGCCGCGGAACAAATGTTTGCATGATCTACAGATATTTGTTCCAGGTCTGGTTGTTTTTCTATATATTATAAGTATGTATTTACAAAACAAAAATGTATATAAGTATTCATCAGTTATCTGGTTCCCATAATACAAGCTCTGCTTAGTTTCGGGCTAGATAGCGCTGTGTGAAATGTCCAGCAATATTTATTTTTTATAATTTATTTATTTTATCTACGTACTTTGATAGATAATTCGGTAAGTACTTTTATTTTCCTAAAACTGTCTCATTGCTGGGCCAATTCAATTATATTTATTTAGTTCAGCATTATTAGGTATTACGATTTACACCCCATATTATTATATAAAAATTATACACAAATACAAAATCAAAATGTATACAAAAAGACAGCGAAATAGCTCTGGGGCAATAGGCAAAGATCTCCCTAATCTCTTCCATTCCTCTCAAACTTAATGTATTATATAAAACCCGGCCTGCATAACGATCCCTAAACGTATTTTACATGTTTAAATTTGACTTATTTGTAAGATTTACAAGATCATATTTAGTCACTAAATACGGTTAGGCGTCGTTGCGTAAATCGCCCTTAATCTTCCAATTTAATTGTTTGTACGAATAAGAAATACTTGTATAATCTCGGAGTCTTCAAGTTTAGAGTGAAAGGGTTCTTTCTAGGAGCGGACTTCATCTTCAACCACAACATCCAGTAACAAAAATTTTAAAGTTGAACATGTGCTCCAAGTACCTGCCTAATTTACAGGGTGGCTAAGAAGGAGAGCTGTACGAGGCTACGATAATATAACCCCTATAGGACTTGCCTTTAACGCGTAATACTTAGGGTAACACGTGCAAATCCTACTACTAGGAATGTGTTCAGAATGCTAGTGCGAGAGATTCCTCTAACTTTAATATTGGTGATTGTAATAGTATTTTGGCAGATCCGTCATCAGATACTGCCAAAAAACTATTTAAGTTAGTAGATAGGAGGTAGCTTAATTAGTATTTACCTATATAATTAGTCAATTTGTTTTGTTTACATTACCAGGGTGTCATAATCGCATGAGCGACAAAGCCCTTTATTAATTGATTTAAAAAAAATCCTACTTCTAGTCGGAATATCCATAGTTATATACTAAAGAAAGGTGGTTCGATTCCTATATAAGTAATCAGTGCATATTCACTAGATAAATAAATAAATATTGCTGGACATTTCACATAGCGCTATCTAGCTCCAAACTAAGCAGAGCTTGTACTATGGGAACCAGATAACTGATAGAATACTTATATACATTTTTTTTGTAAATACATATTTATAATATATAGCGAAACAACCAGACCTGGAACAAATATCTGTAGATCATGCAAACATTTGTTTCGCGGCGGGAATCGAACCCGGTACCTCCTGCGTCTCAGGCGGCTATTCGCCCACTGCACCACGGAGGTCGTCAAGATAACTGAGACATTTGTACTGTTCAGTCATCTAGTGAATGTGCGATTGTTTGTATAGGAATCGAACTAATACATATCTCTTTATCAAAATAACATATTACAACAGAATACATTTCAAGAATTTTAATAATAATAATAAGAATTTTATCATGTCTTCCTCGACCCCCCCCCCCCCCCTTCCCAATTTGATCTCACAAAAGTAAAAAAGAAAGCTGAAATACCCTAGTCCCTCGGGTGTTATTAAATATCTATACGATAGCCAATAGTAAAACGGATCAGGTCCCGGTTGTCAGTTACGACCTTGCAATAGGTGGGCAGAGGCAGGTTTTCTGGTGTCAAATTTATATTTTAGGGTCGTAAAACTCACACATTGTTGTCTTTTTTTGTAGATTGGTGTAAGAGGAGACAAATAAACGTAAGCCCCTCTTATGATAAGTCCATCACCTTAGGTATACAGATGTAAAACCACATGTGCCTGTAATTTTACCGCAGAAATAGGTATGGTGGTAGTACCCGCCCGGGGAACGTGTCAAGCCCAGTCCCATTTTAATTTAGCAGATTTCAGAGACACGTCAGCTTTATTTGTTTTAGAGTGTAGTGTTGTTAAGTGTTAAGAAACCTAAGCATTGGCACCTGCTGGTTTGTAGAACTTAAAAACAAGTTAATCTATCTTAGTCTAGGAGTAGTGTCTAAGCAAAACATCGCGTAAAAGTTTCTGGTAAACATCATACAAGAAATAAATTCATAATCAACTAAGAAGCAATAAATAATTAATAATTATCATGCGATTCCGTTGATATTTTGTAGTAAGCAGGTTTACTAATGTATTGGATAGCGCCATCTATGAAATGGTAAAGCAAACTGGCCGTGTAGAGTACAAATAGGCAATACCAATAAGTTTCGCGTAAAACTAATTTGTTGGCACACAAAGCGCAATCATTATAAGAAATTCTTGTAACAACCATATTCCGGGGCCTATCTTATACCCCGGAATGACCCGACGAGTACTTTATTCTTCAGATTCTTCAGACGGCCCTAGAGCTCAATTTTGAGAAAACAACATTTTTTTTGACTTGTGAAAGATAACATTACGTACACCTTAAATGTATATCCAAAAGCATTTTTTTATCGACATATATTCATTACCTATGCTCAGACGTTAATCGACACTCTAGATTAGACAGTTTGACAGTTTTCAATGAAAGAACATATGTAGTCTTAAATATGATTGGGTCTTTCGTTTTCAGTTGAGTTCTAAAACATAGACCAAGTATTTGCATTACTATTATCTACCTATTTCCTAGCTTACAGCGACACGAGAACTCTTATTAGTTCAAATTAATATCCAACCTTTATGTAACCATGGTAAGTCTACATAATACTGATATGTAAATATGTTTATGTACCATGTAAGTATTGTACCAGCATTCATTATAATGATACTGTACGTGAAATATTACCGTCACAAAACAATAATGTATATCACTGAACAATCGTCGAAATCACATTTAATTTACTTTAAGATTTTTGAACACAGGACATTTTTGAACACTGTAAACTTTGCTAATTCGACACTGAAATATCAGCAACACTTTTCAAATACTATCACTTCACTGCGCATTCTATACCTAAAAATCTCAAACTAATCGGACCATTGATAATACATTTCACTATAACTTAACTCACTTTTCTCTAAAATTGAGTCAACAAGTCCCCAGTTTCAAGTTATTTTTGTTATTTTCTTGTGATAAAGCAGTAAAGCGCATTGGGAAGGCTTTCGCGCAACACGGCCGGCCGGCACGCTTCTCCCGCCCATCTGACGCAGCCACAGAACGAACAACACTATCTAAGAAGTTTCATTGACTATGCATGTGAGAATCACTGGGCACGCGATATTCAAACTTCAAACAGTTCTTTTATGGTTCATATTCAACTTAGCAAAACTGAATAAAAAACGAGCAACCACGTTTCTTTTCAGGCTGGCAGAGCTTATATTGCATCTAAAAGCAGGAGGATAGAGCTCATGGAACAGTGGCCGGGCCGGTGCGACCGAGCTACTGCACACATTGCTACTGTCCGTCTACATGTAGACAGTGAAGAGTTTTTGTAAAATGTTTGTTAATAGAGTAATGGGTGAATGATTTAAATGTTTGCATGATCTACAGATACTTGTTCCGGGTCTGGTTGTGTCTCTATATATAATAAGTATGTATTTACAAAAAAAAATTTATATAAGTATTCTATCAGTTATCTGGTTCCCATAGTACAAGCTCTGCTTAATTTGGGGCTAGATAGCACTGTGTGAAATGTCCAGCAATATTTATTTTATTTATTTATTTATTTAAAGGAATAATGAAAAATACATATTTTTGTACTGCGATATATTTGCTGACGAATAGAAGGAATACATGCTGGTATTTCTGAGGTATTGTGAGATTGGTCTAAAATTTACAATTCAATTCATTGTGTATTTATTAGTTTAATCAAATTTTATAGTAAATAATTTGTATATGTAGATTCATAAAGAAATTTTTATTTTAATTTGACAATTTATGTAATTAACGTTTGGAATTCTTTTAAATTAATTAGTGTAATATGGTAACCCGTTCTAATTAAATTAATAAATACTAAATACTCGTATTGGCGTGATCATTTTTGTATGATTGTGGTGCCTGACCGATTACAACTTGCTTTACAACAACTCTTTACTTTATCTTAGTTTTATACACCACTAGTTGACCCGCCCCGGTTTTGCACGACTCATAATAAAATATAGCCTAATGGTTCAGTTCAGGATTTCAATGACCTGTCTGGCTATAGAAGAGCTTTGATATGACCTAGTTGGAAATTGATCATGTTTTCATGCATAAATGCATTTGGTTCGTTGGATGTGCATGTCTGATAACATGACATGCAAATCTACTTATTTTTTATGTTAATTGTCGGTTAAGGCCGTACATATAGTAATTATGCTGTATACAATTCTTTGAATAATAATTGTTCTGCGATTGTTCAGATTTTTTTCTAGTTTTTCTCAATTAATCAGAATCAGTCATTTGGTGAGAATTGCATATTAGGTTGGGGAAAAAGTCTTTTCGCATTATAGTATGTATGAACTTGTAATAAAATCTCTTTGGCTATACTATTTGTATCTGGCTGGTTTTGGTATCATTCAAAGTTTAAATTTTAAAGAAGATAATTCCAAATTCAAATTAGGAAAATGTGTGATTTTTATTTGTTTTTCGTACTGTAAAGATGAGTGAATCTAATGAAGAAATTCGATACATTTTAAAATTTTACTACAAAAAAGGTAAAAATGCACCGCGAGCCGCGAAAAAAATTTGCGATGTTTATGGACCTAGTGCAGTGTCTGTGAGAGTAGCACAAATTTGGTTTAAGCGTTTTCAATCCGGCAATTTTGATGTCAAAGATGCACGTCGCTCTGGTCGCCCTATTACGGATAAAATTTATGCCATTTTTGAAAATGTGGAGCAAGATCGGCATATCAGTAGTTACGACGTAGCTGAAGAACTGGGAATTGACCACAAAACAGTTTTGGCGCATTTGAAAAAAACTGGGTACACAAAAAAGCTTGATATTTGGGTACCCCACGAGCTCACTGAAAGAAACCTAATGAATCGTGTACTCATTTGTGATTCTTTATTACGACGTAATGAAACCAAATCATTTTTGAAGAAGCTGATAACTGGTGATGAAAAGTGGATCACGTACGACAAGAACGTGCGAAAAAGGTCGTGGTCAAAGGCCGGTCAGGCTTCACAGACTGTGGCGAAACCCGGGTTAACTCGCAACAAGGTGATGCTGTGTGTGTGGTGGGATTGGAAGGGCATTATTCATTATGAGCTGTTACCACCAGGCAGCACCATCGATTCTGAACTCTACTGCGAACAACTGATGAGATTAAAGCAAGAAGTTGAGAGAAAGCGTCCGGAATTAATCAACAGAAGGGGTGTGGTTTTTCATTATGATAACGCTAGACCTCACACATCTTTAGCCACTCAGCAAAAATTAAGAGAGTTTGGCTGGGAGGTGTTAATGCATCCGCCGTATAGTCCTGACCTTGCACCTTCAGATTTCCACCTGTTTCGGTCTCTTCAGAATTATTTAGGCAGTGTCAGGTTAACATCACGAGAGGACTCCAAAACCACTTGTCGCGGTATTTTGATCAGAAGCCCCAAAATTTCTATAGCAATGGGATCATGTCCCTACCTACAAGATGGCAAAAAGTTATCGAACAAAATGTACATACTTTAGTTAAATGTAAATAAACTATATTAAATAATGTTTTGAATTTTCTTAAAAAATGCGAAGAAACTTTTTCCCCAACCTAATACAAAAATCCCATAGAAAAAAACACTTCCAGTTTTTCCCGTTATTTAAAATTTCCCGGGCAACTTTTTAAAATTTTCTTTTATACTAACCTTGTCCTGAAAATTTAGAACATAACAAAAAAAATCAGCCAAATCGGTCAAACCGTTCTCAAGAGATGGTCTTTCATACATGCAGCAATTGATTTATATATACTCGTATATACAAGATATTCATATTATAATATAGATGTAGGCAACCACGATGATCTTCAATATAACTAATAAATAAATATGACTGGACATTTCACACAGCGCTATCTAGCCCCAAACTAAGCAGATCTTGTACTATGGGAACCAGATAACTAATAGAATACTTATGTACTTTTTTTTTCTAAATAAATACTTATAATATATAGAAAAACATCCAGACCCAGAACAAATATCTGTAGATCATACAAACATTTGTTCCGCGGCGGGATTCGAACCCGCTACCTCCTGCGTCTCAGCCGGCTATTCGCCCACTGCACCACGGAGGTCGTCAATATCATAATAATCATTAATATTTAAAACGTTCGAGTTAAAGAATAGCTTCGCACGCGTAGTTTTTCAATAAAAACCTTACCCTCCTTCTGCGCAGTCGGGTAAAAAGTAGCCTATGTTACTCAGGGACAATGTAGCATTCTAATGTTGAAAGAATTTTTGGAATCGGACCAGTAGTTTTTGAGTTTATTCGTTACAAACATACAAAAATACAAATCTATCCTCTTTATAATATTAGTATAGAAAACGTGGCATTTAGGCGCCATAATCACAGGATAAATAAAAATAAGAAGAAATCATCGTAAATTTCCCCTTTTTAAGTAGTAATAGTGTGTGAAGTACGTACCTGTATCTACAAAGGATATCAGTGAGCGACTATCTACTGTATCTTCTACCCTTAAGGTCACCGTTCTTATCTGCTGACGGGGTGAAGTGCCGAGTGGTTGGAAGAGAACTTTAACATTTTATGATTAATCAGATATGAAAAATGATGTACTGCTGCCATGAAATATAAGGCATATTTCATGGTAGCTACAACTAATATTTAAAAGCATACAATGATAATGAAACGTTGTTATAGTGAATTACTAAGCCAGTAAATATGTAGAAGCTATTACCACAAAATAGAAATTGATCTGAGATACTCGTACGCGCGAGTCTATGTGCGTGCGGCTATTTTCACTCATACTAAACTTAACTTCTGTTTTTATTCTGTGCTAAGTGTAACACAATAATGTATGTTTGTATGAGTAGGTGCAACTTGGCCAACCTTGGTGTCGGAGCTTATATTGAACGAGTTTGTAAATAGTTGACGTCGGACAGAGACGTACCTGAAAACTTTACGTTTATTACAAACTAGCTGTTGCCATCGGCTTATTTTGGAGTGCAAAAATACACATAGAAACATTGACATCCCATTTTTATCCAATGAGAATTGATTTATGGGATAAAAAGTAGCCTATGTGTTAATCCAGCTTAAAATCTACGTACATACGACGTGACATGACAAACAAACAAACAAACAAACAAATAAATAAACAAACATCAAAACCATCGCATTTATAATATTAGTGTGATACAACCTGTAGGTATATAGCTGTAGATCCATATAATATATGGATCTACTGTATATGGAACAATGAACTGAGAACAGAGAACATGTTATCTCCATTCTCAAAATCCTAATGCTATGATCATCGATTTGAAATCATATTTCTTACAGAAGAGCGGTATCTTCTATAATAAAAGTATATTCTTGTTTAAAAGGAGATACCTAACCCTAAATTTCAACTATTTAAAAGTTACAATATTAAACAATTTTATTATTTATTATTATTTCTCAACTCATTCACTATAACTTGCTACCATAGGACCATTATAGAGCCGACCAGCCCCAATCACGGTATTTTAAAAGACTGTCCAAACGATCACCATTGTTGCACTCTCCATCGCAACTTCACTACCTTAACCAGAGGGTGATCAGTGGCTCATGTTCCGAACTCGATTACATAAAGCATTTAGTCACTGGCCACCGGACACTAACCAGGCAGTTGATCGACACATCCGACGCAATTATGGCGTAAATAAAGTATTTGACACGTCTGCCAAGTTACACCATCTAATATCTAAAGGTAAGGAAAATAAATGAACCCTCTTGCAATTTGCAAACAATTTGTGTTTGGAACTTATTGTTTAAAAATAAGTTTGTTGAAAAATTACTTTTTCGAAACAAGCATTTATAAAATTCATAATCGGAACCGCAAGCAGATTCAAATGAGCTCAAACACTAGTAGCTTTCTATAATCCATTCAGAAGTTCCGTTGTCTAGCATCCGTCTCCATCATGAGACCACCTCCATGGTACCATATTATTGCATGTTACCGAAGTTACATATGTATTCCAAATTTCAGCACAATCGGTTGCCCCTCAACCTCAACGGGTTTAAAATTCAGTTGCAAAATTCCACCCGGACAAACATACTTACATTGAAAGTTAATAAAAAGCTTGTAAAAAAGTGACACTCCGGGAGTGCTGACAGAAGTGAAACTTGAATAAAAGCAGACTACACTACAGATACATGTATATAGAAGTGTCAGTGACAGTTGTCAGTAACAGTGTTGCGAGTTCGATGATTTTATCCCATCTCAAAAAATGCTCAACGCGCCTGAAGAAGTTTTCATTTCAAAAATGTGGGCATCGTATATTTGACTTGTTGCTTTTCAATGGTTTCTTTAAAATTTCAGAGAAAAGGTTAATGAAAATGATGAATTAATTTTTACCAAACAAAGACAGCAAGTCACAGAGTGGTGGGCAAGAGATGAACGTCGACCGCAAGGCAGACCACCGATGGGCTGACGAAGCTGGACAGCTATGGATGAGACTTGATCAAGACCGATTGGACTGGCGACATAGGTCAACACCTAGGAGGAGGCCTAGGAGAATGCCTATACCCAACAGTGGGTGCTGGAGGCTGGATAGATTTTTTTTTTTATAAATTATAGGCTAGCGTTTGACCACTATCTCGCCTGATGGTAAGCGATGATGCAGTCTACGATGGTACACGCTTGCCTAGAAGAAACCTATTCACTCGTGACTTGAAGATCCCTAGGTTGTAGTTATCAGGAAACACAGACTCAGGCAAGGCGTTCCACTCCTTGGCGGTGCGCATAATAAAGGTGGAAGAGTACCGCTTTGTGCGTATGGGAGGTATGTCAACCATGAAAGATAAGATAAGATAGAAAATAGCAAATAAACATCTATTTAGTCACAATTATGATTTAAGGAGTTGTCAAATATACAAATAGTTCAAATTTTGCATATTTAGTCTTTAAATGCATCTTACAGTCAGACAGACAACAAATAACACTTATTTACGACTGCAGTTGAAATTAGATAATTTAATTTATTTTTAGGAAAACTAGCAACTGTTTTAACTTATACTTAAGAGGAAATCTGGGCTGCGTTTCACCCATACAAACGTAGTCCCCTGTTTCCTCTCTGGATGGTGATACTAGAGCAAATATTTTTTTACCATACAATCTACAAATACCACGGTCATGTCCCTACGTTTAGTTTTTCTCCATAAATTAATTATTATAAGAACTAGGAACCTTCTAAAGTCACAGAAATTGCTAATTTTTACTGCCCCTTTTCAGACATCCAGCAAACAAAATTGACGAATATAAATAAAAAAAACGAAACGTACAAACATAGCTAAAGCCCTTTTTATTACATATTTGAAAAAAATATTAAAATCGGTCCAGTTTTTGAGGAGGAAACAGGGGACTACGAAACAATGATTTCGTCTATTTTAAATAGGTATAATCAGTCCGACCTGCAGTTGTCTCTATCGCACGCACATAGGGCATATAGGGCACAGCGCGACCGCAATAGATTTGTTAAATACCTATTTTCCAAATGTCTTGCTTCCCAGATTTCCTCTTAAGATAGATTGTTTATCAGATAGCCAATAACAGGTTTTCACGTTTAAACAACAATATAGAAACATAAAAAATGTGAACAACCAATCGACATCTCACATCATAGATACAATGAAGAAGAAAGAGTTAATCACTAAATAATTCACGATTTAACCGCTGTCGAATCGAAGTCACAGTCCGTAAAAAACTGATATTTGTGTTTTCCGAAAAAATCCAACCCTAATGCTTTAGTACCGGTTACGTTTGTTCAAATAAGGTTAGAATGCCTCAAATACATTACCAAACGAGTTTCGAGATATGCATCTATCCAGTATCACAGACGCACAGACGTTAGCAAAAGATTGATGATGACAACCAGAAGCGCTAGAGATTGTCTCTGTGGAGGAGAGTATTTATTCTCATATCATAAACGCGAATGTTTATCAGGGTGTTGGTTTATGGGTTATGCAAGAGAAGCAGGCGAACGATTTTTGCTATAGGACAAATGATGATCTGAAACTATTTGTGGCCACACAGATCCAATTATGGTCAAGAATAAGGGCCATGTGTGTGTTTTGTAGGTGTTATCTATTTAAGAGTAGATCTCGATTCACATCATTGCGATGTGAATCGAGAAAGGAATTGATCGTGATGTAGAACCGAAGGTCAAAGTTTGACTACCTCCGTGGTGCAGTGGGCGAATAGCCGGCTGAGACGCAGGAGGTAGCGGGTTCGATTCCCGCCGCTGAACAAATGTTGCACGATCTACAGATATTTGTTCCGGGTCTGGTTGTTTCTATATATATTATAAGTATGTATTTACAAATAAAACATGTATATAACTATTCATTCAGTTATCTGGTTCCCATAGTACAAGCTCTGCTTAGTTTGGCGCTAGATAGCGCTGTGTGAGATGTCCAGCAATATTTATTTTATTTATTATTATTAATGTTTATTCAATAAGAACACAATTTGAAATTTTGACGACCTTCGTGCCGAATAGCCAGCTAGACGTTGCAGGTTTAATTCCCGCAACCAAATATTTGTTCTGGTTTTGGGAATTTTTCTATAAATAATAAGTATGACTAAGGGCCGATTTCACCATTTTTTTCGGAAACTAAGTTTAATAAAACCACGTTTTGTTTAACTGAGTTCAAATGTTTTACTTGATCTCGGTTTTCATGAAACCGAATTCACCAGCTCCGTTTTGATTTCGTTTACTAAAACCAAGTTTATCTAGAATCATAGACAAAAAAGCGATGCGTTTCGTATTTGCAACATCAAACAGTGTCTCGGTGCAACTAAACTTATCAATATCGATACGATCGAAACGCAATTGTCAAACAAAACTGTCATAATCACGTTTTGTTTGTCGTTACGCTGCCCCATTCGTAGTAGATCCGATTTTATCATTAATCGACTCCAATACAGACATAACTGTTGGTTTCGTGAGACGAAATCTGGACACAAAATCCTTGTCATCAAGGGTGTCGAAGTGTTATTCTCTTTCGCGTATCCATCTTGGACGACGAACAAAGTATTCATCATCACTTTCGTCAAAAGCTAACGCTCTTTTCATTCTGGATATAAACTATATAAATAATATAAAAAAATACTTCTGTAACAGATATTTCGCAAAATAACACTTCTTGACTTTTGATTGTCATCTCTCTAAACTCGTTTAGATGAGCTAAACGTCGAAAATTGGACGTTCAGAATTTGAACCGCGTTTACCTTTAACTGCGTTTAGTTGATGTTGGTGAAATGCAAACTGTAGCCTTGAACTCAGTTAAACGCGTGAACTGAGTTTAGCTTGAACTGATCGCGTTTAGTTTCGACGGTGAATTCGGCCCTTAAAAATGTCTGTAATTCTATCTACATATCTGTTATTTGGTTCCCATAGTATCTACAAGGTTTGCTTAGTTTGGGGTGAATATCTTTGTGTGAAATGTCCATTTTCAATTGAAGGATCAGAATGATATATCTGAGGAGTCAAAGTGATCTGTAAACGATGCTGTGGGTAGAAACTAGTTCGATATAGATCTACTAAAATGCCAGAGTAGTGTTGACGCCTGCAGAGTGCATTCCACACTATTGAGCTCTACGGTTAGGGTTACCGTATCTTCCTTCTCTTTGAGGCAAAATTTAAACAAAGAAGCTATCTACATTTAGTTCTACTAGTAAGACCCCCCGCAGTCGTCCAAAATTTGGATTTTACCAGTAGACTTACCCTACTAGTAAGACTACAATGGTAAGACTACTGGAAACGGCCCAAACATTTACGTGTTCAGAAATTTTCCATAGATAATATAAAAATAAATATGGCTGGACATTTCACACAGCGCTATCCAGCCCCAAACTAAGCAGAGCTTGTACTATGGGAACCAGATAACTGATAGAATACTTATATACTTTTTTTTGTAAATACATAGGTATGTATACATAATCATATATAGAAAAACATCCAAACCCGGAACAAATATCTGTTGATCATGCAAACATTTGTTCCGCGGCGGGAATCGAACCCGCCACCTCCTGCGCATCAGCCGGCTAATCGCCCACTACGCCACGGAGGTCGTCAAAATGTCACAAAAATGTCTCAAGAGATAAAACTTATGTTAGTTTAAGCAGTTATTTAAAAATTATAGAACAAATTCAGTACTGAAAAATAAATCAAGAAACTTTCTAAGTAATATTCAGTACTGCTTAGTTTTTCTCCTATAAATACTAATGTACTCGTAGTTATCGAAGAAAACGATAACTCTTAAGAAAATTTTTACTTGACAACTTATTTTGTTTTCTGCTTAGCTAATTACATAAATAACTCGTTTAACTTATCGTTGCAGAAATATAACTAATTCTCAATGACGTAAGCACACGATAAATTGCAGTAACCGGAGACGTAAAGGTTTTTTTTTAGAATATATACAATACTTGCCAATACAAACAAAGCTTATATCACAAGACATACATATAAAAAATTAGCAACAAAAAAGCGTTTCATCGTTAACTCTGGGAGGCCTTAGTATTCCTTTAAAAAAAGCCGTTTCCGCATTAAAATAGTTAAATATAAGCAAATAAATAATGCTGAACATTTTACACAGAGCTATCTAGCCCCAAACTAAGCAAAGCTTGTACTACGGGAACCGGATAACTGATAGAATACTTACATACCTACATTTTTTTTGTAAATAATACTCGTAATTGTAATATATAGAAAAACAAACAGACCCGGAACAGATATCTGTAGATCATGCAAACATTTTTTCTACGTTTGGAATCAAACCCACAACCTCCCGCGTCTCAGACGGCTTGTCGCCCACTGCGCCACGTAGGTCGCTAATAATTAGCGGCAACCCTATGAGAATAGAGTGATGATATCGGTCAGGGTCGCTCCGGAGCTTCTGAAGCGGAGAATTCCAGCTCGGCTTCACGTCACGTATGTCCTGCGCCTCCGGGAATTCCTAGTCTGGTTTGTAAATATGTCATGTTCATCTACTGAGGCGCATACGCAAATTTAAGAAACTAGATTCTGCTTCAAGTTTGGTTCACGTCGAAATAAGGTCGCCTTACTCGAGTTTTTATATTATATATTCGGTACTGTACCTAACTATAGGTACGGTTATACATCATTCTGACATGTTGTACCTAGCCGTAAACTGACTTGTAATATTGGGAATAAAATAAATAATTAAATATTGCTGGACATTTCACATAGCGCTATCTAACCCAAACTAAGCAGAGCTTGTACTATGGGAACCAGATACCTGATACTTATATACTTTTTTTGTAAATACATACTTATAATATATAGAAAAACACCCAGACACGGAACAAATATCTGTAGATCATGCAAACATTTGTCCCGCGGCGGGAATCGAACCCGCTACCACTTGCGTCTCAGCCGGCTATACGCCCACTGCGCCACGGAGGTCGTCATAAATGACTATTAAAAGCAATATTTCGCTTAAAATAGTATTTACACACAACATAATTCATTTATTCCTTACTAGCTGGTGCCTGCGACTTCGTACACGTTACACTACTAAATGTGTAGGTGCCACTTTTTTTAATTGTCTTTCAGTCTATTAAAATGAGTGAACCTAACGAAGAAAATAGAGCCTTTTGAAAATTTATTACAAAAAAGGGAACAATACGACAAAAGCCGCGAAAAATATGTAACTTATGGACTGTTTGCGGCACTGTGCTCGACCCTTTTTATTTTCCTACCCGCAACTATTAGCAGATCGCCAACAGGTTTCGTTGGTCGCTTTCAACGCTTGTACTAGGATCGAGCATCTTGCAGTAACTTCGAGTCAGTCCACGATTGACCCATATCGATTGTGGATGTGCTGTGCCAGCTCGAGTTTTAACCGATTTCGAAAACCGCATAATCTTCTCCCTAATCATAAAATCTAAACTATACAACAACTTTGTGTCGTATGCAAATTTGGCAATCCCGCGTCAAGCTCCTTACTGTGTCCGCGTCGTTACTGCGCCGCGTCTGCTTCTGTCGTCGACAGATATCGAAGGCCGCTACTGGATTATTCAAGAAGACAAGAACAGCTGAGACGAAGCGCTACCAGGCTCAGGATCTGTCCGAAAGGCCTATCAACGAACAAACCCTTGGACGGACGGCAACGTGTCCATATTGAGGTGATCGTAGCTTGTTAAGTGCAGCGTTCTAAGAAGACAAAGGTCAGTGTATATTCTTCTTCTATCTCTTGTACTAGTTACTTTCTTTGCCCGCAAGTGGAGTCGCGTTTAATGATATAACTTCAGTGCCGCGCCGAAACATGGACTATACGGTGTCAGTAAGTGGTTAGGAGTGCATAATACGGTGTCAGTAAATGGTTAGGAGTGCATAATACGGTGTCAGTAAGTGGTTAAGAGTGCACAATGCTTTGTATTGTTTTCTGTATTGTGGCTTGTAATAAGGTGTACAATAAATACTTTTCATTCATTCATTCACATCTTTGATACATTTCAGGTACCTACCAGCTCTTGACCTACACATCATATCACACAGAATAAAAACTGGTAGGAAAATAGATAGAATCTAAGAGGCTGATGAAAGAGAAAAGTGATCTAGTCTAATCATCATATCAACCATAGGATGTCCACTGCTGAAAACATAGGCCTACCCCATAGATTTCCAGAGCGACCGATTTTGTGCAGCCTGCAACCAACGGCTCCCAGCAACCTTTATCAGGTCATCTTTCCATCTAATGGAGGGTCGTCCTACGCTGCGTTTTCCAGTGTGTGGTTTCCTTGCTAGAACCTTTCCACCGAACGGCCGTCAGTTATTCGTGCTATGGGTCATATATGGCCCACTACCACTTCAGCTCACTAATCCTCTTGGTTAAGTCTAACCTAATTCTTTCTCTTTCTTATCTTTTTAAACGAATTAATCTTTTTAAAACTTTATAATATTTTGTATCTTTACAACCGTCGTTAAAAGTCGACCTATAAGCCTAAACGAAGGATTATCCCAATATCCGCCTCTACCATTTTCAGTCGCCTATTTTCAGAAGCCTTGAGACAACTCTAGGTACTTTACGAAGAGTCAGCGAAGTGTTAAGAAGGTTTAGTTGGTGGAAGGTCGAGACGGTAACTTTTTAAATTAACTAGGGATAGAAACTTTTACAGGTAAAGAATATAAGTTAAATAAGAATAACACCTTTTCACAGAATAACAAGTTTTAAGCAAAAAGCGAAACGGCTGGTAAAGTTAAAGCCTAGAATCGTTAGGTAGGTATAGCTACAAGAAAATGTTCGAAGAATCTCTAACTTTTAGAAAAATTTACTTCTGCATTTAAAGATTTAATTAAAGAAAGAAACCTGGTCTCAATTTGAAGGCCGCCCGATGGCCTCCGACAGGGCTTGTGGACATCTTAACGCAATCTGAGAAGCTCAATTAGAAATGCCACCACCCAACCTATAAATGAATTTATATAGCAATTTGAGTACAATGAATCGTTGATTGAAATCGTGCATGTCTAAAATGCGGTATTCATTGCGAAAAGCGCTCGTCCGTTCGTCGAGTCCTAGTTTTTCTTTGCCACTCTGTCGTATGTATTTTAAACTCGTCTCATCCTCATTTTCAGTATTGTTTTATTGTGTTCATACAAAGTGGATTAAAAAGTTACATGTCAGATCTTATTGACTAATCAAGAGTCCAGCACTTCATATGTACCCTGTAAGTAAAGGTGTCGCAATATTAAAACTAGGCAGGTTTTGTTTATAGTATTGCTATACTAAGTTTATATGCGAGACAAAATTGTGCTTGGCGGCCATTATTTATATTTTGTGATTCAATTATTCTTTCCATTTGGGTGCTACGAAGCAATAAAAAGTATGATATAAGAAAAAGTAGCTACGTACGTAGTCGAACAAAAACACCAGTGTGATAACAGGATATTATTTCAGATTATTTTCAAGGATAGGTACCTACAGTTAGCTATATTAGATTAGAAGTAGTTGAACCATAGCGACAGCGGCGCGCGGCAGCCGCACGCTGCGATCTCATCCTCGATATTACATTTACGGTCTCCTAAACCGTTTCAATCATTGGATGTCATATAATAGACGACCTACCTTCGCCTCTTTTCGTATATTTGACGATTCTTTGAGATATTGCGTCCGATTTTTCTTGAAAGGACACAAAAATACCAATGGGCGAAAGTATTTCATTTATTTTCATCGCGTTATTTAAGAATTCTGATGACATTCTCGGGTAGTCTGCGAAGTGAAAATGGTAGATTAAAAAGCTAATGTATCATCATCATCTACAGCCTAATATTACAAACTGCTTTGCATATATCCATACTGGCTAAGTTAAGCACTCGTCTAACCCACGATTTACGAACATTTCGTTCATGGAGTGTACCTAGATAGTCCGTATAATCACACCCTGTCTATTTCAAACATCTAACTTTAAACACCAAGATACCATACATGCAAACAACAGGTAATAGATATTCCGTGTAGTAAAGTGTAGAGCAAGTTTAAAACAGTGGTATAACAGCAATAAATTCACTTTTCACACACAATGTCAAATGATATGTCATGTAAACCTCACCGAAAGCAGGTGATTAAGTTGTACTGAATTTCTGAATGTTTTGAATTTTTGTGATTTGAATTTGGAACCTCATCTGTATTAAAATTTGAACCAAAGAGACCCACACAATAAGAACTTATTCGTAAATCGAACTAACCTTTGCACAGAATGCACCAACCTAGATTTGGTTTTATTGTCTCGCAGAAAGTGTGAAAAGTAGAGTATTCTCCTCGTGGATTAAACTGTCTGCATCTTGGGAGTACTTATATTCCTCTCTGCACTTAGGATTTTAACTCTAGAATCTTTTGTTACGTTCGGGAATTAATATAGCGCCTGTGACACAAGACACCGCTTTATCCCCTCGTTTAATAATCTAATATTAGAGCATTTGCTGCCAGGTTGCCGCCTACTGGGAATAAGCAGTCAACTATTTAATAGAGAAATCTTACAATTAATGTATCTACAATTAATGTATCTTACAATTAATGTATCTACATATCTTGATACTATGATACCACTTGATGATGAGTTGTGCCATGTCGGAGCCCGTTAAGTAGCCTATGAAATGGGGCAATCAATTTTGTAAGACTATTGAACAATGTCCAAAATACAATTTACAGGGTCAACAAAGCGCGAATGATGACACAATAAACTAATTAAAAAAACTGAGGCATTTACAACAATGAATCAAAGATTCTGTAAGCGCCTATGTAGTCTGTATAGCGGGCCGTATACTTACTTGTTGCCGCCTTAGTTGTTTGTTGTCTGTTAATAACGATTGCCATTTATCCTTATTTACCAACAAGCAAAAGAGGTTCATAAAAATAATAATAATTGTAAAAATGTTCAAAACCTATTGCAAGTAAACAGATAAGCTTATGAAAACATTGCCTTTTTAACTTTTGGACAATGGACTTACAAGTGCTCTGCTTAGTTTGGGGCTAGATAGCGCTGTGTGAAATGTCCAGCGAAAAAAAAGTATGTAAGCTAGATAACCATTATTGCGGTCTCCATCGCCATTTAGTTATCACAATTCGGGAACAGGTTAGCTACTACCTCATTCGTGCTAGCTATATCTTGGATACGCAAGTACCTATTTTATTGTGAATGCTGTGCATGCCTGTTATTGTAAATTCTGTGTATGCCTGTTATTGGCACACATTATGTTTCACAGCTTCATTCTTTGCGATTTAAAGGTTTTACATACTGTAGTTGCGTTCCCACGCACTAGCCTTACACGGTTTTCTGTTTCTTTTTTTTTTTTTTTTTTACTATGTGCCGGTACCTACTTTGTTACTGCGCCGGCCATTTTATTCATTCTGTGTTTCCGTGTCAAAGCCTTCGCACATCCAAAAAGTGAAAAGAACAAAAGTGAAGAAGTAAAAAGTGAAAGTTAATTAGGTGTGGTAAATGGAAGAGAGAAGATCAAAATGAAGAAATTAAACTAAGAATCAAGAAGCTGGAAGATAAATTAACAAAGCCAGCTCGTCGCCGCGTGTTGGTTTATTCTTCGTCAGACGAATCATTGTGTAAGTACCTACCCACATTATTTAAAAATGTGGAATATGGTTTAGAAAATACGGTTGAATGTGATGCGCACTTCTAAAAATTGAGTCGTTGCTGTCACTTTTATATTCTCCGTATAAAAAAGCGTTCTTGTGATGCGAGCTTCCATACCTGGGTCGTCTCTGTCACGATAATGAATGCATAATATCGATCAGTGATGCGAGTAACCAATGAAACCGGGGTTGTCTCTGTCACGATAGTTTCTGTTTACCAGAAACGCTAATCGATAAAATATGGTTTTCACGCTCAGATGCGTCGTGTAGCTACAGCTACGATCGTGCGAGCGGGCTGATACGCCTTTGCCAACTTCGTCATCGGTGGCTACCCACGAACCTCCGATCCGGAGTGTCCAGGAGGCTCCGCCGCAGCCAGCTACGTCGCAGAAGCTTAGTGAAGATGTTGAGTCAGACCAGACGATTTTAAATCCTCTCGGTGACGCTCCTAAGGCTAAGACATCACTTGTCAAAAACATTCACAAAGAAATAGCATCAAGATGGAGGAGTTTTTGTCTAAAGGCATATCGAAAGATTGAGATAAAATTTGCGAATATTATTTACTACCTACCTGCTAATTGTGACATTTTGCTCGTTCCTACCCTCAACCCGGAGGCAAAAGCCGCATTAACGGATTTTATCGTCAAAAGAAATCACAGCCTATTTCAAGAACAGCAACAAATCGGTACTGCATTAGCGGCACTTCTCGAGCGACGGAACTCATAATATCTAAGGAACCTCCAGAAAAGGTTCCTCTTAAGCGGTCTTCAAAAAACCGCTTACCGATGCCTGTTGCTTGTTATGTGATAGTCACTTTCAGGATTGTCAGCTGTTAAACGAGAGTTAAAAGATACGTTTATCAATACAAACAGATATCAGTTTTTGTTTGGAGAAAATCTAAGCGAACAGATAAAATCAGCTTAAAGCATACAGAAGTCTGGTGAGGGGTTAAACACAAATTAACACAATAACATCCGATGTTTGACAAAAATAAGTTTATTAAGAATACAATTATTCAGGCGCAAAAGAATAATTTAAACTTCAAGGTTCCCTATTGCAAGCCCCCACCAGTGAAGTACGAGCCGAGCAGGTCGCAGCCAGCAGCGCAGCGTTGGACGCGGATCCACCAGACGAACCAGTACCGAGACCGAGACCGCTCGCCGCCGCCACGCAGGAGTCCGTCATCGCGGAGAGGCCGCAAGTAGACTCTAAACATAAGGTACGATACGCCGGCCGTCTTTGGTTATTCACTAATAAGTGGTCAGAGATCACCAGTGATCCAACAAATATATTATGTCGTGGACGAGGGGTTATACGATACCGTTTACGTCTACTCCAATCCGTAATAAGGACCCAATCGTTCATGTTCGATCTCAAACAGATGACGCTGATTTTATTAAATCGATTGGTTTACTATTAAGAATCGGTGCGATCGCTAAATGTCAGCATGCGAAAGGAGAATTCCTATCTAGCATATTTTTTAGGTTCGAAACCTATGAGCGAAAAAATATATACTCATAATTTAAAATGTTTAAATAAATTTGTAAAAACAACCCATTCTAAAATGGAAGATTATCGCATCGCTTCCAAACGAATTACTAGAAACTTATGTAGCAGCGACAGATTTAAAGGACGCATATTTTTTAGTTCCTATACATAGAACCCAGCGAAAGTACCTACGTTTTGCATATGACGATCTGTATGAGGTCACTCGTCTCCCTTTTAGTCTATGTACGGCGCCTTATGTATTTATTAAAATTCTAAAACCTGTAGGTAATGAAGTATATTAAGGTCGCGTGCAATCATTACAATACAATACCTTGACGATATATTGTTTGTATCGAATTCGTACAAAACATGTGAATAGAATGTTAATTTTATACGAAATTTGTCGCAAGATTTAGGTTTCATATTAAATAATGATAAAAGCTGTTTGTCACCATCAAACTAATGCCGTTTCTTAGGATTTATATTTGACTCTAATAAAATGATTCTAACACTACCCGATTCCATGAAAAGCAAAATTAAAGATATGTTGGTTACCTTTTTGACATTGAAAAAATGTAAATTAAGAGTGTTTGCTCGTTTAATTGGTCTTTTAATATCAACTTGCCCAGCGTTACAGTATGCTTGAATATACACGAAATTACTTGAACGGCATAAATGATAGGTAATAATGACTATTGTAAAATTCAAGTTATGAACAAATTGTTCGCCTATCTTGTGATCTTGTGAATAAAGTGGTGGGTTGATAAAATAAATTCGGTTAATTGTCATTTCAGATTAAATCAATTTAAAATCGAAATCTTTTCAGACGCCTCTAATTCAGGTTAGGGCGCTTAATGTGCTAAACAAATGTCATATGGCTACTGGAAAGTCAATAAAAAGAGCTTGCACATTAATGAATTAGAATTAAAAGCTGCGTTTTTTCGCTTGAGGATAGATAATATTACTGCATTAATAGAATTTCGTGTATTAATAGAATGGGAAGTGTTCAATACTCACATTTAAATAACATTGCTAGAGATATTTGGCAATGGCGTAGAATTATCATATTTGCTTCGTACATCAACAATGGGAGTTGGGAGATTACGCATTTAGACAAATAAAACAAAAGTTAGGTTTTCCGGAGATTGATTTATTTGCTAGTCGTTCAAATTCTAAATGTGATGTTTACGTCACGTGGAAAAGGAATCCAGACGCATGGGCTGTAGATGCATTCACAATTTCCGGGGAAAATATGAAGTTTTATGCGTTTCCACCATTTTCTTTGATCCTAAAAATGTTACAAAATATACAAAATAGTATCTGACAAGGCAGAAGGTATTGTAGTCGTACCAAACTGGCCATCACAGCCTTGGTTTCCAATATGCACGAAACTTTTAAGTTCTCCACCTATATATTTTGGCCCTGATCCTAATCTACTGAAATCACCTTTCAGGACAGTCCACAACTGGCATCAGCCGCTAACGTTAGTTACCGCGAGACTCTACAATTCTTAGCTTCACAAACAGTAGAAATAATGCTCTCCTTTTTAGCCGAGAGCACTTATAAACAATATGATGTTTGCATAAAAGTATGGGTTATTTTCTATAAAACCATGACTATAATCATTTGATTACTAGTGTGCCTATTGTATTAGAATTTCTAACAGAAGTATTTGATAAGGGTGCTAAGTATAATACCCTAAACAGTTACAAATCTGCTTTATCGATTGTAATAGGAAGTGATGTTGTTAATGATTCTAGAATTAAGCGATTCATGAAAGGAGTTTTCAGATTCCTTCTGTACCAAAATATAACTTAACTGGGTATCCCTCTGTGGTATTAGATTGTTTAGCTCAATAATGGCTAAATGAAAATATTTCATTAGAAATGCTATCAGAAGACTCTCACTCTGTTAGCACTAGTGACAGCTCATCGCGTGCAGACTTTTGCGCTTATAAAATTGACTAATATTGTTTTTTGTTCAAACAAAGAGATTATAATTGAAATTGATGATATGATTAAAACTTCTGGTTCTAATTCAGTTCAGCCGATATTGAAACTGCCTTTTTTCAATGAACGACCAGAAATTTGTCCAGCAAATTGTCTAAAAACTTATTTATATTGAACTAGTTTGTTACGTTCTAATAACGATTCCCTATTTATCAGACCATACTCAAAAATTTCTGCTCAACGCCTAAGCCATTGGATAAAAGATACACTAAGCAGCAGTGGTATTGACGTAAGCATTTTTAGCGCGCACATTATCTAAAGCTAACAGATTGGGAGTCAGTCTTGACTTGATGTAATAAGAAAAACTGCGGGTTGGTCTCAAAATTCTGAAGTGTTCACAAAATTTTATAAAAAAGAAATACATGATGATTGTAATACATTTGCAAGAGCGATTCTGAATAATCAATAAATATAGTGCTTAATATCGCAGAAATTTATTTTATTACCTAAAGTTATTATCTAGGTCCTAGATGAACAGTTTTTTATTTAGATAATATTAGTGCTTTATTTACCTTCACATTTTTTATACAATCTCTGAACATCCTACAGTATGTAAAACCTTTAAATCGCAAAGAATGAAGCTGTGAAACATAATTAATGATCAAATGAACTTACCCTTACGTGAAGTTTGATCACAATTATGTGAACAGCTTCATTCGACGCGATTTACTCACACCCTCCCTTATATGAATGCTATGCTAGCTTACCCACACCCAAGAAAAATGTGAATGAATTAGAATAATATACTCTTAACAAAATGAATAAAATGGCCGGCGCAGTAACAAAGTAGGTACCGGCACATAGTAAAAAAAAAAAAAAAAAAGAAACAGAAAACCGTGTAAGGCTAGTGCGTGGGAACGCAACTACAGTATGTAAAACCTTTAAATCGCGTCGAATGAAGCTGTTCACATAATTGTGATCAAACTTCACGTAAGGGTAAGTTCATTTGATCATTAATTTTATAGGATTGTTTAAAAATTGCTTTGCTTACTATATTTACTATGTGTGCTGTTGGCCTTGCCTAAATAAATAAAATAAAGTACCTCGTCTGTTTCACTCCAGAGCGCGTTTCAGGGTTTTTGTGTAGACACGAATTGCCCCAAACCTTCCCCTAGACGTGTTCCTATTTCCATAAAAACACATGTGTTAACGTACATGTGTTTTTATACACGACTTAACAAGAGTGAAACTTACAGTTTTTGATATAGCTACTTTGTTATTTTACTTACTGTTATTTTAAGGCTCGAACCTAATTGCGGTGCCTTTACATGCACTTCCTAAGCTACATTATATCTCATCATCATGTCCTTTACATCTATAAAAGATGATTTAAAAAAGCGTCAAGTTGGATAGGATAGGCACTTTCTTTCATGGCTAACAAGGCCTATTTGACCACAATCGCACTTATTACAGGTAAATTATATCTAGTATGTATATTATATGTAGTACCTAGATACATTATATTTAGTAGTATCATGCAAATAAATGAAATATGATTATGATTACTGCCGTAACGTCGGGATAATAATTTAAACAGGTTCATACGCTATAAATACCCGTTTTAATCAGTAGTTATGTGCAGTGATCGAGAAAGATAGAAAAATACAAATGAAACATGGTAGGTAGCCTAGCTTTCCAACTTTCTGCGTAATTAAATAAGGCTTAAAACTTACAACTTAAAACTTAACAGGTGGGAAGCTAAGTCTAGAAAATCGTTGCCGCAATGGAGTTATCTCTCCATCTAAAACTATTTGTTTACCGACTTTGCAACTAACCAGGTGTGGCCGCCCACTAAATATAAACACTAACTTAATTGTTGCTAATAAGGTTTACAAGGAACATTCCTTGTAATTTGCTATTTTCTTTTTTTTTTAAACAGTTTATCGAATTATTATGTAGTTTACTTGTTAGTTTAGTTCGTAAATTATTTATAAATAGGACATTCATTTAACAATTATAATTTGTAGTACACCGCACTCCGTTATAACTTCATTAATTTCTTTCCATCCAAAGGTTGTATGAAAGAGATCGCTCTCAGCGATAAGATCGCCCAAGGTATTGCCTTTTTAATTTAATTTTAGTGTTATATTGTTTCTGTGTGGTAATTACAATAAAGAGTTATTTTAACTTAATTTTCTCACAGCTAGACGTGATTTAGGTAATTTGAATTATGAGACATACGCTTATATGTCACTTTCTTGAATCTAGACGGAACTTATACTAGAAACCGGATTTTTATATTCCATTTTTTTTTTCTTATGTCCTTGCCAGGTTTTTTGCATTGCAGAATCGCGATTCCGTGTTCTCCCATTAATGACGTGACTAATGGGAGAACACGGAATCGCGATTCTGCAATGCAAAAAACCTGGCAAGGACATAAGAAAAAAAAATAGTATATAAAAATATATAAAATATATATATATATATATTATCTGGTAGTCTTATCGAACTAGGTTAAGTGTCGTGGGCTCTTAGACTATAAGGATTAAGAATACTTAATAATTTTCTTTCCAATGTTGTTTAATAGAGACTGCCTGTTGTATTTTCGCAATTGTTAATTGTAAGTATATTTAATGCTTAATTTACAGCTTAATAATATAATATATAATTAAATTAATATAACATATTCGATTTTAAGCTGTAAATTAAGCATTAATTAAGCATTATAGTCGGTGACAGAGGACATGGCACAAATTTAAAATTAAACTTGATCCGGTTCAGTGAAACCTTTTAATTAAAAGTTGTAATTAACGAGTAATACGAGGTAATTTGAAAAGAATGTTTTTTTATTAAGAAATCAATAGTGCACAAGACAAATGTAGTATAAAATATTACTGACCCGAGTATTTTATCTCAAACCAATTGAAAATTTCAGCTTCAATACCGGAATGTAGGATCTCAGTCAAAGCGCAATTCAAAAGTTTTACTTCACATTTTTTGTTCACAGACCGCTGAGAATATTAAATACGGACGACTTTTGTAAAGCCTAGAAATTCAGTTTTATTCGTTACAGCTGCCGACCAGAAACAAAACGAAACGGAGCATGTAGTTATACATTTTTACAGATTTAACACAACTGAGGCCACTGACATTACAATTCAAATTATTTATACAGAGTGTTTGGTAATATACTGACGTGATTTTGACGATTGTGATTCAAGTGACGGTTTCTCAAAACATAAAAAAGATTTCTCAAAAAAAAAACTTACTAGTTATATTATCAAATTTGAAAGAAAATCGACTAAGTTTAGGTGATTAAATCGATATAAAACTTACTGCCTACTCTTGATTTGGCCGATTTGATATCTCTTTCGGAAATGGCTGCGGGTTTTGGGTTAGAAAGGGACAGCAAGAGATATCTCGAGAAGTCACCAATACAGTATCTGTGGTTAGATGGCAAGCATTATGCAATAGCACAACATTAGTTTAATAAAGTGTTTGTTTTTACATGCTAAAATGAATTTCACATTTCTATGGTAAACATTTCAGAATTTTTTTATTATGCTCATCAAAATAACCCCTTTAATTTTTGTGTGTATATTATCAAACACCCTATATAACCTTGTGGCATGTTGCAGAACCAGCTAATACTATCTTCGCAGGAGAGACCTGGCCAATACGTGCAGCAGAGTCAGACTAAGCCGTGGGTTTCCTTACGATATTTCCTTACCATTCCAAGCACGTATAATTGCACAACGAAGAAAAATCCACTAACCTAGGTTCGATCTTACATCCTCCGGATCTGAAGTCGGGTTACATCCCACTCTGCTATTATAATGTCAGAGTCCACTGTCAAGCTGGTCCAACAAAAAATGAACCTGCGTCACGATTTAAAAATGATCGCTACAGCAACATGCGTCATAAAGAGTCGTTTTCAAAACGAAGTGCTCCTATTCATCCAATTTTAGTGAAAAGTTTCGTAATATTTTACGGAGGGCACGCTAAATGAAAATTATCGTCAGGCACGGCTTTGAAAGCGGACACACTTTATTGCGAAAACGTCAAAGCATTGAAAACTCCGATCATGTTCAGTGCAGCGGATACCAGTTATAATATCAGTGGTAAATTTTGGAATATTAAAGCATTTTAAGCTCCAAAATCCTATGGAATTATGGATGGGGGTTGAAATAAAAATATCACCGCGCTACGAAGTGTAATTACATGAAACATGCAAACTTCTCGAAACGAGCGAACAGCTACTGAGGGAGATTTATTATATCGTGAAACATATCGAAAACCTCTTTAGCGGCTGTCTAAACTCAAATTAATTTATGTAGCAGCTCCAGAATAAACAGGGCTTCTTTTAAAATAATGAATTTTTAAATAATAATCAAATTAAATAGTACACTTCATTCACATAATGCATCGATTTTCAAAATGTTAGTTCAAAGGTTGCCGGGAAGAGATCGCTCTCAGCGATAAGGCCGCCCATGTATTGCCTTTTACTCTATTGTAATATTTGTATTGTTACCTGACTTCAAAAATATTAACCATGTAAATGCGATTTTCAACCCGTTATCAGTACAACCGTTTTATTTCAGGATTTAAGTAAAAAATAAACCAGAAATACTGAGAATCAGGTCAACGCGGTTTGAACAGCATCAACCCGGGAAGATCTGTTAAAGAACAGGTGTACAAAGAGAAACTTGCTAACGATGTCACTGGAAGAAATTGTGAGGACATTCAATGGATTTCATAATTTTAAGGAAGTTATAATACTTTTTCGTATTACAGAAATAGTTAAAGAACTTCGAGTTAAAGTTAAATTAATTAAAGCCCCTGAATATGATGTTTCTTAAGTGTCTTGTAGTCCAGAACTTCCTCAATTTATTTAATTATTAGAGACTAGCTGACCTGCCCGCGTCTTCGCACGCTAGGTTTGTCAATAAAAACATTACCCTCCCTCTGCGCAGTCGGGTAAAAAGTAGCCTATGTCCCAATCCCGATCACAATCTATCTATGTATATACCAACGGTACATAGGGAGTGCATCTAAGTAAATTTTAACCCCTTACTATGTCACCCCCCCCTTTAGGGATGATTTTGCAAAAAATTTGAAACACGTATTTCTTTATTTCTTACCAAAAGCTTAAATATGAATTTTCAGATCCTTAACTTACGGAATTATGGATATCCCATACAAACTTTCAACCCCTATTTCACCCGCTTCAAGATTATTTTTCGAGACAAAAGATAGCCTATGTCCTTCTCGAGGATATAATCTAACTCCTTGCCAAATTTCATTACGATCGGGTGCCCAATTCTGCTAATTTATAAGAAATAAACGGTTATAATTGTTGTTCTTGTTATCAGCTGCCAAATTGTGTTAGTAGAATACCAAAAAGTATCTATAGTGGCCATTTTGCGACGATACCATTGTCATAGTGAAGCGATTGGTTTAGTAGAATTGGGCCCCCGTTCAGCAGTTTAGTCGTGAATAGGTAACAAACAAACAAACTTACAAAGAAACTAACAGACAAACAGAGTTACTTTCTCATTTATAATATTAGTATGGAGGAAGAACAAATGTGGTGGTATGTACAGGGTGGAAAGTTGAGATGGTACACAAAAAACAGCTACCAGAATGTTTGTAGCTACAAGAAACGTTCTAAGAGATTAACCATCACTTATAACGAATTCTTTACTGCATCGATGCGATTGTAAAAAATCTGTACAGTAAGTGAGAAAAGAGGCCATTTAAATTGTCAATTGTGTAGCTAGTGTGCTATCATTTAAGTTGATAATGATAATTCATTTCTCGGTTAGGGTAGATAGGCACCTATTAGATGCACAAACCGCAATAAGTGCTCCCATTTCAACCCACTATAGTACCCACACGATAGAACCTGCTTTTTTCATGTGAGGAAATATAACGTTCATAGTTCATAGACAAGGTGATTGAACATCTAATGGTGTTCTGGTCAGAGAACACACGTCCTACTTCACCGTCCTTTCATTTAGAGTACCCACATGCTCGCTCAGGGTTACACTGGTTACACAAAGCGGGTAGTCGAACAATAGCGCTGTTTTCCAGAGGGTTACACCTCTAAAGTGCACCTTTCACGTCGAATGCACTACCCCCCACAGTACTACAAATTGAAACTAGAAATGTATGTCAGGAACAGGTGGCATTACAGATTATACTTTAATTCTGGTTTATCACGTATTATTAGGTTAAATTTCCAAAGTTTTAAAGATATTGTAACTTTGAAGGCAATATTAAACATTTACACGCCCCTCCATCGCGTGTACAAATATAATTACGGTAGAAATTTCAAAATAATGCTTATAAATATAGATGGTTTGGCTTGATGTCATTACACGTGTAAACTTTGCGCATTTACACGGAGATTTCGGAGACCAAACGTGAATCATCTGTCAAGTTACTGTCAAGTACATTCTTTAAGGAACATGAAGCAGTGAATCATCAGACATTAGAGGGTTTGTAAAATCTTATGAGAGAATGTGAAAATTAAAATAAATACGCTTTTAAAGTGAAACTTTTATTACATCGTCTCAAACTTTTTCGTCTGTGTGTTGCATATCGCGTGACGGTCGGCCACGGAGTAGGGATAAAGTGAAAGGCGCTCGTCAGAGCAGCCGAGGCCAATATGGCGGCGCCTATAGTTCGCATCAGCTGACCGTGTAATGTACAGACTATTACTCATTTTTTTCATTTTCATTTTTTTTCTAATCCTCTCTACTCTTGCAATTATTATCAATTGCGAACATTTTACGGTGTGTTGTGAAAATGTATGTAGGACGAATACTAAAAGTATTGAAAACCTCCCTCATCATCCCCTCCAGCGGAGCGGCAAAGCCGACCCACGGATTATAACCAATCTGTTTACAGCTTAGCTCGTTAGCGTATGCATAACCAATTCCAGGCTTTTGATAGTTAGTTCGTTACGGGTTAGCGATAGTTGATAGTGTTGGTTTACTAACATTTTAATGGGTAGTTTGAATATTACAGGCGTTTACATCGATGCGTAGTTGTTGGCTTAATGGCTGAACAGGCATAAAAAGTTTATTATCTAGGATAAGATTACGCTTGCGAATCTAAAATGAAAATTTATATTTGTCTTAGTCTAGTTGATAGGTTACTATCGGACAAACGGCTATGGCTACTTTAAGCCTCGATGACATGGGGCGAGTTTACTAGCTACAAGCCAGCGAGTTCTCTAGCAGCTTGTAAACTCGCCCTGCGTCATCGAGCTTTTTTACAATCTGCTTTTGACTATCCGATTGTAAAAAAGCTGCTTGAAAAATAGAAAGCCGGACTAATTTACTCGCCATTCGCTGGCGTGTTGGCCTGTAAGCTAGTAAACTAGCCGTGTGTCATCATCGCTTCTAGTGAATTAAATGCGATCATCTTTGCGTTTTGGCAGTTAAAGTTAAAATGTCAAGGGAAGTAGTTCACGCGGGAGTAGTTACGTGTTCGACTTCATTTTTCAGCTTAAAAAAATTAAACGATAAATACAGACAGCAGCCACACAGAACAACACGTGGTTCCAACTCATTAGCTAGTTCGCTGTTGAGCGAGTGGAAAGTTTTGTGTGTCATCGACACTCGATTACTCGCTAACTCGCTATCTTTTAAACTCGCCGACTAGCAGTAAACTAGCCCAGTGTCATCGAGGCTTTAGTAATGAAGAGTTAAGAAGATTTTTTTTATACTCACACAATATTGTACTTACTACTGTAATATAACACTATATTGTACCTTCTATGTTCTATCTTATAATTATATTCATATATTCAGTAAGTACCTACCAAATTGTACAAACCTGTTCTAAATGTATAAATGCCGTTCTATTTTATTTATATTAGAAAGAAAAAAAATATTATACTAGATAAATGGCACTGACTCCAGAGGTGGCTCATCGAAATAATATTCTGTTTATTTTATTCCCCCGATTCGTTTATATTTTGTCAGAAATTTGGCTCTACCATACCAGTGCTAACGATGGATGATTTAAAAACATGACGTTGCCAATTTGTAAACTTGACTACTCGCAACGCTATCTACAGCCGGGAGTACACTTGCGCACTGGGGACGAGCTGCCTCGTCCTGAGCGTGCCGCAGGCTGGGGCAAATTCAAGCATCCCGTCTTGAGCAACCTACACAAAAAACTAAGCAGCATACGAGTATATTGCGCACGGCTCACACTGAGGCACCGTTGAGCACGGACACGTTACTGACTCAGAATGGCTCGCCATGCGGCCATGCTTATTTGTTTCATGTCGCGGCACGCCTCGATCCGCGCTTCACTAGTTAAACCGACGACACGGCCGCTCAACGCGCGGTGGCATCCAATGGAGACCCGGTTTATGAATAACGCTGGAAGCTTGAACGACAGCCATGAAAATCGCTTATACATATCATACAAAACACTAGACGCATAATTTAAGCGACAAGTGAAAGTTTTAATTTAGAGGACAATAAGAGGACGGGGTATAAAACACATGTTCTGAAATTTCGTTTCATGGGGTTGTGAGCTCCCTCAGTATTCCAGAACCACACTAATCGACCTATTTCATATCCGGTACCACGCTGACCCAATTTCATGCCAATTTGATCTATCCCGGGCTCATATTTGAAGGAGCAATATCAGGAAACAATACAAGATACCGCATATTGAAAGCATCGCGGGATTTCATGTTGGTACCATACCCTTTCTATAAATTGTGAAGAAATAAGAAAATGCAGATTTTATCTCTGCATTATTCAATTTTTACCAAATAGTGACGCAGGGAGCCTTCCGCATTGGTGTTAGGACACATGGGTACATCATAGTCCTAACACCATTAGGATTAATCACGTCGCGACTATCAGAAAGTATACCACAACAGCCAGGCTAATAACAAATATTAAGTTTTACAAATCATGCAACAAACGATTGTAACTTATGGTACACCATGAGTTTGTCTGTATCATTTAAAGGTTGTCTGGAAGAGATCGCTTTGTTTAGCCATAAGACCGCGTTATGCTTACATTAATTTGTTTTTTGTTTTTAACTGTTGTTGTATCTAGCTTGTAAGGTATAATAAAGAATTTGCATTCATTTATAGCTCACTAGCTGCCGCCTGCGGCTTCGCACGCATTTCTATCCCACGGGGACTGATTTATTGGATGAAAAGTAGCCTATGTTCTATCCCTGGTTCATTGGTTTTAGCATTAAGGAGGAACAAACATCCATCCAAACTTTCGCATTTATAATATTCTTATAATATAATTAGTGGGATATCATTCAATTTCAAAAACAGCTTAATAAATAGCATCTTCGAAGGAGAATTCAAAACCGATTTCAAATATCCACTTCCACTTTACCTGAACATCAATACAATCCTCAATATTTGTCGTCACGTCGCCTGCAGGGGCCGAATGAGTCGATTTACATGCGATTCGGTATAGAAGTCGTCAATGCAAACCATCTGACTCCTGTTCATCGTTGTCTGTATTCCATTGACTTGATTTAAAAATTCCAAAACGTAGGTAATGCCTTATCCTCCTGCCTAACTTGCAAGGCAGAGCAATATTTGTACAGGATATAGGCGCATGGACGACAAGATTATTAGGGCGTTTCCTCGTGGCCTAACTAGGTAGCCTAACTAGTTGTCAATAATATTTGGGTGGGGGGAGGGGGGGATAGACCGATAGATTGTCAAGATATGTTCTATAATCAGTTTCTTTGACAATCACCTTTAAATTGTCAAAACTTTATTATTTGTAGATAGCACGAAATTACTTGTATTGTATTCTGCATTGTGTTTTTATCCCAAATAGATCTTCATTGGATACAATTGATACTAAAAAATTACTTATAAGCTCTCGAAGACAAATTAATTAATTAATTCAAATTTCTATTGTCTTCTCATATACGTTTTTTTAGTTAATTTAACACACAAAATTAATATATTTATATGCAATTCTCACCAAATGACTGATTCTGATTAATTAAGAAAAACTAGAAAAAAATGTGAACAATCGCAGAACAATAATTATTATTCAAAGAATTGTATACAGCATAATTACTATATGTACGGCCTTAACCAACAACTAACATAAAAAATAAGTAGATTTGCATGTTATGTTATCAGGCATGCACATTCAACGAACCAAATGCATTTATGCATGAAAATATGATCAATTTCCAACTAGGTCATATCAAAGCTCTTCTATAGCCAGACAGGTCATTGAAATCCTGAACTTCTGAACTTAGATTGGATTCTAAGATTTGTTGGATTAGTTAAACTTAAAGTTGAAGTTCTATTATAAGATTAACTTATAGACCGGGAGATGGTGACACAAAACGTCAGGTCATTTGTACCAGAATGGCTACTCGACGATGATAAGCTGTGCAAAAAATAGCCACGTACAAATGATTGAATTGTTTTATTTTTTATTTAATGTGTTCTCGTCGGTATGGCGGGCTGTAAGTCACACCGGAGAAGTATGGCATTACGCTACCGCCTACTTCTTTTTTTATTGACTATCGGAAAATACAAGAAGTTTTCTGGAACAAATCGTTCGACACTCGTAATTTATCCGACACGTTCGATTAACGCCCACGCGATTGTGCCGCCGGTACCAGCCCTATGACCATCATTTTCCTTTTTGTCATTACGTAATTTGACCCCTGAAGGGTCGCCGTACTGGTACAAATGACCTGACATTTTGTGTCAACATCTCCCGGTCTATTAGTGATGTTTTAGTTGGGAATAATTATGTAAACAAACACTTGAACTTTACGTAGCAAGTTTACAAGCCAAATCATGTGGTTGTGTAAACAAGTTTATCTTTTTTAAGAGTAGTAGAGTTCCTTGTGAAAGGGCTCGTCCGGGGAAGTACTACCACCATACATATTTCTGCCGCCAAGCAGCATTGCTGTGTTTCGGTTTGAAGGGAATGGTTGCCAGTGAAATTACAGACACATGAGGCTTTACATCTGTATGCCTCTGATTGGTGGCTCTGATGAGGGAGGCCAGTAGACAGTAGCCTTCCACAGCATTATGTCATACGGTATACTACTGTGGGGGAGTGCTGCAGATATGTATAAACACCGTTTTTGTGCTGCAGATGAGGGCTGATTGTGCAATTTATAATATGGGCCCTAGAGAACCATTACGCAATAAGTTTAAAGAAATAAATATTGCCTTCTCAATGCATCTATGAAAATCTGATGTATATTCACAAAAATATAATATATACATATATATATAAGAAAAATAGCGATAATCATAATTTTAATACTAGAAATAGAGATAAACTCGCTGTTGCCACTTGTAGACTCCATAAAGTTAGTAAATCGTTTAAAGGGCAAAGTGTACTCTTTTATAACAAACTCCCAAGGGATGTACAAAAATTGACCTTAACAAATTTAAAAACGAAATTAATCAAAATCTTTATAAAAAAGCCTACTATAAAATATCGGATTCTTTAAATGATAGAGAAGCTTGGGATTGAAATTGCTCCAACTCGTTCAAAATGTTACAATTTAGACGTAATTTATTTTCTATCAAGATATTCTAAAACGATCATTAAAAAAACAACCAGCCTTGTTTCTTGCCTTTCTTTCCTGGCTTGGTCGCGAAGGAATAGACAGTAAAATTGGCGTTTCAAAGTGATCCTTGTGATTTTAATGAATAAAAATATTTGACTTTGACTTTGAGACGTCCTTTATGGCAATGTTGATAATTACGAGCATGTATATTTTGTCATGTTAATGTGATTTTCCCATTATACTTGAATTCTCTTATAAAACATGTGTATCAACGAGGCTATGTGCTGATATGATTATAAAAAGTACAAATAATTCAAGGCACACAGAATTAGCTAAAGACAAAAATACCCAAGTCTACAGCAATTCCTTCAACTGGGTCACAAAGATTTAAAAGTTCAATACTTTATAATAAAAGAGATTGTGACAGATTTAAGACGACTCTCCACATGGCGTCTTAGCTGCGAGATTTAGTAGCGTGACCCGAGTCGCGTTACATATTTCATATGATTATGCTACGTCCTTGCGGGGAGCAGAGGGATCTGAGAGATGAGCCAATAAATTCCTGTGTCGGTGATAATTATTCGTAGATTAGATATACTAGCTTCTGTTTGCAGCATCACTTAAGACGGAAAACAGAAAATGTAGCCTATTGTGTCTTCAAATTTAGTGCACACTGAACACGTCTAGGCAAGCCTACAGTGCTTCTACAGGTGAGGTAGTGACTAAATGCTTGATTATTATGATATAAACAATATTCTGTAACACATACAAAAAACCTAATTAACGTTCAACTTATAATAATGAAAGAAAACTCTACATAGAGGTATAATGCAACACCCAACAACATCCTTTCTTGAAAAAACATATCCAAGATTGTATTTTTTGCCTTATATGCAGTTATAAATCAAAACATAAAAATAACGATATAGTCTAGTTTATTTAAATTAATTTAGTCTGTGTGAGGATAGGAAAGCAAGGAGTGGTCTTGGAAGATCTGGGTGCAGACGTTGCTCAAGGATAGTCTTGTAACAGGAAGTTTCTGTAAAAGGAAAATAAGGATTAAGGACCTGAAATATTAAAGGGTCCAAGATATATTATAAGTCAGCAAACAAGACGTCCATTGGCTACGGGTAGCCAATGGACGTATGTAACACCAACTTTAAGTATTGGTTTGGCTTGATTGGATGAGCCATAGTTAATACATTTATTGCTTTCATATGTTTACATAAGTTGATACAAAGTAGATAGTTTTACATTTTGAACCCTAACATGGTGTTGCTATCAGCAGGTTGACAGACCATGTTTTCGTATCCTAAATATCATTGTAAAGGCAACTAATGAGGCGGCAGAGGTTGGCAACCACTGGTGCAAATTTATTTAATTTTGTATACTTAATGAGTCATTGACACGAAAAGGAGGATAACTTAGAAGACCAAATAACTTGTGCCAGAAATTAGATAAGGCGCATTCATGGCCTAGATTTCGTATCCAAAATACAAATGCCAAGTAGGGCACGACCTATATGGCAATGCATGCTTTATGTTGTCGAACAATTTGTTGCAATAATAATATAGTATTAAATTATTAATATTATTTTATTTTACTTAAAAACTTTCGTGATTGATTTCAATCATTATTATAAATACGGGATTTATGATGTACCGTCTTATCGGTGTTTCGACCGACAATGTTTCGGTTCAATTCGTGAACCTTCCTTATTTATTTATTATTACTTTTACATATTAATAATAATTTTATTTCAGTAATCCTTTAAATAAAATATATAGAATCGACATTTGAAAACATGTCTTACCGAAATGAAAACTAAACATGCTTACAAATGAATGAATGCCATGAATGAAATGAAGGAATGGTTGCCGGTGAAATTACAGGCACATGAGGCTTTACACCTGTATACCTCAAGTTGATGGACGAAGGGAACTGCATCGTAGGGCATATTTCTAAGGAGCGTGACCTACGAGGCAAACTTTGTTATAGGCGATGGTTACCACTTACTTAACATCAGGTGGGCCATAGGCTTGTTCCATTTCCAATCGTATAAAAAAAAAACACAAATCTAAATTGCACAAATAAATATCTCGTATCTATATCTTGAAATTTCTGCCATGTCAACAATAATCTAAATAAAACTATTTGTCTTGAACCACGCAGAGGTTCTGTGGTATTACTTTGAATTCTCATTCCAGCAAAAGCCACGCTTCAAAAGGATGGCATTACGTTGAGTATACAAAAATCCTCTACAGGATAATCCAGTCAGCATAAAAAATAAATTAGACCGGTATACCGGTATTAGATCGTACTCTGCGGCAGAAACCACATTGATCTAACTTCTGAATATTTACGCAAATACCAACTTGTATTAACTGTGGCTCTCTTGAGTAATCCGAAGAAAATGTTTGCATAAATTTGTAAAAAGTTGGGTTTCGGAATATAGTTATAGTTTACCTTGAACGTGCATATTTGTAGGACTCATAGCGGTGTGGATAAATACCTGAAACAAAAAGCATAAGTTAGAATATTTTGATAAATTTCTTGCATGAATTAAATTCTTAAAGCATTTGGCCTTGATTTTAGATTAGTAAATTATAATGTGAAATATTCCAACCCAATTTTGTAACCACAAATATTTCCATAATTGTCAATGGTTGGACAAAAGCGGCGCTGATTTCCGTATAAATCAATCTGCATTCAGTATAAAGATAGTGGTCCTGAATCAACTAAGAGTTATTGCGCATTCAAATTTTTCAATCAGAGATCTGTTCGTGTTTGGAGCGCGCTTTGAAACGCCACCAATCAATGGATGGCCATTCACCTGCGGCAGTTCCTACAGCTGCAACACTTGCGGCTTGTGCCTACAGAATTAGAGCGCAAATATCGACATACTGGAGAGGAAAGATTGGAAATGTCGGTTTGGTGCAGTATTTTGAAAATTTTTACGATCTGATATCTGATCTGAATATTAATACTTGCAGCAACCCGTACAGATTAATTATTATTAATTCATTTAATTTAGATTTAAAATCTATACAAAATTATTAAAAGCTACACACAATATTCATAATTAAAAAATGTAAATCAAAAGCATAGAATAATTATATAAAAATGAATAATACAGATAATTGAATAATAATAATAGAATGTCAATAGTTAATTAAACTGAAACAATTATAAATAATATACTTAAGAGAAAATCTGGGCTTCGTTTTGCCCATACAAACGTAGTCCCCTGTTTCCTCTCTGGATAGTCATACTAGAGCAAATATTTTTTTACCACACAATCTACAAATACCACGGTCATGTCCCTACGTTTAGTTTTTCTCCATAAATTAATTATTATAAGAACTAGGAACCTTCTAAAGTCACAGAAATTGCTAATTTTTACTGCCCCTTTTCAGACATCCAGCAAACAAATTTGACGAATATAAATAAAACGAAACGTACAAACATACCCAATGCCCTTTTTATTACATATTAAAAAAAAAATTAAAATCGGTCCAGTTTTGCAGGAGGAAACAGGGACTACGGAACAGTGATTTCGTCTATTTTAAATAGGTATAATCAGTCCGACCTGCAGTTGTCTCTATCGCACGCACATAGGGCATATAGGGCACAGCGCGACAGCAATAGATTTGTTAAATACCTATTTACCAATGTCTTGCTTCCCGGATTTCCTCTTAATTATTAATTACTAGCTGACCAATCCGCAGCTTCGCACGCGTAGTTTTTCAATAAAAATATTACCCTTCTTCTGCGCAGTTGGGTAAAAAGTAGCCTATGTTTCGCAGGGAATGATGACTTTCAGGAAACTTTGAGATTTTTTTTTATTGAGCCAAGTTTAGACAATCTTGTTTCGGTCTAGACATCTCTATAATTAAAAAAAAATATGTTTTCTTAGTTAAAAAGGTCGTAAAAACGGATTTCCGTCCGGTCGAATTGCCTATTGTGTCTACTATAAAGCCTAAAGTAACAATAACATTAAATTATTATTACTATTATTTTTAACCTATACTTTCCCACTGCTGGGCAAAGGTCTCCCCCATGTTCCTCCACATCTCACGATCACTCGCCACGTCCCACCAGCCATCTTGGAATGCATCGAGGTCGCCACGCCAACGCTTCCTCGGCCTGCTCCGGCTTCGATGCCGATCTGCAGGCACCCATTGTGTGACGACTGTTGCCCATTTGTCTGTGACCATACCACTGACGTGATTTAAATTATAACTTTGTAAATTTGTGAGTCGATAATCGGTCGCTCCGGAAATCTATGTGGGAGGTTAATGTTTAGCTGTATATGTCCTATAGCTTATAATGATAAATCGGATAAAATTAAATCAAAGTTTTCTTGATAATAATGATAATAATAATGATAAATCTTTATTTCAGGCAACAATGGAAAATTACATCATGTTAAAACTTAATTCTACGGCCCATATTAATATATAAAGGGTCTTTCAACAAGGACGGGTCGATGTTAAAATTGAATAAAACAAGATGTGTGTGAGATATTAACGAAATTTATTTTTTATTTAAAAGGCCTATTTATTCCATTATGGATGGAATATGACATCGTTCAAATGTCCGCCGCGGCTTCGTATGGTGGCGCGAATCCGAGAGGTCCAAGTTTTAATGACTCTGCTGCATAGATCCGGCTGAATCCGAGCGATGGCCTGCGTTATGTTGGCTTTCAGGGCAACAGTCGAATGTGGTTTATAGGCATAGACCTGCGACTTCAGAAAACCCCACAGAAAAAGTCTAGCGGAGTCAAATCACACGATCTTGGTGGCCGATTCACGTCACCTCTGCGAGAGATAACTCTACCCTCAAACCGTTCATGCAGAATGTCGATTGTGTCGTTCGCTGTGTGGCAAGTAGCGCCATCTTGCTGGAACCACATGTCGTTCACGTCCATATTGTTCAATTCAAGCCAAAAGAAATTGTTTATCATTGATCTGTAGCGCTCGCCGTTGACGGTGATGGCCTCACCAACGTTGTTTTCGAAGAAGTACGGACCAATGACGCCGCCACACCAAAATCCGCACCAAACAGTAACTTTTTGTGGATGCATTGCCACCTGGTGAACCTCATGTGGGTTGTGGTCTTCCCATATACGGCAATTTTGCTTATTAACAAAACCATTCATCCAAAAATGTGCCTCGTCGCTAAAGATTATTTTTCGGCCAAAATCGGGGTCCTCTTCCAAGCGTTCCGATGCCCATTCAGCGAACACACGGCGTTGTCTATGGTCATTAACTTTGAGCTCTTGGGTCAGTTGGATCTTGTACGGATGCAGACCCAAGTCCCGACGCAAAATTCTCCAAGTTGAGGTCTGCGAAAGGCCGAGTTCTTGAGCACGGCGAGAAATCGACTGCCTCGGAGTCTCCTGAACACTCTCACGTACAGCGGCGATGTTCTCGGCCGATCTGGCGTTCCTTTGACGTAAAGGTGTTGGTTGGTTGTTTACCGAACCGGTCGTCTTAAATTTAGTCACCAATCGTTGGAGAGTGGACATTGAAGGGCCACCGCGTCTGCTGTAAAATGGGCGCAATGCGCGCAACGTTTGCACTAACGAACACTCATTTTGATAATAAAGTTTTATCATTTGCACATGCTGCTCAACCGTGTAACTTGCCATGGTGATTTGGCATCAGTGACTGAATAAGAAAAAACAGATTTGACCAGATGCCGCCAAAACAAAATGGCCGCCACAGATTATTAACATCGACCCGCTCTATTTGAAAGACCCTTTACAAGGGGAGTTCAATCATTCAATCATCATTCAATCTCGGTATAGGCATGAAATAATAAGCAGAAAATTCTGAATAAAATTTATTTTTCAATGTAGTCCCGTAGGATCTGAACACACTTATTTGTCCTGGAAAATAACTTTTCAATTCCCCCCAAAAAATATTATTCTTCCTGGTCTGAAAAATGATCGTTTTTAACTCTTCATCGTCGGAAAAATGCTTGCCTCGAAGTTCTTTTTTGAGATTTGGGAACAGAAAGTAATCACTAGGGGCTAGGTCCGGGCTGTAGGGTGGATGATTGATTTCTTCAAATCCGCAATCCTGCACAGCAGCATTGGCAATGCGCGCCTTGTGAACAGGCGCGTTGTCGATTTGTCTATAATACCCCATTTACTAAGACCCCCCCCCCCCCCATTGTATTAATCTATTTGTAAAAATTATGTTCTGTATTTTATTTTGGTGTTCAATGGAGTTGTCTTACAATATATTATAGGTTTATAACAGTGCTGAGTAAATGGATAAGGATGCCAGAGCATTCGTCTTCAAGTCTTGCAAATACGGACCCAACATAAACAGTACAACAAACATAGTGTTCTGTATCGAGGGCGCACGAGCGCTCGGCTTTCAGCGGCTGTGTTGTCTTTAGCTTCCTTGAGATGACTTTGATCTATCGCTACTGGATTACTCTTAAATTGTGCGCTCCATTACTTCATTTAGTTAAATAAGACTCCTTGTAATTTAAATCAGAAACATTAACATCCCTAATCACAGTAATATTATAAATGCGAAAGTTTGTATGTTTGTTTGTTACTCAATCACGACAGGCTGAACCAATTTCAATGAAATTTGGTATGTCGATAGATTATGACCTGCATTGACACATAGGCTACTTTTCCCCTTTTTTCGGTAAATGGCGGATTCTGGAAACGGCAGATTCTGGCAATGGCGGATTCTAAAAACGGCAGATGTTATACAGTCAGCTATAAAATAGGTCGGAAATGGTAGGTACCAAGTATGCGATTTATTAACCTCCTTTCAGCCACTTGCTGCAATGGCCAAACCTTTCGGACAACTAATGCTATTGAAGGCTGGCATCGCCGAATTAACGGTTTGATACCTAAAAAGCCAACTCTCTATTTTTTTATTCAGTTACTAAAATAGGAAGCACATACTCAAGATGTAAAACTGATGAAAAATGACATTTTCGCGAAAGGAAAAAAACGTAGGCGAATAGAACTAGTAAAAGATCAGAAGATTGAAAAAATTATACAAATTACATTACAAAGCGTAATTTCAACAATAGAGTGTTTAAAAAGATTATGTCGTGTAATCAAAGTAAATAATTAAGTTATGTTTTGTAGAATACGCGCAAAAATAAAAGTTATGTTTGTCTTGTTAAAAACTAAAAGTTTGTTGTAAGTAGGTAAGTAGTTATTTTAATGTATTTATTAAATTCAAAATTAACTATCAAGAACGGAATTAAACTTATTACTGAACTGTTACATCTGCCGTTTTAAGAATCCGCCATTGCCAGAATCTGCCAATACCAGAATCCGCCATTCACCGAAAAAAGAACTTTTCATTGACAAAACATGCGTGCGAAGCCGCGGGCGGAAGCTAGTCTCTAATATTTAAATCTTGTACTGCATGCAATAAATGCAATCCAGGGATTGCATTAGTTATCAATCCGAGTGTTCTTTAAATAGTTACACCTAGAAAGCCTACTAATAATGCTAGTTTATTAAATTAGATAATTCCTTTATGCACACTTTAAATAAAAACATATAATAGAAAATATACTTTTAAATCATAGGTACAATGGGCGGCCTTTTCGCTAAAAGCGATCTCTTCCAGGCAACCGATGGGCACGATTAGGTTAGGTATTCTAGACTTTGAAAAACCGGTGTAATACCAATAGTGAAAGAATACGCTAGACAACTCTTAGCTGTTTCATACATTTGAAAAAATACTTCTTAGAAGATCATTTAATTTTTAATGTCCACTCGGTAAAAACTTATAGCAGTTTAACTTAAAACAAACTTTTCTTTAATATTTTTGGGGGCGTTATGGCAGCCATAAAATTACCCAGAGTAACGTATAAATTACTATAATAAGGTCATCTTTTTTATCTCTCAAAAAGTATGTCAAAAATAGATAGAGAAAAATTCAAAATTGGATAAAACCTTAGTCTTAGATCGTTAATGGGTCCTGGTGGGTGACACAATCCTTGAAGCCTTGAATCTATACCCAGTAGGGGCTGTAGTCAGGCGTTTGATACTTTGTTCTTCATTGTACACAAACTATTACAGATAAAATCAGCTTAAAACAAATGGGCATGTACAAAGGCGAGCGATTTTGTTGGTGATGATGATGACTTAAAATCTGACCTAAATTCCCAAATAAATAGATCTCTGAGTTATCTCGAGCATAAATGTAGCCTAGGATTAAAGTGAAGGCAGGATAGAAGATCAATGGAAAATTGTCGCTAGTAGGCTGAATGACGTCGGTTGAAAATAAGGGTGACTTTCCACCAGAGATGTGTGAGGCAATTAGGCGGTGAGTGGAGCTAAGCTGCAAAACTATGTGTCTGAGGTTGTCTGGAAGAGATCGCTTTTAGCGATAAGACCGCCACTTGTATTTCTGGGTGTATTGTTTGTTTTTTTATTTTAAGTTAATTTACAATAAAGCGTTTTCTATTCTATTCTATTTCCACCAAAGCTAAGCTAAGCGGTATAGCGATGAAGATGCGCTTTGCGCGAGGTAGCTGTGCGAGGAAAATGCGCGACGCGATCTCTAGGCCAAGCTATGGACGTGTATCAAACCCACCAACAGGATAGCTTGATTTTCATTGCTTAGCTTAGTTTTGGTGAAAGGGGGTTAAAAGAAGCTAAGTTTGTTTACATACTCGTTGAAGCGAGGGTTACTGGCTAAGGATACAAGCTATGGATACGAGCTACGGATTCCGTCGCGCATTTTCCTCGCGTAAAGCGTGTCTTCACCACACCACTTAGCTTAGCTTTAGTGAAAAGACACATAGTTTTGTTTTGGACTGAGCGCTTCCGAGCTTCGGTTTTTTAAAATGTAGACTCTTTTTGCGATAGCATTATCCCTACTAACCTTCGTGGATTTAAGGGCTATTTCTATATATTACTGTTAAATTTTTTAAATGATAAATACATTATAAAAAAATAGTTTAAAAAAATACTTAGCTAATTCACACATCACAGTGGAAGAGCACCCTAATATTAGGATTAGGATTATCGCGACAGGAATTACACCAAGCTACGGCAATATCTATATTAAAAAGATAAAGTTTTAGTTTCTTGGATGGAAGAGATAGTTTAGTTTTAAACGTAGTAAGTATATGTTTGTTTGTCCGAGGTTAACTTTCGAAGCGTTGATCCGATCATTGTGAAATTTACTAAATAGGTAGGTAGCGATGGCACAATTTTGGTGTGATGAAATGAGATAAAATGTGGGGGGGGGGGGGGGGGGGGGGCTTGACGTATTGGGAGATTTAAGAGAAGTAAAACAAAAATGGAACTATCCGGTCCAATGGAACGTCTAATGAAAAGTCTTTATCAGTACATTTCGACCACCATGGTTCACCAGTGACCGCACAGTGCTAAAATTCGGTATGCGTGTAGCTTATAATATGTAATTTTAATGAAATTGTTGGTCAAGTTAGTTAGTTGTGCATTTCATGGCACCATTTTGATAGTTAAAGATTATAAATATTTTTTTGTTTTTTAGGGAGACTCGCAAGATATCAGTTCGGGGCGAACCACTAGTTTCATTATATATGCACTCACAAAGTTATTTAGCGAGTGTGGCATTTGATACTTGAAAGACAATGCTAAAAAGGCATGAAATCCTTGACCTAAGGTTGTTCACAGACTTGACGATGTCACCAGTCAATATCAAAGACGATGCCCCTTTCGTTTGTCAGAACAATACGATCGATATTATTCTGCTTTTTTCATAAGCCTATAGACCCACCTGATGTTAAGTTGTAACCATCGTCTATAACAAAGTATTGCCTCGTATGTCACGCACCTTATAAATGTGCCCTACGACGCACTGTCCTACGACCTGGTCGTCCTGGTGTAAAGCCTTCACGTACCTATAATATTAGCGGCACCCATACTCTTCAAACCAGAATACAGTAATAAGTACATTACTGCTTGGCGGCAGAAATAGATAACGTGCAAAAACTTTATTCCTCTTCGGGCTGTAGTCGGGTATTGTCAATACGTTATTACTCGACTACAACAGTCCATCGTGATGGATTGTAATTGAATACTGTTTGCGAGGCTTTTACTCTAATATTGATTTAAAGTGTGCTGGGAAAACTAGTGGTTTTGTATTTGTATTAAAGACAATGAGTCTAATGCCTTTTAAGACACCGGAGGCTGTATTACCTAAGCAAAATTGCTGTCGCTTTGCTATCGCTACTCAGGCCATCCCTTTCACATGTACAGTACGTACCTCACGTGTGAAAGGGATGGCCTGACTAGCGATAGCGAAGCAACAGCAATTTGGCTTAGGTAATAAGGGGGCGGATGTTTTATAAAATCAACAGGACTACTTGTACACACAATTCAATGTATTATCAAGTTACTGGTTCATTTCTTGTAACGCATCGTTAGGTCAGTGACAAGTTTACCTATTACTATAACATTACAAAAACCCTCTCCAACCATAGGTTGTCTGGTAAAAATCGCTTCCAAGCGATAAAACCACCCATTGTAGTTTCTGCTAGTTACATTTATTTTTTTAAGGTGCTCTAAGTAAGTCTTTGAGTAATTGATTCTTGCATTGAATTTAAATACGAGCCTGACCTGCATAAACTGCCTGACGCAGTCAGCTCCATGGTCGCGGAGGAAGCTCCTCAGGGTTCTCACTCCTCGCAGCGATAGCCGGTACCCCGTGCCATTGGCGCCGGAGAAGAACACCCCAGGACTCTGACCTTCCACCATCCTCTCACGAGTTCACATTATGTACTCAACTTCACACAACTGAGCGAAGCACTTCTGTGCTTCGGCGGATATAAGCTAGCGGCCAACCCTGATGTCATTCGAAAGTCTCTAAAATGGTATAACGACCTGCTTAATACTAAACCCTCAATTAAAAGTCACCAACGGTGACCAAATCAAACTTCACATCCCCGCGAAATTATGCTTAACCTAGCTCATCTGTTAAGAACAACCAGATATATTTACTAAACGATTCTTCCCATTATAGATGCATCTAGTTGAATGCCTAAAAAACAGTTTTAAAAGTGAATTTTTGGTTTTAAAAACTTTTGGCTACGTTTAACCGAGCGAAGCAACCAAACAATACTGTTACGAAACGGAATATTCCGCAAAAATTTCGTAAACATCGTCGAAAAAAAGCTTCGTGTTTTATTTTTTTAATTAAGCGCACTAGTTCCCGAGAAAATTGCATTTCAAACGGCGAGAAAGTATAGCAAAACTATTGTAGCTTTAAATCACTTTTAATTAAAAAACAACTTGAACCAATCCACTGGGTTTAATACTCGTAAACTGTTTTAAACTAAGTTATTTGTTTTTTATTTAAATATGTTTTAAATTACTTTTTAAGGGTTCCGTAGTCGAACTTGGAACCCTATGTATATTTAATTAGTTCACCTGCAAGAAACAGTTCTTATTTTTTACTAAAGATAAATGTAAACAAAGTTGAAACGATCTCTACGGCGTAGAGGCAACGCGCTACGCGGCCGAGTCGCGCGTAGCCACTGCTACGCCGGGAGCTACGGTCGTAGACTGGCCGTAGCACTGCGACGAAGGTCGGAATGGTGACGTAACTAGGAATTATAAAAAGGACAAAATAAAATAAAAAGGATTTTTGCCAATAGAACCCAATTTGGCATTTTAGGATAATGCTTATACAGATAATATGAATGTTGTTAGTTTCGAAAGGAAATTCTTCGGATTTTTTCCCTCGCGATTATAATATGAGGGCTGATAAAAATATATCAATCTTGAGATAAAAAGACGAGGAAAGTAGCTATGTGCTATTCTAAACTTTGGCATGGTGTTTTTTCTCGGCCAATATTTCATTATGTATAATCAGTAATCTTTCATTCCAAGGATGGTCTGGAAGAAATCCCAGCTAAAAAACTACTTATTATGCTTATATTGATAATTTTTATATATAAACTTTAAAGTACAATAACTATTGTGCTTTTATTATTGGTCATTGTAGTTTTAAATAAACATAAATTTATTTTTCTAAAAGCACTATGACACGCTCATAACTACATGGCATGCTACCATTAAAAATCATGTAAATAGAACCTAAATGGTTCTATGAAATCCGAATGCCTACTTGTATATTTCAAAAAGTTTTTTCTACTGTACAGAGATCAAAGACCGCAACAAACTTTCCGTCAAGCTGAAACCGGCTGGAAACTAATAAAGTTGAACCTTATAAAGTAAAACACAAAGCTCAAAACTGCTGGAACTGTTGACGATGGAATTTCGACATCAGAATGTAAAGCGGTTCTGAGACGATCAATAGCAGTAATTGTCAATACTACGTCATTGTCAACAAATTTTGTTCTGATTAAGTAAATGTCTGTATGTGTTTGTCCATTGTATGTAGTTTCTGTGTATTTGTTACTCGTGTCAAAATAAATGTTTCTATCATTCTATCTATCAATTACGTGATGGCAAATTGTAAACAATATAATTGATTGTCAATAATAGACGTCATTACTACATACATGCAAAGCAAAATCTCTGTACTGACACATCTTTTTGCTACATTCATTTTAACTAGTATATTCTTCAAACACGATCTTCCGTAAAAGGTACTCTGAACATAGCTTGATGTAGAAATTATTAACTTCAAAATGATTCCTACTTGGTCAAAACGACGCCATTAAAAGCTACGATCATTCACGCGTTATAGAACAAACGTAGTGGGCATCCCATTCCCAACAACTTTTTAGTTGCTTTTAAAAAGCTTGTTAGTTGCTTTTTAGTATTTAAGGGATGTAAGGCTAACAACTGAGGGATCGATTGAAACTACATAAATTACGCTTCAATCTAAATCGTCAATCGCATATCACATTGACAATAGCAATTGATCGTCTCTTACCAGCTTTAAATACAAAGCTTAAAAGTTAGAAGTATGTAGTTTGGAAGTTCGGTATCAGAATGTAAGACGCAATGTTGCGGGAGTAACACGACTGAACTCTGCAGATAACATGTTTAGTCGAGACCTCTTCTATTTGGAAGGTCGAGATCGTTTACCTAATCCAAATATATAAATTAGTCCCTAAATCGAAAGCATTATAATCGAAATTTAGATATCTCAATATAACCACAGCGTGGTGTACTGTATAAGTTCAGCTTAAAGGTGTATCAAGTTATTTATCTATGAGGTTTTGTTTTACTACGTACTTATAAAATACGACTGTTAGTGCATATTTTCACGACCTCCAATTAGCTTTAATTGATGAATAGAAATCATTCTCACTTTATCTGTTTTCATGTGAAAACAAGACGTATAATATTATTTTATCCGTTGGATAGCGTTACTCAGAAATGGTGAAATAGGCACTTACCTCGGCTTGCACAACGATCCCTAAACTTATTTAGCAAACTAAGCATGTTAAAATTTGACGTATTTGTATGAATTGACAACTGTTTATTATAAGCCTCATACCTAAAAAAAAAAAAAATGAAAATGAAAACATTTATTTGACACATTTTTTTTTTTTTACCTCATATTTAGCCACTAAATACGTTTAGTCATCGTGGCGCAACTCGTCCTTAGTGTTACAGAAGAGTGTTATTTCTTAATAAAAGCATTCAATTTCCTTAAAGAAAGCTTCCAAGTCCTTTGTTTATTATTTTAAAAGTTATTGAATGTAACAATTTATTATTATTATTTCATTTTATACAATCCACTCCATCCAAAGTTTGACTGGAAGAAATAAATAAATATTGCTGGACATTTCATACAGCGCTATCTAGCTCCAAACTAAGCAGAGCTTGTACTATGGGAACCAGACAGCTGATAGAATACTTATATACTTTTTTTTGTAAATACGTACTTATGATATATAGAGAAACATCCAGACCCGGAACAAATATCTGTATAACATGCAAACATTGCTTCCGCGGTGGGAATCGAACCCGCTACCTCCTGCGTCTCAGCCGGCTATTCGCTCATTGCGCCACGGAGGTCGTCATGAGAAATCACTTCTAAGCGATAAGACCGCCCATTGTACTTGTTGCTTTGTGAATTTTTATTTTTATGTTTATTTATTTTGTTAATATCAATTATTAATAATTTCTTTTTTTCTTTTTAATATTGAATTTAAATGTTGTGTACAATAATAAGTTTTCATTCATTCATTTATTAATTTTTTATTATTTTCAATAATTTATTGCACAAAAAATACAAATTACATGTACAAAAGGTGGGCTTAATGCTAATAGCATTTTCTACCTGACAACCTCAGAGGTAACAAAAAAGGTTGGCGTGCTAACTTAAAACAATATAAACATAATGATACTTAAAAACAAAAGAAACACAAATTACAATAAACTCCGATGACAGTAACAATAAATACATAAACCTGCTTTATATAATAATAATAATACATAGAATATATATATATTGTTATATTTATATGTTATAGATAGATAGATAGATAGATAGATAATTTCTTTATTGCACACCATTTAAATACAATCATTTATAAGAAAATACACTCTTAAACAATAGGTACAATGGGCGGCCTTATCGCTAATAGCGATCTCTTCCAGGCAACCTTTGGATGGACCTTTGGATGTTATATTTTGTTATATATATATAAATTATAAAAAAACAAAATATACTTAAGTATTACATAAAGTCATAAAGTACACATACTACGTTTCCATATATTTTAACAGCTAGTAGAGGATTGCAAGAAATGACTGTAGACCAGTCGTCTGAAGACCGGTTTACTAGGCGCCTTTTTAATATGAGTAGGGAGACAGCTACCACCTCAAAAGAGTTGCCTCGGAAGGACGTTGAGTGTTTCGGGGTAGCAAGAAGGAGAGAATCAGTGGATCTGAGGTTTCTGTCGTGGGTGTCAGAGAGGAAGGAAACTTGGCATTTTAGATAATGAGTAGTAAAGGGGTCCCTAAGGATTGAAAAAAGAAGGCATAAAATTCTTAAATTTCTTCTGTTAATTCGTTCGTCAAATTCATTCGTTCATGTTATATCGCGTTCATGTTATATTATAGCTGTTATATTATTGTGGTAGTTGAGGGTGGTATTCCTGAATTCTGAGGAACGTGACCCCCTATTAATTTGATTGATTGACATTTAATTAGTAAGCAACTACATAAGGGTACCTGAGTTCTACAACTAGCTCAATTAATCTTGTACAGTCAAGTGATTTCATAACCGTATCGGTTTAGATTACCTACTTGTATGCGATGGCTGCTGATTTGTTTTTTGTAGAGCTGTTACTGGCCAGAGCAGAGCCTTTACTAACATCTGGCCACTTGCCACACTTTTTGCTAACACACAAAACAAGAATTCCAACCATCCACTCTGTGCCTTAGTATTCGCCCACCATTTATGGACCGTGGATATTGAATCAATGTAAAATACTCAATCGTCACATACACAGTCCAGAATCTACACTGTGACCACATAATGGACCATGGCAAATGGAAAGGAGGACCAGGCCTGTTCTTACCAGTATTAAACACACAGGCTAATGCTCATAGAAATATTTTTTTTTTTTTTTTTTTATTCCAATTTATTATAAGGACCTTTATAAGGATACATGTCGGTCCTATCGTATGTACAAGTTAATTGAAACAAAAATACAAACAAAGCAAACAAAATAAAGATTAACAACAACAATTAACTTATTTAAATCGGTCCGGCACCACAACCATACAAAAATGTACAGGTGTGATCCCTGACGGGTTAACTTAGAAAAAAAAAAAGAACAATAATTAGCCACAATAGTAATATTACTGTCGTATAAAGCTGATATCGACAAAACTTCCTCCTAAAACATCCTCGAAAATGTAAAATCCTAACTCCTTATATGAATTATGCCTGCCTCAGCAAGTCATTACTTGTCGGGTGGATATTAGTTAACCGTTCGGTTATTGGCTCCGTTTGAGTAACGGGGTTGCCGGTACCAGTTCGTGAACGATTTAAGCCAATTTGCAAGCCGAAACTAGCAAATTAACCAGCGCCAAAATAGAGGGTAGGCGAAGCTTTAAATTGAAACTATATCTAACTGCCTGGACGTCTCCGAATCGCAATTCTAGTCTGATTGCTAGTTATCAATTGTAAAACCTGAACCACAATGAATAATTTATTGGCAAACTAGTGTTGAAATTTGATAGCATTATCTGTATAAATTAGTTTCAACTAGCTGTTGTCCGCGACTTCGTACGCGTTATACTACTAAATGTGTAGGTAACCTAGAAATAAAGCTAAACTCGCTGTTGCAACTTGACTTGACACCCCATTAATATCACATGGGAACTGATTTATGGGATAAAAGGTAGCCTACGAGGCATGCCTTTTAAGTTCTGTCGTTTCCATATTTTCCGGCAATTTTGAATTTGGAACTGTTCTATATTCGAATGTGTTTACATTTTGAATCTCAAAACAGTTGAAAGTATTAGGATTAATGCTATTGTTTAGTCACAGTTTCGATTTGAATCTGTCAGGTCACGTACGAAAATGAATCTTTCTAAGGAAAATGTTCGTGCAATAATTTTCTACAACTTTAGAAGAGGCCTGACACGGCTTCAGTGTTTAGAAGAGCTAACATCTGTGTTCAGTGATGTAGCCCCATGTCTGCGGACTGTCGAACGCTGGTATTTAGAATTCCAGCGTGGGCATACTAGTGTTAGTGACAGATTTCGCGAAGGACGCCCAAAATCCGCCTTCACTGAAGATAACATCATTGCTGTGAGACAACTAATTCTCGAAGATCGTCATGTGACGTATCGAGAGATAGAGGCTCTATTAGGCATCTCAGGGACAACCATTCAGAAGATCTTGCATGAAGCGCTTGGTGTGAGAAAGCTAGTTTGCCGTTGGATACCGCATCTGCTTTCCGACGATCACAAGGCGGCCCGCGTCAGATGGTGTAAGAAAACTCTGCAAAGGTTCAACCGAGGGGAGTCAAATCACGTCTACGACATCATAAGTGGTGACGAATCTTGGATCTATGCCTACGATCCTGATACCAAACAACAATCTACAATCTGGGTCTTTCAAGACGAGCCAAAGCCGACTAAAGTTGTTCGTTCTCGAAGCACTTCAAAGAAGATGGTGGCCACGTTCGTTGGAAAAACCGGCCATGTTGCGACTATTGCACTTGAAGATCGTAGAACGGTTAACGCAGAGTGGTATACTACAGTTTGTTTACCACAAGTCATCGCCGAACTTCGAAAATCTAACTCAAAGCGACGCATCATCCTGCACCACGACAACGCAAGCTCACACAGCGCTCGTCAAACGATTGAGTATTTGAAGCAGGAAAAAGTAGAAATTCTTGACCATCCTCCATACAGTCCTGACCTAAGCCCTAACGATTTCTTTACATTTCCTAAAATTAAGAAAAGTCTTCGTGGTCAAAGGTTCCAGTCCGGTGAAGAAGCAGTCGACGCTTTCAAGACAGCCACTTTGAACACCCCACTTTAGAGTGGAATAAATGTTATAATAACTGGTTTGAGCGAATGGAAAAGTGTTTTAAGCTACGTTGTGAATACTTTGAAAAACAATAAAAAGTACTATAAGGTTCTAGATGTGTTTTTTTCTTCAAACGACAAAACTTAAAAGGCATGCCTCTTATGTGGTAATCCAGGTTATAATGTATGTTGGATTTTTGCTCATTAAAAATATAAGGTAGATGAATTCTGTTTGCCATCCGCCTTTTCTGCGTCTACCATTGTTTTGAAAACGTTGGATAGCCGGATCAGGTACCTGCCATGCCTCGCCCCGCGCGCCCTCCGCGCCGCTCCCTGGCAGCGCGGGCGCCGTTCAGTTTGACTGGCACGACCGCACATTGCTGATCGCGATCTTATCTTCTGAAGAAACTATTCCGTGAATAGACAATTTTAATTCTATCTGCAACTGCTGTGCTCGAGACGTTCTCGTGAAGTGCTGTGCATTCTCAAATGAGCCTCCTCTTGTGTGAAGACATTTCCATCATCAGGACACCCATGCTGAACAAGTCCACGTCTAGAAACGTGCGGTTTGAAGCAATTAAGGTAGGTGGCATGCCTTTTTCGTCTACTTTGTATGACTGAGCAAAAATTCTTCTCTGAGATCATACCCACTCCTATATTATTGTATACTATAATTTAACTTTAAAGGTCCTTCGAATTAATAAATCTACATTACCAGTGCCCTATACATCCCCTACATTTTGGCCTCCGAGCCGGATATAAGTTTCTCATTTTACTCCCTTAAAATCATTTACTATCCTAAACCAATCTTTCCACGTTGGTTAGCGGTTAGGATAGAACGCCATTTTGAATAAAATACGTTGCCGTGCAACTCGTTTATTCATTTTGTGCGTACAAGCCGTGCTTGTTTTCTATAGAATTTCGTAAGTTTAATCATATTCTTCATCATACATAGGCATTATATCATATCTATATTAAAAATATAAGATGTCTACCACTTCTGAAGACAAAGTTCCCTCCAAAAAGGAGTTGGAAACCGTCAGAAATATAAAAAAAAATAAAAAAAATAAAATAAAATAAATATGAATATAAATATAAAAACCTTGCAAAAAAGCAACGCATTTATTCGCGGTTGCAGCAAGTATTTGATTTATCAAAGAAAATAGATACGCATCCCTCAATGCTAGATATGTTTCTTTTACGTGCCTCAGAAATAACCTCACTACGTGAATCATTCGAAAGTATTTGCATGGAAATATATGAATTGCAATTACAATTAGAACCCAGTACGCAATTCTCAGATAGCGATTTGAACAGCTTCGACGATTTATTCTTTCACGTGAAGCTGTGTGCTTCAAAGCATGCTTCCTCTACGGCGGACGTTCCACCGTGTGCGAAAGATAAGAATCCTAACGTCGAAAGTCGACCGCGTTTGCCTAAACTCGAGTTGATTACATTTGATGGGAACATTGAAAATTTCACTACGTTTTACGAAACATTTTGCTCTTTGGTACACAGTCAAACGGGTATCTCAAATATAGACAAATTTCATTATTTGTTATCATGCACAAAAGGTTCCGCACTTAGTATTGTTAAAAGTGTGCCTATAACTTCAACTAATTACGAAGTAGTGTGGCAGTCATTGCTTGATAAATATCAAGACAATAGAATGCTTGTAGGTAATTATCTAGATAAGATGCTTAACTTTCCCGCGCTAAAATCTGAGTCTCCCGCTAATTTAAATAACTTTATTGAGACTTTCGATCATTCGTATCGTGCAATAAATGCTTTAAATATCGAGCACTTATCTAGCTATGTGCTGTGTCATATAGCATTGAGAGGATTAGACCATAACACAAGGAAGACGTTCGAACAAAGTATTGATCAAAAGACCATACCTACCTATGATCAGTTAATGTCTCATGTACATAATCAAATAAAGATTTTAGAACATTCCCAAGTTAATTCCAGTTCTGTTGTAACGCAAATTAGGAATCCTACACCTAACAAGACGACCAAAAAATCGAGCGATAATTACAATAGAAAAGCATTTTCTTCACAGACACAAACGAAGAGTAATAATAATAACTTCAGTAATATTACTTGTGCACATTGTGGTCAAAATCATATGATATTTCGTTGCGTGCAATTCCGTGAATTGGCTCCCGCTCAACGAGTCAGCCGTGCTGACCATTTGAAATTGTGCCACAACTGTCTTAAACAAAATCATTCATCTACAGATTGCTTAAGTGAATTTAAATGTTTTACGTGTAATCAGCGTCACCATGCCTTATTGCACCTAGACTCGGGAATTAAACCTGCTAGGCGAGCCATGCCCGCGCACAATAGCAGCGCAGACACCACGACTATAGATAGTCACACTGCACACGCGAAAATATCGCACTCGTCTAGCGTGAACAACATGAAAAACTATATCGTTCTTATAGGTACGGCTATAGTTAATGTTATTGACTCGTTTGGTAATCCGCAAGCTTGCCGTGTTCTTATCGACTCAGGCGCTCAATCGAACTTCATAACTTTAAATTGCTTGGAGCGTCTAGGGTTGTCACGTCAAAAATGCCCATTTAATATTTTTGGTTTAGCCGGAAATAGCGTAAAAACCTTTGGCATGACATCATGCACGATTAGTCCCAGGCATCGTGATAATCCAACATTTAAAATAGATGCTATTATATTACAAAAAATTACTTCCGATTTGCCAACGATGGAAATACCGGAAGAGGTCTCCAATCAGTATAAAAACCTTTTGTTAGCGGATCCTTGTTTCTACAAAAAATCCCCCGTAGATATTATCCTTGCAGGTAACATATTCCCTGACATCTATGACGGGAATAAAATTATTGTGAGCCCTACACTACCCGCTGCACTTAGTAGTGTATTTGGGTTCGTATTGTGTGGGAAGATTGAAGTACCGTGTACTTCCGATGATTTCACTAATGTTGCAACTTCTTGCAATTTAGTGTCGTACACTAATGACAGTGAAACCATCAATGCTCAACTCAAATCGTTCTGGGAAATAGAGGAGTCGCCGTGCGACAACCCTATCAGCCCAGTTGATAAGCTTGCCGAAGAAATATATTCCGAGCGTTACTATAGGGACGATACCGGTAGGTATGTATCACCCATCCTATTGGACCCTGATCGCGCTACCCTCGGCGAGTCTTATAACCACGCCGTGCGTAGGTTACATCACCTGGAGCGACGTTTCGCTCGTTCTCCCGAGTTACATGCGCCCTACGTTGATTTTATGCGCGAGTACGAACAGCTAGGGCATATGCGACCTTATGTCGGCACAGTACCGAGTAGGTATGTTATCCCACATCACTGTGTGGTAAAAGCCTCCAGTGCCACTACGCCCATGCGAGTAGTATTTGATGGCTCAGCTGTTACTTCAAACGGTGTGTCACTTAATGACACATTACTTACAGGTAGGAAGCTCCACCATGACATTCTAAAAATAATCTTCAACTTTCGCCTGTATGACATCTGTTTTACAGCTGACATTGCCAAATTTTACAGGATGGTACTCATAATTCCTGAGGATCGCTGTTATCAGCACATCCTTTGGAGGGAATCGCCTTCGGACGAAATAAAAACCTACGAACTTCTCACAAACACCTACGGGTTGCGTTCGTCAGGATTTGTAGCAATTCGCACGTTGTTACAGTTAGCTAGTGACGAAGGAAAGCAGTTCCCTCGTGCTGCTGACATACTTAATCAATTCTATGTTGATGACCTGTTATGGTCCACACAAGACCTTGCAGAAGCCTGTACGTTACAGGACGAGCTCATCGCTTTATTAAAACTTGGCGGGTTTGATCTTCGTAAGTGGGCTAGTAACTATCCTCAGTTACTCTCCAGGATCGGCGCTGACCAAGTTGCCGCTATAAAATTTAGTGACGACAACGTGTGTTCATCACTAAAGGTATTAGGGTTAAAGTGGTTGCCCACTGATGATTGTTTCTCATTTGATTACAACATGACCGACAATACCTACACAAAACGGCCAGTGCTAAAATTGCTTGCTAGCATTTTTGATCCGGTTGGGTTCTTATCTCCGTGCACATTTCTTGCAAAATGTATAATGCAGGATCTGTGGAAGCTTAGTCTCGGATGGGACGAACCTCTTCCTGATGATTTACGTGACAAGTGGTCGATGTTTATCACGTCATTGTCAAGTTTATCTTCACTTAAGATTGACCGGCATTTACTCATACCTAAATTCTGCGGAGTTCATTTAATTGCATTTTGCGACGCCTCGACTCGTGGGTATGCGGCATGCATTTATGCTCGCAGCGTCGATCATAATAATCACGTGAAGACTAGACTTCTTGTCAGTAAAAGCAAGGTAGCTCCCATCAAGCCTCTTTCGATACCGAGACTTGAACTAATGGGCGCCGTGTTGTTATCTAAACTGATGTTATTCATAAAACAAAATATTAAAAACCTAAATTTTCAAGTTACTGCCCTGACGGATTCCAGTGTTGCACTCGCTTGGTTGCAAACCCCTCCCTACAAACTTAAAACCTTTGTATCGAGTCGCGTAGCCCAAGTAGTGGAGGTAATTCCATCAAACAGCTGGTACCACGTGAGAAGCGAAAATAATGGCGCTGACGTATGTTCACGTGGCGCCATGCCTACTCAGCTCGTCGCCGAGTATGAATCCTGGCTTCACGGTCCCGCCTGGTTATCTGATGACGTTCATCAGTGGCCAATAAGTACGTTTTACGTTAGTGAAAAAACAGAAATTTTAGAATTAAAAACAAACGTAGATACATTTTCCTTACCGTCTTACACAGAAAAGGATAATTGTTCGAAAACGTTTTTCGAAAAATATTCGACGTTTAGGAAATTGCATCGTATTGTTGCATGGTGTTTGCGATTTGCAAAAAACTGTCGGCTTCCGAAACACAAACGTTCGGTCGGTCCGATATCAACTCACGAGTTGAATGCGTCCCGTGACGTTATAGTCAAAGCTACACAAGATTACTACTTTTGTAGCGAAATTGATTCGATTAGAAAAAATAAATTTGTTCCGTCCTTACGGAAGTTGTCACCCTTCGTGGATGCCCATGGTTTCCTCAGGGTGGGGGGTAGAATCTCGCAGGCAAATTTACCCTACAATAGCAAGCATCCGTTGTTATTACCCAAAAAATGTCATATAACAACCTTATTAATTGAACACTTTCATAGAGTGTACCTACACGTGGGACCTCGCGCTTTACAAGGAATATTGTGTAAACGATATTGGATCGTATCCGCTCGCAGCATGATTCGAAGTGTCTTATCAAAATGCATCGTCTGTTTTAAGTGTAACCCTACATCGATTCAACCATACATGGGTGCGTTGCCTTCTGAAAGATTAAAACCTAATAAGGTTTTCGATCATGTCGGTTGCGATTTAGGTGGTCCATTTTTCATAAAGGCAAGTCTGAATCGTAACGCAAGAATAGAAAAATGCTACATGTGCCTCTTTGTGTGCTTTTCTACAAAGGCTGTGCACATTGAAGTTCTTAGTGACTTATCAGCCGATTGTTTCTTAGCTACACTTGACCGGTTTGTAGCGCGACGCGGCCTATGCTCGTGCCTACACTCCGACAATGGAACGAACTTTGTCGCCGCTGCGAAACATTTAAAGGAAGTCTGCAGGTTTTTTTATGAAAATAGCGTTTCGATCGCTGACGGCTGTGCATCACGCTCTATCGATTGGAAAAATACCCCAGCTTCAGCGCCTTCGATGGGCGGACTGTGGGAAGCTGGTATCAAATCTGCCAAGCGCCATCTTATTCGGGCGGTGGGTGAAAGGGCACTCACATTTGAGGAGCTTACCACAGTCTTCTGTAAAATCGAAGCTGTCTTAAACTCGCGTCCGTTATGCCCGTTACCTAATAATCCTGATGAATTTGAGACGTTGACTCCCGGCCATTTTTTGATAGGCCAAAGCTTACTTGCCGTGCCTGAATATAATTTAGAAGATTTAACTATGAACCGACTGTCACGTTGGCAGTGCGTGCAAAAAATCTCCCAAACGTTTTGGAAGAAGTGGTCTGATGACTACCTGCATACTTTGCAGCAAAGAGCAAAGTGGTTCACATCGCCTCCAAATCTCAAAATTGGTGACCTAGTTCTCATCAAATCTGAGATAACTCGCCCGCTTAACTGGGTCCTAGCTAAAGTGGAACGTCTCCATGAAGGTCCAGACCAAATCGTTCGAGTTGTTACTTTAAGGACGCAAAGAGGAATTCTAAAGAGGCCAGTAAATAAACTGAGCCCTCTTCCCTATAACAATTAAATAACCCTACTCCTTTTTTAAATTAGCACTTCTAAAACTTAATACTCAAATAATGATGACTTAACTTACTTATATTTATATTATATATTTGTCTGCCCTATAGGCAATACTTCTACCTCTTAATATATCATTTTTTTTTTTTCATGAAATTATTATAATAATTTCGGTGGGGGGTATGTTGGATTTTTGCTCATTAAAAATATAAGGTAGATGAATTCTGTTTGCCATCCGCCTTTTCTGCGTCTACCATTGTTTTGAAAACGTTGGATAGCCGGATCAGGTACCTGCCATGCCTCGCCCCGCGCGCCCTCCGCGCCGCTCCCTGGCAGCGCGGGCGCCGTTCAGTTTGACTGGCACGACCGCACATTGCTGATCGCGATCTTATCTTCTGAAGAAACTATTCCGTGAATAGACAATTTTAATTCTATCTGCAACTGCTGTGCTCGAGACGTTCTCGTGAAGTGCTGTGCATTCTCAAATGAGCCTCCTCTTGTGTGAAGACATTTCCATCATCAGGACACCCATGCTGAACAAGTCCACGTCTAGAAACGTGCGGTTTGAAGCAATTAAGGTAGGTGGCATGCCTTTTTCGTCTACTTTGTATGACTGAGCAAAAATTCTTCTCTGAGATCATACCCACTCCTATATTATTGTATACTATAATTTAACTTTAAAGGTCCTTCGAATTAATAAATCTACATTACCAGTGCCCTATACATCCCCTACCATGTATATACCAAATTTTATCGAAATCTGTTCAACCGTTACGACGTGGTTGAGTAACAAACAAATAAACATACATCCAAACTTTCACATTTATAATATTAGTGTGATTGATGTAAAATGTCTTAGTCGTTTATTCGCGACTCAGCAGGAAGACTTTCCTAAATTGCCAATAGACCATAACATTGAATTTGTCTTTTTACCATTTGGCATTTTCTAGTTTATTTGCAATTTAAGCCAGTTTTCCTTATCATACACAATTCAGCCGTTGGACTTCCTCTATTTAACATATGCATCCCCTATAGATTTCCAAAGCAACCAATTTTGTGCGACCAAACATGTTCAACCAGTACAGCAGAAACCAGTAGTAATCTCATTAATCGTTATTATTTGTTTCTAAGAAAAGTGCTCCGTTCTTTTCTTCACTCATAGAACAGAAAAAGCCTCGCATCCAATTAAAAACGTAGTCCGGGATCCAGATAATCTTCAAATTATAATTACCGAGTACAAAAGCGGTTATCCTACCAAAGCTAAACAAAACGCGCCAGTCTGAGATTGGGAAACGCAAAAAGAATGAGATAAAAAAGGAAAATCAGCAATATTGTTAAAGGATGTGTGTAATTACTATTGTTAAGAAATGGTAAACGATTATACGGAATAAGAGAATAAAGACATCGCTAATTAGATTCTGCTGCAAAATGACTCATGGCTCGACACTTCAGAGGGCCATCGATTGGTAAGATTTGCAAAGGATTGTGATAGCTGACACCAACTTACAGAGACAGGTGTCATCCAGTAGTAGCTATTTGTATATATTTATAAGACAAATAGTTACATACTAACAGTATTGTTGTTAAAGAATTTATTCTCAAAAGAAATATACATTTCACTTTATGAGAAACAATAGGTTAAACATTCAGTGAGCATGCAGAACATTGTAGGTAGTTAAAATATAGGGAATACTTAAACATACTGTTTACATTATCATTTTAGAGTCAAACTATAATTATACTAGATGATCCTTGTGATTTGTTTTACATAATGACTATCAAGTTGATATCTAATACGAAAAGGAGCTTTGTAAAACATCAAATCAACAATAAGTAATTGTTAAAATAAGTTGGTCATTGTGGGTACTAAACAAAAGCATCGCGCGACGAGTGACTTGACTGACAGCGATCGGGCGTATTACATAAAGCACTGTAAAACCCTAGCTTGTCTCGGTGCTTAGAGACACTCGAAAGGTTAAATTAGGATTTAGATGATGATATTGTTACGCCGAGGCTGTTAAACAATGAGTAATAATCGAACCTTCTCGAACACTTTTGTCTTGCTGTGTTATTGTTGTTGTTGTTTGTGGTTTCGCAGATGGGGGGTTGGCCATTGTGTCGAGGGACCGACCCTTTCCTGGAGCGATCGAGATCGTTCTCGAACAATCGAAATGTGCGCGATATAAATAGGCCGGAGAGATGGCCGGACAGTCAGTCTGGATTTAGCTATACGTGTGAACATTTCGGTGACTTTAAGTGGTGCAACAGTTGTGTGAATTAGTGTGTTGTGATACGTGTGACCAAGTTCGTGTATTCATCGTTTTAGTGTTGAATAAAAGTGTTATTTTGGTTGGATCGATTCCCATTATTTTATCCCGAACCCTCGGCTCGTAACAATATGATGATATTTTAGAAATATATTTCACTACTATCACAGAGTCTATACTCATCATCATCATCCACAGTCTGTTTTCACCCAGTTTGTGCTAACCACGACCAGTCTCATCCAGGTACGGCCCGTGACTTGAACTATATCGTCGAACTCGCCACTCGTCCAACGCTTCTACCAACACAGTGCCAACTTAAATTCACCAAGGAAACTCTATTATATCCTAAATTAAATTAACATTTATAACGGATCAATTTCAAATTAAAACAAGTCAAATTTAATAAATTCTCAGGGACTCTTGTAATTTTCATTTCAGGCGTCGTGTAGAAAGTTACCAATCTTGTAGCCGATTAATCAACTTGAGCTCTCAGGCCTCGCAGCTTGCGAAGTGGTGGATCACGCCTACGTTTTTCTTTACGACTTTCTGTTATTATAATCTTCAAGAAGACCTTGAAAAATCAAGGATCCTTTTATTGTTTTACACTGACTAATTGGGTACATTTGCTTTTTTTAATGTCGAGCGAAAATTCTTTATTGTACACCTTATTAGGATACACTCATATCACAACGAGATATGAGTTACCAATAAAGCAAATACTGAATGCACTATGCGTGGTATCATCGCTATAAAAGTGATATCTTCCAGACAAACTTATGATAGAATGAATATTAAGAATGAAAGAAGATATTCTTTTGTGCACATAACACAACTAAATCTATACAATAACCAAGTGAGATTTGTTTTATGTTTTTTTTTTAATGTGTATATTTGCATCCCGGATAGGGTAGTGAGCCTCTCTAATATTATGTTATAAGATGTATCTAAACCACATTGAAGCCAATGAAATGAATTATGAAACCCACAATTTTTTCAGGGTAATCGATAAAAAGAATTTATTGTAGTGAGGTTTGGTATTTTCGGCATTTCCAGACAATATACAGTTTAACGTAAACTGATTAGTTGATTGAAAGGAAAACATCCGCATCTGATTGGACAAGCCTTTGTACACAACGTGTTGTTTTTTTATGTTACCTACTATTTTTACCTTTTCGGTGAAGTGAGCGAGTAGACGACGCAATAGGTTGCGTTCGATTTCCATTGTTTTTGCTGTTAAACAAATGTTTGAATGCCTTGTTAACTCAAACTCAACTTTCTTCATTAATTGAAATCTTTTAAATCATTTTAAATTTAATTTACGCCTAGTCCTCGCAAACAATCATCGGGAAAACTCAGGTAATTAAACTGGCTGGTTTAATAAAATGTTACATGTCTTGTGGTACACATAGAGTACTTGCAATTCCTGATAATTATGTGTTTACTAACAATACTGCACTAGCATGGCCGCCCTGGAAATATTTGTACGGTCGTGATTCTATTCTCTTACAAATAAATTTTTAACTAAAATATAACCGTCTCCAACCAACAACAAAGCAACAAGCAGAATTTATTTCTCACACAAGCACAAGTAAAGAAAAATCCAAAAATCGTTAATTTGTAGTTATCACATAAATAAAATATTTTTACGGAGCCCGAGTTCGCGAGCCAGACTCGCACTTGCCCGGTTTTTTTATTTAACATCTTCCTTCGGAAGAGCTTATTCCAATCTGATATCATAAACTGAACTCTAGTTTTTAGGTATTCGGCATAATATAACCGATTGTTATTCAGCCCGCGCAAACGCCTCAAGGTTTTGACTTCGCTAACTCCAAACTCACTTAGACCTAGTTAAAAGGGTAAGTTTGCTTCTTGAATACCGTTTTCAATAAGGCTTTTATTTTATTCCGATTTTGGGGAGGCAGGAACTCAAGGTTCGTTCGAGTACCACATTATCATACGAGTTACTTATATTCCGAGCTAAAATTGCCCACACGCCCTCCGAATTTGAAGTTTACATACAGTCAAAACGTTTTAAAATGATATCTATAATTGCAATTATTAAAGATTGGCTTTGACGTAATGAAGTAGTGGGCGCGTAAAACCTAGAATATTAATATGTATTTTAGGCTAAGGTAATCTTTATGGGCCGTAGAATAAGTTATGTACAATCCTGTAACTACCTATTTTAGTGTTGCCTGAAATAAATGATTTATTATTATTATTCACTTATAGGTATTTAAGGGGAATGGTGAAGGTGGGGGCATGAGCTAAACTCTTTAACTTCCAGGATTAGCCCCTACTTGCAATCAACAGAGACGAGTGGAAAGAAGGGAGGGCTTTGCCCTGCAGTGGGACACAACAGGCTTATAATAATAATAATATAGGTATTTTTAATATAGGTAAACCACCGACCGCGAAGCAAGTTATTATTATTATACACTGCCGGCCAAAAGTTTGAGACCACCTACATCAAAGTAGGAAAATGAAATAAAACTCAAAATACAAAGCAAGAGGTTTAATTATGAATTAAAATACTTATTTCCTAATACACATACATTATGAAGAAAACAAAAAAATCAAGAAAAATCAACCATTTACTTTAAAAATGTCGCTCATATTTTATACAGATTTTTCGTCGAAAAACCCTCCCTTGCATTTTATTACTACTTTCACTATTCTTGGCATACGAGCAATCAATTTGTCGATTGTATCTTGTGATATATTGTTCCAGCTTTCTTGTAAAGCCTTCCACATGTCTTCTTGCGAAGTGGGACAACAACTGCGCACATTTCTATCAAGCTCTTCCCACAAAAGCTCAATCGGGTTGAGATCCGGACTCTGAGGGGGCCACACCATGTTTTTTAAAACCCCTTCTGTTTCTTTGTGTTCTAAATAACCCCTGCATAATTTTGAACTATGTTTTGGGTCATTATCTTGTTGGAAAAAAAATCCATCTCCAATTATTCTTGAACCAGACGGAATGGCATTTTGCTGTAGTATTCGTTTATATTGCTCCTTTTTCATGATTCCTTCGACTCGTACCAAATCTCCGGTTCCATGGCCCGAGAAGCATCCCCAGACCATAATGGAACCACCACCATGCTTGACTGTTGGCACCACACAGTCTGGCATCATCTTTTCCTCGACGTTACGTCGAACAAAAATTCGTCGTTTTGAACCAAATATTTCAAATTTGGATTCATCTGACCAAAGAACTTGTTTAAAGTCTTCTTCAGTCCAGTCTCGATGGGTAAGGGCCCACTGCATCCGTTTCTTTTTGTTTTGTGGCCTTAGTAGTGGTTTTCGAACGGCGACGCGACCAAATAACTTAGCATCTCTCAAACGTCTTTTTACTTTAGTCAATGATACAGGTTCTGATCGGGATTTGTTCACTTCTACGCGGATTTCTGGTGCTGTTAGGCGTCTATTCCGCTTGCTGGTAGTGACGATGAAGTGATCCTCACGAGAAGTGGTAGTTCTCGGCCTTCCCGAACGCGAACGATCTTGATTACTGCCAGTCTCCTTGTATCGGGTTATTGTGTTATGAACACAAGTCTTCGACAACTTAAGTTGAGAGGCAATCGCACGTTCAGATTTGCCTTCGCCGTATAAAACAACTATGGCAGAGCGAGTTTCACTGCTAATTTCGCGAACTTTTCCCATTTTAAGATGTCTTCACTGTAACAACGACGAGCTCAGACTAATAAGGTAGAAAATAATTTACTCCATAAAAACTTAGGTACTAAATATGTTTTAGGAAGCTAACATAATCCCTGATATCGGTTAACGCGAAACAAACCCAAAACAATAAGTAATGAGCAGATCATAAAAATATTACAATGACTCTACCACCTGGTCCTTGCGCGGCGCTCATTGATGTTTTGAAACAATAGACCTTTTTAGGATGATAACTTAAACAACAACATAAATAATGACTCTTAGAAATTCTTTAATAATAATAGAATACGCAGGTGTTCAAATTAGCTCATTATCATATGTGTACTTTGAAATATTTTGTTGGTGACAAAGATTTTTACAGTGGTCTCAAACTTTTGGCCGGCAGTGTATGTCTAGTCAAAAAGTCTAACCCTTACAAATAGGAAGAGTAAAAATTCACACAACTTGTGAGAAGCAACTTATTAAATTCAGAACGTATAACAGCGCAGTGTGGGGTCACGTGAACATAATCTGCTTGCAAATTTATCCCCTCACATATCTCACAAGATATATGAACTTAACCCGTTCACTGTCCCCATACAAAAGTTTCGAAACCCTCAGTAAGTCCAATTGAGTTCGGATCGTATTCTTTATGTATAACTAGCTGACCCGCCGAACTTCGTAACGCCTTGGCATGCATATGACGGTAGAATTGTCAATCGGTCATCACTAGCTACAACTATCTATGAGAAAATGAATCGTTATAATTTATTTTGCGTGAGTTTTTTAAATATTTTAATACTTTTTCGGCGGGGCAGAGAAAAATCCAACAAATCAAAGATCATCGAAATCGGTCCAGCCATTCTTGAGTTATAAATCGTGTAACTAACCTAACTTTGTTTTATATATGTATATAGATGTGTTAGTTTGACAGGTTGATAACAGATATTTTTGGCATCACTTGATTTCCACAGTTTTCTTTGATTTTCCTAGCGTTTCACGCACGGACTAGCAAGCAAGTTAGTATGAGCTAATGGTCAACTCTAGTGTCAAAGTTTTTACTATTTAGTGCTCCGTACCTGAAAAGGTAAAAAAGGAACCCTTATAAGATCGCTCTCTTGTCCATCTGTCCGTCTGTCTGTCCGTGTGTCACCAACGATTTTCTCAGGAACGGGTTGACCTAGCGAGTTAAAATTTATACCAGATACTGAGGTCTATAGTCCCTATTAGGTGTATAAAAATCAAGGTCCTGAGTCAACACGATAAAAAGATATGGGCATGTTTAGATTTTCGCGAAAACTTGTAAGTACCAAAATTTACCTTAATTTTAAACTTTTTTATTTTTCGGAATTTTCCCTTTACTTGTGCTGTTGTTGTACCTTGCTTTTAACAAAAATTGACAATTCTAGGTCAACCGGAAGTACCCTATAGGTTTTGGGTCGAAAACCTATATGGTAGTTCCCGTCGACCTAGAATCACGAAATTTGGCAAAAAGCAGCACAAATAAAGGAAAAATTCCAATAAATAAAAAAAGTTGAAAATTAAAGGATGTCCACATTCAAACATAGTTGACGCCAATTAAGATAGTCCTCTGAGTTGTATGGGCGCTCATACAATTTAGAGGACTAGCTTAATCGGCACCAACCTCAAATAAGGTAAATAAATAAAATTGTGCTATTGTGTGAATGAAAACATTTATTGCAATATTATGCTCGTGTGCGCAGAACATTTTACAGTAAAGACTAAAGCGATCGTTACACTATGCACTTCACGGAACCTTTCGTGCGCGAGTCCGACTCGCACTTGGCCGGTTTTTATTACGATAAAACGTGACTTATGTTTGTGATATGAAGTGAGCCCGCATAGGAGACCCTACATACGTACCTGCTTCAGTCTAGGGAAGAGTACAGTAAAATTACATTTTCCTCCATACACTCCATTCTTCCGTAAAAAATAACTTTCATATTGCGGTCAAGCTAGCCTGGCTGTATAAATCTAACTTCGGAGGAGGGTATAGGTATGCCATTTCACGGTTCTTCCTAGTTTTTCCTACTAGTTTCTAAGATTTGACATAAGTACTAAATCTGAAATCTAGAATAGTAAAGTTTTTCTCCTTTATAAATTTACTTTATCTTATCTTAACTTTATGAACTCGACCGCGTCGCCACATTGGGCTCACTCGACTGTAACGTGATAAGTGTGTTCTGACGTACATATATTACTAGTAACTTCTTGGTGGAAATTTATCCCACCTGGCAACCTATCTCAATAAGCCTTCTCGAGGCTTTCAGGGAATATTTACGCCGCGGGGCGTAATAAAACAGTTTTGCGCGTGCTCACGACTCGTGCGGTGCTGCTTTACGATTCTCTTATATGCTGTCATTTTACAGAGTGTTTTTATTTATATTTTCGCTTCCACGATATCCTTTCTTTGTGAACTTTTATATAAACACTGATGAAATTAGATTCGGTAAGTAGATTGACGTTTTAAATTCAATCACACTAACATTATAAATGCGAAAGTTTGGATCTTTGTTTATTTATTTGTTTGTTACTCAATCACGTCGTAACTGTTGAACCGATTTCGATGAAATTTAGTATGTACGTAGATTATAACCTGGATTAACACATAAGCTACTTTTTACCCCATAAATCAGGTATCATGTGATAAAAATGGGGTGTAAAGTCAAGTTAGTTGCAACAGCGAGTTTACCTTTATTTCTAGGCTACCTACACATTTAGTAGTGTAACGCGTACCAAGTCGCGGGCAACAGCTAGTCCAATATAAAGACAACCAAACATTAAACACAACTTTTAAAAGAGTGGTACGTCGAATACTATATCGTTTTTGCTCTTTTACAATTAAATAAAAACATATACAAAAGCTGCCTCATTCGCACACCTGTCCAATCAATCAATAACCCGTACCATAGTTCTCAATTTACGAATTTAAATAACAAAAGACTGAACTGGGCCCCATTCCCCCATCGTATAGTAAAATCCAACGACATGTACTGACGCCGCCGGTGTTCACACAAAACAATTTATTTTTATGTGTGACCCGGTATCAATAACCGATAAACTTGTAGCCTCAATACCGATGGGTCACATGTTCGAAGGGAGGATATTATAGAGCGGTCCAATACAGTCATCCTAGATGTATGAACACGCGTTGAAGTATGGCCGCTTTGCCAAAGGCGATGGTATCCTACTCAAGTTTTGTGACGTATCTTATATAGAAAACTCCAAAAAACTCTATTCATTCCATTTTATAGAATGAAGAAGTCCTTAACTGTCATGCCTGCAGGCTCTAACAGCTCCATTTTTTCCTCTGTTCGATTCCTGACAGTGTATAGCAAGTTTATGAAGAAAACAAGAACAGATGTGGATTATGTTTTTCCAGATACGATCCAGTCATATTGCCGTGATGACTTTGTACGGACGTCTAGACAAGAAACAACCACTTAATCCAGCCAGTATCTTGGGGACACTTCCGCCTGGTAGAGATCTGGAGCAGTTGAGCTATCTATAGATAGTTTGCAACGATCTTTAGATGATTCAACTGTATCTTCTGTACATTTACTTGGGCCAGTTAGCATCCTTCGAAAACAGGCAAGATAAGATAAAGTCGGCCGCCGTGTCGATAATGCCTGGAAGAGCTACTGGTCCATGAAAGCGCTGATGAAGGGCGACCTTCCATTGTCTCTGAAGCGTAAACTCGTCGATATGTGTATCTTACTTGTCCTGACCTACGGTGCTCAAACGTGGTCGCTGACGGAATCACAGAAGACCAAGCTCGGGGTTTGCCAGAGAGCGATGGAGCGCAGCATTTTGGGTATTAAGAGAACAGACCGAGTTAGAAATACCACGCTGCGCTCGAAGACTGGTATCGCTGATGTAGGTCGCAAGGCAGCCAAGCTGAAATGGGAGTGGGCGGTCCACGTGACCCGCATGGAACAAGATAGATGGGCAAAGGAAATCACAGGATGGATACCCGTAGACGGCAAAAAACGACGCGGTCACCCGAGAAAACGCTGGCGCGATGACCTAGATGTCTTCAACAGTGATTGGGTAGAGTTGGCCAGGGATCGAGAAGGGTGGAAAGAATTGGGGGAGACCTTTGCCCAGCAGTGGGACAGTACAGGTTAGGAATAAAAAAAATTATTTCTGTTATTAAATAAAACCCCTTAATGCCAAATAATTGTTATGTTATTTTATACACTGTAGCAATGAGCGTAATTGTTATGCACCAGTCTTAATTATATATAAAGTTCTGGATATTATTATCCAAGAATTTGCGGTATAGTGACATAATAACTTTTTTATCAATCTAAGCAGAATTACTAGTTGTAATGAAGACAGGCTTCGTCTGAGGCAGTAAAAGGAGCAAACATTTGAAGAAACGTAAAAGAAAGGTCAAAAGACGGATTATCTAGAGCTACCCAATTTACCTACCCGCTGTTAGTTCCCGCGCGACGAGCCTTGATACAGAATTTTATATTGTGACTAGTACAAGTCGTGAGCGAAAGCGAGTAATATCATTGTGTACCAACTGAGTATAACAGATGGTCCCTGCCTTCATTACGAACACTTCTGCTAAAGCATGCGTTTGAAATGATTGCCGGACGCTTAACTTGAGCAAACACTCAAATTAGTCGAGTACACTTATGGCCGCCATAACCTGTCAAGTCTTACTAGACCAAGCGCGTCCAATTTGCATTATAAACTTTTACAATGCATGGTTCATATTTTTAATTGATCAAGTGAACTTAGACAAGTAGATTGACAACATAAGTGATCGCCCTAGCTTGACCATTATGTTTAAAACTCGATTCACTTCGAAAATATATGATACAACCTTCTACCGGAACCGGGCCAGACGTTTAGTCGTCAAACGTAACAAACAGATAGACAGAGAGACAGGGTTACTTTCGAATTTATAAATTAGTATGGGTGTTCATCAAAAAGTCTAGGAACAAAGGAAGGATCTTTAAACCTTGCCCCATAGATAGCGCGAGAGTATTTCTAATTGAATAGCCGCCCGGAGGCAGTTGTTTTGATTGGCCTCGGTACGGGGAGCCACCTATCGGCTGAGCCTGCCTTCTCTCCAATTTCATTTTAAGGCTCTATCAAACTGCTTTGCAAAAGAAACGGATATCTAGGTATGATTTAGTAACATAGAAAGGACGAGCATTTTTTTTTTATACTATGGAGATGGAACAAGCATATGGCCCACCTGATGTTAAGTGGTAACCATCGCCTATAACAAAGTTTGCCTCGTAGGTCACGCTCCTTAGAAATGTGCCCTAGAATGTACTTCCCTGCGTCCATCAACTTGAGGCATACAGGTGTAAAGCCTCATGTGCCTGTAATTTCACCGGCAACCATTCCCTTCAAACCGAAACACAGCAATGCTGCTTGGCGGTAGAAATAGGTACGGTGGTAGCACTTCCCCGGGCGAGCCCTTTCACAAGAAACTCTACTACTCTTAAATATTATACTATAAGCATATTTAAAGAATGTGTTGAGAGTGAATAACACTATAGAAGTATGTCAGCTAGCAAGTGAAGATCCGTGATCTCAGTCTACCCTTTCGGGGAACAGACGTTACAAGATTAATAAGTCTTACCAACAAGTACCACAAAGAGTTGAACATATTGCAATACCTAAGCTGTTAGATAAACAAGAATCGGGGCCTAGTGTAAACGATCTGGTCGTAAGCCCATGAACTCTCAGTTCGTGTTGGTACGATATTTCACAACTTATGCATACGTACCATTGTCCGTACTAGGTACATTTGTATTGGCTACAATTCCGTACCAATATAAATGCGCTTTGAGACGATCTGTTAACCATAAACCACAGTATAAAGTCCGTATTGATTTAGTTTTCAATAAAATCTGCAAAGGCAGAAAAGCCCGCATATAAACCTGCCTAGAAAACATTTGTATTTCCTGCGGCGAAGTAGCCGGTAATAAATTAGAACGAGAGCCTTTCAACAAATAAATGTACTGTGAAATAAAAGCACAACCTGACCCGGGCTGGACTGAATCTGTTCTTTAGTAAGCCATTGGCTACATGACTCTAACGTTCATCTCGCATTATTTCGCCTTTTTAGTAGCTTTGAGTTGTTTATGAAATGCCGAGAGATTCTTGATCGTAAAATTAACGTTAACTGTTGTTTTGTCAGGACAAATTCTGATTAAGGTGCTGCAAGTCAAGCGTTTCGTAAAAGTTTGAGTTTGCGAGGGTTTCTCTCAATTGACAGAAAACTCCAATTACGCACAAGTTTCACTTCTTTTGAGTTTTAGGAGCAATTTTTTTTCATATATAACCTAATTTGGTAGACGTCTCTAGCCCTGCCCGAATCTGCCTTTGTATAAGTACTATCGTACAATAGTAGGACAGTTCCGAGATTTAGAACAAAATGTACCATCGAAATAGATAAAACAATGTTATCCTCGTTGGTATTCACCGCGGTATTCCGTGTCCAGTCAGGAATGTTTCAGCGCTTCAAGTTGGCATAACCGTCAACGGTAACTTTATTTATTACGAGTCGAAAACTCGCGAAAATGAGATTCAAACTTCAAACGGAACTCGAAAGCCGGCACAATTGGTTTAATTGATTTATTGCGGCGTACCCGGCTAGCGGTACTACGTAGTGATGAGAATAAAAGGACCTCCCGTCCCGTCATAAATAATAAAAAAATTATCCCTGTTCGAAACTTAAATAGAAGTCATTAGTTTAAAAAAAAATTAATCCTGAATGTAGTTAATCGGATAATTTTTATATCTATACTAGCTGACCCGCCAGCGGCTTCGCACGCGCAAAGATCAAAATAATTTTTTCATAGAAATTTTGACACCCCATTTTTACCCCATGAGACCTGATTTATATGATAAAAAATAGCCTATGAGGTAATCCAAGTTATAATATACGTATATACCAAATTTCATCGAAATCGGTTCAGCCGTTACGGCGTGATTGAGTAACAAACCAACATCGTAACTTTCGCATAAAGGAGATTTATATATATTAGATTTGTCGGTTTACCATAGCAGCGCCATCTATTGATTACTTACTCAACCCAGTCGAAAGGTATCGACATCTGTTAGAATCATTTGGAGTTAACAGATAATTGTGACTGTCAAATAATAACAGACAAATAATTAGCAATAAATTAAAATTGCGACTATAATTTGAGATTTAAACTATCCTATCTCTCAAGTTGGATCGAACTGCACATGGTGTGCGAATTTTATTATAATCGGTTAAGTGGTTTAGGAGTCTATTGAGGACAAACATTGTGACACGAGATTTATATATAGATAGATTTTACATATGTTTTTCCGGACCAGTATAATCTCGGAGACTTCAAGCGTGCTCCATCTTCGATCACACCATCACCTACCATCAGGTGAGGCTTGACTATCAGCAATAAAAAAAACTGTCAAGTACACCTTTTTCAATCCCGTGACTTCGTACGCGTTACACTACTATGTAGGTAACCTAGAAATAAAGCTAAACTCGATGTTACAACTTGACTTGACACCCCATTTTTATCCCATTGTAACTGATTTATGGGATAAAAAGTAGCCTATATGATATTCTAGGTCAAGAATTAAACTTCAGCAAAGTTTGTGCCCAATCCGATAAGTAGTTTCGATGTGAAGGGTAACAAAGACCAAAATGATAGAAACTTTGACACCCCATTTTTATCTAATGGGAACTAATTTATGGAATAAAAAGTAGCCTATATGTTATTCTAGGTCAAGAACTAAACTTCAGCAAAGTTTGTGCCCAATCCGATGAGTAGTTTTGATGTGAAGGGTAACAAAGACCAAAATCATAGAAACTTTGACACCCCATTTTTATCTAATGGGAACTGATTTATGGAATAAAAAGTAGCCTATATGATATTCTAGGTCAAGAATTAAACTTCAGCAAAGTGTGTGCCCAATCAGATAAGTAGTTTTGATGTGAAGGGTAACAAAGACCAAAATCATTTTCGTATAGAAACTTTGATACTCCATTCTTATCCCATGGGAACTGATTTATGGGATAAATATGTGCCTATGTGGTGATCCAGGTTATAATCTACGTAAATACCAAATTTAATCGAAATTGGTTCAGCCGTTACGGCGTGATTGAATAACAAACAAACAAACATCCAAACTTTCGCATTTATAATATTAGAATAGAATAGAATAGAATAGAATAATCCTTTATTGTACACCAGGAATACTTAAAAAAAAACTAATTTAAGCTACTTAAATAAAGTACAATGGGCGGCCTTATCGCTGAAAGCGATTTCTTCCAGGCAACCTTTGGATGGAAAGTAAATAACGGAGCAGTAATGGGCAGCGGTGCACAGAGTATATTTATAAATGAATGAAATAATCTATATAAAAATTATATCAAATAAAAACTGTAAAAACTGTAGGTACCTACTTATAATCCTAATACATAAATAAATACCTAAAGATAGACTAATATATACCCAAATAATAACCTTACAGATATTCTAAAATGAGGACAATAAAATAAAATAATAAATAAATAGGTAACTCAAATGACAAGAAAGCTAGGCATTAAGGTAATGCTGCTTTAATCTCAGCTTAAAAGAGTGCTGTAAAGGAGCCCGTCTAATTTCCACAGGCAAAGCATTCCACAAGCGCACTGCTTCGACAGTGAATGATTTCCCGTAGAAGGAACTAGAGTGTACGGGTGTTTTGAGGGATAAGTTTTCCGATGACCTGAGAGTAAAAGTATTGGAAGAATGGAGATAAGCAAACCTCTCTTTAAGATAGCAAGGGGAGAAGGGATTGAATAGAATAGAATAGAGAAGAGACAGAATATGAGAATCATGAAATATTAGTGTGAAGTGTGATTAGTGTGATTTGATGGCGGTTTGGAAGAAAAAAAATCACTATACCTGACGACCGACTTTTAGTTTTATTACCATTCTGATTCTGACTCTGATTCTGGACTCGACAGTTTGAACGCAATGTTAACAGTTAAGAAATAATCAATTAATTTTATCCAGGATTTCTTCTCAACCCCTAGCAGGCCGATTTTTGTAATATTAAAATCGGGTTCGGTTTATCGCATTGCGGTCCCACCATGAGCTCTATGCACTGAAAGTTGATTTAATGGACGTGTTGGGTTACGATGACGTGTCGTGCATGGGGGTGGCTTATAGTGGCCAAATGGTCAAGCTGACGTTGTAATGTTTTAAGTTGACTGAAGGCATATTCGTCGCGTTTAAATTACGGTTGTAAAAGCTAGTTGATAACCGTCTTGAAGGAGTATTTAGATAGCAGGAATTTATCACTTTTATAGCATCCTAGCTGCCGTTTGCTAGTAAAAACATTACCCTACTTATGCCCAGTTGAGTAAAATGTAACTTATGCCGCGATCTCGGTCATAATCTATGTGTATACAAAATTTCATGGTAATTATTATAGCCGTTTAGTAGTGAAAACGTAACAAATTGATAGACAGACAAAACAAAAATAAAAAGTGTAATATTAAAATATAAAAATAAAAATATATAAATATAAAAATTTATAATATTAGTATGGATGTCCACCGAAACAGAAACGCTAAGTCATCTCAGCACTTCCTAATGCCACCAGCGGTCTTATTTCGCTGATCAGATAGCATTAGATACATAGATATAGCATTTATTTTTAATATCGAACACACACATAGGTACATACATATTATTAACAAAAAGACTAATAAACAAACAATTTAGAAATATACAAAGAAAGCACGAAACAGACAAAATATATGAAAATACCGGCTAAGTACGAGTCGGACTCGCGCACGAAGGGTTCCGTACCTATAAAATAAAATAAGGGTATCTATAAAAACGAGCAAAGAAAATCACGTTTGTTGTATGGGAGCCCCCCTTAAATATTTGTTTTATTTTAATTTAATTATTTATTTTTAAGGTGAATATATAACTAAATATTCTGTGAACATTTATTATTATTTATTATATTTTGAACCTGTTGCCGCTATCAATATCGAGCAGAAACAAGCAAAAAATTCACGTTTGTTGTATGGGAGCCCCCCTTAAATATTTATTTTATTCTGTTTTTAGTATTTGCTGTTATAGCAGCAACAGAAATACCTACATCATGTGCAAAAATTTCAATTGTCTAACTATCACGGTTCATGAGATACAGCCTGGTGACAGACGGACAGACACACGGACAGACAGACAGAAATACAGAATAGGGTCCCGTTTTACCCTTTGGGTACGGAACCCTAAAAACAAAAGTGGCACTACGGGAGTGCCCACAGAAGTGAAAAATTTAGCGCTCCATGTTTGGGTATTCAAAATTTAAAAGCAGATTACTCTACAGATACACAGAGGTGTCGGTAACGGTAACAGCGTAGCGAGTTCAATGGTTTTTTCACTTCAAAAAGAACATAACTAATAAAAAAATAACATAATAAAATGTATACATGTGTGAGTACATCTCAAAACAGGCAGGACAAAGAAATCGATCGTCGTCTCGACAATGCCCTGGAAGAGCTACTGGTCCATGAAGACATTCATGAAAGGCGACTTTCCATCATCATTAAAACGTCAACTCATCGACATGTGTATTCTGCCTGTCCTAACCTACGCGCAGCATTTTGGGTGTCAAGAGAATAGACAGGATTCGGAACACCTCGCTGCGCTTCAGTTATATTATAAATAACCTTCCGAGAAAACATCCGAGATGCAATACGACAAAACAAGACAATGTGTGTACATATGTGTTGCAGTATCATTGTCTCTGTCCATCAGTTTTGCATTCGCTGGCTAAGTAAGAACAAATAAACTATGAACGCTTCGTTTCATCCTTTCGAATGTTTAAATTAACTTAAATATTACACTGTAATTTCATATTTGTGCTCATACTAAAAGCGTGTAATGGAATGTCATCAATGACTACGATTCAGACATTATTCTGTACTACACACATTCTCCATGTGCGGAATGCCAGACATGCGGCGTCAAAGTATGATAACACTAGCTTCCGCGCGCAGCTTCGCACTCGTGGTTTTTCAATAATAATGAGCCCGTCTCAATCCAAGTCATATTCTATCAAAATGCCGAATTTTCTCGAAATCGATCCAGTCGTTTAGTTTTAAAAACGTAACAAACAGACAGAAAGAGGAGTTACTTTCGAATTTATAATATTAGTAAGTATTGACTTATATTATATAGTACCTGCCTTCAAAGTGCCTGAACATAAAATATCATATCACTTTTATATGTTAAGCATTCAAATGGTGTCCTTTAATTACGAGCTCTTGAGACAGTTCCGGAGTTAAGGGATAAGAGAAAGACATTTAAGAGTATGCGCTGAATGCTTTTCTGTCTTGATAAAAGACTGTAAATTAATTACAACTTCTAAAATTATCATAGGAAAAAATTTGCATTAGTACTTATTCATTAGCAAGTTGTTTCCACTAAGTCGTATCAAGAAAGTCACTCCTAAGTTATTAAACTTTTGTACTCCGAACGACTCTGAAAGAAATGTTCGTGACGAGCTCGCATGGACTCACACTACCAGCGAATTCGTCTTTGTCACTTTTCCAACGACTTTTTTACTTCCTCGAAATGATGGAAACATTCCCACAGTTGTTTTGACGTGGACATTTTGAATATTAACTAGTGGTTCGCCAAGAACAGAGATCTCGCGAGTCTCCCATAAAGACAAAAAAATATTATTTGTAATCTTTGACTAAAAAATAGTGCCACGAAATGCATAACCCGCTAACTTGAACTACAGTTTCATTCAAATTACAGGTAACGGGAGTTCATGTTAATTGGTTGCTCTTTTTTGGGGTACAAATTGCAGTTATTCTGGATTTCAGACTTTTGCCTATATCTATGTCACTTAAGCTACACGCATACCAAATTACAGCACTGTCGGGTTACTAAGAATTTTGTCAAAGTTTTGTTTTTATTATGGCTAATAACTCAAAAACTACAAAAACTTTACTTAAAATAAAAACAGAGTCAAAATGTAATAATGAAGACCTTTTATTTGACGTCCCACTTGACCTAATAGTCTCATTTCCATTTTTTTTTTACCCCTCTTGAACCCCAATATCTCAAAAATCCCCCAACATATTTAGCTCATTTAGTCACACTAAAATTGTGCCATCACTATGCATCAAATTTCACGATAATCGGATCATCGCTTCGAAAGTTATCCTCGGACAAACAAACATACATACATACAACACCGATTTGCCGAAGTTGATTTGGAGATCTCGCTTTGCTCGATCAATAACAAGAAAAAAAGTTCTAGTACGGCGGCGGTCCGCTTCTTTTCAGTTTGTTAATCTGATTTTGTAATCTCTCTTAAAAAAAAGAGAGATTTATTTGCCAGTTACGTAGAATAGTCTCTCTCGCAATAGTAGGAGTTTGTCTTCTGAAATGTCATGACCGGCATTTAAACTACTCATTTAGTTTTATGACCAAAACAATGTCCACAGTATCCATCTTCCCCCAATTCTATTCATTTGTCAACACATTACTACGCGCGAGTCAAAAACATCGTAATTACTACTCGGAGCGTTTTATTTGTGTAAGAGCGGTAGATCTGTCGACAGGCAATCAATCAGACTGGCAGACGCCGAGGGAGCTTACGTACGATTCGTGGGCGATTAAGATTATCTAAGCGTTTCAAATGTTTAGGAGGAAATGGACGAAAACTAGTATCAGCTATGCTGATCTTACCAGCAAGTTGTCGGTTGAGGAAAAAAAGATTGCTATACCTTCTCCACTTTATTGTATACTTCCTACTTGTGATTTCTCTTTGATCTACCTTTTGAATGTATTGTGTGAATTTGTGTGTGCTATATATGCAAATAAATGTATGTCTATGTCTTTATAAGTGACTCACCATTACAGGATCTACAGGGTTTGTAAGGTGGTAATACATTCTATGGCATCTTTCTAAAGAGCTACCATTACCGAAGGAATCAGGCGTTATAATATAAAACAATCTGTTGCCCGCGACTTCGTACGCATTACACTTCTAAATGTGTAGGTAACCTATAAATAAAGCTAAACCCGCCGTTGCAACTTGAATTGACACCCCATTTTTATCCAGATGTGAACTGATTTATAGGATAAAAAGTAGCTTATGTGGTAATCCAGGTACCAAATACGTAATACCAAATTTCATCGAAACCGGTTACGACGTGATTGAGTAACAAACAAACAAATAAACAAACTTTCAAACTTTCACATTTATCATATTAGTGTAATGTAAAAAAATTGCACAAAACTATACACACTAAATTAAACTTCTAAGACAAACTAAAAGAAAACTATTTTATTCTGACCAAAATATCCTACTCATTTCAAATTTCGAACTCTACGTCCCTACGAGGCCGTGTCCTTAAAGTGCATAAACCTCTTTAAGCTTCAAATGAGGTACTCATAAGTACGTAGACTTTAGAGACATTCCAATTTTAAAGAGTATTTGCTTATGTTTTTAAGTGAGTTCAACCTATTTTGAATAAAATCGGATTGAGTTTTCAAACATGTGTCAAAATAAAATGTAATTTAAATCAAAAGCACTAAGGAGTATTGATATCAACTTCGAAGCAAATCACCGCCAAAATAACTTTCTACCTCTTTTTAACCCCGTTAGGGGATGAATTTCAATAAAATACGAAACACGTCTTCCATCAATTCTGTTAAAAAAGGTTTATGCTATATTTGAAGTAGATTGGACCAAGGAATCACGTTGTCACATACAATCTTTGTCCCCCTTTTTCACCATCTTAGGGGTTGAATTTCCGAAAATCCTTTCTTATCGGATGCCTACGTCATACAAAGAACACACCCTCCAAGTTTCAGGTCTTTACGATCAGCGGTTTAGGCTGTGCGTTGATCCGTCAGTCAGTCATTCAGAACAAAGCATTTTATATGTATAGATGATTGTTAGCAACTGATCCTTAACAGAAGTACTTGTCATTTACCAAAATAAGTATCTACAAAAATTTGCTAAAATCAATGGTGACCTCCGCCATGATCTAATCGCATCGTCATCATGGGACCGACGACATCCGCCCACACCCACGGCCCGCACCCAAGTGATCGCTGCCACAATAAACCATACCGTTCTAAATTTAAATCGAATGAATGAACTCTGCATGCGTGTGCGCTTATAAAAATAGACACGTGACCGTCAGGCATACTGCCAAATGAGCTTAGTTTTTTTAAATCGATGTTTTCTTTTATAATCTATTTATTTACGTACGTTTCTCGTGACATATGTGGGTTAAAAGCCAGCGTGAGACAATTAAATGATGCGTGGCAGACAGACGCCAATTAACTAATTGTTGACTTGGCTGAGTATTATTGCCTATTTATTGAATTGCGGCTAATAGTGATTTATAGACCAGAATAATAATGTTTAAGAGCTGCTGTAGCTACCGATGCGTACACATAGCAGATTCTATAACTTAGAAAAATACTAATCAACAAAACCCATGGCTGCAATCTCGTTGCAATCGATAAATCACTTACGCAAGAAAGGAAGTACCTGATGCGGCACAGTTTATAGCATACCTGAAACAAAGAATACAATTTGATAAAATTCAGTCCTAGATATCACATTTAATTTTTGCATATACTGAGCGAGACCTGTTGACCTTCATTATACTTTGGTACGTCGATGATAAAGTCTATTTTTGTTTTCCACTACTGTGACTGCAGTTTAGAAAACGCACTATAAAAAGGTTACTCCACGAATTAATAAAGTTTTATTGCACCGACGCCTGATGCCCCAGGAAACAATGTTGACATTAATTAACACCCCATTACGTGTTCCGGGGCTATAAGGAAACACGTTTACTCAGAACACGTTAAAAGCTGCAATTGGTTGGAATAAAGGAGACTCGCGGGATTGAAACCAATACAGAAAGTGCCGCATCTACTCGACGCAAGGACTTTTGATTTTAGATGCAAGTACCTAAATATAGCAGAATACGTAGGCTTGTGACTCAATAATTTAATTATTTATTTGTTTGACCCAGCTATTTATTGTTGAATTTACTATTATTTGTTTGATTATTTTGTATGTACCTACCGATTTTTATTTTATTTTAGTTTATTTAATTACAATTCTACTAAAAAAATTCTAAAAACAAAAAGTTATATAGTTGACGACCTCCGTGGTGCAGAGGGCGAATAGCCGGCTGAGACGCAGGAGGTAGCGGGTTTGCAAGATCTACAGATATTTGTGCCGGGTTTGGTTGTTTCTCTATATATCATAAGTATGTATTTACAAAAAAAATGTATATAAGTATTCTATCAGTTATCTGGTTCCCATAGTACAAGCTTTGCTTAGTTTGGGGCTAGATCGCACTGTGTGAAATGTCCAGCAATATTTATTATTTATTATAATCCTAAGTAAGTATTACTGTTAACTAATCAAATGGCAGATATGTCACCCGTATATAAATAAATGATTAATTAATAATTATTTGTTTGATTATTTTTATGTTACAATTACCTGTCATGTAATTCGAATGTAATTAATAAATAAATAAATAGAAATTAAAAATCTTTACTAGGATTTCTTTGTTTTGAAACCCGAAATGAGATACTCTTGCATTTCCCCAGATCCCAAGTAGGTACTACAATTCTATAATCTTAACTACACTCAACTTTAGATGACATTAAGAGGAAGCAGTTTTAGTAACCTCGATTAACTTTTAGTCTTTAATTTATTATCATCACTTTTCAGTAATGTCAATTATTGTATTGATATGGATCGCGATTAGATTGAATGTTACTTGATTTAATTTCGGGTATTGACATAACTCTAGATAATCCTATAATAATAGATAGATAAATAGATGATCTGGGTGATAACTCTAGATAATAAGCTTCAATGGGGCCCTCACATTGATAGGTTGTCGAAGAGACTTAGTTCTGCGGCATACGCAGTCAAAAAGATCCGTCTATTTACAGACGTAGACACAGCTAGACTAGTTTACTTCAGCTACTTCCACAGCATTATGTCATACGGTATACTGCTGTGGGGGAGTGCTGCAAATATAAACAAATGTGCTGCAGAAGAGGGCTATCCGTGGAATTTATAATATGGGCCCCAGAGAATCATGACGCAATAAGTTTAAAGAAATAAATATTATGACATTCCCGTGTCAATACATATGAAAATCTAATGTATGTTAACAAAAATATTAATTTGTTTCAGAAAAATAGCGATGATCATAATTTTAATACTAGAAATAAAGATAAACTCGCTGTTGACACATGTAGACTCTATAAAGTTAGTAAATCGTTTAAAGGGCAAGGTGTACGCTTTTATAACAAACTCCCAAGGGATGTACAAAAATTGACATTAACAAATTTAAAAACGTAATTAAACAAAATCTTTATAAAAAAGCCTACTATAAAATATCGGATTATTTAGATGACAGAGAAGCTTGGGAACTCGTTCAAAATGTTACAATTTAGACGTTATTTATTTTCTGTATTGTTATGTATTCTAAAAGGATCATAAAAAAACAACCAGCCTTGTTTCTTGCCTTTCTTTCCTGGCTTGGTCGCGAAAGATAGGCAGTAAAATTGACGTTTCAAAGTGATCCTTGTGATTTTTAATGAATAAATATTTGACTTTTGACTTTGGTGTCATTGCGTTCAATTTAACGTATTATAAACAGTTTAGAATCTTCAGAAATTCAACTATGTGTGTGCTCTTTGTGGTGGACTCTACATTTGATCGCGTGTCATACGACCGAACTTGAATCTTTACTATTCAGTCTTCAATCGGACAGTCCCTCGGGTTTCAAGTGTTGCTTTGACCCGACCAAATTGTCACTATTCCGTACATGACAAGTAGATGAAATGAAGTTTTCTACCGGCACATATTAAAAAAAAATTCTGGTATCGATTTCGACAGCCAGTAAAACGTTGCTGTATTAATTTGTGTATATAAATAAAACCCAAACCTCACAATGCCATAACCCTGACTAGGGCATGCTCCCGCGAATTCCCGGTATCAAAAGTCCCGAGACTTTCCGAGACTTTTGAACATATCCAGTCCCAGTTCTCTACATCAGGAGACCGATACTTTCAATACTTGTCACCCTGAAGCATTCTGGTGAAAAGAAGGCTAAGAATCAGAAGAACTCTAGTGTTAAGTTTTGAAGCCGCTAAGGCATATGTGGGTAGAAATGTAATGGTCACTTTGATGAGTTATCGGCACGGCGCATCAGTAATTTCTTATTGTTTCTCTCGTATCTAGGAGAGGCGATGACGCGGAGCCGTAAAGCTGTCGGCGGCGATCTTTAGGGAAATCTCGCGCGATAGCGATATTACAACAATACGGTTTGATCTTTATATCTGTATAGATTTTTATATCTGTTTGTAATTTATAAAATTAGACTGAAGTATTTGTTGTTTTTTTAGAAACATACATTGATTGTTTGTTTCCTAACCTAACTATTAAATATTTAGCTCTGCATAAAAGACTTTTGTCCATTTCGTGGGAATCTAGGAACCATGGGTCGCTAGACACTCTCGCCCAAGTTAGGGTTATAATATTCGGTTCGCCAACCACTAACTTAGCTTCCATTATTTACCATGAACGCCACGTTCAAATAAATAAACAATTGAAATAGAAATACAATATTTCCTATAAAATGAAAGTAGCGCAACTGCTAGCACCTTTCTTTTATTTGTTTATATTTAATGGTGTACAATAAAGAAATCCATCTATCTAACGCCATCTGTGTGAGGGTCGCGGAACTAAGTAACATCGAAGACTAGTAAACATCAACCCCTAGTGGGTATTCACAAAACCTCAGCAAGGCAAGCGAAGTAGGAACCTTTAGGAAAGAGTTCTATAAAAATCCGCTAGAGGCGCTGATGAAACAAATATTCTCAGAATTTTACATAATAACACGTGTACAAATTTCCACTAAAGCTGACGGTCGAAAATATTATAAAGCTTTAACCGGTAGCGTTCGAAGCCGTCGTTTTTCATTTAGTAGGCGTGCTCTTTTCAGTTACTAACTCGACGGAGAAGCGTATTTATAGGGATTAAGCCTAAAAATTCTTGCAAAAAGAAAAAACATACTCTCAATTGGTCAGGCGTTTATACTTCCTACTTCCTTCCCATTTATCAAAACACTTCTTTAATGAAAAACACTGAATATTGTAAATTCGTCGAACAAACATTGTTCTCGTAAGTGAAGGCAATGACGATCATTTGGGTTAACTTATTCCGAAGATTGATTGTGTGGTATATAATAAAAAGTCCTATCATAGTCAAATCATTAAATAATGGTGGAGATTTTTCACGCAGGATTACAGAGTCTCAAAAAGCAGAGTATGTGTTATGGGAACACATGGTTCCCATAACACATATTTTACTAACTTGTAATTTGACTAAAATATTTTTAATTAAGTATTATTCGTTTTTTTTTAAATACAAACATAATACAATACAAAAAATGGGATGGGGAATGTGAGCCTCTCTAATATTATTTTTTTAAGATCTATGTAACTAAACTACATTGAAGCCAATAAAATGAATTATGAATCATAATTATACATAAAAAACACCCGAGACAAATATTTGCATAATACAAACATTTGTACCGCGGCGGGAATCAAACCCGCAACCTTCTGCATCTCGGGCCTTCGACTACTGTCCAGTTCGAGTTCTAGAATAAGATACTATAGGCTATTTTTCATTCAAAGCCGAAGCCATGGACACACACTAGTAATAAATATGCGACAAACAAGTACATTATATTCAGTGCCCGTACAATCCCATGTACTCACATACATACAATACATGTACGAGATGTATGTGCCCTGCTGCCCCGGTATGGGCCGGGATTTCACAAGCCATCCGGGTAACGGAAACGCTTCAAGATGAAATTCCTTCACGTAAGTAGTTTCCTGTAGATTTGTAATTAGGTCGATGGTCTTTTCATACATCTTTGTAATTTCCGTGTAGATTTATAGTTATAAACATTTTTTGCTTACTACATAAACACACAATACAATTTACATTTTAAAAGAATAGACAATGTAGACAGATTTGGTAAGGTATAGTGCGAAAAACAGCAAAAATTCCTCTATGATAAACGGACAGACGGACACCGGAATGATAATAAATATAGCTGGACATTTCCCACAACGCTATTTAGCCCCAATCTAAGTAGAGCTTGTACTGTGGAAACCAGATAACTTGTAGAATACTTATGTATATAAACATTTTTGTAACTTATATAAAGAAACAAATATCTGCAGATCATGCAAACATTTGTTCCACGGCGGGATTCGAACCCGCTAACTCCTGCGTACCCACTGAGCCAAGGAGGTCATCTATAATAAGTGATCTTTAATGTACATAACGAAAAAAATGATGTGTGATACAGCGGCTAATATGCCATACATCACTCAAACTTGCCATAGACTTTTGATAGTTCTGTAAATGATCAAATTAAAAACAAAACACCAGCATGTGGAGAAATAGTCTAGCCAGCTTTTTTTATATTTACCTGGAGATAGAACAAGCCTATGGCCCACCTGATGTTAAGGGTAACCATCGTCTATAGATTAGAATATAATCATTTAATTCAGACAACGTCCATAGGATAAACAAAACATAAAAATAATACATATTATTATATTAGAAATACAAATTGGGCCCATGTTAGATCAAAAATATACAAACGAAATATTATAATTCAGTAAAATTTAAAATTCTCTAAAATGTCAAAAATAAAAAATTAAATAGAAGTGAAAATTTAAAATAAAATAAAACTCATGAAAAATTACAAAGTATTGCCTCCTTTTATTATTGGTCACGCTCCTTAGAAACGTTCGCTACGATGCACTACCCTGCATCCATCAACTTGAGGTACACAGGTGTAAAGCCTCGTGTGCCTGTAATTTTAATGGCAACCATACCCTTCAAACCGAAGCACAGCAATGCTGCTTCGGCGGCAAAACACAGGTAGTACTTCCCCGGGCGAGCTCTTTCACAAGGAACACTACTACTCTTAAAGATTACGAATATTTTACAAAGTAAAAAGTCATAAAACTCACATTGTGGCAAGCGGTTAGAAAATTAGCCAACCACCCATTATCACTCCAAGATGAGATCACCCAAAACCGTCAACCGACGAGAACAAACTTCATTATGCATGAAAAAAGAGGCATTCACAGTCAAACAAACGGCTTAACAAGCTTAACTGTGCACACAAATTAGGCGCAAAGTTGCGCCCCGGGGGGGCGACTGCGGAGGAACGAGGAACAACTTTTGTGGAGTACCCGTAGTTTACGCGGAAGCATAAAGGGTGCACACGACGTCTTTTGTAGAGTGGGGTTAGCCAAAACATGAATACAATCATTCATTCATTCAAATTAATCGGGGTTAGTTAAACTACACTTACAAAAAAAAGTACTTTTCTCTTTTTTAGGGTTCCGTACCCAAAGGGTAACTAAGAATCCGCTGTCTGTCTGTCCATCTGTCACCAGGCTGTATCTCATGAACCGTGATAGTTAGACAGTTGAAATTTTCGCAGATGATGTATTTCTGTTACCGCTATAACAACAAATACTAAAAACAATAAAATCATACAATAAACGTGATTTTTTTGCTCGTTTTTGCTCGATAATGATAACGGCAACAGATGGACGCTTGAAATATTCACAGAATATTTAGGAAGTTATAATATTCACTTTAAAAATAAATAATTAAATTAAAATGAAACAAATATTTCCCATACAACAGACATGATTTTTTTGCCGTTTTTATAGATAATGGTACGAAACCCTTCGTGCGCGAGTCCGACTCGCACTTGGCCGGTTTTTAGTTACACTACGTTAGTTCCAATTTTAGTTAATAAGTAACAGTATTTTTTTTGTATAATTTGTTTCTTGTGGTCGAATTAATAAATGTTTTACTTATTTATTTTATTTTATTTATTTTTTGAATTTTTGGTAAACTTACAGCTAGGTTACAGAAAAGGTATTTGAGTAGGAAATAAACAACAGTAAATGCTACTTATTACAAGAAGGCCAATTTAAAGTTTCCGCAAGTAAGGTAGGAGATGAATAGGCAATATAATTATAAACAGGTAAGATAGACGACACTTAAATTGAATAATTTATTTTCTAAGTATTGCTTGAACAAACTTGCATCTCGAAGATTAGGACGACGATTCACTTGGTATAATACCCGCCATGTCCACAAGAATAGAAGTTGATTTAATAGAATTATGCAACTTTGGTGTTACAGATGTCATAAATATCATTCGCGCGCTCAAAGGGTGCCAGACGACAGGTCTAGCTGCGCCAAAGCTGTTAACATAGGCCCGAAAGCTTTCCACCGTAAAAATTAATGTTCCACAATCGGGGATTGAATGTAACCGCTGCGAGAACAATGCTCCCTCTGCCAGTATCGAAACAAGGGGGAACGGGTGGAATATACAGAAATATTGCTGACAACTAGTTTCCGAAACGCCTAGGATTGTTAAAACCCCGATCATAACTTGCTGAGAACCACACTATCAAATGTAAAAAAACTATAAATAGTAATGACCCCTAATCCTAGCTAGCTACGGCTCTTGCCCTGTTCTAGGGGAAGTGACAATTTACGAAAGGGTTGCAGATTCTGGCAAACACCCAATAAAATAACTTAGTGCGGAAGGTTACCGCGAGCAGAAAGAAAATCGAATATCTAGCCTTGGTCGTGACTGCAGATATCATTGGATGGGTAAGATATCGGGCCAGTGCTGTGCACTACCTACTTGCAGTGTTTTGATACCATTATTGCCTGCTACAATTTGCTAGAATAACAATCTGTGGAAACTGTACAAAATATCTGTAATTTTTTTTGTAATATAAATTATAGGCTAGCGTTTGACCACTATCTCGCCTGATGGTAAGCGATGATGCAGTCTACGATGGTACACACTTGCCTAGAAGAAACCTATTCACTCGCGACTTAAAGATCCATAGGTTGTAGTTATCAGGATACACAGACTCAGGTAAGGCGTTCCACTCCTTGGCGGTGCGCATAATAAAGGTGGAAGAGTAGCGCTTTGTGCGTATGGGAGGTACGTCTACCATGTAGCGGTGGCGCATCGCAGAGCTTCTGGTTGTCCGATGATAGAATGGGGATGGTGGGATCAGGTTGAAAAGCTCCGCAGCATACTCTCCGAAATGTATCCGATAAAAAACCGAGAGGCTTGCAACCTTTCAACGATGCTCGAGGCTGTGGAGCCTTGCATTTGCTAACTCGTCATTGCAAATGAGCTTCTTGGCTCTTCTCTCAATTGAATCTAGAGCCTCTAGCTGGTACTTCGCTGATCCGTCCCAGAGGTGAGAACAGTACTCCAGACATGATCGGACTTGTGCTTGGTATAAGTTTTTTGTATTAAGTTGGTATTTTCCAATCAGCACACGCTTGAAAATGTATTTTCATCGCATTAATTAAATCCCTTGCGTTTGATAGCACAATTAATCAAGCCTCAAGATATACCGCAATAAAGTAATATCCAACAGCAAAATTGCAGCCCTGACATTATCCAGCAATATCGCAAAAACAATTTACTTTCCAAGGGAATAAGGGAATTAAAGCTAAAACAGTCTCGAGTGGGCGAGATATTATAAATCTTTTCGACCTATCTGCGGAGCAACGACCTAGCTGGGACAAAAGTTAGATTAAACTGGAAACAAGGACAGAACGTGCCTCGATGTAGTCTAGATAGTTTTTTATCCATTTGGAGCATAAAGAAGGGTAATGTTTTGACCAACGCGTCGGTTTGACGTCATAGATGTACCGAGAGGAGAGTTGGCTTCAATCCTGAAACGATAAAGAGTTCACAAAAAGCCAATTGATAAATTAAATCGACTCATTTGCATTTGTGTTTAAGCTTCTTCGGTTGTTCTGATTGCGAGACTTAACATTTGATTCGTGTTTTGGCCAATATTTACTTCAAATGCTAAAGAATATCTATACATATCCTTCATACGAGGCCTAAAATTGTTTCTATTGGTGGTGTTAGGATTAAGAACACGCTTTTAGCTAAATAATAAACAATCGTTCGTTAAAAAGTAATATCTCTTTATTTTACAGATAACGTAGTATCATCATATGACGACCTGCGTGGCGCAGTGGGCGTATAGCCGGCTGAGACGCAGGAGGTAGCGGGTTCGATTCCCGCCACGGAACAAAATGTTTGCATGATCTACAGATATTTGTTCCGTGTCTAGGTGTTTTTCTATATATTATAAGTAGGAATTTAAAAAACAAAGTATATAAGTATCCCATAGTACAAGCTTTGCTTAGTTTAGGGCTAGATAGCAGTGTGAAATGTCCAGGAATATTTATTTATTATTATTATTAAGAAATTATCGTTAGATTAAACCGCAAGCTACCGTTTATTTCTGAATGAATATAGGTACGCGTAAAATAATACCGCATCTAATTCATCTATTCAAATCATCTTGCCGTCATCAGTTGAAAGCAAAATAGCATTTTGGGTTTTCCGCAAGTAGAGCAAAAAGTTTATTTTCTTGCATGAGCTAACTTCCTAAGAAATCAAAACAGTCAAGAAACCAGTCCCATTTGAATATTAATAAGTACTCCGAAAGCTCGCATTTGACCGGAGCAAGACGTAAAGGTCGGGATTAAATGAAGAAATGCGAAGGTTTATTTTAAGTTATTTCTGAGGGCATGCTAAGAAGTCAGTTCCGGTTATAAAAAGTCGTCAAGTCACGTCGAAGGCCTGAAGGCGGTCCACGGACATATCAACATCATCTTCCTTCCTGCCCTTTTCTAATACGTGTCTTTTTCTTCCATACCTCTCTTTTAGCGGCCCAAGCTGACATCAACCCCCTATTATTTTTAAAAACAGTGACCAATTTATGATAATTTCTTGATAGAATTTGAGAATTGTTGATACTAACCTGTGACAGTTCATAAGCGTTTTACTAACGATTGACAAATAATCAAACGTGACCGGGTTGTTTTAAAGATACGGAGTAAGTGAGCTAGTCGTAGATTAGAGACACTAGCTCTAATGAAATTACTTGTTCCAGTATGTAAGCGAGATCTCAAAAACGACGTGGGCAAATCGGCGTTGTATGTATATATATGTAGGTATGTTTGTAACTTTCGAGCGCTGATCCGATCATCGTGAAATTTGATATATAGGTATGAGCTAAAAAATGTTGGGTGGTTGTTGAGATATTGGGATTCAAGAGGGGTAAAAAAAAATCAAAATGAGACTATTAGGTTAAATGAAAGGTATTCAGTAATATATTTCGATCCCTTTTTTATTTTTAGTTTAATCTTTGTAGTTTTTGAGTTACGAGGCATGCCTTTTAAGTTTTGTCGTTTGAAGAAAAAAACACAACTAGAACCTTATAGTACTTTTTATTGTTTTTCAAAGTATTCACCGCGTAGCTTAATACACTTTTCCATTCGCTCAAACCAGTTATTATAACATTTATTCCACTCTAAAGTGGGGGTGTTCAAAATGGCTGACTTGAAAGCGTCGACTGCTTCTTCACCGGACTGGAACCTTTGACCACGAAGACTTTTCTTAATTTTAGGAAATGTAAAGAAATCGTTAGGGCTTAGGTCAGGACTGTATGGAGGATGGTCAAGAATTTCTACTCTTTCCTGCTTCAAATACTCAATCGTTTGACGAGCGCTGTGTGAGCTTGCGTTGTCGTGGTGCAGGATGATGCGTCGCTTTGAGTTAGATTTTCGAAGTTCGGCGATGACTTGTGGTAAACAAACTGTAGTATACCACTCTGCGTTAACCGTTCTACGATCTTCAAGTGCAATAGTCGCAACATGGCCGGTTTTTCCAACGAACGTGGCCACCATCTTCTTTGAAGTGCTTCGAGAACGAACAACTTTAGTCGGCTTTGGCTCGTCTTGAAAGACCCAGATTGTAGATTGTTGTTTGGAATCAGGATCGTAGGCATAGATCCAAGATTCGTCACCACTTATGATGTCGTAGACGTGATTTGACTCCCCTCGGTTGAACCTTTGCAGAGTTTTCTTACACCATCTGACGCGGGCCGCCTTGTGATCGTCGGAAAGCAGATGCGGTATCCAACGGCAAACTAGCTTTCTCACACCAAGCGCTTCATGCAAGATCTTCTGAATGGTTGTCCCTGAGATGCCTAATAGAGCCTCTATCTCTCGATACGTCACATGACGATCTTCGAGAATTAGTTGTCTCACAGCAATGATGTTATCTTCAGTGAAGGCGGATTTTGGGCGTCCTTCGCGAAATCTGTCACTAACACTAGTATGTCCACGCTGGAATTCTAAATACCAGCGTTCGACAGTCCGCAGACATGGGGCTACATCACTGAACACAGATGTTAGCTCTTCTAAACACTGAAGCCGTGTCAGGCCTCTTCTAAAGTTGTAGAAAATTATTGCACGAACATTTTCCTTAGAAAGATTCATTTTCGTACGTGACCTGACAGATTCAAATCGAAACTGTGACTAAACATTAGCATTAATCCTAATACTTTCAACTGTTTTGAGATTCAAAATGTAAACACATTCGAATATAGAACAGTTCCAAATTCAAAATTGCCGGAAAATATGGAAACGACAGAACTTAAAAGGCATGCCTCGTATTAGCCACAATAAATACTAAACTTTGACGAAATTCACAGGGTACACACCAGTGACTCCATAGTGCTGAAACTTGATATTCGTGTAGCTTTAATCACATAAATATAGGGAAAAGTCTGAAATCCAGAATAACTGCAATTTCTACCCCTAAAAACAGTAACCAATATACGTGAACTCCCGTTACTTGTAATTTGAATAAAACTGTAGGTCATGTATGTTGGTTTGCATTTCGTGGCATTATTTTATTAGTCAAAGATTATGATTTTTTTTTTTGTTTTGTGGGAGACTAACGAGGTTCGGGGCGAACCACTAGTTTAGAGCAAGTATCAACTCGGCAAAATGCGTTAAAATTTTAGACAGGCACGTGGTATTAGAGCTAATGGACTTTTAGGAGCGCTCACAATCTGTCAAGGAGAGCGGGGCGTAATGGCGAGTAGTAAAGCAGAGTGACACGTGGAATTAATTTTATATTTATGAGACTTAAGTCTCGTAATACATATGTTCGAACTTGCCCCTAAATAGCAATCTAAATATCAATAGATAACGACACACCAGTGATCGTTTTAGACGTTCTATTAGTAAAACTATTATTGATATGAAGAATACTTCACAAAAATGGGATGTTTACCATGATTTGTGAGTATGCAACTGTGCCGAAATATCGGTACACTCATTAACTCGCTAATCATAGTAAAACTACTATGACTCAGTTTCAATTGAGAAGAAAGAGAATCAATCCTGTAAATATAAATAAATAAATAAATATTGCTGGACATTTCACACAGCGCTATCTAGCCCCAAACTAAGCAGAGCTTGTACTATGTGATCCAGATAACTGATAGAATACTTTTTTTTAGTAAATACATACTTATAATATAGAAAAACGCCCAGACACGGAACAAATATCTGTAGATCCTGCAAACATTTGTTCCGCGGCGGGAATTGAGCCCGCTACCTCCTGCGTCTCAGCCGGCTATACGCGCACTGCGCCACGGAGGCAGTTGGGTAACTAACGGTTAAAACTGTCAGAATGATATACTAGTCGCTGATATAATAGTATCTACGACATCAGCTTTTTAAACTACACGTTGATTTAAATTTAAACGCATTAATTTTGCATGAATAGCAAAGAAAATAAAGAAATAATAGTCATGAGTAAAGTGACGCGCTAAAACCGCTATTGGTAATGGTGCCTCCACACGTACATTCATGCTCGATGACCGATCGAACAATCATTTCGGTTTGACTTCGAACATTAGGTCATAGGTTTAATCGGTCTATACGGGGGGCAGAAAGTTTAAGAAATTTCAGAGGAGGGCCTTGATCATGGCCCCTCGCTATGATTCTACTTCCCCTCATTGTGAGTGGAATGTGTTCCCCTACTTTCACTACATTGTATATAAAATATATTTGTGTACGTTTAGAAAGACTGTGCTCTTATGAAAAAGTGGGGTCCCTCACTAAGAAGAAATTCTTAGAATTTTAGCCCCGAGTTGGGAATTATAGAGGGAGCACTGTACTAAGTAGAATCTACTTTATACTTCTGGAGCGTCAAAATATAATTATCGCGGGCCATACACTATTTATGTCGAATTACCGTCGGCGGGCCGGATTAAATGCTTTCGCGGGCCGGAGCTGGCCCGCGTGCCGTACTTCGCCCATCACTGGTATATATGTACGTTCAATCTTGCGCGATGCAAAAACGTTAAGCATGTACGCACGTGGGAACCTATGTTAAGTACGGTATACATGCTCGTCGAGCATGTACATGGGTGTAGAGGCACCATTACTTAAGACTTTAGAAATTCAAATCAGTCAGCGAGGTGGTCTGAATTTAATAGACTTCCAAGATAAGACCAACCATTGTATTCTATTTCTTAAACTTATAACACCCCTGATTTTGTCAGTGGTTAAAAACAGAACTAGTCTATAAAGATACAACTGTAAGGTAAACTGACCGTTTACCCGTGATAATAGCGCATGCAATTGCGTCGAAATATCGGGATAATCAAAATCTTACAAATCATAAATAATAAATATTGCTGGACATTTCACACAGCGCTATCTAGCCCAAATTAAGCAGAGCTTGTACTATGGGAACCAGATAACTGATAATATACATTTTTTTTTTGTAAATACATACTTCTAATATACAGGGTTACAGGAAAAATCGTGCTAGATCCGTTAAGGGCGTGGAGTACCCATCATTTCTGACTTATTTCACTATGAAACACCCTACCCTAAACTTAACCCTTTTCGAGATATTCGACTTTTAATTTTTTTATTGAAAATTGCCGATTTTTAGGCTACTAAATTTATTTTTGTTTATTTTGTGTATCTTATTATTATTATTATTGCATTTTTACATGTGTAATAAGATGCTTTAGGACGTCTATTATTAAAATAGTGCATAAGTTAATTGAATAGACCGTAGTAGACAAGTGAAAGTTAAGAAATAAAAAAAAATATTAGAAAGTTTATTTTTCTCTAAGGGATATCTAAAAAAAATATTATGGCAATTGTTCGGCAAATGTTTTGTAAAATATCTACGTTTCATCAGCTATCTAACGAGGTATAACAATCTAGGGTTTGTATTACATTTCGATTGTATTCAAGCTCGCAACGAATACATAACTCGCTACCCCGGTCGTCGAGTGCCGGATGTGGCCGTTTTTGACAGAGTCTATCGAAGACTTCGAGAAACTGGCTCTGTTTTGAGACGAAATACAGACATGGGAAGACCACGAATTGATGACGAAGAACAGGACAATGAGATAGTGCAACGCTTTCGAGCGGATCCGACTACTTCCACTAATATTGTTGCCCGTGATCTGGGACTTTCGCAATGGAGAGTGTGGTTTACAGTGCATACTGCTGGCCTATACCCGTACCATTACACGCCGGTACACGTTATTGAAGAAGGAGACCCCGCGAGAAGATTGGACTTTTGCAGATTTATGCTAAATGCTGATGTAGAAGACCCAGATTTTCTAAGAAATATCTTGTGGACGGATGAGTCCAAATTTGATAAAGATGGCATAACTAACTATCACAACGCCCATTACTGGGCCCCAAAAGAGCTAAGGAATCCCAATAAGATAAGAGTGAAGGGGTCCCAACGAAGATTCAGCGTGAATGTGTGGATGGGCATTATCTCCAATCATTTGATTGGACCTTACTTTCTCCCGGATAATCTAAATGGGGAAAGCTACGAAAATTTCCTGAGAGCAGACTTAAGTGATTTGCTGGATGATCTGCCACTCAACCTGATCAGGGACATGTGGTTCCAACACGATGCCTGCCCTGCCCATTTCAGGAGAAGTGTCAAGAGACTGGCTGGACACAGATTATCCAAACAAATGGATAGGACGAGGTGGACCGTTGCCATGGCCAGCAAGAAGTCCGGACCTAACCCCCATGGATTTTCACGTGTGGGGGTGCATGAAAAGTCTTGTGTACAGCGAGCCGAATCCAGTTTCGTCTGTGGAAGACTTACGAGAAAGGATTGTGGATGCAGCCAATAAAATGAGGACCACGTTAACCGCTGAAGTAGTAAAGACTGGTCTCCGTAGAAGGATGCGACAATGTATCAGAAATAGAGGCGGCCATGTTGAACATGAACTGTAGAATAAGAAAAAGTTGTGTGAAAATCTTTAATAAATGACATTTCATGCTTACCTATTATTTTATTTTACTTTTTAGGGCTAAGTATAAATTTTCTTCTCCACTGTCGCCTATAAAACTAAATTTTTTTCAATGCATTTGAATAAAACCCTAGATTATTATACCTCGTTAGATAGCTGATGAAACGTAGATATTTTACAAAACATTTGCCGAACAATTGCCATAATATTTTTTTTAGATATCCCTTAGAGAAAAATAAACTTTCTAATATTTTTTTTTATTTCTTAACTTTCACTTGTCTACTACGGTCTATTCAATTAACTTATGCACTATTTTAATAATAGACGTCCTAAAGCATCTTATTACACATGTAAAAATGCAATAATAATAATAATAAGATACACAAAATAAACAAAAATAAATTTAGTAGCCTAAAAATCGGCAATTTTCAATAAAAAAATTAAAAGTCGAATATCTCGAAAAGGGTTAAGTTTAGGGTAGGGTGTTTCATTGTGAAATAAGTCAGAAATGATGGGTACTCCACGCCCTTAACGGATCTAGCACGATTTTTCCTGTAACCCTGTATAGAGAAACAACCAGACCCGGAACAAATATCTGTAGATCATGCAAACATTTGTCCCGCAGCGGGGATCGAACCCGCTACCTCCTGCGTCTCAGCCGGCTATTCGCCCACTGCACCACGGAGGTTGTCAATATTCATTCATGTGTCAATGTCAATATATATTGTAATATTGTATAAGTATTCTATTAGTTATCTGGTTCTCATAGTACAAGCTCTGCTTAGTTTGGGGCTAGCTTTGTGTGAAATGTCCAGCCATATTTATTTATTTATTTATAATAGTAAATATCCCGTATTTAGTACAAATAGTAGTCTATAAAGAATCCATGACATACATAAGTGTAACATATCTATCGCGAGCTCACCGACAAAGCGGTTCGCCTTGACAAGGTCGGCGCGGGCGCAGACCGGTCGTGATCGCAGGTGACAAATAATGTTCATTCATAGATTGCTTCGATCGTGTCACGTTTTATTTTCACTTTTGTATGGTACGGTGACCGTTTGCCGTTGATCAGACGACGATTGTAAGCCGGTTTGTTGCCTGAGTCTTCCCGGTCGAGAGGAATACGCGTAAATTTGTGATTCAAAATGGTCTAAAATAAAAAAAAATAAGTTTGGGTTTGATTCTCTTATTAACCTTTCGCAAATACTATTTATTTTGTTTGCTTATTCTTTATTTTTCATTGTAATGTTCTCTTTAATGACCCATTTAAATTCGAAAAAGTACAGCAAACTTTTGGGGATAGAGAAAGCTGCATATAAAAGTAGGAACGTGTACACAAAAGGGGAATCTGACAGATTTAATATTAGGTGTATAGGTACAAAAGTGCTATTATAAAAAAGTGGCACCTCCGGGAGTGCCGACAGAAGTGAGAACTTGAACAGTTACGTGTGTATTTGATGAATCGTCAGGGACGGTGTCGGTAACGGTAACAGTGTCGCGAGTTCAATGGTTTTTTCCCCTTCTCAAAAAATACCCAACCCGCCTAAAGAAGTATTCACTTCAAAAAAAAAACAAATAGTATATTCCCCACCTGCGATTATCAAAATAGGCAAAAGCTTGTTTACCTCTGTTTAGTGTCTTGCATTAGGGGTTTTTACTATTTAAGATTGATCTACTATTACACAAACTTGTTTATCAAGGAATTTGATTTGATATAATTATTTTTGTTGAAACCCGTCAAGCCGTTTAGCCAGGATCCGCCAAATGGATTGACATACATACACCCTAAAAACTTTACCGTCCTGCGCAGTTGGGTAATAATAACATCCAACTGCCAATCCAGTACTAATATTATAGCGCCTCTGCACGATGGGCCATGATGGGCCATGATGGGCGATCATAGACAATCACCATCATGTAGAGGGCATAATTGCCTGTAATCGCCCATGATCGGTGACGATCAAGCGAAATTGCCGCTATGTCGGTTTTTCGGACAAACATCAAAGGAGTTTGCGGCCATGATCGTAAGCGTGCCCATACGATCACTCAGTTTGTATTTGTTTACAATTTGTGACAATCTTTGCACATTCTGTGATTGTCCATCATGGCCCATGGTGTAGAGGCTACATTAGGATTCCCTGTTTTGTGGTTGTCAGAAACTACTTTAATATGTCACCGAATAATAAGGTAACAATACAGAACCAGTGTGGTGAATGAATTTAAAGCTAGAGATTCATTCTACCTTGTAACAATGCTGATTTAACAAGTTAAGATAAGGTCAGACATTATCGAAGTGTCAAATAATGCTCTTAATGATCTTCGAATACTAATGAAGCGAAATGAAATAGGAGAAATATCTTCAATCGGAATGGGACTGATGGAAATTTAATGAACGCTTCAAAAGTGAAATTAAGATTCAATATTTCCATTGATTGTGGAAATAATTCTATTTGCTGCGCTGTCTTTTAAAAGAAAGCGACGTGGAAATTTTTATAGTCCAAATAAGAGGGGGACTAAAGACAAAGCGAGCAAACCCTTGACTCAGCATCATAGTCAGCTTGTATGATGTATTCGATTCACCTGCCCAAGACGAGAGTGAATGGCTTGAACCTTGCCTAGCGATTAAAATAAATAAATACAGATCAAGTCAAACCCATTAAAACCCACAGGAAGGTGCTATATGAATGTGACACACAATTATTTTCGTCGGAAATCTCAGAAGTGTAATTCTAAGAACGTTTGCTATTCATCATCAAACGCAACCAACACCTGAAAAGGTCAGGTGCAAATTCCACGTAGCGGTGACTACGCATAAATTCCCGTTGTCACCTTCGAGACCTGACGAAGACAAAAATAATGACGTCGTATGACATTGAAATATCGAACTGAACGCGCCGAACTAAACGAGCGCTCAACCAGCGATGGAATGCGAATATGCGATTATCACACTTAGCGCGAACAGAATGTGGGTGAAACACGTGATGACTTACAATCACTATAGGATTGCACGGAAGGTCTTTAGACTTTGGAAGTTGAGAATTTATGAGACCACAGAATAACTAAATCGAAAACAGAGTTCACCATTGTTTATTTTGTTTCACTTTTGATGTTATTCATCAACACACACCTTCTGACTTTATTTTTATACAAGCAATGGATTTAGTTTGGGGTAAACTTGGCCTTGGCCTCTTAGCTCTGTTACGTACAACCGTTGGCAATCATATACGGGCTTCAACCGTTTTTAGGATGGATTAGAGCCCGCTGAAACCCAGCCTGAAGTGTTGAAGAGAGTTTTTAAGCATTATTAAAGGTGTTTCAAGTGTTGCTCAAACATCCTTCCAATGCTAAGGTTTGTTCAACGACTCGTAAGATTTCTCAGAAGCTGATTATACATATTTAGGTATTTCACATACCTTAAACCAGATGTTTGCAGATGAGAATATATTGAAAGTATCAATCGCAACCGTGAACTCCAACAGATAATAAAATGAGTGATCATCACGTATATTATTATGTAAAGAGCTGTTTATTTAATCTGAAACGTTAGAATGGTAGAAGAAAAACTTTAAACATTCAAGAGGAGCCTCGTACTCTATTGGTGACTGGATTTCAACTAAACTAAGACGACCAAATCGCAACGTACCACCGCTGTTTAGACAGCCAGATTAAATGACCAAGAGTAGACGAGAAACAATTCTGCATATCCAGCAGAATACGATAACGGAATTGAATTGAAATATAAGAAATCAGGAGATCACAGAAACTCGATACAGGAGCGCCCATGCTCGGATTTCAACAGACGAGTGGCTATCGACCAGTCTATATTTATACTTAGTCTGCCAACACGGTTTTCCTGTGATATAAATCTATTTTATAACACATTTTCTCGTAAAAGGTCTCTTATTTCACCAATTTCAATGTCGTAATATATGTCATTACGTACTTGTGCGTTATTGTAATGTAAACCTTGTGTAAACCTCACAAGATAAAACGTACGGTCAAGATGCTCCGTCTAAAACGAACGGTACTTTTTTAAATCTTAGCAAAAAGTTTTTATGACAGAAAAGTGGTCAACATTTTATGAATAAAATTAACTTTGGGAGATAAAATATAAAAAATAAACATTTAATTATTTTATTTTATTAATTTTGACGATAAATTACAACCTGTAACAAAAACAAAAATATATTAATTTACTTTATTAATGTGTAATACTGGCTGTTTTTGTGCCTTTGCCTTAAAAAAAACGCGCGCATCGCCAATTTGTGAACAAGTAAAAAATATTCCGCGCGCTTTTTCTTTCCGAGAAAGTCAGAGTTTTATTTATTTCCTCGCAAATATATTATAAAACGACGTATGACATACGTGCGCTTTGATAATTACAGCCTCTGCTTTCTTGTAGTCCTCGCCTACGGCTCGGGCTAGCAATATCGCCTTGGCTGTAATTTTCAATTTACCGCACTTATATCATAATGTACTATTATTTTGTACTATAAATGCCAGAAGCTTCCATCAATAGGTGCAAACATTTATTAGGTGTGAATCGTTAAACAATTGCAGATATTCATTCTAACAGTGTACAATTGATAATCAAAAATAACACCAAATATTCCCATTAAAGCATTATGTTATGTTTCCGATTATGTAATATCGTTATCGCTGGCCACAATACTATTCATTTACTATAGATACACATTAAAATCCAGTAAGTATCACCAAAATTATTTCAAAAATGGTGTAATGAAACTTACCTCACAAGATTAATCAACAGTTCTCTAATATTCTACCCAAGATCTCGGGCGAACAAAGTAAAGTTTTCTAGAATAGGTTCTTACTTTACCAACTACAATGTCTAGTTCAAACTAGTATATGGCGGTTATCAAAGTTTTCCTAGTTTAAGCGTGTGATAAAGCAAAATTAGATACATAAAGTACGACAGTGTATTATGATGGATGTGTATAAACCCTCGACAGAACACATGCAAAATACGTCAGGGAGGTAGTGTTGAGTGTTCTCTTAAATATTATATTGGAACTGGTTTTATGTAAACTGCCCTTTTACCGTAAAACACGCTTAGGGATCTAAAAACTCGGTGTAAGTTAAAGAAGACAGGGAAGCATCATATTTTCAAAGATATTAAAACAAAACGTACCTAAGCAATATAATTTCCCATCGTATTTTGAGTTGAGAAAGCAAGCTAGAATAGACTAAAATTAATCTTACAGGCAAATATGTTATCTGTAAATAACCAACAGAATAACTGCAATTTCTACCCTTACGAGTTTAACCAATTAACATTAACTCCGTATATAATCGTAATAAACTAGTGGTTCGCCCCGAACTGACATCTCGCGAGTCTCCCATAAAAACAAAAAAATATTAAATAAATATTAAAAAAATTAAATAACAGCACTGTGGGGTCACTGGTGTACCCTGTGAATGTTGTCAAAGTTCAGTTTTTATTATGGCTTATAACTTAAACATTTAATCTAAAAATAAAAACTGGGTCGAAATGTACTCACAAAGACCACTTGACCGGATTAGTCACACTTTGGTTTTTTTTTACCCTCCTTGAACCCCAATATCTCAACAACCCCCCCCCCCAAATTTTTAACCCATTTAGTCACACCAAAATTGTGCCATCACTATCTACCTATATACCAAATTTCACAATGATCGGATAAACGCTCCGTAAGTACAAACAACAACAATCGTATTTTGTATTTTGTAACTCAATTACTTCGTAAAAATGTAATTTGAAATTGGTATGAAAAATGAAATGAAATGAAAAAGTTTTCGTAACTATACGTAAGCAAAATAGCGACCGCTAATTATGTCAATCTTTAAAGTTGGCAACACTGCACCTGGTACTGTACGTGCGATATAGTATTTTGTAATTTGTATTTTAATCAACGCATTTTGCCCAGCTCTTCATACATACATACAACGCCGATTTGCCCAAATTGATTTGGAGATCTCGCTTCGCTCGATCAAAATTATTCTTAATATTAATAATATTATTTCGGTACAGTGAGCAGAAACATGCATTTACCAATATGTATTTTATCAGTTATCTGGTGTCCATAGTACAAAGCTTTGCTTAGTTTGGGTTTAGATGCCGCTGTGTAAAATGTCCAGCATTATATAATTATTTATACCTACTTATATATGTTACGTTATATGAAACGACATGTAATCAAATTACTTGTGATTGACCACAGAGTAAGATTATTCTTATATTTGTATTAGAATGCCTCTCATTGCAACATGCACCAGACAACAACCAAATAACCAGTAAAATATCGCCGACGTTTATAAATTGCACTGCAGTTCCAACATTCTAGATTTTATTACACCACAAAACAGAAAATACAAGCGTTTTGTGGCAATAAACCAATTTACTTGTTTTTTCAACTTTTCTAATTGTTTCAAAGAATTATTGTTCCGTTACCTCTGTAATAATATTAAAATGAAAAACCTTCCAAGAATATTGTTAACTGTTTTAATATCATATCCCACTTCTGATTTCCACGAAGATCTGAAAAATCGGTGTACAGACAAATTAGTTCCAAGAAATAGCGGAAAATCAATACAGATCGTCTCATTTGTGTAATTGGTCTCTCCTTTTCGTAACTTTCTCAGAAAAAGTGTAGGTAACAAGATATACCAGGTACCAAATTAGGAGCACAATTTTGCGGTAAGTCTTCGTTATTGCGAACATATACTTTCAGAGCCCACGCCTTAGAGACAAAGCCCTAATTACCGGGCGGGTTATAAAACGATTGATTGATGACCGCGGACAGAAGCCTCTATCAATTACAATCAGTGATGTGAACTGAGCGGACAAAACGCCAAATACGGTAGTCTTAAAATGCCTTCTTAACGAAACAGATTTTTCTAGAGGTACGAAATACTAAAGATACCTAAGCGAACCATCGCTTGTCAGTTTGGCACTGTCGGTCGCCGCATCACAACTGTCGGAATATAAATGTCAGCAGTGATAAAAAGAGTTATACTAGATATATATGTTGGATAAGAAGGCAAATTTTCCAAAACTAATTCTAATTTAAGTGCCGATCTAACCCTCATCTAAAGGCGACTTGCGCAACGATGCCTAAACGTAAATGCTAAATATGATTTAAAGAGTTGCCAAATCATTTAAATACGTCAAAGTTAAACATGTTTAGTCGCTAAATACGTTTTAGCATCATTGCGCAAGTCGCCCTGAATTGTCAATGCACAGTTTGACTTAATTGTTGCATTGGTGTGCTATTGCTGTTTGTTTATAGTTAAACATGTTTGGTAAAACATTCATGAAAGTCGCGGTCTAGTCATTACATTAATTCCATATTTGCAACTACTCGTAGCATAACCCATACCTAATATTATAAAATCAAAAGTAACTGTCTGTTTGTTACGTTTTTACGACTGGGCCGATTTCGATAAATATAATAAATTGGTATACAGATCTATCAAATCTAATCGAATAATTATTTATTTGCACACAAGAATATACAAGTAGGTATATAGCAAGCCTAAAACTATAAACATAGTGCTTATATCTAGTTCATTTACGCTCCTAATTACCTTACAATACTAGTAGGGTAGGGGAGGTGTGCTAGGAACTAGACTAGATTGCTGTATCCCAGCTCTTAGCGCCCTCCGACGGACGATGTGCGATAAGTTGTTTTGAGTATAAAATTAACAGTAGGTACATCCGTGCACGTGAGTAGTTAGTGAGTGTTTAGTACTAATTGGTGTTTGTGTTAGTGTGTTTTAACACGTTCACTGCGCCATCATTTTCAAAAAACTTTCAGCTGGTGCTTTGGAGACCTAAAATATCTCGAAACTAACCTACCCTTTGGTGCGTTTGAGATCAGTCTCCTAAAAATACAGTTTTGAAAATAATTCACGCGTCACCCGCACCGCCCACCCTCCCTCTCTTGCGTCTACGAGGCGTACGATTTCACGAGTACCGACAGGTCTCCTAACGCAAGGAATGGAAGTAATTATACTACTGTGCGTTAGGGACCTAATCCATCTCTATATATATTTTTATGTCCTTGAATTCACCTTTAAATAGGGAGCAAATATGTATATTTGTCTTACTCATACTTAAAGAACTTTACACGTTAGAGCCTCCCGCAAGGAGTGAAACAACACGATTATAATCAACGCACAATACAAAAGTCCTGCAAGAGATCTGATTAATCTCGTAATGCAACGAACGTGTTAATTAATTTTTAGTTACTGCTTTTAACTATTCATTTAGAAATTCAAGGATCAGTTATTATTCTTGAATTTTCAATAGATCGTCCGTGGCTTGGTATGACAAATCCAAAAGCCAATTTCTTATTTTGTGCTTATAAGGTGTGAATATTATTCACACCTTTAATTTAAGGCACTGTACATATTATGTACATATTATGTAAGATTTTATTACAGACAGATAGATTATGACCGGGGCTGGGACATAGGCTACTTTTTACCCAATTGCGCAGAAGGGTATTGTTTTTATTGACAAACCACGCGGGCGCAACCGCGGTCGGCCGCTAGTTAACTTTATTTTGCTCTTGCCCTCCCGCAATGAACAAAACATTTATCGCGTATAGTAATAGGAATTAGTTGCATTATATAACACAATTCGCTAGGAGGTTTCCAAATTTAGATGACCAAAATGTTCCGAGACTGACGTTAAATAGTGGAAATCCTTGGTACTTCTACTTCCTACCCCTTCGGGAAACAGGCGTGGCTGTATAATGCAAGGCTTTAAAGTGGTTCGATCCATATACAACCGATTAGTAGTGATTCAATAGATAACTGAACAGCAGAAACGTCTAAACATTACTTACGTCTTATTATCGTCGCAAAATCAATAAAATCGCACACTTTCATTCATAAATATCTAAGTATCAATCATGCTTACTTATTTAAAATGTCATTTATAGTGTTTTTTTCCCGAATTATGATGTCCTTTATGAATAAAAGTATGCAATTTTATTGATTTGCGACAATAATAAGAATAAAAAAAAAATCAAAAATGGAATAAGGATGACCTCCGAAAAGGAGCACCGGAGAGTCTGGAAACACAGAACCGACTGCAAGCAAACAAAAACAATGTTCCCTGCAAACAATCGAAAAAAACAAATACCCTGTTAAAAATGAAACGCGAGGATCTAAGGATGATGGTGGGAATCATCACAGGACACTGCGAACTTAACCATCACCTCTGGAAGACCGGGGCCACGGACAGTGGGCTTTGTCGCGCATGTCTTCAGGAGGAAGAGACGGTGGAGCACGTGATGCTTCACTGTACGGCCACGAGCGATATCAGGCTGAGGACGGGTCTGCAGGAGCTCATGGAATCCTCATCCGCTAACACAACGGCATCCACGGGGATCTTGGAAAGCTGCATCCATAAACCCAAAATCCTGCTCCGTTACTTCAAGGAGCTAGGATGGCTGGAGTCAGGTTAGAAGGGGGGTAATGCACAATACACCCTAATGCGGGACGTCAGTGCAGATCTTATACCCCCCACCCTAGAATTAGAATAATAAGAAGTAACTAATTCGATACGTGTGTGTTTATCGGCTGTAAACGATGAAAACCGGTAAGAATCAAGGCCAGTAGTTCATGAAGGCTAAGTTCATATGAACGCGCGGTACAGCGCGGAATTACTAATATACAGACTACTAATATGTAGACGATAAACACTATTTAGTTTGATCTTGTACCGCGCGATAAGTTAGCCTAAAGAACCTTGACAAATGAACTTTGTTGTAAAAGGAGTGATTGCAAAAACTTCCTTTTATTCTTTATTTCTTAAAACAACCTTCACTCAAGCCTCCATTCCCGAACCATGAGGTCTCGATAAATCGAATTAAAACCTGAAAGATCCGATTCAAAGGAGTCTAATTCCGCTTGATGTCGTTTCATCTAAAAGGGAGATATTAACGTTGAAATAATGGTTTTGAGGTACAAGTACAAATTACGAATGTATTGGTTTCAGAGTTAATTTTATGAGAGACTTTTGACTTTCTAGATATTTGCTGTTGTCAAAACAACAACAAATATATGCGTGATCTGCAAATGTTCGTTCCTAATCTGGATGTTATGATATGATGGGTACCCGTAGTTCTTGATACCCTTGATACAGGAATACTAGTGTGGAATCAGGTCTGGACTACGTATGACTATCAAAACATCTTTTTGAACTGTTCCCATCAGCATCACCCATGTCATGGCCTTATTCATTCATACAACACTTCCTCGCAAATAACACTAGGATTCTCCGGCGATGGCTGAATGCAGCGGAGACAGGAACAATCTTCAGACAATAGAGCTCGTAACACAATCAGGGAAGCGGGGAACCGGAGATGCTGTTAGGAGACAGTTTATTGGGTGAATATTGTATCAGTTTGGTTGCTTTGTTGTCCTTGGAGTTCAATGCCAGGGCACGTCTTAGATATACGACGGATAACTTGAAATTGAGAATACAGACGTTTATTGCATTGCCTATTGAAGCAATGAACTCTAGCTTTTTTAGTTTCTTTCGTTTCTACTAATAGCTAAGAGTATGGTCAAACAATTCTCATCAATTTATCGATCCATAGTATTCAATTTACAAGCTGACCTACTAATTTGATTACAATAGCTTTACCCATGAGTAAAGTATAGGAATGAAATACAAAAGCAAGGAATTCGGGCACGCTACGATGTTTCGGAAATAAACCAACAATTAACGTCGACCACGTCGATATATCGCGGTGGGCGTGGCCGAGGACCTGCCAATACATACCTGTCAATAGGCTCATATTTATAAAACCAATGTTTAGTTTCGTATTTACTCAAATAGAGACGCGTGCTTGCTTCAAGCGCCCCATTTCAGACTTTTATGTCAGGTGCTCCACTTGTAAGCAACGAGAACATCGCGACTTTTAAAAGACGATTACGTTTTAGCTGCGAAACGAAATTTTATTAAGAGAGATAATTTACCACAACAAGCAACAAAGAGAATTAATACGCACCGCAAAATGTAAGCAATCAAACTCCACGCGTACAAAGACGACGAAAATGGGTTTGAATATGAGCTCTGTATACGTTTCTAAGGAGACGCACACAAGCCTCATTCATCATCAAAAGCATTACATCGAAAATAAGCCCAATGTACGCATTCACTGAGGAAATTGCCTCTTCTCTCGGTAGGATAAGGTGTGCATTAGAATACTGAGGACTCAGCGGTTTTTGATTGTCTTAACGACCTTGCCCCTTGCATTGTACGAGCTTAAATCGATACTTGATTGTTGACGGGAAAACCTCACTCACAATATATTCTACCCAAAAATTAAGAAAGGTATTTCTATTACAGCTACGCTCGCTTTTGTACATGACTTCTATTTCTGTATTTTTAAATGTATTTTCTTGTGTGCAATAAAGAAGATTAATAGCATTGAACTGAAAAAGATAAATAGATAACTCTTTATTGAATTACCACACAAACAGAAATAATACAAGAATAAGTACTAGGCTAGAATAATAAGTACTAAATAAGGCAATACAATGGGCGGCCTTATGGCTGAAAGCGATCTCTTCCAGGCAACCTTTGGATGGAGCGAAATTTACGATACGGAGTGCGGTGTACTTTGGAGGATACATTTGCACATATATGTTCTTAAAGGTGAAAAGGTCGAAAAAGGTGATATCAATATCGATAAAGGTAAACAACCAGCATTGAAAAGCGGAAAATAAAGATCACTCGTTCGGTGTTCATTGCAAATTGGACGATGACCCATCAATTCCACTGATTGGTACATCCAGGTAAAATTAATATGGATATTACGCCCGGCGTTCAAATTGCCGTCCGTCCGCCCATCAGTCCTAGTCCCTGTACGAGTTATGCGAATTGAGAAGATTGAAAATATGATTTCTGGGTTTCCTGATGATGTTCCTTGTTTTCCCTTTCGTGACTTATTCTCGGATTCTCATACCGCGTTTACACATGTGTCGGCGGCACAAGGATCGGCGAGCGCTCATGTGTGAACGTTCACACATTGCGTATCGAGAGGATCAGCGAGTGTGCATGTGTAAACGTCGAAACTGGTGCATGCAATGTCTCCCAGTGTTTACAACAGACTACCTGACAATATAAGAAACGCCTGTTCGACGCCTTTATCGAATAAAGGGTCTTTCAAATAGAGCGGGTCGATGTTAATAATCTGTGGCGGCCATTTTGTTTTGGCGGCATCTGTCAAATCTGTTTTTTCTTATTCAGTCACTGATGCCAAATCACCATGGCAAGTTACACGGTTGAGCAGCATGTGCAAATGATAAAACTTTATTATCAAAATGAGTGTTCGTTAGTGCAAACGTTGCGCGCATTGCGCCCATTTTACGGCAGACGCGGTGGCCCTTCAAAGTCCACTCTCCAACGATTGGTGACTAAATTTAAAACGACCGGTTCGGTAATCAACCAACCAACACCTTCACGTCAAAGGAACGCCAGATCGGCCGAGAACATCGCCGCTGTACGTGAGAGTGTTCAGGAGACTCCGAGGCAGTCGATTTCTCGCCGTGCTCAAGAACTCGGCCTTTCGCAGACCTCAACTTGGAGAATTTTGCGTCGGGACTTGGGTCTGCATCCGTACAAGATCCAACTGAACCAAGAGCTCAAAGTTAATGACCATAGACAACGCCGTGTGTTCGCTGAATGGGCATCGGAACGCTTGGAAGAGGACCCCGATTTTGGCCGAAAAATAATCTTTAGCGACGAGGCACATTTTTGGATGAATGGTTTTGTTAATAAGCAAAATTGCCGTATATGGGAAGACCACAACCCACATGAGGTTCACCAGGTGGCAATGCATCCACAAAAAGTTACTGTTTGGTGCGGATTTGGTGTGGCGGCGTCATTGGTCCGTACTTCTTCGAAAACAACGTTGGTGAGGCCATCACCGTCAACGGCGAGCGCTACAGATCAATGATAAACAATTTCTTTTGGTTTGAATTGAACAATATGGACGTGAACGACATGTGGTTCCAGCAAGATGGCGCTACTTGCCACACAGCGAACGACACAATCGACATTCTGCATGAACGGTTTAAGGGTAGAGTTATTTCTCGCAGAGGTGACGTGAATTGGCCACCAAGATCGTGTGATTTGACTCCGCTAGACTTTTTCTTGTGGGGTTTTCTGAAGTCGCAGGTCTATGCCAATAAACCACATTCGACCGTTGCCCTGAAAGCCAACATAACGCAGGCCATCGCTCGGATTCAGCCGGATCTATGCAGCAGAGTCATTAAAAATTGGACCTCTCGGATTCGCGCCACCATACGAAGCCGCGGCGGACATTTGAACGATGTCATATTCCATCCATAATGGAATAAATAGGCCTTTTAAATAAAAAATAAATTTCGTTAATATCTCACACACATCTTGTTTTATTCAATTTTAACATCGACCCGTCCTTGTTGAAAGACCCTTTAATAAGCTCAAACGGTGGTTAGTCGAACTGACGCCATATGAGGTTGACTGAACGTGATCTTTTATTTTATTTGTATTTTTTTTTATTATCTCTTTTTTATGTATAATTGACGTGCTGAAATTTATGATTATCACTACCAAGCTCTGAAGGTATCATTATTTTATGTTATTTTTAGGAAAATTAGAATAGAATAGAAAACGCTTTATTGTAAATCACACTTAAAATAAAAAACAATATAAAAAACAAACAATACACGCAGAAATACAAGTGGCGGTCTCATCGCTAAAAGAGATCTCTTCCAGACCTTTGGATGGATTGGAGTTCACGAGAACGTTATAGGACGGTGGCGTTTACTTGTAATTATTAATATTAATTAATTATTTTATTGTCTTGTAGTTTAATAATTTTGTTGTAATTTTGCTAATTACTTGTAATTGATTTTTTTCCAATAAATAACTATGACCTATTCCTGACTTGGTGTACAATAAATAATTATTCTATTCTATGACCTATAAACGTATACACATTGAGTGTTGAGAGAATCGGCGAGTGTGCATGTGTAAACGGTGCCCTCATTACACGTCTCACTTGCAATGAGCGAGCTCCAATGCTTAAACGCAGTCCAAACGATTGCTCGCGTCGGTCGCTTTGTCGGCTCAACGAAGACAATCTTACGTAGCACTCAGAACCATTATAATTGACGACCCCCGTGGAACAGTGGGCGAATAGCCGTCTGAGACGGAGGAGGTTGCGGGTTCGATTCTCACCGCGGAACAAATGGTTTCACGATCAACAGATATTTGTTCCGGGGCTGGTTATTTCTCTATATATTATAAATTTATCAGTCCCTATGTATTTTTACAAAAAAAAGTAAACAAGTATACTATCAGCTATCTGGTTTCCACAGCTTAGTTTGGGGTTAGCTGGCGCTGGCGCTGTGTGAAATGTCCAGAGTTATTAAATTATTAATAATATCACACCGGTATCACCAAATTAGAGTTGCTCAGAGAGCAATGGAGCGTGCCATGTTAGGCATCTCGCTGTTGGACCATATACCCAACATCGAAATACGACGCAGAACCAAAGTCGTGGATCTGGGTAGAAGGATCAACCAGCTGAAGTGGCGATGGGCTGGACACTTGACAAGGAGGAAAGACGGAAGATCGATGAGGGCAGCAACCGAGTGGTGGCCGTGAGAAGGGCGCAGACCAGTTGGCACATCACCAGCCAGATGGTCGGACGACATCGCGAGAGTTGCAGGAAGGCAGTGAATGCGCATGGCACAGGACCGGAGAGAGTGGCGTGATAACGAGGAGGCCTATAACCAGCAGTGGGTGGATGTGGGCTGAGGTGATGATCACACCGGTAGACTAAGAAAAAGAGGAAGCTAAGTGCATAGACTTGTTAGAATACTAACCGTCGGTATGGCACTTATCTTTGAATTATTGACTGGCTGTCCCTAAAAGTATTGGATTACATTCGTAATCACTTTGATGAAATTTAACCGCACATTTATCGAAAGATCAGATCAGAACTAATTCATATTTGATGATAAGTCGCTTAGCCCACCTATATACACACGCATAAATTATTAACTACCGGCTATGGGTCCCCGTATAAAATATGTGTGAACTGGATAAGTATTTGGAGGTTAACCTTTCGGAATTTACGCTCGTGTTTTTCAAAAGGCCAATAAGCAAAGGATTCAAAAGTTCACGGCAGGAAACTTTTTTCATGAACGATTTCGAAAGAAAATACATGAAAGGAATTTTAATGATTGTCATTGTTCTCATATGGCGATCTTTACCTCCAATTATCTCGGGAACGTGACACTAGGTTACCATATTTTTGATATTTTTTGTTCGTATAAGTGTCCTTTACCCATATCCTATATGTACATATACCACATCATACGAGCGCGGAAACATTGAAAAAATATGGCGGCGTGTGGATATGCTTCCACAGCAAAATGATCGAACCCCTTTTTTTTCTTTTCATTTTCAAAGTGAGTCAGTAAAAGTAACACATTCAGTTTGAGTGAAACGATCTCATTCAGCATTCGTAGTGAGACCGGCCAATCTAAATCATCTCATATCTAGCCTTTCTCAAAGGCTACGTCACATGACTTGCGATGCTGGATGGCAAATAGGTCAACAAGCGCGTCGACCGATAAGGTTTTTCAACTCCGACGCAAAATGAGGAGGTATAATAGATTTATATTATTGTGTTTTTCCCAAAGGGGCATGCCCACTCTCCCTTGTAAAAAATGCTGTCACTGCACACACTTGAAACTAATTGCTAATGATTCTAGGCTTAGTTAGTAATAAAAGAGCTAAGAAGTTAGTTATAAAAAAGTTTACTATAAAGAGAAAAATCAGTTTTTATTTTTCACAAACAACCAGTTTTACATCACTGTATTCAACTACAACTTAAATAGTTTATTATTGTAATTATAACGATTCCTAGATAAATTATTATATTGATAATTACTATCAATTTAATCGTTTAAGCTTTAAGTCAGCAAACAAACAAAAATACGCGAGAAAACAAACGAAACGGCCACAGACACAGATCACAGGAAACGGCTTGTGTATAATAACTTTTTATTAGCTGCAGTAAAATGACGTTTCTAAATGTCATTCCGTAAAATAATGTTGACAGCCTAATCTCAATAGGGATGTGATTCAGTTCACAAAAGTTTACAGAATATCTAATCGTTCCATAGCTGACTCATAATGATCATACTAAATTCTATTTAATATTAATGTAAATAAAAGGCTGTATAAACGTTGATCCTTTTAGACATATTCAAGGTAACACTCAAGAAAACGCTCTCTCAAGCTGGTAGTACTGGTTTTTGGTTACGGTGCTACGATGACGCTTGACCGCCATTTTGTTTCGGTTGTCATTCGCTCATTCGGCTTCATACTTCTGTTTTGAGTGCATGAATAACTTTGATTTGCCCACTGCGCGTTGTTTTTGTTATCATTATTGTTAAACTTATGTTACGTTGTGTTTGTTTTTCATTACCTGTTTTCGTTAATCGTGTTAGTTTTTTTTTGTTTGATACATTGAAGACATGGATGCTCTGCCGAGCACATCGCAAGATGGAGACACATTTTTATCTCCTAAGAAAAAAAGGCCACGTGTAGCTCTAAGTGCAACTGAAAAACTTTGGGTCCAAAACGTTTACAAATATGTGTTTGAAGTGAAATCTTTAGAATCAAACATTGAAGTTTCAAAAACAAGTGAATGCGTTAACAAGGTGGCTGAAGTCTTGGGAATATCCGTCCGCACAGTTTATTCCGTTTTAAAGGAGCACTAGGAGAACGACAGCGAATCACCAAAACCTCCCGAAAAAACGGGCCCAAAACTTACATTTAAAGATAAACTTGATGATTTCACATTCACTGCTCTTAGACGAATTGTACATCAGTTCTTTCATAGAAATGAAATACCCACCATCGCAAAAGTTAGTTTACACATGTCGTCACTCATCTTTTTATTATACGTTAGGTATGTTTTCTCCCATCCCAATCTATCTATGTATGATGATGATGATGTATGTAATCTTAACCAATTAGGTAATAACTTTAATCATTTTTAGGTGCTGCAAGTTGTAAATGATGACCCAGGATTGCCCAACTTCTCGAAAGAGACATTGAGAAAAATTATGAAGCATCTTAATTTCGAATTCGCTACTCGATCACGCAAGAGTTATTGATAGACAAGATATCATATCATGGCGCCAGCGCTACCTGCGTTTAATTAAACAATATCGTAGGGAGGGAAAATACATATATTAAGACGAGACCTGGGTCAACGCTGGTACGTGTCAACTCTTAGTTTCTTCTATTTGTTCCCTTTTTGTTTTGATGTCGAAACTTATGATTCTTTTTTGTTCGACAGCGACAGTGATTTCGAAAAAGATTAATTAAATAACATTATAATGACGTTTTTGTTTCATTTTGAATGTACCTCCCTATACTTCCACTAAAAAAGATCAATCCTTTAGTATAGTAATAATAATAGGTAAAAAAATACATTACAACTTAATATTAAATCTCAAAAAAAAAACCAAACTGATTATTCATATATGATTCACTCATTTAGCTACATCCCTATTTATTTTTCTTCAAAAACCGGCAACCCACAAAACGTCATTTTACTGCAGCTAATAAAAAGTTAGACTATAGGTACTTGTTTGTGAATGACGTACGCGCACAGTCATAGGGATTGGCATATCGACCATCGACTATTATCCGAAATATCGATTTATCGGCGCAAAATAATCGGTCAAATCGAGCAATCGATTATATTTAATCTCAAGGCGCGCGCGCACAGAAGTGCCATTTTTGACATCGCGCTCCTGTACAATCAACAGACGAGGGCAATTATTCCAGTAAATCAAAATTCAATATTTTAATGCAAAGAAATAATAATCATCTGATTCTGTTGAGTAAATGTTGAATCGAAGTAAAATTGAGTTTATTTCGATTCAACACGAGCGCCACAGATAAATACAAAAATATACCTACCTATTTACTTCTGAAAATCAGATATTTAGTGTGTCAGGGGTAGTAATAAGGTAATAAAATGTACGAAAAATATAAGTACCAATTGTACCCAAGCGAAAAAAAAAATGTACTTATTTGTCTTTGGAGATGTTTAATAGAATTCATTATGTATTTCTGTGTTGATTTTGTAAACTTGGATTGAATAGGTAGTCGATATCGATCGATATCGACTATCGTTTGGGTTAGTTCTTAATTCGATGATTTGGGAGGAATAACGAGTGATAGGTGCCTAACTAAAAAATATCTCATGTCTGTGTCATTAACTCGTCTCTGCATGGCCTTATGCAAAAATCGTGCGAAGCTTTAACCTCTCATCTGTTGATCGAATTAAAATCGAGATAATGCTACAGATAAGCCGAGTTATTTTTTTTCCGCTTTTTTCTCTCCACTGGTTAATCCTAAAGCCATCTAGAAGGTGGCGCTGAGATCAACGGTCCGCCGATTATGATCAAGGTTAGCTGAGAGCGAGAGGATTTAGATCAATTGCGGTGCGTCAACAGCTGAGCGCAAATTCAGCGCGCACTGCGATTGGCTGAGATTATCTCGCTCGGGCGCTCGCTACCAGCGCGAGTCAAGCATAATACCACCCCCGGGTTAATTAAAGATAAAAAAAACGATTTACAAAACGCTCATTGGGAAACAAATATCGTTTTGGTTTCGTACTTCTGAAATCGGTGACCGATTTTTCGTGTCAGTGAAAATACAGTCAAATAAATCGATTGTTTTATTTATGGTCTTTTATCAACAATCGATTATTGTCTCAGAACAACTCTGGCTCAACACTAATGTTTGCAACTGGAGGCAATTTGCTACCATTTCATTTCCTGTCGTTTTCATATTCATTATTATTTTAAAATATTGTAGGATACTTTTCGTGTTAATCGATTGATACGTAGAATAACGGAAAAATGTAACATATTTTTTGGATGAACGCAATTTTTTGTGCAGTTGACAGCATTATATGGGCATGCCCCTTTATTTCCTACATTACTATGTTTTTAGGATTCCGTACATCAAAATGAAAAAACCGAACCCTTATAGGATCACTTTGTTGTCCATCTGTCTGTCTGTCAAAACCCTTTATCTCGGGAACGCGTGGAGGTATCGAGTTGAAATTAAAACCATTATACTCAAGTCTACAGTCCCCTGAAGCTGTGAAAAAATCAAACTACTAAGTTAACGCACAAAAAAGATACCGCCGTTTATGCCGCAAAAAACGTATATTTTGACACTCTCAAGGGAATAAAAATTTCTAGGGTATTTTCCGTTGACCTAGAACTATGAAATTTGGCAAGTAGTACCAATCGTCTTATATTACAAGTTCAGGGAAAAATCGGTAAACTGTACATTTGTAATTAAATCATAAAAATATAGCCTTTATTTTAAAGTACGTAATCAATCATCGTGAGTCGAATGCTTCCGGAGAAATGGGCCAACATTGTAACAGATTGGGTACCAGAAGATGGACAGCGACGTCGGGGTCGGCCGCGAAAGCGTTGGCGTGACGACATCAATAGATTCGAGAAGGAGTGGTGGGAATCTGCCAAGAATCGTGATAGGTGGAAGGAGTTGAGGGAGGCCTTCGCCCAGCAGTGGGAAAATATAGGCTAGTTAAAAAAAAATCAATCGTCGAAACTGTCGGTTCAAATTTGTACGGAACCCTCGGTAGTTGTCCGACTCGCACTTGTCCGGGTTTTTTATAGCTCTTGTTAGCCTAATAAATTCTTAGCTTTATTTAGTGGAAAATGGTCATGTTTTTGTGAAAATTAAACATTTTCAAAAGTTTAGCCGTTTTTGATTTTGTCGAGTAAGTATAGAGAACTATGTTAATTCCCGATTAAAAATGAGAGATATTTGTTTATCTGTGTTCTTAAAAATTAATTAGTAACAACGTGTTTGATGATGGAACACAAATATCTAGAAAACTTTCACTGCCTTGATGATACCTGGATTGTATTTTGAATGATAATACCCTCGTTTATGTAATACCGTTCGTATAATATGTAAAAGATCAACATTGAAACTTCTCAAAGCCATATTATTATAGTAATATATTTCATAATATTGAAATTAAAAGGATCATTTTAAACGTCTTGTAACAAGAATTTACGCAAATTCCTCACCTATTAAAACTAGAAGTATCAAGCCCTTATTATTCCCTAGGGCTTACGTAGGGTTTACTATGATGCCGTTGCTAATACAGAGTAACACAGAAAGTGGAGCCAAGGCGGTCTATCTTATCATCAGCACATCTAAACGACCTCAATGTTAATCCTAAATTTTACTTTTATTAAGAATATATTTATTTTTCTATTTTAGAAATTCCTAAGGCAATGATAATCATGACTTAAATTAAACTGTTGAATCAACTTATTAATATTATTATTAAAATAAAGTTTGCAAGTTATTTACTACAATAACCTAGACTGACCAAACACATAGGTCACCAAGAACCAGAATTGTCATCAACATCGCCCACCAGACAATCAGCGCGCGACGTTCCCTTTCATACCGTTCCGTTCACTCGACTACTGTTACATATCAGACGCGATGTGACACACTTGCTGTCTAGCGACTGTTGGGTTAGGTAATGGTTACCCGAGTATGCTTGTTTACGAACTCAAAAAAATGGAACACAATCTTACCCGTGTGCGTATTACCATTATTCTCTTCTCAGTATACAGTTTTTTTGTGACGTTTCCGATGCTCATTTGGTTAATAAATAAATAAATGAATATTGCTGGACATTTCACACAGTGCTATCTAGCCCCAAACTAAGCAGAGCTTGCACTATGGGAACCAGATAACTGATAGAATACTTATTTACTTTTTTTTGTAAATACTTACTTATAATATATAGAAAACAATCAGACCCGGAACAAATATCTGTAGATCATGCAAACATTTGTTCCGCGGCGGGAATCGAACCCACTACCTCCTGAGTCTCAGCCGGCTATTCGCCCACTGCGCCACGGAGGTCGTCATAATAAAATCTTAATTAATTTAACATTAATTTAAGGTTAATTTAGCATTATTTGCTTTAATATAATATTCGTATGAGTGATGCCAGAATTTATAGGTCTCAGCACTTGCAGATAGTAAGGTACCCTCCAAAGGTCGTAAGAGTTTAGTTGTAAATGTTAACAGTAATCGATACAAAATCTAAGAACGTGGGAACTAGACCCATCCACTAAGGAAACACACAACCTATTTTAAAACATTTCCTGAGACTAAAATCGTCAAAAAGACCAGGCTACGCCCCTGATGTACTATTTGCATCTCGCTAATGTCCAACCCAATCCCGTTTTCAGATAGCAAAGGGGTCAACGCATTTAATTAGCGTAACTGCAACAGCATTTCATGAATGGTACCAAGCTGAATGGGCTGCCAACGGTAGGCATGACAGGAGCCGTCCGGTCACGCCCTGATTAGTGCAGTCCTATCCAACAATAAGGCGCCTGCTACGGCTGATTTGATTTACATCATGGAGGTGAGCGAGCTTTTAATTTGAGAGCAGGCAATATTACCGTCAATCGAATGCTCATAATAATAAAAAAAACATTCGCATTGTAAATAAAGCCGCTGGGAAAACTAGTAAAAAGAATGAAAGGTTTCAGGTGATATTCCTAACAATGGGTAAAAAAGTCATCCTTTGTATCTAGACAAGAGGCGAAGGTACCTTTTTGATATTGATTCTGAGTAGGATAGTTTTTCGAAAAAAAGCTAGATGAAAACTAAATTCGCACAGCATAACATGAGTCACCCCCATTTCGGCACAATGAACTAGAAGCGAATTCTCTTCTTTGCTTAAATTATTATAGTCCTAATAGGTATTGAATTAAATACATGAATGAAGCTCGTTCAGCGGCGTCAGGAGTCGACGAAAATCGGAATTATTGTGGATAGCATACTAAGGCGATTAGGCCTGCGATTAGGCCTTCTTTCTTGACTTTGCTATTGAGGCTGAGGATGCACAAATCTGTATTAAAACTTACACGACTTACGCTACAAGTTAGTAATAGAGCCATCAGATTGAAACAGTGAAAGTAAATTATTTATTCCACTTATGTAAAGTTTAATTATTTAATTATTTCATTGTTCAACACCGGCTGATCGACTGACCACTGGCCGACCATGCGTATCTTCTCACGAGCACAATACTTCGCATGTTATTGTGACTTGTTAATAACATCAAATCGCAGTTGCACTTGTTGATTCAAGGTTTTTTTCGTTTAATATCCATTATCAGTTTCCTTGTCTATAAAGACTAGTGATAATGTTTCTTGTAGATAAACCCGTTTTAAGATCCCTCCAAACCATTTATAAACATAAAAAGTATGATATTTTGAAAAAAACTGTGATTATAAGTAGGTATGGCCATTATTGCCGATCCCAGCTTGGCATTACTTTATCTTTGACTCTCTATATCAAATAGCTCAATAGTTCTCTTTCTACAACGTAATATTAAATGAGCAATTAAAGAGAACTATTAATATAGTATTTTCCAAACTTCCGCGATCACTGTACATTACTGGTTATAACGGGTATTTATCGCGTATGTACCTTTTTTATTTGTTATCTCGAGCCCACCGGTGACCACGGCTGTTGTAACACAGCTATTATTATTATTTAAAATACCAAAACATTAAACTGGGAGGCTTTATGTAAAACTCTTCCCGACCAAATGTATAGCTGGAGTCGCAAAAGTTCTTTGTTGGAATGAGTCTAGCTGTACCCTATATAGACCCTTTCAGCTAGATTAATTACAACAACGAATTTTTGTCTCAAACAATGATGATGATATGGAATATTAGGTTTGCAAATTTGTCAGTCCGCAAAATCGCAAATAAAACTTTTCAGCTAGATTCATTACAACGAATTTTTGTCCCAAACAATGATGATGATATGGAATATTTGGTTTGCCAATTTGTCTTGACTTGACTTGACACCCCATTTTTATCCCGTGGGAACTGATTTATGGGATAAAAACGGGGTGTCAATTCAAGTTACAACAGCGAGATTAGCTTTATTTCTAGGTTACCTACACATTTAGAAGCGTACGAAGTCGCGGGCAACAGCTAGTTTAGGATATAAGCGAGGTCTTTTGATAACTCGTTGAAATCTCTTAAGACTTTCTATACTAAGAATAAACAGAGCTAACATGATTTATCAGTAGGCTAACGACGCGTAGTTTGTTTAGTTCTGTTTGTTTTCGTCATAACCAGCATACCTTCATATTTCCGCAGTTTCTCGGTTGCGTAATTCTTTTACCCGTTTAGTGCACGTGTGAAAATTATGAAATACCCATCTGTTATGCTTTCAGAGTTGGAATTTCTGTCGTTATAGATAGATAGATAGATCATTCCTTTATTGCACACCATTAAATATAAACATTTATAAGAAAATACACTCTTAAATAATAGGTACAATGGGCGGCCTTATCGCTAAAAGCGATCTCTTCCAGGCAACCTTTGGATGGGCAGGATCTATGTGAACAAAATAAGGACGGCGGCGTAAATCCGATATTAATAGTACACGTATATGTATTATGTCGGTACAAAGTGTCAGACGTACACTCTAAAATCAAAGTCACATATTTTTATTCATTAAAATCACAAGGATCACTTTGAAACGTCAATTCTACTGCCTGTTCCTTCACGAACAAGCCAGGAAAGAAAGGCAAGAAACAAGGCTGGTTGTTTTTTTTAATGATCCTTTTAGAATACATAACAATACAGAAAATAAATTACGTCTAAATTGTAACATTTAGAACGAGTTGGAGCAATTTCAATCCCAAGCTTATCTATCATAATCCGATATTTTATAGTAGGCTTTCTTATAAAGATGTTGTTTAATTACGATTTTAAATTTGTTAATTGTCAATTTTTGTACATCCCTTGGGAGTTTGTTATAAAAGCGTACACCTTGCCCTTTAAACGATTTACTAACTTTATGGAGTCTACAAGTGGCAACAGCGAGTTTATCTTTATTTCTAGTATTAAAATTATGATTATCGCTATTTTTCTTAAACAAATTAATATTTTTGTGAACATAAATCAGATTTTCATAGATGTATTGACAAGGGAATGTCATAATATTTTTTTTTTTTACACTTATTGCGTAATGATCGGCGACAACTTTTATGGAAATTACGCCAGTTTTTATTAGGTTTGTAACTGACTGGCATGAGTGGAATTTGGGTAACTTATGGTCATGCTAGTAATTAAATGTGATTTTTTTTCTTAGAGCGGTTACGCATTACGCACTGCATCCGATCTCAATCTAGAATAGTCTCTTCTAGAGTAAATTTTTAAAGTGAAAATTTTATTACATCGTCTCAAACTTTTTCGTTTGTGTGTTGCATGTCGCGTGACGGTCGGCCGCGGAGTAGGGATAAAGTGAAAGGCGCTCGTCAGAGCAGCCGAGGCCAATATGGCGGCGCCTATAGTTCGCATCAGCTGACCGTGTAGTGTATAGACTATTACTCATTTGTGCCAACGAAAACTTTTAGTTAAATGTCTATAATGTGAAACAAAGTTTCACTTTTACCGTGGTTTCATAAAACCACACAATCCTTTTTTCTTTTTTTGGCCTAGCTTTGCATGTTCTCAAAATGATTCAGATGTGCAATGTTTCTGATTCCAATTCATCCAAAAGGATTCATGTTTTAGGAGTACGATCTAACTCATAACGTCTTTAGTCTGTTTTGTGTGTCTTAAGCGCGATGGAATCCCATTGGATTCCATCGCGTAAATGGTCCATTGACCATCACACACGACGAAGATAATATACTTATACATTTTCATTTTACATAGGATTGTATGGCGAGCGATATTTTATCTTAGTATAAAATATTATTGCATCTTCATCGTTCGTGATGTGCTTCAATGAAATATGTGAATGAAATTAAATGAAAAGGTATGTCCAGTTTACAAATACTATACTTTATGCTTACAAAGCTCCTAATCACACTTATATTAAGTATGTGAAAGTTTAGATGTTTGGTATTTTATTTGTTTGTTTGTTACTCAATTACGTCGTAACGGCTGAACAGATTTCGATGAAATTTGGTATATATACGTAGATTATAACCTGGATTATCACATAGGCTACCTTTTATCCCATAAATCAGGACCCATGGGATAAAAATGGGGTGTCAATTCAAGTTGCAACAGCGAGTTTAGCTTTATTTCTAGGTTACCTACACATTTATTAGTGTAACGCGTACGAAGTCGCGGGCAACAGCTAGTGTAACATATAATGATTCACCACAAGTGAAATGACCCGGAATGGGAATTATGTGAAAGTACCAATGTGAATGAATTAATGAATGATTTTTTATTATACCTTACAAGCTAGACACAACAGTTAAAAGAAATATAAAAAAAACAAATAAATGTAATCATAATGGGCGGTCTTATCGCTTAACAAAGCGATCTGGAGAGCGAATGTGGTGACGGCATAAGTGCGCCTCGTAGAGACTCCAGCTACTGTAGTCGCGTGTCATCTAACGCAGGCTGTAAGAAGCCTTATGACACAGTTTTAAATGCCAGGTAATGTAAGCGATTCACTAGAAAGTGGTACTTTTCTGGACACAAGCCAGTAAGGTAAAAGTGGTTCTAGAGGCAATTTCTCTTATAAAGAAGTTTACAAATTCTGCACCGCCTATCCTCTATCAGTCTTTCAATCAGTACAGCGCGAGTGTGTTACGTTATAGTCTGGCATCAGCTCCGCTAGTTGTCATTCCATAAAGGGTCTTACCACAAAAAAGTTAATCATCCGCTAAACACTGTTTAAAAAAATTCCTAAACACAAGTTGGTAAGGAATTTTTAAACACGCGTTAAACGGTATTTAACTCTTTTTATAGTAACAAGGAAAGCATTTTATAAATGGTATAACGATTAGGCCAGGCTGCTTGCATACTAACAGAATTTATCATCATCATCATCAGTATCCTCAGCCTGACTATATCCACTGCTGAGTGTAGATCTCCCTGAGCCTGTGCCGTCCACCACGATCCTACGCTAGTCTGACCCATCGACGGCCCGCGACTGCCTATAAAGTTTGTCTAATCGCCTAGTACACTTTTACTATTATTCCACACATTTATTGCCTAACTCAGGCTTTAGGCCTGGACCTTTACAAAGGCATTACCTGGGCCGAAGCCAACGAGTAAGAGGCCTGTTTGTTTTTATAAAAAACACTATGACAAGATGGAGGTGAGACAGATGGTAGTACTATTGCAACACATGGATATTCGGGCTATTGTTAGAGTAATGCTTATGAAATAGAGTATGGGTTATCAGAGAAATAAGATACGGCACCTGCCAATCCTGTAATATTAAGAATGATTGAGGCAGGTGGAGACAAGCCGTCCACTAAACTGGCCCCATAAGTGCCGCCAATAGAAGGCAGCGTAAGGGACAACGTTAGTGTGGGCGGTTAAAGGGTTTTGAGAGGTGTGCTGCAGTTTCACTAAGTGCTACTCCCGGCGTGCCCTGCGGGATTATTATTATTATTGTATCAATTTTACTCAAATATCGAAACCCTTTGCCCTTTATAATTAATTATGTGGGTATTTGATTTATTTTTATGGTTTTAATTTATGTGACAAAATATAATGTTTGTACGCTAAAATGGCGAAACCTAGTATAGGTGTATATTAAGCTCAACCATCTTTTGTACCTAGGTTTACAGACAATAAACGAATTATGTATTAATTATGAACTTTTTCTCTATAATATTCTAATCATATCTAACAGAATGGTGCACAAGTTTTAGCCCAATCACTCTCCCCGATCCAGAGTAAGTCTGGTTCTTCAGTACAAATATCAGGCTATGTGTATACCGTAATCACCTCAATGTGCAGATATTCAAAAGCTAATTACAGTGATGAGACGACGGCACCACGAGACAGCAAGGTCGGCCTTGGAGCGTAACCCTCATTTTACATCACTTATTACTGGGTATCCAGTCTTCTTCTTCCAGTTATTTTCGTATTATGTAATTTACTAGCTAGTCTAGGATTTTGAAATGAAATTTGTTACTATGCTAGAGATTGCGTCTGCATTCCTTTCGTCATGCCTGTGGGTACAGATAATTTAATTTGCTCATAAAAAAAAAAGATCGTTGATTATATTATACGATGACTTCTGAGCTTCTTATGAAACAATAAAGGATGGAAAAATAGAAGCAAACCGAGGAAGAGGAAGGCCATAAGGGACAAGATAGCTTCATCTGTGTTCGGTTTTTAACTGTAGGTATATGTATTTTGTTCAAATAAATAAATTGAAATTGAATTGAAATCTCGTAAAAGAAGGTAAAACCTGAAAAACAATGCCTTCAAAATATTAAAACACCGTTTGCGAAGGATCCCATATTGTGGAGTCTGGGAAAACCTCGGGTCCCTTCCAACCATCCCACAACCTAAAGAAATCTTGGAACCCTCTCCCTAACAGAGGGTTGCCTGCAACGTTTGGAAAATATCATTGATACAACTCGTCTCCTGATTATAACTTTTACCCCCAGGCTATCCATTCAAGTTAAATCAACGTTACTAATCTCATCAAATACGAAACAAGACGAACATTACAATCCTAATAATCTCAAAGTTTGGGAACAGTTCTGAATACCTGTCAATCACGCACGGCTGAATGTTTTGACGTGATCACCAAATACCTAAGGAGCTTTTCACACGACGACATTTCGTGGCGATTATTATTATCATCTTGCGCCGAAATCACCATATTCTAGGTCTTATTAAATTGTACTTCGGCATATAATTTATGATGACTAATGCTTATATTAGGTATTTACCTATGAAATTGCCGTTTTGTATGGAATAAGTGAAAGTACTTATTTTTTTTAAACATTTTTATTTCTGTTATTCAACTGAATCACCCATGCAATCGACGCATCTTTGCCAACGCGTTGGCAGTTTATTGATGCCCTTCTTGTAAAAATCAGCTGGACGGGAGACAACAAACTCTTCAAAGGCAATTTGTACTGCCTCTCGAGAATTGAATTTTTTACCCACTAAAAAGTTGCCTTAATTTTGGAAAAAGTAATAGTCGGTAGGTGCAAGGTCTGGTGAGTATGGCGGATGAGGGAGAGCTTCCAACCCCAGCTCTTGCAGCTTGGAGACTGTCTGTTGTGCAGTATGGGGTCGCGCGTTGTCGTGAAGGAGCAGTGGGGACGACCGATTGACCAAAGCTGGTTGCACGTGTGCAAGCTTCTCCATCATTGTCTCCAGTTCTTCATAGTACACATCTGCAGTAATGCTCATGCCGTTTTGTAAAAAGCTGTGGTGAATCACACCCGCACTAGACCACCAAACAGTGACCATCACCTTTTTAGGGGTCATTTTTGGTTTAGGGCATTGCTTTGGTGCTGAACCAGGATCTAACCAACTTGCTGAGCGCTTTCGATTGTCGAACAGAATCCATTTTTCATCGCACGTAACAATTCGGTTCAAAATTCCTTCATTTCTTTGCCTATTGAGCAGCGCGAGGCAGGTCTCGACGCGTACGTTGCGCTGGCGATCGTTAAGTTCGTGAGGCACCCATCTATCAAGTTTTTTACCTTGCCTATTTGTCGCAAATGGATCAAAATTGTTTTGATGCTAACATCAAAAGCTGCTGCTAGCTCAGCTGTAGATTTACTGTAGCTGTAGATACTTTTTTTATTGTAAATACATACTTAAAATATACAGAAAAACATCCAGACCCGGAACAAATATTTGTAGATCATGCAACCATCTGTCCTGCGGCGGGAATCGAACCCGCTACCTCCTGCGTCACAGCCGGCTAAACGCCCACTGCGCCACGGAGGTCGTCAATATGAAGGACAATATGCAGCAACAGCCGGGTGGAGAAATCATCCAGTGCCTAGTACATGATTTTAGATAGGGAAGGATTGCCCAGCACTTATACAATTCTGTCAACTTAGCCGAGGGTTAGTCGCAATGCCTTCATCGTTTAGAACGAGTGCAATAATTTTTTCGAATAGAAAATTCCATTGATTTGCGAACAATCGGATTCAAAGTTTTGGTACATCCTACCAGGCCAGCACGGCTCTGCTCTATATAAATGAAGCGACAAAGAGCCGCGGATCCGAAATAACCAGTATCAGATTGATGAACGACCGTGGCCCCTACACCAAGCACATTAGACAAGTATTAAAAACACTCGGTACGTTTAAAAATAGCGGGAACATGAAAGGCTGGAGGCGGCGATTCGGTTCATTAGCGACGAGAATAGACCCGGATATCTGTTGTGGGATAGCCGGATATGTAGCAGATTGGAACTGTCTACTGTTCATTAAAATATATAGGAAATTGTTATGATACGTTGACAAAAATATTGCTCACAGTAATCTCTTCCCCTATAAGCTTTTATCCGCGCGGATTAGAGCAAATTTGTGTATGAACAGAGTATGTACTTATTTCGAATAAAAAGTACCTTATGCAGTTAGCAGGTCACAAACTGCTTTTCAGCTTCCTCTTAAACCAACTGCGGCATGTATATAGAACTGAGCTCAAAATTGAGACTTAAGCATTTTTGGCAATTATTTTACTGAAGAGAGAGTTGAGAGAGTTGCTCAGAGAGCAATGGAGCGTGCCATGTTAGGCATCTCGCTGTTGAGCCATATACCCAACATCGAAATACGACGCAGAACCAGTCGTGGATGTGGGTACAAGGATCAACCAGCTGAAGTGGCGATGGGCTAGACACTTGGCAAGGCGGAAAGACGGAAGATGGACGAGGGCAGCAACCGAGTAGTGGCCGCGAGAAGGGCGCAAACCAGTTGGCAGACCAGCAGTCAGATAGTCGGACGACATCGCGAAAAATGTGGGAATGCAATGGATGCGCTTGGCACAGGACCAGAGAGAGTGGCGTGATAACAAGGAGGCCTATACCCAGCAGTGAGTGAATGTGGACTGAGATGATGATGATGATTTTACTGAAAACTGACAAAACTATACAGGATTGAGCGTTCTCAAATAATGTGCCAGAGTTTAATATTATTTCGACTTTATGAAATTGACGAATCGTAAGAAGCAAGTAAGCTACTCAACCAGGCAAGCAAACGAGACGCCTAGCCTATGTTATGTTATGTGGTGGACTCCCTTTTCCGCATTCGAACTCTGTATGTGGTCCATTATACGTGATAGAGTTGACTATATGGATGCCAGCCTAACTCCGACCAGAAGCGCAGAAGTTTTCTTGGGTCTTCGCAGGCTTCACGGAGTGACTTGGATTGTCCAGGATTTCTGCACGTTGTGCTGTTACCCCCACGCATTCTAGGACTACGTGGGCAGCTGATTCTTCTTCGGTGAGACAACCCCTGCAGAGTGGGCTGTCTGTTGCTCCGATGATGTAGAGGTGTTTGTTCAGGGGGCCATGTCCTGTAAAGGTCCCCACGATGATTCGAAGATCCAGTCTTTGAAGGTTGAGCAGTCGACGTGTCAGTCGTGGCGAGACGGCCGGCAGAGCCGCCCTCGACTGTCTGCAGTCTATGGTCTGTGCCCAGCGTTCGTTATGTAGGTTTAGAGTACGATTCCGTATCCATGCTCGTAACTGAGTGAAAGGTAGAGGGAGGAATGGAGGTGGGCATAGACGCCTAGCCTATATTTCATATTAATATATTTTAAATATGTTACTTAGGTAGAACACTTAGTCAACTTTATTACCTAAAAAAATGATAGGAAATCATGTATCCAATACAATAATATTTTAATTGCAGCTGTATACTGGCTTTGTCAGAAGAACATTAATATAATAACAACATTAAATTAAAATAAAAAAACTTAATTATAGCGGCTGTAAAGAGGCCTATAGCCATTATAGGATTGACTGTTGCTCTGAATAGTAAATATTAGGGTGAGAAGATCAGATCTAACGATAGTAGTGACACCTGCAAAAACACGAGTTTTTATTGTGGCTTAAAAACCTGCATAGTAGATCACAAAACAAAATCTCTGGCTAAATAAATCCACTTTTAACGCTGTATCTTGGATATTGGGAACTACATGTTCTTTTTACAAGGGCCTGTATAATCAAATCATAGTTTGCAGTCAAAATAGTCTGTGGTGGTTTAGCTAAATTGCAAAAAGTGTGTTCAATAGTTCACTTGTAAGATACGACTGCAATTATGATTCCTTACTGTAACTCTAAATATGTATAGAGTTAAAAGTGAATGATCTTTGACCTACAGTGATATTAAAAAACATTAACCTAGGATCCAGCATTAATCTTAATATCAACAACACACATTAACATCTTACATGCATAGGTTAATTCAAGAGATAATGTTATCAGAGTTAATAATGTAATTTACCTACTAATTATGTTGATGAAGATAATCTACATGTTTATTAGATCTTGAACTTGGGTATAACATTTGCAAAGTAATATATCAAAGACCATGATAATTTTCAGCAATATATTACCAGATTTATTGGTCAAATGAACCTTTCAAAATAATGCTTGTCAAATGAAGTTTTTCATCAAAATCGTTTAACAATGGTTTTTAGTATATGAATTAAAATATCCCTTAGGTTATTAAGAAAGAAATACATTTATTCGCATCACAACAGAATCATAAGAATATAATCTTAAACAATTAAAACGAAACATATTACATTAGACATAAAATTAACAATAACAAAGGCACGTTTTTTTTATATAATTCAGTGTGATGGCGAAAAGGCCTGGCGCTGGTCTTCTGCTGAGGCCAGTGTTGATTACACAGACAACCTCACTAATCAACTAATAACAAAACCTGACATTTTATTGATATTTAATTTATTTAAAAATACCCCTAACCAACTACACTAAAAACATCCAAAATAGCAATAGCACTAAAGGAAACAGAAATCAGGACTGACCAATAAAAAGCAAAGGGACGCAAAGATAGAGTGAAGAGTGATTATTACTATATTGTAATAAGCCCACACTGTCTCACTTCCAGGCAAATGGCTAATTATTATACTATGTCCATCAGGTTATTCGCTTTTGACAGATGGAACAAGTAATTGCAGCAACATAACATTTTTATTATTGATAGTTTAATCGGTAAGTGGGCTTGATTATCACATTTTGTCAAATAGTAAAAAGGTTTTGTTGAAGTTGCTTTGCTAATATTTAAATCAATTTTGTATGACCTGTCAAAAAATAAATAACCTGGTGGTCAGAGTATACTTAATAAAAGCCAGTTATATCACATTCACAGTAGTCTTTTGGTCTTTTCGCATTATAACTTAGCATATTTTTGCATTTTACCTAGCACTTGCCTTGCCAGCTGATAAGCCTATTATCATAGCATCTGCAAGTATTGATGTAAGAGATTGACTGCCTCCGTGGCGCAGTGGGCGTATAGCCGGCTGAGACGCAGGAAGTAGCTGGTTCGATTCCCGCCGTGGAACAAATGTTTGCATGATCTACAGATATTTGTTCCGTGTCTGGGTGTTTTTCTATATTATATATATTATAAATATGTATTTACAAAAAAAAGTATGTAAGTATTCTATCAGTTATCTGGTTCCCATAGTACAAGCTCTGCTTAGTTTGGGGCTAGATAGCGGTGTGTGAAATGTCCAGCAATATTTATTTATTTTAAGCAAAATATTTACTGAATCACTGTATTCTTCAGCCAGGTTGCAGTGTCAATAAAATAGATATACCTATAAGATTGTGTTCATATTTATTGTTTTTATCAAATTTATAAATAAAATTGATTCAGATTACTTATCTATTCTCTGTCATTTATTATCCCCAAAAAATTGTTTGCAATTAATCTATACCAATATTATACAGAGGTAAAGTGGGTTGTTTGTAGGGGCCTAGGAGTAATCTTAAAAACTGATGTACCAATTCTTAAATTATTTTACTAATAGAAATTTACAAGATCCTTGAATGTGTGTTTTGTGCCATGACTTTAGTTGTACGAGCTTAAACTAAGTATAAAAAATCTAAACACAGACACTGTGACTTTTTCTGCATTTTATAATACATTCCACTAGTTATAAGAACAAATATCAGTTGTAACTCAATGGATACATTTCACAGTGCAGTTCCAATGGTTGAGCATAAATTCTGCAATCTTTTCCTTGACCCACTCAGCATCTACCTATCACAGTTTGATTAAGTTAGGTATTCATTATAACTGAGTACAGACAGTGCTATTACTGGACAGTACTTACTGTAGGAGACCAGTTTATGCCTTCATCACACCCTGGCATAGGAAACTATGGGAGAAGACAAGGGACTTTAGCATAAATTTTGTTTCTATGTTGTGGTACGGTCTATAATAGGTGGGAATCTGGTATGATACCCACAATTCAGGGACTCCTCCTGTAAAATAGTGTGTCTCTTTAACCTAAAAAGATGATTTTATTTATGCAGCTTCACGCATGTGATTTGTTAATAAAAAGATTAAGTAGCCTATGTCTTAATCTAGGTCATAATCCATCTATATACCAAATTTCATCAAAATCAATTCAATCATGATGTGAATGTAGGATTTATTCAACAAAAAGTTACTTGGCTGTACCTATAACCTAAGCACTGATAAGCCCTAGGATATTATTATCATCTAGATTACAGGATGAACTGGCTCACAGCTGCAGAGTATGGGTGTAGAAGAAAATAGTCTAGCTAGGGAGTGTTCACCATGTGAGATCAGTAAACAAAAAGTAGAAATGTACTGTGTCGGGTCTATAAAATTATAAGTATGTGGAGACCAAAAACCGAAAAAAAACCTACTTTTCCTACTCCTACCATACAAGCCATAGATACCACATAAAGACTGCGGTTTGATAGGTTGAAGAACATAATGCTGATCTCATTAAATTGTTCCATAAAAATAAGCTTACACACAGAAAGTTTATCTTATCATTGAGATAAGAATTTCCTTTTTTATTTGTATATTCCAAACTTAAGTCAACATATTGGGCCTCGCGGTTCAGGTTACAAATATTACATGTTATTATATATGTTTATGAAATAAGCAAATATTTAGATAGATTGTTTTAGTATTTAAGCTAATTAACATTAAGTTTGCGTACCTAGGTATTACTTAATTTAAGCAAAATTATTATTTGTCCACCTAAGTTCTATGTTAGTCCCAAAACTGTATGATGTGAGTACCTAGGTGATTTTTTTTTGATTGATTCTATGTATCTGAATCATTCTATGGTTTTTTAGCAGTTGTTTTAAAAAAAAAATCTCAAATAATATAAAACTCAGGTTTCTGTAAAATCATAGAATGTGCTGGTGTGTGGTCCATAAAAAATCTTATAATTAAATAATTTAAGTCGTGGTAAGAACTGTAAGATTACTTGCTTAGATATTTATTTAATAAAACAGTGAATAGTGATCTCTAATATTTTTAGTATGCATGAAGTCTCTTAAAAAAACTAACATTTGGTCCTATTTGGACAAGTTTTTAAACACACCTCAGCCTAAACACACTCAAAAGAAGTCAAGCTGTTCAACACTGAAGTCCTAGAAAGATTATCTCCTGCAAGAATGTCCTGACAACACAACTGTCAAGTAAACCTGACTGACCTGAGGTAAGTTGGCAGCGATCTGGCGGTGCAGTGAGTCCCGCTCCTTCTCCACCTCCTTGAGCCGCAGCTCCGAGTCCCCGAGGCGCTCCTGTGTCTCCCGCAAGCTCTCCACCAGCTTGTCTCGTTCATCCAACATTGACACCATCAACTGCTCGAAGTTCGCATCCTCCCCCGACAACTGCGAACTCCTCTGGCTGATACTGTCCTCCGATATCGTGGGCATCACGTCGCACATCATATTCCACATTTTAATTTAACATTAAACCAGAATACTTATCGTACACGACACCGAAAAAACACTTCGATCACCGTTCTATTACATGGGTTCCGGCACAAATGTTACCTAAATCTAGCGCACGTAACGCAAGAAATTAAATTCACATTGTAAAAATATTCGTCCAAGAGTTTAGTCAACAATTTGGGATACATTCTAGTTCATTATTTAGAAAGACACACCTAAAAATTGTACTCCTACGATTCCATACTATCATGAGCGGCATGTCTGCCATCTTGGAATGGAACGTCAATCAGATCCAAAGATTAGAAAGTTTGAACTATGCAAAAATCAGATAGGACACCCTGTTACAACTAAAAAGTGGTTGCATTAGTATTTTTCAAACTTTCGCTACTTTAATTACTCATTGATTATTGATTGATGGAGGGACCATGGGTAGAGCGGTGGCACCGGTTTTGGCTAATATCTAGATGGAAAATTTTGAAACTCAATTAGAGCTATAAAGTTATGGAAGAGATACATGGAGGATGTCTTTCGCATAATGAAGGGAACTAAACAGGAAGTTGAACAATTTACTATAATATTTAAACTCCATTCACACAAAGATGCAGTTATTTCATGAAATGGAGGAATAACAGGACTTTAGCATTAAATTTCCAAATTTCCATCGTGAAACTGGCTATATAGACTCTCAGCGTCCTGGAACCCAGTGATTGCTAGGTGTGCGCATCATGATCGTTCATCTCAACGCGTAGATGAGGCTAGTTTAGTGTGTCGTAAATTATGAACGAGGACATTTCTAATTCTGAAGACCAAGTGAGGGTAGTTGCTGTAGCTGCCAGCATTTCTTGACCGTAGCTTCAAGTATACTCCAGTCTCATCTAAATTATCTGTGCCTGTGCTCCAGTCTGCCTGCAACCACCGCTGTTACAACACAGTTGAAATTTTACTTAGGAATCTTCCGTGATTGATTTCAATCATTATTATAAATACGGGATTTATCACGTACCGCTTTATCGATGTTTTGACCGACACAGTCGAAACATCGAGATAACAAATAAAAAGGTACATATGCGATAAATACTCGTTAAAATCAGTGGTTACAGTGAGCAATTTACGTACCTACTGAGTACTAACAGGTAGTAGACTGCAGAATACGCATTACTTTTTATACTATAGACGGATGTCAAAAGATACTAGGTAGTGTGTAGGTATTATTGTAAACTTCTGTGGGAACAAATAAATGTGTTTTCTTTCTTTCTTTCTTCATCCCCGTGGCCACACTTTGCACTCACGCTATGTGGGTGTCTTGCGGACCATACACTGCTCTACTCGTGTTATTAATCACAATGCTCCGAATTCCGACTTTTGCCTTCGGCAATGGATGTCAACATTGTAGCACCGTGTGCACTATGCTTTTATAGCATATAAAATTATATCAATGTTATAAAACGAAACAATATACGTAAGTACAAGGATACACAGGTAAATTTAAAAAAAATCTCTAATTGCTAGTTCAGCAGCTAACAATTTTTTTTAACTAGATCTAATATTATGTAACATCTTTATGTAGATAAGATATTCATCGGCCGGCAGCGGCATGACTAAAAACCTAAAAACTGCCACGTGATTTCTATACAAGCGCTTGATGCTAAAAGATCGCTGATAAAAGATTTGATTTGATTTTATGAGGGATATGCGGACTGAGTACGCGCGCGTGTGTGGACGAGCTGCTCGTGTTCACATTGCCGGTCCTTTGACTTGCATACAAGAATCCCACAAAATAGGGAGCGGTGGACATGACGAGTAGCATGACGAGAGGCATGACAAATATTGTAGCCAGACTACATCTCAGTCTCTTTCCCTTACTACTCGACGAGTGTGTTGTGGTTTGCGGTGTCCCATTAGAACTTGATTGCATTATCATCGCTAATTCGAGCGAATTTTGAACGTTCGAACTCACGACCAAAATTAACACAAAAATGTTGGTTTTACTATACGCGTGAGCTTACTTCGTAAGAACGCGTGATCAAACATACTGATGCCGAACAGGTGTCATAACTGACATTCACTCGAATGCTGAATATAATTAACTCCCTTCCACCAGAAATCGGTTTAGCCGTTAAGACGTGATTAACAGACAAATACACATCCACTCTTTCGCATTTAGTAGATTATTCACGTTGCGGACGGATGTTTTAAGAGATTCACTTAGTTTATGTAAGAAGTAGATAGGTACATCTTTAGCAGTCCTTATTAGTGAGATAGCCGGTAGTATTAAGGAGGAGGCAGTGAAATTGACGTTATAAAGTGATTTTGTTATTTTAATGAATAAAAACGTTTCTTTTTTTTTAATTTTCAATTTTGAATTAGGTACGTTCGGCGCTGTGTAGGCACACATAGGTTTAAACTTTATTTCTCATAAGAACTACATGGTTCACTTAAAATGAGATACATAGATGCATGCCATCTAATATAGTTTGTATATTAACTAGGTGTTCTGTTTTGTAACTTTTCTTTGTTCCCTACTACCACCTACTACTATCCACTTGAGTTAATAACACATAGTACCAACAGAGGTCGCTAGTAGCAAATGAATGAGTTTTGTGAGCCAGTTTGAATGTCGAGAAAATGTAACCTGCGTTATTTTGAACATTTTACCTCAAACTACATATTACTTCAGTGATGGAATTTTGAGTACTAAATTAAATAATAAATAATGTAATAGTATTGTGTATTTAGTAAACTATTGTCAAGAATGTATTGCCTTCATGCTAGCTAGCCATTGTGAAAATATTGACATTAGCATTACGGATATCAGATAAACTGTCAGTTTGTGCTAATGTTGTCAACGTCAAGGGCCAAGCTGTCAGTCAGAGGAGGGCGGGTGTGGGTGCTGGTATTGAGTGTTGTGTAAAACTAAGTGTAAAAAAAGAATAACATTAGATTTTCCGCGTACATCACTGTATTTTCCTACATATTTTTTTATAGTTTCATTGTACATGACAAACCTATATAAATCTTTTACTACTCAATACAAAACATCTAGTCAATTGCTTTAAACACAGTATCAAATTTGAATGCGGATCCGCACATTTCGTACTTTTATCTGTGATATCAACAAATGCCGAAGAAAAAAGGGCAAAAGAAAAGCATTCTTAGAGGTTTTTATCTATTACTTATTTTCTAAGGATAACATGTTTGATACTGGAATGTTAAATGTATAATTATTTTTCGTGCACCGTGGTGTTTTTAATAGTTTGTTGTTGCCAAACATAGTGGCGCAAGGATTTACTGTGTGCTTTCTTATTCCAGATTTTACTCTAAACGACAGTGCTAATGCAATAAAGCCGGTGGGTCGCGTGAAGAAGTCCACTGTTAATGAAGTTAATGTTGCAGACATTCCCTGGGACCAAGTCCCGGACGATGCTTTAGACCACTTTGACATTGTAGAAGAAACCAACGATGATGGAACAAAGAATTTCGTCTATAAGAATAAGAAAAACAGCGCAAAACCAGGTTCAGAAGAAATAGAAAATCGGCCGGGTATTACATACCCAGAAATTGTATGGTATCAGATATCTAAATACATAAAACCTGAAGACATAGGTAATTTTGCTGGTATTAATAAAACTACTTATGCCATAACAGGACATAAATCATTCTGGCGTGGGGTTTATAAGAGATACTGTGAGAATGATCCAAAGTTACCAGAGCGGCTGAAGATTGAGAACAGTTATAGGAATTATGGGCTGAGGCAGAGGGTTGTACGAGCGTTGTACCATACACATGATGTGTTTATTCTGAAAGTGTTCCAGCAGTCCTTCCATGACTGCAAGCCACATGAGCTGGTTGGACGAAGGTGTGTTAACGTGTGGTTCTGCAAAGGAGCATCATACTGGTCTATATTTTTCAAGTTTAAGAAACTAAAAGTGATGGAGAATAATGTAAATATTGATATTATTGAAGAGCTAGGGAGGATAGAAGCTAACCCTGAAGAGAGCTCACAGGTTATGGAAGTATGTATCATTATTAATTTTTATTATAAATTATTTAAATTTAATACCTACCAGGATTCAAATTGATCAGTGAGGGAAACCCCGAACAAACTAGAGCTTCGACCTACTGGTAAATTAAGTTTTAGGGAACTTGCATCATTCTTTACGACAATATCAGTTCCATAATTGTCTTGTCTAGTAACAAATAACTACAAAGCATTCTCTTTCAGCAGGTTGTATGTGGACCTGTAGAGTAAATTTAAAAAGATAATGATATTATGTTAGTGGATTTCCCCCACTAGTAGATTTTCTGCTACAGGACAGCATACACAAAATAAGTATTGCTCCCTATGAAGCAATACATAATATATTGAAACTCTATAAAGAGTTAGGTACCTACCAGAGCTGAGTAGGTTCACACTAGTTTATAAGTAAAAATCGTCTGCTTGCGGTTTCTGTGCAGTCAGGTAAAAAGTAGCCTGTCTCAATCCTGGTCATAATCTGTCTGTAAGCCAAATTTTATCGAAGTTGGTCCAGCCAGCCTTTAGTCCTGAAAATGTAATAAACGGACAGAGTTACTTTCTAATTTATGATATAATTACATAAGGATTAATAACCACAAAAATAAACTAGTTAATAACCTATAAATAATAAATAAATCAATATTGCTGGACATTTCACACAGCGCTATCTAGCCCCAAATTAAGCAGAGCTTGTACTATGGGAACCAGATAACTTATAGAATACTTATATACTATTTGTACTAAAAACGGGATATTTACCCGTGATCATGTCGCATGCAACTGCATCGAAATATCGGGACACTCAAGAACTCACAAATCATGGTAAATATCCCGTTTTTAGTACAAATAGTGTTAATAACCATGATAGTTTCAAAAGGAATACTTATATACATTTTTTTTTATAAATACATACTTATAATATATAGAAAAACACCCAGACCCGGAACAAATATCTGTAGATCATTGTATCACACAAACATTTGTTCCGCGGCGGGAATCGAACCCGCTACCTCCTGCGTCTCAGCCGGCTATTCGCCCACTGCACCACGGAGGTCGTCAAATGTTTTATTTATTAAGTTACTTTTACTATTCCTAACCACTTGCAACTTGTAGAAAGGGATTTGCTTGACAAAATAATTTCCTTACAGGTAACCTGCCAACACTTCAATGAAGTCCCACCGCTAATGGGAATGACACTATCATCAGTGAGCATGCTGCTGTCTCAGGGCTTCCGGCACCACAGGATGCACCTGGGCTTCAACACGGGCAACTATGCAGTATCCAAACAAATACTCCCAGAGTGCACGGTCGTACTGGACACTGTCAAGAATATTATGGTGTTCAATTGGTGGCATCCAAAGTACCCACATTTTGACAACAAACTGCCGTGGAATATGGGCGATGAGGAGGCATTACCAGTGCTTAAAAAAGATTTTTTCTCAACACCTGCTAAGGTGTAGTTTAAGAGAAATATATTTTTGAACTATCGTTCTGTTTTATTATCTGGTAACTTTTCTTTTGATGTGTAACATCTTTCCTTTCGGTTTGTGGGAGTGATTTTGGCAAAAGGAATGGAAATGTGTAACAGAAAACCGGGGAAGCGCTTAGACCAATGAGCGTGCGCGGTGGTCAGATGTTTTTCACTACGAGACTATAATATTATGGCCTCTTTCATTTAATAGAAATAAGGATTGGTCAATTAATAGAAATAGGCATCATTCTATTTTTAAATTTACTTACGGTTAATCGGATTTACGGAGCCGCTATCGAGTTTTCAATGACCAACTTTCAGAGTGAAGAATTCGGTAGATAAGATCAGAGACCAGTAATATAAATTATAGTAATATTAATAGTAATATTTATAGTAATTTATATTACTGGTCTCCAAAGACCGGACCTTCGAATCATCGTGGGGACCCTTACAGGACATGGCCCCCTGAACAAACACCTCTACACAATCGGAGCAACAGACAGCCCACTCTGCAGGGCATGTCTCACCGAAGAAGAATCAGCTGCCCACGTAGTCCTGGAATGCGTGGGGGTTACAGCACAACGTGCAGAAATCCTGGACAATCCAAGGTCACTCCGTGAAGCCTGCGAAGACCCCAGGAAACTTCTGCGCTTCTGGTCGGAGTTAGGCTGGCTATCCATATAGTCAACTCTCTCACGCATAATGGACCACATACAGAGTTTGAATGCGGAAAAGGGAGTCCACCAACATAACATAACATATTACTGGTCTCTGATAAGATTAAGATTTGCTTTGTGTTTTCTATTTTATTAGTAATTTTTTGTTTATATGGTGTACAATAAAAATATTACACATCATATGCGACTATACTGTAAGGCTCGTATATTTTTTGCTGAATTTAACTGAATTAATTCACGAAGATTCTAAACGCAGAAAGGGATGAATTAATAAAAATATTATACAAACAAACTTAATATAAAAAAACACAAACAAGCACAATGGGCAGGAATTAAGTGCAAATGATGACTTTAATCAAACCTACAAAATTTTAAAATTTTTGCCTGTATGTAATAAGAGTTGAATTTACTAGAATTTTTTTGCGACATCTATCGCAACATTGTATGAACTACTTGGACATCAAGCTAACTTTTAAAGAGCGTCAATTGTCAAAGTAACAGCGAGATCTCACTGTGATTAGAACTATCCTAAACGTTAAAGTTTTAATCAATTGACATTTTTAATAATCATTATGTATAAAATAATGCATGCTTATTAGCCGATTATGGAGGATCTGAACTTTGTGTATTTTATCATGTGCATGTGTGTTGTATCATGTAGGTAATACCCATTTTCGCATTGAATAAATGAATTGAATTGAACGTTGAGATGGATGTGTGGGGTTACGAGAATGGATAAGGGAATGAGTATAATAAAAGAAGTTTGAAAGTAGCGCCAGTGATACAAAAATTGACGAGGAAGAGGCTAGCGTGGTATGGTCATGTCATGCGGAGGGTAGAAAATCATGTTTGACTAAAAGAGTGTTAGATATGAGTGTGGATAGATATAGAAGTTGAGGAAGGCCGAAGAAGGAAATAAGTTACAACGGAGATGACGGCTGATAGAGAGATATGGAAGAAAAATACATGTTGTGCCGACCCCGCGCAATGTGGGAATAGGGTAGGAAGAAGATACATCTGTGTACAACCGGGCTCAGTCATATAGTATTCTTACGAGCTGAGGGTTCGGGATAAAATAATGAAAATCAATCTAACCAAAATAACACTTTTACTCAACACTGAAATTATAAATACACGATCTTAATCACAACACATTAATTCACACCACAGTTGCACTAAAAGTCACCGAAATGTTCGCACGTATAGCCAAAACCAGACTGACTCCTCCGGCCGTCTCTCCGGCCTATTTATACCGCGCACAGTTCACAACGCTCTCGATCATTCCAGGAAAGGGCAGGTATTTCGACAGAACAACCATTCCTTACTCTGTGCAACTGCAGGTAGAAACGTAGCATGTAGGTATATTCCATACCAAGTATTACCTATTCTGCGACACAGCAGGCAAGCCGAGAGCCATCGAGAAATGCTGACCACCTATCACTTATTCTGTGACAGCCTCGGCGTAACAGTATTATAACAATTCTAAACAAGGCCTGAGGGCTTAGCCAAGTTACAGTCGATTAGCGATGACGCTAGTCGATACGTCCGAAAATGTATGGGATTTGACACATGCTATAGAAATACCACGTGATACAGCGACAACAAATGTATGTAGAAATCTATTATGCGCACCGCCAAGGAGTGGAACGCCTTGCCTGAGACTGTGTTTCCTGATAACTACAACCTAGGGATCTTCAAGTCACGAGTGAATAGGTTTCTTCTAGGCAAGCGTGTACCATCGTAGACTGCATCATCGCTTACCATGAGGCGAGATAGTGGTCAAACGCTAGCCTATAATTTATAAAAAAAAAAAAAAAATCGAATAGATTCGTGGCGAATGTAATTTGGCTACGGGCCCTGTTCGTCCTATAACCCCTAGCCAAAAGTCGAGAGCTCTCCCTATTTCCATCGCGGACTTCTTACCTATCGTATGCCAATAGCACACTCCAAAAACTAACAGTTATTATGTTCATATTAATATCAATTCTATAAAAAAACAATCATTAGCTAGACGGCACACACCATTTATTAGATAAGTGTGCGTGCGTGCATATGTAGGTGAGTTCCACAGACATCTCATCTACACACGTATATATAGCTACACCTTGAATCAAGGTCGTTTAGTTCAAGATTTTTATTGTACCCTGTAGCTTTGGCAGATAATTATTTCCCAATGCAATACCTACATACTTTTATTAATTTTATTATTATTCCAAGGAAGTTATACTAGAACTTCTTTGATTTATCCCGTTTAGTAAGTACCTATAGACAGTAATCGGTCGGGCACCAATACAAAAATATCAGTTAGTTTATATAGTATTAGGCGCTTGTAGTGCCTTATTGATCGAGCGAAGCGAGATCTCCAAATGAACTGGGGCAAATCTGCGTTGTATGTATGTATCTTTGTTTGTCCGAGGATAACTTTCGAAGCGTTGATCCAATCATCGTGAAATTTGATACATAGGTAGGTAGTGATGGCAAAATTTTGGTGTGACTAAATGAGCTAAAAATGTTGAGGGGTTGTTGAGATATTGGGGTTCAAGAGGGGTAAAAAAAAAAAACTGGGACTATCTGGTCAAATGGCACGTCTAATAAATGGTTTTTGTAAGTACATTTCGACCCCGTTTTTATTTTTAGTTTAAGCTTTGTAGTTTTTAAGTTATTAGCTTTAATATTAACTGAACTTTGACAAAATTCACAGGGTACACCAGTGACCTCACAGTGCTGAAATTTGGTATGCGTGTAGCGTGTAACTAATATAGGCAAAAGTCTCAAATCCAGACTAACTGCAATTTCTACCTCAAAAAAGTATAACTAAATTACATAAACTCCCGTTACCTGTAATTTGAATGAAACTGTAGGTCAAGTTAGTTAGGTTATGCATTTCGTGGCACTATTTTGATAGTCAAAGATTACAAATAATATTTTTTTGTTTTTATGGGAGGCTCGCAAGATCTCAGTTCGGGGCGAACCACTAGTTATAATAGTTAAATATTACATTATAAGGCTGGGAGACCACAGAAGGCACGGTCGTCAAGCAAAGCCGACCTAAAAAGTTATACACCGGAGTTGACCTACGAACTTATAACTATCTCATACCTACAGATACATTATGAATTGACTTGACCGATACCTCTGGCCTCTGATATCATGCGATTTATTTACCATTCTTAATTTAGCTTCATTCCATCGATCATTATTAGTACGTAAAGTCGTGTTTCGGAGTGAAAATGTTGGTTAAATTTGGGATTTTTGTCTGTATCGTGGTGGTAAGTAGTTAAAAGTTTCATAACTTCGTAACTTTCATAGTCATTTAGGTAATAATAGCTATTATTATTATTTCGTACCCGAACCTTGTCGGTACAACACCTTGCCGTACCGTACCGTACCTACCAAACGTTTCGCATCTACTTTAATTGTTAGTACGAGCCGAGTACAGAAATAATGTAGGTATTGGTGTAACTCGCTTTCGGCATCTATTGCGGACCATTTGATTATCATGCTCCAAAAACCACTACCTATGCTGGTTGTTACTTCACGTGTTCTAGTCTAGTCCACTTGAGTCGACTTTAACAAAAAATTGAACAAAAACAAAAGTTACTGAAAATTTATAGGTAAGTATCTACTCAGCTTCTAAACCAATGTACTTAACTAATTTTGAGTCCTCCTGTTTTTCGTCGGTAATACGAGCGCGTTTTTTCTAGGAAAGCGTTCTTTATCTTCGCTTTCTATCAGGGATTTTTAAAAAGTAAAGGATGTAATTGTGTATTCTTTAAATAGAAGGTCTTAGTGGTCATTCCAGGTCTGTGTAGCTTTACCACAGCAGCAAGGCGCCACACCTCTGCCATCTCGCACTGCACCACCAGTATCAAGTGTCTACTGTGGTGAATCTCCAAACAAAGTACGTATAACATCCTACAGCTTTATTGATATTTGTTCCGTTTTTTTCTCTACCTATATATTATAAGTAGGTATGTATTTACAAAAAATTATATCACGTGTAATATTATGTACGACATTAAATAAAAACACGGGTAGGATTAATGGCTAGTATTTTTAAATAATAATGTTATATAATATTAATATATTTAAAAATATCTAGATATTTTAATTATTTATTTATTTTGTTATTTGTTTTTCAATGTATTCATGTAATGTTCGTAGCTATTTATTCTGCGATCCGTGTATTTTATGTATTGGGTATTTTCTCGTGTATTTTGTCTACATGTTATTTTTATTTTAAATTTTCTATTAGTATTATCTTCTCAAATGATCGTGTCGTCACCTAGGCCCTGTCAGAAAACCAGCGCTGCATCGTATCCACCGTGGTACGAAACAGCTTATGCTGAGACAGGGACCATTTTGTACCCACGCAACACCATCATTTTCTGTCAGTGTGAAACTTATTTTTACTGTGTTTTTATGTCTTTTCCTTTGTTGTTATTATGGTATCATGTGGGTTCAAATAAATGTATTTTCTTTCTTTCTTTCTTTCTATTGTTATAAAAAAGGTGCTTTCGTTATAATTCCTTTTGTTAAAATTTTAAGCAAACTTAATATCTAGTCCTAAAAATATCAACGAAACAGCCTGTATAGGTAGCATTGATAGGTAAACCATGATAGTCATTTATCATGTAAGACTAACTAAGCGGCATTTCCTCATGGGTGCCACCAATTTGATTATATATTTAAAAAAATGTTTATTGTAAATGTACCGATTACTGGATAAATATTCAAGCTACCGGTATTAAACCCACCACTAAAATCTGTAAATACGATTTTGGATGAGTGTTTTAAATTAATGTCGTACATAACATAACAGGATGTATAAGACAAGTATTCTATCAATTATCTATCTGGTTCTCACAGGACAAGCCTTGCTTAGTTTTTTTTATCTTTTTTTATACATTATTAGGCTTGCGTTTGATCACGATCTCGCCTGATGATAAGCGATGATGCAGTCTATGATGGTACACGCTTGCCTAGAAGAAATCTATTCACTCGCGAATTAAAGATACCCAGGTTGTAGCTATCAGGAAAGACAGACTCTGGCAAGGCGTTCCACTCTTTGGCGGTGCGCATATAAAGGTCGAAGAGAACCGCTTTGTGCGAATGGGAGGTATTTCTACCATATAGCGGTGGCACACCGCAGAGCGTTTGTTTGTCCGATGATAGAATGGAGATGGTGGGATCAGGTTTAAAAGTTCCGCCACACACTCTCCGAAATGTACTCGATAAAAAACCGAGTGGCTAGCAACCTTTTGTCGATGCTCCAGGCTGAGGAGCCTTGCATCAACTAGCTCATCGTGGCCTATGACCTTCCTGGCTCTTCTCTCAATCGATTCCAGAGCTTCAAGTTTGTACTTCGCTGATCCGTCCCAGAGGTAAGAACAGTACTAGAACTCCAAACTCGATCGGACTTGTGCTTGGTACAAGTTGAGCAACTGTCCCGGTGTGAAGTATATCATACCTACATAGTGCCTCACCTTTGCGAGTATACCAAGCTTTTTAGGTGGCAACTGGGCTTTCAGACAAAGTTTGGGGCTAGATGGCGCTGTATAAAATGTCCAGCATCATTGAAATAATTTTCTTTTAATACATAAAAGTGCTATAATAATAATAATAAATATCGCTAGACATTTCACGCAGCGCTTTCTAGCCCCAAACTAAGCAGAGCTTGTACTATGGGAACCAGATAACTGATAGAATACTTACATATATACATTTTTTTTTGTATATACATACTTATAATATATAGAGAAACAACCAGACCCGAAACAAATATAAGTAGATCATGCAAACATTTGTTCCGCGGCGGGAATCGAACCCGCTACCTCTCTCTCTCTCTCAGCGTCTCAGCCGGCTATACGCCCACTGCGCCACGGAGGTAGTCAGTGTTAATTTTAAGTTTATTGTTTTATGCATCTATTGTGTATTTTTTGTCTTTATGGTATTTATAGATAAGAATAATAAATAAATATTAATAGAATAGATAATAATAGAAGACCTTGTAATCATATTTTGTGTGTGCACATTAATGCCTGAAATAAACGTTATATTTTATTATAATATATTATTATTATTTATTTACTACTGACAGGTTTAGAAAAGTAGGTTCTAATAAAGTACTTTTTTGTAGATTCTTTCGTGTCTGGGTAACCCAACATTGTTCAAGGTGGAGACTGCTTCCAAATGCAAAAAGGGTTTGTCCGAGGTAAGTTTATCAGCCATGTGATTATTAACTTTGTTACTATAAGTTTCAATCAGTTAGCAGAACGCCCAACCAATTTCAAAAGTACTTATTATTAAAATAGGAGCAGTATTTAAATGTACTAACTGTATACTAATTTTAATCAACCGTATTATCTATAATTTTATTAAAGTCTGTGTGTTGCATGTCGCGTGACGGTCGGCCGCGGAGTAGGGATAAAGTGAAAGGCGCTCGTCAGAGCAGCCGAGGCCAATATGGCGGCGCCTATAGTTCGCATCAGCTGACCGTGTAGTGTATAGACTATTACTCATTTGTACCAACGAGCAAAAATGTCTATAATGTGAAACAAAGTTTCACTTTTACCGTGGTTTCATAAAACCACACAACCCTTTTTTTATTTACTAGCGGATCTGCCTCCAGCTTCGCACGCATGGTTTTTTAATAAAAACATTACCCTCCTTCGTAGTTGTGTAAAAAGTAGCCTATGCTACTCAGGGATAATGTAGCATACTAATGGTCAAATCATTTTTGTAATCGGGCAAGTAGTTTTTGAGGTTATTCGTTACAAACATACAAAAATACAAATCCTTCCTCTTAATAATATTGGTATAGATAAATTTTATAATATTATCCGGTTCTAAATTGAAACTGATTGCAATAAAAGCTGATCTTAATATGGTTTAGCAAATAATTTTCATTTTATAGGTACATTGTTGAACTCACTGTCTTTAAAGTTTTTTCATACAAAATTAGAGATCTTTCAGTCTATATACATATGTATATGCGCGCGCTTCACTAATTTACATATGTATTACGTCAAAGCCTTACAATTTTTATTTATTACAATGATTTATCGTGAAACGTCGCACTGCGAGCAAACTTATATCATTACAATATTGTTACTGATTATGTACCTAGATCGTAAAATTGTCTCCAAGCAACAATAGCTAGGCTCTACATCACCGAAAGTATTTTGTCACTCGCAAATAAATCAAAACCTATTGGGTACCTACTTCTCGGTGACCATGAAATTTGGCAAAAAGCAAGGCCTCACAGTACGAGCACAGATCAGTATAATTTAAATTATACTGGTATGTGGTACGAGTAAAGGATTAAACCCGAAAATTTATAATTTGTCGTTATCCATTATAAATTCAAAAGTTACTGTGAATGTCTGTCTGTTTGTTATGTTTTCACGACTAATCGGCTGGATTGATTTAGATAAAATTTGGTACATAGATATATTATGACCGGGATTGGGACACTTTTTACCAAACTGACAAACACGGCGTGTCAGCAGTATAACATAAAAACGGAACCTGTGGTACGCGAGTCAGACTCGTCGAAAAACTCTTTATTACCTACATCGTCTCTATTTTGAAGTAAATCTTATAATTCGTGTTGGCTTTCAGTGTGACAGCGTAAAATGCATATTCCGCGAGTCCGGCTGGGCCTCGGCAGGCGACAAGGTGAACAAGCTGAAGGTGGCTGAGTACTTCAACCAGTACGCCATCGACCACCCTGAGTGGTCTACCGCTGTACAGCATCTGAAGGTATTTGAACTGCATATTTTCTACATACATTATAGCGGTTGGTTTTTAAAACTCTTTATTATTCGGAATATATTTAATATATGTAAGGCAGAAACCTGCGGCTGAATAAGCTCTGCTTATTGAAAATCTGGGCTAGCATGCGAGCCGTGACAAAATTCTATCGACGCTTATGTCGTATTTGTCTTATATTCGCACGAGCAAGAGCGAGACACATAGTCAAATATCTCTATCTTCAAAGTTATTCTGGAAGAATACTCTTATTTGGGTTAAGCTCACCTGTGTACATGTCCATTTTGTAAGCTTTTTTATCTGTAATCAATTTGTGTACCTACAATAAAGAATAAAGAGATAAAACGTAGACAAAATTTGTCGTGGCGCGCATGTTAGCCTGGAAGGTATCTCGTGCGGATTATGGCTGACTTAGCTGATATGGTACAGGGCAAGCCGACTCTATGTACTAGGCACTACAGCTGCGTATTTTACCCAGCTAAGGGTAGATATCTAATCAATATTAAGGCTGCATTATCCTGTGCTATGTTTAAAACAGTACAGTACAACGCAGCATACTCATTGTTGATTGATTAGTCACCAGGCGCTATATATTTGAAAGAAAAGAAAGAAAAGAAAGAAAATATTTTTATTATGCCAACCACTAATAACAACAATTAACCACACAAAAATACAGTACAACAAAAGATTACCAAATATAAGTTATTAGTAGCCGCCACAAACAGGTTCCAACTCGGCATGTCACAGCAAGGTAACACAGCGCTGGCTATTTCTTCAATCATTGCAATTTATAGATGTAAATTGTAAAAAGTCGAAAGAAGACGATTCTAAGAGCCATTCATCGTAGCTTTGCTGGTATGTTTTTATAGCACTTATTCTAGAAGTACCTACTTATGAGTATTTATGTTTGTTACCTCAGAACTTTCGACTGGTGATCCGATTTTGATGATTCTTTTTTTATTTGAAAGCTGGTGCTTCCCGTGTGGTTCCATTTCAATTTAGTCCAGTTCTGACAATGGCATCCATGAGAAAACCATATAAGTCTTAAATTTGCATTAAGTATGTCCGCGACAAATGGACGAATAACTCAATATCACGCCAAACCGATTTCAATGATTATTGTTTTATTGGAAAGGATGTACTTCAAGGGTAGTTTGATGAGACTTTGGTTTGGTTAACCGACTTCAAAAAAGGACGAGGTTCTGAATTCGACTGTATTTTTCAGTGTGAATATTCCAGGTAACTTTGAAGACGGTTGTTAGATTTTTGTAAAAATTATATTATTTTTATAGATCGCTTGCTTAGACAAGGACCTCCCGGCACAGGGCGCCACTCAGGACTGCGCGCCGTACGATGTTTTACATTGTATACAAACTAGTTTTCTGAGGGTAGGTATCCTAATTTCATAAAACAAGTTACTCAAATAAATTATTATGATTCTTCTGAGGACGGTGATTTAATTTTATTTTTCATGTATTAGAATCATCCCAATTAATGAGACTGTACCTCCAAAGATCAAATACTAACTATTATTTTATTATATTTGGTAGAATGCGATGGCCTCCCAATGGCGTGCCACCACTGAATGCGAATACCCTCGCTCGTACGCCGCGTCGTGCCCCATATGCCCTACTTCGTGCTTCGCCCCGCAAGTACCTTATGAGACCTGTAACGCATGCCTGTCTCTACCTAGGACTCCATAAGGAAAGAAATAACAGGATCCTGGACAACCTTTAATATTTAAGAGGTCTCTAAAAAAGACTTGAGAAGTCAGGAACTCAGTTCTCTTGTAACAATCTACGTAAACTGCTTTTAAAAATAAATAATAATTATGCTTCATGAATTTGCATTTTATTTGTATTGTCCATTTTATCTTATTTTTTTTTAACTTTATTAAATCATTTTGTCTCTCCCGATACATTTATGTTCTAAAGACTATAAAATAAAATTGCCCAAAATATTACATACTCGTTTTGGTTAAGTACCTATTAAATACTCTAATAAAGTATAACATTTTTGTGACAATAAATTAATTACTAAATTAATATTAGGATCAAATTCTTACTTATTTATTTATTATTTATTTCACTTTATTTCGGTTGCGCTCGTAGAGTTTTTTTGTTTATTTTTTCTGTGATATTGTCGTGAATAGAGCATATGAAAAGCCTGGGAAACTAGGCGACCTAGGCTCTATTTATAGCCCTTCCTCTTTTCTTTCCCCTAAAGATGCGCCACGCAACCAGGATATCGAACGAATTCCTGAAAATTTTCCACTATTTACGCATGCGCGGAAACTTTACCATGCGCAGTTGGTCGATCGCTGATTTGACAGCTGTCAATGCTGACGAAACTAGTCCCGGTGTGGTCCTTTGACGTCAGAGCATCAATTTATGGGAATTCCAAGTGCATTTTAGGAAATCATGTAATCTGTAGGGTGAGTTTTTTCTGCACTAATTTATATTTGTGTCAAGAATTCTTTAGCTTCCAGGAAATCCCCTAGGATTTATAGATTAGAATTGTTTGAACTATGTACAAACTATATTTCTTTTATTTTTTAAAGATATGATTTGCTTTTAATTGATGGTTACTTTATAAAACTAACAACATATTGGCTTATGTATGTATTAGAAAAGGTTATAATTATATTGGTAGACATGATCTTAGATATAGATAATAGTTCAGGTAGGTCCATACCTAATGATAAGAGGAATGGTACCTGCGTAGATAATAGCAATAGCGCGTTTGACCTTTCGTGATCTGAAGCATTTACAGTCGATTGCTTAAGTGATAAGGTCAAAGTTGGATGATCATTGAGATGTTCGCCATTAAAATTTATGAAGCAAGAATGTTAATATGTCAATTACATTTCTAAGAACTCAAGATCCTTCGATCGTATCACTTATTTCTTGGTTATTCTGTGTTAGATTAGAATGTTTGCTGCTGAAAAGGACCATTTGGAAGTGAACGAACTAGTGTGGTGGAAGAATTCAGTGAGCTTCAAGGCTTCCATGTGAAATGTGAACGTTATTTTTTTAATTAAAACATTCTGTCTCCTCCAATTAATATTCGATCCTTAAAATTCAGTAACAGAAAAGTTACTAAGCTTTTCTTTTAAAGCTCGCCTGACGTCCCTAAGGCTGCAAATTATTCATTACAGCTGTATTCAAAAAGCAGAGGTTTTATACATATATTTCGGCCAATATCTAAACACGGGCTCGTTTAAGTTAAAGTTACCGTAGGCATTGATGGTTTAAAATTAGAGTTATGAAAACCTAAAACATAGACATCAGATTGATGTTAGTTGAAAACATCCAAAATACTTGCAAAACCGCTCCCAATGTCATTAGCGAAGCAAGATTAGCATTCAAATGAATTTCTTGTTTACGCCGGTCACGGCCCTGATGTTAACCAACTTGGAATTAAAGATAGCAATGTCTCTGAAAGTCATATCAGAGACTCGCAAGCACCTAGCGGGCATGCCCTTTCTCTATCGATATAAAATGTCTGTAAATTATCTTAATTATATTAATCTATAAATTATCCACAGTTAACACTCACCTTAGTCTAGTCTAGCACAGAATAAAAATTAATTCTATGTCTATGGACGGAGGGCATGCTGATGAAGAATCTAGCATTTCATCCATACTATTAATATAAATTTGCAAGTAACTCTATTCCTCTGTCACTCAGTCTGTCTGTTTGTTATTATACCTTTTCACGACTAAACGGCTGGACCAAGTACGATGAAATTTGGTATATAAATAGATTATTTACCGATTAGATACCGGGATTGGATACAGGAAGGTGATACATAGGCTATTTTTTACGCTACTGCGCAAAATGAGGGTAATGTTTTTATTGACAAATGATGTGAGTGAAGCCGCGGGCGGGGCCGATAGTCACACTAATATTATAAATGCGAAAGTTAGGATGTTTGTTTGATTGTTTGTTACTCAATCACGCCGTAACGGTTGTGGTATATATGTAGATTATAACCTGGATCACCATATAGGCTACTTTTTATCTCATAAATCAGTTTCCATGATATAAAAATACGGTATCAAAGTTTCTATAGGAAAATGATGTGGGTCTTCGTTACTACTTCACGCCAAAACTACTGAAAGGATTGAGTTCAAACATTGCAAAAGTTTAGTTGAAGAATGAGTTGTCAAAGTTTCTATAGAAAAATGCTATAGATAGCAATAGGCTATATTTAATTTTGATAAACATCCGTGCGAAGCCGGGGCGGGCCAGCTAGTGGTCTATAAACGCGAGAATTTGGCCTCTTAATAACACTGAAGAAAGAAGACATAACAGCCGATTCATAGTCATCAACAGTCTCTTTAAACACAGCCAACGAGCCCTGACTCCCTTCACTGCTGGGTAATCTATTCTAACGACAAATATGATCTTGCGCTATACTCACCCAGAACCGATACATTTGACGATCTCCGTAGTGCAGTGGGCGAATAGCCGGCTGAGACGCAGGAGGTAGCGGGTTCGATTCCCGCCGCGGAACAAATGTTTGCATGATCTACAGATATTTGTTCCGGGTCTGCTTGTTTCTCTATATATTATAAGTACCTATGTATTTACAAAAAAAATGTATATAAGTATTCCATCAGTTATCTGGTTTCCATAGTACAAGCTCTGCTTAGTTTGGGGCTAGATAGCGTTGTGTGAAATATTTATTCTCAATAATGGTTATGATGGTAGAACAACAAACGCGCTCAAGAAAAAGGTTTTGTTAGGAGGATAAATAATTTCAAGGCCTCGGGCCCCAATTCTACTAAACCAATCGCTTCAACAATGGTATCATCACAAAACGTCCACTATAGATTCCTTTTGGTATTCAGTCAACCACAATCTTTTTTCAATGACCGTCGTTGCTATGACAACACCTTTGATAATTTAGCAGCTTATGACAAAAACCACAATCATAATCGTTAAATGATGGAATGGCTCCATAATCGATTTTTTTCAAAAGCAGAATTGGGCCCCAGTCATCTGGGTACTTACGTTATATAGGATGTTTGATAATATACGCACAAAAATGAAAGGGGTTATTTTGATGAGCATAATAAATAAATTTGTGAAATGTTCACCATAGAAATGTGAAATTTATTTTGGCATGTAAAAACAAACACTTTATTAAACTTATGTTGTGCTATTGCATAATGCTTGCCATCTAACCACAGATACTGTATTGGTGACGTCTCGAGATATCTCTTGTTGTCCCTTTCTAACGAAAAACCCGCAGCCATTTCCGAAAGAGATATCAAATCGGCCCTTATTTTTGGATGTTGATTGCAAGAATAGAATAGAATAGAATAGAATAGAATAATCCTTTATTGTACACCAGGAATACTTAAAAAAACTAATTTAAGCTACTTAAATAAAGTACAATGGGCGGCCTTATCGCTGAAAGCGATTTCTTCCAGGCAACCTTTGGATGGAAAGTAAATAACGGAGCAGTAATGGGCAGCGGTGCACAGAGTATATTTACAAATTAATGAAATAATCTATATAAAATTGTATCAAATAAAAACTGTAGGTACCTACTTATAATCCTAATACATAAATAAATACCTAAAGATAGATATATACCCAAATAATAACCTTACAGATATTCTAAAATGAGGACAATAAAATAAAATAATAAATAAATAGGTAACTCAAATGACAAGAAAGCTAGGCATTAAGGTAATGCTGCTTTAATCTCAGCTTAAAAGAGTGCTGTGAAGGAGCCCGTCTAATTTCCACAGGCAAAGCATTCCACAAGCGCACTGCTTCGACAGTGAATGATTTCCCGTAGAAGGAACTAGAGTGTACGGGTGTTTTGAGGGATAAGTTTTCCGATGACCTGAGAGTAAAAGTATTGGAAGAATGGAGATAAGCAAACCTCTCTTTAAGATAGCAAGGGGAGAAGGGATTGAATAGAATAGAATAGAGAAGAGACAGAATATGAGAATCACGGCGAAGGCGAATAGGGAGCCACTTGAGAATGATGCGATAAGGGGAAACATGGTCATATTTGCGCAACCCAAATATAAACCTGATGCAAAAGTTCTGGAGACGCTCAAGCTTATCTAGCTGCTCTTCTGTCAGATCTAGGTAGCAAGCATCCGCGTAATCCAACACAGGTAGAAGAAGGGATTGTGCAAGTGCAATTTTGGTGGTAGTTGGGAGAAAGTTCCGCAGTCGTCTCAGTGAGCCTGCTGAGGCAAAAAGTTTTTGAGAGGTGACTTTAAGTTGATTTCCCCAAGACAAGTTACGATCTATCGTTAACCCCAGATTTTTAACAGACTCACTGTATGGAATGTGCATCCCGTCAAAAATAACTTGAGGAATGACAGACCAATCCAAATGGCACATTATTCTTGAGCTGCCAACGATAATAGTTTGGGTTTTGATAGGATTGATTGTCAGCCCGTATGCCTTGCTCCAATCAGTAATTCGACGTAAGTTAGCGTTTGTCTCTTCCACAGCATCAGCTATATGATTAAGAGGAGCCTGAGTGTAAATCTGAAGATCGTCTGCATAGAGGTGATAGGATGAAGTAAGATTTTGAGAAATTGAATTTATAAAAACAGCGAAAAGGAGAGGAGATAGCACGCCGCCCTGAGGTACGCTGGCTGACGTGTTGCACCATGAGGAGAGAGACCCCTCAAGACGAACCCGCTGCCGGCGTCCGTATAAGTAACTGGAAAACCAATCAGTCACCTCCAACGAAATGTTAAGCGAGCGGAGTGTTGCAAGGAGTATGTCGAAATTAACGGTATTGAAGGCATTACTGAAGTCAAGCAAGGTTAGCACTGTAAGTTGCCTCTTTTCCATGCCTAATCGGATGTCGTCAGTAATCTTGACAAGAGCAGTGACTGTACTATGGCCTTTACGAAAGCCAGACTGCATAGGATTAAGGAGATTATTAGATGAGAGAAAGGAGTTTAACTGGTTATGGACGAGACGTTTTTTTTTTTTTTTTTTTTTTTGCCCTACCCGTACCACCATCTAGAAATGGCACTAGGTGTAGACTATCCCCTCTGACGTGGGTGGTCAGAGACTTTAAATAAAACTCAAGATGTTTTTATTCACTGCCCTCATGCCATTGGGCGTACATGCTATTTTTAAAACTAATTTATATCTATTATATTTAAAGGTTACATTTTAGGACGAGACGTTCAAGGACTTTAGAAAGGAATGGAAGAATGGATATTGGCCGATATTCGGAGAAGGATTTAGGGTTAGGTTTCTTTGGCAGAGGAATAATTTGGGCTTCCTTCCAAATTGACGGAAACTCTCCATTTAATAGGGAATGATTCAGGAGATGACAAAGGATCGGAAGGATAAGATCTAGAATGGGGATGAGCATGTTGCGGCTGATACTGTCAAGTCCAACAGCATTGGAAGTTATGGACAGGACACTCTTCTTAACATCCCATGGGGTGACCTGACTAAAAGTAAACTGAGAATGATCAGGAGTTGGTAGAGAAGAGAGGTAGTTGATAGTATTATATTTATCGGAGTCACTGATAGAAGAAGCAGATGAGAAATGCTGATTGAGGGAGTCAATATCTAAATTGTTAGGGATAGAATCTTGTTTGGATTTACCAACTCCTAAAGATCTAAGAATCTTCCAGACTTTAGCTGGATCCTCCTCAGAAACGGATTCATGAATGTGGCGACGTTGAGCGTCCCTGCACACTCTATTGCAGCGATTTCGTAATTCGTCATATTTGGTCTTATTATTATCACTAGGCTTAATCTTGTACTTGGTCTTTGCTACCGATTTTTTGTGCATAAGTCCCTTAATTTCAACGGTAAGCCAGGGTGCCGGAAGATGTTTTAGTTTTATAGTGCGGAAAGGAGCATGCTTATCAAAAAGTTGCGTGATGATGTTATTGAAGATAGCAGTTTTATCATCAATCGAGACAGCCCCTTCTACCGATGACCAGTCTAATTCTCTGACATCATCAAGAAACCTTTCTTTGTCAATGCCACCAAAATTGCGCTGCAGGATGACCTAGGGTTTAACTTTAGGAGGACGTAGTTTATACGAAAGAAATATGAGGTCATGATAGGAAAAGGAGTCAGCTGAAAACTGGCCGTGTGGCCGTGCAAGATTAGGCAGTAAGTTTTATATCAAATTAATTACCTAAACTTAGTCGATTTTCTTTTAAATTTGATAATATAACTAGTAGTAGTAGAGATTGTGGTCAAACGAAGATCTTTAAAGTTAAAAAAAAAGTGTTTTTTTTCAAGAAGTCTTTTTTTATGTTTTTTATATTTTCTAAGACTTATAAGATTAGAGTGGTGACTCTACTGATCTAATGCAGGTATTTCGTACAGAGCTTAACATCGAAAGCAGAACATACTCAGTCCTCTGCTAACAAATAGTGATAACTTATCAGCTGATAATACTACTGATAACAATGCATTACCAATACTCAGTTGAGCATTCAATTGTTTTGTTATTACACGTTGAAATAACTTTTAATGTAAATCTAAACAAAGAAATTATAGGACAATTTTCTGGCAAAAAAAAACGACTTGTGTTTTCAGCTGACAATGCGCAATGTGGTAAACATGTTAATGAAATGCAGGTGAATTAAACGATCAAAATTATTTATTTTTAGGGATTACAAGTTATTTTTAAGTTCAGTGCAATAAAAATAATAAGAATATAGTAGGAATATGTTGGATAGAGCGAAGTGGAAAGAAAAAACGAGAAAAGAAGACCCCACCATCAGATGGGAATAATAAATGCTCAGGTGAGAGAGAAAGAGAGATTTATCAAGGAATAAAAAACAACTACATTACAGTAAGGTACAGTAATTGTTAATACATAATATATGATGTGTGAGCTATTGATATTGTAGTCCAAGACGTTAGCCACAAATTAGATAAATACGTTTCATAAAAAGAAATGGTCTGTGAAAGGATAACATAGATAGATTATTAAGGTTGTGTTGTTAACACAAGGAAAAACATAAGGAACATAAAACATAAGGAAGTAAAGTGAAATGAATTAGTGTGAGTGAAGGTGAATCTGGTAGAGATCGCTATTTATATGTATACGAGTATATCGTCTGGTAGCAGACTTAATATGTGCAAATGGGGATTCAGGGACCATAACTTAACGCAGTGCGACTGCGGTGATCCGGCGCAGTCAATGCAGCACTTGTTAATGTGCCCTTTGTGGCCGAACACCTGCACGATGGAGGACCTAATAACCGTCTCACCTATTATTCATATACATATTCATATTCATTTATTCTGCTTACATGTACATATAATTTTTTTAGCTTAGGTGGTAGGTAGCTTAGAAGTAAGTGCATATACCCTGCAAGGGCACTGCAAGTTAGATTTGCGCCTTTTCAAAAGTACAGCAATTAAACATAGAATTAAACATTTCAAATTAATTAAATTAAGATAGTTTGCTACTGTTGTGGCGAAACACCTATCCAACATAGTATAAATTAAAACGTAGAAGTCTTGACACGGTAAGAAGAAGTAGTCTGGTAGCGATAAAACCACCAATTGTATACATTTTATTATGTTTATTTTAATTGTTTTGTTTATGGTGTGCGTACAACAAAGTATTATCTATATATATATCTATGAGCGGGTGAGTGAAAACGTAAAATGCTCCTTGTATTACCTATATTCTGGCTTAGTATGTTACTATAACTGTTAAAGAAACCTAAAGGCTATGTTTGAAGGATTTTACTGGTAGGTACCTATACTCCCAGTGACGTAGTTCACATTATAACCTTGGAGAGTTAGAAATGTAATATCGCTGCTTGGATTCGATGCGTAGGAGGGGCTTTGAGGGTGATTGCATTTCCTCGAGAACCACTTACTAAGTATTTGTATGGAAAAATAGGTAACAAATTGACCTTTATAAAAAAATCAACCTACAAGTTTTTATTTCAATTTTTAAATATGCAGGGGGGTAATTGATAACAAAAGCTCATGTTATTATTGATCATTGGTATTGACAGATACAAGTCTACTCTTCGTGCAAGCCACTGCCAAGCCCTTATTCAAATGTGTGCTCATCAAAATTCAATTCAAACAAGAATTTGGTTTGGTTCAAGGTCTTTGCTTACATAAAAGGTGGAATTTTTGAGCCGTACCTTAGGAGAAGTACTCTAAATACTGAAGATAGCTAATTTTACTCAAAGAAAACATTATTTTATTTTAAATAAGAAGCAAAATTGCTTCAAAATTTTTTAACTGCATTCGCAGGTATATAAAAAACTGTTCCAGATAGAGACTTCGTTGTAATTTTCTTGTAATCTTTGTATATATATAGGTATCTATCCATTATAAGTATAAAATCACTTGGGAAATAACGCAGTCTAGGTACAATTATTTAAATTTACTTAAACTAGTGATTCGCCCCGAACTGAGATCTCGCAAGTCTCAGATAAAAACCAAATTACTTGACCTACAGTTTTATTAAAATAACAGGCAACGAGAGTTCATGTAAATTGGTTACTCTTTTTTGGGGTAGAAATTGCAGTTATTCTGGATTTCAGACTTTTCCCTATATTTGTGTCACTAAGGCTACACGCATACTAAATTTCAGCACTGTGTGGTCACTGGTGTACCCTGTGAATTTCGCCAAAGTTCAGTTTTTATTATGGCTAATAACTTTAAAACTACAAGGTTTAAAAAAAATAAAACAGGGTCGAAATGTACCTGAAGACCTTTCATTAAACGTGCCATTTAACCGGCTAGTCCCATTTTGTTTTTTTTTACCCCTCTTAAACCTCAATGTCTCACCAACCCCACCTTTTTAGCTCATTTAGCTCATCACACCAGGATTGTGCTATCACTACCTACCTATATATCAAATTTCACGATGATCGGATCAACGCTTCGAAAGTTACGAGTATCCTCGGCCAAACAAACATACATACATACAACGCCGATTTGCCCAAGTTGATTTTGAGATTGCAAATGATTGGCGATGAAGTAACATGGTTATAGTTTCATAAATTTGAGTTTTATTCGTTGAGATAATATATGTAGAGTCCCATACTAATTGAAGGAACACCACGATATAAGACCGATTTTTTAAACTGAAAACCTGTTATAATTATGACTTGAAACCCGCACATTCAGTAATCATGACCAACTACTTTCGTCCTCCTGAACTTCTATTTATTTGTCAGCAGGGGGAAGTAAATCAGGCAATATGTTCGAGGGTGCGGTCGCGGGGATCCTAAACCGCCTCCTCGGCAAGTACGTCCAGGATCTGGATACGGAGAATTTGAACGTGGGCATTTTCTCCGGGAATGTCAACCTTACGGACCTGAAGTTAAAGCCTGAATCTCTGGTGAGTAGCTTCGGTAGAAGTTCTACAACAAAGAAATATGGCGATTATTTTTAGCAAATAAATACTAACTTCTAAAGCTTGGTCGCAAACCTTAGAATTTGCTGTTAGGGCAGAACGGTTCTCAAGTCGGGAGCACGCATTAGATACCGCAGTTAGGACGCCCCCCACTAGATGGAAAGATGACCTTATAAAGGAATTTTAGTTTTGTAATCTTACCCTTCGTACTCTTGATAATTATCTTTTTTTTTCAGTACGAGCTCGATCTCCCAATCGATGTAAAAATCGGAACGATCGGACGCATCAGCTTCCAAATCCCCTGGTCGGGAATTTACACACAACCGGTCATCGTGAACATCGAAGACGTACTTCTACTGGTCGGACCAGCAATCTCAAACTCGTACTTCGACCCAGAGCGAGAGAGGAGATTGACGAGAGCTGCTAAGAGGAAGATACTCCAAGATCTAGAGGCGGAGAGTGAGATTCTGAAGGGGCCACAGAATTTCTTTGAAAGTTTGTTTACGGCGATTGTGAATAATATTCAGATTTATGTGAGAAATGTCCATGTGAGGTACGAGGATTCTATCAGCTCGAAGGACGGACCGTTGGCGTGTGGCCTTTGTTTACAGAGTCTGTCGATCGAGACTACTAATAGGTAAGATCGTTGTTTCATTTTAATACACATTTACTAACACCACAAAATATATCAGCAGGTAAGTTTACACGTATGAGTATCTCGGATCAAGTCGGAAACTTTGACTAACTTGATTCGAGATCCTCGTACGCGTGTCTGTTTGCGTGCGGTTTTTTTCGCTCGTTGTCCATAACTTACCTTCTAATCTATTTTGTGCTGAAACTGTATTCTTGGTAAATAGTCTAGGTGACTTCTAGAAGGGTTTTTTCTATGATGTTTATATGAAGGCATATATATTAAGTTAATATATGCCTATATTTTAAGTAAAAAAAGTATTTTAATGGCTTCTCTGGCATACTGTTATGTGACGTCATAAATTAATCTTACGGTCGTTATCTTACCATGAACTTTACGTTTCTATATATTCAAAAGCAAGATAAAAAAGATTGATGAACGTGTAAGAAAGTGGGCACGTTCTTACAGTTCTCTTGCGTCCCTCCAGGCCCGTTCACTAAAACACTCACCCTTGACATATTAATTCACCGTTGATATTTTCATAACCAAAATAAATCACTAATATTTAATTAATAGAAACAATAAAATAATCGTATTTTGAATTAAATATTTTCAAATTCCATTATACAATGCCTATTCTAAATCAAATTTCCATTTCTAGCAAATGGAAGCCATCAGTGACGCCTACAAACGCGTCCACCGTCTACCAACTCATGCGCATAGAGTCCCTCTCGCTGTACTGGAACCCGGTGTGCACGGCGCTGGATGACGTGGAGACGGCGCATATAACCCCCATGCAGTACTACAACTGGAAGCATTATATGCTCACGGGCTTAGACAAGTTTTCTATGCATCGCGAGGATTTTGAGTTCTGTAAGTATACTTATAGTGGAAACGCCAAACCTTTCTCAGTATATTTGACAACAACAGCTGGCTGAAACGCATTATAACCTCAACAAGGTTACTTAAATTTTAAGGTTTAGAATTCTTGATAAAACGGGTATTTATCACGGTGGACTCACCAGTCATCACACAACACAGCCGAAACGTCGACGTCGGGATAGCAAATAAAAAAGGTACATACGCGATAAATACCCGTTTTAATCGGAATTCTAAACCTTAAACACTAATTGTAAGTAAAATACCCGTTTTAATCAGTATATATTCAATTATGTACAGTGATCGCAAATGTTTGAAAAATACTATTTTAGATTTCTGTTTATTTTTGTTTTTTAAATTTGTAGTGCAGTATTGTTTTCTTGCTAATGTTTTATTATTTACTTCCCTAATAGTTGTCTGTTTTATTGCTAATGCTGTGCATGCCTGTTATTGTCCCACATTTTGCAGATTTTTTTTATAAAACGTTAGGTAATTTTGTATTTACTATGTGTGCATTGTCTTATAAACTAGTGGTTTGCCCCGAACAGATCTCGCAAGTCTCCCAGAAAAACAAAAAAATATTATTTGTAAACTTTGAGTAACAAAATAGTGCCACAAAATTCATAACCCGCTAACTTAACCTACAGTTTCATTCAAATTACAGGTAACGAGATATCATGTTAATTGGTTACTCTTTTTCGGGGTAGAAATTGCAGTTATTCTAGATTTCAGACTGTTGCCTATATTTGTGTCACTAAAGCTATACGCATACATAATTTAAGCACTATGAGGTCACTGGTGTACCCTGTGAATTTTGTCAAAGTTCAGTTTTTAATATGGCTGATGACTTAAAACCTACAAAGTTTTAATTGAAAATAAAAAGGGGGTCGAATTGTACCCACAAATACCTTTTATTAGACGTGCAATTTGACCGGATAGTCTCATTTGTGTTTTTTTAATCCTCTTAAACCCCAATATGTCAACAACCCCTTCACTTTTTTAACTCATTTAGTCACACCGTAATTGTGACATCACTACCAACCTATATACCAAATTTCACGATGATCGGATTAACGTTTTGAAAGTTATTCTCGGACAAACAAACATACATACAATGCCGATTTGCCCAAGTTGATTTAGAGATCTCGCTTCGCTCGATCAATATAACTAAAACTAACCGTCACAACTACCATTGAAAACAAAATTTGAATCAGGTTAGTAGTTTTGTCGAATCTCTGCATAACTATATTACCTACTTGATGTTCTTGTCTTTGGTTACAACTTACAACAAATACCAAAGATGTCGTAGCACCGCACGGTAGCAGTAGCTACGGTCAACGACTCGTAGGCCTTGTAGACGCATAGATTAAACAACGGTTACGTCTACGACTTGCTACGGCGTAGCGATATCGTAGAGCTTATGAATCGTTATTAATAATTCAACAAGGTTATTTAACCACTGTATATTAATACTGTGTTTATTAACATTTGTAAATACTCTCATTTTAAATTTTAACATTTTTTTAAAATTTTAAGCAACTCTCTCTTTTCTCCCTTTGAAATCAATATCATAAAGGAAAAGGATTTCTGGACATCTGCTGGAATAAAAACACTGATGTGTTAAAAATTTTCATTTTATTTACAAGGACAAGAAGCAATTATACAAATTCGTTATACTTTTTGTTGCACTGTTCGTTTTTAAAATACTGATTAGTTATTAATATTAGATTGATACAAAGTATAATAATCCCCAATGTCCATAATTTGAGTCAAAATTTGAGTCATAAGATCAATAGTCAGTAATATCTAATATCCATTCCAACTTGTTATCAATTTTTTTGTATTTTTCACATATAACTAAGTGAATTTATTTTTTCAAGAAATAAATATCTTAAACCAGATATCTTGTAAGTACTAATTCCTTGATTTGCAGATAATAACCAATAATATTATTTTTCCAGTACTCAAACCCGTGTCTTGTAAAGTGAAAGTTCTGATCAACCGCTCCGGAGAAGCTCGCGTTCCTCGACTTCTGCTGGATGCTGTGATTCATGACAGTGCATTGCAGCTGTCGCGACGACAGTATCTCTCGATTGACAACCTTATAGCCTCCTTCGCAAGGATCAAACTCAACAGGTGACTCTTCATAATTACCTTTATATCGTAACTCCTAACATTCATAGTTCAATCTAAAGTAACGAAAATATAACCGACTTAACCAAACTAATGAACTGATTTTAATAAAATTTCTATGTGACTAATATGAAAGTATATCCTTTCAAATAAAAAAATTCTCAAATCGGTTGATTAATGACGGAGTTCTGACGTAAAAACATAAAACGAAATTGCGTCCCTATAAAATTTGAGGGTTGTCCTCGATTTTTTGGGATCCCATCATTAGATCCTGACTTGGTGCCAATGGGACTTACTGGAAAGTATACCCTTTTAAACAAAAAAAGAATTTCTCGAATCGGTTCAGGCGTCTTCGAGTAATCGGGGAACATACATAAAAAAACAGATTTCGCCTAATTGAGAACCTTCTCCTTTTTTTAAAGTCGGTTAAAAATGCAAGCTACACAACATTTCAACTGACCCCTTCCGTGTTACAAGAGTACGCACGACATATCACGCTATACTACATTTCCAGTATAATCTGAACTCTCATTGAAAGAAAAGCCTACATAATTGAGGTCCGCTTATGCTGGTAAAGTATAGCTTGACTAGACGTCGTGTCTCCGTTGCGATGTCTATCGGCAAACAGTCGTCAAGCCATTTCAAAGCTGGGCCTTCGAACGGCTCATAGCCCCTGACACTAGGTAGGGTCCTATAAAGGCATTGATGCAAAATTACCAATGTTAGTTTTAACTAACTTTCAAAATTAGAAACATACGGAAAAAAATAATAATAATTTGAACTGGTTAATTTTCTTGATGTACTTATATTTACTCCGAATATTATTATTATGACCTGAATTGTAATTAGTATAATTGATCATGACCGTAATAATAATAATATACACGTAATATTAAATAATAATAATAATGATAGACAAAAGTTACCATCACGTTTCATTCCAGACGTTACCGTCACCTCCACCCAGGCGAACCCCTCCTCAAAAACGTAAAAAAATGGTGGCTCTACGCGTTCAACGTAGTGATCGAACAACGCATCCGCCCTTACACCTGGGCAGCCATCAAGAAGAACAGAGAGAACTACAATGAATACAAGAGTACCTATAAGAGTACCCTGCGGAGTCCCAATGATACGGAGCTGAAGTTGGACTTGCAGAAGTGTGAGGATAGTCTACCGATTATATCGGTGGTTATTGCGAGGGAGCAGGCTAAGTTTGAGGTAAATAATACAATATTATCCTGGGTTTATTATACAAATCATTTTAGTAGGCTTTAGCGTTTTTGGTTAGTTCTTGCACGGAGATATAACATACTACGTACAATTCAAATTCAACAAAATTAAATTCTATTCCTAATGTAATTTCGAGGTTGTTGATGCTATTTAAATTAAATGTATTTGAAATATCCAGCAAAATTTATTTATTTAGAAAGAAAACATAAGAAAAAAAAGAAGATACATTTATTCGCATCACAAAATAACAAGAAAATATAACCTTAACAATTAAACTAAACTCATTTACATTAAATCTAAAATTACAATTACACAAGCACGTTTAATACAATATGATCCAGTGTGATGGCGCTTTGGCCTTCAGCTCAGCATATGCCACTGCAAGTTGCCATGCTGGAGCGCTTCTTTTCTGCTTAGGCCAGTATTGACTTCACACTATTGTATTAATGCCATTTGCTACTATTCAGTTACTAGCGCAAGAACCAGAGCGCATAGAAGTAGTAGAAACAGAGTTCGACTGGTGGAAGCCTTCCAGTCCTGAAGCTCCCGAGGCCTCTACGGAGCTCCCGACCCGCGTGGAGCTCTGCGTGAAGACCGAGAGGAGCAGGACCCTGTGGAGCCATCTCTCCAGCCCCGAGAAGAAGAGGGTCTGCGAGCTGATCGGATATGTCGAGGGTGTTCCGAGGCAGGACAAGTCGAAGCAGTACATTGGTGAGTTATCTGACCCCAGGGAAGGGATGTTCCATACCTCCATACTCCATGCTCTTTTATAAATTCAAAAGTAACTGTGTATATCTGATTGTCTATCTTTACGTTTTCACGATTAAACGGCTGGACCTATCTCGATGAAACTTAACTTAACAAGGAAATACTGTGTATCATCAGATAGGACATAGGTTAGTTTTTAGTAGCGTTGTATGCGTTGAATGAAAAAGTTTATTTGAAATTTGACCTACTTCTGCTGTCCCGATTATTTTACTCCAATACAATATTTACATGACACTCGCATTATAACTATAATTTATAAAAAAAACTTCATTCATTTTCAAAGAAACCTCACGATTGACCAAAAATTTAACTATATCAAAATTATTTTCATAATAAAAGATTAAGTCTGGTTCCTCAAACACTTTCTCTGAAACCTGCTATGGTTTCTGATTTTCCCATACTGTCCCAGTTAAAAAAACACTGTATACATATAGAGTATTTTTATTTTATAGTACATATTTATAAGGAGTATTTTAATTGTTATTAATGAATAAAATAACATATATTTATAAAAAAATTCGGTCATTTTGGAACGTTAATTATACCGCTTATTTTGCCATTAACTCACAAACTCCTTTTGTTTTTATAGAGCACAAACTAAACCTGACGCTGGCGAATTGCTCGCTGGCGCTGATTAACAGGAGTAAGGAGATTATGGTGGTGACGGTTACTCAGTTCCTGGCTTCGCTGGAAACAAGACCCTCTGCTAAAGCTTATAAGGTAAGAATTCCATAATTCTTTCATCCCTCAAAATGCGTGCCTATAATGTGAAGAACTGACGGTTGTGAGAGATAGGTTTCTCGAGTGGAGGCAACACACTGGAAAGCGTAACGTAGGACGGCCCCTCACTAGATTGAAGGATGACCTGATAAAGGTAGCTTTGGTACCGCACAAGGTCGGTCGCTCTGGAAACCTATGGAGGAGGCCTATGTTCAGCAGTGGACGTCCTGTATCAAGCGGAAGGTTGCGAGTTTGATTCCCGCCTGTAGCTATTGTATAGATGTTCCTTCTGTTTACTGCCAGCTCTCAGCCCGAGCAGAAAACATCGTGATCGAAGGCACCACATCCGACGGAGACCTGGTACCACTCCTGACGTCTGAGCGAGGCACAGCACTCACTGGCACCAATCTACTGGCGGTGGACTTCGAGAAGAACCCTCATAATATTGAGGCTGACTACGCGCTTTGCTGCTTGATGGAACCGGTGGAATTACTTTATGTTGAGGTTAGTCTTGACAGTTCTAAATATTACCACCTTGAACCTAATTGTAATAGATTTAGCGGACAAGGGCCATGCCAGGCTTGTTTGTCGCCTGATTTTTTCCTTGCTTGGTCGAGGCGGCGGCGGTAGAAATTACTTTTTAAAATGATTCGGGTAATTATAATGATTCGGGTTCTTTGATAAAATTAAGATTTTTTTGTCTTTAATTACATAAAATTAATCAAAAACTTGGACTGCGCCACAGATTAGAAAATAGTAGTTAACACATAGCTCAGCACATCGACGCGCACCAGGAGTTATACGTAAAAAGAAAGGTACCTTTAACTTTAATCAGACTGAGTGTGGAAACGGGCAGACGATGTTTTCAGACTTATGCCATTTTCGATAATTGGCACTGATTAGAATTATTATGACAATAAGGATTTAAGTCCAACGGATAAACAGCTCATAGGCTTTATTTTATCCTGATAAAAATGTTTTCAGTACAGCTAGTTTAACCTTAGAATAAGTACCAGAGATACCACAAACCAACAACTACGTGTTTTGTTATGTGCGACATTAAATAAAAACACGGTTAGGGCTAATGGCAAGTATTGTTGTAAAATAGGTTTTTTCAAATTCATTACCATAGAAAATTTAAAATTTTCTGACATCTTTAAAATCATGTCCTAAAATATCAATGAAATAGCCTGTATAAAATAGGTAAACAAATTATATTAATTCAACATGTAAGTGGGTACCTGTTAAACTGACTAAGCGGCATCGTCACAAAGGCGCCGCCGCCGGTTGACGTTAAAAAATGTTTATTGGAAATGTATCAATTACTGGATAAATATTTAAGCTACCGATATTAAACCTCCTCTAAAATCAGTTAATACGATTCCGGATGTGTGTTTTAAATTAATGTCTTACATAGCAAAACAGGTTGTATATGAAATTATTCTTATTTCTGCAGCATGCATTTACCGAACTGATAAACTTCGTGCAAACCCGCTCCATGTCCTCCGAGGAGTTAGCCGAAGAGCTCTCCATAGCGGTAGAGAGGGTCAAGGCCATCAGCAAGTCTGTAGCGACCTACGCGATACACAGGCGTAAGGTGTTCCATGTGAATGTGGATGTAAAGGCACCCTGTATAGTGCTGCCGGATCATGGATGTGTACAGAAGTAAGTGCAGCCGTACCAGGCGATAGCAGTATTTTCCTTCTCCTGTAATTTATGTTTTTATTTAAACGATTTAGACAGTGTATGGTGGAGGTTGGCATCTTTATTGGGCTGAAGCGATGTAGACGCTGCCAACGTGTAGATGCAAACGATGTAGTGCCTGGAAAACTTTTTTTGGTCTGTCATCATCATCATCATTACCATATCAGCCACAAGATGGCCGCTGCTGAACATAGCCTCCCCCATAGGTTTCCAGGGTGACCGATTTCCAGCTGACTTTCTACACTGCGCTTGCCAGTGCGATTTGGTCTGATAACTAACGTAAAACTAAAGTAATTAAGTTTAAGGGATTTGAAAGAAAATAATATGTACCCATAGAAATAGCAGTTTAAATTTCTTTTCCGTTCTGGTTGATCTGATTGTGGCGAGTAATACAAGGGTGGATTTTGCGTTTACAATTTGATGATGATGGTTTCCAGGTCAGGACAAGTGATGATCTTCGACATCAGCCGCATTATCATCAAGTCGGACCTGCAGCCGAACGACCTCGCACTAGAAGACGCCACTTGTATGGAGCTGGAAGAGAAGCTGTATGATAGACTTCACGCTGAAGTCTCTGCTCAGGTGACTGTGAAATTAGTTAATAGTGTTTTAGCTGGTGATGAAACGGGCTAGTTGTTACTAGAGCTAGCTAATACTATTTTACTTAATATTTAAATTGTGTAGTTTAGAGTGTGAGAAGATCCTCAGGGAGAACACAAAAACATGTCAATATTAAAGGCAAATAGAATAAAAGCATAAGGCCACAAAGTACACACACTGAAAGGTCTAACCGCTTAGAAGCAAGTTTATATTGTGTCCAATTTTATTTATCATAGATAAGGCATTTCTTTATTTGATTATTTTATTAGATGACCTCCGTGGCGCAGTGAGCGAATAGCCGGCTGAGACGCAGGAGGTAGCGGGTTCAATTCCCGCCGCGGAACAAATGTTTGTGTGATACAATGATCTACAGATATTTGTTCCGGGTCTGGATGTTTTTCTATATATTATAAGTATGTCTTTACAAAAAAAAGTAAATAAGTATTGTATCAGTTATCTGGTTCCCATAGCACAAAGTCCTGCTTAGTTTAGGGCTAGATAGCGCTGTGTGAAATGTCCAGCAATATTTATTTATTTATTTTATTTAAGTTTTTTTTGTGGCTTTCCTTTTTGATTCATTAATTTTATTAATTTATTCAAGATTAGGGAATAAGATCTGCACTGACGTCCCGCATAGGGGTGTAGTGTGCATTACCCCCCTAGTATTGTGCATTACCCTCCTCGATTGTGCATGACCCCCCTTGTATTGTGCATGACTCCTCCTAATATTAATATGAAACTTTCCAGGTGTTGTTCTGCGAGTGGAACGGGGCTTGGCGCGAGTCTCGTAAGCACGCTGACTCGGAGCTACATCTCGTTCCCAAGATCAAGATGACAGTTGTGTTCTCGAACAGCATCAAGAAGGAATACAAGCTCTTGCCGAAGTAAGTATTGACGAATACGATTAGGGATTATTCAGAATGCATAAGGAAGTAATAATAATTCTAATATTGTTCTTAATCAATTAATAGGAAGGTTAAATAAATTAGTTGAAGGGTCAAAAATTGAAAATAAGTTACTTATCAATGAAAATAAAGAGATAAAAAGAAAAGTTGATCCATTAAAATAATAATTTTTAACAAGGTTTTAAATTCGCCATAAAGTTTAGATAAGACAAAGTTTCAAAGTATACATTTTTATTTTTATAGTGTTCCGAACACTTACGAAATATTCTAAGATTTTTAAAACCAATATTTTCAAGCCTAGAAATTTTAGAGATGGTTTTATAAATATAAGAACTATTGACGAATATTTTAGTGTCAAATTTTCGACACTAACCTACTACTTTGACAATTAGATTTGAATGTTTCCTTTTTAAAATGAATATGTATAACCTAACGAGAACGATGACGTCCTCCTCTCTCCATGATATTATTGTGCCCAACAGGGTTCATAATAATCATGCTCTATCAATTACCACCGATTTTTACATTGATTGAGTAAGAGTAATCAATAATGCATTATTGATTTTAATTCATATGAATGCAATGAGCCACATTTCAGTTTCAAATTTATTTGACCCACGAGAATAGAATAGAATAATGCTTTATTGTACACCAGGAATATAAAAAAACTAGTTAATGTGAAATATAGTACAATGGGCGGCTTTATCGCTGAAAGCGATTTCTTCCAGGCAACCTTTGGATGGAAAGTAACGAGACTACCTACTTGAGCTAACAATGACCAAATTTCAAAGCATGAGTGATGTAAATACATATTTTCTCCACAGATACAAACTCAACATCTCCCTAACAAGCTTCAAGCTCAACCTATCAGATCGCATAATCTGCCTTCTACTCGACTTCTGCGACAACCTCCCGGTACCAGTTCCAACAACGGTGCCTATCACCTTCGTCGACTCGGGGGGCTGTGCTGATGAGCTAGACGATCCCGAGCTGATTGAACTGCTGGAGTTGGATAAGGTGAAGGCAGACCCAGGGTATGCTGATCTTGTGAAGCTCAGGCAGAAGATTGTGGCTGCTTATTTGAGTAGGAACAAGTAAGTGCTGTTAGATGCTCTTTTTGTTGACTATGGAAAGTATCTGCATCATACATCATACAAATAATAATGATGAAAATTTGATTGTTTGTTTGTTACTCACTTTATTTAGTCACATCGTAACGTCGGAACCAGTTTCGATGAAATTTGATATAAAGATAGACCTGGATAAACACCCTGGACACCCTAGACCTGGACACAGGGTACTTTATATTGAACAGTCGCTTGTGCAAAGCTGCGGGTGGAAGCTAGTAAATAATAAAGTGAATACTTAATTACATAAAATGTTTCTACTACTTATTCTGTTATCAAAAATCCATATTAAGAAGTGTCGTTTTGGCCGACAACATTAAAACCAACATTACAAACCTCTTAAATCTTCTAAATCATTATGTTCACTAAAAACGGAAGACCTCTAATAGCGGGTTCCTATATCCGTCGGTAACCAGCTACGATTCGCTTCTCCTTGAAAACATGTAAAAATTTTGACACTAGTTTGACATTTTTTCAAGAAGAAATGAGTCGTAGCTGGCTACCGACGGATATAGCAATCCGCCATAAGGCTCTAACATTTACAAGATATTTAGCTTAAGCATACTGAGTGTGTCGTAAAATACTATTTTCACTACCTAATTGCGTTGACGTATGCCCAACAAGCGTTCATTAAAGTAACCTATCAAAATCAAAATATTTTTATTCATTAAAATCACAAGGATCACTTTGAAACGTCAATTTTACTGCCTGTTCCTTCACGACCAAGCCAGGAAAGAAAGGCAAGAAACAAGGCTCAACCAGCCTTGTTTCTTGCCTTTCTTTCGTCTTTAAAATACATAACAAGAAAGAAAATAAATTACGTCTAAATTTTACCATTTTTGAACGAGCCAGTGTCAGTCTTATCAAACTTTACATTCTTCTAACCCTAGGGTTGCAGAAACCAGTTCTGACTCAATATCAGGGCTCCGCCGCCAGCTCACAGCCCCAGGTTTTGCTGGCTCCGAACACAGCGATGAGGACCTGGAGGTGTTTGCCAGGAGTGTGGATCTGCCAGGGTTTGAGGATAACGTGTCTCCTAGTAACACTATTAATACTCTGCTGCGGTTTATTGTAGGTAAGAGTTTGAGGGTTATCAACTTCTTTAACTTAATTTGTCTACTTGACAATATAGGTAAAAATAAAATTAATAAAAAATTTAAATTAAATAAATTTATATCTAGCAACTATGTAGCAATTGGTTGAAAGACCAATTTAATGGCAGACCACCAGCCAGATGGTCTGACGACATCGCGCGAGTTACGGGAAGGCAATGGATGCGCATGGCACAGGACCGGAGAGAGTGCCGTGATAACGAGGCCTATACCCAGCAGCGGGTGGATGTGCCCTGAGATGATGATGATGTAGATCATATAAGGATACAACACACAAGGTACCTACTTATTAAACAGGGTTTTATAGAACATGCCTGTGACAGCATTATCTACTCTGCCGGCTATCAATGCCAAGACGCCGTTGGAGCTGTCCATGCTCGTGATTTAATGAAATATAAGAATATGTACATTTATTAACAGAAAGAATATACAATTATTTACAAAAGTAATATACAGAAGAAACAGTTGAATCATCTAAAGACCGTTGCAAACGATCTATAGATAGCTCAACTGCTCCAGATCACTACCAGGCAACAAATTATAAAAATATTAATGTTAGCCTAGCTATGTAAACTCATATAAAAATAAATCTAAAAAGTATAAGGATCCTTTTTGGTGGTGAAAACCTCCAGGTGCTTTAATTCTTATCAAAAAAGGATAGAGGATAGAAAGACAGACATATTTACAATATTTTGCGAAAGATTTTGACAAAATACCGTTACCTATTTGTAAAAAAATATTTTCTGTATTTTATTTTCGTATATACAGATGATATTATTTTAAAGAGACTAATAACTACTATTAAAGAGTTATTTAATCTTATAATAATCGTTACCATTTTATACCATAGAGTAACTTTCTGGGTACAATCGGCAATTATCTGATTTACTCCTAATGTAAGCTCACATTTATTTGACATTGTGATTAGATGCAAAAATTTAATAATAAAACAGAATATGGCTGTACCTTGTTATTACCTATATTATGCAATAAATAGATACAATTTCATTTGATTTTTTTAATTTTTTTTTGTCAAAGGTTTATGTAGAGGGGCTTTTGCTCTGCAGTGGGACACAACAGGCTTATAATAATAATAAATATGTGCCAGAGCCAGTTCCTGAAAATGGCCGTGCCACGCTCTATTGGGGCCGGTCTATCATCACGGACAGGACTATTGTGGCCAATAAGCCAGATATCGTGCTGGTAGACCGGTCAAAGCGCCGAGCGATACTTGTTGATATTACTATCCCACATGATGCTAATCTCGTGAAGGCCAAGAAGGACAAGCTAAGCAAGTACCTTGACTTGGCTCATGAGATTACCGCCATGTGGGATGTGGAATCAACGATTATCGTTCCGATAGTTGTATCGGTAAACGGACTGATAGCGAAGAGCCTCGACCAATACCTTAAGAGGCTCTCGCTAGAAAGTTGGATCAAGGGATATAGAAGGCGGTACTCCTGGACTCAGCACGCATAGTCAGGAGGTTCCTTTCTCTGCAACCCTAGCCACCGATCGCTTGGGCCTTGCTTCGCGGTCGGTGGTTTAACGTTTTTATAAATATATTTTTACTATAATGTTTGTTTTTTGTAAGGTACTTTGTAGTGAAAAATGTATTTATTATAAACGAGTTTTAAAATATATATATGTGAATAATAATAATTTATGTAAGGAATTCATGAAAATTCTTTATTATACCTTAACAAAGTTATACGTGCAATAGGTAAATCTTGCCACGCGTAGATAGTTGTTGGCAAAACGAATAATTCGAAACTTCTTCCCTCAGGTGAAATCGTGATCAACCTCTCCCGTACCACGGAGCAAGTTGACAAGCCGTATATGATGGTGTCGATCAGCAAGGTATGCCTGGACGTGGCGCTGATGCAGTTCGGTCCCGCCGTGCAGCTCTCCGTGGGCGGCGCGCTGCTCACCGACAAGCACCACCACAGCACCAGCGGACAGTACCTCGAACTGCTCTCCAGTCACGGGGAACTGCTCAACTTGCTATATAGAAAGGTGACTTATACAACCTGTTTTGTTATGTACGACATTAATTTAAAACACAACCGGAATCGTATTACCTGATTTTAGATCCGGGTATAATACCGGTAGCTTGAATCCAGTAATCGATGCATTTTCAATAAACTGTTTTTAACGTAAATCGGTGCCGCCTATTTAATAAATTTGAAAATTTTCTATTTAAAAAAATCTATTTACCACAATACTAGCCACTATCCGTGTTTTCATTTATATAACAAAACATGTACCGGTTTTAATGGTTTATTCTTCAATGACAAGGTTAATCTAGCTTTCTTTATTATATCTTCACAATAAGTGACTATCTACCGCTTGATGATATTTTACATAATCAGGACACCAATTTTGTGGAAATAGATGAATATTGAATGACATTTGCAACGTTCTGGTGTCAATTTCTCGACGACTGCTGGATGATATTTGTGTCCACTTCTCTGGCTAAAATAGACATATTTTATGTGTATCGAACTTAACGTTTTTGTCTATGTTTTTGTGTTTTTCCTGTGGCATTTTTCCTAAAAAAGTAAAAATAAAATGATGGATGAATTATTGTAGGTTAGAGCAGACTGCCCCGAGTTCCGGTCTCACTTCCACGCGGTGGAACAGTCGCTGGTGTGTGACACGGGCCACCTGTCGCTGCTGCTGCACGCGCCCGCGCTGCAGACCCTCGCCAAGTATCTGCAGTACATCTCTAACAAGTCAGTATATGCAAACAAAAAATAAAAAGTTTAGGTGCACAAACACACTTTAAAAACGTAATTTAACAAAATCTTTATAAAAAAGCCTACTCTAACATGTCAGATTATTTAAATAATAAAAAATCTTGTGATTGAAGTTGCTCCAACTCGATCAAAAGTGTTAAAATTTAGACGTAACTTATTTTCTTTAATGTACCTATTGTTTAGTAAAATGTATAAAACGAATAACCAGCCTTATCTCTTGCCTTTCTTTCCTTCCTTAGTCGTGGAGGAACAGACAGTAAATTTGAAGTTTCAAAGTGATCCTTGTGGTTTTAATGAATAAATCTATTTAGACTTAACTTGAATTGCACAAAAGGAACATGTTGGCAGACGACATGTTGATGGGTGCCCGCCAAGGAAAAGGGGAGATCTTACAACAAGCAACTTTTGGCTCGGGGTCGTAGGACCAACAGGTCTTGCTGAGAAATATTAATTACGTTCAAATGCTCAGATTATTTCGTTTACGCGATCTAGTTCTTCCATTTGGCGTTAGATGTCACCATCTCAGTGTCATATTGTCGCTCACTCTGTATGTTAGCTTGATAACCAAGCAGTGGCGGCGCTAAACCAAACATGGACGTAGGCGACATCAGCTTTGCAAGGCCCCGCCCATTTCCCACTAAAAAAAAAGTTAAATTTGATACACTAATGTATGAGTTTTATTGCCAATCAAATGATGACGCCTACCTAACGAGGCTGTCGGCTGTCGCAGAGGCCGTAGGCGGTGGCCCACGTCGCCCACGCCTTACGCCACCTCTGAGACCAAGTAGTACTACCATGTGGCACGATAGATGTCACTACACATCTGAGGGATTAGCCAAGTTACATTCGCTTCGAATCGATTCGTTCCACATAGGTTTGTTGTCGATAGATCACGTGATATTTCTATAGTATGTGTCAATTCCCATACATTTTCGGACTTATCGACTAGCGTCATCTCTAATCGAATGTAATTTGGCTAAGCCCTCTGGTCATTGGGTTGATTAACCTTCCGGTGGCTTTCGACTAGAGTTGTGCGAGGAAAAATTCCACCAATAGAATAGCTTCGCTGTGCGAGGCTAGGAAAATGAAGCAATGTTATTAGTGGATTTTTCCCACTTACCGCTTCTTTGTGCAGTAGGTGAGCTTAAAGTTGTTTTAAAAGTAAATAAATAAATAACATCAAACAAATTTTATGTACTGTTAGTTACCTCCTCAAGCGCCTTAGAGCGCAAACTTACACTGACAATGATACAGTATTAACCGCGCAAACGTATGCAAACAAAACAGTGTGTTCAGTTTCCAAATCTCTCTTTATATTTAAGAACACTTTGTTACAGAATCCAGAACCGTCACGAGATAAACGTAAAGAGCATGGTGTTGCCGCGCACGCGGAGCCTGTGGGAGTACTTGATGCGGCCCGAGGCGGACCCGCCCGTGCCTTCCGGAGCCACCAAATTCAGCTATTCTGTCAGGTATGATCAGGAGATATGTATGATTTGTTATATTGAATTGGTGTAAAGGCTATTCTAGAACATAGAAGAGAACGTACGTTTCGTAATGTTAGATTCAGTCAGAAAGTTGCGCTACTGTGGCGTGATGTCGTTTGGAACTATTATGTAAGCTAGCATTTGAAATTATCTATCATGAAATTGGGTAACATGTTTACTAGAAAATAAAAGAAAGATACACGGAGGAAAATATACCCCTGGTTTTAAGCGGGATTCTGCAATAATTATGAGGTATTCCTCTTAAAAAACGACTAGGCGTCCAAACGCAAATATTAACAGGAAACTGATAAACCAGCATTACTTACCACATTACATAAAAGATTCGGAAGGTATTTTTAGGTAAAAAGCATGACAATTTATTGTTCGTAGCAATTTATTTTAACATGACAATACCTATAACGGTAAAAAATATCAGTTTATCGTTAAAGTGTGCGTAAAAACCCATATATTAACAAAAGTTCTATAAAAATATCATTTGTACTGTCATTTTTTCGTTCTCACAAAATTAATTTTTCTCCGTGTAGAGAGGTTCAGTCTGTAAAAAGTTGAAACTATCTTAGATTTATAATTATGCTAACTATGCTCCAATGTTAACTATTCCAGGTCTTCATCTATATCCATAAAGTTGTGTCACACTGAGTATTCAATGCTGGAGCTACGTCTGGGTGCTCTTGAGAGTGACTGTGTGTTCCGCGCTAATGACAGGATGACTCTTAAGCTGTTCCTCAGTTCTCTGCAACTGGATGACCTGGGAGAAGCCACTTTGTATCCTAAGGTGAGGGCAGTAGAGGATAGAATCATTTGTCAAAGACACTTTCGCTATAGAAGGTCCTTAGGTGTATGTGGATGGTCCAAATAGTTCAATTTTGACCGGGAAGAGCTGGGTACTTATTTATTTCCAAGATTCTACGTTATTGTCACATAACTCGAGGTCTCAAAGTCAAGTTCTGAGTGAACAGGTTCCTTCTAGGCATGCGTGCTATATCTTCAACCAGACCATCACTTATCATCAGGCGAGGTTGTGGTAATGGGCTTAAATATTTTCAAATAATGAAAGAAATAGGGGAGAGGCTGGTCAAAGACTCTTATTTATGTAAATGTATGCTTGTATACGGTTATATTTGTTTTCCTACGGTGGAATTATAAGCCGTTATTGTATTATTTTTCCAGTTAATCTGGCCAGATGAAGACAAGGTGATAGAGATGAAGTACGTCCGCTGCGCGCCGCGACTGTACGGCGCCTCCTCAGAGCTGAAGGCGCACGGAGAGCTGCGACTGTACCTTGGCAGGTTGCATTGCGTCGCTAGCACGGAGCTGCTGCATACTATTCAGGTAACTATACTCATTAATTAGAAGACAAAGGGATAGAGATGAAATACGTTGAGCGCCGACAGGGTCAGTAATTAAGATAGGTCAGTGGGAAGAAATACTAAACCATACAAAATAGGTTTCACGACAATATTGATACTCATGATGGACATACTTGGATCTCTTACTCACGTTGACCTGTGAAGGTATCCTACAAGGAGATAGTCAGAGGTAAGCCGAAACATTACGTTCAATACATGCCCACTCTGTACATGCATTTAGCATAAGAAAAACATTCAAAGAAAAACCATATAGTCGATTTTAGAATTTAAAACAACCGCATTTGATTTTCAAAAACTCTTATATCGAACTCGAGTATCGAACCTAATTTAACCTCATTTAAAACGATTGTTTTTCAGCAATTCATAGAACCATTGATCCCGAGCGCGATGGCTCACGAGGCGTCGGTAGCGGCAGAGCGCGCTGCCGAGAGACATTCACAAGGGTTCCGCTCTTGGAGCACCAGGCTCAATCTGGTTATCGAGGTAAATATTACATTATACTATCATTTTTATGAAGAAATCCTAGTGTTAGGAACTTTGTTTTCTATTATAATTATTATATAGCGCAACGGCCTTCTTTCCACGCTTCCATGTTACTAGTTTATTTGTTTTTTAATTCTTACCGAACGTGTTTTACAGATACATGCCCCTGTGTTGTTGCTGCCGCAGAAGCCATCATCTCCCAATTTACTGGTTCTGAACATGGGTAAGTAACTCTCTAGTTACATTTTACCTAGAATACTTTTCATGAGAGAAGTCTTCTTCTTTCGTGACTATGTCTAATTAAATATAAGTATTTTTTAATATTCACACTCTTCTCTGTTGCGTGGTTCAAGTCCGGTGGTCAAATGAAAATAAGTTTGGTGTGTTCGTTGTTCTACATCAATCCAGCACGCTACACTTGTAGTGTTGGTCAGAAAGCAATCAGCCTGAAGTGGAACTGGACTGGACATGGCTGCCGCATGCCGAGTGACTTATGGGCATAGAGAACCACAGAATGGACCCCACCCAATCCAGGACGGAATGTGGAAGACCCAGAATGAGATGGATTTGACTCATACATTAAACACATGAACTGTGGGAAGAAGGGAAGAGATGCTTTGGCACTGCAGTGGGACAGATATGGCTTAATCCATACTATAAGTAACTCTATCTTTCTGTCTGCCTATCTGTTCGTACGTTTACAGGACTAAGCGGCTAGACCGATTTCGGTAAAATTTGGTATAAGTATTGACATTGAGACATAGGCTATAAGGCATAGGCCCTCGCGTGTGAAGTCGTGGGCAGAAGCTTGACATAAATTAAGTGTTTGCTTCTTTTCAGGTGATCTCCTGATCGAGAATTTCTTCAAGCAGTTGAACTCTGCCCACGACTCATCCAGCCCGATGCAGTCCCCCATCATAGACAATATCCTCATCAAGCTGCAGGATATCACCTTCGCCAGAGCGGTCATGACCTTGGCTGGTACTTTAGAAGTACAGGTTTGTCGAACTTGTATTTTCTTGGTCATTGTAAGGACACTCTACATTTCTACCGAATCTAGGTTTTACGCGACTTCAAAATACTATACACTTGTTCTGATAATTGATTCTTTGAAAGATACTTGGATGGAGGGCTTCAAACTATAATTTTGTGTATTTTATGGATGCAATATACGCGTACCCAGGAATGTTGTAATATATCCAAGTTTTCTTTAAAATATCCTTGTAGCCAATGTTAAGCAACTAGTATGATTAATTAATATTTGTGCACCAGGTATGTATGGATGTTTGTTGTTAAATCTCGCTTGACGATATAAAAAATGAACGAATTTGTAATAGATTAAACCCTGCAAAAACATGTGGCCAACATTTCCTCACACTAAGAAGTCACTCTTAAGAAGTGAAGCTTTAAATAATCCAAAACTTTTATATAGGAACCAATCCTCGAGCCGATCTGCATCCGTTGTGACCTGAAGCGCTGCGTGGGCTACCAGCAAGCCTGCTCCAGCGCGCGAGAGCTGCTGGCCGTGGGAGCCGATGTCTCAGTGGACACGGTCAACGTCAACCTGGGACAGAAGGACCTGGCGACCATACTCGCGGTCTGGGCCGATAACCTCAGCATTGAGCATTTCATTGGTAACTATACCCGCTCGATGCAAACAGAGGAGAAATGTTATAAGTTTGGCATGCGTGGCTTATAGCTCTGTGGCATAGTAGCTCCCAAACGGATGACCCGATTTTGATTTAGTTTTTTTGTTTGAAAGGTGACTTGATTGAGTTTGTCCTCCGAACACTTGGACTTGTAACTGTGTTTTTGATTATTTGATTATGACATTCTCTTTGATTATTCATTAATTCTCTGACATCAATGGATATTAAAGATTTAATTAAAGATCCATTTGTGATATTCTTCCAGGGAGCATAGTCCCCAGTTCACCTGTGGAAGTGCCACAGACTGATACGTCAGTGAAGAAGTTACAAGCGTTCTTCGCACAAGGAGAACCTATAAGGAAGGAAGCTGCTGTTAGGTAATATTTTACCACAGGATCACTCTCATCATCATCATTATATCAGTCAAAAGACGTCCACTGTTGAACATAGACCTCCCTCATAGATTTCCAGTGCAACCGATATTGTGCGGCCTGCACCCAACGGCTCCCAGCAACCTTTATCTGGTCGTCTTTCCATTTAATGGAGGCCGTCCTACACTGTGGTTTCAAGTGCGTGGTCTCCACTCGAGAACCTTTCAGCCCCAACAGATTGGATCACACATTGGACCCTAAATTTTCACATGAATCGTACATTTGAAACATCATTCCGTAAATGCCCTTACGTAGTTAGATTTTAAAACTGCTAGATACACATAACTGGGTACAACTAAACCAAATTTTACCACTGAGTGTTTTTTCACCATCTACGTGCCGTCTTCACTCTGGCCCGAACCAAACTTTTTTTATCTTCACCAAAAATACCTATTAAATTATGCACTTTCTTACCGTCGACTTATAGCTCACATTCCTTTAGTGATCTAATTATTTTTCCCCAGATTCACTCTAGAAGGCCTGACCCTCCGTCTATTCTCGGACATAGACGAAGTCCTAAGCTCTCCAGTACGCGACATGAACAACGGTCTAGCCCGGCTTTCTGCAGGCGAAGCCACTTTCCAGCTAGACTGCTTTTCTGATGGAAGCCTGGAGCTGAAGGCTAGTCTCATGAGCCTGCTTGTTGATGATATCAGGACGGAATCCAATGTCTTTATTAAAAGGTAAGAATTTTGCGTAATGGAAAACCCAGCGTAGGACGGTCATTATGTGGAAAGACGACCTGATAACCACGACGTATTTAGCGACGGCTGCCCGGTGAGGCGAAAGTGGGACGCGTTGGCGAGATCAAGAACAGCGTATTGCCACGTAGACCTCACAACCTCGGACCACAGGGGTATGGTACTCAAAATAAAAACGCGAAAATATAAATTAATAAAAATAAATAGCACAATAAATAAAATAAAAAGGGTAAACTGGGTCCAGTTTCATATGAAACTGGCGCAGTTTAAAAGGGTTAAAATAATAATTAAATTAGAACAAAATCAAAGAAACAAACAGATAGAAAAACATAGGAGAACTCAGGAACAAGAATTACAGCCATTCAAAAAATTTAGCAACATAAATCTTAAAATAATTACCATACCACTTTGGACCGATAAGCTGAAAAAGCCGTCGCTGGTTTGTGCACCATCCATGGCGTAGCGCATATCAGGAGGAGACTGAATACATCTGTAAAAATAAAAATAAAATAGATTAAAAAGGCATGCCGTCGCTGGTTTGTGCACCATCCATGGCGTAGCGCATATCAGGAGGAGACTGAATACATCTGTAAAAATAAAAATAAAATAGATTAAAAACTATGTTAATATATATTTTTGAATATATTATTGTAACATAGAAATAGTTGTAGTAAATAGTAATAGTGTAATGTGTATTATTAAGTAACCTGTGTGAAAATAGTAAATTAAGAAATAAATAAATATAGAATAATAGTAATGTTAGATGTATATTATAGAAATAATATATACTGTAGCATACGAAATAAAATATTAGAAATAAGGAACATAAGTTAATTTTAAAATTGTAATCAGTAATAGATATAAGAAAAACATGTTAATAAAGAAATGCAACCCCAAACAAACATACGGAAGGACAGACACAATAGTAAACAAGGTCTCTGATCATGTTAGAGGTAGTGTAGGAAAGCTCGCGGGCCGAGCCTGCGCCCAGACAGGAAAAAAAAAGACAGAAAAAAACGAGATATCGTCTTTCATAATACTCGGTAAGCTGATGGTTATAATCAGCTCAAGGTTGAAAACTCAATAGTTTCTCCTTCATCATCAGCTAAAAAATTACATTCACAACAGAACAGCTTATTTTGGGCATAACTAAACCATTCTAAGTCCTAAAACACCCTTCTTACATACAACAGTTCAACTAATAAAAAAATATTTGTCCACAGAATTTTCGAATCCCAAGGCGGCTCCCGATGCGACACAGTCGGCATCTCGGTCCGTAGGCCTCCGCTGATAGACGCGAGCCTCCGTGTGACGGGGGCGAAGGCCCGCCAGCTCGACGTGAGGGTAGACCGGACCAGGCTCAACCTGTCTCTGCCGTTCTTCCTCACGCTGGCCAGAAGTCTGCTAGATGCCTTGCCGGGTAAGGACCCTAGCCTAACTTTTGTAACTCCAAATGCCTTCATAAATTATGCCTTATTAAATATTAGCAAGTTAACAGTCTTATGCTAGAGAAAAAAACTGGATCAGTAGCTATATTAATTTATATTTTCTCTCATGATAATTCTACTGATCAAGTACCAGCTGATGCTGATCACTACTGCTGATCGATTATGTATTGACTAGTGGTTCGCCCCGAACTGTCGCGAGTCTCCCATACAAATAAAAAAATATTATGTATACCTAATCTTTCACTATCAAAATAGTGCCACGAAATGCATAACCAATTAACTTGACCTACAGTTTCATTCAAACTACAGGTAACTGGAGATCATGTAAATGTATTACTTTTTTTGGGGTAGTAATTGCAGTTATTCTGAATTTTAGACTTTTGCCTATATTTGTGTCACTTAAGCTACACGCATACCAATTTGCAGCACTGTGGGGTCAATGGTGTACCCTGTGAATTTTGTCAAAGTTCAATTTTTATAATGGCTGATAACTTAAAAACTATAAGAATTTTACTAAAAATAAAAACGTACTCTAAAGGTACTAATGAAGACCTTTCATTTGACGTACCATTTGAACTAATAGTCTCATTTTCATTTTTTTTCCCCCTCGAAACCTCGATATCTCAACAACCCACCAACATTTTTAGCTCATTTAGTCACACCAAAATTGTGCCATTACTACCAACCTATATACCAAATTTCGCGATGATCTGATAAGCGCTTAGAAAGTTATCCTCGGACAAACAAACATACATACGAGTACATACAACGCCGATTTGCCCAAGTTGATTTAGAGATCTCGCTTCGCTCGATCAAAAACTAAAAATCCCTTGTTTACTCAGGTGAGAAGACATTAGAAGGAGGGGTGGTGAACCACGGCTACGTGGGAGAGGGGGGGCATGCGCGCCCCGCTGGTGCCGAGCGTCACCACAGTGCTAGTGACACCAGCGGATACTACTCCACAGGTACATTACTATTCTAAGAAGATGAATAACCATGAGAGTCTAGTTGGATGTACTCCGAACCTATGGATGTGTGCTCGAAACCTATGGATTATTCTAACTTGAAAAATGTATGTACGCGAACGGTAAACACAGCAAAGGTATAATGTAAAACCGGCGTTTCAGGTAGTTGTTTGTTTTTTATTTATTCGACAATAAGTTACGTACATAAAGTGTATAGTAATAAATAATTTTATAGTTTTATTTTTTAGTTTAATTTTTTAGTTATTTAGATACTTAAAAAACCCGTCACCTTTACTTAAACATAATTTTATAGATACACAATCACACACAACCGACCTACCCCCAAATTACCAAAGTTGTGCACGTCCTACAGATTAAGACTGACTAAGTTAAGAGTGCCCTGTGTGTGAGCAAAAACAGCTTCCGAGTAGTGACCTTTCAGCTTGCATTATATAGATTTTTTTTATGTATACTGGCGACTATACAGTCTATGAGAACCATTGCCTAGTAAAGGGATATGAAAAACTGATAGTTATGGCATAATGACCAGCACGGGAAGATCGGAATATAGAAAATTTAAGTTAAAACTAAAATTTTAGGTTATGACAAATTTTTACTTGTAGAATCGATGATCATCGCTAAAATTTATGAATACGTTTCCAACCACATCATGGTCAGAAGTTACTTAGAAGTAGGTTGATTTTATAAAACACTCTTGCCTAATGGATAAAAGTTACTTGGAGCCGTTGGATGCAAGACAAAATGTCTTATGGCTTATGTGATGATGATATCGAATCTCTTTCAAGGTAACTCAGTATTAGAAGACGCTCCAAACCTGGCCATCTCCATCCAGTTCCGTCAGCCCGAGGTCATGTGTTTCGCCGCGAGTGGCAAGGCAGACGGACACGCCTTGCTGGTGCGAGCTGAACTCCTCGTGGACTACTCCTCGCACTGCGGGACTGAGAGCCTAGTCATATCCTTAGCTGGCTTGCAGGTAAGAATAACATAATATCTGCTGGAAAAATCTCACTGTTAATCATAAGACTTCACCATAAAATGCCAAGGTTTAACGGGCTCGAGCTGTCAACGTCTTCTATGGCTGTTTCAATGTGATCACCCTTTGAGAACTTGCTTAGTAATGAGCGGAATAGTCTTCCAATAAGTACTAAGGAGTATGCTAGCTGCCTGACCAATCACCATGTCCTCAATTTAAGAGTTATTTACGAGTTACGAGTAGGTATAAATGTTTCATATTTTTGTTTTCAAATTAGGTAGTATGTGTTTTTGTTGCATATAAATAAATTAGGTAACTTATGTGTTATTTAGGCGACACGTACAGAAAAAAAAATGATACATAAATAAAATGAAACGTAATTAAATTCTACATTTAGATGAGTGAACAAACAAAATATATGTGAGCAGGTGATGTCCAAACTGCAATCAAAACTGAAGAACCTCCCGCCCCAACTGGTTCTAAAACCCTGCGACCTGGAGTTCTCGAAGAGTTTCAAGAACGTGGAGGAGGGAGTGAGGGTGAAAACCTCTGTGTCTGAGATAGAAGTGCACATAGCCGCTACCACTATACACACTGTTACCGGTAAGACAAAATATCTATGTTTAAAATTTTAATTTGGCCCCATTACTACGTTTTGGACTCTTCAGCTAGTCGTACTCGTACTGCTCATGAAGTGGATATATCGTAATCTTTGAACTTGCCACTGATAACATTATAGAAATATTGTGTCAGATTTGCTTAACGAATAAAGAAACTAAGAATGTCCATGTCCATCATGGCTAGGTATTATTTTTTTACAGTGACCGATAATTAAAGAACCAGAATTGTCAGGTTTTGTAAAAAACTTCAATCATGAACCCATAATTTCAAAACACTCTTTACTCCTTTGAAAATGCCTAGTAATTTACAATTTAATAGTAATTTGTTGCCAATCTCAGTATTCAAAGCCTAATCTATATGGTAATTCCAGTTCATGCCTAAGATTTTTATGAATAAAATCCAATTTCCTTTGAAACAGATATCCTAGACGAGGTCCAATTAGAAATCATGATAACACCAGACGAGCGAGAACACTTCAACTTTTTCAATCCTCGTGTGGAAAAACTCGAGGAAGATCTCTGGTCTCCGAAGAAGATCACACCCATAGTGGCCATTAACTTAGAAGATAACTACCAGCCGAAGTACCCGACAGTGAAGCCTACAGAGACGTTTGTTATGATGGTGCCGTCTGTAAGGGTTATATTTGAGATCGAGCAGACTGTTAGAATACCAGTTCTGATGATGAAGGTGAGTCACAAATCCTTCTTTTTCTTTTCTCTCCTATCGGAGTTTGGACTACATCATGGCAATTTTTTCTTAGGAAATTGCAGCTATAATAAGAGATGTTATACTACAGCTAAAACTCTTGCAATTTGATTATTTGTTTATGTAATTTAATAAATTAACTAATAATTATCAACCTTAGTTGTGAATCAAATTGTTGATACAATTTTCTTCTTATAACTTAAACATATCCTTCGGTACTTTCAAATACTACACAGAAGGCGTATCACAAGGCTCAATTTTGGGACATGTATTTTTTGTAGATTTCACAAAGGTATCACTTTTTTCAACAGTTCACAGGAGAGATAACCCTTCACGACTGGTCGCAAAAGCTGCATGGTACAGCGCTTTTAACCGCGCAAGGGTCCGTTTACAACGAAAGGGTGGATGCATGGGAGCCACTTATAGAACCACTGGTTATCAACGAAAATATATACAGGCCTTGGGAGGTTACCGCTACCCTATTCCAGGTTAGTGAACAATTGCGGAGAAAGTTGTGCTTGTTTGCCTGTCTTCTGGTTCGTTATTATTATTATTTTTATACATTATAGGCTTGCGTTTGACCATCATCTCGCCTGATGGTAAATGATGATGCAGTCCAGGCAATGACCACCAACATGCCCTCCTCGTATGGTGTACAAAATATTACTGTTATTATTTTTTTATTTTATCTATAGGACATTTCCTACTGCTGTGCAATGGTGTTTTATTGCTAAATAATAGTTTACTAGCATCTTCCAGCGGCTTCTCACGCGTTGTTTGTCAATAATAGGTAGCCTATGTTTAAATTCAGGTCATAATCTATTAACAAACCAAATTTCATCAAAATCGGTTTAGCCGTTTCGACGTGATTGAGTAACAAACAAATAAATAAACAAACATCCAAACTTTCACATTTATAATATTATTGTGATTAGTCAGCATTTTGCAATGGAGTTCTTTGACTACCCGAAGGTTTGGTTATAATGGCTTTTACATTACCTTCGAAACAAAAAAGAGCTCAGTGTAAATTCTTCTAACGATTCAAATTCAAATTCGTTTATTACTCCAGATCAGTTTACAAAAACCAAAGCGTTATTACTAGTACATAAAACAATATTATAAAATATAAAAATAATAATAATAGTTAAAGTTAAAATCACACAACAGAAATAACAAGTAAGTTTTATATAAAATTAACTAAGAATATACTAAATAATGAAAACAGAGCATGACAATGGAATAATGGTTTAGAATAATTAGATAAGGATTACCTAGTCCTAATTTAACCCCTCGCAGTATTCTAGACATATTTGCGCCAACTTCGGTATAAGATCCGCAAATACATCGACTTCAGGATACAAGTTGAGCAGTGCGTTAAGTTGGCGCTATACGATAACGATAGTTAACCTTTCTAGTATTAATCTCTTAACTAACATTATAGTTGGATCTAAATTCTTCTATCAGTTAAGAACGAACTAGCCGCTCGAACTTACTTTCAATAAAACGGAGGGATTACTAAATAAAACCTTATTTACTACAGGATAAAGCCTACTCAATGTCAACCCGCCTAGAAACTACAACCCAACCAGAAACCGAAGCCGATTCCCCAGTTGCACCCGAATCTAAAAAACGCAGAAAAAAGAATGAATTTGAATCAGAAACTTCCGCAGACGAATGTGATACGGATAACGAAATGACGTTTATACGGAACCCTAATGGGAGAGAAAGTAGGAATTGTAATATGGAGTTTGGAGGAAACATGTCGTTTCTGGGGAGCTTGGAAAATGAAGAGTCGGATTCTGAGAATGAGAATGGGTTGATGGATAAGTTGGCGACGGCGATCGGGCATCTGTTTACTGAGTAAGTTTTTTTTATTATACTACGTGTTTTGTTATGATTTATAAACAACATTAAATGAAAACACTGGTAGGGCTAATGGTATTAATTCTAATGCAACAGAAAATGTTAAATTTTCAGACAACCTTAATACCAAGACTTAAAATATCAATTAAACAGTTGTATAACATATAATAGGTTGGGGAAAAAGTCTTTTCGCTTTTAGTTTTCGGCTTTTTAGTATGTATGAACTTATAATAAAATCTCTTTGCCTATACTATTTGTATCTGGCTGGTTTTCGTATCGTTAAAAGTTTAAATTTTAAAGAAGATAACTCCAAATTAAAATTAGGAAAATGTGTGATTTTTATTTGTTTTTCGTATTGTAAAGATGAGTGAATCTAATGAAGAAATTCGATACATTTTAAAATTTTACTACAAAAAAAGTAAAAATGCAACGCAAGCCGCGAAAAAAATTTGCGATGTTTATGGACCTAGTGCAGTGTCTGTGAGAGTAGCACAAATTTGGTTTAAGCGTTTTCAATCCGGAAATTTTGATGTCAAAGATGCACGTCGCTCTGGTCGCCCTTTTACGGATAAAAGTGATGCCATTTTTGAAAAAGTGGAGCAAGATCGGCATATCAGTAGTTACGACATAGCTGAAGAACTGGGAATTGACCACAAAACAGTTTTGGTGCATTTGAAAAAAAACTATATAGGTACACAAAAAAGCTCGATATTTCGGTACCCCACGAGCTCACTGAAAGAAACCTAATGAACCGTGTACTCATTTGTGATTCTTTATTACGACGTAATGAAACCGAACCATTTTTGAAGAAGCTGATAACTGGTGATAAAAAGTGGATCACGTACGACAAGAACGTGCGAAAAAGGTCGTGGTCAAAGGCCGGTCAGGCTTCACAGACTGTGGCGAAACCCGGATTAACTCGCAACAAGGTGATGCTGTGTGTGTGGTGGGATTGGAAGGACATTATTCATTATGAGCCGTTACCACCAAGCAGGACCATCGATTCTGAACTCTACTGCGAACAACTGATGAGATTAAAGCAAGAAGTTGAGAGAAAGCGGCCAGAATTAATCAACAGAAGGGGTGTGGTTTTCCATCATGATAACGCTAGACCTCACACATCTTTAGCCACTCAGCAAAAATTAAGTGAGTTTGGCTGGGAGGTGTTAATGCATCCGCCGTATAGTCCTGACCTTGCACTTTCAGATTTCCACCTGTTTCGGTCTCTTCAGAATTCTTTAGTCAGTGTCAGGTTAACATCACGAGAGGACTGCCAAAACCACTTTTCGCGGTATTTTGATCAGAAGCCCCAAAATTTCTATAGCAATGGGATCATGTCCCTACCTACAAGATGGCAAAAAGTTATCGAACAAAATGGTACCTGGTAAAAAATGTTTTGAATATTCTTAAAAAATGCGAATAAACTTTTTCCCCAACCTAATATAAGCATTAATTCATCATGTAAGTAGGTACCTACTTGTTAAACTGACTAAGCGGCATGGCCGCCGATTTATGTTAAAAATTGTTTATTGGAAATGCATCGATTACTGGATAAATATTCAAGATACCGGTATTAAACACACCTCTAAAATCAGTTAATACGATTCTGGATGTGTATTTTAAATTAATGTCATACATAACAAAACAGATACCATAGGATAGGATCTAGTAGGTCTGTATTCAATCTCCAGTCCGCCCGTGACCACGGTTGTTGCAACACAGCCAAAACGTACGGATAACAAAAAACATTGATACATGCGCGATAAATACCCGTTTTAACCAGTAATTATGCATTCAATCTCTATGCCATCTGCATAGAGCATTATTTTATCTTTTCTGTAATTTTAACGCATGAAAATAAGTATCTGTATAAGGTAGACAGTTATGTAAGTCAAAATAAGTCTTTTTATTTTTACTGCAAATTGCATCTTTGTAATTATCGAGGATAATGACTATGGTAAATTAAGTAGATTGGCTTTGAAAACATGAATAAAATTTTGAAAAAAAATTATTTAAATGCAATTACAAGGACCGGTCTTATCACCAAAAAAGCGATCTATTGTTTATTATTTTCATTCGTAAAAATAGCACAAAACACGTTGTTTTACAGTGAGTCAAGCTGTGAAGAACTAAGCAATGAAGAAGACTCCTCAGCTCCTCAAAGCGATGTGGACGCCGATGACGAAGATAATGACAAAGCTGTCACGTTTGTAGACGGTGTCAAGGGGAAGAAGGAGACAGAGCATAAGACTGTCACTTTGCACGTAAGAGATAAGAATAAGAATAATAATCATTTTATTTGGTACACACATAAAATGACACATGAAACAATTAAAAAGAACAGTAGGTAGAATTGACTAAAATACAGAAAGTAAGATTTAATAAATATAGATAGTTAATTATAGTGTCACATAAATAGTTCCCTAACCTCCACCCTAGGAAAAAAAATAGAAGATACTATGTATAGGAATAGTCAGAGGGATGTTTTATAGGTTAAAACTATTACTTTTGGAGATTTATGTTGGGATAACTTTAATAATCCACGACCACTACATTACTTGGTTTATTTTCTAAAACGCATTATCATACAGCATTACTAAAATAAATTATGAGAGGCCTATGCTTAGGTCTATGCATACGCCTCCTATAGTTTGTGCATTCCACCACGATTTAGAGTCAGCCTCGTTCAAGTACGACCCGAGACTTAAACATAACTCAATTCCTACAGCCAACTCCTCTATTATGATCTTTATTTTTATTTTAGGATCCAATCCATGGTGACAGTGTAGACTCAGGCCTAGAAACAGAGACCATAACGGAACGTCTCTGCACCTATATAATGCTAGAAGCCAGGGATATGCTGAACATCACCATAACCCCAGCGGCCGCCAGGGTCCTGTTGGCTCTGAACAACGCAGTCAGTGACCGCGCCTCCGCCGTCAGCGCGATCGTGACGGCTGAGAGCGGACTGATACTAATCAACGATATAGGTAACGCTAATGCAGACAGAGATATGCTGAACATGAGTATAAAGCTCTCTCTTCCACACTATTTATACCACATACCTAGTACCTGGGCATGACCTGGTCGTACCCAGGTAGACTGTTGTAGAAGTCACTTAGCAAAATGGGGCGTAGTTGATCCAAATCATTTCCAGTGTGAGTGCGGGGCTCCATTTGCTTCTCTGCCCGCAGTTTTCCCCCACCAGCACTCGGGAGCTGCTCAATGAGACAACTGATAAAGTTGTAGAAGTGGCTGCTTATTGATCCAAATGAGTCATTGACATGAGAAGTGGTGGGATCAGCTTTTCTTTAATTCTTTCTTCACTGCGCACTATCGCCATCATCCTGCTCGGATGTTTGCCACCATCTTTCTGCACACCACCTTTGTCCATGTGGTCTGGAGTTGCGACATAGCTAAGTAGCCTCGAATTGATAACTTTCACCTTTTAAGTCAGTTTTTAAGGTGGTCCGGAAAAGATTATGTGCATTTATTTGTTTTTACTGTTATTGTGGCTAGCTTGTAAGCTATAATAGAGAATTTGCATTCATTCATTTACTTCTCATATCAATTACTCAGAAAATTATTTAATTTGGACTGTAGGTGGCCACCTCTAGCCTCATTACGCTGTTCTTGAGTGCAGCTGGTGCGGTACTGAGGGCAGATGAGCAAGTGTGGCATGGTATGTGTGGAACGCCCTGCAACTTACACTGGGTATGAGTTGGGTCAATAATATTATGGTCGCCAATGCTTGTAGAAAGCGCACTAGAGGTTGGCCTCCACAAGATAGAAAGACGACCCAGCAGCCTTTGCTGCTGGGAATCGTCGAATACAATACAAGACACGTAACATCGGTTACTCTGGAAATATATGATCCGTCATGTCTATGTTCAGAAGCAATGTTATTGCTAATATATGATGAAGACCAAATTCGTCCCTGGCTTTTACAAAGTATTTTATTATTTCTAGGTCCAGGATCCACCGTCCACCTAAAAACGAAAGCTGAAACAGATCTAGCCGGCAACGACAGGGTAATAGCCATAGCTGACTATGACGTAGACACTAGTAGACCTAGCACTCCAGGTAAGACATTTTATGCAGCGTGAATTTGTAAATAGTCGAATAGAACGGCTCTGTCCTTAATATAGAACAATAATCTGTGTTTATTTCGATCAATATTAAAGTTGAAAATCCAACGTTCTATACTATTTTAAGACGCCACAATGTATGAGAAGGTGAATTTCTAATTTCCTCATAATTTGTCGACTGTTTACGAATTCACCCGGTAAAGAATAGTAGTAGTCGAACTTAAATGCGTATTTTATATCATGTAAGTAGAATTTTGCGCAGTTATCCATTTGTGTTTTATAAATTAAATTGTGAAGGAAAACATCGTGTCGAGCTAACAGTATGTTTAAAACCTAACATGGTTTTCCTTCACTTTTAAAACTGTGTAAGATAACATCGGAAGGGAAATTTTATATTGTTAAATATTCAGTTCCTTGATTTTAAATGCGCCGAGTATCGCAGGATTTTGAATATTTAATCATTTGGTAAAAACAGTGATGGAAAACATCGGGAGAGAACGGTCAGCATGGTATGGATTATTTTGTATTAAATTGTCATTAGCAGATTAGTAAAATAAGGCAACGTTCTGAAATTATTTTGATTAATTACAAATCCGAATTCAGAAGATAGGAGAATGGACAAAATGTACAGCAATTACATATGTATACAATATATATATATATATCGTTTGATAGGCTTTTTTATCTTGAGTACTTGATTGTAGTATAAATGTAAAAATGAATAACTTGATACATATTTCAATTAACTCAATGTTTTTCCAATAAGGAGTTTTCACGGTCATGTTTTTATAACTGCTAACAGATGGCGTTGCTTTATCTTACGCAGATTATGAAAGGAAAATCAATTTTCAATGTCCAATGCCGTGTGATCATTATTTTCCAAAGAACTTAAAATGAAAAATAATATAATATTTACAAAAATCTAACAACCGACTTCAAAATTACCTGGAATATTCACACTGAAAAATACAGTAAAATTGAGAACCTTCTCCTTTTTTGAAGTCGGTTGTAAAACATCATTTGTGGTTGTTTATCTGACGAAGTAAGATAGTTTTAGACAAATTTTTATATTGTATCTTTTAGATTTTGGCATATAAATCATATTTTTCCAGGCGTATCTGCAGACAGCGCCATCTATTACGCTAGTTGGAACTAGGTTTATTTAATTCGAATTTGAAAAGCCCTCATTTTAAGTCCTATCCAACAACCTCAACCAAAATATGTCATTGCTGTTGAAGGGTTGTACCTATGTATCTGCCAGAAGTTCTTGAAAAGTAATTTTAAAATTGATGTTGCAGGATGTGATACATCCATCGGAGATATTCTAGAGACTGAAGAGAAACCGAGACACGAAATGATTGATATTAGTGATGAATGGGATTGGTGAGTTTCAAATACTATTAACATGTTATTTATATAACTTTTTTACGCTAAAAGTTCCGGTCCTTTGAGTCCTGTGTAGACCACAGATCTATGTGTTAGACTTGGACTATATGGCGTTTTTTAACGGCCCCTGATCAATCCGTCACACAACCAAACATATGAATTTTTCCTGCATATAGTCCGAGCCTTAGAGTACTTTTCTAACGCATGTACAACGTACTGGGCGAATTTGAAAACGAGGAACGTTTGTGTCCATAATACAGAACAATAATCCGTTTTTATTTAAATCCAATATCACTTGAAAATCCACCGTTCCATACAAACCGCACTGTCTAAAGATGCCGTATTGTATGAGAATGTGAATTATCAATTTCATTATTCGAATAATAAATTATATAAATGATGATTTTGGATTACGAAAAGAGCTGTGCAAAATTTGTCGACTTTTTTCAAATCACTCTGTATATGTAGCACCATCAGGTTTAGTATTTCGTACTAAGTTTAAAATTATAGTCCTACCTCAGAGTAATAATATACTGTTCTACCACATCATAGTCTAAGTAATATATGAGTGGTAGAGTTCCTTGTGAAAGGGCTCGCCCGGGGAAGTACTGCCATCATACCTATTTCTACCACCAAGCAGCTATTGCTGTGTTTTGATTTAAAGGGTATGGTTTCCGGTGAAATTCCATGCACATAAGGCTTTACATTTATGCATGCCCCAAGTTGATGGACGCAGGGCAGTGCATCGTAAGGTACGTTTCTAACGTGTGTGACCTACGAGGCAATTCTCTGTTATATGTAGGCGATGGTTACCACGTAGGGCGTTTTCAGACTAGCGTTTTTTCTGCGCATATGAGCTCGTTTTTGTACATGCAACTCGTACGAGCGTTGACGCGCTTATACGCTCGTATAAATAATGCAAAAAGCAATGTTCCATCGTCGGAATCCCTGACTCACCGCATCGGTTCGAGTGAACACGCCGGAATAAGCGCGTGTACGAGGTTAAGTTTATATGGAGCGCAAAGTGTAGCGCGCGTATAAGCGCGTACGCCAAGCTTATCGCGCAAAAAAAACGCTAGTCTGAAAGCGCCCTTAACATTAGGTGGACCAAAGCTTGTTCCATCTCCAGGTAGTATAAATCTCAATATTCTACATATAAATGCACAGAGTATTCCGGCACACTTTCCTGATTTGTTAGCGTCTTTTGAACATAAAAATATTCATGCAATTCTAGTGTCTGAATCCTGGTTTAAGCCATGCCTTCCTTCCACTTCTTATTCTCTCCCTGGTTTTAAGCTCATCCGAAACGACCGCACTGAAGTGGTTGGTGGGGGTGTCGCCATATATCTCCGTTCGCACATTCCTTTCTCCATAATTAGTACGTCGGCACAACCGCCGCCTTCCAATGCGAGTGAACACCTTTTTATAGAAATTAGCCTCTTCCATATTAAAGTTTTGCTAGGGGTATATTATTGTCCTTCCTCTAATATAAATTATTTTCTATCTCTTGAAACACTCTTAGAAAATTTAGTTGCATCTTATGACCATACTATTTTAATGGGTGATTTCAATACGTGTTTGCTTAAACAAGACTCTCGATCAGCTTCATTAAAATCTCTTGCAAGTGCTTGTAATTTATCCATTCTGCCTCTTACTGCAACTCATTTTTATCCTAACTCAATCCCATCTCTTATAGATCTCATTATTGTATCTTCTCCTGCGCATGTTGCCAAGCATGGACAATGTGCAGCGGGAGCCTTTTCCTACCATGACCTATTGTATCTCTCGTATAAAATACGACCTCCTAAAGACAAGCCCAAAATTATTCTTCAGCGAAATTTTAGTGGCATGAAGCTAGAAGATCTGCAACGTGATGCCGATTCTGTAGACTGGTCGCCAGTTTTCGATGAATTAACAGTCGATGGCAAAGTGGAAGCTTTTAATGCACTAATTACCAAACTGTTTGACCAACATGCACCACTTAGGGAGATTAAGCTCAAGCACCTACCAGCTCCTTGGATTACACCTGAACTAAGAGCCGTCATGCATAAAAAGCTAGTAGCAAAGGCAAAGCTCAAAAGCCGGAATTCCGATATTAATAAGGAAAAATATATCGAATGTCGTAATCGCTGCAATAGAGTGTGTAGGGACGCGCAACGCCGTTATATTCATAAATCAGTCGAAGACTCTGATCCTGCTAAGGTTTGGAAGTTCCTCCGGTCATTGGGAATTGGAAAGTCACGTCAACAAGATAAAATTCCTCAACATATTAATTTAGATTCATTAAATCAGCACTTCACATCATCTTCTAGTTTCGACGTACACGCGAAATCACAAACATTGCAACATCTTTCTTCTATTCCAATTCCTGACTATTCATCTTTCAGATTAAATCAATTCACTGATTGTGATGTTAAGAAGAGCATTGCATCTATTTCGTCTAATGCCATCGGCAACGACAGTATAAGTCGGAATATGATTGTTCCTATCCTCGATCAAATTGTCCCAATAATCTGTCACATCCTTAACTCCTCTATTACCAACTGTGTTTTCCCTACTTTCTGGAAAGAAGCTCAAGTCACTCCTCTCCGGAAAAAGAATAATCCAGCTTCTTTCTCAGATTTCCATTAGTTTCATTAGTCTGTTTCAGCATTCGTTAAAATAACTTATGATATACGAGATGGCATGGACAATGGAAAAGTAACAGTACTATCACTTTTAGATTTTAGCAACGCTTTCAACAACGTTGACTTCGAAATTCTTCTTGGTACCCTACGCTCTCTTAACGTATCTCCAACAGTGATTGAGTGGTTTCACAGTTATCTGAACGGGCGCCGTCAGCGTATACGCATTGATGATAGTTACTCATCGTGGTGCACGATATCAGCTGGTGTCCCTCAGGGTGGCGTTTTATCACCTCTTCTATTTGCAATTTTCATAAACTCAATATCCCAACAATTAACTTCATCCTACCACCTCTATGCAGACGATCTTCAAATTTACACACAAGATACAGTAGAGCGGCTGCCTGAAGCTATATATAGAATAAACCTTGACCTAGACCGTATTCTGGACTGGAGCAAGGCACATGGTCTTGGAGTTAACCCACTCAAAACTCAAGTAATCGTCGTTGGGGGTTCTAGGATGATATCGAGGATAGACTGGTCTTGCCTTCCACAAATTATATTTGATGGCACCTACGTTAAGCAGAGTGAGACGGTGAAAAATTTAGGCGTTCTCATAGACAGGCAACTGTCATGGGGACCTCAGATATCTGAAGTCAGCCGTAAGATGTTTGCCTCAGCGGGTTCTCTTAGGAGATTGCGTAACTTCCTTCCGACTGCCACTAAAATTTCGCTCGCGCAGTCGCTTCTTCTCCCGATACCAGACTATGCTGATGCTTCTTATCTAGATCTCACTGAACAGCATCTAGATAAACTTGAGCGCTTGCAAAACTTTGGCATCCGGTTCATCTTCGGCTTGCGGAAGTATGACTATGTGTCCGAATTTCGCAGTAAGCTCAAGTGGTTACCCATACGCCTTCGCCGGGATACTCACATCCTTCAGCATTTATATAACATCCTGTTCAACCCTTCCTCACCTTCCTATCTTAAAGAACGCTTCCATTTCCTCTATCAATCCAATCCTCGATCCTTGCGTTCATCTGACACACTCCAACTCAGGACACCTGTACACTCCTCCTCCTACTTTGATAAGTCTTTTACAGTGCAGGCTGTCCGGTTATGGAACGCGCTGCCAGTGGCTATCAGATGTGCCAAGTCACTTGCCATTTTTAAACGTATGCTCAGAGAACACTATCTGAGTATTTGTCGCTAAATATATATGTATTTATTATTAATTATTTGTTTCTTAAATAAGTCTAAGTATGTATCTATAAATTATTATGAGTAGTTATTATTTAGATTTATGTAGTTTTCATTTATGTAAGTTTTATATTTTTTATTTTTATATAATTAGTATTAGTATGTATGTACATGTAGTATGTTAGGTACACCCCAGGTAATGTCTGACACACAGTCCATTCCATCCAAAGGTTGTCTGGTAGAGATCGCTAATTAGCGATAAGACCGCCAATTGTATCCATAGATTTACGTAGTTGTTTTTTTTTATATGTATTTGTTTCGTGGTGTGCAATAAAGTATTATCTAATCTAGTACAAAAAAAACATTTATTTGTATTGTAATGTAACATTGAATTTTAGTTTCGAGGGTGGTTTCCCCGGCGGGCAGATGTCACCCCCGGCGCCTAGCGAGTGGTCGCCGCGCGCGCCGCCCGCGCCTCCCGCCCTGCACACTAAGCTCACTGACATGACGTTGACTGTGAGGTTGCATGATTTGGATCATCTAACAGTAAGTATCATCAAGTTCCAATCACTCAAATGAGGCAAAGTAAACTACAGTCAATCAAATCAAAGACGTAATATCCTAACAGTCTGCGAGGCGCACTGAAACATCACTATTGGTCAGCCCTTTTCAGTAGGTTTTCACCTACCTCTTCAGTGGCTATGTGATCGTAAATTTATGTATAACTTTTTTTAGATATTGTGTCCGCAAAGAACCGTTTCCAAACTACACGTTTTGCACCCCAGTAAGAATTCTACGCGATATTACATTGTGGTGGAGAGACAATCCAAGTATAACGCCAAGAAAATTGTCGTCAGATCTCCATTACAGGTAAGTTTGAGAACCGTTACTGAACGGAGGAATAATTATTATTTTAATTTATGAAACATCTGAATATTTTTTTGGGCTTAACAATTGTCTCGATGTGAAGAAATCTTCAGAATCTGATGTGTTTAATTAGAAAATGCCATCATTCCACCATTTTTATTTTTAACGTATGTGGTAAAATTGACGTTTCAAAATGATCCATGTGATTTTTATGACTAAAATAATATTTCATTTGAAAATATTCATAGACTAATCAAAATTTTAAGTTGATCTCACACATTATTGATTCAGACATTGGTAAAGAGAGTATATTCTTGTAGATCCGAAACGAGACCTCGTACGCCCTAGAACTATTGTACAACAAGAAGGACCTGCAAGCGATAGGCGCGGAGTTGGTCGGCTCGCTCACCAACCCCTTCGACGACAAGATGCGCCTCGCCGTGATCGCGCCGCAACAGACGTACAACGTGCCGCTCTACATCGCCTACCATTGCAAGCTCTATCTACTGCCCAGTAACTTTGAGTGAGTAACAAAAGTCTGTTGACTGACGGTCTGTCTACAATGAAGAGGTCTTGCACGAAATTATTCCAAGAACACTAGTGATCGATACTAGAATATTATCTACTAAATCTATATGATAATGAAGTTATGTATTTTGAAATAATAATAGTTATTGATGTTATATACCACCTGGAATATCATATTATCACTGAAATCTAAAAATAAAATCACTTTTATGGATCTATCTGAAGCCTTTGAATTCATCAATCATACTAAACTATAGCATTAACTTCGAAAAATAATTCTAGAGTAAAGCTCAAATTAAATTTGCCAAAACATAACATGTTATGTTACCTTTACAGAAAGCAATAAAAGTTAAAAAGAATAAATGCGAATAAGGCGTCCATCAGGGCTCAATTCTGCGACCGTTTTTATTTCTTAATATCATTTTTAGGACCTATCAAACAGCAACTCAAGGCATATGGTGGATGGAGCTGGCCAATGATCTCGGCACGCCAAGAGATATGATCTGCCCGGCAAAGGACGGGCAGGATAAGAAGATCTTTGCTATGAGGATATTGGCTGTAGAAGGTAATTCTTTACCACATTACACCTAAATAATATCACATTTGTACCACGATAAATAAATAATTTCAATATTTTTTGTTTTAGGTATCCAATCCCACAAAGTGAGCAGAACTATCCCGAATTATTTGGTCCGAGTAGTTCCACCCCTTGCGCTGTACAACCGTTTACCTTACGCTATTGAGGTAAGAAGGAATTTGCTTTGTTATTGATTAGAAGTCCGACAATAAACCCTTGTCTTCCAATACATCACTTCTAAAAGGTAATAACCTAGTTTTTATCTATCTCCTGTCCTGTGTGGATTATGTAAAGAACATACCGTCGTAGAAAGCATAATATCGGCGTCCTTTTAAATTCAAGGAAAGGATGGAACATTTTAGCTCTGTCATAATTAGTTCAGTTTAACTGATTTGCGAAAATACTAGCTCAAGACACTTGAAATTCTTGAATTTCTTAGTTTGTCTTTACTAAAAAAACTTTAGTACTTTATTTACTAGTTCAATCATTATTACATAATACGAGAATGATCACTCGCCCTGATGAAGGTTCACGAATTTATACAAAACATTATCAATCGTTACACATACAACAAAGGTAGGTAGGTACTTTATTTCAGTTTTTTTAAGAAGTTTTATTCACTTGCTATGTATATGTTCAGATGGCATGCGCCCCGATGGATTGGAACGTGCGCATAGAGTCAGGCGAGCGACTGCACACATACACGCTGCAACTGATACAGTCGCACAAACTGTGCATCAGCATGAACTACCAGGGCTCACTGTGGACCGGCAGCTTTACTTTATCCCCAGGTACGCGTGATACGCTTATAATCTATTGAACACCAAGACAATCTACAGCCTCTGTAGATTGCCTTGGTGTTCAATGGAACAAGTCTCCGTGAGCATCGGATTTTTTCTTATTATAAAATAAAGTTCTCATTTTTTATGAGACTATTTTCCACTGATACAGTCTACAGACAATGACACGGTGGAAGATTTACCTGCTTTTCACATTGGCAGAAATTTTACGTACCTAGGGTTTCCAAGGTTGATCCTACTAAAAAATAAAGAACACAACACAAGAGGTATATAAGGCATTGAATTAGAGAATATTCTAGTTAATTATAATGAATTCAAGTAGGTATGGTTTTATATTTATGCTCCGCTAAAAAAGCGTACAAGAATTTGCTTAATATTGCAGAGACTCCCAAGCTCCCGTAGTAGGCATATTTAATAAAGTCTTCTATTTACAGATATAACAGAAAAATGTGTGAACTTAGCCCTGGACGATGGTGAAGGCCTGCCACCGACGCAGATCTGCGTTACTGTAGAAAGAAGTGACTGCTGGCTACTATACGTACATGCACACTACTGGTTCATCAACAAAACTGGCCTGCCGCTAGAGATGAAGGTATGTAATGCTTTTAACTGACTTTATAAAGGTTGGTTCGGTTCAAATTCGGTCGCTACGAAGTACCTACGAGTACCTTGCTCGCGATAACAATAATTATGTCTACTTAGACTTTTAGTTACTTTTACCTCTTCAATGCTCAGTCGTTTATTGTACGAGTATTCCACAATGTAATCATAGGTGGTAATTGATAGGTAAGTACAATATGATCATTAAGGACCTACACATAAATATTTGGAGTTCAGTGTCTCATTTTATTAAAAACCACCCAATCCTTTCCATTTTCAAGACAAAATGTACATTCTTCGAATTTAACCCCTTTTAAAATAACGGTATTGGTATCGTCACAGTCTTTGTTTACAAGTCCGTAACTAGATGGCGCTGCTAAACTAGAGTTACCTACAGGGTCGACACTCAGATGCGGTTCACCAGCTGTGCGAGGAGCCGCTGGTGTGGAGCGGGCGCTGGGGACGGGGAGGGGCGCGGGTTCGGTTCCGGGCGCACCACTCCGCGTGGTCGCGCGCCGCGCGTCTGCCGCCCGCCGCGCCCGGGCTCGTCGTCTGTGCGCACACGGAGAGGCGGACCAACTACAGGCTACTGCTCAATGTAAGATATCATACAACGACATACCGGATCAAATATACGGAGAGATCGAATGGTTTTGTGTTCCGTAATCAATTGGCGGAATTGTGGTGTTTGGGATCCAGATATAATCAGTCTTTCCTAGACATAGATTATTTTTAACCGCCTTGTATCATTTAGATTTTAAACTAACGCTGTTATTTTAAAATCAAGTTCACTGCAATTATTATACATATTTACTATAAGGGTCAGCAAAGCGCGAGTAAAGTGGTAAAAAAACAAATACTTTGCCTATCTTTTGCTAATCCTATTTTCCTTTGCAGGTGACCCTCTCAGAACTCAGCCCCCAACTAACAAAGATCGTCACCCTCCTCCCATACTTCATAGTATCGAACGAGACCCGTCGTCCCCTGCGGTACATGGAGGAGAATGAAGCAGCAGACTTGTGGATGGACCTGGCGCCGGGGGCCTGCGCTCCATTCCACCCGGCGACGGACTCTATGGCAATGCATGCGAAGTATCGGGACTCTGCGCTAGTGTCCCATCGGTTTCCTATCGCCAAGAACCATATTACCGTGCTGAGGATGGATAAAGGGGTATATTTTTATTTATCAGTTTTTGTCATCTTAGGAGTTTCCCTACATTATCGATATTTTTCCTGTGTCAATGATTGATAATTATATTTCATAAGTATACCAAAATCATCTTATCGATCATATATATTTTTTACACTTTAGATAGGTATCTCAATTACTCGCTACGCTTATGTTATTCATACTTAACGGCTCGCTTAACTCGTCAATGTTATTTGTATCATACTAGTGACTTTTACGAAATAACTATAAATAAGTAAAAAGAAAACTAATGATTATTAATACTTACAATAAATTAATTTATTAACTAGCATCGCTATAAATACAATCTGTAATTCTAAATTTATCGATAACTATAGCTGCCTCTAGGTCTTCCAGGCTTCTCGAGCGATAGGGTTCCATCATTATGCAGCGTGTAGGCAGTGCCTTTAGACTTATGAGACCATATCCTGACGGCTTTTAGATGAGCATCGCTCTGTTCTTTAGCCGCTGATGACGGCGGTGCTGGTTCCACTGGGACCTTAGCTGAGGATGGGGAATATGATGATGCTGCGTAGGATGATGATCCTCCGTTTGATTGTGATTTGCTTGATGTCACCTGAAACAGAGTTTCCGATCAGTTTAATTGGTTAATGTTATTGATGATAAATAATTAATGCAAAGTTTTTAAGGAACTTGCAATAATGTAGGATTTTTCTCTACAATCGCTTTTTTTCAGAAAACAATCAAAAAACTAAAGTTAATTGCAACAATATAAAGCACTTTATTTATGTTGTTGGCAAGTCTATCTTCAACTGAATATGTTGTTATTTGTTAATTACTTTTACGCTACTATTAGTATTAACTTAGGTACTTACAGTGTAATGAGGTACATGATAGGAGCTAACTATATCCAACTTAGAGTTATAATTCATCAGCGGTAATTCGCCGAAACTCTCCACTATAAAACCAGGATCCGCCTCCACGACAGTGGGCACATTATTAGTAAATGAGACATCGAAGTCTTGGTCATCTCTGAGGTTAACTGGTCTGGGTAGATTCTCTTCGGGCATGATCTTGCTATCAGTTATCAAAACACCGTTGTTTGGTCTGTTTGAGTATGTTATTTGGCTCTTGCTTTCTTGAGTGTCCAAAGAAGCATTGTTATTGTATTGAGTATCACTGTAAAATACTGATAGTGGTGTAGGATCAGCCACATAATTAGCAACATTGCTGAAGTCATTATTTTGCCTGTTCTCTTGGTACATATTGTTCTTCTGATACAATGGTTCAGAAACATAGCTAGCTACGTTTTTGTATTCATCGCTAAACTTTTTATTTTGGTAAGGATTGAATTTGGGATCTAAATCAATTTGTTGAACAAGCGAACTGAATGTTTTGATCTCATCTTCTGCTTTTGGGGAATATTTTTCTTGATCCGGTATGATGTTGTGTTCGTCTGTCGTTGGTCTGTAGTTAATATGTTTCTCATATGGGTCTTTACTTTTGTGACCAGCGAATTTAAGAATCTTATCTAGATCCTGCTTAGTTAGGTATTTGGCAAACTTCTGCAGGTCTTCTTCGCCTAAGCCTTCGTTAGTAGGTCGTTTACTAACCTTTGGCCGTGGGTTCCCTGGATAGCTGCTGCCAGGACTTAGACTTCCAGGATAAGGTGGTGGTTCATTGTTATCCATCATGTAGTTTGGTGGTGGAGTGTAGGAGAATATTCCATTGCTTGGGAAGCTGACAGGAGGTCTACTGTAGAATATTTGCGGTGGGCTTGAGTACTTCACTCGCTTGATTCTCGTATACTGCATGGGCCCATAAGGTCTTCCATATCCATCACTTTGAGTCTCAGCTATCACACAAAACACAGTCAAAACTACTAGAACTAATTTCATCATTTTACCCGACGTTAAATGGAAATATGTATTAAAAATGGGTGTATCGCGACAGTGCTATTTTAAAACTATGAGAAAGTTTGTCGAAGAGGTCTTATAATAGTTGAGTTGAAAGTAGTGCTAATTAAATTAGTGTAGTGCCTGCAACGACCTCACGCCTGCGCGTACGTATTTATGATGTAAGAGCTTGTATAATGTTTTGATAATTCTGTAAAAATATTAAGTGTTGCGCGCAGGAAAAGTGTGTTAGGATGTGACCTACTGAAACAGTTAGAGGGCCTATACGTAAGTATAGGTCCTTTGTTAATGGCTCTATGACATAATTTTCACATTTTCTTGTATGTTTGTTGTGTGAGCCTAGCGGACAGGCTGTGGTCGGGTCTGCCTCTATTCCAATGGTTGTAGATTCAAACCTGACATTCCAATGGATTATTCGCTTAAATATTAATGTGCGTGTTATTGTTCAGGGTACATACTGTCATACATGTATTTTTAAGTAGATATAAATCCACCGACTGTGATAATATTCTAATAAAAAAATACGGGATCACTCAGTTCCTAATAATTATTTTTCTATTTACGTACATACTATTTATGCAACTGGTTTAACTAAAAAGAAAAAGATCATTAGAAAATCGGTACGCTCTAAAAGCAAAAGCATTTCGTTGAAGCTCTTGTATTTGTTTAAGTATTTACACCCTGGCCACAAACCAATCTGAGTGATTTTCCTTAAGAACTGGTTTTTTAAACAGTCGGCGATCTGCGTAGAAGTGACAGGAGGCATGGAGCGTCCCTTCGTGATCTCTTTCAAGCCGTACACGGCGGGAGACGCGCCCGTGCGGATCGACAACCTGTGTGAGGACCTCTTCCTTAAACTACATCAAGAAGACTCTGGACAGGTACACAATACTAGTAACGACTATCTACACCTGTAAATTATACCAAACTGTATTAATCCCGATCGATAGAACCGAGTTCCAAACATAGATATGAACATTCCAAATAAATTAAATCAGTTTTCAAACATATGGAATCCGTTTATTCGATTGAGAGCTACGTTGCTATAGCGGTACACATAGAAACGCCTCATTTCTGCATCGAAAGTTAAAAAAGGGCGATAGATGGTGCTGTTGAAATCCATGTAAACATTGTTCAATTCAAACTGCCAGTTTCAGCTTCAGCAAAGATCCTTTTGTACTAAATCTAGTTAGATACCAAACTAAATCTTCTCATTAAGTACTCGTAGGTAAAATTATTAAACGTGATAATTAGGATGAAGATACAAAAAGATGGTGATCCAAGATTTGACATCATCTTTTACACTGGCTAGAGTTTTTCGATGACTGTATACATTGGTTCACATCACTTGGTCTACGTGGTTGGATGACTCTGCTACAATTACTATGTATTTCAGGTGGCTCTGCTCAGCCCATACCAGTCGATGCTGTATACGTGGGACGATCCTGGCAAGGAACGGAAGCTGATGTGGAATATCTACAACAATAAGGGCAAAGGTTTCATCGCTTACTTCGGACAGGATGGGTAAGTTATGATTTTAGAGGAAGTTCCATCAAACTTAATGTCGGAGTCCATAGGCCGGAAAGCCGAAGGTCTCCGATATAGCTTCACATAAAGATTAAGGCAGGATCAGCAATTTAATGCTCCCTGAGGGGAAGAATTTCTTGGTTCAAAATACTTAGAACGATCATCTATCCAAATATTGAACTGAACTTTGCCAATTCTAAGTAAATGGCCGTGCAAAGTTTTAGTTTAGTCTGTTGATTCCAATACCAGAATTGCCTAGGGCTCACACGTACTAATTCCTAACCGACAGCTTATCTGGTAAGCTTCTTCAATAAAATAAAAATATCTGTATCATTATTTCAGATACGGAGAAGAAAAAGTCAGTTTTCACTCTGTAAAGCACTCCACCCTCGTAGCTACCAGCAGCGTCACATCTAAACTATCCTCAACCCTCAAACGACTCACTCCAAAGTCTCCTGAACCAAACGACTCCAGTTCAGGTGACTCCGACAGCTCAGATCTTCCCGAAGCCCACGCAAAGACCAAAAAGATGAGAAAAGACAAAGTTATGGTCTACTGGGTATCATACATGGACGGGTACCAAAGAGTCTTCGCTCTAGCACAAGACGAACGCATAGCCAACCAATACAGGCTGAAAATTAACTCTGAGAAAAGCAACTACGAAATTTACATGTCCTTGTCAGGGGTTAGCTTGTCTGTCTGCGTCCAAAGCAACACAACTGTGAAGGAGTTAGCATACGTTAGCGTGACAGATTCGATTCCACGCTGGGAAGTCAACGTCAGCCACAGATGGAAGCAACTGTCCTCAGATTTATCCACCTGGGTCGAGGATAAATACCAAACAGAACAGAAGAAATGTCAGCTAAAAGAATACATTCATATTGATCTGGAGAAAATGCAGATGACGAAACCATTCTTTTCAGAGCTAAGACGGACTTATAACCCTGGTATCTGGATGCAGTATCGTAAGTCAGATACTCTATCATCCTTCCATCTGAAGGTGCAAAGGTTGCAGATTGATAATCAGCTGAACGAAGCTGTTTTTCCCAGCGTTTTGTATCCAGCTCCGCTATCCCCCGACTTGAGATTATCAGAACCAAAACCGAGCATCGAAATCGTCTGCCTTAAACAGTACAGGCCATCGATAAATCAAGAAGTCTACAAGTACTTGAAGGTCCTAGTTCAAGAGTACTGTGTCAACTTAGACAGGGGTTTTGTTAATTATGTTTTTGATATACTGAACCATTGGAAGATTGAAGAGAAACCGGCTGTGAGACTTCGAGCAGATTTAGCTTTGGTCCACCAACCGTTACCGATTATAGCATTTAAGTCTCAGAGTTATGGGCAGAAGATTGTGGTGTTTGAGTTTGTTCACCTCTCGCCTGTAAAGCTGGTGCTGTCTTTGTCGTCTCGAGGGTATTTGACGGATAATTCTAGCAGTCCCAGTCGGAACAGGTTCGGGAATAAGAAGGAGAACAGACCGAAGTTGTTTAATAGCGATTTGTTGGAGTATCTATTTAATTCTTGGGGCTCATCGTTGTGTGATATGAAGGACGTGGTTTTAAGGTAAGTACTCTAACTACTTAATTATCTACTAAGCCCGTCATACAATTAGAACCTTTCTCAGCAAGGATATTATGTTGGCAAAGAAACTAGATTACGTGTACAGTGAGCAACAGTCCCTCTAAATCTGTAGAAGCCGTTTTATGAACAACGACAGACACTCTATATTAAGATTTTTAGGAGCATATTGGCTTTTTACCAAAATCGTGTCTAAAACACAATCTTACTAATAGTATTTTTATTTTTGGAGTGTTATCCGAACACTTACGAAAAATACCAAGATTTTGAAACCATCTCAAAATTTTTCAAGCGTAGACGGGATCAAGAGGAAAGTTGCGGGTTCACGTTCCGTCTAGGCTTGAAAATTTTTGAGATGGTTTTAAAATCTCACAATCTTACTGTTATCCCTAGTTGATCTAACACGATTTTAAGACCATAAAATGAATGAATGAATGAATGAAAATACTTTATTGTACACCACACAAGAAACAAACAAAAAATATAAAAATTCACAAAGCAACAAGTACAAAGGGCGGTCTTATCGCTTCAAAGCTATTTCTTCCAGACAACCTTTGGATGGAGAGGATTTTTGTAACATTACAATAATGGAGGGGGAGACCATAAAAGTCGTTGGTTGTGCCTATTCCATGTCATGGTGTCTATGATACTCGTAATTAGCCTTTGCTGACGAAACAAATATTTAAGCAAAAACAATTACTATAAGTTTTTTGTTGAAAAATTACTTTTTCAAAACAAGCTTTTATAAAATTCATAATCGGAACCGCAAACAGATTCTAATGAGCCCGAACTTAAGACTACTATAATTCATTCAGAAGTTCCGTTGTCTAGCATCCGTCTCCATCATGAGACCACCTCCATGGTACCATATTATTGCATTGTCACCGAAGTTACATATGTATTCCTTTCAGCTCAATCGGTTGAGGGGAACGGGTTTAAAATTCAGTTGCAAGATTCCACCCGGACAAACATACATACATTGCAAGTTAATAAAAAGCTTGTTAAATTAAATAATGGCACATTTTGTACGAACTTGGAGAGGCCTATACCCAACAGTGAGTATCGTTGGGCTGTGGATGATTATAATGAAGTCAAACTAAACTAACTCTTGATCCCATACTAATGTTACGTTCGGCCCTGTGACCTACCAATAGGTTTATAATAGAACAGTGTTGATGTAGTGAGCTGCGATGGTTATGTGACAAGCAGGTAGTAGGTAATGTTTACACATTTATTTAGAGCGGTTCTAGTTTAAATTCATACTTTTACTTCCATGCATACTTACTAGTACTATAAGTGGGTAATTAGACACACGTAATTCGCATAATTACATGTTAATATGAAACTGCTTTGTTTTATAACTTTATCTAGGTAGGTATAAGTTAGAAAAGATACCTTGTTTCTTTTTATTGTTAAAAAATACCAACAGTTGTTCAAAAAAAAACCATCTAAATTATGTACGTCTGAGTTAAACTGGTGGTTCGCCCCGAACTGAAAACTCGCGAGTCTCCGATTAAAACAAAAAAATATTATTTGTAATCTTTGACTTACAAAATAGTGCCACGAAATAAATAACCATACAACTTGACCTACAGTTTCATTCAAATTACAGGTAACGGGAGTTCATGTAATTTGGTTATACTTTTTTGGGGTACAAACAACAGTTATTTTGGATTTCAGACTTTTGCCTATATTTGTGTCACTTAAGAATTTTGACTGTGAATTTTGTCAAAGTTCCGTTTTTATTATGGCTAATAACTTAAAAACTATAAGAACTTTACTAAAAATAAAAACGTAGTCTAAAGGTACTAATGAAGACCTTTCATTTAACGTCCCACTTGAACTAATAGTCTCATTTTCATTTTTTTCGCCCTCGAAATCCCGATATCTCAACAACCCACCCACATTTTTAGCTCATTTAGTCACACCAAAATTGTGCCATCACTACCTACCTATGTATCAAATTTCACAATGATCGGATCAACGCTTCGAAAGTTACCCTAAGACAAACAAACATACATACATACATACAACGCCGATTTGCCCAAGATGATTTAGAGATCTCGCTTCGCTCGATCAATAAAAACCTATAAATAAATAAGCTATAATCCCACATTATGAATGTATTGTGGGTATCAAGGAGGAACTACGGGTTCATACCATGGTACCACAACTCCAAACCTGAAGCATATTTTTGCAGTTTATATTTAGTGGTCCGGTCACATGTACAAAATGAATATTAGTGCTACAATCTTCATGCAATTAAATTATGACAAACTGCATGCATAAAATGTTTTGTCGAGCGAGTAAGGCCGAAGTTCCAGCACACGGGCACGCTACCTGCTGATGCGTATTTTGATGTCGTCTCCAATACACACGTAGCCTGCCCGGATGCGACACCCACGAGGCTCAACTCCGTCCGTGCACAGCAGTGGAAACATAGCTAGACACACGCAGCCAGAACAATGGACCCATGCAGCTAACGTGCATTGCCTCTACGTGCACATCCTACGCAGGAATGGCACCAAGGCTAAAACTGCGTTTGATTTTTTTTTTATATACTACTGGAAATGGAACAAGCCTATGGCCCACCTGATGTTAAGTGGTAACCATCGTCTATAACAAAGTTATGTTGAGCTATTTAAATATATTTTTCATCACTCATGCTCTGAAAGTTTGTAATTCTTAGCTCAATGCGTGAATGCGATTTACGGCCTTAGGGGCGTAAGTAAATTTATAAATAGAATGAAGCTCATTGCATTCATAATATACTTACTAAAATTAAATACAACCCATGACAAATCCTTATTTCTATCTTCTTCTATATAAAACAAAGTCGGGTTTGTTCGAACACCTCGACAACGGCTGGACCGATTTTCATGGTTTTTTATGAAGAAAATTTATTTTCTTATACATAATGATGGCAGATTGACAATTCTACCGGGGTGACGTATATAAGCAGCCCGCGTCATATAAATGTCAAGGCGGTACGAAGTTCAGCGGGTCAACTAGTTTAAAATAAGAGGCTACATTCATAAATGTTAAAACTAAATACAACCTTTTTGAAATCCTTACTTGCTTCCAGAATGTCGTACCTAGAACTGCGAAACGCGGCGTACCTGCCCTCAGAGCTCCTAGAAGCGGCTTCTCGGCACTACTGGCCGCAGCTGGTCCAGCAGTTCCATGTACTGGTGCTGGGGTTGAACATCCTGGGGAACCCCTACAGCTGCATCGGAGACTTCTCCAGGGGACTCAAGCAATACTATGAACCTTGCCAGGTAAAGCCACTGAAGCCGAGTCATCGAGCTCTTCGCGGCGCCTAGAGCGACCGCTCCTCTCGCTCTACCCCAGGGCCGGCACTGATCACTACTGCTACTACTTGTAGCAGTGTCTTATTAATTAGTAGCCAGTTATTGAGTTTGTTTTTAAATAAGTTTATTGAAGTAGCAGAAACATTTTTTTCTGGTAGGATGTTCCGATTATGGACCACCTGTTATGTCCAATCAGTGTGTTACAAAGAGCACGATTAATTTAAATTGCTGTCCTTATCATTGCTTCAATTTAGGTGTGAATCTAGCAAGCTGGAGGCTTTTGATTTTTGATTTAGAGGAGTTAAGAGGTATTTCCCACTGTGTTAAATTTCTGTTGCTTTCTGTTAAGAGTAGTAGAGTTTCTTTTTAAAGGGCTCGCCCGGGGCAGTACTACCATCATACCGATTTCTGCCACCAAGCAGCATTGTTGTGTTTCGGTTTGAAGGTTGCCGGTAAAATTACCGGCATATAAGGTTTCACCGTCCAGGGCAGTGCAACGTAGGGCACGTTTCTAAGGTGCGTGACCTACGAGGCAATACTTTGTTATAGGCGATGGTTACCACTTAACATCAGGTGGGCCATTTGCTTGTTCCATCTCCAGATCGTATACAAAAACTGGTATATATGTCTCAAGGGCACGTGCCTCGGCCGCAAAGCTCTGGAAGTGTCTTCCGGCCTGATGCGAGGAGCCGGCGCGTTGCTGGGGCTCTCTTCTCAAGAAACCAGCGTGTTTGAAAGCCTGCCCACTCCGAGGACTCCTAGAAGAAGACCAGGTATCAGTAGTATTAGTCAGTAAATTGGATTAGATAACTCTTCATTGTACACCAGCAATGATTACATAACATAATTTCTTACAAATTGATTGGGTATAATGGGGGTCTTATCGCTAAAAGCGATATTTTCCAGACAGCCTTTGGATGAACAGATATGATATTACTCCATCAGTCAGGTTAGTAGGTAGTCGGCCAGATAATACAAAAAAGCTTTGGTAGATCTACTGATTGATACACCAAACTTAAGTATACTTTAGTTTTACGCAACTTTTCTCATAAGAAGTTATGGCCATAAGAAAATAAACAGGGGCAGACAAACAGCTAGGTTTTTTAACACCGATTCAAAAAGAGTGGTGTTACAAGCTTGACGCCTATGCCTGTGTGTATGTATGATCACGCTTGCCTAGAAGAAACCTGTTCGCTCGCAACTTGAAGACCCCTAGGTTGTAGGTATCAGGAAACATAGACTCAGGTAAGGCGTTCCACTCCTTGGCGGTGCGCATAATAAAAGTGGAAGATTTGTGCGTATGACAGGTACAAATAAGTATCTTTAGTATCTGTCTGCTTTTAAATTTTGAATATCTAAACATTAAGCGCTAAATTTTCACTTCTGTCGGCACTCCCGGAGTGCCACTTTAGCTTTAATTATGAATTTTACTTGTGTATCATGCGTATCGAGTTTTTGAACCGCCATGCGCCATTGCAATGAGTCAGTAAGGCTGTAGGTGGTAGAGACTGGATGAGAAGAGTCGAAGACCAGGCTCGGGGACGCACTGCGGAAGAGACCTACATTCCGAAGTGGACTGCTATGATGATGTGGCTGATGATGATAATGATTACAATAAAAAAATATTGTTGGCTTTGACGTATGATATACTTAATGGGGGATATTTACCACTCCAAGAAATAAAGCATCATTTTTGTACGATTATAGGAGCTGAAGTGATTGGCAACGATCTCCCAGAGTGTGTGATAGCAGCTGACAGTTCAAGCACAGCCGCACTTGCTCTAGCACTGACGGCGCTCGTCGCTAGACCTACATTTGGTACGTTTAACACTCCTTTACATGTCAACACTCCGTTTCCATATTAAGATTTTGGTATGTTGATGTTGAGTGTCTTTCGACTGATTGTATTTTTTATAATAATTGTACAACTGCATGTTATTAAAGCATGTTTATGTTAGGAGGTATATAGTGGCCACTTTAGGTGAATCATAATATGTTTTATCTGCAGCTTTGTTATCAGATATTGTTGAACAAGTGGATATATATTTTACATAAACTAGAATATATCTGAATCATTTAAATTTGAAGTGGAATCCAATATGAAACACCCAAAGTGACTTCTACCCCTTGTTTACAAAATTAAATAAAATTACAGACGCGGACTCAGTGAAGAAAATGGGTCAACTGTTATAATATTATTTTTTGTAGTTGAGTAGTGTAAGTACTTAGATTGTGGTTTTATCTCTTTAACATTATTCCCTCATTTGTTTGTCTGTCTGTCCGCGGATAGACGACGACTATGTGTATGTACGCAGTGAGTATTGTAGAACTTTTATAGCATGTAGTGTTTTAGTTTAGTCGCATGCTACTTTTTTGCTTTTGCTTTTGAATTAAATTTTTTTTTTCAGGCAAAATAAATAAAGCCCTTATAAGCCTATAAATAAGCCAACATAATAAAGCTGAAATAGAACACAAAGAAACAAAAAATAAAGAACAATTAAAAATACAAGAATAAAAGAGGGGCTGGGTGAAAAATAGAAGCTTATTATATTATACATTTACATATTATGTATATGTGCCAAGGATGACTACTTAAGGAAATTATTTTACCCTTCGCAAGTACGCACAAGGCACTTCCATCCAAAGCAACTAAAATTCAAAATGATTAATTTTTCTTAATTTTATAACCACTTTATTAACTTCTACTAAAAGTAGCATCGCAATAATTTTGCACCGGACAAGCAGTAAGCCCGTAGTGAACTTGATATCGCGTTCCCGTAAGGTTGTGGGTTTGAATACTGTACCGTTCGTAAGTTTTGGCATGACTTTAAAAATCTTTGGATAAAAGTGGTATATAATATTATTCAGATACGTAAAGTAAGTGAGTAGGAGCTAGTGGTAAATTCTGGTGGACATAGTTTTTAGGCCCGAAAACCTTCAACTTGACATATCATCAATGTTAGCTACCTGTTATAATAAATTATAAACTAATCGAGTCAATTACTAAGACTAACATCCAATAATTTCATACAAAAAATTTAATAAGGCTGATCTCATGATGCTAAATGGATGCGTTAAAATGCTGAATCCAAGGTGATATCACATTTATTTTGCTAGCAATCATTAGATTCTAACTATAGAGGCATGGCTCTTAAAATGAAGAACTTGTTAGCTGTTCAGCTAACAAGCACTTTATTTTAAGAGCCATGTTTTAATCTAATATAACAGAAAAAAGTCTCAAAAACGAATGGTGTCATGTTGTTGTAGACATGTGTCGTGCGGCGATGGGTGCGGGGCTGGGCGCTCAACTGAGCAGCGCCGAGAGAGCCCTGCGCGCCTGCAGCGGCGGGAGGGTGCTGGCGCGGCGTCGCGTGCCACGGCATTGCCCGCTAGCTGAGGTAAGCCTCACTCCTGAATTGTCTCTTGAACCCTAAGTGCATGCATGCAAATATGCAAAACCTCATTTGGCTAGAATACATTTTAGGGAATGTGCCCAGAAACTATATGATCTGATCCCACCATCTCCCTTCCATCAAAGGACAAGCAGGCGCACGGCTCAGTACCATCCGTACTTAGTTAATATACCACCGATTTGCACGCACCCTCTTGGTTCTACATTCTTGATGTGTACAGCTAAGGTACGAGTATGGGACACTTACCGTCGTCTGTTTTTCCTAAAAAATACAATCTAGGCCTCTTTAAAGTAAGAGTGAGTTCTTCTAGATCTTCGTGGTTCATCTTAGACCACTTCAGCGCTTACCATCAGATGAGATTATGGCCAAACGAAGATCTCAAATTCAAATTCGTTTATTTACACTTAAATATAACTGTACAGAATGAATCTAATACGCTATATCTATACTCTTTACTGTTTAAAAAAATGGCACTCCGGGAGTGCCGATAGAAGTGAAAACTTGAACAATTACGAGATACTTATATACAGAGGTGTCGGTAGCGTTAACAGTGTCGCGAGTTGAATGGTTTTTTCCCCATCTCAAATAATGCCCAACGCGCCTTAAGTTTTCACTTCAAAAAAAATCTATTTGAAGAACTGCAATGACTTTTTTTTACGTATGTTCCCCAATTACTTGAAGACGCCGGGACCGATTCGAGAAATTATTGTTTTGTTTATAAGGGTATACTTCCCAGGTGGTTCCATTGGCACCAAGTCAGGATCTGATGATGGGATCTCAAAGTAGTCGAGGGCAACCCTCTTATAGGGACGCATAATTGTATTATATTTTTACCTTAAAACTCCGTCATTTATCAACCAATATGGAAAATTATTTTTTTATTTAAAAGGATATACTTTCATATTGGTCTTATAGAAATTTCATCAAAATCAGATAAGTAGTTTGGTTAAGTCGGTTATGTTTTGATTAAAAAGGTACTTGTTACATAAATCATTTTCCACTTACCACAAGTTTCTGACGTTTCGTAGTCGCTAGAGATAGTGCTAACTTCGAACTATAGCACTCATCTGTCATGTCATGTCATACTTAATTATGTCAATAAATAAATATTTACTTTTTTTTACTTTACTTAACTGTGCAATAGCTAACAAAGTCAACAAGCACAAAGGAGGATGCCATTTGTCCTCGTAATAACCCTCATAATAAAAGATGAAATTATACACTAATATTAGATGCATTTGAACATCAGGAATTGTATAATCTTTGTGTGTATAGGAGGTGAGACCGTACTCAGTGCACAGTGCACTGGGCGGTGCACTGGGGGCGGCGGCGTGGCGCGGGCTGCCCGCGCACTCTCACTACCTGGCACATGCGCTGCTGCCGCCCGCACTCGTCTGCGCCATACTGCTTTCCACTGAGTAAGTACACTTTAAAACAAATGAAAATTGTGTATGCCAGTTTGAAGCCATTAAAAGGTGTCCGTAAAAATATAGGCATTATGAGACTACGTCTTTTTATCAAGCTGGAGAGTTTTTTTTTCAAGCAAATGGTCCAGCTTATTTAAAGTGGTAAACATCGCCCGTAAAAAAGCATTGCCTCATAGGTCACGCACCTTAGGAACATGGCCGACGATGCACTGCGTCCATCAACTTGAGGCATACAGGTGTAAAGTCTCATGTAGGTACTTGTAATTTTATCGGCACAGCAATGCTGCTAGGCCAAATCTTAGTTGGGCGCAACCCGTGAGGTAATGCATTTGCATAGGAATACTAACAGTTAACATCAGGTGGGCCATGGGCTCGTGCTGCCATTACATCTTAATAACTTAAATTGCAGATTGTCACTAAATAGCTGAATATAGGTAAGAAGATATCAACAGTGAAAGAGCAGAGCCTTCTAAACTGTACACAGGGAAAGGAAAGCACCTGTACCGCGATAACACTTCAACGCAAACTAAATAAAAATTCTATAATATAAACTAGTGGTTCGCCCCGAACTGAGATCTCGCGAGTCTTCGATTAAAACAAAAAAATATTATTTGTAATCTTTGACTATCAAAATAGTGCCACGAAATATAAACCATCTTACTTGACCTACAGTTTCATTCAAATTACAGGTAACGGGAGTTCATGTTTGTGGGTACACTTTTTTGGGGTACAAATTGCAGTTATTTTGGATTTCAGACTTTTGCCTATATTTTTGTCACTTAAGCTGCACGCATACCAAATTACAGCACTGTGGGGTCACTGGTGTACCCTGTGAATTTTGTCAAAGTTCAGTTTTTATTATGGCTATTAACTCAAAAACTGTAAAGACTTTACTAAAATTAAAAATGGAGTCTAAATGTACTAATTGTACTAAAGACCTTTCATTTGACGTCCCACTTGACCTAATAGTCTCATTTTCATTTTTTTTTACCCCTCTTGAACCCCAATATCTCAACAGCCCCGCAACATTTTTAGCTCATTTAGTCACACCAAAATTGTGCCATCACCACCTACTTATGCATCAGATTTCACAATGATCGGGTCAACACTTCGAAAGTTATCCTCGGACAAACAAACATTCATACATACGACGCCGATTTGCCCAAATTTATTTAGAGATCTCGTTTCGCTCGATCAAATATTATAGTCTTAAAATTATTTACTTTGTTTGTCATAAATACACCAAAAACACTTGCCTATCTCCGTTTAATTTGTTATTATAATATTTGTAGTAGAAGGTGATTTTTGACTTAAAACTCATAATTCCAGACAAATATACATGGTGCGAGCTGGTGGCACCAGCGGCTCTTGGCACGTGGAGTGGGCCGTCAAGCTGAGCGACCTCATCGGGGCTCCGAGGAGCGAAGGGGACAAACTCGTGCTTCACATCAAACAGGTAGAACTGCCAACTTGAGATTATTTTGACAAATGACAACCTTTGCTGGTCTTGACAATTCCAGATCGTAAACTAAGGGGGTAAATAACCAAGCCTCTTATTTAGAGGGCAGAAGGAATAAAAAATATATTTTCCACATCACACAAAGGTTTGGAAGAGAATGCTTGCTAGCATTAAGTTTGCTTATGTACAGATATATTAATTTTTGTGCAAAAAAGAATTTTCAATCAATCAATATCCCCAGGCCCCAATAGGCCCTGAACTCCAGATAGGTAAGCCTTTTCAGTTGACTTTTTTTCCGAAATTGGGAGGCTGGTGGATTTCAAGTCCATAACGGGCAATCTATTATACTAATCACTATAATGCAGTTAATCTACAGCAAAATCTAAAGCGATGTTCATTTCAGGATGAGCTGGTCAACTATTTTGCGACAGACGAGAAAATCATCGAAGTCCCAGACCCTGAGCTGTTGAAGTGGCTGCAGGCCAAAATCGAATGCGCGCTCATCCTAGCGCTAGAGGACAAACGGTGCCCCACGCAGGAATAGAACCTGGACTCTATAGTTCCAAAAACAACGGAAAATTATATCCCAACTTGAACAAGTTGCATAAATTTAAAATAAATGCAAAGTTGAATTTATAAGATAAAAAATGTTAAGCAAACTTGAATTTGTAAGGCAAAATGATACGCTAACTTGAATTTAAAACATAAAAAGGATGAACTTGAATGAATGAATGAATGAATGAAAATACTTTATTGTACACCACACAAGAAACAAACAAAAAATATAAAAATTCACAAAGCAACAAGTACAATGGGCGGTCTTATCGCTTAGAAGCGATTTCTTCCAGACAACCTTTGGATGGAGAGGATTTTTGTAACATTACAATAATGGAGGGGGGTATATACTAACAGAACGCTGATCTTTTACAATAAAATAAAACAATATACTTAAATAAATATTGACAATATATACCTACGATAAATAAAATTAAATAAAAATATACATAAATACACATACATATATATATATAGCGACACTACGATGTTTCTGAGAGATAAAATATTTTCACTCTTGTTTTAAATGTGGCTAATGATGGAGCTTGCCGTATTGAGACCGGTAATGTGTTCCAAAGACGTGTTGCTTGAACTGTAAAGGAATCATCATAGAATCTAGTTCTATGCACTGGGGTTTTCAGCATCAAATTTTCAGATGATCGGAGCGAGTGAGGATTAGAGCAGTGAAGGAACTCAAATCGTTCCTTCAAGTAGGAAGGGGTTAAGGGATTTTGGAGGATGTTGTACAAAAGAGAAAGGATATGAGCATTCCGGCGAAGACGAATAGGTAACCACTTGAGTTTGAGACGAAATTCGGAGATGTGATCAAATTTACGGAGTCCAAAAATAAATCGTATGCAGAAATTTTGCAGACGCTCAAGCTTGTTTAGTTGGTCCTCCGTAAGGTCAAGATAGCTGGCGTCAGCATAATCAAGAATGGGGAGAAGAAGTGACTGTGCAAGCGCAATTTTTGTAGCGGTAGGTAGAAAGTTACGCAGCCTCCTAAGCGAGCCAGCAGATGCAAACATCTTTTTACTCACAGACTCAAGCTGCGGAACCCACGACATGGAACTGTCTATTAGTATACCTAAGTTTTTAACGTGTTTGCTGAAAGGAACTGTCACACCATTAAATTCTACACTAGGAATAGCTGTCCAGTCTATTTTTGATAACGTGCGAGAGCTTCCTACTACAACGACTTGAGTTTTTTGAGGGTTCACTGTAAGACCGTATGCCTTGCTCCAGTCCCGAATACAGTTAAGTTCGTTGTTGGTACGGTTGATTGCAGCAGGCAGATCATGAAGTGACGCTGAAGTATAAATTTGGAGATCGTCTGCATAGAGATGGTAGGAAGAAGTAATTTGGTAAGGTAAGGTAAAAATTATATCCAAATTAGAAATTTAAAAAGCAAAATAATACCCACAATGTTACCAATCGCGTTTGGGGAATTCATCTTAGGTACCGTTAACCTGATTTTAATCAGTAGGTACCTATGTAACTTGTCTCCACTTCTGTTGGAGATAAGTTACATAGGTACAACAGAAGTGGAAATGGACGGGCCACATGATCCGAGATCCAAGAAAAATTGTGTAAAAGGGTGACTGATTGGTACCTCGCGTCAACAAACAAGATGGGAAGACGACCTCTAAACTTAAAGCTGGACTACACTTGTGCTACTCGCACAAGATAGAACCCAGTGGCAAGTTAGAGGAGGCCTATGCCAAGAGGAACCGAGCTGCGGGACATCCTATAATCTAATCTGAACTCACAATATTACTAAAAACATGTAAACGCAAAGTTTGGAATGAATGGCTTATTATTTATTTTTTATTATTATGTAGGTACCTGCCAATATGAATAGAGTTTTACTTGAATTTGTCGACTAGTAATTGAAAATCTACGAATTAATTGCCTAATCACAAAATATACTTAAAAAAAAACAAAATCTACTATTTAAAATGCCTGGCTTGGCTCGCTTCAGTTACGAAGCATTGATGTTTATTTTAATGTGTTTAACTTATGTATATGTTCTGTAAGAACCCTAAGGTACACAGAAGTCTTTTAACGTTTAATTTCGACATTTATGCCGTACTATATTGTGTACGCTGACATATCTAAGTTAGACTCGTAATCTATGAATTCATTCATTGCGTTATTTTTATTATTTTAAAGATTAAAAGTGAATATAATAAATTTACTTATGTTATTTTAAAAAATTATCTCATATTGAAACATCTAGTCATTTCGTTATATTATTAATGTTTTCAGATCTTTATACTATATGGACATTTGACATGACCTAAACTAGAAAAGATATATACACATGTATAATATATATATATATATGTATATAATAAATGTGCAATTGTATTGTATGTGTTAGTCCAGTCACGTACTACTACCATACTACCATATGTAGTGGTCTCAGTCACTACATACGAAAATACGCGCGTGCGAAAAGGACTAATTCGAGGGGCGAGAGCGAAAATCAAATAAAATTGTATAAGACAAAGAGCAAAACATGTGAAAATTAGCATAACACTTGCGTCATATAATTAAATATTAATAACTATGCAGAATTTCAGTTTCACGATCTCACATATAGTATTTTTTGTAAGTTTTGTGCATGACTTTGAAATTATTTTCTATAGTGTTTCCCTTCACATATCCCTTAACATAAATCCTCAACTTTTACATAATATATTTATTACAAAGTAAAAGATTCAGTTCTTATTATTGATAAAAATAAATATAGGGTCACTATGAAGCTATCTGAGGTAGAGTGGACCCATAATGTTTCTTGGATAATTGTATCATCGGGTCTTTTCTGGTCCACATTAGACCAGATTCAGTTTAAGATGAGATTAGCCATCTTGAGTGTTGAAATATATATATATTTTTTCTTTATTAAATGTTGATAAATATTTTCATATTAAATGTATTTATGTATGTAAAAGTAGCTAGGTATGTAATCGGTGTCTAATGAATATTAGTTTAGATTAATGCCGTTGAAATTAACGTCTGTATGTATTTATGTTTACAATTGTGTGTTTAATGTTTATGGGTGTAACTTCAATGTTGTTTAAATGTAGATTCCAGAGCGTACATAGAAAATTATAACTTAAATTGTTCCTTTGCTACAGGTTCCTATTAATGGAATTTTAGTAGGTAGGTACTACATATTTGAGTAGTCCAACTGCAAACATGATTGTCTATTTTTGACTGGATAAGAGTTATTGGCAGGGGCAGATGGTAACTTTAAACGTTTATAAGTATTTTGTAAACGGGTTCTTCTATCAAAAACGTGTTAAGAAAATCTTATAGTGTTTGTAGATGACTTATTCAACGATAACCCACAGGTGTGTGAATAAAAAATCACCCCAAACTTCAATTTTAGGTAAGGTACCTACCGTAAAATAACAAGTTTTATCAATTTTAATTTCATAACTTACTGAATATAAGATGTATCATCATGTTAAATTTCAGTTTTGCAGCTGTAAGTCTACGAATGAACTGGTCAGACAGACAGACGGGCATAGCAAAACTATAAGGGTTACAGTTTAGTTTTCGTACAGACTTTCACCATCAGTAACTTTTTGCGATTTTCTATTTTGGATTTTAGCCCTGAGGGCTTAGCCAAGTTACAGTCGATTAGCGATGACGCTAGTCGATAAGTCCGAAAATGTATGGGATTTGACACATGCTATAGAAATACCACGTGATGTAGCGACAACAAATGTATGTAGAAATGGAATCGATTCGGAGCGAATGTAATTTGGCTACGTTCAGTTGGAGTACTCATTTATAATTTATGTTAATTGAAAGGCCTAGGTTTTGAAATATATCATAGCACAGAGGGCGACACCGCTAAACTATATAAGTTCCTAACATATACATTTACCCCCTTCCTAATACATCCCTGTTAATATTTAAATCTTACGTTCAAAGCTCGTTTGGACAAGATGTATTTCATATAGCATTTTTTTTTATAATCTGTTTCATTAATAATTTAACTGTCAAGTACCTAAATACATGGACCTATGTATACTTACATCGATGTTATTCAAACGAAAAATAAATGTTTTTTAAATTATTAAATAAAAAACGTAATTCAATATATATGTTTTATTAAATTATACTTCCTCGACTTTGCAAATACATAGTTATCAAATATACAAACTTTGGCATTTTTTATATGTAGATTATAACTAAGTATAACTTACACCTTATACTTATTGTGAGTAAATATATTTCGATATTCAACTATCCACTACATTATAAAAAGCATGGGCATTTTAAACCCCGTTATGGCAAATTTTACCTTACAAAAACCATTTATTATAAAAAAGAGTGTATAAGAATTTGACGCCAATGGTTCCCATGATTGAAATAAATCACGAAGATTTTCAAAATAAAATTACATTATTGAATCATCAATCTGACCCCTCCTCCCCACTTGAGCTATAATCTCCGACTAAAGACAACATGGCATTGCCCTGCACCCTTCCATTTCCTCTTATAGTTGCTGTGTTACTAACAGGGACATCTTGTATACTGCTTTCTTTATCAAGATCTTTCTGACTCTCATCTTCATTACCATCAATTTTTGATACTTTGAATTGAGTAAATAGTTCATTTTTTGTATCAGATTTTTTTAGTTTTTTTGACATTTTTTCTACTTCCGTTATTAGAGTAATCATTTTATCAGAGACTTCAGAATTATGATCTATGGTTACAGTTTTATCAGTGCCTTCAGCCTCATGGTTATTAGGTTGTGACTCAATATTATCAACTTTACTCTTCTTTATAGCAATACCTAATGCATTCCTGGTTAACCGCACACTTTTACCCAAAGACTCCTCTTTCTTCAGCCCCCCAAAACTCGTCAGAAGTCCGCTAGAGCTTGGTAATGCTGGACTATTCAGTATTTTACTCCGAGTCATTTCTTTTTTCTCTTCTATGCTTGCTGAGGGTCGAAGAGAGAGAAGGGCAGCCATGTTTCTGTCTTCCTCTGTTTCTGGAAGTAGGTTGAGGTCTAGTGATGACTTTGCTAGAAGGAAGCTGTCATTCACTGAAGCATCTTCTAGTTCTTTTCTTCTTTTCTGAAATTTTTAATTAGTAAAATCAGTTTAGCGTAGATAAATGTCGACAATGAAGCCTATGTCTGGCTAGCAGTTTAAAGAGGAGGACTCAAGATGATAATAATGATAAAGTTGTAGTAATTTTCATGGACCTAGGTGTAAAGAGTTTTTACCTTTTTAACTTATTATAAATTGATATGTTGCAGACCATCTTTGGATCGAGAAAAGCATTAAAATGTAACGAACCAGATGAGATTTGAACCCGAAAACATTTTCCCTTAAGTATTGATAACATTTTAAAATAATTATAATCTAAAAAGTATGACATAGGTACAAAAGCCAGGTAGAACTGATGAAGGTTCACGAATAGAACCAAAACATTATCGGTTGTAACACCGATAAAATGGATGGATAATGAATATACCAAGGAAATAAGATAAACAAAACATACCCTGAAGTTCCTCCTGAGTGAACAATTAGCTTCATAGTCATCTTTCCACACAGATTCATTCCTGCCCACCATTTTGGCAAGCCTAGGTTTCTCCAGTTTAGCAGTATCCACATCTCCAGTCTTATGTTCAAGCTTAAACATTGCATCATCAAATAGCCGTTTCTGGGTTTCTTTGGTCTCAGGAACAATTTGGCCATTTTCAGTGGGATCCCAGCGGTTTTCCTGTCGTCTTGCCCCTGACACTATTACATAATCTAAGTTCTGAAATAATAAAGGGATTACATTATTTTATTGATCAGACAATTTATAACTATCTTCAACATATGATGGTATGTGATTGGTGCTACTAACTATTGAGGAGTTTACATTAAATAATAAATAAATATTGCTGGACATTTCATACAGTGCTATCTAGCTCAAACTAAGCAGAGCTTGTACTATAGGAACCAGATAACTAAAAGTTTACTTATATTCTTTTTTTCAGTATATATATACTTATAATATATAGCCGGGAATCGAACCCGCTACCTGCGTTTGAGCCGGCTATTGGCCCACTGCACCATGGTTGTCACAAACACATTATTCAATTAAATATTATATTATTTATATAGCATTCTAGCTGACCTGCCCTAGATTCACACAAATTTTTATCATAATAAAATACAGCTTGAGAGTACTCCAGGACAGTGCAGCAGTGAAAGAAATAGATTCAGTAGTTTCTGAGATTACCCTCCTACAAACATACAAACTTTACTTCCTTATAATATTAGTATATACATATTAATTTCCTCAAAACACAAGCTTATTCTTTAAGCTTAGCTTGAGGCTCTCTGTAAGCAATGTTTATAATCAACCTTTGTGAACTAGCACTGTATCATAAACAGCATTGTTAGCTCTGTAAATCGTGATCGTGATGGAAAGAATGGTTTCAAGTTGTAGTAGGTATTATCTGGGTTAAAGATGCTGCCACTGTACAGCCATACTACTTATGAACAATTATTTTTTGAGTAATAATGGTAAAGTACTTACACCAGGATCAGTTTTGATCTCAAAATGGTTATCACACAAATGGCACTTCATTCTAAACTGGTAAACAGGGGTGGTGTAATACATGCCAATCTTTGTCTTCTCAGCATTGTACCGGACTCCCATTCCTATGTGGTTCTTACATCCATCGCACCAGATGTTATAGGGCATCTCGAAACGTATGATAAGGATCCCCATGTGGAGCTTCCTAGCCCGCTCTCGCAAGGCATGGGTACCCAGGAACTTGTTCAGCCCCCCAACCTTAGGATCGTAGTCAGGGGGGTAGTAGTGATTCTGACCCTTGCGCTCGCCCATCTTGGTAGATCTGGAAGAAGGATGGTGAGGTTAGAATGATCTGATGAAGTTTACACAGAATGTAACGATAGATTTATTTCCTCAAACCAAGGCTTCCTACCTAAGTTCTTGATTAAAAAGTTAGATAAACTAGGGAGAGGTTCCAGCCAAATCTCATAAAGAAGATTTCAGAAAGTAAAAGAAACTTTGATTTGATGAATTTTGATATATGAATTTTCAATCTTTTGTTTTGATTATTTTTTGTTGTTGTAGCGTCTGCTGGCCGCTAAGCCGCTAACATAGATAGAGAAATAGGTAGGGTAGATTGTACCTACCTAGACTGTCTGACGTCTGTCTGTCTTGTCTAGGTAAATTAAATGTCAATGTCAGCTTCTCGGGTATTTCAAAACGAACTTGTTCGTACCATCTCTGAGCGTAGCATGGACCTATTGCTAAATTAGATCGATGAATCTTATTTTTCATTTTTTTTTATACTTCATAAAAATTGAACAAGCTAATGGTCCACCTGATGTTATGGGGAGGTAACCATCGCCTATAACAGAGAATTGCCTCGTAGGTCACACACGTTAGAAATGTGCCCTACGATGCACTGCCCTGCGTCCATCATGCTTGGGGGCTATCAAAAGGTCAATCAAGATAAATACAGTCAAATCACGCTTGGCTTGACCGTGTGTAGAAGAAATATACCATTGAACCGCATTGAACAATGCTAGCAACACTACACCGGCACCGCTACAGATAGACAGCTGTTTGACACTGACAGCATAAATTTTATTTTCGCAAAATCTATCTTTCCTTCGTTGAAGAAAAAATCCTATTTGCTACATTTATTAGTTTGTTTGGTGTCTAAAATAAACAATAATAATTATTGGTATTCCAATGCACTACTCGATAATTTATGGTGATATGTCGAACTCTTTACATAGGCAAAGTCGAAGATAGGTAATCCATGATTACTATGCTGGAGATATTTTGAGTAATTAGGCAACAGAAATGGGGAGAAGAGTGGAGCCGGCTTGGGCGAAGGGCACCGTGGGCCTGTCGGCAGCCCGGGAGCGCGGAGACATCCATAAAGAGTTCGAAAGTCAGCTTAGGGTCACCCGAAGTACCATCGACAGATTGGGGCTTGAACAGGAACTCCGTGGGCACGGAGGCTGTGTAAACTGTCTGGAGTGGAACAAAGATGGATCGTAAGTACCAAACTTCACGTACATTTTCAATCGTAAAGATTCAAAGGTCATAGAAAGAGCCTGTTTCAGCATGAAAGTAGTTGATATTAATGATAATGTTGTACTGTCGTAGAGTCCTGGCCTCGGCCTCTGACGACCTCCACGTCATGCTGTGGGACCCCTACCGATACAAGCTGCTTCACAACCTGACTACAGGCCACACTGGCAACATATTCTCTGTAAAGGTGAGAACTTTTACCCCTTTACTGAACCAGCTTTGATATATATACTACACATTGAATTTCCTAAAAAAATACACAAGAGTACTCTTCTTCAGATATTACTAGTTGGTCCTGAAGTTAACTGTGGTTACTAGAACACAACTTAGTCACAATCAGAAGGTGTACATCAGGATAGCTTAGTTAAATCGTCCTTATAAATAAATAATAATAAAAAAGCCTTTATTGATTTCTTAATAAGTACATATTTCTTTTCTTACTTTAATAGTTATATTATATATTTATGTAAGTTTATGTGCATGTTTTACCTGCTATCTCTGCTATCTCATCCTGTTTGTCCTTACTACCTTTGTATTACATATTTATAGATACAAACATAATAAGTACTACTAAAGCATATAGATGTGTGTTACAACTTAAAAATACCTGAATGGCCTTTAATAATATCTGAAATCAGGCCTAAGTAATTACAAGGTATCTTAGAGAATGACATATGGTACAAAATACAAATTGTGGATATTGTTATAAATTTATTTAATGTAGTTTTATCTATTAACAGTGACTGACAGTAAATACATGGTAATAAATGTTAGTTACAAGACAGTTGTAAACAGTTGACCCTTAGTTCAATAGTTGCATATCATTCCAGTCATAAAGTAGATTAGATTATGCATTATTACATAGGTAACAGTAGCTATAACATAAACTATGATAAAATAGGTTTATTTACAGAAAAAATATATAAGTATACATATCATTATAAAAACAAAAACAGTTGATCTTTATTTGCATGTTGCAGAACAAATGTTGGAATGCCCATATGGAATGGAATACAGATATGTGGGAACACATATCTGTAGATCATGCACTACAGATATGTGTTCCCAGTCTGTGCGTTCCTCTATAAATTATTAATGTGTATTCACAAAAAAATATGTATTCTATCAATTAACTGAATACCATAGCAAAAGCTTGGCTTAGTTTGGAGCTAGAAAACGCTGAGTGAAATGTCCAGCATGATTGATTTATTATATTATGTTGAGTATGGCTGATATGATGAATATGAGCTATCTAAAGATCATTGCAAACTATCTATAGATGCTCAACTCAATGAAGCAATCTAGATCACTATCAGGTGGAAGCGTCCCTAGACATTAGCTGCATTGCTACACTGACAATCATTAGATAAGACCATCAAATATTATAATGAATGCCTATTTTTAAGATTAACATACTCTTGTCAGAACCCACGTTATCGAGAACCTGGTGTCTGGACAAACCTAGTATAGGTTTGAAGACATCATCGAACTAACGAAAATAACGAGGTTTTTGTGCATCATACATTTTATTGCATAATTCTAGAGCATGTGCGCCGAGTAGCCAGACTTTTTTTACAAGATTCATGAATATACTATTATGCTTGGTGAAGGTGCGCAAGATCTTCATGACCTTATCCTTCCTTCCCCCTTCCACCACCGGACAAGCAGACGTACCGAGAAGTACCACCTATATCTGGTCAGAATACCACCTTGCTGTACCAAACGATTTGCTTCAACTTGTTAGCCTTGTGCTAAAGAGTACAAAATAAATATTATTCTTAAGGCGACTTGCACAACGATGCCTAAACGTATTTAGTGGCTAAATATGATTTAAGGAGTTGTCAAATCATACAAATACTTCAAATTTAAACATGTTTAGTCGCTAAATACGTTTAGTGATCTTTGTGCATGCCGGCTTTCATCTTTGACTAATAAATTTGTGCCAAGAGTGGAACTCACTTCCGGCGTATGTTTTTCCGAACCAGTATAATCTCGGAGTCTTCAAGTCCAGAGTGAATAGGTTCTTTCTAGGCAAGCGTGTTCCATCTTCGATCACACCATCACTTACCACCAGGTGAGGTAGTGGTCAAGCGCTTGGCTATCAGCAATAAAATAAAAAAAATTGGATGAATAAAAATTCTATTATATCATAGAGCCGACATTTTACCAGTAATTAAATGAACACCTATTGATTTATTACTAAATACTAAAACAGATTAGATTATAAGATTCTAGGCTGCTCATACACTAGAATAGTTCCTCTTCATTCCCCAGTTCATCTCCCCGAACGTGCTAGCGACGTGTGCTGCCGACAGCACGGTCCGCGCGAGTGACATCGAGGCGGGCACGGCTCTGTTGGAGTGTTCGTGCCACTGCGGTCGCGTGAAGCGCCTCGCCACGGCGCCTGATAACCACAACCTTATGTGGTCTGCCGGGGAGGATGGCTATATCCTGTAAGTCTCTTTACATTTCATAATGATCTCAATGTCAAATGCAGTAAGGTATACTTTGGAAACTAGACTGATTGAAAATTGAATGTCAATCACATTGTTTGACGACCTCCGTGGTGCAATGGGCAAATAACCGGCTGAGACGCAGGAGGTTGCGGGTTCAATTCCCGCTGCGGGACAAATGTTTGTATGAACTACAAATATTTGCTCTGGGTTTGGTCATTTTTCTATTTATTATAAGTATGTATTTATGAAAAAAAAATATTTCAGTATTCTATCAGTTATCTGGTTCCCATAGTACAAGCTTTGCTTAGTTTGGGGCTAGATGGCGCAGTGTGAAATGTCCAGCATTATTTATTTATTTATTTATTGTGTATGTGACTGACAGCGAGAGGTGACGCCTGCACGGCATTACGGCTAAGGACTAAATCACTGCTAGTTATTAAGTACTAACATTTTTTTTGTTCTCTTTGTGAACCGCAATCAGTTGGCGGACTATAGACATCCGCCTATAGGCAACGCCAAAACACATTTGTCCTTATTCCCTTCTTTTGAAGCAGTAATCTTCCATTAGGCAATGATCCGCCTATTATGCTTACATTTATTTGTTTTATTTTTATATCTGTTGTGTTTAGCTTGTAGAATAGAATAGAATAGAATAATCCTTTATTGTACACCAGGAATACTTAAAAAAACTAATTTAAGCTAAATAAAGTACAATGGGCGGCCTTATCGCTGAAAGCGATTTCTTCCAGGCAACCTTTGGATGGAAAGTAAATAACGGAGCAGTGATGGGCAGCGGTGCACAGAGTATATTTACAAAAGAATGAAATAATCTATATAAAAATTATATCAAATAAAAACTGTAGCTACTTATAATCCTAATACATAAATAAATACCTAAAGATAGACTAATATATACCCAAATAACAACCCAAATCCTACAGATATTCTAAAATGAGGACAATAAAATAAAATAATAAATAAATAGGTAACTCAAATGACAAGAAAGCTAGGCATTAAGGTAATGCTGCTTTAATCTCAGCTTAAAAGAGTGCTGTGAAGGAGCCCGTCTAATTTCCACAGGCAAAGCATTCCACAAGCGCACTGCTTCGACAGTGAATGATTTCCCGTAGAAGGAACTAGAGTGTACGGGTGTTTTGAGGGATAAGTTTTCCGATGACCTGAGAGTAAAAGTATTGGAAGAATGGAGATAAGCAAACCTCTCTTTAAGATAGCAAGGGGAGAAGGGATTGAATAGAATAGAATAGAGAAGAGACAGAATATGAGAATCACGGCGAAGGCGAATAGGGAGCCACTTGAGAATGATGCGATTAGGGGAAACATGGTCATATTTGCGCAACCCAAATATAAACCTGATGCAGAAGTTCTGGAGACGCTCAAGCTTATCTAGCTGCTCTTCTGTCAGATCTAGGTAGCATGCATCCGCGTAATCCAACACAGGTAGAAGAAGGGATTGTGCAAGTGCAATTTTGGTGGTAGTTGGGATAAAGTTCCGCAGTCGTCTCAGTGAGCCTGCTGAGGCAAAAAGTTTTTGAGAGGTGACTTTAAGTTGATTTCCCCAAGACAAGTTACGATCTATCGTTAACCCCAGATTTTTAACAGACTCACTGTATGGAATGTGCATCCCGTCAAAAATAACTTGAGGAATGACAGACCAATCCAAATGGCACATTATTCTTGAGCTGCCAACGATAATAGTTTGGGTTTTGATAGGATTGATTGTCAGCCCGTATGCCTTGCTCCAATCAGCTTGTAAGGTATAATAAAGAATTTTCATTCATTCAGTAAGTAGATTGTCAAAGACGTGGACTCTTTTCAGCCGCTTTGTGTTAGAACGATTGTCCACCAGCACTCTTGCCAGCGGAATTTCAGAGATTTTTAGGTGATCAAAGGTATCTTTTCCTTTTGTAGCCCATTATACTAACATAGTTATTCATCATACATATAATATAGTCATATTATTATAGTTTTTTACTAACACTTATGAACCTTATTACATTGTGGAATAAATGAGTATTGAGTATTATTGTCTTTGTATAAATATAAAATTAATTAAAATTGTTAGCTAGGTTTAATGCTACATTGCGGGGGAGGATAAATTGGCGAGAGGGTGGGAGTGTCGTTTCTTTGTATAATGTAGAAACATATTGTTACGAGCTGAGGGTTCGGGATAAAATAATGGGAATCGATCTAACCAAAATAACACTTTTATTCAGCACTAAACGATGAATACACGAACTTGGTCACACGTAATCACAACACACTAATTCACACCACTTAAAGTCACCGAAATGATCGCACGTATAGCTTAATCCAGACTGACTCGCGAGCAACTACTGTTCACGCGAGACCCTTTTCCACGTCAGTCCTCCAGGGCCTCGCTGAGACTCACTCACTAACTGAGACTGACTGTCCGGCCATCTACTCCGGCCTATTTATATCGCACACATTTCGATTGTTCGAGAACGATGTCGATCCTTCCAGGAAAGGGTCGGTGTTTCGACAGAACGACCAATCCCCATTGTGCGTAACCGCAAACAATAAGAACAATAACACAGCAAGACAAAAGCGCTCGAGAAGTTTCGAATATTACTCATTGTTTAACAGCCTCGGCGTAACACTGCCTCCTCCTAAAACATGCTCGTCCCGAGCATTCTTAGCCCCGTATCGCGGCAGCCGATCAACATGAACAATTTTAGGCGCACCTCGCGCTGAAGATGTAGCAACTAGAGGAGCCACATTGCCGTCTCCAGTACTTCAGGACACCCAGAGTCCCTTTCTCATCAGCAATCCCAATTCCAGCCTCCAAAACACGGGTCTCATGATTTCTATCTGTTCTTTCACTTCCTGGAATTCCTTTCCAGATGAACCGAACAATTCTCTCATCAGTCGAGCCCGCTCTTCTTGCCAACGTCGCTGATCTTCCTGTTGACGACGCTGCTCTTCTTTATCCTGTCGTCGCTGTTCCTCTTGCAACCGAGTCTGCTCCACCTGTTCACGTCGCTGTTCCTTCTGCAACCGAGCCTGCTCTTCCCGTTGACGACGCTTCTCTTACTAATGCTGACGGCGTTGTTCCTCCTGCAACCGAGCCTGCTCTTCCTGTTGACGACTCTGCTCTTCTTTATGCTGACTGCGTTCTTCCTCCTGCAACCGAACCTGCTCTTCTTGCTGACGACGCTGCTCTTCCTTATCCTGACGTCGCTGTTCTGCATGCAACCGAGCCTGCTCTTCTTGCTGACGACGCTGCTCTTCCTTATCCTGACGTCGCTGTTCTTCCTACCAACGTTGCTGCTCTTCTTGTTGACGACAAAGCATGGCCATAATAGCAGCAAGATCGCTTGTCACAGGAGCTTGGCCCACGGATGATGATGATGGTGCTCCAAATGATTCGGCGGTGGCTGATTCCATCTCCATCGGCTGACGACTCTGCCGAGCTTCTTGAACCGGAGACTCCCCAAACCGCCTTTCATCCATTTCCTGTTGTCGTTGACCTCTCGTCCTGACACCGTCCACGTTATCCTTTTGTAGAACTGGCATTATTTTATCCCACTTCTGACACCAAATTGTTACGAGCTGAGGGTTCGGAATAAAATAATGGGAATCGATCTAACCAAAATAACACTTTTATTCAGCACTAAACGATGAATACACGAACTTGGTCACACGTAATCACTATACACTAATTCACACCACTGTTGCACCACTTAAAGTCACCGAAATGATCGCACGTATAGCTTAATCCAGACTGACTCGCGAGCAACTACTGTTCACGCGAGACCCTTTTCCACGTCAGTCCTCCAGGGCCTCGCTGAGACTCACTCACTAACTGAGACTGACTGTCCGGCACCGGACTGGTATATCGCACACATTTCGATTGTTCGAGAACGATGTCGATCCTTCCAGGAAAGGGTCGGTGTTTCGATAGAACGACCAATCCCCATTGTGCGTAACCGCAAACAATAACAACAATAACACAGCAAGACAAAAGCGCTCGAGAAGTTTCGATTTATTACTCATTGTTTAACAGCCTCGGCGTAACAATATTTACGATCTCGTATACAAAAGTTTCTAGATTCTATGCTAAAGTCTAATTTTCCTTTATTCTTGGTAGCCAGCTGGGCTACATAATTAGCTTTGACTATCCCAGCCAGATCAAAACTGTCTCGCAATGGGCCTGGAAAGCTACTGTCATCAACCCAAAGTCCCTACTACGTTTCTCAGTTGGAGGACTCAAGGAATTAGGTATCTGGGGTTAGGTTAGAAGGGGGTAATGCATAATACATCCCAGTGCGGGGCGTCAGTGCAGATCTGTTATTCCCCCCACCCTAGAATTAGGTCGTAATAGTATGACGGCCCTCTCTGTAAACACTGCATAGATGTTCTGTGTAGGTAGGTATTCCGTCCATATACCTAAGCTTTATAAATCATTACAATTTAATTTTTAATTTTATTTATAACTGTAATTAACTAACATCACACTAATATTATAAATGTGAAAGTTTGTTTGTTTGTTATTCAATCACGTCGTAACGGCTGAACAGAATTCGATGAAATTTGGTGTGTTGATTGATTATGACCTGGATTGAAAAATAGGCTACTTTTTAATTTTCTGTTTTTAGCTTATTAGTTTACTTTTCAAACATAGACGAACAATGCGTGCGAAGCCGCTGGCAGAAGCTAGTAGTTTATAAGAACCTATAATATAACATTGATATGAATCTTGTGACATCTGAAATAAATAACTATTTAATTTAATTGAATGAATAGGCTTGAAGCGTGAAGTGGCTATGTGATGGTTTCAGTCAGCACGATCTCCGCGCAGCGCACCGCTGCGGGGGCAAGTCGCGCAACGTGGCCATCTCCCTCCTCAACCACCTGGGGCGGTACGCGGAGGCCAAGTGCGTCGCCGTCAACCCGCGCCGTTCGCACATGCTCGCCGTCGGGGCGAACGACTTCTACGTGCGCCTCTACGACACTAGGATGATCAAACTTGTGGTAAGAGTTACAAAAATAAGGTCACTGTCTTGTTAACTATTGTTGTTGTGGACCTTTACGCAGCGTTGCCCCTGCCCCGGCTCCTCAGAAACGATGGGATAGACGAGAAGGGATTTATCGAGGTAGTGCGAAGGAAACGGAAGCCCTCCAGCCGAGACCAGAGCGGCACTGCGCTGACCGGGCAGAACTAGCTCCTGCGCCCGGCCATACCTACGATCATGCTCTACGTGTCGCGGCCAAAGTAGCCCGCCTGTTAAGTATAACATACCTACTTAGAAAAAAAATTACAAGATTATTGATTATGATCGGGATTGGGACATAGGTTAATTATTACCCGACTACACAGAACGAAGGTAATGTTTTTATTAACAAACCACGCGTATTTAAGGATGATGGTGGGAATCATCACAGGACACTGCGAACTTAACCATCACCTCTTGAAGACCAGGGCCACGGACAGTGGGCTTTGTCGCACATGTCTTCAGGAAGAAGAGACGGTGGAGCACGTGATACTTCACTGTTCTGCCACAAGCGGTGTCAGACTGAAGACGGGTCTGCAGGAGCTCATCGAATCCTCATCCGCGAACACCACAACAACATCCACGGGGATATTGCAAAGCTGCATCCATCAATCCAAAGTCCTGCTCCGTTATTTCAACGAGCTAGGATTAGGTTAGAAGGGGGGGGTAATGCACAATACACCCCAATACGGGACGTCAGTGCAAATCTTATTCTCTCTAGAATTAGAAACCATGCGTCCGAAGTCGCGTGCGGCTGCTAATAAATTATAGCGAAGAAAAAATACATACCTACACTGTACTGTATATGCTCTGTATATTCTCTACTGTATATTATATATATTCACTAGTTATCTTTAAAAATTTTAGTAAAGCTTTAATAATGATAAGGATGTGTTTATTCCCAGAGCCCCGGCAAGGCGGGCTCGGAGCCCCGGACGGGTCTTCGGTTTGCGCGCGCGCCGCAGGGCGACCTGGACAACAACGTGCCGCGCACCGCCTGCCAGTACTACTCACCAGGTCAGTACTGTATATTATGTGGGGTCGCCACAACATGTATTCCTTCTCCACATATCTCTATCACCCATCATCTCCGTTGTCACTTCCTTCCTACCCATATCATTCTTCACACAGGCCATCCATCTCTTCTTCGGCCTTCCTCTACTTCTATATCCATCCACAGTCATATCTAAAACTCTTAGTCACATGATTTTCTTCCCTACGCATGATATGCCCATACCACGCTAGCCTCTTACTCCTCAACTTTTCTATCACGTTTCAAACCATGATTGATGAAAACATATTTTTGTAATGTTGATGTGTAGGTCACCTGACTGTAGACGTTATGGAGAACATATTCCCGAAGAAGGCGGTGACCTACCTCAACTTCAGTCACGACGGCAACGAGCTACTCGTCAACCTCGGATCCGAACAGGTATAATTACAAGATTTTTAAAACCATCTCAAAAATGTTCAAGTCTAGACGGGACTTGAATCCGCAACCTTCCTCTTGATACGAGGATGCACTATCCAATTGTGCTACCGGGCTCTGTCACGTCAGGGTCGAAATTAGTGAGATGATTCAGATTACGAGTAAAGCGCCGTTAGCTCCATCTACAGGAAAACTTGTACAGTTTTTGAGCTGGTCAATGCCAAACGTTGCAGTTTAGTACATTGACAAGAGATGTCGCGTTGCTTATTTTAAATAGTATTTTTATTTTTATACTACTAAAAAAATAAAAAACACACGAACATAAAAAAAAATTGAGATGGTTTTGAAAATCTTTGAATTTTCCTTAAGTGCTCGGATAACACTATAAAAATAAAAATAGCATTAGATATCAATACATCATCATCATATCAGCCATAGTATCTATATCCATTACTGAACTCAATCCTGCCTCATAGATATTCAGAGCGACCGATCTTGTGCGGTCTCCACCCAACGGCTTCCAGCAACCTTTATCAGGTTGTCTTTCCATGTAGTGGGGGTCGACCTGCGCTTTCCAGTGTGTGGTCTCCACTCGAGAATCTTTCTGCCCCAACGGCTGTCAGTTCTTCACATCTGCCACTTCTAAAGCTGCTGATCCTTTTTACTTAAGACCTCCGAGGTGCAGTGGCCGAATAACCGGCTGAGATGCAGGAGGTTGCGGGTTCAATTCGCGCCGCGGAACCAATGTTTGTGTTATCAACAGATATTTGTTTCTAGTCGGGGTGTTTTTCTGTATATTATATGCTATTAGTTATCTGGTTCCCCTAGTACATGTTGTGCTTAGTTTGGGGTTAGATAGCGCTGTGAGTAATGTCCAGCATTATATTTGTTTATAAAAAGTAGCTTATAATTCAATTCGGTTCGGCCTTACGACGTGATTGAGTTATAAACAAATAAATAAATACCTAATTCTGGGCATTTCATACAGCGCTATCTAGCCCCAAACTAAGCATAACTTGTACTATGTGAACCAGATAACTAATGGAATACTTATACAGGGTGTTTGGTAATATACTGACGATATTCAAGTGACGGTTTCTCAAAACATAAAAAAAGACTTCTCGAAAAAGAAAATACTAGTTATAATTATCAAATTTTAAAGAAAATATACCAAGTTTAGGTGATTCATTCGATATAAAACTTACTGCCTACTCTTGCAATCGACATCCAAAAAGAAAGGCAGAATTGACATCTTTTTCGGAAATGGCTGCGGGTTTTAGGTTAGAAAGGGACAACAAGAGATATCTCGAGACGTCACCAATACAGTATCTGTGGTTAGATGGCAAGCATTATGCAATAGCACAACATAAGTTTAATAAAGTGTTTGTTTTACACGCCAAAACAAATTTCACAAATGTATTTATTATGCTCATCAAAATAACATCTTTCATTTTTGTGCGTATATTATCATCATATAGATAAACAAAGACAAAGAAACTTTCGCAGTTTTTTTATTTGTGTGATATTTTTCTATAAAATATTACTTTCCAGATATATTTATTCGACGTGAACGCAGCCAGACGCCCAGTCCTGGTCGAGTCCTACATCGTACAGCACAACCACGGCCTCAAGGACGGGGAGAAGGAGGCCCCGAAGAATGGTACCTGTGATGGTACCAACCCCAACGGTACCAATCCCAACGGCACCGTGCCGTTGGAACAACCCCCGTTGCCGGAATATGTTAGACAGTTGAAAGAAGTGGTAAGTTCACCAAAAATGTTATAGGATACGCCAGGACTCACGGCGGACGGAATAATTTAAAATATGTACGCAGAATCGTACTAACTGATTTTAGAGATTGGTTTAATACCGGTAGAATGTTTATCCAGTAATCGATACATTTCACGATCAAAACACGACCTTCTGGTGCTTCTGTCTTCGCTTAATTCCGTTCTGTGCTTTTCCTTTAACTTTATTTCTTTTTGTTAAATGTTTAATTTACCTTGTACATTATACAAGGTGTTTGGTAATATACTGACGATATTCAAGTGACGGTTTCTAAAAACATAAAAAAAACTACTAGTTGTATTATCAAATTTTAAAGAAAATCGACTAAGTTTAGGTGATTAATTCGATATAAAACTTACTGCCTACTCTTGCAATCGACATCCAAAAATAAAGGCCGATTTGATATCTCTTTTGGAAATGGCTGCAGGTTTTGGGTTAGAAAAGGACAACAAGAGATATCTCGAGACGTCACCAATACAGTATCCGTGGTTAGATGGCAAGCATTATGCAATAGCACAACATAAGTTTAATAAAGTGTTTGTTTTTACATGCCAATATAAATTTCACATTTCTATGGTAAACATTTCACAAATGTATTTATTATGCTCATCAAAATGACCCCTTTCATTTCACTTAAGTATTATCAAACACCCTGTATAATTATAATTTTGTCTTAAATAGATATAAGGCCCTTCTGGCCCTCCAGTTACATCTACTTTTTGACTGTCTTATCAATATGTGGATAATGTAGTGGGTTACACTATTAATACTTCTATCATATGAATACTGTATTTTACTTAACGTTTATAGTGTAACTGTTTGTTGATCCGAAATAAATTAAAATTAAAAAAATAAATTTTCCAATAAACAATTTTTAACGTAAATCGGCGGTGCCTTTGCGCCGGTGCCGCTTACTTACATGATGAATGAATATGATTTGTTTACCTATTTTATACAGGCTGTTGCATTGATATTTTAGAAAATGAAAGGCAGTTTGAAAATAAAAAAAAAAACTATTTTACAATAATACTAGCCATCATCCCTACCCGTGATTTAAATTAATGTCGTAAATGCAGTGATACGCAGTATAAATAAATATTGCTGGACATTTCACACATCGCTATCTAGCCCCAAACTAAGCAGAGATTGTACTATGGGAACCAGATAACTGATAGAATACTTATATACTTATTTTTTTGTAAATACATACTTATAATATATAGAACAACAACCAGACCCGGAACAAATATCTGTAGATCATGCAAACATTTGTTCCGCGGCGGGAATCGAACCCACTACCTCCTGCGTCTCAGCCGGCTATACGCCCACTGCGCCACGGAGGTAGTCGTATAGAGTAAGAGGAAATGTGGGCTGCGTTTCGCCCATACAAACGTAGTCCCCTGTTTCCTCTCTGGATAGTGATACTAGAGCAAATATATTTTTACCATACAATCTACAAGTACCACGGTCATGTCCCTACGTTTAGTTTTTCTCCATAAATTAATTATTATAAGAACTAGGAACCTTCTAAAGTCACAGAAAATGCTAATTTTTACTGCCCCTTTTCAGACATCCAGCAAACAAATTTGACGAATATAAATAAAAAAAACGAAACGTACAAACATAGCCAAAGCCCTTTTTGTTACATATTTAAAAAAAAAATTAAAATCGGTCCAGTTTTGGAAGAGGAAACAGGGGACTACGAAACAGTGATTTCGTCTATTTTAAATAGGTATAATCAGTCCGACCTGCAGTTGTCTCTATCGCACGCACATAAGGAATATGGGCACAGCGCGACAGCAATAGATTTGTTAAATACCTATTTTCCAAATGTCTTGCTTCCCGGATTTCCTCTTAAGATAACAATGAATGTAATAGGGGCTGTTAATGATGATTTTACAATAATAAACTCCTTAGGTATCACTGACATCGGTATCAAGGCTGCCAAGTTAAAATGGGATTGCGCGGAACATGTCTCACGCATGCAACCAAATAGGTGGGCTAAGGTCGTAACTCGTAACTAGAGCCCTAAGAAGCGGTGACGTAATGATTTGGACGATTTTTATAGGGATTGGCGGGATTTGGTAAAAGATCGAGCTAAGTGGAGAGATGAGGGGGAGGCCTTTGCCCAGCAGTGGGACAGCATAGGTTAGATAAAAAAAAATTTATTAGAAATCTATATAACAGAAACATAAATGCACAACTCTAAATTTTTTAGGAGTAACGCACATTGCATGGCAGTAAAAATATTTAATAAATTACCAGACGAATTTAAACTTCAAATTAATCATGGCTATCATCTTATTCTAAAAAAAGAATGTCCAAATGTTTTTACACAATTGGGGAATATTTGAATTATAAGTAGGCAAGTACCTAATTTATTTTCTTTTACTGACATGTTTTCTATTATGTGTAGGGAACAAAACAGAACTTATTTTTTATGACATGGATAGAATAGTAATTTTAATGTTTAATTATTTTATGTAATTTTTGCACACCAGGATTTTTTTTATAGGTAGAATGTTAATTGAGCTTAAATTGTATACATTAAGATCAGTGTAAAATTCTGCGAATAAATGATATTTAACTTGCGTCTTTGTTTCGGTTCAGTTCCTGAACGTGAAACATTGTCGGACAAAACACCGATAAAACGGTACGGTCAAACAAAGTTGGGTTTGTTCGAATACTTATAATTCGAGAACGGCTGGACCGATTTTGATGATTTTTTATTTGTTGTATTTGTCTCCGTCCCGAATAGCAGAATATATAAGATAATGATGACCAACGTATATTGACAGCCCGCGTCATATGCATGTCAAGGCGGTACGTAGTTCGCCGGGTCCACTAGTTTATAAGATACAAAACGTACCGATACGATAGTATATGCCATAACCCCCCCCCGCCCCCCCTGCCCCTCTAGTTTTCACGTAGTAAAATCATTTATTGGAAACAGAAAGTTAAAAAAAAAATTTGGCTCATGTTTGTCTTTATTAATACGGCGCTTACCGCGTGACGCCAAGCAAGAGTAGGTACGTGCATACCTATAATTACAAGTTTAAAAAACTCTAACGCTGCGCGCCATATTTACCTAGAGGATATTGATTACGTGACGAAAACCTAAGCCCACTCCCCCGCCCCTGTGATCAAGCGTAGTATTTTGAAGAAGAACGGGTTACTTAGTATTGGTATGTTCTCTTATCTTTATTTATGAATGTTTGCAGGCGAACGAGCTAGTCAGTCAGGGTAAATACCCATCAGCCGTGGATCACTACAACGACGCGATCGCCCTCTGCCCCGACTCCGCCATCCTCTACTCCAACCGCGCCGCCGCTCTCATGCGGAGGTCATGGTAAGAATACATTACATCAATATTCCTAGACATTTCACACAGTGCTATCTAGCCCCAAACTAAGCAGAGCGTGTGCTATGGAAACCAAATAAATGATTGAATACTTATATACTTTTTTTATAAATACGTAGTCATAATAATACAGAAAAACCTAGCGATAAAAAACCTCCAGACCCAGAACAAATATCTGTAGATCATGCAAACATTTGTTCCGCGGCGGGACTCGAACCTACTACCTCCTGCGTCTCAGCCGGCTATTCGCCCACTGCGTCACGTAGGTCGTCCTCCTCTTTTTGCGTAGGGATTTAAACAACTCATATTAGACAACAATCATCACACTAATATTATAAATGCGAAAGTTTGGATGTTTGTTTGTTACTCAATCACGTCGTAAAACGATGAAATTTAATATGTACGTAGTTTATTCCCTGGATTACCACATAGGCTACTTTTTATCCCATAAATCAGTTCCCATGGGATAAAAATGGGGTGTCAAGTTGCAACAGCGAGTTTAGCTTTGTTTTTAGATTACCTACACGTTTAGTATTGTATCGCGTACGAAATGGCGGGCAACAGCGAGTTGTACGTACGTTTGTGTTCCAGGTCGGGCGACACGTACGCCGCCATCAGAGACTGCTACCGCGCCATCCGGTTGGACCACATGCACGTGAAGTCGCACTTCCGCCTCGCGAAGGGACTCATGGACCTCAAGCGCGCGAGGGAGGCGCACGAGTGTCTACTCTACTTTAAGGTTAGTTATTTTTATCCGACTGCGCAAGGAGGGTAATGTTTTTAGGGTGTGTGATGTCTGTTCATTTGACGCATCCATCCCACAGCATATAGGCTTAACGGATTTTGACAAATAATAGGCTGCCGTAGGCCCATTGAAACAAAAAAAATGTTTACCTTAAAAAGTTGAAAACCTTTTTACTTATAACTTCATTCGTGGGTACGCCTATGTGTCAACTACTATGTACTAATCTATTGCGCAGTCCAAGTTTATGATTAATTTTCAATATTTTAGGTCAAAAAAAATCTTAATTTTCCCAAAAAACAATATCCTATGGCTGTTCTCTTTTACGCAGTATTAATAAAGTGCCAAAGAGTGGGAGAAGTGAGAAACAAAACGCCTTGCCTGAGTCTGTGTTTCCTGATAGCTTGTGTCTTCAAGTCGCGAGTGAACCGGTTTCTTCTAGGCAAGCGTGTACCAACGTAGACTGCATCATCGCGCGCATCAAGCGAGATCGTGCTCAAACGCAAGCCTTTTTTTATGACACTAATATTACAAATGCGAAAGTTTGGATGTTTGTTTATGTAATGGTCTGTTTGTTACTCAATCACGTCGTAACGGCTGAATCGATTTCGGTGAAATTTGGTATGTACGTAGATTATAACCTGGATTAACACATAGACTACTTTTTATCCCATAAATCAGGTCCCATGGGATAATATGGCGTGTCAAGTCAACTTGCAAAATCGAGTTTAGCGTTATTCTAGTTTACCTACACATTTAGTAGTGTAACGCGTACGAAGTCGCGGGCAGCAGCTAGTACATTATATAAAAAACAGTAGATCTGTGCTAAGTTTCGTCAAGATCAGTCCAGCCGTTTAGTCGCGAAAACGTAATAAGCATACAGAGTTACTTTCGAATATATAAATTAGGATAGTTGTTGTGTGCAGGGTATGCATATAGCACCCGCAGTCGGCACAGGCTCGAGTCGATATCGAGAACACTCACTAAATCTTCTATGCTGACTCATGTCATGGCTCCGGCGTCTACAACAAGCTTCCCGACAGTCACGCAGGCTCCTTTATTATTTTCTCTCTATTATTTTTCAGAAAAGAATAAAACGCTGGCATATTGAGCCAGCCCCGGATCTATAGTTCATGCGGGATAAGTTGGCAATATCCTTTGGGATGCGTATGTAAGGATCCTTACTAAAACAGTAATCTGCGTTGATATGGATCAGTATCATTGCTACTCTTGTCTACTTTTACGGTATTTTAAGCCGAATTGTTGTGTCCTCAAGGTGTTTATTTCTATAAAAATAAAGTTGAATAAATGATCTACCATTGACAATGAATGCTTTGAAAAATATATATTAGCTATGTCCAGAAAAGTGATTTGAAATTCACTCACCAGCCGCTTCGCGTACGTGTGTATCAAGTTGTGTGATGCGAGTGAAAAAAGTTAAATAAAAGTGTTTTCGGTGAGTAAATGTTCCATTTTATTGTTTTATAAGTAATATAAATATAATTTTGATAAATATCTATGAAGACAACAAGTGGTAATAGTGTTTTACTTATAATTTTTATAGTTCAAAAGTAACTGCAACTTTGGGATAAACTTCTCATCTTTTTTTATTCAAGTGTTCTATAATTACGCAGTGTTCATATTCTTCGTCACGAATACCATTTTGAAGTAAATTTTATGGAGATTCTGAATATTAAATCAGTTTGACACAAAAATTTCAAATTATTTATCTACATTAGTATTATTGAAACCATTCGTTATTTTCGAAACAAACGCACTCACACATGCTCAAGTATGCCGTGTACGTACACGGCTTCTGTCATTTTGGCGTTGGCTGTGTATGATACTGATCCTGACAAAGGCATCTATGCCTATAGGGTGTTTCATTTTTATCCGGAAAAGGTGTAATAATGAAAAATTGTATTATCATCATCATCATCATCATCAACTCTTCTCGACCCATTGCAGGACGTTATGTCTCTCAATATATATGTAATAAGTAGGTATCTAATTGTAAAGTATATTGAACTTGATGATTTTAAAACTTGTTTTAGATAAAATGGATGCTTATACACCTTTCGCTGGGCAACCGTTGGTCTTGGCCACGCCGGTAGAGATTACACCCCGATATTGGGCTACAAGAGGGGTAAAAAAAATGAAAATAAGACTTAGGTCAAATGGGACGTCAAATGAAAGGTCTTCGTTAGTCAATTGTGACCCCGTTTTTATTTTTAGTTTAGTCCTTGCAGTTTTTTAGTTATTAGCCATAATAAAAACTGAACTTTGACGAAATTCACCAGTAAACCCACAGTGCTTAAATTTGGTATGCGTATAGCTTTTGTGACACAAGTACAGGCAAACTTCTGAAATCCAGAATAAATGTAATTTGTACCCCAAAAAAGAATAACCAATTGACATGACCTCCTGTAATTTGAATGCAACTGTAGGTCAAGTCAGTTGGTTATTCATTTCGTGGCACTATTTTGATAGTCAAAGATTACGTGAGATCTCAGTTCAGGGCGAACCACTAGTTTGTATTGGTTTTATTTTATTTTGTCTTTTTAAGTAACATGTTCTAAATTTTAATATTATTTTTTATAAACAATAATAAAAATTACAGAAAAATATACCTGTTTTCAATTTTACATCTTGTCTGAACAAAAATAAAACATCCTTTATCTCTGGCAGGATCCGTATAATACACAGATTGACTGATCAACAGCAAGTTAGGATCCGTACATACGCAGACTGGTAACCAACAACAAGTCAGGATCCGTATCATACACAGACGAACGTCTAAGCTGTACACGCACACATGCACACAAAATATAAATCATGAACGAGACTGTTGTCTACAGTTTTTAGTTGTTTTATAAACTATTTCCTATTGGACATAGACTACCAGCCACGACAATGGGCAGCCTAATTCAGGAACTCATAGACACAAGCACTTCCATAGACTAAACAGAATTCATTGACCCTGTAATTTGTTTACGAAAATGAGCCTGACAAACAGCATACTATTTAGGCTATCGATCAAAAAAATGGTTATTTATTCAGATAGATAGGGTAGGGTACTTTTTGCATGTTTTATGTATAGGCTAATATATACTTCTCCATAATAAATACTTGTTTACAGTAAACATGCGGTAATACGATTTTTACAATAAATAAAAGTTTGGTAGACCAAGTGCAAAAATGGTGAAGTTTACTAGGTGATGTGTGGTTTTCAGATAATGATTTATGTGCTAATTTTCTCTGGTAACCATGCATTCTTTATGTTAGTAGATTACTATAATATTTAACTATGTGTGTTTATCCATAAAAACAAAGACAAATTAAAAAATATATGGAAAATAAGGTATTTATTATGGCAGGTGCGAAAGTTGAACATTTGGTTCGATTTACTGTGAAATTAAAAAGTTTACAAATATTTTATCAATAAACTATAACATAGGAAATGTACTCTAACTATCTATCTTTTAGTTAATATGCCTGGTTGATACACATTCCATACAATTTATTGAAAATATTCGTCATATTCTGAACTCTGCCTAGTGCGCTCTATCATGCGCGCCATCTTACGCAGACAGTAGATACACAGTTTTTGGTCGTTACGCATCCCAAAGGATATAGGTCATTCACCTACCTTCACCACGATATCCCAAAATGATACAGATGTATCGCTATTACTGTCGCTACAATACAAACATGATGCCAAAACTGCTATCGCTACAATTTCGTAGTACCGCTTGTTTATTATCTGCTACAATTTCGTGATTTTGTTTGGGAGCGCGGCTTTCTAACAAATTTACCATTGTTTATACATTTCATGTATAAATAAATAATTGAATCAATAAATGAATATTGTGTTCAGGATAAGTTCCCCCGGCACGCGAAGAGCCACGCCGTGTTCCTTCTGCAGAAAGACATCAACTCCGCGCTGGAGAAGGAGTCGCACGGGGAGCCGCAGTCGCTGTACACCGCCGTCGACGACAACGGCACCGTCATCGGCGAGACGCTGCAGCCGCCGTTACATCAACACGGTTACTTACTATTTACATTCTAATAATTCTCACCATTTCTAAATAGGGATGATCCTACTGGATTATAATACAAACTAACGTACAATAATTGAATACAATTATTTAAAAAAAAGAAGTGGCACTCCCGGAGTGCCGACAGAAGTGAAAACTTGAATAAAACAGGCTACACTAAGTACAGATACTTATGTATAGAGGTGTCGGTAACGGTAACAGTGTCGCGAGTTCAATGGTTTTTCCCCATCTCAAAAAATGCCCAGCGCGCCTAAAGAAGTTAATAAGAAGATAAGTCAGGGTCGTGGTTTCTATGGGCCGACTAGCTTTCGAAGTTATGCTTGTTTTGGCGGGTTATCAGATAATTAGAGTGTATTTATAGCTAAGTATAAATACACATAGCCACCAAAAGGATTGCTTCATTCTCCATTTGCATCTCGTTGGTGGTGAACGATCTCGTCGCTCACCGCTTAGCTACCTCGCACAGCTTTGGTGGAAGGACAGCCTTATTGTTTGTGAAAGCTCAAGGGTAACAATAGTTGTTGTTATCGGTTCAGTGAGCAGCAGCAACAGCAACAGCGGCGACGCCGAGGAGAGCCCCATCGTCACCAGCGTGCAAGAGAAGCAGCTGCGAGCGCTCGCCTTAGACTACAGCCATCGCTTCCTCGGACACTGCAACACCACCACCGACATCAAGGAGGCCAACTTCCTGGGCGCCGCGGCGGAATATATCGCGGCTGGGTGAGTCCACTCTCATCATCACTGAAAGTTTCCGAAGCGTCTTACTTAAATCGTAGTGCTGTTAAAAAGTATGTGCTCAATGAGGGGTTTCCACGGCCATGTTTTAAGAACTGCTAACAGATGGCGTTGCTCCCTTTTAAGCTGATAACAAAAGAAAGTGAATTGTTAATGTCAATTGCCATGTCAAAATAAAACATCATTCTTGGGGCTTATCTCCAGCCAACGCCATCTATTATGCTAGTTAGAACTAGTTTTTTGATGTGAATACGTTGCTAACTTCCATAGTGAGAGGCAATTCAAAAAACGAATGATAATAAAATCAGGGGATTCAGTTTGGTGTTGCAGCTACATCCACTGGATAGCTAAATGAGCAATAAATTCGTTAAGTGAGTGAGGATTGTAACGCATCGCGTGTGGTGGAGGGGGAAGCGCCGCCATGTTGAGGTAATTTTGCTGCGTTTCGAGATTTCTATTTAGTATGACCCGAAGGATTTCTTATTTATTTATTTAATACTTTCACACAAAACATAATAGTGCTAGGAGGACTTAATGCTAATAGCATTATCTACCAGTCATCCTGGTCGTGCTAAAAGAAGGTAGGGCGTGACACAGGAAAAATTGTATTTCACAGCTAATTATAAATACAGATCCTTAATGACTAAAATAGAATAAAATAAAAATGCCTAACATAATAATTATTATATATTAAAAAAAAAAATCTTTATTCCTTTTTCATATTTCTAAGATTAACATTAGGGATTAATATCTACTTAAAAGGTATCTTCATGTATATTCTTAGTATTCAAACATGATTATAACATACATAAAATAGCGCATTTCATATTTTGTATAGAAAATATTACCTGTTACGTACACGTATTCCTGTACAAGACATGGCCGTGTCCATGACACAGCCACATCCCATCTTTTATTGTACAATCTGTTAATAGTGAATATTGTGTATAGTTCCGACGACGGCAGCCTGTTCATCTGGTGCCGCAAGTCGGGCAACATCGTCCGCTGCCTGCGCGGCGACGAGTCTATCGTGAACTGCGTGCAGATGCACCCCTCGCTGTTCCTGCTCGCCACCAGCGGGATAGAGGCCGTTGTGCGTCTGTGGAGCCCGCAGCCTGAGGTATTCATACGAGCTGGTGGTTCGGGATTAAATGGCGCATTTATTAGAAACTAATTCACACTATCGTTCACATTTTTTTTTAAATAAATAATTGTGGAAATTTCACACAGCGCCATCTAGCCCAAACTAACCAAAATTTGTACTATGGGAACCAAATAACTGATAGAAAACATTAGTACTTTTCTTTGTAAATACATAGGTACCTATAAATCAATAGAGAAACCCAAAACAAATATCTGTAGATCAGTCTCTCTGTATACTCATCGAAATCGGTTCTGCCGTTTAGTCGTGACAGAGAGACAGAGTTACTTTCGAATTTATATTTATGTATAATATGAATGTTTTTTGTGTCTTGTATATTAGAGGCGAAGATGCAGGTTTAACTCTCACTGAATCGGAATTTTTGTTTGTCGTTAAAAAACATAAGACACATACAAACACACATATTGTTGTCAGGAGGGCGGCGACGAGAGCCGCGTGATCCCGGACGCGCGACAAGCCGCGGCCGCCAACCAGCAGCGCATGCGCAGCGACCCTTTCGAGGCCATGCTCCTCAACATCAGCCTAGCTGGCGCGCCCTCCGCCGACCGCAACCCCCCGCCCTGCCGACCCACATAACTACAGTGAGTACGCGACCAACCCCTTCCACGCCCTGCAGACCCACATAACTACATTGAGTACGCGACCCACCCCTCCCACGCCCTGCAGACCCACATAACTACAGTGAGTACGCGACCCACCCCTCCCACGCCCTGCAGACCCACATAACTACAGTGAGTACGAGACCCACCTCTACCACGCCCTGCAGACCCACATATCTACAGTGAGTACGCGACCCACCCCTCCCACGCCCTGCAGACCCACATAACTACAGTGAGTACGCGACCCACCCCTCCCACGTCCTGCAGACCCACATAACTACAGTGAGTACGCGACCCACCCCTCCACGCCCTGCAGACCCACATAACTACAGTGAGTACGCGACCCACCCCTCCCACGTCCTGCAGACCCACATAACTACAGTGAGTACGCGACCCACCCCTCCACGCCCTGCAGACCCACATAACTACAGTGAGTACGCGACCCACCTCTCCCACGCCCTGCAGACCCACATAACTACAGTGAGTACGAGACCCACCTCTACCACGCCCTGCAGACCCACATATCTACAGTGAGTACGCGACCCACCCCTCCCACGCCCTGCAGACCCACATAACTACAGTGAGTACGCGACCCACCCCTCCCACGTCCTGCAGACCCACATAACTACAGTGAGTACGCGACCCACCCCTCCACGCCCTGCAGACCCACATAACTACAGTGAGTACGCGACCCACCCCTCCCACGTCCTGCAGACCCACATAACTACAGTGAGTACGCGACCCACCCCTCCACGCCCTGCAGACCCACATAACTACAGTGAGTACGCGACCCACCTCTCCCACGCCCTGCAGACCCACATAACTACAGTGAGTACGAGACCCACCTCTACCACGCCCTGCAGACCCACATAACTACAGTGAGTACGCGACCCACCCCTCCCACGCCTTGCAGACCCACATAACTACAGTGAGTACGCGACCCACCCCTCCCACGTCCTGCAGACCCACATAACTACAGTGAGTACGCGACCCACCCCTCCCACGTCCTGCAGACCCACATAACTACAGTGAGTACGCGACCCACCCCTCCACGCCCTGCAGACCCACATAACTACAGTGAGTACGCGACCCACCCCTCCCACGTCCTGCAGACCCACATAACTACAGTGAGTACGCGACCCACCCCTCCACGCCCTGCAGACCCACATAACTACAGTGAGTACGCGACCCACCTCTCCCACGCCCTGCAGACCCACATAACTACAGTGAGTACGAGACCCACCTCTACCACGCCCTGCAGACCCACATATCTACAGTGAGTACGCGACCCACCCCTCCCACGCCCTGCAGACCCACATAACTACAGTGAGTACGAGACCCACCTCTACCACGCCTTGCAGACCCACATAACTACAGTGAGTACGCGACCCACCCCTCCCACGCCCTGCAGACCCACATAACTACAGTGAGTACGAGACCCACCTCTACCACGCCTTGCAGACCCACATAACTACAGTGAGTACGCGACCCACCCCTCCCACGCCCTGCAGACCCACATAACTACAGTGAGTACGAGACCCACCTCTACCACGCCTTGCAGACCCACATAACTACAGTGAGTACGCGACCCACCCCTCCCACGCCCTGCAGACCCACATAACTACAGTGAGTACGCGACCCACCCCTCCCACGCCCTGCAGACCCACATAACTACAGTGAGTACGAGACCCACCTCTACCACGCCTTGCAGACCCACATAACTACAGTGAGAACGCGACCCACCCCTCCCACGCCCTGCAGACCCACATAACTACAGTGAGTACGAGACCCACCTCTACCACGCCTTGCAGACCCACATAACTACAGTGAGTACGAGACCCACCTCTACCACGCCTTGCAGACCCACATAACTACAGTGAGTACGCGACCCACCCCTCCCACGCCCTGCAGACCCACATAACTACAGTGAGTACGAGACCCACCTCTACCACGCCTTGCAGACCCACATAACTACAGTGAGAACGCGACCCACCCCTCCCACGCCCTGCAGACCCACATAACTACAGTGAGTACGAGACCCACCTCTACCACGCCTTGCAGACCCACATAACTACAGTGAGTACGCGACCCACCCCTCCCACGCCCTGCAGACACACATAACTACAGTGAGAACGTGACCCCCCCCCCCCCACGCCCTGCATTTGCTTTTAAGGTATACAAGAATAGCTGTTTGGCCTTACGGGGAAGGGGGGGTTGGACCCTACTGCGTCTCAGCCGGCTATTCGCTTATGATTGACTAATGATTAGCAGAATCAGTCAGCTTGGTAGGGTAAAACCTTACTGATTTATAAAAACTTGTTATTTAAAAAAAAGTTTCTCAACATTGTAGCCATACACAATAAACATAATAAACAATATACGGTTTAAGATGATTTATTACTGATAAATTTACATAGTAAATCGCTTACTGAGAAAACATGCAATTCTAATCTACTTACATAAGTAGGTACACAATTTATAATACAACTAACTGACCCGCCGAACTTCGTAACGCCTTGACATGCATATGACGCGGGCTGCCAATGTACGTCGCCGGTAGAATTGTCAATCGGCCATCATTAGCTGCATCTATGTATGAGAAAATGAATTTTCTTCATAATTTCATTTTGCGTGATTTTTTCCGATATTTTAATAGTTATTCTGCTATTCGGGGCGGAGGGCAAATCCCACAAATCAAAGATCATCAAAATCGGTCCAGCCGTTCTTGAGTTATAAATGGTGTAACTAACTCGACTGCTTTATAAATATAGATGAGCATAACAAAACATGAATATTGGTATATCTGCCAAAAACATCATATTATCTTTAAAAAATCAACAATAGACATTGAGTCACCGAACTGAGTTTCAGAAATATACATACATACCTATAGTTATATAACTATAGGTAAATGTATATAAGTATATATCCACAAATACCCAATTGTTTGTTTTCTTCACAGGTAACTCAAACTGGAACAGAACACCAATAATCTATTTAAATATAACTATATTTATAGTAGAAACGCAAGGTTTTATCACTTTTTGTAAATAGCTACTAATAATTTTAATGTTCTTCGTAAATTTAGCACTATTTAATTTTGTATGTAATTGTTGTATCTATTACGCAACAAGCGGACAGCCAGACGAATTACTAAAAGCACATGCATAGAAAACAGGTTGGCGCCGGGCTTATACTGGCAAGCTTTCTGTCTGAATGCGTCCAGACGATTCATGGGAATAGTGATCTCAAGAAATGCAATTTGCAGGCGGCAAATACCCGTTTAGAACGGAGCAAGACTGATAATACAAAGCGCAGATGTTCTTAGAAAATCCAGTTTTTAAATATCTCCCTTGGTTTCGCCAACAGATTCGTAGCTAGTTGTCACTAACGCATTCATACTGTAACTATAATATATCAAAGAACGTAACTCATCATACTTCTTCATACCAAAGTAGACTGTAACTTTGTGAAAATAGGGTTTTTAATCGCATGGAAGAGCGCGAACGCCGGCGTTCGCTTGGGGTTTAACGGTATTCCGCAGTGACATCACAGCGCGAACGCCGGCGTTTGCTCTGTGTTTGAAAGGTTAATAGAAACCTGCCAATCCGAATTGACTAAAGCATAAAGTTATGGCACACCATTCACCACATCAACTCAACACCGATTCAACTCATTGCAATGCGAGCTTTATGTCAATGGGAACAGAATGAAAGCTTAGTACGCCGATCGAGAACAGTCGCACGTACGCATATGAGGATCTCGGGTCAAGTCGGTCGAAGCTTCGAACAAATTCATCTGCGATCCTCGTCGTCTATGTATGTGTGCGTCGAATTCGCTTTTACTAAGCTTTAATTCTGTTCGCATTCTGTGATACTACTTAATATTTTGAACAATTTACTTTACGTCATACGACATAAAGCTCACGTTGCTTTACTTTGAGTTGAATCCATCTGTTCCTAACCAAGTGTATCTGAGTCGATTTGGTGTGTCATGGCCTTAAGTGTTGACTTGGATTTAAATGGGGCAAATCACGTTTTTACTGCAAATGACAGGGATATCTTAAAAGGGCTTAGCTGTTGTTTTAATGTCCGCTTTATTTGGTTGGTTTCTATCGTAAACGGTGCCAAGACTAAGTTATGATTTTGATTTAATGTCATCTTGGTTTAGACGATAGTCATATTATATATATTGTGTACATGTGAAGACATAATAAACAATAAACTTGATATATAATTGTGTTTCAATTATACATACCTACTAACAAATCTACTACATACTTACACCTAACATCATCTCAGCCCTACATAGACCTCCCCATAAATCTAAGTGTATATCTCCAGCTGTGTGCGCCCATTTGGTACCTTTTGACACCTGTCGTAAAACATCTGGTACTTACCTCAATAGAATTGAAAATATTCAAATCCTAGTGACACCGCCAGAGTAGGTACCACATAGCATGGCGGCCACGTTGATACTCAGAACCTACAACACAGCATTACAGTGACTACACCGAGATATAGTACTAATTGGTATACCTTCAGAATTCTACTAAACCTTTTCAAAATTCCTTAGTTTTTAAGAAATTGTTATTTCTTAAAAACTAAGGAATTTTTTAAGAAATAACAATTTCTTAAAATAAAGAAATACTTCAAACGCCTGAAGACTTTGGCTAGAAGCACAAAATAACTATTATTATTTTATTATTATCAGCCATTCGTGTCCCACTGCTGGGCAAAGGCCTCCCCCCATTCTTTCCAGACTTGGCGGTCCTGAGCTGATTGTGGCCAATCCGTTAGGAATTTATCCAGCTCGTCCCGCCATCTACGTTTTGGTCTGCCGCGTCGCCTTCTCGCTGGATCAGGACGCCACTCGGTGGCTATCCTTGCCCACAGCTCACTTGGCATGCGACAGACATGCCCAGCCCAGTTCCACTTCAGCTGAGCGGCTTTGGTGGCTACGTCAACAATTTTGGTCTTTGAGCGCAGTTCAGTGTTCCGGACTCTATCCGTTCGCTTGACACCCAAGATGCTGCGTTCCATCGCACGCTGACAAACTTTGAGCTTGGACTTTAAAATGTTAGTCAGTGACCAGCAGGGCTATTTTGTAAAAAATCCAAGTTGGATTTATCTGACAGATTTCGACTTTGACAACTATTTCGAGGATCAAATGTCAAATTCGCATTGTGTAAGAGCCTGCCAAAACGAAACCGAGATGAACGAACGAAACACCCATCAAACACCCTTTTGAAGAATTATTTCGAATTGTGTAAGATAAATCTCAGCTTCATTGACATCCGAATGACGGATGAAATGTCAAATGAAGCAGGGATCTTTCAACTTGTCTGCTTGACTCTTGGCGCCTTGAAAAAACGGGAATTTCTAAGTTTATTCGGATTATTCGGATTGGCAGAAGCTATCTTGCTTGCAGCGGCCGAAGAGGAGCGCCTTCGAAATGGCTTGCGTTTGGAGCGCAGACTATTGAGGCAGGCAAACAACCTGACATTGTTGCCAGACAAAGAGTTTATGGGACATTTCCGTCTTCACAAGTCTCAATACGAGATCCTCTGCGATGAAATAATTCCATTAATGCCGGTACCACAGCGCTCCACCGCTATACGGCCTGAAATCAAGGTTATCTGGCAAATATAATTATGTTCATTGCTGTTTATAAGTGTGTACTTGCATTAATGTATTGTATGTTTGCGTCGTGCAGATACTAGCAGCTTTGCCATTCTATGCCAATGGGTGCTACGAAAAAAACATTGGAGCATATCAATGCATCAATATGTCACAAACGTCTGTATCAGACTCCTTGGAGGATGTCACTGAAGCCCTCAATAACCCCCAAATATTGGAAAAATATATCCACTTTCCTACTACAAGGGTGGAGCGTGAAACTGTGTCAAGGAGGTAAGACCAATATAATAGGCTACATCCATAATAAAATATATTCTCCAAAATGATCTTGGTCTTTATGATACTAAATCAAATTAATAATTAAAAATTTGTTGCAGATTTATGCAAAAATTTGCATTCCCTGGTGTAGTTGGGTGTATTGACGGCACTCATGTGGCTATTGTGAGGCCACATGAAGATGAGGAGGTCTACTTCAATAGAAAACAATATCATTCATTGAATGTTATGATTGTAAGTAAAAATCTGTAGGACATTCAATCAAAAACAAATTAAAGTAGTAACATGAGCCTCGTTATTTAGATTTGTGATGCTGATTTACGCATCATGCATGTTGATGCATCATTTGGAGGGCAGAGCCATGACTCCCATGTGTGGAACAATTCTGAAATAAAGGATATTATGCAAGAAATCCATGATGAAAGAGAGGTGTGTTGGCTTTTGGGTAAGTAAAAGTATTGTGTGCAACAAAATATTTGTTGAGTTATGTAATAGATATGTAATACTGCTGATAATATTATGTCTATTACACACATTAATGAAATACACTCCACATTCATTGAAATATAACATAACATTATGAGAGTTTGATAAATAATAAGCAAAACATTTTATAAATAGGTGATTCTGGCTATGCTCAGCGCCCGTGGTTAATGACGCCCATATTGAACTCAGCGTCCAACTCACCTGAAGAGTGGTACACAAATAGGCATGTCCGCACTAGGAATGTTGTAGAGCGCTGCATTGGTGTATTAAAAACCCGCTGGCGCTGCCTTCTGGTGCACAGGTAAGTTATTTATTTTTTATTTTATGCCATCTTAATGCCTTTGATATAGGTTATATTCAGCAGTGGACCTCGTATAATTTATTATATTATCTTTAATATTATAACTTTTTATTGTTACAGGCTCATGCACTACTCACCCATCAAAGCGGGGAAAATCGTTAATGCTTGTGTTGTTTTACACAACCTAGTAAACGATGCACATATCACTATAGATGTGGAGGAATTGAGCCTTGACCAGGCAAGACAGCCTGCTCAGCAGCAGCCCTCTCATTGCGAGCCAACACTCAGAGTGGATGGAGGGAGACAAGCTGTTGTAGACAGATTGTGGAGGAGCAGAAACATTTAGGTAAAATAATAAACTCTATCACCATTGGCTTCTGAGGTACCTATTGATCTTTTTCACTTTGTTTCAGGTTTATTCTCGGGGGAGCCTGACCCCTAGAGAACGCGTCTCCGGGTGGCGGATAGGAGAACGCTCGCTGGTGATTTGTGAGAAGCACTAAAGGGTAGGAGGGAAATCAAATACCTCCCGCGGACCAACAGGCACAACCCTCCTCTTTGGGCCACGCTCGTACGTATTATTCTGAAACTGGGCCGGAAGAGGACAGCGAAATTAAGCAGGATGTCGTGTAGAGGATGGCGGCGGAAGAGCACAAACCAACGGTGGCATCCTAAGCCCCCATTAACACATCCAGCTTTTTTTGTTATGTTAAAAAGGATTTTCTATCGTATTTCTAGCTTTAATGAATAGATCTTTGTATTGTATATTATATTTAATTATATTAGTTAAATTTATTCTTTTGTATTTACCTACCTACCTAAAAGCTTTGCAATATCATAATACATTACGTATATAATATATATTATGTAACTTTTTGTAATTATGTTAAAAAAGGTTTAATATCAAACAAACTCTTAAAACGAATGCATGTACTCAGTGTGTGGATAGAAACTCTTAGCCGTACAATTTTTTTCATATTCATATTTTGATATAATGTAGAGAAAATGCAAGAGTTTTATTCTTTCCCAATGATTTTTTTCTACTTTACCGAGTTTGTACCTAGTGTATGCCTAGTGAATTCTATTATCAATAAACCCAGAGAAAAACTCCAAAATGTTTTATTTCTGAAGGTAGGTTCCTCTTCGTCTTACTAAGTAGAAGCATAGGCATAGGAAGAATGTAAGTATGTATGTGAATTAATACAAATTAATAATGAAGATAGATCATTTATTAACAACACAAATATAAATTAAAAATTTCAAAATCCCCCCCGACATATTAAAACCCCGTAAATTTCCATTTTACAGCTTAGATCTCTTCACCAAAAAATCTTTATTAGGTACAGCGCCATCTGGTGAGTTTACTGCACAGTGTAAGTATGTAGGGGATAAAAATGTATGTAGGTGACACAAATATAGGGAAGTCTGAAATTCAGAATTACTTCAATTTCTACCCCCAAAAAGAGTAACAAAATGAACTACCGTGACTTGCAATTTGAATGAAACTGTAAGTCAAGTTTTATGGTTTTGCATTTTGTGGCGCTATTTTCGTAGTCAAAGTTTATAAGTTAAGAAGGTAAGTTTAAGATCCCTAAACTTATTAATGAAACAATTATTTATCAGTGAATACATGCTCACATCCTGATAATGTACTCACATTATCATTAAATAAATATTATCCTAATATAATATGGTAGGTATCCCTAATAAAGTTGGTATGCTGTGATTTATTATACATCAGCATCACAGTTATAGGTTATTTAAGTATTGTACACAGCAATACACTATCAAAGATTTCAGTAAGAAATTTCAATATTTGTAAAGGTAAGCTTGTAAGTAGGTACATTTTAATGAAACATTTATAAATTATTTATCACGTTACATGCTCACATCCTCATAATGTACTCACAGTATCATTAAATCAGATTATTCTAATATGGTAAGCAATAGTATCAGTCATTGATTGACCTATAATGTAAGTATCCTTAATATAGTTGCTATGCTGTGATTAATTATACATCAGCATCACAGTTATATGAGGTTTATAATATTTAAGTATTGTACACAGCAATACACTATCAAAGATTTCAGTAAGAAATTTCAATATTTGTAAAGGTAAGCTTGTAAGTAGGTATATCTTAATGAAACATTTATAAATTATTTATCACGTTACATGCTCACATCCTCATAATGTACTCAAAGTATCATTAAATCAGATTATTCTAATATGGTAAGCAATAGTATCAGTCATTGATTGACCTATAATGTAAGTATCCTTAATATAGTTGCTATGCTGTGATTAATTATACATCAGCATCACAGTTATATGAGGTTTATAATATTTAAGTATTGTACACAGCAATACACTATCAAAGATTTCAGTAAGAAATTTCAATATTTGTAAAGGTAAGCTTGTAAGTAGGTATATCTTAATGAAACATTTATAAATTATTTATCACGTTACATGCTCACATCCTCATAATGTACTCAAAGTATCATTAAATCAGATTATTCTAATATGGTAAGCAATAGTATCACAGTCATTGATTGACCTATAATGTAAGTATCCTTAATATAGTTGCTATGCTGTGATTAATTATACATCAGCATCACAGTTATATGAGGTTTATAATACTTAAGTTTTGTACACTATTTCATATACACTATTTTAATTATTGCCGCTGCTGGGGACAAAGGGCCAGCTCTATGTTTGAGACGGAGCGTTGTGTGGCAGCCATGATGGCCGCTATATTTTTTAGCTCCGCCGCCACGGTTTCCTGCGCCGCTGCCATCCTTTCCAGCGCCTGCCCTCTATTGGCCTCAATGTCGGGTGCCCATTGAGGCACATCGGTATGACGCGTATCTGTAAAAGACGCATTGAGTGGTCGTTATATTGGCTAAGAGATATTAATGAACTTCTTCAACGTTTTAGGATGCGAGTTCCTCTCGCATGTGACTGTATACTGGCAGATTTTTTCCGCACAGTATACTTCATAGATTGCCAGTACTAAAATGTAAGAGATAATTGTCATACAATTATGATGAGTAGAGACCTTTAGTCAACATGATTATGTAGTACTTAGTCAAATATGACAGAGAACCTCTTTGGTATTTAAACCTTTTTTATAGAAATAGAAAAATATTTATTTTGTGCATTTTTACATTGTATGTATTTCATTTTACACACACTTGCATGAAAGGTTAGGATTGCCTGATCGGCAGGTCGACAACCGAGAGGTACTTATTACGTATGCATGATAGCTTCATTAAAAGATGAAAACATATTATATTTAGACATTGCAAGAATATAAACTTACGTCCCGCCATTTGACCCACGTCTTTGTGGTGCCTTCTCCAAGGCCGTTGAGCTTCTCCGCCAGCCCCACCCACAAGCGAGTGGAGATTTGCTTCTCCAGTGGGACGTGATTAGTTCTACGCCCCACTGCGAGATCGCGGTTTTCTTCAAGAAACTCCACCATAACTTCTACCTGCCGTTCCGACACCTTTCGCTGAGCTGGCATGTTAACTATATTAACTAACTATAAACAATTATAAATATAAACAATTATACCTCCACCAATTAGATTTTCTTAAGTAAACAAAGTTTAGGAAACAAATATCAGAAAAAACACAACCAGTCAAAACGGCCGAATCAAAGAAATTTCAATTTGAATCATCCAACTTGAAAAATACGATTGACACTGACAATATTTAAATTCAGTGACACTAACACGACGTTTAACAATGAACGTAAAGGAGTACACTTAAAAGGAATACGCAAAGTTGAGAACTTTTTGCAGGTTATTTGATGAAAACGTAATGAAAAACTAGTGAAAGTGAAACTAATTTATGTAGTTCGAGCTAGTGAATAATATTAGTTATTTTAATTAATTACTACATGGCTTATTAGTATAATGCTAGAACATGCTATGGTATAGCATCGAGTTAAGCACAAACGGAACGTCATTGATTGAAATGACTTGATTTTGCTTCAATGTTCCCATTCGGTCCGATTATGAAGGAGAGGAAAACGGTTACGCGGTCGCTCATCTCGCAATCACGCCGAAAAAATCGAACTTGGATTTTTTGACATCCCGTCTTTGTTTCAGAATTAGACAATCAGCCCGCAGTTCTGCGCACCATATGTCAAAACGGGAAGGATGCATACGTCCATTAGCTTTCTCTTGAGCGTTAAAGGAAGATCTCCTTTCATCATATCTCCCATGGCCCAATAGCTCCTCCAGGCATTTTCGGTTCGCCGAGCGATTTCCTTAACCTGCCTGTCCTCGAAGGAGACTATTTGGCCTAGGTAGATATACTCTTGGACGTATGCTAGGTCTTCTGCATCCACCGTTATTCTGGTCTTAACGCTGTTGGTCATGACCTTGGTTTTTGCCCTGTTCATTCCAAGTCCAATCTCAAAGCTTGCTATGCTAAGTTCTTGAAGCATCGTTTGTAGTTCTGTGGCTGATGAAGAAAAGAGGACGATGTCGTCCGCAAAACGGAGGTTTGTCAGCTTCACTCCGCCGACGTCAACTCCCTTCTCTTCCCAGCCAGCCGCCAGCTTCCTAAACACCTCCTCAAGGGAGCTGGTGAAAAGTTTTGGGGAAAGTGGGTCTCCCTGTTTTACTCCCTTGACTATTTTAAAGGATGGTCCGATTGAATTTAACTTAATTGAGGCTGTACTATGCGTATAAATATTTCGAATAAGGTTTATGTAAGTAGGGTCTATGTGCTGGTTTTTAAGGGCATCGAAGATGGCTGTGTGGTGAATACTATCAAATGCCTTTGTGTAATCCACGAAAGCAACGTACAAAGGCATGTTGTATTCGCAGAATTTTTCTATGAGTTCATTAATTGTTTGGAGGTGGTCTGTAGTTGATAGTCCTCGGCGGAAGCCTGCTTGCTCCGCCGGTTGTTCTATGTCTAGTTGCCCAGAAATACGGTACTCAATTATTTTTATAAATGCTTTATAGAGATGAGACACGAGACTAATTGGGCGGTAATTATTTATATCAGTTTTGTCTCCTTTCTTGTGCAAAAGTATAATATTCGAATGACAAAACCGGTCCGGAAATTCACCTGACTTTAAAATAGTGTTAAATAAATTGGTGATGTGTGGCAAAAGTGTCGGTTCTCCTACTTTAAGGGCTTCTGTAGTAATTCCATCTTCACCTGGCGACCTGTTATATTTCATTTGTGTGAGAACTCTATGAACCTCGAGGCCAGTTATTGGTGGTATGGTGTCAGGGCATGAATATGGAATAGCATTTGTGGTGTGTTGTGGGTCTGAATAAAGAGATTTGTAAAAACTTGTACATATGTTCATTATTCTATCTCTACTCTGGTGTTTAACTCCAGTTTCGTCTCTAAGGCTTGTTATCCACGATTTGCCAACCGATGCACCCTGTTTTGCAATTTTAAGTGATTTATTTCTTTCTAATGCAATTTTGAATAACTGGGTGTTATAGTTTCTTACGTCTTTTCTAATGCTACGCTTAACCTGTCTGTCTTTAACTCTATATTCTACGCTATTGATGTTACTATTAACTCGTTCCTCTAATAATTTAATAGTTGCCTCTGAAAGTTTTTTATGTTTTTGTTTAATTTTACTACTTGATTTCTTAATACAATTTTCTATAATATTAAATTCCTTTTGTACATCTTCTTCATCTGATTTTAATAACTCAAAACTGTTTTTTAATTCTAAATTAAAATTTATGACATTATGACAGACACAATAAACGTTTGGCCCCAAGTTCCCGGTGGCTTCGGGGCTGGGTCTGTTGATGACGGAAGGCAGAACCACCCCGGTGCCAGGGGTGCTAAGAATCCCCGGGCGAGATCGATTTCCCGTCAAACGACCCAGGCAAATTGTACAAAGGACAGAGATAGCATATTGAATATTGTTAGTTTTAACGTCAGGACATTAAAATCAGACGATAGGTTGCTAGAATTGGAAAATTCCTTGAAGGACCTAAAGTGGGACATACTCGGACTATCCGAAGTACGAAGAGAAGGGGAAAATACTATCGAACGAGAAAACAACATCTTTTACCACTATGGAACAGGAAGTATGTATGGAGTCGGCTTTCTAGTAGCCAAAAAATGGAAGAACCATATTTCTGAATTTATAGCTTATTCGGAAAGGGTAGCAGTGCTTAAATTTAAAGTAACTGATAAAAAACTTTTAACCGTTATCCAAGGATATGCTCCTACATCAACACGCCCAGATGATGAAGTAGAAGAGTATTATGATCAACTGAATAGAGCTTGCGGTGAACACCGAGGCACCTGGAATGTGATTATGGGAGACTTTAACGCAAAAGTTGGAATACGACAAGATTTGGATGATGACTCAATTTTAGGCCCACACGGACTAGGTGTCCGTAACGAACGAGGGGAACGTCTCATCCAATTCGCGTTTGGACAAAGTTTAAGGATCAACAACACTTTCTTCTATAAAAAACCTGAACGACGTTGGACATGGGTCTCCCCATGTGGAACATATAAAAATGAAATCGATTATGTCATTTCCTCAAGTCAAACCACTATAACCAATGTCCAACCAATAAACATAATAAAATTTAGTTCTGACCATAGACCTATTCGTGCTACGATTCGGTTCAATTTCAACATTAAAAGATTTAAAATGATAAAATGTAACATAAAGAGGATATCTAAAGAAACTTTAATATTATGCAAAATAACTATAGGTATGTACAGAAAAAAGTTTAGTACAAACGAAAATAGGCGCACGCACATAAGGAATCAGTCATTGACATCAGAACGTTGGGCTCCGCTCACTAGGGAATCTGGTTTTCATGTCAACTTATAGCTAAGATTTTGTAGTTCCCGAAAATCTTATTCTCTGAATTTGTAGTTCCACAGTTCAGAAGTTATGAGCATTTATCTTGTAAAATAGCATATTAATTGATTCTTGCATAACTGGTGCAAGCGAAAACCTACTCTAAGGTAACGAACCGTTTCATTCCGTCACTGTTACTATCTACTAATTTAATAATTAACCTATTGCTTTGAAACCCTATTTGTATGTAGTAATGAGGTGTCAAATAAATAAAACAATACCACTTTTCATATTATTTATTTTTATGAAAGGAAATGCTAAGATGAACCTTAATTTAACTTATCACTCAACTTACCCATTCGGATGGTCTCCTCCAAGATGAAGTCACCGAAGAACTTGTAACTTTTGTAGGAACTCTGGATAAATGCTAGATCTTTCTTTCAATTTGATAAGATGCGATTTGAAAAATTCAAAAAGACAATCTTTTAATTATCTCTCAAAATATAACTGTTTATAAAAGAGAATAGCATCTTTTCGCCTACATAAAGTAGTTTATAGTCCTGACTTTGAAAATCATTTGGCATGGCAACGACGTTTTTACTGATGTAGTGTACTAGATAACCCACCCGCGGCTTCGCACGCGGTTAGCCAATAAAACATGAGGACAAACAGGAAGGTAGGCGCCTACGCAGGATGCGTAGGCGGTCAAAAAGTAGCCTATGTCTCAATCCCGGTCAAAGTCTATTTATATACGAAATTTCATCGAAATCGGCCCAGCCGTTTAGTCATGAAAACGTAGCAAAAAGACAGGAGCAGTTACTTTCGAATTTATAATATTAGTATGAATTGATGTAGGTGTTTAGTGAAACTCCTTAAGTTTGCCTGTTTGCCTAAAATACTTACCAAACCCTGAAAACAAAGTAAGGTTAGGAGAAATAAGGAATAAAACTATAAAATACTCGGACACTGTGTCAAGATTTATTCAATCCGTCATACACAGAGGTCGCGAGCGGTCGCTTAGCCTAAGGAATTATATTAGAGGTCTATTTGTCATCATCCTTGAAGACCATGGTGCTGTGGCACTTGCCGCAGTAGTGACGGTCCTCCATGACGGCCATGAAGACTCCAGCACCGCAGTTCTCGCCCGTGCACTCGCGGCGCAGACGGTGGATCTTGCCGTTCTCGTCGACCTGAGGACAAGAAGACGAGGATTACTGCGGCTGAATGATAGACTTGGTCAGTAGGCCTGGCTATAATTTAGCCTCTATTCTTGAAGTGTTAGGCGCAATCCACACAACAGACGCGAGGACAACATGTAGACATGTTCAATGAACAATATATATAAAAGCGTCGCTATCTAAAGGGAAAGGGGCAATCCAGCCCTTTTTGACACATCCCTAATATTGATTTCAATTAATTAATATTGATAAGTTTGATTTCAACCAAAATTTTAAACTTTAGCTTGCTACTAGAAACTTTTAACCATTTTTACTAAATTATTATTATATTAAAAATGTTTTTAAGTAAGTACATAAAAGGGGTACCCCGTCGCGCGTCGGCCTGCACCTAACTTCCCCAAACTTAAAGATGATAATTCCAGAGTGATTACTAGGACTTTAAGGACAGTTTCTACTTAGACAGAAATGTGTTCTTGTCATCAAATTCTAAAATCGCATACTCAATTTCACACATTTGCGCCATATTATTTCATCGCCTGCAATTTGCTAAATGATGCGTCATTGAAATTAATGGAACTAACAATTCACAAGAAATACAAACTTTGTGCAACATCACAATAAACCCTTGTCGGATTATCTAGACATCTGCAATTCTGCATGAGTCACTTTAAAGCCTTTTTCAACTCGTATAATAAATACTGAGTCACGGAAAACGGGTCCTGACTCGCAATTTTGTTCACATACAAATGCTAATGTTCTTTATGTTTAAACTTGTATGGACTTGTTGGGATAAATCAGGAACGTAGTATCCTGTTTGATTTTGAAAGATTTTTCCTGTTTCTGAATGGAACATCTGGCTTGGATTCTTTTGGAGTAAATTCTACTATAATAGAGCTTGTACGAACTTGTCTGATACAGGAATGGCCCAGTTAGTTAAATATTTATCCTGTTACCTCAACTAAACGAAAAACATGTTTAATGGCTTTTTTATATTTTAATTTGTATGACCTTCCTTGAGCCCTTCATCATCATCATATCAACCACAGGACATCCCCCTCTAGGTGGTGACCTATAGTCAAATATATTTTATGCTACTAGATCTATATTTTAATCAAATATTTTAATGATGATGATGTTCATTTTAGCAGATTTTACTTAATTCCATCCTTGTGAATCCAATCAGAGATTGTCTGGAAGAGATAGCTTTCAGCTATATGACCGCAACTAATATTTTTGTGTGTCAACTTCATCATATCAAATCAACCAATAAGCCTCTAAATCAGCTTGAGTTACTTGAGGTAAAAATTGATGTTTCAAAGTGATTCTTATGATTTTAATGAATAAATGTTGATTGTTTAGACACCTAAAATATTTTTAACAAAAATTTAAGCAATTTTAGCAAACAGAAAATCTAAAAATATTTGGAAATTGAACTCGAAAATAAAAAGTGGGTAGTCGAAAGGATTTAGGAAATACGTTGACACTTACCTTGTAGTACCTAAGTACAGCTAGCTTGACCTTCTTCTTCTTGTGCTTGATCTTCTTGGGGGTGGAGTAATTCTTCTTCTTGCGTTTCTTGGCTCCTCCCCTAAGGCGGAGCACGAGGTGCAAGGTGGATTCCTTCTGGATATTGTAGTCTGAGAGGGTGCGGCCATCTTCCAGCTGCTTGCCAGCGAAGATCAATCTGAAGATTTCGATAATCAAGTTTGAGAACAAGTCAAGACAATAAAAAAAAACACTCTTTATCTAAAATCTGCTCTTTAGTCTTAATCAGATATCGGTAATAGGATGTCCACTGCTGAAAACAAGGCTTCCATCATAAATTACATTTTTTATTTTAGAAAACTAGTTAGTTCCTCACTGGTCCAATTCCAGTATGTGCCATCTTTTTAGACATTCATAAGACATTTTTTAGACATTTTTAGTGCCTATTCAAAAGGCTAAAAAAAACTAAATACCTACAATAATTCAAATCAAACTGAATGTAAATGGAATTTCAATAATGTAAAAAACATCCTACTTCTGATGTATTATGTACTTCATCATCAGACCCAGAACCAGGTCATCAGTTTGCAATGAGACAGGAGATGTGAACAAGTAGTATATCATCACCTAAATCCAACCTATGTGGTTTGGTTGGAATGTCACAAAACAGGGAATTCTTGGTTTGAGCAGGCATGTCAGCTTCGTGACAGTTCTGAGGACACCTTTGCAATCTTAAACTGAACTAGCTGGATACTTGCTGTTAGATTTGGATGGGCTGAACAAATTATAACTGAGGCAGGAATTGAACCCACATCCCACTTCTGATTCATACAGGTTAGGTTTTATGAAAACAACTTTTTTGTAATAATTACCTCTGCTGGTCCGGGGGGATTCCCTCCTTATCCTGGATCTTGGCTTTCACATTCTCGATGGTATCAGAGGCCTCAACCTCAAGAGTGATGGTTTTACCCGTGAGGGTCTTGACGAAAATCTGCATATTGATGACCTAGACAACAGAATTGAAGAGTTGTTATCTACATAGTTAGGTATTAACAATAACATCTTTATTATAATTATAATGTTTTCTGTACAATTAGAGGTACCTTATACTGGTAATGTATAGCTTGATGTGTAGCCATGGGCAACCTAACCTACCTACTTGTGTCATGTTTATTAATTTTAAATGTTACCTTAGTAACAGCTACATTTAGGAAGCAGAAATTTTATAGTAAAAATCTAGATAGGTAATAACTACCTACCTACTCTTAATCAAAAGTCAAAATCACAGGAGTTTTAGATAAAAACCTAAATAAAATAAACAGGTATTAAACAATAAAAGAGACATAAAAGCTTCACAGTTTATTAGTCAAAAGAAATTTATAATCAGACCAAAAGTACAGCATTGATACACCCATCATTCTCTGGATTATTCGTGACCTGGGCATATTTACCCCACACGACTTTACCAGCCTGCGTCACCAGACCCAGCTCTGAGATGTTAACTTCTAAAACAGTACCCTTAGTGATAACCCCCAGGCTTGTATACATTTGAGAACTAGGGTTCTTTTTAACCCCGATAATGGGCAAGCAGAATGTGGCTTTCAATTCTGGGTGTGTAACATGTGCCTTCTTGAAACGCAATGCCATAGGCCTGATGAACCTCTCAAACTTAGGCGGTTTACGTGTGAAGTTCTCCCCAACGTATGTGACTTTAGTGACCATTCGCTTCCAAGCTTTTCTTTTAGTTTTACCCGACTTCAGTACTTTGAAGACCTCTGCATCAGCCTGTGCTCTGACTTTAGGTATTGGAACATCCCATTTGCCTGCCTTTTCCTTACGTTTCTGTTTGATCATGTTGGATAGTACTTTAGCCCGGGACTGCACATCTCTGTCGAGCAGGTACACGGGCAATGCACCCTCAGCGACTTTCTCTGTATTTTGTTTGACATTTCTTTCCTCGTGCGCTTTGATTTTCTTTTTCATCTGAATCTTCTCATTGCGACGCTCCTTGTTATAGATCTTGGCTTTGATGCCGCGTAGCTTGCGGGCCTTTTCGGCGCGCTTGTGAGGCTCACGCGCTTCGCGTTTGCGCTTTCTCTCTTCATAATCGAGCCTCCTACCGTAGAGCTTACGATGGCGCTCAATGTATTCGTTTTGCGGCATTTTGGTTGCTTATTCGGCAACTACAACAAAAGTTTTACCTTATCAATTTGCTTATGTTTGACACATAACCTCTCTAGGAACGTGTGCGGGTACCCCGTGTAAATCTCTAAACCATCGCTTAATTGACGATTTAATATTTACGGGTTTACAATTGTAGTTCAGTCTTGCTCCTACAATGTTTTCTTCAAAATTATTCACTTCACAGTCCAAATATAATCCGTCATACACGTGCTATTGTTCGGCACTAATTCAAAACTCCCCGGTCGACTAAATTCTTTTAATTAATGAACAGAACGTGTAGAATACGAACCGAAACAAGTAATTTACAACAATATAATACTAAACAGTAAAATTACATATATTTCCACTAAATTTGACGAACTCACCTTACGTCGTCACCATGCCACTTTGCAAAAAGAAAGAATAAAACGTACCGGAGCTGCCACTATAAAATATTAATTTAATGTAATGGCATGACTAACCTGGCAGTCATCCAACAAGATGGATAGACGGACAACAGAAGCTTGATGAAATAATTAAATATAAATTAATTTATTCATCGTTTCATGCTCATTTAATAGCGCTCTTATGATGGTTTAGGCAAACGATTGCTATTTTAGAATCATTTTGTTGGGATTAATTTTTATCACTGCCATTTCACATGTGAAAAATAACGGGCAATGATTTTTCATTATGATGCCGTAATGTCACACTTGCTATTGTTGCCAGTGCTATTTCACATGTGAAAAATCATGGGCAACGAAAACGCCCGATGAATTCCGAAGAAATACGAACGACTGTGATTTGTAGCAGACCCGAATGACTGCGACTGATATTTTATGAAAACCGAATGTGATATCATTGGAATAATTTTTAGCACGTAATCGAAGGAAAATAGCAGGTATGACAATGTTTTGAATCATACGATTTTCCATTCACATGCTACTTGTGAAACGTTCCATTCCTACACTGAATGAGCATTCGCGCGGCCTTTCACACCGCGTGCGCCATTCGCTATTATTTCCTTTGATCCTTTGACTTCCTTAGATGTACCTACAACGACTGGGGCACGACCGAAAGCAAGTGGACCCCTCGCAATCCTTCGCTCGCTCGCTCTCGCTGGATTGTCCACACTGATTTCATTGCTTTCGCTCGTCATCGTTCGCTTGCTGTCATTAGCTTGGTCTGTACCCGGGATTAGGTACACTTCATTGTTTATTGTTTATCTAAAATAGGGACGCCAATAGCTTATGTAGGTAATACATTATTGGTTTGGTTTTGTTACGTATAAATAAAGTTATTAGCCATTTATGACATTTTTGAAAAGTGCCAAGCACAAGTAAAGCAGTACTTCAGTCGTTCATGAATATCTTGCATTTGTAATGAGGGGTATTTCGTGGTGGTCTTTATACAGTGTGGCCCTGGATAAAGTGCAACCCTGAAAGGGGGTGAAACTAGATCAAAAATTATCGACAAAAAAATAGAAAAACAAATTAAAAAAAAATTAAAAATTAAAAAGTTGACCACTGACCCAGTGGTCAACTTTAAATGCTCCTAGCCAGCACATTTTTTATGTTAGAACGTAGGTTTTTATTTTATTTAAAAGCTATTATGATAGACAATAATAAAAAGTCATAAAAATTTCTAGTATTATAGGCTTAATTTTAAGATTTTTGGAGTTTATTGGAAATTAATAAGCATTTAAAGTTGACCACTGACCGTCAGTGGTCAACTTTAAATGCTCCTAGCCAGCACATTTTTTATGTTAGAACGTAGGTTTTTATTTTATTTAAAAGCTATTATGATAGACAATAATAAAAAGTCATAAAAATTTCTAGTATTATAGGCTTAATTTTAAGATTTTTGGAGTTTATTGGAAAAAAACAGCCTAAAAAATTTAATTTTAATACAAAAATTAAACTTTAAGTCACGATAGCCACTTGTTTGTCAGTTATTTGTTATTTTATCGTCATCGTCACATATCTGACATGATTATGGTTTTTATTTTAACAAAATAGACCTACTACTTTGGAAGAAATAATTTTTTTATTAAATAGAGTCATTAGTGAGCAATAAAAATTTTAATACATCAATAAAGTATATACGATTTTTTTTTTTATTTTTTTTTCTATTTTTTTGTCGATAATTTTTGATCTAGTTTCACCCCCTTTCGGGGTTGCACTTTATCCAGGGCCACACTGTATAACTGCTAACAGGATGGCATTGCTCTGTCATACGCTGATAATCAAAGGAAAGTGAATTTTCCATGTCAATTGCCGTGTTATCATTATTTTCCAAGAAACATGAAAGAAAAAGCATTGGTAGGTACATATTATTTGTGTTTGTATAACTGACGAAGTGAGATTATTTTAGACAAATTTTGATATTGCGTATTTGAAATTTTGCCATATAAACTAGGTATATGTTTTGACGGTGTAACTCCAGACAGCACCATCTAATAAGCTAGTTGGAAATGGTTTTTTTTAATCGAAAATTATAAGCCCCTTTTGATGAAATAATTCATTCTGTTTCACCTGTATTATAGTTTTGTAAATAATTTTTTATTCTTTTTGTTATCAAAGGCATTTAGCCCCCAGAAAAAAAAAACAATTTTGGTAATTTACTCTGACTACAAGTGTTTAAAAATGTCTCGTGGCTGTCACTGTCACGGTCCATTATTTTATTCTATATATTATTTTTATAATGTTTGATCCATCCTGCATGATGGATCCTAGCAGCTTCCAGCACGGTGGTAGGGAACGTTTCTTTTTAATTTAAAGAATGGCAACATTTTTTCCACGCTGGAATGTGAATATTGTTTTCAATGTTGCAATAAATTCAATACGTAGTGTGATTGGTTAAATCATTATCTCAATGTCACCAATGCTTCCGTGCTATTGGATTACACTTCAACACCAAGCTACATAATTGGTGGAATGTTAAAGTTGGCATAATGTGTTCTAAGAATCAATCCATGTCGTCATTTTGAAATTTTCCTCAAGCGTCGAAACGAGTTTTGACGAGTCGTTCAAAGCAAAGGCTATAAAACAAACACATCCAGAATCAAATTTGGCCATTGCCAATTCAATTCTTGGTTAGAGCTTCGATTATGAACATTTCGGCATCCTTCTCTACAGGTGAGCTAGTCTAGTGTGCATTTGGAAAGATAGTGATCATTGTGTTGTGAAAAGTGCAGCTGGTGTTATCAATTTATGAATTGAGGACCTACTACAACATACTATCGTATAGTGTACACATACCTACGCGTAACACGTAATATAAAATAAAATAGTAATCTTTGAGTGTGTTGTTGTAGACCGGTTTCGTTCGAAGGTTGAACGTAAGCAACGTTTGTGAGCAGTAGTGTTCACTATCTTTACTTCTACTTCACTTAAGTGTTAATTATACAATCACTATTCACAATTGCAGTGTTTTTTGTTGTGTAAATTCAGTTCTTTGATTACTAAACACCGAAACGATGTCAATATTTCCTTCTACAAGGAAACCTAAAACTGTATTCTCTAAAGAATTAAATTCAGATTGTGTATATATTGCACCGGAACTTTCATCTGTATTTCACGGTACCTATCATTGTTAATTGATTACCATTCAGTTTAAAAATACATAATTGCTGAACTAAATAATTTTATTTGTTTGTTTATAGATGAGCATCAATACTGCTGATATGAATTTACACCTTCAGATGTTTACCTTGTGTTATTGTTATTATTTGAAAGACATTTATCAGAAAATTAGTAAATAATACTAAACAAATAATGAGACACATATTTGACCATGATAGTGCACTGTTTACAGAACATTCATGGAGCCGTCGCTGTTCAACAGAAACAATACTAAGCATACAAGGAGTTGAAACTGGTAAGTAGAATTACTATTAGCCTATTTTCTCCCTTTCCCAACCAGTTCATCTGTACAAAATGGTAAAGTATTCATATCAATTTAAAAGAAATAAAATTTTTGGGTGTATATTTTTTTTAATCCTTAAAATGCACCTATAACAAATGCAATGTTGGAAAAATGCAGAAAGTCAAAAGTCTTATAATATTAAAAGTATATAAATATTGAAACTCCCGAATCTAAAGTGTTTAAATATTAAAATTCTTGATTTATTTATTCTTCTCAAATATGGAACTCAAGTCAAAATACATACAGGGTGGAAAATTGAGATGGGATATCAATTTATATTACCAGCTGCAAAAGTCTCAAAGCCATAGGTTTCAATTAGCCTATAAAATATCATCAGGGTTGGTAAGGTCAGCAAAATGTCATAACTTTGTAAACAATTCGAGTTCTTATGATTTAAATAAATCTGTATCTAGGCAAAAAAGCAACATAATGTTTTCATTGTATTTGAACCTTGACTAATGTTGTGTAAAAAACAAATTTCCTGTAAAAATACATTGAAAAAAAAACAGTATTTCAAATTGTTGATCTAAAAAACTTATAAAATTTATGTTGCTGACTGCACTATGAAAACTTTCATGATATAGTACAAACTAATAGGACATTACTATAAAAGTGAACATTAAGAGACTCAACATGATGTAGACACATCAGCAATAATGCTTCTCAAAAAAATATACCTACTTCAGTCATTGTTTTAGTTAGATCCTTCTGTTTATATTGTTGTGCTTGACAGGGTCCAAAATGATCATATATGTTCCTAACTAATTACTACCTATCATTACATGGTGCAATGCAACGATAAACTAGAGTTGGTCAGCTTATACAAATTGATACAATTGATTTCTGAAGATTTTATATCCTTAATAACAGAAAGAATATACAATTATTTACAATAAGATACAGAAGAAACAGTAGAATCATCTAAAGACTTTTGGAAATGATCTATAGATAGCTCAACTGCTCCAGATCACTATCAGGCGGAAGTGTCCCCAAGACACTGGCTGCATTGCCCCGCTGAACTGCAATGCTTATGCGTTGATTCAGATAAGCGCCAGCTCTCGGGTCACTCTTGATTTCTTGTTGGCAATGTTGTAATGTGCATGAATATGTTCTGATGTGGAAACGTGGTATTGGTTCATGTGTTGATTTTGTCTTGCTTTTTATTTGCATGTTTGCTGTTTTATTATTTTTTATATTATGTTTCATTTAAGTATTTATACAAACTACAATAAAATTACCAATAATATTTCCTAAATATTATATCCTTCGTAAGCAGTACAGAATGAAGTGGTGCTAAAATAATTAAGTACCTTGAAGTACTTTTTTTTATGAATATGGGGCATTTTAGTAAAATCTTTGATTACAGAAGTGATTCTTTCAAAAGTTAACAGCATGGCATTGAGCCATTATCTAGTGTTATAAAAAATATATTAAGAGTTAAGTCTTTTATTAACAGTATGGGCACGGGCACTAATATCTGCCCTGTCAATTTTACACTGCATGTATAATAAGCGCAATATATTTGAATAATGTAATTTTTTTTTATGTCGTTTCTACCTATCTATTTATAGACCGGGAGATGGTGACACAAAATGTCAGGTCATTTGTATCAATATTGCGACCATTCATGGGTCTAATTACGTAATGCCAAAAAGGAAAATGATGGTCATAGGGCTGGTACCGGCGGCACAATCGCGTGGGCGTTAATCGAACGTGTCGGATAAATTACGAGTGTCGAACGATTTGTTCCACAAAACTTCTTGTATTTTCCGATAGTCGATAAAAAAAGAAGTAGGTGGTAGCGTAATGCCATACTTCTCCGGTGTGACTTACAGCCCGCCATACCGACGAGAACACATTGATTTTTAAAAAACAATACTATTTGTACCAGGCTAATATTTGCACAGCTAATCATCGTCGAGTAGCCATTCACGAAAATCACTGCATTTGCATTTGGATTTTTGGAAAGTATTTGATAAAATGTGACCGTTATTATATTTGCAATACTTTTAGTACAGTAGTGCTTACAGGAAAAATTTGTGCCATACTGGTACAAATGACCTGACATTTTGTGTCACCATCTCCTGGTGTATTAGTACCTACATCCTACTCTGCCTAGATAGATTAACAATGCATACGCACTCAACTATCTACCTATTATGCCTTTTCTATAATTCAGAGCATAGTTACCATACTTATAAACTATTATTTTTGTCGTATATTAACAATTAGCTGACACACCCCGGATTTGCACATATTTTTATTAAAATAAAATATAGCCTAAAGTACTAATATAGCTTTCTTTCATTGAAAAAAATTTCATATTCAATTCAGTAGTTTTTTAGATTACCCCCAAAAACATACCAACTGCAAACTCTCTACAATTTATATTAGTAAATAATATCAAACTGTTCGTAGATGTAAATAAAAGTTTATGTCATACATTAAAGACCTATTTATTGACATAATCTTAACATGACATCTTGTATCTCGTCGTCTGACAAGCATATCAATTCCTATTTGTCATAATGATTTGCATACCACGTTTCACAGTGTCATTCAACTGACTCTGAATGTGCATTGGTCAAGACTTGTTCTGACTTGTCTTGAGTATTTTGAAAAGAACCTACTTACCTACCCACTTGTGTACAGATAACATTTTGTTGTTATCAAGTGTACTTAATACAAAGATTATTCCAAAGTGATTTATTGAAGTATCTACTTAAATAATTATTATAAAAAAACTGGTCAAGTCAACTGGAGTTTGATTCTAGAGTCGCGCTTAACACGATAGTTTTCAATTATAAAGTATATTTGAAAGCCTACTTATTGAAATTAAAAAATATACAGGATGTTCCAATTGCTTTAAATATAGGTAGTGATAAATTAGTGCCACAAGCAAATGAGCAGATCTATTTTATGTTTCTATATTACATGCTTAGCTTACTAATGCACTAAAGGTATATATTTATGCCAGCTTCTGTTTACATTATACATTTTTATAGTAGTATTTTTTAATCACCCAACATTTTGTAAGTGCCTAGTTCATGGAATCAAAGCAGAAAAAGATAATTGGGGTGTTCCCCCTGGACTCTCAAAAGATTATTTACAGGAAGATTCATCAAACAGAGCCTAGTAAATTATACAGGCTGTCCCAAAAAGTAGTGTCTAGCTGAAGCCTATAAGATGACCACCTTTAACACCCCTGTGTATGTTGCTTATACGATTTTTTTTTGTTTAGAAGTCATAGATATTTATTTATGTCATATTTAAACAGTTTCTGAGAAAAAATATTTCGTTAAAACCCAAGATAAAAAAAAAATCTGAACAAATATAATTATTTATCGATGTTAATTCATCATCTTAAAAAATAATGAACTAAATAGGTCAGTCACTAAGCGCATTATGGTATGGCACAGAAAATAATGTGCTAACGAAAAGCTGGTATTCTGTGATGCTGTTGATTTTTTTACACAACCATTATTGCACAGAGAAAGACAATAACAATGTAGTACACCCTATACAGGTTGGTTTTTTAAGAAGGGCGGTGATGGCCAAGTCTGAAACCACGATAGTTATAAAAAAGTTGTGAAAGGAGCCATGCCCTCGATTTATAAGAAAACAATAACTGCATATTTAGTTTTTTTGAAATCTTTTACTTTTGACGGAAATCGACCCGAGTGATTTTTCAAATAAAAAGACAACCTGTATTATTGAACCAATGGATTCTGTTGCTGATAAGGATCAAACTTTGCACAGAAATATTACTAAAAATGAAAGGAAATAGCAATTTTTCACTATTTTATTATTTTTACACAGAAGAAAACTCGCCTCATATTCAAACTTTTGTGTGAAACTCATTTGTCTTATTAGCAGGATACTGCGGTGATATTTAAAAATAAAAAAAAAGAATTCATGGGGATTTCTTTTCTTGGGCTACGTCAAGAACGAAATTTACAATGCTCGTTACGAAACGGTTGAGAGCTTACAAAGCTCATTGCTTGATATTTGCTCGAGGATAAATCCTGTCATGGTATCAAACGCAGTAAAGTCTTTAGAGATACGTATACACTTATGCATTAGAATCAATGGAAACCATTTTGAGCAACTTATTAGTTAGGTAAAATAAGAGTCTTTAAGGGTAGTAGAGTTTCATGTGAAAGGGCTCGCTCGGGGAAGTGCTACCACCATACCTATTTCTAACGCCAAGCAGCATTGCAGTGTTTCGGTTTGAAGGGAATGGTTGCCGGTGAAATTACAGGCACATGAGGCTTTACACCTATATGCCTTAAGTTGATGGACGCAGGGAAGTGCATCGTAGGGCACATTTCTAAGGAGAGTGACCTACGAGGCAACCTTTGTTATAGGCGATGGCTACCACTAAACATCAGGTGGGCCATAGGCTTGTTCCATCTCCAGAGATTAAAACAATAAAACATAAATTAGAGATAATAAAAGTAATTTGTAAAAAAATTGCTATTTCCTTTCATTTTTTGTAATACATTTCTTTGCAAATATTGATCCCTATCAGCAACAGAATCTATTGGTACTATTATAATACAGGTCGTCTTTTTTTTTAAATCATTCGGGTCGATTTCCGTCAAATGTAAAAGATTAGGGCATGACTCCTTTCACGACTTTTTTTCTAACTCTAGTGGTTTTGGACTTGGCCATCACCGCCCTTCTCAAAAAACCATCCTGTATAATTTCACAGCTGAAGCTGAAGTGGCAGTGGGCCGGTCATATCTGCCGCAGAACCGATAACCGTTGGGGTAAACGTGTTCTGGAGTGGAGACCACGTCTAGGCAAGCGAAGTGTAGGACGCCCACCGGCTAGATGGAGTGACGATTTGCGCGCTGTGGCTGGCAAGGATTGGATGAGAAGAGCTGAGGATCGGGCTCAATGGCGCACCCTGGGAGAGACCTACGTCCAGCAGTGGACTGCTATAGGTTGATGATGATGATGATAATTTCACAGTGGGAAAGTTTAAGAAATAAAAGTAGGGTAGGGTAGCTAGTTACTATGTTTCCATAATCACTCTGTCACGTTTGTTAATGTTCAATGAATCGTCATGAATATAAGCGTTTAATGACGTCACGACTTCTGTAGGTGAAACTGGAATGAACCGGTTCTAACATGTCAGTTTATACTTAGTTCACATTATTACTCATATTTTGTGTTTAAAATAGGTTATCGGGCGAATGCGTGGGGTTGCTTAACCACAAGCTTCTGCACACAGCACTAAAACTTAGTGCTTATGTGCAATGGACGTGTTTATGTGCAGAGACTTTATTTGATTACTATATAAGACTCATCATTGTGAAAGAATCTTCATTTGTACTTCTCTCTCACAAGCATATGTATGTTTTAATAACTAAGGTACATACAAGTTTGGTGCAACTTATTATTAATCTATTGTCAATAAAAAATATATAGCAGGAACAAGATTTCCATAATTACACAGTACAGTGTATTTTAAATAAACAACCAAACCAATCATAGCAATGGGAACCAGTTAACTGATAGAATACTGCATACACATTTTTTGTAAATTTGTCTGTAATAACATCACTTTTCTATTGTAACGGAAAATCCGGACCTGGAACAAATATCTGTAGATCATGCAAACATTTGTTCCGCGGCGGATCTAAAAATAAATACTAATGTTTCCTTGATGGTATTGTCAGATGACACGGTGCCCTGATGGTCTGCCGGCGGTCACTGCCTAGTCAAAGGTGGCCCCAAGGACATGAAGACATATCCCATGCACATCACTAGACTAATTACCTCATACTTAATACTAGTTTAGTGTTATTGAAGCTAGCAACCCTAAAGCTTGAGCCTGGCTCAATTATATATAGGGCTGATAGATAATCTTTCCATTGGACCAAATGACAGATGGTTCTGCTTTCGTTTTCTAAATAAAAATACATCTATTTACTAAAGTTTCACAAAAAGTATAAGTGTAGATTTAAGTTGCTAATAACTGAATTCTTAATAGTCGAGATAATGGACAGTTTTATTATTGAAAACTGTAATCTACACTAGAATCTCGTTCATCACGCATGCTTGTCTGGAATACAAGCCTAAAAACTTTTTTTATCTGTTTTAATCAGACTGAATTGAAATAAGGAACTGATGTCATTCTTGTCTTATTTTAATTTAAGGAGTTCTACAAAATCGACGAATAATAGTGAGAGTCATAAAGGGATCATGCTTTAGTTTTATGAGAAATTAAAATATATCACCTTCTCATTTAAATAGGATGCTAGCTTCAAGTATAGCTTTATTAGATGTAAAGTGTAATACTAAGCGAAATAGAGTAGTACCGATTTAAATAAAATAGTTGTCACACAAAGTAATTTGAGTATGACAAGGTTTAGGTTTAAGTCCTGTGACCTGTTAAAATCCTGGTGTGGTGAAAGGGTCCAATGCGTCTAGCGGAGACACCTATTACGCACAACTATTCGGCGCAACTCTATGTTGAACCTGTTTGGGGTTGTGATTTGGTGTTTATTAACTTTATACTTCAGCCAAAATATCAAATAAGGGAAATTTATGCTGAAAATGGGCGGTTTGTTAACAAAAATTTCACATGGAATTTGGCTGATAAATAAATTAAAAGTATTGAATCTCATGATCATACTTAACTGGATGAAATGGAACACCATGTGTTAATTTGGAATTCCTAACTATTTGCATCGCTTTTCCGTTTGTTGCCCATTACCCTATAATTTAGCTTTCTCTCAACGCAACATGCCTCATTGCAGCCCTAATCAACGGTTTGATATTTTCGCATAATATTAATATTGCATTGTTTTATTGACTGTGATAAATTGTTCAAAAATTAGTATTGAAAGATTTGATATCTTTTAAATATTGAGTGTTATCTGAACAGCTTATCACAGATTATGCATGACTTTGTGTACTTACTTGTATAAAAGTGTTTGTATGATGATAAAAAAAAGAATTATAAAAATGTCGATAAAACAGCAAATATGGCAAAAAAGACTAAAAAGCAAGTCAAAACACTCAAAAAAATGAGACATTACAAAGAACTGAAAATAAGACAAGAGTATAAAAAATACAAAAAAAAGGACTGAAGTGGAAAAAATAATACATTGACGAAATACAAAAAAAAAGTTATTTATTAGCTGTTTCATCTTCACGTGCATCGCATCTTGATTTCTTCGTGGTTCTTTTTGGTGGCCCTGCTGTCAGTGAGCAGCTTGGCACCATGGTGGATGTAGTCTGCATCACATCGCATCAGGGGTTACCCAGGGTAGCGCACTCGGACCGTTGTTGTTACTTGTCGTGTGTTGTAGATATTGCGCGGGATACGAGCGACACCGAGGCCGTCGACTCAGACGTAGAGTATGAGCCCGTGACGGAGTCCGAGGAGGACGGACCGATCGATGGAGACTCCACGGAGTGTAACGATGTGAGTATCCTGTCTGTGACACGTTCCATCGTGTTGTCGCATAATGGGACAACTGATACTATTCTGTCCCTGTAGTCCCATGGGACAAGTGACACTAATATTTTTGTTCCAAAAGTACCAGTATCGCATCGCACTCAGTCACTTTAAATATCCATACTTAATATTAAAAATACTAAAGTAACTCTGTTTCTCTGTTCGATACTCGGATCATCAAAAAGTGTTGTATTACGACGAAATACGTCAAATTATTTTTTATTATGCAAAATAAGCGGGGCGTGAACAATAAGGCATTAACCTTATTAGGGAAGGCTCGCCGCAAAAAAGTTACAAACCCAGTATTGAATCTCAACTGTGCAGTATACACCTATTTCAACCTAAACCTATTTACACTGGTGTGAGTGTACGAGCAAGAGGTGAACTGCCCAACTAATATAGTCTTAAACTAATGTATAATAATAATATTAATGTATAATATAATGTATACCCAAATGTGTAGTATCTATAGTATTTGTATTGTATTTGTATTTGTCTTATTAATTAACATAAGTTACCTAGACATAGCATCGCCTTAGGGCTTAAAAAAAAAACCTGTAATGATGTTGTTTCTAAAATAAATAAATAAATAATTTGCATCTATATGTGAGACAACACACCAAAAGAGGAGCGGGGCGAGGCGGTTTCTAACCGCATTTATATATTCCGTCTCGAATCGCAGTCGGTATGCGCAACTCCTAAGTCCGGCCAAAACTGATATATTTTGTATAATTCCAGAGCGACCTTATTAAAACAAAAGTAATTGAGGTATCCGCAATACGCGATATGGACTTCGTGTTCGCGGACTCGGAGCGCACGGACTCGCAGGGCTCCGACAGCGAGATGGACTACCACGACTACTGGCATTGCGCCCAATGCCGCGCCGAGAACAACAACCCGCTCTATAGATACTGTGAAAAGTGCTTCACGGTAACTATTCCTCTTACAACTCCATTTTCTTAGTGATCGAGGTATCCGCAATCAGTGCTTCGCGGTAACTATCCCCAACAGTAAGACAAACACGAGCGTTACTGTATGTAAGACGCAAGGTTTATTACTGAACTAAGTACATGGCCCCACTGTATACAGTAGGTCTGAAAAGGCTACATGATAAAATCAAAAACTTTTTATTCAAATCACAAGGATCACTTTGAAACGTACATTTTAATAGATTGAACCAGATTCGTAAAAAAAATCGGATAATATATTATGTAAAAAAGAGATATATTAATACTGTATAGTATAGACTCGCACCATCCTAAACCACGGGTCTCTTCTCATTCCAGGTCCGCAAAAACTTCTTCCCCCCGAGGCCGAAACGCAAGACCAAGCGGCTTAAAAGCATAGGCCCCAGCATCTCAGGACCCCAGCCTCTTTCCCAATACTCCAGCATATCTTCCCAACCCCTCTCACAGGACTCGGGCGTCTACTCCCCCTCCAGCCAGGACCTGCTGTCCCAGGAGCAGGACCTTCAGCACCCTTCAGGAGCCTCGAGTAAGATACAAAATGTTATAAACGGTAAAAAACGCAGGTCATCATCAGCTGATAGGGTTACAAAACGCGCCAAATACTCCGAATCGAGCGGAACCGATACGGATGATGAAATCGTCAGCCCCTTAGCGAAAACAATCAGCGACCCGGCGATAACTATAGAGGAATCCGTTATAACTAAAAAGGTTTTATCGAATAGTTTAAAAGAGATTGACCGAGTGAATGCTAAGGAGCTTTGTGTGGTTTGTGTAACTGAGCCAAAGTCAGGTGTGTTTGTTCATGGCCGGATAGCGCATATTTGCTGCTGCTATAAGTGCGCGAAAAAAGTATGGGCCAAAGCAAAGAGGTGTCCGGTATGCAACTGTAAGGTCAGCAATGTTCTGAGGGCTGTGATTATGTAGTAAATAAGCTGGGAGTGCTCGCTTATGTAGATAGCGTCGCTAGCTGGTAACCCCACTGTTTCAACAATTCAATCAAAACTTGTAGAAGGTCGATTTCCAAAAAGTTTGGTTAACAAATATAGATTTTATCTTAATACTCGACGTGTAATAAACCTCCTTTTAAAACCAATTCATAAATGTTCAAGCCTAGACGGGACTTGAACCCGCAACCTTTCTCTTGATACGAGGATGCACTATCTAATTGTGCTACCGGGCTCTACTACGTCAGGGTCGAAATTAGTGAGATGATTGAGATTACGGCTAAAGCGCCGTTTCAAATAAAAAATAAAAATACTATTTGAAATAAGCTGTCGCGTTGCTTATTTTAAATAGTATTTTTATTTTTTTCTCTTGTCAATGTACTAAACTGCAACGTTTGGCATTGACCAGCTCAAAAACTGCATAAGTTTTCCTATAGATGGAGCTAACGGCGCTTTACTCGTATTCTGAATCATCTCACTAATTTCGACCGTGACGTGACAGAGCCCGGTGGCACAATTGGATAGTGATCGTTATAAAATCTTGGAATTTTCCGTATGTGTTCGGATAACACTATAAAAATACTATTTGTAATAAATCTTTTTTGGAAATCATCCTTCTAGAAGTTTTTGTTTGAATGTTTAAACATGCAGGGGGTTACCAACCAGCGACGGTGTCTGTTCTACATAGCCAGTTGCTTTAAACTGATGTTTGTATGGAGCAGTGTGTGCAAGGTAAGTGTGCTTGTGTCCAAATCCCATTTTTCACTTACCCTTAAAATGCGACGTTTCTTTTTGTCCAATATTTTGATTCGCCGATTTCTAATCAGACATACAGGATGAATTTGCAAATCGGCGACTAATTTTGTGGAACCGCAATCTAAAAGAATCAAAATTTATTTACTCATTAAAATCACAAGAATCACTTTGAAAAGTAAATTTTACTGCCTCTTCCTCCGCGACCAAGTCAGGAATTAAAGGCAAGAAACAAAGCTATTCTTTAGAATAATCCTTTTACATACACTAAAGAAAATAAATACCGTCTAAATTGTAACAGTTTTGGAGTAATTTCAAGCTCAAGATTTTTTTAATTTTATGACTCTAATGTGTTAATAATTTGTATTTTCAATCCAATTATAAAGCTAAAAATACCTAAAATACATTGTGGCGTCTCCAGACCGTGCAGTTTGTGATAAATAGTAGATTTTAATTTCAATACGGATTATTGTTTTGGAATAAGAGCATAGCTGTTCCTCTAAAAGTTTGTCGGCTATTTACAAATTCACCCTGTATGAAGTTTGGGTTATCTGAAAATTTCCCCAACGTTTTGTTGTTCAAACGTGAACAAGCTAAGTGCAATATTCCCGTCGGTAGAAATTATAAAGCGTGATATTAAAAAGCTTCAAAGAACAAATAGTGAATGCGCTGCGAACCCAAAACATTTTTGTACAAGGTGCATCTAAATGTAAAGATAATATGTCTTAAAACCCTAATAAAGGTTATCGTCAGAGCCTCAAACCAAATTTCGGGTTTACTTTACTTTTGCATATTATTTCGTCTGGAAAATTGTGAAAACTATTTTCCGAACTATTAACTGTTATTAAAGAAACGATTTGTAACTTTTGATAGTTGTTGAGACTTTATTGTATCTCGTGGTGGCGTTCGCAATGTAATGCCATGTAGGCCAAGTTGGACGCAATCTGTAAGATTATGCAAATGTTAGGCAGAGGAGATTTTTTTTTTTGTTCATATTGCCTTCTGCGAAACGTAATCTTTAATTTATTTAGATCGCTACTGCTTTTGAGTGATTTGTGATGAATGTAAGAATGTTTCTGATTTGTTTTCAGTTAACTGCGTTTAAAAATGCACCTTTTAAGAATACTAGTAATTAGTAAGTTCACCTGAACCGCGGCCGGGAAATAAGTTTTGTTTATTTATTTGTAAAGTATAGTTTAAATGTTCGGTTTGTGATAGTGATACAGTCTCGAGAATAGGCTCATTTAAAATAGGGTAGTCGTCGTTGGCATCAAAAAATTATAAAAATAAAGCAGAAACGGTAGATGTGATTAAAAAAATTTAATCGGCTGAGTAACTAAAATTATTGGCTATAATTTGAAATAATCACTTTACCCCTTTCTTACAAAGGCATTATTATGTGCGACGACATAAATGTAGTCGCACTCTTTGTGTCTTATCGGTAATTAAGTTTTTTTATGATTTAACAATTCAAAGTTACCTAAAAAAAATATGTTTTGTCAACTACCCTACTATGATAAAAAAATATCGAATAATTGTAAATAAAGCTGTGAAATTGACGTTTTCCACCGAACAGAGCTTGATAATATATATTTTAAACAAATTATATAATTAATTAGTTAGTTTTGAAAAACGCTACACGAATCGGTTAGTTTGGCTTATCAATGCCAAAACGCATTAGGTTTAGATATAGTTATATGGCGCGGCGAATTATATCGGATTAGCATATAAATTTATTAATAAGTATAGTTTAAACCAGATACAAGTTAAACCCTGCTTTTGATAAGTTACAGCAGGGTATGTATTCAAGGTAATATCCGTTAATCGCCGATTATTTCGTACTGTCTGATTTCTTTCGTGTTTTAGACCCATGGGGTTGGAATTATTAATAGCTCTAAAAATATGCGCCAAGATCTCCAAATGCTAATTAGTCATCGCGAAAAGAATGAAAAAAAAATGATTAAGTTATAGCACCATCTATTTCTTTTTAAAGTAAGGTTGTTTTTCTGATCAGTGTTTCATCATCGAGCTGATGAAAATCACATTTAGTTTAACGATAATTTCACCTTCAATTCTAGATTATAAAAGATTTTTTTAATATTACTACAAAAGAATTGTTTATTTAGTGATTGCTTATTGTGTAGTTATTAATACTTGGACTAATTATTACAAACCCACCATCTCCCTACCGCTAGAGGATCTATCTATGTTTCTTGTTTTATTAGAGATTTATATCGAAAAATATTGATTAACTATAATTATTAGTAGATAATGTCAATTAAGGCTCATAAAAGAATATAAGATCTCTGTGCATTGTATGCTCTTAGAATAATCTCATAAACTATTATACAAGGTGCTCTGGAATAAGTATGTTAAACTGACAAGCGGTCATTTTCTTCACATTCATGAACAATGTTTGTTCCACAAAGAAACAGCTATTTTAAGTGCAGAACCTAAAGTTATATTGTAAGTTAAGTCTATATGTAAACTGGCCAAGAAACTGCTGACTGGTTCATTTTATTTTATTGAATTTTGACTATTTTTGTAAACTGAATCACTTCTTTTCGGCTTAACACACATATTCCGAGGTAACCTGTACAATACTTGTCCCATGTAACTTGAACCCATTTGAAAAAGAATATAAAAAAGAGAATATAAGAAACGAAAAAGAATAATCGATGAGAAAGTTAAAAAAAGATAAGATGATTAACAATAAACTTTTTCTTTTCAGCATATTTGATTTTTCATTTTATATTATAATCCCATTTATTCTAAACATCTTACGGTTTTTATATATAAGGTTTGCCAGAAAGGACGACTTACGCCGAACCCTATTTCCTATTTATCTCTGCTTTTCCTTACCAGCGATACTGAACTGCGCAAACATAAAATATTTAGCAGGGTTCGGCCGTAAGACTCCACAGACTTGATTGGCCGATAGTTGAATCGGTTGCTCTATTACCGCGAATACATGTGAGTACCCGATTTAAAATCTGCTAAAACTAGAATAGAATAGAATAGAAACTGCTTTATTGTATACCACACTTAAATTATAAATCATATTTAAAACATTTCGACACCTTCCAAAGAGGATGATGGGAGATATCGACTGATAGGGATACTTGGAGGGACTTTGGGGAGAACTTTGTCCAACTTTTATGAACATTAACTTTAACATTACAACATCAGTCTTTTAAAATTATTCGTATAAAAACTGTAGCCATGTAACCCTTGCGTGTAAACTCACTGTGTAAACAGTTTGTATTCATTATTAGTTCTTTTTTTTTTTTAACGAGTTCAACTGCACTTTAGTAAACTACCTTCTTTTTTGTTGCAATTTCCAAATGACCGGATAATTAACACTTTAAAACATAACACATAACACTGGAAAATACACCCCACACCACACACACTAGGTACACTATACACACATAAACACACACACACACACTCCAAATGCGATCAAGCAAACATTGTAGCTCAAGGGGCACTTTTTTCATTAATTTATATGCTAAAAAATGTTAATACTCACTTTTTCTTGCAAACTATTTCTTGTTATTATTTTTTCATGTAAATATTTAATTTAAATATATATATATATGTAAGTAAGTATGTTAAAGTTAACAGGCGAGCTACTTTGCCGCGTGTATAAGTTTAGTATTACATAATGTAGATTCAATTTGGTTTAAGTCCAGCACTATGTTAATTAGTTTATAATATACGGTAATGTAACTGTGAATCTAAGTATTAATAAATAAAATAAAATAATAACAGTGGGACGAGATTAGATACAGAAAAAAATAAAACATTAACTAGATACTACGCGTTAGTACAATTGAAAGTACTGGGGCCCGATACTAGTGAACCATCATTGACATCAGAACGTTGGGCCCCGCTCGCTAGGGATCTGGTTTCCATATCAACTTATAGCTAAGAATTTATAGTTCCCGAAAATCATATTCCCTTAATTTGTAGTTCAACAGTTCAGAAGCTATGAGCATTTATCTAGGTCCGTACAGCCAGAAATCAGGCTGTACCGTCCGTCTGGATCCCAGCATCTGGACATTCCGAAATAAATGGGGTTGAATATGAAGTAACATGAGGCTACCGCCCGCCTATATCCCAGCATCTGGACACCTTGGAGAATCCGTCAATAGCTCAGTCTTTTGCAGTTGTTTAGTTACGAATTTGTAGTGGATTTTTTATGTAATGGCTTCTATTCAGAAATAAATGGGTTTTAGTCAAATAAATATATAAATATGACTGGAAATTTCACACAGCGCTATCTAGCCCCAAACTAAGCAGAGCTTGTACTATGGGAACCAGATAACTGATAGAATACATATATACTTTTTCTTTTGTAACTTATAATATATAGACAAACATCCAGACCCGGAACAAATATCTGTAGATCATACAAACATTGGTTCCGCGGCGGGAATCGAACCCGCTACCTCCTGCGTCTCAGCCGGCTATTTGCCCACTGTACCACGGAGGTCATCATATAATAGAAGTTTCACTTATATCTCCACCACGAAGAAATCTAGAAGAACCGCACAAAGCTCAAAATACTGCCGTAGTCGACGAAAAGTTAATTACAAAGTTTCACCAAAATCGGTTCAGTATTTTATGAGATAATTGGATCGGAAGAAAAACTAAAATTAGCGTCTTATTATCAGGTTACTAGCTGTTGCCCGCGACTTCGTATGCTGATGACGACGCTGATGATACCAAAATCTACGCTTTTATAAAAACTGAAGCAGATTCTCAGAAGCTGCAAAATGATATTAAGCGGCTATGTAGCTACTATCGCGATAATAGAATTGGAGTAAATGCATCAAAATGTTTCCAAATTTCCTTCACTCGTAAAATAAAAAAAGTAACATGAATTAGACCTTTGGAACGCAAAAATAATACACGAGATCTTGGAGTAATAGAATAGAAAAACGTTTATTTTGCATCACAAGTCTACAATGGCTTAGAAAAATGGGTATAAATTAATGAACTTTGTGAGCAAAAACGGTCACCACTCAGCATTGTGCTATAGTAGTATATTTATACTACTATAGCGCTGGTCTTCCGTGGTGCCATTTTTGTGTGTGCAGGGCAGCAACTGTGTTTACAATTACCTATCGATACACATTGCCAGTAGGTACATATAACCTTTCGGACTCGTTTAGGTACCTCCCTACTTACGAACTATTAAAACATACAAAACATGAAAATACACAATCATAAACAGTTAACAGACATAATTAAAATAGTTTTGAAAAATTAACAATTAAAAAATAAAAATATATAATACAGTAAACAGGCATAATAAAGAGAGATTTGAAAATTAAATAATTAGAATTATATTGCTAGAAACCAGGCCCAGAACAACCACCTACGTGTGAAAACTTTTGAAAACTCAACAAGTACTTTTTTAAAGATTTTTTGAAAGACCAAACAGTATTAGAGTTCCTTATAGGAGGAGGCAGATTGTTCCAACATTTCGTGGCAGCATATCTGAAGCTGCCACGAAATGCAGCTGTTCTGTGTCTGGGACAAAGTAAACGGACAGCAAGACGCTTAAGATGGCCGAAAAGTGAAGCTTTTCGTATAAATATAATGGTTTCTATTTCCAATAATGCCAAAGAGTAAAGTTGCAAAATGGAGAATTCGACGCGATGACATATTCATTAGTCCATTGGCATTTATGTACGGAGAAATGTGAGCTCGTCGCGGAATGGGAAAACAGAAACGCACACAAGCGTTCTGTAGGCGCTGAATAAGTTTTTTTGTACGACCTAGCAAACATTCTCCAAAAACGTTATCAGCGTAGCTAAGTTTAGATAAAATAAGTGAATCGCATAACTGGATTCGTAAATCGATGCTAAGATGTTCGCGCATCCTGTACAAAACGGACAGCTGGTAAAAACAATTTTGAACTATTTGTAGAACATGTTTTTCGAAATGCAAAGAACTGTCCATAATGAGACCTAAATTTCTGGCTTCAGCAACTCGATCTATAGAAACTCCACCCACTAAAACTCGGGGATATTCGGCATTGATAGTTTTAATCTGACTTTTAGACCCAAGAATCAGATATTTGGACTTGTTAGGGTTTAAGACCAAGCTGTTTGATTTACTTACACCAATCGATTATACGCTCAAGATCCTGATTTAACCTACCAATAGCAACATTAATTTTAGAAGGTTTGGAGGATATATATAGCTGAAGGTCATCAGCATAAAGATGGTATTTACAATTTATAACTTTTGAAATTAAATCAGCGCAGTATAGTACAAAGAGTATAGGGCCGAGAATGGATCCCTGCGGAACTCCACGGTTCACGGGCAAAGTTGCTGAAAAAGAACTTAAACCAACTGAATTCCTAAGCTCTACTAATTGGGAGCGCTCTGTAAGGTAACTGGAGAACCATCTGATTGCAGCACTGTCAAAGCCATAATACGACAGTTTAGACAGTAAAAGCGAGGTATTTAACGTGTCAAATGCTCGTGAAAAATCAAGGAGTGTTAAAATGGTTCCTTCGCCAACATCTTGAGCTGACAGAATGTCATCTACAACATCCATTAGAGCGGTTGCAGTACTGTGTCCTTTCCTGAAGCCTGATTGTTTTTTGGGTAAAATAAAGTAGTCTTCTAAATATCTATTAAGTTGCAGGCAAACTGCCTTTTCAACTATTTTTGACAGAAATGGTAATATACTAATCGGCCTTAGGTCTTTGAGATTTGATGGATGGTTATTTTTGGGTATTGGTTTAACAATGGCCGTTTTCCAAGATGAAGGAAATGTTTCGGTTCTAATAGATGCGTTAACTATAGCCGTGATAATACCAAGTGTTTGTGGAAGGGTCAATAAAATCATATCCATGGACATACCATCTACACCTGTGGCTAATCTATGACTCGAAAATGTTAATGTCTGATCAAGTCGCGGCAGTGGTTGCAAAAGCTTACAGAAATCTAGGGTTTGTCTTACGTGTTAGTCGGCAATTCTCCAACGCTAAATATATTAAAGTTATTTAATATTCTTATGTCCGTAGCGTCTTGGAATGGTGTTGCACTATGTGGAACCCACAATATACATATATTATATATATTTACATATCTTATATAATATATATATATATATTGTATATATATTATATAAGATGTAGATAAGAGAGAGCAAGATATTAGATAAGATAGCGCATTCAATCCAAATTCATTAAAACGTTAAACTATCGCACCCATTGTAAAAGACTTAACGAACTGCTCATGTTGTATCCTGAAGCCGATGTATTTGCGGATCTTTACCGAAGTTGGCGCTAATGTGCCTAGAATACTGCGAGGGATTAAATTAGGACTAATCCTTATCTAATTATTCTAAACCATTATTCCATTGTCATGCTCTGTTATCATTATTTAGTATGTACTTAGTTAATTTTATATAAAACTTACTTGTTATTTCTGTAGTGTGAGTTTCTGTTTTTAACTTTAATTATTATTATTATATTTTATAATATTGTTTTATTTATCTACTAGTAAGAACGCTTTGGTTTTTGTAAACTGTTATGTTATTTCTGGAGTAATAAACGCATTTGAATTTGAAAAGAATCATAACTTACGAGGAATCGTGTAGGTTTCATAAACTCATGCCTTCAACAAAATAAACTAAATAAGAACAATATAAAAATACATATCTAAATATAGATAAATATTGATACAAAAAAATAAAATAAACCTAATAAATACAAAACTCACCCCTCCACCCGCCAGCAGTATCCCTGGGCACAAACAATAAACTCAACAAGAAAAAAAAAAACAGAACTAAAACAAATTAATATGTCTCAAAAAACCGTTATCCAAACCACAATATTTACAAAAATTAGTTTGACATTGACTGGTTGCATTATCGTCTGACATATTAACTGACACTACATTACCAAAAGAAAACAGAAATAAAAGACCTACCTAGAGTGCCCGCAAGATAACTCTGCGCGCGGCCGAAATCGGAACTATTCGTATGCCGCCATCTTGTCGTTTATGTCAGGTGTCAAGAGTGAGTGTGTGTTCCGTGTTTTTATTCGTTTTCAAAGTAAATAATCGCCATCGCTATGCCGAAAGTGATTAAGAGTGCTGGCAGGGATATGATTTTGAAGGTCAAACGTGCTTGTGAAGAAGAACGAGACAATAACGGGCCTATAGTACCGTTTTCCAAAGTTAGAGCCCGCGTTGCATATTTGACAGGTAATTTTAGGGTTGCCTGCCATAATAATAAAACTCCCTGAATTTCCTAGATTCGTTATTCGTTTGTAGTTTGGTCGTGTCATCAACAGTGATCGGAATTAGGCGGGCTGAAATATCTACTCTTCGAAAAATAACAGAATTGTAGTTGTAGTAAGGAAGTCTCCTCTTCTGTTCTTGAACTGTAGGTATTTTAGACCGCCTAATTACGATCACTGATCATCAATACATCATCAATCATGTAATTTTTGTATTTTGTTTTAGGCGTTTCCGAACGCACCGTCACCCAAATTACTCAAGAGGGTAATGTAGCATCAACTTCATCTTCAAAAATTGTGACTCCGGGAAAAACCAGGAATCGGAAGAAAAAAATTGATGAATTAGACGATTTTGATAAGTGCGCTATAAGGCATACAATTCAATCGTTTTACGTCGTGAAGAAGGAGATTCCTACCATAAATAAACTTTGGTTGGCATTGAAAGCAGATATTGATTTTAAATTTAGCAGAACATCTTTGAGGAGTATTTTAAAGACTATGGGCTACAAATACAAAAAGTGCCAGTCTAAAAGAAAAGTATTAATAGAACGCAGCGATATTGCAGCTTGGAGAGCGAAGTATATTCAGAGACTGCGCAAGAATCGTCGGGAGGAAAATCGACCCGTAATTTATCTTGACGAAACGTATATACATGCTTCGTACCACCTACAAAAATGTTGGCAATCGGAGGAAGAGCCTGGTATTTTTGCTTCTGATAGCGTCGGTGCAAGATGGATTATAGCCCATGCTGGAGGTAAAAGTGGGTTTGTTGAAAACGGACTGCTACTATTCAAGTCCAAATCCAAGTCGAGTGACTATCATGACGATATGAATTCTGCGAACTTCATGCGGTGGATGAATGAAAAAATTGTGCCGAATCTACCATCAAATAGTATTGTAGTGATGGATAATGCGTCATACCACTGCACACAGATAAACAAAGCGCCTACAATTGGCAATAGAAAAGCAGACCTCCAAGAGTGGCTTACGAAAAATGGCATTGAATTCGACGATTGTTGTACAAAAGCGCAATTATACGTTTTAATCAAACGACACAAAGGGTACCCTCAGTATGAAATAGAAGAGATGCTAAATGAATATGGACATGAGGTTTTGCGATTACCGCCTTACCATTGCGATTTAAATCCAATCGAAAAGATTTGGGCAACTGTGAAGAGGCGCATTGCTGAGAAAAATGTCGCTCAAGCTCCTAGCGAAATATCTACAATTACTGAGGCGGCGTTTAGAACAGTCACGGCAGAAGAATGGCTGAATGTTTGTATTCATGTTGAAAAAATAGAAGACAAATATTTCGAATCAGACAGGCTAATGGATATGGAAATGGAAAAGTTTATAATTAATGTTACAGGCGACACATCAGACTCTTCTGATGAAGATTCTATAATTGATTCGGATGAAGATGGTCAAATGGAAGGCATAAACCCTCTGCAGGACCATTCCTATACAAAATTTACTGATACAACTAGGTATTCAATAAAAGACTTGCAAGGTTCCCATGGCCTTTTAATTTCCTTTAACTTTATTTACATAGTTTGCTTTTTGATTTACTTTATAATATTAGATAAAATGCCATCGGGAATAAATTAGTAAGAACATCAATTAAGCCTAAGCTAGAATACATAAATTATGATTATGAATCAAATTTTAGTACGTATCGAAAGATATTTTTTGATTAAATTAAGGAAAACAAAAAATAGTTTAGCTGGCAACATTAAGTACGCCATCAATCGCGCGCAGACTTATCTTGCGGGCACTCTACCTAGTGTTGGTTGTAAAAAAGTGGGTAATGCTAGGAATTTACTGGACGGTCGACCCTCACAGCAGTAACAACGCGACGACAGAATCACTTTTTGATGGATGCGCCTGTGCCGGCCCGCCTGGCCGACGGCGCTCTCGATTCCTTGGCAGGCATCGTAGGCGCCGGCGCAGGCTTTCGGGTGTCTGGCGGCATCACTTTGTTTAGCTCACCGAGGCTGCTAATGCGGTGCCGCGCTCCGTCGGGCCCAATTACATGAATTAGTAGGCCATCCCGGGTCCAGCAATTCTTGACGCCGAATCGTTCCCTCGCAGCCATGAAAGCGACGTGTCTCGGCTTGGTCAAAAACTCTGAGAGAGTGACACTGCTGCCCTTGAGGTTGGTTTTTGCAAACCAAACCTGGTCCCTCGTAGTGACATCCCGAATCTTGACCAGTATAGGCCTAGGCCTGTCGGCGCCCGAAGCTCGTCCCATCCGATGGCATCGGCTAATATGAGCACGTGTGAACGTCGATAATTTCAACTGTGCGCTCACAGTCTGCCACAACTGCGGCCGTGTCCTCCTTGCTGTCTTCAGAGACTCCATGGAGAAGGAGGATTTTGCGCCAACTGCGCATCTCCTGCTGGTCGACGTCACGTGCAAGGAGCTCCACCTGCTGCTGAAGGGTCTTGAGTGCTGCAAGTGTAAATGTCTTGAAGACAGCATAATCAGCAGCGATGGATTCCACAGTAGCAGGTGATGATGACTTCTGCAGGTCACCCTCAAATCGTGTCATCCGATCATGCAGTGACTTAATTACCTCAGCCAATGTTGCTTCTGCCATATTGTATTGTTGATTGCTGTGTTGAGTGCATTGTTGTGCCAGAAATGTGAGTTGGATTGATGTTATGGAGAAGGTGATTTAAGGCTGGTGAAGTAAGTAGGCTATTGTATGATTTTACACATAAAACAAGTTAACAATTAGTCCTTTAATATTTTAAATAATTAAATAAAACTGAGATAACTTTTGGGAGTTGTTTATCTCACCTACCCACCAACCGAAAAAAAAAAGTGATATTGTTTTAGACAATTTTGATACTGTGTCTTTGAGATATTGGCATATAAACCATAGCATAGCCTTTAGCGGTCCAGACAGCGCCATCTATTTCGCTCTAGTTGGATTGGAATTACTTTTTTTAAGCATTGCCAGACAAAGCAGGCTTTACACTTCGCAATATTTAGTGCACTAAATTCAGATATACTAAATACAACATGTCGACTTTTATGTAAAACTAGAACTCAAACTGGCTAAGAGTATTTTTCATTTAAATACCTATCCTGTCTGTTTGTTGTCTGTTTGCAATGTGTAAATTATTATTAATCCACACATTTATTGCTTAGGCCTGGACCTTTACAAAGGCATTACCGGGGCCGAAGCCAACGAGTAAGAGGCCTGTTTGTTTTTATAAAAATCACTATGACAAGATGGAGGTGAGACAGATGGTAGTACTATTGCAACACATGGATTAGAGTTCGGGCTATTATTAGAGTAATGCTTATGAAATAGAGTACGGGTTATCAGAGAAATGAGATACTGCAATATTAAGAATGATTGAGGCAGGTGGTGACTAGCCGTCCACTAAACGGGCCCCCATAAGTGCCGCCAATAGAAGAAGTGTCAAAGACATAAAGCCGGGAGTACCCGGCTTTATGTCTTTGACACTTCAACCTTTGGCGCATAGGTTCCGCTCTTGCGCCTCCACCCTTGACCGGCCAACTAAGACAAACCAAGGGTCAGGAGTTTCTCTCAACCCCAGGGAGTAATGGTAAAGTACTATATCAGATACGAAATCTTATACGGGAGGATGTCCGTATTATGCTAACAGAGAGTCTAGTACTGTCCAAGCTGAACTATGGAGACATTGTTTTTGGTCCTTGCTTACTGGCCTCTACTAAACGCCTTATTCAACGTGTCCAAAATGCGTGCTGTCGTTTCTGTTTCACTGTACCTCCTCGCACACACGTGACTCCCTACATTAATAAAGCTGGCCTCCTTAACATGACGTCTCGTCGTAAGCTTCATTTGGCTTCGCTCGTTCACGAGCTCATAAGGTATAAACACCCAGAGTACCTTTACGAAAAACTTGATTGGTCCTCTTCTCAGAATCCGTATCCCACTAGAGCATCATCTTATCTTCTTATAACCAAACTCCATAAAACTACTGCCTTCAGGGGTAGTTTCCGCTACCAAGCTACCAAGTGCTGGAATAATATACCACCACCTTTGCGTCAACATATTTCTAAACATACGTTTAAACGCAAACTTAAAATACATCTGCTGTCTATGCAAATGGCCTGCTAGCGGAAACCCCACTTCACATACTACCTTCACTAACAACTATTACACTATACCTACATATAAATACCCACATTGCCTAAATTTATAATGACTACGACTTACCAACATACATACTTATAAATTCAATGTCCCTATATTTCAAATTCTTTAGTTTATATAATTTTGTTTGTTTTTTTTTTTATAAAGTCAGATTATCTAAAAAAAAAAAGGAAAAAAAAAGGGTTGTCTGGAAGAAATCGCTTCTAAGCGATAAGACCGCCCATTGTACTTGTTGCTTTGTGAATTTTTATATTTTTTGCTTGTTTCTTGTGTGGTGTACAATAAAGTATTTTCATTCATTCATTATCCGGTACTGAATTTAGGAACCGGCGGAAGACCAGCGCGCTGCGTACTCGTATTTACTAGTGCGTGGCGCATAATGCTGAGCCGGATCCTAGTTTGCGGACGCTCATAACTTGGACGTACCTACTACCTATTTATAGTCTATATTTTTATTTCAATTTTTTTGTATGTTATACTTATTGTCGTGTTATTTTTGTAACTGTGTATGTCTTTGTTTTGTTATGTCTGCAAATATGTAAATAAAAATATGTCGCCACGCACAGAACGCTCACCACAAGCGTGCCCTGCGGGATTATTATTATTATTCACACATATTTTATTTTAAAGCTCGTTTATAAAAAATACATTTATCACTACAAAGTATCTTACAAAAAACAAACATTATAGTAAAAATATATTTATAATAACGGTAAAGCACCGACCGCGAAGCAAGGCCCAAGCGATCGGTGGCTAGGGCTGCAGAGAGAGGAACCTCCTATTATTATTATTAAAATCTTTATTAACGGACAACTAGATCCATAGTTACAAACACAAGAAAAAAATGGCACTCCGGGAGTGCCGACAGAAGTGAAAAATTTAGCGCTCAATGTTTGAGTATTCAAAAAAAGCAGGCTACAGACCCTTCAGATACTTATAGACAGAGATGTCGGCAACGGTAACAGTGTCGCGAGTTGAATGGGTATTTCACATCTCAAAAAATGCCCAATTTGCCTAAAGAAGTTTTCACTTCAATAAAATAAAAATACAATAAAGATAAAAATAAAAGTACCTATGTAATTATTTGAACACAATGACGTAAAATAGGGCAGTAATATTTGTCAGCAATGACGTTCAGAATGCTATTGTGACTTCCTCTTACTCTGCGTAATAGGGATGCGATTCGTTTACGACGTATTGCCGCGAACCCGTCGGTCAGCGCATTCGCAAACATTTCTGACGCACTGCAGAATCGAGGCAGACCCATTATCATTCTGAAGATGTTATTGTATTGGACTCGAAGGGCGCTGAGAGACTTCTGTGTGTACTTAAACCCATAGGCTGCTCGTGTAAAAACATTGGCAATACGCTTTAAAAAGCGTGATTTTTACTGGAATTGAGCAACAAGCAAACCTACGGGCTACCATGTTGCCTCTAACCGCCAACGACCTATGTTCTCTCTATATCACAGTCATCCTTGAGGTCAGCTGTGACAATGTGGCCTAAATATTTAAAACTAGTTACTATAGTTAGATCCATCCCATTCAGTGTTCAGGAGGAATACATTCTGGCGCCTTGTAAAACCTTGACCTGTAAAAACGAGCAGCTCACTCTTCTTTGTATTTTATGCTAACCTGTAATTCGTAGCGTATGTTTCACAAACCCTTTACTAGGTCTCTCAGACCACTAATAGAAGGGCTCAGCAGCATCATATCATTTGCATACCTAGCTTATATTATTCATTTTCAGACCATCAATAGAGCATCCTGCATGTCTACTGCTGAGCTCAACCACGAGTTGATTCACGTATAGGTTGAAAAGCTTGGAAGACGTCAACCCCCCCCCCCCTAACTCACCCCCCCCCCCGTGTTTCACCCCGCATTCCAACCTATACGAGTCTGATTTACCATATTATGAGCCCGCTTTGTTATGCAGGTATAAGGTTTTACCCCCATTTTTACCCACGTTCCAGAGTACCCTACACCCTACCCTAGATTATAAGTACCTAACTAGTGGTTCGCCCCGACTGAGATCTCGCGAGTCTCCCATATAGACAAAAAAAATATAACTATTAATCTTTGACTATCAAAATAGTGCCTCGAATTAAATAACCATTTAACTTGACCTACAGTTTCATTCAAATTACAATTAACGGGAGTTCATGTAAAGTGGGAGTTTTTTTGGGGTACAAATTGCAGTTATTCTGGATTTCAGACTTTTGCCTTTATCTGTTTCAATAAAGCTACACGAATACCAAATTACAGCATTGTGGGGTCACTGGTGAACCCTGTGAATTTTATCAAAGTTCAGTTTGTATTATGGCTAATAAATAACTCAAAAACTGCAACGACTTAATTAAAAACAAAAACGGGATCGAAATGTACTAATGAAAACTTTTAATTTGAAGTCCCACTTGACCTAATAGTCTCATTTACATTTTTTGTTACTCCTCTTGAACCCCAATATCTTAACAACCCCCAACATTTTAAGCTCATTTAGTCGCACCAAAATTGTGCCATCACTAACTATGTATCAAATTTCACGATGATCGGATAAACGCTTCGAAAGTTATCCACGGACAAACATACATACAACGCCGATTTGCCCAAGTTGTTAAATATATTTCTGTTATTTAATTAAATTATTTGTTATTGCTATTCTTTGAATTGTAGGTAATTTATGGTTTACAATTATGGTTTTGTACGACGTACAAAAAAAAACAAAAAGGTTTGTTTTGAAAACGGTACATGATAAATCCCGTATGTACTGTGGTATCTGTGTGGAATAAATGAATCTGAATTGATTGTTATCGTAACTAAGTAAAATACTACCAACTCCTAGACCAACGCTTGATTGTTGCTGACAAATCAAGCGACGGTCTAGGACTAGGTACTCCTTAGTATTTTTTCAGTCAAAGAAACTTAAAATTTATGAATAAACATTTGATGTACCTTTTGGGGCGTCAATTTTAATTCCGTCATGTTAATAAGTAAAAAACGGAATTTAAGTAGCGCTTCGCACTTGAAGGTCCCCTCGCCCTGATGGATGATTCATGGCTCGCGGTGAGGCACTGCAGCACTTGGATTTATAGCCCACGACGACGCGACGGAGGTATGTTATAAATTTAGAAGCTGTCTGTTCGCGACTATGTAAAATGTACACAATTATGTTTTATGGAAATTAGTGCAGTCCAAGTTAAAAAGATTTTTGATGTGAAACATCTATAGCCGCACGTAAAACCGATTTCTGGCGTGGCGACGCATGCCGTGGCGACGCGTCGCCACGCTATATGACGGTATATATGTATAAATGTTTATTCAATAAATAGTCATCGTTATATGGAAAAAATCGTAATATTTTGTTTTATCATTATGACATATTTAGTTCCTATCACAATATGTTCTTTTCTGCATATTACTTTTACAAAATAATGTCGATGTTTCACATCTGCCAGGCGTCCCGTGATGGCTCATATTTTTTAATTATAAGTACTCGTAAAATTTTTTAATTTGTGTGGGTAGGAACTCTTGTGCGCTATTGCGCAAAAACAGTCACGTTTGTGCTTTTACACCCAGGTAAAACAAAGTAATCATCAGGTTTGGCTGTTTATAAGACACATTTTTTTCCGAAGGGTTGATTTGACTCGTTCGTCTGCTATACTTTTATTCTGGATGAGTATTTTACAATGTGTTTTGAAAATGAAGGTCTAATCGATCAAAAATATGTGCTTAGGTACCGACTAAGAGTTTAAATTAATCACCTCAATGTATTCGATTATACATTGAGTGTTCGTGAAGACATGACGAACATCGACAAACATGAGTGTCATGTCAAATGCCTTGCCTACAGTTTCGCCTCGCCTCGTGTAGTCTCGTCTAACGGTAATGGGTTCAAAAGTACTGACTGTACATTTTATTCAAAATTCTAAGTGATGAAGCTATTTTTTAAAAGTTCGGGTTAGTCTGGAACATTATTATAAATACGGGATTTATCACCTATCGTTTTATCAGTGTTTCGACCGACAATGTTTCCGTATTTATAATAATGATTGAAATAAATTACGAAAGTTTTCTAAGTAAAATTAGTTTCGAACATTTTCTTGTAGTAATAATGGTTCTAGTAGCTGCTCTTTGTTCGACACTCTATACATGGTGACCTAAAATATAGTGTCAATTGGTTGGTAGTCCAGAATACCGAATACCCTGTATGTTATGTTCTACCAATTAAAACAGTTGTGGAACTATGGTTATTTAGAAAATGTTAAAATGTTGACCTACTCAACGACATTTAAGGAACATAGAGAAGCAGAATTATATTTTTATGATGAAGAATTTGGGTTAGCCCAATTACATTTTCAGAAAAGATAGTCGATTTAATGAGGATACTTGAGAGAGTGATTTTTTGAGAAAACTTTATCTCACCAGGAACAAAGCACAGGCATAGACTATGTGCCGGCGTGCCGGCTTGAACTTGTTAAGCGGAATGCCTATTAACATTCCATTACCACCTCCAAAAATTGTATAATGGTTCCAAAGACTTGCCTATTCTGTTATTTAAAAGAATACTTAATATTTGGTTATTAGATAAATGTTTTTATTACATGAATGAATATATAAATTAATCTTTATAAGATTAATTTTGACATTATTATTATTGTATTAAGAGAATTTGACATTTTAAATATTTATGTTGTAATTTTGACATTATTAATATTGTTTTTTGTATGAATTTGACATGTTTGAAATTAAGTATTATCATTAATTATATTTGTATTCAATTTTATCGTAGAGAGTTTGACATTTTTATTTTTAGTATTATTTTTTTTATCTTAGATTTTCGCACGTCTCGATGAGGCAGAATGTAAATGAATCTTATTTTATAAGTGACATACGAACATACATTCATGCGAATAAATGATTATGAATTATGAAATTCATTGTAATTTTCAGTATAAAAGTGATAATTTTAATCATTTTTGGCATGCACATGGGGTAATTCTGATAGTCCTAGCTGTGTTCTACCTCTGGACTTCCGCTTGACACTATTTTCTGTATAGATGGCAAGACTTGGCAAATGTTTGGACGATATCTCTGCCAATGTGCAGTGCGCTTTTAATATTCCGCTGCTGGCGTGTCTCACCGCGAGTACCACCCCTGCCCGCCCGCTCCGTCAGCCTCCGTCTACCTACATTGCGTACGCTACAATCCTCCGCCGCCGGCCGTCAGTCGCATTTGGACTACGTCGCTGAGTGCACAACAGTACCTCTCCTTTTCTACGTAAAACTACCACTGGTAAGTCTATTTTTTTTTTATTACATCTAACAATAAACATCAAAAATAACGTAACATTTCTTCAAGCATTACAGACATACCTACAGATTTTTGGTAATTATAACAGTGTGAGGTTAAAACTGCACCCTCCCCCTCGGGAACCGGCATTTTACATTCGTATGCGATGAGCCTGCATTCGGGGATTCATTGATCGGGAGTGCTTGTTGAAATTACACGACGTAGCTAAATTTTTTGTGGATATATTTTGATATTTATATCTTCAAGTCGTGTTTGTTTAGGGCGTGGTTGTATGACTTCATTTCTTTTTATTCTACCCCGATAAAAGTGGTAGAATGGTGTGAACGCATTGTGCCATCTTTGTGCACTAATAGACAGTGTCCGGTTGTGCCCTTGACATCCGTTTTATAGAAAAGTATACCTACCTATATTTAATACGAAACCAATCATCCATTCTGCTCACGTATGAAAGGTATTTTGTTCTAAGTAGGTATGTGCTACCAACGACGGATGTGATTGGAAGATTTCATATTGGTTTTCCTCTCTACCGGTCGGTAACCATAAATTAATTCAAAATAGGCATAATAGACATAGTATGTAAAAAGTCCAGTGTCGGAAAATACGCTGACGGTATTATCATTCGTGACAAAAAAAAATGGGTTGAAAATTAAGTTCCAATATAAAAAACAGCTGCTCCTCGTTTTATTAGATTATGGATTGCGTGAAGTTATTTAGCTACTTCGGTACTTACCTATTTCCTTCACATTCAGGAAGTAAATTCAATCACGTTTCTTTCGGGCGTGTTCAGCAATTTCTAAATCTGAAAAAGTAGGCAAAAAGCGAATTAACCGTTCTGCCATGGTTCGTTAATCACCGTGCGATATTATTATGTTAATAAATACAATTACTTGGTTGCTAACGATGTGGTTCGTTCAACTTAAGAGTCGAGTTTTTGACTAGCCAAAAATCTGCATTCAGAATAACTTAACTGTATCGGATATAAAATATTGCGGCTACCTCATTAAGAAGTTAGGCTTTGATAACTATCTTGCTTTAATTAGAGTAATTAACATTTCAGGATGAGGTTTCTGTTCATCATTAGCGATATATTTTGCTGCAAATAGTACCTACCTACCTTAAGATATTTTAACTAAAGTAACAAGTGTAAACAACACGTAAATTTTCTTTAGCCAACCTGATGACATTCTCAGCTGATAAGTTAGTAATAAGCCCTTGAGAGGCACTCGAGGGCGCTGATGTGGTTAACGAACCCAAAGTTTTGTATCAGTTATGACTATAAATAGAAATCTGACGAACACATGTCGTGGCCATAACGGCTCGTTGTTTTGAATAATATCGTTTAGCGACTGCTCGACTCTTAAGAATTTACGATGAATTTAATGAACAGTGTTTGATAAATAGCCTTGAGAACTTTGCTCAGAACTTGAACTTGGATCAGTTCAATTTCAAGTAATTTAGATGTTAACTTACGTAGATGAAAAGCTCGTTATTATTACCAAATCTTTGCTAATCGTGTGTTTAGTTTTGGACATTATCACGTTCACGTTTCTGTGTTAGATTTTTATTATAGACGTGATATCGGCGGCGGCGGCGGGACGCCGCCATGCGGCAGTCTACTTAAAACATCGTAAAATTTAAAGTTTATCAAAAGAAACGATCGGTTTAATGCACAACAAAAGAGTTTTAATTGAACCGGTTGATATTGTCACGGCTAACTTTCGCCGCTTTCACGCATCATAGCGTCCACAGCAATCATTTACCAAATCTATAATTAGCAACACTTATCAATTATCCGTACTTATGCATTGTTTAGTTGCATTGTCTTGCTAGAAACATGTAAACTTTATTGTTTCTAATCACGCTTTATTTCAAACGTTTGAAAGCTATCTGTAACACGCGATAGGTAGGTTGTAGGTACTTGTTTTAGTTCGGGATTCAATATGTGGCTTTCTTCAATATTTATCAGTTTTCCTGTTGACATGCTTTGGAATAATGAATCATTACGCACATTAGCTAGCGCCTATTTAGTTTTCCTTAGTATATTTCCACGCGTTCCGATATTGGTGTTATAAATAATAGCTTACTTGTTTCACGCTTATTCAATTTCAAGGCGCTCCTAGATATTGTGTTAGTTAGACTAGACTCTCGAGTACGGCAATTTGTACAGCTGTTTATTAAGAGTGGTATATAGTAATGAGATCCGTTCAGCGCAGACCGTTCTGTATCAGAGAGTGAGATAGAAATTGCCAGACTAGGCTGAGGGAAAGGGATGACATCCACCGAATTCCTGAATCGATTACCCGGAGACCAACCGACGCACCCCTAACCCTTAATACCTAACTGTTTTGGCTGTCTTCGACGGAAATTATCGAATTAATACCCTATTATGAGGGGATGACCGGTTGTAGAGATGGAGAGATACAGATTGATACAGCAAGTGGCGACATCAAAAAAGAGTTTCCAATATTATCCTATTACAAAACAATATATCCTATTATAATACAATATAGCCATTACAATCCGGACGTTATCTGAAACAGGGTGCTAACAATAGTAAAACAAGCTGCGCTTTTAAATCCAATCAATTATGTATATTGATAATTAAAACAAATTCTGTTGAATGAAAATAAAATTTATGTAGCATCTTGCTAAAAAATAGGCATTAAGTACATTTATATCTGGAAGTGCTATAGAAGCATTGCAATATTTTGGTCACATATGCATGCATGACACAATCGACGTGACAAACACGAAAATATTCAGTTGGGTTTGGTTATAAACTGCTCAACTATAAGTCTACGAGTATAACGCACATGTGTAGGAAGATACAAATGGCATTTGCGAAACCCTAGGTACCCTATGTAGCGTGCAGATCAATAAAGTGGCGAGGGGTGCCGCCCGACATTTGGGGCTGCAGTAATAATAAAATAAAAGTTGTAGGTAGGTACGACCCAGACGCGGGGGCTGAATATTCACATTCTAATGTTTTATGGCGTTTAGATATTTATTTGTATTTTACCGAAAAGAGAATGGATATTAATGGAATGGTTATAGAAACCTCGAGATTTTTTATTGGAATTGCAGAATCAATTATTAATGCTTGACTCAGTCAATAATTCTAGTAATAAGCTGACAATAAGTCAGTGAGTCGATAATTCTTTCTTAGCCACCTTACAGCCAGATCGACTTGAGTTATGGTGACATGACGGTCTTTAAGGTACTTTGTGTTTTTCTCCAAAAAAGATATAAAATAAAAACAAGATTATTAAAGAATACCAATGTTGCCGTTAAGCGGTTCGCACCCATCCGTGTGACGGACGACGATGTTTTACTTAAAAATGTCTAATTGCCAATGCGGCCAACTTGACGCTCCATAAAATTCGAAACGTATCTCTTAGACGTTACGATCTATCGTTAGACGCTTAGACGTCGAGGTCGTTGACTCTACCTCCTCTACTTTTGTCTGTTTCAAATATTTTTACATAGGCTTTTCCTAATTAGAAAAATAATTAAAATACAAAAATTTAATTATTATTTTGTTATTATTGACCATGCATGACCAATTATTAATTTATCTGAGGCTGCTGGGTTTTAGATAAGTAAATGTCCTCCGAATTTAGTACAAATGTTTTCGGCACAATTAGCAAACAAAGTTAACTTGCTTCCATCTTGCAAATTACGTGATCCAATTTAATTTTTTTTCCAATACTTACATTAAAACTTTGTCACGTATGTCGCATTCTCGTTACTTCTGAAATACGTCTTACCTACCAAAGTTAGATAAATTCTGTAGGCAAAGCGAGGGTGGTTCCACCCCTTTGCCCTGTATAGCCTAGCTTTATAAATAGGGTCGTGAGTCGTGACCGACGGAAAGGGATAAATTGGTGTCGATGGTATATTTATTTACGCCGCTTGAGGGTAGACGTACAATTACTTTTATAAAGTGTAATTTTGTACGATAATGGTCTAGTTAGGTTGGTTATTTGTTCGTTTATAAATGTTGGCTTCGCACTTATGGGAAATATCTCACTTATGGATATAATCTTCACAAAAATAACGAAATAGGCGGGAATCAAACCCCGGTTTTCGCCTTCATACGGAGAGCGATAGATTATGTAAGTATAGTACGCTGAGATTTACTAATTTACAAAATTCAGAATTTTGTCTCGTTTAATTTTTTTTATAATGTATTTATTTCCATTATTATTTGCTGGATGTGTACTGTTTTGTGTGTCATATGTAATAAATAGAATAAAATAACATTATGTATGAACCATAGTTCTTTACACATAAAATTAAATTGCTCGACAATTCGATCTTTATCCCATGTACGTCGCGAGTAGAATTGTCCATCGGCCATCATTTGCTGCATCTATGTATATGAGAAAATGAATTTTCTTCATAAGTTTTTATTGCATGAATTGTTTTGATATTTTAATCAGGTATTCGGGGCGGAGACAAATCCAACAGATCATCAAAAGCGGTAGGTCCAGCCGTTCTTGACTTATAAATTTTATTTTATTTATTTAACTAAATCTACAGTCCATATTATATAGATACAAACTATTGCTAAGCTTAACATACGCCCAAAAACGGATTTACTTTATATAACTAGTGGTTCGCTCCGAACTGAGATCTCGCGAGTCTCCCAAAACACAAAAAAATATTCGACTCGCGCAACGATGCCTAAACGTATTTAGTGGCTAAATATGATTTCAGAAAATATCAAATCATACAAATACGTACAATTTAAACATATTTAGTCGCTAAATACGTTTAGGGATCGTTGTGCAAGCCGGCCTTAATCTTTGACTAATAAAATAGTGCCACGAAATAAATACCAAAGAACTTGACCTACAGTTTCATTCAAATTACAGGTAAGGGGAGTTCATGTAATGTGGTTGCTCTTTTTTGAAGTAAAAATTGCAGTTATTCTGGATTTCAGACTTGCCTATATTTGTGTCACTTAAGCTACACGCATACCAAATTACAGCACTGTGGGGTCAATGGTATACCCTGTGAATATTGTCAAAGTTCAGTTTTAATTATGGCTAATAACTCAAAAACTACAAAAACTTTACTAAAAATAAAAACGGAGTCTAAATGTACTAATGAAGACCTTTCATTTGATGCCCTACTTGACCTAATAGTCTCATTTTCATTTTTTTTTACCTCTCTTAAACCCCAATATCTCAACAACCCCCCCCCCACACACATTTGTAGCTCATTTAGTCACACCAAAATTGTGCCATCACTACATACCTACCTATGTATCAAATTTGACGATGATCGGATCAACGCCTCGAAAGTTATCCTCGGACAAACAAACGTACATACATACATACAACGCCGATTTGCCCAAGTTAATTTGGAGATCTCGCTTCGCTCGATCAAAAAAAAATTATAAATAGACCGTCTAAATTAAACTAAACATACATACGAATTAAACAAATTGCGTGTAAAACCACAAAAAGGTTGATAAAATATTTACATAGAATATAAATATATATATATAAGTAGTTATATCATAAATTCATACATATATATGTATATACCATAATAACCAGTATTTTGTGTTGCGTTGTTAACATACATGTGTGTCATTCACCATAATTCAAAGTTTCACTTTTAAAAGTTCCTTGTTTTTTATGACAAATATCAATCGAGGAGAACTCCTTATTATAAACTCTTTGTAGTCTGTTAATGATAGAATGATGTGCATGTGTGATACAGCAAATAACTTTGTATGTCTAGTGCGGTATTTCGGAGCACAAAAACGCAAAAGTACCCGAGTTCTTTTACCCGAGTTCAGGGCAATCTATGTGACCATTGCATAGACCAGGAAGAAAGGCCATATCAGTAAGAGTTCTCCGAACCTGAAGCCTTGTGAGACTATGGTAACTGCACGCTGCTTGATAGCATTGTGGATAAATATGTTTTCTATAATTGACGTGTTTAACAAACTTGTGTTGAATGCGTTCTAAGTTGCTGATATAGGTTACGTAATGCGGGCTCCAGACAGTACAACCATATTCGAGAATGCTTCTGACATACGAAAAATAGAGCAGTTTGATGCAGGTGATATGAAAAAAAGATTTACGCAAGATAAAACCAAGGGCTTTAAAAGATTAATGGTGTGACTAACCCGACATTGTTTTTTATATAGATTCTTACAGACATACGGTTTTAGATTATTTATTTCTCGAAAGACTTACACAAGAAATCACTTACCAACATCGAAATCTAATAAAAGACTCCGGCTCACAAAATAAGTCTCACGGCCGTTTGAAGAGATAACAGCTATAGGATTTAGGATGAAATGGGGGCTTTACGATTTAAAAAACTAGTTCCATCCAAATAGCGTAATAGATGACGCTATCTGCAGATACGCCGGCAAAAAGTATGGTATAGATGCCAAAATCTCAAAGACACCATATAAAAAGTATAAAATAATTTCACTTCGCTATACAAACGAGTACAAATGTTTTGTTTTTTAATTTCAAGTTCCTCGGAAAATAATGATACCACGGCAATTAATATTGCCAATTCACTTCCCTTGGATAAAATCAGCGTGTGACAGAGCAGCGCCATCTGCTAGCAGTTATAAAAACATGGCCGTGAAAACCCCTCATTAACTTGAATACCTAACGTATGTTCTCGATTCTTAAAGCATAGACACTAGCTCCCAGGCCCAGTGACTACTTTCGTGAAATAGGATAACATTACTTACTTATTAGAAACAAGACATTCTACTTGGTCAATAAATAAAAGTATTTGTCAACGTCATCATGAAAGCTAAAAACCGAAGCTGCGCAAGAGCAACTTTTACCCAGCCATTGAAAACTGGAAAGTGTCATAAAATCTAGAAACCGTGGTTGCGGTTGATTAAAGCCAAACATAGAGATTATAAGTCATTCGCATTTTATTGCTTAGTGTAATAATATCTTCATTTCATTTGGAAAGCTCGGTATAGTAGGTACTTATATAGGTAGGCTATTTATTATTATTATCAGCCCACTTTGTCCCACTGCTAGCCAAAGGCCTCCCCAACATTCTTTCCAGACACTTCTTTCAGGCGCTAAGATGTTCCAAATGTTCCAATCCGGTAGGGCCTACCGGATTGGAACATTTCAAAAATCAAATCATAAAAAATATTATGATTTAAATAGCTTACCGGGTAGGCTATTTAAATCATAATATTTTTTTTATAGTGTGATCTGACATCATATTTTGTGATCAATTTCCATTACAAGTCGGACGGGGCATTGTAGGTTTTCAAAGCTTATACCTAATAGGTACCTTTATTATTTTCCAGACTATACATCAGTTCAGGCCTATTGACACCTATTATGACCCAAATCTCCTTAACTTAGTCGTAAGGTTATTTATAGAGATATAAACATACGTTACATATTCGTTTAATAAATAATAGGTTATGCTGAACTCAATACCTCGCAGTGCAATAAAAGCACCTCTACGGAGGTCGCCTGCTAAGAACAGGTCCTGTCGTGGGTACTACATGTGGTTATTCTCTGGCTACGTAAGAGGTGCGCCTTGAATACTACAGAAAGGATGCACGTTGAGTCACTAATAGGTACTTGCAGCCAACAATGGCTTTATGGAGATGTTTTGAATACGCAATAGCAGCCGGTAGTCCATTCAGTGTTAGTTTGCAAGTGCTTTTTGTCGCAGTTCAATGGAATATTCCGAATAGTACGTACTAATATGATATTTCTTGTGGTCTTTCACTATGAGTCTCATAAGAAAGCTCAAGGTCGCTCAGCGTGCTATGGAGAGAGCTTTGCTTGGTATTTCTTTACGAGATCGAATCAGAAATTAACCTAAGTTTAAACCTATTGTTTCTTATGAAGTGAAATGTATATTTTCTTTTGAGAATAAATTCTTTAATCACAAATGAGGAAATAGACGAACCAAAGGCACCGACATAACACAAAGGTTTAGCAAGCTGAAGTGGCAGCGGGCAGGGCACATAGCTCGAAGAACTGACGGCCGTCGGGGCAGAAAGGTTCTCGAGTGGAGACCACGCACTGAAAAGCGCAACGTAGGACAGCCCCCACTAGATGGAAAGACGATCTTATACAGGTTGCTGGGAGCCGTTGTTGGGTGCAGGCCGCACAAGATCGGTAGCTCTGGAAATCTATGGGGGAGGCCTATGTTCAGCAGTGGACGTCCTATGGCTAATATGATGAAAACTTCGGAGATATTCACAGGTGGACATCGTCACCTTGCGTGAAAATACCATTTCATATTGCCAACATCTCTCCATCGATCTATCTCCAGTATATTTTATTCTTAATGGTCTTAAAACTATTCTGGTTAAACAATAAAGCGTTTGGGAAATCTTCTGTAAAACCGCTCTGTAAGAACATTCAAGCAGATCGTTAAAGAAAGAAATCGTCTATTTAGCTTTTTGGATTACAGCCAACCTCTACCTTTTACCAAAACCGTTAAAACCTTCAAGGTCACATAATCATATTCATTTAGTTTACCGTAATCAAGACATGATCATCATTCTAGCATTTTGTGTGGGATTGAATCATATCCGCAATGTTCCGGCACTTGAATTATATTTTTTCTTTCTTTAGTAGTTGACTATTCGGCGTCTAATGGTCGACCTGGTTGAAGATAATTTGCATAGAAATACTGCTGGCCGCTGTTTTAGTTCTAAATAAACGCGCTGGAACGGTTCCGGAGTCTGGATGAAGGCCAAATAGTGCAACTGGTAGCCAAATTTAATTTGCCTGGTCTTTGTAGCTGGGACAGTTTTGAGCGTTATGAGTTCCTGAATCAATAATTCTTGGTGATCATGTATTTATTGCCATTGTCACCGTTTAAATGTTCCTTTATATAATCGAACAGGTAGCTGAGTTTTTTTCGTGTGTGTATTGTATAACCTCTGCTATCATTTACACTACTTTTATTGACTTTATGTCTGGCCAATCATCTCTGGCATACAATTGGTCAATTTCGTGCCTCTAATTTAGATTTCCTATCAAAACTATTGCAGTTGTTTGGTGTGCCTAACAATATTTCTAGCAGTGCTAACGAACTCGGTTGGCGTTGATTTGATGATGCATAGCGGAAAATAGAACTGTATTGCAGTCTTCCAGTTCGTTTCCAGGAATTCTTTGCTACCAAATTAGATTTTCGTGCGAATCCCCGACGACGACCTTTTGCAAATTACATTTTAAAAATACGCCCAATTGGAATTTCGTTTCCGTCCAGACAATTTGCTTTGGCCATCATTTTGCAAGACGCAAGAAGAAAAAGTTTAAATTGACAGATTTAACACTCAAAAGGACCAAAGTGAACGGAAATAAACAAGATGACAAATAAGGTTTTTGAACTTTTGATTAGTAATCGGCATTGGCAGCCAGACAAGGAAACAAACCAAATCGAACTGTTATTGTAGTAATTGTATGGCTTCATTAAATGTGATTATTCAACGATAAACTTCTTTGTTACAACTTACAAGCATTATCGGACGTGCTCGGAGTGCATTAATTGATAACAATGTATTGTTTATTTTATTCATATCATTTTTCTAGAAAAGATAGTCTAGTTGCAAGTATCTGAATAATAAATTGATGATACATCCTAGCGATTATTCGAGGATTTCCGATCATCGAGCGATAGCGACCATGGAGCACGCTCTTGGAATTCGTGCTTTATCTAAGTCTAGTCATATTTTATCTTGAGTTGCGTTCATGTACTGCACCCGAAGCCTGCTTGCTTATTTGCGTTAGATTTATCATACATAATCATTCAGGACCACCCTATCAATATAAAACATCAAATCCCAACATCATTCAACTAATAGACTTGTATTGTATCGAGAATTTATCGACCCAATTCTCAGTTGTTGCCTTACAAGGTAGAAAGCCATGCTCGATGCACATGAAGCTCCTTGTATGGATGTCCTAGCTGCAAGGTCATCGTTAGAGTACAGATGACATGATCCTGTAGAATGGAATGCATGAAGCGTATAAATAGATGCAAGGCCACGGCCTCCTTGCGGCTTAGTATGTCTAAAGATATGTGTAATCCATATTTGACGTCTAATCTTGCTGCTTTTCATTTCATTCTGTAGTTACAATCTAATCCAAATCACGTTTTGCAAAGAATACTTTTAGTATTCTTTTGTTATGGAAATACGCAACAGTAAAGTGAAATCTAACTTGTAACAGACTTCTTTCCAGAAGTTTAATACCGTCTGAAAGTTAGAATTAATTTCCGCAACTTTGCCATCTAGGTTTTCCCTTCTGGGACGTTTTTATTAGTTTGGAAAGATACACAATGCCTAATTCCAGCGTTTTTGTGTTAATCATTAACTATTATACCTAACTACTTGCCTAGTAAGGAAATAAGTATTGTGAAGTAAATGCGTCTGTGTCGCTTGCTATAGCCTCCAGGGTAGGAAGTATCTCCACAGTAATACCCTCCCTCCGCGTCCGCTCCATTATCGATCCTGTCTGGATGTGATTGTGTCCATTGAACTTCTCTACTCACCTACCTATCAGTATACTAGTCACGCAATCTCTTCATAATTAACGTCGTCTTATAAATCATCTTTTGAAAAGGTTGCATCCTGCAGATTTTAGCGTACATCGGCTGTAAATCAGCGAAACGGTACGTGTCGAGGCCAGAGATCTTACGGTGAAATTTTAATAAGTTTTAAAACTTTCTACGGTATCTGCTTGCTGTTGGCGCGCATCGCATGACTCACAGTTCACTGTACGCTCCCCTCCAATACTACGAATCATCAGCATCGTGATATTATCGATCCCCCAATATTCTTTCACTCGCGAAATTTTGATGTTGCTCAATCGGTTGCATAACAATATAATTCTAGTTATCTCAGTTTTAATTGACGTTGCATTATTTATGACTAAAGATAGGTAATAATGACACCAGAGTGTTGATACAACAAAAATTATGCCTTATGATGTTATGATTTATCAAGTGAGTTATTACTGCGTATCATGAATAAATAACTCACACTTGTTCATATCCAAACTCTGCTTTCGGTAACAAAGAAAACTTGGGCAGTCATTTCAGAAATGCGCACCATATGGTGTCTTGCTATGCGTCACATTTTATATGGAGTCAAGCAAGAGTTATGACTTTACGAATAACTTGTTCGACAATCTTGTTGGTTCTTTACCGTATACGGGTTTGGAAAGGCACCCGCCATGTCGTGCCGAGCACCGTTAATGTTGGCTTAATCTACAATAAGTCGTTAATTTTAGACCAAACAGATGGTCAACTGACACTTTTTTTGCAATGTTGACTCGGGTTGCTCCACTGTTTGCTGTCAGGATGCGATTCTTTGTAATTTCTAAGAGCATATTAATAATGTATCATCAAGGAATATCTATATCAGTTATTTTTTTATAAAGGAAATATGACTCACTGTCCTTTCTTACCTACGTACGGGTACGACCGACGATGAATCAAAAATGACACACGATTCTCAGAAATAATAAAGTAGGTAGGTACCTACCTATACTCGGCAACGAAACTTCTTGGTGGATATTATCAGTCAGTAGACTAATAAGTAGGTAGGTATTTGACTTCCGCTTTTTAGGAACATTTACGATTAGGGGTAATTAGTTTTCCGCTGTTTATAATCAAGATCGAGCTTCCCTTCAGGTAAGCTCGTTTGATCATTTAATAAATAATCCAAGAGAGGATTAACAATTGATTTTTCATTATTTTAAATTGGCATTATAACTGTGTCCTTATTTAAGCACAAAACCTACGTAGGTAGGTACTTAAATTAATAAAATAATTATTTACCCTGCCTGACCTACCAGTTACCACAGAGCTATGACTAACAATAAAGTAAAGATACTGTTAAAATATCATCATTTCTGATCCACGGCAAATTTACAACAAAATCAATACTAGTGGTTCGCTCCGAACAAAGATCTCGCGGATCTCCCAAAAACATAAAATACTCATAATCTTTGACTAATAAAATAGTACCAACAATGCACACCATCTTACGTGACCTACAGTCCAGTTTCGTTCAAATTACAAATAATGGGAGTTCATGTTAATTGGTTAAACTTTTTAGGGTTAGAAATTGCATTTATTCTGGATTTCAGACTTTTCCCTATATTTGTGTCATTAAAGCTACACGAATTCCGAATTTCAGCACTGGGGTCACTGGTGTACCCTGTTAATTTCGTCGAAAGTTCAGTTTTTATCATGGCTAATAACTCAAAAACTACAAGGATTAAAGGAAAAATAAATATGGAGTCGAAATTTATGAAGTCCTTTTATTAGATGTCCCATTTGACCTAATAGTTTAATTTTTTTTACCTCTCTTGCACCCCAATCTCAACAACTCTCCAAGATTTTTAGCTCATTTAGTCACACCAAAATTGTGCCACCACCTATAGGTATACCAAATTTCACGATGATCGCATAAACGCTTCGAAAGTTATCCTCGGACAAACAAACATACATACAAACAAACATACATACACACATGCATAGGTACATACATACATCATACAACGCCGATTTGCCCAAGTTGATTTGGAGATCTCGCTTCGCTCGATTAATTATTTCTACCACTAATAGGTTATGGTAGGTAACCTAGTCAGGGTCTTGTGCGTGTGACCCTAATTATAATTGAACGAGCGAAGCGAGATCTCCAAAGCAACTTGGGCAAATCGGCGTTGTATGTATGTATGTACCTATGCATGTATGTATGTATGTTTGTTTGTTTGTCCGAGGATAACTTTCGAAGCGTTTATGCGATCATCGTGAAATTTGGTATATAGGTAGATAGTGGTGGCACAATTTTGGTGTGACTAAATGAGCTAAAAATCTTGGGGGGTTGTTGAGATTGGGGTTCAAGAGGGGTAAAAAAAAATCAAAATGAGACTCTTAGGTCCAATGGGACGTCAAATGAAAGGTCTTCATTGGTAAATTTCAACCCTGTTTTTAGTTTTAGTTTAATTTTTGTAGTTTTTGAGTTATTAGCTATAATAAAAACAAAACTTTGACAAAATTCACAGGGTACTCCAGTGACCCCACAATGCTGTAATTTGGTATGCGTGTAGCTTAAGTGTCACAAATATAGGCAAAAGTCTGAAATCCAGAATAATTGCAATTTGTACCCCAAAAAAGCGTAACCAGATAACATGAACTCCCGTTACCTGTAATTTGAATGAAACTGTAGGTCAAGTTATTTGGTTTTTATTTCATGGCATTATTTTGATAGTCAAAGATTACAAATAATATTTTTTTATTTTAATCGAAGACTCGCGAGATCTCAGTTCGGGGCGAACCACTAGTATTTTTCCTTACTGTAAAAACCAACAAACCTTTGCTTTGCTAACTAAGTTTCCAGTAAAAATGACGTTAGGAATTTGTTGGTACCGAAATCCGAATCGACTATAGAGTGAGTACGTGACATCTACCCAGTGCTATAGTCGGACTATTAGTAACATTTGTTTAAGTACAATTCAATAAAATACAAATGTATTTGTACTATGTGGAATATAAACCCAATGTGCTCATTCGGCTCAGTAGACCAAAACCAGTAACTGAATACAGCTCACACCTAACCGCGACATGATAATCTTACCCACTTCAAATGGCATGCGTGGATAATTTAATTTAGGCCATTGCCTTTAGTTGTTGTTTCTTTAATTTTTTTAGTTTTTTTAAGTACCTATTATAAGTTGCTTCTTATCTATATGCGTCTACTTACAACAGTACCTACTTACTACGTTAAGTTTTAGATACTTACCGACATGCCTACATTCATTAGCACACCTGTAGGCCTAGCACAGTAACTCTAGAGAAGAGTTTAGTCTTGAGTCATTTTTCGGAAGAAAGAAGACACTTTTCGACCTTCTCGAGCACGGCGATTGCGAGGGTGAACGGGAAGAAACGTTGTCGACACTTCCTCGACAGTAGTCTACAACGCCGAGCACGATAGCCCTCATTTTCTCTATCTTTGACATTTAAGGATAGACAAATTTCTTCTGAAATTGTCTAGGTCTTGCGATGCCTAGACAACACTGTCTTCTCAAGTTGTCTCTTTCGCACTCTTCTCAATCACGCACTTGCCAACAATTTTTTGTTAGATATTCAATAAATTATATATACAACGTACGTTGCTAGTATAGACAGGGTATTCTACTCTTGTCTAGGAAGAAACCTTATTGAGCCTGCTCGGCAAATACGGTTTCGGAAGAATCGACAGAGAATTTAATAGAATAACGCTTTATTTACTTACGCATACGCATCACACTTAAATTTAAAAACATATAACAATACGCGCTGAAATACAAGTTGCGGTCAGAGCTTTGTCGTCTCTTCGAAGAGTAGACAAGGAAATCGCTGTGCCAGCCTTGCTGCTGCTCTAACAAAAGAAATAAAATAGTGACGTAGAAATGTTTACATAGTAAATGAGATCCTATATTAACAAACATTGCCTAATAATATACACTGGCTGTGGATTAATTTAATTAGGTATGATTTTATTTTTAATATCTATGTACCTACCTACCTACTTAGATTATTCAGCCCAAATAATTATGTAGGTAAGTAATTGTAAAAACAAAGGTGTAAGTACTCGATTCTAAGAAACGTGTTACCCATGGACATAAATATATTCTACCGACTTAATTATATTCTGCGTAGTAGGTACATATATATCGATGGTGTTACCTAAGTACCTATTTCCCTGGTACAGTTTCTGTCTTGGGAAAATTGATTTTAAAGTTACTTCATTTCTACAGGGTTACAGGAAAAATCGTGCTAGATCCGTTAAGGGCGTGGAGTACCCATCATTTCTGACTTATTTCACTATGAAACACCCTACCCTAAACTTAACCCTTTTCGAAATATTCGACTTTTAATTTTTTTATTGAAAATTGCCGATTTTTAGGCTACTAAATTTATTTTTGTTTATTTTGTGTATCTTATTATTATTATTATTGCATTTTTACATGTGTAATAAGATGCTTTAGGACGTCAATCATTAAAATAGTGCATAAGTTAATTGAATAGACCGTAGTAGACAAGTGAAAGTTAAGAAATAAAAAAAATATTAGAAAGTTTATTTTTCTCTAAGGGATATCTAAAAAAAATATTATGGCAATGGTTCGGCAGATGTTTTTTAAAATATCTACGTTTCATCAGCTATCTAACGAGGTATAACAATCTAGGGTTTGTATTACATTTTCTAAGAATTCTAAGATTTTCTAAGAAATATCTTGTGGACGGATGAGTCCAAATTTGATAAAGATGGCATAACTATCACAACGCCCATTACTGGGCCCTAAAGAGCTAAGGAATCCCAATAAGAAAAGAGTGAAGGGGTCCCAACGAAGATTCAGCGTGAATGTGTGGATGGGCATTATCTCCAATCATTTGATTGGACCTTACTTTCTCCCGGATAATCTAAATGGGGAAAGCTACGAAAATTTCCTGAGAGCAGACTTAAGTGATTTGCTGGATGATCTGCCACTCAACCTGATCAGGGACATGTGGTTCCAACACGATGGCTGCCCTGCCCATTTCAGGAGAAGTGTCAGAGACTGGCTGGACACAAATTATCCAAACAAATGGATAGGACGAGGTGGACCGTTGCCATGGCCAGCAAGAAGTCCGGACCTAACCCCCATGGATTTTCACGTGTGGGGGTGCATGAAAAGTCTTGTGTACAGCGAGCCGAATCCAGTTTCGTCTGTGGAAGACTTACGAGAAAGGATTGTGGATGCAGCCAATAAAATGAGGACCACGTTAACCACTGGAGTAGTAAAGACTGGTCTCCGTAGAAGGATGCGACAATGTATCAGAAATAGAGGCGGCCATGTTGAACATGAACTGTAGAATAAGAAAAAGTTGTGTGAAAATCTTTAATAAATGACATTTCATGCTTACCTATTATTTTATTTTACTTTTTAGGGCTAAGTATAAATTTTCTTCTCCACTGTCGCCTATAAAACTAAATTTTTTTCAATGCATTTGAATAAAACCCTAGATTATTATACCTCGTTAGATATCTGATGAAACGTAGATATTTTAAAAAACATCTGCCGAACAATTGCCATAATATTTTTTTTAGATATCCCTTAGAGAAAAATAAACTTTCTAATATTTTTTTTATTTCTTAACTTTCACTTGTCTACTACGGTCTATTCAATTAACTTATGCACTGTTTTAATGATAGACGTCCTAAAGCATCTTATTACACATGTAAAAATGCAATAATAATAATAATAAGATACACAAAATAAACAAAAATAAATTTAGTAGCCTAAAAATCGGCAATTTTCAATAAAAAAATTAAAAGTCGAATATCTCGAAAAGGGTTAAGTTTAGGGTAGGGTGTTTCATAGTGAAATAAGTCAGAAATGATGGGTACTCCACGCCCTTAACGGATCTAGCACGATTTTTCCTGTAACCCTGTATATCGATGGTGTTACCTAAGTACCTATTTCCCTGGTACAGTTTCTGTCTTGGGAAAATTGATTTTAAAGTTACTTCATTTCTATATGCTACTCTAGGAAGGATTTGTAATACTTGGGTAGGTAGGTACCTAAACATTATACCAGCACTATACATTGTCGATAGTTACTCTTACTCACAGCACAGATTTAATTAAAATAAGTACATATTACGTAGGTAGGTATAAAATGTTAATTAAATTTACTTTCCTCTATGAAGCAAAAGACTGTTCCCTTTATTCAGACAGACAGGATGAAACCAACTACGAGTAGGTACCTACATAAAATGCAAAACGTATCTACTTATTGCACGACTCACACAAAAGTTTTTAGTATTCTGAATACCTACTTACAATGCATGCACGCGTATTGGCTCGATGTATAGAGAATTCAAATTGCTTAATGGCGGGTTTGTCGATGGTACACATAATTTAAAAAAAAAATCTCCCTAATCCTGCAGGAGATAAATTTACCTAAATGTTTCAGTATTTCAGTCTATTTTGTCAGCTGTTACTGTTTACAGTAATTGTATTAAAAAACAATTCTAACGAGCTGACTCGTTACTAATTTATACGGTTTTCCTTATAGGTTTTCCTTATAAGTCAAAATAGATACCTATTACCCAAATTAAACGTTGGCATACTTTAAAACAAAGCTAATTGCGACATGAATAAGTGGCATCTTACCAGCAGGCTGAGTAGGCTGGAGCCTAGGGCGGCAGATTTTAGGGGCGGCAAATTTGGGGCAAAAGTCAAAGTCACCCACTGTTTTACCCACATTTGACCGGTTTTGTTGAATCACTCAATTAAAGACCAGGGTTGCCAAATTTTTTTTACGTGTAAAGAGCTCGCGAATTAAAAAGGTTGAAAAACACTGAACTAGGGTATCAAATTGTAGAGGTCGGTAGAGGTGGCAAAATTCGAATAGCCTACTGGAGGTAAATGTTTTAATCCGCCACTGGGCATCATGGCATGGTCGATGCATGCATAACAAAGAACAGTTATATCTCCCACAATGCGATGTTCTCGTACACAACACATTCTGCGCTAAACAACAGTTAGGTAGCGTAGCAGTAGGTTAGGTACTGAATAGCCTTTCATACACCAATTTAAAAGAGCGACTTTGAGCTGCATTGAGTTTATTTATGTAGGTACTCACTGACACTGCTATAGTGGTATATTTATTTATTTTCGATCGTATGATTGCTGCAGCTCCTGTTTACAAGAACTGAAAAGATATTTCAAAACTCTTGCCACACAATTAGTAGCGTCATTCTAAAGACAACCAGTTAAATTAGTAGGTTGTAGTATCTTACCTACTCACCACTCTGTAACAGTAGCCGATACCATACCATGCAACAGTTCAATAGACTATTTCGAAGCCAGCTCTCTCATACATGACTCTTTGTATTGTATGATACATCGAGGCGTGGCCTACTCAGTGTTCACGCTCGATTTGTTCATGTAATGTATGGCGTCGCGTCGGCAGCCTACGATTACTGTGACCACTCGACGAGACAATCAATTGAGAGAGTTACTTGGCCACTGACTGGCTAGTTAGGGTACTTATACTGATTTGGGAGTAATGTTAAATGTATGGTAACGGTTTACAAGATTAATTGGGCACTGAAAATACTTATGTCAAGTGATTACTTAATGTCTAACATCAAAAATGACTTTTAATTAGGTATTCAATAACTTATTTATAAAACACCCCTTCACAATGCCTATCTATGTATACTTATATACCTACATAAATACATAACTGTAAATAAATAAATAATAAATAAATATTGCTGGACATTTTACACAGCACTATCTAGCCCCAAACTAAGCAGAGCTTGAACTATGGGAACCAGATAACTGATAGAATAATTATATACTTTTTTTTTGTAAATACATACTTATAATATATAGAGAAACAACCAGACCTGGAACAATATCTGTAGATCATGCACACATTTGTTCCGTGGCGAGAATCTAACCCGCTACCTCCTGCGTCTCAGCCGGCCCACCCACTGCACCAGAGGTCGTCAAAAGAAAGTCGTAAAGAAGGTGTTATTGTCATGTCATGATTATTTTAGCTATACTTGCCGTTTAAACATCACTTTAACTAACCTTTTATCATCAATTCTTTTCAGATCTCTGAAAAATGGCCTGCTCAGTCGATGCCCCCTCTCTGAAGGACCTTCCCAAGGTAGCCGTAGACCTCAAATCCCAACTGGAAGGATTCAACACAAGCTGCCTGCGTGATGTCGACACAAATGAAAAGATTGTGCTACCGTCCGCTGAAGGTATGGTAGATTTCTAAAACCACCGTTTAGCTACCTATATTTAAATAACAACAAAGCCTATTATGGTTTGCCCTGAATAAAATTGATGACCACAAATTGTACTACTTAACAAAAGAAAATATATAGATGTATCTGATTTAATAACAGATGTAGCACAAGAAAAACAACACAACGCCTTACTACAAGGAGTAGAACAATTTCAACCTTCCTCTTTGAGGAAAACGGAGACAGTTGAAAAAAATGTACTTCCGAATGCCATAGGTATTGTGTGGGTGGAAATAACACGACATAATGACTCCTTCTAAAAGTGTCGCCTATCACCAACATAATTTAAATCGCCTGCGAGACGTGAATGCTTTATTTTGCGCAATTTTATCATAATTTTCTCTAAATGGCATAATATAACAAAAATGAAGATATCATTAGACTCTCTTTTGTCTCTCCATTGTGAGACTTTGATCGCAGCGTATTAATAACATTTGCCCATTTTAGCACTAAAATAGTAACGAGCATGTTGTTTAGTTGTGGGTTTTAAAGTGTGCGGCAAAGCGTTCAAATTTAAAGAGATTAACTATTATCTTATGATTTACAGATGTAGCCACTGAAAAAACACAAAAGTCCCTATTTGACGGCATTGAAAAATTCGATGCTACTCAGCTGAAGCACACAGAGACACAAGAGAAGAACCCGCTTCCTGATAAAGATGGTATGTTCAAAACTGATTATTTTATTTTAATAAAAGCACGTGCCATCAATTCTTACACATTACCACTGCTGCTGATAAGCGTGCCCTCGCTAGACTCGAAGCATTTTCCGACTCACATCCACTGAATAACTGACAGTAAAGTAGCCTAATCAAAGAGTTTAACGAGTTTAACGTTTAAGCCATTGGTGACTTCTAATGAGTTTTTTATTGTTTTGTTTATAACTTTAGTATGTACATATCAACTCAACTTATATTCGGGTCTTAATAAGTACACAGAAACTTGACAGTAATTGTAAATACGCCAATTACTGTCAAGTTTCTGTGTACTTATTAAGACCCGAATATAAGTTGAGTTAAGTTGGTTTCTACTAATTAGATTTGAGAAACTGTAGAAAGTTTCGTTCCCTTGAACCTACTAACAAATTAGTTATATTTGTGTGAGTTTAATTATTGTTTTCATTGCATGGGAAGAACCTCTGAGAGCCGCAGCCTTTTAATAATTATACTGATTTTACAACCAGGAGTCACAAGGTCTTTTATGGCCGCAACAATTTAAAGTATGCCACGGATCTAAAGTAGGAAAATCGTTAAAACCAGTACCTATCACAAAAACATAATGGTTTATAGCGACTCGATATCTTCCCTGCGTTTTTGACAAGTATTTCAACACAATAATATCGTGGCAAGCCAGCATGTAATTTTGCCTAAGAATAATGTTTTAGTTTATGCAATAAGCAACCAAGCTTTTTATTTATGTTTTGCCCTGCACGATTTTGCTTTGCACCAGTTGTCGCAGCGGAGAAGGCCCATCAAAACCTATTGGACGGAGTGGAACACTTTGACAAGACACAGATGAAGCACGCGACAACGGAAGAAAAGAATTCCTTGCCACCCAAAGAAGGTTTTTACTTTGCTGCTTTTTCTTGTGCCTTAAATATATTTTAATTTGTTATCTAAGTACATTATAGTTTTAATCACAGCTTACTTATGAATAAACTTTTCGGAAATAGAAATACCTTTGAAACGCCGAGTTGGCCTTGTTGGTCTAGTTGGCCTGGTGGGGTGCATCAATGAATTCTGCTACTCGATAAATTGAAATGCGCATTTATACATGCTAAAACACGATAGGAAAACATAGTGATAAAAATGGCATGGCCTTAATCATCTATCTAAAGTAGGTATGTACATGCCATCATCGGTTAGGGTACGGTTATTATTCACGTATAGAATAACTAGAACTACTGTGCAAGAAGTGGGCATGTATTAAACGAATATTTGGACTTGCCTCTGATTATCCCCTAAGTCTGTGCTGGGCAAAGTACGGCCCGCGAAAGCATTTAATCCGGCCCGCTGACGGTCCTTCGACATGAATAGTGTATGGCCCGCGATAATTATATTTTGACGCTCCAGAAGCATAAAGTAGATTCTACTTAGTACAGTACTCCCTCTGTATAATTCCCAACTCGGGGCTAAAATTCTAAGAATTTCTTCTTAGCTTTCGAAAATATGGCAAATCAAAAGCAATTTCATATGTCTCACACGCCTACTATGGCAGGGCCTTCGAATAAAAGTTAAATTGTAATTTTTAACATTTGTGCAATGCTGTAATGTTTTTATACGATTAAAAGTTTCAACACAAAATGCATTTTTCCTATAATTCTGGCCCTCCTTTGAAATTTCTTAAACTTTTTGGCCTCCCATTAAGAAAGTTTGCCCACCACTGCCTAAGATGTCCATAACATTTAACAAAGTTTATAAGCCTGTTTATTTATATAAACACCTGCAATGAGGAAAACTTTAAAGTTTTATGTATGTACTCGTCGGGTCTTATTAAGTGGCGCCGCCAGATGTCTGTTTCCCATATATATTAGCAGGAACTTCTGTTAGTAACTTTTGTTTATGAGCTTGTTGTATGGATCTTTCTAATACATAATTTTATTTCACAGCGATCGAAGCCGAAAAGGAGAAGAATAACTTCCTAAACGGCATCGAAAACTTCGACCCCACCAAACTGAAGCACACAGAAACTTGCGAGAAGAACCCTCTGCCCACAAAAGATGTGATCGAGGCGGAGAAGACTGCCTAAATCCGTATTATAACCCTGCAACTATATCTCGCTAGTATCGCCGTATTTTAATCTCGATGTAAGTTACGAATAGGCCGGTCGGTAGGTACACGCTATCCGTTTTTAAATTTATTTTATTTGAATAACCAATGTCACTTACGATTAGATGGCTAGAATCGATGTAAACTTGTCCGTATCCTTAGTATTTAGGAACAAATTTTCTATGTCACTTTTTAAACGGTATGTTGTATAATAAGCGTATTTTATGAGCATTTTTATAATTTAAATTATATTTAGGTTTATAATTAAGTATTAATGTCGAGTACTGATATTAATTTATTGCGGGAACATACTGCACTCCGTAATTTTACCGTTAATTTTGTTCTCTAAGTCTGTGCTTGTCTAGTTTAGAAAATAAAAGATACATGATAAAAGAAAACTTCAATTTCCAATCTGGTCAATACAATACTTACCAACTGTAAATTTAGGAGTGTAGTTACCAAGTCTGATTTGGATCTAAAATTATATTATTTTAATTTACTTCTGTGTTGATATATATGGTTTCCAAAAAGTGTTGTATTAACATAGAAATATCGAAAATAATTGTATTTGATACTCTATGTAACTAAGTATACCTAAATTATTGAAATTGCTCAACCAATAATGGTTAAATTTGGTTTTTAAAAAGCAATAGATTGTGTTTTGTAAATTATTATAGGTACATAATATTTACAATGATAATCCTACATTTTCCACTTTTATAATAATGCTACGATGCCAATAAACCATTTTTATCGAAAATTTTGTATGTTTTACAGACGGTGCTTTTTATAAATATAAAATAAAAAAAATCACTTGTTTTATTAAGAAAATTATAAAAGTGGCTAAAGTACCTGGGGTGGGGAATATTAAATAGAGAAGGTTTTCTTAATACCTTATACCTAAGTACTCCCAACTTTTTTAAATTTGTACCTCAAAAAATAGACTATCCAGTTAACATGAACTCCCGTTACCTGTAATTTGAATGAAACTGTAGGTCAAGTAATTTGGTTATGTATTTCGTGGCACTATTTTGATAGTCAAAGATTACAAATAATATTTATTTGTTTTTATGGGAGGATCGCGAGATCTCAGTTCGGGGCGAACCACTAGTTTATAAAAGACACGGATACTAGTGGTTCGCCCCGAACTAAGACCTCGCGAGTCTCGTAAAAAAAATAATACCTATGATTTGTAATCTTTGACTATCAAAATAATGCCACGAAATGTATAACTTCACCTACAGTTTCATTCAAATTACAGATAACGAGAGTTCCTGTTAATTGGTTAGGTATACTTTTTTGGGGTAGAAATTGCAGTTATTCAGGATTTCAGACTTTTCCCTTTATTTGTATCACTAAAGCTACACGAATACCAAATTTCAGCATTGCGGGGTCACTGGTGTACCTACCCTGTGAATTTCGTTAAAGTTTAGTTTTTATGATGGCTAATAACCTAAAAACTACAAGGTTTAAACTAATAATAATATATTTTTTACAAAAACCTAACAACCGACTTCAAAGTTACTTGGAAATGTTTACACTGAAAAATACAGTCGAATTGAGAATCTCCTCCTTTTTTGAAGACGGTTAAGCTAACCAAACTCTCATCAAACTACCCTTGAAGTACATCCTTTCCACTAAAAAAGAATAATCGAAATCGGTTGGCGTGATATTGAGTTATTCGTCTATTTGTCGCGCACATAATATACCTACCTACTTAATGCAAATTTAAGACAGAGTCCGCGCCACCAATAAAGTCCAATAGACGCGGCGCTGCTGTCGCAAAAATCGAGAAGTTATTCAAGATTTAGTTCCCGCTTTTGCCGTAAGACTTCACTCGTGGCGCGGACTCTACATGGTTTTCTCATGGATGTCATTGTCAGAACTGGACCAAATTGAAATGGGACCACACGGGAAGCACCAGCTTTCAAATAAAAAAAATCATCAAAATCGGTTCTCCCAGTCCAAAGATCTGAAGTAACAAACATTTAAAAAAAACAGTCCAATTGAGAACCTCCTCTTTTTTTGAAGTCGGTTGAAAATAAGAACCAGGTCGACATAAACAAATCAAGTGTCAAGTGACACGTCTAATGAAAGGTTCATTAGACGTGTCACTTGACCGGATTGTCTCATTTTGTTTGTTTTACTTCTAATGCGCCAAAATCTCAACAACCCTTCCACCTTTTTAGCTCATTTAGTCACACCAGAATTGTGCCATATAATATATATTTTGGTATATGGGTGCTTACCCATATACTAAATTTCACGATGATCGAATCAACACTTCGAAAGTTATCCTCAGTCAAACAAACATACATACATAAAAACATACATACCTACTTACATACAATGCCGTTTGATTTGGAGATCTCGCTTCGCTCGATCACTATATGGGACATTTTTCTTTTCAGACATGGCATTTAAGCATTTTAGTTCTAGTTTATCGAGATTTTGGTTCAAAAAAATTCAATATATGTTGCTCAGGTATATACCTACCTAGATATATTGTTAAATCTTAGTCTAAACGCAGCGCAGTATTTTTGACGCACAAACGCAAAAAATACCTCGTCCCGCAAGCAACGGTTTATGGACTTCTGGATGTTCGACACTTGATAGGTCTTCTATTTCAATTTTCATAATGTTTTTTATAAAAACCAACATAAAAAAATATAAAATCATCCAACCGACCGATGCATACCAAGGTTTCACGAGTTTACGAACGAATTCAAGTAAGAAACCGAGATGCTCACTCGGCTCATAACTTAACTCATTTTATTATCATATGTGGGAAAGAGAAAACGGCATGTTAGATGTAATGCAGTTCTGTGTTGGATATTAACAAAGTCACTAATCCACTGCCCGCGAGCTACTGTACACCTGGTCACACCGATCGGTGACGCCGAGGAGTAGATAAGAAGAAGAAGACGAGAAAAGTGAAAGTGAACGCCACGATGCGCCAGCCTACTCACGTAAAGCAGAGTGTGCACCACGCACTCACTCACACACACCAAAGAGAATATAAATAGACACACACTGCATGCAATACGAGCCAGTAGACGACCCGAATGATGAAAAAGGGCTTATGTTCGTTCCGTTTCACGTGATTATTAATTCTAGAAAATCACAAATCCATGATCTCGAAAAGTAACCAAAAAGTTAGCCTTCCGAGTCGATTAACCTGGAAGTAACCTAACAAGGTAAAAGCAACCTAACAGGTCACAAAAGTAACCTGGCAACGCTGCATTCAACGCCTACTTCTAGTTTGTTTGTATTGTATACCCCCCTATCCAACGGTTGTCCCAAAATGAAACACTGTAAGCGCCATCTTTTAAAAAAAATTACCTATTTTGGGCATACAGCATCCAGCTGCACATAAATCAATAATCCTTTTTTTGATAAATATTATGATAACTAAAATATTCAGAGGCAAAAACACGGAATACGCCATTAAAACTGAGTAATGAAACATAAAACAAAGTACCTCTTATGACTATTTCAAATTGAAAACACTGTTTAGCATTGGATGTACAGTGTTTTTACCATGACAGTGGATATTCCAGATATCTTCTAATGGAAATCACTTTAAAAGATTTTATTCCGCTTTTAAAACAAAACATCCAAATGTTTGCAGCAACGAAACCTATAGAAAACATTATTTGATTTGGGGGTTTCTCTGCACAACCCTCACTGAATGTGGCTTTTAGAGAAATCTGAATATCAAGAAAAAGAACAAGCTGTTCCCGAAGTAATAGAACATAATATATTTAAAGAACATTCAGGCAAAGCTAAGGAAGCCACAGAACATTACAAAAAAGACAAAGAAGAAGAGGAAGGATCAGAATTGAAAATAGAATAGAATAGAATAATCATTTATTTGGTACACACAAAATGACACATGAAACAATTATGAAGAATAGTAGATACAACTGAATCTATATAATAAGTAATACTAGACAGTTATTAGACTAAAGACAGTTCGACTCTTATGTCTGCAAACCAAAATATACTCCAAGAACCTAGAAAAAGTTATTTTGCTTCCAAATAAGCCTACAGATAAAGACAGCTTTTTCGTCAGCTGGCTTGTAGTCTCCAATGAAACGTTTGCATCTTTGAAATCAGGTTCACAGAATTGATGTTGCGTATGGCATGAAGCTGTTGCAGGGAAAGATGCGCCACAAATTGTTGATCTTTGCTGGCATTTCTTAAAAACGAAAGAGATACAAAAAAATTTAGTGTTTTGGGCAACAGTGTCTGTCAAAATATAAACTGGTAGGTATTTATACACAGCATTGGTTACAATCGTCAATACCAACATTGCTAGACCCATCCAATCGATCACCTTCAAAAACCTGACAAAGGGACATACGCATATGAGACCACTGATCCATGGAAATATAGAAATTTAAAAGTTTAAGTGTGCATTTTAAAAATGCGCACTTAAACTTAAACTTATATAAGCTTTATAATATTATCTAATAAATAATAAATAATATTCCAATATTAATTTAATTAATTGTACTTATACTAGTGGTTCGCCCCGAACTGAGACCTCGCGAGTCTACCATAAAATTATAAAAAAATTATTCGTAATCTTTGACTATCAAAATAGTGCCACGAAATAAATAACCAACTTACTTGCCCTACAGTTTCATTCAAATTACAGGTAACGGGAGTTCGTGTTAATTGGTTAACCTTTTTTGGGGTACAAATTGCAGTTATTCTAGATTTCAGACTTTTGCCTATATTTGTGATACTTAAGCTACACGCATACCAAATTACAGCACTGTGGGGCCACTGGTGTACCCGGTGAAATTTGTCAAAGTTTAGTTTTTATTATGGCTTTATTATAACTCAAAAAGTACAAAAACTTTACTAAAAATAAAAACGGGGTCGAAATGTACTAAAGAAGACCTTTCATTTGACGTCTCACTTGACATAATAGTCTCATTTTCATTTTTTTTACCCCTCTTGAACCCCAATTTCTCAACAGCCCCGCAAAATTTTTAGCTCATTGAGTCACACAATTTTTAGCTCGGTGATCGGATAAACGCTTCGAAAGTTGATTATATTCAGTTGATAATGTGTTATTAATTGAGATGTACTTTTTGTTTTTTTCTTTTTGTATAGGTACCTACTTAACTAAGTAGGTACTGTGTGATTGTTTGTCTAATGTTTAATTGTTTTGTATCTGTGTTAGTTTTTTTTATTAACTCTTGTGTAATAGGGTGACGATTTGGATTTGTCTGTAATGTTACTCTTATTTGAATAAATGAATCTTGAATCTTCACAACACGTTTATAGAAACCACCGCTCTCCGTTAAAATTATGAAAATGGCGTTTACAGTGTTTTATTTTGAGACAGCCGCTTATCCATCCACTCTGTTTGCTCTGCTCATCTACTGGTGTTCCGTGTTAGTTCAAAAAGTATGTTTACATTTAAAGCATAGCAAAAAAGTAAAAGGAGAGCCCAATACACAAATTGAACGTGTGCGACAAAGATAAACATAGTGCATCGCAAATATCATGTAAACATTTTCACAAAAATGGCATCTCGTAAATTTTGATTTGCTTCCCGCCGGCTTCTGACGGTTTGCTTTTCGCACGTGCAGTTTTTCATTATTTTCCTGAAAAACTTTTGGACTTTTGCATACAATACAAACACTGATGCTGACTGTTTGGAGGCTTCATATCAGTAAGTATTTGTAATGTTTTATCGAGTATTTGTATGTTTTCAGTATATATTATGCACGTGTTGTAATCGTAGACAGCAAAACAACCATTTGCATTCATTCATCTTAGCTACGATATGGTTTTGTAAAATAAAAATCGATTTGCGATATGATTACATGACGTCGCGTTTCTCTGTGCGGATGTTGTGTTTAGGTAAGTGCAGGCGCCTGGGTCTGTGGTGGAGCGTCATTTGTTTTTGTTTACCTGCAGATATCTGCTCTAACAATGTCGTCTTCTCCGATCCGCGGTCGCGGGCCCTGGAAAATTCACAAGCGTACTTCGGAACAGGATCGATGGCTCGATGAAATGGGGTTTTTTCGAAAACATACCGGTAGGGATGCAAGTTGCTTATTCAGGGCTGTGTCTGAAAACATTTTCAACACTCAGAGATACTACCCTAAAGTTCGCTATGACTGCATCCAATTTATGTCTTCTAATAGACATCTATTTGAAGGGGTATGTTGTTATTTTCATCTCTTGTCATTCTCAATATGTCCAATTTTTAACACAAATTTTTGTTTTATAGTCTATGAACTGTCCATTGGACAATTATCTAAAAGAGATGTCTAATTCCTCTGAATGGGGCGGGCTGGTAGAAATATCTGCTTTGAGCCATTTGTATCGGTGAGAAATTTTGAAGTTGCTTATTTCTATTAATTTATGCACTTAACTGGTGTTAAAAGTTGTAATAGGTACCACTACTTTACTGGTGCATTTTTTCAAATATATCTTAATAACTCATTGCAGACGTGATTTCATAATATTTGAAGCTAACAAAAGCCAACAGACAAAAATATGCAATGGTTACGGGAACCCAATATATTTGTTCTATTCCTCTGACTCAAAGCACTTTGACGTAGTGTACACCAAAGATTTCATAGCTGCATCATCTCTTTGCCAATGTAAGTCTCAAAACCTACCTGATTTATAAATACATTGATTTTGATTTAATTTATTACCTCTTTATGTTTTGAAATATCTTTATACCCTAATTGTAGCACTGGTGTACGAAATACTGTATGATGGTGTCTACCAACTAAAAGACTTGCCTTATGCAGTTGATAAAATGCTCTATGACAAACTTCCATCAAATCACATAGAATATTTCATGACGGAGAATGTGGAGCGCCGCCGGAAACAAAAAGAACGGGCTAAGATCTTCATTGAGACCATTGATGACGACAAAGATACGAACAACAATGCAGTTGCTTTGAAATGCAATCATCACACTGTAGATATGGACAGAGCAAGCTTGCTGAAAGAATCATTGAGCATTTTTGTGTTCAACCGGAGTCTGATTCAGCTCGAAAACATTTGCATGAACTGTGTGAATGTGAACAGTGCTAAAGATTTGCTAGATAATGGTATTACTCCTTTCCCATACAAGGTAGCAAAGGCTTTGGACCCTGATATTTACAGAAACATAGAGTTTGATGTTTGGAGTGAAATGCGGAAAGGTAACAGAGTTTCTATTTAACTTCGCAGTCATATTTGGATTTTATTTACCATTGTATGGTATTGCAGAGCTACGATTCGGGGCTAGGTATTCAGATGGAACAACATTACAAGTTGGAGTTAAATGCTTGTGCAAGCTTGAGCCGGAGCAACCGGCTATGTACCACTGCCATATACAAGAGATGCGCCCGGACGGTGGACCGTGCCTGGTGTTCATCGAGGAGTTGGGAGAGAAGCGGGTGGTGAACTACGAGCTGCTGGAGCCGCTGCCGTCGCACGAGGCGCGGCCCTGGGCGCCGCCCTACAGATACTCCCGCACGCAGTCTCAGATACTGAGTCTTAGCCAAATGCTGCAGCAGATAGGTGCTTTCCATTCAGTTTTAGTTAGTGTACCCGGACTATTCCAGGTTCCCTAAATTTTTGCAATGCTGGCTAAGCGAAAGTCAATTGTATCTTATAGATATATGCTTACGTTTTTACTGTTCTATCTATCTGCATCTACTTATCAATTACATCGACGTCCAGGCACCATCACGAAGAAGCAGTCTCTGAAACCGCGGAGGGAGAGAGGGAGCGAGGAAAAAGCTCCTGAAAAGACACTAAAACATCCCCCGAAGATCTCCTGGAATGAAATGATTGAGAGCAATGACCCCAAGGAGCTGGCCGACCCGCTGGACTACCTAAACTATGAGCCAATGCCTGTCAGTACCTATGTAGTTGGAGTTGCCGGGTTTTGTTTATAAGCGTTACAATTGTGGTTTTTTTATACAAAAATAAATATCACAGAATGTACTTGCTTATCATTGATGCCTAATTTCCTACAATTACTCTCAATGTAACTTACAACATTCCTATTTATACTCTTACAATGCAAACAACACCCCTATTCATAATTATTATCGATGCGTGTTTTCCTGACCTTTCAAAAAGCTCATTCATAAAACGTGGCTTCTTTGTTGCCTGACCTATATTCCACAATTGGCATGGTTATAAATGAAATGAACCCTTGCACCATATCGTAGCTATTCTAGAGGTACCTAACCAGTACATTTGTAGTTTGGCTGTGTTGTAGACAACTGCGTACCTATCTTGGCTTGGTATTATAATGTATTGAGTGATTATGATTTGTAATTAGTTTTAGTAAAGTTGTGATAAACTAAGTTACTGACAGGATAAGGGCTTACAAGCTTGCCTGAAAAGTCCCAAGTAATAATTATAATGAATTTAATTGGAATTTAAACTCTAGTTCCAAACTTTCGTGTGAATTTTCACATATCCACGCGAACTATCAGTAATTTAATTCGTTCCCGGCGTTTAATCCTGCCCAAAAGAACCACGGCTGGTTTACATTTCACTTTATTGGTAAACAAATTGGTTGCTTAAAAATTGGTACTAAGGTCACTATTATGACAACAGTAATGACGTTGTAAAACAGGTTTTATTGAAAAGGGGTCGTATTGTGAGGGTTGTGTCTGGTGACTTATATAATTTGTTCTTATTATATACTAGTGGTTGCTTAAAAATTGGTACTAAGGTCACTATTATGACAACAGTAATGACGGTGTAAAACAGGTTTTGTTGAAAAGGGGTCGTATTGTGAGGGTTGTGTTTGGTGACTTATATAATTTGTTCTTATTATATACTAGTGGTTCGCCCCGAACTGAGATCTCGTAAGTCACCCAAAAAACAAAAAAAATATATTCATAATCTTTGACTAATAAAACAGTGCCACGAAATGCACAACCAACATACTTGACCTACAGTTTCATTCAAATAGTACAGGTAAAGGGAGTTCATTTTAATTGGTTACTCTTTTTAGAAGTAAGAATTGTACTTATTCTGGATTTTATACTTTATTTACTATATTTGTATCACTAAAGCTACACGAGTAGCAAATTTCAGCACTTTGGGGTTAATGGTGTACCCTGTGAATTTCGTCAAAGTTACGTTTTTATTATGGCACTCAAAAACTACAAGGATTAAGTTAAAAATAAAAACGGGGTCGAAATGTACTAATGAAGACCTTTCATTAGACATCCCATTTGACCTAATAGTCTAATTTTGATTTTTTTTACCCCTCTTGAACCCCAATATCTCAACAACCCCCAAACTTTTTTAGCTCATTTAGTCACACCAGGATTGTGCCAACACTACCTACCTATATATCAAATTTCACGATGATCGGATCAACGCTTCGAAAGTTACACTCGGACAAACAAACATTTATTTATTTATTTTAGAAACAACATCATTACAGGTTTTTTTTTTAAGCCCTAAGGCGATGCTATGTCTAGGTAACTTATGTTAATTAATATGACAAATACAAATTCAATACAAATACTATAGATACTACACATTTGGGTATACATACAACATACATACAACCAGTGTAGGGCGTAGTTAACTACTATTTTGTAATCTAACTACTGTAATCAAGTTACATAAAGTAATCGGTAATCTGATTACTGTAATCGAGTAGTTATAACTACTGATTACTTTAGTTCTATGAATATCTTGTTTTGTAAGTAAATATGTTTAAAACTTTTAATATATTCATAGAATTTACAAGTATTCTTTAATTAATCAATTGCTAATTGAAGTAGTTTTATGTAACCACAAAATTATTTGTAAACCTGGGGCGGTATGAAAAAAAAAATCGGCGATACCTCTGTATCATTTTGCGATATCGTGGTGAAGGTATGTGAATGACCTGTATTGCCAGCTTATTTCACACGAACGCATTTTTTGTTTATGTACCGACCGACCGAGTCATCTCGGGTTAGGACAAAATCATCCCGGGTTGACGGGTTGGAGAACTCGGGTTATCCGAGTTATTTGACTCGAGTCGCCCAGCCATATCCTTCGCTGATAGGGTTTTAAAAAAATTAATATTTAAATAAATAAATAAATATTGGTGGACATTTCACCCAGCGCTATCTAGCCCCAAACTAAGCAGAGCTTGTACTATGGGAACCAGATAACTGATAGAATACTTAATAATAATATATAATAATTATTTATTTATTAATTAATTGTATAAAAAAATAATTAATAATGAAATAATAATAATATACAGTAATATAATAATGATTAATTATTAATTGACTGTACAAAAAAATGATAATAATAATTCATAATAAAATAATATATAATAATAATATAATAATATTCGTTCGTATTTGGCTTGCGCAAATATGACCATGTTTCAGAATTTTGCGCAAAACTCAAGTGGTCAACTCAAGTCTTCGCCGGAATGCACATATTCTGTCCCTTCTTTTTAACATTTTTTTTAATCCTTCTTCACCATACTATCTAAAGGAGCGTTTTGTGTTCTTGCACCAGGCGCATGATCGAAACCTACGCTCATCAGAAGTAAGTCTCCATACCCCTGTCCACAGTTCTCAATTTTATGGTGACTCCTTTACAGTTCAAAGCTGTGCGGCTGTGGAACGCTTTACCTTTCTCTATTAGAATATCTAAATCTCTTCCTATCTTTAAAGCTAAGGTATACAACCATTTCCTTTCTTTGTCTACGCACTGCTAGTTTATCGTTATGTTTATCTCCTTTATTGTAGTTTATATCTAATATATAAAATTCTCGTGTCACAGTTTTCGTTGCCATACTCCTCCGAAACGGCTTGACCGATTTTGATGAAATTTTTTGTGCTTATCCGGTATCTATGAGAATCGGCCAACATCTATTTTTCATCCCCCTAAATGTTAGGGGTAGTCCACCCCTAAATATTTTTTTTAATTTTTAGACAAAATTTTTAATTTCTATTTTTTTATGATACAGCATTCAAAAATACATACAACCCTAAATTTTCACCCTTCTACGATCAACCCTTATTTTTTAATAGCCATTTTAGTAATTTAACAACCCGATTTATAAAGCAAAACAACGTTTGCCGGGTCAGCTAGTATAAGTATATATTCTTATATTTGTAAGTACTATATATATTTAGTTTATTAGTAAGTATAGGTAGTTTATGTAGGTTTATGAACATACTCGTAGATACACCGCTGTCTTTTTGATTTTGTTTTGTCCTGTCCATCCAAAGGTGGTCTGGAAGAGATCGCTTTTAGCGATAAGACCGCCCATTGTACTTACCTTAATGTTTGTATTTTTAATTTTGTTGGTGTGAAATAAAGAGATATTCTATTCTAATAATTAATTAATTAAATTTAATATAAGTCCAACCATGATCACACACACTACTATGTATGGACTATGTATAGTACATATAGACCATCATATAGCGTGGCGAAGCGTCACCACGGCAATTCTCGCCACGCCAAAGGTTTACCTCAGGTTTACCCTCGCCTATAGATGTTTCAGATCAAAAACATCCAGACCCGGAACAAATATTTGTAGATCACGCAAACATTTGTCCTGCGATGGGAAATGAACCCGCTACCTCTTGCGTCACAGCCGGCTATACGCTCACTGCGCCACGGAGGTCGTCGATATATATACATATATGTATATAGCATTTAAAACAAAGTAGTTTGAAGTAAGCATAAGTAGTTACAAAAAGTAATCATGTAATCGTGATTGCAACTACAATTTGTAGTTAGTAATTAAAAATTTTAACTACTTAATACGATTACTTTATGTAATCTTTTATTATGATTACTAACTACAAAATGTAATCTTAGTTAGTAATCAGTAGTTAGATTACATTTTGCCCAACACTGCATACAACACCGTTTTGCCCAAGATGATTTGGAGATTTCGCTTCGCTCGATCAATTACTCTAACGACGCGGTGCATAAAAGTAACTTAGGCCCCCAGTTTTAAATCAGTCTAGTGTCCAATCTTGTGAATAATCTGCTTACGAATATAAAAAATCTTTGCATTCAAAATTTTACATTCAATCCAGTCTGTTATCTTTGTGTCCACAGAATGGACTGACTGAAGAAGCTGATTGTTTTTCTTTTGGCTGTACCATCAACTCTTGGCATGAAAGGGTTTTGATGTAATCCATTTAGCTTCTCGATGTGCTGATTTTGAGTGTAACTGAAACTATTCGGTCAGTTAAGTTTGAGTTACAGTGGTGCGTCAGAAACGTTGTTTTAATTGATTGCTGATGTATTTAGATTTGCCGATGTAATGAATTTACTTAGTAGGTAGTTTTTGAGACTTTGAGTTTCTTACTTTAGTAATTGTGGGGACGGTTCGAGAGTAATATTAACTTAGATTTTAGTATGAGCTTGGTAGATTGCCTTTGTTATTTATACAATCTTAACTTTTAGGCCTTGGTAGATAGCTTCTTATGTATTTGTATTTATGTAATGCGGTATTTATTTGAGTCAAGGACATTAATAAATAATAATAATAAGTAAGTAGTACCGCGGAAGCCAAAAACTATAGGCCCATCACGTGCTTGCCTACCATCTACAAGCTCCTTACATCCATTCTGACCGCAAAAATGAACTCGCATATTGTTGCGAACAATATTTTGGAACCTGCACGGAATGGATGTAGGGTTGGGTCCCGTGGTACTAAGGAGCTCCTCCTCATTGACATGGCCATTAGCCAGCAGATCCGGCGCAGCAGAGGAAGCCTCTCAGTTGCTTGGATTGACTATAAGAAGGCATATGATTCGGTGCTTCATACATGGCTAGAGAGGGTCTTAGAGTTGTATAAAGTAAATGCAACTTTGAGACTCTTTTTAGGATCGTGTATGAGACAGTGGAACACAATTCTTCATCATCCAGGTAGCAGATGGGATTCTTCTGTTCCGCATGATCTCATAAGGATTGAGCGGGGTATATTCCAGGGAGATAGTCTTGAGTTCTTTGTGGTTTTGCCTGGCACTGAATCCTCTTAGCACTTTGCTAAAGGATTCAGGTCTAGGCCATCGACTTCGGAGAGAGGGGGAGATCATCTCTCATCTGCTGTACATGGATGACCTCAAGCTTTTTGCACCTAAGAGTTCGGAGTTGGAGACATTGCTCAATATCACACAGGTATTTAGCAACGCCATCAGCATGGAATTCGGTGAATTGAGTGCGAGGCGATACGTTATTCGGAGCGGATCGCACTCACCCTGATGAAGGTTCACGAATTGAACCGAAACATTCTCGGTCGAAACACCGATAAGACGGTACGTTATAAATCCCGTACATATTTATAATACTGATGGAATTCGGTGTTGAGAAGTGTGCGGTCATGCAAGTACGGCGTGGGAGAGTTGTAAATTCTTCGAATTTGCAGCTTTCTGAGACGATGTCTCTCAGATCTCTCTCTGAAGTTGAGACATACAAATATCTCGGTATGTCGGAGTCGTTGGGTATAATAGATAGAGACATAAAACAGTCGGTGCGGGAATGTTTCTTTTGCCGCTTGACAAAAGTTCTTAACAGTTTTTTGTCAGGTGGCAACAAGGTCTTCAACGGCTGGGTTATACCCCTACTCATATACGAGGGGCACACTAAAAGTTTCCGAAATCAATAATAAAAACATACTATTACTAGTCAAAAATGAATTTATTGTTTCTCAAAATATTCTCCATTTGCATCAATGCACTTTTTCATACGATTGAACCAATTTTGAAAACATTTGTGCCACTCCTCCGTGGTGACGTCAGATACATGTTTTTCATACTCTTCGACAGCCTCTTCTGGTGATGAAAACCGTTGATCGCGTAATTGGTTCTTGATTTTTGGTAACAGAAAAAAGTCACACGGTGCCAGGTCAGGACTGTATGCTAGATGACTCATAAGTTGTACGTTTTACGCCTTCAAAAACTCATTTGTCTGTCTGGCCGTATGGGAACTTGCATTGTCGTGGTGCAAGATGATACGGCGTTTAACGTTATTTTCACGGAGTTGTCAATAATTTCTGGTAAACAAATGGTCGTGTACCAGTCACTATTCACGGTACAACGATTTTCTAAAGCAACAGTAGCCAGGTGTCCAGTTTTATTAAAAAAACTTAAAATCGTAAAAAAACATGCAACGAAAATTTTCCCTGGAGTTAAATCCATTATAATCACGCAATTTTTAAAATGACGCCACAATGTGAAAACCATTGACAATCAGATGAAACAAATTTTATTCTACGGCTAGAGAGTTCCATTTTCAAATGTAGTACAGTAGAGCCTCGATAATCCGTACTCAGGCTAATCCGAACGTCGCTATAATCCGAACTGCATACCCCACCCCACTTCCTCGCCTTCGCCTCGCTGCTATGTTGTTTATTAATTAGTCTGCAGTTACGACTGCCACGTTGCGCGTCCATTCCACGTTTTTCTGCTCTGTACTCGTGCGCGGCGTGTTTTTTGAGGTTATAAAGATGGTTCCAACACCAAAACGCAAACATAAAACTTTGACTATAGCCGAAAAGTGCACCATACTAGACAGTTTAAAGGACGGAGTGTCGGCAACTTCTCTTGCTTGTAAGTATGGCGTTGGAAAATCAACAATTACAGACCTCAAGAAAAATGAGCAAAAATTGAGATCTTTTATAGCTAAAACTGAGAAAGGACCAGGGTTCAGAAAAACTCTAAAATTACCAGAGAATCCAGTGCTAGAAGAAGCACTGTTCACATGGTTTTTAGAACAAAGACGACGCCACATTCCATTGTCTGGTGAGGTCGTAATGGAAAAAGCGAGATTCTTCCATAAAAAACTAACAGGTTCGGATTTTTCTGCAAGTAGAGGATGGCTTGATAATTTTAAAAAACGTCATGGCATACGTCAGCTGAAAGTGTCAGGTGAGAAAGTCTCTAGCAATACGGAAGCTGTTCAACCATTCCAAGAAAAATTCCTAAACGAGATAAAAGAAAAGAACCTTTGCCCTGAACAAATTTACAATGCCGACGAATCAGGATTGTTTTGGAAGGTTCTGCCGGACAAAACTTTAGCCTCTTCTGCTGAAACTAGCGCTCCTGGGTCGAAAGTGTCTAAAGAGCGAATAACTTTTATGCCTTGCGCAAACTCTACAGGGAATCACAAATTACCATTGCTAGTTGTGGGGAAGGCAAAAAAGCCAAGATCTTTTGGATCTGTAAAATTACCAGTGCATTATGAAGGGCAGAGGCGTGCTTGGGTAACCAGAGGTATTTTTCTCGAGTGGTTTAGAGGCCATTTTGTTCCTGAAGTCAAACGCCATTTAAAAAAAATGGGACTGCCACAAAAAGCATTGCTACTCTTAGACAATGCCCCTGGACATCCAAATGCTGAAGATTTGACAACAGAAGACGGCAACTTCTCTGTACTGTACATGCCTCCAAATTGTACGCCTTTGATCCAACCTATGGATCAAAACGTAATCCAAAATGTCAAGATAAATTACAAAAAGAAACTCCTGATTCAAATGTTCGTGCAGCAAGAAGCCGATGAGGCTTTAACCTTGCATGATGTTATAAAAAGCGTCACAATTAAAGACGCCATTTTTTCGCTAGCGCAATGTTGGGATCATGTATCATCGTCTCTTATCGAAAAATCTTGGAAGCCTCTTTGGCCTGAAAAAATAAATTCAACAGAAGATAGATCAGAAGAAAATGATGACTTCGACGTAGAAGACGATCTCCCGCTCAGTCTTTTACGTAATCGTGGTTATACAGAAGAAACCATTTCCACTTTCTTGTCCATGAGTGAAGAGGAGAATTGCACAGATCCTATAACTGATGATGAGATCATAACCCAAATAACGCAAGAGAATGACGAGTCTTTAGCTGAAGATTATTTTGCTTCAAATGTCAAGAAAATTACTTATTCACAAGCCATATCATCTTTGAACACTTGCTTGGAGTGGGCTGAAGAAAATGACCTGTCCTTATCGGAAAAGATGATGCTACGTAACTTGAGGGACAAAGCTTTTTTCTGGTCCATCAACAGGACTCGCCAAACTAAAATAGATCAGTTTATGACTAAATAGACAATTTACACCTTACGTATTTTATGGTACCTAATTATTATGTAAATGTACGGTAAGCAACGAGCCGGGCTTTTCATTTGCATTACGACTGTAGTCCTTACACTGCTTGTAATAAGAGCGTTCCCAAGGTCAATATGTAAAGCCCAGCTCGTTGCTTACTGTACCTCTTAAACTATGTATATAATTAAACACTATTTTAAGAATAAAAATGTTTTTTTTTCTCCTTACATACTATAATCCGAACGCTTCGTGAGTCCGAACAGGGGTTAGTTTTTGCTAGTTCGGATTATCAAGGCTCTACTGTAATAACTTTTTAAATATTGTTTATGTAAGTGGCCAATTCCGGAAACTTTTAGTGTGACCTATGTAAGTATTTCTAGATCATGCAAACATTTGTTCCGCGGCGGGAATCGGACCCGCTACCTCCTGCGTCTCAGCTGGCTATTCGCCCACTGCGCCACGGAGGTCGTCCACTCATACTCATTACTATTCGTAAATATATCTTTGGGGCTTATGTTTTTCGTACGTTCAAGAATTTCCAAGCCAAGGTCGAATCAAATATAAACAAAAATACTAGTGTTTCGCCCCGAACTGAGATCGCGCTTAATATTTGACGATCAAAATAGTGCCACGAAATGCATAACCAAAGAACTTGACCTACAGTTTCATTCTATTCGTAAATATATCTTTGGGGCTTATGTTTTTCGTACGTTCAGGAATTTCCAAGCCAAGGTCGAATCAAATATAAACAAAAATACTAGTGTTTCGCCCCGAACTGAGATCGTGCTTAATATTTGACGATCAAAATAGTGCCACGAAATGCATAACCAAAGAACTTGACCTACAGTTTCATTCAAATTACGGGTACCGGGAGTTCATGTAAAGTGGTTATTCTTTTTTGGGGTACAAATTGCAGTTATTCTGGATTTCAGACTTTTGCCTATATTTGTGTCACTAAAGCTACACGAATACCAAATTTCAGCATTGTGGGGTCACTGGTGTACACTGTGAATTTTGTTAAAGTTCAGTTTCTATACGGCTAAAAACTCAAAAATTGCTAACACTAAGCTAAATATAAAAACGGGATCGAACTGTCATAATAAAGAGCTGTGAATTTTGTCAGTTTTGTTTTTATTATGGATAATAACTCAAAAACTACAAAAATAAATTAAATATAAAAACGGGGTTCAAATGTACTAATGAAGACCTTTCATTTAACGTCCCACTTGACCTAATAGTTTCATTTTCATTTTTTTACCCCGGCCAATATCTCAACAACCCCCAATATTTTTAGCTAAATGCTTTAATTGGTTAGGTATACTTTTTTGGGGTAGAAATTGCAGTTATTCAGGATTTCAGACTTTTCCCTATATTTGTATCACTAAAGCTACACGCATACCAAATTTCAGCACTGTGGGGTCACTGGTGTACACTGTGAATTTTGTTAAAGTTCAGTTTCTATACGGCTAAAAACTCAAAAATTGCTAAGACTAAGCTAAAAATAAAAACGGGATCGAATTGTCATAATAAAGACCTTTCATTTGACGTCCTATTTGACCTATTTTTACCCCTCTAGAACCCCAGTATCTCAACAACCCCCCCCCCCCCCATATTTTTAGCTCATTTAGCCACACCAAAATTGTGCCATTTCTTCCTACCTATGTATCAAATTTCACGATGATCGGATGTACGCTTCGAAAGTTATCTTTGGACAAACAAACATACATACATACGACGCCGATTTGCCCAAGTTGATTTGGAGATCTCGCTTCGCTCGAGCAATAAACTATTAACTGCAGAAAACTCGCTTAACATACAATACTTACTGTATACTCACAATAACACTCAAAAACTGCTCTATGTTCATACGATAAGCGGAAGTAAACACGTTATGATTGATTTACGAAATACTGATGAATACTGTTAAACAATAACAAACGCGTCGAATCTTGTCACCGAAATCTTCGCTCCTATTGGTTAATCAGCACGTGCCCGCGGCACGCGCCACTCGCAAGCCGCACCCAATTTCTTGTTGCGACCTATCTGCATCCGCATAAGCATCTAAATCGATATGTCCAAATCGATGCGGAGGCTCCGCATTTGCGGATGCGAATATTCGCAACATCCCTGGTTCCCATCACCTATTGTTTTTATGACATTAATGAATATTTAACCCATTCCAATGACTTTTAATTGACTATACTATGACATTTGTTTTTATATTGTATTGTATTGACATTTCTAATTTTATTTGACATTCACTTAGTTTAAATTCGATTTATATATTTATATTTGCACACCATCTGTATGGTAGAATATATAAGGATCAACAAAATGTAACATCGAAACATGTACCTACCTATATTCGAGCAAATAAACGTTCAGATTTCTAAACAATGTACTTTTAGGTCACGCACCTTAGAAACGAGCTCTACGATGCACTGCCCTGCGCCCATCAATCAGTCTTGTACAGCGGCACGTAGTAAAAATTAATTATAATAATTATTTAAGATAAAATAAACTAATAAAAAAAATGTTTAAGAATTTTTATAGTTTTAGCTAATATTTTTCATTTAAATATTAATTTATGGTATAGTAAAATTTATTTAACAGTGCAGTTTTTAACTTTCTCCGAAACATTGAACAAGGTAGCTCTTTCAGTGAGTCCGGGAGCTTGTTTTAAATGAACAGAGCCATACAGAAGATGCTTTTGAGCATTAAGGCGGTCTTAGGATTGCGGACACAGTTTAGTTTAATCGCGACGATTCCGGACAAGCACCATTGGTTGCAGATTGAAATACACGCGCTGCCAGCCATGGTGGACTGCCGCCCCGCGTCGGGCGCGCCGCACGAGCCGCATTCAGCGCCCAACGGAACCGCGCCTCCGCCTGAGAACCACAATATACAAGTGCAGGTAATCAACTTATAGGGCCATACCAAGTTAACCACCCGTTGAACACCTGTTTAATGAATTCCTAGGTAAATGCTAAGGAATTATTTAAACAGATGTTCTACGGGTGTTTAACTTTTTTGGGGTAAGGCCTAGAACCCTGAGTCCAAAGGTCGCTCGGTGGGAGATCTCCTCTTTTCCATGGAAGGCGCCTGCATGCAGGCGTGCAAATATTTGTCAGTAGGTATTTATTTAACAATGTCAATATCCGATATTAAAATTTAAAAAATCATACTATATGTATGATTGAGTATGTATGTTTTATTTTATATTTTTATATATAAAAAATCTACAAACTATGGCCTCTTTCATTTAATAGAAATAAGGATTTGTCATGGAGGTTGTATTTCATTTTAGGTTGTTTTGAATTCATTGAACCTTTTCAAATTTTCTTTATAATATCAAGTTTACAATGACCAACTTTCAAAGCATGAGTGATGAAAATGTAATTAGCACAAGGATTAGTAGCTTAATAGGATTTGTTTAGCAGCAGAGCGCGGGTGGCGGAGACATGGGCAACCACGGCGTGACATCACCCGGACGCGCTACCACGCCCGCCGCCGCGCCCGTGCATGTGCCCTACGCTGGACAGTACCAGAGTAAGTACACAACACAACACGATACAACCACGGCGTGACGTCATCCGGACGCGCTACCACGCCCGCCGCCGCGCCCGTGCATGTGCCCTACGCCGGACAGTACCAGAGTAAGTACACAACACAACTACGGCGTGACCTCACCCGGACGCGCTACCACGCCCGCCGCCGCGCCCGTGCATGTGCCCTACGCCGGACAGTACCAAAGTAAGTACACAATACGACATAACCACGGCGTGACGTCACCCGGACGCGCTACCACGCCCACCGCCGCGCCCGTGCATGTGCCCTACGCTGGACAGTACCAGAGTAAGTACACAACACAACACGATACAACCACGGCGTGACGTCATCCGGACGCGCTACCACGCCCGCCGCCGCGCCCGTGCATGTGCCCTACGCCGGACAGTACCAGAGTAATTACACAACACAACTACGGCGTGACCTCACCCGGACGCGCTACCACGCCCGCCGCCGCGCCCGTGCATGTGCTCTACGCCGGACAGTACCAAAGTACACAATACGACATAACCACGGCGTGACGTCACCCGGACGCGCTACCACGCCCACCGCCGCGCCCGTGCATGTGCCCTATGCCGGACAGTACCAGAGTAAGTACACAACACGACTTCTACACATTACAATTACACCACAACATTTACAATTACACAATACAATAAATTTATTTCAGACGTATTTTCTGTTGGTAACTTTAATTTTTATATTTTATAATATTGTTTTTATTGTTTTATGTACTAGTAATAACGCTTTGGTTTTTGTAAACTGTTATGTTATTTCTGGTGTATTGAAACGAATTTGAATATATGTCCATATGTGATTAGTACTACATTTGTTTATATAAGTATGTTAGTAATAAAAATTTTAAATAAATGAAGTTTAATGACAAATAAATCATGTGAAATCACAATCCAATCCAATTACAAACTACATTCAAGACATTACATGCATTGCTTGTTTCTTTAGTGGTGTAGTCCAGTCAAATTACAAACTACATTCAAGACATTACATGCATTGCTTGTTTGTATAGTGGTGTAGTCCAGTCAAATTACAAACTACATTCAAGACATTACATGCATTGCGTGTTTGTATAGTGGTGTAGTCCAGTCAAATTACAAACTACATTCAAGACATTACATGCATTGCTTGTTTGTATAGTGGTGTAGTCCAGTCAAATTACAAACTACATTCAAGACATTACATGCATTGCTTGTTTGTATAGAGGTGTAGTCCAGTCAAATTACAAACTATATTCAAGACATTACATGCATTGCTTGTTTGTATAGTGGTGTAGTCCAGTCAAATTACAAACTACATTCAAGACATTACATGCATTGCTTGTTTGTATAGTGGTGTAGTCCAGTCAAATTACAAACTACATTCAAGATATTACATGCATTACTTGTTTGTATAGTGGTGTAGTCCAGTCAAATTACAAACTACATTCAAGACATTACATGCATTGCTTGTTTGTATAGTGGTGCAGTCCAGTCAAATTACAAACTACATTCAAGATATTACATGCATTGCTTGTTTGTTTAGTGCTGTAGTCCAGTAAAATTAGGGGTTTCGCCTCGGAATGAGAGATAATGAGCTGGAAACTCGTATAATCCTTCGTTTTGGCGTTCGAAAAGTTGTCTCAAAAGTCTCATAAAATTACGTGTCTGCGTCGTAAGTAATTCAAGGTCACAAAAATCGGGTTTTCGCGATTATCTCGGTTTCTATAGCTCCAATGATTTTAACATCGATTATACAATATAAAGAGCATAAAATTTGCGACAAATTTTGTTCCAAACATTTCATTCGCTCAACCATTTTTGAGATAGCGTACCTTAATTTTATGAGATTTTTTGTAACAACCTTTTGGAACGCCAAAATGGTGTATAGGTACGAGTTTCCAGATTTTTATCTCTCATTCTGAGGTTGATCTCTTTTTAATGCTTATTTAACTGCACTAGTGTACCAAAATATATTTTCATTCATTAATTCTGCTAGTAAAGATGTTATAAGAATTAGTTGCCAGTTCACAGAGGTTGAATTCGAATGTTTTTTTTTTATAATTTTTAGTAATCGCTTTCCCTTGTGCATGACAAATCTCACACTTCTCCGTGCGCGCAAATAGCTTAAAAAGGGGTACAAACATTTTCTCTTCACGTTTTTATGTATAGATTTTTGAAACGGGTGTCTAGTTGCATGCAATGACTATAAACGGTGACAGTGAGGTTGATCTGATGGTTATTTAATGGACGATACACTTTGCAGGATATCAGATTTTATACCGTCCTTTAAAAGCTAAAGTTGCACCAGTAAAAATGCTTTGAAACAATCTCGTAAAGAAAGTAAATCTGGTGAAGAATGAATTATCGCTTGTAAATGTCCGTTCTCATTTGAGGTACGGTGATAAACCCCGTGCCGCACATGGGCGCGCCGATGCCGCTGGGCACGGTGCCGCCGTACATGGGCTACATGTGCGGCGCCCCCGCCCAGGTCGCAGGGGGCAAGGGCGTGGGCGGGGCGGGCGGCCCGGGGCTGGTGTGGGTGCCGCCGTCGCTGCCGCCGCCGCCGCATCATGTGAACCCGCACGTGCACAAGAGTATGCAAACTAATGGCGCCGATCTGCCGATGAACGGTAAGTTATTCCAACCGACCTAACTTATTTATTAATTTACCTCTATATTAGCCCCTATAAAACAGTATTTCATTTTAAAGTTTGTATTAAATAATAATATTATTCGATTATGTTATCACAAACTATTGTTAAGATTATGCCCTTTTACAGCGAAAATTTAAAGTACATAATTATATTTTACAACTATTAACTACATTTTTTATGACATTTTAATGTAATCTTTATTTATTATTTATCGAGCTATCTTCTGCCGTGTTAACAATAGGAAAAACCTCTCGGCAATAATAATAACAAATAAATAATAAAATTGTTAATAAACAAAGAGGGAATTAGGATGGTTGGGGTCAGGTTAGAAGGGGGATATTGCACAATCGATGGCCGATTTTATTCTTTCCACACTAGAATTAAAAAAAAAATCTTCGAATTTCCCTTTTTCATTTCATCTAGAGATATTTGTTCCGGGTCTGGATATTTACATTTATATATGTATTTACAAAAAAAAAAGTAAATAAGTCTTCTATCAGTTATCTGGTTCCTATAGTAGAAGCTCCGCATAATTTGGGACTAGAAAGCGCTATGTGAAATGTCCAGCAATATTCATATATATGTATGTAATTTGCAGATATCCCTACGCTCCGGTACTACTACAACCTGGGTGTGGATTGCATGTGGGCGGCGTACGGCCCGCCCCCGCCGATGCTGCCACCTCGCCACTACTCCCAGAGAGACGTCGCACAGGTCCTACACTACCACTAAATACATACCTACAGAAGTTCATTTTAGTACAACGAGGGATAACAGGCGCACGCACACAGTCACGTCACAGTCAGTCAGTTTAGATGCTTAAATGTATGCTTGTCTGTTTCTAGCACACCCAAAATTATGGTAAAATGAGCTACTATGTAGATAAAGCCTATGTAATCATTAGAGATGCCGCAAATAGTTTTTATAGCAAATAGTCGAATACTGATTAACCGCCATTCCCTATGGCGAATAGGTGAATTACTCGCCATTATTATTCGACATAAAAAAGGAACATAAAAAATAATTTCTGAGGCAGGTTTGATTTATGAAGAAAAGCGCAACCAACTTGATCCCAGTCGTGCAGAAAAACTAGTTTTGCACCGCAATCTGCCCCTTTTGGACTTTAAATGTTAATTAAAAAGCCTAATTAACTTCAAAATGACATGGCTGATTTTTGCCTAATTTTTTATATTAATCATAACTATTAATGTGTGATTGTTTTTTTTTAATAAGTTTGATTATTTTTAAGTCTCGTTTTTTCATTTATTTTCAGTTTATTTTAGAGAACTATTGCCTAATACGAATAATACTAGCTGTTATTCGTTCTTTTTGTGTCTCTAGTAATTATTGAAGTATCTTTGACGTAACCAAGTGTTCTATTGTGCCCCTACGGTTTGAATAAATGAGTATGAGAATGAGTCGCGCCCGTACGAGTATCTTGGGATCAAGTAATTTAATGAATTCGGAATATTTGAAGTTTATAATTATTAACCCGAACTCGCGATAATAATCTTAAGATGTAAATGGAATGGACTGGAGTATAAATAAATAAAAAAATATATATTGCTGGACATTTCACACAGCGCTATCTAGCCCCAAACTAAGCAGAGCTTGTACTATGTGAACCAGATAACTGATAGAATACTTATATACTTTTTTTTGTAAATACATACTATACATACATAGATACTATATATACACATATATAGAGATTAGATTAGATAATTTCTTTATTGCACACCATTAAATATAAACATATTTATGAAAATACAATTTTAAATCATAGGTAAAATGGGCGGCCTTATCGCTAAGAGCGATCTCTTCCAGGCAAGGTTTTTGGATGGACAGGATCTATGAGAACAAATAAGGACAATATAGAAACAACCAGAGATTTGTTCCGCGGCGAGAATCGAACGAATCCTCCTGCGTCTCAGCCGGCTATTCGTTCACTACGCCACGGATCGTCATCCTCTAGTATAAATAATAATGAAAAGTAAATGTTCCAGGACATGCAGCAGCTTTCCCTTCAGGAGCGCGGGAACAGCCACCAGGACATGGGGCACAAGCACAAGCCCTCCGACAAGCCCATGCAGAATAACGGCAAGGGCAGCGGACAGCGCACTCTGCTGGGACCCAGGTATCTATTCACATTCACACAAATAAGCTTCATCTCAAATTGCCAATTTCAATTGGGCAAATTTTACACGAGCAACAAAAACTGATTTTCTCACAAAGTTTGAGAGATTTTGTATTGAGTCACCGCTTACTTTAAGGTATAAAAAATATCCCCATTTTATACCTAAAGTAAGAGTCACTCAATCACAAATATCTCAAACTTTGAGTGAGGGACCCGTAAAGCAAGTATGAAAGAGATTACACTGTTTGTGAACAAACGCGTCATAACTTCTTTAAACCTGTAAATTGTCCCACTTATACGGGCTATTGAGCTATAAAATTCCAATTGTATAAAAAAATCTGAGAAATCAAGTCTCAGTTACAAAAGTATCGGGACCTCATTGTAATTATTAATAACAGAAGTTCCTCACATGTCCACCCACTTATCCTGCGACCTCCGTGGCGCAGTGGGCGAATAGCAGGCTGAGACGCAGGAGGTAGCGGGTCCGATTCCCGCCGCGGAACAAATGTTTACATTATCTACAGATATTTGTTCCGGGTCTGGATGTTTTTCTATATATTATAAGTATGTATTTACAAAAAAAAGTATATAGAAATCAGTTATCTGGTTCCCACAGTACAAGCTCTGCTTAGTTTGGGGCTAGATAGCGCTGTGTGAAATGTCCACCAATATTTATTTATTTATTTATCCAGGTTTCACTGTATCGAATTTAAACGAAAGCGGTCCAGTTTAGTCGTGAAAACGTAAAAAACAGATAGACAGACTTTAGAATGTATAATAATTAATAAGGATGTGTTTGCTTGTACAAAGTTATTTATGATGATTCATCGAGCGAGTATGTATTTTTGTTTGGTAGGTTCAACAAGCGCGGTAACGGTCAGGACGGCAACCCCAACCACAACCAGAACAAGAACCACAACAACAACCACATGGCTAACAAGGGGCCCAACAACCGGTGAGCACTTTACTTACCAATCATTCATTCATTTAGTACACAATTATCCTCTCCATCCAAAGGAGCTTTGTTAAGCGATAAGACTGCCCATTGTTATGCTCCATATTATCGAAAAAAAAAATGTCCAGCAATGTTTAAAAAATATTTAAATTATGCTTACATTTATTTGTTTTATTTCTATTTTTATATCTGTTGTGTGTAGCTTGTAAAGGTATAATAAAGAATTTTCATTCATTCATTCATTTCGTCGCCCTATGTATCACAATTCCTAAGTCCTTAAGGGCAAATTTTACATGAGTAACATTTTTTTTTCTCTCAAAGTTTGAGAGATTTTTATTGAGTCATTCTTACTTTAGGTATATTTGTAGCTTTTTTATTCTATTTACAATAGAATAATTTTTTCAATGCCTTAACAAACAAATTTTATTTTATTTTATTATTAGGGGAATCATCAACATATAGCATACACTGACAATATTTAGCGGTTACATTTCAAATGATAGAACTTAGTGCTACTATAATTAGAGACGACAGACTACATGCATTAATATTTTAAGCCGAGCGAGTGAATTAATTGGATTTTAATAAAAAACTAAGATGGCATGCACATACTTCTAGCTAACAATACATTTCATTATATCATAACAATTTACAAAAAGTTTAAAAAAATTAGATAAGTTAATTTATTCCTATTTATAAATTTAAAACACAATAAAATCATATATATACCTATCAACTACTTATCTATGTACATTATTAAATACAATAAAAACAATTATAAAATTATAAATAAAAACATAACAAAAAAGTAGTAATCACTAATACAATGTCAAATTAAAAACACTACGTAATAATAATCTAAAAAAATTTAAATTTGAAATATTAATATAAAATGAGGGATTTTTTTATACTTGAAGTAAGAGTGACTCAATAAATTCTCTTAAACTTGTGAGAAAATCAGTTTTTTTTGCACCTGTAAAATTTGCCCATACGGACTTACGCATTCCGATATGTAGATTTTCAATTAATGACCTAATCAGTTGTGCCTTTTAGTTCAGTCAGCGAATGTCTCAAATGGAGGTAGTGAGTGCGTGAGGACGGATCTAAGCGATTTCTTCAGAAATTTATTCAGGGTGCAATAGTCAAAATACATTAAATATAAGATAAGATAAATTCTTTTCAATTATGATATTGCTTTTTAATTTTTTATTAAATAAACGTGTTAGTTTTAAGTTTATTATTTTATGTATGTTAGGGTCTTACCACAAAAAAAATTAAACACTGTTTAATAATAAAATAATAATAAGCCATTTATTCCAAACTTTGTGTTCACATGTTTTTAATAATATTTTGAGTTCAGATTCGATTATAGGATGTCCCGCAGCTCGGTTCCTCTTGGCATAGGCCTCCTCTAACACTTGCCACTGGGTTCTATTTTGTGCTACTCTTCTCCAGTGTAGTCCAGCTTTAAGTTTGAGGTCGTCTTCCCATCTTGTTTGTTGACGCCCTCTATTGCGCTTACCATCTCTGGGGTACCAATCAGTCACCCTTTTACACCATTTGTTCTGAGGATCTCGGATCATGTGGCCTGTCCATCTCCACTTCTGTTGGCGCGTGTTTAAATAAAATTCTATACAATAATTGTTAAGAATGTTTTAAACACGCGTTAAACTGTTGTTTTACTTTTTTGTGGTAACATAGTTCGACTTTAAGGTATTTATAAGTATGGGCCTTGTTATTATTTTTTGTATGTGCCTGAGATAAACGTCATATTGTTATTAAACTCTGTTAACCGGCCTCCCGCGATACCATCAAGTCCAAGTGCAATTACCGCCAGTCTATTTTTATATTTAAGTAATTTTTAGGCAAATAAAATATTATGTTTTTTGTTTTGTTTTATAAGCACTATTGTACCTACACTATAAAAATTACAAACTGAATAAGAGAAAAATATAACTAATAACTATTATAATGTGTAATTGTGGTTTGTGAGTGTTTAGTAGTAGACATCATCCCACAGCTAATATGATGATGATGATGTTGGATCGTGTGTGCAGTACGTATTACAGCCGCAACGAGCCACGCCACTACCCCGAGGGAGGCGAGGCGCCGCCCTGTCACGAGCCGCCGCTGCTGACGCTCCCCTACATCCACTACCCACCACCCGTCTACCCCGTGCAGTACTACCCCGTGGATACCAACGATCCCGGTACGAACTACCACTATTTCATTTAAAGTAGAACATGTTCCATAGAGTTCCATTGAAGGGTCATTAAGGAATTTGTTCAAATTATGTTTGAAGTAAAAATCGACTCTTAGTCCGGCTTGCACAACGATCCCTAAACGTAATTGATTGATTGATTGAAAATACTTTATTGCACTTATATAACTAGTACAAAGGCGAACTTAATGCTAAAGAGCATTCTCTTCCAGATAACCTTTGTGTATTGTAGACAAAGATGTGTAGGTAGTGCACAGAAAAGGTAAAAAAGAAAATTTGCACAGGACTAATAAATATAGCATGATATAGGTACATACTACTTAAATAAACCTACTTAAATACTTTATATGATAGACTAAACTATACCAATATCGAATTAAAATACATACATAACAATAGAAGAAGTGTTATGGAAATATTAAGTTGCTCATTTTTGGTCGGTTTGACAGAGAAGGTGCCTATAGATTCTCAATCTGAATGCTTCCACTGAAGTAGCCTCGAAATAGTTTGGTGGTATATTATTCCAGAGACGAGTAGCGGTTATGGTGTAAGAGTCAGAGTAAGTAGCCGTGTTATGCTGTGGAGTAATTAGTTGGAAACGACGAGACGATCGCACAGGTCTGTCCTCAGTTGATACGGATGCAAATCGCTCTCTGAGGTAGCTGGGAGATAGAGGGTTGCGAAGAATATTATATAAGAGGGATAGCATGTGCGCATCTCGACGAGCTCTGATGTCAAGCCATTTTAGCTGCTGACGAAATACCGAGACATAATGATATTTTCGTAGGCCGTAGATATAGCGAATGCAAAGATTCTGCAGACGCTCCAACCTGTTCAGTTGCTCTTCCGTAGCATCGGGATAGCATACATCTGCATAATCTAGGATGGGTAAGAGTAACGCATTAACCAGTGTGGACCTCGTAGATTGGGGCAAGAAATTTTTTAGGCGTTTCAGAGTATGCATGGTACCATACATCCTCCTACTAATCTGGGTAATATGGTGGTCCCATGACAAATTATGGGTAATGAAAAGGCCTAAATTCTTAACCTCCTTGCAGAACTGCAGTGGAATATTATTATATTTAACCGGAGGAAGAGTGTTAAGATTAATTTTGACAATCTGTCTGTTACCACCAATTATTATCACCTGTGTCTTGTTGGGATTAATTAGTAGACCAAATTTTTGAGTCCAGTCATACACAGCGCTTAGATCATTAGTGAGATTTTCAATTCCAGATAGAATTTGATCGGGATTACAACTGAGATATAACTGAACATCATCGGCATATAGGTGATAGGATGTGTGATGTATTACCGATACCAGGGTATTGATAAAAAGAGAAGAGGAGGGGTGAAAGAACGCCTCCTTGAGGTACACCTGCTTCGATTTTACACCAGTCAGAGGACAGATCATTAATTCGCACACATTGTTCGCGTCCGCAAAGATATGAGCTGAACCAAGTTAAAGAAGACTGAGAAAGATTAATAGAGCGTAAGACGGCCAGCAAAATTTCGTGGTCCACACAGTTGAAAGCGTTACTAAAGTCTAACAAGGAAAGAAGAGTGAGTTTACGGTTGTCAATAGCAAGCCTGATGTCGTCTGTAATTTTAATAAGGGCAGTGCAGGTACTGTGTGCAGGGCGAAAGCCTGACTGAAACGGACTAAGAAGATTATTACTGTGGAGAAAAGATGAAAGCTGGCGATGCACAACTTTTTCAAGAATTTTAGAAAGGAAAGGGAGAATTGATATTGGGCGATAGTCTTTAAGTTCAGTTATGTTAGACTTTTTGGGAATGGGTATGATGAAAGCTTTCTTCCATATAGTAGGGAAATTGCTACTTGTGAGGGAAAAGTTAATAATATGAGTGATATATGGAAGAGTCAGTTCAAGTATTGGAGTTAGCATCTTTAAACCGATTCCATCATGACCAACCGCCTTGCTGCTAATGCTAGCAATAATCTTTGCAACATCACCTTCATCTACCTGCCCAAAAGAAAAAGATGTAAAATTTTCTAGCGGCTGCCTAGCTAACTGCATTATGGTGTCAGCCTTAACAATGTTGTCAATTTTAAACGGAACAACTGAAAAATGGTTGTTGAGAGCATTGATATCGACCGTTGGGTTGACAGCAGCCTTACTCTTCCCAAATCCTAAGTTGTTGAGCACTTTCCAGATGTTATTTGGAGTACAGTTCTCAATGGCTCCGTAGATGTTACGACGCTTAGCATTCCTAATCTCTTGATTGCACCGGTTTCTCGCCTTTTTATAGCGAAGAAAAGTTTCTTCATTAGAGTCTCTCCTATATTTGCGGTATAGTTTATTACGCCTAGCCATTAATTTGCGGATATATTCAGTCAACCAAGGTAATTAGAGACTAAACATGTTTAAATTTGACGTAGTTGTATGATTTGACAACTTCTTAAACCATGTTTAGCAACTAAATATCGCCCACAGTTTTTAACTACCCAGTTCATAAAATATTAATCTCTGAAGATAGGAAGTAGTGTAATGCTGGTAGGATAGGGTCAATACGCACACGCGATCACTACTAGTTACCCGCCCGCGGCTTCGCGCGCGTGGTTTGTCAATAAAATGTACTCCGACATTGTATTGGCGTTAAGGCAATCTTCTATGGGGGGTCGGGGAGGCAAGGGTAAAAAGAAGTGTAAAAACAATGTAATGGGTTGGAATAAACACGTATGTGAGGCGCACAGGGAGGCCAGGCTTAAATTTCAGGTTTGGCTATCCTACGGCAAGCCCGACTCCGGTAATATCTATAACGCGATGCACGAAAGCAGAAAAATATTTAAATCACGATTAAAATGGTGTCAGACACATCAGGACCAAATAAAAGTGGATGTCCTTGCTTCAAAGCATTCCAAAAATGATTTCCGTGGTTTCTGGAAAAATACAAACAACCTGAAGCATCGGCCTGGTCTTCCTGTGAGTGTAGAAGGTTTAAGTGACCAAAAACTTATTGCTAATAATTTTAGAAATCACTTTTTTGTAAAGTCTCCACTAGGTCCGACACAGTCCATGAGAGATGTGGGGAAAGCGGAAGGTGGATTAGTGGGAACGCTGATTGTTGCTAGGGATGTAGCTAGGGCGATAAAATCGATATCCAGGTGCAAATCTCCTGGGCATGATGGGCTGAGTATTGAACATCTGCAAAACGCCGGCCCTCATATATTTGGAGTCCTAGCTATGTTTTATAACTTCTGCGTATCTCATTCGCATCTGCCGTCGGATTTGTTGAGAACAACCGTAGTTCCGATAAAATAAACTACAGACCAATTTCGCTGGCGACCATCGTGGCCAAGGTTTTTGACAGTATAATTAACACACAATTAAATCAGCACCTAGAACTTTATGATAATCAGTTTGGGTTTAGGCCTGGACTGTCGACTGAAACTGCGGTATCGTGTTTTAAGAGTGCTGTCAAATACTATACTGATAGAAAGACACCAGTTTACGCTTGTTTCCTGGACCTCTCCAAGGCCTTTGACCTGGTCTCGTACGACATCCTGTGGAGGAAGCTAGAGAGCGTGAAATTCCCTGATGAACTGATTGCTATCCTCAGAGTGTGGTACGGGAGCCAGGTTAATAATGTCAAGTGGGCGGGAGCACTGTCTGAGCCATACATGTTGGAATGTGGGGTGAGGCAAGGGGGGTTGAGCTCACCAGCATTGTTTAACTTGTACTTAAATGGACTAGTCGAGGCACTCAGCAGTGAGCATATTGGTTGTCATATTGATGGAGCATGTTTCAATAATATTAGCTACGCGGACGATATGGTGCTGCTGAGTGCGTCGATCTGTGGGCTTAGAAAGTTGCTAAGTATATGTGAGAATTATGCCAACAGCCATGGACTAATCTACAATGTAAAGAAAAGTCAGTACATGGTCTTTCAGGCCGGCTCGAGACGAGTTACGGAGGTACCTCCAGTAAGGCTTTACGGTTCTAACCTGGAAAAGGTAGAACAGTTTAAATACTTGGGTCATTTAGTTACGGCTGACCTGAGGGACGATGCTGATATTGAGCGGGAGAGGAGGGCTTTGTCGGTCAGAGCAAATATGATAGTCCGCAGGTTTGCACGCTGTTCAAGAGACGTTAAAATAACTCTCTTTAGAGCATTTTGTACTTCATTCTATACGTGCAGTCTGTGGAGAAACTATACTCAGAGATCGTACACAGCCCTCAGAGTTCAGTACAATAACGCGCTGAGGATGATGTTGGGGCTTCCCCGCTTCTGTAGCGCGTCGGAAATGTTCTCGGAGGCGCGCATCAATTGTTTCTATGCGACAATGCGCCTGCGCTGTGCATCCCTGGTGCGGCGGGTGCGGGCGAATACCAACGTCCTCCTCAGCGTGATTGCAGACCGCCTCGGCTGTCCGTATCTGAACCACTGCTGTAAGCTCCATGTGCCACACAAGCCCTTCCAAAGAGCATTATGAGTATTTGCGAGTGAGAGTACCTGACTATAATTATTATTTGACTTATGATTATTTTGTTTTCTTTGTTTTTTTGTCAAATGGGTTAGTACACACTTGTACTAACCCATTTGACATGTTTAATTAAGTATTTATTTTTACTAACAAATATGGATCTTTGACATCTGAAGTAAATAAATAAATGAATGAATGAATAAAAATAGTACCTTCCTTCTTCGCACTCGGGTAAAAAGTAGCCTAGTCCCAGTCCCGGTCATAATCTATTTATATGCCAAATTTCATCGAAATTGGTTTAACCGTTTAGTCGTGAAAAGGCAACAAACAAACAAAGACAAACGGGCATGGTTACTTTCGAATTTATAATATTAGTATGGATCTGAGTGTATCAAATTTTGGAAGGATATTTGGAAGGAAGAGATCTTTTAACACGAGTCAGCTATGCAGCTATTCTCTACGTAGCATTTGTCTACGAGACCGATTAAAGCGTGCGTGAGCGCGCACCTGTGTTTTCAAGTGGTAAAGGATAATAGGCAAATTTGAATGTATGTAGTTCAGGACACAACTGGGTCGCAGCAGGCAAAATTTGAGTAAATAAAGCTACATTGGAAAGTGAGCGACTAGTTGCCCATGCGGTACAGACCCAGCCCCGGATCTAGGGGGAGGGGCAAACCAAGGCCCCTGCCCCGGGCGGCAATTTCAGGGTACGCCAAATTCTTAAATAATAAAAACTTTGAAAAAATCTTGTTTTCAAAAGCGCTCGGCATCCAGTGCAACTCAAACTATAGATTATTCCACTCCCTGCTCCTGGTCGACCTACATAGTTCACCTGGCTGTTCATTTGATTTGGAACACTTCAAGTTTTATCACTGCACGATGAAAAAACACAGAACAAAGTTGCCCAGATCCTTTAGGTTTAATAATCATTTATCCTCAAAAAGATAATTATTATTTACATGAGAATCAGTACACATACAAAAGATATTGCAGATTGTTCAAGTTAAGGTAGGTACTCAATTAACGCATTCAGGTAGATCTTCGTTAGATATAATTACTTTATTTACTAAATATTAGTTATATTTAGAGCAAATTTAGTTTTGAATGCGTTAAATGAGTTTAAATTATTTATCTCTGACGGTAATTTGTTGATCGAGCGAAGCGAGATCTCAAAATCAACTTTAGCAAATCGGCGTTGTTTGTTTGTCCAAGGATAACATTTGAAGCGTTGATCTGATCATCGTGAAATTGATACATAGGTAGGTAATGATGGCACAATCCTGGTGTGACTAAATGAGTTAAATATGTTGGGGGGTTGTTGAAATATCAAGGGGGTTCAAGAGTAAAAAAAATTAAAATGAGACTAATAGGTCAAGTGGATCGTCTAATGGAACCGCTTCATTAGTACATTTTGATCCCGTTTTTAAGTTTAGTTTAATCCTTGTAATTTTTGAGTTATTAGCCATTGTAAAAATTGAACTTTGACGAAATTCACCAGTGACCCCACAGTGCTGAAATTAGCTATTTGTGTAACTTTAGTGACACAAATATAAGGAAAAGACTGAAATCCAGAATAACTGCAACTTCTACCCCAAAAAAGAGATACCAACTTACATAAACTCCCGTTACTTGTAATTTGAATGAAACTGTAAGTCAAGTTAGTTGGTTGTTTATTTAGGGACAGTATTTAAATAGTCAACGATAACGTTGTTTTTTGTTTTTATAGGAGAATCGCGAGATCTGAGTTCGGGGCGAACCACCAGTTCTAAAGCTGTGCGCCTTCGTAAACTATTGTTTTTTTGCCATAGTTCGTACGAATTTTAGGTAAACCTGGTATATCATTCAGGCTCGCCCCACAAAGTCCACTAATGTAATAACAATTGTAAATGTTACAGCTATAATGGGCATGATGGGCGGCATGCAGTACTGCGGCTACGAGGAGCTGGAGTACCCGCAATACTATCCTGCGTACCCCGCGCCGCCGCCGCCCCCCGTGCCCGCGCTCGCCCCACCCGCCCCCGCCCCCGCCCCCGCACACCATCACGAACACAAGTAGGGGAACACCATACCACATAATAGATAGGTGCAGAAGTCAAGTTTAGTACAACGAGCGAATCTCGGAACGATTCGTCGGTCGAACGTTCGACCGACTTGAACCGAAATCGTACGCGCGCGTCTATTTGTGCGTGTGTTTTCGCTCGTTGTACTAAACTTAACTTTTGTACCTATTCTGTGCCTGTACCCTAGTGAGTTATCTCAGAACCTGTTATATATTTGCAACAACACTAAGCCCCGTATTCATAAACTTAGGTCAAAGCTAAAATTCTTTAATTGGATCTTAGTTGATACCTAAGATTGGAATCAACTGTAGATTTTTGACAAAGAAATTGTCAAAAAATGTACGCTCGAGCCCCGATTGACTTCTGAGCCTAGTTGTTGAATATCGAGTTAAGAAAAAATACTTAATGGAGACCTAGAAAACTAAACTTCTATTCGTACAATAAAATATATACATTCTACAGTGTTTAGTTTAAAAAAATTTAAATGTGATGGAATTAAACATAATACACAGAAAGAACTAAAAAAGTGTCATTCTAAAGACAACCTGTTACTCTGACTTTAGTTTTATAAGGTCTAAAATTGTAATTAACTTTGATACAATAGTCTCGAACAAAGCATGAACAAAACAGTTTTTTCGGTCGATCCTGTCTGGTTTCTTATGATTTTAAACGTTGATTTTGCATTAAAGAGTTTTACATTCGTTATTACTATTTCTTCATCAGACAATTATTTGAAAAACTATTTTAATTACCAAGCAAAGTCTGAGATAACTCGCTAAGTAAAACAGCTTAACTGCATTGGCGCTAAACATGACACCGATACATCAACTACACGTGTACCTATCTACAAAATAAACACAAACCAAAATAGACATAAATGTAGGTTGTGAACCAATGCTTGTTATGTTTACACTATTTACACACAAACCTGTTAGGTACATGTGTCAATAGTAAAGTGCGAGCAACTGTCGTGTACGAGATGATTTCCTATTATACCTTTACAAAGTATCCAAGATTTGGGGTCCATAATGCACGATTTTTTTTTTGAGAATAATTTGTTTATCGGTCACTTCACTGGAGGTCTCACAATCCTGCCAATGTCAATGACATTATATTTTAATGGCAGAATTGTGATAAAGGCAGAACGCTGATCTTTAAGGCTTAATTTGAATACCCTCTGTATAGAAAGTTAAAAAATTTACCGTAAAATGAAGAACATGTTTGTTAAATTCGGTCTTATAACACAGCATTTAAAGTTCAGAAATAGACTAAGCGTAGGTTAGCGTCAATATTGATCTACCATACAACAACATTCTAATAACGGCTCAACTATTTGATAAATATATCAATGTTAAATGTTAACCAACGTTAACAAGAGAAGGGTGAGTTACACCCACAAACAACGACTGCTCAACGAATATGGTATACGATTGTCTTTTGATTCGGTACTGGCTGAATTATCCTTCGCATTTGGACTTTATTACCCCCTCAGAACTTGTTTAGGTTCAGTTGGTTGATTCGTTAAACAAATGTGTTATAATGAAGTCATTTTATTTGTAGCTGCCGCGTGCGGGTTCTCACACGATTATACAAAAAGTAATCAGTGTCAATTATTTTACGATAATTTATTTACATTATATAATGTATGTAGCATTCCAAAAAATTAATTATATCGTTGTGATTATGTTTCCCGTGTCCTTTGAGGATTCTATACGTATTGTTTGTATGAATGTTTGGGACCATGCCTTGCGCCATGCGCCATTCACATGTTTAATTTGTGCATTCAAAATGCGGCAGATCCCGCCCGCGGCACTTACCGTTATTTATATTATGTATTTATAAGTAAGCAACTATTATTGTCCTAAAATGTAAATCTTTCGTTGTAATAGTACTTAAACTGTTACATCTACGGTTGTAGGCGCGTAAAGCCCGGTTGGACAGGACGGTAAGGCGACAGCCATATTTTACAAACATTTTTGGTCAATAAGTAATCCGAAATTAGTATTGCACAACTGTGATCGTTCGACTGATATTAAAATTTAAATAAAACAGGATGTTTTCGAAAGTTTTACGCATAAGTGCTCATTGGTGCTGGAGAACTGTGTGACAGAGTGTACGCGAATGTACGCGGCAGGCGAGAGGCATTCCTTTATGTGTAAGGCGAACCTGTAAATTGTAAGCCAATGTAAGAAATTAGCTATTACGACAAAACTCATTTCCATATTTAGGTTTGTTGGCGGCCGCCGGTCGCAACACTTGTCGACTATAACATAGAACAAATAACATTCCTTTAGCGAACTGTGAAATGTCACAAAGCAGTACAAATACAAAATATTTTATAAGCCAAATAAAATGTAAGCATTCAAATTGACTGGTGTGTATCGCGGGAGGCCGGTTAACAATCACAGTTTAAATATATATAGCAGTGCTGTGACCGGTCGGCTGTCTGGTTAATTTTAGTTTAGCGTAAGTGTGGTTCTATTCGATTAAACTCGTTTTACGTAGATAACTCTGTGTGCGGATCTCAGGCTGCGGCGCGCTCGTGGAATCATAGCGCACCGTTTAGTATTGAAGCAACATTTAAGTTTCCAACTTTGATCTCATTTGTAAATGTTCATTTAGAGTTAACCTCGGTGCTTGGGTAGTCTTATTTTTGTACGAATATTTTTTAAGCGGAATTGTAGAGTCTCGTGAAGGGAATACGTCGCCGGAAGCCTAGTCTCTGTCTGCATTTACTAACATAACACGCATTTACATCAGAGGCTACAGAAAATAAAATGAACAACTGATTCGTTTTCTGTTTATTCTTCTTTAACAAAATGTAACGTAGATAGTAAAGAAACGCCACACGCTAGCGGTCGTGGCGATGGATTCGAAATTGATAGAGATAAACGTATTTTTGGAATGTTTACATTATTAGGCTGTGATTTGGATGTAATCTCGGAAATGCTCGGAATAGGAAGTGATAACTTGGTAAGGCGTCTGTTCGCATGTTCGTGCGAATGGAGTGATAAAGCAGTATGTACCTTGAACCATCCTGTAATAAAATAAAGCTGGACACCTAACTCTTTCATACAATTTTTACATAATTTTCATCTACTCTTAATTCCGCCCAAGATTTTTTTGATTCCTCTATACAATTCCTAATAGTGCATACTATATGTATATGTATATTATCTTACATTCGATGTTTAGATTGTTGTACAGATGTTAAAAGAAAAATATTAAAATAAAAAAAAAACTGTAAATTCATGTGTGAAGTTTTCAATGTATAGTAGTCATTCGGTGTTTCAGTATTAGTTTAAATCACTGGTGCTCACTTTGACCAACTAATTACTGGACAACAGTACACTCGAGCAATGTGTCGTGTCAGACTGACAGGTTTCTAATAATATTCGTAAAATGTTTAATGTCTTGTAATTTGTTGGTGAAAATGAGGGTGAGAATTCGATTTTATGTTATGTAGTTTTTAATATTTTTTACGTAAATTTAGTTTGTTTATAAGAAAACCGTCAGTTACTTTATCTCGTCAGAAGAACGTAAAATGCGTGACTTTATATTTTTGTTTATAACGTAAGTTTGTGCCAAGTGTATAAGTATAGGTGTTGTAGCGTGGAAATAGGTCGTGTTGTGACGAATAGCGTCACTTCCACGAAACTAAATTGATGTCATATTATTATCATATCAATGAGTGTTATCTAACTTGTAATATAAGTAGTGGCAAGGATGCTCACAACTGATCTGTACTTCATTATAAATGTAGTGCAGGTCGGAACTATCAAACTTTTAGAAAACAAGAATTGTGAACACGAGTCTATGAAATTTGTCCTTTATCCATTAAAAGCTGTAATTTCTTACAACGAAATCTGAAGCCACCAATCCAAATTAAGTGTGGTAAGAGTAGCAGCGCGAGCGGTATAAAGCGCAACTTCCATAGCGTTAAGGTCCAAGCCACTGCATATATTTTAATTAAATATGTAACAATAAATGAATAATAAGTGTTGTGACTTGTGATATTTTTTCTGTGTAACGTTATTTAATGTAAGCAAGTAGCGCAAGTTAGGTAAAACAGTTTCGAAATTTGTGTATTTTTTTCCAAATTCCACTACTAAAATAAATGTAAGCTGATTTTGTTATGAGTGTTTTATTTGCAGTATCTTGTTCCGTAGCTATTTCAGAACATACACAAACATATACCACAAGTATGTACAACATTACTAGCTGACGCCTGCGACTTTGCACGCTTTGTTTGTAAAAACATTACCCTCCTGCGCAGTCGGGTGTAAAGTAACCCAATCCCGGTCATATCTATCTGTATACCAAATTTCATCTAAATCGGTCCAGCTGCAAGTCGTAAAAAGTGTGAAAACGGAACAAAAAGACAGCGTTACCTTCGAATTTATAACATTGGATTTTAATAAAACCACAAATATATACTATAAATATTTTTCCACCTGCTCGACAATGTCAAATTATATATGTCATGTAAACCTCACCGAAAGTAGATGATTAATCCCTACGGCTGATCCGGGGGTAGAGTTGTACTGAATTTAATCATGCACTCGCGGGCAAATTTGAATTTGGAACCTCGTCTATGTTAATATTTGAACCAGAGACCCACACAATAAGAAATTATTCGTAAATCGAACTAACCTCTGCACAGAATGCACCAACCTAGATTTGATTTTTATTGTCTCGCAGAAAGTGGGAAAAGTAGAGTATTTTCTCCTCGTGGATAAAGCTGTCTACGTCTTGGGCGTGCTTATATCCCTCTGCACTTAGGATTCTAGTAACTCTCTCCACTCGTGAGTTAACTCTAGAATCCTTCGTTACGCTCGGGATTCAATATAGCGCCCGTGACGCAAGACTGCTGTATCCCCACGTTTTATAATCTTCTATTATACAGTTTTACTTATTATTTATTCATTTATTTAATTTTTAGCTTATACTTTCACAATGCAGGGCACTGACCTACATCCTTTCATCCAATTCTTTGTCTCTGGCTGCAGTGGGCCAGTATGGAAGAAGTCCACAGTGTTGTTGGCATGGCACAGATTATTAATAATATTACACACATACATAAGTTTATTAAATTAAAAAATAGCAAAACAGTATATTCTAAATCATACATCTCAAAAACTTTATAGCCTAATGTTAACATTGGGGTATCTTTTCACCCCTAAACCAGAGACCATGTAAGTTCCTGCAGCCTGTAGTTGTTCAGCATTATAGTCCCTACCAGCTGTTGTCACAAACAGTATCTCGTAGTTCGGTCCCCCGAATGTGACTGAAGTGACTTGTGAAACTGGCATAAGTATTGTTTCAAGAGTGTTCCGGTGCGAGGGTCGATCTTCAGGACGGTAGAACTAGAAAAGACGGCAACCCAGAGGTTGCCGTCTGTGTCGACGGTAGTACCGTCGGGCAAGCCCTCGATGTTGTTGGCGACCAGATCGAAGATGTAAGTTTGGTTCGCTGGGAAGGAGAAATGTGATTAATACATACACATTTATTTACTAATAAAAAAGTACAAGTGTAGACAAGTTGCTAATGGTCCCCGCACTAGCTCTAGCCTGTACAATGCGCGCAGCCAAAGATGAGACTTGACGGATCACGTGGTCATACCTGCGCGGTAGATAGTTCTCAGGCCATTTTGGCGGTATGCGAGGCAAGCGGGGAGGGACGGCGCGCGGACGCCATAGCTCGCCGTCCCTCCCCGCGGCTGAATCTGGTTACTCAGGTAATTAAATTTACGCTTCAAAGTGATCCTTGTGATTTTAGTGAATAAATAAATTTTATTCTTACTTAGGTATTGATTCAAAAGTTAATTATTTGAGTTCTCAATTATCATTACAGCTTACCAGCAAAAAGTCTTCCTCTAGGATCACACTTCCCGTCATTGATCCTTGTCCCTGTCTGCTGCCGGTCTACTTCCCCCAGTTCCTTCACCACCCGGGCTGCGCTGCCGTCCTTGCCGTCCCATTGCACGATCTGGAACTTCAGCTCGACGCCGATCACAAACTGGTCTTTAGTGCCTTCAACCGGGACTATGAAGCCTGGACGGCCATCTTGAACAAATTTAATTTGTATATTTTATTTAACTAGTGGTTCGCCCCGAACTAAGATCTCGCGAGTCTCCCATAAAAACAAAAATATATTATTTTTGTAATCTTTGACTATCAAAATAGTGTCACGAAATCCACAACCATCTAACTTGACCTACAGTTTCATTCAAATTACAGGTAACGGGAGTTCATGTTTTTTGGATACACTTTTTTGGGGTAGAAATTGCAGTTATTCTGGATTTCAGACTTTTCCCTATATTGTGTTACTAAAGCTACACGCATACCAAATTTCAGCACTGTGGGGTCACTGGTGTAGCCTGTGAATTTTATCAAAGTTTAGTTTGTATTATGGCTAATAACTTAAAAACTACAAGGTTTAATAAACTAACAATAAAAACGTGGTTGAAATGTATTCACAAACACCTTTTTATAGACGTGCCATTTGACTAGATAGACCCATTATGGTTTTTTTACCCCCCTTGAACCCCAATATCGAAAAACCCCCCACATTTTAAGCTCATTTAGTCACACCAAAATAGTGCCATCACTACCTACCTAAATACGATGTCGGATAACTTTAGAAAAAACGTTGTTGGTTTGAATACTTCTCCATAATATTCTTAAATCGCGTGGTATATACGTGACAACTGTCAAAAAAATCACCGAACAACTCGTATTAACAAAATGGCGGTAAATTTAAATCCGGCGCTCTTGTTGGGACACCCTATATAACTACTTATCTTAAGACTATCATACTTTATAACAATAAACTTAAAACTAACATTTTTATTTTATATGGCCCACCGATGTTAAGTGGTAACCATCGCCTATAACAAAGTATTACCTCGTAGGTCACGCACCATAGAAAACTCTATCAACTTGAGGCATACATGTGTAAAGCCTCATTCACCACCAACCATATCTACCCTTCAAACCGCAATGCTGCTTGGCGGCAGAATTATGATAGTACTTCCTACCTTTTTACTTACTACCTTTTTTATTTGTCAGAACCCTGAGTATAGAATAGAATATTTTTTTATATATGAATATTGAATATATTTAGTACCTACTGATCAAATTGAATATACAACTATTGATAGGACGCCCGACGGCGAGATGGTAGACGACATAATCAGCCGCGAGTCGTCGAGAGATGAGACTAGCGAAGGATCGGGATGGATCATACAACTTCACCTGTTGTTCAATTGAAAGCGGTAGTAACGGCACTGAGCGCACAGAATTGAATTCTTTTACGGTCACATGGTCCTAAAAAAGACGTGGGAAGGAAATAGCTCTGGACGAAATTATAAAAAACAACTTGAATATAATATTGTTCTAATGAATACGTAGGTACATTGGCATTGAAATGTTCTATTACGTAAACTAAAGTTTCAATACAGACACCTTATTGCCACCGAGAATTGCTGTTTGGAATTGGAAATATGCCGTATATAGCTCAGACATTCTTTATTCGTTATTCTTTATTGCACACAAGAAAATACATTTGTAAATACAGAAAAAGAGGTCATGTACAAAGGCGAGCTTAACCCTAAGAAGAGTTTTCTTCCAGCAAACCTTTGAGGCTAGAGAGAGAAATGATTTTAAAGGTAGGTGAGTGACATTATCATTATTTATGATTTTCCGTCGTGAGTAGAATGAGAGAACCGCGTCCATACCTCAAGAGCTCGATCGATCGATGTAAGAAGATGTAAAACTCAACAGATTGTAAGCAGTAAGTTCTCACCAAGAGTGGTCTTGGTATGATCACCAGTCCCCAGCACGTACTTGTGGATCGTCTTCTCGGAGATGCTGACGAAGAAGAGAGCTTGCTGGCGTTCGTCCCAGTGCGGACCCTCGCCCAGCACAAGAGGAGAAGTGATCTTTTGTACCTTGAAGACATCTGAGGAGGTAGGGAACATAAAATTAAGGGCCTACCATACTATATGTACTAGGTACACACTAAGATATTATTACCGGGTACCTACCTCCATTAGTATCACAGCTCCGCCGCGCCGCCGGCGTCGAATAACGTGGAATAACTTCACAGACAGACAATTTCACAATATTAAACACTTTACAACTTCTCATTGTTGCATATATTTTTCTACGTATAGAAGTGTGACAAACAAACATAGTGGCGGAATGTAAGTCAGTAGACATATGTTAGGATTTGTGAGCTTGATTGGTGATTGTACCTATGTGTCATCTCAACATCATCAACCCAACTAATTATATGTCATTAAGTGAATAATTATGTTAATTTTATTCTCACCTTGCGTTTACAGCATTGTTGAATAATTTTATTGAAATTCAATATTATTTTGATAATTTAAATAATTTTGAAATGAAAATGTTATCGCCTGTTCCACCGCACCGCGATCATCCCAGGAAAGAAGATAAATTAGGTAGGTAGGTACCTAGATTAAGTATTTGATGTACTTAGGTACAATTTGTTTTACAATTAAGTACAAAATATACCTAGCAGTAGAAAATGAATAGTTAGGTAGCGGAAGATCGATCTCAAATCTCAATCCTAATGAATAGGTATGTTGACGAGAAATGAGTAAATTATATTCAGATCAAATAGACTCATGTGTCAAATACACTCATCCTTTTAACAGGGCTGCGGAGTATTGCACAAAGGTACTTAAAAATAAACAGTAAGGCTTTAGTCGTAAACGTCTACAGCTTTCGATTGACTTTGGCACATGTCTAGTACCTCTCTCCTCGTATGGGTCACCGTTCAACCTGCTAAAGTTGATAGCTAACTACTTGAAGGAACGATCGATTCTAGTAATACCAAATTAGAAGCAGCTCGACCGATCTATTGGCTATTAATTTCGGGGTACCTCAAGGGTCTGTACTTTCAACAACTTTGTTTCTACTGTATATCAATAACTTGCTCAAACCTGTTATCAGATCAGAGGTTTTGAAGATGACAGAACAGATGTTGAAATGTATTTCTCCAGTCAACGAGCGGATGAAATTCTCAACCTTCCGACAAATATGGTGCCGGGGTGGTTGGGTCGTATGAAGCTAACTTCATTGTGTTCAAGGTTAGATAATAAGAGAGCTAGTCAGATTCCTAAACTGAGGCATGTGTATTCTTAAAATGGATCCCTTTATTAATTTTCCCAGCTTTTGTGACACTTCACTCCAAATGGTGTGATGGTGAAATCTTAGATCATAAGTTTCTTAAATACATACTCGTATAATGTCTAACTCAATTCAGTGTTGTGTACGCCTATAATAGGCATAAGTAATACTATAAATACCTAATAAAATCAGTCCTGGAACTCAATGTTAAAATTTGTAAAATGTGAAAATATGTACCTACTTATGCTGTCGGCGTTCCTATTGATGAATAAACAAAAAATAAAAATGGTGATATTCTGTGTGTTTAGCTCACATCCAACTTGAATTTAGACTTAGGTACCTACATATCGAGATAAGAACGTAATAGTATAAAACACAGACCACAGGTAAAACGTTTATTAAAATCACCTACATCAATAAATAGGTTGTAGGTAACCTATTTATTGATGTACTTCAACACTATACATTTTCCTTATGTATAGTTAACTGTGTAGGTATGCGAATAGCTTTAAAACAATCAACATTGCGTGTATTATCAAAAGAGCTGCAAAATAATATTAAAGTTAAAATAATATACCTGCCTAAATGTATTTTCAAGGTAAATATAAATACGAGTAAAGTTATATAAGTATATAACACGCTTAGCATAGGTATAATCTCAAATATAAATCACAAACCTCATAGCTTAAAATTAACATTGGGGAGTCCTCTCACACCCAAACCAGAAACCATGTAAGTAGATCCACAAGGTGGTAATTGTTCACCATCGATGTTCATGCTAGCCGTCGTCACAAAGAGGATATCATAGTCTGGTCCTCCAAAAGTGACAGAGGTGACTTGTAAGGCTGGGATGGGTATTTTTTCCAAGAGTTTTCCTGTACGAGGGTCGATCTTAATGACGCAAGAACCAGAGAAGATGGCGACCCAGAGGTTGCCGTCTGCGTCGATGGTGGTGCCGTCGGGGAAGCCCTCAATATTATAGGCTCGGAGGTCGAAGATGTAGGTTTGGTTCGCTGGGAATGAAAAATATTTCGGATAAGTAAAACATGGTACTCGTACCTACTTCGCTTAAAGGATCTACCATCCGTGTTTCTTCATCAATTGTGTCCAAAAGAAGCATTTAACTAAGTATCTTGTAAAAATTGGTTGTAAAGTTGCCATTCGTTAATCTTATTTAGGTGTGGGTAAAAATCTATATTTGGTCATGCCATGCAAAGCATTGAGTTACTCGCGGCAATAGACATTACAGGTTGGTCTCTCTTCGCCTTGAGGATAAAACACCTATTTTAACTATTTTGAAAAGTACTTACAGATCTCTCCAGTCTCCACGTTATAATCATATCGCCTGATCTTCGTCTCGGGCGAGTCAGTGTAGTAGAACGCCTTCTCCTTGAGGTCCCAGGCCAGGCCGTTGGAGATCCCTATGCGTTCCACAATGCGCTCCAGCTTCCCTCCCCTCGAGGAGTCAAGGCGGTATAACGAGCCTTTCTCTGGAGGAAATACGCCTGGAGGATTCTCGAAACCCATGGTACCTGGGGAAGAAATTACATGTTTGCAGGCAAAATGCTTTGATTTATTTTTCACATCTGGATTGGAAATAGGTATAATTGTCTTGGTCAGGGATTTATTTCAGGTAAATGATCTTTCCATAATTGATGTGATATGTATTGGCATTTAAACTTACCTATTTTATTAATTGCTAACTGAATTAATTTCATGTGTATTAATTTTATGTTGTATTTTGCAGCATTGAGCTATCGTGTCGATCTTCATCTTGTCTCCCAGCTCTTTAACAACCTGACTGAAATACTTCCCTGGCAACCCCTCCAAATTAAAAAGGAATTCCAATTTCTGGTACTGATAGTTCCAAAATGAGTAGGTAGGCCACACTTACCAGCAAACAGTCTTCCTCTAGGATCGCACTTTCCATCATTGAGCCGGTTCTTCCTCTCATGTTGGTCAACCTCCCCCAATTCCTTCACCACCCGGGCTGCGCTGCCGTCCTTGCCGTCCCATTGCACGATCTGGAACTTCAGCTCGACGCCGACCACGAGCTGATCTGTGGTGCCCTCAACCGGTACTATGAAACCTGGTCGGCCATCTTAAACAAAAATATTATGTAAAGTAAAGTAAAATGTGTAATTTGAATATGCTTATTATAATAATAGTCACTCCTAGAATATAAGTAACTCATAGTTTCTAAAATGCCTTTAATAACAGAAATAATATACATGTATTTACATGACTAAAATAAAGAAGAAACAGTTGAATCATCTAAAGACCGTTACAAACGATCTATAGATAGCTCAACTGCTCCAGATCACTACCAGGCGTACCTAAGTGTCCCCAAGACACTGGCTGTATTGCCCCGCTGAATTGCAATGCACGTTAACCCAGATAAGCACCAGCTCTCGGATCACACGTCGCTTCGACCAGACGCCCAGAAAGAATTTTGAAAACATGGACCCAAGGTCTCGACCCCAAACGGCTCAAATACGTAAGCTCTGTCGAGACTTTCATATTTGCGCCGCTTGAGATAGTTGGTGATAAGATGTCCAGCAGTTAGACGAGTGGAAGGATCGTTGTGGATCACACAAATGGAGGCCCAGCAGTGATGTATCAACTATAGCTTAGATTCACTTGCTGTTGGATTGAAAGAAGGGGGGGGGGGGGGCAGCACTATGTGAATCTTTAAGATAAAGGTTAAGGTAGAAAGTTGAGATAGGATACAAAGGGCAGCTAATAGAACCGATAAAGCCACAAACAATTCTTTATGCCTTTCTATTCCTTTGCTCATGGTACCGCAAGTCTTATAAGAAAGATAATTTCTCCGAAATTTAGGTTAGTCTCCTGCGCACGTTTTCTTGTACCTAGCTAAGACGCTTCTAGTAGCTGCCCTGTATGCCCCATCTCATCATTCCACCATCTGGATTAAACAGTAAGTTCTCACCAAGAGTCGTCTTGGTATGATCGCCAGTCGCCGGCACGTACTTGTGGATAGTCTTCTCTAGAATGCTGACGAAGAAGAGAGCTTGCTGGCGCTCGTCCCAGTGCGGACCCTCGCCCAGCACAAGGGGGGAGGTGATCTTCTGTACCTTGTATGACATCTGAGGAGGCAGGAAACTATTGATATAAACTTTATTTATACTTAGTCCTCTGAAAGTCTCAGGCTAAAATTAATAGATATTTCTTTTTGTACAATACAAGTCGAAATTTGTTGCAAATAAAATGGAAATTTTAATTTTATCTATACAGAGTTAGTAGTTGGGGATATGTGAGTATATTGATAAACGACTTGGTAAGTAGGTACTTATTTAAGAACTTTGGTAGGTATTTTAATACTGATAACAAATTGTGCTGTAAGACCCTGTGTCAAAATACAACTTTTAACTATTTTTTCTTTAATACAAAATTTATCTGGTAGAGATTGCAATTGTATTTCAATACATATATTTACATTGTTCTTATTTAATTTGTATCTTTTATTCTGTGCAATAAAGTATTTTTCTATTTTATTCTATCATGCATTATAATGTCTAGTTTTGTTTACATTTATATGTATATGTGCAAGAGTGGTCGCCAGTAATTGAAGCACTAGATTTTAAGAGCGATTTAAAAAAAGTCGTGTTTCCTTCGTTGCCGACTCAAAAAATAAAATAAGTTACCTCAACTATTAATGTAGTGACGCTGGCCGAACCAAATAAACTTCCCAGTAGACGGACAATAGACACAATACAGAGTAATTTATCAAATCCTCCTTAACTTATAGATTTATCAACATAAAGAATATTTTATTTACAGTTTCCGATCAAGTGGCGTCCATAACAAGTGTAGCTATTGATAATGGTATGCGATAGCCTCCGTCGTCCGTTCAAGTTGCTCTTGTATCAAGGTCGAATTCATAACCTCTATAATGCTATTATTGTTCTGGAATGGAAACTATACAGATTGAAGAGGCTCTTGTTTTATAATTGAAATACTGATGGCTAGGTACTTTATATCATACTATTCGTATAGATAAGTTTTTTTATTGTTATGATTTGATAAGTTCTAGTCAAGTTATAAGCCTATTATTTATGAAGTCTAAAGAAGGCTCTCCTAGTTTATTTTAACGAGCAATTTTGTTTGTATGTGTTTGTAATGGGCTTTTGCTCGAAGTACCTATTCGTTTTCATGAAATTAGCTCGCAACTTTTTATATCAGATAAAAACAAAATATTTTTTCGTAAAACGTCTGCATGTCCTAAATTGCCCAAGTTTTGGACATGTTTCTTCCTTACTAATCCCTCTACCAGACGTCATCTTATTTTCACTCCTTTTATATATATATAAATAAATTGCTGTTCGTTTCGCTAAAACTAAAAAACGGCTGTACCTTACCTACCTAAAAAGTAGCCTGTGTTAATCCAGGTTATAATCTACGTATATACCAAATTTCTTTAAAATCCACTCAGTAGTTTTTGCGTGAAAGAGTAACATCCACACATACAAACTTTCGCGTTTATAATTTTAGTGGGATTTATCCAATTAAGTTTCTTTACCCAATATATTATGTATGGGATACTTACAATTTAATTAATATACTGTGTGTGTGTCTATTAACTGGGTTAATACTGTTTTCCCTGTACGGGGAATCATTGTACGCATTATATGAGAAAGTTTTCAATCAACATTTGTTTTCAGATTTTTTTACTCAAAATAAACAATGAAATAATCCCATTATTATTGTATGGATGTATATTTGTTACACTCACGCAAAAACTACTGAATGGATTTCAATAAAATTTCGTATGTCGATAGATTATGACCTGGATTGGCGTATAGGCTACTTTTCATTGACAGACACGCGTGCGAAGCCGTGAGCGGAAGGTAATACTAACATGAAGCAGACTTGATTCGCATTATAAAATAAAAGGGGAATGATGATGTGAACATGATAGTACACTACTTGGTTCAAAACTTACAACGTTTTCTATACAAAAGGTCCACAGCTGCTAAAAATAAATTAAGATCAAAAAATACAAACTAAAACACTGATAATTTGTTTTTTTTAAAGTCTCTTTTCATTTCATTTATTTCCACATTTATGAACACTAAGTTACGTCATATTCAGAATTTATCAATAACAATTTTAATAAAATTAACATTATGGTAGCTCAAACAGACAGTATCGGGACTAATTACATATGTTATAATATATATATATATATATATATGTCACAAAAAATGTCAACTAAAAATAAAGTTAGTCAATCTTAACACTAATGTTTGGTTTCCCTTTGACCCCCAGGCCGGTGATCTTGAAGGTGGATCCGCAGGGCGGCTTCTGCTCCTCCCCGCGGTTGAGGCTGGCGGACGTGACGTAGAGCTCGTCGAGGGCGGCGCCGCCGAAGGTCGCGGAGGTCACCTGCAGCGCGGGGATACGGATCTTCTGCAGCAGCTTGCTGGTTCTAGGGTCGATTTTCAGAACCTGAACAAAAATTTGTTAAATTAGACAAATGGACTTGTATGCGTCAAGTTGATGGACGCAGAGCAGTGCACCGTAGCGAGACCTACGAGACAATACTTGTTATAGGCCATGGTTACCACTTAACATCAGGTGGGCTATAACCTAGTTCGATCTCCAGGAGGTTAAAAAAATGGCAGGTGAATCAAAAAAGTTGGCAACTGGTTGCATACTAGGAAAACATATTCCTTTGCTTAGTAAGAAAAAATACTCTTCCTTCGCAATTAGTTGAAGACAAAGAGTAAAATATCCTCAATGGTAACTGGCTGTGACACTCAGTTGCCATGGCAGCCGAAATAAATTTGATAAAACAAGTTTTTTTTAACAAGAAGCTTTAGGGGTGGTGGGGTTGTGGTGGGGTGGCGGTGGGGGGGGGGGTACTACTTTTCTGTTCAGCTAGTTTATAATATTTATTTATTAAATATAATAGATAATGTGTGAGGAACCTGGTGTCCGTCGAAGTTGGCGACCCACAGGTTGCCGTCCGTGTCGATGGTCATGCCGTCCACGATGCCGGGGAGATCGTGATCTGCGTACTTGAACACGTTGCGCGGGTTCGCTGAAAATTATACCATACAATAATCATTCATTTAGTACACGCAAAACGACACATCTAACTATTATAAAGAACAGTAGGTACAAATGAATTTATTAAGATAGTTCGACTCATGTGACTGCCTACCAAAATGGCGTTCAACTCAACATAATGTTGAACATAATAGTACATCCTCGTATTAAGAGGAGGGTTGCGGGTTCAAGACCTGTCAAGACTTGAAAATTTTCGTAAGTATTCGGATAACACTACAAAAATAAAAATACTATAAAGTTGGATTGAAGCGCCCTCTGCGGTTAAAGTTCGGTTAATCTGCATTAGCATTCAGAAAAAAAACCCAGCGGATAGTGTTTACTTAGGTACAAGTGCGAATACTTCAAATTACTTTTATGGGCTATAAATCATATTTCAGATTGTATTACTGTGATTTAAGTGTTTGATAAATCTGTTATTTTAATTAAATTGGTGTTAATTATTTGATCCCGAACCCCTCATAACAATAGTTAAAAATTAAATAAGATATACTCCTTATTGCACACCAAATAAAAATACAGTAACAAAGGAAATATAAAAAAAACCCACTATAATGGACAGCCTTATCGCTAAAAGCGATCACTTCCAGACAACCTTTGGATGGTCAGGGTAAACGAAAATCAAAAGACAAAGATGATAAATACTTACAAATATCACCAGTTTCGATATCGTAATCGTATCTCCGGATGGTGTACTCGAAGGAGTCCGCGAAGTAGAACGCCTTCTCATCGACGTCCCAGCACAGGCCGTTGGCGATGTCGATGCCATCTGCCACCCTTCTGACGGCGCCCGACGGGGAGATGCGGTACAGAGACCCTTTCTTCAGGTGGAACTTGCCGGGCTCGTATTCGTAGCCCATGGTGCCTGGAAACAATTGTTTTATGCTAGAATAAAAAACCGTTTATATTGCTTCACAAAGGCACATTAAATACAATAGGTACTGAATATAATGGTAATTAGTATTTTATTTTAATAGTGTTATCCGAACACATACGGAAACATTCCAAGATTTTTAAAACCATCTCAAAAATTTCAAGCCTAGACGGGACTTGAACCCGAAACTTGAACTATTTGAAACAAGCAACGCGACATCTCTTGTCAATGTAATAAACTGCAACGTTGGGCATTGACCAGCTCAAAAAGCTGTATAAGTTTTCCTGTAGATGGAGCTAACGGCGCTTTAGTCGTAATCTGAATCATCTCACTAATTTCAACCCTGACATGAGATAGCCTGGTGGCACAACTGGATAGTGCGTTCTCGTATCAAGAGGAAGGTTGCGGGTTCAAGTCCCGGCTAGGCTTGATATTTTTGAGATGGTTTTAAAAATCTTATAATGGTAATGTTGTGAAGGCTAAAAGAGTCGCCACTCAGCATTATGCTGTAGTAGCATAACTTACACCACTACAGCGCTGGTCCTCCGTGCTCCCATTGCCATGCGACTTGCACTACATGGAGATGGAACAAGCATATAGCCCACCTGATGTTCAGTGGTAACCATCGCCTATCGCAAATAATAACAAATAAATATTGCTGGACATTATACACAGCGCCATCTAGCCTCAAACTAAGCAAAGCTATGGAAACAAGATGCCTCATAGAATACTTATATACCATTTTTGTAAATACATACTTATAATATAAATTCCAACTAAAACTATAGACACTTAAAAGTTCGACATAAATTTTCTGAGGAGCCAAATAGGGGACTGAACTTTGAAGTTCAATTTATATTAGTGAAGTGTATGAACACTACGCTGCCAACGGCTAAAATAAATATTATTTATCGTAGAAAAGGATAGAAAATGCACCTGTCATAATAAAATGTACAAATTAGAACGGAATGGGCATATTATCGGCGTCGTGTCGGTCGTACGTTGATTCAAGTATGATCTACGGATCAAGCAACGGCGTACTGATGTCACAGCCAAAACTTATAACCAGTCAAACCTAATTTTGACTGAGAAAATCAGTCAAAACTAGTTTTGACTAAAGACGTCAAAACATACGTTAGCCGGAATCCTCTTTGAGTGCCGGAAGGGGATTATTGGACGAAAAAGTCCAGAAATTCCCGTAATCATTTATTTAAAAAAAAACCCAACGTAATACTGCCATCCTGATACACTAGATGGTAGTATTTTGTTTCAATAAGTTTGACCGATTTTCGCAGTCAAAATTGTTTTTGACCGGATTATGAGTTTGGCTGTAACATATCATTATCGTCCACAGCACAGTATATAAATGTACTGAATATTTACCAGCAAACAGTCTTCCTCTAGGGTCAGCTTTGGCGTCATTGAATCTATTATTAGGGTTATCTTGGTCCACTTCAGCGATGGTTCTGATTATCTTGGCGCTGTCCTGGGTTCCGTCCCACTCCACCTCAAGCAGCTTACGGTTGAGGCTCACCACGAAATGGTTCTTCTTGCCTTCTATTGGAATTATGAAGGTAATATTTCCATCTGGAATTAATTACAAGATAATTAAATACTATACAAATCCATACAGATATAGATTATGACCGGGATTGGGATATGGGCTACTGTGTAGCTGTTTTTATCGACCAACCACCCGTGCGAAGCCGCGGGCGGAGAGCAGTGGAGATGTGTAAATTCAACCAAAAGAATCACGGCAAAATTGTATTACGTCATGTATGTGGCGTTACTAGTGATTTTAGTCGTCCACTGAATAAATAAATTTGTATTTGTTAATCGTACTCAGATCCCCGCGATACAGGCTTTGCCTAGTGCAGGGATCGTTAGTCAAATCAAATCTGATAACCATATCGGCATAAACCCGTTTTCGTAATGTTTAAGTAATAAGTACCTCCTAAGTTGTTTCTGTAGCTATTAATATTATATATTTTTTAATTTCACTCATTTCTTCTCTGCTCCGCTTTAGTGCAAACCGGCCCTAAGGCACGGATGGCGCGGTGCGGTTTGTAACCGCCCCGCGCCGCGCATTACCGCGCATTTGGTGTATGGAGCTCTTAAGCAAGCTACTACGCAGCCCTACAAGTAAGGTTCTACGAGCCAAGTCTGGTGTCTGAGTTGCAGAAAAGAAGCTTGGGATTGAAGCTAAATTTTTATTCTATTCTATTCTAAGTTGCTTCAACTCGATCAAAAGTGTACCAATTTAGACATAATTTATTTTCTTTAATGCACCTAAGTATTGTTTTGTAAAATAATCATAAAAAGAAAAAAGTCTGTTTCTTAGCCTCGCGGACATATAGGCAGTAAATTTGACGTTTCAAAGTGATCCATGCGAGTTTTTTGAATAAATGAAGATAAATTGATTTGCTTGAACACAATGATATTATAAAGGTCTTAGCAAAGTAGGTAAGTTTAAATTATATTCTACCTGGTCTTATCTAGCATGCAAATTACAAAAATACAATTGAAAACGACAAATTTAAAGGTTTTATTTAAGATATGTAAAAGAAAAATTACAATTTGATGAATGAAAATAAATGTTGACTTTTGAAGGTATCTCACCCAGTTTAGCGCTCGTGTCGAGTCCGGAGGCCGGGTCGTACTTGTGTATCCTGCTGTCGAAGATACTGACGAAGTACAGCACTTGCTCCTCCGAGTCCCAGTGGGGGCCTTCGCCTAACTGCACGGGGGGTACAACTGCCTCCACTAACGCCATCTACAACAGAAAATAAAATAAATAATGCTGGGCATTTCACACATTGCTGTCTAGCCCAAAACTAAGCAAACTTGTACTATGGGAATCAGATAACTGATAGAATACTTATATACTTTTTTTTGTATATACATACTTATAACATATAGAAAAACACCCAGACACGAAACAAATATTTGTAGATCATGCAAACATTTGTTCCGCGGCGGGAATCGAACCCGCTACCTCCTGCGTCTCAGCCGGCTCAGCCAGCCCACTGCGCCACGGAGGCAGTCAAATGCTGCTAAGCATTAAGTCCTCTTTTTGTAGATGTTATTCTGTGCAATAGAAAATTAAATAATAATAAACATTTGTTCCACGGGACGAACTTGGCGCGCACAGTGCGAACTGCTCGACAGAAGCCCTAGACTGGGATGAATGGTAGAATAGAAGGGAGGTCTTTGCCTAGCAGAGGGATCCATTAAGCTCTTTAGATTAGATGAGATTTGTTCAGCAGCGGGAATCGAACCCGCAACCTCCTGCGTCTCAGACGGCTATTCGCCCACTGCGCCACGGAGGTCGTCGTTATGGTTTGAGAAGTAGAGGTTTTCTACGGATATCTTTTGTCAAGCTTCCAGTGTTGTTAATAGATGGCATTATAGATTACTTATTAGATATTAGATGGTTAATAGATACTTAAGTAATCAAAATGTCAACTTCATGTTTTTAAATCATGTGATATGAACTACTCAAATTATGGTTATGAATTACAGTAGTTACGATATGAAAGAGAAGCAAATATTTATCCAAATTTTCACAATTAATCGTTCTAACTTTTTATTCACAATTTCACCATTATATCAGACATAGGTTTATTTATAAAATGCTGTCAATGTGAATGGATGTTTGTTGCCGATGAACTCTAGAATTTTAGACTGAACCGTTATATTTTTTAACATTTATATATTATAGTATTAATTATAAATCTCTAAATCAACTTGGGCAAATCGGCGTTGTATGTATGTATGTTTGTCCGAGGATAACTTTCGAAGCGTTGATCCAATCATCGTGAAATTGTATACATAGGTGGTAGGTAGTGATGGCACAATTTTGGTGTGACTAAATAAGTTAAAAATGTTGGGGTGTTGTTAAGATATTGGGGTTTAAGAGGGATATAAAAAAATGAGACTATTGGGTCAAGTGAGACGTCAAATAAAAGGTTTCTTAGTACATTTCGATCCCGTTTTTATTTTTTGCATATTTTTTGTGGTTTTTGAGCCATAATAAAAACTTTTGACAAAATTCACAGTGTACACCAGTGACCCCACAGTGCCGTAATTTGGTATGCGTGTAGCGTAAGTATCACAAATATAGGCAAAAGTCTGAAATCCAGAATAACTGCAATTTGTACCCCAAAAAAGGAAACTACTTAACATGAACTCCCGTTACCTGTAATTTGAATGAAACCGTAGGTCAAGTTAGTTTTTTATTGTTTTTATGGTAGGCTCGCGAGATCTCAGATCGCGGCGAACCACTAGTATCAAACTAGTTAAATATAATAATGAAACATTCTCACAACTACTCAAACAAAATCAGTAGATAACAGTAGGGCATAAATCTGGTTAAGAATGCAACTGCATGAACAAGCACAAATCATTTATTTCAAATAAGAGATGGGTACAAAGTAAAGCGAGTCCTCTGTCTTTCTGTTTTAGTTAAAAAACGGTATTACAGAAGACAGCTTTTTTCCCGAAGAAGAAATAGTACCTAAGTGATATAGGCCGTAACTTAAAACATTGGATACTCTTCATCTGGGTACAACACGACCAAAAGCTAAAAGCTAGTTTAGTATAACTTATTTAGTTAAAGACGTACGAATTCACATTACTACATACCACCTAATTAAATTAACGAATCGCCCGACTTAAGGGTATTATTTCCAACACTATATGACAACAATGACGTTGATTTTACACTGCGACAATAACATATGCTTCTCTAAACAGAACTATAAATATATATTAAGTGTGTGTTCGTCTGTGATCTAACAGAAACTGACGTTACCAAAAGCGACGCAAGGTCAGACCTATTATATAGATAGACTACGCCGACTGTTCAGCAGTCACCAGTAAATTAACAGCTTCGGTGAATATAAATGAAAAGTAGCGTCGATCTTGTGCAGTAATTTTGAAAATGAGCGGTATTCAGGTGCAAATTAAATTGATAAAAATATTTATTGACAGATAATACTTACACAGTTAATAAATCAAAAAATAATGCTGGACATTTCACACACCGCTTTCTAGCCCAAACCTAAGCAAAGCTTGTCCTATGGGAACCAGTTAAATAATGATAGAATAATTATTTTTGTGATTGTGACACATCTATTAGCGCGCTTTGGGGGTAAGAACTACTCGTATACCGTCACGCCGTGACGGCATGCTTCTAAAGTATTTATATATTAATTATTAATCTTGTATTATAAGTATATGTCGGGACATCTAAATTGATGATTATTGAAAGAATTTATAATTCCAGAAAATCGTTTATCATAAATTATCATACGCAATATAAACACTCGTGACGTGACAGCAAACAATTCTTTATACGTACTTTTGACTTTTGAGAATTATTGCCACACTACATCTTACCCTTTTTAAAAAAAATTAAGTATTTAATAATAAATCTTACCCAAAATATAGGGTGTTTGCTAATATACTGACGATATTCAAGTGACGGTTTCTCAAAACATAAAAAAATACTTCTCAAAAAAAACTACTAGTTATATAATCAAATTTTAAAGAAAATCGATTAATTTAGGTGATTAATTCGATATAAAACTTACTACCTACTCTTGCAATCGACATCCAAAAATAAAGGCCGATTTATATCTCTTTCGGAAATGGCTGCGTGTTTTGGGCTAGAAAAGGACAACAAGAGATATCTCGAGACGTCACCAATACAGTATCTGTGGTTAGATGGCAAGCATTATGCAATAGCACAGCATAAGTTTAATAAAATGTTTGTTTTTACATGCCAAAATAAATTTCACATTTGTATGGTAAGCATTACACAAATTTATTTATTAGGCTCATCAAAATAACCCCTTTCATTTTTGTGCGTGTATTATCAAACACCCTATATTTTGGGTGAGATTTCTTATTAATAAATACTCTATTTTTAAAAAAGGGTAAGATGTCGTGTATTCATAATTCTAATTAAAAATAAAAAAATAAATGCTAAGGACTGCGGTACCCCACAGACCGGTCTCGAGGGCGCTGGCCTTGGAGATCGATAATCGTAGTCTGTTTAGTTAGACTGTTAAAAAATACTGGTTTTTTTATAAAAGAAGAAACACACCAATATATCTGTCGCTTTAATTATCGCCTTTGTATTTTTTATACGTAATAGTAGGTATTTCCCTAGATCACTCCTACCTAATATTACGAATAACCTAAACGAATGACTTAAAAATGCATTTCCCAGTAAAACCCCTTATTTTTTATTTAATCCATCTAAGTAATTGGCCTTTAATTGACCTAATTGATGCCCTCTGCGGCGCAGTGGCGTCTCAACCGGCTATTCGCGCAGGTCGTAGCGGGTTCGATTGATTCCCGCTGCGGGACAAATGTTTGCACGGTCGACAGATATTTACAAAAAAAGTTCACAATAAGTAAAAAGTTTTAAGTATTTACAAAAAAAATGTATACTTATAAGTATTCTATCAGTTATCTGTTTCCCATACTACAAGCTTTGCTTGGTTTGGAGCTAGATAGAGCTGTGTGAAATGTCCAGCATTATTTATTTATTTATGTGCAACCTGTTTATTTATTTATCCTTAGAAACGTTTAGCCTGTTAGTTTGCCGACGACAATAAAATAAAATGAACAAGGAAAGAGGCTAGCAAAAGTTAGCGTAAAATATATTTGTCTATTTCCGAAGATTCTCGGAATAATACTAGATTGGATTTCCTAGCCCTCGTAGTTAAAGTATTGTGGAAAAATTTAATGATCAATGAAGTTTATCCTTGTGTATTTAATTATTTTCCTTAATACAACCTCGATCAATCGAATAAACATGACCTGGTATAATTTTTCTTTAGTTATAAAAATTGCGAGCTCTAATCCAGTACAAATTGCAGTTATTTTTGATTTCACACTTTTGCCTATATTTGTGTCACTTAAGCTACACCAAATTTCAGCAGTTTGGGGTCACTGGTGCACGCTGTGAATTTTGTCAAAGTTCAGTTTTTATTATGGCTAATAACTCAAAAACTATAAGGACTTTACTAAAAATAAAAACGGAGTCTAAATGCACTAATGAAGACCTTTCATTTGACGTCCCACTTACCCTAATAGTCTAATTTTCATTTTTTTTTTACTTCTCTTGAACCCCAATATCTCAACAACCCCCCAACATTTTTAGCTCGTTTAGTCACAGCAAAATTGTGCCATCATTACCTACCTATATACCAAATTTCACGATGGTCGGATGACGCTTTGAAAGTTATCCTCGGACAAACAAACATACATATATACATACAATGCCGATTTGCCCAAGTTGGTTTAGAGATCTCGCTTCGCTCGATCAATAATTTCGTCTGCAAGCTTGCTTATAATGCAACCACGCATGCATCATCCATAGGCCATCCAATGCTGATCAAAAGGCCCAGAACCACGGATCTTGGGCAGCCTGCCGTGATAACATATTTTGTGATAGCAATTCTGTATAAAAACAGCGGAATTCAATCGATAGTTGATATGGATGGCAGCTAAGCTCCAAGCCATACCCATTCCATATCACAGTAGGGACATGACCACCTACCTGAGTCTGTATTGGGTTCTTCCAGTCTGAATATGTTCAAGAGAAACTTAAAACTAATATTAACAAAAAAGGCGTACTACAACATGAGTTTCTTAGCGATAAATCCCTTGAATAATTTTATTAAATCTGACATTTTACTATTCATTTTCTATTTTAAGGTAAGAGCTGATATGTTGAATATTGCAAATAATTTATTATTATTATTATTAGCCCGTAGAGTCCCACTGCAGGGCAAAGGCCTCCCTTCCCTCCTTCCACGAATCCCGGTTATTGGCTAATTGAGGCCACTCTTTCTGGTATGCATCCAGTTCATCCCTCCATCTCCGCCTGGGTCTACCACGAGGCCGCCGCCCGTTTGGAACCCCCTCCGCCTCGGTGTTTGTCAACGAGCTATGGAGCACAGCATCCTCGGAGTCAGGCTCACAGACCGTATACGAAACTCGACACTGCGCTCCAAAACACAGATAGCTGACGTGGCTCTGACAGCCGTAAAATTGAAGTGGGACTGGGCAGGACACGTTTTTCGTATGCCAGAGGAACTATGGCCAAAAGCCACTACAGAATGTAAATAATTTAATCTCATTAAATTTTATTTTTTCTATGGTGTAAGTACTTGTAACGCTGACTAAAAAAGCATGCGCTAAACGCTGATTAAGGACGAACTCAAACTGTTTCACTAACCAACTGTTACTAACCCATATTCGCCATAAATAATTAAATAAATAAATATTGCTGGACATTTCACACAACGCTATCTAGCCTCAAATTAAGCAGAACTTGTACTATGAGAACCAGATAACTGATAGAATACTTATATACTCCTTTTTTTTGTAAATACATACATACTTATATTATATAGAAAAACATCCAGACCCGAAACAAATATTGGTAGATCATGCAAACATTTGTTCCGCGGCGGGAATCGAACCCGCAACCTCCTGCGTCACAGCCGGCTATTCGCCCACTGCACCATAGAGGTCGTAATTGATGGATTGAAAATTTAGAATACTACTGCCGCTAAACACATAAAAACCTTCTCCGTGAAAAACCAGTTTAGATGTTTAGTTAGTTCAGTTTATCAAACTCAATATAAACGTTTGATTTGGTAAGTTACTTTGGGAAAAGTGTTACTGTGTACCAAAATTAAAATTGTGGGGCAGATGTTATGTACTCAAAAATAGATATGATAGACATAATCTTTCGATAGTTCGCCGTCACTAAACTTAGATAAGCGTAGAGAGTGTAGACCCCACGTAGTGTGGGATAAGGGGGGTAAGATAATAATGGGTAGGTCAGTGCCCTGAGGAGCAAGAGAAAAAGCAGTGCCATTTCTCAGTTAAATAAATAAATATTGCTGGACATTTTACACAGCGCTATCTAGCCCCAAACTAAGCAGAGCTTGTACTATGGGAACCAGATAACTGATAGAATACTTATATACTTTTTTTTGTAAAAACATACTTATAATATATAGAAAAACAAACCAGACCCGGAACAAATATCTGTAGATCATGCAAACATTTGTTCCGCGGCGGTAATCGAACCCACTACCTCCTGCGTCTTTCTTTAGTTATGTGAGCGATAAACTCAAGAAATTTTTAAGGTAAATTTCTAAAAAAACTATTATTGGACATTAACGGTCATTAACGGACGGACAAAGTAGCACCGCAAAGGGTGTTTTACCATTTTAGTCCGAATCCCTAAACCATCTTCATAAAATGAAATTAGAAGCAAAACCGAACACCGAGAACTCACGTCTAAAATTCAGTGTTTTGTCGTATATAAATAGATTTTTTTATTATAATATGTATTTTAGGATAAGTTATATATATTTAAGGGCCGTAGTATAAGTTATTTACTAATCTGTAACTATTTTATGATTTATGATTAAGGCAAATCACCTGTGCTGTGAGGTTATGTAACGAGTGTGTGTTATGATATGAGTGAGGTAGGTAATGTAAATAGACTAACCGCTCAATATCACGTGGGGACCACAGGCCAGGCCAGTGCCATCACTAAGCTACATGAGCCAGATCCGTGGCGCAGTGGGTGAGTAGCCGGCTGAGACGCAGGAGGTAGCGGGTTCGATTCCCGCTGCGGAACAAATGTTTGCATGACCTACAGATATTTGTTCCGGGTCTGATTGTTCCTCTATACATATATTATAAATATGTATTAACAAAAAAACTTGCATCAGATGCACCACAAATGTATTATTGTACATACTGTTACGCCGAGGCTGTTAAACAATGAGTAATAATCGTAACTTCTCGAACGCTTTTGTCTTGCTGCGTTATTGTTGTTATTGTCTGCGGTTGCGCACAATGGAGTGGCCATTGTGTCGAGGGACCGACCCTTTTCCTGGAACGATCGAGATCCTTCTCGAACAATCGAAATGTGTGGATATAAATAGGCCGGAGAGATGGCCGGACAGTCAGTTGTGAGTTAGTCGGAGTCAGTCTGAGTGAGTCAGTCTCGAGTCAGTTAGTGAGTGAGTCTCAGCGAGGCCCTGGAGGACTGACGTGGAGCAGGGTCTCGCGTGAACAGTAGTTGCTTGCGAGTCAGTCTGGATTAAGCTATACGTGCGATCATTTCGGTGACTTTAAGTGGTGCAACAGTGGTGTGAATTCGTGTGTTGTGATTACGTGTGACCAAGTTCGTGTATTCATCGTTTAGCGCTGAATAAAAGTGTTATTTTGGTTGGATCGATTCCCATTATTTTATCCCGAACCTTCAGCTCGTAACAATACTAATATTGTAAATTCAAGAGCAACTCTGCCTCTGTCTGTTTGTTACGATTTCACGACTAAATGGCTGGACCGTTCTCGATGAAACCTAATAGGAATATCACGAGAAAAGACATTGATAGTTTGTTTTTTGGAAAATTAAGATTTTTTGTCATAAAATATTGAAAATCAATCAAACGCTAGTGTTCGATCAAAGAGTTTGGAATTGGCGCTATTATATAAACTAGTTTTGACCTCATATCGCATTACGGTCAAATTAGGCCGTAATTCAATATTTTTTTATCTTATTTTTGGCTTTCCGCACTCCTTCACCATAAACTTTAACAATGCAAAATCTCACACTTCTCCATGCGCGCAATATGCTTTAAACGGGGTACACAGTTTCCTCTTCACATATTTGATCGAGCGAAGCGAGATCTCCAAATCAACTTGGGCAAATCGGCGTTGTATGTATGTATGTTTGTTTGTCCGAGGATAACTTTCGAAGTGTTGATCCGATCATCGTGAAATTTTATACATAAGTAGGTAGTGATGACACAATCATGTGACTAAATGAGCTAAAAATGTAGTGGGGTTGTTGAGATATTGGGGTTCAAGAGGAGTGAAAAAAAACCAAAATGGGACTATCCAGTCAAATGGTACGTCTAATAAAAGGTATTTGTCAGTAAATTCCGACCCTGTTTTTATTTTTAGTTTAAACCTTGTAGTTTTTAAATTATTAGCTATAATAAAAACTGAACTTTGACAAAATTCTCAGGGTCCACCAGTGACCCCACAGCGCTAAAATTTGGTATGCGTGTAGCTTTAGTGACACAAATATATGGAAAAGTCTAAAATCCAGAGTAACTGCAATTTCTACCCCAAAAAAGTCTAACCAATTAACATGAACTCCCGTTAACTGTAATTTGAATGAAACTGTAGGTCATGATAGTTGGTTATGCATTTCGTGGCACTATTTTGATAGTCAAAAATTGCAAATATTATTTTTTTGTTTTTATGGGAGTCTCGCGAGATTTCAGTTCGGGGCGAACCACTAGTTATATATGAAACGCGAACTAATTCGATTAGCTCGAACAAAGGATTAGCAAGCTGAAGTGGGCAGGGCACATAAATTGAAGAACTGACTGACGTTGGGGTAGAAAATATCTCGAGTGGAGATCATGCACTGGAAAGCGCAACGTACCCCCCACTAGATGCGTCTTTACATCTAGTGGGGGCTACGTTGCGCCTGATAAAGGTTGCTGGGAGCCATTGGGTGCAGGCAGCAAGATAGGTCACTTTGGAAATCTATGAGGAAGGCCTATGTTCAGCAGTGGACGTCTTGTGGCTTTTGTGATGATGATGTACTAAGTCGAGGGTAAAGAGCTCGTTTTTAAAAAGTAAGTATGTACTCACTTTTATGTAATTCAACTGGATCTATAGTTACACAATCCTTTTCAGGAGAAGCACTGACAAACAAATACAGTATAAAATCTACAGTTATTCTTATATAATTACAATTGCTTAGTATCTAATCTAATCGTGCGCTGTGATGGGTCGATACGATACCATCACGAGCTGACTGTGATAGCACTTTGGCGAATAATATTGCCAATGTATCTGCTGCCTGCTTTATTATTATCTGACCAACCCCAATAAAAACATTACCCTGCGGTACGCAAAGTAAAAAGTAGCCTATGTCTCAACCCCGGTCATAATCTATCCATATTGACTGCCTCCGTGGCGCAGTGGGCGTATAGCCGGCTGAGACGCAGGAGGTAGCGGGTTCGATTCCCGCCGCGGAATAAATGTTTGCATGATCTACAGATATTTGTTCCGCGTCTGGTTGTTTCTCTATATATTATAAGTGTGTATTTACAAAAAAAAATAAGTGTAGTATAAGTATTCTATCAGTTATCTGGTTCCCATAGTACAAGCTCTGCTTAGTTTGGGGCTAGATAGCGCTGTGTGAAATGTCCTGCATTATCTATTTTATTTTGTTATATGTCAAATTACATCAAAATCGGACTAGCCGTTTAGTCGTGAAAACGTAACAAACAGACATAATTACTTTCGAATTTATAATATTATTAACGATGCCTTTGCTGCAAAGTTATTGATCGACACGTGGCGAGATCTCCAAATCAACTTGGACGAGTACACATTGTATGTACGTATGTTTGTTTGGCGGAACATAACTTTTGAAGCGTTGATCCAATCATTGTGAAATTTATACCTAGGTATATAGGTAGGTAGTGATTGCACAATCCTGGTTTTACTAAATGAGCTATGTGGGGGGGGGGGGGGGGAGGGTAATTGAAATTTTGAATACAATAGTAGCTAAATAATTAAACATTTTTAAAAGGTCAGGGCGACCTGACCTTAGATAATTATATAAAATGTTTTAATAACAATCCTATCTTGTGATACTACTATTATAAAAAACTATTATAACAAGTAACTTTTTAACAAAAATATAGCCAACTTCAGAAAACAGAAAATGGAAACCTTTAATAACCAAACTACTAAACCGGGTTTGATGAAATTTCTATGAGACCAATCTGAAAGTAAAAAAATAATTTTCCAAATCTGAGGTAACAAACATATTATATTAAAAAAACGTGGACAGATACTTAGTAGGTACATGTACCTAAGCCACTGAGATAAGATAATACCTCTTCGAGATTGTATTCGACAGTTTGCAACGAGATAAAAATGACAATACCTCTTTCTAGAAGTTGGAGATAAAAATAATACTTAATGTTGATAACCTGCTAATTTTGAGATGACCTCCATAGCGCAGTGGGCGAATAGGGTTACCAGTTCGATTCCCGCCTACAGATATTTGTTCCAGGTCTGAGTGATTCTCACATCGCGATATATAACAACCATAAAACAATAGGTACCATCTGAATAAAACATTGATTATTGTTAAATTGAAATTCTAAATGTTCTAATTCATTAAAATCACAAGGATCACTTTGAAACGTCTATTTTACTGCCTGTCCCTTCGCGACCAAGCCACGAGAGAAAGGCAAGAAACAAGGCTGGTTGTTCTTTTTAATGATCCTTTTAGAATACATAAAATAAAATAAAAAAATTACCTCTAAATTGTAACATTTTTGAACGAGTTGGAGCAATTTCAATACCAAGCTTCTATTATAAACGCTTCTACATGAAATTATACATGAATTTTCTACATGAAAATTCATCTCTCATACTCGTACATGGCCATATGTTTGAGTTGACAAACAGATTAGATTAGATAATGTATTTATTGCACACCATTAAAAATAAACAAATGAGAGCAAATACACTTTCAAATCATAGGTACAATTAGGGTTGCCAGAGGCCCCGTATTTTACGGGTTACTCCGTTTTTCAGGCTAAGTTAATACAAAAACCTGTAATTTCGAAAATAAAATACGGGGTAAATAAAGCTCCCGTCATTTTTACAAACTAAACCGAAGCTGGCTAGTGACACCATACGCTAACGTTTTGGCTTACTGGCGCGTGCGTGGTTTTTGAATTCGTCGTTTGTTTAGCGCGCGTTACAAGTCAAATGAAATTTCAAGTTATCTTGCAAAGATTTTTATGTATATTTCCTTTTAACCATCAACTATAAATTTAAATAATAGATTATCTTCATTAAAAATTGCTGTTTTAATTGTCTCCCGTAAAAATATCTTAAACCCGTATTTTTTATACTGGTAACCCTTTAATCAACTAGCGACAGGTGGCAACCCTAGGTACAATGGGCGGCCTTATCGCTTAAAGCGACCTCTTCCAACCTTTGGATAGACAGGATCTATGTGAACAAAAGAGACGTATGCCACTCGGAGACTGTCGCGGTAAAGCTATTGCATAGCTGTTTTTATCAACTTATGCAATTATAATTATTTATTTATTTTATTTATGCAGTATTTTTTTTTCTTACTTTTATTACGTATTCGTCCGATTTCGGAGCAGCTCGTCTCCATTCGTGCGAGCTTCGTAGAGTCGTACCATGAAGTAAATACAAAGAGGAGGTGCCCTAACGCCGAAACTCTAAGCAGGCATGAGTCACCAGATTGCGGGGCGAAGAGGGGGATTACGCATGCGCAGTAACGCCGATACAACCAATGCTACCTAGAGGTGAGTTGCTGAACTAAAGAGACAAGCGTGCTATTTCAAAAAGTCATTAAAAGTTCTGCTATTCATCGTTAGATGGCAAAACTAAAAAGTATCACCGCTGTGCCGGTCGGAGTGTTAGGTTTTTTCGTTACGGAATTTCTGGATTCGGTCTCCACGCTCAAGGCCCGCGATATAAGCTATGCAATAGCTTAATAAGAAACATAATTCACTTGAATCATTTTATTTATTCTTCAAGCAGTCAACACTGCTTGCACTTGAGTGTAATTTCTCCTTGAAAAGGAATACATTTGACATAAAAAAAAATACGTCTAAATTGTAACAATTTTGACAGAGTTGGAGCAATTTCAATTCCAAACTTATGTGTGCGTGTTTGTGTAATTTTGTGAATGTGTGTTGATAAGAGTTTCTATTTCTATTATATTGTTTTTTGCGCAGAGGGTAACAAAATGTATTCTTACCACATAATTGGAAGAAGCCTTCGCCCGAATTAAATGTGTGTGTAGTACCGCGGCCTCCAATCAGTCGGAGTCTGCCGCTGGCGCCCGGCGACATGGTATCTGCAGCATCTCCATGCCCTTCCCAAACACGCACACGTGGATTCTACCGCTGAAAGACACACTAAATCACATCCATATTCTATTTACACTGATATCGGGTGTAGCCAGAGGGGGGATTTGGGACCTCAAATCAAATTAATAATCGAATAATAACGAACATTGACCCAAATGAGATTGGATTATGAATTGAATATATTTTGGCATTCTGCTCCATTAATATTACAATATTAGTTTGATATAAATAAAGTGTATAATCGGACGACATCGTAGCCACCGCTGGGGCCACGTGGACGCGCCCAGCCCAGGACAGACGAATGGGAAAAGATGGAGGAGGCCTTTGTCCAAAATTGGACATCCCAAAATAAATAATAAGAATGACATTTAATGAACAATGTGATCCACTTAATTTAATATGATACCATTTGTAATTATTTATTTATTTTATAGATTTGAAATTGTATTTGTAATTGTCTTTTGGGAAATATAAGGCTATAATAATAATAAAGTGTATAATCGCATGCCAGTCAACTCATACCATTGTATTGTCTGTTACATGAATACCGTTTATGACATTTAACTTAACGAGATTAGATCGACACTCCAATTTTACTATACTATACAAATATCTGATTGCAAATATTTGAACCGCCGTCACCAACTTCCAGATAAAATAAATAAGATTGTTGGCTTTAACGTGATGAAGTCACAACTAAATTGCATAGGATCATTTTGAAACATCTTACTGGATATTAATGATATACATTCTATAATATATTCGAAAGTAATTTTGTCTTTTTGTTTGTTACATTTTCACGAATAAACAAACCAATTTTAGATTGAGAATCTATAGGTACCTTCTCAGTCAAACTGACCAACTTAATCTTTCCTTATCACTTCTTCTATTCTTAAGTATGTATTTTTATTTGATATTAATACAGTTTAGTATATTATATATGTATTTATGTAGGTTTATTGAAGTTATACTTCTTTTGGCGCGATGGAGAAAATTGATGAGAGTGAATTTTTACGATGCGCGCGCACACCGACACCTAAATTTAACAGCATGAAGTTAGTTCTAGGTGGTATGAAAATTGATAACTATGTTCAAGTTGTATATTCTAGTATTTTTATATGTAGAACACGTGTTTCGTAAGGGTACAATTAAACAGTGTGAATAAATAAATATTATTTTGGTGTTTTTATTAAATCAATTTCATATACGACGGTGATACTAATAATTTATTATTTATTTAAATAAAATCTTTTTGATTAATTTTAATATTTATCGTTAATCACTACTGCATTTTAGTTATTTTTTTCCATACGCCAAAGAAGTATAACTTCTAACGCGTGTACATAAGTACACACACTCTTTTTTTTGTGTAGTATGTACCTATATTATGCTATTTTTAGCAAGTTTTGCAAATTTTCATTAGTTCCCTTTTCTGAGCACTACCCTCTTGTCTACAGATCTTTATGTACAATACACATAGATTATCTAGAAGAGAATGCTCTTTAGCATTAAGATCGCCTTTGTTAAGTTTTATAAGTCCAATAAAGTATTTTCAATCAATCAATTTCTATAAAATGATGTGGCTAGATTATGTCCTGAATTGAGGCATAGGCTACTTTGGTATTATGTGTAGGGAACAAAACAAAACTTATTTTTTATGAATGGAATGGACAGTTATAAAAATTTTAATTATTTTTTGTAATTTATGACATTATCTGGTAGAATGTTAATTGAGCTTAAATTGTATACATTAAAACCAGTGTAAAATTTAACGTACATTCTGCGAATAAATGATCTTTATTTTTGACAAACTAAGCGTGCGAGGTCACGGCCTCTGTATTTAAATTCAAATTATTTATTTCAGATCTTACATCCGTAATTTGTTAGTAAAAATAAAATCTTAAAAAATTAATTAAATTTAAGCTAGTGTAACATAATTACCAGTTTTGCGTGATCACGTCCATTCCTTTGATATCAGGTACATCGCTAAATGTTTGATAAACAAACTTGCATTCGATGCTATCAGTGACCTGCCACTCGCATAAAGTTACTCTCTGATCCACAGACGTCGATAAAATATACTCTTCGACGAAGCAAAGACCAGTGATCGCAGAGCTATGGTGCTTGTCCAAAACCAACGAGTACAGTACTTCCATTGAGCTCAAATTACACAAGTCTGGGATGATGATTACATTTAAATGTATCGCATTGTCGTCTCCACCAGTCGCCACAAGTATTCTATCATCCGGTAGAAGTCTAGTAGCCAAACTGTTGATCCCGGACTTATTAGTTCTCGTCGTGAAAAATGGCAGAAAATTGTCCTCTTTTTTAACGTTTGTGTCCCAAAATGCCACCTCACCCCTCGTGCAACACGTTATCAAAATATTGTAATCTTTGAAGCTAATGCAAACCGTTTTCAGTATGCACGTTTGGGGGTAAGTTGATTCGTTTATCACACTGAATGTTAGCGTGTTAGAGTCAAACGCGAATACTCTGAGACGAGCGTCCGAACACCCCGCGAATATCGTATACAAGTTATGACGTTTCACGTAATCTATATCCATGATTCGCGTGTCTGGTTCGGGGTCCACAGCCACACTCTGCCAGTTTTTGGTCCCCTTCCTCTCCTTATCGGTTCCTTTCACCATGTAGTCTATCAGATCGTGGGTGTCCACCACTTCTAATTTTCCATTGGTTATTTTGTATTTGAAGAGTTTGATGCGAATGTGCGCGCGCCCGCCCGCAGATATCACTAGAATCTCATCGCGATATCTGGAGTACACTTTCAAAGTCCTGACACTCGACAAGTGTTTGTAAACAGCTATATCTTCAAATTCCATTTTACCGTGAAAAGTGGAAACCCTCAATGTGGTGTCTTCGCCTCCAGAAATAATGAGGGTATTTCCGGCGATATAATGCGTCATTAAACAATTGATTTCTTTGGAGTGCGATCCGTTTCCTATACTGAAGGAGGCAACGTTAGGTAGTATCGTGAATTCGGTGTGAATTTTGCCACTTTTTACGAAAGCCATCTTTAAAATGATTTGTTTCCTGGTGTCCGTGTCGTCAGTCTGCTCCTGCAGGTAGAACACGTCCCAGGAGCGGTGTCCGCCGCCGCACGCCACTTGCAACAGCACCTCGTTACTTCTCAAGTTGTAAACCACGAACATTTTCTCTGTAAATCCGCAAATAATCTTCTTTTCATAGTCCAAGAACTTTGCCACCCAGTTGAAGTCTAGCCTCTCGGTCCCCGTGTGCGTCACGTCGTCTCCGTCCACTTTGAAATATTTGATAGTTCTATCTCTCCCCGTGGTGATCACCTGATTCTTTACGATCATTATTGAAGTGGGGCCGTGTCTCCCGTGCAGTTTGCTAAAAGATCTGAGACATTCGCCTTTGTCTTTTCTAAAGAAATGTATCCCTCCGCTCCGGTCAGCGAGCACGAACGCATCGTGAGCGTCGTCGACGGCAGCGCATGTCACCGCCCTGTCCTTGCACGCTGGTAACTGGAAAGAGCAGTAGTATTCGATCGCGCAGTTCACCGTCACCACTATGACGGTCCCAATCTCGGTGCACGCGAGCAGATGTCCCGATCCAGCCCACGTGACCGACATTAACTCCTCCTCCTTCCCTGCTTTAGCATTCAATAATTGCGTTAAGATGGTCGATCCCTCGTCCGTTTCCACGTAAACTATTAACAGTGGCTTCCGTCCGATCACGGCACACTTCCTCCTGCAAGGAGACACACTCATAGAGCGGAATGCGCGTACTATTTTTTTTCCCGTGGTATTATCCAGTGAATCCGTACAACGTTTTCCATCAACATCGTAATATACAAATCTGTTAGTGTCGGTTAAAATGAATAGATTCTCTCGTTCAGAGTAAGCGATTTGCTTTGGTTTTCCAAGTTCTAATTCGATGATATCGTTCGTGTAGTAATCACTATAATCTGGATTGTCGATGTGCTGCGCGGAGACGGCGCCGTCCCCTCCGCCCGTCAGAAGTAATTCATTGTGGGCTTCGATCGACCAGATGCCCGAATTCTGATGCCTTTTCACTTTATGTACTAATTCACCTTCGTAATTCCAGAAGCATATATAGGAGCACTCCCCGACGGATATGATTTGTTTATCTGTGATGCTGCTACGCATGACCCTGGCATTGTGGCCGTACAGTACGTGCTTACAGACTATCTCATTCTGTCGCCAGTAACTCGTGGAGGTCCACGGAATGAACTTCACGGAGTCTGGTCCCCAAACTCTGACAGATCTGTCATCTGATGTTGTCACTATGATATCTTTTTTAGGTGAGCATGATATTGAAAGGATTACACCCTGAAAATTTTTTTATATTAATTTGATTGTTATAATATAATCTTGATGATAGTGTCAGCTTGAACAAGAATTAAAGATAAGCATAGAGGTTGTTGCGAGAAAGTCACACCTTGTGTCCCTTCAGTGTCTGCAGAGGCTCAACCTCACCGGCCACATGTATGATCACCTCAGAGTAGACCGTGCCGGCCAATACCACCACACCGTCTGTCACAGCCAGGAGCAGCCCACTGTACAGGATGGAATTGTTTTTGCTGCTGTGGCGGTACACTTCAGCTTGTGTGGATGTGTTATAAGTCTGCAACAATTCAATTCTATATACAGTCAAAATCTGTTATAACGACATCGAAGGGACTACTCATATTGAGTCGTAAAAACCGATAGTTGTAACAACCGGTGACAGGTATTAATAGGAAAGATAACATGTAGGAAATTAAACCGCATTTTGTTTACTTCAATACAACGTATAATATAAAAGAACAATATCATTTTTCCATCATTTTTGTATGCATAAAATCTGTAATTTTAGTTTGTTTGAAACACTTCTGTCGTGCATACACATTTTGTAATTCACGTTGGATTTTAATCAGCGTATCGTCACAATTTCCCTGCATGTGGAACTCTTCATTAAAAAGAACAATCTTTCGTAATACACTAACAGCATTGAGACCGTCAATCAAAGTTGGCACTGTAAATTGTTCTTCCGAGTCTTCCTGTTCATTTTCATTTTCCTCTTGAACTTCACGTACAATATCATCCTCCGTAGCTGGTGCACAAATTGCAATAGACTGATCTACATCAATGAACTCGTCTGTTTCAGTAGTAGATAAAGCAGGTCGTAAATTTTCTTCTGGACTCCTTTTGCGTAATCCATTCGTCTACAGCATCTTTATCCACACTGGCAGCTTCACCACTCATTTTCCTGCCGACAATGCCATGTCGAGCCCGGAAACGTTGAATCCAACTAGACGAGCAAACAAAATCTTCACCAAAACGTTGAGCAAAATCGTTTGCTTTTTGTTGAAGAATTGGTCCATTTATTGGCACATTATTTGTCCTTTGATATTTAAACCACTTTAACAAAGCTTCCTCAATCTTCGTATGCCGCGTTGTTCTGGCTCGTTTCATTTTCAAAAAATTCTTGTCGTAAAGGATTTGAATTTTCTCCCTTTCTTTCCAAATGGTTAAAATTGTCGAGTGTGATACACCATATTCTTTTGCCAGGTCTTTGTTTGGAATTTCTTTCTCTAGCTTTGAAATAATACGCGATTTTTCTTCGATATTGATTTGTTTTCTTTTTTGCGACATGTTACAATTTTCACAGTTACTCAACAATATGTTTTGGTGTGTCTTGTGTAAAGATAAGTAACAAACTGACTTAAGAGATATGACGAAGCAGGCCTTGAGGCTATGGCATGCATGTGCTTTGTTTCTAAGAATTACAAAAGACCCTAAACTTTGTTTACTTTTACGATAATAGCCATTGACTATTATACTGTGCCAGATGTGGATACAGTTACCTATTCAAATTGTTTACAATACAGCTGAGCCGGTCTTTCTACAGATATAATTCTCCGAAAACATTAACCAAAAGTGGTCGCTTAATGTGGTATGTCATAGTAAACAATGTCGTAAAAACCAATGTTTTCGATAAGGCGGTCATATAACATTCAGCCAGGACCTTTGATTTTGGTCAATTTAACCGGTATGTTGTTCTAAACGATGTTGTCATAAACGGTTTTGACTGTATTTATTTCAGACCATCCCTAGATTTTATTAGTGGAGTATATGATGGTGACCTATGAGGCAATACTTTGTTATAGTTTATAGTTTAGCACTTTATAGTTTGATTAAGAGATATTTTAGCAATCATCATTAGCTAGTGAACATCAGCAACAATGAATTTGCCGATCTATTTAAGTTTGTATTTTTATTTTCTAATTAACCTTATTTCCTTTACTAACATGCTACAGGACATATATTTGTTTTATTTCAAAAATAATAAATAGAGTATTTCTGATAGAAGCATTACAAAATTCACAAACATAAATCATGTAAAACAAATTTAATTTACCTGTACAACATTATGTGCTGTCAAAACCGATACTTCTTCAGTCTTTGTCAGGTCCCATACAGCAGAATGCAGCCAATCATCACACACTATGGGTTCAAATAGTCGAGTAAACACCACAGGTTCATCTTTACTTGCTGGTCCAGACACTATAGTAAACTGTTTTCCTCCATACACAATAAAACTACATTCATTGTCACTCCTATGTTTAAACCCGTAGATTTTCTGCCCATTTAGACAAACTAGTCGTTGTAAAGGTTTAGTAGAAACCGCTGAATAAACATACAAAGAGCTCCCAATACCTGTAAATATGATTTTTGTTAAACCTTTTTGAATGGTATTCTTGAACCATCATGGGTCTATATTGCAACCTGGACGGAACATATACCTGCTAGATATAAATTAGTTTTGAAGTACCATGTTACTGCAGTCACGTCTGCAATTATGTAACTTGAATCGAGTGACATATTCAGAGTTCTTTTCACTTAATTGACTTATAACTTTGATGAAATTTTAAAGTAAATTCATCAAAATAGCGGCTAACTAATTAAATAAAAATGCTCTCTCGCTCGCTTACCAAATAGGTATTTGATTTGATTGATTGTTTGACCAAAAGTCACTGTCAATTTCACTTTCGCAATGCATTTTGTTCCAGAGCAAGATTTAATTTGTAGGCATTTATAAGGCATAACTAGCGAGCATTATGACGTGCAGGATATTGTGTTCTGTGCATTAACCCTTTATTTTCCTCACGGACAAATAACGAGTTACGATAATGAACCTTGTGAACTTCCACCATCCACAAGACTCATATCAGTACCGACAGACGAAAGACTAATCGGCAACTTTTTCATATTCTCATATTTGAGCAGTATGTTTTTCGCACCATTCTTGTCTCGATGAATACCTTTACGACATACACTACAGTGCACGTAACGGTGTGGAGACTTGGATACGCTCAATTTTTGCTGGATGCGATCTCGATCATGGCAATAGCTACAGTTTTTAGTAGTATACGCCTCGTTTATCACATATACCGACAGATTCCTCCTCTGTTTTATAATCTTGATCACATCGTGGTGTCTGAACTTACCTACGATGACCCTTGAACGTTCCCTTGTTCATGAAATCGAAACCGGCACCGTAGACCACTAGTGTGTCGGGCTCTTTTCCGAAATACTCGTCGACTATTTTGTGCAACATCTTCTGATCATTGATGTATTTGTCAAACTTTAAGCGTTGCACTCTTCTCTGCTCGTATATTCTCTGTTTTTCGTCGAACCATTTTAGTTGAAATCTCGTATACGGTTCGGCGTTTTGAGATTTTCGCGTCAATTCTATCCCAATCTCTTGTTCGGTCGACTCTCTGTCAGCTTTTATACGCTCTTCAATGTCTTTCAAGAAGCGCAATCTTTTCCGAGCTCGGTGACACTCTTTTGATTCGTACACCATGCGTTCCTTTTTCAAGACTTTGTACGAAAAGTCGCCTCCGTTACGAGTGCATGTAACTATCGGTGTTTTGGCCCCAGGATCCACGGCTATGACCTATGACTTTGGAATAGTTTCGTTTACTACCAACGGCGGCGGTGTTCTCTAATGATTCTTCGCACTTTTTAACCTTCTTTGATTTAAACTTTTGACCCTTTTGTACAATGCGATTCATAGATAGACACACGCTCACTCCATCTGTGGAGAAGCTATACCCAAACTTTCGGAGTAATATGAAGTGTCGGTTCCAATACATGGTAGTGTTCTCAGAAAACACAGGCCAAACAGAAGGTGTTTTATTTGGATCAACTCTTCGTAGTAATTCATGCATACATCTTGAATCGTATGTTATAAATTTTAATCCATGTGAATATATCGGGAAAACGTTGAATGATAACTTGCCTTGATCGTACAACTCGTGCTGAATCCTCAAGAATAGTGGAATGAATCTCCAAAAGTTTTTCTTTAGTTCTTTAGAATTGATTTTATTCTCAGTAAACCACTCTCCGATTCTATTAGATTTACACACCCCGTTATAGTAGGTACGCATCATAAGTTGAAGAGTGTACTTCAGATTTGTCCATATCTGTACCAAATTTATGATACATGTATCTTTTGAGTCTTTTGAAAGCATGAGTTTGTATATTTGTCTCGAGAATCGTGCTGTAGGTACTGTTTTGCAATCTGCATAATTGTAAATGATCTCGATCGACCATCGTAAAATGTATTATTTCTTCGCAACGATACCTTTAATTTGTGCTTTACTCCCTTCAATGCATATGTAAACTGTAATGCATCAAATTTAGGCAACAGAAGATGAAAATCATCACGAGTGCTGTAGTGTTTATAGAAAAAGTTTACCAGATACGATAGCTCTATTGATAATCTGGACATTTCTCGTACATCATCACGTATAGCGCAAACAATTGCTTCTTTACAATCGTTCAACGGGCACAACACAGAGGTAAGACCCTTCTTAACTGTGTAGACTGAAACTTCCTGATCAGAATCTAGACCAATTTCGCGTACACGACGTTTTCTATTTAAACATTTGGCACTGGAAGAACGTTGATGATCGTCTTTACCGCAAGACGGACAAGGCATCTTTTAGATTCACATTGATAAAAGTGAGAGGATTAAAACTTTTATTTTTCACATGTATTTTTCAATAATATTTTTCTTTTTTTTTCAAAATATGTCATCGCACTTCTTTCTAAAATTCTGAAAAGGTCACAAAACATATGCAACCTTATTATTTTATAAGAAATTTAGCAAGTTATACCTTTACCTATACTATTCATATTAAGTACCTATGTAGTTTTATAAAATGAATTAAAGGATTAAAGTTTGAAAAAAAACAAGGTTTGAGTTTTGTTAAGTTTGTTAAGGTTCATTATCGTGTGAATAAATATGTATATTATACTACACATTGCCAACTCTGTGCTTTAAAAATCAACTGGGTGCTTGACTGAGTGCATCAAGGGATTTGAATTTGTACAAGCGTCAAGCATATACAGTGTGTCCCTGGATAAAGTGCAACCCCGAAAGGGGGTGAAACTAGATCAAAAATTATCGACAAAAAAATAGAAAAAAAAAATAAAAAAATTTAGTATATACTTTATTGATGAATTAAAATTTTTATTGCTCACTAATGACTCTATTTAATAAAAAAATGATTTCTTCCAAAGTAGTAGGTCTATTTTGTTAAAATAAAAACCATAATCATGTCAGATATGTGACGATGACGATAAAATAACAAATAACTCACAAACAAGTGGCTATCGTGACTTAAAGTTTAATTTTTGTATTAAAATTACATTTTTTAGGCTGTTTTTTTCCAATAAACTCCAAAAATCTTAAAATTAAGCCTATAATACTAGAAATTTTTATGACTTTTTATTATTGTCTATCATAATAGCTTTTAAATAAAATAAAAACCTACGTTCTAACATAAAAAATGTGCTGGCTAGGAGCATTTAAAGTTGACCACTGATTACGTCACCACTCAGGTAGAGACCCTTTTTTAACTTTTTTTTATTTAAAAGCTATTATGATAGACAATAATAAAAAGTCATAAAAATTTCTAGTATTATAGGCTTAATTTTAAGATTTTTGGAGTTTATTGGAAAAAAACAGCCTAAAAAATGTAATTTTAATACAAAAATTAAACTTTAAGTCACGATAGCCACTCGTTTGTGAGTTATTTGTTATTTTATCGTCATCGTCACATATCTGACATGATTATGGTTTTTATTTTAACAAAATAGACCTACTACTTTGGAAGAAATAATTTTTTTATTAAATAGAGTAATTAGTGAGTAATAAAAATTTTAATACATCAATAAAGTATATACGAATTTTTTTTTAATTTTTTTTTCTATTTTTTTGTCGATAATTTTTGATCTAGTTTCACCCCCTTTCGGGGTTGCACTTTATCCAGGGACACACTGTATATCTTCCTTGGGGCATACATACAAGAACCCCGAGTCCGTCCACTGTGGGTAAAATAAAAGTATAAGGTATTTATTTATGTGTTTTTAATCAAATATAGGTACATGACCGAGGTGCTAGTATAACTTCCTTGAACATGACGGTAATTGTATCATGAGAAATGATCCAATGTTGAAATTATCTAAGGACTAATCACTTTGGTATTTATTTAATGGGTAGTGTTCAGAATATTTCTTCAGATGCTCCTCCATTTGTTGCATTTGTTTTCTGGAACAATGTAAAACAATAAATCTATTTATTATGCCTTAGATCGAAATGTAAATGTACAAAGACCTTGCATCAGACGTCTCAGTTGACCTGATTTCTTAATTTGTTTTTTTTTCACCCCTCTTAATCCCCAATATCTCAACAACCCCCCCCCCCCCCCCCGCCCCTTCCATTTTTAGCTCATTTAGTCACACCAAGATTGTGCATCACTACCTACCTATATATTAAATTTCAGGATTATCGGACCAACAACGCTTCGAAAGTCATCCTCGGACAATTAAACATACATACATAGATACAACTCCGATTCGTCGCAGTTGATTTGGAGATCTCGCTTCGCTTGATCAATTACCGTAAGCAAGGAATACTTACTGGATTCTCGGCGGCATATCGTAATAAACATCTTCCAGCATTTCCTTCCAATGAGGGAGTTTCTTTTTCTCCGCTTCTTGCATTGTCTTGACGACGATGTCTCTAGACTCTTTCTGCCAAGCTTTGTCAGACTCTGCATCCCAAAAACCTGTAACAGTAACATAATCAGTAAACAAACAGTAGGTATTAGTACAAAATGTGGTCTCTCACTATGGGTCTCTTAAAAGGCTCAAGGTCACTCAACCTGCTATGGAGAGGGCTATGCTTGATGTTTCTCTATGGGTTCCAATCAGGAATGAGGAGATTCGTACACGAACCAGGGTCACTGATATAGCCCAGAGAATTAGCAAGCTGAAGTGGCAGTGGGCGGGGCACGTAGCTCAAAGAATTGACAGTAAGTACCTACCTATATATTTTTTTTTACTTGTCCTAGTGCATGTACCATGGTTAAAGATGAATAAATGATATTATTATTAAATCTATTTGGTACCTTATAGGGAGGCCTATGTTCAGCAGTTAATGTCCTATACCTATTGTGGATGGCAGTAGGTACTGGCCCGTGCCAAGACAGGATAAAATAAAACCTAGTGCACGCTTTTGTGTATTTTGATAAGAGATATATTAACGTTATACTAGGTAGAATCGAAACTACCTACTCACCTTTATTTTCCAAATACAGCTTGAACTTTTGCAAGGGACTCTCATCTTTGGTCCATTTTTGGATTTCTTCAACAGATCTGTAAGCTGTGCTATCGTCTGATGTTGAATGATGACCCACCCTGAAAATATTTCACCCCGTTAGCTTTCTCAATGTCTAAGTAGGTACACAATTTCACCCAGAGACTTTTGGACTAGCTTATAGTGTAGTAAATTATTCTGCTGAAATTACAAAGTTTTGCTATACCCACGAGAATCCATGTCCCCATTATTTGGTACCTACCTGTAACTCATAGCTTCAATGAGTACGGGTTTGTTACTGCCCACGGCGAGAGCCCTAGCCTTTGACACGGCGTTGTAGACGGCGAGCGTGTCTGTGCCGTCTACGCGCACTGTGTGCAGCCCTAGCGCGGGCCCGCGGGCTGCGATGCCGTCACCGCGGTACTGCTCATTCGTCGGAGTCGAGATGGCGTAGCCGTTGTTTCTACTGTATAAACAAAAATACTTTTCACTCATAAACGTGACATGAAATCAATCTATCATTTTTTCCTTAGGAAGCAAAAACTAATTTAGCTATGCAAGCCAGCGACTATTAAAGTGAACACCAATGTTTTCCCACATAATAACCCAAAGGGAGCCAAATGGCATTCAGGTAAATCCAAATAAACAATGTTGAAGGTCGATGAACTTTTGGAGCGTTAGAAAGGTAAAAAATTACCAGAACATAATAACAGGACAGTCGAGCGTAGCGGCAAAGTTGAAGGCTGCGTGCGCGTCTCCCTCGGATGCGGCGCCGTCACCGAAGTAGCAGATGACGCAGCGGTCGTTATTGGGGACGCGCTTGAAGGCGTATGCTGCTCCTACTGCTTGCGGCATTTGTGTCGCTGGAAGCAATAGAATCACCCACGGATATACTGTTACTGCTAGTGCTAATGTATAACAAATAAATTCCCAGAGAAAAAACGGGGGCCCATAACCAAAGGCTAGGCTCATAACCTGTAAAGGAAATAAGAGAGAGTAGACAAAAATTAAAACTATTTGTCGATAGGTACAATACTTTCTATTGCGGGCCTGATAAAAAGGGAGTCTTTAAACCATTACAAGTCCGTGTTTAATTGATCGAGCGAAGCGAGATCTCTAAATCAACTTGGGCAAATCGGCGTTGTATGTATGTATGTATGTTTGTTTGTCCGAGTATAACTTTCGAAGCGTTGATCCGATTATCGTGAAATTTGATAATAATGTAACCACTAGTAATATTGTCGTCTTCCATTAGGGTGGCTATGAATAGTTTATTTAGTGACTAATTTAAATAATAATATGAACTGAATATATTAAGATAATCACTAAAAAATGGGAGTTTATCATTAAACCATGGCTTGTATAAGTAAGGAACTTGTTGTTGGTTTTCGTACTTACACAATGGACTAGACAGCGTCATTAAATTATGCTGCTTGCTGCCATAATGTACTGGCATCTGCCTTCCCTTCCCCGGATCCTCATGATTCCCATAGCACTGGTTGATGAGCTCGGTGACCGTCATTCCTCGGTACAGAAAGACGCCCACCTCCCGGTACTGGGCAAACACCAGGTCTGAAGGGGAAAGGGCGGCGGCACTGCCGAGGTGCATGCCTTCTTCGCCGTAGTTTGTCATGTAGAATGAGATGCGACCTTGTCTGGAATTGTAGAAAAAATAATAAATAACATAGTACCTACTATGTAAGCCTTCCGATTCCCTTAGTTTCTAAGGGTTCGTGAGTATTATGGACTACTGATTTACTTTTTTCAGGTTATATGAGTTACTACTTATTATTATTACTTTTTTAATATTTTTTTGCGACACGAAATTAGTTACATACAAACATCTTATGAATAAGGTATTGTGTAGCTCTAAATGACATGCACCCTGTTAGGGCGTGGCAATATTAATATTGTACTTAAATAAACTTATATAAATCTACCTATACCTGTACGTCATACGTACCTTAAAAGGTAAAAATTAAATTACATTTCTGAAATTAGTTACTTAATATTACCTAAGAATATTTCTTTGTTACATTATAATATCACATTATCCAAATGTAAGCTTATTAGTATATTTTCATTTAAGTATATAAATGATAGATAATCATAATTTTAAAATTTTTAATGTTGTGCGGATTTAACTAATAATTTATTGTCATCATAAAAATCAGTTAGTGAATAGCCACTTCGACATTTAAAATCAGAGTTTATCTTTAAAAAACGTTTAAAATCCATGATAATTAGTAAACAAAAAATTGGGTTGCCTGGTGCGGGAAGCATTATTGCACCTTTCACGTGCTAGCCGGTTGGGGTATTATTTTGACCAATTTATTATTTTGATTTATATGTATGTATATGTTCTGAGTTTATTTATTTTTATTACATAATATACTATTTTGACATTTTAAACTACATCTTATATTATATCGACGGCAGAAAGCGGAAATGGCGTATCTCAAAAATTTCCGCTGGTCGATATTGAAACATCAATTGCTGTAACTAGTTAAAAATCAATGAAGCAGTAACTTTAGGACATTCCAATTAACTGTATCAAATAAAACTTAGATTGATAAAAATATATTCCAAATTTCAACATTTTGACACAACATGACATAATTACCTACCATGACACATTATATTTTTCATTTGACAACACAATACCTACTCTCAAGGTCTAGTGGCTAAATGGAGCGGTCTCGACAGAATATCAGCGCTTACCATTACGGCGGGCATAATGCTGAGTCGAGTCCCATTTACTGCTGTAGCACACAGTATCTACCAGGTTCTCCCTTGTGTTTTTGTTTATTTTACGTTTATAAGTACTATTTAATTGTTTCTTTGTTTGTATTTTCTCTGTTTTAAAATGTAACTGTATTGTATATTGTGTGCTAATGTAGTGAATAAATGATTTCTATGTCTATGTCTAATAGTAATATTTTTGTACTAGAAAATCTTTGAGTTTATTTATAAACGTTTTGTCTTTCATTTCGGTTATTAAACTGTCAGGTATTTTATTGTAAATTTTTATGGCTGTGTAATGCGGACTTTTTCTGTATATTTCAAGTTTTGGTTCTGGCAGTAGTAGGTTGTTTTGTCTTCGCGGCTTTGGATCATGTTGGTATAGGTACAGGTGCTTACTCACAAACATTGTTACTTCTAATATGTAGAGGCAGGATAGTGTCAGTATCTTCTGCTCTACAAAGTGAGGCCGACAGCTGTTCCGCTGGCGGATGTTTACAATTATGCGTAGACATTTTTTTTGCAATACGACAAGATTACCTTTGAGACTCATAAAGTACTTTATCCATTTGACTGAGCTGGACCATAGTTTTGTACATGTGTACCAATGTCTCCTTATCGATATTTGGCTCTTCACTACTATCGATAACCTCCCCATTGTTGTCCAACACTCGGTAAATAGGGATGGGATCATAGCTGCTCTCGTTTAAAAACTTCATCTCGGTGATAAAGGGAGCCTTTGCACCGGGGAATTCTGCAAATCTACCACCATTTTGGATAGCTTCTGGTTTCGTGTGGGTTGTCAAAAGCTGGAAATAAAAGCAAGTATAAAGTCAAAAGAAAATTAAAAACTCACAGTTAAACATAAAACTAGGTAGGTACATCGGTATTTTTTTAATACATACATAATAATTTAATTGTTACACAATTGAAAAAACCTAAGTTATCTTGATCACCTACCACTGTGATTCTAATATTTATTATGAACCATATGCCAATAAACAGATAGTACAATTTTCCCTGAACTTTTAACACGCAAAACATGCCGTATCACTATAAAAACAAGCACTGATTACAATTTTCTATAATGTTATTTTGAAATAATTAAATTAGCATTCTAATTATTAGGAACAATCTAAATTATTTGTTTAGTAAACAAATATGTTAAAAAACTTACTCTAACAGCGCTCCTAAAGTTATGAAGTCGCACAAAACTTGCACCGGTCTTGAGCGCCATTTTGTTACTGACGTAGAACTCTTGAATAATAATTTTTAATTTTAATGTAATCGTAATGTTTACCTACTTTACGAATCGAAAACATTAGCAAGCGTGATGTAATTGGTGATAAGGAAAAGAACACGGGTATTGCTGTTTATTATTGAAATGTCACGTTTATGCCACTTTACGTAGTGATCGAATAGCCGGCTGAGACGCAGGTTGCGGGTTCAATTCCAGTTGCAGAACATAAAAATAATATATTAAGTATTTCCATAAAAATTATACAACGTAAACAAGCCCATAATGTATAGTGGCCCAGAAAAAATATTTACCTTTGCTTGGATATATAATGTACCTGTGTACCTACATTGGAACGTACCTTTTATGACAGAATACTATTGATTGCTTCCTTTGTATTAGAAAAAAGAAGAGCAGTATTTAGCAAACAGTGTTCTAAGAAATAATCTTAGTCTTGGAATATTAATTTTTCTGTGTGAATAAGATTCTTTGATGTAGTGTATGGACTCCATGGATGTACATCCATGGAGTCCACGGATATTTTGTACGGCAGGTGCGCGTTCGGACTTACGCCCATTTTGATAATTTCATTCTACTACCCGTTCAGAGATGGCGCTTTTGCTGAATACATCTAAGGGGTTTGTGCTGAATACTGATATTTTTAGGCTAGTAATAATGAATGAAATGTCAAACATGTATAATATTAACCAACTAAATACAAATGCCTTACATTTGTTTGAATTATACTACTAGCAAAAGATTTTATAATCAGCAAAGTTATAATTAGTTGTCAGTAGCAATCGTGCGACGGTGAAGGTTTGTGACGGGTGTTGACATTATTTTTGTAATTAATTCATTCAAAGATGCCTTACTGGTACTACGACAAGAAGGACTTGCAGAATACACCCTCTTTCCGCGATGGGATACCCACAGACACGGAGAACCGTTACAGGAAAGAAGGAGCCAGGTTCATTATTGACACTGGCTCGAAGATGGATTTAGGTTATAACACTGTTGCTACAGGAGTTGTTTATTTTCATCGTTTCTACATGTTCCACTCATTCAGGACCTTCCCGAGGTACATAACCGCGTGCTGCTGCCTGTTCCTGGCTGGCAAAGTGGAGGAGACCCCAAAGAAATGCAAAGACATCATAAAAGTAGCAAAGTCTTTGCTAACAGAACAGAAATTTGCTACTTTTGGTGAGGATCCCAAAGAGGAAGTGATGACTCTGGAGAGGATCTTACTGCAGACGATCAAGTTCGACCTGCAGGTGGAGCATCCGTATGGGTACTTATTGAAGTACGCCAAATGTTTGAAGGGGGACAAAGCTAAGTTGCAGAAGATGGTGCAAATGGCTTGGACCTTTGTAAATGACAGGTCAGTAACTCATTGCATTAAACATTTAACTATGCAACTCATAATAAGCTAACTCTAGTGGTAGCCGCTTTAAAAGTTCAGTCTGTTCCTAATTCTGTTCATCTAAAGAGTGTCTCTGATCATGCAATCAATTTCATTTAATTTTATTTATTCATATCCTTTGACAAATCAACCTAACTAGAATACTTTCAACTTCTATTTCTTCATTGCCTAACATTACATTCATTGATTTAAATTTTTTGATATTCTTAATTGATTTTGTAACTTGATGCATTACTGTCAATTTGTTTCTATTCAGAATCTGTATGCTATTTGATAAAAAAAAACTAGGTAATTTTATCATCACAAGTTTTTAATAACAAAAATGATTTCCACTTTGCAGTTTATGCACAACACTATGTTTACAATGGGAGCCGGAGGTAATAGCGGTGGCCCTCATGTTCCTTGCCGGGAAGCTCAGCAAGTTTGAGGTGGTGGACTGGAACGGACGGGCAACCAAGCACACAGCCTGGTGGGACATGTTCGTGGAGGATATCACTATGGAACTGCTTGAGGATATTTGTCATCAGGTGAGCAAGACATTTTAAGAATCCATAATAATATTATAAATGTAAAAGTAACTGTTTGTTATATTTTCACAACTAAATGGCTGGACCGATTTAGATGAAATTTGGAATACAGATAAACTATGACCAGGATTGGGTCATACGCTACTTTTTACTCGACTGCGCAAAAGGAGGTAATGATTTTATTGAAAAACCACGCATGCAAATCTGCGAGCGGGTCAGCTAGGTAATTATACTACATACATACAGGCAAATCATACATACATACATACATAAGGCAATACATAGTATAAAATGACAATATTGTCAGCAATAGATAAGAGTGATTCAAGTGGCAGGTTTATATGATATACATAACTCTGTTACCTTTACACGATTAAACGGCTGAACGGATCGTAATGAAATATTGCAAGGAGATAGATTATTTCATGGGAAAGGACATAAGCTACTTTTTAGCCAACTGTGCAAAATGAGGGTAATGTTTCATTGAAAAACCACCCGTGAAGAGCCGCGGGCGGGTCAGCTAGTAAAATTATAAAACTAACAATATTATGAATTGATATGCATAACTGTAGGTAATTAAGTAATTAGTTATGTGAGTCATAAGTTAAATAATAAATGATAGATTTAATGACCTCAGTAAATAGTTAGTGTTGACCTGCCACGGGTTGTATAACAGTTCTTTGTCTGGTCTGGGGCTCTGCAAGCAACTCGCAACGAGATCCCTAGAGATTTCAAAATATTGCACTCAACATTGTGAGAAATGAAGAGAACATTGTGAACATTGTGAACAACATTGTGAGAAATGAATGAGAGAAACATGGATTGTGAGAAACACAAAAGTACCTGAAAATGCTGACTGTTAAGGAGGAAGTTCGCTAGATTTGTAGAGATATAAGGATTTAGAAACATACAAACCAACTGGCTGTGGCATTGTTGTTCAAACAGATGGACCGATTCTGATACGGTTTTTTTAATAGAAAGCTAGTTTAACTGGGGTGGCTCTAGGTTGGCTTTGTATGATGAAGATCTGCGGGGCTATTTTAAATCGTCGGAAAGCTGTCGGTCCGACAGTTTTGGTCGGATTAGATTTTGAATCAAAAAGAAAACAAAATCGGTTTGATCATAGAGCTCGGATACCTTTCCGAAACGGATTCAAAGGTAACAAAATAGCATTCTCAGATTCGAAATCGGATCTGACGTTTTAAAATAGCCCCGCAGGTTAGCCGCTCCGAAAATATAAGCACTTTTCGTTATGGGTGAAGAGATCTCAGCTGTAAAATGGAAATTTTTGATGGGATTTTTAGACAAAGACAGACATTTATTTGCTACCGTAGCACACACAAATTCACACAATACATTAAAAAGGTATAACATCAAAGAGAAAGCACAAGTAGGAGAAAACTATATACAACAAATATAGGAACAATAGAATGAAATAATAATTATACAATGTAATCAAGGAAAAACTAAAAAGAGGTAGGTATGTATGTGCTACTGCAGCAAATGGGTTTCAGCTCAGCGTTATGCCTCTCCGTCGATCGACAACTCGGCGCTGTTATTCTGCCGAAACCTTTAGTAGGCAAATCATTACAACTCGTAAGAACGAATAGGCACTAATTGGTGTTTGCATACAATTATGATAGATAGAAGCAATAATACGAATAAATATAAATATATTTTTGTGAGCCAGGAGTTTAAATTTTTGTTTTATACGCAATTAATCTATATGGTCCCACTGTTGGGCAAAGGTCTCTCCCAAATCCTTCCAATCATCTCTGATCTTAGCTATCCCCCACCATCCTTTCCAAACGTTTTTTAAGTATATAAAGGTTAAATAAAAAAAATGCAATTAAATGTTTGTTACATTCCATTAAATCTAATTATTAATTTGAACACATTAGTTTCCTCAATGTTAGAAGTTGGTTAGGTAACAGGATGAACCTTAAAAAGTGTCATGAACATTAGATAAAAACGTCGACTTATAAAACTTATGAATTAAAACTAGGTATTTTATTTATTTTATTTTATTCATTACGGAATCAACAGAATTTGATATCAATGTATACTAACTCTTATAGCTAATGCTTAATGCCAATAACAGATTCATATTTTATAGACCTTTAAGAAATTAGTCGCCTAGAGAAAAAGATCAAAAATACAATACATTATATTAATTAATTTTCAAGGAATTTAGTAATATAGTAGGTACGCATTTGAAGAATAAAATATATAACATATACATACCCTGTAGCATTAATTGGAATAAAAGGGAAGGCACTATCTACCAAGATACAAGTTGGCAACAGCTTAGTTTGGTAGATGGGACTCCAACAAAGTGTATTGTTCTTTATTTTATTATTAGGAATCATCAACATAGCATACACTGACCATATTTAGCCATTACATTTCAAATGGTAGAACTTAGTGCTACTATAATTAGAGTTGACAGGTAATATGGTAATAAAGAATTTTTCATTTTAATTTAATATGTATCTGTGTTTCAAAATGGCTTTCAGTACAACATATTATTGGTACCACCCACTGCTACTGTTCAACTGAAACCACAGAAATGTGATAACAGATTGTTCTTTCTGTCCACAGGTATTAGATCTGTACTCGCCGCAACCACAGAGCTCGGGCGGGGATTCACCCCCCTTCAGTACAAACGCCAAGCTTCCAAAAAACGACAAAAAACCCCTCCTCTCAAATACACCGCCCACTTCCGTCTCACCTGTCGCCCCTATCGCTAAACCCCTCAACACACCCATCAAGAACGGCTCTGATAAGCTGGAGCCCCCTAAAGTTGACACTCCTATAAGGTACAGTTACCCCCCTTACCCGCAGATGCCGTATCCGGTGTATTCAGCGCCGCCGCCGAATCACACGGCCATCCCACCCCCTCCAAGGTTACCAATGTCTGGCCCCCCTCCTTTAGGAGGTATGTATTCGGAACCCCCCCCGGGTCCGCCTGGATCTAGGTTCCCCCAAGTTAATGTCCCCCCGCCAAATTACTTCCCCCCTCCCCCTGGGCCACCGCCCCGACCGTACTATCCGCCCCCCTAGCGGTAGATACTATTAGGTAGGCTAATGTGTAATTTTTTACTGAAATATAATTTGATAGACTTTACTTTCTTTGTTTTATTCCTTAACTATGATCTCTGAAGGTTAAATAATAGGACAATTAAGTTGAATTAGAATTTATTGTCAGTACATCACAAATTTTCCAAAAATACACTCAAAAAAACAAACAACTTGCATAAATACACACAGAAAATCCAAACATTATATATACTTGAGAATACTGATTTAAAACCAAAATACTTGACTATTTTGTTGTATAAAAACAATTAATGTTCATAAAATTAGTGCTAAAGAGCGTTTTTTGTGCAGAAAAGTTAAAACGGCATCAAAAACAGAACTTCATAGCTGCCTTTCGACTAGATGGGTACAAAATATGTAAAAAATGAACACAATGCACCTCAGCCTTACTCATCAAGGTTTCACACATTTAATGTCACTGACAATATTAACTTTATAAGTTAAATGAGCTTTAGAATTGTAAAAAATAATACTTAACTATGAAGGCACACGATAGTATATCAGATCGCGAGTAATCTCCGATTTAAGGCACATAATTATCACTTAAAACTATAAAAAAATTAAAATACACTTAAATCAATATACAAGATTACATTGAAGGCACATTTGAGAGTTACATCTCTAAACTTGCTAATATTTTTCATGCATTTATAAAATAAATTCATTCAAAATATTCAGACAAATTATAATACAATTGGGAATAATACAAAATAAATACAGAATATACAAAAATCACTAGACAGGGGTGGTAAATCCATTCAGTCAAATAAAATCTCAAATCAATTCCATAGACATTACATTTAAAATTATAAAAATATGTTTTTTTATGTATAAGTTGGTAGCGTATTAATGTATGAACAAGCATACATTACTTTCTTAATACTCGAAGTTGACTTGCGGAGTTATTCGCTAAGTCCTGTGTCAAAGTAAATAAGCTTACAAAAAGACTAGCTAATTAAATTTGTAGTATATAACGTTCTTAGAGCCGGTATATATATATATATATACAGATTGTATTTGTGTTTATTTTAGCAGATATCTATATCATTTGTTAATACCGCGAAATCTACTAATAATACATGATAATGTGGCGCCAGATACGAGCCAATTCTTTTTTAATAAATAAAATGGTGTTCTATTCTTAAAATGAGCCCATTGTCTATTATGAAATGGTTTAAAAACAGTCCTTTATATCTTCTTCAAAATGCACCTCAAGTTCTAAGTCTTAATTCAATTGAAAATGCTTTTGCTTGTGAGTGCTATCTTGCCATATGCTGCAAGTGGTTCTATAAAGTAGCTAATCCTTCAGATGGTGCTATAGCAGTTATATGCTGCTTATATAACTGCTATATCGCTTATGCTTCACATAAACTATAACAGCTCTACAGAATTATTCGTAAAATGACAAAAATTGTTTAGAACGAACGAATACCAATACAGTAAATATAATTTACAGTATTTTTATTTCCAAAACTAGATATTAAAAATGTCTTTAACTTTCTAGGCTACTCTGTATCATGCGACGTTGTCAATCTGCTACGAGATAAATGTATAAAATGGCGGTGTTGCCATTTCGCGCCGTCAGCAATGTTCGTTTACGTTTTGAGAAAGAGTAGTAAAAGATAAATGCACTAAAAACTTCAATTAATTATTACGGCGATAATATCTAGATAAGAAAACTGTAATATACATGTCTTCTTTTAAAGTAACTGTCGTCCTTTACAAGTATGCGCATTTTACAAATACTCCTGTATATGAGTCTCAACAGCTTCGAGTCGTTTAGCAGTTCTATATGAGTCGCGATTGCTTCAAGTACTGTAACAGGAGTTGATGAAGGAACTTGTACTGGTGCACGTTTTGGATGAGATTCGCGCGTTGCTGGTGCAGGAGGCTGATGGTGCGGGGAATGTCCAACTCCTGAAGAAAAGGAGAATTAACAAAATAAGTATGTAAATACAGGGCCAAGAAAATTGCAATAGCGGCTCATTTGAAGCCTCTTAGGGTTCATAATTGATCACATATTTGTACCTAGCCAATGAGGGCAATTCCGTTGGCACAAGCTAAACTAAAATAGTGGTTCGCCACGAACTAAGATTTTGCACATCTCTCAAAAAACAAAATAAATATTATTCTAAGGGCGACTTGCACAACGATGCCTAAACGTATTTAGTGGCTAAATATGATTTAAGGAAGTGTTAAATCATACAAATACGTCAAATTTAAACATGTTTAGTCGCTAAATACGTTTAGTGATCTATGTGCAAGCCGGCCTTAATCTTTGACTAATAAATTAGTGCCACGAAATGCATCACCAACTTACTTGACCTACAGTTTCATTCAAATTAGAGGTGACGGGGATTCCTGTAATTGTTTACTCTTTTCAGGGGTAGAAATTGCAATTATTCTGGATTTCAGACTTCCCTATATTTGTGTCACTAAAGCTACACGAATACCAAACTTCAGCACTGTGGGGTCACTGGTATACCCTGTGAATTTTGTCAAATTTCCGTTTTTATTATGGCTGATAATAACTTAAAAACTTCAAGGTTCAAACTAATAAAAATAAAACCGGCCAAGTGCGAGTCGGACTCACGCACGAAGTGTTCCGTATCATTATCTATAAGAACGACAAAAAAATCATGTCTATTGTACGGGAGCCCCACTTAAATATTTATTTTATTCTATTTTTAGTATTCGTTGTTATAGCGGCAACAGAAATACATCATCTGTGAAAATTTTAACTGTCTAACTATTACGGTTCATGAGATACAGCCTGGTGACAGACGGACAGACAGTCCCGTTTTACCCTTTGGGTACGGAACCCTAAAAACGGGGTCGAAATGTACTCATGAAGACCTTTCATTAGACGTGCCACTTGATCGGATAGTCCCATTTTGTTTTTTTTACCCCTGTTGAGCCCCAATATCTCAACAACCCCCCCCCCCCCCCACACATTTTTAGCTCATTGAGTCACACCAAAATTGTGCTATCACTACCTACCTGTATACCAAATTTCACGATGATCGGATAAACGCTTCGAAAATTATCCTCTGACAAACATACATACAACGCCGATTTGCCTAAGTTGATTTGGAGATCTCGCTTCGCTCGATCAATTAAGGTTTGACAGTACTAAAATGACAACTGACATTCTGTTCCTGCGAAACAAAGTGAATATATTTCTGTTGTCTCTTTTCGGGTTTACTAAATCACCTTGTAGTCTAAATTCTGGTTTATTCTTCCTCTGTAAACACTGGCCATGTAACCATTTTCAATACTCGGATCTCCATCGTTTTACCGTTTTAACCTGTCAACTTGACATTGACATAATTGTTGAAACAACTAGTCACAGAAGATAAACAACCAATATTGAAGGATGGCAAAAATGTTAGTTCTGTCAAGCTTAGCTAATTAGAGTTGTGTTTGTATTAGGATGGTTACCTGGTTGTTGTCCAGTATATCGTGCAGCAGATGCGCCGCGAGCGCGACGCCGCTGTGACCGGCGCCGCGCGCGCAGCTCAGCGCCAGCACGCCGCCGCCCCAGCCCGCGCCGCCCGACCCGCCGCCCTCCGCTGAACATGACGAGCGCAGGCTGTTGAGCTCGCAGAGGAAGCCTGCAGATATACGTTATTCATTTTTAAGTCGCAAAAACAAAGATAATTTATTATATTTTGACGACTCAATAACTAGTGGTTCGCCCTGAACTGAGATAGAAAGAAAGAAAAAAACCAGCCAAGTGCGAGTCGGACTCGCGCACGTAGGGTTCCGTTCCATTAATTATCTATAAAAGCGGCAAAAATATCACATTTGTTGTATGGGAGTCCCCCTTAAATATTTGTTTTATTTTAATTTAATTGTTTATTTTTAAAGAGAATATATAACTAAATATTCTGTGAATATTTCAAGCGTCTACCTATTGCCGTTTTCAATATCGAGCATAAAAATTACGTTTGTTTTATGGGAGCCCCCCTTAACTATTTATTTTATTCTGTTTTTAGTATTTGTTGTTATAGCGGCAACAGAAATACACCATCTGTGAAAATTTCAACTATCTGACTATTACGGTTCATGAGATACAGCCTGGTGACAGACGGACAGACAGACAGCGGAGTCTTATTAATAGGGTCCCGTTTTACTCTTTGGGTACGGAACCCTAAAAACGGGGTCGAATTGTACTCAGAAAGACCTTTCATTAGACGTGCCACTTGACCGGTTAGTCCCATTTTTTAGGACAGACCAAAAAAAAAATATGATTCATAATCTTTGACTAATAAAATAGTGTCACGAAATGCACAACCAACTAACTTGACCTACAGTTTCATTAAAGTTCATGTAAAGCGGTTCATCTCTATAGGGGTAGAAATTGCAGTTATTCTGGAGTTCAGACTTTTCACTATATTTGTGTCACTGAAGCTACACGCATACTAAATTTCAGGACTATGAGGGTCACTGGTGTACCCTGTGAATTTCGTCTAAGTTTAGTTTTTACTATGGTTAATAACTCAAAAACGACAAAGATGAAACTAAAAATAAAAATGGCGTCGAAATGTACTTAATGGAGACCTTTCATTAGGTGTCCCACTTTACCTAATAGTCTAATTTTGATTTTTTTCCCTTCTTGAATCCCAATATCTCAACAATTCCCCAACATTTTTATCTCATTTAGTCACACCAGGATTATGCCAACACTACCTACCTAGGTATCAAATTTCGCGATGATCGGATCACATCAGCGCTTGGACAAACAAACATACATACATACATACAACGCCGATTCGTCAAGTTTATATGGAGACTAGAGGTTGCGTTGTGCGCGAGCTGCTCGCAGCTCGCGTGTTTTTCTTTTAGTCGAAGAAGTAATTAAAGAGGATATCGAGCTGTTAAAAGCCATCAAAGAGGATATCCATGTGTAAGAAGCAGTCAAAGACGATATCGAAATGGAAGAAGCAATTAAATCAAAGAGGATTTCCAAGTGGAAGCAGCAATCAAAGATGATATCGAAGTGGAAGAAGCAATCAAAGAGGATATTGAAGTGAAAGAATCAATCAAATAGGATATCGAAGTAGCAGAAACAATCAAAGAGGAAATTAAAGTTGAGGAAGAAATCAAAGAGGATACCAAGGTGGTAGAAGCATTCTAAGAGGATGACGAAGTAAAAAAAGCAATCAAAGACGATATCGAAGTGGAAGAAGCAATCCAATGGATATTGAAGATGAAGAAGGAATAAAAGAGGATATCGAAGCGGAACAAGCAATCGTAGAGGATATCAAAGTTAAAGAAGCAATCAAAGAGGATACCAATGTGGAAGAAGCAATCAAAGAGGATATCGAAGTGGAACAAGCAATCAAAGAGAAAAAAATTGGACGTTCCAAAATGATCATGATTGACGTTGCATAATATAAATGTATGTTGCAAAATGATAATGATCAAAAATTTGTACTAATATTTTGTCAAAGTTTGCTAGTGCTATCTCTTCCCGTTTAGAAGATACGAGCGATTAAAGTTTTGTAAGAAAAATCATAAATTTGTTGATTGTATATCGAAGTGGAAGAAACTATCAAAGAGAATGTTGAAGTGGAAGAAGCAATCAAATAGGATATCGAAGTGGCAGAAACAATCAAAGAGGAAATTGAAGTTGAGTAAGCAATCAAAGAGGATACCGAGGCGGTAGAAGCATTCAAAGAAGATGACGAAGTGAAAAAAGCAATCAAAGACGATATCGAAATGGAAGAAGCAGTCAAAGACGATATCGAAGTGGGAGAAGCAATCAAAGAGTATATCGAAGTTAAAGAAGCAGTCAAAGATGATGTCGAAGTGGAAAAAACATTCAAAGAAGATGACGAAGTGAGAGAAGCATTCAAAAAGGATGTCAAGGATGACAATAAAAAAACAGTTCCACCAAAAATTTATACCAATATTTTGTACAAGTTTGCTAGGGCTATCTCTTCGCGTTTAGAAGATATGAGCGATTGAAGTTTTGTATGAAACACCACAATTTTGTAGAGCGCATAATGAAGTAACTGAAGCAATTAAAGAGGATATGAAGTAGAAGAAGCATTTTAAAAGGATAACGAAGTGGAACATGCAAAAATAGAAGATGTGGAGGCGGAAGAAACAATAAAAGAGGATGACGAAGTGTAACAAGCAATCAAAGATAATATTCGAATAGTGGATGTCGCATAATAAAAAAAAAATTGACGTTCCAACATGATCATAGTGGATGAGGCATAAATAAAAAAAAATTGACGTTCCAAAATGATCATTGTGGATGTTGCATAATAAAAAAAAATTGACGTTCCAAAAGTGATCATTGTGGATGAGGCATAATTAAAAAAAAAATTGACGTTCCAAAATGATCATTGCGGATGAGGCATAATTAAAAAAATTGATGTTCCAAAATTATCACAGTGGATGTTGCATAATAAAAAAAAAGAAATTGACGTTCCAAAATGATCATTGTGGATGAGGCATAATAAAAAAAAATGATTTTTTAAAATGATCACAAAGGATTTTGCATAATAAAAAAAATGACGTTCCAAAAGTGATCATTGTGGATGAGGCATAATTTAAAACAAAATGATGTTCCAAAATGATCACAAAGGATTTTGCATAGTAAAAAAAAAAAATTTACGTTCCAAAAGTGATAATTGTGGATGAGGCATAATTTAAAAAAATTGATTTTCCAAAATGATCACAGTGGATGATGCATTATAAAAAAATAAAAAATAATTGACGTTCCAAAGTGATCATTGTGGATGAGGCGTAATTAAAAAAATTATGTACCAAAATAATCACAGTGGATGTTGCATAATAAAAAAAATAAAAAATAATTGACGTTCCAAAGTGATCATTGTGGATGAGGCATAATTAAAAAAAATGATGTACCAAAATGATCACAGTGGATGATGCATAATAAAAAAATAAAAAATAATTGACGTTTCAAAGTGATCATTGTGGATGAGGCGTAATTAAAAAAATGATGTACCAAAATGATCACAGTGGATGTTGCATAATAAAAAAAAAAATGACGTTTCAAAGTGATCATTGTGGATGAGGCATAATTTAAAAAAAATTGATTTTCCAAAATGATCACAAAGTATTTTGCATAATAAAAAAAAAAAATTGACGTTCCAAAGTGATCATTGTGGATGAGGCATAATTAAAAAAATGATGTACCAAAATATCACAGTGGATGTTGCATAATAAAAAAAAAAAAAATTGACGTTCCAAAGTGATCATTGTGGATGAGGCATAATTAAAAAAAATGATGTACCAAAATGATCACAGTGGATGTTGCATAATAAAAAAAAAATAATTGACGTTCCAAAGTGATCATTGTGGATGAGGCATAATTAAAAAAATGTGGATGTTCCAAAATAAACATGATGAACGTTGCATACTAAAAAAAAAAAAAATTGGATGTTCCAAAATGATGATGATGACCTTTGCATAAACTATGAAAGTTGTCTCATGCCCCTCCACCACCATTATATAGAATCAAGCAAATTTACAGTAATTTTATAGTACACACAAGCCGTGGGCTCCCTACAAAAACAGTATGAAAATTACGGCAAACGAAATATACGGTTTACGGTATTCATACAGAAATATTTTGTATGGGACAATTTTTTTTTGTATGAAAGACAATTTTTTTTTCATGGAACCGGATATAAAAAAATGTCCTCTGCAACATTAGTTTTTGCACCAACGCTCTAAGACCTATACTTTCCGAGATACGATGTTAATGGGAGCGAATGGGGGACAAAAGGGGTACTTTAGGATTTATTCCCAACTCACCGGAACTCCCTCTATACGATCCCACCAAACATTTCCCCCCTACGAGGTGGCATCTGGGAGAACAATGATGTCAATCAGTCAGTGAGTCAGTGGTAATCGAGCTTTATATAATATAACTAGAGGTTGCGTTGTGCGCGAGCTGCTCGCAGCTCGCGTGTTTTTCTTTTAGTCGAAGAAGTAATTAATGAGGGTATCGAGGTTGCGTTGTGCGCGAGCTGCTCGCAGCTCGCGAGGGTAATGTGTTGTTTGATAGAAATCCCCCCCTTCGTAACTCTGACAAAACCAAATCATATAAGGCTAAAACATGTATTTTAAGAAGGAACCTTAAAAATAAGTAAGTTGATTTAAGGATACTTCTACTTACAATTTTATAACTTACATAAACAATCAATAGTTTTGTATCATAATCAGCAAATTCGTGGATACTTACTTAATATTTATTAATTCTTTAATGATGCAATTAGGTATGTAAGAATGGCGAGACGGGTTAGTTTAATAAATCCCACCAGCTTTAACCATTCCAAAGTCTACTGTGCCCGTATTAGCAGTAGGCCGTTAGGGTGTTTCCCGCAGAGGCGTACAAGTTCAGTTAATATCTATAAATTAAACAATTGAGAAGTTGGTATATATATTTTATTATTTTCTACATTGGGTATACCTTATAATCATCATCATATCAGCAGCCACAGGAAGTAGACTGCTGAACATAATATGTCAAGTATAAAAGTAATATGAACGTATTTTAATAATCCTTCTCATATATCTCTAGAGCAACCAATCTCATCTCTCTCAACAAACTAATGCTATTAAATTTGAATACTCATTGACAAATGAAATAGTTAATAGATTTGAATCAGTTGATAATTTTCATATTATCTTTGCTTGACTCGGCGTTCGCCACCATCCTCAATGAGCTGTAATGAGATGCCAGTCGCAGTCGTTCCAGTTGTTGTCTGTTCGAAAACAAAAAATATATGAGATGTGGTTTTTAATAAAATATTTAACGCGAGATACTTATATCAATATATAGGTTTTTAAATTTTCTTAATTTTTTTTCATCTATGTACACACCTCGCTGTATCAACTTATACACCGTACTTCTGGCAAATAAATATCATTTCATTTCACCTTATATTCAATAAAGAACATGTAGAACTCAACAAAAATAGAAACATTTGGGATTTATGCGCATATTTTTTGTAATAATATTTAATAGTCACATTATCCACACAAACTGACGTGACGGCCCTCCTGAATACCATGATTTTACGAAGTTAGCGTCGCCTATCTGCTACTCAGTGCATACGCTTTATAAAAACATAACATAATATTATAAGTATGTTTCTATGTTTGTTTGTTCATCAAGGGTAGGTATATTAAAATATCGAAAAAATTGTCGTAAAGTGTAAACAGCATGCCTGCCTATTTAGATAGGAAAACATGGTTTGTCTTCCTGTTGCAATACTCAGGGGCAGGGTTCATATGTGAAACAAACTATATACTACTTGTAATTAGTCCATTGAAAAGTTACATTTGGGGTTGCGTTTTTTAGAGGACGCAATTTTATTTTTTTGATGTATAGTGGCGGTCAGTGTAAAGCTAAAACCAAGTTTGGGGGATCGCCACCCTTGTCCCACGGCCGCTATCTTGAAAATAGGGGTTGAAATGGTTTTTACGATATATCTCTTAAACTATTAATTTGATAAAAAAATTTTGTTAACATTTTTTGTTGCAAATTAAATTCTCTACAACTTTGGTCCAGTAACTTTTTGTAGTAGAACTATAAATAAAAAAGTTATAAGCGAAAATGTTCAGAAATTCGAGAAAAAAATTATATTTTTCGATATAACTTTTTTTTTATATTTTAGCTTTACACTGACCCCCCCTAAACATCAAAAAAATAAAATTGCGTCCTCTAAAAAACGCAAGGTAAGGCCTAAAAAATGTAACATTTCAATGGACTAAATAACTTTGTCACCATGTGAAAGCAACAAATGTATTGAGTAGTAGAGTTCCTTGTGAAAGGGCTCGCCCGGAAAGTACTACCATCATACCTATTTCTGCTGCCAAGCAGCATTACTGTGTTTCGGTATGAAGGTGATTGCTGGTGAAATTACTGGCATATGAGGCTTTACATCTGTATGTCTAAAGTTGATGGACGCAGGGTACTGCAACGTAGAGGTCTGTGACCTACGTTATAAGGCAGTTCTTTGTTAAAGGCGATGGTTACCACTTAACATCAGGTGGGCCATAAGCTTGTTTCATTACCAGGTAGCATTAAAAAACCCTGATTAGCATTTATGACTTGGATTTAAAAGTAAGCTACTTTTTAAAATCGACAGTGGAAGCTAGTTTATAAAATACATATTTTTATTACCTGGTTTCACTTCGGATGGTGTCTTAAATGATGCGCATCGGTCAGTGTCCTTATCCAGTAGCCACTACTGGACTAAGTGGTAAGTAGGTGTTAGCATAGTAATATTGTTGTATTGTTTTGTAGTAATTTTGTGGTAGTATGCATGATTCGTTTTCAATGTTCCATCAGTATCAAAACAGTATTTCCTATCATTTTGGATTTCTTCTGCAATGCTCATTCTGTGTTTAAATGGACATTTCACTTCCACTATGGCATCATCTCCAACAATTCCGTCAGGTGATGCTACTAAAGCACCTGAGTTGTGAAGCCAAAACCCAGTCGGAGAGACTTTCTTCTGTGTTGCTTCCTCGAAGAGTTTTAAAGCCACCACTTCATGAGTTATTCCCCACTGGATACTTTTAACACCATCCAGATTTAATGATGAAATAATGATGGAGGAAATCTGAAATAAACAGAATAAAGTATTGGTAGTGTTCCTTGCGACTCAGCATAACAAATGCAAAACTTGTGCAAATATGTACCTGTTACGCTGAACAGCAGCAATCACAATCCCAAAATTGCTTGCAGTAATGCAGCCTAGCCTTATTTCATGCCACAGAGGATTACATCTTTAATAATAATAAATATTGCTGGACATTTCACACAGCGCTATCTAGCCCCAAATTAAGCAGAGCTTGTACTATGGGAACCAGATAACTGATAGAATACTTACTTTTAAAGATTTTTTTTTGTAAATACATACTTATAATATATAGAGAAACAGCCAGACCCGGAATAAATATCTGTAGATCATGCAAACATTTGTTCCGCAGCGGGGATCGAACCCGCTACCTCCTGCGTCTCAGGCGGCTATGCGCCCACTGCACCACGGAGGTCGTCAAATAGTGCCATGTGCTTTGCCCAATAGTGGCATGTGCAATGGCCAAAATCTCTTTGTGGGAAACCTTTATATTGTGCAGTATGTCGTTTTTACAGCAAAATATAGTACTTACTGATATCGCTAGTCAATTTTTCATTATACAATTAAAAATATTACGGCTTACCTCTGTTGAGTACTTCTTATTTTTCATTGATGCAAATATCTGTCCTCTCAGAATCTCCAAAGAACCATCATACATGACCGACCACTATCGTAACTCTTTTCACCTTTCTTGAATACAGAAATTTCGTTCTTAAATTGCTCTATGATTGTACCCAAACTTACAACCGCAGACATTTTATTTATATTATGAAAAAGCTAAAATTACAAAAATCGCTCGTCGAAACCTGTTTGTTTTTACCCAAACGTCAAAATCCGCCATCTTGTTACGTCATACTTCCACAGTTCACTCGGTATGATACAGTGTAAATAATACAGTAAGTCAACCAGCTAGCGTGACTGTGTACATATAGTCACGTATGTAGGTACTTATCCGTTGTATATAAAGTAAAGTAAAAAGTAAAGTCCGCACATTGGCATACAAGAAGTTGAGGCACGACTTAGTGGTTTGTAAATTCTGATAGGTGTGACATAGTTGGTAAGTATTCATGTCTTCATGAGATTGAGGGTTAGGCATATACTCATAATTCTTGGCTGAGCTCTTTAAGGTGTTTGATGAGGATACATTCGGACCTATTTCTCTCCAAGCACACTTTCAGAGGACGCACCTTACCAGTGAAAAATTGCCGAAATATCATCTCGCATCGGTTTTATGTTAGTTTCTAATATGGATATGAGCGCGGTTATTACCTGGTGACATTCACAGTCGCATTCTCTTTAGACAAATCCGGTTGTAAGAACCGCTTGGACCTACTGTTTTTTCTGTATTCTGTGGCGAACGGCGAACACTCATTGTGTCGTTTACGCCAAGTTCGGGCAATATCGGACAGCACGCACAGGTGCGAATATAGAAAAAAATGCAACTGTCTCTTTTACGTTCCTGATGATTGGAGACAAATCGTCGTAAATGAGTCACTCAAGTTATTGGAATATAAGCTTTTAGCTACTGATTTTAAGACTTTCTTTTGCGTGGTAGTAATTTGCGTAAATATTTTGTATGGGACAATTTTTTTTTTGTATGAAAGACAATTTTTTTTTCATTGATCCGGATATAAAAAAATGTCCTCAGCAACATTAGTTTTTGCACCAACGCTGTAAGACTTATACTTTCCGAGATACGAGGTGGATGGGAGCGAATGGGGGACAAAAGGGGTACTTTAGGATTTATTCCCAACTCACCGGAACTCCCTCTATACGATCCCACCAAACATTTCCCCCCTACGAGGTGGCATCTGGGAGAACAATGATGTCAATCAGTCAGTGAGTCAGTGGTAATCGAGCTTTATATAATATAACTAGAGGTTGCGTTGTGCGCGAGCTGCTCGCAGCTCGCGTGTTTTTCTTTTAGTCGAAGAAGTAATTAAAGAGGATATCGAGCTGTTAAAAGCCATCAAAGAGGATATCCATGTGTAAGAAGCAGTCAAAGACGATATCGAAATGGAAGAAGCAATCAAATCAAAGAGGATTTCCAAGTGGAAGCAGCAATTAAAGAGGATATTGAAGTGAAAGAAGCAATCAAATAGGATATCGAAGTAGCAGAAACAATCAAAGAGGAAATTAAAGTTGAGTAAGCAATCAAAGAGGATACCGAGGTGATAGAAGCGTTCTAAGAGGATGACGAAGTGAAAAAAGCAATCAAAGACGATATCGAAGTGGAAGAAACAGTCAATGACGATATCGAAGTGGAAGAAGCAATCAAAGAGGATATCGAAGTGGAAGAAGCAATCAAAGAGGATATCGAAGTGGAAGAAGCCATCACAGAGGATATCAAAGTGAAAATGTTATCAAAACCGATATCGAAGATGAAGACGCAATCAAAGAGAATATTGCAGTGCAAGAAGCAATCAAAAGGAAATCGAAGATGATATCGAATTGGTAGAAGCAATAAAAGAGGATATCAAAGTGGAAGAAGCAATCAAAGAGGATATCGAGCTGTTTAAAGTTATCGAAGAGGATATCCATGTGTAAGAAGCAGTCAAAGACGATCGAAATGGAAGAAGCAATCAAATCAAAGCGCATATCCAAGTGGAAGCAGCAATCAAAGATGATATCGAAGTGGAAGAAGCAATCAAAGAGGATATTGAAGTGAAAGAAGCAATCAAATAGGATATCGAAGTAGCAGAAACAATTAAAGAGGAAATTGAAATTGAGTAAAAGACGTCGAGGACAAGGATAAAAATAAAAAACGGTTTCACCAAAAACTTATGCTAATATTTTGTAAAAGTTTCCTCGAGCTATCTCTTCCCGTTTAAAAGATACGAGCGATTTAAGATTTGTATTAAAACCCATAATTTTGTAGAGTGGAAATTGTAGTAAAAGAAGCAATTAAGAAAATATATAAGTAGAAAAAGCAATTAAAAAGGATATCAAAGTGGAAGAAGCAAAAATAGAGGATATCGAGATGAAAGAAGCATTAAAAAAGGATGTCAAGATCAATGATGGTAATAAAAAAAATATTCGACCAAAAATTTGTACCAATATTTTGTAAAAGTTTGCTAGGCGTAACTGTTCCCGTTTAGAAGATACGAGCGATTTAAGATTTGTATTAAAACCCATAATTTTGTAGAGTGGAAATTGTAGTAAAAGAAGCAATTAAGAAAATATATAAGTAGAAAAAGCAATTAAAAAGGATATCAAAGTGGAAGAAGCAAAAATAGAGGATATCGAGATGAAAGAAGCATTAAAAAAGGATGTCAAGATCAATGATGGTAATAAAAAAAATATTCGACCAAAAATTTGTACCAATATTTTGTAAAAGTTTGCTAGGCGTAACTGTTCCCGTTTAGAAGATACGAGCGATTTAAGATTTGTATTAAAACCCATAATTTTGTAGAGTGGAAATTGTAGTAAAAGAAGCAATTAAGAAAATATATAAGTAGAAAAAGCAATTAAAAAGGATATCAAAGTGGAAGAAGCAAAAATAGAGGATATCAAGGTGAAAGAAGCATTCAAAGCGGAAGACGAAGTAAGAGAAGCATTCAAAAAGGATCTCAAGGGCAATGATGGTATTAAAAAAACTATTCCACCAAAAATTAGTACCAATATTTTGTAAAAGTTTGCTGGGGGTAACTTTTCCCGTTTAGAAGATACGAGCGATTTAAGATTTGTATTTAAACCCATAATTTTGTAGAGTCGATATTGAAGTAAGAGAAGTAATTGAAGAAAATATAAAAATAGAAAAAACAATTCAAAAGTATATTGAAGTAAAAATGCCATCAAAGAGGATTTCGAAGTTATAGAAACAATTAAAGAGGATATCAATGTGGAAGAAACATTCGAAAACGAAAAGGAAGTGAGAGAAGAATTCAAAATGATGGCAAGGGCGATGATGACCGTAAAATAACGATTCCACCAAAAATTTGTGCTACAAAAAAAAATTGATTTTCCAAAATGATCACAGTGGATGTTGCATAATGAAAAAAAATTGACGTTCCAAAATGATCATGTGGATGAGGCATAATTTAAAAAAAATGGTGTTCCAAAATGATCACAGTGGATGATGCATAATAAAAAAAAAAAAAAAATTGACGTTCCAAAGTGATCATTGTGGTTGAGGCGTAATCAAAAAAATGATGTACCAAAATGATCACAGTAGATGTTGCATAAAAAAAAATAATTGACGTTCCAAAGTGATCATTGTGGATGAGGCATATTTAAAAAAAATTATGTACCAAAATGATCACAGTGGATGTTGCATAATAAAAAAAAATAATTGACGTTCCAAAGTGATCATTGTGGATGAGGCATATTTAAAAAAAATTATATACCAAAACGATCACAGTGGATATTGCATAATAAAAAAAAAAATTGACGTTCCAAAGTGATCATTGTGGATGAGGCATAATTAAAAAAAATGATGTACCAAAATGATCACAGTGGATGTTGCATAATAAAAAAAAATAATTGACGTTCCAAAGTGATCATTGTGGATGAGGCATAATTAAAAAAAATGATGTACCAAACTGATCACAGTGGATGTTGCATAATAAAAAAAAATTGACGTTCCAAAATGATCATTGTGGATGAGGCATAATTTAAAAAAAATTGATTTTCCAAAATGATCACAAAGGATTTTGCATAGTAAAAAAAAAAAAATGACGTTCCAAAATGATCATTGTGGATGAGGCATAATTAAAAAAAAATTATGTTCCATAATGATCACAGTGGATGATGCATAATAAAAAATAAAAAATAATTGACGTTCCAAAGTGATCATTGTGGATGAGGCGTAATTAAAAAAATGATGTACCAAAATGATCACAGTGGATGTTGCATAATACAAAAAAAAAATAATAATTGACGTTCCAAAGTGATCATTGTGGATGAGGCATAATTAAAAAAAATTGATGTTCCAAAATGATCACAGTGGATGACGCATAATAAAAAAATAAGAAATAATTGACGTTCCAAAGTGATCATTGTGGATGAGGCGTAATTAAAAAAATGATGTACCAAAATGATCACAGTGGATGTTGCATAAAAAAAAAAAATGACGTTCCAAAGTGATCATTGTGGATGAGGCATAATTAAAAAAAATGATGTACCAAAATATCACAGTGGATGTTGCATAATAAAAAAAAAATTGACGTTCCAAAGTGATCATAGTGGATGAGGCATAATTGAAAAAAAAAATGATGTTCCAAAATGATCACAGTGGATGATGCATAATAAAAAAAAATAATTGACGTTCCAAAGTGATCATTGTGGATGAGGCATAATTAAAAAAAATGATGTACCAAAATGAACACAGTGGATGTTGCATAATAAAAAAAAAATAATTGACGTTCCAAAGTGATCATTGTGGATGAGGCATAATTAAAAAAATGTGGATGTTCCAAAATAAACATGATGAACGTTGCATACTAAAAAAAAAAAAAAAATGGATGTTCCAAAATGATGATGATGACCTTTGCAAAAACTATGAAAGTTATCTCATGCCCCTCCACCACCATTATATAGAATCAAGCAAATTTACAGTAATTTTATAGTACACACAAGCCGTGGGCTCCCTACAAAAACAGAATGAAAATTACGGCAAACGAAATATACGGTTTACGGTATTCATACAGAAATATTTTGTATGGGACAATTTTTTTTTTGTATGAAAGTCAATTTTTTTTTCATGGAACCGGATATAAAAAAATGTCCTCTGCAACATTAGTTTTTGCACCAACGCTGTAAGACTTATACTTTCCGAGATACAAGGTGGATGGGAGCGAATGGGGGACAAAAGGGGTACTTTAGGATTTATTCCCAACTCACCGGAACTCCCTCTATACGATACTACCAAACATTTCCCCCCTACGAGGTGGCATCTGGGAGAACAATGATGTCAATCAGTCAGTGAGTCAGTGGTAATCGAGCTTTATATAATATAATTTCGCTTCGCTCAATCAATTAATTAATTTTGTTGCCTTAAACAAACTCCTAGGGCGCTGCACGAACGTCAACATTTTTGTTGCTGACACAGAATTTTCGTGGCAATCCGTGTTTATAAAGTGGAAGCAACTGCACACAAACTTTGTTGATCAATGAATTTACGTCGGTCGGTAGTGGTTGATTTCATATTGATTGTATGAAAATAAAATATTCACTAGTAGCATGTATCCAAAAAAAACATTCCTCGGTACTCACTGAGGAAAGTGTCGACATCATCGGGTAGCGTCTGGTTCTGCGGCCACCGCGAGTAGTGCAGGTGCCACACGGTGCGCCCCCCCTCGCCGCCGCCCCCCTGCCCCCCCGCTCCCGTGCGCCGAACCACCACGCGTGAACAGCTGCCCCACGCCGCGCGGACGCTGTGAGACGTCGTTACTTGGAACTGTAACATTGTTATTTTATTTTTATTTATTATGAAAAAACACATAACTTCTGTTTATTAAAAGCTACCGTCTTATAGCGTTCTTGTGAAATTCAGTCCATCCAAAGATCGTCTGGAAGAGAAAGCGTTTAGCGATAAGACCGCCACTTGTATTTCCGCGAGTCTTGTTATTTTATTTTATTATTAGGAATCATCAACATAGTATACACTGAAAATATTTAGTGGTTACATTTAGAAATGGTAGAACTTAGTGCTACTATAATTAGAGATGACAGACTACATGCATTAATATTTTAAGCTAAGTGAATTAATTGGATTTTAATAAACAACTAAGATGGCATGCACGTACTTCTAGCTAATAATACATTTCATTATATCATAACAACTACAAAAACGTTTAAAAAAATTAAATAAGATAATTTATTCCTATTTACAAATTAACCTTAAATTATTAACCTAATTATTATTAAATTAAATTAACCTCCGTGACGCAGTGGGTGAATAGCCGGCTGAAACGCAGGAGGTAGCGGGTTCGATTCCCACCGCGAAACACAATTTTACATTACATTTTACATGATCTACAGATATTTGTTCCGGGTCTCGATGTTTCTCTACAAGTATGTATTTACAAAAAAAATGTATATTCCCATAGTACAAGCTCTGCTTAGTTTAGGGCTAGATAACGCTGTGTTAAAAGTCCAGCAATATTTATTTATTTAATTAAACTCGTAGAAATCTAATAGGTCGGATTAGACAGGTGTCACAATACTACTAACGAACAACAAATCCAAAAAATACAATATTGGAATATCGTCCTGTCGAAATATTGATCCAGGGTTAACTAGTGCTTTCAAGTGTAATTTTTCAATATAAAGTGAAACTTGGTGCTTATTCATTATACTCATTATTGTAGTGTACGAATGACATAATAATTATTTGGCATTATGTGATTTATTTTTCGATTTATTGTGTAGACATTCGTACAAAGTTATCACGGCATGCAAAATGATACGACGTTAAATCGGACCTATTAGATTTCCTTTAGTGCAAATAAATAAATAGCATGCACTGTATACAAATTCTGTAAGACCTAACCAAATATAAAAAAACACATAATAGTGTTTTAAATTATTTCTGGCGGACGAGAAGACCCCTAAAGGCGAGCGAATCAAGACAATTCAAGTTTTTATTTTCATAATGCATTTTAGTTATACTACGTATTTTGTTATGTACGACATTAAATGAAAACATGGGTAGAGCAAATGGCTAGTATTGTTGCAAAATAGGTTTTTTTAAATTCATTAATACCGAAAATTTTAAATTTTCAAAAAACCTTAATATCAAGTCCTAAAATATGAATGAAACAGTCTGTATAAAATAAGTAAACAAATCATATTCATTCATCATGTAAGTAGGTACCTTTTAAACTGATTAAGCGGCATCGTCGCAAAGGCGCCACCGATTTACGTTAAAAATTGTTTATTGGAAATGTATCGATTACTGGATAAATATTAAAGCTACCGGTATTAATTCACCTCTAAAGTCAGGTAATGTGTTTCCGGATGTGTGTTTTAAATTAATGTCGTACACAACAAAACAGGTTGTATAACTATTCAAATTGTACTAATAGCTATCATTATGTAGTTACGTTACGTACCCTTCCGAAATCCCTAGTAGTATTATCGTTGGGTAGATAGTGCGGTCGGTCTGCGCCCCCGACGGCCGCCAGCAGCCTCGCCCCCACCTGCCACACGCACTCCCACACACCGGCGCCGGCGCTCGGCCCCCCGCTCCCGCCTGCGCCCCCGTGACCCGCCAGCGCGGGGCTGGGAGCGCCCATCTTTATCACTACGTAGAACCGCTGCGTACTGCCTACCGTCATCTGAAAGTAAGAAAAATTAAGTAAATAAATAAATATTGCTGGACATTTCACACAGCGCTATCTAGCCCCAAACTAAGCAGAGCTTGTACTATGGGAACCAGATAACTGACAGAATACTTATACACATTTTTTTTTGTAAATACATATTTATAATAATATAACTAGTGTTTCGCCCCGAACTGAGATCTCGCGAGTCTACCATGAAATCAAAAAAAATATTCGTTATCTTTGACTATCCAAATAGTGCCACGAAATAAAACCAACCTACTTGACCTACAGTTTCATTCAAATTACAGGCAACGGGAGTTCATGTTAAATGGTTACGGTTTTTTGGGGTACAAATTGCAGTTATTCTAGATTTCAGACTTTTGCCTATATTTGTGATACATAAGCTGCACGCATACCAAATTACAGCCCCGTGGCGTCACTGGTGTACCCTGTGAATTTTGTCAAAGTTTAGTTTTTAGTATGGCTAATAACTCAAAAACTACAAAAACTTTACTAAAAGTAAAAACGGAGTCGAAATGTACTAATGAAGACTTTTCATTTGACGTCTTACTTGACCTAATAGGCTCATTTTCATTTTTTTACCCCTCTTTAACCCCGATATCTCAACAACCACCCAAAATTTTAGCTCATTGAGTCACACCAAAATTGTGCCATTATTACCTACCTATATACCAAATTTCACGATGATTGGATAAACGCTTCGAAAGTTATCCTCGGACAATTTGGAGATCTCGCTTCGCTCGACCAATAAGAAATAATATCCCGGTACACATATCGTAGATCATGCAAACATTTGTTCTTCGGCGGAAATCGAACCCGCTACCTCCTGTGACTCAGCCTGCTATTCGCCTATTGCGCCACGGAGGTTGTACATCCACTTGCCAGTCGCAAAGACTTCAATATATCCGTGATCATGGCGCATGCAACTACAGAAATATATAGAAACTAAAAAACTCGCAAATCATAGTAAATCTCGTTTTTAATGAATATAATGATCATAATGTCAATATAGTGTGTCTGAGACCGCAAAGTGGTGCCGCGACAGACCACGCCGGAGGTGGCGGGACGAGCTGGACGCCGCCGAGAGGGACTGGCATACGGTGGCACTGGACCGCTGTGAGTGCCGGAAATGCGCGGAGGCCTTTGCCCAACAGTGGGACAATATGGGCTAATAGTAATACTGTGTCAAATATAAATTGGTCCGAGGCGAAAAATATAACTTAATCTTACTGATTAACAAAAATGGTCCTTAGTGGTACAAAAATGGTTGGGGTGTGTATTGGGGTATACGGATGGAAATGAATACAAAGTGGCGCAACCTAACTATTGACAAAAGTCAAATATTTTTTATTCATTAAAATCACAAGGATCACTTTGAAATGTCAATTTTACTGCCTGTTCCATCGCGACCAAGCCAGGAAAGAAAGGCAAGAAACAAGGCTGGTTGTTTTTTTTAATGATCCTTTTACAATACATAATACAAAAAATAAATTACGTCTAAATTGTAACATTTTGAACGAGTTGGAGCAATTTCAATCCCAAGCTTCTCTATCATCTAAATAATCCGATATTTTATAGTAGGCTCTTTTATATTGATTTTGTTTAATTACGTTTTTAAATTTGTTAATTGTCAATTTTTGTACATCCCTTGGGAGTTTGTTATCAAAGCGTACACCTTGCCCTTTAAATGATTTACTAACTTATGGAGTCTACAAGTGGCAACAGCGAGTTTATCTTTATTTATAGTATTAAAATTATGATTATCGCTATTTTTCTTAAACAAATTAATATTTTTGTGAACATACATTAGATTTTCATAGATGTATTGACAAGGGAATGTCATAATATTTATTTCTTTAAACTTATTGCGTAATGATTCTCTGGGGCCCATATTATAAATTGCACGAACAGCCCTCTTCTGCAGCACTCCCCCACAGCAGCATACCGTATGACATAATGCTGTGGAAGTAGCTGAAGTAAACTAGTCTAGCTGTGTCTACGTCTGTGAAAAGACGGATCTTTTTGAATGCGTATGCCGCAGAAATGCCAACATATGCTTGCTAAGCTTTAACCATGACAGTTTCAAAATTTACAGACACATTATTTAGTTACCGTTATATGTGACGCGTTGATATAGCCATGCGGGTTGGTAGGCGTCGGAGTCAACTTAACCCTATTGTCCTCATAGGGCAGATGATCGCTGCTGTAGCCGTTGAGCGCTGCGTACTGCGGCAGCAGCGCCGTCCGGACCTCGCCGCCGCTCTCCCGCCCCTTGGGGATCTGCTCGAACGCGAACGACAGGGCTTCGTCCGACATCTTGCGTTCTAGGATTTGGCACTAAACAAAATATAACAAGCTATTAATGTGTTGCAATTTAAACTAATTATATTGAAGGAAACTAATTAAAGTCCCAACTCAAGATTTGCCAGAGAGCGATGGAGAGAAGCATCCTTGGAGTGAAGCGAATCGATCGAGTCAGAAATACCGACCTACGAGCCAAAACCGGCATAGCCGATGTAGGCATTAAGACCGCCCGCTTAAAATGGGATTGGGCAGGCCATGTGGTTCGAATGCATCCAGAACGATGGGCGAATCTAGCCACCCAGTGGATACCGAACGGACGACGCAGCCGTGGTAGGCCCAGAAAAAGATGGAGAGACGACCTGGATGCATTCAAACCAGATTGGTCAGATTTGGCTGTGGACCGTGATGGATGGAGGGAAGATGGGGAGACCTTTGCCCAGCAGTGGGACAATATAGGTTAGTAAAAAAAAAAAAAAAAAAATATTGAAGGAACGGTTTCTACACAAAAAAAACTATAAAATTTTCTTGTTTTTTTATCAAAATCTCGAGAATATCAATAAAATGCAGCGCGACGAAATGTTAGAGATCTGGCGTACTATACGATGCCACATATTACTAAAAAGTTACTATGATCCGTTCAACAACCCCGCTCGTTTAATTAGCCCACCCAGTCAATGACCCTACGCGATCAATGTACCCAATCAGTTCATTTCATTCATCAAAATCGAATGAGTAGTGAATCGAAAATACTGCTAAAACATAACCCTTCCTTTTGGCTTTGCCGTAGTCGGGTAAAGATTATGTCACTCTCATAAGGAATCGATTCTCACCTCATTCATCAAAAAAAAATGAGTAGTTTAGGCGCTACGGTGGAACATATCCATATCCATAGGCTGCTAAAAACATAACCTTTCTATTTGGCTTTGCCGTAGTCGGGTAAAAATAAGTTATCTAAAAGGTATAATTTTTACCAAAATAAAGTAATTGATGATAGTCAAGCGCTTGACCACTGCCTCACCTGACGGTAAGTGATCGAAGATGAATCACGCAAAATGGAAAATGGAGCAAATATTGGCGAGACTGGACCCAATAAATACCCATCAGTCATGATTATGTAAAGTCTTTTAGCGTCCTTAGTCTTAGTGTAAAGAATTAGGTAAAGTCTGTTCTTTGTAAGTTTATATGTTTATAACGGGTTATCATAAAAACTACTGAACTGATTCAAATAATTATTTCGCTGACAGAAAGCCATACTATCCCTGAGTGCCGTAGGCTTTAAAGAGTAAAGTTTCTTGTAAAAGGGCTCGCCCGGGGAATTACTACCACCATACCTATTTCTGCCGCCAAGCAGCATTGCTGTTTCGATTTGAAGGTTACCAGTGAAATTACAGGCACATGAGGCTTTACACTTGTATGCCTCAAGTTGATGGACGCAGGGCAGTGCATCGTAGGACACGTTTCTAACATGCGTGACCTACGAGGCAATTCTGTTATAGGCGATGGTTACCACCTAACATCAGGTGGGCCATAAGCTTGTTCCATCTCTATGTAGTATAAAAAACGGCTATATTTAATTTTTAAAACAATACGTGTGAAGCCGGGGCACGTCAGCTAGGCGATCGATAAATTCGCTGAGATCAGTATTTGCATTCCTATTTTGATAAAAAATCATCACAATTTGTATACTTGTATAGTACTGTAAACATGCGTCGATGCATATCAATTACGTACACATTGGAATTCGATAACATAATTTGTAATCGATTTATCGGCAATGGAATTGAAAACATGTTTTGTACAATTTATACCTACATTTGACGAGCTTTAAACTCTCACATGATTTTTTAATTTTTTTTTTGATGATGATATTCAAGCGCTTGACCCCTCACCTGATGGTAAGTGGTGGTGGATTATAAATACATGTTTGTATTTAATTTTGAAATACAGGGCGCTTTGGAATAAGTTTAACCCGAAATGGGGTCTGTGACCTTACTTAGGAAAACAATGTTGTACGACTTTTCCATATTAAATGTTTTCATTGCTTTGTAAAAAACATAAGTTGTTAATAAATGTTCTTTTAGCCTGCTTAGTTCACCGATTCTGGATTTTTTCTGGCTATCGTAGATGAAAAAATTCAAAATTTACCAAACCTTTCGAAAACCTCGAACAGTTTGATACAAATCAATACAATTATAGGTTTTGCCGTTTTGTGCCGAAATTTACATATACTTTAAGATGCTGTCAACTGTGGAAACACAGGACAGGGCATGGTCGCCGGCCTGTCATTCTAATTTGATCCTTAGCTGAACAAAATAAGAATGTTCGTATTTTACAAAATGTTAGTTAGAATAAACAACAGAATTGCCATCATTGTTAAAAGCCTAAATTACTAAGAAACTGAAGGTATCATGACCTCTTTGAAATAAGGCTCTCTACTGACTTCTATAAATATGTACTTAAAAAGACATACACACCTTCATACATCCTCACACACTAACACATCCACGCATATATACGCACACATCACTGTAGAATAAGAGAAATAAATGTAAGTTAGCCAGCGGAGTGGGGCACTGGTAATACGAAGAAACTGAAGGTATCATGACCTCTTTGAAATAAGGCTCTCTACTGACTTCTATAAATATGTACTTAAAAAGACATACACACCTTCATACATCCTCACACACTAACACATCCACGCATATATACGCACACATCACTGTAGAATAAGAGAAATAAATGTAAGTTAGCCAGCGGAGTGGGGCACTGGTAATACGAAGAAACTGAAGGTATCATGACCTCTCTGAAATAAGGCTCTCTACTGACTTCTATAAATATGTACTTAAGAAGACATACATCCTCTCACACTAACACACCCACGCATGTATACACATCACTGTAAAATAAGAGAAATGTAAGTTAGCCAGCGGAGTGGAGCACAGGTGACCTGTATTACAGGTTTATAAACCTATCACAGGCACCAGTCTCTCGCAACACAGAGGTACTTCTGCATCACCACCCGCAGATACAAATGTTTTATATTATTGTTAAAAACTCACCATAGTTTCTTTGGTAATACTCGGAGGCAGCGGCTGAGACTTCGGCAGTCCAGTGGACCACCGATGCTTATTAACATTAGCATTCTGCACTTTCGCCCTATCCCTCCCCAACGTAGCACTCTTCACATCACTGGTCTTAGCCCTCCCCATGAACACCCCCCATCTCCGTCTCTTCTTCTCCTTACTGCTTATAGTTTTAGTCTCATCCGTGCTGTAGGTCGAGTTGGCGACGCAACTCGCTACAGCACTGTCGGTGCTCGCGTTCGTGACATGCGAGCTATCGATTACATTTGATCGAATATCTGGCACGCTGATGGACGTGACGTTATCGTTTTTGATAGTATTGTTATTCGTTACTTTGTGAGTGGATAGGCTCTGGTAGGGAGTCTCATCGCAATTATCGTCGTGAACCGACAGTCGTTCCACGGATAATGCTATATTTTCGAAATCGTTGATCGATCGAGAGGATACATTCAAGTCTTTGGGTACGCTGGATTCTCTAACTCCCTTTATGATCTGCGCGTTGACGTAGTGTGAGTCGGAATCGGGTCGATGGTAGCTAGGGACGGCTAGATTCGGTTTAGAGAGGTTGGTGTAGTTGTCGATGGGGTTGCCGTTGCGTTCGTTGAGTCTGGCCATCTCGTCCGTGGTGGTGAGGCTTTGCGTTCGGTTCCGCATGGTGATCTTGCCGTCGTTTTGCCACGGCAGCGGCACGTTCTCGTAGATAGGCTCCTGTGTATCTTTGATCGGTTGGCTCTGCGGTAGAACTAAGTGTCTTTGATACGTTCTGTGCACCGGCATAGAATACATTATGTTACCTCTTTCATCGTAAACTTTTTGAATGTTATCTGATATATGGTGGGGGTCTATTATGATGTGCGGTTTGGGATCTAGCACGGAATTGAGATTGTTGTAAGTCCCGTGCGCGCCCGGCATCGGTTGAGCGGGGGGTCTTCCGTAGTGGTTGTTCAGATACCCCAAGTACTGCCTGTTCAAGGCGGTCCTCGTCGACACGAGATCGGGACTGGAGCCCGACACGTGTGCGTTGATGTACCCCCTGTGGTAGTTGAGGGCTTGGCTCGCGACCGCTAAGTCCGGGGTTGAGTTTGATGCTAAGCCGTTTGACGGGTAAGGCGGGGGTGGTTTGTAGACGTTGACGTAGTGTAGCTGGTTCAAGTCCTGCACGTTGTGGTTGACGGGGAAGGGATAGTTAGACATGTAAGTCCGGCCATACGCGTAGTCGTCGGTTGCAGCTTGGACCGTGTGTCTGAAAAAGGATTAAAAATAAGAAATACTATCATACTAACACAATTAATGCGAAACTGAGTTTGTTTGTTACGCTTTAATGCCGTAATGTTACAACTGATTTCGATGGAATTTGGTTTTCTTCTTGGAAGACTTATTTTTATTGACAAACCACGCGTACGAAGCCGCGGCCGAAAGTTAGTTCTTTTAATAATTATTTACAAATTAAAAGTAAACGTTTTGTTGACTGATATTTTCATTTATTATTTAAAATCTTAAGTTCAGTTATCAAATTATAACAAAGTCCTTTTCCGATGGTGAAAGGGCTAGACTGTCTTTGAACCCAGCTTCAAATAACAAGGTTTTTGAATGTCATCCAAAACACGGAGGACTTCGGAGTAAAAGCTCACACTAGGGGCGTCTTGAGCAATGACGCTTAAACTTATTTAGTGACTAAATATGATTTAAGGAGTTGTCAAATCATACAAATTTACACATGTTTAGTCGCTAAATACGTTTAGAGATCGATTAGAGATTAGAGATCGTTGTGCAAGCCGGCCTAGATGGAGCAATATTGTACTGATAGTCGAAAGTCGGTATAAGTGACCCAGAACTGTTTGTCTTTTATAAAGGAAACCTACCAGTGGAAATCTCCTATAAGTGAGAACATCATAAACAAAAAAAAAATGTGGTTTGGATATGCTGTTGAGTGGTAACCATCACTTGTAACAAAGCATGGCCTCTTTGGTCACGCACCTTATGGTGCTCCCACACAGCAGTTATAACCTGTTTTGTTATGTTCGACATTCATTTAAAACACACATCTGTACATAATTAATAGTACATAATTATAGTTTAGGGGGCGTCCATTAATTACGTGAGTAATTATTGGACGCTCTTATTTTGACCCCTCCCCCCCTGGTGATATATCGCGAGATTTGGTTCACCTTATCTCAGGTGAGATTTTTCAAAATTTGTATTCATAGGGTAAATGCGTTGGACTTATTAAAAAAACAATTGGCTTTATTTGTTTTCTTTAAGACTAGTAATCAAGATTGCTTCGCTCGTAATCTAGAATCACAGTGATAAAAAAACACCCTTACCACCTCACGTAATTAATGGACGCCTGCTTAACCTCTACCCGTGTTTTCATTTAATGTCGTACATAACCAAACATGTAGATACAGTTTACCTGGTGACATCAGGATAGTGTATCCTGTGTATGTCCGGCTGGGATCCGTAGATGGGCTTCCCGTTGAGGTTCGCGTGCTGATGGTTTTGGTAGCGGAGCTGGGCCTCCGTTCTTTGCTGCTGGTGTTTCTGCTGGATAGCGGTCTCGTAGTCGGGCGCGGGCCGGTACTGCGGCGGTAATGCTCTGAAAGGTATGGTGTTGGTTAACTTTAAAGACTGGGCTGAAGAAAAATGTAGTTTTTGTGGTTGATGTGGAATTTGATCTAAATAGTGACTAAGAAATAGTTTTTAGTGAAAATAGTTGCCATAACCATGATACTCACATAAAAAATTGTAATAGTATAAATAAATAAATCTAGACATTTCAAACAGCGTTATCCAGCCTCAAACAAAGCAGAGCTTGTACTGTGGAAACTAGATAACTGTTGCAATACATACTTTTTTAGTTAACACATACTTAAAATATGTATTAAAACACCCAGACCCGGAACAAATATCTGTAGATTATGCAAACGTTTGTTCGGCGGCGGGAATTGAACCCGCAACACAGGAGGTCTCAGCCTCATTCTTACTTTGGTAAAGGTACTGTTATTACACCAGACTTTCACCAACTTAATAAAAAATATAATTATATCCAGTAAGCCAACAATACAATTGATCAGAAGCGCTTTTTAATTAGCCCTGACATGGTTGCAGCTTAAAATGAAAATGGCCTTGTTTTCTCGGTTAAATGATCGTAAAGGTACAGTCTGGGTCTTACCACAAAACAATTTAAACACTGTTTGCGGAGCTTTTAATTCTTAAACAAAAATTGGTAAGGAATTTTTAAAACACGCTTTAAACATTTAACTTTATTGTTGTAACAAGATTAATGTTTAGACTAAGAACTATCCCTAATCCATCATCTAAAGTATCTGTCCGTCCAAAGGTTGCCTGGAAGAGCTCGCTTTTAGCGATAAGGCCACACGTTGTACCTATGATTTAAAAAGTGTATTTTTTTAATTTTGTTTATTTTTAATGGTATGCAATGAAGACGTTATCTATCTATCTATCCTATCTAACTCAGACAATTATCAGATGTGGTAGGAATTAACAGGGATAATGTTACACTAAGGAATCTATTTAGATACCTATGTGTTTTAAAATAATGTCGTACATAACAAAACAGATTGTACATATCGCTTTTTTAGTGAAAACAGCTCACCTGTTGCTGGGAACCGGTTGATGCTGCGGCGGCTGCACTTCCTCTCTGCAGATGGAGTGAGTGGATAACGGCTCGCGGGAACTCGTTGAACGGACCTCTAACTCCTCGCGACTGTCCGATAGACCGATTTCCTGGACAAAAGAAAGTAAAGTTTTTCAACACTACAGAAGTTAAGTTTGGTAGAACGAGCGATAGCAGGCGCACGCTCTCAGACACGCGTACGAGGACCTCTGATCAAGTCGGTTGAAGCCAGCCGCGAGTGCCGTGCTTGGCCCGCCTGATGTTAAGTGGTTACCATTGCTTATAATCCTTATTGTCCTTTCCCTCCTGGATTTCAGCAATGCGTTCAATAACGTTGATTTTGATATTCTCTTAGCTTTTCTTCGCTCTCTTAACATATCTCCAACAGTAATTGAATGGTTTCGTAGTTACCTGTTTGGACGCCGGCAACGTATCCGTATTGACGATACATATTCTTCTTGGTGTCAATTGAGTTCCGGTGTACCTCAGGGCGGCGTGTTATCTCCTCTTCTTTTTGCTATTTTTATAAATTCTATCTCCGAACAACTCACTTCGTCCTACCACCTCTATGCAGATGATTTGCAAATTTATACCCAAGCTCCTGTTGGGTGGTTAGGTGAAGCCATTAATGGCATAAACAATGATTTGCAGAATATACTACAATGGAGCAATTCATACGGGCTTAAAGTCAATCCATCAAAAACCCAAGTAATAGTAATAGGAAGCTCGCGGATGATTACTCAAATCGATTGGCTTGATCTCCCAAAGGTAAAATTTGATGGTACTTCAATAGAAATCAGCAAGGTAGTCAAAAATCTGGGGGTACTTATGGATAGTCACCTATCTTGGGGACCTCAACTAGCAGCGGTAAGCCGAAAAACCTTTGCTGCAGCTGCCTCTCTTAAACGGCTGCGAAACTTCCTTCCGACTTCCACCAAAATTGCACTTGCACAATCATTGTTGCATCCTATTCTCGACTATGCTGACGCCAGCTATCTTGATTTAACTGAAGATCAACTCAACAAGCTTGAGCGTCTCCAGAATTTCTCTATTAGATTCATATTTGGCTTGCGCAAGTACGATCACATTTCAGAGTATCGCCACAGACTTAAGTGGTTACCTATCCGTCTTCGCCGGAATGCGCACATCCTTTCCCTCCTTTACAGCATCCTTTTCATCCCTTCTACTCCGTCCTACCTCAAAGAACGCTTTGACTTTCTTCATCTTTCCAACTCTCGACCCTTACGTTCCTCTGAAACCCTTCAATTAAAAACTCCTCATCATACCTCAGTATTTTATAGTTCCTCTTTTACTTTGCAGGCTACCAGGCTCTGGAATGCCCTACCTGTCTCAATTCGTCACGCTAAATCTCTCCCTATCTTTAAAAACTTGGTCAGACAACACTATATGTCATCCATCGCTCACTAGACCACTTATTAATTTTACATTTTTATAATTTATATATGTAGGTATGACAATATATATTTTTATGTATTATAATATTAATATTTATGTAATTTTATGATTATATTATACATTATAATTATGCATTTTATTTTATATTATCTATATTTTTTATAAATATACGTGTACTATTATTAATATCGGATTTACGCCGCCGTCCTTATTTTGTTCACATAGATCCTGTCCATCCAAAGGTTGCCTGGAAGAGATCGCTTTTAGCGATAAGGCCGCCCATTGTACCTATTGTTTAAGAGTACCTATTGTTTCTTATAAATGATTGTATTTAAATGGTGTGCAATAAAGAAATTATCTATCTATCTATCTATCTATCTATAATAAAGTATCGGTCACGCTTCTTAGAAACGTGCCCTACGATGCACTACCCTGCGTTCATCAACTTGAGGCATACAGGTGTAAAGCCTCATGTGCCTGTAATTTCACCGCCAACCATACCCTTCAAACAGAAATACAGTAATGCTGTTTGGCGACAGAAATAGGTGTGGTGGCAGTACTTCACCGCCCCCCCCCCCCTTTCACAAGGAATTCTATTACTCTTAGGCTCGGACTATATGGCATCCGGGTCTCCCCGATCCTGCGAATCCGGAACATGTCCCGGTTGCTTCCAGGTAAAAATCGCAGTCGGATGGCTTCGGATCGTGTGTAGTCGATGCAGGAAAAATTCAAATGTTTGGTTGTGCGACGGATTGGTCAGGGGCCGTTAAAAAACGGTCTCTGACAAACCCGAATGCCATATAGTCCGAGCCTTAGGCCCGTAAGATCAATAGCAGTTAAGGTAAAATTAAAATAAAAAATGTTTTAGTTTCAGCTTAGAATTTTAGTTTAAACTGCTATTGATCTTACAGGTCTATGTTCATGTTTTGGATGATATAATTTGTTAACTACTTGTGATAATTTACGAAAATATAAAATTAATCTGGATGGTACTCCCTACCACATGAATCCTCTGAAACTTAAAATGTACTTTCTTCCACTGAATCCCAACATCACATTACACCTATAATCACAACACCAGATTAACGTCTTTCCGCGATAGATAGCGAACAACTTTTCCACCAGTTGAAAATCCGGATCTTCGTTTGGCGGAACGAGTGAGTTACCTAAAAGATGCGCGTGCGCAGTAGAATGTAGATCGGTATCCGCGGTATAAGTGATTGATACGCGTTGCGCACGCTATCGACGACGGGCCGTAGTTTTATAATGAACTGGCTTGGATGATTTAACTTACATCAAAATGGAATTATGTTATGTGCCGTTACCTTTGCGGGGCAACTTATTTCGTTAGCAAACTAGAACATGTGATATCATTGATTGATATAATAATTGGTCAAGCGCGTGTGGTGCACGCATTTAAGGGTTCCGTAATAAGTACGGCTGTATTTTAGTTACTTTTAATACAAAATTAATTTTGCAGTTGATTTTGGTCATTTTGTATCAACATTCTATGATCTGTTTGCAAACCCAACTACAGAGATAAGTTGGTCGACTACTGCTCGTAAACTAGTAAAGTCTACACAGCTTTGATAATTCTTCTTAGAACTGCATATGTGTTGCTCTTGTGAATACTTTTTAAGTTTCCAAATAAACTAAATTTTGGCTGGTAGGGGGCACACATACCACTCATACTCATTTATTTAAACGGTAGGGACACAGTAGAACACTTGGTTACTTCAATAACACTTAAATAATTACATAGGCTTTATCTACCTAGTAGCTCATTGCACCATCATTTTGGAGGTGCCAGAAACAGACAAGACATCTTATTAGACATCTAAACACTGATTAACTAGTGGTTCGCCCCGAACTGAGATCTCGCGAGTCTCCCATACAAAAAATAATATATTATTCGTAATCTTTGACTATCAAAATAGTGCCACGAAATCAACAACCTACTGGCTTGACCTACCGTTTCATTCAAAATACAGGTAACAGGAGTTCATGTCAATTCGGTTAAGGTTTTTTTAGGGTAGAAATTGCAGTTATTCTGGATTTCAAACTTTTCTCTATATTTGTGACACTAAAGTCACACGCATACCAAATTTCAGCACTGTGGGGTCACTGGTGTACCCTGTGAATTTTGTCAAAGTTTCGTTTTTATTATGGCTAATAACTTAAAAACTACAAGGTTTTAACTAAAACTGAGTTTTTAGTCTTAGTTTTATTAGACCTTTTATTAGACGTACCATTTGACCGGATAGTCCCATTTTCACGACGATTGGATAAACGCTTCGGAAGTTATCTTCGGACAAACAAACATACAACGCCGATTTGCCCAAGTTGATTTAGAGATCTCGCTACGATCGATCAATGAACGGTTACCACTTAACATCAAGTGGGGCATTAGTGTCAGCAAATAGTTTTAAGTATTATAATATGTATGTTAGTCACTAGGGTAAATCCGTACGGGCCGTAGAATTAAGTTTTAACATCTTGTTCTTGTCTATAATTATTATTATTGGAGGTAGCGGGTTCGATTCCCGCCGCGGAACAAATGTTTGCATGATCTACAGATATTTGCTCCGTGTCTGGGTATTTTTCTATACATTATAAGTATGTATTTACAAAAAAAAAGTATGTAAGTATTATATCAGTTATTTGGTTCCCATAGTACAAGCTCTGCTTAGTTTGGGGCTAGATATCGCTGTGTGAAATGTCCAGCAATATTTATGTATTTTTATTGTTCTATTGAAAGAAATATTTATTATTTAACACAGGCTTTAGGTCTGGACCTTTACAAAGGCATTACCGGAGCCGAAGCCAATGAGTAAGAGGCCTGTTTGTTTTTATAAAAATCACTATGACAAGATGGAGGTGTGACAGATGGTAGTACTATTGCAACACATGGATTAGAGTTCGGGCTATTGTTAGAGTAATGCTTATGAAATAGAGTATGGGTTATCAGAGAAATGAGATACGGCACCTGCCAATCCTGTAATATTAAGAATGATTGAGGCAGGTGGTGAATAGCCGTCCACTAAACGGGCCCCCATAAGTGCCGCCAATAGAAGACAGCGTAAGGGGCAACGTTGGTATGGGCAGTTAAAGGGTTTTGAGAGGTGTGCTGCAGTTTCACTAAGCGCTACTCCCGGCTTTATGCCTTTAACACTTCAACCCTTGGACCATAGGTTCTGCTCTTCCGCCTCTACCCTTGACCGGTCAATTAAGACAAACCACGGGTCAGGGGTTTCTGTCAACCCCAGGGAGTAGCCACAAGCGTGCCCTGCGAGTATTATTATTAGGTAGTTCGATTGCCATGTGGTATTAAAAAAAGTAAAGTTATACCATGGTATATTTAAGTTAAGAGCCGTGAGATACCATTTTAATGTGAAGGTATTTCGTTTCACTTGCAACGTTTATTTCAAACAATATCTCGGTAATTGATCGAGAAAGTGCACTCAATGGAGCTTGACTAACCATTAGTGACCACAAATGATCGGTTAGTCGAATCTCGTGCCATCACTTTCAACATAGCTGGTTAATTGTTATTTATTAAGTTCCTACCTCGATAATATGCGATGGGCTTGCAATCTGTCACGTTAATACTAAATACTAAGCAAAAAGTGGACATGTATAACATTTTTTTTTTAAAAGCTAGATGTACGCTTTTATAAAAACTCCCAAGTGAAATACAAAAATTGACGATCAACAAATTTTAAAACGTAATTAAACAAAATGTTTATAAAAAGTCTACTGTAACATATCGGATTATTTAGGTACACGATAGAGAAGCTTGGGATTGAAACTAACTTGAATATGACGAAGTTTTTAATATATGTACATAATAGGGGAAATGCCACTAGATTTAGTAAGCAAACTAAAAAGATATCCCAGCCTCTCTTAGGACTCTTAATAAAGGAGTGCTTCTATGTAGGTAATAAACGTCGAAGCATTTCCGGCCTTCCAAAAAAGTACATTAGTCTAGGTTTAAATCAGAACTAAGAAGTCTAACACAGATCAGAACATAGGTCCATGGTTTTATTGCTAAACTTCGTTTTGTAATAAAGTTTATTTAGTCTCTGGTCTAAACCTGGTTTAAACCTAGTACTATTTTCGTCTGCGTTTTGGAATAAGGCCATTCAAGTTTATTTATTATTATTTTATGCCATTTTACTTTTATTATTACTTTATTTTGTTTATGTAAGTACATATTTCACTTCAGCTATTCTACACAGAACTGCTCTAGAATTGTCATGCTGTGTACACATGTCATGCTTTGGGATCTAGGTCTAAAAGTTGATAATTCTATTTAGTATTCTGTTTTGTGTGCCTCTAAGTCAACTTGGGCAAATCGGCGTTGTATGTATGTATGTATGTTTGTTTGTCCGAGGATAACTTTCGAAGCGTTTATTCGATCATCGTGAAATTTGGTATATAGGTAGATAGTGATGGCGCAATTTTGGTGTGACTAAATGAGCTAAAAATGTTGGGGGGTTATTGAGATATTGGGGTTCAAGAGGGGTAAAAATTAATGAAAATGAGACTTTTAGGTCAAGTGGGACGTTAAATGAAAGGTCTTCATTAGTACATTTCAACCCTGTTTTTATTTTCAGTTTTAATTTTTGTAGTTTTTGAGTTATTAGCCATAATAAAAACAAAATTTTGAGAAAATTCACAGGGTACACCAGTGACCCCACAATGCTGAAATTTGGTATTCGTGTAGCTTTAGTAACACAAATATAGGCAAAAATCTGAAATTCAGAATAACTGCAATTTGTACCCCAAAAAAGCGTATCCAGATTACATGAACTCCCGTTACCTGTAATTTGAATGAAACTGTAGGTCAAGTTATTTGGTTATGTATTTTGTGGCATTATTTTGATAGTCAAAGATTACAAATAATATTTTTTTATTTTAATCGAAGACTCGCGAGATCTCAGTTCGGGGTAAACCACTAGTAAATAAATAAAGTAGTCTGGCAGTGGCTGATGATTACCTGGAAGTTGGTGGGGGGCTGGTTATGCAGCGCGGTCTGGTGGCGCATGTAGAAGGTGTGCTGCAGCACGCACTGCCGCCACACGTACTTGCCGTCCTCGGGACTCGCCAGCGTGAACTGACACGACTCCGCGGGCGAGTGGCACTCTATGCTGAACGTACGCTTGTGGTTTATCACGTTCGTTATGTCCATCCACCTAAAAATATATTAATTGTTAAAAACATTTTTAAATACAAGCTTTTATAGTGTTCCATGCTTATACATAATTTCGTTGAGGAGTTCCCTTTTCGGAAGCCAACCCTGAGGGCAGCAGACATGACATGGTGGTAAATGCGTATAGCAAATTTCGTGTCTGTGCTGTTGACCATTGAGGAGTTCTTTCGTCTGGAGCCAATCCAGGGTGTAGCATCAGGTCATGCGTACCATAAAAATGCATTGTCATCGGAACTGAACCAATATGTTAAATTTCAACTCCGTAGGATAAGAGGACCACTTTCTAATTCAGCTCGCAAGATTTTACCTAAACAAATTAAAAAACTAACAAACAAACATTGCAAGCTAAATAAAAGCTTGTACTTAATACCAACTAACTTTTTTTTATGGGGACACCCTTTAATTTTCAACTTTTTTATTTTTTCGAATTTTTCCTTTATTTGTACTGCTTTTTGCCAAATTTCGTGCTTTTAGGTCAACGGGAACTACCATATAGGTTTTCGACCCACTACCTATAGGGTACTTCAGGTTGACCTAGAATTGTCAATTTTGGTTAAAAGCAATGTCTTATAGCACACACAAGTAAAGAAAAATTCCGAAAAAATTGAAAATTAAGATAAATTTTGGTACTTACAAGTTTACGCGAAAATTTAATATGTTCGTTAATATCTTTTTATCGAGTTGACTCAGAAACTTGATTTTTATATACCTAATAGGGATTATATACCTCAGTATCCGGTATAAATTTCAACAAGCTAGGTCCGGTCCACCCGTTCCTGAGAAAATCGGTGGTGACACACGGACAGACAGCCGGACAGACGCACAAGAGAGATCTTATAAGGGTTCCTTTTTTACCTTTTGAGATATGGAACTCTAGCATAGTACGGCCTCCCACTAGATGGAAAGACGACCAGATGAAGGTTGCTGGGAGTACGCACAAGATTGGTAGCTCTGGAAATCTATGAGGGATGATGATGATGGCGAAAGTCTTTGATCGGGGCGTGTTACCAGTGATAGCATACGGCACAGAAACGTGGATTCTCACTATAAGCCTCATAAGAAGGCTCCAGATCGCTCAGCGTGCTATGAAGAGGGCTATGCTTGGTATTTCTCTACGAGATCGAAATTAAATGAGTAGATTCGTAGAGGTGATTATAAACAGTCGGTAGAATTTTATTTACCTATAGAAATGTGGTGTATCACTAGTCTCAGTGAGAAGCCGGATACCGGTGAGCGAGATGGCGATAGTGACGTCGCTCTGGTTGGCCTGCTCTCGCGCTGAGTACATCTCCTGCCCGTACCCTCGGAGCTGCTGGCAGGTGGTGATGAAGCCTTCTTCTGCTTGCACCTATTTTACAAATTGGTTATAAACGGGAACCGTTTATTCTTGTAACTCAAATAACCTTCATTCTAATAACAAAAAAATAGAAGACCTCCGTGGCGTAGTGGACGAACAGCCTGAGACGCAGGAGGTTGCGGGTTCGATTCCCGCCACGGAATAAATGTTTGTATAGTATTACATCTCTTCACGAAATGACTTGCGTGGCGCGGGGGACGCGTTGCTAACCTACACGGAAGAGGTTGCCAGTTCGATTCCCGCAGCTAGCTAAATGTTTGCATGATCTGCTAATATTTTAGCGTGCTCCATCTTTGACTACACCATCACTAACCATCAGGTGAAGTAGTGGTCGAGGGTTAGAGAATAATAAAAATGTATTGTTCAGTCTGTGTGTTTTGTTGTGGTACTATGGTATTCTTAGTTCTAGACATCTATTTTTGAAAAGTCTGAACTATGTAGGTGATTATAGAATTTTATTTACTATAGCATTATACCCACAAGACACCGATTTTATTATCATTTTCAGCCCGCCACCCACCACTTAGTAAAAATTTGCACTAATTCGCATACAAATAAAAAAACAGTCATCAATATTAAGAGTCCTAAGATATCTCTTTTTAGTTTGTTTACTAAATCTAATGGCATTTCCCCTATTATGTATATTAAAAATCTCATTCTAGTTAGTTTCAATCCCAAACTTCTGTATCATGTAACTAAATAATCCGATATGTTATAGTAGACTTTAGACTTAGACGACCTCCGTGGTGCAGTGGGCGAATAGCCGGCTGAGACGCAGGAGGTAGCGGGTTCGATTCCCATCGCGGAATAAAAGTTTGCATGATCTACAGATATTTATTCCGGGTCTGGTTGTTTCTCTATATATTAATATGTATTTACAAAAAAAAATGTATAAAGTATTCTATCAGTTATCTGGTTCCCATAGTACAAGCTCTGCTTAGTTTGGGGCTAGATAGCGCTGTGTGAAATGTCCAGCAATAATTATTTATAAAAAAAAATAATGTCCGGCGAGAATCGAACCCGCACGTTATGCTTCTCAACCAGCCGTCTGCGTGCGAAGGTCGACGCTACTCTACTTTGTAACAAACTCGTAGGTCAACCTTTCGCCATTCCTATTGCATAGACCTTAGCTTAGTACTATTCAATGCGGATTACGTTCGTGGTTTGGTATGGCTTCATTTGCAGAACGTGACTGGGTTAGGATAGCTTTTGTTCCTATATTTGTCTGTCTTATATTTACAAGATTAATAATTTTACAAATAAGATTCTTATCAGAGCGAAATACAAGAAAATCAGACTCTTTTTTCCGATTCTTTCACTGACATTAAGGTATAGTTTAAGTAGGCGTAGTATAATCTTCTGTCGTGTCAATGATTATAATAATTATACTCGTAAATATATAATCTACACTAATCCAACTAATATTATAAACGCGAAAGTTGTATAGATGTTTGTTACTCTTTCACGCAAAAACTACTGAATGGATTTTAATGAAATTTGGTATGTATATAGATTATAACCTGGATTAACATATAGGCTACTTTTTATTGACAAACCACGCGTGCGAATCCGCGGGCGGAAGCTTATAAAATAATAGAGGAAAAAATTTGTATTTTTGTAACGAATAAACTCAAAAAACTACTGCTTCGATTTCAAAAATTATTTCACCATTAGAATGCTACATTAACCCTGAGTAACATAGGCTAAGAAAGTTTAAAAAATCAATGTCCACCCGTGCGAAGCCGGGACGGGCCACTAGTAATATATAATATAATAAATAAATATTATATTACAGCTTCAAAGCTATATTAAAGATGAGTAGTGGACACGTCTATTGCAGTGTTGGTAGATTAGTTAAGATCATCAGTTGTATAGGGCACAAAGTACAGTTTAGCAATTGGGGCATTGTCTAGATGGGGGTGCCCACAGTCACAGCTGGTTAGCGACGGGTCTCGCATTCCACTCCTACATAGGTTTTTATCACGCCGCCCAATCTGAGTGTGGAGTCGGTTGATGGATTTCCAGATCAGCCACAGGAGTTGTGCCCAGGGGAAGGTGTTTGTGAGGCGCAATGAAGTCAGGCAGGGTGGGTGCATCAAGTATAGTAATATTTAGTTAAGTATAATATAAGCAGGTGGAGTAGAGCCTTGCTTGAAGGAATGCTTGCCTAGGGAGAGCAAACATAGCATTGACAAACCTCCTGCTAGATGTACTGATTACACGAAAGGATAGTTGATAAGTCCTGGATGTGATCTGCCCAAGACAGGAATACCTACATGGCACATTATGGAGGAGGCTATTATTTTCTACTTTCTCCTCTTTTAATCAAATGATTTATTTTTCCAGAAGCATGGTTGCATAAAACGAAAAGGTATTATTTAAATTTTTGATTGATTAGTTGAGATTAGTTAATCAGTCAGGCCCCACAACCATACAAAAATGTATTGGTGTGATCATGATAATGTTCAATAGGTTTCAAAGAAGTGGCTAGAAAAGAATGCTGAATATATCTGATAACTATCCATATTTTCAGCCAATATTAGCCAAAGATAATGAGGTAATGCATTAAGGTGTGTTCTTGACTGTCAGTTTACTTTGCTTATGAGATGTGCAATGATTATGAGTGAAAACTGGTAATAGTGAGCTAATTTAGATATTTTACAGCTACGGAAACATTACAACTTGTGGTATATATTCTTTTACTGTCCAGGCTGTTCGGCTGTGGAATGCTCTGCCCGAAGAAATAAGACGGTCATCCTCCTTACACACATTCAAGCTGAAGGTGAAGCAACATTACCTAACGATGTCATCTTCCTAGCGTTATTTATTTATTATTTAAACATTTTATCTGTTAGTATAGTTATCTATTTGCATATATCTATATATTAGTCTATTTTTATAAGTATTTTAAGTATTAGGATTGGAACCCTATCATATTTTTTAGTATACCTAAGAATATTTGTGTAAATATATCTTACAAAGTACACCGCACTCCATATATAAATTTCGCTCCATCCAAAGGTTGCCTGGAAGAGATCGCTTTCAGCGATAAGGCCGCCCATTGTATTGCCTTATTTATTCAAGCCTTATATTTATTTTTGTATTATTTCTGTTTGTGTGGTAATTAAATAAAGAGTTATCTATCTATCTATATATACTGAGGTAACTTCGGACAACATGTATTTACCACAAGTTCTTTGTTTTTTTTTTACCTAACCTGTCCTTTTTCGCTGCTGAGCAAATGTCTCCCCTCTTTCCAATGCTAGAGTTGACAAAGGGTGCTCAAATACCTTGTTATTGCTATAAACATTAATGCTCTGTGAGTCGAGGAGTTATTGGTATTTAGATAATAAGTCTAACTATTGAAATATTTTAAGCATCAAACTGATTTACTAGGACAAGGCCAGGCATTGAATTATGGTCAGAACTCAAATAGATAACTACAGGAGGTATAGAATTTCATAGTTAGTTAATTAGTTATGGAGAGCTTGTAAAAACTACAAAATATTCATGCATTGATTTCTACAAGAAATCTTGTATTTATATTGTACTAGCTTCTGCCTGCAGCTGTGCAGACATGGTTTATCAATAACAAGTAGCCTATGTTTCTATCCAGGTAAAATCTAAATCTATAAATATCATATTTTTATAATGTATAAGTACATTGTTTTTTTCTGGTTCTCCTAAACTGTTTAGACATTAAGTGCCATGAGAGAACCCATAAGGGTGAAAAAGAAATACCTACCTACAATAGTATGAAAAAATTATTAATTTTACAAACAACTTTAAAACTTATGAAATGTTTGATAAAAGAACCGTATGCAAATCTGTTATACCATTAGTATGCATACTTCATACATGCAAATATATGAGTCAGACCATTGATAAGGAAACATTTAAAATTCAATTTTAACTCACAATTTGCCACATAATGAATTGTCTTTTAATATTGCATGTTGCATGCGATTGCAAGAACAATCAGTGTTTGGAAATTAAATTAAAACATACTTATTAAATCAATGTAAGTTTACGCACTGTTTGTCTTGGAGAACAAATTTATTACAATAATGTTTTGATCGCAACAACTTTGAATAGGGAACAAGCAAGATTTTTTTTAACAGAGTTTGTCTGACTATTTTATTTTGACTTAGTTACTCTAGACTAGACAAGGCTAAAAGAAGGAAGAGAGAAGCTTGTTTGATTAGTAGTGGTATCAACAAGCTCTATAAATTTAGATTATTATTTATTAGCTTACCTGAGACATATTGTGCAAAGCCATATGATGCTGAATGACATTCTCAGTCAGCCACTCCAGCCTTCCTGTCTCCGCTAGCGTACTGGCATCAATAATCTGCCCCCCATCCAACATCTGCTTAGGGAATGTCAGCAAATTTTTTAAATATTCCACAGTATGCCTCTCTCTGTCATGATTCCCGTATTCCGCTTGTCGACTGTAAGAGGCAAGTACTACAGCTTGTTGGAAATCACAAATAATTCGACCTTCAATCAAGTCATTCTTTAGCTGTAGGAAATAGTGATAGCGTGTGACTTCATCTGTGATCAAATTCGTCCCAGAGATGATGTAGTACATCACTCGTAAGTATAGCTGGTGAGAAGAGGCGTGCTTGTCTAATTGGCGTTTCAAGGGGCGGTCGAGTTGCACCCATCGCGGCTGCTGGCTTCTGTTTATGTATCTCAGGCCGAAAAACTCAGGCTGGTTGATCGCCTGCCGCTGGCACACGTTGTCCAGACATTCCTGGCCGGAACTGTCGACCGAGAGGGTACAGTCTGCGACTCCTCCGTCAAGTAACTCCACGCTGATCACAAACAAACTCTTCGACGCGACGTTGTACTGCCGCGTCTTCTTCAGCTTCAACTTGAAAGGCATCGTCGCACTCACATCACCAGGAAATAAACTACGTTACTTTTATGGCGATGGAATGTAGGAAACGAAGCCTCCGTTACGCGCGCCACATATTTATCACTCTTTAGTACACAAATACACATTTAAAACTCTCCCGTTGCCAAATGTTGTGTTACGAGCGCGGTGACGCGCGAGTTTCCGTAGAAAGAAATAAAAATCGTCATGTAAACAGATGTGTTTCACAAAAAAATAGAGAAATTCACGTTCACAACATTGCGGCCATCGCGAAAGTGACAACAGAAATAGATGACATTGATTGCAGTGACAGTTTCATTTCCATTCAAGTTCAGTGTTGCCTGCAACTTTTTACAAAAGCTTCCATTTCATTGGTTTTAGAGTTCCGCAGTCAGCAAATCCTAAATACCTACTGTTAATTATTTAGTAAACGGGGTGAAAATTAATAAAATAAAATAATATGCATATTTATAATAATATTTATTATACATGAAAAATCTCAAAAAAATATGAGTAAATCGATCTCTATACTTATAATGCCACCATTACCAAAATAAAATTTTAAATTAACAACTATTATGCTGTGGAGCGGTGCGCCTTTTCTGTTTCTATATTTAACCAATCTTTAGGTTCTTTGAGAACCTGCATCAGCTTTGCTTCTTCTGAATCAGCCTTGGGGACGTTCATGTACTCCCATTTCTGAAAAAAAAATACACGTGGTTACAAAAGCTTAAAAAGCAAGACAATATTTGGGCTAAATCAGCGGCATTGAGCTCGTAAGGGCACATTGTGTGCTAGGCAACAAAATTAAAATTCCTCGCATTTAACTTGCCGCTGTTCAACTGCAGCCTAAAGTATATTTGTAACGTCGCAGGATTAGCAGGGTTGGTGGTAGAAACTCACAGCATTTAAAGGCAGAGACATAAGTATAGACTCGAAGCGGGCTTCTGGCGTACTAAGTCCAAACTTCGTCCCCCGATCATACATCAGGTTGAACTCGACGTAGCGCCCGCGGCGAAGCAGCTGCCATTGCCGCTCGTGGTAGCCGTATGCTGCGTCTTTGTGCTTTTTTACTGAAAAAAAAACAAACGACAGTTCATCTACACTATCAATACTAATATTATGAAGACTTAAAGATTGTATGTTTGTATGGGGTATTCAAAAAACTACTAAAGCGATTCTGAAAATTCTTTCACTGATAGAAAGCTACACTAACCCTGGGTCCTATGAGCTATATTTTATTTTGATAAACATTGGTTTAAACGAAATAGTATTTTTAAGCAAAAATAGCAAAATCAAATTATTTTTTATACTACATGGAGATGGAACAAGTTTATGGCCCACCTGATGTTAAGTAGTAACCATCGCCTATAACAAAGTATTGCCTCGTAGATCACACACCTTATAAACGTGCCCTACGATGCACTGTCATGCGTCCATCAACTTGAGGCATACAGGTATAAAGCCTTTTGTGCCTGTAATTTCCCCGGCAACCATACCCTTCAAACCGAAACACAGCAATGAAATGAAGTGAAGTCAGGAATAAGGTGGTGCTATGACAACACAGAGAATTTGTTTTATTCTGGGCTCTTCGTTTTGCCCAGCCAGTCTTGACTACATGATCAATCGCAGCGAACCATTTAAAATAAGTATGCTTAAGGGTCGAAGAAAAACTGTGACCTCAAGAAAGGCACAAAATTGCCGTTACAATATTTATTTACCTATAGGTCTTAATATATAGGACTAAAATATTAAGAAGAAACAAGAGGCATCAACATCTTGCGACGATTTGAAATACTGTTGTATGTAGGAACTTTAGGTAACCGGCTTTTAAACTTTCCAGCCAAGTTAGACAACATAGATCTAGGAACGCGAGATTTATGTCTTAGGTGATTAAATAATCAATTACCACGTAAGTATAAATTAAAACCCCTTTTGGCATCGTCTATTTGTTCGATCTAACCTCAAAAAGTATCAAACGGATATCATTTCGGTGTTCACTAATAGGATTTTTTTCAGAGAATGGTAACTAACCAAGTGGAATATAACTGGGTATAACAGCCTCCGCGCAAGATGTGACGAAGTTGAATGCTGACTGTTGGTCCGGGGTGTCGACGTCATCGAAGAATATTCCGCCGATACCTCGCCTCTCGCCGCGGTGCGGGATTGAGAAGTAGTCGTCGCACCATTTTTTGAACCTGGTACAATCAGAACAATTATTTCAACACACTTGCTCGTAAAGTGAGCCTTGTAACATCGTTCTTAGGGCCATAAACCGAACTATAACACACACGTGCATAATAATATTACACACTAGTGCATAATAGAATTATCCCTACAAAGTTAAGTTAGTACCTAACTACAAATTATATGCGAGTAAACAGAGCATTTTCAATTTAACCAGGTAATACAGTTTTGTAACAACAAAGAGGTTTTATGCCGCTGAAAATCCATTTACATTTTCAGAATAAATAAATGTATCCCTAATTAAGACGAAAAAACATTTATTATTATCAAATTATTTATAATTCCCAATAATTTGTTATAAAATATTTGCATTTTATCACTAAAATTATAATTTTGAAGTAGGCTGTATGGCTATATGTAGTCAATCACCTTACACTTGGCGCATGCAACAATATCGTTTTGAAAATTGTACATTCACCAATAGTTTTAATAATTTTATGCTTAACGATTTATGCAATACATGTTTGTTTTTTCCTCGCAACTGTGTTGAAAAAGTACGTATGAAACTCGTCAGCAATTTGCTCACTAGACACTCGGCTGATTTACGCAACCCACAGCCTCGTGTATAATGAGCAACTTAGCTCACTTGTATCATAATATACTATTATAGTACAGTTATTATGAGTTGTCAAAATACAAGAATATTATACTCAGTCCATTTTCACACAACACATACAGGATAGCTGACTCGTGTAAGTCGTAAAAAAAGGCTTTGGTTAAAGATGGATCTTTGTATTCCACCTCCTCAAGAAGTAGTTAAATTAGTATAATATTGGTTTTACAAATAAATAACTTCAAACTTGAAAATAGAGCTACAAAGTTTCTAAGCCATGTAAAGCGAACGTACTTGGCATAATAAGATGTGTCGTGTGCGTCACATGCGTGTTTCAACGTCAGATGGAAATGTACAGCGTCCGATTCGTTATAGTAGTACGGTGTTAAGTCAGTGCCGCCGCCGAACCACCATTTTACACCTATGGACAATAACAAAAATAAGATTAACTAGTGGTTCGCCCCGAACTGAGATCTCGCGAGTGTCCCATAAAAACAAAAATATATTATTCGTAATTATTGACTATTAAAATAGTGCACGAAATAAACAACCACCTTACATGACCTACAGTTTCATTCAAATTATAGGTAAGTAACGGGATTTCACGTAAATTGGTTTTTCTTTTTTGGGGTACAAAATGCAGTTATTCTGGATTTCAAACTTTTGCCTATATTTGTGTAACTAAAGCTACGCGCATACCAAATTTCAGCATTGTGGGGTCACTAGTGTACCTTGTAAATTTTGTAAAAGTTTTGTTTTTATTATGGCTAATAACTCAAAAACTACAAGGATTAAACTAAAAATAAAAACAGGGTTGAAATGTACTAATTAACCTTTCATTTGACGTCTTACTTGACCTTATAGTCTCATTTTCATTTTTTTTTACCCCTCTTGAACCCCAATATCTCAACAACCCCCAACATTTTTAACTCATTTAGTCACACCAAAATTGTGCCATCACTACCTACCTATGTATCAAATTTTACGATGATCGGATCAACCCTTTAAAAGTTATCCTCGGACAAACAAACATACATACAACGCCGATTTGCACAAGTTGATTTGGAGATCTCGCTTCGCTCGATCAATTAATAATCTTTAAATTAAACACTTACGTTCAGCTATTATTATCTCTTATTTTTATTAGTAGTCTATGCAAACAGTTATTTGAACAACACTTTAGTTCTGGAAAACTAAAATGTGATCTAAAGCCTTTGGAAAAGCAGATGTAGCTGACTTGACCTTTCTAAAACTCTGTATCTTCTAGAAAAACAGTTTTCGTAGCTGTAACTAAGAACGAAAAAATTCCACCGTGACATTAAATATTAAATTAAATATTGCTGGACATTTCGCACAGCACTATCTAGCCGCAAACTAAGCAGAGCTTGTACTATGGGAACCAGATAACTGATAGAATACTTATATACTTTTTTTTTGTAAATACAACTTATAATATATAGAAAAACAACCAGACCCGGAACAAATATCTGCAGATCATGCAAACATTTGTTCCGCGGCGGGAATCGAACCCACTACCTCCTGCGTCTCAGCCGACTGCTCGCCCACTGCGCCACGGAGGTCGTCTATATACGAATACATATCACTAATATTTGCAGAAAAACTTAAAATTTGTCACACCGAGAATCGAAACCGCACTTCTCGCGTCATAAGCTACTCGCCGTAGTCGTCAAATCTAGACTAAGCAGTCGCTTACCATCTTTGTCCGTGACCTCGAAGTATCGGTAGTTAAAGTGGATGGTAGGTACCATGGGGTTTCGTGGGTGAATGACTGCAGATACTCCCGCTGCGAAGAATGGTAGTTCTGCATCTTCTAACTTCTTACCTCTGCAATAGCCACGATATTTATTATAATGAGTTTGATTTAAGAAACAACTAAACTGGTGGTTCGCCCCGAACTGAGATCTCGCGAGTCTCCCATAAACACAAAAAAAATAATTGTAATCTTTGACTGTCAAAATAGTGCCACAATCTGCATAACCAAGTATCTTGACCTACAGTTACATTCAAAATACAGGTAACGGTAGTTCATGTTCATTGGTTATATGACTTTTCTCTATATTTATATTACTAAAGCTACACGCATACCAAATTTTAATTTCAGCACTGTGGGGTCACTGGTGTACCTTGTGGATTTTATCAAAGATCAGTTTTTATTATGGCTAATAACTTAAAAACCTTATGTTTAAACTAAAAATAAAAACGGGGTCGAAACGTACTCACAAAGACCTTTTATTAGATGTGCTACTTGACTGGATAGTCTAAATTTGATTTTTTTTACCCCTCTTGAACCCCAATATCTCAACAATCCCCTCACACTAGGATTGTGATATCACTACCTACCTATTTACTAAATTTCACGATTATCGTCGTTCGAAACGTTGATTACGTTTCGAAAGTTATCCTCGGACAAACAATTATACATACATACATACAACGCCGATCAATAACGGCAGCAGTAATGTATTAATGTCGTAATATTATGAATGAACGTGGGCATTTGTAATTCTCGAGAACAATAAAGGAATTAACCGCAGCTGCCATCACCTCTACGGTGGCTCCGAGTAGAGTCCGGTAGCCGCCACCTTTGATATTGGTAGTGTTGGTTTTAGACCACCTTACCTACCTAACATTTTAGATTAGACCTAACTATAATCAAGACGAAGACGTTTGTTATAAAATATCCTGCATGAGATTTACACGAGAATACGGGGCCTACCAACCTACCTGCTTCTCATCTGCTGGACAGCAGCTGGAGGCAGTTTACCCGATACAACCGATATGTTGACACCAGCTTTCTCGAAGACACGGCCATCTTGTAGTACGCAGGTGATTCCACCACCACCCTCTTTGCGGAGCCAACGATCCACTTTGAATTTAGCTTCCTGAAACAATATGTAACTATTGTGTATGAGGAGAAGGCATAGGCAGTAAGTAGGCACCTACTACCTAGCATTTCATTGTCTTCAAGATCTACCTCCTCTATGAGGAGGGTAAGAACCTACATACCTAAGTCTAATTATCGAACACCTTTACATAAAAAAGGCATGACTTTAGTTTTTATGTGTAGGTAATTATAATTTTTCATTTCTATTTACTAATAAAACTTTGAATATTTACACAAAACATCATTATTACTGCAAGAAAATGCTCACTAGTTGGTTACTCGCAAAAAGTTATGATGAGACTGAAGCACTTATGCAAATTGTATCCTGATACTAGATTTATATTATATTTTAATAGTACACATAATAATAATGTATAAGTAATGTATTATTTATTATTTTATTTATTTTAAGTATTTATGTCTAGCTTTACACCAAAACACGCATACACACACTTCACACTCATTTGAATATAATCATGAAGTATACTCACCCTGACACACAAACACCCCCTATTACATACACACAAATAAATGAAAACACACACACACACACACACGCACACAAACACCCGCAAACATACATACACACACACATACGTACACATCCTACCCATGTACACCCACCGTATGTGCTCGCTACTGTTGGATAACCTATTATCCTATTATATGTAAAAATTTGCTACCTGTAAAAAATAAAAAAATTGTATGGCTATTGAAGAGCGGGGTCTTCTGACAGAAGTATATATACTTAAAAGAAGATCCCAACAACCTTGTTATAGTTCTATATTTTTACAGAAATATAAACATTTTGATTTTTTTTTTTGATTTCATTTACTAAAACATAGTAAATAAACTTAGTCTGAGCTATATATTTTTTTAAACTAGGTATATACCTATTATGGTTTATTTAAGTACCTATTTAACCTATTCATCAGTAAAAACAAGGTCATAAATTACCAGCTATGCACATAATTTTATTTACATAACACTAAATACAAACTAACACACTTATCATATTATTCAAAACAAAATTCTTCATACCGGCCACTTTAAAAAAACATCTTTGTCAAAGTCGTAATCATCCACTGTTTTCTCATCTTCCCAAGCCTACAACAAAATATAAATTGATTAGGCTGTTCTTAGTTCCGGACGGGGGTAATGCACTGACATCCCTGATGTAAATGCAGACCTTATTACCCCCACCCACACTGGAGAACAGATCAGAATCAGAAATTAGAGGTCCTGTCTTTTTCGCTGTACTAAGAGAGTTACCCGTTACACATTGAATTATGCCATTGTTAATTACAACAGCATAGGCTAAACTTGGAGGCTACCAACTATAAAATTAGGATCCCGCAATGAGATTGTGTCAGAGTTAGGCCACGAGAAGGCCTTGTAACATGGCTTAATAGCTTTTATATATTTATATAGTTGCTGCCAATATTAAGATGTTAAGCACTTCACGTTGGTAACTTAATGCAGTCACCCAATGTCCTCTAGGAGTTGCCCATCTGCACTGACCCCTTGGAACATTGTTATAGTTGATTTGAAAACCTAAAGAAGCTATAATATACCCAGCTATAATAGTTGCTATTCAATGTCTGAGGGTTTTAGGTAGTCAATAAACTGCCACCAGACTTAGCTACAGAACCTACAGCATCCTCCTCCTGTTCCAGTGCTCGGCAGAACTCTGCTTGTATCCGCATGATGAGCAGTTCCATCTGGGCTTTCATATCATTCTGGTTCTTCTCCAGTTGTAGCAGCGGTGTGATTGGCTGAGCCATGTAGTTTTTGGCCTGGATTATCTCTTTCATGTCAGCTTTGTTCTGTTTAAGCTGGCTGTAGGCTGTGTATCCAGCGCCAAGGATAGCCGCTGCATATATTCTGCAAAATTTGTTAGTCTCATGACTATACACAACTATTGTATTCCACAATAGAATATCTATCTATATATATATAAAAATCAACTGCTGTTCGTTAGTCTCGCTAAAACTCAAGAACGGCTTGACTGATTAAAATTAAAATTTTTGTTTTTTCCCTCTAATACAGGGGTGGTTTAAAAGAAAATAAAATGGGGATAAAGTGCTATTCTATGGGATTTTTGTTTGAACTCATGACCACTAATAGGCTATATTTTGTTTTGAAATCCGTGCGAAGCCGGTGCGGGTCAACTAGTACAAAATACAAATACAACATTTTTATTCATGCAAAAATACAATCGCTCAGGCGTTACAACCATACAAAAATGAATTGGTGTGATCCTTGACAGGTTTAATATAATTTGGTCATTAACTGTTCCTTGCTATAGTTTTCACTGTGTTTGCATTGCTTGTCTCAAAAGAGTTACCTACAGTCAATTTAGAAATAAAGAGGAAGAGTAGGAAATAAGGATGATTAAAATAACAGAATCATACGAATACAGTTAATAAAAGCAAGAAAAATATATGTTATAGGTACCTAATAATAATAAAAACAATTTGAAAAAGTTTTATTATACCTTTTACTGTTACAGTTACTTTTTTGTTGTAATATAAACATACTTTAAATCATTTTCTATGTCATGTTTTTTAAGAATAATAGATAGCCACAGTAACAGCGATAATGATTACTGATAAAGCAAACACTTATACCTACCTAAGTTTATCTGTTATAGATGTTCCAAGAGAACATCAGTTTATGTGGTATCTTTCTGGTAGGTTGAACTTAACTTGCCTATTGAGAAATCCAATCAAGCTTTTGCTATATCTTTAGAATAATCTAAGCACTATTCATAATCTGTGCGAACATAGCACAGCAATACCAACAAAATAAATATTTGTTTACCTACCTATTTAACGCATGTAAAAAATGTAATAGGAACTTATGAATCAAAGTGTGAATATGAGTTGTGAATAAGATTGTAGGTATAGTTTTGCTTAGATACTTTTCAAGATAGTACCTAATTATTAAATAATATAAATCAACAGAACTCCTTAGATTACAGTAGATGAATCGTCTTTGGGTTCTTTTAAATTATTTATGCAAGACTTTCGACGATTTAATTGGCTACCAAGGTCTGAAGATTGAGGTGATCAACACATCATAATTGATAACAATAGAAGTAGTCATGTTTGGGTTCTTTCATAACAAAATAAATATGTATGACTATGTGAATACACGTTGCACATTCTATGTCTATAATGTAAAGATTTACAGGATCTTTACGGGACCACTTTTTAACCGCTATATAGTAAAAACTTGGGCTACTGTACACGTTTATTAGTTTACGCTTACGAAGTCGCGGCGGATACAGCTAGTATGAAGATAAACTTACTTGAGCGGCCTATCTTTGATTTTCTTGTAGCTTCCAACATAACTGAGTGTCTGAAAACTTCTCACTATTATTTTAAAAGACATTTTTGTACAGTTTTTAAGATTATTTTTGTATAATTAGAATTTTGTTTTCTGATGAGTGAGACGTGCGTGATTCGCGTTACGAACACAACGTTAAACTAAAATCAGCTGATTGACATGACATAGACAGTGTTGACAGTTGATAATTGTCAGATTGACATAAAACTGATAGCGTAAGTGCGGTGCCTACCGGCAGTATGCGGAACTAATCAGTTATCAGCTGTGAAATTTTTCTTCCGCAAGAAGAGCCTTCATGCGCAATATGCGTTCATCTCTTTCCTGAGCGGGGCTGGGCACATCGATCGGTCGCGTCGCACTCTTTCCGGCCAGTGTGCGGCAGCCTCGCTGACAGCTCGACGTTTCACGCGACTGACGCCAGTGCGCCTGTGCTTCGCGCGGCATCAGCTATCGATCCTCGTAGGAGCCGCATTGCCGTACATTCCGGAGGCGGTGCCTCGCCTAGTTTTCGTCGATCGTCGGCGTGGCGGGCGCGTGTCGGCGTCGGCGGCGACCCGGGCTGTCTTGCGCAGTAGCGACTCTCGTAGCGCGGGAGAGACCAACCTTCCTTCCGCCAAAACCGGCTCGCTGTCCGCCGCGGACGGCTGTGATGTAGCCGCGGCCGGCGCGAGCGGCCCTCGGACAAAGGACCCGCGACTCGATCTATTGCAATCGCGATGAAGAAGTTCACTTTCAAGGGGGTGCTGGACGGGTTCCGCAGCTCGGTGCAGCAGGCGCCGCGCGGGACCGAGCAGGAGATCCAGGAGACGTTGCGCTCCGACCACTTCCAGATTAAAAAGGTGAGGTGTACGTAAAGTAGAGTGCGGCGCGGCCCAAGGTCCCGCAGATAATGGCAGGCAAGGCAGGGCGCGCTCCGTCCGTGGCACGAGCCACCACACGCACACGCGACGCGAGGAGTGGGGCATCGCCGCTGGCGACTTGGCGTATTTTTAAAGTCGCCACACCTGAGTCGCTCGCAAGCAGCCTGTGTTGTGTAAACTAACGGTGACACGGCCTTCGAGCGCATACCAAAACAACGTCATCAAAACATTGGAGACCTACTTAGGAGGCTGCCAAATTTCAGCGTTATCTGCAGACGTTTAATGTTTTGCGTTTGGAACGAGGTTTCCTCGCATTGTAGCGGGCTTTTCGTGTTTAGCGTTACTGGCTTACGTCAGTGTGCAACCTTGACCATCTAATCTGTTTGCACCATTACATGAAGTGTAATCTGCTTGGTGTGCTGCCCACGTCGTCATTGCCGCGTCGGCCTCAGCGCACTCTGACAACTATTAACCATTTTGGTGCATTAACTGCATGTTTTGTGTTGTCTGGCGTAGGTATTATTATTTTCGCAGAACCGCACAATAACTCGGCACCTAGGTGTAGGCGCTGTTTCGATTCATCATAATATTGAACTGATAACAGATTAGATAAAAGCTGCACTCAATAATAACTCTGCTCTTTGTGAATATTTTACGGAAAATATAACGAATATTATTTTATGGCTCAACTCCTCGTTCCTGCTAAATTTCCATAAGGTTCAAGGAAATAACATGCGCGAATATATTGTTAATGAATTAAATGAGCTAAAACGACCTATTGTTCGTTACAATAGGGATTTGAAGGAACAGAAGAAATACCTTATTAAGTTTAGCTTGCTAAAAGAAAAGTTTCGAGAAAAGTAGAAAAAAGGCCCAAACAATCGATGGAGGAAGCAAACTTTTAATGATTGCAGCAAAACTTTCCAAAGACACGCATAAACTCCAACGTCTTCAACAAAGTTTCCTAAAAGAATTCTCCAAATTGAACACTCACTGTTCGTAATCGTTTGCTCATTTTGTACGTTCTGTTTTTGCTGAAAGTTCTTTGTGGCTGAAGAATATAAGTACTACTGCGTATCTAATTATGACCTTTTTGCGTCGTAATGAAATTCTGCATGGAATTCCGCTATGAAGATTTCATTGAATTATGACCTTCATTAAGTTTAGCGTCAACTCCGTAATTTTTGGTCTCTTTCCATCTGCTTGTTCTTATGGAAGGGAAGACACTATGTAAGTTCTTCGAGAAACTTAGTCGCTTTAATAATGCTCCGGCTCCAGTTTTCGAAAGACCTATAGGATTCCGGATGTCAAGTTGTTCAGCGGTCGGCGGCCAAAAAGTTGAGCATTTAAAATACAAATTCAATTTGTAAACTTTCAGGTTTGTAACAGAGGAAAGCTTTCAGAAGTCTTCTGTTTCAATCTTCATTTTCTAAATTAGGTGGGCGAACTAATTTGACGACGGAATTCACCTAAGAAACAATTTGTTGCTACTCCGTTTATCTACAAAAATGTGGGACCCCTTTTAGCCTAAAAGGCTACAACTGGAATAGGCTGAAAACGTTATAGGCGAGCCTTATTTGTAATAGCGAGCATTTAAGTCATTTTCTCGGGACTTTCTTTAAGACTGTCATTCCTGTCTAATGAAAAACAAGTTCGCTTGGGAACGGTTATCCATCAAGGAAAATGTTAAGGCTGCTTTGACTTGGATAAGAAAGGTTTCAGCGTTTTTTTAAATACATTTTATATGAAGACCTGAGCTTATTGTAATTTTTTTAACAGCGCTAACACCGATAAAGATGTTAAATAACACAAATAACTATATTAGGAGTTATTAATGCGTGCGTACATTCTATACACGCGTCATTTCACTGAAAAACAAAGAAGCTCTTTTCAATTTGAAACATTCGTACACCGCGGGCATAACATGCTTACACGCTCATGTTTTCGCGTTTAGCACCATCGATAAAAGGAAAACAATGTTCTGCGGCGGCACAATAAGTATTTATTTTAATGCGGTGTGATGTCATGGCTTCATCATAAAAGTAGCATCCTGAATTACCTTCTAAAGACGGTGATAAATGTATTTCATAAAAGTTGAATGATGATTGAAATTCCATATTCTCGCTTTTATTTTCCGCAGTAAACGTAAGTAGTAACTACAGATTTCCTTTTACTAAAGCCTTGAAGGTTTCTTAAAACTCTTCATATTTTTAATATCATAGCCACATAGACATACTGGTCAGTTTAGTAGTAGAGATACATAGTACGGGTAGTCATATCTTTTCTTCGAGAATAGACGTTTTCTCTATGCATCTTGCCATAATTGTGTGTTTTCTCTACCTTCAACAAAATCTATGATAACGATGGCCATGTAAGCCGACTGGTTAAGAATAAAATTGCGATTATAATTAGCATTTTCCTCTACAATCCCAAAATGCGCAGAATTTAATCCGCGCTGCACCGCAAATACCCCTAAATTGTGTGGCTTTATAGCTGTTTACTCTACATTTGGTTAAATGTTTAGCACACATTCTACCGAAATCAGCTCCTGCTGTTGTGGTTTATGAAAGAAATCACTACCGCGCCTATTATTGCTATATTGTCGAATTTTAATGATGATTGATGACACAATAGTAGGTACTGATTGGGCATTAGACGTGGACAATGACGCAGAAATAGAAACAAGTTGAATGCTTTTGATGTGTTGGACTGGAAGAGAATAGAGTAAACATAATTTTCATATAGGCCAAAAAAAAAAATAACACTACACAATATGCATCAGTTTCAAGCATTGATAATAGCATAGAGATAAGCAACGAATATGAAACGTTTATTCAATTTATAATCCACTTAGAAGAACTTATAATAGCGTTCTTTTCTACGTGGTATGTGAGGTGACACGACACGCGTTCATGAATGAACTCCATTATCGCGGACACAGAATAAATAATCGCTACTATATCTTGGGCTACAGAATTAGCAATAGCTTCTACGTCTAAAACAACAGATTATGCAATAGATATTACGTCTCTGGCTGTAGAATAGGGCATAGCTACTATTTCAGCCTCCGAGATAAGTAATTACTCAGGGAATTAGATTTGTCCATTGTTATCTCGCACGGCGGTGATTCACTTAATTAAACAAACGTAGTAGATGGATCTGATACTATTATTAAATATTATTTTCTCCATTATATAGGTACTTCCAGTTCGTCGCATATTATTCTAAACGACTGGGTATTCAGCGGCTGCTCCAGATTCGTTTATTGTTCGATTATAAGTTATGTGTTAAGTATAACTTTTAGTATCGTTATATTTTTCCACTTCACTGAGGCCTTCATTTTATCTAGGACTAGTGGCATCTACCTACTGTTATGTTAGGTTTCTATACCACTGTTAATACCACTTCTTTTGATAAGCTACTAATGTCCTATCCTATATGTATTATCCTATCCGTCTTTGGTTTATTTTGTATGCAGAGAAATATTTATCTCGGCTAAATATACACAGAATGCAGCAGCTGCTTGAGTCTTGCGCAACTCGTAAAAGTTGTACGAGGTAGAGAATACCTAACACGTTTGGAGAACTTTGAACCTAGCGTTATTTTGCAAGTCTCAAATAAGAATTTCTTCTTGAGTTTTACTAAACAAACGATTTAAAACAAAAATATATATAACCTGCTGTAACGCTTTTTTACCGTGCACTTAAACCTTACAGCAAATATTAATACTTAATAGTCTACGATACTCTTTAATCATTAGACACCATTTGCATGCTAACAGGTTTATTTACCTTAGCGCTAATGTAGCTAAATGACGATGAATTTAAGAAGCTAAATAACAGGTTGTATTCTTTAATATTAGCTATATAACACTGGGAGTGTATTGTATCTAGACATTTGCCAAATAGGTATATAATACATTTACCTATATCAGCGACAATACAGCCATCTTGATAAGCCGTTTAATATTCTTTTCTTCTATGAATTCTGGGGTTAACCCAGCCTATATATTTAGATCCTAAAATAATATTCTGACACTTGTTCTTGGTATCTAATATCTTCATGGATGTATGGAGCATAGTTTGCATGTTCTGCTGGATATTAGCGCCGTCCATTTCTTTAGAATATTACGTTCATTTATAAGCTACAGTAGTTCGGGGAAATTTTAGCTTTTTATTTAATTTACGTGGAAATACTGAAGAAATACATCGAACCATTTATAAATAATATGGTGTTAGTTTACTAGATTTTTTGTCTTTCATGTGTCGGTCGGCAAAGTAGCGATTTTCAACAAACTTTGAAAAAACTCTACATTTAACGCTTATCTCTAAAAGTAGATACTTGGACAGTCCACAAAAAAAAAATAACTTACAAGGCTCAGCAACATATGCGATTAAAAAAATTAAGAATTAGATGGAGAAAAGGCTGTACGTAACGTATACTTTCTTTACCCTGAATATAAATACAAAATATATGAAGTAACTGTACATATATCTCGTCAAAATATCATCACTGGTTGACGGCACGTTATTCGTTAACGCAATTAACGCTAATCTAACTTGATTTGGACCAATAGGTGTTTAGTTTCAAATCGCGGCCGAGTCACGAATTATGGCTGTCTTGATGACGTCATGGCTGACTCATGTGGTTGAATTGGACGAATGCGGTGCAAAGTATTCTGCCTATTATATTGATCCCATTTTAGGAGCCTATGACTATATATTATTCTTTATTATATCTAGCTTTGGTTAGCTTAGGATCGTTGACAATCAACTCTTTGTTTAGTCCAGGAAGAGTCTGGTAGAATCTTACATACTTAAGTAGGTAGGTACACTTAGTATTTTGTTCTTTAAGAGCCTTTGCCAGATTAGAAAGAAAGAAAGAGATCGCACAGAAATTGCTAGAGATCTACATTTTGATGTTTTCCTCCAATCATTACGAAATGTACCAGAATTTGGATGATAAAATCAATTAGTAGATTATTTGGTTTCAAAAACAATGGATTCTTCGTTAACTTTCCCACTGCATGTAAAATAAATGTGTGTGGGAGAAATTGCATTTTAATTATTTAAGCCGTTTTCTTGATGTAATCTATGCTGGTGTCACTGTTAAACTTGTCTTGCCATAAAGTAACTCGGTCATGAGCGCGGTCTAATTTAGCGATAAAATGTTTTATTTGCACTTCGTACAACTAAGTTTTCTCAGCTAAGACTTAATAACGATAGGTTTAAATTACTTTTGGGAAAATCATAGACTCAGTAAATCCCGTGCATGATAATTTGGGTTCACATTACGATTGTTCAGAACTTAACCATGTCATCATTACAACAGCTGAACATAGGTCCTCCCACCGGGTTACAGAATGACCGATTCTATGCGGTCCGCAACTAACAGCTCCCTGCAACATTTACGATTTCGTCCTATATAAGGGGGGGGGGGGGGGGGCTTCCTATGCTGCGCTTTCTAGTACGAACAAAACAAGGGAATGATGACGATATGTAATTTCAATAGTAGACCGGCGGAATACTTCCAGATAAAAACATTAAGATTGATTCCATCCTTTTGTGTCCAGTGTGTTTCCAACTCTTGTTACATTTACGATATCCAGGGTTCAGTGTTACCAGCGGTGTTACCACCCAAAATATGATGAATAAATATTTACGACTGTTTTTACGACGGAGATGCGAGGATAAATAAATCCGCTATGTTGTTTATCCAAACTGAAAAAAAAACAGCTTTTGGAATATTCGAGGGTTTTGTTATAATTGGATCCAGTAATTCCGGTATCATGGAATGTTTGTATAAAGGTTTGTGCATTGTTCGTTTGCGAGGATTAAATAATAATGCAATACGTGATGTTGAATAACTATGTCGGATGAGTTTATTCTCTCTGCGTTGAATAAAATACAACATAATTTGTATTGACAAGGATAAATACTTAAAATACCTATGTTAATGTAAATAATATGCGGCAAATAGGATGAATGAGTCATTGCCGTATTAAAACTTAATTTTATTACGGACTGTGACTTGACATGTGATGATCACGATCACGTCATGGATCGTAAACAAAATGCAACCAGATTGTAGATAATGTTACTAGTTTTCATGTGTTTACTTATTTATATTTACCTACTTAGTCTACGTTCGCCAAAGTAAAGAATACATAATATAAACATTTTATAATAGTTGCTGATTCTTTTTCTATCCACTTAACTAAGGCAGTGACTCATATTTGTTTACGTAAGGTGATTATTGAAGATGGTTGCTTCTGCGCCGTTTATGTTAGGACTACGCACTGGAAAGCATATCATAGAATGACTCGCTATCATAGCATTTCTCCTGCTAGGATAGACGAACTAGGTGAGCAATATATGGCGGAGACTAAGACCCAAAGTCTCGAACACCGCCGTAAAGTTGCAAGCCTATCGATCTTTTACAGAATACATTTTGGGGAATGTGCCCAGGAACTATACGATCTGATCCCGCCATCTCCCTTCCATCAAAGGACAAGCAGGCGCACGGCTCAGTACCATCCGTACCTACCTAGTCGATATATCACCCATTCGCACACACCGTTTTGGTTCTACGTTCTTGATGCGTACAGCTAAGTTATGAAACACTTCGCCGTCGTCTGTTTTTCCTAAAGAATACAATCCGGGCCTCTTTAATGTAAGAGTAAATAGGTTTCTTCTAGATCTTCGTGCTTCATCTTAGACCACATCATCACTTACCATCAGGTGAGATTGTGGTCAAACGAAGTTCTATCCAAAAAAAAAGTATTAGTAAGGATTTGAACTAGATCGGACCCTTAGAACATTAATGGGAGAGGCTTATGTTCATCAGTTAACTTCCTCAGGGAGTATTATCATCATAATCAGCTAATGATAATTATGATAATACTCCCTGACTAATAAGTCGGCGTGTTTTGATGTCAATTTGCCGGTACTGCCACAAATCGATTATAACGTACAGGATTTTATTATGACGTGTCTGAATCGGCCTTTATCGTTTCATCTGTCGCCACACGATCGGCAAACGTCTGAAAAGAATTCCGCAAATACAATTGAGTTGTGTGGAATCGCGACCTACATTAGTATTGCTTGTGAAATGAGCTGAATTAGACGGGGTGTTGCTAGCCTCCCACTTTTTCCTGTTAAATATTTACATGTTCGGCTCGTTTTACAAGTAATGCGGTTTTCAACGAAATAAAATACTAGATGTATGCTCTGAAAAGTGGTACTTGGTTAGTACTTTCTAGTAAATTCGCCAGATTCTACCTCGGTAGATGGTATTCCTGACTTTACTTTACCAAGATCTGTTTATTATTTAAAAGGGGTGAAACTTTTTATTTGACTGAGGCAGCGCCTTCGATCAACAATACAAATAGATTACGGGTCATAAACAAAATCAAAGCTAAATACTGTCCGTGTAAACATATAAATATACAGCTACATTCGTTTACCAATAGAATGAGACAAAGATTTAAATTCAACCTAATCACAACCACAGCACCTTGTAATAAAGTCAAAAATCCTTTAAATGTTACGATCATTCGTCTCAAAAAACAAACAAAGTAATAAACTACACCTGTCACTTAAAATGAAAAGACGTATGTAGGTTATATAACATTTATTATTAAATCAACCTTATGAGGCAATAAATAAAGTACTTTTTCCTGTTATTGTCTTGCGAGCTACATCGTTTTATTTCGTTTCTGTTTGCTATTGGCGTCTATTGGCCCAACGCTATATCACACGTTTGACGTTGGCCAAACATTCATAGCGGTGGTTTAAAATCGGCAATATTGTTAAAAATTGATATTAATCGTCAGTTTAAAGCTTAAAATATAACTTATTCCACATGTACTTACCGAAAGTAAGACACTCCGGCTGATAAATTGCTTTTCCGGGCATTATTTTTGCAACTTTTAAATGCGCATTGAGGCATTGTGGTACGTGTTGACGTTGGCTGTGTTCCAACCTGACTAAACAAAATAAGAGCTCCCGCCGCAAGTGAGCTGTTATTTACCGAGACGGATTTTTTGCTCCGACCCTTTATCTTGGTGTATTGTTGTTCGAAGGGCAGCGCCTACCTTCAAAGTCAACCTGGTTTTTAATATCAATGAATTCATTTCCCAGTTTTCTGTAAAAAAACATTTCCCGGCTTTTTCCATATAATGCCGACTCTAAGCAACGCCCCGGGGTAACCAGTAGTCCTATCCCTTTCTTACACGGGCGCGGAGCCTGTGGAGAAATTTTTGATGCGTTGAAATGGATTGTGAAGGGTGGTTTTTCGACTTACGGAAATTTCTTTGAGAGAATGTTATATTGGACAAGGTTATCTACGCAATTTCACTTTTCTCTCAGATTTTATTGGAAACCGATTCCGCTTACTTCTTTTGATCACATTGTTCTAAAAAGTAATAATACCTACGTACCTCGTACAATTCAGGTTTTTGACAATTCATGCACGGCTGAATTGGTACTTTCAAATTTGTTTAGATTTTATTTATTAATCCACAAAACGGATAACAATCCACTTAAAAAACATTAAACCAAACATACAATTTTAGATATAGATTGAAATCAAATGTGTGAATATAAAAAAAAGTATAGCATGCATTAAAATTAAATTACCCTTAAACTGGAAACCGCAAATTTAGACAAGACACAATTAATTTAATAAAAGCATTGAGACAATTAAACAACATTACATATTTTTGCTATAAGAATAAAGAAGCAGGAATTTATAGATGTACCGTTTAAACTTACGGGTATTACTACCAAAGATATCCACGTCATATAAAGCAAACCAACGCATTTAAGGAGACGTATTTCTGTTTTTTTAAATATATTAAACTTGTAGACACACAAGCTGACCGGCCTCCTGATGTTATGTGGTCACTGCCGCCTACAAACTCCTGCAGCACTCGTGGTACTGCAGCCGCGTTGCCTAGCACATAACTCAATATACTCTAAGATTTTACCTAATGTGGATTCTCTTTTCAGGTGTTTGGGGATGTGTTGCATGCAATTTAAACTAATTATGTTGAAGAGCGGGTTTCTACACAAAAAATGTGTCTATAATCTTTTCTCGTTTTATTATAAAAGAAAATTAGAAACCTAGCGTATTGTACGATACCAGAGATTATGAAAAAGTTACTACGAGCTGTTCTACGACTCGCTTGTTCAATGTAAATTACCCGGCCCAGTGAATGGACCCAACCAGTCAACAGAGCGCGTACGGTGTGTACGGCAGGGCTGTAAGTATCTATATGTTAGGCACAAAAACACAAAAATAATATTTTTGAATTAAAATGAAACCTTATAATATGTCAATATATATTGTTCAGGGTAACAGTTAGATACATCAGTGTATCTAGTAGGTAACTTCTGTGTTAAACCCACACAATACCTTAATTACCGCCCTAGTTCAATTATTATACCCCTAAAGCACATTATTATCTTTCCACCTCCCACTAAAAGCCAATTTTCCGCAGTTTCATTTAAAAAACTAATTACTCAAACGAAGTGTTACCAGTATTTATTCTCTTTTTCGGTAAAGCAGAAGAGCGAGGAAACTAGGTGTACAAATTTTGCGAAAAAATTAGGTCTGATATTAAAGAAGCACTTAGGAGATAGTACCCGGTTACATAAGTTGATAAAAATTATGAGAATATCTCCAGGCCTTTTTACTTTGGTGGGAATTAGAGTGGATCTTTCAAATACTCCTTTGATAAGAAAAGTCTGTTGTATATTTATCCACCTACTCTTACATTTGCAATTTCATTATCAAAAATTCATATCATTTTTTAAACTACTTATATTTTTATCCCGCTGAGATGGACAAGAGACTGATATGTCTTTGAATATTACTTAAGTTCCAACAGTATCTACCTAAATGTTTTTGGAAAACCTTTTTTGTCGGTCAACGTCAAAGTCGGTTACTTAAAAAAAAAAGAGTTTCTCAATTCGTCGGAACTCTTTTTTTATTTTTTTTATTACACGCATAACTTTTTACTGAGTGAACGAATTTTGATGATTCTTTTGTTGTTAGGTTATTACTCGAGGGTGGTTCCATTTAAGCATCATTTAAGGGTTAGTTAGAAAGCTCTAAAAACGAAGTAGAAGTTTCATAAACCACTTAATTTTGAGTTCCGTTTTCGAATTTTATTCGATTTTCTATTTGCTGAAGTCAGTTATATTATTGGAACGAAGTTCCTTATCGCGCGTTGTGAAAGGGGGCTAGACGGAAAAAATTCTTACGAAAAGTTGTCACGACACTTTTTGCTATAGTAAGCTATTGTAAGCTGTGCGGCGTCGCATGTTTCTCTGTCTGTCTCTCTCTCTCTTATAGAAAGCAAGCCAGATATTTTCATTTCTATTTCGCATTGAACAGTGTGGTGTCGCGACGATTATTTTTGTTGAGTGTATACAGGTTTTTTGTAAATAATAAATAATATTTTTTATTAACGGAAGGAATTATGAAAGGAACTTCGTTCCATCCGGTTGTCCCTTGACACCTCTCAAGTCTTTTGTTAAAAAAATTACTTGTTGTGTGCCTAATTCTTTATCTAAGTGAGGTGTGCTTTCAGTTGGCTGTCATATTAAAGTCCTTATCCAATTTTCCCAATAAAGCCTTGATCTAGAGCCTGGTAAGCTTATTGACCCGAGTCTCTGAATGCGAATCAGGTAGTTCAATACACTTCGCTACTTACAATTACTGGAGAAAATATAGAAACATTTCTAGTTAGTTTCGCTATCTGCATTTTTACATTTGGTGTATAGTATGACTAGTTGTTGCTCGCGACTTCGTACGCGTTAGACTTCTAAATTTGTAGGTAACGTAGAAATAAAGCTAAACTCGCTGTTGTAACTTGACTTGACACCCCATTTTTATCCCATAAGAACTGATTTATGGGATAGTAAGTAGCTTATGTGGTAATCCAAGTTATAACCTACGTATATACCAAATTTCATCGAAATCGGTTCCGCCGTTATGACGTGATTGAGTAACAAACAAATAAACAAACATCCAAAATTTCACATTTATCATATTAGTGTAATGTAAAAAAATTGCACACTAAATTAAACTTCTAAGACAAACTAAAAGAAAACTATTTTCTTCTGACCAAAATGTTCTACTCGTAGTCCTTACCATTTCAAATTTCGAACACTACGCCCCTATGAGGCCGTGTCCTAAAAGTGCATAACCTCTTTAAATTTAGAAACCTTCAAATGAGGTACTCGTATAGTATGGTGACTTTTGAGACATTCTAATTTTAAAGAGTATTTGCTTATGCTTTTAAGTGAGTTCAACCTTTTTTGAATAAAATCGGATTGAGTTTTCAAACACGTCAAAATAAATAGTAATTTAAATCAAAAGCACTAAGGAGTATTGATATCAACTTCGAAGCAAATCACCACCAAAATAACTTTCTACCCCCTTTTAACACCGTTAGGGGATGAATTTCAATAAAATACGAAACACGTCTTCCATCAACTCTGTTAAAAAAGGTTTATCCAAACTTTGAAGTCGGTTGGACCAAGGAATCACATTGTGCCATACAAACTTTGCTCCCCTTTTTCACCCCCTTAAGGGTAGAATTTCGAAAAATCCTTTCTTATCGGATGCCTACGTCATACAAAGAATACACCCTCCAAGTTTCAGGTCTCTACGATCAGCGGTTTAGGCTGTGCGTTGATCCGTCAGTCAGTCATTCAGGACAAAGCATTTTATATGTATAGATAGTAGCCGGTACCAGCAATGTTATTGGTGGAACCTTATTTGAAGTTGCGGAATACTTTTTCTACCAAGCGTTTTTAAGTGATCATCACAATTTAGAAGTCTTAGCATAAAACGTTTTTAAGCCAACAATGCACTACTATTAACATAGCGAAACAAATTTTAAATTTGTATAAAAAAACGTTAATTCCGTTCCAAAGTGCAATCAAAATCTATGTATACTTATGATCTGAAAATAAACAGAATATGCTCACAGTATTTTAACTAGTTAAACTTGCACTGAACCCAGTTACGTTTTACGTTTTACGCAATTTTAATCCCATAAAATTGATTTGGTTCAACGGGTTAGAGTCCAATCTATTTTCAGTTTATCTACCTACACCAATGCTAGTTTAAAATATGCTAGTAAAGAATTATCTAATCTAATCTAGTTTAAACAAAACATCATTTGACTACTTATACGATGGCCAAGTGCTAGAGCTTGTTTAAAAAATTATAATTAAATAAATATAAATATTGCTGGACATTTCACACAGCGCTATCTATCCCCAAACTAAGCAAAGAATGTAGGTACTATGGGAACCAGCCAACTGATAGAATACTTATATACATTTTTGTTGTAAATACATACTTATAGTATATAGAGAAACAACCAGACCCGGAACAAATATCTGTAGATCATGCAAATATTTGTTCCGCGGCGGAAATCGAACCCGCTACCTGGTGCGTCTCAGCCGGCTATTCGCCCACTGCACCACGGATAATTCCTATGTGTTAACCATTCAATTACTTTTTCTCTGTCTCTATCACCTTATACCTATCTACCAGCTATCACCCCGTTAATTTGTACGTTTTCGTGGCCTATAAATTCTAACACCTGGGTTGGCCACTATATAACTTTTCTATCTCCGACCTCCGTAAAAAAATCTCACAGGCACAGAACATGCTCTTCGAGCCGGATTGCATTTAATTGTAGGATAGTGCAATCCGGCTCGAAGGACATGTTTAATGAATAAAAATTCAAATGTTGGTATCGAAAAAAGCAACTACGTAACCTACCATATTTTAGGAGAGACTAAATGAAGCTTTGAGGTATTCTGGCCATGGTTTAGCTCGGTTTTCAGGCCATTGAGGTGGTGCTCGCGTCCGTAGGCGTTAAACTGTTCTGGTTTACCTTGCGTGCATGGACGCATTGCCCTACTTTATGTAGAGTCGCTGGTTTGAAACATAGATAAAACGTTGCATCGTGTATTAAATGTTAAAGTTTAATGTTGAAACTCATGAAAACACGTTTAAGGTTGCCAGCAACTGCTCTAACATGAGCTCATCTGGTTGAGATTAAATAAATAATTGTTACTGCTTTTTTCTTGCCTTACTCTACGTTAACCATATTGACAAAAAACTAGAAACCTTATTGTCTCTGTGATAAATAGATTTATTTCTATATGCCTGAACTTTAAGGGCCGTACACATAGGCTCTCAAGCTTGAATCGAATTCCAACTCCCAACGGGTTTTTGGCAGCTTTTAATTAAAAAACTGTTATAAGTCTATTCTAGAGACACGATTCAGTCAGCACCGGGCCTTAAACCCCTTAATTTACCCGTAACAACTAACACATCTTTGGTAAAATAAAAAGAAATAATGATGCCGTAATGACAGAGTGGTATGGCACCGCCTGATTACGGGTTCGAGGTTGCTCGTTAGTTAATATTTAACGAGCGGTTTACACCTGGAGCATGTGTGTGTTCTCATAGATTGAACTTGTTACTTCCTACTTGCTACCTTCGTTTGTTGGGCCACCATATCCTGCTATATAATGAGATAGGTAGATTTGTTTTGAAAAGACCTTAAATAAGTCATAATTAGAACTTCCGTCGAGCAGGTCACATAAACAATTCTTGAAATGACCCTTCTAATTGTAAAATAACTAATAAAGATTCTTGAGAGCCGTTAGGTCCAGACCGCACTCCAATCATCGCTCTAAAAATCTAAAAGGAAGGCCTATGTCCGATATGATGATGATAATAATAATTGAATAAAAATTAATTGGTTTTAACGTAAAGTAGTGAGGCGCGGTATTTATCACTGGTAGACTCTAACCGATGGTAAAAGATGGAAAAAAAAGGATGGTGGGTGATGTTATGATTTAGTAGGATTCAATATCCTTGAATGTTACTTTCGGTTTAGTATGTACCATAACCGAAAAATTATATATTTGATAGACATTATATAATAATAATAATAATAAACCCCGCAGGGCACGCTTGTGGCGAGCGTTCGGTGCGTGGCGACACCGCGGAGCCCCATTACTCTCTGGGGTTGACAGAAACCCTTGACCCTTGATTTGCCTTAGTTGGCCGGTCAAGGGTGGAGGCGCAAGAGTTGAACCTATGCTCCAAGGGTTAAAGTGTTAAAGGCATAAATCTGGGAGTAGCGCTTAGTGAAACTGCAGCACACCTCTCAAAACCCTTTAACCGCCTCCACCAACGTTGCCCCTTACGCTGTCTTCTATTGGCGGCACTTATGGGGGCCCGTTTAGTGGACGGCTAGTCACCACCTGCCTCAATCATTCTTAATATTACAGGATTGGCAGGTGCCGTATCTCATTTTTCTGATAACCCATACTCTATTCCATAAGCATTACTCTAACAAAAGCCCGAACTCTAATCCATGTGTTGCAATAGTACTACCATCTGTCTCACCTCCCACCATAGGGAATTTTATAAAAAAACAGGCCTCTTACTCGTTGGCTTCGGCCCCGGTAAAGCCTTAAAAAAAATATTGCTGGACATTTCAAACAGCGCTATTTAGCCCCAAACTAAGCAGAGCTTGTACTATGGGAACTAGATAACTGATAGAATACTTATATACATTTTTTTTTTGTAAATACATAATTATAATATATAGAGAAACAACCAGACCCGGAACAAATATCTGTAGATCATGCAATCATTTGTTCCGCGGTGGGGATCGAACCCGCTACCTCCTGCGTCTCAGCCGGCTATTCGCCCACTGCACCACGGAGGTCGTTACGGAGACATTATAATATTGGTCGGTGCATGGAGGCGGTGAGGTACCATTGGTTATGGTTATGTCGTGGTACGTTGTCCAGACAACTGATGTCCAATCCAGATTAGACGTCTAATGGCTGAGATGATGATAATTTCTTATTAACAAATCAACACCTGTTTCTAACTACGTTGTTCTGTAAAAATAGGACCTATCGAAGTATAGCAAATTGATTTCTGCACTCAGTTCCCAATAAGGTAAAACTGGGTCGTCCAATTTTATCTTAACTCTTTGGTCTTTTGCCTGTAGGTATAGGGAAAATTAAAACCATAATAATGACGAATAAAATTAAAATAGTCCGAGTCCCAAGTTATATTTACTGACGGTCGTTGGGGCAGAAAGGTTCTAAGTGGAGACGTCCTATGACTGATATGATGATGATGATGAGGTCTAGCAGTAGGCAAAATCGAGTTGTGGATTATGATGATGATATATCTCGACATTAGGTAACTTACGTATCTAGTATCATCTAATCTACTAAAGCGACCCATGGGACAAAACTAATAAGAATTTAATTATGTTTTGCCATGTCAAAATGTAGCCAGAAATACAACCTCTGAATAATACAGCCAGCGACATTGCAAGCAAGTTGATTGTCAATTTTGTTATTTAGGTGAGACAAAGTAAAGAATGTTTTTTGAATGAATAAGTAATACATTTTGAAAGCGTTGGCGAGACGATCTCGACACACTTTCAAAGGAGAATGTTGGGAAATATAGATGGAGGAGTGGGAGGAGATAGGTTAGATAAAGAAATAAAAAAAAAATACATTCTGCTTTTTAAAACAAAATTTAGCTGGCACTTTTTATTTGAGGATTGTGTTAATTAGTTTGATCAGCAAAAACACGAATTGGTCGGCATTGCCGATTCTCTCTGTGCACAAGCAGACTGGCTATGGACGCGCGACGTGGAGACTAGCCAAAATTGTTTTCACAGTAAATATGCGAACGCAGTAGAACATAAACTTAAATAAGTAGGTGTATGACAACACCGCTTGTTTTTTTTAAACCGTTGTCTTAGTCGTCTTAGCCTGACGAATTCGGTGCAAAGGATACTGAGTGGGTCCGGAACGCACAGCGGCCGGGACTAGACAGAAATGACGAGATGAGCTTGACTCCTACGATAAGGATTGGACCAAAATTGCTTAAAATAGGGACAATAGGAAGAGAGACCTTTGCCCTAAGTTGGAAACTTTGGGCTTATAAATAAATAAATTAAAAATAGATACATGCGAAATAGTCATGTGATTGGCTGTTGCAAATGAATGCGTGAATTAGATAAATAGTTAATTCGTTATTGTTACACCAAACTACAATTACTTAACATAGAAAACTTAAAAACTAATACTTGGTGGTACAATGGGAATCACTCCATTTACGAGCTGTCTGGCACACTTTGGATGCTTCATTTTTATGCTATCGGTGCTCCGAACATTTTTGTGTTCGTCTCAGTTGATATAAAATAACATAAGTTCCAATTTTGATTGGCGTATTTCGTCGAGTCTCGTTTTCTCTTCCATCTTCAGGTAAATTTTCTTGTTATTGAGTTGTTAGTTCAATTTTTACGCAAGGCGTAAGAAGAAGAGTATTGGTACAAGTGAGACTGCATACTGCATTCTGTACACTGTATTGTCACTCACCGACCCGCCCTTGACCCGCCAGGTTTGGGCATGATTCAATTACACGCGTATTACCGACGCTGGGACTAACTGTCGGGTAAACTGCAGTTTGCGTATTGTCAACCGTGTGGACTGTTTCTCAGGGTGCAATATTGAATAATAAGTTTAGGATATTCGTTGAACTTCGCACTTTTGGCCGAATGAAGGTGCTTCACGTGCTATTTATCACGTCTGACTTGATGACATGATACTAGGACATTTCTTCTATCATGCTATATATTAGATTATGTCTTACCTATATTATCATTTTGAGCCCGTGTTGACCCACTGCTGGGCTCTCTCTGTATGCCATTTTTTCCGATTCTGTGCTAATCTAAGTCGTGTGTTTCTTCTAGCCAAGCGTGGTCCATCATAGACTGCATCATCATAAATAAAAAATATTCGAGCCCGGAACAATTATTCTAAGTTCATAAATTATCCCATTAAAGTGATTTTTGACTTCTCAGTTGTTCTATAGAACTATCTAACAGAGCCTAGGGTGGCCTATATAAATCTAAAAGCCTGATTAGTAAGTAAGGATAATGCTTATGGCATCCGTATTCAGTGATGGCAGCTGGTCACGGCAGGTGGCGCATCGGGTCGATACCCGCAGTACCTACCACCTTACTCCTTGAATTCTGATTGTTCTGCTCCCTAATCTACATATGCATCGGTCGGTTCTACCATCAATCACAAGCAGGCGCTTTTACCCAATTAAAAATGGGTATTTCCGTGCTTCTGATTCATGACTGACCTAGAAATCGAGTGCATTTGACTACTGGCAACTTTAATTCCCTTTGGTTAGACTAGTCTAACTACCGCTGGGAAACACTCAAAAAATCTTTCTACCGAAGCATAGAGTAAAATGACAGTTTAGCGTAGAATTTAGAAGCATTTAAACGGTCGTGTTTTCACTCCCTATACTAAAATGATTTTTTTCTCAAAGTAAAAGTCAAGTTTCTTTACTCTGGAATTCCTCTGGAACCTCACGGTACGCGACCACATCGTCTCCAAGGTGTGTGGATGGATTCCCTGTCGATGACGAGCGGTGCAATAATAAAAGGAACCTGCAGGCACCATATCAAACAATTCTTCAGAACACAACACGTTATACAAGCGGTAGAACACACACAGGGAGGCAAAATCTCTCCTGAGACTTAAGGGCTCAACACCGCTTGAGTGAATGTGTTATTGAGTGATGTTATGTTTTAGTTCAAAAGTTACACGATTGCCATAGCTCTTCTATGGATCACCTTCAACTTTAAATTTTCAACTGGTGACAAACAGTCAGACATGGGAGTCATCCTACGCAGCATGCGTGCTTGCCAGTGCGTGGTCTCCACTTTCTGCGACACAAGCCCTCACTTCTTTTGTTTAGAAAATCTGTCCTCGTTCCCAATACTTAAACTCGTATATCTCAGCTTAATTCCTCGTTAACTGTGTAAATAATGCAAACTCTATTCAAGACAACACCAAGGCTCTTATTTCCACTTGGATCGGATTTACTGACATCCATTGCTTAATGACGTCACGTAAGTGCTTCGTGATTTAAGAGGACAGTCTAGCAAACGCAAACCCTTAGATATCTATCCGCGGCGGCGGTATTCATGTAATAGTACTAGGTATGTTATTGAAACGATTGAAAGGCTTGTAGACTGTCACCTGCTTAGCTAATCTTTTAGAACACTTCAATATCCACACGTAGACGCACAAATAACTCGTGTAACCCTTTCCGTTGCGGAGTTATGACTAATTCTTTGGTCGCGCATAGTGAATTTGGAAGCTCTTTTTCAACCCCCGCTCAATGTCTTTTTTCAAAATACTACACTTGGCGATATACCCTCGAGTTACAGAGATACATAAAAAAAATTGACGACAAGCGTTTTATCGCTTAATCTGGCGGGATCTTACTATGAGTGCCTTCTTAAAACGTTTTCACGTTAAAACTATTTATTTTTTATATAAATGACCGTTTGGTCTCCCCTTAACACATCCTCCCCATCCTTGGTGACAGTGACATCAGCTTTCTAATGACGTCACGATTGCAAATATTCCATCTCGGATGAAATGGATGAAGTAGATTCACAACCCCGTTATTCACTCGTTTAGCGAAACGTTCCTCGGGTAAATATTAATGTGGGCAAATTGGATTCAGACACACAAATCCAATTTTGGTGAATGTCAAAGACTTGAGATCGTCAAGTTTAGTTTGGTTATTTGGTCTAATAATAGTTATTACCGATGAAGTTTTTTTAATGTTATAGATGAGGTAGGTATATACCATATTCTTTCCTATTCAATATTATTATTCTACTCTCTATTATTACTATTTTCTATTCTATATTCATATTCAATGCACATATTCTGTCCCTTCTTTTTAACATTCTTTTCAATCCTTCTTCACCATCTTATCTAAAGGAGCGTTTTGTGTTCTTGCACCAGGCGCATGATCGAAACCTACACTCATCAGAAGCTCTAAGTCTCCAAACCCCTGTCCACAGTTCTCAATTTTATGGTGACTCCTTTACAGTTCAAGCTGTGCGGCTGTGGAACGCTTTACCTTTCTCTATTAGATCATCTAAATCTCTTCCTATCTTTAAAGCTAAGGTATACAACAATTTCCTTTCTTTGTCTACGCACTGCTAGTTTATCGTTATGTTTATCTCCTTTATTGTAGTTTATATATAAGTATATATTATTATTATATTTGTAAGTATATATATTTAGTTTATTAGTAAAAGTATAGGTAGTTTATGTAGGTTTAACATACTCGTAGATACACCGCCGTCTTTTTGATTTTGTTTTATCCTGTCCATCCAAAGGTTGTCTGGAAGAGATCGCTTTTAGCGATAAGACCGCCCATTGTACTTACCTTAATTTTTGTGTATTTTTAATTTTGTTGGTGTGCAATAAAGAGTATTTTATTCTATTCTATTCTACTTAGACATATACATTCATTTATTTATTACATAAGTACAAAATGCAGTTACATCTAGAACATACAGAGTAAAGATGCAATGAAAAAGCTGAAAATCAATTGGTAACATACATTTTTTATTTATTTGATTGTGGTGATGAACTGATGAGTGATTATATAGTAAGTCGTAAGAATGGCAGGATAGTAACAAGAAGAAATCTGAGGTCTGCCAATGGTTAAAAATGAGCAGTTATTTAATTTGTGTTATGACTTCCAACTTGATCTTATTGTTTTATATAATGTTTTGAGGAGTCTAACATTATTTTTAGAATTAATAATGATATTTGTGAAGGTGAACGTTTTTTTTTTTATGTTCAAGTTTGTTTTTTTGGAGTTCGGTTCCGGTTGTGCTAGGCACGCGGCGGATTATATTTTGGATCTGTGGCGCGCGGGTCGCAACGGTGGGTTGATTAAAAAAAAGAACAGGAGAGGGGAGGAAAATGCGTGAGCACGACGCGAATGGAAGTCCAATAAATTGGTGAAAGGCTCAAATGTGTTTGGATTTTGGCATGGGCCAACACAATTACACTTAAAACGTGTAGGCTGTGGGATCAGCTCATGAGTGTTTGTCGCGTCTTGCGTGGTGTGGTAGATTGCCCGGAACTGGTGAGCGAAGCGAGCCGCGTATGCGTGCCTGAGCAGCGAGCTAGGTTCCGCCTTGGGCGAGTCCCACTCTTTGCACCGATCCCTCCGCGCACTGTCGCTAGACAACAGTCACCTGCCGTGCTCAAACGCATCTGAATGAGCTTATAAAAGTGCACCCTGAGTGAAAATTGACATATTCGCGGATACACTACATTCCATTGACAGGATGTGTCGCAGCTTTTGTGAAGCACGTGTGTAATTATTACTGAGATACAAACCCACCTCAATTTCATATTTATTTGTGTTATATGTATTGTGTAAAGTTTATTGAGTAATTTAGTTATACATTTTGTTCATTGTTTAATTGTATTTTAATTGTTAATTTTTATTTTATTACTGTATTTTCCTGTGTGTATAACTTTTTTGTGTTCTATTTGTTTTTATGTACGTGGGGATAACTGTATGTTTCATTTTTTATATTTGTTTTGTAGTACCTAGTTATAACGTATTGGTCTTGTACTGTAAAGTTGTAAACTATTTTTATTGAATTGAATTAATCTGAAACAATGTATTTAACAATAATAATAATGTAGCCAACTTAGGATAAACTATGCAACAGGAAAACATACATATAGCGATAACACTTATCAATGTTATATTAATGTCACAAATCACAGTTATTTACGTGAATACCTACTAATTAGTATGTTAATTAAATTAAAATGTTCTACGTTTATGACTATCGTAGTTTGATAACATATAAAAATGCGTTTTATCTGGTAAAGTTTATGAAAATTGATTGTTTAAAGTCGATTATCAAGATTTTTAAAGCTAAAACAAAAACTCGATAAAATATAACAAAATAAACCATTTTTGATACTAAAAAATAACTACCAAAATGAAAAGAAAAAAGATTGCACATCATTTTGTTACGACCTTAACGTAACAAAATTTTATGCAATCTCTTTTTCATGTTGTTGTAATTTCAATAAGCATATTCGATTTAATATCTTATGTTTGTCGCATTCACTCGGTAGACTATAGATAAGAAATACCTAACAGAGGTCGATCACCCCAGGCCTTGGGGATTTGGCAATCCGTGACACTTGGCAGTACGCAAGGGGGCTGGAGGTGTGCCAGCCAGGTCAAGGACATGCCTTCGGATATTGGATGGCTCTAATTTCAATGACTTTACTGCTCTTATCTCCAAACTAATGGGCTAGGTGGTACCTACTAATTAAAGGGTAAGGAAACTGGTCATCCGCGTCCGGGCTATTACTTATTTTTGAATTTGATAACGATTAACCGGTTTTTAACAGTTTTGCCGACTGGCTGGTGGTACGTGAGGTTTTTTTAAGTAAGTGCGTATAAGTTAGTGGCCAAATCTAGTGTCAGAGTTTTTAGGCGATGACCTTCAACATAGCTTGAAAGAATGTAAAGTAATACATTAATTTGACACACGCAATAACCAAACAGGTTAAAAAATATTTACTTAACATACAAGAAGAATAGAATTAGGTAGCAATGATGGATAGATAAGTGGGATAGAAGAAGTCCTTCATTCTGTGAGACAAACAAACTTCGACGAGCTTTTTCTTCTTCCTGCCATTTTCCCACATTACGCGGGGTCGGCACAACAGTATTCTTCCTACATATCTCTCTATCAGCCGTCATCTCCGTTGTCACTTCCTTTCTACCCATATCATTCTTCACACAGTCCATTCATCTCTTCTTCGGCCTTCCTCTACTTCTATATCCATCCACACTCATATCTAACACTCTTTTAGTCACATGATTTTCTTCCATAGCGTTTTGCAGCGAGAGATTTTTGTTATACCACTTAAGTAGCATACTAGCATACAGTCCAACTGATGGTAACACCAAAGGAACCCTTCGCGAGTTATCGATCATGTAAAAAGTTCCGGCCAGACTAAATCTCAGAGACTGGAATAAACAAAAATATTTTGGTACAAAATAGTGAGTTCTTGCATCATAGTTTGGAAACTCTGCATCGTCGTGGACAGGAATCACACTTGATACACTTCCAGAAATGAAACTGTGTCAAACTATCTCGAAACTAAGTGGGAGCACTTGTTATGACTCGACTGTATGTTTTATAGACCAGAAGCTAATTGCTCACCACTTTCGGATATTGATTGTTGATTTATGATCGTAAGTTTATCATTATCGTCCTATCTAAGGTTATCTTCTTCAGTCATAGCGAATTAGATTATACAATGCTGATTTCTCATTTTCTCATCTATCGTTACGTTATCGCTGCTCTTGGTTTTATTTCACCCTTCTATTACCTATATATACCTACTTATTGCATTTTATTTAATATACCTTTTTTATTAAAGTGAAACTTTTATTACATCGTCTCAAACTTTTTCGTCTGTGTGTTGCATGTCGCGTGACGGTCGGCCGCGGAGTAGGGATAAAGTGAAAGGCGCTCGTCAGAGTTCGAGAGAGTATAGTGGTAGCACTTCCCCGGGCCAGCCCTTTCACAAGAAACTCTACTACTCTTAAAATATACAATTACTTATATAATATACAATGGAAAAGGGGGTTTAAAAAAAAGCTATCTACTTTCAAAAAAATTTTCCAAACTTTAAACTTATAGGTACTAAGTATAAAGAGGTAAAGTTTGTTGTTGTAAGTATCTATGAGAAAATTTCGAACTGATTTAACTACGTATTACTTCTACAGGCGCAGCGGTCTGTCTGCACGCGCTTTTTATGTGTGGGAATTTACTAGGGCTGAGTTAAGCCAATTGAGCAGGACAGAGACAACACTATACGTAAGCAACTTAGGTGTATATCGCTTCTTTTCGTAGTATTAGTATTCTATGCAGTGTAGACAGTATAAATACGAATTTTCTTATCCCAATAAGTTTCTGCAGATAAGCTCTACTAAAGCTGTTGTTTATATCTCCACTAGACCATAGCTTTCTATAGTGTTGACCTTCATTGCCCCATAAAATGGCATCTCCAGATGCCACACCATCGAACTGGAGATCTGCCAATGGTGTCATGGAGTACTTAAACTTACTGTAGTGTTCTGGGGTCAGGGTGAAGGTTGGATATTGCGAGACAGTGCTCTGTTTTGCATGTTATGGGATATGCTTTGCCAATGTTATTAACTTCCGGTATTGTAAGTTGGAGAAGTGATGTCGTAGAATTGTGTGCTGTGGCATATGCTTCTTAATATTTTTTGTAGGGTAAGAGTGAATAGATCCTAGATCTTCATGCTCCGTATTAGACCCCATCATCGCTTACTATCAGATTGTAGATAAACGAAGACATGCTAAAAACAGTTTATGGCTTGAGCATGTGCTTCTGATAAAAAAAAGCCTGACAGTGGTATACATAGCCTTGACATCATACCAGTGTTCAGTATATCTTGGATAACAGTAGTACCCATATTTGTTGATTAAACAATAGTCTCACAGGGAAAATAGAATCCACAATCTCTTCCATCTAAGTTGGTCAGTTCCACCACACCACAGGGGTCGTCTACTAACTTTTTTATGGTTTCACAGATCAAACCATTATGCAATATTAACTGATATCTGTCATCTACTGTCACTTCTTCATGACGAAGAGATTTTGGAAATGTATGTCACCGTTGAAGCTTGAAATTGCTTGGCCAGATGATTCTATTAATAACATAAAAACTGCCGACACATGTATAATATCTAAAATTTTATACAAGTCGAGTGGGTAATTTGTACCACCCTCTTGCAAAGTGTACCTTAATGAGGGTTTTAGAGGCTTAATGTCTCATGTGCACGACATGCCACAGACTAGCAAATTATTTCCATACACCCGAATATCATTTAAGTATCTTAGTTTTAACAATTTTTAATATGCAAATAGAATGTTAAGTATTATAAAGAGTTAACTTGGTTAAATAGGACTATTTTAATTGGCGTCAACTATGTATGTATGGGGACACCCTTTAATTTTAAACTTTTTTTATGTTTTGGAATTTTTTCTTTATTTGTGCTGTAAGACCTTGCAAACATTTCGTGATTCTAGGTCAACGGGAACTACCATATAGGTTTTCGACCCAAAACCTATAGGGTACTTCCGGTTGGCCTAGAATTGTCAATTTTGGATAAAAGCAAGGTACACTACAGCACAACTAAAGAAAAATATCCGAAAAATAAAAAAGTTGAAAATTAAGGTAAATTTTGGTTTTGGTACAAGTTTTCGTGACCATATCTTTTTATCATGTTGACTTAGGACCTTGATTTTTATACACCTAATAGGGACTATAGACCTGAGTATCTGGTATAAATTTCAACTTGCTAGGTCCACCCGTTCCTGAGAAAATCGGTGGTGACACACGGACAGACAGACGAGAAGAGAGTGACCTTATAAGGGTTCCTTTTTTACCTTTCGAGGTACGGAACCCTAAAATGATATGATTCGAGAAATGATAAGCAGTTACTATTTACTAATAATTGCCAAGACTTCGACAGACCAAGTCCTGGGTCTTTTACAAGTTTTACAAATCAACTCAGTGTAATTAGTTCATGAGTTAATAAGTCTAATGCTAATAAAAAGTTGATATCTGGGTTGTAATGGCTATGTTAACTGTGTAAGTTTTTAAAACATAATTATTGCTCATGTATTGAGTTCATTGATACACTCAGGTGTATCAATGAAAAAACATTTAAAACTAAAGTTAAACAAATTCTGATACTAAAAGCTTACTTTATGATTAACGATTTCATTGACGATAAAAAGTCGTGGAGGAATATTAGTTTGTAAGTTATAAATACATAAGTCTCGTTTTAACGCTGTTTAATTTGATTTTAATTAAGTTATTAAGTTAAGCATTCACGTGATAGGTTGCAAGCCATTTCAACTTTTTTTTAAACCACCCTAGAAAGGCGCCCTACTACGATGGACTGTTTTATCAATCGCGTCCATCAATTTGAGGCATACAGGTGTAAAACCTCATGTGCCTGTAATTTCACCGGCAACCATACCCTTCGAACCAAATAACTTCAAACACAGCAATGCTGCTAGGCGGCAGAAATAGGTATGGTGGTAGTATTTCACCGGGCGAGCCCATTCACAAGGAACTCTACCTTTTTTTTATGAAACATCGACACAAGCTGACGGGCCTCCTGTGCCACCCATAAACTCCTGCAGCAATCGTGGTACTACAGTCGCGTTGCCTACCATTTAAAACCTTTTTTACACCCCTCTTGAAGGCGTTAATTTTGAAGCCCACAGGAAACACCTCCAGGAAAAGGTCTTTACTACTCCTAATACTAGCCTGTTAATAATACTAGTGGTTCGCCCCGAACTGAGATCTCGCGAGTCTACCAGAAAAACAAAATAAAAATTATTCGTAATCTTTGACTATCAAAATAGTGCCACGAAATAAAAACCAATTAACTTGACCTACAGTTTCATTCAAATTACAGGTAACGGGAGTTCATGTTAATTGATTACTCTTTTTTGGGGTACAAATCGCAGTTATTCTAGATTTCAGACTTTTGCCTATATTTGTGATACATAAGCTACACTCATACCAAATTACAGCACTGTGGGGGTCACTGGTGTACCTTGTGAATTTTGTCAAAGTTTAGTTTTTATTATGGCTAATAACTCAAAAACTACAAAAAAATTACTAAAAGTAAAAACGGAGTCAAAATGTACTAATGAAGACCTTTCATTTGACGTCTCACTTGACCTAATAGTCTCATTTTTTTACCCCTCTTGAACCCCAATATCTCAACAACCCCCTAAAACTTTTAGCTCATTGAGTCACACCAAAATTGTGCCATAATTACCTACCTATATACCTATACCAATTTCACGATGATCGGATAAACGCTTCGAAAGTTATCCTCGGACAAACAAACATACATACATACATACATACAACACCGATTTGCCCAAATTGATTTGGAGATCTCGCTTCGCTCGATCAACTAACCCGATGGCTGGAACTAACACATAAAGGGTTCTGCATGTTGTATTGAGCCAGTGGTATCCCTTACTCTGCGTTTCGGGTAACGATTTTATCCCGGATTAATAAGGGGGTTTCGGTAGCTGTCTGTAATTTGTTCCAAGTAAGGAGCCGCCCTAATTCTCCGATTATTAATGGTGAGCCTTCGGTTATGATTAAGCCTCGATGTTTACAAAATGAATGTTAAAACCTTTTAAAATTGGGGGGATTTAATATGATGTGGTTTAAATTGGGTCAGTGGATTTGCGTGATTTTGATTATGAAATCGCTATTTAAATATTTTATAATCTGTTTTAATATTATTATTGCGTTTAGGTAAGAACTTAGGGTTAGGTACTGTTGCGTATTATTGTTACGGTGAAAATTCAAGAATTCGGTATTTATGATTTCAGATACGCAGTTTTTTCTCGATACAGACGCGATTGAAAAATTTCGCGGAAATTAGTATTTCAATTTGCATGTTTTGTGTCACTGGTTCATTTCTGGTCGCACTACCTGATAAACGGTCAAACAATTTACTCTGCTTATATCCCAAAATAACTGCTCTAACTACTTTTGCAAAGTATAAGTTTTTAGTTTTTAACTATCTTTCATGCAATAAAAAAAAGGATTGTGTGGTTTTATGAAACCACGGTAAAAGTGAAACTTTGTCTCACATTATAGAGGTTTTACTAAAAATTTTCGTTGGCACAAATGAGTAATAGTCTATACACTACACGGTCAGCTGATGCGAACTATAGGCGCCGCCATATTGGCTTCAGTTGCTCTGACGAGCGCCTTTCACTTTATCCCTACTCCGCGGCCGACCGTCACGCAACATGCAACACACAGACGAAAAAGTTTGAGACGATGTAATAAAAGTTTCACTTTAATATCATTTATCATTAAAAAAATGAGCGATGGAACAATTATGATGAACAAACATAACTAGATATTTCTACTAAAATTTTATTTATGTTTTCTCTTAGGTATTATTATTTCATCAAGGTTCATAAAATATAATATTAAACATAATACTCCAGTAGAATTACCCTACTCAATTTTAGCATTCGTAACGTCAAACCAAATATTATATGCAAATTGTTATTAGGCTAGCTACGCTTACATACTTCTCTACGAAATTACATTATCGCAGTAATATTCAAATACTACCCTCGAGGTAATGTTAAATATAATACGCTATGTAATATACAGGATGCTTCGGAAAGGTATTTAAACCTGAAAGATAGATAAGATACCGATTATTTTAAAAAGTGGAAAGTTAGAAAGTGGTGGTTCTACCCAAGAATTTTTTTAATAAAGTTTTTTCGTTTTATTGGTGATTGTCTTGACCATTACCGTACCTGATGGTAAGTGACGGTGTGAATTGCTTTTCCTAAAGATAAAGTCGAATGCTGATTAAAAAAAAACTTTGCATTATGCACAAAAAAAACTCCTGTCTGAACTTTCTGTTATGAACCTAAAACATTTGATTTGTTTTTTTTTTCCAAAATTAGTAGATATAATTTTATAAAATTTGTCTATACTAATCTATACTCATAGTTAAGAGTATTTTAAAGAGGTAAAGGGGTTGAATCAGTTGGTCTATTAGTTTGTGTGCTTGTAGGGGATCTTAGAAATGTTTTAACCGTTTCTGATAATTCTTTGACTGGTAAAAAGCTAGGCTATATTTTATATTGATTAAATATAGTGTGCAGTCGGGCGGGTCAACTAGTCTTCAATAAATAAACATACAGTTCATAACACAACACATTGTACTCGTACTTAAGTGAGTGTTTACTTAGGTACAAAAATAATGTGACTTTTTAGTGTGTCTACTCCACGCAAATCACAATCCACAATTTTTCGCGTTATTGAATATATAAGCTGTTGCAATTTATACTAATTGTATTGAAAATGCAGTTTCTACACAAAAAATAAATAATAAATGTATCTATAAAATATTCTTGTTTTATTATCAAAATCTCGAGCATAAGTGTCTACATGTTAGGCACAAAAATAAAGTATTTTGGATTAAAAAAAAACATTATTTATGGTCTCAAAAATATACTCCGTCATTATTTGTAGTTTAAATTGCAACACCCTGTATATTTACACTCGGTACGTACCTAGGTATTTGCTTGGAAATTGGTATGGATTTTTTTTTGGAATGGGTATTTTCTCAGAATTTCTCTGGAACTTCACGAAACTACTTTCTTGTTAGATACGGTTTAATTAGGTGTCTTACCTACGAGTTATACTTGGATAATTCGTGGTCAACCAATCGAGTATTTATACTTAGATCGTGCTTGGGTTCCGTAATGTAAGAATAAATTTAGGCAAACAGTATGTATATACTGCCCCATTGCTTTATCTTATCATTATCATAACAGGTATAGAACGCTCACTGCTTAATATATACCTCCCCCATAGATTTCCAGAGTGATAAGATGAGTCATGGACTTCGCCGTGAACCGTCACCTCATTTTATAAAAAAACTTTAATAATTGAAACGTATTACTCAAACCCAAGTTTTGAGAAAACTAATAGGTAGGTACCTACTTATCTTATTCAGTAAACCTTTTAAAGCAAAGTATTAAAACAAAGCCGGACCTTAGTTCAGTTCGAAAGTAAGTAATTGGTTAATTTTCTTGAGGAGCCAGAGCCAGTTAAAAGTTAAACACTTTAATTCAGTTAATGACTTCCCGACCTAAGTAATTGATTGATCGGTCTTATTTAGTAGATGGCCAGTTTTATGACGGATCATTTTACTACAGGCTCTTACGCAAACACTGCTGACTTTATTTCATTCTTCATCGGAGATAAAAGTTACAAGAATTATGTAATTTCCTCGCATTCGTGATGAAAGGTTATGTCTTATACAAGGTGCGTGATAAGCGAACGAGGATGTAATGAGTCGAGGGTGCTATTGATCACTTACTAATCACCCCCTCAGGTTGAAAAGGCATGTTGTAGTTTCTTCTAAAACAATGTTAATTGCAATTACGAACGAATAACTTTGCATAAATGCTTTTTATAGGTCAAATCAAATCAAATCAAATAACTTTATTTTGGAACAAAAACATGGTACAACAATACTGGAACACGATAGTATTCGCAGAAGTTATAAACTGTGTCGCGAACACTAACGCCCCCCTCCAGAGTTTATTATTTCCAATTATCATTATTACTATTATTTTTTAAATTATACAAGATAAGGATGTGTGATTATGTGCGCGTATGTGTATATGAGTTTGTGTGTGTGTGAGTTAGTGTGTATGTATGAGATGGTGTGTGCTTGTGTGTGTGTATGTGTGTGTGTGTGTGTGAACTTGTGTGTATTGTGTGTGTATGTCCTACAGTCTATACAGCAACTTTTAAAATGTCTTCAGTTTCTTCATACGACAGTGTTACGAGCCACTGAAGACATTTTTGTTGACATTTATAGCGGGGTAAAGGAAATATATTAATGTGTTTGTTGACTCTGTTATATAGTGTGGGGCTAAGGAAATAAAAATGACGACTGGCAAATGCCGTACGCCGTTTAAGTTTTGCAAACTAGATCCGATCTGCGCTTAGAGTCAGTTATATTAGGATCATAAACAAGCTGTGAGTGTTTGCGCGAGGTTGTATGTAATATAAAAAGTTGTCGGACAGTGGGAACTTGGCAGAGTGAGTAAAGTTCGGACGTGGGAAACTAGATGGACTTTTTTGCAAGGACCTTAAGGACAGCTCTCTGAGGCCTCTCGAGTCTAAGCATCAAGGTTTTAACACAGCCACCCCAGGATACAATGCAATATGACAAAATGGATTGAGCTAATGCGTAATAAATAGATTTCAGTAAATTGAAATCCAGAACAGACCTTAAATTTTTAAAAACGAATATGAGTCTTCTGACTCGCGAAACCGTGGATTCAATTTGTTGCTTCCAGGAAAGGGTACTATCTACCATGACCCCAAGATATTTGAGAGCTACGTTCAATAGGTAAATAATGAAACATTTTATCATGGTTTTACCTGGTGGTCACCAGGGTCTGATGATGGAGCCAGGAAGGAATCTACAGAACTCATTAATGGATAATAGTAGATGTATCGTGTTTGGGTTCTATTAAATGGTTTTTGCGAGACGTTTCACGATACAATTGACTACCAGCGTCTGAAGATGGGGAAATCGACCGTTCTTAATGAATGAATGAAATACTCTTTACTGCACACCAAACAAAAATACAGTAACAAAGGAAATAAATAATAAATAACGTTACAATGAGTGGCTTTATCAACAATATTATCATATTAAATAATCGTTACGGGTTCTGACAGACTGACTGAAAATCAACGCGCAGCGTAAACCGCTGATCTTAGATACTTGAAATATGAAGTAGTAGTAGTGTAACGCGTACGAAGTCGCGGGCAATAGCTAGTGTACTATATTTTTTTTATAACAATTGCATCTCAAGCTTGACAAATATCCGGTTAAATTCCACTAAACATAACATCGTTGATGCACTCAGGATATCCGAGGGATACCAAACTTACAACTTCCCAAGCGCAGTCTCCGTCTAGACGGAAGTTGGTGTTTCTTGGAGCGGGTCTTAGGGCTGCTTCTAATGGAATTCAAGCAACTTCGATTGCAATTAGACCATAGTTGTTTTTACAGTCACAGCGCTGTACAAGACTTAACAATTAAACGAAATAATTAGCAAATCAATAATATAGTCTTGACGTCTGTGCCTCTGGTAGTGGCATCAACATAATGCGCGAAATCCCCTTTAGATTGTTCTACTTACTTTTAAAAAGTTCGTATTAATATTTTTTTGTGAATATTCAAGCATTTGCAACGTTAACAAACATTTGTAAGAGTACTCAACTTTATTCCTCCAATAATGATCTCAAATGATTCTCATCGTTCATTCATTGATTTTTTGTCTATGTAGAAAGTCTATAAAACAACAGACTATAAATATCTCTAAAAAAACCAATAATAGTTTGCTGTTTTCGTTTGTCGAACGACGTGATTCATGCCAGTCGGATCAAGGAAGCGTTTCAAACAAAACTCTCATAAGTATAATGATAACAGTGAATGAATTAGAGGTATTGAATGCTATAAAACGGAAAAGACGCCATTTTGTGTTAGCCTTTCTTTCTCACATGAGACGTGTATGCGAGAATGCTGATAACATCACATTTTCCGAGCCTATACCGATTTGAAATTCTCATAATCAGGTGTTTGTTTAGTCACCCCGCATACTACCATACTTCGTTTCCAATAAAATCGTTTAGCGGCAGCCCTGTTAGCTGCAAAGTAATTGTTTTGCACGCGTCTTCGCCTGAATACAAATTGGCTATTGATCCAACACGCGAAGCATTGTCTGGCAAACTTGGAAGTATGATCACTTCTGTGTTTAGAATTAGATTTCGAATCATAGTATGCGTTCTAGAAAGGATTGTAAATTGTAATATAAATAAGACCGCTTTCTATTGCTCACGCTTCGGAGGCCTTTGGGTGCAGACAACATAAGATCGATCACTCTGAAAATATAATATGGGGGAGGGCTTTGTTCAGCAGTGGACATCCTAAGGCTGATTAAGATGACGAAAAAGCTGCTACGTATTATTTTGTTCTTAGTCTACATTGTCCCACTGCAGAGCAAAGGCTTCCCTTTTTTCCTGTTCCTGCTGCAGAGCGGACCAATTTATGTTATAGTCAAACATCGAAGCTCCGGTGCTGCTCAGTTTGGTTAGTCAGGTCCTCCTTAGTGGAGTGAAGGTTGAGTGGTTGAAACGACACTCAGGGGCAGCCACGCGTGCGATTCTGGCGAGAGCCCATCTCAGGAAACTAGAGACAGAATCGAAACGGGCCACCCTGACTTGAATAGGTTAGGTTCAAAAAACAAAGTAACACTTACAAATTTAGATCTGACTGGTCAAACCCCAATTTCATCAAATTGAGTTTAAGCGTTTGACTGTCCAAATTAGTCTCTCCTAGGATTAGACAAAAATTCGTTGGTCAAAGGTAGAAAAATGCTATTGGATTGGACTTTGACTAAGACTTTATGTCAGACCTGAGGTTCGACTAGTCAAACCTAGAAGCGCCGGAGCTTCGATGTTTGACTATAGCATATATACCATCCATCTCGTCTCACTATTTCCATGGCGATCTCTCGCGTGGTTGTGTTGCATTAATATCGATGCTTGTTAAAACTAATTATGTAATTTAAATACCTATATTACTAACATCTTCTCAATCTCAAAATGTGCACCCCTACAGTATCTTTGATATAACTAAATCCTCTCCAAAGGTTGTCTGGAAGAAACGCTTCAAAGCGATAAGACCGCCCATTGTACTAGTTGCTTTGAGTCTTCTATTTTCTGTAATTTTTATTATTATGTTGTACAATAAAGTGTTTTTATTAATTAATTCATTTGTTTAGAAAACGGGCTTCGGTTCGTAAACAATGAGTCTTTTCCATTTTATGTTGGTACCTATATGACTTCACAGCCACACAGAGTACAGGATAGTACTCACACGTTGTCATTCGGGGTTAGTAGGCCATGGAGACTGATTTAAGACCGAGGGGAATTTGATATGATGGGGTACATGGGAATAACAGCCGAGATGAGATTCAATGAATTTTTATCGCAGAATTAAGATGGATGGGTGTGTGGCTGGATGTAAAAAATCATTACCCCTCTTGTAATTTTAACTGTAGTCAATTTTGTCGAATAACGATCGGTGGAAGCAGCATCGTCTTACAGTTACTGGCAGTTGGCTCCTTGATAATTTGATACACATTTCTGATTGGCATCTATACTATGTCATCCATATATATTTCTATTTCTATATCACTGAAACCCCTAAAAGAAGCTTCTATCAGTAATATTTAGTAGGTAGGTACATAATGTGACTAAGCATTACCTATATGTAACCTGATCAGACGTTTTGTACGTACACCTATAATATTTGCATCAGGTAAGGTCACATCAAGTGCTTGACCATCATCAATAAAAAAAAAAGGAAATTTTAGTTGTCTTTAAACCTACAACAAGCGAAAACGCATGTACCAATTTTTTAACAGACTTACAAATCATTTCGTAAACACCGAATAAATAAAAAGTGTTGGAATCTCTCCATCCTTTTGCGAGCTACAACGCAACGGTAACACAGACAGACAAACACTGCAAACTGTGATATAAAACGCTCTTTTTGCGAGTTAAACACAGTTAATTCCGTCAAAATATTCATAACAAATGAATTTTCCATGTGAATAACTGCACAAAGCATCATCTCGAGTGGAAAATCCCATTTGAATCTCTATTTCCGAGCAAGAGATCATGCATCATTGCGGATTGAATTATTTCCGCATAAACGAAATTAAAATATCTTTTTTATGCAGCTCGTAATGTTCTATAACTGCATATTACGAGAATTATGCGAGATGTGTGGACCAAGGTGAGAGCCAAATGTTTTTTAATTTTTACCATCGCCTATAACAAAGGTTGCCTCGTAGGTCACGCTCCTTAGATATGTGCCCTGCGATGCACTTCCCTGCGTCCATCAACTTGAGGCATACAGGTGTAAAGCCTCATGTGCCTGTAATTTCACCGGCAACCATTCCCTTCAAACCAAAACACAGCAATGCTGCTTGGCGGCAGAAATAGGCATGGCGATAGTACTTCCCCGGGCGAACCCTTTCAAGGAACTCTACTACTCAGTATTTTAAAGTATTTATAAGTATAGTGTAGGTATTGAAAGTAACTTTTTAGGGTTAGACTAGCGCAGGATCGTGGTGGGAGCTATACCTAGCAGTGGGTGAATTCGGGTACATGATCAAATGCGAAAGTTTAGATGGATGCTTGTCCAGCCGCGCCGCGCCGTAACTATGGATTGGGATAAAATTTGCCATTTAGATAGTTCACAAAATCTAATATCATATACCTCTGTGCTACTTTCAACCGTCTCGGCTCATCTATCATAATCATAATAATATGCAAACCGTAAAATTCCACTAAATCGAAATGAAACTCTCATTCAAGCCGTTAAAGAGAGTAATTTCATATTTATGCAGTAGACTTTAATGTGCTCCGTTCAAAATCATTGCTTTTAAACTGACATATACTTTCCTCTGCATTTTCGTTGAATTTCCATGCTTTATTATAAGCTAGCTGTTGCCCGCGACTTCGTACGCGTTACACTTCTAAATGTGACACCCCATTTTTATCCCATGGGAACAGATTTAGGGGAAAAAAGTAGCCTATGTGGTAATCCAGGTTATAATCTACGTATATATCAAATTTCATCGAAATCGGTAGTGCCGTTACGACGTAATTGAGTAACAAACAAATAAATAAACAAACATCCAAACTTTCACATTTATAATATTAGTGTAATGTAAAAAAAGTTGCGAAAAACAATACACACTAAATTAAACTTCTAAGACAAACTAAAAGAAAACTATTTTCTTCTGACCAAAATGTTTTAGTACTTCAAATTTCGAACTCTACGTCCCTATGAGGCCGTGTCCTAAAAGTGCGTAACCTTTATAAGCTTAGAAACCTTCAAATGAGGTACTTTTTTTGAATAAAATCGGATTGAGTTTTCAAACATGTGTCAAAATAAAATGTAATTTAAATCAAAAGCACTAAGGAGTATTGATATAACTTTCTACCCCTTTTTAACCCCGTTAGGGGATGAATTTCAATAAAATACGAAACACGTCTTCCATCAATTCTGTTAAAAAAGGTTTATGCAAAATTTGAAGTAGATTGGACAAAAGAATCACGTTGTCCCATACAAACTTTGCCCTCCTTTTTCGCCCCCTTACGGGTAGAATTTCGGAAAATCCTTTCTTATCGGATGCCTACGTCATACATAGAACACACCCTCTAAGTTTTAGGTCTCTAAGATCAGCGGTTTAGGCTGTGCGTTGATCCGTCAATCAGTCATTCAGGACAAAGCGTTTTATATGTATAGATGAAGCTTTCAATTACTGCATAAGTGTCATAAAACTTTCACTGATTATATCTACCTGCTTGAAATCAAAACGTTTTCAATGGCCATTAAGCTTCGAAAACATTTTGAAACTTTAAGAATGAAATGTTAATTTTGTAACACGAATATCAAGCTACCTAGACAACATATCTATTAGGGAAAATTAATTGATGTTCGCCAAAATTTTAAGATAAAATATTTTTTTTAAGTAATTCTTAAGAGTTTTAGGAAGGCCCAAACTACAAAAACAAACAAATTCACTTCAACAGTTGCCTATTATTGTGTTTTGGCTTCATTCAGAAAATAAATGTATACTTAGCATTTTATTAAGATTAATATTTTTAAACCCATCTCAAAAGTTTCGGACCGGAAGGGACTTAACCCAAATAACATATCAAAGTCAAAGTAAAATATTTTTATTCATTAAAATCACAAGGATCACTTTGAAACGTCAATTTTACTGCCTGTTCCTTCGCGACCAAGCCAGGAAAGAAAGGCAAGACACAAGGCTGGTTGTTTTTTTTAATGATCCTTATAAAATACATAACAATACAGAAAATAAATTACGTCTAAATTGTAACATTTGTGAGTCTAACAATTGTAACAATGTAACGAGTTGGAGCAATTTCAATACCAAGCTTCTCTATCATCTAAATAATCTGATATTTCATAGTAGACTTTTTTATAAAGATTTTGTTTAATTACGTTTTTAAATTTATTAATTGTCAATTTTTGTACATCCCTTGGGAGTTTGTTATAAAAGCGTAGGTACACCTTGCCCTTTAAACGATTTACTAACTTTAACATAAATGACACATAAATAAAAATACTATTATAGATAAGCACTCTCGTCAATGTACTAAGTTGTAATGTTGGTCAATGAATAGTTGAAAACTGTTAAAGTTTCTCTGCAGATGGTGCTAACGCCGTAAAATTAATTACCTCGCTAATTTCGCGCCTGACGTGGAGTGGGTCGTGATGGTAATTGGTATCGCATCCTCATATTTTTTTATTATTTTTACTTATATGTGTCAACAAACAATTACGCCTAAATATCACTAGACTTAATAATTATTACAAGATGTCTTACTACAGACATAACCAGCACCGTTGTCCACAGATTACATTAGAAAAATGGCGGGCATGAGTGTATATAATATTAAATACATATAAAAAATATAAGTATGTAAATGAACCTATATTTTTCAGGCAAGCAAGTGTCTAGGTACCTACCTACCTACACAATACAGGTTCATATTTAGAATTAATATTAAGAGAAAGCTTGCAGGTTTAATCCCATCCGTCTCGAAACTTTTTGAGGTTTATCAATCGTAAGATTTCCCGTAAATACCGCATAACACTTTCAAATAAAAACACTAGGAAACTTTTAGTTCCTTCCTCTCCAATACTTTACAGTTTCGAGTGGTTCAACTCTGCCGTCTCTCAGTTCCGTTCCGCTTCCTCGACTTGCATTAGTGTCTTGCGGGAACCACAGACAAAATAACAGAATGCACATTACAAATTAATAGAGTATGTCTCTAGAAACTAAAGTTTTCAGTTTGCAGTGTCAGTTTGTTAAAATTAGATCAACCTGAGTCTCTTGAAGTCATGAGGGATCTGGTTCTTCTAGGCAAGCGTGGTCCATCGCAGATTGTATCATCGCTTACCATCAGGCGAGACCGTGGTCAAATGAGAGCTTGTAAATTAAACAAACAGAAGAAAAAAAGAATCAAGGAAATCCCTTCAGATGCTCTACCTACTATTTTGTAATCGAAGCCTTACGCCATTGTTGCCTTATTTTGTGTTAAAAACTAAAATAATATTAAATAATAATGCTGGACATTTTACACAGCGCCATCTAGCCCCAAACTAAGCATTGCTTATCCTATGGGAACCAGAAGGAGGGTAATGCACAATACACCCCAATGTGGGACGTTAGTGCAGATCTTTTATTTCTGGAATTAGAATTATGGGAACCAGATAACTGATAGAATATACAGGGTAGTTTTTTGAGAAGGGCGGTGATGGCCAAGTCCGAAACCACGAGAGTTATTTCTAGTAATACATTTCTTTGCAAATATTGATCCTTATAGGCAACAGAATCCATTGGTACTATAATACAGGATGTCTTTATTTTTAAATAATTCGGGTTGATTTCTGTCAAATGTAAAAGATTAAAAAAACACGAAATATGCAGTTATTGTTTTCTTATAAATCGAGGGCATGACTTTCACTACTTTTTTCTACTGGTTTCGGACTTGGCTATCACCGCCCTTCGCAAAAAACCAGCCTGTATACTTTTTTTGTGAATACGGACTTATAACTATATAAAGAAACAACCAGACCCGGATCAAATATCTGTAGATCATGCAAACTTTTGTTTCGCGGCAGGAATCGAACCAATGAATGAAATATTGATATTGTTTGGTATCTCTTCGGTAAAAGAGATCTCTCTGTATTTCTCGTACAGATGGTATCCGGGGCACTGGTCAATAACGTAATTACTTCCACAGAACATCCAGCACAATGGCTGTTATTTCTTCACTTTTCTTTCCATTATGGTTGGTTATTCGCTTATCGCACTGCGGTAGCCTTCCCGGCATTGTTCTCCAGAGGAATTACATCGCTGTTTACATCGCCTGAGGAAATTACTCGACAACACTCCTACGGCTTTTATTATTGCGGAAACGGATCTAACTGGAAAATATTTCAAATTGAAATCAAACAAAAACCACACACAAGTCCTGCATACTATACTATTTATTATATATAACTCCGTGACCAACTCTTATAGATTAATTGGTTTTTAGACTTCCGGACCAAAGTGGTAAAAACGGAACATATGTTGAGACTTTGTCCATCTGTTCGTCGGTCCGTCCGTCTGTCAAACCTGATTATCTCGGCAACTACTGAAGCCATTAAGTCAAGATTGACTAGAAATTTAGAATAGTTATTAATAAAACTCGCCCATCGCAAGTAATTAAAAAAACAAAAATTTTCATTGCCAATGGAGCCAAAGCAGTGGGGCTAAAATTACAGAATAGTGTTACTAGGTCACGTTGAGTATCATATTATACAAGAGTTTAATTTACACATTCCGAAACATATTTTTTTAAAAGATTTGTACTTATTTATGATGTAAAATATTGAAAAAAAAAAATACCTCCGAATTTATCATCGAAGTTTGCGGCGAAAAATATGAGATTAATGTGATTAATAGAAGATATGCAGAGATTACAGGAAACATAAAACATAGTCTCTACCTAGAATAGTTTTACGAAATACAGCATACTTTAAAAGGAGTTCTCAAAGAGAATCTCTTCCTTTACGCAATCAACGCACGGAGTTTGTTTATTACGTTATCCCAGAGACACGTAAAAATGAAGTATTCTCATTTCTTTCTACGTGATAATAAACTAGAGCCAAATATAAAGTTTCATGAAGTAAAATAATATTACTGCCCTATTTATATTTATGTGAAGGGTTTAATAAGAACCTGAGTTAAGTCCTTATGAACATAAATTGAGTACAGCTGGAGCGTACATTATACTGGGTGTGGAAAGACTAGATATTTCTAACAAGTAACTTTTAAACAAAAATATAACTTAACTCTGAAAACAGAAAATCAAATAAATGTGATGATTCCTTTAAATTTTTTGACGTATGTTTTTAAAATTGCTTCTATAGTGGGAGGCTGCAGCTACATATCTATCATCACCATCAAAAATTTAATTACACCAGGTAAGGACTGTGACGAATTGCGCGCGGTGGCGGGGGAAATGCCGCCATTTTGAGGTCATTTTGCTGCGTTTCGAGATTTCCATTGATGACCCGAGGACTTCTTAGTGTTCAAACATGTTAATACACATAAAATAGCTATTTTATATTTTGCATAGAAAATATTACCTGTTACGTACACGTATTCACGTACAACACGCGACTGTGTCCATGACACAGCCAAAACAATTTAATTTTTTTTTTATCATTTCGTCTACAACTCGCTAAAGTAATAATATTAAAAAATTATATGTAGGTACCTAAATACGTCAAGAGAAAACTTTATACCCTTTTTAAAGCTTATTGCGCGCACCGGGGAGTTTGAGATTTGGCATAGATAAAGTGTAAAAGGAGAAGAAGGGGCGCCTTGCACTGGCAAGTAGTAATAATAATTCAACCTTTATTACAACAAAACCTACATTAACACAAAACTAACTACTTGCAAATGTCTCTAGCACGGCTGTACGTCATTATCTAGACTTTTTTATGTTCTAGAATAAACCCGAAACTGGAAAAGTACCGCCTTGGGGAGTGTTTAGTTCCCTACCTTTGGTAACTTTTACTAATGTCTAGGTCATACAGGGCGAGCTAGCCTGCGGGGCTATTTTAATACGTCGAAAAGCTGTCGGATCGAAAACTTCACTTTTTTGTCGGATTCGATTTGGAATATTTTTTGGATTGACCATAAATCTCGGATATCTTTCCGACACGGATTCAAATGTTACAAAGGTAAAAAAAGTAAAAAAGTGTAAAGGTAACTCGGACTCAAAATCGAATCCAACAAATACTTATGATTCCGATCCGACAGCTTTTTGGCGCTTTAAAATAACCCCCCTGGGTCCTGGTACTGCAGTTACTTGTACTGTGTGTCGGAAATGTTCGAGTTACTGTCTTATGATGCTCTGTGGTGTGATTGGCGAATAGCCGACTGAGACGTACGAGGTTGTGGGTTTGATTCTCGCAGGACAAATGTTTGGATGATCTACAAAATATTTGTACCGGGTTTGAGTGTTGTGGTACCATAGTGGTACTCTCCATCCAGAGGTTGTCTGGAAGAAATCGCCTTCAAAGCGATACTACCGCCTTTGCACTATTTGCGTTGTGTACTCTATTTGTTTTAATTTATTTTGTATGGTATGAAAGCCCTTTATTCCAAAGGACTATCATTAATTTTTGAAGTTAAAACTTCTTCAGGCGCGATGGGCATTTTTTGAAATAGGAAAAACCAATGAACTCGCGACACCGTTACCGTTACTGACACCTCTGTATATGAGTATCTGTAGTGTAATCTGCTTTTAAATTTTGAATACCCAAACATTGAGAGCTCAATTTTTCACTTCTGTCGGCACTCCCGGAGTGCCACTTATTTTTAAACCATTCTATATTGTTACGCCGAGGCTGTTAAACAATGAGTAATAATCGAAACTTCTCGAACGCTTTTGTCTTGCTGTGTTATTGTTGTTATTGTCTGCGGTTGCGCACAATGGGGATTGGTCGTTCTGTCGAAACACTGACCCTTTCCTGGAACGATAGAGATCGTTCTCGAACAATCGAAATGTGCGCGATATAAATAGGCCGGAGAGATGGCCGGACAGTGAGTGAGTTTCAGCGAGGCCCTGGAGGACTGACGTGGAGAAGGGTCTCGCGTGAACAGTAGTTGCTCGCGAGTGAGTCTGGATTTAGCTATACGTGCGAACATTTCGCTGACTTTAAGTGCTGCAACAGTGATGTGAATTAGTGTGTTGTGATACGTGTGACCAAGTTCGTGTATTCATCGTTTTAGTGTTGAATAAAAGTGTTATTTTGGTTGGACTGATTCCCATTATTTTATCCCGAACCCTCAACTCGTAACAATATTTCATACCAGATATTCGTAGATCCACGATACAGAAAGTCCAAGTGTGGAGTAGCTATGTAACTTTTGGATTTAGTAATATTTTGGACATAAAGATCCATACTAAAAAATTGTAGTTGCAGATAGAGACTAAAAACCATGACCTCTAGAGGCATTAGTTAGTACAATACTTGCACCAATTTTATTACATTTGATCTCTAAAATAATCAGAAAAAACAATTTATAATTAAATAATTTACAAGTCAATTTAAACAATTTGAACATATTTCTTATTTTTATTATTATTTTTAAGTATTATTTTACTTTGCCGCGTCTTTATAAGTTTAGTATTACATAATGTAGATTCAATTTGGTTTAAGTCCAGCACTATGTTAATTAGGTTATAATATACGGTAATGTAACTGTGAATCTAAGTATTAATAAATAAATATTGTCAAATTATTAGAACATAGGATAGTGATTGCAATTAAATATACTGTCAGGTCAAATAATACTATCAATATCAGCTTTTATTATACCCTCGATAGTACTCTCTTGTGTATCGAACTCGCACTCTCAGGTGAATCGAGCCACCGACATACTGACTTTCAAGCTAGTAGCTGTCTACGTTTAGGTCAGTAGCTCGCCTTGTGTAGTAGGCTCTAAGTAAGGTCTAGACTTTGACTGGTTGGAATTTGTCCCCGGAGAAAACAGGCAAGGCATTATTTCTGCGTTGACTCGGTATCTCGGTGTCGTGTGAAACTTATGATGCTGGATTGTAAAGTGTCCTGGGGGGCTAGTTTGTTTTGGTTCAAAGCCTATGTTATGGTTTTTTTATTCTAGAAAAGTGTGTTGTTTCGAAGTTTTCGCGGGCGGCACACGATACACGTCAACAACGTCGTACAAGTGCGTCACACGTCGCAGACTTTACGCGTCCGCTAGTTTTAAGTATTATATTGGTGGCGATTCTGTTGTTTACGCTGACTAACTAAAATTGTGTTAAATACGAACTATCTTATTTTGTTTACACTAAAGATCAAATTAGAATGAAATTTAGAGTGACATATCTAAAATTAAATTTTTAAATAAGAAGGCGTGTTCAGCAGGTTCGCTTGTCACCTATACCATTATTTCAAATCAATCAGGCTTAATCCTTAGGATCCTTTATCTTTAGGAAAAAACGGTCAATATGTTGAGGCTATCCAGCTCCTCGAGAATACGGACATAGTGAGAAGGCTCAAGAGAACTAAGCCTTTTGAGTTAGTGTAGTGTAAATAATAATAGTTTAAAGAAGTAAACAATAACAAATGCGTCGGATCTTGTCACCGCAATCTTCGCTCCTATTGGTCAATCATCACGTGCCTACGGCACGCGCCACTCGCAAGCCCCACCCAATTTCTTTCTTGTCGCGACCTGCGCTACATCTGTATCCGCATGAACATCCGCATAGATTATTGCGGATGCGAATGTCCAAATCGATGCGGAGGCTCTGAACTTACGGATGCGGATACGAATATTCGCAACATCCCTGGTTATGAACACTATTTTCACTAAAATCTCACACGTCATGGTAAATATCCCGTTTTTAGTGAAAATAAACATTAGTAGCTGGCAATTTGAATGAGAAACGACGTGTTTCTGCCGCAACTCGACCTAACTATTGCTTCTGTGTAATCAAATTGAAACTGTCAATTTCCGTTCATTAAAGCCTACAAATTAACTACCCTGACGTCTTCCCCTAAAATCATTTGACCTACTTTAGAAGGTTCACTCTATGGGTATACATACTTGCGTACGTTACGTAGGGTAGTTTGGGGTTATTTGGGCATGATATTTACCACAGAGTCTATAAGATGAAAATTGATGTCTTATCAAGTTTCGACGTTATGTAAAACTATTTCTAAGCTCATTGACCTCACTGGAAAGAACAAACATTTATTTCAAAATGTAATGTGAAAAAAATAAGTTTCTTTAGATGAAGGTCAGTAGGGGGTCGGATGAGAAAAATATTTATCCTGACTTCAACTATATGGCTGACTTATTACCACAGTTGTACAAAATAAGTTCCGAATTGCGTGAATATAACTCGCTTCTTTAACCATGGTCGTTTATACAGCCTCTAACTCCAAGTTAGCCGAGCTTACCCCCAAAAAGTAATATAAAACAGGATAAGTGGCTCTCCAGCCAACAATTAGCCTTGTTTATAGGTATTTGGGCGTAATGCTACGGTAAAAACAGATACGTACAGGATGCTTCAGTATTCTTTTAGTAAACAATTTTGTATGTGAAAACTTCTTTAGGCGCGTTGGGCATTTTTGAGATGGGGAAAAACCATTGAACTTTCGACACTGTTACCGTTTCCGACACCTCTGTATATAAGTATCTGTAGTGTAGTTTGCTTTTATTCAAGTTTTCACTTCTGTCGGCACTCCCGAAGTGCCACTTTTTTGACGAATGTGATGAAAGAAGCATTGCCATGTCGAAAAAATATTTAAATCGTGGGTATTTTAGTGAGGTAAAGTTTGTGTGGTTGTTTGTTTTGAAGTTGTGAGTAATCTCTGGAACTACTGATCCCATTCTGAAAATTCTTTCACTAATAGTAAGCTACATCATCCCTGAGTGCTGATATCCGTGGGAAACCGGGGCGAGTCAGCTAGTTATAAAAATAAATAGATATACATTAGGATGCATCGGAATATTATGTTCTTATGTTAAACCGAAAGGGGGTTTTGTCGCATAAGAGAACAGGTTTATTTTAAATTTTAAATTTTTTTACTACAGAAAACTTTGCCTTAATCTCCTGTATTTGGCGAAAGTTCTGTAAATCGGCTGTTTTAAGTGCAAAACCATCAAACATCCTGTATTATTCAAATAAGTCTTAGAAATAGCTCATTTAAAATTGTGGGTCTATGTTCAACTTTAAGAAAAGTTGTTCATCTTCACTTTTAAAATTCCGGGTTAACATACATATCCTAAAACACCCTGTAAACTGTCGCAGAATAAACATCAGTTTCTATGTAATGTACTGAATAAACGGTAATTACTAAGCACGTAATGTTGGGTTATTGGGTGTAAAGATATTTACGGCGCTGGCTTAGATGAACGGGATGACCTACTGGTTCGAATTGGTGGTTCGTATTCGGAATTATGTCATCTACGACATGGCTATTAACTTAGATAATTTGTTAAACATTGGAGAAGAGAAAGAATATAACCAAGTTCCTAACTACGAGAAAAGTTTTGTATTTTTATTGTTCAAAGTAGGTATATAAGTTTACTATACAGGGTGGCCACGTAAACATACGTACGCGTATAATTTATTTTATTTAGTGTTATCCTACACTTACGGAAAATTCTAAGAATTTTAAAACTATTGAGCAGGTCAAAAAGTGGAAAAAGTTTTCCTGTAGATGAAGCTAGCGGCGCTTTGTGTCGTAAAATGAATCATCTCACTAATTTCGACCCTGACGTGACAAGAGCCTAGAGCACAATTTACAGTGCTTCTGCGTATGAAGAGGAAGATTGCGGGTTTAAGTCCCATCCGGCTTAAAAGTTTTAAAAAATAAAGCTATGGTATTCCATAATATGCTTTACGAAGCGTTTATCTTTAGCAATATTTTTTTTGACAACACGCATTGTTTATTTTTCATTGTTGTTACAAATGTTGTAACTTAACTTTATCACAGTTAAAGTTGTCTGTATAAAATCAATATCCATTTACCTATTTGTTCAAATCACATGATGAACCCTCAATTTAATATCTTTTACTTTGTGACCAGGCCGAGCGATGTAAATACTTTTATAATTCTGCTAATCGGTATCGGTCCTAGAACTCATAACTTATGATTTAACATATTTTATTAATATACATGCTGTTAGCATTCCTATTTCAAAATACATATTTAATCCTAAATTTTCCCGCTGCTGGGCTAATATCTCCCCAACTCCTTCCACATATCGCGATCCTTTGCTCCCACCATTCTTCTGTAACTACTGATGTCCGCCAACGCTATTTTAGCAGGAAAAAACTCAAGAAACGCTCCAAATTCGTCCACACGGATGCATCCGGCCAATTAGATTTACTCTGAGCGGAAGTATAGTACAGATGATACAATAGTTAGCCGGAAGTGGTGAGGAGGCAATTACTGCTTACCATAGCGTCCCCTACCCTAAGCTACTTGGCTTCTTGGCACCTGCCAAGGGGATGTTTCGTTATTTTCTCTGTTTGTTCTCGCAATTATTAAAATTGTTCTGTTATGATATTTCTCTTTGTTTCTGGTTATTGTGTTATTGTGAAATATGTATTCGAGTTATTATTATATTGTGTTAATTTAATTGTGTGGATAATATAAATAAGGATTTTAAAAATAATAAATGAAGGTTTGTTTGCACAAAGATATGCAATTGGTACCTTTTGGACAGTTTTATTTTATGTGTAAAATCGTATAGATTACGTTGAAGTATTGTTCCTTTAACAATAGCTACCGTTTTGCAATTGAGAAATATCTTAAAGATGGCTGATGGATGGGTGAGAGATCTGAGTATGTCCAGTTCACCATGAGGATAAAAGTTAATGAAAATTAATGAGGCTCTATTATTATTTACTAGCTGTCCCGGCAAACTTCGTACCGCCTTGACATGCATATGACGCGGGCTGTCAATGTATGTACGTCTCAGGTAGCATTGTCAGTCGGCCATTATTAGTATTTTCTTCATAATTTTTTTGCGTGAACTTTTCCCGTTATTTTTATAGATATTCTGCTATTCGGGGCGGAGACAAATCCAACAAATCAAAGATCATCAAAATCGGTCCGGCCGTTCTTGAGTTATAAATGTTGTAACTAACCCAACTTTGTTTTATCTTTCTTAATATATATAAATCTCGTGTCACAATGTTTGTCCTCAATGGACTCCTAAACCACTTAACCGATTATAATAAAATTCGCACACCATGTGCAGTTCGATCCAACTTGAGAGATAGGATAGTTTAAATCTCAAATTATAGTCGCAATTTTAATTTATTGCTAATTATTTGTCTGTTATTATTTGACAGTTACAATTATCTGTTAACTCCAAATGATTCTAACAGATGTCGATACCTTTCGACTGGGTTGAGTAAGTAATCAATAGATGGCGCTGCTATGGTAAACCGACGAATCTAATATATATAAATCTCCTTTATGCGAAAGTTAGGATGTTGGTTTATTACTCAATCACGCCGTAACGGCTGAACCGATTTCGATGAAATTTGGTATATACGTATATTATAACTTGGATTACCTCATAGGCTATTTTTTATCATATAAATCAGGTCTCATGGGGTAAAAATGGGGTGTCAAAATTTCTATGAAAAAATTATTTTGATCTATGCGCGTGCGAAGCCGCTGGCGGGTCAGCTAGTATTATATAGATTATCAGTCCGTAGAGTCCCACTGTAGGGCAAATGCCTCCCGTCCCTCTTTCTACGAATCCGTTATTGGCTAATTGGGGTCACTCTTAATAGTATGCATTCGGTTCATCCCTCCATCTCCGCGTTGGCTCTATTATATAAGTAAAATAAATAAAAATATTTTATTTTTGGCAACATAAATAAAGCCTATATCTACAACTAAACATTTATATCTATTTATCTTCTAAGGGTTTTGACAAGTTAACTCCAGAAGTAAAAAGAGGTGTGTTATCAGTTTAAGCCTATTTTTAATAGAAATATAGATCGGTTCAAATTAGTGCGGCCGATTTAAAAACCGAAGGGGCTTAAATTTTGCAAATTTACTTATTTTTAAAAGAATTTAAATAGTTTCCAGTTGAATAATTGATAGTTGTACAACACAAGTGTTCGAAGGTTTCGCTATTAGCTAGGGCTTCGCCAAGGCCGGGGTTAGGTGTAATCCGCCTCCGTAAGCGGTTTCTGTTAAATGTTCACTGACAGTTGACATGATATATTATACAGAAGTTATACAGCATCGTACTCGTATTTATCATTATGTTTAAGAAGAGTGTTATAGATTTGACGATTTGACGCCTATGTCTTTCGGTATGTCTGTGGCATCATAGATAGTAAAGGGATGAACCGACTCGTACGCGATTTTTTTAAATAGAAAGCTTGGGTTGGTTTTTAGCTACGAGTATATGAGTTTTTAGCTCCGACGAAAAAAGAGTGAGTCGGCGGTTTTTTAAAATTTGTGAAAATTTACTTGTGAACTGATCTGGATGACCTACAAAAAACAGAACTTCTTATGTATAATTAACAATAGTCAGACAGCAAACATACATACATACTGTCACGCCTTTATCCTGTAGGGGTAGGCAGAGACTACGGACCTCTACTTGATACGATCCTGACATACTTTTTTGCCTCATTCACTCTCATACAGCAATCATATCGGTTTTTATATACACATACCTAAGAGTGTAAGAAAATACCATGACGGATGAACTGATGTTATCTTAGATACAAAAAATGCTTTTTCCGTGTTGTGGTATGTGCTGTCTATGTCTTACACAATGGTATTTATAAAGTACTGACTCGTAGGTCACGCACGTTAAAAATGTCGTCTAAGATGCACTGCCCTGATTCCATCAGCTACCATAAACCCGGTGTCAACTAAACTATGAACAAACTCAATTATTTCAAGACGTCACATTAAATTCAGGTTTAATTTCTTTTTCTTGTGTCATTATTCCAAATAAAGCTACTTATATTACACCCTTTCATATTTAACAACAAAGTGAGCTATCTAAAAGAATACCATCTAACTGAACAAAAAGCCCTTGAAACCCTAAACCTAGGTATCACAAAAACTTTATCACATTTCGTTTTCGTGTTCGTACAAAAGTTTCTTATCATCCATTAAATAAGCAGTTCCAAGCTTTAATAAAACTTTTATTCTCCTTATCTGAGAGACCTAAAATCCGCGGAGAATAAACATAAACATGTCCCTGGCTTATCTGATGTGTTTCCTGTTGTTCCAGGTACTGCCTGTCTTCCTGTACAAAGTATTAATGTTATCAGAATATGCGGTAAGTGAAACCTGGGGAATGTTGAACAGAGAAAGTTGTTAGACTTCTGAAGAATATTGTTACTGTAGCTTAGGAAGGCTTTTGTGTGTGCTACGGCGTAGACTATCTTCTACGTCGTAGACCTCTACGACGTAGACTATCTTCTATGACGTAGAACCTCTACGACAAAACGGTAAACTCGTGGAAAGTCGTTGTAATGGTACTAACAGTATTCAAACGAGCAGAGGTTGTGCAACTATACAAATATTAAAAAAAATAGATGAAAAATGTTTTTGGAGATGAATGTATGTTTTCTAATTTTTCCGTTTGTTAATGTATTTCCTTTGGGTAATATATATTACTCGAATATTGCTCGATATATTGCTCGAAATTTCACACAGCGCTATCTAGCCCCAAACTAAGCAGAGCTTGTACTATGGGAACTAGAGATAACTGATATAATACTTACATACTTTTTTTTTGTAAATACTTATTTATAATATATAGAAAAACATCCAGACCCGGAATAAATATCTGCAGATCATACAAAAATTTGTTCCGGGGAGGGAATCGAACCCGCTACCTACTGCGTCTTAGCCGGCTATTTGCCCACTGCGCCACGGAGCTCGACAATATATGATATATTAAATATATTTATCGTTTTACATAGCTATATGAAACTGCATAATAATGTTAATGGAACGGTATACAAGGGTGCTATCAATTCACGTGTATGTATACATAATAACATATACATATGTGTTTGTAAGAAGGTTATTTATTAGGGCTGGTTCCTTCTTAAAGATAACCAGAAAAATGTTCCTCGTTATCCGACAATCGACGACAAATTGAACAAGAGTCCTAATTTGTTACCTCTGCCTAACCCCGGGCAATATATTCTAGGAAAGTATTGTCATTTTCCATTGATAAATTAGGGTTTTGTGCAATGTGGGTAGACAAGAAGGCTGGACAAGGTTTAAAGAGTCATCATCATCATAACGGCCATATACGTCCACAGCTGAACGTAGGCTTCTAAGTCAAAGTCAAATATTTTTATTCATTAAAATCACAAGGATCACTTTGAAACGTCAATTTTACTGTCTGTTCCTTCGCGACCAAGCCAGAAAAGAAAGGCAAGAAACAAGGCTGGTTGCTTTTTTTTAATGATCCTTTTAGAATACATAACAATACAGAAAATAAATTACGTTTAAATTGTAACATTTTGAACGAGTTTCTTCTATATATTTCCAGATCGACCGCCCTTGTGCGGTCTGAACTCAAAAAATAAACTAAAACAATATGATAAACTATTCATTGGGTAAAAAGGGTTCTTATATCTATTATCTATTTTGAAATACTGCAAAAACTACGGAATTAGAGATTAAAATCTAAAGTTGCGCGCCCACTGCGACTACGAATAAAGCTTGATCTCTTTTAAGTATTGAAGATGTAGTGAGGTTCCAAGTAAAGACTGAACAATCTTCTGCGATTAAACATACATAACAAATATATTAAAAAAGCTATAATCAACCACTGCATTGTAAAGGTACATAAATGACACATTAATTTGTTTTTTTTTATGAAACCTGAAGATGAAACAAGCACTTGATGCTAAGTGGTATAACATCGCCTTTAACAAAGTATTGCCTCTTAGGTCACGCACCTTAGAAACGTGTCCTACGATGCACTGCTCTGCGTCCATCAACTAAAATGTAACAAAACTTACTATCAATAGTGTTACATACTTTTTCTGAATCTAAATTGCAATCCATTTGTTAGACAGATAAAGATAGAGTTCGATCCCATGATCATTCACTTTTTTTCCAAATAAAAAATGTACAGTTAGTGACAAAAACCCTGATGGAGGCTTCTAAACAGGATACTGTCGAAAATAGCTGTCAGTTTCCAAAATGACGAAGATGGTGAAATAATGGACTGCATTAGTGACGCGTGAAAATTGGATTCCATGGGCAGTAAAAAAGAATTTAATAGCATTTTTGCCGTCGCGGATTCGCAGCTAAACAGCGCTTAAAACTGCCGGTTAAGAGTTTTTAAGCGCTATTAAGACTGAGCGTTAACCGATTTTTGAGCTGTAAATGCTCATTATTATTCTGTATTATAAAGAGGTATAAATGGTTGTTTGTATGTTTGTAGAGGGTAATCTCAGATACTACTGAACCGATTCTAATAATTCTTTCACTAATACAAAGTTACTATATGCTTGAGTGCTGTAGGTTGTTAGTTTATTTCTTTGATTTTTTTTTGTTATAAATAATACATTTTTAATATCCTTATTTTTTTTTGTTATTGTTTTGTATTTTACTATTGACATGATATTATCTGAACTATATTTATATGAATTGTTGTTATAATAATATGTACCTAGAATATTTAATTAATGTAATTGGTTCTCACGGAGTTGATTAAATAAAAACAATATATAAATATATGATTTTTATTTTGTTTAAAATCGATGCGATGCCAGGGCGGGTCACCTTGTGAAATATACCGTCAACATACATCCGTACCTAGTTAATATACCACCCATTTGCGCACACCGTTTTGGTTCTACGTTCTTGATACTGCTAAGGTATGGAACACATTGCCTTCGTCTGTTTTTCCTAAAGAATACAATCCGGGCCTCTTAGATCATAATAAATAGGATTTTCTAGTTCTTCGTGCTTCAACTTAGATCACATCATCGCTTACCATCAGGTGAGATTATGGTCAAACAAAGATCTTAACAGTTAAAAAAAAATATATATGTAAATGAAACATCATTATCAATGTTCCATTTGTGTTCGGCGCCAAACGATTTATAGTAGCCGGTGATTTCGTAGTGTTTGATCGCTGATTCGCGTCATTAATCGTGGATATCGCGTGACGCTAGGCGTTTGGTGTGATCGATTATATGAGGAACAATTATTTAGGGGCACATCGATAATTTACGATACATGATATTAATTTGCATTTATCCAATTAAATAAATAAATAAATAAATTTTGCTGGACATGTCGCACAACGCTATATATGTAGCCCCAAACTAAGCAGAGCTTGTACTATGGGAACCAGATAACTGATAGAATACTTATATATACTTTTTTGGAAATACATACTTATAATATATAGAAAAACATCCACACTCGGAACAAATATCTGTAAATCATAGAAACATTTGTTCCTTGGCGGGAATCGAACCCGCTACCTCCTGCGTCTCAGCCGGCTATTCGCCCACTGCGCCACGGAGGTCGTAAATCCAATTAAAGGTTTGCTTTGATATTCATAATGTTGTTTAAAAGCTTTGAGATTTGTATTTTTTTTACATGATGTTCTTTACATAGTTAGTGTCAGAATTTTTCGCGATCACTGTTCATAATTGATAACAAAAAAAAAGGTACATACGCGATAAATACCCGTTTAAATCTGTAATTATAGTTAGTGTCGCCCATTACGGGTAAACATAATTATTATGTTCCAAATCCAGTTCTGTAAGGTTAACAGTACAGACATTGATTTTTCACGTAAAGCGTCAACAAACTGTTGCTTTGCAGGTATCTTTCATTTCACTAAAACGTAACCTCGTTTACAAAACGCTTGAAATGGCGCGACACGCTGCGACGCCCGTTGCTGTCAGCGGCACTTGACACGCGACTGACAGGTGACAGCGCGTGATATTATAGCGCTTGTCTACGGGAGTGTACAATTTCATTTCAATTCATTTATTAGTGTTTTAGCAGGGTATGCGAAGAACATGTTTTTTTTGTATTTTTTTTAATTATTGGTGCCGTCTTAGATTAGATTAGATTAGATAATTCTTTATTGCACACCTAAAAACAATACAACTACAAAGAACACCGTAAAACTATGTGATACAATTGGCGGTATTATTGCTGAATAGTGATCTCTACCAGACAACCTTTGGATGGAATGGACTGTGTGGACATTACCTGGGGTGTAATGGTGTACCTTACATACTACATATACATACTTTTCTTTTTTTAACCTATACTTTCCCACTGCTGGGCAAAGGTCTCCCCCATGTTCCTCCACATCTCACGATCACTCGCCACGTTCCACCAGCCATCTTGAAATGCATCGAGGTCGTCACGCCAATCTTCGACGCCCATCTGCAAGCACTCATTGTGTGACGACTGTTGCCCATTTATCTGTGACCATACGACTGTCGTGATCCGCCCAGTCTCACTTCAGCCTGGCAGTCTTATCGCTAACATCTCCGATGCCGGTCTTCGCGCGCAGTGTGGTATTGCGGATCCTGTCGATATCTTTATCCCTAACACGCTGCGTTCCATGGCTCTTTGGCAAACCTTAAGTTTGGACTTTTGAGATACATACTTATGATATAAAAAATAAAAAAAACATAAATGAATGAACCTAAATAATAACTACTTATATAAGAAACATATTATTTAATAATAAATACATAGATATTTAACGACAAATACTCAAATAGTGTTCTCTGACCATACGTTTAAAAATGGCAAGTGACTCGGCACATCTGATAGCTACCGGCAGCGCGTTCCATAATCGGACAGCCTGCACTGTAAAAGACTTATCAAAGTAGGAGGAGGAGTGTACAGGTGTCCTGAGTTGGAGTGTGTCAGACGAACGCAAGGATCGAGGATTGGATTGATGGAGGAAATGGAATCGTTCTTATCGGATTTTTTATTAAAATGATGTAGGCATTTTAATTATCAATGCTTTTTATTCGCAGTTTTTGATGCCCATCTGACAGTATTTAAACTGAAATCAATAATAAGCAGAATATTTGCCATGGCATTTATATCCGGTATCATTTACAATCACCCCCAATCTCATAAAACGTAAATCAGCGAATTTCACTCTCAATCACACTTAAAGTGTAATGTCACAAATGAAAATTGAAGCATTTTCCTACATTTGAACAGAAAAAACCAGTATAAAAACATTTCCTTGCGCTCCATATGAAAGTCTTTATAAAAGAAAGTGCAAATTCATCGCATATTTCTTCTTCGACGTCACAAATCAAAGGGAAATGATATATTCCATTTTCCTCTGAAGACGTTTACCATAATTTTGTCGAACCTAACATTTTTTTGCCGCATTAATCTATATCCTATTGCAAGTCATTAAGGTTCATGTTTATGTGGTCAGGGGTCATGTTCTATTGATGCAAGATGTCTGATCATCTGTCAATCGCCGAAGGACAATACCATTTGTCGGGAATTTCTCATTTCTTTTTGTGTGTGTATTGTCGACGAATGGAATGTAAATAGTATCGTGCATAGCATCTATAGAATATCTCTATCTATGTAAATAATGTCTAGCTGTTTATACTGTCTGTGTTTGCAGAAATGAAAATGATAGGGAGGAGGGCATGTCTAGCTTGGTAACGCCTTGATGTTGCCAACATAATAGAAATAAACCTTAGGGCCATGGGAAACTTAATAGGATTAACTTATTAGATAGATACAATTTTATAGCACACCATAAAAACAGTAATATGCATTAGAATACCGTAAATCTATGTTATACTACTAGTTATACGAACTTCGTACCTCCTTGAAATGCATGAAATATATGACGCGGGTTGCAAATGTATCGTCAATCGGCCATCATTAGCTACATCTATGTATGAGAAAATGAATTTCCATCATATTTTTGTTTTGAGTAAATTTTTACAATATTTTAATAGTTATTCTGCTATTCGGGGCGGAAACAAATTCAACAAATCAAAGATCATCAAAATCGGTCCAGCCTTTTTTGGGTGTGTGTAATAACCCGACTTTGTTTTATATATATATATAGATTTCAATCTAATAACGATTCGCTAAATCGGAGGACAACCTCCGTGGTGCAGTGGGCGAATAGCCGGCTGAGACGCAGGAGGTAGCGGGTTATTCCCGCTGCGGAACAAATGTTTGCATGATTTACAGATATTTGTTCCGGGTCTGGTGGGTTTTCTATGTATTATAAGTATGTATTTACAAAAAAAATGTATATAAGTCTTCTATCAGTTATCTGGTTTCTATAGTACAAGCTCTGCTTAGTTTTGGGCTAGAAAGCTCTGTGTGAAATGTCCAAAAAAATAATGTTCTCCACTAGACCTTGAGACGGTTTTAGGTATTGGTTCTAAGAAAACTATCAAATCAAACAATATAATTTGCAAAACGACATAACTTAAGTTATAATGGTGCTTTTTTATAAATTATAGGCTCGCGTTTGACCACGATCTCGCCTGATGGTAAGCGAAACTTATACATAAAGCTAAACTTATTGAATAAGTTATTGAAAAAGTTTATGGGGATCAGAGTACGAATCATAGACTAATAGTTCTAAGTTTGCTGGGAACCAACATTTATATCTTTAATAATACTAGTATTTAAAGGTCATATTAATAAACCGTGAAGGTACACTGAAAGAAATAATAAGTTATTCTAACCTTTTTTCAACCTATATTTAAGGTTGATTTTTGCACCTACCGACATGATTTGTTGAATTAACAAAATAAAAATAGTTGAACTACATATAAAGATAAATTTGACCTGATTATATATATTTAACTTAGTTATTTTGTTGTCTCAACTTCGTTAACATGTTGACTTTTACTAAATTATCAGTTAGACTTACTGAGATTCGAATATACAAAAATGTTGTGTTGTAATAACCTCTTTTAGTGGTTCGTTTAACATATTAATTCTTAACAATTTAATTTTTGTAGAAATAAATTTAATATAATAGTTGAATAAACATAATATTAAGTTAACGCAACTTAAATGGAATCAACATTATGAAATTCAACTTATTCGTTTTTTCAGTGTATATGTAAAACTAACTTAAGTAAACCAGTAGACCGATTTTTGAAACATCAACTCTGTTACTAATAAACTTGCTGTATCTATGGAATACTTCTATGTTTTGTCAAAACATTCACAAGCAGTTTTAATTTCGATCGTAAAACTTAACTGTTGCAAGCATAATGCGATATATACCCGTGATCATGGCGCATGCAAATGCGTCGAAATATCGGGATACTCAAAAACTCAAATTATTAATTTATTTACTTTGTTTGACCACAATCTCACCTAATGGTAAGTGATGATGTGGTCTAAGATGAAGCACGAAGATCTAGAAAAAACCTATTTACTCTTACCTTAAAGAGGCCCGGATTGTATTCTTTAGGAAAAACAGACGACGGCAAAGTGTTCCATACCTTAGCTGTACGCATCAAGAACGTAGAACCAAAACGGTGTGTGCGAATGGGTGGTATATTGACTAGGTACGGATGGTACTGAGCCGTGCGCCTGCTTGCCCTTTGATGGAAGGGAGATGGCGGGATCAGATCGTATAGTTCAAATCATGGTAAATATCCGTTTTTAGTACAAATAACATAATGCGAGTTTCTGAGTATGGTAAGATATGATGTACCTACCTTTATTTTTCCACAATATTGGTTCTAATGTGTATAACTTAAAACTTGGAGCTGGCTCCAGGAAGTAGTAACATTAACCAAACTAAGTTTATACGAACAAGTTGCCGTCAGCACATAAAAGTTCAAAATGAACGGGCTCCTGGTTTTTCTGCAAAGCAATACTTTGGCTGGCGGTATGAGAAAACTTTGCTGTTAAAACATTTTTCGTTTGACAATGATATAGTAATTTTTTTTTTACCTATACTTTTCCACTGCTGGGCAAAGGTCCCCCCATGTCCCTCCACATCTCACGATCACTCGCCACGTCCCACCAGCCATCTTGGAATATATCGAGGTCGTCACGCCAACGCTTCCTCGGCCTGCCACGGCTTCGACACCCATCTGCAGGCACCCATTGTGTAACCACTGTTGCCCATTTGTCTGTGACCATACGACTGACGTGACCCGCCCAGTCCCACTTCAGCCTGGCAGTGTTGTCGCCAACATCTGCGATGCCGGTCTTCGCGCGCAGTGTGGTATTGCGGATCCTGTCGATTCTCTTTACCCCTAACACGCTGCGTTCGATGGCTCTTTGGCAAACCTTGAGTTTGGACTTTTGAGATTCCGTCAATGACCAAGTTTGGGCACCATAAGTAAGGACGGGCAGAATACACATGTCGATGAGTTTACGCTTAAGTGACAATGGAAGGTCGCTCTTCATTAGCGTCTTTATGGACCAGAAGCTCCTTCAGGCTTCTATATATAGTAAATATATATAAAAATTAATAACGCAAAAAATATAATAGATATGAATATAAAAATATTGCTAATTATTAATTTTAATAATGATCGAAAAAAACCCGACTGTTTTATTAACTATAAACGAAGCAATTTGAGTTTCGTTTTAAATTCTTATCCGTCACACATTTTATTAAGATTTTGCGGTGTAATTTGTATGATACCTCTTCATGAAACTTATTTTTTTTATATTTTTTTTATTTTATTTGTGGGGAAACAGGCTTACGGCCCACTTGATGGTAAGCGGTTACCGTCGCCTATTGACACCGGCAACACCCGGGGTATTGTCGATGCGTTCCCTGCAGAAACCTTTTAACATTTCTCTTGAAGCGTGCCATGTCGTAGCCTAACGGGAAAATCTCAGATGGCAGCTCATTCCACATCTTGCAAGTATGGGGTAGAAAAGATCGCGTGAAGCGTGTGGTGCGCGATACCCAACTGTCGATGATATGTGAATGAGCTTTATTACGCTGTCAAGAAGTGCGGTGGTAAAATCTCGACGACGGGATCAGATCGAATAGCTCCTCAGAACCTTCCCAATTATACAGGCGGTAGAAAACACTGATTTCTTATATTTCCTATAGGGTCGAAGCCTGAGTTATTTTTTTTTACTCTTTTTTGGGAGATGGATTAAGGAAAAATAGAGCATTGTCTAAGATAACAATTGTATTTTCACCACTAAGATTAGAAGATCTTGAAGTGTTGATCTCGAACTCAGCAGTAAATGAAGGGATCGCGTTCGGTTCGATTCAACTCAAATGAAATGATAACATTTGCGTTCTATCGGATAGTTTGATCTGTTTGATAACTAGCGGAAGTTCTTAGATTTACTTTTATTAGGTTTTGTTATAGAAATGAATATTGCAGTAAATCTTAATATATAAAACAAAGTCCGGTAGTTACACCATTTATAACTCAAGAATGGCTCGACCGATTTCTATTTTCACAACCACAATTTGCTATTTTCACCCGACTGCGCAGAATGAGGGTAATGTTTTTATTGACAAACCACGTGAGCGAAACCGAGGGCGGGGTCAGCTAGTTAATAATAAATTAATAGTCAATCATGGTAGTATGATTCAAAAGTAATTAACTATTCCATTATAATACATAAACATTCATTTACTTACTCACATACTAGCGCATACTGAGTACAATTAAGTACACGCAATGCAATTATATTTGGAAACACATATGAATTTGTATCATTTTCGTGCCTAGACGTACATATTATTAGGGTCTAATAACCGTACCCTGTTTTATAAGATTTAGAGTCATAGTACCTTCTTCAGAGATATTCTGTTCGTTTTATTAAAATATAAAAAAGTATACGAGATAACTTCTTATCCAACGTTCTATTTTTGGCTTAGATTTCAACAAAAAATGAAAAGGGCTTATTCATAAACGCTTCAATGACCACCTTTTCATCAGAGTACCTCAGGTACATTCTGTTTAGATCGTTTAATGACTTTGACGTGAAAAGATACTTACTCCAATCCGGCCTTGCTGAATACTGAAATATATTGAAAGAAAGAAAACAAAAACCACACAGTAAAAAAAAAATAGAAAAAGAAAAATGGAAAATATTGCTGATTAAATGACTAGTAAAACGACAGAGAACCATTGTTCTATTTCTGGCAACTCTAATGGAATTAAAAGTTTAAGTTCCTACAGTGCTAATAGTAATGGTAAAGTGGTGTGTTGCGCGTAATTTTGTACGATTTATTTAAATATTATAGAAGTATTCGCAATCACTAATATATAATTTCAGTAAACCCATAATCTAGCAAACACTTCACAGTAGACCGACTGAATTTAAATATTAGGGTACATACCACAGGCAAAAGGATTAGAGTAAACCTGAACCTTATGTAGGTCAAACTGTCAGTCATAACAGATTTATGTCGCAGTCACACCGCAGCTGACGGGGTCGCTCCTCGTAAATTTGTTTACAATGTCGCCGACACCCGGGCCAGAGTGACTGTGTAATTGATGCCTGTTTTACATACTTTACCTATATAGGGTTGGGTAGTTGAGGCGAATAAGCTTTTAATTTGTATTCCCGGGTGCTGAATACTAGGGAGAGAAGATTATGTCGTATAAGATTAAGAAGGTCCTTGATACTTTTGACAAGCGACAAACACTATGATCTTGACTTTCAGTATGAATATAAATAGAAAAAGACAAGGGTCTCACTGATTTCTTTCTCGCTCGAAAAGAATAGGAAAGAGTTCAAGCTCCTTATATCACCTTAAAAGTTAACTTAGGCCATTAATGTAAACAAAAAACAAAAATGGCCCGATTATTGATCCTTGTGGTACACCCTTACAAAAAATGGTGAAATGAAAATAAAATTAACTTATACTATCTTGGTTTAAAGTTTACTCTACCTCTACCATATGTGCATAAAGCTCGTGCTTTATTATTAAACCATCGGTTTATGTTCATAACATTTTTATAACTTAACTGGGTCATTCAAAACGTTCATCATAAAATAGTTCTAAACGACTTTGAACGGATATGGATATGGTTGAAGTTTCAACTTACAGATAAAAAGTATAGTCAGGTAAAAACATAAAGAATTATAATTTCTGAGTCTGTGTATGTTTAAAGTGAATGTGTCTCTTCGACAACACCATCACTACCCATCATGTAAGGTAGGTGGTCAAAAGATTACAATAAAATAAAAATAAAATGTATTAGGCGCATGTCGGACCACACAGTCAGACGAACGGACAAAGCAAAGCTCTAAGGGTTCCTAAGTTGAATTACGGAACCTTAAAAAAGATCATAATATTGCAGTCTTGACGGGTGATGATACTGCTAAACTGTTGCAGACCATTTTGAATACTATTTATCATTATATGTAGAACATAAGAGTTTAATTGTAACACATAACACTTGATTTACGTAGCGTTTGATCTTTCGTTTGTCGTCATACTGATATATTCCTGTGATCCCGCCCATGTCCAGTATGCGAGGCATACTGAAAGTTTCCGAAACTGGCCAAATGCAATAAAAAAATCATTTACGGGATTTGAAAATAGAACTCTCTGGGATCATTTTACTTTTCAATTTGCGAGACTGTCATTTGTTTTTTAATTGTGGCGTCCTTTAGAAAATTGTATGTCGCTATTACTATGAATTTAACTCGTAAAAATTTCACGTCAAGAAGAGAGTTGCCAGGGACTTCAATTGGTATTTGGTGATAAAGTCAAAGTCAAATATTTTATTCATTAAAATCACAAGGATCACTTTGAAACGTCAATTTTACTGCCTGTTCCTTCGCGACCAAGCCAGGAAAGAAAGGCAAGAAAACAAGGCTGGTTGTTTTTTTTAATGATCCTTTTACAATACATAATACAGAAAAGAAATTACGTCTAAATTGTAACATTTTGAACGAGTTGGAGCAGTTTCAATCCCAAGCTTCTCTATCCTGTGAAGCCTGATGAAGCCTTATGTCGCAGCTCTGCGTATTCGTGGTTCGAAGAATTTAGACGTGGACATGATAATCTCCATGAGGATGTACGTGTAGGTCGGCTGGCGACTGCCGTCACAGAATCCAATATTGATACCGTACGACAATAGATTGAAACTAGCGTGAATGTGTGCGTTCGCACGCCATTAGATTAAATATTGTTATAAATGCCTACTATTAAGAATAACATACTATTGACCAGAACCCGCGTTATCGAGAACCTGGTGTCTGGACAAACCTAGTATAGGTTTTAAGACATCATCGAATCAATGTGTATGTAACCAGCTTTTTGTATCTGTTAATAAATAAATAATTTTTTTTCAATAACCTATACTGTCCCACTGCTAGGCAAAGGTCTCCCCCATTTCCGTCCATTCCTTGCGTTCTTCAGAAATCTCCTGCCAGTCAGAGTGGAACCCATCCAGATCGTCGCGCCAACGTTTTCGCGGTCTGCCTCGTTGCCGTCGTCCTGTAGGTTGCCAGTCGGTGGAGATCTTAGTCCACCTTCAAATAAATAATAAAAAAATACATTTTTTTATAAGTTGCTGTTTAGGTATTTATCACTTTACTGAAAAGTGTCTTTTGTTTTCAAAAATAAACGGATTTAGCGCCTTGCAGAGGCTCCGCTTATTAAAATAGCAAAAGAAACTTAAATTTTTTTCGTTAGTTTGTCTCAGTACTGGGAGTTTATTTAGTAATTTTCTGGTTTGTGAACACGTATTTGTATCAACGTATCCTGCATCCCATTGGATCTTAAGTAAATCGATTTCTAACCACACACAAGGTACACAACTAAATATGCAGTTAAAATTAATAGACTAACAGTGTTTGCAAGATAACCGGGTAAATGTTGTCTCAGGAGAAGGAGGATTGATGAGGGTAGCATTGACAGATCGACTTCTCCTTAGCACACAGTCTACCTTTAGATTATATTAAATTTAGTCTGTGTGTACCTGCCTAAGCTATCTGAAGATATTGGCGGCGATTCTGTTGTTTACGCTGACTAACTAAAATTGTGTAAAATATGAACGGTCTTATTTTGTTTGTGCTAAAGATCAAATTAGAATGACATTTAAGGTGACATTTCTAAATTTAAGTATTTTTCACTAAGATGGCGTGTTTTTGGTCTAGTTTTAGTCAGCAGTCAAATTGATGCTGATTAAAACTAGCCCGCAAACACACCATCTTAGTAAAAATGACTAGAAATGTCACTTTAAATGTCATCCAACAACGATCAATAAAATACTAGATATACGATCGGCCCGTCAAGGATGTCCACGCTGGAGAGTGCTTAAACGCCGCTTAAGCACTCTCGGCTCTTAGTCGCGCGCTTGCCGTCGAAGTGACAACATGCCCAAGTGCTCCGTCAAAAGTTGCAAAAACAACACTTTAACTACATTAAAAAAAGATGGAATTTCGTATTTCCGGTGAGTATTACCTTAAAGTTTGATAATTTGATGAATTTGATTTTGAATTAGTCTATAATATGCTTTAAAACAATATTTTACGGAAATATTTGTAACTACAGACACACGACTACGCTACGCTACTGTCCCTTTCCCTCGCGTTGCATCGTTCATTTATCTGTACGTGACCGAAGACCAATGAACCGGACTACATTAAATTTCGAATGAATGGAGTCGCATACTAAAAACATTTTAACAAGTTTAAAAAACAATTTTATTAGTAAGCATTATATACTAATCAGATGCGGCCAATTCTAAAACTACCTTCATGAAACAAACAACTCTCGTGTTTTATTTTTATCAAATTCATTAAAAAAACACGCGGTAGCCTACCCTACCGTTAAATTGTGGGCAACGAGATAACTTTTCGGTACTAAAAATACAGGCATTTTTACCACCAGCGCCACCAAGCCCCTTTATCTGAAGTACAATAGCCTAATGTCAACTGCTCGTTATCTGTTACAAAATACACAATTAACAGCAAAAGAGAAATTGAAACTCTTAGCTAGGCTTACAGCACTCTATATCTTTGTCCTACTTCTTGCAATATTTACTTTTTGCTGATTTCTGCCTATACTGTTAAAGTTCTAGTACTAAACATGGTTCTGCAATATTGTATACAATACAAAATTCGATTTTATCCAAAACTATAGGTTGCCCGGGAACTTCGTACGCGAGGATGAAAATGTTATGACCCTCCTTTTTGCATCATTGACCTCGGTCTCATACATTGAAGGGAGATTTACGATTTTATTATTGTAGAGAAGAGAATTCATCTAGGACCCGAGTAGTCGGCAAGACAAATTAATCGAGCCCAAAAACTCGATGAGGTGGCATCGTTTAATCACAGTTCCCATAGCCATCTTCTGGATCCATCATCAGACCCTGGATATCATCTAGGTAAAGAATACTCTTTAACACTAATCGAACGAGCCCACACTCGATGTAACTATGTCATTTTATTACAGAGTTCCCATAGCCTGGCTCCGTCATTAAACCCTGACCTGGATATCATTTAGGATCCGAATACTAGTTAAGACAGATCAAATGAACCTAAAGTCGATGTTGTTGTGTAGTTTAGTTTAAGCATCTGATGATGCACCATCTTACTGCATCATGAGATCAGCTTCCTAATATCGCAATATTTTATTACCTATAAACGATAGACAAGACAACGAGGCACATTAAACTGAATAGGAGCCTGTAAAAATGAAAGATTTTATCAAACTATCCGATTATTAAAAAATCCGACTTTTGAATTTGGTTAACAAATGATTTATCCCTACGTAATAGATTCGAAATTTCATTTCTCAACAAAAAAATTTTGTGTACGTTTCTACTCCTCCACACTTCTGTTCCGAACGGAGTAATTTTACGATCTTCGAACAGCACATTTTGAATCCGACCTTATTGCCATACCGTTAAAGTCAACAGTTTTTTAAAGGACAAAAGAAGGCAATACATTTTTACGACTTAACAGCTGCTTCATTTCATAACGTCATATCTCCAAAATGCGAATGCTTGAAATGAAACTTTTAATCTGCGGAATAAAGTCGAGTTTAGACTATTTAACTTTTGGTATTAATAATGTTAGGCATTTTCGGCACTCACACAAATGCAAGGTATCGCTCGCCGCTTTTCGGCGGTGAGTTTGTTAGGGACAGTGATTCCTGAGATTATAATTTCTTTGTCATCCAATTACTAATGCTTTTTTCTTAAAAGCTAGTTCTAATCTAGTTCTTATAATAGAAGCCTAATGCTTATTGGAGCTGCTTGCTTATGCACTCTGAAAACAACACCCAATATATCAGCCTTAGGACGTCCATTCATAACTGGTCATAACATATCCCCCATATATTTTCAAAGCGACCGATTTTGTGCAGTCTGCATCCAACGGCTCGCAGCAACCTTCTTAGATCTCTTGATGGCAAGAGTGAATAGATATCTTCTAGCCTACTCTTTCCACCCTTCGATTTACATTTCATGCAACACCATTGATAACATGAATTGACATCAAGCCTATAATTCAGTGAAGGGTATGGCATTTAATATCCTTTGCAGTTAAAGATTTCATTCATGCATAGTTTTTGGAAAAAATGTACATACCTAATACTTTTTTTGACTATTTGTATACTCCTTTGTATTCAAGTATCCTAACTCTCATACCAATTTAAAATTTATAGATCATCAAGTATAGAATACGTACCAGAAATCCATCTATGTAAAGGGTTCGAAAAGATGATTTTTATCGGCCATAAAGTCCTGTATTGATCGTCATAAACGAACAAAATTTATGTCCTTCTCAAAATATCTTTAATTTACCACCCGACCGACGTTGCGAGTTCACGGGAAAATGATTACCGGCGAAAATTCCGGAACAAAGTCTCGAAAAGACTGACATTTGAACGTTGACCCGTAGTAAATTGGGTGAAAAAGTGTCGCTATTCTAAACGTCTGTCGTAAACTTACTGGGCCGGATTAGTAGTAATCCTTGACGTACGTCTGCGCTGTTTAGTGCTAGCTCTGTCTACTTAATGTGCTGGGTATAAGCCGCGCTGAAGCTAATCCTCTCTGCCGGTAGTTTTTTCAGTTTTTTAGCCGAAAAGTTTACGAGTTCGTAGAACGTAGAAAGGGACTATTTGATTGGCTATTTGAAGTTGGGGGAAGGCATTTGTCCAACAATGGGGCTCACAGTAACAGTAGTTTCATATTCATTAAATAATTAAAATTATGATATGAAATGTAATTACCGTATAATTACGGAATAAAATACTACCTACAAATTCTAAAATACGGTAGCCAACGTTTTTAATCGCTAGTCTACTCTAATAATATCGTATCGAATACAAAGTGAATTAATTCTTCCATTTACTCCTCTCCATCCAAAAGTTGTCTGAAAGAGATCGCTTTCTTTAGCAACAAGACTGTCCATTATACATTTACTTGTTCCTGGTTTTATACTAAATAATTTTCACTTATTCATTCACACTCTGATAGAAAGCTAATAATCCAAACGGTAATTTGGGTAAATTTATTGTAATTATTTTAAACTGTAGATACAAACATGTTCAAACATGTTCTTTAATTATTTATTAGTCTCAACAGATTAGCCCTTTTCGGACACACATTATAAAATATTAGTTATAAAAAACTAAGAAATAGGGATATAGAATCTAAAGAAATAAAAAAATATAATATAATTTACAAGCAAGAACTTAACAATTAACTTAATTATACTTGTCCCATAATAATTAAAATACCTACCATAAACTAAATACCTATCTAATTACGGAGCTACTTAAGGTGAGGTGAGTCTCAGAATAGGCCTACGTCGACCTTATTCCTCAAGACATTCTTTTAAGTTGTAGAACACTTTTTGTACTAATCACTTTTTTGTAAATCAAAGTAATAAAAATTCGGTAGAAACTTTTATAGTAAGTACTTGATTCTAGATTTAATATTTTTTTCTTATAATATATATCATAAACCTAGAACCAAATAAACATGAAATTAATCTGAATCTAGGCAAAAATATACCCAGCAGAATCCTAAATGATCCAACTTTCAGTCTATCGAGAGTTAATCTGGCTTTGCCGGCGTTTTACGAAGCATCGCTTTTTGCTTTTTGGGATGAAATTGGAAGGCTTCAGGAGTAATGAATCTCTATGGATGCTCTGAATAGTATCCTAACGAGCTTCAAAGCCTTTAAATATACAAAAGTGTTTTGAAATGGTTTTGACCAATGTATCTTGAGTCCCTTTTCGATTTCGTATGACTGCGGTATAATAATATATTACTTTACTTTGGAATTGTAATTGTATGTTTCCTGTATTTCAATTAAAGCCCCATTAGTAGAATATGGAACGAGTATGCTTTGAATACTCCTATAATAACTACTCTCGAATACAGAAAACAAAACAAATATTAATTAATTTTAATCAAGGGAAGACTGAATACTTTAATATCATGATTATCATCAAGCAAATCAAATAGTTATATTTAAAAGCACAATACTCAATACTGAATAATTTTTTGTATTCCACAATGTAATAATATGTGGTATTTGACGGGTACATGATCATGATGGACCTGTTGGGCACAACAGTTCAGTTTCAGTATTTTTAAAGGTTTAAACCTACCTAAATACCTTTTAAAAAACTGAAAAGCTACGCGATAAATACCCGTATAATAAATAAATATCGCTGGACATTTCACACAGCGCTATCTAGCCCCAAACTAAGCAGAGCGTGTACTATGGGAACCAGATAACTGATAGAATACTTATATACTTTTTTTTGTAAATACAATCTTATAATATATAGAAAAACACCCAGACACGGAACAAGTATCTGTAGATCATGCAAACATTTGTTCCGCGGCGGGAATCGAACCCGCTACCTCCTGCGTCTCAGCCGGCTACACGCCCACTGCGCCACGGAGGCAGTCAATGAGAAATCAATAAGAATCAATAAGGAAGTAATAATATTTAGTATAATATTCAGTCGAAGATCTCAAGCGGCGCAAATATGGAAGTCTCGACAGAGCTTACGTATTTGAGCCATTTGGGATCGAGACCCTGGGTCCATGGGGTACCGGGGCCCATCGCGTTTTCAAAATTCTTTCTGGGTGTCTAGTCGAAGCGACATATGATCCGAGAGCTGGCGCTTATCTGGTTCAACGCATAAGCATTGCAATGCAGCGGGGCAATGCAGCCAGTGTCTTGGGGACACTTCCTCCTGGTAGCGATCTGGAGCAGTTGAGCTACCTAGATAGATTGTTTGCAATGGTCTTTAGATGATTCAACTGTTTCTTTTGTATTTTAGTCATGTAAATATTTATTGTTATTAAAGACATTTTGTCCCCATTTTTAATATTTAGTAATTATGTGTACTGATCGCGGAAGTTTGAAAAATACCATCATGGTTTTTTTTATAGGAAACCACTTACCACGTCACCACGGGGCAATATTATCTCGATTCATTTCCAGGCCATATAAAAAACATCTTATCAGCCATAGAACATTACTGTTGAACATATACCTCCCCCATTGATTCCCAGAGCGACTGATCTAGTGCGACCTGCACCCATAAGCTCCCAGCAACCTTTATCAGATCGTCTTAAGTGTACATACCGTTTTCAGAATGATCCTGCCAAATATCTCGTTAAGTTTAAAACGTCCGCAAAATCTCTAAAATGCGGTCATAACCTGAAAATATGGTGTGTTTACTGCCCTCTACCCGGAATTAAGACACCCTCCCTGAGCGCTCGCTCGTTAAGTTAGTGCTTAAGCGCGTCCTAGGAACTGCCTCTTAGTGGCTAGAGTGAGACGTTTCGGACTATCTAAGTTTACTTAAACTTAAAATTTAGGAGTTAAGTAGGTAGTTTAGTTTAGAGATGAACCACGCTTTATGAGGCTGTAGAACAACTAGTGCACTAAAAGTGCATCCTACATATCACACGTTTCTAATGTTTTAATGCTTTGTAGTTTCAACTTGCATGTAAGCTCTTGAATCAAAGTCATTGAATGATAATTGTCTTCAGACAAATTTTACGAGTTACTTAAATTAATTATTATATAAATTTTTGTTTCTGTTTTAACTGAAAATTTTATTTTATTTTTTATGTTCATTTCTTTAAATCACCTTTCTTTCTATATTGTGTGTCACTGTTGTAAATGTATTATCTGTGATATTTAGTGAATGAATGATGGTGTATGTGTATGTCTAAATGTGTAAATGTGTAGTAACGAATGCAATTTTTTGGCAACAATAATAATGAGTTATTAGTACTCGTATTTATAGATACTGCAATTTAACAAGATAAAAACAAAATATAAAAAGTAAAAAAAAAATCAAAGAAATTGTTCAATTGTAAAGTAATCTATGGTCACTCCAATTTACTCTTTCACGTCGTAATTTATTATGCCCGTAGATTTATAACCTGAATTAACACATACGCATACATTAACAATTTTATAGACAAACCACGCGTGCGAAGCTGCGGGCGGAAGCTGGTCTTTAATAAAATCAGAACCTTCGCATTAACCTACTTTATTTATAAATTTTAATAGATATGAAATGATTTATTTTGCTGGAAGTATCGTGGTTGTATTATTATATTATTAAAGTTATGATTGATTAGATTCACAAACTTCACCGTTTGTCTCGGCATGCAAACTTACAATCAAATAAATGATGTTAAACATTAATTATTAAAATTTAAATATCATAATTAAGAATTGAAATACATTTATTTTTAAGTTGGTCAACTTATATTAAAGTCGTATCTAAACTTTCTTCCGACAATTCTCTGACTAAGCGCGTCATGCAGTCAACTCCATTTGACCCCAATTGGTCCAGCCAATTTTTTGATTTGTATGAGTCTCGCTCGTTAGCAAATTACGACGGCTTTAATGTATATTTATCATCAGCATCTTTCTTTGACACTGGATTTTTTTTGGTTCAACCAGTAATGAATTTAAGAACTAAAAAAAACGATTGTAATTATATCGAATAATTTTTGAAATAAAAATCTCATCAAGCTCTTAATTTGTTTATCGCTATAGTTGGAAGGAAATATTACAGTTGTATCACATCTTGTACATTCTTTTTTTTATAATTTATAGGCTAGCGTTTGACCACTATCTCGCCTGATGGTAAGCGATGATGCAGTCTACGATGGTACACGCTTGCCTAGAACAAACCTATTGTTACGCCGAGGCTGTTAAACAATGAGTATTAATCGAACCTTCTCGAACGCTTTTGTCTTGCTGTGTTATTGTTGCTATTGTTTGTGGTTTCGCAGAATGGGGAGTGGCCATTGTGTCGAGGGACCGACCCTTTCCTGGAAGGATCGACATCGTTCTCGAACAATCGAAATGTGTGCGATATAAATAGGCCGGACAGTCAGTCTCAGTGAGTCAGTCTCAGTGAGTTAGTCTCAGCGAGGCCCTGGAGGACTGACGTGGGAAGGGTCTCGCGTGAACAGTAGTTGCTCGCGAGTGAGTCTGGATTTAGCTATACGTGCGAACATTTCGGTGACTTTAAGTGGTGCAACAGTTGTGTGAATTATTGTGTTGTGATACGTGTGACCAAGTTCGTGTATTCATCGTTCTAGTGTTGAATAAAAGTGTTATTTTGGTTGGACCGATTCCCATTATTTTATCCCGAACCCTCAGCTCGTAACACTATTCACTCGTGACTTGAAGATCCCTAGGTTGTAGTTATCAGGAAACACAGACTCAGGCAAGGCGTTCCACTCCTTCACACGTTCCACATTCTCGATAACTAAGTGTTTCTTTTGACACCCCGGTCGTTTGGGTACGACGAGGTAATAAAGAGTATCTACAACCTGTTTTGTTATGCACGACATTAATTTAAATCACACATCCGGAATCGCATTAACTGATTTAAGAGGTGGGTTTAATACCGGTAGCTTGAATATTTATCCAGTAATCCTTTCCAATAAATACGTAAATCGGCGGCGTCTTATCGATGATGCCGATTAGTTTAGATTAGTTTAACAGGTACCTACTTACATGATGAATGAATATGATTTGCTTACCTATTTTATACAGGCTGTTTCATTGATATATTAGGACTTGATATTATTATTAATTTATTAATCGAGATAAAATACATCCGTAAATTACATAATCCTTAAAAAACTAACATAAAATCTTAAAATTTAGCATTATTTAAATATGCATATTAAGTTTTGAAATTAGATTAAATTGAATTAAATTACAATAGGTGACATAATGAAAATGAAAATTATGAAATAAAATGTAAGTTAAATGGAGCCCATCATAATTTCCATCCATTTGGCTTGGATTGGGCAGTCCAGTCGTGGTACAATTATCTGGAGGATGCTGTTGCCACTGCTTCGCACGCGCTGCAGTAGAGAAGCGACTTTCTTGCGCTTGACTGCATGAAAGTTGTTTGAAAATTCAAAATTTTCTATGGTAATGAATTTGAAAAAATCTATTTTACAACAATACTAGCCCTACCCGTGTTTTCATTTAATTTTCATTACAAAACACGTTGTCTATAAATAGGTGATAAGAACACGTTTTACCCCTTTTTAAGCTTATTGCGTGAGAATGCGTGTGAGATTTGGCATAGCTAAAGTTTATATCGACGACCTCCGTGGCGCAGTGGGCGAATAGCCGACTGAGACGCAGGAGATTCCCGCCCCGGAACAAATGTTTGCATGATCTACAGATATTTGTTCCGGGTCTGGTTGTTTTTCTATATATTATAAGTATGTATTTACAAAAAACAGAAGAAGTATTTAAGTATTCTATCAGTTATCTGGTTCCCATAGTACAAGCTTTGCTTAGTTTGGGACTAGGTAGCGCTGTGTGAAATGTCCAGCAATATTTATTTTTATTTTATTTTTATTTTTATATTAAAGCAGCAAATTTTTACGCAGGTTCGATCCAGGATTATAATGGTTAAGTATATATAATATGTAAAGAAGGTCCTTTACATATTTCTGGGAACATTTAAAATAAATGTGTTTCGCTTCGAATCACCTGTTTTTTAGTCTTTTCGAACTTACCTAAAATGTACAAAATATCTGACTTTGGTCATTCATCTAACACAACTGAGTAGCAAATTTTTTACTGAAATCAGCAGATCTTTATCCGTAATTCATTGAGCACAAAACTCTAAAAGAGGTAGAGCTAACATTGTTCCCAACATACATATCTCGAAGCGCTTGCAGATATATCTGTATCTATTACTTTTAGCTATCTTAAAACATTTAGCCCGGCTAGCATAACGATCTTAGGGATCGTTAGGCACGTAATTAGTGACTAAACATGTTTAAATTTAACTTATTTGTACATTTAGGCAATAAATACGATAAGACATCGTTACGCAAGGCGCCTTAAAGTCTAAACAGCATCGTAAATAAATGCGATAGATTTTACAATCATCTTCAAAGTCGACGTCAACAGTTTACGACATGTCTTCTTAAGTGAAGCTATTTACTCGATATTTTAACTTTATCGTCTGAACGCTTTGGCTTTAAGTCTTAATACAATGTGATAAATAAAACTTTTTAAGGTAAGTCCCCACGTGCGTACATGCTCCACATTTTTGTGTCCAATCGAGCAAGATCGAACGTATAGACCGATAAACTTAAGACTTCATGTTCGAAGTAGAAGTAAAATGCTTACAAAACGTCGAGCACGATTATACTTGCTCATCGAGCATGCTTGTACGTGTAGAGAGACCATTATAGCTAAGATATTTACATCTCGTTCGAGTCCAGAGTGAACATTTTATGTGTAAGCGTTAACTTGCTCTATCTTCGACCACTTACCAAAATATTGTTACGAGCTGAGGGTTCGGGATAAAATAATGAAAATCAGTCTAACCAAAATAACACTTTTATTCAACACTAAAGCGATAATACACGAACTTAGTCACAAATAATCACAACACATTGATTAACACCACTGTTGCACAATAAACCACTAAAAGTCACCGAAATGTTCGCACGTATAGCCCAATCCAGACTAACTCCTCCGGCCGTCTCTTCGGCCTATTTATACCGCGCACAGTTCACAACACTCGAACGTTCTCGATCGTTCCAGGAAAGGCAGGTATTTCGACAGAACAACCATTCCTTATTCTGTGCTACTGCAGGTAAAAACGTAGCATGTAGGTATATTCCATACCAAGTATTACCTATTCTGCGACACAGCAGGCAAGCCGAGAGCCATCGAGAAATTCCGACCACCTATCACTCATTCTGTGACAGCCTCGGCGTAAAAATATGATGCTTTTAGGCAGTTACGCTATATAATGAACTCACATATATTTCTGACCATACATAAGGGTTCTTGTAGTGGGTGTGGAGCTACGAATACCATGGTATCACAGCAACCAGACTCGAAACAAATATTTGTCGAATATGCAAACATTTGTCTTGCAGCGGTAACTGCAACTTTTTACTTTTTTTTATCATAATCGCTTCTAAGCGATAAGACTGCGAATTGTACGTTTTGCTGTGTATTTTATATTTATGTTTGTTTCTTTTGATGTGACAGAAGACTTCCTTAAACCACAATAATTAAAACATTACTTGAAGTTCGGGAAACAGATATTTCTAGTCCGAACTTCAACGAACCCCAAAAATTAAAGAGTACAACAATTCTAATAATAATTTATTATGTAATATGTATAACTAGTTATATTTCATACCCTTAAACATTCCGCCAAGTTTTCCGTCAAGTCTAATAAAACAAACAAATAAAGTCGTAAACAGGACCGCCATTAATCAATTAAAATAACTTCCGCTCCTTAAATAACATTTTAGTTGAAACGCACATTTTATTGCCATTAACATGGCGTCGTAAACTTGTGCTATCTGCAAGTTTTTCCAACAAGCACTTTGTGAGTTCTAGCTTTCCTCTTTTTGAGGTGGGGCGTGTGTTAGAGCGAAGCAGTGAAGCGCGAGCGGATTAAAAAACTTTCACTGAGCGATAAAAATACACTTTTATACCTGAAAAATTACGTATCAATGCTCTGCCAAAGAATACTGTCCTCTGCGATGCGTACTGAATTTTTGTACTACACTGGTTAGTGCATTACTTGGGTGACAATCAAACTGGTGACTTAAATCAAGATACCCATAATATACTCGTAACATGACATGAAGTTCATGAAATGAAAGTAGCATACATGTTTTGTTAATTTCTATTTGTTTTATTTTACAGCATACTTAAAAAATGTTACTGTCATGGCTATAGAAGAGCGGTATCTTTTCATGCAAGCATATTGTGCTATAATGTTTAAAAAGAAATACCCAACCCTATGTAAACTATTTACGAAGTACCGAAATAAACAATTCTACTTATTTAATAATTTATTTATTATTATTTTGGCCTGCTTTCCGCTCCGCTCTTATAGTTTTTCTTTATTCTTTAATGTACTGAAATAGGTAACACGAAAAGGGTATATGTCATTTGCGTACTTAGATAACTTCCGACCGGAAAATCTAACTCCATAGTGTGTAACCAATGGCGCGCGCTTCTATCACACGCCGAAAATACATTTTGATCTGTTTCTAACGCGCTAAAAGAAGTATAATTACATAAATCGCTTTCCGGTGTCAGTCTAACCACGCATGCAATACTCCTAGGATCTTGCAGCAGTAAAAGTTTCCGCGGTCTCCGAATTTAAACTATCTTGCTGAAAGGACTTTATGCTTCAGTCTGAAAACTTTACTCAGATGATAGTGGACTCGGCATCACTCGGAATAAACAGTTTAACTGAGCTTCATTTACACTTTAATATTTTTAGATTAGGTTAGATCATTCTTGCACAAATAATACATAGGTGAACTTAATACTAATTAGCATTTTCTTGCAGCTAACTTTTGTGTAATGTAGGATAATGAGACATTTAACTTAAATATTTGTAGGTACATTGGTAACAGTAAGTTGGTGATTTTACATTTCACTTAGCGCTATATAGCCCCAAACTAAGTAAAGCTTGTACTATGGTAACAAGCTAATTGATAGAATAAAATAATAAATAAAATAATTATTTATGAGCAGAAAGGTTTTAAAGGGTTCTGATGCTTACATAACTAAGTCTTAGCTAATTTTTAATGGAAGGCTTAATATATTTTCATTAATTTAGCTATGCTGTGAGTATGGTGTTGGTGTAGTGCAGCGGTACACTTTGCTCAACACCTGTGTGCAGTGAATGTTTTGACTCCTCGCTCTAACTAAGTGAGAACTTGTGTTTAGACGCGAGGGACCTTTGCTTCAACTTACTACAACATGATAATGAGTTTAGTTTAAGACACTGATAATAAATATAATAACAAGATGTTGTAGTTATAGCTAAAAATAATAATAATAATAATAATATAAGTTACATTAGGTTCTAGTTAATCATAAGCATGTGTAATTTGTGGGTAGTTGTGCTAGGTGGCGTGTTTGTGCGTACAGTGTGTAGTGGGTGGGTTTGTATGTGCATGTGGTGTTGTGTCGGGTGTGCATGTATTGTGTATGTGTGTGTGAAGTGTCAACAATAGCCCCAATAACTATATTGGGGCTATTGTTGTAAGGAGTGTCTCAGGATGAGATACTTAATAGATCTTTCGTTTGTAATTTAAGTATTGGGCTCATAAGCACCATCATCCGCAGCTTGATTAGATTTGATAATTCTTTATTGCACACCTAATAATAATACAAATACAAAGAACACCGTAAGACTATGTGATACAATTGGCGGTTTTATTGCTGAATAGCGATCCCTACCAGACAACCTTTGGATGGAATGGACTGTGTGGACATTACCTGGGGTGTAATGGTGTACCTAACATACTACTTAAACTTAAGAGTTAAAAAATAAAAAAAAACATAAATGAATGAACCTAAATAATAACTACTTATATAAGAAACATATTAATTAATAATAAATACATAGATATTTATTTACCCACTAACAATCTAACAAAGCTAACAAATTGCTTTGGAGAATATCTTTTTATCAACTATGTAGTTAAGCGAAACTTACTTACATAACTTACATACAAACTATCTATTAAACTGTGTTCTAACTCTGTTCAGGGCCGTCACGCAAACCGTAAAGGCTGATCCCCACTAGATGCACGGAGCGTAATAATATTGGAAAATATCGCTTAAATAAAAGAAATTGAAACGAGGGGTCAAACTACCCATTCTACTGAACAAAATTTTAGTTTGGATTAGCTCTTTAGTAAAAAATGGTCAAAAAATATCAGCAGTTCAACATAGCAATGGTATTTTATTTTTATAGTGTTATCCGACACTCACGGAACATTCTAAGATTTCTAAGATCTGATATTATCTTAATTCACTGGCCTATGTCCTTGCACGGTTTTTAGGGTATAATATTAAGGTTATATGTACTTACATTGTAGTAAATAAAACAAAAATATACCGATGTAGGCTTAAATTAATCTTTATATAAAAGGCAAAAGTGATTGACTGATGTATCACTGATGTATCAACGCACAGGCCAAACCCTTAAGGCTAGAAAATTGAAATTTCGCTCACTAATTCCTCATGTTCAAAATTAATTCAACCCCCAAGGGGGTGAAATAGGGGATAAAAGTGTGTATGAAACTTTTTATTCCTTGGACATATTTGCATGAAATTTCGTATGAATTGAGTACGGCAAAAATAATGAGTTATGTATTTCAACGTTTTCTACTATTCAACCCCTAAGAGGGTAAAATAGGAGATGAAAGTTTTAAATAAACGCACAGGCCAAACCTTTAAAACTAGAAATTTAAAATTTCGCACACGTGTTCCTCTTATGACGCAGGCATCCACTAAGGAAGGATTTTTCAAAATTTATAGGGGTAAGTTTATATGGAACTTTATATTCCGTTAAAAGGCTTACTTTAAATATTTTATAAGTATTCTTATTTTAGTATTTTTTGTTTAAATTAAACCTCTAGCGTTGTAAGTATTTTAAAGTGGGTCTTGTGCAAGTATGTTTATGCACAATGCACTCAAACTATTTTGCTGGATGAAGAGGCAGGAACTTCAAGTCGTCAGTTAGTACCTGTTTCTTCTGAGAAAAACTCGTGTCACGGGGTTTGTGGTGTTGTTTCTCCAAACCGGGTCGACCGATTTTGATGATTTTTTTTGTATATTTGGTAGGTATGAGAATAGGCCGTAAAGTATTTTTCACCCTCCTACGACCCCCTATTTTTATCGTAATTTTAGTATTTTTGGTTGAACAATATCCATATAATTTAACCATCGTTCATTGACGTGAAATCATTTACATGAAGTGTCGCATCACTTTGACAAGAGTGTTTTATAGTTTGTGTCCCGAAGTTTTCACGGGGATGGGAAATTTCACGCGTGCGAAGCCACGCTAGTTGCTGGTTAGCTATGTAGTTATGAATAAAATGAAATACAAAAAGAACACTCTTTATAAATAAAAACCACATAAAAAGAAATAAACATATTAAACAATAAAATAAATAATTATATGGCGAAGTACAATTGGCGGTCTTATCGCTATGAGCGAATGTTTAATACCTACTCGGCTGAAATATATGGAACGTGATTGTTGCCTTTACTATAGAAGTTAGTTATATTGAAGGGGACGGCACCCTACAAAGTTTTCACGAGTACTTATTATTTTTAAACCGATATGAGTCGCATTTTTGCGAGCCTGTATTTACTACGAAACTGCAAGCACTAGCTCTATTGTACAGACAGCGGCGCTAATTGCAATCCCCTCGAATTTCAAAAAAAAAATTCAAAAATATTTTTTTTCCACCTTTCGTCTTTTGCCAAGGCTTCATTTAATCTAAGTTTTGATAAACCAAACATTTTGAAATGATCCCTCTACACGTTTTTATTTTAATCTTGAGACAGACGGAGCGCTACTAATTACCGCTGCTGCCTGCACCAGTTCAATTTGTACGTCCAGTGCGTTTCGTCGCGTATAGTAGACGCGAGCCTTAAGCTTAGTTCGTACTTTGGTTTGTTTCGGGTTGAGACGGGTAAATTATTTTGTTTATTAGGGAAGTACAACACGACTGTATTGTACTGTACGATATTTAGAACTTGGATGAGCTTAGAGTCATTTGTGAAGACATTTTCGTGTACTTTGCACGAAGGTCACGGACAAAATAGTACCTATTTAAGTTAATTGCGGTAGAATGTATTCATACTCATTTATTCAAACCATAAGGACATAATAGAACACCTGGTTTAGTCAATAATATTTAAATAATTACGTAGGCCTTATCTGCCTAAGTAGCATGCACCATAATTTTAGAGGTACAAAATAACTGGTGGTAGAGCTTTTGTGAACCGGCTCGAGGAAGTGGGCACCACCTTACCTTTATCTGCCGCCAAATAGCAGTACTTGTTGCTGTGTTCCGGTTAGATGGTAATGGTATGTTCCTGTAATTACTGGCACATTGGCATAACAGCTAAGTCCTATTGTATGGCAACGTATCCACATAGAGATCAAGACAACACAATACCTGGTATGTTCCTGTAATTACTGGCACATTGGCATAACAGCTAAGTCCTATTGTATGGCAACGTATCCACATAGAGATCAAGACAACACAATAGCTGGTTTTGAATTCTATGTGGATATCCATGGGCTGCAGTAGCCACTTAACATCTGGTGGACTGCATGCTCGTTTGTCATATAAGTTGTATAAAAAAATAAAAATAAAAAAAAGGTGCTAAAAACAAACAACATCTAAACACTGATTGATAAGTAGGCACTTAAGATTATAGCTGCTGTAGATGCATTGTCAAAGAATTGATTATACACGTAATTTAAATTCTAAATTGCTGTTTATGTCAATCGGTAACAATTATAAATATTGAATTGAATTCGTCATCCATTACATATTGATGTTCGGATTCAAGGTACATTTGATAAGAGTCGTTCACCATCTCGACCTATATGGATTTGAAATGGGATTGCATGCGTTCTGAAACGGGGAACTGAGTATAATATTACATCTGTCCGTCAACTCGTCCCAAATTCTAAAACCACCACTCTTCGCTAGCGTGTTAATAATCTAATTTAGACACTTCTTTAATCCGTAAAACTGACTCAAAAACTCATATTGCTCTATAAAGCCTTGTATTCCTTAGGCCTAGGGAACAAAAGTCCCGCGATACGGCACATCGGCAAACATGTTGTGTCGCGATTCTTTGAGTCATAACAAATGAGAGACAAAATATCTCGCGACGTCGCACGACATGTCACACAACACGAGGTATATACCATAGTAGCTAATAGTTAATGAGAAGTCAAAGAAAAAAATCGGGGTCAAATAGACCCATAATTCATTACGCGGTATCAGGGTATCGTTGACCCATCCGATTAAATCTAGACTGATGCCTCAACCCCTTAGGTTAAAACTTGATTTTGTGAGAAGCGGTGCCGTTATAAGACGGACAACTTTGCTTTAATATTGATATTTATTCCGGGTCTGGATGTTTTTCTATAAATTATAAGTACCTATGTATTTACAAAAAAAATTATATAAGTATTCTATCAGGTATCTGGCTCCCATAGTAGGTACACGCTCTGCTTTTTTTGCTTAGATAGTTCTGTGTGAAATGTCCAGCAATATTTGTTTATACTCTCCGATGGACCTTCGCTCCAGTATTCGTAATAACAAGGCGACCAACATTTATTGCACGAAACATAAGAATGTCCCCACGCATCACCCAATACAATGAGAACTGCTTGGGTGGGTTAACTGTTCAGTTGTCTATGGGAACAAATAAAAGTAGTTCTTATTGACATCTTAATTAAAAATCTTAGGAAAAAAGTAAGATCCAATGTAAGGGCATTGGATCTTACTTTTTTCTATCAGTATCTGGCACTCTCCGTTGTTTAACACTCACCCCATTTTTCGAAAAATAAAGTGTTTAATATAGAGTGTAGATTCTTTATCAACGTGTTAGGCTTTAATCGGATGTAGTTATTCAACGTCCACGGTCAGATAAGCTGATCCGCCATTTCTCAGTGCTCTATTTTCGCTTGTGCAAACGGAAGGATGCGATTATTCTATCTATTCGATCAAATGATTTGATTCATTTTGCCTATTATATTTTTGAAGTAAAACTTCTTTACGCACGGTTGATTTGGGGAGTAAGCTGGTGAATGCGTGACGAGAGCGTTACGAAAAGTGTGATTGGGCGAGGCGAACGGAAGTTGAGAGGGAGATATAAGTTAGTGAAGATAGAAAGAGAGAGAGGTGCTAAGAAGTTTTACTTCAGTCGTGTGGTCTAAAGCACGCTCGTTTTTTTATAGTAGGTAGGTATGTATCGTTCTGTCTTGTGGCTGATATAGTGATGTGAGCAATTTAATGTATACATCAAAATATTGCCTTGTTTTTTTACTTTAAAGAAATAACCATTTGAACAATAATTTAACCGTAAATGATATTTAAAAACAATCCAAACAAAAACATGTGATTTATTTGCCGATACAAAGGGTAGAGAGCGACATCCCGCGCAGATAATCCCGTGACAGATGAGAAGCAGCGTCGGGCGACACGATTCTACCAATATTGGCGGAATAGCCAGACCGCTTTTACGGTAAATTATAACGTAACCAGATCTGAGTTAACCAGGTGTTATTGGTACTGTTGTTAATATAGTACTCTCAAAGTATGAACCTGTATTAAAACAAAATAACATTCGTCAGTTAAATACATAGCCCAGTAAGATATCACTACTTAGCGATAATACATTATTTTTAAAGTTATGAATAGAACATTTGAACCTATTCTACAATTTCTCGTATCGTTAAAAAAATGTATATTTTTAAATGATAGTACATTTTTTACGCATTTGTGGGCATCGATCGATAACTTTTAATTAGTTGTTGTAAATTATAAATAACTCTATTGAATAACCATACAAATAACACAAATACTAGCCTAGATTAAGGCAATACAATAGGCGGAATTATCTCTTTCAGGCACCTTTGAATAGAAAGGAATTAGAGAGTTATAATGTAGTAATGTTTTGTGCGTGAGACAAACATACTCACACCATCTTAACACCGATAAAACGATTCGTGATAAATCCCGTATTTAAAATAATTGATCGAGCGAAGCGAGATCTCCAAATCAACTTGCGCAAATGGGCGTTGTATGTATGTTTGTTTATCCGAGGATAACTTTCGAAACATTAATCCGATCATTGCGAAATTTGGTACATAGGTGATGTAGTGATGACACAATTTTGGTGGGACTAAATGAGCTAAAAATGTTGGGGGGTTGTTGAGATATTGGAGTTCAACAGGGGTAAAAAAAAAAATGAAAATGAGATTATTAGGTCAAGTGGGACGTCAAATGCAAGGTCTTCATTAGAACATTTCGACTCCGTTTTTATTTTTAGTAATGCCCTTGTAGTTTTTGAGTTATTAGCCATAATAAAAACTGAACGTTGACAAAATTCACAGAGTACACCACTCACTGTGCTGTGATTGGTATGCGTGTAGCTTTAGTGACACAAATATAGGCAAAAGTCTAAAATCCAATTTCTAACCCTAAAAAATGTAACTAAACAACATGAACTCCCGTTACCTGTAATTTGAATGAAACTGTAGGTCAAGTTAGTTAGTTATGCATTTCGTGGCACTATTTTGATAGTCAAAGATTACAAATATTTTTTTTTGTTTTTATGGGAAACTCGCGAGATCTCAGTTCGGGGCGAACCACTAATGGTTGTGGGTTTGGTAAATAAGGCTACGGCACGCCAGGCACTACAAATACTAATAATTCTCTGCTACAGATGACAGTAGGCATTAGAATCTGCATCTAATTTGAACCCCAGCCAAGCCAATATTCATAAAAGTGGGGGTGTTATGTTTAGTATCTTTCGCTGGTAATATTTAAACTTGCCAAACTATTACGTTATTATTAACAAACAATAACGAGCAACTATTAGTAGGGCAGCCGGGGATGCTAAATCGGTAGTTACTAAAGCGTTATGGGGACCTATTGGATTGTGAAGATACTTAATATAAACTTTTTAAAGTGAAACTTTTATTACATCGTCTCAAACTTTTTCGTCGACCTAAACTTGTGATGTCTCTTTAATTGATCCAGCGAAGCGAATGAATGAATGAAACTGTAGGTCAAGTAACTTGGTTGTCTAGTTGAATTTTCATTAATAGTTGTGCTCCTCCACAAACGTTAAAAAACTGCAGATGACACATACGATTATTTAATCTGAAGTGGCCACTGCCACCTCCCCCTCTCCCTCCCAAATAAAAAAGAAATGCCCAACCCCTGGGCATTTTTTATTTATTTGAAATTACAGGCACATGAGACTCCTTTATGCAATGATGTTAATTTATCTCAATGACTTTGTGTCACAGGGTGATGATGACGCGCGAGTAATTCCTTTGATGTTACTACGTCAATAGACTACGGTAATCGCTTACCCATCATGTGGGCCTTCTAGATCATCATCTTAGTGGAATAAAAAAAAACTCCGAAACTTAAAATATCATCATATACAAAAACTCTAAAGTTTAACATGAAACCAGCTACGTGGAAATAGCCTACTAACCCATATTAAGCACTAACCATTTGCAAAGAACTGCAAAAAATAATATGGACGCAGCTGGCTAATGTTTGCGGTCAGTTTTAGCGATTACGTGGTCGTATTCAGAGTGGGATAAAACGAAAGCTGGTCTGCACAGGCGTAGTGTACACACAAAAATATAAATATTTTTTTCCGAATGATTTGTGTGTACATTACGACCGACGACGACGACCTCGTGGCGCAGTGGGCGAATAGCCGGCTTAGACGCAGGAGGTAGCGGATTCGATTCCCGCTGTGGAACAAATGTTTGCATGATCTAAAGATATTTGGTCCGGGTCTGGATGTTTTTCTATATATTATAAGTATGTATTTACAAAAAAAAAGCATATAAGTATTTTATCAGTTATCTGGTTCCCATAGTACAAGCTCTGCTTAGTTTGGGGCTAGATAGCGTTGTGTGAAATGTCCAGTAATATTTATTTATTTATTGGTTTTGACTTTTTGTTGTCGATTTGAGAAGAGTTCGCAACAAACTACCTATAACTAATTAATTATTTCAAAATGTTAGAGCATATCCTCGTGTGAATTTTACATTTTAATCTACTTGCTTTGATTGAAATTATCCTAAGTGATCATTTTATGACTTTACGTGAAAGCGAGAGATCTAAATTACCTTACTGATCGTCCTATCCGATGATTCAAATATTTCAAAAGTTGCTTAACAAACCACCTTGATTACGTATCTCGTAATTACTGATTAAAACGGGTGTTTATCGCGTTTGTACCATTTTTATTTATTATCCCGACGTTTAGGCTGTGTTGCAACAGGCGCAACAGGCGGACTCTGAAAAATGTCTGAAAAATGCTACGTATCTCGTGACAGATCTGTAATAGGTACGAGTATAACCATTTAGATTCACTCATATCCGTACTGTTGGGAATAACTCCTACGTAAATGCAATACATCCCAATAATTGATCGAGCGAACCGAGATATCCAAATCAACTTGGACAAATCGGCGTTGTATGTATGTATGTATGTATGTATGTTTGTTTGTCCGAGGATAACTTTCAAAGCGTTTATCCGATCATCGTGAAATTTGGTATATAGATAGGGAATGATGGCACAATTTTGGTGTGACTCAATGAGGTAAAAATTTTGGGGGCTATTGAGATATTGGGGTTCAAGAGGGGTAAAAAAATTAAAATGAGACTATTAGGTCAAATGAGACGCCAAATGAAAGGTCTTCATTAGTATATTTTGATCCCGTTTTTACTTTTAGTAAAGTGTTAGTAGTTTTTGAGTTATTAGCTATAATAAAAACTAAACTTTGACAAAATTCACAGGGTACACCAGTGACCCCACAGTGCTGTATTTGCCCATAGTGCGTGTAACTTATGTATTACAAATATACTTAGACAAAAGTCTGAAATCTAGAATAACTGCAACTTGTACCCCAAAAAAGGGTAACCACTTAACATGAACTCCCGTTACCTGTAATTTGAATGAAACTGTAGGTCAAGTCGTTCGTTGGTTATATTTCGTGGCACTATTTTGATAGTTAAAGATTACGAATAATATTTTTTTTTGTTTTTATGGTATACTCGCGATATCTCAGTTCGGGGCGAACCACTAGTAATCTAGTATCGTGTTGTATGTCACTATCAATTTGTATAATTCGTCGACAGAGACACAGCACGAACATTCGCCAAATCCGGATAATGAGTCCGGGGTATAATTCAATCGTGCGGTCATTACTGTCAAACGTCAGAATTACGTGAGTTACAATCGATCCCTTTCTAACGTCACATCTCCTACTACGGACGGGATATAGACAAACATACGGTAGTTATTCACTGTAATGAAGAGATAAAAAAGATAAAATAGCAGCAAAATTGTGGTCACAGCTGCGGTGTTGTGGCCGGACTTTCAATTAGGCGGTAATATTCACAGAGTGCTCACAAAGTGGGCCGCGACACCTATCACCTTACCTGCTTTGTTACCACTTAGCTTTACTTTGCTGGCATTGTGATTTGGAGGGTATGGGTGCTGGTGTAATTATCTAAGGAGCTTGACCTACAAGACAATACTTTGTTATAGGCGATGGATACCACTTAGTATCAGTTGGTCCATTAGCTTGTTCCATACACACGTCGTATAAAAAAGGTCAATCTGGTTGCGCAATTTAAGATCGGTACCAATCCAAGTACGTATTGCCTTTATAATAAAACTTTACGAACACAGTGTTTAGTTGTTTGTTGATCTCAGCGCTGATGGTACTCAAAACTGGCTAACACAAAGCTGGCTTAGTTTAGTTAGGATAAAGTCGGATAAAATGCAACTACAAAATGCAAGGGTAGCTTTTAAGCAGTGTTCTTTTTAACAGCTATGACTCTAGTCTAAAATCGGAGATTGTTCTTAAGTCGACCTGAAGTTGAGACAGGTATTGGTTAAAGCAAAAAACAAAGTAATCTCAACTCAAGTCTGACTCAAGGTTAGAACAATCTCTGAATTACCATTATTAATTTACGACTTTATAAAGTTGTTCTATGCAAGTTAGTTGCTTAAATAGTTATTGTTTCAAAAACACGTTTTGTTAAAAAACCTGCAAATTATTTTAAAAGTTCTCGTAAACCCGCGTTTCTACAAACTGCAATCATAACGCTACGCTTTTCAACGCTAATCAAATATTAACGTTACGCCCGCGCTGCGGGACAAGTTTCATATTCTTGTTTAAAAGAATGTCGAAGACGGAAACTTTGATCAGTGGAAGTAATCTGTGTAGTGCTCTACCAAAGCACGAATAATTTATTGCGGGGATAATTGAAAGGGGAGACTAGATGGATAGATTTTTAAATAAATGTTTTTTGGTGAGCGAGGAGAAATATGATAATTTCAGGGCTTTCAAATCAATCAAAGTAAACAAGTAGATTTTTACTTAAGAAACATAAAAAAGTGCTTATTTCTTATTCGAGTGCTATCTTCGGTTGACCACAATCTCACCTGATAGTAAGCGATGATATAGTCTATTAAGCGCAAAGATCTAGGAGACGCCTTTATCTAGACATAAGTAATAAAGTCTGCAGGAAAAAGAGTTGATGGTAAAGTGTTCTATACATTTTTTTAATACTGCTTTTTGACAATGGAAATAATGAGGGAGGCCTTTGCGTAGAAAATATGGTGAATCTTGGAACATAGAGTGCTGAATATTTTATAATCTATCATCACGATTTTAAATCTTGCCACAAGTGCATACAAGTTCTTAATTGATCGAGCGAAGCGAGATATCCAAATCAACTTGAGTAAATCGGCGTTGTATGTATGCATTGTTTGTTTGTCCGAGGATAACTTTCGAACCGTTTATTCGATCATCATGAAATTTGGTGTATAGGTAGGTAGTGGTGACACAATTTTAGTGTGACTCAATGAGCTAAAAATATTGGGGAGTTTTTGAGATATTGGGATTCAAGAGGGGTAAAAAAATAATGAGACTATTAGGTCAAGTGGGACGTCAAATGAAAGGTCTTCATTAGCACATTCGAACCCCGTTTTTATTTTTAGTTGAATTTTTGTAGTTTTTGAGTTATTAGCCATAATAAAAACTAAACTTTGACAAAATTAACAGGGTACACCAGTGACCCCACAATGCTGAAATTTGGTATTCGTGTAGCTTTAGTGACACAAATATAGGCAAAAGTCTGAAATCCAGAATATCTGCTATTTGTACCCCAAAAAAGTATAACCAAGTAACAAGAACCCCCGTTACATCTAATTTGAATGAAATTGTAGGTCAAGTAGGTTGGTTATGCATTTCGTGGCACCAATTTATTAGTCAAATATTAAAGCCGGCATGCACAAATATCACTAAACGTATTTAGCGACTAAACATGTTTAAAATAGAAGTATTTGTATGATTTGACGACTCTTTAAATCATATTTAGCTACTAAATACATAGGCATCGTTGTGCAAGTCGCCCTAAGAATAATATTTATTTTGGGAGATTCGTGAGATCTCAGTTCGGGGCGAACCACTAGTATAACTAATGCAAGTACTCGTAATACTCAAAGTCAACATGCAAAGCTACGGTGTACCAATATTAACGTTTCGTCCCTCGGGATGAGTTTTAATATTCCTGTTAAAAGAACGCGGAGTTTGAGTATGAAAGTAATCTGTCTTCAGCTGTAAATATTTTAGTGCGGTTTATTACAGGCGCCTGAATAATTTGTTGCTGAGGTCATTACATTGTGGCCGTAGTTTGATACATTCGCTTATGTTTTATGAGTCTTTTGACTGGTTAAAAGTGTGGATTATGGCCATTTTATGTAGGTATATAAATGTTATTTGCATCTCATTTAAAAAAACGATACAAATACTAGCTGACCGGCCCGCGGCTTCGCACGCTTGAAATTTCTTGTTCCCGTGGGGACTCCGGGATAAAAACTATATAAAACACTGTTTGAGAGAAACATTTCATGTAATTATATGGATATTGTTCATACAAAAATACTGAAATCGCGATTTATAAACATTAAATCGGTCTACTCGTTTCGGAGGAGTGCTACCGTAAAAACCGTGACATGAGATTTTTATATATTAGTAGCAGACCTATTATTTCCACCAGTACAGTACATCGACACATCACCTTGCCGTATCAAACGATTCGCTTAAACTTTCTTTGGGTTTTGCTTCCGGCGTCTATCGTTCCCGACCGTTATAAATAAATAAATAAATATAAATATTGCTGAACATTTCACATAGCGCTATCTAGCCCCAAACTAAGCAGAGCTTGTACTATGGGAACCAGATAACTAATAGAATACTTATATACTTTTTTTTTGTAAATACATACTTATAATATATGGAAAAACAACCAGACCCGGAACAAATATCTATAGATCATGCAAACATTTGTTCCGTGGCGGGAATCGAATCCGCTACCTCCTGCGTCTCAGCCGGCTATACGCCCACTGCGCCACGGAGGCAGTCACCATATGATGATGATTATATGCGCGATTAAAAAAATCCCAACGTACATACAAAATAGGTAGCCTAAACGTTTTTTTATTAGGCGTCACCCAAATGTAGGTAACATTATACCAAATGAAAATTGCAGGTTTAAAGCACTGATCGTATTTTAAAATGGCTTTAACTTGGTATTGGTATAGGTACCTACATAGTAATAAGTGCTTAATAATAGTATTGTATTGTAGTGCCCCAGCAGATCATGTTTTGGACCAAAATTTTTTGTACTAAACATCTATTGTAAAACAAACATGAAACAATAAATATAAGATTACTACCTATTAAGTTTCCTAGTTGGACTACGGAATCAGAATCATAAAAAGTAACAAGGCATGACTGTGTAGTTAGTTATGTTAAAGTTAAATAGCAAAATGATGAATTAAATACCATAACCTTTGTTCTAAGCTAAAAGGCTCGCAGCAGTTTGTAAATATGCATCAACTAGACTTCAAAGCCGAAGCCGTAGAATATGCTTGGACTCACGAATTTCCGTATTTGAGTAAACATTTAAACAAACCAGGTGCTTACAAATTGTTGGAAACATTGCATCTATCAAGCAAAGTGTTATAATTTGTAACATGGATGGTAACTAAGTGTTCTCAAACATTTCTCGTACAGAACTCTAAGTGATCATTTCTCACTGTATCCTGCAGTGCTAAAGGTAAAAAGTTCCTGGTCATACTAGACCGAGTGGGGCAGTAAGTGACCTTAACTCATCGAGTACAAGAATAATGGATGAATCTACTAGATGTAGGTGATGGGGACAAGATAATGGAAACACATTTGATGATCGTCTCGAATAATTTACGTTAGATACTACAAAAACAATGGTTAAAAAATAACCATTGAAAGTAGCGGTCATTTCGCAAAAGTTTCTAAACTAGTTATTGGCTTTTAATTGCTCGTCAGGTTAACGGGAATATTTTTCTCGGGGTGATATAAATGCTTTTTTTGTTGATTTACAAAATCTGGCATGTTGTTTTCAGATTACCCAAATCTTAACGATATCTTACATCCTTTTTCTATATGTTTTATGCCGGTACTCAATAAGGTATTCTTTCTTATTGTTCTCGCTCTATACCTGCTTTACACAAGTTCGGGGATTTTTCTCCCCAAGGTTGCCAACTCCCGACTGACATACTTGCATCTTTTACCGTGCGCCTTTTTAGGTAGTTTGTTAAATTTCTTCTGCAGATACGAAGATTTATGTTATAAGTTTACAGTTTAATGTTTTGAAAGCTTTTCCTAGAGGTTTTGAGAGTATTGAAAAATCTCTTGAAGTTCCTGAAATGTATGGAATATTGATTTTTTTCAAATAGTTTGCAAGATGTTATTTAGTACTCGTATTTATAGGTGTACTTTTGCGAAATTTATGCTGCATTTTCAGATCTTCATAACCTTTGTACCCCAACGGCCGTCAGTTACTCGATCTATGTATTCTGCTTGCTGCTAATTCAGCTTACCAAGCTTGGTGGAGACGATTTATTCACATATGGTTAAATCAAGAATTAGTGGGAAGTGTTGTGGAAAATAATTGCTAAATGTTCCTTTTCTCAGTAGATAGATAAATTGTAGCTATAATAGTTTTGTTTTCTATAAATAATGGATTTCCATTTCACGATAGATAGTTAGAGTCAAAACAGGATGAGTAACGATCGCGCTCTCACTACGATTCCACCATTCTCGATAAATCAACAGAAATCTTTAGTTTGAAAAGTCGTAAAAGAATTTTCTAGAAAAGGTTTTTATTTTAATTGAAAATGAGTAAATAGTTTTATGGATAGCGAGAGCTTATGGCATCTCATGAAATCAATTGAAATTAACTATTTACTTTTTGTGGAACCACTTAAATGCATCTACATTTTAAATAAACACTTTTAATTTTATTTTGTTTTGAAGATAACGTAGATAAATGATTTACTGAATATCTAAAGGAAATAAGTATTTTTTTCTAAAACCATCCCTTTAATGGTGTGAGAAGTAGTGGTAAAATTTATATGGAAAAATCTTCCTTTGCGATGCTATTGTTTTTGATACTTGACAAGTATTCTTCGAGGCAAGATTAGATAAAATAAGTAAACTGAAATCAATGAATGCAGCTTCTCATTCGTAAGTAAAATAATTAAATATGTTTTCATTATTTGAATATTATTGCTGAAGTACCAATCTGTTGAATTCACGAAACTGTCGAATCGGCGAGACTGGCCTGGGAAATAAACTAGTGTTTTCATTTCATATGTACGCATAAAACAAATAACAATTGTATATGAATGTTTATCATAAGTGTACATAATCACTCTAATATTATAAATGTGAAAGTTTGATTGTTTGTTTATTTATTTGTATTTTTTTTACTCAATCACGTCATAACGGCTGAACCGATTCCGATGAAATTTGGTAGGTATATAATATACGTAAATTATAACCTGGATTACCACATAGGCTACCTTTTATTCCATAAATCAGTTCCCGCGGGATAAAAATGGGGTGTCAAGTTGCAACAGCGAGTTTAGCTTTATTTCTAGGTTACCTACACATTTATGAGTGTAACGCGTACGAAGTCGCGGGCAACAGCTAGTAATCAATAAAATTAATATGTTTTAAAAATGAATGATACACTAAATCATAATAACTTAACAGAGAGAACTTGAAGACTAATACACGATTTAGTATAGTGCTGATATAATGTAAATAAACTAAATTCATTCAAATAACATTTACCTCAAACACAACCATGTTTAAACTAAAATTAACATAATCACTGACCTATTTAACCTTAACAAATCAAACGAAAACTATAATATCTCAGCGCAAACTGCGGTTAGTTGCCTGCCAGGGTCCCGGAACTATACCACATAACTAAACACACATTATGTTACATGAGAGTTTAATCTGAAACCGACATGTTGTATGTACCGGCACCTTGTAACTTGTGTTGCGAGACTTTAGGATCAATACTTTAGGTTTTAATTATATTATCAGTTAATTTAACTATATAACCAATTACAGCATAGATTGTACATTTTGGTATATATTACCGTGTATATTTATGTCTATATATATACGGGAGACTGGCTAATAATGACAGTTTAAATAACTTCTTATAAATAACTAGTCTAAATAACTAGTTTAAATCATTGTTAGCCAGTCTCCCGCGATACAGGCAAGTGCTAGTGCACAAATGGCAAATCAAATATTTTGTAATATGTTATTTTTTTGTATTTTGGATGTTTTTAGTTTTTAAGTGTTTTGTTTTTGTATTGCTTTCTGTAATTTTAGTTATGTACGAATACCATTTTTAACAATGACAAAATAGTATTCTACGTTATTTTATATTTATTTTGGGAAAACAAGCGGATTCAAAATAAGAGTATAGTAATAGAGTAAAGCTAACAGTAAAAAGTTGTCACGTGTGGAGTATAATAAAATAAAAATAATTAAGTGCACCAGTACAAAATATATGTAAAAGTGGAAGGTTAGTGCTATGTGAAGTGAAAACACATCGTAAAATTATTATCGCAGTAGAAAATAATTCCAAAATTGCGCCAGAACTTATAATAAACCCGTGTATTCAATAAATACTATAAATGAGATTGTGAAACTTTGCATAGTTATTGATATTTATGTGACGCAAGTGTGTGTTTAAATTTTTTACAGTACCCAATAGTTTGAGATATAATTGTTTATCTACTATTTTATTTGGTTTACACTCTTGTGCCTCGAATTAGTCCTTCTCGCACGCGCGTATTTTCACATGGAGCGACGGAGATAGTTGCACAATACCTATGCTACCGCATAGGCTCGTTGTCAATCAGACTAAGCGAAAAAAAACTTTTAAAGTGAAACTTTTATTACATCGTCTCAAACTTTTTCGTCTGTGTGTTGCATGTCGCGTGACGGTCGGCCGCGGAGTAGGGATAAAGTGAAAGGCGCTCGTCAGAGCAGCCGAGGCCAATATGGCGGCGCCTATAGTTCGCATCAGCTGACCGTGTAGTGTATAGACTATTACTCATTTGTGCCAACGAGGAAAAATGTCTATAATGTGAAACAAAGTTTCACTTTTACCGTGGTTTCATAAAACCACACAATCCTTTTTACTTATTTCTCCAATATTTCTTAAGGTTAATTCCCAACGGGTGTTTCTACGTAGCCGCGAGACCGTGGGATTAAAATGCCTCTGACTACTTAAAGGCTACAGCCACTACTTTATTCCCGTCTCCTAATGAAAACGTTTATCACAATGGTTTTTGACGTCTTCCTCGTTCTTTATTACTTGGTTCGCGATGTGAAAGTTTGGTCATGGCTTTTTTCGTTGCTTTTCAGATTCTCGAAATATGTTTGAGTTTAGTGGAGTTAGAATTGGAATTAGGTCAATTTGATTTATTGGTTTTATGACCTCGACTTGAGGGGGGATTTTTGTCCTTCAGTATAACGCAGCATCCATAAATAAAAAAGAAAAAGTATTTATCGCGTATGTACCTTTTTTATTTGTTATCCCGACGTTTCGACTGGTTGTAACTTGCAACAGCCGTCGCAGACTCGCTCGGGACGTCGGGATAACAAATAAAAAAGGTATGTACGCGATAAATAAACGTTTAAATCAGTAATTATGTACAGTGATCGCGAAAGTTTGAAAAATACAAATGAAAAAGTGTTCGAATTTATAATGTTAGTGTGTACACCAAGGTATTTTCTCTGGTACCAAAATAAATTTTTGATTTCTCTGACGAATAGCAAAATATTCACAAATATACGAGTATTTGCAACTTCAATTTCGTTGTATATTCCTGTACGTTTTTCAAGTATCCATTCTCAAAGTGGTAATTCCGGAGCTCGTTGCAAAGATGAATCTTGCGAGCATTTCGCAAGGAAACATGAACTGTGAACTGTACGTTCTGCGTACAGTCAGACGAAGAGATGTGACCAGACACGAATAATATAAAAACGAATTTGCCTAGATAGACAATTTTACTTAGAAAACTTACGTGATTTATTTTAATTGTTACTATAAATTGATTCACGAATTGAACAGAAAAATTATCGATTGATATAACAATAAAAAAGTACGTGATAAATCCCGTTTTTATAATAATGATAGATAGACAATGTTAATTTTAATAATTCTCTTATTTACCTCAATTTTGACGATGGCTGAGACGCAGGAGGTAGCGGCTTTGATTCCCGCCGCGGAAGAATTTTTGTTTTATAGATGATAGCCAAGCGCTTGACCACTACCTCGCCTGATGGTAAATAAAGGTGTGATCGGAGATGGAGCACGCTTGCCTAGAAAGAACCACTCTGGACTTGAAGACTCCAAGATTATACTGGTTGGGAAAAACATACGCCGGAAGTGAGTTACACTCCTTACTTGTGCTAACAAGAAAAGTTGAAGCAAATCGTTTGGTACGGCAAGGTGGTATGCCGGCCAGGTATGGGTGGTATTTCTCGGTACGTCTGCTTGTCTGGTAGTGTTTGCATCTTCTACAGATGTGTCCTGGTCTGGTTATTTATCGATACAGTATATTTATGTATTTACAAAAAAAAATATTCATGTATTCTACTAGTTATCTGGTTTCCATACCGTTGGTGTTACAAACGTACACACGGCTACATCTCAAGCTATACATTTCCAGTATAAGCTGGCCTCGCATTGTGTAGGTTTCCGTACAATGAGAGGTCAGCATAGACTGGAAATTATTGCTTGATGTGTAGCCGTGTGTACATAGCCACCGCTTACCATCAGGCAGGCCGTATGCTTATTGGCCACTTTAAGGGTATAAAAAAACATACATAGGTACATATATGATACATATAGGTATTTTATATAGATGCACCGCCGTCATGTGATAAATTATAATTCTGTCCATACAAAGGTTGTCTGGAAGAGATTGCTTTTAGCGATAAGACCGCCCATTGTACTAAATCTATTTGTAAAAATTATGTTGTTTATTTTATTTTGGTGTACAATAAAGAGTTATCTTATCTTATCTTATATATGGTATTTACATACATATTGTAGGTTTGTTCAGAGTGGGATCAATAAGTCCCAAGCTTTTTGGTCTTCTGAATTGTCTTATCTACTAGTTCATCTGACTGTACATAGGTACTTACATACTCTTGTGTACGTACCACGGCAGTTTCTACAATGTGTTTACATGTAGGTTGTAAAGTGCAGGTTATTTTCTACTGGTATAAAGTTGCAATGTTAGAAGTGTTGTTTCATGTTGCTCCTTGGATCTTTATCACTGTGACTTTGTTGTTTTATTTATATTAGACTTTAATTCAGCATCTCAGGTTAAGGAGCTCAAACATATTTTTCTACTATGATACAGGCTGGCCTATTACAGTAGTCCAAAATTTGAATTGGGTAAGGGATATTATGTCGACATTTTAAGTTATGGGTGACTTTCGCTTCCCATGGTCTGTGGTCTTATTTATTTCGGTACAAGTACATACATACAAGTACAGGTCCATACGATTACAAAATAAAATAACACACACCAAAATAATAAAAATCAAACATAACAATTCAATTAAATAATATTTAAAAATAGTCTAAAGTACAATAAAAATTAATAAAATTAAAAATATTAAAGAATTTATGTAGAGAGATCAGAATCATTATAATTACCGTAATGAATAACATAAAGTTGATAACACATGATTTTATGGATGATATTATGCACAGCTGACGGCCATAGACAGCCACGGACCGCACCGAGGCTCTTCCTGCGATACCTGTCTGTCTTGTCTTGTCATTTCTGCAAAAAAGAAAGAAGAAAGTAGAAACCGCTCTGACGTGTCTGCGATACCACGGACATGAACCTTCCCACGGTGCGTCGATTGTCTGCGTCCGTCTGCAATATTACAGGCCGCGGGAAGCTTTTAGAAAGATGTGACTGCTGAGGCATATGTTTCACCGCCGGCGATGAGCGAGTAGCGAGTAGAGCTAGAAACTAGAAACGAGTTGGCGAGCAGCGAGAAGCGATTCTGTAATTCCTATAGCTGTCTCGCTGGGCTATAAAGCGAGTGAGCGAGTGCGGCGGGCGATACTCATCATCTCACGGCGTGTGTTCTGACCGCCAAGCGAGCATCGCTGAGCAAGTGTTGTAGTCGCTGCGACAAAATAGTGGAGAGCGAGTTCTCGCCGGAAGTGTGAACGGCCAGCGATCAACTATTAATATACGTGTCTCTATTAGTGACACGGAATCTAAATCTTTTGTTCGTTTGTTGGGCGAGAAAATAGTTGATAGCTAATCGCTTACTCGCCGGCGGTGAGACTAGTACCCCCCCAGACTACGAGTACTGCCGCCAAGCAGCATTGCTGTGTTTCGGTTTGGAGGGTATAGTTTTCGGTGAAATTAGATTAGATTAGATTAGATAATACTTTATTGTACACCACGAAACAAATACATATAAAAAAAAACAACTACGTAAATCTATGGATACAATTGGCGGTCTTATCGCTAATTAGCGATCTCTACCAGACAACCTTTGGATGGAATGGACTGTGTAGACATTACCTGGGGTGTACCTGACATACTACATGTACTTACATACTAATACTAATTATATAAAAATAAAAAAATATAAAACTTGCATAAATGAAAACTACATGAATCTAAATAATAACTACTCATAATAATTCATAGATACATACTTAGACTTATTTAAGAAACAAATAATTAATAATAAATACATATATATTTAGCGACAAATACTCAGATAGTGTTCTCTGAGCATACGTTTAAAAATGGCAAGTGACTTGGCACATCTGATAGCCACCGGCAGCGCGTTCCATAACCGGACAGCCTGCACTGTAAAAGACTTATCAAAGTAGGAGGAGGAGTGTACAGGTGTCCTGAGTTGGAGTGTGTCAGATGAACGCAAGGATCGAGGATTGGATTGATAGAGGAAATGGAAGCGTTCTTTAAGATAGGAAGGTGAGGAAGGGTTGAACAGGATGTTATATAAATGCTGAAGGATGTGAGTATCCCGGCGAAGGCGTATGGGTAACCACTTGAGCTTACTGCGAAATTCGGACACATGGTCATACTTCCGCAAGCCGAAGATGAACCGGATGCCAAAGTTTTGCAAGCGCTCAAGTTTATCTAGTTGCTGTTCAGTGAGATCTAGATAAGAAGCATCAGCATAGTCTAGTATCGGGAGAAGAAGAGACTGCGCGAGCGAAATTTTAGTGGCAGTCGGAAGGAAGTTACGCAATCTCCTAAGAGAACCCGCTGAGGCAAACATCTTACGGCTGACTTCAGATATCTGAGGTCCCCATGACAGTTGCCTGTCTATGAGAACGCCTAAATTTTTCACCGTCTCACTCTGCTTAACGTAGGTGCCATCAAATATAATTTGTGGAAGGCAAGACCAGTCTATCCTCGATATCATCCTAGAACCCCCAACGACGATTACTTGAGTTTTGAGAGGGTTAACTCTAAGACCATGTGCCTTGCTCCAGTCCAGAATACGGTCTAGGTCAAGGTTTATTCTATATATAGCTTCAGGCAGCCGCTCTACTGTATCTTGTGTGTAAATTTGAAGATCGTCTGCATAGAGGTGGTAGGATGAAGTTAATTGTTGGGATATTGAGTTTATGAAAATTGCAAATAGAAGAGGTGATAAAACGCCACCCTGAGGGACACCAGCTGATATCGTGCACCACGATGAGTAACTATCATCAATGCGTATACGCTGACGGCGCCCGTTCAGATAACTGTGAAACCACTCAATCACTGTTGGAGATACGTTAAGAGAGCGTAGGGTACCAAGAAGAATTTCGAAGTCAACGTTGTTGAAAGCGTTGCTAAAATGTAAAAGTGATAGTACTGTTACTTTTCCATTGTCCATGCCATCTCGTATATCATCAGTTATTTTAACTAATGCTGAAACAGTACTATGGCCTGGACGGAAACCGGATTGGAAAGGATTTAGAAGATTATTCCTGGAAAGAAAAGTGCTCAGTTGCTTATGAACAAGACGTTCCAGGACTTTGGATAGGATAGGAAGAATAGAGATTGGACGGAAATCTGAGAAAGAAGCTGGATTATTCTTTTTCGGGAGAGGAGTTACTTGAGCTTCTTTCCAGAAAGTAGGGAAAACACAGTTGGTAATAGAGGAGTTAAGGATGTGACAGATTATTGGGACAATTTGATCGAGGATAGGAATAATCATATTCCGACTTATACTGTCGTTGCCGATGGCATTAGACGAAATAGATGCAATGCTCTTCTTAACATCACAATCAGTGAATTGATTTAAATTGAAAGATGAATAGTCAGGAGTTGGAATAGAAGAAAGATGTTGCAATGTTTGTGATTTCGCGTATACGTCGAAATTAGAAGATGATGTGAAGTGCTGATTTAATGAATCTAAATTAATATGTTGAGGAATTTTATCTTGTTGACGTGACTTTCCAATTCCCAATGACCGGAGGAACTTTCAGACCTTAGCAGGATCAGAGTCCTCGACTGATTTATGAATATAACGGCGTTGCGCGTCCCTACACACTCTATTGCAGCGATTACGACATTCGATATATTTTTCCTTATTAATATCGGAATTCCGGCTTTTGAGCTTTGCCTTTGCTACTAGCTTTTTATGCATGACGGCTCTTAGTTCAGGTGTAATCCAAGGAGCTGGTAGGTGCTTGAGCTTAATCTCCCTAAGTGGTGCATGTTGGTCAAACAGTTTGGTAATTAGTGCATTAAAAGCTTCCACTTTGCCATCGACTGTTAATTCATCGTAAACTGGCGACCAGTCTACAGAATCGGCATCACGTTGCAGATCTTCTAGCTTCATGCCACTAAAATTTCGCTGAAGAATAATTTTGGGCTTGTCTTTAGGAGGTCGTATTTTATACGAGAGATACAATAGGTCATGGTAGGAAAAGGCTCCCGCTGCACATTGTCCATGCTTGGCAACATGCGCAGGAGAAGATACAATAATGAGATCTAGAAGAGATGGGATTGAGTTGCAGTAAGAGGCAGAATGGATAAATTACAAGCACTTGCAAGAGATTTTAATGAAGCTGATCGAGAGTCTTGTTTAAGCAAACACGTATTGAAATCACCCATTAAAATAGTATGGTCATAAGATGCAACTAAATTTTCTAAGAGTGTTTCAAGAGATAGAAAATAATTTATATTAGAGGAAGGACAATAATATACCCCTAGCAAAACTTTAATATGGAAGAGGCTAATTTCTATAAAAAGGTGTTCACCCGCATTGGAAGGCGGCGGTTGTGCCGACGTACTAATTATGGAGAAAGGAATGTGCGAACGGAGATATATGGCGACACCCCCACCAACCACTCCAGTGCGGTCGTTTCGGATGAGCTTAAAACCAGGGAGAGAATAAGAAGTGGAAGGAAGGCATGGCTTAAACCAGGATTCAGACACTAGAATTGCATGAATATTTTTATGTTCAAAAGACGCTAACAAATCAGGAAAGTGTGCCGGAATACTCTGTGCATTTATATGTAGAATATTGAGATTTTTTGGAACGTCAGAAAGGAATGAACCTATTGAGCACGATAAAGAAGGTATGCTACTGAAACTATCATCACTGCCAGACTCACCATCAGAGAAGGAAAGGTATTCATCACTATCCGAATCATTTTCGCCAAGAGACATAGTATAATGTAATAAACAACAATATTTAAATAATTATCTAAATATATAAAGTGAAGATAATAATAAAAACCTAATAAATAACTACTTTATAACTTTTGTCCAACTATAAATATCCACCTGCCAGTTGTGCTTTACAGGATTGTGAAAAATTATAATTAATAATAAAAAAAAATACATAATGTTGCTAAACTACAACACAAAAACCTAACAAAATGTGAAATGGACAGCTCATCCAACCAGATTTTTATACCTAAAAATACTAAACATTAATTAACAGAAAATAAGTTAAAATTTACCCAAAAAGATTTAAAAAAGAAATAATAATAACAAATTGTGGAATGGAACGTAATACGGTATCAATATCAAGCCGCCAGGTGTCATTGTGCCGACTGTCAGTCTATGAAAGTCAATCAATGTCAGTCACACTCACCAACCAAATTAGGTACCTACAACAAAGTCAACAAATAAAAAGAAACGTATAATTATTAGTGAGCGGGCGGGTAAAAGAAAATACTTTATTAAATAAATATGGGGGCAGGTTACATAAAATAAAATAAATAAAATTTGGCGGTGACTTGACTACCTCATGGTTACCTGGTCGGATGTAACTGGTTGCAATGCATGGAACAACTTATCACACACTACTCTCTTGGATGCTGCAGCGCGCTTTGGCTTAGCAGTGTCCTTCACTACAGCCGGCACTGCGGCCTCTGCTTGTCGGCTCACAACGGCGACGGGCTTGACGGTGTTCAGATCTTCGACGCATCGTACCCTGTGACGCACTCCATCATCTCCCAGAACATATACGATGCCGTCCGTCGTCCAACACTTCGATATACCGAAGCGTTCACGTGCCGCCAAGAAAGCGTCGTGCCTTGTCTTTGTGAGAAACTCAGACATTGTTATGCCCGAGCCTTTCAGGTTGGTTTTGGCTGACCAGATCTTGCTACGCATTGACACGTCTCGGAGCTTGAACAAGATTGGCCTAGGGCGGCCTGCCGTTGTAGTGCGACCCATTCTGTGGCATCGACTGAGATCGCTTGCTACAAATTCACTTAGCTTGAGACGCTCTGCTACAGTCTCTGCCACAACCTGTGCAACTTCTTCTTTGGGCTGCTCAGGCACACCATGAATTAGCAGGATCTTGCGCCTTCCTCGCATCTCAAGACCATCAATCTCCTTGGCCATGAACTCAATTTGCAGCTGAAGAGTCCGAAGTGCCCCGGTGACAAACATTTTGAAGTCAGCATACTCCGCTGCCAATCCTGCGATGGTTGAAGGCGCAATGCTCCTCTGCAGACCGGTTTCGAAGGAGTGCATCCGCTGGGTGAAGGACTGGACCATCTCCGACATTGTATTTTTAATATCTTCCATTTTGTCAAGTGCGAAGTGTAACAGTCAAAAGTGATAAAAGTGTAGAAAAAATGGTAGAATTGAGATAGAGATTGGATAACACTTTATGGCAGGTAAGAAGTGTTAGTTTTCTAGATTCTGCATGAAAACTTAGCAAATAATTAGTTTTTATAATTTTAAACAGTAATAAAGATTTATGACATGTATATGGAGTTTCACGTCTACCCCCAAAAACTATACTGATATACTCGAAATTACTTGAAATTACAGACACATGAGGCTTTATACTTGTATGCCTTAAGTTGATGGACGCAGGGTAGTGCATCGTAGGCCACGTTTCTAAGGTGTGTGACCTACGAGGCAATATTTTGTTATAGACGATGGTTACCACTTAACATAAGGTGGGCCATCTCCAATAGTAAAAAAAGGGGAATGAAAGTAAAACACGTTGTGCTTACCCCACATAATATAAGAAACGGCAGGAGAATTATGATTATGACCTAGGCTTATTTTAATTCTCCTGTAATAGTTAATTTAAGACTCAGCTGCTTTTAAAATAGCATTATAGTACATTTTTCTCAAAGAAAAACTTTGTTGTTTAAGAAAACTTTTCAACTTTTATAAAGAACTGAAAAGGAATGCTGATGCTCTTCATTTAAATACGTTGCATCATTATCATCATCATCATATCAGCCATAAGACGTCCTCTGCTAAACAATAGGCCACCCCCACAGATTTACAGACCCACCGATCTTGTGCGGCATGCACCCAGCGGCTCCCAACTACTTTTATCGGGTCGTCTTTTCACGTAATACGGACCCCACTAGGTGGAAAGCCGATGGATGGCCTTAGCTTCGCTTTCTAGTGGCGCCAGTTCTTCGTGCTTTCATCTATGGCAAGCTGGAGATTCACGTAGCATTATGATTTAATTTATTTATTTCTATTCAAAGTGAAATACAAGTTTTATTTTTCATTGTAATATTGGACTCGCCTTTGCTTACCCCCTAGAGAAAAATCTTCACGGATCTCCGTAAGAAATCTGAGAATGTCCTGCATTTGAATTGATAAAGTTATGATTCTAGTATTTTTATTAAAACCTCCTTGAAATAAAAAAAAGGATTGTGTGGTTTTAAGAAACCACGGTAAAAGTGAAACTTTGTTTCAGATTATAGACATTTAACTAAAAATTTTCGTTAGCACAAATGAGTAATAGTATAACACTACACGGTCAGCTGATGCGAACTATAGGCGCCGCCATATTGGCCTCGGCTGCTCTGACGAGCGCCTTCCACTTTATCCCTACTCCGCGGCCGACCGTCACGCGACATGCAACACACAGACGAAAAAGTTTGAGAGGATGTCATAAACGTTCAGTTCACTTTAAAAAATTAAAATTAAAATTAAAAATATATTTATTGGAGCAAAATAATGTATCCAAACAAGATTTACAATTTGACACATAATAAGATCTTCAATCTTTGCAATTCGAGTTTTTGAGCGCTTTAAAACTTTATCGTTTAAAAGTCAAGACTCTTTGTGTATTGTTCCGTTTTGAACCATATAAAACACTATGAAGGTAGACTTGCGAGCATTACGATAGTGCACGTCATTGACGCACGCCTTTATAACTACGTGACTGCGGAATATTTTCATTTATACCGCCAATTTTGCGTGTATCCTTAAACAAGTATTACATTAAGTATTTATTAGAGAAAATCATTTCGAAAGTTCTTACGGTATTAAATGTCTCAAGATTTGTAATTGAAAATATATTTATGGAGTTATACTAACGATGTAATATTTCTGTGTCATCTTAAAAAAGTAGCGCGATGAGCGTCGAATTTAGTCGGCCAAAATAAATAAGTATGAATAAATGAATTCGCACTATTACATTTAAATTTACTATAAGTAATTTTAGCGAATTTTTGTAAATTGGGCGGGTCACGTCAGTCGTATGGTCACAGAAAAATGGGCAACAGTCGTCACACAATGGGTACCTGCAGATGGGCGTCGAAGCCGGGGCAGGCCGAGGAAGCGTTGGCGTGGCGACCTCGATGCATTCCAAGATTGCTGGTGGGACGTGGCGAGTGATCGTGAGATGTGGAGGAACATGGGGGAGATCTTTGCGCAGCAGTGGGAAAGTAAAAGTAGTTTTTATCAGTTTGTGTAAAAAAACATATAACAGTTTTTATATTTAAATGCTATTTTTGCTACATTTCTGATATTTTAAACAAACCCATGTGTATGCCTTTCTTTATGTGCAGTATGACTTTCCTGAAACAACAATCTGATCTCTTTATAGCCGTTGAGATTGTGTTTCCTGTGTTCCAAAGGTAAAGAACCTAATTCTACAGTAACGCGCGTCGGTGTCATGCACTATCGCGTTTCTCGAAAGTGTACCGACTCGCCGTCTTTGTCAAAGATCTGTGTAAGATAGTCTCGCCGAGTTCTGCCTGAATAGGCAACAGTGAGTTTGTTAACGAGAACTCGTTGTTAGTTGTTGCGTCGTAAAGTTCTCTTTGCATCTTGCATCTAAAGTTTACAAGATCCGACTTTTGCTGTCCATTGTTGAATGTTGAATCGGAACTTTTATTGCTATCGCTTAATGAAAACTGATATTGCTGCTGAAGATGCAATAAAGTTTGCAGCAAATACATACTTAGAAAAGGCAAGTTTGAATTGGTTCTTGCTTCTTCGTGTTTCCTTTGTCTTTCTGCTTTAGATTAGTATTTTACTGCTAAGGGCTGTGTTTTTGCACTCGTATCTCGTATATGATACTTTTTATTACAACTTTGCATAAATAGGACGCCAAAAGAATAAAGTCTTTTTTAGTGAAATTGGATACAAAAAGTGACCAAAATTAAAATAGTATGTATAATTTTGTAACACATGTTATTTGTTTTTGAAATCGCTATTTGGGTATCAAAATATCGAAGTAGAAAAAAGATTCCGGATGACGAGTGATTGCAAGTTATCATATCTCTACGAGGTAGACCTTTGCCCAGTAGTGGGAAAGTACTGAATATAATATTTAATCGAACTTTTTAGTTTCTTAAACTGATTACTTGTTGTGGTTTGAAAGCCCTCAGTTATCTGTATGCAAAATGTACTCGTATACTGCCGTTAGAGAGTGCACTTTTGATTGCACCCTATTACAAACAACCATCCAACAGAAATTGTTCCGAATTCGATCACCGAGAAATGCAAATTCGGCCTCTAGGAAATCGAACGGATAGAGTCATAAGTTCCGAATTGGCATCTTATAAGCGTTTTACGCGCGCCCCCATCCGAACCTATTTACTTGAATTGCTTTCAGTCGTTTCCTTATTATCTATGGAGGGGCTTGAGTGAACCAGATTTCTTTGACCCGCATCTTCAAGTTACATATTTATCATTTATTAGATCTTTGTTCGGCCACAATGGAATATGTTTTTGTTTTTTTATGGGCTCGCGTGCGACCACGATCTCGCCTGATTATAAGCAATGATGCAGTCTACGATATATCATGCTTGACTTAAATATAAATATACCCTATTCTGACTACAATCTCATTTGATCTAGAATACACTTCACATTCAGGACAACTTTTTTTAACAGTTTCCAATGCAAAACTTTATCTGCTTGTGTCTAGATAGTTTTGAGTTAATTTTTTGAATTTAAGTATTTTAATGATTGTGCCTAAAATATATTTAAAAGCCTATTTAACTAACAGATTCGCAGTAAAGAGCCACAAATATACATAAATAATTCATTTAAGAATGAACGACCACAGACTAGAAACAAATAAAAGTTTATATTACGCTAATAAAGAGTAAATATCAATAATAATGACATTAAAATTAACAACGACAATCGAAACAAATTGGTCATCGACTTCCCGTCACATTCTAAAACCACTTGTAAATGCTGTCGTTTCTAAAGCAAGTTTACGCCGCGTGCTGTTTCGAATTATTAAAAGCACGTTGCTCATGCTCCTTCCAGCTTCTCAACGTGAGCTGGTCAGTGCTCTCTTTATTTAATTTAGAGGATTCCTCAGGGATCCCTTGTATAAAATGGGAGTCAGGTACACTAGCGTACTATATTGCAAATTGAATTAACTTGTTGCATTTTGATGAAGCCTTTTGCTAGCTGAGCTTTAAAACAAGAACGAAGTGGGAGTAAAATGTTAAGCTGCGATAGTTTTGACGCACTAATTTATTCGCGTGATATGTCAATAAAGTATTTAATACTAGCAGCTAGTATATAATTTAATATTTAATAATATTGTCCGCGACTTCGTACGCGTTACAATACTAAATGTGTAGGTAACCTAGAAATAAAGCTAAACTCTCTGTTGCAACTTGACTTGATACCCTATATTTATCCCATGGAAATAATGATGTTAATGATGATGAATAAAATATTGCAAAAACAAAATGAAAGAGTTTTTTGCATTGAAAATTTTTACACGAATTTCTAAAAACCAGATGTGTATATTTTAGTTCATGTATGTAAAAATCCTTTCTATCTTTTTCTAGAAGATATTGCTTCTAGGCGATGAGACCACCCGTTGCTGGTATTACATATTCTTTGGTATTAGATACAAGATTAAAATAGACAAAAAGCTCCAAAAACTTAACAAAACTTTATTAAACAACAGACGTGGCTTGTAAACTGTTTTAAGTTCAAACACAATCAAGTTGGGTTTATGTCGAAATGAGTTTTACTTAAGAACTTCTTTTAATGTGTTTGCGTTACGATCTGTACGTGATGAGGTGGTGGTATAGGTACCAAGATAAAAGAAGCTTAAATAAATTAAATGAAATAGAACTTTGCTCGTAAACGAGTAATGAGAGAGTTTGAGAAACGTAGCCCGAATGCAGTATATCTGCAAACGGATCGGTTTCAAAATTGTTAGACTTTCGTTTTTGAAATCAAATGTTCATTATCGCCCGAATCGCTTTATAAGAAACAATTTGACATGTGAGACAGTTTTGATTAATGGTCCAAATCGGCGGTCACTTTTTTATATTTAATTTTATGACACCTACTTGAAGTCAATCTCAAGATACAAGCTATTTATTTGCTTGTACAAGTGTGCAGTAAGGTCTTAAAACTAAATAGGTTATGCCACTTTATACTTGTTTGCCCGTTACCAGCATCGCAAACTACTGATTAATCTTGAGGTCGCACTATATACCTAGTCGTCTAAATCGTCTAATCGCTAGAATGCCTGTGTTGTGAAAACACGATTCCGTAAAATTTTCTCGATACAAAAAAAATTCAATGATGACTCCAAATTTAACTTAAAACCGTTCTTATGCGTGATTACTTCAATTTAGATCTTGAAACTTTATACAGTAATTCTACACAACATAAATAAGTGCGCCTGTGTTTTAAATTGTCAATATACCTTTTAATTTTATAATAACTAACTTTTGCACTAATGAAACCATTTCAACGGCCGGTTTGCGATTCAGTCTGGCCTCGGCTTTCAGACGGGGTACCCGCGTCGCTCGTCGCTCCAAACGATCACTTAATTCTTAGGTAGAATTTATATTAAGTTGGTTTTTGTAAAGACGCAGTAATGACTACAAGAAAATGAAGGGACTGAATGATAAAACAAACTGGGAAACATATGAACCACGGCGAGATAGGACGTGCAGCGGCGCGCGGAGAAGCGGGGGTGATATTCGAGTTTGGGCTGAGGTATAGTCAACTCATAACGATTCTTTTAACACCCCATTAGTTTAGACTTAGTTGTTTGGGTGCTAAATGTGCTAAGAGTTACGAGGCATGCCTTTTAAGTTCTGTCGTTTCCATATTTTCCGGCAATTTTGAATTTGGAACTGTTCTATATTCGAATGTGTTTACATTTTGAATCTCAAAACAGTTGAAAGTATTAGGATTAATGCTATTGTTTAGTCACAGTTACGATTTGAATCTGTCAGGTCACGTACGAAAATGAATCTTTCTAAGGAAAATGTTCGTGCAATAATTTTCTACAACTTTAGAAGAGGCCTGACACGGCTTCAGTGTTTAGAAGAGCTAACATCTGTGTTCAGTGATGTAGCCCCATGTCTGCGGACTGTCGAACGCTGGTATTTAGAATTCCAGCGTGGACATACTAGTGTTAGTGACAGATTTCGCGAAGGACGCCCAAAATCCGCCTTCACTGAAGATAACATCATTGCTGTGAGACAACTAATTCTCGAAGATCGTCATGTGACGTATCGAGAGATAGAGGCTCTATTAGGCATCTCAGGGACAACCATTCAGAAGATCTTGCATGAAGCGCTTGGTGTGAGAAAGCTAGTTTGCCGTTTGATACCGCATCTGATTTCCGACGATCACAAGGCGACCCGCGTCAGATGGTGTAAGAAAACTCTGCAAAGGTTCAACCGAGGAAAGTCAAATCACGTCTACGGCATCATCAGTGGTGACGAATCTTGGATCTATGCCTACCATTCTGATTCCAAACAACAATCTACAATCTGGGTCTTTCAAGACGAGCCAAAGCCGACTAAAGTTGTTCGTTCTTGAAGCACTTCAAAGAAGATGGTGGCCACGTTCGTTGAAAAAGCCGGCCATGTTGCGGCTATTGCACTTGAAGATCGTAGAACGGTTAACGCAGAGTGGTATACCGCAGTTTGTTTACCACAAGTCATCGCCGAACTTCGAAAATCTAACTCAAAGCGATGCATCATCCTGCACCACGACAACGCAAGCTCACACAGCGCTCGTCAAACGATTGAGTATTTGAAGCAGAAAAAAGTAGAAATTCTTGACCATCCTCCATACAGTCCTGACCTAAGCCCCAAAGATTTCTTTACATTTCCTAAAATTAAGAAAAATCTTCATGGTCAAAGGTTCCAGTCCGGTGAAGAAGCAGTCGACGCTTTCAAGTCAGCCATTTTGAACACCCCCACTTTAAAGTGAAATAAATGTTATAATAACTGGTTTGAGCGAATGGAAAAGTGCATTAAGCTACGTGGTGAATACTTTGAAAAACAATAAAAAGTACTATAAGGTTCTAGTTGTGTTTTTTTCTTCAAACGACAAAACTTAAAAGGCATGCCTCGTAACTAGTGGTTCGCCCCGAACTGTGATCTCGCGAGTCTCCCAAAACACAAAAACAAATATTCTAAGGCCGACTTGCTGGCTCGTGGCTAAATATGATTTTAAGAATTGTTAAATCATACAAATATGTGAAATTTAAACATGTTTAGTCGCTAAATACGTTTAGGGATTTTTGTGCAAGCCGGCCTTAATTTTTGACTAATAAAATAGTGCCAGGAAATAAATAATCAAAAACTTGACCTACAGTTTCATTCAAATTACAGGTAACGGGAGTTCATGTAAATTGGTTACTCTTTTTTGGGGTACAAATTGGAGTTTTTCTGTATTTTAGACTTTTTCCCATATTTGTGATACTTAAGCTACACGCATACCAAATTAGAGCACTGTGAGGTCACTGGCGTACCCTGAGAATTTTGTCAAAGTTTAGTTTTTATTATGGCTAATAACTCAAAAACTACAAAAACTTTACTAAAAATAAAAACGGGGCCGAAATGTACTAATGAAGACCTTTCATTTGACGTCTCATTTGACCTAATAGTCTCATTTTCATTTTTTTTACCCCTCTTGAACCCCAATATCTCTACAACCTCCCCAGATTTTTAACTGATTTAGTCACACCAAAATTGTGTCTACACTACCTACCTACATATGTATCAAATTTCACGATGATCGTTAATCCGCTTCGAAAGTTATCCTCGGACAAACAAACATACATACATACATACATACATACAATGCCAATTTGCCCAAGTGGATTTGGAGATCTCGCTTCGCTCGATCAGTTATGATATAGATATAAACTCTTTGTTGCAGACAAAAAAAATAAAGTTATAAATGAAGGTATAAAGTTATAATGATGATGACTGGTGATCTTATCGTTTAAAACTATATCTTCCATCCAATCTTTTTAAAGAGTACACACTTGCATAGAAACGCTCGAAAAACATAACTCATTTGTGACCAAAATAACAGCAGTACACCTAATCATTTTTACATCACTCATGCTCTGAAAGTACATAGGTTATTGATAGATCGATACCTGATGCGTTATGCCCGAGGGCCATAAGTAAACTTAAAAATAGAATGAAGCTCATTGCATTCATAATTGAAATACAACCTCCATGACAAATCTTTATCTCTATTTAAAATAAAAAATGTTATATTCATAAATACGGAAACTAAATACAGCCTCGATGAAAAATTTCTATTTAATAATTAAAGAGGCTACATTCATAATATGCTTTAATAAAATACAACCTCCATGACAAAGTTTTATTTCTATTAAATAAAAAAGGCCATAGTTTAGTAGTGAAAAAAAAACAGTTAATACCGAGAATTTTTTTGTTAGCAGCAGACTGTTACAAAGACATTTTTAATTTCCATTTCCTCGCATTCTTGATGAAAAGTTATGCGTTATACTCGGGCATAAGCGATCAACAGCACCCTTGACTTATTAGCGTATTCGCTCGCTCGTACCCCAAAATATCTCGGAGTGTAATTGATCGCTCACGCCCCTTTTACTAGAATAAAAATAAGTTTATTTCACAACTTAGGAATACAAAGTGCATTGCATTGTATACAAACGAGCAATGGCTAATTTATATAAGAAACAGTATAAATAATCCTGCAGTATAAATAGTATAAATGTGGACGGCCTTCGTGGCGCAGTGGGCATATAGCCGGCTGAGACGCAGGAGGTAGCGAGTTCGATTCCCGCCGCGGAACAAATGTTTGAATGATCTACAGATATTTGTTCCGTGTCTGGGTGTTTTTCTATATATTTTAAGTACATATGTATTTACAAAAAAAACAGTATATAAGTATTCTTATCAGTTATCTGGTTCCCATAGTACAAGCTTTGCTTAGTTTGGGGCTAGATAGCGCTGTGTGAAATGGCCAACAATATTTATATTTATTTTTTTATTTAATGCAAGCACTAAGGTTTCGGAACATACCTCCCGTGCTAGTTAAAAACTGTGTTACGGCGAGGTAGCTCTTCACTCCCCGTGAAGGGCAGACACTTATTTTAACCTTGTATCTTAAACATAATTAGAGTAAATTGCTTGTAGGGTATCCAGATTGTAAGGTATTGTGAAACAAACATGGAACAATAAATAATAAATATCTATGATTATGTATGGAAAACTAGTTTACCACTAAGGTTAAGTTTACCTAATTTAAACTAAAATGCAAAACATATATATATTTGTAAATAAATATAACTTACCAACAACTGTTTATAGCCAAATTTATAGCAAAGCAACACAAATAAAAGATAATTTAAGACTAACAGTACTGTTCGAAGGCTGTTTTAATAATATGTAGTAAATTTTCAGTGGAATAGTCATACTGCAGTAAGAGCCGTTCTAGAGCTTTTCCCAATATGAACCTGGTCTTGTTTTCTAACTTTTCTATTTTACTCATGCGGTTATATAAAAAAGGTCCCAGAAAATAAAGAAAGATATGCGCAAAAGCAGTCTTACATGCAGGGAATTTGTACACTTCATGCACTCTTCTGCTTGATAGTTTGTTAGTTCGGCAAGGATGGGAGTGTTGTCTTATGAGCTACTTTACTATATGTACTATATGTTACCCTGTAGTTTGAATTATTAATGAACTTCCAACCGATAGATCTATTTTAGAAGATATCAGAACTAAGCTACATGTCAACAAATCTAAACTTTTCCGAAGGCAACAAACAAGGTCAGTTCCAACCTTTTGATATCAAGTTTGTATGAGTGTTATAAAATAAGATGCTCATAAAATTGATTTTCTTTCTCGTAAAATTGATGTCTTCATAAGACAGTGAAGGAAAACATAGAGAAGAAACCTCGGAAGCATGTGCCTTTTCGTTGGCATTCTTATAAGCGGTGATGAGATTGTAACCTATCTTGTGAATGCTTAACTTCCATGCAAAAAGTGGGCATACACATAAACGTAATGTTGGACTACCCCCTTGTGAGAAATCTTCACGGGTCTTCTTACTGAGTAAGAGATCTGATCGATGATCGATACAAAGATTTAAAAAAACATGATCCCACATTTTGAACGTTAATCTTACAGCCTGTCAAGTTTAACTAGTCGACTGTGATTAAGCTTGTGGCACATAAATTCATCCGAAATGACTTAACTACTTTTGTGGTCGGGAACTAAATGTGCTCTCCGAAGCATAGAAGCACTCAGCTGAAAATATCACTAGCGGTCACACATATCGTTGATCGCGGTTAACCTAGTTAATCTGTGAAGAATTACTAAGTAAGATAGATACATAGATAATTAATTCTTTATTGTTACACCAAATTACAATAACTTAACCTAGAAAACTTAGGCTAATACGTGGTGGTACAATGGGCGGCCTTATTGCTGAAAGCGACATGCAACCTTTGGATTGAAACAACGTATGAGGAGGCGGTGTTACAATAAATACCTATTTATGTAGGATATGAATAAAAAAATACCTAAACCTAAAAAAATCCTACATATACTTACATAAATAAATATAAATACATACATACATACATACATATTAACAATATTATTACTAAGTAAGCTACATTACGAACGCTTTAGAGAACTTCACAGACACATTGTAACGCTACTGTACCTTTTTCAGAATCGTTATAAAACCCTTAAGCAACAATATAACCGCTAACCTTTAAAGACGCAACCACTGCGCAATTTAAATCCGCCAACCATCATTTAAACCACCACATTTAAATTTAAACAGATATTATCAGACACTCTCGGATTATACACAATTAAACTTGGCCAAAAGACCGCAATGCGAAACGAAGAAAAATGTTGCAAGGGCAAAAAAATAAAAATAAATGGCGGGAAGGTGACAGTGACTGAGAGTTCTTGCCGTATTGCTTCAGGTACGTGAACAAATTAAACGGAAGACAGTTGGCTTTTCTTGATTTTTCCCAAAAAAAGGTTGTATCTCTGCAAGAAACACTGGTAATAGTGTTAAGTTTGTGAATAGTTTAAATTCTATAGTTACGTTATGATACCGGTATTTTCAAGTCAAGGAAGTTTTAAGTCAGGAATTTGACCACATCTTTCCTGTTGGTAAGTGATGGTGTGTGTGCAAGCGAAAATGGACAACTAGAAAAAACTCAAACAGAAAAACAGAAACAGATGGTCACCGAATTCTCAACACGTATCTTTCTAACAAAATTAACTTCAACTGAAGACTGCTGATAATTAATCGAGCGAAGCGAGATCTCTAAATCAACTTGGGCAAATCGGTGTTGTATGTATGTATGTATGTTTGTTTGTCCGAGGATAACTTCCGAAGCGTTTATCCGATAATCGTGAAATTTGGTAGGTAGGTAGTGATGGCACAATTTTGGTGTGACTAAATAAGCTACAAATGTTCGGGGGTTGTTGAGATATTATGGTTCTAGAGTGGTAAATAAAATCAAAATGGGACTATGCGGTCAAATGGCACGTTTAATAAAAGGTCTTCATTAGTACATTTCAACCCTATTTTTATTTTTATTTTAATCTGTGTAGTTTTTGAGTTATTAGCCATAATAAAAAAAATCACAAACTTCACATGGTACACCAGTGACCCCACAATCCTGAAATTTGGTGTTCGTGTAGCTTTAGTGACACAAATATAGGCAAAAGTCTGGAATCCAGAATAACTGCATTTTGTACCCCAAAAAATAATAACCAATTTAAATGAACTCCCGTTACCTGTAATTTGAATGAAACTGTAGGTCAAGTTAACTGGTTCTTTATTTCGTAGCACTATTTTGATAGTCAAAGATTACAATTTTTTGTTTGTTTTTATAGGAGACTCGCGAGATCTCAGTTCGGGGCGAACCACTAGTATAACCTCATTTCTTCCCAACTTTCCTTTTAATAACTATACAATTTTTATCTAGAAGAATGCTGTAAGCAACACTATGTTACACTACTGTTTCTATAAAATAAAACTCCACTTTTGGAACTACCATTCATTGGTTTCGCATGTAATTTTGGCGCGAATTCTAGGTACCAAAGAATAAAGTACTTATCTGATAGATAATAGTTGGAGCGACGTCCAAATGGGATTAGTTGGTGGATGGGTCCCGAGCTTTTAGCTTTTATTGCAGTTTTTAATGGCGGACAGCGGGGCTTCGCACTGGCTGGACTTGTAACGTCTTGCAATGAAAGCGATTCGATTAGTTGTTCATTATAGTGCAATTATATACTTTTAATTGATTTCTTAAGTTTATGATAATTACAATATCTCTAAATAAATACGTGAAGAGAGAATTTGTACCCCGGATGAAGCTTACGAGTATTGCGTGCACGGAGGAGTGCGAGATTTAGCATAGTTAAAGTTTATGAGCAAAAGGGACGAATGCTAAAGTTAAGCTAAAAAAAACTTAGTTTGAGGATAGATAGCGCTGTGTGAAATCTACCTCGTTTAATATAGTTAATCCGTTACTAAGATACCCTTACATACACTCACGTCCTCTCTCACACTCTCTCACCCACACCCTTTCACACACATGCACTCACCGCATATCCTCGCATGCATATCGACACACACTCACGCATACACACACACACACACACAAATCACACAATCAATACTCCCACACTCACCCATACATTCACTGATCATTTCATTATGAAGCATAGTTCGGAGGGAGGTATAGGTATGCCATCATACAGGTCAATCCTAGTTTGGGTACCTATGTTTTCCATCTTGAATTGTATTATACCTAGTAAACCATTGTAATTTTTTGTTTGTGAAATTTTGAAGTTTGTTGTTGAATTAATAAATTATTGTTATTGTTTAGAGCGCTATTCTTATAGTAAAGAAAAACTTGGAAAATGGCTACGGAGATCAAATTAATTTAATATAGTCCTCCGCAAAGTTAGCAGTAAGGAGTTTGTGGTAGATCGGTAATTAATCCCGGTCGTGCTCTCGGATGCAGTTTATTACCGGTAGCCACCACAGCTCGTTAACCATCCTCTTGTACGCTGATTTGAATAGTTACCCTCGTTAGCTTGCACTGTGGCCAGAGACAAGGATCCTATAGAGCGATGAGATAAATAATTAGTTTAACAGAATCAAATAAAAATAATATTATGGTTTAAAACAACCCCAAAAATTACGGATCAGACCGGATATGAACTCGCAACCATACCATTGTTACGGAGATCAATGAATTAATGGAATTAATTTTAAATGTAATCTAAAGAGCCCGTTGGATCCCACTGCTGGGCAAAGGCGTCCCTTCCAATTAGTACATAGTTTAATTCAAACATGTCTTGCTGACACGCGATTGATATACTTAATTTTTGTATTTTTTTTGTGTTATTATCTTAATAAAGTGGTGAACTTAATATTTATTATTATTCATTGTATTAATTACATAAAATCATAAATTCATTGATAAAAGACATTCATTGACTGTTAGGCGGTACGAAGTTCGCCGGGTCAGATAGTTTTAAATAAAGTAGGTAATATTAGGATGTTATTTACTTACGGCTCAAATCTTAAGATTTTCTGGTAAGTGTCGGTTAATATTTATAAATGAAAATGATTCTTATACTGATGTTTTTTCATAAGAAATACAGAAAATTCTCGTAGAACAAATTATTGGTTTTACACTAAGGTGAGAAATAAGTTTTAACCTGAAGGTATGCGATTACTGTACCCTATGGATGTTTGTAACACTACGATAAGGTATCACTAGCCTTCCAAAGGAGGTTCCAGAGGAATTTCTTCTGGAAGCTCGCCGGTGCGCGACCTCATTGTCTCCAAGTCACACCGTTCTCGGAAGGACAATAACTTTCGGGTGTTATATATTGCGAAGCAACGTGTACAGTACAGCCGTGGGTTGGGGGGAGGGGGAGGGGGAGGGGCAGTGGTTCATAGTTAATGGTGCTGTCAGTTCAGTGGGTTTACTATGATAGTTACTGCCCCGCTTGTTAGTTAATGGTCGACGGCGTAAAATGGAATGATGGAGTTTAGCTTTATTTAACGACGTTGTTTATAAATATCACTAGGACAAGTAACTCTGTTTCTCTGTCCCTCCGTCTGTCTGTATACTACGTTTTCACGTCTAAATGGCTGATCGAATTTGTCTTATTTCTTTGTATGGATTGATTTCTGGCATTGAGGCATAGGCTACTTTTTATTGACAATCTACGCATGCTGAGCCGCGGCCGGATGCTAAAATAATATAGTTTGCTGAAAGCTTTAACAATATCTTCTTCTTCTTCCTGCCCTTTTCTACATTACGTGGGGTCGGCACAATATGTATTTTTCTTCCATACCTCTCTATCAGCCTCTTTTCAATACCTACCTATACTTAAGAAAATTCAATTCTTCACCAAGTTTTTCCAATATTTAACGAGTGAAAAAAGTTTTCCCATTACTTACTGTGAAACAAGACTCACAGGCAAACTCTTTGAAACCTACCGTCGGAAACTTCATTTAACGTGGTGCTTAATAATCTAACCACATCAATATAATATAATAGAGTTAATACATTGAGGTAGACATGTTATCGGCCATGGCATTGTGTAACTTTGTTACAATCAGTTTCAATCAGTCGGATCTGATAGAAAACCCGACCAAATTACAAAGTTTAATTGTGGTAGGAACCGTCCATAAATTCACTAACCAATTTTAATTAACCATATCATACTATTCATAAATGCGAAAGCGAGCTTGTTTGTTTCGCTTTCTCGTCGTAACGACTTAACTGATTTTGATGATATTTGGTATTTAGATCCATTATGACCTGGATTTAAACATTCGCTAGTTTTTACCGACAAACCAGACGTGCGAAGTCGTGGGCGGAAGATAGTTATCTATATTTACCGGTTTCGAATTAAAACTGATTTCAACGAAAAATTGAACCTGCTAAAAAATCTAGGGTACCTCATAGAGACGCCATTCATTATATTATATAAAGCTCGATTACCACTGACTGACTCACTGACTCATTGACATCATTGTTCTCCCAGATGCCACCTCGTAGGGGGGAAGTGTTTGGTAGGATCGTATAGAGGGAGTTCCGATGAGTTGGGAATAAATCCTAAAGTACCCCTTTTGTCCCCCATTCGCTCCCATCCACCTCGTATCTCGGAAAGTATAGGTCTTACAGCGTTGGTGCAAAAACTAATGTTGCTGAGGACATTTTTTTATATCCGGTTCCATGAAAAAAAAATTGTCTTTCATACAAAAAAAAATTTGTCCCATACAAAATATTTCTGTATGAATACCGTAAACCGTATATTTCGTTTGCCGTAATTTTCATACTGTTTTTGTAGGGAGCCCACGGCTTGTGTGTACTATAAAATTACTGTAAATTTGGTTGATTCTATATAATGGTGGCGGAGGGACATGAGATAACTTTCATAGTTTTTGCAAAGGTCATCATCATCATTTTGGAACATCCAATTTTTTTTTTTTTTAGTATGCAACGTTCATCATGTTTATTTTGGAACATCCACATTTTTTTAATTATGCCTCATCCACAATGATCACTTTGGAACGTCAATTTTTTTTTTATTATGCAACATCCACTGTGATCATTTTGGTACATCATTTTTTTTAATTATGTCTCATCCACAATGATCACTTTGGAACGTCAATTTTTTTTTTTATTATGCATCAACCACTGTGATCATTTTGGAACATCATTTTTTTTTCAATTATGCCTCATCCACAATGATCACTTTGGAACGTCAATTTTTTTTTTATTATGCAACATCCACTGTGATCATTTTGGTACATCATTTTTTTTAATTATGTCTCATCCACAATGATCACTTTGGAACGTCAATTTTTTTTTTTATTATGCATCAACCACTGTGATCATTTTGGAACATCATTTTTTTTTCAATTATGCTTCATCCACTATGATCACTTTGGAACGTCAATTTTTTTTTTTTTTATTATGCAACATCCACTGTGATATTTTGGTACATCATTTTTTTTAATTATGCCTCATCCACAATGATCACTTTGGAACGTCAATTATTTTTTTTTATTATGCAACATCCACTGTGATATTTTGGTACATCATTTTTTTTAATTATGCCTCATCCACAATGATCACTTTGGAACGTCAATTATTTTTTTTTATTATGCAACATCCACTGTGATCATTTTGGAACATCATTTTTTTTAATTATGCCTCATCCACAATGATCACTTTGGTACGTCAATTTTTTTTTTTTATTATGCAACATCCACTGTGATCATTTTGGAACAGTTTTTTTTAATTATGCCTCATCCACAATGATCACTTTGGAACGTCAATTTTTTTTTTAATTATGCATCATCCACTGTGATCATTTTAGAACATCATTTTTTTTCAATTATGCCTCATCCACTATGATCACTTTGGAACGTCAATTTTTTTTTTTATTATGCAACATCCACTGTGATATTTTGGTACATCATTTTTTTAATTATGCCTCATCCACAATGATCACTTTGGAACGTCAATTTTTTTTTATTATGCAACATCCACTGTGTTCATTTTGGTACATCATTTTTTTTAATTATGCCTCATCCACAATGATCACTTTGGAACGTCAATTTTTTTTTTAATTATGCATCATCCACTGTGATCATTTTAGAACATCATTTTTTTTCAATTATGCCTCATCCACTATGATCACTTTGGAACGTCAATTTTTTTTTTTATTATGCAACATCCACTGTGATATTTTGGTACATCATTTTTTTAATTATGCCTCATCCACAATGATCACTTTGGAACGTCAATTTTTTTTTATTATGCAACATCCACTGTGTTCATTTTAGTACATCATTTTTTTAATTATGCCTCATCCACAATGATCACTTTGGAACGTCAATTTTTTTTTTTTAATTATGCATCATCCACTGTGATCATTTTGGAACATCATTTTTTTTTCAATTATGCCTCATCCACTATGATCACTTTGGAACGTCAATTTTTTTTTTTTTTATTATGCAACATCCTTTGTGATCATTTTGGAAAATCAATTTTTTTTAATTATGCCTCATCCACAATGATCACTTTGGAACGTCAATTATTTTTTATTTTTTTATGATGCATCATCCACTGTGATCATTTTGGAACATCATTTTTTTTTAATTATGCCTCATCCACAATGATCATTTTGAAACGTCAATTTTTTTTTTTTTTTTACTATGCAAAATCCTTTGTGATCATTTTGGAAAATCAATTTTTTTTAAATTATGCCTCATTTACAATGATCATTTTGGAACGTCAATTTTTTTTTATTATGCAAAATCCTTTGTGATCATTTTGGAAAATCAATTTTTTTTTAATTATGCCTCATCCATAATGATCGTTTTGGAACGTCATTTTTTTTTATTATGCAAAATCCTTTGTGATCATTTTGGAAAATCAATTTTTTTTAATTTTGCCTCATCCACAATGATCACTTTTGGAACGTCATTTTTTTTTATTATGCAATATCCACTGTGATCATTTTGGAACAATTTTTTTTTTATAATGTAACATCCACTATGATCATTTTGGATCATCATTTTATTTTAATTACGCCTCATCCACTATGATCATTTTGGAACGTCGAAATACTTTTTAATTGCTTCTTCTACTTGGATATCTTTTTTGATTGCTTCTTCCACTTCGATATCCTCTTTGAATGTTTCTTCCACTTTGATATCTTCCCAACAAAATTATGATTTTTCTTAAAAACTTTAATCGCTCGTATCGTCTTAACGAAAATAAATAGGCATAGTAAACTTTTACAAAATGGTAGTACAAATTTTGGGTAAAATCGTTTTTTAATTGTCATGACAGTCTTTTTACATGCTTCTCTCACTTCGATATCCTCTTTGATGGCTTCTTCCACTTCGATATACTTTTTAATTGCTTCTTCTACTTGGATATCTTTTTTGATTGCTTTTGCACTTCGATATCCTCTCATCAAAATTATTATTTTTCTTAAAAAACTTTAATCGTTCGTATCTTTTAAACGGTAAGAGATAGACATAACAAACTTTTATAAAATGGTAGCACAAATTTTTGGTGGAATCGTTATTTTACGGTCATCACCGCCCTTGACATCATTTTGAATTCTTCTCTTACTTACTTTTCGTCTTCGAATGTTTCTTCCACGTTGATATCCTCTTTGATTGTTTCTATAACTTCGAAATCCTCTTTGATGGCATTTTTACTTCAATATATTTTTGGATTGCTTTTTCTAATTTTATATTTTCTTCAATTGCTTCTTTTACTTCAATTCCCACTCTACAAAATTATGGGTTTTAATACAAATCTTAAATCGCTCGTATCTTCTAAACAGGAACAGTTAGGCCTAGCAAACTTTTACAAAATATTGGTACAAATTTTTGGTCGAATAGTTTTTTTATTACCATCATTGCTCTTGACATCCTTTTTGAATGCTTCTCTCACTTGGTCTTCCTCCTTGAATGCTTCTTTCACCTCGATATCCTCTATTTTTGCTTTTCCCTCTTTGATATCCTTTTTTATTGCTTTTTCTACTTATATATTTTCTTCAATTGCTTCATTTACTTTAATTCTTACTCTACAAAATTATGGGTTTTAATACAAATCTTAAATCGCTCGTATCTTCTAAACGGGAAGAGATAGCTCGAGGACACTTTTACAAAATATAAGTTGTATAAGTTTTTGGTGAAACCGTTTTTTATTTTTATCATTGTCCTCGACGTCTTTTACTCAATTTCAATTTCCTCTTTAATTGTTTCTGCTACTTGGATATCCTATTTGATTGCTTCTTTCACTTCAATATCCTCTTTGATTGCTTCTTCGACTTCGATATCATCTTTGATTTCTGCTTCCACTTGGATATCCTCTTTGATTTGATTGCTTCTTCGATTTCGATATCGTCTTTGACTGCTTCTTACACATGGATATCCTCTTCGATAGCTTTAAACAGCTCGATATCCTCTTTGATTGCTTCTTCCACTTTGATATCCTCTTTTATTGCCACTACCAATTCAATATCATCTTCGATTTCCTTTTGATTGCTTCTTACACTGCAATATTCTCTTTGATTGCGTCTTCATCTTCGATATCGTTTTTGATAGCATTTTCACTACGATATCCTCTGTGATGGCTTCTTACACTTCGATATCTTCTTTGATTGCTTCTTCCACTTCGATATCCTCTAAGATTACTTCTTCCTTTTCGAGATCGTCTTCGACTATTTGTTTCACTTCGATATCGTCTTTGATTGCTTTTTCACTTCGTCATCCTCTTTGAATACTTCTACCACCTCGGTATCCTCTTTGATTCCTTAGTCAACTTCAATTTCCTCTTAGATTGTTTTTCCTACTTCGATATCCTATTTGATTGCTTCTTCCACTTCAATATCCTCTTTTATTACTCCTTCCACTTCGATATCATCTTCAATTTCCTTTTGATTGCTTCTTGCACTGCAATATTCTCTTTGATTGCGTCTTGATCTTCGATATCGTCTTTGACAGCATTTTCACTTCGATATCCTCTGTGATGGCTTCTTCCACTTCAATCCTCTCTTTGATTGCTTCTTCCACTTCGATATCGTCTTTACCTGTTTCTTCCACTTCGATATCGTCTTTGATTGCGTTTTTCACTTCGTCATCCTCTTAGAATGCTTCTACCACCTGGTATCTTCTTTGATTGCTTACTCAACTTTAATTTCCTCTTTGATTGTTTTTCCTACTTCGATATCTTATTTGATTGCTTCTTCCACTTCAATATCCTCTTTGATTACTCCTTCCACTTCGATGTCATCTTCAATTTCCTTTTAATTGCTTCTTGCACTGCAATATTCTCTTCGATTGCGTCTTGGTCTTCGATATCGGCTTTGACAGCATTTTCACTTCGATATCCTCTGTGATGGCTTCTTCCAATTCGATACCCTCTTTGATTGCTTCTTCCACTTCGATATCCTCTTTGATTGCTTTTTCCACTTCGATATCGTCTTTGGCTGTTTCTTCCACTTCGATATCGTCTTTAATTGCTTTTTTCACTTCGTCATCCTCTTAGAACGCTTCTACCACCTCGGTATCCTCTTTGATTGCTTACTCAACTTTAATTTCCTCTTTGATTGTTTCTGCTACTTCAATATCCTATTTGATTGCTTCTTCCACTTCGATATCGTCTTTGATTGCTTTTTTCACTTCGTCATCCTCTTAGAACGCTTCTACCACCTCGGTATCCTCTTTGATTGCTTACTCGACTTTAATTTCCTCTTTGATTGTTTCTGCTACTTCAATATCCTATTTGATTGCTTCTTTGACTTCAATATCCTCTTTAATTGCTGCTTCCACTTGGAAATCCTCTTTGATTTGATTGCTTCTTCCATTTCGATATCGTCTTTGACTGCTTCTTACACATGGATATCCTCTTTGATGGCTTTTAACAGCTCGATATCCTCTTTAATTACTTCTTTGACTAAAAGAAAAACACGCGAGCTGCGAGCAGCTCGCGCACAACGCAACCTCTAGTTTCTCTATAAAATTACACTCCAAAACTAAATTTACAAATAGTTTATGCAGAAACTTTGTTCCAAAACCAAAAATATTCAGCTGAAAGTTCTGGTGCATTCTCTCTGGCACTAAATAGAGTGTTAGCCAGAGATGTGGAGCTCCAATTTACTTTAGTTACGTAAGCTTTTAGGACAGAAAAGAATAATAGATACACTTCTTTGTACGAGTATTCCCTACATAAAAGCAAAATCTACACAGGATTTTTACATCCTTTACATGTAAAGCAAATTTCCGTGATAAAATCGAGTTAAAATCAAGTTTTAATCTAATTTTTATTTTATTTATGTGTCGTAAAGTAAATACATTTTTAAATAAATAAACATATGGATAGTTTTTTTTAATTATTTTGCCTTTTAATTGAGGTAACATGAAAATTAACAAGTTTATAAAGACATACCACCACTGAATGGGTCCCAAACGACGGACGGCGCCCGCGTGGAAGGCCCAGACGAAGGTGGCGGGCTGAGCTAAACTCCTACATCAAGGATTGGCCCTTACTTGCGAACAACAGAGACGTGTGGATAGAGGGAAAAGAGGCCTTTGCCCTGCAGTAGGACACAACAGGTTTATAATCTAATATATATATATATAAGAAAACAAAGTCGGGTTAGTTACACCATTTATAACTCAAGAACAGCGGGCCGATTTTGATAATCTTTGATTTGTTGGATTTGTCTCGGCCCCGAATAGCAGAATAACGATTAAAATATAGGAAAAAATTCGCAAAATAATTATTAATAAAATTCATTTTCTCATACATAGATGCAGCTAATGATGTCCGATTGGCAGCCCGCGTCATATGCATGTCAAGGCGGTACGAAGTTCGGCGGGTTAGCTAGTATAATATAAAATACAGTTAGGTTTACAATCTGCTTACAAAATGCTGTTTTTAACTTTGTCCCCACATTAGCGCTTACTACTTCCTAAATTTTCAACCAAAAGAACCCCTTAACCAGTAAAGACCTTTTTAATGTTTCGTAACAAAACAGCTTTCTTATGTTACACTTAAATGATAAAACTCAACAAATAAACGAATAAATTGACTCCGTCTGTGCCTTGCACCACTTCTTCTAGTTTTGTTTTATTTACTGCAGGTTTCCAACTTTTTGTTTGTGGTACCGTGGGATAGGCGGGCGGGATGGAGCGAGGGCGGGCGGGTAATATTGCGAGCTCATTCGGAAAACTTGTCTGGATATGTCCTATTTTTTTTTTTTTAATAAAACAAATTCAATTAATTATTGCGATCTTTATTTTTACTCAATATTACTTAATTTAGATACCTCACTGTCTAGAAAATACAAGTAAGAAAGGAAATTGCTCTAGTTTTTGCTTTCTTTGCTAAGACGGTTGGACTTACTGTGCGAGTACTGTGCTGCAAATAACTAGCTCAACTTTCAATATTCAAACGCGAAATGTTGAATGAGTTTATATTATTTAACGTCGTAATTTTCAAACGAATTGGTTTGAAACTGGCATTCATATATATGAAGCCAAGATGAGTCCTCAATCAAGAGATATGTTTTTGTGTTAGGTTAGATTATTAAAAAAACGTGTTTCCGTGAAAAAAAAGTATTTCCACCGCGGAACAAATCTTTGCATGATCTACAGATATTTGTTGCAGGTCTGATTTTTTCTATATATTATTGTCTCTAAATCAACTTAGGCAATTCGGAGTTGTATGTATGTATGTTTGTTTGTCCGAGGATAACTTTCGCAGCGTTGATCCAATCATCGTGAAATTTGATACATAAGTAGGTAGTGATGGCACAATTTTGGTGTGACTAAATAAGCTAAAAATCTTGTGGGGTTATTGAGTTATTGGGGTTCAAGAGGGGTCAAAAAATGAGACTATTAGGTCAAATGAGACGTCAAATGAAAGATCATCATTAGTAAATTTCGACTCCGTTTATATTTTCAGTAAATTCATTGTACTTTTTGATTTATTAGCCATAGTAAAAACTGAACTTTGACGCAAGTTCTTAACACAAGTTCTTGTAACTTTGACAATATTTTTTTAAGAGACAAATATAGTCAAAAGTCTGAAATCCAGAATAACTGTAATGTTTACCTACCCCAAAAAAAATTACCAATTTAAATGAACTCCCGTTACCTGTAATTTGAAAGGAACGGTAGGTCAAGTTATTTGGTTGTTTTTTTCGTGGCACTATTTTAATAGTCAAAGATTACGAATAATATTTTTTTTGTTTTCATGGGAGTCTCGCGAGATTTCAGTTCGGGGTGAACTACTAGTTTATGTACAGCTTACAGAATGTGCCGATTAGCGTAAAATCAACCTTTATACTAATCGACAAAAGGCTACCTCACGAAATAAAAATTAACAAAATTTTGTAGTTACACAGAAATCCTAACAATAATGCTATTTTTGTGCCAATTTTCTACAAAACTCGTGGCAGCAGAGACTTGCTAAAGACCAAATTAACTAGCGTAATAGAGAGTAGGCCTACACCGAACGGATACATAGATGAATAATCTCTACGGGAATCAAACCAAACTACCGAATAGTGAAGGGAGGTTTATTTCTGAATAGAAATAAACCTCCCGCAACTCAAAGGGGTGATTAATGCATGTATGTTCACGCCATTTCCCATAGGGGAGGCAGAGGTGCGGTTTCAATTGTGTGCTCGTTGATCGGGTTACGTTCGGCGAGAAACAAGGTGCTTTCTAGCCTGCCAGTGAATTAATATTGCACTAGGTATTGCTAGTGTTAGTACTCAGAGACGTCTCCTGCACGTAATGGCCTTTCATTTTCTAAGCAAGCGTACTCCGTAAACAACTGCGCTAAGCCGCTGTGTCCTTCACCCAGCCAGTGCTGCAACTTGGTTCCTCACGCGGTATGATTGTCATTTTCTAGTTAAAAGATGTAACAGGCCTAAGTTTTTTTAGTATACAATAGCCCAGGGGGCCAGGGTCAAATGGACTGTCAATTCAATTTTTGAGTTGGTATTGCTAAAAATGAGTCAACAGTTGAAACATTCGACCCTGCCCGTACCTACTCCAGTACCACAGTCTATTTATTATATTTATTAGATTTTCCAATACGCCAGTTTACGAAATGTAAAAATTCAAAGTGACCATTTTCGTAATAGTCGTGTCGAAATAAGTTAATGTGTATTGGGCACCATGGGTGCGGCCGTAAGAGGATTATTTGGGAACTATTTATACGTTTAACTTAATCTACGCGATGACTCAATCATTACTATTAAGTAATTCATAGATTACTCGGAAAGATATTATTTTGATGTTTGGCCATTTTCACATCCATATAGAATGAGTTGTCGTTATAATTTAGAAGACTATCGTAAAACGACAAAGTGTAAGTAATTTGAACACGTAATTTATCGAAGGATAAAGAATTGAATTCTCTACATCCAAGTTGTCGTATATAATGATTTTTTATTTATACATAGCGATAAGACCGTTAGTTATTAAATAAATCAGTAATACATTTTTTTTATATTAAACTTGTAGACACACAAGCTGACGGGCCTCCAGATGTTAAGTGGTCACCGCCGTCTATAAACTCCTGCAGGACTCGAGGTACTGCAGTCGCGTTGCCTAGCACTTAAAACCCTATTTACACCTCTCTTGAAGGCGTTCATTTTGAAGCCCACTGGAAAAACCTCCGGAGGAAGGTCATTCCACATATTGCAGGTGCGTGGAAGAAACGAGCGGGTGAAACGCACCGTGTGAGACTTCCTCGCATCTACAGTATGTGGGTGAGCTCGTTGCCGATTGCGGGAGGTTCGATGTTAGAAGTGGGAGGCAGGGATTAAATTGAACAGCTCTTCAGAACATTCGCCGTTATATATTTTATGGAAAACGCTGAGCGCTCCGATGTCACGGAGCATACATGAGTAGGCTAGAGTAAATCTTAGTTTGAACAGATTATCTTTGCGATAAAATATTTTTAAAAGACAAATTATCTAAATAACTTGAATAGAAACATTTAGTTTTCTTTCAGTCTAAGGAATATGGCTAATTTACAAAAGTAAAAGACATTAATCGTACCTCTAAGTCCATTGTCTAACTTCTCTCATACGTGAGATGAAGTACCTACAATAATACTAAAAAGCACTCACGTAATCTCTAGTATCCATGCATTATACTTATCACTTGAAAACAATGCTTTTTGTCTTCCATCTCCCTCTACCCCGAAGCAAACATCTGTTTTACTCTCTTGCACTAAGCAAAGCCGATTTGCACCTTTTCTTCGTGGAAAATCTGGATTATGGTTTCGAACGTATGTATATGTCGATTTGTGCAGAATTACCCAAAGAGGTGGATTTAGTTAAAGAAAATAAATTGTTTTTCTATACTAGCTGTAGCCGGTGGCTTTGTACTACTAAAAGTATACAGTAGTTTGAAGTTTCAATAGTCTGACGTTTTAGACCAACTGGTTAAAAGTGGCGCCCTGTGGCATATTACATAGATATTGGCCCATTGGTATTGGGCATATTGGCCCTTTTACATATTAAACAACACTACATACTATTTGTTCGCCCCGAACTGAGACCTCGCGAGTCTCCGATTAAAACAAAAAATATAATTTGTAATCTTTGACTATCAAAATAGTGCCACGAAATGCATATCCAGGAACTTGGCCTACAGTTTCATTCAAATTACAGGTAACGGCAGTTCATATTAATTGGTTACACTTATTTGGGGTACAAATGACAGTTATTCTAGATTTCAGACTTTTGCCCATATTTGTGTTACTTAAGCTACACGCATACCAAATTACAGCACCGTGGGATCACTGGTGTACCCTGTGAATTTTGTCAAAGTTCAGTTTTTATTATGGCTAATAACTCAAAAACTATGAAGACTTTAATAAAAATAAAAACGGAGTCTTAAATACATCCTTTGCTTAGTTTGGGGCTAGATAGCGCTGTGTGAAATATCGAAACAACTAAAGTATTGTTATCATAGCATTTTATCCAAGAAACCAAACACGACCCTCGCATCCATTAAGAGCTGTCGATCCTACTTGTTTTTAGACCTTGGCAGCTAATAATATAGTTAAAGGTCTCCCAAAAATAATACCTGAACCGATTTTTTAAAATAAAAAAATACCTGTTCCCCTTATTTTATCCTTAAAAATATTTTTGCCGAGTTTCAAGTTTATAAACCCAAGGACTACGGGATTTCAAACAAACGTAAGTACCCCTTTTCACCCTCTTAGGGGATAAATTTAGAAAAATCCCTTCTTGTACCGTCCAAATTTCAAGTCTCTAGGATCAGCGGTTTAAGCTGTGTGTTGTATAGAATGTCAGTCAGTCACTACTTTACTTCTTATATATTAGAAACATTAGAATAAAAGCCTTAAAGTTTATTCAGAATGTTAATTTGTTTTCTGTCTGTTCTTATAAGTTTGATTAATGGTAGAAAGAATAATGAAATTCACAAAATATGACGACAGGCGAGCGTAAGATTTTTCTAAAGCTCCCGAAGACAGATCCTCTAATAACGAGAATGGTGATTACAATTTGTAATTTCGTTGATATTTTTCAAACAACGTGCTTTTAGTAACATTTAAAATTTATGTATATAACAAACGGCTGTATTTTTTTTAAAATATAAAGTGATATGGGTATCAAGAATAACGAGTACATATGTGCATCGTAGGGTATGTTTCTAAGGTGCGTGACCTACAAAGAAATTCTTTGCTATATGCAATAGTTACCACTTAACATCAGGTGGATAAAATGCTCGTTACACCTCCAGGTAGTAAAAAAAAACCGGGAATGCCGACAGAAGTCAAAAGTTGAATAAAAGCAGACTACACTACACATGCTTATATACAGAGGTGTCGGTAACAGTAACGGTAACTGTGTCGCGAGTTCAATGGTTTTTCCCATCTCAAAAAATGCCCAACGCGCCTAAAAAAGTTTTCACTTCAAAAAACAACACCCATAAACGAAATGAATAGTTGCGCTTCATGTAAGCATTTGTCACGTAGCAATAATCGATCCAACAACCTCATGTGTCTCAGTCGGCTACTAGCCTGTCGCAACAGCCAGGTTAGCTTGACCTCTCTAGAAAGGTTTATCTTTAGGTAAGAATAGAACAAAGCGTGGAAGTCTCATACCTGCAAGACGTGGAATGACTTTTCTCCGGAGGGTCTCCCGGTATACAACATGAACGCCTTCAAAAGAGGTGTAAATATTTAAGGCAACGCGACTGCAGTACCACGAGTGCTGCAGGAGTATATAGAAGACGGTGACCACTTAATATCAGGAGGCCGGTCAGATTGTGTGTCTAAACGTTTAGTATAAAAAAGTGGCACTCCGGGAGTGCCGGCAGAAGTGAAAACTTGAATAAAAGGAGACTACACTACAGATACTTATATACAGAGGTGTCAGTAACAGTCAGTGTTAGTAGTCAGTGACAGGTGTCGGTAACAGTGTAGTTCGATGGTTTTTTCCCATCTCAAATAATGCTCAACGCGCCTAAAGAAGTTTTCACTTCAAAAAATTACTGTGTCGCGTAGAATTCTACATTCTACGCTAAAATTCTTGGAGAAAACCCTTTTTAGAGCGCTCATGCTCGCCTGGCAGAGTAACAAATACAAATTTATAACTTTATTGTTATGTTACAAACATTATGCAAATTGTCTGGAACAATTCTCATAAAATAAACGGTTATAAGCTAAAACTTATTAAAGTATTCAAACGTTCTTGCAGTTTTCTACAATTATTTATATAATTGTATTAAAGTTTAAAGCAATTATACAATTAATTCCCTCCATATGATTGTATGGTTTACCAGTTGAATGGTATACCTCTGCAGGGGACTGACATTTGAAAACTTTTCACAAGTCATAAGTAATTTCGCCGTTTATGTGGCATAGAACATTTACACTTTATTGTAAAGATGAACTTTGTGGCGTAGTGGGTGAGTAGCTAATAGAAGTAATTATTGCAATGTGACGTCCACTGCTAAACATAGGCCTCCCAGGCTTCATTAGCAAAAAATACAATACATATCACAAAAGGCGATCTTATAGTTAAAAGCGCTCTTTTTCACGCAACTCAAGGATTTGGGATGGAATGTATTAGGTCGTTTTTTCCATCTAAAGTCAAAGTAGGGCTGGTAATGTCGTAGTCTAGACCGGCCTTCACGAAATTAATTTTGCAAGACTATTCCCAAGAACTAAAGAAACATCTTGCTGCATATGAAATTAAATGCATAAATTAGTTCGTCTGAGATGTAATTAGGAAAGTTTTCTACTTTATCTAGAGATTAACTTTATTAACGTCAGTCTTAACTTATAATGCACTTTAAATAATTGTACCGATCCACTTAATTTAGAGCATAACATGAAATGACTTATTATTTATTAATAAGAGCTACACAAGATAGTTGTTTAATTTTTAAAGTCGTCAGAGACTGACAGTTGGTTACCAGAATTTGGTTAAGTATGTGCCAACAGATTTGCCCTTAATTTATAATGTATATGTACTCCCACAGTGCTAAGTTGATTGTAATCTATTTTGTGAATTAGTAAATAAATAAGTTCGGTTCATATTCGGCTTGTGCAAGTATGACCATGTCTCAGAATTCTGCGCAAAACTCAAGTGGCTCCCTATCCGTCTTCGCCGGAATGCACATAATCTATCACTTTTTTATAACATTCTGTTCAATCCCACTTCACCTTCTTATCTAAAGGAGCGTTTCGAGTTTTTGTATCAGGCACACTCTCGAAACCTTCGTTCTTCCGAAGCTCTACAGCTTCGTACTCCCGTCCATAGTTCACAATTTTATGGTGACTCCTTCACAATACAAGCTTTGCGACTGTGGAACGCCTTACCTTTGCCCATAAGGTCGTCCCAATCTCTTCCTATTTTCAAAGTCAAGGTATCCAACCATTTTCTTTCGTTGTCTCGTAACTGCTTCTTAGTTTTTATGTTATTTATCCTTCATATTATGTAGTGTAGTTTATTTATATATTATTTGTATGTATTTAAGTTAATGTTTATTATTATACATAATCAATAGGTATATATCATTTTCTGGGTTCTGTTTATGTATGTTTTATGTATGCTTAAAGGTACTCTTACACCGCCGTCTTTTGATTTTTGTTTATCCTGTCCATCCAAAGGTTGTCTGGAAGAGATCGCTTTTAGCAATAAGACAGCCCATTGCACCGTTATTTATTGTTTATTTCCTTTGTTACTGTATTTTTGTTTGGTGTGCAATAAAGAGTATTTCATTAATTTAATTCATTCATTCATAAGTTAAAACAAGTAAATTTTGCGGAATTTTGCTCCCAGCAACCTCTATAAGATCTTTCCATCTAGAGAAGCGGTGGGGGGCGGGGGCGTTCTATAAACAAATCTACCAAAACAAAACTGTAATTTAAAAGCACCTCACGTCAAACTAACATCCCCTGGCTGACAGATATGTACGTACCCTGCATCCCAATTTCCCCAATTTCTCCTGACCGCTCACACCAGTGGAATAAATTGTTTACCTAATGAACCGTTTACAAAGTCTTAGTAATAAACTTTTTCTAACCTAGAAAGAAAATCACCTCGGCTTTTAGTCAAGGAAAACTTTTTCTAACATTTCTTTCCTTTTTTCAGGTAATGAGTTTCAAGCAAAAGGCTGTTCCGTTACGTCTCGCAACTATTACGACCTATGCGGCAGGTAATCGAATTTGAACTTTACCGCATTTCTATAAAGATTAGTTTACATTGACAGTTTGTTAATAAAGTTATTAGAGTGATGTGTAAGTATCTTGTTACTTGTTGAAGCGTCTATTTTAAGAGCCTGATGGATAGTAATTATCTTAAAAGCTTAGGGAGCTTTCAATACATGAGAATAACACATAAAACTTGGGACTTGAAAAAACTTGCTAAAATATTAAATTTACTTGACGAGAATTTTTCCATCAATAGTTAACACTCAAGAGACACATATATTTATTTCTGTTCCCACACTATGATTTCCTGTATCTTAGGTATCAGGAATTACGATTGCCATGCTACCACAGTATTCAGGATATAAAATCAAAGTAACTAGTGGTTCGCCCCGAACTTGAGATTTCGCGAGTCTCCCATAACACAAAAAAAAAATATTCTTAGGGCGACTCGCGCAACGATGCCTAAACGTATTTAGTAACTAAATATGATTTAAGGAGTTGTCAAATCATACAAATACGTAAAATTTAAACATATTTAGTCGCTAATTACGTTTAGGGATCGTTGCAAGCCGGCCTTAATCTTTGACTATTAAAATAGTGCCACGAAATAAATAACCAACTGACTTGACCTACAGTTTCATTCAAATTATAGGTAACGAGAGTTCATGTTAATTGGTTCCTCTTTTTTGGGGTAGAAATTGCAATTATTCTGGATTTCAGACTTTTTCCTATATTTGTGTCACTAAAGCTACACGCATACCAAATTACAGCACTGTGGGGTCACTGGTGTACCCTGTGAATTTTGTCTAAATTAAGTCTGTATTATGGCTAATAACTTAAGGACTACAAGGTTTAAACTAAAAATAAAAACGGAATCAAAATGTACTCACAAAGCTCTTTTATTAGACGTGCCATTTGACCGGATAGTCCCATTTTGTTTATTTTTACTCCTCTTGAACCCCAATATCTCAACAACCCCCCCACATTTTTAGCTCATTGAGGCACACCAAAATTGTGCCATCACTACCTACCTATATACCAAAATTTACGACGATCGTATAAACGCTTCGAAAGTTATCCTCGGACAAACAAACATACATACATATACATACAACGCCGATATGCCCAAGTTGATTTAGAGATCTCGATTTGCTCGATCAATAAATACAAAAGGGACCGTTGAATCATCTCCAGATCACTACCAGGTGGAAGTGCCCCCAAGCCACTGATTGCATTGTCCCGCTGAATTGCACATAAGCATTGCAATCAAAAAAACAAGCCTGTTTTGATTCCACATTTCCCATTCTGCGTAACCCTGTTCACAAATTACACCCTCCACACCCACCCAATATCTTCACTAATATTACTGTTAGAAATCGAGCAATTGTTTAGTCTGTGCTTGTGTTGTTGAGCCCCAAAACACAAGCTTATTCTTTAAGCTTGCCTTGAGGCTCTATGTAAGCACCAACTAGCAAACTTGTGAACGAGCACTATTATCATAAACAACTATTGTAAGCTTTGTAAATCTTCCTGGAAAAAAATTTATAAATTAGGTAAAAAAAGAGAATTCACTAAAATATCTTTCGTGGATAAAAAACATGAGAATTTCGTTGTAAAAGTAACCACTTTAGTTCAATAATAGGTATGCTTCGATGCTCGTAAATAAACCAGTCAAAATCATGTTAAATTACTCAAACCTCTATATTTTACATCGGTTTGAAAAATTAAAAGTGCCATTGAAAAATCTGCAGAATTTTTCATCTCCATTTTCTGACAGGAGAGTAATACTGTCCGCGGGAATCTAATGTGTTTGAGTTGAATTGGACTGAGTGAAGTGCGGATGGAATCTGTTTTACCCTGATCATTTATGGATTAGGGTGGCAATGGGTGGGGCGCATAGCTTGCAGAACTGATGGCCGTTGGGGCAGAAAGGTTCACGAGTGACCACGCACTGGAAAGCGCAAAGTATGACGTCTCCCCACTCGATGGAAAGAGAACCTGATAAGGTAGTTGAAAGCCTCCAAGTCGCATAAGATCGGTTGCTCTAGAGATCTACGGGAAGGCATAATAATGTTCTTCTCACTGCTGAAATTTAAAATGCTAAGAGACCCACTTTTAAGGGGGAGGGGGGATTGATCTCACTGCTCTTGCCCCTTCACCTTCTCTGTCCCCTGACTTCAACCCTGGTGCTGCTATAAATCTCTGTGTTGTGATTTCGTTCTCTTTTATTTCGGGTCAGTATTGATTCAGCGCCGATGGCCACTTTAGGACAAGAGTGTTATACTTATTGCTGTTTCAAGGGGAATTCTTTCATCACGCTTCAATGCTCCATACATTTATTGCTTTCACATGGTGATAATGTTGTTACAACTAGATAGATAGTTTCACATATGAACCCTGACAGGGTAAAGCAACAGGAAGGCAGACCATCTTTTCCTATATAAATATCTTATCTTTTCCTATACAGGCATGCTGTTTACACTCTACAAATAATTCGATATTGTTTTATTTTATGCGTAATTTTTAGTTTTACGTTTGCTTTGGTAAGTATACAATCTGTTTTGTTATGTACAACATTAATTTAAAACACATATCCGGATCCGTATTAACTGATTTTAGAGGTGAGTTGAATACCGGTAGCTTGAATATTTATCCAGTAATCGATACAATTGCAATAGACAATTTCTAACGAAAATCAGCAGCTTAGTTAGTTTAACAGGTACCTACTTACATGATGAATAAATATGATTTGTTTATCTTTTTTTTGTACAGGCTATTTCATATATATTTTAGGACTTGATATTAAAGTTGTTTGAAAATTTGAAATTTTTTAGGGTAATGAATTTGAAAAAAACATATTTTATAAGGTGGGAGCTAGAGTAAGAGCTAGTGAGCTTATATAATGGATTATTATTTCGTTAGAATATTTGCTAAAAGTATAGCTTGCTAACTATATTTAACATATTGTACTGAAAACTGAACATTATTGCGAGCAAATAAATCACAATCAAATAAATGTTGTAAAATAGGTTTTTTTACCCTACCCGTCTTTTCATTTAATGTTGTACATAACAAAACACATAGTATATGTAGAAGGTTAAGGTTATTTGGTAATTATAATAACTATTAAGTAAACTATTAAAACAGCTAAAAATGTTTTATAAAATCGCTTTTGTGATCAATCGCGGACTCGTTAAATTGTATATTATTTGCATCAAACTAAAAACATCTTGGGAGAAGCTAAGCTATATTCGTTTCAAAAAAACATGCATGTTTATTTTTATAAAAAATGTTTATAAAAGTTTTTATAAAAAAAGCTTCTAACTTTAATATTGGTGATTGTAATAGTATTTTGGCAGATCCGTCATCAGATACTGCCAAAAAACTATTTAAGTTAGTAGATAGGAGGTAGCTCAATTAGTATTTACCTATATAATTAGTAAATTTGTTTTGTTTACATTACCAGGGTGTCATAATCGCACGAGCGACAAAGCCCTTTTGTTAACTGATTAAAAAAAAAATGTGGAACGTAGTTCTCTTTTCTACGATGCGTGACGTACGAGGCAATGCTTTGTTATAGGCGATGGTTAGGTACTTTTTTTTTATAAATTATAGGCTAGCCTTTGACCACTATCTCGCCTGATGGTAAGCGATGATGCAGTCTACGATGGTACACGCTTGCCTACTTAATACCAGATGGGCGATTTGCTTGATTATAATGAAACTATAATTAGAACCAGTGAAATATAGTACAATAGGAAGCCTAATCAAGTTGAGTTCTTTTAATAATACATTAAGCTATCAATTACGGACCAAAAATGTTCACTTGAATTTCTACTGATTTTACTTAGAAAACTTTCGTGATTTATTTCAATTTACTGATTGGTCGCGTCAATGTATGCGTCAAGAATAAACTTTACCTTTCTGATTGGAAAGTTAGATTTTACTTATTACAAATAGATAATTAACTTATGTCGCTGACTGTACTATCTATACTTCTTTTAAAGCAAGTTCGAGACTCAGACCAGTATGCCAGAACTAAACTCAAAACTGAATCGAGATCCAAGCTTAGATTTTTGACAGTCTTTCATTGAAAACTGTCAAAAAATGTACAATTGAATCTCGATCTACTTTAGAAAATAGTTCTAGAATATATAGGCTTTTTATCATGTAGGCGAGTAAAGACGTGGGCATAAGTTAGTAGTATAATGTTTTGCAGTTGGCTCGCATCCAAGTCAGTAAACGAACGATGAAAACTTGAATTCATAAATTAAACTATGTTTTTGTAGAGCACGAACTTTTATTACTCATAGTCCTTTTTTGCATTTGAAAGATGCGCTCTCTTTCAGCATCCCCACAGCTCGGCACCGTACTGGAGCAAGTACGATCGTGAAATAACATGTGCGCACTATGTGAGCCAGTCTACTAAGTGTATGACACGCTCTTCCTAGTCTAGTGCACAGCTTCTCAATGTGCGAGCCCCACGTTGTTGGATCTCATGTTAGAGAAATGTCACTCCTGAAGTGATGCCACTCATCCTGATCCACTCCATATTATAATTCCCTTAACGCCCGTCCCGAGTTCGAGAAATAAATAAAATGTGTTATATTGATGTTTAGCATCACACAGTTTCTTTGTAACTTCTTTCTAACCAGCGAGAAAGTTATCTCGTTGCTTCATTAAATCTCGTCTCAAGCTCGTCTATAGAACCTGCGGTGACGTTTGCCGCCACGCCTTCAGCGTACATCAATATTTCGCCTCTATTTGCGGCGTCTGGTAGGTCGTGAAGAAGTTAGACTCACCGTTTTGTTTCTACATTCTTATTGCATGCACATACAGTACAGCTAAGGTATGAACACTTTACCGTCGTTTGTTTTTCCTGAAGACTAAAATTCGGGTCTCTTTAAGGTAAGAGTGAATAAGTGTCTTAGATCTTCGTGCTAGATCTTAGAGCACATCATCGATTAGCAACAGGTAAGATTGTGGTCGAACAAAGATATGTATATTCGTGGAAAAAATAAAAAAGGCTTGAAAAGAGACGGTTGACATCGACGACCCTTGTGCAGCCATCACACCTTTCGAGCACGAGATTGGGCGGAAGTTCATGCACGAGTCCCGTGTCGGACGGCGTACTTGCTTTACAGCAAGCACGCTGTGGCCTGCGATGTGAAATTCCTTTGACTTGGTAGCACAGAACCGCGACTCGCTACCAGTTTTCAAAAGCTTCCATAACTCGGCGAATCACTTCGCGCGTATGTTCCTTGCATAGGTCGTTTACAAATTTCACTTCACCTATAATTTCCATAGTTTCTGACTACAATTGAACTCTAAAGCCTAACTTAAATGCTTTGCGCTGATAAGAGCGCTACACGTCAGGCGAACCCGCAAGGCGACGGTTTAATTTCCCTATCGTTCTATCTGCACGTGGGAGTATGTAATGTAGCCCGCTGCCGCTGGGACACGCCAATCCGGTAGTTTCGTATGTTAGCTGAGTTAGTTCCAATTGTAAGACCGTGTTTGGTATCGTATTGCCTGAAACGGTTTACAGAGATAATCTGTTAGGTTGACATTGTGATACAGTTTCATCTGTTTTGGCCTTCTCTTAGACCCCAAATCAATACAAAAGAATATATATAAATATAATATATATTTTTTTAATATGGCTGGACAGTTCACACAGCGCTCTCAAGCCCTAAACTAAGCAGAGCTTGTACTATGGGTACCAGATAACTGATAGAATACTTATATGTTTTTTTTTTGTAAATACATACTTATAATGACGACCTCCATGTCGCAGTGGGCGAACAGCCAGCTGAGACACAGGAGATAGCGGGTTCGATTCCCGCTGCGGGAACAAATGTTTGCATGATCTACATATATTTGTTTCTGGTTTGGATGTTTTTCTATATATTATAAGTATGTATTTACAAAAAAAAAGTACATAAGTATTCTATCAGTTATCTGGTTCCCATAGTAAAAGTTCTGCTTAGTTTGGGACTAGACAGCACTGTGTGAAATGTCCAGTAATATTTATTTATTTATAATATATAGAAAAACATGTAGATCATGCAAACATTTGTTCCGCAGAGGGGATCGAACCCGCTACCTCCTGCGTCTCAGCCGGCTATTCGCCCACTGCACCACGGAGGTTGTCTAATAAAATAAATAAATAAATGTATACTCGATTCTCGTTTAAATAACTTTAGCATCTAGAATAGAAACCTTAGGTTAGAGTACGTAAGCTCACAAATAGTTTTATTATCTAAATTGTTTATCTGCTGCCGATGGGGTAATGGGGTAATTGCTGTAGGTGGGTATCGAAAATTGCACAGTTTCGTCGTGTAAGTAATTGGGGTAGCTATCAGATAAGGCGAGTTGTAGGTAAGGCGTACAGTTTAAGTGGGGAATCAATTTACGACAAACCCTAAGACCTGAACCATCTGATGGTAGGACTTTACAAAACCTTTGGGTCTTGACATACATTTTCAAGTATTTAATTGATAAAAGTAAGTACTTAACAATAAATAATACTGTACATTCCTCAAAGCAATATCTAGCCCCAATCTAAGCAAAGCTACTATCGGAACCAAATAATTCTTTTTTTCCTAACCTGTACTGTCCCACTGCTGGGCAAAGGTCTCCCCCAATTCTTTCCACCCCTCTCGATCCTTGGCCAACTCTACCCAATCACTGTTGAAGACATCTAGGTAAAAAATAATTAAATATCTGCAAACATTTCCGTGGCGAAATGGAACCCTTCCTTGTCTCAGCCAGTTATCCACCCACAGCGCTTCGGAGGTCGCCATCATCCAACAGTCAGTCAGTCCTGATATTCATTTTGTTGTATCAGAAACTACAAGTACCTCGGTACCAATACCCGGATTATTAAAACAAATGGTTCATTAAAACACGCTCACAGTAAACAAACATAAATAAGACTTATGTAATTTTCCCACTGACTGTAATTTCCTTCCGGCTCGAGAAAACAATCCTGTATAAAGTCAATTTTTCCCGATTTCCTTTCCACTTAGAATTTCCCCCGGTATTTTCTATTAAGCAAACACAGTTTTCTTATTTAAGATAAGGCTATATTTACATATATACGTTTTAATGAGATTGTGCGATGTATTAAGGTTTTACATAATTTGAACTGAAATTGCTGCGACTGACAAATATTGGGGGAAATTATGGCGCTTTTTTCTCATCATCATTCATGGACAGTATGTTTATCTAAACAGGTGATTGGATTTGTACAAGATTCAATGTTCAATCTATGTCGTTGGGGTAATAATTACAAATAACATTGCTTCATACTAAAATAGTAATTAGTTTATACCGTCGATTAAGACCATGAACACAAAAGATGGGAAAATTGAGAAACTTTATGAAGGAAGCCTATACTCAGCTATATTTAATTCATAAATCCTTTAACTGGTATAGTTCAATATTTTTATGGAACACGCTAGCAGTGACTATCAGATGTACTCACTCGCTGTTTCCAAACATATGCTCAATTAACAATTAATTCAATATTTGTAAATAACTATTTCATTAACCATTCATGTTATGGGTACTTATGTAGCTATATTTTTTTAGTAGATAAGTTCATATATTTTCAAGTATGTACCTATGTGGTACACCATTGCCACCCTAGGTAAAATTTACACGATCCATTCTATTCAAAGGTTGTCTGATAGAGATCGCAGTAAAGTATTTTCTGTCTGACAATGGTGCTTAATTTTTTTTTGTGGGGGCATTGGGGTCAGAACCCGTACTATCTTAGCCAAGTCGCTTATCTCACTAAGTAATTCACACGAATGTGGGTACCTGACTAAACAGAGTGGGAACCGATGCCAGTGCCTGACTAAAGTACTAAATAGTAAGTCACTTGAGCCTTTTCAGCATTTCCAAACGTGAATATTCAGCAGATTGCGGTGTTCGTTTCAGCGCTGTTTAGCTTGTATTGCGCTTGGTGCCTTTTCGCTAGAAAATCAAGAGCGCTTTAAGCGCTTAACAAGCCTTTCTACAAGACTACAGATAAATCAATTACTACATCTAGGATGTCACTATTTTGTCATAGTTGTTCTGAATTATACTAAAAACGATTTACGTTTTATTTTTATGATTTTAATCAATCCTTTTTCCCGTCAATCCGATAAAAACTCCATTAAGACCAACTGAGGTGGACCATCCAAATTCATTTAATTATTAAACATGCAAACAAAACATATTCAGGTTGATTTACATAGATCTTAAATTATGATACTTTTTTATTTCAAACTAGTTGACCCGCCCGCGGCTTCGCACGCTTGAAATTTCTCGTTCCCGCGGAACTACGGGATAAAAACTATATAAAACACTCTTGTCAAAGTGACGCGACACTTCATGTAAATGAATTCACGTCAATGAACGACGGTTGAATTATATGGATACATAAAAAGTTTCCGCGCACTTCACGAAATCACAAACACAAATTATAAAGAAGGATTCACCAATATTTGACAACAAAGATATATGTCACATTTGTCTGTGGTCAAATATTTATAGTGCGTTCAGAAATTAAATAATTAAATAACGTTTTGATAACAAATTAAATAAACGCATCCAGTTTGACAGGTACGAACAGTTTGTATGGGAAAATAACATAGTTACTTACTACTTTTTTTACTACTTTCATTGCAATTTCTTTATTTTTTCTCACCTTTTAAACCTTTCTTGGACTTCTACAAATATTTCAAAACCAAAATTAGGCAAATTGGTTCAGCCGTTTATGAGTTTTAGTGAGACTAACGAACAGCAATTGATTTTTATATATATAGATATTAGTTAAATCGATGCCTGATAGTAAATACAAGTTGATTTACAAGCTAAGAAGATTGATTTTTCAACTGTTTTTTCTTTCAACTTTTATAAAATGTTACAAAGCCGAAGAACTTTTTATTGTAAATGTAATTTAATGTGATTATACAGTTGTTGTCCACCCTCCATTCGGCTCCTTTGAATATTCATTAGAGGATCGCTTCGTTGCTTACTTAGCGCCAAGTGCGCTTGTGTGCGCCAAATATTTGCGCCTGCCTTATGGTAATTACGCTAACCACAGGTTTTGCTGTTTGATGCCTTTCCAAACAATGCCAACGAGGTTGTTTTTAAACCAACGCCGACAACGACTTTGTTTTTGTAGCAACGAGCCTTTTGTGCGCGGTTATGTCAGTTTTCTCTTTGAATCGGTGTTTATAAGTTGGTTAATATTTTGTGGGGGTTTTCTGTGAATTTGTAGTAGATGCCAAACAGCCGTTATATTTTTGTTTCCTGTTTCCTTAATAAAAGGAAAACTGGTTTTTACTTGACTTTTAGTCTAAAGTGTAGATTTTTATCTCAAGGTGGTAAAATTTGTGGTAAATGTAATTTTTTACCGCGTGTATTTGTTTCATTGTGAGAGTTTTACATAAATTATATGTCGTAGTATTAAGCGTACCTAGTTTAAAATTAAGAAGTCTCTTGACTCTCTGATTGCTAGTTGTTTTTTTTTGTAAATGTTACTGTGAACGCAGAGAGGTGGTGCTGGGATCGCTTCCTGGCCATCTCTTGAGGGTAGAGTCGATTGCTGGGCACTTTTCTTTCCCATGGAGCGCCGGTAAGAAAACACCTCCCTCACTGAGCATCGAAACTGTCACGTTTACCGTATCTACCTAACTATCCAGAATATTGTACCTGCTAATAAAAGTATGAATTTAACGGGCTTGCCTGAGTACCCTGCACTAAGGACCTCATACCCCAGGACTGCAATGAGCCACCTTCCAACACAACGCCCACGTTCCCGCCCTCATATAGATTAATTCACCTCTAAGTTCGAATAGTCTCGTTCCACCTTGCAAAGATCGTTTAGTTAGATTGAAGCCAATTCGTGCAATATCGTATTTCCAATCTGCCTGTTTGATATTTGCATACATCTAGTCGATCCAATAGAGCGGGGACGTAGCACGTGTCTACGAGCATCTACGCCGTAGCCGATCGCTACGGGCGTAGCATCTGCGGGTAAACGTGCAACATAATAGACGGTTTTCGTGAATGTCATAGTATTATAGTAAAATGTGGAATAATAGGAATATTTTACAAAATGTTGACCGTAGCAGGAATCAAACCCGCAACCCCTTGCCTCACATTTGTCTATTCAAACATCGCACCGCGGTCATCCTCAATTGATCATTGTTATCATCATAATCATATAAGCGTAGGTCGTCCACTGCTTATCATATACCATAGATTTCCAGAGCCGCCGTGCGCTTTCAATCGTAATCTATCTGGCATCACTGCTTGTGCTTGTTACTCACTGCTTGTACGAGTAAGGCCTAGCTCCAGTCCTGTGCTAATTATTTATTTTAATTGAATATTGTTTCAACATCAAACTGATTAGAGTAACAACTAGTATTTAAAATACTTAACATTTTATCATAATATTCACAATTCTATCGACTTTTTCCCTATAATTAAATACTTTATGTTATCCTTATCAGTCGTTATTTATACGTTATCTCGCTGCCATGTAATACTCGTATATAATATAAAGCGCAACTTCCCAATACCTAGTTATTCTAATCACCTACGCTCTGGACAACGTCGCTTACTAAATAAGTGTTATTTTACAAAATACTATTGTATTATAATAATATCTAAGACTAGACGCATATTTTGTGAGTAATAAAGATGTCTGATTCAAAAAGAAAGAGTCATCTAAAAGTTGTGCATAAATTTTTCTGTAACATGTCGCTCCCGCGGTGGATGAAAAAACCAAATTTCTTAAAAGTGCAAGCTATGAAGCTAATTTTTACAAACTTTTGGTAAGTGCAATAAGAGTATACATCAAACGCGAAAAAGCCTTATTGTGTTGTTTTAAAGCTATAGTTTTATAAACCGGAAAACAGCGATAATACTTGTCTTATTTTTTTTGTAAGTATTACTTTTTTACTATTCTCGAAATCCCAACCGCTACGTCCCGTTCGTAGAGGCCTAGTAACCGGACAATTACTACAAACATACACGCTTTAACACTAACAAATTATTCTCAAACTATTTAAAAAGTAATTTACCGTGCTAAAGCATGTATGTATGTTTATTTAGAATCAGATAAACGCACAAGTCGGCTACATCTAACTTTATTAAGATCACCGCTAAAGAGTCGATGCTTTGCCTTAGTCTGTGTTTTCCGATAAATACAATTTGGGTGCAAAACGCGAGTAAACATGTTTCTTTTAGGCAAGCATGTTCCATCATAAACTGCATCATCGTTTACCATCGGGTAAGTTTACCATCATGGTATAACTCACGTGACCATTCGTCCCACTTTGTGCGGGACAGTCCCGCATTCAATCGCCGTCCCGTTGTCCCCAACAAGATCCCGCTTTTACAAAGGGACCAAGTGTCCCAGTTCTGAAAGCCATTTTAATTATAAAGACTAACATCAACAAATCATGTGATAAGCTCCATTTCTACTCAAAAACTAGAACCGACATTATAAAACTAATTTGCTCCACCGACAAATACAAAACAAATGCGTCTTTAACTGCAATGTGATGTTAAAATTTTATATTAATATACCTAATATATTGTTTTTCATGTGCTTTTTTAATAAAACCTAGTAAAATAAGTTTTTTTTGTTTGATTCTGCGAGCGGGTCGCTCTGATAAAAAATAATAAGTGGTCACGTTATATATAACCTCAGATATGTGTTATAAATATAAAAAAAAACTTTTTTCATTACGTAACCCTGAAATAGTTTATCGAAAATATATTTAAGTACATGGTGTAGTGTTAATAGACAGCGGTTTGTTGATTATAATTAATGTTGAAATTGCTGCTGTATGTTATTCTCATTCAATTTGCGGTTGATTGTTTCGAGCGCTGTTTATTAATGTCTAATTGAGGTTGTACTGTTTATTTTCCAGTCTAGTATAATTAACATAAGCCTTTTACCGCTAAAATAAAATTAATTGCACCTCAACGGAAAAATGGCGTAAAAATGGGGTCACGGGACTAGTAAAAAAATAATTGAACCACATTGAACCCAAATTATACCTAAAGAACCTTTTTTAGTATTAGTATTAAATAACCTAATTGTATAAATGTTTGTTGCCCTTAATAACGAACATAACATAAAATAATTACAATCAGTTCACGTAAAATCAAGTTTGCGTTGTTCATAAATTCATAAAATGTATATATATTCCACTATTGCCTGTAACTTTAATTTTAAGTTTTCCGTTGTATGTATTTACAAAAAAAATGTATAATATATATTCTATCAGTTATCTGGTTCCCATAGTACAAGCTCTGCTTAGTTTGGGACTAGGTAGCGCTGTGTGAAATGTCCAGCTATATTTATTTATGTATTTTATTTATTTATTTGATTTTATTAAATAAATAAAATATATCTAAACATATAGGCGTCTAGTTTATTTAGTTTATTATTTTTATTTATATATTTTTTTTTTAGTTTTTTTTTATTGTTGTTGTGTTTTTTTTTTCTTTATGACTGTGTGGATTTATGAATAAAATATTTTCTTTCTTTCTTTCTTTCTTTAGTTGAGAATTTCAACATCGGGCAAAATACTGGTTTTCAGTTCAATAACATTATTTCCTTATAAAAAAACCTTCACAGAATCTAGTTAAACACTTTTGCCTGATCCCCTCTGATTTCCCTGCCGGGACGTTTACGAAATTCCCATTCTGAATTATCCCACAAAAGCTGATTCTGGATTAAATAAGGCGGGTAAAGAGGATAAAAAACCTTTAATTTTATTCGTTTAGCTGTAGCCTGTCTCGATACTAAATACATATTATTTTTGGCTTTGTTAACATGAAACGCTGATCAAGAAATTTCGACAGTTTATTTTATAACTAGTTGTTGCCCGGGACTTCGTACTCGTTAAACTACTAAATGTGTAGGAAGTAACCAAGAAATAAAGCTAAACTCGCTCTTGCAACTTGACTTGACACCCCATTTTTATCCCATGGAAAATGGGATGGCCTATGTGGTAATCCATGATATAATCTACGTATATACCAAATTTCATCAAAAACGGTTCAGCCGTTACGACGTGATTGAGTAACAAACAAACAAATAAACAAACAAATAAATAAACAAACATCCAAACTTTCACATTTATAATATTAGTGTGATAATAGAATGACACAGAGTAGTGGCCAAGAGATGGATGTCGACCACGCTGAAGGCGGTCTTATCGCTAAAACCGATCTCTTCGAGGCAACCTCTCTTCAGGTGACAGGCGATCTTTGTGTCAGAGTCCTAATGACCACCAAACATGAAAGGATGAATAGTATATAAAGATTCAGTATATCGATATAATATCGCCAGGTTTGTTTACCAAAATTCTCAACAAAATGATTTCAACACGATTTAATAATACATCCAAACACGGTACAAAGTTTATGAAAGAAACTGCGGTTTAAAATGTTCACTTCACCTAAGCGAGCGTCAGATGAATTAAATATTGGCGAGTATGGAGGGCTCTCAGCTAGTCGGTGTGTTACGACTCTTCAATACTGTTCATTCAATTTGCACCAAAATGATTCGGAAACTGATTCAGATAAGTAGGTGTGTTGATTTTTTCCTGTTAATTAGATATTATTGATTTTATTGATTCAATTGTCAAATTATATAGAAACTTATTCAGATAGTAGTATTTTTATTGTTAATTGGTTTATTGAACAAGGTTGATTTAGAAAATATGTAAATAGCTCATTATTGATAATGTTTGTTTATTAATTCTTATTATTAGCTGCGTCAACATCATACCTAATAAAAAATTCTGAGATAGAAAGTCGTGAGATCTAGGAGGTCGAATTTCAATGATTTTTTAAAACTATGAGTCTTCATTTGTAATTGTTGTCAACCTTTTGGCGGTTGATTCGCAGACAAGCCATATTTGCGATCGGTCCGCTGACAAGGGGATATGATATGCCAATTATAGGCAAACATAATTTTGTTAATTTAGAGCTGAGATTTAGAGCCGTCGCTGACTGGCATGGTAAAGGATTTTTGTACGCGGAAACGATTTTGAATCTTGTTTTAACACCCTTAGCAGTCTCATTTCGGGATGCCACGGTATGTCACAGCCTGCCGCGGCATCCCACGGTCTCCATGTGATATCAACGAAATGTGAGACCTAAACCTGGTAAAATAAGATTTATTATCATTTCGCAAAAATACTACATAATGAGATAAAACCATACTTCACCCACGGTGAATTTTAATTTATTTAATTTTAATTCCTTAAGTTTTTTAAATGTAATTAGTGCTGAAACAGGCTTACGAATTACCTGATGGGAAGGGGTTACCGCCACCTATAGAAACCGGCAACAGCCGGGGTATTGTCGATGCATTCCTTACCATGTAGACACGTTACATTTTTCTTGAAGCGTACCATATCGGAGCCTAACGAGAAACCTTCAGATGGCGCATTCCATAACTTACAAGTATGGGGTATACGCTTCGCGTGCGGTGCGCAAATACCCACCTCACTAGTTTATGCTATCTACTTCAATCATGTGCTAGTCTCATCAACCCGTAACACTAGAATTTTACCATTGAAAAGGTAAACCAATTATTTTTTATGTCCCAATTCAGTATTTTGCTGTTTTTCTCGGACAAAGAACCGTTTTCAATAAAAATAAAAGGTTCTCAGTAACGAATGGTCTGTAGGAATGTGGATTTTTAAATATTAATTGGTACACGTTCTATATACGGCAAGATGGGGATAAAATATAATTGAATGACAAATGAACGTTAATAAAGCCTTTTTAAACTACTGGTTATCCACTACTTCGACCGTGTGGAAATTTCACGCATTTTCCAATGCATTAGGATTTAATGAGTTGAGAAAAATAGTAAAGTAAAGTAAAAATGTATTTGTTGACATAATTAAGTATGACATAGTCAAATTTGAATCGATAGGTTCCCGAACTAGTTAAAAAACTGTATTTCAAGTGCCAGTGGCTTCTCCCATCATGTGTATATTTTAAATTATGTCGAGCAAAGGTAGGATAGTGAAGTTTAACCATTAATTAAAAAGAATAAATCATATAACTAAAAAAGTAAGTATTTAAAAGAAATACTTAAGCTCTCTCAAATTCAAGTCTGTTACGTAGTAGGTGCTATACTTAGGTTGTTTTGCTTAGTAATTAGATTATAATATATATTTATACATATTGTTTACAATTAACAGCATCTATAAATATATGTAATATCTATGTATAGTGTAAACTAAAAAAAATAACTAAATAAACTATAACATTACCTAAGTATGCCTTTATAATTAAAATTATAAATTGATTCACTCATATTTAAAAATGTATTTTTTTTAAACATGCTTGGAAATTTGAACATTATTTTGACAACCTTCTTCGAGATAAATCGAAATTGCTGTACTGGGCAAATACATGCGAGCAGCGGCCGGCAAAAGTTGTATGAAAATCCATATCTGTAGTGGTTTAGCGGCCAAAAATGGAACGATCTTTTACTCATACTACTACATACTACATGCCAACCAGGAAAGTAACTTTTCAAAGGTTTTATTTCAATTTCGAACTGGCTTGCAAATAGAAAGCTGTTTATTGAAAATAAAACAAATGAACAGTTTAACGCGGGAATAATTATTGTTGTAATTGTATTTTATAATTACACCACAACTAGGCATTGATGGACTTACGTATGTGTGCCTCGGCCCACATTTACACGTTATCACACGCATGTAGACGTCTTTCAATGCCTCTTTTGCAGCAGTAATGTACTATATCTTACTCCTGTAGGCATATAATGTAAATATTGATGTACGCAAGTGTCTTCCTATCATTATATCAGAGTTTACATTTGAATGTGTCCCGCGAGGACCATAGAACCCCTGACCCTTCGGCTAATCACATAATTGTACCCTTCGCGATATTGGTTATCGCATAAATTACGATCTATATTGTTGCCACATTATGGGGTTGTTCCTAACCAAACCCAAGGAATGAATTAATTGCCGTCATAGAGAGGATGCTTGCATGCCCAACATTGAGTGTTGTAAGCTATAAAATAAAGTCCTATTCATTGTTTCTGCGATGGCGACTCTAACTATAAATCTATTAAAATTAATCTTTAACTAAACTTATTTAAAATAAATTCTATACTTAATATGATTAACCTCTCGTCATCACGTGAGCCCTAATATGGGTATATAATACATGGATAACCCAAGGACTAGGACTTAATTTGATTTCATATTATCACGGCACAGGATAGTCCCATTTTGTTTTTTTTTACCCCTCTTAAACCCCAATATCTCAACAACCCCTCTCCATTTTTAGCTCATTTAGTCACACCAAAATTGTGCCATCACTACCTTTATATAGATACACCACCGTCTTTTTTATTTTGTTTTGTTTTTCCATCCAAAGGTTTCTGGAAGAGATCGCTTTTAACGGTAAGACCACCCATTGTACATACCTTTATTTTTTGTATTTCTTTGTATTTTTAATTTTGTTGGTGTGAAATAAAGAGTATTTCTATTCTTTTCTATATACCAAATTTTACGATGGTCGAATAAACGCTTCGAAAGTTATTCTAGGACAAACAAACAAATATATATACATACATACAATGATCGAGCGAAGCGAGATCTCTAAATAAACTTGGGAAAATCGGTTTCCCAAGTTTATTTAGAGATCTCGCTTCGCTCGATCAATGACTGCAATATTCCGAACTTCTAATTCTAATTCTAGGGTGTGGAGGGAATAAGATCTGCACTGACGTCCTGCATTCAGTCCTGCAGGTAATGCTTAATACACTCCAATACGGGCCAGCCATCCTCTTTGAAATAACAAAGTAGGACTTTGGGTTGACTTTGGAAGACTGCACTTCCAAGATCCATGGATATTGTTGTGGTGTTGGCGGATGAGGATTTGATGAGCCCCTGTAGCCCCTTTTTCAGTCTGGCATGGGTTAGGAATATTTCTAATTCCGGCCCAAACAGGCCACATTCGGGACAATTCGTCGAACAGTTTGCGTTCGAGGTTTTTCCATCTGCGCCCTTGTTCCTCGCAGCTGTCCGCCCTGGACCGTTGTAATGCGTCGATTAAACTCCCGCTTGACACTTTTATGTGTTGGATATGAATGTTTCAATTTTGTTCCGATTTCATCGCGTCGATAGCTTGACCTCTCTTGCTGTTGTAAATGGCTTAAAAATTAGGTGTTTTAGAAGAGATATGTCGGGTTTTGGGGTTCTATTTGGACTGGACAACAGTTATAACAGATAGCCAATGTTTTTGGAAAATAAATGAGTACAGCGTAACTTTCTAACATGTAATGGGCTATAAAACGTTTTTGTTTGGTACAATCAAAATTGATTGAGTTTCATAATTTTGTATATACGATCATATATTTTTTACTCGATTAAAACGTTTTTCGTTTTCATTGATTGGATAAAAAACCTAATAAGTGCAAAGATCTTTTCGGGGTTTTGAATAGCTTTTAGTGGTAATTCAGCTTCTTTAAAGAACTTTACCTATTTCTGCCACCAACCACATAGAGATATAGGGATAGAGGTAGGCCAGTGTTATTTATAAATATTTCGTATTTCAAGTAGATAGCTTCAATAGTTGCTGAGATAATCAGTTCTGACAGACGAACGAATAGACGGATTAAGCCGCACCTTAAAGGTTGCGTTTTTACCATTTTGGTCCGTCTCAAATCACGTTTTTTCGACTATTTTCGTGTTTCCTTAACAAATTTTCAGTTTCGTCATAAAGAGATCCCCAAGAGTCGTTTTACCGGCTGCTGTATTGCTATATTACGAGTAGCTACTGTGCAATGGCAACACTGCAACTGGCGACTTGCCAGCAGCCAAGTGTTGCAATAAAACTATACGAGATTTATTATTAAAACACCGCGGTTTGAGAGGATATTTAGAAGATATATGGCGGAATACAGAATAGCGTATAGTCACATTTTAACAAAACATATATCATTCATAAATGGTTACGGTACCAGCCCAAAAATACTACCTTCGAATAAGTTGATGTGTGTTATTTAAATTGATTCAAGTTCAGTTCAAGTACGGCATTTGTCGTTCGACAAAAACAGACTGTTCATTATGTTAAACATAGCTAAGTTTTCTTATTAATAAATTATTTTAATTTCAAGAGTTTCAAGCCTTCTTTGCATAAAAATGGTTAACATTTTCTCAGAGGAAAACAAAAATCTAGAAAAAATGTATTTGAGATTGTAGATGTGTAACAATTCATCTCCGAAATGGTTACCCCAGAGAAATGTGTTTGAATATCAAATTTTCTCCAATATTTATTGTCGTAGAGGAACCATATTTTGACATTTACGAGAAGTTTGCTGGAAAAATGAGATAATTTACAATTTGACCAAAAAAATATCATTCGACTTTATTTAGGTAATGAAATATTGCTTTTTTTTAGCGAGAAGGCCGTTCATTGTCCATGAAAAGTAACTCTGTTTCTATATCTATTTCGTTTGATACGATTTCGATTAAATTTGGTATATAGATAGATTGTGATCTTGATTGACAAAAAGCCTACTTTTTATGGACAAACGCATGCGGAGCCGCGTGCGGAAGCTTGTATATCTATATATTTCTTTACTCTTGTAAGGATTTTTTTTTGTGTCATACTATCCTGTAGTAATAGTGATTTTAAAACTTTTGAAACTACTCAAATTACAATTTGAATTAGAGGTTATGAATTGTACGTTCGTAATAATTACGCTCAAGCTATTAATTACTTGGGAGCATGCACTAATCGCCTCGAAAGTACATTACATTAAAACAGTATAACTGGCAGTTATCATTAGAAATTAACGATAACTGGGTGCTATTGTTAATTCATTGTTATCCACGATCTCCGGTACGTGACTGCCTCACTATTACTGTTAATATATCACTGTGCGTTTGTGTATTTGCAAAATTACCATCACTATCATTTAGCTATTTATTTATTCTGTGTTACCGCGTTACTAATATATTATTTTTTATACAACACTAGCTGTTGCCCGTGACTTCGTACGCGTTACACTACTAAATGTGTAGGTAACCTAAAAATAAAGGTAAACTCACTGTTGCAACTTGACACCCCCTTTTGGCCTGATTCATGGGATAAAAAGTAGCCTATTTGTTAATCCAGATTATAATCTGCGTACATACTAAATTTCATCGAAATCGGTTTAGTCGATACGACGTGATTGAGTAACAAACAAATAAATAAACAAACATCCAAACTTTCGCATTTATAATATGAGTGTGATGGAGGTTATTGTTTATTATCTGAAACTAAAAGCTGAGTATACAATATCTTAATTTATTTATTAGGATCATCGACAAAATTTACATGATTACTTATATACTAGGTTTCGGCTGTACAATGCAATTCCATTTATACACGAACACAACATGCACATTACAATTAGCATAAACATACAGAGAGAGTATATTAACCTAATATATTTACACAAAATTCTTCATTCAACTATGGACTGCCCTAGTTTATTGGCGTACATTGACTTAAACATTAGATATAGATCCTGTAACCCTGCAACCTTTATAGCATCCTTATACAGAAACAATGTCTCATTTAACAATCTGCTCCCTCGAACGCGCCGTCTATATAATGAGCTGGTTGCTTTATATGACGTGGATATCTTTGGTATTAAAACCCGTAGGTTTAAACGGTACATCTATAAATTCCTGCTTCTTTATTATATCAAAAATATGTAATGTTGTTTAGTTGTCTGAATGCTTTTGTTAAATTAATTATGTCTTGTCTAAATTTGCGGTTTCTAGTTTTAGGGTAATTTAATGCATGCTATACTTTTTTATCGTATTCACATATTTGATTGCAGTCTTGATATAAAATTGTATGTTTGGTTTAATTAGTGCTAAGTGGATTGTAATCTGTTTTGTGGATTAATAAATAAAATAAATAAATACCTTTTAAATTAAAATATTTGGATTTTACATTAGTTTACTAACAATCTTGGTAAATCTAGGTTAACAAGCATCGCAAAGTTACCGTAACTAAAACATTGAACAATTGGACATTTTATAATTTTATTGTTGTGCAAAATTAACAGACAAAACAAAAATCCTAATAATAAATCAGTTAAACATATATATAAATATATATATTTATAAAATAGGTATATACAATTTTAAAAAGTAACTATAAGAGGGATGGTGATGATGATAAAGCGGATGGCGGGTGTAAGACCCTATATATTTTAGATTTAAATACGGGCAACTTGTCATGTTGTTGTCAATAGTTTAATGATGCCTTAAAACCTAGGTTTATCCAGACACCAGGTTCTCGATAACATGGGTTCTGGTCAAGATAAGATAAGATAACTCTTTATTGTACACCAAAGTAAAATACAGAACGTAATTTTTACAAATAGTATTAGTATTGCACATAACACCGCAGCTTTTCGAGGCAGCTTTAGCTATTGCGCTACGAAGTGTTGGAACAACATCCCTCCACCTCTATGTAATGTTAGCACAGTTAATTTGTTTAGATTAAGACTCAAAGCTGATATTCTCTCATCGCAGCTAAATCAACCGTAGTGGCAGTGGCTGAAGCTCTCTCTCTCTCTTTTCAGTAAACCATGGAGTCCAGTGTCTCCATGGGTAGTCTAAAATATATCAATGAAATGTTCTTGAGTGTGATAGTTGGTAGTTATAGATTTATTGGATTAAAATAGTAGGTACTTAATTGTGTTATGTATGTATTTAATAGGATTTGTGGTATTTAACGTGAGTAAGTATTTAATGTAAGTATTTAATAACGATAGTTGTGTTTTCTTATAAAAACTACCCTTGATCAAGATGAACGTGAGGTAACCTAAACTGGAGTCAGCGGAAGACCAGCGCTGCGGCATATTAACATGCCGTAGCATCATGCTGAGCTGAGTACCAATTCATCCCCACACAGAGCTCTTTAATTTGTTAGTTTGTTAGTCTTAGTTTCGGTTTTATTGTTGTTGTGTTTTTTTTTTTTTTTCTTTATGACTGTGTGGATTTATGAATAAAATGTTTTCTTTCTTTCTTTCTTTCTTTAGTACAATGGGCGGTCTTATCGCTAAAAGCGATCTCTTCCAGACAAGCTTTGTATGGTCAGGATGATAATTGATCACATGACGGCGGTGCAATTGACGGTGTCAAGTGTATGGTCGCGCGGAACAAATGTTTGCATGATCTACAGATATTTGTTCCGGGTCTGGTTGTTTCTCTATATATTATAAGTATGTATTTACAAAAAAAAAATGTATATAAGTATTCTATCAGTTATCTGGTTCCCATAGTACAAGCTCTGCTTAATTTGGGGCTAGATAGCGCTGTGTGAAATGTCCAGCAATATTTATTTATTTATTTATGGTAACTTTAAAATAGACATTCATTATACTTTTTGATGATATTATCTAATGGCGTCTTATCTAATGGAACAAGCAAATTGCCCACCTGACGCTAAGTTGTAACCATCGCCTATAACAAAACATTGGCTTATAGGTCACGCTCCTTAGGAACGTTTAACTATAATAAGTGTCTCGTCACAGTCCTTTTATATTTGCGTCTTTTCAAATGTTAATTCACATGTTAATACATGAATCCATTATCTTGATAAAAACTAAAACACTGTCCGAAAAACAAACTGTAAAAGCTTGCACATTTTGATAAGCCCGTGTCACTCTTGTGATTCAGACAAATGCAATGATACACTCTTAAAACAATCAGTACTTCCTTCTGCGCAGTCGGGTAATAATTCTCAAAGGCATGATTGATCAAGCAAAATGTCGACTCGCTACAAAGCCTCATACAGAGCCTCCGTCCGGTGTGATCCATCACTCGGACACGTGTCCGCCTGTCGGTGCATGTTTGCATTCTCATCTGTATCTTTATACAGCCTTACGAACCGTAAAGTAACTAACGAAGCTGTCGTTAGTTATTTCACGGGGACGTATATGAAATGCTCTTCTATTGGTGGCTACTAGCATGAATTAATAAAAATTATTTATTGTATGCCTTAATACAAGCCATGATACATAATAAACAATAGAAAAAATATTGCATACATGATGACGGTCTCTTCACAATCTCTTTCTAACAACCTTTGGATGGAAAGGATCATTCAAAGCACACAATATTTTGCATGGTCATTACGAAACTGGGTCAATGTTAGTAAAATTTACAACTGATTGCGTTCGTGCTTTAGTTTAGCAATCAAACTAGGCCTAATAACTCTGACCAAGCTTAGCCACTAGCACATACGATCTCATTTTAATATAATTGTTATTGTGGCTGCGAGTTACCTTATTCAGTATTTAATTGGGTTCATTCAAAATAAATTAAAATATTACAATGTTACATGTCCAGTTGAGTAGTCAAGAGTCCAGCACTTCATATGTACCATGTAGGTAAGGGTGTTGTAATATTATAGAGAACTAGGCAGATCTAGTGGAATTAACTCCTTATAATGACGTTATTATCATTTTAACACAGTGTTTTATTAATCTGCTAATCTGTCATATACTGAATCGTACCGAATGGAAAGGTACAGTGACGGAATGAAAAGGTTTGTCACCTTAGAGTCGGTTTTCGCTTGCACCAGTAATGCAAAAATCAATTACTTCGTTTTCGACAAGAAGTCAAACAACTTTGATCTGAATAATTTTGATCTTTGTTAACGAACAGTTAAACATTATTTTCTCTAACTCAGTCTTTTCTGTAACAAAGTTTCAAAAGGTAATATGTACTCGCGATACGTTGAACGAATCAATTTGAAAATTGACGAACCTTTTCATTCAGTCACAGTACAAACAACTGATTTAACATCACTTTAAACGCTTTAAATCATTCCCTGAATCGACAGCCTGCTACGCCATCGTAGCAACTACACCGTAGCAGCTCTACGCGGTAGCAAGTGTGCTACGCCGAGCGAGTTGCTACGAACAAAGGCTCACCGGCTCAATACAACCGATCACCCGAACACGTGTCATCACAGTGTACTCGCACTAGCGTCAAACTGGTCTACTGTTCACGCTTGCTTGCATTCTAATCAGTATCTCGTAGATATTGAAAAAACCTACCGAATAGTCCTAAACTATTACTTAGCAGTACCGTTTTCCATCTCGCTTTTTATAAGTTTAAAATAACGTTGTACGAAAGTTTTTTTTAATGTTAATTAAATGTCCTTTTATAAGAAAACACATAGAACTGAATCCTATCTGTATATTATTGTATATACCTATCTGTAGATTTCGTATTTTTTAGTTCCTTTTGCCAATCTGAAAATTTCGTAATTAAAAAATAATAAAAAATAAACATAAACATTCCACACAGCGCTATTTACCCCCAAACTAAGCAGAGCTTGTATTATTGGAAAAATGTTCAATACCTATTTCTTAATCAAAGTTAGTGCAAAAATGTGTCGGATGGGAGAATGTTTTACTATAAAAACTTACACGAAACTAAGCAAAGCTTGTACTAATGATTGAAAACTTGTTAAAAACACAAATACAGCACGTAGCACACTTATTACTACAAACGAATTACTAATTACAAGTGTGTCAATTGTAACTAATTAAAAAATAACTAAAAAACATGATAATTTGTTTGACATTTTACAAAATCTTATGGCAGGTAGTAATTACAACAAATAGGACCTCAGCAAAGTCATGTTTGGGCCTTGTCTGTATTTGTCAAAAGCGATCTTACCTTCCTACTTGTCCCATTGAGAAATCCCATAATAAATATACAATTCTTAAATACACTGTTTACAAAATTTCAGTCAAGAGTTGAAAACTTGTTGACTTAACTAATTGGGCCTCTCAGTAAAGTCGTGTTTGAGCCCTTCCAGTAATTCTACTAAACTTCCAGTAAACACCCTCAAGGTTTCACTTGTAAGCGCTTATTCAAATCCTGAGGTCGTTGAGGACTTTCCTTCTTTAGAGGCTCGGAGATAAGGTTCTGGACTTTTATTTATACAGTGGCAGTAGACATTTTTTTGCTGTCGATATCTATTCTCAGTAATAAGGTTTTCATTTTCAAATTCTTTAATTACTGATTTAAATGGACAATTATAAAACTAATTACAATTTGATTAATAAATTGAAAGATCTTCTATATGAAAATCACAAGAACGATTTTGAAACGACAAATTCAAAGCTTCGTACCATTTTGTAAACTAAAGCCCAAGAATCCTTGAATTCAGTAGAAGATATTCCACAAAGACAGCTCCGACATCGAAACATGTGACGTGAAAGGGAAACGAAGCCGCAACACCGCATTCCTAGCGAGTCTAGCGATGCTTCGGACACCCCCTGCTCCCCCCCCCCTGGGGGGTGCGGGAGGTAGGGGGGGGGGACTTCCGGCCGGAAACGGACGCGAGTGTTTCCTCCGGCCTACTCGACTCGCCTACTTGTGGGTGCTTGTATAATGGGCCTTTATTTTTGACTTTTGGATGCTTTATTTTCAGTTTGGGTAATGAAGCGTGTAAGGGTATTCAGACGAGATATCTTGTTTAGTGTATTTGTGTGGATTGTATTTTATGGAATTATATTTGTATATGTTTTCTTTGTATTTACTTTCTATTCTTATTTATCTGAGGGCAGAATTTTATGAGATAAAACTTCTAAAATAAAATTATGAAGTTTGAGTGTTTATTTAGTTAGTAATTAATCATTATTATAAATGCGTCAACAAAGGCCTAGTGTAAGCCAAGCCTGTTAACACGCTAGGCCTTCGTTGACGCAATCCCCACCACCGCGCCCGTTGACTCGCGCGCAGAGGGCTGCGGCGCGCAGTGCAAGGCGTTTTCGGAGCGGATCGCTCTCACCCTACTGAAGGTTCACAAATGGAACCGACACATTGTCGGTTGAAACACCGATAAGACGGTACATGATAAATCATACCGTTTTTATAATAATGACTGAAACCAATCACGAAAGTTTTCTAAGTAAAATTACTTAGTAACTCTGCATAGGCAGAGCTATTTGTCAAACTTGTTGTCGTAACTTTCTGACAGTTACAGTAAAAATAAATATCGAAATTAGAAAGGTCCGTAATTTTTGTAATACTTTTAACGTTTTTAAATCTTTCAAAGCGATAAGACTGGCCGCTGTATTTTATACTCGCGATCTTTTTTTTTTATTTTGTGCAAAAAAGAGATTTCCTTCAACCAATTTTCAATAATAAATCTGTTTCCAAAGATTTCAAATTAAATATTTAATTGAAGATAGCTTGTCTGGAGGGAGGCCTTTGCTCAGCAGTGGGACACAGTGGGCTGATAACAATTGAAGACGTAATTGTCACAAAGGCTTACAATCACTACCTTCGTTGGAACAGTAACTACATCGCATCGCGTCGCAGTAAGTGCGATGTATTATCGGGAGTTTGTTCGAACGCCGCAACACATAAATCATAGGGGAAATTATACGGCGCGAGGTAGAAAAACTAGGGTTGGCACGTGTGCCACATATACATATATCTAACGGGAACTATGGTTTTACTATTACAAGTTACATTACTGGTAATAGTAGACTTCCATGATATCCAATTCAGAGCAACTTGGTTACCCATATTTATATTAAGGTACGAGTAACCATGCTATGAAATCTTTGTTAAACAATTCAGATGTTATAATGTTATTCGAGCTGACCACTAAGTTATGTAATAGTATATTATGATACAAGTGAGCTAAGTTGCTCATTATATACGAGGCTGTGGGTTGCGTAAATCAGCCGAGTGTCTAGTGAGCAAGTGGCTCACGAGTGTCATACTTACGTTTTCAACACACTTGCGAGGAAAAAACAAACATATATTGCATAAATCGTTAAGCATAAAATTATTAAAACAATTGGTGAATGTACAATTTTCATAGCGATATTGTTGCACGCGCTAAATGTAAGGTGATTGATTACATATAGCCATACAGCCTACTTCAAAATTATAATTTTAGTGATAAAATGCAAATATTTTATAACAAATTACTGTGAATTATAAATAATTTGATATTAATAAATGTTTTTTCGTCCTAATTAGGGATACATTTATTTATTCCAAAAATGTAAATGGATGCCGCTGAAACGGCATAAAACCTCTTTGTTGTTACAAAACTGTATTACCCGGTTAAATTGAAAATGCTCTGTTTACTCGCATATAATTTGCAGTTAGGTACTAACTTAACTTTGTAGGGATAATTCTATTACGCACTAGTGTGTAATATTATTATGCACGTGTATATTATAGTTCGGTTTATGGCCCTAAGAACGATGTAATAAGGCTCATTTTACGAGCAAGTGTGTTGAAAATGATATATCGATATAACTTTTGAGACACAGGATAGAGGAGGCTGGCAGAAAACAAGCCCAATACCCAGCAGTGGATCATTCCGGGCTAAATGATGACCATGATAACCTTTGAAAATATAATGATTACGAACACTATTTTCACTAAAAACAAGATATTTACTGATTTATGAGTTTTTGAGGGAGTAAATATAAAAGTTATAAATTCTTTATTGCACAATAAAGTTAACTTAAATTTTGTAAGCAAAGAAGATTGTTTATAAAACAAATAAGTATTGATTAAAAAAATATAACTAAACAATAACAGCATAAAAGGTGGGGGGGGGGGGGGAGTAGGTAAATATTCGTGAAATTTTATCACCATTCTACTATCATTGCGTATTCACAGATCATATAACTCTGTTGCTTAAGTGATAGGTTTTTATTGGTATATTCATTCACAAGTCGTTTTATTTTTAGCTTATCTTACGTTTATTTTTGTATATTTAGTTACACAAAATTTTAATATCATCTTTTATAGTCAACTCTACTGTATAAATCATCCTTCTGGTCTTCACGATACAGGCTTTTTCTAGTATGGATGCCGCTGGCAAATTGTGCATATAGCAAATATAAACAATTTACTAGCGGCTCCTGGCTTTTGAAAATAAATAAATAAATATATATATATATTTTTATTTGTTACGTTTTGTAAAATTCTGCAAACTATTTTATTATTTTGGAAGTTGAAGTGGCAACCCTTATTTACCCTGACACTCAATAGGACTCGTAATTGAAGCAATAATATATTGATGCAAAGTTTAAATTGTTTAAACTGCAGTTTAGGGCTAAACGGTCCATTTAAAAATAACTGAATGCTATGAGTAATGGGTGCTTTTAGATATAAAATTATGCAAAATTCTTTATTTTTGCCAACTTTTCTACCTTTCGGTAGAATAATACCGTGTATTAATAATGCAACAATGTGAATCAAACGTAGCTTGTGGACTTGCTACTGACTACCCCTTAGTCCTAGACCAGAGGGAGGATCTAGAGGGATATCTTCTGGTCTATGTACTAATTTAAGATGTACATCATTGGGATAAATACATGACATTACTTAATTATTTATACCAAAAGTTTTATTTACTAAATATTATCTTGCAATTAGCTAAATCGTTTTTTAGCTCGGCTTCCACAACGATCCCTAAGCGTATTTAGCGACTAAACATGTTTAAATATGACGTATTATATCCTCTGAAACTCCTTAAATCTTTTTTACTTAGAAAACTTTCGTGATTTATTTCAATCATTGTTATAAATACGGGATTATATCACTTTAGCCACTTAATACGTTTAAGCATTGTTGCTCATGTTGTGCTAAAGTTGTTGAAATAAACTTTGGAACAACTGCCATGGATGCATAATAAATAATTCATAGTTTGCGGGCGCCATCCAAAAGGTTATCATGAATTCGTTTCCGAATATAGAATATATTTTCCGAATTCCGAGAAGTAAATATAACTGCCAATTGAACGTGTGCCCCCCCCCCCCCCCCCCCCCCCAGTGGTCTGAAAAAACATTGACACACAAGACATACGTAGGCAAATATAATGCTTATAAATAAAAAGGAAGATACGCTATAAATACCCGTTTAAGATTAGTAATTAAATAAAACGATGAAATTGACAAAAAAAAAACTTAACTCAAAAAGAGTCGTAGTTTTTTTTTCATTTATCTTTTTGTGATGTCTTCTTTTATACGAAGAAGAAACTATATAGCAAGAATTCATTAGAAATTCTGACATCTTTACGTACAGTAGGTAACTTGAGAGGCCAACTTATACACGTCAAGAGGGAAGTTCAACATCGCGATTTAACTTGTCACATGCTGAAGTCGTTTCTCATTTCTGTGGCCGGAGTTATAATGGATTCAGTTCATCATGCGGATTTGTATTGTGAGATATGTTTTTTTTTCACAACTGTACGCAAGTTTAATTTAATCACATGAAGCATATTTACACGATGCATGTTTCTTGCCTGTTGTGTACAATAAAATTGAGGCAACAATCTAATTCAGATGTACCAGATCGTTACCAGGCAGAAGTGTTTTGGGACACTTATTGCTTTGCTACGCTAAATTGCATTGTCCCAGATAAACGGATCACAAGCCACTTCGATCAGACGCTCAGAAATATTTTTTCCGGTATCACATGGCGCACTTAACCTCACTCGCCTGTTCCTCGGATACAATCACTAAAAAGACTCAGCTCTGAAGGACTGAATGACTGAGCTGACGATAGGTAACCAAAGATAAGCACAGGTTAGAAAGAACAGTTCCAGGAACTTAAAGAACTAACGAATGCCATATAAAAGCTCTAAATCTGTTCATTTAGAGTCGGAAACGTGGCATTGCGTGCCAGCCGCAGTTTAACCACAGAATAAACTGAAGTATTTACTACGTAGTGATATATTCTGGCACGCGGCCAGGAATCGAACCTGCGTACATCTGGCCTTATCGTTGTTTATGCGTTGTTTACATTCTGCTTTATGATGCGGAGTTTCGGGTTTTGCACGGATATATTGTGGGTTGTAAAGTATTGGATGCTGAGTTTTATTGGGATAGCCAGGTGCAGTGGTATTCATACGTATATAAACCTTAAATGCCCTTTTCCCATTAGGCGTGGTCGGTACAACATGTATTCGTCCTCCACATCTCTCTATCAGCCGTCATCTCCGTTATCACTTCCTTCCTACCCATATCATTCTTCACACAGTCCATCCATCTCTTCTTCGGCCTTCCTCTACTTATATTGAGATAATATAAAGTAATATTAAGAAATTAAATGGTAAAAATCGAATATATAAAATTCTCGTGTCACAGTGTTAACAAAACTCCTCCGAAACGGCTTATCTGATTCTTATGAAATTTTTTGTGTATATTCGGTAGGTATGAGAATAGGACGTAAACTATTTTTCATACCCCTATGTGATAAGGGTGGTCTACCCCAATTTTTTTTTTATTTTTATTTTTTTTATGATTCGGCGTTCAAAAATACATACAACCCTAAATTTTTACCCTACTACCACCAACTCCTATTTTTTACACGTACAAAGTCGCGGGAAACAGCTAGTATTATATAAAATGAGAAATAGGAAGGGGGTTTGTATAAGATTTCGTGTGGAGGAAGTTGTTAGCCAGAATTTGTTCTTTTCGGTTTGAAAGTAGGTATATAATCTTTATGTCTTATAGGAAACGGCTATGTAATGTTACGTAAGGCATGTCCTAGGTGGACGTGATCAATGAAGAATTCGTTGTAATCAGATAACATCAAACCATCAACCAGTTTCTTCACGAAAAAACAGAAAATTCAATTCTGAACACATAGGTATAAAGTGTAAAATAGCGTCACATCCTTTAAATCTTATACAGAAGCTTCAAAAGATTACGGTTAGTAGTCGATTCACGCCTTCCTACCGTATAATCCTATTCCCTCGGTCCTAGTAAACGATTGAAGAACGTGTGGGGATTCCAACTTTAGGTGGAAGCTGCAAGGTTTATATTGGAACATGATCCACGGAGCATTACGCGAGCTGATACACATGAGATGACTTCAAACGGATTGCACTTTAGGCGGAAGTAATAAGACTTATTTTGCAATCGGGAAAGTTTTAACGTTTATTTCAGGCAACAATGTGAATATACAAAAAATGATAACAAGGCCCATATCTATAAATACCTTAAAGACTAACATACAAGACAATAAACTTAATAACGAACTCTCAGATTTATTTAGGCACAATCGCCCAAATAATAATTATAAGGCTAGTATCCAGTATTCATTTATTCAACATTTCATTAAATTGCATAATATTGGTATGTTACGATAAAAAAAAATACAAAGTGTCACTCCGGGAGTGCCGACAGAAGTGAAAACTTGAACAAGTATGTGTGTGTTTGGGTTAAAAGCAGACTACACTACAGATAGGGTAAAGGCCGGACACTTGCCTCAGGGGGATACTTGCCCCGGTTTTGAATACACTATGTTAGAGACGTTAGTGGCGTTAGCGCTTTACTATAAATGTAAGTGCCCCTCCCACAGATCTCAGTATCATGTAAACCGTCAGTATAGGCTTACACGTTTCGTCTGTGGGAGCGAAAATCTTCCGCGGCCAAACTTCGACGGCCGTCGAATTTATATTGGTTTAATTTGTATTGGTATTAATTAAATTCAAAAAATAGGCTACTATAATAGATAAAAGACCTATGTTTTTATATACATCTTGCATTATTCTAATTAAGTACATATTTTTTATAACAGAGCTTTTTTGAAAAGTGAGGCAATTATCCGGCTTTTACCCCACTTCTATACAGAGGTGTCGATAACGGTAACGGTAATGTCGCCAGTTCAATGGATTTTTCCCATCTCAAAAAATGGCCAACGCACCTAAAGAAGTTTTTACTTCAAGAATAAACTTATTACAACTAAGCAGAATATTAGAAAAGAAAGAACTAAACAGTTTTGGTACTTGTTGAACTAGGGAAATAACATATCAGTGATTGATTTAGCAGTGTCAACCGATTTCCTCAAGACTTACGTAAAATACTATTTTTATTATAAATGTTTACATTTTTAACCTATTTTCTTAAATTCCGATTTTATATCTATAATTAGTTTTTTAGTTTGACTGGAGGAATCAGCCCTTTTCGGAATAACACATAATCCCAGTTAGTAAGGCATAACTCGGTTTGAATTATAGGCTTATTCCAAAAATCCCCTGATAAATTATATCCTAAAAACGGTAATGTAAGATTTCCATGCTATCTAAGCACCTCACGTCGCATTTGTTAGCGATCCAATCTGCATTCAATGAATACGAAGATAACCTCCAATCACGACAATACATCGACGAGACTCCACCTTAATTAAAGGCACACGTGTGATAACAAACACGGTTTGTATTTCATTTGTGGACGACGGCTAACATTGTCCGGGACCACTTAGTTGGAAGTACTTAGTTGGGTAGTTGAAGGTAGAAACTGACGTGGTCTGGAAGCTCTATATTATTTTGCCACTCGGTACAATTTACATTTGAAGCTGATAGAGTAGTAAGAGAGGTACAGTGCAATTTCATTATAGACTGTGGCAAATTTATAACGTAAAACATTATTATTATTATTATCAGCCATTCGTGTCCCACTGCTGGGCAAAGGCCTCCTCCCATTCTTTCCAGACTTCGCGGTCCTGAGCTGATTGTGGCCAATCCGTTAGGAATAAAACGTAAAACATAATTTGAAATAAAGATTGGTGCTCTTTATTCTTTATTTTATGAAAAAACCTCATGAGAGCATGTTTACTTTAGAATAATTTTAAGACAATGTTTTAACGTTTGACCTACTAATCGCAAACGTTTAAAAAATAGTATCTACGCTGTTTATTACCCGAATGCGAAGGAGGGTAATGTTTATAATAAAAAACCTTAGCTACGAAAATCCATTTCTTACTTAAGTAAAACCAGCAAAACCAAACAATGCCGTACTCGAAATCCTCACAAAACAACCACCATTCGCATCCAACATCAAAGCCTAATTAAATCTCAGATTACAAACAAACGTACTGTGTACATATATAATGTGTACTTACATACATAATTACAGAGCGGGTTGAGACCGCAAGTCCGGCTCAACATACCTGTGGAAATGTACGGACAATTTTTTATTTGTAAAAGGCTAATTTTATAAAGGATTAGGTGAGAGGTCATAAGCGTAGGAATTATACTAATAATGTTGAACTAGCTTTCTGTTTATGAGTTAGTTCACGTAGAACACGGTTATTATTATTATTATTTGGAGCCTGTACTGTCCCACTGCAGCGCAAAGGCCTTCCTTCCTTCTCTCGGGTAAAACTCACCCCCAGTTCTTTCCAGTGGTCTCGGTCCGTAGAACACGGTTAACAAGTATTGTTAAAAACCTTGGATGAAAAAACTCTTTTTGCATTAGGGGTTAAAACCTGACTTAGTGTAAAACCATCCAGTTAAACTACCATTAAATTTAAAAAAACCTCGTCCGAATCGGTCCGTCTGTTTGGGAATTACGATGCCGCAGACAGACACAGACATAAGTGTCAAACCTATAGGACCCCTACTTTTGCGTCGGAGTTTAATAGTCATTTATCACGTTTTCCACCTTAATATGCCACAAGTTATCCTCCATATTTATCCTGCTGTGTCATTCAGTCAATATGACAGACAGCACCAATGCATTCAAATGAGTTCACAGATAAAGTATACGTCAAAGTTATTACGCGGAAATTTCAAACTAAATGAAGTGTCACGCACTTCGTTTACATATGTACGTATATGTAACATTTTATTGTGTTTGTATGTCATGTAGGTATTTGTTATTAGTATTGTTATTATTGTATTGTTATTAGTGTATTGTCAAGTAGGTATTTATGATTAGAATTGTTATTATTGCTTATTGTTATTAGTGTATTTTCATGTAGGTATCTGTTATTAGTATTGTTGTTATCGCTTATTCATTTTATTATTATTTTTAGTTTAATATTCGTCACCCTACATAAGGCCCTGCCTGAAAACCAGCGCTGCTTTGCACAAAGGAGCTTAAAGCTGAGGCAGGACCTGTTAGGTCATGCGTGGCACGGAGCGGGACTAGTTAGTGCACCTACCTACTGGCTGGGTAGGTACTTGTGTTCTACCCATGTTATAATATCTCATTTTACTGTATTTTTCCTGTCTATCTACTATTTTGTTTGTGATCCGTTCTGTGTTTCTTTGTGTGTGTCAATTAAAATTTATTCTATTCTAAGTTGATGGACGCAGGGCAGTGCATCGTAGGGCACGTTTCTAAGATGCGAGACCTACGAGGCAATAGTTTGTTGTAGGCGATCGTTACCTCATTATCATGTGGGTGGCTTGTTCCATCTTCAGGTGGTATAAAAAAGTGGCACTCTGGGAGTGCTGTAAGAAATGAAAACTTGAATAATTACGAGATACTTATATACAGAGGTGTCGGTAACGGTAACAGTATCGCGAGTTCAATGGTTTTTTACCATCTCAAAAAATGGCCAACGCGCCTAAAGAAGTTTTCCCTTCAATAATAATTACTTGCTCGCATAAAAACTAAACATAGTCCAAATAAAGTAACCCCAAAAATGGCTACATTCATATTTACGTATGACAGTAAAGTTGGCAACAATTACCATCTACGTTTGGCACGGACCGTTAACCACGCTTTATTTCCTGTCAGTGACGCTTCCAGTACACGTAACTTTGAACTTTGTTTACCTAAAGATACGATCTAAAGTTCTGCCATAAATAGAGCGAAGTATTGGAAAAGAAAAATGATTCTTATTTCCTAAAAAATATCCATTGTCATGAAGTCACGATTTAGGTCAAATTCGTTTGAGATTTTTTGGAGATGAATCTAAGTACACATCACATGTCGCCTTCTCATACCAGTTATCTCATAATCTGTGGCACTCCATACAACTTTGTACTATTATACTGCATTTTGATTTGGAAATTAACTATGCAATAATCTGTGACTCTACGTAGTAACTATATGACAAACTGTGACGGGTATAAATCTCCAATTAGTGTACTGTCGATGATCTTACGATAATCCTCGATCTAATAACGTGTCATACGATGTTGTGGAATTCGGAGACAATTATTCTAATTATGTTCTGAGATTATCTCATTTAGATTACGTCTTTAGTTAATGAGTTTTGCGATGATTTATGAAATTGTCTTAAATTCTGTGTAAATAAACTTGGTCTAGATTTAAATTATTTTAAACAGGATCTTGATCTTGATTTTTGTAAAAAAACCAAAAGTCATCCAACGGTTGCTTGCAATTGCTCGCTTCGTTTATATAGCAGCGATAAGACCGCCTTAAACATTTTATTTCGTTCTAATTATTCGTTGTATCTAACTTATACACAATAGTTAAAAAAAACATTCGTTGTATTTTAATCGCATAATATGCGTTTGAGTGGCCTTAACTCAGATTACAAGCCCTTAGCCCACAAAGGAAGAAATAAGAAACTTTTTCTTCTTCTTATCTTAAACTTTCAGAATAAATATTATTTTGACGACCTCTGTGCTCCAGTGAGTGAGTAGCCGGATGAGACGCAGGAGGTTGCGGATTCGATTTCCACCGCAGGACAAATGTTTGCATGGTCTAAAGATATTTGTTCCGATTTTGGGTATTTTTCTATGTAATACTAGTTGACCCGGCGAACTTCGTACCGCCTTGACATGCATATGACGCGGGCTGTCAATTTACGTCACCCCGATAGAATCATTATGTATGAGGAAATGAATTTTCTTCATAATTTCTTTTTGCGTGAATTTTTCCGATCTTTTAATAGTTACTCTGCTATTGTCTATGCTATCTCCTCGTACTATTCACAAATAAAAGATGGGTGCTAGAGCAAGACGGCTACGGATGGAGACAGAATTGTCGAATTGCGGACACATCTATAAGATCACGCATAACAACAGTAAATAGAGCAGTAGAGTACTTACCTTTTGTGAAAAGAATAACGGATACGAAACTTGTTACGCCATAGGTACAGGATCAAGACGATATTCCGTCCTCAAACACAATTGAGGCAGCTACTGCGTTCGCCGAAGGACAGAGACCCTCTGGGCGTCCCCGTCGTATATATGATACCGTGTGACTGCGGTAAATGGTGAAACAAAGCGAAACGTATTTACCAGATTGACTGAACACATACGTGCAATGAAGAATGTCGACTCCAACAGTTCTGCAGTGGCGGAACATGCCCTAGATTCTGATTCGACGCACTACATACGTTTCGACAAGGCCCGGGTCTTTTTTCGTTCCTCGCAAGATTCGAGAGGCGATAGAATAAGTCGTGTGCCGAACTTTAACAGAGATAGAGGATGGGTTCTACCGCCAGCCTGGAGGCCATATCTTCATGATGTAAGCGATAGAGGAGTGAGTGAACCTGGTAGAGACATAGTTAGTGTTGTGTGTTTTCCTGTACCGAGAACTATCGAAGAGAGCAGCAGTGATGATAATGATGATGACGTAGCCTGTCAACACGCTGGGCCATCGTTGACGCAATCCTCACCACCGCGCTCGTCGACTCACGCGCAGAAGGCTGCGGCGCGCAGTGAGAGGCAAGACGTTATTCGGAGCGGATCGCACTCACCCTGATGAAGGTTCACGAATTGAACCAAAACATTGTCGGTCGAAACACCGATAAGACGGTACGTGATAAATCAGTTATCTGGTTCCCATAGTACAAGCTTTGCTTAGTTTGGGGCTAGATAGCGCTGTGTGAAATGTCAAGCATTATTTATTTATTTATTTTTGATCATAGAAAACGAGCTGGGGTGATATAGACGAAAATTTTGCCAAACTAAGTTCATACAACAAAAAAGCCCAGCCACTTTTACCATTACCCGAGTTGAAAGTTCCACCGCAGCATGCAGTTTACAAACTGCTGCACTCGACAAAATTCCATTACAAGTTTCTGTAATCTTGCAAAAAATACGTCGTGGCTAGACTGCCAACTCAGTCAATATTACATTTCCCAGAAAAATTGTACAATGACAAAACGTTCCACGGAATTACGCTTGTTGAATATTTATAAGATTTCTTGTTGTTTTAAGTTGATGCAAGGCTCCTAAATATAGCCTGATGTTAAGTGATTAAGTAAATATTCTGTTGTACCATTTGGCGTTGTGATGCTGAGCGCTTAGCCTTTTAGCAGTGAATTTACACAAAGGTTTGTTTAAAAATCATAAAAAAATATGCTGTTACCACAAAAAAGTTAAATCATTGTTTATAAAAGTGAGATGACATTAAAAGGAGATAAGTACCTAGGTTCCGCGGTTTGATCTAATAATATCTTAAATACATACCTTATTTTATTTTATATATATATTTATGGATAAAAAAGAAAAAGATTTATTTAAGGCACACGGAAGAATAGAATTAAAGCTAGACAGGATTTATAGAGTTAAGTAGTAGAGCTATTTGTGAAAGGGTTGGCCGTGAGTACTACTACCATACCTTTTATTGCCGTCAAGCAGAATTGTTGTATTTCTGTCTGTGTGCCGGGGAAATTATAGGCACATATGTAAGACTACACCTGTGTGCCTCAAGTTGATGGACGCAGGGCAATGCATCGTAGGATACCATCGTAGGTACAATCTGGGCCTATTTAAGGTAGAATTTTTTTTTCTGGATTATCGTGCTTTATACCCAGACCACATCATCGCTCAGGTGAGATTGTGGTCAAATGAAGATCTATCTTGTTTTTTAAAAAAACGTTCCTAAGATGCATGACCTAGGCAATACTTTAACATATTTACTTGTTCCATCTCCAAATTGTATAAAAAAATAATGTGTTCTATGAATAAAGTAGCACAGTACAAAGTACGTACTATACGTTTCGTTAGTAAGTAAACAATTGTTCATTTTCTCCATTACAAAAAAAAACGTTGAACTATAAATCAATTACATGTACCAAATACCAATTTACATAGTGTTTGATGATGATCATGAACAAGTTTTTATATTGCCTGTGTCCAGTCTCGCCAATCTCCTTTTCTAAAGTATATCGTCGGATTTAAGAAGGGAAGAACCATATCGCTGTAAACTGAACAACTAATTAATGAAAACTCTGAAATGACGACCTTAATTTAGGAACGGGTGAGATTTCAACCCTGCAAATTGATCTTTTTGGGACCTAATCAGGTTTCATTTGACACAAAAACTTGAAACGAGCTAATCCTAAAGTAAACTGGCGGGATTTTGGCTTACCCATAGCTTAATTAGACGTAGTAGGTACGTGGAATGCTCGCTGTTATAATATCGAGCGTGGAATAACATCGTAAGCGACATTTACCAAATTTGAATTTTATTTGATCTACGAAGTAAATTAAAATATATATTTCAAAACACACTAAGATTTATAGGTTATCCGTTTAATTATTCCTAAAAGTACCATAATTATATGGCAGTCTATAATCACAGTGATATTTTGCGATAAACTGGCTAATAGGCAAATGTCCCACCTGATAGAAAGCTATTTTTTATTTATACTATCTGGAGATTGAACAAGCTTATGACCCACCTGATGTTAAGTGGTAAGCGAAAACAAAGTATTGTCTCGTAGGTTAGAATGCACGCACCTTAGAAACGTGCCCTACGATGCGCTGCCTACAGACGTTGGTAACACCAAAGGCATCACTCGCGCTTTGTCACTGCAACATACAGGTGAAAAGTCTCACATGCCTTTAATTTTACCGTCACCCCTTCAAACCGAAACACAGTAAGAGCTGCCGAGCAGATGTTCGCAGCATCTGCTCGGTGGCAGAAATAGGTACAGTGGTAGTATTTCCCCAGACGAACTATTAAATAATTCGACAAATTCGTGTTATTTTTTTGAGCCATATTTGATTTTGTGATCGCTATCTAATGTACCCTCTTCTAAGACTACATGTCTGAGACACCCGGAGTGAGCAGAGCACTGGTGATGTCACTGGCCGCTTCGCTAAGCAGCCGGCCACTGTAGCTCCTGACCCACTTGCGAATGCAATACGAATACCAATTCACTTGTTAAATTGAACTTTGTCAGATGGTATTCCTAGTTGAAGAATGAAGTAGTTAATCGAATATTCCATATTACTATATTCTTTGACGCTGAAATCCATGATTTTTCCTGTTGAGACAGTAATAGTGTGGTGATAGGTTTCTGTGCGTCTTACAGAGGATGGAGAGTAAGGTGTGCAGAGCCGGGTCGGCATCATTCTTAAACAAAAAGACGACCCGAAAAATACTACGTCATGTTCGGCTCTCCTGATCGGCAAAACCGCCGTGATTTATTCGAAATCTGTGTGACTTTTAGCTTTACGTATATTCTAGTTAGCACGTTAAGTTTTTCAAATTTTTATAAAAGTCTACCGAGTGATGTGGCAGATCGGCTTTTTTGTAAATCTCAACATGTTTGGCTTCACCGCCTGTCAAAGCCGATAAATGCCGATTTTGTCTAGAGTACAACTATTATTGAAATTTAGTTTAGAACCAGGTTCTTTACAGAAGTTACTGAACCCCCCGCGGAACAAATGTTTGCATGATCTACAGATATTTGTTCCGGGTCTGCTTGATCCGGAAACCTTTGCAAAGTTTAGGGCTTTATAGCGCTGTGTAAAATGTCCAGCGTTATTTATTTACATGTTATATAATTAAATATAATTAGTTAATTTTTACAAACAATTTCGTTCAATTGTAAGATACATTATAATATAGGGCCTACTATTTTTAGTAGTTGACGTCCTATTATGATGATGATCTCCGAAGACAACTCAAGTAAATAATAATAATAAATATCGCTGGACATTTCACACAGCGCTATCTAGCCCCAAACTAAGCAGAGCTTGTACTATGGGAACCAGATAACTGATAGAATACTTATATACTTTTTTTTGTAAATACATACTTATAATATATAGAAAAACACCCTATTATTATATATATATATATATATATATGTAGATCATGCAAACATTTGTTCCGCGGCAGGAATCGAACCCGCTACCTCCTGCGTCTCAGCCGGCTATACACCCACTGCGCCACGGAGGCAGTCAAACACTTGATATTCGAATCTCGAGCGAATCCAATCAGTTTGGCAAGCGATAAAGATGCATTTACAACTGTATCTCTATTACTGAGCGGGAAGGATCACTATGAATACGTTTACCCGATTGCGGTGAGACACGTAATACCTATACAGCCTAGTTGTAGATCGGGAGCCAAATTATCACTTTCATACTTGTCTGTGATCTTTTTTTTTTTTAAATAGAAATATATTTATTGTGACCATAAAAGTTACATAGATGAGTTGTGTCCCTGTTTCCCAGAAAAGCGTAAGCTGTGGCCTAGGAAACAGTTCACTCCTGAATGACATGCTATAAATATTACATGAAAACGAAATAACAAAACAATCAAAGAAATGTGATGTCGGAGCGCATATGCTTGCATGTATGCTAATGCACCAGTGTATAAGTGAGTATATGCGTGGATCATGTGCGTTTGTATGTGGGTGTTTTGTTTGCGTGCATGAGTTTGTGTGTATGTGTGTGTGCGAATATGTGTGCGTATGTTCAAGTTTATTTGAGTAAGTCTTCTATACCGGCGTAATCAAACGTATCTAACCATTGCGTTAATCTGCCTGTTAATTGGTGATATTTAAATATATTCGGCCTTATTCCAAAAAAGTACATTAGTCTAGGTTTAAACCAGAACTAAGAAGTCTAGGTTTGTTTCGGTATTAAAGTTGGTACCAGGATTAAAATGCGTCCTTATTACAAAACGTAGATCAACCAAAGATCACTTAGTACCAGAAATAGTCCATGGTTTAACTAAATCCATAGAATATATTATAAATATTGATAATGCATCATTCATTCATTCTGCAACCATTCGATGCAACGTTCCGTTTCGATAAATGTGATATTTTCTTTAAGATATAAAAGGATTAGAAATATGTTTTATGATAGATTATTAATCTATTTGTTACTAAAAATATGTTTTAATCTCTCAAACATGGGCGATTTGTTGTTTGAAAGTTTTTTTTAAAAGAGTTGTTATCATTTCTTGAATAACTCATGCGTGTAATGGAGTGAAGTTTCATCATGCACGCAAAATTCGAGACCATCAGTCAGGCCATGTCAATCAAAACAATATTTGTGATGGAGCTTTGTTGAGAAACCACTTGAAAGTTTTGAAGACTTTTTAACACTCGGGGGAATCCTAGGCGATTCACCTTGAGCTTGAACAAATACACCAATATATCCATTTGTACATTTTGTACATAATTGACCTAAGTTGAGATCGTGTTGGGGTAAAAAAATGAAACAAATGAAGAAGAAAAAGGGGTGAAAACTGGAGTTTTGAAGAGAAAGTAAGTCTTGTGAGCACCATTAGATAACTAATAAGTACCTATATTACTTTGTTTCCCTTCATACGTTTTTAACTAGATAATGCAATTTTCTACAATGTTTTTTATTGTTTTACAGAACTGAAGAAATGCGCCAGTACAAAGGGACTTAAAAAAAAACAGAATTGCTGGAAATAAAAACAATTGAACTAGAAATAGCTTTATTAGAATGTAAGAAAAACACGTTATAATTTTTATTATTATGAATAAATGACTATTATTATAACACCATCATTTAAATATTTACCTAAAATTTACCATACATAGAATAAAAATAAAATACATATTTATTCAAGACATTATATTAAAAATGAGTTTCAATAAACTGGATTCTCCTAGTATTCCCCTGTACTGTGTTATGAATATACCTTGGTATCGGTATGGGTTCCCTTGAAAAAGTCAGCTCACTGCTATCCTCACCAGGAAACAGGTCTTCTTTAATGTCAGTGGCAATATTGTGAAGGACAACGGAACTGTTACTTCGATAGACCAAAACTTTCCACTGTGTTCCGGGTACGGATATGGCACCTATTGTAGTTTTCATCTTTGGGACTTCCGGGATTCAGCAATGGTAAATAAATACACACAATGGTAAATAAGTACATGGATAACCACTGTGTCCCTGTAATATTTCAAAGAATGCACCAGCCTCTTGATTTAATCTGCATTCCCGGAATATTCTTGAGTCATGCACACTGCCATGCTACCTGGTCACCATTTTCATAGTTTTCAGATCAGCATCACAAAGTACCTGAAAAGTTAACACTTTTTAGTACTTACCTACTTATAATCTTTCCATAATGTTTTGTTTTATACCATAGTTGTAAAATTTTTAAGATTTATCTTGTCCCCTATATTCTATAGATTTGTCTAGATTAGTTTAATCCCCCTTCATGAAATAGATGTGATTGTATGTATGTTTTATTAGACAGTAACAAACTAAAATCAAAATTACCTGTACATTAATTGAAGAGCATCACAATTCACTATTGTGCGGAATTTTCTTATGCTCTCCTCTTGATGGCCTAAAGTTGCAGGCATTTTTATAAATCATGTTTTGCTGACAGCTGGTTGAGATACATCATGTAAATCAGCAGTATCGTCTTGAATCTAGGATGAAAAATAATAATGTATTAGTAGGTAAATTAATTAAATTCGTTTTTATAAAACTTTGTATTACAAGGTTATACGCACTTACTTCATGGCGAACCCAATTGTGAAGCGCGCAAATCACTTGGATTTCGGGGCTCAAGATCGTGAGACAAATCTTCACGCAATAAATCTACTAAAATCTTCATCACATATGTAATTATAAAGGATTCACTCGGAGACGATGTCTATCAGATCACCGGAACGTCTCCAGCATGTCTATATCTTCTAAATCAATCAAGCCGATCATGTGAATACCCATTTCGGTAAATTATTTATCAAAATGTAACACAAAAATCAAAGTAAACATCAAAGTTAACCTCAAAGCAAGAAAAACCAAAGATAAACTAGGGGTCTCGGGAGTTTATCTTTAGACCATAGATGATCCATGGTTTTAGTGCTAAACTTCGTTTTGTAATAAAGTTTATTTTAGTCTCTGGTCTAAACCTAATTTAAACCTAGACTATTTATAGTCTGCGTTTTGGAATAAGGCCGATTAAGTTTAGAATCAAGCTTTGAATATAATCGAGGTGCGTTATAGTTATATTGTCTACGAACCAGAGAACAAATCAAATTGGGAATAGGGTAACGTTTAATTCTTCTTTCGGGTAAATTTAAAGTTGGAACCATGAAGCGGTGATATCTGCGAATGCACTGAAATAAATATAATTTACGAACACTAAGGATTTTATACAAGAGATTTGTAGGATATCTGTATGGCATGTATGTACATCATTACTTTAAGAAGGGCTCTTTGGGCTCTTTCAACTTCCAACATGTAAAATCTAAAAGTGATAATACAAAAACCATCTTAAAATGTTGTTTATGGCTATTTTTAATTTTGAAAGAGCGTTCTAAATGTTTGTCAAATTACGAACATCGCCATAGATATAGTGTTTGAGGTTTCTACTCGTAACCCCATAAAGAACGAGTCGTAACAATATTTAATTGTATTTAAAATCTAAATTTAAGTCCTCAGAATACAGATTCTGAGTGTAAGCCAATTCTTCGTTTAAGCAGACATTGAAAGTTAAATTTTTTGTACTTTACAGAATAAATTATAACTATTGCTTTGATATTAAAAACTGACGGGATAGGAAAACTACATCATAGGACGATTTAAAATGATCCTTATTGCTTCAATAAGTAAAATAACGATTATCTACTTCAGATTAAATTAGTCCTTCAGCTCATTTATTTATTTCTTTACTAGCCTCCACCCGCGGAATCGCACGCGTAGTTGGTCAATAAAAAGTAGCCTAGGTTTTAATCCAGGTAATAATCTATCTTTATACCAAATATCATCGCAATCGGTTTAGTCGTTACGACGTGATTCAATAACAAACTAACAATTATACAAACTTTCGCATTTATAATATTAGTGTGACTTGTGCACAAAAATACTAAAATAAATGTGAAAACGGTGAGTTAAATGCTAAATGTAAAAATCATCACAAAAATGTTGGGGCAGAAAGATTTTCGAGTGAAGACCACGCGCTGGAAAGCGCAGTGTAGGAAGGCCTCCCACTAGATGGAAAGAATACCGCATAACAGTTGCTGGAAACCGTTGGATGCAGGCAGCACTAGATCGTTCTGGAACTCTATATGATGATAGCTTATATGATGATGATAAACTTCATCACGTAAGAAAACCATCACTGACTCATAAACTGTTTCCCGGCGCATATATATTCCGATCACGAGTTGTCCGCCCATGGGGTCAGTCGATATTAAAAATATACGGCAAGGGTTATAAATATAGGAAAGGTCATAGAAGAGGTCCGCACAGCGGCGTCCTTTTAAAATTAACTCTGTGATAACGGATACTCATAATACGTTGCTTTATATTATACAAGGTTCCGCCCACGGTTTCGTGCGCACCTATCTATATACTATCTGTCTATCTACATCTATATACAACTTTAATAAGCTGAGTAAGCGATTAGATCTAGATTTATTCTGTACGAGTATCAGTTCAGCTAAACTGCGGCTGAATAGATAACTTTTGGTGATACAAGTATACTTTTGAATAAGTAGCTTTTACGTAACCTAATATGTTTATTTATTAATCAGGGACCATTTTGTACCCACGCGACACCATCATTTTCTGTCTGTGTGACGCTCGACTTTTTCTTTGTTTTTATTGTGTGTGATGTTATGTGGGTTCAAATAAATGTATTTTCTTTCTTCTTTCTTTCACTTTGTTTATACTTTTTAATTGTTAACTTAACATTTTGTTTTATTACGTATGTTGTTTAGTCTTGAAAACCTATTAGGTAATTAATGCTGGCAATTCTGTTGTTTAATGACTACGATGACTGACTAAAAATGTGTAAAATACTGTTACGAGCTGAGGGTTCGGGATAAAATAATGGGAATCAGTCTGACCAAAATAACACTTTTATTCAGCACTATGACGATGAATACACGAACTTGGTCACACGTATCACAACACACTAATTCACACCACTTTTGCACCACTTAAAGTCACCGAAATGATCGCACGTATAGCTTAATCCAGACTGACACGGGAGCAACTACTGTTCACGCGAGACCCTGCTCCACGTCAGTCCTCCAGGGCCTCGCTGAGACTCACTCACTAACTGAGACTGACTGAGACTCGAGACTGACTGTCCGGCCATCTCTCCGGCCTATTTATATCGTACACATTTCGATTGTTCGAGAAGGATCTCGATCGTTCCAGGAAAAGGGTCGGTCCCTCGACACAATGGCCACTCCATTGTGCGCAACCGCAGACAATAACAACAATAACGCAGCAAGACAAAATCGTTCGAAAAGTTACGATTATTACTCATTGTTTAACAGCCTCGGCGTAACAATACGAACGGTCTTATTTTGTTCACACTAAAGATCAAATAAATGAAACTGTAGGTCAAGTAGGTTGGTTTTTTTTTCGTGGCACTATTTTGATAGTCAAAGATTACAAATAATATTTTTTTTTAATCGGCGACTCGCGAGATATCAGTTCGGGGCGAACTAGTTTTAAATAAGAAAGCGTGTTTACGGGCTAGTTTGAGTCAACACCAATTTGATTGATCACTAAAACTAGCCCGCAAACATGACATCATAACAAAAATTACTTAATTTTAGAAATGTATATGTGACTTTGAATGTCATTCTAATTTGATCTTTAGTGTGGGCAAAATAAGAGCGTTCGTATTTTACACAATTTTAGTTAGTCAGCGTAAACAACAGAATCGCTACCATTGGCTTTCTTTTATTTGTTTTGTTTCATAATATGTATAACTAGCTGACCCCCCCGAACTTCGTACCGCCTTGACATGCATATGACGCAGGCTGCCAATGTTGCCCCGGTAGAATCGTCAATCGCTGCATCATGTATGAGAAAATGAATTTTCTTCCTATTTTTTTTGCGTGAAGTTTTCCGATATTTTAATACTTATTCTGCTATACGGGGCAGAGACAAATCAAAGATCATCAAAATCGGTCCAGCAGTTCTTATTTTATTTTAATTTATTTTCATAACAACATACAGTTATAAATGGTGCAACTAACCTGACTTTGTTTTATATATATAGATATTAGCTGTTGGTTTTCCAAATAAAAAAGTATAAATATAAAAATACTTAATTTCATAATGTTCAGCCGTTTCAAAGAACGTAATAAGCATACAGATGGAGAGAGTTACTTTGGATATTGTATTATTAGTGTATGCATTTACGGTGCATGGTCTCCTCGAGAACCTTTCTGCCAACGGCTGTCAGTTCTTCGAGGTAGTTTTTCGACCTGCCCACTGCCACTTCTGCTTGCTACTCCTTTTTTTATACTGCTTGGTGATGGAATACACATAATTATGGTTCACCTGATGTTAAGTGGTCGCCTAGATAACAAAATAGAGCCTCGTAGGTCACGCACATTAGAAACTTGCCCTACGATGCACTACCCTGCGTTTATTTATTATTTACTATCAACTTGAAGCATACAGATGTAAAACCTCTTGTGCCTGTAATTTCTCCGGCAACCTTATTTTAATACTTAACACTCAATGATTTATTGTATTCCACAATGTAATAATAGGTGGTAATTGATTCAGTATGAACCCTGTTGGGCACAACAGTATTTTAGAGAGATTTTCTCATTCATCACTTCAACACACACTGATCAAAGACTTTCTCCTTCTGGTACTGAGGCATTTGAACGAGAAAACGTTACGTAACGTCTGCATATTTAAAGATCAGTAATTTCGTTAATGTCGTTTCAAATAAAAAATGGTCACGTTATTCTTAAAAATATCACATCTATCATACTGCCACTGTTCCAATGGCCGGTTCTCGTTGTACACGAGGCACGTTTGTCCGGGCCGGGCCCGGGAGCGGAAGTGGGCCTTTGAGCCGCGCGTGAAGGAAACCGCACCAACCGGAGCATCCTTGATTTGTGGCAAGCTTTCTTTGTCTGCACTATCCAGACGTGTTATTTCTTAATTCTAACACAAAACTTAGAGGGGCTGAACACAATTTGTACCCAATGCCTATCTATCTGTTTATTACGCTTTCACGATTTATGGCAGGGACCTGAATTGTTTATTCTCGAAATCCCCATCGCTACGTCCCCAGCGTTGCGTAGAGGGCTTGTTACTAGACAATTACTACAAACATACATTTTTTAACACGGCAATTTGTATTCAAATAATTTTACAAGAAATTTACCGTGTTAAAACATGTATGTTTGTAGTAATTTTCCAGTTACGAGTTCTTTAAAAACGGACGAGCGGCGGGGACGTAGCGGTGGGGATTTCGAGAATATTCCACCTGGGGTTATTGAGATATAGGCTACTTTTTAGTGTCCTGCGCCGCGGGCGAAGCTCGCATTGTATAATATACAACATTTAACAAAATCCCACAGCTCAAACTGGACAGTAAAAGCTCTAAATTCAAAACACCTAAATCTTTTTCACTTCGTCTTCTTACAGGCTTTATACTTTTATTACCATTTATCACTACACTGCGAGGTGTCCACGAGAATACCCGAACATCACACAATAGGGTTTATCCGCACAAAACGTTAAAGGTCTTGTAAATAAAAATATTCATTCAGCCTCACAAAAGAAACGTTACAGATGGGTTTCGCTTCGTCACTGGGTGTCGTTTAAGCGCTGTAATCAGAACTTTGACGAATCTAAACGAAAATCCTTCTATGTTGTCTTAATTATAGCTTTCGATGGCATAATAATAATAAACAATAAAGCAAACTCTACATACTGGACGGTCCTTTCGTTTCTAGATATCCTAGGAAGACAGTAATTCAAAGTTTTATACATCAATATTTTCCTTTATATTGAGAGTTGATTACTAATGATGGTAACATAGACATAAGCATGGCACATGACTTGTTAGGTACCTACCTGGTGATTTTCAAGATACAAATTATGGGGGTTGCAATAGTCACCTTTTATCACACTTCGTTAGGTCAGTGACATTTTAAAGTGAAACTTTTATTACATCGTCTCAAACTTTTTCGTCTGTGTGTTGCATGTCGCGTGACGGTCGGCCGCGGAGTAGTTATAAAGTGAAAGGCGCTCGTCAGAGCATCCGAGGCCAATATGGCGGCGCCTATAGTTCGCATCAGCTGACCGTGTAGTGTATAGACTATTACTCATTTGTGCCAACGAAAATTTTTAGTTAAATGTCTATAATGTGAAACAAAGTTTCACTTTTACCGTGGTTTCATAAAACCACACAATCCTTTTTTTATTATGGACTACTAGCTGTTGCCAGCGGCTTCGCCCGCGTTGTTCTAGGGTGCCATTTTTATTCCATGGGAACTGATTTATGGGATAAAAAGTAATCTATGTGGTAATCCAGGTTATAATTTACGTACATACCAAATTTCATCTATATTGGTTCAGCCGTTTCGAAGTGATTGAGTAACAAACAAACAATCAAACAAACAAATAAATAAACAAACGTCCAAACTTTCGCATTTATAATATTAGTGTGATACACAAACAATGCATAAACAATATTTGTCAACGTTTTGCCGACCGGTGGTATAGTATTGACAAATGGCAAGTTCTAACCGACCGACAGTAAATGAGACAAATACACACGCAAATTGTTTTTATTGACTTATAAACAATATGTCTATGTCAGCCCTATAGGTAAGTAAAAAAATGATAAATTGAATAAACAAAAAAAATAGTGGCACTCCGGGAGGGCCAACAGAAGTGAAAAATTTAACTGACTGCACTACAGATACCTACTTGTATACAGAGGTGTCGGTAACGGTAACAGTGTCGCGAGTTGAATGGTTTTTCCCCATCTTAAAAAATGGCCAACGCGCCTAAACAAGTTTTCACTTCAAAAAAATAACTCTTTGTTAAAATAAACAATACTTATACAGTCCAAATGCAAGCGCGCACCTGCATCCTTTTTACATACCTGCGGCAAACACATGCAATTGTTCACAGCTAAAGTGACTCACGTAACCATTTCTCATATAAATAGTGCGCGACTTTATTGACGTCCCTCTCTTTGTTGCAGGTAAACGAGTTGGCTCACCTCACGCTGGATTATCCGGACTCTTTGCAGTTACCCTACGCTTTATCTCCTTCATCTCACACGCGTGCGGTTTACCCTACTGGAGAAGCAGTCTGAGTTTTGCTGTCACTCGTAATCGTGATACGTGGTTTGTATGCAAAAAGTTTATACATAAAAATAACCCAAATTCTATTATCTTACACTGTTTTCAGTGTTAGTTTTAAGGGTGGTGAAGGTCTGCCATAAAATCAGTGCAATATAGAGATTTACTACTGTTTGCTCCAATGGCTAAGTAGCCCGGTGTATCTTTGCCTTTGGCCATCCTTTCGTATCCTGTGCCAGATACTAGAGAGAAAAAAAGCATGTGTGCAATTCACACGTGGTAGAAGTAAACCTTCAAAAATTTTGGTTTCAAGATAATGAGATGAATGTAAAATTTCTGGAAGATGATAAAGACAAAGCACAAAGAGAATCACGAATATAAGAAACACTGTATAATGCTTCGTATCTCATTTTTTCCCATGTTAAATCTTATGAATTTATGTGTCTGTCTTTTTTTACTGTCGCTTTTTCGTTTCATCGACTTTCAAATCACAACGATACTAAAGAAGTTTTTACTTCAAAAACAATTTCCCTAGCGAAAGGTTTTCGATACTAGTTTTGAACTATGCAAAAATCCGTGAATACCTACTCACGCACGAGTGAAAGTGAGAACGTTAAATTTAGACTTGGTCGTTACCCTAAGGTATCTTAGGGTACACGCTTGCCTCGTACGATTGTCCGGGCTGCACCACTTTCGGCTGACGTCGCAATTGGCACCTTAATATCTACGGCTTACGACACAGTTTTATGATGCGTGATGAGTTTACCCAGCAGAATAGTAAGTATTCTATAGTTTACGAGGTTTCGTTGGCGTCCACTGAAATGACTGTGCTCGGGGGACTTTCTCAAAACTTTATATTGGTACGTGACTTAAAATATAGAGCAGATAGTGGAAAAGGCAAAACAAGTTGTCGAGAACTTTCATAAAGCAGTCTACACACACACAGCACACGCGGGTGCAAGTCGCCAACATAAGTCTCAAAATAAAGGCACCGACAAGAAGCCGCCAGGCTGTGTTGGCGGGTCGCCGGCTTTGGTGTGTAGACTGCTTAAAAGATATGTGTCAGATCATAAAAATTAGCTGTAATAAGTATAAGAATATGGTTTCAAAATTCTGTGACTTTGTGCTCAGTTACATAACATTTTTGAAATAGGTGATTTTATTATCTGTACGTAAGGTCTGATGATTCTGCCCGTGATGCTAAAAAGTATTAATTCTGTATTTATTTCCTAATAAATAGAAACCGTTCCTCAGTCTCTGATATGTCTGTATTTCGCTATTTCCTTTTATAATCAAAGTCATTATTGAAACAATAAGATTTTCACCGATTTTCGTAATTACGATGTCAAGTCAAGGTAGTCAGCATTGCATTTCCTTTAAAAGTTGCATTGATTTGATGCTCTCTGTTTCTGTTACATCTAAATATCAATACGTGAAGAGGAAACTTTGTACCCATTAATTACTGATTTAAACGAGTATTTATCGCGTATGTACCTTTTAGTACCCCTGGATTGTATTGGGTCGTTTGTCATCTCGTCTCGTTTTGTTGCATACAATCGAAATTGAAAATAATTTTTATTCCTGTGCGACTGTACCCGAATTCTATTTATATAGAATTTTTACATCTACCTTTTCTACGAATAGCACGAAAATATGTCAGAAACAAAAATTAGCTTTAACGGGATAACAAAACCTTGTGATAACAAAACCTAAGGCGACCTTGACGTGGAGTAACATTATCTCCCAGTTAACCTGCGATATATTATACATAATACACCATTTACGGTATTATCCCGCGCGAGTCGACAGCTGCCATCCGCGTTCCGTACGTGATCCTCATTTGCTTTTACATTTTGTCGTAACTCAACCTCACACCCCTACATTATATGACTCATTTTGAAACCCGCTCCATCTCTGTAACGGGGTAGGGACATTACGAAGCATTTATTTTAAGTCAGATAGAAGTTTTAATCGTGTTTACCTATTTACAAAATTAAAACACACTAATATTATAAATGTGAAAGTTTAGATGTGTGTTTGTGTCGTAACGGCTGAAACAATTTCGATTAAATTTGGTATATATGTAGATTTTAACCTGGATTACCACATAGGCTACCTTTTATCCCATAAATCTGTTCCCATTGGATAAAAAGGGGTGTCAAGTCAAGTTGCAACAGCGAGTTCAGCTTTATTTTTAAGTCATCTATAAATTTAGTAGTGTAACGCGTACGAAGTCGCGGGCAACGGCTAGTCTATTTTAACGGTAGTATATTTTTCAAATATTAGTTTATTTTGACACAATCCCTATCCCCAACATATGAAATAAAATAAAAATACTCTTAAGATGTCAGACCGCAATAGAACCTTCCATTTTTTGGTAGTTTGTCGAATCGGGCAGATATTCATATTGTAATCGCATCGTTCTATAGATCGCTCTCAATAACCGGCACGGCCCCAACGTTCCATTCATAAGAACAGCGCATTATTCGGAATCACGCCGGGTATTCGGCACCGATCACAGATTCGATAAAACGGAGCCCGGAGACTGGGAACCGATAATGTGATGTTATTAGATGTCTGCGGTCCGTAACGTGCCTAGGTAATACCATTAATGCTTTTAGTACTACGCTGGATAAAGATTCTAGTTATTTTATTCATTACCATACAATTATTACCATTGGTTCTAGAAACATGGATTTTGAACTTTTAGTAGCATAAGTGCAACTTACGTCTCCCTCTGTTGGTGAACCTTTTTTTTTTATATGAAAACCGTCACCTTTAAACTTCTGCAGCACTCGTTGTACTACAGTCACGTTGCCTACCACTTAATATCCTGGTATCTTAAAGTCTTAGTCATAGTCTTAAGTAGTAGATTTTAAATATTGACAACTTATTTAAACAGAAGTTAAGGTCTGTATTCCACCATCTGCAAATGTGTTTCCTTTTCTAAGTAAAACAAATTAATTGATAGACATAAGAAATCTCTGTAAAGCGTGGACTTCTATTCTACCAGGCACTAGGTTTTTTACCTAAAAGGATCATTATTTGACTCGCAAATAAATGTTTTCATATTCAAGTATAAATGATCCTTTAAGGTAAAAAAAAACCTGGTGCCTGGTAGAATGGAAGTCCACGCCTCACAGAGACTTCTTGTGTGTATAAATTAATTTGTTATAAAAGTGGATTTTACACTATATATGTAAGCGTATCAAGCGTAGCGTAGTAAGCGTTAAATCTAGAGTATGGATCGAATCAAAACACACTTTAATCCATGTTTGTCCGCAAAACAAACTTGAAAGTCATAATAAATCGTCTAAAAATAATAATTAATCGTTTCCGGAACAACATCAATAAGGAAACAATTACCTACTTCCGGTATAGATTGAACTTGCCAACGATTTACCAATAATACATCATCCATTGCGTGTCAAGATCAAAAACTTATTGATCAGCAATCAATCAGGTACAATTTTGAAAGATGTTTGTTCAGTATGAATTATATTTTTCGTTTGTTACATTTTTATTTCGTTTATTAATCAGTTTTTGACAAAACATGTTGACATGCCTTAACGTATTTAGTGCCTAAATATGTTTCAGTGAGTTGTCAAATCATACAAATACGTAAAATTTAATCATGTTTAGTTGTTAGTTATGTTCAGGGATCGTTATTCAAGCTGAGTTTGATGAACGAATAAACTTTTATTGAATACAAAAGCTTATGTTGCCTTATTTTTCTAACTAAACTTAGGTGAGTTTAACACAGAACCGCGAAAACAAGTTGTGTGTACAAAACAGGTTAATTGCCAATATTGCTAAGAACCTACTGTCCTTTATTAAAACGCATTCACAATGTTAATAAGTTTGGAGCTATGATTCCATAAACACATGAAAAGACAAAGACTAATCATATCCCTTTTTTCAGGGGTATACGAACTAAATTGAGGAGGTTAGGTTTGTTCAGTAAATTGAGAAAATAAATGTCTAACCATTACTGTTTTTTAATGAAAATTTTACTATTTGTTCCGGAAGCAGATATTTAGATTGATTTTTCTATGAAACAAGTCACTTTTTGAACTTGATCATTACAGATAATGATAATACTCAACCTTAGAGTCGGATAAAAAAAAACGAATATGACCAAATGCGTTTTTTTATTATAAGTTATAGGCTAGCGTTTGACCACTATCTCGCCTGATGGTAAGCGATGATGCAGTCTACGATGGTACACGCTTGCCTAGAAGAAACCTATTCACTCGTGACTTGAAGATCCCTAGGTTGTAGTTATCAGGAAACACAGACTCAGGCAAGGCGTTCCACTCCTTGGCAGTGCGCATAATAAAGGTGGAAGAGTACCGCTTTGTACGTATGGGAGGTATGTCTACGTACTCGTAAATGTCACTTTTTGTTCCTTACCTCCTCAATTAGCTAGAACTATATTGGATAAAATAAAATGTATGAATAATAGCAGCTTTCATATGTTCTTTACAATAATAATACTCCAAAATCAATCAATCAATTTATTTATTGCGAATATTGGTTAATAACATGTGGTTAGTGATATAGTTTGAGTACGTTTATAATCAGCGTTTATCGCATGCAATTTTAATCAGGGTTCAATCATAGAAAAATTAAACGTAATAAGATGAAATTATTCACAATAAATAACATGTCAGCTCTTATCTTACCTTAATTTAAAAAATAATATTAAAATATCAGATTAAATAAAATTATTGAAGGGATTTATCACAAAGTAATTCATAAACATATATTGTAATACTAGCTTCCAGCAGCGGCTTCGCACACGTTGTTTGTCAATATAAAGTATGTTGCCTACGTTTTAATCCAGGTCGTAATCTATCAACACACCAAATTCCATCGAAATCGGATCAGCCGTTGAGACGTGATTGAACAACAAACAAATAAACAAACATCCAAACTTCCACATTTATAATATTAGTGTGATGCTTTTTCTATTAATATATTTTTAAAGTTTCTCTTAATCACATTGAGACTGGAAGCATACAGTGCATACTCAGGTAGAAAGATGAAACAGACATCAATCGATCCAGTGGTTGATTCGATTAGCCTTCCTCCTCTTATACTTCCGAGCGATTCCTCTGAAGTCTGAGGTGGCCGCGACTTTGAATGGTAATCTTGGATAACGTCTTTTTATAGTTTTTCTCGGAAATCGTTCATACGAACCCACTTTCTGTAGGAAAAGGTTGATTTTTTATTGGCTTCCTTTTTGTTCCAACCCTTTATTTATTTTTGTAGATTATTTATTGTATCACTGGGAGTATTTATTTAGTAGTTAGGATAGAAGTTATCTTTTGTTTTGGATAAAGGATATTAAGCCTTTAGCTATGTTGAATTATGATAAGGGTTTTTTGAAGTGAAAACTTCTTTAGCATCGTTGTGATTTGAAAGTCGATGAAACGAAAAAGCGACAGATTCATAAGTGAAGGGAAAACTTCTTTAGCATCGTTGTGATTTGATAGTCGATGAAATGAAAAAGCGACAGATTCATAAGTGAAGGGAAAACTTCTTTAGCATCGTTGTGATTTGAAAGTCGATGAAACGAAAAAGTGACAGTAAAAAGAGACAGACACATACATTCATAAGATTTAACGTGGGATAAAATGAGATAGGAAGCATTATAGTGTTCCTTAAGTTCGTGGTTCTTTTTGTGCTTTGCTTCGTACTCCCTCCACTCGTGTTAATAATTATCTAACTTTGCATCACTATGATCATTACTAAAACCTACAATTATCATCTTCCCAAAATTTTACATTCGTCTCATTATCTTGAAACCAACATTTTTGAAGGTTTCACTTCTACCACGTGTGAATTGCTCATAGGTTTTTTTTTACTAAGGCTTAACGTATATTATTGTTTCATAACAGCATATACGCTTATAATAGTATGTTTGCCGACCTTTAGTTATTTTTTTTTACCATTTCCCGGTTAACCTTTATGTATCATATTTTCCAGTTAAAATGTTTCCATTATAAATTAAATTGTTTTAGTGAGTCCTAGCCTAAAGGCAAAAGGTCCATTTTATTAAATTATTTTAGAAGTTATATAACTTTAAGCGATTTGGCCTAAAATGAAATAGTATTTTATGTATCGTAAAAGACGAGTATTCACGGCATCACGTGTAAAAATAACTTTAATCCAGGTCGCGCCCTCCAGCGAGAACGCAACACATTTGTGACAGGCGGAAACAAAAATAATTTATTGGTCACACAAATATATAAAATAATCTAGCTGACCCCGCGAACTTCACACCGCCATAGAATCAATAAATTTTGTGTTACTAAGCTGAGATAGGGGTTGGTGGTAGAAGGGTGAAAATTTAGGATTGTATGTATTTTTTAATGCCGAATCATAAAAAAATACAATTAAGGAGTTGACAACCCTTAACATTTAGGGAAAATAGTATGAAATGATGTTGACCGATTCTCAGACCTACCCGATATGCACACAAAATTTCATGAAAATCGGTCGAGCCATTTCAGAGGAGTTTGGCAACAAACACCGCGACACGAGAATTTTATATACGAGGCATGCCTTTTAAGTTCTGTCGTTTCCATATTTTCCGGCAATTTTGAATTTGGAACTGTTCTATATTCGAATGTGATTACATTTTGAATCTCAAAACAGTTGAAAGTATTAGGATTAATGCTATTGTTTAGTCACAGTTTGGATTTGAATCTGTCAGGTCACGTACGAAAATGAATCTTTCTAAGGAAAATGTTCGTACAATAATTTTCTACAACTTTAGAAGAGGCCTGACACGGCTTCAGTGTTTAGAAGAGCTAACATCTGTGTTCAGTGATGTAGCCCCATGTCTGCGGACTGTCGAACGCTGGTATTTAGAATTCCAGCGTGGACATACTAGTGTTAGTGACAGATTTCGCGAAGGACGCCCAAAATTCGCCTTCACTGAAGATAACATCATTGCTGTGAGACAACTAATTCTCGAAGATCGTCATGTGACGTATCGAGAGATAGAGGCTCTATTAGGCATCTCAGGGACAACCATTCAGAAGATCTTGCATGAAGCGCTTGGTGTGAGAAAGCTAGTTTGCCGTTGGATACCGCATCTGCTTTCCGACGATCACAAGGCGGCCCGCGTCAGATGGTGTAAGAAAACTCTGCAAAGGTTCAACCGAGGGGAGTCAAATCACGTCTACGACATCATAAGTGGTGACGAATCTTGGATCTATGCCTACGATCCTGATACCAAACAACAATCTACAATCTGGGTCTTTCAAGACGAGCCAAAGCCGACTAAAGTTGTTCGTTCTCGAAGCACTTCAAAGAAGATGGTGGCCACGTTCGTTGGAAAAACCGGCCATGTTGCGACTATTGCACTTGAAGATCGTAGAACGGTTAACGCAGAGTGGTATACTACAGTTTGTTTACCACAAGTCATCGCCGAACTTCGAAAATCTAACTCAAAGCGACGCATCATCCTGCACCACGACAACGCAAGCTCACACAGCGCTCGTCAAACGATTGAGTATTTGAAGCAGGAAAAAGTAGAAATTCTTGACCATCCTCCATACAGTCCTGACCTAAGCCCTAACGATTTCTTTACATTTCCTAAAATTAAGAAAAGTCTTCGTGGTCAAAGGTTCCAGTCCGGTGAAGAAGCAGTCGACGCTTTCAAGACAGCCATTTTGAACACCCCACTTTAGAGTGGAATAAATGTTATAATAACTGGTTTGAGCGAATGGAAAAGTGTTTTAAGCTACGTTGTGAATACTTTGAACAACAATAAAAAGTACTATAAGGTTCTAGATGTGTTTTTTTCTTCAAACGACAAAACTTAAAAGGCATGCCTCGTATTAGATAATGTTGGACATTTCAGACTGCGCTATCTAGCCTCAAATTAAGTAAAGCTTGTACGATAATAACCTGATAACAGATGTAATACATAAATAACTTCATTTGTATATACAAACAGATGTAGTCTCATGTCCCTGTAATTTCACCGTTTCAAACCGACACAACAATTATTAAGATAGAGGTACATACATAACTTAAATAATAATTCATAACAGCTAACTAGCACATCCTAACCTACACTTTGAATCAGCGCATGGGGTTCAGAGTCGGCCATCATCGTTATTAATATCCAACCTTCACTTGACTGCCTCCGTGGCGCAGTGGGCGTATAGCCGCCTGAGACGCAGGAGATAGCGGGTTCGATTCCCGCCGCGGAACAAATGTTTGCATGATCTACAGATATTTGTTCCGTGTCTGGGTGTTTTTCTATATATTATAAGTATGTATTTACAAAAAAAAGTATATAAGTATTCTATCAGTTATCTGGTTCCCATAGTACAAGCTCTGCTTAATTTGGGGCTAGATAGCGCTGTGTGAAATGTCCAGCGATATTTATTTATTTATTATTTATTTCGCGTAAATCATGAATTCATTGATAACGAACTTTTATCACGAACATCTGAAAGTACAGCACTTCTTTGGAGATACTTTCCGTTTTGTTTTACAAGCTTTTCGCACTTTTTAATATCCAGCGCGAATACTTTAACGTGCTCCAAAGCATTAGAATAGAATAGAATAATCATTTATTGGCACACACAAAATGACACATGAAACAATATTAAGGAACAGTTGAATCCCTTAAGACAGTTCGACTCATGTGTCTGCGTACCAAAATGGCGTTCAGCTCAGCATAATGTTGGATGTTGTGCATCCAACGCTGATTTTCAGCTGAAACCGGGAGCAAAAGGCAGTGCAGTAGCGACGAAGTAAAATAAAAATAAATAAAGAAGCATTAACATTGTAGTAATTTTTAACTCAAAATATGCGAACGTGAAATATACTCCGAGCAAACAGTAGAGGTAAAGAGGCCTATCGGAGCACTTGAAGCACAATTTACGAGTAGTGTGCTCCACGCCACAGCGAGAGCCCTGCAGCGATGTACTGTAGTGCCAGCTTTATTTCGTTGGGATATTTTAAATGGCAATTAAATAACACTTTTAGTCTTTTACCATCATAAAGCAAACAAATAAATACACAAAGCTACAGGTACGGGTGATATTATCGCTTAAAAGTGCAATTATTCTAGACAATCTTAGCCAAAACCTACGTTGATTTAGTGGTGGTAATATTTATTTGCAAGATTGACAGATAACTAAAAAGGTTCATATAAGAATAAATACTAAACTTTTTCACCGCAACAGTTCGTTCTCTAATCGATCATCAAAGCTTATTTCAACTTTACTAAATTACTGACATATCCAGGTACCTAGAAAAATAGTTTCAAAACACATCTTTACATACGACATTACCAAACAACCGGCAGCATCGAAACAACTAAAGTAAACTAGTCGAAATAAACCTCAGTTGTAAATATATCGAATATCTTGCATTAGATGAATAGTAATATCTTCAACCGAGACGTCCAAATCTATCATAAGTCCAGTGGTCATAAATCTAGATTCCAAAAGCATTCTTGTTTCTCGTTCTCTTGTAAATGGCACCCTCCCGGGAATAGCACAGCCTTCAGTGTTTCAGTGTGTAAGCTGTATGACAAATGCGGCTTCGCAAGATGTATTTCCCAGGAGAGATGTGGAATCGTTCAGGAACTGTGCTCTTGACCTTGTCTTGATACATTTGAGATATCCTTTAATAATTATAGTATTAAAAGGAAATAAGTATATTTCTTAGACACAAGAAAGACCGTACATGGAAGAAGAAATATAATGATATCGATGGATAATGAGATAAATAGAACATAGAATAACAGAAAAACACACAAGGAAACAAAGAAAAAGTACATAGGTAGGCAAGTAGCAGTAGTGTAATAGGCACACGTACAGTACACGTGTACATATGTTATACCTAAAAGGGTGTTCTTTGAAAGAAAATAAACTTTTCCTATAGAACAGATATATTACTGAAAATAAAAAAGTAGTAATTAACTGTTCTAATAAATCCTTTAAATCATTTCTTTCTTGGAGTATGTGCCCACCTTCCACACAAATCTCAAAACTTCGAAAGTAACTTTGTCTCTAAGTAAATCTGTCTGTTTGTTACGTTTTCACGACTGAACCGATTTCAATATTATTATAAGTACGGGATTTATCACGTACCGTTTTATCGGCTTCGACCGATAATGTTTCGGTTTAATCGGTGAACCTTCGTCAAGATCAACGATTTCAATGAATTTTGGTATAGCAAATCACGCGTGCGTTTATAGCGCTGAGGGCCAGTTACGAAATAAAATTGATACTTTACAACATTGTCGATTATGTATAAAATATGTTTGTCAAGCAAATAAGTACAAGCCGAAAATAAAATCGCTTTTTTGGATAATGCATTATTATACAAACATTTTCTCCTCGTAATTTTGTTAAATCGTGCTCCCAATGTTTTTACTGATAAACCTTTTACAATCAGCATGAGATCTGAATATGATTTAAATAATAAATTGTACTCATTAAAACTTGTTTTTCGTTTTGGTAAAGGTAGGTGGATGTTACATTTATTTGTGTATTTATTATTGCGTTTTTGCTTGTAACTTATTACATATACATATATAAAAAACCATCAATTTTATCATTAAGTTCTTAAACAAATATTATAAATACAGATGTATGACGTAGTTTGTGGACACAAATGATCTCAAACTTGTAATGTACTCTTTATTTCTGCAATTAGATTTTTTTATTGTCTCAAGACTTCATACGTTTGGAGATAGTGTAATAAGATAAGTTTTTTCACGCCTACGAAAATTGTGCGTTTTCATTTTTCTCCATACATATAAAATGCTTTGTCCTGAATGACTGACTGACGGATCTACGCACTGCCTAGACTGCTGATCGTATAGACCTGAAACTTGGAGGGTGTGTTCTTTGTATGACGTAGGCATCCGATAAGAAAGGATTTTCCGAAATTCTACCCCTAAGAGGGTGAAAAGGGAAGGCAAAGTTTGTATGGGACAACGTGATTCCTTGGTCCAATCTACTTCAAATTTTGCATAAACCTTTTTTAACAGAACTGATGGAAAACGTATTTCGTATTTCATTAAAATATAATTAATTGAAAAGCGATGAAATTTGGTGTATAAGTCGACTATAACCTGGATTACCACATAGACTACTTTATATCCAATAAATCAGTTCCCATGGGATAAAAATGGGGTGTCAATTCAAGTTGCAACAGCGAGTTTAGCTTTATTTCTAGGTTACCTACACATTTAGAAATGTAACGCGTACGAAGTCGCGGGCAACAGTTAGTACATGATAAATTTGTAAACAATTGTCAATGTTAAGGCACATTGAGTAAAGATATTTACAGTGTTAATCCCTTTAACATACAAGGTCCATGTCTAGCGAGTGTAGCGAGCGCTGTCAACTAGAATAAGAGCAGTAGATTAACCCGAACTGAATAATGAAACGCATGAATAATGCAACGCTCTCTCATCCGTTTACTGCGATGGGGCTTTTCGTGCCTTTATACGTTGTATCTTAGCCTTGACCCAATGGGATTTTGTGATTTGTAGGTCACTGGTCCTTTCCTAGTCACTTTAATGACCAGCCAAGAGTAGAACCTATATTTTCTTTGATAAGAAAAGTATATAGCCCAAGTTTTACTGATATTCGTCGACTGGACTAAAATCGCTAACGATAAATGCAACGGTTTGTCTGACCTTATAACCTGAACAGCCTAACCGAAGCATATATGTGGTAGAACTGTATAGATAATAACTTTTGCTGGAATAGGTAATCTGTTCAGGCAAAACGTCGCACAAAACTTGCATAGGTTTTTTTTACTGTTATAAAGTAAAAAAGTTAATGCGTAAGCAGCAACGTAGCCTAACCTAAAAAAAACTACAACCACCAAAAACCATGCAGAATGAAAGACTTTCCGCCAGTACCATGCTTAGTTAGGATCCATTTTGCGACAATTTACTCTGTCTAATGATTCATAATTAGCCATGCATATCTAATTATTAAGTAATGTTACTTGCAAACCAATCTGTAATATATAGAAATACTCTTGAATATGGAAGAGCCGTATAAAACATGTGTTAGAAACACAAATTTTATACTTAAAAAAGGTTCCAACCTTGAAATATTATGTACTATCTATTAAAGAAATAAAACATTTTTGATTTGGTTTTGTTATTAAACAGCTGTTTAATACGGCATCAACCACGGGACCAAAGCGACGATCTTGTGCGGCCTGGATATGCCCTACGGAATTTATCGTGTAATTGATACCTTTTTGTTTAAAATTCCGACTTTTCATCTATGTCAAACAACAATCAGGGCCCGTAGCCAAATTACTTTCGCTGTGAATCGATTCGATTTCTACATACATTTGTTGTCGCTGTATCACGTAGTATTTCTATAGAATGTGTCAAATCCCACACATTTTCGGACTTATCGACTAGCGTCATCGCTAATCAACTGTAACTTGGCTAAGCCCTCAGCATAGTTATAGCGTAAGTTTGAAGTATACTAATTTACTCTTTCATTTTCTTATTTTAAGTGTTTACTTAGTATGTGAGGTAGTTGTAAATAAATGAATTATCATAGAAAACTTTCGTAATTTATTTCAATCATAATTATAAATAAGGGATTTATCACGTACCGAAACATTGTCGATCAAAACACCGATAAAACGGTACGAGATATCCCGTACCGTTGAATTGAAATTGAATTTTTTTTTATTGCACATAAATACATAGATCTGTAAATAGGCGAACTTAATGCTAGCAAGCATTCTCTTCCAGCTAACCTTTGCGCGTTAACCGTTTTATTATTTATATATATATTATTTATAATAATGGTTGAATTATCATAATTCAAAAACACTATTGTACCATATTAAACATTAGCTGACCAATCCGCAGCTTCGCACGCGTAGTTTTTAAATAACAACATTACCCTCCTTCTGTGCAGTAGCAAACATACAAAAATACAAATCTTTCCTCTTTATAATATTACTAGCTGACCCGCCGAACTTCGTACCGCCTTGACATGCATACCTATGACGCGAGCTGCCAATGTGAATTGTCAATCGGCCATCATTAGCTGCATCTATGTATGCGAAAATTAATATTCTTCATATTTTTTTGCGTGAGTTTTTCTGATATTTTAATAGTTATTCTGCTATTCAGGGCGGAGACAAATACAACAAATCAAAGATCATCTTAATCGGTCCAGCCGTTCTTGAGTTATAAATGGTGTAACTAACCCGACTTTGTTTTATATATATATAGATACAGTATAGATGATTTGTACAACAATATATTTGGTAAACATAGTTAACTTTAAAGTGTACTTGACAACGATAATACCTATGTTGCACAATAAATGATTTTATTGTATGTATTTGAAGTTTAGGCAGTTAATACTCCTTTAGTTTCCGCGGCGGCTTCAAATTGGGATATAAATTAGATGCGCGGTCACCGAGCAGAGGTAACCCTGTTTGTCGCAGACTCGATTACCCGGCGTGCTGTCGGTGCACTCCGATCCGATTTGCTGTCAATCCATCCTTTGATAGCGCGGTGACTCCCGCGTAGGAGGGTAACCTTGGAGTGTAAGTGGCAGTCTTATCGTTACAAAAAAATTGCTGGACATTTAGCACAGCTTTATCTAGCCCCAAACTAAGAAGAGCTTGTACTATGGGAAGCAGATAACTGATAAAATACTTATATACTTTTTTTTTGTAAATACATCCTTATAATATACTAGCTGTTGCTTGCGACTTCTTACGTGTTACACTATTAAATGTGTAGGTATCTTAGAAACGAAGCTAAACTCACTGTTGCAACTTGACTTGACACCCCATTTATGGGACCTGATTTATGGCATAAAAAATAGGATATGTGTTAATCCAGGTTATAATCAACGTACACACTAAATTTCATCGAAATCAGTTCAGCCGTTACGAGATGATTGAGTAACAAACAAACAAACAAACATCCAAACTTTCGCCTTTATAAATAATATTAGTGTGATTGAAAAACATCCAGACCCGAAACAAACATCTGTAGATCATGCAAACATTTGTTCCGCGGCGGGAATCAAACCCGCTACCTCCGTAAGTCATCATAGCACAGCTGTAACTAAATTGTAAGTTTAGACACATTTTTAGTTTGCTTTATATTTATTTATATTAGAGAATAATTTCGCAATAAGTTTAAAGAAATAAATATTATGACATTCCCTTGTCAATACATCTATGAAAATCTAATGTATGTTCACAAAAATATTAATTTGTTTAAGAAAAATAGCAATAATCATAACTTTAATACTAGAAATAAAGATAAACTCGCTGTTGCCACTTGTAGACTCCATAAAGTTATAATCGTTTAAGTAAATCGTTTAAAGGGCAAGGTGTACGCTTTTATAACAAACAAACTTCCAAGGGATGTACAAAAGTTGACAATTAACAAATTTAAAAACGTAATTAACAAAATCTTTATAAAAGAGCCTACTATAAAATATTGAATTATTTAGATGATAGAGAAGCTTGGGATTGAAATTGCTCCAACTCGATCAAAATGTTACAATTTAGACGTAATTTATTTTCTGTATTATGTATTGTAAAAGGATCTTTAAAAAAAACAACCAGCCTTGTTTCTGGCCTTTCTTTCCTGGCTTGGTCGCGAAGGAACAGGCAGTAAAATTGACGTTTCAAAGTGATCCATGTGATTTTAATGAATACATATATTTGACTTTTGACTTTTTTTACTGTTATAAATTGTGCAGTTTTCTATTAAGTTTAGCAATATACTGTATTAAATTAAAAACCTAAATCTGTCTCAGCAGTATATGTCCCCGGCTCCCAGACCATTATTCCACCCGGTAATATTCCCCGTGTAATATTCCCCGTGTAATATTCCCGCTGGAATTTATCCCGGTTATCTATTTGCTGCTGTTTTCCGGGCGGGCGGTTCCGAACCTCTGATTTATTCCCGGGTGACTTCACTCATATCCGCTCTACTCTCTTATAAAGACACATCATACTCGTAATAGAAACTATTAATAAACAGGTATTTTTATTTTTAATCGAGCGAAGCGAGATCTCTAAATCAACTTGGGCAAATCAGCGTTGTATCATTCAATTTCAGCACTGTGTGGTCACTGGTGTACCAGTGACCACACAGTGCTGAAATTTAGTATGCGTGTAGCTTTAGTGACACAAATATAGGAAAAAGTCTGAAATCCAGAATAACCCCCAAAAATATTATCCAATTTACACGAACTCCCGTTCCCTGTAATTTGAAAGAAACTGTAGGTCAAGTTGGTTGGTTATGTATTTCGTGGCACTATTTTGATAGTCAAAGATTACAAATAATATTTTGTTGTTATCTATTATTATTATTTATTATCTTATTATTATGGGAGACTCGCGAGATCTAAGTTCGGGGCGAACCACTAGTTTGAAGTGAATAATTTTTTTTATAATATAAATAGATATTGTGTGCAAAATATTGTTTTTTATACGGTTGTCTCTTTATCTAGTTTTTATCTAGTGCGGGGTTTCCTACGCTGCGCTTTCCAGAATGAACTCTCCACTCGAGAACCTTTTTGCCCTAACGGCCGTCAGTTTTCGAGATAAGTGCCCTGGGCCCGTAGCCAAATTACATTCGCTACGAATCTATTCGATTTCTACATACATTTGTTGTCGCTGTATCACGTGGTTCTTCTATAGCATGTGTCAAATCCCATACATTTTCGGACTTATCGACTTGCGTCATCGCTAATCGATCGACTGTAGCTTGGCTAAGCCCTCTGTGCTTCCATTTCAGTTAGCTAATATCTAGATAAATAGAGATATATTTTTTATTACATGAAATAAATCAATCAGTACATACTGCTGAAAGGCATTCGCCTCCACTTAGCCTTTGTGTAATATCTACGCGGAGACCTAAAACTTTTGCATATCATTTAGGGTATTCATTCAGGGAATAGTTGTTTGAGAAGTTTGCGATATCCTAAACACACTTGACTTAACCTTTGAAGACTTCTATGCACTTCAATTCTTCTTAAATTTCAGTTGAATTATAATTGTAGACACAGCACTCATATAGTATTTATGTTCATATTGATGTTTTAACTTTGATCTGAAAGCTCTCTATACGGATTTGTAAACAATTTAACTTGCAACTTGACTCTTGAGTGGAGTTGAAGCCCTTTCCATACTTATTTGAGTGGCCGGCGACGTCGCGTTCGTCGCGACCTCGTATGCCATAAATAAGAATTTCAAAAGAGGTTTTCAAACTTGAGTCAACTTGACTCTAGTCAATGCGAGCTTTTATTCATAGTCGCTAACCTACTTTAAAAATAAAAAATTATAAATAATAATAATAAATAGCATTTAATAATGGGGAAATTTCACACAACTATCTAGCCCTAAATTAAGCAAAGTCATATCTTCCGGAGCGTATCGAACAGCAATAGCCTCTTAATCCTTTACTATCCCACTACGCCACAGAGGTTACCGAAGAAGAATAGCAGAGAAGAGGTGTAAGGTTCAGAGGGAGCCTTGCGTGTGCTCTTATTGGTAGTGTGATGCTGATAATCTATCATAAGACACACGCGGCTCTTTCTGACCTGAAAGTGACGGCGAAGAGAGAAGAAAGAAGAAGAAGATACTGTACTGACGTTTTTAACCCCAGGCGCAAGAAGCGGGGTGTTATAAGTTATGTCTGTCTGTCTGTCTGTCTGTGGCATTGTAGTTCCGAAACGGATGGACCGATTCGGTCGCGGTTTTTTTTAATAGAAAGCTAGTTTACGGGGGGTGGTTCTTAGCTATGTCAGTTTGTGTAGTTTTATGAGTTTATTATATGTGTGGGGGGTTTGTGTAGAAAACTTTCGTGATTTATTTCCATCATTATTACAAATACGGGATAACCGTTTTATCGGTTTACGAATTGAACCGAAACATTGTCGGTCGAAACACTGATAAAACGGTACGTGATAAATCCATTATTTATAATAATTATGATGTACCTACGAGGCATGCCTTTTAAGTTCTGTCGTTTCCATATTTTCCGGCAATTTTGAATTTGGAACTGTTCTATATTCGAATGTGTTTACATTTTGAATCTCAAAACAGTTGAAAGTATTAGGATTAATGCTATTGTTTAGTCACAGTTTCGATTTGAATCTGTCAGGTCACGTACGAAAATGAATCTTTCTAAGGAAAATGTTCGTGCAATAATTTTCTACAACTTTAGAAGAGGCCTGACACGGCTTCAGTGTTTAGAAGAGCTAACATCTGTGTTCAGTGATGTAGCCCCATGTCTGCGGACTGTCGAACGCTGGTATTTAGAATTCCAGCGTGGACATACTAGTGTTAGTGACAGATTTCGCGAAGGACGCCCAAAATCCGCCTTCACTGAAGATAACATCATTGCTGTGAGACAACTAATTCTCGAAGATCGTCATGTGACGTATCGAGAGATAGAGGCTCTATTAGGCATCTCAGGGACAACCATTCAGAAGATCTTGCATGAAGCGCTTGGTGTGAGAAAGCTAGTTTGCCGTTGGATACCGCATCTGCTTTCCGACGATCACAAGGCGGCCCGCGTCAGATGGTGTAAGAAAACTCTGCAAAGGTTCAACCGAGGGGAGTCAAATCACGTCTACGACATCATAAGTGGTGACGAATCTTGGATCTATGCCTACGATCCTGATACCAAACAACAATCTACAATCTGGGTCTTTCAAGACGAGCCAAAGCCGACTAAAGTTGTTCGTTCTCGAAGCACTTCAAAGAAGATGGTGGCCACGTTCGTTGGAAAAACCGGCCATGTTGCGACTATTGCACTTGAAGATCGTAGAACGGTTAACGCAGAGTGGTATACTACAGTTTGTTTACCACAAGTCATCGCTGAACTTCGAAAATCTAACTCAAAGCGACGCATCATCCTGCACCACGACAACGCAAGCTCACACAGCGCTCGTCAAACGATTGAGTATTTGAAGCAGGAAAAAGTAGAAATTCTTGACCATCCTCCATACAGTCCTGACCTAAGCCCTAACGATTTCTTTACATTTCCTAAAATTAAGAAAAGTCTTCGTGGTCAAAGGTTCCAGTCCGGTGAAGAAGCAGTCGACGCTTTCAAGACAGCCATTTTGAACACCCCACTTTAGAGTGGAATAAATGTTATAATAACTGGTTTGAGCGAATGGAAAAGTGTTTTAAGCTACGTTGTGAATACTTTGAAAAACAATAAAAAGTACTATAAGGTTCTAGATGTGTTTTTTTCTTCAAACGACAAAACTTAAAAGGCATGCCTCGTATGTACTTAAATTGTCTTCGGATTTCAGTGTTCGGTACGATAAAATCTCACCCATGTAATACAAATTTGAAGATTAAAGAAGTTTTTAGAAAATCTATTCATATAAATTATGTTAATTATATTCAACAAGAATTATTATATAAGTATGTAGAATAAGTTGAAGAGTAAAACTTAGCTAAAAAAATTAATTAATGTTACGTAATATTTCTAAGGGTGACATGCGCAACGATGCCTAGACGTATTTAGTGGCTAAATAGAATTTAAGGAGTTGTCAAATCATACTAATACGGCAAATTTAAACATGTTTAGTCGCTAAACACGTTTAGGGATCGTTGTACAAGCCGGCCTTAATCATGTAACAAAATCTACCTTAACGACAATGTGCCGTAATAATATTATTCACTTATATATTGTTACTATATTGTAAAGAAGAGATTTGTTGTAAAATAATTCAAATTACACTTCACAATATTTCAACAAACTCAACATTTAGGTAATCCACAACAAAATGTATTAAAACCCATCTAAAATTCGAGTAATGCCCAAAAATACAAAACAAAGAGCATTATATCGGACGAGTTGCAAAATATGAACAGTAAACTAGCTTTGTTCAAAATATTCGAATATTCTCGAACAAAGCTGATTACATCGCGCCCGTTACCTGTTAACAATTATAGATTGCCCCCGCCATTCCATATTTTCAATATTCAATACTGATTGGGTAGAAGGGTGTTTCATATATGCGGGGATTAAAGGTTTATGCTTTTAGAGTCTGAATTAAGCCTGTTTTGTATGGGCGGGGTAAAAGCGATCTTTTTACTACTTTGTACATCCTAGTTAGACTTTTAGTCCCATTATCATAACTAAAGCACGGAACTAGTGGGGAAAAAGGAAAATTGTTACGAGTATTTACCGACTTTAAAATTTTCCACGTAAATAAATCATATATTACCACAAGTGAAGGTTAGAAAATTTCTACTTATCAACGTGGAAGTAACCTTATTAAGTACACGCGCAATTTGTATTTTGATTGCCTAATTTTGTGGGATTCCGCACGTTTAATCGTATTTATTAAGGTATCATTCACGCCGTAACCACATTCTGACCCAAATTCTCTAGCTAATCGAACCCAACCGGCGCCTCCTTAAATTGCGCCGATTCCAACGATTAGCAGATTTATTAATTGCCTATTTGTACTTCGTTAGGCCAAAAATAACCAACAAATACAGCTTTTCAAATTTAAAACTAATCGCTGAGAAATAAAGTCTTGATTCCTGGAGCCTTTGTAGTGACGGTTTTCTGGGTGTCGACTAACCGATTTAATTGAAATAGAAGGTTCGTTTATTACAAGGTGTTGATTAAAATTCCCGATTTTGATTAAATTTTATGAACTTTGAAGATGAATTTGGAATTCTGAGGCTGAGGTGATATCACGAGATCAAACAACTACCTTCCATAATTGTTTATCAGAAACTTGAATAAGATGTTCTTTTAATAGCGTATCAGTGTCGGGAGGGCTGCTCCCGTACCGTTGTCTGTTACTGGGGTCAATTATTAAATACATTCTTTAGATAAATCGATAAAAACATTTTAATCAACCCAAGAAGAAACACACAAACGTAATTTAAGGGCTCGCCCGGGGAAGTGCTACCACCATACCTATTTCTACCGCCAAGCAGCATTGCTGTGTTTCGGTTTGAAGGGTATGGTTGCCGATGAAATTACAGGCACATGAGGCTTTACACCTGTATGCCTCAAGTTGATGGACGCAGGGAAGTGCATCGTAGGGCACATTTCTAAGGAGCGTGACCTACGAGGCAAACTTTTTTATTGGCGATGGTTACGACTTAACAACAGGTGGGTCATAGGCGTGTTCCATCTCCATAGTATAAAAAAAACACTTACTAAATCAAATCAAGTCAGCTAAGTAAGTGTAGCCTACACAGAACTGCTCGACAATTGTCATGCTGTGTACACATGCTTTGGGATACAAACTAGGTTTAAAAGTTTATAATTATATTTTGTATCTGTTTGATTGTATTCCGTTTTGTGTGCCTGAATAATAAACAGATTAAATTAAAGCTAGTCTCCTATGAGCGCCCGTGCCGAAAAACAGTTTAAGCTCAGCATGTCTTTAAACTTTTCATAAACCAAACTCTGTTGCGGATAAGTATATTCAATGGCTACCATTTAAAAACATCTATGGTAAAGAAGTGCAGTGGTAGCATGCAGCATCGATGTTTGCATCGCGTATTCAAATTCTAAGCCGACGTTAAGTAAATAAGCATTTTCCAAGCAAACGATTGCAATTTACATGCAGCTGCGATAATAAACTGAGACTAGACAGTTTGCTAAAAATATTTATTTATCGGTATGATATGGAAAATAAAAAAAAATCATAATCTTTAAATATTACGTCTGGATTAAATATGACACTGCTGAACAACGGCCATCCCATAGATTTTCAGAACGAGTGATCTTGTGCAACCTGCACCCAACGATTCCCAGCAACCTTTATCAGGTCGATTTGAGAAGGAATGGTACTTGGAAATTATTTCGTATTTATTATTACTAGTGGTTTGCCCCGAACTGAGATCTCGTGAGTCTCTCGTCGAGTTGATTATCAATATAGTGCACCAGTTAACTTGGCCTACAGTTTCATTCAAACTATAAGTAACGGCAGTTCATGTTAATTGGTTACTCTTTTTTGAGGTACAAATGGCAGTTATTCTGGATTTCAGACTTTTGCATATATTTGTGTCACTTATCGCGTATTTGATGCCTTTTTGTTTAAAATTCCGACTTTTCATCTATGTTAAACTAGTGGTTCGCCCCGAACTGAGATCTCGCGAGTCTCCCATAAAACAAAAAAATATTGCTCGTAATCTTTGACTATCAAAATAGTGCCACGAAATAAAAACCAAATAACTTAACCTACAGTTTCATTCAAATTACAGGTAACGGGAGTTCATGTTAATTGGTTACTCTTTTTTGGGGTACAAATTGCAGTTATTCTAGATTTCAGACTTTTGCTTATATTTGTGATACATAAGCTACACGCATACCAAATTACAGCACTGTGGGGTCACTGGTGTACCCTGTGAATGTTGTCAATTTTCCATTTTTATTTTGGCTAATAACTTAAAAACTATAAAGACTTTACTAAAAACAAAAACTGAGTCTAAATGTACTAAAAAAGACCCTTCATTTGACGCCCCACTTGACCTAATAGTCTCATTTTCCTTTATTTTTACCCCTCTTGAACCCCAATATCTCAACAACCCCCAAAATGTTTAGCTCAGTTAGTCACACCAAAATTGTACCATCACTACCTACCTATGTATCAAATTTCACGATGATCGGATCAATGCTTCGAAAGTTATCCTCGGACAAACAAACATACATTCAACGCCGATTTGCCCAAGTTGATTTAGAGTTCTCGCTTCGCTCGATCAATAAATAGCTTTATTTGTTCGAAACATACCTAACATAAAATTAACAGGTTTTAATAATATAATTTCTATAACAATACCAATATACTTTCCAACAAAATAAGAAGCAATAACAATTTAAATATTCACTGGATATAAAATGTTCACGATTGAACTCGAGTCGGATATTCCGTGAATATCATATTCCAGATAGAATTCTAGCAAAAACTATTTATGTGGTAAATCGGTGCATTGTCAAACTCGTGTGTCGAACCGATAGATTTTTGATTTCCGATTATGTCTACTTACGTAGAATGTAGAAATATTTCAAAAACGAGATCGTGCAAATGTTTCAATCCTTCACGCTAAAATTTTACTCGATTTGTCCGTAGATGAACTTTTCTAGGGGGGTCATGCTAGCATGCTGTTGTATAAGAAACTCTCATTTATAGTCTTTAATTTAAAGTACATAATGCTAGTTAGTGGTTTTCGAAATGTTAGGCATGAATTAAAGCTTGAAGAATGATGGCATAGTTATTAATACAGTTTGCAATGTGTGTAAATTGCTTTGAAAAGGAGTCATCATCATCTCAGCCCGGTACCAGTTAGCAGTTACCAGTTTACGCTTCCTTTCTGTTTGATCCTGTGTGACTTTCATCCATATTTTACATACGCCTTTTTAACTATGAATAATAGATAAGTTAATGAGAAACTGTTTAGACAGAAGTTTATTTCTTTTATGTAACTCTTTTGGGCTGAGCCTAGCTACCCACAATACAGGGAAACCTAGTGTGGGAGCTGGTGTTCATTATTATAATAAGTACCTACTTAAATGTATACCTAATAAAGATAAATAAAAAAATCCATATTTTCATAATAGACTATTTCGATGAAATTGGAAAAAGAATAGAATAGAATAGAATAGAAAAACGTTTATTTTGCATCACAAGTGTACAATGGCTTAGAAAAATGGGTATAAATTAATGAACAAATTTGTGAGCAAAAACGGTCACCACTCAGCATTGTGCTATAGTAGCATATTTATACTACTATAGCGCTGGTCTTCCGTGGTGCCATTTTTGTGTGTGCAGGGCAGCAACTGTGTTTACAATTACCTATCGATACACATTGCCAGTAGGTACATATAACCTTTCGGACTCGTTTAGGTACCTCCCTACTTACGAACTATTAAAATATACAAAACATGAAAATACACAATCATAAACAGTTAACAGACATAATTAAAATAGTTCTGAAAAATTAACAATTAAAAAAAAATAATAATAATAATAATAAAAAATAAAAATATATAATACAGTAAACAGGCATAATACAGAGAGCTTTGAAAATTAAATAATTAGAATTATATTGCTAGAAACCAGGCCCAGAACAACCACCTACGTGTGAAAACTTTTGAAAACTCAACAAGTACTTTTTTAAAGATTTTTTGAAAGACCAAACAGTATTCCATTTCAAACAAAAGCTCTTCCATTTCAAACAATCTATTGCTATTTTCATTTTCAAATTCAATCCGAACTGGAGAAAATTGTATGTCCATTTTTCTGTACTTGCTATTTAATAACGTTTATTTTCAAAATGAAAACTGGATCATAATTTAGTTGAAAACGAACGAGGCATTTTTGCTGGAACTCAAAACAAATATAGACTAAATGGATTTATATTTGACCTGAGACAGTTTTTAGTATACTTTAAATCGAAATTGGTAAATCAGGCGTAAATTAACAATTTTTAAATAAAGAAATGTTGAGTTTGAATTATTTCTGGTATATGTTATTTTAATGCTAGTGTTATTTTTTTGGTTACTTATAAAAATCAGAAGACTTTACTTACATCTATAATTGAACTAGCTTTGCTCGCGTAGTTTGTCCATAAAAACATTATCCACCTTCTGCGCAGTCGGGTAAAAAATAGCCTATATTTCAATCCCGATCATATATATATGTATAACAAATTTCATAGAAATCGGTCCAGCCGTTTTTGAGTTATAAATGGTGTAACTAACCCGACTTTGTTTTATATATTTAGACTCGCTGTTGCAACTTGATTTGACACCCCATTTTTATGCCACGGGAACTGATTTATGGGATAAAAAGTAGCCTATAATATCCTGGTATATATTAGGTTGGGGAAAAAGTTTCTTCGCATTTTTTAAGAAAATTTAAAACATTTTTTAATATAGTTTATTTACATTTAACTAAAGTATGTAGGTACCATTTTGTTCGATAACTTTTTGCCATCTTGTAGGTAGGGACATGATCTCATTGCTATAGAAATGTTGGGGCTTCTGATCAAAATACCGCGACAAGTGGTTTTGGCAGTCCTCTCGTCATGTTAACTTGAAACTGCCTAAAGAATTCTGAAGAGACCGAAACAGGTGAAAATCTGAAGGTGCAAGGTCAGGACTATACGGCGGATGCATTAACACCTCCCAGCCAAACTCTCTTAATTTTTGCTGAGTGGCTAAAGATGTGTGAGGTCTAGCGTTATCATGATGAAAAACCACACCCCTTCTGTTGATTAATTCCGGCCGCTTTCTCTCAACTTCTTGCTTTAATCTCATCAGTTGTTCGCAGTAGAGTTTAGAATCGATGGTCCTGCCTGGTGGTAACAGCTCATAATGAATAATGCCCTTCCAATCCCACCACACACACAGCATCACCTTGTTGCGAGTTAACCCAGGTTTCGCCACAGTCTGTGAAGCCTGACCGGCTTTTGACCACGACCTTTTTCGCACGTTCTTGTCGTACGTGATCCACTTTTCATCACCAGTTATCAGCTTCTTCAAAAATGGTTCGGTTTCATTACGTTGTAATAAAAATTCACAAATGAGTACACGGTTCATTAGGTTTCTTTCAGTGAGCTCGTGGGGTACCCAAATATCGAGCTTTTTTGTGTACCCAGTTTTTGCCAAATGCGCCAAAACTATTTTATGGCTACGTCGTAACTACTGATATGCCGATCTTGCTCCACTTTTTCAAAAATGGCATCAATTTTATCCGTAATAGGGCGACCAGAGAGACGTGCATCTTTGACATCAAAATTTCTGGATTGAAAACGCTTAAACCAAATTTGTGCTACTCTCACAGGCACTGCACTAAGTCCATAAACATCGCAAATTTTTTTCGCGCCTTGCGTTACATTTTTACCTTTTTTGTAGTAAACTTTTAAAATGTATCCAATTTATTTATTAGATTCACTCATCTTTACAGTACGAAAAACAAATAAAAATCACACATTTTCCTAATTTGAATTTGGAATTATCTTCTTTAAAATTTAAACTTTGAATTATACCAAAACCAGCCAGATATAAATAGTTTAGCCAAAGAGATTTTATTACAAGTTCATACATACTATAATGCGAAAAGACTTTTTCCCCAACCTTATATACCAAATTTCATTGAAATCAATTCTACAGTTTCGACGTGATTGAGTAACAAATAAACAAACATCCAAATTTACACATTTACCATGTTAGTTTAATGTAAGAAAATTGCGAAAACAATAGACACACTAAATTAAACTTCTAAGACAAACTAAAAGAAAACTATTTTCTTCTGACCCAAATGTTCTAGTCCTTACCATTTCAAATTTTGAACTCTACGTCCCTATGAAGCCGTGTCCTAAAATTGCATAACCTCTTTAGGCTTAGAAACCTTCAACTGAGGTACGGTGACTTTCGAGACATTCCAATTTTAAAGAGTTATGCTTATGTTTTTAAGTGAGTTCAACTTTTTTTTGAATAAAATCGGATTGAGTGTTCAAACATGTGTCAAAATAAAATGTAATTTAAATCAAAAGCACTAAGGAGTATCGATATCAACTTCGAAGCAAATCACCGCCAAAATAAATTTCTACCCCTTTTTAACCCCGTTAGAGAATGAATTTCAATAAAATACGAAACACGTCTTCCATCAATTCTGTTAAAAAAGGTTTATGCAAAATTTAAAGTAGATTGGACCAAGGAATCACGTTGTCCCATACAAACTTTGCCCCCCCTTTTTCACCCCCTTAGGGGTAGAATTTCGAAAAATCCTTTCTTATCGGATGCCTACGTCATACAAAGAACGCACCCTCCAAGTTTCAGGTCTCTACGATCAGGGGTTTAGGCTGTGCGTTGATCCGTCAATCAGTCATTTAGGACAAAGCATTTTATTTGTATAGATATAATTTGTTGGAAGCAACTGCTTTTGAGCGTGGGATAGAATTTTAAAGTAATCTTTCATATTTTGGCGTGCATAATTCGAGTGATACTAGATGGATTCGATAATATTAGTGCATAGGGCTAATGATGCCCTATGCACTATGCAGCTTGATGCTTTCAGCTATAAAATATAGCAGAATTAAAATCAACACGACACTCCACAAACACAGATTGAAACAACTCGTTTCGGTAACAAATAAATTGATTTGCCTTTAGGGTAGGGCTAGCTGGTTTGTTTAAACGATTTTCCAATATACCATAATCTGATATTGTAGACTAGCTTCTGCTCACGGATTTGCTCGGTACCCGGTATTAAAAGTATCCTATAATGTTGAAAATCACATAAGTGCACGTGCTATTCCAATTTATGAACTAATTCTATGTAACTCAATTGTCTATGTTTAACAAAACTGTAAGATTCAATTGTTATTGTTTTTATATTGTCTTGCGAAAATATTTTTTTTTCTATTATAATTGAAAACCGTTAAAACGGTACGTGAAAAATCCTGTATTTATTTGTTTTAATTATATGCCTTTTACCTCCATAAGCAGTTTGGTATTTGTATTAAAAGAGTGAATAATGCAAATAGTTTTGAGGAGGAAAGTGACAACTTGACAGATGGTCATTAGAGTTTTTATACTCTTATCACTAAATGATTCTACTCTAACATTTCTAGCGATTTTTTACTAGCCTACGTTTTCGAGCTGCTGGGCAGAGGCCCCCTAAAAGTGAATTAACCGTTTTAAATATGTTTACCAAACAATTCCAATACTCTTTACTATAAAAATTAGTCTATAAAAACAAGGTGAATTAAGTTTATTTAATTTTTTACACAAAGAATAAAATATTTTGTTTTAACGCTAAGCCAAACTTCTCTACATCTGTTTAGTAGAGCAGATTGGGTTGCCTGTATGCCTCAGGATGACAGGCGCAAAGCCATGTTAACTACGGCAAAGCCAAATTGAAGGATGAACCTTCCTCCATATACTGATAGGATCTAAAGTAGATCTGCTTTTTATGTAAATTCTCTTTGCTGTTTTTATATTATACCTACTGTCATTCTACCATAGAGAAATTTATCCATTTAATATACAACTAAACCTATATAAAGGAAGGATTATGTTTTCAGCAGTCTATGTATGTATGTTTGTATTTACCTATGTTCCAAGTGCCTAAAAAAACTTGCTTAAGATTTTTAAAACCATCTCAAAAATGTTCAAGCCGAGACGGGACTAGTGTACGCTTGAAAATTTAAAAATCTTGGAATTTTCTGTAAGTGTTCGGTTAAAAGTATAAAAGTAAAGTACTTAGATAGCTTGTTCAAATCAATTCATTTATTGTGTAATACGGGTTGTAACAAGGTGTTTAGTGTTACATTGTAAATGTACATCCATATTCTGCGTTTTACGCATACATACGTCGAGTTTTATATGTTGACCAAATCTTAATTGGTCGTAACCTACGAGCTAATGCTATTGTTACGAGCTGAGGGTTCGGGATAAAATAATGGGAATCGGTCTGACCAAAATAACACTTTTATTCAGCACTAAACGATGAATACACGAACTTGATCACACGTAATCACAACACACTAATTCACACCACTGTTGCACCACTTAAAGTCACCGAAATGATCGCACGTATAGCTTAATCCAGACTGACTCGGGAGCAACTACTGTTCACGCGAGACCCTTCCCACGTCAGTCCTCCAGGGCCTCGCTGAGACTAACTCACTCACTAACTGACTCAGACTGACTCACTCAGACTGACTGTCCGGCCATCTCTCCGGCCTATTTATATCGCACACATTTCGATTGTTCGAGAACGATGTCGATCCTTCCAGGAAAGGGTCGGTGTTTCGACAGAACGACCCATCCCCATTGTGCGCAATCGCAGACAATAACACAGCAAGACAAAAGCGCTCGAGAAACTTCGATTATTACTCATTGTTTAACAGCCTCGGCGTAACACTGCCCCCTCCTAAAACATGCTCGTCCCGAGCATTCTTAGCCCCATATCGCGGCAGCCGATCAACACGAACAACTTTAGGCGCACCTCTCGCTGAAGATGTAGCAACTAGAGGAGCCACATTGCCGTCTCCAGTACTTCAGGACACCCAGAGTCCCTTTCTCATCAGCGATCCCAATTCCAGCCTCCAAAACACGGCTCTCATGATTTCTATCTGTTCTTTCACTTCCTGGAATTCCTTTCCAGATGAACCGAACAATTCCCTCATCAGTCGAGCACGCTCTTATGGCCAACGTCGCTGATCTTCCTGTTGACGGCGCTGCTCTTCTTTATCCTGACGTCGCTGTTCCTCTTGCAACCGAGTCTGCTCCACCTGTTCATGTCGCTGTTCCTTCTGCAACCGAGCCTGCTCTTCCTGCTGACGACGCTTCTCTTCTTAATCCTGACGTCGCTGTTCTTCCTGCCAACGTTGCTGCTCTTCTTGTTGACGACAAAGCATGGCCATAATAGCAGCAAGATCGCCTGTCACAGGAGCTTGGCCCTCGGATGATGATGATAGTGCTCCAAATGATTCGGCGGCGGCTGATTCCATCTCCATCGGCTGACGACTCTGCCGAGCTTCTTGAACCGGAGAATCTCCAAACCGCCTTTCATCTATTTCCTGTTGTCGTTGACCTCTCGTCCTGACACCGTCCCCGTTATCCTTTGGCAGAACCGGCATTATTTTATCCCACTTCTGACACCAAATTGTTACGAGCTGAGGGTTCGGGATAAAATAATGGGAATCAGTCTGACCAAAATAACACTTTTATTCAGCACTAAACGATGAATACACGAACTTGGTCACACGTAATCACAACACACTAATTCACACCACTGTTGCACCACTTAAAGTCACCGAAATGATCGCACGTATAGCTTAATCCAGACTGACTCGGGAGCAACTACTGTTCACGCGAGACCCTTCCCACGTCAGTCCTCCAGGGCCTCGCTGAGACTAACTCACTCACTAACTGACTCAGACTGACTCACTCAGACTGACTGTCCGGCCATCTCTCCGGCCTATTTGTATCGCACACATTTCGATTGTTCGAGAACGATGTCGATCCTTCCGGGAAAGGGTCGGTGTTTCGACAGAACGACCCATCCCCATTGTGCGCAATCGCAGACAATAACACAGCAAGACAAAAGCGCTCGAGAAACTTCGATTATTACTCATTGTTTAACAGCCTCGGCGTAACACTATTGTTAAAGGAAGTGGTTACCGCTTATCAGATGGAGAAAGAGCTTGTGCCTTAATATATATTTTTAAAGGATATCCGTAGGATAGGACGACCTCCGTGGCGCTGTGAGCGTATAACCGGCTGAGATGCAAGAGGTAGCGGGTTCGATTCCCGCCATGGAACAAATGTTTGCATGATCTACAGATATTTGTTCCGTGTCTGAAGGTTTTTCTATATATTATAAGTATGTATTTACAAAAAAAAAAGTATATATGTATTCTATCAGTTATCTGGTTCCCATAGTACAAGTTCTGCTTAGTTTGGGGCAAAATAGCGCTGTGTGAAATGTCCAGCAATATTTATTTATTTATTTATTTATATTTGAGTTGATATGCTAATATTTAACGAGGTAAAGTTTGCTGTTTGTAGAATGTAATCTCAGAAACTACTGAACCGATTCCAAAATTCTTTTGATACAAAGCTACGAGTACATTATCCTATAGTGGTATAGGATATATTTTATTTTGATTTAAATATATGCGAGCCCGGACTGGTCAACTAGTTAGCTATAAGTTTGTCTCTGAATTACTAGATAGATACATGACCATTGTGTATACAATTTTTAGTAGTAAAAATATGAGCAATTTAAAAGCTGAATATTTGTTTACGTAGAGAAGCAATTAAGCTCTAAATTAGCTTGTGCATATTGTCGAATTAAAGAGCAGTTCCTTTTAAATATTTAGCAATTCAAATAAACCTCTTCTCGTGAATACAGATTCTCAGCGGCGCCGGCGATGCATCCTATCGCAAATAATTTTATTCTACGAAACGAACATTCAGGCTTTTATTTTATTTTTCGTTTATTTTAGTGGTCTTAGTAAAATGAGTATTATTGATGGTAAATGTATGTCGGCACGGCGCGGCGGCGCGCGGCGCTTGCCACCTCACCTGCATGACCTGCGTCACGCTATCCTATCTGCATCACTTACATACAGATTAAAGTACTCGACAAAGGGCATGATAGTATTCTCCGATATATTTTGTACGTTTCGTTACGTTACGTTACGTTTCACTCCCGGAGTGCCACTTTTTTAACCTCGTAATGAAAAACATAAATGCTCCAATATATCTCAGACCAGCTCTAAATATTACTTTGGCTCATTTTGTAAATCCATCTTAAGGGCTTTTAAGGGTGAGTTTCTCCGTGTAAGACTTTAACAAACAAGTTAATTTTAACAAAATTTAAAAACCTCGGACCCACTCTTTGAGGTTTTAAAACTGACATAGCTAAGAACTACCACAGTTAAACTAGCCTTCTATTTTAAAAAATATACAGGAGTCAAACTTATAACCCTTCTTTTTGCATTGCGAGTACAAATAGGGTTCAAAACTTAAATTATTAATGATGTTTTGTACCTGCTAGTACCTGTATTTTCATATGAGAATTTCACGTGAATTCCGCAGATACCGCATATTCTCGTTTCTCGGTAAAGCCCGGGCTTATGATGCAGTGTTCCGCGAAACTGCGCGGTTATGTGAAGCTAGGCGGGCGGCGGGCGGTGGGCGGCTTCGCAGAACTGGGAAAGGCATATTCTCCGATAGTCTTTTGAATATCGTTATATCAATTCGACGAGCTTATTTACATTTTAGAAAGAGCTCGAGATTCTCTATTTACGTCTTCAAATTCAAAGTGAACTGGCTATTTCTAGGCAAGTGCTCCATCTTCGACCATCACTAACCATCAGGTAAGGTAGTGATTAACACCAATAAAAATGTCTCAAGCGCGTTTCACACGATGCTATAATATAAATAATAAATAAATAAATACATTCTTTATTAATAAAAATAAAATAAAATCTTTATTCATTTTTCATATTGCTGAGATTAAACATTACGGATTAGTATCTACTTATAGGTAACACTTTATACATTGCCTGAACTAGGAGGACCTGTATCTCAGGCAAAAAAAACTGGACTGGTGTAACTAATGAATACTCAAATTAACAAAACTTAGAATCTATTTACATAATGAAAAAGAAACCTAAAAAAACTAAGTGCACACGTGCTATACAATATTTAAAATCCTACTTTATTACGTTTAGTAACTCCTCAGTTTCCTCGTAAGATAGATTGGATAGAGCAGACTGTAAGGCTCTTTTACAGTTTGAGAAATTCATTGAGTGGATGCTTAATTTACGATATATCCTTTTGTACAGGTATGGTCCTAGGAACATTAAAAATCTGGATGCAAAAGCATGTTTTATTGGGGTGTTGTTACTGCGGACTATATCTTTTCGTCTTTTGCTAGTAATTTTAGTGCTATAGGGAAGTGCTCTGTGCTGCCTTCAAACTACGTTTCGTATTAATAGTTGCCTAACTGTTAGAACTTTACATGACTTATATAATAAGTTGGTTGGATAGAGAAAGGGACGAAAAGTGGATACCTTAAGGAGTGCCCTTTGTTCCCTTTCTACGGCTAATAAAAAGGTTTAACACGCTCCTCCCCAAGATGTTATACAGTAGGTTATGATTGACTGACATAAAGCAAGGTATACTTGCAAAACTAGCCTTGAATCTGCAATACAGCGTAACTTCTTAAAAACAAATATTAGTTTTCGAATTCTATTACTTAAAGTTTCAACATGTTTTTTGAATGAGAGAGTTTCATCTATTATAACGCCAAGGTACTTGATATTATTAGTAAATGAGATAACAGGGCAGTTACACAAGTTATCGTTTATCGGATAAATGCATTGATGCGCAGTAATATGTTTATCTGGGTTAGACATTGGTGCAGACTGTGATTTCCGCATAGTAAATTTTATGCATTTTGTTTTATCAGCATTAATGGTTAGTAGGTGTGCTTGGAGCCATTTGTTTACAGTTTCAAAGCCACGTTGTGCGAGTTCATGCACTTCCGATTCCGTACTAGCTGAGAAAAGTAAAGCAGTGTCATCGGCATAGCATAAAATTTTTCCGTGATCTAATTGGAGGTTGCATAGGTCATTAATGTATATTAAAAATAAGGTACTTGATAAAATACTTCCTTGGGGCAAGCCGAAAGAAGTATTTCCCAGATCTGAGCTGATGACATTGTCTATTTTGATGCATTGACTACGACTGCTCAAATAGCTGGTAAGAAGCTTATGCTGATTACCTCGTATGCCTATGTTTTCTAACTTGTTGAGTTTACTCACCTACTACCTTCGACACCGTTTCTATCCCTACTTTAGTAGGGATAGAAACTTTACTTACTTACTTACTTACTTACTTTACTTTAGTAGGCTTTTGCTAGGTCTAAAAATATGCCTATTGTCTTCTTATAACCTTTGTCAAGTTCCTTCCCTATGAATTCAGTGAGCTGGTGTACAGCGTCAGAGGTAGACAGTTTAGGCCTAAACCCAAATTGAGTGTTAGATAAGAGTGATTTACTTTCTAAGTAATGAACTAATCTATTGTTTATTATTTTTTCTAATATTTTAGAAATTGAAGATAGTATAGATATTGGTCAGTAATTAGAAATTTCTGTTTTGCTCCCTGACTTATGGACGGGAATGATCACCGCCTTTTTAAGACATTTTGGAAAAAATCCCTCGTCTAAACATTTTTGGAAGGCAAATGTTAAAGGGGGGGGCAAGTATATTTTTGTACTGCTTAAGTATTTTGGTCGGGATATTGTCCCACCCAGTTGCGCAATCGTCTTTTAGCCCCATTATAATTCTTTCAATTTCCGGAATGTCAACATATTGCAGACATAATGATCCATTTTATATGAAACAATAATTAAAATAAAGCATATACATTGTTATCACGAAAACTGTTAAGTTCCTTACCAATTTTTGTATAGGATTTTTTTAAACAGTGTTCAGCGGGTGTTTAACTTTTATGTGGTAAACCCCTAAAAAATTAAAAATATGTTCAGTCTTAGGTGGCTATTTCCACCTAACGTCGATACGCTGCCGTCAGCATCAGTTTGTCCGCCAGACTCTTGATAATTGTATTTTTACACATATCGACTCTCTCTCGATATTTCATGTTTAAGATAAAGTATTTATAGCATATTCATCGCTTGTGACGCGCTTCATTCTTCTAAACTAAGCGACGTTTCGCGCGGTCTCTAGTCGCTACTTGGATGAGTGACAGATAGAAGCTAATTCAACTGAGCGCCTCCGTGCTTCAGAAGCCGTACTGACTACGGAACCCATCACCATGCGTGGTCTGACATGCGCTTGGCCAATTATTTTATGACTACTTATAAACTATCAAAGATGAGAAGAGAGTAAGAGAAACAAAGAGAGGCCTATGCCCAGCAGTGGGTGGACACGGGCTGAGAATGTTCATGATGATGATAAACTATCACTAAAGTTCACTGGTTCCTACCAAAATAGGCTCACAAACGTATAAGTATCTAGTATCTTAATTACTACACACTTACTGCAGTAACTTATTAAACGCGGTTAAATATTTTCACTTAAACTGGTAAACTAATATTTAGCATGATTTGTGACTTATGTAGTGTCCCGATATTAATAATATCTAATTATTAGTGAAAATATTGGTTTAAAGGTGGTTTCGTATAATGTGTGTAATTAAGAGGGGGAAATGTTTGTACGTGTGTCTGTTTGGTCGGGAACGGTAAACAAGCGGAAGCGCGCATTCAAACATAATTGGGAAGGCTTTGAGCTTTTAAATAAATATTTGCAAAAATAAGCGATATATGGTAAAATGTGCAATGTGATTTTTTGTGCTTGTGAATTGCAGTAAATATAGGTGTAATATTTTAAATTTTCGAATTAGAGAAGTACTTCCCGTAAAATCTAATATATAAAATTCTCGTGTCACAGTTTTCGTTGCCATACGTTGCCGTCCTCCGAAACGGCTTGTCCGATTTTGATGAAATTTTGTGTACATATCGGGTAGGTCTGAGAATCGGTGAACATCTATTTTTCATCTTCCTAAATGTTAGGGGTAGTCCACCCCTAAATTTTATTTTTTATTTTTTAGATAAAATTTTTAATTTATATTTTTTTATGATACAGCATTCAAAAATACATGCAACCCTAAATTTTTACTCTTCTACGATCAACCCTTATTTTTTAATAGCATTTTAGTAATTTAACAACCCGATTTATAAGGCAAAACAATGTTTGCCGGGTCAGCTAGTATTCTTTATAAAATAAAGGTATATCGTCTTAAACTTGACTGACCCCGCTCTAGGATTTCCAGATTTATTCGTCCCGCAGCGGTAATCAAACCCGTAACCTCTTGTGTCTCAGTCGGATGCTCGCCCACCGCACCACAAAGGTCGTCAAAATACTTAAAACACTTGCACTGAAATTAGTAGTTAAAATTAGTTTAACACATTCAAAGTTTCAAAGAGTTTCATTCAAAGAGTGTTGCTCAAACTTTATTTTTCCAAGTAGGAAATCCGGGCAGTAAAAATTGTTTCACATTTACATATAACTTATGAGCTCGTCTCGCTGCGAATACGATCACCCTAAACACGGGTCGTGGCAACAAATCGTCGTTTCGCGTGCCGTGATACAAGCTGCCACGTGGACCGCCCGCTGTCGTGTGCAAATTACGAATTACGAGTACACGCTGACACAGAATAAATTATACAATAAATGTACACAAATTACAGTATGAGGGAATCTGTGACAATTGCGGTAAGGCTCTGTATTCGCTACGACTAATGCTTTAGCAGAAACATCAATTGAAAAGCGCTGCAGCAGCTACGTGTCCTTTATGATCCAATTTTAATACCTACTAATACAATTCTGCTTGAATCAAATCTCTAGTGATCTTTGCCGGAATGGCCATACACGACAAGACACGACAATTTGTGTCGCGAACCTATTAATAGAAAAAGCATACTAGTGTTAATGATTACCTAGCAGATGACAATTTTGAATGACCCATTATAATTTTTTCTTTGTTTTAATTTTAAGTTTGACTAATTTTATTAATACTTTTTTATTGTTTTAAATTGTATATGAGGTAAGAGCTGCGAAAATTATGATTATTATAAATAAATAAAGTACTTAATAATAAAATTAACATGTAAAGCTTTGACATTGCATGCGTTAGCGCTGAATATGGCTGTACCTACACAAAAACTGTACCTACACCTTGTTTGTTAGCCATATTACGCAATAAATACAATTTGATTTAATTTGAATCTTTGCACTCGTCTGGGGACTCTAGTGTCATCGCAACAGTGCTCTTTTTACACTGAAAGCCCATCCATAGTGTAACATGCTTACTGGTTTATTGTTATTTACGTCATGTAATAGCTTTGATTGTTGTTCACGGCGTGCTAGTGACGTCTCGTAATTATTACTTCATTTATTAAATAATATCCTTTTGTTGTGATAACTACACGATGAAACAACGGGCGGAAAATTAAATATCGACATTTTAGGAATCTGTTTTGTTTTCATTCTCAATTGGTTCATGGTCTATGTTATTGTATTCGTGGTATCCTATAACCCAAATGGCTTTATTGCATTGAATGTATATCAATTGATGAGATTCTATAATTCAATTTAACACTTAAAGACTTTTGGCTCCTTGACTAAGTACGGTTCGAAAATTGAGTTTACCACACGAGCGATGTATCCTCATTAAACTACAAGACCCGAAAACTAAAACCAATTACGAACTAAACTAAATTCTAAATGAACTAAACGATCTACCGATTCACACAAATTGAATTCAAATAGTTATGTTTGAAGGGTATACCCATACCGGTGAAATTATACGCACATAAGGTTTTATACCTGTATGTATGTTGATGGACGCAGAGCAGTGCATCGTAAAGCATGTTCTTTAGCGTGACCTACGAGGCAACGTTCCGCTATAAGCGATGGTTATCACATAACATCTGGTGGGATATTTGAAGAATAAGAAGAAAAATATTTATTCAGACCACCACATATGGACACAGAAATATATGATACAAAAGAAAACACTATTAATAAAGTTACTAAAATTATAAACTAACTAAAAATGACAAGTGTGGTGGTGAAAGGGTCCTCAGCTCAGCATTAACTACAGCATGTTGCCATACTGCAGCGCTGGTCTTCTGCTGAGGCCAGTGGTGACCTCACGGACACCCTGACATTACAATACATTAAATTTAATTTGCTTGTTCAATCTCCAAATTCAAATATAAATTATAATAACAATAAAAACCTCTCACACACACACACACTCTTAAAGATACATTTCATCTTATTTGTACTTAGTACTACAAAAAAATTGTTTATGTAGCTATATAATATATAAACAATAATTTTCATATTAGACCCCGGTTTCTTGATTGACTTGATTTTCAGCATAGGCCTCCCCAAGTGTTCTCCATAAAGATCTATCTATTGCTTTTCTCGCTCAAGTCGTTCCCGCCACTTTTTAGGGTTCCGTACCCAAAGGGTAAAACGGGACCCTATAACTAAGACTCCGCTGTCTGTCTGTCCGTCTGTCACCAGGCTGTATCTCATGAACCGTGATAGTTAGATAGTTGAAATTTTTACAGATGATGTATTTCTGTTGCCGCTATAACAACAAATACTAAAAACAGAATAAAATATATATTTAAGGGGGGCACCTATACAATAAACGTGATTTTTTTTTGCTTGTTTTTATAGATCATCTACATCATCAGATTCATCTTCCCATCTTCGATACTGTCTACCTTTATGAGTACCTACTTCTCTTTTTATATCTAGGGCACCATTCTGTCATAATTAAAATCAAGTATAAATGAAACACTTCTAAACCAAAAAACACATCGTGAAACAATTAATTACATGGAGTCCTTCCAATTATGGGGGGCCGTGGTCGGGGCATTGTAGCCCAGTCTCCTTTGTTGCGAGAATTAGGCGACAGGGCGGGATGTAACTCGATTTATCTCGCTTTGTTCCGACGCTCATCCTTTTTGGTTTATTCGGCTTATCTACTCGAGAAGTTATTAAGTTGGGTTGGGTGACGGTTTACTCGAGTAGTTTCACGGAATAAACTTGTGGACATTATAACTGAATAATGAAGAGGCAGTTACAATAAATAAATAAATATTACTGGACATTTCACACAGCGCTATCTAGCCCCAAACTAAGCAGAGCTTGTATTATGGAAACCAGACAACTGATAGAATAATTATATACAAATTTTTTTTGTAAATACATACATATCATACATAGAAAAACATCCAGACCCGGTACAAATATCTGTAGATAATGCAAACATTTGTTCCGCGGCGGGAATCGAACTCGCTACCTCCTGCGTCTCAGCCGGCTATTCGACCACTGCGCCACGGAGGTACAATAAGTTAGTAAAGTTGCTAACCCCGATATTTCGGGCTCTTAGAGTTGAAACTGATATATGTATAAGTACACAAGCGGCGAGCACAATAGGCCTCATTGGCCGTAGTGATACAAAAGCCGCAAAAGCTAATAAAAAAATGATGTATCTCTAAATCAAAGAATGAACAATGAAAGTGCCACCAGCGGCCACCCATCCAAGCAGTGACCGCGCTGATCATTATTTAACCTAGAGCGCTTGTTAGTAAAAAATAATATGTAAAAGCTCTTAGTTTTGAGGTAACATACAAAGACCAAGAAACAGCTGATTTAAAAAATGCTACAAAGTTTTATTTTCTGGTATTTTTCTGAAAATATATTTGTTTTTTTTCCTTTAACCTATCTCGTCCCACTGCTGGGCAAAGTTCTCCCAGTACTTGGGACCCTATCCGTCCCTATCTCCCACCACCCACCCTCTTTGGAAGATGTCGAAATCGTCCCGCCAACGCTTTCTCGGCCGACCCCGACGTCGCCCTCCGTATATAATTTTACTTAAAAAAATTCGTGATTGATTTCAATTATTATTATAAATACGATAATATTGTCGGTCTAAACACCGATAAAACGGTACGTGATAAATCCTGCATTTATAATAACAAAAGTATTTGATATTGATATAGCATTTGTTTGTAACACTAACACACACATACATATTATTAACTAACAAGATACGAAGTATACGAAGAAAGCATGAAACAGGCAAAATATATTATATTTGGTGTAATACACTTAATTTAGTAAAACTTATTATTTCTTTATTGATTTCATGGTATCACCCTTTGCACGATGGAAGCACCCTGTATACATTATTGCGATTACAAATCCAGGAATAACTTACTAGATAGTAAGCTGATGTTCACCACAAGACCTAAATAAAAATGATCTAAATATAAGATCATTATCATATCAGCCTAAGGGAGTTCACTGCTGAGCATAGGCTCAGCAGTTGGGCTCAGCTATGGGGGAGTTCTATGCCTCCCCCATACATTTCCAGAGCGACCTGGTCATTCTTGTTCCCATCGTGCTCACAATTATGGATACAATGGAATTTATTTAGACCAAAATGGCGTACATATCAGCAAAATGTTGGACTTTGCAAACAACGCTGTTATCAATAGTTGCCAGTGTTTCCATTTGGTAGCAGTTAATAGCTTAAAGAACTGACGGCGCCCCACTAGAACTGGAATGACGACCTAATAAGGATTGCTGGGAGCCGTTGGGTGCAGGACGCACAAGGTCTGTTGCTCTGGAAATCTATGAAAGAGAGCTTTGTTTAGCAGTGGATGTCCGGTGATTTAATGGCATTCAAAGGTTTGAGGAATGATCATCATCATTATCATCATTCTCAGCCCATGTCGACCGCTCTGCCTCTCTTTGTTTCTGCCATTCTTCCCAATCCTATGCCAGTCTGAAGAATGATAGATTTAAAAAACTACGAGCATATGATGTGTAATATCTGACCACCGCGCGCGCTCTTTGGTCAAATCAAATAGCGCGCGCTTCCCCGGTTTCCTGTTACACATTTCCATCCCTTTTGCCATAATCACTCCCACAAATCGAGAGGAAAGATTTTACACATCAAAAACTTAAAATACTACTGTAATTCCTGTTATGCAGACTAATCGGGACCGACTGTACTGGTCACTATTATTTGCACTGTGACGCCGCCATTTCAACGCAAAAACCTAACAACTGTTATACAATAGACAGCAGCTGTAACAGAACCCTAGATTTATTGAAATACAATATGAAATTGCATAACGGACGCGCTTTGAATGGAAAACTGAATATTTTTGTATAAGAATTGCATTTTGTACGAGGATGGAATTTCATAAATGCGTCGACATATTGTTTAAGCAACTGATATCATTTTATATTCTAAATGGCTATTTCGTGGAATCTATTAATAAAGAGAATGATTTTACAATATTATATTTTTCTCTGATCAGCCAGCGAGAGTTGCTCACTCAATTTTAAACTGATGAGTTCATCATTCAGCCCGTCTCTACTTATTGCTGGGTCTCCTGTTTAATCCATTCTCTCCGGTCGTTTGCGAGTCTTGTTCATTGGCAACCAACTGAAATATTCTGTTGCCACTATCCAGTGACCATTTTGTCCCAGAAACGGAAATAGAATCGCTTTCGTGTTACCAAAAGTTCTCAATAGTAGTATTTTGCTGAGTAAATTGTCGCCAAAGCGCGTTATGTTGAGAGTTTAGTGAGCTGCCTGCAACTTACCCGGAACTTAACGCCTTTGAGGGAAATACAAGACTAGTGGAATACAACTTATGTGGTTTGCTTTTACGTGCTGTCTTGAAATTATTTGTTTTAAAAACTAAACTTTTGAAAATAACATTATTTCAGAGTTGTACCGGTATTCGTTAATATTGTAATAGTTTCAACACTTTATTTTCCTTTTCGATGCTTAAAATGGATAATTAGGAGATAGATTAAAGATACGTATCGGTTATTGAATTCCGAATGTTGCAAATTTACAAGTCCGTACTAATGATGTCAATTCAAAGTCAAAATATTTTATTCATTAAAATCACAAGGATCACTTTGAAACGTCAATTTTACTGCCTGTTCCTTCGCGACCAAGCCAGGAAAGAAAGGCAAGAAACAAGGCTGGTTGTTTTTTTTAATGATCCTTTTAGAATACATAACAATACAGAAAATAAATTACGTCTTATTTGTAACATTTTAAACGAGTTGGAGCAATTTCAATCCCAAGCTTCTCTAATCTGATATTTTATAGTAGGCTTTTTTATAAAGATTTTGTTTACGTTTTTAAATGTGTTAATTTTCAATTTTAGTACGAAAGCTAAAACTTGTTTTTGTTTTAAATATTGATAATTGGCAACTGGACCACGTTAGTTTATTAATGTGGACGATTTTTACTAATTTACATATTAATTCAAATCGTAATCGGACAGGCACTACAACCATACAAAAATGTAATTGTTTTAACAACTCGGGATAACTTATCTCCATAATTATCTACATTTCTAATAAACTTATTTTAATAATATGAAACCATCGGATATTTACAAATAGAATGAGTGCCTTTATTAAATGAAATGGCGTTCCTGTTTCATTAATTACCGTGTGAGGACTTTGCCCGCGGCGTGTTTGGGCTGCATCTAGGGCTGTGGGGTATTGTTGAGTTTATCTAGCTGTTGGTATAAGAGCCAGTGTGGTGAGTGGAATAGAGTGTGATCGACCAATTCCTCTAAAGCATAAGTACATTTCAAAATTAAAAGGTTACGTTGTATGTAAATGTATATATATAAGTTTTTCTATAGCACCACTCATTATGCCCAATAAATATGCCAAATTGTGTTGATTCCGGTATAAAATGTTTTATTTTCATTAAAAATGGAATTGTTTGATTTCATAACAAACAGTAGAGGACACAATGTTATCTGCTTACAAAACTGCTCACGAACCATGATATAATTCAGCTCATATTATGATTATTCATCTAAATTGTAAAGTAATTAGTCTATAGAGCTCCAAGACTAAATGCGACAATTTTGTGCTATTTATTTATCTGGTTTAACCGTGTGGCAACCCTATCTGCATCCATCAACCCTAACCCTCGAGGCATCTTTGTATCGCGTATAGTAACTGCAACACAAAGCAGTGAAACAACAGAACACGCCTTTGTGTGTGTGTGCGGTCTTGCGCAGATGAACCTTCATTTCTGTGAGTTTATTTGGTAATGTGTTTGTTCTTTGCTGCAAAATGAGTCTTTTGAAACGAGTATCACGGGCTTTTCTACTCTTTTTGTTAAAGTTGAAAGAACAAGACTGCAAATAGTTTTAAGTGATTGCATATCGACCAGAAACTTGATCTCTCACTACGAGCCTCATAAGAAAGCTCAACGAGCTATGCTTGGTGCTTGGGTCTACGAGATCGAATTAGTGATATACGAGTACCAATACTGTTAATGGCTTCTGGAGTAGGAAAATAGAATGAGTGGATGCATCTTCCGATTGCCGATATATATTTCCACAACTGTGCATGTCTATTTTCCCATTTTTTTCACACTAATAATAATAATGTTAAAATAAATATTGCTGGGCATTTCACACAGCGCTATCTATTGCAATTTGTACTCCAAAAAAGTAATCCACTTTACATAAACTCCCGTTACCTGTAATTTAGATGAAACTGTAGGTCAAATCATTTGGTTATGGCTTTCGTGGCACTATTTTGATAGTCAAAGATTACAAATAATATTTTTTTTTAATCGGAGACTCGCGAGATCTCAGTTCGGGGTGAACCACTAGTTAATTTAAACTTCCCGTCCGTAAACACCTTCCGTTTTTATCGAAATTAATTAACGAACGAGAATAAATTTCTATAATTAACGCGGCATATACGTGCTCAGAGATATTTTTTTAAATTTAACTGAAAATAAACCGTGTGCTTCAGTGAAATCGGTGCACGAAATCCGAGATCGAATATAGTGGTCCAGTGGAGCGCAGCGTTGTCATAGCAACGGTCAGTTGACACAGAATAAGCACTAGTAACTTGCTCCCAATTAGTAGCACCAGTGTCGCGTGAAAGTCGCATAATACGTGCACAAAACCACTCCGTGTGGTCGCACCTTCATATTTAAAACACGCGTGCAAACCGCTCGGTGTGGTCGCAACTTTATCTAGGCCGCTTTGTGCTCGAATCTAATTGACGTGTGTTAATTAGAAAGAGCATTCCTGTTGTGTTGATCGAAAACTGAATTTAATTAGTGAACTATATTGTGTGAGGGTTAACTGAAATGAAGGACTATTTAATGACCGTATACGACTATTTCTAAAATTATTCGTTTTAACCCTTTAAAATCATCTCTCTCTCTAGCCTCAAAGGTAAGAAAACTTTTCTTAGGGTTAAGCTCGCCTTTGTACATGCCCTCTATTTCTGTACTTTTTTATGTATTTTCTTGTGTACAATAAAGAATAAACGAAAATATTCACTTGACGGAATATAGGATATCTCGCTACGTTCCTGATTCTTTTAGAATAATGAGCTGTAGCAAGGGCTTGAAATAAAAAAAATCACAATAGTTTTTATGTTTTTTTTTAAATAAGTTCTGATAAATAGAACTAAAGAGACGAATGGTGTCAACGTAGAGAGGCTATGGGATAAAAAGGCCCAAATGATGTCACCTGATAAATTAGTTTTTTTTTACATAATATAAATCAAATAGAAACCAAGTTAATACTAGTATTAGAAAGCATTCATTTCCAGTTAACTTTTTAAGGATAAACAATATTGTTTGTCTTGTAATTAAAAAAAACTACAAACTGTTCGCTTATAATAATTATTCTGTAAACAATAGCAAATACGTGGCGTCAGGCACATGCTCAATACATAACGCCGTTGACACTCGTTATATGATAACACTGTATTGAACAACCCCCATTGCACTAGCTTATAGGGATGAATACCGTAATATAAAAAGGATTGTGTGGTTTTATGAAACCACGGTAAAAGTGAAACTTTGTTTCACATTATAGACATTTAACTAAAAATTTTCGTTGACACAAATGAGTAATAGTCTATACACTCGGTCAGCTGATGCGAACTATAGGCGCCGCCATATTGGCCTCGGCTGCTCTAACGAGCGCCTTTCACTTTATCCCTACTCCGCGGCCAACCGTCACGCGACATGCAACACACAGACGAAAAAGTTTGAGACCATGTAATAAAAGTTTCACTTTAAAAGGCTTAATAAGTTTTTATTTTTGGTTCTATATTTAAATTTGAAATTTCAGGCCCATAAATTATAATTTACGAATAAATATAAAGTTAAAAAAAAATTGCCCGCGTTGCAAAAGGAGGGATGTTATAAGATTTACGCATATGTCATTCTGTGTGTCTGTGTGTGTGTCTGTCTGACTGTGACGTCGTATTTCCAAAACGGATGGACCTATGATGACCTATGACCGGATGAGGTTTTATTTAATAGAAAGCAAGTTTCTAGCGTGATTCTTAGCTATGTAAATTTCAAACCCCGAAGCAAAAAGAGTGGCCAGGGAATTTGAAAATTTTAAAAAGATTGTCTTGTTATCGTATAAGTTACATTTATATAGTTTTTTTTATTCGTAAATTAAAACTAAGCGATCTAATTATCCTACCTGTTTACTGAAATCTCATTTAGAGCTAGAAAAACATTTCTTTTTATATCTTCCTCTTAGCAATGCCCAAGCAATCGAAACATGAAAAGTACATGAAAACTAATACATTTCCCTGTTTTAGCTCGGCTGTGCTGATGTTTTGCTCTCGTCGTAGGTAAAATTTTAAATCTACCCACATAAAGTTACCACTGTGCTGTTTTTCGTTCGTAAGTGTTTTTTTTATTGTATTATGTTAATTATTAGATAATATTATGCACGCTTGCATATGCGATTATTATATTTATCAATGCTTTTTATTATAATAAGTTCTCATTTTAGTGAATTGTATATTCTTATGAGAATAAATGTGTATGATAAATTGATAATAAAAGTAATAAATAAAAGTGATAATAAATTCTAATGAGCATTTATAATTCTGAAGATCAAGTGAGGGTAGCGGCTGCAGCTACCCACACTTCTCTACGGTAGCTTCAAGTACTCCAGTCAACCCGTGACCACGCCTGTTGCAACACAGCCGAAACGTCGGTATAACAAATAAAACAAGGTACATACGCGATAAATAAACGTTTTAATCAATAATTATGTACAGTGATCGCGAAAGTTTGAAAAATACGAGAATAAATATCTTAAACCTGAAAAGGAGAGTATCTTAACCTTACCTACTCCCAACATGTCTTTTTATAAGTTGCAGAAGTTTTCAGCATTCAAATTCAAATTCGTTTATTACTCCAGAAATAACATAACAGTTTACAAAAACCATAGCGTTATTACTAGTACATAGAACAATATTATAAAATATAAAAATAATAATAATAATTAAAGTTAAAAGCACACAACAGAAATAACAAGTAAGTTTTATATAAAATTAACTAAGTACATACTAAATAATGATAACAGAGCATGACAATGGAATAATGGTTTAGAATAATTAGATAAGGATTAGTCCTAATTTAATCCCTCGCAGTATTCTAGGCATATTTGCGCCAACTTCGGTATAAGATCCGCAAATACATCGGCTTCAGGATACAACTTGAGCAGTGTGTTAAGTTGGCGCTGCGCGCGGCATGCGGCAGATAGGCGAGTTTTGACGTGACACAGTGTGCGCAGGGCTTGGCTCAAACAGCAGGACTCTCGCAGGACGAAATCTAGAGCGTTGCTCAGGCACGCACAGCGGACTTGCCTCGCTAACCAAATCAGGGCAGTCAACCACACCACGCAATAGATGACACACGGTCATAATTTGGTCATTTAGTCTACGCGTTTCAAGAGAGTTGAAACCTAGTGTACCCTGTAGATATTTCGTGGGATACATGAATGGATAATAATTATAACTCTTCTTATACATAAAGCGAAGGGACTGCTTTTGGACCTTCTCAAGCATAAGAGAATATGTAGATTCGTGTGGGTTCCAAATGCACGAACCGTATTCAATCTTTGTTCTCATTAAGGAAATATATAACAATTTTATTACACCCAAATTATTAAACTCCCGACAATTACGAATAACGAACCCCAACCGTTTGAAACAATCAGCCGTGAGCTTTCGCATATGCTCATGGAAGTCAAGCTTATTTTCAGCATTATTTAGTCAAAATCGATTACCATTTATCCCCATTTTGTAGTGCAATGAGGAGCAGGAATATGTGTGCGCTAGCTGATATTATAAGTAGGTAATAATTAAGAATTCTGGCACAAGGTCATTCACTTCACTCGTGAATGGACCTTTTGCCAGAATTCTTAATTATTCCATGAATATTGGTATATTCAATTATTCCATCGAATATTGGTATATTCAATTATTCTATTGAATATTGGTATATTCAATTATTCTATTGAATATTGGTATATTCAATTATTCCATTGAATATACATCTTATTATATTTGCCCTTTGCTGCTCAAAAACTGATTCCTCCTGGAGGAAGAGCACCAAAACTCGCACCTGCACCTTTTTTTCAGCTGAGTGAGTTTCTTTGAGATCTCGTATAATATTGCAAGATTCAAATAATGGTTTGATTATTTCCCGATACTTTGGTCCCTTATCGCCTCTAATTTGTGCAGAAGAATCATAATCCCTCTTATGAGCATTTGTAGTTTCAAGGATATTTTTATAGTTAAGATTACCATCTCGATTGATCACTTTTAGGTCTGGTTTCTTACGCAGTAATAATTCTTTCAAACCAGGAGTCAATTCGTATCTGTTATCAGCAACGGTTATGAAATAAGTTTTTTCACCAAAATTTGTAGATGAGGAAAGTTTAACAACTGTATTTCCTATCATCAACTTGTTATTTTCACTACGTATACCAAAAGGGATATTCATATCCTCATATATTTCAACGAGGTCTTCCTTATTTAGAGATACGTCATTAGTATCTTCAGCGCCAGATTCATGTTCATATTCACAATCCGAGTAAAATTGATCTGGTGAATTAAGTGTAGTATCGGAGTTAGACTTTTTAATATCAGAATATTTCTCGCTCATTAAAATATTAGGAACATTTTGCAGATTATTGAATTGATCAACACAAAACTCTTCATTTTTTAAGGCAGGTGCATGTTTATTGGTTGTTAAAATTTCATTTAGGGGACCTGCGATCGGTTTAAAAAAATAATTAAGACTGCATCTGCTGCTTCAAACTCGTCATCTTTCATTTGCTTTACTTTGCTTTTGATGACGTCCGCAGATTTCACCAACTGATTTGTAATGCTGTGCTCCATAGTACGACTTATGTGGAGACGTATGTAGAAATGATTAACTTACCAATAACATCACATTATATAATTACTCGAGTGTTATATAGTTGTGCAACGACTGTCTATATCTTCCTTTGTTTAGTTCGCAATCCTTGTTAATTGTTACGAAATCATAAGGCTTAATCCAAATATTTGAACATAGTTCTTTAAATTTAGACCATTCCATATCGGAACAGACATGCTCATCATAAATATGTTTAAGATTAGTACTATCTTGCTTGTAAATAATTAAGAAATTCGCATTATCACGTAACAGCTGCTTCGGGACTTCTGAATATGTTTGTGATAAATAAAAACAATCTATTTCTTTATGCCTTCCCATCGTATAGTAGTTACGTATATTTGACTGCTTTTCACCAACAATATCATCAAAAATTATAACAGAATTTGGTAACGCATCATTAGGATGAATAACATCTTCATCAGAATGAAAAATAAAAAAATTTACTTCTGGAACACATTGTAACATTTGTTTTAAATACCAATATTTTGGTTGAAAACTAGTTTTGGAATATAAGTACACGTTTTTAAACTTTAAACCATTTTTATGAACTAACAGACTGATCATAGTATTTGTTTTACCACAATTAGAGGGACCACATATAATACATCGAATATTGTTAGGAAACAGGATACTATGTTTTATATGCGTGGCATTTTCTTTTATTGCAATGTCTTCTACTTCTAAAGATACTGATTGCTTTACCACCTTCATGTTGATAACTGTCACGAAAAGGTAATCGCTCTTGTATTTATATAAGTTTGCATTTCATTAGCTTTCTATGTTTGTGAATGCTTCTACCACTATAGGACCACTAGTTAGTTGGAAGATTGTGATGACAGGATTAGCCAGCAAAACTGCAAAGAAACAGTCTAACTGTCCAGGGTGCGCCGGACGTTTTTATAATCATAGGGATTGATTTGCTTACGCCACTCGGGGAGGCTCCTGTGTATTATGCACCCCATACATTTATTTTTTCATATCATAAACTAGTATTATATACATTTATACGGTTGTGCTAATTCACATGTCTAATTACATGAGTAATTTTTTAATAATCCCTTACTACATGCAATAGCATTATTATGAAATAGCCAAAATGTCATCTTGTTATAATAACATAACAATGGAAAAAAATAAAACACGTATTCAACATAAATAATTTATTTTACATTTTAAAATAATTTAATTAGGTTATTACAATTTAAGTTCATAAATATAAATGAATACAATATCAAACTTAAATGTTTATGTAACTTATTAAGTATCGTTTAAATTTATTATAGATTTACACATTTTTGATAATCTGTTCCACATAACAATTATAACATTTGGTGTACAGAACTGTAGTGACCCCAGGGCAAAGTTTCTATCTGATTTGAAAGTATTTGCCGTTTGTCATCATTTCTGTTTAGCACAAGTTTATTTAACTGTTGTGAATACAATTTGTGTTTGATTGATTTGATCATATTCATTTTACATGTCAAGTTTTTGTTATAATATAATGTTTCTGCATACTGTGACAGTTTTAATCTTGATGTTACAGATTTGGATACTCCTTTAGCTTTCATTATTTTTGTTTTTACGGAATGTAAACAGTATAATTTAGCTCTTAAACCAATGAACTCTGTAATAACATCACCACCAAGTTCGTCTTTAAATAAGCCTGGTACCTTCGCATTAACATTAGGCATCGCATAAGGATTATCCTCAGAAAAATTACTAGTATCGTACTTAGCAATATCGTCTTTCATATCTGAGTAAAAATCATCAGTCTGTACTAAATAAAGAAGACTATCAGTATCTGTATAGCACAGTTTAATTTGATCACCATACTTCTTTTTCATAAAGTCGTAGTGAAATTGATACAAATGTTGTTTAGCATATTCCAATACAGTGAAACCGATGTATATTGGTCTATCAAGAACAATCTTTTCGCGGTTTAACTGGACAGCAATGAAATTTTCATTAAAAATGGAAATGCTTTTTAAATTCGGTTTCGTAACCAATTTTTCAGCACTCAGATGCTTATTTGTTCTGTTAGCATTATCATTCCAGTAACTTATCAATTTTACATCGACTTGCTTTCGTCTGTTTTCAATCGTTTTTCCAAATATAGCATTATTTAAAAGCTTGAAAAAATCTTTTTGGAATGCTGATGTTGACTGTTGACGTAACTGAGTATTTAAATCGATATAATTTTGTAAGAAATTATCTTGTCGAAAAATTAATACTCGATGTGTTTTCAACAGCACAAGCCCATTTTTAAGCATTCTTTTAAATGAACATAATGTATAACATAATTGTTGTTATCATATAAGTTTGCTACGAGTTTTGGTGCTCTCCCTCCAGGAGGAATCAGTTTTTGAGCAGCAAAGGGCAAATCACTATGTGAATCATGCAAGTGATCAGGATAAGCTAAATCAACTTCCAAAATGTATCCGTAATAAGCATCATCTGATATGCTCATCACATTGAAACGGTTCATTTCATCCGCTGACATAAACTTGAAATCAGAAATGGGCATTTTTTTTGTCATTGCGTGACCATAAAGATTATTACAATCAAGATATATCAAATACTGTGACGGTTTTGTGTCATCATAAGCAGGTACATACTTATTATTGGCCTTAGCATGTCGTATTGCACACTGTGCTAAGCCCCCACGTATGCCTTTTTCCAACATTTCATAAATTTCCAAATCGTGAATCAATTCTAGTTCTACGCCAGTGTAAAGCAGCAGAGCATCCCAACTCAAACTAGGTGATGTTATGTAATACGCACAGTCGAGATTATAATATTGTAAACACAATTTTCTAAAGTTTTCAAATACATCGCATAACAGCAACACATCACATTTCACGTATAAATCGGTATATTCTCCAAGTGACTGAATATTAAAACATTTCCATACAGTTTTTGCACGAGCATAGTCATCGTTGGAAATGTTGGTCATTTTCAAACTACTATAAAAATTTTCTTTCGATGGAAGCTGTGGTTCATCATACTTTGGCCAAGAATCCATGTATTCGTATGGATAAATGCCCTTTTTTCGCAATAAATCACATTTAAGTTTACTAACAAATTCTGATTTCAAATGTACAAAATCTTTGTCACCTAAATTATTACTCAACGTGTCCAGACTTGTACTTAAGAATTGAAATGAATCAATAAACTTTATCTGAATTGGGCGTGTACCATCACTTGTTTTAATCACTTTTGTGAAAGTTAGGTATGTCTCTTTAGTTTTTGGTATAACTGTAATTGCTCCTGCATTTTTAGCCAACTCAGTGATAAATATATGTGAATCATAACCAGACAGATTGTGAAATACGACAGGTATGAATGGGCACACTCTATGCATCAAATTACAGTGAGAGTGAGCTGACCCTCTATACTCGCCAGTGATATGGTCATGGTCACGAACTTTATCAGCGAATAACATTTGTTTACAAATATGACATGTCTTAGCAAATTGATAACTATTTTCTTGTTCTTCAGTCAATGGGTTCATATCTTTTATAGTGCACAAGATCTTGTTAATGTATTTAACTTCATTCAATAAATATTTAATAAATACTTTAACACAATCTTTCCCTCTATAAGATACAAGTTTGTTCAAAGACTCATCGTGAGAACAACAAATATAATATGCAAAACATGAAGGTTCATGTACTTTATTTGTCTCAGTATTTTTTGTTTTAATTTCATTATAATCCATCAATAAGCACTCAAAATCAGCATAAATCACAAAATTAACTTTTTGTTGTCTTTCATAGTGCATAAATTTGAGAAATTTATTTTTATCTGGTAAAATTGTTAAAACATTAGAGCAATCATGTAAATTACGTTTGGTTTCGTTTGCGAAAAATTGTAAACATGTATCACATAAATACATTTTATTATTGTTCCGTGATACTTGCCTACGAACTAATCGTACCAAGTCTTTGATCAAACAATAGTGGGCCGTACCATTTCTTTCAAAATATAGTAAATTAAAATGGTTTGGCTTCTTGCAAAGTGTTTTATATAGAGGACCTGTCACAACATGTCTATCGTCCAAACCATATACATTTACACTTATATGACAATTATTTCTTTCAAATAATGATATATCTTTATATGTAGGTGGAAAAGATAACCCATTTGTTTTTAAAACCATTGAGTAATGCGGATACGATGTAGTTCTGCATACACTTTTTTTGGCAGGAAACATGCCCGCAACAATACTCCATAAAAAACAGTTATCATCAGAGTTTTTCACATTTAAGCAACTTTTAGTATTCTTTATGATTGGAGGTAATTCAAAATAACTTCCACCTCTCATAGGAGAATATTTATTGATATTTATCTCTAAGTGGCTTATCGAAAGAAAAGACCACCCAGACCCACATTGTGTAAACTCTGTCAATTTCTGTTTAAATTTCTCTATAATATTTATAAACAGTTCATCAAAGTTTGTACTGTGGTAAATAACTTCGTATTTAGTATTAAATGATTTCAATTGTTGCTCATTTGATTTAAACAGTACAAAATAAGCAAACAATTCACAATTCATTTTAATACAATGGTTTTTCATTAAAGATTCATTGATCAGTTTTGTAATGACTCGTTTATTATCCTGCAGGAACGCCTCAGCTGAGAGGTACTCGACTTCCTGCGAGGCATTCAAACGATATGTCATTATTCGATTCTTGAATGCAGTAGCAACTATATCAATATTTTCATAACCAGACTTGAGCAAGCAATTTGATTTGTGCATATTAGTTCTGATATGATATCGATAATAATTACTCGGTAATTCAATATTACATTGTTTACAGTGTGCGACTCCATTTGAATTTGGGACTGAAAAAAAACAAAAATAATAATGATACAATAGAACATTTTATTAGCTAATAGGAACCCTATTTTCTATGATTACTAATTCTATGATTATAAGGATACTACTAACAATATTAATAATGGAATAAGTGATTAAACATTGATTAACATAAGTATTATGTTATAGGTATACTATAGGTATTGATAATAATCAATAATACTGACTAATGAATGTAGGTGGGCACTTTTTAAAATCTTTGCGTGTAGCAGCTACGAGCTCTCCTAATACTCTCCACGTGTCGCTCCCATCATCTACCTGATTTTTTATAGTTATAATTGAGTGCCGCCACCTATTCACCGGCAAAATGTTCTCGATTTCGTTAGTTTTGTAAATTTTAACCTCCACATAATGTGAACCGCTTTTAGTTTCATTACTCTGGCGTGAATAACCGTTCGCCAGCCTTCTCGTGAAATAAGAATACACAGGAGCCGCCTTTTTACCTTTCTTAACTGATTCAGGCGTCACCTGCTCCTCCTCACTGTCCGAGCCGAACAAGTCGTGAGCACTGGGCTTGTTGATAGTTACCGGGCTGATTTTCAGCTTTTTGGCCTTCTTGGACGGCCCCGGTTCAGGTACCGCAGCTGATGATCGCTTCTTCGGCTTATCCACTTTTTGAATTTCTACGTCTGAGCAGCCACCACTAGCAGATTCATCTTCTGACGGGAACAGGGTATCCGCGGTAGTGTTGCACGGTTGCTTGGACCTGTCAAAAAATAATTGATTAGTATGGTACCTGAGCATACATATTTAAAACTATTGGAATAGTGAAATAAGTATTGAAAGATTTGATTCAAGTTTATTCTATGAGTAAATGAATTGAGTAATGATTGAATTAAGTATCAATTTAATGATTACCATTGAATTATATAAATTCGACGATTGTCTGAATCTAGCGAATGAATGTGTGAATCGAAATTGAATTGAATCGTGATTCGATCGATTACTCTAAATGTTAGGGTAGGTAGGTAGGTACTTACATTTTTATTTGATTGTCAGCTCGCTCGGTAATCACTGTTGATGAAGAGGCGTTGCGTATCGTCCAGGAAAGTGGTATGTGGTTTGATCAAGAAATAGGGAGCTTTTATAGTATCCTATTCATGTGACTCTTGCCCATTTTTGGTGAACACAGATACACACTAAGAAAAATGCTTACTGGGATACTGCACACAATCAATTAAACGTTATCAACTTACAAACCTCTACAGTTTAATTCATCTTAGTAAGAATAATACAATCTCATTACCATGACTTTGCTTGCTTGTTTTACTTACATCGAAAGTAATAAATGTATCAACAGACAGACAAATACTGTTTATAGGTTTGATATTTCGATGACCTCGGTGACTCAGTGAGCGGATCACTCAACCATGGCCCGCTGCGGGAATTGAACCCGCACCTCTTGCATCTCAGCCGACTATTTACTCACCACACCATAGAGAACATCTCACTATTATAACATTAAACTTTCTTAGTGGAGCATACCTATTGATTTAGGTAGGTATTTGATTAATTGGGCCATAGCCCATGCTTTCGATGAAATTTGTAATAGATAGTTATAAACGGATGCAGTTAAATAATGCACTATGTCTCTAGGTAGGTACTGAGAGTGAGGCACGTGCATGTATCAGGAATGTGGTAAGGCGGTGTAGTATGTCAATGTTACTTTTATGGTAGGGAAGTGTGTACCTACCTAGTTCAGCATTAACATGCATTTTTAAATTGTTATATCATTTCAAATCTTATGCTGAAGAATTAGACAACTTCTAAAAAAGTATAAATTAAGAAATAAAAATATTCTACGTTCACTTTGCGTTTGGAAAGCCTGCATCTCCGTCCTCTCCAAATAAATTAACTGAAAGACATGTCGGTAAGTATGTACCTATTAAATAAATTATTTTAATATGTAGGCTAATCAGTCGAATCGATTGTGTGAATGCCATTTCGTAATTTTGTTATGTGCCTACCTACCTATATTCATAAGTAAAAGATATTATTTTTTGTTTCAGGATTCTGAAGACTTATTCAACTTTGTTGTCGACGAGTCTGCTATTAACAGGAATGCAGCAGAACAGCGTAAAGGAGTTATTAATGAGGGCCCCATTACCACCAACTATTCATTTGTGAAGAAACCCGCATATGGATACAAAATCATACGTATTGAAATTCATGATGCAAGAAATTTTGAAAACACAGAAGATACCTTTTGTAAATGCAAAGCTGAGTTATGCGCTCAACACGTCGTCAGAGGTGTACTATTCGATGAAATTTATACCAGCACAAGGGAAATTATTTCAAAAATACAGCATTCAATATCGTATAATGCCTATTCATCTAGTGTGTGAGATATTTTATAAATAATATCTTCCTAAGTATGTACATTTAATCAATAGTTAGACACAATTTAAATGATTGTTTGAATTGATCTTCGATAATGATGTCTCTATACACTTCTACTTAAATTTAATTTCTAGATGTATCTGTAATTTCTGTGTCTAGGCATCTATGTAAATTTCATCAGAAAAATAAATGATTATGATTATGAACTTCGAATAAAGTAAGCTATCTAAAATTTAAACATAACTTGGTGTTTCATTTCAATACTAAATACTCCAAGTAGGTAGTAATCTGTGTAAGGTAGTATGTAAAACACTAGTGAATCGATATATAATTCATTAGTAAAGTGAATTTTGATTCTATTTCAAAAAAGAGTATACTACCAAAATTTTAATAGATGAGTAAATCGTTATTATAATAAGATGTATATTCAATGGAATAATTGAATATACCAATATTCAATAGAATAATTGAATATACCAATATTCGATGGAATAATTGAATATACCAATATTCATGGAATAATTAAGAATTCTGGCAAAAGGTCCATTCACCAGTGAAGTGAATGACCTTGTGCCAGAATTCTTAATTATTACCTACTATTATAATATAATGTTTAGCTATGCGCAGCCAATCAGCTCACTCGGCCGGAATGTGATAGCGGTAGCACACAGGCCTGTTCACCTATACTTCGATTTATAAGTAACTAGCTGACCTGCCTCCGGCTTCGCACGCATGGTTTGTCAATAAAAACATTACTCTCCTTCTACGCAGTTGGGTAAAAAGTATCCTTTGTTGCTCAGGGATAATGTAGCATTCTAATAGTGAAACAGTTTTTGAAATCGGACAAGTGGTTTTTGAGCTTATTCGTTACAAACCTACAAAAATACAAATTTTTCCTCTTTATAATATTAGTATAGATAAATAGGCTAACAGCTGTGGTTGTTTTTGTTTTGTTTCCGACATCGTTCCTTACAATGTTCAAACGTAGAAACCTGTTATTAGCTTTGCGTTTAGTTCTAAACTCCATACAAATGGGTATCGCTGTCGGTTTACCTAAAAAAAATAAAAAAAACAATGTAGCTCATATCTCTTAGCCACCCTCACACCACCTGGCATCATTAAGTCTGGTTAAGTTAGTGAGATAGTAGAAATTAAACATACTCCATTACTTTTATCAATACCAGCCATATAACATCCTCTCCTGAACTTAGACCTCCCCCATACATTTCCTGAGCGACCGATCTTTTTCGACCTGCACCCAATGGTTCCAAGCAACCTTGAGTCTTCCACCTAGGCTATCCCACGCTGCGCTTTCAAGTGCATGGTCTCCACTCAAGGGCATTTCTGCCCCAACGGTAATTACTTTACGATCTGGTGCGGCGGCAAATAACACCGAAAATCTCAAGCGGCGCAAATATGGAAGTCTCAACAGAGCTTACGTATTTGAGCCATTTGGGGTCAAGATTCTGGGTCCATGGGATACCGAGCCCTATCGTGTTTTCAAAATTATTTTAGGGCGTCTGGTCGAAGCGACGTGTAATCCGAGAGCTGGCGCTTATCTGGGTTAAAGCATAAGCATTGCAATTCAGCGGGGCAATGCAGCCAGTGTCTTGGGTACACTTCCGCCTTGTAGTGATCTGGAGCAGTTGAGCTATCTATAGATCGTTTGCAATAATCTTCAGATAATTCAACTGTTTCTTCTGTATTCTGTCTTTTAAATATTTATTATATATTATTTCTGTTATTAAAGGCACTTCACCCTTTACGATTAACATAAAAAACAATTATAAAGTTAACAAACATGCAATTAGTCATGAATAAAATCACGTGCGCAGGTGAACTAATTGGCATGACAATCTGGCAAGCGATTGCATTCAAAGGCAATTTGCATTCAATCATTTTAATGAACAGATGCATTAATTAAATTCAAAAATGATTTATCGCGCCAATTTCATCTCTTCAAACGCCGGAAGTACTTTTACATCCGATTTCCGGCGCGGCCGGAAGCGGTGCGAGTAACATCCATTTGTTTCGCAAATTAACCTTCTGACGTTACTGATGTTTTAATTGGGTTGCTTCTGACAGAGTTTTCATATTTTTGAAACATCAGCCATTAAAAATGTTTTAATATTTTATTTTGTATTCTGAGGTTCTGATCCTTGACAAAATTTAAATTCAACTAGTTACTTTGACATCTTTTATCAATTGGCTATCGACGAATAATTTGAATATAAATTTGACTAAAACATTTCTTATGAATTTTAAACATAGTAATTCATATTTAGACATTGATATTAACTACCTTGGCACTAAAGTTAATGAAGTAGACATAACAAAATTTTTGGGACTTACAATTGACAATAAATTAAATTGGAAAATACACATTGATAATGTGTGTAAACGATTAAAACAATTTTCATATGCTCTTTTTAAGTTAAGTAAAGTATCAAATATATCCACTCTACTTACTGCCTATCATGGGTATGTATCGTCGATCTTGCGATACGGAACTATTTTTTGGGGGAACTCGACGGAAAATCTTAGAGTGTTTAAGGCTCAAAAAAGCTGCGTAAGAGCAATGTGTGGACTACGTAGACGAGATACTTGTAAGGATAATTTTATCAAATTAAAAATACTTACACTTCCAGCAATTTACATTAATGAAGTATCGATTTTTGTAAAAAGTAACCTCGAACTATTTGAAGAGTTTGCAGTTGGAAGCCGCTTAGAAGGTAATTTAAAAAATGTACCATGTAAAACGCAATGGCTACGTAGCAGTGTGTTCTGTATGGCTCCTACTATTTACAACAAAATTCCAAATTCTGTTCGCTTGCTCTCCAATAATGAATTTAAGAGCAAGTTGAATGATATTCTAGTTAAAAAAGCATATTACACTGTAAAAGAATTTCTTAATGACCAAAATATTATTTAACATTATTTTATATAAATCTATCATTGTTGCAATTACTTTTAATTTATTGACATCTCCATTTGACATAACTATTATTATTCTACATGATTGTAATTATTATTGTTCTTATTTATGCAAATCTTTTGACATTTTTCTTGAATTTTTAATAACTGTTTTCTCTATTTGAATTAAAGTGAGTAATTTCAGGTTAATATTTATTCGATAACATTTTGAGATATTCCATTAATGTTCAATACAATTTATATTGGAATAACGAAATCGAAAAGCTCGCTCATAATTAAAAATCGCAGCTGAACCGACAAAGAAATATTCGCAATATTCACGAATATTTCCAATATAATTGAAAGCAATACCTGCTTGTTTGCGTTCGACTGTTTGTGGAATCCCTTTGACAACTTTCAGTTGCAGTTGGATATTTCTGCTTTTGTTTACACAGCCATGTAAATAAAAACACGTTCGAATAGAGTGTTTATGACGGCCGATGCTGGATGCAGACAAAGAGATCTCATCGACGAATGTTCCTGTATCAGTGGTTTAAAATTGCATTGATCAGAATTCCAAATGTATTCGATTGTGCAGAAAGTGCTACGCGCTACGAACAAAAGTTTTCGGTTTTGTTGCAGTGTGTCGTAGACATCTACGCGTAGCGTAGCGGTCAATCGTAGTTAACGACTACGCGCTACGAACCAGTCTCTACGACGTAGACCCCATCATGCTCCTATATATATGTATGAATCAGTCGGATTGAGGCATTTTTGTAAATGCCTGTACGGTAATGGCAGTCACGGTAGAAGGGATAGCGGCGTGTGGATATCTAAGTGTTCGCTTTTGGGCAAGTTAGTTGCGCCAAGCTTTACCGTGGGTGACTACACTGTCTGCGAGTTTGCAGAGAACTCTTAATCTACCTTCGTATTCATTTCATTTATTCATCTGTAGACATGGTAACACGCACTTAAACAAGTCAAAAGTTTATAAGTTATTACTATGAAATTTTGTATTATAATAGTTCTAGTTTTACCTTTTGTTTGCGAAAACTCAATCACATAAAAACAAAAAAAAAATAAACAAACAACACAACAACTTAAGATTTCAGGTTAGAACATAACTTATAATTTACAAACAAAACAAAATAATGTTATGAACATTCAATAAATTTCAATGAAATCATATGAATAAATAGTAAAAATTAATAGTAAACAATTTAAACAATAATAATTATTTAAAAAAATATTATATCTGATACTACCCAGATATTTTGGCGTGTTATATAAGGATATATTTCGTAAGTGGGTAATATAGGTGATAGAGAAACGCAACTTTTATTTAAACGAAATTTCAAGCTTCACAAGTACAAGCCTGAATCTAGTTTATAATAATGTTATGAAATTTTAAATCACATACAACATGCTCATGCTTGAGGTAACCACATAACGGGCGCAGCGAGTGATTTCCCAAAGGATTCGCCGAGATATAAGAAAGGCTTTACGCATTCTTACGTAACCTAAAATAAGGCGGCGTTAGAAGTCAGTAACCTGACAGATTTTTACAACTCTGATATATTACTGATGCCTTGCTTAGTCAGGCTGCGTTACAAATAGGTAATCAATAACGTGATGGATTTTTGTGACTTCAGAACTGTTTGTGTCTGATCCTTTCTTAGTTACACTGCGTTAGTTGAGATATCCTAACCGTATCAACTTATGTACAATACTTCTAGCAAATAAATAAACAAACATCCTTACCATTTCAAATTTCGAACTCTTCGTCCCTATGAGGCCGTCCTAAAAGTGCATAACCTCTTTAAGCTTAGAAATCTTCAAATGAGGTACCTACTAATATAGTACGGTGACTTTCAAGACATTCCAATTTTAAAGAGTAATTGCTTACGTTTTCAAGTGAAGTGTTTTCAACCTTTTTTGAATAAAGTAGGATTTAATTTTCAGACATGTGTCAAAATAAAATGTAATTGAAATCAAAAGCACTAAGTAGTATTAATATCAACTTCGAAGCAAATCACCGCAAAATAACTTTCTACCCCTTTTTAACACCATTAGGGGATGAATTTCAATAAAATACAAAACAGGTCTTCCGTCAATTCTGTTAAAAAAGGTTTATGCAAAATTTGAAGTAGATTGGACCAAGGAGTCACGTTGTCCCCCTTTTTCACACCCTTAGAGGTAGAATTTCCGAAAATCCTTTCTTATCGGATGCCTACGTCATACAAAGAATACACCCTCCAAGTTTCAGGTCTCTACGATCAGTGGTTTAGGCTGTGCGTTGATCCGTCAGTCAGTCATTCAGGACAAAGCATTTTATATGTATAGATACCTATGTTTCACAATTCATGATTTTGATAATTTACGGAGGAGAGTTCTGTGTATAAATTACTGGTTTGATTTAAAAAAAAGGGGTGGTAAAACAAACTTTGAGTCCTCTTAGAATATTTTTTTATGTTCATTCTCCAGGTTGTAAATTTTTTTAAGGCTAATATTTACCAGATATTTTAAGTTTAGTTTGGGGCGCAAAATAAATATTTTCTATTTCTATATATTTTTTACTTTATTACTTCCTGGCATAAAAAAGTATATATACACACAAATATTATAAAGTAACTCCATCTATCTGTCTGTTACGTTTTCATGTGGCTAGAACGATTTCAATGAAATTTTGTACAAAGATTATGACTTGGTTTGAGACTAAAGATACTTTTTAGTGGTAAACCACGCTAAGCCGCAAGCATAAGCTTGTTTTAACATATGAATACTAGTTTGTCAATAATGTTGTACGCTTGCTCGAATAGTTCCGTAGGTGTCAAACCAGTGCGGCTGTTACTTCCGGTTGTGTTGTAAGACCTTGTCGGGTTCGGGGGATTCTACCGGAAATGGGGTGTGTCGACGGAAATGGTGAAAATTGTCGGAAACGTCACCCGTTTATTAGTGTTACTTTTATCTTTTAACAGTACGCTGTGAATTTTTATGGCAGCACATTTGTTAAAGTTATGTTTTCTAATGTATTTACGTTTGGATTTTGTATACTTGTAGTATATACATGATTATTCTGTTCGGTTTTGAAAAAGAATGGTAAGTTGGTACATGTATAAAATAATAAATATATATTTACAGAAACAATAAAAGTATATTTTACTGACCCTGTATTAACAAAAATAATAATAATAACCAATAATGTTATTGGTTATTCTTACTGAAATATAAATAAATAAATATTGCTGGACATTTCACACAGTGCTATCTAGCCCCAAACTAAGCAGAGCTTGTACTATGGGAACCAGATAACTGATAGAATACTTAAATACTTTTTTTTTGTAAACACATACTTATAATATACAGAAAAACCGCGATCATACTGTAAATGTGTGGCCGTTGGTCGCCCCAACTAATGTCAAATACGTATAAGAAATAGGTTGTATGTATTAGACACAAGAAATGTATCTACTAAGTATCTTGTAGTAGTAAAAGTTTTTGGCATGATCCTAACTTTGTGATTATGATGGAAGTTGCCGGGGATTTCTCTGTATTTTTTATTAACTTGTAATCTTCGACTTTTGGCATTTTTGTACCTACTTACATTTACTTATCTATCTACTTCTTAGAGCAAGAAGTCAAGATCTGTCATTACTTAAATAAATAAATATTGCTGGACATTTCACACAGCGTTATCTAGCCCCCAAATAAGCAGAGCTTGTACTATGGGAACCAGATAACTGATAGAATACTTTAATACTTTTTTTTGTAAATATGTACATACTTATAATATATAGAAAAACACCCAGACACGCAACAAATATCTGTAGATCATGCAAACATTTGTTTCGTGGTGGGAATCGAACCCGCTACCTCTTGCGTCTCAGCTGGCTATCCGCCCACTGCGCCACGGAGGTCGTCCGTGTAGTAATTGACTGACTCCGTGGCGCAGTGGGCGTATAGCCGGCTGAGACACAGGAGGTAGCGGGTTCGATTCCCGCTGCGGAACAAATGTTTGCATGATCTACAGATATTTGTTGGGTGTCTGGGTGTTTTTCTATATATTATAAGTATGTACATATTTACAAAAAAAAGTATTAAAGTATTCTATCAGTTATCTGGTTCCCATAGTACAAGCTCTGCTTATTTGGGGGCTAGATAACGCTGTGTGAAATGTCCAGCAATATTTATTTATTTAAGTAATGACAGATCTTGACTTCTTGCTCTAAGAAGTAGATAGATAAGTAAATGTAAGTAGGTACAAAAATGCCAAAAGTCGAAGATTACAAGTTAATAAAAAATACAGAGAAATCCCCGGCCACTTCCATCATAATCACAAAGTTAGGATCATGCCAAAAACTTTTACTACTACAAGATACTTAGTAGATACATTTCTTGTGTCTAATACATACAACCTATTTCTTATACGTATTTGACATTAGTTGGGGCGACCAACGGCCACACATTTACAGTATGATCGCGGTTTTTCTGTATATTATAAGTATGTATTTACAAAAAAAAAAGTATATAAGTATTCTATCAGTTATCTGGTTCCCATAGTACAAGTTCTGCTTAGTTTGGGGCTAGATAGCGCTGTGTGACATGTCCAGCAATATGTATTTATTTATTTATATATTTTATTAATTATGTAGTAATAGCGAAAGTTTGAAAAAACTGTTAATACAGTATTCTTCCAAAAATACAAAGAAACAGTTAAATTTTCTAAAAGTTTTGCATATGATCTATAAAATGCTCAAAAACTACTAGGCAGAAGAGCCTCCAAAATCTATGAAATACCGTCCTGCTCTCATAATTGATCTTAACAATGAATATTAATCGGTTCTTAAAAGCTAATTTTCAATTATAAACTTAAATCTGAATTTAATTTCGTAGTTCATTGTTAACCTGCCATTAACAAACACTTAACCTCATTCAACTAAAGTTAAAAGTTCCGACATTTCAACTCCAAGCCGCGGCAAAAACGGGATTCCGTAGCGAAGAACATCGAACTGAAACGGTAGAGGCGCCCTGGAGTACTCTGGCAACCACAACACTGTCAGACTTTAGGACACATTTGGAAAATCACACAGTATCGTTTAATTTGTGTAGGTACAAGATTCAATTAGTAGATTCAAGCAAACAAACAGAACAGAATATCTCATAATGCCAATGAAGTATTCTAAGTGATTGTCTGTAAATAAATATATGAGATTCAAACCATTGGAAACATATAATGCTTTTCCTTGCAAAAACATGGGTTTTTGAGATAGTATCAAATTAGTGGTGACTTCCCATTTGTAATGCTTTCATAAGATTATTGTATCGACAAACTATATTCTACATATTTTTGTATGTTTCTAACGTTTATATGTCATTGGCAACAGGGACTGGTGGTCTGTGGGTTCCGTCTATTTGTGCGCTGACAAGGGTGCGATGGATATCGGCGACGTGTGCCGACGGTTCAGAAATTAGTTCGCGACGGATTTCACGAGCTTTTAGAAATTGGAATGGAAACGTAGTTTATTTTTGAACAGAAAATGTTTCTGCCACGAAGTTTATGTAAGTTGAAGGCAATAGGTATTATTGAGCAGTACATTTATTTTCTTACAAAATAAAATATGTCAAAACTTTTTAAATGAAAGTCGTTATTTATTTTTCTTTAATCTGTTTTTCAAAGCTTGCGTAACGTAACGTTTCATTACTTGTCTAAATACTATATTTAAAATAATGATTAAAATAAATCACGAAAGTTTTCTAAGTAAAAAGTTTATAATCTAATTTTGACAACACACAGCTAGATAATAAGGCTCTTTTAGATTAGCCCATAATTAGCTAAGCTGCTGTTATACACTGAATCATACTTGATAGCGAGTGACAAGAGTCGAACTTAGTTTTGAAGCTAAATTCCGTTTATTTATCTCAACCTCACGGAAATAAACAATAATTTCGCATCAAAAGTAACGCAATTGAATAATTGGCACTTTACCATCCAATTGTGCGGGCAATATCCATATTCCCGTGTATTTTGAGTTTCTCGTGAGTAACTCAGTACTGTAGCTACGCGCGGTTTCCTCAAGCACATCATTTATCGGCATCTAAATGGGCCAGCGCCGCTATTACACCATTATCACCAGATAATAAATCTTTTTTATTCCCGCTTATAAACATTAACAATATCGGGAATTCATAGCAACATTCTTGTAAAAGTAAACTTTATGGTTATGGCGCTTTGTTCAGTGATGATAATACAATATAAGTTAGGATGGAATATGTTATGCCTGGAATCTGTGCATACGGATTTTGCCAGAAGTCATTCAATTATATGGTCAGTGAGATCACAATGCTCGAAGAACTAACAGCAAATTATTTTGCGCAAATAATGGCCTATTTCCACGTCTTAATTGATGATAATTGTATATATAAATAATAAATTTATATTTTCAACCTTTGAGGTTATATACATAACATACATAATACCAAAATAAAACATATTAACAAACAAAATTTAGATTTCTGCATTCGTCCACCAGCTTCCTATCACTCCATTATAACCTACGAGACTAGGTCAGAGGTTATTAAGAGGAAATCTGGGCTGCGTTTCGCCCATACAAACGTAGTCCCCTGTTTCCTCTCTGGATAGTGATACTAGAGCAAATATTTTTTTACCATACAATCTACAAGTACCACGGTCATGTCCCTACGTTTAGTTTTTCTCAATAAATTAGTTATTATAAGAACTAGGAACCTTCTAAAGTCACAGAAATTGCTAATTTTTACTGCCCCTTTTCAGACATCCAGCAAACAAATTTGACGAATATAAATAAAAAAATCGAAACATACAAACATAGCCAAAGCCCTTTTTATTACATATTTGAAAAAAAAATCGGTCCAGTTTTGGAGGAGGAAACAGGGGACTACGAAACAGTGATTTCGTCTATTTTAAATAGGTATATTCAGTCCGACCTGCAGTTATCTCTATCGCACCCACATAGGGCATATAGGGCACAGCGCGACAGCAATAGATTTGTTAAATACCTATTTTCCAAATACCTTGACCCCGGATTTCCTCTTAACGGTTAAAAAACGGTTTGCTAGTGTCTTGAGCGTGTAAATATTACCTGGTTCCAAATCTCAGGAAAGTAGCACTTTGCCAACTATAAATAGTGTTTGTGCTAAATATGTCGCGTGAGATAAACGTATTCTCATGGGGCGAGCCGCAACGCGAGGCGAGTAGCTCGCACAGACAATGCCAACTAATGCATTGTACTTGCGCGACATTGTGTCGTGTTCCCGTTACAGACTCCATCTCCGACAACTTGTACTATTGTCTAACTTCTTGACATTTCTAACTTCTAATATAACTTTTGAAACTATGGTTATAATAAAATAAATAAATAAATATTGCTGGACATTTCACACAGGGCTATCTACCCACAAAGTAAGCAAAGCTTGTACTATGGGAACCAGATAACTGATAGAATACTTATATACTTTTGTTATTTATTTATGCCAAGTCATGGTGGCCCAGTAGGATGTAGATCGACTTCCGATTCGAAGCTTATGTATTCGAATTCCGGAATTGATTGATTGAAAATTTTTTATTGCACAAAAATACATAGATCTGTACATAGGCGAACTTAATGCTAACAAGCATTCTCTTCCAGTTAACCTTTGCGTAGTGTGGAAAACCATTAGAGTTTTCTACTCGAAAAATGTGTGTGCGCATTTACACGTGCTCGAAACGTTAAAGAAAAAAATCGTGAGGAGGCCGGTTTTATTTTTTATATCGTTTGGAGATGGAACAGGCATTTGGCCCACCTGATGTTAAGTGGTAACCCTCGCCTATAACAAAGTATTGCCTCGTAGGCCACCTTGCGTCCCCTACGATGCGTCCATCAACTTGAGGCATATAGGGGTAAAGCCTCATGTGCCTTAAATTTCGTTAACCATGCCCTTCCAACCAAAACACAGCAATGCTGCTTGGCGAAAGAAATACGTATGGTGATAGTACGTTCCCGGGCGAGCCCTTTCACAAGGAACTCTACTACTCTTAAGTATGCGGCATGTTCCGTGGCGTAGTGGGTGTATAGCCGGCTGAGACGCAGGAGGTAGCGGGTTCGATTCCCGCCGCGGAACAAATGTTTGCACGATCTACAGATATTTGTTCCGTGTCTGGGTGTTTTTCTATATATTATAAGTATTTACAAAAAAAAAGTATTTAAGTATTCTATCAGTTATCTGGTTCCCATAGTGCAAGCTCTGCTTAGTTTGGGGCTAGATAGCGCTGTGTGAAATGTCCAGCAATATTTATTTATTTATTATGCCCTAAGACCCAAAAATTCGAAGGCATGTCCCATCGGGTTAACATTCTAATAAGCGGCGATGGGCTTGCAACCTCTCACGTGAATGCTTAACTTGCAAAAAGTTGGCATGTATCAAACGTATATAGGGGATTTCCGGACAAAAAGTTTATATTTTTCTTCTTTGTTATAGATATTATTTATTATATAATTCTGATTGTACACTCGCCTTTATAAACTGCCGACTGTAATCATATGAAAACTAGTGTTTCGCCCCGAACTGAGATCTCGCGAGACTCTCAAAAAAACTAAAAATCTTTAACTAATAAAATAGTGCCTCAAAATGAACAAACAACTTGACCTATAGTTTCATTCAAACTACAAGGAGTTCATGTAAATTGGTTAACATTTTAGGAGTAGAAATTGCAGTTATCTTGGATACTCTACGTTTTAGCGCGAGTAGCGTTCCCTTGGTCCTAGATTTCGTAAAATTTTAGAAATTTTAATCCGTCCGTATATAACGCTACACCAAACTTCTTCCTTTCCCCCCTCCACTCCCTTTTATGGAATTTTTTTCGCAACATCTTGTGTAAAATTAAGTATATAGTGTGCCTCTCAAATTTAATTAAAATCCGTCGATGAATAACGCTACAGCAAACTTCTCCCCTTTTTCTCTCCAATAAAAAAACGCAATGGACTACAAAAAAATAAGTAGATCAAGAAACTTGTGGGCCAATTTTCGTCAAAATGGGTTGATAATGCGTCCTGTAGGCGAGAACAGACAGACAGACGGACAGAAGCATTTTTTGTCCAATCTCGAAACTGAAACGCTTCTCTCGTTCGGTCAATTAAGACCAAAAGTTTAAAATCTTATGTATTTGTAAAACGGAAAACAATACATCTTAAGTTTTCCAGTTCAACTTTGTGATGACGAAACAGAGCTAAGTAAGATGGTCTTGAAAAGCTAAAAGCTACCCTTTTCTCATATTTATCCATATTATCAGCGTTCCAAGTATCTTTACTGCGCACAATAACTTACAAACTTTAATCAAAAAGCTCCAGAAACTTCGAGTCGAGAATTTATCAACAAAAGCTCGTTTATGCGATTGAACCTTAATCCTTTTGTAAAAAGTTTAACTTGGAGTTGTTACTTTGCCAGTTGCTGAACAGAAAGTTAGCAAACTTTTTCAATGGGTAGGTGTTTAGTATTGTGGTCAATGGATGGCTTCTAACTTTTGATTCATAATGCTGGGTAGTGGGTACCCATTCTCTGCAGTGTTAGCAATTTATTGCTTAAATAAACAGTTCGTTGCAAAATGCGGCTATTTTAGAGTTTTGAGGATAATGTACTTCTTACATATCTTTCGAGTTTGAGTTATATTTTTTAAAATACGGTTAAATATTTTTAAAATAGTCTTAAATATTAACATAAATACGTTATATCGGTGTTACGACCGACAATGTTTCGGTTCAATTCGTGAACCTTCATCAGGATGAGTGCGATCCGCTCCGAAACGGGTCTCGCCTCGCACTATGCACGTGATAAATCCCGTATTTATAATCATTGGAATAAATCACGAAAGTTTTTAAAGTTAAACTTTTATTACATCGTCTCTAACTTTTTCGTCTGTGTGTTGCATGTCGCGTGACGGTCGGCCGCGGAGTAGGGATAAAGCGAAAGGCGCTCGTCAGAGCAGCCGAGGCCAATATGGCGGCGCCTATAGTTCGCATCAGCTGACCGTGTAGTGTATAGACTATTACTCATTTGTGCCAACGAGGAAAAATGTCTATAATGTGAAACAAAGTTTCACTTTTACCGTGGTTTCATAAAACTACACAATCCTTTTTTAAGTAAAGAGTCTTAAATATTTTAAGGATATTTACCATGATTTGTAAGTTTCTTTCCTGGTATGGTCGCGGAGGAACAGGCGCTAAAATTGACGTTTCAAACTGATCCTTGCGATATTAGTGCAAAAATAAAAATTTAATTTTGAAAGTTAGTCTTGATATTTTGGCATAGTTGCATACGTCATGGCCACGGGATGAACTGAAATACTTGAAGTGGCTAAACTATTCTAAAGATACCCATTTACGTTTGCAGTGAAAAGTTGATAACTCCTTGTCTAATGAGTGTTTGTCTTTGTTTCAGGTAACGGCAATAATCCTGCTCAACACGTGGTGTCCAACGTATCACATGAAGTACAGCGTTAATACATACGTTTTTCTTAATATTTACTGAATAACAGTAAGTTGGTTTACTTAGTGAACCTTATGGAAAACCATTGTTTTATCATGGCATATATAACATATTATTTGTACTAAAAACGGGATATTTACCATAATTTGTGAGTTATTGAGTGTCCCGATATTTCGACGCAGTTGCATGCGCCATGATCACGGGTAAACTGAAGTCTTTGCGAGTGGATAGTTATTGGCAGATATAAAGATCTACCCTCTTTCTTAGTCTCTTGCTAGGAATGAATTCTCTAATACTATCACTACTACCGGTTTCATTCTCGATCATAACTCGATTCCGACACAACACTTACGGTATCAGAACGTGAATTGACGTTACACTTCTTCAGTTCTTACACATTCTCACCACAGGATTCCAGGCTCCAGATAGTTGAAAACCATCTTCACAATTGAAATTCTTGTGTTTGGTAATCTCAATTGCCTCTTTTCAATTGCGTCGAAATATCGGGACACTCAAGAACTCACAAATCATGGTAAATATCCCGTTTTTAGTACAAATAGTGTTTATAACCATGATAGTTTCAAAAGTTATATATAACATATTATACATAAAATAAATAGTTGAACAATTATTATTTTGTTTTACTTTATTTGAGCATGTATTTCCTGCGGATTAAGGTTAAGACGAGAATACCACTACCAAAATACCAAATTCGAACATTTAAAATCTGTTCAATTCAAACATAAAATAGTAACAAACTTAATTTGGAAGTAATTTTAGATTTTTAAACGGCAACATTTTTGTGGCTGTCATTGTTGTTAATGTCAGTTTCAATCCTTCTTCTATACAAAATAACTGTTCGTGATAGACACATTTTTACTTTATAAAATTCTCTTAGATTGGTTTCAATAAACCTGAGTTTAAAATATCACTGAGCCTTTTATTAAGCAAAATCATTTTTACTCAATAAAATCATAAGGATCACTTTGAGACGTCAATTTTACTGCCTGTTCCTTTGCAACCAAGCCAGGGTACCAGCGGTTATAACCGTAATATCCATATAGTCCATTCGATACAATGGTAGAGATATCAAGGTTTATTATCTGGTCAAGGTGTATTACCTAGATAACGGACGCTGGGTACCGCTCGCTGTACATATATATTAAAATATTTCATTGCACACCAAATGCAGCAAAGAGCAACGTAAATCTATGCGATAAAAGTGGCGTTCTTATCGCTATATATCGATCTCTACCAGACCGTTACCCAGATAATAAGAATACAAACATTAAAAAAATTATTCTGTGTAATAATAATATGAATATGATCTGTATTATTAATTTTTATATATTTATTATCTAACCCCGGGAACTTCGTAGTGTCTGAATCAATAAATTTTGTGTGACTACGCTGAGATAGGGGAAGGTGGTAGAAGGGTAAAAATGTATGGTTGTATGTATTTTATATTGCCAAATCATTATAAAAAAATAGTTCTAAAAATATAACAAATATAACAAAAATTTCATAAGAATCGGTCAAGCCGTTTCGGAGGAGTTTTGTTACAAACACTGTGCCACGAGAATTTTATATATTAGATTTTATGCTTTTGATTATATAATTATAAATATTGTGTTAGCGTTTAAGAATTTTGTATGTATTCTAAATCAGAAATAAATAAATTAATAATAATAATTTGATACAGTATTAAATATACAATAGCTAAACTAATCATGCAAAAGGAAAAAAGCGGCACACCGAGTGCCGATAGAAGTGAAAACTTGAACAATTACGAGATACTTCTACACAGAGGTGTCGGTAACAGTAACGGTAACAGTGTCGCGAGTTCAGTGGTTTTTTCCCATCTCAAAAAATTCCCAACGTGCCTAAAGAAGTTGTCACTTCATATACAGAGGTGTCGGTAACGGTAACAGTGTCGCGAGTTCAATGGTTCTTTCCCATCTCAAAAAATGCCCAAGCGCCTAAAGAAGTTTTCACTTCAAAAATTAGGTAAGTGCCATTAAGATAATTTACGAATTTAAAAGGAATTTAAACTCTCAATCTCGTAATAATACAAAATTGTTTAATATGAGTCCTGACCGAATTGATAAATGAATATTTAGTTTGTTTCCTTCAAAAAATTCAAAGCTGTTGTTTACTCTAATAATTATTATTTTACATCCTAAAAATAAAATGAAGCCATCGTAAGACACGATCCTGATTAATATCTCAAGGAAATTAGCAATAACGAGGCTTCTTGTAACAGAATACGTTATATTTCAACTCCTGTTTACTCGCAGACAATAACTTTACATCGTTCGTATATCCTGTATGCTAATGTATTTAGACAGGCTTTCATGAATGTTAACATGACGTTATGTGGTACAAGATTACACACAAGATTTACAAACAAGTACCTATTGTTACTTCATTTTAGGATCATTATTATAAATACCGGCAATGTTCGGTTCATTTGGTGAACCTTGCACTACGCGCCGCAGCCATCTGCGCGCGAGTGCGGCTCGGTGAATATTCTTATTAAATTTTGTTTCGCATTAGCTGTCTTGAAAACATAGCAAATATTAAGTTGGTAGATTTTTTTCTGATGGCCCAGTATTTTGTCAATAATTTCGCCTGAATTTAAATATCTAAATTTCTTAATAAATTTCAAGCCTGGATTGCGCAAGCCTTACGACATTAAGGTTTAGCCAACGCGACTGCAGTACCTCGAGTCCTGCAGGAGTTTATAGGCGACGGTGACCACTAAATACCAATAGCAATTGGCTTACGGAATAAGGCTTCGGAATGATAGACAAAAAGCCTACACCAGAAGGAAGTAAGGTTATACATGATGATGATAAGTCAAACACTTTATTTAAATGCATCAAATAAGATGTAACCTTTCCAGCCTTGTGTGTGGGGGTAAGGCGGGCACGTATTTACCGCTCGGTTCATTATTCAGGGGCGCTGAATGCTTGATCCCGCGCAGGTGACCGTCTGATCTCACTCTACACTTTGTGTATACTAAACATGCTAATATTTAATTTAGCAGCTGATTTTTAAGTTGATGTTTTTTTCAAAAAAAAACCTCTATTTTAGAAAAGGTAGAAAACAATGAACCTCTTTTGGGTATAAACATGATTCAAAACTTTCTGTATATACGAAGTTTTTCTGCTGTCTTGCTAAGGGTTATTATGTATTTAAACACGAAAATACATTGGTAACATATTGTGTTGCTTTAACTTTTATTGCTTACCATCAGGTGAGGTATTAATACAAGCATCAAGATTTTATTATTAACCGCCTTCAAAAAAGAAGTAGGTTCTCAATTCGGTCGTTTTTTAGGGTTCCGTACCTCAAAAGGTAAAAAAGGGACCCTCACTCTCTTGTCCGTGTGTCTGTCCGTGTGTCTGTCCGTGTGTCACCACCGATTTTCTCAGGATCGGGTGACCAAATACTGAGGTCTATAGTCCCTATTAGGTGTATAAAAATTAAAGTCCTGACTCAACACGATAAAAAGATATGGGCAAATTTAGATTTTCGTGAAAACTTGTAAGTACAATATTTACCTTAATTTTCAACTTATGTTATTTTTCGGAATGTTCCCTTTACTTGTGCTGTAAGACCTTGCTTTAACCAAAATTGACAATTCTAGGTCAACCGGAAGTACTCTATAGGTTTTGGGTTGAAAACCTATATGGTAGTTCCCGTTGATCTAGAATCACGAAATTTGGCAAAAAGCAAGGAGCAAGCAGCACAAATAAAGGAACAATTCAAAAAATTAAAAAAAGTTGAAAATTAAAGGGTGTCCCTATACGTGACGACCTCCGTGGTGCAGTGGGCGAATAGCCGGCTGAGATGCAGGAGGTAGTGGGTTTAATGTTTGCATGATCTACAGATATTTGTTCAGGGTCTGGTTGTTTTTCTATATATGATAAGTATGTATTTACAAAAAAAATTATATAAGTATTCTATCAGATATCTGGTTCCCATAGTACAAGCTCTGCTTAGTTTGGGGCTAGATAGCGCCGTGTGAAAGGTCCAGCAATATTTATTTATTATTTATTTATTTATACATACATAGTTGACGCCAATTAAGATAGTCCTCTTGAGTTGATTGATTTCTTCATCGATTTGGAAAATTATTACTTTCTTTGAACTCTTTTAAATTTCATCAAAATGCTTCAGCAGTTTGGTTTTTAAATCGAAAGACCTAGGTTTGCTTTTTTTGAATGAATTCGTTGCATGTGGAAAACATTTTATTCAACCACCCACATAAATAGGCAAAAAGAAAAATAAATAAAACATGACAAATATGCAAATAGGTCACGCACGGATATAGTATTAAAAGTAATTAATAGCATATTTTTTTAGTTAAATTGTAAAAATTGCATCTTAATATCTTTAAAAGGATATAAATGCAAAGAATATTTAACGTTCGCGCCTGTGTTTCCGCAAACTGTATATATTCACAAAATGTAATATTCAACACTTGTCGGATTTCAATTAGCGCTGGCTTAAAATGTAGGATATCACTCCGGGCTAAGGCTATATATTAAACAAGCTCCAGCCCCCGGCTTCATACATGACAGAGAGACAGAGTTACTTTTGAAAATATGATAAAAGTATGGATCTCTCTGTTGGTGAGGGTATAATGTCAGCCTGCTCAGGCCCACTCCGAGTCTAAAGCTAGACCTTTCATCTTAATTATGTTTTGCATTTTCGCCGGAAAACCTTTTCATCTTTGTTTCATTTTTAAATATCAAAGCCTTTCAAAGATATAATATATATGTATTATTTTAATCATTTATTTTTCACAGTAGTATAAGTACATGCTATTCACATGATGGTATGTGAACACAGAAAGATCACTATCTCCCACCTTAGGTATAAACCTGTGTTGTGGGCAGGTAGTCTCTTTCGTCCGTTTTTATACACTGTAGGTACTCAAGGGTACCTATTAAACAAAGTATAATTATTTATTTATAAAGGGCATGCATTAATTAATAAATTTTGAATATTGAGGGCAGCATTCGATTGTATAATTTTTGTGTTATGTTCGTGAGTGTATGCGAGGGTGTGTAAGTGCGTGTGTGTGTGTGTCATGTGTGAATGTGTGGTGTGTTTGCGTGGTTGCATATGTGATTGAAAAATTATCATCATATCAGCCATAAGACGTCTACTCTTGAACACCAGCAACCCTTATGAGGTCGTGTAATGTAACAGAAATTGAGGGTTTTATTTCCAAGTGGTATTTCTACGGACGTGGTTTATTACTGACAAGCAAGACAAATCAACAATGGTAAAGATTGGTAACCTGCTCATGAGTTCAAAGATTACATTATTATAGATATATAGATTTAGGTTAGGTTTAGTTTAGCTATGTCAGTCTGTCTGTCAATGGTTCTGTCTTTGTTACAGCCGTTTTACTCATAGACTTTTAGTGATTTAGGAACGCCTAGTAGGTTATGAAATAAAAACTAACAAAACTATTTTTTTTAGGTTACCTCTCCTATATGGAAGTTGGGGATGATGCAGTAGTCGACCAACGTATGTCTGTAACCTGTAACTAGATTAGTAAACAGTTTGTATAATATTTTTCTTCTTGCCCTTTTCCCACAATACGTGGGGTCGACACACTCGGCACAACATGTATTTTTCTTCCACACCTCTCTATCAGCCGTCATCTCCCTTGTCACTTCTTTCTTACCCATATCATTCTTCACACACAACAGTAAATTATCAAAAATAACTTTTTTTATATCAATCTTATAACATTCAGGTGGGATACCTATTAGCGATGCTTTCTGTACCTACATACTAACAGAAAGGTATGTACAATACCTATGTTGCACAGCCAAACTCACTGTATGTATACATCTTATGATACATCTAAAATAATAAGTATACATCAGTAAATCAGCAGGTGTTTTGTAAAGGGAAATATTTCACCGTAAAATTAGATCCTTTTTTCCTCCAGTTCAGATGTATTTTGTAAGTTATGGTGCAGATAAGGGACCCCTGGGTTTTAAGGAAGTGTGGCTGCGGTTACAATGATAAGACGTAATGTATTCCGGATAGCCTCCGTTGAAAAAATAGGAGGAGTTTTCTTAGATGAACAAATCTTTAAATACTTAATACTTAATAAGTTTGTTGCATCTTAGTTTACTGTGTTTTTTTCCATTGACAAGCAATTTAAAATCCTAAAATACGGGATTTACTACGTACAATTTTATCAATGTTACGATTGACAACCATTGTTTAACGGTACGTGCAAGCAAGCAAGCGTACTCCATCCTCGTTCTCTTCATCACTTACCATCAATTGAGGTAGTGGTCAAGCGCTTGATTACCATCAAAAAAAAGTGATACCCGTATTTATAATAATAATTGAAATAAATCACGAAAGTTTTCTTTAAAATCAGATAGAAAGGGACAAAAGATGGTGTACCTTTTCTAAGGAGTACGGAGTGCAAGTTTTCTGTCTCCTTAGACATATAGATACTTTCCAATGGACTCAAACCACCCGAGCTCTTTGACCTATAATGCCTCGATATTTCTCAATTTACTCAAATCGAAACTATCGTTAACGGCTTTAAGTGATCCTATGTTTTGCATATTTCCAACTTAACTACCATCTGAAGCCCTGAGCCCAACTTAATGCTCAGCTTCGACTTAATATTACTTGGAAACTTTTCTCGTTACTTACCCGATGAATTTTAATGCAAAGTTTCAATGAATTTATGCTAATATAGGGGTCGATTAATTTTGCGTTGAATCTTGATATTAAGATCAAAATGAAAGAAGAAAGAAAAAACATTTATTTGTTACGGAACAAAACATACAAAGCACACTAGGTACATACAAGAAAACATAGTCATATACACAAAAAAAACAGCAATACCCAACATATGTGTCTCTAAACGACCGACGGCACAAAAAGGCGTCCAATTCAGCATTTGTTGTGCATTTGGCACAACGCTGATCTTCCGTTGGAACCATTTAAAAAATAAGAAGAAATCACGGATGACTGTCTGCACTGTACTACAATTATAAAAATATGAATATATAGATAAATAAAAGTTACCACACTAAGAAAAAAAAATAAGTGAAAAATAAAAACTATATTATGTAATAACAAAAAACTACCCGGCAACCAAAAAGGCTGCCCGAAGAGAGGAAGGTAAGAATGATAGAACTATAAGATTGAAATTTCGTTTCTGAGGAGTTTGTGAGACTTTTGGAAATTAAAATGGCAATACTATAGCAGTAACAGCGCGCTTTAAAATTATATTGGACTTAATTTACTGATAATATATACTTAGAATAAGCTAAGATAAGTTATTTTGCGTTGGTAATTTAATTTTCTATATTTCCTGCGTGTGTTTGTTTTGTTCGAACTAACTATTTAGGATTTTGAGAAACTATCGTAATACGTGTCCTGATAAGAGCATGTGCGAACTGTTTTCTGTACCGTCCAGAACTCTTATATATGTTCTTCTTCTTATATATGTAGGTGATGGTGTGAATTTGCGCTTAGCATCATTAGGTCCATTCCCAGAATCCATAACAGAGGTTGCTTTCCTCTTGAGATACGACAACGCCTTCAATTCTTGCTGAAGCTTGGCACGCGTCGCAATTTCGGTCGTAAAAGCAAGGTGGTTTGCACGTGGTTCTATTTGAGCAAGGTGCGCAACCACACTAGAAACAGCAATTTGTTCAACATCCATGTTCTTCCAGCGCGACAGCAGCACATTAATCTGAGAAGCGGCATAGGAGGCGAGACACTCGTTGTCTTTTGGCTTACTATTCCACAGATGCAACAGGGTAGCGGCGGCAGTCTCAGGTGTGTCGTAACGCGCAGTAAAGGCCTCTTGAAAATCTTTCCATTCCATGCCAGGATAGGATATTTGTGACAGCCAAATCGAAGCCTGGCCCTTTAAAGACTTACTCAGTGCAATCATCAGCGGTGCTCCATTAAGCTGGTTATCAGCTATACACATAGTTACAGTGGATAACCAAGCACGCGCGTCAATATTCACTTTGTCAGGATCGAATTCCGGTAGGTGCACAACATGGCTTGACGACGGTCCTTTCATAGCGTGGATAAGGGCGAGAAAATTTTGATTTTGTTGCTCCAGCAACAATCGCCACTTTTCTTCCATGTCGTCACTTCTTCCACATGGTCGGCTACATCCCACTTCTGATGACAGCGGGTCGTCGGAAGAGGCGTTAGCGAAGCTCGATTGCTCGTCCATTACGAGGAGTTTCTTCGAAATAATATCGCAGGCGTGTAGACCAATGTGGATTTATTCCGTTGTATAACAAATCACATGGAGATATAACCAGATGAGCGTGATGTCTTCGGATCTCTTTACTCGTCGGCGATCGGTAACCGAATCCTCCCCAAAATGGCCGCCACTCTGTTTATTTTTTAACGGCTGTCAAACCAAAAACATCCGGCCAGAAACCAGCCAGTGTTGCCATTCTAATAAAAGTATCGACAATCACGCCATCTTCACAATCGAGTAGGAATTAAAATTAAAAAGAAACAAAATCAAACTGTCACTTTGACGACTAGGTTTAAAAACAGTGTTCTTAACGTAATGATGGATGTTCTCCGACATATATAAGTATTCTATCAGTTATCTGGTTCACATAGTACAAGCTCTGCTTAGTTTGGGGCTAGATAGCGCTGTATGAAATGTCCAGCAGTATTTATTTATTAAAGTAATGACAGATCTTGACTTTTTGCTCTAAGAAGTAGATAAATGAGTAGATGTAAGTAGGTACAAAAACGCCAAAAGTCGAAGATTACAAGTTAATAAAAAAAATACAGGGAAATCCCCGGCAACTTCCATCATAATCACAAAGTTAGGATCATGCCAAAAACTTTTACTACTACAAGATACTTAGTAGATACATTTCTTGTGTCTAATACATACAACCTATTCCTTATACGTATTTGACATTAGTTGGGGCGACCAACGGCCACACATTTACAGTGTGATCGCGGACAAAGGACCACCGCCGCCGACCGCAATGTGATAAATGCCTTGTAAGCACCGCCATTGTCCAGAGCCGAAGTTAACTGACTGTGCAAAGGGTGGGTAAGGCTAGCACAATGATAAGGCGAGTAACATGTACTAGGTGTTAGGTATTCTGAGGCGTGGGACAGTTGATTATTAAATATTTCTTCAATGACATGAGCGAGCGGAATTATGGAGCATACGATCGTAGACTGATTTATGATTATAGGAACACAGTGTTTATTGACACGGTTATTTTTAACAAGTATGTTAGTATTTTTCATACTTTCGTGATCACTGTACATAATTATTGATTAAAACGGGTATTAATCGCGTATGTACCTTTTTTATACGTTATCCTGACGTTTCAGCTGTGTTACAACAGTCACGGGTTGACTGGAGTACTTGGAACTACCGTCGAGAAGTGTGGGTAGCTGCAGCAACTACCCTCACTTGGTTTTCAGAATTAAAAATGTCCTCGTTCATATTGCGACACACTACACTAACCGTATCTACGCACTTAGATGGCCGATCACGACGCGCACACCTAGCAACCACCGGGTTCCAGGACGCTGAGAGTCTATAGCCATCTTCCCGATTGAAATTTTGAAATTTATTGATTTTAATCGCTTCACGAACCATTCTCTTGTAATAATGGCGTTCACTAGAACGTCGGGATAACAAATAAACAAGGTACATACCCGGTAAATACCCGTTTTAATCAATAATTAAGAAGTATATTTTATGCAATAATTTTCGTATTATTTTACTACTCGTCGTATATTTATATGAAAACTATATATTGGGAAAATCAAACTTTTTGGTAATGAGGCTTCATTTACGTTTTTATTTAAATCTTTTAACTTGGGCATGCCTACCAATTCGTGCTGCTTTCTCATACGTGAATATAATACAACTCTCAATACAAATCTGTGTGTAATAAATTTTACATAAATTTATTTCACTAAAATCATTTTGAAACGTAAATTGCATTGCCTTTAGTTGAATATACACTTTCGGCTATTGGACGTGGAATGTGTTTGATGGTTCTGTGAAAGCCTCCCACGGGAACTGAGATCTCTTTGTCTTTGTGAAAACTGGCAAAACCTGTCGTGCTTAAAGTTTACCGTAAAATAAATTTTATCGCGCTGACTTTAAGTTTAAATTTCGCTCTTATGCTTGCTCATATTGACTGAGGCTGTTAAAGTCCACCTGATCTTCTATGTCCTCTTTCTTTTTAAATGAAACAAAGAAATAATTATTGAAATATAAAGTAAATATAATATAAATATAATATTATATAATATATAATAATTATAAAGAATTAATGAAAATACTGTACATTTTTTCAAAATTTAAAAACTCCAATCCACGAACTTACTGCACAAAACACCTTGCAAGATTGATTGAAAGAAATCGATTCTTTCGGCGGATCTTATATAAATTAAATGTGAGATTAGTTCAAACTCCTGCAATAGGGGGATAATATTATCAGGGAAATGGAACCCCAGACTTGTTTGCGTAACTAAAAAAAACCTTAACGACCTACTGCCAATTAGGTACACTTGATGGCAGTAGGTCCATGAGTTTTTTTTAAATATGATAAATAGGTAAAGTTTGTTGCTTGTACGAGTACGTTTGTTTGTAGGGGGTAATTTCAGAAACTACTAAACCGATTCTGAAAATGATTTACTGATAGAAAGATTCACTATACCTTGGTGCTTCGCAAGCCGGGGCGGGACATTAGTGTTTCTATAGAATGTTCAGTACATAGAAACTATTATTGATTCCGTGACGTTCTCCTCAGTATTTTAATCTCGGTTGAATTGCCCTCTCGACTTCTTTACCAGACGACTCTCTATCGTGATGATCTTGAGGCGACATAAGTCGATGCAACTCGACTTTAAAAGATGAAAGACAGGGATTTTTAATGAATGTCTAGTGTTTGTTGAACGAGCTAAGATATACTTTTATTTTAAACACAGGCACACAAACTGGTAGGCCTACTGATGTTAAGTGATCCGCCTGTAAGCGCCTCGTTAGCGACAAATCCGGCGGATGTGGTGTAGTGAATGGTAGCCTAACATTGAATAGGTCTTTCAAAATTTGGATCCACTCTCGATTCAAGCTTGATTCAAGATGAACCTAAATAACTCAAATAAGTATTATATAGATTCTAAAAACCATCTCAAAAACTTTCAAGTCGGACGGGACTTGAACCCGCAACCTTGCTTTTGACACGAGGATGCATTGCCAATTGTGCTACAGGCTCTTGTCACGTCAGGGTCGAAATTAGTGAGATGATACAGATTACGACTCAAAGCGCCGTTAGACTTTTCAGCAATAAGTGTCGGATAAAACTACAAAAACTAGTGGTTCGCCCCGAACTGATATCTCGCGAGTCTCCCATATTAACGAAAAAAATGTTATTTGTAATGTTTGACTATCAAAATAGTGCCACGAAAAAAAACCAACTAACTTGACCTATAGTTTCATTCAAATTACAGGCAACGGGAGTTCATGTTATTTGGTTGTTATTTTTTGGAGTGCAAATTGCATTTATTCTGGATTTCAGACTTTTGTCTATAACTGTGTCACTTAAGGTACACGCATACCAAATTACAGCACTGTGGGGTCACTGGTGTAATCTGTGAATTTTGTCAAAGTTCAGTTTTTATAATGGCTAATAACTCAAAAACCACAAAAACTTTACTAATAATAAAAACGGAGTCAAATGTAATAATAAAGACCTTTTATTTGACGTCGCACTTGACCTAATAGTCTCATTTTCATTTTTTTTTACCTCTCTTGAACCCCAATATCTCAAAAACCCCCCAACATTTTTAGCTCATTCAGTCACACCAAAATTGTACCATCACTACCTACCTATGTATCAAATTTCACGATGATCGGATTATAGTTTCGCAAGTTATCCTCGGACAAACAAACATACATACATACATACTTACATACGAGTACATACATACAACGCCGATTTGCCCAAGTTGATTTGGAGATCTCGCTTCACTCGATCAATAAAATACTATTAGGTCTTTCATCTCGCCATTATAACTAAGGTTATAAAATATTGCAAAACAAACCACATTAATTTTACAAATTGCGAACGAAGATAATCTCCAATTCAAAGGAATAAACCCATTAATTGTCGGTAACGGAAATGGCCCAATCGCAGATAAGGCGAACAGAAGGCTTAGCGGGGATGCAAAACATTGAAAATGGTAATTTGTCACGGCGAGATTAAGACCTGGACCATAGAATATACAACAGTCTTGACGTATTAGAACATTCGCTACAGGTTGCTTCGGGAAATAGACATGGGATTTTATCCAAGAGAAGGTAATTCTATAAATGGATTGATATGAAAACTTTTTTTTGTTTGAATACGGGTACACTGGTTCTTATATTAGTTTACTAGCTGTTGCCCGCGAATTCGTACGCGTTACACTCCTAAATGTGTGGGTAACCTAGAAATAAACCCCATTTTTATCCCATGGGAACTGATTTATGGAATAAAAGGTAGCCTATATGACAACCCAGATTATATTCTACGTATATACCAAATTTCATCGAAATTGGTTCAGCCGTTACGACGTGATTGAGTAACAAACAAATAAATAAACAAACATCCAAGCTTTCACATTTAAAATATTAGTGTTATCAGGATTACTGTAGGTACTCTTAGTTCGGGAGCGCGAAGATAAGTTTTTAAAAAATGTAATTTTAATTAATTAAATCTAAATTAAAACTAGGATTACGTTCGCACCGATTTGAGGTGTAAGTACAGAGAGCCAACACGGTGGTCGATGCAAAGACTGCTGTGTTGGCTAAAATGTAACAAAGCTTAAATTCTAAGAAGTGCATTTGTAAATGCAGCAAAACTATAATTCTAAATTAATCTAGGGCAGAGGGGTTAGGCGTAACTATAACTAGGTACTTGACTAATTTGTCGTGTAAATTTTAAGGTTGGATACTGCATATACCTAATTTATTTATTTGTATTAACTAGGTTCTATGAATTAAAATATATTATCTATATATTCTTACGAACAAGCCTCTAATTTATTTTTTAAAAAGAAACACAAATTAACCTTATTAGGATTTATTACTAACAATGATTTTAACTAAAACAATAACTTTCTAGTAAAACTTAACACTGCTTCTAATATGGAAAAACACCAACAGTAGCACTTAGACACGTCCATGAAACGTTTTTTTTTTCGAATGGACTAAACTCGCTGTTGGCCTCTGAGGCTGTTACAGCTTACCGAACTTTTGGCGAGCGCAGATGGCGCTTAGCCCAGTAAGTTGTTTGAAGAGGCAACTAGCGCAAGGGCACCACTTAGGTATGACCCTCGGCTTGGGCAGTTGCCAGGGTAGGGATAGAAGAGAAACGCCCGGGTACAGGTCTGTACCTCGTATAGGCGGCGACTGAAAGGACTCGTCGACCTCGCCCGCGAGGTCGGTGTATCTGTGAAGTGTTTGCTCTGTCTGATGTAGATGACTCAGAGATCGCTTCCGCGTTAGCGGAGGTGATTTCGTCATCCGGGTCTCCGAGAACGTGTCTCGGACGACGAAGGAAGTGAGCCCGAGGCTTTTTTTTTACGAATGGACTAAACTCGCTGTTGGCCTCTGAGGCCGTGACAACTTAACCGAACTTTTACGTTAGTGAAATTCTCTAAGAATATATAAAACAAAGTCGGGTTAGTTACACCATTTATATCAAGAACCGCAGGACCGCTTTTGATGATCTTTGATTTGTTGGATTTGTTTCTGCCCCAAATAGCAGATTAACTAATAAATATTGAAAAATTCACGCATAAAGAAATTATGAGGAAAAATCATTTTCTCATACATAGATGCAGGTAATGATGGCCGATTGACGTCTATTGGCAGCCCGCGTCATATGCATGTCAAGGCGGTATTAAGTTCGGCGGGTCAGCTAGTAATAAAATAAAACAAAAATGCAAAGTTAATTGATAAAAAAATATTAGAATAAAAATACTATTTTCAATATTATAATGTATCCCGACAAGTTTTGGTGCGTGTGTTTGGACCGAGAATATGAATTAATAAAAATTATTAATTATACCTTTAAAGCTAGATACAACAAAACGAGAAACAGATTAATGTTTAATATGCGGTCTAATTTACACGGTACACCGCACTCCGTATCGTAAATTTCGCTCCATCCAAAGGTTGCCTGGAAAAGATCACTTCCAGCGATAAGGCCGCCTATTGTATTGCCTTCTTTATTCTAGCCTAGTACTTATTTTTGTACTATTTCTGTTTGTGTGGTAATTCAATAAAGAGTTATCTATCTATCTAATTTATTTAGGTATTTATTTATTTGTATCCTACATAAATAGGTATTTATTGTAACACCGCCTTCTCATACGTTTTTTCAATCCAGTCCATCCAAAGGTTGCCTGGAAGAAATCGTTTTGACCGATAAGGCCGCCCATAGTATCACCATGTGTTAGTCTTTAAGTTTCTAGGTTAAATTATTGTAATTTGGTGTAACAATAAAGAATTATCTATCTATCTAATCAATTTTAAAATTGAAATATTCATGAGAAAATGAACAATTCTTCTGTCTTCTATAGTTAGGCACAATATCAAAAAAAAACTGCTGTTTCAAAGGCGTTTCAAAAAGTCTTAGCCTAAAGCCCCAAAGAAATCTAAATTCATTTAATTTTTATGATTTTTTCTTGGGCAGAATCACCCCCTACATGATTAGCAGCTTGTATAAATAAGCATCACTTAACCCGCGCTCAACTAATATCTCTCCCTGTCACGACAAATAAAACCAAGTCTTCCACTGTACATGAAGAGAAAACTTTGTAACTCTTTTTAAGCTTTCGTCTTCTAGCCATTAATTACAAACGGAAAAGTTACTTTAAATTAATATTCACATCCATAATAGCTATCTGCAGATGTCTGCATTATACTAAATACGAAGTTTCCACTTTGTTAAAACAACAGTAATTCCTCTCACAATCATTTGTTAAGCTTCGCCAACTTACACAATTGTTTGCTCCAACAAATTTCCCACATTGTACTTATACCTGGACTAGACCTTACCAGCTTGGAAATAGAGAGGTCTTTAGAATGTCTTGCTGGAATAAATAAATTTGTAAGTTTGCTCAATGGCGCATGGTAAGAAGGGATTTGGGCTATCCCTAGCGAGAAACGTTTGATGGTATTTATAAGTTTGCGAAGACGTCTTTCGGCTTTTCAAATATGGCTGCTAAAGCTGTGACTTTATTATCTTCTTTGGGATGGCTACTGTCTTTGTTAATTATCTATATCTAGATTATGACGAGTATGACATTATGAAGATTTTATTGTAATTATTTTATTGTTTTTTTCTCATTGACGTTTGATTTTCATAATATGTTTTTTTTTGTATATTTTCTCTATTTTGCTCTATGACATTTGATGACTACTATAATCTCTAATCTAATCTTGTATGAGGTCTAACCTGTAATAATAGATGTATTGTTTTAAATAAATAAATTGTTGAACATTTTTGATAGAATTAAAAAGTTCGGAATATTATCTCTGGGTAGAATAGAGTCGTACTACAAACATCAATGTCAAAATGACCAAATTGAGACTTTTTTCAAAAGGGGGACTTCTTTTTTTTATACTATCTAGAGATGAAACAAGCGTATGCCCACCTGATGTTAAGTTTTAACCATCGCCTATAATAAAGCACTGCCTAGGTCACGCACCATAAAAATGTACCCTACGATTCACTGCCCTGTGTCACTTAGTGAGAGTTGGTCACTGAGTGGTTTGTTTTTTTTTCTTGGGGAAATTGTTAAGCATTTTATTTGGCAAACTTTAGTCACCGAGTGATTTTCTACATACAGAATAGGGGGCTGAGTTGATTATGGAGAACTAATTAATTAAATGTAGAAAAGGCACTTGGTACATAAACCAAATTAAATGTTCGTTTGTATAAATATATTTTTTTATAAGTTTTTCAATAGATGAAACGCGCTTGACGCGCGGTAGCTTGGCAATAGAGGTTATTCAACTTCCTTCACCACGATATCCCAAAATGGTAAAGATGTATCGCAATATCTGTCGCTCACCGCACAAACGGGTCGCAAAACTGTTATCGCTAGAATCTCGTAGTACAAGACCTACAAAAAGGCAACTGGGTAAAACTGTACAACTTGAAAATATACAAAATCACCGCATGAAATTTTATGTTGTCAATGTTCTATTCACGTATTTTATTGTTTTAAAATATGTACTAAATAAATTTTATGCCAGTCATTTTATATTGCATTTATGCGGTTCCAAGTACCAAATTACATGCACATGTCCGATAAAATTATATGATTTGTGAATTAAAGTAAGTATAGAAAATATTTTTAAATACAAAATAATATAGATCTATAATTAAATGCGTAATAAGCTTCATAATTATAAGTTGTGGTAGTTTATTTTCTCGTCATTGGTCGGTGAGGTGAATGACCTCTATTGCAATTTCATCCCGCACGGACCATAGAACATGCATCTGTTCATAATCTAACAAGAACAATAGAAACAACTCTACATAAAAAACAGACATTAAAAGGTAACACAACAAAAGCCGTCATTGTTATTACAAAATGAAACGAGCGAATTGAAACTGATGGTGTCCATTCACAAGTGGCGCAGATGAATGCCGTCCGGCCGCCTAGCCGTCCGGTTTGTGTCCGGACTTCAGGCTGTCCGGGCGGACGCTTGTCGTAGAAATAGGCCAGGTGTATTATACTCATGGGTTGTTAATATCGTTGCTCTCTTTGTGGTAGAAATACCTACCTACTGTTAATCTGATTGCTGATATGCTCAGTTCAGCTTCCTGGCCTAGATCATCGAGGCGAAAGTACGTTTTATCGTTTTCGTGTATTCCTGTTTTGGCTTAGCATTTTTAAGTTATCTATAAACTAATTCCCTTAGCTTTTCTCAACGACAATCAAATCAGTCATACCTGATACCTATTTCAAAGTAAAATATATTTCCATCGCAAGCTGTTTCTATCGCAAATATAAAGCATCTGTTGACAATGAATGAGAAGCTGTATCTTCAATTCAAATATGACTGTTTCATTTGGAGGTAGACCCGGTGTTTCGGCTGCAAATAAAAGTCCAATAAACAGACAAACAAAAGTAGGAATATACACGACAAGTTGAGGCGTATCCACCCGAGCGCGATCAGTTGGAAGCAACAGTTGATCGCGCCCGTTTGTACTATGGATTGAGGAACATCAAATGTACTGAAAGAAAGAAAACAATATATGTGTTTGATATATGGAGAGAAGGGATCATATGTTTTGCATTCATCGTTATGAGTTTTTAAGGAAATAACCTTAAAATAACCTACACATAGAACAGAAATTTCGAATAAATTTTCCTTTGAAACGTAGATCACTAAACAACGAATGTGTGCGTGAGTGCCATGTTTTACATTCGCCGACACGCATACAAGCGCACGAGTAATGCAGCCCAATACACACCGCTTATTTTTGGTTTTTCCGAGAGACTCAACAACGCTGGGTCATAAAACTCGTAGCGAGTGCATCATTTGGAGCCATATATGGCTCCAATTTAATGTCCTATTTTTCGTGTTTTCTTTGTTTCTGTATGTAGATTTTCTAAGGAAATAACTGATCGTTTTTAGATTTTTTTATATTGTGGAAATTTTATAAAATCCTTCGTAAGTCCGTAATGGTTATTGCGAATTTGAAAAATACCGTTACAGAATGGTCTACCTTATTCGTTAAAACGTGATTTTACGCTTACATTTCTATTTGAATTCCCACGATCTTTTTAAATCTATCTTCATAGCAAGTCTGATAGGTACAGCTAAAGCAGTGCTCTGCCATCAATCTTTGCAATGGTGCTTTGAGATAAACTTCGTCTGTCTTCATTATCCCTGCGCTTGCGACGTGTATTACATCACGATTGTACCGGGAAGGTATGTATCGCTGAGTGAGAAAAATGAAATGTTTGTTCTCGCTCGGATTCTAGGTATGCAAGTGATTAATGTTTCTATATTTCGTTGCATGTACGAAGATTTACGAACTTACCAAGTTAGTGATGGAGAAAAATATGTGGTATGGGTGAAAACTGGAGTACTATGGTCCTTGCTACAGGTACCTACTTTCATTTGTGCTTTTTTACAACTGCTCTTTACGATATAGTAGCGATTCCTAAAGTGGGTTCCGCGGAATCTGGAAGGTTCCGTAGAAAAGTCACCAGGATTCCGTGAAATTATTTTAATAATATTTTGATACAGCGCAAAATATGTGATGAGAAGAACGCATTACTGTTATGTATGTAGGTAGGTAGTTAGCGAGAATTCAACCCAGACAATGGCACAGCGCATATCTAATAAAAGTGTTTGTTCTTATTTAAATTACAGTATCATCGATTATCCATTGAAAAGGGGTCACATAAAATAAAAGGTATTTGGTGGGTCTTCCATTATTTTAAAAGTTTAGGAGCATCTGCGGTGGAGGTATCTCTTGAATAAAGTTATTTTAAAAGTGATAAACTATGGACGACTTGCGCAACGATGCCTAAACGTATTTAGTGGAAAAATATGATCAAAGGAGTTGTCAAATCATAAAAATACGTCAAATTTAAACATCTTTAGTCGCTGAATACGTTTAGGGATCGTAGTGCAAGCCAGCAAGTTTGTTTTGCAAGTCAGAGTGAGTAGCGAGCCGTTATCGAACACGGTCGTCTGGCAGTCAACTGGGACGTCGCCGATCAATTTCCGATCCGTCAGCCGTATCTCTATCTGCACGATAAACATCCAGACAAATTAGAACCGAGTGCCATGACAGCGCAGGGATGGATAAAGTTGTTTTTATAGACATGTCTTTATAAAATTTCAAATGTCCAGACACAATTGTTTCATCATCATCATATCATCCATGGCCGGGCATATCCCTCCCCCATAGACAGATCTTGTGTCGCCTGCTTCCAACGGCTCCCAGCAACCTTTACCAGATCGTCTTTCCACAATAGTTAATTGCTTGAGAATAAATGAAATTAATTACTTTTGTACTACCTGGAGATTGAACAAGCATATGACCAACCTGATGTTAAGTGGTAACCATCGCCTATAACAAAGTATTGCCTCGTAGGTCACGTACCGTATAAAAGTGCCATAACATCCATCAACTTGATGCAAACAATTAAAATTTTACACTAGTTTTGGTGGAAAAGTATTACTGAAAAGCGCAGCGTAGGACGGCCCCCACTAGACGGAAAGATGACCTGATTATGGTTGCTTGGAGTCGTTGGGTGCAGACTGCATATGATCAGTTGCTCTATAAATCCATGGGGCGGCCTATTCGTATTAACCATACCAATAATCTTTTACATCATGTACAATTTTAGTTAGCATATGAAATTAGTACATCTCATGTTATGCAATCGTGAAATCAGTGTTGCATCAAACACGAGTCAACCCTTTATTGGTATGGCAAAGGGATGAAATAATTGAGTGATGTTTGATGTCCAATACGTTCATTTACTCACCCCTCCCGCCTCGACGGAATCGACATTGATTACTGGGTCACGAGTCGTGGAAAAGGTTTTAATTGACTGATGCCTGTCTTCGATTCGGCCCTGGTTATATGCCCATGATTAAGATGTAACTCAAAATATAGCGAGTTTTTATTTGATAAGGTGATGGGTCAAACCACCACCAAATGAGTAAGTCCTACCTGCCTATAACAACTGCATTACCACACATGTTTCATCTAACAAATACTTAACCTACGCGGCATAGCATTGTGCCTGTCACTCTGAAACATATTGGAGAAGTCTCATGTGAATGTTATTGCAGCAGCACCCATATTCTTCAAACTGGAACACAATTAACCGGATTTTAAATGGTTTATGTGTAGTATCTCTCTTTGCCCCTTGCACCTCGATGCGGTCCTGGCTTGCCAAATGTTTGTAAGCTGTGTCTCTAGTCGGTTTAATTTAAATCTAGGCCACGGCGAGATTGACACATTCGGCTACAAAAGCGAAAAAGCTAGGGCGGGCGTTTGACTTTTTATTCGGTTATTTATATGAAGTCACTTGATTAAGATTGGCACTTTTTGTAAATTGTTCAGATTTGCTAGTCTGGAGTTTGGGAAAAGGTGAATATGATAAAATAACTGACATAATGATGCTCAAACAATATTTTACCTTTTTTACTTAGTGAGCCAAAAATTTACCTATACCTAACGATTTAAGTGTCTATTTCGCTAGACTGATTAAACAATTGACAATTGTATCATCACATAGATTTACGTTGTTCTTTCGAGTTGTGCTGTTTAGTCGTGTGCAATTAATAATTATATATCTATATATCTGATTAATAAATGTCTCATGTGAATTCACTCTAAACTCCGACCCTGGCTTTACGCTCATAACTCTGCCATATTTGGTCCAATATCTCGTTTGATCCGATATTAGGGCGAGATTGGCGCACACAAAACTATGCCCTACCCACAATTCCCAAATCTGGGAATGCGTGTGGGTATATGATTTTGCCGATATGTTTGGGGAACCGATTGTCATAAAAGCTATATGTAGTTGTTGTATTTTCACAATAGATACAAATTAGCTAATGATATTCAGGTTTCGAAACTCGCCACCAAGGTGACGCTACAGCATTGTATCAGCTACAGATGCCCTACTCCGTTAAAGCCATGCATAAAAGTGTGCTTATTCCAAATGCTGGTGAGCGGGATAAATAAGTGAGGACTGACGGCCGGGAACTTGGCGGCATTTCGTCCTCATCATATCAGCCATATACGTCCACTGGGCATAGGCCTCCCGCAGATTCGCGCAAAAGTTTTTTTTATTAACTATTATTTGCAGTACAGCCCAATTATAAACCGTTTAACAAACACAAATTATCACAAATAGTTGAAAGCAGAGTTAATTAAAAGCTTCATTTGCGACGCGTCTGCGCTAATTACATTGCCATGCAGCCGCGCAGTACTACACGATAATTTACACAAAGGGTTGTTTCATTATAACCAACATTATCAAATAAACAATACCTTATTGTATACATACAATACACAATTCCGACTCATATAAAGCAATATAAGTTATGAAATATGGGATCTTAAAGTTAGATCTCTTTGTACTCTACTCTACAACATGGACGTGTCTTCTTTTGAATGGCCTTGACGGTAGCATATTTCTCCACTAAAACTTGCTAACTTAACATACTTATAAAAATACTTTTAACATCATATTAGAGACCGCCTACTTGTAAAATGAACGCCATTCCACTTTATTACGTCAAAGCAAAATGTTCTTAAATCACTGACATCACAAGGATCATATTGAATTGTCTTGCTGTGTTTCCGCACTGTAATGAAGTGGAGGGGCGTTAATTTTTAGAGTACTCTACCAACTTGGTCACATACCAGTTTGTGCCTAATCTGGTATGTGATGTGACTACTGATCAATCGGCAAGCTTATTATTTTCTTTTGACGACCTCCGTGGCGCAGTGAGCGAATAGACGGCTGAGACGCAGGAGGTAGTGGGTTTGATTCCTGCCGCGGAACAAATGTTTGCATGGTCTACAGATATTTGTTCCGGGTCTGGATGTTATTCTATATATTATAAGTATGTATTTACAAAAAAAGTATATAAGTATTCTATCAGTTATCTGGTTCCCATAGTACAAGCTCTGCTTAGTTTGGGGCTAGATAGCGCTGTGTGAAATGTCCAGCAATACTTATATTTATTGATCGAGCGAAGCGAGATCTCTAAGTTGACTTGGGCAAATCGGCGTTGTATGTATGTATGTATGTATGTATGTTTGTTTGTCCGAGGATAACTTTCGTAACGTTTATCCGATCATCATAAAATTTGGTATATAGGTAGGTAGTGATGGCACAATTTTGGTGTGACTCAATGAGATAAAAATATTGAAGGTTTGTTGAGATATTGGGGTTCAAGAGGGGTTAAAAAATGAGACTACTACATAGGTCAAGTGGGACGTCAAAAGAAAGGTCTTCATTAGTACATTTGAACCGCGTTTTTATTTTTAGTTTAATTTTTGTAGTTTTTGAGTTATTAGCCGCAATAAAAAAACACTTTGACTAAATTCACAGGGTACACCAGTGACCCCACAATGCTGAAATTTGGTATTCGTGTAGCTTTAGTGACAAAAATATAGGCAAAAGTCTTAAATCCAGAATAACTGCCATTTGTACTCCAAAAAAATATAACCAACTAACAAGAACCCCCGTTACATCTAATTTGAATGAAACTGTAGGTCAAGTAGGTTGGTTATATATTTCGTGGCACCAATTTATTAGTCAAAGATTTCGGGGCGAACCACTAGTTTATTTGTTTATATTATATCCTACACAGGGTAATATGAGATTACAATATATGTAATCAGTGTCAGTCAACTAGAAATGTTGAAAATATTTGAATTTATACCACTGATGGAAAACCACAGTTACCTTTGATATCAGTAGTTAAAATCAGATTCTACACATGTAAATGTACAGCGAGTAGTAGGTACTAGTTCTATGTAGTGTTTTTAAAACTGTTTCAGTATCACTTTTCATTATAATGAAATTATAAAAAATTATAAAAAATTATATGGCTTTCGTTGTCTATGTTTTATATAGTTTTTTAATCAACTTACATAAACCAGTCACAGGTGCCCTAGTTCTTGCTTATTTTCAGGTTGTTGTATCAAAGGCTAGATAACATTCATAGCAGCAATACCTAGGCGGGCGGGGGTGGCACAGTGCCCCTAGCAAAGGGTCTCATAGAATACAATAGAACGGGTGCTAGAATTATTACGACAGTATAACAGAGGCTGTAATTTTAGTAGTGTTCCGTACCTTGGGAATAATCCTTAGAGTAGTTAACACGTTTGTACCGTATTGTGTAAGTTTGGTAATAATTGTGGAGTGTGTCTTTGACTCCTTGAGGATACTAGTTTGAATTAATGGATTCACGTTATTGTACGTAGTGTTGTTCACATTATTGTATTCACGTCGTAAAATGAGAAACATGCCTATGGCAGGCTATCGCTGGCTCAAAATTAGATGGCTGTACAAAAACTAAGCCACATAATAATTATTAATTCTTAGGTTTTAAATATATTTTGTTTGCAGTTATTGTTATTGGTCAAGAAACACAACCATACAAAAATGTGTTGGCGTGATCCTTGGTGGGTTTTTGGTTGATGGGTGGTGTAGAATCCAAACTTCAATTCAATATGACACCATTTACCCTTACAACCATTATAAGTACAACAATTACAATCCAATTAATATGCGCGCCCGACGGGCTGGCGTTAGTTGTGTCTGAGTGAGTGAGTGAGGTCACAGAATATACCAGAGGTGTGTTTGAATGAAAGACTGTTTCCTCCACTCGTATTGCCAGGTGGCAATAATAACTTGTGACGCGTTTATTCGCCACAGGTTGATTAAATAACAGCGAACAATCACAATACTTTATAATAGCAATACACATAAATAATTTATAATATGTGCCCTAGAAAATCATTACGCAATTAAGTTTAGAGAAATAAATATTATGACATTCCCTTGTCAATACATCTATGAAAATCTGATGTATGTTCACAAAGATATTAATTTGTTGAAGAAAAATAGCGATAATAATAATAAAATTTTAATACTTATAAATACAGATAAACTCGCTGTTGCCAGTTGTAGACTCCATAAAGTTATTAAATCGTTTAAAGGGCAAAGTGTAAGCTTTTATAAAAAAACTCCCAAGGGATGTAGAAAAACTTACAATTAACAAATTTAAAAACGTAATTAAACAAAATCTTTATAAAAAAGCCTACTATAAAATATCGGATTATTTAGATGATAGAGAAGCTCGGGATTTAAATTGCTCCAACTCGTTCAAAATGTTACAATTTAGACGTAATTTATTTTCTGTATTGTTATGGATCATTAAGAGGGTCATTATAAAAAACAACCAGTCTTTTTTCTTGCCTTTCTTTCCTGGCTTGGTCGCGAAGGAACAGGCAGTAAAATGACGTTTCAAAGTGATCCTTGTAATTTTAATGAATAAAAATATTTGACTTTGACAGACATAGCCTAAAGAAAACAGCTAATAGGCATTTTTTTTACAAACGATCATAAACAATTTACATTTGAATGAGCCATCGATAGTGGTATTTGTAACTGAGCCTTTGCTTCGTAGGGCATGGATAAGTAAGAATCGCTACCGGATATAACAGTCACCAAGCTATGTCGGGGGCATTCGTGCCTAAAAGCTCCGACAGCAGAATTGGTCACTAGCTCATACCAACGTTCTTAAAAACTCATACTTTAAAATGTTGACCATGTACCTATGTATTTCTCTACACATAGAAGCCTCGCAAAATTCACTTAGTTCTTAAAGTATGTAGCGTTGATTGAATGGGGATGAAGCTCAAAGGGAAACATTCCGGTATAGTTTTGCGAATAACCTGCTAGTTTTATTGCGAAACGTGATTTTTCGCTCGGACCGGTCGGTCGGTACGACTTAGCCAGAGGACTTACTGCCGGGAAAAATACAGTTACCGGAAAATCTTTTCACTGAATATTCTGGGAACAATTTATGGAGCTGTGGATTTTATTAAATGTATTTGAAGTGGGGTAATAAATCACGTAGTAAGTCGTCAGTAAGGGTCAGCTTATGTAAATGACAGTTCGGCACCTTTTTAAAAGTTTTTAGAGTTACAAGATATTCGTTTTTATAATTCAAGTAAAGGTAGGTTTACTCTCATCGTTATCATCATCATCCACAGTGTTATCCACCCCTATCTTGAACCAGTCGTTGAACTATGTCGTTGACCCACCTCGTCACTGGACGCTCGACGCTGCTTCCACCAATCCTCAGCCACCATTCAATCGTTGCCCTGATCTACCCGTCATCACAATTCAATTTCAAATTTTAATTGCCTTTATTTAACAATCTACTAAGTGAACAAAATTATTATTTGTTCAATGGCATCGGTATTGACACGATTGTTTTGCTTTTCAGCCTCAGCCATGGGCCTCCCCCAGACTTTTTCAAAGCCATTAATCATCACCATTAATTTACTTTAATTTCGAAGTATTCTCTATCTCTGAATTTAATAAGTACTTCGCATATGAGGATTAATTCAGGCAAAGCACACGGATTTACACGAAAGCCATTAAGCCCCGCAATGTTTGCGCTTTGCACGGTCTCGCGCGCCGAGCTCGCGGATTGCAGGATGCATCGCCGGATTAATGCAAACCTACCGTCGTCAACCGCATTCTCATCATGCTGTTATATTTAGTATGTCGGACGGCATATGTTTAAATCGTTTATTTTTTAAACGTCCCAAGAATTACGAACCAGATTGGATTTGAACCTGCAACCTTTCCTTGATACGAGGACGTGATACCAATTTCCAGTGCGAAAATATTGGGATGTTACTTCGGCTAAAAAATCTTAAGATTCCCGCAAGTGTCAGATAATCTATGAATACTCGATTTATACAAAACGGGAATTTACCGGAAACCCGGTAAGTACGTGATTTTTTATTTCGATACGCAATATTTTATGAATTATTTTTCACGTTATAAAATTAATCCCTGCAATAATATCTTAATAGATTTGTCTACGACGTTTTAACTTGAACTTTTCCCTCTTTTTGGATGAAATAAAAAACTTACCTGGAGTGAAATGAAAATCAATCGACACAATTCGATTGGAATACCAGCAAGTTGCATAAAGAGAGCTTTGGCATTTTTACGAGTTCCAGTAGTTATAGGAACTGATCATTTTGCGAATTGTTTCATTCAGCGCGTGTAATTGCGAATACCGGTACTATGTTCAGGTATTCCGGTATTCATCTTCTTTGGAGTACTGGTTTGAAATGAACAAGCGTTTTTAAGCTATTTTGACGTGTTTTTTTAGCTACCTCGTGAATCATTATTGAAAACTATTTAAATGTATATACCCTTTATAATTATGGTGAATGATGTCTAATAACTTTTTTATATATATAAGTATGTATTTAAAACAAAATAGTCAAAAATATTTTTCTTTAAATCTTCTCTCCTTTTAAAAATTTTTTGTAGAACATTTTATAAATGGACAATGTTTAATCCGAAAGGCATTCCAAAGAGTCGGCCCATACAGACTGTAACTTTGTTTGTTTAGAGCTCAAATATTTAGAACTTATTCGCTTTTGTCCAGATTTGTGAAAAGGAAAGTTATGAAACTTCCATGATATTTCACATCTCTTCGTATTAATTAGAAATAACTTTTTGTCAAAAGGAACTTTAACTAGGAATAAAATGGATTCGAATGAATTGTACGTTTTTCAATCTTCAAAAGGTTTTAGTGTTCGTATCTACCTACACCTATCCTAATGTACTTGTAACGTGTGAGTATCTGTTCTTGGCGCTCGTGGTAATAAAAGATTGTATTATATTTTAATCATGCTTGTATTGATTCATTATCAATTTAAATTAATATCTAGATCATTATTCGTTTACAAACGCCTCATGTTGTCGACGCTCATCAGCATAACGTCCTTGTAGGACCTACGCACGAGCATGTCTTTGTCGTAGCACGTGAGGTCGTCCCTCTTCATCACCATGTCGGAGGTGTCAATGTCCTTGACAGAGTTAGACATAGAGGACAGGTCTTTCCTGAACACAAGGACGTCGGTGAATTTCATGTTGGTGGTGAAGAAGTTGGGCATCATGATCTTGCGGTCGAAGGGGAAGCCGAGAGGCATGGTATCGATGCAAGACGTCCAGCGGCACGCGTGGCGCTGCTTCATGATGTCCATGTCAATGTTGGGAAGAACGAGACCAGTGCGGACCGGTGTCACAATCACGTACATCTGCAGAGGAAGACCACCGCGCATACCCAGAGGCAGCAACAGTCTGTGGGGGAAGCCAAGACGTGTCTTGTACCACCAGTTCTCAATAGTCTTCATTCCAGAGCCGGTGTTATCCATGTCGCGGTTCAGGATGCTGCGCGTCCAGGGCCTCTGCTCGATGACGCCGTGCATTTCGAGGGAGTTGCGGACGATCATGTTCTTACCGGTCTCCAATTTGTAGAGGAAGCTGTCGATCTCTACCATGTCCATGCGCTTGTCGTTGACCGTGAGCAGGCGATGCATGCAGTCGTACTTGGGGCCAAGGAAGATGCGGACAACAGCGTCGACAGCCTTGTCAGAGACCACATCGACGGACACCTTGAAGGGGTGGTGGTTCAGGCGACGCATACGGGCTATCAATATGTTGTCGGAGCGCTTCATCTGCAACTCAGCCTTGTCTAGATAAACAGCGTTGGTGATGTCCATATCGTACTCATCCATGAAGGTGACCAGCTTGTCGGTGGTGATGTGCTCAACCTTGACTCCGGGGAAGTCTAATTCGTCGCGGGTGTAGGCGGGGAGGGTCTTCTTGAAGAGGTTGCAGGTGTCGACGATTCGCTTCATGATCATCCAGAAGACTGGGTCACGGAGGCAGGTGGAGTACATGTCCAGGGCGGTGGGCACATACGTGTACCTGGTAACAAATAAATCATCAGTAAACCTTTTGTAAAAAGAACTCACTTGGCCAAATCCGGTGTGATAAAAAAGTGCTGGCAAATAAAAAGGAAGCCGCATAGTAAGAAATTGTCTAGAAAAAATACTACCTTTTATAGAAAGAAATAGGAATTGATTAAATCAATGAGATAAACCATCAAAATAAAAGTTGATTATAATTAAGTATATTATGTATACGTACTTGTTCCTGTTGTAAGTGCTGTAGCCGAGGAGTTTCCTGAGAAGGTTGGTAACCAGCAGAACCTTTGCGTCGTCCTTGACTAGACCAATACCTCCGAGCAGCAAACGGGCCAAGCTCTCAATGTCTTCGGGTTTCTTCAGGTTTATGATGGTTCCATCACGCTGAAAAATAAAAATGTTAGATTTACGGGTTTAGAGCAAATTGAAGAATAGGAGAAAATAAAGTGGAATAATTACGAGTAGATACTTACAAGTTCAACTTTGCCGTTCAGGATACCGTCACGGATGAATCTCTCAACGTCATCTAATTGGCGCTTGTACTTGATGTTGTCGTGAGTAACCACCAGGATGTTGTTGCTACGTACGGGCATCTCGTCTCCGGTGGGCAGGCGGATCTTAGGCCAATAGCCGACCTTCAGGGGTTCGTTCAACATCAGAGGCTTGATGTCACACATGCCGTGAGACAGACGCTCCAGACGGTATCTGGCCAAAAGCTGCATGTTAGCGTACATCAGGATCTCTCCACGACGCTCCTTGTTTAGGTTGTAGACGTCATCGGTCATCCAGAAGGGGTAGTTCATGTGCAGGTAGTACATGTAGCTGTTAAGGTCAACATCCTCAGTAAAGTAGTTGGTCTTGTCAAACTCGGTCATAGAGCGACGGACTCCCTTGCGCCAGTCGATGACAACGAGGTTCTTGTCGGTGACGTGAATGCCGTAGTAGTCGAGCATGACGGGGTCGGTGACGGCCTTGGTCATCTTCATCATAAAAGCCTTGTTGATGACGTGGCTGTCGACGAAGAAGTACGGGTAGATCTCGTAAGGCGCGGGAATGGTGATGCCAACACAGTCGGTTCTGTGGAAGCAGGCGCAAGTGAGGGCGTAGACGAACATGCCTCCGTTGATGCGCTCGCGCAGCCAGCATGCGGTTTTGATGAACGTGTCGAAGTCCTTGGCAAAGTAGAGAATCTTGAAGACCTTGATGGCCTGGTCGAGGTGCAGCTCGTTGGTGTGCACGAACACCTCGCCACGCGGGAGCATGCCGTACTTGAACATGTCGATGAATTTCTTGATAACGTCGACCTTCTGCAATAACAAGACAGTGGGATTCAGTATCTAGAGTTCTATTGCTAGGTTTTTTTATACTACTTTGAGTTAGATGGAACAAACAAAATGGCTCACCTTATATTAAGTATTAACCATCGCTTGTAACAAAGCATTGCCTCGTAGGTCACGCAACATAGGAACGTAGGAATTATTTTCAACTGAAATCTTCTTCATTGGTTGTGAATAAGCCTAAGCTCTAGCATCCTGTACTTTTTACTTGATTTTGATTTGACAAGGGCTTGGAAGTTCTTAGAATGGACATTAGTCAAATGTTTATCTCTCTGGATAGTTGCTGATCACTCACTCTGTTTTAGTGGCCAAATCAACCTAATGTGACCTAGAAAATGCAGGTAACACAATGGGATGATAAAATAACCAGTTTAAAAAGTCAAGATTAACTTACCAGGTATTTGTCAACGTTTTCTTCGAGCACGTATTCGCGGGCTACCTCACGGATGTCGTCGTACATTGTCGGCTGCAGGATGTGATTCAGCAGCTTCAGGATGCAGAGCTCCTTTAACTTCACGTCCATGTTCACTGTTACAAGGCATACTTGTCAAACAACTGTCTACCTTAAATTGCATACTTTAGGACTAAAGAGGGTGGGTTATCACATGTATGGTTTCCATTTTACAACTTGGGAGATGAGTGAATAGATCAGCTGTTTATTATAGACTTTAAATCTGTTCCAATAATGAGAAGCAGCCAAAGATGAAAGACACTACTTAAAATAGAGATGTTTAACTGGTTATTTCTAAACATAGTTATGCTCCCAGAGCATCTATATCTGTAGCTTAAGGTCCACAAGCCATAGAGAGGAGCCAAGAGAGGAGTGTTTTGAATAGGAAAAATAAGTTTCTTACCCATGTTCTCCTTGCCGATGACGACGTTGATGAGGTTGTCATCCTTGATGACGGTGGCCGAAGCCATGGCCAAGCAGGCCGCTACCAGGAGCAACTTCATAATGACCAGTTTACTGTTGACGCTAAACTGTACCTTCCTCTGCTGTCGCCGGACTTTTTATACCCCTTTCCCGACACAGATCATGTAACAGTTAGTATATCTTATCAGCTCCCTTGGCCACAGATTGGGTAACACTCAGTAGGAGAACTGTGGAATTATCAGCACCCTGATACCACAGATCAATGTGTGGTCAGTAAAGCACAGCAGACTTATCGGCTCTCTGAACCACAGATATGTTAATAGTTAGTACGACATAATCACAGTTATCGTCACCCTGTGAGTAGGTTAAGTAATAGTTAGTATCGGAACAGTTGGACTTGCCATAGCTGCTTGAATAGTACGAGCAAAAAACAATGCATGTCACTATCAGGTGAGCGGTCAAGAGTGATAACCTCCGAAATATTCTGAACCAAGGTTTTGGTGCTCTCAGAGAAAGGAGGGTGTAAACTTTGTTCTATAGAAGTCTTTTAAATATAGGAAGAAGGCTTTTATAACTGCCTTCTGTCTGCTGTAGCTGGAAGGTACCATTTGACCGGGGTCCTTTCACAGCAGACGAAGAGTGACTAATATTAGCTCATGTTTACTTGAATGCATCTCAATTCATTAGCTGAAAACTGTAATATCAACGAAGTAACCAATTTATTTATAAACTTACGAATGTTTAAAATACATTTCGGTCTAAAATAATGTAGGTATCTACATTTTTTCTCCAGTGGGATGTAACAAGTCCAAGTTTAAAATGATGAGCAAGACGCTAGAATGTTTAAATTAAAATAATTCGTATATATTGATTTAAAATAAATATCTACTGAACTACGGCCTTGATTATGTTTCATGCGCATACAATAATGAACTGTTAATTCAATAATAATATTGAAAACGCCGAATGTGCAGTTTTAGTGTTGTGATATTCGCTACCAACCACTTTGGCTAGTTCTAATTGTGAATATTATAACGGAAACTATTAATTTGATCGTGGAAATTGATATAAATATTAGTATATATATGGGATGGCGGTCAACATTCATCCAGAACAATAATCTGTGTTAAATATTTTTGATAATCCACCGTTCCATACAAATCGCATTGTCGAAAGACCCCGCAATGTATGAGAAGTTGGATTTACGACTACAAAAAAGTCAAAGTCAAATATTTTTATTCATTAAAATCACAAGGATCACTTTGAAACGTAAATTTTACTGCCTGTTCCTTCGCGACCAAGCCAGGAAAGAAAGGCAAGAAACAAGGCTGGTTGTTTTTTTTACAGAAAATAAATTACGTCTAAATTATAACATTTTGAACGAGTTGGAGCAATTTCAATCCCAAGCTTCTCTATCATCTAAATAATGCGATATTTTATAGTAGGCTCTTTTATAAAGATTTTGTTTGATTGCGTTTTAAAATTTATCGATTATCAATTTTTGTACATCCCTTGGGAGTTTGTTATAAAAGCGTACACCTTGCCCTTTAAACGATTTACTAACTTAGAAGTTTAGATTTTCAGTTTCGCCAATCTTTATGGGGAGTCTTATATCCTAAAAGGAACAATTGATCTCTTGACTTGTTTCGTGAGAAACACTCATCCCCTATCTTTGGTCTCTAGGTATCTAGGCAACAATGTTAGCTGTTTTTATTACTTTATCAAAATATGAACTATCTCGGTGCAACGATACATTAATTGACATTGGGTTTAATAATAACAATTTACTTAGTAATGAGTTATTAACCTACAATAGTAATAATTTACCGATATTGAGATTACCTACTGTTTCCAGCCAAGAGCATAACGTACTTGTTTGGTTAAGTGAGCGGATCGTCCTATCAAAATAATCTTAAAAGTCACAAAGACATATCTATATCATAGACCATATCTTTGATCTAAATCCTCTCCATCCAAAGACTTTCTGGAAGAAATCGCTTCAAATCAATAACTGTACCATTTGCTTTGTGTCTTTTAATTATTTTTGTATATTATTGTACTTTGTTTGTAATTTTTATTTTTTATGACGTACCTACAATAAAGGGTTTGCATTCATTCATTCATTGAATGGATACACATCAATTTGACGACCTCCGTGGCGCAGTGGGCGTATAGTCGGCTGTGACGCTGGAGGTAGCGGGTTCGATTCCCGCCGCGGGACAAATGTTTGCATGATCTACAAGTATTTGTTCCGGGTCTGGATGTTTCGTTCTGTTTAGTTTGGGGCTAGATAGCGCTGTGTGAAATGCCCACCGATATATAGTTATTTATCTCTATCCGCAATACACAAAGGTTATCTGGAAGAGAATTCTCTTTAGCATTAAGTTCGCCTTTGTAATATTTTTATAAGTGTGATGAAGTATTTTTAATCAAGCAATGTTTTAAGACATTGTCAGTTTCGTTTAGCGATGTGTAATGGTTGTGTTCTGGTTGTCCACAGACGTTCCGGCACGGGTTCCCGTTCGCTCCGACAGCACTGGCGTGGGACCCTGTGCAGAAGCTGCTGGCTGTCGGGGACAAGGGGGGCAACATCAGAATGTATCCTTTTACCATCAATCATCATCATTGGACCACTGTATGAGAGGAATGCTGACTGAGAGTATTACTGTTAAAAGGAGATCTATAATATCTTCGGTTTCCGTTACTTGCGAATCGTCTCCAGCCTCTAACTATAGTACAAAATATAAATGGCAATAAATTCAATACATCTGAAACTTGAAAAATTGTAATTAACATAATCTCAAATATAATTTGAATTGCATGCTTAGCTTAAGCGAAATGTTTTGGGTCTAAACAAAAATTAACATCTTGTAATTTAATCACATTCTGTAATAAATATCATCGTTTCATTTCTTCACTTCAATATCTCTTCTCTAATATGTTTTGAGAATTGTTAAATCTCTCGAAATTGGCCGCCATTTGAGACTTAAAAACGGTGTATTCATCGAGCAGAGTAGAATATTTTGAAGATGAGTTATGGCATTTATGTCGTGATAGTCAATTTAAACACTGCACCGCTCATTGATAGGGAATCCATCCTCACTCCTTGAAGACAATGTGGTCGCGCACCGCTTGTGGAATCGTCTCCCTCCATGGAGGGCCATGATACATAAATAAATAAATATAAATATTGCTATCTAGCCCCAAACTAAGCCGAGCTTGTACTATGCGAACCAGATAACTGATAGAATACTTATATACTTTTTTTTGTAAATACATACTTATAATATATATAAAAACAACCAGACCCGGAACAAATATCTGTAGATCATGCAAACATTTGTTCCGCGGCGGGAATCGAACCCACTACCTCCTGCGTCTCAGCCGGCTATTCGCCCACTGCGCCACGGAGGTCGTCAAATACATAGTATCGAGGTTTTCCCCAAGGACTACAGTATGGGGCTCTTCAAAAAACATGTTTTAATTATTAAAGGGTATACGCGTGGGATATACCTCCATAGGCTACGGTAACCGCTTTCCATCATGTGCCGTTTTCTTGTTCGCCATCTTAGCTTTACCTACATAAATAAAAACATGTGTTATAAATAAAACGCGACTACTTTTTATTTTATTACAGTCTAATATGAAAGTATAACATAATCCGAGTTCTGGTCCCTTTATGGCCGCCTGCTCTACTGGGTTCCGTCAGAACCCACACTGGGCACGGCCTATCTCACTTGTCACATAATATTCGGGGCTCAGACACAGGGAACTGAACGACAGTCAGATCAAGCCTTTCTAGTATCGAGAATGATGAATCGAAGCATAATATTGACTAAAATAAAGTCCAACAAAGTGATCTGATCATTTCTTATGTGACTTTCACATAGGTAATTCTGCAACTTGTCACCAGGTACTGTATAAATCAAATTCAATTTGTATACACGGTTACACATCAACACAAATATTTCTAGTATAAACTGACCTCTCATTGTACTGAAAGCCTAAACAATGTCAGGTCAGATTATACTAGAAAGGACGCTTGATGTGTACCTACATGTAAAAAATCTTTAGTTTTTTGTAACATAAATTATCATAGACATAGACAACCATTTATTTGCCTCGTAGCACACATAATAAATTTACAAAAGATAAATATTAGAAATAAGAAAGAATGATAATTAAATATATTGCACATAAAATAAATTAAACAGTACATGCAAAAACAGAAACAAACTAATATTATAAATTAGAAAGTCTCTCTCTTTATTTGTTTCGTTTTCACGACAAAACGACGGGGCCAATTTCGATGAAATTTGGTATATAAATAGACTAGTGGTTCGCCCCGAACTGAGATCTCGCGAGGCTCCCAAAAAACCAAAAAATATATTTCAAATATTTTTGGCTAATAAAATAGTGCTACGACTTAGTCACACCAGGATTGTGCCAACACTACTTACCTACACATCAAATTTCACCATGATCGGAACAAAGCTTCGAAAGTTATCCTCGGACAAACAAACATACATACGTACAACGTCAATTTGCCCAGGTTAATTTGGAGATCTCGCTTCTCTCGATCAATTATTTTTAATCATGAGGCAGGTTTTTTTTCCGTAATTTCACTCATCGTTTATGGTAGAACTAGCTCTCCTTCTTTTCGCTATGGCACAGAGTTATCTCGCTCCCCAGCCTCCCTGAAGCAGATAGTAGGTATTTATGCGCAATAAAAAGGTATTTTTGCAGTTCAGTTAGCGAGTAACGTTAATGTTCGGTAGTTGCTCGTAAAACGAGATTTAGGTTATTTTGATGGAGGTTCAATGAAGTAGGGTACAAAATTATGGCATTATTTACAACGACCTTTTGACAAAGATATACAGGATACTGGCCTCCATCGTGCAATTCATGGGAGATCTGCTAAAAAAAAACAGCTTGCAGGTTTTTGCCAAAATGTAGGGGGCGGTCAGTCGTGTGCTTACACTATTTGCTTATTAGGGGTTTTTTAAACAGTCTGTATTAAAAAAAACATAGGAAATTAAATCCAGAATAAACTGACCGTAAACAACCAAATAAAAGTATAATAAGTAAATCTTTCTTTTAAAAAAATATAATGTATTTTGGTGGAAGAGTACCAAACATTAATCACCTAAATTCTAATTTTAAAACCGCAACTACAGAACGGATTTGGATTAAATTTGGCATATAATAATAGAATGAAAATCGTCTATATCCCATTCAAAACATTTAGTAAAGCCGTGTGTAGAAGCTGGCTTAAATAAACTTTGTGCAGTGCTTTTGTATCAGCATTGGCAATGCAACAAGTGAAGTCAGGTGAACAGGCTAACGACGCCAGTAACTTGCCGTTGCATTGATTTATTTGTTATTTGTCGTAATGTTGCTGTAACTTTAACGATTAATAATAGAAAAATATGTTTGTCCTAACTGTCTGATGATTTATTGCTTAGTTGAGAGTAAACTGTTTAATTGCAAATAAATCGTACGTTATTATCTTATTGTGGTTCGTACTTTATTGATTAGCCAGCTGAAATGCGGGTTTGATTTCCAATGCTGTATATAGGCAGGCTCCCCATAGATTTCTAGAACGACCTATATTGTATGGTTTGTGTGATTTATAAAATTTGTGCGTTCGGAATGCTAGTGTAGGGTCAGAATTATATTTATGATCGTTGGGTACATACCAATAAGCATCATCATCATACCAGTCATAGAACGTCGACTGCTGACACTAGGGCACCCATAGGCCTCTCCTGTAGATTTCCAAAGCGATCGACTTGTTGGCGACTGCACCTAAAGGCTCTCAGTTACCTTTATCAGATCGTCTTTAAATCTAGTAGGAGGGCGTCCTACGCTGCGTTTTTCAGTCTTCACTCGAGAACCTTTCTGCCCCAACGTCCCTCAGTTCTTCGAGCTGTGTTCCGCCAACTGCCACTTAAGCTTGCTCATCCTCTTGGCTATGTGAGTGACCTTGGTTTGTTGACGAATCTCGTCGATTCTAATTCGATCGATACCAATACCTAATCGTTATTTTATCAAATAAATATTAACGATAAAGGGTCAACGGGTCGTTAACTATTTTTTTTTCTAGTATGACAAAGTCTTTAGTTGAATTGTTATAGGTTATTAATTCAAAAAAAAATCCTAACCTGTACTATCCCACTGCTGGGCAAAGGTTTCTCCCAATACTTTCCACCCCTCTCGATCTCTGGCCAACCCTACCCAATCACTATTGAAGACATCTAGGTCATCGCGCCAGCGTTTACTCGGGCGACCGCGTCGTCTTCTACCGTCTACGAGTATATCCACAGGACAGGAATTCACATATACATTTAAAATTTAAAAAACCCCCGATACATATAAAACTAACTCAGTTAAACTGCCTTTTTAATAAAAAAAACCGCGTCCAAATCGATCTATCCGTTTGGAAGCTACGATGCCACAAACAAACAGACAGACAGACCTGGGAAACTTATAACACCTCTTTTTTGCGTTGGTTGTTAAAAAGATAAAAGATGCAACAAGTACATTCGATTTGTAACTTAGTTAGTGATATGCAACATTGTTGTGATAAAAAATATTAAATGTTTTTATTAAATGATACTAACTTGTAATATACCTACTCGGTTATCGATAAACATACAAGACGTTTATAAAATAAAGTATATTGCACTTTAGATTGAGATCAAGGGGTGAGTTAAACAATACCTATATCTACTTTTTTAGGGTATATATAGGGTATAATATTACATATTATAATTCTTTTTTTATAGAAATGAGTTTATTTCGAAAAATAATCTAATCATATCCACAAAGAGTACCCACTTTAAAAGTAGTAGAGTTTCTTTGTGAATTTTGTCAAAGTTCAGTTTTTATTATGGCTACTAACTCAAAAACTACAAAATATTAACTAAAAATAAGAATAGTGTCGAAATGTACTCACAAAGACCTTTTATTAGACATGCCACTTGACCGGATAGTCTCGGTTTGTTTTTTTTTACCTCTCTTGAACCCCGATACCTCAACAATCACCCCACATTTTTAGCTCATTTAGTCACACCAAAATTGTGCCATCACTACCTACCTATATACCAAATTTTACTTAGAAAACTTTCGTAATTTATTTCAATCATGATTATAAATACGGGATTTTTTACCAAAGAGAGCAACAGTGATGATAATGATGCATCCTGTCAACGTGGGGATTGAGTCAACGATGGCCCAGCGCCACCACTCAATCCCCACCACCGCGCCCGTCTACTCGTGCGCAGAGGGCTGCGGCGCGCAGTGCAAGGCAGGTGTTTTCACTCAGTAGAACAGGTAGAATGAAGGCCAAATTTTTGCTTGGCAACTGTTTGCTCCGCAAATTACTAGATGGCGCAAAAAAATTATCAAAAATTCTACTGGTCATACATTTTTTTTTTAAGAAATATCTTTCATACCCGGATGGGTATGCTTAGTTATCCAGATATAGCTTAGTTAACCAATTTTGTATTATATACAGGTATACAGGTACCTACTATAGTAGATGAAGTTATAGGTATAGCTAAAGGGTTTTGGGCACACTTCGTTTGGCGGCGCTCGAGTAGCAATTGGTTTACTGACAACTCTATTCCGTATTAATCAAGGTACTCTGTGGTGCAAGGCGAGACGTTATTCGGAGCGGATCGCACTCACCCTGATGAAGGTTCACGAATTGAACCGAAACATTGTCGGTCGAAACGCCGATAAGACGGTACGTGATAAATCCCGTATTTATATACCAAATTTCACGAATATCGGATAAACGCTTCGAAAGTTATCCTCGGACAAACAAACATACATACATACATTTGCCGATTTGCCCAACTGAACGCAATCTTCTCAAAACAACAACTCTAAATTCTATTACTAGGGATCCTGTTTTGCAAAGATGCAACCAGTAACTAGAAAATAAATTAGTAGTTCAAAACAGTTTCCTAGTGAAATAGCGTGTTTAGACTAAGTCTTGTTATTTCAGTTCACTTTGTAATTTCCCTTTTAGCTCTCACTCGGACTCTACTCTAAAAGGTTCACTGTGGCTCGCTTGATAGCTTTATCCTCTGGAGGCTTGTAGTTTTCACAGTGTTCAGGTAATTGGAATTCATTTAGAAGGGTTTTTCTATTTGACTAGACTGAAGCCTTTAAATTACTCATTTTGCTAAAGAGAATATTTCAGTAGGTAGGTAATCGAGTTTATTATGAAAGTTTCTTTGTGTTTCAACATTGGTTATCTCATTTCTCTCTACGTTTAACAAATTAAATTGGAATGAAAAGTATTCTACTTCTGTCTGGCTTTTCTGTGTTTTCACTAGCTTTTTTTGAAAGCTTGAGGTACGAGTAATGTAATATCTATTTGTTTCCAAATACATTCACCTTCCTTTGAGCTCAAAGTATCGACACATCAAATTAAAATTAACAATATGAGGTAAGCAACCCTCGTCTGCACAAAGTATTCCTTTCAGTTCGGGCTTGCGAGCTGCGTGGGCGGGCCTACCTCGCAATTAGGCGCCCGGAGGGCCCACCTTTTTAAGGCATTAGTATTAGGTTCCAGGCCGGGTAAAACAACGATATTGCCTTTCAATAACAATCTGATGTATGGCTTGGCTAAATTGCGGCATCCTTTTCAGTATATGTTATATATAAATTAAAGCCAACCCATACTTTTAGTAATCACTATGTTTATTTATTTTATTGTATTTATTAGGTTTACCAACAGTTTAACGCATGAATGCTTACAAAAAAAACTTTTTATCTAAATGCCTTATGCTACATGTGAAACCAGTAACAGGCAAACACAACATGCTCAGTAATCTAACACTTTAGTTAGGTAAACATACACGTAGGTATTACAACTAAGTAAGAAGGTAAAATAATAATAGTACAATAGGTGGCCACTTCAAGCCAGTGAGTAATTTGATTATCAAGAAAACAAACAAAAAACGATTGTGTGGTTGTATGAAACCACGGTAAAATAGAAACTTTGTTTCACATTATAGACATTTAACTAAAAATTTTCGTTGGCACAAATGAGTAATAGTCTATACACTACAGGGTCAGCTGATGCGAACTATAGGCGCCGTCATATTGGCCTCGGCTGCTCTGACGAGCGCTTTTCACTTTATCCCTACTCCGCGGCCGACCGTCACGCGACATGCAACACACAGACGAAAAAGTTTGAGACGATGTAATAAAAGTTTCACTTTAAAAACGAGATCTACACACTTAGCCCGGCCTGCAGAACGATCCCCAAACGCACTAAGCAACTAAACACGTTCAAATTATTAAAAATTGTTGTTCTATTATTAAGTGTTTGTAAAGCGCGGGTTCGGTAAATCCGCGCACTTTTGTCCGGCAACCGGATTCATTGTTGGTATTTAATTGGAGCCCGACTCGCTGGAAACCCGAGTTGTAATGGCGAGTTCTACACGTCTGCAGCGTATTAATGTATGCCGTTTGTTACTTTTATGGTGATTACGAAATTAATTTAATTTGGTAAACGTTTGTGCTCTATTTGTAGCTTTTAGAGAAGTGGGTCGCCATCAACTGATTAGCTTACAGATTTAATTTATAATTGAAAAATCGGAATAAGTCACCCAATCTTTTATGTAAAGATGAAAGCTATCGATAAGATATTCAGGTTTTGTATTCAAATCTCGGATCCAACTAACACATATTTGATTCGGGATCCTAATAACCGAACTCGTATTATTTGCCATTTCATGTTCTGTCAATATGATTCCGGTCGGTGATTTAGGGCATTGAATAGCCACTGCCTGCCAATTTGTAAGCAACGTCTCGATCGTGAAGTACATTGTGAGCCACTCAAATGGAGTATTAGGTACCATTTCACAGAGCAGGTAATGTCAAAGGGCCGTACTTGTTTGTATCACAAGAGTAAATACCGAGCAGAAAAACTAAACAACAGCAAATTGAATTTGTTCAACTGCTGTTCGATTGACGTAAATATTTGTCTGGCTAGCAGGTTAATGGCCATCGCACACCATATCAACTCAACACCGACTCGACTCAAAGTAAAGCATTGAAATATAAGCTTTGTATCGTGTGAGGTAAAGTAAATCGTTCAAAAGTAATATACGTCTAGTGGACTACGCGCTGCCAACTCATCGCACGTCGTGCGTCCTACATTAGAATCAAAAGTTATAGTTGAGTGGGTGCTTAGTCGATATGGTGCCCCATGGCCTTAATTCTGCGCAGTTTTTTCTGTTTCTGTTTACCATTTACTCTTGTGAATCGCTTTTGTACCCACCCGGGTATAAACCTTCAATCCCCCGTGTATGATCTTCAGCCGGATGTAAACGTGATACCGGATATGAAAATAATTCTGCCAAGAGTGTCGCTCACAAAAAGAAATACGAGATTCAGAGTAGGAGTTCTAAACTGTGTATCGAGGAGAAATTATAATAATTAACTGGGAACTTTATCAAGAATTTGCTTGAGCCTTGAGCTCCACCAATCAAGTCTTATGTAATTAATATACTTGATTTATACTCGTATGTTCTCATGGCTTGTATGCCTTGAGAATTTCGTACGTTAATTCTTTCGTGTAAACTTCAAATAATACTATTTTAGCTAAGTCAAATCGTGTTATTTACTAGTATAAAGACATGAATAATTACATAAAACCCTCTAAATAATGGCATCTGCTTTTCTCAAAACGATTATATGAAAAGCCGGATTTTAGTCGGTTTCCATGCACATCTCCTCCGCAGTCTATTTGCGGATAAGCGTGTAGTTCCCGCAGAGAGCCGCCGCCCGCCGCCCGCCGCCGGCCGGATATCCGGGTTCAACATTAACCAGGCCTGGGCTTATTAGCCACAACGCAAAGCCTTTGCAAAGTTACTTTGAGCTGGGAACGGATTCACGTGCAAGGTTGGAATATGTTTTGCTTGTACAGAGCATATTCCATTCATACATTCATACATACATACATTCATAAAGCAATGTATGTCGTATAATCTACAGTGTATTATATAATAGAAGTGATCAATTTTGATCATCACTACTTTGGGGGTTTAAGATGAAACAAAGGTTTTGCGTAATCCCCGCTGTTCCCGATAAAAGGGATCTGCCACAAAAGTTATATAACAAATGGCCCTTACCAGACAAAACCATTTGCAAGTACGAGTAGACATGGCGGTTATCACGCCGCTTAAAATAACTTAAATAAAAAACTCTGCATAACAATATTAGGGGCATTACAATAATATGATCAGCAGTGGTGCGATACCCGGCCCCGATGGAGCGATACAGGTCATTTGTACCCGTCAGTAGATAGGTCCCGGGCGGGGCTGGCTGGCGCGGGCCCAAACAGCCCCGATTGTTCCCTCCTTGGCTAAGCTAGACGAGGGGACAATGTTGATTTATAGAAGCAGGTGGGTGTTGGACCAAATTAGATAGTGTCTTTTGGCTGTGTAGTGCTTTGAGAAAAGGCTTGCTGACTTTTCTTTGGACCTTCTATTTATTTAGTAGATAGCTTTTGTAGAAAAAAAACCGGTCAAGTGCGAGTCGAACTCGTGCGTCGAGGGTTCCGTACCTACCCATTGTCCTCTAAATTGTATGAGCACCCATACAACTCAGAGGACTATTTTAATTGGCGTCAACTATGTATGTATGGGGACACCCTTTAATTTTCAACTTTCTTATTTATTGTATTTTTTTCTTTATTTATACCTTGCTTTTTGCCTTCTTTTTGAATTTCGTGATTCTAGGTCAACGGGAACTACCATATATGTTTTCGACCCAAAACCTATAGGGTACTTCCGGTTGACCTATAATTGTCAACCTTGGATAAAAGCAAGGTTAAAGCAGCACAAGTAAAGAAAACATTCCGAAAAATAAAAAAGTTGAAAATGAAGGTAAATTTTTCTGCTTACAAGTTTTCGCGAAAATCTAAATTTGCCCATATCTTTTTATCGTGTTGACTCAGGACCTTGATTCTTATACACCTAATAGGTATCTGGTATAAATTTCAACTTGGTAGGTCCACCCGTTCCTGAGAAAATCGGTGGTGACACACGGACAGACAGGCGGACAAGAAAGTGATCTTATAAGGGTTCCTTTTTTTACCTTTTGAGGTACGGAACCCTAAAAATGTAGCGTAATAGTTCTTTGTTTTAAATTGACTGTGAAATAACAAATCTTGTTTGTTGATCATCTATGGTTAATGAAATGTTAAAAAGAGAAGAGATTTTTTTATACTCCGGTTTCGTTATCTATAGCTTTCATTACAAATGGTTAGCAATCCACAACTAGCTTGTTCTAGGCTAACTTGTAATTCCACTTATTCCTTTAACGGAATTAAACTTTGGTTAATTTGCAATCATTTCGACCACATGAACTAGGAACTCAAAATCAGTTGACATCGAACTTTAAACATTTTTACACCTTTTATAAAATAAATAAATAAATATAAATAAATATTGCTGGACATTTCACACAGCGCTATCTAGCCCCAAACTAAGCAGAGCTTGTACTATGGGAACCAGATAACTGATAGAATACTTATATACTTTTTTTTGTAAATGCATACTTATAATATATAGAAAAACACCCAGACATGGAATAAATATCTGTAGATCATGCAAATGTTTGTTCCGCGGCGGGAATCGAACCCGCTACGTTCTGCGTCTCAGCCGGCTATACGCCCACTGCGCGACGGAGGCAGTCAAAATGTTTGTCAAATGTTTGAAACTATCATTGTTATGAACACTATTTGTACTAAAAACGGGATATTTACCATGATTTGTGAGTTTTTGAGTATCCCGGTTATCCGCCAGTTTGCCCGTGATCATGGCGCATGCAACTGAAAAACTCGAAAACTCACAAATCATGGTAAATATTTAGTTTTTAGTACAAATAGTTTGCACCTTTTGTCAAAAACCGGTCTAAAACTATTCAATTCTGTGTTTTAATGAATATTTACTGATAGTACATGAACCAGTAATATAGCCAGTAGGTATTGTATACTCTACATAAAGTGTACGGCAAGGAGAAATAACTCGTTTACCTAAGGGTATGTTACCTGGATGTTTGCCAACAGGAGCTTTGTAAGGGATTTAACTGAGAGAGCTTCTAGCTTCTATACATTTTCGATTCGATTTTACACTTTGTAGAGCAGGAATTGCCACAATTTGCCACAAACAATTTTGTGACAAATGTACTTATATAGGTCGAGAGATAAGGTGAAAACTGCGATGTAATCGAACAGATAAGATAAGATAACTCTTTATGGTACACCAAAGTAAAATACAGAACAGAATTTTTACAAATAGTTTTAGTACAATGGGCGGTCTTATCGCTAAAAGCGATCTCTTCCAGGCAACAGTTGTATGGGCAGGATAATAATTGATGATATGACGGCGGTGCATCTATCTAATACTAAAAACATACCTACAAACCTAAAATAAACCAAAATATATAAACCTAAAATAATAATGTTAACACAAATTTTATTGAAATTAGCAAACATAAAAATGTTAATCATGAATTAACAAGCAGTTGATATAATATTTAATATTTATACATAAAAATGAATCTATATTTCCCTTGGTCATCGCATCACGCGTGAACAGATGGAACAATTTCACTACATAATTCTTTTTTTGCTGTGTTTATTATTATCAGGAGGTTCTTATGAAAGAAAAAATTAAGGAAGTTGAGCGAGCATTACAAAATTTAAGAAAATTTAACGACACTATTAATTTTATACATCTGTCAGTTGTTTGACATAACTGTCAGTTGTTTGAAATAACTGTCAGCATGCCGTTCGACTTCAAACGGTTACAATTTCCAGTGAATTTAGCAGACAGGTGTTTTTTCCCGTTGAAACATCGTCTGGATACATTTACCTGCCAATTTTTGACATATCTAAAACAGGACAAAGTCTGTCGGGTCAGCTAGTATCTAATTTAATAAGAATAAAAGTCCTGACTAACTGACATATACCTATATAACAGCCTAAATCGCAAGTCTCTAAAATCAGCAGATTAGGCGGTGCGACCTAAGATTTGGGGAGTATGTTCTTTGTGGGTTTATAAACCTGAAACGTGAATAATTAAATATTACAGCTATGTTTGTTACCTAATTATTATTGGCTGTAAAGTTGACGTACGTAAGTTTGTTTGAGGCGGTGACCAACCCTCGACTTCCAGTTTTAACACCATCTAAGTTTTTTTATAGTGTAGTCTACATCTTACTTAATGTGCCCCTCCGAATCGAGCGCTGTATATTGGCGATTCAAATTGATCATTGCGATTTTCATGAGATACTACTTGTGGCTTGACTTTGCCTGAAGCTTCTTGCCTCCTCCATTGGCTTCCACGTCTGAAATGCAAACCGACTCTAAGCAATTAAGTACACGCTCGGTGGTGATTGCACGACTACCACTCGCGACTCCTGGCGCAGCGCCAGACGTTAAAACTGCAGGGAAATACTGCTTTTTGTAATATACGCTTATATTCAGCCTTTCTTAAGCAGGCTAGCGAGGCACGCCCTTCATCAGCTGGTTCTTTATATCAATGGTCATATTTAACTTACCTCAACTTATTATTAAGTTCAAAATAAACACACACACACTCCAAATGCGATCAAGCATACATTGTAGCTTAAGGAGCACTTCTTTTATTTATTGTAAATATTTTCTTGTAAATTTAATATAATTTTTTCTTGTAAATTAGTTCTAAGTAGGTATGTTATAGTAAACAGGCAGCTACTTTGCCGAGTCAGATTATAAACGTTTACCATTAATGTAGATTCAATTTGGTTTAAGTTCAGTGCTATGTTCATTAACTTATAATACAGGGTGTTTAATACAGGGTACTGACGATATTCTAGTGACAGTTTCTCAAAATATAAAAAAATTTGTCGAAAAAAAAACTACTAGTTATATTATCAAATTTTAAAGAAAATCGACTAAGTTTAGGTTATTAATTCGATATAAAACTTACTCTCTGCTCTTGCAATCGACATCCAAAAATAAAGGCCGATTTTATATCTCTTTCGGAAATGACTGCAGGTTTTGGGTTAGAAAGGGACAACAAGAGATATCTCGAGACGTCAGCAATACAGTATCTGTGGTTAGAAGGCAAGCATTATGCAATATCACAACATAAGTTTAATAAAGTGTTTGTTTTTACATGCCAAAATAAATTTCACATTTCTATGGTAAACATTACACAAATTTATTTATTATGTTCATCAAAATAACCCCTTTCATTTTTGTGCGTATATTATCAAACACCCTATATACGTAATGTAACTGTGAATCTAAGTATTAATAAATAAAATAAATAAAGATATATTCGGTTTTGTTTGAAATGAATTTGTAATAATTATATCGCACTGCGGTTATGAAAACATAAAAAGTAAAAACCCCGACAGCATGTGATACAAAATTGTTCATGGCTAGTAGCCATTTTCATATTACAGGTCTTCATTAGAATAAGAATAAGTTTATTTAATTAATAATTCATTAAAAACATGAGAATATTTTGCAACCTCATTTATCTAAATCCACCTGGTCGTGAACTGTTGAATCCTAAGAGGTTATATAGAGTATACCAACAAAGTTCTCAGTCGGGAAAAACGCGAAAAAATAATTGTCCAATCGCAGTGAAGCAATTATCTCGGCTCACTAGAGCAAAAACACTTAGTTAAAAGTTGAGCTTTTTCAAATTAAGTCTTATTTGGGAACCAATCACACGCTCCACGGGACGGCTCAAAGAAAACTTTTACAACATTTCACTTTCAATATTCAAAACATCTTTCAAATATATTTTTCCTCCTTTTTCTTGACTTTTAAGCTAAAATTTGACGATAAAAAGTCGTAAATAGTTGGCTATATACTTAGTTTCGAGTGAGTTACAGCTCAATATAAGTGATGTTTTATTGTGTAAAAGCTTAGGCAGAGTTTGTTAAAAATAAAAAACTGAATTAACAATAATAATTCTTTAGTTCAAGCTATTGGCTTATAAAGGTAACAAGTTAAAGGAAATAGAAATAGAATTGTTATTTTTTTCTCTCTCTCTTGATCTCAATTTTGTTTCAATCAATCTTCATCATGAATATCATATCTTCAGGGGGCGCCGGCTGCAAAAGATCTATCGCTCTAGAAATCTATAGAGGAACCTATATTCAGCAGTATACATCCTATTGCTGATATAATGATAATATCTCTTCTTTAAAGTATTTTTTGATCCAACGAAGCGAGATCTCCAAATCAACTTGGGCAAATCGGCGTTGTATATATGTATGTATGTTTGTTTGTCCGAGGATAACTTTCGAAGCGCTTATCCGATCATCGTGAAATTTGGTATATAGGTAAGAAATTATGGCACAATTTTGGTGAGACTCAATGAGCTAAAAATTTTGGGGTGTTGTTGAGATATTGGGGTTCAAGAGGGGTAAAATAAAATGAAAATAAGACAGGTCAAGTGAGACGTCAAATGAAAGGTTTTCATTACTACATTTCGAACTCGTTTTTACTCTTAGTAAAGTTTTTGTAGTTTTTGAGTTATTAGCTGTAATAAAAACTAAACTTTGACAAAATTTACAGGGTACACCAGTGACCCCACAGTGCTGTAATTTGGTATGCGTGTAGCTTAAGTGACACAGATATAGACAAAATTCTGAAATCCAGAATAACTGCAATTTGTACTCCAAAAAAGTACAACCATAACTTAACATAACCATAACAAGCATAACTTGAACTCCCGTTACCTGTAATTTGAATAAATAAATAAATATAGCTGGACATTTCCCACAGCGCTATATAGCCCCAAACTAAGCAGAGCTTGTACTATGGGAACCAGATAACTGATAGAATACTTACATACTTTTTTTTTGTAAATACATACTTATAATATATAGAAAAACACCCAGACAAGGAACAAATATCTGTAGATCATGCAAACATTTGTTCCGTGGCGGGAATCGAACCCGCTACCCCCTGCGTCTCAGTCGGCTACACGCCCACTGCGCCACGGAGGCAGTCAATTTTGAGAGTCAATCTGAATGAAACTGTAGGTCAAGTTTGGTGGTTTTTATTTCGTGGCACTATTTTATAGTCAAATATTACGAATAATATTTTTTTGTTTTTATGGTAGACTCGCGAGATCTCAGTTCGGGGTGAACCACCTGTTTAACAATTCTATTTATTTTCATGCCCATATTTTTTTTAATCACCAATATTGCAAACAAACATACGATACATCTCATGGTAAGCAGTTGCGGTAGACATATTCCGCGCCAACCTTTAAAGCAATTTAAATTTATACCATATTCTCTGTGTAGTCCATACTTTTTTACTATTTACAAAATAATTGCATCTGTAAATGTTTAGACCAATCACGTTCCTTTACCGTGGTACCATTAGTCAGTTCCATTGATGGTACTGCGGCAATGAACGGTACCGCATAATATTTTTTTTTGCCATCGTACCATCTAAAAAAGATACTATGGTAAAATTAATAGATAGATATATATAAAATATAGATTAGGCATGTAGACAGACATCACTAAATTAATTACGTTATAAATAACAAAGTAATCTAAATACAACGGATAAGTACATACGTGACTATATGTACACAGTCACGCCAGCAGGTTGACTTACTGTATTATTTACACTGTATCATACCGAGTAAACTTGCATTGTAATGCGGGCGATACTCGACCGAAAATTGCGGGTATATGTAAAATGTTTGTCATTCTTATTAGTTTTTTTTTGTGAATCACCTACTATTTGAGTTTTTGAACTGTTTCGAAGCATTAAAATTACTTAAATTTAAATTAGTTTCTCATATAAGTGAAATGTAAATTTCTTTTGAGAAAATAAATGTTCTTTAACCATAAATTAAAATAAAAACCTACTGGCATCCAGTGTGGTAGTAGGAGATGGCAGTAGGTCGTTTTTTTTCAGTTATGGTAACTTTTTATATGATCCCATTCGTCTGTTTTACATTTTTAGTTTTTAGTTTGTTAAAAAAAATGTTGTATCTAGTCAAAATCATTTACTGCCTGAATGTAACACGGATAACAGAATAATAGCATTTGCTATCGTCGTAATGGTACAACAGCAAAACCTGGAACTGACTAATGGTACCACGGTAAAGAAACGACCAATCTACTGTTTGTAGACCATATTATATTTACTACTCCGATTGAACAAGCCACCCTTTCAATATTTTATTTTCCATAATGAATATTGAAAAGCCAGTGAGCTTCACCATTTTCTTCGATGAATATTTAAGAAATTATTGTGAATCTCGATGAGATTCCGTGTCGGTAGCCGCTCCATTACAAAATGGAAGATTCACGATTTTTGCATATTTTGATTGGATAGGTTCAATTGCGGAGTTTTCTTGGAACATGTTATTCTTGTAGTAGGTTTTTGTATATGTTATTTTTTGGTCAGGGAAATGAGTGCCGCGAACGAGAGAAAGGTAATATTTTGGATTTAAATAAAATACTTCATGTTTACACTTGTTGTCGTCTGTTGGAAGAGAATGAATGAACGCTATAAAATGATATTAAGGACGACCTCCGTGGCGCAGTGGGCTGAGTCCGGCTGAGACGCAGGAGGTAGCGGGCTCGATTTCCACCACGGAACAAATGTTTGTATGATTTACAGATATTTGTTCCGGGTCTGGATGTTTTTCTATATATTATAAGTATGTATTTACCAAAAAAAAAGTATATACGTATTCTATCAGTTATTTGGTTCCCATAGTACAAGCTCTGCTTAGTTTGGGGCTAGATAGCGCTGTGTGAAATGTCCAGCCATATTTATTTATTTATTATTTATAGAGCCACAGATAAAAATATTCTTTAGATATATTTTTTATGTGTAACACATTAGAGAACTAAACATAAAATTCAACTCAAGTAACACTCATATAAGAACTTTTATTCAACACACTAAGACGGTATTAACAACTTACTTTATTATAACGCATTTATTAAAGTGTAATGTTTTCACGGTTCTACGTATACGACCTCAGCCTAAGTTCTAAACTATGTAGTTAGAGACTTTAATCCCCACAGCGCAGAACATGACGTTTATGTTAATATATTTATATGCTTTCAATTTCTTTCATCGAAGTTCTTTGATAATAATAACAATAATAATGATTTATTTATTCAACAACAAACTTCAAAATTTCACAAACAAAAAATTACAATGGTTTACTAGGTATAATACAATTCAGGATGGAAAACATACGTACCCAAACTAGGATTGACCTGTATGATGGCATACCTATCCCTCCGGACTATGGTTCATAATGGAATGTTCAGTGAATGTATGTGCGAGTGTGGGAATATGTTGGTTGTGTGATTTATGTGTGTGTGGGTGTGTGCATGAGTGTCTGTCAATGTGCATGCGAGGATATGTGGTGAGTTTATGTGTGTGAAAGGGTGTAGGTGAGAGTGTGTAAAAGAGAGTGTGTGGTGTGAGTGTATGTAAGGGTGTCAGTTTGTGTGTACGTATAAATGGGTGAGTATGTTGTGTGTTTACTTATCATACATAACTTATAATATTGTGATTAACAGACTCTCAGTTTCAAGGTAGTTCAAACCTAGCCACCACCTAGGCATTGGTGGCGATTCTGTTGTTTACGCTAACTAATTAAAATTGTGTAAAATATGATCGGTCTTATTTTGTTTACGCTAAAGATCAAGTTAGAATGACATTTAAAGTGACATTTCTAAAATTAAGTATTTTTCACTAAGATGGCGTGTTTTTGGGCTAGTTTTAGTCAGCAGTCAAATGCTGATTAAAACTAGCCCAAAATTGAGTAGTACTGTAAACTAGTAATTATTTTATTGTAAAAATAGGCTCCTAGGAAGTATGTATGTCGTCTAGCAAAAGTGGTATTACAACGGGGAACATGACATACTCGCTTATTACTGCGAACTTGGTTAATTGGATCAGAGATAAACGTATTTTTCTTGTGATGGGCTAAAACTGCTTGTAAAATAAATAACTGGCGTGTTGAAAGTAACTAGCATTCAGTAAATAATGATTCTGTTGGGTATATTAAAGGCTTGGAGTACATAACTCTTAGCACCTAGCGCTGAACCCTAATCAAAGCCTAATAAAAGTATAAGGAGTCTTGTCTAGACAAAAGTTTCGTCAAATCAGACGCTTATGTCAGTAATCCGTCTCGCGCTTGACCGAATCTGACCCTCACGCAGAATAAGCAGCAGTATGTACCGCGGTTCATTCTCGGGTTACATCCCAACTTTGTGATTTATGGACAAAGGAAAAATTGTTCTTTCATTGAGTTTGTTCGGGAAATTGTTATTAGAGTCTTCCGTATTCCTCATAATTTAGTTAAAAAGTTTCCTTCATGATGCCAGTTCACTTGAAATTATATTGTTTGAGTTATTTAGTTATTTTCCCTACCCTGAGGGCCGGTAGGGGCTGGGGGCTGCTTGAGTCATGGCTCTGTGAATTAAAGATAACTAGTGGCTCGCCCAGAACTGAGATCTCGCGAGTTTACCATAAAAACAAACAAAATATTATTCGTAATCTTTGACTATCAAAATAGTGCCACGAAATAAATAACCAAATTACTTGACCTACAGTTTCATTCAAATTACAGGTAACGGGAGTTCATGTTAATTGTTTTTTTTTTGGGTACAAATTGCAGTTATTCTAGATTTCAGACTTTTGCCTATATTTGTGTCACTAAAGCTACACGAATACCAAATTTCAGCATTGTGGGATCACTGGTGTACCCTGTGAATTATCTCAAAGTTTTATTTTGATTATGGCTAATAACATAAAAACTACAAAAACTTTGCTAAAAATAAAAACGGCGTCGAAATGTACTAATGAGGACCTTACATTTGACGTCTCATTTGACCTAATAGTCTCATTTTCATTTTTTTTTTACTTCTCTTGAATCCCAATATGTCAACAACCCCCCAAAATTTTTAGCTCATTGAGTCACACCAAAATTGTGAAATCATTACCTACCTAAATATATATCAAATTTCACGATGATCGGATAAACGCTTCGAAAGTTATCCTCGGACAAACAAACATACATACATACATACATACAACGCCGATTTGCCCAAGTTGATTTGGAGATCTCGCTTCGCTCGATCAATTAATTTGATAAGATTTCCTGATAAACCGAAACTTTTGTTTAAATATTATGATAATTTTGGCAGCAATAGCTTACCTATTTAAAGATAATAAATATCTTAATTGCACATCATTAGAAATAAACACTCAAAAGAAAATACACTTATACACACATAGGTACAATAGTCGGCCTTATCACTTCATTTCTTCCATGGGAAGCCGTCTAATGTGAAATATTAAAATCTAAGTTGTACAAAAAATAACGTACGCCATTTTTTGTAATCAAAATATGTAAACTATCAAAAACATCCTTGTAACATAACTACATATCATGTTAATTGCTAGTTTTTCGCGGTATAACTTTTAATTAGAATGCCGTTATATTTGGGAGCGTGAGATTTTAATTAGCACAGTTGATGTTTCCGAGTATTATATATATACAAACTATACTGCATGTTACCGCATATACAAAATTCATTTAAATCACGAGTAGGGTTGATGGGTAGTCAGATTCTGATTCATTTATTCCACGTAGATACCACAGTACACTTGGAAAAGTCAATATTTTAATAATAACAATTTGAATATCGCAATAAAAATAAATAGAACAAATTTATACATTTCAAAGAATAACAATACCAAATAATTTAACTAAATAACAAAAACATATAAAATATATAAATTCATAGTACATATATTATGTAAAATAGACTTTTTTTCAAATTCATTACCATGATTTTTTTTTAATTTTCTATCTACCTTAATTTCAAGTCCTAAAATATCAATTAAACCGCCTGTATAAAATAGGTAAACAAATCATATTCATTCATCATATACTTCTTAAACTGACTAAGCGGCATCGTCGCAAAGGCGCCGCCGATTTACGTTAAAAATTGTTTATAGAAAATGTGTCGATTACTGGATAAATATTCAAGCTGCCGGTACCCACCTCTAAAATCAGTTAATACGATTCTGCATATGTGTTTTAAATTATTGTCGTGAATGCGGTGACAGACAATTATTAGGTATAACAAAATGTACCAAGTTATTATGGCTAATAATCGTTAACTTATTTTATTTTAGTTTGGATGTTTAAGTGATTTAGGTTTATTGGTTTTGCCAAATAAAAGGAGAATTATTGATTAAAATGCAGAATACGCAATATTTGTGCGATATGTTCACGGGCTTGCCAGATGAGACCCGAGGATGTTTGTCATGTAGGTTTACATTGTGAGCTAAGTTTTAATGTTTTTGTTTTATTTTAAATGAATTCCACTGGTTCTCGTCAGATTGCATTTGATTGGCTTTGTTATATACGGATGAGACTGGTTAGGATCGCGGTGGGACAAGCTAATGGAGGCCTGACGTCACCCAGCAATGGAACACGTCAGGCTGTGGATTATGATGAAAAATAAAATTGCAAAATATGGCTTGACTTAGCCCAGAGGATTAGCAAGCTGAGCTGGCAGTGGACGGGGCTCAAAGAACTGACGGCCGTTGGGGCAGAAAGATTCTCGAGTGGAGACAACGCACTGGAAAGCGCAGCTCAGGATGTCCCCCCACTAGATGGAAACATGACCTGATAAAGATTGCTGGGAGCCTTTGGGTGCAGGCCGCTCTGGAGAACTATGGGGAGGCATATATTTAGCAGTGGACGTCCTATGGCTGATATATCGAGCCCCAAACTTCGCAGAGCTTGTACTATGAGAACCAGATAACTGATATAATACTTATATACTTTTTTGTAAATACATACTTATAATATGTAGAAAAACATCCAGACTTGGACTAAATATCTGTAGATCATACAAACATTTGTTCCGCGGCAGGAATCGAACATGCTACCTCCTACGTCTCAGCCCACTGCGCCACGGAAGTCGTCGATATAGAATAGAATTGAATAACGTTTTAATATACACCAGAAGTATGGCCTTAGGTAAGCATTCGCTGTAAAAGAGCGTTTTATTATGTACATAAATTAATCAATTCAACTGAGCCAACGTTTTTCAACCATTTCACTTAATTTCAATATTAATAATAGGTATTCATTAACCGTTCCAATAATTCTCTTGCCACCCTTCGATAACATACCCTATATTCGGAGTATTTACAAAAGGAAATGAAGGTTTCTATTAAATTTTATTAAATTACCCCGTCCCGTGGACCTTTCTCTTTAGGTATTGGATAGGAAGGATGTAGGCTTGTTTTAGGATAAAGGTACACCCTGATGTGAATTAAGGGACCAATCTTCTTCTCATGTAAGTATTTTATTATAAATTAAAACACAAATTCTCAAGTATTTATAAGATAATATTTACAATATGTCCATAAAAATATTCAATAAAATACCTGAAGGACTGAAAGTGGAAGATGTGGCTTTTAGACAATTGTTTTTATAGTATACATGATTTTTTTGCATTTTTATACAAGATATTGACATTTTTAAATAAATAATAAATAAAAATGCTTTTATTTTCTTTACACAACATTTGTATTTACAGATTTAGGCTTAAAATTAGTTGTTTTGTATGTAAATACCACTTTTAGCGGTAAAAGCCTCCTGTTCTTTCATTTCTCACGATCCCTAGCGACTCTGCTCTGCCATGTTCTGCCTGCTACTTTCACGATATCATCGTCCCATCGTGTAGCAGGCCTTCCTTTTCTCCTTTTTTGTATATTGGGTACCAATTTGATGTTGTTTTGGACCACCTCTCGTTATCCATTCTTTGCATATGCCCCGCCCATTTCCATTTAAATAAATACGTAATGACAAATATTAGCACGCCTGCATGCAGGGTTGAATACTTTGACCAGCATAGGCTTAAGACATTTTAATATTGTTTTTATGTGTTCTAGCAAATAAACGATTGTATTTGTATACAAATTCTCTTTACTTAGAAAAATGGTCAAGTGCGTGTCGGATATCTTAGTTAATCTATATCTTAGTTATTATAAAACACAAAATTAATTTTACAGTTGATTTTGGTAATTTTGTGCGAACGTTATAAGAACCGTTTACAAAACCAATTACATCCTAAAAATACTCTCCATCCAAAGGCTGTCTGGAAGAAATCGCTATAAAGCGATAAGACCGCCCATTGTTTTGCTTTGTATCTTCTATTTTGTATGTAATTTTTTATTGTTTATGGGGTATACAATAAAGTGTTTTCATTCATTCATTCATACAGTCACGAACGGCTGTAACTGGTAGGACAGGCAGACAGAAACACAGACATGACGAAATTACGAGGGTTCCTACTTCAAAAACGGAACCCTAAAAACTGAGATCTATATGAATTTGAAGATTTATTCAGCGTCTGTTATCAAGGCTTGCTTGGCATCTACATCTTCCTATTTATCGATACGACGGCAAATTGTATCACTTAGATTTACGTTTTTGCGTTGTTAAATGGTGTGCAATAAAGTATTTTCTATCTATCTTCCTCTCTGCAGGCTTAACCCGCAGAAAGACATGGTCAAAACAAATTACTTCATTATGAAATCGATAAAATTTTTGAAAGTTTAATTTGTCTCAGTAATATTATTTCTAACTAATTTATTGTAGTTCCAAAACTCACTTAAGTTTCAAGTGAAAATGGAGTCCCATTAAAGTAATGAATAGCGGACTCCTGCCTCAGACGTGTTATCTTTACATCGGGCCCATTGCCGGCGCATCCGGCGGAGTCAGAACTTGGACATACCAATTTGTAAGACCTCTGATTAATACTAGAAAGATAGAAAAGTAGTAAAGAGATACTCTAGTGGTTACTTCACACTACTTCTATACAGGCTGACCTAAAAAAACCTGGAGTCACCACGAACCTTCGAGCCCCTAGAGACAGGTTAAGCAAAGTTTTATCATTCAGTTTCTTTTGTGGTTATAAAACTTTAGCCCAACCCTTTAACCTTTTCTTGCGATACACCCTCGAAGTTTGAACAGGCTATTTTCGCACCTTTTAGAAAATGGTGAATAATATTTGGTGCTCGATCCCACTCGACCGGACTTGCCTTACAGGTGACCGTTCAAGGGCACTTACGAAGAGGAGCATTCAGGTTCTAAATTCAATTAAAGTCATCAATCTAGAACTTAACATTAGCTGTATTTTTGTTTGGCACTTTTCGTGTAAGTTATCATTAGGGCAACAGGATATGAACTCAAAATGTTAATTTTAAATTTAAATTTTGAACCTATTGCTCTATGGCCTAGTCTATGGCCAGTATATATAGCTGGTCCATTATCCAGGTTCAGATTCAGATGAGTTTATTCAGCCAAGAGTAACTTAGCAGATAATTAATCCCAATTATTACACTTCTGTAATACTTAGGAAAACACAATAATTAAGAAAAGGAACTTAAAAAGTAGCACAAATAAAAACAAAACAAACCATTCGTACAGCAACAAATACAATGCACGGAATAAAACTCTTGGTAAGCAGTTAGGGGAGAAGTATATCCGACAAGTAAATAATGAGTCACGAGATCAACAAACATTTCTGGTTTGTTTAAAATACGCTGGAAAAAATTAATTGAATTCGATTAATCATTCGAGAAAATCCAAATTAATGGGCAACTTGAAAATGTCCAAAGAGAAATTCTTTCGCAAAATTTCTGAGAAATATAATTATCTGTCCGTCAAAATAAACCTTCTTTCAGTGGCACTGTAATTTCATTGAAATGTTGGAGACTGAAATAACATCGTTTTAATAACGTACATTAAAATATTCGTGTTTTAGTTAGGTTCGTACCTTTTTTGCACATCGCGCTCTCCCAGGAGAGATTTCTCATTTGCATTAAACATTTCTACGTCTAAAAGCATTTCATAAACCGTATATTTTGCCGTGCATTGCGGTCGAAACAAACAGACACACTCAAAAACATGCTTATGCCTCATAATCATGCCCAGATGAGCATAATGTTACATTCTAATTACATTATGAATTCAGAACGTGCTGCTCCGACATTTATATACAATGTATTTGTTGAATCTCTCATTTAAAGAGTATATAAGTACTTGGTTGTATTAAATGTTAACAAGGACTTGACATTGTTAAAAACATGTACCTACTGTCTCTCGACAGAATATAATGTAGATATCTGAATCTGAAAAGCAACGGTTCCCATTCTCAATAAAAGTACTGCAAAAGACAATATAATCCAAACGAGTGAAGGAAAGTTTTGTTAAACAGTTGCGATTCTAGGAATCGTTTATTCCTTCCTCGTTCGTAGAATTCATCAATGAAATGTATTCCACTCGTCGGATCTCTCTCGATTCATAAAATCAGGGTTCTTTTCAATATGGCGGAGTCTTATATATTCCGCGGAACGATGACAGACGGCTTGGTAGCGCGTCGCTTATGTTCTGTTTTCTTATAAAATATGCTTTTATGTTCCTTGTCCGCTTGAAAACAATAATGAAAAAAATCACAGAACACGAGTAAGATAAAATCATTTTACATTTATAAAAGCATTTTTTTCACGTTTTTTATTCACGTCGATAGACTACCATCAGATGAGCTGTATGCTTGTTTGCTACTAAGAACGACTTGCACAACGATGCCTAATCGTATTTAGTGCCTAAATATGTTTATGAGATTTGTCATATCATACAAATAGGTACATCAACTTTAAACATGTTTGGTCGTTAATTACGGTTAGGGATCGTTATGCAAAGGTAATGGTATAAAACACGTTAACAAGTTACTCACATTACAATACTACCCTTAATTTTTAAGGGTGATGTTGGGAAAATGGGAATACCTTTAAAGGAAAAGCAGAAATTTTATAAGATCACTTTCGTGACCGTCTGTCTGTTTATCACAAAGTTTTTTATCATTATGAAATGAAGCCTGGTAAATTTGTCTTCAACCTACTGAGTAATTACAGTAAAATCAATTTTTGTTTGATAAATTTTGCAATTTCCCTCCAATATTAAAGTGATTCCCAAAACTTATCCTCTCTGTTAATAAATAAGTAAGGTTGTTTTTGCGTAGATACGAAATTAATTCCATCAGCCGCCATCAGACAAGATGGATCTGTTCACTGACGGTGAGTTTGATTAATTTAAGTTTGAAATGAAAATTAGGGATAATAAATGTTGGAATAACAACGATATCAATGTCTAGGTTTCGCTGTAGTATAATTTCAGATAAAAAGGTAAAAAAACAACCATTTTAATTTACGAAAGTACTTTATGTATGTACATAATGTTTTGCATTTACACTAAAACGTGATTTGCTAAAGAAATGTATAAATATATCACAACAAACCTTTTAAAACTCTTTCAAATTAAAGCGCATATTTCACATCTAAAAAGAGATTTTGATCAGAATAAGGTTTGTGAATATTCCAGTATCTAATCGTATTCATATTATCATCTTAGTATAAAAATATTGATGATAAAAGGTTCACGATTTCATTGACCTCATTGGTCATTGTATCTTAAGGATCACATATACCTACTCATCGCAGAAACCGGACCTAAAATTTAAAAATACGAACCACCTTATAACTGTATTCAGATAAACGAAAAGCCTTACGATATTTTGAAAGAAAACTAGCTATATATTTTTTTTTTAATAACCTATACTGTCCCACTGCTGGGCAAAGGTCTCCCCCATTTCCTTCCATTCCTTGCGTTCTCCAGAAATCTCCTGCCAGTCAGAATGGAACCCATCCAGATCGTCGCGCCAACGTTTTCGCGGTCTGCCTCGTTGCCGTCGTCCTGTAGGTTGCCAGTCGGTGGAGATCTTAGTCCACCTTTCAGGGTGCATTCGAGTGACATGACCCGCCCAGTCCCATTTGAGTCTTGCAGCCTTGTACCCCACATCGATGATTCCGGTCATAGAGCGTAGAGTAGTGTTGCGGATTCTATCGGTTCGCTTAACACCTAAAATGCTATATAAAAAGCTTTAATTTTCCGAGGCTTACTATAATGATTTTAGCCCCTGATAATATTTTAAAATAGTAGGTATTATTACTTTTTAAGAGTTATCCGACACTTAAGGGAAATCGTAAAATATTTTTAAACCATCTCAAAAACCCGTCCCGTCCGGCTCGTAAGTTATTGAGATGTTTTAAAAATCTTATGTTTTAAAATATTGTGTCAAGAGTGAGAGTTTTGGGTCTAAGACCCTACTTAGGTGTTCGCTCATCTTATTTCCTATCAATATTTCCTTGACCCTTGAACAGACTAGGTGGTCCGGGCGTGGACGCTCACGTGAGACACGAGGCCGGCGAGGCGGTACTGCATCTCAAATTCCGCGTGAATGAGGGTTCGCTGGTCACCGCCACCGCTGACGACCAGCTCCATCTGTGGGTCTTCCGCAACGTCAAGAGCCCGCAGCGGCTGCACAGTCTCAAGTTCCAGAGAGAGAGGTAAGCTACACTGAGCTCATAGGGGATCTTTCTGTTGAAGTCACTATAAAACTCTCAATTTCTACGTGAAGTCTTCCCCTTAAACGGAAGATGCACATAAATAAGTATGAAACACTATTACTAAAAATAAACGCATGTACATTAAGGGCTTAAATGGATACCTATCTATCGAAACTGAACGTAGAGATTTGTAAAATCAACGCACATATTACGTACTACTTATATACGTGGCGAACCGGCGGACGCTGAGGTATTGATGTTTCAAAAACAGGAATAAAACATGAAATGCAAAAAACAATAAAACAAAACAACTTCGATAGCAGCTGTTGGTCGAAGGTGAGCCGCATGATATGCATGGTGGAACACATGACTCGATTTGTTCTAATGTCTGATGATTTGTCTTGGCTTTCTTTGGGCACACAATAATTTGTTCCTCCTTTATAATAATACGGTATTTTTCTATTGCGACGATGTTTATCATAATTGTCTAACTAAAATTGTCCTGTCTACTTAAAAGTCTCTGCTGTGGACAATATTTTTATCGAAGAATCTTTTTTCTGAAGAACCTTTTTTTTCATGAAATTTAATTATATCTCTAGTTAAAGAAGTTTTGATTCCCAGATGAACGTAACAATTTTCATTTAAACCGAGAAAGTACAGAATACGAACAAAAGCTATTTACTAAGATATAATCACTAAAATTATTGTTATGAAATTCTAAAGAACACTTTCTCCATTCACGAAACGTATTCTAAGCTATGCTATTAGCGTTAGAACCACGGTGTGATCGTTAGCGTTATGGGAGCTGATAAATATGGAAGGGAAAATTGAAATTTATTCATCGAGGCATTAGTTTGATGAGCACCTGGATTTCCACACCATTTATCAATATTTACCATCCGATTTTCACATCTTTGGGATTTTGAATATAGAATTATTTACAGTAAATGGTAGCTAGGAGCGGTTACAGAAACAGGTGGACGATGATTTGTGGACGACATAGTCAAATTCACGGGTGGTAGATGGGTCACTATGCGTAGGGTCGTGGTGGATGGCAGGAAGGGGAAGCCTATATCCAGCAGTGGGTGAAAATGGGCTGTAGATGATGATGATAACAGTGATACATTTAGAATACTTTGTTATGTATAAACATAGTGTTGTGCTCGAGGCTGTTACAGAATAAGTAATAGTCGGTTTCTCGAAGTTATACCTACTGTGTCACAGAATAGGTAAATACTAGGTTTGGTATAAACCTACTACGTTTTTACCTACAGTTGCACAGAATAAGAAATAGTAGCTCTACACAGTTCTAGTTGCTAGCGGAACCTTCGAGAGCATTCGCGAAAACGTGTAGTAACTATGTGCGGTATAAGTAAGGCGTAGAGACGCCCGAAGGATTCAGTCTTGATTTGGCTATACGTGCGAACATTTCGGTGACTTTTTAGTGGTTTATTGTGCAACAGTGGTGTGATTTAGTGTGTTGTGATTACTTGTAATTAAGGTCGTGTGTATATCATTTTAGTGTTGAATAAAAGTGTGATTTTGGTTAGATTTATTTCCATTATTGTATCCCGAACCCTCAGCTCGTAACAATAGGATAAGAAACTTACATATTTGGGTGACTCGCCTGTATTTATTTTATTTCGTCAATGCTATTACGAGGGGCACACTAAAACCGTTGATCGCGTAATTGGTTATTAATTTTTGGGAACAGATAAAAGTCACAGGACTAAAGAAAGATCAGGACTGTATGCTGGATGACTCATAAGTTGTTCGTTTTTCGCCTTCAAAAACGAATTTGTCTGTCTGGCCGTATGGGAACTTGCATTGTCGTGGTGCAAGATTATACGGCGTTATTTTCTCGGAGTTTGTCAATAATTTCCGGTAAACAAATGGGCGTGTACCTGTCACTATTTACGGTACGACGATTTTCTAAAGCAACAGTAGCCACGTGTCCAGTTTTTTAAAAAAAAAAGAAGCAATCATCCGCTTCGAGGCACTTTTCACGCGCATCACTTTGATTGGTTTCGGCTCATCTTGAAAGACCCATACGATATATCCATAGATCCATGTTTTGTCACCTGTTGCTATGTCCCATACCAAATTGGAAGCCCCTTCGTTGTATCTGGCAAGCATAGCATGTCACCAAGTGATGCGGTCCGTTTTTTGAGCATCAGTCAAATTGTGTGGGATCCATCGAGAATGCACAGCTTTCTCACACACAAATGTTTGTGTAGGATTGACTGTATTTGACTCATGCCTATGTCCAAAAATGTCCGGATCTCATGGTAGGTCACATGTTTGTCTGTTTCGATCATACGGCGCACAGCATCAATGTTTTTGTTGAGCGACCTTCACGAATTTCATCATGTAGATTGACACGACCGCGTTTGAGTTCTGCAAACCAGCTATAAATAGTCGCCTTGCATGGTGCTCCTTCGCCAAAAGCAGATTGAAGCCGAACAACGCTCTGCTGAGCTGTCAAATTACACTTAAAATCGTAAAAAATTATGCAACGAAAATTTTCTCGAGTTAAATCCATTTTATTGTAATCACACAATTTTTAAAATGACGCCACAATGTGAAAACAATTCACAATCAGATGAGACAAATTTTATTCTACGGCTAAAGAGTTCCATTTTCAAATGTAGTAATAAGTTTTTAAATATTGTTTATGTAAGTGGCCAATTCCGGCAACTTTTAGTGTGACCTATGTCCCCTATGACCTTTCGAGTTTCGGCCGGTTAATTGTATTTTACGATTTTAGGGTTGATATTTTAATCAAGAACTTTATCTGGTCTTAAAAAGTAATATTATTTCAATTTGAAAATTTGGTAAGTCAACATTTCGTGATTGCAGCGTATCGCGAAAATAATTTCAATTACATTAAAACTAGTTAAGAACTAATTCGGATTCGTCCGTCGAAGCCTCCCGCTACTTCAGGGGATCCCCGGTTCATTTATATAATCAGTTATTTGTATACAAACACCGGCCTGCCAACTCTGTATGCTAATTATACAGAGTGCTTCGGCATACATATGGATTGACTGTTATTAACAATGTTAGTTCTACAATTGTTCGAAATTCGTTGTTATAAATAATTGACGACCTCCGTGGCGCAGTGGGCGAATAGCCGGCTGAGACGCAGGAGGTAGCGGGTTAGATTCCCGCTGTGGAACAAATATTTGCATAATCTACAAATATTTTTCCAGATTTTGTTCCAGGTCTGGATGTTTTTCTTTATATTAAAAGTATGTATTTACAAAAAAAAGTATATATAAGCATTTTACGAGTTATCTGGTTCCCATAGTACAAGCTCTGCTTAGTTTCGGAGTAGATAGCGCTGTGTGAAATGTCCAGTAATAAATAAAATAAAAAATAAAATTATTCTTTATTCTTTATTGCACACAAGAAAATACATTTGAAAATACAGAAAAAGAGGTCATGCACAAAGGCGAGCTTAACCCTAAGAAGAGTTTTCTTCCAGCAAACCTTTGAGGCTAGAGAGAGAAATGATTTTAAAGGTAGGTGAGTGTACAAAAACATAAATAAATATATATATACCCAAAACGAATATGAACTATACTCAAAGTATGTTATAATATTATAATTATAATAAATAAATTATATGGAATAATAATATATACCTACGTAATATAAATATATACCTATATACTCGTATAATAATATAAAATTACAGAGAAAGGTAGTGCTCTTTAACTTTCCGTTTAAAAATGTTGAGTGATGGGCTAGCGCGAACTTCATGAGGAAGGGCATTCCAAATTTTTACCGCATAAACGGTGAAGGAGCCTCCATAGCGGCTAGAAGTGTGTTGAGGTGTTTTGAGGAGAAGAGACTTAGAGGACCGGCATGGCACACTGCGAGGGACAAGAAATTCAAAACGCTCACGGAGGTAAGAGGGAGAGAGTGGACAATATAATACTTTGAAGAGGAGTGATAAGACGTGAAGATCACGGCGAAGACGAATAGGGAGCCATTTAAGTTGGGATCTAAAATTGGATACGTGATCAAACTTGCGCAGACCGAATATAAAACGAATGCACAAGTTCTGTAGACGTTCCAGTTTATTGAGAAGTTCCTCCGTAGCATCAAGAAAGCAGACATCTGAATAGTCGAGAAGGGGCAACATTAAGGCTTGGGCGAGAGTAATTTTAGTTTCAAAGGGAAGAAATTTCTGAAGGCGTTTTAGTGATTGGAACGAGAAATGCACCCTTTTACTGATTTCGTTTATGTGGCTGGCCCAGGATAGCTGGTTATCAAAAATGACACCAAGGTTCTTAGCTTTGCTCGAGTAAGGTATAGGTACCTGATCAAACACGACTTGAGGTAACGTTGACTGGTCGACGACCCTCAGCATATATGGACTTCCCAAAAGTATAACCTGGGACTTAGAAGGGTTAACCAATAGACCATAAGTATTAGCCCATGTGTTGATGCGGTCAAGATCTGCGTTAACTTGGTTAACACCTTCTAATATGTTCTCGGCTTTAAAGTGCCGATAAAGTTGTACATCGTCGGCATATAGATGGCAGTGAGAAGAAATAACAAGGGTAATAGAGTTGATAAAAATTGAAAAAAGTAGAGGAGAGAGAACGCCACCTTGCGGTACACCAGCAGATATGTCACACCAGTCAGAGCAAGACTCATTCGAGCGCACACACTGCAAGCGGCCGGAAAGATATGATTTGAACCAAGAGGTTACTTATATTATTATTATTATATTATTATTATTATTTGAAGCCTGTACTGTCCCACTGCAGGGCAAAGGCCTCCCTTCCTTCCTTCCACTCCACTCTATCATACGCTCAAAAAATAAAATAAATTAAAAAAAAATCCCTTTGTTTTAAAGTGTTAGAGAGGAAAATTCTTTATCTTTTTTTTCAATATATTTATTAACATATAATGAATATGTTTATTTTTCAATATGTTTTTTAAAATGTTTTTTCAATATCGGTAAAATTCAATATCGGGTGCTTAACCTTCTGAGCACACGATTCAGTAGTAACAGATGATTCGAGGGCAAGCTCCAAGTTCCTGAAAATAATGATATAATTTCAACTTAATGTTTATGTAAAGTTGTTCAGTTTCACGCATAATTAACCTTTGACAAATATAGGAACAAATTCGGAACCACCTTGTATACCAACTTTGCTGCCTGAAGTTGGTAGGTAATGTCGCCGGGATTACAGTTGATGGGAACATTGTAAAACTTCACTAAGCATGATATTACGAAAGTTGTTTAGTTATGCAGATAGGTAGATAGATAATGTTTTATTGTTACACCAAATTACAATAACTTAACCTAGAAAACTTAGACTAATACATGGTGGTACAATGGGCGGCCTTATTATGGTTATGTAGGTAACTTAGGTTTCCAAAAATTTGTTTTATTATATTATAATACGTTTACGACTTTAGTTTTAGGAATAACTTTTAATTGCGTGCTTGAGAAATTCATAAATACGTGAAATAACTCAGATGACTACAGAAATGCACGCTTGAAGCTTGTTGTTATTACACCTATACCATCAAATTAATCATACGTACCATACCACCTAACATAGTTTCGAGTCTCGGAAAAATAAAAATAAAACTCATTTTGCTCATTCAGAACGCCTCGTATCGTGACCGAAACACTTTACTATTCAAAAATGTTTTAGCACAATGGTCGGTAAATCAGAGAGCAATTGTCGGTTCTTAATTTTGCGAGACTTTCATTCATCACACGCCCCCCCCCCTTCCTCCCGCTCCTCTAGGAGCCAGGGCGTTGCTTTCTGTAATTAATGGCTAAGATATATTCAAATACTTTGTAAATTTCTTTTGAACTTTAATGATCTAAATTCTAAGTGTTACTGTTCAAAGTTGATAGTAAATGAAAGAGCATTTATTCATTTTGTGGTAATTAAAGTAAATGAAAAGATGGAGGCCTCAGCCACGCTGCTTTTCAGCCGCGCCTATATCTGGTGTATTTAGTGCACCTAAACAAAGAATAGGACATGGTGAATGCGGCGGCGGCGTTCAAAATGATAAATCTTGTTTAAAAGACAAAAAAGTATTTTGTGACATTTTAAATAAAGCAACTGTTGTTGGTTATTAAATATTCTTGGCCAGGCTTGGTAATGGAAGGACCTGACCGAGTAGTGAGACCACAAGAGGCCGTGGCAGACCATCAGCCCGGTTGGTGGACAACATGGAGATTGTGAAGAGAAAGATATAAATGTGAATAGCACAAGATCTCTTGAAATTGCGTTGGCGGGACGAGGCTTAGACCAAGCACTGGGCTATCATTGAATCATCTAATGATTATAATGACAGTTTTAAAATCTACAATCATTTTGTCTTATAAATTCATTATAAGAGCAGATCTTAGAGCAGTGAATGCGTCACTGTTCCTTTGAAATATCAAGTTATCATTGAAACAATGTAATTTCAATTTGTACTCGAATTCCTAGAACAAACGCGCGCCTCCAAAGGCTGTGAAGGTAGAGAGGTTCATTATTGGTCGTTGCTGTGGCAACGCCTGGGTGCTTTGACACACAAGCCGGGTTCAAACAATAGGCTTCAGATGCGATGCGATCAGTTTGGATAATACGGAGAACATCCTTTGTGTGTGTAGGTAGTAGGTAGCACGGTGCTGCCTGGAACGTTGTTTGAATCCAATTTGTGAGTTGATTGTTGCTGCCTCTGTAGAGCCTAGCGTGTAAGTAAATATAATTTAGTATGTAGAACCATCCAGTATATGTAAATAGTTTGTATAATATTAGTATTGACGGAAGATTAGTGTGTTGTTTAGATATTTTCATTCGTAATATGCACGCCTCACTACTATATTACGTCGATTTGTTTATTTATTTTGATTTTAAAGGATCAGTTTGAAACGAATTACTGTAACTAAATTTGAAGTCTGGCTCTTGTGGACACCACGGTATTCTTAGGTATAACCCTAGATAATACGCTTCAATGGGGCGCTCACATTGATAAGTTGTCGAAGAGACTTAGCTCTGCGGCATACGCAGTCAAAAAGATCCGTTTTTTTGCAGACGTAGACACAGCTAGACTAGTTTACTTCAGCTACTTCCACAGCATTATGTCATACGGTATACTGCTGTTGGGGAGTGCTGCAGATATAAACACCGTTTTGTGCTGCAGAACAGGGTTGTTCGTGCAATTTATAATATGGGCCCCAGAGAATCCGCAATAAGTTAAAAAAAAAATATTATGGCATTCCCTTGTCAATACATCTATGAAAATGTAATGTATGTTCACAAGAATATTTATTTGTTTACTAAAAATAGCGATAAACATAATTTTAATGCTAGAAATAAAGACTTGCTGTTGCCACTTGTAGGCTCCATAAAGTTAGTAAATTGTTTAAAGGGCAAGGTGTACGCTTTTATAACAAACTCCCAAGGGATGTACAAAAATTGACGATTAATAAATTTAAAATCGTAATTAAACTAAAAAAGCCAACTATAAAATATCGGATTATTTAGATGATAGAGAAGCTTGGGATCGAAATTGCTCCAACTCGTTCAAAATGTTACAATTTAGACGTAATTTATTTTCTGTATTATGTATTGTAAAAGGATCATTAAAAAAACAACCAGCCTTGTTTCTTGCCTTTCTTTTCTGGCTTGGTCGCGAAGGAACAGGCAGTAAAATTGACGTTTTAAAGTGATCCTTGTGATTGTAATGAATAAAAATATTTGACTTTGACTTTTGAAGTAGACGCGGCAGAGGGGCACTCACTTGGCTTGAATTATCTGTTATAGTTAAATCATATACGCGAAGATACGGACGATATCAATCGATGAGGGGTTCCATAGAGAAAAATACTTCACAAACACCAAACATATTCTCTAATTTCAGCCATTTAAATGTCAAATCATACAAATACGTCGAATTTAAACATGTTTCACACGTTTAGTGATCTATGTGCATGCCGGGCTTAATCTTTAACTAATAATTTAGTGCCACAAAATGCATAACCAATCTACTTGGCCTACAGTCTCATTCAAATTAGACGTAACGGGGTTTCTTGTAAATTGGTTATTATTTTTTGGGGTACAAATTGCAGTTATTCTGGATTTCAGACTTTTGCCTATATTTGTGTTACTAAAGCTACACGAATACCAAATGACAGCGACAAATGACGAATACCATTGTGGGGTCACTGGTGTACCCTGTGAATTTTGTCAAAGTTTTGTTTTTATTATAGCTTATACTCAAAAATTACTAAGACTTAACTAAAAATAAAAACGAGGTTCAAATGTCCTAATTCCCTATGTTTAAACCTTTCATTTGACGTCCCACTTTACCGAATAGTCTCATTTTAATTTTTTTTATCCCCCTTGAACCGAAATATCTCAACAACCCCCCAACATTTTTAGCTCATTTAGTCACACCAAAATTGTGCCATCACTACCTACCTATGTATCAAATTTCATGATGATCGGATCAGCGCTTCGAAAGTTATCTTCGGACAAACAAACATACATACATACATACATAACTTACATACATACAAGCCGATTTGCCCCAGTTGATTTGGAGATCTCGCTTCGCTCGATCAATAAACCTACTTATATACATTTAAGATTATTCAATAAACAATAATTTGTTGTACTCAAAGGATAGAAACCTTTGAGTACAACAAATGATTATTTAATCCTAAGAAATTATTCTTAGCTATAAAAGAGCGATTCATTCTTCATGATTAATTACCTCTTAGAGATTTACGAGCTCATGGCTGAGGCTATCTTGTGAAGCCGGGCCTGGCTTCTCCGCGAAGGCTAGGTAATTAGCCCGGCGCCGTGACGTCATGTTATAATCAAATCAGGGGGCACGCGCAAACGGATTATATTACTCGCCCTGTTATATTAGAAGCGATTAAAGAAAATATGGATGTCAAATACATGACTCTATTTATAGAAACATGATACTTTACTTGCTATAAGGCTAAACAAAGTTTAGAATATACTGCTATTAACAAAACAGCGTAAAAACACTATTGTTGGATTTTGTTTTTAAAATTCATAGTTTTTTTATAATTAATTGTAAGTATAAAAAAGTTTTATTTCAAGTAAGCGAAGCCGATTTGCGTTATTCAAATCAAGCAAATCGGCGATTTTTAATGTTTTTTCATCAAATGATTGCATAGATAAATTTTCGATTGGAAAAATCAACAATCGCTATAGTCGCTATATATCAATAAAGGGCAATTGCTGTCTAACTCAACTAACACTTGGCATCCGTAACATTGCATTGCACCCGTCATCATTATACAGGTAAAAGTTACCCCTAAAACCGGAACATATCAATCAGATATGTGTTTTTATTTTTCAAACCATTTGTACCAAGGTCTATCATGTTTTGCAGTAAATACCTATGTATTTATTCGCGGAACTGAACTTGGTAATTGCTCTGATAAATTGAGCCTCGACAGTGTAATTACTGCTCATCACAATACTGTATGCATACTATATGTAGCATGAAAACACAGCATAATTAGAGTAGCTGGCATAGTCCCTTCATAGTTAGCCATAGCTCTACTTGTACATGTTTCATAATCGAACACTCATATTCTGAAATTATTTCTGAATTAGCATATTCGCGGAGGTTTGTGCGAAAATAAAACGGGTTATGGCTTTTTAGAACGTGTACGTGTGTTGATGCAAATGGACAGAAAATGTCTTAGATGAACACTTATACAAAATTACCAACAGAGAGCGAATGTTTCCGCGTAATACCGACCTGTCTGTGCCAGCTTCGTTCCAGAACGAGTGTCAGGTTCTGGCGCACACGCAGATAAACTAACGTCCGTGGCGCCGTGATCAGAGATTCTGTTGTGTTCGGTGAACAACGCGTATGTAAAGAAAATAAATAATGTTGCCATGTGGTATTTTTTTCTGATTTAAGTAAAATCGAAAAAATAGCACTCAAATACAATATTACACATACTCAAAAAAAACTGACTAAACCGGCATGCCCTAGTAACCCACAAATTGAATTGTAAAACCAACAATTTGAAAGCATGTGCCACCGGTTAGTATTTCTAATTAGTTGTCACGTGAATGCTAACTACCTCTCAAAGGTGTATCAAAACGTAATGTATGGACTTGCCTCTGACTAGGTTACCTTGCCTTGATCTATGTAACTAGTACATTATAAAAGCACCACAAATTAGAAAGAAGAAACTAATCCCTAATAGTTGTTTTAATCATGGCGGTAATTAAAAGGTGTATATTAATCAAAACTTTAAACTTAAACACAACGTAATAACGTCTACCTTTGTATGTCTAAAATTGATCAGTTAATGTTTTTTTATTAAAATGTAAGATCTATTGACGTCAAATAAATATAATAAGATATTAAAGTTCATAATATTTAGCCGTTACCTATTATTAAAACTCACTTAATAATTTTGTTTCCAAATGTACCGAATCATATAACAATATGACGTCAAACAATTTTCGGCCGAGATACTGAATATATTTTTTTTTTGCAATTCAAAAGTCGGTTATTTGGCACATTGGAAAATCGGCCGACCTATTGAATTAGTCCTGATTGACTACAGATATATGATCTACTAGCTGATCCGCCCGACGCTTTGCGCGGTTTGTCAATAAAAACATTACCATGTCTCAATCCCGATCAAAATCTATATACCAAATTTCATTGAAATCGGTCAGCCGTTTTTTAGTTATAAATGGAGTAAACTTACTCGACTTTGTTTTATATATTTAGATTTGTTAGTGCAAAGCTTAAATCTAGGGATGTTAGTACATAATTACTGAATAGACATTAATCGCTGCCAGTATTAGAACGGGGCCAAATTAATAGTCGATGTTATCGGACTCCACCGCCCACGCCGCGCGCCGCGGGTGCACGCGAATTACAACCTTCCTACACAAACAATCAGTGAACATTAGATAATTAAACAGTACACAATTCTAAACATATGCATATCGAATTAGTTACGTCCTATTATACTGTCGGCAAATCAATAACATTGCACACTTTCATTCATAAATATCGGGTAATGTTAAATTATGTTATTACGTTAACTTAAATTGTTGCAATTGATGCAAATTAGGCAATCCTGTTTTCTGCCGACCAAGATAATCACCCACCCTTTCCACAACGGACTCATATGTACACAAGTAGGTATTATACAATTACAAGGTGTCAGTGTAATCATCAATTAGCGATGATTCCGCTCGCGTGCCGTCACTGATTTGATGTTAATTAGTGCGTGAGCTCGTCCGATGACGGCGCGGATCAGTAGGCGTCTGTGATCTTACCATTATTACGATATCGACACAAATCAAACATATTGCTAGAATTGAATTGATTGACTTAATTAATTGACTTAATTAATTACCTTGCCTTGATCTATGTAACTAGTACATTATAAAAGCACCACAAATTAAAAAGAAGAAACATATCCCTAATAGTTGTTTTAATCATGGCGGTAATTAAAAGGTGTATATTAATCAAAACTTTAAACTTAAACACAACGTAATAACGTCTACCTTTGTATGTCTAAAATTGATCAGATAATGTTTTTTTATTAAAATGTAAGACTGCCTCCGTGGCGCAGTGGACGTATAGCCGGCTAAGACGCAGGAGGTAGCGGGTTCGATTCCCGCCGCGGAACAAATGTTTGCATGATGTACAGATATTTGTTCCGTGTCTGGGTGTTTTTCTATATATTATAAGTATGTATTTACAAAAAAAAAAGTATATAAGTATTCTATCAGTTATCTGGTTCCCATAGTACAAGCTCTGCTTAGTTTGGGGCTAGATAGCGCTGTGTGTAATGGCCAGCAATATTTATTATTTATTAATGAATAAATGAAATGAATGAAACGAATGAAACGAATGAATGAATGAAATACTCTTTACTGCACACCAAACAAAAATACAGTAACAAACGAAATAAACAATAAATAACGGTACAATGGAGGGTCTTATCGCTACATTACATGATTGCCTACATGTTATAAGAATGTCTGAATAAATATTGGTAGAACCATAACCATTGTTAGAATGTTTATTTATGGTTTAACCAAATTATAAGGTAAATTACCGGTGTTTTTTACCGTGAGTCTCCCAGATGAACTGACAAGGCCTAAGTAAGGAGGTTAAACTACCTAGCATTGGGATTTGTATAAAAAAAATCAAGTACCTAATAGGTAAAATGCACAGTGCAGCTTAGCGCCATTTGCAACTTGTTCCAGGATATCCAGTTTTAAGATCGGCCTATACTATAAGTCCACAAACGAAATCAAAGGGTGAGTTACTTTGATGTCGTGACAGCTGCTTATCTCACAACACCCAAAAGACGTTTGGCAATCGACACTCAGGAATTTACAAAATTGCATTTGCAACCTGAATTTGACCAAGATCAAATTAACTAAAAATAATATCAATCTTTTCTTTGTGATAGTCGACTGCCGAATCACGCTGTATATTTTGTAATGGAGCAGGCTGTATAGATAAATGTTTCGATGTTGTGTCCGCATGATTATATGTAGACAACTGTCGTATTTTATTTTTATAAAATTATCTCCTTTTTCCCCCAAATCAATGGATGATAAGAGACTCAAGGGTAGATCTTTATATAGTTTTCGATTAAATAACTATAAAAAAAGCTATGTTTTTATCTCAATTCAGATTTTAAATAAATTCTTGAAGACGAGCCTAGCTGCGTTACTAATAAACGCCGATAACCTAGGATTAGTTAAATTGTGCTTTGTTTTTTACATTGAGGGCTACTCAAATTCGTTCGAAAGAGACATATCACGGTGTCACTATATTAGATTATTGAGAGTTTATTAATAACCCAGCAACGGCCGAACCTTCTATCTCTCTCTGATTTTGCCTTACTAGCGATTAGTGATTATATTTTGCCGTGCGCATTGGTATTTTTTATCGCTGGTAGGGCAAAAACAATATAGTGTTCGGCCATAAGAGGTACACTCATAAGTATGAAGACATCTGTCTAAAGCCTCGCGTATCTGACTGCTCATATCTGACGATGGTAAGATACTAAATATTGTTAGAAGCTTTTGTCTGCTAGCATGCGTTCCCCTTGGCTTCAACCCCTATACTTCCTCCTACAAAATGTTCTGTGTAATTATACTAGAATGATCTTCTAACTAGAATGGTCAGTCTCTTGGTTGCAATACTCATGAAGGGCATCTTCTTAAAGAGCATACAGGAGCAAGTCCGAACATTTTCCTGGGTTTTAACAAAAATCTTACTTACCTCGTCCAAAATTTTAATCTTCTTTGTCCAAGTGTATGTTTTTTTACAACTTTGACTTACAAAAAAAACCGGCTATGATTACGTTTATTTACCAGAACATGGTGAATACAAATATAAGTACAATTTGTACAATAAGTACATTTGACGACTTCCGTGGTGCAGTGGGCGGATAGCCGGCTGAGACGCAGGAGGTAGCGGGTTCGATTCCCGCCGCGGAACAAATGTGTGCATGTTCTACAGATATTTATTTTGGGTCTCGTTGTTTCTCTATATATTATAAGTATGTATTTACAAAAAAAAAAGTATATAAGTATTCTATCAGTTATCTGGTTCCCATAGTACAAGCTCTGCTTAGTTTGGGGCTAGATAGCGCTGTGTGAAATGTCCAGCAATATTAATATTTTATTTATTATGTTTTACCCAAGCTAGACGTAATAATAAAACGTGTATCAGAAAGTCGGGGACTAGGTCGGCTTAAATAAATAAATAAATAAATAAATAAATATCGCTGGACATTTCAAACGGCGCTATCTAGCCCCAAACTAAGCAGAGCTTGTACTATGGGAACCAGATAACTGATAGAATACTTATATACTTTTTTTTTGTAAATACATATTTATAATATATAGAAAAACACCCAGACACGGAACAAATATCTGTAGATCATGCAAACATTTGTTCCGCGGCGGGAATCGAACCCGCTACCTCCTGCGTCTCAGCCGGCTATACGCCCACTGCGCCACGGAGGCAGTCAAAATGCACCGAGAACATCAACAACTCTGGTATTAACAAATTCTACTGGTACAGAGGACTGCATATTGCATATGATGGATACAACATTAATTTATAACATCGAACACAGAAATACATACATAACAAAACTATTTAACAAACCAAAATCAGATAAAAGAAGAACATCATAGCATAGTTTGCAGCGGTTTAAGTCGAGTGCCTCTAAGCACCGAGGCAAACCTTTAAGTCCTTCAGTGTGTTATACTACTGAGTAACTTTATACTAAATAAATAAATAAGCTAATTTCATACACGCGAGTATGCAAAACACAAACCGCTGCAGACTATTTTCACCCTTAAAATATAACAGCATTTATGAAGGCTGGTTACCTACATAGAACAAACAGAACTTGCAAGTACAATTGGCAGAGAGCTCGTAACTGAGCAGCTGGTCTCTCGCGTGCCAAGAAATAGCAATCTCCAGTTGGCAGCGAATGTATAATCGCGACTATTAGCCGGCACTACCCCCCACGTGGGGTTATTGCACAAAACGTTACACTATGAGCTTCGCTGGGAGGTTTTTCTGGAAGGCTTTGACAAAAAACCTTCAAGAAAGGTGTCAAAAAGACTTTGTGAAAGTTGTATTACCACGAGTGCTCTGTAGCTGCGGCTGAGTCACTTGATGCCTGTTATAATAATAATAATAATAAAGCCTTTTATTCGGACAAAGTTATACAATTGTTTCTTAAACTATTGCACTGTTAGATAAATATTTAAATACCTAATTAAGATTACTCGCATATTTGGTGCTTCTTAACTTTCTGTAAGTCCGTTTGCCAGTTGGCAAAGGCCTCCTCCAACCTACTCCATTCAGATCTCTCTCTGGCTACTCTACTCCATGTTATGCCCGCAACCTGCCTGATACCATCGTCCCATCTTTTTTGTTGTCTGCCTTTTTTCCTTTTACCTTCCCTTGGGTAGCATTGTGTAACTATTTTGCTCCACTTGTCCTTTCCTCTGATCATATGTCCTGACCACTTCCATTTTAGCCTTTTTATTTTTAGAGTTACGTCCTGCAACTTGGTTTTTTTCCTAATGTTGATGTTTTTTATTCTGTTTCTCCTCTTTACTCCTAGCATGCTTCTCTCTATTGTTCGTTGGCAAATGGCAATTCTATGGGTGGTGTTTTTTGATAAGGCCCATGTTTGACTTCCATACATTAGGATTGGTAACATGCAGACATTAAATAATTTACTCTTTATTGTTATGTTTAGGTTCTGTCATTACTTCCCTTAGGCCCCAATACCTGACGCCTATTAGTTAATATAAAAAAAGCTTTTGTTGTTGGCAAAAGTATACACTGGTCCTGAGGTAGTTGTAAATGACCAGTTAATCCCTGCCCCTGACGCACTCTACCGCGCGTGTTTTGAGATCTGTGGCTCAACTGGAGCGTAACATTTATTTGTTCAGGACCTAAGCAAATATGCAAGTGTCTCGTCTGGTTGAAAATTTGTGATCGTTCTAACCGATTTAGAGGTTATGTAGCCTGATGCAGCAACGTTTTGTTTTATATCACTCAATGAATCAGATGAAAGCTTGTCCTAGGTGTTCATATCTTGGGATTTTGCAGAAGGAGCGGATGGGCTTTCTCCTAGAACATAAATAAATAAAATAATAATAGTACATTTCTATTGGTAATAGTATAACTTAGATGGATAGATTAGTGTTACATGGGTAATAAGTAGGTAGTCACAAGCATCAGTTAACTTTCATTCGCATTTCAACCCAATAGTGATGAGACTATTTGATCAGGACCCGAATAATATATTTAATTACCGACAGATCATATCTATAAAGTATGACCTGCAAAATGCTGCTGAAGATGGCCCGCCCTCGGCTAAGCTCTGAAATAAAACATATACAAGCATCTATAAGTTGATACGAATAGTAAGGTGTGTTTGTTTGTCCCCAGGATCACCTGCCTCCACCTGCCTCTGCAGTCGAAGTGGATCCACGTGGGCACGGAGCGCGGCAATGTGCACGTCGTCAACATCGACACCTTCTCGCTCAGCGGATACGTCATCAACTGGAACAAGGCCATCGAAGTGTGAGTACATACACTTTACCAAATGATTCTATGCCTGTTGGATTCCACTGCAAGGCAAACACATTTTTATCCTGTCCTCGCTCTATGGGTGTTTTAGTCAGTGACACATAGAGGAATCGAGCTTCATCATCATCGACCGACGCTTGATCAAAATACCCAACAATGTTTGAAGTTACCCCAACCATTGATCAAATTAATTATTCTTCCCGGCATACATAAAATCAACCCTGTTTACTAAGTGGTAAACTATCATGGTATGTTTTGCTATATTCATATTTTTCTCGATAATGCAAAACCCAGACGCTTTATCACGCGTGACCGGAAAACTCTTTTACCCTTTTAAAACGTCCGATGACAAAAGTTGTTGGATGGATGTTGAAAGTCTAATGATGATGATTCTATATCGATCATTCTTCGAGCTCCACAATTACTAGCATGAAAAACCTCTGGTGCTCTGTCAATTACCGGCGCCTTTGAAGGCGCTGAAAGAAACCTACAGGTGAAACACTCTCGACTCGCCACCTCACAAGATCGATTACTCCTATATAACATATTCACTTCCTGAAAAGATTCACTTAGTAGAACCGATTCATTGCGTACACATTCAATTATACCGGAATGGCCATAGGGGTGACCTCCGACCTCGGGGTAGTGAGCTCCCCGCAGTGATTGCCACCACCCGGGCTATTAACCACTTACCTACCCCACCAGGTGCGTGACCATTTAACTGTAAACTCGTTGAAGGAACAGGGTGACTAGGTTAAGGGTGAACGCCTTGCGCCCTATAATACCAAAGAGACGGTGACTAGGTTAAATGTTTTAGAGAAAGTCAAAATGATCCTTGTGATTTTAATGATTAAAGATTTTTGACTTTGATTTTAAACATTTTTGACTTTGAGTATAAACATTTTATTTTAAATTATTTGATTAGATGATTACACGACAAGTCCATGCCACAAGCCCCAGGGCTCCATAAAACTCGGGACAGAATTAATACTGTGTTTGAGTTTTGTAAAGCGACCACATGAATTTTGAGGGAAACGCTCAGATATAAGTACCCGCGATCTTTTTACACCAAGTCAATTTACAATTTGTACGCAAATTGGAAAATATTCAAACATCCCCTAGTTATGATTGCAAAAACCTTGTGAATATTATGATTTGGCAGAAACCCGAAGCGGAAAGTGATAATATAATTGTATTAACATCTCGAACCTAAGATAGTGGTCCTAATAAAATAAAAGAATGGCTCTTTTACACGTATTTATATTTAACTAGCTGTTACCCTCGACTTCGTACGCGTTACACTACTAAATGTGTAGGTAACCTCGAAATAAATCTAAACTCGCTGTTACATCTTGACACCCCATTTTTATCACACGGGACCTGTTTTATGGGATAAAAAGTAGCATATGTGTTAATCCAGGTTATAATCTACGTACATACTAAATTTCATCGAAATCGGTTCAACCGTTACGACGTGATTGAGTAACAAACAAACAAATAAATAAACAAACATCCAAACTTTTGCATTTATAATATATGTGTGATGTAGCTATCTTATTATTGAGCATTTACCTATTACATTTAATAGTCACATAATCCGGCAGTAGTAATCTGTTAATTACTATACTATAAAATAATAGATCTTTACCCATGAAATTGCCGTTCTTCAGTACTGGTAATTTCAAATAGAAAAAAAGTTTGGAATGGCTTTGTATTCTAAATTCAAATTTATTTTGTTTTAAAAACATGACATTCTTTTTACAAACTCAGTCTTTTGTTTATTGATTAGCGTTGTATTTTCATTACATTTGAACATTTTTCGTCATAATGGATACTTTAAAAATTCGTGTAATTATGGAATATGAGTTCCGTCGTAGCGCCAACGCGACACAAACGGCACGTAACATCAAAAACGTTTACGGAGAGATCTGTACAAACGAACGCACAACCCGTTATTGGTTTTCCCGGTTCCGTTCTGGAAATTTTGACTTGAAAAATGAAGCTCGTGGTCGTCCAGAGACTTTGGTCAACAATGATGAATTAAAGGCGATTGTGGAAGCTGAAGAAACTCAATCTACAGCTGAGCTAGCAGCAGCTTTTGATGTTAGCATCAAAACAATTTTTATCCATTTGCGACAAATAGGCAAGGTAAAAAAACTTGATAGATGGGTGCTCCACGAACTTAACGATCGCCAGCGCAACGTACGGGTCGAGACCTGCCTCGCGCTGCTCAATAGGCAAAGACATGAAGGAACTTTGAACCGAATTGTTACGTGCGATGAAAAATGGATTCTGTTCGACAATCGAAAGCGTTCAGCAAGTTGGTTAGATTCTGGTTCAGCACCAAAGCAATGCCCTAAACCAAAAATGACCCCTAAAAAGGTGATGGTCACTGTTTGGTGGTCTAGTGCGGGTGTGATTCACCACAGCTTTTTACAAAACGGCATGAGCATTACTGCAGATGTGTACTGTGAAGAACTGGAGACAATGATGGAGAAGCTTGCACATCGGCAACCAACTTTGGTTAATCGGTCGTCTCCACTGCTCCTTCACGACAACGCGCGACCCCGTACTGCACAACAGACAGTCTCCAAGCTGCAAGAGCTGGGGTCGGAAGCTCTCCCTCATCCGCCATACTCACCAGACCTTGCACCTACCGACTATTACTTGTTCCAAAATTTAGACAACTTTTTAGTCGGTAAAAAATTCAATTCCCGAGAGGCAGTACAAAATGCCTTTGAAGAGTTTGTTGCCTCCCGTCCAGCTAATTTTTACAAGAAGGGCATCAATGCGCAAACTACCAATGCGTTGGCAAAGATTTGCGATTGCATGGGTGATTACTTTGAATAACAGAAATAAAAAAGTTTAATAAAATAAGTACTTTCACTTATTCCATACAAAACGGCAATTTCATAGGTAAAGACCTAATAAAATGATATAATAATGTGAACATTATCGCATGTTTTGTTTCTATTGTTCGATAATAATACTTTTATTAAACAAACGCGGCCCAACTATCAATACCATCAATAACTCGGAATATCGGTGTTATAACGATCAACCCTATAATTTTGATCCGTCGTAGTTACACTGTGACATGGACAATGTCATGAATGTAATCACACAATTTTGCATCGTCGAGTAATGACACTTTGCATATTAATCGTTATAACACATCCCTACAACAATAATGATTTCCTCGACTAATAACATTCTTGACGACATATCGGCCAGCTTCTGCCAATATCTACGGGTGTACATATTAAGTTTTGGAACTCTGACTAGTCAATAAGAATGTAATTTCCCAATAATTGATCGAGCGAAGCGAGATCTTCAAATCAACTTGGGAAAATCTGCGTTTTATGTATGTATGTATGTTTGTTTGTCCGATGATAACTTTCGAAGCGTTTATCCGATCATCGTGAAATTTGGTATAAAGGTGGGTAGTGGTAGAACAATTTTGGTGTGACTCAATGAGCTAAAAATGTTAAAGAGTTGTTGAGATATTGGGGTTTAAGAGGAGTAAAAAAACAAAATGGGACTATCCGGTCAAATGGCACGTCTAATATAAGGTCTTTGTGAGTACATTTTGACCCAGTTCTTATTTTTAGTTTAAACTTTGTAGTTTTTAAGTTATTAGCCATAATATAAACTGAACTTTGACAAAATTCACAAAGTACACCAGTGACCCCACAGTGCTGAAATTTGGTATGCGTGTAGCTTTAGTGATACAAATATAGGCAAAAGTCTGAAATCCAGAATAACTGCAATTTCTACCCCAAAAAAATCACCAAATTACATGAACTCCCGTTACCTGTAATTTGAATGAAACTGTAGGTCGAGTTAGTTGGTTTTCATTTCGTGGCACTATTTTGATAGTCAAATATTACGAATAATATTTTTTTTTATGGGAGATTCGCGAAATCTCTGTTCGGGGCGAACCACTAGTGAACCATTTTGTATAAATTCAAAAAAACTGAACGGTACAAAGTCATGCAAAAAGTACTGTTACGTGATAACCTGATTTCTACATATAGGCGCCCATAAACTGGTTATAGGCCCAGAATATGACTGGTAATGTATGCTTGGATATGGGCCGGACGGACGGACTGATAAGCCGTCCGAGTCGGACACGCTCTATCGCGGCCGACATCGCAGTTACACGAGATTACGCTTAAGTGTGATTGGATTTTGAATAAGTCGATTGCGGTCTACGAGTGAAATTAGCCGGTTTAAACCCTAGACTAGGATATACGGAGATAGGAACTGGAAAAGGGTCGTGAATAGAACTAGAAGCTAAATGCCGTATTAAGAAAACTTGCTGGCAGTTAGGTATTCTGTTGCCGCAAAAATATAAAATGTTCTCTGTTTGATCAATTAGATGGATGATACCTACATGCATTTTTTTAACTCGATACGATGTGAATGAAACCCTGAGGTTATGCTTATTTTCTATATTTTTTAAGCAAATAACTAATTTCGTATTAAAGCAAAAACTGACGACAGTAAATCAGTAACCTGAGTATTTAGTGATTCTGAATTCTAAAGTCACATAATACCAGCGCTACTGTGAGTGACGACCTATTTTGTGGTCTTGTCTTTGGTATAAGTATTCATAGAATGTAAAAATGGACACAAAATAACTAGTTGTTCGCCCCTGAGACTGAGATCTCGCGAGACTCCGATTAAAACAAAAACCTATTATTTGTAATCTTTGACTATCAAAATAATACCACGAAATTATTAACCATCTAACTTGGCCTACAGTTTCATTCAAATTACAGGTAATGGCAGTTTATGTTAATTGGTTAATTTTTTTGGGGTACAAATGGCAGTTATTCTGTATTTCAGACTTTTGCCTATATTTGTTTCACTTAAGCTACACGCATACCAAATTACAGCACTGTGGAGTCACTGGTGTACCTTGTGAATTTTGTCAAAGTTCTGTTGTTATTACGGCTAATAACTCAAAAATCGTAAAGATTTTACTAAAAATAAAAACGGAGTCTAATGAAGGCCATTCATTTGACGTCCCATTTGACCTAATAGTCTCATTTTCATATTTTTTTACCCCTCTTAAACCCCAATATCTCAACAACCCCCCAACATTTTTAGCTAATTTAGTCACACTAAAATTGTGCCATCACTACCTACCTATGTATCAAATTTCACGATGATCAGATCAACGCTTCGAAAGCTATTCTCGGACAAACAAACATACATAGATACATACAACACCGACTTGCCAAGTTGATTTAGAGATCTCGCTGCGCTCGATCAAATATATTTGTATTTGTAAAAAGTGAAAAATGATAACTGAAGTGAAAACGCAAGGGTCAAACAAAATCTTTTTTTATGTTATCAGTAAATAAAAATGTGCCTTGTCTATATAACCCGGTGATTATAATTAGATCCTAATCAGTGTAAATGGCAGGGGCACGGTGCATTACCGCCTCGGCGGGACCGTGGGCCGTGAATATTTGATGACGTCCATCGTTTCATATTACTTCGGCTTGCGTGATTGGATTCCAATTAAGTTGACAGAAATACAAGGGTAGGATACACACGGTCAGCTGTCGTCGAATTGACAATTTCAATACGATTGGATTGACTTTTCAATTTTTAAACTTTAGTTGAGCTTAGATTACTGTTTGCCTGATTCTTTCCTGGCTTAGTCGCAGAGGAACAGGCGGTAATGTTGACGTTTCAAAATGATCGTCGTGGTTTTAATGAATAAATGAATTTTAATGAGATTAGAACGTTAAATTGATAACTTTTACTTACAGTTTTTAACTCAATTCATACCAGCTAAATCATATCAAATCAAAACTTTTATTCATTTGCAAGATGGTATTTTTCAAACTTTCGTGATCACTGTACATAATTATTGATTAAAACGGGTATTTATCGCGTAAGTACCTATTTTATTTGTTATCCTAACGTTTCGGCTGTGTTGCAACAGTCGTGGTCACGGGTACTGTTGCAACACAGCCCGATAAATACCCGTTTTAATCAATAATTACGATAAATCATAGTATCCCTTACCATATTGCAGCATGCAAATACAGTTAAGTATTATTTTTTAATAAATTAATTTTTAAATACCCTGTTTACACTATCACTCGCCTTTAGCATAGAGAGAGAGAGAGATAGAAAATTATGTAATGTAAGTATATAATGTTCTATTTCTATCCATATTTATATATAAATTTTAGTATTTAATTATATTTTTATTTTGGTATTACTCGCACTCTCTTCATAAATAATAAATATATATACATATAAATTTTAATATATTGATAATATGTAATATAAAGATAAGCTGATATATGCGATTACATATACTCGTATAAATGAATTGTGCGATACTACGACGTTTCTGACAAATACAAACTTTTAACCCTTGATTTAAACATGGCTAAAAATGAGGCTTGCCGTATTGCAGATTGGAGCATGAATATCAAAAAGCTGCATTATCGTGGTATTAAAGATAGAAATTTTATCATCGATGGTATCAGCAGCCATCACTGGAAACCAATCTATTTTTGTGGGTAAAAACCATTCACCACCAACCAACTTGCGACACTGTTACCGTTACCGACACCTCTGTATATAAGTATCTGTAGTGTAGTCTGCTTTTAAATTTTGAATACTCAAACATTGAGCACTAAATTTTTTCATTCTGTCGGCACTCCCTGTGTGCTACTTTTTTTTTAAGTAATTTACTTTGTATTGCTGCAGAAATAAAACAAAAATTTAAACTATTAATTGCAGAAAACTCGCTTAACATGGAATACTCATTGTATATACTCAAAAACACTCAAAAACTGCAATGTTCATACGATAAGCGCAAGTAAACACGTTAAGATTGATTTACGAGATACAAATGATGAACAAACTTTCTTGAACATTTTATAGCTACAATTTTATTAATTTTTTGTGTAGAAACAGTCCCTTCAATATGTATATGAATTAGTTTAAATTGCAACACCTTACATAAAATGCGTGCTTATGATTACGTCGAGTCGGTCGGATTGAGGGCACGCTTCTTATTAGATTTCCTAATGTTCCATAAAGAAGGTAAAGTGCCGTCTTCGTAGCCCTGTAAACTCTGATAGAGATGCCACATGCTGTTTGTGAAAGTGCTGTTTACGTTGGTAATTTATAAGGGTATCAAATAACAATAATAATCTTCATAATCCTGACCCCACACTAGGTGTAGTGACAATCAAATCAAGAACTACAAGTACTCAATGTTCCATCACGTCCAGACTGGCTTGCCCACCGCGCTATAGCGGTCGCCATGTTGTGTTAGTAAATGATTTCAGAAACATAGTGTTAAAATATGCGAAGGTTGTAAAACAGCTGTGACTCAAACATAGTTCAGAGTACAATCTATTTGTAAAAAAAAATGTTAGTAATTGAGTTCTTGGGTTAAACCACTGATCACTCACGCAAAGAGAGCACCATACTTCAGCAAATAAATTTCATTTCATTTCAAAATTTGTTTTAGGTAGAACATGGTTATGTCGACGTTTCCGAGCTACGACTGTATCCTGTGATTGACAGTTTTGCACTGCTTGGTATTTTCAAATCGCGTAATAAGTTGATTCTGTAGAAGTGGTGTACATTATACACATCGTTTAGTTTGAAGGTAGATAAATATCGCTTGTATCAATAATCAGATTGTAAATTGGCATGACGCCCGTGGTATACGCTTTATAGCTAAATACTGAACACATAAACTTCCTAAGCTTACATTCTAAATAAAACAATTTTGCCCAAACTTCTTATCCTATTTTTGGATTAATTTAAAAGCACAGCTGATTGCGGAACATAAGTAAAATTTTATACAAGTTCAGCTAAGCCACTGCACCCGGTTACATCGACACACATGAAATATTAGATAGTAGCGAATGATTAGGACTTGGTCAGCCAAGTCCTAATCATTCGCAAGTGCTAAAGATCAGTATCTACCGGAGCTTAGCGGAGAGATCTCTAAAATCAGCCAATCGTATAACGTCAAAATTGTATTCTGTGCGTGATTTTACACATTCTTCTCTGCTTAGCTTCGGTGGATATCAACATTAACTAATTTTGCATCAAAATCTCTGTACCTAGATACTCTGGAATGTCAATGTCTCCTTTAGTCATAAAGTCGGACGCTGGAAAGTGCGACTCAGTTTTTACTATTGCACTTTTCAGTGTTTCATCTATGTATAAAGCTATCCTGTGTGTATTATGTTCAAAATAAATGATTGAAATGATTGAATTATGAGAGCTAATTAGCCTAGTGACTATTTATGGCGGCTTCAGAATATAGACTTTCCAGTCGGTGCATCCTTAAAAAATATACGCGTCAGATCGGGCATTCCCTCTTTGCTTAAAATCAGTTTAAAATACTAATAGATCATTATTATAAATACAGGATTTATCACGTACCGTCTTATCGGTGTTTCGACCGATAATGTTTCGGTTCAATAACATTGTCGGTCAAAACACCGATAAGACGGTACGTGATAAATCCCGTATTTATAATAATGATTGAAATAAATCACGAAAGTTTTCTAAGTAAAACACTAATAGGTATTTCATCTGCGCCACTTACAGTTGGCTCAATGCAATGAAAAGGTTCCAGTGTGAGTAGCCCCGCGGCGCTCCTCACAGACATTAGACTGGAACTAATTGCATGCAATCTCGCCGCGCGGCTCACGGCATCCCACAGTGGCACTCTTCTCGCTGCCCTGCGCTCTTACTCCGGCAACTTATAATCGCCCAGACCTCAGAGCCAGACACAAATGTATTGGTGTGATCCTTGACGGGTGCAATCATTTTACGGCGACACATTCAAATATCATTATGTCTGTAGATACCTTGTAGCACGCCAACAATCAGATTGTTACAGGGTCTTTTTTGCGTATAAAGAATAAAATATGATGTAGATTCATAGAGAAACTTAATGCTAATAAATATTGGAATAAAACTTTTGCTCACAGCAAGAATAATATCATAAAACGTCATATTTTAAACAATACTTTACATCTAATTTGTGGCATCTTTGGACAAAATGTGTGATTTGTGTAAAATATAAAAAAACTGTCCAATAACAAAACTGCCAATTAACATGCAATAAGTAGCAATTCAGAGCGATTGTAGTGTGCCTTCAAAATTGCACAAAATGGCGCAATTTTTATCGCCAATGTACAAAGATCTAGAAGTGCCTGCATTAATTTGGCTCTACTTAAACTTGACTGTTTGCAGCGGAGCGCGCGCGCGGGGGGGACCATTTAAGTTGGATTTTTCTAAACGACTATTTCAGAATGTGGTAAGAAGGGAAATTGGGTTACTTATTTAATAATTACATTTGGAAACAAAGGCAGAAGTACTCTTGATACCTGACTCTGAGTTAAGTTGCATATAATGTCCGATTAGCTTGCTGCTATCATCTCATATATTAAGAAATAATGCTCTCTTTGGAGTCATACAAACACAATCTTAGAATTTATTTATTTATATTTGAAACAAACAAACGAATTCCTTGTTCGTGAATAATAGAAAAAGATATATAAATCAGAAACAGCGACACAGTAGTGGAGACGCGCTTCGCCCAGTTACCTACTACCGCTACTATATTTTTTTAACACACCTTAGGAACGTGCCCTGCAATGTACTGCTCGGCGTCTATCAACTTGAGGCATATTACCAAACGGTGTTAACATCTTCAATTGTATATAATACAAAGTACAGGTCTCATCTAATCTTAAGATAATCAGTGATGCTCACAAAAAAGCAACAAATATTCACTTCAACTTATGATATCTTACATATTTGGCACATATTTATGGCAGGATCAAGTATCTCACACCCTCTTAATGGGACTCACATTCCATAAACGGAAACTTTACTTATTATTTGTTCACGCCGTATAACGTGAAGCGTCTTCGCGAACGTTGATTGCTTCCAAAAGGACGTAAACGCTATAACTTTGATAGATATTTTATACCGTTCGGTTACGCACTTACGGAAAATATTGAATTTGACATCGGCGGCACTCAAACACGTACCTCGTAAAACTTTATACAGCGCCGTTACAACAGGCTATTTTGGTCGTTATATCTTGTGTCTGCTCGGACTGTAAATAAAATTCGATGTTTTGACCTTTATGTGCGCGCCATCTTGGGAAATATAATTGGAATTCGATTTTATATGTGCAGGCACAAGGCATCATCATCGCAGGCATCTACACGGACTTCGCTCCACATGTTTGGAAAATCTACCAACTTTTCGAAACTTAATCAAAACTATCGTAGCAGTATCGTAGCTGGTTGTGTAACGATGGCTACGGTTCGTAGCAATCTGCTACGAGTACTGCGAATCGTAGCAACGTGCTACGAAATAACAGATGCCGTAGCAGCAAACCAAACATGCTACTAGGTACGTTTCGTTGTAAAATGTAGCATTTTTTCTCTGCACTATCCTGCAAATGTGGGGCAAACGTATAAAGTTGCGGCTCTTACGCCCCGTGCGGGCGAGCCGTTACTCACTGTCCCGCCTGTGACCCGGCACTGGGGCACAGTGTCCCACAGCGGGCTAACTTATATTGCAAGGATTTCACTTGATTCACATTTTAACATTATGTAAAATTTAGATTAAAGAATGATATTTATAGTTAGCTCTGTAAGATATGATAGAATATCTTCGTAGCGTAGCGTGCTTTGATATTCGTACCAGATCAGGTTTCGCGCGGTCAATACTTTTATGCGTGGCCGCTAGTAACATTTACAAGAAAGCTTTCGTGCTTCGAAAAATTGTCGTTAAAACTCGGACAGTGGAATTGACCACTAGCTCACACTTTACTTAGTACTGTGCTTACTGTACTTTACACTTGACAGACAGATTTCATCTCCTTATTTTATATTGATAAATGTAGAAAAAAATTCCAAGGTTTTCAAGCTTTTCACTACTCTCCATTACTAAATATCCCTAAAACTATAAGCAATTTAATTTACACCGCCCAAACAAACAGTTCATGCTCAAACACACGAGTAGTAATAGAAACGAGCCAATTCCGTATACTTTCAGCAGGAGGAGGGGTGAGGGGGAGAGGTAAAGTCACGCTTGAAGTTTTAACCAAGTTCACGGAGCCGGAATCACAACGTAGAGTCTTCTAATATAGAAGATTTGTCTAAAAATACTATGTTATTTTTTAAATTATGTAAGAAAGAATGATAGTAGGTTTTATTTAAGAAATTGTAAACGTGTATAACTTAAATAAAAGTGCACTTTTGATACAAGGGTTCTTTACTTGCTAGCTTTATATAATATTGTTCTGAGAGGCTACATCCATTTGCGCAAATTATAGACGATTAATTTCGTTTTATCCAATTTAATACGAAGTTATAAAAACAAAATGTAAAGTATTTTCAAAATCATAAAATCAATTACATTCCTGTCTGAATATTTATCTGCTATTCGTCAATTGTCCTCAAAGGCTGTATCTAAAACAATGGCATTGCGAGCATTTTTAGAAGTAATTCTGTTATCGTGGATTAAATAACCTCTCGTCAGTCGGTCCTTTGTTTGGGCCGAGACTAGGGGGAGGGGAGGAGGGGATTGTATCGAGATAGAATGTATTGTTTTGGCGCGGCGCGTGCGGGTAGGCATTGTTTAGTATTTTGGCGGCTTTTCCGAAAGCTTTTTCCGTTGTTGTGTTTCTAATTTTAGTAAATATAATCTACGAATTTAGTAACTGTTTAAAAATGGTCATGTTTAATAACAAAATACAAGTGAAGAGTGAATTAACTAAATACTTTGTCGTTTGTAGTTATTATAAAAACTACATTAGTCGATCCGAGAAAAACTGTACAAATGTATTCAGAGTTTAGACAAAAACGTTTCGGATAAAAAATTGAGCTACCCAAAAGTTAACACATATTTTAAAATGTTATACAACAGTAGTGGGATAGCTCAGTCTTTCTCGGCACCCTCTTTCGGTTCTTCTCGTTGAAGAATACGTTTAAAAAAATGGTTTCTGAAAGTATCAGAGCCGTGTAAAGGCATTTAGGATGTATTTTTTAAGATAAATAAATAAATAAATATTAAATAAATATTGCTGGACATTTCACACAGCGCTATCTAGCCCCAAACTAAGCAGAGCTTGTACTATGGGAACCAGATAACTGATAGAATACTTATATACTTTTATTTTGTAAATACATACTTATAATATATTGATAAACAACCAGACCCGAAACAAATATATGTAGATCATACAAACATTTGTTCCGCGGCGAGAATCGAACCCACTACCTCCTGCGTCCCAGCCGGCTATTAGCCCACTGCACCACGGAGGTCGTCATAAGATAGGTGATAAGACATACATATTCGTGGCCTCTTCCTCCATCATTGAAGTGGAATTTATGTATTAATTTAGGGAGCTCGAGAAAGGCAAGACCGAGTCAATGAACCAACTGTTTATTCACGCCTTACCCGCACCAACTATTGCGTAGGATACCACACTTTATTTTCATCACATTCATGTCAGCCACATCCACTGCTGAGCATAGGCCTCTCCTCATAGATATACAGAACCTCTGATCTTGTGCGGCCTGCACCCGAGGCCTTCTTGCGATTTTTACATCAAATTATTACAAAATATTTCTAATTAAAAGCAACATTATAAAGTTATTCAGAAGCAGAACATTGTTAGCAATATTTAAATTAACATTTCTAACAACTGTCGAAAGCAGAGTTTCCTTTGAAGAGCAACTCGATAATTATATTGGTAACTCTGCAAAGCGCTGCCCTCCACAGATTCGCACACAGTTACTATGTGTCCACTCGCCAAGCTAACGACTCACCTGCAGCCCATACAATTATAAACTTTGAACCGAAGTGTTCGAGCGCTATTTTCGATTGGAAAGTTGGGCTAATGTTTTACTAATGAGATCGGTATGAAATTTATGTTTGAAAGGTTTGCAGGTGATGTAAAGTGTTTTTAAAAGTTGCGTCGGAATTATAATAAGTATAAAGAAGGCGCTCGTAAATAAGCAATAATTTAAATGTCGTTTGTTTCTTAAAATGAGTTTACTTTTGTTAGGAAGCTCAAGTTTTACGGCAATGAGATGTTTGGACGAATTAATAACAAAAATGCTTTAGCAGTTCACAAGAATAACCGACCTTGTATAAATGTTTAATATTTCACTACCTACTATTTTCATCGAGATCTTTTCCATTATGGCATTTGGAAAAAGATTGAAAAGTATCATAAATAATAATGATTTTCGACATGGAATTTGTAAGGAGAAACGAGACACCAGAAATAAATAAAAAGAATATGCAAGGTAACGTCACCCGCAGCTGCTGTTGATTAAACGTTTTGTTACTCTTGATAACATCCGATTGGATTTCCATCGCGTTGCCGCGCGCCGCACGACGGAAATTAATTTTAAACCAATTTAACAACCTCATGCCACATTTTGTCGTATGAAGTTCTGTGAAAACAAATGAAAAGCTTCAAAGAAAAGTGTTAAATGCTCCACTCAACAAGTTTTATGATTAAATGGAACGGTAAAGGAAAAAATTGACCTAGCATTCCACTTTTCAAAGAGTACAAAATTATCTTGTATTCCCAACATTTCCGTTATATTATTTACTGAATGCTTTTATACAAAACAGAGTAATACTAAAAGCCTTAGACTTTATTCATTATCTACGAGTCATCCTGGTTGTGCTAAAAAAAGTTGAGGACATAAAAATATTTATATTTATTTATTTTGATTACATACAGGGTGTGGTGTAATGAGTGGATAATAGGGTACCTGCGGGTAGGGGCCATTGTGGCGGTTCAGAAAAATATTTGTTATGCTCCGTAAAAGTGCCTCGGTTTTCGAGATATTCGACATTTTCGAAATTTAAGAAATATTTCACCCTTCGTCACTATTTTTGGCGCCAAGACTGCAAATGAAATTTTTTTTCTATCTGTTTATTGGATAGTATTCTTGGATAGATGTGCTATCGAATGGAAACTATTATTTTTATAACACAAGCACAGTTATGTTTTTAAAATAAGATTTCACTAAAATTTTACTTGCTTTCGTTTGTTTTCCTGACCTTTACCCTTCTGTGGTGTAAAAAAATGTATGGTCACTTGAATGCCAAATTTAAAAAAATTAGCCTATTTCATCGAGATTCCGAAATTGTATATGTTTGGGGACAATTTTGTGGCCACCTCGTTCACCAGACCTCAACCCATTGGACTTTTTTTACTGGGGATGCCTTAAAGAAAAGGTTTATAAAGACCCAATCAATACAGTGGACCAGCTACGGGAGCGTGTGCGATTAGCTGCTCAGAAAATCACAGAGCAAAGAATTGCGAACAGGATTAAAAGATCTTTTATCAAAAGGTGCAGAGCATGCATCAGAGCACGTGGTGGCCTTTTCGAACACCTTTTGTAATAGTAAATTTAATAAATGAAATGCATTTAAAATTTATTGTTTCGTTTTATTTCATTACCGAATTTTAAACTAACGTTTTTAGGTGATTTTAAGTAATGAAGTAAATTTTAGTACTATTTGTAATTTTATAATAATTAGCTCTACCCATTTTAATAGGAATTACTTTTGAATCAACTTGTGGAAATACCATGTAATATACCATTTCGGAATCTCAATGAAATAGGCAAATTTTTTTAAAATTTGGCATTCAAGTGACCATACATTTTTTTTACGCCACAGAAGGGTAAAGGTCAGGAAAACAAACGAAAGCAAGTAACATTTTAGTGAAATCTTATTTTAAAAACATAACTGTGCTTGTGTTATAAAAATAATAGTTTCCATTCGATAGCACATCTATCCAAGAATACTATCCAAAAAACAGATAGAAAAAAAAATTCATTTGCAGTCTTGGCGCCAAAAATAGTGACGAAGGGTGAAATATTTCTTAAATTTCGAAAATGTCGAATATCTCGAAAACCGAGGCACTTTTACTGAGCATAACAAATATTTGTCTGAACCGCCACAATGGCCCCTACCCGCAGGTACCCTATTATCCACTCATTACGCCACACCCTGTATACATTTTTTTAAGTTTGAAATAAGGTGTTTTAGCACTATTAGTGCTAAATTAGTGTTAACAAAAGACCTAAACAACTTACATACCAAACAAATATAAATAAGATAAGATATAAATAAGTGCAAACATTATCCAATTAAAAACTAAGTCAAACTCAATGATGGGAGCAGTTTCTAATTACGCACAACCAGTAGAAACGTACGATAGGATTCTAAATGCTAAGTACCATTTTTTACCAACCCATTCATCCACAATAGGTAAAAAACATAGGTTGGCGTGCTTATCTAGCAACTAATAATAAATTATCATCAGCATCAGCCCACATTAGTCCACTGCTGGACCTCTCCCAATACGCGCCACTGAGCCCGGTCTTCGGCTCTTCTCATCCAGTTTCTGTCCGCCACCTTATGTCATCGCTCCACCTAGCCGGGAGGCGCCCCACACTACGTTTTCCGAGACGCGGTCTCCACTCAAGAACTCGTTTACCCCAACGGTTGTCTGTTCTCCGGCATATATGGCCAGTCCATTGCCACTTCAGTTTGCTAATCCGCTGAGCTATGTCGGTGACCTTGGTTCTCTGTCAGATAACCTCGTTACGGATTTTATCCTTCATAGAAACTCCAAGCATAGCCCGTTCCATAGCTCGCTGCGCAACCTTAAATTGGTGGACTAGTCCTACCGTGAGCGTCCACGTCTCAGCACCGTAGGTCATTACGGGTAGGACGCACTGATTGAAGACTTTAGTTTTCAGGCATTGTGGTATAGGTGACGAGAAGATTCCCAAATGCTGCCCAGCCCAACTAAATCCTCCTCTTGGCCTCCTTCTCGAAGTTGTGTCTACCCAATTGCACTATCTAGCCGAGGTATACGTAGTCTTGAACGACTTTGAGTGGATGGCCTTGTACGACAACAGGTTCCGGATGTAAATGAACATTAAACATAACCTTGGTTTTATCCAAGTTCATCTGTAAACCAATTCGTTGAGAGGAGTCAGCTAGGCCAATAATAAATAGTACATTGTTATACGAGGGCGGTAACCGATCTATCACACTCGAGACATTTTGACGTAAGAGCAAGCGAGGATGCTGATCGAGGGTGTTATTGATCGCTTATACTCATAAAACACATACATTTCATCACGAATGCTAAAAAATTAAAAAAGTATTTTTTTAACACCTTGTAGCTAAAAAGAAAATTTGCGTTCCCGATGTCCCTTGTTTTCACAACCGGCCTGTCCCATTTTCAACAATGACTACCAACTAGCACAAATAACAAAAAACCTACAATCAATGTGTTGCGTTGAAATAGCTCACAAAGTGTATTTGGCTTCATCTCGAACAATCCGCTGCAAATAAAGAAACATTCAATCTAAAAGCTGAAAAGCGTCCGTTAAAAACGAACGCTTGTATTCAGCTCGCCGGTCGAAAACGGTCGATGAATGCGTTCGATTGGTTGCATTCATTCAGACCTATTCAAAGTACGAACGTGTTGAGTTTTTGCGCTTTCACTCATTCCACAGTCTATTGAAATTATGAAAACAGATGCATCATTTAAAAATCGAATCATTTCATTCAGCTGTCAATGGCATAATAAATGGCGAGCGTGTTGCTCGATTGGATGCACCAACAGGGTGTTTAAAAAAACTTCGTTATCTGCTGGTTTAGGCACAAATTCTAACTGTATCAACTATTTTAGGTATACCCTTAATCCCAACAGTATGTACGTCCAAGATAAATCCTAAAGAAGAGACAATAGTAGATTATTAAATGAGGGGATAAAGCAGTGTCTTGCGTCACGGGCGCTATACCGAATCCCGAACGTAACGAAGGATTCTAGAGTTAAATCACGAGTGGAGTGAGGGAGTTACTAAAATCCTGAGTGCAGAGAGGGATATAAGCACGCTCAAGATGCAGACAGCTTTATTCACGAGGAGAATACTCTACTTTTCACACTCTCTGCAAGACAATAAAAACCAAATCTAGGTTGTTGCACTCTGTGCAGAGGTTAGTTCGATTTACGAATAAGTTCTTATGAGGTTCCAAATTCAAATAACATTAGGCTCGCGAGGGCATAATTCAGTATAACTTTACTCCCGGCTCAGCTGTAGGGATTTAATCACCTGCTTTCGGTGAGGTTTGCATGACATATAATTTGATATTGTCGAGCAGGTGGTGTGAAAATTGCATTAAACAGCTTATTCTATGGGCAGTCACAAAGCTTAATATTTTTTCCTGTTCTTTTTTTTTTAGTTGACTTGTTTTAAGAAAACTGTTATTTTCCATGTTTTGAATCACCTGGGGTTAACGTGAAATGTTTGTGAGCAGCCTGTAAACAAACGTGTCCATATTCCTAGTTTTCTAGTTTATATGCGTTTTCATCCACTTCAATTAACCACAGAATCAGTAATAGTTGCTCAGCAGTTCACGTCATAAACGGAGTAAAAAAATATTGATAATTTGACTTAATTAGTTTAATTCAACGGAAGAACGATTACGTTTTGTTTCATTTATTGGTAAGTCCTGGAATAAATTAAACAGTTGTTGTTCATTTATTGGCTGGTTTTATAATGTAACTAAAATGAGGTACTGCTACGCAGCATTGCTACTAATACAAAAACAACGTTGTCTTAAATGTCACATCGAAATTACCTTCATTTCGTGCAAATAAACATCTTGTGTTTTTCTTCTTTCGTGTCGATGTCTCAAGACTATAGCCTCTCTAAACTTTTCTTCAATAATAAAAAACTCTACAAAAATAGGCAAATATTGAGATATCAGTTTTCAGTTACTATTTTAAGAAATCTGCACTAAATTCTTCTACAAATCAAACAAAAATAAGGGCCATGAAAGTTACTCTTCTTCTTCTGATTCGTTAGACCCATTTCAAAATACAAAGAAAATATTGAATTAAGCAAACGTCTCAGTGAGATTCCCAAAATAAATTTAAATTCATTTTTCCCTCAGCTAAAAGACTCGTTGTTTCTCCTTACTAAATAAATATATCTTCCAGGGCGACGGTAAAAAGTTTATTTGACGGGCTGTAGGGCTCCCCATAATCTCTCTCGAGCTACGAATAAGGCTTCTAGGCAGAATAAGAAACAGACGTATTTGTATACTTGTACGTAACCCTAACCCGTAACCTATGCTGAGATAAATAAAATTATATAAATATTCTATAAAGTAGTAGTAAGTTACCACTCACTATCAGGCTATAAGCTGACCAAAAAAATTATGTTTCTAATTTCTCGTGCTCAATCTTCCTCGATCCTAGTGAGGAAGCCGACGTTAACCCCATCTACACATATTAAACTTATATTTTTTTAACTAGAAAATATATACAACCTGTTTTGTTATGTATGACATTAATTTAAAACACACATCCGGAATCAACTGAGTTTAGAGGTGGGTTTAATACTGGTAGCTTGAATATATATCCAGTAACCGATATATTTCTAATAAACAATTTTTAATGTAAATCGGCGCCGCTTTTGAAACGATGCCGCTTAGTCAGTTTAACAGGTGCCTACTTACAGGACGAATTAATATGATTTAGAATAGAATGGAATAATCATTTATTTCAGACAGTGTCAGTCCATAGAAAATAATAATAATCACAAATAAATAAAATTAAATCTAAAACATACAAATCAACCTATTTTATAATAATACTAGTCATTTGCCCTACCCGTGTTTTCATTTAATGTCGTACATAACAAAACACGTTGTAATACGTAGATCATAGAGGTTTTATGAAAGCAAAACTCTCTGTCTGATGGTTTTGGCAGCACAATACTAACTAATCTTTGAGCTTGCAATACGCGGAACTGATTACTATAATCGTCGCTCGATCGAACTTGCAAGCGTCGAAGAGGTAAGAACTCCAACGCCTGAGTTGGCCACTAGCTACAAACATGTTCCTGTTACTAGTAACACAGGTTGTGTCTCTATATATATATATAGTTCACATATCATTTTGCTTTTAGATACATGAACGACGTAAATGTTATTACACTTCGACGATGCTATCTCGTATAATATAAAAAACATCGTCGATTGAATCTTCCAAATAAGTTAGTTGGAATTTCACTAGCGACGTGGAATCTTCGCAAAATATTGACACATGTGATTGTGTTTGCTCGGGCTTTATACGTTTCGTGATATTGTTTGAGCCACATGTATTAGAAGTCGACGTCGGCGCTCGGCTGATAACATGACAAGTCAATTCTTAGGCTCCCGATACATTAAGCCCGGCTAGCACAACGATCCCTAAACGTAATTAGCTACTAAAGATATTTAAATTTGAAGTATTTGTATGATTTGACAATGCTCTGATTCATATTTCGTTAGATACGTCGTTTAGAGGGATATTAACCTAAGCAAGTGCTAATCTACCAACTTGTAATATTATTATAGTTTTCTCGTTATAGGCATAGACATAGACAGACATTTATTTGCTATAGCACACACACATTCACAAAATACATTCAAAAGGTATAACATCAAAGAGAAAGCACAAGTAGGAGAAAACAGAAAATTACATACAACAAATATAGGAACTGAAATAATAAATATACAATTTAATCAGAGAAAAACTAAAAAGAGGTAAGTAGGTATGTATGTGCTAGTGCAGCAAATGGGTTATGTGATTACCTTTTATATTAGACTGCTAGGCTCGTCAGAATTATTTTTCAGTAGGTATGTGTATTTTGCTTGGTCTTGACAATGATTTATTAAATGCAATTTAATTTATAGCTGAACACAACATGCACTTTATAATTAACATAAACATAACTTTAAGAATAATCAATAGTTTTAAATTAACAGTAATGTACTAATTGTCTTGGTTATTACAATGATCGCGCGTAGCTGTACCTAAAAAGTAAATTGTGACTATAAAAAATCTGATTCATTTGATTAAACTTACTTTTTAAATTTTTCTGCATTTAGTTTATATTTTATTCTTTGACGAACCTTGATGAGAAGCAAAAGTCAATATTGTAGAGTCTACAGTATCTTCAACTACTTCGCCTCTTTGAGCCCGGATTTGCCTTTGCAAGGTAATATTAATATTCCAGGAATTCGCTTCGCAGATGAAATTAATAAAGTTTCAGTAGCATAAGGAAACTTTCTAAATGACTATAAATTGAGGCTTTTACGTCATAGCTTTGTCTCCATTTATAGCCACGTTATTCTTCATTATCACGAGAAATAGGCCCGCGAGATGAAACGTCATAAAATTTAATTAATAGAATCCACAATCACGACCCTCTGTAAATGTTTCGCCGTTTAGTTTTATCGTTTGAATCGCTACACGAGTCTACAGCTAGGTTAATGCTCTCTGAGCACTATAAACAATATTCGCCGAAGTTGGGCGCCCCCGCCCGAGTACCCGGTGAGTGCCGACCGCTGACGGTCACCATTATTGTAAACGCTAAATTCGCAGACAATAAAGATCGTTATCACGCGCCCTGGGGCCGAGTCAGCCCTGCTACCTCGCGTCACGATCTCAATTTAAATAACGCTCTCTCATTGGCGAATGGCAACGAACTTCCGCCAATGGCGTAATCGCAACAATTAAAGCGCCTAGGGATGTCACGAGCCCATTGTTAATCTTGGATTTATTTAAACGACTGAAGTGACGTAACGACGTCCGCAGCAGACGTCGAACAAAAGGTATCGTGAAAATTTAATAATAAAAAAAAACTCGCTGGCATCGCAATGAATAGGCTCGTTTGTTCGTTGACTACCATAATGATATAAATTATAGAAAAGAGCGCCGGTAAAGAAGGCACGGTGGAATATAATAAAGGATCTCGTAATGCTCCTCGAACCGGAAAATTGCGTAACTGGTTTGTATCTAAATATGCTGGTATCATATTCGCTTTAATACAGATGCTTAGGTTTTGTGGTACGGTTGGACGGCCCACCTATTGTTATACCTACTGCCTTCGTAATTACGTCTACCATTTACACGAAATTGCTACAATCTGTGTCAATTTAATATAATGCGTCTCGCTCGCAAGCGGTACGAAACACGATTCCACTATTGAATTGATTCCGCAGATCAAACAGTATCAGTGCTTGCATAAGCAAACATTTCCACCGATCGGAAGCTCGCCCGAGGCCGATCGTCAACGAACAATCGACGGTGGTGCGATAGTGACGTCACGACGCCGATAGCTGCGGCGGCACCGGGCCGGGTCCGTGCCGGCCACGCGCCGGATGCGTATTGTCCGGTTATCGGCGCGGATGCTGTCTTGAGCAACAGGCAGCTGTTGATTCAGATGGTTTAATGTGGAATGACGAAGCTACTTATCGTTTGTTTAAATAGTTTGCGAGTGGGCCAACGGAAAAGTTACAATTGAATCGGAGTTGTCGAGTAACTAGTCCTAGGTCTACGGCGTCGGTTTGTTTGATGCTTCATTCGGGTGTTTGGAATTGTTTTGTAAACAATGTTTTATTGTTGAATATATACAACTAGCTGACCCGCCCGCGGCTTCGCATGCGTGGTTAGTCAATAAAAACATTACCCACCTGCGCAGTCGGCTAAAAAGTAGCCTATCTATACCATCTGTACATAGAGAGTGCATCTAAAGAATACCTCATAGTTTTAACCCCTTATTTTGCCCCCCCCCCCTCCCTCCTTTGGGGGGATTTAGCAAAAAAGTAAAAACGTATTTCTTTATTTCTTACCAAAAGCCTAAATATGAATTTTAAGATCCCTAACTTGAGGAATTATGAATTGCCGGGATCACGGAATTTTTTTGATAAAAAAGTGCAATTCTTACTAGCCAACTTTAGCTTGTAACTTAATATGCATCCGTTTAGCCGATATCTAGTGATGATACTCGTAGAAGACTTAAATTTAATATTCCAGTGTCAAACGGTAAAACTCTTGGTTTCTGTATTATTCAATCGTTTTTTATTAAATTTTATGTCATGTCTGTGTAAAATAGAACTGTTTTTAAATTGTCAAGTACCTGTACTAACAATACAGAAATCGAATACATTCGTTTAAATTACAAAAGAGCAGATATGTTCTGAAGGTCAAGCAGATATGTTCAGATTACAATTCTCGACATCTCGTGATATGCATCCGAGCGAAGTATTGAGTTTATTTGCTAGTTTATGCTTGAAGTATGCCCTACTGTCTGCATGTAGGTATGTAGGCAAGTTAGTTTTATTTTGTTGAGTTTCGACGTTTTCCCCAGGCTAAAATAGCACAAACTTATCACAACTTTGCGCTATAGAGAATAATAAAGTGCCAGCGCTTTGTTCTTTTCTTGTTATTGTGTTTTACTCATAAAATAATGCAAAAATATTTTCATCTTTTGTTTTCAAAACATAAAAACCAAAGACATAGCGTGCAAAACCGTAAAGAGAACTTCCATTATCTTTGGAAGCTACGCACTGCTAGTTTATCGTTATGCTTATCTCCTTTACTGTAGTTTATATATAATAATAATAAATAAATAAATATTGCTGGGCATTTCACACAGCGCTATCTAGCCCAAAACTAAGCAGAGCTTGTACTATGGAACCAAATAACTGATATAATACTTATATACATTTTTTTTTGTAAATACATACTTATAATATATAGAGAAACAACCAGACCCGGAACAAATATCTGTAAGTCATGCAAACATTTTGTTCCGCGGCGGGGATCGAACCCACTACCTCCTGCGTCTCAGCCGGCTATTCGCCCACTGCACCACGGAGGTCGTCACCACGGAGGTATATATAAGTATATATTATTATATTTGTATATATATTTAGTTTATTAGTAAGTATAGGTAGCTTATGTAGGTTTATGAACATAGTTACACCGCAGTCTTTTAGATTTTGTTTTGTCCTGTCCATCCAAAGGTTGTCTAAAAGAGATCGCTTTTAGCGATAAGACCGCCCATTGCACTTACCTTAATTTTTGTGTATTTTTACTGTATTTTTAATTTTGTTGGTGTGCAATAAAGAGTATTCTATTTTATTCTATTATCTGGATTTGTCCAGAAAATAAAATTCTTATGCAAAGCTTTTGAAATAGCCGCGCTAACCGGAGGCGAGTTACTGCCAGCTGCGAACAAAGCCGGTCCGCCCTGTCCGGAGAAATTAATGTAATATCCGGCCGGATGGTGGACGCCACGTCCGACTGATAAATATAATATTTGCGCGTTAACTTTGCAAGGTTGGTCTTGGTTACATACCAGCTAAGACAATTAAATAGGTGAATAATACCTGTGTACAGTAAATAGGTATTTTATTAGATTTCGCTTATTCTTCTCCATATAAACTTCAACTACGGCAAATCTCAACTCCCCGATGGTAATAAAAATGGCGTAAACAGTTTTCGCTTCACGTATTAATAAATTATGTAGATTCTACACTATGCTATGCCGCGATGCCTTTATTATGTGCACCGCCATGGAGTAGAACGCCTGAGTCTGCGTTTCATGATAACTACAACCTAGGAGTCTTCAAGTCGCGAGTGAATAGGTTTCTTCTAGGCAAGCGTGTACCATCGTAGACTGCATTATCGCTTACCATCTGGCGAGGTCGTGGTCAAACGCTAACGTATAATTTATAAAAAAAAATGCAGCAATTAGCTACTCACGTAGCACTTGCTACCCACGTAGCACTTGCTACGCCTTCTGAGGCGTAGCAAGTGTTATAAAATAGTAAGTTATAAAAAACAGTTGTTACTTCTAACTCGTCGGTACTTCACAGTACAATTTAATATTCATTGCATTAACTCGAATGCATTGACGACCTCCGTGGTGCAGTGGGTGAATAGCCGGCTAAGACGCAGGAGGTAGTGGGTTCGATTCCCACCGCGGAACAAATGTTTGCATGATCTACAGATATTTGTTCCGGGTCTGGTTGTTTCTCTATATATTATAAGTATGTATTTACAAAAAAAAAATGTATATAAGTATTCTATCAGTTATCTGGTTCCCATAGTACAAGCTATGCTTAGTTTGGGGCTAGATAGCGTTGTGTGAAATGTCCAGCAATATTTAATTTATTTAATTTTAATTTAATTTAATGCACTATTTTGGTAAAAGCTCTAGATAAATGAAGATATCAATCTAATTTCAATTTTTTATTCAAATATCATGAATATTTATCACAAGAGTGAGTTTATTAACACAAGCTAAAATATTGTCGCTCGATTTACGAGCTTCTGCCACAGAATATAATAATAATAGAGCACCGAGATAACTTAGTTCTCATGTAAATATCAAGATAAGTTTGAACAGGCAAGCTCCAGGCGTCCATTAGCTATCGCCGACAGGATTACTTACCCACTTAATAGCAAGGCCATAATGACATAACTTGTTTACTTGGTGAGTGTTTAAAAGTTTGTATATAAGCAAGAGTGTGAATGACGAAATTTTTACATATATTGTTCATTAAACTCAATACTCATGGTAATTATAAATAATAAATGTCGCTGGATATTTCACGCAGCGCTATCTAACCCCAAAATAAGCAGAGCTTGTACTATGGGAACCAGATAACTGACAGAATACTTATATAATTTTTTTTTTTGTAAATACATACTTATAATATGTAGAGAAACAACCAGATCCGGAACAAATATCTGAAGAACATGCAAACATTTGTTCCGCGGTGGGAATCGAACCCGCTACCTCCTGCGTCTCAGCCGGCTATTCGCTCCACACACTGCACCACGGAGGTAATAGTATTTGGAGAGAGAATTGATTTGGGTTTAAGTGGTAATTAGAATTAATTGGCATCACTCAAAACGCGCCTGTAGTACACAGGTGTCCTGAACTAAGGTTGACCTATCTTTTAAACCTCTTCACTCCCGCCGACTCGATATCGAGTCTATAACAATGGAAATTCTATTGTGATTTATTTCCCAGTATTCGACAAGTTAATCTTACTGCATTCTAACTATCCTACTAACATTATGCGAAAGTTCAAAGTCATTGATGGCTTCAGTTAGTGTGCACTGGTTGGGAAGTTAGCCACTGAGCAACTTCGTCTAGTGTTGAGTTAATACTTGCAGTGTGGGAGTTAATATGAACTGATTCCAAGCTCGGCCGAGTAACTGGTGCAATCCAATCAAGCGGACTGGGTACAGTCGCCGACTAAAGCCTCTCAACTCTTCGTAACACTTTATTGTACACTAGCTGGCTCATCACGGCTTCGCACGGATTTTAATCAAACTAAAATATGGCCTTTGCCTTTGAGGGGTAGTGTAACTTTCTATCAGTGAAATAATTTTCAGAATCGGTTCAGTTATTTTCTCCTTATCTGTTTTCATGTGAAAACAAAAGACGTAGGTATATATTTTTTGTCCATTAGACAGCGTTACTCAGAAATGGTGAAATAGTATCAGGCAGTTAAAATGCAATACTTATTTCGTTCCATCCATAGGTTACCTGGAAGAGATCGCTCTCAGCGATAAAGCCGGCCATTGTATTGTCTTTCTAGTTTAGGTTAGTGTTATATTGTTTCTGTTTGGTAAATACAGGTAATTACAATACAGAGTTAAAACGTTATCTCATCTTAATACTTCAAACAGAATCTTCGACAGAACAATTTAAACTTTAGGTTTACCAGAGAAAGCATCCACTCCACTAACATCAAGTAGATTCTACATTCAACTGTTGATGCTATGCAATCCCTGCATTTGTTTCTGTTACCTGACTGACTGTACCCATTCACACTCGTACCCACAAGACAAGCCCCCATCTCGCTTGAAACCACTCTAATCCCCTCCCCCTTGCTACCCCTCCATTTAGCGCGGGTGGGGTGAGGGGGGGGGGGGGTGAGCAACAAGTGGCGCCGAGACTCCGGGCGGCCTCTTGATTGATACTGACGCGGATTCTAATTATGTATTCGGCATAACAACGCGTTTTAAGATGAACCAGATTCTTTTGCTTATATTAAAATACTAAACATAATAATGTAATGTATGATATTTTTGTTTTGATTTTCATGGTTTGACATTTTTTTGAGTTTTTCATGGTTTATCGTTAAGTTTTCAACAGTATTGAGTAGATATATAGCTCAGATTTTAAGTTTAATGTAACAAGTATCTATAACTCAATACGCATTGATTTTCACCAGCACCTATTAATATGTACCATAAATATACTTAGGTCTTACCTAGGTATTATAAAACTATATCGCATATAAGTGAACTGTATCTAATATTAAGTTCTTTTGAGAATAAATCTTTAAACCGAATGTTGATTTTCCTTTGGTCGACGACAGGGAGTATATAGAAGTGACCTTACTTAGGTTATTACAATTTATTTATTTGTTTTATTGGTTTACTATAATTAAGTGATATACCTACGTAAATTTAATTGATTCAATTTATGTATATATCTCTCTAAAAGTATTCGTGCCTTCTACCACAAGTATTAAAGCTAGAACTAATCTATCAGCCTTTTCCCATAACTTCCGGATAAAGGCGTATTTGAGCGTGAAATGTGTCAGCCCCCCTCACCTCCCCCTCCCACTCCGTGTTCTGCGACTCGATAATATATCGGTAGCGTCTGACGTGACGTTCTGACACCTTACAACTTGTACGAACCTTTGTGAGCAGAAATAAATCCTAGGGGTTGATGATACTGGATCACGTGATGATTATATAATTCGCGTTTCAGTTGGGACTTGCAGCTTGTTTGAGTTGTATGGTGATTATTGAAGGGTGGGTAGCTTCTTATTAGTAAATGATGTATTAATTGATTTTTCTTGTTACAGAACAAGGCCAAGTCATCCCGGTTCGGTGGTTGAAATAAGTGATAATCCCTTGGACTCTAGCAAGGTAAGATTCGTGTTTGTTCGATATTTTATTATTCCTTACAAATGAACCGGAATTCAAAGTAATATCTATAGGGTCTTTCAAATAGAGCGGGTCGATGTTAATAATCTGTGGCGGCCATTTTGTTTTGGCGGCATCTGTCAAATCTGTTTTTTCTTATTCAGTCACTGATGCCAAATCACCATGGCAAGTTACACGGTTGAGCAGCATGTGCAAATGATAAAACTTTATTATCAAAATGAGTGTTCGTTAGTGCAAACGTTGCGCGCATTGCGCCCATTTTACGGCAGACGCGGTGGCCCTTCAAAGTCCACTCTCCAACGATTGGTGACTAAATTTAAAACGACCGGTTCGGTAAACAACCAACCAACACCTTTACGTCAAAGGAACGCCAGATCGGCCGAGAACATCGCCGCTGTACGTGAGAGTGTTCAGGAGACTCCGAGGCAGTCGATTTCTCGCCGTGCTCAAGAACTCGGCCTTTCGCAGACCTACAGATCAATGATAAACAATTTCTTTTGGCTTGAATTGAACAATATGGACGTGAACGACATGTGGTTCCAGCAAGATGGCGCTACTTGCCACACAGCGAACGACACAATCGACATTCTGCATGAACGGTTTGAGGGTAGAGTTATCTCTCGCAGAGGTGATGTGAATTGGCCACCAAGATCGTGTGATTTGACTCCGCTAGACTTTTTCTTGTGGGGTTTTCTGAAGTCGCAGGTCTATGCCAATAAACCACATTCGACCGTTGCCCTGAAAGCCAACATAACGCAGGCCATCGCTCGGATTCAGCCGGATCTATGCAGCAGAGTCATTAAAGATTGGACCTCTCGGATTTGCGCCACCATACGAAGCCGCGGCGGACATTTGAACGATGTCATATTCCATCCATAATGGAATAAATAGGCCTTTTAAATAAAAAATAAATTTCGTTAATATCTCACACACATCTTGTTTTATTCAATTTTAACATCGACCCGTCCTTATTGAAAGACCCTATAGTTGGAATTACGTTACGGAGATTTCTTTTCACAAATCGCCTCTGCTCGGCTACGATTACTACGATTTCTGGAAAAAACTAACAATCTTCACAAGCGGTGATATTCAGCAGAGATTGCAACGAATTATTTAAATGTAAAATAGTATTCATTCATTCATTAATGAGACTGATTTTGCGATCGTTTGGAGTTTGCCTTCGCTCAAAAGTAAAAGAGCCCAGTCATTTGTTCTAAATGATTTGATTAATAGATGTTTAATCAAATATTAGCAACTCGAAAATTACAATCAAGCGGTACATCATAGTTAGAGCGTGTTTTGTCTTTTGCATTAGCGGAAACTTTCAAATCGAAAGAGACAAAACACGCAACGGCGTAGGTAACTGTTCTAAGGGTAATTTTAAAAATGGTTGTTGTTTCAGTTATTGATAGCGTTCGAAAGTGGATTGGTAGTGGTATGGGACCTAAGAGCGAAAGCCGCGGAGTGGCGAGGCTGCCTCGGCACGGGCGGGCCGGCGGACGGCGTGCGCGCCGCGGCCTGGCAACACGACGGCAAGCTGATGACGGCGCACGTGGACGGAGCCCTCGCCACCTGGACCACGAGAGTGCCTCGCCCCTCCTCACTCTCATACCCTCACGGTAACTCACCTCACTATACCTCTATCACAACTATTCATCTGATTTGCCATCTGACAAATTAAACGCAATTAGGTACAAAATAATAGAGTACAGAAAAGGTCGAAAGCCAGCCACGCCGGTTTTCAACCTTAGCCTATGTAGTTAGCCTAGCAATCTGTGAATCTCGAATTCTGTCATTATCAAAACTGCACCACATATTTTTGAAACATCGCTAAAACCATAGACAAGGTAGGTATATCGTACGATGCAAATTCATTGAAACGTTTACTTTAAAATTTCAGCAAAAGCAAACAAAGATGGAAAATTGGAACCGTGCAAAGCTATACTCAGACTGGAATGGAAAACTCCGAGAACAGGGTGAGTGTCTACAGTCTCCACTGATAATTATGTACCTATTCGTATCAAACACTAGTGGAACAGTACGAAAGCCAGTCTCAAAGCAAATCTCAATCGATTATGAAACCGTACTTACAAAGTTCAGTCGTCTAAATGTTTGGTTTGTGGTCGTGCGGTGATTGCGACGAGTCCGCTCGTTAGGCATTATCGAATCAGCGCGATGGTCTGGAATGCCGCTCTTTCAATCAGCCATTTCTATACATACTCGTACCCAATTCCGAATCTGAAATCGTTTTCATTTTTTAAACTGTTTATTGTTTGTTCTGTATGTACGTGGTTTGAAAAGATTTGTCTGTGACCATTGATATTTATATTGAAAATTTAAGTAATATTAATAGTAATTTGTGCATTCCAGCGAAAGCCTGGTAATATTCTCCGGAGGCCTACCTTCAGACAAGGCAGGCCGCACGCACAGCATCACAGTTCTCAACGGCAAAAGCACAACGGTACTGGAAATGGAACACAGTGTTGTCGACTTCGTCACATTGTGTGAGACACCGCATACTGCAGGTATATCTTGCATATTTTTTTCATTATCTCTAAACTATTCTAGTGGAGAATCGGTTCAATTGGCTCACATACGTTTTCTCCACGCTCAACAAGTGGTTCGATGAGTTCATCTAAAGCACCGAAACATATGGTTTCCAGATTACCAAGAACCGTACGCAATAGTGGTACTCCTACAGAACGATCTGGTGGTGATCGATCTGCAATCCCCCGGCTACCCTTGCTTCGAGAACCCCTACCCCATGGACATACACGAGTCTCCTGTCACATGTTGTTCGTATTTTGCTGACTGCCCGTCAGACTTGGTGAGTTCCCTTCTTCAAATTGGCCTAGTTCTTTTAACGCAAACGCTTCATTTTCTTTGTTCTTAGTTAGCAGACTAAGACAGCAATAAGTCACGTTAAGTTGTCTTCATTTTAAGTGTACGTTAATTAAACAGGTAGGTAACGGTGTAACGGTGGTTTCAGATCCCAGCGTTCTACTCAGTGGGTCGACAGGGTAACAAGAAGGCGAGCGGCTTCAGCGAGAAACTCTGGCCAATCAACGGCGGAGAGTGGGCGCCCGCCTCTTGTTCATATAGTGAAATTATTCTTACTGGGTCAGTTATTTTTTATTAGTGTAATCGAATAAATTGATTGGTAAATAAATACTCCAGCCACAATGGAAAGACAAATAAATGTTATTCGTGTCTGTTCCAGGCATGCAGACGGGAGTGTAAAATTTTGGGATGCGAGCGCAGGGACCTTACAAATTTTATATAAGTTAAAATGTTCAAAAGGTAAGTATTCAATAATTAAAAACAGGCTAAATGAATTACAATCAACGAAAGGTCATCTCTACGAGAGCATGCCATTTGCAAGTTCGTTGTTAATGTTGATGTGTACGTGTTTCAGTGTTCGAGAGGCGACAAGGCAGTAGCGCTGGTGCATACGAAGAAGACAGTCCACTCGCTATACAACAGTTAGCACTGTGCGCAGAGTCGCGCCGCCTAGCGGTCGCGCTGCCGCAAGGGCACGTCGTATTATTCAAGTTCCGGAAAGCGGAGACACATACAGAAACACAGGTAGGTACATTATTATAACAAACAATAACTACTGGGTCGCCTCGAACTGAGATCTCGGAAGTCTCCCAAAAAACAAAAAAAAATCATAATCTTGAGAAGAATATTTTTTCTTCTTCTTATGTTCTTCCCTTCATGTTCTACTTCTATTTCTCATCACTCACAAAATAGTGCCACGAAATGCACAACCAACTAACTTGACCTACAAGTTCATTCAAATTACAGGTAACAGGAGTTCATGTTAATTAGTTACTCTTTTTTGGGGTAGAAATTACAGTTATTCTGGATTTCAGACTTTTGCCTATATTTGTGTTACTAAAGCTACGCGCATACTAAATCTCAGCTCTACGGGGTCAGTGGTGTACCCTGTGAATTTGATCAAAGTTTAGTTTTTATTATAGCTAATATCTACAAAGTTTAAACTAAACATAAATACGGTTTCGAAATGTACTTACAAAGACCTTTTAATAGAATTGCCATTTGACTGGATAGTCCCATATTCGATTTTTTTTACCCTTGAACCCCAATATCTCAACAATTTTTCCACAATTCCTTCCACATTTATAGCTCATTTAGTCACACCAAAATTGTGCCATCACTACCTACCTGTATACCAAATTTCACGATGATCGGATTAACGCTTAGAAAATTATCCTCGGACAAACAGACAAACATACATACATACAACGCCGATTTGCCCAAGTTGATTTGGAGACCTCGCTTCGCTCGATCAATGAAATTTATGATTCGCGTTAGTGTCACTATTAACTAAATCCATGTACCTATCTATTGATTAATAGATATAAAACGTAAAATCGGTCAACTTCGATTCTACTAGATCTGCTGGACTCTTGGCTAGTCAATAAGATCTGACATGTAACATTGTAATATTTTAATCCACTTTGTATGAACGCAATAATATACCTACTGAATACTGAATAGATACATTACAATAAGGTAGGTACATAGTTCCCAGAATGTATGACAAATTAATAAATGAGGACATCAATTCGTTGCAGGTTTTAGAAATCCCAATGATATCGGATACATTAGAAGAGGAAACGTCACCAGAAGCCGAAGGAGGACGGTCAATGTCCTTCAGCAGAGGGGGCGAATCTGTTGAAGGGGATAGTAGAAAAGTAAGTCAACAACTAACAACCGACAACTACGGTATTGGCAACTACCAGCTCACCATTCTACAAAGACCTCATAGTTACTCGTATATGCATATTTCACCACTGATATGAAAATATAAAATGTGATATGAGTGATTGTGATTTTCAGTCGGGGGTATGGTGTGGCGCGGGGGGCGGTGAAGCGATGCGGGTCCGAGGGGCGCACGGCACGGGGGGTGTGCGCCGCGCAGCTGGCTTCCAGCCGACCCTCGTCGCGCTGCAGCAAGGCCCGCCGCATCCCATCACCGCGCTCACTATCAACTCCTCATATGGCCTGTGAGTACACAAGAATAAAACAGGTTCTAGAAAAGCGCCTTGTAGTATTGCACTATTTTTTATTTGTGAAATAATGAAGTGACCACTAGTCAGATGGTTATGGATGGATTAACTAAAAGTAGTCTCAATGTAGTACCTAATAGATAACGTATAAAATGTTCAAGTGTATTAACATTTAAGCCACCTTGTTGAAAATAACGGTCTATTATAATTTTGAGTTCTTTTCACGATATAAGAATACGGGAAAGAGGTTTAGATATACAGTGTGTCCCTGGATAAAGTGCAACCCCGAAAGGGGGTGAAACTAGATCAAAAATTATCGACAAAAAAATAGAAAAAAAAAAATTAAAAAATTTAGTATATACTTTATTGATGAATTAAAATTTTTATTGCTCACTAATGACTCTATTTAATAAAAAAATGATTTCTTCCAAAGTAGTAGGTCTATTTTGTTAAAATAAAAACCATAATCATGTCAGATATGTGACGATGACGATAAAATAACAAATAACTCACAAACAAGTGGCTATCGTGACTTAAAGTTTAATTTTTGTATTAAAATTACATTTTTTAGGCTGTTTTTTTCCAATAAACTCCAAAAATCTTAAAATTAAGCCTATAATACTAGAAATTTTTATGACTTTTTATTATTGTCTATCATAATAGCTTTTAAATAAAAAAAAACCTACGTTCTAACATAAAAAATGTGCTGGCGTGTCAACTTTAAATGCTCCTAGCAATTCATAAAAAGAAAAGTCATAAAAATTTCTAGTATTATAGGCTTAATTTTAAGATTTTTGGAGTTTATTGGAAAAAAACAGCCTAAAAAATGTAATTTTAATACAAAAATTAAACTTTAAGTCACGATAGCCACTCGTTTGTGAGTTATTTGTTATTTTATCGTCATCGTCACATATCTGACATGATTATGGTTTTTATTTTAACAAAATAGACCTACTACTTTGGAAGAAATATTTTTTTTATTAAATAGAGTAATTAGTGAGTAATAAAAATTTTAATACATCAATAAAGTATATACGATTTTTTTTTCTATTTTTTTGTCGATAATTTTTGATCTAGTTTCACCCCCTTTCGGGGTTGCACTTTATCCAGGGACACACTGTATAAGTATCAAGTTTTTGGCAATGATACCATATCAAAAGCTTTACTGAAGTCTGAAAAATCATGCCCTAAAAAGTGTTGTACGTTGTAAGGATGGCGTGGGGTGGGGAGCGAGGCGTGGTGGTGGTAGACATGTCAGTGCGCGGCACCGTGTGCGCGCTGCCCGCCGCCGCCCTCTATCACGCCGACCGCGCCGCCCAGCGCCAGACCGACCGCCAGCGCTCGCCCAGCATCGACCAGGTACGTATCCGAACGACGCCGATCACACGGTACATCGATACACAATGACAATACAACACCAGAGGCTATCGATCAGTACACAACACGCACTAAACGATGCACAGAAGAAACTTGACATGAGACCAGATGCCGCGTTGCCTAGATTATAAGCGTCAATCCTAGACAGATTACAAAACAAATAGAAATACACGCTTAAGATGTAAAATATGTTTTAATTGAAAACATCGTGTGCGTATGCTGTTGAAACGTAAATAATGTTGCCCTTGATTTACGCATACGTACTCGAATCGTCGAACACTACATTAGCTAACGGCTAGAAATTTCCATCATTTTAAAACCTAGAAAGTTTCAACAAGTCCAATCTAATAAGATAGAGAATTATGTTTGAAGAATAATAACCTTAAAATGTAACTAAACTAAGTAGGTACTGTAGTAACAAGGTAAGGCGAGGAACGAGCTCGTACGAGAGAACCGACTACTTCACATTTTTATTTTTTTTTTGCATTATTGGTTTTTTTTAATCAGTTGCTTTGGTCGACAGGGTCTCGCTCGAACCAAAAACAATTCGATCAGAACTCTGCTCGACCCTATCCTATCCTATTAAGTACTTTATTTTTACTTATTTAAAGTAAAATTTTGTTTAATTTATGTAACTTAGCAGTAGCGCCGACCCCGGCTTTTCCCGTAGCAGAAATGGCATGGCATCGTTAGATATTCTTTACTCTAAGCCTGTCTTACTCGCATACAGTTTGCAAGTTTGCAGATCCACACTAACTCAATGAAGGTGCGACCGCTCACCGTAGGCTAGACTAAGTATGATCACACTCGGTATGTGTAACGAGTCCATGTCGACGTCACGCACCTCGCCTCAGTCGCACGGTCGCTCACGCACGGTCGCGACGGTCGCGCGCCCTTTCCCTCACCAATTTATTTTTTCCCCTCCCGTGTCCCCGAAGCTGGACGAGCCGCTGCGGCCCTCTCCCACCGCCAGCCCAGCCGGTGCCGCCGACGTCGCCGCGGTTGCTGTCGCCGCAGCTGCCGCCGCCACCGCCATCAGCGGACCCGACGAGCCGGCTACGGCTCCCGAGGATAAAGTCAAACTGGAGACGAGACGCAAATCCACCCCCTGGAAGACCTTCAACCTGAAACGCCAACTCTCTAAAGTCGATCTAAAATTTAAAGCTGCATTTGCCGTTCCGACCGAGAATAACCTGGAAGAGGCCAACGAGAAAAGTAACTCCCAATTCTACTGCGAAACGGAAGAGGAACCTGAGGTCACCCCTGTTGCCGTCGCGGCCGACGCGGCTGTGACAGAATCCCCGGACGGCGAGGAAGACAAAGCGACCGAAGCCATGGAAGATGTAAACAAACCCACCGATACGAGCGAACTGTCGTCGCCGCTCCGTGTCTGCTCGGACGTGTTTGAGAGAATGCACAAGGAGCTGCAAGAAAAGCGCTCCTCGGACGTATACGACAGGATGCACAAAGAGCTGCAGGAGAGATGGCAGGACAAGGAGAAGGGGGAAGCTTCTCCTGACATTTCACCTTCGAGAATGGGCGAGGAGAAGCCGGCGAGGCCCGACAACCTGCCGCTGTTCGAAGAGGAAGGCCCGCCCGCGCGCCCTCCGCGCCAAAAGGAAAAGATAAAGAAGGAAGAGGCGGAGAGGAGAGATGTGCGAGAGCAGAGGCTGCTGTCGGTGCCGAACATAAAGTACAGCAAGCAGGAGAGCGTGCGCGACTTGCGACGCAAGCAGTCGGCCGCGAGCCAGCCGCCTTCCTTCGCCGGGAACTTCATGCGCCGCTTCAGTAAGTATCCAGCCATCCAGCGGTCCATTGCTCATCTCACCCACACATCAGACATCACCAATGCCGGGTCTCACGAGTCTCCGTTGCGTAGCACTTAGAACGTTGACTATTTGCTGACGTAGAGTAGACATTCGATCGTCTCCGATTGGAATGGTAAACATTTGGCGATTTTTTATCGTTCCCTAATACAGTACTTAGCCCCTTTTATTAACCGGGACTTAGATTTGACGCTCGTTAGAGGTGATGGTAGTTAGTCCTTTTGATAACTAAGTCGTGTACAATAAAGCAAACATAATTAAGACTAACAATAAAATTAACGATCCTAACAATTTGTATTTTGTATATTTAGGTTCGGTCGAAGAGATCGCGAGTCGGCGACGACTCTTCGATGTGCTTCACGCTTTTTGTGATATTTGGCTTTTTATTTGTTTTCATTTATTTTGTATAAGTACCAATGGAAGTATATAAAATGCGTATATTATATAAGTAATGATATGTACGATCACATATATAAATGCACCGTGTGTACTGGTATAAGTATTGTAAATAGGTTAAGTAGCTAAGGGTCACTGATGTGTGTATTTTCTTATTTCAAAGGACAAGGACTCGTCCGACGAAGACCCTAACTGCCTAAAATATATATTCGCAGAGTTTTTTGGTAATTGAACATTGAATGATGGTTTGCATCGAAAGTAGGTGATCTCTGTGTTGTCAATGTCCTTTTGAGATGATGTTCTATAGCTAATGAGCCGTAGTGTAGCTGGCTTGTAGCGTCACCACGCGACGCGACGCGTACGGTCCACGTCATGCGTCACTGCCTCACGACTACATTCACCCATACGATTGACCGCCTGTCCCCAGGAGAGTTAGTAGCGACCGTAGCGGGCCTTTGCGACAGAAAAGAACCCGCGCCCGCCTCAGGGACGGATGTGGAAGCGGTGCCAGCGCCGCGCGCCCTAGGTATGGAGCCGTTTGGCACACACGAGTACACACTAACCGGGACACATTCGGCCCAGATCACAGAACATGACTAATGGAAAACTATCACTTTATGGCACAGAGATCACGGTTCCTAACTTCGTGTCGCGTCGATGTAATAACAATGTTAACAGAGAGGGTCTTCTAGTTGTGTCGTTGTGGTGGTGGGAGGCTCGCGGCGATGCGGGTGCGGTGTGCGGGTGCGGTGTAGGACGGCTGTGTGTTGTAGATGAACGGGCCTGGGCCGGGCGGCGGCGGCGGCGGCGGCGGCGGGGCCGGCGGTGGCGGCGGCGGTGGTGGCGCGGCGACGCCTGCAGGCGGGGCGGCGGGCGGCGCGCGCGTGAGGCGCTCGCGCTCGCAAGGTACCCGCAAACTGCACAAGTGCCTGTCCACCGCGTCGGACGTGTACGCCGCGCCCCCCGCCCCGCAGCACTCGCTGCTGACGACGCGGCAGTATTGCAGTTTTGGTAGTACAGTCACCTTGTACCGCCTCGATCTCCTTCCGATCTGAAGCAGTCGCAATTTCTCTTCTTTTCGTTTTTCGTTAACCATTATGTTTGTCCGTTTCGTTATCTGTCGGCTGCGGCCGTTCGCTTGGCCGCCCCGGGCTTGTGCCGGTGGCGGACCGCATCTCACGAATCTTGTCGATGTGATTTGCATCTTGTTCAGCATTTTGAGCTTAATGAAGGCGTGCTTGGTATCAATCATCGATCGCCGCGATCGCGTATTCGCCGGAACTATGTAACGCCTAAGGCTGCAAAACCATGAATGGCATAATACTTAATGTAATATTGATTCATGAATGTCGATTGTTCTGTTACTAGAAGTACTTCAGTGCCACCAAGCGAGCTCTGAGGTCTGTACTGGCTGGTATTTGCTATTTCGATATTATTTTACCGTTTCGTTTTATTTATTTTCTACCGCACTTTCTGAACTATACTTCCTTCCATTACTAACAACATTCATACCTACTTACTAAATATACATTAGATACCCATATGTTGTGAAATAGAAAATTCATTTGATAAATTAACTCTTAATAATTTACTTTGCAAAAACCTTCATGAATCTTCAGGAATGAAGGAAATTGATCCTTGAATCTTCTATTTCACAACTGAATGAAACTCTCAAAATTTATAAAATGTTCTAACGGTCAATGAAGACTCATAAATTGCCAACAGTAAACAAGATGTGATTGGAGGACAGTAAAAACAACTTTATGAATATACCTAAACATAAACATTGCATTAGTTTCATTAGTCCCCCTTTTGGTTACTGAAACGCATGTCTTGAGTTATAATTCGTCATAATTCATTTGAATAATTTCCAATTTCAGATCGGCCTCATTTAAATGGTAATCATTGGAATATACACGCCTAGTTACTTTTTAATATTATTTAAACTTCTAGTTGTGTTATCCAAGTAGTTTTATGTTTAGTTGTCATCGCAAACTTTAAAACATAGAATGATATCTCCTTGTGTTATAAATGGTGTATAATGAATGTCCACTCTGTCCTCTCTTGTCTCCTGCGAGTCGACCTTGTTTGTGTACCTCCTTGTGTGTCAGAATACGCCCTACAATCGGATGCGCCATCCGGATTTCCACAAGCACACTCGACTCGACACTAACTGTAACACTAGAAACCACAAATCGGTTGTATCGATCCCGATCGCTGTTAAGATGAGCACCGGAATCTGTATGGCGATTGGCGACACTCCGCTGAATATTGTCTTGGAGATCGTGCTTGTTACAATGATCGTTTTATTTGTCGATACAGAACCAACTATTCCGCAGACTATCGCATCTATGGAGTACTTACACATAATGCAACCAAATGGTACCCAAAACATTTGCATCGTTACTTTCCTTTGTTATATTTTATTATTTCGATTGTGTGCGTTATTTATGTGGCTTGGACACGGGCCCCGCGCCCACTCTTTACTCACACAGTACGTAGTAGTTTTACTTTAGATTTGAAATTGTGGCTGTGACTGTCTGTCTTGTTCCTACACACGACACTTCGATTGCACTGAACTTCAAGTGGCATGACTCTTATAGATTCAATTGAAAAGGTGACTTACTACTCAAAACTATCTACTTTATATCTATCACTTGTTTATTATTTCGAACGGAATCTACTGTATCTTATATGTGCATAATAAAAGCGAGGCTTTCCATATTGTATCAGACACATGATGTATTATTATCTATATTATTTTTTGTTGAAATTGTCAATAATGTTTTGGAATGTGGAGCGATCACGTTATTTGTTTATTTGCCTTTGTCCGCATTATCGATACTTCGACGATCACTTGCCTTGATTCGCGCGCGCGCCTGGGTCTCGACCAAGACGACATTTCGATTCGCTCTACGACACATTCTTTTTATAATAATCTTTACACTGTTGAGTACATTATTATTATTTCTGTTTCTAGCCCGTCCACAAAGCAAAAAGTTAATATGGCTCGTTTTTGGCTGCCTCTATATTCGGCTGTCATATTGTCTATGTATGCTTACGGTATTCTCCTAACTAAGAGCACTAGTTGCATGCGCATAACGAACGCCGGTTATTGCACCGTTCCTTATTTCACTAGACCTTGTGTTAACTTGCATCCGAGTTGTCTGTCCGTCCACACGGCCGCTTTGTATTAGACGCGACGCGGACATCCAGCCGAACTGGTGAACGGTGGCCGTGGGAGCTTCGGTAGGTGGTATTACAGTTAATACTAACGCGCTTCCTAGAGAGGCACTAGTGGGATGCTTCGTTTACGCTGCAGACGGGACCTCCCAGCTTCTGGCTATTGACCTGGTCATTATCAACCCATGACTCATTTCATCGAGTTACTTTGCTGTTTATAGATTTAATTTCTAATCTTTGGCTCGACGCTTCTCACTCGCTCTATTATAGTTTAAAGCTGTCTATGGATGTGCTAGTTTAACTAAGTTACTAATCGTTGTGTATAGCTTAATGGGGTGATCAGTGTTTTGACTTGTATCTGTTGACGGGTCTACTAATTTATTTGTCACCAACTTAATTCTAGCCTTCAAGCGTCAAAACACTAACCATCAAAATAATAAAATAAAGTAAATCTAAAAATAACAAATACCTAGGTACTGACTTCGTTAAAAATAATTATAGATGACGTTGTGCAAATAAGCTGAGATTGGACGGGCATGCAACGCCTCTCTAAGCATGATTCTTCTCTTGATTGTCTCGATAAAGCACTATTTAAACTATTGCACCGGAATGGTGAATTTCAGCATATTTCACAACCGCACCAATAACACAGATTCCGTGGGCTACAGCTAGCTTTAGTACTCGTATCGCAACTGTACCGATACCTTGTAGATAGATTCTGCTGTTGGTGGTTCTAGTTTTTTTACAATTTAATCGAAATGAACATTCAAATTATTGCTATGTTTCTCTTTCTAAATATGAATATAACATTATTTTTTGGGAACTAGTATCGCCAACAGGTTGCTAAGAGTCCGTTACCACATGTGAGAGGATGGTGGTAAGGGGTTCCTAGCGCGTTGGTGAGGCGGGGGAATAATCGTGTTGTTTTGTTGGCAACCGGCCGCGTAGACAAGCTGGACAGCTCCTTCTCGAGGTCGCGCTCCAGCAGCATGTCCAGCCTCGAGAACATCTCACAGGAGGGCATCCAGTGCCTCGCATTTGCCGATAGCTACATTAAGAAGTCTGGTAAGTCTCATCATCCACTCTTTCATCGTTCATCAGAATGTTTATAGATCTTGTTAAATTGCAATTCATTTATTTACTTCAGATATCAAAGATCCATATTTGTTAGTAAAAATAAAAAACTTAATTAAACATGTCAAATGGGTTAGTACAAGTGTGCTTATTTAATTCAATTTATAAAATATAGTTAAAATATTCTTGCTCCAAGTATATTTTCGGATGGGTACTTTAATATTGGTTAAGAAATGAAAAATGGTTATTTAGTTTACCTCCTTTATTGTAGTTTATATATAAGTATATATTATATTTGTATATATAAATTTCGTTTATTAGTAAGTATAGGTAGTTTATGTAGGTTTATGAACACAAATACACGGCCATTTTTTTGATTGAAAGAGTATTCTATTCTATTTTTATGTAGAAAATCCCGAAAAAATATCTTGAAATGTGACGAAACATGTCAACTAAATTAAGATATTTGTATAGATCCGACGACGCTCCTCCCGACGCTGTGGATTGGCACGACTCTGGGCTCGGTGCTCACGATGATGATCAGTTTGCCAGAGGCCGAGCTGAGGCATACACAGCCCGTCGTCGTCTCCACCAGTGGTAACTCCTCAACATCTCACCTTCTCTATAATTGTTGCCTACTCTAAGAGGATCCTAATTCTAGGGTAGGGGGAATAAGATCTGCACTGAAGTTCCGCAAAGCTGACATGAATATATATCGTCTGATTACTTTGATTGTTTGCTAAAATATTTGAAAAGGCTATGTATGCTCGAGTAACTTTTTTTACATATAAGTTTAAAGTTATCCGATCTGAACAAAATGGTTTCCAAAGGAAAAAATCAACGTCGCTAGCGGCTTTCACACTTATAAAAAATATTACGGATCTTATTGACAAGCAGATCCCGGTATCAGTTCTTCGACATGAGCAAAGCATTCGATTTTGTTAAAATTGTCTGTTGTAAAATTCTGTTAAAAAAATGCGAATGATATGGTATCCGAGGTCCAGCTTTAAAATGGTTAGAAAGTTATTTGGGGGACCGCAAGCAAAGTATAGAAGTGAAAACGCTAAATAAAGATCTTGTAGTCACTTCTCATAAGTCAAAATATCAGGTAAATCACTATGGCGTCCCCCAAGGTAGCATTTTAGGGCCGTTGCTTTTTTTGCTCTACATAAATGACTTGCCACGCGCTACTCCAATGCATTCTATTTGCTGACGACATCTCTGTTGTCGTACCTTATAGAGGTGGCAGTTATAAGCAAGCTCTAGACGGAGAAGTAGAAAGCACCTTAAAATGGCTTGACAGAAATAACTTATGCACAAATATTTCAAAAACAAAATATGTCTTTTTTCATAATTACAATAATAATAAAAATAAAATTTAATTTAATTTGACATGCTGCAATGAACAGATTCAAAAAGTTAATTATATAAAATTCTTGGGTCTTATGTTGGACGAAAACTGTAACTGGAAATTCCATTGAACATGTTTGTAAGAAATCGCTTTGTTTACGCTCTGTTATAGTTAAGGCAAATATTTAGCCAGAAGCTGGCTCTTACTGTATATCATGGGTATGTAATGTCAGTCCTTAGGTATGGAATAATACTTTGGGGCAACCCGACCAATATTTTCAATGCTTTTATTGTCCAAAAATGTATACGAGCATTATGTGGTGCAGGTCCCTTAGATTCGTGTAGGCATTTCTTTATAAAGCTTGAGCTATTAACACTAACCGGGCTTTATATATTACAAGCTGCACTTTTTGCAAAGGAGAATAGTAATGTCTTCAATCGATATGCCGACTTGACATCTATTGTGAAAAAGGGACCCCACCAAGCTCATCCTACCAATCTGTAAATCGGTACTTAAAAGTAACAATTGTGAGGTAATGGCCATTAAAGTATTTAATAAAATACCAAGAGACATAAGAGAACTACCTAATAAACAATTCAAGACAAAGCTAGTTGACAAAGCTAGTAGGGTGGCTAGTTGACAAATGTTTCTATACGATTTCTATACGATTGGGGTGTATAGTGCATTACCCCCCTTCTAACCTGACCCCAACTATCCTAGCTCCTTGAAGTAACGGAGGGTTGATGGATGCAGCTTTCCAAGAACCCCGTGGATGTTGTTGTGATGTTAGCGGATGAGGATACGATGAACTCTTGCAGACCCGTATTCCGCCTTACAAGCGATACGGTTCAATCCTATCAAGATTGTATTATTATTATTTTACAATCTTATGCAATTGTTAAGCTATTATTTTATATTTATGTTTCATGTTTCCAGGTGGACCAATATTTAGGTTAAAAGGTTCAATCCTTACGATGTCATTTCTCGACTGCAATGGCGCTTTAATACCTTACTCATATGAAAGTTGGAGGGACGATAGTAAAGATGTGAGTACTCCAATGTTTCTGTAGCTAAAATATCGAGTTTTTAAAAGATCTAATATCCGTCATCGGGTCTAAACTCGTTAGCTTTATTTTTTGGGTTCCGTACTTGTAAAAGAAAAAATGAACCCTTATCACTTCGTTGTCCGTCTGTCTGTCTGTCAAGGTCTATTTTCTCAGGAACGCGTGAAGATATCAAGTTGAAATTAATATTAAATACGTAGGTTGAAGGTCTTTTAAAGCTGAAAAAATCAAGCTTCTAAGTCAACGCAATAAAAAAATACAGCCATTTATACCGCATATTTTGCTCGCAAATATAAATCAAAAGCTATAGGGTACTTCCCGTAGACCTAGAATCATGAACGTTAGTAAGGTTCTCACAGCATAAGTAAAAACATTTATTTAAATTTTAATTTGTTGTTATACTTATCGTAAAAAAAATTTCCTTTAGGGAAGTTGGGGATGATTTATTTTACTCCTCCTTACCACCTCAACAGTTTCAAAATTGTAATTTTCGTAATAGTCGTGTGATCCCCCCCACTCCCCCTTCAATTTCAATTCAATTTCAGTTCAATTCGTAAACCGTTCATCAGGGAGAGTACAATCCGCTTCGAGCGGTGTCTCGCCTCGCATTCCGCTAATAATTTCATATAATAATAATAATCTGGGAAAAGTACCAAACCTATCCTATAAGATGTAAAGTAATGTGTCTGACCACACTATACCAGGTAAGAGAAAGAAGAGAACGGACGCCGACCAAGCAGGGATCTTCAAGCAGTAGCAGCCGGATGAGCCCCACGCCCGTGCCGGAGTCGTCGGGCGCCGGCGACCGCCAGTTCGTGGTGATAGCCTCCGAGAAGCAGGCGCGCGTGGTGGCGCTGCCCAGCCAGAACTGCGTCTACAGGCAGCAGATTGTCGATACGGACTTTGTTGTTAAAGCTGAAATTGTTAGCTTGAAAGGTAATCAACGTAAACTATTTATTTACTGACTCCTAATCAATTCAGATCAGTTTCAGTATTTCAATAGTGTGGTAGGTATAATACCACAAAACCAAAACCACAAATATAAACCCTAGATTCCTTATAGAGAGTTAATTCAATTCATCATCATCATTCTCAGTCCGTGTCGATGCACTGCTGGGCATAGGCCTCTCTTTGTTTCTGCCATTCTTTCCGATCCTGTGCCAGTCTGAACCACGTACGACCCAAGGTCTTATGGATGTCGTCGACCCATCTCGCTGGTGAACGTCCCCTATTTAGATGCTCAGTTCTCGGCCTCCACTCTGTTAGTGCCTTAGTCCACCTGTCGTTACTACGTCTGGCCAAGTGTCCTGCCCAACTCCACTTGAGCCCCAATATTAGCTTGCTGACGTCTTGTACCTTAGTCTGCTTGCGAATTTCGGTATTGGGAACTCGATCTAAGAGTGTGATGCCGAGCATGGCGCGCTCCATGGCTCTCTGTGCTACACTTATTTTGTGCACAGCCTCCTTCGTGAGTCTCCATGTCTCAGCACCATAAGTTATAGTCAATTATATTTATTGATATAGGTACATTTTAATGTATAGTGTGTGTTACACTCATGAACTTCAATAGATAAACCATAATTTTTTTGGTTTTCAGATAGTGTTTGTTTAGTAAATTACCTATCAACGGGTCACCTTGTCGCATACAGCCTGCCGTCCCTGCGACCACTGGTAGACGTCGACTTCCTCCCCCTCTCCGAGCTCAGGTAAGTCTACCACCCCCCACCCACATCCCACTTTTTCTAAGATTCAATTCAGTCTTGATGTGAACACGCTAGCTTTTCCAAATTGTAAGCCATTCACAGCCTGACATTTTGGTGGTGTTCATCTTCATTGGACATGATCTCGCGAGTGGTCGATTAATCACATTTAGCTACCTGTTTAATCGATTGCTGGAACGTGATTATGATAAATTGAAAAGTTGTAATGAGTGTTTACATTAAGAATGGATGTGATGTAAAGTGCGCGGCGCGGCGCCGTACGCGCACCTGCAATGGATGTGAAGGCCCACGATATACTGTCACACAGAGTGACACACAGATCACTATTAGTCGACATCTGTGCACCAAACGAAGGCACTAAATGATAAACGGCTTATTTTTATTAGTATTTATATTTAGCTAATATAAATAGCTTACGCAATTTTGTATCAGTTCGAGGGATGCAGTTTACGATTTGTCATTATACATCCATTTTAATATCATCCGCAGGATATTTACAATCATTCGCTATTTTATCATTTGGGAGCCTGTCGACGACTTTCTAGTCGATGTTAGAAATGTACACTTGTTTGGTGCAAGACGACCACTCGATATCCCCTTGACACTCGCGAATCGCGAGTCGCGAGTCGCGACGCTGCGCTACAGTAGGATAGATCCAGTTTTGTACCAAACAAGCGAGGGTGTCATCTTCTTGTTGCCGGACACGCTACTAGAGCCAATTGTGCTATTTCCGACCACAAGTAGTCAAAATTTTGCAAATCTGTCGAGCACCTCTGTGCTTACAATATTCGGCACTTTCTATGTATTTGAGTTTAAATTGAAACAATTGGGCATTCGCTATTAACACGAACACACATAGGTACAATAAAATGAATACACCGTCATTACTTTCTAACAATGAACCCGAGAACATGTGGTGCTGACAATGTTGATGTACTGTAAATACTAACACTGAACTAACATTTCTGAAGATCTGCAACCATCCTGAACTGTGCTAGCGCTGACCTTGATATAATCACGTAATATTCCCTGCCAATAACATCTGTACTAGAGTTGCCGCGAATAGTTGTTATAGCGAATAGTCGAATACCGATTAATCGCCATTCACTTTGGCGAATAGTCGAATAACTCGACATTACTATTCGACATAAATAAAGCACATTAAAAATATTTCTAATTTCTTCTAAGGTTGTAAGGAAAGAAAACAATAAAGTTAAAGAAATCTGTTTTATGTTATACATACCTACATATATGTAATGTAGTAATTTAATTTTTCACCAAGAATGCCACTGCTGAAGAAATCGCCCACTACATCGTATTAGCAAAGGCTGACAGAAAAATAAACCCATATAAATGGTGGGCTTTGAGTACCAATGAGAATAGATTTCTGATTTTAAGTAAGCTTGCTAAACGATACTTAACCACACCAGCAAGCTCTGTTTATTCAGAAATACTATTTTCCGAGGCAGGTTTAATTTATGAGGAAAAGCGAAACAGACTTGCTCCCGAACGCGCAGAAAAAATAATTTTTATGCACCACAATCTGCCTCTGTTGGATTTTAAATGTTAATTAAAAAGCCTAACTATGTAATTTAATTTCATGAATATGATAGGCACAGGCACATATTACAGATAATAATTGATACTGTGTATTGTTTTATTAAGGAAAATAATAAAAATTTATTATTTTTAACTCATTTGTTTTTTTGTTCGTTAAAAGTTTATTTATGACGACTATTCGCCGAATGCCGAATAATACTAGCTATTATTCGGTATTCGACGAATATCAAAAAAATGTCGAGTAATGCCGAATACCGAATAATAGCCAGTATTCGCGGCAACTCTAATCTGTACCTACTATATCTAATACACTTTTAATTTCAACAGTTTTGATTTTATTTTACATCGACACGTGCTTTGTATTTTAATATTATACGGGAATTCATCAAATTCATATAGATTGTATTAAATAAAATTGAGTTTATATCTTTACCTACAGTTTTCATCTAAATCGTGATGTTGGTTGAATATTTGATATTATATATGATTAATACTCCGCCTTCAATAACACTTGTAATCTGGTGAAAACCTCTCATAAAATCAAAGTCCGTGTCGAGAATAGCACCGAGCTGACTAGAGTCTGTGTTCCTGGTAGTTTCCAGACACAGTCCAAACAGAGGGGTATCGTAGACCCAATGCTCTCCATATGGGGCCAACAGCTAATAGTAAACGAGGATACGGACCAGTAAGTCCCGCCGCCTTGTTCAGTCGAGTTATGTGGAGCTCACTCCGGCCTCTGTTGCGTTAGACATGTACTGTTACTCAGCTTCGATACCCATACCCCTGTTGTGTTCCCAATTATCTCAATCGGACACGGGCAAATCATTTGTTTGCAATACTATTATTACACCCACATGTCGACAGTTGATTTTCATTAAATGTTTATAGCAGACCAGTAGGTAAATCAAAATCAAATCAGAAATCAATTACTTAATATATGTTTAAGTGTTGTCCAGCAAAGATCATTATTGTATTTGTGAGACGAAACAAGCCTTATCTAAAACTTGATATGTAGTATCTGTCATTTAAAAGACACTAGTATTTTATTTTAAAACTTATTTTAATAGTCGAATGAAATCTTAGTAAACTTACGACTAACTATAAGATCTCGCGAATCTCCTGTATAACGTATTTAGTGGCTAAATATGATTTAAGGAGTTGTCAAAACATACAAATACTTCAAATTTAAACATGTTAGTCGCTAAATACGTTTAGTGATCTTTGTGCATGCCAGCTTTAATCTTTGACTAATAAATTGGTGCCACGAAATGCCTTAACCAACCTACTTGACCTTACAGTTTCATTCAAATTAGATGTAACGGGGGTTCTTGTTAATTGGTTATATTTTTTGGGGGTACTTCTGGATTTCAGACTTTTGCCTATATTTGTATCACTAAAGCTACACGAATACCAAATTTCAGCATTGTGGGGTCACTGCTGTACCCTGTGAATTATGGCTCAAAAACTACAAAAATTAAACTAAAAATAAAAACGGGGTTCAAATGTACTAATGAAGACCTTTAATTTGACGTCCCATTTGACCTAATAGCCTCATTTTCATTTTTTTTACCCCTCTTGAACCCCAATATCTCAACAAACCCCCAATATTTTTAGCTCATTGAGTCACACCACAATTGTGGCATTACTACCTATCTATATACTAAATTTCATAATGATCGGATAAACGCTACGAAAGTTATCCTCGGACAAACAAACATACATACAACGCCGATTTGCCCAAGTTGATTTGGAGGTATCGCTTCGCTCGATCAATTAAATTTACCTGGACGTCCTGCTGGATTGTCCTACTTAGGGAAATGTATCCGAACATTTAAAGTAAAATAATATAATCAAGTGAAAATGATTTGCCCTTTCCCCGACAGCTGCCTGTGAAACTGCTTGACTAGTACCTATCTATAAATTATTACTAACAATGACACACACGGCTACACTACATCTTGTTCCGTCGACATGTACGAACACGCCGCCACGATACATTCGATATCTTCAGTTGCTTTCCTGTTGACGCTGTTTCTTCTTTCTATTCGCTGGGCTGACACTTGATCTGTACAGTACTCTGCTACCTTCAATTGGGGCAAAATAGTCTTTCATTAAGTATAGCTGATTGTTCTTACCACTCATGATTCGTCCAAAGTTTATATATTTGTATACGTGATTCATTCGGTCATTAACCATCGACGTTGTAAATACTTTTTTGCCCCACGAAACCGCTTACTCTATCAATACTTCGCAGCATGAGAGCTTCGATGAGCTTTCTCTGATATTTTCCAGCTTTTCTAAAATTCTGCTGCTGTCTCTGTGTTCTCGTATGTAGGTAGACGCAATTAGATACATGTTAGCTATGCTTTATGTTAGAGATTGATTTATCGTCTAGTCACCGACAGAGGATGATGGATTACAAAGGTGAGATGATTTTAACTATAGATATCTGTTTCTAAACTGTCCCTTCGTCTTTAATCTTGACTCTTTCAATCTGAAAGTCTGCTTCATAATCTAAGAATTCTTCTTCTCCTTTTTACAAAATACAGACATCGACATAACCTACTTACCTGCTGTTTAATGTAAGGTCTATATTTTCCAATTCGTTTATGGTTAACGTTGTTTAGTCACTTTCATAATTTAAAATCAGAATTACATTTCAACATTGTTAAAAGCAATGACTCGACGGCGTTAATCAAGCCAAGTTTCCATGTAGCGCATCTTTTGATCGTGAACCTGATGGTGTTTCAGGATAGCGAAGACTTTCTGCTTCAGCAACCGAGGACATGGCTTGTACCTGGCCTCTCCCACGGAAATACAAAAGTTCACAATAGATGGTGAATTTTGGTAAGTAGGTACTTAATGTGAATCAACGATGGGAAGGACTTTAGTATAAACAATAATGACATAGTCAGCAAAATTTATCTTGCTAGTAAAAAAAATAATAGCATCTGGATGAGCTATATTAGAAATTTTACTTGAACTTTCATCTCCAAAAAATGCATGGAAATGAGAACCCATCACTAACATTTTTTCAACTTGGTGTTCCAGCAATAGCCTATACGAGATGCTGGGCGAATTGTTTCTGCCGCGGGACATGCCGGAGCCGCCCAAAGAGAGCTTCTTCCGCGGACTCTTCGGCGGAGGATCCAGGCCGCTCGACAGGGAAGAACTATGTGAGTTCATTCTACTTGAGCGTCTAGAAACTTACGAAATCTTACTTTCCGCTCGTTCACAAGAACCTTTTTACGGCCCCCTCCAAGTCTTGGATCTGACGCAGAGTGGCCAGGACCTTTGACATGAGAAAAGAGAATTGGTTTATGTTGACTTACAAGATCTCTACTGTGGAGTAGTTAACTAAACACATAATTTTTAATTGTTTCTCGTAATTTTCAGATGGTAGACAAGTTTCAACGTTTTTATTTCAACGGATCGGAGTCTCTGAAAGATAAATTATTGTTCTGTCTGATTTTACGCTACTAATTGTGAAGACTTTCTTAAAACCCAAGCTACCTTCTATTTGTACAGAAACTCTCACTTTCATTTCACTGATTGAAAGCAAGCAGAGACTTTTAGATTAGCTTTCATTATGTTGTATAAAATTAGTCCCGGCGTTAGCCATTGTATTGTTGATCGTGTATGTCCATGGTAAACTTTATTTCTCCAATTATTCTAAGCTAGTAGTTAGATTTATTTATATCCTTGTCCTTGGCCAGTTAAACAGTAGCTAAATCCAGATAGACTTGTTGACGACTAGCTATGACAATATAAATCCCCTAAAACAGGCCGCGAAGACCCGATCATTGAATAAATCTCATATACGAGATGACGTCTCGTCTATCTTTCTCATCGCGCCATAAAGACAAAATCATGTATTTCTTGCTCTTATAATCCCGCTTCGGACCAACTGACCACAACTGGTCAATTGGCACTCCAATTTCCCAACGAATGCAAACTACTCTAATATCCAAAGTGTGTTCCCGTTGTCTTCGTAGACCATGTCCCCTACACGGGAACACAACATATCAAGAACGATGTGATGTGACGTCAGTGGTGGTTCATTCGGTGTTGTAATTGGTCGGTTGTCGTGTTTCAGTCGGTGAGAGCAGCGGGCTGAAACCGAACCGAACCGTGGCTAAGCACATCCCGGGACCGAACGCTCAGCTCGACCAGCTCGGAACGCGCGCCTCCACCGCCTCCAGCGAGATCTCCCGTGCGCACATGCTGGTGCTGGAGCGAGGAGACAAGCTGTCGCAGTTAGAAGATCGCACGGAGCGCATGAGTAATCAGGTAACGTTTTAATCCATCCTCGTGCCTTTCGAGTCAAATGTTGTCGTCGGTACAAATATATGTAGATATCCGGCTCGAAAGACTTAAATGATTTAACCTAGAACCATCGAAATAACAGCCCATCCATATCCCTACGCCGGGATGTTATCAACCCGCTCGCTATAGACGCAGGCATATAGAATCAAACGAAGAGACCCACGTTAACATAAAGGGTCGACGGACGTAATCAGACGATTGAGAAACAAGTGTCCTGTTTGTGTATCAATATATTGTACAATATGTTGTATGTAATTCCAGGCGGCAGAGTTCTCGTCGTCCGCGCACCAACTGATGCTCAAGTGCAAGGACAAGAAGTGGTACCAGCTGTGAGCGCAGCGCGCATGCGCGTGCGCCGCCCGCCTCTCTAATACTGAAGTTTATACGCATTTATGGCACTCTTGGAAATGCAAGTGCATTCCATCGGTTGATGCTCAATAAACAGATTTGATAAGGAATGGTGTCGTTAAATTGTTTATAACTGACACACACTGACAGGTAGTGCCATCTATTGGCTTTAATCCTTCACTTCCGAGTGTACTACATTATCCTAATTGTTAGCGGCTGTCGATAGCAATATCCATAAATTTTATTGTTAGAGGGGTCTTGTCGAATTTTCGGACTATTTAGAAATAGGGCGTTTCGATTGGGAGTTGTCGGTCGGTAGCACCGTTAGTTCTAGGTGCTAATATTCGTGTGAATGTTTACCGTAGACCGTCGCCGCCAGAGCTTAGCTACCCACGTAGTGATCTTATGAACTTTATATTTAGACTCTTACTTAGGCGTGACTCGTAATAAACGAACGCACAAACCTCTCTCATGGAAATTCGGTCAGTAGTGTCCCGCTTCCAGCCACACGCTGAATCGTTCAATTATTTCTGTGCCTCTATTAGTAGTCGGCTGACAGATGGCGCCTCCCTCGCGTCCGTGACTGGCTAGCGGCGCCTCGCACGCGTCCGAGGCTCGCTAGCGGCGCCTCCTCGCGTCCACGGCTCACTAATGGCGCCCTCGCTCCGCAATCGTACACGCGATGTGATAATGTAAATAAACAAAAGCATATTATAACTAATTCTTAAATCTTTTTATACAAAGTATTTTACGGTAGTGATCGTCGGTCGCCGACTCTTTCCGATTCTCTCGTCTCTCTTCTGTTAGGAGTTAACGTTACTTTATCTACGATGTGTTTTTCAACGTCAGTAGGCTGCATTTACGTTACGTGTATAATAAATATATTTATATGAATTGTGTTAGTACGTTACGTGAGTTAAGATTATTTAAAAGTTGCCGATTATAATATTTACGATACAGGTAGTTGTAAATTATACCTGTCTATAGTTACGATGAAACTTACAAAATAAACTCTAACTAAACGATAATTTTAGTGGAACTACGTTGATCTGTATAAAGTGCTCGTATTATTAAAATAATGAAAAGTATTTTAAAGATTGGAAAATTAAGCATTGGATGACAATAATTTTGTTACATTTCTCACTGGCGATTACTTTGACACTCGGCTAGTGTAATTCCGTTATCTTCGCAGTGGTAGAGTTAATATTTGCTTCAGTTGCCTCTCGTGCCATTTCCTATGACTCTTATCTCACTCCTATGATTATTTTGTATCTACCCTACTTTTACCTAAGTTTATCTTCTTCCGTGCATTGTCGTATGTGATTTGAATTTGCTTTGTAACCGTCCTACATTTTCATTTGAGACCTGACTCGAGTACTGAGCACTAATTAAACATGTCGCCTTGGTTCCGTACTCTCAATGAAAACGTAAGACGTCGCCTGATTATCAATGTGATCGGGGATGCATCGCCTTGGGATAAAGAGCAATACGTTTGCGGGTTGCAAGCCTAAACCAGACCAATCGGTGTCGTGTTGGTGTTGCTAGGTATAAAATATAAACTTAATAAAGCGTTAACTAATATATTATAAAATAACGGTTAATGCTATTGTGTATATCGCTGGTAATATAAGTTTACGGGAGGCCCGTCGTTATATTGGTATTCAAGTATGGCCAGGCTTTGGCGCAATTGTATTTCTAAATGTAGAATTTATATTTCTTTTAATTATCTGAATATGCGACGGGTCTCTCCAATAATGTAATAGCAGTAGTATGTATCGGTGTATCGCGAGGCAATAATTATTTTGTACGGCATTTCCCCGCGGCCACACTCGGCCACACTCGGCCACACTCGGCCACAGCGAGTGGTCCGCGGCTACCTTCTCTAACTTATTATATGAACACGTATAACTTGTGTATAAACTTATTCTCGAGTTCCTGACTCAAATTTGTACATAGTTAATATATAAGTTGTACGAGTTGATATCGCTATGATTACCTTGAACCAGTACGCCTGGCTAGCAACACTGTGATGTAGTGACCGAAACACTTCCTTTGTTATCCGTAACGTCCAATGTTATATTCGCCTCACCTAGCTTGATATACCTAACCTAACTGTATAGTGATGCTATTTCGGTTCTATGCGTATTCGTTAGCTGTGTTATATTGGATGCCAAACGTTTGTTCTACTTTGTTCGATGGTGTGTGGTATTACGTAACTACTTCATATTGTTACTTGTGATGAGTTGTTACGGTAGTTTGGTTGGTGTGTAGTTACCGTCGTACCTCCGGACAGGATGTTCGTAAATATCAGTAGATAGCGTGTTTTAACCAGATTATTTTTGTTGAATTTTTGGAGTTTTATTCGAGAAGACATATTTTCATATCACAGTTTACCATTTTAACGCGATTTGAAGTGTTTAAACAGGCTTGTCACCGCGTTCACCGCGTATATCTGAGTGGCATATCATGAGGTACCGATACTTATCGCAAGGTATATATATCCTAAACTAAGATCGTACAGTTTAGAGACGCGGACTACATTTTCTAAGTAAAGCCTTATAAGATAAAGTAGGATTTCATTTGAACATCACGTAAAAATAAGATAAAAGTATTATCAAGTAACGTCACTCACGCTTCACTATTCCTGTACAGATGTATGTTTTATTCGTTAGGACAAATGTTATGTTATAGCAATGCTACATATTTTATAAATAAAGTATTATTTCAATAAAATATTGTGTGTGTAATTATAAATGAAAATATATTTTGTATCATCATAGTTCAGAAGCAGATTATATGAAATGTTATATTATGGTAAGTCCCCACGTGCGTACATGCTCGACGTTTTTGTACCCAATTGAGCTAATCGATAACGACAAACGACCAATAAAACGAACCGAAATGCTCACAAAACGTCAATCAGGACGTCAAGCAGGATTAAAGTTGATTATCGAGCATGAACGCACGTGTAGAGGTGCCGTTACTCGTCGGAATAAGCATATTGCATATGGCAATACTAGTCGTCGTCGAGTCGCCACTGCACTCGCCATCTCCTCCCACGCTCACCTATACGTGTAATATACCTATTATAATATCTAATAACAAGTTAAGTTTTGTGGATTCTATTCATTGTTACATGAGAGTTAATGCGCTACCGCGTTCTGTTCTATATAATGCAATAATACGTATAATATTCAAGTAAACGCAATGTTCCATTTCAAACGCTAAAGATTCATTTGGAAATTATGGGACTAAATTATAAATATAAGATTTGTAAATAAATAATAAAACAAAAAAACTTGTGGCAAATTATTACCTGATAATCTGTAATAATTGTAGAGTTCGTTTCAACATTATTTTGTATGGATTAGACAACTGTCTCTTTTTCTAAAACAAGTTGGAAAACAAGGAAATTATAAAGTATACATAATGTATATAAAAGGATGCTGTTGAATTATATTGATTATTTAGTTTGGTAGATGATTATTATAGTCATTATATATAAATAAATTATGAAAATAAAAATATATCAAAGTATTTTGCCTTATTATTTAATAAATCCTAAAGTGATCTAAGTATAATTAAACTCCAAAATATTGAGCAACTTTTTAATAAAACTTTAACTATGATATAAATACAATCACAATCATTTAAGATGTGTGAATATGGCTTTATAAAAATGAGTCACTCTTGGACGCCTTGGACGTTACTATTTTTTTTTTTGTGGGGGGGGGGAATCTCAGAAACTACTGAACCGATTCTTATAGTGTTCTTTTACTGATAGCAAGCTTCTACTTCCCGAGTGCTAAAAGCTTTATTTTATACTAGCTGTTGCTCGCGACTTCGTACGCATTACTACGAGGCATGCCTTTTAAGTTCTGTCGTTTCCATATTTTCCGGCAATTTTGAATTTGGAACTGTTCTATATTCGAATGTGTTTACATTTTGAATCTCAAAACAGTTGAAAGTATTAGGATTAATGCTATTGTTTAGTCACAGTTTCGATTTGAATCTGTCAGGCCACGTACGAAAATGAATCTTTCTAAGGAAAATGTTCGTGCAATAATTTTCTACAACTTTAGAAGAGGCCTGACACGGCTTCAGTGTTTAGAAGAGCTAACATCTGTGTTCAGTGATGTAGCCCCATGTCTGCGGACTGTCGAACGCTGGTATTTAGAATTCCAGCGTGGACATACTAGTGTTAGTGACAGATTTCGCGAAGGACGCCCAAAATCCGCCTTCACTGAAGATAACATCATTGCTGTGAGACAACTAATTCTCGAAGATCGTCATGTGACGTATCGAGAGATAGAGGCTCTATTAGGCATCTCAGGGACAACCATTCAGAAGATCTTGCATGAAGCGCTTGGTGTGAGAAAGCTAGTTTGCCGTTGGATACCGCATCTGCTTTCCGACGATCACAAGGCGGCCCGCGTCAGATGGTGTAAGAAAACTCTGCAAAGGTTCAACCGAGGGGAGTCAAATCACGTCTACGACATCATAAGTGGTGACGAATCTTGGATCTATGCCTACGATCCTGATTCCAAACAACAATCTACAATCTGGGTCTTTCAAGACGAGCCAAAGCCGACTAAAGTTGTTCGTTCTCGAAGCACTTCAAAGAAGATGGTGGCCACGTTCGTTGGAAAAACCGGCCATGTTGCGACTATTGCACTTGAAGATCGTAGAACGGTTAACGCAGAGTGGTATACTACAGTTTGTTTACCACAAGTCATCGCCGAACTTCGAAAATCTAACTCAAAGCGACGCATCATCCTGCACCACGACAACGCAAGCTCACACAGCGCTCGTCAAACGATTGAGTATTTGAAGCAGGAAAAAGTAGAAATTCTTGACCATCCTCCATACAGTCCTGACCTAAGCCCTAACGATTTCTTTACATTTCCTAAAATTAAGAAAAGTCTTCGTGGTCAAAGGTTCCAGTCCGGTGAAGAAGCAGTCGACGCTTTCAAGTCAGCCATTTTGAACACCCCCACTTTAGAGTGGAATAAATGTTATAATAACTGGTTTGAGCGAATGGAAAAGTGTATTAAGCTACGCGATGAATACTTTGAAAAACAATAAAAAGTACTATAAGGTTCTAGTTGTGTTTTTTTCTTCAAACGACAAAACTTAAAAGGCATGCCTCGTAATGTGTAATGTACTAATGTGCGCTAAATGTGTAGGTAACCTAGAAATAAAGCTAAACTCGCTGTTGCAACTCAAATTGGCACCCCATTTTTAACCCATGAGACCTGATTTACGGGTTAAAAAGTAGCCTATATATTATTCTAGGCATTGAACTAAACTTCAGCAAAGTTTGTTCCCAATCCGATAAGAAGTTTTGGTGTGAAGGGTAACAAAGACCAAAATCATTTTCGTATAGAAACTTTGATACCCCATTTTTATCCCATTGGAACTAATTTATGAGATAAATGGTAGCCTATGTGGTGATCCAGGTTATAATTTACGTATATACCAAATTTCATCGGAATCGGAGCAGCCGTTACGGCGTGATTGACGGCATTTATAATATTAGTGTGATTGACAAGAGTCCGTGCCAAGCCGGGCTCAGATCATTTTTAAATACTGAAGTAATTTGTAAACAGTTGACTAATTCTTAGGAACAGCTCCAGAACAATAATGTCTTCAATCAAATATTGTAAATGCACCATTCCATACAAACCGTGTTTTTAAAAGATGTTGCACACTATATGAACTGGATTTTCAACTTTATTTTAAGATTGAATGAATATAGATTAGTCGTGGATTACGGATTACGTTCCTAATATTTTTGTGGACTCCACAAATTTACCCTGTAAGTACCTATATGTGTACCTAAGAGGTACTAGGTCCCACATTGAAATACGTTCAATAAAATCGTGTTATAACGAGACTCGTGCGAGAGACAACAGACATTGCAAGAGGAGAGTCCAGAGACACGAAATCTTGCAAAAATTGTTTATAAATCATTGAGTATCCATGAAGCCGTGGCGTAAACACGGTGAAATTACAGCCTCACATATGACACTTTCACAGGTCTTAGGGTGGCGGACGCAATGCAATGGCGTGTAGGCCATGACTTATTCTGTAATGCAACCATCACGAGGTTCGCCCCGAACCCGAACTGAGATCTCGCGAGTCTCTGCAGTTATGCTGGATATCGGACTTTTGCCTATATTGGTGTTACTAAAGCTACACGCATACCAAATTTCAGCACTGTGGGGTCACTGGTGTACCTACCCTGTGAATTTTGAAAACCCAATATCTCAAAAACCACCCCCCCCCCCCCACACATTTTTAGCTCATTTAGTCACACCAAAATTGTGCCATCACTACCTACCCATACACCAAATTTCTCGTTAATCGGATAAAACGCCTCGAAAGTTATCCTCGGACAAACAAACACACATACATACATACACGGCCGAAATGCGAACGCCGACTTACCCAAGTTGATTTAGCAAATAGTGCCACAAAATAGCAACCAAGTAAATTGACCCACAGTTTCATTCAAATTACAAGTAACGGGGGCTCATGTTAATAGGTTTTCTTTTTAGGGGTAGATGGAAACTGCAGTTATTCTGGATTTCAGACTTTTCCCAATATTTGTGTCACTAATACCAAATTTGAGCACTGTGGGGTCACTGGTGTACCCTGTGACCTTCGTCAAAGTTCAGTTTTTATTATGGGTAACTAGCTGTTCCCGCGACTTCGTACGCGTTACACTCCTAAATAATACCTAACCTAGTAATAAAGCTAAACTCGCTGTTGCAACTTGACTTGACACCCCATTTTTATCATTTTAATTACGAGATACATACTTGTATACAGAGGTGTTGGTAACGGTAACGGTAATAGTGTCGCGAGTTCAATGGTTTTTTCCCATCTCAAAAAAATTTTCACTTTAAAAATATTATTGTTATTGCAAAATAGTAATATTTGAAGGTATGAGGGGATTACCGCTGCGATGCTTTCTGTGCACTTTAACAAATAGGTGTCGTCTTGTACATTAAAACACGCGTATTTTCATTAAAGATATATTTTACAAGAATAAAACAGAAACTAGATACAATCGAAATCAACAATCCTAGTGTAGTTTATATAAAATTTGACAACAACACTCAAAGGCAACTAAATTGCACTAATACGTTCCACAGCTTTATACCCTTATTTATATACTAGCTCCAGGAAGACGATCCAAACCCCTGTCGCTCCCGCTCGAGCACATTCGACTATTGTTCCTAGACATTCCTAGTACATTCACGCTCGTAATGCACTCGTAATACTTTCAAATACCATTCTGACTGCATCACAAACGTGGCGTCTCGCCGACTCCCCCAGGCTCGTTGATTCGTGTCAATTATGCTTTTTATTACGCTATTCAAATGGCAATGAGGAATGTCATCAACATCAATAATTTTCCGGTAACGTTCCCCATACCCAGTTTGCTGCTGTAATAAAAGAGGCGCTCGGGTTGACACTTCTCGATTTAAAAGCCATATTGGATGCTAATAATAATATTTTAAATAATTTATTCGCGATTTTTGTACACTTGAAGATATTCCCTTGATTTAATCACAACATTATTATAATAAATATCCAAATTAATTTTTTACAAAAATTCTCCCCAAAACTTGGAACCGTGGTTTCGATAGCAATGATCGTTTCATTAACAACGCGTGCAATGACATTTCCATTTACGAACTATGCGTGTCTGTCTGCGTGTCACTGCATTAACGACATTAATTTAAATCACATATGCAGAATCGTATTAACTGATTTTAGAGGTGGGTTTAATACCGGTAGCAATTGTTTAATAAACAATTGTTAACGTAAATCAGCGGCGCCTTTGCGCCGATACCGCTTAGTCAGTTTGACAGGTATGTACCTACTTACATGATAAATTAACATGATTTGTTTACCTATTATTTTATACAGGCTGTTTCATTGATATTTTAGGATTTGAAATCCAGGTAGAATGAAAATTAAAAAAAATTATGTTTACAACAATACTAGGCATCAGTCCTACTCGTGATTTAAATAAATGTCGTAAATGCAGTGACAAGCAGTATACGAACTTAAGTCATTATTGCCATTTAATTGAGATCAATTCAGAGTTACAAACGTTTTCCTGAATTAAAATCAAGTATATATAATATTTTTCATGAAAGGTGACAAAAGTCGGCAAATAATAATTTGGTAAGACCATGCTTCCAATCATATGTACTTATCTACAAGCTATTAACAAGTATGGATTGAGCTACATTATCATGTAAAAGCCAGCCATCATGCTTCAGCACTGCCAGCTCGATCGTACTCTGCGTTAATGACCTTCTATACAACCTGTTTTGCTATGTACGACATTTATTTAAAACGCACATCCGGAATCGTATTAACTGATTTTACAGCTGGGTTTAATACCAATAGCTTGAATATTTATCCAGGACACGATACTTTTCTAATAAAAAAAAATTACGTAGTATATCGGCGGCGATGCCGCTCAGTCAGCCAGGACCTACTTACATGATTAATGAATATGATTTGTTTACCTATTTCACACAGGCTCTCATTGATATTTTTGTACTTGAATTTGGTATAATTTTGTGTAAAAATTTTGATTTTTCTATGGTAACGAATTTGAAAAAACCCTATTTTACAACAATACTAGCCCTATCCTTGTTTTAATTTAATGTCGTACATAACAAAACACGTGGTATACAACACGCTTTCAGTATACAGGGCTTTGGAATATGTATGTTTATCCGAAGGAGTGTAATAGAACTCTCTTACGCGAATAATATTTGCTTTACGACTTCTCGAGATGCGATGTTTTCTATTGAACAAACACTAGGTTAATGTGTTAAAGTTTAAGAAACAGTTAATTTGAAGGCGGTGCATAATTTTTTACAAAAAAAAAATATGCAAAGTTGTTGGTTGGGTTGAATCACCCCTTTTGGACTAACACCCTCTGGAAGCACCCTGTATAGTATCGCATCGCTGAAGCATGTAACGATGAAGCAAATATATTCAAGTGTTTAACATTCAGTTGTGGACGTGTTATCTCAATGTGGGTAGGTATACGTACTAGCCTGTACCGTACAAGTTCCACATTTAGCACCTTACAGCTAACTTAGGAGTGACACGTTTCTTATCAAGCGTAGAGCTTTTTGATAACAATTTTGATTTAAACTTACCATTTATTTTGTTAAAAATTATTTATTGTAGCTTGTTAAAATATTCCAAAAATTTTTTTAGTTTTTTTTTTATTAAAAAACGACAAAACGATTTAAACATATATCATTTATAGTTTATAACTATATAACAGTTAAAAAGCTTTATCGACTGGCCCAGGATCGGCACATAGAGCGGTCAATGCTCAAGCCCGGATGAAAATAGTGATATTACTTAAAAAAATAAACATTACTTCGATCCATAAAATAATTAGTAATAATTCATACAAATATAATAAAAGAATAACATTCAAAATTAAATTAGAATAATAAAAAACTATTAAAAATAAAGGAGCCATCTCGGAGGCAGTGAACTGTACACGCTCAGGGGAGCATCATTCACGAATAATGCTCCCCTGTGATTGTAAAAGTTATGTTATTTCAATGGATAATAAAGAAACTTTTCACTTAACATGATCTCGGAACCGCACACGAGAGGATTGAACCAGGTTCAAGGGAGTCCAGGTCGCTCTCTATTGCTCCAATAAAATACAAATTAAATAAAAAACAAGATAGCCATTCATACAAAGAAGAATAAAAAGCTGTAGTTGATACGAAACGCGTAACTCGCAGATTTTGATGACAATCTGATCACACGGAGTCATTCAACAGAAACTATTAATATATTACCAGATGCATAAAGGCACAGTATCTCACTGATTGCGAACAGAGTTACACACTAAATAATCCACGCCATACACATACAGCTTTCTCTATCCAACTGTAAAGTGTGAGAGAGACGAAGCGAGAGTGCGACCAGTTGTCTCTTTATAGAAAACAGAAGAGACAGGTATATGCCGCACCGTCGCTTTGACTCTTTCTAGCTTTTATAAGTTCCATTCTCTATGGCGCCCTCTACAACCTGCTGTAAGCAGTGCCGGATTAAGCAAGCGAGGGGACTTTGACTTGGTACGGCTTCTTATATAAATATAAAGTGGCGATAGTGGGCGGGTTGCTACGTGGTTAATCCGGCACTGGCTGTAATGCGTAACAAATAAGTCTATAGCTATATAATTTAATAGGGTCTGTTCTGTACAAGGATCGTTTATGATGCCTTTGAGAATTATGTTACAGAACTTAGATCATTAATCCGAGAGAGGAGCAAGGGCAAACTATTTTGTCCGACCGACCGATGCCCAAAGTACTGAATTTGAGTATTTTCTCGATTGCAATTAGAATAGTGCGATTAGAGTCGCGTTTGTCATCAATCACTCTCACGTCAGCCACTAGTTTTGGGCCTTAATAAGTCTGTCGCGGTCGATATCTCCATTTGCCAGTGCAATTGTGTGATAGAATGCTATTCGGCAATAGTATATTATGATACAAGTGAGCTAAGTTGCTCATTATACACGAGGCTGTGGGTTGCATAAATCAGCCGAGTGTCTAGTTAGCAAGTTGCTCACGAGTTTCATACGCACTTTTTCAACACACTTGCGAGGAAAAAACAAACATATACTGCATAAATCGTTAAGCATAAAATTATTAAAACAATTGGTGAATATACAATTTTCATAACGATATTGTTGCACGCGCCAAATGTAAGGTTACATATAGCCATACAGCCTACTTCACAATTATAATTTTATTGATAAAATGCTAATATTTTATAACAAATTATTGTGAATTATAAATAATTTGATATAATAAATGTTTTTTCGTCGTAATTAGGGATACATTTATTTATTCCAAAGTGCGTAATAGAATTATGCACGTGTGTTATAGTTCGGTTTATGGCCCTAAGAACGATGTAATAAGGCTCACATTACGAGCAAGTGTGTTGAAAAAGTACATTTCATTAATGATTAAAATAGCGAGCATATCTTTAAACCAGCTCCACAGTTGCATTATACATGTGAATGACGACATTGTAGAGTATAAACCTACATCAAATTAATTTGTTCAATGAAAGTTATCGCACGATATTTTTACAGACTCTCAAAACCTAAGGTATGATATGAATTCATTATACGTTTAGCAAACATTGAGATGTAAGGAATATGTAAAGTTAAAGTGATATCATAAGTTTATACGAGGCATGCCTTTTAAGTTCTGTCGTTTCCATATTTTCCGGCAATTTTGAATTTGGAACTGTTCTATATTCGAATGTGTTTACATTTTGAATCTCAAAACAGTTGAAAGTATTAGGATTAATGCTATTGTTTAGTCACAGTTTCGATTTGAATCTGTCAGGTCACGTACGAAAATGAATCTTTCTAAGGAAAATGTTCGTGCAATAATTTTCTACAACTTTAGAAGAGGCCTGACACGGCTTCAGTGTTTAGAAGAGCTAACATCTGTGTTCAGTGATGTAGCCCCATGTCTGCGGACTGTCGAACGCTGGTATTTAGAATTCCAGCGTGGACATACTAGTGTTAGTGACAGATTTCGCGAAGGACGCCCAAAATCCGCCTTCACTGAAGATAACATCATTGCTGTGAGACAACTAATTCTCGAAGATCGTCATGTGACGTATCGAGAGATAGAGGCTCTATTAGGCATCTCAGGGACAACCATTCAGAAGATCTTGCATGAAGCGCTTGGTGTGAGAAAGCTAGTTTGCCGTTGGATACCGCATCTGCTTTCCGACGATCAGAAGGCGGCCCGCGTCAGATGGTGTAAGAAAACTCTGCAAAAGTTCAACCGAGGGGAGTCAAATCACGTCTACGACATCATAAGTGGTGACGAATCTTGGATCTATGCCTACGATCCTGATACCAAACAACAATCTACAATCTGGGTCTTTCAAGACGAGCCAAAGCCGACTAAAGTTGTTCGTTCTCGAAGCACTTCAAAGAAGATGGTGGCCACGTTCGTTGGAAAAACCGGCCATGTTGCGACTATTGCACTTGAAGATCGTAGAACGGTTAACGCAGAGTGGTATACTACAGTTTGTTTACCACAAGTCATCGCCGAACTTCGAAAATCTAACTCAAAGCGACGCATCATCCTGCACCACGACAACGCAAGCTCACACAGCGCTCGTCAAACGATTGAGTATTTGAAGCAGGAAAAAGTAGAAATTCTTGACCATCCTCCATACAGTCCTGACCTAAGCCCTAACGATTTCTTTACATTTCCTAAAATTAAGAAAAGTCTTCGTGGTCAAAGGTTCCAGTCCGGTGAAGAAGCAGTCGACGCTTTCAAGACAGCCATTTTGAACACCCCACTTTAGAGTGGAATAAATGTTATAATAACTGGTTTGAGCGAATGGAAAAGTGTTTTAAGCTACGTTGTGAATACTTTGAAAAACAATAAAAAGTACTATAAGGTTCTCGATGTGTTTTTTTCTTCAAACGACAAAACTTAAAAGGCATGCCTCGTATGCATCAATTCCTACTGGAAAACTTCAACAATAAAAAATTACGAAATCACAAAAGCTTTTATAACGCGGTATCCTAAAAGAGATCTTTAATAATCATCGCAAACTCGTCGTAAGATATCGAGTTTCTTGCGATATCGAATTTAAAAAACTACATTAATAATACGTGTAATGTATGAGTATAAGCTACGAATCAACTAAAATGACTATAAATTACGCAAGCGGAGAAACGCGCGTATATAAACAACTCGATTTCCATTACAAACCTATTTCGATACACAACAAAATACCAGCCGAATAGTGACGTTCCGAATAATCGATATGTCGCAACTGATATTGATTATCGATATGGATTCAGAAGGTGCGTCTCAACTTATATGCTCAATGGATATTTAAAATACTATTCTAAAATACAGCAACGTCCTAAGATTATGTGAGTTGTTAAACATAACGTAACGCCTTACAATTGACGTAAGCTAACTAGTTTAGGTACGCGATAAGGCTACACGTTTCGATTACATCCCTATATGTACAACCGTACTATAATATATACATAAAATTGAAGTTTGAACACAATCAATGAATAATTGGACATTTAACATCACTTCGCTGAACAGCGCTAGTTATAATCACTTTGTTAAGGTTCTCATTTATAAATTACAAACTTTTATGTATTTTAAATATTATCTATTTATATTACGAATAGTTAAAAAAACTTGATTATCCCAAAGTTGGAAAACGTAAAGCAGAAAAAACAACTTTAAAAGATTGTGTTTTCCCAATTCCGTGCAATACAAAACCACACATATCTCGCTAAATTATGATAAATATGTGTAATTTAAAAGCAACTGCAGCTGCAGCAGCAGAAAGTTTGCTCCCTCAGCGAAGGCCGAAACGTGGATGCGATAATAATTATGTATTTACGAAGCTCGACGTCGCCCCACACTATAATTTAACTATCTTTTACAAAATATCGTTGTACAATTATTGCGTAGGATACTAAATACTCAAATTAATAATAAAGTATTTCGGAAAACAAATGGAAAATTCATTTAAAACTCGTTTTGTCGATACCCTGATCAATTTTGGAGTGGTTTAGGAACAAGTCAACGTTGTTTAACGTTTATTTGACCTTTTGTATAATACATTTTATTTTAGGAAATTTAAATACAGGTTGTTGATTAGATACGGTTAGGTTATTAGTAATTTTGTGATATTAAAATGAATTTTATTTGTCATGAGATTAGTTCAACATTTTATTGAATGCAAGTGACAAGGTATAATGCTTCAGTTTTGGACCCCAATGTTTGCGAACTAAACTAAACATGTTTTTTGTGCATAACAGTAACTTAATTATTGTATTAACTACTACTATATTAAGTGATATAAAGCTATACATTATTGCAAATATCTAAATTAGGAAGGTGTAACATTCTTTAGTCACGGTTTCGCTTGCAGGTGGGTTTCCATGACGTCAAATTGCGGTCCAGTTGCAGAACTACACTGAATTGTTTTAGTACATTTTGAGAAATATGCAAACCAATTTAGGTGATAAATACACGTCATGGTGCGATGGCATATCAGTCAGACCGCGTTATTTATAAAACGGATAACACAATTCCGTAGATCAATAGCTAACAATGTTGTATTTCAAATGTGAATATGTACAATAGATTAGGTATAGTACAACGCGTGACGCAGATTTGCGTCGCTCGACGTTGTCTCAAAGCTATCACTAATCATAACATATAAAAATATAAAACATTACATTTAACGATCATATCAACTTTTAAATAAAATTTAAATAATTTTAGAATAACTGTCGTTGAATTTAAAATCATGGGAGTAAAGTACGAGTACGGTATAAATGCGTTTTCTTACAAATAACGTTTAATCACATTGAAACGAAGCGCATTCTATAGACCGCTCCACTATACACTACTCTACACAACAGGTCACGCCAAAGCTTGCGGCACATCGCACGCTACGCAGCCAGCGTCGGCGCGACCTCTAGATAAACTATCCGTCGGTCAGAGGCATCATCTCTCGCTGGTGTCTGAGACCGGTAGAGGCGTCGCAGCGGCGGCCTTCGACACTTTGTCCTCTGGCGAAAGGTCATTGACCTTTCTAATATCAGGATTACTTTCGGTTTCTGTCGTGGAACTCTTCGAGCCGAGGCCGACGGGACTGTCCTTTGTAACACAATTTACTTCGACCGTTTCTGTCGGTTTCACTATTGCATTGCTATCTGTAGTCTCATTTACTAAATCAGCAGGTGAATTGACCTCATTGGGTAAGTTAACCTCATTAGGTAAGTTGACCTCATTGGGTAAATTGACCTCTTGGGGTAGTTTGACTACAGCCGGTAAAGTGTCGTCCGGTAAGAAATTGGAAGTATCACTAGGTAGTACCTGCGCGGGCGGATTGCTAAACTCGGCAGGTGGTGTTACCGGGTTGGGAGTGGATGCCTCGCTCGTTTCCGATTCTAAATTTACCTGAAAAATAAATTTCAAAACTGTATATTAAGATCGTAACGATAACTTTATATTTGTTATTTAGAAATAGGATAAAGAGTTAAGTGTACGTACTTTCTAGAAACTGCCGTTAAAAGGGAAGAGAAACACAAATATCTTCTATTTAATTTTTTTATTTCTATTTGTTTTTCTTATAGTACCTAGTTAAGCACGCCAACCTAAGTTTTTTACCTTTCACGGTTAATTGACATTAAGTCCTCCATTTGTACATTTTTCTGTTTGTACACTAAATAATTAAACTAACAATAGCTAAAACGAAAACGAAGGTGATGACGAACTGCACGCGGAGGAAAATAGAGGTTGAGGGTGTGGGGATTGAATATGTCCATGAGTACATATACTTGGGCCAATTAGTTTCTTTCCATGCAAGACAAGAACAAGAGATTGCAAGACGCACGGAAAACGCCTGGAAAAGCTATTGATCCATGAAAGACCTAATGATAGGACCACTTCCACTTTCTCGAAAGCGGAAACTCATGAACATGTGCATTCTCCCCATTCTCACCTATGGTGCGCAAACCTGGTCGCAAACAAATCGTCAAAAGTCCTCCCTTGGATATGCCAACGTGCAATGGAACGTAGTATCCTGGGCGTGAAACTCACGAACCGAATCAGGAACTCGGTTATACGCTCCCGAACACAGGTGACCGACGTCGCTCAAAAAGCTGGAAGACTCAAGTGGGACTGCGCCGGACACGTTTGCCGTATGCCAGACACAATGTGGGCGAAGACCGCGTGGAAGGTCCAGGCGAAGGTGGCGGGATGAGCTTAACTCCTATCACAAGGATTGGCCCCTACTTGCAATCAACAGAGACGAATGAAAAGAGGGAAAGGAGGCCTTTGCCCTGCAGTGGGACACAACAGGCTTATAAAAATAATAATAGCAACTAAAACGACATAAAAAACTGCGAACAGAGGATGAGCAAAGCCGCAGCCGCAGGAATTTTATACCTACGACCTGGTAATGGAACAATGACATGGTCCACCTGATGTTAAGCCTATAATAAAGTAATGTCTCGCAGGTATGGTGGTGGTGGTAGTGCGTGTCACACGTTCACAAAGAGCTGCAGTAGAGCAGTGCGCGTACCTCGTGCGCGTGCGGGTCCAGCGGCAGCGGCTGCAGGTTAGCGTTGACGATGTTGGCGATGGCGTCGGGCGTCATGGCACTCATGGCCGTCAGCAGGTTGTTGGCGAGCTCCACGCTGCGCGCCTCGTCCAGCGCCTTCTCCTCCAGCCGCAGCGCCGCCAGCCGTGTCTCCAGCCCCGCGCCCACATCTGCACCAAACCATTATATCTATCTTACATTTGACTCGTATACAATCAAACGTGGCAATCTGTCATTTCTCAGAATGTAGATAAATCGAAAAAAACGACTCCATCGAAACGTCCGACTGAAATCTGTTGTAGGTCATGATGGAATAAACGCTTAAGATTGGTCGAGCAAGACAGATAGTCGCCTTTGATTCCGACATTAAACACAGATAGCCACATTAGATGCCAATCTCAATCTTACAGAGGGTAAAACGGAACCATCTGTACATACCTTGGGAGTTTGTTATAAAATCGTACACCTTGCCCTTTAAACGATTTACTAACTTTATGGAATCTACAAGTGGCAACAGCGAGTTTATCTTTATTTCTAGTATTAAAATTATTATTATCGCTATTTTTCTTAACCATATTATTATTTTTGTGATCATACATCAGATTTTCATAGATGTATTGACAAGGGAATATCATAATATTTATTCCTTTAAACTTATTTTGTGTGTATTTGTGTGATTCTCTGGGGCCCATATTATAAATTGCACGAACAGCCCTCTTCTGCAGCACAAAAACGGTGTTTATATCTGCAGCACTCCCCCACAGCAGTATACCGTATGACTAATGCTGTGGAAGTAGCTGAAGTATACTAGTCTAGCTGTGTCTACGTCTGTAAAAAGACGGATCTTTTTGGCTGCGTATACCGCAGAACTGTCTTCGACAACTTATCAATGTGAGGACCCCATTGAAGCTTATTATCTAGGGTTATACCTAAGAATACGGTCAATGTCCAGTTACGGTCGAGTTGGAATCGCGCCACGATAATTTCAAATATAATGTTGCGTGTTTCAACTGCAGATCTTTCGACCTTTTCAAAGAAAGAGTTTTGGCTGAAAACTGTATTGTTTCGTCGTTTTCGCGGGCGACTACACGCCTTAGAATAAAGTTTTTTTTTTTATTTTATTTTTTATATCAAATTGTAGTTTTCACTATCAAAGGTTTGGGCTAAATTGTAACTCATTGAGGGCAGCTACCTTTTATATTGTGGTTCGGCGTTAGTTACCTGCGGCGTCTTGGTCTCCGGGCCAGAAGGCGGAGAAGCCTTCCTTGCCGGAGGGCGGCGTGGCGAAGGCGTCGGGCGGCGCCGCGAACGCGTCGAACTGCGCCCAGCCCTCGCCGCCGTGACACAACTCGGAGCCCCCGCTCTCCCACGCTGCGATATAAACAAACGTTACTTAGAGAACATTTAATTACTTAGTTAATGTTAATTCATAGGTACATATGTAAAAGTACAATATTATTTAAATTACAGCTATATATAATCCCGTATTTATAATAATGATTAAGTAAAATACACAAACTTATTTATTTTGTGGCACACATGCTGAATATGTGCCTTCCAATTTACGTGTCGATCTAGAATAATCCTCAAAATTGTTGCCGTCTCGACTTCTTCTACAGGTTTATTGTTATATTTGACACTAAAAATTTCCTTAATTTGGCGATGTGTTCCGAATTGTATAACGTGTGTTTTATTCACATTTATTTGCAAATTATTATTATTCAACTATCTAATTATTATAAAGTGCATCATTTATTTTTCTTTCGAACGTCAATTTATTTTGTCCACTGATAATAATCGTAGTGTCGTCAGCAAATAATATTGTTTTATGTATATTAATATTAGGAAGGTCTTTAATATACAAAAGAAATAAAAAGGGGCCAAGAACGCTCCCTTGTGGAATTCCAAATCGGTTCATTTTGAAGCTAGAACGCATAGTAGCTTTTTTATTGTTTAAGATTTTTGTTATCTCGACACATTGTGGACGGTCTTCCAGATAACTTTGCAACCATCCATTTGCTTTACCACTGATGCCATACTTTTCTAGTTTGTATAGCAACGCTCTGTGGTCAACAAAATCAAAAGCCTTGGACATGTCCAAAAGAAGCGCTTCTACAGGAACTTTGTCATTGATTGCTTCTGTGATCAGTTTTACTACGTTGAAGCAGGCAAGGGAGGTAGAGCTATTTTTTTCTGAATCCAAACTGTTCTGCTGTGGACTTTCGTTTTGTAGTTTTTTAATGTAGTTTTTATCCTGTTCAATATGTTCATAAATGAATATGTGTACTGAAATCTTTTTAAGTTAAAACGAAAAGAGAAGAGGAGTGATGAGGAAGGCGGAAGGCGGGAGGTTGTACTCACCGGGCACGGACCACACTTGCGAGGCGTCAGTGTTGTGTCCCGCGAGCGACGCCTCGCCGAATCCATCCGCGTCCGGCGCCTCGTCCCACATGTTGCACGCACTATATTAACACAATACACCATTTATAATCATACAAAAATTCTTCGAATAGTTTGTGAAATCGCAGATAGACAGGGATAAGCCCGCGTAGACGCACCTCGTCCGTGGTAGCGCAGACACGTCTGTAGCGGTACGTCAAATCCGCCGCGAATTGTAAGATCATAGGTGCCGGGCGATCTCGTGCAAGGCACGAGTTCTTTCACTTGCCATTTTGGAATGTCAAAATGGCTTCAATCTCGGATTCGCCTTGGTGCGGTGCGTAGCTGTCTGCGTCGGCTGTGCGTGCGTAAAATCACAGACGGCGGGAAGCCACCTTCAGTGGTAAATGACGAGATTGAGCGGATATTACTCATTGCTCGTATTCATAACGGTGTAAGATACGGGTGTTCGTCAACTATGCAAGACAAATTGACGGCACCAATAACGAGTAAGCGCGTCCGCTGCGATGACTGGCGCGCACGCGGTTCGGAGCAACCAATAGTAATGCCACGTACACGACGTAATACTATTTTGACGTGATTTTATTGGCTGAATTTACACATATCCTATCAGCGTTATTGGAAGCCGGCCCTGAGCCTCTGCGTTCGGCTCTTGGAACACATTGTACTAAACAATTGTACTTACTCTTCGCTAAACCTCTGACTTGCCCTCTCTAAGAAGTTGTTCTGTGCAGCCAACCTCTGCGAAACAAAAAGTTAAACTTTATAATCATTTAACAGAAAATAAGTAGCGGAAAGTAAAATAATATAATGGTTACTTCTCACAGGACACAGCGTATACAATTAACAACTCCAGCTCATTATACAGGGTGTTGCAATTTAAACTAATCATATTGAAGAGACGGTGAACAACAAAAAAATACAATTAAATGTATCTATAAAACGTTCTTGTTTTGTTATCAAATCTCGAAAATACATATAAAACGCTGCTAGACGAAATGTTAGAGAACTAACGGATTGTGCGATGCCATAGATTAATAAAAAGTTACTACGAGCCGTTCAACGACCCCGTTTGTTCAATGACCGGCCGTACGGCAACAGGGCGCGTACGGCAGGGCCAGAAGTACCTACATATTAGGTATAAAAACTCAAAAATAGATTGTTTGGATTAAAAAAACTAGTTAATTATGGCTTAAAAATAAACTGCGATATTATTTATTATGTAGTTTAAACTGCAAGACCTTATACATTTGTGTAGGTACCATTGTATTGTTAAACAATATCTTTATTTTATTGATTAATTGAAAATAAGTAGGTATAAGTAGAAATATTGAGACTACGTCTTATCTGTTATCAGAAATGTAGCCTATAGTGATCAGGGATAGAATGGCTTTCTATCAATAAAATAATATTCAAATCAGTTCAATAGTTTCATAGATATTCCGATAGAAATATATATACTAAACTGTATCTCATTATAATATTAGTGTAGATGAAGAATGTTTATAGACAACATGCTTCCGGGCGCAGCTTCGAACGCGTTTTTTTGCCAATAAACATTACACTGCCCATCGAAATCGGCCCAGCCGTGAAAACGTAACAAATCGACAGACAGCGAGATAGGGTAAATTTATAATTTATAATATACTAGCTGACCCGCCCGTGGCTTCGCACGGGTGGTTTTACAATAAAACATTACCCCATTTGACGCAATTGGCCAAAAAGTAGCGTATGTCCTTTTCCAGGATATAATCTATCTCCTTGCAAAATTTCATTACGATCCGTTCAGCCGTTTAGTCGTGTAAAGGTAACAAACAAACGTTATGTATGTATTATACATATAAACCTTCATCAGAAGTTTAAAAGATCTAAGCGAACAGACAAAGAAAGCGTTAGATACCGCGTCAGCGGAGTCGAGTCCCAGCCCGTCCGCGATGAACTCCGCCGAGTCCGCGTGCGCATTCCGCATCTGGAAGGGAACCAATCCGTCTATTTCATTTTATTTTATTCATTATGGCATGTGTACACAGCATGACAATTCTAGACCAGTTCTGTGTAGACTAGCTAAAGGGAAGTTTGTGTATAAGTAATAATAAATAAATCAATATTTCTGGACACATCACACAGCGCTATCTAGCCCCAAACTAAGCAGAGCTTATAATATAGGAACCAGATAACTGATATAATACTTATGTACTATTTTTTTTGTAAATATGTAGATAAGTATCATAATTATACTAGCTGACCCGCCCGTGGCTTCGCACGCGTTGTTTGACGCGCGAGAGTTTTGTTAATTTTTAATTATCTCTAAAACTATGCATCAAAATGTAAACGGCAAATATTATTTACATAAAATTACCTTAGTGATAGCATAGTTTATTTTTGTAAGGGTCCATAGGGATTGCAACTCAAGAATACCTCATAATTTTAACCCCTTACTTTACCCTCTTTAGGGATGATTTTGCAAAAAAGTTGAAACACGTATTTCTTTATTTCTTACCAACAGCCTAAATATGATTTATTTAGATCCGTAACTTGAGGAATTATGGATTGCCCATACAAACTTTCAACCCCTATTTCACCTCCTTCAAAATTATTTTTTGAGACAAAAGACAGCCTATTTATATAATCTGTCTCCTTGCCTTGCCAAATTTCATTACGATCCGTTCAGGCGTTTTTAGCCATGAAAAGGTAACAAACAAACAGAGTTACTTTCGCATTTATAATATTAGTATGGAGTATGTATAGAAAAACATCCAGACCCGGAACAGATCATGCAATTATTTGTTCCGCTTTATTATTGTTTATACGAATTATTGTTGTTATCTGGTTCCCAAAGTACAATCTTGGCTTAGTTTGTGGCTAGATAGCGCTGTGTGGAATGTCCAGCATTATTTATAAAGCAATGGCAGTCGTTACATTGAGGCCTATTATTTCCTGTTGGATATTCGTTCAATAAATTAAAACGTGTGTATGTAAACAAGCACTAGATGGACACGTTGGGTACAGGCCGCACACGATCGCGAGCTCTGGAAGTGTACTCTGGAAGTGGAAGTGGCCTGTGGCTGATATGATGATACTGAAATGTACACGAGTAGAGAGTGATGTACCTCGTGATCGGAGGCTAGATCATCGCCTAGCTCGTCCATCGCTGTAGCGGCCATATCGTTGAACTGAAACAAAACCACAACATTACAATACAATCAAACTCCCTGTATATTTTATTGGAAGCGATTCTAATGAATACGAGGCATGCCTTTTAAGTTTTGTCGTTTGAAGAAAAAAACACATCTAGAACCTTATAGTACTTTTTATTGTTTTTCAAAGTATTCACAACGTAGCTTAAAACACTTTTCCATTCGCTCAAACCAGTTATTATAACATTTATTCCACTCTAAAGTGGGGTGTTCAAAATGGCTGTCTTGAAAGCGTCGACTGCTTCTTCACCGGACTGGAACCTTTGACCACGAAGACTTTTCTTAATTTTAGGAAATGTAAAGAAATCGTTAGGGCTTAGGTCAGGACTGTATGGAGGATGGTCAAGAATTTCTACTTTTTCCTGCTTCAAATACTCAATCGTTTGACGAGCGCTGTGTGAGCTTGCGTTGTCGTGGTGCAGGATGATGCGTCGCTTTGAGTTAGATTTTCGAAGTTCGGCGATGACTTGTGGTAAACAAACTGTAGTATACCACTCTGCGTTAACCGTTCTACGATCTTCAAGTGCAATAGTCGCAACATGGCCGGTTTTTCCAACGAACGTGGCCACCATCTTCTTTGAAGTGCTTCGAGAACGAACAACTTTAGTCGGCTTTGGCTCGTCTTGAAAGACCCAGATTGTAGATTGTTGTTTGGAATCAGGATCGTAGGCATAGATCCAAGATTCGTCACCACTTATGATGTCGTAGACGTGATTTGACTCCCCTCGGTTGAACCTTTGCAGAGTTTTCTTACACCATCTGACGCGGGCCGCCTTGTGATCGTCGGAAAGCAGATGCGGTATCCAACGGCAAACTAGCTTTCTCACACCAAGCGCTTCATGCAAGATCTTCTGAATGGTTGTCCCTGAGATGCCTAATAGAGCCTCTATCTCTCGATACGTCACATGACGATCTTCGAGAATTAGTTGTCTCACAGCAATGATGTTATCTTCAGTGAAGGCGGATTTTGGGCGTCCTTCGCGAAATCTGTCACTAACACTAGTATGTCCACGCTGGAATTCTAAATACCAGCGTTCGACAGTCCGCAGACATGGGGCTACATCACTGAACACAGATGTTAGCTCTTCTAATCACTGAAGCCGTGTCAGGCCTCTTCTAAAATTGTAGAAAATTATTGCACGAACATTTTCCTTAGAAAGATTCATTTTCGTACGTGACCTGACAGATTCAAATCGAAACTGTGACTAAACAATAGCATTAATCCTAATACTTTCAACTGTTTTGAGATTCAAAATGTAAACACATTCGAATATAGAACAGTTCCAAATTCAAAATTGCCGGAAAATATGGAAACGACAGAACTTAAAAGGCATGCCTCGTATACGGAGTGGTTCAGGCTCTATGGTCCAAAATGAACAGCGCGTTAGGGGCCCCCTGGCCGATCCCAATCACCCCTATGTATGTTCTATGATTTTTTGTAGCTTGGAGCTAGAACTGTATGTCCAGATTTTGACAAATTCTTATTCTTCTTTACTAGGTACGGATGGTACTGAGCCGTGCACCTGCTTGTCCTTTGATGGAAGGGAGATGGCGGGATCAAATCGTGTATATATATATATATATATACATATATGTTCCTAGGCACATTCCCCAAAATGTATTCTGTAAAAAATTGATACGCTTGCAACTTTGCGGCAGTGTTCGAGACTTTGGGTCTTAGTCTCCGCCATATATTGCTCACCTATACGCCTAAAAGCCCTACGTTCTATTAAGGTAGCGAGTTGGTATTTGACCGAATCATCCCAAAGGTAGCAGCAGTACTCCATACCATGCCGGACTTGTGCTTTGCAGAGACTAAGAAGCTGTCCCGGTGTGAAGTATCTCCTGATCCTATTGAGGATGCCCAGCTTCATGGCAGCTGTTTTAGCCTTAGACTCGATGTATGAGTTAAAGTTAGGAGTAGGCGTGAGCGAAACCCCTAGAACATCTCGAAACTCCAAGGGAGCATGTTTTTAATAACTGTTTGCTCTATTTATTTGATGTGATTCTGAATTGTATTAATTTTGTTAAGGAAAAAATATGTAGTATTATGATAAATATTATATTAGGTAATTGTTATATAAATGTGTGTACGCTTAAATGGCAGAACTTAGAATAGAATATTATAAGTTCAACCATCAACTATGTACCTAGGTTCACGAACAATAAAGAATTATGAATTATGTCCCAATTGTTACCTAAATTCACAAACAATAGACCTTTATGATTTACTTTTTTCCTTAGGAAATTATAGAAATGTTAACACAAAATATCCCTAGCTCCTGAACTATAAAAGAATCGTAGAACATACATGAGGGTGATTCGGGTCGGCCACAGGGTCCCCCATCGCGCTGCTGTTTTTGGGCCATTCTGCCTGAATCATCCTGTATGTTATCCATACTAATATTAAAAATTCGAAAGTATTCCTGTCTTTCTGTCTGTTTGTAACGTTTTCACGACTAAACGGCTGGAGTGATTTCGATGAAATTTGGTATACAAATAGATTATGATTATGGGGTTGGGAGATGGGCTACTTTTTACCCGAGTGCGCAGAAGGAAGGTAATGTTTTTATTGACAAACCACGCGTGCGAAGCCACGGCCGCGTCTGCTAGCTATTTATGAAATACAATCACTCACTTCGTAGTTAGCTGCTAAAGTATCCGAGATGTTATCCAGCTGAAATATAACAAAATGATTTATCCAAATAGATTTAATAAGTAGTATTTCATGACAAAACATACCTGTTCCCCACCCTCGTATAAGTTTTCTGAGGGGTATGTGCCACCCTGTAATCATAAAAGAAACTTTTTAACAAACATAGAACGGACTTCAGAAAACTGAAAATATTTCACAAGATATTTTGATTTTAAAAGCAAGCTTCTGCACCGATCTTGATGAATTTTTTATGGGACCAATCTGAAAGTACATCCTTTCAACTAAAAAAATGTTTTCCAAATGGGTTGGTAAGTGATGGAATTCTGAAGTAACAAACATAAAAAAAGTAAAAAAGAAATACAACCGAATTGAGAGCCTCCTTTTCTTGAAGTCGCTTAAATAATAATAATAATAATAATGGGGGCAGTACCAGTGGAGTCTCATGCTGCAGCAGCACGGGGCACAGGCGCTGGTCCCGAAAGGTGGGCCAGCGCTGCTGCAGCACGGGCCACAGCGCCAGCTCCTCCAGCTGCTCCAGCGCCGACTTGACGCAGCTCAGCAGCTGGATCACGTGGCCCATGTACCCGGCGCGCGGGCAGCAGCTCCTGCACAACAACACATATCCCTCACTTGCGGAGCCCTGTTGAGTGCTGGCCTGATCTACACTGCCACTCATCTACACTCAGCGACATAACTAAAGAGCTAAGGGGCCTACAAATACAATGCAAACATTTGCTTATTAAACTCATTTCATTTATTCATATCCTTTAAAAAATTACATGTGCTTGGACAAGTCAGATCGAACAAATTAAATATGTCACTTAATTACATACCTAATCAACAGATACATACTTATATGTAGTTATTACAATTTATAAAAAGAACGAGGGGATAAAGCAGTGCCTTGCGTCACGGGTGCTATATTGAATCCCGAACGTAACGAAGGATTCTAGAGTACATAACGAACTCACGAGCGGAGCGAGGGAATTACTAGAATCCTGAGTGCAGAGAGGAATATAAGCACGCCCAAGATACAGACAGCTTTATCCACGAGGAGAATACTCTACTTTTCACACTTTCTGCGAAACAATAAAAATGAAATCTAGGTTGGTAGTTCGATTTGCGAATAAGTTCTTATTGTGTGGGTTTCTTTAGTTCAAATTTTAATGCAGACGAGGGCCCAAATTCAAATCACATTATGCCTGCGAGGGCATAATGTGATTCAGTACAACTTTACTTCCGGCTCAGCCGTAGGCATTTAATCACCTGCTTTTGGAGAGGTTTACATGACATATAATTTGACATTGTCGAGAAGGTGGTGTGAAAAATATTTAAATAAATAATGCTTGAAATTCCACACAGCGCTATCTAGCTTATTACAATGTTGTATTATCTTGTTGTATTTGTAATGTATGTTGTATGGGAAAGATTGTGTATATCTGAATATTAAATAAATTGAATTGAATTAGCGTAGGTGAACTTTATAGATTACTCACAGCTTGTGCTCGTTCTCCTCGAACGCGTCCATCAGTCTGCTGAGTAGGTCGCACTCCACGAACAACTGTTGAACAAGCGACATCGCATCAGGTACTGCCCGACACACTTCAACAATCATAAAAGCGGTCACCAGAAAATACCTTCTTTAAACAAAATTATCAACATAAACTGAAAAGTTAACTTTGCATTTTAAGAAGCTCACATACAGCTTGTCACTACTGACTACGGAAGCCTCGACCAAAATTTGAATATATTAGGTGTATAAATAATGAAAGAAAATTCGTTACTTACTATATAAATAAAAAAAAAATGATTTACTTTTCAGTATGATCTTTCTGATTTAAATGAATACATGAAAATCGACTTTGACAATAAAAACGAATTTGAATTTGTTGAAATGTACAATGAGTGGTTTAGATATGGTGTGTCTCACGTGTGTTGCGTACTGCGTGCGGTACGTGCGGTTGGAGAGCGCGTTCCGGCAGAAGGCGACCACCTGCGCGTGCAGGAAGTTGTTCTCCGGGAACTCGAACATCAGCTCCAGGAGCACCGCCGGCGTGCCTGCGCCGCACAACACCACACACATCAGTACAGCACTACTAGCTGAGATAGTATACACAGTGCAAACCCGAGTACTACATACCCAGAGTGAGCAACGTAGTGGCGACCTCCTCCACCTCCGAGAGCGCCAACTGTGCGATGAGCGCGGCCGTGCTGACGCGCGCGCTGCCCACGCGCTTGCAGCCCGCCGCGCCCGTCGCCCCACCCGCGATCACACCCCCACCCTCCTCCTCCTAGGGACACAAGCACACTTACCCTCTTACTAATCATTATATAGATCATTTTTTGATCGAGCGAAGATAGATCTATAAATCGACTTGGGCAAATCGGCGTTATATGTATGTTTGTTTGTCCGAGGATAACATTCGAAACGTGGATCCGATCATCGTGAAATTTGATTCATAGGTAGGTAGTGATGGCACAATTTTGGTGTGACTAAATGAGCTAAAAATGGGGGGAGGGGGGGGGGGGGTTATTGAGATATTGGGGTTCAGGAGGGGTAAAAAAATGAAAATGAGACTATTAGGTCAAGTGGAACGTCATGAAAGATCTTCATTAGTACATTTCGACTCGGTTCTTATTTTTAGGAAAGTTCTTGTAGTTTTGGATTGTTAGCCATAATTAAAACTGAACTTTGACGAAATTATAAGAGAAAATATAAGAAATAACTAGTGGTTCGCCTTCGTAATCTTTGATTATAAAAATAGTGCCACGAAATAAATAGCCCACTACTTGACCTACCGTTTTATTAAAATTACAGGTAACGGGAGTTCATGTAAGTTGGTTACTCTTTGTACCCTGACAGGGTACACCAGTGACCCCAGTGCTGTAATTTGGTATGCGTGCAGGTGTAGGTGTAGTAGGTGTCACAAATATAGGCAATTTCAACTGCAATTTGAACCACAAAAAGAGTAACCAACTTACATGAACTCCCGTTACCTGTAATTTGAATAAAACTATAGGTCAAGTAACGTGGTTATTTATTTCGTGGCACTATTTTTATAGTCAAAGATTACGAATAATATATTCTCCCATGAAAACATCATGGGAGACTCGCGAGATCTCAGTTCGGGGCGAACCACTAATTTAAATGGTACACATCTCATAATAACACAGTCAAGAGATATAAAACAGACAAATTAAAATTATAACAAGACAGGCACAAAATAATTATTAATATTACGCCTGAGGGAGCCAAAGGGATAAAGGTAGCCAACGCGTGAGCGGGGAGCTAACGGGGGAGAGTAAGCCAACGGGAAAGAAAGGAGCCAATGGGGGAGGGGCACCAGCGGAGGCAAGGCAGCCAATAGGGAGAAAGAGCCAATGGGGGAGAGGGGAGTCAACGGTGGCGAGGGGAACCAATGGGGGCAAGGGGAGTCAACGGGGGAAAGAAAGCCAACGCGGGAGTGGGGGGCCAACGGGGGCGAGGGGAGACAACGGGGGAGAGGGAGCGAGCGAGGAAGAAGTTATTTAATTTTCTCACATTCGTGATGAAAAGTTGTGTTATACTCGGGTGTAAGCGATCAATAACACCCTCGAACTCTCGATAATATTCGGGTGTTATTGATCACTTTCAGCCCTTGCATAAAAATATAGTATTCAGTTATTTATGTGATATATTTGAGTTGATATGAATGTGTATGGTGTATAGAAGTGAAGAGTACCTGTGCGTAGTGTGCCGGGTCGTGCAGCAGCGCCTGGTGTAGCAGCGGCAGGTGCGGCGCCACCGCCAGCTCCACGCTGCATCTCTCCTCCTCGTTCTCACTGCTGTTGGAAAAGCACTCTTAACATATACGCTGATATTGCTATCTCGCTCGCTCTTGCAGCCCTTCCGGATACCGTTAGTGATTTATTTATTTATTTTATTTACGCGGCAAAGTAGCTCGCCTGTTAACTTTAACATACCTATTTTAAACTAAATTTTTTACAAGAAAAATAATAACAAGAAATAGTTCACAAGAAAATGAGTGTATTAAAATTTTTTAGAATATTTAAATTAATGAAAAAAGTGCCCCTTTGAGCTACAATGCTTGATTGATCACATTTGGAGTGGGTGTGTGTGTTCATGCGTGTATAGTGTACCTAGTGTGTGTGGTGTGGAATGTATTTTATAGTGTTATGTTATAGAATAGAATAGAATACTCTTTATTGCACACCAACAAAATTAAAAATACAATAAAAATACACAAAAATTAAGGTAAGTACAATGGGCGATCTTATCGTTAAAAGCGATCTCTTCCAGACACCCTTTGGATTTTATGTTATGTTTTAAAGTGTTAATTATCAGATTAGTTGAACCCGCTTAAAAATGATGCGCCGAGTAATACCTATCGGTAACATGAATTACCAGTAATTGTATTGAAAAGGAAACAAACATGTTTAAACATGTTCATTGGTTAGCCCCGTAGGCCACGAGCCTGAGCGTATACTATTAATAGCTAGTATTAATAAGGGGTCCTCCATTAATCACGTGATGATTTTAGCAACTTTTTAAACCCCCCCCCCCCCCTCCTGGTGGCGAGGTTTCAGACTAACAGTTCCACTCTGGAGCCTCTTTTATTTAGGGTATTTGATCTGACTACTAGGAATTACTTTGTTATAAGCGATGGTTACTACTTAACATAAAGTGGGCTTGTTCCATTTCCAAATGGTATAAAAAAACACTATTCTAATCAGACCGTGCATATTTCGAAGTTTAGTTTTTATTTTTTGTGAGCTCAATCTTCGATATAAGCAAAATATGTTCTGGGATGTAATTGGAGTAGAATAAATTAGATAATTGAATAAGGAATTAAGTAAACTCCGTTATTGTTGGTTTAGGCCTGTTAAATTAGATGCAAGTCGAAAATAAATACGAAATAGTAATACTGTCTTGTGACTTGTACTCCGCTTTTGGCGCACAACTCGTACTGTATACTGCTGGTATCTCTGATCTTGAGTTGGATGTCTTCTCTCTTTAATAGCATTCGATAGCTGGGTCGGTTGGACAAGCTTGACTGCCAGTTGGTTAGGATATTTCGAAGTATCTAGTGGGTTTTAGTAACCTATATTTTCCCACCACCGGCACCGGATAAAGGTCTTCCCTGCTTCCTTCCGTTCGTTAGCCGCCTCGTGCCAGGCCGGGTGGAACGCATCAAGATCGGTGGAGTCAACACAAGTGTCTCTATCTATGTATCTATATAACATCAGAGGGTGAGCAGCATGTACTCACGTGCGGTGCAGCAGCAGCGCGTGCAGCAACCTGGCGGCGTGATGCAGAGCCTGCGCGCGGTGCCGCGGCGGGCACGTGAACACACAGCACAGCACGCCGCGCACGCACCCACACGTGCCCAGCGCGCCCGACAACTGCCACGCCGTGCGGGACCTGTATACATATATATAGGGTAGGGCTCAATTTTACCTTATTGAGGTTAGCTATCTTTCTTTTCTTGTATGAACGGTTTTGTTCTTAGGAAACTATAGGTTTATTTTGAAGAAAAAACAACTGCATGTTCGGATTAAAAAAAAAAAATACTGTCAGTCTAAAAAATGTCATTTGTCAAAACGGATTTACTTCTTTACATAGTATAAAATGAAGTCGCTTCCGCTGTCTTTTCGCTTAGATCTTTTAAACTACTCGGATTTTAATGCAGTTTTCATCAATAGATAGAGTGATTCAAGAGGAAGGTTTATATGTATAATACATACATAACTGTTTGTTTGTTACCTTTACTACACTAAACGGCTGAACTTGCAATGAAATTTTGTAAGGAGATAGATTATATCCTGGGAAAGGACATACGCTACTTTTTAGCCAACTGCGCAAAATGAGGGTAATGTTTTATTGAAAACCCACCCGTGCGAAGGCGCGGGCAGATCAGCTAGTTATATATAAAGATGCAGTTTTATATAATATAATATTTATAGACAGTCTAAATTAAACTAAAAATATACGAATTAAACAAAGTATGTGTAAAAACCATAAAAAGCTTATTAAATACATAGAATATAATATAAACGAACAGTTACATCATAAATTCCTTATAATAACGTGTTTTGATATGTATGACATTCATTCGATTTTTTTTTTTATTGTTTGTTCTGCTGTTTTCTCCTCTGACATGGGTCAGAGACTTTTTTCAGCTAAACATACATTCATTCGATTGAGCGACGTGCTGCTGGGCTCATTGGCGATGACTCCCTAGTGGAAGCCAATTTACAAAGTCTAGAGCACAGGCGCCGGGTAGCCAGACTTTCAGTTTTTTTACAAGATTCATCTTGGTGAATGTGCGCAAGATCTTCATGACCTTATCCCTCCTTCCCCTTTCCACCACCGGACAAGCAGACGTACCGAGAAGTACCAGCCATACCTGGCCGGCATACCACCTTACCGTACCAAACGATTTCCTTAATTTTTTCTTGTTAGCACAAGTAAGGAGTGGAACTAACTTCCAGCGTAAGTTTTTCCGAACCAGTATAATCTCGGAGTCTTCAAGTACAGAGTGAATAGGTTCTATGTGTGCTCTATCTTCGATCACACCTTCACTTACCATCAGGTGAGGTAGTGGTCAAGCGCTTGGCTACCATCAATAAAAAAAAATCCGGAATCGTATTAACTGATTTTAGAGGTGGGGTTTGGTACCAGTAGCTTGAATATTTATCCAGTAAAGGAGTTAAGGTTAGCAGTCTCACCTAGCGGAGCAACCCTCGCCGGCGCAGCCCGTGGCAACGAGGTCGCACAGCAGCGCCGCCGCGTTGGCCGCCGCGACCCCCGCGCCCCGCAGCCGCCGCTCCTCCGCGCTCGGCTCCTCCGGCGCCGGCCGTCGGTTCGACGCCGGCTCTGTGCTCTTCCCAGCTGATTCTTGTGGAACTGAATATCGAATTTGCAATTCAAATATTTTTACTAGCTTCCGCCACGCGTTGTTTGTCACAAAAAGTAGCTGTTTCAATCGAAGTCATAATCTATCAACACACCTAAATTCATCGAAATCGGTTCAACCATTACGTGATTGAGTAACAAACAAATAAACAAACATCCAAACTTTCACATTTATAATAGGTATTAGTGTGATTATCAAAAAGGTTTGGCAGACGACAAGTTCTTTTGACAGGTGTCCGCCAATTATTGCATGCTTATTAGCAGATAATGGAGGAGCTAAATTATATGTTTATTTAATATCATCTGCTGCTATGAAATTGTACCCATAGACATATATTCTACCGATAGACAAGAACATTCTTGAAAAGACTTTGTTCAAATGCTGGTGAGTTAGAGCTAAAGTTTAAGCAGCGCTAAAACATTATTTATGTTATCTAACCAAACCATTAAATCATGCCGCGCTACATCGCTTATAGACTTTAGTTTACTCGCGACCAAAACGTTGTAAGCGACATGAATTTCATGGCGCTTACGCGTTCCGTTCAACATAGTGTAACAACCTGTCGTCCCTATAAATTTTACACCACAGACGTGACACGGCTTTTGTACCTACAAAACTTCATTAGAATTCATACTCTATTTCAAAATGTATAATAGCAATGTAATAATTGAAAATATGGTAAAGTAGAAAAGTAAAATAAAATGAATTATTATGCGTTTATTTAAGCTCAAGTACGTTAACAATAGTTTGAAATCAAACTGTCACCTGATGATTCACTGACACTTCTTGATGTATTTTTGCAGTATCGAATTACGCACGTCGTCATGTTTTTGACAGATATTATATACTAAAAAGAAAGAACATAAAATAAATATTTAAAAATATCAAACTGGCTAGAAAATATTTACATAACAAATTAAAACACTTTCTAAAAACATCACGTCAAGTCCGTGTTCAGTCACATATTTTTACCTACAACCGGTTTTGTAATGGAATATCTGCATGATCTGTATGATGGCGTGGCATTATATTAAACAATTTTTTTTTCTAATGTGGTATTACGATATTATTACCTATTTATTCACTTGAACAACCAATAATTTTACTTACTTCACTACTGAATTGTTATTTATGTCATACTTTATGTATTTCATACTTTGATTCGAATTCTCGTATTAATAGTGCCGCTCCGTAGGCGTCCAAACTGCGTGAATGTCGAAGCCGCACTAAAGTTAGGTGTACGGATTGCAGTCCAGTTCAGTGGAACAGAGTGAGTGTTCGGATCGCGATATCTAGTGCGTAGTACATATATATCGATGATTGTACCCATTTTCACTTTGAACAAATAAAAGGAAAGGGGTGATCTCCTACCGAGCGACCTGTGGCTCGGGGTTCTAGCCGTCCTAGGACCAACAGATCTTGCTGAGAATACTTATGTACAAATGCTCAGATTATTTCGTTTGCGCGATCTAGAATTATTTCGTTCGTCTATTTGCCGTTAGATGTCGCCGTCTGTGTCATATTGTCACTCGCTCTGTAGGTTGGCTTGACGACCATGGAAGTTCTTCCATGTGGCGATAGATGTCGCTACAAAGCTTTTCAATTTTATGAGCTGGGTATTAGATACATTAATTTTGCAGATAACATATTTATCTTGGTATAATCTACAGGTGTATTAAACTAGGTATATCTATCAAAATAAAACTTGTTGTACATTGTCATACAAGGGCTATAAGCAAAATCTAAGTACACTCCGTGAAGCCTGTGAAGACCCCAGGAAACTTCTGCGCTTCTGGTTAGAGTTAGGCTGGCTACTCATACAGTCAACTCTCTGACGCATAATGGACCACATACAGTGTTCGAATGGGAAAAGGGAGTCCACCAACATAACGCAAGGGCTGTAAACGATCTATGTAATACTAAACCTGAGATATTTTCTCAATGTGTTCAATCAATGTTAGTTGTTATAGTATATAGTAATGTTACAATCGGATGTAATACACCGGGAGATGGTGACACAAAATGTCAGGTCACTTGTACCAGTACGGCGACCCTTCAGGGGTCTAATTACGTAATGGCAAAAAGGAAAATGATGGGCATAAGGCTGGCACCGGCGGCCCAATCGCGTGGGCGTTAATCGAACGTGTCGGATAAATTACGAGTGTCGAACGGTTTGTTGCACAAAACTTCTTGTATTTTGCGATAGTCGATAAAAAAAAGTAGTAGGCGGTAGCGTAATTCCATACTTCTCTGGTGTGACTTACAGCCTGCCATACCGACGAGAACACATTAATTTTTAAAAAACAATTCAACAATTTGTACCAGGCTAATTTTTGCACAGCTAATCATCGTAGAGTCTAATCATTCACGAAAATCACCATGCCATACTTTTTCAACGGTTCCAAATGACTGCCATACCGCCACAAAGAAGTAAATTTTTTTTTTTTGCAAAACGATTTGTACATCTATAATTTTTTTTACCAGTTTTCTGTATGATCATAAATAGAAGTCTGATAATGCCATACCTGTGGCGGAAAAAATGTACTGCTTTGCGCCGGTATGGCGGCCATTTAGAACCGTTGGGAAAGTATGGTAAAGTATTCGACCATTTGTGGTTCAATTGTTTTTTTTTTAATTAATGTGTTCTCGTCGGTATGGCGGGCTGTAAGTCACTGGCATTACGCTACCGCCTACTTCTTTTTTTATCGACTATCGCAAAATACAAGAAGTTTTGTGGAACAAATCGTTCGACACTCGTAATTTATCCGACACGTTCGATTAACGCCCACGCGATTGGGCCGCCGGTGCCAGCCCTATGCCCATAATTTTCCTTTTTGTCATTACGTAATTAGACCCCTGAAAGGTCACCATACCAGTACAAATGACTTTATAAAGTGCAGCGCCTTTTACCGTCATTTAAGGTGCATTCGGCGGTGTCCTGGCTGAGTTCCTTCTCACTGGGCTCTCGCTGTCCCTTCTCGGGCTCCTCGGGCGCGGGGAAGTGCTCCGGCACGTACGTCCCACAGATTATCTGGATCAGACTGTCGATGAACTGGTGCTCCTCTAGCCACTGCAAACAATACACGGCTCATTTACTGTCTCTTCTGCAAACTATCATCATTCAAAATAACTGTTACCACATATGTATACATATGTATGTATGTACACTAGCTGACACCGCGAACTTCGTACCGCCTTAGAATTAAATTAATTTAAACTTAAATTAATTTGGAATTAACTTAAATTTTGTGTTAACCTATCAGCAGACTAAAGTTCTAATATCGCTATTTTAAAATAGGGGTTAGTGGTAGAAGGGTGAAAATTTAAGATTGTATGTATTTTTGAATGCTGTATCATAAAAAAATTAAAACAAAAAATGTTGTCTAAAAAATAATAAATAAGGGGTGGACCCCACCCTTAACATTTAGGGGTATGAAAAATAGATGTTGACCGATTCTCAGACCTACCTGATATTCAAACAAAATTTGAAAATCGCATTGCATGAAAATCGGTCAAGCCATTTCGGAGGAGTTAGGCAACAAACACCGCGACACCAGAATTTTATATATTAGATGGTAGCATGGTTCGACCTCTGTAGCGCAGTAGGCGAATAGCCTGCTGAAACACAGGAAGTTGCGGGTTCTATTCCCGCCTCGGATCAATTGCATTATTTACTTTACAGATAGTTGTTCCAGGTCTGGGTGTTTCTCTATTATAAATGTATTAACAAAAAAAGCAGGAATATAAGTACTCTATCAATTATCTGGTTCCCACAGTACAAGCTTTGCTTAGTTTGGGGCTAGATAGCGCTGTGTGAATTGTCCAGCACTATTTATTTAATGATCCTCTCACTGTAAACCTCTTGTTAATTTAGGATAAGTCTTAAAATATACATATGTATTCAAAATGTCCAACAAAACAGATGTTTTTGAAGACCTCTTACAAATGTTACGATTGTTTTAAGATTGGAATGAATATTTCACGTTTACATTCGGAAGCATCCTGTGTACTTGAACAATGGCTACTCACGAAGTACACGAGTAGTGGCGATGCGCAAATCAGATCATTAGCCCACATCCAAAACAAATATCTGACAGCACATACAAAGATAACAAACAATGAATCCTCGCGCGCCACTTATCGTCCAATCATTACACTATTATTTGTGTTTCATTATACGATGAGTACTAACTTTTGCACGCGACTACGACCGCATCTATCCAGCTGCGGCAGGGTTACGGTCTAAATCAATTTCAATTCTACTAGACATTATGAATAAATTTCACAAAAACCCATACAGCTGAGATCTCTTCACCAAAAAGAAAAGTGCCCATGATATTCGGATCAGCTGACCTGATCTTCAGCACACATAGCTAATAGAAAGCTATTTTAACTATGGTGGTTCCCTAGTTAAAATAGCTTTCTATTAAAACAACCAAGGTACGATGCCACAGACAGACATAGGCGTCAAACTTATAACACAAACTTTTTGCTTTGAGGGTTAATAATTAAATGATATATAAAAATTGCAAATTGTACACTCGGTGCAGGCTGCACACTACACAACACAACAACAACAAATCAATTTGAAATATTCGCGAGATTTACACTGCATCGACACATATGCCTGCATGTGTAAGCCGCACAGTATAATATTATGTAAAACTTGAATTGTGTACTAATACAATTATGTTAGGTACTAGTTTATTTGTAACTAGTCTGATATAATGACGTGTAAAATAATAAATTCTCAATCTTGTTTTTGTGAGCTATCCTTGACATTCAAAATAACAACTCTGAATAATCAATTTAGATTTTGAATTGGTAGTCAGGCGGCATACCACTTAACAAACGATTTACCGCTATAAATACTAGCATCTGCGTAAGCTTTCATTGAGTGTTGTTTTTAAATGAGTTTACTGAAGTAGCAGAAACAATAACTTCTAGAAATGTGTATGTATTTACTATGACCAAGGAAAATGTATAAATAAGTATGCTACCTCCATGATAGGCTTATTGAAGAGGTCATCGAGCCGGATGAGGTACTTGAAGGTGTCTGCGATGGCTGAGGTGGATATGTGCCGCAGCAGGTTGGGCAGGAAGTCCCGCCGGGATTTGAAGAAGTCAAGCACTCGGAGACACACTATGTGGTAGAGATACCAGTCCTGATCAAACAAAAGATAATTTCAAGCATTTAGTAGCTGTAGAATAGAAAATAAAATTATTATTTTATTCTTACATGATTGAAATATACAACAATTATGAAAACCAGCAGGTGCAATTGAATATAAGTAAACAGTTTGACTCGTGTTTGCATTCCAAAATGATGGAACTTTTTTATTTTATTAAACTTGTAGGCACACAAGCACTTCCTCACTTTACTATCAGTGGAGCATTGCAATAAGATTTTCTAGGAAATGTTTACATAGCTTCTGCTAAGCCAAACTTAGTCCACCTTTATATATGTACCTGCTTAGGACTTCTTTCAAGTAGCATCTCAACAGTTTTACTAAAGTAAGATGCGAGCAGTGGGTTGAGAGGTGGATCCTTGTTGATGAAGTCACACAGCCTGTTCATCTGAGCCGTGTCCAGTGTCAGCCGATCGCTGAGTGTAGACAGGTGGCTGGTGATGACCTCGCAGGCGATGCTGGCGTGCCGGTACTGCTGTGACAGCTCCACATGCTTTGGAGGCTCTTCTGTTATGAGGGTTATCAGCTCAGCCAGGATGTCGGGCCGTGTGAGACTGAAAGATGATAATACTTTTGTATGAGTGCAAATTGTGTACATAGAAAAACTAATTAAAGCAATATACCGGTGTGATTCTTGGCAGTTTAAATAAGTTATAACTAGACAGTGGTGTACTTTAAGCATTGTGCTCTCATGATACAATCACAACCCTTAAAGTATATTGTGTACTCTAGCAGATAGTAATAAACTATCTGCTTCCTAAAGATAGGTATCTTATCTCCAAAAAAAACTTGTTGTTTTGATAAGTGCCTGCTTTACATACCCAATGTTAATAAGCCTGTCCACACATCACATTACTTAACATAATGGAGAGGTACCTCAATGTATACCAAGGAACGTGATCAGAACTGACGTCCTGCAAATGTATTTTTTATAGTGGTGTATTTTGCATTGTATCAACTATTTTGGTCATAGAAAGTTTTAGCTCAAACTTCAATTTTTACAGAACACCAGAATATAAATAAAGAACCTTTATGTGATGAGCCAGTTTCTACTGTTACTGTACCACAATTGTAAGCGATGGCTTAGAGCCAAAACAATGCAACTATTGGCTGTAAATTCACATACCGGCTCTTTCAGAACACTTTCTAAATAAAACTAGAGCACATTTCACCCGCACAGCCCAATGTAGAAAAAATATTTTTATTTAAAGAAAATTAAAAACGAATACCATTTTTTATGGCATACTGTTGGTGCTATGGAATTATATTACATTCGTTTAGCAACTAGATTATGTATGGTATGATACATGGTAGCTATAATATAATCTTTGCTAATAAGAGTCCATATCACTACAGCTATGCTTTTCGAGATGATGTAAGTACAACAGTGTATTCAGGGTACAACAAGATTTTAAACAGTTTATCAAGGATTCAAGTAATCTTTCTTTATTTTTGTAAAAATTATGTTCATATCCTTTGTTTTTGTAAATGATCTCTCAAAACCATTGGTAAATCTTTGTTTTTTTGGACAGTTCATTAATGAATTACATAGAAAATTACTTACAACTGCATCAGAGCTTTATTATCTGCCTTGCACTCCTGAAGAATGTCATCAGTTTCCAGCACTGAGGCCAGAGTAACATTCTGAAACCAAATCAGGGTTTTTACCAGTCACCAAAATACTTCAAATGGCACTTCCTCGCCACCGTACAGCTTCGATATTAAAAAGCTAGCGAGGAAATTAAACAAACAACTAGAAATAACAGCGAAAACCACCGAGTCAGCCCCTCATAACCATGAATATTTGAATTGTTACGCACCTCTTCCTTGAGAAGTAAATTAAGCTCCCTCACGGCCGTAAAATTTGCACTCCAAAACATAATTAAAATTAATAAATACAACTATTGTAATTATTCTAAATCCATAGAAAACTTATTATTTTTTACAAAATCTGTCGTTTTACGACGAGTGCAACGATCCGTTTTCTTTTTGACAGTATTTTTACGGTGTTGCCAGACTTGCCAGCTTGTCAAAAAGTATAAAAACAAGACAGAAGGACGCAGGACAGAGGACGGCATAGAGAAGTCCATCAAAACCAAAACTATTTGAAGGCCCAAGTTCAATATGTCCCTGTCCTTTTTCTTAAGTTACAGAAATGGCGCCGGTATAGTTTTTATTTTACCTTTGAAACGACACAAAATACTATAAAACGTAAATCACGGTCAAAAAATCTAACTTGGCCGTCTTTTGAATTTTAATATTGTAAAATATAAATTCAATGAGCAGTAATGGAGTAAAGCGATTTATATGGATTGGCCTAACTTTTGTACTTAGGGATACCTATTTAAGCAGGACTCAGGGATTTTAAACTGGTTCAGGGATTTTAATACATAATATTTTGGACTTAGGGTGCATTACTTAAAATGAAAATGTGTATCTTTAATAATTTAATCGAAAATAAGAGACTTTTCTTACACTTAGCGATTTATTCAACTTGAATCACTTCTATTGAAAAAACATACCTAACCCCTCGGCTACACTGTGCTCCTGCCCATTCTACTTGCCTTGCCGCGATTAGATTCAAGATTCAAATAGTCAAATAGAAGTAACATTACAGACAAATCCAAATCGTTACCTTAATATACAAGAATTAATAAAATAAACATAAAAACTAAAACAGATACAAACAACAAAACTTTGTCTAATGTTTAAAACATTAGACAAATACAGTAGATAAACAAAAAATAACACAATAACGACTCAAAATATACAAAAACATATCCCCATGAACCTACATATGCCTAATTGTTCACAGTATAGCAAATACTGTGAACAATTAGAATACAAGTAATATTCTAATTGTTCACAGTATAGCAAGCAAAATCTTTCTTTAGTTGGCCATCTATCTGTAAAAATATCGAGTTGTGTGTGCGAAGCGGTTAGGGCATTAAGTTGACGTTGGGTACGACTGATTGGATATTGTTGACGTGCTAAAGTGCGTGCGCCGTGCGGCATTACCGCAAACAGTGGTACTTGTCCCGGGCGGAATCTTATCCGGTTTTCAGGAACATGAAGACAGCACTGCAGTCCAGGGCAGTTTAGTAATCCCCGTAGTATGTGGCATAATGTAAGCATTTGGTCAAATAATCGCCGCGTTTCGAATGAATTAAAACCTAGGGTACCCTAGAGATATTGGGTAGGGTACAGGAACGGATAGTAGGTAGCCTTATACTTTTAGGTACAAAAAGCGGAGAAATCTTTTTTGTAGCTTTTCAAGCAGCTGTAACTTGATGGGGGTTCCACGCACATGCGCTTGATTCTAATTTTGACCGAATCAAGGCGGTGTCATTTGATGGCGTGCAGTTCCTTGTGACAAACCCCAATTTTTGAACACAGACTACTATTCATTTTGTAATATGGTCATGGAAGGTTAACTCTGAGCCAAATATTACGTCTCTTTTCTTATCTATAACAGTTAACTGTCTTTTTAGTACTTCTCCATTGATAAGATACCTACTGCATATTTATTGGTTGTGAAGATCGACTGAAGGTTAGCGACCTGAAATTTAGCGACATTGAGCAGGAAGAGCAGATTAATTTTACTCCACGTTTGTATTGCATCCAAACCGCGCTGCAGAGCGTAAGAGTCTTCAATTGTGTTTATCTCATAATCATATAGGTAACTTGAGGTCATCTGCATAGAACAGACACTTAAAGCTGGCAAGCTAAAGCAAGGTTTTTGGCCAGATCGTCTACCATCATGGTAAAAAGCAGAGGTGTTATGGAAGCACCTTGACTAATGCCTGACCTAGTATGATATGGAGAAGAATCGTAACAACCAAGACGTACGAATTGCTTATGGTCGCGCAAGTAATCAGCGAATAGTTTTAGTAACTTAGGTGAAAATCCAAACACACTGAATTTGTTTAGGAGAATGTCATTGTCTATCTGATCGAAAGTTTTTCTAAAGTCCAAGTAAACCGCATCAACCTGCCTGCTTGTGTCAAGCTTTGCGGCGATATAGTCTACTATGTAAGCAAACTAGTGTAAGCAAATTGGTATTTGCTTACACTAGCGGAGCGACCTTTCCTATAATCATGTTGGGCATCATTAACATAGGGTTCATCCTGCTTGTATTAGTATTGAGATTAGCATGATCAAAGACATACTCAAAGAGCTTGGCAGGGGATGATAAGATGGCAATCAGTCTGTAGTTGATTTAGAGATCTCGCTTCGCTCGATCAATTAGGTTGTACAATAAAAGAAAACATTTCATATAAATATTTATTTTGTATTAAAATAAAACAACACAACTAATATCATAGCTTTCCGAGTAGCTGTATGGCCAGTGCCTCAGCCTCTTGTACTGACAATGTTGCAGAGATGTCCTGGACTTTCTTGATCTTGCGCGGCGCTATGCTCTCCTGTGGGATGCCTTTGCTCTCCACAAGTTTCCTTTTACTAGGCCTGAAATAAGCATATAATTATGTTGGACAGATGACCTATTTATTTTGAATTTTTATAAAAGACTAGCCAGCAGCTTCGGTTGCGTGGTTTGTCATTAAAAAGTAGCCCTTATTTTCAATCCAGGTCATAATCTAAATATATACCAAATATCAGCCATTACAAACTGAAAACATTACAAACAAACTCACTTTCACATTTGTAATATAATATTAGTATGATTACTTTACTATATAGCTTTATCATTTTATTGTATGTACTCAACCCTTTAAAAATCCATTATGAGGACACATGCAGATGAGTCAATCAGTGCATAACTATCTAAAAGCTTACCTATGGAATTTCTCTTCTTCAGATTCATTGTCATCAGAGCTGCCTGATGCTATGCCAATGCTCTGTTTATCAGAGTCGTGATTGTTGCTGTCATCCTTTTGATACACCTGATCAGGATCTGGCAACCAGGATAGATCGGGACCATCCGACTCTGACTGAGAACCAAAGTCATCCTGCTCATGCTCATCTTCCTTCTTCTTATTTTTGAGTTTTCGTTTCTGTTCCTTATGTTTAGCTTTGACCTTCTCTCTGAATCTGATCTTGTCAAACTTGTCTTCTTCTTGCAAGACTTCCTTAGCCCTCTCAATGTCTATTCCACCTACATCTTCATTGATGAATTGCTTGGCTAGTTCTGACTTTACATCTTTCTTCTCATCGCCTATAGCTTCACCTTCCTCAGTGAATTTAACTGTAGTGTTCACCTTTATCTTTTTCTTAAGTATTTTCTTGGCAACTGCTGCTTTGGTTAGAGGCTTGGCTTTCTTTTTTGATATAGGCCTTTGTTCTTCAGGAGTCACATCATCTATTTCTTTAATCTCACCTTTTTTAATTTGAAGGAAGTCATCATCACTATCATCATTATTATGGAAATCAAATGTTTCAAGCTTTTTACTTCTAGGTTTTTTTATCACTTTTTCTACTACTGGTTCTGGCTCCATCTTCTGATCTTCATCATCTGATGCACTCTCATCTGTGCCGTTATCATTTGTTTTTGCTTTTAATTTTTCAACAACATCATCATTGTCAGATGCATCACTAGTCTCCTTCTTTTGTATGTTTTTGTTTTGGAATTTATACATGAACTTTATCCTTGGAGGAATAATGAGACCAAGAGACCTAGCGTATGCATCTGTGTCTAACTCTTGCACATTAAACACATGTTTATTCTTCATCATGTACACTGACTTCACATAGCTAACAAACGCTCTCTGTGCAGATTGCTTCAGGTCTGTGTTATCTGAGAGCAAGCTCTCAATTTTCCTCTGAGGAGCCTGGACTTTTGAAGGATCTACTGAAATTTTATTAATAGGAATCTTCGTTTTCTGCATGTCTTCCACAATGCTTTCTTCACTAGGCAGTAGCATCAGTAGCCCTTCTCCTTTACCAAATGTTCCCCTGGCAGTCCGACCGGCCCTGTGGATGTATGTCTCTACATCCTCCGGACAGTCCATTTGTATCACCCAGTTGACTCTGGGGAAGTCCAGACCTCTGGAAGCTAGATCAGTGGCAAATAATACCACATTTGACTTCCTACAGAACTCATTGTAGATCTTTTCTCTTTTCTCCTGATGTAGTGTTCCATAAAGAGCTAGTAAACTCACTCCTGGCCTCAATTTACAGAATAATTCATATGTATATTTAACTTGTTTGCAAGTAGCCATGAATACCAGAACTTTTTGTTTCAAATGGTTTTTAATGAAGGACCACAGTATACCTAGTTTCTCATCAATCTCACAAACAATGTAGCTCTGCTGGAGGGACTCCGGGGTGACTGTAGATGCCTGTTCATGTGGAGCTACATATGTGGGAAATTTCAAACTGAGCCTGGCAAGGTCTTTTACTGATTTGGTCTGAGTGGCTGAGAATAGAAGAGTTTGTCTCTCAGGAGGCAAGTTCTCTATGATAGCATTCATAGTGGTCTCAAAACCCATGTCTAAACATCTATCTGCTTCATCCAGCACTAACATCTGAAGATGGCTACAGTCAAATAAAGGGTTTTCATCCATGTGCTGCAGCAATCTTCCTGGAGTACTGATTAAAATGTTCATTTGATCCATCCTTTTTCGTTCAAATTTAAGGTTCTGGCCACCGATAATGAGACCAGCTGAGAAGTCATGGAGGCCACCGACTTTGCGTAATGTCTCATATATCTGGTAAGCAAGCTCTCGAGTGGGTGATATGACCAGTGCTCCGACACCATCTAATCTAGTCCATTTTTTACAGAATAGATTTTCTAGTATTGGTATCAGAAATGCCAGGGTTTTTCCAGAGCCAGTTTGAGCAGCACCCAATATGTCTTTGCATTGCAAGGCATAGCCAATTGATTGTTTTTGAATTTCTGTAGGAATCGTGAAGTTATTGTCCCTTAGCCCTTTCAGAGTCTTTTGTGAAAGTGGAAAATCTTTGAATGTTTTTATTTCGTCGGGAACAATCTGAAATTATATCGAGTTTTAAAAATCATACATATTTCTGATTTTTTTCTTGAAATGCGTGCTTTACAGTAAGTATAGTGTTTAGAAATAAGCAGGAAATATGTTGTTTACCTTTTCATACTGAGCCTGCAAATATTGTATGGCAGCATCTTCTTCGACACTCTTTTTCTTTCTAGGTTTATACAACTGTACTTTCTTCCGTCTTCCTTGATTTTTCTGTCCCTTTATATTTACTTTCATCATTACACTAAAATAACAAATTAAAAATACACTTTTCACATGGATAAAACGGCACGACAGAAAGAAACGAACATGCTGATTTTGGCATTGACATGACAATTGACCGATCAACGAAGAGTCGAAGACAACCTAGAAAAATAGGTTTGTTTCACCGTTTCACTTACATAATTTTTAGCATAAGGAACCGGAAGTTTTTACACTCAACTTTTTGCTGGGGTAACGCACACACACATAACTGGCCATCAAATCAAGGTCGATCTCGCTATTTTTTTTATTATCTGTACTCAATTTGTCCACATCCGGTTTACAAACCTTTCATTCGGAATGAAGGATGCAGCATAGCTTTGTTTTATGCATCATCATTCATTCTGAGACGCCAAACGGACGTGCGTATTAGGTTATTTAGTTTTCTGTGGACATTAAGTTAACTATTGGTATTGAATCGCGTCTGGGAGTAGACGTGTTCCTCCCTCTAAACGAAACGTAATTAAACTCGACATTATTTACAATCGTTAATTTAACAATATCTGGTAAGTTTTATTAAATTTAATAATTTATTTATCGTATGTCTAAGATTTCGTGAACCTGTAACAACGAAGCTAGATTACTAGTATGATTATCATCCAATAATAATTATCATCTCGACGTTGCTTTGTGTTGATTCATCGCGTGTTTTTTCTATCCCCACTCGTGTTTCTTTGTTACCTATTGTATCTACCTAATTAGACAAACAAACGAATTATTTACCTACTTATTTTAAATATTCTTATATTCATTTGATATTTGTTAACGCGCAATTATTTAACCTAAATAAATAGGAACGTTTTTTATTATTTTTATTAGGTTTTTATCGTTATTACTAATAAGCATTAGTATTAAATTAATAAATGAATCTTGGCTTGCTCGGAGTAAGTACGGACTAAGCACTTCCGATATTTTAGTCTAGTCTTTACCTACTAACAAAGCGTTGTTTTTTTCCGATATTATTTTTAAAATGGCCATAACTGTAGCGTATTGCTAAATAATGTAAGTAGGCTAACGAATAAACTGGATTTTCCCTTCAATCATGAAAGAAAAGAAATCATCTAAACGCAAGAAACGAATCTCATAAACTAGCCTCTGTATAATGAACTAGGCCATAGCTTGGTAATTAGATCCATAAGTAGTTTTTATGTATTTCAAATGTAGGTACCTAGGTTTATGGGCGTTTGTGCACTACAAAGAATTTTACTGTCCGGTAATTAGTCCGATTTTTTTTACGGTCCGATATGGCACGCCATAAAATATACTAGTTTGTGCACTATACTTTCATCACATTTTACTTTCCCCCATTCCGGGCCGTTTTTTTTCCGGTCCGAGATGGCAGAAATGAAAAACGTGTTTAAGCTTGTTAGGCCGGGAGATGGTGACACGAAATGTCAGGTCATTTGTACCAGGATGGCGACTCTTCAGGTGTTTAATTACGTAATGACAAAAAGGAAAATGATGATCATAGGGCTTGTACCAGCGGCAGCCCAGTCGCGTGGGCGTTAATCGAATGTGTCGGATAAATTACGAAAGTCGAACGATTTGTTCCACAAAACTTCTTGTGTTTTCCGATAGTTGATAAAAAAAGTAGGTGGTAGCGTAATGCCATACTTCTCTGGTGTGGTTTACAGCCCGCCATACCGACGTGGACACATTCGTTTTTAAAAAACAATTCAACCATTTGTACCAGGAAAAATTTTGCACAGCTAATCATCGTCGAGTAGTTATTCTAGAAAATCACCATGCCATATTTTTCCCACGGTTCCAAATGACCGCCATATCACCGCAAAGGAGTATTTTTTTTTTGCAAAACGATTTGTAAAACTACTCCGAAACATTTATAGTCATAGTACAGCAGCGATCAAACTTTCTTCCACTGGTCCTTCGTTCTCTATTGAAAAGTGGGTTAAGCAAGGAGATCCGCTTTCCCCGAAACTTTTTACAGCAACTTTGAAGGAAGTCTTTAAGACCTTGACACCGAGCTGTGCTGACAAGGGGATCGTCTTAGGAGAACGGCGATTAACAAATCTCTGCTTCGCCGACGACATCGTTCTGTTCTCTGCCTCAGTCACAGAACTAGGCTGCATGGTGAACGATCTGAACCAAGCCAGTCTCGAGGTTGGACTTGCGATGAATATGTTAAAGACTAAGCTCATGACCAACAGCATACGACAACGGCTGCACATCGAGGGGATTGAGATCGAATATGTCCATGAGTATGTGTTTCTCGGCCACAATCGACAAGAAAAAGAAGTTGCTCGACGCACTGAAAACGCCTGGAGGAGATACTGGTCGATGAAACAATTAATAAAAAGCGAACTACCACTCCGCCTTAAACGCAAACTCATGGACATGTGCGTTCTCCCCATCCTCACCTACGGTGCACAGACTTTGTCTTTAACTGTTCAACAAAGGTCCAAACTCGTGGTATGTCAGCGGGCTGTGGAGCGCAGTATTTTAGGTGTCCGGTTATCAGACCGAATACGGAACTCCGTATTGCGCTCGCAGAGAAAGATTATTGATGTCACAAAAAAATCAGCGCAGCTCAAGTGGGATTGGGCTGGCCACGTCTGCCGTATGCCCGAAGATCTATGGGTAAAGATCACAATTGATTGGGTCCCTAACGCAACACGCCCACGCGGCAGACCACCACGGAGATGGTGACGACTTGGATGTGTATTTACCAGACTGGCCCACTACAGCAGGGGACAGAAAAAACTGGAAAGAGGTGAGGGAGGCCTTTGCCCTGCAGTGGGACAACACAGGTCAAAAATAAAAATAAAAATAATATGTTCCTACCTACCTACACTAATGTTCGTTTTAAAATATATTGAGGAAAACGGCAGTTGGTAGGTAACTTACCTACCTACCACCTGTATAACTTATATTAGCTAAGTACATGCCTGTAGGTACCTAATTTGTTTTGATAGTGGTTGTATCTCCAGGAAGCAATAATCCAGCATGAAGTGCGTAGCAGCCCTCCTGTGCGTGGTGGCGGCGACCTCAGCCGTGTCCTTCATGGACCTCGTCAAGGAAGAGTGGGCCGCTTTTAAGGTCAGTGCCAGTGGCTGCTTGACGTTTTTCCTTGTGGGCAGCGGTAAATACATAAAGATATATAGTACAGTTTAGATAGATATATAATACAGTTTACAAATAGTAAGTACAGCTATGTCTCCAATTATAATTTTAGGCTTCCTAATACTATTTTGTTGGGCGGCTTTTGTTCAGTATGCGATATAGGTATCCGGTTTGTCTGGGTTTGGGTACCTCCCTTCTTACGCAGTATTTAACTACGTTTCATGGCAGCTGAAGCCATAATAAAACAAAGCCAACATCGAAACAAGTCACGCAGACATGTTTAGGTAGGTACCTAGTAATTTACATTATGCATGAAGGAAGCAATCTGGTAGTTGACGTAGTTTCTCCGTTAGGGTCACCATACGGTCCCCACCATAAACAGCCATTACAACCCTTTAATGCGTTGTTTACCCTTCCCTCTAGATGGAACACAAGAAGAATTACGACAGCGAGATAGAAGACAGATTCCGCATGAAGATCTACGCCGAGAACAAACATAAGATCGCGAAACACAACCAACGCTTCCAAAAAGGATTGGTTCCCTTTGCTATGAAGCAGAACAAGTACGGAGATATGTTGCATCACGAGTTTGTCCACACCTTGAACGGATTCAACAGAACTTCCAAGTGAGTATACTAGTATCCCTTTTTGTCGATGTCACTTTGTGCGGGGTAGTACCACTTGCACCAGGGTAGTGAAAAAGACGCTCCGTTTCTGGATCTTGGTGGAATGTACGAATTCCGTATTCTTTTTTTACTTTAAAAAGGTTAGTCAGCAATGTTTCCATTAGGGCTATTTCAGTTTAATATACCTGCCTGTGAATACCATCTAACAAAAATACCAGTGGTATTTCATTTGCGGTTTGCTGATAAGGCAACATATTCAATTATAATATTGATTGAATGTTATGTTATTGTTTGATTGAATTAAATCGATTGACAATTTAATTATGTTGATAATCGATATTGTACTGGTTGTAATTCCATATGCTTGCTACGATACGACTAGTTCCGCTGATTGTCACGCAAAAAGGGGGCGAGGTATAGGATATAATACTGCCTATTAAAGTGTCGTAAAGACGTATTTTATACATAAACATGTAATAGATATCTTCATAATAATAAACTTAGTGGTTATTACTCAAACTTATAGTACTATAGTATACACTGTGGTATACTTACCTAACAGAATTTTAACAAATTATGTACTTGATACGGAACTTGAGGTGAAGCTACTTGAGATAAGCTAGTCCTCTTTCTGTACGGCAAGGCACACTTTATTCACCGGTTTGTTATTGTTTTTATAATTCAAACAATGGTTTCTCTCTGATAAACTTTGCAAATTGATAACCTTGGATTTTTACCTCTACTATGAAGACTTCAATTTACGTAATCGATTTTGAATAAATTATAACTCGTACATAGGTACGTGTTTTGTTTCCGTTTAATCCGAATTATAAAAAAAACGGAATCAAAACAAAAATAATACAACAATACTATCAAAAATATTACAAGCATTTATTTGTTTAATAAATCCTCATTGCAAAAATAGGAATGAATGAATGAAAACACTTTATTATACATCTTAAAAAATAAAAATTACAGACAAAATAGAAGACAAAGCAAATAGTACAATGAGCGGTCTTATCGCTTTGAAGCGATTTCTTCCAGACAACTTTTGGATGGAGAGGATTTAGTAATAGGATTAGATTAGGAGCTAATACTCAATATGGAAGGACTTTCCATTTGGAACGGGTCGATAGGGGGATAGGGGGGGGGGGATTTGGAAACCCCGACCAGTGGGTGGGGATTTACGAAAAGCTATAGTTTTTGAGAAAATTTAAAAAGTCAATTTTGTGGTTAAGTATGAAAAAAACATTTTTTTTTATCTTGGAATTGGGCAGGAGGGGTGAAGGGGAACGTTTTCATAGACCACTTTTTTCTACAACCCCCTGGATTCTGGGTGGGCTCCCGCCAGAAGCTCTTAAGGTCGCCCCTGAGTGAAGCAAGTCACACAGGACCTCCCGCGAGCTTCTAGCTCCCGCGCTCTTTATATACACTCTAGGGGTGTCACGCACGAGACCACGTGGGGTCGGGGTGCCCCGTGTCGATTCTGTCTGTCTTTTTGAACCTAACCTACTCAAGTTGCGGTGCCCCGTCTCGAATCAGTCTACTATTTTTCGACTTTTTTCCACTTGTGCCACTAGTATTGGACTAGTCCAACACTTGCTCAACATTTAAGCAGCGGGGGATGAAGCAGAACTCAAAGAGGACACCATAGTAGCCACGCAAATTTCTTTTATAGGAGTACGAAAACGTCTCGACCGTAAGAGAAAGATAACACGACCAAATCCATCCAACGGGGAACTTTATGTTAAAATTTGTAAAAGAAAATTCAAGGTCATTGCCAATGCGAAATTCCTGCCAATAAAAATGGAAAACATATCAAAAAAGCCTTATTATCTGTCTGGTTTTCAAAAATGAATATCTCATAAACTATAGGGTTTCGTAAATCGCCACTTCATATGTAGGCTTCCTTTATGTATACATAAATAAAAAATTAAAGTCCTATTTTTGAATTGAATCACACCACGTTTGAGGACTATTTTTGCTTATTTTCACTTATTTTAACTCAGACACAACAAAGGCTTCCACGGTATCAAGGGAGTGTCCACCCGTGGATCTACCTTCATCCCCCCAGCACACGTGTCCCTGCCCGACCAGGTGGACTGGCGCAAAAAGGGAGCCGTAACAGAGATCAAGGACCAGGGCAAATGCGGATCCTGCTGGTCCTTCAGTACGGTGAGTTGAGTATCCAACACAATATAACAAGGTTTTTGTACATTCTGTATGCCTCAAGTTTATGGACGCAGGGAAGTGTATCGTAGAGTCCGTTCGCCATGAAAAGGGCTAAAGGTCATATTTTTGAAAATTATTTTAAAACGATTCCATCGGTACCTATATAGTTCAATTATTAATTGCGTAATTAACTGCGCCCTATGAATATTGATGCAAAGCGCATGATGCAACTTTCACCACGTAATTTCTAGAATTACAGAATTGTCCTCTATGTACATCGACCGATCTTGTGCGGTTTGCACCTAACGGCCCCGCAACCTTTATCGGGTCGTACTTTTTACTGTTGTTTGCAAATCAGAAAATCTTTGCAATATTGTATTTTACGGTGTAGATACAACAAACTACGCAGGTCGAAAAAATCGTACAGAGTTACGTCATCCAGGCAAACCGCCCCCTTATTACCTAAGCCAAATTGCTGTTGCTTCGCTATCGCTACTCAGGCCATCCCTTTCACATGTACAGTACGTACCTCACGTGTGAAAGGGATGGCCTGACTAGCGATAGCGAAGCAACAGCAATTTGGCTTAGGTAATAAGGGGGCCGGTCTCGTGAATTGACAAAAACTCCCATTACTTTTTTGTTTTGTTACCCGAACCTTTCTCTAACTTCCTAAAGTACTTACTTTATTTCTGGATTACTTTGTTGTTTTAATTGTAATTTATGTTCCTTTGACTAGTGAGTACTTTGAGTACGCTGACTTTGAGCAATAGACATAAGACAATGATCCCCAAAATGAGTTGATATAACCCAGTTCATTAATTTTTTATTCTGTTTACTATCATCAGTTCCATTATTCACGGATGACTCATTGTCATTGCAACCCCTTGTGTGTTAGGTACGACGTACGACTAACAATAGCAATCAGTGTCAGTTCAATCGTTTTGTATTATATGGTATCAATGTTTACAGCTGCAACAGATAGCAAACGATAAAAGCATAATATTTAAGTACTTTTACTCAAACAAAATTGCGTGTCAGCTTTGTAAATGACGTTTTAATAATCTTTATGAAACAATGATTCGACATAGATCACGTCACACCCAGGTAAGGTCTTTATTATTTATCTGTGGGAAGGTATTGTGGTTATATTTTTCTTAGCACATTCGGGTCGTCCAAAGGCTCCGCCAAAGAGTGGAACACCTTGCCTGAGTCTGTGTTTCCTAATGACTACAACCTTGGGGTCTTCAAGTCGCGAGTGAATAGGTTTCTTCTAGGCAAGCGTGTACCATCGTAGACTCCGTCATCGCTTACCGTCAGGCGAGATCGCAGTCAAACGCTAGCCAATAAATCATAAAAAAAAATCTGCCGAATCTTCAAATTCCACATAAATCTGAGCAATATCGTCTTTCCCCAGACTGGAGCTTTAGAAGCTCAGCATTTCCGCAAAACTGGCGTCCTCGTCTCCCTGTCCGAGCAGAACCTCATCGACTGCTCCACATCGTACGGCAACAATGGCTGCAACGGAGGCCTTATGGACAATGCCTTCAAGTATATCAAGGACAACGGAGGCATTGATATGGAGAGGAGCTACCCGTATGAGGGCATTGATGATAAATGCAGGTTCGTTTATTAATCTCTAGATTTCTTTGGTACATCCTCCTTACTTGGTAATATTACAAATTCGTAACTGTCTGTCTCTTTGTTACGCTTTCACGACTAAACTGCTGGACTGATTTCGATGATATTTGGTGTATAGTTAGATTATGACGGGGATTGACACATAGGCTACTTTTAACCCGACTGCACAGAAGAAGAGTAATTGTTTTATTTACATACTTTCAGCTTGTGATATATATTTTTTAGAAACTATGCCACAGTCAACGGTGATCTAGCTTTCATGTTAGACCTTCTTTGTGAATGTTGATTTTTTGAATTAACATAATCTATTTTTTACCAACACATAAGTGTTATGTAACAAGCAGTTATAAATAACACGTAGCGTGCACCTATGTCATCTGCATCGCCCATGACATGGCTCAAATGCAAGTGTTCCTCTCCAGATACAACCCGAAGAATGCTGGCGCCGACGATACCGGTTTCGTAGATGTGCCTCAGGGTGACGAGGAGAAGCTGATGGCAGCCGTGGCCACCATAGGCCCCGTGTCTGTCGCCATCGACGCCTCGCAGGAAAGCTTCCAATTCTATTCCACCGGAGTGTACTATGACGAGAACTGCTCATCCACTGAGCTGGACCATGGAGTGAGTATCTATAGGCCGGAGCTCTAAATATTTCTAAATACGAACATCCTTTAATTCATCAGCAAAAAGTTCTGGCAAACCAACATTTATAGCGATTTGAAAGATTTTTCTTCTTAAATAATAAACTTCTTAATTTCTTATTAATATTCTTAAATAATAACATCTTCTTGAAAGTTCCGTTCATGGTACCTATTTAGTTAAGAAATAACTTCTAACCCTATCCGTTTGCACCTTATCTTACCGTAAAAATCTCACTTTATTCGGAACTATAATTATATTATATTATTTATATTTATATGGAAACTATAAGATAACAATTATTTTTTCCAGTTGCGACTTGCGATATAAAAATATAGGTCGTCATTAAAACCATGGTACTAGGAAAACTCAAGCTTAAATAAAAATGTATTTTTAACTTATAAAGTAGCACTATCGTCGTGCTATACACGACGACATTATTTTATTATCTATTTTGCAAACAAAAACCTGATTTGCTTCATGTTTATTTATCGTTGTGGATAGATAAACGGTATCAAATGTCAGTGGGTCGCACAAAGCGTGTTATTAAACAACTCATATCTTAAAACCGAAATATCCGTTGAATACTATCGCACAAAAGATTCAATAGATTGATATTATTATTAGTAAACCTACATCGGAACTATTATTCCCTTTATTAAGAAATATTATTTGGATTCCGTCAATATTTTCTGTATTTACTGTTTACAGTTTTATTAGAATGAGTAACATTATTTTCAAAGAAATTAATTCATCATGGAATTATATTTCATCAAGTTTGAAGTCCCAATGGTGGTGAATTATAAAATTATTATTAGTTGTTGTTTTTATGATCTAATTCGCCATTATAATTATTACATTTTCGGTAGGAAAGGAAATTAAATGCATATATGTAACGGCATTAGTGCCGATATTGTTAATTAACTAATAAATTGCATCATTTGATAGTTGCTATAAATTGTTTTCGTACAGCAAATGTTTCCCTTGTCTAGAAACCGACCATTATCTTAGTTAAGTATAACAAAATCCTCTCCATACAGAGGTTGTCTGGAAGAGATCGCCTCTAAGCGATAAGACTGGCCCATTGTACTATTTTATTTTATTTCATATGGCACACATCACAAGCAATAAAAACTTAACTAGAAATAACAGTTTGATCTGGCTTGAAATATGACTTATGTGCGCACAGAAAAACATTATTTTGTATTTGCTTTGTGTATTTTATTTTGTTTTTAATTTTTTGTTTATATTGAGTACAATGAAGTGTTTTCATTCATTCAATTCGGTACTCGTACTTAGTAATTGTTTTTAGTTTGGAAGTTAATCGTGAACTACTTCCCCAGGTGTTGGTTGTTGGGTACGGCACGGACGAGGACGGCGGAGACTACTGGCTCGTCAAGAACTCGTGGGGCCGCACGTGGGGCGACCTCGGCTACATCAAGATGGCCAGAAACAAGAACAACCACTGCGGCATCGCCTCCTCCGCCTCTTACCCTCTGGTCTAAACCAGTAACCGTTATACACATTTTAACGTAGCGGTAACAAATAGGCAGTGTCGCTAAAACGTTATTGAACACTACCCTCGCCGAAGTGGCGTCAAACACTACCTACGTGAATGTGTAATATTAATATTAATAAAAGTTGTTTCAAGTTATTATAAACATATTATGTAAGTAGTACAATTAAATCGTGTTTTATAATTTCAGCAAAATTTTAACCTATATTACTGTAAGATAAGTTTTTATTTAGCGCCATGACTTGGGAAGACTTAAAATCTCATCTATTTTATTATAACGTCTCATTGCATTGTATGTATACATTCCATGGATTTTTGTAGAAATTGGATGCTACACTCCCTGTATTGTATCGTTAAGGAATTATAGTTTTAAGTGTAAAAAAATTAGGGTAGGTAATGTATTATTGTGTTCATGTGAACTTGAGAATAAACATGTGATAATAATTATTTACATGTTGTTGTTTGGGAAGATAATAAAAGAGAATAGGTATTTTATAATTAAATGCTTTTTATTTGTGCAATCATCTACATACCTATGTGAAAGGACTCCTACCTAAATTAAAATATAATGAGCATGCCGGAGAGACAAAATATAGAGATAGGTACCTACCTAAATAGAAACTTATATTAAAACTAGTGGTTCGCCCCGAACAGAGATCTCGCGAGTCTTCGATTAAAATAAAATAATATCATTTGTAATCTTTGACTATCAAAATAATGCCACGAAATATATAACCTAATAATTTGACCTACAGTTTCAATTAAATTACAGGTAACGGGAGTTCATGATATCTGGTTACTCTTTTGGGGTACAAATTGCAGTTATTCTGGATTTCAGCCTATATTTGTGTCACTTAACCGATTCGTTGCGATGTCTAATTTTGCAAACTTCTAACTGTAGCGTTGAACAAAATTACCGTGACACGGCTGCCGTGCCAAGCGCCATACGATTAAATGACATGGCTCCTGTGTCTTCAGCCATGCGGAAAAGAAAACAGTGTTTTTTACCATTTTTACGTGGTTCTAAGCGTTAAACTTTTAGTTTACATTCGAAATCTAACGTGAACAGTCAGGAACGTAGTTTCAAGTGATAAAAAGTGTAAAAATAAGTGTATTTTTGGAAATGGATGGTAAGTGGCTTTTTTAATACAGGTGTGATAAACCTTTTCTACTTACATTAGTTCTAAAATTATTGTTTTGGTTTTCCTGATAAGAAATTTCAAGTATTTTAAAGTAAATTATTGCCTATTTATTGTTTAAGAATTACGGCGTAAAAGAAAATATATTCCCGAGACAGAAATTGAAACTCAACGCGACGACGATGACCAAATATTAGAGCAAAATTCGCAAACATATTCACAACACTGGGAAAACTCAGAACACTTGAAATCTATACATGAGGATACTTCAACGTGCATAAAAAAACAGATGGTGGACAGATCAACGTGTTTAGAAAATAATATGGTGGACAGTTCAAAGTGCATAGAAAAAACTAAGGATGATGAGCGTCATGTTCCAACTGTATTGGATATTACATGGATGTAAATATTTTGGCCAGTTAGTTTTGGCCAACGTATGTGTGTTTACATAATAGCTCCTCAGTTAAACCCACGCTGGTATAAAAATTATCTACATACAAGGAATGGCCTTTTTCAATATACTTTTGCATAAGCAAATGAACCACTTTTTTAATATGATTTCTACCGCCGACTTGCACATCCTGGGAGCCTGCGTACACGTGAATATTTAAAATAATTCCGTTGGCATTGGCTAAAATGTATAATTTAATTCCGTATTTATGTGTTTTTCCTTTATTGTATTGACGGAAAAAAAGTCTTCCTTTCCACAGAATAAGAGACTCATCGATTGTTAGCTCTCTTAATGGATAATATACTGAATTAACCGTGTCGTTGAATAAATCAATTAAAGATTTAATTTTAAATATACTCTCTGGTATTTCATTATTCTGAACATTTATGCTCTTTAAATTAAAAAAAAACCTGTCCCTCGACATAAATATATGTGGACTTAAGCGGAACAGATAATGAGTGGACCAATAATCTACCATTCTATTGAGTTTTATTGTTCCCATCAGCAACAGTATGCCTAGAAATGTTTTAAATTCGGTGACACTTACATCGGTCCATTGTCTAAATCGAGCTCGAGAAGTAGTCGCTGCTGCTTTCAGTCTGTTGCCGTACTTATTTGTACAATCCAATATTAAATTCATGAATTGGGTATTCAAAAATAAAACGAAATAGTCCAAAGGACTTTGGACGTGTACATCATGTGGCGACAATATACCACTGGTTCCGATATTCCAATATTCTGATTAGTTTCTGACATCCTATTTCGGTAGCGGTAATTGTCTTTTGCGCTAAGATTCTCCTAAAATGTTAAAAAAATGTTCTCTCAAATCGTTCACATTTCTGATACAAAAATAAGCGATTTTTTAATATTATTTATTTCAATTATATTATTATACAAAAATCATCATCATTAAAATTTTCAAAAAGGTTGGTGACCCCTATTTTTTAAAAAACAATACAATATCCAGAAACGAATGCTACAAGCTTGATTAACGTTAAAAATAAAAAAGTTTTGTTCTGGGGTAGATCTCCCTAAAACTTAATTTGAAGGAATTACCATCGATTTCAAAATGGCACGGCTCACGTGCCTAACGCCACACGCAAAAGAAAATGATGACACGGCTGCCGTGCCATCCGCAATGAATCGGTTAAGCTACACGCATAACAAATTACAGCACTGTGGGGTCACTGATGTACCCTGTGAATTGAAGTTGTTGTTTTTATTATGGCTAAAAACTACAAAAATTCAACTAAAAATAAAAACAGTGTTGATATGTACTAATGAAGACTTTTCATTTGACGTCCCACTTGACCTAAAAGTCATATTTTCATTTTTTTTTACCCCTCGAACCCCAATATTTTTAGCTCATTTAGTCACACCAAAATTGTAGCATCACTATCTACCTATATACCAAATTTCACGATGATCGAATAAACGCTTCGAAAGTTATCCTAGGACAAACAAACATACATATGTATATTATGTACATATATACAACTCCGATTTGCCCAAGTTGAGTTAGAAATCTCGCTTCGCTCGATCAAAAATATTGTCGAACTAGCATTTTCTTCCAACTAACCTTTGTGTAGTGGTGGTTAGAACTTTCTAGAAAATATGACTTAGGTAAGTAGGTAGCTACAAAATTACAAATAATATTAAGAAATTTTAATAGAATGACAAACCGCTTATATTTAATTCAAATAAAATTGCTTTTCACACATTCAAGTAACAAAAAATATAGTGAGTAAAGTACCTCCTAGTCTAGCAAGTATAATTAGTTTTTAACCTCCAAAGCAAAAAGAGGGGTGTTATAAAGTTTGACTCCTATATCTGGCATCGTAGTGTCTGTCTGTCTATGGCATCGTACTTCTAAACGAATGGACCGATTCTGACAAAGTTGTTTTTATAACAGAGAGCTGGTGAAACTTAGCATCGTGAGATGAAGATCGATCAGCCGGTCCGAATACCATCACCACTTTTCCTTTTCGGTGAAGGGTCTTCTGCCGTTAAATGGATTTATTTCTATACGAGATTTTAAAATTTTGAAAAAATTAATTTTTTTACAAATAATGAAGATTTATGTCATGCACGCATGGCCTGAGGCTGGGGGGCGTAACGTAACCCAGCAAACGCATTACGCGTTAAACGCGATAAAACGCATAGAGATAGGTATACCTACCTATTAATTTAATTTCATTTATTTTCTACTGTAGGTACATTATAGAACAGTTACGTAAATTTAGAATATAACAATAGTGATAAAATTAACATTATAGTAGCTCAAACAGACAGGTATCGGGACTAATTAAGTTAATAGGTATATCAAATAATGCCAACTGAAAAAAATAAAAATAAAACAAAAATCAATAAAACACAGAACAAAACAATGTCAAATAAGTCAATCAATCAACGTCAATACTAAATCGATAATTAATATTTTGATGTCATAAATAAAATATCTTACAAATTGAGGCTGTAAAGGAGCCTTGTCATACTTAATGCGTTTGTTGGGTTACGTTACCGGTACCTAAGGTACCTACCTACAGAACTTATTGGTTTCTTGAAAATAAAATGAGGAATTTCCGTGTCATGAAGAATTAAAAACATCGGTTAACGCTTGCACACTTGCACTTGCGTTCGCAATAACAAAACCTACCTATTCGAGTAGGTACTTACTTAGCTAGTCACAGAATAGGACCGACTGACTGATATCATGTGATGTGTATAATGCGTCAACCCATTTGCATCATCCATCATGACTACATTTATTTTATCAGAGACTGGTCGCCGGTCTGGTGGGCTAAGTGCCTAATAATAATAAGTAGGTACTTAACTAATAATAGTAATAAGTACATAATAATATATTATAGCTTAGGTATGTGCAGCATTCAATGATATGCCGCACAAAAAAAATCTTTTATTCATTAAAAGCACAAGGATCACTTTGAAACGTCAATTTTACTGTCTGTTCCTTCGCGACCAAGCCAGAAAATAATGGTAAAAAACAAGGCTGGTTGGCTATTTTATGGTAGGTTTTTTGATCGAACGAAGCGAGATCTCCAAATCAACCTGGGCAAATCGGCGTTGTATGTATGTATATTTCTTTGTCCGAGGATAACTTTCGAAGCGTAAACGCTCATCGTGAAATTTGGTATATGTACTTATAGGTAGGGAGGGATGGCACAATTTTGGTGTGACTAAATTAGCTAAAAATGTAGGAGGGTTGTTGAAATATTGGGCTTCCAGAGACTAAAAATTCACTTCAAAATGAGAGACTTCAAAATGGGACTATCCGGTCAAATAACACGTCTAATAAAAGGTCTTTGTGAGTACATTTCGACCCCGTTTTTATTTTTAGTTTAAATCTTGTAGTTTTTAAGTTATATAGCCATAATAAACACTGAACTTTGACAAAATTCACAACATACACCAGTGACCCCACAGTGCTGAAATTTGGTATGCGTGTAGCTTTAGTGACACAAATATACTTAGGGAAAAGTCTGAAATCCAGAATAAGAGCAATTTCTACCCTTTGAATGAAACTGTAGGTGAAGTTAGTTACTGTATGTACTGTACCTACCTGGGTAAATATAAACTGTGTAAAGTTATGGTAGGTACCTACTCTAGAGTTTTACGTACTTACGCCATTCGATCTAATATGTACCTACGTGCCTCTACCTCGAGGGTCTAGTTGTAGAGAGCCGAGTGGGGTGTACACTGTACACAAATATCCTAATTGATGGAATTTAGATTGGGTACCTACTTATTACGTATTTTAAAGAACTGCTTAGGTACTCCCATATACCTACCTACATAATCTACACTGCTTGTTATTTAGACAAGTTCTTTGTTTACAGCTTTACATTGTCATTCAGCAAGTACCTACCCTACATTTCCCAGAATGTAGCAGTCACTAGCGAGACTGCTACTCTGCCTAGCTGTGCTACTAGGTGCTACAGCAAGTGCAAACATCGAGAAACTGTGCGACGCGATCTCTATTTCATGTCAAGGTGGTCCTAACCTATAACTTTGCCTGCGTTGCGTTGAATCAGATTGCTGTCTGTCTAGACTTGATTGAGAGTAGCTATTCGTACCACGTAATTGTTATATACACAAACAAAGTCACATGACTGATTAAGCCGATATTTCTAGAACAAAGTTCAAAGCAGTACAACCTATTGTAGTAGTAGTTAAGATAACAGTGATATTTGCTCGCTACAAAGCGGCCAACTGCGTAAAAGAAACTGCTATCCGGAGCGGACCAAGGAAGATGTAGTACAAATTCCTTGATCCGGAATTCCGGACATCCAAACAAGGCTTGCATTAGTTTCTAGCATAGATATATCTTGCTATAATTTATCTATGGTTTCTATAATAAACTTTTGTAGGTTTCTATACAGGGTAGGATAACTACTCTGAAAAGTTAACCCGTAACCCGATATAGTTACGGGTAATTCTGTCTATGAAAATGAGAACTGAAGAAATAAAATAAAATTTTAACACGCTGAACACTAGGTACGGAGGTTTTTAGGTATTTTAACGGAACATCCTGTTTACTGATGACTCAATATATTCTCTGAGGTTAACATTCCATAAAATCGTTGTTTTGGATTCGCATTGTTACCTACAAGTGCAAAGACACAGCTAGGTATTTATTAACGAAAAACACGCATGTATTACTCATCTTTAATAACAAATATTTATAAGTATCTTAATAGAATTTGGATCGAGACCACTTCCGCGGGTCATATGGTCTTCCTATACTCGTTCGTTCTATCGAGGCTAAACAAATGTTAATTTATGAAATTCTATTGAAATTAACATTTTCAATTACAACACATTTTACGTTTGTAAGTACATGAATTTTTTAATTGATCGAACGAAGCAAGATCTCCAAATCAACTTTGGCAAATCGGCGTTGTATGTATATCGGTACCTACATAGGTATGTATGTTCGTGGATAACTTTTGAAGCGTTGATCCGATCATCGTGAAATTTGATATATATTGGTAGGTAGTGTTGGCACAATCCTGGTGTGGATAAATAAGCTAAAAATGTTGGGGGTTGTTGAGATATTGGGGTTCATGAGGGATAAAAAAAAATCAAAATGAGACTATTAGGTCAAATGGGACATTTAATGAAAGGACTTCATTAGTACATTTCGACCTCGTTTTCATTTTAAGTTTATTCCTTATAGTTTATGAGTTAGCCATAATAAAAACCGAACTTTGACGAAATTCACAGGGTACACCAGTGACCCCACACTACCGAAATTTGGTATGCGTGTAGCTTTAGTGTCACAAATACAGACAAGTCTTAAATCCAGAATAACTGCAATTTCTACCCCTAAAAAGCAAAACAAAAATTAAAAGTGTAACATGAACTCCCGTTACTTGTAATTTGAATGAAACTGTAGGTCAAGTTAGTTTGTATTTCGTGGCACTATTTTATTAGTTAAAGATTGTTTTTTTTTTTATTTTGGGAGACTCGTGAGCTCCCTGTTTGGGGCGAACCACTAGATTATTTTATTTTGTAATTTTTATTGTAGTTTGTAACAACTTTGATGTTTGATTTTTACTATTTTTTTGTTTAAATAAAATGTAAATACGAGGCATGCCTTTTAAGTTTTGTCGTTTGAAGAAAAAAACACAACTAGAACCTTATAGTACTTTTTATTGTTTTTCAAAGTATTCACCGCGTAGCTTAATACACTTTTCCATTCGCTCAAACCAGTTATTATAACATTTATTCCACTCTAAAGTGGGGGTGTTCAAAATGGCTGACTTGAAAGCGTCGACTGCTTCTTCACCGGACTGGAACCTTTGACCACGAAGTCTTTTCTTAATTTTAGGAAATGTAAAGAAATCGTTAGGGCTTAGGTCAGGACTGTATGGAGGATGGTCAAGAATTTCTACTTTTTCCTGCTTCAAATACTCAATCGTTTGACGAGCGCTGTGTGAGCTTGCGTTGTCGTGGTGCAGGATGATGCGTCGCTTTGAGTTAGATTTTCGAAGTTCGGCGATGACTTGTGGTAAACAAACTGTAGTATACCACTCTCCGTTAACCGTTCTACGATCTTCAAGTGCAATAGTCGCAACATGGCCGGTTTTTCCAACGAACGTGGCCACCATCTTCTTTGAAGTGCTTCGAGAACGAACAACTTTAGTCGGCTTTGGCTCGTCTTGAAAGACCCAGATTGTAGATTGTTGTTTGGAATCAGGATCGTAGGCATAGATCCAAGATTCGTCACCACTTATGATGTCGTAGACGTGATTTGACTCCCCTCGGTTGAACCTTTGCAGAGTTTTCTTACACCATCTGACGCGGGCCGCCTTGTGACCGTCGGAAAGCAGATGCGGTATCCAACGGCAAACTAGCTTTCTCACACCAAGCGCTTCATGCAAGATCTTCTGAATGGTTGTCCCTGAGATGCCTAATAGAGCCTCTATCTCTCGATACGTCACATGACGATCTTCGAGAATTAGTTGTCTCACAGCAATGATGTTATCTTCAGTGAAGGCGGATTTTGGGCGTCCTTCGGGAAATCTGTCACTAACACTAGTATGTCCACGCTGGAATTCTAAATACCAGCGTTCGACAGTCCGCAGACATGGGGCTACATCACTGAACACAGATGTTAGCTCTTCTAAACACTGAAGCCGTGTCAGGCCTCTTCTAAAGTTGTAGAAAATTATTGCACGAACATTTTCCTTAGAAAGATTCATTTTCGTACGTGACCTGACAGATTCAAATCGAAACTGTGACTAAACAATAGCATTAATCCTAATACTTTCAACTGTTTTGAGATTCAAAATGTAAACACATTCGAATATAGAACAGTTCCAAATTCAAAATTGCCGGAAAATATGGAAACGACAGAACTTAAAAGGCATGCCTCGTATAAATAAATGTAATTTGGTGTATCTAATAATGTAGGTTCATATGGACTTGATCTGGATCAAATAAATGAATTAAGTAAGTTTCACAACACATTTATTGGCAGAGATAAATAAATATTTACAAAGTCTTATTTGGCACTAGACAAGACACTTAGAACATCTATTGACTTACAATGATTATAAATATAACGTTGAGTCCACGAGATCTATTCCACCTACCTTAACTCTAACTTATGTACAAAATCTACAAAAACATTCCAATCAATTTAAGAATAAAAGTATAATGAAATACTATTAAGTATTTACAATAGATCACACAAAATAACTGATAGAACTACTTAAAAGAATAATGATTAAAAATGCATTATATGAATTGAACATGGATATGTTTCTGATACAGAATATAGATTACAATGATTTGTAAGACAACAAAAGTCATAATGAATTAACATTAATGAAACCTGCCTAATTTCACTTTTAAAATGTTGGCCGTTATCATTGAATGGTTTAGCTTTTACATTCCTGATTGGGAAAAAATAGCGGTAATGAAACACCGGTCGTGTTTCATTACCATTATTTTCAATAAAAATAGATATAGATATGAGAGAGCATATTAAAATGGTTACTGACATCTATGTTTAATTCGCTTCACTACCTGCTATTCAAATAATAATGCCTCGTCGTTGAAAAAAGAAGATGACACTTGCATTATTCACGTCTAAACCATACAACGATGAGCATCTATCAGTTTGATAAATTAATTATAATTTTTGTCTGTTTTAGAATAGCCCGGATAATAGCTATCGTGGCTATCAAACACTATTAAACAATTGTTTTAGGATTATTATACCTCGTTGTTGTATCTCATTGCATGTGTTCGACAGCAACTATCAAGTTCTAGATACATTTTAGTGTTATTCCCTAGTTTTGTTTCTTCCTTAGCCGCGGTACCATTATTCAGTTCCATTAATGTTACTGTGATAGTTCTATTTTCCATTAATTGTCCCACAGAAGGATTTTTTGCCGGCGTTCCACACACATTCGACATACCTTGAGGAAATTCACAGATACGGTCTTGCAGTTTCTTAGTAGGACCTATCTAGTCTAAGTCCGGCTTGCACAATGATCTCTATACGTATTTGGCGACTAAACATGTTTAAATTTGACAACTTTCTAAAGGCGGTTCCTATATCCGTCGGTAACCGACTACGTCTTCTTTCAAGGAGAAACGAGTCGTAGCTGGTTACCGTATTACCGTTACCATATTTAGCCACTAAATACGTTTAGGCATCGTTGTGCAAGTCGCCCTAAATGTAAAATAAGTCCCACTAATATAACAAACGCGAATGTTTGTATGTATGGATGTTTGTTACTCTTTCACATCGGAACGGCTGAACCAATTTCGATGAACTTTGGTATGTACGTAGATCATAATCTGGATTAACACATAGGCTACTTTTTATTGGCAAACCACGCGTGCGAAGCCGCGGGCGGAAGCTTGTAGTGAATAATAGTGGTAGATATGAAGGTTTGTAGCGGCATGTGCAGTGACAGTGGCAGACGGTGGTTATGTAGTGGTGATGCGCAGGTGCAGCGTGTAGACAGTATCGGTCTATTTCTTCTTGGGTTTCTTGGGGTTGCGGCTGCGCGACTTGGCTTTGCAGAGGGGACAGATGGGCGCGTTGCGGTGGATCTGCTGGTGGCACGACAGGCACGACTTCATCGGAGGCGGCTGCTGTCTGTAACACCATCATTATACTTACTTCTCGATTAGCTTTCAATAGCAGTGCCACAATGCCAGTCAATGCTCAACGAGGACTGTCTTGAATTCTTCATTTAAAGATTAAGGATTAAGGTCATTAAGGAAAATAAGTAAAACTCCTTGTGCAAGGACTTGCCCGGGGAAGTACTACCACCATAGGTTTGAAGGCTATGGTTGCCGGTGAAATTACAGGTACATAAGGCTTTACACCTGTATGCCTCAAGTTGATGCACGCAGGGTAGTGCGTCATAGGGCACATTTCTAAGGGGCGTGACCTACGAGGCATTCTCTGTTATAGGCAATGGTTACCACTTATCAGGTGAGCCATATGCTTTTTAGATCTCCATGTAACATGAAAAAAAAACCAATTCTGTAATGGCATCACTGGGGCCTGAGAGGTGGTGCAGTAGTGGCATAAAGGAATAACCCATTATTTTGAGTCTTGACAATGCCTCGAAGATGACCTTACTATGTGTTGTAATAAATAATAATAATAAATATTGGTAGACATTTCACACAGCGCTATCTAGCCCCCAAACTAATCAGAGCTTGTACTTATAGGAACCAGATAACTGATAGAATACTTACTATATACTTTTTTATGTAAATACATACTTATAATATATAGAAAAACATCCAGACCCGGAATAGATATTTGTAGATCATGCACATTTGTCCCGCAGCGGGAATCGAACCCGCTATCTCCTGCGTCACAGCCGGCTATATGCCCACTGCGCCACGGAGGTCGTTAGGTCGTTATGTTGTAACAATGATAAGGTTTAATTATCTTCAAAAATGGAGGAGATTCTCAATCGTGCTGTATTTCTTTAATTTTGTATATGTATATTAATTATTATCTCCGCCAATTGTTAACCAATTTCAATGATTCTTCGTTTATTATATAACTTGGTGTACCTCTAGAGAGGTCCCGTATAAGTTTTGTGAGGATCTGATGATGTGACCAGAAATCCAACGGATGTCATCCTCAACAGGATTTGGAAATAGCAAGAGAATATCAATTTGGGAGATATCAGTTGTTAAGAGATCTGATATTTGAGGTATTGTGTTGAAGATCACAGGCAATAGCTATTTGGGTACCTGTCTGTGGCCTTCGCAATCCACACTAATATTATTAATACGAAATTAACTCTGTCTCTCTGTTTGTTTGTAACGTTTTTACGGCTGAACAGATTTCGATGTAATCTATACTAATATATATGATAATATACTACTACGGTAATATACGACTAATATAATGAGGAAAGATTTTTATATTTTTGTATATTTGTAACGAATGAACTCAAAAACTACAGGTTCGATTTTAAAAATTCTAACACCATTAGATTGCTACATTATCCCTGAGTAACATAGGGTACTTTTAACCCAACTGCGCAGAAGGAGGGTAATGTTTTTATTGAAAAACTACGCGTGCGAAGCTGCGGATTGGTCAACTAATTTGGTATACAGATAGATTATGACCGGACTTGGGGCATAGGCTACTTTTTACCCGACTGCGCTGCAAAAGAAGGGTAATATTTTTTATTGACAAAACACGCGTGCGAAGCCGCGGATAGGTAAGCTATATCATAAATGAGGAAAAAAACTACACAACTTTCAATCGGAGTTGCACAATTGGATTATTCTATTCTTTTACCAGTTTACCTTGAATTAATTCTTTGTAAAAAAATAATAGGGTCTTACTACAAAAAAGTTAAACACAAGCTGAACACTGTTTAAAAAAATTCTATACAAAAATTGTGAATGATTTTTTTAAACACACGTTAAACAGGGTTTAACCTTTTTTATGGTAACAAGGATAATATCTGCAAATTTTAATAAAGAAATTGAAATTTAATGTTCGTTCACCTTTCCTTGCAACATTGCTTCCGCTTTCTAGAATATAAATGAAGGTGGTAAACTCAAATGTGCTAGAAAAATACTAATTACAATTATAGTAAAAAATGAAACAATGAAATCTAAAATGTAAGCAAAATTAAAGTAAAGGTGTAGGAAGGAAATAGGCGGTAGGAAGAGCGAGACACCGATTATTCAAATATAATAATTTTTGGTCTTATTCATCTGTAGCGTAATAATCAGATAAAACTGCGTATCTCTACTAGTATGTTGTAGGATCAAAGCCACTCTTACAGTCAGTTGAAACCAGACGTAAGGATGTGTAATTTATAAATTGGAAAGTAACACTGGCTGTCTGTCTGTGTTTGTTACGTTTTCACGACTAACTGAACAGATTTCTATGAAATTAGTTATACGTACTTATATATTATGACCGGGATTGAGACGTACGCTACTTTCTACCCCACTGCGCAGAAGGATAGATAAGTAATGTTTTTATTGATAAATGAGTGCAATCGGTGTCCCGGCTCAGGAGTAAATGAAAAGTAACAGAATCGAACCTCAGCGAGACCGTAATGAAATCTGGATCGAGAGCAGACCTGAACGCGGGCGGCGGCGGCGGCGGCTTGCGCGGCGCGCCCGCGCCGCCCAGGAACGGCAGCGCGCGCGGCGGCGCCGCCGGCGCGCACGGGAACCGGCTGCAACACAACACATTTATAACTGTTTTTTCATCTCATCTATTCGAAAAGAGGCGAAGGGTTCCTCGATAAGTGCGCGTAAAATGGGCCATTCCGGTGCACATAATAACAGTGACGAAATTACTTTTGAATTTGGAACACTATTTAATTAAAAAGTTTAAACGCAAATCGCTTCGATAAAGTGCTGGCCTGTAACAAAATAAGCGCGCTTCCGGCGTGGCAATGTTTAATCAAATATAAAAAAACTTTTATCAAAATATTACAGACAATTTTAATTTGATCCACACAAATTGAATAAAAGATGAGTTTTAACAGTGAAAGTGAAATATATACCACCAGAAAGTGTAAAAGTAATCGCAGACACTATCATATACAATTTACTATTATTATTATTTTTTGTTTTTCTATATATTATAAGTATGTATTTACAAAAAAAAAGTATATACGTATTCTATCAGTTATCTGGTTCCCATAGTACAAGTTCTGCTTAGTTTGGGGCTAGATAGCGCTGTGTGAAATGACAAGTAATATTTATTTATTTATTTAACCTCGAGCGATGTACTTTGAATCCCTCGCTACGCTTAGGATTCTACTTTAGAATCCTTCGTTTCGCTCTGGATTCAAAAAATTGATTTCGCCCTGAATACATTATTTTGGTCCCTTAAGACTACCTTAAGTACTATTGCATGCTGTGCCTACTTCCAGAAGGACGTACACCGTCTTTGGTAAAATTGTTTATTTTTTCTTATATTTCTTGTCTTTCATATAACGTCCAGTTTAGTCAAACAAATAATAAAAAAATACTACATTATACCACAAGATAGATGATAATTCTTTATTGCACTCCATAAAACAACACAAATGAAAAGAACAACGTAAATCTATGGATATAATTGGCGGTCTTATCGCTAAATAGCGATTCTACCCGACAACCTTTGGATGGAATGGACTGTGTGGGCACTTGTCAAATTTCATCTCCGTAGTAAAAATTCTAATTTAGCTCGCAAGATTTGACCTAAACTAACTAACAAACATTGCAAGCTAAATGAAAGCTAGTAATAATTACAGGCTAGTCACAACTACTGTCGTTAGGGTTGCCACCTGCCGCTAGTTGATTAAAGGGTTATCAATATAAAACATACGGGTTTTAGATATTTTTACAGGAGACAATTAAACAGCAATTTTTAATGAAGATAATCTATTTTTTAAATTTATATTTATGGTTAGAAGAAAAAGATTTTAAAAGCTCTTCATTTTGATAAGCAAATATATAAAAATCTTTGCAAGATAACTTAAAATTACATTTGACTTGTGACTCCGCATTGATAGTCTCAATATTGAGGCGGTCAGTTAAATTCTGCAGATAAACAATTAACAAATTAATCAACTCGCGTCTTAAACCGTCCCGCCCCGCCTACCTAATAGACAGCATGAACCGCGCGCGTCAAACAAACGACGAATTTAAAAACCATGCACGCGCCAGCCAGCCAAAACATTAGCGTAGCCGCATGGTGTCGCTAGCCAGCTCCGGTTTAGTTTCTAAAACATACGGGAGCTTTATTTACCACGTATTTTATTTTCGAAATTATGGGTTTTTGTATTATCTTAGCCTGAAAAACGGGGTAACCCGTAAAATAATCTATTCCTGTTGTCCCCATTCAATGGGGACAATGAAACCGGATACAAATAATTAAAATTTATTCCTGTTGTCCCCATTGATGGTGTACTTGTTAATGGGGACAGCAGAACTCAATAAAAATAATTAATTAATTAATACGGGGCATCTGGCAACTGGGGACCAAGTGCTCTAGTGCTCACTCCATAACATACATGTTAACTACAAGCATTGCTGCGTGCAGCCATCCCTCAAGGAAACCATTGTGGTGGTTTCATTGCTAGCTCACTTCAGCCTCAACAAGGCAATACTGAGGCTCATATTCTATAACCAAAAATGGATTCACACTTGAGTACATTGCTGAACCATTCACACAGCGCTATCTAGCCCCAAGCTAAGCAAAGCTTGTACTATGGAAACCAGAAAACTGATAAATTCGAAAGTTACTCTGTCCCTCTGTATGTTTGCTACGCTATCACGACTAAACAGCTAGACCAATTTTGATGAAATCTGGTGTCTAAAAAGGTCATAGATACTGATTGATACATAGGCTACTTTTTACTCAACTGTGCAGAAGGAGCGTAATGTTTTTATTGACAAACCACGCGTGCGAAGCGGCGTGTAAGTACTTAATAGGTTGGGGAAAAAGTCTTTTCGCAAAGACCTATTAATTGATCAAGCGAAGCGAGATCTCTAAATCAACTTGGGCAAATCGTTGTATGTATGTAATAGGTTGGGGAAGAAGTCTTTTCGCATTATAGTATGTATGAACTTGTTATAAAATCTCTCTGGCTATACTATTTGTATCTGGCTGGCTTTGGTATCATTCAAAGTTTAAATTTTAAAGAAGATAATTCCAAATTCAAATTAAGAAAATGTGTGATTTTTATTTGTTTTTCGTACTGTAAAGATGAGTGAATCTAATGAAGAAATTCGATACATTTTAAAATTTTACTACAAAAAAGGTAAAAATGCAACGCAAGCCGCGAAAAAAGTTGAGATGTTATTGGACCTAGTGCAGTGTCTGTGAGAGTAGCATAAATTTGGTTTAAGTGTTTTCAATCCCGAAATTATGATGTCAAAGATGCACGACGCTCTGGTCGCCCTATCACGGATAAAATTGATGCCATTTTTGAAAAAGTGGAGCAAGATCGGCATATCAGTAGTTACGACGTAGCTGAAGAACTGGGAATTGACCACAAAACAGTTTTGGCGCATTTGAAAAAAACTGGGTACACAAAAAAGTTCGATATTTGGGTACCCCACGAGCTCACTGAAAGAAACCTAATGAACCGTGTACTCATTTGTGATTCTTTATTACGACGTAATGAAACCGAACCATTTTTGAAGAAGCTGATAACTGGTAATGAAAAGTGGATCACGTACAAGAACGTGCGAAAAAGGTCGTGGTCAAAGGCCAGTCAGGCTTCACAGACTGTGGCGAAACCCGGGTTAACTTGCAACAAGGTGATGCTGTGTGTGTGGTGGGATTGGAAGGGCATTATTAATTATGAGCTGTTACCACAGGCAGGACCATCGATTCTGAACTCTACTGCGAACAACTGATGAGATTAAAACAAGAAGTTGAGAGAAAGCGGCCGGAATTAATCAACAGAAGGGGTGTGGTTTTTCATCATACATCTTTAGCCACTCAGCAAAAACTAAGAGAGTTTGGCTGGGAGGTGTTAATGCATCCGCCGTATAGTCCTGACCTTGCACCTTCAGATTTCCACCTGTTTCGGTCTCTTCAGAATTCTTTAGGCAGTGTCAGGTTAACATCACGAGAGGACTGCCAAAACCACTTGTCGCGGTATTTTGATTAGAAGCCCCAAAGTTTCTATAGCAATGGGATCATTTTCCTACCTACAAGATGGCAAAAAGTTATCGAACAAAATGGTACCTACATACTTCAGTTAAATGTAAATACATAGACTATATTAAAAAATGTTTTGAATTTTCTTAAAAAATGCAAAGAAACTTTTTCCCCAAACTAATATATAATTTATTTTTGTAAATACATTCATAACATGTATAGAGAACCAGCCAGATTCAGAACAAGTATCTGTAGATGAAGCAAACATTTGTTCCGTAACACAGTTGTGTGGGAGCTTGTGACCGTATAATAAAGTAATGCATGGGTGGATACTGACTCCGGTGTGATGGGGCTGCCCTCCTCCTCGTGCAGGTCGGGCAGGCGCTCGAGGCCGAGGCACTGGCGCCGCAGCAGGTCCACCTCGGCTTTCAGCGGGCGGTAGTCTTCGTGCAGGCGCGACGCGTTCGACAGCTTGCGCGTCATGCTCTCCTCCGTCTGCTTTATCACTGTCTCCATCTATAATGTTGTACCAACCTCTTTGTTCTAATATAGCAAACTGCATATACTGTTTTGGACTGGTTTCAGTATTCACTACTTATCAAATCACATGGAGTAAAAGGGGTATAACTAATCCTAAATAAGGATGGTGTAATAAGAGAAAGGGAGTTAGGGTCCTTAATTAAAGGGGTATTACTACGAATTACGGTATTACCCTGAATAACGCGTAATGTAATTGTTGAACTGTGAATATTTTCTTATAACCCACTACACACAATTTATTACACTGTAAATAAGCATAATTGGTTAAAGTGCTATCATAATGCTTATACTTCATTAATAAAGTGCACAATTTGCCAGATTTATCCATTCACATACATAGATTCCTATGTATTGGTGGTTCAAAATGTGTTGAATTTATTGAAAATCAGTTGAATGATATTAAATGTAATGGATCTCTCTCTGCTAAACGCAAACAGGATGTTCAGAAATGAATCATTATTGAGAGCAGTAACACTCAGTCCACAGCATGGCTTAGCCGTAAACCTGACAGGCAAAACAAACAACTGGAAATGTTCCAACAATGCTTACTTCCCTCGCAACTCTACACAAACAAACAAATCCTCTGTGCTGTTTGTTATTATCTGCAATAATAGCATCATTCAGAGCTTTAATTTCTTATAATTCCTTGAACATAACGATTTCTAATTTTCGCATTAAATTTTTAATTTTAGGTAAATGCTATGCAACCATCAACTTTTTTAAAAGAAATTTTATCAAAATGAGATTTTTTCAACCCATCTTTAAATATTGGAACATAACATTTGAAACTATCATGGTTATGAACATTATTTTTCCTAGAAACGGGATATTTATTTATTACAATTGTAAATATACAGTTTTTACTGAAAATAATAAAGGATCATGATATAATGTGCGCTACCAGCTTCTGTAACACAGCTCTTTGGACTTAGCTCAGAAGTGACACAGAGACTTCACACAATGACTGATACTAAGTGTTTTTTGAATTTAAATTATTATCTCATATTATATGGTAGCACTATGATCCAGTAGCAAGATGGGTGGATGGCATAGTTAAGTCACAGGCTGTTGGCGATAACAACATCCATTGTTTACCAACCTAGGTTTCCTATGTTTTAGAATTTCTTGTAAATTGTAACAATAAATTCTTGTAATTTTGGAGTTATCTTTCCATTGATGGGTCAAACTAGCACTGGATCGTGGTGGAAGGCACAAAGTTAGGGAGGCCTATACCCAGCAGTTAGACTGTGGATGATGATGATGAAGTACTAAATTGTACAACACCCAAGTTGTGTTGGTGGGAGCATGTTTATACTGACAGCATTGATATCGGCATGTATCTGGCGCAGCTCCTCAACGTGGCTCATCTTCTCCTGCTGCAGCAGCTCCATCTCGCGCTTGTACTGCGCGAGACAGCGCCCCTCCTGGTCGCCGCTGCGCACCTCGTTCACTATACTGCGCTTCATCCGTTCTAGGGTTATTGTCTTATTCCTGAAACAGTTTATATTTCCCGTCTACAACTGCGGAAAGCACTGGCGACAAAGTATGAGCGAGAGATTGATCCGGGTTGGTCAGAGTTGACACCACTTGTGAAGTTGTGACCTAAAAATTGCCTTGACACGGGCCGGCAATGCCTTGACCACTTCGACCATGGATTGAGCTAATGCTAGGAAGATATTAGTAAGCGCGATTCTACTAAGCACCGATGGAAGCTATACTTTATTTTGTTGATAGGGCTTTTATTGTGAGATGCGTAAGTAAAAACCTTTTTTCAATACTTAGTGCATGATTTGAAAAGTAAAATTCACAAGCACAATTCTCAATTAGCGAACAGTCCTGGAACTGTTCGCAGAAATACAAATTTAAAACAGTGTCGGTGCAGGAAAAACGTCTTCATTAATTTCTGAATTCATCTAAAGTGTTTATTGATCCAGTCTACAGGTGCCAAAGCTTGGTGGTTTTCAGAAGAAAAACGGTTTCTTACCTGATTTCTTTCATAGCCTCCAATTTGTGATATATTTCGCGTTCGTTTTCAGCAGTCATATTTTATTTACAATAAAGAAAACAAAAGGTCACGGCAATTTAAAAAAAATCACAAAGCAAAATTTTCTCCTTCCGCGCGCGCGACATGGGGGCATGGGGGGGGATGGAAATTGGACTACAGACTAAAACTATTTAGGCGGACTCTCGTTCGTTCGAATCGTTCGATAGTGATGTGATGATTTGAGTGCGTTGCTCCAGCCAGAGTCTATTCTTTCAATCGATCAATTAAATGCCGTAGGAAGGGTTATCCTTACACTACTGACTGCAAATATTTATTTTTATTTAAGAAAGTATATTTTAATAATTTCTAGTGGAAATAAGTGTAAAATTATTTATACTAGTAAAAATAATATCGATTAAAAACAACTCAGAAATTGTGTCAAAAAAAAAAGAAAGGAAAATGGCCGACTGACCAATTGATAGCGGCTTGCTGTCAAAATAAAATACTCAAAATAATTTTTACGCGTATGCAAAGTAAATTGATTTTTACCAGCTTTAGATGCGACACTTCTATTCGAAATCGGATGAATACATCGAATTCCTGTTTACATGTAAAAAGTAAAGCAGGAAGGTCATTTACACCTCTACCTAGAGCTTCGTGTCGTGCCCATTGGGTGCACTCCGAAGCGAATCTTCCAATGCGAGAATGAGTGATGATGGAGAAGATCTGTCGCCGCAGCCCAAGCGCAAGATCAAGAAGGTGATGGTGCTGCCTTCCGCGTCGAGTTCCGATTCCGACGATAGCGGTCCAACGACTTCGACGCGCAAGAAGAGGCTCAGGGTGATCATCGCGCATACAGTGTTGAATGTTTTATGAGCTTGGAGCTCGGTGACTCACAGTGTGTGTTCGTATGTCGCAGGTGCTGAGCGAGGATGGCAGCGACAGCAGCAGCGGGAGCTGGGCGGTCGGCGCCATCCGTCGGAGACGCGCCTTGCCCGGCCTGCGGGACTCGGAAGACGATAGCGACTCGTCAGGTTGGGCCACCGACCACTCAGACGTGCCGCAGACCTCCGCTGCCGCCCCTACATCTCCCTCTGGTTCCAAATCTCCTTCCAATAAGGCTACAAAAGCTGTGTCTGGATTCAGCTCTGATAGTTCAGAAAGCAACTCTGAAAAGTGCTCCATTTGTCTCATGAAATTTGTTAACCAGGAGGTTGGGACACCTCAGAACTGTGAGCACATATTTTGCTTGGATTGCATATCTGAATGGTCCCAGAACATGAATACGTGCCCTGTGGATCGGATAACATTTGATGCAATCGTTGTGCGTGCGTGTGCCGGAGGGCGTGTGCTGCGTACTGAGCAGGTGAAGGTGGCGGAGCGCAGGTCCTCCTTGGAAATGATGATCATTGAAGACCATACTGTGTGTGAGGTATGACTATTACAATATACATAACAAGTATTTATGGCTTCAGTTGATTGGACTTGCAATTGTAATTGTAATTGTAAAAAAACAACCTCTTTTTTTTGTTGAATTTAAAAACAACTATGACTGGCTTGAATCTGCTTGCTGGCTATGAACGAATAAGACATTGCTACAAAGTGAACATTATGAGACTTAGAGCACTGTGTGATGTAGACATCAGCAATAATGCAGCTCCTCTCTCACTAAATAAATAAATTAATTGTCTTATGTGTATGCTCAATTTTTGCAACAGGTTCTTGTTGTATTTGCGTCACTTGATTTAACAACAAACTCCCAAAAGCATCCAAATTCCTCAGCTTTGGTTGGTTTAGCTTGTCTTCCATACAATGATACACTATATAGCATTGCAACCACTCTCAATAACGACAACAATTAAATAATACAAAGTACTTTTTAAGTTGCCAAAATTAGTAAAAACTGCGCAGCTGTGTACATTCTTTTGTCGTTTTATTATCCTAGCCCATAATAAACTCGACTGTCAGCATCAGACATACCGAACTTCCTAAGAAATCCGTTGTGTAAATCGTGTCGTTATACAGAGTTTACACAGTATTTAAATATGTTTAGTGGTTAAGTTCTGTACTTCTAATACTAATTAAAAAAAACTATATACTATTATATATAAAAAATACTAAAATATTCAAAGAAATTAAAACTGTTTCTCAAATAATTTGTTGATATGCAACTAACCTAAAAATATTATAAATGATGCATTTGTACAGATTTGTCACAACATTGACCGCGAGGAGTCCTTGCTGCTGTGCGATGGCTGTGACCTTGGATTCCACATGCAATGTTTGACACCACCACTTACTCGGGTAACCCATTGCCAATCATTAATTATTTAAATTTTTAGTTTTTTTTTAATATTTATATAGTTGCTGTTGATTGTGTTTCTATATGTATATCATACTTCGTTTTATTTGGCCGACTAAACCAAAATACTTCAGTGAAAGACACATCGCACAATACAGATAATGCAATATCAATTTGAATCTTATTCCAGGTTCCTGAAGATGAATGGCTGTGCCCCAGCTGCGACGGCGTATGGCGTTCGTCCCCTATCTTTTTCCCGATACAGCCGCAGTCGCTCAGTGGCAATAACTACGAGAGGTCGACGTACGGACGAGCGAGTCGTGCGACCCGGGAGGGCGAGCCGTCCACGTCGACCGGCCGAATCAGCGTCGGCGCCGCCGTCGTCGAGGACAACGCGCCCTCCACCTCTCGGCGCTCCCGCGCGTTTGGCGGCGGCGCCTCCTCTTCCCGCCGGGGGACCGCGCCGCGCGCCCCCACACGGAGATATAAACGGAGAAAGACCAGAACGGTGATCGTCGAGTATGAGGTGCGGGGGGAGGGCAAGTTCCCGATCACCAAGACTAAGAAAGTCAAGACTAGAATAAAGAAGAGAAGAAAGGTGGGTGTCACTCCTCGACGGTCGCATAGTAACGCACTATAAAGCTTCCGAGATGGTCGAGCGGCTTGAATCGAGTGCGTACATTTAGCAACTCTATGCGCACGAGAAACCGCTCGATATCGCTCGAGCCTTCGCGTCAAGTAAACATAATTATACAACAAGCGCACATCAAAAGTTCACTGAAGCTAAAATGTATGCGCTCGATTGGAGCTCGATCGGGCGGGCGAGGGCCAGGCCGGGGGGGGAACACAGTCCGCATCCAACGCTTCCCTGCTTGCAGAGGCGTCAGCCACGCACGGCGGCGCGGCGCTCACTCGTGCGGGCCAGCGTGCGCGCGCGGCTGGCGGCGCTGCGCGGCGCCCCGCCCCCGCGCGCCTCCGCCGCGCCGCTGCCGGGCGGTGGCGCACGTGGCCGCGGCGAGCTGTCGGCGCGGCGCGCGGGCGCCGGCATCGCGCCGCTCAGCCTGTTCGGCTCGTCGCGCGACCTGGACTACTTCGAGGAGGAGGAGGAGGAACGGGGCTCCGAGACCGCCACCGCCGCGGTAGCCGCGAGGCCCACTTCCGCCATCCTCGATGCGTACAGACAGGTTAACTGGCTTAAATTAAATTACAACTAACTGTGATATTGGATGCTCTTTAAGGGGTGAAATGGCAGTTATTCTGAATTTCAGACTTTTCCCTGTACTTCTGTCACAAAAGCTATGCATACAAAATTTAATGGGATTACAGGAATCTGTCAATTTTATCAAAGTAAAATTTTTGTATTATTATTTATTTATTTTTAAATTTATTAAATTTTTAAAACACATACGCTAAAAAAACTTATTATATATATACTAATAGATATTTACTAGTATATATATCACAAAAACTGTACAAAGGCTAAACTAAAAATAAAAATGGGGTTGAAATGTACTAACAAAGGCCTTTTATTCCCACTTGACCCGATTATCTCTCTTTAATTTTTTAACGTCTTCTGAACTTTTGATTTTTGGCTCATTTAGTCTCACCAGAATTGTGTCATCACCGATATACTAATTTCACGAAGATCGGGCAAACACGATGCCAATTTAATTTAATAATTAAATTAATTAATTAATCGCGCCTGAGTTAATTTAAGAATCTCGTAGAGTTCAAAGACTTAATGATCACAAATTATTTGACAATCAAAGTGTTTGAGCTGTAAGTATTTTGGTGAGTGGTAAAGTAGCGATAATAACTTCCAGGCGAGAAGGAAGATGGTATCGATTCCGTCCCCGACGCACGCTGGCTCGGCGCCCGACATCCTCTCCGACATCCTCGAGAGCCAGGCGCGCCTGCACTCGCGCCGCTCCGTGGCCTCCGTCACTATCACCGGCAGCCTCGACATCAAGCTGCACACCCAGGACACACTCACCAATGAACCTAAACCTGACAAGAAACAGGATATTCTGACGGATAAGAAGAAAGTTGATCTGACTAAGGGAGGTGAATCTACAAAGCAGGCTCCGGCGTACCCTGGACAGGGGCGCGGCTGGGGCGGGGGGTACCGCTACCCGCGGGACCAGAGCAACCAGAATCAAGGCAACCAAGGTAATGCTCGCTGAACCTACCCAAAACGCTTATTTTTTAGACAAATTTTCAACTTTATTTCACTTAAAACCCAAACAATGCAGTGTATAATTTATATAATCTGTGATCGCTGCATTTTTTGAGAAAACATTCGTGTTATATTGTTACCTGACTACGGCATATACGAGTAAACATACAAACTGTATTTACCTCTGCGCCATCGCAGCGCCTAAACTACTCATCCGATTTTGATGAATGAGCTGTCAATAGGTTCGTTATTAAGGTCCAGGTGACATGGGCTACCATCGACATAGGTATTACGTAGTCTGGTTTCAGTTTTTAAACTTATATAGCTTGTTGGGGTAGAGTTGGAAATTATTCTGAATTCTTGACTTTACCCTGTATTTTTGTCACAAGACCTACAATAATACTACGACGTGAATTTCATTAAAGTATTATTTTTATATTGATTAATATCTATTAACATTATTATTTTGAGTTAGCCCTTGGTTAAATCAAAATAAAAATTGAGTTGAAATGTGTTTACAAAGCCATAACATTCCACTTGATCAGATTGTCTCCTTTTACTTTTTTAACCCCTTTTGAACCCTCTTGAAATGTATAAAACAAAAGGCGTCGTAAAATTATAACAAAAACTATGCTGTAAATGTAAGGTCAAATAAATGTTTGTAAATGCGCATTATATATGTTAAATACGTATTATATTTAAAGGCTACGGCCGAGCCGGTTACGACAACGGCTACGGCGGGCCTCAGCAGCGCGGGCCCGGCGGCGGGGGCGGCGGCGGCGGCGGGGGCGGGGGGCACTTCGACCGGAGGGACGACAACAATGGACAGTACAACGACTATCACAACAGGAGACCGCACCAGTATTCCAATGACGACGAGCCCTGGCACGACAGAAACAGGTCACTCATCTAAATATACAACTATTGGTCATTTCAAAGTATATGCTTGCATCATACATGTTTTTTGTATAAATAAGCTGATGCTCGTAAACGCGTACATTTTGGCCATTCATTACGGTTGAACGCAAAGTTTGGCAGCACCATCCAACTGTCTGATTTACTTTGCAATTTCTTTCGTTCCAAAGGAGACAGCAGCTCGAGCAGAACCGAGGACTTAACAACAACATGAGGGAGGAGCGACGGTTCAGCGGCGGCCCCGCGTGGCAGCCGCAGCGCCGGGAGCCGCCGTCCGCGCACCGGCAGTCCTTCGGTGGCTTTGAGAACCCCCTCGACATGCGGATGGGCAACGAACCGCACCCGCACTCCGCGCCTGGCGTTTCCCGCGCCGACTCGCATCCGGAGGCTGCGCACGACAAGCCCTACCAGCCTCTCCCGCAGCCCCCCGCCTTCCGGTTCAACGACGCGACGGACCGAGACAGATCCGAAGACGAGAGGAGCGACGAGGGCTTAGTCATCGATACGGAGAAGTACGATCCCACGGAGCCGACCCACGATGACGACAGCGGAGACGACGGCGCCGCACCCGAGCCGCCGGCGCTCGCGAGCCCCTCCCCGCCCCCCTCACCGCCTCCGCCTCCGCCGCCGCCCCCGCCGCTGCCGCCTCCGCCGCTGCCGCCCGCCGCGCCGTCCGTGGAGACGATACTGGCAGGCATCGACGCGCGCCGCATAGACGTGTCGGCGGAGGTGTTGGACTCAGCGGTGCGCCAGGTGCTGGAGGAGCACCGAGCGCTGCTGGGGCCCGCGACGCGTTCCGACGGAGATTGCCCCAACTTCTCCATTTACTCCGCCACCAGCGTGCACATAGCCAGCGACTCCACGCGCGCCGTCGCCGACGCGCCGCCGGACAGGAGGAACAGCTTGGAGGACCTGGTGCAGGAGGACGGCGAGCTGACGCCTCCGGGCGTTGACGGCACCGCCCTCTGCCCTGCCCCCGCCTCCGCTCCCGCCCTCGCCCCGCCGGTCGCCGACACTGCGGACGATGAGTACAACGCGAAGGTTTCCAAGAGATGTCCGATCACAACGAGCACGCGGAACCCCATCAAGATTAAACTGAACACGCCCTCGCTCATCAAGCGACAGGTGTCCCTGTACGACGATGAAGACCTCGCTCAAGAAATCGAAGAAAACGTCGAGCCGTCGAGCGACGCGCAGCGCGAGTCTACTCCCGAGGCGAAGCCAGCGGTTGATGAGGCTGAACACGAGGAGAAGCTCCACAGCGATCCGGAACCCGAGAGACGGACGCCCACCGAGGAGCCGAGCGATCTGACAGAGGATAAGGAGGCGGACGACGCAACCACCACGCCGCACATCTCCGACGAGGACGCGACGCCCGCACGACTCGACCGTGACGCGGAACACAAGGATCTGGACGACGAGCGCACCGACGACGAGCTGAACGACAAGGACAAGAGCAGGTCGGACTCGGAGGACGACGCCTCGAGAAGCTCGGGCTCCCCCCGCTCCCCCGGCGCCGCCAAGATGACGGAGAGCATCAGCGAGACGGAGGACGAGCGCTCCTACACCCCCTGTCTCGACGAAAACAAATCTAAAGACGCCTCGCTTGAGGACAAGGGCATCGAGGGCCTCGACACGGAGATGATCTCCGAGGAGGAAGGGAACGACATGTTCTCCGAGGGCTCCCCGCCCGCACCCAACGCGCCGCCACCCGAGGAGGGCGAAATACTAGATAAAAGACCCAAGAGTGACGATGCCAAAAAGAAGAAAAAGAACAGCAAGAAAGAGAAGGAGGGGAAGAGCAAAGGTCGGAAGCGCAGCGACGTCGCCTTCAAGAAGATAGGCAAGGGCAAGGAGCGCAACTACCGCTCGCGAGACAAGGAGCCGGACAAGCAGCGCTCGCCCGCCTCGTCGCGCGAGCGCCGTCGCCGCAAGGACAAGCGCAAGGACCTCGAGCGCTACGACGTGCGCACGCTCGTCTCCGAGCGCCGTCGCCGCACCAAGGACGCCTTCGGACGCGACGTGTCGCCCTCCGGCTCGCGCTCGCCCTCGCCCGCGCCGCCCGCGCTCTCGCCCTCCCCCATCCCCCGGCGAGCGAGGTTCTCCTTGTCTCCGCGCCGAGCCAGACTCTCTCCATCCCCGCGCCGTTCGAGACTGTCTCCGTCTCCCCGTCGCGCGAGACCATCCCCGTCTCCGAGACGCGCAAGATTTTCTCCTTCTCCGCGCCGCTCGAAACTGTCTCCGTCTCCCCGTCGCGCGAGACCATCCCCGTCTCCGAGACGCGCGAGGTTTTCTCCGTCTCCGCGACGCTCGAGACTATCTCCTTCTCCGCGGCGCGCGAGATTCTCCCCCTCGCCGCTCCGCAGACGCGCGTCCCCCTCGCCCCGGCGGCGGCCGTCGGTGTCGCCGCGCCGCGGTCGCGTGTCGCTGTCCCCGCGGCGGCCTGCCTCGGCCGCGTCGCCCAGTCCGAAGCGGCGTCGCAAGCGCTCCAGTTCGCGAGCAAAGGTGACGCGACGCCGCAGGTCCGCGTCGCGCGTCCGCAAGCGGCGCCGCTCCGCCTCTCCCGCAAGTCCGAAGCCCACTAAAGCTAAGAAGAAGAAGCGGGCGCGTTCTAAAGCCGGCTCTAAGACGCCAGCGCGGCGTCGCAGTCCGCGTCGCAAGCGGGTGCGACGGCGCTCGGCATCTCCTCTGGCCCCGCCCCCCGCGGCCGAGTGGACCCTGCCCCCCGAGCGGGCCCTCTCCCCGCGCACGCCGCCCCCCGCCGAGCCCATCCCTCTGGAGGAACGTCGTCGGAGGCGGGAAGTAGAGCGCGCGCATCGTCGGCTCAGGGAGGCCGCCGGACCTTCTAAAGAGGTAAGCGAAGCCGTCGAACATCTCTACCAACTAAGAACTGAGATCTCGCTAGTCTCCCAAAAAACAAAACAAAATATTCATAATCTTGAACTAATAAAATAGTGTCACGAAATTGATAACCAACTAACTTGACCTGCAGTTACTTTCAAAATACAAGTAACGAGAGTTCAGTTCATGTAAATTGGTTATTCTTTTTAGGGGTAGAAATTGCAGTTATTTTAGATTTCAGATTTATCCCTATATTTGTGTCACTAAAGCTACACGAATACCAAATTTCAGCACTATGGGGGTCACTGGTGTACCCTGTGAATTTCTCAAAAACTATAAAGATTAAATTAAAAATAAAAATGGGGTCGAAATGTACTCATGGAGATCTTTCATTAGTCCCTCTTGACCTTCTTCTTCTCGTTTTATTTTGATTTTTTTACCCCTCTTGAATCCAATCTTCCTCAATATCTCAACAACCCCCAAACATTTTTAGCTCGTTTAGTCACACTAGGAGTGTGCTATCACTACCTACCTATATATCAAATTTCACGATAATGGGATCAACGCTTCTAAAGTTATCCTCAGATATATAAACATATTAGGTTGGGGAAAAAGTTTCTTCGCATTTTTTAAGAAAATTCAAAACATTTTTTAATATAGTTTATTTACATTTAACTAAAGTATGTAGGTACCATTTTGTTCGATAACTTTTTGCCATCTTGTAGGTAGGGACATGATCCCATTGTTATAGAAATTTTGGGGCTTCTGATCAAAATACCGCGACAAGTGGTTTTGGCAGTCCTCTCGTGATGTTAACCTGACACTGCCTAAAGAATTCTGAAGAGACCGAAACAGGTGGAAATCTGAAGGTGCAAGGTCAGGACTATACGGCGGATGCATTAACACCTCCCAGCCAAACTCTCTTAGTTTTTGCTGAGTGGCTAAAGATGTATGATGAAAAACCACACCCCTTCTGTTGATTAATTCCGGCCGCTTTCTCTCAACTTCTTGCTTTAATCTCATCAGTTGTTCGCAGTAGAGTTCAAAATCGATGGTCCTGCCTGGTGGTAACATCCTATAATGAATAATGCCTTTCCAATCCCACCACACACACAGCATCACCTTGTTGCGAGTTAACCCGGGTTTCGCCACAGTCTGTGAAGCCTGACCGGCCTTTGACCACGACCTTTTTCGCACGTTCTTGTCGTACGTGATCCACTTTTCATCACCAGTTATCAGCTTCTTCAAAAATGGTTCGGTTTCATTACGTCGTAATAAAGAATCACAAATGAGTACACGGTTCATTAGGTTTCTTTCAGGAGCTCGTGGGGTACCCAAATATCGAGCTTTTTGTGTACCCAGTTTTTTTCAAATGCGTCAAACTGTTATGTGGTCAATTCCCAGTTCTTCAGCTACGTCGTAACTACTGATATGCCGATCTTGCTCCACTTTTTCAAAAATGGCATCAATTTTATCCGTAATAGGGCGACCAGAGCGACGTGCATCTTTGACATCAAAATTTCCACATTGAAAAAGCTTAAACCAAAGTGCTACTCTCACAGACACTGCACTAGGTCCATAAACATCACAAATTTTTTTCGCGGCTTGCGTTGCATTTTTACCTTTTTTGTAGTAAAATTTTAAAATGTATTGAATTTCTTCATTAGATTCACTCATCTTTACAGTACGAAAAACAAATAAAAATCACACATTTTCCTAATAGGAATTTGGAATTATCTTCTTTAAAATTTAAACTTTGAATGATACCAAAACCAGCCCGATACAAATAGTATGTATAGCCAAAGAGATTTTATTACAAGTTCATACATACTATAATGCGAAAAGACTTCTTCCCCAACCTATTACATACATACAACGATTTGCCCGAGTTGATTTAGAGATCTCGCTTCGCTTGATCAATTAATAGGTCTTTACCTATGAAATTGCCGTTCTTCAGTACTGGTCATTTCAAATAGAAAAAAAATTGGAATGGCTTTGTATTCTAAATTCAAATTAATTTTGTTTTAAAATCATGACATTCTTTTTACAAACTGAGTCTTTTGTTTATTGATTAGCGTTGTATTTTCATTACATTTGAACATTTTTCGTCATAATGGATACTTTAAAAATTCGTGTAATTATGGAATATGAGTTCGGTCGTGGCACCAACGCGACAAAAACGGCACGTAACATAAAAAACGTTTACGGAGAGAACTGTACAAACGAACGCACAACCCGTTATTGGTTTCCCTGGTTCCGTTCAGGAAATTTTGACTTGAAAAATGAAGCTTGTGGTCGTCCAGAGACTGGTCAACAATGATGAATTAAAGGAATTTGTGGAAGCTGACGAAACTCAATCTACAGCTGAGCTAGCAGCAGCTTTTGATGTTAGCATCAAAACAATTTTGATCCATTTGCGACAAATAGGCAAGGTAAAAAAACTTGATAGATAGATGCCCCACGAACTTAACGATCGCCAGCGCAACGTACGCGTCGAGACCTGCCTCGCGCTGCTCAATAGGCAAAGAAATGAAGGAATTTTGAACCGAATTGTTACGTGCGATGAAAAATGGATTCTGTTCGACAATCGAAAGTTGGTTAGATCCTGGTTCAGCACCAAAGCAATGCCCTAAAAAGGTGATGGTTACTGTTTGGTGGTCTAGTGCGGGTGTGATTCACCACAGCTTTTTACAAAACGGCATGAGCATTACTGCAGATGTGTACTGTGAAGAACTGGAGACAATGATGGAGAAGCTTGCACATCGGCAACCAGCTTTGGTCAATCGGTCGTCCCCACTGCTCCTTCACGATAACAACGCGCGACCCCATACTGCACAACAGACAGTCTCCAAGCTGCAAGAGCTGGGGTTGGAAGCTCTCCCTCATCCACCATACTCACCAGAACTTGCACCTACCGACTATTACTTTTTCCAAAATTTAGACAACTTTTTAGTGGGTAAAAATTTCAATCCCCGAGAGGCAGTACAAAAAGCCTTTGAAGAGTTTGTTGCCTCCCGTCCAGCTGATTTTTACAAGAAGGGCATCAATAAACTGCCAATGCGTTGGCAAAGATGCGTCGATTGCATGGGTGATTACTTTGAATAACAGAAATAAAAAAGTTTAAAAAAATATGTACTGTCACTTATTCCATACACAACGACAATTTCATAGGTAAAGACCTAATATAATCGTCGAACGGAAGTCTCTTTGATGTTACAAAATATTGAATATTGCGATTCGTATCCTAACGTAACGGGTGACCGTTGAGATTGGTGCGGGAACAACACTAACCGTATCAACGTGTCGGGCAGGTGTTCACCTCGGGCGACAACATCCTGGTGAGCGTCAGCTTCAAGGAGCAGGAGCGCGCAGAGGGCATCGGGCGGCGCTCGCGGCGCAAGGAACGGCGGCGGCGGCGGCGGCGCGCGGCCGAGGCGGAGGCCAGCGGCGTCGCGCCCAAGCCCGTCGCCATCATCGACCTCGAGCGCTCGCCCTTCCGAGAGCTTACACCCTCGCCCAAGAACGTGATAGTGCTGAGCGACGACGAGGTGCCACCCGTGGCCCCGGCCCCCGAGGCGGTGCCCGCGCAGGGGCCCAAGACGCCGCCCGAGCCCAGCGACCTGCCCGTGGCGCCCCCCGCGCCCGCGTCGGCCTCCGCGGTGGCACCCGCACCTGAAGGTACCTATATCTACGTCTATTTCAATCGACGTTTCGAGGGTTGATTCGTGTCTCCGCGCCTGCGCCTGGCTGAAGTGGTCCTTCGACCGCCTGTTTGTGCTGAACGATGTCGACTAGCCTGTCGTATAGCGCGCCTGATGCTGTACAATATATATTGTGTTTATATTGTAGTTTTATTAAAGCTGTATGTACCGGCAGCGTCTCCGAGCCGCGGCCCGCTGACGCCGCCGGAGCCGCCGGACTCGCCGGACGCGTATGATCCGTACGAGCCGACGCGCTCGGCGTCCGCGTCGCCGTCCGCCCCTGCGCCGGCCGCCGCGCCCGCGCTCGCCGACGACGACCGCCCCTCCATGACGCTCGAGGCCGCGCAGAAGACCAACCTCTCCGCCGACGAAGTGTTGGACAGGAGACCGCTCTCGCCTATTGCGAAGGTAACGATTGCTTGTAACATTATAATCTGTACAGGCAATACGATCGTCACCGCGTAGAGCTAATACAATCGTTCCGATGTCAGGTCATGGCGCTCCTGCAGTCGACCCGCGACGTGTCCCCTGAGGAGCCGACCCAGCGCGAGGCGGGCGCATCCCCCGGCGGCACGACGGAGGCCAACGCGGCTCCCGCAGGCCTGGGGGCCGGGGGCGGGGGCCCGACGCCGGGCGCGGGGGCCACGGCCGCCGTGCCGCCCGCGCCGCGCATCATGTTCCCCGACCAGCTGCGTCCGCCGCCCAAGCTGTTCCTGGCTAAACCATCGCCCATTAAGTCGGATCCTATCAAGCCTATGCCGGTGAGTTACGACGGGAGACGAATGCCCTTTCACAATAATTAACACACGTACTGGGCTGCTTTAATCTTAATCGAGATTGCCTTTTCACATAATCACTTATTGAAACGGGTATGTACCGTTTTTTATTTGTTATTTTGACGTCACTTTTTATTGTCTACCCTCATGTACACAGAAATTAGAAATGTACGAAACCTATTGATAGATAGAAACCTATAAATGTGGTGAACTTCATCGCAATGTCGTATGTCTCGGTAGAAGGAATGCCTTCAGTGAGTGTATTACGTTGTGTTGTGCAGCAGGCGACGAAAATATCCCGGCTGCCGCTGCCGGCCGTGGTGGCGGGCGTGCGGCGCCGCTCGGCGTCGTCGGACGGCGCGGGAGGCGCAGGCGGTGCCTCGCCGTACTCGCCGGGCTCCAGTGACTTCGGCGACCTGTTCGAGCCGCCGCCGCCGCCTCGCAAGGACTCGTTCGACGCGCTCCTCGACAAGCCCGCGCGCCGCCGCCGGGGGCGCAACGGCAGGCCCAACAGGCGAGGGAACAAGAGTGAGTTCCCACTTATAGCCGTCTGAGAAGCAGGAGGGTGCGGGTTCGATTCCCGCCATTCAACAATTGATTGCAAGGGTTTCTCCAAAGGCCGAATTCAAGGTTGAAACTAAACGCGATCAGTTCAAGCTAAACACAGTTTACGCGTTTAACTTAGTTCAAAGCTACAGTTTAGCATTTCACCAACATCAACTGAACGCAGTTAGAACTAAACGCGGTTCAAATTCTGAACGTCCAATTTTCGACGTTAACGCGTTTAGAGAGTTCTCAAACAAAAGGCAAGAAGTGTCTTGACTTGCCATTGACTTTGTTTTGCAAAATGTTTGTTACCTTTATTTTTTTTATTTATTAAGAAAAATGAAATAAAAACAATGAAAGTACTACGACTTAAATTTAACGCCGGAAACAAAACAAAACGATACAGATTATCATCTGGTGCGGGGGGTATCAAAGGAAATCGGATCATGATTCCTACCAACAAAGCATATGTTTCTTACTTAAAAAAATATATAAATATTGCTGAACATTTCACACAGCGCTATTTAGCCCCAAACTAAGCAGAGTACTGTGGGAACCAGATAACTGATAGAACTTCTTACTCAATCATACTAATTCATACTCAATTCTTATAGGAACTTAGATAATAATAATAATAAAAACATTTATTTCAGACCAAACAGGGATCCATAATTTTTGTTAGTAAATACAGAGAAATCTTACTTAAAAAATATTGTTAGTAGGTACACTAAAAGACAAGATAAAAAATAAATGCAGAAATATTGGAACATGAGCGCATCTGCTGCATGCATGGCCAGGCGTGGGATCGGCTTAAGCAAAGCCTTCCAGCGCCTCATTATAGATGAGCTCATGTTCCCGGCAACAACGGTCAGAAAGCTGCGGCACGCATGCGGCTCACCAGGGATGCGGTTCTTTTTCGTATGATCGCGTAGAAATCATCCAATACAATAACTCATCGGTTATTATTGTATTGGATTCGTAAGGCTTTCTGCGTATATTTGGCCCATAGACTGCATGTGTAAACAGAGGTACAATACGCTCTAAACAGAGTCATTTTAACTGGCGCATATTGCATCTTACCGCCAACGCCCTACGTTCCCTCTCGATGTCAGCGTCATCTGACATATCATCAGTTACCCAGTGGCCCTATACTTAAATTGTTTTACCCAATTTAAAAAAAAAAGCTTTACTGACGGTACTTCAAAAGCATCAGCTCACTCTTTTTGACATTGTATCTGAGTCCATAGGATGCTGCGTAAGTCTCACAAGACCCCAGCAATTGTGTAAGGGCATTATCATCTATGTAACTTTTATGGTCACAATAAATATATTTCTATTTTCTATTTCTATTAATCCACGGACTCAGCAGAACCAAATCGTCCTAATCGTACCTAATGTTATTGACGTTAGTTCCCCTAAGCTCGATGATCAATTTTATTAATATACAGATTGAAAAGCTTCGGTGAGGTAATCCCCCCTGCCTCACCCCACAAACTAATCTGTATTCGTCCGAATGCGAGCCCGCCCATGTCACAGTATTTTTCTGGTTTCGTACCAGTATCTAAACAGATTGACCACGTATTCTGTTACGGAAGTATCCATCAGAAGCTTACCCCATAAGATATTATAGGAAACGAGGTGAAATGCATTTGACAAAACCAAAAAGCAGGCGTAGACAGGTGTCTTCTTGCTTGTTTAGTATTGGACAGGGTTCTTGAGGGACAAGATCGCACTTTAAGTAGGCAGTCCAGGCTGAAACCCAAACTGCGCCTCGTGCAGCTCCAAATGTTTACTCAAGTGCCTGTCAAGTAAGCTGTCCAACACCTTTGCAACCGTCTAAATAATGATTAGTTTATTATTATTATTAGAGTAATTCTGTAATGAGTGTGTGGCTTCAGGTAAAACGACGGTGGACGTGAAGTTGGACGACGACAACCTGAAGATCCTCGAGGAGCTGCCGAGCTCCGCCGTCGAGATGCAGGTCAAGAGCAAAGTGAGTAATGTAAGCATCCCTAACGCACTTACTACACTAGTTGTACTCACTCTACATTAAGTTTGCCATACACGGGGACGCCGATTCCATCACTCCGCGTCTCGTGGAGTCTGGCAGCGCGCAGGTTTAAAAACGAGCACACACACAAAGACTCCACTGCCGCGACTCTAAATGGGCGTGTCTTGTATTATACCCTGAGTTTTTTGGTAGATAGTGCAAAATGTGCAGACCTATAAAAAAAACCTACTTCGACGGCTGCGCACTGCCAACTGAGTGCGAATTGGATTTGGTTTAGTCGCCGCACTCCGTAGCGTCGAGTCTTGGATTTCTGATTGATCGGATATCCAAAAATTCCTAGGACTCCACGCAATCCGCTTGAGATTTCGCACGCACGGACGGTTTTTCGAGACTTTTGGAGTGATGGCGTGGAATTTTGTGTAGTCGCGGACCCGTGTATGGCTAGCTTTAATATACTCGCTCGCCACAAAACTGCACCTGTGATACGCCTTATCCTTTATATAATCATTTAATTTACTTCGACTTACTCTTTGACAACGTATTCACAGCCGCTAAATTTTGTGACGGGTCTTTTAGCTTAGTTATTTTTGAGTTTGTCTCACTGATTTGATTTTGGTTACCATGTGGGAGATTATTCCAAATTGTGTTGCTAATTTTTTTTGGTTGTTGTGATCAGTTTGGGTTGAGATGTGGCATTTAGAACAAATATAAGGTGTTGCAATTTAAACTACAAATAATGTCGGAGTACATTTTTGGGACCGAATGTTTTTTTTTATTCAAAAACTTTGTTTGATTTTTTGTGCCAACATGTAGATACTTACCACCCTGCCGTACGCACCGCACTTGCTCTGTTGACTGGTTGGGTTATAAAACAAGAACATTTATAGATACATTTTTTTTTATTATTTACGTAGAAACCGTCCCTTCAATATAATTAGTTTAAATTGCAACACCTTAATGACAAGGTGTACTGTGGTCTGTGTTCGTGTGTGTGTAGCTCTAGAGAGTGTAGGATTAGAATACTTTTTCATTATTAGCTAGCTACTGGAATGTTTTGATTTTCAAATTATTTATAACTAGTAGTTAATGCAACCTACTGATCTTTTTTTTTGCACCTTTGTCGGTCCGGAATAGGTACTGATGTTTTCTATAAGTAGCATTCAATGTCGGATTCATGATGCGCGCCACTTTCCACCAGGCACAACGGCGATCGGAAAACAAACACCGCAATATATGTTACAAACCATTTTTTTTTCTAGCACAGACAGCCACGGTAATAATTATGTTTTCCTATACTTTCGCCGCTGGTACTGGGAGCTCCTCACTCGTGCTTTTTTGTGTATTATCTTTATCGTTAACTTATCAATGTGAGGCCCTCATTGAAGCTTATTATCTAGGGTTATACTTAAGAATACGGTGGAGTCCACAAGAGCTAACTCCTCGTCTTTGATTTTTATATCTGCTTTAACTTGTGTAACATTAGGTGGTATAAATCTAATACACTTTGTTTTATTTTCATTTAGAAGTAGATTGTTTACATTGAACAATTTTAGAGATTGCATTGTTTACACCGTCAAAATCGGTTTGTCGTTGCTTTAATTTAAATAAAAGTGACGTGTCATCTGCAAACAATACAACCTCATGATCGTCCCTAACAAGATGGGGAAGATCATTAATTTATACTAAAAACAAAAATGGTCCCAGAGTTTATCCCTGTGGTACACCCACTTTAACCAGAGACCACGGAGAACGCTTCCCATTCACGTCAACTCTTTGCACTCTGCCACTTAAATAAGAAGTGAGAAAGTCTAGAGCCACGCTGCTAATGCCATAATGGTGTAGTTTCCTGACCAATGTGTCATGGTCTACGCCAGGAATTCCCAAACTATTTTGGACAAGTGACCCCTTTTCCAAATCGAACTGTTACCTCAGACCCCCATGGCCAAATTACCTACTTTTAAGATCAACTCCCTTATTCATAATGGTCCGCTAACTTAAAACAGCTGCTACAGAGTGTTATTTTTAATTCTGAATTAGATCAATAGTAGAAGACAGAGTGAGAATTAGCAATGCTTCAAGTTAGCAGACTATTATGAATAAAGGGGCATATCTGTAGTTTTTTCCTATTGATACAAAATACCTAGGTACTAAGGTACCAATTCGAAAACTTTGCATTTGGTTAAGTGAGTAAAGTTGACTTCATTTTCTCATCAAAATTTAACAAAATAAAAAGACATACAATTCAGTAAATATCAAGTTTAATTTATAATGATTACTACAAATTAAGTACATACTTAAAGAATCTTTAGTAGGTAGTAAATTATATTTAAAAAAGTATTCATTCGCAAAGAGAAAATAAAACATTCAGTGTGATGGATGAACCTGGTGACTATCTACCAATCTAGCTACATCCGGTGCAATATTGATGAGTTGCAGCCATCTCCACGTTCGTTGATTTTCAAACGGTTTCTTTGTTTCGTCAAAATGTCTGTTACCACACTGAAGCTTTTTTCAACTAGGTATGATGATGGAAAAGCGATAAGGTATTTTTCAGCAATGTTCCACAATGTAGGATACTGTGTTTCAATGTTGCGTTGCAACCAAAACTTCTGATAGCCTTGGTTGAACTTCTGCTTAAGCTCTTCGTCTGTGCTGATGGTAATCAACTCTTCTTGCAGTATCACACTGGCTTCTTCTATGGCTGTGGTATTGTACGGATTTATTATCCATTGAGGAATTTGTAAATTCAAAAGATCCTCAAACCTCTCCGTAAAATCCTTGTGTAATGCGTCCAAGTGAGCGACATATGATAAAATGTCATCATCTTGAAGCTTTTCTGGTAATTTTGACAAATGCGGAAACTGCGAATATTCTTTTCTGCCTAAATTTTGTTTATAAAGGATTAGTTTACCCACGAAGGCCGATATTATCGATTTTGTTTTAATCAAGTTAAGATCGTCACCCTGCAGCTGCAAATTAACTTTGTTGAACATTCCAAAGATATCAGTTAAGTAATAAATGTAATTTTTACAATTGTTCAGATTTTCTTTCAAATTCGGATCTTTTTTCGTGTAAAAACTCCAACACGGATTCCAAAATGGCTGAAAATCTTTCTAAGCAAGAGCCTCTTGATAGCCAGCGAACTTCAGTGTGCAAAAGTAATCGAGTAAAGACTTCGTCGTTTTCCTCACACAGCTGAGCAAATAACCGAGAGTTCAAAGAATTGCTTCGAATCTTGTTGATAGCATTTATTACATATTGTAAAGACTTATGCAATCTAGGAATCAGCTTTTTTGCTACTAAATGCTGCCTGTGAATCACGCAGTGAATGACCAGTACATCAGGCAGTTGTCGCTTTAAGTGAGCTATAAAACCACGATGACGACCAACCATAGACGGTGCACCATCAGTCGCAACAGAAACAATGTTCTTCCATGGAATAGCTTTCTCAGTAAAAAAATGTTCCACGGCCTGAAAAATCGATTCTCCTCTGGTATCAGTCTCTAAATATGTAGCAAAAAGCAGTTCTTGGTACATATTTTCATCTTTATATAGAACATATCCTAACAACAAAGCTTCATTGTCGGATAATGTAGACTCGTCCAACTGGAGAGAGAATCTGTTGGTCTGTAAGAACTTGCATAAAATGTTTTCCACATCGCGTCCCATCTCGTCAATGCGTCTCTGAACGGTGTTATTGCTCAAAGGTATTCTCTTTAAAATATCATGTGCGGGTTTGTGCAATACATTGTTAAGGACCTCCGCAATGGCTGGTAAGATAAGCTGCTCAATTGTTTGGAGTTTTCCCGACTTCGCTATTAGTAAAGATATATTATAGGACGCTCGTAAACCATCATCGCCTTTAATAGATGATGACGCAAACATCGATTTTATGGATGGCCTTTTGTCTAGTTTTTCTTTAAGTGCTTGAAAAAATGACAAGGGCTTACTTTTTTTGTCAGCATGTACTCTTGATAAGTGGTCATCCATTTTTGAAGGCTTCATGGCATCGTTACTGAATACTTTTTCACATATGAGACACATCGGCAAGTGTTGATTTGATGGAGATGCAATAAATCCAAACTTCAAGTAGTCCAAACTGTATTGTCTGCATTTTTTTTTCGTGTCCGCCATCGTAAACTTCTCAGTAATCCTGCAAATAAAAAATAAGAAACTACCTAAATAAAAAACAACGATAAACTGTTAAATTTACTGGTAAATTTTTACAATTGAAACAACTGAGGCGACTGCAAACTGTTGCAAACAATCTACAAATAGCTCAACTGATCACTATCACATAGTGGGGCAATGCAAACAGCGTCTCCAAGACGCTGGCTGCATTGTCCCACTATGGCAATGCTGATGCGTTGCGCCGGATAAAAACTGTTTGGTACTTAACCTGTTAATTTTTCATAAACTGCAAATATTGTATGGTTACGCTATTAACTCGCGTAGGGAGCTCAGCATTTTGTAAATTCTTTTTCAGTCACTTTACTTCACTTAATTTACCTATGTAATAACTTTGTAATCTCTTGCAATAAATGAGTACTTATATGAGTTATTATCGTTCAAGCTCCAACAAATTCCAAAACGCAAATGAACTTTCAACCTAAATGCAAGCTCGTTAAATAGTAAAATATCAGGAACATGTTTGGACTTGCAACTTGATCATGAATTCGTTCGTGTTAAATCGCGTAAGCGTCAAATAGAGAGCAAGTCAAAACGCGCCTGTAAGACGTAGGGTACGCTCGAACTCATTATCTTGCACAAACTTGTCCACACTGACTTGCCGAGTTTTTCATCTTGTACGAACATGAGACTTTACATTACTACAACAATGCTATTTCCTACAAAAATATTAATTATTCTTAGTATGCGTAACACAACATAAACAATACAGTACCAGGTAGGTACTGTATCCTTGTGGTAATTTAATAGGGGTCGATTTTTAGTCCTCGTCGACCCCCAAAATCAGTTTTCGTTTATGTCGACCCTTAGGAAACCGATATTGACCCCAAGGGGTCGATATCGACAACTTTGGGAATCCCTGGTCTACGCAATCAAACGCCTTAGACAAATCACAAAAAACACCTAAAGCGTCATGAGACTTCTCCCAGGCATCAAATACGTGCGATATTAACTCAATAGGCGCGTCCACACAGAGCGAGCAACCTCGCGAGGCATTTGCCGCGGGAAGCAGCCCGGTTAGTGTGGACGTGCCTCGGCTGAGGCAAGCGCGCGCGCTGCCGCGGGCGAGCGACCGAGCGCCCGAGCCATCGAGTGTCGGCTTTTGATTTTGCTCAAAGGCGCCTCAGTCGTTTGCCGCGCGCACTCTGGACGCTCGCGTATTTTATTTCGTGCCTCGCTTGAGCATAATACGAATTATGAATAAAGATCAGTGTTTGAAATTAATATCTCTCAAATCAAATTTTTCTTAACTCCATCAGTTATCAATTCTTGACAGTTCGTTTCCGTTATGTAATAATCTGTTCTGGTATATTGTCTGGATCCAATATCGTCTTCGTTTAAGTTTTTGTTGTCTTCTCTTTTTTATAATCCTATTTATAAGGATAAAAGCAACAGCTGCCACCGCTACACGCACGTGTGGTGCCATGATGTCTTATTTGCCAACTGAACGAACGAACAAAATGGCTCGGGCTTGCCGCGCGCGGCAGCCTCGTGATGATTCCGAGGCTGCCGCGCTCGTTCGTGGGTTAGTTTCCTCGCGCGGCAAATGCCTCGCGAGGCTGCTCGCTCTGTGTGGACGCGCCTAATGCCAGCGTCAGTGGTTGAGCTACCCCTGGTAAATCTGAACTGTTTATGATGGAGTAAATTATATGAACTGAAATGTCTAAGCAGTTTATTTAAAATTAGTTTTTCAAATAACTAAATGTCGGAACTACAGAGATGTCTAAAATTACCAGGATCAGAACCAGTGCCTGATTTGAAAACTGGAGTTTATTTACTAATTTAGAACGTATGCTGTATGCTGTGAATTTCTATAAAGTTGAGATTTTATTCGGCTAATAACCCAAAAACCTAACATAAAAACGAGGTTAAAATATACTGACACAGGCCTTTCATTAGACAACGGTTTTTTATCGAGTACATTTCGGGGAGTGTCCGGCGGAACTTTTCAACCTAATCCCACCATCATCTATCAATCCTTTCTATCATCGGACAACTAGAGGCTCTGCGGTGCGCCACCGCTATATGGTTGAAATACCTCCCGTTTGCACAAAACGGTTCTCTTCCACCTTTATTATGCGCACCGCCAAGGAATGGAACGCCTTGCCTGAATCTTTGTTTCCAGATAACTAGAACCTGGGTGTCTTCAAGTCGCGAGTGAACAGGTTTCTTCTGGCAAGCGTGATTCATCGTATACTGCATCATCGAGCGCCATCAGGCGAGATCGTGCTCAAACGCAATCCTATATAGATTAGTTATTTTGTTCGCCCTGTATACTCTGTATATTTGTTGTTGCAGTTCTTGAAGAAGCTAAACCGGCAGGAGCGCGTGGTGGAGGAGGTGAAGCTTGTGCTGAAGCCGCACTACAACAAGAAGCACGTCAGCAAGGAGGAGTACAAGCACATCCTGCGCCGCGCCGTGCCCAAGGTACGCTATGTCCCAGGGTCATCCCACACCCAGTGTGGTGCGACCATCAACAAGGGTTTTACCTCAAGTTAAAACTACTATTATGTATTAATTTATAACTACTATTTTACTCATTTATGGCGCAGTCCAAGTTGATCTTGATTTGTTAATTTGCAATATTTTATAATGAGGCCTTTTCATTTTCGATTTAAAAGGAAACAACTAGTTCCAACTAGCGTACTAGATGGCGCTGTCTGGAGATGCGCTGCCAAAAAATATGACAAAATCTGAAAGACACATTAACAAAATTTTCTAAAACAATCTCACTTCGTCAAATAAACACAAATGTTTGTTTTTTAATTCAAGTTGCTTTGAAAATAATGTTGACACGGCAATTGACAGTGAAAATTCACTTTCCCTTTCATAATCAGAGCATGACAGAGCAACGCCATCTGTTAGCAGTTATAAAAACATGGCAGTTAAAACCCCTCATTATAATTAATGCATTTACTTGAATCAACTTGGGATCACACACAGGCACACAATATTACAGTATTATGTTAGTAGATTATACTTAAAGTACTTATTCCAGGTTTTGTTTTGGCAAAAAGTTAATTTTCTCAAAAAAAAACTATCCTATAACCATTCTCATGATAAATAGTATTTTCTTGATAAGTTTCATCAAGATCGATGCAGCCGTTTAGTCGTAAAAACGTAACAGACGGACAGAGACAGTTGTCTGTGTGTCACTGTCTAACTGAGTTTCTGTGGCATTTATAAAATGAGTCTGGTGCCGTAGTGCGCTTACTGTTAAGTTTTTTTTGTAATTCATTCTCTAATATTCTTAACTAGTAAGAGAGAGAGAGAGATTCTCAAGTAAGAGAGTCCACTTCTGGGTTGAGGCATCCTCGTGTCCGTTCAGATAGCAACCTCACCATTCAATAGAAAATAATAATTAATTTCAATGTCCATACGATATACGCAACGTTAAAGTAATCATTACAAGGACAAATTAAGCCTGTCAAATTAAAAATATATATAATAACAATATGTATCAATTAAAATTAAAAATTTAATTGAACCCGAGAAAACCCTAGTAGTAACAACCCTAGTATTGTGTAGTTGTTATATTTTAATATAGTAAATTTGTATACTACGTGTTTGTTATCTACAACATAAATGGAAACACGGGTAATAATAGCTAGTATTATTGTTTATTAAGTTTTTTCAAATTCATTACCATATTCAAAAACCTTAATATGAAGTCCTAAAATATCAGTAAAACAGCCTGCATAAAATAGATAAACCAATCATATTAATTCATCATGTAAGGTACCTGTTAAACTGACTAAGCGGCATCGTCGCAAAGGCGCCGCCGCGCCGATTTACGTTAAAATTGTTTATTGGAAATGTATTGATTACTGGATAAATAAACAAGCTACCGGTAAAGCCCACCTCTAAAATCAATTAATACGATTCCGGATGTGTGTTTTAAATCAAATGTCGTAGATAGCAAAATCTTTAAAAAAGTACTTGTTGAGTTTTCAAAAGTTTTCACACATAGGTGGTTGTTCTGGGCCTGGTTTCTAGCAATATAGTTCTAATTATTTAATTTTCAAAGCTCTTTTTATTATGCCTGTAAACTGTATTATATCCGTTAACTGTATTGTATTTTTTGATTGTTTAATTTTCAAAACTATTTTAATTATGTCTTGATGCAAAATAAACGTTTTTCTATTATATTCTATTCAAAACACGTTGCATAAATAATTTATTGTAGTAAAAATAATTCATCATGTATTTTTTCAGATCTGCCATAACAAAACCGGGGAGATCAACCCCACGAAAATACAAGCATTAGTGGAGGCGTACGTGAAAAAATTCAGAAAAAAACGCAAACTCGGACAATAGCGAATGTAGCGTAGCGTAGAGTAGAGAATATAGGTAAGGTATACAGTGTAGTATAGCGAGTGCAGTGACGCGCGCCGCCGCATCAATCAAATGTTCTAACAGATTTATGTAATTATAATTTATGATAAATGTATTTTACTTAAATGAACACTTTATTATTTAAATAAAATAGTATTTAATTTTGAAATAGTGGTATTATTGTATTACTCGTCTACCTCAGCCGTTATGGAAATGGTATAACATCAATTACCAAAAATTTTATAGCCTTAGAATGTTAATTCAGTAATTTGAGATAAATCCTAATTTTGTAAGACCCTCATTTAATTCGACGTCAATTGCGAGTGCGACTCGCTACCGAGGATTTTATACATAGTCACTAGCGTACCTACCTATATTTATGTAACTCTGAAAACAGGCTGATTTTAAAAAAGCTGTCGTTTTATATTTTTCCTGTAATCTTTTCATATATCACTTCTATTAGTTATTTACATCGTAATCCGCTGTGAGAAGGACAAAGTCGCACGCGCACCATATTCTTTCTAGGTACTAATGACGCCAATCTGGGCGAATACTCCACTGTTACTTACAAGGCCGCGCGGACGGCGCGCACCTCCGCTACATAGATTTTTTTTAAAATAAATTATTGAGTTGCGTTGGACCACGATCTCGCTTGATGGTAAGTGATGATGCAGTCTACGGTGGTACACGCTTGCCTAGATTAGATATTTCCGTCGCGTTTTCCCCCTAGTCCCTAGTCGTATGTAAAAAAAGAGATCCGATGTCGTTGTGTAGGCTATAAGTGTACGCGCTCTCCTTAAGCCCCCCTATATGCACACGCCGTATTTTAAACGCGATTCTTAACTTATTACCTGGGGAATCTAAGCGCGCTTTCATAAAACGCACGTCGTCTGTGGGTTTACTTCGTGTGCATAGATCCTTAAACTAACGTATAGTTTGTTCGGTCGAGGTCGGGCGACGAAGCCGGCATATTTCGGACGATAACATTCATGGACAGTGCATTCGAACCCTTAGGGTTCCGCTTTACCCATTTTGGTCTGGAACCCTAAAAAGAACTCATAGTTCTTTAAGGAACAAATCTAGAACTAGATAATGTTCATAGCAAAGTATGTTTAAGCATAAAAGGATGTTAAAAAAAAAAACATGTATTTTCTAGAATTTATTGCCATAAAAAAATCAAATATGTCATGGATTTTTTGTCATTATTTTTGCGTAATCGCTTGAACTATTCAAGGTGTTAATCGCTGAATATAGCTAGTTCAATAATAGTTAATTAAAAATAGCATCTAATAAACACACTTATTCCCACGAGCCCACCAAATCGGCCCACCAGTGTGCACTGGATCTAAGTTTTGTAATAGCTTTGGTATAAGAGCATCAGTACAAACAAACACATTGCATTAGAGTAACTACAAAGATAAAGTATATTGCGAGTCAATAAGGCACTAAAACTAACCATTACAACCTTCTCGCGCCAATCATTAACACTAGGCTATTATATTTATTAAAAATAGAATGAACATTTGATTGCACCAACAACAAATACCTGCTATTGTATAATAGCGTAGCTTCGCTCGACGATTCAAGTCTGCGTTCAGGTGGCTGAGGACGGTGACGGTGTCGGTGCAAGGGAGAGGTGCGGGTCTACTTCGCGGGTGCAAAGCCGATGCGCTTGTTGGCGACGTCGAACTCGGTGTAGTACCGGCCGATGAACACGTCGCCGAGGATCCACAGCGGCCCCAGCGGCGCCGGCACGTCCAGCCCCATGAACCCGGACAGGCACACCGTCTTACCGAACTGAGAGATCTGGCAGGGGACACACATTGCAATTACAAATAATGCCACTCAAACATTAACCCTCTAATATTAAAAAATACTTTCAAAAAATGTATGCGCGAGTATCGATACGGACAATTAGTTTGAATGTATGTACTCTGTGCACAGTCGGCATCAGTCGGGCAGCGCGCAGCGGCGCCGCGCCGCCGGCGTGCTCCGTCAGTGTGTACGTCAGACCACAGTAATCACATCACATCATCCACAGCGAGAGATATATAGATTATAATCTAAACCTTTTTTGTTACCTCTGAGGTTGGCAGGTAGAAAATGCTATTAGCAAATTACATGTACAAATGTAGAAATAATAATTTGTATTTTTTGTGCAGTAAAGTATTAAATAAATAAAGCGAGCGCCACACATGCAGGTACCTACATTAGCACTTTGCCAACATTGTCGGTTTGCTAACTAGACAAAGTTCGAACTCTCTTTTAATACCGAATGAAAGTGTCAATTTTATTGATTTGCTGATGATAATAAGACGTAACTAATTCAACAGGCGTATGTTTACTCTACTGTTCTATTATCTAATTAATGTGCACTGATTGTTTGTTTATGAATCGAACCACCTTAGGAAGAAGCTTCGTAAGATAGAATGATGCCTATGAAAACATGTATGTATGTATGATGCATTACAAACTATGTTCCGATAAAATGGTGTGTATGACGTAGTTAACGCCTCGTGTTACACAAGTACGCAGTTAATGAAAATATTTATGATCACAAACAAACAAAGTAGTGTAATAAATTTTGAAAAAACTATTTACTAATGAAGTGCAATATTTACGATGATATTTACATCAATTTCAAAAGGAAGACATTACATTAAAATGTTTTATGAGGTATTCAAATATTGATACGCTTGTAATAATAATAAATCTTTATTTCAGGCAACCATAAAAATGTACATGCTAAAACTGTGATGGCAGTACACGTGCAGTGGGCATGGGTAGGTACTTGGTAGTCGGTATGGTACGACCGATGAGGGCGGCGGAAGGAAAAGGCGGACTTTTATATAGTATAAGTAGAGGACCCAATGAGCAAGTGACTTAACCTAGTGTCGAGAGTTCTAGGGCTGTACAGAGTATACAGGGTTCAGATGGTTAACTAACATCAGGCTATTACTTTGAATTGTTTTCGTACCTTTAGCGCGGCATAAAGAATTAGAAATAATTTGCGATGCAGTTCGGAAAAGTGTTCAGTACTTATTGTACCTCCAACTGTGGTTTAATCCAAGGCAAGAATAAAAGGGGGTTTTCACTACAAAAGGTCAAGGAGATTTGTAATTTGTACAGTTGGGTGTCCTAATTAATATTCCGTCGGGTTCGGTTTGCGTCGAGCGTTATAAGAAAGGCGAACTATTGAACAAACTTTGTGTAGTTTTAGCACTATGGTCCATGCGGAATAAGATGGCAATAGAGGTCATTCACCTCACCGACCAGTGACTAGAAAATAAACTATTACAGCTTAACATTTTTTTGTGAGCTTGCAAACATAAAATTACATGCAGTGATTTTCCCCGATTTTGTATATTTTTAAGCTGTACAGTTTGCCCAGTTGACTTCTTGTAGGCCTTGTACTAGGAGATTCTAGCGATAGCAGTTTTGCGACACGTTTGTACGGTGAGCGACAGAAATAGCGATACATCTTTACCATTTCGGGATATCGTGGTGAAGGAAGGTGAATGACCTCTATTGCCAAGCTACCGCGCATGAACCATAGTAGTTGTGCTGCGAATGGAAATGTGCGACAGGGACTAGGTTACCTAGGAGAGAAGATATTCTCGAAAAACTGGATTTTGGTACCATTTTTCCAATATGGCGTCGCAAACGGCGGTCGCTCAAGGTCGCAAACTCGGAATATTAATTAGAACACCTAACAGCACAAATCTACCAAATTAGAAGTTACGTTGACCTTTTGTAAGTCATACATAACCTGCTCATAGGCAGGAGTGTCAGCAGTTATGTTGGTACTGACCCTGAGCACGTAGTCCGTGGGATGCAGCGTGAAGGTGGTGCCGCCGATAGTGAAGGCGACGGGCGGTAGCCGCGGCAGCATGGAGCAGTCGAACACGTACTGCCCGCCCACCAGCGCAGTGGCGCCCAGCGCTTGGTTCAGCGCCTGCACCTCGCTGGTGGGCCCGCCGATCAGCGAGGTGCCCGTGTCCGCGATCGCTTGGCAGCCCTAAAAGCGGACTTCTTTTAGTTACAAGCTAAAAATTACGTACGAAACGGTTACGTTTTAAATAAGCAACTTTTGGTTTACAACATAGTTCTTAACTGGAAATTTTCGCAAAAGTAATTTTATTAAAGTTTATTTCTAGTGATAATCAAAACTTAAACAATCATCGCTTATGGTGCGATATGGCAACGCCGCGCGTCGCGCACGCTCCTCCTCGACATTGGGTTACTCCTATATCATAATAGATTGGCAACGTCGCATGACACAGAGTAGCTTAGGAATCTAGAGACATTATTATTATCCTAAGTTTTGTATGAGAGATACGAAAAAGGTAACATTGAAATAGAAATGTTGCAAAGTTATTTACTATTTTGGTATCAATTCGTACCACATTGCGCATTTTAGTAATTATATTCATTTTCACTTTTAAAAATAATAAAAAATTCGTTGGATAAAAATCAATAACCTACATTCTTCAATTTACTTTGTGTACGACAAAATCTGAATGATCATTTATATATTGCTTAGGTTTAATTTCTCCAATCTTTTCTTAGATTCATTTTAAATTTAAGATGCGTTCTCATGGTGAGATCGCGTGAGTAGTTCGTGGCGGTACGGTACCTGAGCGCAGAACGTCTTGCCAGCGACGACGACCTTGTCCATCTGAAACTGCCAGTAGGTCGGCTTGTCGACCGGCACGTACGTGAACTGGCCCGAGTAGTGCGCCGGGTCCGACCCGCCGAGGATAATCTCACCGCCCATAGCCGCGGACGGATCTCTGCAATACACATCATATCACACATCTACAATACAACACAAGCATTTATTCATAACACCATCATTAGATACGTGTCATAAATGCATACTACTTTAGTGCAGCTTTAGTGACACAAACATAGGGAAAAGTCTGAAATCCAGAATAACTGCAATTTCTACCCCAAAAAAGAGTTATCAAAATACATGAACTCCTGTTACCTGTAATTTGAATGAAACTGTAGGTCAAGTTATTTGGTTATGCATTTCGGGGCACTATTTTGATAGTCAAAGATTACAAATAATATATATTTATTTTATTTTATGGGAGACTCGCGAGATCTCAGTTCGGGGCGAACCACTAGTTATATTAAAAATAAAAATAAATAAAATAAAAGGGCATTTATTTACACACACACCTCTTATGCTAACAGAAGTTGGTAGGTACAATAAGTACTAAATAAAGCTAGGAAATTTAATAGTAGGCCTAATTATAAGTAACATTAGTACATTATCGTAGGTAGCACTAAGGTAGAGGGTGGTGGTAAATAGGTCGAGGGCTCAGCTACGCTGGTTTTCAGCCTCGCCTTGGCAGAAACATCTGCTGCTGCCGCCGCCATAGATAAGGTTCTCGGGAACTGTCAGCTTTATACACCGAATTAACAAGTAGTAATTGAAGAAAGAACTTGACAATTACCGAAAACCCATCACATAAATACTTAAATCAGATAAATTCCACACACACACAATACATAGGCAAATTTAACGCTAATTAGCATTTTATTTCAGCTAACCTTAGTGCAGTGTAGATATTAGGTGCAATAAAGTATTTTCTCTGCTACAGCTAAATAATATCGGTATTAATATCAGGCTACGATGTATGTATGTATGTTACCTGTTGAGGTAGAAAGAGAAGACGGGCGCCAGTCCTTGCGCCACCATGTTGTCGAACACCGGCGTCACGCCGTCCACTGCGATGCTGAAACAAATAATAATAAATATCGGTGGGAATTTCACACAGCGCTATCTAGCCCCAAACTAAGCAGAGCTTGTACTATGGGAACCAGATAGCTGATAGAATACATATATACTTTTTTTTTTGTAAATACGTACTTATAATATATAGAAAAACACCCAGACACGGAACAAATATCTGTAGATCATGCAAGCATTTGTTCCGCAGCGGAAATCAAACCCGCTACGAGGCATGCCTTTTAAGTTCTGTCGTTTCCATATTTTCCGGCAATTTTGAATTTGGAACTGTTCTATATTCGAATGTGTTTACATTTTGAATCTCAAAACAGTTGAAAGTATTAGGATTAATGCTATTGTTTAGTCACAGTTTCGATTTGAATCTGTCAGGTCACGTACGAAAATGAATCTTTCTAAGGAAAATGTTCGTGCAATAATTTTCTACAACTTTAGAAGAGGCCTGACACGGCTTCAGTGTTTAGAAGAGCTAACATCTGTGTTCAGTGATGTAGCCCCATGTCTGCGGACTGTCGAACGCTGGTATTTAGAATTCCAGCGTGGACATACTAGTGTTAGTGACAGATTTCGCGAAGGACGCCCAAAATCCGCCTTCACTGAAGATAACATCATTGCTGTGAGACAACTAATTCTCGAAGATCGTCATGTGACGTATCGAGAGATAGAGGCTCTATTAGGCATCTCAGGGACAACCATTCAGAAGATCTTGCATGAAGCGCTTGGTGTGAGAAAGCTAGTTTGCCGTTGGATACCGCATCTGCTTTCCGACGATCACAACGCGGCCCGCGTCAGATGGTGTAAGAAAACTCTGCAAAGGTTCAACCGAGGGGAGTTAAATCACGTCTACGACATCATAAGTGGTGACGAATCTTGGATCTATGTCTACGATCCTGATACCAAACAACAATCTACAATCTGGGTCTTTCAAGACGAGCCAAAGCCGACTAAAGTTGTTCGTTCTCGAAGCACTTCAAAGAAGATGGTGGCCACGTTCGTTGGAAAAACCGGCCATGTTGCGACTATTGCACTTGAAGATCGTAGAACGGTTAACGCAGAGTGGTATACTACAGTTTGTTTACCACAAGTCATCGCCGAACTTCGAAAATCTAACTCAAAGCGACGCATCATCCTGCACCACGACAACGCAAGCTCACACAGCGCTCGTCAAACGATTGAGTATTTGAAGCAGGAAAAAGTAGAAATTCTTGACCATCCTCCATACAGTCCTGACCTAAGCCCTAACGATTTCTTTACATTTCCTAAAATTAAGAAAAGTCTTCGTAGTCAAAGGTTCCAGTCCGGTGAAGAAGCAGTCGACGCTTTCAAGACAGCCATTTTGAACACCCCACTTTAGAGTGGAATAAATGTTATAATAACTGGTTTGAGCGAATGGAAAAGTGTTTTAAGCTACGTTGTGAATACTTTGAAAAACAATAAAAAGTACTATAAGGTTCTAGATGTGTTTTTTTCTTCAAACGACAAAACTTAAAAGGCATGCCTCGTACCTCCTGCGTCTCAGCCGGCTATACGCCCACTGCGCCACGGAGGCGGTCACGTACAAATATACATTGCATAACAATTACGTGTGTTTATTATAATTAGATTAAAAATTAAAAGGTTGTTATAAATTAGAAGGCATCGTTTGATGTTTGTGGTATCGTTCCTAAGCGGATGATAGCAATTGGAAGCGGGATTTTGAAAGCAGCAGTCAGCACCTCACCGCGGAATTATTTATTTTGCCTTAACTTTCAAGTTTAGACTGCAGTCAGTATATTTCAAGTCTACGCTCACGGATGTGAAACGCCATAATAAATACACTATATGTAAGACAAGAGCGTGACCGGCTTAATTTATAAAAAATTGAGATCTAGCGTTTGAAGAAAAAAACCGGCCAAGTACGAGTCGGATTCGCGCACGAAGAGTTCCGAACCATTATCTATAATAAATTATAACCCATACAACTCAGAGGACTATCTTAATTGGCGTCAACTATGTATGTATGGAATTTTTCCTTTAGGTATTGGTGCTGGGGAACTACCATATAGGTTTTCGACCCAAAACCTATAGGGTTCTTCGGGTTGACCTAGAATTGTCAATTTCGGTTAAAACCAAGGTCTTAAAGCACAAGTAAAGCGAAAATTCCGAAAAAAAAAAAAGTTGAAAACTAAGGTAAATTTTGGTACAAGTTTTCGCGAAAATCTAAAGCCCATATTTTTTTATCTTGTTGACTCAGGACCTTGATTTTTATACACCTAATAGGGACTATAGACATCAGTATCTTCACGTAGTATAAAATGAAGTCGCTTCCGCTGTCTGTTACCTGAGATCTTTTAAACTACTCAACGGATTTTAATGTAGTTTTCAGCAATAGATAGAGTGATTGAGAGGAAGATTAATATAAATAACTAGCTTCCGCCAGCGGCTTCGTTGTTTGTCAACAAAAAGTAGCCTAAGTGTTAATTCAGGTTATAATCTACGTACATACCGATTTGAAAGTAACTCAATCTCTCTGTCTGTTTGTACCTTTTCACGATTTAACGGCTCGACCGATTTCGATGGAATTTGGTACCTATATACCTAGATAGATTATGTCCCGTTCCTAAAATCAGTGGTGACACACGGACAGACGGACAAGAGAGTGATCTTATAAGGGTTCCTTTTTTTACCTTTTGAGGTATGAAACCCTAACAAATAAACACATAGTTAATCATACGTACTAGGACGCTTTATTATAAATAAGGTGTCCAGTTTCCTCCGTTGTCCACAATGGCCTGGCATCTTCGAGAAATACTTTCGGCTAATTTTTCAACTTAGTCACGGGATAATGGTCCCAATATAGCCTTTATTGCGAGTAAGCTCAGCGGTGGTTAGTGTTTTTTCCCTTCTAAGTTTAAGTTTCATCAAAGCCCAAACGTTTTAATTGGGTTCGCATCAGGAGATTGTGAGGGCTAGTCCAAAACCTCGATGTTATTTTCTTGTTTCCAGGCGGTGCATAGACTACTTTGGTGTTTGGGGTCGTTGCCCTCTTGTAATATCCATGTCTCATTTGACCTTGGGAACAACCTTCGGGCAGATGGTAATAATGCTTTCTGGTATATTTTGTTCACCCTCACAGCATTCAGAGAACCGGTGAACAAGTTCAAATTGCCAAATTCTCTTTTTCAGTATCATCCCCAAACATGCACCTTTACCGGATGTTTAACAGTTCGTTCGACAAGTATGTTATCGGCAGTTGACCAAGCACGAGGTGAGATAATAGTTGCCCAAATCGATGCTACGTCAGAAAAGATTATCTTGTCCCAGTCACGGTCTTTGTTTTCTCGCGCCCAGGCCAACTTTTTTTCAACGTGTGCTTTTGAAAGGAGCGGTTTCTTTAATGTGCAATGTGTATTTTAACTACAAGATTTTATAAATATTTCCATTCTAAATATAAGGTAAAAGACCTATCTGACTATCAGTTAAAACCTAAACTTAAAGATTGGTTAAGTACATTAACATACATTGAAACAGAAAATTTAGTAACAATCTTACAATAGATTTATCTATACTTCATATTTTTTTTAGTTTTATCCTTACACACAACACAATTGATATTATATAAAATAATAGTTTAAAAATAAATAAATAGATAAACACTTAATTATACACCAGGAGTAGTAATACATCTACCTAAATTATATTGACTATTTATGTATCATTGTAACTACTGTATCTATTGTGTAATACCAGCGCTACAGTAGCTATACGTTACAGTGGCACACCGCTGAGTGACGACCTATTTTGTAGTCTTGTATTAGGTATAAGTATAATTGTTGTATTCGTAGAGTGTAAAAATGGACACAAAATAAATATTTTTCTTTCTTTTTCTATTGACTGTTTATCTATCATTGTAACTATTGTACCACTTATGTATTTTATTTTGTCATTTAACGTGGGAAGAAACTGACTCCTGACATACAGCTCACGCTAGTTCAGGAGCCAGGGCTTCAACCAGAAATGTAAAAATTGATATAAAACAAATAAACTATTTTGATTTGATTTGACTTAATCTCCGCTAAACGTGTTTTAATAGTAGCTAAAGATATATTTACTCCCTTTTTCTTCAATTCTTCTTGTGCAGATCGCAAAGATAGGCGTGGATTTTTCAAAAACAGTTGGCTAATCCGTTTATCCACGGCGGACGACGTCTTTCTCATTTTACCACGTTCTGGTAGGTCTTCAACATTTTTTGCAACTAAATATCGGTTCACCCACTTAGTCACGAACGCCTTTGACTTATTCATGTACTTAGCAGCCTGAACGCGCGATATTTTGGGTCCTTTGGGATGCGTACACGAAAACACTGCCTCATAGCGGGAACCATACGCGGTACTCATCTCGAGAAACGTGCGCTCTATGCGAAGCGAATGCGAAAACTGTTTATGTTTGATGATGCATCGTGACCAAAATGTTGGGCTACTAGCTCGTATTTTTTGTTTAGAAAAACACTAAAGATTTTTTTTTATCCCGGTCACATTCTTATTAAACACACTGTATGTAGAGATTTTTGAGATAGTTGTGTAGGTATGTGTATTACCTGCTGAAGGCCATGCCGAGGATGCCATCGAACTTGGCGGCTACGAAGGCGAGGCCGGGCTCCGACAGCGCCTCTGCGAACGTCTGGCTCGGCACTGTGATCCCGCCCACCTGCATCGCAATCACAACACATCTCGGTACATTATGTATGACTTACAGAATGAAGGGTTGTCATGCAACTACTAACGCTTTACTTCAATAATTGTATTCGGTTGCAATTTTTGATGGAATAAAGAGTTTCGTCATTGATGCTTTGATTGAACAGAATGTTGTTGATGTTTGATATTAAATATATAAAATGGTTTTAGTCAATTGACTTTCAGATCTGGAGAATAAACGTAAGCGTTAGCTACTGTCCCTGTCACGATCATACAAAGTAAAGTTAGCGTTAGATACTGTCCCTGTCACGATCATACAAAGTAAAGTTAACGTTAGATACTGTCCCTGTCACGATCATACAAAATAACGTTAGCGTTAGCTAGGTACTGTCCCTGTCACATCATAGTATAATATAAATTAACGACTATTTATCCAGACTGAAACTTTTTTTGCAATAGCTCCACTAGTTGAAATATTGTTGTTTTATTTATTTTTAGGTTTTTTTCGTATTTTGCTTAGACATCATAATCACCTTCCTGCTTTACATACTACTACTACATACTCACTTTCCCATATTACGTGAGATCTACATTAATGTCCTTTTCTGCTATTACACCTATCAGTACCAACCATGTTTCACACAATCCATCCATCTCTTCTTTGACCTTCTTCTACTTCCACCTATATCCCTCCACATTAATATCCAACACGAGGAGTTTTAGTCACATGATCGTCTTCCCTCCGCATAAAACGTGTTTTATGTGTATCAAATAAACTTTATTTGTTCGAAAGTTAATGTAAGTAGTGTAGTGGTATGGTTGTGTTGTGTTGACTCACGGTGACTTCATCGGTGGAGAGGAACCCGGAGAGGCTGCCGGAGCCGTACTGGATCGCGAACTGCGTGCCGTTGGCGCGGTACGTCGACGACTTGCTGCTGTCATACTTGTTGTGCAGAACTGTACAGACAAAACAACCTCAACGCGTTTGTACCCTCTTCCTACCCCGTTTAGCAGCTAGTGGGACTAGTTGAGTTTGAACATTCAAATACATAGGTACCTTACATATCAACTTATGACGCTGACGCACAACTAAGAATTATCGCTGTTTCAGCATTTCTAAGTGCCCCTACATATAATAATTAAATACTGCTTCGCTGGCCACAAGTGCAGCTAAACATGCAGAGTAATCACCGAGCGATCTATCATGTCACGTAGGTATCAAATACTGCCAACACTCGTCGTCATTGTGTTGGCTCGCCTTCATAAACTGCACACCTCATTGCATGTTTCATGCATATCATGAATTCATGATTTTTTTTTCTTATACTTACCTCATAAGCTGGATACAACAAAATCAGATGTAAGAAAATGTACAAGGGGCGGTCTTATTGCTAAAACAATCTTTTACAGAGAACCTTTGGATGGAGAGGTAAGTATCTATAATTAAATCGAACATTGGCCGAGGTGTAATATAGTGTGAATAGATATAAGAAATATTACTAGTGATTCGCCCGAACTGAGATCCCGCGAGCCTCCCATAAAAACAAAAAAATATTATTTATAGTCTTTGACTATCAAAATAGTGCCACGAAATGCACAACCTACTTACTTGAGCTACAGTTTCATTCAAATTACAGGTAAGGGGAGTTCATGTTAATTGGCTACTCTTTTTGGGGTATAAATTGCAGTTATTCTAGATTTCAGACTTTTCCTTATATTTGTGTCACTAAAGCTACAAGCATACCAAATTTCAGCACTATGGGGTCACTATTGTACCCTGTGAATTTTGTTAAAGTTCAGTTTTTATTATGGCTAATAACTCAAATTCAAAATATTTATTTGGTTCAAAACCATATAGGAATAAATAGTGAACGTTGACAGCTGCAAAAAGTTATAAAAAACTGTTTAGCAGTGTCACCGCCCGTCTTAAAAATATGTGATATTTATGATAGTTGGTGTAGCTAGTCTGAGTTTTATATATTTTATTAAATGACCTTGTACATAACAAATAATCGAATCTGATATTGATTGTTATAAACAAACACAAAATATTCGTAATATTTTGATTAATAACTTAATGATAAAAAATATTTGTGAAAGGCAACTATACCTACCTAAACTTTTGTTCATATACCTATCCTAACATAACTAAAGTTAAGTAGGTACCTATCACAAATGGTGGATAATATTTGGTTACAATGCGAATTTCCTTATTTTTGTTATGTACCTAGAGCCTAACCTACCTACCTATGTTGGCGAGTGAAAACCGATATCAACTATTCTATGGGTTGATTGCCCTTTACAATCTATACAATACTCGTGCAGGAAACAATCCACTGAAGCTAGAAGCTATACCATACGTACAGAAGCTAAGTTTAGTACAACGAGCGATAACACACAGACGTGCGCGTACGAGAGGATCTCGGATCAAGTCGGTCGAACCTTCGACCGAGATTATTCGTTGTAATAAAAACTTTAATCTCTTTTGTGGCTATAGGTAGGTACGTCAAGATGGTATTTAAGTTATCTATGTGTTACTCTTACGATTGAGATAAAGATAAAGGCGTCACATAATACCAGCGCTACAGTAGCTATATGTTACAGTGGCACACCGCTGCGTGACAACCTATTTTGTAGTCTTGTATTTGGTATAAGTTTAACTGTTGTATTCATAGAATGTAAAAATGGACACAAAATAAATATTTTTCTATTTCTATCTATTAGTCGATTGATTTTACTCATATCTCCGCTCAGCTGCAGCAACAGTACCTTAAGCTACAGTACCGCAATTGCTTTACAAAATGGCCATAGAGATGAACTTAGAAAATAACAATAGTCATTTGTATAAAACTCTTCAAACTTCAAAAACTTCTTCTTTTCAAGGTGTTGAACCTTGATGAAAAAACTTACGTCAAAATGAATGCAATGTAATCTGCTTACAAAGTTACAGTGCTGATGAAACATATATTTTCGGTTTGCACCAGCCGGCGGCCGCGCGGTCCTTGGCCTTTAGCTTTATAACTTACGGCAAGCGATGTTGGTGTAGTGGCACTTCTTGGAGGGCACCCACAGGTTGGAGGAGCCGGTGTCGAACACCACCTTGAACGACTGCGGCGGCCGCCCAATAGAGATTGGACCGTAGTATTGCGCCTGGATAAACATTCAATATTAACTCAACAGTACTGTATGTAGGTATATAGATAAGGGCAGAAGTTAAACGTCGAACGACCGACTTGATCCCAGATGGTCGTAGGTACGCGCGCGTCTATAGGTATGTGCGTGCGCCCCTGTTTGTTATCGATCCTTGTAGGTACTACTTGTGATACCTTGTGATACATTTATGTAGTCCTGTGGGCAAAGTAGCAGGATAATTTATTTCCAGATTATGGTAGGATCTTGGGCGCTACTTTTCTACAGAATTATAGCTAAAAGCTATCTCTTCCATCACTTTTATCGATTTGTAGTACTTTGATTTGCCTGGTCAAATGATTAATGAAAACTTGCTAAACATACTTGTCTATAATTATTATGCCTAACCCTGAGACTTTAAGGTGCCACTTATTGAAGTACCTATAATATCCACAACATGCAATAATATTGTTTTCTTATCAACTCTTACAGTATTAATCTACTAATATAATCGACATGGCTATTACAGGAACATAATTAACTAATTTTACTGAACAGAGTACAATATTACTGTACCCAATAATAATATACCAGGTTACATGATAAGAGCCATGTTATTTACTTTCAATAAATAGAATGTAGCTAGATAACACGCCCCGGAGAGAAGGTTATCGTTTGATGTCTGTCCTTGTGAACACTATGCTAAATATCAGACATATTTTTTTTTTAGCTTAAACTCATTTAACACTTTCCATATTCTTCCATAGAGAGAAACATTTCTATGGCATCATACTACTAGGGAGATACCTGTGTAAATGTCTAGTTGTTATATTATCAACTGATGCAAGAACCACACTTAGGAATTGAATGTTTTGCTTTTTTATGTATCATTACATACATCGAGGTAGTTGGACAGAGGCTCTGGGGCAGGTCCTTGGACAGCGTACTTCACTCGCAGGGCTTGCAGTTCCGTGTCCACTTCATGGAAGTGCTGGCGCACGCTTTTCATACGGTACAGAGGCACCCTACACATGAGAAAATATTTTTATCCATTAGCCATTAAAAATTCTAGTTATTTAAACTGAAACAGCAAGATTTTTTTATGTGTTAGGTATTATTAAAAAAGTATTTCTTAATATAACAATAATACAAGCCTACTTCTCATTAACATCATCATCTACTACGCCCTCCCCTCCCCCCAATGCTGGGCCTGTAGATAATAATAAAATTAATCAGGAATATTTTTTACTAGAAGCTATTTTAGGTATGTGTAACTTACCTCTGAAAGCCAGCCGCGCAGGTAACGGCTAATGCCAGAAAAAACACGAGTAATCTTCCCATCTTTACTGCAAGTCACGCACCGACTCTGAGAATGATTAAAAAACCTGTAAGTCCCTGTTCATTAATAAAATAATGTCAGTAACGTCCAAAGGGTAAAGTAATACTTCTTTGTTGGCTTTGATTTGTTTCAAAGCACAGACTGACTAGTATAGTAAGCACAGAACACTATGCTAGTAAGAGGGAGGATACTAGTATGTTTGTTTGGTCTGCTGACTGCTCTGCTGGCCGCAAATGGCAATAACGTAATTAACGCGCACTCTTTTGACGTCGACAAGTCGACAATACACACTCCCTACCAAACAAACAAACACACACCGCAAAGCAAAAACAAATTCATTCAAATCAGTCATCAGTGTTGCCAGATGTTTTTGCTGAGCGAGTGAGGAAAAAATCGTACTCTTAATGGAGAAGAGAATAAAAAATCGTAAATATTTTTTTAGTTTTATATAACATAAAGAATTTAAATATGTAATATAAATAATAATGCTGGACATTATACACAGTGCCATCTAGCCCCAAACTAAGCAAAGTTTGTACTAGGGGAAGCATGTAATAGAATACTTATATACCTACGTTTTTTTTGTAAATACATAGGTACCTACATATAATAGTTAATAGAGAATAGAATAATTATTTATTGTACACCAGGAAAACTTAAAAAAACTAATTTATGCTAAATATAGTACAATGGGCGGCCTTATCGCTGAAAGCGATGTCTTCCAGGCAACCATTGGATGGAAAGTAATGAGTGAAGCAGTAATGGACAGCGGTGCACAGAGTATATTTACAAATGAAAAAAATAAAAAAAAATCTAATAAAAACTGTACTTAAAATCCTAATGCATAAATAAATACCCTAAAGAGACTATTATATACCCAACTAATAACCTAAATCATTATTTTTACAAATATTCTAAAACGGGGATAATTCAAATAAATACTATGTAAATAAATAGGTAACTCAAATGACAAGAAAGCTAGGCAATAAGGTAATGCTGCTTTAATCTCAGCTTAAAACAGTGCTGTGAAGGAGCCCGTTTATTTTCCACAAGTAAAGCATTTCACAGGCGCACTGCTTCGACAGTGAATGATTTCCCGTAGAAGGAACTACAGTGTACGGGTGTTTTGAGGGATAAGTTTATTATAAATTTGTGAATAATTTTATTTTTATGTATTTATATGTATAATAGGCATAGTTATCTTTAGAGATATTTATGTTTATAATATTTTTTCTTGTTACATAAGTATAATTTTAAATTGTTACCTACTTGTTACCAATTATAGTTGGTAACTGTACTCAAAAACTATTTCTTTTAGTTTTTATTTTTATGTGAGAGTACCTTTATCTGTAGGCAGTTTTAATAAGTTAGGAAATCTTAGATCTTAAGTTGCAGGCGCGGGAGCTGGAGCTTCAAGTAATGAGTTGTTTCATTCTCGAAAACTAGTATACAGTCCACACTCATTGACAAGCAGAACGGCTCCAGGCAGACATAAACCGTCACATCGTCCTGCGAGCCGGATTGAACCAAAATTATGTTAACTAATTCAATTCAGTGTTGTGTACGCCTATAATAGGCATAAGTAATAATAAATAAATGTTTTGAGGTTTATCGTTTTATGTATTTAATGCCTTGTAATAATTTTTTGTATGTGCACATTGTTGCCTGAAATAACCGTTATATTATTATTATAGGTGTGAATCAGTCCTAGGCTCAATGTTAAAATTTCAGTGTGTGTAAAAATATGTAATATGCTGTTGGCGTTCGTATTTGTTAATTAATAAATAATACGAGTATGTAGAGAAACATCCAGACCCTGAACAAATATCTGTAGATCATGCAAAAATTTGTACTGCGGCGGGATTCAAATCCGCCACCTTTCATGTCTCAGCCGGCTATTCGTCCACTGCGCCACGTAGGTCGTCAAGAATTAGATTCACGGATCAGTATTCGGTTCATTAAATGAAATAAAAAAATGAAATATTAATACATTTTATGTAACTAAGACTCATACAGTAAACACAAAATAGCTTTAAAAACTAACGGGGTTGGTGGGCAGGTGTCGCTCACAACAGCGCCTTGTGAATGGTTAAAGTACGGACATTCAAAATATTAATAAAAATCATACAATCACATTCATTTAAATCGTACATCTGGCAGCACTGACGTCAACTTCATTCGATCTAATTTTTTCCTAATTAATTTTTTCCTATTTGTTTTACTTCAATCAATCAATCAACTTTAGCTTTTCGTTGGCCTATTTTGCGGCGCGGTGATTGTTATTTGTTATTATTTTTTCTGCTGTTGATTCGCAGGTAAAGCAGCCAATGATCGGTGAAGTCGGAGAAGTCGGGGGGTCCAGGAGCTCTCGGGGTAGTGAACGCCACGGTCCTTGGTGGTCTGGTGGCCGTGCGTGCAGCGGGCCAAATCCCTGTAGTCGGTTTGGTCTCTGCCCAAACTAAGCAGAGCTTGTACTATGGGAACCAGATAACTGATAGAATACTTATATACTTTTTTTTATGTAAATACATACTAATAATAACAACAGAAAAACAATCAAAAAAAATTTTTTTAGTTCATGCAAACATTTGTCCCGCGGCGGGAATCGAACCCGCTACCTCCTGCGTCACAGCCGGCTATACGCCCACTGCGCCATGTACGTCGTCAGTATGGGTTAGTCCACCTAGTTATACGATATAACAAAATGAACAAAAGAAATCCGAATAGTCATACTGAGCAGTATAACTAAACGGATCCGATTATTTTGGATTGGGCTCGTCCATTTAGTTATATTCGTAAATACACAACCGCCTAATGAAATTTATGGGTGTTATACGTTATTACAAAAAAAAAATTATAAAACAATAATTATAAAATATTAAAAATAAAGCTGCAAAAATACAAGAACTAATGAAAAAAAAGAAAATAACTGCCTTTGTGGAATACTTCGAGCCTTACTGGCTCAAGAACGATGCGTTCATAAACTCATGATGCGTATTCGGAGAGAGGCATCGCAGTACTAACCAACTGGAGGCATGGCATATGAACCTTAACCAAGCATGCAAAACCAGGAAAAATGTTAGAATTATGCAATTTTTAAAAGCAATGGTAGAGGATGGAGTAGATGCTATTATCAACATTGAGGAAAGTAAGGAGAATCGGAAAGAAAGCAGTAAGTATAGTCAACGACTTCATGATAATGGACGCACAAATGCAATTAATTAACGGTGATATCTCAATAGCCACTTTTCTGGAAACATTACGATAGTAATATACTTACCTATTAATCCTATTAGACTGTATGTAAATTCTTGATGTTATTATTTAAAAAAAAATTTTTGTAGTAACGTATAACACCCATAAATTTCATTAGGCGGTTGTGTATTTACGAATATAATTAAATGGACGAGCCCAATCCAAAATAATCGGATCCGTTTAGTTATACTGCTCAGTATGACTATTAGGATTTTTTTTGTTCATTTTGATATATCGTATAACTAATAGTATAACTAGGGTGGACTAACTAACCCGTCAGTATAGTCCTCCACATCGGTTTCGACGGCGACCCCAGTTAAATTAACCATAAACTAGGACATTATTTACATTATGCCAGCTCATTGTCAATTCTCGCGCTTCCTCTTTCCTTCTCCTGTACTAATGATACAGGGTGCTTCGCAATATGTTTTAGGTACCCAAAGGGGATTCTTGTCCTGTCCTCATTTTCCCGAAAAATTTATTTCTAAGATTTTTCGAAATTTGATGTTTTTTATTAGAAAACTTTTTTAGCTGTTTTGGGGAGAAAATTCAGTACTTACCTACCTACTTATATCAGCTATTTATGGTTATACATAACTAGCTCTCCTACAACTATAAATAAATAAATAATGCTGGAAATTTCACACAGCGCCTCTAGCCCCAAACTAAGCAAAGTTTGTACTATGGGAACCAGGTAACTGATAGATTTTTTTTTTGTAAATACATACTTTTATTATATAGAGAAACTATACTTCTGTCAACATTCATATGTTTAGTATTTACTACTCTGTACTGCAGTGGTTTGACCCAAGAGAATATTTTCCCCTTCCGTGCCTGTGGCATGCATACCACGCTACCACAGGGCACAGAGTAACTTTCTATAGATACGTGTGTATGAGGTTTGGGCCGCGAATCGCGATGTTCGCTTCATCATCATAGGAAAACAAAGTAAATCGCATCACATTAGTTTATTTCAAAGTAACCAACGTTAGGGCAGTTACAACCTTTTCAGTGCACTCTTACAGTCTAACAAGTCTCTGGCCGCGGCTATCAGCGTCGGGCGTTCAGTCGTTGTTTACATTGCAGCGCCACGTTTCACCCTCCACCGCAGGCGTGACGGACTCTAAGCAAGTACGTCCGGAAGGAACGAACAAAATACGGGAGTTAATTAGCGCATATCACAACTCCAACGACGCCAACGCCGCCGGAGCCGCGATGTGTGCGAGTTCCTTTCCTTCCCAGACCCACGCTTAACATCGAAAGAGAACATCGGGACTCAAGTGGCCTTTTGGAGTACTTAATATTAAATTAAGGTACTGATCTTCATTTTTACATGTCCTAGCAAACATGTTGTATTTTATTTATTTAGTAAACAAAACTGGAAACGATCGAAATTACGTACTAGATTCTGGTTGAAAATGTTTACCTTCCAAATTCCAAGGTATTTTGTGGTTGTTGTGTGTCTAAATAAATTAATTTAATTGATATCTACTTCATGAATGTTAACCCACCTAGATGCCGTGATGTAGCCTCATTTAAATTAACTAGTGGTTCGCCCCGAATTAACATCTCGCAAGTGTCCCTTAAAAACAAAAAAAAATATATTTGTATCTTCGATCATCAAAATAGTGCAACGAAATGATAAACCAACTTACTTGACCCACATTCAAATTACAGGTAACGGGAATTCATATATTATCGATTTCAGACTTTTCCCTATATTTGTGTCACTAAAGCTACACGCATACCAAATTACAGCACTGTGGGGTCACTGGTGTACCCTGTGAATTTCGTCAAAGTTCAGTTTTTATTATGGCTTATAACTTAAAGACTACAAGATTTAAACTAAAAATAAAAATGTCCCACCAAAATTGTACCAACACTACCTACCTGTATACCAAATTAAAAGTTATCTTCGAACAAACAAACATACATATATACATACAACGCCGATTTGCCCAAGTTAATTTAGAGATCTCGCTTGGCTCGATCAACTAACCTTATATAAACACACAAATACCTAGATACAAGTAAGAAGGATAATAATAAAATAAGTATCTAATAGTTATGAATACTATTTTCACTAAAAACGGGATATTTAACATGATTTATGAGTACTCACCAAACATGTTAAATATCCCGTTTTGAGTGAAAAAAGTATGTAATATATTTAATACTCAGGTAAATTCTTCTTATTTACGAACACATTTTTTTAAGACTATATAATATATGCTATATAAAGAAATATATATATAAATCATTATAATTAGGAGGACGGTTCATTTTTATATCCATAGGAATTTTTGGCCAAATATTTGGAAAATAAATTGATATAATGTACAGCACAGTTCCAACAAGCTTGCTAAGATAAAGTTAAACATGCTTTGCCTCACTTTTAAATAGACAAAATAATGATCTAAGTATATTAAGAATGATTTCTTCATGATGAACACAGCTATACTTATGAAACATGATTGTGTTGATTCAGCAGGTCAGTGACCCCGGCTGTACTGCACGTTAGTGTGGCGAGTGCACTGAACATTACAAGTACATCTTATGTTAAATTATAGATAAAGAGGCGCGTCTCCTGCTCACAGAGAGGTCGGCGCGCGCTGACCCAGCCTATGCACGAGTCTATGCCTGCAGATTAAACTGATATCATCAAGACAGGAGGACCTGCCGTCTAAATACTATTTATCAATCTTTCACGCTCACTGTACATAATTACTGATTTAAACGGGTATTTATCGCGTATGTACCTTTTTTTATTTATCACCCCGACGTTTCGAGTGTGTTGGTGTTGCCATCAAAGTCAAAGTCAAAAATCTTTTATTTTAGAATACATAACAATACAGAAAATAAATTACGTCTAAATTGTAACATTTTGAACGAATTGAAGCAATTTAATTTCAAACTTCTCTGTCATCTAAATAATCCGATATTTTATATAGGCTTTTTTATAAAATTTTTGTTTAATTACATTTTTAAATTTGTTAATTGTCAATTTTTGGTAGTCGCAGACAGACAATGGAGTGGTACTTGGAGTTTGCCCGATGTATGAGCGGTCACAGCTGCAGTCTTCTTATAAACACCAGGCATCTGCAGAGGTATAACGTCCTTTGGAGTCCATAAATATTTGGCCACCTTTGAGAGAGGATTGAAGACCAATTGAATTGAAAAACTCTCAACACATTTCCAATTTTATCCATCACCCTTTTCAAGAAAGGCTTTCTACTACCTCCATTGGTTTTTCTCTGTTCGTGCGTCTTGGCTGCCGTCTACTTACATATCCACTCATGGCCAGCTCACTCTCCAGATGTTCAGGGTCACAGAGATCATAAGCTCTGTTAACGAACGGCGGGACAACAGATAGTTCTGTACAAGAGTGCGCTGGACACCCATCTGATTTCACCATAACTGATACATCGAGATCGAGTGAACCGCATATTCAGGTAAGTGGAGTTTAAATAAATGATCTGCTGTCTAAACATCTCATAAACCACCAACACCTTTGCCCGATATAGGTAGGTACCTAATTATTGTACGATTATCATAATACTGGAAATTATACAAAATAACTTTACTTAGTTAATTAAAAATGTAGGCAGCAGGCCCTCCTGTTTGATATTTCCTTTACTTATTTAGTAAATATATGTAATTCTTATGTACATTTTTGAAATAGCGTTTCCATAGACTTATTTTCTATATTTACAAAAACATCACATGATAAAACAAATGTTTACATTAATGCCGTTAGGCTACGACATACAACAAAAATGTAGAGGTTTGTACGAGGTATGGAACGCATCGACAACACCCCAGGTATTTTTATTAATTATTGATTCAACAATAATTGAATAAAAACGTACAATTCAAACTAAACTTGAATAAAAAAATATACAGTTCTAATAAAATTATTAAGTAGGTACAATGTTGTTACATTAACCTTTTACCTGAAGAACAATTATAATAGAAGAGGTAGGTGTACTGCCAAAGCATAGTCCTTACAACGACCAGGAACATCATTATCAGAAAACACAGCTGAACTCCGGATTTGTTAATATTTCACAGAACACACTCACTTAAACGTTATCAGGTTTAACCTCATTCCTAATAGCACCGGCTTCCTAAACCTACGCTCAATCGTAGGAGTGCGATCATTCGACACGAAGCAGCGTCAGATTCTTCCTTCATAGCCTCGTCTCGGCGTCCGAGCGGCAACCCGCTTTGAGTCGGGAGTCAGGAGTCGCGCGGCGCCGGCGGCGTGGCACGCGTCTCCCACGCCGCGTGGCCGGCCGCCGCGCTCTGCTCCAGCTGGCGCACCGCGAACGTGTCCAGGGACATCGGCTCGCCCTGGATGATCTCCACTTCGCCCCGCGTCGCCTGGAACGGAAACAAAACGCGCTCGTTATATTGCCAAAGCGGCTCGCCTCCGACCACAACGCCTGCTGTGATCAAAACTACTTATCTCCATTGATTGAATATGGTCTGTTGAAATTGAGAGCATGGGGTAAGAACTACTTGATATAAATAAATAAATAAATATCGCTGGACATTTCACACACCGCTATCTAGCCCCAAACTAAGCAGAGCTTGTACTATGGGAACCAGATAACTGATAGAATACTTATATACTTTTTTTTGTAAATACATACTTAGAAAAACACCCAGACACGGAACAAATATCTGTAGATCATGCAAACATTTGTTTCGCGGCGGGCATTGAACCCGCTACCTCCTGCGTCTCAGCCGGCTATACGCCCACTGCGCCACGGAGGCAGTCAAGTGATATGTGGTTTGTACGTTCCTCCTGATTAAAATCTTACAACCTACTCATCATTTTTGAACGCGCTGCGTTATGAGTTAGATCTCTTAGATTTATTTTACATAGCCGGCGACATTAATATCCCAGGTATTCATTGGCAGGATTATGAACTCTCAGATTAATTCTCGAACCAAAATATAGATAATTATTTCGTACTTACAAAGTGCGCATGTTTGATTTTCTGCATTACACTAATAGTAAACAATTGAATTACATTAAAACTAGTATGGATCGAATCTTAGATCTATTTTATATCTAACATCGAATCATGTATCTGCGAGCCTCGACGCAATCTGTTGGTGAGTTTGGGTTGTTTACATCTACCTTTTTGTGTGTGTACCTCCTTTGATCGTTCACATAAACTTATGAATACCAATTCTGCACCTAGATATCGTTTTTTAGTAGGGAAATACATGGAAATCAATGATCAAATTAGGGACATAGCCTGGAGTGATATTCTTAGTGCAATCCCTTAAGAAGGGTTCCGTAAGTATCTTTTATGAAATTTTTTTTAATATTATATAAATGCATGTGCCTTTACGTTCGATAAAATCAAATCAGTATCGTCTGGTTCTCTCGACCGCTCATTCACGTGTTCAAGGATAAGGAAAAGGCTTGGATTCGTTGGAAAAAATATAAAACTAGATCTCATTATGAGGAATTTTCATTATACCGATGGATGGGAAAAGAGAAAAGGGAATACGATACCTTAATTTGCAGACCTAGTAACTCCACTTTTTCACGTTAATGACATTTTGATACCGGCAGAAACTAGATTTTTTGCTCTATTTTTTCAAATACTAATAACTCCATGGTTCTCAACGGTATTGGTGTAAAAACGCTATTTGAAAATCAAACAACTCCGCGTAAAACGAAACGCATCGATTTTGACAAAATAATCGAATATCTCCCGCGCAGTCGGCCATTTTGTTCTACGTCGCACAAGCGTACGCAAGCTCCCGCGCATTTAACATAAAAACAAATGGTAAAAGTGTCTTTCACTACAGTTTAAAGCTTTAAAGTAGTAGAAAATATATTATGGTAAGTGTTTTATGATTTAAATAGCCTTGTAACATTATTTTGACATGTTTTTTTGAAAATTGCACGGTGATTGGAGTTATTTGATTTGACTTTTGATTATTTTGGTGTGATGCTTGGAGTTGATATGTTTGATTTAACGCATGTTTTTGTGATACTATGGACCTAATAATTTAATTTTCACTTTCAATCATGTGCAGAAGTGTAAATTTATGTATTTATGTAAAGTGTGTGTATGTGTGTGTGTGTGTGTTCACTTTCGTGCGCCTCGCTTGATTGTTTAATAGTAATTTTGTTATTTATTATGGCATTTTGGAATGATGCTTACCATCCTGAAGGTTTTTTATTTTGCTTTATGTTTTTCTTTTTGGTGCAGGAATATGTCTAAAGCACGAGCTAAGAGAATTTTGCTTTCTGCGCAATTAACTAACAAAAATATTGCTAATACCGACGTTACTAACCCTGATAATGCATTGTTCCAAGCTAACCAATTGCCAAAGTTGTGTGAAGATACTGCCATTGCTACTATTTCTAATATTGCCCTTGGTGACTTTGATACTCATATGTCTTCAACACTATTAGAATCAATACAGATCCATACACAGCCTACTACAACGGAGGATGAACCTAAGACGGAAACCATTGTGAGTTATCACCAGAATGAATATCAACTCTCCGAAGCTACAACAAACACGGATGATGTGCCTCAAGTTCACAATTTCTTGTTATTTGACGACGATATTAATGAGCCAAACAATGTTCAAATTGAGTTTATTGACCAATTTGTACCCCCAACTGACGATATTAACTCTTATGTAATAACCCAAGGCACTGACATTGCCCTACACCCTATAGTTGATGAACACACTACCACATCACCCTTGCTGAATGACAACATAAACATTCCCCCTAGAGTTGACATTCCACCCATTTCATGCACGCTGGACATCCACATTAACCCTACCCCTGATGTACAGGAAGCTATCACCTCATCATCACTCAACAATGTGGCCAGATTAGTTGAATATAGTGAAAGTTCAGAATCAGAAGACGATACACCACTTGTTAAAAGAAAAAAGCGTTGTCAAGTGGATAAAAAGGATTGGAATATTGAAAAAAACAGACTTAACAGGGAAAAGGGAATTCAATATTATGGAAAAAGAAAAGTAGAGGGAAAATGGTTACAAGATGTGCGTAAATCAAAAAAAGAAATTAAACCACGATGCAAATGTCAAGAAAATAAAAACGGAGTTTTTAATTGTCACTTGATAACTGAAAATGACCGAGAAAGCTTATTTAAACAATTTTGGGCTATGGATTGGGGAGAGAAAAAAAATTTTGTTAATTGCCTGATAAAATGTATCACACCGAAGAGAAAAAGAGACAGAAAAGACCCCAATAAGTCACAAAGAAAGAATTCCATGGTTTATTATTTGAAGAAAAACGACGAAATGATAAGAGTGTGTAAGACATTGTTCATAAACACCTTTTCTATAACCACCTACCAATGCTGGGCTTGGAAAGAAGAAAAAGCATCACAAGTATCCACAACGGGTGTAAATGATATCCATCCTGACAATCAGTCAACGGCCTCCACCAGCAATAGAGTCAGTTCCTCAGAGAAAACATTTTTGGACAGTTTTCTGGATGAATTACCTAAACTGCCTTCCCACTACTGCCGGCAAAGAACCTCTATGTTGTACTTGCAACCTGAAATTATATCTAAGCAACAGCTTTATAAACTCTATAAAGAGGAATGCAATTCCAAAAATGTAAAACCACTGAGCATCGCCACTTTTTCCAATGCTCTTACCTTGAAAAAAATATCCTTGTTTATACCTAAAAAAGATCTCTGTGAAATATGCAATGGATATGTGATTGGTCAAATCAGTGAAGACGTATACAATGAGCATATTCAGAAAAAGGTGGAAGCTAGAGCTGAAAAACAACAAGACAAGAAAGATCACAAATTCGTTTTCACTGCTGACCTCCAAGCTGTTCTACTGGCACCTAGGTCTACGGTTTCCAGCAATTATTACAAAACTAAATTATGTGTCCACAATTGGTGTATTTTTGACATGAAAATGGAACAGGGTTATTGTTTTGTGTGGAATGAGTCTGAGGGTGGCCTTAATGCGGAGGAATTTGCCACTATAATGTCGAAGTTTATTGTAAAAGAAATTATACCTCAAATGGATGACAAAGACCGGCAGATCGTGTTTTACACTGATGGTTGTACCTATCAAAACCGCAACGTAGTTCTCAGTAATGCCTTTATTAATGTATCAATATATTATAACATAACAATTACTCATAAATACCTTGAGGTTGGGCATACCCAAATGGAGGTGGACAGCATGCATGCCATGATTGAGAAGCGGCTCAAAAACCAAACCATCCATGCCCCTGCTGAATACTTAAACATCTGCCGAACGGCAAAGACCAATAACAAAAAATACCGATGTGAATATTTGACTTTTCCCTACTTCAAGGATTTCAAAGAAATTGCTTTGTATAAATCCATTCGTCCAGGGAAAATGAAAGGGGATCCAAAGGTATACACTTCTTTTCTTTCATTTTGCATGCTTTGTTTCAAATTACGATGACTTATCTTTCTAGATCCGGGAGGCTTTATAAAATCAAGTGTTTTTACAGGTTACTGATCTGAGAGCTCTGCAGTACAGACCTAATGGAGACGTAATGTACAAGCTTCGGTTTGGCGAGGAGTGGAAGATCCTCAATCAAAGAAAAACCCCAGTTGTCCCCGTGAAGGTGGATGACCTAAAAAACTTATATGACCAAAGAAGAAAAATAACGAAAAAAAAATTTTCTGATTTACAACAACTTAAGTCATCTATGCCCCGTGATTATCACGCCTATTACGATGCATTGCCACACGAAAATTAGTTATTATCATTTCCCTTCGGGTGGCAGATTATTTAGTTTATATTATTAGTTTAGAATAAAATCAAACAACTCCACTTTTAGTTTCAAGTATTGCTTAAACCAAATCGAACAACTCCTTTTTTCACTGTAAAACCTAAAGGTTATAAGAAAACATAGATGTTTAAGTGTTTTTAGATTAATAAAAAGCATAATTTCTAACGGAACTTTTGTTTTTATTTATTTCCTTAAATAAAATTTATTATAACGTTTTAAGTCGCTCCTGTAAAATTTGCTCCAGAGGAGTTATTAGGTCTGCAAATTAAGGTATCGAATACCTGGATCTCGGGATTTATGTGCGTGATGATGATGCACGTGTCGAAATGTTTCCTTTGATTCCCAGCCAGTTGATGTGATGATTTCGGCGGAGGGCGCTGATTAGTAGTTGATGATGATGATGCACTTTAGATCATAACAACTACTAATGGATAAACCCAGACCCGCCTCTGGGAAGGAGACCTAACCTACACTCTAAAACTGAGTGATGCTGATTTTGCTAAGTTTCCGGATGATTATAATTTTTGAGGAGCGACACGTCCGCTCGACTCAAAAGCAAACGTCAGAAGAGAAAAGTCCTCGCTACCCCCAGGTATTTATGAATGAAGGTGACAGGTAGAAAATGAGGGTACTCTGGGCAATAAAATACATAGATAATGAGGAGAGGAGTTTCGTTCAAAGATTTAAATCGCTTAGCAAAGAGTGCTTTGATAATTTATCGAGCGAAGCGAGATCTCCAAATCAACTTGGGCAAATCGGCGTTGTATGTATGTATGATTGTTTGTCCGAGGATAACTTTCGAAGCGTTTATCCGATCATCGTGAAATTTGGTATTAGATAGTTAGTGATGGCACAATTTTGGTGTGATTCAATGAGCTAAGAATGTTGGGGAGGTTGTTGAGATATTGGGGCTCAAGAGGGGTAAAAAAAACAAAATGAGACTATCCGGTTAAGTGGTACGGCTTTGTGAGTACATTTCGACCCCGTTTATATTTTTAGTTTAAGCCTTGTAGTTTTTAAGTTATTAGCCATAATATATTAACTCAACTTTGACTAAATTCACAGAGAACACCAGTGAACCCACAGTGCTGAAATTTGGTATGCGTGTAGCTTTAGTGACACAAATATAGGCAAAAGTCTGAAATCCAGAATAACTGCAATTTATACCCCAAAATAAATATGAACTCCCGTTACCTGTACTTTGAATGAAACTGTAGGTCAAGTTAGTTGGTTATGCATTTCGTAGCACTATTTACAAAAAAACAAAAAAGGTAAAAATGCAACGAAAGCCGCGAAAAAAAATTGCGATGTTTATGGACCTAGTGCAGTGTCTGTGAGAGTAGCACAAATTTGGTTTAAGCGTTTTCAATCCGGAAATTTAGATGTCAAAGATGCACGTCGCTCTGGTCGCCCTATTACGGATAAAATTGATGCCATTTTTGAAAAAGTGGAGCAAGATCGGCATATCAGTAGTTACGACGTAGCTGAAGAACTGGGAATTGACCACAAAACCGTTTTGGCGCATTTGAAAAAAACTGGGTACACAAAAAAGCAAATATTTGGGTACCCCACGAGCTCACTGAAAGAAACCTAATGAACCGTGTACTTATTTGTGATTCTTTATTAAGACGTAATGAAACCGAACCATTTTTGAAGAAGCTGATAACTGGTGATGAAAAGTGGATCACGTACGACAAGAACGTGCGAAAAAGGTCGTGGTCAAAGGCCGGTCAGGCTTCACAGACTGTGACGAAACCCGGGTTAACTCGCAACAAGGTGATGCTGTGCGTGTGGTGGGATTGGAAGGGCATTATTCATTATGAGCTGTTACCACCAGGCAGGACCATCGATCCTGAACTCTACTGCGAACAACTGATGAGATTAAAGCAAGAAGTTGAGAGTAAGCGGCCGGAATTAATCAACAGAAGGGGTGTGGTTTTTCATCATGATAACGCTAGACCTCACACATCTTTAGCCACTCAGCAAAAATTAAGAGAGTTTGGCTGGGAGGTGTTAATGCATCCGCCCTATAGTCCTGACCTTGCACCTTCAGATTTCCACCTGTTTCGGTGTCTTCAGAATTCTTTAGGCAGTGTCAGGTTAACATCACGAGAGGACTGCCAAAACCACTTGTCGCGGTATTTTGATCAGAAGCCCCAAAATTTCTATAGCAATGGGATCATGCCCCTACCTACAAGATAGCAAAAAGTTATCGAACAAAATGGTACCTACATACTTCAGTTAAATGTAAATACATAGACTATATTAAAAAATGTTTTGAATTTTCTTAAAAAATGCGAAGAAACTTTTTCCCCAAACTAATATATTTATATAAATAAAAATAAATATTGCTGGACATTTCACACAGCGCTATCTAGCCCAAATTAAGCAGAGCTTGTACTATGGGAAGCAGATAACTGACAGAATACTTATAAACATTTTTTTTTGTAAATACATACTTATAATATATAGAGAAACAACCAGACCCGGAACAAATATCTGTAGATCATGCAAACATTTGTTCCGCAGCGGGGATCGAACCCGCTACCTCCTGCGTCTCAGCCGGCTATTCGCCCACTGCACCACGGAGGTTATCAAAATATATTGTTATTTAAGTGTTGCTATGTCACACTTATACTAACCATTTGACATGTTTAATTAAGTTTTTTACTAACAAATATGGATTTTTGACATCTGAAAATAAATGAAATAAAATAAACAATGGTGTGGATATGAGACTGCAATGGGTTCCCTCTCACGTTGGCGTTGTAGGTAACGAGGTGGCCGATAAGTTGGCAAAACAGGCTATTACAGAAGGTTCAGAAACGTTTGTTATCCCTGAACATACAGAAGTGTTGTTAAAATATAAATATAAAATATTTGCAAAATGGAATAAACATTATTTGGTTGCATCAGAATCAAAAGGAATTTGGTAGAGTAGTACAATGTGAATCTCCGCGTATACCTTGGTTTGTAAATAGTAAACTTAGAAGAAGTTTGATTGTAATAATAGCTCACAGGCTGCGCTCGGGACATATTCCTCTTGCTATGTTTAAACATCTTATGAAAATATCCTCACTCCCCCAATTGTGCTACATGCCGAAGAACAGAAGATCTTCATCATCTTCTGGTGGGATGTGTTCGGAGCCAGCCTTTGAGAGTCCATATGCAAACTCAATATAATGTAAATTTGTTACATGTTGGCGTATTTCAAAGTATCCTGTCTGCCCCGCTATGCGATGCGGCCAGGGTACTTTATAAAATGGTGCATGATATAATTAAGTCTAGTTGTTAAGGATTTCATTGTAAGATTTAACAGGGCTGACATAGTCGCAAACGACTCTAAAGCCCTTATAAAATAAATGATAAAAACAAAAAAAAAGCCTTCTGGGGCTTTGTTAAAAGTAGTAAACAATCGGATATTCCATCTTCTATGAGATATGTATAGTGATATTAAATCTGATAGGCCTGACCAAATCTGTGAGCTTTTTTCGATTTTTTTTTTTTGATCTGTGTATGAGGATTGCTTGTAATGAGAATACCGGTCCTGAGACCATGTTAATTAATGATAAGTGTGACTTCACTCTCTTTGACATACACATTTCTAGGGATGATATCATGAAAGAACTTAAATCATTAGGCGTAACTAAAGGGCCTGGGCCAGATCGTCTACCTCCATTTTTTATTAAAAATACCATAGGCTCTCTTGTCACTCCACTACATATTTTGTATAATAGAAGCTTACATGAAGGTATAGTATGTAGAAAACTGTTAACATAACCCCCATTTATAAAAATGGCAGCAAGAATGACGTCACTAATTATCACCCATTTTCGTGCTATTGTGCACGTTATAGCAGATTAAGCTAGTCTTCTTAATTGTATGACCGCCCATACAACTCAGAGGTCTATCTTAATTGGCGTCAACTATGTATGTATGGGGAAACCCTTAAATTTTCAACTTTTATTATTTTTTGGATTTTTTCCTTTATTTGTGCTGTAAGACAATAATGCTGTACTTTTTGCCAAATTTCGTGATTCTAGGTCAACGGGAACTACCATATAGGTTTTCGACCCAAAACCTATAAGGTACTTACGGTTGTCCTAGAATTGTCAATTTTGATTAAAAGCAAGGTCTTACAGCATAAGTAAAGGGAAAATTCCGAAAAATAAAAACGGTTGAAAATAAGGGTAAATTTTGGTACTTACAAGTTTTTGCGAAAATCTATATTTGCCCATATCTTTTTATCATGATGACCCAGGACCTTGATTTTTATACACCTAATAGGGACACAGACCTCAGTGTCTGGTATAAATTTCAACTTGCTAGGCCCACCCGTTCCTGAGAAAATCGGTGGTGACACACGGACAGACAGACGGATAAGAGAGTGATCTTATAAGGGTTCCTTTTTTTAACTTTTGAGGTACAGAACCTCAATGAAGTCGCTTCCGCTGTCTGTTACCTTAGATCTTTTAAACTACACAACGGATTTTAATGCAGTTTTCAGCAATAGATAGTGATTTAACAGGTTAGCTGTCCGATGAGGCATATGTGCCTCATGGGTGATTGCACTGGTACGTCCATGAGGCATATGTGCCTCATGGCCAATGATGTAGATAATGCAATCGATCTATCGATAATTTTTTTTAATAATTATATTATTTGTAGCATTAGTAAATTATACTACAACCAAATTCTACCAACCTAATTGAATGGTGTAATTCAATAACAGAAGATTGTTTTCAAAAAGATATTTTTCAGATGTCTAAAGTGTTACGAACATAAACGTACATTTTATCATTAAACGTAAATAATTGATTTCTTATCATACTCATCTAACATTAGCAATTATCGATATAATTAATTTCAATCACTAGGACACATAAAGTATCATAAAATACTTGAAGAGAATGACGTAACTTAATACGAAACTTCATGAGCGTTAGCTGTCATTATTTACTACGAGGACGTGTACAAAGAAGATCGAAACTTGCTTCGGGACAGCTAACCTGTTAAGAGGAAGGTTAATATGTATAACTAGCTTCCGCCAGCGGCTTCGCACGCGTTGTTTGTCAACAAATAGTAGCCTATCTGTTAATCCAGGTTATAATCTACGTACATATCGGTATGATTTGATGAGTACTGATTTGAAAGTAATTCTGTCTCTGTCTGTTTGTTACCTTTTCACGACTTAACGGCTCGACAATTTTCGATGGAATTTGGTACCTATACCTAGATAGATTATGAATGGGCTTGAGACATAGGATACACTTTACGCGACTGCACAGAAGGAGGGTAATGTTTTATTGACAAACCACGTGTACGAAGCCGCGGGCGGGTCAGCTAGTAGCCAATAAAGCATATACCTATAAGATGTATGGATTCGTAATGCGAACTAGTGTTCCGTTCAGGAGACCTGACTCATACCTCTTACTATATACGAGGGGAGTTCAATGTATTCTCGGTAAAGGCATGAAACAATAAGCAGAAAATTCTGAATAAAATTTATTTTTCAATGTAGTCCCCTAGGATCTGAAGACACTTATTTGTCCTTGAAAATAACTTTCAATTGCTGCCTTTAACTCTTCATCGTCGGAAAAATGCTTGCCTCGAAGCTCTTTTTTGAGATTTGGGAACAGAAAGTAATCACTAGGGGCTAGGTCCGGGCTGTAGGGTGGATGATTGATTTCTTCAAATCCGCAATCCCGCACAGCCATTGGCAATGCGCGCCTTGTGAACAGGCGCGTTGTCGTGCAGAAGCAACACACCTGCGATCAATTTTCCCCGTCTTTTTTCTTTTATTGCCTCCTTTAAATTGCGCAGGGTGTTAGCGTAAGTTGCGCCAGTAATACTCTCACCTGTTTTTGTGTACTCAATTAATAAGATTCCCTTGGAATCCCAAAACACTGTGGCCATGAGCTTTCCGGTGGATAGGCTGACTTTGAACTTCTTCGGTGGGGCTGTTCCTTTTTTATGTCACTGCATAGACTCCTGCTTGCTCTCAGGATCATAGTGATGTACTCACGTTTCATCACCAGTAACAATCCGATCATAAATACTTTGCGGATTTTCACCACAGAGCTACAAAAACTCCTTGCAACAATTTTCTCGCACTTGTTTCTGAAGCGCTGTGAGCATTCGCGGCACACATCTTGCACTGACCTTTGACAAATTCAGATGGTCATGAAGGATAGTGTGAATGGTACCCACGGATAGCTTGGTTCTTTCTGCTAATATTTTCACTCTCACACGGGCATCTTCGAGTACAAGTTTCTCAACAATTTTTACGTTTTCTTCAGTAGCGGCACTAAGCGGCCCACCGGCACGAGGGTCGTCTTCAATACTCTCTACCCCGTTTAAATTCACTTGACCACTTCTGAATTGTAGATAATGAAGGGGCAGAATCTTGGTAAACAGCCATCATTTCTTCGTGAATTACTTTTTGAGTCTTTCCTTGTTTTGTGAGGAATTTTATCACAGCGCGATGCTCGATTTTTTTCAACATTGTCGTATCAGTCATCGTAGTTGCCTTTCCGAAATGATATTTTGAATACTAATGGCGACAATCAAATAAAGTTTTGTATTTATACCCTCAATGAGTGTCATAAACTAATGAGATAATTTAATTACCGCCATCATTAGTATATTACCCCGATACCGAGAATACATTGTACGCCCCTCGTAACTCATTGATTCGATCTCAAATAGAGTACGCTACGCCTGTGTGGAACCCGTTCTATGCTAAATACCAAGACCAGATAAAATCCGTCCAACGTAAATTCTTGCGTTTAATGAACTATCGCTGTTATCTTTCGAAGTCCTCCTACGATATACTTCTAAATACATTATCTTTACCAACCTAAGTAAGATGAGAAGACTGCTTCTCTTGATCATTGGTAATATTTGGTTAACAAGTTTCTTACACTCAAATTTACTAAATTAATTATAAATACGTTAGTATTCGATCGTTAGTATTCGTATTCCAACCGAGAGATCCGCAAGCGTTATCAATTCGCACGTACATACTACTTGTAAAACGAACGCGGCGCGCGGGTGAGCGAGCGCCACTCTACACAATTCCTAAGTTAATTGACAAACATTTCTTGGAAATTGAATTTTGTGCAAACTCACCCGCCTTGTTTAAGAAAGCAATTTAAAATTAGTTATTAATTTTAAACTACATTACTTATGACTAAATATGAACCTGTATTATGTAGGTAGACAGGTGCCTAGGCACTCGCTTGCCTGCAAAATATACGTTCATTTATATTTTTATATGTATGTGTGTTTAATATTGTGTAGACTCATGCCCACCATTTGCCTAATCTGATCTGTGGACAACGGTGATGGTTATGCCTGTAGTAAGATGTATCATGTAATAATTATTAAGTCTAGTAATATTTAGGCATAATTGTTTGTGTGTCACAAATAAATAAAATAAGTGGAGCATAATTCGGTCATCGATCGCAGAAACGGGCGTACCATGCCGCACGCGAGAGGGAGAGAAAGGGAGGGTACGTACCCGCATGAGCACGTCCAGGAAGACGCGCGACCGCTGCGGCTGCCGACGCGCGGTGGCGGCGGCGAGCGCGGGCCAGGCGACGCACTGCGGCGGAGCCGGCAGCGCGCGGCGCACGTCCCGCGCCAGCACGCACATGTCGAGCGGCGCGGACGCGGAAGCGCGGCGCAGCACACGCTCCTGCCACGCCTCCAGGTCGAACGCGTCCAGCCCCTCCGCCGGGGACGCCTGTCGAGATAACGACCGCCTTTACAATACGATCCTGCGCAAAGGTAAACTGTGAGCGTGCGGCTCGATAGATCACCTGGTTGGGCTGGTCCGCGGAGAGGCGGCTGGAGTCGCCGAGGCTAGAGCTGCGCTCGAAGAAGCCGTCGTCGTCGCTCTCGAGCAGCGCTGCCGTGACGCGCGCCTCCGCTCGCGCCGCGCAGCTCTCCCCCGCCGCCCAGCCGAGGAACCCTGCACAAACTTACTTACACTACTGTGTTGTTTCCGAATTGGTACGATTACACAACCATCGATGCCCGGGCGTCGGCTCGTGCCGGCTCGTCAGTCACCAGCGAGCTTCAAAGGCGGTTCCAGTATTTGGAATATAAATAGATTCCGATATATTCCGTATTTCCGATGATATTCGGTATAAGAGGCGACCTGCTGAGAAGGGTCTCCTACATCAAAAATCGATCCCAAGCAGTTGTTATCAATAACTATATCTCTAGCTGGTTATAAGTTCCTAGCGGTGTTCCCCAAGGTTCTCTGCTCCGTCCCCTCCTTTTTCTGATTTTTGTAAATAACATCTCTAACTGTTTTCATAACAGTCATCTGCTGTGTTTTGCAGACGACATGAAGGTTTTTAAATCTATTAAATCATCCGATGACGTTTGTTATTTTCAAGCTGATCTCTCTAGACTTGATGTTTATTGTGACACTTACAAGTTAGATTTAAATCCGTCTAAGTGTTCTGTCGTCACCTTTACCCGCAAAACCATTGTTATACCATCATCCTACTTATTAAAACATCATGTTTTACAAAAACGCGATGTCGTTAGAAATATTGGGGTACTTCATGACTCGAAGCTACTATTTGATAAACATGTTGATTCTATCGTTTCTAAAGCTTCTCGAGCATTAGGGTTTGTCATGCGGAGCTCAGCCAGTTTTGAGAGAGCAAAAACATTTAAAATTCTGTACTGTACCTTTGTCCGAAGCACCCTTGAATACACATCTCAAATCTGGAACCCTCGCTATGATATTTATATTGAAAGACTCGAGTTTTGTTGGCGGTAACGTTAGTATGGTTTAGCTTACTAATTAGTAGATTAATAACTTAATACTATTTGGATAACTGTTTCACCGAGTGTTGGTACAAATTATGTTCTTACCTAGTTATGTTGCTAAAATGTTGCTTTACATGAAAACCTATAATTGGCTTTCTGTTTTGTATTATTTAATTGTTAAGTTAATATACCTGTTGGTTTTCCTTAAAAATTAAATAAATAAACGATAGACGAAAGCCGAAGCGTCTAACTTAAATCGTAGTACGTACTTGTTATGCAAGTATACTATAGCTAGTAAGAGTGGTACCTATACGCACTCATGCACTGTTGTTGCACTCTGTTGGAAATACAATTAGTGTGAACATTACCGTCTTCCTGTCACCCTTGTAGGCTTCATACTTAACAGTACTGTACAAATATTGCCCCGCGAGCTTACGTAATAAACTAACTAACCGCAGACTGACAAAGGGCGTTCACTCGAATGATGCAACAGAGCGTTTAATTTTTCGTGCAAATTGAATAATGAACTTACCACCGATGTCGGTCCAGGCCATATCGAAGCCGCGAAATTCTGAAAAATAAAAGGAAACCATTTAAAGAAACGATGACGTTGCGCGTAGCCTTAAAACATGCAATTTTAAGGTCACCAATAGCTTGTGTTCAGTACACACAGATCACACACTCCGGGATCTGCTGCTCCTTGTGCCGCGTCACCGGCGCTGTAAGAGTACGCACCTAGCGACGGGGTCTCTGCGTTGCGCCGCGCCTCCAGGATCTCGTCCGCGCGGTGCCGCACCACGCGCTGGATCCACCGCGAGGGCACACAGAACTCCTGCCTCTCCTGTAGCCGCGACATAAACGCTGCAGAAAAGCATACTTATTATAATTTATACAAAGGTGCCTAACACTACTACACTTACCTTTTTTTTGACCCATTAAACTGGATGCTACACAAAATAATTTGGAATAATCTTAGAATAAGCAACGGTACGGTCGCGGACTCACCCGCGTCTATGTACATCTTGACGGTGCCGCCCGCGCCGGTCAACAGTTCCTCCAGGCGCACCTCGCTGCGGCGCTTGCGGCGGAGCGCCGCTGGCGGCGGCATGCGGGCGTGCGAGGGGAACGCGGAGGGCGCGGGGGGCATGGAGGGCGCGGGGGGCGAGGGCGGTGGCACCGGGGAGGAGGGCGGCGGCGTGTGCGGGGAGAACGCGGGGGGCGCGGGCTCGCTGGCTCGCGCGCACGCCTCCTGCAGCTCCATCAGCGAGAGAGAACGCAGCGCCGCCGCCGCCGCCTCGCTGTCTGCGCCGCTCTCCAGCTCCTCCACCAGGTACCCGTTCTGAGGAGAGGGGGCAGGCTCGAATTAAATGCCACGCGAGACCAATTCGCTTCTTGATAACTATTAAACGTGGCCGTTCCGTGTATATCGGGCGTACAAAACCGGTGCAGCGAGGAGGATGTGCTCCATTAGCACATAACAATAATAATCGCGTTTGTTTGCTTATACCTACAGGATGCTCCGAAATATAAACATATTATTACTAGCTGCCGTCCGTGGCTAAATCCTCCGTCGTCCGAGACACGTTCTCGGAGACCCGGATGACGAAATCACCTCCGCTAATGCGGAAGGAGAGTCATCTACATCAGACAGAGCAAACACTTCACAGAAACACCGACCTCGCCGGCGAGGTCGACGAGTCCCTTCAGTTGCCGCCTATACGAGGTACAGACATGTACCCGGGCGTTTCTCTCCTATCCCCACCCCGGCAACAGCCCAAGCCGAGGCTCGTACCTTAGTGGTGCCCTTGCGCTAGTTGCCTAAAAAACTTACTGGGCTGAGCGCCATCTGCGCTCGCCAAAAGTTCGGTTAAGCTGTCACGGCCTCAGAGGCCAACAGCGAGATTAGTCCATTCGAAAAAAAAAAAAAAAAAAAAAAAAATGCCGTCCGTGGCTTCGCTCGTGTGGTTTATCAATAAAAACATTACCCTCGCAGTCTACACAGTCGGGTAAAAAGTAGCCGATGTCACTATCCCTGTCCTAATCTATATGTACTATAATCTATATATATAAAATCGGTTTAGCCGTTTAGTCGTGAAAACGCAACAAATAGACAGACAGTGAGACAGAATCACTTTAATAGTATATAATATGGATGAGGATATCCCGAAAGAGAGTGATTCTGCTCATGAATTAGGACAACTTTTCATCGAAATTAAATTGAGTTTCAACACTTGGGTTTTCGTAGCGTAGGTTTTCGTTAGCGTACAAACCGTTTGACTTATGGTTACTCACCAGTAGCCGCCAGGTGACGTGGAAGTCGTCGAGCGTGCCGATGGGCTCGGCCGCGTAGTCGTCGAGCGCGCGTTCGGCGCGGAAGGCGCGCGGCTGCAGCTCCTCGTTGACGCGCGGCAGCGTGGGCGGCGGGCCGCTGGGCGGGTCGTGTCGGCGCGCGCTTTCCGCCGCGCACAAGGGGATTGACGCGAAGGCGCGGGACGCGGGCGCGGGTGAGGAGCCGCGGCGGCGGCGGGGCGCGCTCGGGCTGGTGGGCGAGCGCGCCCCGCGGCTCGCGTCCGGCTCGCCCGCGCCGACGGCGTCGCTGCTCAAGCGCACTTGCAACTCGTGAGCCAGGTTGTAGAGGTGGTCCACCTTCCAGCCGAAGTTGTGCGCGACGCTCTGCAGGACCAGCCCCAGCTCTGCGTAGTTAGGCAGCGGCTCCTCGCGGCCCTCCTCGCGCGCGTCCAACGCGCGGATCCCCGCCGCCGACAGGTACCGCTCCAGCAGCTGCACACAGTTCAAACTGTACCTTGTACACGTTGAAGAGACACCGAGCTGGCGAGTGGGGGAGGTACGGGAACGCACATTACAGACACTACACCGCTATTACACTTTCTTATAGATATATGTTAGTGTCGCGGTTGCCGCAGAGTATACAGAACATGTGCAATGTCAGTGTCTCATATACCCCTGATAAAAAATAGGTGTTATCTTTGTATTTATTAGTGTTATTATATTATATAAAGCTCGATTACCACTCACTGACTGACTGACTCATTGACATGTTTGTTCTCCCAGATGCCACCTCGTAGGGTGAAAATGTTTGGTGGGATCGTATAGAGGGAGTTCCGATGAGTTGGGAATAAATCCTAAAGTACCCCTTTTGTCCCCCATTCGCTCCCATCCACCTCGTATCTCGGAAAGTATAGGTCTTAGAGCGTTGGTGCAAAAACTAATGTTGCAGAGGACATTTTTTTATATCCGGTTCCATGAAAAAAAAATTGTCTTTCATACAAAAAAAAAATTGTCCCATACAAAATATTTCTGTATGAATACCGTAAACCGTATATTTCGTTTGCCGTAATTTTCATACTGTTTTTGTAGGGAGCCCATGGCTTGTGTGTACTATAAAATTACTGTAAATTTGCTTGATTCTATATAATGGTGGTGGAGGGGCATGAGACAACTTTCATAGTTTTTGCAAAGGTCATCATCATCATTTTGGAACATCCAATTTTTTTTTTTTTTTAGTATGCAACGTTCATCATGTTTATTTTGGAACATCCACATTTTTTTAATTATGCCTCATCCACAATGATCACTTTGAAACGTCATTTTTTTTTTTATATTATGCAACATCCACTGTGATCATTTTGGTACATCATTTTTTTAATTATGCCTCATCCACAATGATCACTTTGGAACGTCAATTATTTTTTTTTATTATGCATCATCCACTGTGATCATTTTGTAACATCATTTTTTTTCAATTATGCCTCATCCACAATGATCACTTTGAAACGTCATTTTTTTTTTTATTATGCAACATCCACTGTGATCATTTTGGTACATCATTTTTTTAATTATGCCTCATCCACAATGATCACTTTGGAACGTCAATTTTTTTTTTTTTATTATGCATCATCCACTGTGATCATTTTGTAACATCATTTTTTTTCAATTATGCCTCATCCACAATGATCACTTTGAAACGTCAATTTTTTTTTTTTATTATGCAACATCCACTGTGATCATTTTGGTACATCATTTTTTTAATTACGCCTCATCCACAATGATCACTTTGGAACGTCAATTATTTTTTATTTTTTTATTATGCATCATCCACTGTGATCATTTTGGAACATCATTTTTTTTTAATTATGCCTCATCCACAATGATCATTTTGGAAAGTCATTTTTTTTCCCTGTTTTTTTATTATGCAACGTTTATCATGTTCATTTGGGAACATATTTTTTTTTTAATTATGCATCATCCACTGTGATCATTTTGGAACATCATTTTTTTTCAATTATGCCTCATCCACTATGATCACTTTGGAACGTCAATTTTTTTTTATTATGCAACATCCACTGTGATCATTTTGGTACATAATTTTTTTAATTACGCCTCATCCACAATGATCACTTTGGAACGTCAATTTTTTTTTTATTATGCAACTCATAATTTTTTTTAATTATGCCACATCCACAATGATCACTTTGGAACGTCAATTATTTTTTTTTATTATGCATCATCCACTGTGATCATTTTAGAACATCATTTTTTTAATTATGCCTCATCCACAATGATCACTTTGGAACGTCAATTATTATTATTTTTTTTGTATTATGCAACATCCACTGTGATCATTTTGGTACATCATTTTTTTTAATTATGCCTCATCCACAATGATCACTTTGGAACGTCAATTATTATTTTTTTATTATGCAACATCCACTGTAATCATTTTGGTACATGATTTTTTTTAATTATGCCTCATCCACAATGATCACTTTGGAACGTCAATTATTTTTTTTATTATGCAACATCCACTGTGATCATTTTGGTACATATTTTTTTTTAAATTATGCCTCATCCACATGATCATTTTGGAACGTCAATTTTTTTTATTATGCAACATCCACTGTGATCATTTTGGAAAATCAATTTTTTTTTGTAGCACAAATTTTTGGTGGAATCGTTATTTTACGGTCATCATCGCCCTTGCCATCATTTTGAATTCTTTTCTCACTTCCTTTTCGTTTTCGAATGTTTCTTCCACATTGATATCCTCTTTAATTGTTTCTATAACTTCGAAATCCTCTTTGATGGCATTTTTACTTCAATATACTTTTGAATTGTTTTTTCTATTTTTCTATTTTCTTCAATTACTTCTCTTACTTCAATATCGACTCTACAAAATTATGGGTTTTAATACAAATCTTAAATCGCTCGTATCTTCTAAACGGGAAGAGATAGCTATAGAAAACTTTTACAAAATGTTGGTATAAGTTTTTGGTTAAACCGTTTTTTTATTTTTATCATTGTCCTCGACGTCCTTTTTGAATGCTTCTCTCACTTCGTCTTCCTCTTTGAATGCTTCTTTCCCTTCGTCATCCTCTTTGACTGTTTCTTCCACCTCGATATCCTCTACTTTTGCTTCTTCCATCTCGATATCTTCTTTGATTGCTTCTTCCACTTTGATATCGTCTTTGATTGCTTCTTTAACTTCGATATCCAATTTGATTGCTACTTTTACTTCGATATCGTCTTTGATTGCTTCTTTTACTGGGATATCCTCTTTGATGGCTTCTTTAACTTCGATATCCTATTTGATTGCTTCTGTAACTTCGTCATCCTGTTTTAATTCTTCTACGACCTCACTATGCTCTTAGGGCGCGTCTTCAACTTCGATACTGAAACACATAGGCATAGTAAACTTTTACAAAATGATAGTACAAATGTTTGTCGAAATCGTTTTTTTATTGTCATCAACAACCTTGATATTCTTTTTAAATACTTCTCTCACTTCGACATCCTCTTAGACTTCCAACACCTTGATATCCTCTTTTAATGCTGTTCCACAGTATATTGAACCCTGTTTGATTCCTTTTTTCACTTTGGAATTGTCTTTCTTCTTTGATTGCTTCTTCATCTTCGATATCTTTTATGATTGCTTCTTTCACTTCAATATCCTTTTAGAGTGCTTCTTTCACTTCGATATCGTCTTTGTTTGCTTCATTCATTTCGTCATCCTCTTTAAATATTACTACCACCTCGGTATCCTCTTTGATTGCTTACTCCACTTTTGTTTTATTATGCAACATTCACTATTCTGGTATTCTCTTTGATTGCTTCTTCCACTTCGATATCCTCTTTGATTGCATCTTCCACTTCGATATCCTTTTTGATTGTTTGTTCCACTTCGTCATCCTCTTTGATTGTTTCTTCCACCTCAACATCTTCTATTTTTGCATGTTCCACTTCGATATCCTTTTAAATTGCTTCTTCTATTTCATATCCTCTTTAATTGCTTCATTTACTTCATTGCCCTCTCTACAAAATTATGGTGTTTCATACAAAACTTCAATCGCTCGTATCTTCTAAGCGGGAAGTGATAGCCTTAGCAAACTTGTACAAAATATTGGTATCAATTTTTGTTGGAATCGTTTTTTTATTATCGTCCTTGAATGCTTCTCTCACTTCGTCTTCCTCTTTGAATGTTTCTTCCACTTCGACATCATCTTTGACTGCTTCTTTAACTTCGATATCCTCTTTGATTGCTTCTCCCACTTCGATATCGTCTTTGACTGCTTCTTCCATTTCGATATCGTCTTTAATTGCTTTTTTCACTTCGTCATCTTCTTTGAATGCTTCTACCACTTCGGTATCCCCTTTGATTGCTTACTCAACTTCAATTTCCTCTTTGCTTGTTTCTGTCACTTCGATATCCTATTTGATTGCTCCTTCCACTTCAATATCCTCTTTGATTGCTCCTTCCACTTCGATATCATCTTCGATTTCCTTTTGATTGATTGTTGCACTGCAATATTCTCTTTCATTGCGTCTTCATCTTCGATATCGTCTTCGATAGCAATTTTACTTCCATATCCTCTGTGATGGCTTCTTCCACTTCGATATCCTCATTGATTCGATTGCTTCTTCCATTTCGATATTGTTTTGACTGCTTCTTACACATGGATATCCTCTTTGATAGCTTTTAACAGCTCGATATCATCTTTGATTGCTTTTTTCACTTCGGCATCCTCTTAGAATGCTTCTACCACCTCGGTATCCTCTTTAATTGCTTACTCAACTTCAATTTCCTCTTTGATTGTTTCTGCTGCTTCGATATCCTATTTGATTGCTTCTTTCACTTCAATATCCTCTTTAATTACTGCTTCCACTTGGAAATCCTCTTTGATTTGATTGCTTCTTCCATTTCCATATCGTCTTTGACTGCTTCTTATACATGGATATCCTGTTTGATGGCTTTTAACAGCTCGATATCCTCATTAATTACTTCTTCGACTAAAAGAAAAACACGCGAGCTGCGAGCAGCTCGCGCACAACGCAACCTCTAGTTATATTATATAAAGCTCGATTACCACTGACTCACTGACTGATTGACATCATTGTTCTCCCAGATGCCACCTCGTAGGGGGGAAATGTTTGGTGGGATCGTATAGAGGGAGTTCCGGTGAGTTGGGAATAAATCCTAAAGTACCCCTTTTGTCCCCCATTCGCTCCCATCGACATCGTATCTCGGAAAGTATAGGTCTTACAGCGTTGGTGCAAAAACTAATGTTGCAGAGGACATTTTTTTATATCCAGTTCCATGAAAAAAAAAATGACTTTCATACAAAAAAAAAATTGTCCCATACAAAATATTTCTGTATGAATACCGTAAACCGTATATTTCGTTTGCCGTAATTTCTATACTGTTTTGTAGGGAGCCCATGGCTTGTGTGTACTATAAAATTACTGTAAATTTGCTTGATTCTAATAATGGTGGTGGAGGGACATGAGATAACTTTCATAGTTTTTGCAAAGGTCATCATCATCATTTTGGAACATCCATTTTTTTTTTTTTTTTTTAGTATGCAAAGTTCATCATGTTTATTTTGGAACATCCACATTTTTTTAATTACGCCTCATCCACAATGATCACTTTGGAACGTCAATTATTTTTTTTTTATTATGCAACATCCACTGTGTTCATTTTGGTACATCATTTTTTTTAATTATGCCTCATCCATAATGATCACTTTGGAACGTCAATTTTTTTTTTTTAATTATGCATCATCTACTGTGATCATTTTAGAACATCATTTTTTTTCAATTATGCCTCATCCACTATGATCACTTTGGAACGTCAATTTTTTTTTTTATTATTATGCAACATCCACTGTGATATTTTGGTACATCATTTTTTTAAGTATGCCTCATCCACAATGATCACTTTGGAACGTCAATTATTTTTTTTTATTATGCAACATCCACTGTGTTCATTTTGGTACATCATTTTTTTTAATTATGCCTCATCCACAATGATCACTTTGGAACGTCAATTATTTTTTTTATTATGCAACATCCACTATGATCATTTTGGTACATAATTTTTTTAATTACGCCTCATCCACAATGATCACTTTGGAACGTCAATTATTTTTTATTTTTTTATTATGCATCATCCACTGTGATCATTTTGGAACATCATTTTTTTTTCAATTATGCCTCATCCACTATGATCACTTTGAAACGTCATTTTTTTTTTTATTATGCAACATCCACTGTGATATTTTGGTACATCATTTTTTTTAATTATGCCTCATCCAAATGATCACTTTGGAACGTCAATTTTTTTTTTATTATGCAACATCCACTGTGATCATTTTGGTACATCATTTTTTTAATTATGCCTCATCCGCAATGATCATTTTGGAACGTCAATTTTTTTTTAAATTATGCCTCATCCACAATGATCACTTTTGGAACGTCAATTTTTTTTTATTATGCAACATCCACTGTGATCATTTTGGAACATCAATTTTTTTTTATTTATGCCTCATCCACTATGATCATTTTGGAACGTCATTTTTTTTTTATTATGCGACATCCACTATTCGAATATTCTCTTTGATTGCTTGTTACACTTCGTCATCCTCTTTTATTGTTTCTTCCGCCTCCACATCTTCTATTTTTGCATGTTCCACTTCGTTATCCTTTTAAAATGCTTCTTCTACTTCATATCCTCTTTAATTGCTTCAGTTACTTCATTATGCGCTCTACAAAATTGTGGTGTTTCATACAAAACTTCAATCGCTCATATCTTCTAAACGGGAAGAGATAGCCCTAGCAAACTTGTACAAAATATTGGTATAAATTTTTGGTGGAACTGTTTTTTTATTGTCATCCTTGACATCCTTTTTGAATGCTTCTCTCACTTCGTCATCTTCTTTGAATGTTTTTTCCACTTCGACATCATCTTTGACTGCTTCTTTAACTTCGATATCCTCTTTGATTGCTTCTCCCACTTCGATATCGTCTTTGACTGCTTCTTCCATTTCGATATCGTCTTTGATTGCTTTTTCACTTCGTCATCTTCTTTGAATGCTTCTACCACCTTGGTATCCTCTTTGATTGCTTACTCAACTTCAATTTCCTCTTTGATTGCTTCTTCCACTTCAACATTCTCTTTGATAGTTTCTTCCACTTCGATATCCAATCAACAAATTTATGATTTTTCTTACAAAACTTTAATCGCTCGTATCTTCTAAACGGGAAGAGATAGCACTAGCAAACTTTGACAAAATATTAGTACAAATTTTTGATCATTATCATTTTACACCATACATTTATATTATGCAACGTCAATCCTGATCATTTTGGAACGTCCAGATTTTTTTTATGCAACGTTCATCATGATCTTTTTTGCAACGTTCAATTTTTTTTATACAACTATTATCATGATCATTTTGGAACATCCAATTTTTTTCTCTTTGATTGCTTGTTCCACTTCGATATCCTCTTTGATTGCTTCTTCCACATTGATATCCTATTTGATTGCTTCTTTAACTTTGATATCCTCTACGATTGCTTGTTCCACTTCGATATCCTCTTTTATTCCTTCTTCATCTTCAATATCCATTGGATTGCTTCTTCATCTTTGATATCCTCTTTGATGGCATTTTCACTTCGGTATCCTCTGTAAGGGCTCCTTCCTCTTTGATTTCCGTTTGATTGCTTCTTGCACTGCAATATTTTCTTTGATTGCGTCTTCATATTCGATATCGTTTTTGATTGCATTTTTACTTCGATATCCTGTGATGGCTTCTTCCACTTTGATATCCTCTTTGATTGCTTCTTCCACTTCGATATCCGCTTTGATTGCTTGTTCCATTTTGATATCGTCTTTGACTATTTCTTTCACTTCGATATCGTCTTTGATTGCTTTTTTCACTTCGTCATCCTCTTTGAATACTTCTACCAACTCGGTATCCTCTTTGATTCCTTAGTCAACTTCAATTTCCTCTTTGATTGTTTTTGCTACTTCGATATCCTATTTGATTGCTTCTCCCACTTCAATATCCTCTTTGTTTACTCCTTCCACTTCGATATCATCTTCGATTTCCTTTTGATTGCTTCTTGCACTGCATTATTCTCTTTGATTGCGTCTTCATCTTCGATATCGTCTTTGATAGCATTTTCACTTCGATATCCTTTGTGATGGCTTCTTCCACTTCGATACCCTCTTTGATTGCTTCTTCCACTTCGATATCCTCTTTGATTGTTTCTTCCGCCTCGACATCTTCTATTTTTGCATGTTCCACTTCGTTATCCCTTTAAAATGCTTCTTCTACTTTCATATCCTCTTTAATTGCTTCAGTTACTTCATTATGCTCTCTACAAAATTGTGGTCTTTCATACAAAACTTCAATCGCTCGTATCTTCTAAACGGGAAGAGATAGCCCTAGCAAACTTGTACAAAATATTGGTATAAATTTTTGGTGCAACTGTTTTTTTATTGTCATCCTTGACATCCTTTTTGAATGCTTCTCTCACTTCGTCATCTTCTTTGAATGTTTTTTCCACTTCGACATCATCTTTGACTGCTTCTTTAACTTCGATATCCTCTTTGATTGCTTCTCCCACTTCGATATCGTCTTTGACTGCTTCTTCCATTTCGATATCGTCTTTGATTGCTTTTTTCACTTCGTCATCTTCTTTGAATGCTTCTACCACCTCGGTATCCTCTTTGATTGCTTACTCAACTTCAATTTCCTCTTTGATTGTTTCTCCCTCTTCGATATCGTCTTTGACTGCTTCTTCCATTTCGATATCGTCTTTGATTGCTTTTTTCACTTCGTCATCTTCTTTGAATGCTTCTACCGCCTCGGTATCCTCTTTGATTGTTTCTGCCACTTCGATATCCTATTTGATTGCTTCTTCCACTTCAACATTCTCTTTGATAGTTTCTTCCACTTCGATATCCAATCAACAAATTTATGATTTTTCTTACAAAACTTTAATCGCTCGTATCTTCTAAACGGGAAGAGATAGCACTAGCAAACTTTGACGAAATATTAGTACAAATTTTTGATCATTATCATTTTGCAACATACATTTATATTATGCAACGTCAATCCTGATCATTTTGGAACGTCCAGATTTTTTTTATGCAACGTTCATCATGATCTTTTTTGCAACGTTCAATTTTTTTTTATACAACCATTATCATGATCATTTTGGAACATCCAATTTTTTTCTCTTTGATTGCTTGTTCCACTTCGATATCCTCTTTGATTGCTTCTTCCACATTGGTATCCTCTTTGATTGCTTCTTTAACTTTGATATCCTCTATGATTGCTTGTTCCGCTTCGATATCCTCTTTTATTCCTTCTTCATCTTCAATATACATTGGATTGCTTCTTCCACTTCGATATCGTCTTTGATTGCTTTTTTTACTTCGTCATCCTCTTAGAATGCTTCTACCACCTTGGTATCCTCTTTGATTTCTTCCTCAACTTTAATTTCCTCTTTGATTGTTTCTGCTACTTCGATATCCTATTTGATTGCTTCTTTCACTTCAATATCCTCTTTGATTGCTTCTTCCACTTCGATATCATCTTTGATTGCTGCTTCCACTTGGAAATCCTCTTTGATTTGATTGCTTCTTCCATTTCGATATCGTCTTTGACTGCTTCTTACACATGGATATCCTCTTTGATGGCTTTTAACAGCTCAATATCCTCTTTAATTACTTCTTCGACTAAAAGAAAAACACGCGAGCTGCGAGCAGCTCGCGCACAACGCAACCTCTAGTTATATTATATAAAGCTCGATTACCACTGACTGACTGACTGACTGACTCATTGACATGTTTGTTCTCCCAGATGCCACCTCGTAGGGTGAAAATGTTTGGTGGGATCGTATAGAGGGAGTTCCGGTGAGTTGGGAATAAATCCTAAAGTACCCCTTTTGTCCCCCATTCGCTCCCATCCACCTCGTATCTCGGAAAGTATAGGTCTTAGAGCGTTGGTGCAAAAACTAATGTTGCAGAGGACATTTTTTTATATCCGGTTCCATGAAAAAAAAATTGTCTTTCATACAAAAAAAAATTGTCCCATACAAAATATTTCTGTATTAATACCGTAAACCGTATATTTCGTTTGCCGTAATTTTCATACTGTTTTTGTAGGGAGCCCACGGCTTGTGTGTACTATAAAATTACTGTAAATTTGCTTAATTCTATTTAATGGTGGTGGAGGGACATGAGATAACTTTCATAGTTTTTGCAAAGGTCATCATCATCATTTTGGAACATCCAATTTTTTTTTTTTTTTAGTATGCAACGTTCATCATGTTTATTTTGGAACATCCACATTTTTTTAATTATGCCTCATCCACAATGATCACTTTGGAACGTCATTTTTTTTTATTATGCAACATCCACTGTGATCATTTTGGTACATCATTTTTTTTAATTATGCCTCATCCACAATGATCACTTTGGAACGTCAATTATTATTATTTTTTTTATTATGCAACATCCACTATGATCATTTTGATACATCATTTTTTTAATTACGCCTCATCCACAATGATCACTTTGGAACGTCAATTATTTTTTATTTTTTTATTATGCATCATCCACTGTGATCATTTTGGAACATCATTTTTTTTAATTATGCCTCATCCACAATGATCACTTTGGAACGTCAATTATTATTATTTTTTTTGTATTATGCAACATCCACTGTGATCATTTTGGTACAAATTTTTTTTAATTATGCCTCATCCACAATGATCACTTTGGAACGTCAATTATTATTATTTTTTTTTATTATGCAACATCCACTGTGATCATTTTGGTACATAATTTTTTTGATTATGCCTCATCCACAATGATCACTTTGGAACGTCAATTTTTTATTTTTTATTATGCAACATCCACTGTGATCATTTTGGTACATAAATTTTTTTAATTATGCCTCATCCACAATGATCACTTTGGAACGTCAATTTTTTTTTTATTATGCATCATCCACTGTGATCATTTTGGAACATCATTTTTTTTAAATTATGCCTCGTCCACTGTGATCATTTTGGAAAACCAATTTTTTTGTAGCACAAATTTTTGGTGGAATCGTTATTTTACGGTCATCGTCGCCCTTGCCATCATTTTGAATTCTTCTCTCACTTCCTTTTCGTTTTCGAATGTTTCTTCCACATAGATATCCTCTTTAATTGTTTCTATAACTTCGAAATCCTCTTTGATGGCATTTTTACTTCAATATACTTTTGAATTGCTTTTTTCTATTTTTATATTTTCTTCAATTACTTCTCTTACTTCAATATCGACTCCACAAAATTATGGGTTTTAATACAAATCTTAAATCGCTCGTATCTTCTAAACGGGAAGAGTTACCCCCAGCAAACTTTTACAAAATATTGGTAAGTACTAATTTTTGGTGGAATAGTTTTTTTAATACCATCATTGCCCTTTAGATCCTTTTTGAATGCTTCTCTTACTTCGTCTTCCGCTTTGAATGCTTCTTTCACCTCGATATACTCTATTTTTGCTTCTTCCACTTTGATATCCTTTTTAATTGCTTTTTCTACTTATATATTTTCTTAATTGCTTCTTTTACTACAATTTCCACTCTACAAAATTATGGGTTTTAATAAAATCTTAAATCGCTCGTATCTTCTAAACGGGAACAGTTACGCCCAGCAAACTTTTACAAAATATTGGTTCAAATTTTTGGTCGAATAGTTTTTTTATTACCATCATTGCTCTTGACATCCTTTTTGAATGCTTCTCTCACTTGGTCTTCCTCCTTGAATGCTTCTTTCACCTCGATATCCTCTATTTTTGCTTCTTCCACTTTGATATCCATTTTAATTGCTTTATCTACTTATATATTTTCTTCAATTGCTTCTTTTACTTCAATTCCCACTCTACAAAATTATGGGTTTTAATACAAATCTTAAATCGCTCGTATCTTCTAAACGGGAACAGTTACGCCTAGCAAACTTTTACAAAATATTGGTTCAAATTTTTGGTGGAATAGTTTTTTATTACCATGATTGGTCTTGACATCCTTTTTGAATGCTTCTTTCACCTCGATATCCTCTATTTTTGCTTCTTCCACTTTGATATCCTTTTTAATGTCTTTTTCTACTTATATGTCTTCTTCAATTGCTTCTTTTACTTCAATTTCCACTCCACAAAATTATGGGTTTTCATACAAAACTTAAATCGCTCGTATCTTTTAAACGGGAAGAGATAGCTCGAGGAAACTTTTACAAAATATTAGTATAAGTTTTTGGTGAAACCGTTTTTTATTTTTATACTTGTCCTCGACGTCTTTTACTCAATTTCAATTTCCTCTTTAATTGTTTCTGCTACTTCGATACCCTCTTTGATTGCTTCTTCCACTTCGATATCCTCTTTGATTGCTTCTTCCACTTCGATATCCTCTTTGATTGCTTCTTCCACTTCGATATCGTCTTTGACTGTTTCTTCCACTTCGATATCGTCTTTGATTGCTTTTTTCACTTCGTCATCCTCTTAGAACGCTTCTACCACCTCGGTATCCTCTTTGAATGCTTACTCAACTTTAATTTCCTCTTTGATTGTTTCTGTTACTTCGATATACTATTTGATTGCTTATTTCACTTCAATATCCTCTTTGATTGCTTCTTCCACTTCGATATCGTTTTTGACTGTTTCTTCCACTTCGATATCGTCTTTGATTGCTTTTTTCACTTCGTCAACCTCTTAGAACGCTTCTACCACCTCGGTATCCTCTTTGATTGCTTACTCAACTTTAATTTCCTCTCTGATTGTTTCTGCTACTTCGATATCCTGTTTGATTGCTTCTTTCACTTCAATATGCTCTTTGATTGCTCCTTCCACTTCGATATCGTTTTTGACTGTTTCTTCCACTTCGATATCATCTTTGATTGCTTTTTTTACTACGTCATCCTCTTAGAATGCTCTTACCACCTCGGTATCCTCTTTGATTGCTTACTTAACTTTAATTTCCTCTTTGATTGTTTCTGCTGCTTCGATATCCTATTTGATTGCTTCTTTCACTTCAATATCCTCTTTAATTGCTGCTTCCACTTGGAAATCCTCTTTGATTTGATTACTTCTTCCATTTCGATATCGTCTTTGACTGCTTCTTACACATGGATATCCTCTTTGATGGCTTTTAACAGCTCGATATCCTCTTTAATTACTTCTTCGACTAAAAGAAAAACACGCGAGCTGCGAGCAGCTCGCGCACAACGCAACCTCTAGTTATATTATATAAAGCTCGATTACCACTGACTCACTGACTGATTGACATCATTGTTCTCCCAGATGCCACCTCGTAGGGGGGAAATGTTTGGTGGGATCGTATAGAGGGAGTTCCGGTGAGTTGGGAATAAATCCTAAAGTACCCCTTTTGTCCCCCATTCGCTCCCATTAACATCGTATCTCGGAAAGTATAGGTCTTAGAGCGTTGGTGCAAAAACTAATGTTGCAGAGGACATTTTTTTATATCCGGTTCCATGAAAAAAAAATTGTCTTTCATACAAAAAAAAATTGTCCCATACAAAATATTTCTGTATGAATACCGTAAACCGTATATTTCGTTTGCCGTAATTTTCATACTGTTTTTGTAGGGAGCCCACGGCTTGTGTGTACTATAAAATTACTGTAAATTTGCTTGATTCTATATAATGGTGGTGGAGGGGCATGAGACAACTTTCATAGTTTATGCAAAGGTCATCATCATCATTTTGGAACATCCAATTTTTTTTTTTTTTAGTATGCAACGTTCATCATGTTTATTTTGGAACATCCACATTTTTTTAATTATGCCTCATCCACAATGATCACTTTGGAACGTCAATTATTTTTTTTTTATTATGCAACATCCACTGTGATCATTTTGGTACATCATTTTTTTTAATTATGCCTCATCCACAATGATCACTTTGGAACGTCAATTTTTTTTTTTTTTATTATGCAACATCCACTGTGATATTTTGGTACATCATTTTTTTAATTATGCCTCATCCACAATGATCACTTTGGAACGTCAATTTTTTTTTTTTATTATGCAAAATACTTTGTGATCATTTTGGAAAATCAATTTTTTTTAAATTATGCCTCATCCACAATGATCACTTTGAAACGTCATTTTTTTTTTTATTATGCAACATCCACTGTGATCATTTTGGTACATCATTTTTTTAATTACGCCTCATTGATTGACATCATTGTTCTCCCAGATGCCACCTCGTAGGGGGGAAATGTTTGGTGGGATCGTATAGAGGGAGTTCCGGTGAGTTGGGAATAAATCCTAAAGTACCCCTTTTGTCCCCCATTCGCTCCCATTAACATCGTATCTCGGAAAGTATAGGTCTTAGAGCGTTGGTGCAAAAACTAATGTTGCAGAGGACATTTTTTTATATCCGGTTCCATGAAAAAAAAATTGTCTTTCATACAAAAAAAAATTGTCCCATACAAAATATTTCTGTATGAATACCGTAAACCGTATATTTCGTTTGCCGTAATTTTCATACTGTTTTTGTAGGGAGCCCACGGCTTGTGTGTACTATAAAATTACTGTAAATTTGCTTGATTCTATATAATGGTGGTGGAGGGGCATGAGACAACTTTCATAGTTTATGCAAAGGTCATCATCATCATTTTGGAACATCCAATTTTTTTTTTTTTTAGTATGCAACGTTCATCATGTTTATTTTGGAACATCCACATTTTTTTAATTATGCCTCATCCACAATGATCACTTTGGAACGTCAATTATTTTTTTTTTATTATGCAACATCCACTGTGATCATTTTGGTACATCATTTTTTTTAATTATGCCTCATCCACAATGATCACTTTGGAACGTCAATTTTTTTTTTTTTTATTATGCAACATCCACTGTGATATTTTGGTACATCATTTTTTTAATTATGCCTCATCCACAATGATCACTTTGGAACGTCAATTTTTTTTTTTTATTATGCAAAATACTTTGTGATCATTTTGGAAAATCAATTTTTTTTAAATTATGCCTCATCCACAATGATCACTTTGAAACGTCATTTTTTTTTTTATTATGCAACATCCACTGTGATCATTTTGGTACATCATTTTTTTAATTATGCCTCATCCACAATGATCACTTTGGAACGTCAATTTTTTATTTTTTTATTATGCATCATCCACTGTGATCATTTTGGTACATCATTTTTTTTAATTATGCCTCATCCACAATGATCACTTTGGAACGTCAATTATTTTTTATTTTTTTTATTATGCAACATCCACTGTGATTATTTTGGTACATAATTTTTTTAATTACGCCTCATCCACAATGATCACTTTGGAACGTCAATTATTTTTTATTTTTTTATAATGCATCATCCACTGTGATCATTTTGGAAAATCAATTTTTTTAAATTATGCCTCATCCACAATTATCACTTTTGGAACGTAAATTTTTTTTTTTTACTATGCAAAATCCTTTGTGATCATTTTGGAACATCATTTTGTTTTAAATTATGCCTCATCCACAATGATCACTTTTGGAACGTCATTTTTTTTATTATGCAAAATCCTTTGTGATCATTTTAAAAAATCATTTTTTTTTATTATGCCTCATCCACAATGATCATTTTGGAACGTCAATTTCTTTTTTTTTATTATGCAACATCCACTGTGATAATTTTGGAACATCAATTTTTTTAATTATGCCTCATCCGCAATGATCATTTTGGAACGTCAATTTTTTTTTTAATTATGCCTCATCCACAATGATCACTTTTGGAACGTCAATTTTTTTTTATTATGCAACATCCACAATGATCATTTTGGAACGTCAATTTTTTTTTATTTATGCCTCATCCACTATGATCATGTTGGAACGTCAATTTTTTTTTTATTATGCGACATCCACTATTCGAATATTATCTTTGATTGCTTGTTACACTTCGTCATCCTCTTTTATTGTTTCTTCCGCCTCCACATCTTCTATTTTTGCATGTTCCACTTCGTTATCCTTTTAAAATGCTTCTTCTACTTCATATCCTCTTTAATTGCTTCAGTTACTTCATTATGCGCTCTACAAAATTGTGGTGTTTCATACAAAACTTCAATCGCTCATATCTTCTAAACGCGAAGAGATAGCCCTAGCAAACTTGTACAAAATATTGGTATAAATTTTTGGTGGAACTGTTTTTTTATTGTCATCCTTGACATCCTTTTTGAATGCTTCTCTCACTTCGTCATCTTCTTTGAATGTTTTTTCCACTTCGACATCATCTTTGACTGCTTCTTTAACTTCGATATACTCTTTGATTGCTTCTCCCACTTCGATATCGTCTTTGACTGCTTCTTCCATTTCGATATCGTCTTTGATTGCTTTTTTCACTTCGTCATCTTCTTTGAATGCTTCTACCGCCTCGGTATCCTCTTTGATTGCTTACTCAACTTCAATTTCCTCTTTGATTGTTTCTGCCACTTCGATATCCTATTTGATTGCTTCTTCCACTTCAACATTCTCTTTGATAGTTTCTTCCACTTCGATATACAATCAACAAATTTATGATTTTTCTTACAAAACTTTAATCGCTCGTATCTTCTAAACGGGAAGAGATAGCACTAGCAAACTTTGACAAAATATTAGTACAAATTTTTGATCATTATCATTTTGCAACATACATTTATATTATGCAACGTCAATCATGATCATTTTGGAACGTCCAATTTTTTTCTCTTTGATTGCTTGTTCCACTTCGATATCCTCTTTGATTGCTTCTTCCACATTGGTATCCTCTTTGATTGCTTCTTTAACTTTGATATCCTCTACGATTGCTTGTTCCGCTTCGATATCCTCTTTTATTCCTTCTTCATCTTCAATATCCATTGGATTGCTTCTTCCACTTCGATATCGTCTTTGATTGCTTTTTTTACTTCGTCATCCTCTTAGAATGCTTCTACCACCTTGGTATCCTCTTTGATTTCTTCCTCAACTTTAATTTCCTCTTTGATTGTTTCTGCTACTTCGATATCCTATTTGATTGATTCTTTCACTTCAATATCCTCTTTGATTGCTTCTTCCACTTCGATATCATCTTTGATTGCTGCTTCCACTTGGAAATCCTCTTTGATTTAATTGCTTCTTCCATTTCGATATCGTCTTTGACTGCTTCTTACACATGGATATCCTCTTTGATGGCTTTTAACAGCTCGATATCCTCTTTAATTACTTCTTCGACTAAAAGAAAAACACGCGAGCTGCGAGCAGCTCGCGCACAACGCAACCTCTAGTTATATTATATAAAGCTCGATTACCACTCACTGACTGACTGACTCATTGACATGTTTGTTCTCCCAGATGCCACCTCGTAGGGTGAAAATGTTTGGTGGGATCGTATAGAGGGAGTTCCGGTGAGTTGGGAATAAATCCTAAAGTACCCCTTTTGTCCCCCATTCGCTCCCATCCACCTCGTATCTCGGAAAGTATAGGTCTTAGAGCGTTGGTGCAAAAACTAATGTTGCTGAGGACATTTTTTTATATCCGGATCCATGAAAAAAAAAATGCCTTTCATACAAAAAAAAAATTGTCCCATACAAAATATTTCTGTATGATTACCGTAAACCGTATATTTCGTTTGCCGTAATTTTCATTCTGTTTTTGTAGGGAGCCCACGGCTTGTGTGTACTATAAAATTACTGTAAATTTGCTTGATACTATATAATGGTGGTGGAGGGGCATGAGATAACTTTCATAGTTTTTGCAAAGGTCATCATCATCATTTTGGAACATCCATTTTTTTTTTTTTTTTTTTAGTATGCAACGTTCATCATGTTTATTTTGGAACATCCACATTTTTTTAATTATGCCTCATCCACAATGATCACTTTGGAACGTCAATTATTTTTTTTTTTATTATGCAACATCCACTGTGATCATTTTGGTACATCATTTTTTTTTTCAATTATGCCTCATCCACTATGATCACTTTGGAACGTCAATTTTTTTTTTATTATGCAACATCCACTGTGATATTTTGGTACATCATTTTTTTAATTATGCCTCATCCACAATGATCACTTTGGAACGTCATTTTTTTTTTCATGCAACATCCACTGTGATCATTTTGGAACATCATTTTTTTTTTCAATTATGCCTCATCCACTATGATCACTTTGGAACGTCAATTTTTTTTTATTATGCAACATCCACTGTGATATTTTGGTACATCATTTTTTTTAATTGTGCCTCATCCACAATGATCACTTTGGAACGTCATTTTTTTTTTATGCAACATCCACTGTGATCATTTTGGTACATCATTTTTTTAATTACGCCTCATCCACAATGATCACTTTGGAACGTCAATTATTTTTTATTTTTTTATTATGCATCATCCACTGTGATCATTTTGGAACATCATTTTTTTTAATTATGCCTCATCCACAATGATCATTTTGGAACGTCAATTTTTTTTTTTTTTACTATGCAAAATCCTTTGTGATCATTTTGGAAAATCAGATTTTTTATATTATGCCTCATCCACAATGATCATTTTGGAACGTCATTTTTTTTTTATTATGCAACATCCTCTGTGATCATTTTGGTACATCATTTTTTTTAATTATGCCTCATCCACAATGATCACTTTGGAACGTCAATTTTTTTTTATTATGCAACATCCACTGTAATCATTTTGGTACATAATTTTTTTAAATATGCCTCATCCACAATGATCACTTTGGAACGTCAATTATTTTTTTTTATTATGCAACATCCACTGTGATCATTTTGGTACATAATTTTTTTTAAATATGCCTCATCCACAATGATCACTTTGGAACGTCAATTATTTTTTTTTTTATGCAACATCCACTGTGATCATTTTGGTACATCATTTTTTTAATTACGCCTCATCCACAATGATCACTTTGGAACGTCAATTTTTTTTTTTTTTATTATTTTTTTATTATCCACTGTGATCATTTTGGAACATCATTTTTTTTAAATTACGCCTCATCCACATGATCATTTTGGAACGTCAATTTTTTTTTATTATGCAACATCCACTGTGATCATTTTGGAAAATCAATTTTTTTTTGTAGCACAAATTTTTGGTGGAATCGTTATTTTACGGTCATCATCGCCCTTGCCATAATTTTGAATTCTTCTCTCACTTCCTTTTCGTTTTCGAATGTTTCTTCCACATTGATATCCTCTTTAATTGTTTCTATAACTTTGAAATCCTCTTTGGTGGCATTTTTACTTCAATATACTTTTGAATTGTTTTTTCTATTTTTATATTTTCTTCAATTACTTCTCTTACTTCAATATCGACTCTACAAAATTATGGGTTTAAATACAAATCTTAAATCGCTCGTATCTTCTAAACGGGAAAAGTTACCCCCAGCAAACTTTTACAAAATATTGGTACTAATTTTTGGTGGAATAGTTTTTTTAATACCATCATTGCCCTTGAGATCCTTTTTGAATGCTTCTCTTACTTCGTCTTCCGCTTTGAATGCTTCTTTCACCTCGATATCCTCTATTTTTGCTTATTCCACTTTGATATCCTTTTTTATTGCTTTTTCTACTTATATATTTTCTTCAATTGCTTCTTTTACTTCAATTTCCGCTCTACAAAATTATGGGTTTTAATACAAATCTTAAATCGCTCGTATCTTCTAAACGGGAACAGTTACGCCTAGCAAACTTTTACAAAATATTGGTACAAATTTTTGGTCGAATATTTTTTTTATTACCATCATTGATCTTGACATCCTTTTTGAATGCTTCTTTCACCTCGATATCCTCTATTTTTGCTTCTTCCACTTTGATATCCTTTTTAATTGCTTTTTCTACTTATATATTTTCTTAATTGCTTCTTTTACTACAATTTCCACTCTACAAAATTATGGGTTTTAATACAAATCTTAAATCGCTCGTATCTTCTAAACGGGAAGAGTTACGCCTAGCAAACTTTTACAAAATATTGGTACAAATTTTTGGTGGAATAGTTTTTCTAATACCATCATTGCCCTTGACATCCGTTTTGAATGCTTCTCTTACTTCGTCTTCCACTTTAAATGCTTCTTTCACCTCGATATCCTCTATTTTTGCTTCTTCCACTTTGATATCCTTTTTAATGTCTTTTTCTACTTATATGTCTTCTTCAATTGCTTCTTTTACTTCAATTTCCACTCCACAGAATTATGGGGTTTCATACAAAACTTAAATCGCTCGTATCTTTTAAACGGGAAGAGATAGCTCGAGGAAACTTTTACAAAATATTAGTATAAGTTTTTGGTGAAACCTTTTTTTTTTTTTATCCTTGTCCTCGACGTCTTTTACTCAATTTCAATTTCCTCTTTAATTGTTTCTGCTACTTCGATATCCCATTTGATTGCTTCTTTCACTTCAATATCCTCTTTGATTGCTTCTTCCACTTCGATATCATCTTTGATTGCTGCTTCCACTTGGATATGCGCTTTGATTTGATTGCTTCTTTCATTTCGATCGTCTTTGACTGCTTCTTACACATGGATATCCTCTTCGATAACTTTAAACAGCTCGATATCCTCTTTGATTGCTTCTTCCACTTTGATATCCTCTTTTATTGCTTCTACCAATTCGATATCATCTTCGATTTCCTTTTGATTGCTTCTTGCACTGCAATATTCTCTTTGATTGCGTCTTCATCTTCGATATCGTTTTTGATAGCATTTTCACTTTGATATCCTCTGTGATGGCTTCTTCCACTTCGATACCCTCTTTGATTGCTTCTTCCACTTCGATATCCTCTTTGATTGCTTCTTCCACTCCGATATCCTCTTTGATTGCTTCTTCCACTTCGATATCGTCATTGACTGTTTCTTCCACTTCGATATCGTCTTTGATTGCTTTTTTCACTTCGTCATCCTCTTAGAACGCTTCTATCACCTCGGTATCCTCTTTGATTGCTTACTCAACTTTAATTTCCTCTTTGATTGTTTCTGCTACTTCGATATCCTCTTTGATTGCTTCTTCCACTTCAATATCGTTTTTGACTGTTTCTTCCACTTCGATATCGTCTTTGATTGCTTTTTTCACTTCGTCATCCTCTTAGAACGCTTCTACCACCTCGGTATCCTCTTTGATTGCTTACTTAACTTTAATTTCCTCTTTGATTGTTTCTGCTACTTCGATATCCTATTTGATTGCTTCTTTCACTTCAATATCCTCTTTGATTGCTTCTTCCACTTGGATATCGTCTTTGATTGCTTTTTTTACTACGTCATCCTCTTAGAATGCTCTTACTACCTCGGTATCCTCTCTGATTGCTTACTCAACTTTAATTTCCTCTTTGATTGTTTCTGCTGCTTGGATATGCTATTTGATTGCTTCTTTCACTTCAATATCCTCTTTAATTGCTGCTTCCACTTGGAAATCCTCTTTGATTTGATTGCTTCTTCCATTTCGATATCGTCTTTGACTGCTTCTTACACATGGATATCCTCTTTGATGGCTTTTAACAGCTCGATATCCTCTTTAATTACTTCTTCGACTAAAAGAAAAACACGCGAGCTGCGAGCAGCTCGCGCACAACGCAACCTCTAGTCTTATTTAAAACTCAGCATCAGACAACAATGTGGATTCGTTTAACTGGACTAAATTTAATAATAGTCTGCTTTTTCAAAAAGATTGCTATATTTTTTGGTTACCTATGTAAAAAACAATACTTTACTTTAAAAAAGACTGGTTGCTTTTTATTGGCAACCAGCTCTTCAGCCAGAATCAGTTATTGTCTAGTGTAGGATGATTGGGTTGTGACTACTTGTGACGGTATGGTATACCTTCATATACAGTAAAAACTTTTCGAACTCTATTCCTAATTCCTTATTCACTTATTGATCTTTCACTTTGATCCATATCTATTCCCGGCGAGAGATTTTTTCAGATTAGGAAACAGAAAGAAGTCACAAGGGGCCAAATCTGGAGAATACGGTGGATGGGGCAGCAATTCGTAGCGTAATTCGACCAATTTGGCCATGGCAACGGCAGACGTATGAACCGGTGCGTTGTCGTGGTGAAACAGCACTTTTTTCTTCGCCAGATGGGGTCGTTTTTTCTTTAATTCGGCGTCGAATCGGCCCAATAAATCGCCATAGTAAAGCCCTGTAATTGTTTTACCCTTCTCGAGGTAATCGATGTAGATCACACCTTGTGAATCCCAGAAAACGGTGGCCATAACTTTTCCGGCCGATTTTACAGTTTTCGCCTTCTTTGGAGCACGTTCCCCAGTCTGGATCCATTGTTTTGATTGCTCCTTGGTCTCTGGTGTGTACCAGTGGATCCAGGTTTCATCGACGATCACAAAACGACGCAAAAACTTTGCTGGATTCCGCTTAAACAGCGCCAAACACGTCTCCGATGTGGTCTCACGGTTGCACTTGTTTTCCGGTGTGAGTAAACGCGGCACCCATCGCGCCGACAGCTTTCTCATGCCAAGTTCCTCGTGAAGAATATGATGCACTGTTCCTTCTGAAATGCCTACAGTCTCAGCTAGCTCCCGAATCTTCAATCGGCGATCTGCCAATACGAGATCATGGATTTTTTTAATGTTTTCCTCCGTAGCAGCTGTTTTCGGTGCACCTGGGCGTGGTTCATCAAAAACCGACGTACGGCCACGTGCAAACTCGTTGAACCAATTCTTGACGGTGGCCATAGATGGAGAAGAGTCACCGTACACAGCATCCAAGCGCTCTTTGATTTCGATGCGCGTTTTCCCTTCCAAAAATAGGAATCGAATCACCGAACGATATTGCTCTTTTTCCATTTTTGTAAAACCGATCGATACGTTCGTTTCCATAAGTTGTCAAATTAAAACAAATGAAGGGATTGGAATGAAAATTTGAAAAAAGAATTAAAAAAGAATGTGCTACACTATGGTAAAACTCTTTTGAAACTACAGCGCCCTCTGGCGATGAGGCTAGGTACTTATTGAATGCACCTCGTACATATATTATATGAAGTTGAATGTATTTATATGAAGTTAGATAGTAGGACTAGGATACCTGTGTTGTGGAGTTTATGGTCTCTATTTTAGGCATACATAAATGTAACTTTTGAAACATTATGAACACTATTTGTATTTAAAGCGGGAAAAACTCACAAATCATGGTATTTATACATAAATGTGTCCAAATAAGAGGCTTATTTAACATAGGTGGATACATAGTTAAATTAGTCAAGTAAAATATATAGATATAGGTATTAGTGTAGGTATAAATTATAGGGTATAAGTACAGGGGTGGGTATAGATGTATGTGAAAATGGTGGCATAGGTTTAGGTATATTGAAATCTATGGGGGATAATATATGTTGAGTTTGGGTATATGTAGGTATGGTATGGGGATAGTTATGGATAAAGGTATGGGTATAGGAATTCATATACGGGTATTCATATCGTATATAATTTGTATGGGTATAGATATAGGCATAAATATATATATAAATACGTATGGGTATCTTGGTATGTAAGTAGTGTGTCAAAGGTAAGCCTAAACTATCCCTACAAACATGAGTGATTCGGTTTTATCATAGTCCAGTTCTTGTAGCCCTGTACTCTTCTTTTGCAGATGTATCTACTACAAAGGAACACATCAAGCTACTTATCCACTAACAGGTATAAATGTGGGTCAATGAAATTAAAATAACTCTCTCCAAATCTTGTTCTTGTTGGTGAGATTTCAAATTTTCTTGTCCGGTATTCTATTGTATGCAGTTAGTTTTGAACTTCTCAGTATTTCCGTTTTCTTATGTATTTGTCATAATAAGAAAGAAAGAAACGAAAGAAAATACATTTATTTGCAGACATAACAAAACAAAGACATACACAGTTACAAAAATAACACGACAATAAGTATAACATACAAAAAATTGAAATAAAAATATAGAATATAAATAGGTAGTAGGTATGTCCAAGTTATGAGCGTCCGCAAACTAGGATCCGGCTCAGTATTATGCAATAACGATTTGTTTTTTGTAAACTGTTATGTTATTTCTAAGTTAATAAATAAATTGAAATTGAAACAGTGATTATAAAACATTCTAGTCAAAATAATACACATTAAAATGTCAGAAGTTGCAAACACAAATTAATTACATTTAGGAACCTGGTTTTAGTAGGTTCTCATGTAAATCGCTTATAAGTGCACATAACATTTTATCAGCAGTATCTCAAACTTGTTTGCTTTGATAACAAATTAAATAGCAGTGTTTATAGCAAGGTCATACCTACCATACAAAACTTTAATATTTAACATTTAGACTGTTTTACACCCAAAATTATGTTATAACTCTGCATACGTTTGGCATTGCATGTTTGTGTTACTATCTGGTTGTCTTCAAAACAACTTTACGTCAGGTTAAAATATTTAGGTAAAACATAACCAACCTTGATATGTAGGCATGAAATAATAATTATTACCTGAACACATAGTTCTTAGGAATATTTGTGTTGTATGTGGGGAAGTACATAATATACACATCATTGTATAGTCAGTACCTGGTTACATTATTAATTAAAGAGAATATCTACTGCCGCAGCCGGGAAAGGTTTACTCACCCCGCAGTCATCGCGGTCGAAGCTTTGCCCGTAGTGGCTGACGGGCTTGATCAACTCCTTTATCAACTCCCCCAAACTTTCCGACATATCCCACTGTCCATTTGCTCGCGAGGAGACAATATAATCCCTGAAAACAATGTCCTCTCATATTTAACATTACTGTTATCAGCGGCAGACCAACACATTCACAACAAGCTCGACTATGGCGCGAAAATTTGTCAGACCCTCCCTGTTTTGATTTGATTGTTTGCCACGAATCCTTACTTTCAGAATACGTCTAGAGTTGATATTAAGGATCAAAAAATATTACCTTCGCCTTTTTCTAGGTATAGCGTCCATTTTACAAACATATCTCGTGAATAGGAAGAACGTAATAACAACGGTGGCCATTTATTTATGTTTTTGAGGGAGACATTTTCTGCCGCTCGTTCGGATGTCAATTCTGTTCGGTTCATTTGGACTGATGAAATGTGGATAAAATCGACTGATGATAGTTTTGTCTTTCAGATTACAAATCAATCTTTGATGGAAAAATAAAGTTAAGTACTGACAAAATATATTTATTTACAACGTTTATAATGTTATAAAAAATATTTCGTATATACCTTACATAGGTATATTACATGATGCATTAAATGAAGCCACACAGACTCCAAAAATTTTATAGAGTGGCTAATGAAAGTAGACCCTCGAATTATTGCAAACTTTTTACATGGCAATGCTAATAAGAATGTCAACGTCAATTTGTCAAAACAAGATAGCGGTTGTCGGTGATTTGATGTTATAAAAAGTGATCTTGTTTTATCGTTACTTACTAGTTTAAAAAAGAATAAAACTATGAAAAGTGGAGTGCGGGTGATGTTGTTTTGCATGATTTCCAAATTCAAAGAAAAACTACTGGATAAAGATGCTGAATTCAAGCAAAAACAAGATTGTTTACGTGTTGTGTTAGATTTTTTGGGTTCGTATGGTGCTAATATTTTGATTCGTTTTATGAATTCTCAATTATTATTTCTCGTTTTACCAAAACTATTCATAATAAATGGTTATGTATCATCGCTTGTAGTATATACCTAGGTGCATAGTAAATGTTCCATTGTAATTTTAAAAGGTAAATTGTTTTCTTTGACAGAAAATCTGGAGGATGTAGCAGGGGTTGATGAAATAGTGGGAACTATTGAAAAACTTACTGATTTAGAGCAGAAAGACAGGATACAAACCCAGACCAATTACTTGGAAGAAATAGCTTTAATGTATGATTTGCTTGTAAATGCTGCATCTAATCGTTCTGTTTCATCGTTATTTACAGAAGTGAGTGTTACAACATTCAAAAAAATAAAAAAGGAAGGTGCAGTAAATGAGAGTGTCTGGAATACTCCAGGGAAAAAACGGCCACATAAACCCTCAGTTTCTGACCTAGACAGTTTCGACATAGATGCTATTCGCGCAAGATTAACGGATTTTACAACATTAGAAAACAAGTTCCTACATTGAGAACACTGTTGGTGTAATTAAAAGAAAGCATCGGATTTAATGAATGCCGGGAAACTCTTCGCCGCATATTATTGGCCAATGGCTATGAAATTAAGAAAAACAAGAATGAGCATTCATTGTCAATTGAACGCTATGACATATCTGCTTGGAGACATCGGTTTTTAAGAACCATAGCTTTGTACGTACAGAAGGAAAGCCAATAATTTATTTATATGAAACCTATGTCCATAAAAACTATAAGCCCAAGAAATCTTGGCAAGGTCCATCCACAAGTGGTGCAATTGAAAATATTTCAACGGGGAAAAGGTACATAATTGTACATGCTTCATCAGAGAAAGGCCCTGTGCCGAACTCATTGTTAGCCTTTAGTACGAAACCAAAAAGGGCAGACTACCACCATGACATGAATGCTGCAAACTTTAATAAATGGCTACAAGAAAAGCTCATACCCAGTTTGCATGAGCCGAGTGTAATAAATATGGATAACGCCAGCTACCATTCGATCATTGTAAATAAAGCTCCTAGTCACAAAATCGCAAAAAAGAGATAATTGAATGGCTTTCTTTGAATAATATTCTGTTTGAAGACAACCATACAAACGCAGAGCTGTTATTTTTTGTAAAACAGCACACACCAGAACCAATATATAAGGCTGATGAACTTTTGAAGCAGAATGGTCATGAGGTATTGAGACTTCCTCCATACCACTGTGATTTAAATGCTATTGAGCTTTTATGGAGTTTGGCTAAACATAAAGTGTCAAGTTGAAATAGGGCTATATTACAGTGGAGTTTGAAAAAGTGATAAATGTATATTATATATATATATATATAGATAGAGTCGTTTGAAAGGATAACACCAGAGGATTGGAAGAAAATGACAGATCATGTCATGCATGTTGAAAATAAATACAAAGAAAGAGATAGAATTATGGAAAACAGTTACAAACTACAGTTTTATTCAAATAACAAGTAACGGGAGTTCATGTTAATTGGTTACTTTTTTAGGAATATAAATTGCAGTTATTCTGGATTTCAGACTTTTGCCTATATTTGTGTCAATAAAGCTACACAAATACCAAATTTCAGCACTGTGGGGTCACTTGTGCACCCTATGAATTTCGTCAAAGTTCAGTTTTTATTACTCAAGTACTACAAGGATTAAACTAATAATAAAAACGGGGTCTAAATGTACTAATGAAGACCTTTTATTGGCTTTCACGGCCCATTGGACCATCTTATTTTTGTTTTATTACCTCTATTGAACTCTAATATCTACTCCCCAACTTTTTTAGCTCACTTAGTCACACCAGGATTGTGGCAACACTACCTACCTATAATCAAACTTTACGATGATCGCTTCGAAAGTTATCCTCAGACAAACAAACATACACGCATACATACATACAACGCCAATTTGCTCAAGTTGATTTGGAAATCAAGTAGTCAATGTATGTGATTATTTTTTTCTTTTTGTTTTCTGGGAGACTCGCGAGATCTCGGATCGGGGCGAACCACTTGTTATTTTACTTGTAGAAATCTTGTCAGACCATACGGCAAGTAGTGCATCGCGTGCCTGGCCGACTTCGTAAATACCTAAACTTGACAGTGGCAGACTCCGGAACGGCCTCTTAACTAAAGAATATTATCGCTTTTAATTTAGTAGGTATGTAATCAGTAGTAGAGAATAATTACAAGAGTAGTAGAGTTCCTTGTGAAAGGGCTTGCCCGGGGTTGTACTACCACCAAGCAGCATTGCTGTGTTTTGGTATCAAGGGTATGGTTGGTTGCCAGTGAAATTACAGGCACATGAGACTACACCTGTATGTCTGAAGTTGAAGTACGCAGAACACATTTCTAAAGAGCGTGACCTACGAGGCAGTTCTCTGTTATAAGCAGTTAGACCATAAGCTTGTTCCAGCTCCAAGTACCTATCATAAAAAAAAAAATCACAACTATTAGTAGGCAGGAAACGTGTCCTGATTTTATTTTCGTTCTAGGGATCTAATTGGTCAATGTTCTGTAAAAATAGTAGGTACATAGATACATAACACTGGAGATATAAATTTCTGAAATGGGCAAAGTTCTTCAATCTCATCTGGCAACCTTTTTTGTTTGGTTGGGTCTGTGATTTGTTGTCTATACTATCCATCCATCCTCCCTCTTAATAGTCTGTGGTTTGCACTGATGCCAACTTAGCAACTAAGTAGAGCAATTTTTAAAATTTTCAACAATTTAGTAGATAAAGTAGTTATACCTACTTAGAAAATGAAAAGCCCTCATTGACATTGACAATTCACTTTCCTTTGATATTCTGCGTTTATCAGAGCAACGCCATCATCAAAACATGGCTGTGAAATACATCACTGGTGAATCAGAATTCGCTCGCCTGCAATTCCTGCGAATCGAGATTCTAAAATAATGGATTGAATGGAATTAGTAGTGGTAATCTTTGCGGAATTGGTTAGGTTAGGTGTAACATAAGTAAGATTGGATGGACAGAGAGCACGGAGCGTTGACATTCCGGCTGACACAGGTGTTGTCGGGGCATGGATGCTTCGGCTAATATCTGTGTCGTATAGCCGGAAGGGAAACCAGCACAATATGTCATCATTGTGACTCCGCGGAAGATACAGGGGAGCATACGTTGCAAAACTACCCAGCTTGGATTTTCCAACGCCAAGAGCTTGTAACAGAAGTAGGATCAAATCTTTCGCTTCCAGCACTCGTAGAAGCAATGCTTGGTTTAGAAGATACATGGAACGCTGCGGAGAGGAAGCGGGAAATAACCACAAACCTTCCAATCCGCAGCCGGAGAGCGTCGAAGAGATCGTTATCACGCCCTTCTTCGACCCCCATAACAGAGGTCTAGGCGGTGAACACGGGGGTGTCCATCGCCGATAAACCTGATCTCGAGAATGTACGCGCGGTGTTTTCGTGCGCCTCGCTGATATGAGGGATAACATCAAACCCATAAGAGGGGGCCCTGAAAAGTGGCCAGCGCCGTCGAGACAGCGGACGAGTCCGCAAGCGGTCCCATTGTCTTGACAGAACAGCCGTAATGGTGAAATACAAGTGGTGGTTTTAGCCGGAGTCCGGCATAACCTGATGGTCGCCTCCGCGGCAGTCAGGTATCCATGAGGATTTCCCCACTTAAAAAAAAAAGGTGTAACGTAAGTGGTATTTTTTTATCAGAATGCAAGTATATATAAAGTTGTAGGTAGGTATATTATATTATATATTTAGTTTTTTACGGTTATTCTTTTGTTGGTGTATATAGGCTTATAGGTCAAGTAGAGAAATATCGCTTATTAATCAAAATAATTATTTTGATGTAATATTTTTCTGCGAATTCTTGTTAGCTCCTGTTATTGTTGAGTTTTTGGTTCTTTTTATTGTTAAATTATTTTAACTAATGGTTCGCCCCGAACTGAGATCTCGCTCCCATAAAAACGTAAAAATATTATTTGTAATCTTTGATTATCAAAATACGGCCACGAAAAGTATAACCAACTTACTTAACCTGCAGTTTCATTCAAATTGGAGGTAACGGGAGTTCATGTTAATTGGTTACTTTTAAGATTACCTTTTAAGGTACGTATGACGTACAGGTATAGGTAGGTTTGTATAAGTACCTACAATATCAATTTTGCCACGCCCTAACAGGGTGCATGTCATTTAGATTACTTAATATGATTAAGTAATCTAAATGACATGCACCCTAGATGTAGCTAATTTCGTGTCGCAAAAATACGAAAATAAATAAATTTCATACTTTTCTCTATATTTGTGTCACTAAAGCTACACGCATAAATTTCAGCACTAATAACAACGGGGCTGAAATGTACTCATAAATTCCTTTTATTAGACGTGACACTTGACCGGATAGTCCCATTTTGTTTTTTTTACCCCTCTTGAACCCCAATATCTCAACCCCCCCCCCCCCCCCCCCCACACATTTTTAGCTCATTTAATCATGCCAAAATTGTGCTATCATTACCTACTTATTTACCAAATTTCACGATGGTCGGATAAACGTTTCGAATGTTATCCACGAACGAGTTGATTTGGAGATCTCACTTCGCTCGATCAAAAATGCCAAAACCATGAAATACTCACTGTTTTGGACGAACAATCCCCTGTGTTTGAAAAATTACTTAGTACATATTTGAAACAAGATGTTCTTACAATTTTTTAATCACACATGTTAAAGTGATCGATGTATGTATGCACATACCTCTGATTATTCGTGGTAACTTGTTCATATTCTCTATTAAAATATAATTTTTATTTGCATGTAATGTAGTATGGTGAAAACAAATATGTTCCTCTTTCTTTTAATCTTTAGCAACTTCCAGCAACTTTTAGGATTTCAAAAATTGGAATTCTGGCAACTTTTCGCAAGAGATCTTGCTACAAAGTTTAGGGTACAGTTGGCAACAGTGGTGGTTTGTTTTCTATCGAATGAATGAAAATAATCGATGATTCCTGCGCGGTCGTGTCGTTTGGTTCGCGTAATTTTTCTTAGTTCTCAATATAAAAAGGGATCGATTTTTTAATAAAACATTCTAGTTTTCATTTGATGTACCTTGTGTTGATTTGCGATTTCTCGAGTACCAGTCAAATCGGAAGTCCAAGTTAACCAAAGCAAAGCAGTCAACGCGATCGCCATGGGAATGTCACGGTGTTACTCGCTCATGAAATGTTTGCTGATCATTTTCAACATAATATTTCTAGTAAGATACGATTGTGTTACGCTTTCCTTCCAGCTAGTTTGCCCATCGCCCCATCGTTATCGTGTATTCTAACGTATAACGCATTAGAAACGATGCAAAGTTTACGTACCGTGTATACCTATATGGCACACGGTCGGGCTTGGGGTGCAGTGAATTTCAATATTCATAGTTTGTGCAACGTCTCTGCATCACATAATGATCATCATTTCGGTGCACATCTCTAAAAAGTGGAAAACAATAAAAGGCGTCGTATTTGGCGCGCCCATGTTTACATTCCCTTACAACCGTATCCGGTGAATGTCCTCGCCACTGCGCTGTAGATACTGATCTACATCGTGTCTCGTCTCACTAGCAAACACCCTAGTTCAGCATTTATTGATATTTCGTTGATGTTGTATTTACTGTTTTTTGGGGATTTACATCTCAATTCGATATAACTGCAGCATTTGAGCTATTAATAGATCATTTGCAATGATCTACAAGTGGTTCAACTGTTTGATATTATGATATTAACATTTAATAGGGTTTCAACCCAGAAGAACTCTTAGATATAGAATTCTAAGTATAGAAACTGTATGCACTTGTAAGCTAATATTATATGAAATATCAAGTAATATTAGTGGAATAAACTGCTAATTGATTGGCATTTTTATTCAGACTTGCGAGATTACAGTTCAGGGTGAACCACAAGGTATAGAATTGTTTGAATAATCTTTTAAAATCTTAATATAGTTCTACATTATAGTAGGTACTCAATAAGATTCCTACTACCAGAATACACAACTAGCAGTTCCCTCTACAAAGCTGTTATTCCACTGGAATAGTTGGCATTCTCCACCGAACCTCTGAAGTTGGTGTCACTATTCTCAGTGGTACACAAAAATAAATAATTCAAGGAATTAAATCTCAGAAATAAACTAATATAAAACTGCAAGCAAATTAAAAGTTTTCAGTACATATAAACACTTAGCAACATTGCCAAGTAAAAACAAGTTTATCAACTTTAGCGAGGAAAAGCTAATTATTAATTACATTTAAACTTAATATAACAGCTACTAGGACATCTCTATTATTGATTATTTGTAAGTAGTGAAGTAGGTGTTTGATAGAGTTGTGAGTATATGAGATGTGGGTGTGTTGTGCACAGCTGGTGGGGTCGGGCATGTGCGGGTTCGCGGCGTGGGCGCTGTACGACGGACGCGCCAGTGAGAGCGCGGCAGGGCGCGCGGGGCTGTGCGCGCTGGCCGCGTGGGCCGCCGCGCTCACCGTGGGCTCACTGGCCGCGCTCACCGGCGCCGTCAAGGGCTCCGCCTCGCTGCTGGCCGCCGCCTTCGCTCTGCTGGCGCTGAGGTACCGAACCCACTCTATACTATTTTATTTTAGCTAATATGCTGAACCTAAAAATAACAACCAGCCTTGTTTCTTGCCTTTCTTACTTGGCTTGGTCGCGGAGGAACATGCAGTAAAATTGTCGTTTCAAAATTTTGACTCGATTTTGCGACATCTATAGCGTGTGGCCTTGTTGAACTCATCCCTTATGAAAACGAGGTGACTTCTAGTTATAGATTGTATAATTATGAAATAGCTGTTACCACAGCTCTCAAGCTGTCCCAAGCCCGCTTTCTTCAAGCCAGATAGAGCTGCATTATTGCAGGGTCAACACATTTTTAACCGATTCATTGCGGATGGCACGGCAGCCGTGTCATCATTTTCTTTTGCGTGTGGCGTTAGGCACGTGAGCCGTGCCATTTTGAAATCGATGGTAATTCCTTCAAATTAAGTTTTAGGGAGATCTACCCCAGAACAAAACTTTTTTATTTTTAACGTTAATCAAGCTTGTAGCATTCGTTTCTGGATATTGTATTGTTTTTTAAAAAATAGGGGTCACCAACCTTTTTGAAAATTTTAATGATGAGGATTTTTGTATAATAATATAATTGAAATAAATAATATTAAAAAATTGCTTATTTTTATATCAGAAATGTGAACGATTTGAGAGAACATTTTTTTAACATTTTAGGAGAATCTTAGCGCAAAAGACAATTACCGCTACCGAAATAGGATGTCAGAAACTAATCAGAATATTGGAATATCGGAACCAGTGGTATATTGTCGCCACATGATGTACACGTCCAAAGTCCTTTGGACTATTTCGTTTTATTTTTGAATGCCCAATTCATGAATTTAATATTGGATTGTACAAATAAGTACGGCAACAGACTGAAAGCAGCAGCGACTACTTCTCGAGCTCGATTTAGACAATGGACCGATGTAAGTGTCACCGAATTTAAAACATTTCTAGGCATACTGTTGCTGATGGGAACAATAAAACTCAATAGAATGGTAGATTATTGGTCCACTCATTATCTGTTCCGCTTAAGTCCACATATATTTATGTCGAGGGACAGGTTTTTTTTAATTTTAAGAGCCTTAAATGTTCAGAATAATGAAAGACCAGAGAGTATATTTAAAATTAAATCTTTAATTGATTTATTCAACGACACGGTTAATTCAGTATATTATCCATTAAGAGAGCTAACAATCGATGAGTCTCTTATTCTGTGGAAAGGAAGACTTTTCTTCCGTCAATACAATAAAGGAAAAACACATAAATACGGAATTAAATTATACATTTTAGCCGATGCCAACGGAATTATTTTAAATATTCACGTGTACGCAGGCTCCCAGGATGTGCAAGTCGGCGGTAGAAATCATATTAAAAAAGTGGTTCATTTGCTTATGCAAAAGTATATTGAAAAAGGCCATTCCTTGTATGTAGATAATTTTTATACCAGCGTGGGTTTAACTGAGGAGCTATTATGTAAACACACATACGTTGGCCAAAACTAACTGGCCAAAATATTTACATCCATGTATATCCAATACAGCGTCATGTTCCAAACATGACGCTCATCATCCTTAGTTTTTTCTATGCACTTTGAACTGTCCACCATATTATTTTCTAAACACGTTGATCTGTCCACCATCTGTTTTTTTATGCACGTTGAAGTATCCTCATGTATAGATTTCAAGTGTTCTGAGTTTTCCCAGTGTTGTGAATATGTTTGCGAATTTTGCTCTAATATTTGGTCATCGTCGTCGCGTTGAGTTTCAATTTTTGTCTCGGGAATATATTTTCTTTTACGCCGTAATTCTTAAACAATAAATAGGCAATAATTTACTTTAAAATACTTGAAATTTCTTATCAGGAAAACCAAAACAATAATTTTAGAACTAATGTAAGTAGAAAAGGTTTATCACACCTGTATTAAAAAAGCCACTTACCATCCATTTCCAAAAATACACTTATTTTTACACTTTTTATCACTTGAAACTACGTTCCTGACCGTTCACGTTAGATTTCGAATGTAAACTAAAAGTTTAACGCTTAGAACCACGTAAAAATGGTAAAAAACACTGTTTTCTTTTCCGCATGGCTGAAGACACAGGAGCCATGTCATTTAATCGTATGGCGCTTGGCACGGCAGCCGTGTCACGGTAATTTTGTTCAACGCTACAGTTAGAAGTTTGCAAAATTAGACATCGCAACGAATCGGTTAATGCATTAGATAATTATCTACTTTATTCCAATCAGAATAGCCAAGCAAGTCTCATGGATAGAGTCCTATACTATTAGTATGAGTCCCAAAAAATCTGCATGAATTTTTACATTCCAGAGCAAAGCACGTAACAGCTAGTACATAATAGTGACAACAAATAGACACAGGTGTTTCTGCAGACGTGTGACGGGTCCATTATACCTAAGGGATAATAACATCGCACGGTCCTTTTATACCTACCGCAAGAGTAGCAGGGCGTTGATGTAAACATAATATAATACGTTGGTGTTGCAGCGGCGTGGCGGAGGGTGCGGCGGCGTGGTGGGGCGCGGCTCACCTGCCAGCGCTGCGTGCGGCGTTCCGGGACTCGCTGGCCCGTGCCGTGCGGCACGACTACGGACACGTCGCCTCGCGCACGCAAGTGCTCGACGCCATACAGCACGGGGTGAGTGCCGGATGGGAGGGTGCAGTGGCGTGGTGGGATATAAACACCCTTTCAACAAAATCTCTTTTAGTGCCAACGTCCATACCACGTTGAAAACACCGGTTCTCGTCCGATCACCGAAGTTAAGCAACGTCGGGCGCGGTTAGTACTTGGATGGGTGACCGCCTGGGAACACCGCGTGATGTTGGCTTTTTTTTTTTTTTTTTTTAGGTTATTCAAAATCGCTTCTTGCGAAAAGCCTCAGGCTCGCCCTGGGTACTTTCGCAATAACGACCTACATCGCGATTTGAAATTAGAATCAATAGCCAGGTTCATGAAGCTCGCTTCCAAGCGGTTTTATGAACTTGCCTCTAATCATCCGAACCCTTTGGTACACACCATTCCGGTTTACCCGTTGGATCCGCCCGCCAACAAAATCCTCCGTCGTCCGAGACACGTTCTCGGAGACCCGGATGACGAAATCACCTCTGCTAATGCGGAAGGCGAGTCATATAACAGACAGAGCAAACACTTCACAGAAACACCGACCTCGCCGGCGAGGTCGACGAGTCCCTTCAGTCGCCGCCTATACGAGGTACAGACACGTACCCGGGCGTTTCTCTCCTATCCCCACCCCGGCAACAGCCCAAGCCGAGGCTCGTACCTTAGTGGTGCCCTTGCGCTAGTTGCCTAAAAACTTACTGGGCTGAGCGCCATCTGCGCTCGCCAAAAGTTCGGTTAAGCTGTCACGGCCTCAGAGGCCAACAGCGAGATTAGTCCATTCGAAAAAAAAAAAAAAAAACTCTTTTAGTCTTGACTTGAATTTAAAAGGACTCTCGATAATTTTCATATTAGAAGGCGTTAAAAAGTCTTACAGCTTAATACAAGACAAAGAGGTGTCTCAAGATCTTTTCGTCTTGTGCCTATTCTGTTTTTCCTTTGTTCAAAAGTTTCATATTTAAGCGGATTTTTAACCACGTCCATTAAGGCTACTAGAATTTATAGGCTGGGAACTCAGAATAGTGAGGTTTCGAAAATGTTTTTTTATGATTCCCATTGTGGAATGCGCACTATAGTTCGAATAGCTCTTTTTTGAATAACAAACGCTCTGTTTATGTTGTAGTCATAACTGTTACCCCAAAACTTCACACTATATCGTAATCTTGATTCTACTAGGGCATAATAGACTATTTTAAGTTGTGCGAACCCTACTGTTCCCTAAGGGCTAAGAGCGTAAGACGCTCAGTTTTCCAGTTCAGGAACTGGTCGATATGAACTCCTAGAACACAACCGTCAGTCGTCGTAGCAAGCGCACGCGTCTAGTACTTGTACTCTGTGAATACTACGACTTACGTGTTTACGCGTCTAGTGTTGTGCGTAACAATGGAGGAGAACCTGCAATATTGTGACTCGAGTGGCAGTGATATCGAGATTGACCAGTCTATTAACTGTGATGGTGAACAACAAGTTGTAGGCAGTGCGGGAGGGTTTGGGTGCAATTCCAGGCCCGAAAAGAGATTAAGAGATGATAGTGAAGATGGTTTTGCAACAGTGTGTAGAAATGTAAAGCGCACGAAAGTTAAAAAGCCCGGACAAAAATCGACGGAGGAAAGTGATTTGAGACAAGAAATAACAAAGTTTCAAGAAGTGGGAAAATCTGTAGTTTCAATTGCGTCGCGGGAGATTTTACCCAAACAGTTTGGCATGGCTAAGCTGCTTCGATCCGAAAATATACAAAACATACAGAAAATTACATATAAGAGTCCATACAGAGTTTTTGTTGAATTTGAAAACAGATCTGAATGTCAAAAATTGATAAACTGCGAGAAATTGACCAATTTGGGATACAGATGCCAAATGCTTGATGAGATCAACTTATCTTATGGATTAGTGAGACAGGTCGACTTAGATATTGATGAAAAAGAGGCGTTGGAGAATCTTAAATGCGATTTTGATATCATATCAGTTAAAAGACTGAAACGCTTAGCTGAAGAAGGCAAGTGGGTTGACAGTGAGACTATTCGGCTGAGCATAAAGGGATCCACTTTACCCCCGTACGTTTTCGGGTACGGGTGTCGGTTTAAAGTGGAGCCTTATACATTTCCGGTAAGCCAATGCTCTGGCTGCTGGAAGTTTGGGCATTTATCGCGTGCTTGTCCTGCCAAAAAAGCCGTATGTCCCAAGTGTGGTGAAGACCATAAAAACTGCGATACGGATACATTCAAATGTGCAAACTGCAAAGGGGCACATATGGCGTTATACAAAAAATGCCCAGTTTTTCTCAAAGAAAAAGAAATAAGAAGTATAATGAGCTTGGAAAACTGCACCTACAGAAAGGCCCTTACTCGGTATCTAGAAAAGAAAGAAAATAAAGGTTACAATGGGACTGAAGGAAGAAGCGAGACAGAGAAAGAAAAGACATATCCCTCTCAAGATATACCCATGAATACAGGAAGAAATACCTATTCTCAGTCATATAGAAATGTAGTGCTAACAGAAGCCACAGTTCATAGAGAGGATAGTGAATCAGAAGATAATATTGTGATAGAAAGACAGCAGGACAAAAGGAAAGAAGAGTCTGTGGGATTGGGAATTGAATCCAAAAAGACAGGAAAAAAGAAAAGAAAGAAATCGAAGAATAGCTCGCGAATTGGTGCAGGAATCAATTCAGAAGATGAAATGGAAATCTCACAAGATGAAGATAAAAAAACCGACCGAAAATAGTGAAAACCGTAGTAAATTTTGTGGACTAGGACGTTTATTGAAGGAAGTAGAAAAAGTGTGCTCGTCAGAGAAGAGCTTCGACGAGAAACTGAAGAGTATATGTAATTTAGTTTTTAAAGAAATTATGCAATACGTACTTGGTTTAGCTAATAAAGAAAAAATTATAAGTAAAGCCATCACTTTTCTAAGTGATGGCTCGTTTTCATAGGTGGTGACGGACACAGACGTACAAAAAGTGCATGTGTTAAACATAGTGCAGTGGAATACACGGAGCTTGAAACCTAAAATTATAGAATTTGACCTTTTAATGGCACAAGAAAAGATTCATTTGGCTCTAATTTCCGAAACTTGGTTGGATCCGGAATCGAATGTAAAACTTGCTGGTTATGATATTTATCGAAGAGATAGAAGTGATAGTTATGGAGGTGTCGCCATAGCTGACCACAAAACAATTACGGCCTTATTCCAAAAAAGTACATTAGTCTAGGTTTAAACCAGAACTAAGAAGTCTAGGTTTGTTTCGGTATTAACGTTGGTACCAGGATTAAAATGCGTTCATATTACAAAACGTAGATCAACCAAAGATCACTTAGTACCAGAAATGGTCCATGGTTTAACTAAATCCATAGATTATATTATAAATATTGATAATGAATCATTCATTCATTCTGCAACCATTCGATGCAACGTTCCGTTTCAATAAATGTGATATTTTCTTTAAGATATAAAAGGATAAGAAATATGTTTAATGATAGATTATTAATCTATTTGTTACTAAAATATGTTATAATCTCTCTAATATGGGCGATTTATTGTTTAAAAGTTTTTCTTAAAAGAGTTGTTATCATTTCTTGAATAACTCATGCGTGTAATGGAGTGAAGTTTCATCATGCACGCAAAATTCGAGACCATCAGTCAGGCCATGTCAATCAAAACAATATTTGTGATGGAGCTTTGTTTTGTTGAGAAACCACTTGAAAGTTTTGAAGACTTCTTCAACACTCAAGGGAATCCTAGGCGATTCACCTTGAGCCTGAACAAATATACCAATATATCCATTTATACATAATTGACCTGAGTTGAGATCGTGTTGGTGTAAAAAAATGGAACAAATGATGGAACTTTAAAGGGGTGAAAACAGGAGTTTTGAAGAAAGTCTTGTGAGTACCATTAGATACCTAATAAGTAATAAATAGAAAAATCCTAATATTACTTTGTTTCCCTTCATACGTTTTTAACTAGATAATGAAATTTCATACAATGTTTTTTATTGTTTTACAGAACTGAAGAAATGCGGCAGCATATCTCAAAGGGATTTAAAAAAAAAACAGAATTGCTGGAAATAATGTATAATGACGAATAATTTTTATTATTATCAATAAATGACTATTATTATGACACCATCATTAAAAAATTTACCTAAAATTTACCATATATAGAATAAAAATAAAATAAGACATTACATTAAAAATGAGTTTCAATAAACTGGATTCTCCTAGTATTCCCCTGTACTGTGTTATGAAGATACCTTGGTATCGGCATGGGTTCCCTTGAAAAAGTCAGCTCACTGCTATCCTCCTCACCAGGAAAACAGGTCTTCTTACATGTCAGTGGCAATAGTGTGAAGGACAACGGAACTGTTGCTTCGATAGACCAAAACATCTTTCCATTGTGTTCCGGGTACGGATATGGCACCTATTGTTGTTTTCATCGTTGGGACTTCTGGGATTCAGCAATGGTAAATAAATACACACAATGGTAAATAAGTACATGGATAACCACTGTCTCCCTGTAATATTTCAAAGAATGCACCAGCCTCAAATCTCTTGATTTAATCTGCATTCCCGGAATATTCTTGAGTCATACATGCTACCTGGTCACCATTTTCATAGTTTTTAGATCAGCATCACAAACTACCTGAAAAGTTAACACTTTTTAGTATAATCTAACCATAACACTTTTATTATATTTAGAATAGAAAAGAATAGACCGCTGTATACTGATGATAATCATCAATATTATAACATGTTTAAGATTAGACAATAACAAACTAAAATCAAAATACTTGTATAATAATTACCTGTACATTAATAGAAGAAAATCCTTTTCTATTAATATACAGCTGACCTCCATCAGCATTACCTTTTTTCACTCTTATGTGAGTGCAGTCAATTGCACCAATAACTGTTGGAAAATTCGCTATTGTTCGGAATTTTCTTATGGTCTCCTGTTGCTGGTCCAAAGTGGCAGGCATTTTTATAAATCTTTGGGACATCCGTGCAAGAATCTCTGCAACTTTTTTGCATGCTTTGCTGACAACTGGTTGAGATACACCATGTAAATCAGCCGTATCGTCTTGAATCTAGAATTAACAATAATAATGTATTAGAAAATTGATTATTTGTTTTCTTACAACTTATGCATTAAAAGGTCATAAACACTTACTTCATGGCGAGCCCAGTTGCGAAGCGCGCAAACCACTTGGATTTCGGGGCTTAAGGGGTATCCTCGAGGATCGTGAGACAAATCTTCACGCAATAAATCCACTATTTTTTTGCCTAAACGTTTTGTGAATCTATACGTACTTATATTTAAAATCTTCATCACACAATTCAAAAGGATTCACTCGATAACGACGTCTATCCGATCGCCGGGACGTCTCCAGCACATCTACTATATCATCTAAATCAGTGGTGCCCAACTGGTATTGCTCCAAGGGCTATTTTGAAAATCCCGATACGCCACGCGGGCACCTCCGAGTTAATAAATAAAATAAATAAATAAATATTTTTGGACAATTTCACACAACGCCATCTAGTCCCAAACTAAGCCGAAGCTTGTACTATGGGTACATAAAAAAACATAAGTGATATAAAGGAAACTACATTAAACAATTACACAATTTTTTATTTATTATAATATGGCACACTACACTTCAAAAAGAATAGACCGTAACAGAAAAAAGCTAATGCGATACTTGGCTATTCACATTTTCAGAAAGCTTCTTAAAGTCTGGTTGGTAATCTTCTGTGCAACCCAAAATCATACAATTTTTGACGTGTTCGTTAGTTAGCATACTTCTGTATTTGGTTTTAATTACTTTTAGTTGAGAAAAAGCACGTTCACATAGATATGTTGACCCAAAAAATGATTTAATGATGAGAGCACAGTTACGTACGTTTTTGTATTTAACTGGGTCCATGAGCTTGAAAACTTCGTCGCTTTTATTGTCTGAGCTTTTAAGGATGATATCACTGCGAAGTGTAATAATTTCTAATTCAGCTTCCGCTTTATTAACGAAACAGTGGGTTTCCATCAACGAAGCTAGTTGTGAAACATCGCTATCGATAAATGGATTTTTGACAAAAATAAACATAGGTTCCATACAGAAAATATTGTCAAAACGCCTTTGGAATTCCGATTTTAACTGGTGAAACAGCTCCACATGTTTAGCTGGGTTATACTCCGCAAGATATTCGGAGTCCAAAAGGAGAGTAATAGAAGGAAAATGTTGAAAATTTTTCTCCTCTAACTGGCTCTTCCATAAATCGATTTTTTTTACGAAAGCTGAAATTGCGCTCATCATGTCTGATATGTGTTTTTCTTTTCCTTGTAGTGTTTCGTTGAGTTTATTTAGTTTGGCAGTTACATCAGTTAGAAATGCCAAGTCGGCCAGCCATTCTTTATCATCGAGTTTTTCTTCATAGCTATCTTTAGATCGCAAAAATATTTTGATTTCTGTCATCAAACCAACAAATCTTGTCAGCACTTTACCACGACTGAGCCACCTTACTTCAGCGAAGTAGATCAAATCACCATGTTCACTGTCCAATTCATCAAGCAAATCTTTGAAAAGACGATGGTTCAACGCTCGTCCACGAATGAAATTCACAATTCGTACTACAACGCTCATAACATGGCCAAGGTTAAGTTTTTTGGCAATCAAGTTTTCCTGATGTATAACACAGTGGTAGGAATTAAATTTAGGAAAATCTTCATCCTTTTCACACAGACCAATAAATCCAACATTTCTGCCGATCATAGCAGGCGCTCCGTCGGTAGTCATGGCTACCAATTTCTGTATTGGTATGTTCTGTTCAGTAATCATCTTTTTTATTGCGTCATAAATGTCTTGTCCTCGTGTATAAGTTACCAACGACAAATTGGCGAGCAATGCTTCTTTAACAGAAAAGTCAGAAAAGACCATCCTGATGAAAACCAGAAGCTGTGGTGAGTCAGTAATATCCGTCGATTCGTCCATTTGCAATGCAAAAAACTCGCATTTTGCCAAATCATTTTTCATCTGGTCAAAGACGTCATTTGCTATTTCATCAACTCGTCGTGTTACTGTGTTCCTCGATAGCGGCACTTGTTTTATTGCCGAAATTATGTCGTTTTTGTTTTTAAATTCATGAAACAAAGATTCTGCCATGCCCAACATAGCTTCTTTTATTATAACTCCGTCAGAGTAGGGTTTTTTATGAGACGCCAGAATGTAACTTACTTTCAAGGATGCTTCTGTGTGAGCCTTTGATTTATTTTTAGCAGTAAAAAAGGTATTTTGTTGAGCGCGTAGAGCAGCTTGCAAAGTTTGAACTTTATTCTTTCGTAATGCAGACGGCGGCGGATATTTATCTGAAACAATAAAAAACACATGTAAGAAGATAAGTGAGACCTACCTACACTTTTTAAATTTTATTTACCTACATACCTAACAAATTTAAAACTAAGGATAATAATTTGTATTATTATGTATCGAAATCCAAATAAAAATTCACTATACATAATATAATATGATATACCTATATTACGTGCACATAAATAAGCCTACCTTTAAAATCCGCATGGAGACTTTTATGATGACGTTCGACGTTCGACCGCTTTGGTACAGCTACAGAAGCATTGCAGAGTAAGCAAATAGCTTTCTCACTAACACTCGTAAATAAAAACTCTTCTTCCCATTCCCTATTGAAGTTATATATTTTCTTTTTCTTCGATGGTCCAGGTTCATCACTCATTTTACGGCAAGGAGATGACGTATGTATGATACGAATCAGAACCTAGTTAACTAAGCTAATTAAGTATTTAATACACAATGAAATGAAATCAAGAAATACACAACGCGTTCAGTAAACACGAATAATTATTAACACGCACGCCACGAAGGACTCAATTTGACTGACTAACCGCCCGCGCCCGCGCCGCCCGCGCGGCCGACTTCGACCGAACGCTTTCTCGGCGAGAGAGCAGGATTTAGCGACAACCTCTCGCTTGTATTCACGCTGTGTAGGTATCGCGAGTGCGGTCGGCCCTAGTTTGTGTTTAGGGCCGACCGCGCTCGTGATTTGCAAGAACGCGGCGCCACCGCCGGCGCTGCCCGCGCTGACGCAGACTCATGCAGCGTAATAGAAAGAATAATAATATTTTATTTCTTAATTATACCCATATTGTTCGCGGGCGCCTAGAAAACAAGCCGCGGGCTACCAGGTGCCCGCGAGCTACCGGTTGGGCACCACTGATCTAAATCCATCAAGGCAATCATATTAATGTCCATTTTGGTAATATTTGTATAAAAAGTACCTAACACAAAAATTAAAATCAACACTACTCAAAGTATGAAATTTGACGTTTATGAACTTAGACCAAAGATAAACTAGGTGTCTCGGGGGTTTATCTTTAGACCATAGACGATCCATGGTTTTAGTGATAAACTTCGTTTTGTAATAAAGTTTATTTTAGTCCCTGGTTTAAATCTGGTTTAAACCCAGTACTATTTTTAGTCTGCGTTTTGGAATAAGGCCGTTAAGGTTCAGATAATTAACGTTATTCATCAAAACCCAGGTATGGAAATCTTATGTATTAAATTACTTAATTGCGGTAGTTTGAAAAATATAGTTTCTATTTATTGCTCACCATCGGTGATCACTACGCAGGCCGACTGGGATTCTCTGTTTTCATTATTTTCTAGTAATTGTTTGATTGCTGGTGATTTTAATGGACACCATACTGACTGGTCAACCAGAAACGATACAAGGGGTGCTCAAATATATGACTCTGCAATAGAATTTAATTATGTATCTTTGAACAATGGTCAACCGTCGAGAATTAAACTAGTTAATAACATTTTACAAAGATCGGCCCCAGATATTTCATTTGTTTCAGCAGATTTAGTCATAAAGTTCGACTGGCAAGTGATGAATGAACAATTAGGAAGTGACCATTTAATAATAAAAATGAGATATAACTATCACGACTCTATGAAGTTTTTGGAAAAGAGGAATTTTAAACGTGCTAATTGGGACGGATACTCTAAATTTATGGAAAATATTACTTATCCGTCAGAAGAACTAAATGTTCAGCGACTACATGACTTTATAATCATTAATATTTTAAAAGCAGCGGAGGAAAATATCCCAATGACTAAAATATGTCTTAACCCTACAAATAAGTTCAAACCAAAACCATACTGGACACCTTTACTATCCAAAATAGTCGCAGAACGAAGGTTAGCTTTAGTCAACTTTAGAAAAAATCCCACCCCTAGTAATTTAAGTATATTAGAAGAGAAAACATCCAAATCTAAATTAGAAATAAACCGGGCTAAGTCTATCGAATGGCAAAAAATGTGCAACAGCATTGATGAATCTACCACTGTTTCCGACATGTGGAGACGTTTAAGATGGATAAAAGGATATAGGTCACAAAAAAAATACTACGTCTCTCAGGAAGATAAGGACCAGCTACTATGCAACCTGGCTCCAGATTATGTGGTACCGTGTAGGCCTACATATACCTCGTCAAATAAGACTTTAGAAACTGAATTCTCTTTGCATGAAATGAGTCGATGTTTAAAAAAGAAAGACACAGCTCCGGGAGGAGATGGAATCACCTATTCGATGATATACCAGTTACCGAAAAATGCAAAGCAATATTTACTTCTTATGTACAATCGTATTGTTTACACCGGTGATATCCCAATACAATGGCGAAATATTACAATAGTACCCATACCTAAACATGGTGCATCAGATTCCGCTACAAAAATTAGACCGATATCATTAATGTTTTTCATTAACCTTTGTAAAATACTGCATAATATGATTAACAAACGCGTAAATTGGTATGTGGAAAAAAAGAATTTGTTATCGCCATTCACAGCGGGATTTCGAAGCGGTCAGTCGTGCTTGGATTGCTTAGTCCGTTTAGTTACGCAGATTCAACTAGGTTTCACAAATAATATACCTACTGTCGCATGTTTTCTTGACGTCGAAAGTGCGTATAATAATGTATTAATAGAAAAGACAACAGAAATCCTTGATAAGCTAGGAATAGGAAAGTCAATTTGTAGGTATTTATGGAATTTTTTGAGTCAAAGATGCCTTCAAATTAAAGATGATTCAGGTTTATTACCAGACTTATATAGGTACACAAGTAGGGGTTTGGCTCAAGGGGATCCGATCTCCCCTCTCCTTTTTAACATAACAACGTCAAAAATATGTGAAGAAATCAATTTTGTTTATATTTGTCAGTATGCAGATGATTTTGTTTTATTTAAAAATTGTAGAAATCTATCGGAAAGCGCGAGTGAAATACAAAACGCACTACATATATTTGTAGGCATATTAAATGAGTTGGGCCTTGAGTTATCAGATTCTAAATCTAAATATTGTGTTTTTAGCAGAGGTTGTAGAAGACAACCACTAAATATCAAAATTAACAATCGTGAAATTGAACGCGTGTATGTATATAAATATCTAGGTATCTGGCTAGACAATTCGTTACGTTGGGGTAAACATGTGAATGAGACGGTGACCAAAACGCAAAAATTTCTTAATATTATAAAATTTTTGGCCGGATCTAATTGGGGTAGTATACATCCGCTACATCTACGCAAGTTGTATATTTCATTGATTAGGAGTAGACTAGATTATGGTTCATACTTATTTGATAGCAGTGCTAAAGTTCACACTTACAAGCTAGATAAGGTATACAAAACCAAGCTTTGAGAATAATTGGAGGGTTTATCAGAAGTACTCCGATACATACTATGGAAAGCGAGCTCTGTGTACCTCCACTGCATGTGAGAAGGCGATATTTAGCTTTTAAGTACTGTTTAAAGACTCGAACGTGGTCTGATAATGAAACAATTAAATTGCTGACAGAGTTAAATTTATTGTGTACATCTAGAAATTACTGGTCTAGTAAGAAAAAACCGTTACTTGTCGTATGTTATGAATCAGTTAAAAATGATGCGATATATTCTTCTGCCTCTCTTGACATGTTTAGTCTAAATACATGGGTCACGAATATAAATACCGATTGTATAGTTCAAACAAATTTAGAGTGTATGAAAATTTCAAAAAAATGTCACGAAGTTAATTCACTAATAAACGAAACGATAAAAGAATTGCACAATAAATATTTTGATTGGTATGTTATATATACAGACGGATCAAAAAGTGATAATGGACGAGGAGCAGCATTTTATGATTTTAATTCAAGTAATGGTGATAGGCAAAATAATTGTTTTAAAATTAGTAGTAGAATTTCAATAATGTCTGTGGAGCTCATTGCTATATCGCAAGCGCTTAAATACTATGCTGACGGTCCTCATCGAAAGCAATTAGTTATATGTAGTGACAGTAAGAGTGCTCTCCAACATATCAGTCGGTGCTCTTCTGGCAGGAGGGGAGTTTCGATTGCATATAAAGTGTTATCGCAGCTAATAGACCTTTCTGATCGCGGTATAAATGTTAAACTACAATGGGTTCCCTCGCACATAGGACTAAAAGGTAATGAGGAGGCTGACATATTAGCGAAGCAGGCGATTTCAGAAGGATTTGAGTACAACATACTACCTAACTATTCAGAGTTTTTACCAAAATATAGAAAAAGTTGTTACAATCTTTGGAAAGAATATTTTAATGAAAGATCCGTAGAAAAAGGTATTTGGTACAAATGTATCCAATGTGAGCCTCCTCACATACCTTGGTTCGGCAATGCAAGCCTTTCACGTAGACTTATTGTCATAGCACACAGGTTGAGAACAGGTCACATGCCACTAAAAAGGTTTGCGTTCTTAATGCGGAAGGTTGACACACCTAATTGTGACACATGTGGAGTGGTGGAGGATGTGCACCATTTATTGGTGGAATGTGTCCGCTTCCAGCGAGAAAGACAGTCACTGGTGGCGACTTACAACTTGAACAGATTCGACGTGGGCATTTTCAATGAAATCTTAGCTGACCCTACATCAGATGCAGCTAAGGAATTATTTAGTGCAGTAAGTCGCCACAAGTGACATACATATAGATAGATAGGTAGATAACTTCATTTACTTGTGGCTAATTATTGTTCTTTTTTTTTTTCTAAGTTAACCCGTCAGAGATCACACCTGTACATTTTTGTATGGTTGTGGTGCCAGACCGATTTAAATAAGTTAATTGTTGTTGTTAATCTTTATTTTGTTTGCTTTGTTTGTATCTTTGATTCAATTAACTTGTACATACGATAGGACCGACATGTATCCTTATAAAGGTCCTTATAATAAATTGGAATAAAAAAAAAAAAAAAAAACTCCTAGAAATTTGACACTCTTTGCAAATTTAACCTCAAGGCTACTCTAACCGATTCGTTCGTGTGCGTAGTTGTCTTGAATAGGATAGCTTGTGTCTTCTTAATGTTAAGTTTTAAGTTATTGGCATGAAATCATTGATTGAAAACTACAAGCGCATTAGCAATCTTTATTTTAAGTTCTTGTAAGCAAGAGGCTGGTATGACTGCATTGGTATCATCTCATATACAATTAATTTAATATCGGAAATGGCATTGCTCACAAAATTGATAAGATCATTAAGGAAAATAACAAAAAATATAGGCCCTAATATAGAGCCCTGTAGAACACTACGTCCGATGTTGAACACTTTCGACTACGTCACCAGTTCCTGTCCATTAATAATATTTTTTAATTCAATATATTGCTTCCTATTGCTCAGATAAGATTTTATAAGACACAACGCAGATCCTCTAATCCCATAATGTTCAAGCTTGGCAAGTAGAGTATTGTGGTCTACCAAGTCGAAAGCAGAGGAGAGGTCAAGGAATAGTCCTGCTACCTTCTTTTTGCTGTTAAGATCTCCAACAACTTCATTTATAAGCAGATCAACCGCATCTACAGTACCGTTACATTTTTGGTATCCAAATTGTCGCTCATTTAGTACGTTATTCTTATTTAAGTGTAACACTAACCTATATATTTAATAAGTCTTTCATCGATTTTAGAGAAACATGGCAGTAATGAAATTGGTCTATAGTTCTTTGGGTCATTATTTTTTCCTTTTTTATGGATCGGTAGAACTCTAGCTAATTTTCTCTAACTTATACAGTTACTGAAAAAGTTAGACAATGGCTCAGCAAGAAGATCAATAGTATCTTTGAAAATTGTTTAGAAAAGGCTAATTTATTGTCACTATTATCTAAGTCATGTATCAATGTAGTCAAATTGTTTTCAAAGAGCTATATCTTAGGCATTGTCATCCATGTTTCCTTTATTCCTGTCTGTTTACTATATTCCATATTTGTTTTGATTTATTAAATTAACTACTGATGGAGCTAGCCTAAGTAGCGTGGCGTGGCACATTTGTTTATAGTTGTTGGTTTACGTTTCCAGTTGGAGTGTTGCGGAGCGGACGGCGCGCGCGACTGGCAGCAGTCTGCGTGGGCGGCGGCGGACGCGGCGGCCGAGGCGGACTCGCCCGCGGCGGCCGCGCGCGCCGCGCTCGACCTGTCCGTGTCCGCGCCGCCCGCCTTCTACCGCGTGCCAGCCTCCTGCTGCGCGAGCCAGGACGCGGTGGAGTGCGCGGTGGCGCGGCGCGTGCCGGCTGCGTCGGGCGGCGCGGGTGGCGCGGGGCTGTGGGCGGGCGGCTGCGCGCCGCGCGTGCTGGTGGCGCTGGAGCGTGCGGCGCGGGCCCCGCTGGCGGCGGGCGCGGCGCTGCTGGCTTCGCACGCACTGGCGCTGCTGCTCACGCTGGCGCTGTGCCTGCGCGCGCACCCCGCTCCGCGCTACAAGGCCTAGGGGCGCGCTACCCGCCTGCCGCCGCCCGAGTACCGCATCTAGAGCGCGTGGGGGCGCATTGCGGACGAATGTTGCGTGTCGAACGAGACCAACAAGCGTAAAATAGTGCCATTTTTGATGTTAATCTCTGGTATAAATCTTACTCTTCACTCCATTAAATATCCGAGTCTGATGCCGTTCAAATAATATGACTGTAAGTGATCCTCTTTAAATGTAGGATATACTGTATTAAGAGCTGTGTGGATTATGTGTATTACTTGATGAATCTGCACAATAATTAGATTATATTTCTGATTCTTGATCGGTGCGATATCACCAAATATTGAATGATGCTGTGCCTATGTATTGTAATGAAACTTGTAGAATTTGGTACCCTAGCACTACACTTTTCAGATTTATTGAATAGATTTATGAATAATACTCTAAAATATTCACTCGTAACGCCTTGTAATTGTAATTGAAACATGCAAGGGCGGATCCAGGACTTTTTTCTGGGAGGTGCACAAGGGGCAGAAAATCAACAATAACTTAGAAACAAATTTGAATTATGATGAGTTTCACTCATGGTCTTTCTGTTATTTTATTAATATATTTTAACAACTCTGATAATTTGATTTGCTTCTATACCTTCTGGAGGGGGCACGTGGCCCCGTGCCCCCCCCCCCCCTTAAATCCGCCCTTGTAGACATGAAGCAGCCGAATGGAACTCCTGACTTCATACAGTTATTGGATATAATATATCATTAGAGATATGTTGCATTTACTGTTATAAATATATTGTAATATTGCTGGTCGCATCGCGTTACTCAAGAGGCTATATAAACACATCTATGAGACTGAAAATAAAACCAAAAGACAAATTCCCATTTATTCGCCATTTTCATGACAAAATTGCTTTAATTTATAAGAATCTTTATTAAATTATTATTGTGTGCGTATCTTAAAAATGTTAGTGCGTTAGGAACCAGTTCTAATATACTAATGTAGAGAGTAGGACAACTCGAATATATAAATAAAATGACGCTGGAACTAACAGCTTATGTTACGTGTGTTAGTAAGATATTACCAATGTGTGTTTAGTTGTAAGTCGGTACTGTTGTACCGCGCGCTCTCGACAAGCAGCTCTGCTCTACTCTTGTGCGTCCGAGGAGTCTGTGCGCGTGCCAGTAGAGAGTGGGCCCGTGCGTTGCGTTGTGCGTCTGAGGAGGCTGTGCTCGTGCCAGTAGAGAGTGGGCCTGTGTGTTGCGTTGTGCGTCTGAGGAGGCTGTGCTCGTGCCAGTAAATAGTAGGCCCGTGCGTTGCGTTGTGCGTCCGAGGAGGCTGTGCTCGTGCCAGTAGAGAGTGGGCCCGTGCGTTGCTGCTTGTCGTAGAGCGCTTTCTTTTACAGTATAGTATTAGTGTGTTGTCGTCGTGTGGTATACCAAAGAGCCGATAGACTGCGCATGCGCCGATATAATATAATTGTACATTAATATTAATAATATATGTAATGCGAAAATTCAGTATGATACAGTTTGCTATTCCTTGCATCGTCTGCGCTATTCTAATGGCCGGTTTATACTTCCTTTGGTTTATCATAATTATTTATTGGACACAAATAGATTAAAGATACTTACAAAAAGGAATTGTAAAAAAGTTTAACGGGTTTTCTTACTCAAATAATGGACAACAGAAATTAAAGATTTATGATCTAAACTGGTTATAGCATAGCGTGGCGTCTGCTCGGTGTACTTAATGCTGCATCTCTTCACTGCCAGTAACAGTACCATATTGATGCTTTATGTTGAGACTGATTATAATTCCCACTGTTTTTACTTTACCAGAATTTAGTTGTAACCGAGTACAAATGTTTAGTTTTAATTTATTATTGTTCATATTATTATTGTTGGTATTGCTTCTAGACTGACCTTAGTTTTAAGATTGTGTTTTGCGCGGCGGCGTGGCGGCGTGGCTACGCCGCGGCGAGGGGCTGCTGTTGTGTTCTGTTCTAATACAACTCCGAATCTCCTCCTAAAAATTGCTTCCTCCCGTGGTCCTGCGTTGTTCGTTACGTTGTTCCTGCGTGGTCAAGTTGGATAGTTAACTGGTTGGTCCAAACTACTTGCTTTGTTATAAAATATTTATTTTATTTTCAAAATCAACAGTCCTTATTATTAGATTAGATAATTTCTATATTGCACACCATTACAAATAAAACCGACAAAAGAGAACACACAATTAAATAAAAGGCACAATGTACAATATAGGGACAAACTATTCCTAAGCTTAACATACGGCCAAAAACAGATTTAATTTGTATATAAAAGTATTTATAAACAGACAGTCTAAACATAGAATGTATATATAAGTAGTTTTAGCATAAATAGATACTTATATGCTCTAATAATCAGTGTTTTGTGTTGCGTTGTTATCATGTATGTGTGTCCATAATTTTCAAAAATCCCCTGCTGTTGTGTAAAATATCAATCGAGAAGAACTCCTTGGTATAAACTCTTGTAGTCTGTTAACGATTGAATGTTGCGCATAGCTAGGTAGTTGATACATGTGACGCACCAAATAGCTTTGTATGTCTAGTGCGCTATTTCGGAGCACTAAAACGCAAAACTCCACCTTGCATAGACCATGAAGAAAAATGAACCATAAAGACCTAGATACTGCCATCTGCCAATGGATGGCAGTAGGTTTATTTCGTTACAAAGCAAGGCTCTTTGTTTTGTAAAACTACCCAGTCAGCATTTGACTTATCTATCCTATTAGTTTGACTACAAGGAAAACTTCCTGTTGGACAATTCAGTTTGACTACACATTTTGACCACGAGCAAAAACCCCTAAAATGTGAACTTACGAATTATTTTATTTAGAAAATTTTCGTGATTGATTTCAATCATTATTATAAATACGGGATTTATCACGTACCGTCTTCGGTGTTTCGACCGACAATATTTCGGTTCAATTCGTGAACCCTCATCAGGGTGAGTGCGATCTGCTCCGAATAACGTCTCGCCTCGCACGTCGCGGATCGCACTCACCCTGATGATAAGACCGATACACCGATAAGACGGTAATGATTACGAATTATTATCATAAAGCTATAGTGAGCTAGTAAGGAATTCATAAAACTACTATTCAATAATGCACCACTTTTGTAATTTATTCGTGAATCTTGTAGTTGTAGACGTCACAAGTGCGTAATGGTGTGATGTAGAGCCGGAGGCGGAGGCGGCAGCAGCGCACTACATTGATGTGCTTTTTATGTGTGTTATTGAGTAATAGTTAAGTAAAGTTATGTAAGGCGAGCCGCGGGCGAGATAACACGGAACATTCTACCTTTCTACGTTCAAACAAATCTGTTCAATCTCAATCTTTAAGTATTTGTAATTGTAACTGGTTAATGATCGCAGTGTGATGCACCGCGCCCGCCCGCACCCCGCCCGCGGCCGCCGCGAGGTGCCATCTAGTGTTTATACATCCGTTAGTGTTCTCACAAATTAACAATATTATTTAACACTAATAAATACATTAACACCATGGACTGAGTTGTTACTTCCCTTGGTTCTAGTTCCGCTCGCCACTGCCGAGATGAGACTATCTACAACTCGACTGTTACTCGACTCCCAGCAGCAGTTGCTTGGATTTGGTTGTCTAACTGGTAAATAAACTTAACTTTTTGACCGAGCGAGCGAAGCGTCAAGTTTAGGTCGGGCAAAATTTGCTTACTGTCAGTTTGTTGGTACTCCTCTACGGACGAAACATGGTATGGGGATATTTGATTGAAGGGGTACTTCCTCCAAAAAGGGGGCTACTGGATATCTCCGCTTTACGAGATCCGTTGAGATGGTTCTTTTTTATTTGAAAGGTAGTAACTTTAACTTGGTCTCTCTCTGTTATAGGCGGTGGTTTCCATCAGGCGGGCCATAAGCTTGTTTAATTTCCATGTAGCATAAAAAAAAACTCGAAATGCAGTAAATTGCTCACTTTTCGATTTGTACCTGGGAGCGTGAAGTTTACTGTTCGCAGAACTATTAATCGTATGTAATGGGTAATATCACACCAATATTATAAATGTGAAAGTTTGGATGTTTGTTTATTTATTTGTTACTCAATCACGTCGTAACGGCTGAACCGATTTCGGGGAAATTTGGTATATAAGTACGTAGATATAACCTGGATTACCACGTAGGCTAACTCTCATCCCATAAATCAGGTCCCATAGAATAAAAATGGGGTTGCAAGTTGCAACAGCGAGTTTAGCTTTATTTCTAGATTACCTACACATATAGTATTGTAACGCGTACGAAGTCGCGGGCAACAGCTAGTATTATATTTTGATAAAAAGCTTGCTCACCACAAACATAGAGATTTAAAATAGTTTAAATTATCATAACATAAATGAATGTATGCAATTGGCGGTCTTATCGATAAGTGATCTATACCAGATAACCTTTTATTACTAGGAACTGAAACAATGATTATATTATAAACGCAACAGGCTGCAGTTCCAAGAAATTCAAACATGCATACTTAAGTAGTTTGTACGTAATGTATTTCGCCACGAAGGCAGGGATTTGAGACGTGAGCGATGTCACAAGGTGATTGTGCATTCGTTCGCGGTGGAAATGCATTAGATTCGCATTAGCATCTCGATCGGAGCGAGGAGCGACTCGCTCCTCGCGCAACTCGCGCAGCAGCAAACAACTATGACGCTATCTGTGACTGCAGGTAGTGGTGGGTGATGATTACTGATGAATTGATTACGCTTCACGTAGCTATACATGGTGCTTCGGAATATGTGTCCGAGAGGGGTCATCATTCTCTCAGAGATTGTTCCATAACTTTTCAAAATTCGATGTGTTTCATTGATGTAACCTTCGGTGAAAATCTCAACTATTTTAGGTATTTTCAGCTAAAACAAGTCAAACATCTTGTACTTTTTAATGAAAACGGACAAAAAAGTTCATGAACTTACCTGTTTTTTTAAGAATTTCTGCATTATCTGTAAGAAATAATTGTTACCAACAAAATATGGACCCGTCTGAAACAAATACAAATATATTTTTTATTATCTTTTAAAACGTTGCTCAGTTTAAAAGGTAGAATCACCCACTTTCCGAACACTTGACTACATATTCCGAAGCACCTTGTATACTCTGATAGTACAAGTTTTGTTGCCGACATGGAGTTTTCTCAAATGGATTGGTGAAACATGTACCTAAGCAGGTAGTGTAGTAAGGTCAAACTTGTTATATCACTCTTTTTACTCGGCGGGCGGTAAAAAATAGTCGAGTCTACAACGGAGGTCGAGTCCTAATAGCTTGTTTACACAGTGCGAGCTGCTGCCTAGCCAGTAGACACTCGGCCTGTCTACTCGTACGCCAGTAGCTCGGTTCGCCTTAGCTGTCTACACAATACACAGTAGCTGCTGCTCGGTCTTGCGAGTTGTAGCGATGTCGAGTGAACGTGTTTTAATGAAAAAAAGGTGATAATGGTCTATGACAACAATATTATGTCAAGAATTGGAAAACTCCTATAAAAACACAGGTTCCGCTCACAACTGTCTGGCTGACACTGACGAGCTACTGCCAAACGCGTCCTAAAGATGCGAGTTATGACCGAGCTGCTGCCATGCGCGAGTTGCTGCCGGGTGAGCTGGCGAGTGAAAACCAAAAATGTTGAAGTAACTCGGATGCGAGTTAGTGTCTAACTCGCACGTACGAGTTACTTGTAAGTTACGTGCAAACAGTGCGAGTTACTGCAGTGCAGCTACTCCGCAGGCTGACACTAGCTCGCACTGTATAAACTAGCCATAATGGAACACATACCTACTAGGCAGGTACGAGAAGCAAGTAGGTAGGTAAGCACTTATCTATATTTATAGTGTTAATCGACATCCCAATGGATCTTGTTAAGGGGCCTAAAATAAATATACTCCAAATAAAGTGCCTATCTTAATTATATCCAGCCTGACGCTCGCTCGATCATCTTTTAAAGACGTAAAGGTCCATGATGATGATGATGCTCAATCGACATCCCGATCATTTCGCATTGGACGAGGTGTGGTGTCATAAGGCGATTGGATTGTTGACGAAGTTGGTATCGTATCCGCGTTCCAACAAATCCATTTGAAGGATGTGATTCCACATTTTGTGTTTTTATCGCCCGGATGGATTAGCTTTCGGGTTTTCATCTAATGTTCGCGAGAGGAAGCGCGCCATCAGTAGGTAACTAGGTAGGTACGTAGTTGTGGTTCGTCGCCCACTCGATGGAGCGGTAATTGCCGTTGATTGCTTCTTGAAGATGGCAATTGGAGGCAACGAGGCAGCCGATCGCCGCTCCCGTTCCGAACATGCTCAATCAATAGTCAAGACCGCGGGACCTGATAATGCTCACTGTCCACTGCTTCAGTCAGAGTTTAAACCTGAAATAGCATTATGTATGATCCGTTCATAAGGTGGCCACTGGTACCTACTAAGTATCTATAAATCTTTTGATTCTTTCAGTAAGTAAAAAAAGGTAAACTCGACCTGTTTGCCTAATGTACTATCATGAAGGAGGGCCCATCCATTAACACGCACAGGCGCACCCAGGCAGGGTCTCAATTCACTTGCTTTCTTCTCTCAACTCTTTGCGGCATATATTTTAAAGTGCTCGCCGAAGGGGTTTTACGCAAAATTCCGCACGGTCACTACTTGGATGGGTGACTGCTAGTGCAATTTTCAACTGACCTCTTCTCTACTTCCGGATCTATTTCTAGGGTGGGAGGATTAAATGATCTGCACTGACGTCCCGCATTGGGGTGTATTGTGCATTAACTCCCTTTTAACCTGACCCCAGCTATCCTAAATTCTTGAAGTAACGGAGTAGGACTTTGGGTTGGAAGTAGCAGCTTTCCTGGAAAGCTGCTACTTCGGTATTGGCCACTATCATAGCTCATAACAAACTTGGTGCTAAAATTAGAACCTGACCGAAGTGGCAGTGGTAACAATGCTTGCTAAGTTTCGGTTTCGACACGATTACATATTCACCAGCACATCACATCTACGATTGTACGATTTGTAGTAATCTATAGCTTCGTGCGTGTGTCGCGCGCTATGGACTGAATACCTAACGACAGGCAAATAATCACTTATTGGACGCAATTAAACGACCGATATTGAGCATTTGGGACATAGAGGACAGTGCCTACTACGTTGATAAACGGGAATGTAGGTAATTGAATGCCTCTCTTGTTGAATCACTCTCTGACATCACACAGGCCGCGGCCGCCCACCCACGTGCAATTTCGACTGCACCTTGATCTTTTATCGAGATCCTATTGAAGGAGCTCTTGTAAACAAACTGTCAACAGTAGGTAGGTACTCGAGAACTAAGGAACCTACATATAACCGTTGAATGAACCGATAAGACTTTCATCTTTAAAAATGATTTTATGTCCTTCATAAATGTTAAAATACAAGAAACACTGTTCTTACCAGGCCATTTTTGAGAGTGCAAGAACAGTGTTTTGAACTACGATTTTTGGGTGTTAAAGTTTTGGAACTTTAACACCCAAAAATCGTAGTTTGACTGACTGACTACTGAGCTGTGGCAAATTACAGAAATGTTAGTACTCAGTTATGAAAACTAGGTACTTATATGGTAAACGACTTTTTTAATTCTTTATTGTAGAAACGTACCTACTGTATATTTATGTTTTTTATTTTTAGAACAATAAGATGTTTAGTTCATTCACTGCACTATCCACTGGAAGGTGTTCGTTCTCTCCCTGCAGGGGTTACCCTACAATGAAACGAACAGCACGTGTTAATGCGTGAGTAATGCGATTGCACCTCGCAGCACCCATCTACGTTAATCTTTCTAATTTTTAGCTGGCGTTTTATGTGTACCTATTATCTCCTCGGTCAGTCGGTAGGCAATAGTAGATTACGCAACAGGACAATAACCTCGAGTGGTGTGATACAGTTTTTGTGACTTTGATTCGAGTTCAATCACTATACAAAGGAGCAAGTTGGAGCAATGAACATGATCGAGGCGTAGGTATCTAATGCCTGTCGCCGCGACGTTCATACATATAACTTGCTTCATAATGTTATTCACCTGACTACCAAGTACCTTTCTTTCTATAGCACCTACGTAGGTACATACTTTTACGTGATGGGTTGTTGCGTGATCCCACTTCTGATGTTGAAAATATTCTCCATCAGCAGATAAAGCATTATCAATTCGCAATAGTGGGAAGCGGGATAACGTGCCGATATGTTTGTTGCAAACGAGATTTTTATTTGAAGTTTGCTTGACATTTTTAACGTGATCAAAACTCGTTCTTTACCGCACATAGCTCAGATAGGGCTCGCATGCGGCCCACTGCCTGCAGTTGGACGGCCACCGTTTGAGAGCTTTCGTTCGATGTTGAAAAACACAGTGCCACTCACAGTTATTATGGCGCATTGAGGGCTTTGGTACAGAAGAGGCGACAGTTAGTATGAGTGTGCGTGCAGGGTAGGGAAGCTCGCGTGCCCCGAGCAGCGCGGCAGCGGGCCGCAGCAGCGCAGTCAGCAAGTATCGTACGTACGTATCGTATCAGTGCCTTACGAGGCGTGCCACCGCGCGCTAGTGTCCCGCTCGCCGCCGCCGCGCCATGACTCGCGTGCTGTGACTGAGTGAAGACGAGAGACTCCGAGGTCCCATGTGTGCGTCCAGTTGACAGGACTCCTTTGCCGCCATGGGCTGCTCCGGACGCGTCTGCACCGCGGACAAGATCTTCCTGTTCATCAACATTGCCTTCGCGGTGCGTATCCCGATACCCAATATTTTGGTTCTTCACATATTGACTGACAAAACATTGACCCTTGCTTCATTCCACGATTTAGATAAGCGAATGAAATTACTCATTTAATCAATAAATTGTAAATGAACTCTATGTAGGTAATAAATAAGGGATCTTCATAAATAAGGGTGTTTTATGTTTGAGGATTTTTGATATTGTTTGAGGCGAATATTTGATCAGATGTGTTTTTAATGAGCTGTTGTTGTTGAGTGCTAAATTTAATGTGTTTAATTAAAAAAAAACATCAACAATATTATGGGAATAAGGCGCTTAGGTACCTACCTATATAATATGTAGGTAGGTAAACATTACATATTATGTATATACCTATACCTACAAAATTAGCAACTGTAAGCTTGTAAATAGGTGGGTAAACCGAAACCTTATTTTTTTAAAAGGAGTTCAGCCCGCGACAAAAAAGTAAATTTCCTCTTAGGTAGCGGGTAGGTAGGTACCTACCTAGTACCTAAGTATGTAAGTAATTAACAACTTTAACGTGAAGAAACAGGAGTGACTCGCTGATGGACGTCAGTCAGTCATTCATTCATACCTACTAAGTACCACCTTTTCATCAAATCTCTAATAAGAGGTTCAATGACAAATTCTGCTCTGTGGTTCAATGTTCGCCATAGTATGACCTGGTATGACTTAAAAAGTGGTCAGGTGAGTCACGTGTTCAGAAAAGATTGCATCCTGTGCATCATTTTGTAAACAACGTCTGGGTCTGGCGTGCGTCAGTAATAGAAGGAGCGCGCCCGTTGCCGTTGCTGGGTCGGCCGTCCCTTATCCGTATGGCTCCGACGAATTGTTACCTGTGCCACCCTCCCCCTGCCCTACCCCTTACCCCTGCCTCGGTAGCTCGGAACCAACACCTGCTCCGATGCATAACATACCTAGGTAGGTACAATATTTACACGTGCTTGCATTTTATAGGGTGATAGCCGTGATAGGTGCCTATAATGTTATGTTAACAACTAATAGGTATAAAGAATAAAACTTAATTACTAAACATTTCTGATACCAAAGTGTTTTTATTCGATTGGAGATATAAACAGGTACCTACCTACCTAAATTGTAAAAATAGTTATTGCACCTACATATATCTTACAGTTACATTATATTTACATTTAATTTGAATGACCTACCTACCTACTTATATTAAAATTTAAATATATTTCGGTAGTTAAAAATATTAGAATAAATAATTTAGGTACTTACCTATAAGAATACATATATAATCATAGACGTATATTCTACCGAGTACGTAGTACATATATCGATGATTATAATTAATTACCTACCTACCTACTTAGAAATTTGTGATGGTCGAAAAGGGCAAATTGAAAAAAAAAGCTAGTGAATATCTGTAAGTATCTTGTGGACTAAAGTACGAATGAATAAAAAATTGTAAAATGAACGAAGGTAGTAGGGATACCTAACAAATAAAGAACCTTTTGTGAAGACGCTGGCGCTGTGCGCTGGCTTGCCACCCAAGACCGTTGTAGCCGGTTATAGCTTGTCTTACAGGTTTCTAATACCTACCTAGTTAGACTTAGAAAAGATCTCGTCTAATGGTGAACCCATGTCATGTCGTCGCCATTAGCATGTCTTTAGCAGGCAACCTTACCTTACCTGCAAGGTTTCTACTGTTTGCTTATTTACATGCTCCTAGGTACCCACCAACTAATTCAAATTATATTTATTAATTATATCTCGTACGTATCTACAAGTATTTACGTACACACCTATAACCTGATTAGACACATAGTACATTCCTCACCTTTAATTCGACCGTAATGTAGATAAAATAACGAACAATAATGCACATAATATAGGTACTTAATACGAGCACTGACTAAGGTGATGGCATTCCAATTATTTATTTTTTATTAATTGAAACGCAAAAGGAAAATAATGAATCAAACTCGGAAGAATAACGCAGAATCGGACAATAACATGACACCGCACAGATAATACCTCCTACTGATATATATACTGTGTCACACAAGGGCGGATCCAGAGGGGGGTCATGGGGGTCATGACTTCCCCCTGGGCTGGGTCCAGGACCTAGGTGAACCACTAATTTAAATTGTTAAACATAACACATGACATTGGCCACGACTATGTGACCCCCCCTGGCACCAAAGCTGGATCCGCTCTTGGTGACACACCAAGTATTTCGCAATATTATGGAAAACATCTAACGCTAAGAACAGTCATAAGTTTATAACACATTAATAATTGATCGAGCGAAGCGAGATCTCCAAATCAACTTGGGCAAATCGGCGTTGTATGTATGTTTGTTTGTCCGAGGATAACTTTCGAAGCGTTTGTCCGATCATCATGAAATTTGGTATATAGGTAGGTAGTGATGGCACAATTTTGGTGTGACTCAATGAGCTAAAAATTGGGGGGGGGGGGGGGGGGGGGGGTTGAGATATTGGGGTTCAAGAGGGGTAAAAAAAAATGAAAATGAGACTTTTAGGTCAAGTAAAACGTCAAATGAAAGGTCTTCATTAGTACATTTCGACCCCGTTTTTATTTTTAGTGAAGATTTTGTAGTTTTTGAGTTTTTAGCCATAATAAAACCTAAACTTTGACAAAATTCACAGGGTACACCAGTGACCCCACAGTGCTATAATTTGGTATGCGTGTAGCTTAAGTATCACAAATATAGGCAAAAGTCTGAAATCCAGAATAACTGCAACTTGTATCCCATAAAAGGATAACCAATTAACATGAACTCCCGTTACCTGTAATTTGAATGAAACTGTAGGTCAAGTTAGTTGGTTATTTATTTTGTAGCACTATTTTGATAGTCAAAGATTACGAATAATATTTTTTTTTGTTTTTATTGTAGACTCGCGAGATCTTAGTTCAGGGCGAACCATTAGTGTGCGTCCACACTGCGAGCCTAGCGCGGTTGCGACGACGGGCGCGAAGTATTAAACATATGAAAAGCGCCTTTGCGTCCATACTGTAGTGACTAAGGCGGAAGCCTAGTGCGACGGGACCGAGCGAGACAGAGCGCGTAGTTTTCAAACGTTCCTGTCCGCGCGTTCTGTTCTTTCGCCCCCGCTCGCCGCACTAGCATTAGGCCCTAGTCGCCGCGCATTCAGTGTGGACGCAGCCTTAGTTAGTTGTCAGCAATGAGTGATAATAATATGTCGCCTGCTGCTTTAACACTAGGTGAGATTTTCAGTTGGTAACTTGATAATCGAATAGACAAGAGTGTCATACTTCTGCGAGCGGTTCTTTCTATCCCATATATGTAATTATAAGGTAATGCTTACTATCCGATGGATCGTCGTCGTGTCCAATTACACACGACTCCATTCCATTAGCAAGACGAGCACCTTCCGAGAAGCAACGTTATTGAATATCCGGCGACGGCGCGGGCGGGGCGCGGGGATTGCATCGCGACTTTTATATGTAGGTACCTACCTAGGTACTTTCATACGCCTCTCTAGATATTGGAGTATTTCATATTCAGCAGTGGTACCTAGTGTATAAATGAATGAGTGAAAACACTTTATTGTACACAATCCCTCAAAAACTATAAGAACTTTACTAAAAATAAAAACGGGGTTGAAATATACTAATGAAGACCTTTTATTTGCCGTCCCACTTGACCTAATAGTCTCATTTTCATTTTTACCCCTCTTGAACCCCAATATCTCAACAACCCCATCTCATTTTTAGCTCATTTAGTCAGACCAAAATTGTGCCATCACTACCTACCTATATACCAAATTTCACGATGATCGGATATACGCTTCGAAAGTTATCCTCGGACAAACAAACATACATACATACAACGCCGATTTGTCCAAATTGATTTGGAGATCTCGCTTCGCTCGATCAAATACTAAAATTTATAAATAAACATGAATACCAATAGTCATGTACTAACATTAAATATATATAGTGTAGTCATGTCATCTGTCCAGAGCAGATGTTCTTCTTTGAGAATTGGTCGGTGTAATGGCTAAGTGTTGCCAGGTGTTCCGATTTGAGCGGGACGTCCGATTTTCAGGGGTCTGTTGACAACTCCGGCTTCACCCTTGATCGGTATGCCGCCGAATGTCTCGTATTGTTACTAACCTCCTTAGTCTGTATTTATTTATTTATTCTATTTACCTACCTAACTTGTTGGATAGGTCTGTTGGGGGGAATAAATACATACTTACTTTTTATTAGGGATACCTACATTTATTTATTTACATGACTATTAAAAAACTGATCATCCGATAAAAAATAAATGGTGATTCACAAAAACCCGTTTTTTGTAGCCGTTGGAGCTGTCCCGACTTGAAAACACAAAATGCCGATTATTTTAACCTTCCGTTCCGAAATTTGACACATTGGACCTGGCAACACTAGCGATGGCCCACACTGGCTATGGATCAAAAGTATTTAGAAAGTCATGGTAAGATACCTAATAGTTTATACGTTATGAATGGCACAAGGAAATCGGATCCTTAAAATCCCAATTGTTATTGTAAATAATTGTTCCCGAAAAAGGAAAGAAAGAAAAGAAAAGAGGAACGTTGATATACCTAGGTTTGCCATTGGAATAACAACGAACATTTCTAAATAACCAGTTAACTGTCAATATTTTTGAAAACATTAACAAAAAAAAACATTTTTGGAAACTGTAATCTTTCATTAATTTTTTCAGTCTGATCTAAACATTCAGTCGGTCACTTGATTAAAACGAAAAATAACGAAACGCTGTCTTCTTTCATCAAGTAATTGAAATGGCTTCACTAAAAAATCATAATTCTACGTTTGTAAACCATTTTCCTTAGGAAATAATCGAAATTAGGACACACAAATATCCCAGCTGAACTATAAAAAATCGTAGAACACACATGGGGGGATTCGAGTAGCCCATGGGCATGGGTCCCTCCATCGATGGTTTTAGTTTGGACTGTTAACGGTTCGTAAATTCTAGATAGGCAAAGTATGTGTTGCATACCATCATCTTGTACTCGTATCTATCATAGAATACTCTACTCTGATGTTGAACAAGAATATCAACATTCAAATATGTAGCACAGCACATACAAAGTTTGCGAGACAGGAATATTATTTCATGATTTCCTAAAAAAACCTTGAATCTAAATTTCTACCACAAGATGAATTTCGAAAAATCCGTTTTAGTAAGCGCCTGCCTACACACAACAAAGAACATACCCTCCAAAGTCTTTAGGACCAGCGGTTTAGGCTGTGCGTTGTCTATAATTATGTCAGTCAGGTCAGGAAGGACTTTAATTCTTATTTATTAGATTTCAATATTATAAATTTTAATGAATTTAATTTCATTCAATAAATTTCTTACTAGAAATTGATCAAATCCATACCTAATACATATATGTAAAACTATGGATGACGACATTCGGCGCGATAATCAGACATAATCGCTATCGCCAGGGTCAGGGGCGTCCGTTCTGACGTGCTCAGAGGTAAATATTTACCTATATAGTTACCTATAAATAGATATGTACCCACAGTCTGTAAGTTATGGGTATTGCACTCGTCATTGTCGGAGCAGGCTAACGTCGATACTCAACCGGTTGTAAACGTCGGTCGTAGGTAGCGGCTGGCGTCGCGGCGCGGGGCGCGGGGTAAAGATCATACCAAATTGTTGGCCTTGTTTGATCTTACATTACATAAACAAATACCTATCGTAGCCGAAACAACTGAAGGAGGCATTGCTAAAAGGAATGACGAAGATAAAGAGACGGATAATAGTTCATTGTTATACAAGAGGCGTAAGCGATAAATTGCACCCGAGATATTATGGCGTATACGAGCGAGCGAAAGCGAGCGGGGTCGCTAATAAGTCGAGGGATGCAATAAAGTATTAAAATAAATAAACAAATAACTTTTCATCACTAATGCGAGGAAATTAAAAGAGTATTTAAAAGAGTTTGATGATAAAAAGAAAATTTGCGTTGCCGCTATCCACTGTTTTTTCCCTATTAAAATTTGTAGAAATAATTAGGATTTGTCATGGAGGGTGTGTTTCATTTTAGTATATTATGAATGCAATGAGCCTCATTCTATTTTCAAATTTACTTACGTCCCTAGGGTCGTAAATTGTAATTACGCATCAGTTATCGATCTAACAATGATCAACTTTTAGAGCATTATAATTATTATTATTTTTATTTATGATTTTTATCAACTCGGCTCAGAAAAGCCGGAGAATAACTGAGGTGCACGGGCCTAAGCCAAGTACCCCTCAGTGGTTCGGGTAGTTTCATTTTGAACCGGTGTACATGGTAGTGTAGATGATAATTCGGTGGATAGGGCAGTCTGCATGAACTTTCTTACAATCCTGCATGTATTCAAAATTACTGCCTTCTGCAATAAGGCAAAGGTATGTTTTGGGAGATCCAGAAGTGAGAGGGACTGAAACAGTTGATTTGGGATGACACCTGTAGAGGATAAAACTATTGGGACTATTGATACTTTTTGTAGCCGCCACATTCGAGTGATTTCATCTTTTAAATCTATGTACTTCGATAGCTTCTCCGCAATTATTATTATTTGGAGCCTGTACCTACTGTCCCACTGCAGGGCAAGGGCTCCCTTTCCTTTTTTTCCTTTTTTTTTAGAGCATAAGTGATAAAAATACAATGAACTACCTATCTACTGTCTTGTAAGTACAGTAGAATCCGTTTATTATGACTCCGCCTATATTGACCAAACGCTTAATATGAAGTAATTACAAAGCGAAGTTTGGTTTTCATATAAAAATTTTAGCACCAAAGTCGGATATAATGGCTTCGCTTATAGTGACATGTCGCTTATTATGACCCATTTTTAATAAATGATGTCTGGTTATAATGACTGACATGATTCCTAATACCTTCGGTAGTGTTCGGGAGGATCATGTGACGCCCGACGACGTTCGGCGCGTGCGTGGCACGTGGCTGGTATTTGTTTTGAGTCTCAGTGGGTAATTGATAGTCGAAGGTTTGTTAGTGATTTGTGAAAAAAATGACATCTTAACGTCGTCGTAAAACATTTACGATTGAGGAGAAAGGTGCAATAATGAAAAAGGATGGAAAAAGGTGCAAAAAAGACTAGAAAATGGAGAATAAAACTCATCTCTCCCAAAGGAGTTTGGGGTTGGTCATTCATTTGACAATCAAAAATAAATTGTTTATTTTTTACAAAATGCTTTGTATGACGTCCGCTTAGTATGACGTGTTTGTCATTTCCCTTCGATGAAACGGATTCCACTGTATACCTACCAGCACAATCTGTAGCAAGGCAATTACCTCATACGTGAAACCGCAGATAAGATATCACTATACTAGTAGAGTATTGCTATACTATACTGGGATGGTTATAAACTTAGAACTTAGACCAGCACAGATTTGGAAAACAATGTTCCACCCGAAGCGAACCAATTCGTCGCGAACTCGCAAACCGCTGCATCTTGAAATCTGTTCGCTAATGTTATTCAGATCTCTCTGTTCGTAGAGCCTACGTTATAATTAGCCAATTACCCAAACAAACGTTTCCTAGACGGATGCAATAATTCCGGGTAAAAGTCCTTGGAGTTAAGATTATTAATATGACCCATTATTTGGTGGTATTCCGAGATAACTTCGCATGGATTGACGTTATATGTCTATTTTTATTACTTAACTATTATTTTTTACAAGCGAGTAGGTAGGTATGCTGTTTTTTCACCAGATAATTAGATAGCATTAGTATTTCGACAAATCGTTAGCTGATTGAATCAGTGGCCAACGAGCGGGCGGGTACACGAATAATTAAATGTAATTAGCTCGAGCCTCTAGATCTTTTGAGTCCTTCAATGTTTGCCATGTGATTATCTGGGTCAAGACTCAAGACCTACACGTTTTACGCCGCATAGTGTTTGTGACACAACACTAGCGATTCTAACGAACACTCGTAGTAGCCTAGTCGCGTAACACTCATACAACGCCTGCTATATCCAGCATTCAGTCTTGATTTAGATCTTCCAGTGAGCGAACACCCTCACCATCCATAGTTATGACGTAAATGTGGTCGATTGGGTATCAGTGTCGCTGCGCGGCACGCATCGATCCAACTTGAACTTGGCTACGGGGTTACTGCGAGCAACAAGTTCTAACTCTACATATAAATGCTTCTATCTATAGAAAAGTGCTGGATTCGTTTCGAGTTAAGCTTGAGATTGGAGTCGCGCGATAACTCCCGACCGGGGCAGCGCGGTGGTCGCTCTGAGACGAGATGGACCAGCGACGACAACGGACGACGGTTCATTAACCGGACAACTGGATTGATCTTGATTGACTTGATGGACTTGTATTCGCGTGCGATATAATTACACTTATTTGTTTAAGTAGTAGGCAGGTCCCTACAAACACCATTAAGGATTGGCTCTTCTTGTGATGAAATTGAAATTTTACACAATCTATGTTCAATCCAATACCTATATTATGTACCTAGAAGTTGATAATCCAATTCATCGAGCCATTCACCTTCCCAGACATTGCATTGCGCCGGTGTTCGATGTGCTTTTAGGATTTAAATAAAACCAGATCATCCACTGTGACCCTACTGGGGCCCAATTCTACTAAACCAATCGCTTCATTGCGCTATGACAGTGGTATCGTCGCAAACTCGCCACTGTAGATACTTTTTGGTATTCTACTAACACAATCTTTTTTCAATGACCGCCGTTGCTATGACAACACCATTGACAATTTGGCAGCTTATAAAGGAACAACAATCATAATCGTTAAATAATTGTATGATTCTTAATCGTTTTTCTTATAAATTAGCAGAATTGGGCACCTGTTCTGGATCACGAATTCACGAGGAATCGTTATTTTAACCAACTTCAAAAAAAGGAGGAGATTCCGTCATTTATTAACCGATTTGGAAAATTCTTTTTTTATTTGAAAGAATACACTTTCAGATTGGTCATATAGAAATTTCATCAAAGTCGGTTCAAGAGTTCGGTTTTATCTGTTTTTTGAAGTGGGTTACATTTTGTTAAAAAGTTAATTGTTTAGTAGCTGTCTAGTGCTGCTAATTGAAACGTTCCCGTCGGAGCTTTGTGCAGAACTGCAGACTCGGGTAATAATTAAGGTAGTTGCTGCACAATCCCGACACGCAAAACTTTTCGATCGATATTACAGAATGATTTGACAGCAAGTTGTGCATCGGTTGCGACTCGAGCGTATCCGCTTCTGAGACTCGCCACATTCTTGATGCATGTGTTACGATATCTAACTCAATGCGAGCAACACGTGTACAACTGTACACAAAGCGACAGCACACGCTGCACGCGTGCGTCACGATGCTACCGCGCAGCGCAGATGTAACACTATCCGTATCAGATACGATGCACAAAGTTCGTATCGTAAGCTACTATCTACATTGTTTCTTTTACCTGGGAAACCAAACAAACCCAATGAAGTGTGCGTTTCACAGCGACCTTCCGCGTTGTTCAGCTCTCCTTATTTAGGTGTCGCAATATGAATGTGTGTAACCGTGAATGCTAAGCTGCGGTAACTTGAGCTTCCTAACAATGTGATCGGCTGTTATAGACCCACTTCGGACTGGGAACTTTTATAAGAATGCAGGCCAGCGACAGCGCAGCAACGCACCGTTCATTGCTTTGCTTTGCTTAGCACTAATATAAGTCTAAATCTAAATCACAAATTAATAGGTTTCTTCTAGGCAAGCGTGTACCATCGTAGACTGCATCATCGCTTACCATCAGGCGACAGTGGTCAAACGCTAGCAAAAAAATAACAAAAAAAAAATCTTTAAAGCTAAGGTATACAACCATTTCCTTTCTTTGTCTACGCACTGCTAGTTTATCGTTATGTTATATCTCCTTTATTGTAGTTTATATATAAGTATATATGTATTATTATATTTGTATATATATTTAGTTTATTAGTAAGTATAGGTAGCTTATGTGGGTTTATGAACATAGATACACCACCGTCTTTTTGATTTTGTTTTGTCCTGTCCATCCAAAGGTTGTCTGGAAGAGATCGCTTTTAGCGATAAGACCGCCCATGGTACTTACCTTAATATTTGTGTATTTTTATTGTATTTTTGATTTTGTTGGTGTGCAATAAAGAGTATTCTATTCTATTCTATAAGTAGTATGCACGTAAAACTGACAGAATGCCTAAGTACATCAAATATCAATAAGCAAGGTCGGTGACGGCGACATCAGTTTTTCCGGACAAATAGTGCGAGGTTGTTAATAAGAACAATAAATATCTCGTTGTAAAATTGCTGATCAAGATTTTCAAGATTCAAGTCGTTAATTTGCTATAAATAAGTGTAAAGTGCAATTACCTACCTCTTATCAGTTAATAGTTAAAGTAATAATACTTAAGATAATACTTAATACTAACAGATAATACTAGTGGTTCACCTCGAACTAAGATCTCGCGAGTCTCCAATAAAAACAAAATAATATTATTTCTACCTAATCTTTGACTATCAAAATAGTGCCTCGAAATGAGTAACCAAGTGATTTGACCTACAGTTTCATTCAAATTACAGATTACAGCTAACGGGAGTTCATTCTATGTGGTTATATTCTTTTGGAGTACAAATTGCAGTTATTCTGGATTTCAGACTTGCCTATATTTATGTTTCTTAAGCTTCACGCATACCAAATTACAGCACTGTGGCGTGCCCTGTGAATTTTGTCAAAGTTTTGTTTTTATTATGGCTAATAACTCAAAAGTTATAAGAACTTTACTAAAAATAAAAACGGGGTTGAAATATACTAATGAAGACCTTTCATTTGACGTCCCACTTGACCTAATAGTCTCATTTTCATTTTTACCCCTCTTGAACCCCAATATCTCAACAACCCCATCACATTTTTAGCTCATTTAGTCAGACCAAAGTTGTGCCATCACTACCTACCTATATACCAAATTTAACGATGATCGGATCAATGCTTCGAGAGTTATCCTCGGACAAACAAACATACAATCATACAACACCGATTTGCCCAAGTTGATTTAGCTCGTGATACCTAAAGTAACTCATTAAAAATCTCTCAAATATTGTGAGAAAATCAGTTTTTTTGTTGTTCCTTTAAAATTTGCCCGTATAGACTTACGAATTCTGTTAATTAGGCCGACGATACTCGCCTTGTATGTAATATTTAAATAATTCAAGGAACTTGTCTGATAATTTTCGTCAAAATCGGTTGAAAAATCGGCGAGAACAGACAGATTGACAGACGGACAAAAGTATTTTTTGGCCAATCTCGAAACTGAGACGGTACGCTCGCTTCGCTCGCTCGGTCAATCATGAAACTTTTACTAAACACAATTTCTTGTTTATTTTGTGAACAAAAGTCATTATATCCCCCGCCCGCGCCAGCAGGTTATCTACTAATTACGGCACACTCTGTATATTTTTACTTATTTTATTCTTTCAAGAACTGAATACTATCCTACTACCTACTATAATAATAAATCGTTTATTTCAAGGAACGCGTAAAAATACAAAAAATATAAATACATACAAGACCGTAGTACAGTACAGACTGACATACATAATACAGTTCCTTTCGGTGAAGAAAAGAAGGCTGCGGCTACGACATGGACACGCGAAATACAGAAGGCATTTTTGTAAGACCTATTTTATGACACCCTAATTAAACAATGGGACGGGGGAGTAAAAAAAACACCCCAACTTCCATTTAGGGGAGTACCCTATACAAAACTCGTTTTTTTAGTTCTTAAACAGGGTGTTTGGTAATATACTGACGATATTTAAGTGACGGTTTCTCAGAACATAAAATAAACTTTTTGAAAAAAAAACTACTAGTTATATTATCAAATTTTAAAGAAAATCGATTAAGTTTAGGTAATTAATTCGATATAAAACTTACTGCCTACTCTTGCAATCGACATGCAAAAATAAAGGCCAATTTGATATCTCTTTCGGAAATGGCTGCGGGTTTTGGGTTAGAAAGGGACAACAAGAGATATCTCGAGACGTCACCAATACAGTATCTGTGGTAAGATGGCAAGCATAATGCAATAGCACAACATAAGTTTAATAGTGTTTGTTTTTACATGCCTAAATAAATTTCACATTTCTATGGTAAACATTTCACAAATTTATTTATTTTGCTCATCAAAATAACCCCTTTCATTTTTGTGCGTATATTATCAAACACACGTATGTATATTATCGTATACGGACGGATGTAAATTTTTGTATTGTTTTGGAACAAATATACTTACCTATACCAATCAGACTACGCAGTCCTCTCCGCCTTCACGAGACGAACCCATAGACACCAGATTCGACCTCTTAGGACCAAGGGAACGCGAGTAATCGCTAAGCCAGGGGAAAGGGTCGGTTATTGCATCGTTATAGGGGCTCGTTAGCTCGTTACTTGTGTTTTACTATTTTCTTTCGTAACTTTAAGTTCTTGTGGTGTAATAAAATGATGAAAAATGACGTATTCATTCATATCATTATAAATTGTTTTCTTAGTAATTGTGAGTCAAGTATATTGTTTTGTTATGCTGATATCAGTTAGTGGGTAAGCTACCTACTTCACTACGTATCGTACGTACCCAACACAATGCGCATTAATCGAATATGTGGGTAAAATACAGCCGGAAGTTCTATGCCTGGTGCCTATGGTACTTTCTGATTTGATTAGACGTACCTGCTCTAAGTAGGTAAGGTGCGTTGGGGTAAGTTCGGACGGTTTTTAGTTGTATTTGGAAGATGTTGGCAAAATTTATTTTGCACGAAAGTTACAATAGTTAGCACAATAAATTATGGTTAAAATTGATTGTTAATAAATAAGCTATAGATAGAATGTGTTTTATGTAGTTATAAATGAAGCAACTACTATTTATGAGGTGTTTAAAATACGAATAAAATTTTAAAACCTTGGGGAAAATCGGACGTTCATGGGTAAAGATCGGACTATCTTCTAAAATCGCCATTGTGGCATAAAACACAGAGTTTATAGAAAGATAATATCCGTTCTTATACGTCCTATAAGATTATCTTTGGAAATTTTTGTTTTGTATAAAAAGTCACTTGGAACAGTAATTTATTATTTTTTTTTGTTTCGGACGTCCGATCTTACCCCCCTAGACCAAATCTCAAATTGCCATGGCTCTCAAACTTTCATGTTACTGACCCTGATAAGCTTTTCTTTCAGTCAAAATTATTTATCAATTAGCAGATTGCAGGATGGATAGGTTATAATTTTATGTGTTGGATAGGTATATAAATAAAACCTTAGGTACAATTTATTGCTGATCAAACTTTTATTAAACTGCTTATTTATATTACTAATCAGTCTTAGGTATTGAGACCAACTATTTGTCTTTAGACATTAAAATGAAATAAACTTTTTTTCCTTTTTTACCCATGTTCCTTCGGGAAAGTTGTTTGTTATCATGATGCATGCATATCTTATCCTATCAGCAACTAATTAAAAATCACTCTTTAAATAATATATTTTTGGTTTTAAAATCGTACTCTTTGGAAAATATATCGAAGTAGACTAAAAAGTAAGTATATTAAAAAGTTCTTCTTGCTTACTAAGTAACATAAATTTGTACGTTGGTGCCTAGAGATAAGTAAAGATTTTTAACAAAATTATTCATACTACTACAAGACTACAACCAACGCATTTAAAATAGCAAGAAAATATCAAATTGTTTTTATTATGCTAATGCTCAAAAATAGATAACAATAACACTAAGTTCAAAATTTTAACAATATTATAATTCTAAGTATCAAAATTAGACAATGCTTGTTTATAACTTTATAACTAGCCTTTGTTTTGTAACTTAACTATAACTAACATATTTTGAAAATTAAAAGTAAATCGCGTCTTCTTCATTCATTAGAGTAAATTCAACCGGATTCTCTTTTATTTGAAGTAATTCTATTTGCTTCACAATTGAATCTTCAGGCACACAGTCTTGGTCCTTACGTTTAGATGCAACAAATTTTACATGGTCTTTTTTACCAACTGTTCTGTAATAGCATATCGAATGATTCGTTTTTTCTGTCTCATTATGTATGTGCTCAATAACACCGACGTAATACTTCCAAAATTTTGTGTAGTAGCGAACCAAAACTGTGTCCCCAGTGTTATATACCTTGATTTTACCCAATGAATTTTTTTCATTTCCTTTTTGATAGATGTTACCCTCTGTAATCTTTGTTTCTGATAGTTCTTCATTTTTATGTGCATTTTTCTTTTTTTCGTCTTTAGTTTCTTCTTTAGGGTGTTCATCATTAAAATTCAATCGTATGGGTATTTTTGCTGCTATATTTTCTTTATTTGTGTCATCATTTGTGTCTTTGCGACGTTTATTAGTTACGTCAAAATTTAAACCAATTTCTTTTAATTGCAACTTCCCGATGAAAGCTGTATTTTCAGGTTTGTAACGAACAGAAGATAAAATGGTGACTTTCTCTCTTTTATCAGCTATTTTGTAATTCACTTTCCCATCCGTCAGCAACTCATCCACTTTCTCATCTGTCTGCAACTCTTCCATTTTCTCACCTTTTTGTAACACTTCTATTATTTCATTTATCTGCAATTCCTCCAAGTCTTGATCTCTCTGCAAAATTATTTGGTTAATTTCTAGTGTTCTTGACAATTCTCGTTCCTCTTTATAAGTTTCTTTTTCAAAGTCCGATACTGAAATAATATCACTAGGCACATCTATTATATCTGAGTCGCTATGGATACTAATTTCACCACTTTCAGAAGTCGTCGTGACACTGGGAGATCTTTTAATTTGTTAATTTTTTTTCTGAAACATGTTGTTTTCGGTCTTTGTTTTTTAGATACACTTTTGGTTTTAATCCTACCAGTTTTCTGGAAACAGGTCGCCGCATTTTGTATATTCATACTTTCGAGCGTATCCGTCCGAGTGTGGCTTTCAATTCCAGTCTTAGTCTTTTTGCCCACGCCTTTTCCCTTTTTAGTAATAATTATGTTCTTTTGGTCGTTTGTCTCATCAATCGTTACTTTCTTGTCTTGAGTTCTAGTTTTTCGAGTTTCTTTATTTTTCTTAAGTTTTTTGTTTGATATGCCAAATGGCCCGGGTTTTTCATTATCGTTGGGTTGAGAAGCAGATGTTTCTATTGAGTTTATATTAGTATTTTGTGTATTCTGTACCTCTTTTTCTTTCATTTTTTCCAAGTATGTGCGTGTGATGACTTCGCTTCCTTTTGCAGCACGTGTTAATTTGACTGTTGTGTTGCACCACTCTTAGAATGTTGGGAAACTTTTTGGAGGAGTAGTTCTTCAAATGAGGTCTGGTATTGCGACTGAATCCGTGAATTGCTGATACCAATCTGAGTAGTAGACGTAGTGTTGCAAGAGATGTTTTTATTTACTACTTCGAGGCACATTTGTTTCAGTGTTTTCAACTCCTTTGATTTATTCTGAGATACCTTAACTTTCTGATTTATTCTGAGACACCTTAACTTTCCATCTTCTTAGGGCCGCTGGATCATACTTTTCTTCTGGTATAACATCTGCATTTAATGGGTAAATACCTCCTTTTCTAAAACCACTTTGGATCACAAATGGACTTACTTGATGCCACGTTTCAGCAAACAATTTCGAAAATATTTGTTTGCGTAATTTTATGCCGACGTTTTGTCGTTGCCATTGCACTAGCTTTTTATCCCAGCTTGTTTTAAAAGACTTGAATACCGCCAAATCCAGTGGTTGGCGTAAATGAGAGGTATGGGCGGGTAATTTCAGAATCGTGATATTGTTTTCACTCGCTAATGCTACGACCTTGGTATCAACGTGGGTGCTGTGACCATCGTAAATCATTAAAATTGGCTGGTTTTCACCCAAACCAGGAATGACAATTCTTTCCATGTAATTAAAAAATATATCAGTCTCCATCCACCCACGTTTACTGGCAGCATAAGAAATCTCAAAATCATATTTGTCTGTTTGATTCACGCTCATCCACTACATGTATTTACCTTTGAAAATTATCAAAGGAGACAATTTCGTGCCAGCCGCATTGACGGTTGTTAATACTGTAATATTTTCTTTCCCAGAACCTTGTGTAGTCCTTGTGCATGGAAGGCCTTTGCCGCCAACAACTTTAGTTTTCGTTGGATCTAGACATACCGATGTCTCATCTAGGTTCCAAATCTGCTCAGGTTTGTGTATACCTAATTCCAGTAGCGTCTCTTTCAGTAAAGTAAAGTATTCAGCGATCACGAATGGATATGTCATTCTTTTTCTAAGATACTCTACAGATTGCGGTTTTTTTATTGACAGGTTGTCTCTTAACCGAAATGAGATGAACCAATCTGGCCCAGGTCGGTTGTCTTTAAAAGGTGTAATAATTTTGTTTGCCCTAATAAATTCTGAGACAAAGTCCAAAATTTCTGTCCTAGATAAGCCCCAGCCCCATTTTTCCAAGGTTCTAAGACAAGATGCCAGCTTATTCTCCATCTCTATAGGGATTACAGGGGGCCGGCCAAGTGTTTGACTTAGTAAGCCTGTTTTTTCCTTAACATGGTCATTAAGTGTAGAAGTAGGGATACCGTAAAGTTTTGATGCTGCATAATTAGAGAGTTCTCCGCTTTTTACTCGTTCTACTGCCGATCTTAAATCCTCCTGCGAATACGATGTTGCCCGCAGTGACTTTCTCTCATATTGTCGCGGCATTATGACCCTACAAAGAAAATGTTTAAATGAGTACAGATAGGTATTTATAAAACGAAAGCTATACATGTAAAATGCTTTGTCCTGAATGACTGACTGATGGATCAACGCACAGCCTAAACCGCTGGTCGTAGAGACCTGAAACTTGAAGGGCGTTTTCTTTATATGACGTAGGCATCCGATAAGAAAGGATTTACTGAAATTTTACCCCTAAGGGGGTGAAAAAGGGGGGTAAAGTTTGTATCGGACAACGTGATTCCTTGGTCCAATCTACTTCAAATTTTGCATAAACCTTTTTGAAGAGAATTAATGGAAGACGTGTTTCGTACTTTATTGAAATTCATCCCCTTACGGGGTTAAAAGAGGGTAGAAAGTTATATCAATACTCCTTAGTGCTTTTGATTTAAATTACATTTTATTTTAACAAATGTTTCACTCTCAATTCAATCCGATTTTATTCAAAAAAGGTTGAACTCACTTAAAAACATAAGCAAATACTCTTTAAATTGGAATGTCTCTAAAGTCACCGTACTATATTTGTACCTCATTTGAACGTTTCTAAGCTTAAAGAGGTTAATGCACTTTAGAATCACTCGCAAAAAGAATCAAATAAACAAAATACAAAACACCAAAATCATGAGAAATTGTGTTTATCAGCCAGCTCAGCTACATAACGATAGATTGCAACACCACGAAACATCGGAGGTTTAAGTTCGGATTAAAATAAAGTTTGACAACCACATGCATTTTCACTCCAGTTTATGATCGGATTATTTTTAGTCCGAACTTCACCTATTAATATCTGCTTGGGGAAAGTCCGGATCTCAGCCTACATCCCTATTTAGCCTATTTTAAACAGAAATATCAAAAGACACCACATATCCTAAAAGCTCAAAGATTTATTATTTGCAAAAATAGCTAATACTTACCAAAAAATCCAGCAAAATGTTGTTTGGGGTAAATCCGGATCTCGTAATTTATCCTTTAAGACGACACTCCCAGTATAACATGCATAACTCACACCTGATGCGTCGAAATAACCAACACGGACTGAGACGCGGGGCAATACAAAATGGCGTCTAACGCTTTGTTGCCAGATTAGAAAAATAACTACTAATTCGGAAGATATTTAACAAATACGTTCTTCCCCCATTTACGATCTTACCCCAACGCACCTTATAATTAACGATACCTATATCTAATTTGCAGTTTAAAAAATTCCTACTTTTGTATAACAATTGTATTTCCCAAAAATTTAAAACAATAGAGTTCTGAAACAAAGTGTGATGTCAAGGCGAGATGTCGATTGTGTGAAGTGCCGCCGAGGCCGCGCGCGCTGACGACGACGCCTCGTCTCGGCGTCGTCGCCGCCGCCGGCTGGTGTGTGTGCGCGGTGAAGTTTGACTGACATAACTAGTGTTGCCAGATGTCCCGATTTGCGCGGGACGTCCCTATTTTCAGGGGCCTGATGACACGTCCTGATTCACTCTTGATCGGGACGCCGAATGTCCCAATTTTTTACTAACCTCCTTAGTCTTTATTTAAATATTTATTCTATGAGAAAGAGATACATATAGGTATGTGGGGGGAAAAGAAATACAAGAAATAAAATAGTACAACTATTTACATGACTAACAAGACCGGTCAAGCACAAGTAGGACTCGCGCACTGAGGGTTCCGAACGATAGGTGTTTATTTATGTCAATTAAGCAACGCCCATTTAGTTGTGTCCGGTAAACCAAGAAAACTTTTAAGACAGATTTAAGGCTAAAAAACTGTTCTAGAGACTTCGTTATAATTTTTCTGTAACCTTTGCATAATATATTATCTATCAATCATTTTATTTCAGAATGTTCACTTAGCAAACTTTGGAGATAAGGGGTGGGGGGGGGGGACGGTATTATTTCGACATTTTTCATTATAACTCCAAAGTAGTACAAAAAAACTGAATCTATACTCGTAATATAAGTTTGTTATAAAAATATAAGTTTGATAGGGTCGTAATGATGAGTGGTAAAAGTTTGCAGCAACCACAGAGTCCCCACTCTCCAAGGTCGAAATGATCAACCATAATTATTTTTAGCAACTGCAGCGTCCCCTAATCAACTCACAACAAGTTAAATGGTAAATGATTAGTCACAATAATTTCAGCAATCGCCGCATCCCACAGCCCACTCTCTTCAAGTTATATAGGGTCGCAATGATGAGTAGGTAATAATAAATTTTCAGCTTTCTGTGGTCTCTGGTTTATTTTATGTTTTATTTAACTCGTTACCTACTTAAATTGTAGAAATTACGGACGGTTTAGGATTCCCCCCGCATTCCGGACCAAGACCTACGGACATGTCCGGAAAATTCCAGACGTATGGCAACCCTAGGCGCAGTGCACCCGTTTGCCACATAGTACAACAATACTCGGTTGGGCCTGGCTCGATGATCACTGATCATTTACCGATTGCCTTGCCTTATCAATTACCACCACAATAGTATGAAAAGTATGTAGGTAGTCTAGTCAGGGCAGGTTTCAATTCTTGAAACTCATGGCGGTTTGGGAAAAACCTTGTGAGAGCCTACACATCAAGTTAAATATGTGGTAGGTACGTGCAAAACCAGACAGACAAACACATGGCTCATGGCGGTTGGGAAAAACCTTGTTTCTATTTTTCCATAACTAAAGAATATTTCTATTTTATATGTAGTTATGGAAAAATACGAGTAGACGCAAATGTTTTTCCCAAACCGCCATGAGCATGCACCATCATAGGTACCTACTTACCTACTAGGTATACGTTGTGTTGTGTGTAGGCTCTCAAGTTTATAACAAGACTGACTTCCGCCCGCGGCTTCACTCACACGCGTGCTCTGTCAGTAAAAAGAAGCCTATGTCTCAATCCAGCTCATAATCCATCTACTTAGGTATATTGTATTAAATCGAAATCGGTCCAACTATTTATTTGATCGATCGAAGCGAGATCTCCAAATCAACTTGGGCAAATCGGCGTATGTTTGTTTGTCCGAGGATAACTTTCGTAGCGTTTATCCGATCATCATGAAATTTGGTATATAGGTAGGTAGTGATGGCACAATTTTGGTGTGACTCAATGAGCTAAAAATATGGGGGGGTCGTTGAGATATTGGGGTTCAAAAAAAAAATGAGAGGTCTTCATTAGTACATTTCGACCCCGTTTTTATTTTTAGTTTAATTTTTGTAGTTTTTAGTTATTAGCCATAATAAAAACAAAATTATGACAAAATTCACAGGGTACACCAGTGACTCCACAATGCTGAAATTTGGTATTCGTGTACCTTTAGTGACACAAATATAGGCAAAAGTCTGAAATCCAAAATAACTGCCATTTGTACCCCAAAAAAATATAACCAATGTACAAGAACCACCGTTACATCTAATTTGAATGAAACTCTAGGTCAAGTAGTTTGGTTAGCATTTCGTGGCACCAATTTATTAGTCAAAGATTAAAGCCGGCATGCACAAAGATTACTAAATGTATTTAGCGACTAAACATGTTTAAATTTGAAGTATTTGTATGATTTGACAACTCTTTAAATCATATTTAGCCACTTAATACGTTTAGGCATTGTTGTGCAAGTCGCCCTAAGAATAATATTTATTTTGGGAGATTCGCGAGATCTCAGTTCGAGGCGAACAACTAGTAGTAAAAGTGTAACAAACAGATACAACACAACGACAGCTATTTTCGAATTTATAATTAATATTGTTATGGATTAACGACGGGGAGTGGTTCCTGTACAGTTAATGTGTACCTACTGTGAGTGGCACACTCGTTCCAGAACAGTAAAGATAACAGTGTCTTTATCGGATAGATGACGTAAGAACTATACTGAGATCACTTTGTGTGCTCAGTCGTGAATGGTACCTACAGATAGACACACAACTCTGTGCAAGTTCCAGGGATAGCGATAGCCTTCCGTTCGAGTGGCTTGCTTCATCGCCTGAAAATCATATGCGCATACCTGTACTGTACATAATATGGCATCAACCATTATATAAACATAACTTTAGTATACCTAAATTGTGTTGTGTGTGCCCTTCCCTATATGAACTACATAATTTGCTAAAATAAATGTTTTTTGTTTTTGTTTTGTTATTGTTATATATTTCTAGGCCAGAGTAGTAGCTTCAGAAGTATTTCCACAAGCTACTCTAAAAGTTGATCTAATTTATAAAATGTTATGTAAGTTCTTAAAAAATGTTAGCCATGGCTATAGAAGACCGTATCTTAATGTAATTTTTCATACCACTTGCTCGACAATGTCATATTATAAGTATGTCATGTAAACCTCACCGAAAGCAGGTGATTAAATCCCCTACGGCTGAGCCGAGAGTAAAGTTGTACTGAATTTCTGTTATTTGAATTTGGAACCTCATCTGTATTAAAATTTGAACCAAAGAAAAGAGAACGAAGAGAAAGAAGAGAACATAATAAGAACTTATTTGTAAATCGAACTAACCTCAGCTGCACAGAATACACCAACCTAGATTTGGTTTTTATTGTCTCGCAGAAAGAGTGAAAAGTGGAGTATTCTCCTCGTGGATAAAGCTGTTTGCATCTTGGGCGTGCTTATATCCCTCTCTGCACTCAGGATACAACGTCCGTGACGCAATACACTGCTTTATCCCCTCGTTTAATAATCTACTATTATTTTCTAATACGAGCATTATAATAAGGAGATCCCAAACCCGCGTATGTATCTATTCTTACTAATATTAATAATTCGAAAGTAACCCTCGCTCTCTGTGTCTGTCTGCTTGTTACGTTTTCACGACTACGGCTGGGCCGATTTCGAAGAAATGTGGTATATAGATAAATTGTAACCGGCATACCTAAACTGGTAAAAAGCAGCCATGTTATAGCCATAGCTATGTTTGCAAATTAATAAATGATTTATGAGATATATTTATGAAAGTGAACTCATTGTCGTTGATGCGTTGGTTGGTAACTTGGTAGCAAGGAGTACGTGGAGCGCTAGGACAGGCACAAGATGCTGCCCCTAGCCCCTAGATCATAAGGCATGCTCCAGTGGAGCGTCTGGCTGGGGTCGAGGACCGGTCGCGCCATGCACGTGTCGTCTCTGCCTGCATTCCGCTCAAGGTTGGGGCAACCGGAATGCAATCGCGGTCGCTACATAACTACCTACGCATTTACCTACTTCTGACAAATATAACTCTCTATTTAGTTTAGATTGTAGTCACATGGTATGTCAGTTCAACTACGTCAATAGTAACCGAAGCTGGTGTAACTCGGTCTTCAACATGATGATATCGTACTAAAACATTTGCAGTGCTTTATCATTTGTAGAGTCATTTCAAATCCAACAGGTTTTGCTTTGCCCCGGACCGAATGGTGTAAATACTATTTTTAAACGATATTTTGATGAAGCCTGAAGTACCTAAAATGTAGAGTTGGATTAAGGTTATGAGAGTTGTTGTGCCTGTGTTATCTTGGATTAGCAAGAGCAGTCGGTAGATCGACGGTAGAATGGCACGATAACGCTCGTTGCGCCGCCCGCCGCCGCGTCCAACGAGTAGGTAGGTACCTACTTCTTTTGACGGCCAAAAAAACAATACCATAATTGTTAGATTTCAGGGCTATGCGATAACCTAATCAATATTTTTTTATTGAATGTTGTTTCAATTTCTGGTTATAATATTCTGAGAACTAGCAAAAAAATGCCTACCTACTTACTCAAATAAGACTGAAGCTGGCCGAAATGAATTAATGTGAAATGATTGATGAATGAATTGAAAGACAAAAGAAAGAACATAGTGGAGTCGCGCGGGCGAGGGATTGCGCGTTATCAGCTCTTCCTCCCGATATGCGCGGCTTCATTCTAATGTATTTCTAACAAAGTGATTTGAGCTCGAGTCAGAGTCAGTAAAGGCGCTAATGATTGGACGGTCGCGGACGCGGACAGCACACGTATCAGATTGTAAGCTCTGCTCTCACAACACGCAGTGGAATCACTGCAGCTAGGTATGCAACGGCAGCCCCGGATCTAGAACTTTTCCTAAACCTCCAGCGTTTGAGATGTGGTGGGGCATCAAATGAACAGCCAGGTGAATTATGTAGGTGGATCACGGGCAGGGAGTGGGCACGGATATTTTAATTGAATTATTTGGCGCCCCCTGAAATTGCCGTTCGGGGCAGGTGCCCCGGTTTGCCCCCCTCCCCGCCCCTAGATCCGGGGCTGCAGAAAAGGGGTCAAAGCAGAAACTTCCAAACGTGCAGGCACGTGCTTGTACTTCGTACAGTTCAACTCAACGTCGTCGAAAGCGTCCCAAATATTTGACACAGTCGTAGTCGCTGCGAATTGAACTCGAGCGAGTGTGTTCGTGACCCACTTGCGCGGTTCTCCGATTGTCGTCATGCGATACTCGCAGTGGAATATATCCATCTCCCAAACCAATTCGAATGACAATACCTACTTTACATATAAATAACAGCAGGTATTAATTATTTACGCCACGAAATGGGAGCCTTGCTCACCGATTACAACTATGCGCTAACATTTTGAGTCGGCTCGCGAGCACAAAAGAGTGCGAGTGGAAACATTTTGCCTGCCTCGCCGTTATGGCAAGATTCGATAACAACAATAGATCAAGTAGAATTCTCAATAAAATAGTGAGAAAGGGAGTCATTTTCCTCACATACCTAGACGAACGATCAATGTTGGTTCTACGGCTTTTCGAAATTCGATGTGTATTATCGAAGAAATACTCTGTAAAAATCTGCTGTTTCTGGAGAAAATCCAGTATCTACAGAATCTACCAACCTATGTATATCAGTTGAAGATACGTCAACTCCGTAGTCAAACATTTTGTACGCACATCAGACGTTATTTATACATCTGTGTTTGTACATTTACGTTTATACATAAATTATTATAAAGGATTTATTTGGAGCAGTCACCCCTTTTCGGGTTATCATATATATTTCTGAGCATCAAGTATAGATCCTAGATTAGTTATTAGCAACATTTGTGAAGGTTCGCGAGGTCCCAATACCTAAGCTCACCACACCGCGCAGTTACCTCAGCTATTTCGTGACATAACTACGAGTTCAGTATTACCAGTTCATTTGTTCCTAGAACCAACTATCTTGAAATTAGTTTCATTATTTATTTAATTTATTGGAAAATCAACAGCTATTTTTTATCTTAGATAGATTATCTATACATATGTATAAAATGCTTTGTCCTGAATGACTAATTGACGCACAGCCTAAACCGCTGATCGTAGAGACTTGAAACTTGGAGGGTGTGTTCTTTGTATGACGTAGGCATCCGATAAGAAAGGATTTTCCGAAATTCTACCCCTAAAGGAGGGGGAAAAGGGGGGCAAAGTTTGTATGGGAAAACGTGATTCCTGGGTCCAATCTACTTCAAATTTTGCATAAACCTTTTTTAACAGAATAGATGGAAGACGTGTTTCGTATTTTATTGAAATTCATCATGAAAGTTATTTTGGCGGTGATTTGCTTCGAAGTTGATATCAATACTCCTTAGTGCTTTTGATTTAAATTACATTTTATTTTGACGCATGTTTGAAAACTCAATCCGATTTTATTAAAAAAAGGTTGAACTCACTTAAAAACATAAGCAAATACTCTTTAAAATTGTAATGTCTCGAAAGACACCGTACTATATGAGTACCTCATTTGAAGGTTTCTGAGCTTAAAGAGGTTATGCACTTTTAGGACACGGCCTCATAGGGACGTAGAGTTCTTGAAATGGTAAGGACTACGAGTAGAACATTTTGATCAGAAGAGAATAGTTTTCTTTTAGTTTGTCTTAGAAGTTTAATTTAGTGTGTATGGTTTTGTGCAATTTTTTTACATTACTCTAATATGATAAATGTGAAAGTTTGGGTGTTTGTTTATTTTTTTGTTTGTTACTCAATCACGTCGTAACGGCGGAACCGATTTCGATGAAATTTGGTATATATAACCTGGATTACTACATAAGCTACTTTTTATCCCATAAATCAGTGCCCATGCGATAAAAATGGGGTGTCAAGTCAAGTTGCAACAGCAGGTTTAGCTTTATTTCTAGGTTGCCTACACATTTAGAAGTGTAACGCGTACGACGTCGCGGGCAACAGCTAGTATTAATATATTCACTTATTTTTCCCTCACAATTTGTTTTCTTATATCTCAACTTCAAAGGCATGTTTTTTGGGTGTCAACTAACATTGTGAGAGAACATTGGTGCCTGAAGTAGGTTCACAGGAACCTGTACCTATTACATGGCACCAGGCCCCCCACTCTGCAAGTATGAACAACGAAGGCTTATAAATGAAGCGGACATTGTGTTGCAATGCAATAATAATAATGTACATGACCTAATTAATAATAATAGCTTTTATACAAATCGCACGTTAACTATTACTTATCTGGCGATGAGATAATGCGGTCAATTTGTATAACAGTAGGCTCCTTGATGTTGCAAATGTATTACATTTCTAATGAAGGGATCTTTCATTGGATATAACCTGTGAATGGCTTTAATGTACTCTTCGTTGCTTAATTAGTAAAGAGGGGTTCTGTGGGAACAATAGTTCGTTGAGTCGGCGACATCGCCGTCTTGCGTGGGGTCGAGGGTCACCGCGGTCGCTACCCGCTCTTTTCGTCTGCGGCTATCGTTACTGCATCGCCGTGTTCTCTTATAGAAGCGGCGCAAAGACCTTGCAGGTCTTGGGAAATGTGCGTTGGTCGCGTACTATAACGAGCGGTGTGCTGTTCCAGATGTACAGCGGCGCGCTGCTGGCGACAGCGGCGCGGCTGGCGTGGGACCCCTCCACGTACACGTGGTTTCGGTTCCTGTGCGCGGCACAGTACCGCGTGTCGGCGGCGTACGTGGCAGCGTGCGGCCTGTGGCTGGCCGCGCTCGTGTACCTGGCCGCCGCCGCCGCCGCCTCCGCGCGCCACCGCGCCGCCGTCACCTGCCTGCACGTGTACATGGCGGGCGTGGCGTGTCTGGCGTTGAGCGAGGTGTGCTATGGCGCGTGGATGGGTGCGTCGCTTGCGGAATGGTGGCGCGAGTCGCCCAAAGCGGAGCTGGCGCGGCGTGGGGTCGACCTGCTGCACGACTTCAAGCCGGCGCTGCTCGCTATGAAAAACTACCAGGACGTGGTGCGGCCGCTCTACGACATGATCGAGGTACCTATCAGTTATTGTGCTTGTGTACTATGGCGAGGCGAGGAGGCGAAGGTCGCCCATTGCCTTTTTACTTTTAGTCATGCCACGCCGCGCTATGTGGCGTGGCGTGTAGCCTGACGACGTGTCGTCCCGCAAGTGGCTACAGCGTACGGACAGGATGCTAAATATGAAACAGAGGAGCCGCGTAAAAACTTAAATTGAACATACAAATAAAAGCTTGTATAAATAGTAATAACAGTTGCCTAACCTCCCAATACTCACGTAAAACATTATTTATTTAAATAAGTAGGTATAAATCAATAATGATGTCTTAATTTCATTTTCAGGAAGTGGAGCATGAAGCGCCGAATAACGTATTCGTCATAATCATTTTCGGAATCCTTGGGATGATACTACAGGTATAAAAATAATAGTATATTGTTATACAAGGGGCGTAAGCGATCCATTGCACACGAGATATTGTGGCGCATGAGCAAGCGAAAGCGAGCGAGGAGTGAGGACGCTATGAGTAGAGGGCTATTAATCGTTTACATCCGAGTATAAAACATAACTTTTCATTACGAATGCGTGGAAATTAAAAAGAATTTATAACAGTATGTTGCTAAAAATAAAATTCGCGTTCCCGGTATCCATAGTTGTTTAGTTACTAAACTATTTTGCCTCTTTTATTTAATAGAAATAAGGATTTGTCGTGGAGGATGTAGTTCATTTTAGTGTAATAAGAATGCAATGAGCCTCATTCTATTTTCAAATCTACTTACGGCCCGAGGGGCGTAAATCGCATTTACGCATCCGGTATCGAGCTAACGAGTGATGAAAATTAATAAAATGTACAAAATTTAATTTCAGCAGAATACGCTCCCTACTATACCAGTGTTTATTAACCATAATTATTTACAGTGATCATTTTTTTAAATTTATTTTCCTTAATTATAATGTAAACCAATAATAATGACTAGTGGTTCTGTGAGAACAGTAGACCTCGCGTTCGTTTGTCTTAAAAGGTCGAATATGGTGTCTACTGGTTAGTCTCGCGAAAGCGGAGAGGACTGCGTAGTCTGATTGGTATAGGTAAGTATAATTTTATCTAAAAAAAATTAAAAAATTGAAATCCGTCCATATATAACGCTGCAGCAAACATCCCCCCCGTTTCCCCTCCACTCCCCCCTTTAAGATTTTTTTTCGCAACGTCTTGTGTAGAATTCCTTAGTGTGCCTCTCAAATGTGATTGAAACCCCTCGATAAATAACGCTACAGCAACCTTCCCCCCCCCTATTTTCCCCCTGATCAAAAATCGCGATAGACTAAAATATTTAAATAAATCAAGGAACTTGTGTGCCAATTTTAGTCAAAACCGATTGAAAAATGCGACCTGACGGACAAAAGCATTGTTCTACGTAATAATCACACTTGTTTACTTATAACAAGACTAGATGTCGCTGGTAAAACGTTCTGATCCTAGAACGCGCTATCCATGCGTTTGTGTATATTGTTAGGCTAACACAGATTTTTGATTAAATGTCTTGTACTCAACCGGGACACGAGTCTTTTATTTGAACCAGTACTGCAAGTATCTTCAAGCATTTTTTGACCAATCTCGAAACTGAGACGCTTCGCTCGCTCGGATAATTAAAGATACACAATATTAGAATAAAAATAACATACGAGGAGGCATCCTGGTGCATGCTGTTCGACGACCTCATTGTTCTTGTCGGTGAAAATGCACTCGAGGTCCAGAGCGGGCTGGCAAAATGCCAGGAAAAATTGGAGTGTCGGATTGAAGATCGAGTATTTGTTCAATGTTTTTTGGAAATGAGTGTTGCGCTTTGTCGGGGGTTCACATTTATTGATAACATTTGTATTTTCAGATAGCTGCTTTCGTGATGGCGCGTCGACTGGCGCGGCGCAGCGCTGAGCAGCAGCCGCTGGCGCTGCGCGAGAAGGAGGCGCCGAGTGGCGGTGGTGGCGGTGGTGGCGGCGACTGCGACGACGACAGCGACGCCGCCGACGCCGCGCCCTGCGCGCACCCGCCCGGCTGGCGGAAGAAGGCCAACCTGCAGATGTACACCATTTTAGACAAAATTTTCTAGCAGGTGAGTGAAATCCGCAGCTTCGGTCGGTCGCCTCGCCCCCGGCGGATGTATAATCAAAAACAAAATTTATTTATTCATTAGTGGTTCGCCCCGAACTGAGATCTCGCGAGTCTCCCATGAAAACAAAAAAAACATTATTCGAAATTTTTGTCTGTCAAAATACTGCCACGAAATGCATAAGCAACTAACTTGACCCCCAGTTTCATTCAAATTACAGGTAACAGGAGTTCATGTATTTGGTTACACTTTTTTGGGGTAGAAATTGCGGTTATTCTGGATTTCAGACTTTTCCCTATACTTGTGTCATTAAAGCTACACGCATACCAAATTACATGACTGTCGGGTCACTGGTGTACCCTGTCAATTTCATCAAAGTTCAGAGTATATTGTGGCTAATAACTTAAAAATGACAAGGATTAAACTAAAAATAAAAACGAGGTCGAAATTTCCTGATAAAGACCATTTTTATAGTCAAAGATTACAATTTTTTTTTTGTTTTTATGGGAGACTCACGAGATCTCAGTTCGGGGCGAACCACTAGTATATTTTTGTAATATAAATCTAATACACTTTGTTTCTTTTCATTTAGAAGATTGTTTGCATTGAACCATTTTACAACCTAAGAGATTTCATTGTTTAACATCGTCAATACAACCTCAAGATCGGCTCTTACGAGATGGGGTAGATCATTATGTATATCTACTAAAAACAAAAATGGTTCAAAAATTGATCCTTGTGGTACACCTACAGCAACCAGAGACCCCGGAGAACGCTTTCCATTTACGTCAACTCTTTGCACTCTGTCGCATAAATATGAATTGAGAAAGTCTAGAGCAACGCCCCTAAGGCTTATTCCACAAACCCCTGAGACAATCCTCTGCGCAGGGGATGTGGAATAAGCCTTTCCTGATCAATGTGTCAAGGTATACGCAGTCAAATGCCTTGGAAATTTCACAAATAATACAATGGTTTTGGAGCTACTACGCCGCGAGACAAACTGGGATGCGATTTTCAGACTTTTCTGTTTGTATTTCAGGACGAGAGAGGCGCGGCGGGGACGTCGTCACCGCCGCCGCCGTCGCCGCCGCCGCCGCCCCGCAGGGCAGGCGGGAGCGGGCCCGCGCCGCGCGCTCTGACGCAGCGCAAGCGCGCGCGTGCCCCACGGCGCCGCGGCGCCGGCGTGCCGCCTCTGATCGCAGCGCCGCCGGGTGCGGCGCGCGACGCGGCGTGGGACGCGGTGCAGGCGCAGTTCCGCGCGTCGCGTCTCGCCCGCGCCGCCGCCGCGTCGCACCGCGCCCCCTCCGCGCCACCCGCCGCGCTGCTCATCCTGCACGCCGACCTGTAGGGGGGCGAAGGACTCTTCTTGTAAAACACGTTACTATTGCGACGATCGTGACGAGCTTACATTTTACTGACAATATTTCTGTAAAAGATGGACCGTTCGAGTCGAAGGCTGCGCGCGTCGCAAAGTGAGCCGCTCGCACGGGAGGGGCGCGAAGGCGCCGCGCGGATGGACGACCGCTCGGTTCAGATAAATATTATAAAAGCTGTTTGTGATCCGTCGAGCACATAACGAGTAATGTTAATTGAGAGTTATTCGATGTAAAAGCATGTATTGAGACTAAACGAATTATTTATAAGTATCGATTTAAAATCATTCCAAAATCTTCAATATTATGGAAGATAATATCTACTTACGTATTTGTAAAGCTGTTGATTGTGTGATCTTATCTATATCTTGTAAGGAACTCGCGTTTACAATGCGGTTGAGTCGAGATCTGCTCTCCTTTAGTCCGAATTCTAACGAAACCCGACTGCCATATTGTTTAGCGGATGACGTAGGTTCTAAGAATGTTCCAAGTGTTCCTTAGCATTTAAGTTTATACCGTATCGATTAACGTAGGTCCATATCATTTTATATTGCAGAGAGAATTTAACTTCGATTGTTGATTATGATTAATGATTATTATTCCTATATTTACTTATCTAGTTATGTAAGAATATTTTACGGTGCGTATTAGACTCGAATACTATAATGTAAGAAGTTCCAATGTAGGTAAAGATGTATTAGGAGTAGGTACTGACTTCTTGCCTTGCGACATATTAAGGAACCGGTGCTATCCTCCCTCCCGACTCTCCTGCAATAGCGTCCATTGAATAGCACGCGATCATTGTTGCAATTTACCGAATGATCATTCATTTGTGTGAGTGAGCTTACTTTTGAAAGCGCTAGTGATCTCTTCCCTGATTAGTATTAAAGTATCGCCCCTCTCGCAATCGGAATCAAACCGAGCGAGGCCACGCATCGAGTTAGCGGGCTAACCATGCAATAACTAGCTATAATGTAATGTAATGATAGGGTTGATGCCATATTCTTCCGAAGCGATACGAGACGGTGGTGGTTCCGCTCCGAGTGCCAAATAGCTGTAAGTTGTTACCTGCTACGGACGTAGCCGTAGTTGACCGTTCAGAGTAATCTTTTAATGCGACAATTGGAAATTTGCCCTGATTGAAGAAAAATATCTTGAAAAATCTATTTTTATGTTCCTGAAACACGAAAAACCTTTAATTCTTGCCTATTTACATTTTCACATGTTCTGGTTGCCGCTTTTAAAATTGTATACTCTTTTCTGAGTAGGAGTAAGTGGAATTGTTCACTCGTTAACTAGACAATAAACGGAATACAGCGATACGCACAGGCGCACGGAAGCAGGTGCGAGCCACTTTGTACACCGGAGACGCGAGGCGATGCTGCGTGGCGCTGCGTGATGTAGTTCAGCGTCACTGCACGAGTGCCGCTACGCCGCGTGGTCGACCGGCGGGTCCGGACTATATGGCATCCGGGTCTCCCCGATCCTACGAATCCGGACCATGTCCCGGTTGCTTCCAGGTAAAAATCAGAGTCGGATGGCATCAGATCATGTGTAGTCGATGCAGGAAAAATTTAAATGTTTAATTGTGCGACGGATACGACAAGCCCGGATGCCATATAGTCCGAGCCTTATTGGGCGGCTCGTACGTCTATGCCGATGCCGCGCCGTGGCCGAGCCGTCACCGTGACGCGTCGGCGTCGTTAGTTGCCGGCGTACACTGTTGCTGCACTTATTAAATTTATAATTGATTTAGCACGTAAACATTAAAAGCAATAAAGTGATATTTTTCTAAAGATATTTTATTTTCATTGATCTGATAATAGCTTTAAAAATACCTCTTACAAGCCTCTCCTTTACCAGCAGTATCTTTATTTAATGTGTTAGACCTACCTGATTAGATATAGAAAATGTTTTTTCTGATTATGTTGACATACCGAGAAATATAACTGTTATTCATCGTCAATTCGGCTAATAGCAGATCAAGTGAACGTACGGGTCGGTATCTAACAATCATAATCGAACATGAATCATCGAAAACAGAGATACCGAACCAAACGACGAACAAGCGTGTGGTGGAGAATACACGTGTGAGACCCTGCGGAATGAACAACCGACCGCCCCCGTGCTCTACTAATCGGTAGGTAAAGGTAAGTAAATAAAGCTACGTAGCCATGTTATCGCGATGATAAGATACGCTCCGCACCTGGCGCCGCCGCGCGCCGCAGTCGGTCATAGACCGTTTAGTGTCGCGTGTGTCGTGTGCTGTGTAACTACAGTGTACAGTGGCGATCGTGTTGGCAGTGGGCATGTGTTGGCGCAGCTGGCAGTGCACACTGAGCTAGCTACACCACAGCCCGCACCGAGCCGAGCCATGGGGTGCTGCGCGCGCCTGGCGCCCGCGCTGCTCATCCATCTCAACCTGCTGCTCTGCGTGAGACCTTGCTCACATATTTTGATTGTATCATTCAGATAAGCGATACCTACCTGCTTCCTAATAAATAGGTGACACGTTCGATAATGCCAACGATTGCGACTGTTGTTGAACTGCAGTACGATTCTCAACGGCAGTCTAAATTAAACACGTTGCTTATATACGTTGTCAGTAACTTCCATGTTAACAAGTCGCAGAATTACCTAAATGTATGTTTGTTTAGGTGTAAAATAGGTATGGATATTATTTTAGTTTGGTGCCTCAGATGGGCACGAGCCCATTAGGTACCTACCCGCGTAAGGCACTCTAGTGGGCGTGTTTTTATCACGTTACCAGTTGTCTGCGGGTGCGAGCTTGGCGACGGCGGCGCGGCTGAAGTGGGACCCCAGCACGTATGTGGCGCTGCGCGAGCTCTACCCTCAGGAGTACCACGCGGCGGCCGCCGTGCTGTGCGCGGGGGGCGCGGCGTTGCTCTCGTTGGCACATCTCGCCGCCGCCGCGCTCGCCCTACGCCCCTCCAGCCCGGCGCTGGCGCGCGCTCTTCTCATCACGGTCGGTATCATAACCTTTAGCCTATTTACTCAACATACGAGTTACTCTACTAAAAATAACTAGTGGTTCGCCCCGAACTGAGATCTCGCGAGTCTCCCAAAACACAAAAACAAATATTCTTTGGGCGACTCGCGCAACCATGCCTAAACGTATTTAGTGGCTAAATATTTATTTAATTTTGATTTAACTGATTTGTAGGAAAACCAACAGCTGTTTAAATTTATAATTAAGACAGATTGTTAACCAGAAAGCCAATGACAGATTTCACGCTTAAACAACTAGGTATATAGAAATACTAGCTGACCCGCCCGCGGTTTGTCAGTAAAAACTTTACCCTCCTTCTGCGCAGTCAGGTAAAAAGTAGCCTATGATATGACTCAATCCCAGTCATCATCCGCCGTTTAGTCGCAACAAACAGACATAGAGACAGATTTATTTTTGAATTTACAATGTTGGTATTGATATAACTTTTGAAACTATCATGGTTATTAACACTATTTGTACTAAAAACGGGATATTTACCATGATTTGTGAGTTCTTGAGTGTCCCGATATTTCGACGCAGTTGCATGCGCCATGATCACGGCCATGATATCTGCCAATAACTATCCACTCGCAAAGACTTCAGTTTACCCGTGATCATGGCGCATGCAACTGCGTCGAAATATCGAGACACTCAAGAACTCACAAATCATGGTAAATATCCCGTTTTTAGTACAAATAGTGTTAGTATTGATGTGTCTATCCTTACTTAAAGGTATTATAAATCCGAAATTAACTCTGTTTCTGTTTGTTACGTTTTCACGACTCAACGGCTGGACAGATTTCGATGAAATTTGTTATAGGTATAGTTTATGATCGGGATTGAGACTACTTTTTATCCGACTGCGCGGAAAAAGGGTAATGTTTTCATTAACAAACCACGCGTGCAAAGCCGCGGGCGGGTTCAGCTAGTACAAAAGAAAAACCAGTAGACAATTTCCATTTTACAACTGAAACCTAGTTACCTAGTACGGCTTATTTATTCTTAAATCACTTACACTCATTTAAAGACAGCAAAAACACGGAACGCAACGTCCCAATCCTGTCAATGTCAACCTGCAACTAACGTCATAGACAATTTAAATTAGGATAAAGTTTATTGATTTTACATGAGGCTTTTAACATCTACAGAGTAAATTATCATCATCATCGAGGACTGGACAACACATAGCATAATTCAATAGTCAAACAAACTTACCTCTGTAAGTGATTTTCGACTATATCCCTTCACCAAAAATAAAAAGTTCCAATAATCTTCGAACGCCCTGATTTTCATCACACAGCTAAGAATCAGCATCAACTATTAAAAAAACCGCATCTGAATCGGTGCATCCGTTTGGGAACGTTTTTCCCCACCAAAAATAAAAAGTTCTAATAATCTTCGAACGCCCTGATTTTCATCACACAGCTAAGAATCAGCATCAACTATTAAAAAAACCGCATCTGAATCGGTGCATCCGTTTGGGAACGTTTTTCCCCACAGACAGACAGACACACAGACACAGACTTCATACGTATTGTACGATCCAAGTATAGCACCGTACATAAATATTAGTTGATAATGTTCTGGAGTGCCACAAGAAAACAGTAATATTTAACGTAAACTGTTTATTCAATCAAACACGCTTAGCGCCAGCGTCTTAGTCGCGCGGCGGATTACTCGTCACTCACTGTACCTATAATAATGAAAACGCTGATCTTAGGAATTCGCAACTATTTATTTTATATTATGTACATAACCGTACACTTATACCACCATCGAATCGTTTTTTAGCGTCATCGGTTAAAAATCATCATTTTCACCAACACAGATTTTTACCCAGGGTTGGAGGTTAGTGCGCTACCAAATTTGCACCCATGTTTACTTTTACACTATAACTTTATACGTATGCTTTGTTTCGTACACATGTGTTTATACAACCTGGGGCCCAATTCTACTAAACCAATCGCTTCACTATGACAATGGTAGTCGCAAAATGGCCACTATATTTACTTTTTGGTATTCTATTAACACAATTTGGCAGCTTATGACAGGAACAACAATCATAATCGTTAAATAATCGTATGGCTTCATAATCGTTTTTTTCTTATAAATTAGCAGAATTGGGCACCTGTTTTGCTACAAACGACATTAATTAAAAAAAAAACACACTCAGAACCGTATTAACTGATTTTATAGGTGGATTGGAGAGAATTTTTTATTAATTTACCGAATTGTGCCTCATCATTTTCATGTCAGTTGTCAATTTAGATCTGAGGTGTGGCTGAGACAGCACCATAACTCGGTAATGCTGCAGACAAATTTATAAATGTAAAAAATCCGAAACACAATACACACAAATGTTCTAGTCCTTACCATTTCAAATTTCGAACTCTACGTCCCTATGAGGCCGTGTCCTAAGAGTGCATAACCTCTATAAGCTTAGAAACCTTCAAATGAGGTACTAATATGTATTTGTAGTATGTTTTTAAGTGAGTTTTTTTTAATAAAATCGGATTGAGTTTTCAAACATGTGTCGAAATAAAATGTAATTTAAATCAAAAGCACTAAGGAGTATTGATATCAACTTCGAAGCAAATCACCGCCAAAATAACTTTCATGATGAATTTCAATAAAATACGAAACACGTCTTCCATCTATTCTGTTAAAAAAGGTTTATGCAAAATTTGAAGTAGATTGGACCAAGGAATCACGTTGTTCCATACAAACTTTGTCCCCTCTTTTCTCTTAGGGGTAGAATTTCGGAAAATTCTTTCTTATCGGATGCCTACGTCATACAAAGAACACACCCTCCAAGTTTCAGGTCTCTACGATCAGCGGTTTAGGCTGTGCGTTGATCCGTCAGTCAGTCATTCAGGATAAAGCATTTTATATGTATAGATAAAAAATGTGAACTCGACATCTCACATTATAGATACAATGAAGAAAGAGTGCCTACCTATACTATTATGATATTAAAAATACTATTACTAAAGAATTCACGATTCAACCGCTGTCGAATCGAACTGACGCTCTTGCAGAATAACAGTCCGTGCGGTTACACAGCTTATTGAAATTGTCACTTGCTCGCCACAAAAATGAGTTTGGTCTGTAGTTTGTGCCAACTATGGGTAAATTTATAGGAGGAGTGCACCTAGTTAGTTTAAATGGAACATTCATTCTAATTTTATTTAACAAATCAGGACAGTTAATGAGATTATTTGTGATAATAACGATAAATCAGCTACTTCGCACCGCTTAACTAAGTGAAGGAGATAGAATGAAATATGATTTAAAGAGTTGTCAAATCATACAAATACGTAAAATTTAAACATTTTTAGTCGCTAAATACTTTTAGGGATTGTTGAGCAAGCCGGCCTTAATCTTTGACTATTAGAATAGTGCCACGAAATAAATAACCAACTAACTTGACCTACAGTTTCATTCAAATTACAGGTAACGGGAGTTCATGTAAATTGGATGTCTTTTTGCGGTACAAAAGGCAGTTTTTCTGTATTTCAGACTTTTACCTATATTTGTGATACTTAAGTACACCCATACCAAATTACAGCACTGTGGGGTCACTGGTGTGTTTGAAACCCTGTGAATTTTGTCAATGTTTAGGTTTTATTATGGCTAATAACTCAAAAACTACAATAACTTTAATAAAAATAAAATCAGGGTCGAAATGTACTAATGAAGACCTTTCATTTGACGTCTTATTTGACCTAAGTCTAATTTTCATTTTTTTTTACCCCTCATGAACCCCAATATCTTAACAACCCCCCAACATTTTTAGCTGATTTAGTCACACCAAAATTGTGCCATCACTACCATAATTGTGTAATTGTACCTATGTATTAAATTTTAAGATGATCGGATCAACGCTTCTAAAGTTATCCTCGTACAAACAAACATACATACATACAACGCCGATTTGCCAAAGTTGATTTGGAGATCTTTCTTCGCTCGATCAAAAATAATTTATTTCAGACCGAGAAAAGTTTGTACCTACGAGTATAAATTGTAGATAGCCTTATTTATAGTGTTTAGATTTCAATAGGAGCGGTAACGAGTGCTTCTATCTACCTGCTGAAGCACGCACGAGATTTCGATCCTGTCACCCCTTATGCATTTTGCTATACGTTCCTACCGAACTAATCAAAAGAAGCAAAGCTTGAATTTACAATGGCTGACTAGCTAGTACTCTCCCCAGTACGCGGTGCTGCAGACGGTGCTGGCGTGCGGCGCGCTGTGCTGGGCGGCGTGGACGGGCGCGCGGCTGGCGGCGTGGCTGCGCTCGGAGCAGGCTATGCGCGTTGCCGACCTCATGAAGCTGCGTGCCTACCTGCGCCCCTTCCTCGCCTTCTTGGCGCGCTACCACCCGCTACCTGACCACCTCAACGATCTCATGCAGGTATCTACCTACTGTACGCTTTATCGATACGCCACGCGCCAGGCGTCTGGACAATCCTGCTGAACTGTCGAGGAGCAGAGTTCTAGCTCGTGCAGCGTGGGTCGGGCTCACGCGGACATTTTGAGTTGGAGAGTTGAAAATGGCGTGGAGCTTAGAAGCACGTCAGTGATGCTTCTAATTCTATAATTTCCCCCACGAGAATAGATCCCTACTGACGTCCCGCATTGGGGATTGTATTGTGTTTTGGTGGAACCTGCGGGCGAGTGATGGTTGCGGTGTTGCAGGAGGCTGAGGAGGACGCGCCGCGCAATGTGTACGCGGCGGCGGCAGCGGCACTGCTGACGACACTGCTGCAGCCGGTGGCCGCGCTGCTGGCGCTCGTGTGCGCTGCGCGACGACGCCGCGTGTCCGCGTCCGCTCCCGATTCCATCAGGTAACTAAATGATATTTTATTTATACGAGATCTTCCTAAGTCGTAAATTCTCTCTCAAAGGATTTCCCCTGCATAAGTTTAAGAGTTTAGCCTTGACATATGTATATTTCAAGCAATAACTAGTGGTTCGCCCCGAACTGAGATCTCGCGAATCTCCCAAAATAAATATTACTCTTAGGGCGACTTGCACAACGATGCCTAAACGTATTTAGTGGCTAAATATGATTTAAGGAGTTGTCAAATTATACAAAAACTTCAAATTTAAACATATTTAGTCGCTAAATACGTTTAGTGATCTTTGTACATGCCGGCTTTGATCTTTGACTAATAAATTGGTGCCACGAAATGCGAATATTTTTCGAAGCGTTTATCCGATCATCGTGAAATTTGATACGTAGGTAGGTAGTGATAGCACAATTTTGGTGTGACTAAATAAGCTAAAAATGTTAGGGGGTTATTGAGATATTGGGGTTCAAGAGGGGTAACAAAAAAGAAAATGAGACTATTAAGTAAAATGGGACGTCAAATGAAAGGTACATTTCAATCCGGTTTTTAGGTTTAGTTTGATCCTTGTAGTTTTTGAGTTATTAGCCATAATAAAAACAAAAGGTTGACAAAATTCACAGGGTACACCAGTGACCTCACAATGCTGAAATTTGGTATTCGTGTAGCTTTTGTGACACAAATATAGGCAAAAGTCTGAAATCCAGAATAACTGCATTTTGTACCCCAAATAAGGGTAACTACTTCATAATGAACTCCCGTTACCTGTAATTTGAATAAAACTGTAGGTCAAGTTATTTGGTTATTCATTTCGGGGCACTATTTTGATAGTCAAAGATTACGAATATTATATTTTTGTTGTTATGGGAGACACGCAAGATTCGGGGCGAACCACTAGTTATACCTAGTCAGATCATAAGTATTGTCACACAGTAAAAACTTTTCTTTTAGAATGCTGGCCACAAAAAAGTTTATAGAATTCGAATTTCGAATTGTTCATCAAAATAAAAATGTATACTTTTTAGAATTTAATCATTTTTAAATATGGAGTGGACGCATAAAGAAGACCGTGTTGCAGTTATTGCGTTGCATCGTTGCGGTTACGCGCCAATGCCAATTTTTGACATACTGAAAAATTTGAATACTCGTATAACCAAAAGATTCGTTTATCGCACCATCAAACGATACAATGAAGACTCTAGTGTAGATGACAGGTCAAGAAGTGGTCTCCCTCGGTCTGTTAGGACTCCAGCAGTGATAAAAGCTGTGAAGGCGCGAATTCAAAGAAATCCCAAACGTAAGCAGAAACTGTTGGCCCTTCAGATGGGGTTAAGCAGAACCACGGTGAAAAGGGTGTTAAATGAAGACTTAGGGCTTCGGGCATATCGAAGAAAAACAGGACATCGTTTGAATGCTCGTCTAGTGGACCTGAGACTGAAGAGATGCCGCGCTTTGTTGAAGCGGTACGCGGAAAAAATATCGGGAAATTCTTTTTTCGGATGAAAACATTTTTACCGTAGAAGAAAGCTACAACAAACAAAATGATAAGGTGTACGCACACAGTAGTGAAGAAGCGAGCAACCGTATTCCGCGTATCCAACGAGGTCATTTTCCATCCTCGCTCATGGTATGGTTGGGAGTTTCTTATTGGGGCTTAACAGAGGTACATTTTTGTGAGAAAGGTGTAAAAACGAATGCAGTTGTGTATCAAAATACAGTCCTGATGAACCTTGTGGAACCTGTTTCTCATACCATGTTCAATAACAGGCACTGGGTATTCCAACAAGATTCGGCGCCAGCTCATAGAGCGAAGAGCACACAAGACTGGCTGGCGGCGCGTGAAATCGACTTCATCCGGCACGAAGACTGGCCCTCCTCCAGTCCAGATTTGAATCCGTTAGATTACAAGATATGGCAACACTTGGAGGAAAAGGCGTGCTCAAAGCCTCATCCCAATTTGGAGTCACTCAAGACATCCTTGATTAAGGCAGCCGCCGATATTGACATGGACCTCGTTCGTGCTACGATAGACGACTGGCCGCGCAGATTGAAGGCCTGTATTCAAAATCACGGAGGTCATTTTGAATAAACTTTAGTGTCATAAGAATCTATGTTTTGTTAAGTTCATTTTGGTATATAAATGGTTACATAATGAATAAACTTGTTTCAATTATTTTATATTCAACATGTGACAGAATTTATGACCTGACTAGGTATATCTATTCTATTATTCATATCCTAGCTAATAAGACCTATTTGTACAATATTACATTTTGTGTCTTGTTTATTTGCATAAATAAGTGGTTGTCGCGTTCAGTTTCAGTATCTCGAGCACCGACAACGAGAAGGCTCCGTTGAAGACCGCCTATAGGAACGGCCGCCTCGTCATACTGTGACGCGCGACACCCCTCACCAACCCTCTGCAGACGATATGACGTTTATTTGTTTATATTTGCAGTAAAGAAGTAGTGTAGTATTCACGCGAATAACGTGATTGCCGTACCATTTAATAGGTTATATTTTTTTATTTTATGTAATGACAGGTTTTTTTAATATGCTAGAATAGTCACTCTTCCCGTAATATTAACTATTATTCTCGGCTATAAAATTTGCATTATCATCGAACCGTTGTGTAGGAATCGCGGCTAGCTCTTCCCGGGATGCTGATAGAAAAGTCGAGTTTACTGTACAAAAGCTATATTGTATATATAAAACTACGACTATTTATGAGTGCGGTATGGATGGTTGCTGCTGGTGCACTGACTTCTGTAGGCGCCCCGGCCGCGCTCGCGGCACGAGTAACCTACTTAGGTCAAACTGCTGATGATGCTAATATACCTACTCGTATCTGTGTGATCGATGCATCGAACATACTCCCGAGGGCGAGGTACGAGATGAGAATGAGATGAGGCGCTACAATCGAGGGGTTAGTATTACATAGATGATCAATATTTTCTTAGACTAGGTGATTGTTAGGACAATGCTTTAATGCTTTAATCTAAGTGATTGCTTCATTACAAAACTAATCCCTATTTTATACTAAAAACTGATTGTCCGCTGGTTGGCTGCTTGCTGATGGGTGAAGTTATTGTGTCTATATCACGTAAACTGGACCACCGCACGATCCCACTGGCACCATGCCCTAGCTCGGGCACGGGCTGCCGACGCGCACTAACACTATCTCCGCTGGAGGACGCCTCTCTCAGCGGGTGAGACGCGGGGGGTGGCACCGGCGGTGCCACCGGCTCCTTGGCGCGCGCGGAGGACGCACTGACGGCTCGTCTGCTTCGTCTCCACAGGAACACCAGGAACGCTGCTACGATCGCTGCTAATACGCTGTACGATATTGCGTATTGGTGAATATCGTGCGTTGTTAAGGTCACCTCCTGTTGTGCCGCTTCCTTCATCGCGCTGATTTGCTCGCTGAGCTGCTGTAGCGAGGAGTTAAGGTGATAATCTAGACTTGGTTCGATAAACGGTAACGTAACGTTGAAAGTGTGGTGCTGTATCGGAGCTATGTTGGTAAGTACTAGGTCCGATTTGAGATTAAGTGAGCTTTGTTGTTGATAGGAATATAGTGTGACGTCACGCCCCTTTGCTGTGCATTGTTTTGTTAGGTGAATGAGCCCGGCCCTGCTGACTTGGCGGACTCGGGTTTCACGGTCACATATGATTGTAAGCGTGTAGGTATCACATGCGAAATATAAATAGAACGACGGGTCGTGTAATTGAACCCATTTATTCTGGCAGCTTTCTCTTTTGATCTTGCAGGTGTCCATCTTTTCCGTTTGACAGAACTTTTGTTCTGGACCCAGATGCTGGATGGGAGCTTGTAGCTGACAGATGTATGCTTCATCTTGATATTCACAGCCTTGAAGATCTACGATAGAAACCGGTAGATATGAGTCCCTCATCAGATTAGTTGCTATGTAATCTGTTGTTAGCTTGATGCTGATCATGTCGCTGCTGATTTGAAGAGGTACTGGTATCAAGTGGTATAGCTGGAAGTTGTCTCTGCTGATCAAAGGTAGGGTGATTTCGAATATTACATAATCTCTACTCATTCGTGCTTTTATCTTTAATATGTTATAAATTTTATATAAGTTTGACTGAATATTGTCTACAGGTAACGTTAGCTCTTTCGATATTTGGCTAGAAACTATTTGAAGTTCGTCGCTAAGCTGCTTTGGTGTCAATAAATGTAGGTTTATCTTGCCATGGTAAATATCTGTCAGGGTGTCGAGGATCGTGTCCTGGATACGCTTCAAGTTTTGGATCATATTTGTGGTCGCCATTGCTGCTAGAGTAAACTCTTGTAGAATAGACATGCTTTCATACTCTTTTTGTAGCTGCTTGGTTGATTGAGTTATGTAGTTCAAATGTCTATTGAGAAGTTTATGCTGGGATTCTATTGCTTGTTCTGTTCGCTTTAGAACGTTGTACTCGGCTTCTACCACAGATGTCTGGTTCTTCCAAAGTTGCAGCAGGTGCTTCTCGTTGCTGTTTACGAGTTCAATGTCTTGCTGATATTTATCCGCAAAGCTTTGGTCGAGTACTCCAAACAATGTGTTTGCTATAGAGCCTACTGCATTGATAAGGCCGCGACGTGCCCTTGACCGCTCGCCGAAATGCTGATTTAGTAACAGTTGATTGTAGTACTGTAGCTCGCTGTAATCGTGTTTCACTTGCAATAGAATCATGTTACAATGGCTCGCCTCTTTAACCTTATCACATGTTTGTTCTAGATATTTGGTAAATGAATTAACTGCTTTCTCTCCTTGCCAGTAAGGTCGCATGTCATAGTAAGATACGATTTTCCACTGGTCACGGATTAATAGCATTTTTCCTACCGGGTCGTAGTATAACGACTGATTACTAGTGAAATGAGTTATATTGGCCGATACGTTTGAACAAATGATATTCATAAAAAAGATCCATGCAAATGCAACGTTCATAAATCTAGGAAGCTGTTTTCTACCTAATTGGTTACTATATTTTGCTAAATGTGCTACATTTTGTTTGCTTTCGTCATGTTCCGTTTGTACTACTTTGCTTTGTTCTATAGGTAAAACTGATAATTTTACTATAGGACGCTTTATAATGCCGTTTTTTGTTTTAAGAGACACCACTCTTACAAAACCATCATTTCCTTTGTGCACTTCTATCACTCTCCCCACAGGAAACTTCCCCGATGAGAAGTTGTCATCGTGAATAGTCACCATGTCGCCGACTTCAACGTTTCTTTTTGCTCTGAGCCACTTACTGCGGACAGATAATTGACTGAGATATTCGGCTTTCCATCTCTTCCACAGGTCTTGGAAGATCTTGTTTGTTAGGTGCCATCGGGTCCTAGCGTCATTGGCGGTTTCTATAACTGTTAGGCCCGCGTTGCTGGTTAGAAAGTGTGATGGCGTGAGGAAGTCGATGTCATCAATGTCTTCAGATATCGGACATAGAGGCCTCGAATTAAGTCTTGCCTCGATTTGCGCCAACACAGTGCTGTATTCTTCGAAGGTTAACGCTTGTTCACCTACCACTCTTTTCAGATGCTGCTTTAGGCTTCGGATGGATCGCTCCCAGATCCCTCCTGCACTTGGCCAAGAAGGGCAGTTCCAGTGCCATTCTATGTCCATCTCCGCTACTTCTCGATGGAATGACTCCTTGAAAACTTCCTCTAGCTGCTGATATTCTTCTTGAATGGCCTTGTTTGCGCCTACAAAGTTAGTTCCGTTGTCGGATTACATATGCTTAGGTGTTCCGCGTCGTGCTGCCATTCTTCTCAATGCTGCTATGAAAGAGGCGCTGCTCAAATCGGAAACTAACTCTATATGAACTGCTTTTGTAACCATGCAGATAAACAGCGCTACGTAGCCTTTCGTTGTTTTTATTCCTCGTCCTTTGTTGGCTTTGACTGGAATAAAACCCGTTAAATCTACCCCTGTGTGATAGAACGCTGGTGCTGGATTAGTTCTAAAATCAGGATAATCGCCCATAATCTGCTGTAATTTAATGGGCTCTTGTTTTCTGCAGGTGACACATCTAAGGATCTGTTTTTTAACTGCGCGGTTGCCTTTAACTATCCAGTACCTTTGTCTCAGAAAGGACGTGGTAAGCCGAGGACCACCGTGGAAGGTGAGCTCGTGGGCTTGTTGGATGAGAAGCTCAGTTAATCTGCTGCTGTATGGAATGATACTAGGAAATTTCATTTCTGCATTGATGTTTGCATTACTGAGTCTTCCTTTGACTCTTAAAATACCGTCTTCGTCCACATATGGATTTAAGTTTGCTAATTGGCTATCAGACTTGACCTTGCTGTTATGTAATAGGTATTCTATGTCGTTATAAAACTCTTTACGCTGTACCTGTTTTATAATAATTAATTTTGCTGATCGAAGCTCGTGTAACTTGAGATACTTCGGCTGCCTTTGTTTACTAACCCTAGGGGTCAACATGCGTCGTATCCACGCTAAAATCCTTGTTATTTTATTAAACGAACTGTGACGGGTAAGTAAATCTTCGACGATGCTGCTGTTATCGGAGATGTTACTAATTACGTTCACGTGCTTTTTAACCTCTTCGTTCGTAGTAAAATTCATTCTTTGCTGTTTTGGTTTGAAATTGAGTGACGATAAGAATGTAGGTCCTTGCCACCACAACTTATGCTCTTTGAGCTGTAATGACGTCAGACCTCTGCTTGCAGCGTCAGCTGGATTCTCTTTGGTATTTATCTTTGGCTTTTTTCTTTGGCTTGAGCGTTTAGTGGTGGCGTTGAAGTAATCTAGGCAGGTTTGATCTTCTACCGACATTTCGTTTTGTTCTTGAATGTCTTCAATCTTCCAGAACTGATGTATATCCTCAATGTTGTTAAGGATAACATTGCAATGAAAAGAAGTCTTTACACTGCCGCATAGAAGCCACCCTAGCTGAGTATGCTGCGCTAGGGGCTCAGATTGTGTGTGTCCGCGGATTAACCCCTCCATCAGGATGTTGGAGTACACCTCAGCACCAAGAAGAAGGTCAACCGGACGGCTGATATTAAAATCCGGGTCTGCAAGGCTGATATGTGCTATATGTTTCCATGACGGTTTTGCGAATGTCCTATTTGGCAAATGTTTAATTAGATTGTTCATTATTAAAGCGTCCGTAGTAAACATAAAATCAGTGTAAGTTGATCGACAAGTAATTTTAAGTTTACCCTTGCAGCTATTTTCTCTTTCTCCTACCCCAAAAATAGCTCCTTTGCAACTCTCGCGCTTTAACCCTAGCTGCTGTGCTGCTCTCTCAGTAATTACCGAGACCTGTGAGCCCTGGTCGATCAGTGCTCGCAAAACGTGTTGGTTGTTATCTGCTGCGGTAACTTTAACCAAAGCAGTCGCTAATAAAATCTCAGAAGTTTCCTCTCGCTGAGATGTCTGAATATTGTAGTTACCATGCTGCTGCTGTTGTTTACTATGCTTTAAGTTTAAGCTCTTAGTTGACGAACTAGATCTAGGTTGACTTGCGAAATAATCATGCAAAATTGTGTGATGCTTTTCGTTGCATTTGTGGCATCTTTTTGCTGAATAGCACTTGGTCCCTTCGTGATCATAAATGCAATTCGTACAAAAATCTAATTCATTTAGTAATTTAATTTTTTGTTCGTTTGCTAATTCCAAGAATATGTTGCAATTTATTAACCTATGACCAGAATCGCATCGAGGACACTTATTTGCTGACGCCGACATGTGTAATGATTTCGCAATTTCATGCGTTTTGTTACTTTTACCATCACTAATAAAAGGTTTATTTTTATGGTTTTGATAGTGAGACGTTTGCTGATGAGATGATGGGCTTTTAGGTGTCCCATCTTGTCGTCGCCGAGATGACTCTAGAGTGGTAAACTTGTTCTCTAGGAAGTCCATAAAGTCTTGTAGAACCGGTAGTTCTCGCGAATTCTTCAAGGATTCTATGTACTCGGCAAAGGACTCACCATCTAACTTCTGGGACAATATGTACACAAGAAGAGGGTCCCATGACTTTGTGTCGATACCTAGATTCTTAATGGCGTGGAGACTCTCTAAAGTAACGTCATGAAGTCGTTTGATAGCTGCATACGACTGCTGCTGTATGTTGGCTAGATTGTAGAAGGTGCTAACGTACGACGTGAAGATGTGTCTCTTGTTGTTGAACCGATGGTTCAAGATTTCCCAACAGGTTGCATAGTTGTCCGCGCTGATTGGAAGATGCTGTATCAAACGCTCCGCTTCTCCCTTGAGCTTACTCTTAAGAAACTGCATCTTCTGAGCCTTTGACAACGATGAATTTTTGTGGATAGCTTCATCAAACAGATCCTTGAATGATACCCACTGCTGAAAGCTACCTGTGAAAACGGGTATATCCATCTGAGGTGTGGTCTTGTCGCGATACGATGTCGACCACATCTTTGAGCTTAAAGCTTTCCTCAGGCCGTTGTAGGTACGCTCGTGCTTGTTGAAGTTGTACTCGTACGCTTCGTCTTCTCCCAACTCCAACATGATCTCCCAATGGTAGTTGTCCACAACCGTCCAGCGAGTTTGTAAGGCTCGCAGGGCGTCTTCGTATTCCCATTTTTCTTGGTATGACTCTATATTTATGGTATCTACCGTTTTTGAAAAGGCTTTAAAATTAATTACCTGCTTACGTAGCATAATATCTAGCTGGCTATTGGTACCTAAATCCTCGTCTCGCTGTACACGGGGGTTTGGCGGTGGTGGTGCCGGGGTCTGCAGCCGCTGCTGTCTGCCGCTGGATGGACCTACTTCCGGCTGGCTTTCTCCGGGTTCAGAGACTCCTAATTGCTGCTCTAGATCTAAGTAATACCTATCGATCGTCGTTTTCGCTGCTAGGTACGACTTGTTAGTTTGCTCAAACTCAGAATCGGCAAAGTACTTATGACTTTTACTTTTGAAAGGCAAAAGCTTTTCGTGGTTTTGCTCATACTCTCTCCAATACGCTTCCAGAATGTCTATTTTGCGTATACCGTACTCCACAGTCTTACGCTCGCTGCTATCCTTTTTAAAATTAATAAGGACTTTCCTAATATTCTCCGCTAAATCTTTTTGTTGAGAATAAAGGGCCTCCATAACGTCGGTGAAAGTTCGAGCACGTTCGTTCGAATGAATGAAAAGGAACGCTCTTACTTGTAAGCCGTTTGTCCTACGGCTGTTGCCGGACTTTGTGTAGGCGCGAGCGGTTCGCTCACTGCTGCTGCTGGCCTGAATGGGTAGTTCCCCACGTCAGTGCTGGCTGAAGATGCTGAGGGCGCGAGCGGTTCGCTCACTGCTGCTGCTGGTCTGAATGGGTAGCTCCCCACGTCAGATGCTTGCTGAAGATGCTGAGGGCGCGAGCGGTTCGCTCACTGCTGCTGCTGGCCTGAATGGGTAGCTCCCCACCGCAGTGCTGGCTGAAGATGCTGAGGACGCGAGCGGTTCGCTCACTGCTGCTGCTGGCCTGAATGGGTAGCTCCCCACGTCAGGTGCCGATGATAGCTTTCCAATAATCTCACTGGTAAAGCTAAGATAACTGAATCTAATGGCTGCTGGTACTGTACTTACGGCCCGAGGGGCGTAAATCGCATTTACGCATCCGGTATCGAGCTAACGAGTGATGAAAATTAATAAAATGTACAAAATTTAATTTCAGCAGAATACGCTCCCTACTATACCAGTGTTTATTAACCATAATTATTTACAGTGATAATTTTTTTAAATTTATTTTCCTTAATTATAATGTAAACCAATAATAATGACTAGTGGTTCTGTGAGAACAGTAGACCTCGCGTTCGTTTGTCTTAAAAGGTCGAATATGGTGTCTACTGGTTAGTCTCGCGAAAGCGGAGAGGACTGCGTAGTCTGATTGGTACAGGTAAGTATAATTTTATCTAAAAAAAATTAAAAAATTGAAATCCGTCCATATATAACGCTGCAGCAAACATCCCCCCCGTTTCCCCTCCACTCCCCCCTTTAAGATTTTTTTTCGCAACGTCTTGTGTAGAATTCCTTAGTGTGCCTCTCAAATGTGATTGAAACCCCTCGATAAATAATGCTACAGCAACCTCCCCCCCCCCCCCCCCCTATTTTCCCCCTGATCAAAAATCGCGATAGACTAAAATATTTAAATAAATCAAGGAACTTGTGTGCCAATTTTAGTCAAAACCGATTGAAAAATGCGACCTGACGGACAAAAGCATTGTTCTACGTAATAATCACACTTGTTTACTTATAACAAGACTAGATGTCGCTGGTAAAACGTTCCGATCCTAGAACGCGCTATCCATGCGTTTGTGTATATTGTTAGGCTAACACAGATTTTTGATTAAATGTCTTGTACTCAACCGGGACACGAGTCTTTTATTTGAACCAGTACTGCAAGTATCTTCAAGCATTTTTTGACCAATCTCGAAACTGAGACGCTTCGCTCGCTCGGATAATTAAAGATACACAAAATTAGAATAAAAATAACATACGAGGAGGCATCCTGGTGCATGCTGTTCGACGACCTCATTGTTCTTGTCGGTGAAAATGCACTCGAGGTCCAGAGCGGGCTGGCAAAATGCCAGGAAAAATTGGAGTGTCGGATTGAAGATCAGTAGAACGAAAATCGAGTATTTGTTCAATGTTTTTTGGAAATGAGTGTTGCGCTTTGTCGGGGGTTCACATTTATTGATAACATTTGTATTTTCAGATAGCTGCTTTCGTGATGGCGCGTCGACTGGCGCGGCGCAGCGCTGAGCAGCAGCCGCTGGCGCTGCGCGAGAAGGAGGCGCCGAGCGGCGGTGGTGGCGGTGGTGGCGGCGACTGCGACGACGACAGCGACGCCGCCGACGCCGCGCCCTGCGCGCACCCGCCCGGCTGGCGGAAGAAGGCCAACCTGCAGATGTACACCATTTTAGACAAAATTTTCTAGCAGGTGAGTGAAATCCGCAGCTTCAGTCGGTCGCCTCGCCCCCGGCGGATGTATAATCAAAAACAAAATTTATTTATTCATTAGTGGTTCGCCCCGAACTGAGATCTCGCGAGTCTCCCATAAAAACAAAAAAAAACATTATTCGAAATTTTTGTCTGTCAAAATACTGCCACGAAATGCATAAGCAACTAACTTGACCCCCAGTTTCATTCAAATTACAGGTAACAGGAGTTCATGTATTTGGTTACACTTTTTTGGGGTAGAAATTGCGGTTATTCTGGATTTCAGACTTTTCCCTATACTTGTGTCATTAAAGCTACACGCATACCAAATTACATGACTGTCGGGTCACTGGTGTACCCTGTCAATTTCATCAAAGTTCAGAGTTTATTGTGGCTAATAACTTAAAAATGACAAGGATTAAACTAAAAATAAAAACGAGGTCGAAATTTCCTGATAAAGACCATTTTTATAGTCAAAGATTACAATTTTTTTTTTGTTTTTATGGGAGACTCACGAGATCTCAGTTCGGGGCGAACCACTAGTATATTTTTGTAATATAAATCTAATACACTTTGTTTCTTTTCATTTAGAAGATTGTTTGCATTGAACCATTTTACAACCTAAGAGATTTCATTGTTTAACATCGTCAATACAACCTCAAGATCGGCTCTTACGAGATGGGGTAGATCATTATGTATATCTACTAAAAACAAAAATGGTTCAAAAATTGATCCTTGTGGTACACCTACAGCAACCAGAGACCCCGGAGAACGCTTTCCATTTACGTCAACTCTTTGCACTCTGTCGCATAAATATGAATTGAGAAAGTCTAGAGCAACGCCCCTAAGGCTTATTCCACAAACCCCTGAGACAATCCTCTGCGCAGGGGATGTGGAATAAGCCTTTCCTGATCAATGTGTCAAGGTATACGCAGTCAAATGCCTTGGAAATTTCACAAATAATACAATGGTTTTGGAGCTACTACGCCGCGAGACAAACTGGGATGCGATTTTCAGACTTTTCTGTTTGTATTTCAGGACGAGAGAGGCGCGGCGGGGACGTCGTCACCGCCGCCGCCGTCGCCGCCGCCGCCGCCCCGCAAGGCAGGCGCGAGCGGGCCCGCGCCGCGCGCTCTGACGCAGCGCAAGCGCGCGCGTGCCCCACGGCGCCGCGGCGCCGGCGTGCCGCCTCCGATCGCAGCGCCGCCGGGTGCGGCGCGCGACGCGGCGTGGGACGCGGTGCAGGCGCAGTTCCGCGCGTCGCGTCTCGCCCGCGCCGCCGCCGCGTCGCACCGCGCCCCCTCCGCGCCACCCGCTGCGCTGCTCATCCTGCACGCCGACCTGTAGGGGGCGAAGGACTCTTCTTGTAAAACACGTTACTATTGCGACGATCGTGACGAGCTTACATTTTACTGACAATATTTCTGTAAAAGATGGACCGTTCGAGTCGAAGGCTGCGCGCGTCGCAAAGTGAGCCGCTCGCACGGGAGGGGCGCGAAGGCGCCGCGCGGATGGACGACCGCTCGGTTCAGATAAATATTATAAAAGCTGTTTGTGATCCGTCGAGCACATAACGAGTAATGTTAATTGAGAGTTATTCGATGTAAAAGCATGTATTGAGACTAAACGAATTATTTATAAGTATCGATTTAAAATCATTCCAAAATCTTCAATATTATGGAAGATAATATCTACTTACGTATTTGTAAAGCTGTTGATTGTGTGATCTTATCTATATCTTGTAAGGAACTCGCGTTTACAATGCGGTTGAGTCGAGATCTGCTCTCCTTTAGTCCGAATTCTAACGAAACCCGACTGCCATATTGTTTAGCGGATGACGTAGGTTCTAAGAATGTTCCAAGTGTTCCTTAGCATTTAAGTTTATACCGTATCGATTAACGTAGGTCCATATCATTTTATATTGCAGAGAGAATTTAACTTCGATTGTTGATTATGATTAATGATTATTATTCCTATATTTACTTATCTAGTTATGTAAGAATATTTTACGGTGCGTATTAGACTCGAATACTATAATGTAAGAAGTTCCAATGTAGGTAAAGATGTATTAGGAGTAGGTACTGACTTCTTGCCTTGCGACATATTAAGGAACCGGTGCTATCCTCCCTCCCGACTCTCCTGCAATAGCGTCCATTGAATAGCACGCGATCATTGTTGCAATTTACCGAATGATCATTCATTTGTGTGAGTGAGCTTACTTTTGAAAGCGCTAGTGATCTCTTCCCTGATTAGTATTAAAGTATCGCCCCTCTCGCAATCGGAATCGAACCGAGCGAGGCCACGCATCGAGTTAGCGGGCTAACCATGCAATAACTAGCTATAATGTAATGTAATGATAGGGTTGATGCCATATTCTTCCGAAGCGATACGAGACGGTGGTGGTTCCGCTCCGAGTGCCAAATAGCTGTAAGTTGTTACCTGCTACGAACGTAGCCGTAGTTGACCGTTCAGAGTAATCTTTTAATGCGACAATTGGAAATTTGCCCTGATTGAAGAAAAAATATCTTGAAAAATCTATTTTTATGTTCCTGAAACACGAAAAACCTTTAATTCTTGCCTATTTACATTTTCACATGTTCTGGTTGCCGCTTTTAAAATTGTATACTCTTTTCTGAGTAGGAGTAAGTGGAATTGTTCACTCGTTAACTAGACAATAAACGGAATACAGCGATACGCACAGGCGCACGGAAGCAGGTGCGAGCCACTTTGTACACCGGAGACGCGAGGCGATGCTGCGTGGCGCTGCGTGATGTAGTTCAGCGACACTGCACGAGTGCCGCTACGCCGCGTGGTCGACCGGCGGGTCCGGACTATATGGCATCCGGGTCTCCCCGATCCTACGAATCCGGACCATGTCCCGGTTGCTTCCAGGTAAAAATCAGAGTCGGATGGCATCAGATCATGTGTAGTTGATGCAGGAAAAATTTAAATGTTTAATTGTGCGACGGATACGACAAGCCCGGATGCCATATAGTCCGAGCCTTATTGGGCGGCTCGTACGTCTATGCCGATGCCGTGCCGTGGCCGAGCCGTCACCGTGACGCGTCGGCGTCGTTAGTTGCCGGCGTACACTGTTGCTGCACTTATTAAATTTATAATTGATTTAGCACGTAAACATTAAAAGCAATAAAGTGATATTTTTCTAAAGATATTTTATTTTCATTGATCTGATAATAGCTTTAAAAATACCTCTTACAAGCCTCTCCTTTACCAGCAGTATCTTTATTTAATGTGTTAGACCTACCTGATTAGATATAGAAAATGTTTTTTCTGATTATGTTGACATACCGAGAAATATAACTGTTATTCATCGTCAATTCGGCTAATAGCAGATCAAGTGAACGTACGGGTCGGTATCTAACAGTCATAATCGAACATGAATCATCGAAAACAGAGATACCGAACCAAACGACGAACAAGCGTGTGGTGGAGAATACACGTGTGAGACCCTGCGGAATGAACAACCGACCGCCCCCGTGCTCTACTAATCGGTAGGTAAAGGTAAGTAAATAAAGCTACGTAGCCATGTTATCGCGATGATAAGATACGCTCCGCACCTGGCGCCGCCGCGCGCCGCAGTCGGTCGTAGACCGTTTAGAGTCGCGTGTGTCGTGTGCTGTGTAACTACAGTGTACAGTGGCGATCGTGTTGGCAGTGGGCATGTGTTGGCGCAGCTGGCAGTGCACACTGAGCTAGCTACACCACAGCCCGCACCGAGCCGAGCCATGGGGTGCTGCGCGCGCCTGGCGCCCGCGCTGCTCATCCATCTCAACCTGCTGCTCTGCGTGAGACCTTGCTCACATATTTTGATTGTATCATTCAGATAAGCGATACCTACCTGCTTCCTAATAAATAGGTGACACGTTCGATAATGCCAACGATTGCGACTGTTGTTGAACTGCAGTACGATTCTCAACGGCAGTCTAAATTAAACACGTTGCTTATATACGTTGTCAGTAACTTCCATGTTAACAAGTCGCAGAATTACCTAAATGTATGTTTGTTTAGGTGTAAAATAGGTATGGATATTATTTTAGTTTGGTGCCTCAGATGGACACGAGCCCATTAGGTACCTACCCGCGTAAGGCCTTCTAGTGGGCGTGTTTTTATCACGTTACCAGTTGTCTGCGGGTGCGAGCCTGGCGACGGCGGCGCGGCTGAAGTGGGACCCCAGCACGTATGTGGCGCTGCGCGAGCTCTACCCTCAGGAGTACCACGCGGCGGCCGCCGTGCTGTGCGCGGGGGGCGCGGCGTTGCTCTCGTTGGCACATCTCGCCGCCGCCGCGCTCGCCCTACGCCCCTCCAGCCCGGCGCTGGCGCGCGCTCTTCTCATCACGGTCGGTATCATAACCTTTAGCCTATTTACTCAACATACGAGTTACTCTACTAAAAATAACTAGTGGTTCGCCCCGAACTGAGATCTCGCGAGTCTCCCAAAACACAAAAACAAATATTCTTTGGGCGACTCGCGCAACCATGCCTAAACGTATTTAGTGGCTAAATATTTATTTAATTTTGATTTAACTGATTTGTAGGAAAACCAACAGCTGTTTAAATTTATAATTAAGACAGATTGTTAACCAGAAAGCCAATGACAGATTTTCACGCTTAAACAACTAGGTATATAGAAATACTAGCTGACCCGCCCGCGGTTTGTCAGTAAAAACTTTACCCTCCTTCTGCGCAGTCAGGTAAAAAGTAGCCTATGATATGACTCAATCCCAGTCATCATCCGCCGCTTAGTCGCAACAAACAGACATAGAGACAGATTTATTTTTGAATTTACAATGTTGGTATTGATATAACTTTTGAAACTATCATGGTTATTAACACTATTTGTACTAAAAACGGGATATTTACCATGATTTGTGAGTTCTTGAGTGTCCCGATATTTCGACGCAGTTGCATGCGCCATGATCACGGCCATGATATCTGCCAATAACTATCCACTCGCAAAGACTTCAGTTTACCCGTGATCATGGCGCATGCAACTGCGTCGAAATATCGAGACACTCAAGAACTCACAAATCATGGTAAATATCCCGTTTTTAGTACAAATAGTGTTAGTATTGATGTGTCTATCCTTACTTAAAGGTATTATAAATCAGAAATTAACTCTGTTTCTGTTTGTTACGTTTTCACGACTAAACTGCTGGACAGATTTCGATGAAATTTGTTATAGGTATAGTTTATGATCGGGATTGAGACTACTTTTTATCCGACTGCGCGGAAAAAGGGTAATGTTTTCATTAACAAACCACGCGTGCAAAGCCGCGGGCGGGTTCAGCTAGTACAAAAAAACCAGTAGACAATTTCCATTTTACAACTGAAACCTAGTTACCTAGTACGGCTTATTTATTCTTAAATCACTTACACTCATTTAAAGACAGCAAAAACACGGAACGCAACGTCCCAATCCTGTCAATGTCAACCTGCAACTAACGTCATAGACAATTTAAATTAGGATAAAGTTTATTGATTTTACATGAGGCTTTTAACATCTACAGAGTAAATTATCATCATCATCGAGGACTGGACAACACATAGCATAATTCAATAGTCAAACAAACTTACCTCTGTAAGTGATTTTCGACTATATCCCTTCACCAAAAATAAAAAGTTCTAATAATCTTCGAACGCCCTGATTTTCATCACACAGCTAAGAATCAGCATCAACTATTAAAAAAACCGCATCTGAATAGGTGCATCCGTTTGGGAACGTTTTTCCCCACCAAAAATAAAAAGTTCTAATAATCTTCGAACGCCCTGATTTTCATCACACAGCTAAGAATCAGCATCAACTATTAAAAAAACCGCATCTGAATAGGTGCATCCGTTTGGGAACGTTTTTCCCCACCAAAAATAAAAAGTTCTAATAATCTTCGAACGCCCTGATTTTCATCACACAGCTAAGAATCAGCATCAACTATTAAAAAAACCGCATCTGAATCGGTGCATCCGTTTGGGAACGTTTTTCCCCACAGACAGACAGACACACAGACACAGACTTCATACTTATTGTACGATCCCAGTATAGCACCGTACATAAATATTAGTTGATAATTTTCTGGAGTGCCACAAGAAAACAGTAATATTTAACGTAAACTGTTTATTCAATCAAACACGCTTAGCGCCAGCGTCTTAGTCGCGCGGCGGATTACTCGTCACTCACTGTACCTATAATAATGAAAACGCTGATCTTAGGAATTCGCAACTATTTATTTTATATTATGTACATAACCGTACACTTATACCACCATCGAATCGTTTTTTAGCGTCATCGGTTAAAAATCATCATTTTCACCAACACAGATTTTTACCCAGGGTTGGAGGTTAGTGCGCTACCAAATTTGCACCCATGTTTACTTTTACACTATAACTTTATACGTATGCTTTGTTTCGTACACATGTGTTTATACAACCTGGGGCCCAATTCTACTTAACCAATCGCTTCACTATGACAATGGTAGTCGCAAAATGGCCACTATATTTACTTTTTGGTATTCTATTAACACAATTTGGCAGCTTATGACAGGAACAACAATCATAATCGTTAAATAATCGTATGGCTTCATAATCGTTTTTTTCTTATAAATTAGCAGAATTGGGCACCTGTTTTGCTACAAACGACATTAATTAAAAAAAACACACTCAGAACCGTATTAACTGATTTTATAGGTGGATTGGAGAGAATTTTTTATTAATTTACCGAATTGTGCCTCATCATTTTCATGTCAGTTGTCAATTTAGATCTGAAGTGTGGCTGAGACAGCACCATAACTCGGTAATGCTGCAGACAAATTTATAAATGTAAAAAATCCGAAACACAATACACACAAATGTTCTAGTCCTTACCATTTCAAATTTCGAACTCTACGTCCCTATGAGGCCGTGTCCTAAGAGTGCATAACCTCTATAAGCTTAGAAACCTTCAAATGAGGTACTAATATGTATTTGTAGTATGTTTTTAAGTGAGTTTTTTTTTAATAAAATCGGATTGAGTTTTCAAACATGTGTCGAAATAAAATGTAATTTAAATCAAAAGCACTAAGGAGTATTGATATCAACTTCGAAGCAAATCACCGCCAAAATAACTTTCATGATGAATTTCAATAAAATACGAAACACGTCTTCCATCTATTCTGTTAAAAAAGGTTTATGCAAAATTTGAAGTAGATTGGACCAAGGAATCACGTTGTTCCATACAAACTTTGTCCCCTCTTTTCTCTTAGGGGTAGAATTTCGGAAAATTCTTTCTTATCGGATGCCTACGTCATACAAAGAACACACCCTCTAAGTTTCAGGTCTCTACGATCAGCGGTTTAGGCTGTGCGTTGATCCGTCAGTCAGTCATTCAGGACAAAGCATTTTATATGTATAGATAAAAAATGTGAACTCGACATCTCACATTATAGATACAATGAAGAAAGAGTGCCTACCTATACTATTATGATATTAAATATACTATTACTAAAGAATTCACGATTCAACCGCTGTCGAATCGAACTGACGCTCTTGCAGAATAGGACACAGTCCGTGCGGTTACACAGCTTATTGAAATTGTCACTTGCTCGCCACAAAAATGAGTTTGGTCTGTAGTTTGTGCCAACTATGGGTAAATTTATAGGAGGAGTGCACCTAGTTAGTTTAAATGGAACATTCATTCTAATTTTATTTAACAAGTTAGGACAGTTAATGAGATTATTTGTGATAACAACGATAAATCAGCTACTTCGCACCGCTTAACTAAGTGAAGGAGATAGAATGAAATATGATTTAAAGAGTTGTCAAATCATACAAATACGTAAAATTTAAACATTATTAGTCGCTAAATACTTTTAGGGATTGTTGAGCAAGCCGGCCTTAATCTTTGACTACTCGTATTAGAATAGTGCCACGAAATAAATAACCAACTAACTTGACCTACAGTTTCATTCAAATTACAGGTAACGGGAGTTCATGTAAATTGGATGTCTTTTTGCGGTACAAAAGGCAGTTTTTCTGTATTTCAGACTTTTACCTATATTTGTGATACTTAAGTACACGCATACCAAATTACAGCACTGTGGGGTCACTGGTGTGTTTGAAACCCTGTGAATTTTGTCAATGTTTAGGTTTTATTATGGCTAATAACTCAAAAACTACAATAACTTTAATAAAAATAAAATCAGGGTCGAAATGTACTAATGAAGACCTTTCATTTGACGTCTTATTTGACCTAAGTCTAATTTTCATTTTTTTTTACCCCTCATGAACCCCAATATCTTAACAACCCCCCAACATTTTTAGCTGATTTAGTCACACCAAAATTGTGCCATCACTACCATAATTGTGTAATTGTACCTATGTATTAAATTTTAAGATGATCGGATCAACGCTTCTAAAGTTATCCTCGTACAAACAAACATACATACATACAACGCCGATTTGCCAAAGTTGATTTGGAGATCTTTCTTCGCTCGATCAAAAATAATTTATTTCAGACCGAGAAAAGTTTGTACCTACGAGTATAAATTGTAGATAGCCTTATTTATAGTGTTTAGATTTCAATAGAAGCGGTAACGAGTGCTTCTATCTACCTGCTGAAGCACGCACGAGATTTCGATCCTGTCACCCCTTATGCATTTTGCTATACGTTCCTACCGAACTAATCAAAAGAAGCAAAGCTTGAATTTACAATGGCTGACTAGCTAGTACTCTCCCCAGTACGCGGTGCTGCAGACGGTGCTGGCGTGCGGCGCGCTGTGCTGGGCGGCGTGGACGGGCGCGCGGCTGGCGGCGTGGCTGCGCTCGGAGCAGGCTATGCGCGTTGCCGACCTCATGAAGCTGCGTGCCTACCTGCGCCCCTTCCTCGCCTTCTTGGCGCGCTACCACCCGCTACCTGACCACCTCAACGATCTCATGCAGGTATCTACCTACTGTACGCTTTATCGATACGCCACGCGCCAGGCGTCTGGACAATCCTGCTGAACTGTCGAGGAGCAGAGTTCTAGCTCGTGCAGCGTGGGTCGGGCTCACGCGGACATTTTGAGTTGGAGAGTTGAAAATGGCGTGGAGCTTAGAAGCACGTCAGTGATGCTTCTAATTCTATAATTTCCCCCACGAGAATAGATCCCTACTGACGTCCCGCATTGGGGATTGTATTGTGTTTTGGTGGAACCTGCGGGCGAGTGATGGTTGCGGTGTTGCAGGAGGCTGAGGAGGACGCGCCGCGCAATGTGTACGCGGCGGCGGCAGCGGCACTGCTGACGACACTGCTGCAGCCGGTGGCCGCGCTGCTGGCGCTCGTGTGCGCTGCGCGACGACGCCGCGTGTCCGCGTCCGCTCCCGATTCCATCAGGTAACTAAATGATATTTTATTTATACGAGATCTTCCTGAGTCGTAAATTCTCTCTCAAAGGATTTCCCCTGCATAAGTTTAAGAGTTTAGCCTTGACATATGTATATTTCAAGCAATAACTAGTGGTTCGCCCCGAACTGAGATCTCGCGAATCTCCCAAAATAAATATTACTCTTAGGGCGACTTGCACAACGATGCCTAAACGTATTTAGTGGCTAAATATGATTTAAGGAGTTGTCAAATTATACAAAAACTTAAAATTTAAACATGTTTAGTCGCTAAATACGTTTAGTGATCTTTGTACATGCCGGCTTTGATCTTTGACTAATAAATTGGTGCCACGAAATGCGAATATTTTTCGAAGCGTTTATCCGATCATCGTAAAATTTGATACGTAGGTAGGTAGTGATAGCACAATTTTGGTGTGACTAAATAAGCTAAAAATGTTAGGGGGTTATTGAGATATTGGGGTTCAAGAGGGGTAACAAAAAAGAAAATGAGACTATTAAGTAAAATGGGACGTCAAATGAAAGGTACATTTCAATCCGGTTTTTAGGTTTAGTTTGATCCTTGTAGTTTTTGAGTTATTAGCCATAATAAAAACAAAAGGTTGACAAAATTCACAGGGTACACCAGTGACCTCACAATGCTGAAATTTGGTATTCGTGTAGCTTTTGTGACACAAATATAGGCAAAAGTCTGAAATCCAGAATAACTGCATTTTGTACCCCAAATAAGGGTAACTACTTCATAATGAACTCCCGTTACCTGTAATTTGAATAAAACTGTAGGTCAAGTTATTTGGTTATTCATTTCGGGGCACTATTTTGATAGTCAAAGATTACGAATATTATATTTTTGTTGTTATGGGAGACACGCAAGATTCGGGGCGAACCACTAGTTATACCTAGTCAGATCATAAGTATTGTCACACAGTAAAAACTTTTCTTTTAGAATGCTGGCCACAAAAAAGTTTATAGAATTCGAATTTCGAATTGTTCATCAAAATAAAAATGTATACTTTTTAGAATTTTACTCATTTTTAAATATGGAGTGGACGCATAAAGAAGACCGTGTTGCAGTTATTGCGTTGCATCGTTGCGGTTACGCGCCAATGCCAATTTTTGACATACTGAAAAATTTGAATATAACCAAAAGATTCGTTTATCGCACCATCAAACGATACAATGAAGACTCTAGTGTAGATGACAGGTCAAGAAGTGGTCGCCCTCGGTCTGTTAGGACTCCAGCAGTGATAAAAGCTGTGAAGGCGCGAATTCAAAGAAATCCCAAACGTAAGCAGAAACTGTTGGCCCTTCAGATGGGGTTAAGCAGAACCACGGTGAAATGGGTGTTAAATGAAGACTTAGGGCTTCGGGCATATCGAAGAAAAACAGGACATCGTTTGAATGCTCGTCTAGTGGACCTGAGACTGAAGAGATGCCGCGCTTTGTTGAAGCGGTACGCGGAAAAAATATCGGGAAATTCTTTTTTCGGATGAAAACATTTTTACCGTAGAAGAGAGCTACAACAAACAAAATGATAAGGTGTACGCACACAGTAGTGAAGAAGCGAGCAACCGTATTCCGCGTGTCCAACGAGGTCATTTTCCATCCTCGCTCATGGTATGGTTGGGAGTTTCTTATTGGGGCTTAACAGAGGTACATTTTTGTGAGAAAGGTGTAAAAACAAATGCAGTTGTGTATCAAAATACAGTCCTGATGAACCTTGTGGAACCTGTTTCTCATACCATGTTCAATAACAGGCACTGGGTATTCCAACAAGATTCGGCGCCAGCTCATAGAGCGAAGAGCACACAAGACTGGCTGGCGGCGCGTGAAATCGACTTCATCCGGCACGAAGACTGGCCCTCCTCCAGTCCAGATTTGAATCCGTTAGATTACAAGATATGGCAACACTTGGAGGAAAAGGCGTGCTCAAAGCCTCATCCCAATTTGGAGACACTCAAGACATCCTTGATTAAGGCAGCCGCCGATATTGACATGGACCTCGTTCGTGCTGCGATAGACGACTGGCCGCGCAGATTGAAGGCCTGTATTCAAAATCACGGAGGTCATTTTGAATAAACTTTAGTGTCATAAGAATCTATGTTTTGTTAAGTTCATTTTGGTATATAAATGGTTACATAATGAATAAACTTGTTTCAATTATTTTATATTCAACATGTGACAGAATTTATGACCTGACTAGGTATATCTATTCTATTATTCATATCCTAGCTAATAAGACCTATTTGTACAATATTACATTTTGTGTCTTGTTTATTTGCATAAATAAGTGGTTGTCGCGTTCAGTTTCAGTATCTCGAGCACCGACAACGAGAAGGCTCCGTTGAAGACCGCCTATAGGAACGGCCGCCTCGTCATACTGTGACGCGCGACACCCCTCACCAACCCTCTGCAGACGATATGACGTTTATTTGTTTATATTTGCAGTAAAGAAGTAGTGTAGTATTCACGCGAATAACGTGATTGCCGTACCATTTAATAGGTTATATTTTTTTATTTTATGTAATGACAGGTTTTTTTAATATGCTAGAATAGTCACTCTTCCCGTAATATTAACTATTATTCTCGGCTATAAAATTTGCATTATCATCGAACCGTTGCGTTTGCCGTATGTAGGTATGTACACTAGGTACCATCATTGCATATTTGAGTATATGAATGTCTGGTGATTCGCGTTGTTGAGGAGCCAAGTTGATTAGATGATTTACCACGTAACTTGTCTCGTCTCGCTACCACATCGCCGAATCGCTACCACAAGTGCGATACTTGTGTGATACTTATAATGTATTCTATGTTATGCTATTAAGTCATTATATGACTAACAAATTCAGTTTATTACGTAGGTACCTCTACGTACTGTTTGTAGGTAGGTAGGTACTTAATAAAATTGTGCATTTATTACTTTAAATGATATTTAAATTTGTCGTGCAATTTATTATATGATTAATCGCATGTCTCCTAAGAAGCTAAGTAGACGAAGCAAACACTTTATAATCTAAGATCTTGTAACTTACTCTATTTACAAATAAATCTATCGTTTTTTAAGTTGATTTATTAAGTAAAAGTTAAATAAATACAAACTTTATTTTCTCTTCACAAAAGATTCAATAAAATAAGTAAGTATCTACTTACAGGAAATTGATTGTGGGTTTAACTTTAAAATTAGTTTAACCATTGTAACTTGTAACTATAAGTAACTTTAGTATTTTAACAATTCAGTCGGGCAGGCTGAAGTAGGACAAAATAAAAGTCAACGATGAAGTTCAACATTTATTCATTATACATTTGAAATTGAAATACATAATGACGTCCCCCCCGCCCCCGCGCACCCGTGCACCCGCGGACTCAGGGCGTGGGGGAGGGGTGGACGTCCTCGCTAACACTTAGGTACTTGTGACGTACATTAGAGAGCTCTCAGGGCGCTCACTGGATAGATACAGTGCAAAAATATATAACCGGTGCCTCTCGCCGAGAATATCTTTACATTACAACAATATGTATACATATATAGCTATGCCGTTAGATATATACTAAGTATATTATAGGTACATCATTAACAATGAGCGGCGCGGGCGCAGCCGCGGCCTGCTGACAAATAAAGAAGCGACGTTTCAGGATACATACTGTTCATTGGCTGTTACTAACAATACGACCAGCAAACCATACAAATGTATTCTGGTATCCATGCCTCTACCACACACTGGTTAAGTGCTACGCTAACGTAAGTGTATGTGTAGTCAACAGTTCATACGCTTAAGTCGCTTTTCCGCAGGATGAGCACCCACTTAACTTTAAATATTATCTACATCATAAATATTATAAATAGAAGGAAAGGTCACGAAGGACGTGCCCTCTCTAAAACATTTATCTACTCATCACACCATGATATGATATCGCGTTCCATTTGTGTACATTCATACATAAATAAATAGCTACACTCTCGATACATACATTATACTAAATAAATAGACTGAGGAACGGTTCACCGTTCACGACCAGCAACCAGCACATGCCGCGCGGTAGACGCGGTAGAGCTCGAGATCGGCTTGTAATGAAAGCTGATACAGATATCAGTGTTGTTAGATTTCCTACAATTTACTATAAAGTTTTTGAGGAAATCAGCTGACTAAACAACATGACGCAGCCACTACTATGTACTTGCTCACAACATCTGTTCACACTTTCAACAAATACATACGTTCAGCCACGACATCGATATATTAATAAACAAGCAGTTTTACGAACAAAGCTCGACTCCAACACTTCATTTGCCGAACAACAACGTTGACAATAGCGGTTACCGTTCAACCATTTACATCCAGATCATTTAACTCTACAACATCAACAAATTATATTATTTGGTTTTACAATTAAAAACAAAATAGTCATAGGGCCTTTTTCACGGTGACACCGCATTGTGTTTTAAGAAATATACCTACTTATTTTTAGTGAAATCTTTCAAATAATATTCTAGTTTGTTTTAGATACCGTTTCGTTGAAGGGATATTATTTTGTATAATGAATTTGTAATAGTGCGAATGACTTCGCATAAATATTTAGTTTCCAATGATCTAAATCTATTTGGCGTCATCTATCTTTCAGCTGTTATTATTATAATACTCGTTAGCTGGCTGTGGTGTCACGCCATGACATCACAAACCTATTATAAACTCGTTGGCCGGCTGCGGTCTCACAACGTGACGTCACACATGACATCACATAATTATTCATATACAGAGACGTCTACTTCTCAAATACCGAACTAAAATTATTAATTTATAGTACGTTACCTAGCCGGGTGTTCGTTAGAACCCTTGTTTGAATAGATTTATTTGCGCTTCAAGTAGAAATATTTATAGTAAACTCTTTAAAATTATCACAATTATTACAAACATGAAGCAAGAGTCGGATAGGGGACGATGTCTTCAGACATGCATCAATATACAAGTAGGCTAAGATAGCTATTTGCGATCATTGTAATAACGATATTCTTATTTGAATTCTTTGGGTATGATTTGAGAAATTCAAATAATTGAGTTTCAAGGTCATGCCATCAAAATTGGATTTGCTAGGACGCATACCACTCCGAGATGGCTATGATAGAAGGTGTGGGGTCGCGTGGTGGATTGAGGGCGGCGCGGGGCGGGACGCGCTCGGCGTCTACCTGTAGCTCGGCGCGGCGTGTTGTTCCGCGACGAAGGGGTTGGAGGGACGCGGCGGCCCCCCCTGCCCCTGCCCCGGCACGCCCAGGCTCTCCGCGCCGCTGTAGCTCTGGAACAATATCAACATTATATGCATACGCACGCTCAATTAAAGTTAGACAAGTACTTTTAAAGAGTACACTAGTAGTACTTAGTTATTACGAGTGGGATCTGCACTTGTAGTCGCAGCGATTATGACGAAAGGAAAGTAGAACCCAGCTAAATCAACCTTCCCCTTCTAAATATATGTATATTGAAAACAGATTATGTTCTGTAGATGTCCACAGCTCTATGGATGTCTACGAGCATCTACAAACATGTAACAGCATGTATGCGAGTAAATATCGCAAAGTGAACTAACCTGCGCCGTGCTGCCGTACTGGTCGTGATGCTGTAGGTCGGCGAGGCGCGTTGAGGAGAGCGCGCGTGGCAGCGGGTTGGAAGGTACGCCGTGCGGCGCCAGCACACCGGCCTCGGCCACGGCGCGCGCCTCTTCGTCTGCCGCCGCGCCACCGGCGCCCGGCAGCACGTCTGCGCCACCGTCGCGGAAGTTGATGAACGCGAAGCCGATCAGAACTACGCCGCACAGCACGCCGTAGCCGGCGAAGGTGCGCGTCGTGCCCCACTTGGCGACGGCGATGCCGCCCAGCACGGCGCCACAGCCGCGTCCCAGCCCGTGGTGTAGCCCCTGCAGCACGCCCTGCGCCGAGGAGCGCAGGCCGGGCGGCGCGCCGTGGGCGATGTACGAGCAGCACGCTGCCCACACGGCGGCGTGCGTCACGCCCTGCACGAACTCGAACGGCAGCACCCACCACGGCGTCGACAGGTACGAGATGTACAGGAAGCGCAGCACGTTGCCCGCCAGCCCGAGGCACAGCACCTGCCGACGGAAGGTGCTCTTAACTATGAGCATCCAGCGCGCTCAAAGCGCTCACTCGCCCACACGTAGCCCGTACTTACCTTGACGTGCCCCATCTGCGTGATGAGCTTGAAGCTGAAGAAGTATGCGAAGATCTCTGAGATGTGGTTGATGACTGACGCCACGCCGAATAGCGTCGGGGACCCGCCGATGTCCTGCAGTACAACATAATGTTTATACATATAGGTTTACAGGTTTACCGACGTGTACCAATTAGGTCATGCACCAGAAGGTGTGTTTTGTTGAGGTGAGGTACATACCTGCAGATGCCAGAAGAGGAATGTGAAGATGAGTCCTATACCGAAGCCCATGAACCATGCTACGAAAAGGAACGATGCCGCCTTAACGTTCTGGAACTGACGCAGCACCGTCACCCACTCCGGCATCTCGCGCGTAGTCTGCGCGAACACCTGCACACGACCACTCAATGTTAGCAAACGTACGCAATTCGCGAAACCGCCACCGTTTATTCACCCAAAAAGCATGTCTGCAATGATGAATCCCGAGCGTACCTTGGCATGCTCTAGTGGTGGTTGCGGGGCCGGCAGTGGCGCGCTGGTGTCGAGGCCGGGCAGCTGCAGCTGCTCCGCCAGCTGCTGCTGCATGCGCTCCTCGTGGGTCGGTTCCGTGGGTGCCGGCGCGCTCGTCGCGTCCACGTTCACAAACTCGTACTTGAACCGGATCTGCAGAGAGACAAGAGTCCTAGGTAAGTAGGAGCTGAGCAGCCGGTAAAAGGGATCGCCGACGGATGCGCACCTGCGTGGCGGTGATGAGCGCGGCACCCATCAGCACGGAAAAGGTGGCGAAACAGATGGTGTAGTTCTTCTCGTAGCGCTGAGGGCCGCCGCATGGGTGCGAGCTGAACGCCGTGCTGTGGTCCAATGCAATGCCCACGAAGAACATCGCCAGCCCCCAGCCCAGCGAGCCGAACATGCGCTGGTGGCCATACCTGCGGGACACGATACCGTCAGAGAGTCGCTTGGGCAGTAACATGATCGGTGGCGGTTAAAGCTTGAGCGGTACACTCACCGATCTGCGTCCTCGCCCAGCAGCGTGATGACGGCTGAATCGGCGAGGGTGATGGCGGGCGCGCTGAAGAACTCGCCGATGACGACGAGCAGCAGCAGCAGGAAGAACGTCTTCTGGATGTCGGGCGTGCGGTAGACGATGGAGGAGTGTAGCGGGGTGACCCAGTCCGCGTTGCTCTTGGGGTCGTAGTTGAGTGCGTCGGAGACGGGCAGCGGCGAACCAGCGCGCGAGGAGGGCCCGCGGAAGGAGCGCGCCGCCGGCCGCCAGTCGTCGTCGTAGCGCGGCTCCGTCAGGTTGTACGCCGTCTGGTTGTAGGGCGTGACGCACGACACGGCCCCCGGCTGCACCCAGCTCAGTGGTAGCGTGAACACGATCCACGCCCCCAGCGATGCCAGCAGCAGTGTGCGCCCCTGCAAACGCACACACATACGAGTACATAGGCTGCACTGGATCAGCACAGCATGCATGTACTTTTGTTTTGTTAAAAATATATATAAAACAGGCTTTCATTCAGAACAGTTTTATTGTGACAAGTATGATTTCAATTAAAACAAGTAATTCCTACAAATACTTAGAAAATATACAAAAGAAGCAGTTGCGAACGATTATAGATAGATCAATTATTCATATCACTACCTACCAGCGGGCGGATGTGTCCCCAGTACTGCGTTGCCTCATTAAATTGCAATAAATAATAAATAAAAAACGCAATACATGTGTTAAGTCAGTTAGGCTACCGGAGCACATGTCGCTTAGACCAGAGGTCCAGAAATAATTTAGAAAATGCGAAAAGCCACGGTAAATACCTATTCTTTTATATTTGGAATAGTTTCTAAAGTAACATTTGGTGATAAGCGCAGCTGCAAGTAGGTACCTTCTGCCAGCGATCGGCAAGGCCACCCCAGAAAGGAGCGGAGAGGAACTCGACGAAGGGCCTGGTGCCGATGAGCAGACCGCACTGCCCCGCGTTCATGCCCATCTGCTTGAAGTACACGCCCATCAGCGGGAACAGTGACCCGAACGCGGAGTAGAAGAAGAAATAGAACGTCTTCACGGTCAACAGCTCGGGGTCGACTGCGCCGGCGCCGCACATTAGCTCCAACACATCGCTGCGCCCACGCACCTTGTGCGTCGCATCCTTCGGCGCCGGGTATCTGCAAAAGTAAATTTTTGATTTATGAACTTATTTTAGAAAAAGTTTCACTTTCTCAGCTGTTTCTTTCGACTTCATTAAAACGAAAACTCCTGGCATTCATATTTTGAAGAAGAAAAAAAAAACCATGCCCACTGAGTAGTGTCAGCTTAGCAGCCACGTATCACGCCTTAGCGATAATGTAGCGGGACCGTAGCGCACCGTAGCAGTGACGTAGCGGTACCGTAGCGCACCGTAGCAGCCACGTAGCGCGTCTTAGCGATAATGTAGCGGGACCGTAGCGCACCGTAGCGGGGGTCTAGCGGGATCGTAGTGCATTGTATCAGCACCGTAGCAGTGACGTAGCTCACCGTAATGGTTATGATGATGTTTGTTTAATTTAATTCTTTATTGCACGAACAGAACAATTTACAAATGGAGGACTTAATGCTATAAGCATTTTCTACGAGTCGACCGTGGTAAAAAACTTAGGTTGGCATGCTTAACAAGGTAGTAAAAGAAAAACAAATAGAAATAAAACACTACTAAGTACCTAATTGTTGTATCAGACGTTTCAGTATCGATATAACCGCTAATAGTTTGAATGTTTTAGTTAAGAAGGTACGCGCTTACAAAGAAGTCTCATTTCCTGAATTAGATAATAGTCAAATTCAAGTTTCAAAATAATTTCTATGTCGTTCATCACTGATGTAATTGACTGCTTTATACCTGAATTTACTCACTATCAGACTGGCCTGCACTCCGATTGTTTTTATAATTATTTTTGTCGACTGAAACATATTATTATAGAACGAGCGAAGCGAGATATCTAAATCAACTTGGGCAAATCGGCGATGTATGTATGTATGTATGTTTGTTTGTCCGAGGATTACTTTCGAAGCGTTTATCCGATCATCGTGAAATTTGATACATAGCGATGGCACAATTTTGGTGTAACTAAATGAGCTAAAAATTTGGGGGTTTGTTGAGATATTGGGGTTCAAGAAGGGTAAAAAAATGAAAATGAGACTATTAGGTCAATTAGTACATTTAGATTTCGTTTTTATTTTTAGTAAAGTCCTTATAGTTTTTGAGTTATTAGGCATAATAAAAACGGAACTTTGACAAAATTTACAGGGTACACCAGTGACCCAACAGTGCTGTAATCTGGTATGTGTGTAGCTTAATTGGCACAAATATAGGCAAAAGTCTGAAATTCAAAATAACGGCAATTTGTACCAAAAAAAAAAAACAGATAACATGAACTCCCGTTACCTGTAATTTGAATGAAACTGTAGGTCAAGTAAGTTGGTTAATTATTTCGTGGCATTATTTTGATGGTCAAAGATAATATTTTTATAATATATTTTTATAATAATATTTTTTTGTTTTAATTGAAGACTCGCGAGATCTCAGTTCGGGGCGCACCACTAGTTATTTAGTCTAAGTGGTCAACTGCATACAACTACATACGTTATTGTTTGGCTCCACCCACTTGTACCGAAAAATAGCGGGGGTGGAGTCCTGGTGAATCTGAAGCATATTCCGGTTGCTTCCAGGTAAAAATCGGAATCGGATGGCCTCGGATCGTATGTAGTCGATGCAGGAAAAATTCAAATGTGGACTACATTTGAAGTTTTCCTAGCCTATGTCAAATAAGTAGTATTAATTTAATAATATCGACTTAAAAGGAATGAAGTTATGATTGCATTGATACGGTTGACCTACTTCTGCTCTGAAAGAAAGGAGTTTATTTTTAGGCTATATTCAGGTTTTATGTTCATTCAGTTTTGTAAAGGCGATGTAGAAATGTGCCGCAGTATTTTCTTTTCTTACTCACTGCCCTTTCTGCGTCGATACCATACCGACTACCGTACAAACACGAGTTCCATCTTGAAAATAGAAAAGTCAGAATATGTACGTATTTCAATGGGTAGCATTTAAACGCATAATTTATAAATACCCGTTCTTAAAACAAAAAAATCCAAAGTAGCATCAAAAGTACTGATTGCACACTAAATTTACATACCAAAAATACTGATTTTTTAAACTTTTTATACCCTAATGCAAACTGTTATTCTACGTGACGATCTCATTTCGAAAGCATACCTAATAATATTTTATTTACCACAAAAATCGAAACACTAATTTATTAAAACCAAACACCTAATAAATTTGTAAGAACCTCTGTTTTTATTAACCTAGATTGACGGTGTTCGGGTCCGTGCGGTTTTTTTGATCTGCCATATTTTTTATTATTCTAACCTAACCTATTAAATATTGATATTTATTTGTACTTCTGTTAGGTTAGGTAGGTAGGTAGGAGCTTAAACGTTATTCGTTAAGCGCCTTGGTGGCCCCCCGACGACAGCTGCGCCGTCGATGAGTCGTTCATTGTTAGAGTATTACATACCATTGCATAAACATTATGTTATTGAGTTGTAACTTATGATAGAAATATTAGAAAATTTGATATGAAATTGGATTATATAGTGTCCAAGTCAGTATTTTAAGTGTGTCTTGAGATTTTTGTTTTAAATGTAGTATTTCAGTGTTATCAGACAAATTTTTTGTGCACACTCAGTTAAAAAGATCCTTTACTTTCGATAAGACTTATTATATTTTTAGTTATGCTTGTTTTGAGTGACAAGTGATTTTTTTAGAAGTGCAATCATTTAAAAGTTATGCGCATAGTTTATTAGTGACAGAATTTAGTTTGCATAATTTTATTTAGAGGTGCAATTAAAGATTCCCCTATTTCAATTTACTTTATTTGTGCCTCAGCGGGCCCTGGCTAAAAACGAAAATTTTATTTGAGTGGTTACTGTATAAATTTTATTGCAAGGCATTATTAATAAAATTATTGAAATAAATACAGATTGTGATTGACCCCTAGGTCCGTTTGGTAATGATTCAGTCAAGTACCTATATTCATCCGAAATACTGAACTCTTAAATGAGCTTAACACTTAACCCTCTAACTATTATAACTCGGAAGGAGTTATAAGACTTGCATTAGCAACTATCGAACATTTTCGTATCTGTTATGTAACAAATGGCTACAATGATGTGATTCGCATAAAGTATCAGATGTGACGTCACACCCGAGAACGGGAAGTGGCCGGACATGCGCGGCGCTCCCAGGCACCGCCGCCGTTGCCGCCGCCGCCGACCCCTCACCCGCGAAGCTCTATGATTATTTTAAACTAACATTATACGAAATACTTGATAGACAGCTAGTCAGCTAGACAATAGACTTTGCCATTTTAAAAACTGACGAATCGATGCGTCTAACGCACATCGCTGAACGAATCGATGTTTAGACGGAAACCGGATCTGGGTCACGGCATGACGGACCTGCCGTCATTCAGCAGCTAAGCGCGCGAGGGCCCTAGCCAATTCACTAATCCGTATGAGATTCTGTTTGTATCGCACGATGGCCTCGATCGTCGTCCACCTCGGTAGGTAGGCACTGGAGCAGGGCGACTGTGCTATTTCGTGGTACATCGGGTGCAGGACGCACCTGGAGGTGTCCACCTCGCCGTACTCGTCGGGGCGCACGAGCGGGCGCGCGGGCGGCGCGAGCGGCGCGGGGCCCGCCCCGTCAGCGGTCAGCTCCGGCTCCATGGCGCTACTGCCGCTGCTGCCACCGTCGCCGCTGCCTCCGCCCCGCGTCGATACATCTGCGCAGCCGAGCCGCGCGCACCCGTCTGCGCCGCGAACTAATCGAAATCATTCATAATCTCTTTTTATAAGTCAGTTTAAAATATTTAGCTGCTGAAGCGATCTCTGCAAGCATCGCTGGTGGTGGCAAGTGGTTTGGGCTCGTCGTGTAGCTATTTAAATTTGAAAAGCCGTCGGGTTGGTTTCAGCATTCTTAAAAGCAGCGATGGGCCTGCAATCTGTCACGTGATGCTAAGCATTATTCTATTAAACGTTTTGTTTAGACTTACCTCCGACTACCCCCTTGTGGGATACTTCAACTTCCATGGGTCTGCGTACAGCTGAGTACCTACTAAGAGTACATACATTAATATAGTAGTGAGCTGTATTATTATTCACATTTATTTATCACATTTTGATAATTGCAGGCAAATTATCACAAGTGTAAATGGGTGCGTGGGTAAAAAAAGACCGGTCAAGTACGAGAAGGACTTGTACACCGAGGTTCCGAACCTAGATAAGCAGCTATCTAGTTAAATGACCGGTAAGCAAAAAAAAAACTAAGACAGATATCTAAAAAACTGTTCTAGATAAAATAAATTGAAAAGTGAAAAATTTAGCGCTCAATGTTTGGGTATTCAAAATTTAAAAGCAGCCTACACTACAGATACTTATATACCGAGGTGTCGGTAACGGTAACAGTGTCACGAGTTAAATGGGTTTTTCCCATCTCAAAAAATGCTCAACGTGCCTAAAGAAGTTTTCACTTCGTAAAAATGGTTTTGGAATGTAAAAATATCTTTGACCTAGTAATCCTATTTTAAAGTTTTGACCCATGGGGGGTAGCCAAAATACTGGTATTTTGGCTCTATTAGCCATCAAAACGACTGGATGGATGATTGGTTGAAAATGTTGTTTAGCATTAAGTCCTCCTTTTGTACATGTTTTTCTGTCCAATAAAAATTAAATAGTTAATAAAATAAAAATAATTTTGATATATTTTTACTTGAAATATGTCAGTAGGTAATTTTTTTATCTATTCCAAATCAAAAACCGATAGGTTCAGTAGTTTTTGACATAATTAGCTGTGACAGATGGACGTACGGACGGATAAAGTAGCACCATAAGGGTTCTGTTTTTACCATTTTGGTCCGGAACCCTAAAATAATCTAATTCCATTTCCATATACTAGATATACTCCTAAAAACAAATTATTTAGTTTTTATTCGATTATTAGAGGGCGCACTTAAACGTATCATCATGTCAATGTCACAAAAAGTGTACACACGGCTACACATCAAACTATACATTTCCAGTCTATGCTGACCTCTCTTTATACGGAAAACCTACACAATGCGAGGTCAGTTTATACTGGAAATGTATAGCTTGAGGTGTAACCGTGTGTACGAGTATAACGGCGACTCGGTACGTATAAAAATAGCGCCTAGTGCTCGGCCGAACGAAGCGGCGAGACAGTAGCTCCCGTTCTTGTGCCTTGATCACACGTACCGAATAAACGGGCGAGACTGTAAAATATTTCTCGGCCGAGACAGTGATGTAGCTAGTAGCTGAAATTAGCACAGTCAGTTCAGTTCTATTGAGTTCCACAGACACGGATGTAGTTTATATAACTCTATAAATTTAATAGTTGTTTCGACGTCCCATTTGTTATTAGCAGACTTGGTTATTGGTGATTTTATTTTATTTGGAGTTGTTTTGAACAAAAATTGTCTCAAGAAAAGGAGCGCGCGGCGACGTGACGACAAACATGTGGCCGAGTGGCGAGACAGTGCAGGTTCAGACCTGCCGTGTGAGCGAGCGAGACAGTGCGGGGAAGCGGGAGGGTGGACACTCGGCCTAGTACTTAGAACGGGAGCCGAGCTACTTTCTCGCCGCTTCGTTCGGCCAAGCGTTCGGCCGAGCGCTCGGCGCTTTGTTTATACGTACCGAGTACCTACTCGGCCGAGAGCACTGTCTCGCCCGTTCGCTCAGTACGTGTGATCAAGGCATTAGTAGCCACTTGGTTCGGCCGAGCGCACGGCCGTGCACTCGGCGCTATGTTTATACGTACCGAGTACTCGACCGAGAGCACTGTCTCGCCGGTTTGCTCGGTACGTGTGATCAAAGCATGCCTTGATCACACGTACCGAATAAACGGGCGAGACAGTAAAATGTTTCTTGGCCGAGACAGTGATGTAGCGAGTAGCTGTTCACGTGTTTTGAATTAGCACAGTCAGTTCATTTCTATTGAGTTCCACAGACACGGATGTAGTTTATATAACTCTATAAATGTAATAGTTGTTTTGACGTCCCATTTGTTGTTAGCAGACATGGTGTATTTTATTTTATTTGGAGTTGTTTTGAACAAAAATTGTTTCAAGAAAAATTGCCGTGCCAAGTGAGCGAGCGAGACAGTGCGGGGAAGCATGAAGGGGAAGGGGTTCCTAGCCCGAGTTCCTTGTTCGACTTGTTTCACTACGGAACTTTATAAAGGGAAAACGAGGCATTCCACAAACGGCAACTATTGATATTTTGGCTTGGTGGTTTTCGTGGAAACCTAAAAATTATTTGAAATGTCTTCACGAACGGCACCTACATTGGGGTATTAAAATCATCATAATCATCATCATCATCATCATCAGCCCACATTAGTCCACTGCTGGACATAGGCCTCTCCCAAAACGCGCCACTGAGCCCAATTAAAATGTTTTATTATTATTAATTATGATGATTTGTATCAATTAAAAGACAATTTTGATAAAAAAATTAATATATTTTAGATTAGATTAGATAGATTAGATAATACTTTATTGTACACCACGAAACAAATACATATAAAAAAAAAACAACTACGTAAATCTATGGATACAATTGGCGGTCTTATCGCTAATTAGCGATCTCTACCAGACAACCTTTGGATGGAATGGACTGTGTAGACATTACCTGGGGTGTACCTGACATACTACATGTACTTACATACTAATACTAATTATATAAAAATAAAAAAATATAAAACTTGCATAAATGAAAACTACATGAATCTAAATAATAACTACTCATAATAATTCATAGATACATACTTAGACTTATTTAAAAAACAAATAATTAATAATAAATACATATATATTTAGCGACAAATACTCAGATAATGTTCTCTGAGCATACGTTTAAAAATGGCAAGTGACTTGGCACATCTGATAGCCACCGGCAGCGCGTTCCATAACCGGACAGCCTGCACTGTAAAAGACTTATCAGAGTAGGAGGAGGAGTGTACAGGTGTCCTGAGTTGGAGTGTGTCAGATGAACGCAAGGATCGAGGATTGGATTGATAGAGGAAATGGAAGCGTTCTTTAAGATAGGAAGGTGAGGAAGGGTTGAACAGGATGTTATATAAATGCTGAAGGATGTGAGTATCCCGGCGAAGGCGTATGGGTAACCACTTGAGCTTACTGCGAAATTCGGACACATGGTCATACTTCCGCAAGCCGAAGATGAACCGGATGCCAAAGTTTTGCAAGCGCTCAAGTTTATCTAGTTGCTGTTCAGTGAGATCTAGATAAGAAGCATCAGCATAGTCTAGTATCGGGAGAAGAAGAGACTGCGCGAGCGAAATTTTAGTGGCAGTCGGAAGGAAGTTACGCAATCTCCTAAGAGAACCCGCTGAGGCAAACATCTTACGGCTGACTTCAGATATCTGAGGTCCCCATGACAGTTGCCTGTCTATGAGAACGCCTAAATTTTTCACCGTCTCACTCTGCTTAACGTAGGTGCCATCAAATATAATTTGTGGAAGGCAAGACCAGTCTATCCTCGATATCATCCTAGAACCCCCAACGACGATTACTTGAGTTTTGAGTGGGTTAACTCTAAGACCATGTGCCTTGCTCCAGTCCAGAATACGGTCTAGGTCAAGGTTTATTCTATATATAGCTTCAGGCAGCCGCTCTACTGTATCTTGTGTGTAAATTTGAAGATCGTCTGCATAGAGGTGGTAGGATGAAGTTAATTGTTGGGATATTGAGTTTATGAAAATTGCAAATAGAAGAGGTGATAAAACGCCACCCTGAGGGACACCAGCTGATATCGTGCACCACGATGAGTAACTATCATCAATGCGTATACGCTGACGGCGCCCGTTCAGATAACTGTGAAACCACTCAATCACTGTTGGAGATACGTTAAGAGAGCGTAGGGTACCAAGAAGAATTTCGAAGTCAACGTTGTTGAAAGCGTTGCTAAAATCTAAAAGTGATAGTACTGTTACTTTTCCATTGTCCATGCCATCTCGTATATCATCAGTTATTTTAACTAATGCTGAAGCAGTACTATGGCCTGGACGGAAACCGGATTGGAAAGGATTTAGAAGATTATTCCTGGAAAGAAAAGTGCTCAGTTGCTTATGAACAAGACGTTCCAGGACTTTGGATAGGAAAGGAAGAATAGAGATTGGACGGAAATCTGAGAAAGAAGCTGGATTATTCTTTTTCGGGAGAGGAGTGACTTGAGCTTCTTTCCAGAAAGTAGGGAAAACACAGTTGGTAATAGAGGAGTTAAGGATGTGACAGATTATTGGGACAATTTGATCGAGGATAGGAATAATCATATTCCGACTTATACTGTCGTTGCCGATGGCATTAGACGAAATAGATGCAATGCTCTTCTTAACATCACAATCAGTGAATTGATTTAAATTGAAAGATGAATAGTCAGGAGTTGGAATAGAAGAAAGATGTTGCAATGTTTGTGATTTCGCGTGTACGTCGAAATTAGAAGATGATGTGAAGTATTTTACTTGCCTTAAAGTTATTATTGTTAGTGTCAATCAGTTTGGGTTATATAAACATAAATCAGACGTATCTCGGAAACTAGACGTTCTAGGCTAGCGGTGTCTTGGGACTTAAGGTAGGTATTCATGAGAGCTGCATTTCTGATGACAGCTGTCAAACTTCAAACAGCTGTATCTTGTGAACTAGACGTTCTAGGCTGGCTGAGTCTCGGGACAAATGGTAGGTATCAATGAGATCTGCAATTCTGGTGCTAGCTGTCAAACTTCAAATAGCTGTATCTTGTGAATTCTCTATAACTAGTGGTTCCCCCGAACTAATATCTCGTGAGTCTCCCAAAACATAAAAACAATATTCTTAGGGTGGCTCGCGCAACGATGTCTAAACGTACATATTTAGTGGAAAATATGATTTAAGGAGTTGTCAAATCATACGAATATATAAATTTAAACATGTTCAGTCGCTAAATACGTTTAGGGATCGTTGTGCAAGCCGGCCTTAATCTTTGACTATGAAAATAGTGCCACGAAATAAATAATCAAACTACTTGACCTACAGTTTCATTAAAATTACAGGTAACGGGAGTTTATGTAAGTTGGTTGCCTTTTTTGGAATACAAGTTGCAGTTATTCTGGATTTCAGACTTTTGCCTATATTTGTGTCACTTAAGATACACGCATACCAAATTACAGCACTGTGGGTTTTCTGGTGTACCCTGTGAATTTTGTCAAAGTTCAGTTTTTTGTTATGGCTAATAACTCAAAAACTATAAGAACTCTACTAAAAATAAAAACGGGGTCGAAATGTATTCACAGATACCTTTTATTAAACGTGCCACTTGACCAGGTAGTCCCATTTTGTTTTATTTACCCCACTTGAACCCTAATATCTCAACAACCCCCCTACATTTTTCTACCTAGATATCAAATTTCATGATGATCGGATAAACGCTTCAAAGTTATCATCGGACAAACAAACATACATACATACATACATACAACGCCGATTTGCCCAAGTTGATTTAGAGATCTCACTACGCTCGATCAATAATAATAGCTGTGTAATTCTAGGCTAGCGGTGTCTTTGGACAAATGGTTTCAATGAGGTCTGCATTTCTGATTCAGATGGACTCAGATTATGCCTAATCGGTGCGGTACTGCACTTGTTCTGACTAGTGAACTTCTTCTTCTTCTTCTCCCCTCTGATGAACCCATCTTTCTCTTCATTCTTCTCCTTCGAAGCTATCTTACAGTGTCTTCCGTCTGTGTTGAGAGGCGACATAGCGGCCGGTGGCGCATGGCGGTGACTGCTGCGTAAGCACGTTGGGGAGACGGAAACGTGACACGCGATGTCTTCCCTGCGAGGGATACGGAGCGAGCGAAATCATTTCGTTAGTATTTCCCGGAGGAGGGCATAGATGTCTGCGACACAGTATTAATACTTAAGCTAAAGAAAAAATGCTCCAACTATTACTTGCATATTCACCTCTTTTAAAACTGACACTGTTTACGTCGCCACCCCGTAGATACGTATCTTACGTACGATACATTTTTTTTGCGAATACTTTCTTATTTAGTTATTACTAGTGGTTCGCCCCAAACTGAGATCTAGCGAGTCTCCCATAAAAACAAAAAATAATATATGTAATCTTTGAATAAATACAATAATAAATAAATATTGCTGGACATTTCACACAGCGCTATCTAGCCACAAACTAAGCAGAGCTTGTACTATGGGAACCAGATAACTGATAGAATACTTATGCTCTTTTTTTTAAAGTGAAACTTTTATTACATCGTCTCAAACTTTTTCGTCTGTGTGTTGCATGTCGCGTGATGGTCGGCCGCGGAGTAGGGATAAAGTGAAAGGCGCGCGTCAGAGCAGCCGAGGCCAATATGGCGGCGCCTATAGTTCGCATCAGCTGACCGTGTAGTGTATAGACGATTACTCATTTGTGCCAACGAAAATTTTTAGTTAAATGTCTATAATGTGAAACAAAGTTTCACTTTTACCGTGGGTTCATAAAACCACACAATCCTTTTTTTTAATTACATACTTATAATATATAGAATATCAAAATAGTGCCCTGAAGTACTTAACCAAATAACTTGACCTACTTTTTAGTACTGTGGAGTCACTGGTGTACCCTGTGAGTATCTCAAGACCCCCCCCCCCCGCATTTTTAGTTAATTTAGTCACACCAAGATTGTGCCGTCACTATATACCAAATTTCACGATGCGCGGATCAACGTTTCGAAAGTTATCCTCGAATAAACAAACATACATAGATTAGTAGATTATTAAACGAGGGGATAAAGCATGCCAGACAATAAAAACCAAATCTAGGTTGCTGGATTCTGTGCAGAGGTTTATTTTAATTAATTTAAGGAATAACAAACAACTACAGTAATATAATATATGTAAAGTTACAGTCTATGTTCGTACATGGTAGTACAGTACATGTGTGAGATAATGATACTGTAGTCCACGACATTATCCGCAGGTTAGGTAAATACGTTTCGTAAAAAAAAAATGTTTCAGGTTAGTTCGATTTACGAATAAGTTCTTATTGTGTTCAAATTTTAATAAAGATGAGGTTCTAAATTTAAATCACGATGCCCGCGAGGGCATAATTAAATTCAGCACAACTTTACTCCCGGCTCAGCTCCCGGGATTTAATCACCTACTTTCGGTAAGGTTTACATGACATATAGCTTGACATGTCGAGCAGGTGGTGTGAAAACATACATACATACAACGCCAATTTGCCTAAGTTTATTTGAAGATCTCGCTTCGCTCGATCAATTAATAGAGGCACACCTAAACCCAGAATAAATATCTTTGGATCAAGTAAACATTTATTCCGCGGCGGGAATTGAAACCACATCCTACTGCGTCTCAGCCAGCTAATCGCCTATCTCACCAGGGAGGTCGCATTATAAGTAAAGTTGACTGAATCTAGACAGAATTGTTAATTGATAAAATATTGGGTTTTTTTAGTACTAGATTCTTACTTAGGCTAAGTTACTTTATTTTAATCGCTAACTGAATTATTTTATTTCGCATACTTTTATAAAATAAAACTAACAAATTATTAACATTTATTTTCAATCAAAATTTTTAGATCAACTTGAGAAAGAACCTACTCATTAAACTACACTACTCATGAAAGACTAGTGTAATCTCAATAATCAGTGTTCCTGCGTCGCTGCGAGCGCTGGCGCGGCGTGGCCGGGTGCGGCTGCGGCGCGGGGGTGTTGGAGTCCCGCGCCGTGTGGCGCGCCAGCCGCAGGCTCGCCGCGTGCATGGAGGAGCGCCGCCGCCGCCGCGAGCCCGATTGCGCTCGCGCCACTTCCTCCTCCTCCCCGCCCTCACACTCGCCTTCACCCTCGCCCTCGCCCTCGCCCCGCTCCCCCTCGCCCTGCGCCGAGGGCGACGGCGAGGAGCCGCTCGACGAAGAACTCAGCGGGCCGTGCACCGGCTTCACGGACTGCTCGAAGCGGAACACGAAGCGCAGCTCGGCGGCGAGGCGACGCCAGAAGGACTCACGGGCGGCACGCGCGCGCCGCAGCGTGCTGGCAGCCAGGTCCAGCGCCGACAGCACCATGCCCAGCGAGCACCCCACCGCCAGCACCAGAAACAGCCCGCGGAAGTTCTTCATCTCCAACTCCTTGCTGCCGAACTCCTCGGGCGCCTGTGGGCACCGGTGAAAGGTGCAGTTCAGCCATCTTGTTTTATCGACCGCACTCCTTCTTAAAGCAGACGGTTAACACAGGTGCGTGTTCCTGACCCACCTTACTAAAACGAGACGACTGAACTGTTCGTTCGGTTAAAAGTTAAACAGTAAACCTGGGACTAAACTAAAGATAAACTAGACCGTTAGAACGGATGTTTGTATCTTGCGGATAAACGCAACGGAAGCACATCGGGATAGGATGGGTTGAGCTTCAGGTTAGTGGTTACCTTGCAGGCGCCGCCGCCGTGCTTCTCGTTCCACCAGGTGTTCTTCATCTCGCGCAGCACGCCTGACTCCTGCAGGTTCAGCAGCGCCAGGTTGAGCGCCTGCCGGTACTCCGAGCCTGCAACACAGATAGCGTGTGACGTCAGCGGCGGCTGACGGCAAGTCACCCGCTCGCTCGCTCGCTCTCACTCACTCACCCTTCCTCATCGCGATGCCGTAACCCTTGCTGTCGAGCAGCGGGCCCACCTGCGACAACAACGCACTCGTTAGTAGGTACTAGGTTCTGCTCTAACGAGCTCCGTGTCCGTGCAGATGACACGCGACACGCGCGCGCCGCAGACTCACCTTAGTGAGCAGGCAGTTGCGCTCAACCTCATACTCGATAGACGTGGACTCGCTCAGGAACGCGTACAGAGATCCGTTCGCCAGCACTCTGTAAAACGAATATCTAGTGCTTCAGTCTATTACGTAACTGTATCTGGTTTTTAGGGATCCGTAGCTCAAAAAGTATAAAAAGGAACCCTTATAAGATCACTCTCTTGTCCGTCTGTCTGTCTGTATCATCATCATCATCATCATCATCAACCTATAACAGTCCACTGCTGGACGTAGGTCTCTCCCAGGGTGCGCCATTGAGCCCGATCCTGTCTGTGTGTCACCACCGATTTTCTCAGGAACGAGTGGACCTAGCAAATTGAAATTTATACCAGATACTGAAGTCCTATTAGGTGTATAAAAATCAAGGTCCTGAGTCAACACTATAAAAAGATATGGGCAAATTTAGATTTTCCCGAAAACTTGTAAGTACTAAAATTTACCTTAATTTACAACTTTTTTATTTTTCGGAATTTTGCCTTTACTTGTACTGTAAGACCTTGCTTTTAACCAAAATTGACAATTCTAGGTCAACCGGAAGTACCCTATAGGTTTTGGGTCGAAAAACTATATGGTGGTTCCCGTTGACCTAGAATCACGAAATTTGGCTAAAAGCACGGCCTTACAGCTCAAATAAAAGAAAAATTAAAAAAAAAGTTGAACGCTTGTTCAACTTTTTGTTGAGTTGTATGGGCGCTCATATAATTTAGAGGACTAGCCTACCTCAAATAAGGTAAATAAATAAAATTGTGCTATTGTGTGAAAGAAAATAAAAGAAAATATTTATTGCATTATGCTCGTGTGCGCAGAACATTTTACAGTAATGACTAAAGCGATCTTGTGTGATCACTATGCACTTGACGGAACCCTTCGTGCGCGAGTCCGACTCGCACTTGGTCGGTTTTATTTTTATTTGGTCTACCAAATTGAATATATTATATATAATATGTACTATCATTTTGGTGAACCTAATAAAGCAAGACCGATCGAGTACCAATTTCAAGTCAATACCTTCAGTACGAGGCATGCCTTTTAAGTTTTGTCGTTTGAAGAAAAAAACACATCTAGAACCTTATAGTACTTTTTATTGTTTTTCAAAGTATTCACAACGTAGCTTAAAACACTTTTCCATTCGCTCAAACCAGTTATTATAACATTTATTCCACTCTAAAGTGGGGTGTTCAAAATGGCTGTCTTGAAAGCGTCGACTGCTTCTTCACCGGACTGGAACCTTTGACCACGAAGACTTTTCTTAATTTTAGGAAATGTAAAGAAATCGTTAGGGCTTAGGTCAGGACTGTATGGAGGATGGTCAAGAATTTCTACTTTTTCCTGCTTCAAATACTCAATCGTTTGACGAGCGCTGTGTGAGCTTGCGTTGTCGTGGTGCAGGATGATGCGTCGCTTTGAGTTAGATTTTCGAAGTTCGGCGATGACTTGTGGTAAACAAACTGTAGTATACCACTCTGCGTTAACCGTTCTACGATCTTCAAGTGCAATAGTCGCAACATGGCCGGTTTTTCCAACGAACGTGGCCACCATCTTCTTTGAAGTGCTTCGAGAACGAACAACTTTAGTCGGCTTTGGCTCGTCTTGAAAGACCCAGATTGTAGATTGTTGTTTGGTATCAGGATCGTAGGCATAGATCCAAGATTCGTCACCACTTATGATGTCGTAGACGTGATTTGACTCCCCTCGGTTGAACCTTTGCAGAGTTTTCTTACACCATCTGACGCGGGCCGCCTTGTGATCGTCGGAAAGCAGATGCGGTATCCAACGGCAAACTAGCTTTCTCACACCAAGCGTTTCATGCAAGATCTTCTGAATGGTTGTCCCTGAGATGCCTAATAGAGCCTCTATCTCTCGATACGTCACATGACGATCTTCGAGAATTAGTTGTCTCACAGCAATGATGTTATCTTCAGTGAAGGCGGATTTTGGGCGTCCTTCGCGAAATCTGTCACTAACACTAGTATGTCCACGCTGGAATTCTAAATACCAGCGTTCGACAGTCCGCAGACATGGGGCTACATCACTGAACACAGATGTTAGCTCTTCTAAACACTGAAGCCGTGTCAGGCCTCTTCTAAAGTTGTAGAAAATTATTGCACGAACATTTTCCTTAGAAAGATTCATTTTCGTACGTGACCTGACAGATTCAAATCGAAACTGTGACTAAACAATAGCATTAATCCTAATACTTTCAACTGTTTTGAGATTCAAAATGTAAACACATTCGAATATAGAACAGTTCCAAATTCAAAATTGCCGGAAAATATGGAAACGACAGAACTTAAAAGGCATGCCTCGTAGTGGCTGAGATAATCAGCTGTGACAAACGGACAAACAGATAGACGGACAAAGTCACACCACTCACAGGGTCCTGTTTTTAGGATTTAGTTCCAGAACTCCAAAAAAATGGCAAAAGCTATTAATAAATCTAAAACATACCTAAGTTTGTGTACAATATATTTGAAGTGAACACAACATGCACATACAATATAAAAACACTCGAAATTATATTATATAATACTATAATAAAGGTTATGACTGTTTTTTTAAATAAAAAGCAATATTTTGCAATCATCCGGTAAATGTTATTCAATCAGACCAACTCACTTATTGATGCCTTCATCGTTAGTATTCGGCATTTTCCTGTTCTTCATGTGCTCAAACATTTCCTTGTAGAGAGAGTTCTGCGATTGCTGTGAAATATTATTTACTTTTATGAAACTAAATTGTATGTTGCATTGAATAAATAAATACTAAATACTATTATAGAATAGAATAGAATAATCTTTATTGCACACCAACAAAATTAAAAATACAATAAAAATACACAAAAATTAAGGTAAGTACAATGGGCGGTCTTATCGCTAAAAGCGATCTCTTCCAGACAACCTTTGGATGGACAGGACAAAACAAAATCAAAAAGACGGCGGTGTAAATACGAGTATATTCATAAACTTACATAAACTACCTATACTTACTAATAAACTAAATATATATACATACTTGCAAATAAAATAATATTATATACTTATATATAAACTACAATAAAGGAGATAAACATAACGATAAACTAGCAGTGCGTAGACAAAGAAAGGAAATGGTTGTATACCTTAGCTTTGAAGATAGGAAGAGATTTAGATGATCTAATAGAGAAAGGTAAAGCGTTCCACAGCCGCACAGCTTGAACTGTAAAGGAGTCACCATAAAATTGAGAACTGTGGACAGGGGTTTGGAGACTTAGAGCTTCAGATGAGCGTAGGTTTCGATCATGCGCCTGGTGCAAGAACACAAAACGCTCCTTTAGATAGGATGGTGAAGAAGGATTGAAAAGAATGTTAAAAAGAAGGGACAGAATATGTGCATTCCGGCGAAGACGGATAGGGAGCCACTTGAGTTTTGCGCGAAATTCTGAAATATGGTCATATTTGCGCAAGCCAAATACGAACCGAATACAAAGATTTTGAAGGCGCTCAAGTTTGCTCAATTGGACTTCAGAAAGGTCGAGATAGCTGACGTCGGCGTAATCTAAAATAGGGAGTAGAAGGGATTGTGCAAGTGTAATTTGCAAGCGTTATTATTTATCTCTTTGATAAATGGTTTCGTAATTTGCGACAGTTAGATCTGCGGAAAAAAATTATCACCCCTAAGAAAATCTTTCAGTTTCAGCCACCGTGCGTAAGTAGTGAACTTTGAACGCCCGCGCGCCGCTATGAAGTAGGGGTTTCGTAAACACAAGTAGACTGCCGGCCACATTGAAACCAAAGCCGCACAAAGCCAATAAAAATTAGGTCTGCAGTCGCGCTCCGTCAGCTATGTAATAGGTAGGTTCTACCTCGAAAAATTTGTAAGTGGCACCGCCTTTCTTTGCACCGTAGTCGATGTTGAGCGGACTGCGCGCCAGCTCCGTGACATCGTGGATAAGCTCCGTGGTGGTCTTCTTGGCGAGCAGCGTGGCTAGGTTGGCGGTGTACGAGCTCGTGATCACCAGCGCGAACAGCCACCACGAGCTCGCAACTGCACGCGTGCCGTACGCCCTGCAACACGCAGGCACAGCAGGCGTGAGCGTAACGTGAGAGAGAGAGTGAGTGCAACGCGTAGGATGATCCGTACCGTAGCACACAATACTCACACGGGCGCGATCTCGGAACCCTGCAGCAGCACAGCGCCCAGGTTGAACCACAGTGCGTTGCTGAGCGTGAACTGATTCTCGAGCGCGGGTGGCTCCTCGATGCACGGGTACGGATTCTGCCACTCCTCGTGGCATAGCCGGCCCACCACGTACAGTAGCAGCGACGTGCCCAGATACGCCAGTCCGAGGCACAGCCACACCTGCCGAGGAGGGAGCCGGTCAGTTGGTCGCGCGTGCGTGCGTGGCTTCCCCACCCGCGGTAGCGTGTGCACTCACCTCGTTGGAGAAGGGCAGCAGGAAGGCGAACAGCTGCGGCTCGGGTGGCTCCGGCTTCTTGAACAGGATGCTGATGCCCAGGTTCATGAAAGGTGTGGTGAAGTCCACCGCCTGCTCGCGCTCCGCCGTGATCGTCAGGTCGGTGATCGCAAACTCGACGGTCTGCAATGAGAAGTGCGTCAGAAGGTGTCAGTGAGGCGCGGCGGGGCAAGGGGCGAGCGCCGCTCACCATATCGGTGTGCAGACGGCCAATCATGCCGTCCCATTTGCCGTCATCCTGCTTGGTGCCATATTTTCCGTTCTCCTGCTCGATGAACGTATAGTTGAAGTGCAGGATATCCGCGAGCCGCTCGATCAGCTCGATGCAGAAACCTGGAAAGGCATATTGCATGATCAATCGCAAGGCATGGAGCACGGGCCTCTCCCGGGCCCTGCAGTGGAGCGCGGTCACTCACCCTCGTAGCGCTGGTTGCCCGACAAGCGGCCGGTCGACTCGCTGTGCATCACGTACGGCTTATTCTGAAACATAATAATCGAGCAAGATTCAAAGTTATACAAATTTTTTTAGGGGTAACGCCAGTGGTTGGGGGACCGTTTAACGATGTTGGTGCACTAAGCAATCAAGAATAATGATACGAATAATGGCGGACGGAATGGAATTGCAGCCGGATGGTTTATCGCACCGTCTATTTATTTATTTTTTGGAAAACCAACAGTTTTTTTATCCACGGGTTGTACGGTAAAATAGCTTTAGAGAGCCAATTAAAGGTTCTCACGAATACTTAATTGTTAGTGGATATATCCAGTCATTTTGTATTTTAGGCCAAGATGCATTTGTGACGACTCATCCTATTCCTTTCTCCTTTCCGTATGCATGAACGACATATATCGCCGTCCCACTCTGACGGCCGATTGCAAACGATACACGCTAAATTCATGGGCTGCAGCCAAATGAGACGCTTTTCATTCACCGTGAGATACGCACAGAACCGCGTGTGTGCGCCTGGTTTTCTAATATTTTGGTGGAATCCTATAAATTTCCACTTAACCTTTGCTGTGTATACTGATCTAAACGTGTGTAAATTCCGTGAAAACAGGTGTCGATTCAACCTCCGCTTCTACACGTGGCGCTAAGGATCACCCCGTTGACCTTAGCGTGGTGTCCAGGACGCGGCTCTTGGTGTCTTAGATCACAGCACAGGGACGTGCATGCTCCGTTTTTCTAAATGCTGCTGTGTTTCATTCCTGTGATTTATCCACTGGCAGCAGTGTGGTCGCCCTACCATTAGCAGAACGTTACAAATACTGTTGGGTGTTCTAGGCATAGTTAAACTTCTATCTAATTCGCGCACATACAGTCCACTTCATCCAACCCTAGTCAGCTATCGATCCCCTAAGACAACCCTGTTATTGGATGTCTATTTCTATACAAAATGTATTGTTACGAGCTGAGGGTTCGGGTTAAAATAATGGGAATCGATCTAACCAAAATAACACTTTTATTCAACACTAAACGGTGAATACACGAACTTGGTCACACGTAATCACAACACACTAGTTCACACCACTGTTGCACCACTTAAAGTCACCGAAATGTTCGCACGTATAGCTTAATCCAGACTGACTCGCAAGCAACTACTGTTCACGCGAGACCCTTCTCCACGTCAGTCCTCCAGGGCCTCGCTGAGAGTCACTCCCGGCCATCTCTCCGGCCTATTTATATCGCGCACATTTCGATTGTTCGACAACGATCTCGATCGTTCCAGGAAAGGGTCGGTGTTTCGACAGAATGGCCACTCCCCATTCTGCGAAACCGCAGACAATAACAACAATAACACAGCAAGACAAAAGCGTTCGAGAAGTTTCGATTATTACTCATTGTTTAACAGCCTCGGCGTAACAGTATTATTGATCGAGCGAAGCGAGATCTCCAAATCAACTTGGGCAAATCGGCGTTGTATGTATGTATGTTTGTGTATCCGAGGATAACTTTCAAAGTGTTTAAAATGTGACTATTAGGTCAAATGTAACGTCAAATGAAATGTCTTCATTAGTACATTTCGATTCCGTTTTTATTTTTAGTTTAAACCTTGTAGTTTTTAAGTTATTAGACTTAATAAAAACGGAACTTTTATTTATTATTACCTAAATCTGTTTTACCAATTATAGGTTTTCACTAATATACCTATTAAACTACAAGTACCTTTGTATTACATATTTAATATTCATTATATGTTGTTACTAATAGTGCGCACTATTAGTATTAAGTATAATATATTAAATATAACACAAAGAGTCGTCCATCATCGTCTATGATTGTTTAGTTTCTATGATTGTTATTTATTTTATTTACCTACTCAGTGTTGAATAATATGTATGTAATAAACTTTGATTTTCCAAATAAATAAATAAATGAACAATTGTCTGCGCAGCCGCAGTCTATCTAAGCCCCTCCATCTATTAAATTTCACTAAGGCACCGGTTAAGCACCTTCGCGATGAGAATGTTGAAGGTGCGGTTAGCCATGGAGTCGCGCGGCGGTGCAGGCGCGGGCGGGTCCTCTCGCTGCCACAGCACGCCGGCGCGCGGCGCCCACATGCCGGCGTGCCGCAGCGTGCCGCCCCGCGCCAGCTCCACCACCTGCAGCCGCACCTCGCGCCGGCTGCCGTCCGCCTCCCATGACACCGGCCCGCCTGCTCCGCCCGCCGAAGACCACTCCTCCTGCAACATGACCGTTCCCCGTGAATGTACCTACCCCCATTGAGGATGTGTATCTAAGCCTGCCGGAAACAGGCTACGGTCCGCTCGCTGGCGACTCACAGAGCGCAAGTAGTTGAGTAGCGTGTCAGCATGAAAGGCACCGCGGCCGGTCTCGCAGTCGGCGCTCGGCAGCGGCGGCAAATCGAGCTGCGTGAGCGCGCGCGCCGCCAGGGCAGCGGCTTCGCGCGCCAGCAGCAGCGCCGTCGGAGGCTCGCGCATCTCCGCCTGCAGCTCGCGCTCCAGAGGCGCTATCTCGGGTGCCTCGCGTAGGTACGCTTCGCGCCACGCCTCCATGAAATCCCGCACGTCGGGCGCGACGGGGTCGAACAGGCGCAGCGCGGTCACGTTGGCACCACCGTGACTGTAGGGCTGCAGGCGCTCAGCGCGCAGGTCTGACGCGACCAGCACGAAGGAGTGCCGCGCGCCGGCCAGCCCCGCGCGTTGCGCCGCATCCAGCACGCGCAGCGCGCACTCAGCTCCGCACCACACGATGAACTTGTCCGCCGCCTGCTTCTTCAGCACGAGCATCAGGTTTCGGAGCACGGAGGGGTCCGCCTCGGGCGGCGGCAGCTGGCGCGCCAGCAGCGCGAGCGGGCGCGCGTCAGGCGACAGGCGCGCCGCGTGCGCGCCAGCTCCCTCGTGCAACAGCACGGCGGCGCTCCAGCCCTTCTCCTGGCACAGGTCAGCGCAGGCGCGCGCGAGCACATCGGGGTGCGGATGCAGCTGCAGCGCCTCCCAGCGTGCGGAGGCGAGAGGTGGCGCGGGGTCCACCAGCAGCAGAGGCAGGCCGGCGCGCGCCGCCGCTTCGTGCGCTAGAGTCTGCGCTCGTGGCGTGCCGCCGAGCAGCGCGGCCGCGGCGCCCTCCGCCGCCTCGGCGCACACGTGACGCGGCGGCGACAGCGGCTCGCCGGCCGGGACGGGCGCAAGGCGCGTTCGCGCTGCCGTGTCGCGCAGCGCCGCTCGCACGGCCGCGGCGAGCGGGGCCGCGCGTGCTGGTTCCTCCACCACACCTGCAATCATACATTAGAAAATTAAAATATTCTTATTCATTTCAATCACAAGGACCACTTTGAAATATCAATTTTACTGCCTGTTCCTTCGCCGACCTCCAACCGCTGTTGACCAAGCCAGATAAGAAAGGCAAGAAACAAGGCTGGTTGTTCTTTTTAATGATCCTTTTACATAACAATAAAGAAAATAAATTACGTCTAACTTGTACCGTGTTTGAACGAGTTGGAGCTATTTCAATCCCAAGCTACTCTATCATCTAAACAATCAGATATCATAAAGGAGGCCAAAATTACTAAGATCAGAACTAGTGCCGTATTTGAAAAGTGGAGTTATTTTACTGTTTCATTAAATCAGGGAATACACCACAGTAAATACACTCCTTGAATATTAAAGCTACTCGTAGTTCGGGCGCAATTATGTCAATGAATTTTTTCACGACGCTAACAGAGATGCTGTGGTGTGAGGTCTGTGGTTTTCTTAACATTTATCAGTTTGAAAACTTTTGTGTCATCAGCATCACTATTTACATAATCGAATTTGAATTGTGTTTTGCATTCCGTTAAGTTTTCTTTTAAGAATGACTCTGCGACTATAGGAGAGGAGTTTAAGGATTTTGTGGTAGAGACTGGAATGTCGGTAAAAAAGTTTTCGAATGCATTAGCTACATCACCATCCTGATTGATTGTGGCATTGCCAATTTTCAAATTAAACTTATTGTTCTTAGTTGTGACTGTTCCAGTCTCACTGTTGATTGATTGATTGAATATAGGTACTTTATTTTTTTACACTTATAAAATTAGTACAAAGGAGAACTAAATGCCACAGTGGCAGTGGACAGTGCACAGAAAAGGGAACAAATGAAAATTTGCAAAGTACTAAAAAAATAGCATAATATAAGTACATACTACATAAATAACCCTACTTAAATACTTTATATGATAGACTAAACTATACCAATATCAAATAAAAATATATACTTAACAAAAGAAGAAGTGTTATGGAAAGATTGTTGCTCATTTTTGGTCGGTTTGACCGAGAAGGTGCTTATAGATTGCCTCAATCTGAATGCTTCCACTGAAGTAGCCTCGAAATAGTTTGGTGGCATATTATTCCAGAGACGAGCGGTTATGGTGTAAGAGTCAGAGTAAGTAGCCGTGTTATGCTGTGGAGTAATCAATTGGAAACGACGAGACGATCGCACAGGTCTGTCCTCAGTTGATTATTTGCTGTTGATTATTTTCCAAGTAGCTTTTACTTTGTTTTGATAAATGAAAAAAAATAAATATATTATTATTATTCACACATATTTATTTTAAAACTCGTTTGTAAAAAATACATTTTTCACTACAAAGTATCTTACAAAAAACAAACATAGTAAAAAATATATTTATAAAAACGGTAAACCACCGACCGCGAAGCAAGGCCCAAGCGATCGGTGGCTAGGACTGCAGAGAGAGGAACCTCCTGACTGTGCGTGCCGAGTCCAGGAGTACCGCCTTCTGTATCTGACCCTTGATCCCACTTCCTAGCGAGAGCCTCTTAAGAGTCTTAAGAGGTCGAGGCTCTTCGCTATCAGTACGTTGACCGACACAACTATCGGAACGATAATCGTTGATTCCACATCCCACATGGCGGTAATCTCATGAGCCAAGTCAAGGTACTTGCTTAGGTTGTCCTTCTCAGCCTTCACGAGATTAGCATCATGTGGGATAGTAATATCAACAACTATCGCTCGGCGCTCTGACCGGTCTACCAGCACGATATCTGGCTTATTGGCAACAATAGTCCTGTCCGTGATGATAGACCGGCCGCAATAGAGCGTGGCACGGCCATTTTTCCAGAACTGGCTCTGGCACATATTTATAATATGGCACCTCAGGTCTAACAAGATTATTATTATTATTGTTTTTTGATTTGACTATTTTTGAACTCAAATGACATGTTTTTGCTTCACGGCAAATATTTTAAAATAATTTTGAATATTTTTGTATTTTTCTTTAAACTCCTCATTAAAACTGTACTCACTGCTACTGGACCAGATAGTCCCATTTTGTTTTATTTACCCCTCTTGAACCCCAATATCGAAAGTTATCCTCGGACAAACAAACATACATACATACATACAACGCCGATTTGCCCAAGTTGATTTGGAGATTTCGCTTCACTCGATCAATAAAACACGTATACTCCATTTAAAAGTTTAGCGATTCCCCAGTCTATTAGTATTGTATATAATACATATGTATGTAATACATACATACATGGAGCGCGGAATGACAGGACAAACAGAACAAAAAATGCGCCGCGTCACTTTTCCGTAGAAAAATGTATAGATAAATTATAATGCGTTTTTAATTGCTTATTCTTTCTCATAAATTAAAAAATCATTTATATCAGTACAAAATAATAAGCTAGACACGTAAAGGACTAGATAAGCCACAATTACGTATTAATTATTATTAGTGAATTAATTAATTAATTACAATTAATTAATTTGACGACCTCCGTGGCGCAGTGGGCGAATAGCCGGCTGAGACGCAGGAGGTTACGTGTTCGATTCCCACCGCGGAACAAATGTTTGTATGATTTACAGATATTTGTTCCGGGTCTGGATGTTTTTATATATAATATATTATAAGTATGTATTTACAAAAAAAAATGTATATAAGTATTCTATCAGTTACCTGGTTCCCATAGTACAAGCTCTGCTTAGTTTGGGGCTAGATAGCTCTGTGTGAAATGTCCAGCCATATTTATTTATTTATTTTATTTATTAGAAAAATGTTGTATAGTTTATTACATATTATACAGTTATACAGTATTATTATACATACATATATTATTATAAAGTTTTTATTCGCTATCTCTAGAGACGAATAATTAAAATTATCATGATATCCGTACAATTGTGATATTGTAAATTCAGTAAATGGTACATATAAAAGATAAAAACAGTCAGAAAATTGATTGGGATATTTATTTACTCTTGCTAGATCCCGGTTTGGAACCACTAAGCTATTAACATGACAAAATACTCCTACCTAATTATATTTACCTATGCCAACTCTCCAGCTTGCACCGTTCAGCCTGTGCTACGTGTTTGTGGTATCTTACTGTGTTTCGTAGACGAGGGGGGGGGGGGTAATTCATATGTAAATAGGTACCTACTTACTATGTTTTTCCTAATCCCTTTGGATCACAAACATTAGCCAATGAATTGACGATTACTATTCTCCCTCGTTAAAATGCTCATAAAGGAGGCGACAACAATTGACTTACTTAATTGAATATCCTGAGAATGAGCTAGAGCACTTATTGCAAGCAGCAGCATCAGCGGTGGCAGCGGCGCGGGAGCCATGGCGCAGTGTGCGCGGGCAGCGGCTGACTGAGGGCGGGCGGGCGGCGACCGACGACCTCTTTCCCGAGCTATTTCCGTCTATTTTGACGTGACATGTCTGTAGGCTAGCGGCAGCGTCTGTCTACCCGAATAACAACGCGCGAGTAGGGAAATATTATAAAACTCGCAGAGTGCTTATAACTAATCGAATGACTACTCCTAGATTAGAGTTCGCATCACGTAAGATGAGCGCTGGCGTATCAAGATATTTCCTCCATAGTTAGTACGGAAAACACCTGCGCAAGTCCCCCGCGCTGATGCAACCGACCTCCAGCGCTCTTTTTACATAACATTAAATCATGGACTGAGCAGTTTACGACACTACCTGCGATTGTACACTAAATGTACGAGGGATAGACGCGATCTACTGTACGGTGCGAGAGGAGGTGGGGCGCAGGCGGTTACGGCGGCGGTGCGTCCGGCGCCACGTGGTGGTGATGCAGCAGCACGATGAGCACGTCAGCGACGTCATCGGCATCGCGCGTCGTGCGCGTCACGCGCGCACACGCGCCGGCGCGCTCGCACCGCTCCCCCGCGCACTGCGGCGCCGCGCCCGCCTGGCAGCCCGCGTCCCGCAGCGCAACGGACGGCGCCGGCACTGACGCCGAGCCCGGCACCGGGGTGCGCTCCGGCCGGTAGCGGCCGAGGTGGCAACGGATCTCGGTTGCAGTCAGGAAGTGCGCGCGCGTGTTGCGCTGCGGGCGGCACTCGCACAGCCACACGCGCGGCCCGAGCGCCAGCAATACGCATGCGCCTGCCGACAGCGATGCGCACGCGCACAGCAGAGCCGCGCGATGCGCCGAGCTCGCGTACAGCGGCGCGAAAGCGAGCCACGCCACGCACGCCGCGTACGTCGCTGCGCCCACCCAGCGCGTCTCGTTGAGCGCGCGCGGCAGCCGGCGCGTGCGTACCGCCAGCACCACGCACGCCGCCAACAGCACCAGCGCCGGTGCCAGCGGGGCCAACTGCGCCGCAGGTGGTGAGCCGCCACATGCGAGCAAGGCGCGCGCGCGGCCCGGGTGCATCAGGCGCGGGCCAGGCGGCCAGCAGTGCAGGCTCCAGGCCGCCGCGACCGCGCCCGGCGCGCTCAGTGCCGCCCACAAAGCCACCTGCGCGCGCGAGGAGAGCAGACGTGGGCGCGCGGCAGGGTGCGCGGCGGCGCGTACTAGGCGCGCCACGCGGACGGTGCGCGCCAGCACGGCCGCGTATACGCCGGAGAGCGCGGGCGCGGCGAGGCGTGACAGGGCGCAGGCGACGGGCGCGGGGCGCAGTGCGGAGGCGAGCGCGGCCGCGTGGCAGAGCGCGGCGGCGCCGAGCAGCAAGGCGCACAGCTCGCGCGAGGAGGCCTTCACGCAGGGCGTGCGACGGTGCCGGCACAGCGAGGCGGCGCACAGCGCAACGCACGCGAGCCCCGTGGCGCCGGCGCCGGCCGCCGTGCCGCGCGCCCCGCGACCGCCCGCTCCCCACTCCACAGACGATGGCAGGCACGCTGCAAGTATTCGCCCATATCTAATTAGGTACTTAATACATATAATATGTATATACATTTTTTTTCAATATGTAAATAGATTCTAAGTTTTGTTAATTTGAGTATTCATAAGTTACCCCAGTCCAGCATTTTTCGCCTGAGATACAGGTTCTCCTAGTTCAGGCAATGTATAAAGTGTTACCTCTAAGTATATATTAATCCCTAATGTTAATCTTAGCAATATGAAAAATGAATAAAGATTTATTTATTTATTTAATATATTATATTTGTCGCATCCGATTATGAGTACCGACTGTTATGAGTAGTTTTATCTATATTTAATATTCCTTTATTTTGTGACGCTCGTAACGCGTAAGTAGATACGCGGTTAGGGGGGGGGGGAGGTGCCCTCCGTCAACCGAAACCACCTCTGAGATTTCTGAGTCATCTACATTAGACAGAGCAAACACTTCACAGATACACCGAACTCGCCAGCTCCGGCCTCGAGCGCACACGTAGTTCAGTGGTTTTCTTATATAAAGTCCCCCAAGCTAAATTAAACCATAGGCACAATCATCACTGACACAAAACAGAATAACAGCGGTCGGCTGCGATTGGACTTCGTCGGAACGCAAGCGCCATTGTTCGGCGCTAGACGGAGTCTACTACTGGCAGAGCGAGAGTTGTTGTGTTGTTTGTCAGCCGAACAGTAAAGTCGTAGGAACCGTTCAAAATTAACGCGATTGCCCCCCGTGCTAACACAGGGGGACATTCATATTTATCTATATATAAATGGGAATGTAGATAGATGTAGAGGCAGAGGAAGGCCTAAGAAGAGATGGCTGGCCTGTGTGAAGAATTATATGGGTAAGAAAGAAGTGACAACGGAGATGACGGCTGATAGAGAGATTATTATTATTATTATATTATTTGGAGCCTGTACTGTCCCACTGCAGGGCAAATGCCTCCCTTCCTTCCTTCCACTCCACTCTATCGTACGCTTGTGTAGTCCAGTCTTCCATATACGAGTCGATTTCGTCTTTCCAACAGCGTCGCGGTCTGCCACGTGGTCGTATTCTGTCTTTTGGGATCCACTTGGTGGTGGATTTTGCCCATAACTCCACCGACATGCGGCAGACGTGTCCCGCCTAGTCCCACTTTAACTTGCCTACTTGGTGCCCAACGTCCGCGATTTGTGTTTGGGAGCGCAGTTCACTGTTTCTAATGCGGTCTGTTAGTTTCACTCCTAGGATACTGCGATAGAGAGATATGGAATAAAAATACATGTTGTGCCGACCCCACATAATATGGGAAAAGGGCGGGAGGAAGAAGATAAAAGATTAAAAGGAGTGAATTTATGGGCAACAGGGTCAGAAAAAACAAACTTACTTAACTGGCTTTAAAGGCCGTCCAGCCCTCAGAATAATAAAGAAACGTTTCATTGATGCTAAGATAATTAAAACAACGTCATCGAAGTCACAATTTTGAAAGGGAAGTACAAAGGCGAAGACGTTTTGATTCCACGGATTCCTCTGATTCAGAACGACATGCCATTCGACTTCATACGGTTGCAATTTCCAATGCTGCTAGCATTTGCAATGTCGATAAATAAATCTCAAGGGCAGTCGCTAAGGGTTTGTGGCATCAATCTTGAAAATCCATGTTTTTCACATGGTCAGTTATATGTCGCCTGTTCCCGTGTCGGAATACCAACAAAACTATATATATGCGCGCATGAAAAAAAATTAAGAATGTTGTATATCATAAAGCATTAGAATAATAAACACTGTACGGTTATGTACATCCATATCGGTGCGAATTCCTAAGATCAGCGTTTTAATTATTACTGCAATGAGTGACGAGTAATCCGCCGCGCGACTAAGACGCTGGCGCTAAGCGTGTTTGATTAAATAAACAGTTTACGTTAATTATTACTGTTTTCTTGTGGCACTCCAGAACATTATCAACTAATACTTTATGTACGGTGCTATACTGGGATCGTACATAATGGTCCTTCGAGAAATACACTAGTGTATTTTGTGATTTGACGTTACGCATGCGAATCGGCGGCCTGGCCTCCCACAAGCGGGTCTCACCAGGCTGATTGAGAAGGCGCACACTTTCGTAGCGGAGAGTTACAGATGCATTCTAACATAATTTCCTATCAAGAACAAGAGCAAGAAAAAACGCTGGATTCTAGTGTCTACTTTGACCTAACCGGGATGCAGGAGGATGAACCTTTCCTCACCATCAAAAAACGTACTGCGGATCCTGACGATTCAATCAAAAAACTGATGAACCGACAAGAATGCCATTTTAAAGCATTAGACAGATCAATGGCAAAAATAAATATTGAACAAACATCTGTAAAATGGGAACTCGAAGAGCATCTGTCGATTCTAAAGGTCAAATGGGACGCCATTGACAAACTGCACTGGCATCTGGAGGATGTCCTTCAAGGTTCGAGTTTACGTGAATACTCAAGTAAATTCGATGACATCGAGAAGAGGTACGACGAGTTGAGAAAGCAACTGAACAACAAAATATGGTCAAACTTGCACTTTGAAAAATCAGCTCCAAAAATAGAAATACCAGAATTCCACGGTGATTACATTCGCTGGATCTCATTCAAAGATCTCTTTCTGGAAACAATTCACAAAAATCCCACTATCTCCAAATCACTAAAAATGCAACACCTAAAAACCAAACTAAAAGGTGAAGCTGAGCGTTTAGTACAACATCTACCTGTTAGTGCCAAAAATTACGATTCATGTTGGGAGATACTAAAGCATAGGTATGACAACCGCCGGCTGCAGTTCACATCATTTATGAACGGGATGCAGCAGTTTACAATCATTCAAAATCCCAACGCCTACAACTTGAAAAAGTTACACGCAATCATCAACGAAAGTATAAACGGACTCACTAATATGGGCGTGGACGTAAAAACGTGGGGCCCAATGATCGTGCACCATATGGCACAAAAATTGGATTCTACGACATTCCATGAATACTCCAAGGAGATTCAAAACAACAGGGATCTGCCTAACTTGACAGAGTTTTTAACATTTTTAGAAAATCAATTCATGGCTTTTGAAACCATCAAGACTCGCCAAAAAGACGCAAACAATTCGCATTCGCAGAAAGTAACTGGAAACATGAATTACAACAAGCCCACAAACAATAAATATAACTTCAAACCTCACTACAATGAAAGGCCGAACTACAACAAAACGTCGACCTTATACAAAGACAATAAAGACTACTCGAAGTCTTACCACACTGCTTACGGAAAGTGTCCCTTATGCGATGGGACTCATGTTCTAATGCAATGTGCTAAATTCACAGAAATGGATATTCCATTGCGAAATAATACCGTTGCAAAACTAAAACTCTGCAAAAACTGTTTATACAGTCATGGTAACACGGACTGTAACTCATTAAAGGTTTGCAAGGAATGTAATATGAGACATCATACATTACTCTGTCAAAAGTTAACAAAAAAGTTACATGAACCATTTAAACCTGAGAAAACTAGCAACGAAATAGAAAAACCTATTTCCGGCCAGCAAACTTCTCATCACACAGCTACTACCAACATGGAAGTGCTTCTAACTACAGTCAAACTACGGGTCAAGAGCAACGATGGTACCTACAAAACTTTGCGGGGACTACTTGACCAAGGCTCACAAGTAAATCTTATAACGGAGAATGCTGCTCAGATGCTACAGCTTCCACGTCAAAAACTGAACGCCTCTGTGTCTGGAATAGGGCACGGGGCTGAAAACTGTAAAGGACGGGTGCAACTTACCTGTAAATCCATACACAGTGACTACACTTTCGTCGCTCAAGCCATGATATTGAAAAGGCTAACAAATAACTTGCCTGAATCTACTTTTGAAAAAGCTAACTGGCCACATCTACAAAACTTAAAACTCGGAGATCCAGACTACAATGTTTGCGGCTCCATCGACTTACTTTTATCAGCTGACATATATGCTGAAATTTTAATGGACGGCGTTCTGAAAGGAGATCAACATTCTCCCGTCGCCCAACAAACTCAACTAGGGTGGATACTATGTGGAAAACTAAAAACTTTTAACTGCCACGCCACCATCATCAACCTCTCTGATTTCACTAAATACTGGGAGAGTGAATCTATAAATCAAACGGAGGATATCAAGAAAGATGATCTTTGTGAAACCTACTACACAGAGACTACTAAGCGATCTACGGACGGAAAATATATTGTGAAGATGCCGATGCTGGAAAACTTCGAAACTGAACTCGGCGAATCAAGACCAGCAGCGGTTTCGCAATTTTTACAACTAGAAAAACGGCTAACAAAAAACGAAAAACTATCTACTATGTACAAAGAGTTCATAAACGAATACTCAGAACTTGGCCACATGAAAATAACTGAACGAAAATTAATTAGAAAAAGTCCGCAATGTTACCTACCTCATCACGGAATACTACGAGAAAACTCAACTACTACTAAACTACGAGTAGTATTCAACGCCTCGAACAAAACTTCAAGCGGCAAAAGCCTCAATGCCCTAATGGAAAAAGGGCCGAACTTACAAAAGGACATTCAAGCACTTCTTTTGAAATGGAAGTCCTACAAATATGCCTATACTGCCGACATAGAGAAGATGTATCGATGTATCTTGCTCTCGGAAGATCAACAAACATTGCAAAAAATCATATGGCGACCTTCACCTTCGGACATACTACGAGAATACACTCTATGTACCTTAACATATGGCACTAAATGCGCACCATGGCTAGCTATGCGAACATTAAAACAGCTGGCCCTAGATTATGGTTACAAGTACCCAGCCGCAACCAAAGCTTTACAAACTCAATTTTATCTCGACGATTTAATAAGCGGCCACAACTCACTTGAAAAGGCCAAAGAACTACAGATTTCTTTGATCGACTTACTGAAGGAAGGGGGCATGAACTTGAGAAAATGGTCGGCTAACTGTCCAGAACTACTTAAACTATTATCTGAAGATCAAATTTCAACCAAGTGCACATTTGACTTCGAAGACGAAAGCACAAAAACGCTCGGCCTTGCATGGAACCCAAAAACGGGCACTTTTATGTTTAACTGGAACTTAGAGAAAAATACTGAAACTTTGAACTGTTTGTTTACAACAGACATTGAAACAAAACAGAAGGTGACATCCCTAACCGAAATAAATATTAACGTTATTACTGAACTGTTATACAAATGCAGCTCATTAACACGTGTAAAGCGCATAGTAGCTTGGATCATGCGCTTTATAACAAAGGTACGCGGCTTCTCACGGAAATATAATACCGCTCGTAATGATAAAGCACTAACTACCTACTTAACTACAGCAGAACTATGTACATCGAACGAATTGATTGTGAAATTAATGCAAAGAAGCGACTTTGAAATGGAATATAACTTACTAACTAAAAATCAGGCGCTACCAAAAAAGAGCTCTTTATACAAATTGACCCCTTACCTTGAAGAAGGAGTCATACGACTCGGGGGTCGCCTCAACAAGTCGAACTTGCCCACAGGCATGAAAAATCCGATGATCTTACCACATAAAGCAAGATTGACTGAACTCATAATCGAAGAAGCTCACGCTGCAACTCTTCACGGTGGACCACGGCTGACGCTAGCCTATATCCGCCAACGTTATTGGATTGTAGGCGGCAACCGATCGGTAAAAACTCAATTACAAAGATGCGTGCGCTGCAACCGGTACAAGCCTACAGACAGCCACCAGATCATGGCCGATCTACCATCACAACGAACAAACCCCTCACGCCCGTTTACTCATACAGGAGTGGATTTTACTGGACATGTCGAAGTCAAACTAAACAGGGGAAGAGGGGTGAAAACCACCAAAGGGTACATCGCTATTTTTATTTGCATGGCAACAAAAGCGGTGCATATTGAGCTTGTTTCCGATCTGAGCACCGAAATGTTCATCGCTGCTTTCCAAAGAATGTGCGCCAGAAGAGGAACACCTAAACACATGTACTCGGACAACGGTACCAACTTTATCGGCGCATCAAAAGTACTCAAAAACGAGTATGAACTCTGGAAAACTGAACTTACGTCAGAATTTTTCGATGAAATCGGTAAAATGGAAGTCATCTGGCATTTCAACGCCCCTGCCTGGCCAAGTGCTGGTGGGATTTGGGAACGAGCAGTACGTTCAATGAAACATCATCTACGTCGCATACTGGGGGAACAGAAACTAACTTACGAAGAGTTTGCGACTTTACTGGCGAAAATAGAAGCATGCATGAACTCGAGGCCACTCTGTCCCCTTACAGAAGACGCAGAAGACTTCTACAACTATCTCACACCTGGGCATTTCATAACGGGAAGCCCTACTATGACGCTCCCTATATCAAGCTACGAAGATGAACGCAACGTTAATTTACGCCAGAGATGGCAACTCACAGAGCACATGATGAACAGATTCTGGAAACTATGGTCCAGTGACTATTTAACTCAATTACAAGCAAGAAGTAAATGGCAAAAACCCACTGAAAACCTCGAAAAGGGTGATATTGTTCTTGTAAAGGAAAACAACCTACCACCAGGAAAGTGGGTTATGGGCAAAATCATCGACGTACATCCCGGAGACGACGGTTACGTGAGGGTTACGACTGTAAAAACCCAAGCCGGTGTAATGAAAAGACCCATCACTAAACTTGCAAAACTACTACCTGATGAAACAAAAACTATACATTAACAACGGCCTAACTCAACAAGCACGCGCAAACAAACTTGAGACAAATGTTATGGCAACTAACTACTTCAACTCTATGTCACTTACTGCACACCTACTGCTGATAAACTTAAAAAACATCCAGGAGATGTTTCTCAACGCACTCCTAGATGTCTACAAAGGTCAGATCGATATCCACCTCTTGACTCCAGTCAATCTAATCAAACAACTTAATAATATCGCTGGAAAACTACCGAAAACTTTAACATTTCCAGTTGATAACATTGAAACACAAATAAAGGATATCTATAAACTACTATATGTAAAGGCTCGGGTTACGAGCGACTACTTCATGTTCGAGATACACATTCCATTGACAAGCGACGAAGAGTTCACGCTATATAAACCTATTCCACTGCCAATTAAAACGACCGAAAACCAATCTGCTTTCGTATCTACATCGTATGAGTACATAGCAGTCAACTTTAGAAAGAACACTTTTCTAAACATGAATATAGAGGGACTGAAAAAATGCATGCAGAAAAGAACAGATAATTTTGTGTGCATTTTAAACCTTCCAATTAAAAACTTAGAAAGCGAAAATGCACCTTGCGAAGCTAAGTTTCTAAGTCACGAAACGACTTCACTATGCGCTATGAAGAAAGGACGATGCGATAACGACTGGATCGAGTTACATTCAACAAACACATGGTTAGCGGTGTGCTGTGATGGCGCGTGCCCATTCAGAACTGTATGCGCTGGGGAAGTCACTTCTTATCAATTACAAACATCAGGACTCATCACTTTAAAACAAGGTTGCGTAATGCAAAACAAAGATCAAAGCATTTACGCACACAACCTGTACCATAGTGACTCTAAAGTCAATTTATACTTGGCGAAACCCCCACAACTGGAAAAATCCATAAATCATATCGTCCACTCTCAAGCTCCACAACTTGAACTTGCAGCGGAAGAACAAAACCAAGAGAAGCTAGAACAATGGCTAGCGATACAGAAAATGGGGGAGAAACAGCTACCTCAGACATTGTCCAACCATGACATTCACCACTATGCCATTAGCTACACTTTAGTGGCGGTAGTCGTCATGGTGGCTGTAGTATGGATTTTAAAGAAACGATGTTTGAGAAGAAACGCAAAATTTGTCCCGACTGCACTGACCCTGGTGGAACGCGCGCCCAAGGACGAGGTCCAGCCGACGCCGGCAGCACGCGAGCGGGGTCAACAGCCACAGCCAGGACAAGACGTTACATTTAGTTTTGATTAATTAAGTACTTAAGTTTATTTTGTATTACTTTTCATGTTTAATTTACTACTTTTACATTGATTTTATATACTTACTGTATACTTGCATTATTTTGAACAACTTAGGTACTCACTGTACTTTTGTATGAAACTTTTCTCATTTTTGGCTGTTCTTGTTCTTAGGGTTAGTAATATGTACGGTTATGTACATCCATATCGGTGCGAATTCCTAAGATCAGCGTTTTAATTATTACTGCAATGAGTGACGAGTAATCCGCCGCGCGACTAAGACGCTGGCGCTAAGCGTGTTTGATTAAATAAACAGTTTACGTTAATTATTACTGTTTTCTTGTGGCACTCCAGAACATTATCAACTAATACTTTATGTACGGTGCTATACTGGGATCGTACAAACACTTTTTTTAATATTTTTTTTATTAATTATACCAATTCGAATTCAATATTCATATTTAAGACAGGACAATGTCTATCGGGTCAGCTAGTTACTTAGATAAAAGTCGCCGACCCATAGAGATAATTTATCTAATGGATTAGAAACGATTATGTCGCTAAATTTGTTTAATTAATTTTCCATTCACTCTGAAAAACATAGGACCAAGTTTTGCTTACAAATATATAAATAACAAAGGTGAACGTTAATAGGTATAATTCTGCCATAATTCTTATTGCACGTCAGTCGCGTAGGGGCTATCATATTTACTCTAAGTGCAGTGCAGGTTGTCGGCGCGTTGCGGTGCGCTCTTACCGGTTCGCGAGAGGTTCGGGTGGTGTCCCGGCGGGCACAAGCGGCAGCCGGCACGCGGCGGCGGCACCACTACCGCCAGCTCCGCGCAAGCCACGCACGTCCAGCAGCACCGTAGGCGCCCGGCGCCGGCACGCGCCCACTCTCCCGCGCCGCACGCCGTGCCGCACGCTGCGCGCACGCCCACCGCCCGCCTGCGGGCATGCGCACTTCGTTACCGCCGCGCGTTCACCTGCCGACCTACTGACCCCGCATCTACGTACCGCACTGCACCCACCGCGCCGCCGACCAGCTGCAGCGCGCCGCGCCGCCACCGCCCCGCGCGCCGGTAGCGCCACGCGCCCTCGGACTCGGTGAACGACATCACGTCGTACTCGCTCAGCCTGCGGACGGGGAGAGAAGCGGTCACGCGGGTGTTACGGCCCGCAGACTGGAGGAGAAGGGGGGGGGGGGCTCACTCGGGAGGCGGATCGCCATTCTCGTCGAAAGCGACGAGTCCGCCATCGGGCGCGCGGAAACGCACGCGCTCCAGGTACCGCTGGTACAGCGACACGTTGAAGGGCAGCATGGCGGCGCACAGCCCCCCGTCCGACTGCGACCCCTTGCCGCATAGTGCCATGCGCATGTCGTGCAGCGCGTGCGCCAGCGCGTACACACCGCGCACCACCAGCGCGAGCTTCGGCTCCTGCGTGTAGTCCGCGGCGAGAGACTCCGAACCTGTCGCCGATACCGGAATTAGGATGTTGCCGTGGAAAATGGCTGTAACCTTGTACTCGTAGGCACTGCGCGCTCAACCGGATGCACTCACCCGTGCAGCGGCGCGCGACGCTGCCACCAGCGCCACCACCACCGCCAGCGCCGCCCGGCGAGAGGGAGCAATTGAACTTTTCTTCCCAAAATTCCTGGAAATAACCGAACACATACATATACCTACGAACACACTGAGAACCTTCTTCTTTTTTGATGTCTGTTGAAGTCAGTCGTGAGCATTAGTCTGGTTGACACCTATTGTGGAATATTCTGACTTCATAGATCGCAAACTTTTGGAACACAAGATGAAGTGCGCAGCGTGTGGTTCAAATTTTAACGATGGAGTGCAGTGCGGTACTTGCCGGAAACACCTCGATTTCGACTGTGCCCAAATTTCAGAAACTGGGTGGAGAAAATTGGGTACGGACAGAAGAACCGCTTGGAAATGTTCCTCGTGCAGGGGCGCGTCTCCTAAGCCAGCTGCCTCACCCGAGCCAGCTCCCTTATATGAAATACTGAAGGAAGTCCGAGACCTCAAACGTCAGCTTATAGGTCTACCCAGGGCCGGATCGTGGCCCCTAGGCAATGCAATTCTCGGGGCCCCTTTCTTTTACTCTTTTCTTACTCATTAAAATATATTTTTTCTATTAAGTTTTTTCTATTATTTTTAGCCGAATCGATCAGATCGACTCCTGCTTTTTGCTTTCATTGAAATGATCAAAATGAATAGATTATAGTTATAGATAACCATACAGAACGCATCAAATGAATCGAAGATTCCCGCCCCGCCCAACGTGAATGAAGTCAGTGACATCTAACGGAATAACTTCGAACCATTTCACCCTAATGAAATGGTTCGATACATATTGTAGGTCATAGGTCAACCGATAGAATACTTCCAAATTCAACCAAATACCGTTAGATGGCGCTTTTTACAGTAAGTAAAATATTTTTTTCTATGGCAACATTACCAGATGTAAATAATGGGGAATGTTACGAATGAAACGTTTTTTTTTCTTAGTGCATGGCCCGCATCGGCTAGGCCCCTGTGGGCCCCTAGTCGGTGCGAGGCCCCTAGGCAGTTGCCTAATCCGCCTTATGGATAATCCGGCCCTGGGTCTAGCAACGCTCTTCGAAGATGTTAAAGCCATCCAGAATGAACTGACAAAACTTAAGACGAGCTGCGACTTTATGGGGACTTGCCTGGACGATTTCTCTGCGAAGATCGCTGATGTGGAAACTAGAGTTTCCAAAATGGAAAATATGCAGACACTTATGACTTCCTAGAGAAGACAGTTGCTGAGCTGAAAATGCAGTCGTCGGCCGTTGACCAGATATCGCGTCTAAACAATTTTGAGATCAAAGGAGGCCCCGTGCGTAAAGATGAATTGATGAAGATGAACCTTTCCTCGATTATTGAAGCTATAATCAAAGAAACCAACTTCAGTTTTCCGAGGACCCAGATCAACTATGTATAGAGTCCCGGTGCACGACTCTAAGGACAAGTCAATAATTGTGAGCTTCACAAACCGGTACATCAAGGAGGAGTTCGTGGCGGTCGCGAGAGCTCGCAAGACGTTGGCAGCCCCTGACATCGGGTTCCGTGACTCCGTACGTCGTATTTTTGTCAACGACCACCTTAGCGTAGAATCCAAGATCCTACTCAACAAGACGAAGTCTTTAGAAAAGGAAGAAGGATTTTTTTTATTGTTAATAGTCAAGCGCTTGACCTCTAACTCACAGACATCTCTACCTGAGATCGAAGACGGAGTATGCTTGCCTATAATTAACCTATTCACTCTGGACTTGAAGACTCCGAGATTATACTGGCCATACAACATACGCCGGTAGTGAGTTCCACTTCTTACTTGTGCTAACAAATAAAGTTGAAGCAAATCGTTTGGTACGGCAAGGTGGTATGCCGACCAGGCATGGGTGGTACTTCTCGGTACGTCTGCTTGTCAGGTGGTAGAAGGGGGAAGGAGGGATAAGGTCATAAAGATCTTGCGCACATTCACCATAATTAATCTTGTAACTCTTGGCTACTCGGCGTCTGCGCTCAAGACTTTGTAAATTGGCTTCCACTAGAGAGTCATCACCAAATGAGTCTAGCAGCACGTCGCTCAATCGAATCAAGGGTTTCAAGCTGATACCTGGCCGAGCCATCCCAGAGATGGCGGCAGTACTCCACACATGAGTGAACTTGTGCTTTGTAGAGACTGAGCAGCTGTCCCGGTGAGAAGTACCTACCGCCGAATATTAGCTAGGATGCCCAGCTTCATACCAACAATTTTGGTCCTAGATTCGATGTGTGAGCCTCAGGTCTCAAGTACCTATATTTGGGGGAAATATAGTTAAGTTCAGATCCGCAAGAACGACACTTCTCGAGTGTTTATAATAAGTGATTTAAAATTCGATCAATTAGCCATAATAAAAACTGAACTTTGATAAAATTCACAGGGTACACCAGTAATCCCACAGTGCTGAAATTTGGTATGTGTGTAGCTTTAGTGACACAAATATATGGAAAAATCTGACATCTAGAATAACTGCAATTTCTACCCCAAAAAAGTGTATCCAAATAACATGAACTCCCATTACCTGTAATTCGAATGAAACTATTCAGGTCATGTTATTTGGTAATGTATTTCGTGGCACTGTTTTGATGATTTGAACAAAGATTACAAATAATTGATCGAGCGATGCGAGATCTCCAAATCAACTTAGGCAAATCGACGTTGTATGTATGTATGTTTGTTTGTCCAAGGATAACTTTCGAAGCGTTTATCCAATAATCGTGAAGTTTGATTTGTGATGGCACAAATTTGGTGTGACTACATGAGCTAAAAATGTGGGGGGGGGGGGGTGTTGAGATAATGTGGTTCAAGAGGGGTAAAAAAAAAAAAAACTAGGACTATCCGGTCTAGTGGCATGTCTAATGTCGGAGTCTCTTCTAGTGACGCCTGCACATAACACCGCAGCTTTTCGAGGCAGCTTTAGGTATTGCGCTACGAATTGTTGGAACAACACCCCTCCACCTCTATGTAATGTTATCACAGTTAATTTGTTTAGATTAAGACTCAAAGCTGAAATTCTCATATACCAGTGAAATGTTCTTGAGTGTGATAGTTAGTAATGATAGGTTTATTGGATTAAAATAGTAGGTATTTAATTGTGTTATGTATGTATTTAATAGGATTTGTGGTATTTAATGTGAGTAAGTATTTAATGTAAGTATTTAATAACAATAGTTGTGTTTTCTTATAAAAACTACCCTTGATCAAGATAAATAAATATTGCTGGACATTTCACACAGCGCTATCCAGCCCCAAACTAAGCAGAGCTTGTACTATGGGAACCAGATAACTGAAGAACTTTTAGGGGTTCGAGATAATCATTAATGATGATTTAACCCCTAATAAACTGATTAATCCTTTCTTCGTGAAGAGGTTGGAATGAGTAGATGCATCTTCAAATTACCAATTTATATTTCCACAAAATACATGTATTAACTGAATGAGCGGGGAGAGACGACTGGCGTGGGCACATTACAACAGCGAACATCTAAATATTTACATTAGTTACGACTTACGCGAGTCAGCTAATCTGTTTGTAGTGTGTCCCTACAAACTGAAGACTGAGAATACTTATATACTTTTTTTTTGTAAATACATACTTATAATATATAGAAAAACACCCAGACACGGAACAAATATTTGTAGATCATGCAAACATTTGTTCCGCAGTGGAAATCGAACCCGCTACCTCCTGCGTCTCAGCCGGCTATACGCCCACTGTGCCACGGAGGCAGTTAACGTAAAATGAACGTGAGGTAATCTAAACTGGACTCAGCGGAAGAGCAGCGCTGCGGCATATTAACATGCCGTAGCATCATGCTGAGCCGAGTACCAATTCATCCCCACCGAGAGCTTTTTAATTTGTTAGTTTGTTAGTTCGATTTTATTGTTGTTGTGTTTATTTTTCTTTATTCCTGTGTGGTTCTTTGAATAAAATGTTTTCTTCCTTTCTTTCTTTAATAAAAGATATTTGTGAGTGCATTTCGACCCCATTTTTATTTTTAGTTCAAACCTTTTAGGTTTTAAGTTACTATTGGTTCGCCCCGAACTGAGATCTCGCAAGTCTCACATAAAAACAAAAAAAAAGTTATTTTTGACTAACAAAATAGTGCCACGAAATTTATTAGCAACTTACTTGACCAAACAGTTTCATTCAAGCTACAGGTAACGGTAGTTTATGTTAATTGGTTATTTTTTTGAGATTTAAATTGAAATTATTCTGGATTTTAGACTTTTTCCTATATTTGTGTCACTAAAGCTAAACGCATACCAAATTTCAGCACTGTGGGGTCACTAGTGTACCCTGTGAATTTAGTCAAAGTTTTGTTTTTATTATGGCTAATAACTTAAAAACTACAAGGTTTAAGCTAAAAATTAAAACGGGGTCGAAATGTACTCATAAATACTTTTTATTAGACGAGCCTTTTGACCGGAAAGTCCCATTTTTGTTATTTTTTACCCCTCTCCAACCACAATATCTCAACAACCCTCCCACATTTTTAGTTCATTTAGTCATACCAAAATTGTGCCATCACTACCTGTACTTACCTATATACCAAATTTCACGATGATCGGATAAACGCTTCGAAAGTTGTCCACGGACAAACAAACATACATCCATACATACTTACATACATACAACGCCGATTTGCCCAAGTTGATTTCGAGATCTCGCTTCGCTCGATCAATAAAACACGTATACTCCATTTAAAAGTTTAGCGATTCCCCAGTCTATTAGTAGTTAGTATATCTATTAGTAGTTTTTGTAGTTTTTGAATAATTAGCCATAGTAAAAACCAAACTTTAACAAAATTCACAGGGTACGCCAGTGACCCCACAGTGCTGAAATTTGGCATGCGTGTAACTTTAGTGATACAAATATAGGGAAAAGTCTGAAATCTAGAATAACTGCAATTTTAACCCCAAAAATGAGTAACCAATTAACATTAACTCCCGTTACCTATAATTTGAATGAAACTGTAGGTCAAGTGTGATGGTTATTCATTTCGTGGTACTATTTTGGTGGTCAAAGATTACAAATACATAGTAATATTATTTTGTTTTATGTGGGACTCGCGGGATCTCAGTTCGGGGCGAACCACTAGTGTTATTTTCTTTTTAAGCTATGGATGTCGATGATGTACGAATTAAGGATATTTTAATCATACGTATGGTTATCTACAGATTCGCGAAATTAAACAGACTTTATAAACTAGTGGTTCGCCTTGAACTGAGATCTCGAAGCGTTGATCCGATCATCGTGAAATTTAGTATATAGGTTGGTAGTGATGGCACAATTCTGGTGTGACTAAATGACCTAAAAATGTGGAGGGGGGTTGTTGAGATATTAGGATTCAAGAGGGGTATAAAAATAAGAACCATTGCCGATGAATCACAACCCTTTTACGGAAAACCTTATCTAAATCGGTCAAACCATTTTGGAGATAAGTACTCGCAAATGGGAACTTTCGTTTTGTGCACACACACAACCTCTCACCCTAAACGCATACACCTCTGTTCCGACGTGGCCGCGTGGGTAGAAATGTAAATAAAACAATACGAAATCTTACCCTAATTGTATTCGAGTTGGTCTTGCCCCCAAGGCGCGCGCATGCTAAGCCGTATCGAGCAGTGGGTACCTCGAACCACGGGTTCCTGGTGTTGGTGGCGGGCGCAAGCGCGTGGTAGCGCTCGTCGAAGCGGCGTAGGTACGGCGAGCGGATGCGCAGCGTGAGTGCTCCTCGTGCCGCACGTTCCACGCCCGCCACCACGTCGCGCCGATCCGCCCAGCCGTCACTCGCCACCAGCCGCAGCGGCGCCGCGCCCGGCGGCCGGCGAGCCAGCCCCGCCAGCAGCGCGCGCGCCGTGCGCCCCTCGCACCAGCACACGCACACCTGCGGCCCGCCCGGCGCCGTCAGACGAGCCAGCGCTGCGTCCACCTCGCGCGGCGTGGGCGCAGCGCGCAAAGGCTCCTCGCGTGCCACGCACACGCCGCGCCGTGCCGCCTCCGCGAGGAAGGCGCGCATGCCACCCTGCCCGTAGCTCTCGTCGGTGTACGCCGCGTGCACGTACGTCCAGTTGTGCGTGCGCAGCAGCGCCACCAGCGCGCGCGCTTGGTGCCGGTCCGACGGCACCACGCGGAAGAACGTAGCGAAGCGGCCGCGTTCCGACAGCTCGCGCGACGTCGCCGAGTACGACACCTGCGACCGGTGATGCGGAGCGGTGAGGGCGCGACTCGCTCGCTCGTGGGCGGGAGAGGGACGCGGCACTACGGTACCTGCGGTATGGAGAACAGCTGCAAGAGGTTCTGCACCTGCGCGGCCGCGGAGCTGGCACCGGGGCCCAGCACGCCGAGCAGCGGACCGCGCCCCTCGGCTTGTGCGCCGCCCTCCTGCGACACCGCGGTGGATAATCATTCGTTTGCCGCGCTCTCTTCCCTCGGAGTCAGTGACGCGACGTCAAGTGACAGAACGTGTCGAGTGAGTGCGCGGCGCGTGATGGAGAGCCCTCGACACTCGACACTAGAGCCTACTAACAAACATCGCCTTAACTCTGATCATTACATTACATACACACTAACTAAATTAAATATATTTGTCTGAAAACATCTAGTTTTAGGCAGAAAACTGGTTGTCTGGTGCGAACATCCCCTTTACGTGCTAGTTTTAGGGTATATTTCTGTATTATTATTATTATTCTAATTCAGTGTATCGTAGATCACGCTGTAAGGTGCGTGACCTATGAGTAGGGTTGCCATACGTCCGGAATTTAAAAAACCAAATATTTTTAATACAAATAAAATAACAATCAACACCACTTATGTTATTTGTCATTTTGATCTTACTGATATTTATTGCTCCAAAAAATATTCTGCAACACTTCGAATCTTTAATTATAGGTTTGTAGAACATTTCGCAACATACTTTTTATATTAAGGGTCCGCGCGCGTGCGAAAATTCGGGAATTTGCTTCGTTCATTCACAGCATCGTGCATGCTAACGAAATGAATGTTATATTTACAAGAAAGTCAGAAATGTACTCCGGAATTTCGATTTTTTAATCTCGGAACCCTACCTACGAGGCAATACTTTGTTATAGACGATGAATAACACTTAACATCAGGCGGGCCATATGCTTGTTCCATCTAAAAGTCGTATAAAAAAAATCTCATTCTTATGTAATTTATTTTTTTATTTTGAATTCAATTGCTCTGATATAATTATTTTGTATTTAATTAGAACATTTGCATGCCCTATTAGGGTAGAACATAAATGTGCTTTACTTATAGACCTATTGATGTATTTATTTACTATGTTCTCGCAAATAAACATTATCTTATCTTATCTTAACTATTTAAGTATATTATTATAAGCCTGTTGTGTCCCACTGCAGGGCAAAGGCCTCCTTTCCCTCTATTCACTCGTCTCTGTTGTTCGTAAGTACGGGCCAATCCTTGAGGTAGGAGTTTAGTTCATCCCGCCACCTTCGCCTGGGCCTTCCACGCGGGCGTCGTCCGTTGTTTGGGACCCATTATGTGGTGGTCTTCGCCCACGTTATGTCTGAGATACGGCACACCTTTCCGGCCCAGTCCCACTGGAGTCTTCCAGCTTTTTGAGCGGCGTCGGCTACCATTTAAGTATCATACATATAACTAGTGGTTCTCCCCGAACTGAGATCTCGCGAGTCTCCGATTAAAACAAAAAATGCGTAACCAAATTACTTGACCTACAGTTTCATTCAAATTACAGATAATGGGAGTTCATGTAACGTAAAATACAACGTTCTTTGTGATGAACAAGTTGGATTTCGGAAAAACAAATCAATAAATATGGCAATCTACAATTTACTTAAAATCATCATCACCAATCGTGATAAGAAAACTCCTGTGTGTGCTATGTTTATGGACTTAACGAAAGCATTTGATTGTGTTGACCATAGTATTTTGATAAATAAGTTAAGTAAATATGGAGTCAGAGGAAACGCTCTCAGTCTAATCTCATCATACTTAGAAGATAGAGCGCAAATCACACAAATAAATAAAATTTGTCCAAAATCTAGAACCGAAGAAACATACGCATCGGATATTGCTCCAGTTAAGTGCGGAGTTCCACAGGGAAGCATACTAGGGCCACTTTTGTTTATAACATACATAAATGACCTTCCCCAATCAGTGAATCATCCTATGGTCCTATTTGCTGATGACAGCACGGTAATATTTTCCTCAAATAATTTAGAATGTGACATTAATAAAACTCTAGAGGACATTGTAATCTGGCTAAAATCTAATAAGCTATCAATAAATCTTAGTAAAACTAAAATAATGACATTTAATAATAAATCTTTGACATTAAATATAAATTACTTATGTAAGAAAATCGACGAAATCTCAACTACGAGATTTCTAGGACTCCATATTGACTGTAATTTGACGTGGTCAGATCAGGTTGAAGACGTATGTGTGAAATTGAATCGGTTCTCGTACGCTCTTTACATGCTTGCCAAAATAGTAAACCAGAAAACAGTCCTAACAGCTTACAATGCTTATGTCACATCCACCCTCCGATACGGAGTAATCTTTTGGGGTAACGCTACAGAGAGAGAACGAATTTTCAAAGCACAGAAGAAATGCTTACGAGCCGTCTGTAAATTACGACAAATTGATACATGTAAGCCTCATTTCCAGCAACTCAACATATTAACTTTTCCCTGTTTATACATATTTGAAACAATTGTATTTGTCAGACAAAACAAGAGTCAATTCGTAACATTGGGCAACAGACGTCAAATTAATAAAGTACAAATGCCTCCGCATAAAACCGCTCTTTTTGACAAAAGCGTAATGGGTATGGCACCTAGGTTATTTAATAAGTTACCAAAATCAATTTTAGAAACGGATAATGTACATATGTTTAAAAATAAATTAAATAAATTTTTAATTGAGAAAGCCTACTACAGCATTCAGGAGTATTTACTAGATAAATGAATATTAATATTAACGTAATGTATAATTAATATTGCCTGACATCTGAATTTGATCAATTGATTTTGTTTGACATTTATTCTACTTTGGTTGTTTGTGTTAGTTTTATTAGTTCTTATTTTGTGATTTGTAATAATTTTATTTATGTTTTAATAATTTGCATGCCTCTGTGGTAGAAATAAGTTGGATCTATAATAATTTTAAGAACTTTGTTTAAACCCTTATTTGATGCAAATAAATGATTTGATTTGATTTGATTTGATTTGATGTAAATTGGTTATTTTATGTGTGGTAAAAATTGCAGTTATTCTGGATTTCAGACTTTTGCCTATATTTGTGACACTAAAGCTATACGCATACCAAATTTCAGCACTGTGGAGTGACTGGTGTACCCTGTGAATTTTGTCAAAGTTTTGTTTTTATGAAGGCTAATAACTCAAAAACTACAAAAACTAAAAATAAAAACGGGGTCGAAATGTGTTCACAGATAACTTTTATTAAACGTGCCACTTGACCAGGTAGCCCCATTTTGTTTTTTTTACCCCTCTTGAACCCCAATATCTCAACAACCCCCCAACATTTTTAGCTCATTTAGTCACACCAAAATTGTGCCATAACAACCTACCTATGTATCAAATTTCACGATGATCGGATCAGCGCTCCGAAAGTTATCCTCGGACAAACAAACATACATACATACATACATGCCGATTTGCCCAAGTTGATTTGGAGATCTCGCTTCGCTCGAACAATTAAAAAAAAACAGAGATGGACGTCGATCGACTGCACAGCACAGGGCAGACCACCGCACCGGCACCGGCGCGACGGACTGACGATCTCGGAACAGCAGTTGGACAGCACTGGAGCAGACTTACTCAAGACCTCTAACATTGACGTAATAGAAAGGCCTGTTAAACTATAACATGGCCCTGGACAAACACATCCTTAGCCCAAAGGAGCTAAAATATATATCCCCTTAGAAAATCCTTCAGTTTGTAACAGCCGCAGGGATTGGCGGTGAACTTTGCGGTGGCGCATGGTGGTGCACGGTGGTCAGTACCTCGGTGCAGGAGGCGTGCGGGGGACGCGCAGGCTCGGCGCGTATGGCGTCACGCACCAGCTCGATGGTCTGGCGCAGGGCCGTGGGCGGTGCCCAGCACGAGTCGCGCAGCTCCGCGCCCAGCGACAGGCCCGGCAGCAGCGCCGGATCGAGAGCGATGTCGTCGAGCGCCTGCAGCGTCGCCTCCACGCGCTGGATGCCGTAATGCTCGCGCACGTGGCCGCAGCGCGCACCCGCTTCCGCCGGCGCGCCGTGCACCGCGAACAGTGCGCCGAACCGCACCGCGCCGCGAACCACCGCGCGCTTCTCCCCATCATCCGCGCCCGCGCCCGTCCACAGGGCGCACAGCGCGCCCGCCAGCGCCACCAGTCGAGACATCACTGCTGCCACCGCCGCCGCCGACGCCGCCGCCGACGCCGCCGCCACTCGCCCTGTCTGCGCCGCGCACATTGCCCACATTATCGGACTATGTACGACGAATTTTGTGTGACTGATGATATCTCAAAGCAAGTAGTGTAGCCCGGCTTGTACAACGATCCCTAAACGTATTTAGCAACTATACATATATAAATTTGACGTATTTGTATGATTTGACAATTCCAAATCAATAACTGCGACACAGTATTTTACTAATGCACTTTCGAGTGTTCATACTGTTTTATATTATTATATTTTTTATATATTTTTTTTTATAAAAACAGCGCTATCTAGCCTCAAACTAAGCAGAGCTTGTACTATGGGAACTAGATAACTGATAGAATACTTAAATACTTTTTTTTTTGTAAATACATACTTATAATATAGAAAAACACCCAGACCCGGAACAAATATCTGTAGATCATGCAAACATTTGTTCCGCTGCGGGAATCGAACCCGCTCCCTCCTGCATCTCAGCCGGCTATACGCCCACTGCGCCAGGGAGGCAGTCCAGATTTAGTTACAAAGTTATGTAAAAAGTTCACTGAAATAAACAAATTACAATTTCTGTAGCCGCTAAATACGTTTAGGCAGCGTTGCGCAAGTTGCCCTTAGTATTAGTTGCTCTGAAGATGATAGACGTAGACCAAATCTGTATCTGTCCGTATCATTCTGATAGATTGAAACGCAGCAGGAACAAGTAGGACAATGTAGGTAGGTAAATAATTTTTTTTAATTGGTTTATTGAATTCTAGGAGAAATAACTATGTAAGTATGTTACTAATGGACTGTACGGTGAAATAGCTTTATTGAATCAATTAGGGGTTCTCAGTGAAGGGTTATGTAGTTAGTACTTACATCTGGATCTTAGTCATTTTAAACGAGACCGGTCAAGTGCGCGTCTCTCGCAGCCAATTGATTTAGCATTGATATCGTATGCGGTGGTGACACACGGACAGACTGACAAGAAAGTGATCTTATAAGGGTTCCTTTTTTACCTGTTGAAGTACGGAACCCTAAAAACAATAGAATGAGATCAGAGCGTACCTCATGCGGTAGTGGCAGTGTCACGGAATACCACCAGCTGTACCTACTACACCGATGATGAATACGGTATTTCATCAAAGAGCAATGGCACGAGATGTGACGGATGGATGAACAGAGATAATGTAATAACAATGTAACTAGCAATTTAAGAATGTAATAAAAATAGTAATTTTAAAACGTAATATGTAACACTATAACACAGGTAAAGGAACTAAAAAAACTAAAAAAAAAATAATCAAACCTAACCTAATCTTAACACTCACTTAGCACTCTTTTAAGCTGAGATTAAAGCAGCATTACCTTAATGCCTAGCTTTCTTGTCATTTGAGTTACCTATTTATTTATTATTTTATTTTATTGTCCTCATTTTAGAATATCTGTAAGGTTATTATTTGGGTATATATTAGTCTATCTTTAGGTATTTATTTATGTATTAGGATTATAAGTAGGTACCTACAGTTTTTATTTTATATAATTTTATATAGATTATTTCATTCATTTGTAAATATACTCTGTGCACCGCTGCCCATTACTGCTCCGTTATTTACTTTCCATCCAAAGGTTGCCTGGAAGAAATCGCTTTCAGCGATAAGGCCGCCCATTGTACTTTATTTAAGTAGCTTAAATTTGTTTTTTTAAGTATTCCTGGTGTACAATAAAGAATTATTCTATTCTATTCTATTCTATTCTAATCCTAATCATGTAATATAACTCCAATAACAGTAGTGGTAATATATATTTTAAGCGATTTTCCCTCATTTGACTAAAAAAAAAAAATCTCGATCAAATAATTTAACCCAAAAATAGAAAAATAAATCAAACGAACAACTAAAATAACAATTACTCATCAAAATCAAAATACTCAAGTTGGCCAACATCAATAAGCAAAGTGACGAGTTGTTACCTCTACGAATTCTCGATAAAAAGTGAGACTGGCTTTTTTATTTTTTTTTGTTCGAATGGACTAAACTGGCTGTTGGCCTCTGAGGCTGTTACAGCTTAACCGAACGTTTGGCGAGCGCAGATGGCGCTCAGCCCAGTAAGTAGTTTGAAGGGGCAACTAGCGCAAGGGCACCACTTAGGTACGAGCCTCGGCTTGGGCAGTTGCCAGGGTGGGGATAGGAGAGAAACGCCCGGGTACATGTCTGTACCTCGTATAGGCGGCGACTGTAGGGACTCGTCGACCTCGCCGGCGAGGTCGGTGTATCTGTGAAGTGTTTGCTCTGTCTGATGTAGATGACTCAGAGATCGCTTCTGCGTTAGCGGAGGTGATTTCGTCATTCGGGTCTCCGAGAACGTGTCTCGGACGACGGAGGATTTTGTGAGCCTGTGGCTTTTTTTTTTTTTTCGAATGGACTAATCTCGCTGTTGCCCTCTGAGGCCGTGACAGCTTAACCGAACTTTTGGCGAGCGCAGATGGCGCTCAGCCCAGTAAGTTTTTTAGGCAACTAGCGCAAGGGCACCACTAAGGTACGAGCCTCGGCTTGGGCTGTTGCCGGGGTGGGGATAGGAGAGAAACGCCCGGGTACGTGTCTGTACCTCGTATAGGCGGCGACTGAAGGGACTCGTCGACCTCGCCGGCGAGGTCGGTGTTTCTGTGAAGTGTTTGCTCTGTCTGATATAGATGACTCACCTTCCGCATTAGCAGAGGTGATTTCGTCATCCGGGTCTCCGAGAACGTATCTCGGACGACGGAGGATTTTGTTGGCGGGCGGATCCAACGGATCTGTGAGCCTGTGGCGAGCGAGGGCTGCCTTTTTATAGTTGACCGCTGTGCAGCTGGTATTTACAGTCGGGCGTTTTGCAGGTGTCATGTGTTCTTTATAGTCGAGCGCTGTACAGGTGTCAGGTGTTGTTTATTAGCGATTTCTTGTTAATAATATATAATAAGAATATGATGTATCAAGTAGTATTAAGTTAAATAGAAACAATAGTATATACAGTTTTCTTACTGAGTAAGTCTTAGAAATATAAGATTGTAATAATCAAAATAAAAAAATTAATAAATAACGAATGAAATAAAAAAGAGCACAGACTATAAAGTCTGTGGAGAACAGCAGAATAAAAAAAAAGCTAACTTAACCTAGCCAAGTTTTTTGTAATTATACTAGTTTACCCGTGTTAAACCCCTGTTTTAATTTTATTGTATGTATTGTATTATTTTCAAATTATTTATAGAAAGTATGTATTAGGAAGGGAGGCCTTTGCCTTGCAGTGGGACAGTACAGGCTTCAAATAATAATAATAATGTATTAGTGTAGTTTTGTTAGTGTTAGGTTTTTACTCAAACAAAAAATAACGGTGTCGTTTAATATTAAATCAGGGTATTTATTTTGGGGTAGGCAATATTTTACAAATATAGTATAATAAGACTAGCTGGTACCCGCGACTTCGTCTGCGCAGGATTAGTAAGTACTTCGAGTAGCTTATTATCTTCTGAATATCTATCTTTATACCAAAATTGGTTCTGCGGATTACTTGTGAAGGCGTAACAGACAGACAGAATTACTTTGAGACCCTTGTTCTATATAGAGTAATGTATGTACGTACATTGAAACTTATACGTATTTTCGATAATGATCTCATGATCTCATCGCAGAACGGACACGACCGTCAATGACGTCTGCCCTCACGCGTCTACCCGCGTTCGGGTCCCGCACTCAACCATGAGCGACTTCTTCCACTTCCCCCACCTCACCCGCTGCCATAGTAACGCGCACTCGAGTAATAAAATCGTCGTAACTATTAAAATATTAATTATCGTCTAAATGATGTAGTGTAAAACACGAAATTTAATAAAAGTATTTATTTTGATATAAAAATCAATTTGTTACTACCAAATGTGCATTAGATTAGATATAAATGATCAATTTTTATTGTATTTATGGTTCACTGTTTTCGCGATAATGGCTTACTCATAAAAGATAGATAGGTATATGCTGTCGCGGACTTTTTTGTAGGACTAATTAAGATAATCATTTCACTTATACTTTATATAGTGTAAGCTCTACAATTTTCGCAGCGTACGCCAGAATAGCTCGCAGATGGCAGATTTTTTTCCGACTTACTTGACAGTTATCGTTATATTTTGGACAATTCACACACTATCCATACAAAAACGATACAAATACGATACAAATACGATGCAAATACGATACAAATACGATACAAATACACTACAAATACGATACAAATACGATACAAATACGATACAAATACGATACAAATACGATGCAAATACGATACAAATACGATGCAAATACGATACAAATACGATACAAATACGATACAAATACGATACAAATACGATACAAATACGATACAAATACGAAACAAATACGATACAAATACAATACAAATACGATACAAATACAATACAAATACAATACAAATACGATACAAATACGATACAAATACGATACAAATACGCTACAAATACGATACAAATACGATACAAATACGATACAAATACGATGCAAATACGATACAAATACGATGCAAATACGATACAAATACGATACAAATACGATACAAATACGATACAAATACGATACAAATACGATACAAATACGATGCAAATACGATGCAAATACGATACAAATACGATACAAATACGATACAAATACGATACAAATACGATACAAATACGATGCAAATACGATGCAAATACGATACAAATACGATACAAATACGATACAAATACGATACAAATACGATGCAAATACGATACAAATACGATGCAAATACGATACAAATACGATACAAATACGATACAAATACGATACAAATACGATACAAATACGATGCAAATACAATGCAAATACGATGCAAATACGATACACATACGATGCAAATACGATACAAATACGATGCAAATACGATACAAATACGCTACAAATACGATACAAATACGATACAAATACGATGCAAATACGATACAAATACGATACAAATACGCTACAAATACGATACAAATACGATACAAATACGCTACAAATACGATACAAATACGATGCAAATACGATACAAATACGATACAAATACGATGCAAATACGATACAAATACGATGCAAATACGATACAAATACGATACAAATACGATACAAATACGCTACAAATACGATACAAATACGATACAAATACGATACAAATACGATACAAATACGATACAAATACGATACAAATACGCTACAAATACAATACAAATACGATACAAATACGCTACAAATACGATACAAATACGATACAAATACGATACAAATACGATACAAATACGATACAAAAACGATACAAATACGCTACAAATACGATACATATACGATACAAATACGATACAAATACGATACAAATACGATGCAAATACGATACAAATACGATGCAAATACGATACAAATACGATACAAATACGATACAAATACGATGCTAATACGATACAAATACGATACAAATACGATGCAAATACGATACAAATACGATACAAATACGATGCAAATACGATACAAATACGATACAAATACGATGCAAATACGATACAAATACGATGCAAATACGATACAAATACGATACAAATACGATACAAATACGAAACAAATACGATACAAATACAATACAAATACGATACAAATACAATACAAATACAATACAAATACGATACAAATACGATACAAATACGATACAAATACGCTACAAATACGATACAAATACGATGCAAATACGATACAAATACGATGCAAATACGATACAAATACGATACAAATACGATACAAATACGATACAAATACGATACAAATACGATACAAATACGATGCAAATACGATACAAATACGATGCAAATACGATACAAATACGATACAAATACGATACAAATACGATACAAATACGATGCAAATACGATGCAAATACGATACAAATACGATACAAATACGATACAAATACGATACAAATACGATACAAATACGATGCAAATACGATACAAATACGATGCAAATACGATACAAATACGATACAAATACGATACAAATACGATACAAATACGATACAAATACGATGCAAATACGATGCAAATACGATGCAAATACGATACACATACGATGCAAATACGATACAAATACGATACAAATACGATACAAATACGCTACAAATACGATACAAATACGATACAAATACGATGCAAATACGATACAAATACGATACAAATACGCTACAAATACGATACAAATACGATACAAATACGATACAAATACGCTACAAATACGATAAAATACGATACAAATACGATACAAATACGCTACAAATACGATACAAATACGATACAAATACGATACAAATACGCTACAAATACGATATAAATACGATACAAATACGCTACAAATACGATACAAATACGATACAAATACGATACAAATACGCTACAAATACGATACAAATACGATACAAATACGATACAAATACGATACAAATACGCTACAAATACGATACAAATACGATACAAATACGATGCAAATACGATGCAAATACGATGCAAGTACGATGCAAATACGATACAAATACGATACAAATACGATACAAATACGATGCAAATACGATACAAATACGATGCAAATACGATACAAATACGATACAAATACGATACAAATACGATACAAATACGATGCAATTACGATGCAAATACGATGCAAATACGATACAAATACGATGCAAATACGATACAAATACGATACAAATACGATACGAATACGATACAAATACGATACAAATACGATACAAATACGATACAAATACGCTACAAATACGATACAAATACGATACAAATACGATACAAATACGATACAAATACGATGCAAATACGATACAAATACGATGCAAATACGATACAAATACGATACAAATACGCTACAAATACGATACAAATACGATACAAATACGATACAAATACGATACAAATACGATACAAATACAATACAAATACAATACAAATACGATACAAATACGATACAAATACGATACAAATACGATGCAAATACGATACAAATACGATACAAATACGATGCAAATACGATGCAAATACGATGCAAGTACGATGCAAATACGATACAAATACGATACAAATACGATACAAATACGATACAAACACGATGCAAATACGCTACAAATACGATGCAAATACGATGCAAATACGATACAAATACGATACAAATACGATACAAATACGAAACAAATACGATACAAATACAATACAAATACGATACAAATACAATACAAATACGATACAAATACGATACAAATACGCTACAAATACGATACAAATACGATACAAATACGATACAAATACGCTACAAATACGATACAAATACGATACAAATACGATACAAATACGATACAAATACGCTACAAATACGATACAAATACGATACAAATACGATGCATTACAATAACAATACATAGTTAAAGGAATATATATGTAGATACAGATATGTAGATAATTATTATAATTTTAATGAACGGGTGAGTCTGTTTGTATGTGTGGGTGAGTGAGTTAGAAAGAAAGAAAGAAAGAAAGATCTCCCTCACTGTCTTCCAGGACTTTCGCTCGCGTGCCAAACCCCACCAATCTGTCTCGAAGGCATCGAGATCGTCACGTCAGCGTCTACTAGGCCTTCCTCGGTGCCGTCGCTCGTCTTCAGGCACCCACTGTGTGACGATCGTTGCCCATCTGTCTCATGGCCTCGGCTTAAAATAAATGTATTCGTTTATTTTTTCGTTTAATTCTTTGATCCGGCCCTGACCCGTCGTTCTAATAAAGAGCTTCTTCGGAATTCGGTGCACTGCAAAATAAACAAGAGACAACTTCGATAAGTCTTCTCAATAAGCTTTGAAAGTAAAGCTTGCTGAAAACTTGATACTTCATTATCCTGTAAATACCATCTAAAGAAGCTTGGACTTTACTAGCTGAAAGTGCGTAATTGTTAAGGAGAGGTTTTTTATAAAGGGCATTATTTAGTATTCTTATAGGCGACGGGATTAATGAAAAGAATGCTAATTATTAGGTATGAAGCCGGCATGTATCAAAAGTAATAATTGAACTTGCTTATGGAATGTCTAAGAGATCTGAAGATCAATTAAATTATTTGATTAAATAATTTTATTTGGTAAAAATATATTGGATTAAAACATGGCTTTTTAATGGTTATTGGTCCTCAATAGAGCCAGCTGGGTTTACAGGGTTAAATCTAGACAAATCAAAGGGCTGATCTTCTAGATATCAAATTAATTTGACGTAAAAAAGGTCGCCTTTTAGTAGCTGCGACTGAAAGTTTAATTAAGACTTTTTTTTATTTAGGACCACCTCCGTGGCGCAGTGGGCGTATAGCCGGCTGAGACGCAGGAGTAGCGGGTTCGATTCCCGCAACGGAACAAATATTTGCATGATCTACAGATATTTGTTCCGTGTCTGGGTGTTTTTTATATATTATAAGTATGTATTTACAAAAAAAGTATATACATAAGTATTCTATCAGTTATCTAGTTCCCATAGTACAAGTTCGGCTTAGTTTGGGGCTAGATAGTGCTGTGTGAAATGTCCAGCAGTATTTATTTATTTATTCACCCAGGAAATTGAATAACTATGACAAAGCATTGACTCGTAGGTCACACACCTTAGAAACGTGCCCTACGATGCACGAGATGTATGAGACTCGGAGTGGTTCTCTCCGAAGATCCCGCGATCTCAGTTCGGGGCGAACTACTAGTTATCAAGATTAGATTAGAAAATTCTTTTTTGCACTAAAAAAATAATAGAAAGGCAAACTTAATACTAATTAGCGTTTTCTTCTAGCTAACCCTTGTGTAGTGCAGATTAAGTGGCATTGCTTCCCAGAAAAAAGATTCACAAAAAAGTTTAATTTAGAACATAGGTACCTACTATAAAAAAATTTAATAACAATAATACACATACATAAATACACACGAACCGCTCAATTTTGTTGGCAACTTTGTTGGCAATTTTGTTGGCAATTTTGCTGGCAATTTTGTTGGCAACTTTGCTGGCAATTTTGTTGGCAATTTTGCTGGCAATTTTGCTGGCAATTTTGCTGGCAATTTTGCTGGCAATTTTGTTGGCAACTTTGTTGGCAATTTTGCTGGCAATTTTGCTGGCAATTTTGCTGGCAATTTTGCTGGCAATTTTGCTGGCAATTTTGCTGGCAATTTTGTTGGCAACTTTTTGGGCAATTTTGTTGGCAATTTTGCGGGCAATTTTGCTGGCAATTTTGCTGGCAATTTTGAATATGCCGATCACGATAATAACGAAGACGATTACATTATTTACGATAATCTACACTGCACTAAGGTTAGCTGAAATAAAATGCTAATTAGCGTTAAGTTTGCCTATGTATTGTGTGTGTGTGGAATTTCTCTGATTTAAGTATTTACGCGATGGGTTTTCGGTAATTGTCAAGTTCTTTCTTTAATTACTACTTTTTAATTCAGTGCATAAAGCTGACAGTTCCCGAGAACCCTATCTGTGGAGCGGCAGCAGCAGATGTTTCTGCCAAGGCGAGGCTGCAAACCAGCGTAGCTGAGCCCTCGACCCATTTACCACCACCCTCTACCTTAGTGCTACCTACGATAATGTACTAAAGTTACTTAGAATTAGGCCTACTATTTAACTTACCTAGCTTTATTTAGTACTTATTGTACCTACCAACTTCTGTTAGCATAAGAGGTGTGTGTGTGTAAATAAATGCCCTATTATTTTATTTTTATAATTTGTCAAATCACGACTCAAGTAAGTAATTTTACTACTCGTAGGATCCCTTTCGTAAAACAAAAGCTTATACGTTATAAAGACCTTAATTATTGGATTACGCTAATATTTGCGTTTATTTAATTACGGGTTAATTCGAAGAAAACCTTCGTAGAATATTATTAGAATAAGACTTTGTAAAAATAAGGCTTTCGTTAAATATGTAGATATACATTTAAAATGGCGATCAACCTTGTTACCATTCAACCTAAAACAATTGACACGTACATGATTATATTAACAGATTTTTGCAATATTGTTTTCCAATCTTGTTCAGTAAAATAATTTGTACACCAAAGTGAACATCAAAATTTGTAATTCATTAAACGGAATTTGATTTGATTTGAAAAATCGAAGACATATAGTGCAGTGTAGATTATCGTAAATAATGTAATCGTCTTCGTTATTATCGTGATCGGCATATTCAAAATTGCCAGCAAAGTTGCCAACAAACTTGCCAACAAAGTTGCCAACAAAGTTGCCAACAAAATTGCCAGCAAAATTGCCAACAAAATTGCCAACAAAGTTGCCAACAAAATTCAGCAAAATTGCCACCAAAATTGCTATCAAAATTGCCATCAAAATTGCCAGCAAAATTGCCAGCAAAATTGCCAGCAAAATTGCCAACAAAGTTGCCAACAAAATTGCCAGCAAAATTGCCAACAAAATTGCCAACAAAGTTGCCAACAAAATTGCCAACAAAATTGCCAACAAAATTGCCAACAAAATTGCCAACAAAATTGCCAGCAAAATTGCCAGCAAAATTGCCAACAAAATTGCCATCAAAATTGCCAACAAACTTGCCAACAAAGTTGCCAACAAAGTTGCCAACAAAGTTGCCAACAAAAATGCCAACAAAGTTGCCAACAAAGTTGCCAACAAAATTGCCAGCAAAATTGCCAACAAAATTGCCAACAAAGTTGCCAACAAAATTCAGCAAAATTGCCAGCAAAATTGCTATCAAAATTGCCATCAAAATTGCCAGCAAAATTGCCAGCAAAATTGCCAACAAAGTTGCCAACAAAATTGCCAACAAAATTGCCAACAAAGTTGCCAACAAAATGCCAACAAAATTGCCAACAAAGTTGCCAACAAAATTGCCAACAAAGTTGCCAACAAATTTGCCAACAAAGTTGCCAACAAACTTGCCAACAGAGTTGCCAACAAAGTTGCCATCAAAATTGCCAGCAAAATTGCCAACAAAATTGCCAACAAAGTTGCCAACAAAATTCAGCAAAATTGCCAGCAAAATTGCTATCAAAATTGCCATCAAAATTGCCCGCAAAGTAAAGTTGCCAACAAAATTGCCAACAAAGTTGCCAACAAAATTCAGCAAAATTGCCAGCAAAATTGCTATCAAAATTGCCATCAAAATTGCCAGCAAAGTAAAGTTGCCAACAAAGTTGCCAACAAAGTTGCCAACAAAATTCAGCAAAATTGCCAGCAAAATTGCTATCAAAATTGCCATCAAAATTGCCAGCAAAATTGCCAGCAAAATTGCCAGCAAAATTGCCAACAAAATTGCCAACAAAGTTGCCAACAAAATTGCCAACAAAATTGCCAACAAAGTTGCCAACAAAATTGCCAACAAAGTTGCCAACAAAATTGCCAACAAAATTGCCAACAAAATTGCCAACAAAGTTGCCAACAAAATTGCCAACAAAATTGCCAGCAAAATTGCCAGCAAAATTGCCAACAAAATTGCCAACAAAGTTGCCAACAAAATTGCCAGCAAAATTGCCAACAAAATTGCCAACAAAGTTGCCAACAAAATTGCCAACAAAATTGCCAGAAAAATTGCCAGCAAAATTGCCAACAAAATTGCCAGCAAAATTGCCAACAAAATTGCCAACAAAGTTGCCAACAAAATTCAGCAAAATTGCCAGCAAAATTGCTATCAAAATTGCCATCAAAATTGCCAGCAAAGTAAAGTTGCCAACAAAATTGCCAACAAAGTTGCCAACAAAATTCAGCAAAATTGCCAGCAAAATTGCTATCAAAATTGCCATCAAAATTGCCAGCAAAATTGCCAGCAAAATTGCCAGCAAAATTGCCAGCAAAATTGCCAACAAAATTGCCAACAAAATTGCCATCAAAATTGCCAACAAAATTGCCAACAAAGTTGCCAACAAAATTGCCAACAAAGTTGCCAACAAACTTGCCAACAGAGTTGCCAACAAAGTTGCCAACAAAATTGCCAGCAAAATTGCCAACAAAATTGCCAACAAAGTTGCCAACAAAATTCAGCAAAATTGCCAGCAAAATTGCTATCAAAATTGCCATCAAAATTGCCAGCAAAGTAAAGTTGCCAACAAATTTGCCAACAAAGTTGCCAAACAAATTTGCCAACAAAGTTGCCAACAAAATTGCCAGCAAAATTGCCATCGCTTAAATACTTAAATCAGAGAAATTCCACACACACACAATACATAGGAAAACTTAACGCTAATTAGCATTTTATTTCAGCTAACCTTAGTGCAGTGTAGATTATCGTAAATAATGTAATCGTCTTCGTTATTATCGTGATCGGCATATTCAAAATTGCCAGCAAAATTGCCAACAAAATTGCCAACAAAGTTGCCAACAAAATTGCCAGCAAAATTGCCAGCAAAATTGCCAACAAAATTGCCAGCAAAATTGCCAACTTAGCTGAAATAAAATGCTAATTAGCGTTAAGTTTGCCTATGTATTGTGTGTTTGTGGAATTTCTCTGATTTAAGTATTTACGCGATGGGTTTTCGGTAATTGTCAAGTTCTTTCTTTAATTACTACTTTTTAATTCAGTGCATAAAGCTGACAGTTCCCGAGAACCCTATCTGTGGAGCGGCAGCAGCAGATGTTTCTGCCAAGGCGAGGCTGAAAACCAGCGTAGCTGAGCCCTCGACCTATTTACCACCACCCTCTACCTTAGTGCTACCTACGATAATGTACTAAAGTTACTTAGAATTAGGCCTACTATTAAACTTACCTAGCTTTATTTAGTACTTATTGTACCTACCAACTTCTGTTAGCATAAGAGGTGTGTGTGTAAATAAATGCCCTATTATTTTATTATTGTCAGTTTTGTAAGCTGTTTATGTCTGTAATCAATTTGTATGCAATAAAGAGTAAAGACTTATTAAACTACTATTATATATTTCTAAAAACCATTATATGTGATCGAACGAAGCGAGATCTCTAAAGCAACTTAGGTAAATCGGCGTTTTTGTATGTATGTATGTATTTTGGTTTGTCCGAGAATAACTTTCGAAGCGTTTATCCGATTATCATGAATTTTAGTACATAGGTAGTGATGGCACAATTTTGGTGTGACTAAATGAGCCAAAAATATGGGGGGTTGTTGAGATATTGGGTTTAAGAGAGGAAAAAAAAAACAAAATGGGACCATTCAGTCCAGTGGCACGTCTTATAAAAGGTCTTTGTGAGTACATTTCGACCTCGTTTTTATTTTTAGTTTAAGCCTTGTAGTTTTTAAGTTATTAGCCATGATAAAAACTGAACTTTGACAAAATTCACATGGTATTTACACCAGCGACCCCACAGTGCTGAAATTTGGTATGAGTGTAGATTTAGTAATACAAATATAGGAAAAGTCTGAATGATCAAGATGAACGTGAGGTAACCTAAACTGGACTCAGCGGAAGACCAGCGCTGCGGCATATTAACATGCCGTAGCATCATGCTGAGCTGAGTACCAATTCATCCCCACACAGAGCTCTTTAATTTGTTAGTTTGTTAGTCTTAGTTTCGGTTTTATTGTTGTTGTGTTTATTTTTTTTTTCTTTATGACTGTGTGGATTTATGAATAAAATGTTTTCTTTCTTTCTTTCTTTTAAATCCAGAACAACTCCAATTTATACCCCTAAAAAGAGTAACCAATATAGATTACCTGCCGTTACTGATTGGTCATAAAGGAGTGTATTAATGAAAAATTAAATGAAAACTTGTAAAGCATCGAGGTGTTTTTCTATTAAGCTCGCTTTCAAATGCTAAGATTACAATAAGAATAATTTAAGCTTAAAACTAAGTACAATAAGTAAATAAGTGCAAAGAATACATATAGTTAAAGGAATATATATGTAGATACAGATATGTAGATAATTATTATAATTTTAATGAACGGGTGAGTCTGTTTGTATGTGTGAGTGAGTGAGTTAAAGTGTGTGTGTGTGTGTATGCGCGTGGGGGTATGTAGTATGCTTCAACCTATATCATCCCGCTGCTGGGCAAAGGTCTCCCTCACTGTCTTCCAGGACTTTCGCTCGCGTGCCAAACCCCACCAATCTGTCTCGAAGGCATCGAGATCGTCACGTCAGCGTCTACTAGGCCTTCCTCGGCGCCGTCGCTCGTCTTCAGGCACCCACTGTGTGACGATCGTTGCCCATCTGTCTCATGGCCTCGGCTTAAAATAAATGTATTCGTTTATTTTTTCGTTTAATTCTTTGATCCGGCCCTGACCCGTCGTTCTAATAAAGAGCTTCTTCGGAATTCGGTGCACTGCAAAATAAACAAGAGACAACTTCGATAAGTCTTCTCAATAAGCTTTGAAAGTAAAGCTTGCTGAAAACTTGGTACTTCATTATCCTGTAAATACCATCTAAAGAAGCTTGGACTTTACTAGCTGAAAGTGCGTAATTGTTAAGGAGAGGTTTTTTATAAAGGGCATTATTTAGTATTCTTATAGGCGACGGGATTAATGAAAAGAATGCTAATTATTAGGTATGAAGCCGGCATGTATCAAAAGTAATAATTGAACTTGCTTATGGAATGTCTAAGAGATCTGAAGATCAATTAAATTATTTGATTAAATGATTTTATTTGGTAAAAATATATTGGATTAAAACATGGATTTTTAATGGTTATTGGTCCTCAATAGAGCCAGCTGGGTTTACAGGGTTAAATCTAGACAAATCAAAGGGCTGATCTTCTAGATATCAAATTAATTTGACGTAAAAAAGGTCGCCTTTTAGTAGCTGCGACTGAAAGTTTAATTAAGACTTTTTTTTATTTAGGACCACCTCCGTGGCGCAGTGGGCGTATAGCCGGCTGAGACGCAGGAGTAGCGGGTTCGATTCCCGCAACGGAACAAATATTTGCATGATCTACAGATATTTGTTCCGTGTCTGGGTGTTTTTTATATATTATAAGTATGTATTTACAAAAAAAGTATATACATAAGTATTCTATCAGTTATCTAGTTCCCATAGTACAAGTTCTGCTTAGTTTGGGGCTAGATAGTGCTGTGTGAAATGTCCAGCAGTATTTATTTATTTATTCACCCAGGAAATTGAATAACTATGACAAAGCATTGACTCGTAGGTCACACACCTTAGAAACGTGCCCTACGATGCACGAGATGTATGAGACTCGGAGTGGTTCTCTCCGAAGATCCCGCGATCTCAGTTCGGGGCGAACTACTAGTTATCAAGATTAGATTAGAAAATTCTTTTTTGCACTAAAAAAATAATAGATAGGCAAACTTAATACTAATTAGCGTTTTCTTCTAGCTAACCCTTGTGTAGTGCAGATTAAGTAGCATTGCTTCCCAGAAAATAGATTCATAAAAAAGTTTAATTTAGAACATAGGTACCTACTATAAAAAAATTTAATAACAATAATACACATACATAAATACACACGAACCGCTCAATTTTGTTGGCAACTTTGTTGGCAATTTTGTTGGCAATTTTGCTGGCAATTTTGTTGGCAACTTTGCTGGCAATTTTGTTGGCAATTTTGCGGGCAATTTTGCTGGCAATTTTGCTGGCAATTTTGCTGGCAATTTTGTTGGCAACTTTGTTGGCAATTTTGCTGGCAATTTTGCTGGCAATTTTGCTGGCAATTTTGCTGGCAATTTTGCTGGCAATTTTGTTGGCAACTTTTTGGGCAATTTTGTTGGCAATTTTGCGGGCAATTTTGCTGGCAATTTTGCTGGCAATTTTGAATATGCCGATCACGATAATAACGAAGACGATTACATTATTTACGATAATCTACACTGCACTAAGGTTAGCTGAAATAAAATGCTAATTAGCGTTAAGTTTGCCTATGTATTGTGTGTGTGTGGAATTTCTCTGATTTAAGTATTTACGCGATGGGTTTTCGGTAATTGTCAAGTTCTTTCTTTAATTACTACTTTTTAATTCAGTGCATAAAGCTGACAGTTCCCGAGAACCCTATCTGTGGAGCGGCAGCAGCAGATGTTTCTGCCAAGGCGAGGCTGCAAACCAGCGTAGCTGAGCCCTCGACCTATTTACCACCACCCTCTACCTTAGTGCTACCTACGATAATGTACTAAAGTTACTTAGAATTAGGCCTACTATTTAACTTACCTAGCTTTATTTAGTACTTATTGTACCTACCAACTTCTGTTAGCATAAGAGGTGTGTGTGTGTAAATAAATGCCCTATTATTTTATTTTTATAATTTGTCAAATCACGACTCAAGTAAGTAATTTTACTACTCGTAGGATCCCTTTCGTAAAACAAAAGCTTATACGTTATAAAGACCTTAATTATTGGATTACGCTAATATTTGCGTTTATTTAATTACGGGTTAATTCGAAGAAAACCTTCGTAGAATATTATTAGAATAAGACTTTGTAAAAATAAGGCTTTCGTTAAATATGTAGATATACATTTAAAATGGCGATCAACCTTGTTACCATTCAACCTAAAACAATTGACACGTACATGATTATATTAACAGATTTTTGCAATATTGTTTTCCAATCTTGTTCAGTAAAATAATTTGTACACCAAAGTGATCACATCAAAATTTGTAATTCATTAAACGGAATTTGATTTGATTTGAAAAATCGAAGACATATAGTGCAGTGTAGATTATCGTTAATAATGTAATCGTCTTCGTTATTATTGTGATCGGCATATTCAAAATTGCCAGCAAAATTGCCAACAAAATTGCCAACAAAGTTGCCAACAAAATTGCCAACAAAATTGCCAGCAAAATTGCCAGCAAAATTGCCAGCAAAATTGCCCGCACAATTGCCAACAAAATTGCCATCAAAATTGCCAACAAAATTGGCAACAAAGTTGCCAACAAATTTGCCAACAAAGTTGCCAACAAACTTGCCAACAAAGTTGCCAACAAAGTTGCAAACAAAATTGCCAGCAAAATTGCCAACAAAATTGCCAACAAAGTTGCCAACAAAATTCAGCAAAATTGCCAGCAAAATTGCTATCAAAATTGCCATCAAAATTGCCAGCAAAATTGCCAGCAAAATTGCCAGCAAAATTGCCAACAAAATTGCCAACAAAGTTGCCAACAAAATTGCCAACAAAATTGCCAACAAAGTTGCCAACAAAATTGCCAACAAAATTGCCAACAAAATTGCCAACAAAATTGCCAACAAAATTGCAAACAAAGTTGCCAACAAAATTGCCAACAAAGTTGCCAACAAAATTGCCAACAAAATTGCCAGCAAAATTGCCAGCAAAAATGCCAGCAAAATTGCCAGCAAAATTGCCAACAAAATTGCCAACAAAGTTGCCAACAAAATTGCCAGCAAATTGCCAACAAAATTGCTAACAAAGTTGCCAACAAAATTGCCAACAAAATTGCCAGCAAAATTGCCAGCAAAATTGCCAGCAAAATTGCCAACAAAATTGCCAACAAAGTTGCCCACAAAATTGCCAACAAAATTGCCAACAAAGTTGCCAACAAAATTGCCAACAAAATTGCCATCAAAATTGCCAACAAAATTGCCAACAAAGTTGCCAACAAATTTGCCAACAAAGTTGCCAACAAATTTGCCAACAAAGTTGCCAACAAACTTGCCAACAAAGTTGCCAACAAAGTTGCCAACAAAATTGCCAGCAAAATTGCCAACAAAATTGCTATCAAAATTGCCATCAAAATTGCTAGCAAAATTGCCAGCAAAATTGCCAGCAAAATTGCCAACAAAATTGCCAACAAAGTTGCCAACAAAATTGCCAGCAAAATTGCCAACAAAATTGCCAACAAAGTTGCCAACAAAACTGCCAACAAAATTGCCAGCAAAATTGCCAGCAAAATTGCCAGCAAAATTGCCAACAAACTTGCCAACAAAGTTGCCAACAAACTTGCCAACAAAGTTGCCAACAAAGTTGCCAACAAAGTTGCCAACAAAATTGCCAGCAAAATTGCCAACAAAATTGCCAACAAAGTTGCCAACAAAATTCAGCAAAATTGCCAGCAAAATTGCTATCAAAATTGCCATCAAAATTGCCAGCAAAATTGCCAGGAAAATTGCCAGCAAAATTGCCATTAAAATTGCCAACAAAGTTGCCAACAAAATTGCCATCAAAGTTGCCAACAAAATTGCCAACAAAATTGCCATTAAAATTGCCAACAAAGTTGCCAACAAAATTGCCAACAAAGTTGCCAACAAAATTGCCATCAAAATTGCCAGCAAAATTGCCAGCAAAATTGCCAGCAAAATTGCCAGCAAAATTGCCAGCAAAATTGCCAGCAAAATTGCCAACAAAATTGCCATCAAAATTGCCAACAAAATTGCCAACAAAGTTGCCAACAAAGTTGCCAACAAAATTGCCAACAAAATTGCCAGCAAAATTGCCAGCAAAATTGCCAACAAAATTGCCAACAAAGTTGCCAACAAAATTGCCAACAAAGTTGCCAACAAAGTTGCCAACAAAGTTGCCAACAAAGTTGCCAACAAAGTTGCCAACAAAGTTGCCAACAAAGTTGCCAACAAAGTTGCCAACAAAGTTGCCAACAAAGTTGCCAAAACAAAATTGCCAGCAAAATTGCCAGCAAAGTAAAGTTGCCAGCAAAATTGCCAGCAAAATTGCCAGCAAAATTGCCAGCAAAATTGCCAACAAAGTTGCCAACAAATTTGCCAACAAAGTTGCCAACAAACTTGCCAACAGAGTTGCCAACAAAGTTGCCAACAAAATTGCCAGCAAAATTGCCAACAAAATTGCCAACACAGTTGCCAACAAAATTCAGCAAAATTGCCAGCAAAATTGCCAACAAAATTGCCATCAAAATTGCCAACAAACTTGCCAACAAAGTTGCCAACAAAGTTGCCAACAAAGTTGCCAACAAAATTGCCAACAAAATTGCCAACAAAGTTGCCAACAAAATTCAGCAAAATTGCCAGCAAAATTGCTATCAAAATTGCCATCAAAATTGCCAGCAAAATTGCCAGGAAAATTGCCAGCAAAATTGCCATTAAAATTGCCAACAAAGTTGCCAACAAAATTGCCATCAAAGTTGCCAACAAAATTGCCAACAAAATTGCCAACAAAATTGCCAACAAAGTTGCCAACAAAATTCAGCAAAATTGCCAGCAAAATTGCTATCAAAATTGCCATCAAAATTGCCAACAAAATTGCCAACAAAGTTGCCAACAAAATTGCCAACAAAATTGCCAGCAAAATTGCCAGCAAAATTGCCAACAAAATTGCCAGCAAAATTGCCAACAAAATTGCCATCAAACTTGCCAACAAAGTTGCCAACAAAGTTGCCAACAAAGTTGCCAACAAAGTTGCCAACAAAGTTGCCAACAAAGTTGCCAACAAAGTTGCCAAAACAAAATTGCCAGCAAAATTGCCAACAAAATTGCCAACAAAGTTGCCAACAAAATTCAGCAAAATTGCCAGCAAAATTGCTATCAAAATTGCCATCAAAATTGCCAGCAAAATTGCCAGCAAAATTGCCAACAAAATTGCTAACAAAATTGCCATCAAAATTGCCAACAAAATTGCCAACAAAGTTGCCAACAAAATTGCCAACAAAGTTGCCAACAAATTTGCCAACAAAGTTGCCAACAAACTTGCCAACAGAGTTGCCAACAAAGTTGCCAACAAAATTGCCAGCAAAATTGCCAACAAAATTGCCAACAAAGTTGCCAACAAAATTCAGCAAAATTGCCAGCAAAATTGCTATCAAAATTGCCATCAAAATTGCCAGCAAAGTAAAGTTGCCAACAAAATTGCCAACAAAGTTGCCAACAAAATTCAGCAAAATTGCCAGCAAAATTGCCAGCAAAATTGCCAGCAAAATTGCCCGCACAATTGCCAACAAAATTGCCATCAAAATTGCCAACAAAATTGGCAACAAAGTTGCCAACAAATTTGCCAACAAAGTTGCCAACAAACTTGCCAACAAAGTTGCCAACAAAGTTGCAAACAAAATTGCCAGCAAAATTGCCAACAAAATTGCCAACAAAGTTGCCAACAAAATTCAGCAAAATTGCCAGCAAAATTGCTATCAAAATTGCCATCAAAATTGCCAGCAAAATTGCCAGCAAAATTGCCAGCAAAATTGCCAACAAAATTGCCAACAAAGTTGCCAACAAAATTGCCAGCAAAATTGCCAACAAAATTGCCAACAAAGTTGCCAACAAAACTGCCAACAAAATTGCCAGCAAAATTGCCAGCAAAATTGCCAGCAAAATTGCCAACAAACTTGCCAACAAAGTTGCCAACAAACTTGCCAACAAAGTTGCCAACAAAGTTGCCAACAAAGTTGCCAACAAAATTGCCAGCAAAATTGCCAACAAAATTGCCAACAAAGTTGCCAACAAAATTCAGCAAAATTGCCAGCAAAATTGCTATCAAAATTGCCATCAAAATTGCCAGCAAAATTGCCAGGAAAATTGCCAGCAAAATTGCCATTAAAATTGCCAACAAAGTTGCCAACAAAATTGCCATCAAAGTTGCCAACAAAATTGCCAGCAAAATTGCCAACAAAATTGCCATCAAACTTGCCAACAAAGTTGCCAACAAAGTTGCCAACAAAGTTGCCAACAAAGTTGCCAACAAAGTTGCCAACAAAGTTGCCAACAAAGTTGCCAAAACAAAATTGCCAGCAAAATTGCCAACAAAATTGCCAACAAAGTTGCCAACAAAATTCAGCAAAATTGCCAGCAAAATTGCTATCAAAATTGCCATCAAAATTGCCAGCAAAATTGCCAGCAAAATTGCCAACAAAATTGCTAACAAAATTGCCATCAAAATTGCCAACAAAATTGCCAACAAAGTTGCCAACAAAATTGCCAACAAAGTTGCCAACAAATTTGCCAACAAAGTTGCCAACAAACTTGCCAACAGAGTTGCCAACAAAGTTGCCAACAAAATTGCCAGCAAAATTGCCAACAAAATTGCCAACAAAGTTGCCAACAAAATTCAGCAAAATTGCCAGCAAAATTGCTATCAAAATTGCCATCAAAATTGCCAGCAAAGTAAAGTTGCCAACAATATTGCCAACAAAGTTGCCAACAAAATTCAGCAAAATTGCCAGCAAAATTGCTATCAAAATTGCCATCAAAATTGCCAGCAAAATTGCCAGCAAAATTGCCAACTTAGCTGAAATAAAATGCTAATTAGCGTGAAGTTTGCCTATGTATTGTGTGTTTGTGGAATTTCTCTGATTTAAGTATTTACGCGATGGGTTTTCGGTAATTGTCAAGTTCTTTCTTTAATTACTACTTTTTAATTCAGTGCATAAAGCTGACAGTTCCCGAGAACCCTATCTGTGGAGCGGCAGCAGCAGATGTTTCTGCCAAGGCGAGGCTGCAAACCAGCGTAGCTGAGCCCTCGACCTATTTACCACCACCCTCTACCTTAGTGCTACCTACGATAATGTACTAAAGTTACTTAGAATTAGGCCTACTATTTAACTTACCTAGCTTTATTTAGTACTTATTGTACCTACCAACTTCTGTTAGCATAAGAGGTGTGTGTGTGTAAATAAATGCCCTATTATTTTATTTTTATAATTTGTCAAATCACGACTCAAGTAAGTAATTTTACTACTCGTAGGATCCCTTTCGTAAAACAAAAGCTTATACGTTATAAAGACCTTAATTATTGGATTACGCTAATATTTGCGTTTATTTAATTACGGGTTAATTCGAAGAAAACCTTCGTAGAATATTATTAGAATAAGACTTTGTAAAAATAAGGCTTTCGTTAAATATGTAGATATACATTTAAAATGGCGATCAACCTTGTTACAATTCAACCTAAAACAATTGACACGTACATGATTATATTAACAGATTTTTGCAATATTGTTTTCCAATCTTGTTCAGTAAAATAATTTGTACACCAAAGTGATCACATCAAAATTTGTAATTCATTAAACGGAATTTGATTTGATTTGAAAAATCGAAGACATATAGTGCAGTGTAGATTATCGTTAATAATGTAATCGTCTTCGTTATTATTGTGATCGGCATATTCAAAATTGCCAGCAAAATTGCCAACAAAATTGCCAACAAAGTTGCCAACAAAATTGCCAACAAAATTGCCAGCAAAATTGCCAGCAAAATTGCCAGCAAAATTGCCCGCACAATTGCCAACAAAATTGCCATCAAAATTGCCAACAAAATTGGCAACAAAGTTGCCAACAAATTTGCCAACAAAGTTGCCAACAAACTTGCCAACAAAGTTGCCAACAAAGTTGCAAACAAAATTGCCAGCAAAATTGCCAACAAAATTGCCAACAAAGTTGCCAACAAAATTCAGCAAAATTGCCAGCAAAATTGCTATCAAAATTGCCATCAAAATTGCCAGCAAAATTGCCAGCAAAATTGCCAGCAAAATTGCCAACAAAATTGCCAACAAAGTTGCCAACAAAATTGCCAACAAAATTGCCAACAAAGTTGCCAACAAAATTGCCAACAAAATTGCCAACAAAATTGCCAACAAAATTGCCAACAAAATTGCAAACAAAGTTGCCAACAAAATTGCCAACAAAGTTGCCAACAAAATTGCCAACAAAATTGCCAGCAAAATTGCCAGCAAAAATGCCAGCAAAATTGCCAGCAAAATTGCCAACAAAATTGCCAACAAAGTTGCCAACAAAATTGCCAGCAAATTGCCAACAAAATTGCTAACAAAGTTGCCAACAAAATTGCCAACAAAATTGCCAACAAAATTGCCAACAAAATTGCCAGCAAAATTGCCAACAAAATTGCCAACAAAGTTGCCCACAAAATTGCCAACAAAATTGCCAACAAAGTTGCCAACAAAATTGCCAACAAAATTGCCATCAAAATTGCCAACAAAATTGCCAACAAAGTTGCCAACAAATTTGCCAACAAAGTTGCCAACAAATTTGCCAACAAAGTTGCCAACAAACTTGCCAACAAAGTTGCCAACAAAGTTGCCAACAAAATTGCCAGCAAAATTGCCAACAAAATTGCTATCAAAATTGCCATCAAAATTGCTAGCAAAATTGCCAGCAAAATTGCCAGCAAAATTGCCAACAAAATTGCCAACAAAGTTGCCAACAAAATTGCCAGCAAAATTGCCAACAAAATTGCCAACAAAGTTGCCAACAAAACTGCCAACAAAATTGCCAGCAAAATTGCCAGCAAAATTGCCAGCAAAATTGCCAACAAACTTGCCAACAAAGTTGCCAACAAACTTGCCAACAAAGTTGCCAACAAAGTTGCCAACAAAGTTGCCAACAAAATTGCCAGCAAAATTGCCAACAAAATTGCCAACAAAGTTGCCAACAAAATTCAGCAAAATTGCCAGCAAAATTGCTATCAAAATTGCCATCAAAATTGCCAGCAAAATTGCCAGGAAAATTGCCAGCAAAATTGCCATTAAAATTGCCAACAAAGTTGCCAACAAAATTGCCATCAAAGTTGCCAACAAAATTGCCAACAAAATTGCCATTAAAATTGCCAACAAAGTTGCCAACAAAATTGCCAACAAAGTTGCCAACAAAATTGCCATCAAAATTGCCAGCAAAATTGCCAGCAAAATTGCCAGCAAAATTGCCAGCAAAATTGCCAGCAAAATTGCCAGCAAAATTGCCAACAAAATTGCCATCAAAATTGCCAACAAAATTGCCAACAAAGTTGCCAACAAAGTTGCCAACAAAATTGCCAACAAAATTGCCAGCAAAATTGCCAGCAAAATTGCCAACAAAATTGCCAACAAAGTTGCCAACAAAATTGCCAACAAAGTTGCCAACAAAGTTGCCAACAAAGTTGCCAACAAAGTTGCCAACAAAGTTGCCAACAAAGTTGCCAACAAAGTTGCCAACAAAGTTGCCAACAAAGTTGCCAAAACAAAATTGCCAGCAAAATTGCCAGCAAAGTAAAGTTGCCAGCAAAATTGCCAGCAAAATTGCCAGCAAAATTGCCAGCAAAATTGCCAACAAAGTTGCCAACAAATTTGCCAACAAAGTTGCCAACAAACTTGCCAACAGAGTTGCCAACAAAGTTGCCAACAAAATTGCCAGCAAAATTGCCAACAAAATTGCCAACACAGTTGCCAACAAAATTCAGCAAAATTGCCAGCAAAATTGCCAACAAAATTGCCATCAAAATTGCCAACAAACTTGCCAACAAAGTTGCCAACAAAGTTGCCAACAAAGTTGCCAACAAAATTGCCAACAAAATTGCCAACAAAGTTGCCAACAAAATTCAGCAAAATTGCCAGCAAAATTGCTATCAAAATTGCCATCAAAATTGCCAGCAAAATTGCCAGGAAAATTGCCAGCAAAATTGCCATTAAAATTGCCAACAAAGTTGCCAACAAAATTGCCATCAAAGTTGCCAACAAAATTGCCAACAAAATTGCCAACAAAATTGCCAACAAAGTTGCCAACAAAATTCAGCAAAATTGCCAGCAAAATTGCTATCAAAATTGCCATCAAAATTGCCAACAAAATTGCCAACAAAGTTGCCAACAAAATTGCCAACAAAATTGCCAGCAAAATTGCCAGCAAAATTGCCAACAAAATTGCCAGCAAAATTGCCAACAAAATTGCCATCAAACTTGCCAACAAAGTTGCCAACAAAGTTGCCAACAAAGTTGCCAACAAAGTTGCCAACAAAGTTGCCAAAACAAAATTGCCAGCAAAATTGCCAACAAAATTGCCAACAAAGTTGCCAACAAAATTCAGCAAAATTGCCAGCAAAATTGCTATCAAAATTGCCATCAAAATTGCCAGCAAAATTGCCAGCAAAATTGCCAACAAAATTGCTAACAAAATTGCCATCAAAATTGCCAACAAAATTGCCAACAAAGTTGCCAACAAAATTGCCAACAAAGTTGCCAACAAATTTGCCAACAAAGTTGCCAACAAACTTGCCAACAGAGTTGCCAACAAAGTTGCCAACAAAATTGCCAGCAAAATTGCCAACAAAATTGCCAACAAAGTTGCCAACAAAATTCAGCAAAATTGCCAGCAAAATTGCTATCAAAATTGCCATCAAAATTGCCAGCAAAGTAAAGTTGCCAACAATATTGCCAACAAAGTTGCCAACAAAATTCAGCAAAATTGCCAGCAAAATTGCTATCAAAATTGCCATCAAAATTGCCAGCAAAATTGCCAGCAAAATTGCCAACTTAGCTGAAATAAAATGCTAATTAGCGTGAAGTTTGCCTATGTATTGTGTGTTTGTGGAATTTCTCTGATTTAAGTATTTACGCGATGGGTTTTCGGTAATTGTCAAGTTCTTTCTTTAATTACTACTTTTTAATTCAGTGCATAAAGCTGACAGTTCCCGAGAACCCTATCTGTGGAGCGGCAGCAGCAGATGTTTCTGCCAAGGCGAGGCTGCAAACCAGCGTAGCTGAGCCCTCGACCTATTTACCACCACCCTCTACCTTAGTGCTACCTACGATAATGTACTAAAGTTACTTAGAATTAGGCCTACTATTTAACTTACCTAGCTTTATTTAGTACTTATTGTACCTACTAACTTCTGTTAGCATAAGAGGTGTGTGTGTGTAAATAAATGCCCTATTATTTTATTTTTATAATTTGTCAAATCACGACTCAAGTAAGTAATTTTACTACTCGTAGGATCCCTTTCGTAAAACAAAAGCTTATACGTTATAAAGACCTTAATTATTGGATTACGCTAATATTTGCGTTTATTTAATTACGGGTTAATTCGAAGAAAACCTTCGTAGAATATTATTAGAATAAGACTTTGTAAAAATAAGGCTTTCGTTAAATATGTAGATATACATTTAAAATGGCGATCAACCTTGTTACAATTCAACCTAAAACAATTGACACGTACATGATTATATTAACAGATTTTTGCAATATTGTTTTCCAATCTTGTTCAGTAAAATAATTTGTACACCAAAGTGAACATCAAAATTTGTAATTCATTAAACGGAATTTGATTTGATTTGAAAAATCGAAGACATATAGTGCAGTGTAGATTATCGTTAATAATGTAATCGTCTTCGTTATTATCGTGATCGGCATATTCAAAATTGCCAACAAAATTGCCAGCAAAGTTGCCAACAAAATTGCCAACAAAATTGCCAGCAAAATTGCCCGCAAAATTGCCAGCAAAATTGCCAGCAAAATTGCCATCAAAATTGCCAACAAAATTGCCAACAAAGTTGCCAACAAATTTGCCAACAAAGTTGCCAACAAACTTGCCAACAAAGTTGCCAACAAAGTTGCCAACAAAGTTGCCAACAAAGTTGCCAACAAAATTGCCAGCAAAATTGCCAACAAAATTGCCAACAAAGTTGCCAACAAAATTCAGCAAAATTGCCAGCAAAATTGCTATCAAAATTGCCATCAAAATTGCCATCAAAATTGCCAGCAAAATTGCCAGCAAAATTGCCGGCAAAATTGCCAACAAAATTGCCAACAAAATTGCCAACAAAATTGCCAACAAAGTTGCCAACAAAATTGCCAACAAAGTTGCCAACAAAATTGCCATCAAAGTTGCCAACAAAATTGCCAACAAAATTGCCAACAAAATTGCCAACAAAGTTGCCAACAAAATTGCCAACAAAGTTGCCAACAAAATTGCCATCAAAATTGCCAGCAAAATTGCCAGCAAAATTGCCAGCAAAATTGCCAGCAAAATTGACAGCAAAATTGCCAGCAAAATTGCCAACAAAATTGCCATCAAAATTGCCAACAAAATTGCCAACAAAGTTGCCAACAAAATTGCCAACAAAATTGCCAGCAAAATTGCCAACAAAATTGCCAACAAAGTTGCCCACAAAATTGCCAACAAAATTGCCAACAAAGTTGCCAACAAAATTGCCAACAAAATTGCCATCAAAATTGCCAACAAAATTGCCAACAAAGTTGCCAACAAATTTGCCAACAAAGTTGCCAACAAATTTGCCAACAAAGTTGCCAACAAAGTTGCCAACAAAGTTGCCAACAAAGTTGCCAACAAAATTGCCAGCAAAATTGCCAACAAAATTGCTATCAAAATTGCCATCAAAATTGCTAGCAAAATTGCCAGCAAAATTGCCAGCAAAATTGCCAACAAAATTGCCAACAAAGTTGCCAACAAAATTGCCAGCAAAATTGCCAACAAAATTGCCAACAAAGTTGCCAACAAAACTGCCAACAAAATTGCCAGCAAAATTGCCAGCAAAATTGCCAGCAAAATTGCCAACAAACTTGCCAACAAAGTTGCCAACAAACTTGCCAACAAAGTTGCCAACAAAGTTGCCAACAAAGTTGCCAACAAAATTGCCAGCAAAATTGCCAACAAAATTGCCAACAAAGTTGCCAACAAAATTCAGCAAAATTGCCAGCAAAATTGCTATCAAAATTGCCATCAAAATTGCCAGCAAAATTGCCAGGAAAATTGCCAGCAAAATTGCCATTAAAATTGCCAACAAAGTTGCCAACAAAATTGCCATCAAAGTTGCCAACAAAATTGCCAACAAAATTGCCATTAAAATTGCCAACAAAGTTGCCAACAAAATTGCCAACAAAGTTGCCAACAAAATTGCCATCAAAATTGCCAGCAAAATTGCCAGCAAAATTGCCAGCAAAATTGCCAGCAAAATTGCCAGCAAAATTGCCAGCAAAATTGCCAACAAAATTGCCATCAAAATTGCCAACAAAATTGCCAACAAAGTTGCCAACAAAGTTGCCAACAAAATTGCCAACAAAATTGCCAGCAAAATTGCCAGCAAAATTGCCAACAAAATTGCCAACAAAGTTGCCAACAAAATTGCCAACAAAGTTGCCAACAAAGTTGCCAACAAAGTTGCCAACAAAGTTGCCAACAAAGTTGCCAACAAAGTTGCCAACAAAGTTGCCAACAAAGTTGCCAACAAAGTTGCCAACAAAGTTGCCAAAACAAAATTGCCAGCAAAATTGCCAGCAAAGTAAAGTTGCCAGCAAAATTGCCAGCAAAATTGCCAGCAAAATTGCCAGCAAAATTGCCAACAAAGTTGCCAACAAATTTGCCAACAAAGTTGCCAACAAACTTGCCAACAGAGTTGCCAACAAAGTTGCCAACAAAATTGCCAGCAAAATTGCCAACAAAATTGCCAACACAGTTGCCAACAAAATTCAGCAAAATTGCCAGCAAAATTGCCAACAAAATTGCCATCAAAATTGCCAACAAACTTGCCAACAAAGTTGCCAACAAAGTTGCCAACAAAGTTGCCAACAAAATTGCCAACAAAATTGCCAACAAAGTTGCCAACAAAATTCAGCAAAATTGCCAGCAAAATTGCTATCAAAATTGCCATCAAAATTGCCAGCAAAATTGCCAGGAAAATTGCCAGCAAAATTGCCATTAAAATTGCCAACAAAGTTGCCAACAAAATTGCCATCAAAGTTGCCAACAAAATTGCCAACAAAATTGCCAACAAAATTGCCAACAAAGTTGCCAACAAAATTCAGCAAAATTGCCAGCAAAATTGCTATCAAAATTGCCATCAAAATTGCCAACAAAATTGCCAACAAAGTTGCCAACAAAATTGCCAACAAAATTGCCAGCAAAATTGCCAGCAAAATTGCCAACAAAATTGCCAGCAAAATTGCCAACAAAATTGCCATCAAACTTGCCAACAAAGTTGCCAACAAAGTTGCCAACAAAGTTGCCAACAAAGTTGCCAACAAAGTTGCCAACAAAGTTGCCAACAAAGTTGCCAAAACAAAATTGCCAGCAAAATTGCCAACAAAATTGCCAACAAAGTTGCCAACAAAATTCAGCAAAATTGCCAGCAAAATTGCTATCAAAATTGCCATCAAAATTGCCAGCAAAATTGCCAGCAAAATTGCCAACAAAATTGCTAACAAAATTGCCATCAAAATTGCCAACAAAATTGCCAACAAAGTTGCCAACAAAATTGCCAACAAAGTTGCCAACAAATTTGCCAACAAAGTTGCCAACAAACTTGCCAACAGAGTTGCCAACAAAGTTGCCAACAAAATTGCCAGCAAAATTGCCAACAAAATTGCCAACAAAGTTGCCAACAAAATTCAGCAAAATTGCCAGCAAAATTGCTATCAAAATTGCCATCAAAATTGCCAGCAAAGTAAAGTTGCCAACAATATTGCCAACAAAGTTGCCAACAAAATTCAGCAAAATTGCCAGCAAAATTGCTATCAAAATTGCCATCAAAATTGCCAGCAAAATTGCCAGCAAAATTGCCAACTTAGCTGAAATAAAATGCTAATTAGCGTGAAGTTTGCCTATGTATTGTGTGTTTGTGGAATTTCTCTGATTTAAGTATTTACGCGATGGGTTTTCGGTAATTGTCAAGTTCTTTCTTTAATTACTACTTTTTAATTCAGTGCATAAAGCTGACAGTTCCCGAGAACCCTATCTGTGGAGCGGCAGCAGCAGATGTTTCTGCCAAGGCGAGGCTGCAAACCAGCGTAGCTGAGCCCTCGACCTATTTACCACCACCCTCTACCTTAGTGCTACCTACGATAATGTACTAAAGTTACTTAGAATTAGGCCTACTATTTAACTTACCTAGCTTTATTTAGTACTTATTGTACCTACTAACTTCTGTTAGCATAAGAGGTGTGTGTGTGTAAATAAATGCCCTATTATTTTATTTTTATAATTTGTCAAATCACGACTCAAGTAAGTAATTTTACTACTCGTAGGATCCCTTTCGTAAAACAAAAGCTTATACGTTATAAAGACCTTAATTATTGGATTACGCTAATATTTGCGTTTATTTAATTACGGGTTAATTCGAAGAAAACCTTCGTAGAATATTATTAGAATAAGACTTTGTAAAAATAAGGCTTTCGTTAAATATGTAGATATACATTTAAAATGGCGATCAACCTTGTTACAATTCAACCTAAAACAATTGACACGTACATGATTATATTAACAGATTTTTGCAATATTGTTTTCCAATCTTGTTCAGTAAAATAATTTGTACACCAAAGTGAACATCAAAATTTGTAATTCATTAAACGGAATTTGATTTGATTTGAAAAATCGAAGACATATAGTGCAGTGTAGATTATCGTTAATAATGTAATCGTCTTCGTTATTATCGTGATCGGCATATTCAAAATTGCCAACAAAATTGCCAGCAAAGTTGCCAACAAAATTGCCAACAAAATTGCCAGCAAAATTGCCCGCAAAATTGCCAGCAAAATTGCCAGCAAAATTGCCATCAAAATTGCCAACAAAATTGCCAACAAAGTTGCCAACAAATTTGCCAACAAAGTTGCCAACAAACTTGCCAACAAAGTTGCCAACAAAGTTGCCAACAAAGTTGCCAACAAAGTTGCCAACAAAATTGCCAGCAAAATTGCCAACAAAATTGCCAACAAAGTTGCCAACAAAATTCAGCAAAATTGCCAGCAAAATTGCTATCAAAATTGCCATCAAAATTGCCATCAAAATTGCCAGCAAAATTGCCAGCAAAATTGCCGGCAAAATTGCCAACAAAATTGCCAACAAAATTGCCAACAAAATTGCCAACAAAGTTGCCAACAAAATTGCCAACAAAGTTGCCAACAAAATTGCCATCAAAGTTGCCAACAAAATTGCCAACAAAATTGCCAACAAAATTGCCAACAAAGTTGCCAACAAAATTGCCAACAAAGTTGCCAACAAAATTGCCATCAAAATTGCCAGCAAAATTGCCAGCAAAATTGCCAGCAAAATTGCCAGCAAAATTGACAGCAAAATTGCCAGCAAAATTGCCAACAAAATTGCCATCAAAATTGCCAACAAAATTGCCAACAAAGTTGCCAACAAAGTTGCCAACAAAATTGCCAACAAAATTGCCAGCAAAATTGCCAGCAAAATTGCCAACAAAATTGCCAACAAAGTTGCCAACAAAATTGCCAACAAAGTTGCCAACAAAGTTGCCAACAAAGTTGCCAACAAAGTTGCCAACAAAGTTGCCAACAAAGTTGCCAACAAAGTTGCCAAAACAAAATTGCCAGCAAAATTGCCAGCAAAGTAAAGTTGCCAGCAAAATTGCCAGCAAAATTGCCAGCAAAATTGCCAGCAAAATTGCCAACAAAGTTGCCAACAAATTTGCCAACAAAGTTGCCAACAAACTTGCCAACAGAGTTGCCAACAAAGTTGCCAACAAAATTGCCAGCAAAATTGCCAACAAAATTGCCAACACAGTTGCCAACAAAATTCAGCAAAATTGCCAGCAAAATTGCTATCAAAATTGCCATCAAAATTGCCAGCAAAGTAAAGTTGCCAACAATATTGCCAACAAAGTTGCCAACAAAATTGCCAACAAAGTTGCCAACAAAATTGCCATCAAAATTGCCAGCAAAATTGCCAGCAAAATTGCCAGCAAAATTGCCAGCAAAATTGACAGCAAAATTGCCAGCAAAATTGCTATCAAAATTGCCATCAAAATTGCCAGCAAAGTAAAGTTGCCAACAATATTGCCAACAAAGTTGCCAACAAAATTCAGCAAAATTGCCAGCAAAATTGCTATCAAAATTGCCATCAAAATTGCCAGCAAAATTGCCAGCAAAATTGCCAACTTAGCTGAAATAAAATGCTAATTAGCGTGAAGTTTGCCTATGTATTGTGTGTTTGTGGAATTTCTCTGATTTAAGTATTTACGCGATGGGTTTTCGGTAATTGTCAAGTTCTTTCTTTAATTACTACTTTTTAATTCAGTGCATAAAGCTGACAGTTCCCGAGAACCCTATCTGTGGAGCGGCAGCAGCAGATGTTTCTGCCAAGGCGAGGCTGCAAACCAGCGTAGCTGAGCCCTCGACCTATTTACCACCACCCTCTACCTTAGTGCTACCTACGATAATGTACTAAAGTTACTTAGAATTAGGCCTACTATTTAACTTACCTAGCTTTATTTAGTACTTATTGTACCTACTAACTTCTGTTAGCATAAGAGGTGTGTGTGTGTAAATAAATGCCCTATTATTTTATTTTTATAATTTGTCAAATCACGACTCAAGTAAGTAATTTTACTACTCGTAGGATCCCTTTCGTAAAACAAAAGCTTATACGTTATAAAGACCTTAATTATTGGATTACGCTAATATTTGCGTTTATTTAATTACGGGTTAATTCGAAGAAAACCTTCGTAGAATATTATTAGAATAAGACTTTGTAAAAATAAGGCTTTCGTTAAATATGTAGATATACATTTAAAATGGCGATCAACCTTGTTACCATTCAACCTAAAACAATTGACACGTACATGATTATATTAACAGATTTTTGCAATATTGTTTTCCAATCTTGTTCAGTAAAATAATTTGTACACCAAAGTGAACATCAAAATTTGTAATTCATTAAACGGAATTTGATTTGATTTGAAAAATCGAAGACATATAGTGCAGTGTAGATTATCGTTAATAATGTAATCGTCTTCGTTATTATCGTGATCGGCATATTCAAAATTGCCAACAAAATTGCCAGCAAAGTTGCCAACAAAATTGCCAACAAAATTGCCAGCAAAATTGCCCGCAAAATTGCCAGCAAAATTGCCAGCAAAATTGCCATCAAAATTGCCAACAAAATTGCCAACAAAGTTGCCAACAAATTTGCCAACAAAGTTGCCAACAAACTTGCCAACAAAGTTGCCAACAAAGTTGCCAACAAAGTTGCCAACAAAGTTGCCAACAAAATTGCCCGCAAAATTGCCAACAAAATTGCCCACAAAGTTGCCAACAAAATTCAGCAAAATTGCCAGCAAAATTGCTATCAAAATTGCCATCAAAATTGCCATCAAAATTGCCAGCAAAATTGCCAGCAAAATTGCCAGCAAAATTGCCAACAAAATTGCCAACAAAATTGCCAACAAAATTGCCAACAAAGTTGCCAACAAAATTGCCAACAAAGTTGCCAACAAAATTGCCAACAAAATTGCCAACAAAATTGCCAACAAAGTTGCCAACAAAATTGCCAACAAAGTTGCCAACAAAATTGCCAACAAAGTTGCCAACAAAATTGCCATCAAAATTGCCAGCAAAATTGCAAGCAAAATTGCCAGCAAAATTGCCAACAAAATTGCCAACAAAGTTGCCAACAAAATTGCCAGCAAAATTGCCAACAAAATTGCCAACAAAGTTGCCAACAAAATTGCCAACAAAATTGCCAGCAAAATTGCCAGCAAAATTGCCAACAAAATTGCCAACAAAGTTGCCAACAAAATTGCCAACAAAGTTGCCAACAAATTTGCCAACAAAGTTGCCAACAAACATGCCAACAAAGTTGCCAACAAAGTTGCCAACAAAGTTGCCAACAAAGTTGCCAACAAAGTTGCCAACAAAATTGTCAGCAAAATTGCCAACAAAATTGCCAACAAAGTTGCCAACAAAATTCAGCAAAATTGCCAGCAAAATTGCTATCAAAATTGCCATCAAAATTGCCAGCAAAATTGCCAGCAAAATTGCCAGAAAAATTGCCAACAAAATTGCCAACAAAGTTGCCAACAAAATTGCCAACAAAATTGCCAACAAAGTTGCCAACAAAATTGCCAACAAAATTGCCAACAAAATTGCCATCAAAATTGCCAACAAAATTGCCAACAAAGTTGCCAACAAAATTGCCAACAAAGTTGCCAACAAATTTGCCAACAAAGTTGCCCACAAACTTGCCAACAAAGTTGCCAACAAAATTGCCAGCAAAATTGCCAACAAAGTTGCCAACAAAATTCAGCAAAATTGCCAGCAAAATTGCTATCAAAATTGCCATCAAAATTGCCAGCAAAGTAAAGTTGCCAACAAAATTGCCAACAAAGTTGCCAACAAAATTCAGCAAAATTGCCAGCAAAATTGCTATCAAAATTGCCATCAAAATTGCCAGCAAAATTGCCAGCAAAATTGCCAACAAAATTGCCAGCAAAATTGCCAACTTAGCTGAAATAAAATGCTAATTAGCGTTAAGTTTGCCTATGTATTGTGTGTTTGTGGAATTTCTCTGATTTAAGTATTTACGCGATGGGTTTTCGGTAATTGTCAAGTTCTTTCTTTAATTACTACTTTTTAATTCAGTGCATAAAGCTGACAGTTCCCGAGAACCCTATCTGTGGAGCGGCAGCAGCAGATGTTTCTGCCAAGGCGAGGCTGCAAACCAGCGTAGCTGAGCCCTCGACCTATTTACCACCACCCTCTACCTTAGTGCTACCTACGATAATGTACTAAAGTTACTTAGAATTAGGCCTACTATTTAACTTACCTAGCTTTATTTAGTACTTATTGTACCTACCAACTTCTGTTAGCATAAGAGGTGTGTGTGTGTAAATAAATGCCCTATTATTTTATTTTTATAATTTGTCAAATCACGACTCAAGTAAGTAATTTTACTACTCGTAGGATCCCTTTCGTAAAACAAAAGCTTATACGTTATAAAGACCTTAATTATTGGATTACGCTTATATTTGCGTTTATTTAATTACGGGTTAATTCGAAGAAAACCTTCGTAGAATATTATTAGAATAAGACTTTGTAAAAATAAGGCTTTCGTTAAATATGTAGATATACATTTAAAATGGCGATCAACCTTGTTACCATTCAACCTAAAACAATTGACACGTACATGATTATATTAACAGATTTTTGCAATATTGTTTTACAATCTTGTTCAGTAAAATAATTTGTACACCACAGTGAACATCAAAATTTGTAATTCATTAAACGGAATTTGATTTGATTTGAAAAATCGAAGACATATAGTGCAGTGTAGATTATCGTTAATAATGTAATCGTCTTCGTTATTATCGTGATCGGCATATTCAAAATTGCCAACAAAATTGCCAACAAAGTTGCCAACAAAATTGCCAACAAAATTGCCAACAAAATTGCCAACAAAGTTGCCAACAAAATTGCCAACAAAATTGCCAGCAAAATTGCCAGCAAAATTGCCAACAAAATTGCCAGCAAAATTGCCAACAAAATTGCCATCAAACTTGCCAACAAAGTTGCCAAACAAAGTTGCCAACAAAGTTGCCAACAAAGTTGCCAACAAAGTTGCCAACAAAGTTGCCAACAAAATTGCCAGCAAAATTGCCAACAAAATTGCCAACACAGTTGCCAACAAAATTCAGCAAAATTGCCAGCAAAATTGCTATCAAAATTGCCATCAAAATTGCCAGCAAAGTAAAGTTGCCAACAATATTGCCAACAAAGTTGCCAACAAAATTCAGCAAAATTGCCAGCAAAATTGCTATCAAAATTGCCATCAAAATTGCCAACAAAATTGCCAACAAAGTTGCCAACAAATTTGCCAACAAAATTGCTAGCAAAATTGCCAGCAAAATTGCCAACAAAATTGCCAGCAAAATTGCCAACAAAATTGCCATCAAACTTGCCAACAAAGTTGCCAACAAAGTTGCCAACAAAGTTGCCAACAAAGTTGCCAACAAAGTTGCCAAAACAAAATTGCCAGCAAAATTGCCAACAAAATTGCCAACAAAGTTGCCAACAAAATTCAGCAAAATTGCCAGCAAAATTGCTATCAAAATTGCCATCAAAATTGCCAGCAAAATTGCCAGCAAAATTGCCAACAAAATTGCTAACAAAATTGCCATCAAAATTGCCAACAAAATTGCCAACAAAGTTGCCAACAAAATTGCCAACAAAGTTGCCAACAAATTTGCCAACAAAGTTGCCAACAAACTTGCCAACAGAGTTGCCAACAAAGTTGCCAACAAAATTGCCAGCAAAATTGCCAACAAAATTGCCAACAAAGTTGCCAACAAAATTCAGCAAAATTGCCAGCAAAATTGCTATCAAAATTGCCATCAAAATTGCCAGCAAAGTAAAGTTGCCAACAATATTGCCAACAAAGTTGCCAACAAAATTCAGCAAAATTGCCAGCAAAATTGCTATCAAAATTGCCATCAAAATTGCCAGCAAAATTGCCAGCAAAATTGCCAACTTAGCTGAAATAAAATGCTAATTAGCGTGAAGTTTGCCTATGTATTGTGTGTTTGTGGAATTTCTCTGATTTAAGTATTTACGCGATGGGTTTTCGGTAATTGTCAAGTTCTTTCTTTAATTACTACTTTTTAATTCAGTGCATAAAGCTGACAGTTCCCGAGAACCCTATCTGTGGAGCGGCAGCAGCAGATGTTTCTGCCAAGGCGAGGCTGCAAACCAGCGTAGCTGAGCCCTCGACCTATTTACCACCACCCTCTACCTTAGTGCTACCTACGATAATGTACTAAAGTTACTTAGAATTAGGCCTACTATTTAACTTACCTAGCTTTATTTAGTACTTATTGTACCTACTAACTTCTGTTAGCATAAGAGGTGTGTGTGTGTAAATAAATGCCCTATTATTTTATTTTTATAATTTGTCAAATCACGACTCAAGTAAGTAATTTTACTACTCGTAGGATCCCTTTCGTAAAACAAAAGCTTATACGTTATAAAGACCTTAATTATTGGATTACGCTAATATTTGCGTTTATTTAATTACGGGTTAATTCGAAGAAAACCTTCGTAGAATATTATTAGAATAAGACTTTGTAAAAATAAGGCTTTCGTTAAATATGTAGATATACATTTAAAATGGCGATCAACCTTGTTACCATTCAACCTAAAACAATTGACACGTACATGATTATATTAACAGATTTTTGCAATATTGTTTTCCAATCTTGTTCAGTAAAATAATTTGTACACCAAAGTGAACATCAAAATTTGTAATTCATTAAACGGAATTTGATTTGATTTGAAAAATCGAAGACATATAGTGCAGTGTAGATTATCGTTAATAATGTAATCGTCTTCGTTATTATCGTGATCGGCATATTCAAAATTGCCAACAAAATTGCCAGCAAAGTTGCCAACAAAATTGCCAACAAAATTGCCAGCAAAATTGCCCGCAAAATTGCCAGCAAAATTGCCAGCAAAATTGCCATCAAAATTGCCAACAAAATTGCCAACAAAGTTGCCAACAAATTTGCCAACAAAGTTGCCAACAAACTTGCCAACAAAGTTGCCAACAAAGTTGCCAACAAAGTTGCCAACAAAGTTGCCAACAAAATTGCCCGCAAAATTGCCAACAAAATTGCCCACAAAGTTGCCAACAAAATTCAGCAAAATTGCCAGCAAAATTGCTATCAAAATTGCCATCAAAATTGCCATCAAAATTGCCAGCAAAATTGCCAGCAAAATTGCCAGCAAAATTGCCAACAAAATTGCCAACAAAGTTGCCAACAAAATTGCCAACAAAGTTGCCAACAAAATTGCCAACAAAATTGCCAACAAAATTGCCAACAAAGTTGCCAACAAAATTGCCAACAAAGTTGCCAACAAAATTGCCAACAAAGTTGCCAACAAAATTGCCATCAAAATTGCCAGCAAAATTGCAAGCAAAATTGCCAGCAAAATTGCCAACAAAATTGCCAACAAAGTTGCCAACAAAATTGCCAGCAAAATTGCCAACAAAATTGCCAACAAAGTTGCCAACAAAATTGCCAACAAAATTGCCAGCAAAATTGCCAGCAAAATTGCCAACAAAATTGCCAACAAAGTTGCCAACAAAATTGCCAACAAAGTTGCCAACAAATTTGCCAACAAAGTTGCCAACAAACATGCCAACAAAGTTGCCAACAAAGTTGCCAACAAAGTTGCCAACAAAGTTGCCAACAAAGTTGCCAACAAAGTTGCCAACAAAATTGCCAGCAAAATTGCCAACAAAATTGCCAACACAGTTGCCAACAAAATTCAGCAAAATTGCCAGCAAAATTGCTATCAAAATTGCCATCAAAATTGCCAGCAAAGTAAAGTTGCCAACAATATTGCCAACAAAGTTGCCAACAAAATTGCCAACAAAGTTGCCAACAAAATTGCCATCAAAATTGCCAGCAAAATTGCCAGCAAAATTGCCAGCAAAATTGCCAGCAAAATTGACAGCAAAATTGCCAGCAAAATTGCCAGCAAAATTGCCAACAAAATTGCCAACAAAATTGCCATCAAAATTGCCAACAAAATTGCCAACAAAGTTGCCAACAAAATTGCCAACAAAGTTGCCAACAAACTTGCCAACAGAGTTGCCAACAAAGTTGCCAACAAAATTGCCAGCAAAATTGCCAACAAAATTGCCAACAAAGTTGCCAACAAAATTCAGCAAAATTGCCAGCAAAATTGCTATCAAAATTGCCATCAAAATTGCCAGCAAAGTAAAGTTGCCAACAAATTTGCCAACAAAGTTGCCAAACAAATTTGCCAACAAAGTTGCCAACAAAATTGCCAGCAAAATTGCCATCGCTTAAATACTTAAATCAGAGAAATTCCACACACACACAATACATAGGAAAACTTAACGCTAATTAGCATTTTATTTCAGCTAACCTTAGTGCAGTGTAGATTATCGTAAATAATGTAATCGTCTTCGTTATTATCGTGATCGGCATATTCAAAATTGCCAGCAAAATTGCCAACAAAATTGCCAACAAAGTTGCCAACAAAATTGCCAGCAAAATTGCCAGCAAAATTGCCAACAAAATTGCCAGCAAAATTGCCAACTTAGCTGAAATAAAATGCTAATTAGCGTTAAGTTTGCCTATGTATTGTGTGTTTGTGGAATTTCTCTGATTTAAGTATTTACGCGATGGGTTTTCGGTAATTGTCAAGTTCTTTCTTTAATTACTACTTTTTAATTCAGTGCATAAAGCTGACAGTTCCCGAGAACCCTATCTGTGGAGCGGCAGCAGCAGATGTTTCTGCCAAGGCGAGGCTGAAAACCAGCGTAGCTGAGCCCTCGACCTATTTACCACCACCCTCTACCTTAGTGCTACCTACGATAATGTACTAAAGTTACTTAGAATTAGGCCTACTATTAAACTTACCTAGCTTTATTTAGTACTTATTGTACCTACCAACTTCTGTTAGCATAAGAGGTGTGTGTGTAAATAAATGCCCTATTATTTTATTATTGTCAGTTTTGTAAGCTGTTTATGTCTGTAATCAATTTGTATGCAATAAAGAGTAAAGACTTATTAAACTACTATTATATATTTCTAAAAACCATTATATGTGATCGAACGAAGCGAGATCTCTAAAGCAACTTAGGTAAATCGGCGTTTTTGTATGTATGTATGTATTTTGGTTTGTCCGAGAATAACTTTCGAAGCGTTTATCCGATTATCATGAATTTTAGTACATAGGTAGTGATGGCACAATTTTGGTGTGACTAAATGAGCCAAAAATATGGGGGGGTTGTTGAGATATTGGGTTTAAGAGAGGAAAAAAAAAACAAAATGGGACCATTCAGTCCAGTGGCACGTCTTATAAAAGGTCTTTGTGAGTACATTTCGACCTCGTTTTTATTTTTAGTTTAAGCCTTGTAGTTTTTAAGTTATTAGCCATGATAAAAACTGAACTTTGACAAAATTCACATGGTATTTACACCAGCGACCCCACAGTGCTGAAATTTGGTATGAGTGTAGATTTAGTAATACAAATATAGGAAAAGTCTGAATGATCAAGATGAACGTGAGGTAACCTAAACTGGACTCAGCGGAAGACCAGCGCTGCGGCATATTAACATGCCGTAGCATCATGCTGAGCTGAGTACCAATTCATCCCCACACAGAGCTCTTTAATTTGTTAGTTTGTTAGTCTTAGTTTCGGTTTTATTGTTGTTGTGTTTATTTTTTTTTTCTTTATGACTGTGTGGATTTATGAATAAAATGTTTTCTTTCTTTCTTTCTTTTAAATCCAGAACAACTCCAATTTATACCCCTAAAAAGAGTAACCAATATAGATTACCTGCCGTTACTGATTGGTCATAAAGGAGTGTATTAATGAAAAATTAAATGAAAACTTGTAAAGCATCGAGGTGTTTTTCTATTAAGCTCGCTTTCAAATGCTAAGATTACAATAAGAATAATTTAAGCTTAAAACTAAGTACAATAAGTAAATAAGTGCAAAGAATACATATAGTTAAAGGAATATATATGTAGATACAGATATGTAGATAATTATTATAATTTTAATGAACGGGTGAGTCTGTTTGTATGTGTGAGTGAGTGAGTTAAAGTGTGTGTGTGTGTGTATGCGCGTGGGGGTATGTAGTATGCTTCAACCTATATCATCCCGCTGCTGGGCAAAGGTCTCCCTCACTGTCTTCCAGGACTTTCGCTCGCGTGCCAAACCCCACCAATCTGTCTCGAAGGCATCGAGATCGTCACGTCAGCGTCTACTAGGCCTTCCTCGGCGCCGTCGCTCGTCTTCAGGCACCCACTGTGTGACGATCGTTGCCCATCTGTCTCATGGCCTCGGCTTAAAATAAATGTATTCGTTTATTTTTTCGTTTAATTCTTTGATCCGGCCCTGACCCGTCGTTCTAATAAAGAGCTTCTTCGGAATTCGGTGCACTGCAAAATAAACAAGAGACAACTTCGATAAGTCTTCTCAATAAGCTTTGAAAGTAAAGCTTGCTGAAAACTTGGTACTTCATTATCCTGTAAATACCATCTAAAGAAGCTTGGACTTTACTAGCTGAAAGTGCGTAATTGTTAAGGAGAGGTTTTTTATAAAGGGCATTATTTAGTATTCTTATAGGCGACGGGATTAATGAAAAGAATGCTAATTATTAGGTATGAAGCCGGCATGTATCAAAAGTAATAATTGAACTTGCTTATGGAATGTCTAAGAGATCTGAAGATCAATTAAATTATTTGATTAAATGATTTTATTTGGTAAAAATATATTGGATTAAAACATGGATTTTTAATGGTTATTGGTCCTCAATAGAGCCAGCTGGGTTTACAGGGTTAAATCTAGACAAATCAAAGGGCTGATCTTCTAGATATCAAATTAATTTGACGTAAAAAAGGTCGCCTTTTAGTAGCTGCGACTGAAAGTTTAATTAAGACTTTTTTTTATTTAGGACCACCTCCGTGGCGCAGTGGGCGTATAGCCGGCTGAGACGCAGGAGTAGCGGGTTCGATTCCCGCAACGGAACAAATATTTGCATGATCTACAGATATTTGTTCCGTGTCTGGGTGTTTTTTATATATTATAAGTATGTATTTACAAAAAAAGTATATACATAAGTATTCTATCAGTTATCTAGTTCCCATAGTACAAGTTCTGCTTAGTTTGGGGCTAGATAGTGCTGTGTGAAATGTCCAGCAGTATTTATTTATTTATTCACCCAGGAAATTGAATAACTATGACAAAGCATTGACTCGTAGGTCACACACCTTAGAAACGTGCCCTACGATGCACGAGATGTATGAGACTCGGAGTGGTTCTCTCCGAAGATCCCGCGATCTCAGTTCGGGGCGAACTACTAGTTATCAAGATTAGATTAGAAAATTCTTTTTTGCACTAAAAAAATAATAGATAGGCAAACTTAATACTAATTAGCGTTTTCTTCTAGCTAACCCTTGTGTAGTGCAGATTAAGTAGCATTGCTTCCCAGAAAATAGATTCATAAAAAAGTTTAATTTAGAACATAGGTACCTACTATAAAAAAATTTAATAACAATAATACACATACATAAATACACACGAACCGCTCAATTTTGTTGGCAACTTTGTTGGCAATTTTGTTGGCAATTTTGCTGGCAATTTTGTTGGCAACTTTGCTGGCAATTTTGTTGGCAATTTTGCGGGCAATTTTGCTGGCAATTTTGCTGGCAATTTTGCTGGCAATTTTGTTAGCAACTTTGTTGGCAATTTTGCTGGCAATTTTGCTGGCAATTTTGCTGGCAATTTTGCTGGCAATTTTGCTGGCAATTTTGTTGGCAACTTTTTGGGCAATTTTGTTGGCAATTTTGCGGGCAATTTTGCTGGCAATTTTGCTGGCAATTTTGAATATGCCGATCACGATAATAACGAAGACGATTACATTATTTACGATAATCTACACTGCACTAAGGTTAGCTGAAATAAAATGCTAATTAGCGTTAAGTTTGCCTATGTATTGTGTGTGTGTGGAATTTCTCTGATTTAAGTATTTACGCGATGGGTTTTCGGTAATTGTCAAGTTCTTTCTTTAATTACTACTTTTTAATTCAGTGCATAAAGCTGACAGTTCCCGAGAACCCTATCTGTGGAGCGGCAGCAGCAGATGTTTCTGCCAAGGCGAGGCTGCAAACCAGCGTAGCTGAGCCCTCGACCTATTTACCACCACCCTCTACCTTAGTGCTACCTACGATAATGTACTAAAGTTACTTAGAATTAGGCCTACTATTTAACTTACCTAGCTTTATTTAGTACTTATTGTACCTACCAACTTCTGTTAGCATAAGAGGTGTGTGTGTGTAAATAAATGCCCTATTATTTTATTTTTATAATTTGTCAAATCACGACTCAAGTAAGTAATTTTACTACTCGTAGGATCCCTTTCGTAAAACAAAAGCTTATACGTTATAAAGACCTTAATTATTGGATTACGCTAATATTTGCGTTTATTTAATTACGGGTTAATTCGAAGAAAACCTTCGTAGAATATTATTAGAATAAGACTTTGTAAAAATAAGGCTTTCGTTAAATATGTAGATATACATTTAAAATGGCGATCAACCTTGTTACCATTCAACCTAAAACAATTGACACGTACATGATTATATTAACAGATTTTTGCAATATTGTTTTCCAATCTTGTTCAGTAAAATAATTTGTACACCAAAGTGATCACATCAAAATTTGTAATTCATTAAACGGAATTTGATTTGATTTGAAAAATCGAAGACATATAGTGCAGTGTAGATTATCGTTAATAATGTAATCGTCTTCGTTATTATTGTGATCGGCATATTCAAAATTGCCAGCAAAATTGCCAACAAAATTGCCAACAAAGTTGCCAACAAAATTGCCAACAAAATTGCCAGCAAAATTGCCAGCAAAATTGCCAGCAAAATTGCCCGCACAATTGCCAACAAAATTGCCATCAAAATTGCCAACAAAATTGGCAACAAAGTTGCCAACAAATTTGCCAACAAAGTTGCCAACAAACTTGCCAACAAAGTTGCCAACAAAGTTGCAAACAAAATTGCCAGCAAAATTGCCAACAAAATTGCCAACAAAGTTGCCAACAAAATTCAGCAAAATTGCCAGCAAAATTGCTATCAAAATTGCCATCAAAATTGCCAGCAAAATTGCCAGCAAAATTGCCAGCAAAATTGCCAACAAAATTGCCAACAAAGTTGCCAACAAAATTGCCAACAAAATTGCCAACAAAGTTGCCAACAAAATTGCCAACAAAATTGCCAACAAAATTGCCAACAAAATTGCCAACAAAATTGCAAACAAAGTTGCCAACAAAATTGCCAACAAAGTTGCCAACAAAATTGCCAACAAAATTGCCAGCAAAATTGCCAGCAAAAATGCCAGCAAAATTGCCAGCAAAATTGCCAACAAAATTGCCAACAAAGTTGCCAACAAAATTGCCAGCAAATTGCCAACAAAATTGCTAACAAAGTTGCCAACAAAATTGCCAACAAAATTGCCAGCAAAATTGCCAGCAAAATTGCCAGCAAAATTGCCAACAAAATTGCCAACAAAGTTGCCCACAAAATTGCCAACAAAATTGCCAACAAAGTTGCCAACAAAATTGCCAACAAAATTGCCATCAAAATTGCCAACAAAATTGCCAACAAAGTTGCCAACAAATTTGCCAACAAAGTTGCCAACAAATTTGCCAACAAAGTTGCCAACAAACTTGCCAACAAAGTTGCCAACAAAGTTGCCAACAAAATTGCCAGCAAAATTGCCAACAAAATTGCTATCAAAATTGCCATCAAAATTGCTAGCAAAATTGCCAGCAAAATTGCCAGCAAAATTGCCAACAAAATTGCCAACAAAGTTGCCAACAAAATTGCCAGCAAAATTGCCAACAAAATTGCCAACAAAGTTGCCAACAAAACTGCCAACAAAATTGCCAGCAAAATTGCCAGCAAAATTGCCAGCAAAATTGCCAACAAACTTGCCAACAAAGTTGCCAACAAACTTGCCAACAAAGTTGCCAACAAAGTTGCCAACAAAGTTGCCAACAAAATTGCCAGCAAAATTGCCAACAAAATTGCCAACAAAGTTGCCAACAAAATTCAGCAAAATTGCCAGCAAAATTGCTATCAAAATTGCCATCAAAATTGCCAGCAAAATTGCCAGGAAAATTGCCAGCAAAATTGCCATTAAAATTGCCAACAAAGTTGCCAACAAAATTGCCATCAAAGTTGCCAACAAAATTGCCAACAAAATTGCCATTAAAATTGCCAACAAAGTTGCCAACAAAATTGCCAACAAAGTTGCCAACAAAATTGCCATCAAAATTGCCAGCAAAATTGCCAGCAAAATTGCCAGCAAAATTGCCAGCAAAATTGCCAGCAAAATTGCCAGCAAAATTGCCAACAAAATTGCCATCAAAATTGCCAACAAAATTGCCAACAAAGTTGCCAACAAAGTTGCCAACAAAATTGCCAACAAAATTGCCAGCAAAATTGCCAGCAAAATTGCCAACAAAATTGCCAACAAAGTTGCCAACAAAATTGCCAACAAAGTTGCCAACAAAGTTGCCAACAAAGTTGCCAACAAAGTTGCCAACAAAGTTGCCAACAAAGTTGCCAACAAAGTTGCCAACAAAGTTGCCAACAAAGTTGCCAACAAAGTTGCCAAAACAAAATTGCCAGCAAAATTGCCAGCAAAGTAAAGTTGCCAGCAAAATTGCCAGCAAAATTGCCAGCAAAATTGCCAGCAAAATTGCCAACAAAGTTGCCAACAAATTTGCCAACAAAGTTGCCAACAAACTTGCCAACAGAGTTGCCAACAAAGTTGCCAACAAAATTGCCAGCAAAATTGCCAACAAAATTGCCAACACAGTTGCCAACAAAATTCAGCAAAATTGCCAGCAAAATTGCCAACAAAATTGCCATCAAAATTGCCAACAAACTTGCCAACAAAGTTGCCAACAAAGTTGCCAACAAAGTTGCCAACAAAATTGCCAACAAAATTGCCAACAAAGTTGCCAACAAAATTCAGCAAAATTGCCAGCAAAATTGCTATCAAAATTGCCATCAAAATTGCCAGCAAAATTGCCAGGAAAATTGCCAGCAAAATTGCCATTAAAATTGCCAACAAAGTTGCCAACAAAATTGCCATCAAAGTTGCCAACAAAATTGCCAACAAAATTGCCAACAAAATTGCCAACAAAGTTGCCAACAAAATTCAGCAAAATTGCCAGCAAAATTGCTATCAAAATTGCCATCAAAATTGCCAACAAAATTGCCAACAAAGTTGCCAACAAAATTGCCAACAAAATTGCCAGCAAAATTGCCAGCAAAATTGCCAACAAAATTGCCAGCAAAATTGCCAACAAAATTGCCATCAAACTTGCCAACAAAGTTGCCAACAAAGTTGCCAACAAAGTTGCCAACAAAGTTGCCAACAAAGTTGCCAACAAAGTTGCCAACAAAGTTGCCAAAACAAAATTGCCAGCAAAATTGCCAACAAAATTGCCAACAAAGTTGCCAACAAAATTCAGCAAAATTGCCAGCAAAATTGCTATCAAAATTGCCATCAAAATTGCCAGCAAAATTGCCAGCAAAATTGCCAACAAAATTGCTAACAAAATTGCCATCAAAATTGCCAACAAAATTGCCAACAAAGTTGCCAACAAAATTGCCAACAAAGTTGCCAACAAATTTGCCAACAAAGTTGCCAACAAACTTGCCAACAGAGTTGCCAACAAAGTTGCCAACAAAATTGCCAGCAAAATTGCCAACAAAATTGCCAACAAAGTTGCCAACAAAATTCAGCAAAATTGCCAGCAAAATTGCTATCAAAATTGCCATCAAAATTGCCAGCAAAGTAAAGTTGCCAACAATATTGCCAACAAAGTTGCCAACAAAATTCAGCAAAATTGCCAGCAAAATTGCTATCAAAATTGCCATCAAAATTGCCAGCAAAATTGCCAGCAAAATTGCCAACTTAGCTGAAATAAAATGCTAATTAGCGTGAAGTTTGCCTATGTATTGTGTGTTTGTGGAATTTCTCTGATTTAAGTATTTACGCGATGGGTTTTCGGTAATTGTCAAGTTCTTTCTTTAATTACTACTTTTTAATTCAGTGCATAAAGCTGACAGTTCCCGAGAACCCTATCTGTGGAGCGGCAGCAGCAGATGTTTCTGCCAAGGCGAGGCTGCAAACCAGCGTAGCTGAGCCCTCGACCTATTTACCACCACCCTCTACCTTAGTGCTACCTACGATAATGTACTAAAGTTACTTAGAATTTGGCCTACTATTTAACTTACCTAGCTTTATTTAGTACTTATTGTACCTACTAACTTCTGTTAGCATAAGAGGTGTGTGTGTGTAAATAAATGCCCTATTATTTTATTTTTATAATTTGTCAAATCACGACTCAAGTAAGTAATTTTACTACTCGTAGGATCCCTTTCGTAAAACAAAAGCTTATACGTTATAAAGACCTTAATTATTGGATTACGCTAATATTTGCGTTTATTTAATTACGGGTTAATTCGAAGAAAACCTTCGTAGAATATTATTAGAATAAGACTTTGTAAAAATAAGGCTTTCGTTAAATATGTAGATATACATTTAAAATGGCGATCAACCTTGTTACAATTCAACCTAAAACAATTGACACGTACATGATTATATTAACAGATTTTTGCAATATTGTTTTCCAATCTTGTTCAGTAAAATAATTTGTACACCAAAGTGAACATCAAAATTTGTAATTCATTAAACGGAATTTGATTTGATTTGAAAAATCGAAGACATATAGTGCAGTGTAGATTATCGTTAATAATGTAATCGTCTTCGTTATTATCGTGATCGGCATATTCAAAATTGCCAACAAAATTGCCAGCAAAGTTGCCAACAAAATTGCCAACAAAATTGCCAGCAAAATTGCCAGCAAAATTGCCATCAAAATTGCCAACAAAATTGCCAACAAAGTTGCCAACAAATTTGCCAACAAAGTTGCCAACAAACTTGCCAACAAAGTTGCCAACAAAGTTGCCAACAAAGTTGCCAACAAAATTGCCAGCAAAATTGCCAACAAAATTGCCAACAAAGTTGCCAACAAAATTCAGCAAAATTGCCAGCAAAATTGCTATCAAAATTGCCATCAAAATTGCCATCAAAATTGCCAGCAAAATTGCCAGCAAAATTGCCAGCAAAATTGCCAACAAAATTGCCAGCAAAATTGCCGGCAAAATTGCCAACAAAATTGCCAACAAAATTGCCAACAAAATTGCCAACAAAGTTGCCAACAAAATTGCCAACAAAGTTGCCAACAAAATTGCCATCAAAGTTGCCAACAAAATTGCCAACAAAATTGCCAACAAAATTGCCAACAAAGTTGCCAACAAAATTGCCAACAAAGTTGCCAACAAAATTGCCATCAAAATTGCCAGCAAAATTGCCAGCAAAATTGCCAGCAAAATTGCCAGCAAAATTGACAGCAAAATTGCCAGCAAAATTGCCAACAAAATTGCCATCAAAATTGCCAACAAAATTGCCAACAAAGTTGCCAACAAAGTTGCCAACAAAATTGCCAACAAAATTGCCAGCAAAATTGCCAGCAAAATTGCCAACAAAATTGCCAACAAAGTTGCCAACAAAATTGCCAACAAAGTTGCCAACAAAGTTGCCAACAAAGTTGCCAACAAAGTTGCCAACAAAGTTGCCAACAAAGTTGCCAACAAAGTTGCCAACAAAGTTGCCAAAACAAAATTGCCAGCAAAATTGCCAGCAAAGTAAAGTTGCCAGCAAAATTGCCAGCAAAATTGCCAGCAAAATTGCCAGCAAAATTGCCAACAAAGTTGCCAACAAATTTGCCAACAAAGTTGCCAACAAACTTGCCAACAGAGTTGCCAACAAAGTTGCCAACAAAATTGCCAGCAAAATTGCCAACAAAATTGCCAACACAGTTGCCAACAAAATTCAGCAAAATTGCCAGCAAAATTGCTATCAAAATTGCCATCAAAATTGCCAGCAAAGTAAAGTTGCCAACAATATTGCCAACAAAGTTGCCAACAAAATTGCCATCAAAATTGCCAGCAAAATTGCCAGCAAAATTGCCAGCAAAATTGCCAGCAAAATTGACAGCAAAATTGCCAGCAAAATTGCCAACAAAATTGCCATCAAAATTGCCAACAAAATTGCCAACAAAGTTGCCAACAAAGTTGCCAACAAAATTGCCAACAAAATTGCCAGCAAAATTGCCAGCAAAATTGCCAACAAAATTGCCAACAAAGTTGCCAACAAAATTGCCAACAAAGTTGCCAACAAAGTTGCCAACAAAGTTGCCAACAAAGTTGCCAACAAAGTTGCCAACAAAGTTGCCAACAAAATTCAGCAAAATTGCCAGCAAAATTGCTATCAAAATTGCCATCAAAATTGCCAGCAAAATTGCCAGCAAAATTGCCAACTTAGCTGAAATAAAATGCTAATTAGCGTGAAGTTTGCCTATGTATTGTGTGTTTGTGGAATTTCTCTGATTTAAGTATTTACGCGATGGGTTTTCGGTAATTGTCAAGTTCTTTCTTTAATTACTACTTTTTAATTCAGTGCATAAAGCTGACAGTTCCCGAGAACCCTATCTGTGGAGCGGCAGCAGCAGATGTTTCTGCCAAGGCGAGGCTGCAAACCAGCGTAGCTGAGCCCTCGACCTATTTACCACCACCCTCTACCTTAGTGCTACCTACGATAATGTACTAAAGTTACTTAGAATTAGGCCTACTATTTAACTTACCTAGCTTTATTTAGTACTTATTGTACCTACTAACTTCTGTTAGCATAAGAGGTGTGTGTGTGTAAATAAATGCCCTATTATTTTATTTTTATAATTTGTCAAATCACGACTCAAGTAAGTAATTTTACTACTCGTAGGATCCCTTTCGTAAAACAAAAGCTTATACGTTATAAAGACCTTAATTATTGGATTACGCTAATATTTGCGTTTATTTAATTACGGGTTAATTCGAAGAAAACCTTCGTAGAATATTATTAGAATAAGACTTTGTAAAAATAAGGCTTTCGTTAAATATGTAGATATACATTTAAAATGGCGATCAACCTTGTTACAATTCAACCTAAAACAATTGACACGTACATGATTATATTAACAGATTTTTGCAATATTGTTTTCCAATCTTGTTCAGTAAAATAATTTGTACACCAAAGTGAACATCAAAATTTGTAATTCATTAAACGGAATTTGATTTGATTTGAAAAATCGAAGACATATAGTGCAGTGTAGATTATCGTTAATAATGTAATCGTCTTCGTTATTATCGTGATCGGCATATTCAAAATTGCCAACAAAATTGCCAGCAAAGTTGCCAACAAAATTGCCAACAAAATTGCCAGCAAAATTGCCCGCAAAATTGCCAGCAAAATTGCCAGCAAAATTGCCATCAAAATTGCCAACAAAATTGCCAACAAAGTTGCCAACAAAATTGCCAACAAAGTTGCCAACAAAATTGCCATCAAAATTGCCAGCAAAATTGCCAGCAAAATTGCCAGCAAAATTGCCAGCAAAATTGACAGCAAAATTGCCAGCAAAATTGCCAACAAAATTGCCATCAAAATTGCCAACAAAATTGCCAACAAAGTTGCCAACAAAGTTGCCAACAAAATTGCCAACAAAGTTGCCAACAAAATTGCCAACAAAGTTGCCAACAAAATTGCCATCAAAATTGCCAGCAAAATTGCCAGCAAAATTGCCAGCAAAATTGCCAGCAAAATTGACAGCAAAATTGCCAGCAAAATTGCCAACAAAATTGCCATCAAAATTGCCAACAAAGTTGCCAACAAAATTGCCAACAAAGTTGCCAACAAAATTGCCAGCAAAATTGCCAACAAAATTGCCAACACAGTTGCCAACAAAATTCAGCAAAATTGCCAGCAAAATTGCTATCAAAATTGCCATCAAAATTGCCAGCAAAGTAAAGTTGCCAACAATATTGCCAACAAAGTTGCCAACAAAATTGCCAACAAAGTTGCCAACAAAATTGCCATCAAAATTGCCAGCAAAATTGCCAGCAAAATTGCCAGCAAAATTGCCAGCAAAATTGACAGCAAAATTGCCAGCAAAATTGCCAACAAAATTGCCATCAAAATTGCCAACAAAATTGCCAACAAAGTTGCCAACAAAGTTGCCAACAAAATTGCCAACAAAATTGCCAGCAAAATTGCCAGCAAAATTGCCAACAAAATTGCCAACAAAGTTGCCAACAAAATTGCCAACAAAGTTGCCAACAAAGTTGCCAACAAAGTTGCCAACAAAGTTGCCAACAAAGTTGCCAACAACGTTGCCAACAAAGTTGCCAACAAAGTTGCCAACAAAGTTGCCAACAAAATTGCCAACAAAATTGCCAGCAAAATTGCCAGCAAAATTGCCAACAAAATTGCCAACAAAGTTGCCAACAAAATTGCCAACAAAGTTGCCAACAAAGTTGCCAACAAAGTTGCCAACAAAGTTGCCAACAAAGTTGCCAACAACGTTGCCAACAAAGTTGCCAACAAAGTTGCCAAAACAAAATTGCCAGCAAAATTGCCAGCAAAGTAAAGTTGCCAGCAAAATTGCCAGCAAAATTGCCAGCAAAATTGCCAGCAAAATTGCCAGCAAAATTGACAGCAAAATTGCCAGCAAAATTGCCAACAAAATTGCCATCAAAATTGCCAACAAAATTGCCAACAAAGTTGCCAACAAAGTTGCCAACAAAATTGCCAACAAAGTTGCCAACAAAATTGCCAACAAAGTTGCCAACAAAATTGCCAGCAAAATTGCCAGCAAAGTAAAGTTGCCAGCAAAATTGCCAGCAAAATTGCCAGCAAAATTGCCAGCAAAATTGCCAACAAAGTTGCCAACAAATTTGCCAACAAAGTTGCCAACAAACTTGCCAACAGAGTTGCCAACAAAGTTGCCAACAAAATTGCCAGCAAAATTGCCAACAAAATTGCCAACACAGTTGCCAACAAAATTCAGCAAAATTGCCAGCAAAATTGCTATCAAAATTGCCATCAAAATTGCCAGCAAAGTAAAGTTGCCAACAATATTGCCAACAAAGTTGCCAACAAAATTGCCAACAAAGTTGCCAACAAAATTGCCATCAAAATTGCCAGCAAAATTGCCAGCAAAATTGCCAGCAAAATTGCCAGCAAAATTGACAGCAAAATTGCCAGCAAAATTGCCAACAAAATTGCCATCAAAATTGCCAACAAAATTGCCAACAAAGTTGCCAACAAAGTTGCCAACAAAATTGCCAACAAAATTGCCAGCAAAATTGCCAGCAAAATTGCCAACAAAATTGCCAACAAAGTTGCCAACAAAATTGCCAACAAAGTTGCCAACAAAGTTGCCAACAAAGTTGCCAACAAAGTTGCCAACAAAGTTGCCAACAACGTTGCCAACAAAGTTGCCAACAAAGTTGCCAAAACAAAATTGCCAGCAAAATTGCCAGCAAAGTAAAGTTGCCAGCAAAATTGCCAGCAAAATTGCCAGCAAAATTGCCAGCAAAATTGCCAACAAAGTTGCCAACAAATTTGCCAACAAAGTTGCCAACAAACTTGCCAACAGAGTTGCCAACAAAGTTGCCAACAAAATTGCCAGCAAAATTGCCAACAAAATTGCCAACACAGTTGCCAGCAAAATTGCCAGCAAAATTGCCAACAAAATTGCCAACAAAGTTGCCAACAAAATTGCCAACAAAATTGCCAACAAAGTTGCCAAAACAAAATTGCCAGCAAAATTGCCAACAAAATTGCCAACAAAGTTGCCAACAAAATTCAGCAAAATTGCCAGCAAAATTGCTATCAAAATTGCCATCAAAATTGCCAGCAAAATTGCCAGCAAAATTGCCAACAAAATTGCTAACAAAATTGCCATCAAAATTGCCAACAAAATTGCCAACAAAGTTGCCAACAAAATTGCCAACAAAGTTGCCAACAAATTTGCCAACAAAGTTGCCAACAAACTTGCCAACAGAGTTGCCAACAAAGTTGCCAACAAAATTGCCAGCAAAATTGCCAACAAAATTGCCAACAAAGTTGCCAACAAAATTCAGCAAAATTGCCAGCAAAATTGCTATCAAAATTGCCATCAAAATTGCCAGCAAAGTAAAGTTGCCAACAATATTGCCAACAAAGTTGCCAACAAAATTCAGCAAAATTGCCAGCAAAATTGCTATCAAAATTGCCATCAAAATTGCCAGCAAAATTGCCAGCAAAATTGCCAACTTAGCTGAAATAAAATGCTAATTAGCGTGAAGTTTGCCTATGTATTGTGTGTTTGTGGAATTTCTCTGATTTAAGTATTTACGCGATGGGTTTTCGGTAATTGTCAAGTTCTTTCTTTAATTACTACTTTTTAATTCAGTGCATAAAGCTGACAGTTCCCGAGAACCCTATCTGTGGAGCGGCAGCAGCAGATGTTTCTGCCAAGGCGAGGCTGCAAACCAGCGTAGCTGAGCCCTCGACCTATTTACCACCACCCTCTACCTTAGTGCTACCTACGATAATGTACTAAAGTTACTTAGAATTAGGCCTACTATTTAACTTACCTAGCTTTATTTAGTACTTATTGTACCTACTAACTTCTGTTAGCATAAGAGGTGTGTGTGTGTAAATAAATGCCCTATTATTTTATTTTTATAATTTGTCAAATCACGACTCAAGTAAGTAATTTTACTACTCGTAGGATCCCTTTCGTAAAACAAAAGCTTATACGTTATAAAGACCTTAATTATTGGATTACGCTAATATTTGCGTTTATTTAATTACGGGTTAATTCGAAGAAAACCTTCGTAGAATATTATTAGAATAAGACTTTGTAAAAATAAGGCTTTCGTTAAATATGTAGATATACATTTAAAATGGCGATCAACCTTGTTACCATTCAACCTAAAACAATTGACACGTACATGATTATATTAACAGATTTTTGCAATATTGTTTTCCAATCTTGTTCAGTAAAATAATTTGTACACCAAAGTGAACATCAAAATTTGTAATTCATTAAACGGAATTTGATTTGATTTGAAAAATCGAAGACATATAGTGCAGTGTAGATTATCGTTAATAATGTAATCGTCTTCGTTATTATCGTGATCGGCATATTCAAAATTGCCAACAAAATTGCCAGCAAAGTTGCCAACAAAATTGCCAACAAAATTGCCAGCAAAATTGCCCGCAAAATTGCCAGCAAAATTGCCAGCAAAATTGCCATCAAAATTGCCAACAAAATTGCCAACAAAGTTGCCAACAAATTTGCCAACAAAGTTGCCAACAAACTTGCCAACAAAGTTGCCAACAAAGTTGCCAACAAAGTTGCCAACAAAGTTGCCAACAAAATTGCCCGCAAAATTGCCAACAAAATTGCCCACAAAGTTGCCAACAAAATTCAGCAAAATTGCCAGCAAAATTGCTATCAAAATTGCCATCAAAATTGCCATCAAAATTGCCAGCAAAATTGCCAGCAAAATTGCCAGCAAAATTGCCAACAAAATTGCCAACAAAATTGCCAACAAAATTGCCAACAAAGTTGCCAACAAAATTGCCAACAAAGTTGCCAACAAAATTGCCAACAAAATTGCCAACAAAATTGCCAACAAAGTTGCCAACAAAATTGCCAACAAAGTTGCCAACAAAATTGCCAACAAAGTTGCCAACAAAATTGCCATCAAAATTGCCAGCAAAATTGCAAGCAAAATTGCCAGCAAAATTGCCAACAAAATTGCCAACAAAGTTGCCAACAAAATTGCCAGCAAAATTGCCAACAAAATTGCCAACAAAGTTGCCAACAAAATTGCCAACAAAATTGCCAGCAAAATTGCCAGCAAAATTGCCAACAAAATTGCCAACAAAGTTGCCAACAAAATTGCCAACAAAGTTGCCAACAAATTTGCCAACAAAGTTGCCAACAAACATGCCAACAAAGTTGCCAACAAAGTTGCCAACAAAGTTGCCAACAAAGTTGCCAACAAAGTTGCCAACAAAATTGTCAGCAAAATTGCCAACAAAATTGCCAACAAAGTTGCCAACAAAATTCAGCAAAATTGCCAGCAAAATTGCTATCAAAATTGCCATCAAAATTGCCAGCAAAATTGCCAGCAAAATTGCCAGAAAAATTGCCAACAAAATTGCCAACAAAGTTGCCAACAAAATTGCCAACAAAATTGCCAACAAAGTTGCCAACAAAATTGCCAACAAAATTGCCAACAAAATTGCCATCAAAATTGCCAACAAAATTGCCAACAAAGTTGCCAACAAAATTGCCAACAAAGTTGCCAACAAATTTGCCAACAAAGTTGCCCACAAACTTGCCAACAAAGTTGCCAACAAAATTGCCAGCAAAATTGCCAACAAAGTTGCCAACAAAATTCAGCAAAATTGCCAGCAAAATTGCTATCAAAATTGCCATCAAAATTGCCAGCAAAGTAAAGTTGCCAACAAAATTGCCAACAAAGTTGCCAACAAAATTCAGCAAAATTGCCAGCAAAATTGCGATCAAAATTGCCATCAAAATTGCCAGCAAAATTGCCAGCAAAATTGCCAACAAAATTGCCAGCAAAATTGCCAACTTAGCTGAAATAAAATGCTAATTAGCGTTAAGTTTGCCTATGTATTGTGTGTTTGTGGAATTTCTCTGATTTAAGTATTTACGCGATGGGTTTTCGGTAATTGTCAAGTTCTTTCTTTAATTACTACTTTTTAATTCAGTGCATAAAGCTGACAGTTCCCGAGAACCCTATCTGTGGAGCGGCAGCAGCAGATGTTTCTGCCAAGGCGAGGCTGCAAACCAGCGTAGCTGAGCCCTCGACCTATTTACCACCACCCTCTACCTTAGTGCTACCTACGATAATGTACTAAAGTTACTTAGAATTAGGCCTACTATTTAACTTACCTAGCTTTATTTAGTACTTATTGTACCTACCAACTTCTGTTAGCATAAGAGGTGTGTGTGTGTAAATAAATGCCCTATTATTTTATTTTTATAATTTGTCAAATCACGACTCAAGTAAGTAATTTTACTACTCGTAGGATCCCTTTCGTAAAACAAAAGCTTATACGTTATAAAGACCTTAATTATTGGATTACGCTTATATTTGCGTTTATTTAATTACGGGTTAATTCGAAGAAAACCTTCGTAGAATATTATTAGAATAAGACTTTGTAAAAATAAGGCTTTCGTTAAATATGTAGATATACATTTAAAATGGCGATCAACCTTGTTACCATTCAACCTAAAACAATTGACACGTACATGATTATATTAACAGATTTTTGCAATATTGTTTTACAATCTTGTTCAGTAAAATAATTTGTACACCACAGTGAACATCAAAATTTGTAATTCATTAAACGGAATTTGATTTGATTTGAAAAATCGAAGACATATAGTGCAGTGTAGATTATCGTTAATAATGTAATCGTCTTCGTTATTATCGTGATCGGCATATTCAAAATTGCCAACAAAATTGCCAACAAAGTTGCCAACAAAATTGCCAACAAAATTGCCAACAAAATTGCCAACAAAGTTGCCAACAAAATTGCCAACAAAATTGCCAGCAAAATTGCCAGCAAAATTGCCAACAAAATTGCCAGCAAAATTGCCAACAAAATTGCCATCAAACTTGCCAACAAAGTTGCCAAACAAAGTTGCCAACAAAGTTGCCAACAAAGTTGCCAACAAAGTTGCCAACAAAGTTGCCAACAAAATTGCCAGCAAAATTGCCAACAAAATTGCCAACACAGTTGCCAACAAAATTCAGCAAAATTGCCAGCAAAATTGCTATCAAAATTGCCATCAAAATTGCCAGCAAAGTAAAGTTGCCAACAATATTGCCAACAAAGTTGCCAACAAAATTCAGCAAAATTGCCAGCAAAATTGCTATCAAAATTGCCATCAAAATTGCCAACAAAATTGCCAACAAAGTTGCCAACAAATTTGCCAACAAAATTGCTAGCAAAATTGCCAGCAAAATTGCCAACAAAATTGCCAGCAAAATTGCCAACAAAATTGCCATCAAACTTGCCAACAAAGTTGCCAACAAAGTTGCCAACAAAGTTGCCAACAAAGTTGCCAAAACAAAATTGCCAGCAAAATTGCCAACAAAATTGCCAACAAAGTTGCCAACAAAATTCAGCAAAATTGCCAGCAAAATTGCTATCAAAATTGCCATCAAAATTGCCAGCAAAATTGCCAGCAAAATTGCCAACAAAATTGCTAACAAAATTGCCATCAAAATTGCCAACAAAATTGCCAAGAAAGTTGCCAACAAAATTGCCAACAAAGTTGCCAACAAATTTGCCAACAAAGTTGCCAACAAACTTGCCAACAGAGTTGCCAACAAAGTTGCCAACAAAATTGCCAGCAAAATTGCCAACAAAATTGCCAACAAAGTTGCCAACAAAATTCAGCAAAATTGCCAGCAAAATTGCTATCAAAATTGCCATCAAAATTGCCAGCAAAGTAAAGTTGCCAACAATATTGCCAACAAAGTTGCCAACAAAATTCAGCAAAATTGCCAGCAAAATTGCTATCAAAATTGCCATCAAAATTGCCAGCAAAATTGCCAGCAAAATTGCCAACTTAGCTGAAATAAAATGCTAATTAGCGTGAAGTTTGCCTATGTATTGTGTGTTTGTGGAATTTCTCTGATTTAAGTATTTACGCGATGGGTTTTCGGTAATTGTCAAGTTCTTTCTTTAATTACTACTTTTTAATTCAGTGCATAAAGCTGACAGTTCCCGAGAACCCTATCTGTGGAGCGGCAGCAGCAGATGTTTCTGCCAAGGCGAGGCTGCAAACCAGCGTAGCTGAGCCCTCGACCTATTTACCACCACCCTCTACCTTAGTGCTACCTACGATAATGTACTAAAGTTACTTAGAATTAGGCCTACTATTTAACTTACCTAGCTTTATTTAGTACTTATTGTACCTACTAACTTCTGTTAGCATAAGAGGTGTGTGTGTGTAAATAAATGCCCTATTATTTTATTTTTATAATTTGTCAAATCACGACTCAAGTAAGTAATTTTACTACTCGTAGGATCCCTTTCGTAAAACAAAAGCTTATACGTTATAAAGACCTTAATTATTGGATTACGCTAATATTTGCGTTTATTTAATTACGGGTTAATTCGAAGAAAACCTTCGTAGAATATTATTAGAATAAGACTTTGTAAAAATAAGGCTTTCGTTAAATATGTAGATATACATTTAAAATGGCGATCAACCTTGTTACCATTCAACCTAAAACAATTGACACGTACATGATTATATTAACAGATTTTTGCAATATTGTTTTCCAATCTTGTTCAGTAAAATAATTTGTACACCAAAGTGAACATCAAAATTTGTAATTCATTAAACGGAATTTGATTTGATTTGAAAAATCGAAGACATATAGTGCAGTGTAGATTATCGTTAATAATGTAATCGTCTTCGTTATTATCGTGATCGGCATATTCAAAATTGCCAACAAAATTGCCAGCAAAGTTGCCAACAAAATTGCCAACAAAATTGCCAGCAAAATTGCCCGCAAAATTGCCAGCAAAATTGCCAGCAAAATTGCCATCAAAATTGCCAACAAAATTGCCAACAAAGTTGCCAACAAATTTGCCAACAAAGTTGCCAACAAACTTGCCAACAAAGTTGCCAACAAAGTTGCCAACAAAGTTGCCAACAAAGTTGCCAACAAAATTGCCCGCAAAATTGCCAACAAAATTGCCCACAAAGTTGCCAACAAAATTCAGCAAAATTGCCAGCAAAATTGCTATCAAAATTGCCATCAAAATTGCCATCAAAATTGCCAGCAAAATTGCCAGCAAAATTGCCAGCAAAATTGCCAACAAAATTGCCAACAAAATTGCCAACAAAATTGCCAACAAAGTTGCCAACAAAATTGCCAACAAAGTTGCCAACAAAATTGCCAACAAAATTGCCAACAAAATTGCCAACAAAGTTGCCAACAAAATTGCCAACAAAGTTGCCAACAAAATTGCCAACAAAGTTGCCAACAAAATTGCCATCAAAATTGCCAGCAAAATTGCAAGCAAAATTGCCAGCAAAATTGCCAACAAAATTGCCAACAAAGTTGCCAACAAAATTGCCAGCAAAATTGCCAACAAAATTGCCAACAAAGTTGCCAACAAAATTGCCAACAAAATTGCCAGCAAAATTGCCAGCAAAATTGCCAACAAAATTGCCAACAAAGTTGCCAACAAAATTGCCAACAAAGTTGCCAACAAATTTGCCAACAAAGTTGCCAACAAACATGCCAACAAAGTTGCCAACAAAGTTGCCAACAAAGTTGCCAACAAAGTTGCCAACAAAGTTGCCAACAAAATTGTCAGCAAAATTGCCAACAAAATTGCCAACAAAGTTGCCAACAAAATTCAGCAAAATTGCCAGCAAAATTGCTATCAAAATTGCCATCAAAATTGCCAGCAAAATTGCCAGCAAAATTGCCAGAAAAATTGCCAACAAAATTGCCAACAAAGTTGCCAACAAAATTGCCAACAAAATTGCCAACAAAGTTGCCAACAAAATTGCCAACAAAATTGCCAACAAAATTGCCATCAAAATTGCCAACAAAATTGCCAACAAAGTTGCCAACAAAATTGCCAACAAAGTTGCCAACAAATTTGCCAACAAAGTTGCCCACAAACTTGCCAACAAAGTTGCCAACAAAATTGCCAGCAAAATTGCCAACAAAGTTGCCAACAAAATTCAGCAAAATTGCCAGCAAAATTGCTATCAAAATTGCCATCAAAATTGCCAGCAAAGTAAAGTTGCCAACAAAATTGCCAACAAAGTTGCCAACAAAATTCAGCAAAATTGCCAGCAAAATTGCTATCAAAATTGCCATCAAAATTGCCAGCAAAATTGCCAGCAAAATTGCCAACAAAATTGCCAGCAAAATTGCCAACTTAGCTGAAATAAAATGCTAATTAGCGTTAAGTTTGCCTATGTATTGTGTGTTTGTGGAATTTCTCTGATTTAAGTATTTACTTAAATCTTCTTTCTTTAATTACTACTTTTTAATTCAGTGCATAAAGCTGACAGTTCCCGAGAACCCTATCTGTGGAGCGGCAGCAGCAGATGTTTCTGCCAAGGCGAGGCTGCAAACCAGCGTAGCTGAGCCCTCGACCTATTTACCACCACCCTCTACCTTAGTGCTACCTACGATAATGTACTAAAGTTACTTAGAATTAGGCCTACTATTTAACTTACCTAGCTTTATTTAGTACTTATTGTACCTACCAACTTCTGTTAGCATAAGAGGTGTGTGTGTGTAAATAAATGCCCTATTATTTTATTTTTATAATTTGTCAAATCACGACTCAAGTAAGTAATTTTACTACTCGTAGGATCCCTTTCGTAAAACAAAAGCTTATACGTTATAAAGACCTTAATTATTGGATTACGCTTATATTTGCGTTTATTTAATTACGGGTTAATTCGAAGAAAACCTTCGTAGAATATTATTAGAATAAGACTTTGTAAAAATAAGGCTTTCGTTAAATATGTAGATATACATTTAAAATGGCGATCAACCTTGTTACCATTCAACCTAAAACAATTGACACGTACATGATTATATTAACAGATTTTTGCAATATTGTTTTACAATCTTGTTCAGTAAAATAATTTGTACACCACAGTGAACATCAAAATTTGTAATTCATTAAACGGAATTTGATTTGATTTGAAAAATCGAAGACATATAGTGCAGTGTAGATTATCGTTAATAATGTAATCGTCTTCGTTATTATCGTGATCGGCATATTCAAAATTGCCAACAAAATTGCCAACAAAGTTGCCAACAAAATTGCCAACAAAATTGCCAACAAAATTGCCAACAAAGTTGCCAACAAAATTGCCAACAAAATTGCCAGCAAAATTGCCAGCAAAATTGCCAACAAAATTGCCAGCAAAATTGCCAACAAAATTGCCATCAAACTTGCCAACAAAGTTGCCAAACAAAGTTGCCAACAAAGTTGCCAACAAAGTTGCCAACAAAGTTGCCAACAAAGTTGCCAACAAAATTGCCAGCAAAATTGCCAACAAAATTGCCAACACAGTTGCCAACAAAATTCAGCAAAATTGCCAGCAAAATTGCTATCAAAATTGCCATCAAAATTGCCAGCAAAGTAAAGTTGCCAACAATATTGCCAACAAAGTTGCCAACAAAATTCAGCAAAATTGCCAGCAAAATTGCTATCAAAATTGCCATCAAAATTGCCAACAAAATTGCCAACAAAGTTGCCAACAAATTTGCCAACAAAATTGCTAGCAAAATTGCCAGCAAAATTGCCAACAAAATTGCCAGCAAAATTGCCAACAAAATTGCCATCAAACTTGCCAACAAAGTTGCCAACAAAGTTGCCAACAAAGTTGCCAACAAAGTTGCCAACAAAGTTGCCAAAACAAAATTGCCAGCAAAATTGCCAACAAAATTGCCAACAAAGTTGCCAACAAAATTCAGCAAAATTGCCAGCAAAATTGCTATCAAAATTGCCATCAAAATTGCCAGCAAAATTGCCAGCAAAATTGCCAACAAAATTGCTAACAAAATTGCCATCAAAATTGCCAACAAAATTGCCAACAAAGTTGCCAACAAAATTGCCAACAAAGTTGCCAACAAATTTGCCAACAAAGTTGCCAACAAACTTGCCAACAGAGTTGCCAACAAAGTTGCCAACAAAATTGCCAGCAAAATTGCCAACAAAATTGCCAACAAAGTTGCCAACAAAATTCAGCAAAATTGCCAGCAAAATTGCTATCAAAATTGCCATCAAAATTGCCAGCAAAGTAAAGTTGCCAACAATATTGCCAACAAAGTTGCCAACAAAATTCAGCAAAATTGCCAGCAAAATTGCTATCAAAATTGCCATCAAAATTGCCAGCAAAATTGCCAGCAAAATTGCCAACTTAGCTGAAATAAAATGCTAATTAGCGTGAAGTTTGCCTATGTATTGTGTGTTTGTGGAATTTCTCTGATTTAAGTATTTACGCGATGGGTTTTCGGTAATTGTCAAGTTCTTTCTTTAATTACTACTTTTTAATTCAGTGCATAAAGCTGACAGTTCCCGAGAACCCTATCTGTGGAGCGGCAGCAGCAGATGTTTCTGCCAAGGCGAGGCTGCAAACCAGCGTAGCTGAGCCCTCGACCTATTTACCACCACCCTCTACCTTAGTGCTACCTACGATAATGTACTAAAGTTACTTAGAATTAGGCCTACTATTTAACTTACCTAGCTTTATTTAGTACTTATTGTACCTACTAACTTCTGTTAGCATAAGAGGTGTGTGTGTGTAAATAAATGCCCTATTATTTTATTTTTATAATTTGTCAAATCACGACTCAAGTAAGTAATTTTACTACTCGTAGGATCCCTTTCGTAAAACAAAAGCTTATACGTTATAAAGACCTTAATTATTGGATTACGCTAATATTTGCGTTTATTTAATTACGGGTTAATTCGAAGAAAACCTTCGTAGAATATTATTAGAATAAGACTTTGTAAAAATAAGGCTTTCGTTAAATATGTAGATATACATTTAAAATGGCGATCAACCTTGTTACCATTCAACCTAAAACAATTGACACGTACATGATTATATTAACAGATTTTTGCAATATTGTTTTCCAATCTTGTTCAGTAAAATAATTTGTACACCAAAGTGAACATCAAAATTTGTAATTCATTAAACGGAATTTGATTTGATTTGAAAAATCGAAGACATATAGTGCAGTGTAGATTATCGTTAATAATGTAATCGTCTTCGTTATTATCGTGATCGGCATATTCAAAATTGCCAACAAAATTGCCAGCAAAGTTGCCAACAAAATTGCCAACAAAATTGCCAGCAAAATTGCCCGCAAAATTGCCAGCAAAATTGCCAGCAAAATTGCCATCAAAATTGCCAACAAAATTGCCAACAAAGTTGCCAACAAATTTGCCAACAAAGTTGCCAACAAACTTGCAAACAAAGTTGCCAACAAAGTTGCCAACAAAGTTGCCAACAAAGTTGCCAACAAAATTGCCAGCAAAATTGCCAACAATATTGCCAACAAAGTTGCCAACAAAATTCAGCAAAATTGCCAGCAAAATTGCTATCAAAATTGCCATCAAAATTGCCAACAAAATTGCCAACAAAGTTGCCAACAAATTTGCCAACAAAATTGCTAGCAAAATTGCCAGCAAAATTGCCAACAAAATTGCCAGCAAAATTGCCAACAAAATTGCCATCAAACTTGCCAACAAAGTTGCCAACAAAGTTGCCAACAAAGTTGCCAACAAAGTTGCCAACAAAGTTGCCAAAACAAAATTGCCAGCAAAATTGCCAACAAAATTGCCAACAAAGTTGCCAACAAAATTCAGCAAAATTGCCAGCAAAATTGCTATCAAAATTGCCATCAAAATTGCCAGCAAAATTGCCAGCAAAATTGCCAACAAAATTGCTAACAAAATTGCCATCAAAATTGCCAACAAAATTGCCAACAAAGTTGCCAACAAAATTGCCAACAAAGTTGCCAACAAATTTGCCAACAAAGTTGCCAACAAACTTGCCAACAGAGTTGCCAACAAAGTTGCCAACAAAATTGCCAGCAAAATTGCCAACAAAATTGCCAACAAAGTTGCCAACAAAATTCAGCAAAATTGCCAGCAAAATTGCTATCAAAATTGCCATCAAAATTGCCAGCAAAGTAAAGTTGCCAACAATATTGCCAACAAAGTTGCCAACAAAATTCAGCAAAATTGCCAGCAAAATTGCTATCAAAATTGCCATCAAAATTGCCAGCAAAATTGCCAGCAAAATTGCCAACTTAGCTGAAATAAAATGCTAATTAGCGTGAAGTTTGCCTATGTATTGTGTGTTTGTGGAATTTCTCTGATTTAAGTATTTACGCGATGGGTTTTCGGTAATTGTCAAGTTCTTTCTTTAATTACTACTTTTTAATTCAGTGCATAAAGCTGACAGTTCCCGAGAACCCTATCTGTGGAGCGGCAGCAGCAGATGTTTCTGCCAAGGCGAGGCTGCAAACCAGCGTAGCTGAGCCCTCGACCTATTTACCACCACCCTCTACCTTAGTGCTACCTACGATAATGTACTAAAGTTACTTAGAATTAGGCCTACTATTTAACTTACCTAGCTTTATTTAGTACTTATTGTACCTACTAACTTCTGTTAGCATAAGAGGTGTGTGTGTGTAAATAAATGCCCTATTATTTTATTTTTATAATTTGTCAAATCACGACTCAAGTAAGTAATTTTACTACTCGTAGGATCCCTTTCGTAAAACAAAAGCTTATACGTTATAAAGACCTTAATTATTGGATTACGCTAATATTTGCGTTTATTTAATTACGGGTTAATTCGAAGAAAACCTTCGTAGAATATTATTAGAATAAGACTTTGTAAAAATAAGGCTTTCGTTAAATATGTAGATATACATTTAAAATGGCGATCAACCTTGTTACCATTCAACCTAAAACAATTGACACGTACATGATTATATTAACAGATTTTTGCAATATTGTTTTCCAATCTTGTTCAGTAAAATAATTTGTACACCAAAGTGAACATCAAAATTTGTAATTCATTAAACGGAATTTGATTTGATTTGAAAAATCGAAGACATATAGTGCAGTGTAGATTATCGTTAATAATGTAATCGTCTTCGTTATTATCGTGATCGGCATATTCAAAATTGCCAACAAAATTGCCAGCAAAGTTGCCAACAAAATTGCCAACAAAATTGCCAGCAAAATTGCCCGCAAAATTGCCAGCAAAATTGCCAGCAAAATTGCCATCAAAATTGCCAACAAAATTGCCAACAAAGTTGCCAACAAATTTGCCAACAAAGTTGCCAACAAACTTGCAAACAAAGTTGCCAACAAAGTTGCCAACAAAGTTGCCAACAAAGTTGCCAACAAAATTGCCAGCAAAATTGCCAACAAAATTGCCCACAAAGTTGCCAACAAAATTCAGCAAAATTGCCAGCAAAATTGCTATCAAAATTGCCATCAAAATTGCCATCAAAATTGCCAGCAAAATTGCCAGCAAAATTGCCAGCAAAATTGCCAACAAAATTGCCAACAAAATTGCCAACAAAATTGCCAACAAAGTTGCCAACAAAATTGCCAACAAAGTTGCCAACAAAATTGCCAACAAAATTGCCAACAAAATTGCCAACAAAGTTGCCCACAAAATTGCCAACAAAGTTGCCAACAAAATTGCCAACAAAGTTGCCAACAAAATTGCCATCAAAATTGCCAGCAAAATTGCAAGCAAAATTGCCAGCAAAATTGCCAACAAAATTGCCAACAAAGTTGCCAACAAAATTGCCAGCAAAATTGCCAACAAAATTGCCAACAAAGTTGCCAACAAAATTGCCAACAAAATTGCCAGCAAAATTGCCAGCAAAATTGCCAACAAAATTGCCAACAAAGTTGCCAACAAAATTGCCAACAAAGTTGCCAACAAATTTGCCAACAAAGTTGCCAACAAACATGCCAACAAAGTTGCCAACAAAGTTGCCAACAAAGTTGCCAACAAAGTTGCCAACAAAGTTGCCAACAAAGTTGCCAACAAAATTGCCAGCAAAATTGCCAACAAAATTGCCAACACAGTTGCCAACAAAATTGCTATCAAAATTGCCATCAAAATTGCCAGCAAAGTAAAGTTGCCAACAATATTGCCAACAAAGTTGCCAACAAAATTGCCAACAAAGTTGCCAACAAAATTGCCATCAAAATTGCCAGCAAAATTGCCAGCAAAATTGCCAGCAAAATTGCCAGCAAAATTGACAGCAAAATTGCCAACAAAATTGCCAACAAAGTTGCCAACAAAGTTGCCAACAAAGTTGCCAACAAAGTTGCCAACAAAGTTGCCAACAAAGTTGCCAACAAAGTTGCCAAAACAAAATTGCCAGCAAAATTGCCAGCAAAGTAAAGTTGCCAGCAAAATTGCCAGCAAAATTGCCAGCAAAATTGCCAGCAAAATTGCCAACAAAGTTGCCAACAAATTTGCCAACAAAGTTGCCAACAAACTTGCCAACAGAGTTGCCAACAAAGTTGCCAACAAAATTGCCAGCAAAATTGCCAACAAAATTGCCAACACAGTTGCCAGCAAAATTGCCAGCAAAATTGCCAACAAAATTGCCAACAAAGTTGCCAACAAAATTGCCAACAAAATTGCCAACAAAATTGCCAACAAAGTTGCCAACAAAATTGCCAACAAAGTTGCCAACAAAATTGCCATCAAAATTGCCAGCAAAATTGCCAGCAAAATTGCCAGCAAAATTGCCAGCAAAATTGACAGCAAAATTGCCAGCAAAATTGCCAACAAAATTGCCATCAAAATTGCCAACAAAATTGCCAACAAAGTTGCCAACAAAGTTGCCAACAAAATTGCCAACAAAATTGCCAGCAAAATTGCCAGCAAAATTGCCAGCAAAATTGCCAACAAAATTGCCAACAAAGTTGCCAACAAAATTGCCAACAAAGTTGCCAACAAAGTTGCCAACAAAGTTGCCAACAAAGTTGCCAACAAAGTTGCCAACAAAGTTGCCAACAAAGTTGCCAACAAAGTTGCCAAAACAAAATTGCCAGCAAAATTGCCAGCAAAGTAAAGTTGCCAGCAAAATTGCCAGCAAAATTGCCAGCAAAATTGCCAGCAAAATTGCCAACAAAGTTGCCAACAAATTTGCCAACAAAGTTGCCAACAAACTTGCCAACAGAGTTGCCAACAAAGTTGCCAACAAAATTGCCAGCAAAATTGCCAACAAAATTGCCAACACAGTTGCCAACAAAATTCAGCAAAATTGCCAGCAAAATTGCTATCAAAATTGCCATCAAAATTGCCAGCAAAGTAAAGTTGCCAACAATATTGCCAACAAAGTTGCCAACAAAATTCAGCAAAATTGCCAGCAAAATTGCTATCAAAATTGCCATCAAAATTGCCAACAAAATTGCCAACAAAGTTGCCAACAAATTTGCCAACAAAATTGCTAGCAAAATTGCCAGCAAAATTGCCAACAAAATTGCCAGCAAAATTGCCAACAAAATTGCCATCAAACTTGCCAACAAAGTTGCCAACAAAGTTGCCAACAAAGTTGCCAACAAAGTTGCCAACAAAGTTGCCAACAAAGTTGCCAAAACAAAATTGCCAGCAAAATTGCCAACAAAATTGCCAACAAAGTTGCCAACAAAATTCAGCAAAATTGCCAGCAAAATTGCTATCAAAATTGCCATCAAAATTGCCAGCAAAATTGCCAGCAAAATTGCCAACAAAATTGCTAACAAAATTGCCATCAAAATTGCCAACAAAATTGCCAACAAAGTTGCCAACAAAATTGCCAACAAAGTTGCCAACAAATTTGCCAACAAAGTTGCCAACAAACTTGCCAACAGAGTTGCCAACAAAGTTGCCAACAAAATTGCCAGCAAAATTGCCAACAAAATTGCCAACAAAGTTGCCAACAAAATTCAGCAAAATTGCCAGCAAAATTGCTATCAAAATTGCCATCAAAATTGCCAGCAAAGTAAAGTTGCCAACAATATTGCCAACAAAGTTGCCAACAAAATTCAGCAAAATTGCCAGCAAAATTGCTATCAAAATTGCCATCAAAATTGCCAGCAAAATTGCCAGCAAAATTGCCAACTTAGCTGAAATAAAATGCTAATTAGCGTGAAGTTTGCCTATGTATTGTGTGTTTGTGGAATTTCTCTGATTTAAGTATTTACGCGATGGGTTTTCGGTAATTGTCAAGTTCTTTCTTTAATTACTACTTTTTAATTCAGTGCATAAAGCTGACAGTTCCCGAGAACCCTATCTGTGGAGCGGCAGCAGCAGATGTTTCTGCCAAGGCGAGGCTGCAAACCAGCGTAGCTGAGCCCTCGACCTATTTACCACCACCCTCTACCTTAGTGCTACCTACGATAATGTACTAAAGTTACTTAGAATTAGGCCTACTATTTAACTTACCTAGCTTTATTTAGTACTTATTGTACCTACTAACTTCTGTTAGCATAAGAGGTGTGTGTGTGTAAATAAATGCCCTATTATTTTATTTTTATAATTTGTCAAATCACGACTCAAGTAAGTAATTTTACTACTCGTAGGATCCCTTTCGTAAAACAAAAGCTTATACGTTATAAAGACCTTAATTATTGGATTACGCTAATATTTGCGTTTATTTAATTACGGGTTAATTCGAAGAAAACCTTCGTAGAATATTATTAGAATAAGACTTTGTAAAAATAAGGCTTTCGTTAAATATGTAGATATACATTTAAAATGGCGATCAACCTTGTTACCATTCAACCTAAAACAATTGACACGTACATGATTATATTAACAGATTTTTGCAATATTGTTTTCCAATCTTGTTCAGTAAAATAATTTGTACACCAAAGTGAACATCAAAATTTGTAATTCATTAAACGGAATTTGATTTGATTTGAAAAATCGAAGACATATAGTGCAGTGTAGATTATCGTTAATAATGTAATCGTCTTCGTTATTATCGTGATCGGCATATTCAAAATTGCCAACAAAATTGCCAGCAAAGTTGCCAACAAAATTGCCAACAAAATTGCCAGCAAAATTGCCCGCAAAATTGCCAGCAAAATTGCCAGCAAAATTGCCATCAAAATTGCCAACAAAATTGCCAACAAAATTGCCAACAAAATTGCCATCAAAATTGCCAACAAAATTGCCAACAAAGTTGCCAACAAAATTGCCAACAAAGTTGCCAACAAATTTGCCAACAAAGTTGCCCACAAACTTGCCAACAAAGTTGCCAACAAAATTGCCAGCAAAATTGCCAACAAAGTTGCCAACAAAATTCAGCAAAATTGCCAGCAAAATTGCTATCAAAATTGCCATCAAAATTGCCAGCAAAGTAAAGTTGCCAACAATATTGCCAACAAAGTTGCCAACAAAATTCAGCAAAATTGCCAGCAAAATTGCTATCAAAATTGCCATCAAAATTGCCAGCAAAATTGCCAGCAAAATTGCCAACAAAATTGCCAGCAAAATTGCCAACTTAGCTGAAATAAAATGCTAATTAGCGTTAAGTTTGCCTATGTATTGTGTGTTTGTGGAATTTCTCTGATTTAAGTATTTACGCGATGGGTTTTCGGTAATTGTCAAGTTCTTTCTTTAATTACTACTTTTTAATTCAGTGCATAAAGCTGACAGTTCCCGAGAACCCTATCTGTGGAGCGGCAGCAGCAGATGTTTCTGCCAAGGCGAGGCTGCAAACCAGCGTAGCTGAGCCCTCGACCTATTTACCACCACCCTCTACCTTAGTGCTACCTACGATAATGTACTAAAGTTACTTAGAATTAGGCCTACTATTTAACTTACCTAGCTTTATTTAGTACTTATTGTACCTACCAACTTCTGTTAGCATAAGAGGTGTGTGTGTGTAAATAAATGCCCTATTATTTTATTTTTATAATTTGTCAAATCACGACTCAAGTAAGTAATTTTACTACTCGTAGGATCCCTTTCGTAAAACAAAAGCTTATACGTTATAAAGACCTTAATTATTGGATTACGCTTATATTTGCGTTTATTTAATTACGGGTTAATTCGAAGAAAACCTTCGTAGAATATTATTAGAATAAGACTTTGTAAAAATAAGGCTTTCGTTAAATATGTAGATATACATTTAAAATGGCGATCAACCTTGTTACCATTCAACCTAAAACAATTGACACGTACATGATTATATTAACAGATTTTTGCAATATTGTTTTACAATCTTGTTCAGTAAAATAATTTGTACACCACAGTGAACATCAAAATTTGTAATTCATTAAACGGAATTTGATTTGATTTGAAAAATCGAAGACATATAGTGCAGTGTAGATTATCGTTAATAATGTAATCGTCTTCGTTATTATCGTGATCGGCATATTCAAAATTGCCAACAAAATTGCCAACAAAGTTGCCAACAAAATTGCCAACAAAATTGCCAACAAAATTGCCAACAAAGTTGCCAACAAAATTGCCAACAAAATTGCCAGCAAAATTGCCAGCAAAATTGCCAACAAAATTGCCAGCAAAATTGCCAACAAAATTGCCATCAAACTTGCCAACAAAGTTGCCAAACAAAGTTGCCAACAAAGTTGCCAACAAAGTTGCCAACAAAGTTGCCAACAAAGTTGCCAACAAAATTGCCAGCAAAATTGCCAACAAAATTGCCAACACAGTTGCCAACAAAATTCAGCAAAATTGCCAGCAAAATTGCTATCAAAATTGCCATCAAAATTGCCAGCAAAGTAAAGTTGCCAACAATATTGCCAACAAAGTTGCCAACAAAATTCAGCAAAATTGCCAGCAAAATTGCTATCAAAATTGCCATCAAAATTGCCAACAAAATTGCCAACAAAGTTGCCAACAAATTTGCCAACAAAATTGCTAGCAAAATTGCCAGCAAAATTGCCAACAAAATTGCCAGCAAAATTGCCAACAAAATTGCCATCAAACTTGCCAACAAAGTTGCCAACAAAGTTGCCAACAAAGTTGCCAACAAAGTTGCCAACAAAGTTGCCAACAAAGTTGCCAAAACAAAATTGCCAGCAAAATTGCCAACAAAATTGCCAACAAAGTTGCCAACAAAATTCAGCAAAATTGCCAGCAAAATTGCTATCAAAATTGCCATCAAAATTGCCAGCAAAATTGCCAGCAAAATTGCCAACAAAATTGCTAACAAAATTGCCATCAAAATTGCCAACAAAATTGCCAACAAAGTTGCCAACAAAATTGCCAACAAAGTTGCCAACAAATTTGCCAACAAAGTTGCCAACAAACTTGCCAACAGAGTTGCCAACAAAGTTGCCAACAAAATTGCCAGCAAAATTGCCAACAAAATTGCCAACAAAGTTGCCAACAAAGTTCAGCAAAATTGCCAGCAAAATTGCTATCAAAATTGCCATCAAAATTGCCAGCAAAGTAAAGTTGCCAACAATATTGCCAACAAAGTTGCCAACAAAATTCAGCAAAATTGCCAGCAAAATTGCTATCAAAATTGCCATCAAAATTGCCAGCAAAATTGCCAGCAAAATTGCCAACTTAGCTGAAATAAAATGCTAATTAGCGTGAAGTTTGCCTATGTATTGTGTGTTTGTGGAATTTCTCTGATTTAAGTATTTACGCGATGGGTTTTCGGTAATTGTCAAGTTCTTTCTTTAATTACTACTTTTTAATTCAGTGCATAAAGCTGACAGTTCCCGAGAACCCTATCTGTGGAGCGGCAGCAGCAGATGTTTCTGCCAAGGCGAGGCTGCAAACCAGCGTAGCTGAGCCCTCGACCTATTTACCACCACCCTCTACCTTAGTGCTACCTACGATAATGTACTAAAGTTACTTAGAATTAGGCCTACTATTTAACTTACCTAGCTTTATTTAGTACTTATTGTACCTACTAACTTCTGTTAGCATAAGAGGTGTGTGTGTGTAAATAAATGCCCTATTATTTTATTTTTATAATTTGTCAAATCACGACTCAAGTAAGTAATTTTACTACTCGTAGGATCCCTTTCGTAAAACAAAAGCTTATACGTTATAAAGACCTTAATTATTGGATTACGCTAATATTTGCGTTTATTTAATTACGGGTTAATTCGAAGAAAACCTTCGTAGAATATTATTAGAATAAGACTTTGTAAAAATAAGGCTTTCGTTAAATATGTAGATATACATTTAAAATGGCGATCAACCTTGTTACCATTCAACCTAAAACAATTGACACGTACATGATTATATTAACAGATTTTTGCAATATTGTTTTCCAATCTTGTTCAGTAAAATAATTTGTACACCAAAGTGAACATCAAAATTTGTAATTCATTAAACGGAATTTGATTTGATTTGAAAAATCGAAGACATATAGTGCAGTGTAGATTATCGTTAATAATGTAATCGTCTTCGTTATTATCGTGATCGGCATATTCAAAATTGCCAACAAAATTGCCAGCAAAGTTGCCAACAAAATTGCCAACAAAATTGCCAGCAAAATTGCCCGCAAAATTGCCAGCAAAATTGCCAGCAAAATTGCCATCAAAATTGCCAACAAAATTGCCAACAAAGTTGCCAACAAATTTGCCAACAAAGTTGCCAACAAACTTGCCAACAAAGTTGCCAACAAAGTTGCCAACAAAGTTGCCAACAAAGTTGCCAACAAAATTGCCAGCAAAATTGCCAACAAAATTGCCCACAAAGTTGCCAACAAAATTCAGCAAAATTGCCAGCAAAATTGCTATCAAAATTGCCATCAAAATTGCCATCAAAATTGCCAGCAAAATTGCCAGCAAAATTGCCAGCAAAATTGCCAACAAAATTGCCAACAAAATTGCCAACAAAATTGCCAACAAAGTTGCCAACAAAATTGCCAACAAAGTTGCCAACAAAATTGCCAACAAAATTGCCAACAAAATTGCCAACAAAGTTGCCAACAAAATTGCCAACAAAGTTGCCAACAAAATTGCCAACAAAGTTGCCAACAAAATTGCCATCAAAATTGCCAGCAAAATTGCAAGCAAAATTGCCAGCAAAATTGCCAACAAAATTGCCAACAAAGTTGCCAACAAAATTGCCAGCAAAATTGCCAACAAAATTGCCAACAAAGTTGCCAACAAAATTGCCAACAAAATTGCCAGCAAAATTGCCAGCAAAATTGCCAACAAAATTGCCAACAAAGTTGCCAACAAAATTGCCAACAAAGTTGCCAACAAATTTGCCAACAAAGTTGCCAACAAACATGCCAACAAAGTTGCCAACAAAGTTGCCAACAAAGTTGCCAACAAAGTTGCCAACAAAGTTGCCAACAAAATTGTCAGCAAAATTGCCAACAAAATTGCCAACAAAGTTGCCAACAAAATTCAGCAAAATTGCCAGCAAAATTGCTATCAAAATTGCCATCAAAATTGCCAGCAAAATTGCCAGCAAAATTGCCAGAAAAATTGCCAACAAAATTGCCAACAAAGTTGCCAACAAAATTGCCAACAAAATTGCCAACAAAGTTGCCAACAAAATTGCCAACAAAATTGCCAACAAAATTGCCATCAAAATTGCCAACAAAATTGCCAACAAAGTTGCCAACAAAATTGCCAACAAAGTTGCCAACAAATTTGCCAACAAAGTTGCCCACAAACTTGCCAACAAAGTTGCCAACAAAATTGCCAGCAAAATTGCCAACAAAGTTGCCAACAAAATTCAGCAAAATTGCCAGCAAAATTGCTATCAAAATTGCCATCAAAATTGCCAGCAAAGTAAAGTTGCCAACAAAATTGCCAACAAAGTTGCCAACAAAATTCAGCAAAATTGCCAGCAAAATTGCTATCAAAATTGCCATCAAAATTGCCAGCAAAATTGCCAGCAAAATTGCCAACAAAATTGCCAGCAAAATTGCCAACTTAGCTGAAATAAAATGCTAATTAGCGTTAAGTTTGCCTATGTATTGTGTGTTTGTGGAATTTCTCTGATTTAAGTATTTACGCGATGGGTTTTCGGTAATTGTCAAGTTCTTTCTTTAATTACTACTTTTTAATTCAGTGCATAAAGCTGACAGTTCCCGAGAACCCTATCTGTGGAGCGGCAGCAGCAGATGTTTCTGCCAAGGCGAGGCTGCAAACCAGCGTAGCTGAGCCCTCGACCTATTTACCACCACCCTCTACCTTAGTGCTACCTACGATAATGTACTAAAGTTACTTAGAATTAGGCCTACTATTTAACTTACCTAGCTTTATTTAGTACTTATTGTACCTACCAACTTCTGTTAGCATAAGAGGTGTGTGTGTGTAAATAAATGCCCTATTATTTTATTTTTATAATTTGTCAAATCACGACTCAAGTAAGTAATTTTACTACTCGTAGGATCCCTTTCGTAAAACAAAAGCTTATACGTTATAAAGACCTTAATTATTGGATTACGCTTATATTTGCGTTTATTTAATTACGGGTTAATTCGAAGAAAACCTTCGTAGAATATTATTAGAATAAGACTTTGTAAAAATAAGGCTTTCGTTAAATATGTAGATATACATTTAAAATGGCGATCAACCTTGTTACCATTCAACCTAAAACAATTGACACGTACATGATTATATTAACAGATTTTTGCAATATTGTTTTACAATCTTGTTCAGTAAAATAATTTGTACACCACAGTGAACATCAAAATTTGTAATTCATTAAACGGAATTTGATTTGATTTGAAAAATCGAAGACATATAGTGCAGTGTAGATTATCGTTAATAATGTAATCGTCTTCGTTATTATCGTGATCGGCATATTCAAAATTGCCAACAAAATTGCCAACAAAGTTGCCAACAAAATTGCCAACAAAATTGCCAACAAAATTGCCAACAAAGTTGCCAACAAAATTGCCAACAAAATTGCCAGCAAAATTGCCAGCAAAATTGCCAACAAAATTGCCAGCAAAATTGCCAACAAAATTGCCATCAAACTTGCCAACAAAGTTGCCAAACAAAGTTGCCAACAAAGTTGCCAACAAAGTTGCCAACAAAGTTGCCAACAAAGTTGCCAACAAAGTTGCCAAAACAAAATTGCCAGCAAAATTGCCAACAAAATTGCCAACAAAGTTGCCAACAAAATTCAGCAAAATTGCCAGCAAAATTGCTATCAAAATTGCCATCAAAATTGCCAGCAAAATTGCCAGCAAAATTGCCAACAAAATTGCTAACAAAATTGCCATCAAAATTGCCAACAAAATTGCCAACAAAGTTGCCAACAAAATTGCCAACAAAGTTGCCAACAAATTTGCCAACAAAGTTGCCAACAAACTTGCCAACAGAGTTGCCAACAAAGTTGCCAACAAAATTGCCAGCAAAATTGCCAACAAAATTGCCAACAAAGTTGCCAACAAAATTCAGCAAAATTGCCAGCAAAATTGCTATCAAAATTGCCATCAAAATTGCCAGCAAAGTAAAGTTGCCAACAATATTGCCAACAAAGTTGCCAACAAAATTCAGCAAAATTGCCAGCAAAATTGCTATCAAAATTGCCATCAAAATTGCCATCAAAATTGCCAACAAAGTTGCCAACAAAGTTGCCAACAAAGTTGCCAACAAAATTGCCAGCAAAATTGCCAACAAAGTTGCCAACAAAATTGCCAACAAAGTTGCCAACAAAATTGCCAACAAAATTGCCAGCAAAATTGCCAGCAAAATTGCCAACAAAATTGCCAACAAAGTTGCCAACAAAATTGCCAGCAAAATTGCCAACAAAATTGCCAACAAAGTTGCCAACAAAATTGCCAACAAAATTGCCAGCAAAATTGCCAGCAAAATTGCCAACAAAATTGCCATCAAAATTGCCAACAAAATTGCCAACAAAGTTGCCAACAAAATTGCCAACAAAGTTGCCAACAAAGTTGCCAACAAAGTTGCCAACAAAGTTGCCAACAAAATTGCCAGCAAAATTGCCAACAAAGTTGCCAACAAAATTGCCAACAAAGTTGCCAACAAAATTGCCATCAAAATTGCCAGCAAAATTGCCAGCAAAATTGCCAGCAAAATTGTCAGCAAAATTGCCAGCAAAATTGCCAGCAAAATTGCCAACAAAGTTGCCAACAAATTTGCCAACAAAGTTGCCAACAAACTTGCCAACAAAGTTGCCAACAAAGTTGCCAACAAAGTTGCCAACAAAGTTGCCAACAAAGTTGCCAACAAAATTGCCAGCAAAATTGCCAACAAAATTGCCAACAAAGTTGCCAACAAAATTCAGCAAAATTGCCAGCAAAATTGCTATCAAAATTGCCATCAAAATTGCCATCAAAATTGCCAACAAAGTTGCCAACAAAGTTGCCAACAAAGTTGCCAACAAAATTGCCAGCAAAATTGCCAACAAAGTTGCCAACAAAATTGCCAACAAAGTTGCCAACAAAATTGCCAACAAAATTGCCAACAAAGTTGCCAACAAAATTGCCAGCAAAATTGCCAACAAAATTGCCAACAAAGTTGCCAACAAAATTGCCAACAAAATTGCCAGCAAAATTGCCAGCAAAATTGCCAACAAAATTGCCATCAAAATTGCCAACAAAATTGCCAACAAAGTTGCCAACAAAATTGCCAACAAAGTTGCCAACAAAGTTGCCAACAAAGTTGCCAACAAAGTTGCCAACAAAATTGCCAGCAAAATTGCCAACAAAGTTGCCAACAAAATTGCCAACAAAGTTGCCAACAAAATTGCCATCAAAATTGCCAGCAAAATTGCCAGCAAAATTGCCAGCAAAATTGTCAGCAAAATTGCCAGCAAAATTGCCAGCAAAATTGCCAACAAAGTTGCCAACAAATTTGCCAACAAAGTTGCCAACAAACTTGCCAACAAAGTTGCCAACAAAGTTGCCAACAAAGTTGCCAACAAAGTTGCCAACAAAGTTGCCAACAAAATTGCCAGCAAAATTGCCAACAAAATTGCCAACAAAGTTGCCAACAAAATTGCCAGCAAAATTGCCAACAAAATTGCCAACAAAGTTGCCAACAAAATTCAGCAAAATTGCCAGCAAAATTGCTATCAAAATTGCCATCAAAATTGCCAGCAAAATTGCCAGGAAAATTGCCAGCAAAATTGCCAGCAAAATTGCCAGCAAAATTGCCAGCAAAATTGCCAACAAAATTGCCATCAAAATTGCCAACAAAATTGCCAACAAAGTTGCCAACAAATTTGCCAACAAAGTTGCCAACAAACTTGCCAACAAAGTTGCCAACAAAGTTGCCAACAAAGTTGCCAACAAAGTTGCCAACAAAATTGCCTGCAAAATTGCCAACAAAATTGCCAACAAAGTTGCCAACAAAATTCAGCAAAATTGCCAGCAAAATTGCTATCAAAATTGCCATCAAAATTGCCAGCAAAATTGCCAGGAAAATTGCCAGCAAAATTGCCAACAAAATTGCCAACAAAGTTGCCAACAAAATTGCCATCAAAGTTGCCAACAAAATTGCCAACAAAATTGCCAACAAAATTGCCAACAAAGTTGCCAACAAAATTGCCAACAAAGTTGCCAACAAAATTGCCATCATAATTGCCAGCAAAATTGCCAACAAAATTGCCAACAAAGTTGCCAACAAAGTTGCCAAATAAATTGCCAGCAAAATTGCCAACAAAGTTGCCAACAAAATTGCCAACAAAGTTGCCAACAAAATTGCCATCAAAATTGCCAGCAAAATTGCCAGCAAAATTGCCAGCAAAATTGCCAGCAAAATTGCCAGCAAAATTGCCAGCAAAATTGCCAACAAAATTGCCAACAAAATTGCCAACAAAATTGCCAACAAAGTTGCCAACAAAATTGCCAACAAAGTTGCCAACAAAATTGCCAACAAAATTGCCAACAAAATTGCCAACAAAGTTGCCAACAAAATTGCCAACAAAGTTGCCAACAAAATTGCCATCAAAATTGCCAGCAAAATTGCCAGCAAAATTGCCAGCAAAATTGTCAGCAAAATTGCCAGCAAAATTGCCAGCAAAATTGCCAGCAAAATTGCCAGCAAAATTGCCAGCAAAATTGCCAACAAAATTGCCATCAAAATTGCCAACAAAATTGCCAACAAAGTTGCCAACAAATTTGCCAACAAAGTTGCCAACAAACTTGCCAACAAAGTTGCCAACAAAGTTGCCAACAAAGTTGCCAACAAAGTTGCCAACAAAATTGCCAGCAAAATTGCCAACAAAATTGCCAACAAAATTGCCAACAAAGTTGCCAACAAAATTCAGCAAAATTGCCAGCAAAATTGCTATCAAAATTGCCATCAAAATTGCCAGCAAAATTGCCAGGAAAATTGCCAGCAAAATTGCCAGCAAAATTGCCAGCAAAATTGCCAGCAAAATTGCCATCAAAATTGCCAACAAAATTGCCAACAAAGTTGCCAACAAATTTGCCAACAAAGTTGCCAACAAACTTGCCAACAAAGTTGCCAACAAAGTTGCCAACAAAGTTGCCAACAAAGTTGCCAACAAAGTTGCCAACAAAATTGCCTGCAAAATTGCCAACAAAATTGCCAACAAAGTTGCCAACAAAATTCAGCAAAATTGCCAGCAAAATTGCTATCAAAATTGCCATCAAAATTGCCAGCAAAATTGCCAGGAAAATTGCCAGCAAAATTGCCAACAAAATTGCCAACAAAGTTGCCAACAAAATTGCCATCAAAGTTGCCAACAAAATTGCCAACAAAATTGCCAACAAAATTGCCAACAAAGTTGCCAACAAAATTGCCAACAAAGTTGCCAACAAAATTGCCATCATAATTGCCAGCAAAATTGCCAGCAAAATTGCCAGCAAAATTGCCAGCAAAATTGCCAACAAAATTGCCAACAAAGTTGCCAACAAAGTTGCCAACAAAATTGCCAGCAAAATTGCCAACAAAGTTGCCAACAAAATTGCCAACAAAGTTGCCAACAAAATTGCCATCAAAATTGCCAGCAAAATTGCCAGCAAAATTGCCAGCAAAATTGCCAGCAAAATTGCCAGCAAAATTGCCAGCAAAATTGCCAACAAAGTTGCCAACAAAGTTGCCAACAAAGTTGCCAACAAAGTTGCCAACAAAGTTGCCAACAAAGTTGCCAACAAAGTTGCCAACAAAGTTGCCAACAAAGTTGCCAAAACAAAATTGCCAGCAAAATTGCCAACAAAATTGCCAACAAAGTTGCCAACAAAATTCAGCAAAATTGCCAGCAAAATTGCTATCAAAATTGCCATCAAAATTGCCAGCAAAATTGCCAGCAAAATTGCCAACAAAATTGCTAACAAAATTGCCATCAAAATTGCCAACAAAATTGCCAACAAAGTTGCCAACAAAATTGCCAGCAAAATTGCCAACAAAGTTGCCAACAAAATTGCCAACAAAATTGCCAGCAAAATTGCCAGCAAAATTGCCAACAAAATTGCCAACAAAGTTGCCAACAAAATTGCCAACAAAGTTGCCAACAAAATTGCCATCAAAATTGCCAGCAAAGTAAAGTTGCCAGCAAAATTGCCAGCAAAATTGCCAGCAAAATTGCCAGCAAAATTGCCAACAAAATTGCCAGCAAAATTGCCAACAAAATTGCCAACAAAGTTGCCAGCAAAATTGCCAACAAAATTGCCATCAAACTTGCCAACAAAGTTGCCAACAAAGTTGCCAACAAAGTTGCCAACAAAGTTGCCAAAACAAAATTGCCAGCAAAATTGCCAACAAAATTGCCAACAAAATTCAGCAAAATTGCCAGCAAAATTGCCATCAAAATTGCCATCAAAATTGCCATCAAAATTGCCAGCAAAATTGCCAGCAAAATTGCCAACAAAATTGCTAACAAAATTGCCATCAAAATTGCCAACAAAATTGCCAACAAAGTTGCCAACAAAATTGCCAACAAAGTTGCCAACAAATTTGCCAACAAAGTTGCCAACAAAATTGCCAACAAACTTGCCAACAAAATTGCCAACAAAGTTGCCAACAAAATTCAGCAAAATTGCCAGCAAAATTGCTATCAAAATTGCCATCAAAATTGCCAGCAAAATTGCCAGCAAAATTGCCAGCAAAATTGCCAACAAAATTGCCAACAAAATTGCCAACAAAATTGCCAACAAAATTGCCAACAAAGTTGCCAACAAAATTGCCAACAAAGTTGCCAACAAAATTGCCATCAAAGTTGCCAACAAAATTGCCAACAAAATTGCCAACAAAATTGCCAACAAAGTTGCCAACAAAATTGCCAACAAAGTTGCCAACAAAATTGCCATCAAAATTGCCAGCAAAATTGCCAGCAAAATTGCCAGCAAAATTGCCAGCAAAATTGCCAGCAAAATTGCCAACAAAATTGCCATCAAAATTGCCAACAAAATTGCCAACAAAATTGCCAGCAAAATTGCCAACAAAATTGCCAACAAAGTTGCCAACAAAATTCAGCAAAATTGCCAGCAAAATTGCTATCAAAATTGCCATCAAAATTGCCAGCAAAATTGCCAGCAAAATTGCCAGAAAAATTGCCAACAAAATTGCCAACAAAGTTGCCAACAAAATTGCCAACAAAATTGCCAACAAAGTTGCCAACAAAATTGCCAACAAAATTGCCAACAAAATTGCCATCAAAATTGCCAACAAAATTGCCAACAAAGTTGCCAACAAAATTGCCAACAAAGTTGCCAACAAATTTGCCAACAAAGTTGCCCACAAACTTGCCAACAAAGTTGCCAACAAAATTGCCAGCAAAATTGCCAACAAAGTTGCCAACAAAATTCAGCAAAATTGCCAGCAAAATTGCTATCAAAATTGCCATCAAAATTGCCAGCAAAGTAAAGTTGCCAACAAAATTGCCAACAAAGTTGCCAACAAAATTCAGCAAAATTGCCAGCAAAATTGCTATCAAAATTGCCATCAAAATTGCCAGCAAAATTGCCAGCAAAATTGCCAACAAAATTGCCAGCAAAATTGCCAACTTAGCTGAAATAAAATGCTAATTAGCGTTAAGTTTGCCTATGTATTGTGTGTTTGTGGAATTTCTCTGATTTAAGTATTTACGCGATGGGTTTTCGGTAATTGTCAAGTTCTTTCTTTAATTACTACTTTTTAATTCAGTGCATAAAGCTGACAGTTCCCGAGAACCCTATCTGTGGAGCGGCAGCAGCAGATGTTTCTGCCAAGGCGAGGCTGCAAACCAGCGTAGCTGAGCCCTCGACCCATTTACCACCACCCTCTACCTTAGTGCTACCTACGATAATGTACTAAAGTTACTTAGAATTAGGCCTACTATTTAACTTACCTAGCTTTATTTAGTACTTATTGTACCTACCAACTTCTGTTAGCATAAGAGGTGTGTGTGTGTAAATAAATGCCCTATTATTTTATTTTTATAATTTGTCAAATCACGACTCAAGTAAGTAATTTTACTACTCGTAGGATCCCTTTCGTAAAACAAAAGCTTATACGTTATAAAGACCTTAATTATTGGATTACGCTTATATTTGCGTTTATTTAATTACGGGTTAATTCGAAGAAAACCTTCGTAGAATATTATTAGAATAAGACTTTGTAAAAATAAGGCTTTCGTTAAATATGTAGATATACATTTAAAATGGCGATCAACCTTGTTACCATTCAACCTAAAACAATTGACACGTACATGATTATATTAACAGATTTTTGCAATATTGTTTTACAATCTTGTTCAGTAAAATAATTTGTACACCACAGTGAACATCAAAATTTGTAATTCATTAAACGGAATTTGATTTGATTTGAAAAATCGAAGACATATAGTGCAGTGTAGATTATCGTTAATAATGTAATCGTCTTCGTTATTATCGTGATCGGCATATTCAAAATTGCCAACAAAATTGCCAACAAAGTTGCCAACAAAATTGCCAGCAAAATTGCCAACAAAATTGCCAACAAAGTTGCCAACAAAATTGCCAACAAAATTGCCAGCAAAATTGCCAGCAAAATTGCCAACAAAATTGCCAGCAAAATTGCCAACAAAATTGCCATCAAACTTGCCAACAAAGTTGCCAAACAAAGTTGCCAACAAAGTTGCCAACAAAGTTGCCAACAAAGTTGCCAACAAAGTTGCCAACAAAATTGCCAGCAAAATTGCCAACAAAATTGCCAACACAGTTGCCAACAAAATTCAGCAAAATTGCCAGCAAAATTGCTATCAAAATTGCCATCAAAATTGCCAGCAAAGTAAAGTTGCCAACAATATTGCCAACAAAGTTGCCAACAAAATTCAGCAAAATTGCCAGCAAAATTGCTATCAAAATTGCCATCAAAATTGCCAACAAAATTGCCAACAAAGTTGCCAACAAATTTGCCAACAAAATTGCTAGCAAAATTGCCAGCAAAATTGCCAACAAAATTGCCAGCAAAATTGCCAACAAAATTGCCATCAAACTTGCCAACAAAGTTGCCAACAAAGTGGCCAACAAAGTTGCCAACAAAGTTGCCAACAAAGTTGCCAACAAAGTTGCCAAAACAAAATTGCCAGCAAAATTGCCAACAAAATTGCCAACAAAGTTGCCAACAAAATTCAGCAAAATTGCCAGCAAAATTGCTATCAAAATTGCCATCAAAATTGCCAGCAAAATTGCCAGCAAAATTGCCAACAAAATTGCTAACAAAATTGCCATCAAAATTGCCAACAAAATTGCCAACAAAGTTGCCAACAAAATTGCCAACAAAGTTGCCAACAAATTTGCCAACAAAGTTGCCAACAAACTTGCCAACAGAGTTGCCAACAAAGTTGCCAACAAAATTGCCAGCAAAATTGCCAACAAAATTGCCAACAAAGTTGCCAACAAAATTCAGCAAAATTGCCAGCAAAATTGCTATCAAAATTGCCATCAAAATTGCCAGCAAAGTAAAGTTGCCAACAATATTGCCAACAAAGTTGCCAACAAAATTCAGCAAAATTGCCAGCAAAATTGCTATCAAAATTGCCATCAAAATTGCCAGCAAAATTGCCAGCAAAATTGCCAACTTAGCTGAAATAAAATGCTAATTAGCGTGAAGTTTGCCTATGTATTGTGTGTTTGTGGAATTTCTCTGATTTAAGTATTTACGCGATGGGTTTTCGGTAATTGTCAAGTTCTTTCTTTAATTACTACTTTTTAATTCAGTGCATAAAGCTGACAGTTCCCGAGAACCCTATCTGTGGAGCGGCAGCAGCAGATGTTTCTGCCAAGGCGAGGCTGCAAACCAGCGTAGCTGAGCCCTCGACCTATTTACCACCACCCTCTACCTTAGTGCTACCTACGATAATGTACTAAAGTTACTTAGAATTAGGCCTACTATTTAACTTACCTAGCTTTATTTAGTACTTATTGTACCTACTAACTTCTGTTAGCATAAGAGGTGTGTGTGTGTAAATAAATGCCCTATTATTTTATTTTTATAATTTGTCAAATCACGACTCAAGTAAGTAATTTTACTACTCGTAGGATCCCTTTCGTAAAACAAAAGCTTATACGTTATAAAGACCTTAATTATTGGATTACGCTAATATTTGCGTTTATTTAATTACGGGTTAATTCGAAGAAAACCTTCGTAGAATATTATTAGAATAAGACTTTGTAAAAATAAGGCTTTCGTTAAATATGTAGATATACATTTAAAATGGCGATCAACCTTGTTACCATTCAACCTAAAACAATTGACACGTACATGATTATATTAACAGATTTTTGCAATATTGTTTTACAATCTTGTTCAGTAAAATAATTTGTACACCACAGTGAACATCAAAATTTGTAATTCATTAAACGGAATTTGATTTGATTTGAAAAATCGAAGACATATAGTGCAGTGTAGATTATCGTTAATAATGTAATCGTCTTCGTTATTATCGTGATCGGCATATTCAAAATTGCCAACAAAATTGCCAACAAAGTTGCCAACAAAATTGCCAACAAAATTGCCAACAAAATTGCCAACAAAGTTGCCAACAAAATTGCCAACAAAATTGCCAGCAAAATTGCCAGCAAAATTGCCAACAAAATTGCCAGCAAAATTGCCAACAAAATTGCCATCAAACTTGCCAACAAAGTTGCCAAACAAAGTTGCCAACAAAGTTGCCAACAAAGTTGCCAACAAAGTTGCCAACAAAGTTGCCAACAAAGTTGCCAAAACAAAATTGCCAGCAAAATTGCCAACAAAATTGCCAACAAAGTTGCCAACAAAATTCAGCAAAATTGCCAGCAAAATTGCTATCAAAATTGCCATCAAAATTGCCAGCAAAATTGCCAGCAAAATTGCCAACAAAATTGCTAACAAAATTGCCATCAAAATTGCCAACAAAATTGCCAACAAAGTTGCCAACAAAATTGCCAACAAAGTTGCCAACAAATTTGCCAACAAAGTTGACAACAAACTTGCCAACAGAGTTGCCAACAAAGTTGCCAACAAAATTGCCAGCAAAATTGCCAACAAAATTGCCAACAAAGTTGCCAACAAAATTCAGCAAAATTGCCAGCAAAATTGCTATCAAAATTGCCATCAAAATTGCCAGCAAAGTAAAGTTGCCAACAATATTGCCAACAAAATTGCCAACAAAATTCAGCAAAATTGCCAGCAAAATTGCTATCAAAATTGCCATCAAAATTGCCATCAAAATTGCCATCAAACTTGCCAACAAAGTTGCCAAACAAAGTTGCCAACAAAGTTGCCAACAAAGTTGCCAACAAAGTTGCCAACAAAGTTGCCAACAAAGTTGCCAAAACAAAATTGCCAGCAAAATTGCCAACAAAATTGCCAACAAAGTTGCCAACAAAATTCAGCAAAATTGCCAGCAAAATTGCTATCAAAATTGCCATCAAAATTGCCAGCAAAATTGCCAGCAAAATTGCCAACAAAATTGCTAACAAAATTGCCATCAAAATTGCCAACAAAATTGCCAACAAAGTTGCCAACAAAATTGCCAACAAAGTTGCCAACAAATTTGCCAACAAAGTTGCCAACAAACTTGCCAACAGAGTTGCCAACAAAGTTGCCAACAAAATTGCCAGCAAAATTGCCAACAAAATTGCCAACAAAGTTGCCAACAAAATTCAGCAAAATTGCCAGCAAAATTGCTATCAAAATTGCCATCAAAATTGCCAGCAAAGTAAAGTTGCCAACAATATTGCCAACAAAGTTGCCAACAAAATTCAGCAAAATTGCCAGCAAAATTGCTATCAAAATTGCCATCAAAATTGCCATCAAAATTGCCAACAAAGTTGCCAACAAAGTTGCCAACAAAGTTGCCAAACAAAGTTGCCAACAAAGTTGCCAACAAAGTTGCCAACAAAGTTGCCAAAACAAAATTGCCAGCAAAATTGCCAACAAAATTGCCAACAAAGTTGCCAACAAAATTCAGCAAAATTGCCAGCAAAATTGCTATCAAAATTGCCATCAAAATTGCCAGCAAAATTGCCAGCAAAATTGCCAACAAAATTGCTAACAAAATTGCCATCAAAATTGCCAACAAAATTGCCAACAAAGTTGCCAACAAAATTGCCAACAAAGTTGCCAACAAATTTGCCAACAAAGTTGACAACAAACTTGCCAACAGAGTTGCCAACAAAGTTGCCAACAAAATTGCCAGCAAAATTGCCAACAAAATTGCCAACAAAGTTGCCAACAAAATTCAGCAAAATTGCCAGCAAAATTGCTATCAAAATTGCCATCAAAATTGCCAGCAAAGTAAAGTTGCCAACAATATTGCCAACAAAGTTGCCAACAAAATTCAGCAAAATTGCCAGCAAAATTGCTATCAAAATTGCCATCAAAATTGCCATCAAAATTGCCATCAAACTTGCCAACAAAGTTGCCAAACAAAGTTGCCAACAAAGTTGCCAACAAAGTTGCCAACAAAGTTGCCAACAAAGTTGCCAACAAAGTTGCCAAAACAAAATTGCCAGCAAAATTGCCAACAAAATTGCCAACAAAGTTGCCAACAAAATTCAGCAAAATTGCCAGCAAAATTGCTATCAAAATTGCCATCAAAATTGCCAGCAAAATTGCCAGCAAAATTGCCAACAAAATTGCTAACAAAATTGCCATCAAAATTGCCAACAAAATTGCCAACAAAGTTGCCAACAAAATTGCCAACAAAGTTGCCAACAAATTTGCCAACAAAGTTGCCAACAAACTTGCCAACAGAGTTGCCAACAAAGTTGCCAACAAAATTGCCAGCAAAATTGCCAACAAAATTGCCAACAAAGTTGCCAACAAAATTCAGCAAAATTGCCAGCAAAATTGCTATCAAAATTGCCATCAAAATTGCCAGCAAAGTAAAGTTGCCAACAATATTGCCAACAAAGTTGCCAACAAAATTCAGCAAAATTGCCAGCAAAATTGCTATCAAAATTGCCATCAAAATTGCCATCAAAATTGCCAACAAAGTTGCCAACAAAGTTGCCAACAAAGTTGCCAAACAAAGTTGCCAACAAAGTTGCCAACAAAGTTGCCAACAAAGTTGCCAACAAAGTTGCCAACAAAGTTGCCAAAACAAAATTGCCAGCAAAATTGCCAACAAAATTGCCAACAAAGTTGCCAACAAAATTCAGCAAAATTGCCAGCAAAATTGCTATCAAAATTGCCATCAAAATTGCCAGCAAAATTGCCAGCAAAATTGCCAACAAAATTGCTAACAAAATTGCCATCAAAATTGCCAACAAAATTGCCAACAAAGTTGCCAACAAAATTGCCAACAAAGTTGCCAACAAATTTGCCAACAAAGTTGACAACAAACTTGCCAACAGAGTTGCCAACAAAGTTGCCAACAAAATTGCCAGCAAAATTGCCAACAAAATTGCCAACAAAGTTGCCAACAAAATTCAGCAAAATTGCCAGCAAAATTGCTATCAAAATTGCCATCAAAATTGCCAGCAAAGTAAAGTTGCCAACAATATTGCCAACAAAGTTGCCAACAAAATTCAGCAAAATTGCCAGCAAAATTGCTATCAAAATTGCCATCAAAATTGCCATCAAAATTGCCATCAAACTTGCCAACAAAGTTGCCAAACAAAGTTGCCAACAAAGTTGCCAACAAAGTTGCCAACAAAGTTGCCAACAAAGTTGCCAACAAAGTTGCCAACAAAATTGCCAGCAAAATTGCCAACAAAATTGCCAACAAAGTTGCCAACAAAATTCAGCAAAATTGCCAGCAAAATTGCTATCAAAATTGCCATCAAAATTGCCAGCAAAATTGCCAGGAAAATTGCCAGCAAAATTGCCAGCAAAATTGCCAGCAAAATTGCCAGCAAAATTGCCATCAAAATTGCCAACAAAATTGCCAACAAAGTTGCCATCAAAATTGCCAACAAAATTCAGCAAAATTGCCAGCAAAATTGCTATCAAAATTGCCATCAAAATTGCCATCAAAATTGCCAGCAAAATTGCCAGCAAAATTGCCAACAAAATTGCTAACAAAATTGCCATCAAAATTGCCAACAAAATTGCCAGCAAAATTGCCAACAAAATTGCCAACAAAGTTGCCAACAAAATTCAGCAAAATTGCCAGCAAAATTGCTATCAAAATTGCCATCAAAATTGCCAGCAAAGTAAAGTTGCCAACAATATTGCCAACAAAGTTGCCAACAAAATTCAGCAAAATTGCCAGCAAAATTGCTATCAAAATTGCCATCAAAATTGCCATCAAAATTGCCATCAAACTTGCCAACAAAGTTGCCAAACAAAGTTGCCAACAAAGTTGCCAACAAAGTTGCCAACAAAGTTGCCAACAAAGTTGCCAACAAAGTTGCCAAAACAAAATTGCCAGCAAAATTGCCAACAAAATTGCCAACAAAGTTGCCAACAAAATTCAGCAAAATTGCCAGCAAAATTGCTATCAAAATTGCCATCAAAATTGCCAGCAAAATTGCCAGCAAAATTGCCAACAAAATTGCTAACAAAATTGCCATCAAAATTGCCAACAAAATTGCCAACAAAGTTGCCAACAAAATTGCCAACAAAGTTGCCAACAAATTTGCCAACAAAGTTGCCAACAAACTTGCCAACAGAGTTGCCAACAAAGTTGCCAACAAAATTGCCAGCAAAATTGCCAACAAAATTGCCAACAAAGTTGCCAACAAAATTCAGCAAAATTGCCAGCAAAATTGCTATCAAAATTGCCATCAAAATTGCCAGCAAAGTAAAGTTGCCAACAATATTGCCAACAAAGTTGCCAACAAAATTCAGCAAAATTGCCAGCAAAATTGCTATCAAAATTGCCATCAAAATTGCCATCAAAATTGCCAACAAAGTTGCCAACAAAGTTGCCAACAAAGTTGCCAAACAAAGTTGCCAACAAAGTTGCCAACAAAGTTGCCAACAAAGTTGCCAACAAAGTTGCCAACAAAGTTGCCAAAACAAAATTGCCAGCAAAATTGCCAACAAAATTGCCAACAAAGTTGCCAACAAAATTCAGCAAAATTGCCAGCAAAATTGCTATCAAAATTGCCATCAAAATTGCCAGCAAAATTGCCAGCAAAATTGCCAACAAAATTGCTAACAAAATTGCCATCAAAATTGCCAACAAAATTGCCAACAAAGTTGCCAACAAAATTGCCAACAAAGTTGCCAACAAATTTGCCAACAAAGTTGACAACAAACTTGCCAACAGAGTTGCCAACAAAGTTGCCAACAAAATTGCCAGCAAAATTGCCAACAAAATTGCCAACAAAGTTGCCAACAAAATTCAGCAAAATTGCCAGCAAAATTGCTATCAAAATTGCCATCAAAATTGCCAGCAAAGTAAAGTTGCCAACAATATTGCCAACAAAGTTGCCAACAAAATTCAGCAAAATTGCCAGCAAAATTGCTATCAAAATTGCCATCAAAATTGCCATCAAAATTGCCATCAAACTTGCCAACAAAGTTGCCAAACAAAGTTGCCAACAAAGTTGCCAACAAAGTTGCCAACAAAGTTGCCAACAAAGTTGCCAACAAAGTTGCCAACAAAATTGCCAGCAAAATTGCCAACAAAATTGCCAACAAAGTTGCCAACAAAATTCAGCAAAATTGCCAGCAAAATTGCTATCAAAATTGCCATCAAAATTGCCAGCAAAATTGCCAGGAAAATTGCCAGCAAAATTGCCAGCAAAATTGCCAGCAAAATTGCCAGCAAAATTGCCATCAAAATTGCCAACAAAATTGCCAACAAAGTTGCCATCAAAATTGCCAACAAAATTCAGCAAAATTGCCAGCAAAATTGCTATCAAAATTGCCATCAAAATTGCCATCAAAATTGCCAGCAAAATTGCCAGCAAAATTGCCAACAAAATTGCTAACAAAATTGCCATCAAAATTGCCAACAAAATTGCCAACAAAGTTGCCAACAAAATTGCCAACAAAGTTGCCAACAAATTTGCCAACAAAGTTGCCAACAAACTTGCCAACAGAGTTGCCAACAAAGTTGCCAACAAAATTGCCAGCAAAATTGCCAACAAAATTGCCAACAAAGTTGCCAACAAAATTCAGCAAAATTGCCAGCAAAATTGCTATCAAAATTGCCATCAAAATTGCCAGCAAAGTAAAGTTGCCAACAATATTGCCAACAAAGTTGCCAACAAAATTCAGCAAAATTGCCAGCAAAATTGCTATCAAAATTGCCATCAAAATTGCCAGCAAAATTGCCAGCAAAATTGCCAGCAAAATTGCCAGCAAAATTGCCAACAAAATTGCCATCAAAATTGCCAACAAAATTCAGCAAAATTGCCAGCAAAATTGCTATCAAAATTGCCATCAAAATTGCCATCAAAATTGCCAGCAAAATTGCCAGCAAAATTGCCAACAAAATTGCTAACAAAATTGCCATCAAAATTGCCAACAAAATTGCCAACAAAGTTGCCAACAAAATTGCCAACAAAGTTGCCAACAAATTTGCCAACAAAGTTGCCAACAAACTTGCCAACAGAGTTGCCAACAAAGTTGCCAACAAAATTGCCAGCAAAATTGCCAACAAAATTGCCAACAAAGTTGCCAACAAAATTCAGCAAAATTGCCAGCAAAATTGCTATCAAAATTGCCATCAAAATTGCCAGCAAAGTAAAGTTGCCAACAATATTGCCAACAAAGTTGCCAACAAAATTCAGCAAAATTGCCAGCAAAATTGCTATCAAAATTGCCATCAAAATTGCCAGCAAAATTGCCAGCAAAATTGCCAACAAAATTGCCAGCAAAATTGCCAACTTAGCTGAAATAAAATGCTAATTAGCGTTAAGTTTGCCTATGTATTGTGTGTTTGTGGAATTTCTCTGATTTAAGTATTTACGCGATGGGTTTTCGGTAATTGTCAAGTTCTTTCTTTAATTACTACTTTTTAATTCAGTGCATAAAGCTGACAGTTCCCGAGAACCCTATCTGTGGAGCGGCAGCAGCAGATGTTTCTGCCAAGGCGAGGCTGCAAACCAGCGTAGCTGAGCCCTCGACCTATTTACCACCACCCTCTACCTTAGTGCTACCTACGATAATGTACTAAAGTTACTTAGAATTAGGCCTACTATTTAACTTACCTAGCTTTATTTAGTACTTATTGTACCTACCAACTTCTGTTAGCATAAGAGGTGTGTGTGTGTAAATAAATGCCCTATTATTTTATTTTTATAATTTGTCAAATCACGACTCAAGTAAGTAATTTTACTACTCGTAGGATCCCTTTCGTAAAACAAAAGCTTATACGTTATAAAGACCTTAATTATTGGATTACGCTAATATTTGCGTTTATTTAATTACGGGTTAATTCGAAGAAAACCTTCGTAGAATATTATTAGAATAAGACTTTGTAAAAATAAGGCTTTCGTTAAATATGTAGATATACATTTAAAATGGCGATCAACCTTGTTACCATTCAACCTAAAACAATTGACACGTACATGATTATATTAACAGATTTTTGCAATATTGTTTTCCAATCTTGTTCAGTAAAATAATTTGTACACCAAAGTGAACATCAAAATTTGTAATTCATTAAACGGAATTTGATTTGATTTGAAAAATCGAAGACATATAGTGCAGTGTAGATTATCGTTAATAATGTAATCGTCTTCGTTATTATCGTGATCGGCATATTCAAAATTGCCAACAAAATTGCCAACAAAGTTGCCAACAAAATTGCCAACAAAATTGCCAGCAAAATTGCCAGCAAAATTGCCAGCAAAATTGCCAGCAAAATTGCCATCAAAATTGCCAACAAAATTGCCAACAAAGTTGCCAACAAATTTGCCAACAAAGTTGCCAACAAACTTGCCAACAAAGTTGCCAACAAAGTTGCCAACAAAGTTGCCAACAAAGTTGCCAACAAAATTGCCAGCAAAATTGCCAACAAAATTGCCAACAAAGTTGCCAACAAAATTCAGCAAAATTGCCAGCAAAATTGCCAACAAAATTGCCATCAAAATTGCCAGCAAAATTGCCAGCAAAATTGCCAGCAAAATTGCCAGCAAAATTGCCAGCAAAATTGCCAGCAAAATTGCCAACAAAATTGCCAACAAAATTGCCAACAAAGTTGCCAACAAATTTGCCAACAAAGTTGCCAACAAACTTGCCAACAAAATTGCCAACAAAATTGCCATCAAAATTGCCAGCAAAATTGCCAACAAAGTTGCCAACAAATTTGCCAACATAGTTGCCAACAAACTTGCCAACAAAGTTGCCAACAAAGTTGCCAACAAAGTTGCCAACAAAGTTGCCAGCAAAATTGCCAGCAAAATTGCCAACAAAATTGCCATCAAAATTGCCAACAAAATTGCCAACAAAGTAGCCAACAAAATTGCCAACAAAGTTGCCAACAAAGTTGCCAACAAAGTTGCCAACAAAATTGCCAGCAAAATTGCCAACAAAGTTGCCAACAAAATTGCCAACAAAGTTGCCAACAAAATTGCCATCAAAATTGCCAGCAAAATTGCCAGCAAAATTGCCAGCAAAATTGTCAGCAAAATTGCCAGCAAAATTGCCAGCAAAATTGCCAGCAAAATTGCCAGCAAAATTGCCAACAAAATTGCCATCAAAATTGCCAACAAAATTGCCAACAAAGTTGCCAACAAATTTGCCAACAAAGTTGCCAACAAACTTGCCAACAAAGTTGCCAACAAAGTTGCCAACAAAGTTGCCAACAAAGTTGCCAACAAAGTTGCCAACAAAATTGCCAGCAAAATTGCCAACAAAATTGCCAACAAAGTTGCCAACAAAATTCAGCAAAATTGCCAGCAAAATTGCTATCAAAATTGCCATCAAAATTGCCAGCAAAATTGCCAGGAAAATTGCCAGCAAAATTGCCAGCAAAATTGCCAGCAAAATTGCCAGCAAAATTGCCAACAAAATTGCCATCAAAATTGCCAACAAAATTGCCAACAAAGTTGCCAACAAATTTGCCAACAAAGTTGCCAACAAACTTGCCAACAAAGTTGCCAACAAAGTTGCCAACAAAGTTGCCAACAAAGTTGCCAACAAAATTGCCTGCAAAATTACCAACAAAATTGCCAACAAAGTTGCCAACAAAATTCAGCAAAATTGCCAGCAAAATTGCTATCAAAATTGCCATCAAAATTGCCAGCAAAATTGCCAGGAAAATTGCCCGCAAAATTGCCAACAAAATTGCCAACAAAGTTGCCAACAAAATTGCCATCAAAGTTGCCAACAAAATTGCCAACAAAATTGCCAACAAAATTGCCAACAAAGTTGCCAACAAAATTGCCAACAAAGTTGCCAACAAAATTGCCATCATAATTGCCAGCAAAATTGCCAGCAAAATTGCCAGCAAAATTGCCAGCAAAATTGCCAACAAAATTGCCATCAAAATTGCCAACAAAATTGCCAACAAAGTTGCCAACAAAGTTGCCAACAAAATTGCCAGCAAAATTGCCAACAAAGTTGCCAACAAAATTGCCAACAAAGTTGCCAACAAAATTGCCATCAAAATTGCCAGCAAAATTGCCAGCAAAATTGCCAGCAAAATTGCCAGCAAAATTGCCAGCAAAATTGCCAGTAAAATTGCCAACAAAGTTGCCAACAAAATTGCCAACAAAGTTGTCAACAAAATTGCCATCAAAATTGCCAGCAAAATTGCCAGCAAAATTGCCAGCAAAATTGCCAGCAAAATTGCCAACAAAATTGCCATCAAAATTGCCAACAAAATTGCCAACAAAGTAGCCAACAAAATTGCCAACAAAGTTGCCAACAAAGTTGCCAACAAAGTTGCCAACAAAATTGCCAGCAAAATTGCCAACAAAGTTGCCAACAAAATTGCCAACAAAGTTGCCAACAAAGTTGCCAACAAAGTTGCCAACAAAGTTGCCAACAAAGTTGCCAACAAAGTTGCCAACAAAGTTGCCAACAAAATTGCCAACAAAATTGCCAGCAAAATTGCCAGCAAAATTGCCAACAAAATTGCCAACAAAATTGCCAACAAAATTGCCAACAAAATTGCCAACAAAGTTGCCAACAAAATTGCCATCAAAGTTGCCAACAAAATTGCCAACAAAATTGCCAACAAAATTGCCAACAAAGTTGCCAACAAAATTGCCAACAAAATTGCCAACAAAATTGCCAACAAAGTTGCCAACAAAATTGCCAACAAAGTTGCCAACAAAATTGCCATCATAATTGCCAGCAAAATTGCCAGCAAAATTGCCAGCAAAATTGCCAGCAAAATTGCCAACAAAATTGCCATCAAAATTGCCAACAAAATTGCCAACAAAGTTGCCAACAAAGTTGCCAACAAAATTGCCAGCAAAATTGCCAACAAAGTTGCCAACAAAATTGCCAACAAAGTTGCCAACAAAATTGCCATCAAAATTGCCAGCAAAATTGCCAGCAAAATTGCCAGCAAAATTGCCAGCAAAATTGCCAGCAAAATTGCCAGTAAAATTGCCAACAAAGTTGCCAACAAAATTGCCAACAAAGTTGTCAACAAAATTGCCATCAAAATTGCCAGCAAAATTGCCAGCAAAATTGCCAGCAAAATTGCCAGCAAAATTGCCAACAAAATTGCCATCAAAATTGCCAACAAAATTGCCAACAAAGTAGCCAACAAAATTGCCAACAAAGTTGCCAACAAAGTTGCCAACAAAGTTGCCAACAAAATTGCCAGCAAAATTGCCAACAAAGTTGCCAACAAAATTGCCAACAAAGTTGCCAACAAAGTTGCCAACAAAGTTGCCAACAAAGTTGCCAACAAAGTTGCCAACAAAGTTGCCAACAAAGTTGCCAACAAAATTGCCAACAAAATTGCCAGCAAAATTGCCAGCAAAATTGCCAACAAAATTGCCAACAAAATTGCCAACAAAATTGCCAGCAAAATTGCCAGCAAAATTGCCAACAAAATTGCCATCAAAATTGCCAGCAAAATTGCCAGCAAAATTGCCAGCAAAATTGCCAGCAAAATTGCCAGCAAAATTGCCAGCAAAATTGCCAACAAAGTTGCCAACAAAATTGCCAACAAAGTTGTCAACAAAAATGCCATCAAAATTGCCAGCAAAATTGCCAGCAAAATTGCCAGCAAAATTGCCAGCAAAACTGCCAACAAAGTTGCCAACAAAATTGCCAACAAAATTGCTAACAAAATTGCCATCAAAATTGCCAACAAAATTGCCAACAAAGTTGCCAACAAAATTGCCAACAAAGTTGCCAACAAATTTGCCAACAAAGTTGCCAACAAACTTGCCAACAGAGTTGCCAACAAAGTTGCCAACAAAATTGCCAGCAAAATTGCCAACAAAGTTGCCAACAAATTTGCCAACAAAGTTGCCAACAAACTTGCCAACAGAGTTGCCAACAAAGTTGCCAACAAAATTGCCAGCAAAATTGCCAACAAAATTGCCAACAAAGTTGCCAACAAAATTCAGCAAAATTGCCAGCAAAATTGCTATCAAAATTGCCATCAAAATTGCCAGCAAAGTAAAGTTGCCAACAATATTGCCAACAAAGTTGCCAACAAAATTCAGCAAAATTGCCAGCAAAATTGCTATCAAAATTGCCATCAAAATTGCCAGCAAAATTGCCAGGAAAATTGCCAGCAAAATTGCCATTAAAATTGCCAACAAAGTTGCCAACAAAATTGCCAACAAAATTGCCAACAAAGTTGCCAACAAAATTCAGCAAAATTGCCAGCAAAATTGCTATCAAAATTGCCATCAAAATTGCCAGCAAAATTGCCAGGAAAATTGCCAGCAAAATTGCCATTAAAATTGCCAACAAAGTTGCCAACAAAATTGCCATCAAAGTTGCCAACAAAATTGCCAACAAAATTGCCAACAAAATTGCCAACAAAGTTGCCAACAAAATTCAGCAAAATTGCCAGCAAAATTGCTATCAAAATTGCCATCAAAATTGCCAACAAAATTGCCAACAAAGTTGCCAACAAAATTGCCAACAAAATTGCCAGCAAAATTGCCAGCAAAATTGCCAACAAAATTGCCAGCAAAATTGCCAACAAAATTGCCATCAAACTTGCCAACAAAGTTGCCAACAAAGTTGCCAACAAAGTTGCCAACAAAGTTGCCAACAAAGTTGCCAACAAAGTTGCCAACAAAGTTGCCAAAACAAAATTGCCAGCAAAATTGCCAACAAAATTGCCAACAAAGTTGCCAACAAAATTCAGCAAAATTGCCAGCAAAATTGCTATCAAAATTGCCATCAAAATTGCCAGCAAAATTGCCAGCAAAATTGCCAACAAAATTGCTAACAAAATTGCCATCAAAATTGCCAACAAAATTGCCAACAAAGTTGCCAACAAAATTGCCAACAAAGTTGCCAACAAATTTGCCAACAAAGTTGCCAACAAACTTGCCAACAGAGTTGCCAACAAAGTTGCCAACAAAATTGCCAGCAAAATTGCCAACAAAATTGCCAACAAAGTTGCCAACAAAATTCAGCAAAATTGCCAGCAAAATTGCTATCAAAATTGCCATCAAAATTGCCAGCAAAGTAAAGTTGCCAACAATATTGCCAACAAAGTTGCCAACAAAATTCAGCAAAATTGCCAGCAAAATTGCTATCAAAATTGCCATCAAAATTGCCAGCAAAATTGCCAGCAAAATTGCCAACTTAGCTGAAATAAAATGCTAATTAGCGTGAAGTTTGCCTATGTATTGTGTGTTTGTGGAATTTCTCTGATTTAAGTATTTACGCGATGGGTTTTCGGTAATTGTCAAGTTCTTTCTTTAATTACTACTTTTTAATTCAGTGCATAAAGCTGACAGTTCCCGAGAACCCTATCTGTGGAGCGGCAGCAGCAGATGTTTCTGCCAAGGCGAGGCTGCAAACCAGCGTAGCTGAGCCCTCGACCTATTTACCACCACCCTCTACCTTAGTGCTACCTACGATAATGTACTAAAGTTACTTAGAATTAGGCCTACTATTTAACTTACCTAGCTTTATTTAGTACTTATTGTACCTACTAACTTCTGTTAGCATAAGAGGTGTGTGTGTGTAAATAAATGCCCTATTATTTTATTTTTATAATTTGTCAAATCACGACTCAAGTAAGTAATTTTACTACTCGTAGGATCCCTTTCGTAAAACAAAAGCTTATACGTTATAAAGACCTTAATTATTGGATTACGCTAATATTTGCGTTTATTTAATTACGGGTTAATTCGAAGAAAACCTTCGTAGAATATTATTAGAATAAGACTTTGTAAAAATAAGGCTTTCGTTAAATATGTAGATATACATTTAAAATGGCGATCAACCTTGTTACAATTCAACCTAAAACAATTGACACGTACATGATTATATTAACAGATTTTTGCAATATTGTTTTCCAATCTTGTTCAGTAAAATAATTTGTACACCAAAGTGAACATCAAAATTTGTAATTCATTAAACGGAATTTGATTTGATTTGAAAAATCGAAGACATATAGTGCAGTGTAGATTATCGTTAATAATGTAATCGTCTTCGTTATTATCGTGATCGGCATATTCAAAATTGCCAACAAAATTGCCAGCAAAGTTGCCAACAAAATTGCCAACAAAATTGCCAGCAAAATTGCCCGCAAAATTGCCAGCAAAATTGCCAGCAAAATTGCCATCAAAATTGCCAACAAAATTGCCAACAAAGTTGCCAACAAATTTGCCAACAAAGTTGCCAACAAACTTGCCAACAAAGTTGCCAACAAAGTTGCCAACAAAGTTGCCAACAAAGTTGCCAACAAAATTGCCAGCAAAATTGCCAACAAAATTGCCAACAAAGTTGCCAACAAAATTCAGCAAAATTGCCAGCAAAATTGCTATCAAAATTGCCATCAAAATTGCCATCAAAATTGCCAGCAAAATTGCCAGCAAAATTGCCAGCAAAATTGCCAACAAAATTGCCAACAAAATTGCCAACAAAATTGCCAACAAAGTTGCCAACAAAATTGCCAACAAAGTTGCCAACAAAATTGCCATCAAAGTTGCCAACAAAATTGCCAACAAAATTGCCAACAAAATTGCCAACAAAGTTGCCAACAAAATTGCCAACAAAGTTGCCAACAAAATTGCCATCAAAGTTGCCAACAAAATTGCCAACAAAATTGCCAGCAAAATTGCCAGCAAAATTGCCAACAAAATTGCCAGCAAAATTGCCAGCAAAACTGCCAACAAAGTTGCCAACAAAATTGCCAACAAAATTGCTAACAAAATTGCCATCAAAATTGCCAACAAAATTGCCAACAAAGTTGCCAACAAAATTGCCAACAAAGTTGCCAACAAATTTGCCAACAAAGTTGCCAACAAACTTGCCAACAGAGTTGCCAACAAAGTTGCCAACAAAATTGCCAGCAAAATTGCCAACAAAGTTGCCAACAAATTTGCCAACAAAGTTGCCAACAAACTTGCCAACAGAGTTGCCAACAAAGTTGCCAACAAAATTGCCAGCAAAATTGCCAACAAAATTGCCAACAAAGTTGCCAACAAAATTCAGCAAAATTGCCAGCAAAATTGCTATCAAAATTGCCATCAAAATTGCCAGCAAAGTAAAGTTGCCAACAATATTGCCAACAAAGTTGCCAACAAAATTCAGCAAAATTGCCAGCAAAATTGCTATCAAAATTGCCATCAAAATTGCCAGCAAAATTGCCAGGAAAATTGCCAGCAAAATTGCCATTAAAATTGCCAACAAAGTTGCCAACAAAATTGCCAACAAAATTGCCAACAAAGTTGCCAACAAAATTCAGCAAAATTGCCAGCAAAATTGCTATCAAAATTGCCATCAAAATTGCCAGCAAAATTGCCAGGAAAATTGCCAGCAAAATTGCCATTAAAATTGCCAACAAAGTTGCCAACAAAATTGCCATCAAAGTTGCCAACAAAATTGCCAACAAAATTGCCAACAAAATTGCCAACAAAGTTGCCAACAAAATTCAGCAAAATTGCCAGCAAAATTGCTATCAAAATTGCCATCAAAATTGCCAACAAAATTGCCAACAAAGTTGCCAACAAAATTGCCAACAAAATTGCCAGCAAAATTGCCAGCAAAATTGCCAACAAAATTGCCAGCAAAATTGCCAACAAAATTGCCATCAAACTTGCCAACAAAGTTGCCAACAAAGTTGCCAACAAAGTTGCCAACAAAGTTGCCAACAAAGTTGCCAACAAAGTTGCCAACAAAGTTGCCAAAACAAAATTGCCAGCAAAATTGCCAACAAAATTGCCAACAAAGTTGCCAACAAAATTCAGCAAAATTGCCAGCAAAATTGCTATCAAAATTGCCATCAAAATTGCCAGCAAAATTGCCAGCAAAATTGCCAACAAAATTGCTAACAAAATTGCCATCAAAATTGCCAACAAAATTGCCAACAAAGTTGCCAACAAAATTGCCAACAAAGTTGCCAACAAATTTGCCAACAAAGTTGCCAACAAACTTGCCAACAGAGTTGCCAACAAAGTTGCCAACAAAATTGCCAGCAAAATTGCCAACAAAATTGCCAACAAAGTTGCCAACAAAATTCAGCAAAATTGCCAGCAAAATTGCTATCAAAATTGCCATCAAAATTGCCAGCAAAGTAAAGTTGCCAACAATATTGCCAACAAAGTTGCCAACAAAATTCAGCAAAATTGCCAGCAAAATTGCTATCAAAATTGCCATCAAAATTGCCAGCAAAATTGCCAGCAAAATTGCCAACTTAGCTGAAATAAAATGCTAATTAGCGTGAAGTTTGCCTATGTATTGTGTGTTTGTGGAATTTCTCTGATTTAAGTATTTACGCGATGGGTTTTCGGTAATTGTCAAGTTCTTTCTTTAATTACTACTTTTTAATTCAGTGCATAAAGCTGACAGTTCCCGAGAACCCTATCTGTGGAGCGGCAGCAGCAGATGTTTCTGCCAAGGCGAGGCTGCAAACCAGCGTAGCTGAGCCCTCGACCTATTTACCACCACCCTCTACCTTAGTGCTACCTACGATAATGTACTAAAGTTACTTAGAATTAGGCCTACTATTTAACTTACCTAGCTTTATTTAGTACTTATTGTACCTACTAACTTCTGTTAGCATAAGAGGTGTGTGTGTGTAAATAAATGCCCTATTATTTTATTTTTATAATTTGTCAAATCACGACTCAAGTAAGTAATTTTACTACTCGTAGGATCCCTTTCGTAAAACAAAAGCTTATACGTTATAAAGACCTTAATTATTGGATTACGCTAATATTTGCGTTTATTTAATTACGGGTTAATTCGAAGAAAACCTTCGTAGAATATTATTAGAATAAGACTTTGTAAAAATAAGGCTTTCGTTAAATATGTAGATATACATTTAAAATGGCGATCAACCTTGTTACAATTCAACCTAAAACAATTGACACGTACATGATTATATTAACAGATTTTTGCAATATTGTTTTCCAATCTTGTTCAGTAAAATAATTTGTACACCAAAGTGAACATCAAAATTTGTAATTCATTAAACGGAATTTGATTTGATTTGAAAAATCGAAGACATATAGTGCAGTGTAGATTATCGTTAATAATGTAATCGTCTTCGTTATTATCGTGATCGGCATATTCAAAATTGCCAACAAAATTGCCAGCAAAGTTGCCAACAAAATTGCCAACAAAATTGCCAGCAAAATTGCCCGCAAAATTGCCAGCAAAATTGCCAGCAAAATTGCCATCAAAATTGCCAACAAAATTGCCAACAAAGTTGCCAACAAAGTTGCCAACAAAATTGCCAACAAAGTTGCCAACAAAATTGCCATCAAAATTGCCAGCAAAATTGCCAGCAAAATTGCCAGCAAAATTGCCAGCAAAATTGACAGCAAAATTGCCAGCAAAATTGCCAACAAAATTGCCATCAAAATTGCCAACAAAATTGCCAACAAAGTTGCCAACAAAGTTGCCAACAAAATTGCCAACAAAGTTGCCAACAAAATTGCCAACAAAGTTGCCAACAAAATTGCCATCAAAATTGCCAGCAAAATTGCCAGCAAAATTGCCAGCAAAATTGCCAGCAAAATTGCCAGCAAAATTGCCAGCAAAATTGACAGCAAAATTGCCAGCAAAATTGCCAACAAAATTGCCATCAAAATTGCCAAGAAAATTGCCAACAAAGTTGCCAACAAAGTTGCCAACAAAATTGCCAACAAAATTGCCAGCAAAATTGCCAGCAAAATTGCCAACAAAATTGCCAACAAAGTTGCCAACAAAATTGCCAACAAAGTTGCCAACAAAGTTGCCAACAAAGTTGCCAACAAAGTTGCCAACAAAGTTGCCAACAAAGTTGCCAACAAAGTTGCCAAAACAAAATTGCCAGCAAAATTGCCAGCAAAGTAAAGTTGCCAGCAAAATTGCCAGCAAAATTGCCAGCAAAATTGCCAGCAAAATTGCCAACAAAGTTGCCAACAAATTTGCCAACAAAGTTGCCAACAAACTTGCCAACAGAGTTGCCAACAAAGTTGCCAACAAAATTGCCAGCAAAATTGCCAACAAAATTGCCAACACAGTTGCCAGCAAAATTGCCAGCAAAATTGCCAACAAAATTGCCAACAAAGTTGCCAACAAAATTGCCAACAAAATTGCCAACAAAATTGCCAACAAAGTTGCCAACAAAATTGCCAACAAAGTTGCCAACAAAATTGCCATCAAAATTGCCAGCAAAATTGCCAGCAAAATTGCCAGCAAAATTGCCAGCAAAATTGACAGCAAAATTGCCAGCAAAATTGCCAACAAAATTGCCATCAAAATTGCCAACAAAATTGCCAACAAAGTTGCCAACAAAGTTGCCAACAAAATTGCCAACAAAATTGCCAGCAAAATTGCCAGCAAAATTGCCAGCAAAATTGCCAACAAAATTGCCAACAAAGTTGCCAACAAAATTGCCAACAAAGTTGCCAACAAAGTTGCCAACAAAGTTGCCAACAAAGTTGCCAACAAAGTTGCCAACAAAGTTGCCAACAAAGTTGCCAACAAAGTTGCCAAAACAAAATTGCCAGCAAAATTGCCAGCAAAGTAAAGTTGCCAGCAAAATTGCCAGCAAAATTGCCAGCAAAATTGCCAGCAAAATTGCCAACAAAGTTGCCAACAAATTTGCCAACAAAGTTGCCAACAAACTTGCCAACAGAGTTGCCAACAAAGTTGCCAACAAAATTGCCAGCAAAATTGCCAACAAAATTGCCAACACAGTTGCCAACAAAATTCAGCAAAATTGCCAGCAAAATTGCTATCAAAATTGCCATCAAAATTGCCAGCAAAGTAAAGTTGCCAACAATATTGCCAACAAAGTTGCCAACAAAATTCAGCAAAATTGCCAGCAAAATTGCTATCAAAATTGCCATCAAAATTGCCAACAAAATTGCCAACAAAGTTGCCAACAAATTTGCCAACAAAATTGCTAGCAAAATTGCCAGCAAAATTGCCAACAAAATTGCCAGCAAAATTGCCAACAAAATTGCCATCAAACTTGCCAACAAAGTTGCCAACAAAGTTGCCAACAAAGTTGCCAACAAAGTTGCCAACAAAGTTGCCAACAAAGTTGCCAAAACAAAATTGCCAGCAAAATTGCCAACAAAATTGCCAACAAAGTTGCCAACAAAATTCAGCAAAATTGCCAGCAAAATTGCTATCAAAATTGCCATCAAAATTGCCAGCAAAATTGCCAGTAAAATTGCCAACAAAATTGCTAACAAAATTGCCATCAAAATTGCCAACAAAATTGCCAACAAAGTTGCCAACAAAATTGCCAACAAAGTTGCCAACAAATTTGCCAACAAAGTTGCCAACAAACTTGCCAACAGAGTTGCCAACAAAGTTGCCAACAAAATTGCCAGCAAAATTGCCAACAAAATTGCCAACAAAGTTGCCAACAAAATTCAGCAAAATTGCCAGCAAAATTGCTATCAAAATTGCCATCAAAATTGCCAGCAAAGTAAAGTTGCCAACAATATTGCCAACAAAGTTGCCAACAAAATTCAGCAAAATTGCCAGCAAAATTGCTATCAAAATTGCCATCAAAATTGCCAGCAAAATTGCCAGCAAAATTGCCAACTTAGCTGAAATAAAATGCTAATTAGCGTGAAGTTTGCCTATGTATTGTGTGTTTGTGGAATTTCTCTGATTTAAGTATTTACGCGATGGGTTTTCGGTAATTGTCAAGTTCTTTCTTTAATTACTACTTTTTAATTCAGTGCATAAAGCTGACAGTTCCCGAGAACCCTATCTGTGGAGCGGCAGCAGCAGATGTTTCTGCCAAGGCGAGGCTGCAAACCAGCGTAGCTGAGCCCTCGACCTATTTACCACCACCCTCTACCTTAGTGCTACCTACGATAATGTACTAAAGTTACTTAGAATTAGGCCTACTATTTAACTTACCTAGCTTTATTTAGTACTTATTGTACCTACTAACTTCTGTTAGCATAAGAGGTGTGTGTGTGTAAATAAATGCCCTATTATTTTATTTTTATAATTTGTCAAATCACGACTCAAGTAAGTAATTTTACTACTCGTAGGATCCCTTTCGTAAAACAAAAGCTTATACGTTATAAAGACCTTAATTATTGGATTACGCTAATATTTGCGTTTATTTAATTACGGGTTAATTCGAAGAAAACCTTCGTAGAATATTATTAGAATAAGACTTTGTAAAAATAAGGCTTTCGTTAAATATGTAGATATACATTTAAAATGGCGATCAACCTTGTTACCATTCAACCTAAAACAATTGACACGTACATGATTATATTAACAGATTTTTGCAATATTGTTTTCCAATCTTGTTCAGTAAAATAATTTGTACACCAAAGTGAACATCAAAATTTGTAATTCATTAAACGGAATTTGATTTGATTTGAAAAATCGAAGACATATAGTGCAGTGTAGATTATCGTTAATAATGTAATCGTCTTCGTTATTATCGTGATCGGCATATTCAAAATTGCCAACAAAATTGCCAGCAAAGTTGCCAACAAAATTGCCAACAAAATTGCCAGCAAAATTGCCGGCAAAATTGCCAGCAAAATTGCCAGCAAAATTGCCATCAAAATTGCCAACAAAATTGCCAACAAAATTGCCAACAAAATTGCCATCAAAATTGCCAACAAAATTGCCAACAAAGTTGCCAACAAAATTGCCAACAAAGTTGCCAACAAATTTGCCAACAAAGTTGCCCACAAACTTGCCAACAAAGTTGCCAACAAAATTGCCAGCAAAATTGCCAACAAAGTTGCCAACAAAATTCAGCAAAATTGCCAGCAAAATTGCTATCAAAATTGCCATCAAAATTGCCAGCAAAGTAAAGTTGCCAACAAAATTGCCAACAAAGTTGCCAACAAAATTCAGCAAAATTGCCAGCAAAATTGCTATCAAAATTGCCATCAAAATTGCCAGCAAAATTGCCAGCAAAATTGCCAACAAAATTGCCAGCAAAATTGCCAACTTAGCTGAAATAAAATGCTAATTAGCGTTAAGTTTGCCTATGTATTGTGTGTTTGTGGAATTTCTCTGATTTAAGTATTTACGCGATGGGTTTTCGGTAATTGTCAAGTTCTTTCTTTAATTACTACTTTTTAATTCAGTGCATAAAGCTGACAGTTCCCGAGAACCCTATCTGTGGAGCGGCAGCAGCAGATGTTTCTGCCAAGGCGAGGCTGCAAACCAGCGTAGCTGAGCCCTCGACCTATTTACCACCACCCTCTACCTTAGTGCTACCTACGATAATGTACTAAAGTTACTTAGAATTAGGCCTACTATTTAACTTACCTAGCTTTATTTAGTACTTATTGTACCTACCAACTTCTGTTAGCATAAGAGGTGTGTGTGTGTAAATAAATGCCCTATTATTTTATTTTTATAATTTGTCAAATCACGACTCAAGTAAGTAATTTTACTACTCGTAGGATCCCTTTCGTAAAACAAAAGCTTATACGTTATAAAGACCTTAATTATTGGATTACGCTTATATTTGCGTTTATTTAATTACGGGTTAATTCGAAGAAAACCTTCGTAGAATATTATTAGAATAAGACTTTGTAAAAATAAGGCTTTCGTTAAATATGTAGATATACATTTAAAATGGCGATCAACCTTGTTACCATTCAACCTAAAACAATTGACACGTACATGATTATATTAACAGATTTTTGCAATATTGTTTTACAATCTTGTTCAGTAAAATAATTTGTACACCACAGTGAACATCAAAATTTGTAATTCATTAAACGGAATTTGATTTGATTTGAAAAATCGAAGACATATAGTGCAGTGTAGATTATCGTTAATAATGTAATCGTCTTCGTTATTATCGTGATCGGCATATTCAAAATTGCCAACAAAATTGCCAACAAAGTTGCCAACAAAATTGCCAACAAAATTGCCAACAAAATTGCCAACAAAGTTGCCAACAAAATTGCCAACAAAATTGCCAGCAAAATTGCCAGCAAAATTGCCAACAAAATTGCCAGCAAAATTGCCAACAAAATTGCCATCAAACTTGCCAACAAAGTTGCCAAACAAAGTTGCCAACAAAGTTGCCAACAAAGTTGCCAACAAAGTTGCCAACAAAGTTGCCAACAAAATTGCCAGCAAAATTGCCAACAAAATTGCCAACACAGTTGCCAACAAAATTCAGCAAAATTGCCAGCAAAATTGCTATCAAAATTGCCATCAAAATTGCCAGCAAAGTAAAGTTGCCAACAATATTGCCAACAAAGTTGCCAACAAAATTCAGCAAAATTGCCAGCAAAATTGCTATCAAAATTGCCATCAAAATTGCCAACAAAATTGCCAACAAAGTTGCCAACAAATTTGCCAAAAAAATTGCTAGCAAAATTGCCAGCAAAATTGCCAACAAAATTGCCAGCAAAATTGCCAACAAAATTGCCATCAAACTTGCCAACAAAGTTGCCAACAAAGTTGCCAACAAAGTTGCCAACAAAGTTGCCAACAAAGTTGCCAACAAAGTTGCCAAAACAAAATTGCCAGCAAAATTGCCAACAAAATTGCCAACAAAGTTGCCAACAAAATTCAGCAAAATTGCCAGCAAAATTGCTATCAAAATTGCCATCAAAATTGCCAGCAAAATTGCCAGCAAAATTGCCAACAAAATTGCTAACAAAATTGCCATCAAAATTGCCAACAAAATTGCCAACAAAGTTGCCAACAAAATTGCCAACAAAGTTGCCAACAAATTTGCCAACAAAGTTGCCAACAAACTTGCCAACAGAGTTGCCAACAAAGTTGCCAACAAAATTGCCAGCAAAATTGCCAACAAAATTGCCAACAAAGTTGCCAACAAAATTCAGCAAAATTGCCAGCAAAATTGCTATCAAAATTGCCATCAAAATTGCCAGCAAAGTAAAGTTGCCAACAATATTGCCAACAAAGTTGCCAACAAAATTCAGCAAAATTGCCAGCAAAATTGCTATCAAAATTGCCATCAAAATTGCCAGCAAAATTGCCAGCAAAATTGCCAACTTAGCTGAAATAAAATGCTAATTAGCGTGAAGTTTGCCTATGTATTGTGTGTTTGTGGAATTTCTCTGATTTAAGTATTTACGCGATGGGTTTTCGGTAATTGTCAAGTTCTTTCTTTAATTACTACTTTTTAATTCAGTGCATAAAGCTGACAGTTCCCGAGAACCCTATCTGTGGAGCGGCAGCAGCAGATGTTTCTGCCAAGGCGAGGCTGCAAACCAGCGTAGCTGAGCCCTCGACCTATTTACCACCACCCTCTACCTTAGTGCTACCTACGATAATGTACTAAAGTTACTTAGAATTAGGCCTACTATTTAACTTACCTAGCTTTATTTAGTACTTATTGTACCTACTAACTTCTGTTAGCATAAGAGGTGTGTGTGTGTAAATAAATGCCCTATTATTTTATTTTTATAATTTGTCAAATCACGACTCAAGTAAGTAATTTTACTACTCGTAGGATCCCTTTCGTAAAACAAAAGCTTATACGTTATAAAGACCTTAATTATTGGATTACGCTAATATTTGCGTTTATTTAATTACGGGTTAATTCGAAGAAAACCTTCGTAGAATATTATTAGAATAAGACTTTGTAAAAATAAGGCTTTCGTTAAATATGTAGATATACATTTAAAATGGCGATCAACCTTGTTACCATTCAACCTAAAACAATTGACACGTACATGATTATATTAACAGATTTTTGCAATATTGTTTTCCAATCTTGTTCAGTAAAATAATTTGTACACCAAAGTGAACATCAAAATTTGTAATTCATTAAACGGAATTTGATTTGATTTGAAAAATCGAAGACATATAGTGCAGTGTAGATTATCGTTAATAATGTAATCGTCTTCGTTATTATCGTGATCGGCATATTCAAAATTGCCAACAAAATTGCCAGCAAAGTTGCCAACAAAATTGCCAACAAAATTGCCAGCAAAATTGCCCGCAAAATTGCCAGCAAAATTGCCAGCAAAATTGCCATCAAAATTGCCAACAAAATTGCCAACAAAGTTGCCAACAAATTTGCCAACAAAGTTGCCAACAAACTTGCCAACAAAGTTGCCAACAAAGTTGCCAACAAAGTTGCCAACAAAGTTGCCAACAAAATTGCCAGCAAAATTGCCAACAAAATTGCCCACAAAGTTGCCAACAAAATTCAGCAAAATTGCCAGCAAAATTGCTATCAAAATTGCCATCAAAATTGCCATCAAAATTGCCAGCAAAATTGCCAGCAAAATTGCCAGCAAAATTGCCAACAAAATTGCCAACAAAATTGCCAACAAAATTGCCAACAAAGTTGCCAACAAAATTGCCAACAAAGTTGCCAACAAAATTGCCAACAAAATTGCCAACAAAATTGCCAACAAAGTTGCCAACAAAATTGCCAACAAAGTTGCCAACAAAATTGCCAACAAAGTTGCCAACAAAATTGCCATCAAAATTGCCAGCAAAATTGCAAGCAAAATTGCCAGCAAAATTGCCAACAAAATTGCCAACAAAGTTGCCAACAAAATTGCCAGCAAAATTGCCAACAAAATTGCCAACAAAGTTGCCAACAAAATTGCCAACAAAATTGCCAGCAAAATTGCCAGCAAAATTGCCAACAAAATTGCCAACAAAGTTGCCAACAAAATTGCCAACAAAGTTGCCAACAAATTTGCCAACAAAGTTGCCAACAAACATGCCAACAAAGTTGCCAACAAAGTTGCCAACAAAGTTGCCAACAAAGTTGCCAACAAAATTGTCAGCAAAATTGCCAACAAAATTGCCAACAAAGTTGCCAACAAAATTCAGCAAAATTGCCAGCAAAATTGCTATCAAAATTGCCATCAAAATTGCCAGCAAAATTGCCAGCAAAATTGCCAGAAAAATTGCCAACAAAATTGCCAACAAAGTTGCCAACAAAATTGCCAACAAAATTGCCAACAAAGTTGCCAACAAAATTGCCAACAAAATTGCCAACAAAATTGCCATCAAAATTGCCAACAAAATTGCCAACAAAGTTGCCAACAAAATTGCCAACAAAGTTGCCAACAAATTTGCCAACAAAGTTGCCCACAAACTTGCCAACAAAGTTGCCAACAAAATTGCCAGCAAAATTGCCAACAAAGTTGCCAACAAAATTCAGCAAAATTGCCAGCAAAATTGCTATCAAAATTGCCATCAAAATTGCCAGCAAAGTAAAGTTGCCAACAAAATTGCCAACAAAGTTGCCAACAAAATTCAGCAAAATTGCCAGCAAAATTGCTATCAAAATTGCCATCAAAATTGCCAGCAAAATTGCCAGCAAAATTGCCAACAAAATTGCCAGCAAAATTGCCAACTTAGCTGAAATAAAATGCTAATTAGCGTTAAGTTTGCCTATGTATTGTGTGTTTGTGGAATTTCTCTGATTTAAGTATTTACGCGATGGGTTTTCGGTAATTGTCAAGTTCTTTCTTTAATTACTACTTTTTAATTCAGTGCATAAAGCTGACAGTTCCCGAGAACCCTATCTGTGGAGCGGCAGCAGCAGATGTTTCTGCCAAGGCGAGGCTGCAAACCAGCGTAGCTGAGCCCTCGACCTATTTACCACCACCCTCTACCTTAGTGCTACCTACGATAATGTACTAAAGTTACTTAGAATTAGGCCTACTATTTAACTTACCTAGCTTTATTTAGTACTTATTGTACCTACCAACTTCTGTTAGCATAAGAGGTGTGTGTGTGTAAATAAATGCCCTATTATTTTATTTTTATAATTTGTCAAATCACGACTCAAGTAAGTAATTTTACTACTCGTAGGATCCCTTTCGTAAAACAAAAGCTTATACGTTATAAAGACCTTAATTATTGGATTACGCTTATATTTGCGTTTATTTAATTACGGGTTAATTCGAAGAAAACCTTCGTAGAATATTATTAGAATAAGACTTTGTAAAAATAAGGCTTTCGTTAAATATGTAGATATACATTTAAAATGGCGATCAACCTTGTTACCATTCAACCTAAAACAATTGACACGTACATGATTATATTAACAGATTTTTGCAATATTGTTTTACAATCTTGTTCAGTAAAATAATTTGTACACCACAGTGAACATCAAAATTTGTAATTCATTAAACGGAATTTGATTTGATTTGAAAAATCGAAGACATATAGTGCAGTGTAGATTATCGTTAATAATGTAATCGTCTTCGTTATTATCGTGATCGGCATATTCAAAATTGCCAACAAAATTGCCAACAAAGTTGCCAACAAAATTGCCAACAAAATTGCCAACAAAATTGCCAACAAAGTTGCCAACAAAATTGCCAACAAAATTGCCAGCAAAATTGCCAGCAAAATTGCCAACAAAATTGCCAGCAAAATTGCCAACAAAATTGCCATCAAACTTGCCAACAAAGTTGCCAAACAAAGTTGCCAACAAAGTTGCCAACAAAGTTGCCAACAAAGTTGCCAACAAAGTTGCCAACAAAGTTGCCAAAACAAAATTGCCAGCAAAATTGCCAACAAAATTGCCAACAAAGTTGCCAACAAAATTCAGCAAAATTGCCAGCAAAATTGCTATCAAAATTGCCATCAAAATTGCCAGCAAAATTGCCAGCAAAATTGCCAACAAAATTGCTAACAAAATTGCCATCAAAATTGCCAACAAAATTGCCAACAAAGTTGCCAACAAAATTGCCAACAAAGTTGCCAACAAATTTGCCAACAAAGTTGCCAACAAACTTGCCAACAGAGTTGCCAACAAAGTTGCCAACAAAATTGCCAGCAAAATTGCCAACAAAATTGCCAACAAAGTTGCCAACAAAATTCAGCAAAATTGCCAGCAAAATTGCTATCAAAATTGCCATCAAAATTGCCAGCAAAGTAAAGTTGCCAACAAAGTTGCCAACAAAATTGCCAACAAAATTGCCAGCAAAATTGCCAGCAAAATTGCCAACAAAATTGCCATCAAAATTGCCAACAAAATTGCCAACAAAGTTGCCAACAAAATTGCCAACAAAGTTGCCAACAAAGTTGCCAACAAAATTGCCAGCAAAATTGCCAACAAAGTTGCCAACAAAATTGCCAACAAAGTTGCCAACAAAATTGCCATCAAAATTGCCAGCAAAATTGCCAGCAAAATTGCCAGCAAAATTGTCAGCAAAATTGCCAGCAAAATTGCCAGCAAAATTGCCAGCAAAATTGCCAACAAAATTGCCATCAAAATTGCCAACAAAATTGCCAACAAAGTTGCCAACAAATTTGCCAACAAAGTTGCCAACAAACTTGCCAACAAAGTTGCCAACAAAGTTGCCAACAAAGTTGCCAACAAAGTTGCCAACAAAGTTGCCAACAAAATTGCCAGCAAAATTGCCAACAAAATTGCCAACAAAGTTGCCAACAAAATTCAGCAAAATTGCCAGCAAAATTGCTATCAAAATTGCCATCAAAATTGCCAGCAAAATTGCCAGGAAAATTGCCAGCAAAATTGCCAGCAAAATTGCCAGCAAAATTGCCAGCAAAATTGCCAACAAAATTGCCATCAAAATTGCCAACAAAATTGCCAACAAAGTTGCCAACAAATTTGCCAACAAAGTTGCCAACAAACTTGCCAACAAAGTTGCCAACAAAGTTGCCAACAAAGTTGCCAACAAAGTTGCCAACAAAATTGCCTGCAAAATTGCCAACAAAATTGCCAACAAAGTTGCCAACAAAATTCAGCAAAATTGCCAGCAAAATTGCTATCAAAATTGCCATCAAAATTGCCAGCAAAATTGCCAGGAAAATTGCCAGCAAAATTGCCAACAAAATTGCCAACAAAGTTGCCAACAAAATTGCCATCAAAGTTGCCAACAAAATTGCCAACAAAATTGCCAACAAAATTGCCAACAAAGTTGCCAACAAAATTGCCAACAAAGTTGCCAACAAAATTGCCATCATAATTGCCAGCAAAATTGCCAACAAAATTGCCAACAAAGTTGCCAACAAAGTTGCCAACAAAATTGCCAGCAAAATTGCCAACAAAGTTGCCAACAAAATTGCCAACAAAGTTGCCAACAAAATTGCCATCAAAATTGCCAGCAAAATTGCCAGCAAAATTGCCAGCAAAATTGCCAGCAAAATTGCCAGCAAAATTGCCAGCAAAATTGCCAACAAAATTGCCAACAAAATTGCCAACAAAATTGCCAACAAAGTTGCCAACAAAATTGCCAACAAAGTTGCCAACAAAATTGCCAACAAAATTGCCAACAAAATTGCCAACAAAGTTGCCAACAAAATTGCCATCAAAATTGCCAGCAAAATTGCCAGCAAAATTGCCAGCAAAATTGTCAGCAAAATTGCCAGCAAAATTGCCAGCAAAATTGCCAGCAAAATTGCCAGCAAAATTGCCAGCAAAATTGCCAACAAAATTGCCATCAAAATTGCCAACAAAATTGCCAACAAAGTTGCCAACAAATTTGCCAACAAAGTTGCCAACAAACTTGCCAACAAAGTTGCCAACAAAGTTGCCAACAAAGTTGCCAACAAAGTTGCCAACAAAATTGCCAGCAAAATTGCCAACAAAATTGCCAACAAAGTTGCCAACAAAATTCAGCAAAATTGCCAGCAAAATTGCTATCAAAATTGCCATCAAAATTGCCAGCAAAATTGCCAGGAAAATTGCCAGCAAAATTGCCAGCAAAATTGCCAGCAAAATTGCCAGCAAAATTGCCATCAAAATTGCCAACAAAATTGCCAACAAAGTTGCCAACAAATTTGCCAACAAAGTTGCCAACAAACTTGCCAACAAAGTTGCCAACAAAGTTGCCAACAAAGTTGCCAACAAAGTTGCCAACAAAGTTGCCAACAAAATTGCCTGCAAAATTGCCAACAAAATTGCCAACAAAGTTGCCAACAAAATTCAGCAAAATTGCCAGCAAAATTGCTATCAAAATTGCCATCAAAATTGCCAGCAAAATTGCCAGGAAAATTGCCAGCAAAATTGCCAACAAAATTGCCAACAAAGTTGCCAACAAAATTGCCATCAAAGTTGCCAACAAAATTGCCAACAAAATTGCCAACAAAATTGCCAACAAAGTTGCCAACAAAATTGCCAACAAAGTTGCCAACAAAATTGCCATCATAATTGCCAGCAAAATTGCCAGCAAAATTGCCAGCAAAATTGCCAGCAAAATTGCCAACAAAATTGCCAACAAAGTTGCCAACAAAGTTGCCAACAAAATTGCCAGCAAAATTGCCAACAAAGTTGCCAACAAAATTGCCAACAAAGTTGCCAACAAAATTGCCATCAAAATTGCCAGCAAAATTGCCAGCAAAATTGCCAGCAAAATTGCCAGCAAAATTGCCAGCAAAATTGCCAACAAAGTTGCCAACAAAGTTGCCAACAAAGTTGCCAACAAAGTTGCCAACAAAGTTGCCAACAAAGTTGCCAACAAAGTTGCCAAAACAAAATTGCCAGCAAAATTGCCAACAAAATTGCCAACAAAGTTGCCAACAAAATTCAGCAAAATTGCCAGCAAAATTGCTATCAAAATTGCCATCAAAATTGCCAGCAAAATTGCCAGCAAAATTGCCAACAAAATTGCTAACAAAATTGCCATCAAAATTGCCAACAAAATTGCCAACAAAGTTGCCAACAAAATTGCCAGCAAAATTGCCAACAAAGTTGCCAACAAAATTGCCAACAAAATTGCCAGCAAAATTGCCAGCAAAATTGCCAACAAAATTGCCAACAAAGTTGCCAACAAAATTGCCAACAAAGTTGCCAACAAAATTGCCATCAAAATTGCCAGCAAAGTAAAGTTGCCAGCAAAATTGCCAGCAAAATTGCCAGCAAAATTGCCAGCAAAATTGCCAACAAAATTGCCAGCAAAATTGCCAACAAAATTGCCAACAAAGTTGCCAGCAAAATTGCCAACAAAATTGCCATCAAACTTGCCAACAAAGTTGCCAACAAAGTTGCCAACAAAGTTGCCAACAAAGTTGCCAACAAAGTTGCCAAAACAAAATTGCCAGCAAAATTGCCAACAAAATTGCCAACAAAATTCAGCAAAATTGCCAGCAAAATTGCCATCAAAATTGCCATCAAAATTGCCATCAAAATTGCCAGCAAAATTGCCAGCAAAATTGCCAACAAAATTGCTAACAAAATTGCCATCAAAATTGCCAACAAAATTGCCAACAAAGTTGCCAACAAAATTGCCAACAAAGTTGCCAACAAATTTGCCAACAAAGTTGCCAACAAACTTGCCAACAGAGTTGCCAACAAAGTTGCCAACAAAATTGCCAACAAACTTGCCAACAAAGTTGCCAACAAAGTTGCCAACAAAGTTGCCAACAAAATTGCCAGCAAAATTGCCAACAAAATTGCCAACAAAGTTGCCAACAAAATTCAGCAAAATTGCCAGCAAAATTGCTATCAAAATTGCCATCAAAATTGCCAGCAAAATTGCCAGCAAAATTGCCAGCAAAATTGCCAACAAAATTGCCAACAAAATTGCCAACAAAATTGCCAACAAAATTGCCAACAAAGTTGCCAACAAAATTGCCAACAAAGTTGCCAACAAAATTGCCATCAAAGTTGCCAACAAAATTGCCAACAAAATTGCCAACAAAATTGCCAACAAAGTTGCCAACAAAATTGCCAACAAAGTTGCCAACAAAATTGCCATCAAAATTGCCAGCAAAATTGCCAGCAAAATTGCCAGCAAAATTGCCAGCAAAATTGCCAGCAAAATTGCCAACAAAATTGCCATCAAAATTGCCAACAAAATTGCCAACAAAATTGCCAGCAAAATTGCCAACAAAATTGCCAACAAAGTTGCCAACAAAATTCAGCAAAATTGCCAGCAAAATTGCTATCAAAATTGCCATCAAAATTGCCAGCAAAATTGCCAGCAAAATTGCCAGAAAAATTGCCAACAAAATTGCCAACAAAGTTGCCAACAAAATTGCCAACAAAATTGCCAACAAAGTTGCCAACAAAATTGCTAACAAAATTGCCAACAAAATTGCCATCAAAATTGCCAACAAAATTGCCAACAAAGTTGCCAACAAAATTGCCAACAAAGTTGCCAACAAATTTGCCAACAAAGTTGCCCACAAACTTGCCAACAAAGTTGCCAACAAAATTGCCAGCAAAATTGCCAACAAAGTTGCCAACAAAATTCAGCAAAATTGCCAGCAAAATTGCTATCAAAATTGCCATCAAAATTGCCAGCAAAGTAAAGTTGCCAACAAAATTGCCAACAAAGTTGCCAACAAAATTCAGCAAAATTGCCAGCAAAATTGCTATCAAAATTGCCATCAAAATTGCCAGCAAAATTGCCAGCAAAATTGCCAACAAAATTGCCAGCAAAATTGCCAACTTAGCTGAAATAAAATGCTAATTAGCGTTAAGTTTGCCTATGTATTGTGTGTTTGTGGAATTTCTCTGATTTAAGTATTTACGCGATGGGTTTTCGGTAATTGTCAAGTTCTTTCTTTAATTACTACTTTTTAATTCAGTGCATAAAGCTGACAGTTCCCGAGAACCCTATCTGTGGAGCGGCAGCAGCAGATGTTTCTGCCAAGGCGAGGCTGCAAACCAGCGTAGCTGAGCCCTCGACCCATTTACCACCACCCTCTACCTTAGTGCTACCTACGATAATGTACTAAAGTTACTTAGAATTAGGCCTACTATTTAACTTACCTAGCTTTATTTAGTACTTATTGTACCTACCAACTTCTGTTAGCATAAGAGGTGTGTGTGTGTAAATAAATGCCCTATTATTTTATTTTTATAATTTGTCAAATCACGACTCAAGTAAGTAATTTTACTACTCGTAGGATCCCTTTCGTAAAACAAAAGCTTATACGTTATAAAGACCTTAATTATTGGATTACGCTTATATTTGCGTTTATTTAATTACGGGTTAATTCGAAGAAAACCTTCGTAGAATATTATTAGAATAAGACTTTGTAAAAATAAGGCTTTCGTTAAATATGTAGATATACATTTAAAATGGCGATCAACCTTGTTACCATTCAACCTAAAACAATTGACACGTACATGATTATATTAACAGATTTTTGCAATATTGTTTTACAATCTTGTTCAGTAAAATAATTTGTACACCACAGTGAACATCAAAATTTGTAATTCATTAAACGGAATTTGATTTGATTTGAAAAATCGAAGACATATAGTGCAGTGTAGATTATCGTTAATAATGTAATCGTCTTCGTTATTATCGTGATCGGCATATTCAAAATTGCCAACAAAATTGCCAACAAAGTTGCCAACAAAATTGCCAGCAAAATTGCCAACAAAATTGCCAACAAAGTTGCCAACAAAATTGCCAACAAAATTGCCAGCAAAATTGCCAGCAAAATTGCCAACAAAATTGCCAGCAAAATTGCCAACAAAATTGCCATCAAACTTGCCAACAAAGTTGCCAAACAAAGTTGCCAACAAAGTTGCCAACAAAGTTGCCAACAAAGTTGCCAACAAAGTTGCCAACAAAATTGCCAGCAAAATTGCCAACAAAATTGCCAACACAGATGCCAAAAAAATTCAGCAAAATTGCCAGCAAAATTGCTATCAAAATTGCCATCAAAATTGCCAGCAAAGTAAAGTTGCCAACAATATTGCCAACAAAGTTGCCAACAAAATTCAGCAAAATTGCCAGCAAAATTGCTATCAAAATTGCCATCAAAATTGCCAACAAAATTGCCAACAAAGTTGCCAACAAATTTGCCAACAAAATTGCTAGCAAAATTGCCAGCAAAATTGCCAACAAAATTGCCAGCAAAATTGCCAACAAAATTGCCATCAAACTTGCCAACAAAGTTGCCAACAAAGTGGCCAACAAAGTTGCCAACAAAGTTGCCAACAAAGTTGCCAACAAAGTTGCCAAAACAAAATTGCCAGCAAAATTGCCAACAAAATTGCCAACAAAGTTGCCAACAAAATTCAGCAAAATTGCCAGCAAAATTGCTATCAAAATTGCCATCAAAATTGCCAGCAAAATTGCCAGCAAAATTGCCAACAAAATTGCTAACAAAATTGCCATCAAAATTGCCAACAAAATTGCCAACAAAGTTGCCAACAAAATTGCCAACAAAGTTGCCAACAAATTTGCCAACAAAGTTGCCAACAAACTTGCCAACAGAGTTGCCAACAAAGTTGCCAACAAAATTGCCAGCAAAATTGCCAACAAAATTGCCAACAAAGTTGCCAACAAAATTCAGCAAAATTGCCAGCAAAATTGCTATCAAAATTGCCATCAAAATTGCCAGCAAAGTAAAGTTGCCAACAATATTGCCAACAAAGTTGCCAACAAAATTCAGCAAAATTGCCAGCAAAATTGCTATCAAAATTGCCATCAAAATTGCCAGCAAAATTGCCAGCAAAATTGCCAACTTAGCTGAAATAAAATGCTAATTAGCGTGAAGTTTGCCTATGTATTGTGTGTTTGTGGAATTTCTCTGATTTAAGTATTTACGCGATGGGTTTTCGGTAATTGTCAAGTTCTTTCTTTAATTACTACTTTTTAATTCAGTGCATAAAGCTGACAGTTCCCGAGAACCCTATCTGTGGAGCGGCAGCAGCAGATGTTTCTGCCAAGGCGAGGCTGCAAACCAGCGTAGCTGAGCCCTCGACCTATTTACCACCACCCTCTACCTTAGTGCTACCTACGATAATGTACTAAAGTTACTTAGAATTAGGCCTACTATTTAACTTACCTAGCTTTATTTAGTACTTATTGTACCTACTAACTTCTGTTAGCATAAGAGGTGTGTGTGTGTAAATAAATGCCCTATTATTTTATTTTTATAATTTGTCAAATCACGACTCAAGTAAGTAATTTTACTACTCGTAGGATCCCTTTCGTAAAACAAAAGCTTATACGTTATAAAGACCTTAATTATTGGATTACGCTAATATTTGCGTTTATTTAATTACGGGTTAATTCGAAGAAAACCTTCGTAGAATATTATTAGAATAAGACTTTGTAAAAATAAGGCTTTCGTTAAATATGTAGATATACATTTAAAATGGCGATCAACCTTGTTACCATTCAACCTAAAACAATTGACACGTACATGATTATATTAACAGATTTTTGCAATATTGTTTTACAATCTTGTTCAGTAAAATAATTTGTACACCACAGTGAACATCAAAATTTGTAATTCATTAAACGGAATTTGATTTGATTTGAAAAATCGAAGACATATAGTGCAGTGTAGATTATCGTTAATAATGTAATCGTCTTCGTTATTATCGTGATCGGCATATTCAAAATTGCCAACAAAATTGCCAACAAAGTTGCCAACAAAATTGCCAACAAAATTGCCAACAAAATTGCCAACAAAGTTGCCAACAAAATTGCCAACAAAATTGCCAGCAAAATTGCCAGCAAAATTGCCAACAAAATTGCCAGCAAAATTGCCAACAAAATTGCCATCAAACTTGCCAACAAAGTTGCCAAACAAAGTTGCCAACAAAGTTGCCAACAAAGTTGCCAACAAAGTTGCCAACAAAGTTGCCAACAAAGTTGCCAAAACAAAATTGCCAGCAAAATTGCCAACAAAATTGCCAACAAAGTTGCCAACAAAATTCAGCAAAATTGCCAGCAAAATTGCTATCAAAATTGCCATCAAAATTGCCAGCAAAATTGCCAGCAAAATTGCCAACAAAATTGCTAACAAAATTGCCATCAAAATTGCCAACAAAATTGCCAACAAAGTTGCCAACAAAATTGCCAACAAAGTTGCCAACAAATTTGCCAACAAAGTTGACAACAAACTTGCCAACAGAGTTGCCAACAAAGTTGCCAACAAAATTGCCAGCAAAATTGCCAACAAAATTGCCAACAAAGTTGCCAACAAAATTCAGCAAAATTGCCAGCAAAATTGCTATCAAAATTGCCATCAAAATTGCCAGCAAAGTAAAGTTGCCAACAATATTGCCAACAAAGTTGCCAACAAAATTCAGCAAAATTGCCAGCAAAATTGCTATCAAAATTGCCATCAAAATTGCCATCAAAATTGCCATCAAACTTGCCAACAAAGTTGCCAAACAAAGTTGCCAACAAAGTTGCCAACAAAGTTGCCAACAAAGTTGCCAACAAAGTTGCCAACAAAGTTGCCAAAACAAAATTGCCAGCAAAATTGCCAACAAAATTGCCAACAAAGTTGCCAACAAAATTCAGCAAAATTGCCAGCAAAATTGCTATCAAAATTGCCATCAAAATTGCCAGCAAAATTGCCAGCAAAATTGCCAACAAAATTGCTAACAAAATTGCCATCAAAATTGCCAACAAAATTGCCAACAAAGTTGCCAACAAAATTGCCAACAAAGTTGCCAACAAATTTGCCAACAAAGTTGCCAACAAACTTGCCAACAGAGTTGCCAACAAAGTTGCCAACAAAATTGCCAGCAAAATTGCCAACAAAATTGCCAACAAAGTTGCCAACAAAATTCAGCAAAATTGCCAGCAAAATTGCTATCAAAATTGCCATCAAAATTGCCAGCAAAGTAAAGTTGCCAACAATATTGCCAACAAAGTTGCCAACAAAATTCAGCAAAATTGCCAGCAAAATTGCTATCAAAATTGCCATCAAAATTGCCATCAAAATTGCCAACAAAGTTGCCAACAAAGTTGCCAACAAAGTTGCCAAACAAAGTTGCCAACAAAGTTGCCAACAAAGTTGCCAACAAAGTTGCCAACAAAGTTGCCAACAAAGTTGCCAAAACAAAATTGCCAGCAAAATTGCCAACAAAATTGCCAACAAAGTTGCCAACAAAATTCAGCAAAATTGCCAGCAAAATTGCTATCAAAATTGCCATCAAAATTGCCAGCAAAATTGCCAGCAAAATTGCCAACAAAATTGCTAACAAAATTGCCATCAAAATTGCCAACAAAATTGCCAACAAAGTTGCCAACAAAATTGCCAACAAAGTTGCCAACAAATTTGCCAACAAAGTTGACAACAAACTTGCCAACAGAGTTGCCAACAAAGTTGCCAACAAAATTGCCAGCAAAATTGCCAACAAAATTGCCAACAAAGTTGCCAACAAAATTCAGCAAAATTGCCAGCAAAATTGCTATCAAAATTGCCATCAAAATTGCCAGCAAAGTAAAGTTGCCAACAATATTGCCAACAAAGTTGCCAACAAAATTCAGCAAAATTGCCAGCAAAATTGCTATCAAAATTGCCATCAAAATTGCCATCAAAATTGCCATCAAACTTGCCAACAAAGTTGCCAAACAAAGTTGCCAACAAAGTTGCCAACAAAGTTGCCAACAAAGTTGCCAACAAAGTTGCCAACAAAGTTGCCAAAACAAAATTGCCAGCAAAATTGCCAACAAAATTGCCAACAAAGTTGCCAACAAAATTCAGCAAAATTGCCAGCAAAATTGCTATCAAAATTGCCATCAAAATTGCCAGCAAAATTGCCAGCAAAATTGCCAACAAAATTGCTAACAAAATTGCCATCAAAATTGCCAGCAAAATTGCCAACAAAATTGCCAACACAGATGCCAAAAAAATTCAGCAAAATTGCCAGCAAAATTGCTATCAAAATTGCCATCAAAATTGCCAGCAAAGTAAAGTTGCCAACAATATTGCCAACAAAGTTGCCAACAAAATTCAGCAAAATTGCCAGCAAAATTGCTATCAAAATTGCCATCAAAATTGCCAACAAAATTGCCAACAAAGTTGCCAACAAATTTGCCAACAAAATTGCTAGCAAAATTGCCAGCAAAATTGCCAACAAAATTGCCAGCAAAATTGCCAACAAAATTGCCATCAAACTTGCCAACAAAGTTGCCAACAAAGTGGCCAACAAAGTTGCCAACAAAGTTGCCAACAAAGTTGCCAACAAAGTTGCCAAAACAAAATTGCCAGCAAAATTGCCAACAAAATTGCCAACAAAGTTGCCAACAAAATTCAGCAAAATTGCCAGCAAAATTGCTATCAAAATTGCCATCAAAATTGCCAGCAAAATTGCCAGCAAAATTGCCAACAAAATTGCTAACAAAATTGCCATCAAAATTGCCAACAAAATTGCCAACAAAGTTGCCAACAAAATTGCCAACAAAGTTGCCAACAAATTTGCCAACAAAGTTGCCAACAAACTTGCCAACAGAGTTGCCAACAAAGTTGCCAACAAAATTGCCAGCAAAATTGCCAACAAAATTGCCAACAAAGTTGCCAACAAAATTCAGCAAAATTGCCAGCAAAATTGCTATCAAAATTGCCATCAAAATTGCCAGCAAAGTAAAGTTGCCAACAATATTGCCAACAAAGTTGCCAACAAAATTCAGCAAAATTGCCAGCAAAATTGCTATCAAAATTGCCATCAAAATTGCCAGCAAAATTGCCAGCAAAATTGCCAACTTAGCTGAAATAAAATGCTAATTAGCGTGAAGTTTGCCTATGTATTGTGTGTTTGTGGAATTTCTCTGATTTAAGTATTTACGCGATGGGTTTTCGGTAATTGTCAAGTTCTTTCTTTAATTACTACTTTTTAATTCAGTGCATAAAGCTGACAGTTCCCGAGAACCCTATCTGTGGAGCGGCAGCAGCAGATGTTTCTGCCAAGGCGAGGCTGCAAACCAGCGTAGCTGAGCCCTCGACCTATTTACCACCACCCTCTACCTTAGTGCTACCTACGATAATGTACTAAAGTTACTTAGAATTAGGCCTACTATTTAACTTACCTAGCTTTATTTAGTACTTATTGTACCTACTAACTTCTGTTAGCATAAGAGGTGTGTGTGTGTAAATAAATGCCCTATTATTTTATTTTTATAATTTGTCAAATCACGACTCAAGTAAGTAATTTTACTACTCGTAGGATCCCTTTCGTAAAACAAAAGCTTATACGTTATAAAGACCTTAATTATTGGATTACGCTAATATTTGCGTTTATTTAATTACGGGTTAATTCGAAGAAAACCTTCGTAGAATATTATTAGAATAAGACTTTGTAAAAATAAGGCTTTCGTTAAATATGTAGATATACATTTAAAATGGCGATCAACCTTGTTACCATTCAACCTAAAACAATTGACACGTACATGATTATATTAACAGATTTTTGCAATATTGTTTTACAATCTTGTTCAGTAAAATAATTTGTACACCACAGTGAACATCAAAATTTGTAATTCATTAAACGGAATTTGATTTGATTTGAAAAATCGAAGACATATAGTGCAGTGTAGATTATCGTTAATAATGTAATCGTCTTCGTTATTATCGTGATCGGCATATTCAAAATTGCCAACAAAATTGCCAACAAAGTTGCCAACAAAATTGCCAACAAAATTGCCAACAAAATTGCCAACAAAGTTGCCAACAAAATTGCCAACAAAATTGCCAGCAAAATTGCCAGCAAAATTGCCAACAAAATTGCCAGCAAAATTGCCAACAAAATTGCCATCAAACTTGCCAACAAAGTTGCCAAACAAAGTTGCCAACAAAGTTGCCAACAAAGTTGCCAACAAAGTTGCCAACAAAGTTGCCAACAAAGTTGCCAAAACAAAATTGCCAGCAAAATTGCCAACAAAATTGCCAACAAAGTTGCCAACAAAATTCAGCAAAATTGCCAGCAAAATTGCTATCAAAATTGCCATCAAAATTGCCAGCAAAATTGCCAGCAAAATTGCCAACAAAATTGCTAACAAAATTGCCATCAAAATTGCCAACAAAATTGCCAACAAAGTTGCCAACAAAATTGCCAACAAAGTTGCCAACAAATTTGCCAACAAAGTTGACAACAAACTTGCCAACAGAGTTGCCAACAAAGTTGCCAACAAAATTGCCAGCAAAATTGCCAACAAAATTGCCAACAAAGTTGCCAACAAAATTCAGCAAAATTGCCAGCAAAATTGCTATCAAAATTGCCATCAAAATTGCCAGCAAAGTAAAGTTGCCAACAATATTGCCAACAAAGTTGCCAACAAAATTCAGCAAAATTGCCAGCAAAATTGCTATCAAAATTGCCATCAAAATTGCCATCAAAATTGCCATCAAACTTGCCAACAAAGTTGCCAAACAAAGTTGCCAACAAAGTTGCCAACAAAGTTGCCAACAAAGTTGCCAACAAAGTTGCCAACAAAGTTGCCAAAACAAAATTGCCAGCAAAATTGCCAACAAAATTGCCAACAAAGTTGCCAACAAAATTCAGCAAAATTGCCAGCAAAATTGCTATCAAAATTGCCATCAAAATTGCCAGCAAAATTGCCAGCAAAATTGCCAACAAAATTGCTAACAAAATTGCCATCAAAATTGCCAACAAAATTGCCAACAAAGTTGCCAACAAAATTGCCAACAAAGTTGCCAACAAATTTGCCAACAAAGTTGCCAACAAACTTGCCAACAGAGTTGCCAACAAAGTTGCCAACAAAATTGCCAGCAAAATTGCCAACAAAATTGCCAACAAAGTTGCCAACAAAATTCAGCAAAATTGCCAGCAAAATTGCTATCAAAATTGCCATCAAAATTGCCAGCAAAGTAAAGTTGCCAACAATATTGCCAACAAAGTTGCCAACAAAATTCAGCAAAATTGCCAGCAAAATTGCTATCAAAATTGCCATCAAAATTGCCATCAAAATTGCCAACAAAGTTGCCAACAAAGTTGCCAACAAAGTTGCCAAACAAAGTTGCCAACAAAGTTGCCAACAAAGTTGCCAACAAAGTTGCCAACAAAGTTGCCAACAAAGTTGCCAAAACAAAATTGCCAGCAAAATTGCCAACAAAATTGCCAACAAAGTTGCCAACAAAATTCAGCAAAATTGCCAGCAAAATTGCTATCAAAATTGCCATCAAAATTGCCAGCAAAATTGCCAGCAAAATTGCCAACAAAATTGCTAACAAAATTGCCATCAAAATTGCCAACAAAATTGCCAACAAAGTTGCCAACAAAATTGCCAACAAAGTTGCCAACAAATTTGCCAACAAAGTTGACAACAAACTTGCCAACAGAGTTGCCAACAAAGTTGCCAACAAAATTGCCAGCAAAATTGCCAACAAAATTGCCAACAAAGTTGCCAACAAAATTCAGCAAAATTGCCAGCAAAATTGCTATCAAAATTGCCATCAAAATTGCCATCAAAATTGCCATCAAACTTGCCAACAAAGTTGCCAAACAAAGTTGCCAACAAAGTTGCCAACAAAGTTGCCAACAAAGTTGCCAACAAAGTTGCCAACAAAGTTGCCAAAACAAAATTGCCAGCAAAATTGCCAACAAAATTGCCAACAAAGTTGCCAACAAAATTCAGCAAAATTGCCAGCAAAATTGCTATCAAAATTGCCATCAAAATTGCCAGCAAAATTGCCAGCAAAATTGCCAACAAAATTGCTAACAAAATTGCCATCAAAATTGCCAACAAAATTGCCAACAAAGTTGCCAACAAAATTGCCAACAAAGTTGCCAACAAATTTGCCAACAAAGTTGCCAACAAACTTGCCAACAGAGTTGCCAACAAAGTTGCCAACAAAATTGCCAGCAAAATTGCCAACAAAATTGCCAACAAAGTTGCCAACAAAATTCAGCAAAATTGCCAGCAAAATTGCTATCAAAATTGCCATCAAAATTGCCAGCAAAGTAAAGTTGCCAACAATATTGCCAACAAAGTTGCCAACAAAATTCAGCAAAATTGCCAGCAAAATTGCTATCAAAATTGCCATCAAAATTGCCATCAAAATTGCCAACAAAGTTGCCAACAAAGTTGCCAACAAAGTTGCCAACAAAATTGCCAGCAAAATTGCCAACAAAGTTGCCAACAAAATTGCCAACAAAGTTGCCAACAAAGTTGCCAACAAAATTGCCAGCAAAATTGCCAACAAAGTTGCCAACAAAATTGCCAACAAAGTTGCCAACAAAATTGCCATCAAAATTGCCAGCAAAATTGCCAGCAAAATTGCCAGCAAAATTGCCAGTAAAATTGCCAGCAAAATTGCCAGCAAAATTGCCAACAAAATTGCCAACAAAATTGCCAACAAAATTGCCAACAAAGTTGCCAACAAAATTGCCAACAAAGTTGCCAACAAAATTGCCAACAAAATTGCCAACAAAATTGCCAACAAAGTTGCCAACAAAATTGCCAACAAAGTTGCCAACAAAATTGCCATCAAAATTGCCAGCAAAATTGCCAGCAAAATTGCCAGCAAAATTGTCAGCAAAATTGCCAGCAAAATTGCCAGCAAAATTGCCAGCAAAATTGCCAGCAAAATTGCCAGCAAAATTGCCAACAAAATTGCCATCAAAATTGCCAACAAAATTGCCAACAAAGTTGCCAACAAATTTGCCAACAAAGTTGCCAACAAACTTGCCAACAAAGTTGCCAACAAAGTTGCCAACAAAGTTGCCAACAAAGTTGCCAACAAAGTTGCCAACAAAGTTGCCAACAAAATTGCCAGCAAAATTGCCAACAAAATTGCCAACAAAGTTGCCAACAAAATTCAGCAAAATTACCAGCAAAATTGCTATCAAAATTGCCATCAAAATTGCCAGCAAAATTGCCAGGAAAATTGCCAGCAAAATTGCCAGCAAAATTGCCAGCAAAATTGCCAGCAAAATTGCCAGCAAAATTGCCATCAAAATTGCCAACAAAATTGCCAACAAAGTTGCCAACAAATTTGCCAACAAAGTTGCCAACAAACTTGCCAACAAAGTTGCCAACAAAGTTGCCAACAAAGTTGCCAACAAAGTTGCCAACAAAATTGCCTGCAAAATTGCCAACAAAATTGCCAACAAAGTTGCCAACAAAATTCAGCAAAATTGCCAGCAAAATTGCTATCAAAATTGCCATCAAAATTGCCAGCAAAATTGCCAGGAAAATTGCCAGCAAAATTGCCAACAAAATTGCCAACAAAGTTGCCAACAAAATTGCCATCAAAATTGCCAGCAAAATTGCCAGCAAAATTGCCAGCAAAATTGCCAGCAAAATTGCCAGCAAAATTGCCAGCAAAATTGCCAACAAAGTTGCCAACAAAGTTGCCAACAAAGTTGCCAACAAAGTTGCCAACAAAGTTGCCAACAAAGTTGCCAACAAAGTTGCCAACAAAGTTGCCAACAAAGTTGCCAAAACAAAATTGCCAGCAAAATTGCCAACAAAATTGCCAACAAAGTTGCCAACAAAATTCAGCAAAATTGCCAGCAAAATTGCTATCAAAATTGCCATCAAAATTGCCAGCAAAATTGCCAGCAAAATTGCCAACAAAATTGCTAACAAAATTGCCATCAAAATTGCCAACAAAATTGCCAACAAAGTTGCCAACAAAATTGCCAGCAAAATTGCCAACAAAGTTGCCAACAAAATTGCCAACAAAATTGCCAGCAAAATTGCCAACAAAGTTGCCAACAAAATTGCCAACAAAGTTGCCAACAAAATTGCCAACAAAATTGCCAGCAAAATTGCCAGCAAAATTGCCAACAAAATTGCCAACAAAGTTGCCAACAAAATTGCCAGCAAAATTGCCCACAAAATTGCCAACAAAGTTGCCAACAAAATTGCCAACAAAATTGCCAGCAAAATTGCCAGCAAAATTGCCAACAAAATTGCCATCAAAATTGCCAACAAAATTGCCAACAAAGTTGCCAACAAAATTGCCAACAAAGTTGCCAACAAAGTTGCCAACAAAATTGCCAGCAAAATTGCCAACAAAGTTGCCAACAAAATTGCCAACAAAGTTGCCAACAAAATTGCCATCAAAATTGCCAGCAAAATTGCCAGCAAAATTGCCAGCAAAATTGTCAGCAAAATTGCCAGCAAAATTGCCAGCAAAATTGCCAGCAAAATTGCCAGCAAAATTGCCAACAAAATTGCCATCAAAATTGCCAACAAAATTGCCAACAAAGTTGCCAACAAATTTGCCAACAAAGTTGCCAACAAACTTGCCAACAAAGTTGCCAACAAAGTTGCCAACAAAGTTGCCAACAAAGTTGCCAACAAAATTGCCAGCAAAATTGCCAACAAAATTGCCAACAAAGTTGCCAACAAAATTCAGCAAAATTGCCCGCAAAATTGCTATCAAAATTGCCATCAAAATTGCCAGCAAAATTGCCAGGAAAATTGCCAGCAAAATTGCCAGCAAAATTGCCAGCAAAATTGCCAGCAAAATTGCCAACAAAATTGCTATCAAAATTGCCAACAAAATTGCCAACAAAGTTGCCAACAAATTTGCCAACAAAGTTGCCAACAAAATTGCCAGCAAAATTGCCAACAAAATTGCCATCAAAATTGCCAACAAAATTGCCAACAAAGTTGCCAACAAAATTGCCAACAAAGTTGCCAACAAAGTTGCCAACAAAATTGCCAGCAAAATTGCCAACAAAGTTGCCAACAAAATTGCCAACAAAGTTGCCAACAAAATTGCCATCAAAATTGCCAGCAAAATTGCCAGCAAAATTGCCAGCAAAATTGTCAGCAAAATTGCCAGCAAAATTGCCAGCAAAATTGCCAGCAAAATTGCCAGCAAAATTGCCAGCAAAATTGCCAACAAAATTGCCATCAAAATTGCCAACAAAATTGCCAACAAAGTTGCCAACAAATTTGCCAACAAAGTTGCCAACAAACTTGCCAACAAAGTTGCCAACAAAGTTGCCAACAAAGTTGCCAACAAAGTTGCCAACAAATTTGCCAACAAAGTTGCCAACAAACTTGCCAACAAAGTTGCCAACAAAGTTGCCAACAAAGTTGCCAACAAAGTTGCCAACAAAGTTGCCAACAAACTTGCCAGCAAAATTGCCAGCAAAATTGCCAACAAAATTGCCAACAAAGTTGCCAACAAAATTGCCAGCAAAATTGCCAACAAAATTGCCAACAAAGTTGCCAACAAAATTGCCAACAAAATTGCCAGCAAAATTGCCAGCAAAATTGCCAACAAAATTGCCATCAAAATTGCCAACAAAATTGCCAACAAAGTTGCCAACAAAATTGCCAACAAAGTTGCCAACAAAGTTGCCAACAAAATTGCCAGCAAAATTGCCAACAAAGTTGCCAACAAAATTGCCAACAAAGTTGCCAACAAAATTGCCATCAAAATTGCCAGCAAAATTGCCAGCAAAATTGCCAGCAAAATTGTCAGCAAAATTGCCAGCAAAATTGCCAGCAAAATTGCCAGCAAAATTGCCAGCAAAATTGCCAGCAAAATTGCCAACAAAATTGCCATCAAAATTGCCAACAAAATTGCCAACAAAGTTGCCAACAAAATTCAGCAAAATTGCCAGCAAAATTGCTATCAAAATTGCCATCAAAATTGCCAGCAAAATTGCCAGGAAAATTGCCAGCAAAATTGCCAGCAAAATTGCCAGCAAAATTGCCAGCAAAATTGCCAACAAAATTGCCATCAAAATTGCCAACAAAATTGCCAACAAAGTTGCCAACAAATTTGCCAACAAAGTTGCCAACAAACTTGCCAACAAAGTTGCCAACAAAGTTGCCAACAAAGTTGCCAACAAAGTTGCCAACAAACTTGCCAACAAAATTGCCAGCAAAATTGCCAGCAAAATTGCCCGCACAATTGCCAACAAAATTGCCATCAAAATTGCCAACAAAATTGGCAACAAAGTTGCCAACAAATTTGCCAACAAAATTGCCAACAAAGTTGCCATCAAAATTGCCAACAAAATTGGCAACAAAGTTGCCAACAAATTTGCCAACAAAGTTGCCAACAAACTTGCCAACAAAATTGCCAGCAAAATTGCCAGCAAAATTGCCCGCACAATTGCCAACAAAATTGCCATCAAAATTGCCAACAAAATTGGCAACAAAGTTGCCAACAAATTTGCCAACAAAGTTGCCAACAAACTTGCCAACAAAGTTGCCAACAAAGTTGCAAACAAAATTGCCAGCAAAATTGCCAACAAAATTGCCAACAAAGTTGCCAACAAAATTCAGCAAAATTGCCAGCGAAATTGCTATCAAAATTGCTATCAAAATTGCCAGCAAAATTGCCAGCAAAATTGCCAGCAAAATTGCCAACAAAATTGCCAACAAAATTGCCAACAAAGTTGCCAACAAAATTCAGCAAAATTGCCAGCAAAATTGCCAACAAAGTTGCCAACAAAATTGCCAACAAAGTTGCCAACAAAATTGCCAACAAAATTGCCAGCAAAATTGCCAGCAAAATTGCCAACAAAATTGCCAACAAAGTTGCCAACAAAATTGCCAGCAAAATTGCCAACAAAATTGCCAACAAAGTTGCCAACAAAATTGCCCACAAAATTGCCAGCAAAATTGCCAGCAAAATTGCCAACAAAATTGCCATCAAAATTGCCAACAAAGTTGCCAACAAAATTCAGCAAAATTGCCAGCAAAATTGCTATCAAAATTGCCATCAAAATTGCCAGCAAAATTGCCAGGAAAATTGCCAGCAAAATTGCCAGCAAAATTGCCAGCAAAATTGCCAGCAAAATTGCCAACAAAATTGCCATCAAAATTGCCAACAAAATTGCCAACAAAGTTGCCAACAAATTTGCCAACAAAGTTGCCAACAAACTTGCCAACAAAAATGCCAGCAAAATTGCCAACAAAATTGCCAACAAAGTTGCCAACAAAATTCAGCAAAATTGCCAGCAAAATTGCTATCAAAATTGCCATCAAAATTGCCAGCAAAATTGCCAGCAAAATTGCCAGCAAAATTGCCAACAAAATTGCCAACAAAGTTGCCAACAAAATTGCCAACAAAATTGCCAACAAAGTTGCCAACAAAATTGCCAACAAAATTGCCATCAAAATTGCCAACAAAATTGCCAACAAAGTTGCCAACAAAATTGCCAACAAAGTTGCCAACAAATTTGCCAACAAAGTTGCCAACAAACTTGCCAACAGAGTTGCCAACAAAGTTGCCAACAAAATTGCCAGCAAAATTGCCAACAAAGTTGCCAACAAAATTGCCAACAAAGTTGCCAACAAAATTGCCATCAAAATTGCCAACAAAATTGCCAACAAAGTTGCCAACAAAATTGCCAACAAAGTTGCCAACAAAATTCAGCAAAATTGCCAGCAAAATTGCTATCAAAATTGCCATCAAAATTGCCAACAAAATTGCCAACAAAGTTGCCAACAAAATTGCCAACAAAATTGCCAACAAAGTTGCCAACAAAATTGCCAACAAAGTTGCCAACAAAATTGCCAACAAAATTGCCAACAAAATTGCATAAAGCTGACAGTTCCCGAGAACCCTATCTGTGGAGCGGCAGCAGCAGATGTTTCTGCCAAGGCGAGGCTGCAAACCAGCGTAGCTGAGCCCTCGACCTATTTACCACCACCCTCTACCTTAGTGCTACCTACGATAATGTACTAAAGTTACTTAGAATTAGGCCTACTATTTAACTTACCTAGCTTTATTTAGTACTTATTGTACCTACTAACTTCTGTTAGCATAAGAGGTGTGTGTGTGTAAATAAATGCCCTATTATTTTATTTTTATAATTTGTCAAATCACGACTCAAGTAAGTAATTTTACTACTCGTAGGATCCCTTTCGTAAAACAAAAGCTTATACGTTATAAAGACCTTAATTATTGGATTACGCTAATATTTGCGTTTATTTAATTACGGGTTAATTCGAAGAAAACCTTCGTAGAATATTATTAGAATAAGACTTTGTAAAAATAAGGCTTTCGTTAAATATGTAGATATACATTTAAAATGGCGATCAACCTTGTTACCATTGAACCTAAAACAATTGACACGTACATGATTATATTAACAGATTTTTGCAATATTGTTTTCCAATCTTGTTCAGTAAAATAATTTGTACACCAAAGTGAACATCAAAATTTGTAATTCATTAAACGGAATTTGATTTGATTTGAAAAATCGAAGACATATAGTGCAGTGTAGATTATCGTTAATAATGTAATCGTCTTCGTTATTATCGTGATCGGCATATTCAAAATTGCCAACAAAATTGCCAACAAAGTTGCCAACAAAATTGCCAACAAAATTGCCAGCAAAATTGCCAGCAAAATTGCCAGCAAAATTGCCAGCAAAATTGCCATCAAAATTGCCAACAAAATTGCCAACAAAGTTGCCAACAAATTTGCCAACAAAGTTGCCAACAAACTTGCCAACAAAGTTGCCAACAAAGTTGCCAACAAAGTTGCCAACAAAGTTGCCAACAAAATTGCCAGCAAAATTGCCAACAAAATTGCCAACAAAGTTGCCAACAAAATTCAGCAAAATTGCCAGCAAAATTGCTATCAAAATTGCCATCAAAATTGCCATCAAAATTGCCAGCAAAATTGCCAGCAAAATTGCCAGCAAAATTGCCAACAAAATTGCCAACAAAATTGCCAACAAAATTGCCAACAAAGTTGCCAACAAAATTGCCAACAAAGTTGCCAACAAAATTGCCAACAAAATTGCCAACAAAATTGCCAACAAAGTTGCCAACAAAATTGCCAACAAAGTTGCCAACAAAATTGCCATCAAAATTGCCAGCAAAATTGCCAGCAAAATTGCCAGCAAAATTGCCAGCAAAATTGCCAACAAAATTGCCAACAAAATTGCCAACAAAGTTGCCAACAAATTTGCCAACAAAGTTGCCAACAAACTTGCCAACAAAGTTGCCAACAAAGTTGCCAACAAAGTTGCCAACAAAATTGCCAGCAAAATTGCCAACAAAATTGCCAACAAAGTTGCCAACAAAATTCAGCAAAATTGCCAGCAAAATTGCTATCAAAATTGCCATCAAAATTGCCAGCAAAATTGCCAGCAAAATTGCCAGCAAAATTGCCAACAAAATTGCCAACAAAGTTGCCAACAAAATTGCCAACAAAATTGCCAACAAAGTTGCCAACAAAGTTGCCAACAAAATTGCCAACAAAATTGCCAACAAAGTTGCCAACAAAATTGCCAACAAAATTGCCAACAAAATTGCCATCAAAATTGCCAGCAAAATTGCCAACAAAGTTGCCAACAAATTTGCCAACATAGTTGCCAACAAACTTGCCAACAAAGTTGCCAACAAAATTGCCAACAAAGTTGTCAACAAAATTGCCATCAAAATTGCCAGCAAAATTGCCAGCAAAATTGCCAGCAAAATTGCCAACAAAGTTGCCAACAAAATTGCCAACAAAGTTGCCAACAAAATTGCCATCAAAATTGCCAGCAAAATTGCCAGCAAAATTGCCAACAAAATTGCCATCAAAATTGCCAACAAAATTGCCAACAAAGTTGCCAACAAAGTTGCCAACAAAATTGCCAGCAAAATTGCCAACAAAGTTGCCAACAAAATTGCCAACAAAATTGCCAGCAAAATTGCCAGCAAAATTGCCAACAAAATTGCCAACAAAGTTGCCAACAAAATTGCCAACAAAGTTGCCAACAAAATTGCCATCAAAATTGCCAGCAAAGTAAAATTGCCAGCAAAATTGCCAGCAAAATTGCCAGCAAAATTGCCAACAAAATTGCCAGCAAAATTGCCAACAAAATTGCCAACAAAGTTGCCAGCAAAATTGCCAACAAAATTGCCATCAAACTTGCCAACAAAGTTGCCAACAAAGTTGCCAACAAAGTTGCCAACAAAGTTGCCAACAAAGTTGCCAACAAAGTTGCCAAAACAAAATTGCCAGCAAAATTGCCAACAAAATTGCCAACAAAATTCAGCAAAATTGCCAGCAAAATTGCTATCAAAATTGCCATCAAAATTGCCATCAAAATTGCCAGCAAAATTGCCAGCAAAATTGCCAACAAAATTGCTAACAAAATTGCCATCAAAATTGCCAACAAAATTGCCAACAAAGTTGCCAACAAAATTGCCAACAAAGTTGCCAACAAATTTGCCAACAAAGTTGCCAACAAACGTGCCAACAGAGTTGCCAACAAAGTTGCCAACAAAATTGCCAGCAAAATTGCCAACAAAATTGCCAACAAAGTTGCCAACAAAATTCAGCAAAATTGCCAGCAAAATTGCTATCAAAATTGCCATCAAAATTGCCAGCAAAGTAAAGTTGCCAACAATATTGCCAACAAAGTTGCCAACAAAATTCAGCAAAATTGCCAGCAAAATTGCTATCAAAATTGCCATCAAAATTGCCAGCAAAATTGCCAGCAAAATTGCCAACAAAATTGCCAGCAAAATTGCCAACTTAGCTGAAATAAAATGCTAATAAGCGTTAAGTTTGCCTATGTATTGTGTGTTTGTGGAATTTCTCTGATTTAAGTATTTACGCGATGGGTTTTCGGTAATTGTCAAGTTCTTTCTTTAATTACTACTTTTTAATTCAGTGCATAAAGCTGACAGTTCCCGAGAACCCTATCTGTGGAGCGGCAGCAGCAGATGTTTCTGCCAAGGCGAGGCTGCAAACCAGCGTAGCTGAGCCCTCGACCTATTTACCACCACCCTCTACCTTAGTGCTACCTACGATAATGTACTAAAGTTACTTAGAATTAGGCCTACTATTTAACTTACCTAGCTTTATTTAGTACTTATTGTACCTACCAACTTCTGTTAGCATAAGAGGTGTGTGTGTGTAAATAAATGCCCTATTATTTTATTTTTATAATTTGTCAAATCACGACTCAAGTAAGTAATTTTACTACTCGTAGGATCCCTTTCGTAAAACAAAAGCTTATACGTTATAAAGACCTTAATTATTGGATTACGCTAATATTTGCGTTTATTTAATTACGGGTTAATTCGAAGAAAACCTTCGTAGAATATTATTAGAATAAGACTTTGTAAAAATAAGGCTTTCGTTAAATATGTAGATATACATTTAAAATGGCGATCAACCTTGTTACCATTCAACCTAAAACAATTGACACGTACATGATTATATTAACAGATTTTTGCAATATTGTTTTCCAATCTTGTTCAGTAAAATAATTTGTACACCAAAGTGAACATCAAAATTTGTAATTCATTAAACGGAATTTGATTTGATTTGAAAAATCGAAGACATATAGTGCAGTGTAGATTATCGTTAATAATGTAATCGTCTTCGTTATTATCGTGATCGGCATATTCAAAATTGCCAACAAAATTGCCAACAAAGTTGCCAACAAAATTGCCAACAAAATTGCCAGCAAAATTGCCAGCAAAATTGCCAGCAAAATTGCCAGCAAAATTGCCATCAAAATTGCCAACAAAATTGCCAACAAAGTTGCCAACAAATTTGCCAACAAAGTTGCCAACAAACTTGCCAACAAAGTTGCCAACAAAGTTGCCAACAAAGTTGCCAACAAAGTTGCCAACAAAATTGCCAGCAAAATTGCCAACAAAATTGCCAACAAAGTTGCCAACAAAATTCAGCAAAATTGCCAGCAAAATTGCCAACAAAATTGCCATCAAAATTGCCAGCAAAATTGCCAGCAAAATTGCCAGCAAAATTGCCAGCAAAATTGCCAGCAAAATTGCCAGCAAAATTGCCAACAAAATTGCCAACAAAATTGCCAACAAAGTTGCCAACAAATTTGCCAACAAAGTTGCCAACAAACTTGCCAACAAAATTGCCAACAAAATTGCCATCAAAATTGCCAGCAAAATTGCCAACAAAGTTGCCAACAAATTTGCCAACATAGTTGCCAACAAACTTGCCAACAAAGTTGCCAACAAAGTTGCCAACAAAGTTGCCAACAAAGTTGCCAGCAAAATTGCCAGCAAAATTGCCAACAAAATTGCCATCAAAATTGCCAACAAAATTGCCAACAAAGTAGCCAACAAAATTGCCAACAAAGTTGCCAACAAAGTTGCCAACAAAGTTGCCAACAAAGTTGCCAACAAAATTGCCAGCAAAATTGCCAACAAAGTTGCCAACAAAATTGCCAACAAAGTTGCCAACAAAATTGCCATCAAAATTGCCAGCAAAATTGCCAGCAAAATTGCCAGCAAAATTGTCAGCAAAATTGCCAGCAAAATTGCCAGCAAAATTGCCAACAAAATTGCCATCAAAATTGCCAACAAAATTGCCAACAAAGTTGCCAACAAATTTGCCAACAAAGTTGCCAACAAACTTGCCAACAAAGTTGCCAACAAAGTTGCCAACAAAGTTGCCAACAAAGTTGCCAACAAAATTGCCAGCAAAATTGCCAACAAAATTGCCAACAAAGTTGCCAACAAAATTCAGCAAAATTGCCAGCAAAATTGCTATCAAAATTGCCATCAAAATTGCCAGCAAAATTGCCAGGAAAATTGCCAGCAAAATTGCCAGCAAAATTGCCAGCAAAATTGCCAGCAAAATTGCCAACAAAATTGCCATCAAAATTGCCAACAAAATTGCCAACAAAGTTGCCAACAAATTTGCCAACAAAGTTGCCAACAAACTTGCCAACAAAGTTGCCAACAAAGTTGCCAACAAAGTTGCCAACAAAATTGCCTGCAAAATTACCAACAAAATTGCCAACAAAGTTGCCAACAAAATTCAGCAAAATTGCCAGCAAAATTGCTATCAAAATTGCCATCAAAATTGCCAGCAAAATTGCCAGGAAAATTGCCCGCAAAATTGCCAACAAAATTGCCAACAAAGTTGCCAACAAAATTGCCATCAAAGTTGCCAACAAAATTGCCAACAAAATTGCCAACAAAATTGCCAACAAAGTTGCCAACAAAATTGCCAACAAAGTTGCCAACAAAATTGCCATCATAATTGCCAGCAAAATTGCCAGCAAAATTGCCAGCAAAATTGCCAGCAAAATTGCCAACAAAATTGCCATCAAAATTGCCAACAAAATTGCCAACAAAGTTGCCAACAAAGTTGCCAACAAAATTGCCAGCAAAATTGCCAACAAAGTTGCCAACAAAATTGCCAACAAAGTTGCCAACAAAATTGCCATCAAAATTGCCAGCAAAATTGCCAGCAAAATTGCCAGCAAAATTGCCAGCAAAATTGCCAGCAAAATTGCCAGTAAAATTGCCAACAAAGTTGCCAACAAAATTGCCAACAAAGTTGTCAACAAAATTGCCATCAAAATTGCCAGCAAAATTGCCAGCAAAATTGCCAGCAAAATTGCCAGCAAAATTGCCAACAAAATTGCCATCAAAATTGCCAACAAATTGCCAACAAAATTGCCAACAAAGTTGCCAACAAAGTTGCCAACAAAGTTGCCAACAAAGTTGCCAACAAAGTTGCCAACAAAGTTGCCAACAAAGTTGCCAACAAAATTGCCAACAAAATTGCCAGCAAAATTGCCAGCAAAATTGCCAACAAAATTGCCAACAAAATTGCCAACAAAATTGCCAGCAAAATTGCCAACAAAATTGCCAACAAAGTTGCCAACAAAATTGCCAACAAAATTGCCAGCAAAATTGCCAGCAAAATTGCCAACAAAATTGCCATCAAAATTGCCAACAAAATTGCCAACAAAGTAGCCAACAAAATTGCCAACAAAGTTGCCAACAAAGTTGCCAACAAAGTTGCCAACAAAATTGCCAACAAAATTGCTAACAAAATTGCCATCAAAATTGCCAACAAAATTGCCAACAAAGTTGCCAACAAAATTGCCAACAAAGTTGCCAACAAATTTGCCAACAAAGTTGCCAACAAACTTGCCAACAAAATTGCCAACAAAGTTGCCAACAAAATTGCCATCATAATTGCCAGCAAAATTGCCAGCAAAATTGCCAGCAAAATTGCCAGCAAAATTGCCAACAAAATTGCCATCAAAATTGCCAACAAAATTGTTAACAAAGTTGCCAACAAAGTTGCCAACAAAATTGCCAGCAAAATTGCCAACAAAGTTGCCAACAAAATTGCCAACAAAGTTGCCAACAAAATTGCCATCAAAATTGCCAGCAAAATTGCCAGCAAAATTGCCAGCAAAATTGCCAGCAAAATTGCCAGCAAAATTGCCAGCAAAATTGCCAACAAAGTTGCCAACAAAATTGCCAACAAAGTTGTCAACAAAAATGCCATCAAAATTGCCAGCAAAATTGCCAGCAAAATTGCCAGCAAAATTGCCAGCAAAACTGCCAACAAAGTTGCCAACAAAATTGCCAACAAAGTTGCCAACAAAATTGCCATCAAAATTGCCAGCAAAATTGCCAGCAAAATTGCCAACAAAATTGCCATCAAAATTGCCAACAAAATTGCCAACAAAGTTGCCAACAAAGTTGCCAACAAAATTGCCAGCAAAATTGCCAACAAAGTTGCCAACAAAATTGCCAACAAAATTGCCAGCAAAATTGCCAGCAAAATTGCCAACAAAATTGCCAACAAAGTTGCCAACAAAATTGCCAACAAAGTTGCCAACAAAATTGCCATCAAAATTGCCAGCAAAGTAAAATTGCCAGCAAAATTGCCAGCAAAATTGCCAGCAAAATTGCCAACAAAATTGCCAGCAAAATTGCCAACAAAATTGCCAACAAAGTTGCCAGCAAAATTGCCAACAAAATTGCCATCAAACTTGCCAACAAAGTTGCCAACAAAGTTGCCAACAAAGTTGCCAACAAAGTTGCCAACAAAGTTGCCAACAAAGTTGCCAACAAAGTTGCCAAAACAAAATTGCCAGCAAAATTGCCAACAAAATTGCCAACAAAATTCAGCAAAATTGCCAGCAAAATTGCTATCAAAATTGCCATCAAAATTGCCATCAAAATTGCCAGCAAAATTGCCAGCAAAATTGCCAACAAAATTGCTAACAAAATTGCCATCAAAATTGCCAACAAAATTGCCAACAAAGTTGCCAACAAAATTGCCAACAAAGTTGCCAACAAATTTGCCAACAAAGTTGCCAACAAACTTGCCAACAGAGTTGCCAACAAAGTTGCCAACAAAATTGCCAGCAAAATTGCCAACAAAATTGCCAACAAAGTTGCCAACAAAATTCAGCAAAATTGCCAGCAAAATTGCTATCAAAATTGCCATCAAAATTGCCAGCAAAGTAAAGTTGCCAACAATATTGCCAACAAAGTTGCCAACAAAATTCAGCAAAATTGCCAGCAAAATTGCTATCAAAATTGCCATCAAAATTGCCAGCAAAATTGCCAGCAAAATTGCCAACAAAATTGCCAGCAAAATTGCCAACTTAGCTGAAATAAAATGCTAATTAGCGTTAAGTTTGCCTATGTATTGTGTGTTTGTGGAATTTCTCTGATTTAAGTATTTACGCGATGGGTTTTCGGTAATTGTCAAGTTCTTTCTTTAATTACTACTTTTTAATTCAGTGCATAAAGCTGACAGTTCCCGAGAACCCTATCTGTGGAGCGGCAGCAGCAGATGTTTCTGCCAAGGCGAGGCTGCAAACCAGCGTAGCTGAGCCCTCGACCTATTTACCACCACCCTCTACCTTAGTGCTACCTACGATAATGTACTAAAGTTACTTAGAATTAGGCCTACTATTTAACTTACCTAGCTTTATTTAGTACTTATTGTACCTACCAACTTCTGTTAGCATAAGAGGTGTGTGTGTGTAAATAAATGCCCTATTATTTTATTTTTATAATTTGTCAAATCACGACTCAAGTAAGTAATTTTACTACTCGTAGGATCCCTTTCGTAAAACAAAAGCTTATACGTTATAAAGACCTTAATTATTGGATTACGCTAATATTTGCGTTTATTTAATTACGGGTTAATTCGAAGAAAACCTTCGTAGAATATTATTAGAATAAGACTTTGTAAAAATAAGGCTTTCGTTAAATATGTAGATATACATTTAAAATGGCGATCAACCTTGTTACCATTGAACCTAAAACAATTGACACGTACATGATTATATTAACAGATTTTTGCAATATTGTTTTCCAATCTTGTTCAGTAAAATAATTTGTACACCAAAGTGAACATCAAAATTTGTAATTCATTAAACGGAATTTGATTTGATTTGAAAAATCGAAGACATATAGTGCAGTGTAGATTATCGTTAATAATGTAATCGTCTTCGTTATTATCGTGATCGGCATATTCAAAATTGCCAACAAAATTGCCAACAAAGTTGCCAACAAAATTGCCAACAAAATTGCCAGCAAAATTGCCAGCAAAATTGCCAGCAAAATTGCCAGCAAAATTGCCATCAAAATTGCCAACAAAATTGCCAACAAAGTTGCCAACAAATTTGCCAACAAAGTTGCCAACAAACTTGCCAACAAAGTTGCCAACAAAGTTGCCAACAAAGTTGCCAACAAAGTTGCCAACAAAATTGCCAGCAAAATTGCCAACAAAATTGCCAACAAAGTTGCCAACAAAATTCAGCAAAATTGCCAGCAAAATTGCTATCAAAATTGCCATCAAAATTGCCATCAAAATTGCCAGCAAAATTGCCAGCAAAATTGCCAGCAAAATTGCCATTAAAATTGCCAACAAAATTGCCAACAAAATTGCCAACAAAGTTGCCAACAAAATTGCCAACAAAGTTGCCAACAAAATTGCCAACAAAATTGCCAACAAAATTGCCAACAAAGTTGCCAACAAAATTGCCAACAAAGTTGCCAACAAAATTGCCATCAAAATTGCCAGCAAAATTGCCAGCAAAATTGCCAGCAAAATTGCCAGCAAAATTGCCAGCAAAATTGCCAGCAAAATTGCCAACAAAATTGCCAACAAAATTGCCAACAAAGTTGCCAACAAATTTGCCAACAAAGTTGCCAACAAACTTGCCAACAAAGTTGCCAACAAAGTTGCCAACAAAGTTGCCAACAAAATTGCCAGCAAAATTGCCAACAAAATTGCCAACAAAGTTGCCAACAAAATTCAGCAAAATTGCCATCAAAATTGCCAGCAAAATTGCCAGCAAAATTGCCAGCAAAATTGCCAACAAAATTGCCAACAAAGTTGCCAACAAAATTGCCAACAAAATTGCCAACAAAGTTGCCAACAAAGGTGCCAACAAAATTGCCAACAAAATTGCCAACAAAGTTGCCAACAAAATTGCCAACAAAATTGCCAACAAAATTGCCATCAAAATTGCCAGCAAAATTGCCAACAAAGTTGCCAACAAATTTGCCAACATAGTTGCCAACAAACTTGCCAACAAAGTTGCCAACAAAGTTGCCAACAAAGTTGCCAACAAAGTTGCCAACAAAGTTGCCAACAAAGTTGCCAACAAAATTGCCAGCAAAATTGCCAACAAAATTGCCAACAAAGTTGCCAACAAAGTTGCCAACAAAATTCAGCAAAATTGCCAGCAAAATTGCTATCAAAATTGCCATCAAAATTGCCAGCAAAATTGCCAGCAAAATTGCCAGCAAAATTGCCAGCAAAATTGCCAACAAAATTGCCAACAAAGTTGCCAACAAAATTGCCAACAAAATTGCCAACAAAGTTGCCAACAAAGTTGCCAACAAAATTGCCAACAAAATTGCCAAAAAAGTTGCCAACAAAATTGCCAACAAAATTGCCAACAAAATTGCCATCAAAATTGCCAGCAAAATTGCCAGCAAAATTGCCAACAAAATTGCCATCAAAATTGCCAACAAAATTGCCAACAAAGTTGCCAACAAAATTGCCAACAAAGTTGCCAACAAATTTGCCAACATAGTTGCCAACAAACTTGCCAACAAAGTTGCCAACAAAGTTGCCAACAAAGTTGCCAACAAAAATGCCAGCAAAATTGCCAACAAAATTGCCAACAAAGTTGCCAACAAAATTCAGCAAAATTGCCAGCAAAATTGCTATCAAAATTGCCATCAAAATTGCCAGCAAAATTGCCAGCAAAATTGCCAGCAAAATTGCCAACAAAATTGCCAACAAAGTTGCCAACAAAATTGCCAACAAAATTGCCAACAAAGTTGCCAACAAAGTTGCCAACAAAATTGCCAACAAAATTGCCAACAAAGTTGCCAACAAAATTGCCAACAAAATTGCCAACAAACTTGCCAACAGAGTTGCCAACAAAGTTGCCAACAAAATTGCCAGCAAAATTGCCAACAAAGTTGCCAACAAAATTGCCATCAAAATTGCCAACAAAATTGCCAACAAAGTTGCCAACAAAATTGCCAACAAAGTTGCCAACAAAATTCAGCAAAATTGCCAGCAAAATTGCTATCAAAATTGCCATCAAAATTGCCAACAAAATTGCCAACAAAGTTGCCAACAAAATTGCCAACAAAATTGCCAACAAAGTTGCCAACAAAATTGCCAACAAAGTTGCCAACAAAAATTGCCAACAAAATTGCCAACAAAATTGCATAAAGCTGACAGTTCCCGAGAACCCTATCTGTGGAGCGGCAGCAGCAGATGTTTCTGCCAAGGCGAGGCTGCAAACCAGCGTAGCTGAGCCCTCGACCTATTTACCACCACCCTCTACCTTAGTGCTACCTACGATAATGTACTAAAGTTACTTAGAATTAGGCCTACTATTTAACTTACCTAGCTTTATTTAGTACTTATTGTACCTACCAACTTCTGTTAGCATAAGAGGTGTGTGTGTGTAAATAAATGCCCTATTATTTTATTTTTATAATTTGTCAAATCATGACTCAAGTAAGTAATTTTACTACTCGTAGGATCCCTTTCGTAAAACAAAAGCTTATACGTTATAAAGACCTTAATTATTGGATTACGCTAATATTTGCGTTTATTTAATTACGGGTTAATTCGAAGAAAACCTTCGTAGAATATTATTAGAATAAGACTTTGTAAAAATAAGGCTTTCGTTAAATATGTAGATATACATTTAAAATGGCGATCAACCTTGTTACCATTGAACCTAAAACAATTGACACGTACATGATTATATTAACAGATTTTTGCAATATTGTTTTCCAATCTTGTTCAGTAAAATAATTTGTACACCAAAGTGAACATCAAAATTTGTAATTCATTAAACGGAATTTGATTTGATTTGAAAAATCGAAGACATATAGTGCAGTGTAGATTATCGTTAATAATGTAATCGTCTTCGTTATTATCGTGATCGGCATATTCAAAATTGCCAACAAAATTGCCAACAAAGTTGCCAACAAAATTGCCAACAAAATTGCCAGCAAAATTGCCAACAAAATTGCCAACAAAATTGCCATCAAAATTGCCAACAAAATTGCCAACAAAGTTGCCAACAAAATTGCCAACAAAGTTGCCAACAAATTTGCCAACAAAGTTGCCAACAAACTTGCCAACAGAGTTGCCAACAAAGTTGCCAACAAAATTGCCAGCAAAATTGCCAACAAAATTGCCAACAAAGTTGCCAACAAAATTCAGCAAAATTGTCAGCAAAATTGCTATCAAAATTGCCATCAAAATTGCCAGCAAAGTAAAGTTGCCAACAAATTTGCCAACAAAGTTGCCAAACAAATTTGCCAACAAAGTTGCCAACAAAATTGCCAGCAAAATTGCCATCGCTTAAATACTTAAATCAGAGAAATTCCACACACACACAATACATAGGCAAACTTAACGCTCATTAGCATTTTATTTCAGCTAACCTTAGTGCAGTGTAGATTATCGTAAATAATGTAATCGTCTTCGTTATTATCGTGATCGGCATATTCAAAATTGCCAGCAAAATTGCCAACAAAATTGCCAACAAAGTTGCCAACAAAATTGCCAGCAAAATTGCCAGCAAAATTGCCAACAAAATTGCCAGCAAAATTGCCAACTTAGCTGAAATAAAATGCTAATTAGCGTTAAGTTTGCCTATGTATTGTGTGTGTGTGGAATTTCTCTGATTTAAGTATTTACGCGATGGGTTTTCGGTAATTGTCAAGTTCTTTCTTTAATTACTACTTTTTAATTCAGTGCATAAAGCTGACAGTTCCCGAGAACCCTATCTGTGGAGTGGCAGCAGCAGATGTTTCTGCCAAGGCGAGGCTGAAAACCAGCGTAGCTGAGCCCTCGACCTATTTACCACCACCCTCTACCTTAGTGCTACCTACGATAATGTACTAAAGTTACTTAGAATTAGGCCTACTATTAAACTTACCTAGCTTTATTTAGTACTTATTGTACCTACCAACTTCTGTTAGCATAAGAGGTGTGTGTGTAAATAAATGCCCTATTATTTTATTATTGTCAGTTTTGTAAGCTGTTTATGTCTGTAATCAATTTGTATGCAATAAAGAGTAAAGACTTATTAAACTACTATTATATATTTCTAAAAACCATTATATGTGATCGAACGAAGCGAGATCTCTAAAGCAACTTAGGTAAATCGGCGTTTTTGTATGTATGTATGTATGTTGGTTTGTCCGAGAATAACTTTCGAAGCGTTTATCCGATTATCATGAATTTTAGTACATAGGTAGTGATGGCACAATTTTGGTGTGACTAAATGAGCCAAAAATATGGGGGGTTGTTGAGATATTGGGTTTAAGAGAGGAAAAAAAAACAAAATGGGACCATTCAGTCCAGTGGCACGTCTTATAAAAGGTCTTTGTGAGTACATTTCGACCTCGTTTTTATTTTTAGTTTAAGCCTTGTAGTTTTTAAGTTATTAGCCATGATAAAAACTGAACTTTGACAAAATTCACATGGTATTTACACCAGCGACCCCACAGTGCTGAAATTTGGTATGAGTGTAGATTTAGTAATACAAATATAGGAAAAGTCTGAAATCCAGAACAACTCCAATTTATACCCCTAAAAAGAGTAACCAATATAGATTACCTGCCGTTACTGATTGGTCATAAAGGAGTGTATTAATGAAAAATTAAATGAAAACTTGTAAAGCATCGAGGTGTTTTTCTATTAAGCTCGCTTTCAAATGCTAAGATTACAATAAGAATAATTTAAGCTTAAAACTAAGTTTATAATTTGTCAAATCACGACTCAAGTAAGTAATTTTACTACTCGTAGGATCCCTTTCGTAAAACAAAAGCTTATACGTTATAAAGACCTTAATTATTGGATTACGCTAATATTTGCGTTTATTTAATTACGGGTTAATTCGAAGAAAACCTTCGTAGAATATTATTAGAATAAGACTTTGTAAAAATAAGGCTTTCGTTAAATATGTAGATATACATTTAAAATGGCGATCAACCTTGTTACCATTCAACCTAAAACAATTGACACGTACATGATTATATTAACAGATTTTTGCAATATTGTTTTCCAATCTTGTTCAGTAAAATAATTTGTACACCAAAGTGAACATCAAAATTTGTAATTCATTAAACGGAATTTGATTTGATTTGAAAAATCGAAGACATATAGTGCAGTGTAGATTATCGTTAATAATGTAATCGTCTTCGTTATTATCGTGATCGGCATATTCAAAATTGCCAACAAAATTGCCAACAAAGTTGCCAACAAAATTGCCAACAAAATTGCCAGCAAAATTGCCAGCAAAATTGCCAGCAAAATTTCCAGCAAAATTGCCATCAAAATTGCAAACAAAATTGCCAACAAAGTTGCCAACAAATTTGCCAACAAAGTTGCCAACAAACTTGCCAACAAAGTTGCCAACAAAGTTGCCAACAAAGTTGCCAACAAAGTTGCCAACAAAGTTGCCAACAAAATTGCCAGCAAAATTGCCAACAAAATTGCCAACAAAGTTGCCAACAAAATTCAGCAAAATTGCCAGCAAAATTGCTATCAAAATTGCCATCAAAATTGCCATCAAAATTGCCAGCAAAATTGCCAGCAAAATTGCCAGCAAAATTGCCAACAAAATTGCCAACAAAATTGCCAACAAAATTGCCAACAAAGTTGCCAGCAAAATTGCCAACAAAATTGCCAACAAAATTGCCAACAAAATTGCCAACAAAGTTGCCAACAAAATTGCCAACAAAGTTGCCAACAAAATTGCCAACAAAATTGCCAACAAAATTGCCAACAAAGTTGCCAACAAAATTGCCAACAAAGTTGCCAACAAAATTGCCATCAAAATTGCCAGCAAAATTGCCAGCAAAATTGCCAGCAAAATTGCCAGCAAAATTGCCAGCAAAATTGCCAGCAAAATTGCCAACAAAATTGCCAACAAAATTGCCAACAAAGTTGCCAACAAATTTGCCAACAAAGTTGCCAACAAACTTGCCAACAAAGTTGCCAACAAAGTTGCCAACAAAGTTGCCAACAAAATTGCCAGCAAAATTGCCAACAAAATTGCCAACAAAGTTGCCAACAAAATTGACAACAAAGTTGCCAACAAAATTGCCAGCAAAATTGCCAACAAAATTGCCAACAAAGTTGCCAACAAAATTGCCAACAAAATTGCCAACAAAGTTGCCAACAAAGTTGCTATCAAAATTGCCATCAAAATTGCCATCAAAATTGCCAGCAAAATTGCCAGCAAAATTGCCAACAAAATTGCCAACAAAGTTGCCAACAAAATTCAGCAAAATTGCCAGCAAAATTGCTATCAAAATTGCCATCAAAGTTGCCAACAAAATTGCCAACAAAGTTGCCAACAAAATTCAGCAAAATTGCCAGCAAAATTGCTATCAAAATTGCCATCAAAATTGCCATCAAAATTGCCAGCAAAATTGCCAGCAAAATTGCCAGCAAAATTGCCAACAAAATTGCCAACAAAATTGCCAACAAAATTGCCAACAAAGTTGCCAACAAATTTGCCAACAAAGTTGCCAACAAACTTGCCAACAGAGTTGCCAACAGAGTTGCCAACAAAGTTGCCAACAGAATTGCCAGCAAAATTGCCAACAAAGTTGCCAACAAAATTCAGCAAAATTGGCAGCAAAATTGCTATCAAAATTGCCATCAAAATTGCCAGCAAATTAAAGTTGCCAACAAATTTGCCAGCAAAGTTGCCAAACAAATTTGCCAACAAAGTTGCCAACAAAATTGCCAGCAAAATTGCCATCGCTTAAATACTTAAATCAGAGAAATTCCACACACACACAATACATAGGCAAACTTAACGCTCATTAGCATTTTATTTCAGCTAACCTTAGTGCAGTGTAGATTATCGTAAATAATGTAATCGTCTTCGTTATTATCGTGATCGGCATATTCAAAATTGCCAGCAAAATTGCCAACAAAATTGCCAACAAAGTTGCCAACAAAATTGCCAGCAAAATTGCCATTAAAATTGCCAACAAAATTGCCAGCAAAATTGCCAACTTAGCTGAAATAAAATGCTAATTAGCGTTAAGTTTGCCTATGTATTGTGTGTGTGTGGAATTTCTCTGATTTAAGTATTTACGCGATGGGTTTTCGGTAATTGTCAAGTTCTTTCTTTAATTACTACTTTTTAATTCAGTGCATAAAGCTGACAGTTCCCGAGAACCCTATCTGTGGAGCGGCAGCAGCAGATGTTTCTGCCAAGGCGAGGCTGCAAACCAGCGTAGCTGAGCCCTCGACCTATTTACCACCACCCTCTACCTTAGTGCTACCTACGATAATGTACTAAAGTTACTTAGAATTAGGCCTACTATTTAACTTACCTAGCTTTATTTAGTACTTATTGTACCTACCAACTTCTGTTAGCATAAGAGGTGTGTGTGTGTAAATAAATGCCCTATTATTTTATTTTTATAATTTGTCAAATCACGACTCAAGTAAGTAATTTTACTACTCGTAGGATCCCTTTCGTAAAACAAAAGCTTATACGTTATAAAGACCTTAATTATTGGATTACGCTAATATTTGCGTTTATTTAATTACGGGTTAATTCGAAGAAAACCTTCGTAGAATATTATTAGAATAAGACTTTGTAAAAATAAGGCTTTCGTTAAATATGTAGATATACATTTAAAATGGCGATCAACCTTGTTACCATTCAACCTAAAACAATTGACACGTACATGATTATATTAACAGATTTTTGCAATATTGTTTTCCAATCTTGTTCAGTAAAATAATTTGTACACCACAGTGAACATCAAAATTTGTAATTCATTAAACGGAATTTGATTTGATTTGAAAAATCGAAGACATATAGTGCAGTGTAGATTATCGTTAATAATGTAATCGTCTTCGTTATTATCGTGATCGGCATATTCAAAATTGCCAACAAAATTGCCAACAAAGTTGCCAACAAAATTGCCAACAAAATTGCCAGCAAAATTGCCAGCAAAATTGCCAGCAAAATTGCCAGCAAAATTGCCAGCAAAATTGCCAACAAAATTGCCATCAAAATTGCCAACAAAAATGCCAACAAAGTTGCCAACAAAGTTGCCAACAAAGTTGCCAACAAAGTTGCCAACAAAATTGCCAGCAAAATTGCCAACAAAATTGCCAACAAAGTTGCCAACAAAATTCAGCAAAATTGCCAGCAAAATTGCTATCAAAATTGCCATCAAAATTGCCAGCAAAATTGCCAGCAAAATTGCCAGCAAAATTGCCAACAAAATTGCCATCAAAATTGCCAACAAAATTGCCAACAAAGTTGCCAACAAATTTGCCAACAAAGTTGCCAACAAACTTGCCAACAAAGTTGCCAACAAAGTTGCCAACAAAGTTGCCAACAAAATTGCCAACAAAGTTGCCAACAAAATTGCCAACAAAGTTGCCAACAAAATTGCCAACAAAATTGCCAGCAAAATTGCCAGCAAAATTGCCAACAAAATTGCCAACAAAGTTGCCAACAAAATTGCCAGCAAAATTGCCAACAAAATTGCCAACAAAGTTGCCAACAAAATTGCCATCAAAATTGCCAACAAAATTGCCAACAAAGTTGCCAACAAAATTGCCAACAAAGTTGCCAACAAAGTTGCCAACAAAGTTGCCAACAAAATTTCCAGCAAAATTGCCAACAAAGTTGCCAACAAAATTGCCAACAAAGTTGCCAACAAAATTGCCAGCAAAATTGCCAACAAAATTGCCAACAAAGTTGCCAACAAAATTGCCAACAAAGTTGCCAACAAATTTGCCAACATAGTTGCCAACAAACTTGCCAACAAAGTTGCCAACAAAGTTGCCAACAAAGTTGCCAACAAAAATGCCAGCAAAATTGCCAACAAAATTGCCAACAAAGTTGCCAACAAAATTCAGCAAAATTGCCAGCAAAATTGCTATCAAAATTGCCATCAAAATTGCCAGCAAAATTGCCAGCAAAATTGCCAGCAAAATTGCCAACAAAATTGCCAACAAAGTTGCCAACAAAATTGCCAACAAAATTGCCAACAAAGTTGCCAACAAAATTGCCAGCAAAATTGCCAACAAAGTTGCCAACAAAATTGCCAACAAAGTTGCCAACAAAATTGCCATCAAAATTGCCAACAAAATTGCCAACAAAGTTGCCAACAAAATTGCCAACAAAGTTGCCAACAAAATTCAGCAAAATTGCCAGCAAAATTGCTATCAAAATTGCCATCAAAGTTGCCAACAAAATTGCCAACAAAGTTGCCAACAAAATTCAGCAAAATTGCCAGCAAAATTGCTATCAAAATTGCCATCAAAATTGCCATCAAAATTGCCAGCAAAATTGCCAGCAAAATTGCCAGCAAAATTGCCAACAAAATTGCCAACAAAATTGCCAACAAAATTGCCAACAAAGTTGCCAACAAATTTGCCAACAAAGTTGCCAACAAACTTGCCAACAGAGTTGCCAACAGAGTTGCCAACAAAGTTGCCAACAGAATTGCCAGCAAAATTGCCAACAAAGTTGCCAACAAAATTCAGCAAAATTGGCAGCAAAATTGCTATCAAAATTGCCATCAAAATTGCCAGCAAATTAAAGTTGCCAACAAATTTGCCAGCAAAGTTGCCAAACAAATTTGCCAACAAAGTTGCCAACAAAATTGCCAGCAAAATTGCCATCGCTTAAATACTTAAATCAGAGAAATTCCACACACACACAATACATAGGCAAACTTAACGCTCATTAGCATTTTATTTCAGCTAACCTTAGTGCAGTGTAGATTATCGTAAATAATGTAATCGTCTTCGTTATTATCGTGATCGGCATATTCAAAATTGCCAGCAAAATTGCCAACAAAATTGCCAACAAAGTTGCCAACAAAATTGCCAGCAAAATTGCCATTAAAATTGCCAACAAAATTGCCAGCAAAATTGCCAACTTAGCTGAAATAAAATGCTAATTAGCGTTAAGTTTGCCTATGTATTGTGTGTGTGTGGAATTTCTCTGATTTAAGTATTTACGCGATGGGTTTTCGGTAATTGTCAAGTTCTTTCTTTAATTACTACTTTTTAATTCAGTGCATAAAGCTGACAGTTCCCGAGAACCCTATCTGTGGAGCGGCAGCAGCAGATGTTTCTGCCAAGGCGAGGCTGCAAACCAGCGTAGCTGAGCCCTCGACCTATTTACCACCACCCTCTACCTTAGTGCTACCTACGATAATGTACTAAAGTTACTTAGAATTAGGCCTACTATTTAACTTACCTAGCTTTATTTAGTACTTATTGTACCTACCAACTTCTGTTAGCATAAGAGGTGTGTGTGTGTAAATAAATGCCCTATTATTTTATTTTTATAATTTGTCAAATCACGACTCAAGTAAGTAATTTTACTACTCGTAGGATCCCTTTCGTAAAACAAAAGCTTATACGTTATAAAGACCTTAATTATTGGATTACGCTAATATTTGCGTTTATTTAATTACGGGTTAATTCGAAGAAAACCTTCGTAGAATATTATTAGAATAAGACTTTGTAAAAATAAGGCTTTCGTTAAATATGTAGATATACATTTAAAATGGCGATCAACCTTGTTACCATTCAACCTAAAACAATTGACACGTACATGATTATATTAACAGATTTTTGCAATATTGTTTTCCAATCTTGTTCAGTAAAATAATTTGTACACCACAGTGAACATCAAAATTTGTAATTCATTAAACGGAATTTGATTTGATTTGAAAAATCGAAGACATATAGTGCAGTGTAGATTATCGTTAATAATGTAATCGTCTTCGTTATTATCGTGATCGGCATATTCAAAATTGCCAACAAAATTGCCAACAAAGTTGCCAACAAAATTGCCAACAAAATTGCCAGCAAAATTGCCAGCAAAATTGCCAGCAAAATTGCCAGCAAAATTGCCAGCAAAATTGCCAACAAAATTGCCATCAAAATTGCCAACAAAATTGCCAACAAAGTTGCCAACAAAGTTGCCAACAAAGTTGCCAACAAAGTTGCCAACAAAATTGCCAGCAAAATTGCCAACAAAATTGCCAACAAAGTTGCCAACAAAATTCAGCAAAATTGCCAGCAAAATTGCTATCAAAATTGCCATCAAAATTGCCAGCAAAATTGCCAGCAAAATTGCCAGCAAAATTGCCAACAAAATTGCCATCAAAATTGCCAACAAAATTGCCAACAAAGTTGCCAACAAATTTGCCAACAAAGTTGCCAACAAACTTGCCAACAAAGTTGCCAACAAAGTTGCCAACAAAGTTGCCAACAAAATTGCCAACAAAGTTGCCAACAAAATTGCCAACAAAGTTGCCAACAAAATTGCCAACAAAATTGCCAGCAAAATTGCCAGCAAAATTGCCAACAAAATTGCCAACAAAGTTGCCAACAAAATTGCCAGCAAAATTGCCAACAAAATTGCCAACAAAGTTGCCAACAAAATTGCCATCAAAATTGCCAACAAAATTGCCAACAAAGTTGCCAACAAAATTGCCAACAAAGTTGCCAACAAAGTTGCCAACAAAGTTGCCAACAAAATTTCCAGCAAAATTGCCAACAAAGTTGCCAACAAAATTGCCAACAAAGTTGCCAACAAAATTGCCAGCAAAATTGCCAACAAAATTGCCAACAAAGTTGCCAACAAAATTCAGCAAAATTGCCAGCAAAATTGCCAACAAAATTGCCAACAAAGTTGCCAACAAAATTGTCAACAAAGTTGCCAACAAAATTGCCATCAAAATTGCCAGCAAAATTGCCAGCAAAATTGCCAGCAAAATTGCCAGCAAAATTGCCAGCAAAATTGCCAGCAAAATTGCCAACAAAATTGCCAACAAAATTGCCAACAAAGTTGCCAACAAATTTGCCAACAAAGTTGCCAACAAACTTGCCAACAAAGTTGCCAACAAAGTTGCCAACAAAGTTGCCAACAAAATTGCCAGCAAAATTGCCAACAAAATTGCCAACAAAGTTGCCAACAAAATTCAGCAAAATTGCCAGCAAAATTGCTATCAAAATTGCCATCAAAATTGCCAGCAAAATTGCCAGCAAAATTGCCAGCAAAATTGCCAACAAAATTGCCAACAAAGTTGCCAACAAAATTGCCAACAAAATTGCCATCAAAATTGCCAGCAAAATTGCCAACAAAATTGCCAGCAAAGTTGCCAACAAAATTGCCAACAAAATTGCCAACAAAATTGCCATCAAAATTGCCAGCAAAATTGCCAACAAAGTTGCCAACAAATTTGCCAACATAGTTGCCAACAAACTTGCCACCAAAGTTGCCAACAAAGTTGCCAACAAAGTTGCCAACAAAGTTGCCAACAAAATTGCCAGCAAAATTGCCAACAAAATTGCCAACAAAGTTGCCAACAAAGTTGCCAACAAAGTTGCCAACAAAATTCAGCCAACAAAATTGCCAACAAAATTGCCAACAAAATTGCCAACAAAGTTGCCAACAAAATTGCCAACAAAGTTGCCAACAAAATTGCCAACAAAATTGCCAACAAAATTGCCAACAAAATTGCCAACAAAATTGCCAACAAAGTTGCCAACAAAATTGCCAACAAAGTTGCCAACAAAATTGCCATCAAAATTGCCAGCAAAATTGCCAGCAAAATTGCCAACAAAGTTGCCAACAAAATTGCCAACAAAGTTGCCAACAAAATTGCCAACAAAATTGCCAACAAAATTGCCAACAAAGTTGCCAACAAAATTGCCAACAAAGTTGCCAACAAAATTGCCAACAAAGTTGCCAACAAAATTGCCATCAAAATTGCCAGCAAAATTGCAAGCAAAATTGCCAGCAAAATTGCCAGCAAAATTGCCAACAAAATTGCCAACAAAGTTGCCAACAAAATTGCCAGCAAAATTGCCAGCAAAATTGCCAGCAAAATTGCCAGCAAAATTGCCAACAAAATTGCCATCAAAATTGCCAACAAAATTGCCAACAAAGTAGCCAACAAAATTGCCAACAAAGTTGCCAACAAAGTTGCCAACAAAGTTGCCAACAAAATTGCCAGCAAAATTGCCAACAAAGTTGCCAACAAAATTGCCAACAAAGTTGCCAACAAAGTTGCCAACAAAGTTGCCAACAAAGTTGCCAACAAAGTTGCCAACAAAGTTGCCAACAAAGTTGCCAACAAAATTGCCAACAAAATTGCCAGCAAAATTGCCAGCAAAATTGCCAACAAAATTGCCAACAAAATTGCCAACAAAATTGCCAGCAAAATTGCCAACAAAATTGCCAACAAAGTTGCCAACAAAATTGCCAACAAAATTGCCAGCAAAATTGCCAGCAAAATTGCCAACAAAATTGCCATCAAAATTGCCAACAAAATTGCCAACAAAGTAGCCAACAAAATTGCCAACAAAGTTGCCAACAAAGTTGCCAACAAAGTTGCCAACAAAATTGCCAGCAAAATTGTCAACAAAGTTGCCAACAAAATTGCCAACAAAGTTGCCAACAAAATTGCCATCAAAGTTGCCAACAAAATTGCCAACAAAATTGCCAACAAAATTGCCAACAAAGTTGCCAACAAAATTGCCAACAAAGTTGCCAACAAAATTGCCATCATAATTGCCAGCAAAATTGCCAGCAAAATTGCCAGCAAAATTGCCAGCAAAATTGCCAACAAAATTGCCATCAAAATTGCCAACAAAATTGCCAACAAAGTTGCCAACAAAGTTGCCAACAAAATTGCCAGCAAAATTGCCAACAAAGTTGCCAACAAAATTGCCAACAAAGTTGCCAACAAAATTGCCATCAAAATTGCCAGCAAAATTGCCAGCAAAATTGCCAGCAAAATTGCCAGCAAAATTGCCAGCAAAATTGCCAGCAAAATTGCCAACAAAGTTGCCAACAAAATTGCCAACAAAGTTGTCAACAAAAATGCCATCAAAATTGCCAGCAAAATTGCCAGCAAAATTGCCAGCAAAATTGCCAGCAAAACTGCCAACAAAGTTGCCAACAAAATTGCCAACAAAGTTGCCAACAAAATTGCCATCAAAATTGCCAGCAAAATTGCCAGCAAAATTGCCAACAAAATTGCCATCAAAATTGCCAACAAAATTGCCAACAAAGTTGCCAACAAAGTTGCCAACAAAATTGCCAGCAAAATTGCCAACAAAGTTGCCAACAAAATTGCCAACAAAATTGCCAGCAAAATTGCCAGCAAAATTGCCAACAAAATTGCCAACAAAGTTGCCAACAAAATTGCCAACAAAGTTGCCAACAAAATTGCCATCAAAATTGCCAGCAAAGTAAAATTGCCAGCAAAATTGCCAGCAAAATTGCCAGCAAAATTGCCAACAAAATTGCCAGCAAAATTGCCAACAAAATTGCCAACAAAGTTGCCAGCAAAATTGCCAACAAAATTGCCATCAAACTTGCCAACAAAGTTGCCAACAAAGTTGCCAACAAAGTTGCCAACAAAGTTGCCAACAAAGTTGCCAACAAAGTTGCCAACAAAGTTGCCAAAACAAAATTGCCAGCAAAATTGCCAACAAAATTGCCAACAAAATTCAGCAAAATTGCCAGCAAAATTGCTATCAAAATTGCCATCAAAATTGCCATCAAAATTGCCAGCAAAATTGCCAGCAAAATTGCCAACAAAATTGCTAACAAAATTGCCATCAAAATTGCCAACAAAATTGCCAACAAAGTTGCCAACAAAATTGCCAACAAAGTTGCCAACAAATTTGCCAACAAAGTTGCCAACAAACTTGCCAACAGAGTTGCCAACAAAGTTGCCAACAAAATTGCCAGCAAAATTGCCAACAAAATTGCCAACAAAGTTGCCAACAAAATTCAGCAAAATTGCCAGCAAAATTGCTATCAAAATTGCCATCAAAATTGCCAGCAAAGTAAAGTTGCCAACAATATTGCCAACAAAGTTGCCAACAAAATTCAGCAAAATTGCCAGCAAAATTGCTATCAAAATTGCCATCAAAATTGCCAGCAAAATTGCCAGCAAAATTGCCAACAAAATTGCCAGCAAAATTGCCAACTTAGCTGAAATAAAATGCTAATTAGCGTTAAGTTTGCCTATGTATTGTGTGTTTGTGGAATTTCTCTGATTTAAGTATTTACGCGATGGGTTTTCGGTAATTGTCAAGTTCTTTCTTTAATTACTACTTTTTAATTCAGTGCATAAAGCTGACAGTTCCCGAGAACCCTATCTGTGGAGCGGCAGCAGCAGATGTTTCTGCCAAGGCGAGGCTGCAAACCAGCGTAGCTGAGCCCTCGACCTATTTACCACCACCCTCTACCTTAGTGCTACCTACGATAATGTACTAAAGTTACTTAGAATTAGGCCTACTATTTAACTTACCTAGCTTTATTTAGTACTTATTGTACCTACCAACTTCTGTTAGCATAAGAGGTGTGTGTGTGTAAATAAATGCCCTATTATTTTATTTTTATAATTTGTCAAATCACGACTCAAGTAAGTAATTTTACTACTCGTAGGATCCCTTTCGTAAAACAAAAGCTTATACGTTATAAAGACCTTAATTATTGGATTACGCTAATATTTGCGTTTATTTAATTACGGGTTAATTCGAAGAAAACCTTCGTAGAATATTATTAGAATAAGACTTTGTAAAAATAAGGCTTTCGTTAAATATGTAGATATACATTTAAAATGGCGATCAACCTTGTTACCATTCAACCTAAAACAATTGACACGTACATGATTATATTAACAGATTTTTGCAATATTGTTTTCCAATCTTGTTCAGTAAAATAATTTGTACACCAAAGTGAACATCAAAATTTGTAATTCATTAAACGGAATTTGATTTGATTTGAAAAATCGAAGACATATAGTGCAGTGTAGATTATCGTTAATAATGTAATCGTCTTCGTTATTATCGTGATCGGCATATTCAAAATTGCCAACAAAATTGCCAACAAAGTTGCCAACAAAATTGCCAACAAAATTGCCAGCAAAATTGCCAGCAAAATTGCCAGCAAAATTGCCAGCAAAATTGCCATCAAAATTGCCAACAAAATTGCCAACAAAGTTGCCAACAAATTTGCCAACAAAGTTGCCAACAAACTTGCCAACAAAGTTGCCAACAAAGTTGCCAACAAAGTTGCCAACAAAGTTGCCAACAAAATTGCCAGCAAAATTGCCAACAAAATTGCCAACAAAGTTGCCAACAAAATTCAGCAAAATTGCCAGCAAAATTGCTATCAAAATTGCCATCAAAATTGCCATCAAAATTGCCAGCAAAATTGCCAGCAAAATTGCCAGCAAAATTGCCATTAAAATTGCCAACAAAATTGCCAACAAAATTGCCAACAAAGTTGCCAACAAAATTGCCAACAAAATTGCCAACAAAGTTGCCAACAAAATTGCCAACAAAGTTGCCAACAAAGTTGCCAACAAAGTTGCCAACAAAATTTCCAGCAAAATTGCCAACAAAGTTGCCAACAAAATTGCCAACAAAGTTGCCAACAAAATTGCCAGCAAAATTGCCAACAAAATTGCCAACAAAGTTGCCAACAAAATTCAGCAAAATTGCCAGCAAAATTGCCAACAAAATTGCCAACAAAATTGCCATCAAAATTGCCAACAAAATTGCCAACAAAGTTGCCAACAAATTTGCCAACAAAGTTGCCAACAAACTTGCCAACAAAGTTGCCAACAAAGTTGCCAACAAAGTTGCCAACAAAATTGCCAACAAAGTTGCCAACAAAATTGCCAACAAAGTTGCCAACAAAATTGCCAACAAAATTGCCAGCAAAATTGCCAGCAAAATTGCCAACAAAATTGCCAACAAAGTTGCCAACAAAATTGCCAGCAAAATTGCCAACAAAATTGCCAACAAAGTTGCCAACAAAATTGCCATCAAAATTGCCAACAAAATTGCCAACAAAGTTGCCAACAAAATTGCCAACAAAGTTGCCAACAAAGTTGCCAACAAAGTTGCCAACAAAATTTCCAGCAAAATTGCCAACAAAGTTGCCAACAAAATTGCCAACAAAGTTGCCAACAAAATTGCCAGCAAAATTGCCAACAAAATTGCCAACAAAGTTGCCAACAAAATTCAGCAAAATTGCCAGCAAAATTGCCAACAAAATTGCCAACAAAGTTGCCAACAAAATTGTCAACAAAGTTGCCAACAAAATTGCCATCAAAATTGCCAGCAAAATTGCCAGCAAAATTGCCAGCAAAATTGCCAGCAAAATTGCCAGCAAAATTGCCAACAAAATTGCCAACAAAATTGCCAACAAAGTTGCCAACAAATTTGCCAACAAAGTTGCCAACAAACTTGCCAACAAAGTTGCCAACAAAGTTGCCAACAAAGTTGCCAACAAAATTGCCAGCAAAATTGCCAACAAAATTGCCAACAAAGTTGCCAACAAAATTCAGCAAAATTGCCAGCAAAATTGCTATCAAAATTGCCATCAAAATTGCCAGCAAAATTGCCAGCAAAATTGCCAGCAAAATTGCCAACAAAATTGCCAACAAAGTTGCCAACAAAATTGCCAACAAAATTGCCATCAAAATTGCCAGCAAAATTGCCAACAAAATTGCCAGCAAAGTTGCCAACAAAATTGCCAACAAAATTGCCAACAAAATTGCCATCAAAATTGCCAGCAAAATTGCCAACAAAGTTGCCAACAAATTTGCCAACATAGTTGCCAACAAACTTGCCACCAAAGTTGCCAACAAAGTTGCCAACAAAGTTGCCAACAAAGTTGCCAACAAAATTGCCAGCAAAATTGCCAACAAAATTGCCAACAAAGTTGCCAACAAAGTTGCCAACAAAGTTGCCAACAAAATTCAGCCAACAAAATTGCCAACAAAATTGCCAACAAAATTGCCAACAAAGTTGCCAACAAAATTGCCAACAAAGTTGCCAACAAAATTGCCAACAAAATTGCCAACAAAATTGCCAACAAAATTGCCAACAAAATTGCCAACAAAGTTGCCAACAAAATTGCCAACAAAGTTGCTAACAAAATTGCCATCAAAATTGCCAGCAAAATTGCCAGCAAAATTGCCAACAAAGTTGCCAACAAAATTGCCAACAAAGTTGCCAACAAAATTGCCAACAAAATTGCCAACAAAATTGCCAACAAAGTTGCCAACAAAATTGCCAGCAAAATTGCCAACAAAATTGCCAACAAAGTTGCCAACAAAGTTGCCAACAAAGTTGCCAACAAAATTCAGCCAACAAAATTGCCAACAAAATTGCCAACAAAATTGCCAACAAAGTTGCCAACAAAATTGCCAACAAAGTTGCCAACAAAATTGCCAACAAAATTGCCAACAAAATTGCCAACAAAATTGCCAACAAAATTGCCAACAAAGTTGCCAACAAAATTGCCATCAAAATTGCCAGCAAAATTGCCAGCAAAATTGCCAACAAAGTTGCCAACAAAATTGCCAACAAAGTTGCCAACAAAATTGCCAACAAAATTGCCAACAAAATTGCCAACAAAGTTGCCAACAAAATTGCCAACAAAGTTGCCAACAAAATTGCCAACAAAGTTGCCAACAAAATTGCCATCAAAATTGCCAGCAAAATTGCAAGCAAAATTGCCAGCAAAATTGCCAGCAAAATTGCCAACAAAATTGCCAACAAAGTTGCCAACAAAATTGCCAGCAAAATTGCCAGCAAAATTGCCAGCAAAATTGCCAGCAAAATTGCCAGCAAAATTGCCAACAAAATTGCCATCAAAATTGCCAACAAAATTGCCAACAAAGTAGCCAACAAAATTGCCAACAAAGTTGCCAACAAAGTTGCCAACAAAGTTGCCAACAAAATTGCCAGCAAAATTGCCATCAAAATTGCCAGCAAAATTGCCAGCAAAATTGCCAGCAAAATTGCCAACAAAATTGCCAACAAAGTTGCCAACAAAATTGCCAGCAAAATTGCCAGCAAAATTGCCAGCAAAATTGCCAGCAAAATTGCCAACAAAATTGCCATCAAAATTGCCAACAAAATTGCCAACAAAGTAGCCAACAAAATTGCCAACAAAGTTGCCAACAAAGTTGCCAACAAAGTTGCCAACAAAATTGCTATCAAAATTGCCATCAAAATTGCCAGCAAAATTGCCAGCAAAATTGCCAGCAAAATTGCCAACAAAATTGCCAACAAAGTTGCCAACAAAATTGCCAACAAAATTGCCATCAAAATTGCCAGCAAAATTGCCAACAAAATTGCCAGCAAAGTTGCCAACAAAATTGCCAACAAAATTGCCAACAAAATTGCCATCAAAATTGCCAGCAAAATTGCCAACAAAGTTGCCAACAAATTTGCCAACATAGTTGCCAACAAACTTGCCACCAAAGTTGCCAACAAAGTTGCCAACAAAGTTGCCAACAAAGTTGCCAACAAAATTGCCAGCAAAATTGCCAACAAAATTGCCAACAAAGTTGCCAACAAAGTTGCCAACAAAGTTGCCAACAAAATTCAGCCAACAAAATTGCCAACAAAATTGCCAACAAAATTGCCAACAAAGTTGCCAACAAAATTGCCAACAAAGTTGCCAACAAAATTGCCAGCAAAATTGCCAACAAAGTTGCCAACAAAATTGCCAACAAAGTTGCCAACAAAGTTGCCAACAAAGTTGCCAACAAAGTTGCCAACAAAGTTGCCAACAAAGTTGCCAACAAAGTTGCCAACAAAATTGCCAACAAAATTGCCAGCAAAATTGCCAGCAAAATTGCCAACAAAATTGCCAACAAAATTGCCAACAAAATTGCCAGCAAAATTGCCAACAAAATTGCCAACAAAGTTGCCAACAAAATTGCCAACAAAATTGCCAGCAAAATTGCCAGCAAAATTGCCAACAAAATTGCCATCAAAATTGCCAACAAAATTGCCAACAAAGTAGCCAACAAAATTGCCAACAAAGTTGCCAACAAAGTTGCCAACAAAGTTGCCAACAAAATTGCCAGCAAAATTGTCAACAAAGTTGCCAACAAAATTGCCAACAAAGTTGCCAACAAAATTGCCATCAAAGTTGCCAACAAAATTGCCAACAAAATTGCCAACAAAATTGCCAACAAAGTTGCCAACAAAATTGCCAACAAAGTTGCCAACAAAATTGCCATCATAATTGCCAGCAAAATTGCCAGCAAAATTGCCAGCAAAATTGCCAGCAAAATTGCCAACAAAATTGCCATCAAAATTGCCAACAAAATTGCCAACAAAGTTGCCAACAAAGTTGCCAACAAAATTGCCAGCAAAATTGCCAACAAAGTTGCCAACAAAATTGCCAACAAAGTTGCCAACAAAATTGCCATCAAAATTGCCAGCAAAATTGCCAGCAAAATTGCCAGCAAAATTGCCAGCAAAATTGCCAGCAAAATTGCCAACAAAGTTGCCAACAAAATTGCCAACAAAGTTGTCAACAAAAATGCCATCAAAATTGCCAGCAAAATTGCCAGCAAAATTGCCAGCAAAATTGCCAGCAAAACTGCCAACAAAGTTGCCAACAAAATTGCCAACAAAGTTGCCAACAAAATTGCCATCAAAATTGCCAGCAAAATTGCCAGCAAAATTGCCAACAAAATTGCCATCAAAATTGCCAACAAAATTGCCAACAAAGTTGCCAACAAAGTTGCCAACAAAATTGCCAGCAAAATTGCCAACAAAGTTGCCAACAAAATTGCCAACAAAATTGCCAGCAAAATTGCCAACAAAGTTGCCAACAAAATTGCCAACAAAATTGCCAACAAAGTTGCCAACAAAATTGCCATCAAAATTGCCAGCAAAGTAAAATTGCCAGCAAAATTGCCAGCAAAATTGCCAGCAAAATTGCCAACAAAATTGCCAGCAAAATTGCCAACAAAATTGCCAACAAAGTTGCCAGCAAAATTGCCAACAAAATTGCCATCAAACTTGCCAACAAAGTTGCCAACAAAGTTGCCAACAAAGTTGCCAACAAAGTTGCCAACAAAGTTGCCAACAAAGTTGCCAACAAAGTTGCCAAAACAAAATTGCCAGCAAAATTGCCAACAAAATTGCCAACAAAATTCAGCAAAATTGCCAGCAAAATTGCTATCAAAATTGCCATCAAAATTGCCATCAAAATTGCCAGCAAAATTGCCAGCAAAATTGCCAACAAAATTGCTAACAAAATTGCCATCAAAATTGCCAACAAAATTGCCAACAAAGTTGCCAACAAAATTGCCAACAAAGTTGCCAACAAATTTGCCAACAAAGTTGCCAACAAACTTGCCAACAGAGTTGCCAACAAAGTTGCCAACAAAATTGCCAGCAAAATTGCCAACAAAATTGCCAACAAAGTTGCCAACAAAATTCAGCAAAATTGCCAGCAAAATTGCTATCAAAATTGCCATCAAAATTGCCAGCAAAGTAAAGTTGCCAACAATATTGCCAACAAAGTTGCCAACAAAATTCAGCAAAATTGCCAGCAAAATTGCTATCAAAATTGCCATCAAAATTGCCAGCAAAATTGCCAGCAAAATTGCCAACAAAATTGCCAGCAAAATTGCCAACTTAGCTGAAATAAAATGCTAATTAGCGTTAAGTTTGCCTATGTATTGTGTGTTTGTGGAATTTCTCTGATTTAAGTATTTACGCGATGGGTTTTCGGTAATTGTCAAGTTCTTTCTTTAATTACTACTTTTTAATTCAGTGCATAAAGCTGACAGTTCCCGAGAACCCTATCTGTGGAGCGGCAGCAGCAGATGTTTCTGCCAAGGCGAGGCTGCAAACCAGCGTAGCTGAGCCCTCGACCTATTTACCACCACCCTCTACCTTAGTGCTACCTACGATAATGTACTAAAGTTACTTAGAATTAGGCCTACTATTTAACTTACCTAGCTTTATTTAGTACTTATTGTACCTACCAACTTCTGTTAGCATAAGAGGTGTGTGTGTGTAAATAAATGCCCTATTATTTTATTTTTATAATTTGTCAAATCACGACTCAAGTAAGTAATTTTACTACTCGTAGGATCCCTTTCGTAAAACAAAAGCTTATACGTTATAAAGACCTTAATTATTGGATTACGCTAATATTTGCGTTTATTTAATTACGGGTTAATTCGAAGAAAACCTTCGTAGAATATTATTAGAATAAGACTTTGTAAAAATAAGGCTTTCGTTAAATATGTAGATATACATTTAAAATGGCGATCAACCTTGTTACCATTCAACCTAAAACAATTGACACGTACATGATTATATTAACAGATTTTTGCAATATTGTTTTCCAATCTTGTTCAGTAAAATAATTTGTACACCAAAGTGAACATCAAAATTTGTAATTCATTAAACGGAATTTGATTTGATTTGAAAAATCGAAGACATATAGTGCAGTGTAGATTATCGTTAATAATGTAATCGTCTTCGTTATTATCGTGATCGGCATATTCAAAATTGCCAACAAAATTGCCAACAAAGTTGCCAACAAAATTGCCAACAAAATTGCCAGCAAAATTGCCAGCAAAATTGCCAGCAAAATTGCCAGCAAAATTGCCATCAAAATTGCCAACAAAATTGCCAACAAAGTTGCCAACAAATTTGCCAACAAAGTTGCCAACAAACTTGCCAACAAAGTTGCCAACAAAGTTGCCAACAAAGTTGCCAACAAAGTTGCCAACAAAATTGCCAGCAAAATTGCCAACAAAATTGCCAACAAAGTTGCCAACAAAATTCAGCAAAATTGCCAGCAAAATTGCTATCAAAATTGCCATCAAAATTGCCATCAAAATTGCCAGCAAAATTGCCAGCAAAATTGCCAGCAAAATTGCCATTAAAATTGCCAACAAAATTGCCAACAAAATTGCCAACAAAGTTGCCAACAAAATTGCCAACAAAGTTGCCAACAAAATTGCCAACAAAACTGCCAACAAAATTGCCAACAAAGTTGCCAACAAAATTGCCAACAAAGTTGCCAACAAAATTGCCATCAAAATTGCCAGCAAAATTGCCAGCAAAATTGCCAGCAAAATTGCCAGCAAAATTGCCAACAAAATTGCCAACAAAATTGCCAACAAAGTTGCCAACAAATTTGCCAACAAAGTTGCCAACAAACTTGCCAACAAAGTTGCCAACAAAGTTGCCAACAAAGTTGCCAACAAAATTGCCAGCAAAATTGCCAACAAAATTGCCAACAAAGTTGCCAACAAAATTCAGCAAAATTGCCATCAAAATTGCCAGCAAAATTGCCAGCAAAATTGCCAGCAAAATTGCCAACAAAATTGCCAACAAAGTTGCCAACAAAATTGCCAACAAAATTGCCAACAAAGTTGCCAACAAAGGTGCCAACAAAATTGCCAACAAAATTGCCAACAAAGTTGCCAACAAAATTGCCAACAAAATTGCCAACAAAATTGCCATCAAAATTGCCAGCAAAATTGCCAACAAAGTTGCCAACAAATTTGCCAACATAGTTGCCAACAAACTTGCCAACAAAGTTGCCAACAAAGTTGCCAACAAAGTTGCCAACAAAGTTGCCAACAAAGTTGCCAACAAAGTTGCCAACAAAATTGCCAGCAAAATTGCCAACAAAATTGCCAACAAAGTTGCCAACAAAGTTGCCAACAAAATTCAGCAAAATTGCCAGCAAAATTGCTATCAAAATTGCCATCAAAATTGCCAGCAAAATTGCCAGCAAAATTGCCAGCAAAATTGCCAGCAAAATTGCCAACAAAATTGCCAACAAAGTTGCCAACAAAATTGCCAACAAAATTGCCAACAAAGTTGCCAACAAAGTTGCCAACAAAATTGCCAACAAAATTGCCAAAAAAGTTGCCAACAAAATTGCCAACAAAATTGCCAACAAAATTGCCATCAAAATTGCCAGCAAAATTGCCAGCAAAATTGCCAACAAAATTGCCATCAAAATTGCCAACAAAATTGCCAACAAAGTTGCCAACAAAATTGCCAACAAAGTTGCCAACAAATTTGCCAACATAGTTGCCAACAAACTTGCCAACAAAGTTGCCAACAAAGTTGCCAACAAAGTTGCCAACAAAGTTGCCAACAAAGTTGCCAACAAAAATGCCAGCAAAATTGCCAACAAAATTGCCAACAAAGTTGCCAACAAAATTCAGCAAAATTGCCAGCAAAATTGCTATCAAAATTGCCATCAAAATTGCCAGCAAAATTGCCAGCAAAATTGCCAGCAAAATTGCCAACAAAATTGCCAACAAAGTTGCCAACAAAATTGCCAACAAAATTGCCAACAAAGTTGCCAACAAAATTGCCAACAAAATTGCCAACAAAATTGCCATCAAAATTGCCAACAAAATTGCCAACAAAGTTGCCAACAAAATTGCCAACAAAGTTGCCAACAAATTTGCCAACAAAGTTGCCAACAAACTTGCCAACAGAGTTGCCAACAAAGTTGCCAACAAAATTGCCAGCAAAATTGCCAACAAAGTTGCCAACAAAATTGCTATCAAAATTGCCAACAAAATTGCCAACAAAGTTGCCAACAAAATTGCCAACAAAGTTGCCAACAAAATTCAGCAAAATTGCCAGCAAAATTGCTATCAAAATTGCCATCAAAATTGCCAACAAAATTGCCAACAAAGTTGCCAACAAAATTGCCAACAAAATTGCCAACAAAGTTGCCAACAAAATTGCCAACAAAGTTGCCAACAAAATTGCCAACAAAATTGCCAACAAAATTGCATAAAGCTGACAGTTCCCGAGAACCCTATCTGTGGAGCGGCAGCAGCAGATGTTTCTGCCAAGGCGAGGCTGCAAACCAGCGTAGCTGAGCCCTCGACCTATTTACCACCACCCTCTACCTTAGTGCTACCTACGATAATGTACTAAAGTTACTTAGAATTAGGCCTACTATTTAACTTACCTAGCTTTATTTAGTACTTATTGTACCTACCAACTTCTGTTAGCATAAGAGGTGTGTGTGTGTAAATAAATGCCCTATTATTTTATTTTTATAATTTGTCAAATCATGACTCAAGTAAGTAATTTTACTACTCGTAGGATCCCTTTCGTAAAACAAAAGCTTATACGTTATAAAGACCTTAATTATTGGATTACGCTAATATTTGCGTTTATTTAATTACGGGTTAATTCGAAGAAAACCTTCGTAGAATATTATTAGAATAAGACTTTGTAAAAATAAGGCTTTCGTTAAATATGTAGATATACATTTAAAATGGCGATCAACCTTGTTACCATTGAACCTAAAACAATTGACACGTACATGATTATATTAACAGATTTTTGCAATATTGTTTTCCAATCTTGTTCAGTAAAATAATTTGTACACCAAAGTGAACATCAAAATTTGTAATTCATTAAACGGAATTTGATTTGATTTGAAAAATCGAAGACATATAGTGCAGTGTAGATTATCGTTAATAATGTAATCGTCTTCGTTATTATCGTGATCGGCATATTCAAAATTGCCAACAAAATTGCCAACAAAGTTGCCAACAAAATTGCCAACAAAATTGCCAGCAAAATTGCCAACAAAATTGCCAACAAAATTGCCATCAAAATTGCCAACAAAATTGCCAACAAAGTTGCCAACAAAATTGCCAACAAAGTTGCCAACAAATTTGCCAACAAAGTTGCCAACAAACTTGCCAACAGAGTTGCCAACAAAGTTGCCAACAAAATTGCCAGCAAAATTGCCAACAAAATTGCCAACAAAGTTGCCAACAAAATTCAGCAAAATTGTCAGCAAAATTGCTATCAAAATTGCCATCAAAATTGCCAGCAAAGTAAAGTTGCCAACAAATTTGCCAACAAAGTTGCCAAACAAATTTGCCAACAAAGTTGCCAACAAAATTGCCAGCAAAATTGCCATCGCTTAAATACTTAAATCAGAGAAATTCCACACACACACAATACATAGGCAAACTTAACGCTCATTAGCATTTTATTTCAGCTAACCTTAGTGCAGTGTAGATTATCGTAAATAATGTAATCGTCTTCGTTATTATCGTGATCGGCATATTCAAAATTGCCAGCAAAATTGCCAACAAAATTGCCAACAAAGTTGCCAACAAAATTGCCAGCAAAATTGCCAGCAAAATTGCCAACAAAATTGCCAGCAAAATTGCCAACTTAGCTGAAATAAAATGCTAATTAGCGTTAAGTTTGCCTATGTATTGTGTGTGTGTGGAATTTCTCTGATTTAAGTATTTACGCGATGGGTTTTCGGTAATTGTCAAGTTCTTTCTTTAATTACTACTTTTTAATTCAGTGCATAAAGCTGACAGTTCCCGAGAACCCTATCTGTGGAGCGGCAGCAGCAGATGTTTCTGCCAAGGCGAGGCTGAAAACCAGCGTAGCTGAGCCCTCGACCTATTTACCACCACCCTCTACCTTAGTGCTACCTACGATAATGTACTAAAGTTACTTAGAATTAGGCCTACTATTAAACTTACCTAGCTTTATTTAGTACTTATTGTACCTACCAACTTCTGTTAGCATAAGAGGTGTGTGTGTAAATAAATGCCCTATTATTTTATTATTGTCAGTTTTGTAAGCTGTTTATGTCTGTAATCAATTTGTATGCAATAAAGAGTAAAGACTTATTAAACTACTATTATATATTTCTAAAAACCATTATATGTGATCGAACGAAGCGAGATCTCTAAAGCAACTTAGGTAAATCGGCGTTTTTGTATGTATGTATGTATGTTGGTTTGTCCGAGAATAACTTTCGAAGCGTTTATCCGATTATCATGAATTTTAGTACATAGGTAGTGATGGCACAATTTTGGTGTGACTAAATGAGCCAAAAATATGGGGGGTTGTTGAGATATTGGGTTTAAGAGAGGAAAAAAAAACAAAATGGGACCATTCAGTCCAGTGGCACGTCTTATAAAAGGTCTTTGTGAGTACATTTCGACCTCGTTTTTATTTTTAGTTTAAGCCTTGTAGTTTTTAAGTTATTAGCCATGATAAAAACTGAACTTTGACAAAATTCACATGGTATTTACACCAGCGACCCCACAGTGCTGAAATTTGGTATGAGTGTAGATTTAGTAATACAAATATAGGAAAAGTCTGAAATCCAGAACAACTCCAATTTATACCCCTAAAAAGAGTAACCAATATAGATTACCTGCCGTTACTGATTGGTCATAAAGGAGTGTATTAATGAAAAATTAAATGAAAACTTGTAAAGCATCGAGGTGTTTTTCTATTAAGCTCGCTTTCAAATGCTAAGATTACAATAAGAATAATTTAAGCTTAAAACTAAGTTTATAATTTGTCAAATCACGACTCAAGTAAGTAATTTTACTACTCGTAGGATCCCTTTCGTAAAACAAAAGCTTATACGTTATAAAGACCTTAATTATTGGATTACGCTAATATTTGCGTTTATTTAATTACGGGTTAATTCGAAGAAAACCTTCGTAGAATATTATTAGAATAAGACTTTGTAAAAATAAGGCTTTCGTTAAATATGTAGATATACATTTAAAATGGCGATCAACCTTGTTACCATTGAACCTAAAACAATTGACACGTACATGATTATATTAACAGATTTTTGCAATATTGTTTTCCAATCTTGTTCAGTAAAATAATTTGTACACCAAAGTGAACATCAAAATTTGTAATTCATTAAACGGAATTTGATTTGATTTGAAAAATCGAAGACATATAGTGCAGTGTAGATTATCGTTAATAATGTAATCGTCTTCGTTATTATCGTGATCGGCATATTCAAAATTGCCAACAAAATTGCCAACAAAGTTGCCAACAAAATTGCCAACAAAATTGCCAGCAAAATTGCCAGCAAAATTGCCAGCAAAATTGCCAGCAAAATTGCCATCAAAATTGCCAACAAAATTGCCAACAAAGTTGCCAACAAATTTGCCAACAAAGTTGCCAACAAACTTGCCAGCAAAATTGCCAACAAAATTGCCAACAAAGTTGCCAACAAAATTGCCATCAAAATTGCCAACAAAATTGCCAACAAAGTTGCCAACAAAATTGCCAACAAAATTGCCAACAAAATTGCCAACAAAATTGCCAACAAAATTGCCAACAAAGTTGCCAACAAAATTGCCAACAAAGTTGCCAACAAAATTGCCATCAAAATTGCCAGCAAAATTGCCAGCAAAATTGCCAGCAAAATTGCCAGCAAAATTGCCAGCAAAATTGCCAACAAAATTGCCAACAAAATTGCCAACAAAGTTGCCAACAAATTTGCCAACAAAATTGCCAGCAAAATTGCCAACAAAATTGCCAACAAAGTTGCCAACAAAATTCAGCAAAATTGCCAGCAAAATTGCTATCAAAATTGCCATCAAAATTGCCAGCAAAATTGCCAGCAAAATTGCCAGCAAAATTGCCAACAAAATTGCCAACAAAGTTGCCAACAAAATTGCCAACAAAATTGCCATCAAAATTGCCAGCAAAATTGCCAGCAAAATTGCCAACAAAATTGCCATCAAAATTGCCAACAAAATTGCCAACAAAGTTGCCAACAAAGTTGCCAACAAAATTGCCAGCAAAATTGCCAACTAAGCTGAAATAAAATGCTAATTAGCGTTAAGTTTGCCTATGTATTGTGTGTTTGTGGAATTTCTCTGATTTAAGTATTTACGCGATGGGTTTTCGGTAATTGTCAAGTTCTTTCTTTAATTACTACTTTTTAATTCAGTGCATAAAGCTGACAGTTCCCGAGAACCCTATCTGTGGAGCGGCAGCAGCAGATGTTTCTGCCAAGGCGAGGCTGCAAACCAGCGTAGCTGAGCCCTCGACCTATTTACCACCACCCTCTACCTTAGTGCTACCTACGATAATGTACTAAAGTTACTTAGAATTAGGCCTACTATTTAACTTACCTAGCTTTATTTAGTACTTATTGTACCTACCAACTTCTGTTAGCATAAGAGGTGTGTGTGTGTAAATAAATGCCCTATTATTTTATTTTTATAATTTGTCAAATCACGACTCAAGTAAGTAATTTTACTACTCGTAGGATCCCTTTCGTAAAACAAAAGCTTATACGTTATAAAGACCTTAATTATTGGATTACGCTAATATTTGCGTTTATTTAATTACGGGTTAATTCGAAGAAAACCTTCGTAGAATATTATTAGAATAAGACTTTGTAAAAATAAGGCTTTCGTTAAATATGTAGATATACATTTAAAATGGCGATCAACCTTGTTACCATTCAACCTAAAACAATTGACACGTACATGATTATATTAACAGATTTTTGCAATATTGTTTTCCAATCTTGTTCAGTAAAATAATTTGTACACCAAAGTGAACATCAAAATTTGTAATTCATTAAACGGAATTTGATTTGATTTGAAAAATCGAAGACATATAGTGCAGTGTAGATTATCGTTAATAATGTAATCGTCTTCGTTATTATCGTGATCGGCATATTCAAAATTGCCAACAAAATTGCCAACAAAGTTGCCAACAAAATTGCCAACAAAATTGCCAGCAAAATTGCCAGCAAAATTGCCAGCAAAATTGCCAGCAAAATTGCCATCAAAATTGCCAACAAAATTGCCAACAAAGTTGCCAACAAATTTGCCAACAAAGTTGCCAACAAACTTGCCAACAAAGTTGCCAACAAAGTTGCCAACAAAGTTGCCAACAAAGTTGCCAACAAAATTGCCAGCAAAATTGCCAACAAAATTGCCAACAAAGTTGCCAACAAAATTCAGCAAAATTGCCAGCAAAATTGCTATCAAAATTGCCATCAAAATTGCCATCAAAATTGCCAGCAAAATTGCCAGCAAAATTGCCAGCAAAATTGCCATTAAAATTGCCAACAAAATTGCCAACAAAATTGCCAACAAAGTTGCCAACAAAATTGCCAACAAAGTTGCCAACAAAATTGCCAACAAAATTGCCAACAAAATTGCCAACAAAGTTGCCAACAAAATTGCCAACAAAGTTGCCAACAAAATTGCCATCAAAATTGCCAGCAAAATTGCCAGCAAAATTGCCAGCAAAATTGCCAGCAAAATTGCCAGCAAAATTGCCAGCAAAATTGCCAACAAAATTGCCAACAAAATTGCCAACAAAGTTGCCAACAAATTTGCCAACAAAGTTGCCAACAAACTTGCCAACAAAGTTGCCAACAAAGTTGCCAACAAAGTTGCCAACAAAATTGCCAGCAAAATTGCCAACAAAATTGCCAACAAAGTTGCCAACAAAATTCAGCAAAATTGCCATCAAAATTGCCAGCAAAATTGCCAGCAAAATTGCCAGCAAAATTGCCAACAAAATTGCCAACAAAGTTGCCAACAAAATTGCCAACAAAATTGCCAACAAAGTTGCCAACAAAGGTGCCAACAAAATTGCCAACAAAATTGCCAACAAAGTTGCCAACAAAATTGCCAACAAAATTGCCAACAAAATTGCCATCAAAATTGCCAGCAAAATTGCCAACAAAGTTGCCAACAAATTTGCCAACATAGTTGCCAACAAACTTGCCAACAAAGTTGCCAACAAAGTTGCCAACAAAGTTGCCAACAAAGTTGCCAACAAAGTTGCCAACAAAGTTGCCAACAAAGTTGCCAACAAAATTGCCAGCAAAATTGCCAACAAAATTGCCAACAAAGTTGCCAACAAAGTTGCCAACAAAATTCAGCAAAATTGCCAGCAAAATTGCTATCAAAATTGCCATCAAAATTGCCAGCAAAATTGCCAGCAAAATTGCCAGCAAAATTGCCAGCAAAATTGCCAACAAAATTGCCAACAAAGTTGCCAACAAAATTGCCAACAAAATTGCCAACAAAGTTGCCAACAAAGTTGCCAACAAAATTGCCAACAAAATTGCCAAAAAAGTTGCCAACAAAATTGCCAACAAAATTGCCAACAAAATTGCCATCAAAATTGCCAGCAAAATTGCCAGCAAAATTGCCAACAAAATTGCCATCAAAATTGCCAACAAAATTGCCAACAAAGTTGCCAACAAAATTGCCAACAAAGTTGCCAACAAATTTGCCAACATAGTTGCCAACAAACTTGCCAACAAAGTTGCCAACAAAGTTGCCAACAAAGTTGCCAACAAAGTTGCCAACAAAGTTGCCAACAAAAATGCCAACAAAATTCAGCAAAATTGCCAGCAAAATTGCTATCAAAATTGCCATCAAAATTGCCAGCAAAATTGCCAGCAAAATTGCCAACTTAGCTGAAATAAAATGCTAATTAGCGTGAAGTTTGCCTATGTATTGTGTGTTTGTGGAATTTCTCTGATTTAAGTATTTACGCGATGGGTTTTCGGTAATTGTCAAGTTCTTTCTTTAATTACTACTTTTTAATTCAGTGCATAAAGCTGACAGTTCCCGAGAACCCTATCTGTGGAGCGGCAGCAGCAGATGTTTCTGCCAAGGCGAGGCTGCAAACCAGCGTAGCTGAGCCCTCGACCTATTTACCACCACCCTCTACCTTAGTGCTACCTACGATAATGTACTAAAGTTACTTAGAATTAGGCCTACTATTTAACTTACCTAGCTTTATTTAGTACTTATTGTACCTACTAACTTCTGTTAGCATAAGAGGTGTGTGTGTGTAAATAAATGCCCTATTATTTTATTTTTATAATTTGTCAAATCACGACTCAAGTAAGTAATTTTACTACTCGTAGGATCCCTTTCGTAAAACAAAAGCTTATACGTTATAAAGACCTTAATTATTGGATTACGCTAATATTTGCGTTTATTTAATTACGGGTTAATTCGAAGAAAACCTTCGTAGAATATTATTAGAATAAGACTTTGTAAAAATAAGGCTTTCGTTAAATATGTAGATATACATTTAAAATGGCGATCAACCTTGTTACCATTGAACCTAAAACAATTGACACGTACATGATTATATTAACAGATTTTTGCAATATTGTTTTCCAATCTTGTTCAGTAAAATAATTTGTACACCAAAGTGAACATCAAAATTTGTAATTCATTAAACGGAATTTGATTTGATTTGAAAAATCGAAGACATATAGTGCAGTGTAGATTATCGTTAATAATGTAATCGTCTTCGTTATTATCGTGATCGGCATATTCAAAATTGCCAACAAAATTGCCAACAAAGTTGCCAACAAAATTGCCAACAAAATTGCCAGCAAAATTGCCAGCAAAATTGCCAGCAAAATTGCCAGCAAAATTGCCATCAAAATTGCCAACAAAATTGCCAACAAAGTTGCCAACAAATTTGCCAACAAAGTTGCCAACAAACTTGCCAACAAAGTTGCCAACAAAATTGCCAACAAAGTTGCCAACAAAATTGCCAACAAAATTGCCAGCAAAATTGCCAACAAAATTGCCAACAAAATTGCCATCAAAATTGCCAACAAAATTGCCAACAAAGTTGCCAACAAAATTGCCAACAAAGTTGCCAACAAATTTGCCAACAAAGTTGCCAACAAACTTGCCAACAGAGTTGCCAACAAAGTTGCCAACAAAATTGCCAGCAAAATTGCCAACAAAATTGCCAACAAAGTTGCCAACAAAATTCAGCAAAATTGTCAGCAAAATTGCTATCAAAATTGCCATCAAAATTGCCAGCAAAGTAAAGTTGCCAACAAATTTGCCAACAAAGTTGCCAAACAAATTTGCCAACAAAGTTGCCAACAAAATTGCCAGCAAAATTGCCATCGCTTAAATACTTAAATCAGAGAAATTCCACACACACACAATACATAGGCAAACTTAACGCTCATTAGCATTTTATTTCAGCTAACCTTAGTGCAGTGTAGATTATCGTAAATAATGTAATCGTCTTCGTTATTATCGTGATCGGCATATTCAAAATTGCCAGCAAAATTGCCAACAAAATTGCCAACAAAGTTGCCAACAAAATTGCCAGCAAAATTGCCAGCAAAATTGCCAACAAAATTGCCAGCAAAATTGCCAACTTAGCTGAAATAAAATGCTAATTAGCGTTAAGTTTGCCTATGTATTGTGTGTGTGTGGAATTTCTCTGATTTAAGTATTTACGCGATGGGTTTTCGGTAATTGTCAAGTTCTTTCTTTAATTACTACTTTTTAATTCAGTGCATAAAGCTGACAGTTCCCGAGAACCCTATCTGTGGAGCGGCAGCAGCAGATGTTTCTGCCAAGGCGAGGCTGAAAACCAGCGTAGCTGAGCCCTCGACCTATTTACCACCACCCTCTACCTTAGTGCTACCTACGATAATGTACTAAAGTTACTTAGAATTAGGCCTACTATTAAACTTACCTAGCTTTATTTAGTACTTATTGTACCTACCAACTTCTGTTAGCATAAGAGGTGTGTGTGTAAATAAATGCCCTATTATTTTATTATTGTCAGTTTTGTAAGCTGTTTATGTCTGTAATCAATTTGTATGCAATAAAGAGTAAAGACTTATTAAACTACTATTATATATTTCTAAAAACCATTATATGTGATCGAACGAAGCGAGATCTCTAAAGCAACTTAGGTAAATCGGCGTTTTTGTATGTATGTATGTATGTTGGTTTGTCCGAGAATAACTTTCGAAGCGTTTATCCGATTATCATGAATTTTAGTACATAGGTAGTGATGGCACAATTTTGGTGTGACTAAATGAGCCAAAAATATGGGGGGTTGTTGAGATATTGGGTTTAAGAGAGGAAAAAAAAACAAAATGGGACCATTCAGTCCAGTGGCACGTCTTATAAAAGGTCTTTGTGAGTACATTTCGACCTCGTTTTTATTTTTAGTTTAAGCCTTGTAGTTTTTAAGTTATTAGCCATGATAAAAACTGAACTTTGACAAAATTCACATGGTATTTACACCAGCGACCCCACAGTGCTGAAATTTGGTATGAGTGTAGATTTAGTAATACAAATATAGGAAAAGTCTGAAATCCAGAACAACTCCAATTTATACCCCTAAAAAGAGTAACCAATATAGATTACCTGCCGTTACTGATTGGTCATAAAGGAGTGTATTAATGAAAAATTAAATGAAAACTTGTAAAGCATCGAGGTGTTTTTCTATTAAGCTCGCTTTCAAATGCTAAGATTACAATAAGAATAATTTAAGCTTAAAACTAAGTTTATAATTTGTCAAATCACGACTCAAGTAAGTAATTTTACTACTCGTAGGATCCCTTTCGTAAAACAAAAGCTTATACGTTATAAAGACCTTAATTATTGGATTACGCTAATATTTGCGTTTATTTAATTACGGGTTAATTCGAAGAAAACCTTCGTAGAATATTATTAGAATAAGACTTTGTAAAAATAAGGCTTTCGTTAAATATGTAGATATACATTTAAAATGGCGATCAACCTTGTTACCATTGAACCTAAAACAATTGACACGTACATGATTATATTAACAGATTTTTGCAATATTGTTTTCCAATCTTGTTCAGTAAAATAATTTGTACACCAAAGTGAACATCAAAATTTGTAATTCATTAAACGGAATTTGATTTGATTTGAAAAATCGAAGACATATAGTGCAGTGTAGATTATCGTTAATAATGTAATCGTCTTCGTTATTATCGTGATCGGCATATTCAAAATTGCCAACAAAATTGCCAACAAAGTTGCCAACAAAATTGCCAACAAAATTGCCAGCAAAATTGCCAGCAAAATTGCCAGCAAAATTGCCAGCAAAATTGCCATCAAAATTGCCAACAAAATTGCCAACAAAGTTGCCAACAAATTTGCCAACAAAGTTGCCAACAAACTTGCCAGCAAAATTGCCAACAAAATTGCCAACAAAGTTGCCAACAAAATTGCCATCAAAATTGCCAACAAAATTGCCAACAAAGTTGCCAACAAAATTGCCAACAAAATTGCCAACAAAATTGCCAACAAAATTGCCAACAAAATTGCCAACAAAGTTGCCAACAAAATTGCCAACAAAGTTGCCAACAAAATTGCCATCAAAATTGCCAGCAAAATTGCCAGCAAAATTGCCAGCAAAATTGCCAGCAAAATTGCCAGCAAAATTGCCAACAAAATTGCCAACAAAATTGCCAACAAAGTTGCCAACAAATTTGCCAACAAAATTGCCAGCAAAATTGCCAACAAAATTGCCAACAAAGTTGCCAACAAAATTCAGCAAAATTGCCAGCAAAATTGCTATCAAAATTGCCATCAAAATTGCCAGCAAAATTGCCAGCAAAATTGCCAGCAAAATTGCCAACAAAATTGCCAACAAAGTTGCCAACAAAATTGCCAACAAAATTGCCATCAAAATTGCCAGCAAAATTGCCAGCAAAATTGCCAACAAAATTGCCATCAAAATTGCCAACAAAATTGCCAACAAAGTTGCCAACAAAGTTGCCAACAAAATTGCCAGCAAAATTGCCAACTAAGCTGAAATAAAATGCTAATTAGCGTTAAGTTTGCCTATGTATTGTGTGTTTGTGGAATTTCTCTGATTTAAGTATTTACGCGATGGGTTTTCGGTAATTGTCAAGTTCTTTCTTTAATTACTACTTTTTAATTCAGTGCATAAAGCTGACAGTTCCCGAGAACCCTATCTGTGGAGCGGCAGCAGCAGATGTTTCTGCCAAGGCGAGGCTGCAAACCAGCGTAGCTGAGCCCTCGACCTATTTACCACCACCCTCTACCTTAGTGCTACCTACGATAATGTACTAAAGTTACTTAGAATTAGGCCTACTATTTAACTTACCTAGCTTTATTTAGTACTTATTGTACCTACCAACTTCTGTTAGCATAAGAGGTGTGTGTGTGTAAATAAATGCCCTATTATTTTATTTTTATAATTTGTCAAATCACGACTCAAGTAAGTAATTTTACTACTCGTAGGATCCCTTTCGTAAAACAAAAGCTTATACGTTATAAAGACCTTAATTATTGGATTACGCTAATATTTGCGTTTATTTAATTACGGGTTAATTCGAAGAAAACCTTCGTAGAATATTATTAGAATAAGACTTTGTAAAAATAAGGCTTTCGTTAAATATGTAGATATACATTTAAAATGGCGATCAACCTTGTTACCATTCAACCTAAAACAATTGACACGTACATGATTATATTAACAGATTTTTGCAATATTGTTTTCCAATCTTGTTCAGTAAAATAATTTGTACACCAAAGTGAACATCAAAATTTGTAATTCATTAAACGGAATTTGATTTGATTTGAAAAATCGAAGACATATAGTGCAGTGTAGATTATCGTTAATAATGTAATCGTCTTCGTTATTATCGTGATCGGCATATTCAAAATTGCCAACAAAATTGCCAACAAAGTTGCCAACAAAATTGCCAACAAAATTGCCAGCAAAATTGCCAGCAAAATTGCCAGCAAAATTGCCAGCAAAATTGCCATCAAAATTGCCAACAAAATTGCCAACAAAGTTGCCAACAAATTTGCCAACAAAGTTGCCAACAAACTTGCCAACAAAGTTGCCAACAAAGTTGCCAACAAAGTTGCCAACAAAGTTGCCAACAAAATTGCCAGCAAAATTGCCAACAAAATTGCCAACAAAGTTGCCAACAAAATTCAGCAAAATTGCCAGCAAAATTGCTATCAAAATTGCCATCAAAATTGCCATCAAAATTGCCAGCAAAATTGCCAGCAAAATTGCCAGCAAAATTGCCATTAAAATTGCCAACAAAATTGCCAACAAAATTGCCAACAAAGTTGCCAACAAAATTGCCAACAAAGTTGCCAACAAAATTGCCAACAAAATTGCCAACAAAATTGCCAACAAAGTTGCCAACAAAATTGCCAACAAAGTTGCCAACAAAATTGCCATCAAAATTGCCAGCAAAATTGCCAGCAAAATTGCCAGCAAAATTGCCAGCAAAATTGCCAGCAAAATTGCCAGCAAAATTGCCAACAAAATTGCCAACAAAATTGCCAACAAAGTTGCCAACAAATTTGCCAACAAAGTTGCCAACAAACTTGCCAACAAAGTTGCCAACAAAGTTGCCAACAAAGTTGCCAACAAAATTGCCAGCAAAATTGCCAACAAAATTGCCAACAAAGTTGCCAACAAAATTCAGCAAAATTGCCATCAAAATTGCCAGCAAAATTGCCAGCAAAATTGCCAGCAAAATTGCCAACAAAATTGCCAACAAAGTTGCCAACAAAATTGCCAACAAAATTGCCAACAAAGTTGCCAACAAAGGTGCCAACAAAATTGCCAACAAAATTGCCAACAAAGTTGCCAACAAAATTGCCAACAAAATTGCCAACAAAATTGCCATCAAAATTGCCAGCAAAATTGCCAACAAAGTTGCCAACAAATTTGCCAACATAGTTGCCAACAAACTTGCCAACAAAGTTGCCAACAAAGTTGCCAACAAAGTTGCCAACAAAGTTGCCAACAAAGTTGCCAACAAAGTTGCCAACAAAGTTGCCAACAAAATTGCCAGCAAAATTGCCAACAAAATTGCCAACAAAGTTGCCAACAAAGTTGCCAACAAAATTCAGCAAAATTGCCAGCAAAATTGCTATCAAAATTGCCATCAAAATTGCCAGCAAAATTGCCAGCAAAATTGCCAGCAAAATTGCCAGCAAAATTGCCAACAAAATTGCCAACAAAGTTGCCAACAAAATTGCCAACAAAATTGCCAACAAAGTTGCCAACAAAGTTGCCAACAAAATTGCCAACAAAATTGCCAAAAAAGTTGCCAACAAAATTGCCAACAAAATTGCCAACAAAATTGCCATCAAAATTGCCAGCAAAATTGCCAGCAAAATTGCCAACAAAATTGCCATCAAAATTGCCAACAAAATTGCCAACAAAGTTGCCAACAAAATTGCCAACAAAGTTGCCAACAAATTTGCCAACATAGTTGCCAACAAACTTGCCAACAAAGTTGCCAACAAAGTTGCCAACAAAGTTGCCAACAAAGTTGCCAACAAAGTTGCCAACAAAAATGCCAGCAAAATTGCCAACAAAATTGCCAACAAAGTTGCCAACAAAATTCAGCAAAATTGCCAGCAAAATTGCTATCAAAATTGCCATCAAAATTGCCAGCAAAATTGCCAGCAAAATTGCCAGCAAAATTGCCAACAAAATTGCCAACAAAGTTGCCAACAAAATTGCCAACAAAATTGCCAACAAAGTTGCCAACAAAATTGCCAACAAAATTGCCAACAAAATTGCCATCAAAATTGCCAACAAAATTGCCAACAAAGTTGCCAACAAAATTGCCAACAAAGTTGCCAACAAATTTGCCAACAAAGTTGCCAACAAACTTGCCAACAGAGTTGCCAACAAAGTTGCCAACAAAATTGCCAGCAAAATTGCCAACAAAGTTGCCAACAAAATTGCTATCAAAATTGCCAACAAAATTGCCAACAAAGTTGCCAACAAAATTGCCAACAAAGTTGCCAACAAAATTCAGCAAAATTGCCAGCAAAATTGCTATCAAAATTGCCATCAAAATTGCCAACAAAATTGCCAACAAAGTTGCCAACAAAATTGCCAACAAAATTGCCAACAAAGTTGCCAACAAAATTGCCAACAAAGTTGCCAACAAAATTGCCAACAAAATTGCCAACAAAATTGCATAAAGCTGACAGTTCCCGAGAACCCTATCTGTGGAGCGGCAGCAGCAGATGTTTCTGCCAAGGCGAGGCTGCAAACCAGCGTAGCTGAGCCCTCGACCTATTTACCACCACCCTCTACCTTAGTGCTACCTACGATAATGTACTAAAGTTACTTAGAATTAGGCCTACTATTTAACTTACCTAGCTTTATTTAGTACTTATTGTACCTACCAACTTCTGTTAGCATAAGAGGTGTGTGTGTGTAAATAAATGCCCTATTATTTTATTTTTATAATTTGTCAAATCATGACTCAAGTAAGTAATTTTACTACTCGTAGGATCCCTTTCGTAAAACAAAAGCTTATACGTTATAAAGACCTTAATTATTGGATTACGCTAATATTTGCGTTTATTTAATTACGGGTTAATTCGAAGAAAACCTTCGTAGAATATTATTAGAATAAGACTTTGTAAAAATAAGGCTTTCGTTAAATATGTAGATATACATTTAAAATGGCGATCAACCTTGTTACCATTGAACCTAAAACAATTGACACGTACATGATTATATTAACAGATTTTTGCAATATTGTTTTCCAATCTTGTTCTGTAAAATAATTTGTACACCAAAGTGAACATCAAAATTTGTAATTCATTAAACGGAATTTGATTTGATTTGAAAAATCGAAGACATATAGTGCAGTGTAGATTATCGTTAATAATGTAATCGTCTTCGTTATTATCGTGATCGGCATATTCAAAATTGCCAACAAAATTGCCAACAAAGTTGCCAACAAAATTGCCAACAAAATTGCCAGCAAAATTGCCAACAAAATTGCCAACAAAATTGCCATCAAAATTGCCAACAAAATTGCCAACAAAGTTGCCAACAAAATTGCCAACAAAGTTGCCAACAAATTTGCCAACAAAGTTGCCAACAAACTTGCCAACAGAGTTGCCAACAAAGTTGCCAACAAAATTGCCAGCAAAATTGCCAACAAAATTGCCAACAAAGTTGCCAACAAAATTCAGCAAAATTGTCAGCAAAATTGCTATCAAAATTGCCATCAAAATTGCCAGCAAAGTAAAGTTGCCAACAAATTTGCCAACAAAGTTGCCAAACAAATTTGCCAACAAAGTTGCCAACAAAATTGCCAGCAAAATTGCCATCGCTTAAATACTTAAATCAGAGAAATTCCACACACACACAATACATAGGCAAACTTAACGCTCATTAGCATTTTATTTCAGCTAACCTTAGTGCAGTGTAGATTATCGTAAATAATGTAATCGTCTTCGTTATTATCGTGATCGGCATATTCAAAATTGCCAGCAAAATTGCCAACAAAATTGCCAACAAAGTTGCCAACAAAATTGCCAGCAAAATTGCCAGCAAAATTGCCAACAAAATTGCCAGCAAAATTGCCAACTTAGCTGAAATAAAATGCTAATTAGCGTTAAGTTTGCCTATGTATTGTGTGTGTGTGGAATTTCTCTGATTTAAGTATTTACGCGATGGGTTTTCGGTAATTGTCAAGTTCTTTCTTTAATTACTACTTTTTAATTCAGTGCATAAAGCTGACAGTTCCCGAGAACCCTATCTGTGGAGCGGCAGCAGCAGATGTTTCTGCCAAGGCGAGGCTGAAAACCAGCGTAGCTGAGCCCTCGACCTATTTACCACCACCCTCTACCTTAGTGCTACCTACGATAATGTACTAAAGTTACTTAGAATTAGGCCTACTATTAAACTTACCTAGCTTTATTTAGTACTTATTGTACCTACCAACTTCTGTTAGCATAAGAGGTGTGTGTGTAAATAAATGCCCTATTATTTTATTATTGTCAGTTTTGTAAGCTGTTTATGTCTGTAATCAATTTGTATGCAATAAAGAGTAAAGACTTATTAAACTACTATTATATATTTCTAAAAACCATTATATGTGATCGAACGAAGCGAGATCTCTAAAGCAACTTAGGTAAATCGGCGTTTTTGTATGTATGTATGTATGTTGGTTTGTCCGAGAATAACTTTCGAAGCGTTTATCCGATTATCATGAATTTTAGTACATAGGTAGTGATGGCACAATTTTGGTGTGACTAAATGAGCCAAAAATATGGGGGGTTGTTGAGATATTGGGTTTAAGAGAGGAAAAAAAAACAAAATGGGACCATTCAGTCCAGTGGCACGTCTTATAAAAGGTCTTTGTGAGTACATTTCGACCTCGTTTTTATTTTTAGTTTAAGCCTTGTAGTTTTTAAGTTATTAGCCATGATAAAAACTGAACTTTGACAAAATTCACATGGTATTTACACCAGCGACCCCACAGTGCTGAAATTTGGTATGAGTGTAGATTTAGTAATACAAATATAGGAAAAGTCTGAAATCCAGAACAACTCCAATTTATACCCCTAAAAAGAGTAACCAATATAGATTACCTGCCGTTACTGATTGGTCATAAAGGAGTGTATTAATGAAAAATTAAATGAAAACTTGTAAAGCATCGAGGTGTTTTTCTATTAAGCTCGCTTTCAAATGCTAAGATTACAATAAGAATAATTTAAGCTTAAAACTAAGTTTATAATTTGTCAAATCACGACTCAAGTAAGTAATTTTACTACTCGTAGGATCCCTTTCGTAAAACAAAAGCTTATACGTTATAAAGACCTTAATTATTGGATTACGCTAATATTTGCGTTTATTTAATTACGGGTTAATTCGAAGAAAACCTTCGTAGAATATTATTAGAATAAGACTTTGTAAAAATAAGGCTTTCGTTAAATATGTAGATATACATTTAAAATGGCGATCAACCTTGTTACCATTGAACCTAAAACAATTGACACGTACATGATTATATTAACAGATTTTTGCAATATTGTTTTCCAATCTTGTTCAGTAAAATAATTTGTACACCAAAGTGAACATCAAAATTTGTAATTCATTAAACGGAATTTGATTTGATTTGAAAAATCGAAGACATATAGTGCAGTGTAGATTATCGTTAATAATGTAATCGTCTTCGTTATTATCGTGATCGGCATATTCAAAATTGCCAACAAAATTGCCAACAAAGTTGCCAACAAAATTGCCAACAAAATTGCCAGCAAAATTGCCAGCAAAATTGCCAGCAAAATTGCCAGCAAAATTGCCATCAAAATTGCCAACAAAATTGCCAACAAAGTTGCCAACAAATTTGCCAACAAAGTTGCCAACAAACTTGCCAACAAAGTTGCCAACAAAGTTGCCAACAAAGATGCCAACAAAATTGCCAGCAAAATTGCCAACAAAATTGCCAACAAAGTTGCCAACAAAATTCAGCAAAATTGCCAGCAAAATTGCTATCAAAATTGCCATCAAAATTGCCATCAAAATTGCCAGCAAAATTGCCCGCAAAATTGCCAGCAAAATTGCCAACAAAATTGCCAACAAAATTGCCAACAAAATTGCCAACAAAGTTGCCAACAAAATTGCCAACAAAGTTGCCAACAAAATTGCCAACAAAATTGCCAACAAAATTGCCAACAAAGTTGCCAACAAAATTGCCAACAAAGTTGCCAACAAAATTGCCATCAAAATTGCCAGCAAAATTGCCAGCAAAATTGCCAGCAAAATTGCCAGCAAAATTGCCAGCAAAATTGCCAGCAAAATTGCCAACAAAATTGCCAACAAAATTGCCAACAAAGTTGCCAACAAATTTGCCAACAAAGTTGCCAACAAACTTGCCAACAAAGTTGCCAACAAAGTTGCCAACAAAGTTGCCAACAAAATTGCCAGCAAAATTGCCAACAAAATTGCCAACAAAGTTGCCAACAAAATTCAGCAAAATTGCCAGCAAAATTGCTATCAAAATTGCCATCAAAATTGCCAGCAAAATTGCCAGCAAAATTGCCAACAAAGTTGCCAACAAAGTTGCCAACAAAATTGCCAGCAAAATTGCCAGCAAAATTGCCAGCAAAATTGCCAACAAAATTGCCATCAAAATTGCCAACAAAATTGCTAACAAAGTTGCCAACAAAGTTGCCAACAAAATTGCCAACAAAATTGCCAACAAAATTGCCATCAAAATTGCCAGCAAAATTGCCAGCAAAATTGCCAACAAAATTGCCATCAAAATTGCCAACAAAATTGCCAACAAAGTTGCCAACAAAGTTGCCAACAAAGTTGCCAACAAAGTTGCCAACAAAATTGCCAGCAAAATTGCCAACAAAATTGCCAACACAGTTGCCAACAAAATTCAGCAAAATTGCCAGCAAAATTGCTATCAAAATTGCCATCAAAATTGCCAGCAAAGTAAAGTTGCCAACAATATTGCCAACAAAGTTGCCAACAAAATTCAGCAAAATTGCCAGCAAAATTGCTATCAAAATTGCCATCAAAATTGCCAACAAAATTGCCAACAAAGTTGCCAACAAATTTGCCAACAAAATTGCTAGCAAAATTGCCAGCAAAATTGCCAACAAAATTGCCAGCAAAATTGCCAACAAAATTGCCATCAAACTTGCCAACAAAGTTGCCAACAAAGTTGCCAACAAAGTTGCCAACAAAGTTGCCAACAAAGTTGCCAACAAAGTTGCCAAAACAAAATTGCCAGCAAAATTGCCAACAAAATTGCCAACAAAGTTGCCAACAAAATTCAGCAAAATTGCCAGCAAAATTGCTATCAAAATTGCCATCAAAATTGCCAGCAAAATTGCCAGCAAAATTGCCAACAAAATTGCTAACAAAATTGCCATCAAAATTGCCAACAAAATTGCCAACAAAGTTGCCAACAAAATTGCCAACAAAGTTGCCAACAAATTTGCCAACAAAGTTGCCAACAAACTTGCCAACAGAGTTGCCAACAAAGTTGCCAACAAAATTGCCAGCAAAATTGCCAACAAAATTGCCAACAAAGTTGCCAACAAAATTCAGCAAAATTGCCAGCAAAATTGCTATCAAAATTGCCATCAAAATTGCCAGCAAAGTAAAGTTGCCAACAATATTGCCAACAAAGTTGCCAACAAAATTCAGCAAAATTGCCAGCAAAATTGCTATCAAAATTGCCATCAAAATTGCCAGCAAAATTGCCAGCAAAATTGCCAACTTAGCTGAAATAAAATGCTAATTAGCGTGAAGTTTGCCTATGTATTGTGTGTTTGTGGAATTTCTCTGATTTAAGTATTTACGCGATGGGTTTTCGGTAATTGTCAAGTTCTTTCTTTAATTACTACTTTTTAATTCAGTGCATAAAGCTGACAGTTCCCGAGAACCCTATCTGTGGAGCGGCAGCAGCAGATGTTTCTGCCAAGGCGAGGCTGCAAACCAGCGTAGCTGAGCCCTCGACCTATTTACCACCACCCTCTACCTTAGTGCTACCTACGATAATGTACTAAAGTTACTTAGAATTAGGCCTACTATTTAACTTACCTAGCTTTATTTAGTACTTATTGTACCTACCAACTTCTGTTAGCATAAGAGGTGTGTGTGTGTAAATAAATGCCCTATTATTTTATTTTTATAATTTGTCAAATCACGACTCAAGTAAGTAATTTTACTACTCGTAGGATCCCTTTCGTAAAACAAAAGCTTATACGTTATAAAGACCTTAATTATTGGATTACGCTAATATTTGCGTTTATTTAATTACGGGTTAATTCGAAGAAAACCTTCGTAGAATATTATTAGAATAAGACTTTGTAAAAATAAGGCTTTCGTTAAATATGTAGATATACATTTAAAATGGCGATCAACCTTGTTACCATTCAACCTAAAACAATTGACACGTACATGATTATATTAACAGATTTTTGCAATATTGTTTTCCAATCTTGTTCAGTAAAATAATTTGTACACCAAAGTGAACATCAAAATTTGTAATTCATTAAACGGAATTTGATTTGATTTGAAAAATCGAAGACATATAGTGCAGTGTAGATTATCGTTAATAATGTAATCGTCTTCGTTATTATCGTGATCGGCATATTCAAAATTGCCAACAAAATTGCCAACAAAGTTGCCAACAAAATTGCCAACAAAATTGCCAGCAAAATTGCCAGCAAAATTGCCAGCAAAATTGCCAGCAAAATTGCCATCAAAATTGCCAACAAAATTGCCAACAAAGTTGCCAACAAATTTGCCAACAAAGTTGCCAACAAACTTGCCAACAAAGTTGCCAACAAAGTTGCCAACAAAGTTGCCAACAAAGTTGCCAACAAAATTGCCAGCAAAATTGCCAACAAAATTGCCAACAAAGTTGCCAACAAAATTCAGCAAAATTGCCAGCAAAATTGCTATCAAAATTGCCATCAAAATTGCCATCAAAATTGCCAGCAAAATTGCCAGCAAAATTGCCAGCAAAATTGCCATTAAAATTGCCAACAAAATTGCCAACAAAATTGCCAACAAAGTTGCCAACAAAATTGCCAACAAAGTTGCCAACAAAATTGCCAACAAAATTGCCAACAAAATTGCCAACAAAGTTGCCAACAAAATTGCCAACAAAGTTGCCAACAAAATTGCCATCAAAATTGCCAGCAAAATTGCCAGCAAAATTGCCAGCAAAATTGCCAGCAAAATTGCCAGCAAAATTGCCCGCAAAATTGCCAACAAAATTGCCAACAAAATTGCCAACAAAGTTGCCAACAAATTTGCCAACAAAGTTGCCAACAAACTTGCCAACAAAGTTGCCAACAAAGTTGCCAACAAAGTTGCCAACAAAATTGCCAGCAAAATTGCCAACAAAATTGCCAACAAAGTTGCCAACAAAATTCAGCAAAATTGCCATCAAAATTGCCAGCAAAATTGCCAGCAAAATTGCCAGCAAAATTGCCAACAAAATTGCCAACAAAGTTGCCAACAAAATTGCCAACAAAATTGCCAACAAAGTTGCCAACAAAGGTGCCAACAAAATTGCCAACAAAATTGCCAACAAAGTTGCCAACAAAATTGCCAACAAAATTGCCAACAAAATTGCCATCAAAATTGCCAGCAAAATTGCCAACAAAGTTGCCAACAAATTTGCCAACATAGTTGCCAACAAACTTGCCAACAAAGTTGCCAACAAAGTTGCCAACAAAGTTGCCAACAAAGTTGCCAACAAAGTTGCCAACAAAGTTGCCAACAAAATTGCCAGCAAAATTGCCAACAAAATTGCCAACAAAGTTGCCAACAAAGTTGCCAACAAAATTCAGCAAAATTGCCAGCAAAATTGCTATCAAAATTGCCATCAAAATTGCCAGCAAAATTGCCAGCAAAATTGCCAGCAAAATTGCCAGCAAAATTGCCAACAAAATTGCCAACAAAGTTGCCAACAAAATTGCCAACAAAATTGCCAACAAAGTTGCCAACAAAGTTGCCAACAAAATTGCCAACAAAATTGCCAAAAAAGTTGCCAACAAAATTGCCAACAAAATTGCCAACAAAATTGCCATCAAAATTGCCAGCAAAATTGCCAGCAAAATTGCCAACAAAATTGCCATCAAAATTGCCAACAAAATTGCCAACAAAGTTGCCAACAAAATTGCCAACAAAGTTGCCAACAAATTTGCCAACATAGTTGCCAACAAACTTGCCAACAAAGTTGCCAACAAAGTTGCCAACAAAGTTGCCAACAAAGTTGCCAACAAAGTTGCCAACAAAAATGCCAGCAAAATTGCCAACAAAATTGCCAACAAAGTTGCCAACAAAATTCAGCAAAATTGCCAGCAAAATTGCTATCAAAATTGACATCAAAATTGCCAGCAAAATTGCCAGCAAAATTGCCAACAAAATTGCCAACAAAGTTGCCAACAAAATTGCCAACAAAATTGCCAACAAAGTTGCCAACAAAATTGCCAACAAAATTGCCAACAAAATTGCCATCAAAATTGCCAACAAAATTGCCAACAAAGTTGCCAACAAAATTGCCAACAAAGTTGCCAACAAATTTGCCAACAAAGTTGCCAACAAACTTGCCAACAGAGTTGCCAACAAAGTTGCCAACAAAATTGCCAGCAAAATTGCCAACAAAGTTGCCAACAAAATTGCTATCAAAATTGCCAACAAAATTGCCAACAAAGTTGCCAACAAAATTGCCAACAAAGTTGCCAACAAAATTCAGCAAAATTGCCAGCAAAATTGCTATCAAAATTGCCATCAAAATTGCCAACAAAATTGCCAACAAAGTTGCCAACAAAATTGCCAACAAAATTGCCAACAAAGTTGCCAACAAAATTGCCAACAAAGTTGCCAACAAAATTGCCAACAAAATTGCCAACAAAATTGCATAAAGCTGACAGTTCCCGAGAACCCTATCTGTGGAGCGGCAGCAGCAGATGTTTCTGCCAAGGCGAGGCTGCAAACCAGCGTAGCTGAGCCCTCGACCTATTTACCACCACCCTCTACCTTAGTGCTACCTACGATAATGTACTAAAGTTACTTAGAATTAGGCCTACTATTTAACTTACCTAGCTTTATTTAGTACTTATTGTACCTACCAACTTCTGTTAGCATAAGAGGTGTGTGTGTGTAAATAAATGCCCTATTATTTTATTTTTATAATTTGTCAAATCATGACTCAAGTAAGTAATTTTACTACTCGTAGGATCCCTTTCGTAAAACAAAAGCTTATACGTTATAAAGACCTTAATTATTGGATTACGCTAATATTTGCGTTTATTTAATTACGGGTTAATTCGAAGAAAACCTTCGTAGAATATTATTAGAATAAGACTTTGTAAAAATAAGGCTTTCGTTAAATATGTAGATATACATTTAAAATGGCGATCAACCTTGTTACCATTGAACCTAAAACAATTGACACGTACATGATTATATTAACAGATTTTTGCAATATTGTTTTCCAATCTTGTTCAGTAAAATAATTTGTACACCAAAGTGAACATCAAAATTTGTAATTCATTAAACGGAATTTGATTTGATTTGAAAAATCGAAGACATATAGTGCAGTGTAGATTATCGTTAATAATGTAATCGTCTTCGTTATTATCGTGATCGGCATATTCAAAATTGCCAACAAAATTGCCAACAAAGTTGCCAACAAAATTGCCAACAAAATTGCCAGCAAAATTGCCAACAAAATTGCCAACAAAATTGCCATCAAAATTGCCAACAAAATTGCCAACAAAGTTGCCAACAAAATTGCCAACAAAGTTGCCAACAAATTTGCCAACAAAGTTGCCAACAAACTTGCCAACAGAGTTGCCAACAAAGTTGCCAACAAAATTGCCAGCAAAATTGCCAACAAAATTGCCAACAAAGTTGCCAACAAAATTCAGCAAAATTGTCAGCAAAATTGCTATCAAAATTGCCATCAAAATTGCCAGCAAAGTAAAGTTGCCAACAAATTTGCCAACAAAGTTGCCAAACAAATTTGCCAACAAAGTTGCCAACAAAATTGCCAGCAAAATTGCCATCGCTTAAATACTTAAATCAGAGAAATTCCACACACACACAATACATAGGCAAACTTAACGCTCATTAGCATTTTATTTCAGCTAACCTTAGTGCAGTGTAGATTATCGTAAATAATGTAATCGTCTTCGTTATTATCGTGATCGGCATATTCAAAATTGCCAGCAAAATTGCCAACAAAATTGCCAACAAAGTTGCCAACAAAATTGCCAGCAAAATTGCCAGCAAAATTGCCAACAAAATTGCCAGCAAAATTGCCAACTTAGCTGAAATAAAATGCTAATTAGCGTTAAGTTTGCCTATGTATTGTGTGTGTGTGGAATTTCTCTGATTTAAGTATTTACGCGATGGGTTTTCGGTAATTGTCAAGTTCTTTCTTTAATTACTACTTTTTAATTCAGTGCATAAAGCTGACAGTTCCCGAGAACCCTATCTGTGGAGCGGCAGCAGCAGATGTTTCTGCCAAGGCGAGGCTGAAAACCAGCGTAGCTGAGCCCTCGACCTATTTACCACCACCCTCTACCTTAGTGCTACCTACGATAATGTACTAAAGTTACTTAGAATTAGGCCTACTATTAAACTTACCTAGCTTTATTTAGTACTTATTGTACCTACCAACTTCTGTTAGCATAAGAGGTGTGTGTGTAAATAAATGCCCTATTATTTTATTATTGTCAGTTTTGTAAGCTGTTTATGTCTGTAATCAATTTGTATGCAATAAAGAGTAAAGACTTATTAAACTACTATTATATATTTCTAAAAACCATTATATGTGATCGAACGAAGCGAGATCTCTAAAGCAACTTAGGTAAATCGGCGTTTTTGTATGTATGTATGTATGTTGGTTTGTCCGAGAATAACTTTCGAAGCGTTTATCCGATTATCATGAATTTTAGTACATAGGTAGTGATGGCACAATTTTGGTGTGACTAAATGAGCCAAAAATATGGGGGGTTGTTGAGATATTGGGTTTAAGAGAGGAAAAAAAAACAAAATGGGACCATTCAGTCCAGTGGCACGTCTTATAAAAGGTCTTTGTGAGTACATTTCGACCTCGTTTTTATTTTTAGTTTAAGCCTTGTAGTTTTTAAGTTATTAGCCATGATAAAAACTGAACTTTGACAAAATTCACATGGTATTTACACCAGCGACCCCACAGTGCTGAAATTTGGTATGAGTGTAGATTTAGTAATACAAATATAGGAAAAGTCTGAAATCCAGAACAACTCCAATTTATACCCCTAAAAAGAGTAACCAATATAGATTACCTGCCGTTACTGATTGGTCATAAAGGAGTGTATTAATGAAAAATTAAATGAAAACTTGTAAAGCATCGAGGTGTTTTTCTATTAAGCTCGCTTTCAAATGCTAAGATTACAATAAGAATAATTTAAGCTTAAAACTAAGTTTATAATTTGTCAAATCACGACTCAAGTAAGTAATTTTACTACTCGTAGGATCCCTTTCGTAAAACAAAAGCTTATACGTTATAAAGACCTTAATTATTGGATTACGCTAATATTTGCGTTTATTTAATTACGGGTTAATTCGAAGAAAACCTTCGTAGAATATTATTAGAATAAGACTTTGTAAAAATAAGGCTTTCGTTAAATATGTAGATATACATTTAAAATGGCGATCAACCTTGTTACCATTGAACCTAAAACAATTGACACGTACATGATTATATTAACAGATTTTTGCAATATTGTTTTCCAATCTTGTTCAGTAAAATAATTTGTACACCAAAGTGAACATCAAAATTTGTAATTCATTAAACGGAATTTGATTTGATTTGAAAAATCGAAGACATATAGTGCAGTGTAGATTATCGTTAATAATGTAATCGTCTTCGTTATTATCGTGATCGGCATATTCAAAATTGCCAACAAAATTGCCAACAAAGTTGCCAACAAAATTGCCAACAAAATTGCCAGCAAAATTGCCAGCAAAATTGCCAGCAAAATTGCCAGCAAAATTGCCATCAAAATTGCCAACAAAATTGCCAACAAAGTTGCCAACAAATTTGCCAACAAAGTTGCCAACAAACTTGCCAACAAAGTTGCCAACAAAGTTGCCAACAAAGATGCCAACAAAATTGCCAGCAAAATTGCCAACAAAATTGCCAACAAAGTTGCCAACAAAATTCAGCAAAATTGCCAGCAAAATTGCTATCAAAATTGCCATCAAAATTGCCATCAAAATTGCCAGCAAAATTGCCCGCAAAATTGCCAGCAAAATTGCCAACAAAATTGCCAACAAAATTGCCAACAAAATTGCCAACAAAGTTGCCAACAAAATTGCCAACAAAGTTGCCAACAAAATTGCCAACAAAATTGCCAACAAAATTGCCAACAAAGTTGCCAACAAAATTGCCAACAAAGTTGCCAACAAAATTGCCATCAAAATTGCCAGCAAAATTGCCAGCAAAATTGCCAGCAAAATTGCCAGCAAAATTGCCAGCAAAATTGCCAGCAAAATTGCCAACAAAATTGCCAACAAAATTGCCAACAAAGTTGCCAACAAATTTGCCAACAAAGTTGCCAACAAACTTGCCAACAAAGTTGCCAACAAAGTTGCCAACAAAGTTGCCAACAAAATTGCCAGCAAAATTGCCAACAAAATTGCCAACAAAGTTGCCAACAAAATTCAGCAAAATTGCCAGCAAAATTGCTATCAAAATTGCCATCAAAATTGCCAGCAAAATTGCCAGCAAAATTGCCAACAAAGTTGCCAACAAAGTTGCCAACAAAATTGCCAGCAAAATTGCCAGCAAAATTGCCAACAAAATTGCCATCAAAATTGCCAACAAAATTGCCAACAAAGTTGCCAACAAATTTGCCAACAAAGTTGCCAACAAACTTGCCAACGAAGTTGCCAACAAAGTTGCCAACAAAGTTGCCAACAAAATTGCCATCAAAATTGCCAACAAAATTGCCAACAAAGTTGCCAACAAAATTGCCAACAAAGTTGCCAACAAATTTGCCAACAAAGTTGCCAACAAACTTGCCAACAGAGTTGCCAACAAAGTTGCCAACAGAATTGCCAGCAAAATTGCCAACAAAGTTGCCAACAAAATTCAGCAAAATTGGCAGCAAAATTGCTATCAAAATTGCCATCAAAATTGCCAGCAAATTAAAGTTGCCAACAAATTTGCCAGCAAAGTTGCCAAACAAATTTGCCAACAAAGTTGCCAACAAAATTGCCAGCAAAATTGCCATCGCTTAAATACTTAAATCAGAGAAATTCCACACACACACAATACATAGGCAAACTTAACGCTAATTAGCATTTTATTTCAGCTAACCTTAGTGCAGTGTAGATTATCGTAAATAATGTAATCGTCTTCGTTATTATCGTGATCGGCATATTCAAAATTGCCAGCAAAATTGCCAACAAAATTGCCAACAAAGTTGCCAACAAAATTGCCAGCAAAATTGCCAGCAAAATTGCCAACAAAATTGCCAGCAAAATTGCCAACTTAGCTGAAATAAAATGCTAATTAGCGTTAAGTTTGCCTATGTATTGTGTGTTTGTGGAATTTCTCTGATTTAAGTATTTACGCGATGGGTTTTCGGTAATTGTCAAGTTCTTTCTTTAATTACTACTTTTTAATTCAGTGCATAAAGCTGACAGTTCCCGAGAACCCTATCTGTGGAGCGGCAGCAGCAGATGTTTCTGCCAAGGCGAGGCTGAAAACCAGCGTAGCTGAGCCCTCGACCTATTTACCACCACCCTCTACCTTAGTGCTACCTACGATAATGTACTAAAGTTACTTAGAATTAGGCCTACTATTAAACTTACCTAGCTTTATTTAGTACTTATTGTACCTACCAACTTCTGTTAGCATAAGAGGTGTGTGTGTAAATAAATGCCCTATTATTTTATTATTGTCAGTTTTGTAAGCTGTTTATGTCTGTAATCAATTTGTATGCAATAAAGAGTAAAGACTTATTAAACTACTATTATATATTTCTAAAAACCATTATATGTGATCGAACGAAGCGAGATCTCTAAAGCAACTTAGGTAAATCGGCGTTTTTGTATGTATGTATGTATGTTGGTTTGTCCGAGAATAACTTTCGAAGCGTTTATCCGATTATCATGAATTTTAGTACATAGGTAGTGATGGCACAATTTTGGTGTGACTAAATGAGCCAAAAATATGGGGGGTTGTTGAGATATTGGGTTTAAGAGAGGAAAAAAAAACAAAATGGGACCATTCAGTCCAGTGGCACGTCTTATAAAAGGTCTTTGTGAGTACATTTCGACCTCGTTTTTATTTTTAGTTTAAGCCTTGTAGTTTTTAAGTTATTAGCCATGATAAAAACTGAACTTTGACAAAATTCACATGGTATTTACACCAGCGACCCCACAGTGCTGAAATTTGGTATGAGTGTAGATTTAGTAATACAAATATAGGAAAAGTCTGAAATCCAGAACAACTCCAATTTATACCCCTAAAAAGAGTAACCAATATAGATTACCTGCCGTTACTGATTGGTCATAAAGGAGTGTATTAATGAAAAATTAAATGAAAACTTGTAAAGCATCGAGGTGTTTTTCTATTAAGCTCGCTTTCAAATGCTAAGATTACAATAAGAATAATTTAAGCTTAAAACTAAGTACAATAAGTAAATAAGTGCAAAGAATACATATAGTTAAAGGAATATATATGTAGATACAGATATGTAGATAATTATTATAATTTTAATGAACGGGTGAGTCTGTTTGTATGTGTGAGTGAGTGAGTTAAAGTGTGTGTGTGTGTGTATGCGCGTGGGGGTATGTAGTATGCTTCAACCTATATCATCCCGCTGCTGGGCAAAGGTCTCCCTCACTGTCTTCCAGGACTTTCGCTCGCGTGCCAAACCCCACCAATCTGTCTCGAAGGCATCGAGATCGTCACGTCAGCGTCTACTAGGCCTTCCTCGGCGCCGTCGCTCGTCTTCAGGCACCCACTGTGTGACGATCGTTGCCCATCTGTCTCATGGCCTCGGCTTAAAATAAATGTATTCGTTTATTTTTTCGTTTAATTCTTTGATCCGGCCCTGACCCGTCGTTCTAATAAAGAGCTTCTTCGGAATTCGGTGCACTGCAAAATAAACAAGAGACAACTTCGATAAGTCTTCTCAATAAGCTTTGAAAGTAAAGCTTGCTGAAAACTTGGTACTTCATTATCCTGTAAATACCATCTAAAGAAGCTTGGACTTTACTAGCTGAAAGTGCGTAATTGTTAAGGAGAGGTTTTTTATAAAGGGCATTATTTAGTATTCTTATAGGCGACGGGATTAATGAAAAGAATGCTAATTATTAGGTATGAAGCCGGCATGTATCAAAAGTAATAATTGAACTTGCTTATGGAATGTCTAAGAGATCTGAAGATCAATTAAATTATTTGATTAAATGATTTTATTTGGTAAAAATATATTGGATTAAAACATGGCGTTTTAATGGTTATTGGTCCTCAATAGAGCCAGCTGGGTTTACAGGGTTAAATCTAGACAAATCAAAGGGCTGATCTTCTAGATATCCGCAACGGAACAAATATTTGCATGATCTACAGATATTTGTTCCGTGTCTGGGTGTTTTTTATATATTAAATTGCCAGCAAAATTGCCAACAAAATTGCGAACAAAGTTGCCAACAAAATTGCCAACAAAATTGCCAGCAAAATTGCCAGCAAAATTGCCAGCAAAATTGCCAGCAAAATTGCCAACAAAATTGCCATCAAAATTGCCAACAAAATTGCCAACAAAGTTGCCAACAAATTTGCCAACAAAGTTGCCAACAAACTTGCCAACAAAGTTGCCAACAAACTTGCCAACAAAGTTGCCAACAAAGTTGCCAACAAAATTGCCAGCAAAATTGCCAACAAAATTGCCAACAAAGTTGCCAACAAAATTCAGCAAAATTGCCAGCAAAATTGCTATCAAAATTGCCATCAAAATTGCCAGCAAAATTGCCCGCAAAATTGCCAGCAAAATTGCCAACAAAATTGCCAACAAAGTTGCCAACAAAATTGCCTACAAAATTGCCAACAAAGTTGCCAACAAAATTGCCAACAAAATTGCCAACAAAATTGCCATCAAAATTGCCAACAAAATTGCCAACAAAGTTGCCAACAAAATTGCCAACAAAGTTGCCAACAAATTTGCCAACAAAGTTGCCAACAAACTTGCCAACAGAGTTGCCAACAAAGTTGCCAACAAAATTGCCAGCAAAATTGCCAACAAAATTGCCAACAAAGTTGCCAACAAAATTCAGCAAAATTGTCAGCAAAATTGCTATCAAAATTGCCATCAAAATTGCCAGCAAAGTAAAGTTGCCAACAAATTTGCCAACAAAGTTGCCAAACAAATTTGCCAACAAAGTTGCCAACAAAATTGCCAGCAAAATTGCCATCGCTTAAATACTTAAATCAGAGAAATTCCACACACACACAATACATAGGCAAACTTAACGCTCATTAGCATTTTATTTCAGCTAACCTTAGTGCAGTGTAGATTATCGTAAATAATGTAATCGTCTTCGTTATTATCGTGATCGGCATATTCAAAATTGCCAGCAAAATTGCCAACAAAATTGCCAACAAAGTTGCCAACAAAATTGCCAGCAAAATTGCCAGCAAAATTGCCAACAAAATTGCCAGCAAAATTGCCAACTTAGCTGAAATAAAATGCTAATTAGCGTTAAGTTTGCCTATGTATTGTGTGTGTGTGGAATTTCTCTGATTTAAGTATTTACGCGATGGGTTTTCGGTAATTGTCAAGTTCTTTCTTTAATTACTACTTTTTAATTCAGTGCATAAAGCTGACAGTTCCCGAGAACCCTATCTGTGGAGCGGCAGCAGCAGATGTTTCTGCCAAGGCGAGGCTGAAAACCAGCGTAGCTGAGCCCTCGACCTATTTACCACCACCCTCTACCTTAGTGCTACCTACGATAATGTACTAAAGTTACTTAGAATTAGGCCTACTATTAAACTTACCTAGCTTTATTTAGTACTTATTGTACCTACCAACTTCTGTTAGCATAAGAGGTGTGTGTGTAAATAAATGCCCTATTATTTTATTATTGTCAGTTTTGTAAGCTGTTTATGTCTGTAATCAATTTGTATGCAATAAAGAGTAAAGACTTATTAAACTACTATTATATATTTCTAAAAACCATTATATGTGATCGAACGAAGCGAGATCTCTAAAGCAACTTAGGTAAATCGGCGTTTTTGTATGTATGTATGTATGTTGGTTTGTCCGAGAATAACTTTCGAAGCGTTTATCCGATTATCATGAATTTTAGTACATAGGTAGTGATGGCACAATTTTGGTGTGACTAAATGAGCCAAAAATATGGGGGGTTGTTGAGATATTGGGTTTAAGAGAGGAAAAAAAAACAAAATGGGACCATTCAGTCCAGTGGCACGTCTTATAAAAGGTCTTTGTGAGTACATTTCGACCTCGTTTTTATTTTTAGTTTAAGCCTTGTAGTTTTTAAGTTATTAGCCATGATAAAAACTGAACTTTGACAAAATTCACATGGTATTTACACCAGCGACCCCACAGTGCTGAAATTTGGTATGAGTGTAGATTTAGTAATACAAATATAGGAAAAGTCTGAAATCCAGAACAACTCCAATTTATACCCCTAAAAAGAGTAACCAATATAGATTACCTGCCGTTACTGATTGGTCATAAAGGAGTGTATTAATGAAAAATTAAATGAAAACTTGTAAAGCATCGAGGTGTTTTTCTATTAAGCTCGCTTTCAAATGCTAAGATTACAATAAGAATAATTTAAGCTTAAAACTAAGTTTATAATTTGTCAAATCACGACTCAAGTAAGTAATTTTACTACTCGTAGGATCCCTTTCGTAAAACAAAAGCTTATACGTTATAAAGACCTTAATTATTGGATTACGCTAATATTTGCGTTTATTTAATTACGGGTTAATTCGAAGAAAACCTTCGTAGAATATTATTAGAATAAGACTTTGTAAAAATAAGGCTTTCGTTAAATATGTAGATATACATTTAAAATGGCGATCAACCTTGTTACCATTCAACCTAAAACAATTGACACGTACATGATTATATTAACAGATTTTTGCAATATTGTTTTCCAATCTTGTTCAGTAAAATAATTTGTACACCAAAGTGAACATCAAAATTTGTAATTCATTAAACGGAATTTGATTTGATTTGAAAAATCGAAGACATATAGTGCAGTGTAGATTATCGTTAATAATGTAATCGTCTTCGTTATTATCGTGATCGGCATATTCAAAATTGCCAACAAAATTGCCAACAAAGTTGCCAACAAAATTGCCAACAAAATTGCCAGCAAAATTGCCAGCAAAATTGCCAGCAAAATTTCCAGCAAAATTGCCATCAAAATTGCAAACAAAATTGCCAACAAAGTTGCCAACAAATTTGCCAACAAAGTTGCCAACAAACTTGCCAACAAAGTTGCCAACAAAGTTGCCAACAAAGTTGCCAACAAAGTTGCCAACAAAGTTGCCAACAAAATTGCCAGCAAAATTGCCAACAAAATTGCCAACAAAGTTGCCAACAAAATTCAGCAAAATTGCCAGCAAAATTGCTATCAAAATTGCCATCAAAATTGCCATCAAAATTGCCAGCAAAATTGCCAGCAAAATTGCCAGCAAAATTGCCAACAAAATTGCCAACAAAATTGCCAACAAAATTGCCAACAAAGTTGCCAGCAAAATTGCCAACAAAATTGCCAACAAAATTGCCAACAAAATTGCCAACAAAGTTGCCAACAAAATTGCCAACAAAGTTGCCAACAAAATTGCCAACAAAATTGCCAACAAAATTGCCAACAAAGTTGCCAACAAAATTGCCAACAAAGTTGCCAACAAAATTGCCATCAAAATTGCCAGCAAAATTGCCAGCAAAATTGCCAGCAAAATTGCCAGCAAAATTGCCAGCAAAATTGCCAGCAAAATTGCCAACAAAATTGCCAACAAAATTGCCAACAAAGTTGCCAACAAATTTGCCAACAAAGTTGCCAACAAACTTGCCAACAAAGTTGCCAACAAAGTTGCCAACAAAGTTGCCAACAAAATTGCCAGCAAAATTGCCAACAAAATTGCCAACAAAGTTGCCAACAAAATTGACAACAAAGTTGCCAACAAAATTGCCAGCAAAATTGCCAACAAAATTGCCAGCAAAATTGCCAACAAAATTGCCAACAAAGTTGCCAACAAAATTCAGCAAAATTGCCAGCAAAATTGCTATCAAAATTGCCATCAAAATTGCCATCAAAATTGCCAGCAAAATTGCCAGCAAAATTGCCAGCAAAATTGCCAACAAAATTGCCAACAAAATTGCCAACAAAATTGCCAACAAAGTTGCCAGCAAAATTGCCAACAAAATTGCCAACAAAATTGCCAACAAAATTGCCAACAAAGTTGCCAACAAAATTGCCAACAAAGTTGCCAACAAAATTGCCAACAAAATTGCCAACAAAATTGCCAACAAAGTTGCCAACAAAATTGCCAACAAAGTTGCCAACAAAATTGCCATCAAAATTGCCAGCAAAATTGCCAGCAAAATTGCCAGCAAAATTGCCAGCAAAGTTGCCAACAAATTTGCCAACAAAGTTGTTAACAAACTTGCCAACAAAGTTGCCAACAAAGTTGCCAACAAAGTTGCCAACAAAATTGCCAGCAAAATTGCCAACAAAATTGCCAACAAAGTTGCCAACAAAATTGACAACAAAGTTGCCAACAAAATTGCCAGCAAAATTGCCAACAAAATTGCCAACAAAGTTGCCAACAAAATTGCCAACAAAATTGCCAACAAAGTTGCCAACAAATTTGCCAACAAAGTTGCCAACAAACTTGCCAACAAAGTTGCCAACAAAGTTGCCAACAAAGTTGCCAACAAAATTGCCAGCAAAATTGCCAACAAAATTGCCAACAAAGTTGCCAACAAAATTGCCAGCAAAATTGCCAACAAAATTGCCAACAAAGTTGCCAACAAAATTGCCAACAAAATTGCCAACAAAGTTGCCAACAAAATTGCCAACAAAGTTGCCAACAAAATTGCCATCAAAATTGCCAGCAAAATTGCCAGCAAAATTGCCAGCAAAATTGCCAGCAAAATTGCCAGCAAAATTGCCAGCAAAATTGCCAACAAAATTGCCAACAAAATTGCCAACAAAGTTGCCAACAAATTTGCCAACAAAGTTGCCAACAAACTTGCCAACAAAGTTGCCAACAAAGTTGCCAACAAAGTTGCCAACAAAATTGCCAGCAAAATTGCCAACAAAATTGCCAACAAAGTTGCCAACAAAATTCAGCAAAATTGCCAGCAAAATTGCTATCAAAATTGCCATCAAAATTGCCAGCAAAATTGCCAGCAAAATTGCCAGCAAAATTGCCAACAAAATTGCCAACAAAGTTGCCAACAAAATTGCCAACAAAATTGCCAACAAAGTTGCCAACAAAGTTGCCAACAAAATTGCCAACAAAATTGCCAACAAAGTTGCCAACAAAATTGCCAACAAAATTGCCATCAAAATTGCCCGCAAAATTGCCAACAAAGTTGCCAACAAATTTGCCAACATAGTTGCCAACAAACTTGCCACCAAAGTTGCCAACAAAGTTGCCAACAAACTTGCCAACAAAGTTGCCAACAAAGTTGCCAACAAAGTTGCCAACAAAGTTGCCAACAAAGTTGCCAACAAAAATGCCAGCAAAATTGCCAACAAAATTGCCAACAAAGTTGCCAACAAAATTCAGCAAAATTGCCAGCAAAATTGCTATCAAAATTGCCATCAAAATTGCCAGCAAAATTGCCAGCAAAATTGCCAGCAAAATTGCCAACAAAATTGCCAACAAAGTTGCCAACAAAATTGCCAACAAAATTGCCAACAAAGTTGCCAACAAAATTGCCAACAAAATTGCCAACAAAATTGCCATCAAAATTGCCAACAAAATTGCCAACAAAGTTGCCAACAAAGTTGCCAACAAACTTGCCAACAGAGTTGCCAACAAAGTTGCCAACAAAATTGCCAGCAAAATTGCCAACAAAGTTGCCAACAAAATTGCCAACAAAGTTGCCAACAAAATTGCCATCAAAATTGCCAACAAAATTGCCAACAAAGTTGCCAACAAAATTGCCAACAAAGTTGCCAACAAAATTCAGCAAAATTGCCAGCAAAATTGCTATCAAAATTGCCATCAAAGTTGCCAACAAAATTGCCAACAAAGTTGCCAACAAAATTCAGCAAAATTGCCAGCAAAATTGCTATCAAAATTGCCATCAAAATTGCCATCAAAATTGCCAGCAAAATTGCCAGCAAAATTGCCAGCAAAATTGCCAACAAAATTGCCAACAAAATTGCCAACAAAATTGCCAACAAAGTTGCCAACAAATTTGCCAACAAAGTTGCCAACAAACTTGCCAACAAAGTTGCCAACAAAATTGCCAACAAAGTTGCCAACAAAATTGCCAACAAAGTTGCCAACAAAATTGCCAACAAAGTTGCCAACAAAATTCAGCAAAATTGCCAGCAAAATTGCTATCAAAATTGCCATCAAAGTTGCCAACAAAATTGCCAACAAAGTTGCCAACAAAATTGCCAGCAAAATTGCCATCGCTTAAATACTTAAATCAGAGAAATTCCACACACACACAATACATAGGCAAACTTAACGCTCATTAGCATTTTATTTCAGCTAACCTTAGTGCAGTGTAGATTATCGTAAATAATGTAATCGTCTTCGTTATTATCGTGATCGGCATATTCAAAATTGCCAGCAAAATTGCCAACAAAATTGCCAACAAAGTTGCCAACAAAATTGCCAGCAAAATTGCCATTAAAATTGCCAACAAAATTGCCAGCAAAATTGCCAACTTAGCTGAAATAAAATGCTAATTAGCGTTAAGTTTGCCTATGTATTGTGTGTGTGTGGAATTTCTCTGATTTAAGTATTTACGCGATGGGTTTTCGGTAATTGTCAAGTTCTTTCTTTAATTACTACTTTTTAATTCAGTGCATAAAGCTGACAGTTCCCGAGAACCCTATCTGTGGAGCGGCAGCAGCAGATGTTTCTGCCAAGGCGAGGCTGCAAACCAGCGTAGCTGAGCCCTCGACCTATTTACCACCACCCTCTACCTTAGTGCTACCTACGATAATGTACTAAAGTTACTTAGAATTAGGCCTACTATTTAACTTACCTAGCTTTATTTAGTACTTATTGTACCTACCAACTTCTGTTAGCATAAGAGGTGTGTGTGTGTAAATAAATGCCCTATTATTTTATTTTTATAATTTGTCAAATCACGACTCAAGTAAGTAATTTTACTACTCGTAGGATCCCTTTCGTAAAACAAAAGCTTATACGTTATAAAGACCTTAATTATTGGATTACGCTAATATTTGCGTTTATTTAATTACGGGTTAATTCGAAGAAAACCTTCGTAGAATATTATTAGAATAAGACTTTGTAAAAATAAGGCTTTCGTTAAATATGTAGATATACATTTAAAATGGCGATCAACCTTGTTACCATTCAACCTAAAACAATTGACACGTACATGATTATATTAACAGATTTTTGCAATATTGTTTTCCAATCTTGTTCAGTAAAATAATTTGTACACCACAGTGAACATCAAAATTTGTAATTCATTAAACGGAATTTGATTTGATTTGAAAAATCGAAGACATATAGTGCAGTGTAGATTATCGTTAATAATGTAATCGTCTTCGTTATTATCGTGATCGGCATATTCAAAATTGCCAACAAAATTGCCAACAAAGTTGCCAACAAAATTGCCAACAAAATTGCCAGCAAAATTGCCAGCAAAATTGCCAGCAAAATTGCCAGCAAAATTGCCAGCAAAATTGCCAACAAAATTGCCATCAAAATTGCCAACAAAATTGCCAACAAAGTTGCCAACAAAGTTGCCAACAAAGTTGCCAACAAAGTTGCCAACAAAATTGCCAGCAAAATTGCCAACAAAATTGCCAACAAAGTTGCCAACAAAATTCAGCAAAATTGCCAGCAAAATTGCTATCAAAATTGCCATCAAAATTGCCAGCAAAATTGCCAGCAAAATTGCCAGCAAAATTGCCAACAAAATTGCCATCAAAATTGCCAACAAAATTGCCAACAAAGTTGCCAACAAATTTGCCAACAAAGTTGCCAACAAACTTGCCAACAAAGTTGCCAACAAAGTTGCCAACAAAGTTGCCAACAAAATTGCCAACAAAGTTGCCAACAAAATTGCCAACAAAGTTGCCAACAAAATTGCCAACAAAATTGCCAGCAAAATTGCCAGCAAAATTGCCAACAAAATTGCCAACAAAGTTGCCAACAAAATTGCCAGCAAAATTGCCAACAAAATTGCCAACAAAGTTGCCAACAAAATTGCCATCAAAATTGCCAACAAAATTGCCAACAAAGTTGCCAACAAAATTGCCAACAAAGTTGCCAACAAAGTTGCCAACAAAGTTGCCAACAAAATTTCCAGCAAAATTGCCAACAAAGTTGCCAACAAAATTGCCAACAAAGTTGCCAACAAAATTGCCAGCAAAATTGCCAACAAAATTGCCAACAAAGTTGCCAACAAAATTCAGCAAAATTGCCAGCAAAATTGCCAACAAAATTGCCAACAAAGTTGCCAACAAAATTGTCAACAAAGTTGCCAACAAAATTGCCATCAAAATTGCCAGCAAAATTGCCAGCAAAATTGCCAGCAAAATTGCCAGCAAAATTGCCAGCAAAATTGCCAGCAAAATTGCCAGCAAAATTGCCAACAAAATTGCCAACAAAATTGCCAACAAAGTTGCCAACAAATTTGCCAACAAAGTTGCCAACAAACTTGCCAACAAAGTTGCCAACAAAGTTGCCAACAAAGTTGCCAACAAAATTGCCAGCAAAATTGCCAACAAAATTGCCAACAAAGTTGCCAACAAAATTCAGCAAAATTGCCAGCAAAATTGCTATCAAAATTGCCATCAAAATTGCCAGCAAAATTGCCAGCAAAATTGCCAGCAAAATTGCCAACAAAATTGCCAACAAAGTTGCCAACAAAATTGCCAACAAAATTGCCATCAAAATTGCCAGCAAAATTGCCAACAAAATTGCCAGCAAAATTGCCAGCAAAGTTGCCAACAAAATTGCCAACAAAATTGCCAACAAAATTGCCATCAAAATTGCCAGCAAAATTGCCAACAAAGTTGCCAACAAATTTGCCAACATAGTTGCCAACAAACTTGCCACCAAAGTTGCCAACAAAGTTGCCAACAAAGTTGCCAACAAAGTTGCCAACAAAATTGCCAGCAAAATTGCCAACAAAATTGCCAACAAAGTTGCCAACAAAGTTGCCAACAAAATTCAGCCAACAAAATTGCCAACAAAATTGCCAACAAAATTGCCAACAAAGTTGCCAACAAAATTGCCAACAAAGTTGCCAACAAAATTGCCAACAAAATTGCCAACAAAATTGCCAACAAAATTGCCAACAAAATTGCCAACAAAATTGCCAACAAAGTTGCCAGCAAAATTGCCAGCAAAATTGCCAGCAAAATTGCCAACAAAATTGCCAACAAAATTGCCAACAAAATTGCCAACAAAGTTGCCAACAAATTTGCCAACAAAGTTGCCAACAAACTTGCCAACAGAGTTGCCAACAGAGTTGCCAACAAAGTTGCCAACAGAATTGCCAGCAAAATTGCCAGCAAAATTGCCAACAAAATTGCCAACAAAGTTGCCAACAAAATTGCCAACAAAATTGCCATCAAAATTGCCAGCAAAATTGCCAACAAAATTGCCAGCAAAATTGCCAGCAAAGTTGCCAACAAAATTGCCAACAAAATTGCCAACAAAATTGCCATCAAAATTGCCAGCAAAATTGCCAACAAAGTTGCCAACAAATTTGCCAACATAGTTGCCAACAAACTTGCCACCAAAGTTGCCAACAAAGTTGCCAACAAAGTTGCCAACAAAGTTGCCAACAAAATTGCCAGCAAAATTGCCAACAAAATTGCCAACAAAGTTGCCAACAAAGTTGCCAACAAAATTCAGCCAACAAAATTGCCAACAAAATTGCCAACAAAATTGCCAACAAAGTTGCCAACAAAATTGCCAACAAAGTTGCCAACAAAATTGCCAACAAAATTGCCAACAAAATTGCCAACAAAATTGCCAACAAAATTGCCAACAAAGTTGCCAGCAAAATTGCCAGCAAAATTGCCAGCAAAATTGCCAACAAAATTGCCAACAAAATTGCCAACAAAATTGCCAACAAAGTTGCCAACAAATTTGCCAACAAAGTTGCCAACAAACTTGCCAACAGAGTTGCCAACAGAGTTGCCAACAAAGTTGCCAACAGAATTGCCAGCAAAATTGCCAACAAAGTTGCCAACAAAATTCAGCAAAATTGGCAGCAAAATTGCTATCAAAATTGCCATCAAAATTGCCAGCAAATTAAAGTTGCCAACAAATTTGCCAGCAAAGTTGCCAAACAAATTTGCCAACAAAGTTGCCAACAAAATTGCCAGCAAAATTGCCATCGCTTAAATACTTAAATCAGAGAAATTCCACACACACACAATACATAGGCAAACTTAACGCTCATTAGCATTTTATTTCAGCTAACCTTAGTGCAGTGTAGATTATCGTAAATAATGTAATCGTCTTCGTTATTATCGTGATCGGCATATTCAAAATTGCCAGCAAAATTGCCAACAAAATTGCCAACAAAGTTGCCAACAAAATTGCCAGCAAAATTGCCATTAAAATTGCCAACAAAATTGCCAGCAAAATTGCCAACTTAGCTGAAATAAAATGCTAATTAGCGTTAAGTTTGCCTATGTATTGTGTGTGTGTGGAATTTCTCTGATTTAAGTATTTACGCGATGGGTTTTCGGTAATTGTCAAGTTCTTTCTTTAATTACTACTTTTTAATTCAGTGCATAAAGCTGACAGTTCCCGAGAACCCTATCTGTGGAGCGGCAGCAGCAGATGTTTCTGCCAAGGCGAGGCTGCAAACCAGCGTAGCTGAGTCCTCGACCTATTTACCACCACCCTCTACCTTAGTGCTACCTACGATAATGTACTAAAGTTACTTAGAATTAGGCCTACTATTTAACTTACCTAGCTTTATTTAGTACTTATTGTACCTACCAACTTCTGTTAGCATAAGAGGTGTGTGTGTGTAAATAAATGCCCTATTATTTTATTTTTATAATTTGTCAAATCACGACTCAAGTAAGTAATTTTACTACTCGTAGGATCCCTTTCGTAAAACAAAAGCTTATACGTTATAAAGACCTTAATTATTGGATTACGCTAATATTTGCGTTTATTTAATTACGGGTTAATTCGAAGAAAACCTTCGTAGAATATTATTAGAATAAGACTTTGTAAAAATAAGGCTTTCGTTAAATATGTAGATATACATTTAAAATGGCGATCAACCTTGTTACCATTCAACCTAAAACAATTGACACGTACATGATTATATTAACAGATTTTTGCAATATTGTTTTCCAATCTTGTTCAGTAAAATAATTTGTACACCACAGTGAACATCAAAATTTGTAATTCATTAAACGGAATTTGATTTGATTTGAAAAATCGAAGACATATAGTGCAGTGTAGATTATCGTTAATAATGTAATCGTCTTCGTTATTATCGTGATCGGCATATTCAAAATTGCCAACAAAATTGCCAACAAAGTTGCCAACAAAATTGCCAACAAAATTGCCAGCAAAATTGCCAGCAAAATTGCCAGCAAAATTGCCAGCAAAATTGCCAGCAAAATTGCCAACAAAATTGCCATCAAAATTGCCAACAAAATTGCCAACAAAGTTGCCAACAAAGTTGCCAACAAAGTTGCCAACAAAGTTGCCAACAAAATTGCCAGCAAAATTGCCAACAAAATTGCCAACAAAGTTGCCAACAAAATTCAGCAAAATTGCCAGCAAAATTGCTATCAAAATTGCCATCAAAATTGCCAGCAAAATTGCCAGCAAAATTGCCAGCAAAATTGCCAACAAAATTGCCATCAAAATTGCCAACAAAATTGCCAACAAAGTTGCCAACAAATTTGCCAACAAAGTTGCCAACAAACTTGCCAACAAAGTTGCCAACAAAGTTGCCAACAAAGTTGCCAACAAAATTGCCAACAAAGTTGCCAACAAAATTGCCAACAAAGTTGCCAACAAAATTGCCAACAAAATTGCCAGCAAAATTGCCAGCAAAATTGCCAACAAAATTGCCAACAAAGTTGCCAACAAAATTGCCAGCAAAATTGCCAACAAAATTGCCAACAAAGTTGCCAACAAAATTGCCATCAAAATTGCCAACAAAATTGCCAACAAAGTTGCCAACAAAGTTGCCAACAAAGTTGCCAACAAAATTGCCAGCAAAATTGCCAACAAAATTGCCAACAAAGTTGCCAACAAAGTTGCCAACAAAATTCAGCAAAATTGCCAGCAAAATTGCTATCAAAATTGCCATCAAAATTGCCAGCAAAATTGCCAGCAAAATTGCCAGCAAAATTGCCAACAAAATTGCCAACAAAGTTGCCAACAAAATTGCCAACAAAATTGCCAACAAAGTTGCCAACAAAGTTGCCAACAAAATTGCCAACAAAATTGCCAACAAAGTTGCCAACAAAATTGCCAACAAAATTGCCAACAAAATTGCCATCAAAATTGCCAGCAAAATTGCCAGCAAAATTGCCAACAAAATTGCCATCAAAATTGCCAACAAAATTGCCAACAAAGTTGCCAACAAAGTTGCCAACAAAGTTGCCAACAAAGTTGCCAACAAAGTTGCCAACAAAATTGCCAGCAAAATTGCCAACAAAATTGCCAACACAGTTGCCAACAAAATTCAGCAAAATTGCCAGCAAAATTGCTATCAAAATTGCCATCAAAATTGCCAGCAAAGTAAAGTTGCCAACAATATTGCCAACAAAGTTGCCAACAAAATTCAGCAAAATTGCCAGCAAAATTGCTATCAAAATTGCCATCAAAATTGCCAACAAAATTGCCAACAAAGTTGCCAACAAATTTGCCAACAAAATTGCTAGCAAAATTGCCAGCAAAATTGCCAACAAAATTGCCAGCAAAATTGCCAACAAAATTGCCATCAAACTTGCCAACAAAGTTGCCAACAAAGTTGCCAACAAAGTTGCCAACAAAGTTGCCAACAAAGTTGCCAACAAAGTTGCCAAAACAAAATTGCCAGCAAAATTGCCAACAAAATTGCCAACAAAGTTGCCAACAAAATTCAGCAAAATTGCCAGCAAAATTGCTATCAAAATTGCCATCAAAATTGCCAGCAAAATTGCCAGCAAAATTGCCAACAAAATTGCTAACAAAATTGCCATCAAAATTGCCAACAAAATTGCCAACAAAGTTGCCAACAAAATTGCCAACAAAGTTGCCAACAAATTTGCCAACAAAGTTGCCAACAAACTTGCCAACAGAGTTGCCAACAAAGTTGCCAACAAAATTGCCAGCAAAATTGCCAACAAAATTGCCAACAAAGTTGCCAACAAAATTCAGCAAAATTGCCAGCAAAATTGCTATCAAAATTGCCATCAAAATTGCCAGCAAAGTAAAGTTGCCAACAATATTGCCAACAAAGTTGCCAACAAAATTCAGCAAAATTGCCAGCAAAATTGCTATCAAAATTGCCATCAAAATTGCCAGCAAAATTGCCAGCAAAATTGCCAACTTAGCTGAAATAAAATGCTAATTAGCGTGAAGTTTGCCTATGTATTGTGTGTTTGTGGAATTTCTCTGATTTAAGTATTTACGCGATGGGTTTTCGGTAATTGTCAAGTTCTTTCTTTAATTACTACTTTTTAATTCAGTGCATAAAGCTGACAGTTCCCGAGAACCCTATCTGTGGAGCGGCAGCAGCAGATGTTTCTGCCAAGGCGAGGCTGCAAACCAGCGTAGCTGAGCCCTCGACCTATTTACCACCACCCTCTACCTTAGTGCTACCTACGATAATGTACTAAAGTTACTTAGAATTAGGCCTACTATTTAACTTACCTAGCTTTATTTAGTACTTATTGTACCTACTAACTTCTGTTAGCATAAGAGGTGTGTGTGTGTAAATAAATGCCCTATTATTTTATTTTTATAATTTGTCAAATCACGACTCAAGTAAGTAATTTTACTACTCGTAGGATCCCTTTCGTAAAACAAAAGCTTATACGTTATAAAGACCTTAATTATTGGATTACGCTAATATTTGCGTTTATTTAATTACGGGTTAATTCGAAGAAAACCTTCGTAGAATATTATTAGAATAAGACTTTGTAAAAATAAGGCTTTCGTTAAATATGTAGATATACATTTAAAATGGCGATCAACCTTGTTACCATTCAACCTAAAACAATTGACACGTACATGATTATATTAACAGATTTTTGCAATATTGTTTTCCAATCTTGTTCAGTAAAATAATTTGTACACCAAAGTGAACATCAAAATTTGTAATTCATTAAACGGAATTTGATTTGATTTGAAAAATCGAAGACATATAGTGCAGTGTAGATTATCGTTAATAATGTAATCGTCTTCGTTATTATCGTGATCGGCATATTCAAAATTGCCAACAAAATTGCCAGCAAAGTTGCCAACAAAATTGCCAACAAAATTGCCAGCAAAATTGCCCGCAAAATTGCCAGCAAAATTGCCAGCAAAATTGCCATCAAAATTGCCAACAAAATTGCCAACAAAGTTGCCAACAAATTTGCCAACAAAGTTGCCAACAAACTTGCCAACAAAGTTGCCAACAAAGTTGCCAACAAAGTTGCCAACAAAGTTGCCAACAAAATTGCCAGCAAAATTGCCAACAAAATTGCCCACAAAGTTGCCAACAAAATTCAGCAAAATTGCCAGCAAAATTGCTATCAAAATTGCCATCAAAATTGCCATCAAAATTGCCAGCAAAATTGCCAGCAAAATTGCCAGCAAAATTGCCAACAAAATTGCCAACAAAATTGCCAACAAAATTGCCAACAAAGTTGCCAACAAAATTGCCAACAAAGTTGCCAACAAAATTGCCAACAAAATTGCCAACAAAATTGCCAACAAAGTTGCCAACAAAATTGCCAACAAAGTTGCCAACAAAATTGCCAACAAAGTTGCCAACAAAATTGCCATCAAAATTGCCAGCAAAATTGCAAGCAAAATTGCCAGCAAAATTGCCAACAAAATTGCCAACAAAGTTGCCAACAAAATTGCCAGCAAAATTGCCAACAAAATTGCCAACAAAGTTGCCAACAAAATTGCCAACAAAATTGCCAGCAAAATTGCCAGCAAAATTGCCAACAAAATTGCCAACAAAGTTGCCAACAAAATTGCCAACAAAGTTGCCAACAAATTTGCCAACAAAGTTGCCAACAAACATGCCAACAAAGTTGCCAACAAAGTTGCCAACAAAGTTGCCAACAAAGTTGCCAACAAAGTTGCCAACAAAATTGCCAGCAAAATTGCCAACAAAATTGCCAACACAGTTGCCAACAAAATTCAGCAAAATTGCCAGCAAAATTGCTATCAAAATTGCCATCAAAATTGCCAGCAAAGTAAAGTTGCCAACAATATTGCCAACAAAGTTGCCAACAAAATTGCCAACAAAGTTGCCAACAAAATTGCCATCAAAATTGCCAGCAAAATTGCCAGCAAAATTGCCAGCAAAATTGCCAGCAAAATTGACAGCAAAATTGCCAGCAAAATTGCCAACAAAATTGCCATCAAAATTGCCAACAAAATTGCCAACAAAGTTGCCAACAAAGTTGCCAACAAAATTGCCAACAAAATTGCCAGCAAAATTGCCAGCAAAATTGCCCACAAAATTGCCAACAAAGTTGCCAACAAAATTGCCAACAAAGTTGCCAACAAAGTTGCCAACAAAGTTGCCAACAAAGTTGCCAACAAAGTTGCCAACAAAGTTGCCAACAAAGTTGCCAACAAAGTTGCCAACAAAGTTGCCAAAACAAAATTGCCAGCAAAATTGCCAGCAAAGTAAAGTTGCCAGCAAAATTGCCAGCAAAATTGCCAGCAAAATTGCCAGCAAAATTGCCAACAAAGTTGCCAACAAATTTGCCAACAAAGTTGCCAACAAACTTGCCAACAGAGTTGCCAACAAAGTTGCCAACAAAATTGCCAGCAAAATTGCCAACAAAATTGCCAACACAGTTGCCAGCAAAATTGCCAGCAAAATTGCCAACAAAATTGCCAACAAAGTTGCCAACAAAATTGCCAACAAAATTGCCAACAAAATTGCCAACAAAGTTGCCAACAAAATTGCCAACAAAGTTGCCAACAAAATTGCCATCAAAATTGCCAGCAAAATTGCCAGCAAAATTGCCAGCAAAATTGCCAGCAAAATTGACAGCAAAATTGCCAGCAAAATTGCCAACAAAATTGCCATCAAAATTGCCAACAAAATTGCCAACAAAGTTGCCAACAAAGTTGCCAACAAAATTGCCAACAAAATTGCCAGCAAAATTGCCAGCAAAATTGCCAACAAAATTGCCAACAAAGTTGCCAACAAAATTGCCAACAAAGTTGCCAACAAAGTTGCCAACAAAGTTGCCAACAAAGTTGCCAACAAAGTTGCCAACAAAGTTGCCAACAAAGTTGCCAAAACAAAATTGCCAGCAAAATTGCCAGCAAAGTAAAGTTGCCAGCAAAATTGCCAGCAAAATTGCCAGCAAAATTGCCAGCAAAATTGCCAACAAAGTTGCCAACAAATTTGCCAACAAAGTTGCCAACAAACTTGCCAACAGTGTTGCCAACAAAGTTGCCAACAAAATTGCCAGCAAAATTGCCAACAAAATTGCCAACACAGTTGCCAGCAAAATTGCCAGCAAAATTGCCAACAAAATTGCCAACAAAGTTGCCAACAAAATTGCCAACAAAATTGCCAACAAAATTGCCAACAAAGTTGCCAACAAAATTGCCAACAAAGTTGCCAACAAAATTGCCATCAAAATTGCCAGCAAAATTGCCAGCAAAATTGCCAGCAAAATTGCCAGCAAAATTGACAGCAAAATTGCCAGCAAAATTGCCAACAAAATTGCCATCAAAATTGCCAACAAAATTGCCAACAAAGTTGCCAACAAAGTTGCCAACAAAATTGCCAACAAAATTGCCAGCAAAATTGCCAGCAAAATTGCCAACAAAATTGCCAACAAAGTTGCCAACAAAATTGCCAACAAAATTGCCAGCAAAATTGCCAGCAAAATTGCCAACAAAATTGCCAACAAAGTTGCCAACAAAATTGCCAACAAAGTTGCCAACAAAGTTGCCAACAAAGTTGCCAACAAAGTTGCCAACAAAGTTGCCAACAAAGTTGCCAACAAAGTTGCCAAAACAAAATTGCCAGCAAAATTGCCAGCAAAGTAAAGTTGCCAGCAAAATTGCCAGCAAAATTGCCAGCAAAATTGCCAGCAAAATTGCCAACAAAGTTGCCAACAAATTTGCCAACAAAGTTGCCAACAAACTTGCCAACAGAGTTGCCAACAAAGTTGCCAACAAAATTGCCAGCAAAATTGCCAACAAAATTGCCAACACAGTTGCCAACAAAATTCAGCAAAATTGCCAGCAAAATTGCTATCAAAATTGCCATCAAAATTGCCAGCAAAGTAAAGTTGCCAACAATATTGCCAACAAAGTTGCCAACAAAATTCAGCAAAATTGCCAGCAAAATTGCTATCAAAATTGCCATCAAAATTGCCAACAAAATTGCCAACAAAGTTGCCAACAAATTTGCCAACAAAATTGCTAGCAAAATTGCCAGCAAAATTGCCAACAAAATTGCCAGCAAAATTGCCAACAAAATTGCCATCAAACTTGCCAACAAAGTTGCCAACAAAGTTGCCAACAAAGTTGCCAACAAAGTTGCCAACAAAGTTGCCAACAAAGTTGCCAAAACAAAATTGCCAGCAAAATTGCCAACAAAATTGCCAACAAAGTTGCCAACAAAATTCAGCAAAATTGCCAGCAAAATTGCTATCAAAATTGCCATCAAAATTGCCAGCAAAATTGCCAGCAAAATTGCCAACAAAATTGCTAACAAAATTGCCATCAAAATTGCCAACAAAATTGCCAACAAAGTTGCCAACAAAATTGCCAACAAAGTTGCCAACAAATTTGCCAACAAAGTTGCCAACAAACTTGCCAACAGAGTTGCCAACAAAGTTGCCAACAAAATTGCCAGCAAAATTGCCAACAAAATTGCCAACAAAGTTGCCAACAAAATTCAGCAAAATTGCCAGCAAAATTGCTATCAAAATTGCCATCAAAATTGCCAGCAAAGTAAAGTTGCCAACAATATTGCCAACAAAGTTGCCAACAAAATTCAGCAAAATTGCCAGCAAAATTGCTATCAAAATTGCCATCAAAATTGCCAGCAAAATTGCCAGCAAAATTGCCAACTTAGCTGAAATAAAATGCTAATTAGCGTGAAGTTTGCCTATGTATTGTGTGTTTGTGGAATTTCTCTGATTTAAGTATTTACGCGATGGTTTTTTCGGTAATTGTCAAGTTCTTTCTTTAATTACTACTTTTTAATTCAGTGCATAAAGCTGACAGTTCCCGAGAACCCTATCTGTGGAGCGGCAGCAGCAGATGTTTCTGCCAAGGCGAGGCTGCAAACCAGCGTAGCTGAGCCCTCGACCTATTTACCACCACCCTCTACCTTAGTGCTACCTACGATAATGTACTAAAGTTACTTAGAATTAGGCCTACTATTTAACTTACCTAGCTTTATTTAGTACTTATTGTACCTACTAACTTCTGTTAGCATAAGAGGTGTGTGTGTGTAAATAAATGCCCTATTATTTTATTTTTATAATTTGTCAAATCACGACTCAAGTAAGTAATTTTACTACTCGTAGGATCCCTTTCGTAAAACAAAAGCTTATACGTTATAAAGACCTTAATTATTGGATTACGCTAATATTTGCGTTTATTTAATTACGGGTTAATTCGAAGAAAACCTTCGTAGAATATTATTAGAATAAGACTTTGTAAAAATAAGGCTTTCGTTAAATATGTAGATATACATTTAAAATGGCGATCAACCTTGTTACCATTCAACCTAAAACAATTGACACGTACATGATTATATTAACAGATTTTTGCAATATTGTTTTCCAATCTTGTTCAGTAAAATAATTTGTACACCAAAGTGAACATCAAAATTTGTAATTCATTAAACGGAATTTGATTTGATTTGAAAAATCGAAGACATATAGTGCAGTGTAGATTATCGTTAATAATGTAATCGTCTTCGTTATTATCGTGATCGGCATATTCAAAATTGCCAACAAAATTGCCAGCAAAGTTGCCAACAAAATTGCCAACAAAATTGCCAGCAAAATTGCCCGCAAAATTGCCAGCAAAATTGCCAGCAAAATTGCCATCAAAATTGCCAACAAAATTGCCAACAAAATTGCCAACAAAATTGCCATCAAAATTGCCAACAAAATTGCCAACAAAGTTGCCAACAAAATTGCCAACAAAGTTGCCAACAAATTTGCCAACAAAGTTGCCCACAAACTTGCCAACAAAGTTGCCAACAAAATTGCCAGCAAAATTGCCAACAAAGTTGCCAACAAAATTCAGCAAAATTGCCAGCAAAATTGCTATCAAAATTGCCATCAAAATTGCCAGCAAAGTAAAGTTGCCAACAAAATTGCCAACAAAGTTGCCAACAAAATTCAGCAAAATTGCCAGCAAAATTGCTATCAAAATTGCCATCAAAATTGCCAGCAAAATTGCCAGCAAAATTGCCAACAAAATTGCCAGCAAAATTGCCAACTTAGCTGAAATAAAATGCTAATTAGCGTTAAGTTTGCCTATGTATTGTGTGTTTGTGGAATTTCTCTGATTTAAGTATTTACGCGATGGGTTTTCGGTAATTGTCAAGTTCTTTCTTTAATTACTACTTTTTAATTCAGTGCATAAAGCTGACAGTTCCCGAGAACCCTATCTGTGGAGCGGCAGCAGCAGATGTTTCTGCCAAGGCGAGGCTGCAAACCAGCGTAGCTGAGCCCTCGACCTATTTACCACCACCCTCTACCTTAGTGCTACCTACGATAATGTACTAAAGTTACTTAGAATTAGGCCTACTATTTAACTTACCTAGCTTTATTTAGTACTTATTGTACCTACCAACTTCTGTTAGCATAAGAGGTGTGTGTGTGTAAATAAATGCCCTATTATTTTATTTTTATAATTTGTCAAATCACGACTCAAGTAAGTAATTTTACTACTCGTAGGATCCCTTTCGTAAAACAAAAGCTTATACGTTATAAAGACCTTAATTATTGGATTACGCTTATATTTGCGTTTATTTAATTACGGGTTAATTCGAAGAAAACCTTCGTAGAATATTATTAGAATAAGACTTTGTAAAAATAAGGCTTTCGTTAAATATGTAGATATACATTTAAAATGGCGATCAACCTTGTTACCATTCAACCTAAAACAATTGACACGTACATGATTATATTAACAGATTTTTGCAATATTGTTTTACAATCTTGTTCAGTAAAATAATTTGTACACCACAGTGAACATCAAAATTTGTAATTCATTAAACGGAATTTGATTTGATTTGAAAAATCGAAGACATATAGTGCAGTGTAGATTATCGTTAATAATGTAATCGTCTTCGTTATTATCGTGATCGGCATATTCAAAATTGCCAACAAAATTGCCAACAAAGTTGCCAACAAAATTGCCAACAAAATTGCCAACAAAATTGCCAACAAAGTTGCCAACAAAATTGCCAACAAAATTGCCAGCAAAATTGCCAGCAAAATTGCCAACAAAATTGCCAGCAAAATTGCCAACAAAATTGCCATCAAACTTGCCAACAAAGTTGCCAAACAAAGTTGCCAACAAAGTTGCCAACAAAGTTGCCAACAAAGTTGCCAACAAAGTTGCCAACAAAATTGCCAGCAAAATTGCCAACAAAATTGCCAACACAGTTGCCAACAAAATTCAGCAAAATTGCCAGCAAAATTGCTATCAAAATTGCCATCAAAATTGCCAGCAAAGTAAAGTTGCCAACAATATTGCCAACAAAGTTGCCAACAAAATTCAGCAAAATTGCCAGCAAAATTGCTATCAAAATTGCCATCAAAATTGCCAACAAAATTGCCAACAAAGTTGCCAACAAATTTGCCAACAAAATTGCTAGCAAAATTGCCAGCAAAATTGCCAACAAAATTGCCAGCAAAATTGCCAACAAAATTGCCATCAAACTTGCCAACAAAGTTGCCAACAAAGTTGCCAACAAAGTTGCCAACAAAGTTGCCAAAACAAAATTGCCAGCAAAATTGCCAACAAAATTGCCAACAAAGTTGCCAACAAAATTCAGCAAAATTGCCAGCAAAATTGCTATCAAAATTGCCATCAAAATTGCCAGCAAAATTGCCAACAAAGTTGCCAACAAAATTGCCAACAAAGTTGCCAACAAATTTGCCAACAAAGTTGCCAACAAACTTGCCAACAGAGTTGCCAACAAAGTTGCCAACAAAATTGCCAGCAAAATTGCCAACAAAATTGCCAACAAAGTTGCCAACAAAATTCAGCAAAATTGCCAGCAAAATTGCTATCAAAATTGCCATCAAAATTGCCAGCAAAGTAAAGTTGCCAACAATATTGCCAACAAAGTTGCCAACAAAATTCAGCAAAATTGCCAGCAAAATTGCTATCAAAATTGCCATCAAAATTGCCAGCAAAATTGCCAGCAAAATTGCCAACTTAGCTGAAATAAAATGCTAATTAGCGTGAAGTTTGCCTATGTATTGTGTGTTTGTGGAATTTCTCTGATTTAAGTATTTACGCGATGGGTTTTCGGTAATTGTCAAGTTCTTTCTTTAATTACTACTTTTTAATTCAGTGCATAAAGCTGACAGTTCCCAAGAACCCTATCTGTGGAGCGGCAGCAGCAGATGTTTCTGCCAAGGCGAGGCTGCAAACCAGCGTAGCTGAGCCCTCGACCTATTTACCACCACCCTCTACCTTAGTGCTACCTACGATAATGTACTAAAGTTACTTAGAATTAGGCCTACTATTTAACTTACCTAGCTTTATTTAGTACTTATTGTACCTACTAACTTCTGTTAGCATAAGAGGTGTGTGTGTGTAAATAAATGCCCTATTATTTTATTTTTATAATTTGTCAAATCACGACTCAAGTAAGTAATTTTACTACTCGTAGGATCCCTTTCGTAAAACAAAAGCTTATACGTTATAAAGACCTTAATTATTGGATTACGCTAATATTTGCGTTTATTTAATTACGGGTTAATTCGAAGAAAACCTTCGTAGAATATTATTAGAATAAGACTTTGTAAAAATAAGGCTTTCGTTAAATATGTAGATATACATTTAAAATGGCGATCAACCTTGTTACCATTCAACCTAAAACAATTGACACGTACATGATTATATTAACAGATTTTTGCAATATTGTTTTCCAATCTTGTTCAGTAAAATAATTTGTACACCAAAGTGAACATCAAAATTTGTAATTCATTAAACGGAATTTGATTTGATTTGAAAAATCGAAGACATATAGTGCAGTGTAGATTATCGTTAATAATGTAATCGTCTTCGTTATTATCGTGATCGGCATATTCAAAATTGCCAACAAAATTGCCAGCAAAGTTGCCAACAAAATTGCCAACAAAATTGCCAGCAAAATTGCCCGCAAAATTGCCAGCAAAATTGCCAGCAAAATTGCCATCAAAATTGCCAACAAAATTGCCAACAAAGTTGCCAACAAATTTGCCAACAAAGTTGCCAACAAACTTGCCAACAAAGTTGCCAACAAAGTTGCCAACAAAATTGCCAACAAAATTGCCAACAAAGTTGCCAACAAAATTGCCAACAAAGTTGCCAACAAAATTGCCAACAAAGTTGCCAACAAAATTGCCATCAAAATTGCCAGCAAAATTGCAAGCAAAATTGCCAGCAAAATTGCCAACAAAATTGCCAACAAAGTTGCCAACAAAATTGCCAGCAAAATTGCCAACAAAATTGCCAACAAAGTTGCCAACAAAATTGCCAACAAAATTGCCAGCAAAATTGCCAGCAAAATTGCCAACAAAATTGCCAACAAAGTTGCCAACAAAATTGCCAACAAAGTTGCCAACAAATTTGCCAACAAAGTTGCCAACAAACATGCCAACAAAGTTGCCAACAAAGTTGCCAACAAAGTTGCCAACAAAGTTGCCAACAAAGTTGCCAACAAAGTTGCCAACAAAATTGTCAGCAAAATTGCCAACAAAATTGCCAACAAAGTTGCCAACAAAATTCAGCAAAATTGCCAGCAAAATTGCTATCAAAATTGCCATCAAAATTGCCAGCAAAATTGCCAGCAAAATTGCCAGAAAAATTGCCAACAAAATTGCCAACAAAGTTGCCAACAAAATTGCCAACAAAGTTGCCAACAAATTTGCCAACAAAGTTGCCCACAAACTTGCCAACAAAGTTGCCAACAAAATTGCCAGCAAAATTGCCAACAAAGTTGCCAACAAAATTCAGCAAAATTGCCAGCAAAATTGCTATCAAAATTGCCATCAAAATTGCCAGCAAAGTAAAGTTGCCAACAAAATTGCCAACAAAGTTGCCAACAAAATTCAGCAAAATTGCCAGCAAAATTGCTATCAAAATTGCCATCAAAATTGCCAGCAAAATTGCCAGCAAAATTGCCAACAAAATTGCCAGCAAAATTGCCAACTTAGCTGAAATAAAATGCTAATTAGCGTTAAGTTTGCCTATGTATTGTGTGTTTGTGGAATTTCTCTGATTTAAGTATTTACGCGATGGGTTTTCGGTAATTGTCAAGTTCTTTCTTTAATTACTACTTTTTAATTCAGTGCATAAAGCTGACAGTTCCCGAGAACCCTATCTGTGGAGCGGCAGCAGTAGATGTTTCTGCCAAGGCGAGGCTGCAAACCAGCGTAGCTGAGCCCTCGACCTATTTACCACCACCCTCTACCTTAGTGCTACCTACGATAATGTACTAAAGTTACTTAGAATTAGGCCTACTATTTAACTTACCTAGCTTTATTTAGTACTTATTGTACCTACCAACTTCTGTTAGCATAAGAGGTGTGTGTGTGTAAATAAATGCCCTATTATTTTATTTTTATAATTTGTCAAATCACGACTCAAGTAAGTAATTTTACTACTCGTAGGATCCCTTTCGTAAAACAAAAGCTTATACGTTATAAAGACCTTAATTATTGGATTACGCTTATATTTGCGTTTATTTAATTACGGGTTAATTCGAAGAAAACCTTCGTAGAATATTATTAGAATAAGACTTTGTAAAAATAAGGCTTTCGTTAAATATGTAGATATACATTTAAAATGGCGATCAACCTTGTTACCATTCAACCTAAAACAATTGACACGTACATGATTATATTAACAGATTTTTGCAATATTGTTTTACAATCTTGTTCAGTAAAATAATTTGTACACCACAGTGAACATCAAAATTTGTAATTCATTAAACGGAATTTGATTTGATTTGAAAAATCGAAGACATATAGTGCAGTGTAGATTATCGTTAATAATGTAATCGTCTTCGTTATTATCGTGATCGGCATATTCAAAATTGCCAACAAAATTGCCAACAAAGTTGCCAACAAAATTGCCAACAAAATTGCCAACAAAATTGCCAACAAAGTTGCCAACAAAATTGCCAACAAAATTGCCAGCAAAATTGCCAGCAAAATTGCCAACAAAATTGCCAGCAAAATTGCCAACAAAATTGCCATCAAACTTGCCAACAAAGTTGCCAAACAAAGTTGCCAACAAAGTTGCCAACAAAGTTGCCAACAAAGTTGCCAACAAAGTTGCCAACAAAGTTGCCAAAACAAAATTGCCAGCAAAATTGCCAACAAAATTGCCAACAAAGTTGCCAACAAAATTCAGCAAAATTGCCAGCAAAATTGCTATCAAAATTGCCATCAAAATTGCCAGCAAAATTGCCAGCAAAATTGCCAACAAAATTGCTAACAAAATTGCCATCAAAATTGCCAACAAAATTGCCAACAAAGTTGCCAACAAAATTGCCAACAAAGTTGCCAACAAATTTGCCAACAAAGTTGCCAACAAACTTGCCAACAGAGTTGCCAACAAAGTTGCCAACAAAATTGCCAGCAAAATTGCCAACAAAATTGCCAACAAAGTTGCCAACAAAATTCAGCAAAATTGCCAGCAAAATTGCTATCAAAATTGCCATCAAAATTGCCAGCAAAGTAAAGTTGCCAACAATATTGCCAACAAAGTTGCCAACAAAATTCAGCAAAATTGCCAGCAAAATTGCTATCAAAATTGCCATCAAAATTGCCATCAAAATTGCCAACAAAGTTGCCAACAAAGTTGCCAACAAAGTTGCCAACAAAATTGCCAGCAAAATTGCCAACAAAGTTGCCAACAAAATTGCCAACAAAGTTGCCAACAAAATTGCCAACAAAATTGCCAGCAAAATTGCCAGCAAAATTGCCAACAAAATTGCCAACAAAGTTGCCAACAAAATTGCCAGCAAAATTGCCAACAAAATTGCCAACAAAGTTGCCAACAAAATTGCCAACAAAATTGCCAGCAAAATTGCCAGCAAAATTGCCAACAAAATTGCCATCAAAATTGCCAACAAAATTGCCAACAAAGTTGCCAACAAAATTGCCAACAAAGTTGCCAACAAAGTTGCCAACAAAGTTGCCAACAAAATTGCCAACAAAATTGCCAACAAAGTTGCCAACAAAATTGCCAACAAAGTTGCCAACAAAATTGCCAACAAAATTGCCAACAAAATTGCATAAAGCTGACAGTTCCCGAGAACCCTATCTGTGGAGCGGCAGCAGCAGATGTTTCTGCCAAGGCGAGGCTGCAAACCAGCGTAGCTGAGCCCTCGACCTATTTACCACCACCCTCTACCTTAGTGCTACCTACGATAATGTACTAAAGTTACTTAGAATTAGGCCTACTATTTAACTTACCTAGCTTTATTTAGTACTTATTGTACCTACTAACTTCTGTTAGCATAAGAGGTGTGTGTGTGTAAATAAATGCCCTATTATTTTATTTTTATAATTTGTCAAATCACGACTCAAGTAAGTAATTTTACTACTCGTAGGATCCCTTTCGTAAAACAAAAGCTTATACGTTATAAAGACCTTAATTATTGGATTACGCTAATATTTGCGTTTATTTAATTACGGGTTAATTCGAAGAAAACCTTCGTAGAATATTATTAGAATAAGACTTTGTAAAAATAAGGCTTTCGTTAAATATGTAGATATACATTTAAAATGGCGATCAACCTTGTTACCATTGAACCTAAAACAATTGACACGTACATGATTATATTAACAGATTTTTGCAATATTGTTTTCCAATCTTGTTCAGTAAAATAATTTGTACACCAAAGTGAACATCAAAATTTGTAATTCATTAAACGGAATTTGATTTGATTTGAAAAATCGAAGACATATAGTGCAGTGTAGATTATCGTTAATAATGTAATCGTCTTCGTTATTATCGTGATCGGCATATTCAAAATTGCCAACAAAATTGCCAACAAAGTTGCCAACAAAATTGCCAACAAAATTGCCAGCAAAATTGCCAGCAAAATTGCCAGCAAAATTGCCAGCAAAATTGCCATCAAAATTGCCAACAAAATTGCCAACAAAGTTGCCAACAAATTTGCCAACAAAGTTGCCAACAAACTTGCCAACAAAGTTGCCAACAAAGTTGCCAACAAAGTTGCCAACAAAGTTGCCAACAAAATTGCCAGCAAAATTGCCAACAAAATTGCCAACAAAGTTGCCAACAAAATTCAGCAAAATTGCCAGCAAAATTGCTATCAAAATTGCCATCAAAATTGCCATCAAAATTGCCAGCAAAATTGCCAGCAAAATTGCCAGCAAAATTGCCAACAAAATTGCCAACAAAATTGCCAACAAAATTGCCAACAAAGTTGCCAACAAAATTGCCAACAAAGTTGCCAACAAAATTGCCAACAAAATTGCCAACAAAATTGCCAACAAAGTTGCCAACAAAATTGCCAACAAAGTTGCCAACAAAATTGCCATCAAAATTGCCAGCAAAATTGCCAGCAAAATTGCCAGCAAAATTGCCAGCAAAATTGCCAACAAAATTGCCAACAAAATTGCCAACAAAGTTGCCAACAAATTTGCCAACAAAGTTGCCAACAAACTTGCCAACAAAGTTGCCAACAAAGTTGCCAACAAAGTTGCCAACAAAATTGCCAGCAAAATTGCCAACAAAATTGCCAACAAAGTTGCCAACAAAATTCAGCAAAATTGCCAGCAAAATTGCTATCAAAATTGCCATCAAAATTGCCAGCAAAATTGCCAGCAAAATTGCCAGCAAAATTGCCAGCAAAATTGCCAGCAAAATTGCCAGCAAAATTGCCATCAAAATTGCCAACAAAATTGCCAACAAAGTTGCCAACAAATTTGCCAACAAAGTTGCCAACAAACTTGCCAACAAAGTTGCCAACAAAGTTGCCAACAAAGTTGCCAACAAAGTTGCCAACAAAATTGCCAGCAAAATTGCCAACAAAATTGCCAACAAAGTTGCCAACAAAATTCAGCAAAATTGCCAGCAAAATTGCTATCAAAATTGCCATCAAAATTGCCATCAAAATTGCCAGCAAAATTGCCAGCAAAATTGCCAGCAAAATTGCCAACAAAATTGCCAACAAAATTGCCAACAAAATTGCCAACAAAGTTGCCAACAAAATTGCCAACAAAGTTGCCAACAAAATTGCCAACAAAATTGCCAACAAAATTGCCAACAAAGTTGCCAACAAAATTGCCAACAAAGTTGCCAACAAAATTGCCATCAAAATTGCCAGCAAAATTGCCAGCAAAATTGCCAGCAAAATTGCCAGCAAAATTGCCAACAAAATTGCCAACAAAATTGCCAACAAAGTTGCCAACAAATTTGCCAACAAAGTTGCCAACAAACTTGCCAACAAAGTTGCCAACAAAGTTGCCAACAAAGTTGCCAACAAAATTGCCAGCAAAATTGCCAACAAAATTGCCAACAAAGTTGCCAACAAAATTCAGCAAAATTGCCAGCAAAATTGCTATCAAAATTGCCATCAAAATTGCCAGCAAAATTGCCAGCAAAATTGCCCGCAAAATTGCCAACAAAATTGCCAACAAAGTTGCCAACAAAATTGCCAACAAAATTGCCAACAAAGTTGCCAACAAAGTTGCCAACAAAATTGCCAACAAAATTGCCAACAAAGTTGCCAACAAAATTGCCAACAAAATTGCCAACAAAATTGCCATCAAAATTGCCAGCAAAATTGCCAACAAAGTTGCCAACAAATTTGCCAACATAGTTGCCAACAAACTTGCCAACAAAGTTGCCAACAAAGTTGCCAACAAAGTTGCCAACAAAGTTGCCAACAAAGTTGCCAACAAAGTTGCCAACAAAATTGCCATCAAAATTGCCAGCAAAATTGCCAGCAAAATTGCCAGCAAAATTGCCAGCAAAATTGCCAGCAAAATTGCCAGCAAAATTGCCAACAAAGTTGCCAACAAAATTGCCAACAAAGTTGTCAACAAAATTGCCATCAAAATTGCCAGCAAAATTGCCAGCAAAATTGCCAGCAAAATTGCCAACAAAGTTGCCAACAAAATTGCCAACAAAGTTGCCAACAAAATTGCCATCAAAATTGCCAGCAAAATTGCCAGCAAAATTGCCAACAAAATTGCCATCAAAATTGCCAACAAAATTGCCAACAAAGTTGCCAACAAAGTTGCCAACAAAATTGCCAGCAAAATTGCCAGCAAAATTGCCAGCAAAATTGCCAGCAAAATTGCCAACAAAGTTGCCAACAAAATTGCCAACAAAGTTGCCAACAAAATTGCCATCAAAATTGCCAGCAAAATTGCCAGCAAAATTGCCAACAAAATTGCCAACAAAGTTGCCAACAAAGTTGCCAACAAAATTGCCAGCAAAATTGCCAACAAAGTTGCCAACAAAATTGCCAACAAAATTGCCAGCAAAATTGCCAGCAAAATTGCCAACAAAATTGCCAACAAAGTTGCCAACAAAATTGCCAACAAAGTTGCCAACAAAATTGCCATCAAAATTGCCAGCAAAGTAAAATTGCCAGCAAAATTGCCCGCAAAATTGCCAGCAAAATTGCCAACAAAATTGCCAGCAAAATTGCCAACAAAATTGCCAACAAAGTTGCCAGCAAAATTGCCAACAAAATTGCCATCAAACTTGCCAACAAAGTTGCCAACAAAGTTGCCAACAAAGTTGCCAACAAAGTTGCCAACAAAGTTGCCAACAAAGTTGCCAAAACAAAATTGCCAGCAAAATTGCCAACAAAATTGCCAACAAAATTCAGCAAAATTGCCAGCAAAATTGCTATCAAAATTGCCATCAAAATTGCCATCAAAATTGCCAGCAAAATTGCCAGCAAAATTGCCAACAAAATTGCTAACAAAATTGCCATCAAAATTGCCAACAAAATTGCCAACAAAGTTGCCAACAAAATTGCCAACAAAGTTGCCAACAAATTTGCCAACAAAGTTGCCAACAAACTTGCCAACAGAGTTGCCAACAAAGTTGCCAACAAAATTGCCAGCAAAATTGCCAACAAAATTGCCAACAAAGTTGCCAACAAAATTCAGCAAAATTGCCAGCAAAATTGCTATCAAAATTGCCATCAAAATTGCCAGCAAAGTAAAGTTGCCAACAATATTGCCAACAAAGTTGCCAACAAAATTCAGCAAAATTGCCAGCAAAATTGCTATCAAAATTGCCATCAAAATTGCCAGCAAAATTGCCAGCAAAATTGCCAACAAAATTGCCAGCAAAATTGCCAACTTAGCTGAAATAAAATGCTAATTAGCGTTAAGTTTGCCTATGTATTGTGTGTTTGTGGAATTTCTCTGATTTAAGTATTTACGCGATGGGTTTTCGGTAATTGTCAAGTTCTTTCTTTAATTACTACTTTTTAATTCAGTGCATAAAGCTGACAGTTCCCGAGAACCCTATCTGTGGAGCGGCAGCAGCAGATGTTTCTGCCAAGGCGAGGCTGCAAACCAGCGTAGCTGAGCCCTCGACCTATTTACCACCACCCTCTACCTTAGTGCTACCTACGATAATGTACTAAAGTTACTTAGAATTAGGCCTACTATTTAACTTACCTAGCTTTATTTAGTACTTATTGTACCTACCAACTTCTGTTAGCATAAGAGGTGTGTGTGTGTAAATAAATGCCCTATTATTTTATTTTTATAATTTGTCAAATCACGACTCAAGTAAGTAATTTTACTACTCGTAGGATCCCTTTCGTAAAACAAAAGCTTATACGTTATAAAGACCTTAATTATTGGATTACGCTAATATTTGCGTTTATTTAATTACGGGTTAATTCGAAGAAAACCTTCGTAGAATATTATTAGAATAAGACTTTGTAAAAATAAGGCTTTCGTTAAATATGTAGATATACATTTAAAATGGCGATCAACCTTGTTACCATTCAACCTAAAACAATTGACACGTACATGATTATATTAACAGATTTTTGCAATATTGTTTTCCAATCTTGTTCAGTAAAATAATTTGTACACCAAAGTGAACATCAAAATTTGTAATTCATTAAACGGAATTTGATTTGATTTGAAAAATCGAAGACATATAGTGCAGTGTAGATTATCGTTAATAATGTAATCGTCTTCGTTATTATCGTGATCGGCATATTCAAAATTGCCAACAAAATTGCCAACAAAGTTGCCAACAAAATTGCCAACAAAATTGCCAGCAAAATTGCCAGCAAAATTGCCAGCAAAATTGCCAGCAAAATTGCCATCAAAATTGCCAACAAAATTGCCAACAAAGTTGCCAACAAATTTGCCAACAAAGTTGCCAACAAACTTGCCAACAAAGTTGCCAACAAAGTTGCCAACAAAGTTGCCAACAAAGTTGCCAACAAAATTGCCAGCAAAATTGCCAACAAAATTGCCAACAAAGTTGCCAACAAAATTCAGCAAAATTGCCAGCAAAATTGCTATCAAAATTGCCAACAAAATTGCCAACAAAGTTGCCAACAAAATTCAGCAAAATTGCCATCAAAATTGCCAGCAAAATTGCCAGCAAAATTGCCAGCAAAATTGCCAACAAAATTGCCAACAAAGTTGCCAACAAAATTGCCAACAAAATTGCCAACAAAGTTGCCAACAAAGGTGCTAACAAAATTGCCAACAAAATTGCCAACAAAGTTGCCAACAAAATTGCCAACAAAATTGCCAACAAAATTGCCATCAAAATTGCCAGCAAAATTGCCAACAAAGTTGCCAACAAATTTGCCAACATAGTTGCCAACAAACTTGCCAACAAAGTTGCCAACAAAGTTGCCAACAAAGTTGCCAACAAAGTTGCCAACAAAGTTGCCAACAAAGTTGCCAACAAAATTGCCAGCAAAATTGCCAACAAAATTGCCAACAAAGTTGCCAACAAAGTTGCCAACAAAATTCAGCAAAATTGCCAGCAAAATTGCTATCAAAATTGCCATCAAAATTGCCAGCAAAATTGCCAGCAAAATTGCCAGCAAAATTGCCAGCAAAATTGCCAACAAAATTGCCAACAAAGTTGCCAACAAAATTGCCAACAAAATTGCCAACAAAGTTGCCAACAAAGTTGCCAACAAAATTGCCAACAAAATTGCCAAAAAAGTTGCCAACAAAATTGCCAACAAAATTGCCAACAAAATTGCCATCAAAATTGCCAGCAAAATTGCCAGCAAAATTGCCAACAAAATTGCCATCAAAATTGCCAACAAAATTGCCAACAAAGTTGCCAACAAAATTGCCAACAAAGTTGCCAACAAATTTGCCAACATAGTTGCCAACAAACTTGCCAACAAAGTTGCCAACAAAGTTGCCAACAAAGTTGCCAACAAAGTTGCCAACATAGTTGCCAACAAAGTTGCCAACAAAGTTGCCAACAAAGTTGCCAACAAAGTTGCCAACAAAGTTGCCAACAAAATTGCCAGCAAAATTGCCAACAAAATTGCCAACAAAGTTGCCAACAAAGTTGCCAACAAAATTCAGCAAAATTGCCAGCAAAATTGCTATCAAAATTGCCATCAAAATTGCCAGCAAAATTGCCAGCAAAATTGCCAGCAAAATTGCCAGCAAAATTGCCAACAAAATTGCCAACAAAGTTGCCAACAAAATTGCCAACAAAATTGCCAACAAAGTTGCCAACAAAGTTGCCAACAAAATTGCCAACAAAATTGCCAAAAAAGTTGCCAACAAAATTGCCAACAAAATTGCCAACAAAATTGCCATCAAAATTGCCAGCAAAATTGCCAGCAAAATTGCCAACAAAATTGCCATCAAAATTGCCAACAAAATTGCCAACAAAGTTGCCAACAAAATTGCCAACAAAGTTGCCAACAAATTTGCCAACATAGTTGCCAACAAACTTGCCAACAAAGTTGCCAACAAAGTTGCCAACAAAGTTGCCAACAAAGTTGCCAACAAAGTTGCCAACAAAAATGCCAGCAAAATTGCCAACAAAATTGCCAACAAAGTTGCCAACAAAATTCAGCAAAATTGCCAGCAAAATTGCTATCAAAATTGCCATCAAAATTGCCAGCAAAATTGCCAGCAAAATTGCCAGCAAAATTGCCAACAAAATTGCCAACAAAGTTGCCAACAAAATTGCCAACAAAATTGCCAACAAAGTTGCCAACAAAATTGCCAACAAAATTGCCAACAAAATTGCCATCAAAATTGCCAACAAAATTGCCAACAAAGTTGCCAACAAAATTGCCAACAAAGTTGCCAACAAATTTGCCAACAAAGTTGCCAACAAACTTGCCAACAGAGTTGCCAACAAAGTTGCCAACAAAATTGCCAGCAAAATTGCCAACAAAGTTGCCAACAAAATTGCTATCAAAATTGCCAACAAAATTGCCAACAAAGTTGCCAACAAAATTGCCAACAAAGTTGCCAACAAAATTCAGCAAAATTGCCAGCAAAATTGCTATCAAAATTGCCATCAAAATTGCCAACAAAATTGCCAACAAAGTTGCCAACAAAATTGCCAACAAAATTGCCAACAAAGTTGCCAACAAAATTGCCAACAAAGTTGCCAACAAAATTGCCAACAAAATTGCCAACAAAATTGCATAAAGCTGACAGTTCCCGAGAACCCTATCTGTGGAGCGGCAGCAGCAGATGTTTCTGCCAAGGCGAGGCTGCAAACCAGCGTAGCTGAGCCCTCGACCTATTTACCACCACCCTCTACCTTAGTGCTACCTACGATAATGTACTAAAGTTACTTAGAATTAGGCCTACTATTTAACTTACCTAGCTTTATTTAGTACTTATTGTACCTACCAACTTCTGTTAGCATAAGAGGTGTGTGTGTGTAAATAAATGCCCTATTATTTTATTTTTATAATTTGTCAAATCATGACTCAAGTAAGTAATTTTACTACTCGTAGGATCCCTTTCGTAAAACAAAAGCTTATACGTTATAAAGACCTTAATTATTGGATTACGCTAATATTTGCGTTTATTTAATTACGGGTTAATTCGAAGAAAACCTTCGTAGAATATTATTAGAATAAGACTTTGTAAAAATAAGGCTTTCGTTAAATATGTAGATATACATTTAAAATGGCGATCAACCTTGTTACCATTGAACCTAAAACAATTGACACGTACATGATTATATTAACAGATTTTTGCAATATTGTTTTCCAATCTTGTTCAGTAAAATAATTTGTACACCAAAGTGAACATCAAAATTTGTAATTCATTAAACGGAATTTGATTTGATTTGAAAAATCGAAGACATATAGTGCAGTGTAGATTATCGTTAATAATGTAATCGTCTTCGTTATTATCGTGATCGGCATATTCAAAATTGCCAACAAAATTGCCAACAAAGTTGCCAACAAAATTGCCAACAAAATTGCCAGCAAAATTGCCAACAAAATTGCCAACAAAATTGCCATCAAAATTGCCAACAAAATTGCCAACAAAGTTGCCAACAAAATTGCCAACAAAGTTGCCAACAAATTTGCCAACAAAGTTGCCAACAAACTTGCCAACAGAGTTGCCAACAAAGTTGCCAACAAAATTGCCAGCAAAATTGCCAACAAAATTGCCAACAAAGTTGCCAACAAAATTCAGCAAAATTGTCAGCAAAATTGCTATCAAAATTGCCATCAAAATTGCCAGCAAAGTAAAGTTGCCAACAAATTTGCCAACAAAGTTGCCAAACAAATTTGCCAACAAAGTTGCCAACAAAATTGCCAGCAAAATTGCCATCGCTTAAATACTTAAATCAGAGAAATTCCACACACACACAATACATAGGCAAACTTAACGCTCATTAGCATTTTATTTCAGCTAACCTTAGTGCAGTGTAGATTATCGTAAATAATGTAATCGTCTTCGTTATTATCGTGATCGGCATATTCAAAATTGCCAGCAAAATTGCCAACAAAATTGCCAACAAAGTTGCCAACAAAATTGCCAGCAAAATTGCCAGCAAAATTGCCAACAAAATTGCCAGCAAAATTGCCAACTTAGCTGAAATAAAATGCTAATTAGCGTTAAGTTTGCCTATGTATTGTGTGTGTGTGGAATTTCTCTGATTTAAGTATTTACGCGATGGGTTTTCGGTAATTGTCAAGTTCTTTCTTTAATTACTACTTTTTAATTCAGTGCATAAAGCTGACAGTTCCCGAGAACCCTATCTGTGGAGCGGCAGCAGCAGATGTTTCTGCCAAGGCGAGGCTGAAAACCAGCGTAGCTGAGCCCTCGACCTATTTACCACCACCCTCTACCTTAGTGCTACCTACGATAATGTACTAAAGTTACTTAGAATTAGGCCTACTATTAAACTTACCTAGCTTTATTTAGTACTTATTGTACCTACCAACTTCTGTTAGCATAAGAGGTGTGTGTGTAAATAAATGCCCTATTATTTTATTATTGTCAGTTTTGTAAGCTGTTTATGTCTGTAATCAATTTGTATGCAATAAAGAGTAAAGACTTATTAAACTACTATTATATATTTCTAAAAACCATTATATGTGATCGAACGAAGCGAGATCTCTAAAGCAACTTAGGTAAATCGGCGTTTTTGTATGTATGTATGTATGTTGGTTTGTCCGAGAATAACTTTCGAAGCGTTTATCCGATTATCATGAATTTTAGTACATAGGTAGTGATGGCACAATTTTGGTGTGACTAAATGAGCCAAAAATATGGGGGGTTGTTGAGATATTGGGTTTAAGAGAGGAAAAAAAAACAAAATGGGACCATTCAGTCCAGTGGCACGTCTTATAAAAGGTCTTTGTGAGTACATTTCGACCTCGTTTTTATTTTTAGTTTAAGCCTTGTAGTTTTTAAGTTATTAGCCATGATAAAAACTGAACTTTGACAAAATTCACATGGTATTTACACCAGCGACCCCACAGTGCTGAAATTTGGTATGAGTGTAGATTTAGTAATACAAATATAGGAAAAGTCTGAAATCCAGAACAACTCCAATTTATACCCCTAAAAAGAGTAACCAATATAGATTACCTGCCGTTACTGATTGGTCATAAAGGAGTGTATTAATGAAAAATTAAATGAAAACTTGTAAAGCATCGAGGTGTTTTTCTATTAAGCTCGCTTTCAAATGCTAAGATTACAATAAGAATAATTTAAGCTTAAAACTAAGTTTATAATTTGTCAAATCACGACTCAAGTAAGTAATTTTACTACTCGTAGGATCCCTTTCGTAAAACAAAAGCTTATACGTTATAAAGACCTTAATTATTGGATTACGCTAATATTTGCGTTTATTTAATTACGGGTTAATTCGAAGAAAACCTTCGTAGAATATTATTAGAATAAGACTTTGTAAAAATAAGGCTTTCGTTAAATATGTAGATATACATTTAAAATGGCGATCAACCTTGTTACCATTCAACCTAAAACAATTGACACGTACATGATTATATTAACAGATTTTTGCAATATTGTTTTCCAATCTTGTTCAGTAAAATAATTTGTACACCAAAGTGAACATCAAAATTTGTAATTCATTAAACGGAATTTGATTTGATTTGAAAAATCGAAGACATATAGTGCAGTGTAGATTATCGTTAATAATGTAATCGTCTTCGTTATTATCGTGATCGGCATATTCAAAATTGCCAACAAAATTGCCAACAAAGTTGCCAACAAAATTGCCAACAAAATTGCCAGCAAAATTGCCAGCAAAATTGCCAGCAAAATTGCCAGCAAAATTGCCATCAAAATTGCCAACAAAATTGCCAACAAAGTTGCCAACAAATTTGCCAACAAAGTTGCCAACAAACTTGCCAACAAAGTTGCCAACAAAGTTGCCAACAAAGATGCCAACAAAATTGCCAGCAAAATTGCCAACAAAATTGCCAACAAAGTTGCCAACAAAATTCAGCAAAATTGCCAGCAAAATTGCTATCAAAATTGCCATCAAAATTGCCATCAAAATTGCCAGCAAAATTGCCCGCAAAATTGCCAGCAAAATTGCCAACAAAATTGCCAACAAAATTGCCAACAAAATTGCCAACAAAGTTGCCAACAAAATTGCCAACAAAGTTGCCAACAAAATTGCCAACAAAATTGCCAACAAAATTGCCAACAAAGTTGCCAACAAAATTGCCAACAAAGTTGCCAACAAAATTGCCATCAAAATTGCCAGCAAAATTGCCAGCAAAATTGCCAGCAAAATTGCCAACAAAATTGCCAACAAAATTGCCAACAAAGTTGCCAACAAATTTGCCAACAAAGTGGCCAACAAACTTGCCAACAAAGTTGCCAACAAAGTTGCCAACAAAGTTGCCAACAAAATTGCCAGCAAAATTGCCAACAAAATTGCCAACAAAGTTGCCAACAAAATTCAGCAAAATTGCCAGCAAAATTGCTATCAAAATTGCCATCAAAATTGCCAGCAAAATTGCCAGCAAAATTGCCAACAAAGTTGCCAACAAAGTTGCCAACAAAATTGCAAGCAAAATTGCCAGCAAAATTGCCAACAAAATTGCCATCAAAATTGCCAACAAAATTGCCAACAAAGTTGCCAACAAATTTGCCAACAAAGTTGCCAACAAACTTGCCAACGAAGTTGCCAACAAAGTTGCCAACAAAGTTGCCAACAAAATTGCCATCAAAATTGCCAACAAAATTGCCAACAAAGTTGCCAACAAAATTGCCAACAAAGTTGCCAACAAATTTGCCAACAAAGTTGCCAACAAACTTGCCAACAGAGTTGCCAACAAAGTTGCCAACAGAGTTGCCAGCAAAATTGCCAACAAAGTTGCCAACAAAATTCAGCAAAATTGGCAGCAAAATTGCTATCAAAATTGCCATCAAAATTGCCAGCAAATTAAAGTTGCCAACAAATTTGCCAGCAAAGTTGCCAAACAAATTTGCCAACAAAGTTGCCAACAAAATTGCCAGCAAAATTGCCATCGCTTAAATACTTAAATCAGAGAAATTCCACACACACACAATACATAGGCAAACTTAACGCTAATTAGCATTTTATTTCAGCTAACCTTAGTGCAGTGTAGATTATCGTAAATAATGTAATCGTCTTCGTTATTATCGTGATCGGCATATTCAAAATTGCCAGCAAAATTGCCAACAAAATTGCCAACAAAGTTGCCAACAAAATTGCCAGCAAAATTGCCAGCAAAATTGCCAACAAAATTGCCAGCAAAATTGCCAACTTAGCTGAAATAAAATGCTAATTAGCGTTAAGTTTGCCTATGTATTGTGTGTGTGTGGAATTTCTCTGATTTAAGTATTTACGCGATGGGTTTTCGGTAATTGTCAAGTTCTTTCTTTAATTACTACTTTTTAATTCAGTGCATAAAGCTGACAGTTCCCGAGAACCCTATCTGTGGAGCGGCAGCAGCAGATGTTTCTGCCAAGGCGAGGCTGAAAACCAGCGTAGCTGAGCCCTCGACCTATTTACCACCACCCTCTACCTTAGTGCTACCTACGATAATGTACTAAAGTTACTTAGAATTAGGCCTACTATTAAACTTACCTAGCTTTATTTAGTACTTATTGTACCTACCAACTTCTGTTAGCATAAGAGGTGTGTGTGTAAATAAATGCCCTATTATTTTATTATTGTCAGTTTTGTAAGCTGTTTATGTCTGTAATCAATTTGTATGCAATAAAGAGTAAAGACTTATTAAACTACTATTATATATTTCTAAAAACCATTATATGTGATCGAACGAAGCGAGATCTCTAAAGCAACTTAGGTAAATCGGCGTTTTTGTATGTATGTATGTATGTTGGTTTGTCCGAGAATAACTTTCGAAGCGTTTATCCGATTATCATGAATTTTAGTACATAGGTAGTGATGGCACAATTTTGGTGTGACTAAATGAGCCAAAAATATGGGGGGTTGTTGAGATATTGGGTTTAAGAGAGGAAAAAAAAACAAAATGGGACCATTCAGTCCAGTGGCACGTCTTATAAAAGGTCTTTGTGAGTACATTTCGACCTCGTTTTTATTTTTAGTTTAAGCCTTGTAGTTTTTAAGTTATTAGCCATGATAAAAACTGAACTTTGACAAAATTCACATGGTATTTACACCAGCGACCCCACAGTGCTGAAATTTGGTATGAGTGTAGATTTAGTAATACAAATATAGGAAAAGTCTGAAATCCAGAACAACTCCAATTTATACCCCTAAAAAGAGTAACCAATATAGATTACCTGCCGTTACTGATTGGTCATAAAGGAGTGTATTAATGAAAAATTAAATGAAAACTTGTAAAGCATCGAGGTGTTTTTCTATTAAGCTCGCTTTCAAATGCTAAGATTACAATAAGAATAATTTAAGCTTAAAACTAAGTACAATAAGTAAATAAGTGCAAAGAATACATATAGTTAAAGGAATATATATGTAGATACAGATATGTAGATAATTATTATAATTTTAATGAACGGGTGAGTCTGTTTGTATGTGTGAGTGAGTGAGTTAAAGTGTGTGTGTGTGTGTATGCGCGTGGGGGTATGTAGTATGCTTCAACCTATATCATCCCGCTGCTGGGCAAAGGTCTCCCTCACTGTCTTCCAGGACTTTCGCTCGCGTGCCAAACCCCACCAATCTGTCTCGAAGGCATCGAGATCGTCACGTCAGCGTCTACTAGGCCTTCCTCGGCGCCGTCGCTCGTCTTCAGGCACCCACTGTGTGACGATCGTTGCCCATCTGTCTCATGGCCTCGGCTTAAAATAAATGTATTCGTTTATTTTTTCGTTTAATTCTTTGATCCGGCCCTGACCCGTCGTTCTAATAAAGAGCTTCTTCGGAATTCGGTGCACTGCAAAATAAACAAGAGACAACTTCGATAAGTCTTCTCAATAAGCTTTGAAAGTAAAGCTTGCTGAAAACTTGGTACTTCATTATCCTGTAAATACCATCTAAAGAAGCTTGGACTTTACTAGCTGAAAGTGCGTAATTGTTAAGGAGAGGTTTTTTATAAAGGGCATTATTTAGTATTCTTATAGGCGACGGGATTAATGAAAAGAATGCTAATTATTAGGTATGAAGCCGGCATGTATCAAAAGTAATAATTGAACTTGCTTATGGAATGTCTAAGAGATCTGAAGATCAATTAAATTATTTGATTAAATGATTTTATTTGGTAAAAATATATTGGATTAAAACATGGCGTTTTAATGGTTATTGGTCCTCAATAGAGCCAGCTGGGTTTACAGGGTTAAATCTAGACAAATCAAAGGGCTGATCTTCTAGATATCCGCAACGGAACAAATATTTGCATGATCTACAGATATTTGTTCCGTGTCTGGGTGTTTTTTATATATTAAATTGCCAGCAAAATTGCCAACAAAATTGCGAACAAAGTTGCCAACAAAATTGCCAACAAAATTGCCAGCAAAATTGCCAGCAAAATTGCCAGCAAAATTGCCAGCAAAATTGCCAACAAAATTGCCATCAAAATTGCCAACAAAATTGCCAACAAAGTTGCCAACAAATTTGCCAACAAAGTTGCCAACAAACTTGCCAACAAAGTTGCCAACAAACTTGCCAACAAAGTTGCCAACAAAGTTGCCAACAAAATTGCCAGCAAAATTGCCAACAAAATTGCCAACAAAGTTGCCAACAAAATTCAGCAAAATTGCCAGCAAAATTGCTATCAAAATTGCCATCAAAATTGCCAGCAAAATTGCCCGCAAAATTGCCAGCAAAATTGCCAACAAAATTGCCAACAAAGTTGCCAACAAAATTGCCTACAAAATTGCCAACAAAGTTGCCAACAAAATTGCCAACAAAATTGCCAACAAAATTGCCATCAAAATTGCCAACAAAATTGCCAACAAAGTTGCCAACAAAATTGCCAACAAAGTTGCCAACAAATTTGCCAACAAAGTTGCCAACAAACTTGCCAACAGAGTTGCCAACAAAGTTGCCAACAAAATTGCCAGCAAAATTGCCAACAAAATTGCCAACAAAGTTGCCAACAAAATTCAGCAAAATTGTCAGCAAAATTGCTATCAAAATTGCCATCAAAATTGCCAGCAAAGTAAAGTTGCCAACAAATTTGCCAACAAAGTTGCCAAACAAATTTGCCAACAAAGTTGCCAACAAAATTGCCAGCAAAATTGCCATCGCTTAAATACTTAAATCAGAGAAATTCCACACACACACAATACATAGGCAAACTTAACGCTCATTAGCATTTTATTTCAGCTAACCTTAGTGCAGTGTAGATTATCGTAAATAATGTAATCGTCTTCGTTATTATCGTGATCGGCATATTCAAAATTGCCAGCAAAATTGCCAACAAAATTGCCAACAAAGTTGCCAACAAAATTGCCAGCAAAATTGCCAGCAAAATTGCCAACAAAATTGCCAGCAAAATTGCCAACTTAGCTGAAATAAAATGCTAATTAGCGTTAAGTTTGCCTATGTATTGTGTGTGTGTGGAATTTCTCTGATTTAAGTATTTACGCGATGGGTTTTCGGTAATTGTCAAGTTCTTTCTTTAATTACTACTTTTTAATTCAGTGCATAAAGCTGACAGTTCCCGAGAACCCTATCTGTGGAGCGGCAGCAGCAGATGTTTCTGCCAAGGCGAGGCTGAAAACCAGCGTAGCTGAGCCCTCGACCTATTTACCACCACCCTCTACCTTAGTGCTACCTACGATAATGTACTAAAGTTACTTAGAATTAGGCCTACTATTAAACTTACCTAGCTTTATTTAGTACTTATTGTACCTACCAACTTCTGTTAGCATAAGAGGTGTGTGTGTAAATAAATGCCCTATTATTTTATTATTGTCAGTTTTGTAAGCTGTTTATGTCTGTAATCAATTTGTATGCAATAAAGAGTAAAGACTTATTAAACTACTATTATATATTTCTAAAAACCATTATATGTGATCGAACGAAGCGAGATCTCTAAAGCAACTTAGGTAAATCGGCGTTTTTGTATGTATGTATGTATGTTGGTTTGTCCGAGAATAACTTTCGAAGCGTTTATCCGATTATCATGAATTTTAGTACATAGGTAGTGATGGCACAATTTTGGTGTGACTAAATGAGCCAAAAATATGGGGGGTTGTTGAGATATTGGGTTTAAGAGAGGAAAAAAAAACAAAATGGGACCATTCAGTCCAGTGGCACGTCTTATAAAAGGTCTTTGTGAGTACATTTCGACCTCGTTTTTATTTTTAGTTTAAGCCTTGTAGTTTTTAAGTTATTAGCCATGATAAAAACTGAACTTTGACAAAATTCACATGGTATTTACACCAGCGACCCCACAGTGCTGAAATTTGGTATGAGTGTAGATTTAGTAATACAAATATAGGAAAAGTCTGAAATCCAGAACAACTCCAATTTATACCCCTAAAAAGAGTAACCAATATAGATTACCTGCCGTTACTGATTGGTCATAAAGGAGTGTATTAATGAAAAATTAAATGAAAACTTGTAAAGCATCGAGGTGTTTTTCTATTAAGCTCGCTTTCAAATGCTAAGATTACAATAAGAATAATTTAAGCTTAAAACTAAGTTTATAATTTGTCAAATCACGACTCAAGTAAGTAATTTTACTACTCGTAGGATCCCTTTCGTAAAACAAAAGCTTATACGTTATAAAGACCTTAATTATTGGATTACGCTAATATTTGCGTTTATTTAATTACGGGTTAATTCGAAGAAAACCTTCGTAGAATATTATTAGAATAAGACTTTGTAAAAATAAGGCTTTCGTTAAATATGTAGATATACATTTAAAATGGCGATCAACCTTGTTACCATTCAACCTAAAACAATTGACACGTACATGATTATATTAACAGATTTTTGCAATATTGTTTTCCAATCTTGTTCAGTAAAATAATTTGTACACCAAAGTGAACATCAAAATTTGTAATTCATTAAACGGAATTTGATTTGATTTGAAAAATCGAAGACATATAGTGCAGTGTAGATTATCGTTAATAATGTAATCGTCTTCGTTATTATCGTGATCGGCATATTCAAAATTGCCAACAAAATTGCCAACAAAGTTGCCAACAAAATTGCCAACAAAATTGCCAGCAAAATTGCCAGCAAAATTGCCAGCAAAATTTCCAGCAAAATTGCCATCAAAATTGCAAACAAAATTGCCAACAAAGTTGCCAACAAATTTGCCAACAAAGTTGCCAACAAACTTGCCAACAAAGTTGCCAACAAAGTTGCCAACAAAGTTGCCAACAAAGTTGCCAACAAAGTTGCCAACAAAATTGCCAGCAAAATTGCCAACAAAATTGCCAACAAAGTTGCCAACAAAATTCAGCAAAATTGCCAGCAAAATTGCTATCAAAATTGCCATCAAAATTGCCATCAAAATTGCCAGCAAAATTGCCAGCAAAATTGCCAGCAAAATTGCCAACAAAATTGCCAACAAAATTGCCAACAAAATTGCCAACAAAGTTGCCAGCAAAATTGCCAACAAAATTGCCAACAAAATTGCCAACAAAATTGCCAACAAAGTTGCCAACAAAATTGCCAACAAAGTTGCCAACAAAATTGCCAACAAAATTGCCAACAAAATTGCCAACAAAATTGCCAACAAAGTTGCCAACAAAATTGCCAACAAAGTTGCCAACAAAATTGCCATCAAAATTGCCAGCAAAATTGCCAGCAAAATTGCCAGCAAAATTGCCAGCAAAATTGCCAGCAAAATTGCCAGCAAAATTGCCAACAAAATTGCCAACAAAATTGCCAACAAAGTTGCCAACAAATTTGCCAACAAAGTTGCCAACAAACTTGCCAACAAAGTTGCCAACAAAGTTGCCAACAAAGTTGCCAACAAAATTGCCAGCAAAATTGCCAACAAAATTGCCAACAAAGTTGCCAACAAAATTGACAACAAAGTTGCCAACAAAATTGCCAGCAAAATTGCCAACAAAATTGCCAACAAAGTTGCCAACAAAATTGCCAACAAAATTGCCAACAAAGTTGCCAACAAAGTTGCTATCAAAATTGCCATCAAAATTGCCATCAAAATTGCCAGCAAAATTGCCAGCAAAATTGCCAACAAAATTGCCAACAAAGTTGCCAACAAAATTGCCAACAAAATTGCCAACAAAGTTGCCAACAAAATTGCCAACAAAGTTGCCAACAAAATTGCCATCAAAATTGCCAGCAAAATTGCCAGCAAAATTGCCAGCAAAATTGCCAGCAAAATTGCCAGCAAAATTGCCAGCAAAATTGCCAACAAAATTGCCAACAAAATTGCCAACAAAGTTGCCAACAAATTTGCCAACAAAGTTGCCAACAAACTTGCCAACAAAGTTGCCAACAAAGTTGCCAACAAAGTTGCCAACAAAATTGCCAGCAAAATTGCCAACAAAATTGCCAACAAAGTTGCCAACAAAATTCAGCAAAATTGCCAGCAAAATTGCTATCAAAATTGCCATCAAAATTGCCAGCAAAATTGCCAGCAAAATTGCCAGCAAAATTGCCAAAAAAATTGCCAACAAAGTTGCCAACAAAATTGCCAACAAAATTGCCAACAAAGTTGCCAACAAAGTTGCCAACAAAATTGCCAACAAAATTGCCAACAAAGTTGCCAACAAAATTGCCAACAAAATTGCCATCAAAATTGCCAGCAAAATTGCCAACAAAGTTGCCAACAAATTTGCCAACATAGTTGCCAACAAACTTGCCACCAAAGTTGCCAACAAAGTTGCCAACAAACTTGCCAACAAAGTTGCCAACAAAGTTGCCAACAAAGTTGCCAACAAAGTTGCCAACAAAGTTGCCAACAAAAATGCCAGCAAAATTGCCAACAAAATTGCCAACAAAGTTGCCAACAAAATTCAGCAAAATTGCCAGCAAAATTGCTATCAAAATTGCCATCAAAATTGCCAGCAAAATTGCCAGCAAAATTGCCAGCAAAATTGCCAACAAAATTGCCAACAAAGTTGCCAACAAAATTGCCCACAAAATTGCCAACAAAGTTGCCAACAAAATTGCCAACAAAATTGCCAACAAAATTGCCATCAAAATTGCCAACAAAATTGCCAACAAAGTTGCCAACAAAATTGCCAACAAAGTTGCCAACAAATTTGCCAACAAAGTTGCCAACAAACTTGCCAACAGAGTTGCCAACAAAGTTGCCAACAAAATTGCCAGCAAAATTGCCAACAAAGTTGCCAACAAAATTCAGCCAACAAAATTGCCAACAAAATTGCCAACAAAATTGCCAACAAAGTTGCCAACAAAATTGCCAACAAAGTTGCCAACAAAATTGCCAACAAAATTGCCAACAAAATTGCCAACAAAATTGCCAACAAAATTGCCAACAAAGTTGCCAACAAAATTGCCAACAAAGTTGCCAACAAAATTGCCATCAAAATTGCCAGCAAAATTGCCAGCAAAATTGCCAGCAAAATTGCCAGCAAAATTGCCAGCAAAATTGCCAACAAAATTGCCAACAAAATTGCCAACAAAGTTGCCAACAAATTTGCCAACAAAATTGCCAGCAAAATTGCCAACAAAATTGCCAACAAAGTTGCCAACAAAATTCAGCAAAATTGCCAGCAAAATTGCTATCAAAATTGCCATCAAAATTGCCAGCAAAATTGCCAGCAAAATTGCCAGCAAAATTGCCAACAAAATTGCCAACAAAGTTGCCAACAAAATTGCCAACAAAATTGCCAACAAAGTTGCCAACAAAGTTGCCAACAAAATTGCCAACAAAATTGCCAACAAAGTTGCCAACAAAATTGCCAACAAAATTGCCAACAAAATTGCCATCAAAATTGCCAGCAAAATTGCCAACAAAGTTGCCAACAAATTTGCCAACATAGTTGCCAACAAACTTGCCACCAAAGTTGCCAACAAAGTTGCCAACAAAGTTGCCAACAAAGTTGCCAACAAAATTGCCAGCAAAATTGCCAACAAAATTGCCAACAAAGTTGCCAACAAAGTTGCCAACAAAATTCAGCAAAATTGCCAGCAAAATTGCTATCAAAATTGCCATCAAAATTGCCAGCAAAATTGCCAGCAAAATTGCCAGCAAAGTTGCCAACAAAATTGCCAACAAAGTTGCCAACAAAATTGCCAACAAAATTGCCAACAAAGTTGCCAACAAAGTTGCCAACAAAATTGCCAACAAAATTGCCAACAAAGTTGCCAACAAAATTGCCAACAAAATTGCCAACAAAATTGCCATCAAAATTGCCAGCAAAATTGCCAGCAAAATTGCCAACAAAATTGCTATCAAAATTGCCAACAAAATTGCCAACAAAGTTGCCAACAAAATTGCCAACAAAGTTGCCAACAAATTTGCCAACATAGTTGCCAACAAAGTTGCCAACAAACTTGCCAACAAAGTTGCCAACAAAGTTGCCAACAAAGTTGCCAACAAAGTTGCCAACAAAGTTGCCAACAAAAATGCCAGCAAAATTGCCAACAAAATTGCCAACAAAGTTGCCAACAAAATTCAGCAAAATTGCCAGCAAAATTGCTATCAAAATTGCCATCAAAATTGCCAGCAAAATTGCCAGCAAAATTGCCAGCAAAATTGCCAACAAAATTGCCAACAAAGTTGCCAACAAAATTGCCAACAAAATTGCCAACAAAGTTGCCAACAAAATTGCCAACAAAATTGCCAACAAAATTGCCATCAAAATTGCCAACAAAATTGCCAACAAAGTTGCCAACAAAATTGCCAACAAAGTTGCCAACAAATTTGCCAACAAAGTTGCCAACAAACTTGCCAACAGAGTTGCCAACAAAGTTGCCAACAAAATTGCCAGCAAAATTGCCAACAAAGTTGCCAACAAAATTCAGCCAACAAAATTGCCAACAAAATTGCCAACAAAATTGCCAACAAAGTTGCCAACAAAATTGCCAACAAAGTTGCCAACAAAATTGCCAACAAAATTGCCAACAAAATTGCCAACAAAATTGCCAACAAAATTGCCAACAAAGTTGCCAACAAAATTGCCAACAAAGTTGCCAACAAAATTGCCATCAAAATTGCCAGCAAAATTGCCAGCAAAATTGCCAGCAAAATTGCCAGCAAAATTGCCAGCAAAATTGCCAACAAAATTGCCAACAAAATTGCCAACAAAGTTGCCAACAAATTTGCCAACAAAATTGCCAGCAAAATTGCCAACAAAATTGCCAACAAAGTTGCCAACAAAATTCAGCAAAATTGCCAGCAAAATTGCTATCAAAATTGCCATCAAAATTGCCAGCAAAATTGCCAGCAAAATTGCCAGCAAAATTGCCAACAAAATTGCCAACAAAGTTGCCAACAAAATTGCCAACAAAATTGCCAACAAAGTTGCCAACAAAGTTGCCAACAAAATTGCCAACAAAATTGCCAACAAAGTTGCCAACAAAATTGCCAACAAAATTGCCAACAAAATTGCCATCAAAATTGCCAGCAAAATTGCCAACAAAGTTGCCAACAAATTTGCCAACATAGTTGCCAACAAACTTGCCACCAAAGTTGCCAACAAAGTTGCCAACAAAGTTGCCAACAAAGTTGCCAACAAAATTGCCAGCAAAATTGCCAACAAAATTGCCAACAAAGTTGCCAACAAAGTTGCCAACAAAATTCAGCAAAATTGCCAGCAAAATTGCTATCAAAATTGCCATCAAAATTGCCAGCAAAATTGCCAGCAAAATTGCCAGCAAAGTTGCCAACAAAATTGCCAACAAAGTTGCCAACAAAATTGCCAACAAAATTGCCAACAAAGTTGCCAACAAAGTTGCCAACAAAATTGCCAACAAAATTGCCAACAAAGTTGCCAACAAAATTGCCAACAAAATTGCCAACAAAATTGCCATCAAAATTGCCAGCAAAATTGCCAGCAAAATTGCCAACAAAATTGCCATCAAAATTGCCAACAAAATTGCCAACAAAGTTGCCAACAAAATTGCCAACAAAGTTGCCAACAAATTTGCCAACATAGTTGCCAACAAACTTGCCAACAAAGTTGCCAACAAAGTTGCCAACAAAGTTGCCAACAAAGTTGCCAACAAAGTTGCCAACAAAAATGCCAGCAAAATTGCCAACAAAATTGCCAACAAAGTTGCCAACAAAATTCAGCAAAATTGCCAACAAAATTGCCAACAAAGTTGCCAACAAAATTCAGCAAAATTGCCAGCAAAATTGCTATCAAAATTGCCATCAAAATTGCCAGCAAAATTGCCAGCAAAATTGCCAGCAAAATTGCCAACAAAATTGCCAACAAAGTTGCCAACAAAATTGCCAACAAAATTGCCAACAAAGTTGCCAACAAAGTTGCCAACAAAATTGCCAACAAAATTGCCAACAAAGTTGCCAACAAAATTGCCAGCAAAATTGCCAGCAAAATTGCCAACAAAATTGCCAACAAAATTGCCAACAAAGTTGCCAACAAATTTGCCAACAAAATTGCCAGCAAAATTGCCAACAAAATTGCCAACAAAGTTGCCAACAAAATTCAGCAAAATTGCCAGCAAAATTGCTATCAAAATTGCCATCAAAATTGCCAGCAAAATTGCCAGCAAAATTGCCAGCAAAATTGCCAACAAAATTGCCAACAAAGTTGCCAACAAAATTGCCAACAAAATTGCCAACAAAGTTGCCAACAAAGTTGCCAACAAAATTGCCAACAAAATTGCCAACAAAGTTGCCAACAAAATTGCCAACAAAATTGCCAACAAAATTGCCATCAAAATTGCCAGCAAAATTGCCAACAAAGTTGCCAACAAATTTGCCAACATAGTTGCCAACAAACTTGCCAACAAAGTTGCCAACAAAGTTGCCAACAAAGTTGCCAACAAAGTTGCCAACAAAATTGCCAGCAAAATTGCCAACAAAATTGCCAACAAAGTTGCCAACAAAGTTGCCAACAAAATTCAGCAAAATTGCCAGCAAAATTGCTATCAAAATTGCCATCAAAATTGCCAGCAAAATTGCCAGCAAAATTGCCAGCAAAATTGCCAACAAAATTGCCAACAAAGTTGCCAACAAAATTGCCAACAAAATTGCCAACAAAGTTGCCAACAAAGTTGCCAACAAAATTCAGCCAACAAAATTGCCAACAAAATTGCCAACAAAATTGCCAACAAAGTTGCCAACAAAATTGCCAACAAAGTTGCCAACAAAATTGCCAACAAAATTGCCAACAAAATTGCCAACAAAATTGCCAACAAAATTGCCAACAAAGTTGCCAACAAAATTGCCAACAAAGTTGCCAACAAAATTGCCATCAAAATTGCCAGCAAAATTGCCAGCAAAATTGCCAGCAAAATTGCCAGCAAAATTGCCAACAAAATTGCCAACAAAATTGCCAACAAAGTTGCCAACAAATTTGCCAACAAAATTGCCAGCAAAATTGCCAACAAAATTGCCAACAAAGTTGCCAACAAAATTCAGCAAAATTGCCAGCAAAATTGCTATCAAAATTGCCATCAAAATTGCCAGCAAAATTGCCAGCAAAATTGCCAGCAAAATTGCCAACAAAATTGCCAACAAAGTTGCCAACAAAATTGCCAAAAAAATTGCCAACAAAGTTGCCAACAAAGTTGCCAACAAAATTGCCAACAAAATTGCCAACAAAGTTGCCAACAAAATTGCCAACAAAATTGCCAACAAAATTGCCATCAAAATTGCCAGCAAAATTGCCAACAAAGTTGCCAACAAATTTGCCAACATAGTTGCCAACAAACTTGCCACCAAAGTTGCCAACAAAGTTGCCAACAAAGTTGCCAACAAAGTTGCCAACAAAATTGCCAGCAAAATTGCCAACAAAATTGCCAACAAAGTTGCCAACAAAGTTGCCAACAAAATTCAGCAAAATTGCCAGCAAAATTGCTATCAAAATTGCCATCAAAATTGCCAGCAAAATTGCCAGCAAAATTGCCAGCAAAATTGCCAACAAAATTGCCAACAAAGTTGCCAACAAAATTGCCAACAAAATTGCCAACAAAGTTGCCAACAAAGTTGCCAACAAAATTGCCAACAAAATTGCCAACAAAGTTGCCAACAAAATTGCCAACAAAATTGCCAACAAAATTGCCATCAAAATTGCCAGCAAAATTGCCAGCAAAATTGCCAACAAAATTGCCATCAAAATTGCCAACAAAATTGCCAACAATGTTGCCAACAAAATTGCCAACAAAGTTGCCAACAAATTTGCCAACATAGTTGCCAACAAACTTGCCAACAAAGTTGCCAACAAAGTTGCCAACAAAGTTGCCAACAAAGTTGCCAACAAAAATGCCAGCAAAATTGCCAACAAAATTGCCAACAAAGTTGCCAACAAAATTCAGCAAAATTGCCAGCAAAATTGCTATCAAAATTGCCATCAAAATTGCCAGCAAAATTGCCAGCAAAATTGCCAGCAAAATTGCCAACAAAATTGCCAACAAAGTTGCCAACAAAATTGCCAACAAAATTGCCAACAAAGTTGCCAACAAAATTGCCAACAAAATTGCCAACAAAATTGCCATCAAAATTGCCAACAAAATTGCCAACAAAGTTGCCAACAAAATTGCCAACAAAGTTGCCAACAAATTTGCCAACAAAGTTGCCAACAAACTTGCCAACAGAGTTGCCAACAAAGTTGCCAACAAAATTGCCAACAAAGTTGCCAACAAAATTCAGCAAAATTGCCAGCAAAATTGCTATCAAAATTGCCATCAAAATTGCCAACAAAATTGCCAACAAAGTTGCCAACAAAATTGCCAACAAAATTGCCAACAAAGTTGCCAACAAAATTGCCAACAAAGTTGCCAACAAAATTGCCAACAAAATTGCCAACAAAATTGCATAAAGCTGACAGTTCCCGAGAACCCTATCTGTGGAGCGGCAGCAGCAGATGTTTCTGCCAAGGCGAGGCTGCAAACCAGCGTAGCTGAGCCCTCGACCTATTTACCACCACCCTCTACCTTAGTGCTACCTACGATAATGTACTAAAGTTACTTAGAATTAGGCCTACTATTTAACTTACCTAGCTTTATTTAGTACTTATTGTACCTACTAACTTCTGTTAGCATAAGAGGTGTGTGTGTGTAAATAAATGCCCTATTATTTTATTTTTATAATTTGTCAAATCACGACTCAAGTAAGTAATTTTACTACTCGTAGGATCCCTTTCGTAAAACAAAAGCTTATACGTTATAAAGACCTTAATTATTGGATTACGCTAATATTTGCGTTTATTTAATTACGGGTTAATTCGAAGAAAACCTTCGTAGAATATTATTAGAATAAGACTTTGTAAAAATAAGGCTTTCGTTAAATATGTAGATATACATTTAAAATGGCGATCAACCTTGTTACCATTGAACCTAAAACAATTGACACGTACATGATTATATTAACAGATTTTTGCAATATTGTTTTCCAATCTTGTTCAGTAAAATAATTTGTACACCAAAGTGAACATCAAAATTTGTAATTCATTAAACGGAATTTGATTTGATTTGAAAAATCGAAGACATATAGTGCAGTGTAGATTATCGTTAATAATGTAATCGTCTTCGTTATTATCGTGATCGGCATATTCAAAATTGCCAACAAAATTGCCAACAAAGTTGCCAACAAAATTGCCAACAAAATTGCCAGCAAAATTGCCAGCAAAATTGCCATCAAAATTGCCAACAAAATTGCCAACAAAGTTGCCAACAAATTTGCCAACAAAGTTGCCAACAAACTTGCCAACAAAGTTGCCAACAAAGTTGCCAACAAAGTTGCCAACAAAATTGCCAGCAAAATTGCCAACAAAATTGCCAACAAAGTTGCCAACAAAATTCAGCAAAATTGCCAGCAAAATTGCCAGCAAAATTGCCAACAAAGTTGCCAACAAAGTTGCCAACAAAATTGCCAGCAAAATTGCCAGCAAAATTGCCAACAAAATTGCCATCAAAATTGCCAACAAAATTGCCAACAAAGTTGCCAACAAATTTGCCAACAAAGTTGCCAACAAACTTGCCAACGAAGTTGCCAACAAAGTTGCCAACAAAGTTGCCAACAAAATTGCCATCAAAATTGCCAACAAAATTGCCAACAAAGTTGCCAACAAAATTGCCAACAAAGTTGCCAACAAATTTGCCAACAAAGTTGCCAACAAACTTGCCAACAGAGTTGCCAACAAAGTTGCCAACAGAATTGCCAGCAAAATTGCCAACAAAGTTGCCAACAAAATTCAGCAAAATTGGCAGCAAAATTGCTATCAAAATTGCCATCAAAATTGCCAGCAAATTAAAGTTGCCAACAAATTTGCCAGCAAAGTTGCCAAACAAATTTGCCAACAAAGTTGCCAACAAAATTGCCAGCAAAATTGCCATCGCTTAAATACTTAAATCAGAGAAATTCCACACACACACAATACATAGGCAAACTTAACGCTAATTAGCATTTTATTTCAGCTAACCTTAGTGCAGTGTAGATTATCGTAAATAATGTAATCGTCTTCGTTATTATCGTGATCGGCATATTCAAAATTGCCCGCAAAATTGCCAACAAAATTGCCAACAAAGTTGCCAACAAAATTGCCAGCAAAATTGCCAGCAAAATTGCCAACAAAATTGCCAGCAAAATTGCCAACTTAGCTGAAATAAAATGCTAATTAGCGTTAAGTTTGCCTATGTATTGTGTGTTTGTGGAATTTCTCTGATTTAAGTATTTACGCGATGGGTTTTCGGTAATTGTCAAGTTCTTTCTTTAATTACTACTTTTTAATTCAGTGCATAAAGCTGACAGTTCCCGAGAACCCTATCTGTGGAGCGGCAGCAGCAGATGTTTCTGCCAAGGCGAGGCTGAAAACCAGCGTAGCTGAGCCCTCGACCTATTTACCACCACCCTCTACCTTAGTGCTACCTACGATAATGTACTAAAGTTACTTAGAATTAGGCCTACTATTAAACTTACCTAGCTTTATTTAGTACTTATTGTACCTACCAACTTCTGTTAGCATAAGAGGTGTGTGTGTAAATAAATGCCCTATTATTTTATTATTGTCAGTTTTGTAAGCTGTTTATGTCTGTAATCAATTTGTATGCAATAAAGAGTAAAGACTTATTAAACTACTATTATATATTTCTAAAAACCATTATATGTGATCGAACGAAGCGAGATCTCTAAAGCAACTTAGGTAAATCGGCGTTTTTGTATGTATGTATGTATGTTGGTTTGTCCGAGAATAACTTTCGAAGCGTTTATCCGATTATCATGAATTTTAGTACATAGGTAGTGATGGCACAATTTTGGTGTGACTAAATGAGCCAAAAATATGGGGGGTTGTTGAGATATTGGGTTTAAGAGAGGAAAAAAAAAACAAAATGGGACCATTCAGTCCAGTGGCACGTCTTATAAAAGGTCTTTGTGAGTACATTTCGACCTCGTTTTTATTTTTAGTTTAAGCCTTGTAGTTTTTAAGTTATTAGCCATGATAAAAACTGAACTTTGACAAAATTCACATGGTATTTACACCAGCGACCCCACAGTGCTGAAATTTGGTATGAGTGTAGATTTAGTAATACAAATATAGGAAAAGTCTGAAATCCAGAACAACTCCAATTTATACCCCTAAAAAGAGTAACCAATATAGATTACCTGCCGTTACTGATTGGTCATAAAGGAGTGTATTAATGAAAAATTAAATGAAAACTTGTAAAGCATCGAGGTGTTTTTCTATTAAGCTCGCTTTCAAATGCTAAGATTACAATAAGAATAATTTAAGCTTAAAACTAAGTACAATAAGTAAATAAGTGCAAAGAATACATATAGTTAAAGGAATATATATGTAGATACAGATATGTAGATAATTATTATAATTTTAATGAACGGGTGAGTCTGTTTGTATGTGTGAGTGAGTGAGTTAAAGTGTGTGTGTGTGTGTATGCGCGTGGGGGTATGTAGTATGCTTCAACCTATATCATCCCGCTGCTGGGCAAAGGTCTCCCTCACTGTCTTCCAGGACTTTCGCTCGCGTGCCAAACCCCACCAATCTGTCTCGAAGGCATCGAGATCGTCACGTCAGCGTCTACTAGGCCTTCCTCGGCGCCGTCGCTCGTCTTCAGGCACCCACTGTGTGACGATCGTTGCCCATCTGTCTCATGGCCTCGGCTTAAAATAAATGTATTCGTTTATTTTTTCGTTTAATTCTTTGATCCGGCCCTGACCCGTCGTTCTAATAAAGAGCTTCTTCGGAATTCGGTGCACTGCAAAATAAACAAGAGACAACTTCGATAAGTCTTCTCAATAAGCTTTGAAAGTAAAGCTTGCTGAAAACTTGGTACTTCATTATCCTGTAAATACCATCTAAAGAAGCTTGGACTTTACTAGCTGAAAGTGCGTAATTGTTAAGGAGAGGTTTTTTATAAAGGGCATTATTTAGTATTCTTATAGGCGACGGGATTAATGAAAAGAATGCTAATTATTAGGTATGAAGCCGGCATGTATCAAAAGTAATAATTGAACTTGCTTATGGAATGTCTAAGAGATCTGAAGATCAATTAAATTATTTGATTAAATGATTTTATTTGGTAAAAATATATTGGATTAAAACATGGCGTTTTAATGGTTATTGGTCCTCAATAGAGCCAGCTGGGTTTACAGGGTTAAATCTAGACAAATCAAAGGGCTGATCTTCTAGATATCCGCAACGGAACAAATATTTGCATGATCTACAGATATTGGTTCCGTGTCTGGGTGTTTTTTATATATTAAATTGCCAGCAAAATTGCCAACAAAATTGCCAACAAAGTTGCCAACAAAATTGCCAACAAAATTGCCAGCAAAATTGCCAGCAAAATTGCCAGCAAAATTGCCAGCAAAATTGCCAACAAAATTGCCATCAAAATTGCCAACAAAATTGCCAACAAAGTTGCCAACAAATTTGCCAACAAAGTTGCCAACAAACTTGCCAACAAAGTTGCCAACAAACTTGCCAACAAAGTTGCCAACAAAGTTGCCAACAAAATTGCCAGCAAAATTGCCAACAAAATTGCCAACAAAGTTGCCAACAAAATTCAGCAAAATTGCCAGCAAAATTGCTATCAAAATTGCCATCAAAATTGCCAGCAAAATTGCCAGCAAAATTGCCAGCAAAATTGCCAACAAAATTGCCAACAAAGTTGCCAACAAAATTGCCTACAAAATTGCCAAAAAAATTGCCAACAAAGTTGCCAACAAAATTGCCAACAAAATTGCCAACAAAGTTGCCAACAAAGTTGCCAACAAAATTGCCAACAAAATTGCCAACAAAGTTGCCAACAAAATTGCTAACAAAATTGCCATCAAAATTGCCAGCAAAATTGCCAACAAAGTTGCCAACAAATTTGCCAACATAGTTGCCAACAAACTTGCCACCAAAGTTGCCAACAAAGTTGCCAACAAACTTGCCAACAAAGTTGCCAACAAAGTTGCCAACAAAGTTGCCAACAAAGTTGCCAACAAAGTTGCCAACAAAAATGCCAGCAAAATTGCCAACAAAATTGCCAACAAAGTTGCCAACAAAATTCAGCAAAATTGCCAGCAAAATTGCTATCAAAATTGCCATCAAAATTGCCAGCAAAATTGCCAGCAAAATTGCCAGCAAAATTGCCAACAAAATTGCCAACAAAGTTGCCAACAAAATTGCCCACAAAATTGCCAACAAAGTTGCCAACAAAATTGCCAACAAAATTGCCAACAAAATTGCCATCAAAATTGCCAACAAAATTGCCAACAAAGTTGCCAACAAAATTGCCAACAAAGTTGCCAACAAATTTGCCAACAAAGTTGCCAACAAACTTGCCAACAGAGTTGCCAACAAAGTTGCCAACAAAATTGCCAACAAAATTGCCAACAAAGTTGCCAACAAAATTCAGCAAAATTGCCAGCAAAATTGCCAACAAAATTGCCATCAAAATTGCCAACAAAATTGCCAACAAAGTTGCCAACAAAATTGCCAACAAAGTTGCCAACAAATTTGCCAACAAAGTTGCCAACAAACTTGCCAACAGAGTTGCCAACAAAGTTGCCAACAAAATTGCCAGCAAAATTGCCAACAAAGTTGCCAACAAAATTCAGCCAACAAAATTGCCAACAAAATTGCCAACAAAATTGCCAACAAATTTGCCAACAAAGTTGCCAACAAACTTGCCAACAGAGTTGCCAACAAAGTTGCCAACAAAATTGCCAGCAAAATTGCCAACAAAGTTGCCAACAAAATTCAGCCAACAAAATTGCCAACAAAATTGCCAACAAAATTGCCAACAAAGTTGCCAACAAAATTGCCAACAAAGTTGCCAACAAAATTGCCAACAAAATTGCCAACAAAATTGCCAACAAAATTGCCAACAAAATTGCCAACAAAGTTGCCAACAAAATTGCCAACAAAGTTGCCAACAAAATTGCCATCAAAATTGCCAGCAAAATTGCCAGCAAAATTGCCAGCAAAATTGCCAGCAAAATTGCCAGCAAAATTGCCAACAAAATTGCCAACAAAATTGCCAACAAAGTTGCCAACAAATTTGCCAACAAAATTGCCAGCAAAATTGCCAACAAAATTGCCAACAAAGTTGCCAACAAAATTCAGCAAAATTGCCAGCAAAATTGCTATCAAAATTGCCATCAAAATTGCCAGCAAAATTGCCAGCAAAATTGCCAGCAAAATTGCCAACAAAATTGCCAACAAAGTTGCCAACAAAATTGCCAACAAAATTGCCAACAAAGTTGCCAACAAAGTTGCCAACAAAATTGCCAACAAAATTGCCAACAAAGTTGCCAACAAAATTGCCAACAAAATTGCCAACAAAATTGCCATCAAAATTGCCAGCAAAATTGCCAACAAAGTTGCCAACAAATTTGCCAACATAGTTGCCAACAAACTTGCCACCAAAGTTGCCAACAAAGTTGCCAACAAAGTTGCCAACAAAGTTGCCAACAAAATTGCCAGCAAAATTGCCAACAAAATTGCCAACAAAGTTGCCAACAAAGTTGCCAACAAAATTCAGCAAAATTGCCAGCAAAATTGCTATCAAAATTGCCATCAAAATTGCCAGCAAAATTGCCAGCAAAATTGCCAGCAAAGTTGCCAACAAAATTGCCAACAAAGTTGCCAACAAAATTGCCAACAAAATTGCCAACAAAGTTGCCAACAAAGTTGCCAACAAAATTGCCAACAAAATTGCCAACAAAGTTGCCAACAAAATTGCCAACAAAATTGCCAACAAAATTGCCATCAAAATTGCCAGCAAAATTGCCAGCAAAATTGCCAGCAAAATTGCCAACAAAATTGCCATCAAAATTGCCAACAAAATTGCCAACAAAGTTGCCAACAAAATTGCCAACAAAGTTGCCAACAAATTTGCCAACATAGTTGCCAACAAACTTGCCAACAAAGTTGCCAACAAAGTTGCCAACAAAGTTGCCAACAAAGTTGCCAACAAAGTTGCCAACAAAAATGCCAGCAAAATTGCCAACAAAATTGCCAACAAAGTTGCCAACAAAATTCAGCAAAATTGCCAGCAAAATTGCTATCAAAATTGCCATCAAAATTGCCAGCAAAATTGCCAGCAAAATTGCCAGCAAAATTGCCAACAAAATTGCCAACAAAGTTGCCAACAAAATTGCCAACAAAGTTGCCAACAAAATTGCCAACAAAGTTGCCAACAAATTTGCCAACATAGTTGCCAACAAACTTGCCAACAAAGTTGCCAACAAACTTGCCACCAAAGTTGCCAACAAAGTTGCCAACAAAGTTGCCAACAAAGTTGCCAACAAAATTGCCAACAAAATTGCCAACAAAGTTGCCAACAAAATTCAGCAAAATTGCCAGCAAAATTGCTATCAAAATTGCCATCAAAATTGCCAGCAAAATTGCCAGCAAAATTGCCAGCAAAATTGCCAACAAAATTGCCAACAAAGTTGCCAACAAAATTGCCAACAAAATTGCCAACAAAGTTGCCAACAAAGTTGCCAACAAAATTGCCAACAAAATTGCCAACAAAGTTGCCAACAAAATTGCCAGCAAAATTGCCAGCAAAATTGCCAACAAAATTGCCAACAAAATTGCCAACAAAGTTGCCAACAAATTTGCCAACAAAATTGCCAGCAAAATTGCCAACAAAATTGCCAACAAAGTTGCCAACAAAATTCAGCAAAATTGCCAGCAAAATTGCTATCAAAATTGCCATCAAAATTGCCAGCAAAATTGCCAGCAAAATTGCCAGCAAAATTGCCAACAAAATTGCCAACAAAGTTGCCAACAAAATTGCCAACAAAATTGCCAACAAAGTTGCCAACAAAGTTGCCAACAAAATTGCCAACAAAATTGCCAACAAAGTTGCCAACAAAATTGCCAACAAAATTGCCAACAAAATTGCCATCAAAATTGCCAGCAAAATTGCCAACAAAGTTGCCAACAAATTTGCCAACATAGTTGCCAACAAACTTGCCAACAAAGTTGCCAACAAAGTTGCCAACAAAGTTGCCAACAAAGTTGCCAACAAAATTGCCAGCAAAATTGCCAACAAAATTGCCAACAAAGTTGCCAACAAAATTCAGCAAAATTGCCAGCAAAATTGCTATCAAAATTGCCATCAAAATTGCCAGCAAAATTGCCAGCAAAATTGCCAGCAAAATTGCCAACAAAATTGCCAACAAAGTTGCCAACAAAATTGCCAACAAAATTGCCAACAAAGTTGCCAACAAAGTTGCCAACAAAATTCAGCCAACAAAATTGCCAACAAAATTGCCAACAAAATTGCCAACAAAGTTGCCAACAAAATTGCCAACAAAGTTGCCAACAAAATTGCCAACAAAATTGCCAACAAAATTGCCAACAAAATTGCCAACAAAATTGCCAACAAAGTTGCCAACAAAATTGCCAACAAAGTTGCCAACAAAATTGCCATCAAAATTGCCAGCAAAATTGCCAGCAAAATTGCCAGCAAAATTGCCAGCAAAATTGCCAGCAAAATTGCCAACAAAATTGCCAACAAAATTGCCAACAAAGTTGCCAACAAATTTGCCAACAAAATTGCCAGCAAAATTGCCAACAAAATTGCCAACAAAGTTGCCAACAAAATTCAGCAAAATTGCCAGCAAAATTGCTATCAAAATTGCCATCAAAATTGCCAGCAAAATTGCCAGCAAAATTGCCAGCAAAATTGCCAACAAAATTGCCAACAAAGTTGCCAACAAAATTGCCAAAAAAATTGCCAACAAAGTTGCCAACAAAGTTGCCAACAAAATTGCCAACAAAATTGCCAACAAAGTTGCCAACAAAATTGCCAACAAAATTGCCAACAAAATTGCCATCAAAATTGCCAGCAAAATTGCCAACAAAGTTGCCAACAAATTTGCCAACATAGTTGCCAACAAACTTGCCACCAAAGTTGCCAACAAAGTTGCCAACAAAGTTGCCAACAAAGTTGCCAACAAAATTGCCAGCAAAATTGCCAACAAAATTGCCAACAAAGTTGCCAACAAAGTTGCCAACAAAATTCAGCAAAATTGCCAGCAAAATTGCTATCAAAATTGCCATCAAAATTGCCAGCAAAATTGCCAGCAAAATTGCCAGCAAAATTGCCAACAAAATTGACAACAAAGTTGCCAACAAAATTGCCAACAAAATTGCCAACAAAGTTGCCAACAAAGTTGCCAACAAAATTGCCAACAAAATTGCCAACAAAGTTGCCAACAAAATTGCCAACAAAATTGCCAACAAAATTGCCATCAAAATTGCCAGCAAAATTGCCAGCAAAATTGCCAACAAAATTGCCATCAAAATTGCCAACAAAATTGCCAACAATGTTGCCAACAAAATTGCCAACAAAGTTGCCAACAAATTTGCCAACATAGTTGCCAACAAACTTGCCAACAAAGTTGCCAACAAAGTTGCCAACAAAGTTGCCAACAAAGTTGCCAACAAAAATGCCAGCAAAATTGCCAACAAAATTGCCAACAAAGTTGCCAACAAAATTCAGCAAAATTGCCAGCAAAATTGCTATCAAAATTGCCATCAAAATTGCCAGCAAAATTGCCAGCAAAATTGCCAGCAAAATTGCCAACAAAATTGCCAACAAAGTTGCCAACAAAATTGCCAACAAAATTGCCAACAAAGTTGCCAACAAAATTGCCAACAAAATTGCCAACAAAATTGCCATCAAAATTGCCAACAAAATTGCCAACAAAGTTGCCAACAAAATTGCCAACAAAGTTGCCAACAAATTTGCCAACAAAGTTGCCAACAAACTTGCCAACAGAGTTGCCAACAAAGTTGCCAACAAAATTGCCAGCAAAATTGCCAACAAAGTTGCCAACAAAATTGCCAACAAAGTTGCCAACAAAATTGCCATCAAAATTGCCAACAAAATTGCCAACAAAGTTGCCAACAAAATTGCCAACAAAGTTGCCAACAAAATTCAGCAAAATTGCCAGCAAAATTGCTATCAAAATTGCCATCAAAATTGCCTGCAAAATTGCCAGCAAAATTGCCAGCAAAATTGCCAACAAAATTGCTAACAAAGTTGCCAACAAAATTGCCAACAAAATTGCCAACAAAGTTGCCAACAAAATTGCCAACAAAGTTGCCAACAAAATTGCCAACAAAATTGCCAACAAAATTGCATAAAGCTGACAGTTCCCGAGAACCCTATCTGTGGAGCGGCAGCAGCAGATGTTTCTGCCAAGGCGAGGCTGCAAACCAGCGTAGCTGAGCCCTCGACCTATTTACCACCACCCTCTACCTTAGTGCTACCTACGATAATGTACTAAAGTTACTTAGAATTAGGCCTACTATTTAACTTACCTAGCTTTATTTAGTACTTATTGTACCTACCAACTTCTGTTAGCATAAGAGGTGTGTGTGTGTAAATAAATGCCCTATTATTTTATTTTTATAATTTGTCAAATCACGACTCAAGTAAGTAATTTTACTACTCGTAGGATCCCTTTCGTAAAACAAAAGCTTATACGTTATAAAGACCTTAATTATTGGATTACGCTAATATTTGCGTTTATTTAATTACGGGTTAATTCGAAGAAAACCTTCGTAGAATATTATTAGAATAAGACTTTGTAAAAATAAGGCTTTCGTTAAATATGTAGATATACATTTAAAATGGCGATCAACCTTGTTACCATTGAACCTAAAACAATTGACACGTACATGATTATATTAACAGATTTTTGCAATATTGTTTTCCAATCTTGTTCAGTAAAATAATTTGTACACCAAAGTGAACATCAAAATTTGTAATTCATTAAACGGAATTTGATTTGATTTGAAAAATCGAAGACATATAGTGCAGTGTAGATTATCGTTAATAATGTAATCGTCTTCGTTATTATCGTGATCGGCATATTCAAAATTGCCAACAAAATTGCCAACAAAGTTGCCAACAAAATTGCCAACAAAATTGCCAGCAAAATTGCCAGCAAAATTGCCATCAAAATTGCCAACAAAATTGCCAACAAAGTTGCCAACAAATTTGCCAACAAAGTTGCCAACAAACTTGCCAACAAAGTTGCCAACAAAGTTGCCAACAAAGTTGCCAACAAAATTGCCAGCAAAATTGCCAACAAAATTGCCAACAAAGTTGCCAACAAAATTCAGCAAAATTGCCAGCAAAATTGCCAGCAAAATTGCCAACAAAGTTGCCAACAAAGTTGCCAACAAAATTGCCAGCAAAATTGCCAGCAAAATTGCCAACAAAATTGCCATCAAAATTGCCAACAAAATTGCCAACAAAGTTGCCAACAAATTTGCCAACAAAGTTGCCAACAAACTTGCCAACGAAGTTGCCAACAAAGTTGCCAACAAAGTTGCCAACAAAATTGCCATCAAAATTGCCAACAAAATTGCCAACAAAGTTGCCAACAAAATTGCCAACAAAGTTGCCAACAAATTTGCCAACAAAGTTGCCAACAAACTTGCCAACAGAGTTGCCAACAAAGTTGCCAACAAAATTGCCAGCAAAATTGCCAACAAAATTGCCAACAAAGTTGCCAACAAAATTGCCAACAAAATTGCCAGCAAAATTGCCAGCAAAATTGCCAACAAAATTGCCAACAAAGTTGCCAACAAAATTGCCAACAAAGTTGCCAACAAATTTGCCAACAAAGTTGCCAACAAACTTGCCAACAAAGTTGCCAACAAAGTTGCCAACAAAGTTGCCAACAAAGTTGCCAACAAAGTTGCCAACAAAGTTGCCAACAAAATTGTCAGCAAAATTGCCAACAAAATTGCCAACAAAGTTGCCAACAAAATTCAGCAAAATTGCCAGCAAAATTGCTATCAAAATTGCCATCAAAATTGCCAGCAAAATTGCCAGCAAAATTGCCAGAAAAATTGCCAACAAAATTGCCAACAAAGTTGCCAACAAAATTGCCAACAAAATTGCCAACAAAGTTGCCAACAAAATTGCCAACAAAATTGCCAACAAAATTGCCATCAAAATTGCCAACAAAATTGCCAACAAAGTTGCCAACAAAATTGCCAACAAAGTTGCCAACAAATTTGCCAACAAAGTTGCCACCAACTTGCCAACAAAGTTGCCAACAAAATTGCCAGCAAAATTGCCAACAAAGTTGCCAACAAAATTCAGCAAAATTGCCAGCAAAATTGCTATCAAAATTGCCATCAAAATTGCCAGCAAAGTAAAGTTGCCAACAAAATTGCCAACAAAGTTGCCAACAAAATTCAGCAAAATTGCCAGCAAAATTGCTATCAAAATTGCCATCAAAATTGCCATCAAAATTGCCAGCAAAATTGCCAGCAAAATTGCCAGCAAAATTGCCAGCAAAATTGCCAGCAAAATTGCCAACAAAATTGCCAACAAAATTGCCAACAAAATTGCCAACAAAGTTGCCAACAAAATTGCCAACAAAGTTGCCAACAAAATTGCCAACAAAATTGCCAACAAAATTGCCAACAAAGTTGCCAACAAAATTGCCAACAAAATTGCCAACAAAATTGCCAACAAAATTGCCAACAAAGTTGCCAACAAAATTGCCAACAAAGTTGCCAACAAAATTGCCAACAAAGTTGCCAACAAAATTGCCAACAAAATTGCCAACAAAATTGCCAACAAAGTTGCCAACAAAGTTGCCAACAAAGTTGCCAACAAAGTTGCCAACAAAATTCAGCAAAATTGCCAGCAAAATTGCTATCAAAATTGCCATCAAAATTGCCAGCAAAGTAAAGTTGCCAACAAAATTGCCAACAAAGTTGCCAACAAAATTCAGCAAAATTGCCAGCAAAATTGCTATCAAAATTGCCATCAAAATTGCCATCAAAATTGCCAGCAAAATTGCCAGCAAAATTGCCAGCAAAATTGCCAACAAAATTGCCAACAAAGTTGCCAACAAAATTGCCAACAAAGTTGCCAACAAAATTGCCAACAAAATTGCCAACAAAATTGCCAACAAAGTTGCCAACAAAATTGCCAACAAAATTGCCAACAAAATTGCCAACAAAATTGCCAACAAAGTTGCCAACAAAATTGCCAACAAAGTTGCCAACAAAATTGCCAACAAAGTTGCCAACAAAATTGCCAACAAAATTGCCAACAAAATTGCCAACAAAGTTGCCAACAAAGTTGCCAACAAAGTTGCCAACAAAGTTGCCAACAAAATTGCCAGCAAAATTGCCAACAAAATTGCCAACAAAGTTGCCAACAAAATTCAGCAAAATTGGCAGCAAAATTGCTATCAAAATTGCCATCAAAATTGCCAGCAAATTAAAGTTGCCAACAAATTTGCCAGCAAAGTTGCCAAACAAATTTGCCAACAAAGTTGCCAACAAAATTGCCAGCAAAATTGCCATCGCTTAAATACTTAAATCAGAGAAATTCCACACACACACAATACATAGGCAAACTTAACGCTAATTAGCATTTTATTTCAGCTAACCTTAGTGCAGTGTAGATTATCGTAAATAATGTAATCGTCTTCGTTATTATCGTGATCGGCATATTCAAAATTGCCCGCAAAATTGCCAACAAAATTGCCAACAAAGTTGCCAACAAAATTGCCAGCAAAATTGCCAGCAAAATTGCCAGCAAAATTGCCAACAAAATTGCCAGCAAAATTGCCAACTTAGCTGAAATAAAATGCTAATTAGCGTTAAGTTTGCCTATGTATTGTGTGTTTGTGGAATTTCTCTGATTTAAGTATTTACGCGATGGGTTTTCGGTAATTGTCAAGTTCTTTCTTTAATTACTACTTTTTAATTCAGTGCATAAAGCTGACAGTTCCCGAGAACCCTATCTGTGGAGCGGCAGCAGCAGATGTTTCTGCCAAGGCGAGGCTGAAAACCAGCGTAGCTGAGCCCTCGACCTATTTACCACCACCCTCTACCTTAGTGCTACCTACGATAATGTACTAAAGTTACTTAGAATTAGGCCTACTATTAAACTTACCTAGCTTTATTTAGTACTTATTGTACCTACCAACTTCTGTTAGCATAAGAGGTGTGTGTGTAAATAAATGCCCTATTATTTTATTATTGTCAGTTTTGTAAGCTGTTTATGTCTGTAATCAATTTGTATGCAATAAAGAGTAAAGACTTATTAAACTACTATTATATATTTCTAAAAACCATTATATGTGATCGAACGAAGCGAGATCTCTAAAGCAACTTAGGTAAATCGGCGTTTTTGTATGTATGTATGTATGTTGGTTTGTCCGAGAATAACTTTCGAAGCGTTTATCCGATTATCATGAATTTTAGTACATAGGTAGTGATGGCACAATTTTGGTGTGACTAAATGAGCCAAAAATATGGGGGGTTGTTGAGATATTGGGTTTAAGAGAGGAAAAAAAAAACAAAATGGGACCATTCAGTCCAGTGGCACGTCTTATAAAAGGTCTTTGTGAGTACATTTCGACCTCGTTTTTATTTTTAGTTTAAGCCTTGTAGTTTTTAAGTTATTAGCCATGATAAAAACTGAACTTTGACAAAATTCACATGGTATTTACACCAGCGACCCCACAGTGCTGAAATTTGGTATGAGTGTAGATTTAGTAATACAAATATAGGAAAAGTCTGAAATCCAGAACAACTCCAATTTATACCCCTAAAAAGAGTAACCAATATAGATTACCTGCCGTTACTGATTGGTCATAAAGGAGTGTATTAATGAAAAATTAAATGAAAACTTGTAAAGCATCGAGGTGTTTTTCTATTAAGCTCGCTTTCAAATGCTAAGATTACAATAAGAATAATTTAAGCTTAAAACTAAGTACAATAAGTAAATAAGTGCAAAGAATACATATAGTTAAAGGAATATATATGTAGATACAGATATGTAGATAATTATTATAATTTTAATGAACGGGTGAGTCTGTTTGTATGTGTGAGTGAGTGAGTTAAAGTGTGTGTGTGTGTGTATGCGCGTGGGGGTATGTAGTATGCTTCAACCTATATCATCCCGCTGCTGGGCAAAGGTCTCCCTCACTGTCTTCCAGGACTTTCGCTCGCGTGCCAAACCCCACCAATCTGTCTCGAAGGCATCGAGATCGTCACGTCAGCGTCTACTAGGCCTTCCTCGGCGCCGTCGCTCGTCTTCAGGCACCCACTGTGTGACGATCGTTGCCCATCTGTCTCATGGCCTCGGCTTAAAATAAATGTATTCGTTTATTTTTTCGTTTAATTCTTTGATCCGGCCCTGACCCGTCGTTCTAATAAAGAGCTTCTTCGGAATTCGGTGCACTGCAAAATAAACAAGAGACAACTTCGATAAGTCTTCTCAATAAGCTTTGAAAGTAAAGCTTGCTGAAAACTTGGTACTTCATTATCCTGTAAATACCATCTAAAGAAGCTTGGACTTTACTAGCTGAAAGTGCGTAATTGTTAAGGAGAGGTTTTTTATAAAGGGCATTATTTAGTATTCTTATAGGCGACGGGATTAATGAAAAGAATGCTAATTATTAGGTATGAAGCCGGCATGTATCAAAAGTAATAATTGAACTTGCTTATGGAATGTCTAAGAGATCTGAAGATCAATTAAATTATTTGATTAAATGATTTTATTTGGTAAAAATATATTGGATTAAAACATGGCGTTTTAATGGTTATTGGTCCTCAATAGAGCCAGCTGGGTTTACAGGGTTAAATCTAGACAAATCAAAGGGCTGATCTTCTAGATATCCGCAACGGAACAAATATTTGCATGATCTACAGATATTTGTTCCGTGTCTGGGTGTTTTTTATATATTAAATTGCCAGCAAAATTGCCAACAAAATTGCCAACAAAGTTGCCAACAAAATTGCCAACAAAATTGCCAGCAAAATTGCCAGCAAAATTGCCAGCAAAATTGCCAGCAAAATTGCCAACAAAATTGCCATCAAAATTGCCAACAAAATTGCCAACAAAGTTGCCAACAAATTTGCCAACAAAGTTGCCAACAAACTTGCCAACAAAGTTGCCAACAAACTTGCCAACAAAGTTGCCAACAAAGTTGCCAACAAAATTGCCAGCAAAATTGCCAACAAAATTGCCAACAAAGTTGCCAACAAAATTCAGCAAAATTGCCAGCAAAATTGCTATCAAAATTGCCATCAAAATTGCCAGCAAAATTGCCAGCAAAATTGCCAGCAAAATTGCCAACAAAATTGCCAACAAAGTTGCCAACAAAATTGCCTACAAAATTGCCAACAAAGTTGCCAACAAAATTGCCAACAAAATTGCCAACAAAATTGCCATCAAAATTGCCAACAAAATTGCCAACAAAGTTGCCAACAAAATTGCCAACAAAGTTGCCAACAAATTTGCCAACAAAGTTGCCAACAAACTTGCCAACAGAGTTGCCAACAAAGTTGCCAACAAAATTGCCAGCAAAATTGCCAACAAAATTCAGCAAAATTGTCAGCAAAATTGCTATCAAAATTGCCATCAAAATTGCCAGCAAAGTAAAGTTGCCAACAAATTTGCCAACAAAGTTGCCAACAAAATTGCCAGCAAAATTGCCATCGCTTAAATACTTAAATCAGAGAAATTCCACACACACACAATACATAGGCAAACTTAACGCTCATTAGCATTTTATTTCAGCTAACCTTAGTGCAGTGTAGATTATAGTAAATAATGTAATCGTCTTCGTTATTATCGTGATCGGCATATTCAAAATTGCCAGCAAAATTGCCAACAAAATTGCCAACAAAGTTGCCAACAAAATTGCCAGCAAAATTGCCAGCAAAATTGCCAACAAAATTGCCAGCAAAATTGCCAACTTAGCTGAAATAAAATGCTAATTAGCGTTAAGTTTGCCTATGTATTGTGTGTGTGTGGAATTTCTCTGATTTAAGTATTTACGCGATGGGTTTTCGGTAATTGTCAAGTTCTTTCTTTAATTACTACTTTTTAATTCAGTGCATAAAGCTGACAGTTCCCGAGAACCCTATCTGTGGAGCGGCAGCAGCAGATGTTTCTGCCAAGGCGAGGCTGAAAACCAGCGTAGCTGAGCCCTCGACCTATTTACCACCACCCTCTACCTTAGTGCTACCTACGATAATGTACTAAAGTTACTTAGAATTAGGCCTACTATTAAACTTACCTAGCTTTATTTAGTACTTATTGTACCTACCAACTTCTGTTAGCATAAGAGGTGTGTGTGTAAATAAATGCCCTATTATTTTATTATTGTCAGTTTTGTAAGCTGTTTATGTCTGTAATCAATTTGTATGCAATAAAGAGTAAAGACTTATTAAACTACTATTATATATTTCTAAAAACCATTATATGTGATCGAACGAAGCGAGATCTCTAAAGCAACTTAGGTAAATCGGCGTTTTTGTATGTATGTATGTATGTTGGTTTGTCCGAGAATAACTTTCGAAGCGTTTATCCGATTATCATGAATTTTAGTACATAGGTAGTGATGGCACAATTTTGGTGTGACTAAATGAGCCAAAAATATGGGGGGTTGTTGAGATATTGGGTTTAAGAGAGGAAAAAAAAACAAAATGGGACCATTCAGTCCAGTGGCACGTCTTATAAAAGGTCTTTGTGAGTACATTTCGACCTCGTTTTTATTTTTAGTTTAAGCCTTGTAGTTTTTAAGTTATTAGCCATGATAAAAACTGAACTTTGACAAAATTCACATGGTATTTACACCAGCGACCCCACAGTGCTGAAATTTGGTATGAGTGTAGATTTAGTAATACAAATATAGGAAAAGTCTGAAATCCAGAACAACTCCAATTTATACCCCTAAAAAGAGTAACCAATATAGATTACCTGCCGTTACTGATTGGTCATAAAGGAGTGTATTAATGAAAAATTAAATGAAAACTTGTAAAGCATCGAGGTGTTTTTCTATTAAGCTCGCTTTCAAATGCTAAGATTACAATAAGAATAATTTAAGCTTAAAACTAAGTTTATAATTTGTCAAATCACGACTCAAGTAAGTAATTTTACTACTCGTAGGATCCCTTTCGTAAAACAAAAGCTTATACGTTATAAAGACCTTAATTATTGGATTACGCTAATATTTGCGTTTATTTAATTACGGGTTAATTCGAAGAAAACCTTCGTAGAATATTATTAGAATAAGACTTTGTAAAAATAAGGCTTTCGTTAAATATGTAGATATACATTTAAAATGGCGATCAACCTTGTTACCATTCAACCTAAAACAATTGACACGTACATGATTATATTAACAGATTTTTGCAATATTGTTTTCCAATCTTGTTCAGTAAAATAATTTGTACACCAAAGTGAACATCAAAATTTGTAATTCATTAAACGGAATTTGATTTGATTTGAAAAATCGAAGACATATAGTGCAGTGTAGATTATCGTTAATAATGTAATCGTCTTCGTTATTATCGTGATCGGCATATTCAAAATTGCCAACAAAATTGCCAACAAAGTTGCCAACAAAATTGCCAACAAAATTGCCAGCAAAATTGCCAGCAAAATTGCCAGCAAAATTGCCAGCAAAATTGCCATCAAAATTGCCAACAAAATTGCCAACAAAGTTGCCAACAAATTTGCCAACAAAGTTGCCAACAAACTTGCCAACAAAGTTGCCAACAAAGTTGCCAACAAAGTTGCCAACAAAGTTGCCAACAAAATTGCCAGCAAAATTGCCAACAAAATTGCCAACAAAGTTGCCAACAAAATTGCCAACAAAATTGCCAACAAAATTGCCATCAAAATTGCCAGCAAAATTGCCAACAAAGTTGCCAACAAATTTGCCAACATAGTTGCCAACAAACTTGCCACCAAAGTTGCCAACAAAGTTGCCAACAAAGTTGCCAACAAAGTTGCCAACAAAATTGCCAGCAAAATTGCCAACAAAATTGCCAACAAAGTTGCCAACAAAGTTGCCAACAAAATTCAGCAAAATTGCCAGCAAAATTGCTATCAAAATTGCCATCAAAATTGCCAGCAAAATTGCCAGCAAAATTGCCAGCAAAATTGCCAACAAAATTGCCAACAAAGTTGCCAACAAAATTGCCAACAAAATTGCCAACAAAGTTGCCAACAAAGTTGCCAACAAAATTGCCAACAAAATTGCCAACAAAGTTGCCAACAAAATTGCCAACAAAATTGCCAACAAAATTGCCATCAAAATTGCCAGCAAAATTGCCAGCAAAATTGCCAACAAAATTGCCATCAAAATTGCCAACAAAATTGCCAACAAAGTTGCCAACAAAATTGCCAACAAAGTTGCCAACAAATTTGCCAACATAGTTGCCAACAAACTTGCCAACAAAGTTGCCAACAAAGTTGCCAACAAAGTTGCCAACAAAGTTGCCAACAAAAATGCCAGCAAAATTGCCAACAAAATTGCCAACAAAGTTGCCAACAAAATTCAGCAAAATTGCCAGCAAAATTGCTATCAAAATTGCCATCAAAATTGCCAGCAAAATTGCCAGCAAAATTGCCAGCAAAATTGCCAACAAAATTGCCAACAAAGTTGCCAACAAAATTGCCAACAAAATTGCCAACAAAGTTGCCAACAAAATTGCCAACAAAATTGCCAACAAAATTGCCATCAAAATTGCCAACAAAATTGCCAACAAAGTTGCCAACAAAATTGCCAACAAAGTTGCCAACAAATTTGCCAACAAAGTTGCCAACAAACTTGCCAACAGAGTTGCCAACAAAGTTGCCAACAAAATTGCCAGCAAAATTGCCAACAAAGTTGCCAACAAAATTGCCAACAAAGTTGCCAACAAAATTGCCATCAAAATTGCCAACAAAATTGCCAACAAAGTTGCCAACAAAATTGCCAACAAAGTTGCCAACAAAATTCAGCAAAATTGCCAGCAAAATTGCTATCAAAATTGCCATCAAAATTGCCTGCAAAATTGCCAGCAAAATTGCCAGCAAAATTGCCAACAAAATTGCTAACAAAGTTGCCAACAAAATTGCCAACAAAATTGCCAACAAAGTTGCCAACAAAATTGCCAACAAAGTTGCCAACAAAATTGCCAACAAAATTGCCAACAAAATTGCATAAAGCTGACAGTTCCCGAGAACCCTATCTGTGGAGCGGCAGCAGCAGATGTTTCTGCCAAGGCGAGGCTGCAAACCAGCGTAGCTGAGCCCTCGACCTATTTACCACCACCCTCTACCTTAGTGCTACCTACGATAATGTACTAAAGTTACTTAGAATTAGGCCTACTATTTAACTTACCTAGCTTTATTTAGTACTTATTGTACCTACCAACTTCTGTTAGCATAAGAGGTGTGTGTGTGTAAATAAATGCCCTATTATTTTATTTTTATAATTTGTCAAATCACGACTCAAGTAAGTAATTTTACTACTCGTAGGATCCCTTTCGTAAAACAAAAGCTTATACGTTATAAAGACCTTAATTATTGGATTACGCTAATATTTGCGTTTATTTAATTACGGGTTAATTCGAAGAAAACCTTCGTAGAATATTATTAGAATAAGACTTTGTAAAAATAAGGCTTTCGTTAAATATGTAGATATACATTTAAAATGGCGATCAACCTTGTTACCATTGAACCTAAAACAATTGACACGTACATGATTATATTAACAGATTTTTGCAATATTGTTTTCCAATCTTGTTCAGTAAAATAATTTGTACACCAAAGTGAACATCAAAATTTGTAATTCATTAAACGGAATTTGATTTGATTTGAAAAATCGAAGACATATAGTGCAGTGTAGATTATCGTTAATAATGTAATCGTCTTCGTTATTATCGTGATCGGCATATTCAAAATTGCCAACAAAATTGCCAACAAAGTTGCCAACAAAATTGCCAACAAAATTGCCAGCAAAATTGCCAGCAAAATTGCCATCAAAATTGCCAACAAAATTGCCAACAAAGTTGCCAACAAACTTGCCAACAAAGTTGCCAACAAAGTTGCCAACAAAGTTGCCAACAAAATTGCCAGCAAAATTGCCAACAAAATTGCCAACAAAGTTGCCAACAAAATTCAGCAAAATTGCCAGCAAAATTGCCAGCAAAATTGCCAACAAAGTTGCCAACAAAGTTGCCAACAAAATTGCCAGCAAAATTGCCAGCAAAATTGCCAACAAAATTGCCATCAAAATTGCCAACAAAATTGCCAACAAAGTTGCCAACAAATTTGCCAACAAAGTTGCCAACAAACTTGCCAACGAAGTTGCCAACAAAGTTGCCAACAAAGTTGCCAACAAAATTGCCATCAAAATTGCCAACAAAATTGCCAACAAAGTTGCCAACAAAATTGCCAACAAAGTTGCCAACAAATTTGCCAACAAAGTTGCCAACAAACTTGCCAACAGAGTTGCCAACAAAGTTGCCAACAGAATTGCCAGCAAAATTGCCAACAAAGTTGCCAACAAAATTCAGCAAAATTGGCAGCAAAATTGCTATCAAAATTGCCATCAAAATTGCCAGCAAATTAAAGTTGCCAACAAATTTGCCAGCAAAGTTGCCAAACAAATTTGCCAACAAAGTTGCCAACAAAATTGCCAGCAAAATTGCCATCGCTTAAATACTTAAATCAGAGAAATTCCACACACACACAATACATAGGCAAACTTAACGCTAATTAGCATTTTATTTCAGCTAACCTTAGTGCATTGTAGATTATCGTAAATAATGTAATCGTCTTCGTTATTATCGTGATCGGCATATTCAAAATTGCCCGCAAAATTGCCAACAAAATTGCCAACAAAGTTGCCAACAAAATTGCCAGCAAAATTGCCAGCAAAATTGCCAACAAAATTGCCAGCAAAATTGCCAACTTAGCTGAAATAAAATGCTAATTAGCGTTAAGTTTGCCTATGTATTGTGTGTTTGTGGAATTTCTCTGATTTAAGTATTTACGCGATGGGTTTTCGGTAATTGTCAAGTTCTTTCTTTAATTACTACTTTTTAATTCAGTGCATAAAGCTGACAGTTCCCGAGAACCCTATCTGTGGAGCGGCAGCAGCAGATGTTTCTGCCAAGGCGAGGCTGAAAACCAGCGTAGCTGAGCCCTCGACCTATTTACCACCACCCTCTACCTTAGTGCTACCTACGATAATGTACTAAAGTTACTTAGAATTAGGCCTACTATTAAACTTACCTAGCTTTATTTAGTACTTATTGTACCTACCAACTTCTGTTAGCATAAGAGGTGTGTGTGTAAATAAATGCCCTATTATTTTATTATTGTCAGTTTTGTAAGCTGTTTATGTCTGTAATCAATTTGTATGCAATAAAGAGTAAAGACTTATTAAACTACTATTATATATTTCTAAAAACCATTATATGTGATCGAACGAAGCGAGATCTCTAAAGCAACTTAGGTAAATCGGCGTTTTTGTATGTATGTATGTATGTTGGTTTGTCCGAGAATAACTTTCGAAGCGTTTATCCGATTATCATGAATTTTAGTACATAGGTAGTGATGGCACAATTTTGGTGTGACTAAATGAGCCAAAAATATGGGGGGTTGTTGAGATATTGGGTTTAAGAGAGGAAAAAAAAAACAAAATGGGACCATTCAGTCCAGTGGCACGTCTTATAAAAGGTCTTTGTGAGTACATTTCGACCTCGTTTTTATTTTTAGTTTAAGCCTTGTAGTTTTTAAGTTATTAGCCATGATAAAAACTGAACTTTGACAAAATTCACATGGTATTTACACCAGCGACCCCACAGTGCTGAAATTTGGTATGAGTGTAGATTTAGTAATACAAATATAGGAAAAGTCTGAAATCCAGAACAACTCCAATTTATACCCCTAAAAAGAGTAACCAATATAGATTACCTGCCGTTACTGATTGGTCATAAAGGAGTGTATTAATGAAAAATTAAATGAAAACTTGTAAAGCATCGAGGTGTTTTTCTATTAAGCTCGCTTTCAAATGCTAAGATTACAATAAGAATAATTTAAGCTTAAAACTAAGTACAATAAGTAAATAAGTGCAAAGAATACATATAGTTAAAGGAATATATATGTAGATACAGATATGTAGATAATTATTATAATTTTAATGAACGGGTGAGTCTGTTTGTATGTGTGAGTGAGTGAGTTAAAGTGTGTGTGTGTGTGTATGCGCGTGGGGGTATGTAGTATGCTTCAACCTATATCATCCCGCTGCTGGGCAAAGGTCTCCCTCACTGTCTTCCAGGACTTTCGCTCGCGTGCCAAACCCCACCAATCTGTCTCGAAGGCATCGAGATCGTCACGTCAGCGTCTACTAGGCCTTCCTCGGCGCCGTCGCTCGTCTTCAGGCACCCACTGTGTGACGATCGTTGCCCATCTGTCTCATGGCCTCGGCTTAAAATAAATGTATTCGTTTATTTTTTCGTTTAATTCTTTGATCCGGCCCTGACCCGTCGTTCTAATAAAGAGCTTCTTCGGAATTCGGTGCACTGCAAAATAAACAAGAGACAACTTCGATAAGTCTTCTCAATAAGCTTTGAAAGTAAAGCTTGCTGAAAACTTGGTACTTCATTATCCTGTAAATACCATCTAAAGAAGCTTGGACTTTACTAGCTGAAAGTGCGTAATTGTTAAGGAGAGGTTTTTTATAAAGGGCATTATTTAGTATTCTTATAGGCGACGGGATTAATGAAAAGAATGCTAATTATTAGGTATGAAGCCGGCATGTATCAAAAGTAATAATTGAACTTGCTTATGGAATGTCTAAGAGATCTGAAGATCAATTAAATTATTTGATTAAATGATTTTATTTGGTAAAAATATATTGGATTAAAACATGGCGTTTTAATGGTTATTGGTCCTCAATAGAGCCAGCTGGGTTTACAGGGTTAAATCTAGACAAATCAAAGGGCTGATCTTCTAGATATCCGCAACGGAACAAATATTTGCATGATCTACAGATATTTGTTCCGTGTCTGGGTGTTTTTTATATATTAAATTGCCAGCAAAATTGCCAACAAAATTGCCCACAAAGTTGCCAACAAAATTGCCAACAAAATTGCCAGCAAAATTGCCAGCAAAATTGCCAGCAAAATTGCCAGCAAAATTGCCAACAAAATTGCCATCAAAATTGCCAACAAAATTGCCAACAAAGTTGCCAACAAATTTGCCAACAAAGTTGCCAACAAACTTGCCAACAAAGTTGCCAACAAACTTGCCAACAAAGTTGCCAACAAAGTTGCCAACAAAATTGCCAGCAAAATTGCCAACAAAATTGCCAACAAAGTTGCCAACAAAATTCAGCAAAATTGCCAGCAAAATTGCTATCAAAATTGCCATCAAAATTGCCAGCAAAATTGCCCGCAAAATTGCCAGCAAAATTGCCAACAAAATTGCCAACAAAGTTGCCAACAAAATTGCCTACAAAATTGCCAACAAAGTTGCCAACAAAATTGCCAACAAAATTGCCAACAAAATTGCCATCAAAATTGCCAACAAAATTGCCAACAAAGTTGCCAACAAAATTGCCAACAAAGTTGCCAACAAATTTGCCAACAAAGTTGCCAACAAACTTGCCAACAGAGTTGCCAACAAAGTTGCCAACAAAATTGCCAGCAAAATTGCCAACAAAATTCAGCAAAATTGTCAGCAAAATTGCTATCAAAATTGCCATCAAAATTGCCAGCAAAGTAAAGTTGCCAACAAATTTGCCAACAAAGTTGCCAAACAAATTTGCCAACAAAGTTGCCAACAAAATTGCCAGCAAAATTGCCATCGCTTAAATACTTAAATCAGAGAAATTCCACACACACACAATACATAGGCAAACTTAACGCTCATTAGCATTTTATTTCAGCTAACCTTAGTGCAGTGTAGATTATCGTAAATAATGTAATCGTCTTCGTTATTATCGTGATCGGCATATTCAAAATTGCCAGCAAAATTGCCAACAAAATTGCCAACAAAGTTGCCAACAAAATTGCCAGCAAAATTGCCAGCAAAATTGCCAACAAAATTGCCAGCAAAATTGCCAACTTAGCTGAAATAAAATGCTAATTAGCGTTAAGTTTGCCTATGTATTGTGTGTGTGTGGAATTTCTCTGATTTAAGTATTTACGCGATGGGTTTTCGGTAATTGTCAAGTTCTTTCTTTAATTACTACTTTTTAATTCAGTGCATAAAGCTGACAGTTCCCGAGAACCCTATCTGTGGAGCGGCAGCAGCAGATGTTTCTGCCAAGGCGAGGCTGAAAACCAGCGTAGCTGAGCCCTCGACCTATTTACCACCACCCTCTACCTTAGTGCTACCTACGATAATGTACTAAAGTTACTTAGAATTAGGCCTACTATTAAACTTACCTAGCTTTATTTAGTACTTATTGTACCTACCAACTTCTGTTAGCATAAGAGGTGTGTGTGTAAATAAATGCCCTATTATTTTATTATTGTCAGTTTTGTAAGCTGTTTATGTCTGTAATCAATTTGTATGCAATAAAGAGTAAAGACTTATTAAACTACTATTATATATTTCTAAAAACCATTATATGTGATCGAACGAAGCGAGATCTCTAAAGCAACTTAGGTAAATCGGCGTTTTTGTATGTATGTATGTATGTTGGTTTGTCCGAGAATAACTTTCGAAGCGTTTATCCGATTATCATGAATTTTAGTACATAGGTAGTGATGGCACAATTTTGGTGTGACTAAATGAGCCAAAAATATGGGGGGTTGTTGAGATATTGGGTTTAAGAGAGGAAAAAAAAACAAAATGGGACCATTCAGTCCAGTGGCACGTCTTATAAAAGGTCTTTGTGAGTACATTTCGACCTCGTTTTTATTTTTAGTTTAAGCCTTGTAGTTTTTAAGTTATTAGCCATGATAAAAACTGAACTTTGACAAAATTCACATGGTATTTACACCAGCGACCCCACAGTGCTGAAATTTGGTATGAGTGTAGATTTAGTAATACAAATATAGGAAAAGTCTGAAATCCAGAACAACTCCAATTTATACCCCTAAAAAGAGTAACCAATATAGATTACCTGCCGTTACTGATTGGTCATAAAGGAGTGTATTAATGAAAAATTAAATGAAAACTTGTAAAGCATCGAGGTGTTTTTCTATTAAGCTCGCTTTCAAATGCTAAGATTACAATAAGAATAATTTAAGCTTAAAACTAAGTTTATACTTTGTCAAATCACGACTCAAGTAAGTAATTTTACTACTCGTAGGATCCCTTTCGTAAAACAAAAGCTTATACGTTATAAAGACCTTAATTATTGGATTACGCTAATATTTGCGTTTATTTAATTACGGGTTAATTCGAAGAAAACCTTCGTAGAATATTATTAGAATAAGACTTTGTAAAAATAAGGCTTTCGTTAAATATGTAGATATACATTTAAAATGGCGATCAACCTTGTTACCATTCAACCTAAAACAATTGACACGTACATGATTATATTAACAGATTTTTGCAATATTGTTTTCCAATCTTGTTCAGTAAAATAATTTGTACACCAAAGTGAACATCAAAATTTGTAATTCATTAAACGGAATTTGATTTGATTTGAAAAATCGAAGACATATAGTGCAGTGTAGATTATCGTTAATAATGTAATCGTCTTCGTTATTATCGTGATCGGCATATTCAAAATTGCCAACAAAATTGCCAACAAAGTTGCCAACAAAATTGCCAACAAAATTGCCAGCAAAATTGCCAGCAAAATTGCCAGCAAAATTGCCAGCAAAATTGCCATCAAAATTGCCAACAAAATTGCCAACAAAGTTGCCAACAAATTTGCCAACAAAGTTGCCAACAAACTTGCCAACAAAGTTGCCAACAAAGTTGCCAACAAAGTTGCCAACAAAGTTGCCAACAAAATTGCCAGCAAAATTGCCAACAAAATTGCCAACAAAGTTGCCAACAAAATTCAGCAAAATTGCCAGCAAAATTGCTATCAAAATTGCCATCAAAATTGCCATCAAAATTGCCAGCAAAATTGCCAGCAAAATTGCCAGCAAAATTGCCAACAAAATTGCCAACAAAATTGCCAACAAAATTGCCAACAAAGTTGCCAACAAAATTGCCAACAAAGTTGCCAACAAAATTGCCAACAAAATTGCCAACAAAATTGCCAACAAAGTTGCCAACAAAATTGCCAACAAAGTTGCCAACAAAATTGCCAACAAAGTTGCCAACAAAATTGCAATCAAAATTGCCAGCAAAATTGCCAGCAAAATTGCCAGCAAAATTGCCAACAAAATTGCCAACAAAGTTGCCAACAAAATTGCCAGCAAAATTGCCAACAAAATTGCCAACAAAGTTGCCAACAAAATTGCCAACAAAATTGCCAGCAAAATTGCCAGCAAAATTGCCAACAAAATTGCCAACAAAGTTGCCAACAAAATTGCCAACAAAGTTGCCAACAAATTTGCCAACAAAGTTGCCAACAAACTTGCCAACAAAGTTGCCAACAAAGTTGCCAACAAAGTTGCCAACAAAGTTGCCAACAAAGTTGCCAACAAAATTGTCAGCAAAATTGCCAACAAAATTGCCAACAAAGTTGCCAACAAAATTCAGCAAAATTGCCAGCAAAATTGCCAGCAAAATTGCCAGCAAAATTGCCAGCAAAATTGCCAACAAAATTGCCAACAAAATTGCCAACAAAATTGCCAACAAAGTGGCCAACAAAATTGCCAACAAAGTTGCCAACAAAATTGCCAAAAAATTGCCAACAAAATTGCCAACAAAGTTGCCAACAAAATTGCCAACAAAGTTGCCAACAAAATTGCCAACAAAGTTGCCAACAAAATTGCCATCAAAATTGCCAGCAAAATTGCAAGCAAAATTGCCAGCAAAATTGCCAACAAAGATGCCAACAAAGTTGCCAACAAAATTGCCAGCAAAATTGCCAACAAAATTGCCAACAAAGTTGCCAACAAAATTGCCAACAAAATTGCCAGCAAAATTGCCAGCAAAATTGCCAACAAAATTGCCAACAAAGTTGCCAACAAAATTGCCAACAAAGTTGCCAACAAATTTGCCAACAAAGTTGCCAACAAACTTGCCAACAAAGTTGCCAACAAAGTTGCCAACAAAGTTGCCAACAAAGTTGCCAACAAAGTTGCCAACAAAGTTGCCAACAAAATTGTCAGCAAAATTGCCAACAAAATTGCCAACAAAGTTGCCAACAAAATTCAGCAAAATTGCCAGCAAAATTGCTATCAAAATTGCCATCAAAATTGCCAGCAAAATTGCCAGCAAAATTGCCAGAAAAATTGCCAACAAAATTGCCAACAAAGTTGCCAACAAAATTGCCAACAAAATTGCCAACAAAGTTGCCAACAAAATTGCCAACAAAATTGCCAACAAAATTGCCATCAAAATTGCCAACAAAATTGCCAACAAAGTTGCCAACAAAATTGCCAACAAAGTTGCCAACAAATTTGCCAACAAAGTTGCCACCAACTTGCCAACAAAGTTGCCAACAAAATTGCCAGCAAAATTGCCAACAAAGTTGCCAACAAAATTCAGCAAAATTGCCAGCAAAATTGCTATCAAAATTGCCATCAAAATTGCCAGCAAAGTAAAGTTGCCAACAAAATTGCCAACAAAGTTGCCAACAAAATTCAGCAAAATTGCCAGCAAAATTGCTATCAAAATTGCCATCAAAATTGCCATCAAAATTGCCAGCAAAATTGCCAGCAAAATTGCCAGCAAAATTGCCAACAAAATTGCCAACAAAATTGCCAACAAAATTGCCAACAAAGTTGCCAACAAAATTGCCAACAAAGTTGCCAACAAAATTGCCAACAAAATTGCCAACAAAATTGCCAACAAAGTTGCCAACAAAATTGCCAACAAAATTGCCAACAAAATTGCCAACAAAATTGCCAACAAAGTTGCCAACAAAATTGCCAACAAAGTTGCCAACAAAATTGCCAACAAAGTTGCCAACAAAATTGCCAACAAAATTGCCAACAAAATTGCCAACAAAGTTGCCAACAAAGTTGCCAACAAAGTTGCCAACAAAGTTGCCAACAAAATTCAGCAAAATTGCCAGCAAAATTGCTATCAAAATTGCCATCAAAATTGCCAGCAAAGTAAAGTTGCCAACAAAATTGCCAACAAAGTTGCCAACAAAATTCAGCAAAATTGCCAGCAAAATTGCTATCAAAATTGCCATCAAAATTGCCATCAAAATTGCCAGCAAAATTGCCAGCAAAATTGCCAGCAAAATTGCCAACAAAATTGCCAACAAAATTGCCAACAAAATTGCCAACAAAGTTGCCAACAAAATTGCCAACAAAGTTGCCAACAAAATTGCCAACAAAATTGCCAACAAAATTGCCAACAAAGTTGCCAACAAAATTGCCAACAAAATTGCCAACAAAATTGCCAACAAAATTGCCAACAAAGTTGCCAACAAAATTGCCAACAAAGTTGCCAACAAAATTGCCAACAAAGTTGCCAACAAAATTGCCAACAAAATTGCCAACAAAATTGCCAACAAAGTTGCCAACAAAGTTGCCAACAAAGTTGCCAACAAAGTTGCCAACAAAATTGCCAGCAAAATTGCCAACAAAATTGCCAACAAAGTTGCCAACAAAATTCAGCAAAATTGGCAGCAAAATTGCTATCAAAATTGCCATCAAAATTGCCAGCAAATTAAAGTTGCCAACAAATTTGCCAGCAAAGTTGCCAAACAAATTTGCCAACAAAGTTGCCAACAAAATTGCCAGCAAAATTGCCATCGCTTAAATACTTAAATCAGAGAAATTCCACACACACACAATACATAGGCAAACTTAACGCTAATTAGCATTTTATTTCAGCTAACCTTAGTGCAGTGTAGATTATCGTAAATAATGTAATCGTCTTCGTTATTATCGTGATCGGCATATTCAAAATTGCCCGCAAAATTGCCAACAAAATTGCCAACAAAGTTGCCAACAAAATTGCCAGCAAAATTGCCAGCAAAATTGCCAACAAAATTGCCAGCAAAATTGCCAACTTAGCTGAAATAAAATGCTAATTAGCGTTAAGTTTGCCTATGTATTGTGTGTTTGTGGAATTTCTCTGATTTAAGTATTTACGCGATGGGTTTTCGGTAATTGTCAAGTTCTTTCTTTAATTACTACTTTTTAATTCAGTGCATAAAGCTGACAGTTCCCGAGAACCCTATCTGTGGAGCGGCAGCAGCAGATGTTTCTGCCAAGGCGAGGCTGAAAACCAGCGTAGCTGAGCCCTCGACCTATTTACCACCACCCTCTACCTTAGTGCTACCTACGATAATGTACTAAAGTTACTTAGAATTAGGCCTACTATTAAACTTACCTAGCTTTATTTAGTACTTATTGTACCTACCAACTTCTGTTAGCATAAGAGGTGTGTGTGTAAATAAATGCCCTATTATTTTATTATTGTCAGTTTTGTAAGCTGTTTATGTCTGTAATCAATTTGTATGCAATAAAGAGTAAAGACTTATTAAACTACTATTATATATTTCTAAAAACCATTATATGTGATCGAACGAAGCGAGATCTCTAAAGCAACTTAGGTAAATCGGCGTTTTTGTATGTATGTATGTATGTTGGTTTGTCCGAGAATAACTTTCGAAGCGTTTATCCGATTATCATGAATTTTAGTACATAGGTAGTGATGGCACAATTTTGGTGTGACTAAATGAGCCAAAAATATGGGGGGTTGTTGAGATATTGGGTTTAAGAGAGGAAAAAAAAAACAAAATGGGACCATTCAGTCCAGTGGCACGTCTTATAAAAGGTCTTTGTGAGTACATTTCGACCTCGTTTTTATTTTTAGTTTAAGCCTTGTAGTTTTTAAGTTATTAGCCATGATAAAAACTGAACTTTGACAAAATTCACATGGTATTTACACCAGCGACCCCACAGTGCTGAAATTTGGTATGAGTGTAGATTTAGTAATACAAATATAGGAAAAGTCTGAAATCCAGAACAACTCCAATTTATACCCCTAAAAAGAGTAACCAATATAGATTACCTGCCGTTACTGATTGGTCATAAAGGAGTGTATTAATGAAAAATTAAATGAAAACTTGTAAAGCATCGAGGTGTTTTTCTATTAAGCTCGCTTTCAAATGCTAAGATTACAATAAGAATAATTTAAGCTTAAAACTAAGTACAATAAGTAAATAAGTGCAAAGAATACATATAGTTAAAGGAATATATATGTAGATACAGATATGTAGATAATTATTATAATTTTAATGAACGGGTGAGTCTGTTTGTATGTGTGAGTGAGTGAGTTAAAGTGTGTGTGTGTGTGTATGCGCGTGGGGGTATGTAGTATGCTTCAACCTATATCATCCCGCTGCTGGGCAAAGGTCTCCCTCACTGTCTTCCAGGACTTTCGCTCGCGTGCCAAACCCCACCAATCTGTCTCGAAGGCATCGAGATCGTCACGTCAGCGTCTACTAGGCCTTCCTCGGCGCCGTCGCTCGTCTTCAGGCACCCACTGTGTGACGATCGTTGCCCATCTGTCTCATGGCCTCGGCTTAAAATAAATGTATTCGTTTATTTTTTCGTTTAATTCTTTGATCCGGCCCTGACCCGTCGTTCTAATAAAGAGCTTCTTCGGAATTCGGTGCACTGCAAAATAAACAAGAGACAACTTCGATAAGTCTTCTCAATAAGCTTTGAAAGTAAAGCTTGCTGAAAACTTGGTACTTCATTATCCTGTAAATACCATCTAAAGAAGCTTGGACTTTACTAGCTGAAAGTGCGTAATTGTTAAGGAGAGGTTTTTTATAAAGGGCATTATTTAGTATTCTTATAGGCGACGGGATTAATGAAAAGAATGCTAATTATTAGGTATGAAGCCGGCATGTATCAAAAGTAATAATTGAACTTGCTTATGGAATGTCTAAGAGATCTGAAGATCAATTAAATTATTTGATTAAATGATTTTATTTGGTAAAAATATATTGGATTAAAACATGGCGTTTTAATGGTTATTGGTCCTCAATAGAGCCAGCTGGGTTTACAGGGTTAAATCTAGACAAATCAAAGGGCTGATCTTCTAGATATCCGCAACGGAACAAATATTTGCATGATCTACAGATATTTGTTCCGTGTCTGGGTGTTTTTTATATATTAAATTGCCAGCAAAATTGCCAACAAAATTGCCAACAAAGTTGCCAACAAAATTGCCAACAAAATTGCCAGCAAAATTGCCAGCAAAATTGCCAGCAAAATTGCCAGCAAAATTGCCAACAAAATTGCCATCAAAATTGCCAACAAAATTGCCAACAAAGTTGCCAACAAATTTGCCAACAAAGTTGCCAACAAACTTGCCAACAAAGTTGCCAACAAACTTGCCAACAAAGTTGCCAACAAAGTTGCCAACAAAATTGCCAGCAAAATTGCCAACAAAATTGCCAACAAAGTTGCCAACAAAATTCAGCAAAATTGCCAGCAAAATTGCTATCAAAATTGCCATCAAAATTGCCAGCAAAATTGCCAGCAAAATTGCCAGCAAAATTGCCAACAAAATTGCCAACAAAGTTGCCAACAAAATTGCCTACAAAATTGCCAACAAAGTTGCCAACAAAATTGCCAACAAAATTGCCAACAAAATTGCCATCAAAATTGCCAACAAAATTGCCAACAAAGTTGCCAACAAAATTGCCAACAAAGTTGCCAACAAATTTGCCAACAAAGTTGCCAACAAACTTGCCAACAGAGTTGCCAACAAAGTTGCCAACAAAATTGCCAGCAAAATTGCCAACAAAATTCAGCAAAATTGTCAGCAAAATTGCTATCAAAATTGCCATCAAAATTGCCAGCAAAGTAAAGTTGCCAACAAATTTGCCAACAAAGTTGCCAAACAAATTTGCCAACAAAGTTGCCAACAAAATTGCCAGCAAAATTGCCATCGCTTAAATACTTAAATCAGAGAAATTCCACACACACACAATACATAGGCAAACTTAACGCTCATTAGCATTTTATTTCAGCTAACCTTAGTGCAGTGTAGATTATCGTAAATAATGTAATCGTCTTCGTTATTATCGTGATCGGCATATTCAAAATTGCCAGCAAAATTGCCAACAAAATTGCCAACAAAGTTGCCAACAAAATTGCCAGCAAAATTGCCAGCAAAATTGCCAACAAAATTGCCCGCAAAATTGCCAACTTAGCTGAAATAAAATGCTAATTAGCGTTAAGTTTGCCTATGTATTGTGTGTGTGTGGAATTTCTCTGATTTAAGTATTTACGCGATGGGTTTTCGGTAATTGTCAAGTTCTTTCTTTAATTACTACTTTTTAATTCAGTGCATAAAGCTGACAGTTCCCGAGAACCCTATCTGTGGAGCGGCAGCAGCAGATGTTTCTGCCAAGGCGAGGCTGAAAACCAGCGTAGCTGAGCCCTCGACCTATTTACCACCACCCTCTACCTTAGTGCTACCTACGATAATGTACTAAAGTTACTTAGAATTAGGCCTACTATTAAACTTACCTAGCTTTATTTAGTACTTATTGTACCTACCAACTTCTGTTAGCATAAGAGGTGTGTGTGTAAATAAATGCCCTATTATTTTATTATTGTCAGTTTTGTAAGCTGTTTATGTCTGTAATCAATTTGTATGCAATAAAGAGTAAAGACTTATTAAACTACTATTATATATTTCTAAAAACCATTATATGTGATCGAACGAAGCGAGATCTCTAAAGCAACTTAGGTAAATCGGCGTTTTTGTATGTATGTATGTATGTTGGTTTGTCCGAGAATAACTTTCGAAGCGTTTATCCGATTATCATGAATTTTAGTACATAGGTAGTGATGGCACAATTTTGGTGTGACTAAATGAGCCAAAAATATGGGGGGTTGTTGAGATATTGGGTTTAAGAGAGGAAAAAAAAACAAAATGGGACCATTCAGTCCAGTGGCACGTCTTATAAAAGGTCTTTGTGAGTACATTTCGACCTCGTTTTTATTTTTAGTTTAAGCCTTGTAGTTTTTAAGTTATTAGCCATGATAAAAACTGAACTTTGACAAAATTCACATGGTATTTACACCAGCGACCCCACAGTGCTGAAATTTGGTATGAGTGTAGATTTAGTAATACAAATATAGGAAAAGTCTGAAATCCAGAACAACTCCAATTTATACCCCTAAAAAGAGTAACCAATATAGATTACCTGCCGTTACTGATTGGTCATAAAGGAGTGTATTAATGAAAAATTAAATGAAAACTTGTAAAGCATCGAGGTGTTTTTCTATTAAGCTCGCTTTCAAATGCTAAGATTACAATAAGAATAATTTAAGCTTAAAACTAAGTTTATAATTTGTCAAATCACGACTCAAGTAAGTAATTTTACTACTCGTAGGATCCCTTTCGTAAAACAAAAGCTTATACGTTATAAAGACCTTAATTATTGGATTACGCTAATATTTGCGTTTATTTAATTACGGGTTAATTCGAAGAAAACCTTCGTAGAATATTATTAGAATAAGACTTTGTAAAAATAAGGCTTTCGTTAAATATGTAGATATACATTTAAAATGGCGATCAACCTTGTTACCATTCAACCTAAAACAATTGACACGTACATGATTATATTAACAGATTTTTGCAATATTGTTTTCCAATCTTGTTCAGTAAAATAATTTGTACACCAAAGTGAACATCAAAATTTGTAATTCATTAAACGGAATTTGATTTGATTTGAAAAATCGAAGACATATAGTGCAGTGTAGATTATCGTTAATAATGTAATCGTCTTCGTTATTATCGTGATCGGCATATTCAAAATTGCCAACAAAATTGCCAACAAAGTTGCCAACAAAATTGCCAACAAAATTGCCAGCAAAATTGCCAGCAAAATTGCCAGCAAAATTGCCAGCAAAATTGCCATCAAAATTGCCAACAAAATTGCCAACAAAGTTGCCAACAAATTTGCCAACAAAGTTGCCAACAAACTTGCCAACAAAGTTGCCAACAAAGTTGCCAACAAAGTTGCCAACAAAGTTGCCAACAAAATTGCCAGCAAAATTGCCAACAAAATTGCCAACAAAGTTGCCAACAAAATTCAGCAAAATTGCCAGCAAAATTGCTATCAAAATTGCCAGCAAAATTGCCAACAAAATTCAGCAAAATTGCCAGCAAAATTGCCAGCAAAATTGCCAGCAAAATTGCCAGCAAAATTGCCAACAAAATTGCCAACAAAATTGCCAACAAAATTGCCAACAAAGTTGCCAACAAAATTGCCAACAAAGTTGCCAACAAAATTGCCAACAAAATTGCCAACAAAATTGCCAACAAAGTTGCCAACAAAATTGCCAACAAAGTTGCCAACAAAATTGCCAACAAAGTTGCCAACAAAATTGCCATCAAAATTGCCAGCAAAATTGCAAGCAAAATTGCCAGCAAAATTGCCAACAAAATTGCCAACAAAGTTGCCAACAAAATTGCCAGCAAAATTGCCAACAAAATTGCCAACAAAGTTGCCAACAAAATTGCCAACAAAATTGCCAGCAAAATTGCCAGCAAAATTGCCAACAAAATTGCCAACAAAGTTGCCAACAAAATTGCCAACAAAGTTGCCAACAAATTTGCCAACAAAGTTGCCAACAAACTTGCCAACAAAGTTGCCAACAAAGTTGCCAACAAAGTTGCCAACAAAGTTGCCAACAAAGTTGCCAACAAAGTTGCCAACAAAATTGTCAGCAAAATTGCCAACAAAATTGCCAACAAAGTTGCCAACAAAATTCAGCAAAATTGCCAGCAAAATTGCTATCAAAATTGCCATCAAAATTGCCAGCAAAATTGCCAGCAAAATTGCCAGAAAAATTGCCAACAAAATTGCCAACAAAGTTGCCAACAAAATTGCCAACAAAATTGCCAACAAAGTTGCCAACAAAATTGCCAACAAAATTGCCAACAAAATTGCCATCAAAATTGCCAACAAAATTGCCAACAAAGTTGCCAACAAAATTGCCAACAAAGTTGCCAACAAATTTGCCAACAAAGTTGCCACCAACTTGCCAACAAAGTTGCCAACAAAATTGCCAGCAAAATTGCCAACAAAGTTGCCAACAAAATTCAGCAAAATTGCCAGCAAAATTGCTATCAAAATTGCCATCAAAATTGCCAGCAAAGTAAAGTTGCCAACAAAATTGCCAACAAAGTTGCCAACAAAATTCAGCAAAATTGCCAGCAAAATTGCTATAAAAATTGCCATCAAAATTGCCATCAAAATTGCCAGCAAAATTGCCAGCAAAATTGCCAGCAAAATTGCCAACAAAATTGCCAACAAAATTGCCAACAAAATTGCCAACAAAGTTGCCAACAAAATTGCCAACAAAATTGCCAACAAAATTGCCAACAAAATTGCCAACAAAGTTGCCAACAAAATTGCCAACAAAGTTGCCAACAAAATTGCCAACAAAGTTGCCAACAAAATTGCCAACAAAATTGCCAACAAAATTGCCAACAAAGTTGCCAACAAAATTGCCAACAAAGTTGCCAACAAAATTGCCATCAAAATTGCCAGCAAAATTGCCAGCAAAATTGCCAGCAAAATTGCCAGCAAAATTGCCAGCAAAATTGCCAACAAAATTGCCAACAAAATTGCCAACAAAGTTGCCAACAAATTTGCCAACAAAGTTGCCAACAAAGTTGCCAACAAAGTTGCCAACAAAGTTGCCAACAAAGTTGCCAACAAAATTGCCAGCAAAATTGCCAACAAAATTGCCAACAAAGTTGCCAACAAAATTCAGCAAAATTGCCAGCAAAATTGCTATCAAAATTGCCATCAAAATTGCCAGCAAAATTGCCAGCAAAATTGCCAGCAAAATTGCCAACAAAATTGCCAACAAAGTTGCCAACAAAATTGCCAACAAAATTGCCAACAAAGTTGCCAACAAAGTTGCCAACAAAATTGCCAACAAAATTGCCAACAAAGTTGCCAACAAAATTGCCAACAAAATTGCCAACAAAATTGCCATCAAAATTGCCAGCAAAATTGCCAACAAAGTTGCCAACAAATTTGCCAACATAGTTGCCAACAAACTTGCCACCAAAGTTGCCAACAAAGTTGCCAACAAAGTTGCCAACAAAGTTGCCAACAAAATTGCCAGCAAAATTGCCAACAAAATTGCCAACAAAGTTGCCAACAAAGTTGCCAACAAAATTCAGCAAAATTGCCAGCAAAATTGCTATCAAAATTGCCAACAAAGTTGCCAACAAAATTGCCATCAAAATTGCCAGCAAAATTGCCAGCAAAATTGCCAGCAAAATTGCCAGCAAAATTGCCAGCAAAATTGCCAGCAAAATTGCCAACAAAATTGCCAACAAAATTGCCAACAAAGTTGCCAACAAATTTGCCAACAAAGTTGCCAACAAAGTTGCCAACAAAGTTGCCAACAAAGTTGCCAACAAAGTTGCCAACAAAATTGCCAGCAAAATTGCCAACAAAATTGCCAACAAAGTTGCCAACAAAATTCAGCAAAATTGCCAGCAAAATTGCTATCAAAATTGCCATCAAAATTGCCAGCAAAATTGCCAGCAAAATTGCCAGCAAAATTGCCAACAAAATTGCCAACAAAGTTGCCAACAAAATTGCCAACAAAATTGCCAACAAAGTTGCCAACAAAGTTGCCAACAAAATTGCCAACAAAATTGCCAACAAAGTTGCCAACAAAATTGCCAACAAAATTGCCAACAAAATTGCCATCAAAATTGCCAGCAAAATTGCCAACAAAGTTGCCAACAAATTTGCCAACATAGTTGCCAACAAACTTGCCACCAAAGTTGCCAACAAAGTTGCCAACAAAGTTGCCAACAAAGTTGCCAACAAAATTGCCAGCAAAATTGCCAACAAAATTGCCAACAAAGTTGCCAACAAAGTTGCCAACAAAATTCAGCAAAATTGCCAGCAAAATTGCTATCAAAATTGCCATCAAAATTGCCAGCAAAATTGCCAGCAAAATTGCCAGCAAAATTGCCAACAAAATTGCCAACAAAGTTGCCAACAAAATTGCCAACAAAATTGCCAACAAAGTTGCCAACAAAGTTGCCAACAAAGTTGCCAACAAAAATGCCAACAAAATTGCCAACAAAATTGCCATCAAAATTGCCAGCAAAATTGCCAGCAAAATTGCCAACAAAATTGCCATCAAAATTGCCAACAAAATTGCCAACAAAGTTGCCAACAAAATTGCCAACAAAGTTGCCAACAAATTTGCCAACATAGTTGCCAACAAACTTGCCAACAAAGTTGCCAACAAAGTTGCCAACAAAGTTGCCAACAAAGTTGCCAACAAAGTTGCCAACAAAAATGCCAGCAAAATTGCCAACAAAATTGCCAACAAAGTTGCCAACAAAATTCAGCAAAATTGCCAGCAAAATTGCTATCAAAATTGCCATCAAAATTGCCAGCAAAATTGCCAGCAAAATTGCCAGCAAAATTGCCAACAAAATTGCCAACAAAGTTGCCAACAAAATTGCCAACAAAATTGCCAACAAAGTTGCCAACAAAATTGCCAACAAAGTTGCCAACAAAATTGCCAACAAAATTGCCAACAAAATTGCCAACAAAGTTGCCAACAAAATTGCCAGCAAAATTGCCAACAAAATTGCCAACAAAGTTGCCAACAAAATTCAGCAAAATTGCCAGCAAAATTGCTATCAAAATTGCCAGCAAAATTGCCAACAAAATTCAGCAAAATTGCCAGCAAAATTGCCAGCAAAATTGCCAGCAAAATTGCCAGCAAAATTGCCAACAAAATTGCCAACAAAATTGCCAACAAAATTGCCAACAAAATTGCCAACAAAATTGCCAACAAAATTGCCAACAAAGTTGCCAACAAAATTGCCAACAAAGTTGCCAACAAAATTGCCATCAAAATTGCCAGCAAAATTGCCAGCAAAATTGCCAGCAAAATTGCCAGCAAAATTGCCAGCAAAATTGCCAACAAAATTGCCAACAAAATTGCCAACAAAGTTGCCAACAAATTTGCCAACAAAGTTGCCAACAAAGTTGCCAACAAAGTTGCCAACAAAGTTGCCAACAAAGTTGCCAACAAAATTGCCAGCAAAATTGCCAACAAAATTGCCAACAAAGTTGCCAACAAAATTCAGCAAAATTGCCAGCAAAATTGCTATCAAAATTGCCATCAAAATTGCCAGCAAAATTGCCAGCAAAATTGCCAGCAAAATTGCCAACAAAATTGCCAACAAAGTTGCCAACAAAATTGCCAACAAAATTGCCAACAAAGTTGCCAACAAAGTTGCCAACAAAATTGCCAACAAAATTGCCAACAAAGTTGCCAACAAAATTGCCAACAAAATTGCCAACAAAATTGCCATCAAAATTGCCAGCAAAATTGCCAACAAAGTTGCCAACAAATTTGCCAACATAGTTGCCAACAAACTTGCCACCAAAGTTGCCAACAAAGTTGCCAACAAAGTTGCCAACAAAGTTGCCAACAAAATTGCCAGCAAAATTGCCAACAAAATTGCCAACAAAGTTGCCAACAAAGTTGCCAACAAAATTCAGCAAAATTGCCAGCAAAATTGCTATCAAAATTGCCAACAAAGTTGCCAACAAAATTGCCATCAAAATTGCCAGCAAAATTGCCAGCAAAATTGCCAGCAAAATTGCCAGCAAAATTGCCAGCAAAATTGCCAGCAAAATTGCCAACAAAATTGCCAACAAAATTGCCAACAAAGTTGCCAACAAATTTGCCAACAAAGTTGCCAACAAAGTTGCCAACAAAGTTGCCAACAAAGTTGCCAACAAAGTTGCCAACAAAATTGCCAGCAAAATTGCCAACAAAATTGCCAACAAAGTTGCCAACAAAATTCAGCAAAATTGCCAGCAAAATTGCTATCAAAATTGCCATCAAAATTGCCAGCAAAATTGCCAGCAAAATTGCCAGCAAAATTGCCAACAAAATTGCCAACAAAGTTGCCAACAAAATTGCCAACAAAATTGCCAACAAAGTTGCCAACAAAGTTGCCAACAAAATTGCCAACAAAATTGCCAACAAAGTTGCCAACAAAATTGCCAACAAAATTGCCAACAAAATTGCCATCAAAATTGCCAGCAAAATTGCCAACAAAGTTGCCAACAAATTTGCCAACATAGTTGCCAACAAACTTGCCACCAAAGTTGCCAACAAAGTTGCCAACAAAGTTGCCAACAAAGTTGCCAACAAAATTGCCAGCAAAATTGCCAACAAAATTGCCAACAAAGTTGCCAACAAAGTTGCCAACAAAATTCAGCAAAATTGCCAGCAAAATTGCTATCAAAATTGCCATCAAAATTGCCAGCAAAATTGCCAGCAAAATTGCCAGCAAAATTGCCAACAAAATTGCCAACAAAGTTGCCAACAAAATTGCCAACAAAATTGCCAACAAAGTTGCCAACAAAGTTGCCAACAAAGTTGCCAACAAAAATGCCAACAAAATTGCCAACAAAATTGCCATCAAAATTGCCAGCAAAATTGCCAGCAAAATTGCCAACAAAATTGCCATCAAAATTGCCAACAAAATTGCCAACAAAGTTGCCAACAAAATTGCCAACAAAGTTGCCAACAAATTTGCCAACATAGTTGCCAACAAACTTGCCAACAAAGTTGCCAACAAAGTTGCCAACAAAGTTGCCAACAAAGTTGCCAACAAAGTTGCCAACAAAAATGCCAGCAAAATTGCCAACAAAATTGCCAACAAAGTTGCCAACAAAATTCAGCAAAATTGCCAGCAAAATTGCTATCAAAATTGCCATCAAAATTGCCATCAAAATTGCCAACAAAATTGCCAACAAAGTTGCCAACAAAATTGCCAACAAAGTTGCCAACAAATTTGCCAACATAGTTGCCAACAAACTTGCCAACAAAGTTGCCAACAAAGTTGCCAACAAAGTTGCCAACAAAATTGCCAACAAAATTGCCAACAAAGTTGCCAACAAAATTGCCAACAAAATTGCCAACAAAATTGCCATCAAAATTGCCAGCAAAATTGCCAACAAAGTTGCCAACAAATTTGCCAACATAGTTGCCAACAAACTTGCCACCAAAGTTGCCAACAAAGTTGCCAACAAAGTTGCCAACAAAGTTGCCAACAAAATTGCCAGCAAAATTGCCAACAAAATTGCCAACAAAGTTGCCAACAAAGTTGCCAACAAAATTCAGCAAAATTGCCAGCAAAATTGCTATCAAAATTGCCAACAAAGTTGCCAACAAAATTGCCATCAAAATTGCCAGCAAAATTGCCAGCAAAATTGCCAGCAAAATTGCCAGCAAAATTGCCAGCAAAATTGCCAGCAAAATTGCCAACAAAATTGCCAACAAAATTGCCAACAAAGTTGCCAACAAATTTGCCAACAAAGTTGCCAACAAAGTTGCCAACAAAGTTGCCAACAAAGTTGCCAACAAAGTTGCCAACAAAATTGCCAGCAAAATTGCCAACAAAATTGCCAACAAAGTTGCCAACAAAATTCAGCAAAATTGCCAGCAAAATTGCTATCAAAATTGCCATCAAAATTGCCAGCAAAATTGCCAGCAAAATTGCCAGCAAAATTGCCAACAAAATTGCCAACAAAGTTGCCAACAAAATTGCCAACAAAATTGCCAACAAAGTTGCCAACAAAGTTGCCAACAAAATTGCCAACAAAATTGCCAACAAAGTTGCCAACAAAATTGCCAACAAAATTGCCAACAAAATTGCCATCAAAATTGCCAGCAAAATTGCCAACAAAGTTGCCAACAAATTTGCCAACATAGTTGCCAACAAACTTGCCACCAAAGTTGCCAACAAAGTTGCCAACAAAGTTGCCAACAAAGTTGCCAACAAAATTGCCAGCAAAATTGCCAACAAAATTGCCAACAAAGTTGCCAACAAAGTTGCCAACAAAATTCAGCAAAATTGCCAGCAAAATTGCTATCAAAATTGCCATCAAAATTGCCAGCAAAATTGCCAGCAAAATTGCCAGCAAAATTGCCAACAAAATTGCCAACAAAGTTGCCAACAAAATTGCCAACAAAATTGCCAACAAAGTTGCCAACAAAGTTGCCAACAAAGTTGCCAACAAAAATGCCAACAAAATTGCCAACAAAATTGCCATCAAAATTGCCAGCAAAATTGCCAGCAAAATTGCCAACAAAATTGCCATCAAAATTGCCAACAAAATTGCCAACAAAGTTGCCAACAAAATTGCCAACAAAGTTGCCAACAAATTTGCCAACATAGTTGCCAACAAACTTGCCAACAAAGTTGCCAACAAAGTTGCCAACAAAGTTGCCAACAAAGTTGCCAACAAAGTTGCCAACAAAAATGCCAGCAAAATTGCCAACAAAATTGCCAACAAAGTTGCCAACAAAATTCAGCAAAATTGCCAGCAAAATTGCTATCAAAATTGCCATCAAAATTGCCAGCAAAATTGCCAGCAAAATTGCCAGCAAAATTGCCAACAAAATTGCCAACAAAGTTGCCAACAAAATTGCCAACAAAATTGCCAACAAAGTTGCCAACAAAATTGCCAACAAAGTTGCCAACAAAATTGCCAACAAAATTGCCAACAAAATTGCCAACAAAGTTGCCAACAAAATTGCCAGCAAAATTGCCAACAAAATTGCCAACAAAGTTGCCAACAAAATTCAGCAAAATTGCCAGCAAAATTGCTATCAAAATTGCCAGCAAAATTGCCAACAAAATTCAGCAAAATTGCCAGCAAAATTGCCAGCAAAATTGCCAGCAAAATTGCCAGCAAAATTGCCAACAAAATTGCCAACAAAATTGCCAACAAAGTTGCCAACAAAGTTGCCAACAAAGTTGCCAACAAAATTGCCAGCAAAATTGCCAACAAAATTGCCAACAAAGTTGCCAACAAAATTCAGCAAAATTGCCAGCAAAATTGCTATCAAAATTGCCAGCAAAATTGCCAACAAAATTCAGCAAAATTGCCAGCAAAATTGCCAGCAAAATTGCCAGCAAAATTGCCAGCAAAATTGCCAACAAAATTGCCAACAAAATTGCCAACAAAATTGCCAACAAAGTTGCCAACAAAATTGCCAACAAAGTTGCCAACAAAATTGCCAACAAAATTGCCAACAAAATTGCCAACAAAGTTGCCAACAAAATTGCCAACAAAGTTGCCAACAAAATTGCCAACAAAGTTGCCAACAAAATTGCCATCAAAATTGCCAGCAAAATTGCAAGCAAAATTGCCAGCAAAATTGCCAACAAAATTGCCAACAAAGTTGCCAACAAAATTGCCAGCAAAATTGCCAACAAAATTGCCAACAAAGTTGCCAACAAAATTGCCAACAAAATTGCCAGCAAAATTGCCAGCAAAATTGCCAACAAAATTGCCAACAAAGTTGCCAACAAAATTGCCAACAAAGTTGCCAACAAATTTGCCAACAAAGTTGCCAACAAACTTGCCAACAAAGTTGCCAACAAAGTTGCCAACAAAGTTGCCAACAAAGTTGCCAACAAAGTTGCCAACAAAGTTGCCAACAAAATTGTCAGCAAAATTGCCAACAAAATTGCCAACAAAGTTGCCAACAAAATTCAGCAAAATTGCCAGCAAAATTGCTATCAAAATTGCCATCAAAATTGCCAGCAAAATTGCCAGCAAAATTGCCAGAAAAATTGCCAACAAAATTGCCAACAAAGTTGCCAACAAAATTGCCAACAAAATTGCCAACAAAGTTGCCAACAAAATTGCCAACAAAATTGCCAACAAAATTGCCATCAAAATTGCCAACAAAATTGCCAACAAAGTTGCCAACAAAATTGCCAACAAAGTTGCCAACAAATTTGCCAACAAAGTTGCCACCAACTTGCCAACAAAGTTGCCAACAAAATTGCCAGCAAAATTGCCAACAAAGTTGCCAACAAAATTCAGCAAAATTGCCAGCAAAATTGCTATCAAAATTGCCATCAAAATTGCCAGCAAAGTAAAGTTGCCAACAAAATTGCCAACAAAGTTGCCAACAAAATTCAGCAAAATTGCCAGCAAAATTGCTATAAAAATTGCCATCAAAATTGCCATCAAAATTGCCAGCAAAATTGCCAGCAAAATTGCCAGCAAAATTGCCAACAAAATTGCCAACAAAATTGCCAACAAAATTGCCAACAAAGTTGCCAACAAAATTGCCAACAAAGTTGCCAACAAAATTGCCAACAAAATTGCCAACAAAATTGCCAACAAAGTTGCCAACAAAATTGCCAACAAAATTGCCAACAAAATTGCCAACAAAATTGCCAACAAAGTTGCCAACAAAATTGCCAACAAAGTTGCCAACAAAATTGCCAACAAAGTTGCCAACAAAATTGCCAACAAAATTGCCAACAAAATTGCCAACAAAGTTGCCAACAAAATTGCCAACAAAGTTGCCAACAAAATTGCCATCAAAATTGCCAGCAAAATTGCCAGCAAAATTGCCAGCAAAATTGCCAGCAAAATTGCCAGCAAAATTGCCAGCAAAATTGCCAACAAAATTGCCAACAAAATTGCCAACAAAGTTGCCAACAAATTTGCCAACAAAGTTGCCAACAAAGTTGCCAACAAAGTTGCCAACAAAGTTGCCAACAAAGTTGCCAACAAAATTGCCAGCAAAATTGCCAACAAAATTGCCAACAAAGTTGCCAACAAAATTCAGCAAAATTGCCAGCAAAATTGCTATCAAAATTGCCATCAAAATTGCCAGCAAAATTGCCAGCAAAATTGCCAGCAAAATTGCCAACAAAATTGCCAACAAAGTTGCCAACAAAATTGCCAACAAAATTGCCAACAAAGTTGCCAACAAAGTTGCCAACAAAATTGCCAACAAAATTGCCAACAAAGTTGCCAACAAAATTGCCAACAAAATTGCCAACAAAATTGCCATCAAAATTGCCAGCAAAATTGCCAACAAAGTTGCCAACAAATTTGCCAACATAGTTGCCAACAAACTTGCCACCAAAGTTGCCAACAAAGTTGCCAACAAAGTTGCCAACAAAGTTGCCAACAAAATTGCCAGCAAAATTGCCAACAAAATTGCCAACAAAGTTGCCAACAAAGTTGCCAACAAAATTCAGCAAAATTGCCAGCAAAATTGCTATCAAAATTGCCATCAAAATTGCCAGCAAAATTGCCAGCAAAATTGCCAGCAAAATTGCCAACAAAATTGCCAACAAAGTTGCCAACAAAATTGCCAACAAAATTGCCAACAAAGTTGCCAACAAAGTTGCCAACAAAGTTGCCAACAAAAATGCCAACAAAATTGCCAACAAAATTGCCATCAAAATTGCCAGCAAAATTGCCAGCAAAATTGCCAACAAAATTGCCATCAAAATTGCCAACAAAATTGCCAACAAAGTTGCCAACAAAATTGCCAACAAAGTTGCCAACAAATTTGCCAACATAGTTGCCAACAAACTTGCCAACAAAGTTGCCAACAAAGTTGCCAACAAAGTTGCCAACAAAGTTGCCAACAAAGTTGCCAACAAAAATGCCAGCAAAATTGCCAACAAAATTGCCAACAAAGTTGCCAACAAAATTCAGCAAAATTGCCAGCAAAATTGCTATCAAAATTGCCATCAAAATTGCCAGCAAAATTGCCAGCAAAATTGCCAGCAAAATTGCCAACAAAATTGCCAACAAAGTTGCCAACAAAATTGCCAACAAAATTGCCAACAAAGTTGCCAACAAAATTGCCAACAAAATTGCCAACAAAATTGCCATCAAAATTGCCAACAAAATTGCCAACAAAGTTGCCAACAAAATTGCCAACAAAGTTGCCAACAAATTTGCCAACAAAGTTGCCAACAAACTTGCCAACAGAGTTGCCAACAAAGTTGCCAACAAAATTGCCAGCAAAATTGCCAACAAAGTTGCCAACAAAATTGCCAACAAAGTTGCCAACAAAATTGCCATCAAAATTGCCAACAAAATTGCCAACAAAGTTGCCAACAAAATTGCCAACAAAGTTGCCAACAAAATTCAGCAAAATTGCCAGCAAAATTGCTATCAAAATTGCCATCAAAATTGCCTGCAAAATTGCCAGCAAAATTGCCAGCAAAATTGCCAACAAAATTGCCAACAAAGTTGCCAACAAAATTGCCAACAAAATTGCCAACAAAGTTGCCAACAAAATTGCCAACAAAGTTGCCAACAAAATTGCCAACAAAATTGCCAACAAAATTGCATAAAGCTGACAGTTCCCGAGAACCCTATCTGTGGAGCGGCAGCAGCAGATGTTTCTGCCAAGGCGAGGCTGCAAACCAGCGTAGCTGAGCCCTCGACCTATTTACCACCACCCTCTACCTTAGTGCTACCTACGATAATGTACTAAAGTTACTTAGAATTAGGCCTACTATTTAACTTACCTAGCTTTATTTAGTACTTATTGTACCTACCAACTTCTGTTAGCATAAGAGGTGTGTGTGTGTAAATAAATGCCCTATTATTTTATTTTTATAATTTGTCAAATCACGACTCAAGTAAGTAATTTTACTACTCGTAGGATCCCTTTCGTAAAACAAAAGCTTATACGTTATAAAGACCTTAATTATTGGATTACGCTAATATTTGCGTTTATTTAATTACGGGTTAATTCGAAGAAAACCTTCGTAGAATATTATTAGAATAAGACTTTGTAAAAATAAGGCTTTCGTTAAATATGTAGATATACATTTAAAATGGCGATCAACCTTGTTACCATTGAACCTAAAACAATTGACACGTACATGATTATATTAACAGATTTTTGCAATATTGTTTTCCAATCTTGTTCAGTAAAATAATTTGTACACCAAAGTGAACATCAAAATTTGTAATTCATTAAACGGAATTTGATTTGATTTGAAAAATCGAAGACATATAGTGCAGTGTAGATTATCGTTAATAATGTAATCGTCTTCGTTATTATCGTGATCGGCATATTCAAAATTGCCAACAAAATTGCCAACAAAGTTGCCAACAAAATTGCCAACAAAATTGCCAGCAAAATTGCCAGCAAAATTGCCATCAAAATTGCCAACAAAATTGCCAACAAAGTTGCCAACAAATTTGCCAACAAAGTTGCCAACAAACTTGCCAACAAAGTTGCCAACAAAGTTGCCAACAAAGTTGCCAACAAAATTGCCAGCAAAATTGCCAACAAAATTGCCAACAAAGTTGCCAACAAAATTCAGCAAAATTGCCAGCAAAATTGCTATCAAAATTGCCATCAAAATTGCCATCAAAATTGCCAGCAAAATTGCCAGCAAAATTGCCAGCAAAATTGCCAACAAAATTGCCAACAAAATTGCCAACAAAATTGCCAACAAAGTTGCCAACAAAATTGCCAACAAAGTTGCCAACAAAATTGCCAACAAAATTGCCAACAAATTTGCCAACAAAGTTGCCAACAAAATTGCCAACAAAGTTGCCAACAAAATTGCCATCAAAATTGCCAGCAAAATTGCCAGCAAAATTGCCAGCAAAATTGCCAGCAAAATTGCCAGCAAAATTGCCAGCAAAATTGCCAACAAAATTGCCAACAAAATTGCCAACAAAGTTGCCAACAAATTTGCCAACAAAGTTGCCAACAAACTTGCCAACAAAGTTGCCAACAAAGTTGCCAACAAAGTTGCCAACAAAATTGCCAGCAAAATTGCCAACAAAATTGCCAACAAAGTTGCCAACAAAATTCAGCAAAATTGCCAGCAAAATTGCTATCAAAATTGCCATCAAAATTGCCAGCAAAATTGCCAGCAAAATTGCCAGCAAAATTGCCAACAAAATTGCCAGCAAAATTGCTATCAAAATTGCCATCAAAATTGCCAGCAAAATTGCCAGCAAAATTGCCAACAAAGTTGCCAACAAAGTTGCCAACAAAATTGCCAGCAAAATTGCCAGCAAAATTGCCAACAAAATTGCCATCAAAATTGCCAACAAAATTGCCAACAAAGTTGCCAACAAATTTGCCAACAAAGTTGCCAACAAACTTGCCAACAGAGTTGCCAACAAAGTTGCCAACAGAATTGCCAGCAAAATTGCCAACAAAGTTGCCAACAAAATTCAGCAAAATTGGCAGCAAAATTGCTATCAAAATTGCCATCAAAATTGCCAGCAAATTAAAGTTGCCAACAAATTTGCCAGCAAAGTTGCCAAACAAATTTGCCAACAAAGTTGCCAACAAAATTGCCAGCAAAATTGCCATCGCTTAAATACTTAAATCAGAGAAATTCCACACACACACAATACATAGGCAAACTTAACGCTAATTAGCATTTTATTTCAGCTAACCTTAGTGCAGTGTAGATTATCGTAAATAATGTAATCGTCTTCGTTATTATCGTGATCGGCATATTCAAAATTGCCAGCAAAATTGCCAACAAAATTGCCAACAAAGTTGCCAACAAAATTGCCAGCAAAATTGCCAGCAAAATTGCCAACAAAATTGCCAGCAAAATTGCCAACTTAGCTGAAATAAAATGCTAATTAGCGTTAAGTTTGCCTATGTATTGTGTGTTTGTGGAATTTCTCTGATTTAAGTATTTACGCGATGGGTTTTCGGTAATTGTCAAGTTCTTTCTTTAATTACTACTTTTTAATTCAGTGCATAAAGCTGACAGTTCCCGAGAACCCTATCTGTGGAGCGGCAGCAGCAGATGTTTCTGCCAAGGCGAGGCTGAAAACCAGCGTAGCTGAGCCCTCGACCTATTTACCACCACCCTCTACCTTAGTGCTACCTACGATAATGTACTAAAGTTACTTAGAATTAGGCCTACTATTAAACTTACCTAGCTTTATTTAGTACTTATTGTACCTACCAACTTCTGTTAGCATAAGAGGTGTGTGTGTAAATAAATGCCCTATTATTTTATTATTGTCAGTTTTGTAAGCTGTTTATGTCTGTAATCAATTTGTATGCAATAAAGAGTAAAGACTTATTAAACTACTATTATATATTTCTAAAAACCATTATATGTGATCGAACGAAGCGAGATCTCTAAAGCAACTTAGGTAAATCGGCGTTTTTGTATGTATGTATGTATGTTGGTTTGTCCGAGAATAACTTTCGAAGCGTTTATCCGATTATCATGAATTTTAGTACATAGGTAGTGATGGCACAATTTTGGTGTGACTAAATGAGCCAAAAATATGGGGGGTTGTTGAGATATTGGGTTTAAAAGAGGAAAAAAAAAACAAAATGGGACCATTCAGTCCAGTGGCACGTCTTATAAAAGGTCTTTGTGAGTACATTTCGACCTCGTTTTTATTTTTAGTTTAAGCCTTGTAGTTTTTAAGTTATTAGCCATGATAAAAACTGAACTTTGACAAAATTCACATGGTATTTACACCAGCGACCCCACAGTGCTGAAATTTGGTATGAGTGTAGATTTAGTAATACAAATATAGGAAAAGTCTGAAATCCAGAACAACTCCAATTTATACCCCTAAAAAGAGTAACCAATATAGATTACCTGCCGTTACTGATTGGTCATAAAGGAGTGTATTAATGAAAAATTAAATGAAAACTTGTAAAGCATCGAGGTGTTTTTCTATTAAGCTCGCTTTCAAATGCTAAGATTACAATAAGAATAATTTAAGCTTAAAACTAAGTACAATAAGTAAATAAGTGCAAAGAATACATATAGTTAAAGGAATATATATGTAGATACAGATATGTAGATAATTATTATAATTTTAATGAACGGGTGAGTCTGTTTGTATGTGTGAGTGAGTGAGTTAAAGTGTGTGTGTGTGTGTATGCGCGTGGGGGTATGTAGTATGCTTCAACCTATATCATCCCGCTGCTGGGCAAAGGTCTCCCTCACTGTCTTCCAGGACTTTCGCTCGCGTGCCAAACCCCACCAATCTGTCTCGAAGGCATCGAGATCGTCACGTCAGCGTCTACTAGGCCTTCCTCGGCGCCGTCGCTCGTCTTCAGGCACCCACTGTGTGACGATCGTTGCCCATCTGTCTCATGGCCTCGGCTTAAAATAAATGTATTCGTTTATTTTTTCGTTTAATTCTTTGATCCGGCCCTGACCCGTCGTTCTAATAAAGAGCTTCTTCGGAATTCGGTGCACTGCAAAATAAACAAGAGACAACTTCGATAAGTCTTCTCAATAAGCTTTGAAAGTAAAGCTTGCTGAAAACTTGGTACTTCATTATCCTGTAAATACCATCTAAAGAAGCTTGGACTTTACTAGCTGAAAGTGCGTAATTGTTAAGGAGAGGTTTTTTATAAAGGGCATTATTTAGTATTCTTATAGGCGACGGGATTAATGAAAAGAATGCTAATTATTAGGTATGAAGCCGGCATGTATCAAAAGTAATAATTGAACTTGCTTATGGAATGTCTAAGAGATCTGAAGATCACTTAAATTATTTGATTAAATGATTTTATTTGGTAAAAATATATTGGATTAAAACATGGCGTTTTAATGGTTATTGGTCCTCAATAGAGCCAGCTGGGTTTACAGGGTTAAATCTAGACAAATCAAAGGGCTGATCTTCTAGATATCCGCAACGGAACAAATATTTGCATGATCTACAGATATTTGTTCCGTGTCTGGGTGTTTTTTATATATTAAATTGCCAGCAAAATTGCCAACAAAATTGCCAACAAAGTTGCCAACAAAATTGCCAACAAAATTGCCAGCAAAATTGCCAGCAAAATTGCCAGCAAAATTGCCAGCAAAATTGCCAACAAAATTGCCATCAAAATTGCCAACAAAATTGCCAACAAAGTTGCCAACAAATTTGCCAACAAAGTTGCCAACAAAGTTGCCAACAAAATTGCCAGCAAAATTGCCAACAAAATTGCCAACAAAGTTGCCAACAAAATTCAGCAAAATTGCCAGCAAAATTGCTATCAAAATTGCCATCAAAATTGCCATCAAAATTGCCATCAAAATTGCCAGCAAAGTAAAGTTGCCAACAAATTTGCCAACAAAGTTGCCAAACAAATTTGCCAACAAAGTTGCCAACAAAATTGCCAGCAAAATTGCCATCGCTTAAATACTTAAATCAGAGAAATTCCACACACACACAATACATAGGCAAACTTAACGCTCATTAGCATTTTATTTCAGCTAACCTTAGTGCAGTGTAGATTATCGTAAATAATGTAATCGTCTTCGTTATTATCGTGATCGGCATATTCAAAATTGCCAGCAAAATTGCCAACAAAATTGCCAACAAAGTTGCCAACAAAATTGCCAGCAAAATTGCCAGCAAAATTGCCAACAAAATTGCCAGCAAAATTGCCAACTTAGCTGAAATAAAATGCTAATTAGCGTTAAGTTTGCCTATGTATTGTGTGTGTGTGGAATTTCTCTGATTTAAGTATTTACGCGATGGGTTTTCGGTAATTGTCAAGTTCTTTCTTTAATTACTACTTTTTAATTCAGTGCATAAAGCTGACAGTTCCCGAGAACCCTATCTGTGGAGCGGCAGCAGCAGATGTTTCTGCCAAGGCGAGGCTGAAAACCAGCGTAGCTGAGCCCTCGACCTATTTACCACCACCCTCTACCTTAGTGCTACCTACGATAATGTACTAAAGTTACTTAGAATTAGGCCTACTATTAAACTTACCTAGCTTTATTTAGTACTTATTGTACCTACCAACTTCTGTTAGCATAAGAGGTGTGTGTGTAAATAAATGCCCTATTATTTTATTATTGTCAGTTTTGTAAGCTGTTTATGTCTGTAATCAATTTGTATGCAATAAAGAGTAAAGACTTATTAAACTACTATTATATATTTCTAAAAACCATTATATGTGATCGAACGAAGCGAGATCTCTAAAGCAACTTAGGTAAATCGGCGTTTTTGTATGTATGTATGTATGTTGGTTTGTCCGAGAATAACTTTCGAAGCGTTTATCCGATTATCATGAATTTTAGTACATAGGTAGTGATGGCACAATTTTGGTGTGACTAAATGAGCCAAAAATATGGGGGGTTGTTGAGATATTGGGTTTAAGAGAGGAAAAAAAAACAAAATGGGACCATTCAGTCCAGTGGCACGTCTTATAAAAGGTCTTTGTGAGTACATTTCGACCTCGTTTTTATTTTTAGTTTAAGCCTTGTAGTTTTTAAGTTATTAGCCATGATAAAAACTGAACTTTGACAAAATTCACATGGTATTTACACCAGCGACCCCACAGTGCTGAAATTTGGTATGAGTGTAGATTTAGTAATACAAATATAGGAAAAGTCTGAAATCCAGAACAACTCCAATTTATACCCCTAAAAAGAGTAACCAATATAGATTACCTGCCGTTACTGATTGGTCATAAAGGAGTGTATTAATGAAAAATTAAATGAAAACTTGTAAAGCATCGAGGTGTTTTTCTATTAACCTCGCTTTCAAATGCTAAGATTACAATAAGAATAATTTAAGCTTAAAACTAAGTTTATAATTTGTCAAATCACGACTCAAGTAAGTAATTTTACTACTCGTAGGATCCCTTTCGTAAAACAAAAGCTTATACGTTATAAAGACCTTAATTATTGGATTACGCTAATATTTGCGTTTATTTAATTACGGGTTAATTCGAAGAAAACCTTCGTAGAATATTATTAGAATAAGACTTTGTAAAAATAAGGCTTTCGTTAAATATGTAGATATACATTTAAAATGGCGATCAACCTTGTTACCATTCAACCTAAAACCATTGACACGTACATGATTATATTAACAGATTTTTGCAATATTGTTTTCCAATCTTGTTCAGTAAAATAATTTGTACACCAAAGTGAACATCAAAATTTGTAATTCATTAAACGGAATTTGATTTGATTTGAAAAATCGAAGACATATAGTGCAGTGTAGATTATCGTTAATAATGTAATCGTCTTCGTTATTATCGTGATCGGCATATTCAAAATTGCCAACAAAATTGCCAACAAAGTTGCCAACAAAATTGCCAACACAGTTGCCAACAAAATTCAGCAAAATTGCCAGCAAAATTGCTATCAAAATTGCCATCAAAATTGCCAGCAAAGTAAAGTTGCCAACAATATTGCCAACAAAGTTGCCAACAAAATTCAGCAAAATTGCCAGCAAAATTGCTATCAAAATTGCCATCAAAATTGCCAACAAAATTGCCAACAAAGTTGCCAACAAAATTGCCAACAAAATTGCCAGCAAAATTGCCAGCAAAATTGCCAACAAAATTGCCAGCAAAATTGCCAGCAAAATTGCCAACAAAATTGCCAACAAAGTTGCCAACAAAATTGCCAACAAAGTTGCCAACAAATTTGCCAACAAAGTTGCCAACAAACTTGCCAACAAAGTTGCCAACAAAGTTGCCAACAAAGTTGCCAACAAAGTTGCCAACAAAGTTGCCAACAAAGTTGCCAACAAAATTGTCAGCAAAATTGCCAGCAAAATTGCCAGCAAAATTGCCAACAAAATTGCCAACAAAGTTGCCAACAAAATTGCCAACAAAGTTGCCAACAAATTTGCCAACAAAGTTGCCAACAAACTTGCCAACAAAGTTGCCAACAAAGTTGCCAACAAAGTTGCCAACAAAGTTGCCAACAAAATTGTCAGCAAAATTGCCAACAAAATTGCCAACAAAGTTGCCAACAAAATTCAGCAAAATTGCCAGCAAAATTGCTATCAAAATTGCCATCAAAATTGCCAGCAAAATTGCCAGCAAAATTGCCAACAAAATTGCCAACAAAGTTGCCAACAAAATTGCCAACAAAATTGCCAACAAAATTGCCATCAAAATTGCCAACAAAATTGCCAACAAAGTTGCCAACAAAATTGCCAACAAAGTTGCCAACAAATTTGCCAACAAAGTTGCCAACAAACTTGCCAACAAAATTGCCAGCAAAATTGCCAACAAAGTTGCCAACAAAATTGCCAACAAAGTTGCCAACAAAATTGCCATCAAAATTGCCAGCAAAATTGCCAACAAAGTTGCCAACAAAATTGCCAACAAAGTTGCCAACAAAATTGCCATCAAAATTGCCAGCAAAATTGCCAGCAAAATTGCCAGCAAAATTGCCAGCAAAATTGCCAGCAAAATTGCCAGCAAAATTGCCAGCAAAATTGCCAGCAAAATTGCCAACAAAATTGCCATCAAAATTGCCAACAAAATTGCCAACAAAGTTGCCAACAAATTTGCCAACAAAGTTGCCAACAAACTTGCCAACAAAGTTGCCAACAAAGTTGCCAACAAAATTGCCAACAAAGTTGCCAACAAAATTGCCATCAAAATTGCCAGCAAAATTGCCAGCAAAATTGCCAACAAAATTGCTAACAAAATTGCCATCACAATTGCCAACAAAATTGCCAACAAAGTTGCCAACAAAATTGCCAGCAAAATTGCCAGCAAAATTGCCAGCAAAATTGTCAGCAAAATTGCCAGCAAAATTGCCTGCAAAATTGCCAGCAAAATTGCCAGCAAAATTGCCAGCAAAATTGCCAACAAAATTGCCATCAAAATTGCCAACAAAATTGCCAACAAAGTTGCCAACAAATTTGCCAACAAAGTTGCCAACAAACTTGCCAACAAAGTTGCCAACAAAGTTGCCAACAAATTTGCCAACAAAGTTGCCAACAAACTTGCCAACAGAGTTGCCAACAAAGTTGCCAACAAAATTGCCAGCAAAATTGCCAACAAAATTGCCAACACAGTTGCCAACAAAATTCAGCAAAATTGCCAGCAAAATTGCTATCAAAATTGCCATCAAAATTGCCAGCAAAGTAAAGTTGCCAACAATATTGCCAACAAAGTTGCCAACAAAATTCAGCAAAATTGCCAGCAAAATTGCTATCAAAATTGCCATCAAAATTGCCAACAAAATTGCCAACAAAGTTGCCAACAAAATTGCCAACAAAATTGCCAGCAAAATTGCCAGCAAAATTGCCAACAAAATTGCCAGCAAAATTGCCAACAAAATTGCCATCAAACTTGCCAACAAAGTTGCCAACAAAGTTGCCAACAAAGTTGCCAACAAAGTTGCCAACAAAATTGCCAAAACAAAATTGCCAGCAAAATTGCCAACAAAATTGCCAACAAAGTTGCCAACAAAATTCAGCAAAATTGCCAGCAAAATTGCTATCAAAATTGCCATCAAAATTGCCAGCAAAATTGCCAGCAAAATTGCCAACAAAATTGCTAACAAAATTGCCATCAAAATTGCCAGCAAAGTAAAGTTGCCAACAATATTGCCAACAAAGTTGCCAACAAAATTCAGCAAAATTGCCAGCAAAATTGCTATCAAAATTGCCATCAAAATTGCCAACAAAATTGCCAACAAAGTTGCCAACAAAATTGCCAACAAAATTGCCAGCAAAATTGCCTGCAAAATTGCCAACAAAATTGCCAGCAAAATTGCCAACAAAATTGCCATCAAACTTGCCAACAAAGTTGCCAACAAAGTTGCCAACAAAGTTGCCAACAAAGTTGCCAACAAAGTTGCCAACAAAGTTGCCAACAAAGTTGCCAAAACGAAAATTGCCAGCAAAATTGCCAACAAAATTGCCAACAAAGTTGCCAACAAAATTCAGCAAAATTGCCAGCAAAATTGCTATCAAAATTGCCATCAAAATTGCCAGCAAAATTGCCAACAAAATTGCCAACAAAGTTGCCAACAAAATTGCCATCAAAATTGCCAGCAAAGTAAAGTTGCCAGCAAAATTGCCAGCAAAATTGCCAGCAAAATTGCCAACAAAATTGCCAACAAAGTTGCCAACAAAGTTGCCAACAAAGTTGCCAACAAAGTTGCCAAAACAAAATTGCCAGCAAAATTGCCAACAAAATTGCCAACAAAGTTGCCAACAAAATTCAGCAAAATTGCCAGCAAAATTGCTATCAAAATTGCCAACAAAATTGCCAACAAAGTTGCCAACAAAATTGCCAACAAAGTTGCCAACAAAATTGCCATCAAAATTGCCAGCAAAGTAAAGTTGCCAGCAAAATTGCCAGCAAAATTGCCAGCAAAATTGCCAGCAAAATTTCCAGCAAAATTGCCAGCAAAATTGCCAGCAAAATTGCCAACAAAATTGCCAGCAAAATTGCCAACAAAATTGCCATCTAACTTGCCAACAAAGTTGCCAACAAAGTTGCCAACAAAGTTGCCAACAAAGTTGCCAACAAAGTTGCCAACAAAGTTGCCAACAAAGTTGCCAAAATAAAATTGCCAGCAAAATTGCCAACAAAATTGCCAACAAAGTTGCCAACAAAATTCAGCAAAATTGCCAGCAAAATTTCTATCAAAATTGCCATCAAAATTGCCAGCAAAATTGCCAGCAAAATTGCCAGCAAAATTGCCAACAAAATTGCTAACAAAATTGCCAACAAAGTTGCCAACAAAATTGCCAACAAAGTTGCCAACAAAATTGCCATCAAAATTGCCAGCAAAGTAAAGTTGCCAGCAAAATTGCCAGCAAAATTGCCAGCAAAATTGCCAGCAAAATTTCCAGCAAAATTGCCAGCAAAATTGCCAGCAAAATTGCCAACAAAATTGCCAGCAAAATTGCCAACAAAATTGCCATCTAACTTGCCAACAAAATTGCCAACAAAGTTGCCAACAAAATTGCCAACAAAGTTGCCAACAAATTTGCCAACAAAGTTGCCAACAAACTTGCCAACAGAGTTGCCAACAAAGTTGCCAACAAAATTGCCAGCAAAATTGCCAACAAAATTGCCAACACAGTTGCCAACAAAATTCAGCAAAATTGCCAGCAAAATTGCCAACAAAATTGCCAACAAAGTTGCCAACAAAATTCAGCAAAATTGCCAGCAAAATTGCTATCAAAATTGCCAACAAAATTGCCAACAAAGTTGCCAACAAAATTGCCAACAAAGTTGCCAACAAAATTGCCATCAAAATTGCCAGCAAAGTAAAGTTGCCAGCAAAATTGCCAGCAAAATTGCCAGCAAAATTGCCAGCAAAATTTCCAGCAAAATTGCCAGCAAAATTGCCAGCAAAATTGCCAACAAAATTGCCAGCAAAATTGCCAACAAAATTGCCATCTAACTTGCCAACAAAATTGCCAACAAAGTTGCCAACAAAATTGCCAACAAAGTTGCCAACAAATTTGCCAACAAAGTTGCCAACAAACTTGCCAACAGAGTTGCCAACAAAGTTGCCAACAAAATTGCCAGCAAAATTGCCAACAAAATTGCCAACACAGTTGCCAACAAAATTCAGCAAAATTGCCAGCAAAATTGCTATCAAAATTGCCATCAAAATTGCCAGCAAAGTAAAGTTGCCAACAATATTGCCAACAAAGTTGCCAACAAAATTCAGCAAAATTGCCAGCAAAATTGCTATCAAAATTGCCATCAAAATTGCCAACAAAATTGCCAACAAAGTTGCCAACAAAATTGCCAACAAAATTGCCAGCAAAATTGCCAGCAAAATTGCCAACAAAATTGCCAGCAAAATTGCCAACAAAATTGCCATCAAACTTGCCAACAAAGTTGCCAACAAAGTTGCCAACAAAGTTGCCAACAAAGTTGCCAAAACAAAATTGCCAGCAAAATTGCCAACAAAATTGCCAACAAAGTTGCCAACAAAATTCAGCAAAATTGCCATCAAAATTGCTATCAAAATTGCCATCAAAATTGCCAGCAAAATTGCCAGCAAAATTGCCAACAAAATTGCTAACAAAATTGCCATCAAAATTGCCAACAAAATTGCCAACAAAGTTGCCAACAAAATTGCCAACAAAGTTGCCAACAAATTTGCCAACAAAGTTGCCAACAAACTTGCCAACAGAGTTGCCAACAAAGTTGCCAACAAAACTGCCAGCAAAATTGCCAACAAAATTGCCAACAAAGTTGCCAACAAAATTCAGCAAAATTGCCAGCAAAATTGCTATCAAAATTGCCATAAAAATTGCCAGCAAAGTAAAGTTGCCAACAATATTGCCAACAAAGTTGCCAACAAAATTCAGCAAAATTGCCAGCAAAATTGCTATCAAAATTGCCATCAAAATTGCCAGCAAAATTGCCAGCAAAATTGCCAACAAAATTGCCAGCAAAATTGCCAACTTAGCTGAAATAAAATGCTAATTAGCGTTAAGTTTGCCTATGTATTGTGTGTTTGTGGAATTTCTCTGATTTAAGTATTTACGCGATGGGTTTTCGGTAATTGTCAAGTTCTTTCTTTAATTACTACTTTTTAATTCAGTGCATAAAGCTGACAGTTCCCGAGAACCCTATCTGTGGAGCGGCAGCAGCAGATGTTTCTGCCAAGGCGAGGCTGCAAACCAGCGTAGCTGAGCCCTCGACCTATTTACCACCACCCTCTACCTTAGTGCTACCTACGATAATGTACTAAAGTTACTTAGAATTAGGCCTACTATTTAACTTACCTAGCTTTATTTAGTACTTATTGTACCTACTAACTTCTGTTAGCATAAGAGGTGTGTGTGTGTAAATAAATGCCCTATTATTTTATTTTTATAATTTGTCAAATCACGAATCAAGTAAGTAATTTTACTACTCGTAGGATCCCTTTCGTAAAACAAAAGCTTATACGTTATAAAGACCTTAATTATTGGATTACGCTAATATTTGCGTTTATTTAATTACGGGTTAATTCGAAGAAAACCTTCGTAGAATATTATTAGAATAAGACTTTGTAAAAATAAGGCTTTCGTTAAATATGTAGATATACATTTAAAATGGCGATCAACCTTGTTACCATTCAACCTAAAACAATTGACACGTACATGATTATATTAACAGATTTTTGCAATATTGTTTTCCAATCTTGTTCAGTAAAATAATTTGTACACCAAAGTGAACATCAAAATTTGTAATTCATTAAACGGAATTTGATTTGATTTGAAAAATCGAAGACATATAGTGCAGTGTAGATTATCGTTAATAATGTAATCGTCTTCGTTATTATCGTGATCGGCATATTCAAAATTGCCAACAAAATTGCCAACAAAGTTGCCAACAAAATTGCCAACAAAATTGCCAACAAAGTTGCCAACAAAATTGCCAACAAAATTGCCAGCAAAATTGCCAGCAAAATTGCCAGCAAAATTGCCAGCAAAATTGCCATCAAAATTGCCAACAAAATTGCCAACAAAGTTGCCAACAAATTTGCCAACAAAGTTGCCAACAAACTTGCCAACAAAGTTGCCAACAAAGTTGCCAACAAAGTTGCCAACAAAGTTGCCAACAAAGTTGCCAACAAAATTGCCAGCAAAATTGCCAACAAAATTGCCAACAAAGTTGCCAACAAAATTCAGCAAAATTGCCAACAAAATTGCCATCAAAATTGCCAACAAAATTGCCAACAAAGTTGCCAACAAAATTGCCAACAAAGTTGCCAACAAATTTGCCAACAAAGTTGCCAACAAACTTGCCAACAAAATTGCCAGCAAAATTGCCAACAAAGTTGCCAACAAAATTGCCAACAAAGTTGCCAACAAAATTGCCATCAAAATTGCCAGCAAAATTGCCAGCAAAATTGCCAGCAAAATTGTCAGCAAAATTGCCAGCAAAATTGCCAGCAAAATTGCCAGCAAAATTGCCAGCAAAATTGCCAGCAAAATTGCCAACAAAATTGCCATCAAAATTGCCAACAAAATTGCCAACAAAGTTGCCAACAAATTTGCCAACAAAGTTGCCAACAAACTTGCCAACAAAGTTGCCAACAAAGTTGCCAACAAAATTGCCAACAAAGTTGCCAACAAAATTGCCATCAAAATTGCCAGCAAAATTGCCAGCAAAATTGCCAACAAAATTGCTAACAAAATTGCCATCACAATTGCCAACAAAATTGCCAACAAAGTTGCCAACAAAATTGCCAACAAAGTTGCCAACAAATTTGCCAACAAAGTTGCCAACAAACTTGCCAACAGAGTTGCCAACAAAGTTGCCAACAAAATTGCCAGCAAAATTGCCAACAAAATTGCCAACACAGTTGCCAACAAAATTCAGCAAAATTGCCAGCAAAATTGCTATCAAAATTGCCATCAAAATTGCCAGCAAAGTAAAGTTGCCAACAATATTGCCAACAAAGTTGCCAACAAAATTCAGCAAAATTGCCAGCAAAATTGCTATCAAAATTGCCATCAAAATTGCCAACAAAATTGCCAACAAAGTTGCCAACAAAATTGCCAACAAAATTGCCAGCAAAATTGCCAGCAAAATTGCCAACAAAATTGCCAGCAAAATTGCCAACAAAATTGCCATCAAACTTGCCAACAAAGTTGCCAACAAAGTTGCCAACAAAGTTAGTAACAAAGTTGCCAACAAAGTTGCCAAAACAAAATTGCCAGCAAAATTGCCAACAAAATTGCCAACAAAGTTGCCAACAAAATTCAGCAAAATTGCCAGCAAAATTGCTATCAAAATTGCCATCAAAATTGCCAGCAAAATTGCCAGCAAAATTGCCAACAAAATTGCTAACAAAATTGCCATCAAAATTGCCAGCAAAGTAAAGTTGCCAACAATATTGCCAACAAAGTTGCCAACAAAATTCAGCAAAATTGCCAGCAAAATTGCTATCAAAATTGCCATCAAAATTGCCAACAAAATTGCCAACAAAGTTGCCAACAAAATTGCCAACAAAATTGCCAGCAAAATTGCCAGCAAAATTGCCAACAAAATTGCCAGCAAAATTGCCAACAAAATTGCCATCAAACTTGCCAACAAAGTTGCCAACAAAGTTGCCAACAAAGTTGCCAACAAAGTTGCCAACAAAGTTGCCAACAAAGTTGCCAACAAAGTTGCCAACAAAGTTGCCAAAACAAAATTGCCAGCAAAATTGCCAACAAAATTGCCAACAAAGTTGCCAACAAAATTCAGCAAAATTGCCAGCAAAATTGCTATCAAAATTGCCATCAAAATTGCCAGCAAAATTGCCAGCAAAATTGCCAACAAAATTGCCAACAAAATTGCCAACAAAGTTGCCAACAAAGTTGCCAACAAAATTGCCAGCAAAATTGCCAACAAAGTTGCCAACAAAATTGCCAACAAAATTGCCAGCAAAATTGCCAGCAAAATTGCCAACAAAATTGCCAACAAAGTTGCCAACAAAATTGCCAACAAAGTTGCCAACAAAATTGCCATCAAAATTGCCAGCAAAGTAAAGTTGCCAGCAAAATTGCCAGCAAAATTGCCAGCAAAATTGCCAGCAAAATTTCCAGCAAAATTGCCCGCAAAATTGCCCGCAAAATTGCCAACAAAATTGCCAGCAAAATTGCCAACAAAATTGCCATCAAACTTGCCAACAAAGTTGCCAACAAAGTTGCCAACAAAGTTGCCAACAAAGTTGCCAACAAAGTTGCCAACAAAGTTGCCAAAACAAAATTGCCAGCAAAATTGCCAACAAAATTGCCAACAAAGTTGCCAACAAAATTCAGCAAAATTGCCAGCAAAATTGCTATCAAAATTGCCATCAAAATTGCCAGCAAAATTGCCAGCAAAATTGCCAACAAAATTGCTAACAAAATTGCCATCACAATTGCCAACAAAATTGCCAACAAAGTTGCCAACAAAATTGCCAACAAAGTTGCCAACAAATTTGCCAACAAAGTTGCCAACAAACATGCCAACAGAGTTGCCAACAAAGTTGCCAACAAAATTGCCAGCAAAATTGCCAACAAAATTGCCAACACAGTTGCCAACAAAATTCAGCAAAATTGCCAGCAAAATTGCTATCAAAATTGCCATCAAAATTGCCAGCAAAGTAAAGTTGCCAACAATATTGCCAACAAAGTTGCCAACAAAATTCAGCAAAATTGCCAGCAAAATTGCTATCAAAATTGCCATCAAAATTGCCAACAAAATTGCCAACAAAGTTGCCAACAAAATTGCCAACAAAATTGCCAGCAAAATTGCCAGCAAAATTGCCAACAAAATTGCCAGCAAAATTGCCAACAAAATTGCCATCAAACTTGCCAACAAAGTTGCCAACAAAGTTGCCAACAAAGTTGCCAACAAAGTTGCCAACAAAGTTGCCAACAAAGTTGCCAACAAAGTTGCCAAAACAAAATTGCCAGCAAAATTGCCAACAAAATTGCCAACAAAGTTGCCAACAAAATTCAGCAAAATTGCCAGCAAAATTGCTATCAAAATTGCCATCAAAATTGCCAGCAAAATTGCCAGCAAAATTGCCAACAAAATTGCTAACAAAATTGCCATCAAAATTGCCAACAAAATTGCCAACAAAGTTGCCAACAAAATTGCCAACAAAGTTGCCAACAAATTTGCCAACAAAGTTGCCAACAAACTTGCCAACAGAGTTGCCAACAAAGTTGCCAACAAAATTGCCAGCAAAATTGCCAACAAAATTGCCAACAAAGTTGCCAACAAAATTCAGCAAAATTGCCAGCAAAATTGCTATCAAAATTGCCATCAAAATTGCCAGCAAAGTAAAGTTGCCAACAATATTGCCAACAAAGTTGCCAACAAAATTCAGCAAAATTGCCAGCAAAATTGCTATCAAAATTGCCATCAAAATTGCCAGCAAAATTGCCAGCAAAATTGCCAACAAAATTGCCAGCAAAATTACCAACTTAGCTGAAATAAAATGCTAATTAGCGTTAAGTTTGCCTATGTATTGTGTGTTTGTGGAATTTCTCTGATTTAAGTATTTACGCGATGGGTTTTCGGTAATTGTCAAGTTCTTTCTTTAATTACTACTTTTTAATTCAGTGCATAAAGCTGACAGTTCCCGAGAACCCTATCTGTGGAGCGGCAGCAGCAGATGTTTCTGCCAAGGCGAGGCTGCAAACCAGCGTAGCTGAGCCCTCGACCTATTTACCACCACCCTCTACCTTAGTGCTACCTACGATAATGTACTAAAGTTACTTAGAATTAGGCCTACTATTTAACTTACCTAGCTTTATTTAGTACTTATTGTACCTACCAACTTCTGTTAGCATAAGAGGTGTGTGTGTGTAAATAAATGCCCTATTATTTTATTTTTATAATTTGTCAAATCACGACTCAAGTAAGTAATTTTACTACTCGTAGGATCCCTTTCGTAAAACAAAAGCTTATACGTTATAAAGACCTTAATTATTGGATTACGCTAATATTTGCGTTTATTTAATTACGGGTTAATTCGAAGAAAACCTTCGTAGAATATTATTAGAATAAGACTTTGTAAAAATAAGGCTTTCGTTAAATATGTAGATATACATTTAAAATGGCGATCAACCTTGTTACCATTCAACCTAAAACAATTGACACGTACATGATTATATTAACAGATTTTTGCAATATTGTTTTCCAATCTTGTTCAGTAAAATAATTTGTACACCAAAGTGAACATCAAAATTTGTAATTCATTAAACGGAATTTGATTTGATTTGAAAAATCGAAGACATATAGTGCAGTGTAGATTATCGTTAATAATGTAATCGTCTTCGTTATTATCGTGATCGGCATATTCAAAATTGCCAACAAAATTGCCAACAAAGTTGCCAACAAAATTGCCAACAAAATTGCCAGCAAAATTGCCAGCAAAATTGCCATCAAAATTGCCAACAAAATTGCCAACAAAGTTGCCAACAAATTTGCCAACAAAGTTGCCAACAAACTTGCCAACAAAGTTGCCAACAAAGTTGCCAACAAAGTTGCCAACAAAATTGCCAGCAAAATTGCCAACAAAATTGCCAACAAAGTTGCCAACAAAATTCAGCAAAATTGCCAGCAAAATTGCCAGCAAAATTGCCAACAAAGTTGCCAACAAAGTTGCCAACAAAATTGCCAGCAAAATTGCCAGCAAAATTGCCAGCAAAATTGCCAGCAAAATTGCCAACAAAATTGCCAACAAAATTGCCAACAAAATTGCCAACAAAGTTGCCAACAAAATTGCCAACAAAGTTGCCAACAAAATTGCCAACAAAATTGCCAACAAAATTGCCAACAAAGTTGCCAACAAAATTGCCAACAAAGTTGCCAACAAAATTGCCAACAAAGTTGCCAACAAAATTGCCAGCAAAATTGCCAGCAAAATTGCCAGCAAAATTGCCAGCAAAATTGCCAACAAAATTGCCAACAAAATTGCCAACAAAGTTGCCAACAAAATTCAGCAAAATTGCCAGCAAAATTGCTATCAAAATTGCCATCAAAATTGCCAACAAAATTGCCAACAAAGTTGCCAACAAAATTGCCAACAAAGTTGCCAACAAAATTGCCAACAAAGTTGCCAACAAAATTGCCATCAAAATTGCCAGCAAAATTGCAAGCAAAATTGCCAGCAAAATTGCCAACAAAATTGCCAACAAAGTTGCCAACAAAATTCAGCAAAATTGCCAGCAAAATTGCTATCAAAATTGCCATCAAAATTGCCATCAAAATTGCCAGCAAAATTGCCAGCAAAATTGCCAGCAAAATTGCCAACAAAATTGCCAACAAAATTGCCAACAAAATTGCCAACAAAGTTGCCAACAAAATTGCCAACAAAGTTGCCAACAAAATTGCCAACAAAATTGCCAACAAAATTGCCAACAAAGTTGCCAACAAAATTGCCAACAAAGTTGCCAACAAAATTGCCATCAAAATTGCCAGCAAAATTGCCAGCAAAATTGCCAGCAAAATTGCCAGCAAAATTGCCAGCAAAATTGCCAGCAAAATTGCCAACAAAATTGCCAACAAAATTGCCAACAAAGTTGCCAACAAATTTGCCAACAAAGTTGCCAACAAACTTGCCAACAAAGTTGCCAACAAAGTTGCCAACAAAGTTGCCAACAAAATTGCCAGCAAAATTGCCAACAAAATTGCCAACAAAGTTGCCAACAAAATTCAGCAAAATTGCCAGCAAAATTGCTATCAAAATTGCCATCAAAATTGCCAGCAAAATTGCCAGAAAAATTGCCAGCAAAATTGCCAACAAAATTGCCAACAAAGTTGCCAACAAAATTGCCAACAAAATTGCCAACAAAGTTGCCAACAAAGTTGCCAACAAAATTGCCAACAAAATTGCCAACAAAGTTGCCAACAAAATTGCCAACAAAATTGCCAACAAATTTGCCAACATAGTTGCCAACAAACTTGCCACCAAAGTTGCCAACAAAGTTGCCAACAAAGTTGCCAACAAAGTTGCCAACAAAGTTGCCAACAAAATTCAGCAAAATTGCCAGCAAAATTGCTATCAAAATTGCCATCAAAATTGCCAGCAAAATTGCCAGCAAAATTGCCAGCAAAATTGCCAACAAAATTGCCAACAAAGTTGCCAACAAAGTTGCCAGCAAAATTGCCAACAAAATTGCCAACAAAGTTGCCAACAAAATTGCCAACAAAATTGCCAACAAAGTTGCCAACAAAGTTGCCAACAAAATTGCCAACAAAATTGCCAACAAAGTTGCCAACAAAATTGCCAACAAAATTGCCAACAAAATTGCCATCAAAATTGCCAGCAAAATTGCCAGCAAAATTGCCAACAAAATTGCCATCAAAATTGCCAACAAAATTGCCAACAAAGTTGCCAACAAATTTGCCAACATAGTTGCCAACAAAATTGCCAACAAAGTTGCCAACAAATTTGCCAACAAAGTTGCCAACAAACTTGCCAACAGAGTTGCCAACAAAATTCAGCAAAATTGCCAGCAAAATTGCTATCAAAATTGCCATCAAAATTGCCAGCAAAATTGCCAGCAAAATTGCCAGCAAAATTGCCAACAAAATTGCCAACAAAGTTGCCAACAAAATTGCCAACAAAATTGCCAACAAAGTTGCCAACAAAGTTGCCAACAAAATTGCCAACAAAATTGCCAACAAAATTGCCATCAAAATTGCCAACAAAATTGCCAACAAAGTTGCCAACAAAATTGCCAACAAAGTTGCCAACAAACTTGCCAACAAAGTTGCCAACAAACTTGCCAACAGAGTTGCCAACAAAGTTGCCAACAAAATTGCCAGCAAAATTGCCAACAAAGTTGCCAACAAAATTGCCATCAAAATTGCCAACAAAATTGCCAACAAAGTTGCCAACAAAATTGCCAACAAAGTTGCCAACAAAATTCAGCAAAATTGCCAGCAAAATTGCTATCAAAATTGCCATCAAAATTGCCAGCAAAATTGCCAGCAAAATTGCCAGCAAAATTGCCAACAAAATTGCCAACAAAGTTGCCAACAAAATTGCCAACAAAATTGCCAACAAAGTTGCCAACAAAATTGCCAACAAAGTTGCCAACAAAATTGCCAACAAAATTGCCAACAAAATTGCATAAAGCTGACAGTTCCCGAGAACCCTATCTGTGGAGCGGCAGCAGCAGATGTTTCTGCCAAGGCGAGGCTGCAAACCAGCGTAGCTGAGCCCTCGACCTATTTACCACCACCCTCTACCTTAGTGCTACCTACGATAATGTACTAAAGTTACTTAGAATTAGGCCTACTATTTAACTTACCTAGCTTTATTTAGTACTTATTGTACCTACCAACTTCTGTTAGCATAAGAGGTGTGTGTGTGTAAATAAATGCCCTATTATTTTATTTTTATAATTTGTCAAATCACGACTCAAGTAAGTAATTTTACTACTCGTAGGATCCCTTTCGTAAAACAAAAGCTTATACGTTATAAAGACCTTAATTATTGGATTACGCTAATATTTGCGTTTATTTAATTACGGGTTAATTCGAAGAAAACCTTCGTAGAATATTATTAGAATAAGACTTTGTAAAAATAAGGCTTTCGTTAAATATGTAGATATACATTTAAAATGGCGATCAACCTTGTTACCATTGCACCTAAAACAATTGACACGTACATGATTATATTAACAGATTTTTGCAATATTGTTTTCCAATCTTGTTCAGTAAAATAATTTGTACACCAAAGTGAACATCAAAATTTGTAATTCATTAAACGGAATTTGATTTGATTTGAAAAATCGAAGACATATAGTGCAGTGTAGATTATCGTTAATAATGTAATCGTCTTCGTTATTATCGTGATCGGCATATTCAAAATTGCCAACAAAATTGCCAACAAAGTTGCCAACAAAATTGCCAACAAAATTGCCAGCAAAATTGCCAGCAAAATTGCCAGCAAAATTGCCAGCAAAATTGCCATCAAAATTGCCAACAAAATTGCCAACAAAGTTGCCAACAAATTTGCCAACAAAGTTGCCAACAAACTTGCCCACAAAGTTGCCAACAAAGTTGCCAACAAAGTTGCCAACAAAATTGCCAGCAAAATTGCCAACAAAATTGCCAACAAAGTTGCCAACAAAATTTAGCAAAATTGCCAGCAAAATTGCTATCAAAATTGCCATCAAAATTGCCATCAAAATTGCCAGCAAAATTGCCAGCAAAATTGCCAGCAAAATTGCCAGCAAAATTGCCAGCAAAATTGCCAGCAAAATTGCCAGCAAAATTGCCAACAAAATTGCCAACAAAATTGCCAACAAAGTTGCCAACAAATTTGCCAACAAAGTTGCCAACAAACTTGCCAACAAAGTTGCCAACAAAGTTGCCAACAAAGTTGCCAACAAAATTGCCAGCAAAATTGCCAACAAAATTGCCAACAAAGTTGCCAACAAAATTCAGCAAAATTGCCAGCAAAATTGCTATCAAAATTGCCATCAAAATTGCCAGCAAAATTGCCAGCAAAATTGCCAGCAAAATTGCCAACAAAATTGCCAGCAAAATTGCTATCAAAATTGCCATCAAAATTGCCAGCAAAATTGCCAGCAAAATTGCCAACAAAGTTGCCAACAAAGTTGCCAACAAAATTGCCAGCAAAATTGCCAGCAAAATTGCCAACAAAATTGCCATCAAAATTGCCAACAAAATTGCCAACAAAGTTGCCAACAAATTTGCCAACAAAGTTGCCAACAAACTTGCCAACGAAGTTGCCAACAAAGTTGCCAACAAAGTTGCCAACAAAGTTGACAACAAAGTTGCCAACAAAGTTGCCAACAAAATTGCCAGCAAAATTGCCAACAAAATTGCCAACAAAGTTGCCGACAAAATTGCCCACAAAGTTGCCAACAAAGTTGCCAACAAAGTTGCCAACAAAATTGCCAGCAAAATTGCCAACAAAATTGCCAACAAAGTTGCCGACAAAATTGCCCACAAAGTTGCCAACAAAATTGCCAACAAAATTGCCAACAAAATTGCCATCAAAATTGCCAACAAAATTGCCAACAAAGTTGCCAACAAAATTGCCAAAAAGTTGCCAACAAAGTTGCCAACAAAGTTGCCAACAAAATTGCCAGCAAAATTGCCAACAAAATTGCCAACAAAGTTGCCAACAAAATTGCCAGCAAAATTGCCAGCAAAATTGCCAACAAAATTGCCATCAAAATTGCCAACAAAATTGCCAACAAAGTTGCCAACAAATTTGCCAACAAAGTTGCCAACAAACTTGCCAACGAAGTTGCCAACAAAGTTGCCAACAAAGTTGCCAACAAAGTTGCCAACAAAGTTGCCAACAAAGTTGCCAACAAAATTGCCAGCAAAATTGCCAACAAAATTGCCAACAAAGTTGCCGACAAAATTGCCCACAAAGTTGCCAACAAAATTGCCAACAAAATTGCCAACAAAATTGCCATCAAAATTGCCAACAAAATTGCCAACAAAGTTGCCAACAAAATTGCCAAAAAGTTGCCAACAAATTTGCCAACAAAGTTGCCAACAAACTTGCCAACAGAGTTGCCAACAAAGTTGCCAACAAAATTGCCAGCAAAATTGCCAACAAAATTGCCAACAAAGTTGCCAACAAAATTCAGCAAAATTGCCAGCAAAATTGCTTTCAAAATTGCCAACAAAATTGCCATCAAAATTGCCAACAAAATTGCCAACAAAGTTGCCAACAAAATTGCCAAAAAGTTGCCAACAAATTTGCCAACAAAGTTGCCAACAAACTTGCCAACAGAGTTGCCAACAAAGTTGCCAACAAAATTGCCAGCAAAATTGCCAACAAAATTGCCAACAAAGTTGCCAACAAAATTCAGCAAAATTGCCAGCAAAATTGCTTTCAAAATTGCCATCAAAATTGCCAGCAAAGTAAAGTTGCCAACAAAATTGCCAACAAAGTTGCCAACAAAATTCAGCAAAATTGCCCGCAAAATTGCTATCAAAATTGCCATCAAAATTGCCAGCAAAATTGCCAGCAAAATTGCCAACAAAATTGCCAACAAAGTTGCCAACAAAATTGCTAACAAAATTGCCAACAAAATTGCCAACAAAGTTGCCAACAAAATTGCCAACAAAATTGCCAGCAAAATTGCCAGCAAAATTGCCAGCAAAATTGCCAACAAAATTGCCAACAAAGTTGCCAACAAAATTCAGCAAAATTGCCAGCAAAATTGCTATCAAAATTGCCATCTAAATTGCCAGCAAAGTAAAGTTGCCAACAAATTTGCCAACAAAGTTGCCAAACAAATTTGCCAACAAAGTTGCCAACAAAATTGCCAGCAAAATTGCCATCGCTTAAATACTTAAATCAGAGAAATTCCACACACACACAATACATAGGCAAACTTAACGCTAATTAGCATTTTATTTCAGCTAACCTTAGTGCAGTGTAGATTATCGTAAATAATGTAATCGTCTTCGTTATTATCGTGATCGGCATATTCAAAATTGCCAGCAAAATTGCCAACAAAATTGCCAACAAAGTTGCCAACAAAATTGCCAGCAAAATTGCCAGCAAAATTGCCAACAAAATTGCCAGCAAAATTGCCAACTTAGCTGAAATAAAATGCTAGTTAGCGTTAAGTTTGCCTATGTATTGTGTGTGTGTGGAATTTCTCTGATTTAAGTATTTACGCGATGGGTTTTCGGTAATTGTCAAGTTCTTTCTTTAATTACTACTTTTTAATTCAGTGCATAAAGCTGACAGTTCCCGAGAACCCTATCTGTGGAGCGGCAGCAGCAGATGTTTCTGCCAAGGCGAGGCTGAAAACCAGCGTAGCTGAGCCCTCGACCTATTTACCACCACCCTCTACCTTAGTGCTACCTACGATAATGTACTAAATTTACTTAGAATTAGGCCTACTATTAAACTTACCAAGCTTTATTTAGTACTTATTGTACCTACCAACTTCTGTTAGCATAAGAGGTGTGTGTGTAAATAAATGCCCTATTATTTTATTATTGTCAGTTTTGTAAGCTGTTTATGTCTGTAATCAATTTGTATGCAATAAAGAGTAAAGACTTATTAAACTACTATTATATATTTCTAAAAACCATTATACGTGATCGAACGAAGCGAGATCTCTAAAGCAACTTAGGTAAATCGGCGTTTTTGTATGTATGTATGTATGTTGGTTTGTCCGAGAATAACTTTCGAAGCGTTTATCCGATTATCATGAATTTTAGTACATAGGTAGTGATGGCACAATTTTGGTGTGACTAAATGAGCCAAAAATATGGGGGGTTGTTGAGATATTGGGTTTAAGAGAGGAAAAAAAAAACAAAATGGGACCATTCAGTCCAGTGGCACGTCTTATAAAAGGTCTTTGTGAGTACATTTCGACCTCGTTTTTATTTTTAGTTTAAGCCTTGTAGTTTTTAAGTTATTAGCCATGATAAAAACTGAACTTTGACAAAATTCACATGGTATTTACACCAGCGACCCCACAGTGCTGAAATTTGGTATGAGTGTAGATTTAGTAATACAAATATAGGAAAAGTCTGAAATCCAGAACAACTCCAATTTATACCCCTAAAAAGAGTAACCAATATAGATTACCTGCCGTTACTGATTGGTCATAAAGGAGTGTATTAATGAAAAATTAAATGAAAACTTGTAAAGCATCGAGGTGTTTTTCTATTAAGCTCGCTTTCAAATGCTAAGATTACAATAAGAATAATTTAAGCTTAAAACTAAGTACAATAAGTAAATAAGTGCAAAGAATACATATAGTTAAAGGAATATATATGTAGATACAGATATGTAGATAATTATTATAATTTTAATGAACGGGTGAGTCTGTTTGTATGTGTGAGTGAGTGAGTTAAAGTGTGTGTGTGTGTGTATGCGCGTGGGGGTATGTAGTATGCTTCAACCTATATCATCCCGCTGCTGGGCAAAGGTCTCCCTCACTGTCTTCCAGGACTTTCGCTCGCGTGCCAAACCCCACCAATCTGTCTCGAAGGCATCGAGATCGTCACGTCAGCGTCTACTAGGCCTTCCTCGGCGCCGTCGCTCGTCTTCAGGCACCCACTGTGTGACGATCGTTGCCCATCTGTCTCATGGCCTCGGCTTAAAATAAATGTATTCGTTTATTTTTTCGTTTAATTCTTTGATCCGGCCCTGACCCGTCGTTCTAATAAAGAGCTTCTTCGGAATTCGGTGCACTGCAAAATAAACAAGAGACAACTTCGATAAGTCTTCTCAATAAGCTTTGAAAGTAAAGCTTGCTGAAAACTTGGTACTTCATTATCCTGTAAATACCATCTAAAGAAGCTTGGACTTTACTAGCTGAAAGTGCGTAATTGTTAAGGAGAGGTTTTTTATAAAGGGCATTATTTAGTATTCTTATAGGCGACGGGATTAATGAAAAGAATGCTAATTATTAGGTATGAAGCCGGCATGTATCAAAAGTAATAATTGAACTTGCTTATGGAATGTCTAAGAGATCTGAAGATCAATTAAATTATTTGATTAAATGATTTTATTTGGTAAAAATATATTGGATTAAAACATGGCGTTTTAATGGTTATTGGTCCTCAATAGAGCCAGCTGGGTTTACAGGGTTAAATCTAGACAAATCAAAGGGCTGATCTTCTAGATATCCGCAACGGAACAAATATTTGCATGATCTACAGATATTTGTTCCGTGTCTGGGTGTTTTTTATATATTAAATTGCCAGCAAAATTGCCAACAAAATTGCCAACAAAGTTGCCAACAAAATTGCCAACAAAATTGCCAGCAAAATTGCCAGCAAAATTGCCAGCAAAATTGCCAGCAAAATTTCCAACAAAATTGCCATCAAAATTGCCAACAAAATTGCCAACAAAGTTGCCAACAAATTTGCCAACAAAGTTGCCAACAAACTTGCCAACAAAGTTGCCAACAAACTTGCCAACAAAGTTGCCAACCAAGTTGCCAACAAAATTGCCAGCACAATTGCCAACAAAATTGCCAACAAAGTTGCCAACAAAATTCAGCAAAATTGCCAGCAAAATTGCTATCAAAATTGCCATCAAAATTGCCAGCAAAATTGCCAGCAAAATTGCCAGCAAAATTGCCAACAAAATTGCCAACAAAGTTGCCAACAAAATTGCCTACAAAATTGCCAACAAAGTTGCCAACAAAATTGCCAACAAAATTGCCAACAAAATTGCCATCAAAATTGCCAACAAAATTGCCAACAAAGTTGCCAACAAAATTGCCAACAAAGTTGCCAACAAATTTGCCAACAAAGTTGCCAACAAACTTGCCAACAGAGTTGCCAACAAAGTTGCCAACAAAATTGCCAGCAAAATTGCCAACAAAATTGCCAACAAAGTTGCCAACAAAATTCAGCAAAATTGTCAGCAAAATTGCTATCAAAATTGCCATCAAAATTGCCAGCAAAGTAAAGTTGCCAACAAATTTGCCAACAAAGTTGCCAACAAAATTGCCAGCAAAATTGCCATCGCTTAAATACTTAAATCAGAGAAATTCCACACACACACAATACATAGGCAAACTTAACGCTCATTAGCATTTTATTTCAGCTAACCTTAGTGCAGTGTAGATTATCGTAAATAATGTAATCGTCTTCGTTATTATCGTGATCGGCATATTCAAAATTGCCAGCAAAATTGCCAACAAAATTGCCAACAAAGTTGCCAACAAAATTGCCAGCAAAATTGCCAGCAAAATTGCCAACAAAATTGCCAGCAAAATTGCCAACTTAGCTGAAATAAAATGCTAATTAGCGTTAAGTTTGCCTATGTATTGTGTGTGTGTGGAATTTCTCTGATTTAAGTATTTACGCGATGGGTTTTCGGTAATTGTCAAGTTCTTTCTTTAATTACTACTTTTTAATTCAGTGCATAAAGCTGACAGTTCCCGAGAACCCTATCTGTGGAGCGGCAGCAGCAGATGTTTCTGCCAAGGCGAGGCTGAAAACCAGCGTAGCTGAGCCCTCGACCTATTTACCACCACCCTCTACCTTAGTGCTACCTACGATAATGTACTAAAGTTACTTAGAATTAGGCCTACTATTAAACTTACCTAGCTTTATTTAGTACTTATTGTACCTACCAACTTCTGTTAGCATAAGAGGTGTGTGTGTAAATAAATGCCCTATTATTTTATTATTGTCAGTTTTGTAAGCTGTTTATGTCTGTAATCAATTTGTATGCAATAAAGAGTAAAGACTTATTAAACTACTATTATATATTTCTAAAAACCATTATATGTGATCGAACGAAGCGAGATCTCTAAAGCAACTTAGGTAAATCGGCGTTTTTGTATGTATGTATGTATGTTGGTTTGTCCGAGAATAACTTTCGAAGCAATTATCCGATTATCATGAATTTTAGTACATAGGTAGTGATGGCACAATTTTGGTGTGACTAAATGAGCCAAAAATATGGGGGGTTGTTGAGATATTGGGTTTAAGAGAGGAAAAAAAAACAAAATGGGACCATTCAGTCCAGTGGCACGTCTTATAAAAGGTCTTTGTGAGTACATTTCGACCTCGTTTTTATTTTTAGTTTAAGCCTTGTAGTTTTTAAGTTATTAGCCATGATAAAAACTGAACTTTGACAAAATTCACATGGTATTTACACCAGCGACCCCACAGTGCTGAAATTTGGTATGAGTGTAGATTTAGTAATACAAATATAGGAAAAGTCTGAAATCCAGAACAACTCCAATTTATACCCCTAAAAAGAGTAACCAATATAGATTACCTGCCGTTACTGATTGGTCATAAAGGAGTGTATTAATGAAAAATTAAATGAAAACTTGTAAAGCATCGAGGTGTTTTTCTATTAAGCTCGCTTTCAAATGCTAAGATTACAATAAGAATAATTTAAGCTTAAAACTAAGTACAATAAGTAAATAAGTGCAAAGAATACATATAGTTAAAGGAATATATATGTAGATACAGATATGTAGATAATTATTATAATTTTAATGAACGGGTGAGTCTGTTTGTATGTGTGGGTGAGTGAGTTAAAGTGTGTGTGTGTGTGTGTATGCGCGTGGGGGTATGTAGTATGCTTCAACCTTTATCATCCCGCTGCTGGGCAAAGGTCTCCCTCACTGTCTTCCAGGACTTTCGCTCGCGTGCCAAACCCCACCAATCTGTCTCGAAGGCATCGAGATCGTCACGTCAGCGTCTACTAGGCCTTCCTCGGCGCCGTCGCTCGTCTTCAGGCACCCACTGTGTGACGCTCGTTGCCCATCTGTCTCATGGCCTCGGCTTGAAATAAATGTATTCGTTTATTTTTTCGTTTAATTCTTTGATCCGGCCCTGACCCGTCGTTCTAATAAAGAGCTTCTTCGGAATTCGGTGCACTGCAAAATAAACAAGAGACAACTTCGATAAGTCTTCTCAATAAGCTTTGAAAGTAAAGCTTGCTGAAAACTTGGTACTTCATTATCCTGTAAATACCATCTAAAGAAGCTTGGACTTTACTAGCTGAAAGTGCGTAATTGTTAAGGAGAGGTTTTTTATAAAGGGCATTATTTAGTATTCTTATAGGCGACGGGATTAATGAAAAGAATGCTAATTATTAGGTATGAAGCCGGCATGTATCAAAAGTAATAATTGAACTTGCTTATGGAATGTCTAAGAGATCTGAAGATCAATTAAATTATTTGATTAAATGATTTTATTTGGTAAAAATATATTGGATTAAAACATGGCGTTTTAATGGTTATTGGTCCTCAATAGAGCCAGCTGGGTTTACAGGGTTAAATCTAGACAAATCAAAGGGCTGATCTTCTAGATATCCGCAACGGAACAAATATTTGCATGATCTACAGATATTTGTTCCGTGTCTGGGTGTTTTTTATATATTAAATTGCCAGCAAAATTGCCAACAAAATTGCCAACAAAATTGCCAGCAAAATTGCCAGCAAAATTGCCAGCAAAATTGCCAGCAAAATTGCCAACAAAATTGCCATCAAAATTGCCAACAAAATTGCCAACAAAGTTGCCAACAAATTTGCCAACAAAGTTGCCAACAAACTTGCCAACAAAGTTGCCAACAAACTTGCCAACAAAGTTGCCAACAAAGTTGCCAACAAAGTTGCCAACAAAATTGCCAGCAAAATTGCCAACAAAATTGCCAACAAAGTTGCCAACAAAATTCAGCAAAATTGCCAGCAAAATTGCTATCAAAATTGCCATCAAAATTGCCAGCAAAATTGCCAGCAAAATTGCCAGCAAAATTGCCAACAAAATTGCCAACAAAGTTGCCAACAAAATTGCCTACAAAATTGCCAACAAAGTTGCCAACAAAATTGCCAACAAAATTGCCAACAAAATTGCCATCAAAATTGCCAACAAAATTGCCAACAAAGTTGCCAACAAAATTGCCAACAAAGTTGCCAACAAATTTGCCAACAAAGTTGCCAACAAACTTGCCAACAGAGTTGCCAACAAAGTTGCCAACAAAATTGCCAGCAAAATTGCCAACAAAATTGCCAACAAAGTTGCCAACAAAATTCAGCAAAATTGTCAGCAAAATTGCTATCAAAATTGCCATCAAAATTGCCAGCAAAGTAAAGTTGCCAACAAATTAAGCCCTCTATCTAAGCCAAAAAAGTTTGAATTCATTAGTTAATAAGACTACCTATTTTGAAAAATCTGCCTACTTTGCATTTAATATCAATTGTAAAATACATGACCCGAAGCTACTTTGGAAAAATCTAAAATCTACTATTTTGCCACCTAAGAATAATTACGAGTTGCCGTCCCATATTACGGACCCAGAACAAATAAATACGCACTTTTTGAATGTTCCAGGTAGCACTATAGTTCAAATATCATTGCTCACTTTTTTAGAATATAATAGGTATAGTCAGGGTACAAGTTTTAATCTGGCACCAGTTGCTACAGATATAGTATCTAAAGTATTCAATAATTTAAAATCTAACGCTCAAGGTTCTGATGAGTTGAGCCTTAGTATGCTCACCCTAACCCTCCCAGATACTTTGGATGCAATAACAGCCTTGGTGAATGTGTCCATCGCTACTTCGCAGTTTCCTGACGCTTGGAAGTTGGCTATTGTTCGCCCACTACCAAAGAATAGTAACCCATTGGATGTTAAAGATCTAAGACCCATCAGTATTTTGTCTTGTCTATCTAAAGTAATGGAAAAAGTAGTATATCAGCAACTAACATCTTTTATTGAAAAACATGGTATTCTGCCGGATGTACAGTCAGGCTTCCGTAGGAACCGTAGTACGGCTTCAGCTCTATTAGATGTAACCGATAATATTTTAAAAGCACAAGATGAGAAAATGTGCACTTTGCTTGTTCTGCTTGACTTTTCTAGAGCATTTGACGCAATAAATACGTCGCTGCTCTTATCAAAAATGAGCTATTATGGTTTTCATGATAAAACAATAAAATGGTTCAATAGCTACCTAAATAATAGGTCTCAGGTTGTCGAATTGAGCTTGGCAAATGGAGCTACCATCCGCTCGAGTCCTGCAGCTGTCAACAGAGGAGTTCCTCAGGGATCTATATTGGGCCCTATCTTATTCATACTGTACACTGCCGATATAACTAGTAGCCTTAAGAACTGCAAATTTCACATTTATGCTGATGATCTGCAAGTATATATCTCTTTTAGGCCAGAAAATATTGATGCAGCCATAAATGATCTGAATGAAGACCTGCAGCATATTGTCACATGGGCAGACAATAATAATCTAGTGCTTAACCCTAACAAAACAAAGTATATGTTGATGGGCAGTGGGCATATGATTGCCTCGGTTCGCTCCCCTATCGACCTCAAACTGCTGGGTGAACCAATCGAGCGCGTTTACGAGGCCCGTAATCTGGGTCTGTGCATGGATGTGGAGTTGAGGTTTGAGAAGCACATTGCTGACTGTGTACGGAACTGTTTTTACAGACTGAAAGTGCTGTACAAAATTAGGCCCTATCTCAGTCAGGATGTGAGGGTACTACTTGTGGAATCACTTGTTCTGTCAAAGCTCAACTTTGCAGATGCAGTGTACGGACCCAGATTGCTTGCACGTACACAGCGCATTTTACAAAGGGTTCAAAATGCTTGTGCAAGATTTTGTTTCACTGTCCCACCTCGCAGCCATCTCACGTCATTTTTAAACGAGCATAAAATGCTAAAAATGAAATCGCGCCGCAAGCTCCATCTAGCGTGCCTTCTTTTTGGCGTTGTTAATTTTAGAATCCCAGCATATTTACACAATAAGTTAACTTGGATGACTAATGGAAGACGTTGTGAAAGAAGACAAGGCTCAAAGCAACTTTCCACCAGACCCCATCGATCTGAAGCTTTTCGGGGCAGTTTTTGTTACGCAGCGTCCAAGTGCTGGAACAATATCCCCCCACCTATTAGAAACTTAAACAATCTAACAAATTTTAGAAAAAAACTTAAGGCCCATCTTATTGGAGCCCAAATACAGCTGGGCAACATTGAGCTAGATAATATTTCGTTCATCTAGTTCTCTATACAATGTTCTCTTGGCTTCAATGAGATACAAGGTCAAATCAAAGTGAAGCATTTATTGCGTACATGTTGTTTTTCATAGGTCTTAAATGTTCCGTTTCAAACATGAACCCTATGAGTACTTTTACTTGTTTTTTTATTTTTGTATTATTTTTATGATTAACTTTATTATTAGCTGTGTTTTGCTCGACATCTTAGATAGGTAGGTACAATTGGGTGGGCAGGCAACTTGTAATTATTCTTTTACTAATATTCTTTTATTTTTTTATTTTCTTATCTTTTTCATATAGGCACTGCTAAGTTTTAACTTTTGACTGACGTCCGTGGCGCCAATGCAGGTTTAATGGCTGTAAACCAGCGCTGAGCAATAGGTTTATTGTTCAGTATAATGCTGAGCCATTCCCCTTTTTCGGCACAGGGCTCATAGTGACTGGATACGTATTTTTAGTACTATTTATTATTTTTTGCTTAAGTAATGTTTTTTAAATTGTCTGTATTTTATTGTGTTTATTTAATTGTCTGTCTTCACTTATCCACTGTATGTAGTTTCTGTGTGTTTGTTACTTGTGTCGAAATAAATGTCTATATCTATCTATCTATCTATCTAAATTTGCCAACAAAGTTGCCAAACAAATTTGCCAACAAAGTTGCCAACAAAATTGCCAGCAAAATTGCCATCGCTTAAATACTTAAATCAGAGAAATTCCACACACACACAATACATAGGCAAACTTAACGCTAATTAGCATTTTATTTCAGCTAACCTTAGTGCAGTGTAGATTATCGTAAATAATGTAATCGTCTTCGTTATTATCGTGATCGGCATATTCAAAATTGCCAGCAAAATTGCCAACAAAATTGCCAACAAAGTTGCCAACAAAATTGCCAGCAAAATTGCCAGCAAAATTGCCAACAAAATTGCCAGCAAAATTGCCAACTTAGCTGAAATAAAATGCTAATTAGCGTTAAGTTTGCCTATGTATTGTGTGTGTGTGGAATTTCTCTGATTTAAGTATTTACGCGATGGGTTTTCGGTAATTGTCAAGTTCTTTCTTTAATTACTACTTTTTAATTCAGTGCATAAAGCTGACAGTTCCCGAGAACTCTATCTGTGGAGCGGCAGCAGCAGATGTTTCTGCCAAGGCGAGGCTGAAAACCAGCGTAGCTGAGCCCTCGACCTATTTACCACCACCCTCTACCTTAGTGCTACCTACGATAATGTACTAAATTTACTTAGAATTAGGCCTACTATTAAACTTACCAAGCTTTATTTAGTACTTATTGTACCTACCAACTTCTGTTAGCATAAGAGGTGTGTGTGTAAATAAATGCCCTATTATTTTATTATTGTCAGTTTTGTAAGCTGTTTATGTCTGTAATCAATTTGTATGCAATAAAGAGTAAAGACTTATTAAACTACTATTATATATTTCTAAAAACCATTATACGTGATCGAACGAAGCGAGATCTCTAAAGCAACTTAGGTAAATCGGCGTTTTTGTATGTATGTATGTATGTTGGTTTGTCCGAGAATAACTTTCGAAGCGTTTATCCGATTATCATGAATTTTAGTACATAGGTAGTGATGGCACAATTTTGGTGTGACTAAATGAGCCAAAAATATGGGGGGTTGTTGAGATATTGGGTTTAAGAGAGGAAAAAAAAAACAAAATGGGACCATTCAGTCCAGTGGCACGTCTTATAAAAGGTATTTGTGAGTACATTTCGACCTCGTTTTTATTTTTAGTTTAAGCCTTGTAGTTTTTAAGTTATTAGCCATGATAAAAACTGAACTTTGACAAAATTCACATGGTATTTACACCAGCGACCCCACAGTGCTGAAATTTGGTATGAGTGTAGATTTAGTAATACAAATATAGGAAAAGTCTGAAATCCAGAACAACTCCAATTTATACCCCTAAAAAGAGTAACCAATATAGATTACCTGCCGTTACTGATTGGTCATCAAGGAGTGTATTAATGAAAAATTAAATGAAAACTTGTAAAGCATCGAGGTGTTTTTCTATTAAGCTCGCTTTCAAATGCTAAGATTACAATAAGAATAATTTAAGCTTAAAACTAAGTACAATAAGTAAATAAGTGCAAAGAATACATATAGTTAAAGGAATATATATGTAGATACAGATATGTAGATAATTATTATAATTTTAATGAACGGGTGAGTCTGTTTGTATGTGTGAGTGAGTGAGTTAAAGTGTGTGTGTGTGTGTATGCGCGTGGGGGTATGTAGTATGCTTCAACCTATATCATCCCGCTGCTGGGCAAAGGTCTCCCTCACTGTCTTCCAGGACTTTCGCTCGCGTGCCAAACCCCACCAATCTGTCTCGAAGGCATCGAGATCGTCACGTCAGCGTCTACTAGGCCTTCCTCGGCGCCGTCGCTCGTCTTCAGGCACCCACTGTGTGACGATCGTTGCCCATCTGTCTCATGGCCTCGGCTTAAAATAAATGTATTCGTTTATTTTTTCGTTTAATTCTTTGATCCGGCCCTGACCCGTCGTTCTAATAAAGAGCTTCTTCGGAATTCGGTGCACTGCAAAATAAACAAGAGACAACTTCGATAAGTCTTCTCAATAAGCTTTGAAAGTAAAGCTTGCTGAAAACTTGGTACTTCATTATCCTGTAAATACCATCTAAAGAAGATTGGACTTTACTAGCTGAAAGTGCGTAATTGTTAAGGAGAGGTTTTTTATAAAGGGCATTATTTAGTATTCTTATAGGCGACGGGATTAATGAAAAGAATGCTAATTATTAGGTATGAAGCCGGCATGTATCAAAAGTAATAATTGAACTTGCTTATGGAATGTCTAGGAGATCTGAAGATCAATTAAATTATTTGATTAAATGATTTTATTTGGTAAAAATATATTGGATTAAAACATGGCTTTTTAATGGTTATTGGTCCTCAATAGAGCCAGCTGGGTTTACAGGGTTAAATCTAGACAAATCAAAGGGCTGATCTTCTAGATATCAAATTAATTTGACGTAAAAAAGGTCGCCTTTTAGTAGCTGCGACTGAAAGTTTAATTAAGACTTTTTTTTATTTAGGACCACCTCCGTGGCGCAGTGGGCGTATAGCCGGCTGAGACGCAGGAGTAGCGGGTTCGATTCCCGCAACGGAACAAATATTTGCATGATCTACAGATATTTGTTCCGTGTCTGGGTGTTTTTTATATATTATAAGTATGTATTTACAAAAAAAGTATATACATAAGTATTCTATCAGTTATCTAGTTCCCATAGTACAAGTTCTGCTTAGTTTGGGGCTAGATAGTGCTGTGTGAAATGTCCAGCAGTATTTATTTATTTATTCACCCAGGAAATTGAATAACTATGACAAAGCATTGACTCGTAGGTCACACACCTTAGAAACGTGCCCTACGATGCACGAGATGTATGAGACTCGGAGTGGTTCTCTCCGAAGATCCCGCGATCTCAGTTCGGGGCGAACTACTAGTTATCAAGATTAGATTAGAAAATTCTTTTTTGCACTAAAAAAATAATAGATAGGCAAACTTAATACTAATTAGCATTTTCTTCTAGCTAACTCTTGTGTAGTGCAGATTAAGTGGCATTGCTTCCCAGAAAATAGATTCACAAAAAAGTTTAATTTAGAACATTTGTAGGTACCTACTATAAAAAAATTTAATAACAATAATACACATACATAAATACACACGAACCGCTCAATTTTGTTGGCAATTTTGCTGGCAATTTTGTTGGCAACTTTGTTGGCAATTTTGTTGGCAATTTTGTTGGCAATTTTGCTGGCAATTTTGCTGGCAATTTTGCTGAATTTTGTTGGCAACTTTGCCAGGAACTTCGATAAGTCTTCTCAATAAGCTTTGAAAGTAAAGCTTGCTGAAAACTTGGTACTTCATTATCCTGTAAATACCATCTAAAGAAGATTGGACTTTACTAGCTGAAAGTGCGTAATTGTTAAGGAGAGGTTTTTTATAAAGGGCATTATTTAGTATTCTTATAGGCGACGGGATTAATGAAAAGAATGCTAATTATTAGGTATGAAGCCGGCATGTATCAAAAGTAATAATTGAACTTGCTTATGGAATGTCTAGGAGATCTGAAGATCAATTAAATTATTTGATTAAATGATTTTATTTGGTAAAAATATATTGGATTAAAACATGGCTTTTTAATGGTTATTGGTCCTCAATAGAGCCAGCTGGGTTTACAGGGTTAAATCTAGACAAATCAAAGGGCTGATCTTCTAGATATCAAATTAATTTGACGTAAAAAAGGTCGCCTTTTAGTAGCTGCGACTGAAAGTTTAATTAAGACTTTTTTTTATTTAGGACCACCTCCGTGGCGCAGTGGGCGTATAGCCGGCTGAGACGCAGGAGTAGCGGGTTCGATTCCCGCAACGGAACAAATATTTGCATGATCTACAGATATTTGTTCCGTGTCTGGGTGTTTTTTATATATTATAAGTATGTATTTACAAAAAAAGTATATACATAAGTATTCTATCAGTTATCTAGTTCCCATAGTACAAGTTCTGCTTAGTTTGGGGCTAGATAGTGCTGTGTGAAATGTCCAGCAGTATTTATTTATTTATTCACCCAGGAAATTGAATAACTATGACAAAGCATTGACTCGTAGGTCACACACCTTAGAAACGTGCCCTACGATGCACGAGATGTATGAGACTCGGAGTGGTTCTCTCCGAAGATCCCGCGATCTCAGTTCGGGGCGAACTACTAGTTATCAAGATTAGATTAGAAAATTCTTTTTTGCACTAAAAAAATAATAGATAGGCAAACTTAATACTAATTAGCATTTTCTTCTAGCTAACTCTTGTGTAGTGCAGATTAAGTGGCATTGCTTCCCAGAAAATAGATTCACAAAAAAGTTTAATTTAGAACATTTGTAGGTACCTACTATAAAAAAATTTAATAACAATAATACACATACATAAATACACACGAACCGCTCAATTTTGTTGGCAATTTTGCTGGCAATTTTGTTGGCAACTTTGTTGGCAATTTTGTTGGCAATTTTGTTGGCAATTTTGCTGGCAATTTTGCTGGCAATTTTGCTGAATTTTGTTGGCAACTTTGCCAGGAACTTCGATAAGTCTTCTCAATAAGCTTTGAAAGTAAAGCTTGCTGAAAACTTGGTACTTCATTATCCTGTAAATACCATCTAAAGAAGCTTGGACTTTACTAGCTGAAAGTGCGTAATTGTTAAGGAGAGGTTTTTTATAAAGGGCATTATTTAGTATTCTTATAGGCGACGGGATTAATGAAAAGAATGCTAATTATTAGGTATGAAGCCGGCATGTATCAAAAGTAATAATTGAACTTGCTTATGGAATGTCTAAGAGATCTGAAGATCAATTAAATTATTTGATTAAATGATTTTATTTGGTAAAAATATGCTGGGTTAAAACATGTCTTTTTAATGGTTATTGGTCCTCAATAGAGCCAGCTGGGTTTACAGGGCTAAATCTAGACAAATCAAAGGGCTGATCTTCTAGATATCAAATTAATTTGACGTAAAAAAGGTCGCCTTTTAGTAGCTGCGACTGAAAGTTTAATTAAGACTTTTTTTTATTTAGGACCACCTCCGTGGCGCAGTGGGCGTATAGCCGGCTGAGACGCAGGAGTAGCGGGTTCGATTCCCGCAACGGAACAAATATTTGCATGATCTACAGATATTTGTTCCGTGTCTGGGTGTTTTTTATATATTATAAGTATGTATTTACAAAAAAAGTATATACATAAGTATTCTATCAGTTATCTAGTTCCCATAGTACAAGTTCTGCTTAGTTTGGGGCTAGATAGTGCTGTGTGAAATGTCCAGCAGTATTTATTTATTTATTCACCCAGGAAATTGAATAACTATGACAAAGCATTGACTCGTAGGTCACACACCTTAGAAACGTGCCCTACGATGCACGAGATGTATGAGACTCGGAGTGGTTCTCTCCGAAGATCCCGCGATCTCAGTTCGGGGCGAACTACTAGTTATCAAGATTAGATTAGAAAATTCTTTTTTGCACTAAAAAAATAATAGATAGGCAAACTTAATACTAATTAGCATTTTCTTCTAGCTAACTCTTGTGTAGTGCAGATTAAGTGGCATTGCTTCCCAGAAAATAGATTCACAAAAAAGTTTAATTTAGAACATTTGTAGGTACCTACTATAAAAAAATTTAATAACAATAATACACATACATAAATACACACGAACCGCTCAATTTTGTTGGCAATTTTGCTGGCAATTTTGTTGGCAACTTTGTTGGCAATTTTGTTGGCAATTTTGTTGGCAATTTTGCTGAATTTTGTTGGCAACTTTGCCAGGAACTTCGATAAGTCTTCTCAATAAGCTTTGAAAGTAAAGCTTGCTGAAAACTTGGTACTTCATTATCCTGTAAATACCATCTAAAGAAGCTTGGACTTTACTAGCTGAAAGTGCGTAATTGTTAAGGAGAGGTTTTTTATAAAGGGCATTATTTAGTATTCTTATAGGCGACGGGATTAATGAAAAGAATGCTAATTATTAGGTATGAAGCCGGCATGTATCAAAAGTAATAATTGAACTTGCTTATGGAATGTCTAAGAGATCTGAAGATCAATTAAATTATTTGATTAAATGATTTTATTTGGTAAAAATATATTGGATTAAAACATGGCTTTTTAATGGTTATTGGTCCTCAATAGAGCCAGCTGGGTTTACAGGGTTAAATCTAGACAAATCAAAGGGCTGATCTTCTAGATATCAAATTAATTTGACGTAAAAAAGGTCGCCTTTTAGTAGCTGCGACTGAAAGTTTAATTAAGACTTTTTTTTATTTAGGACCACCTCCGTGGCGCAGTGGGCGTATAGCCGGCTGAGACGCAGGAGTAGCGGGTTCGATTCCCGCAACGGAACAAATATTTGCATGATCTACAGATATTTGTTCCGTGTCTGGGTGTTTTTTATATATTATAAGTATGTATTTACAAAAAAAGTATATACATAAGTATTCTATCAGTTATCTAGTTCCCATAGTACAAGTTCTGCTTAGTTTGGGGCTAGATAGTGCTGTGTGAAATGTCCAGCAGTATTTATTTATTTATTCACCCAGGAAATTGAATAACTATGACAAAGCATTGACTCGTAGGTCACACACCTTAGAAACGTGCCCTACGATGCACGAGATGTATGAGACTCGGAGTGGTTCTCTCCGAAGATCCCGCGATCTCAGTTCGGGGCGAACTACTAGTTATCAAGATTAGATTAGAAAATTCTTTTTTGCACTAAAAAAATAATAGATAGGCAAACTTAATACTAATTAGCATTTTCTTCTAGCTAACTCTTGTGTAGTGCAGATTAAGTGGCATTGCTTCCCAGAAAATAGATTCACAAAAAAGTTTAATTTAGAACATTTGTAGGTACCTACTATAAAAAAATTTAATAACAATAATACACATACATAAATACACACGAACCGCTCAATTTTGTTGGCAACTTTGTTGGCAATTTTGTTGGCAATTTTGCTGGCAATTTTGTTGGCAACTTTGCTGGCAATTTTGTTGGCAATTTTGCTGGCAATTTTGTTGGCAATTTTGTTGGCAACTTTGTTGGCAATTTTGCTGGCAATTTTGCTGGCAATTTTGCTGGCAATTTTGCGGGCAATTTTGTTGGCAACTTTTTGGGCAATTTTGTTGGCAATTTTGCTGGCAATTTTGCTGGCAATTTTGAATATGCCGATCACGATAATAACGAAGACGATTACATTATTTACGATAATCTACACTGCACTAAGGTTAGCTGAAATAAAATGCTAATTAGCGTTAAGTTTGCCTATGTATTGTGTGTGTGTGGAATTTCTCTGACTTAAGTATTTACGCGATGGGTTTTCGGTAATTGTCAAGTTCTTTCTTTAATTACTACTTTTTAATTCAGTGCATAAAGCTGACAGTTCCCGAGAACCCTATCTGTGGAGCGGCAGCAGCAGATATTTCTGCCAAGGCGAGGCTGCAAACCAGCGTAGCTGAGCCCTCGACCTATTTACCACCACCCTCTACCTTAGTGCTACCTACGATAATGTACTAAAGTTACTTAGAATTAGGCCTACTATTAAACTTACCTAGCTTTATTTAGTACTTATTGTACCTACCAACTTCTGTTAGCATAAGAGGTGTGTGTGTAAATAAATGCCCTATTATTTTATTATTGTCAGTTTTGTAAGCTGTTTATGTCTGTAATCAATTTGTATGCAATAAAGAGTAAAGACTTATTAAACTACTATTATATATTTCTAAAAACCATAATATTTGATCGAACGAAGCGAGATCTCTAAAGCAACTTAGGTAAATCGGCGTTTTTGTATGTATGTATGTATGTTGGTTTGTCCGAGAATAACTTTCGAAGCGTTTATCCGATTATCATGAATTTTAGTACATAGGTAGTGATGGCACAATTTTGGTGTGACTAAATGAGCCAAAAATATGGGGGGTTGTTGAGATATTGGGTTTAAGAGAGGAAAAAAAAACAAAATGGGACCATTCAGTCCAGTGGCACGTCTTATAAAAGGTCTTTGTGAGTACATTTCGACCTCGTTTTTATTTTTAGTTTAAGCCTTGTAGTTTTTAAGTTATTAGCCTTTTAGTAGCTGCGACTGAAAGTTAAATTAAGACTTTTTTTTATTTAGGACCACCTCCGTGGCGCAGTGGGCGTATAGCCGGCTGAGACGCAGGAGTAGCGGGTTCGATTCCCGCAACGGAACAAATATTTGCATGATCTACAGATATTTGTTCCGTGTCTGGGTGTTTTTTATATATTATAAGTATGTATTTACAAAAAAAGTATATACATAAGTATTCTATCAGTTATCTAGTTCCCATAGTACAAGTTCTGCTTAGTTTGGGGCTAGATAGTGCTGTGTGAAATGTCCAGCAGTATTTATTTATTTATTCACCCAGGAAATTGAATAACTATGACAAAGCATTGACTCGTAGGTCACACACCTTAGAAACGTGCCCTACGATGCACGAGATGTATGAGACTCGGAGTGGTTCTCTCCGAAGATCCCGCGATCTCAGTTCGGGGCGAACTACTAGTTATCAAGATTAGATTAGAAAATTCTTTTTTGCACTAAAAAAATAATAGATAGGCAAACTTAATACTAATTAGCATTTTCTTCTAGCTAACTCTTGTGTAGTGCAGATTAAGTGGCATTGCTTCCCAGAAAATAGATTCACAAAAAAGTTTAATTTAGAACATTTGTAGGTACCTACTATAAAAAAATTTAATAACAATAATACACATACATAAATACACACGAACCGCTCAATTTTGTTGGCAATTTTGCTGGCAATTTTGTTGGCAACTTTGTTGGCAATTTTGTTGGCAATTTTGTTGGCAATTTTGCTGGCAATTTTGCTGGCAATTTTGCTGGCAATTTTGCTGAATTTTGTTGGCAACTTTGCCAGGAACTTCGATAAGTCTTCTCAATAAGCTTTGAAAGTAAAGCTTGCTGAAAACTTGGTACTTCATTATCCTGTAAATACCATCTAAAGAAGCTTGGACTTTACTAGCTGAAAGTGCGTAATTGTTAAGGAGAGGTTTTTTATAAAGGGCATTATTTAGTATTCTTATAGGCGACGGGATTAATGAAAAGAATGCTAATTATTAGGTATGAAGCCGGCATGTATCAAAAGTAATAATTGAACTTGCTTATGGAATGTCTAAGAGATCTGAAGATCAATTAAATTATTTGATTAAATGATTTTATTTGGTAAAAATATATTGGATTAAAACATGGCTTTTTAATGGTTATTGGTCCTCAATAGAGCCAGCTGGGTTTACAGGGTTAAATCTAGACAAATCAAAGGGCTGATCTTCTAGATATCAAATTAATTTGACGTAAAAAAGGTCGCCTTTTAGTAGCTGCGACTGAAAGTTTAATTAAGACTTTTTTTTATTTAGGACCACCTCCGTGGCGCAGTGGGCGTATAGCCGGCTGAGACGCAGGAGTAGCGGGTTCGATTCCCGCAACGGAACAAATATTTGCATGATCTACAGATATTTGTTCCGTGTCTGGGTGTTTTTTATATATTATAAGTATGTATTTACAAAAAAAGTATATACATAAGTATTCTATCAGTTATCTAGTTCCCATAGTACAAGTTCTGCTTAGTTTGGGGCTAGATAGTGCTGTGTGAAATGTCCAGCAGTATTTATTTATTTATTCACCCAGGAAATTGAATAACTATGACAAAGCATTGACTCGTAGGTCACACACCTTAGAAACGTGCCCTACGATGCACGAGATGTATGAGACTCGGAGTGGTTCTCTCCGAAGATCCCGCGATCTCAGTTCGGGGCGAACTACTAGTTATCAAGATTAGATTAGAAAATTCTTTTTTGCACTAAAAAAATAATAGATAGGCAAACTTAATACTAATTAGCATTTTCTTCTAGCTAACTCTTGTGTAGTGCAGATTAAGTGGCATTGCTTCCCAGAAAATAGATTCACAAAAAAGTTTAATTTAGAACATTTGTAGGTACCTACTATAAAAAAATTTAATAACAATAATACACATACATAAATACACACGAACCGCTCAATTTTGTTGGCAACTTTGTTGGCAATTTTGTTGGCAATTTTGCTGGCAATTTTGTTGGCAACTTTGCTGGCAATTTTGTTGGCAATTTTGCTGGCAATTTTGTTGGCAATTTTGTTGGCAACTTTGTTGGCAATTTTGCTGGCAATTTTGCTGGCAATTTTGCTGGCAATTTTGCGGGCAATTTTGTTGGCAACTTTTTGGGCAATTTTGTTGGCAATTTTGCTGGCAATTTTGCTGGCAATTTTGAATATGCCGATCACGATAATAACGAAGACGATTACATTATTTACGATAATCTACACTGCACTAAGGTTAGCTGAAATAAAATGCTAATTAGCGTTAAGTTTGCCTATGTATTGTGTGTGTGTGGAATTTCTCTGACTTAAGTATTTACGCGATGGGTTTTCGGTAATTGTCAAGTTCTTTCTTTAATTACTACTTTTTAATTCAGTGCATAAAGCTGACAGTTCCCGAGAACCCTATCTGTGGAGCGGCAGCAGCAGATATTTCTGCCAAGGCGAGGCTGCAAACCAGCGTAGCTGAGCCCTCGACCTATTTACCACCACCCTCTACCTTAGTGCTACCTACGATAATGTACTAAAGTTACTTAGAATTAGGCCTACTATTAAACTTACCTAGCTTTATTTAGTACTTATTGTACCTACCAACTTCTGTTAGCATAAGAGGTGTGTGTGTAAATAAATGCCCTATTATTTTATTATTGTCAGTTTTGTAAGCTGTTTATGTCTGTAATCAATTTGTATGCAATAAAGAGTAAAGACTTATTAAACTACTATTATATATTTCTAAAAACCATAATATTTGATCGAACGAAGCGAGATCTCTAAAGCAACTTAGGTAAATCGGCGTTTTTGTATGTATGTATGTATGTTGGTTTGTCCGAGAATAACTTTCGAAGCGTTTATCCGATTATCATGAATTTTAGTACATAGGTAGTGATGGCACAATTTTGGTGTGACTAAATGAGCCAAAAATATGGGGGGTTGTTGAGATATTGGGTTTAAGAGAGGAAAAAAAAACAAAATGGGACCATTCAGTCCAGTGGCACGTCTTATAAAAGGTCTTTGTGAGTACATTTCGACCTCGTTTTTATTTTTAGTTTAAGCCTTGTAGTTTTTAAGTTATTAGCCTTTTAGTAGCTGCGACTGAAAGTTAAATTAAGACTTTTTTTTATTTAGGACCACCTCCGTGGCGCAGTGGGCGTATAGCCGGCTGAGACGCAGGAGTAGCGGGTTCGATTCCCGCAACGGAACAAATATTTGCATGATCTACAGATATTTGTTCCGTGTCTGGGTGTTTTTTATATATTATAAGTATGTATTTACAAAAAAAGTATATACATAAGTATTCTATCAGTTATCTAGTTCCCATAGTACAAGTTCTGCTTAGTTTGGGGCTAGATAGTGCTGTGTGAAATGTCCAGCAGTATTTATTTATTTATTCACCCAGGAAATTGAATAACTATGACAAAGCATTGACTCGTAGGTCACACACCTTAGAAACGTGCCCTACGATGCACGAGATGTATGAGACTCGGAGTGGTTCTCTCCGAAGATCCCGCGATCTCAGTTCGGGGCGAACTACTAGTTATCAAGATTAGATTAGAAAATTCTTTTTTGCACTAAAAAAATAATAGATAGGCAAACTTAATACTAATTAGCATTTTCTTCTAGCTAACTCTTGTGTAGTGCAGATTAAGTGGCATTGCTTCCCAGAAAATAGATTCACAAAAAAGTTTAATTTAGAACATTTGTAGGTACCTACTATAAAAAAATTTAATAACAATAATACACATACATAAATACACACGAACCGCTCAATTTTGTTGGCAATTTTGCTGGCAATTTTGTTGGCAACTTTGTTGGCAATTTTGTTGGCAATTTTGTTGGCAATTTTGCTGGCAATTTTGCTGGCAATTTTGCTGGCAATTTTGCTGAATTTTGTTGGCAACTTTGCCAGGAACTTCGATAAGTCTTCTCAATAAGCTTTGAAAGTAAAGCTTGCTGAAAACTTGGTACTTCATTATCCTGTAAATACCATCTAAAGAAGCTTGGACTTTACTAGCTGAAAGTGCGTAATTGTTAAGGAGAGGTTTTTTATAAAGGGCATTATTTAGTATTCTTATAGGCGACGGGATTAATGAAAAGAATGCTAATTATTAGGTATGAAGCCGGCATGTATCAAAAGTAATAATTGAACTTGCTTATGGAATGTCTAAGAGATCTGAAGATCAATTAAATTATTTGATTAAATGATTTTATTTGGTAAAAATATGCTGGGTTAAAACATGTCTTTTTAATGGTTATTGGTCCTCAATAGAGCCAGCTGGGTTTACAGGGTTAAATCTAGACAAATCAAAGGGCTGATCTTCTAGATATCAAATTAATTTGACGTAAAAAAGGTCGCCTTTTAGTAGCTGCGACTGAAAGTTTAATTAAGACTTTTTTTTATTTAGGACCACCTCCGTGGCGCAGTGGGCGTATAGCCGGCTGAGACGCAGGAGTAGCGGGTTCGATTCCCGCAACGGAACAAATATTTGCATGATCTACAGATATTTGTTCCGTGTCTGGGTGTTTTTTATATATTATAAGTATGTATTTACAAAAAAAGTATATACATAAGTATTCTATCAGTTATCTAGTTCCCATAGTACAAGTTCTGCTTAGTTTGGGGCTAGATAGTGCTGTGTGAAATGTCCAGCAGTATTTATTTATTTATTCACCCAGGAAATTGAATAACTATGACAAAGCATTGACTCGTAGGTCACACACCTTAGAAACGTGCCCTACGATGCACGAGATGTATGAGACTCGGAGTGGTTCTCTCCGAAGATCCCGCGATCTCAGTTCGGGGCGAACTACTAGTTATCAAGATTAGATTAGAAAATTCTTTTTTGCACTAAAAAAATAATAGATAGGCAAACTTAATACTAATTAGCGTTTTCTTCTAGCTAACCCTTGTGTAGTGCAGATTAAGTGGCATTGCTTCCCAGAAAATAGATTCACAAAAAAGTTTAATTTAGAACATAGGTACCTACTATAAAAAAATTTAATAACAATAATACACATACATAAATACACACGAACCGCTCAATTTTGTTGGCAACTTTGTTGGCAATTTTGTTGGCAATTTTGCTGGCAATTTTGTTGGCAACTTTGCTGGCAATTTTGTTGGCAATTTTGCTGGCAATTTTGCTGGCAATTTTGCTGGCAATTTTGCTGGCAATTTTGTTGGCAACTTTGTTAGCAATTTTGCTGGCAATTTTGCGGGCAATTTTGTTGGCAACTTTTTGGGCAATTTTGTTGGCAATTTTGCTGGCAATTTTGCTGGCAATTTTGAATATGCCGATCACGATAATAACGAAGACGATTACATTATTTACGATAATCTACACTGCACTAAGGTTAGCTGAAATAAAATGCTAATTAGCGTTAAGTTTGCCTATGTATTGTGTGTGTGTGGAATTTCTCTGATTTAAGTATTTACGCGATGGCAATTTTGCTGGCAATTTTGTTGGCAACTTTGTTGGCAAATTTGTTGGCAACTTTGTTGGCAAATTTGTTGGCAACTTTACTTTGCTGGCAATTTTGATGGCAATTTTGATGGCAATTTTGATAGCAATTTTGCTGGCAATTTTGCTGAATTTTGTTGGCAACTTTGTTGGCAATTTTGTTGGCAATTTTGCTGGCAATTTTGTTGGCAACTTTGTTGGCAACTTTTTGGCAAGTTTGTTGGCAACTTTGTTGGCAAATTTGTTGGCAACTTTGTTGGCAAATTTGTTGGCAACTTTGTTGGCAATTTTGTTGGCAATTTTGCTGGCAATTTTGCTGGCTATTTTGGTTGCAACTTTGTTGGCAATTTTGCTGGCAATTTTGAATATGCCGATCACGAGAATCCAGAGCCAGTGTGCCCTGCCTCACCCGCTTCCAAGCGGTGTGTCAGTTCCATAACTTTAAATTTAAATAATTTAAATAAAAATGTTAATAGAAATGTTTATAAAACTATTATGTTCAGCGATGAAATTGGAAAAAATATGGGCCAAATATTGACTATGAAGTTGGGACATTCAGTCATAAATAATTGTCTACCTTATTCTAGCCTGCATGAAATTATGCAAATAATAGCAAAGTACAAATTTGACAATCAATCTAATCTGATTATTTGGCTTGGAAATAGGGGTAATGTGAACAAATCAGAACTTATTAAATACTTTGATACTCTGTGTTCACTACAAATTAATAAAATTGTAATGTTCACCTTCCCTTATAGCAACAGCTTGCCACAGGCAGAAAATGACTTAAGATATAAGTTGAATATGACTTTGCATACAATATCATGCAATAATAAATTAATTCATTTAATTGATTCTAACAAGGTTGTTAGTAAAGCTTATTATTTGACCAAAGGTACATACTACCTTTCTAGTTTCTACAAACGACAGGTAGCTGTGTCGCTATCTTATTATTTTAGTATAACAGCCAAAAACTTGGCTAAACAAACTGCTTCTATTGAACAGTGTCATTCAATTAAAAAAAAGACTTTGGAAATTATTCCAAGTCATTTAAATTGCATAACAAGACAATAGAGGAAATCTCTAGCATTCAAAAATCAAATAATAAATTTATTAAAAATAGAGTTAACAGAAAGTCAATAAATAATAAAAATTTAAACCCTACCAACTTGATGCACCAAAATATTGAAGGAATTAGTTGTAAAGAATTAGAACTGGAATTGTACATGAACTCAAATAACATTGACATTATTTGCATTACAGAACATTGGCTGAAAAGCCATGAGGTCATGTTCAGTTTCAGTAAACACCGAGTTGGTAGTTCTTTCTGCAGAGTACATGCTATACGTGGTGGCTCGTTAATACTACTTAATAAACAGATCAAATTTAAAGATCGATTAGATATAGTTCACCTCTCTGTAGAAAGACATATTGAAATAGCCTGCGTAGAGTTGGAGCAGTTCATAGTTATAAGCGTTTACAGACCACCATCTGCCACATTTGACATTTTTGAAAAAAATATGGAAGAAATTTTGTTTAAATTATCAAAATCAAATAAATACATTATTGCATGCGGAGACTTCAATATAAATTTGCTAGAACATAACCCATTAAACACTAGAATAACTAGTTTATTTCAATCATTTGATCTGAAGCCTCAATTTATGGAGCCTACTCGAATAACGGACACTTCAGCCACATGTATAGACAACATTTATGCCAATGTAAAAATTTTAAATAGAAGTTTAATTAGTAATATTAAATCGGATCATCTTGGTCAAATAATTAAAATAGAAATTCAAACAAAAAATCTTGTTAAAAGTAAAATTACTTGTGTACCTATGACCATTAATCGATTGGACAAACTTAAATTAAACTTAACTTCTGTACTTCCATGTGTACATAATAATAATAATCCAAATAATTTATACAACACGTTTTTTAAGAAATTTTGTGATGTGTTTAATTCAATTTTTACACCTAAATCGATCATGGTCTCTGATGGTCAAAAGTTCTGTGATTGGGCAACAGTGGGAATACATAAAAGCAGAAAAACATTGTATGAACTTTATGCTGAAAAACAATATAATTTTAATGAGGAGTTTAAAGAAAAAGTCAAAAAATATTCAAAGATTTTTAAAAATGTTTGTCGTGAAGCAAAAGCGCGTCATTTGAGTTCAAAAATAAAAATTAGTCAAAACAAAGTAAAAGCCACTTGGAAAATAATCAACAGCGAGACTGGAAGAGTCGCAACTAAGAACAATAAGTTTAATTTGAAAATTGGCAATGCCACGATCAATCAGGATGGTGATGTAGCTAATGCGTTCGAAGACTTTTTTACCGATATTCCAGTCTCTACCACAAAATCTTTAAACTCCTCTCCCATAGTCGCAGAGTCTTTGTTAAAAGCAAACTTAACGGAATGCAAATCACAATTCAAATTTGATTATGTAAATAGTGATGACATTATAAAAGCTTTCAAACTGATAAATGTTAAGAAAACCACGGACCTCTGGGGCATCTCTGTTAGCATCATAAAAACATTGATTGACATAATTGCTCCTGAACTAGCTTTAATATTCAATGAGTGTATTGACTGTGGTGTATTCCCTGATTTAATGAAACACAGTAAAATAACTCCACTTTTCAAATCAGGCACTAGTTCTGATCCTGGTAATTTTAGACCAATCTCAGTACTTCCGACATTTAGTAAAATATTTGAAAAACTAATTTTAAATCAACTGCTTAGATATTTCAATTCACATAATTTACTGCATCATAAACAATTCGGATTTACCAGGGGTCGCTCAACCACTGATGCTGGTATTGAGTTAATATCGCACATATTTGATGCCTGGGAGGAGTCTCATGACGCTTTAGGTGTTTTTTGTGATTTGTCCAAGGCATTTGATTGCGTAGACCATGACACATTAATCAGGAAACTACGCCATTATGGCATTAGGAGCGTTGCTCTAGACTTTCTCACTTCTTATTTAAGTGGCAGAGTGCAAAGAGTTGACGTGAATGGGAAGCGTTCTCCGGGGTCTCTGGTTAAAATGGGTGTACCACAGGGATCAATTCTGGGACCATTTTTGTTTTTAGTATATATTAATGATCTTCCCCATCTAGTACGGGACGATCATGAGGTTGTATTGTTTGCAGATGACACGTCACTTTTATTTAAATTAAAGCGACGACAAACCGATTTTGACGATGTAAACAATGCAATCTCTAAGGTGGTAAAATGGTTCAATGTAAACAATCTACTTCTAAATGAAAAGAAAACAAAATGTATTAGATTTATACTACCTAATGTTACACAAGTTAAAGCAGACATAAAAATCAAAGACGAGGAGTTGGCTCTTGTGGACACCACCGTATTCTTAGGTATAACCCTAGATAATAAGCTTCAATGGGGCCCTCACATTGATGGGTTGTCGAAGAGACTTAGTTCTGCGGCATACGCAGTCAAAAAGATCCGTCTTTTTACAGACGTAGACACAGCTAGACTAGTTTACTTCAGCTACTTCCACAGCATTATGTCATACGGTATACTGCTGTGGGGGAGTGCTGCAGATATAAACACCGTTTTTGTGCTGCAGAAGAGGGCTGTTCGTGCAATTTATAATATGGGCCCCAGAGAATCATTACGCAATAAGTTTAAAGAAATAGATATTATGACATTCCCTTGTCAATACATCTATGAAAATCTAATGTATGTTCACAAAAATATTAATTTGTTTAAGAAAAATAGCGATAATCATAATTTTAATACTAGAAATAAAGATAAACTCGCTGTTGCCACATGTAGACTCCATAAAGTTAGTAAATCGTTTAAAGGGCAAGGTGTGCGCTTTTATAACAAACTCCCAAGGGATGTACAAAAATTGACAATTAACAAATTTAAAAACGTAATTAAACAAAATCTTTATAAAAGAGCCTACTATAAAATATCGGATTATTTAGATGATAGAGAAGCTTGGGATTGAAACTGCCCCAACTCGTTCAAAATGTTACAATTTAGACGTAATTTCTTTTCTGTATTATGTACTGTAACAAAACCTGACCTCCCTATATAAAATACTAGTCTACCTGAGCCTATGGTCTAGACTTAAAGTTATCTTGAATCGAAAATAAACCTATCTGTGATTTTGGCCATCCTAAGTGTGATCGTCTAGAATTGAATTTATTCTACGTTGTGTAAATGATTTGGAGAAATAAATGAAATAGTAATTCTGATGTAATTTGGCTTTAATAAATGACACAAATAAAATAACACGAATTAAATGTTATTTGTGAATTGAATTTAAATATCACCAGAGTGCTAATATTCATTTAAAATATAATGGATTTAATTATGACAAGACTTCAATGGATTAATAATTCTAAATTAGTAATGTTCTTAATATTATCTTAAAGCTAAGCCCCGGGAATAAAGTTTCGAAATAGCTGAAAAGAAAAGAAAAGGTTTATGTTATTTTGTGTAAGTAGTAATTATAATATTTTGATTTATTTTGTGAAGGGCCCCTACCCACATACACCCTGCATGCGACGTATGGCTAGAAATGTCTTGTTCTAGGTGAGAACTTAGGGATGGGGAAAATTTCTAGTCTTGCAAAGCAGGAGGGATCAGGTAAGGAAATGGGAAAGGCGCCTATTTACCCTCAAACCCCATGATAACTAACTAGCTAAGCTACGTGATTTAATAAAAAGCAGTATCAAACATCCCGGACAGAGGTCGAGCGTACGGGTTGGAGGGGGTCAGACACAGGCCTCGTCTTACAGAACCTGATAGACAATTTATGGCGGGGCTTCGCCCCTCCGCGGACGGCAGCCACGTGAACCCAGGAGTTTCCACTGAATTTTATTAGATCGATTGATTTCAGAGTATAAAGTAGATGAATTGAAAATGTGTTCGCAATATAGTCCCTTGTTGAATAAAATAATAGAACTATCACGAAATAATTATAGGAACATGGAAGGAAGTTTGATTGGTTATGACGGCAAAAGCGACTCCTTCTCTGCTAAGCTGTGAATGACTATAAAAAATACCATGCATTGGTTAGACAAGTTTCACGTTCGAACCGCTTCCCTCGTACAATCTATTTGGGAGGATTTGATAATTATCGCAATACTTAGTACTAAACATAGACTACATTTTTATCATTATAATAAGTCTGTATGAACCTGTGAATGCTGAAAAATAAGGTTAAAACCACATCTCCTAGTTTAACCGAAAATGAATTAAATATCTCTAACGTGTTCATCAACAGCACTTCTGCATAAATACGCCTCGCATATAAATATCTATTCTCTGCTTTATTTCACGAATTTCAAATTCGTAAATACCTAAGTACCTAAAATATTGCAATTCTATACCCCTATAACTAGATACGTTACCAATATACACACTGAATTTAATGTAAATAATAACAGCAAGTCTAACTTGATACAATTAACTCTAATTCAACACTGATTCTACTAGGATTATCAAATCTCACGATATCCGCCTTCCGGCCTCCTCCTGACTCGACCCCCCGACCGTCCGTCCAGAGTGATTTCGCATTTCCAATCTCTTACGAAAAATCCCTTACCACAATTTAAGGTGGTCACGCCTCTATTTCTACAAACAACCAATCAATATTCAATATTTTGAAATTCGTTACAAGGTGTGTCTTTCCCACGTTAGCACAGACGTACAAAAAAGTTAAGTGTTAGAATTCCTAGAAGAGAGGCGCCCACTTGTTTCAAACCCATTTTAGCTAAAATTTATTGACTGACATCATAAAAAAAATACTATTTTATTGCGTTGAGAATTTTAAAAGCATTCTCTAATTTCTATCTTCAAGTGTTTTCGTTTTAAAATAAAAAACACGTAAATCTCAGCCTTTCAGCGAGTACAGAAAGAACTATATTCTCAACTTGTATTTTTAATCATTCTAAACTAAAGAATTAAGTTCACAAGTCCTCTCTCAAGTGTAATACTTAATCGTTATCAGATGTTACTTTAAAATATTAGCAAGCCAATAATTTACCGCGTATTAAATCAGGCCTCAAATAAAAGTTCGTTACAGTCGCCCCTTGAATTTATTGAAATTTTCCTGGACAGAGTCAGGAAAATGAAAGAAATTCACTGCTAAAATTTTTAATTGTTTTTTGCTAAATAATTTGATCTTATTTACATCTAGTCTCTTATAAGAAATAGAACTCATCTCAGTTTCCAATAAGAACATAGATTATAAGCTTTGAAGCAATGTTCTTCAGAAATTACTTTTATCATTTCTCTAAAAGTAAAACTACTAAAGTTTATACCCGAAATTTTTTCATAAATCTTAATCGTCCTGATTAAATATTAACTAAGTAAACGAATTTATTAAACTATTAAGTTGGATATTTCATATATATTTAATGAGTGCTTAAATTCTTCGAATTGCTTACTTAATTATCAAATATTCATATATCTAAATTCCGCAATCATTTGATTTTATTTTTCATCCAGATATAATTCGAACTTTGGGGATCGAACCCAAGTATAATTACAAACATAATTATCGATTAAACGGACAGTATTTCATCAACCAACTCTTTCATGCTGGAAAGCGCTTTCCTAATTAATTCTTATTAATTAACTTATTATTTTATCTAGGGTATCGAACCTTAGATCCTAAGAGCCATTAATTAAAATTATAAAATTAAAATAATAACCTTGGTTTTAAGAACCTGAATCTTCAAGAAATAATACTCATTCTTGAATATTATTTTAACACATTATTAATCGATAGACCTATGAGATTCGAACTCAAAGATTTAATATCCTGCAATGTCATACAATTTTGTCCAATTCGCAATTCAAAATGCAAATTGTCTAGGAATCGAACCTAGACTTAGTCTCCATAAAAATCTATGAGAATCGAACTCAAAGACCAAGTGCCCACACACGCCTCCAATTCACAGCTCAAAACACTTATTGTCTAGGGATCGAACCTAAACGCAATTTTCTCAATCTCATGAACCACAATCGCTTTAGACGTAAATTTTTAAAATAACACTATATATATAAATAATGTCTGTTAGTGATTAAATCAACAAAAAAATAATTAATTTCATCTAGGAATCGAACCCAGAATCAATTTACTCTATTTGACATAACATTTTGAATCAAAATGACTTTGCTGTCCAACCACATATAACCAACGAACATACAACTTTTCTAGAAACAACTGCAATAAATAATCAGTAAGAATACTTAGCTCAGGACATTATAAGGAAGTCTGTGTGTGCCGGAGATTTAATCTGCTATAGTTCTAAAATCAGGATACCCAAACGCTCCTCGCAATATTTTCGTGTGAAACTGGTCTTCCTTCATAATTGCATTTACCTTTGTCTCAGGCAACTTCTGAAAAATAAAGAAACACAAGCAAATACATCGGATAAAACATGTTTTTACTCTACGCCCCTTCGATTCTCATACCTTTCAAAGTTAAAGAAATGCGCCCCTAAGACCCATTATGCATCTGCAGTTAAACAATAATATATTTCAAAAGAAATACCCAAAACAATAGTTGCAGATGCGGCGTATCCGGAAATGATAAATTCGAAACCCGAGTCATTGTTTTTCTAAGCCATAAAACCGACCCACCTATTGACAGAATTTTTACAACCAGTCATTTATTTAAACCCATCTTTTCTGTTACCAAACACGTGCAAAGAAAGCGCCGGTATTTTTATTTATTAGTCTTGTCATAATTGTTTAACTCGTAAAACTAAAATAAATTTCTTACGTTGTGATTAACATTTGAGTAACCCAAGTTCTTTTTATAGGCTATTGGATTAAAATTAATTAATTCAATATTTAATGGCACAATATCCAATGGTCACGGCAACACTGTAACAAAACCTGACCTCCCTATATAAAATACTAGTCTACCTGAGCCTATGGTCTAGACTTAAAGTTATCTTGAATCGAAAATAAACCTATCTGTGATTTTGGCCATCCTAAGTGTGATCGTCTAGAATTGAATTTATTCTACGTTGTGTAAATGATTTGGAGAAATAAATGAAATAGTAATTCTGATGTAATTTGGCTTTAATAAATGACACAAATAAAATAACACGAATTAAATGTTATTTGTGAATTGAATTTAAATATCACCAGAGTGCTAATATTCATTTAAAATATAATGGATTTAATTATGACAAGACTTCAATGGATTAATAATTCTAAATTAGTAATGTTCTTAATATTATCTTAAAGCTAAGCCCCGGGAATAAAGTCTCGAAATAGCTGAAAAGAAAAGAAAAGGTTTATGTTATTTTGTGTAAGTAGTAATTATAATATTTTGATTTATTTTGTGAAGGGCCCCTACCCACATACACCCTGCATGCGACGTATGGCTAGAAATGTCTTGTTCTAGGTGAGAACTTAGGGATGGGGAAAATTTCTAGTCTTGCAAAGCAGGAGGGATCAGGTAAGGAAATGGGAAAGGCGCCTATTTACCCTCAAACCCCATGATAACTAACTAGCTAAGCTACGTGATTTAATAAAAAGCAGTATCAAACATCCCGGACAGAGGTCGAGCGTACGGGTTGGAGGGGGTCAGACACAGGCCTCGTCTTACAGAACCTGATAGACAATTTATGGCGGGGCTTCGCCCCTCCGCGGACGGCAGCCACGTGAACCCAGGAGTTTCCACTGAATTTTATTAGATCGATTGATTTCAGAGTATAAAGTAGATGAATTGAAAATGTGTTCGCAATATAGTCCCTTGTTGAATAAAATAATAGAACTATCACGAAATAATTATAGGAACATGGAAGGAAGTTTGATTGGTTATGACGGCAAAAGCGACTCCTTCTCTGCTAAGCTGTGAATGACTATAAAAAATACCATGCATTGGTTAGACAAGTTTCACGTTCGAACCGCTTCCCTCGTACAATCTATTTGGGAGGATTTGATAATTATCGCAATACTTAGTACTAAACATAGACTACATTTTTATCATTATAATAAGTCTGTATGAACCTGTGAATGCTGAAAAATAAGGTTAAAACCACATCTCCTAGTTTAACCGAAAATGAATTAAATATCTCTAACGTGTTCATCAACAGCACTTCTGCATAAATACGCCTCGCATATAAATATCTATTCTCTGCTTTATTTCACGAATTTCAAATTCGTAAATACCTAAGTACCTAAAATATTGCAATTCTATACCCCTATAACTAGATACGTTACCAATATACACACTGAATTTAATGTAAATAATAACAGCAAGTCTAACTTGATACAATTAACTCTAATTCAACACTGATTCTACTAGGATTATCAAATCTCACGATATCCGCCTTCCGGCCTCCTCCTGACTCGACCCCCCGACCGTCCGTCCAGAGTGATTTCGCATTTCCAATCTCTTACGAAAAATCCCTTACCACAATTTAAGGTGGTCACGCCTCTATTTCTACAAACAACCAATCAATATTCAATATTTTGAAATTCGTTACAAGGTGTGTCTTTCCCACGTTAGCACAGACGTACAAAAAAGTTAAGTGTTAGAATTCCTAGAAGAGAGGCGCCCACTTGTTTCAAACCCATTTTAGCTAAAATTTATTGACTGACATCATAAAAAAAATACTATTTTATTGCGTTGAGAATTTTAAAAGCATTCTCTAATTTCTATCTTCAAGTGTTTTCGTTTTAAAATAAAAAACACGTAAATCTCAGCCTTTCAGCGAGTACAGAAAGAACTATATTGTCAACTTGTATTTTTAATCATTCTAAACTAAAGAATTAAGTTCACAAGTCCTCTCTCAAGTGTAATACTTAATCGTTATCAGATGTTACTTTAAAATATTAGCAAGCCAATAATTTACCGCGTATTAAATCAGGCCTCAAATAAAAGTTCGTTACAGTCGCCCCTTGAATTTATTGAAATTTTCCTGGACAGAGTCAGGAAAATGGAAGAAATTCACTGCTAAAATTTTTAATTGTTTTTTGCTAAATAATTTGATCTTATTTACATCTAGTCTCTTATAAGAAATAGAACTCATCTCAGTTTCCAATAAGAACATAGATTATAAGCTTTGAAGCAATGTTCTTCAGAAATTACTTTTATCATTTCTCTAAAAGTAAAACTACTAAAGTTTATACCCGAAATTTTTTCATAAATCTTAATCGTCCTGATTAAATATTAACTAAGTAAACGAATTTATTAAACTATTAAGTTGGATATTTCATATATATTTAATGAGTGCTTAAATTCTTCGAATTGCTTACTTAATTATCAAATATTCATATATCTAAATTCCGCAATCATTTGATTTTATTTTTCATCCAGATATAATTCGAACTTTGGGGATCGAACCCAAGTATAATTACAAACATAATTATCGATTAAACGGACAGTATTTCATCAACCAACTCTTTCATGCTGGAAAGCGCTTTCCTAATTAATTCTTATTAATTAACTTATTATTTTATCTAGGGTATCGAACCTTAGATCCTAAGAGCCATTAATTAAAATTATAAAATTAAAATAATAACCTTGGTTTTAAGAACCTGAATCTTCAAGAAATAATACTCATTCTTGAATATTATTTTAACACATTATTAATCGATAGACCTATGAGATTCGAACTCAAAGATTTAATATCCTGCAATGTCATACAATTTTGTCCAATTCGCAATTCAAAATGCAAATTGTCTAGGAATCGAACCTAGACTTAGTCTCCATAAAAATCTATGAGAATCGAACTCAAAGACCAAGTGCCCACACACGCCTCCAATTCACAGCTCAAAACACTTATTGTCTAGGGATCGAACCTAAACGCAATTTTCTCAATCTCATGAACCACAATCGCTTTAGACGTAAATTTTTAAAATAACACTATATATATAAATAATGTCTGTTAGTGATTAAATCAACAAAAAAATAATTAATTTCATCTAGGAATCGAACCCAGAATCAATTTACTCTATTTGACATAACATTTTGAATCAAAATGACTTTGCTGTCCAACCACATATAACCAACGAACATACAACTTTTCTAGAAACAACTGCAATAAATAATCAGTAAGAATACTTAGCTCAGGACATTATAAGGAAGTCTGTGTGTGCCGGAGATTTAATCTGCTATAGTTCTAAAATCAGGATACCCAAACGCTCCTCGCAATATTTTCGTGTGAAACTGGTCTTCCTTCATAATTGCATTTACCTTTGTCTCAGGCAACTTCTGAAAAATAAAGAAACACAAGCAAATACATCGGATAAAACATGTTTTTACTCTACGCCCCTTCGATTCTCATACCTTTCAAAGTTAAAGAAATGCGCCCCTAAGACCCATTATGCATCTGCAGTTAAACAATAATATATTTCAAAAGAAATACCCAAAACAATAGTTGCAGATGCGGCGTATCCGGAAATGATAAATTCGAAACCCGAGTCATTGTTTTTCTAAGCCATAAAACCGACCCACCTATTGACAGAATTTTTACAACCAGTCATTTATTTAAACCCATCTTTTCTGTTACCAAACACGTGCAAAGAAAGCGCCGGTATTTTTATTTATTAGTCTTGTCATAATTGTTTAACTCGTAAAACTAAAATAAATTTCTTACGTTGTGATTAACATTTGAGTAACCCAAGTTCTTTTTATAGGCTATTGGATTAAAATTAATTAATTCAATATTTAATGGCACAATATCCTGGTCACGGCACCACTGTAACAAAACCTGACCTCCCTATATAAAATACTAGTCTACCTGAGCCTATGGTCTAGACTTAAAGTTATCTTGAATCGAAAATAAACCTATCTGTGATTTTGGCCATCCTAAGTGTGATCGTCTAGAATTGAATTTATTCTACGTTGTGTAAATGATTTGGAGAAATAAATGAAATAGTAATTCTGATGTAATTTGGCTTTAATAAATGACACAAATAAAATAACACGAATTAAATGTTATTTGTGAATTGAATTTAAATATCACCAGAGTGCTAATATTCATTTAAAATATAATGGATTTAATTATGACAAGACTTCAATGGATTAATAATTCTAAATTAGTAATGTTCTTAATATTATCTTAAAGCTAAGCCCCGGGAATAAAGTCTCGAAATAGCTGAAAAGAAAAGAAAAGGTTTATGTTATTTTGTGTAAGTAGTAATTATAATATTTTGATTTATTTTGTGAAGGGCCCCTACCCACATACACCCTGCATGCGACGTATGGCTAGAAATGTCTTGTTCTAGGTGAGAACTTAGGGATGGGGAAAATTTCTAGTCTTGCAAAGCAGGAGGGATCAGGTAAGGAAATGGGAAAGGCGCCTATTTACCCTCAAACCCCATGATAACTAACTAGCTAAGCTACGTGATTTAATAAAAAGCAGTATCAAACATCCCGGACAGAGGTCGAGCGTACGGGTTGGAGGGGGTCAGACACAGGCCTCGTCTTACAGAACCTGATAGACAATTTATGGCGGGGCTTCGCCCCTCCGCGGACGGCAGCCACGTGAACCCAGGAGTTTCCACTGAATTTTATTAGATCGATTGATTTCAGAGTATAAAGTAGATGAATTGAAAATGTGTTCGCAATATAGTCCCTTGTTGAATAAAATAATAGAACTATCACGAAATAATTATAGGAACATGGAAGGAAGTTTGATTGGTTATGACGGCAAAAGCGACTCCTTCTCTGCTAAGCTGTGAATGACTATAAAAAATACCATGCATTGGTTAGACAAGTTTCACGTTCGAACCGCTTCCCTCGTACAATCTATTTGGGAGGATTTGATAATTATCGCAATACTTAGTACTAAACATAGACTACATTTTTATCATTATAATAAGTCTGTATGAACCTGTGAATGCTGAAAAATAAGGTTAAAACCACATCTCCTAGTTTAACCGAAAATGAATTAAATATCTCTAACGTGTTCATCAACAGCACTTCTGCATAAATACGCCTCGCATATAAATATCTATTCTCTGCTTTATTTCACGAATTTCAAATTCGTAAATACCTAAGTACCTAAAATATTGCAATTCTATACCCCTATAACTAGATACGTTACCAATATACACACTGAATTTAATGTAAATAATAACAGCAAGTCTAACTTGATACAATTAACTCTAATTCAACACTGATTCTACTAGGATTATCAAATCTCACGATATCCGCCTTCCGGCCTCCTCCTGACTCGACCCCCCGACCGTCCGTCCAGAGTGATTTCGCATTTCCAATCTCTTACGAAAAATCCCTTACCACAATTTAAGGTGGTCACGCCTCTATTTCTACAAACAACCAATCAATATTCAATATTTTGAAATTCGTTACAAGGTGTGTCTTTCCCACGTTAGCACAGACGTACAAAAAAGTTAAGTGTTAGAATTCCTAGAAGAGAGGCGCCCACTTGTTTCAAACCCATTTTAGCTAAAATTTATTGACTGACATCATAAAAAAAATACTATTTTATTGCGTTGAGAATTTTAAAAGCATTCTCTAATTTCTATCTTCAAGTGTTTTCGTTTTAAAATAAAAAACACGTAAATCTCAGCCTTTCAGCGAGTACAGAAAGAACTATATTCTCAACTTGTATTTTTAATCATTCTAAACTAAAGAATTAAGTTCACAAGTCCTCTCTCAAGTGTAATACTTAATCGTTATCAGATGTTACTTTAAAATATTAGCAAGCCAATAATTTACCGCGTATTAAATCAGGCCTCAAATAAAAGTTCGTTACAGTACCTATTGTAAAAGGATCATTAAAAAAAAACAACCAGCCTGGTTTTCTTGCCTTTCTTTCCTGGCTTGGTCGCGAAGGAACAGGCAGTAAAATTGACGTTTCAAAGTGATCCTTGTGATTTTAATGAATAAAAATATTTGACTTTGACTTTGACTTTGACGATAATAACGAAGACGATTACATTATTTACGATAATCTACACTGCACTAAGGTTAGCTGAAATAAAATGCTAATTAGCGTTAAGTTTGCCTATGTATTGTGTGTGTGTGGAATTTCTCTGATTTAAGTATTTACGCGATGGGTTTTCGGTAATTGTCAAGTTCTTTCTTTAACTACTACTTTTTAATTCAGTGCATAAAGCTGACAGTTCCCGAGAACCCTATCTGTGGAGCGGCAGCAGCAGATGTTTCTGCCAAGGCGAGGCTGAAAATCAGCGTAGCTGAGCCCTCGAACTATTTACCACCACCCTCTACCTTAGTGCTACCTACGATAATGTACTAAAGTTACTTAGAATTAGGCCTACTATTAAACTTACCTAGCTTTATTTAGTACTTATTGTACCTACCAACTTCTGTTAGCATAAGAGGTGTGTGTGTAAATAAATGCCCTATTATGTTATTTTTATAATTTGTCAAATCACGACTCAAGTAAGTAATTTTACTACTCGTAGGATCCCTTTCGTAAAACAAAAGCTTATACGTTATAAAGACCTTAATTATTGGATTACGCTAATATTTGCGTTTATTTAATTACGGGTTAATTCGAAGAAAACCTTCGTAGAATATTATTAGAATAAGACTTTGTAAAAATAAGGCTTTCGTTAAATATGTAGATATACATTTAAAATGGCGATCAACCTTGTTACCATTCAACCTAAAACAATTGACACGTACATGATTATATTAACAGATTTTTGCAATATTGTTTTCCAATCTTGTTCAGTAAAATAATTTGTACACCAAAGTGAACATAGGTCAAGTAGGTTGGTTATACATTTCGTGGCACTATATTGATAGTCAAAGATTATGAAAAATATTTTTTGTTATTATGGGAGACTCGCGAGATTTCAGTTCGAACCACTAGTTTAAATAAATTATAGGCTAACGTTTGACCACGATCTCACCTGTCGATATGTTAATAAATACCTCAGTCCAACCCTGATAAGGCACCTGTTTTATCGAAGTTGGAATGGCTTTCTCCCTCAAACGGTGTGAGTTCGAGCTTTTAGTTAGATTGCTTGATGAACTTTGCTCTGGCATTTTACTCCCTAGGGCCACTGGACTTACAGAACAACACTTATAGAAATCCTTATGTTAATGTTATTTTTACTTCTACGCACGACCATATAAATATTTCAGTATTTCTATATTATACTAGCTGACCCACCCGCGGCTTCGCACGCATGAAATTTCTTCGGGATAAAAACTATATAAAACACTCTTGTCTAAGTGACGTGATATTTTATGTCAATGAACAACGGTTAAATTAATAGGTCGGGGAAAAAGTCTTTTCGCATTATAGTATGTATGAACGTGTAATAAAATCTCTTTTTACTATTTGTATCTGGCTGGTTTTGGTATCATTCAAAGTTTAAATTTTACAGAAGATAATTCCAAATTCAAATTAGAATGAAGAAATTCGATACATTTTAAAATTTTACTACAAAAAAGGTAAAAATGCAACGCAAGCCGCGAAAAAAATTTGTGATGTTTATGGACCTAGTGCAGTATCTATGAGAGTAGCAAAAATTTGGTTTAAGCGTTTTCAATCCGGAAATTTTGATGTCAAAGATGCACGTCGCTCTGGTCGCCCTATTACGGATAAAATTGATGCCATTTTTGAAAAAATGGAGCAAGATCGGCATATCAGTAGTTACGACGTAGTTGAAGAACTGGGAATTGACCACAAAACAGTTTTGGCGCATTTGAAAAAAACTGGGTACACAAAAATGCTCGATATTTGGGTACCCCACGAGCTCATTGAAAGAAACCTAATAAACCGTGTACTCATTTGTGATTCTTTATTACGACGTAATGAAACCGAACCATTTTTAAAGAAGCTGATAATTACGAATAATTACAAAAACTACGAATAATATATTTTTGTTTTAATGGGAGACTCACGAGATCTCAGTTCGGGGCGAACCGCTACTTATTAAAGTTCAGTAGACTCAACTGCAAATTACAAGCAAGTAAACAACTGTAGTCCATCAACTTAGTTCGTATTATTTTAATCGGAGACTCGGAGTGGTTCTCTGCTGAATTTTGTTGGCAACTTTGCCAGCAAAATTGCCAGCAAAATTGCCAACAAAATTGCCAGCAAAGTTGCCAACAAAATTGCCAACAAAGTTGCCAACAAAATTGAGCGGTTCGTGTGTATTTATGTATGTGTATTATTGTTATTAAATTTTTTTATAGTAGGTACCTACAAATGTTCTAAATTATATAATAAAAAATAATAAATTTGTTGGCAACTTTACTTTGCTGGCAATTTTGATGGCAATTTTGATCGCAATTTTGCTGGCAATTTTGCTGAATTTTGTTGGCAACTTTGTTGGAAATTTTGTTGGCAATTTTGCTGGCAATTTTGTTGGCAACTTTGTTGGCAACTTTGTTGGCAAGTTTGTTGGCAACTTTGTTGGCAAATTTGTTGGCAACTTTGTTGGCAAATTTGTTGGCAACTTTGTTGGCCATTTTGTTGGCAATTTTGATGGCAATTTTGTTGGCAATTTTGCTGGCAATTTTGCTGGCAATTTTGCTGGCAATTTTGCGGGCAATTTTGTTGGCAATTTTGTTGGCAACTTTGTTGGCAATTTTGTTGGCAATTTTGCTGGCAATTTTGAATATGCCGATCACGATAATAACGAAGACGATTACATTATTTATGATAATCTACACTGCACTATATGTCTTCGATTTTTCCTGGCAAAGTTGCCAACAAAATTCAGCAAAATTGCCAGCAAAATTGCCAGCAAAATTGCCAACAAAATTGCCAACAAAATTGCCAACAAAGTTGCCAACAAAATTGCCAGCAAAATTGCCAACAAAATTGAGCGGTTCGTGTGTATTTATGTATGTGTATTATTGTTATTAAATTTTTTTATAGTAGGTACCTACAAATGTTCTAAATTAAACTTTTTTGTGAATCTATTTTCTGGGAAGCAATGCCACTTAATCTGCACTACACAAGAGTTAGCTAGAAGAAAATGCTAATTAGTATTAAGTTTGCCTATCTATTATTTTTTTAGTGCAAAAAAGAATTTTCTAATCTAATCTTGATAACTAGTAGTTCGCCCCGAACTGAGATCGCGGGATCTTCGGAGAGAACCACTCCGAGTCTCATACATCTCGTGCATCGTAGGGCACGTTTCTAAGGTGTGTGACCTACGAGTCAATGCTTTGTCATAGTTATTCAATTTCCTGGGTGAATAAATAAATAAATACTGCTGGACATTTCACACAGCACTATCTAGCCCCAAACTAAGCAGAACTTGTACTATGGGAACTAGATAACTGATAGAATACTTATGTATATACTTTTTTTGTAAATACATACTTATAATATATAAAAAACACCCAGACACGGAACAAATATCTGTAGATCATGCAAATATTTGTTCCGTTGCGGGAATCGAACCCGCTACTCCTGCGTCTCAGCCGGCTATACGCCCACTGCGCCACGGAGGTGGTCCTAAATAAAAAAAAGTCTTAATTAAACTTTCAGTCGCAGCTACTAAAAGGCGACCTTTTTTACGTCAAATTAATTTGATATCTAGAAGATCAGCCCTTTGATTTGTCTAGATTTAACCCTGTAAACCCAGCTGGCTCTATTGAGGACCAATAACCATTAAAAAGCCATGTTTTAATCCAATATATTTTTACCAAATAAAATCATTTAATCAAATAATTTAATTGATCTTCAGATCTCTTAGACATTCCATAAGCAAGTTCAATTATTACTTTTGATACATGCCGGCTTCATACCTAATAATTAGCATTCTTTTCATTAATCCCGTCGCCTATAAGAATACTAAATAATGCCCTTTATAAAAAACCTCTCCTTAACAATTACGCACTTTCAGCTAGTAAAGTCCAAGCTTCTTTAGATGGTATTTACAGGATAATGAAGTACCAAGTTTTCAGCAAGCTTTACTTTCAAAGCTTATTGAGAAGACTTATCGAAGTTCCTGGCAAAGTTGCCAACAAAATTCAGCAAAATTGCCAGCAAAATTGCCAGCAAAATTGCCAGCAAAATTGCCAACAAAATTGCCAACAAAATTGCCAACAAAGTTGCCAACAAAATTGCCAGCAAAATTGCCAACAAAATTGAGCGGTTCGTGTGTATTTATGTATGTGTATTATTGTTATTAAATTTTTTTATAGTAGGTACCTACAAATGTTCTAAATTAAACTTTTTTGTGAATCTATTTTCTGGGAAGCAATGCCACTTAATCTGCACTACACAAGAGTTAGCTAGAAGAAAATGCTAATTAGTATTAAGTTTGCCTATCTATTATTTTTTTAGTGCAAAAAAGAATTTTCTAATCTAATCTTGATAACTAGTAGTTCGCCCCGAACTGAGATCGCGGGATCTTCGGAGAGAACCACTCCGAGTCTCATACATCTCGTGCATCGTAGGGCACGTTTCTAAGGTGTGTGACCTACGAGTCAATGCTTTGTCATAGTTATTCAATTTCCTGGGTGAATAAATAAATAAATACTGCTGGACATTTCACACAGCACTATCTAGCCCCAAACTAAGCAGAACTTGTACTATGGGAACTAGATAACTGATAGAATACTTATGTATATACTTTTTTTGTAAATACATACTTATAATATATAAAAAACACCCAGACACGGAACAAATATCTGTAGATCATGCAAATATTTGTTCCGTTGCGGGAATCGAACCCGCTACTCCTGCGTCTCAGCCGGCTATACGCCCACTGCGCCACGGAGGTGGTCCTAAATAAAAAAAAGTCTTAATTAAACTTTCAGTCGCAGCTACTAAAAGGCGACCTTTTTTACGTCAAATTAATTTGATATCTAGAAGATCAGCCCTTTGATTTGTCTAGATTTAACCCTGTAAACCCAGCTGGCTCTATTGAGGACCAATAACCATTAAAAAGCCATGTTTTAATCCAATATATTTTTACCAAATAAAATCATTTAATCAAATAATTTAATTGATCTTCAGATCTCTTAGACATTCCATAAGCAAGTTCAATTATTACTTTTGATACATGCCGGCTTCATACCTAATAATTAGCATTCTTTTCATTAATCCCGTCGCCTATAAGAATACTAAATAATGCCCTTTATAAAAAACCTCTCCTTAACAATTACGCACTTTCAGCTAGTAAAGTCCAAGCTTCTTTAGATGGTATTTACAGGATAATGAAGTACCAAGTTTTCAGCAAGCTTTACTTTCAAAGCTTATTGAGAAGACTTATCGAAGTTCCTGGCAAAGTTGCCAACAAAATTCAGCAAAATTGCCAGCAAAATTGCCAGCAAAATTGCCAGCAAAATTGCCAACAAAATTGCCAACAAAATTGCCAACAAAGTTGCCAACAAAATTGCCAGCAAAATTGCCAACAAAATTGAGCGGTTCGTGTGTATTTATGTATGTGTATTATTGTTATTAAATTTTTTTATAGTAGGTACCTACAAATGTTCTAAATTAAACTTTTTTGTGAATCTATTTTCTGGGAAGCAATGCCACTTAATCTGCACTACACAAGAGTTAGCTAGAAGAAAATGCTAATTAGTATTAAGTTTGCCTATCTATTATTTTTTTAGTGCAAAAAAGAATTTTCTAATCTAATCTTGATAACTAGTAGTTCGCCCCGAACTGAGATCGCGGGATCTTCGGAGAGAACCACTCCGAGTCTCATACATCTCGTGCATCGTAGGGCACGTTTCTAAGGTGTGTGACCTACGAGTCAATGCTTTGTCATAGTTATTCAATTTCCTGGGTGAATAAATAAATAAATACTGCTGGACATTTCACACAGCACTATCTAGCCCCAAACTAAGCAGAACTTGTACTATGGGAACTAGATAACTGATAGAATACTTATGTATATACTTTTTTTGTAAATACAAGTAGGTAATAATTAAGAATTCTGGCACAAGGTCATTCACTTCACTCGTGAATGGACCTTTTGCCAGAATTCTTAATTATTCCATGAATATTGGTATATTCAATTATTCCATCGAATATTGGTATATTCAATTATTCTATTGAATATTGGTATATTCAATTATTCCATTGAATATACATCTTATTATAATAACGATTTACTCATCAATTAAAATTTTGGTAGTATACTCTTTTTTGAAATAGAATCAAAATTCACTTTACTAATGAATTATAAGAATTCTTAATTATTCCATGAATATTGGTATATTCAATTATTCCATCGAATATTGGTATATTCAATTATTCCATTGAATATTGATATATATATATATATATATATATATTCAATTATTCCATTGAATATTGATATATTTAATTATTCCATTGAATATACATCTTATTATAATAACGATTTACTCATCAATTAAAATTTTGGTAGTATACTCTTTTTTGAAATAGAATCAAAATTCACTTTACCAATGAATTATATATCGATTCACTAGTGTTTTACATACTACCTTACACACATTACTACCTACTTGGAGTATTTAGTATTGAAATGAAACACCAAGTTATGTTTAAATTTTAGATAGCTTACTTTATTCGAAGTTCATAATCATAATCATTTATTTTTCTGATGAAATTTACATAGATGCCTAGACACAGAAATTAAAGATACATCTAGAAATTAAATTTAAGTAGAAGTGTATAGAGACATCATTATTGAAGATCAATTCAAACAATCATTTAAATTATGTCTAACTATTGATTAAATGTACATACTTAGGAAGATATTATTTATAAAATATCTCACACACTAGATGAATAGGCATTATTTGATATTGAATGCTGTATTTTTGAAATAATTTCCCTTGTGCTGGTATAAATTTCATCGAATAGTACACCTCTGACGACGTGTTGAGCGCATAACTCAGCTTTGCATTTACAAAAGGTATCTTCTGTGTTTTCAAAATTTCTTGCATCATGAATTTCAATACGTATGATTTTGTATCCATATGCGGGTTTCTTCACAAATGAATAGTTTGTGGTAATGGGGCCCTCATTAATAACTCTCTTACGCTGTTCTTCTGCATTCCTGTTAATAGCAGAGTCGTCGACAACAAAGTTGAATAAGTCTTCAGAATCCTGAAACAAAAAATAATATCTTTTACTTATGAATATAGGTAGGTAGGCACATAACAAAATTACGAAATGGCATTCACACAATCGATTCGACTGATTAGCCTACATATTAAAATAATTTATTTAATAGGTACATAGTACTTACCGACATGTCTTTCAGTTAATTTATTTGGAGAGGACGGAGATGCAGGCTTTCCAAACGCAAAGTGAACGTAGAATATTTTTATTTCTTAATTTATACTTTTTTAGAAGTTGTCTAATTCTTCAGCATAAGGTTTGAAATGATATAACAATTTAAAAATGCATGTTAATGCTGAACTAGGTAGGTACACACTTCCCTACCATAAAAGTAACATTGACATACTACACCGCCTTACCACATTCCTGACATACAAGCACGTGCCTCACTCTCAGTACCTACCTAGAGACATAGTGCATTATTTAAGTGCATCCGTTTATAACCATCTATTACAAATTTCATCGAAAGCATGGGCTGTGGCCCAATTAATCAAATACCTACCTAAATCAATACGTAGGCCTCAGTAAGAAAGTTTAATGTTTTAATAGTGAGATGTTCTCTATGGTGTGGTGAGTAAATAGCCGGCTGAGATGCAAGAGGTGCGGGTTCAATTCCCGCTGCGGGCCATGGTTGAGTGATTCGCTCACTGAGCCACCGAGGTCATCGAAATATCAAACCTATAAGCAGTATTTGTCTGTCTGTTGATACATTTATTACTTTCGATGTAAGTAAAACCAGCAAGGAAAGTCATGGTAATAAGATTGTATTATTCTTACTAAGACGAATTAAACTGCAGAGGTTTATAAGTTACTATCTAAATAAATAGGTATGCTCCACTAAGAAAGTTTAATTTTATAATAGTGAGATGTTCTCTATGGTGTGGTGAGTAAATAGCCGGCTGAGATGCAAGAGGTACGGGTTCAATTCCCGCTGCGGGCCATGGTTGAGTGATCCGCTCACTGAGCCACCGAGGTCATCGAAATATCAAACCTATAAACAGTATTTGTCTGTCTGTTGATACATTTATTACTTTCGATGTAAGTAAAACAAGCAAGCAAAGTCATGGTAATGAGATTGTATTATTCTTACTAAGATGAATTAAACTGTAGAGGTTTGTAAGTTGATAACGTTTAATTGATTGTGTGCAGTATCCCAGTAAGCATTTTTCTTAGTGTGTATCTGTGTTCACCAAAAATGGGCAAGAGTCACATGAATAGGATACTATAAAAGCTCCCTATTTCTTGATCAAACCACATACCACTTTCCTGGACGATACGCAACGCCTCTTCATCAACAGTGATTACCGAGCGAGCTGACAATCAAATAAAAATGTAAGTACCTACCTACCTACCTACCTACCTACCCTAACATTTAGAGTAATCGATCGAATCACGATTCAATTCAATTTCGATTCACACGTTCATTCGCTAGATTCAGACAATCGTCGAATTTATATAATTCAATGGTAATCATTAAATTGATACTTAATTCAATCATTACTCAATTCATTTACTCATAGAATAAACTTGAATCAAATCTTTCAATACTTATTTCACTATTCCAATAGTTTTAAATATGTATGCTCAGGTACCATACTAATCAATTATTTTTTGACAGGTCCAAGCAACCGTGCAACACTACCGCGGATACCCTGTTCCCGTCAGAAGATGAATCTGCTAGTGGTGGCTGCTCAGACGTAGAAATTCAAAAAGTGGATAAGCCGAAGAAGCGATCATCAGCTGCGGTACCTGAACCGGGGCCGTCCAAGAAGGCCAAAAAGCTGAAAATCAGCCCGGTAACTATCAACAAGCCCAGTGCTCACGACTTGTTCGGCTCGGACAGTGAGGAGGAGCAGGTGACGCCTGAATCAGTTAAGAAAGGTAAAAAGGCGGCTCCTGTGTATTCTTATTTCACGAGAAGGCTGGCGAACGGTTATTCACGCCAGAGTAATGAAACTAAAAGCGGTTCACATTATGTGGAGGTTAAAATTTACAAAACTAACGAAATCGAGAACATTTTGCCGGTGAATAGGTGGCGGCACTCAATTATAACTATAAAAAATCAGGTAGATGATGGGAGCGACACGTGGAGAGTATTAGGAGAGCTCGTAGCTGCTACACGCAAAGATTTTAAAAAGTGCCCACCTACATTCATTAGTCAGTATTATTGATTATTATCAATACCTATAGTATACCTATAACATAATACTTATGTTAATCAATGTTTAATCACTTATTCCATTATTAATATTGTTAGTAGTATCCTTATAATCATAGAATTAGTAATCATAGAAAATAGGGTTTCTATTAGCTAATAAAATGTTCTATTGTATCATTATTATTTTTGTTTTTTTTTCAGTCCCAATTTCAAATGGAGTCGCACACTGTAAACAATGTAATATTGAATTACCGAGTAATTATTATCGATATCATATCAGAACTAATATGCACAAATCAAATTGCTTGCTCAAGTCTGGCTATGAAAATATTGATATAGTTGCTACTGCATTCAAGAATCGAATAATGACATATCGTTTGAATGCCTCGCAGGAAGTCGAGTACCTCTCAGCTGAGGCGTTCCTGCAGGATAATAAACGAGTCATTACAAAACTGATCAATGAATCTTTAATGAAAAACCATTGTATTAAAATGAATTGTGAATTGTTTGCTTATTTTGTACTGTTTAAATCAAATGAGCAACAATTGAAATCATTTAATACTAAATACGAAGTTATTTACCATAGTACAAACTTTGATGAACTGTTTATAAATATTATAGAGAAATTTAAACAGAAATTGACAGAGTTTACACAATGTGGGTCTGGGTGGTCTTTTCTTTCGATAAGCCACTTAGAGATAAATATCAATAAATATTCTCCTATGAGAGGTGGAAGTTATATTGAATTACCTCCAATCATAAAGAATACTAAAAGTTGCTTAAATGTGAAAAACTCTGATGATAACTGTTTTTTATGGAGTATTGTTGCGGGCATGTTTCCTGCCAAAAAAAGTGTATGCAGAACTACATCGTATCCGCATTACTCAATGGTTTTAAAAACAAGTGGGTTATCTTTTCCACCTACATATAAAGATATATCATTATTTGAAAGAAATAATTGTCATATAAGTGTAAATGTATATGGTTTGGACGATAGACATGTTGTGACAGGTCCTCTATATAAAACACTTTGCAAGAAGCCAAACCATTTTAATTTACTATATTTTGAAAGAAATGGTACGGCCCACTATTGTTTGATCAAAGACTTGGTACGATTAGTTCGTAGGCAAGTATCACGGAACAATAATAAAATGTATTTATGTGATACATGTTTACAATTTTTCGCAAATGAAACCAAACGTAATTTACATGATTGCTCTAATGTTTTAACAATTTTACCAGATAAAAATAAATTTCTCAAATTTATGCACTATGAAAGACAACAAAAAATTAATTTTGTGATTTATGCTGATTTTGAGTGCTTATTGATGGATTATAATGAAATTAAAACAAAAAATACTGAGACAAATAAAGTACATGAACCTTCATGTTTTGCATATTATATTTGTTGTTCTCACGATGAGTCTTTGAACAAACTTGTATCTTATAGAGGGAAAGATTGTGTTAAAGTATTTATTAAATATTTATTGAATGAAGTTAAATACATTAACAAGATCTTGTGCACTATAAAAGATATGAACCCATTGACTGAAGAACAAGAAAATAGTTATCAATTTGCTAAGACATGTCATATTTGTAAACAAATGTTATTCGCTGATAAAGTTCGTGACCATGACCATATCACTGGCGAGTATAGAGGGCCAGCTCACTCTCACTGTAATTTGATGCATAGAGTGTGCCCATTCATACCTGTCGTATTTCACAATCTGTCTGGTTATGATTCACATATATTTATCACTGAGTTGGCTAAAAATGCAGGAGCAATTACAGTTATACCAAAAACTAAAGAGACGTACCTAACTTTCACAAAAGTGATTAAAACAAGTGATGGTACACGCCCAATTCAGATAAAGTTTATTGATTCATTTCAATTCTTAAGTACAAGTCTGGACACGTTGAGTAATAATTTAGGTGACAAAGATTTTGTACATTTGAAATCAGAATTTGTTAGTAAACTTAAATGTGATTTATTGCGAAAAAAGGGCATTTATCCATACGAATACATGGATTCTTGGCCAAAGTATGATGAACCACAGCTTCCATCGAAAGAAAATTTTTATAGTAGTTTGAAAATGACCAACATTTCCAACGATGACTATGCTCGTGCAAAAACTGTATGGAAATGTTTTAATATTCAGTCACTTGGAGAATATACCGATTTATACGTGAAATGTGATGTGTTGCTGTTATGCGATGTATTTGAAAACTTTAGAAAATTGTGTTTACAATATTATAATCTCGACTGTGCGTATTACATAACATCACCTAGTTTGAGTTGGGATGCTATGCTGCTTTACACTGGCGTAGAACTAGAATTGATTCACGATTTGGAAATTTATGAAATGTTGGAAAAAGGCATACGTGGGGGCTTAGCACAATGTGCAATACGACATGCTAAGGCCAATAATAAGTATGTACCTGCTTATGATGACACAAAACCGTCACAGTATTTGATATATCTTGATTGTAATAATCTTTATGGTCACGCAATGACAAAAAAAATGCCCATTTCTGATTTCAAGTTTATGTCAGCGGATGAAATGAACAGTTTCAATGTGATGAGCATATCAGATGATGCTTATTACGGATACATTTTGGAAGTTGATTTAGCTTATCCTGATCACTTGCATGATTCACATAGTGATTTGCCCTTTGCTGCTCAAAAACTGATTCCTCCTGGAGGAAGAGCACCAAAACTCGTAGCAAACTTATATGATAAAAACAATTATGTTATACATTATGTTCATTTAAAAGAATGCTTAAAAAATGGGCTAGTTCTGTTGAAAACACATCGAGTATTAATTTTTCGACAAGATAATTTCTTACAAAATTATATCGATTTAAATACTCAGTTACGTCAACAGTCAACATCAGCATTCCAAAAAGATTTTTTCAAGCTTTTAAATAATGCTATATTTGGAAAAACTATTGAAAACAGACGAAAGCAAGTCGATGTAAAATTGATAAGTTACTGGAATGATAATGCTAACAGAACAAATAAGCATCTGAGTGCTGAAAAATTGATTACGAAACCGAATTTAAAAAGCATTTCCATTTTTAATGAAAATTTCATTGCTGTCCAGTTAAACCGCGAAAAGATTGTTCTTGATAGACCAATATACATCGGTTTCACTGTATTGGAATATGCTAAACAACATTTGTATCAATTTCACTACGACTTTATGAAAAAGAAGTATGGTGATCAAATTAAACTGTGCTATACAGATACTGATAGTCTTCTTTATTTAGTACAGACTGATGATTTTTACTCAGATATGAAAGACGATATTGCTAAGTACGATACTAGTAATTTTTCTGAGGATAATCCTTATGCGATGCCTAATGTTAATGCGAAGGTACCAGGCTTATTTAAAGACGAACTTGGTGGTGATGTTATTACAGAGTTCATTGGTTTAAGAGCTAAATTATACTGTTTACATTCCGTAAAAACAAAAATAATGAAAGCTAAAGGAGTATCCAAATCTGTAACATCAAGATTAAAATTATCACAGTATGCAGAAACATTATATTATAACAAAAACTTGACATGTAAAATGAATATGATCAAATCAATCAAACACAAATTGTATTCACAACAGTTAAATAAACTTGTGCTAAACAGAAATGATGACAAACGGCAAATACTTTCAAATCAGATAGAAACTTTGCCCTGGGGTCACTACAGTTCTGTATACCAAATGTTATAATTGTTATGTGGAACAGATTATCAAAAATGTGTAAATCTATAATAAATTTAAACGATACTTAATAAGTTACATAAACATTTAAGTTTGATATTGTATTCATTTATATTTATGAACTTAAATTGTAATAACCTAATTAAATTATTTTAAAATGTAAAATAAATTATTTATGTTGAATACGTGTTTTATTTTTTTCCATTGTTATGTTATTATAACAGGATGACATTTTGGCTATTTCATAATAATGCTATTGCATGTAGTAAGGAATTATTCAAAAATTACTCATGTAATTAGACATGTGAATTAGCACAACCGTATAAATGTATATAATACTAGTTTATGATATGAAAAAACAAATGTATGGGGTGCATAATACACAGGAGCCTCCCCGAGTGGCGTAAGCAAATCAATCCCTATGATTATAAAAACGTCCGGCGCACCCTGGACAGTTAGACTGTTTCTTTGCAGTTTTGCTGGCTAATCCTGTCATCACAATCTTCCAACTAACTAGTGGTCCTATAGTGGTAGAAGCATTCACAAACATAGAAAGCTAATGAAATGCAAACTTATATAAATACAAGAGCGATTACCTTTTCGTGACAGTTATCAACATGAAGGTGGTAAAGCAATCAGTATCTTTAGAAGTAGAAGACATTGCAATAAAAGAAAATGCCACGCATATAAAACATAGTATCCTGTTTCCTAACAATATTCGATGTATTATATGTGGTCCCTCTAATTGTGGTAAAACAAATACTATGATCAGTCTGTTAGTTCATAAAAATGGTTTAAAGTTTAAAAACGTGTACTTATATTCCAAAACTAGTTTTCAACCAAAATATTGGTATTTAAAACAAATGTTACAATGTGTTCCAGAAGTAAATTTTTTTATTTTTCATTCTGATGAAGATGTTATTCATCCTAATGATGCGTTACCAAATTCTGTTATCATTTTTGATGATATTGTTGGTGAAAAGCAGTCAAATATACGTAACTACTATACGATGGGAAGGCATAAAGAAATAGATTGTTTTTATTTATCACAAACATACTCAAAAGTCCCGAAGCAGCTGTTACGTGATAATGCGAATTTCTTAATTATTTACAAGCAAGATAGTACTAATCTTAAACATATTTATGATGAGCATGTCTGTTCCGATATGGAATGGTCTAAATTTAAAGAACTATGTTCAAATATTTGGATTAAGCCTTATGATTTCGTAACAATTAACAAGGATTGCGAACTAAACAAAGGAAGATATAGACAGTCGTTGCACAACTATATAACACTCGAGTAATTATATAATGTGATGTTATTGGTAAGTTAATCATTTCTACATACGTCTCCACATAAGTCGTACTATGGAGCACAGCATTACAAATCAGTTGGTGAAATCTGCGGACGTCATCAAAAGCAAAGTAAAGCAAATGAAAGATGACGAGTTTGATGCAAGCACCCGTCTTAATTATTTTTTTAAACCGATCGCAGGTCCCCTAAATGAAATTTTAACAACCAATAAACATGCACCTGCCTTAAAAAATGAAGAGTTTTGTGTTGATCAATTCAATAATCTGCAAAATGTTCCTAATATTTTAATGAGCGAGAAATATTCTGATATTAAAAAATCTAACTCCGATACTATACTTAATTCACCAGATCAATTTTACTCGGATTGTGAATATGAACATGAATCTGGCGCTGAAGATACTACTAACGTATCTCTAAATAAGGAAGACCTCGTTGAAATATATGAGGATATGAATATCCCTTTTGGTATACGTAGTGAAAATAACAAGTTGATGATAGGAAATACAGTTGTTAAACTTTCCTCATCTACAAATTTTGGTGAAAAAACTTATTTCATAACCGTTGCTGATAACAGATACGAATTGACTCCTGGTTTGAAAGAATTATTACTGCGTAAGAAACCAGACCTAAAAGTGATCAATCGAGATGATAATCTTAACTATAAAAATATCCTTGAAACTACAAATGCTCATAAGAGGGATTATGATTCTTCTGCACAAATTAGGGGCGATAAGGGACCAAAGTATCGGGAAATAATCAAACCATTATTTGAATCTTGCAATATTTTACGAGATCTCAAAGAAACTCACTCAGCTGAAAAAAAAGGTGCAGGATTGCCGAAACTGAAAAAATACTATAAAAACACTGAACTAGTTTATTGGGATGACCCTAATGAGCTGGTGGAAAGACTCAAACTTTTAATAGCATCTAAAACTGCTGGCAATACTAACCTAGATAATGAAATTTTGTCAATAATTGAAGAATTAAAGGAGAGTGGGATCATAAAAGGATAAAAAGCTTTGTATCAAATACTTATGTTAGTTCAATTTATGTTATTGTACGAAACAACAAGTTACCATGAGTAAAGTGAAAAGAGATATTGTAAATGAAATTCATAAAAATGCAAGGAAAAACTTTCAAAGAAGACATGTTGTACAAAAAGACATAGATGATTTATGGCAAGCCGATTTAATAGATATGCAAAATATATCTTCACATAATAATAAACATAAATATGTATTAGTTGTTATCGATACCTTTTCAAAGTTTGCTTGGGCTTTCCCATTAAGAAAGAAAGATAAAGTAAGCGTGTCTAATGCTTTTGATTATTTACTAAGCAAGCAACACCGCTGCCCCAAAAATTTGCAGACAGATTTAGGAACAGAATTTTACAATGATAAATTTAATACAATATTAAATAAATATTCAATAAATCACTATTCTACATTTTCTACAAAAAAAGCTTCTATCGTAGAAAGGTTTATCAGGACAATTAAAAATAACCTTTATAAAGAATTTAATTTTAAAGGAAATTATAAATGGGTTGATGGTACCCTTGACAGCATAATTGACAAATACAATCATACAAAACATAGAACAATTGGAATGTCACCAGTTAGTGTTAATAATACAAATAAGACAATATTATTAAATAAATACAAAAAAAAAAGTGAAATAAATTCAAAATGTAAGCGTATAAAGTTCAAAATTGGTGATTGTGTTCGAATAAGCAAGCATAAGGGTTGTTTTGAAAAAGGGTATACTTCAAACTGGTCTACCGAGCTATTTCGAATTAAAACCGTTCGAAATACATGCCCTGATACTTACTTATTAGAAGATGCTAAACAACAACCTATAATGGGAGCATTTTACTCTCAAGAACTTCAGAAAACTAAACATCCACACATTTACCTGGTTGAAAAAGTTATTAAACGAAAAGGTAATAACGTTTTGGTAAAGTGGTTGGGGTTACCATCAAATGAAAATTCCTGGATTCATAAAACGAATGTTGTCTAAAGGTAAAAAGTAAATATAACATCATGTTTCTTATAATGTTTTCATTCAGCGCGCATAAATGAAAGGAGACAGTCTTTTGAATTGTTTGATAAATAACTTACCATTTGAGCTCCACCTACCAGGTTATAACTATTGTGGACCAGGAACAAGGTTATGCGAAAGGCTTGCTCGAGGTGATAAGGGTATCAATAAACTAGACGAGCATTGTAAAGATCACGATATTGCATACAATAAGTCTAACAACCTAAAAGATCGCCATAACGCAGATCTAATTTTAATGAAAATGGCAAAGAAACGTGCTATAGCTTCTAATGCAAGCAGTGGAGAAAAAATTGCTGCCAACTTGGTGAATAATGTAATGTTAGCCAAAATTAGTACCGGAGCTGGCCTTAAAAAAGAATTTAAGCATATAGTATCTCACGCAAAAAAGTTCATAAAAAAAAATAAACCAAAGTGTAAGAAAAAACTAATAGAACTAGCTTATCATGCAGCCAAGGAGTTGACTTCTGATTCTAGTATGAAGCTCCCTCGTATCATACCCGTGCCTAAATCGGGTGGTGTTTTACCGTTGATCCCTATATTTGCTGGTTTATCTGCGGCTGGAAGCTTAGCAGGTGGAATTTCAGGAATTATTAAAACTATTAATGAATACAAAGCTGCAAAAAAACACCTGAAAGAACTGGAACAGCATAATAAACAGTTAGAAGCTGTTAATATTGGGAATGGACTACAGTTAGATCGATACAAAGATGGATTAGGAATATTTCTAAACAAAACGAAAAAAAACTAAATTGTTGGCTACCTAATCGCGCTCTTACTAATATAGATATTATAAAAAAATCAAGTAAGATACCAAACTTTCGTGGCGTATTTATGAGAGATAAGTTACCAAAAGTTCCATTTTCAAATGAATGTGGAATCATTAATTTGGATGATTCTAAGAACGCTGGTACGCATTGGGTAGCCTATGCTAAATTTAATAAATATATTGAGTATTTTGATAGTTATGGAAATTTAAAACCACCCATCGAGTTTATTCGTTATGTAGGTTCAAATATTAAATATAATTGTAATAATATACAGAAAAATAATTCATTCATTTGTGGTCACTTATGTATAAAATTCCTTCAAGAATTTTGGAAACAACATATGTAAAACATTCTAAGAGATCGGAAACATAAAATCCCAGTGCTACAGACAAAGAGAACAGTCTATTAGTGGCTACCATAGTAATTGAATGTGAGTGATAATTTGTTACAAAACACAATGATTGTTTACAATATAAAATCAAATACTATTCAAAATAAAATCAATCCTTCACCAACAATCAAAAGACGAGGACATATAAAAAGAGCAACGAAAAAACTCACAAAAGCTAATAAATTGTTTATGCAAAGTCTGGGATTTAAATTATGAATTTTCTTCACATTACTGATTCACCTCATTCTGATAATTCGATAGTAAGTTATGAAATTCATGCTTACAATCCGTATAGCAATAGTTTTAATGAAAATGACGAGATAAGAATACCTATTCATCAGCAAGACATTTATGTGCTTCCATCTGCAAGTTACATTTACATCGAAGGCCGTGCTGATGTGACTTCAAAGGATCTAACTGCAAAACTAACCAAAAAAAGTGTTAATTTTACAAACAATCCAATATCTTATCTTTTTCAAGATATTCGATATGAAATCAATGGTGTTGAAATTGATCGAAATAAAAATGTGGGAATAACTACAACTCTTAAATCATATGTTTCTTTCAATGATGGTCAGAATAAAGCTGCTGCTATTTGGGGTTGGAATTTAAATGGATTAAAAAATGATAAGGGTATTTTTAGCGCCCTCATACCATTAAAAAATATTTTGGGATTTGCAGAAGATTATAATAAAGTCATAATAAACAGTAAACATGAGCTCATACTTAATAGAAGCAACACCAATCTTAACAGCGTCACTCTTGACAAAGATGATAAGATTGAAATCGTTTTAGAAAGGATACAGTGGCGGGTTCCTCATTTAAAAGTTTCAGATCGTGAAAGATTAATTTTGCTTAAACACTTAGAAAAAGATCGTCCAATTCAAATGGCTTTTAGAAATTGGGATTTATATGAATATCCTTTATTGCCTAAAACTACAAAACATTCCTGGGTCGTAAAGACATCTTCACAACTTGAAAAACCTAGGTACGTAATATTTGGTTTGCAAACGAATAGAAAAAACACGACATCGAGAGATTGCTCAGTGTTTGATCATTGCAAATTATCGAACGTTACTCTATTTTTGAATTCTCAATATTATCCGTATGAATCAGTAAATGCAAAATTTTCTGACAACAAGTATCATATATTATACGAGATGTACACAAAATTTCGTCAGTCTTATTACAACACTGATTGCGAACCCATGCTTGATTTTAATCAGTTTAAAGAAAAAGCACCTCTTTTTGTAATCGATTGTTCGCGACAAAATGAAACATTAAAAACTGGAGCCATTGATGTGAGATTGGAAATAGAAAGCTCGGAAGATATTCCAGAAAACACTACAGCATATTGTCTGATAATTAACGATCGTTTAATAGAATACAAACCATTGAGTAATATTGTGAGAAGGTTAATATGAAAATTGCTATAGTGGATCTGCAGGGATTTAAGACGGACAAAAATGAATTTATCGTTAAAGAAATAGCAATATTATGTGAAAATCAAACACTTGTGTTATTAGTAAAACCACCATTCTCTTTTTATAACTTAACTAAATCTGAAAAAATACAAGCCCAGTGGATAGAGAGAAACAGAAAAATATATTGGCGAGAGGGATTTGTACCATATTCAAACTTTAAACAATATTTCGATACTTATTTACAAGATAAACTTATTTTTGTCAAAGGATTTGAAAAAGCATTGTGGTTAAAAAATATTATTAATAATGATAACATTTTAAATTTAGATGATTGTCCCAGCCTAAGAACTTTGCATGAAAATTATTCTATGTCTAGTGATGTATTTAGTTGTATCTATCATTCTCATATATGTGCCTTAAAAAATGTAACCTGTATAAGAAAATGGTTGTGTAATAAAGATAATTTTGATTAATTTACTTTGAGTTTAATTTATCTACGTAACGATAATAATAAAAATCTAAAGGATAAATAATACACATTTTAAAAATTGGAATTACTATAACATTTTATTTATTTCTTATAATATATTCCTCTCCATAATAGCATAGAATGAACACTTTTTATTAAACTTAGCATACACTAAAGGACACCGACTGAACCATCGAAGATGTTCTTGCCAAGGATCATCATCCGTTTCCCAATTCTTCAGACCACCACCGCAATAAAAACACATAATTTTATCTTCGTAACCGGTGTAGAAGAAACCCGCATCTGCTAGCTCCTCTGGTTTTTTACACATGTTCAAAGGCCAATCACTGAAACTCTTCAATCGTACAATTTTTGAGGAATACCATGGAAACAAGGGCCCATTAATTTCCACCATTATCATCGTCTTTACTGATGCTACCTTCTAAATAGCACGAGTGCTCCATCCAACGATTCGTTTCAAACAACAATTTTATTACACTCATTATCAGCTAAATATTAAAATTACAACAAAGTTATTATTATCTCCTTATTTACATCATAATATCCAGTTTTGATTTTTGATGAAATTTTAGTATATAGATTATAACTAGGATTGAGATGTGGGCTACTTTTTACCCGAGTTTAAAGAAGGGTTACGTTTTTATTGTAGGTATGTAAAAAACTAGTGAATTGATTCTATTTAAAAAAGAGTAGGTAAATAATCGATTATTGATGATTCAAAGAATATTACATTTTTTAAATACTACCTTAATTTTAATTGATGAGTGAATCGTTTTTATAATAAGATGAATAAACCATCATTCATATAAAATAATTTAATATACCAATATTTAATGGAATAATTGAATATAGCAATGTTCAATGGAATAATTGAATATGCCAATTTTCAATGGAATAATTAAGAATTCTGGCAAAAGGTTCATTCACGAGTGAAGTGAATGACCTTGTGCCAGAATTCTTAATTATTACCTACTAATACATACTTATAATATATAAAAAACACCCAGACACGGAACAAATATCTGTAGATCATGCAAATATTTGTTCCGTTGCGGGAATCGAACCCGCTACTCCTGCGTCTCAGCCGGCTATACGCCCACTGCGCCACGGAGGTGGTCCTAAATAAAAAAAAGTCTTAATTAAACTTTCAGTCGCAGCTACTAAAAGGCGACCTTTTTTACGTCAAATTAATTTGATATCTAGAAGATCAGCCCTTTGATTTGTCTAGATTTAACCCTGTAAACCCAGCTGGCTCTATTGAGGACCAATAACCATTAAAAAGCCATGTTTTAATCCAATATATTTTGACCAAATAAAATTATTTAATCAAATAATTTAATTGATCTTCAGATCTCTTAGACATTCCATAAGCAAGTTCAATTATTACTTTTGATACATGCCGGCTTCATACCTAATAATTAGCATTCTTTTCATTAATCCCGTCGCCTATAAGAATACTAAATAATGCCCTTTATAAAAAACCTCTCCTTAACAATTACGCACTTTCAGCTAGTAAAGTCCAAGCTTCTTTAGATGGTATTTACAGGATAATGAAGTACCAAGTTTTCAGCAAGCTTTACTTTCAAAGCTTATTGAGAAGACTTATCGAAGTTGTCTCTTGTTTATTTTGCAGTGCACCGAATTCCGAAGAAGCTCTTTATTAGAACGACGGGTCAGGGCCGGATCAAAGAATTAAACGAAAAAATAAACGAATACATTTATTTTAAGCCGAGGCCATGAGACAGATGGGCAACGATCGTCACACAGTGGGTGCCTGAAGACGAGCGACGGCGCCGAGGAAGGCCTAGTAGACGCTGACGTGACGATCTCGATGCCTTCGAGACAGATTGGTGGGGTTTGGCACGCGAGCGAAAGTCCTGGAAGACAGTGAGGGAGACCTTTGCCCAGCAGCGGGATGATATAGGTTGAAGCATACTACATACCCCCACGCGCATACACACACACACACACACTTTAACTCACTCACCCACACATACAAACAGACTCACCCGTTCATTAAAATTATAATAATTATCTAAATATCTGTATCTACATATATATTCCTTTAACTATATGTATTCTTTGCACTTATTTACTTATTGTACTTAGTTTTAAGCTTAAATTATTCTTATTGTAATCTTAGCATTTGAAAGCGAGCTTAATAGAAAAACACCTCGATGCTTTACAAGTTTTCATTTAATTTTTCATTAATACACTCCTTTATGACCAATCAGTAACGGCAGGTAATCTATATTGGTTACTCTTTTTAGGGGTATAAATTGGAGTTGTTCTGGATTTCAGACTTTTCCTATATTTGTATTACTAAATCTACACTCATACCAAATTTCAGCACTGTGGGGTCGCTGGTGTAAATACCATGTGAATTTTGTCAAAGTTCAGTTTTTATCATGGCTAATAACTTAAAAACTACAAGGCTTAAACTAAAAATAAAAACGAGGTCGAAATGTACTCACAAAGACCTTTTATAAGACGTGCCACTGGACTGAATGGTCCCATTTTGTTTTTTTTTTCCTCTCTTAAACCCAATATCTCAACAACCCCCCATATTTTTGGCTCATTTAGTCACACCAAAATTGTGCCATCACTACCTATGTACTAAAATTCATGATAATCGGATAAACGCTTCGAAAGTTATTCTCGGACAAACCAACATACATACATACATACAAAAACGCCGATTTACCTAAGTTGCTTTAGAGATCTCGCTTCGTTCGATCACATATAATGGTTTTTAGAAATATATAATAGTAGTTTAATAAGTCTTTACTCTTTATTGCATACAAATTGATTACAGACATAAACAGCTTACAAAACTGACAATAATAAAATAATAGGGCATTTATTTACACACACACCTCTTATGCTAACAGAAGTTGGTAGGTACAATAAGTACTAAATAAAGCTAGGTAAGTTTAATAGTAGGCCTAATTCTAAGTAACTTTAGTACATTATCGTAGGTAGCACTAAGGTAGAGGGTGGTGGTAAATAGGTCGAGGGCTCAGCTACGCTGGTTTTCAGCCTCGCCTTGGCAGAAACATCTGCTGCTGCCGCTCCACAGATAGGGTTCTCGGGAACTGTCAGCTTTATGCACTGAATTAAAAAGTAGTAATTAAAGAAAGAACTTGACAATTACCGAAAACCCATCGCGTAAATACTTAAATCAGAGAAATTCCACACACACACAATACATAGGCAAACTTAACGCTAATTAGCATTTTATTTCAGCTAAGTTGGCAATTTTGCTGGCAATTTTGTTGGCAATTTTGCTGGCAATTTTGCTGGCAATTTTGTTGGCAACTTTGTTGGCAATTTTGTTGGCAATTTTGCTGGCAATTTTGAATATGCCGATCACGATAATAACGAAGACGATTACATTATTTACGATAATCTACACTGCACTAAGGTTAGCTGAAATAAAATGCTAATTAGCGTTAAGTTTGCCTATGTATTGTGTGTGTGTGGAATTTCTCTGATTTAAGTATTTAAGCGATGGCAATTTTGCTGGCAATTTTGTTGGCAACTTTGTTGGCAAATTTGTTGGCAACTTTGTTGGCAAATTTGTTGGCAACTTTACTTTGCTGGCAATTTTGATGGCAATTTTGATAGCAATTTTGCTGGCAATTTTGCTGAATTTTGTTGGCAACTTTGTTGGCAATTTTGTTGGCAATTTTGCTGGCAATTTTGTTGGCAACTTTGTTGGCAACTCTGTTGGCAAGTTTGTTGGCAACTTTGTTGGCAAATTTGTTGGCAACTTTGTTGGCAATTTTGTTGGCAACTTTGTTGGCAATTTTGTTGGCAATTTTGATGGCAATTTTGCTGGCAATTTTGCTGGCAATTTTGATGGCAATTTTGATAGCAATGTTGCTGCCAATTGCCAGCAAAATTGCTAACAAAATTGCCAACAAAGTTGCCAACAAAATTGCCAGCAAAATTGCCAGCAAAATTGCCAACAAAATTGCCAACAAAGTTGCCAACAAAATTGCCAACAAAATTGCCAGCAAAATTGCCAGCAAAATTGAAAGGAGTCATTTCTTATATATAATTTTGCAGTGATAATGTGTTAGGGGGTAGATATCAAGAAGTTGTAAGTTGTCAAATCATACAAATACGTCAAATTTAAACATGGTTAGTCGCAATCCAATAAAAATATCTTATATTAATATGAAATAATATATAAACTACGAGAAAATTACTTCCAACCATATGAGTCATCTAGAAGTAGCCTTGAATAGCATCGAACAAACACAGCTAAAGATGAGCTTCTGTGTAAAGGATTTCATTGGCCTAGTCTGTTCTGCAACCACTCAGCTCAGTTCTGGCTTAGAGTAAGCCTGGATTACCAGGAAACTAATGAAGATAATGGTTGTTTGTTACATACAAGCTAATGACGACCACCGTGGCATAGTGGGCGACTAGCCGCGCAGGAGGTGGCGGGCTCGATTCCCGCCGCGGAACAAATGTTTGCATGATCTACAGATATTTGTTCCGGGTCTGGATGTTTTTCTATACATAATAAATATGTATTTACAAAAAATAAGTATATTAGTATTCTATCAGTTATCTGGTTCTCATAGTACAAGCTCTGCTTAGTTTGGGGCGGGATAGCGCTGTGTGAAATATCCAGCCAAATTTATTTATTATTTTATAACGACGTGTTTTGTTGGATTTGATGTACTGTCTTGCCTGATGTAACTTTAGGACCCCCAGTCTATCTGTCAGTTTGTTACGTTTTTATCTTTAAACGCCTAGACCGATTTCAATAAATCTTGGTCTATATATAGGGTGTTTGATTATATACGCAAAAAATTAAAGAGGTTATTTTGATGAGCATAATCGATATATTTGTGAAATGTTTACCATAGAAACGTGAAATTTATTTTGGTATGTAAAAACAAACAATTTATTGAATTGACAAAATTCACAGGGTACACCAGTGACCCCACAATGCTGAAATTTGGTATGCCTGTAGCTTTAGTGACACAAATATAGGCAAAAGTCTGAAATCGAGAATAACTGCATTTTGTACCCCAAAAAAAGGAACCAATTAACATGAACTCCCGTTACCTGTAATTTGAATGAAACTGTAGGTCATGTAAGGTGGTTGTTTATATCGTGTTTTGAGACTATTTTGAGAGTCAAAAATTACGAATAATATATTTTTGTTTTAATGGAAGACTCACGAGATCTCAGTTCGGGGCGAACCGCTACTTATTAAAGTTCAGTAGACTCAACTGCAGTTTACAAGCAAGTAAACAACTGTAGTTCATCAACTTAGTTCGTATTATTTTAATCGGAGAATCGGAGTGGTTCTCTCCGAAGATCCCGCGATCTCAGTTCGGGGCGAACTACTAGTTATCAAGATTAGATTAGAAAATTCTTTTTTGCACTAAAAAAATAATAGATAGGCAAACTTAATACTAATTAGCATTTTCTTCTAGCTAACTCTTGTGTAGTGCAGATTAAGTGGCATTGCTTCCCAGAAAATAGATTCACAAAAAAGTTTAATTTAGAACATAGGTACCTACTATAAAAAAATTTAATAACAATAATACACATACATAAATACACACGAACCGCTCAATTTTGTTGGCAATTTTGCTGGCAATTTTGTTGGCAACTTTGTTGGCAATTTTGTTGGCAATTTTGCTGGCAATTTTGCTGGCAATTTTGTTGGTAATTTTGCTGGCAATTTTGTTGGCAATTTTGCTGGCAATTTTGTTGGCAATTTGCTGGCAATTTTGCTGGCAATTTTGCTGGCAATGTTGCTGGCAATTTTGCGGGCAATTTTGTTGGCAATTTTGTTGGCAACTTTGTTGGCAATGTTGCTGGCAATTTTGCTGGCAAATTTGCTGGCAATTTTGCTGGCAAATTTGCTGGCAATTTTGTTGGCAACTTTTTGGGCAATTTTGTTGGCAATTTTGCTGGCAATTTTGCTGGCAATTTTGCTGGCAATTTTGAATATGCCGATCACGATAATAACGAAGACGATTACATTATTTACGATAATCTACACTGCACTAAGGTTAGCTGAAATAAAATGCTAATTAGCGTTAAGTTTGCCTGTGTATTGTGTGTGTGTGGAATTTCTCTGATTTAAGTATTTACGCGATGGGTTTTCGGTAATTGTCAAGTTCTTTCTTTAATTACTACTTTTTAATTCAGTGCATAAAGCTGACAGTTCCCAAGAACCCTATCTGTGGAGCGGCAGCAGCAGATGTTTCTGCCAAGGCGAGGCTGCAAACCAGCGTAGCTGAGCCCTCGACCTATTTACCACCACCCTCTACCTTAGTGCTACCTACGATAATGTACTAAAGTTACTTAGAATTAGGCCTACTATTTAACTTACCTAGCTTTATTTAGTACTTATTGTACCTACCAACTTCTGTTAGCATAAGAGGTGTGTGTGTGTAAATAAATGCCCTATTATTTTATTTTTATAATTTGTCAAATCACGACTCAAGTAAGTAATTTTACTACTCGTAGGATCCCTTTCGTAAAACAAAAGCTTATACGTTATAAAGACCTTAATTATTGGATTACGCTAATATTTGCGTTTATTTAATTACGGGTTAATTCGAAGAAAACCTTCGTAGAATATTATTAGAATAAGACTTTGTAAAAATAAGGCTTTCGTTAAATATGTAGATATACATTTAAAATGGCGATCAACCTTGTTACCATTCAACCTAAAACAATTGACACGTACATGATTATATTAACAGATTTTTGCAATATTGTTTTCCAATCTTGTTCAGTAAAATAATTTGTACACCAAAGTGAACATCAAAATTTGTAATTCATTAAACGGAATTTGATTTGATTTGAAAAATCGAAGACATACGAATATTTTAATATAATTATTGTCAGTTTTGTAAGCTGTTTATGTCTGTAATCAATTTGTATGCAATAAAGAGTAAAGACTTATTAAACTACTATTATATATTTCTAAAAACCATTATATTTGATCGAACGAAGCGAGATCTCTAAAGCAACTTAGGTAAATCGGCGTTTTTGTATGTATGTATGTATGTTGGTTTGTCCGATCGTATTTGTATCGTATTTGTATCGTATTTGTATCGTATTTGTATCGTATTTGTATCGTATTTGTATCGTATTTGTATCGTATTTGTATCGTATTTGTATCGTATTTGTATCGTATTTGCATCGTATTTGTATCGTATTTGTATCGTATTTGTATCGTATTTGTATCGTATTTGTATCGTATTTGTATCGTATTTGTATCGTATTTGTATCGTATTTGTTTCGTATTTGTATCGTATTTGTATCGTATTTGTATCGTATTTGTATCGTATTTGTATCGTATTTGCATCGTATTTGTATCGTATTTGCATCGTATTTGCATCGTATTTGTATCGTATTTGCATCGTATTAGTATCGTATTTGCATCGTATTTGTATCGTATTTGTATCGTATTTGTAGCGTATTTGTATCGTATTTGTATCGTATTTGCATCGTATTTGTATCGTATTTGTATCGTATTTGTATCGTATTTGTATCGTATTTGTATCGTATTTGTATCGTATTTGTATCGTATTTGTATCGTATTTGTATCGTATTTGCATCGTATTTGTTTCGTATTTGTATCGTATTTGTATCGTATTTGTATCGTGTTTGTATCGTATTTGTATCGTATTTGCATCGTATTTGCATCGTATTTGCATCGTATTTGTATCGTATTTGTATCGTATTTGCATCGTATTAGTATCGTATTTGCATCGTATTTGTATCGTATTTGTATCGTATTTGTATCGTATTTGTAGCGTATTTGTATCGTATTTGTATCGTATTTGTATCGTATTTGCATCGTATTTGTATCGTATTTGCATCGTATTTGTATCGTATTTGTATCGTATTTGTATCGTATTTGTATCGTATTTGCATCGTATTTGTATCGTATTTGTATCGTATTTGTATCGTATTTGTATCGTATTTGTATCGTATTTGTATCGTATTTGCATCGTATTTGTTTCGTATTTGTATCGTATTTGTATCGTATTTGTATCGTATTTGTATCGTATTTGTATCGTATTTGCATCGTATTTGCATCGTATTTGCATCGTATTTGTATCGTATTTGTATCGTATTTGCATCGTATTTGTATCGTATTTGCATCGTATTTGTATCGTATTTGTAGCGTATTTGTTAGGGTGTCCCTTATATACGTGAAAAATTTTTTTTTTAGGATATCGAAATGCATACCCCGTAATTCTTTTTAAACTACCCAGATCTACTTAAATACAAAATTTTATCTTCCTATGTCAACATTAACCCGTGCCGACAAGGCCGTAAAGATTTTGAAAATAGCTGCCTTTGACCCTTTTCGATATTCAACTAAACAAAATGAAATATTTATATTTTATAAAAACAATAATAAAAATTTAGTAAGAAAATAGGTATTTATTTATTAAAAGAACATAAAATTACAGATTAGCAAGGATATTTTCTTTTAAGGGTCTCTTTGTTACAGTCTGGATAAAGATTTCTGTGCTCTTGTACACAGCGTAGTAAAAATTGTTTCTGTTCTTCCTTTGCAGTAATTAAACCATGAAAATCTTGCATAAGTTTTACAGCTCTTTCAGCTGTATCATTCACTGCCCTTAAAGAAAAAACCTTTCTTTTTGCCTGTAAATAGGCAACATCTTCTTCCCACGTAGAAACAGGTTTCTCCAAGAAGTTATCATCAATTTTTAAACGAGAAAATAATTTTCTGCTCTTGATAGACACAAAATCACTCAATGATTTTCCTGTAACAATAGACAAGACAGTATTATTATCAGTTTATTAAAACAATTTAAGACATAGTAAAGTAAGCTTAGCGTTAGATCCTTTTACATGTTTTTTTTTTTTAATTAATGATTAATAGCTAACTTTAACATAAAATTAAGTATTCCCACATACCATGCAAATAATCAGACATATCTTCCTTCAATGAACGGTCACACTTTCAGGTAAATTATTCTGAAAATCTGATTTTATAGATTCCGCTCTATCTTTTCTAGTCTTTGTACGAATGCGTTGAATAGACGACTTGTTTATCGGGAAATCATCACTACTAAGATCTAGGGCTTCCACTACAGCCTGAAGTATATATACGGAATCTCTTATGCTTAATTGACATCTATCCAAAGCTGCAACTAATTTAGGAGTGATGAAATCTTTCCTTCCCCTTTTTGTAATACTTCCAGAACTTACCGTTTGAGATGTCGACGGTAAGGGTTCGTCGATGCTTTCATCAGAGCTGGTAGGTTGATCGGGATATCCTGGTGTCTCAATAAGATCTTGTGTATTTAAAGATAAAGATAAACTCTCGGAACAGATTTGATCATGTCTTTTTTTCTCTTCTTTTAATTTTTTTCTGTCTGGATCTTTCTTCTTTCTCAGCTAACTTTTTATCTACACCGGCTAAACATCCTGGACGCCCTGGTTCTCTTTGCTTTTGTAAAAAGATTTTATCTTCTTCTATTTTCATCCATTTCAAAGCATTAGCGTGTGCTATGTCGAATAAATTATCTAAATTGTTTTGAAAGTCCTTCTCACGGTGCTTGTAAATATCTTGTGTTTTTTTGGAATTTTTTTGCAACTCTCTCCAAGCATGGTGAAGATCCACAAGTTTCTTTACGCAGTTAGGAATAGCTCTGGTAGGGATTCTAGCTTTTTCCCAGAATATAATACACTCTCGAACGACGAGATTTGCGCTTTCACTAACACTCAATTTAACTTCACGAATGTTAAAAAAGAGGACTGCAAGAACTTGACGGTTAGACGGTAACTTTGCCCCAGTTATTTGATAGTTCAAGTCACCTACTAAGAAAATACTTTTTTTATTGCTTCTTAATTCCACTGCCATTTTTTAACGTAAAACAATATGTGTTCATCACGAGATTAACTAATAACAAATGACAAATACGGCGAGTACGCGCCGCTATTTCCGCGTAACTTGTATGAACATGATTCGATGCAAGTCGGCACGGGTTTCCGTTCTCCAAATAAGGTAAAAATTAATTCCAGAGTGTTTTAGGTACTAATGAACAAAACTAAGACCTATGCGTTAAAAAATATAAACTTTGAAAAATAAGGGACACCCTAGTATTTGTATTGTATTTGTATCGTATTTGTATCGTATTTGTATCGTATTTGTATCGTATTTGCATCGTATTTGTATCGTATTTGTATCGTATTTGTATCGTATTTGTAGCGTATTTGTATCGTATTTGTATCGTATTTGTATCGTATTTGTATCGTATTTGTATCGTATTTGTATCGTATTTGTATCGTATTTGTATCGTATTTGTATCGTATTTGTATCGTATTTGTATCGTATTTGTATCGTATTTGTATCGTATTTGTATCGTATTTGTATCGTATTTGTATCGTATTTGTATCGTATTTGTATCGTATTTGTATCGTATTTGTATCGTATTTGTATCGTATTTGTATCGTATTTGTATCGTATTTGTATCGTATTTGTATCGTATTTGTATCGTATTTGTATCGTATTTGTATCGTATTTGTATCGTATTTGCATCGTATTTGTATCGTATTTGTATCGTATTTGTATCGTATTTGTATCGTATTTGCATCGTACTTGCATCGTATTTGCATCGTATTTGCATCGTAATTGCATCGTAGTTGCATCGTATTTGCATCGTATTTGCATCATATTTGCATCGTATTTGCATCGTATTTGCATTGTATTTGCATTGTATTTGTACTATCAAACGGGTTCGATTTCCGGGACAAATGTTTGCATGGTCTACAGATATTTGTTCCGGGTATGCCACAGACAATGATCTGACAGTAGAAAAGAATATGGGTGATTAAATTCCTTGATAGAAGTAAAATGATTGATGAATGATTGTCCAATTGTCCATGTGTGGGCTCAGTTAACCAATTAGTTACTTCAATAACGAATGGCTAATTACAGCTTTTTTAACAACTGTTTTTAACATTAAGTTTAAATATTAAAAAAATATATATAATCTACTAAAAGTAAAACAAATCAATCAATCATCATCTATACAAATAATGGTATTAAATACGAATGACTACAACTTACAAAAAAGTTTTTTTTTTTTTTTTTTAATAAATAATTAGATACGGGTTACAGTGATTTTTATAAATCTTTTTTTATGTTAGTAACGGGGTGAGTTTGTAATGGGTAATCTATGGAACTACTTAACCGATTTTGAAAATTCTTTCACTGATAGTAAGTTAAACTATTCCTGAGGTCTATAGGCTATACATATTTTGACAACCCGGCTAGGTCAGCTAGTGTAATTTGAATGAAACTGTAGGTCAAGTTAGTTGGATTAGCATTTCGTGACACTATTTTATTAGTCAAAGATTACAAATATTATTTTTATTATCGTATTTGTATCGTATTTGTATCGTATTTGTAGCGTATTTGTATCGTATTTGTATCGTATTTGTATCGTATTTGTATCGTATTTGTAGCGTATTTGTATCGTATTTGTATCGTATTTGTATCGTATTTGTATCGTATTTGTAGCGTATTTGTATCGTATTTGTATCGTATTTGTAGCGTATTTGTATCGTATTTGTATCGTATTTGTAGCGTATTTGTATCGTATTTGTATCGTATTTGTATCGTATTTGTATCGTATTTGCATCGTATTTGTATCGTATTTGCATCGTATTTGCATCGTATTTGCATCGTATTTGTATCGTAATTGTATCGTATTTGTATCGTATTTGTATCGTATTTGTATCGTATTTGTATCGTATTTGCATCGTATTTGTATCGTATTTGCATCGTATTTGTATCGTATTTGTATCGTATTTGTATCGTATTTGTAGCGTATTTGTATCGTATTTGTATCGTATTTGTATCGTATTTGCATCGTATTTGTATCGTATTTGCATCGTATTTGTATCGTATTTGTATCGTATTTGCATCGTATTTGTATCGTATTTGTATCGTATTTGTATCGTATTTGTATCGTATTTGTATCGTATTTGTATCGTATTTGTATCGTATTTGTATCGTATTTGTATCGTATTTGTATCGTATTTGTATCGTATTTGCATCGTATTTGTATCGTATTTGCATCGTATTTGTATCGTATTTGTATCGTATTTGTATCGTATTTGAAGCGTATTTGTATCGTATTTGTATCGTATTTGTATCGTATTTGTATCGTTTTTGTATCGTATTTGCATCGTACTTGCATCGTATTTGCATCGTATTTGCATCGTATTTGTATCGTATTTGTATCGTATTTGTATCGTATTTGTATCGTATTTGTATTGTATTTGTATTGTATTTGTATTGTATTTGTATTGTATTTGTATTGTATTTGTATCGTATTTGTATTGTATTTGTATCGTATTTGTATTGTATTTGTATCGTATTTGTATCGTATTTGTATCGTATTTGTATCGAATTTGTATCATATTTGTATCGTATTTGTATCGTATTTGTATCGTATTTGTATCGTATTTGTATCGTATTTGTATCGTATTTGCATCGTATTTGTATCGTATTTGTATCGTATTTGTATCGTATTTGTATCGTATTTGCATCGTATTTGCATCGTATTTGCATCGTATTTGTATCGTATTTGTATCGTATTTGCATCGTATTAGTATCGTATTTGTATCGTATTTGTATCGTATTTGTATCGTATTTGTATCGTTTTTGTATCGTATTTGCATCGTACTTGTATCGTATTTGTATCGTATTTGCATCGTATTTGTATCGTATTTGTATCGTATTTGCATCGTATTTGTATCGTATTTGCATCGTATTTGTGGCGTATTTGTATCGTATTTGCATCGTATTTGTGGCGTATTTGTATCGTATTTGTATCGTATTTGTATCGTATTTGTAGCGTATTTGTATCGTATTTGTATCGTATTTTTATCGTATTTGTATCGTATTTGTATCGTATTTGTATCGTATTTGTAGCGTATTTGTATCGTATTTGTATCGTATTTGTAGCGTATTTGTATCGTATTTGTATCGTATTTGTATCGTATTTGTATCGTATTTGCATCGTATTTGTATCGTATTTGCATCGTATTTGTAGCGTATTTGTATCGTATTTGTATCGTATTTGTATCGTATTTATATCGTTATTTGTAGCGTATTTGTATCGTATTTGTATCGTATTTGTATCGTATTTGTATCGTATTTGCATCGTATTTGTATCGTATTTGCATCGTATTTGTATTGTATTTGTATTGTATTTGTATTGTATTTGTATCGTATTTGTATCGTATTTGCATCGTATTTGTATCGTATTTGTATCGTATTTGCATCGTATTTGTATCGTATTTGCATCGTATTTGTATCGTATTTGTATCGTATTTGTATCGTATTTGTATCGTATTTGCATCGTATTTGTATCGTATTTGTATCGTATTTGCATCGTATTTGTATCGTATTTGCATCGTATTTGTATCGTATTTGTATCGTGATTGTATCGTATTTGTAGCGTATTTGTATCGTATTTGTACCGTCCGCATCCGCTTCCCTCCCAAACCCGACACACCCCGATCCTCAGAGCCAACCCTTATTCCTAAGTTACGTATCAAATTTGCCGACTTCCCTTACCTACATTATTCTATCGACTAGAGGCTCTTCACCTTGGAGAGCTGTTGCGGATATGGGTACGAACCGGCGCGACCTCTCCACCTACATCCTCACCTGAATTTTCAAGGTCCGCAGAGAGTATCCGGACACCGCCGCAAATGCGGTGCTCTTCGCGTTCCGAACCATATCTCCCTTCTATAGGATTCCATGGAACTCGAACGCTCAGGCAGAAAAGAAAACTCTTCCCGAACCTCTCGGCGGCGTCTTCAGGCCACTTTGGGTTACCCCGTCGAACTCTCGCGTTAAAACGAGTGAAAGATTATTGAAACGGTTCCGCTGCCGGGTTCCGGAATAGGAACCGGATTCCCTTTCGCTCAAAGGGCGTTATTTATCAGATAAACACGCCGCATCGACATAAGATTTCTCCTTGAGCTTAGGATCGACTGACTCGCGAGCAACTACTGTTCACGCGAAACCCTTCTCCACGTCAGTCCTCCAAGGCCTCGCTGGAGTATTTGCTACTACCACCAAGATCTGCACCGACGGCGGCTCCAGGCAGGCTCACGCCCAGACCCTTCTGCGCTCACCACCACGCACGTCCTACTCGTTACGGCTTATTGATATTAATGAAAATATCGCACATGCCGGTAACGTAGTGTATAAGCAAAACGCTTCAGCGCCATCCATTTTCAGGGCTGGTTGCTTCGGCAGGTGAGTCATTGCACTCTCCTTAGCGGATTCCGACTTCCATGGCCACCGTCCTGCTATCATGAGCGACCAACGCCTATCATGGTGTCCCATGAGCATTTTTTGGACGCCTTAACACTACGTTTGGTTCATCCCAAAGCGCCAGTTCTGCTTACCAAAATTGGCCCACTTGGCACCGTCATCAGATCTCCGGCTTCATCGTTCGAGTAAGCCGGAGTTCTCACCCATTTAAAGTTTGAGAATAGGTTGAAGTCGTTTCGACCCCAATGCCTCTAATCATTCGCTTTACCGGATGAGACTGTTCAAATCGACGCCAGCTATCCTGGGGGAAACTTCGGACGGAACCAGCTGCTAGATGGTTCGATTAGTCTTTGGTTCGATTATGCGAGTTCCGACGATCGATTTGCACGTCAGAATCGCTACGGTCCTCCATCAGGGTTTCCCCTGACTTCGACCTGACCAGGCATAGTTCACCATCTTTCGGGTCCCAGCATCTATGCTCAGAGCGCGCCTACAATGTCGGATTGGAAACAAGACGCCTCGGGAGTGCGAGCGGCCGACCGAGATCGACGCGCCATCCTCCCTGGGCAGACAATGAGCGTCCACCTTCACTTTCGTTGCGCCTTTCAGTTTAGACAGTTTACTCAATGACTCGCACATATGCTAGACTCCTTGGTCCGTGTTTCAAGACGGGTCCTGCGAGTGCCCGAAATTGAATCATCGCAGACACGGGACGCGCACAGGCCGAGACAGCACGGCTGCGACAACAGGCGCACCGCACCCCCGCCCGCCCACGCTCGGGTAGAAAGGGAGTAGACGACGTAGCCTTGGGTCGGGCCGGTCGCGCATAAGCGCGTGCGCGATCCGTTAGAATACCGTCCGACAGCCGGTCGGCAACCGTCATGGTCACCCCTGCGCCCCAAAGGGACAAGCGCGACTCCCGAACGGCGCTTAGACCGACATCGAACGGGTCGCGATGTATTACTAAGGGAGAAGTGCACGCCGTCCGCGAGCGTCGAAACACGCACCCCGTACCGCACAGCCGAGGACGTGAATATCGAGAGTGCGCCAACTCGCCGCTGAATAACGATGAATCTCCCCGTTCGTTCATTCGAGTTTCGCAGGTTTACCCCTGAGCGGTTTCACGTACTGTTGAACTCTCTCTTCAAAGTTCTTTTCAACTTTTCCTCACGGTACTTTGTTCGCTATCGGTCTCGCGGTAATATTTAGCCTTAGATGGAGTTTACCACCCACTTAGGGCTGCACTCTCAAGCAACCCGACTCTGAGGAGAGACCCTCTCGCCGCCATCCTCCGTCGCTACGGGCCCGGCACCCTCTATGGGAAATGAGCCCCGTTCAAGACGAACTTGGACAGGAGTGGACGGCGACAAGAAAGCGGAACCTCCCGAACACCACATCTCCCGCCGCCGTTACAACGTCGGGATTCAGTGCTGGGCTATTTCCTGTTCGCTCGCCGCTACTAAGGAAATCCTAGTTAGTTTCTTTTCCTCCGCTTAATAATATGCTTAAATTCGGCGGGTAATCTTCCCTGATCTGAGGCCAACGTATAAAATGATAGCCAGGCACGATATCTGTTACGACTCTACAACCTGTGGTGTGCAACCCTCTCGAGAGCACCAAGGCGACGCGCCCTTCGGACGTCGAGTCCGCCTACTTTATACTATGTAAAAACTGTACACACGCACACAATGCAACGCTAAAAAAGTCAACAACAACGCAACACGTAAAATAAATCACACATCGTGTGTTGTAAAACTTAGCCAACGTTGTGAGGTGCGGGTTGGTAAAAATGTTCAACCCATAAATGTTTAAAATTTTTAAGCAGACTCGCAGCCCTTCTTGTACTCTTTTAATAACAAAGAGAGAGAACGACTCCAAGAACCTGCTGTTAAGAACCAGTTAAACACGTTAATGATCCTTCCGCAGGTTCCCCTACAGAAACCTTGTTACGACTTTTACTTCCTCTATATGATCAAGTTTGGTAAACTTCCCAACGACGCCAACGGCCGTGAAGCCACCGCGTTTCGGTCCGAAGACCTCACTAAATCATTCAATCGGTAGTAGCGACGGGCGGTGTGTTCAAAGGACAGGGACGACAACGCGAGCTTATGACTCGCGCTTACTAGGAATTCCTCGTTTATGGGGGATAATTGCAAACCCCAATCCCCAGCACGAAGGAATTTCAACGGGTTGCCCGGGCCTTTAGGCCAGTGAGAACATGTTGATTCCTTTAGTGTAGCGCGCGTGCGGCCCAGGACATCTAAGGGCATCACAGACCTGTTATTGCTCAATCTCGTGCGGCTCAAAACCGCCGGTCCCTCTAAGAAGAATTTTAATACGTCGCCAGTGAGTTGCTTGACCGAAGCCATGCACATCAAAATGACGACGCCTATTTAGCAGGGTAGAGTCTCATTCGTTACCGGAATTAACCAGACAAATCGCTCCACAAACTAAGAACGCCCATGCACCACCACCCACTGAATCAAGAAAGAGCTATTAATCTGTCAATCCTTCCGGTGTCCGGGCCTGGTAAGATTTCCCGTGTTGAGTCAAATTAAGCCGCAGGCTCCACTCCTGGTGGTGCTCTTTCGTCAATTCCTTTAAGTTTCAGCTTTGCAACCCATACTCCCCTCCGGAGACCAAAATATTTGGTTTCCCGGAAGCTGCCCGCCGAGCAGTAACGTCGGTGGATAGCTAGATGACATACGAGTACTTACGGTTAGAACTAGGGCGGTATCTAATCGCCTTCGAACCTCTAACTTTCGTTCTTGATTGATGAAAACACCTTTGGCAAACGCTTTCGCTGATGTTCGTCTAGCGACAATCCAAGAATTTCACCTCTAACGTCGCAATACGAATGCCCCCAGTTATCCCTATTAATCATTATCTCGGATTTCTGAAAACCAACATAATAGAACGGAGATCATATTCTATTATTCCATGCACGAAATATTCAAGCAGCATTTTGAGCCCGCTTTGAGCCCTCTAATTTGTTCAAAGTAAAATTGTCGGCCCACCTCGACACTCAATAAAGAGCACCACGATAGGATTTTGATATTGAGCCGGCGTGCTACTGCCGGCTCACCGACGATATGCTCCGCAACGTGTCAGTATCACCGCGGATGCGGTGCACCGACAGCGCGGCGCACAAATGCAACTACGAGCTTTTTAACTGCAACAATTTTAGTATACGCTATTGGAACTGGAATTACCGCGGCTGCTGGCACCAGACTGGCCCTCCAATTTGTTCCTCGTTCAAATATTTAAAGTGTACTCATTCCGATTACGAGGCCTCGTAAGAGTCCCGTATCGTTATTTTTCGTCACTACCTCCCCGTGCCAGGAGTGGGTAATTTGCGCGCCTGCTGCCTTCCTTGGATGTGGTAGCCATTTCTCAGGCTCCCTCTCTGGAATCGAACCCTGATCCCCCGTTACCCGTGACAACCATGGTAGTCGCAGAAACTACCATCGAAAGTTGATAAGGCAGACATTTGAAAGATGCGTCGCCGGTACTGGACCATGCGATCGTCAAAAGTTATCCAGATTCATCAAAATTAACGACTTTTGACGCGAGGCCCTCCGCCGATTGGTTTTGATCTAATAATAGCACTCATCCCATCACTTGTCAGAGTTCTGATTGCATGTATTACCTCTAGATTTACCACAGTTATCCAAGTAACTGAGTAAGATCTAAGGAACCAAAACTGATATATTGAGCCATTCGCGGTATCGCCATAATACGGCTTGCATTGAGACATGCATGGTTTAATCTTTGAGACAAGCATATACCTAACTAATAGCAGGATCAACCAGGGAGCTAACTCTTACAGTAAGAACGGGTTATTACCCTAGCAGGCCAACTTGAAAAGCGGCCCGAGGGATGTCTTCTGAAAGTGTTGTGTTGTTTAGAGGTGGTGTGTTTTGGTTTGGGCGTGTGCGCCGCCGCAGCACACCACCCCGTATAAAACTGGGCACATTAATGCGCCCTACATTGAAGTTTTCTTCAAGTCGTCTCCACGTTATCAAAATAACGTTTCCGAATGCGATCGTCGTCCGAAGACAGTAACACGATAGCGCCCGGAGTGTGGAGATACTCGTGGGCTCAAAGCTGCGATTGCGCCGCGAAGGTCCCCGCATGCTAGCTAAAATAATATTTAAAAAAAGAAATAAAATGTGTACATCTGTACTAATAAAATAAAAAGTATCAGATGCGGAAGGACTTTTGATTTATAACACAGTACTATAATACGTAATGTATCTCGTAGACACACACATACTATATTAAATTATTTCAGACGTAATACACATCTCCTAGACGCCTATCTACCTATTGTAAATTTTTGTAAATGTTTTTTTTTGTATTGTTTCCTTCCAAATTAACATGTATGTATGCGCATACATATTTAAGTATGTATTGTTTTATTTTCAAATTGTTCACATAAAGTATGTTTTTAGTGTATTTTTGTTTGAGCATTCACTGCTTTGGTTTTAGTACATGACTGTTGATGACAATTGACTCTGTGCGATCCGTTCACTCCTTAGAAAATTATTAAAAAAATAACGGTGTCAATTTGGTATTAAATCAGGGTATTTATTAAATAACGTAAAATTTTTTCGTTGTGTTAAACCTAACCTAACCATTTTTTTAATTCTGCATTTCTGATGACAGCTGTCAAACTTCAAACAGCCGTATCTTGGAAACTAGACGTTCTAAGCTAGCGGTGCCTTGAGACAAATGGTAGATATCAATGAGATCTTCATTTCTGATGACAGCTGTCAAACTTCAAACAGCCGTATCTTGGAAATTAGACGTTCTAGGCTAGCGGTATCTTGGGACAAATGGTAGGTATCAATAAGATCTGCATTTTTGATGACAGCTGTCAAACTTCAAACAGCGGTAACTCGGAAACTAAACGTTCTAAGCTAGCGGTGCCTTGGGACAAATAGTAGGTATCAATGAGGTCTGCATTTCTGATGACACTGTCAAACTTCAAACAGCCCGATCTCGGAAACTAGACGTTCCAGGCTAGCGGTGTCTCGGAACAAATGGTAGGTATCAATGAGATCTGCATTTTTGATGACAGCTGTCAATCTTCAAACATCCGTATCTCAGAAACAAGACGTTCTAGGCTAGCGGTTTCTTGAGACCAATGGCAGATATCAACGAGATCTGCATTTCTGATGACAGCTGTCAATGTCAAACTTCAAACAGCCCTATCTCGGAAACTAGACGTTCCAGGCTAGCGGTGTCTTAAGACAAATGGTAGGTATCAATGAGATCTGCATTTCTGATGACAGTTGTCAAACTTCAAACAGTCGTATCTCGGAAACTAGACTTTCCAGGCTAGTGGTGTCTTGGGACAAATGGTAGGTGTCAATGTAACTTGGACGAATCTGCGTTGTACGGTTGTCTTTGTTTTTCCAAGGATGGCTTTCAATGCGTTGAAACTCTTTGGCGGTGCGCATAATATAGGTCGAAGAGAACCGCTTTGTGCGAATGGGAGGTATTTCTACCATTTATAACGGTGCTCAATTTGTACCAATTGAGCAACGGTCCCGGTGTGAAGTAGTGCCTCACCTTTGCGAGTACCTATACCATTGCAAGCTTTTTAGCTGCCAACTGGGCTTTCGACTCTATGTAGGAGCCGAAATTGAGAGTCGGGAGTTAATGAGATACCAAGAAGCTCGAGGTGGTCAGATATCGGCACGGATACATTTCGGAAAGTAGGAGTCAGAATAAATTGACTACGTTTTGCGGAGAATAGACACGCCTGGGTCTTATTCGCATTGAGCTTTACCAGATTGGCATTTTTTCGGATTTTCCGAAATTCGACCCCTAAGGGGGTCAAAAAGGGGGGCAAAGTTTGTGTGGGACAACATGATTCCTTGGTCCAATCTATTTCAAATTTTGTATAAACCTTTTTTAACAGAACTTATGGAAGACGAGTTTCGTATTTTATTAAAATTCATTCCGTAACGGGGTTCAAAAGGGTTAGAAAGTTATTTTGGCGGCGAATTGCTTTGAAGTTGATATCAATACTCCTTAGTGCTTTTGATTAAAATTACATTTTATTTTGATACATGTTTGAAAACTCAATCCGATTCTATTCAAAAAAGGTTAAGCTCCTTTTTTCAACCTTTAAGCAAATACTCTTTAAAATTGGAATGTCTTGAAAGTCACCCTAGTATATTAGTACCTCATTTGAAGGGGTTTAAGCTTAAAGAAGCTATGCACTTTTAGAACACGGCCTCATAGGGACGTAGAGTTCGAAATTTGAAATGGTAAGGACTAGAACATTTTGATCAAAAGAAAATAGTTTTCGTTTAGTTTGTCTTAGAAGTTTAATTTAGTGTATATTGTTTTTTCGCAATTTTTTACATTACACCAATATGATAAACTAGCTGTTACTCGTGACTTCGTACGCCTTACACTACTAAATGTGTAGGTAACCAATAAATAAAGCTAAACTCGCTTTTGCAACTTGACACCCCATTTTTATCCCATGGGAACTAATTTATGGGATAAAATGTAGCCTATGTGGTAATCCAGGTACACAAACATTCAGACTTTCACATTTATAATATTAGTATGATGTGAAAATTTGGATGTTTGTTTATTTGTTTGTTACTCAATCACGTCGTAACGGCGGAACCGATTTCGATGAAATTTGGTATATACGTAGATTATTACCTGGATTACCGCATAGACTACTTTATATTCAATAAATCAGTTCCCATAGGATAAAAATGGGGTGTCAATTCAAGTTGCAACAGCGAGTTCAGCTATATTTTTAGGTTACCTACACATTTAGAAGTGTAACGCGTACGATGTCGCGGGCAACAGCTAGTCACCATATAGGTACAAGAACATCACATATAATAAGAATATATTGTAAAAGTCACATAGATACCATTGGTTCTTGTTTCATGGTCCTGTATGTGATTCCTTGTAGTCCTGTAGTTATGGCACAACTTTGGTGTGACTAAATGAGCTAGAGGAGAATAATCAAGAGGGGAAAAAAAATTAAAATGAAACTATTAGGTCAAGTGCGATGTCAAATGAAAGTTCTTCATTAGTACATTTCAACCCCGTTTTTATTTTTAGTAATGTTATTATATGTTATATGTTTTTGAGTTATTAGTCTAAATAAAAACTGAACTTTGACAAAATACACAGGGTACTCCAGTGACCCCACAGTGCTGTAATTTGGTATGCGTGTAGCATAAGTAACACAAACATAGGCAAAAGTCTGAAATCTAGAATAACTGCATTTTATACCCCAAAAAATATAACCAAATTATAAGAACTCCCGATACCTGTAATATGAATGAAACTGTAGGTCAAGTTAGTTGGTCGTTTATTTCGTGGCATTATTTTGATAGTCAAAGATTACAAATAGTATTTTTTTGTTTTAATCGGAGACTCGCGAGTTCGGGGCGAACTACTAGTAATTTTAGTTCATTTTATTGTTTATACCATGATACTACAAACGCGAGACCCATGCCCTTACAATGAAGGAGTTTGATACATGGACCTTTTGTGGTCATAAGTTATGGTTCTGTACAGTCTTGCTTAGGCACTGGTTCATCTTCAACCCGGGCCCGGCTTTTGGAGGTTCTCCACCCGCACTCTTCACATCACATTCTGGGTGATTCCTTACAGGGTACATGTAAGTACCTACATGCCTAACAGGAAACGGTAAGTAGGAAGGTACTGAATAACAGTTTTTGTAAGTAAAATTTAATTTATTACTATTAATTTCGAGTCTATTTTCGATGACACTAATAATTACAAATAGATTTACTTAAGTACTTAATACAATTTAGAATATTTTTCGATACTTATAACGAAGTAATATGCTAGTCTTCCTTAATCTAGGTATTTATTTAGTTATTTTAGTGTGGGGTGGTAGAGCGGTCACGTCGCCGGCTCGGAGACGGCTCAGAGACGGGTCGACTCCGGTCGTTAATGTACATTATTGCTTAGGTAGGTATATATAGTTTATTTTATTCAACTAATTAGGTTATTACTTACAATACAGTGAATATAACAACAAATAGAAACGCGAGTGCGTCACAGTGAGCAACACGAGCACGAGCCGCGACACAGCGTGTCCCGTCCCGTCCCGTCCCGCCCTGTCGCGACGCGTCGCGTCGCATCGCAGCGCGTGGTGCCGCGGCTCAGGCTCATTATAAAATGAATAAGATCACAACGGTTCATACATCACAAAAGTATTACGGTACCTAATTTTAACGATGCGACAATACTATACATTTATATTTGTACCTTTATTTAGAATATTCAGTGCCTGACTTACGTTTACATAATAAAATTCATTATTCAAAAACTGATCACCTAGGTACACTTTGCAGTGTTTTCGAGAAGAGTTCGTAGAGATGTGCGCAGTCCGAGGGGCCACGCTTGCGCCCGCTCCGCGCCCGCACCGTGCGGTGTGCGGCAGTGCGCGCGCTCGCGGAGCGTTCGGAGACAGTTGAGGCGAGTAAACCGTTACAAAAATAAATGGATTTTATAAAATAGAAAAAGCAAAATAGTATGTTTACAAAGATATTGGTCCGATGGTTGATCGTATGTTGAGTCAGTGTTGTGAGCTACAATAATAAACAGTACACTATAATTATTTAAAGCGTGAGCGAGTACCGCACGGAGGCTACGCGCGACGCGCCGAAGGGGGCGTGCGGCGTGGGGCATCGCGCTCGCCGATGAGGCGGACGCCTCGCCGGCGCCGTCGCCGACACTTCTCAAGTGCGGCGAGGTGGGGACTTCCGTTATTAAATTATATAATTTTATTGTATGTACTTAGTTACATTTATATTCTCAAGGTGAGCGTGAGCAGCTGAGCAGGTAGCTGTTGTTGCTTGCTGCGCGGCGCGACCGGACAGCGCTCCCGCTCGGTACCGGTGCCGCGCATGCCACAGCGTTTGGGAATCGGCTGTGTTATTCATTCGCATACCTAGGACCGACCTATCACGTACGTAGGTACATAATTTTTATCATCCAATTAATTCACTATACAAATTAGACCTGTCTTTATACCTAGGTGCGTAGATACCCTATAAGTAGTTTATAGATTGCTTTACAGACGTAAGTGCTAATTAATACGAAATCGTGGGTACTCCGAGGTAACATTAGGCTAGCTAGACCTAGATTTCGATAAGATTTACGATCGCTCTAAAATTAAGGAACATTATTCATCTCGTCTTACATATAAAAAGAAGCTAAGTGTGTTAGATAGAGAAGGTAAAGGTGAGCGATAGAAATGGCGAGCGGCGTCGACGCACCCGGTCCGCGCCCGGCCCGCGTGGCCGCACTCGCAAGCGTCCAGTGTAAACGATGTATCAAAGCTCTGTAGGAGCGGGGCCGCGGGCTCGGCCGCCGACTCGCGAGCGCGTACCTAACGTCCTGCTACAACTTGTACTTACAACTATACAACTGGAGATACATATGTACTCAATATATTATTATTATTATCATCGTAGGTACATGCAATATGTTCCGTCCGAGAACACACGACGCGGGAGCACGAGGCGGGAGGCCCGCGGGAATGTTGCCGAACGATTCTATAGAGGGCGAACATCGACGCGTCCGGACTCCGGAGGCGTTCCGAGCGCCTAACGAACTATTTCAATACGAGTACGTAAAAGTACTCCTAGAAAATAATGATAAACTATTTATCATCTCACTATCGACGAGCGCTTCGCACGTCGAGCCTCGTCGATAAATAAAGCGAAAATTGAGCATCAGACTTTCAATTATGACTACTATCAGTATCTCACGGATCGCCCTCGCGACCGCTCCTTGTGGCTCTCGGTGCCGCCGCGAGCCCGCCGAACACCCGACACGCGGACCGCACGCACGTTGCCGACGATCGGACGGAGTTGTGATATGTGTCGAGAGACGCGTCCGGGATCGTCTAGCGCAGCGATCGCGGCGCGGTCGAGGCGCGGTCGGGGCGCGGCGGCGGCGCGGCGTTCACTTGTCAGCGAGCAGCACGAGGTCGTCGGCCACCACGTCGGACACGTGCAGATACACGATCCAGTACATGAGGTTGAAGCACACGAAGCACACCGGAAACACGATGCGCGAGTACTTGTCGATGGACGACGGCGTTATCCCCATGTACTTGCTGAGGTCCTGTAACGTCACAAATGGGAGTGTGAGATGTGGTGGAGGTGGAGGTAGCTCGAGTGAGGGATCGCAGCGAGATATCCGAACCTATTTATACGAATAGATGCTACGAATTCACGTTTGTGCATGCAGTGTCTATCTGTATTCTCTATCTGTACCTATAGGTATATTATCTGTCTATCTGTATCTCTGTCATTTGTATATCTGCATAATTTTGCCACTCCCTATAACAGAGTACATGTTATTAGGATTACATAAATACTCTAATTTTAAGATATAAAAAATATGATGTATGTATATTGTAACTGATTTTGTGTCGCAAATAAAGAAAGAAATATGAATGTGTATTGTATCTTCTGTAGTTGTTACCTAGTTGATTTTGCGAATAAGAGCAAGCGGCCTCGTTGTCGCATCGAGTGAGTGTTGAGTGTGTGCTTAAGGGGGTATACCTTCCCGGGATGTAGAGGGTGCATGACGGGCGGCGGCGGTGGCTCGTCGCTGGGCCCGCTGCGGCTCGAGTTGATGGTGTTCTCGAGCGTGCCGCCCTTCGAGTGCGCCTTCGGGTCGCGCACCTTGTACCGCACCTCCTGCGAACAACACTACACATACCATCCGTACACTCTCATACTCTCTATCATATGGTGACGTTAACAAACAGGGTATCGTAAGTAGTAGGAGGCTGCAGCTATGGAACAGGCGATGAGACTCACCGAGGAGCGGCCGGGCGGGCAGCGGCCACCGCTCATGGTGCTGATCTTGGAGAGCGAGTGCGAGTCCCAGGGCGGCGGCTCGGGCCGCACGTTCTTCTCCGCCAGGATCTTCTGTAGCGCCACGAACCGCTGCTTGCGCATCTGAATCCGCTTAGACATGTAGCCGACCGTCGCGTACTCTGCGGGATGAGAGCCGAGTGTGAGACGCGGCGTCATTGCATTCGAACGGTAGGCAGGTGGGTAAGGTACTTAACTCACCTAGAAGACTCGTAAACACCATCACGAAGCAGGTGCCGAGGTAGACGTCGATGGACTTGACGTAGGAGATCTTTGGCAGCGCCGCGTTAGTGGAGGACATGAGCGTGGTCATGGTGAGCACGGTGGTGACACCGAGCTGGACGCGCGCCGGCGTCGCATTGCGGTTCAGCCAGAAGGACACCCACGAGATGATGACAATCAGCCCGGACGGAATGTAGATCTGGATTAGGTAGTAGCCCATGGAGCGCACGAATTGGATCTCGCACGCCAGCCGCGAGTAGTTTCCTGTGGATATGCACGCACCCCGCACCTCACATTAGTACTCGTACGTTACCTGCACTGCATTAGGTACATTCCTGTCGCTATCTAGGCGTTCTCAAATTATTACAATACGAGTATGTTATCGTTAGATTTAGTTTCATACATTTGCTTACAAGGAGCGATCATCGATATAAAATGGTATGAGTAGAAGACGCTCGTCAGAAAGTTTGCGAAACTTTATAGAACGCTTGGAAGGCAAACCTGTGGTGAGCGAGATCTCCATGGCGCGCTGGCGATGGCCGAGCACCTTGAACTGTGGCAGCGACACCTCGTGCGAGACACCCACGGAGTTGGGACCCTCGTTCCACTTGTAGCGGATGTCACGCATCGTGTAGCCGACTGTGTGCAGCGAGAGCGAAGTGGCGTCAGTGAGCGAGCGGTCAGGCGGGGACCGAATGCTCGACCGGCACGTGTCGCGAGCCTCGCGCGGGAAGGACGACGGGCGCACGGGGGCCGGGGGGGCGGGGGGGACAGACAGAGGGCGCAGGCGGTATTAGGTAAGTACCTGTAGAGAGTGAGACGACCGTGGAGCGCTGCCGGTGGCCTAGTACGCGGAACTGCGGTAGCTGCACCTCGCTGCTCATGCCGACACTGGAGGCGCCGTCCTTCCACACGTACAGAATGTCTGTCATCGTGTACCCGACTCCGGAGACATGTCAAACACACAGACGCTATCACTTACGGGTCGCTCCGTCGCCGCGCCGTCGACGATGGGGCTCGCGCGCTCCACCCGGGGACGCCCGACCGAGCCGAATCGGGCGACGAGATGATAGAAAAATAAAAAGACTAGGTACTCGTCTACGTCGTGCAGTGAGATGGCTTCTAAGCGACACTAATTAATAACGCTAACGAAATAATAACAACAATATATACAAATGATACAAATGAAGGAAACATGTGCGGCTACATGGTCAATGGTGTCTCTATCTGAGTGTGGTCGGGAGCGATAGTGCGATTCGTAGGCGTGCGGTGCACAAGCGGTGCGGGTGCGGTGCGGTGCGGCACCGGCGCGGTTGCGGTCGAGCCGCCCTCTGCGGGTGCTGTATGCGAGAGGAGACGAGGTCGCGGCACGTGCCAGGGTCGAGTCGCGTGCGCGGGCAGTGCCGGCCGTGCCGTGCCGTGTCGTGCCGTCAGTGAGCGTCGTGTCACGGCACTCGGTACGACAAGCGTACGGTGAATGTGAGTATCGGACCGATGGATGCTTCGGTGTGAGACACGCTTCTTTTATTATTTTTCTATCATCGGTGAGCGTTAATACATTAAAGACAAAATGTTAAATGGTACTCCTGTGATTCTCGATCCCCATCGCCAAGCATTCGGTAAAAACGAGAGCAAATATTAGTCAATCACATCAATGTAAGTTGGTTGAAAACGGTTAGTTGGCACACATCGTTAAACAGGACGACACAATATAGCACACACAACATAAATGCGGGAAAGGATACTTACAACTCTCGATCTCAATGTGACACAACTGTCGGTCCATGGGGAAGTACTGCAGATTCATGGGGCACGACGCCGTGATGGTCAACCTGAAAGCGAGACCGCACGTACAGTCGGTGAGTGCCGCCCGCTCCGGTCTGGACGCTGGTAGGTGGTACCTGCTGGTAGTACCTGATGGAGCGCGTGATGGAACCCGAGTGGTGGATGCGAATGAACTCATTGCTGGTGGTAGCAGTGTGGAAGTAGGATTGCTTCTCGTTCACGAAGAAGGTGTCGGGCACCCAGATGTTCTTGATGAACTCCGAGCCCACCGACAGCGTCTCGACGCCGGGCCGCTTCTTGTAGGCAAGCCGGGGGTCCGTCCAGAACTGCCGGAAGTAGAAGTCCAGCGTGAAGTCCTGCAAGTGCACGACAACGTGTGTTACTCGGAGACTGTACCTGCACCTACCACCGCTTACTACTTACACCAACTAACAGAACAAGCGATTCAACTGAACCTCGTCGCGCAACACGAACGGTAGCGATACAAATAAGTAGAACAAGAGTAATGTAGATACATAATAGCTAAACTGTAATATGGACACATCACGACATTTAACAAACATAAAACAGCAAGCTTGTCATAAAGCTCTTTACTATGTGCGTGTCACGATACATTCGAATGATCGGATGGCAGAGAGAGCGTAATAGAGAGAGAGAGACACGAAAGGAGATGAGATGAAAATGAACGAGGTGTGGTGTGCACGAGTGCAGATGGAGATGGCGATGTCGCTGTCAATGGCGTGAGGCGAGGTGAGAGACAGGATACTACGGTTCGGAGGGAAGGAGCTGGCGCTCGGAGACGAGGCCTGGCTCCCCTCGGGGGAGAGCCCGCGCCCGCGCCCGTGCGGCTCCTCGACCACCTCATTGGCGCCCGCGCGGTGCCACCACGTCGCGATAACACTAACTAGGTCAGTAAGTATAATCCATTACTCTTTCGTCATATTCAATATAGTTCGGTCACGAAAGCGTAATTTGAAATAATGGTAGGTAGGTTATATTGAAATGAGGCCAGCCAGATAGCATCGCATCGGCTCGCCGGCCAGCTGGCTGCGTGCAAGTCGGCGGGCGCCGGCGCCGGTCAGCTCGCGCCGCGCCGTGAAGTCGCAGGCTCGGGACGTGCCACTCCACGCGCCCGCTCCATGATCACACGAAGATACAACACAAAGATATACACTCAAAGAGAACTACCACTCCTCATTCGTAAGAGAATATTCGAGAGGATCACTAAGACACAGAAGAAAGCGGATCGCTCCACCAAAGGCGTACATGCTCGCAACCTCGAGTCTGGGGCTGCTCCGTCGCCGGCCACGAGGGCCGGGACAAGCGAGAGCGCGAGCTCAGTCAGTACCATGAGCACTTCCGACACGGAGCTGATAGACAGCACATACATGGTGACGCCCACCTCCACCGGGGGACCTGCAACAAGCGCACAGTGAGTGTGGCCGAGCGCCGCTGCTGGCTGGCGTAGCACCGCGTCGGCGACGGCGCCGGCGCCGGGACGCGGGGCTAGGCCGGGCGGGGAGGACCGGGTGATGCGTGGTGACGAGCTACCGATGTACTTAGTAGCTACACTATGAATGCTAAATACCATTTGGACTTCGGACAGAGAGCTGATCGAGAGCACGTACATGGTAATCCCCACTTCGACGGGCTGTCCTGTAAAACCATTGCCATTAAACACACAGATACAGGTGGCTTCGGACGAGACCAACGCGAGTCACTACAAAGAACCGCTCGCTCGCCGCGCGCTTCGCGCCGCGCGCCGAGGCGGCTCCGGGATGGGGGCGCCCCGGCGCCGGGCAGCGCGACGACCTCACAATCGGAAGTTATGCTAGGCTAGTGCCGGTGGCATGGCAGACGACTGACCTCCGTAGTTGGGCCTCACTCTCTTATCGTAGCTGATGCTGAAGGAGTCGAGGATGGAGGAGATGTTGACATCCCCGAACATGCCGCCGCCGCCCCCGCCGCCGCCACCCCTGCACACAACACACCACGTTATATGAACACACCCCTGCACACAGCACAGCACGGCTCTGCCCCTGCCTACACCCCTGCACCGCGGCGCGGGCACTCTACTGTAACTACTTACCGGTAGGTACTTGTTCATAATCATACCCACGTAACTTAGAACATCAATTTCACATAAAGTTGGGTATAAGAAGAAGGAAGTAGGAGAAAATCAATATACTTATTCAAATATATTATTATTATATAGTATTTCAAATTATTATTTTAAATCTCAAGGAACATTTTGAAACATTTCAACATGTTGGCCTGGTCCCAAACATCGCAGAAAAAAGTGCCATATTGCCTAATTTATTTAATGAGTATAATTGTAGACGGGACCTAAGTAGTGCTTTAACCAAATACATATCAGTAACACCAGGTAATCCTAATGATGATTGCAATAAATAGAATTTGTACGGTTTCCACGCAAGCTGGTGCGTGAGGCGTGTAATCTGCAATGTGACACGGTAGGTAGTGCATCCAGTATAGATGCTAGGTAGCCTACATATACCAACTTATACTGATTGCAATCATAGCTAAATTAGTCAGTCTTAGTTGCATGCCCATAATATTTGCAACGAGGTAATTTTAATGTTACTTTGTTAATATTAAAGTTTCCGATTTCATAAAAACATAGGTAACGCAAAGGGGTGGCGCTCTAAACGGAATAATTTATTCGATTCGACAATCCGACGCATCGAAACGGATGGAGTCGAGCCCGGAGCTAACGATCGGTGCGGGGACACGGCGGGCACCGCCGCCGCCGCGGGCGTAGGGCTGCGGGCCGCGCGGGCCCGTGGCGGGTTGGGGACACTCACGCGACACGGTTGGCGTGAGGCAGAGAGGCGAGCAGCGCGAGCAGCAGCAGCGGTGCGGAGCGGACGGCGCACATGTCGGGCGCGCGTCGCCGCCGGCCGAGCGAGGCGCACTGCCGCCGCCGCCGCCGCCGCCGCCCGCCGCCCGAGGGATCGATGCCGCGCCGCCGCCGTGACGTCACAACCGAGCCCCGGCCACGGCCAGCAGAGCCCGAGCCTCTATCTCCTCACTAGTACAATACACTCCGCCTGCCGCTGGCTGACGCTGCTGCATGCAACTGCATAGTGCGCTAGGTAGCTAGGTATCTATCTGTATCTGCCAATGACACACAGAACAGTATATCCTCCGCCCTGCACACTTGAGTACAACAATTTAATCTTATTTTTTTAGAGTTCGAGATTTCTGTTTTAAAAAAAGAGTTTTTCGAAGAATGGCGAAAGCACTCAAAAGAGAACCGAAACAGTGTGTTATATGAATTTATAACGAACAAATATGGATCCTTAGGTGTCACCGAAGATTCCTCGAAAAAATACTAAATAATATTAGCAGATTTTGAAGAAAATCTGCTGAAGAAAATTAGCTGAAAAATGGTCTAGTTCGGGAAAAATCGAGAGCGGTCCTTGGTCAACAATGCAAAGTTCTTGGAAGATAATTCTCACTTTAAAGTGATTGTCCACCACCCACAACCGTCAACATCAGCTTCCACTCCTGTAGGCCTAGCACAACTGTAGAGAAGGGTTTTGACTTGAGTCATTTTTCGGAAGAAAGAAGACACTTGCCGACCGTCCCGGGCACGGTGATTGCGAGAATGATCGGGAAGAAGCGTTGCCGACACTTCCTCGACAGTAGTCTACAACGCTGGGCACGATAGCCATCATTTTCTCTATCTTTGACATTTAAGGATAGACAACTTTCTTCAGAAATTGTCTAGTTCTTGCGATGCCTAGACAACGCTGTCTTCTCAACTGTTGTCTCTTTCGCACTTTTCTCAATCCCGCGCTTACCAACAATTTTTGGTTAGATATTTAAATAATTAATGTTTGATAATATACGCACAAAAATGAAAGGGGTTATTTTGATGAGCATAATAAATAAATTTGTGAAATGTTTACCATAGAAATGTAAAATTTATTTTGGCATGTAAAAACAAACACTTTAATCTTAACTTATTTTTATATAATATATTAATTTAACTTATTTTATGCTATTGCATAATGCTTGCCATCTAACCACAGGTACCTACTGTATTGGTGACATCTCGAGTTATCTCTTGTTGTCCATTTCTAGCCCAAAACCCGCAGCCATTTCCGCAAGAGATATTAAATCGGCCTTTATTTTTGGATGTCGATTGCAAGAGTAGGCAGTAAGTTTTATATCGAACTAGCTAATGCCTCTACGATCAGCGGTTTAGGCTGTGCGTTGATCCGTCATTGAGTCATTCAGGACAAAGCATTATATATATACATATTCAAGTGACGGTTTCTCAAAACATAAAAAAGTACCTCAAAAAAAAAAATACTGGTCATATTATCAAATTTTAAAGAAAATCGTCTAAGTAAGAGATTAGTATAGAGATAGAGGTAGTAAGAAATTTCACGATGATCGGATAAACGCTTCGAAAGTTACCTCGGATAAACAAACATACATTCATACATATACTATACATACAACGCCGATTTGCCCAAGTTGATTTGGAGATCTCGCTTTGCTCGATCAACCAGCTAATGGCCGAAAATTGACGGTAGACCACTGAAGAGCGCGCCTTAACTTTGCACGTGAGCATTGGTCATACCTTCAATGGAGCAAAGCTCTCCTTTCTGACGAGCGAGAGAAGATACTGTATGGTAACGACGGAAGAAAGAAGGTGTATCGAAGAGAGGGAGAGTGTTTTGCACAGTGCTGCATTGAAGAAAGAGTCAGTTACGGTGGCGATTCATGGACGGTTTGGGGAGGCATAAGCGCCGAAAGAAAAACCGAACTTGCTTTTGTTTTGTACCTCGCTTCACGCAATTAATGGGTCACGTTACATCGTAGTGTCTGGAGCCTCATGGCGTACCCTACGCATATTTTATTTTAGGGTTACGGAACCCTAAAATAAAATATGCGTTTGAGGTACGGACCTCAAAGGTAAAAGAAGGAACCCATATATGTAGATATACTCTCTTGTCCGTCTGTCTGTCCGTGTGTCACCACCGATTTTCTCAGGAACGGGTGGATCTAGCAAGTTGAAATGTATACTAGATACTGAGGTCTATAGTCCTTATTAGGTGTATAAAAATCAAGGTCTTATTTTACTTTGACGTTTTATTTTATTTTTTATTTTACAAGTTGTCATTTTATATTTGTTTTTATTGTTTGTATTTAAATTGTAATTGATTAATGAATTAGTGTAATTGGCAATCGCCGTTCTAATAAATAAATAAATGACTAAAATGACTAAAGGTCAACACTGAGTCAACACTATAAAAAGATATGGGCATATTTAGATTTTCGCGAAAACTTGTAAGTACCAAAATTTACCTTAGTTTTCAACTTTATTATTTTTCAGAATTTACCCATTACTTGTACACACGGCTACACCTCAAGCTATACATTTCCAGTATAAGCTGACCTCGCATTGTTTAGGGTTTCCGTACAATGAGAGGTTAGCATAGACTGAAAATGTATAGCTTGATGTGTAGCCGTGTGTACTGTAAGACCGGAAGTACCCTATAGGTTTTGGGTCGAAAACCTATATGGTAGTTCCCGTTGACCTAGAATCACGAAATTTGCCAAAAAGCAAGATTACAGCACAACTAAAGGAAAAAATCTAATAAATAAAAAAAGTTGAACGCATATTCATACATAGTTGACGCCAATTAAGATAGTCCTCTGAGTTGTATGGGCGCTCATACAATTTAAAGGACTAGCTTAATCGGCACCAACCTCAAATAAGGTAAATGAATAAAGTTGTGCTATTGTGTGAAAGAAAATAAAAGACAATATTTAGTATAGATAATGGTACGGAACCCTTCGTGCGCAAGTCCCACTTGCACTTGGCCGGTTTTTCATTGATAAAAAGACGGAACCCTTCGTGCGCGAGTCCGACTCGCAATTGGCCGGTTTTTTTGCAGGACAATGCCAGGGCTCATACTTCAGGCATTGTAAATGAATACCTGAGTGAAGTCGGTATTACAGTAATGAGCTGGCCAGCAAGAATCCCGGATATGAATCCCATAGAACACCTATGGGATGAGTTGAAGAGACGAGTCAGAGTGAGAGATCCTGCTCCTGAGACGCTTGGCCAGCTTAAAACAGCTATACAATAGCAGTATTTATGTGTACAAGAAGAGTGGGATAACATCCCACAACACAAGATTCTGACTCTCATCCGTTCCATGAGAAACCGCATGGAAGCAGTTATTAATGTCGGGGGAGGAAATACGAGATACTGAATAAACTTTTATAAACCTGTCTGTGTTTCTAACATTTTACAAATTCTTCTTATAGGGTAAAAACATACCTGTTGAACAAAACACGATAGCTAAACAAATTTAATTTTAATTTATAACATTTAGTATTAGTTATACGTTACCATATATAATATCCGCAATTAACTAGCATAATTATTTTTTGTTTAATGTGAAAGAAAAACATAAAACTCATTCAAAACCAAACTTCAGAGGTGTTTCGATTTTTTTGATGAGTAGTGTACAGTAACATATTATCTAGTAAAGTGCGTGTGTTCTAAAGACATTAACTTGTGATATTTGCAACCATTACGACCTCCGTGGCGTAGTGGGTGAATAATCGGCTGAGACGCAGGAGGTAGCGGGTTCGATTCCCGCCACGGAACAAATGTTTGCACGATCTACAGATATTTGTTTCGTGTCTGGTTGTTTCTCTATATATTACAAGTATGTATTTACAAAAAAAAAAGTATTTAAGTATTCTATCAGTTATCTGGTTCCCATAGTACAAGCTTTGCTTAATTTGGGGCTAGATAGCGCTGTGTGAAATGTCCAGCATTATTTATTTATTTTATTTATTTATTACTATAATCATAGAACACTCGCGTATGATAATTTAAATGCTTTATGAACTTTTGCTGGATTCTTTATATTTTATAATTATTATAAGTTATTTAATTAGAGGCCCAGATACAATTAGCATAATCCAGCACACTACGAACATAGGCACAGTAGACTGTTAAATTTTAGTATAGGTTGGATTAGAGAAGGGATTAGCATGTGCGAATTACGAAGCCTTTTGATTATGACTATAATCCTTTTTCAATTGTTATTTTTGTAGGTACCTTTCTCAATTATACAAAAATTCTGTGGGTAATATTTGTTTTCGAAACTCGTGGCTCTACCTACCTTTTTTTATTTGGGGGTTTTGTACCTGCTAACTCCGCAATAAGACATAAGAAAGCAGTATGAAGCAAAAACACTGTTTTTTTACTTATTTTTATAAACCCTTTTGTTACGATAAAGATTATTCTATTAGAATGTAATAGGTAGGTACACATAATTATTTACCTGGAACATAACCTAATCTAACCTAACTAATTTTATAATTTAAAAATTCTAAACCATTTAGGTAAGTGTAAGTTTTTGTTATGTTTTATGTATGCTAGTATTTATTTATGGTCTTTTTAGATATGGGCATTGTAAAAATATTTTGTGTGTGCACATTGTGCCTGAAATAATAGTTATAATATATTATATTAGGTAAGCTGCTATAGCGGTTGATACTTTTTAACTTTTATCTACACAGTACATAATATCAATATAGTTATTTGTATTTAGCTTCCGTGTAAAGAAACGTAGAAACTTTGATGGAACCGCCATTATGTCACTTAGAAGTTAGAACTGTCATTTGCTGTCAGACGAATGTCACGTCAAAAATTAGAATCTATCAATTTTATTGACAAAATAAAAACATTCACGAAGACGGAGGACGTGTTGCGTTGCGGTGCGTGCGGGCGGTTCCTTCGATTCGATCGAGTTTGATCGCAGTTAGCAAACACAGCAGGAGAATAGAATATCAGTGAGTCAGTTTATCGGGGCGCGGAATGCGCTTCGCCTGATCAGAGCGAGCAGGAGTAGGCACCGGTCGTGGCAGAGGCGACAGGCAGGGCGCAGCACAGCGCGGTGCAGCAGGTGGGTCGTGTTTACGTGCGCCATGTGACCGTCGCGCGTCGGTTGGCAGTGCGGGGCGCGGCGTCGCAGTGCGCTGTGGCCTTCGGCGGGACACGTGCGCCATAATCGGGTTAGCGGCGAGTGAGTGAGTGACGGCGTGCCGTGTGTTGCAGGTCGCTCGCGAAGTCCCGCGCGGTGCAGACGGACGCGTAGTGCGACTCGGCCGACATGAAGCCGCACGACCACTTCCCCAACGGAGACGGTGAGTCTCGCCTCTGCCTTTTGCTTCTTCCGCCCCTCCACTCTCACTTACTCCCTTTTCTCTAGCTCGCCAAATAAAAACAAAATGCACACATACTTACTCTAATGTGTACATTGTAAATATTTATTTACGTTTCAAGGATAGTAAAGTAAACAAGGAAATCAAAATACCCACATATAATTGCTAAATTAAATCATTATTAGTTCAAACAGCAGCAATAATCATTATTTATGTACTTACTTATCTACTATATAATAATTTAAAATAAGATTGCATGAACATGCTACACTAGTCTCTTATTACTAGTACTGATAGGAATATGAATGCCATTAAGTACAATTTCAATGTATGTGTGTCTCCACAATACTTATTGGATTACTAGTGAACAAGAGAGATGGCCTCAGATCCCGGCTTAAGGTCGCTGGTCGCCCCCCGCCCCCCTCCCCCTGCTGTTGATGAATGTGACTGATCAATGCTTTCCCTGTACGCTGCTCCTCTTGACCCTGTATTCATAGTACTCATCAATTCAAGGTTTGTCATATTTATTTGGAATAATATCTATACATATTATTTAATATATCAAATAAAAAAAAAATTAAATATTGCTGGACATTTCACACAGCGCTATCTAGGCCCCAAACTAAGCAGAACTTGTACTAGGGGAACCAGATAGCTGATAGAATACTTATATACTTTTTTTTTGTAAATACATACTTATGATATATAGAAAAATATCCAGACCCAGAACAAATATCTGTATAACATGCAAACTTTATTCCATGGTGGGAATCGAACCCGCTACCCCCTGCGTCTCAGCCGGCTATTCGCCCACTGCGCCACCGAGTTCGTCAAAATAAAAAAATATATAAAAAAAATATCTGAATTTACAAGGCTTAAAAATACCAGAACTTGTATTCTCCTAAATATATATAATGACAAAGTGCGTTCGTGAAATAAAGACGTAACTGAGTTTTCTGAAATAACAAATTTACTTTTATTCACAACACAATTAAATACATAGTTTAAACACAATTTACTCTAAACAGAGTAACTTACCTGAAATAACAAAAAACAACATTTAAAGCCTTTACTTCTAGTTTAGTTTATATACTTCCTTTTATTAATACAGGAAACTATTTACCGTTCCAAGTTTTACTAAATTATCAGCCTAACCGCATCTTGTTAAAATTACCTCAATACTGACAGACGGTGACACTGTCATTCATTAAAAATCTGTAGATAATTATTCCATAGAGAAAAGGTACGACACTAAACGTAGTGATACTCTTTACATCTCCCACCCTCGGAGAGAACAAATCAAAATGATTTTTCGATTATGAGCTAACCATTACTGGAGATAACTTTGTAATATGGTAGAAGTTTGACTCCGCCTTCTTATGTCCAGCATCAACTTCATAGATCGAATTTGAAATCTTCCTTAGGATTTTGTATGGTCCAATCCTTAATTCATCCATTTTCTTCCTATTCAGCCGGTTTCCGTTTTCTACATATACTCTATCACCTACTTCGAATTTATATTCTCCTCTATGCAGATCATATATTTTTTTATTATAGTTGTGAGATTTTATTGAATTTTCAAATGCTAGTTCTCTGTCTCTTTTGAGATCTTCTATTGTGCATCTTGATTTCAATTCCAGAGGCAAAATATCCATTTTCTCTCCTTCCAAAAGATATTTTGGAGTAAACTTAGTGACTGTATGTTCTGTTTCGTTATATTTTTCGACACATTTTTGTGCAATAGTTGTCCATGCTGTTTTCTTGACCCCTTCGTTTATTTTGCACCTTATCCTATTTACTAAAGTTTGGTTTAGCCTTTCATTGAGTCCATTTGAAAAAGGTGCGTCCACAGCAGTGAAAACCATTGTTATGTTTTCCTTTTTCAGGAAGTCTTTAAATTCTTTGGAATTTATTCCAGGGTATTGGTCTGTTAATACCATATCAATATGATTGCTTAGTGTCACATTTTTTATCAACTTGATAAAATCATTGGAGTTTTGATTTTTTGATGTCAAAATATAAGCATATCGTGTAAAATGATCAACCAGGAGATGTAAGTATTTTTTCGTAGACCGTGATCCTCCGAAGCCTCCAATTGTATCAATTGATATAATTTCAAATGGGCGTGTTGCTGGGCCTAAATGGGACATCAAACCAAATTTTGAATTCCTTCTTGACTTGTTTTTTATACAAATGTCACATTCATCACACATTTTCTTAATATTTGTGATGATATTCTTTGCTGTATAAAAAGGGGTTATTTTATTTATCATCTGGGTTCTCCCAATGTGGCAGTAAGTATTGTGGACATCTCTAATTAGTGTTTTGCTAAATGCTTCTGATAGTATAATTTTTTTCCTTCTTTTATTCTTTTTGTAATATATGTTATTCTCCAGTATAAACTTTGATTTTTCATCTTGTAGATTTAGGTTTGTGTCTTGGTCCTTTTTTATATCTCCCATGCTTATTAAGTTTACAACTTTTAGAAAATCTTCAGCATTTTCATGAGGTTCTAAGACTGGATTCCTGCTTAAGCAGTCTGCTTCTTGATTTGACTGTCCCGGGTTATATTTTATCTTAAAATTGTATTGGGATAAATAATATGTCAAATCACCCAGTTCTTCATCAGTTCTAGACTTGATGTTCAGATTTTCCAAAGGTTTATGATCTGAATATACTATAAATTCTTTATTCATAAGCCAGTGTTGCCAATATTTTACAGCTTCCTTAATTGCCAGGCATTCCAAATATATTGCCTTCTTTTTCTTTTGAGTGTCTGTCAATTTTTTTGAAAAGTAAGCTACAGGTTTATTTTCTCCGTTTTCATCTTCCTGTTTTAACACAGCTCCCACTCCTTTAATACTGGCATCAGTGTAAATTTTTATTGGTTGTTCTGGGTCAAGTATTTTTAAAATTGGTTTCGTGCATAGTAATTCTTTTATTTTATCAAATGATTTCTGGCATTCTTTGGTCCAAATAAACTTTTCATCCTTCCGTAATAAATTGTGTAATGGTTCCAGGATAATTGCAATGTGTGGTACAAATTTATGATAAAAGTTTACTTTCCCAAGGAACTGGCGTATATTTTTCCTTGTTTCTGGAATGGGGAAGTTCCTGACAGCTGTTAAATAATCTTTGAGAGGTCTTACTGAATTATTTTCTATTATATGCCCCAAATACTTGGCATGATTGTTTGCAAAAGTGCATTTCGAGAATTTCAGTCTAAATCCTTCTGTTTGTATTGCCTCAAGTAGTTTTGATATATGTATTATGTGTTCTTCGAAACTTTTAGAAAAAACAAGGATATCGTCGATGAAATTCACCGCAAAGTCTGAGAGTTTATATTTTCTTATTATGTTTCTCAATATTCTTTGGAAAATAGCCGGAGCTGTCTTTAAACCAAATGGGAGGCATGTCCACTGGAAATGGCCTTCTTGCGTGACGAATGCCGTCTTATATTTATCTCGAATTTTCAACGGAATGGACCAAAATGCTGAATTTATATCAAAAGTAGAATAATACTCACAGTTTACAGTCTTCACCATCAAGTCTTCAATCAAGGGGAATGGCTGTGATTGAGGGACAACAATTTTATTCAATTCCCGAAAATCTATACACAGTCTTGATCTTTTTCCATCTTCTTTTTTATACGCTAGGGTAACCGGTGCAGCAAAAGGGCTATATGATTCCTCAATTAAGTTGTTCTTCAATAATTTTGATATTTGATTTTCAATTTCTTTTCTATCATCAGCTGTGCATCTGTATGGGCGCTTGTAGCAATATTTATCTACTATCAAGTCTATGTGAGCTTCATAACCTCGTACCGTACCAACGTCGTATTTGTCCTTAGCAAAGACTGGTTTGTATTTTTTTATTAATTTATCAATTTCAGTTTGTTTACATAAATCTAGGTGGTTTACTGAAATTTCAAATTCACTGTAGTTAATATGTTCATTGAAATTTACTTCACATCTGTTTATATTGTTCACCTCTTGTTCCTGTACCTCAGAGAATAGAGAAACATTTTGTTCATTTTTGTCACCTAGTACATCAGGAATTCCGACATTCATTAAATTGTAAATATTAGTTTCTGAGTCTTTATTTTTGTAATCCTCTTCATTTTGGACTTTATTCTCTTTTTGTGGGTTATAACATTGTATGATATTCAATTCTTCATTTTGGATTAATTTAAATTTTTTGATACAATCCAAACCAATGAGAAAATCATAATGAAAATTTTCATTATCTATCACAAAAATATTCATTTTTCTTTCAATGTTATATATTTTTATTTTTAATGTTACCATACCTTTTGTTTTCTTCTCACCATTAATAGTTTTCAAGTTTGCTGTGTGTTTATTAAGTACATCTTCTTCTTTTTCATGTATTTTCAATAGTTTTGCATTAATTAACGACACATTTGAACCCGAATCATAAATTGCGGTAACTTTTAAAGTGTCATTTAATAATAACTTTACTTTTATTAATGGTGGTACTTCTAGTTTTTTGGATTCTCTTCATTTAGTTCAATTTCTAATTCAGAGTTATTCACACTTTTCACAACTGATTTATGATTTTTCACATTAAACCAGCAGGTTTCCTGAGGGTGAAAACGTTTCCCTTTTTTCTCAGGGACACAAATTTGGCATGGTTTCTTTTCTTCATTTTTTTTTGTATTTATGTCAGAGTATGTGTAGTTCTTTTTTTCATATCTGTTCCTCCCAACAAAATGTTCTAATTTGCCTATCTCATTGTAGAGATCTTCGGTTTCTTGTAATGTCTCTCGGTCAATTTTATCACTTAGGTAATTTGGCAGGCCTGCGGCTATAAGGTCTATAAGAGTACCAGTATCAATCGTCTTCCTAACCTCCAATAACAATTTTTCTTTCTTCAATGCATACTCAAGCAATGATCCCGTTTGATATTTAAATCCAAGAGCATATCTGATCGGCGACCAACCCTTGTTTCCAAATGTTTCACAGAAGTTTTTTTCCCATTTAATCCACTCTGATTTTACTGTAAATTTCATCAACATACAACTGTACCAATTCACACTAGAATATTCTAAAAATTGTTTTAAAATTTCAATTTTTTTCCTGTCTTCATCAATATGGAAACGTTCACATTCTTTGTTGAAATCCTTAATCCATTGGTGAGCATTTGCATTTCTACCAGTGAATTTTTCAATCATAAAATCTTTTGAAATTTTCCCCAAATTTTGAGTTTCTGATTTTTTTTGTTTTTCTTCGAGTAATTTCTCTAATAGTTTCTCCAATGTTTCATTTGAACTTCTAGTTAAGGATTTTTGATCATTTATGTTTTCCATAATCTCTTCAAGGTAAAAATCATTAAACTGTATATTTTGTTCTCCATCTAAATATGTCTTTGATATCTCATCAGTTAAAGTTATCCATATTTTCCTTGTTTGATGTCTTTTATTCAATGTTTTTCTTATCTTGGCATAGTTAGATGTATTTGTTATTAATTGATGTAAACTTGCAGGTTGATATTCGGCTGGCATGTCAAAGGTTTGACCGTCAGGTGTTCCTATTGAGGTTATACAAATAATGTTTGATTTTCCATCTGATGCTGTTTTCACACAAAAGTCAAATCTTAACTTCTCCATACTTCTTGAAATATTTGCAGAAAATGTTGTTTTATAATGACAAAGTGCGTTCGTGAAATAAAGACGTAACTGAGTTTTCTGAAATAACAAATTTACTTTTATTCACAACACAATTAAATACATAGTTTAAACACAATTTACTCTAAACAGAGTAACTTACCTGAAATAACAAAAAACAACATTTAAAGCCTTTACTTCTAGTTTAGTTTATATACTTCCTTTTATTAATACAGGAAACTATTTACCGTTCCAAGTTTTACTAAATTATCAGCCTAACCGCATCTTGTTAAAATTACCTCAATACTGACAGACGGTGACACTGTCATTCATTAAAAATCTGTAGATAATTATTCCATAGAGAAAAGGTACGACACTAAACGTAGTGATACTCTTTACATATATATTAGATAAAACCCAGGTGTTGCAAAGTATTCCTATTGCAAACAAAGAATATAAGAATACAAGAATATAAAACCTTTGGATTAGACCCATTAGGCCCGGTGACCTGGACCCAGTACGGTGCCAGATGGGAAAAATGTGCCATCAGCACCGGTGATATTAATACCAGATAGGCTATAGTAATATTATAAAGGTGAAGCAAAGTATGTACTAATAAATAATTAACAATATTAGTTATTAATTATGAAATATTTTTTGCCTGTTTCTCTGACAAGGGTCAGAGATTTATGTAGGCTTGGGGGCATCCATTAACGTAAGGCTCTTTAGAAAAAACTCTTTCATTTATTAAATATGAATAAAGCAATTTTCAACATTCAATAAACATTTTTTAACTGTTAATAAATATTTAGTAAATAACTGTTAACAAATATTTAAGTATTAATTAACAGTTCATGAATTTTTTATTATGTATGTTTGTTTGTCTGAGGATAACTTTCGAAGTGTTGATCTGATCATCGTGAAATTTGATACATAGGTAGGTAGTGATGGCACAATTATAGTGTGACTAAATAAGCTAAAAATGTGGGGGGCTTGTTGAGATATTGGGGTTCAAGAGGGATAAAAAAAAATGAAAATGCTACTACGAGGCATGCCTTTTAAGTTTTGTCGTTTGAAGAAAAAAACACATCTAGAACCTTATAGTACTTTTTATTGTTTTTCAAAGTATTCACAACGTAGCTTAAAACACTTTTCCATTCGCTCAAACCAGTTATTATAACATTTATTCCACTCTAAAGTGGGGTGTTCAAAATGGCTGTCTTGAAAGCGTCGACTGCTTCTTCACCGGACTGGAACCTTTGACCACGAAGACTTTTCTTAATTTTAGGAAATGTAAAGAAATCGTTAGTGCTTAGGTCAGGACTGTATGGAGGATGGTCAAGAATTTCTACTTTTTCCTGCTTCAAATACTCAATCGTTTGACGAGCGCTGTGTGAGCTTGCGTTGTCGTGGTGCAGGATGATGCGTCGCTTTGAGTTAGATTTTCGAAGTTCGGCGATGACTTGTGGCAAACAAACTGTAGTATACCACTCTGCGTTAACCGTTCTACGATCTTCAAGTCAAATTTCGGTTGAACCTTTGCAGAGTTTTCTTACACCATCTGACGCGGGTCGCCTTGTGATCGTCGGAAAGCAGATGCGGTATCAAACGGCAAACTAGCTTTCTCACACCAAGCGCTTCATGCAAGATCTTCTGAATGGTTGTCCCTGAGATGCCTAATAGAGCCTCTATCTCTCGATACGTCACATGACGATCTTCGAGAATTAGTTGTCTCACAGCAATGATGTTATCTTCAGTGAAGGCGGATTTTGGGCGTCCTTCGCGAAATCTGTCACTAACACTAGTATGTCCACGCTGGAATTCTAAATACCAGCGTTCGACAGTCCGCAGACATGGGGCTACATCACTGAACACAGATGTTAGCTCTTCTAAACACTGAAGCCGTGTCAGGCCTCTTCTAAAGTTGTAGAAAATTATTGCACGAACATTTTCCTTAGAAAGATTCATTTTCGTACGTGACCTGACAGATTCAAATCGAAACTGTGACTAAACAATAGCATTAATCCTAATACTTTCAACTGTTTTGAGATTCAAAATGTAAACACATTCGAATATAGAACAGTTCCAAATTCAAAATTGCCGGAAAATATGGAAACGACAGAACTTAAAAGGCATGCCTCGTATTAGGTCAAGTGGGACGTCTAATGAAAGGTCTTTACTAGTACATTTCGAATCCATTTTTATTTTTAGTAAAGTCCTTGTAGTTTTTCAGTTATTAGCTATAATAAAAACTGAACATTGACAAAATTCACAGGGTACACCAGTGACCTAACAGTGCTGTAATTCGGTATGCGTGTAGCTTAAATGACACAAATATAGGCAAAAGTCTGAAATCTAGAATAGCTGCAATTTGTAGCCCAAAAAAGAGTAACCAATTAACATGAACTCCCGTTACCTGTAATTTGAATGAATCTGTAGGTCAAGTTAATTGGTTACGCATTTCGTAGCACTATTTTGGTAGTGAAAGATTACGAAATAATATATGTATTTTTGTTTTTATGGGAGACTCGCAAGATCTTAGTTCGGGGCGAACCAAGTACCGTTTTATCGGCGTTACGTTATTGTCGATAGTAACACAGATAAAACGGTACGTGATCAATTCCGTATATGACTACCCGTTTAAAGCTTATCTAATAGTTTAGCTAGTGCCGTGTTAGCTATTCCGGGCCCGCGTTCCAATGGCTTGTGTGCTTGCGGCACAGATATCAGAAAGCTTGCGGTGTGGCCTGGCTTCTGGCTGAGCTGAGGTGTGACGTCACGGAGCTATCAGCCTCCACGGTCGCCGCGCCGCGCGCCGTCATGTCAGTCAAGGAGAAGTAACGCCAATTACTCGATTGAATTGTGATGTCGCCGTCGATCGCTATGGAATAGAAAAAAACACAATTGCGATGTGTTAGGGTTTCTAGTAGGACCCTAAAAAGTAAGTCGGTATGCCAACAGGGTCCTTACTAGTGATCATACAATTATTTGTACCTATCTTAACACCATCTAGATTGGTACCTACTAATAATTACATTGTTCAATGCAATAAATAATCGAGTAGTTGCATGAATGGACCCGATCGACCCGGTTACAATACTCACAGTAACTTGATATTATCAGTGGATAGTCTGCGGGTTCTCAGAAGCGGCGACTGGATGCCGATGCCGCGGCGTGGCGTGAGTCGCAGCTCCGTACTAACTACTGCGCATTCTGCGCCTCCGGGAAGCAATTGAACCAATTATTAGTGGTCGCTGCCGGCCGGTACTCGCCGCTCCACAGCCGATCGTTTGTACCTACTTAAGAGATTGTTCTCATTATTAAGATTTGAACAGAGACTCTTTATGTGCCGAGCGCGCCACATTCGTCGGTCGTCACATGATCATAAAATAAATTCCAGCGCGTTAAAACAGGCCGCGTTTCCAAAGGTTTAGTTAGGTACAAGTACAACTCAGTATTTCGCATCGTCTCGAGACGACAGACTCGTCGGCTAATGTCGAACTATATCGCACCGCAGTGGAGCGAGAGGTCACGGCAGGCAACGGCATGCCTTCATGATTCTGATTACCTACTAGGTACCTACTTAAATAAATGTGCAGTCCAGTTGAAACTAGTATTTCGCTTTGAGCCATAATAGGTATCTAATTACTTTATCATGTCACGGACTCGCATCTACCTAATGCTTTAAACGAACGATTATATGACAAGCTGTTTGGATAGCTTTCATTAGAATACCCTGATTGGTTACTTCTTATGTCGTCGTCTCGGTGACATCATAACTGCCTAGTAAATTACAATTACCCGACCGGCTAGGGACCGAACACCACTATCGACTCGTATCTTATCTATAATTATCTAAACGATACGCATTAAGTCACACATAATGGCCAGACGGAGGCGAGTCGGAGGGCAGCGACACGGAGATCGACGCGGAGGCGGAGGAGCTGTCGCTGGTGGACGCGGAGGCGCCGGCGCGCGCACTCGCGGCACTGAACGCGCTGCGTAAGTCGCGGCAGCACTATGACGTGGTGCTGGTGGCGGGCGGCGTGGAGGTGGCGGCGCACCGCGCCGTGCTAGCTGCCGCCTCACCCTACCTGCTGGAGGCGCTGGCGCCGGCCTCGCCGCCCGGCGCACCCTACCGCGTCGAGGAGGTGGAGGGCGAGGCTCTGCGCGCGCTCGTCGAGTACGCGTACAGCGGGCGGCTGGTGGTGCGCGACGCGCAGGCCGCGCGGCGCCTGTACCGCGCGGCGTGGCGGCTGCGCGTGGAGGCGGCGCGCGCGCACCTGGCGGAGCGGCTGCTGCGCCGGCTGCAGCCCGCGGACTGCCTGGCGGTGCGCGCGTTGCCCGGCCTCAAGCCGGACCAGCTGCTGCAGCTCGACCAGTACATCGCCAACAATGTGAGTTAAAGATTGTGTTTGGCGGTTTATACTTCCCGACTGCGATACGAGCCAGCACGTTCTGTTTGCAGTTCGAGGAGGTATGCGAGAGCGGTGCGCTGGGCACGCTGCCGCAGATCCGCATCGAGGTGATGCGGGAGAGCAGCGCGGCGGGCGGGGCGGAGGCGCCGCTCACGGTCGCGGACGCCGCGCTGGCCTGGCTCAGGGACCAGCCCGTCACCGATAGAGATGTAAGCGATGTATTAATAGGTCTAGTTGAGTATTTATATTTATTTATTTGGAAAACCAACAGCTAATTATACATAATATGAAACACAGTAAATAAAAGAAAGCCAATAATAGGTTTTCACGACTAAGACAAAATAAAACAAAATGTGAAGTGAACAATAAAAAGTCCAAACGAAGTGTTTTAGAAGAGCTATAGGGAATGCGAAGACGAAAGCAGAGATATTTCATGAATTTAATTTGAATGCGTTAAATTCTGCCAATATATTTATAATAACTATTATAATATGAAAGGGCTTAACTTACACATTCGAAAACCAAATTTAAATTCTTTTTATGTCCTGTAGCTTCGGAGTTACGAGGCATGCCTTTTAAGTTCTGTCGTTTCCATATTTTCCGGCAATTTTGAATTTGGAACTGTTCTATATTCGAATGTGTTTACATTTTGAATCTCAAAACAGTTGAAAGTATTAGGATTAATGCTATTGTTTAGTCACAGTTTCGATTTGAATCTGTCAGGTCACGTACGAAAATGAATCTTTCTAAGGAAAATGTTCGTGCAATAATTTTCTACAACTTTAGAAGAGGCCTGACACGGCTTCAGTGTTTAGAAGAGCTAACATCTGTGTTCAGTGATGTAGCCCCATGTCTGCGGACTGTCGAACGCTGGTATTTAGAATTCCAGCGTGGACATACTAGTGTTAGTGACAGATTTCGCGAAGGACGCCCAAAATCCGCCTTCACTGAAGATAACATCATTGCTGTGAGACAACTAATTCTCGAAGATCGTCATGTGACGTATCGAGAGATAGAGGCTCTATTAGGCATCTCAGGGACAACCATTCAGAAGATCTTGCATGAAGCGCTTGGTGTGAGAAAGCTAGTTTGCCGTTGGATACCGCATCTGCTTTCCGACGATCACAAGGCGGCCCGCGTCAGATGGTGTAAGAAAACTCTGCAAAGGTTCAACCGAGGGGAGTCAAATCACGTCTACGACATCATAAGTGGTGACGAATCTTGGATCTATGCCTACGATCCTGATACCAAACAACAATCTACAATCTGGGTCTTTCAAGACGAGCCAAAGCCGACTAAAGTTGTTCGTTCTCGAAGCACTTCAAAGAAGATGGTGGCCACGTTCGTTGGAAAAACCGGCCATGTTGCGACTATTGCACTTGAAGATCGTAGAACGGTTAACGCAGAGTGGTATACTACAGTTTGTTTACCACAAGTCATCGCCGAACTTCGAAAATCTAACTCAAAGCGACGCATCATCCTACACCACGACAACGCAAGCTCACACAGCGCTCGTCAAACGATTGAGTATTTGAAGCAGGAAAAAGTAGAAATTCTTGACCATCCTCCATACAGTCGTGACCTAAGCCCTAACGATTTCTTTACATTTCCTAAAATTAAGAAAAGTCTTCGTGGTCAAAGGTTCCAGTCCGGTGAAGAAGCAGTCGACGCTTTCAAGACAGCCATTTTGAACACCCCACTTTAGAGTGGAATAAATGTTATAATAACTGGTTTGAGCGAATGGAAAAGTGTTTTAAGCTACGTTGTGAATACATTGAAAAACAATAAAAAGTACTATAAGGTTCTAGATGTGTTTTTTTCTTCAAACGACAAAACTTAAAAGGCATGCCTCGTATGATGAACTGATGTCGAAACTCCACTGATTCGGACCCGCTGACCTGCTGAGACGGTCTGGCTGAGAGTCTGACAGTCGATCTGTGCATGTACCGCGTTGCAAATTTTGGCAAACTCAGTTTTCAGAGCTGTGTTCGCGCACGCACCTCGTGTACGTGGACGGACGCGGCGCGCTGCGCGACTGCGGGGAGCTGCCGCACGCGCACGGCGACGCTCCCGAGCTGCAGCAGTACCGGCGCGAGGCGGCCGTGCGCAAGCAGAGCGGCGCGCGCGCGGCGCCGGGTAGCGCGGCGCCGCGCGCACTGCCCGGCCTGCAGCTCGGCGCACGGAGCGCGCGCACCGAGTGCGCCGTGCTGGCGGCGCGGCGCGCGGCGGGCGGCGCCACGCGCGCTCTGCTGTGCGTGCAGGGCCGGCTAGCGGCTGCGAGCGCCGTGTGGAGTGGCGTGGCGGCGGGTGGCGGCGGCGTGGCGCGCGGCGGCTCGCTGGCGGGCGGGGAGCGCCTGGCGCGGCTGGCGGCGGGCCGCTGCGCGCCGGGGGTGGTGGCGCTGGGAGGGCGGCTGCTGGCGTGCGGCGGGTACGACCGCGCGCGCGTGCTGCGCTCGGCGGAGGCATACGAGCCGGCGCGTAACGTGTGGAGCGCAGCGCAGGACATGCGGCGAGAGCGCGCGCGCTTTCCGGTCGCGACGCTTCAGGACACCGTCTACGCGATCGGTGAGAGTCAGATGCACTATCCATACATCTCGGCGTGGCTTTCTTAAAGATCGACCTACGACGTCGACCCTAAACATTTATTTATTTGCCAGAACATCGCTACAATTATACAGATGTCACAACAATTAATAGTATCACCATTATTAGACATAGTGACGTGCAAATTACACGACAAATAAAGAAAATAAATGATGGATAACTACGAATTGATAATAACGAACCTTATTCTCATGAATGATTTTCTATCTGAAGCTGTGAATAGATATATGTATTGAGTAGAAGTTATTTGTACTGATTACAAATACAAATATTATTATTTTCCAAATAAGAATTAACATATTATGTATTTATATAATGAGCTCCGCACTAGGTGTATCACCCATCTGCCTGGGTGTAGACCCAGGCAGATTAATTTAAAGCCTGCGACAGAATCGACCATAAGTAAAACACCATTTATTTAATATAACCTGCTGGTATGGTTCTCCTACGTAAGAAATCTATATCCGGCTGTAGTTAATCTATCGCAATTAAATGAATCTTTATTTTATCTTTATCTTTCACCATTACCTATTTATATTCTGGCTGGTGTGTGTTCCTAGCGGTGTTCCCCAAGGATCTCTGCTAGGCCCCCTACCTTTTCTCATATTTTTCTAATATTTGTCAATGTAAACGCTTTCTTGACGGTCATTTGCTGTGTTTTAAATATAAATATAACCTCTCGAGTCTCTGGAAGAGGTTTACTGTATGTAACAAGTGCAGTAACGATCGGTCGGCGCAGGCGGCAGCGACGGGCACGCAGAGCTGGACAGCGTGGACGCGTACACCGCGGCGGAGGGGTGGACGGCGCGCGCGCGGCTGCCGCTGGCGCTGTCGCACGCGGCTGCCGCAGCCGACCCCGTGGCTGGCGTGCTGTACGTGGCAGGCGGCTGGGCAGCCGGCGGGTACCTCAAGCGTGTCTGGAAGTACACGCCGCAGGACAACGCTTGGACCGAGGCGCCGCCTCTCATCACAGGTCACACAGCCCTTCGCCTTCGCCTTCTATATGCCTTCTGCAACTCCTCCTTGACCGCCTAGCTCTAGCGCGTTGGCTCCAGCTCGTGCCAACGATTCGAATGCCTGAACGATCAGCTAGAATAACTATATTACAAGTTGACAAAATTATACTGACAAATTATTTTTTCTTAATAGGTACATTTTGTTGTAACTGTTTGACGTATTAGTATATTGAGTTAGTCGATCGTGTGTGAGAGATTAAGAGTTGAGCCGAACATTCGTTTCATAGTGTACTCTGTAGACATGTTCGGCAGAATTACTGAACATTCGTATGCGGCCGAATATCTGTAAAAACGTTGAACTTTCTGTCGAAAATTGCAATATTAATTACCTACTGCACATTTATTTGATAGATCTCTATTTTTATTTATGTATTTATCTACTGCACTAATAACATACTCAATGCAGAACAGGATACTTTTAAATTGATTTGTCGAAATCGTTCAGTCCCAAACCATACTTTCAATTGTTTTTCTGGCAATATAGAGTGGGACGCAATGATGGCAGATATATTGTAAAGTAGGTGTGGTACAGGTCGCGCGCAATGCGCCGGCGTGCATTGGGAGGGCGCGCTGTGGGTGCTGGGCGGGTGCGACGCGTGGCACTGTCTCGCGTCCACCGAGCGCCTGCAGCTGACGCCGAGCGAGCCGGGCGCGCCGGACGAGCCGGAGTGGGCGCCGGGTCCGGCGCTGCCGACGGCGCGGCGCTCGATGGGCGGCTGCGTGTGGCGCGGGCGGCTGGTGTCAGCGGGCGGGTCGGACGGCGCCGCCTCGCTGCGCCGTACCGACTGGCTGGAAGCGGGCTGGACGCGCGCCGAGGCGGACTCGGAGCCAGGCGCGTGGCGTGCCGGGCCCGCGCTGCGCCGCGCGCGCGCCGGCCCCGGTCTCGCCGTGTTGGAGGACACGCTCTACGCCGTGGGAGGCTTCGACGGAAAGGTATCCTCCCCCCACCCACTCCACCCGAGAGCCCCACACTAAAACTAAAAGAAAACCGTAGTCTTTGACAATAGTGGCATGTAAACTTGATAGTGTAAAGTATCTACGAAATGATGACCATCATAACTTGACCTACAGTTTCATTGAAATAACAAGTAGCACGGACTGCATGAGCGTCGGTTCGACTCGACGGCGCGCGGTGGTTCAATCGTGAATTCTTTAGTGATTGATGTGGCTATATACTCTTTCTTCATTGAATTTGTGAGGTGTAACCTTCAGACCGCGGGCAATAAGCTAATGTGGTTACCCATTCGCCACCGCAGGAATACTCACACTCTGTACCTTGTACGTACAGTATCTAGTCTCATCAGAATTGTGTCATCACTACCTATGTACCAAGTTAATCTCACGAAGAACAGATCAACGCTTCGAAACAAACAAACATAATAAACTTGAGAGCAAAAAAATCGCACATTCATGATTTTTTGACATAACTAAAAAAAAAACAAAAAATATTATGTTTCTGTAATGCAGATTCATAGTCTATTTTAATACCTATCCAGTGGTATCTGATTTGTCTTTCAATCATTACATAAAAATGCTTTTGTGGATCAATAACAAAAATGCATGTTTAGTAAAAAATTCTTTATTCAAGTATTGGTGTCAAAGTTATGAAATTAAAAGATAAAATTAATTTAAAGTTTGTTATTAATACCGAGTGTTCCCTCCCCTAGCCTGAATCACTGACTCCATCCGTGTTTTCATTGATGTTACTAGACTTTTGATAAAGTCTTGAGGAATAGCCTCCCATTCCTCTGCGATCGCCTGTTGCAGCTCCTGTAGAGTCGATGGAGGAGCATCTCGGCCTCGAACTCTTCTTTTCAGCTCGTCCCATAGATGTTCGATGGGATTGAGGTCTGGGCTTCGAGCTGGCCACTCCATAACGGTCACATCCACCTCTTGAAGGTACTCGATCACTATGCCAGCAGTATGCGGTCTTGCATTATCTTGCATAAACAGAAAGTTTTCGCCGATAAACCCAGCAAAAGGTACGACGTGGCTCTCGAGTACTTCCTCAATGTATCGTATGGAAGTCAATCCTCTTGATTGGCGACCAGTATTCGGTCCGGTGATGAAGGCAAGCTCGGTTTTTGCTTCCATAGACATGCCTCCCCAAAACATGATTGATCCACCGCCATAGGCGACACGTTCTGTTATGCAGCATTGGGCAAATCGCTCTCCCGATCTTCTATACACCTTCCCCCGTCCGTCGTTGCCATGCAAGCACATCCTGCACTCATCAGAGAACAGGACTGCACTCCACTGCTCTTCGGTCCAATTCAAATGGTCTCGAGCGAACTGAAGGCGGGCTTCTCGGTGGGCTGGGGTCAATTTCGGCCCGTTTGCTGGCCTGTGTGCAGTCAGGCCACCTTCTCTCAATCGTCTTCTGACTGTCCACCGGCTAACTTCTACTTCACGAACTTCTTGAAGTCGTTGGCCCAGTTGAACTGCGTTCAAACGACGATTTCTTAAAGATGTCGTTATAAGAAAGCGGTTATCACGCTCTGTTGTAGCACGGGGACGGCCCGATCCTTGTCGCCGTTGGTAGCCACCAGTCTCTTGATACCTCTGGTATACACGCCGAACGGTAAATCGGCTCAAACTCAATTGTCGAGCCACTTGACTTTGCTTAAGCCCCGATTCAACAAGGGCAACCACTTGAGCGGCTACTTCTGGTGTAGTATCCATTTTCGTGTTCCGTTTGAAGCCAATATCAATAGAGAACCTTTCACACTGTACGTTGGTATGCAAATGATGACCATTCCCTCAATATGCACTCTTTTATACCTGCGATAAATCCCGCCGCCGGCCTTACCTGGATCGAGCGACATAAGGGGGTCTATTGTTTTGTTGCTAATGAGTTGTTTTTAAAGGTAAATGTCAACCCTTTATCAGTTCTGCGAATGCCTAGATTATGCACTTTAATTTAATTTGATTTTAATTTGCTGTAAGCTCCAAATAAAAAAAAATTTAACTTTTAAGTAAAAATGTGCGGATGTGCGATTTTATTGCTCTCAAGTGTACATACGTAACGCCGATTTGTCCAAGTTGATTTGGAGATCTCGCTTCGCGCGATCATTGACCGGCTCGTAGTCATTTTTTTTTAATATTTGGTAGGTACCCCACAATACGCTGGATTGTGGGGTACCTACCTATAAAAAAAATTACTACGCTGCTGTAACATTTCGCCGAGCAGTATTTTATTGATTAACTCGAAATTTTGATTACTAAACGAGAACATTTTATACATATACATACCTTATATATTATTTTTTGTGTAGAAAAAAACGGTCCATTCAGTATAATTAGTTACTGTATAATTTTTAAGTTTAAGTTAGTTCAGTATAATTGGGCTGCGGCTCACATCGAGCTGAGTCAGAAACAGTAATGTATTGTTTAACGTAGGCATCGCAATAGTACATGTAGATACATGTATGTTCTGTGCGCTACCGACGGATCTTTCAGCGCGCTAACTTATCTGGCAGAGTATTTCCGCATTAAATTCGCGTTTCTTCAATTTCTTTCACACCACCTGCTCAACAATGTCAAATTATATGTCATGTAAACCAAAGTTCTACTGAATTTCGGGTGATTTTGTTTGGAGTGATTTGAATTTGGAACCTCATCCTTCATCCTTCCATCAACCTCATTGGTTATTATTATGAAAAATCGAAACTCCAGTTTTGTCACGACAGCTCTGGTTTTACAAACGATGCTGGAACCTTTCGAAACTCCGGAGTTACACCAAAACCGGAGTTCCGGAGCTCAAGCCCTTGTCTGCATCTTGGGCGTGCTTATATCAATATAGCGCTCGTGACGCAAGACACTACTTTATATCCCCTCGTTCAATAACCTACTATGGAAGTATTGTATCGCGACCAATCGATGTGTGCCTGCAGGAGTTCCTGGCGTGCGCGGAATGCCTGAGCCGGCCGGACGGCGAGTGGACGGCTCTGTGCGCCGCGAGCCGGCCCACCCCGCCCCTCTCCGCCGCCGCGCCGCTCCCCGCCGCGCCAGAAGCGGACAAACATACAGAGGTAACTCGGATACCGCTAGGTTCTATGTTAGGTCCTCTACTGTTTGTTATTTATATGAATGTTCTTTCTGCAGGAGGCTTCAGAGAAGCGGCAATCGGAGGCACCACATTAGGCACCCTGCACATATACCCACATACAACAGACTGTCCATAGTTATCCATATATTTTTGTATGTGCATTTAGCGGCACCGAGCGGAGTGACCTGTACGTAACTACCTCACAATTTATAGCTAATAGCGGCGCGCGCGCTACTACGAGAACGCAACGTTTAAGAGGACCATATTTTTTAGATACCTTTACATTTGAACAGCAAACTTAACATTGCTAAGCGCTATCTCGACGATTATTTAGTTGCACGCGAAACCTTTCACTGAAACGGTCACGCCGCCACGCCACCACGCCGCGACGCCTACTTAGCAATAGGACACGTAGCGCGCGCCTTGCTTCGTGTGTCGGGCACGGCTGCGCTCCGGAGGCTCTAACTACAGTACTGGGGCTAAAGCGACGCTCGCGCGTAAACCCATAAGCATTTCAAGCGCAAACAAACAACTTAACGGTTCATCGTTGACATTGAAACTGGGAATGTTTAAATAATTAAAACTCGACCTTATTTTTTGTTAGTTTGATTAGGATTTACGTAGTCCGGACTCGTAAGAGCGTCGTAAAATCTTTTTAAAACGCTTCATGTTTTATGTGCGTCGATTGGTTAGTAGCGCTGGCATTTGGCGCCGGGTGGAGTGACGTCACTTCTATCTGTATATATCGGCCTTAAAAGAGTTTTAGTATTATCTAAATTATACTCCTAGATTATTATAGTTAGCGGATGAATTTATATTTGCATTTTACGAAACGGATACATTCCGCCTCCTTCTACCCTACTGACCCCTGATTTTTTATAGTTATATTATAGTTATAACATTGAAAACTGACAAACAATCAAGGTTGAATCGGTCAGGCTCCACAACCTAAAAAAAAATATTCGCGTTATCCTTAACGGGTTAAATATCTATTGAATGAAGTTTTAAAATATACCCTAAATATTTGTAAAACAATTTACTGATGGATTCACTGTAAATGCACCGACTTACTTTAAGTTCTCGTGTGCATTGTACAGTACAGTACATTGCAGTACAGTACAGTGAAGTACAGTACATTGCAGTACAGAGCAGTACAATACAGTGAAGTACAGTACAATGCAGTACAGTACAGTGAAGTACAGTACAGTGAAGTACAGTATAGTGCAGTACAGTACAGTGCCGTACATTGCAGTGCAATACTCTGTAGTGCAGTACAGTACAGGTGTGGCGATTCTTTTGCACCATCTTTAAACCTTCATCTGACTATCCTGATATCACTTTAGTCAATTTATAAATAAATAATGCTGGTCATTTCACACAGCGCCATCTATGGGAACCAGATAACTGATAGAATACTTATATACTTTTTTATTGTAAATACAATCTTATAATATACAACCTGTTTTGTTAAGTACGACATTAATTTAAAACACACATTCAGAATAGTATTACCTGATTTTAGAGGTGGGTTTAATACCGATAGCTTGAATATTTATCCAGTAATCAATACGTTTCCAATAAACAATTTTAAACTTAAATCGACGGCACCTTTGCGACAATGCCGCTTAGTCAGTGTAACAGGTACCTACTTACATAATGAATGAATAAGATTTGTTTACCTATTTTATACAGGCTGTGTCATTGATATTTTAGGACTTGATGTTAAGTTTGTTTGAAAATTTTCTATGGTAATGAATTTGAAAAACTTATTTTCAACAATACTAGCAGTTAGACCTACCTGTTTTCATTTAATGTCCTAGATAAAAAAAAACACATAGTGTAGAGAAACATCCAGACCCGGAACCAATATCTGTTGATCATGCAAACATTTGTTCCGCGGTGGGAATCTGACCCACAACCTCCTGCGACTCAGACGGCTTTTCACCTACTGCGCCGCGGATGTTGTTTAAAAGATATGGACACATGTTTTCTCAGATATAGTTCAGATTAAGTTTGATTTATGATGCGGTACATCAGAATCGACACCGAATTGCCTCTCAACAGCAAGGTATGACTAGATGTTGTTGTACAGGACTCGCAGTGGAGTGGAGGTCGCCACTCGCCACTCGCAACGGATCGCTGAGGTTTAGTGGAGTGCGGTGACAAATGTATGGAAAAACTAAATTGATCTTTGCTAATTCGAGATGCGAGTGGATCTTGAAGTAGGTTTGGAAACGCCTTGTGACTGGGCGGTCCACGCGCATGGCGCGCGGCGCGAGGCTATACCTACTTTAGATATACATATTATATTAAACATGCACGTGTGTGTGTGTGCACGCGTGCACGACACGTGCTCTATTGTGATAAGGGTTAATTAAGATTAATATTTTCCTTGTGAGTCATCGCTTGACGAGATCCCTCTATAGGCTGATAAAACGGGGCAATACCGTGCAGCATTCGTCGTTTCGCAAATCATTCTAACGAACGTTCAAACAAACGCTCATCTTCCGAAGATGTCCCCTTTTTTGGTAGGTTCGGCAAAGATCGAAGCCTTGTGGCCACAGCGGGTCTCTCAGGAGAAGGCTCGTCTCTCCTTTACGTTATTTACAAAAGACACTAATATTAAGAGCTGGTGCACGAGCGGTCGCGCGGAGCCGAGTGCACCAATTGTAACTATCGGTTAGGCTAACTCTATTTAGAAAAACAGAGGGCTTAGCCAAGTTACACTATTAGAGATGACGCTATTCGATAAGTCCTAAAATGTATGGGATTTGACACATGCTATGGAAATATCACGTGACATATCGACAACCAACCTATGTAGAAATCGAATCGATTCGAAGCGAATGTAACTTGGCTACAGGCCCTGATACTTGTTCGGACTACAGTCAAATGTTGTTTCATCCCATGTACCCATGTATATGGGGTTGAAGCACTCTAACGACTTGCACTAACCAGTTCGATCGACAACTTGAGGTTTCAATTCGACTAAATCGTTAAAACTTAGCTAATTTCCTGACTGAGTCGAGGGATTTAAACCGTTTATTCCGTCATTGAAAAGTCAATTTGTAGATCGAAAAGTTAAACAACAATCTGTATACATTTGTTAGGAGCCCCCCGCCGTTGTTTTGAGTAGTGTTTTGGTATAATTCGGTAGGTATAAGTAGTTGGTAACTGGTTCCGCTCGGCGACTCGTGAGATGAGTCGCGGGTTCGATTCTTCGTATTGTATAGTGGTGTGTACTAGTATAAGTACAGTCGACGTACTTTTGTTATGAATTATATTTAAGAGGAGCATGTAATGTCGGCGCGAGGTGGTGGGATATTGTACAGTCAGCATTAGTATTAGCGCGCCACGCCACGTCACGCTACGACATAGCACGCGGTGAGGCGTGGAGTGGCGTGGCGCGTGTCTCGTTTAACTCTAGTATTATTACTGTTTGTTTTTAAACCTAAATAAACTGCATTTTGTTGTTTTAAATGGGTGTTTTATTTTATCCTTGTATTTTATATTTTTACAAATAGTACTAATTGCGCCCTAATTCAAGGTTAAGTCAAAAACGAATGAAAGTGCATTTCAGTCTCTCGTCGGAAACAAAAATGCCCGTACAGTCAAGGTAGGTATATTTTAAGCACCCGCGGCGCTTTCCATAGCGCTCGCAATTTGTTTCATTCTTAAGGGTCTGCGGTTACCCTTTTTATGCGAATATTTCGAACAAGACCGGCTCGGGTGTTATAAGAGAGATAAACAAAAATAAATACACCCAAAGTTTTCAATCAAAAATTCATCAAAAATTGAGTGATTTGAAAAAAAAAAATTAAACTATAACATTCATTATTATAATATACATATTATATATATATTCATTATTATACATATTTATTTATAACATTCGTCAAATAAATTAATTTGTAACACGCGTTTTCGTAAAATGAGCAATTGAGTGAATTATCCTAACCCTGTTTTTACTGAAAAAACCAGTCTTAAGTTATTAAAAGTTAAAATACACATAGGTACTATAACAAAGTTCAACATTTTATTTACTGGTAACCCTTTAATCAACTAGCGGCAGGTGGCAACCCTAGATGTACCTACCTATGCCTAAATCAGTAAGTAAAGGTATCTACGGCATATGGGGATATAAGAACTATTGGACGGGGTGACGAATCAAAACAAGTTCGCCGTGTGATCAATAACTACAAAACTAAGACGTGACTTCGGTCTGATCAAGTCTGATGAGTTGTATACAAATAGTTTCTAATATTGATTGAAACAAATTCTAATGCTTTTTGCGTTGTGACCAATTATCAAACTTTTTTGGTGACGGATTGTTGCTTAAATGACATCATTTCACTTCGTAGAACGACGCGTTTTGATCATCGACGCTAAGCACGTCATGCGATACGTTATTTATAATATACGGGCTAACGGCTATGAACTTAACAAAATAAGCTAACTGTAATTGGCAGACCTTGAGTGGGCCGTTCCGTTCCCTTTCACTGTGAAGTCGGTGGCATTGAACCTAATGAAGGGCTAGCAGTATTAAAATGATCATGATATCGTACATTATATTGGAAACAGCGTAACTGACGGTTATCACTATTGATCAGTTTGAATGCACACCCAAATCTATCCGCTAAAAGCTGTGCGCACTCGCCCAGCAGTGGGCGCAGTCGGGCTGTGGACGATGATAAAACAACACAATTATGCAAATATATTTTATTTTTACATTAATAAAGTAAATGCGATTTAGTCGATTTGAGCCGGTCTTAGTTTGTAAAACATGATTCGTTTGAAATACCACCATTATAAAAATTATTAGTGTTACCGCTCTACTAATACTCTCGCACTAGCTTCCAAACAGTCACCTTGGTCTATTTCTCTATAAAATTTAAAAGGGCAAAACCGTGTAACTATTCCAATTATACTTAATGCAAGTTTACTAGTAACCCGGTTAGCGACAAGTCTTTGATTTCAGTACAAAGGATCGGTACAGAAGGCACTTTGTTAGTTTGTTGGATATCTTACATTATCATCGTAAACATTATAAATCACTTTGTGTACAAATACAATTATCTTATCAATACTCGAGGCCTACTTATAATTGATAATATACATAAGTATGTATATCTTCCGGAACAGTTAATAGGATAAGCTGGTTCAATTATTATATTTTCACGTTCAGTTGTTGATGGTAAATGCCCTTGCAGCAGGTGGTGTCCGACATTAGAGTATATCATCATACATATCTCTAAGCCACTACTCGGCCTCGTGCTGCGTCTCCAGCAGCAACTGTGCCAGCGTGTTCCTCGCGCCCAGGTCCAGCGTGTCCAGCTGCAGCCCTCTCCGACAGGCGGCCTCCTGCCCCCCCTTGTGCGTGGGCGCGCAGGGCGCGGGGCGCGGAGGCAGCACGGCGGCGGGATCGGGTGCGCACACGGCCCGCAGCGCGCCGCGGGACAGCACACACGCGCAGCCGCACCCGCTCGGCACCGGACCCAGAGAGAGAGCTGCCGAACACCATATACAACACATGAGAGTGGCATGGCGAGCTGTGGCAGCTGCAGTGTGTACATACCTGCATCGAGGTCCTTTCTGTAGAACGCGGCAAGTTGGTGCGTGTGCTGGTTGAATCGGCCGGTGTACACGCGCGCGGCGCGGTGGCGAAGTTGCGCGTGCAGCGCACGCTGAGGCAGCTGCAGTGTATACGTACCCGCGTCGAGGTCCTTCCTGTAGAACGCGGCGAGTTGGTGCGCGTGCTGGTTGAATCGGCCGATGTGCACGCATGCGGCGCGGTGGCGAAGGTGCGCGTGCAGCGCGCGCTGAGGCAGCTGCAGTGTGTACGTACCTGCGTCGAGGTCCTTTCTGTAGAACGCGGCGAGTTGGTGCGCGTGCTGGTTAAACCGGCCGGTGTGCACGCGTGCGGTGCGGTGGCGCGGATGCGCGTGCAGCGCGTGCCGGCTGAACGGCAGCGGCAGGAACCACGCCGCGCCCGGGATGCAGTTCATGCGGACCTACAACAACCACGATATACTCAATAATTAGCTCCTCGCAGGTCACTATCAACTGAGACGTTTGGAAACACATCATTACCAGCATTTCATCTTATAACCGATGCTCTAGATAGGAAAAATCTAGTATACTAGTATACTGTAGTAGTAGTAGTAGTACTAGTACTAGTATAGTAGTATCTAGTACTTCCTCCGACTGCCACTAAAATTTCGCTCGCGCAGTCGCTTCTTCTCCCGATACTAGATTATGCTGATGCTTCTTATCTAGATCTCACTGAACAGCAACTAGATAAACTTGAGCGCTTGCAAAACTTTGGCATCCGGTTCATCTTCGGCTTGCGGAAGTATGACCATGTGTCCGAATTTCGCAGTAAGCTCAAGTGGTTACCCATACGCCTTCGCCGGGATACTCACATCCTTCAGCATCTATATAACATCCTGTTCAACCCTTCCTCACCTTCCTATCTTAAAGAACGCTTCCATTTCCTCTATCAATCCAATCCTCGATCCTTGCGTTCATCTGACACACTCCAACTCAGGACACCTGTACACTCCTCCTCCTACTTTGATAAGTCTTTTACAGTGCAGGCTGTCCGGTTATGGAACGCGCTGCCGGTGGCTATCAGATGTGCCAAGTCACTTGCCATTTTTAAACGTATGCTCAGAGAACACTATCTGAGTATTTGTCGCTAAATATATATGTATTTATTATTAATTATTTGTTTCTTAAATAAGTCTAAGTATGTATCTTTAAATTATTATGAGTAGTTATTATTTAGATTCATGTAATTTTCATTTATGTAAGTTTTAATTTTTTATTTTTATATAATTAGTATTAGTATGTATGTACATGTAATATGTTAGGTACACCATTACACCCCAGGTAATGTCTACACAGTCCATTCCATCCAAAGGTTGTCTGGTAGAGATCGCTAATTAGCGATAAGACCGCCAATTGTATCCATAGATTTACGTAGTTGTTTTTTTTATATGTATTTGTTTCGTGGTGTGCAATAAAGTATTATCTATCTATCTATCTATGTTTTATTTATGGAGACGAGTGAGTAATTCGACTTTGTTTGTCATATGAGGCTTCTCCAGAAGCTACACTAATATGGAGACTTATTTAGCTCGTTGAACACGGTGTTTAGAAATATCAAACTAATTATGATCTAGATTAGAAAACATTTAGATCAAGTTTTTATAGAACAAGTTTGGCGTTCCCCAAGGCTGCATACTCGGCCCATTGCTATTTCTCCTATACATTAATGACCTACCAAATGCGTGTATTCAAAAATCATGAGTGTATTTTTTTGCAGATGATACAACAATCTTAGTTATTAACAACATACAAATGACATACGCTCTGATATAAAAAAGCCTTGCTTAGTTTGGGGCTAGATAGCGCTGTGTGAAATGTCCAGCAATATTTATTTTATTTGATTGTTTTGCTTTAAAGTAACAATTTAACAGTAAATATTGAAAAACTTAGTTTACACTGCGACACATTAATATAATTTGTCAAATAGATGATCAGGCATATAGAGCCTGGCATCCCGCGCCCGCATCCGGCAGTCAGTCGCAGCGATCCTGTAATTGTATACTAGTGGTTCCGTCAGTCCCCGAACTGAGATTTCGCGAATCTCCCAAAATAAATATTATTCTTAGGGCGACTTGCACAACGATGCCTAAACGTATTTAGTGGCTAAATATGATTTAAGGAGTTGTCAAATTATACATATACGTAAAATTTAAACATGTTTAGTCACTAAATACGTTTAGTGATCTTGTGCATGCCAGCTTTCACCTTAGACTTTATTAATTGTTTATTTTATTATTATTATTCACACATATTTATTTAAAAACTCGTTTATTATTATTATTGTAATACTTTACTTATTAATTTTGAATTTATTAATTGGTGCCACGAAATGCATAACTAAACTACTTGACCTACAGTTTCATTAAAATTAGATGTAACGGGGGTTCTTGTTAATTGGTTATATTTTTTTGGGGTACAAATGGCAGTTATTCTGGATTTCAGACTTTTGCCTATATTTGTGTCACTAAAAGTACACGAATACCAAATTTCAGCATTGTGTACACTGTGAATTTTGTCAAAGTTTTGTTTTTATTATGTCTAATAACTAAAAAACTACAAAGATTAAACTAAAAATAAAAACGGGGTTCAAATGTACTAATGAAGACCTTTCATTTGACGTCCCACTTGACCTAATAGTCTCATTTTCATTTTTTTTTACCCCTCTTGAACCCTAATATCTCAACAACCCCCCCATATTTTTAGCTCATTGAGTCACACTAAAATTACACACTACCTATATACCAGTCTATCTATATATCATGATGATCGGATAAACGCTACGAAAGTTATCCTCGGACAAACATACATACATATGTACATACAACGCCGATTTGCCCAAGTTGATTTGGAGATCTCGCTTCGCTCGATAAATTAATGCCTCTGATCTGACAGTTTCAATAAATACTACTATTTATACCTAGTGTAGTGACTATAAATATATTTAGGAGATAGTTATACTAATGTGGGGTAGATGCGCTAACATAGAACGGCCATTTGTAATACTTATACGATGTATTACAACTATTTTTGGTTTGAAAAGGATAGACTCCTGCAGACCGTTTTCGGCAAGACAACATTTTTACATCGACTTGCATCTATAAACTTTATATCGACTAAATTTTATTTTATAAAATTATTTTTTTAACTAAATTTAGGAGAAATAATTGAGTAGGTTCAGCGCACCCTATTGAGAAAGTCCTGGTTGAACTCCAAATGCGGCACCACCACCAGCACCAGCGCGTCGGGCGGCAGCCGCCCGCCCAGCGCGCGCACCGCCGCCAGCCCCGCGTGCGCGTACTCCACCGCCTCGCCGCCCGCCCCCGCCGCCAGCACCCCGCCCTCCGCCATCTCCGCGCCCGCGGCCGCGGCGCCAGCACGCACCGGCGCCAGCAGGGCAGCCGCGGCGGTGCTGTTCATGTCGCCGGACTGCAGGGACACCACGTACAGCTGCGTGTTGGAGTCGCGCTGCTGCAACGCGCGGTACCGCGCTAGGAAGGCGGCGCAGTCTGCGGGCGCCGAGCCGAGCGACAGCAGCACCGGCAGCACGAGGCGTACGCGCGCGCTCTCCGTGACGTAGCGCGCCGGCACGAGCCGCGCGCTGCCAAGCGGCCGCGCCACCTCCACCAGCCGCAGCGCAGCGGCGCCCTCGGCCGCGGAAAGCCGCAGCAGCAGCCGGTAGCGCAGCGCGGCGGGCGGGTCCCACTGCCACGCACCTTCCAGCAACGCCACGCCGCGTGCCCACGCCCAGCGCCGCCGCGCCCACGCACTCGCGCTGTCCACCACCAGCTGTAGCGCGTCCTTGGCGGGCGCGCGCAGCGGCGCCGCGGCGCGCAGCTCGTCCGGCATGAAGGCGTGGCTTGCGTTGAACAGCGTCCAGCGCAGGTGGTCAAACCTGAATACATACATTGCTATAAACATTATATTATAATCTAAATGTTTTATTCATTAAAATCACTTAATCATTCTTTGAAACATCCATTTTACTACCTGTTTATTCGCGATCAAGCCAGGAAAGAAAGGCAAGAAACACGGCTGATTGTTCTTTTTAATGACCCTTTTAAAATACGTCATAAAGTTTTAGCATTACATAATGTAGATTAAATTTAGTTTATGTTCAGTGCTCTGTTCATTAGTTTATGTAACTGTGAAACTAACACTAGTGGTTCGCCCCGAACTTGTGAGTCCGCCAGGCGGCGGCAACTCGGGTGCGGGCAACTCCAGTCTGAGGTCGGTGCGTACCTGGTGCCGGGCACGGTCGACGCCAGACCGGGGTCGGTGCGTACCTGGTATCGGGTGCGGGCGGCGCTAGGCCAGGGTCGGTACATACGTGGTGTCGGGCGCGGGCATCTCCAGACTGGGGTCAGTGCGTACCTGGTGCCGGGCACGGTCGACGCCAGACCGGGGTCGGTGCGTCATTTGGTTTCGGGCGCGGGCGGCGCTAGGCCAGGGTCGGTACATACTTGGTGTCGGGCGCGGGCAACTCCAGACTGGGGTCGGTGCGTACCTGGTGCCGGGCACGGTCGACGCCAGACCGGGGTTGGTGCGTACCTGGTATCGGGCGTGGGCGGCGCCAGGCCGAGGTCGGTGCGTACCTCGTGTCGGGCGCGGGCAACTTCAGTCTGGGGTCGGTGCGTACCTGGTGCCGGGCACGGTCGACGCCAGACCGGGGTCGGTGCGTACCTGGTATCGGGCGCGGGCGGCGCCAGGCCGAGGTCGGTGCGTACCTCGTGTCGGGCGCGGGCATCTCCAGACTGGGGTCGGTGCGTACCTGGTGCCGGGCACGGTCGACGCCAGACCGGGGTCGGTGCGTACCTGGTATCGGGCGCGGGCGGCGTCAGGCCGGGGTCGGTGTGTACCTGGTGTCGGGCGCGGGCGGCGCCAGGCCGGGGTCGGTGCGCAGGCCGGCCGGCCAGGTCGCGTTGCGGTAGTGCGGCGGGTGTCGCGGCGCCAGTCTCCACATGTCCACGCGCAGCTTCAACATGGAGCTCCGCGCGCGCTCCAGCTGCACCTGCGCCGCACAAACACACATACAATACAACCAGCCCTCACTCACTACCAGCCGCCTATGAGCCAATCAAATAAATAAAGTGCACAGACCCGTGACACGTACGCGTGCAGACGGTGCATATCCTCGGGTGTGGCGGGCCGCGCGCTCACTGCATCCGCGAGCTCCGGCTGCAACCGCCCGCCCTCCAGCCGGACCGACCGGTAGCTCTCGCCCTGGTGCGAGTGAGTGCAGGAGAGGTGCGCGGCGTGCAGCACGCAGCGGCCCAGGTTCTCGTGGTGATGCGGCGAGTACGAGTTCCGCACGCACCAGTCCAGCTCGCCGTGCACCGCGCGCAGCACTGAGTTTGACAGGATGATGCCGCTCTCTGACAAAAACCAATTATGATGAAACATTGTATGGTCTATCTAGGATGCAATCCGCCTTGGCCCTCCGGCTTTAGTACAAGTTGTTAAATATGGAAGCGTCAATAGTTTTTATGTGCTGGCCTATGGACGCTGTTAGGAAAGCGCTTTGACAACTGTCACTAAAGCCCCTGCTGTCTCACACTAACAATGTTGCTACTCATGCTCACTGAACGTGTCCACAGCTGAAACGAGCAAGCCCATCTGTAATGTTATTAGTACAATAAACCTCTTTTCATTTTTGAATTTCTCAAAAAAAAACTGATAAAATGTACAATAAATATACTATATCTTGCAAAAACTCAGTGAATAAAGATGACCTGGCGACCTCCATGGCGCAGTGGGCGAATGGCTGTCTGTGACGCAGGAGGTTGCGGATTCGATTCCCACCACAAAACAAATGTTTGCACGAACTACAGATATTTTTATTTTTTAGCATTTCTTTTTTTTCTCTGTTCCGGGTCTAGTTGTTTCTCTATAATATAAAAAAAAAAGTATTATATCAGTTTTTTGGTTCCTATAGTACAAGCTTTGCTTAGTTTGGGGCTAGATGGCGCTATACACACAGCGCCGTCTAGCATTGTAAGCTTTGTAAATCTTCTTAAATAACAATTATTTAATTTGATTTTCGATATGTGAAATGTCCAAAATAATAACAATTAACATTTTTATACCTCTGTAAAGAGCGTCATAATGTAATAAAAATAGTGATTTTACCAAGAGAGCAGTAATGGCTATCGTCTTCAGCAATAGTTCCCATATACACATCCTGGCTGACACTCAGCTTGGAGACCAGCTCTGTCAGCCGCCTGCTGTTCACGTATGCACCATCAGAGATCAGGAAGAAGAAGTCATACTCCTCAAGGTAGTTGTCAGCTAAATACTTGAGCGCATGAAATGGCTTCAGCATCTCCCGAGTGTCTGTAAAACCTGAAACAAACATACTGCATGTTTTAGGACAAATCATTTTCATTCCCTTATTTTAACAAAAATATGACCTTACTACATATAACTTGTTTTACTCTGATCATTGAACCTTTCAATAATCTAAAGGTTCTAGTTGTGAAAGGTAAATTAGGTTTAATATTCATTTATTCTCAAAGAGATAATAATTATCACTTACATGAGAGTCAGTAGACATAGAAAAGATATTGTAATTCATTTGAATTAATGAATGATGCTAAAGCATTTTAAAGCATTGACAACCTCCATGGTGCAATGGGCGAATAGCCGGCTGAGATGCAGGAGGTAGCGGGTTCGATTCCGGCCGCGGAACAAATGTTTGCATGATCTACAGATATTTGTTCCGGGTCTGGTTGTTTCTCTATATATTATAAGTAAGTATTTACAAAAAAAAAATGAATATAAGTATTCTATCAGTTATCTGGTTCCCATAGTACAAGCACTGCTTAGTTTGAGGCTAGATAGCATTGTGTGAAATGTCCAGCAATATTTATTTATTTATTTAATTGGCTTTCGATTTTAGTTTTATTTAATAAAATAAATAATAAATAGATACTTCTGTTGGCATTCTCCATAATAGTAAACAAATTAAAATGATACGACCTACACCTACTCTGTGTAAACATAGGTACTATATAATGTTAAAATGTTTATTTATTATTTTTTATTGTAAAAAGTGCCCTCAATTTGCGATGCTGGTAAAGGGCAAACAAGTATAAAGTGCCATTACCTAGTTTTTAAGATATTGTACACTTGTTTATGCAATTAAATATCTTGTAATGTATAGTAAAGTGTTCATCTATCTATCTATGGTATGGCTATAGCTATAGTAACAATACTGTAACAACTGACACTCACCAACAACATTGGCAAGTCCTGGCACAGAGCTCATGGCACTGGCCGTGATGAAGAACTTAAGCGCCGGCTGCAGCCGAGCCATCGTCTGGTTCAGAGCTGCCACCTGTGTCTTCAATGCATCCTCCGAGCTCAGAACTCCACTCAGGAGAGACCCTGATCATCAACAATGTTAAATGTGAAGTATTATGAAATAGCTATATAATTAATTGTGTACAATGTTGTTTTGAAGACAAAAAGCAAGAACAAAGGTAAATGGCCTTAATAAGAAGTGGCCGGAGCTATGAAGATGAATTTTATAAAGTACCTCTCATGCCGAGTTCTGTACTGTAGTATCGAGGGCGCTGCACGCTCCGTCCGGCGGCTTGACCCGCGGGGCCGAGCGGGCGCTCCTCGCGTTGCGGCTCGAACTCGTCGGGCGCCGCGCTGCCGGCCCCCGCGGCGCCCCTAACCGTCACGCACCCCGGCTCCTCGTCCAGAGGGATCACCGCCAGCGAGACCCACAGCCCGAGCGCCACGCCGCAGAGGAAGTACGAGTTGTGCTTCACTTGCGACATCACGAAACGGGACCACATACTTTTAAAGATCACTCTTCACAGCACCATATAAAAACGTGGATTTACGACTTATAATGCCAGCTTTATCACGATAAGATTAAGAGGGATTTAGAAATTCTTGAACTTGTTAATTAAACATAAATAGGAAATCATCGACTTCCTCAACCAATCAATTCCTCGACATCATCAAACAAAATAGTTAAAAAACTGACTGACTGAACTGACTGACATGCATGCATACTTCCGGCTGTCATTTTAGAAAAATCGCAAGAACATAATTTAATTTGTTTTGGTGTCGATGTTCATTACTGGTACTGACTTATCTTTATCTTAATATGTTTTATATAACTTTATCCAGTATTCGACAACTGTGTGTGAAAATATGTTTCTATGTTTTTATTTAATTTTCTTTGCAAATTTAGCGATAATGAGGGGTTTTCATGACCATGTTTTTAGAACTGCTAATAGATGGAGCTGCTCCATCAAGCACTAGGGATGGAACGTTTTACGACTAGCATGTGAAAAATCATGTCACACCTGTTATTTTCCTTCGCATTTAACCTGTTTTAACTCATACAAATGAAATCACTTTCGGTATTCATCGTATGTCGGTTGTTGTTATTCGGGTCTGCTACAAATTACAGTCGTTCGCACTTCTTAGGAATCCATCAGGCGTTTTCGTCGCCCGTGATTTTTACATATTATGAAAAAGGCAAATAGCACTAGCAGGAATGGCGAGTGTGATATTAAGGCATTATAATGAAAAATGTGATTGTTCACAGAAATAGTGTCAATCTAAGCAAAGTAGTTGCAGCTTTTGATTGACTCCATTTAAGTAATATAAATTATTTAATCTAATCATAAAAGGAAATATTACAAAACATGTAAGTACTGTAGGTACACATCACATACCTAATTAGTTTATGGTCTTGCAAGATAATCCCGCTGTCAGTGTTAGTGTCAAAGCGTCTCACACGAAACTATTTCTGTACGCACGCCTGTATCACCTTTATTATTTTTTGTTTAGACGTATAAATATAAAAAATTATAATGCTGTAAAATTGCTAGAAAATGTAGCTAAAAAGTCTATCTACATTTTCTAAGTTGTAGTTGATGGGTATACAAAAATAGCTAGATCTACAAAGTAGCTAAGTTGGCAACAGTGGACAGACTTAAACACACATGACGATGACATAAATAATGTGTAACTATCACCGAGATGACGAGATGAACGACGCGCGTGCTTGCTTGACAATAACAACTTCAAGTAAAGCACTTTTTTAAATAGCGCGAGACGCAAGGCGTGACGTAGAAAGAAGTCTATGGCCTTTATTGCACACCACCATCACCATCATCGTCGTAAGTATTTGACCCACTAGTACGGGCCAAACTGCACATCATTCAAACTCAAAATCTCGAGTGGCCATTTTTATTCATAGATATTCATCATCGTATTGGATAAGCATTGCCCCTGTACATATTTGTGCTTCGAGCCGGATTGGGCATCCGCCTTTGAGCAAACGCCTTTCTTTGTTCCGTTGCGATCCTGTAATCACATTAGCTGACTGTATTCTTATTGTCATAATAGATTATCACTATCACTATTGGTTGAATGGCCTCTGTGGCTAGTTGGTGCCACAATTATGCCAATGTCAAGTCGACAGGTATAAAACGGTAAAACGATGGAGTTCCGAGTATTGAAATGGTTGGCCAGTGTTTACAGAGGGAGACTCAACCTGAATTTTGACTACAAGGTGATTTATTATACCTAAAAGCAAACAACACAATTGACATACACAACACAAATCAAATATATACACAACACAAATACAGGACATAAAAACATAGAATTAGTAGGTCTACATATTTACAATTTAATTTTATTTACATTAATATATTTACATAGAAGCGCAATGAAAGGGGAGAACACTAGGGATAATATAGTTTTGGAAGAGAAAGGACGAGGGATTTCAGGAGGAAATACATCATACAGAGATGGCCGCAGCCTAGAGCATGAGAAAAGTATATGCTCTACATTACCTTCATCCAAACCACATTCACATAGGGAATGGTCCCTAACTCTTATTTTGGCTAAGAATACCGGCGTACAGACATGTCCTAAACGGAGACGACAGATGGTTGACGTAGTCGTTTTGTTGGCTTTGCGATATTTAAAAAACCATGGTTTAGTTGGAATTTCGGGTTGAATTTCGCCGTAATGTTTTCCTTTCGAAGACCTGGAATCAAGCCACATACGGAACCAAGAAGTAGTTAGGTGGGAACTAGGGACTGAACAAAGGTCGTGCGGGTAGATATGAAGGTGGTCGTGAGCCCCTGTCTGAATGGCCTGCTTTGCACATGAGTCCACTGATTCATTGCCATGGATACCAGAATGACCAGGGATCCAAGCCAGAACAATATTAATTCCAAGTTTATGACAGTCAAACAGAGCTTCACGAATTTTAAGAATGACAGGAAATCTGGATTTGGAACGAAAAGGGTTGAAGAGAATGGATTGAAGGGAACTTTTAGAGTCAGAAAAAAGTATTGAGTTTTGGAGATTGTGGGCTTTAATGAACATAATAGCTTCTAAAAGAGCTATTGACTCACCAGTAAAAATAGAAGTAACTGATGGACATTTAAAACTAAGAATAATTTTTCCAGACGGAATCCAGACAGCTGCACCTACAGGGCTAGAGTCATTGAGCTTAGAGGCATCTGTGTAAATAGGATGCCAACCACTATAATTGCTAGCCATCTGTTCATTAAATATTTGACAAGCATAATGAGAGCCTTTAACAATACCAAAATCTAAGATGATATTGGGTTTGAACACTAATGCCTTCTATGGGGTGGAATATAGCGGGTTAATTTGACTCTGAATGACAGGGTGTGGGAGGCTTGTATATTTTCTAAAGCTACGAATTAAACATGGGATTTTATTTTGATAAAGGTCAACGTGTGGTTCTAAAATTTTAAACAAATCATTTAATTTTGCCAATAGGGGGTGACTAGAATTTTGGATAATTTTAAAGAAAAAGCGATCTGCTAGGTATTGTCTTCGAAGGGAGAGGGGAGGGTCGACACACTCCACCTGCATCGCGTTTATAGGGGAAGACTTCATAGCACCAAGAATTATTCGAAGGCATTTAGACTGGATCTTGTCCAACTTTCCCAGAGCCATTTTAGTACATGGATCCAAAAGAAAAGAAGCATAGTCCATATGACTGCGTACTATTGCATTATATAATAATTTTTGACAATATGGATGAGAACCCCACCAAACGCCAGATAGTGAGCGCAGAATATTGATATTTTTTTCACATTTTTGTGAGATATAGTTGAAGTGGGGAACTCCTGTCAATCTAGAATCCAGCTTAACACCCAAAAATTTTGCACTATTAACCTGTTGAATCAGCTCCCTGCCGATATACAGGTCAACAGGTGGAAGGGATCTTTTCTTTGTAAATACCAAGCAACTACTTTTAGAAGCCGAAAGAGATAAACCGTGATCATCTAACCATTCATTTAAGAGAGTCAATGCAGTATTTAAGTTATCACGGGCATCCACAATGGAATTCGATTGTACGTACAATGCCAGATCGTCTGCGTATTGCAAAACTTGACATATGGGGGAAATTGGTTGATCTAAGTCATGTGTATAAAGGCTATATAATAAAGGACTGAGAACTGAGCCCTGCGGTAATCCCTTCCAAACACACGTAGCTGGTAGAAAATTGCCTTGGTTTTTTATCAATATTTTCCTCTCTACTAAAAGGTTATAAACAAAACGAACAAGCCTCTCAGGAATGCTCAGCTGATGAAGTTTATTCCTGAGCATTGGAAGTAGGACGTTGTCATAAGCAGCTGTAATATCAAGAAAAACAGCAATCAAAAACTCTTTCTTAGCTAATGCAATACGGATATCAGTTGTGATTATGCTTAAGCTGTCATGAGTACTCATGCCTTTCCTAAAGCCATACTGTGATTTCGCCAATATACCCTTGCTCTCAACGTACCATTCCAATCGAAATTTTAACAAGTGTTCCATAATCTTGGCTAAAACTGATGACAATGCAATGGGTCTATAGTTTGTTGAGTCAGATGGATTTTTCCCCGGTTTAAGAATAGGGATTATTATCTGAGTCTTCCACTCATCTGGAACAACCCCATATTCAAAAAAAACATTAATTAAATTTAAAAAGTATTCTTTGACGCTATCAGGAGATTTAATTAAAAATGAGTACGGGATGCCATCTACACCCGGAGATGTATCCTTTAAACCATCTAAAGCTAGTGAAAGTTCATGAAAAGAAAATTTGTCGTCTATATTGGAAACAGAAGGAAGAGATGAAGGGGAAATAGGAAGGCAGTCTAGGTAAGGGACAAAAACGGGGGACAATCTATTGCTGAAGGCATCAATCCAAGAAGAAGGATCATTGGAAGATAGGTTTGGAACATTACATGAACCTCTAAATCGTCTTATTTGCTTCCAGACTAACGATGGAGGTGCTCTAGGGGATAAATTTTCACAAAAATTCATCCAACCCTTTTTCTTTGAGAGTGAAAGAACTCTCCTAGCCTTTGCAGCTGAATGTTGGTAATATATGAAATTTTCGTTAGTCATGGAAGAATTATAGGCCAACTCTGCACTTTTTCTCATTTTGACTGCTTTAGAGCAATCAGAATTCCACCATGGGGGGGAAATCTTAAAACGAGAACTGGCTTGTTTTTTAAGAGGGATATTTTTATTTGCACATACAAGAAGAGTCTCTACAAATTTTGAATAGGCCGAAAGACAACTGTCAGTATTGTCTGTCTGTATAGGTATAAGATTGACTGATAAATTTTCTAAGTGAGAGGAGAAAGAAGGCCAATCGGCGTCAGTAAGTCGATATTTTAAACTGGGATTAAAGTTATACTCAGGGGAGACACTGTTTGGGATGGTAATAAGGATAGGGAAATGATCGCTGCCATAAGTAAGAGTCAGAGTTTGACAGGAAAGAAGAGAGGAAAGGGAAGGTGAGCATAAAGCCAAATCAATAACACTCAATGGATCTTGTGAAGGCAAAGATCTACGGGTGCTTGAACCGTCATTTATGACACAGAGATTGGCCTCGTCAAACATTTCCAATAGGAGACGACCAAATACATCACAGTGGCCAGAGCCCCACGAGGTGTGATGGGCGTTAAAATCACCTAAAATGACAATAGGAGAGGGGATGGAAGAAATTACAAGAAGAATATCGGGAATTAGAGCAGAATAGGGGTGCGGGATATAAATAGAAATAAAGGATATATCAAACACTCTAACAGCTACTAGGTTGATGTCTAAGGAGTGAGAAGGGAGGGGGATTTGAGAGAAGGGCAGGGTACGCCTGACTAACAGGGCACTACCTGCATGCCCGTCAGACCTGTCATCTCGGATACAGGAGTAGCCTGGAATCCGAAAATTAGATCCAGGCTTCAGCCATGACTCCGAGATGGCAATGACTGACGGGCAGAATTTAGAAATTAAGTGTAGGAGTTCAGATTTGCGCGCTCGAAGACTTTTCACGTTCCACTGGACAATGGAGACTGGATCCATTGTTACCAGTTAATGCAAAGATCTGGGACAGTTTTTGGGCAACGTTGGACGGTAAGGATGAGTTGGTTGATGAACACAACTCGATTAAAATGTTCAATAGGGTTTCAATGAGGAAGCTTTGACGGTTGTCCGACTCTGGAGCCGGGGCTTGGGACATAATGGCATGGCCATTAGGGAGGGATGAGGATGGAGTTGAGATTATTTCTTGGTGGGATGCTTTGTCATAGGATTTACCCAAAGGTACTTTAGGACGGGGTTTGGCATAAACATTTTTAACATATGAACGGTAAATAGGAGGGTTAGTTGAGGTGGAAGGATCTTGTGGATCAAGATTGGGGGTTGAGAACATAGCCTGAGCGACCTCTGTATATGCTCTTCCAACCTTAGGGAAATTAGTCGCAGCTTCCTCATAAGAGACTCCATTCTGAGACATAAACATCTTAATAGATTTTTGCCTATCCTGTTCAGGACAGAGCCTGCTAGTAGTATAATGTTGACCTGAGCAATTGAGGCAAGAAGCTTTAGACTCTTCCAAGTCACAGCTTTCACCCGTGTGTTCTTTAGAGCATTTAAAGCAACGGGGCTTGGAGCGGCACTGAGCCTTTACATGTCCAAAACGACAACAGTTAAGGCATTGAATTGTTGGGAGTTGATATGTTTCAACCGGTAGTGAGGTGTGGAATGAGAAGACTCTTTGAGGCAGAACTTGACCTCTAAATGTGAGAACTACTGATTGAGTTGGGATCCAGGTCACTTTGCCATCAACATTTGATTTTCTATTTAACCTACGGGCTTTGACAACAAATCCGCAACCATTTGGAACTTCCAAGCTGGTTGCGAATTCCTCCATTGACATATCAACCGGGACATTTCGGACAAGACCCATTCGAGTGATGTTGAATGTTGGTATAGATGCAACGTACTTGTATTGGGTGAGGAGAGTTGAATTATCAAGGAATTTATTAGCATCAGTTGCCGTGCGGAATCCAACGGAAATTCGGTTTCTGCCAACTTGTTTAATTCCGTCTGAACAAATGTTAGACACGTGATGATTGCTTAAGAACTGCCCAAATTTAATTGGGCGGATTGTTGATCCAGCTGATGGGTCGGGTTCTACTCTAGCAACATGTATGACGAACGGACCTTTGTCTGCGGTAGAGTATTCTTTAACTCCAATCACCATGATAGCATGGAGCCAAATGGTTTGGATGGAGGCAGCGGCCATGTCTGGAGATGTTATTGTTTTTTTATTTTGGGGAACGGGTGAACTTTCACCATCTGATTCTATTCTACGTTTAGAGCCTGGGCGACTCTCCTCAGGAATCACAGGGGAGACAAGAATCTCATCTGGAGGATCAGGGGGATCGGGAGGAACAACCTCCATCTTCCCGCCGAAACCTACTAAAGTTTCGAAGTTGAAAACTACTCAATACAAAGTTATAACATAAAATGACACCTTACACAAATGCACCAACCCACCACCACTAAAACGAAATAAATCAACTTGAGAATAGCAAGTGAATTAGCCAGAAAACAATTTAAAACTCAAAAGAATCTCACTAAGACGCTTACTACTCCAGTACCAGAAGTCGACCCATAATAGATTATATTTTTATGTTAAGTTCAGCTATTAATTTGAAACTCGGCATAAATATTCTTCAGAGTGACCATTAAATCAGGACAAAATATTTTTTGAAAATCGTCCCCTAAGAGAGTGAAAAAGGGTGATTTGTATGGAAAAATCTTACTGGATGTATGGATAACGATCCTATTGACTTGAAACTTGGCATAACTTGGCATATTTAGATCTCTTCAATGAAATATGAGCTAAATATTTTTCCGAAAATATCCCGTTTAATAAGGCTGAACGGGGATGCTGATTATTATATGGAAAAATCTATTCATTTGAAACTTGGCATAAGTCTTAGTATCCTCAGAGTAACCATTGAAACATCAATTTTTTTTCTCAATCGTACCAAGAATTAAAACATGTGTTAAATATTATTATACTTATAGAAAAACCTTATTGCGTAAACCTATTGATTTAAAACTTGGTATTTTAAGATACTAGAAGAATACTTTGTTGTACTAAAGACTTAAAACTAAGCACAAAAGAATGTTTAATACGCTGTCTTATCGCTTAAAGCGATTTCTTCCAGACAACCATAAGACGGATAGGACATCATGAAATATGAGATATTGATTTTTTTTTGAAAATAATCCCAAGTCCCTTAGGGGTGTGAAAAGGGGTGGTAAAATAATATATACTTATGGAGAAACTTACTGCGTCATGCTATTAATTTGAAACTTAGTAATAAACCTTAATACTCTTCAAGGTTATCATTAAAACATGAGGCATGCACAGTGACCGGGCAACAATCAGTCGTTTCTTATAGGTATTTACTAAATTAGATACCTACCTACGTTGGTAGATAAGTTTGAATCAAGCGTGGTGTGGCGCTCACACCCCAGAACCCGTTTTGGCAATTCAGTCATAAGATCTCGCTTGATATCTGCACGTGCCATTCACGGCGGCATTCTGCTCCAGCTACCGGAATAACGCCAGCCATTGTCGTCTCATCATCATCAATTGACAGGACGAGAGTCGTACGTACGCACCTATACCTAGAGTATATAGGTAGGTAGGCACGAAATGAGTCAAAGCAATACGTGTACCACAGAGATAATACTATGCAGACAAAGATGCATACCTACCCGGAAAATCCTTGATGTTATTAACTTGGGATCAAGAATCGCTATAGTCGTGATTTCAAACGTTCTCTCTCTCTCTCTCTCTCTCTGAAAATTAAATAATTATGGCCTCATTTACCACCGAGATCGAAACACACAAATTACTGCCAACACGTTTGCGTGGATAGGTGTGGATAAGTAGATGAGTAGGTGTAGGTACTTTTTGTTGACTTGTATGAATTAATATTGCATGCCTCAGTGCGTAACTCAACAGGTGTTACGATCCGGGAAAATACCTACAAAAAGATTTTCTGTATTTTCCTAAGAAGCTGTACCTACATACCTAGATACTTATAGTACCTACTTATTTAAACGCATAATCTTACTTCTGAAGGCCGATTCCTGCAAGTAATGACATCTAGTCAAATTCAAGTTTTTATCTAATTTAGATGCATGTTATTGCACTGCTTGATGTGCGTACGAGTAGAGGTACTGAAATGTTCAGTTACATTACGCCCGTGCGCGTCTGACCGAATGGCGGTAAGAACGGCGCTCTTCACGGCTAATTCAATAAAGCACAGCACTAAAGCTGGTTGTTTGTTGGTCCATTTATTGGATGGTTTAGAACGTGCACAGAATACATTGTAGTTAGTAGGTACTTCCGCGCGAAACATTGTTAAGACTCTAACTCTACATTACGCTACAGTACTCGTTCGAGATTCTCATGATACATACGTTAATTTTCATCTTTCCAAATTTTAAATTTAATTCGCAATGAGTATAGAAAATGAGAATTCGCACGATATCAGTTTTAAATAAATATTTAATTTAGTTTCGAGTTTGCCCGTGTGTGAATAAACTTGTAAAAAAATATAAAAAAGTTTGTACCAAATATCGCACTTAAAATTTACAACTTAACACAAAGTGAACTAGTAAAATAAAATTTATTACAAATTAGTTGCATTATTTTTTATTTGTCACGAGATACCAGTGCTTAACGAAGTTAGTGTATTAATGTATTGATTGTAAGTTTATCGTACTTGGTTTGTAGTATAGTAGGTAGTAAGAGTGATAATGATAGTTCCGTCTCCCGGGGTGGGGCTGGACGCCACCCGAATACGAAGGTTTATCACGCAGTTTATCCTGGTTGTACTCAGTAAGTAATAACTGCTTTGTGCTCTTTGAGTCCATCTTGTCTTTGAGGTTTCAGTACCTTATCTTCCAGAACACGATTGTTGCGGTAGCACCTTTCGCACACAGTTGCTACGGCGCGGAATGGTATAATTGCCTATGCGATAAAGACCTTTTAAATAAATAAAAATAGAAAACAAAAAACAGTGGTCGAGCGAAGCGAGATCTCCAAATCAACTTGGGCAAATCGGCATTATATATATGTATGTATGTTTGTTTGTTTGTCCGAGGATAACTTTCGAAGCATTGATCCGATTATCGTGAAATTTGATACATAGGTAGGTAGTGATGGCACAATTTTAGTGTGACTAAATGAGATAAAAATGTTGGGGGTTCTTGAGATATTGGGGTCAAGAGCGGATCCAGCTTAGGTGCCAGGGGGGGTCACATAGTCGTGGTCAATGTCATGTGTTATGTTTAACAATTCAGGGGGAGGTCATGACCCCCATGACCCCCCCTCTGGATCCGCCCTTGTACCCCAAAAAAGAGTAACAAATTAACATAAACTCCCGTTAGAATAGAAAAGAATAAAAAAAAAAAGTGTGTGTACTTATGTACACGCGTTAGAAGTTATACTTCTTTGGCGTATGGAAAAATAATAACTAAAATGCAGTAGTGATTAACGATAAATATTAAAATTAATCAAAAAGATTTTATTTAAATAAATAATAAATTATTAGTATCACCGTCGTATATGAAATTGATTTAATAAAAACACTAAAATAGTATTTATTTATTCACACTGTTTAATTGTACCCTTACGAAACACGTGTTCTACATATAAAAATACTAGAATATACAACTTGAACATAGTTATCAATTTTCATACCACCTAGAACTAACTTCATGCTGTTAAATTTAGGTGTCGGTGTGCGCGCGCATCGTAAAAATTCACTCTCATCATTTTTCTCCATCGCGCCAAAAGAAGTATAACTTCAAAAATATTTGCAACATTACAGTACACAGAGAGAAAAAGAATGAGGTACAAAATATAATTTAAAACTAAACAATCTACAATACAATATAAGTTGCAAAAGAGACTCCTCAGCATAATGCGGGTAATGTCATACGAGTATAACAATCCACGCTGGTCTTCGGTTAGGACCGAATCTGATTGCGGACTTTAACAAACAATAAAATTAAATTAAAAATACATATTTATATTGAAAAGCGTGACACAAAATGAATAACAATAAATGTGTATTTTTAAAGGTAATATATATTATATTACTTATATTTTTATTTATACGTATAGCACTTGTATCATGTATGAGGCTTTCCTGCATTTTTTGTCAATCAAAAAGATTTTAAGTCAGTCAGAAATAATTTATTTAAGCTTTTTCCTAAACCCATAACTACTCTGCAGGATCGGCGCCGGCGCGGGAATATTGTTCCATCACTTCGATGCCTGTCATTTAAATGAAACTGTATGTCAAGTTTTGGTTATACATTTCGTGGCACTATTTTGATAGTCAAAGATTGCATAATTTATACATAAGTAATCTATTTACTTCTTACTTAATTTACTTACGTCAATAGATAGTTATTGGTGTATTCTACCACATTCAATAATGATTAATAATCTAACTAAATAATAATCTCAGTTCGGGGCGAACCACTCGAACCCGCAAACTGTTTTAAATAACTGAATTTGAATTTGCGTCTCAGCTGGCTATTTGGCCACTGCTGCAACACACATAAACTCTTTATTAATTTACGACATATTATACAAAATATTTTTTTCAGTTTATTTATACAATGGAGAAGTTATTGGTAAAAGGTAGCAATAGCCGATAAGGAAATCGGTACCAAACTCTACCTCCTATGAACACTACACTCATTCATTAAAGGAGGTAGAGTTTGGTTACAGATCAAGTGAACGCGTCAATTTCTTTGGTATCGAATGTGGTCTACGGATAAATACCTAACAAGGAAATTACTCTATTGTTAGTTGATACGCTGTCAAAACCGACAATGATATCCAGGCCGACTACGAAATCAACTTCAATCTTTACTCGAAACGCATTTTAGTTTGTTTCGTTAACCAAGGAAGGTAATTTTTCGTACTTGTGTGGATTGCATCAATTGATTAATCTACGCTGAGCTGGCGTGTAATCATTCAATCATTCTCGCTGATTGAGAGCGAACAGACCTCCGGCGTCGTTTTAAGGTTCCGTAGTCGAATTAGGAAATCTAGTAGCTTTACCATGCCCGTATGTGTGTCTGTCTGTCGGTCCCTCCGTAGTGACGGTCGTTTTACTGTAGACCATATTGGTGCTCTAAGTATAGCTTGGTGTGACGATAGATAAATAACGTACACCAAGATTAAGTAAATTTACAACTAGATTATGCTAAATATGGTTCACTGAGCGGCCTTATCGCTAAAAGCACCGAATAACTTACATACAACCAAAGAGATGGAATACGTAACATACTAACGCGTGTGGTCCGACAAAACCCGGTTCAATGGACATTCTCCATTTCTGTCGGAGCAGTCCAACCATTGCCATATCACTGACAATGGCAACCTTTATTGCAAGAGTGTTTGACGGACGGTATGCTGTTAGATACCGGCCTAACTTTGCACGATAATCAGTTAGATATATATATATATAGGTATAGTAAGCAACTTTTAAAATATTTTTATCTTTGTAAATTTAAATACCTATCTAAATGTAATTTTGTTAACCATTTTAATATCAACTAGCTGTTGCCCGAGACTTTGTACGCGTTACACTACTAAATGTGCAGGTAACCTAAAAATAAGGCTAAACTCGTTGACACTTGAATTGATACCCCATTTTTATCCCATGGGACCTAATTTATGGGATAAAAAGTAGCGTATGTGGTAATCCAGGTTATAATCTATGTACTCATACTAAATTTCATCGAAATCTGTTCAGCCGTTACGACGTGATTGAGTAACAAACAAACAAATAAACAAACATCCAAACTTTCGCATTTATAATATTAGTGTAAAGTGTAACTAGCTGTTGCCCGAGACTTCGTACGCGTTACTAAATGTGTAGGTAACGTAGAAATAAAGCTAAACTCGCTTTTGCAACTTGAGTTGACACTCCATTTTTATCCCATGGGACCTGATTTATGGTTTAAAAAGTGGTCTGTATTAATCCAGGTTATAAGCTACGTAGCTACATCCTAAATTTCATCGAAATCGGTTCAGCCGTTACGGCGTGATTGAATAACAAATAAACATCAAAACAAACATCCAAACTTTGGTGATTACTCTTCAAGCGTTAAGTTTATGTACAATAATATTATTTATAAACTACCTACCTGCGCACTCTCGGACGAATTGCAAACCAAACATGGGAAAATCTATATCAAACTACATATATAGGTACCTACTTAGGTATTTACCTTCACTTTTTATTACATAACTACCTAAATATACCACACTAACGAGATACATTTTTTTATTCACCGATGACGGACATAAGTTGTGTATCCTTAGAATAATTGATTATTCCTAAAACAAGTTGGTATCAAAATTGACGTACATAGGTAAAGTAGCAGTTTTTTATCGCCGACTGGGGTTTTTGAAGAAACTATGTAAAAAGCATTAGGTTGGACGGGAAATTACCACCAGGCTCTATCATTATCTCACCGCAAATACATGCCGAGCTGTGCTGCTCATGTCATTTATAATTGTAAGCATAGATTATAACAATGAAGGTCGTCGAACCATCAATAATAGATTGGCCGGCTCTTGCATAATAATAGTGGGTTTGTTTGCTGTAAGGTACGATCTGGCGCTCTCTTAAAAATATAAACACGAACATCTTGTAGGTACCTAGGTACATTGTAACACAGATCCACAAACAATAAAGATTTATGATATATTTTGTAGGTACACTTGCATGATAATTCGTGCAATTGCACTAAGCCTAATAATTTGAACAAATTCCACCAACACAGTACAAACAAACAGATACTACGCTGATTTATTCATGTCGGTTTGGAGATCAATAACCCTCCCTCCCCCCCACTGCTTCGGTACTTCGAAAAAAATTCAAAAAGCATCACGATTAGGGTGTTTTGGCTTGTCTAAATAAAATGACTCCACAAATGTGAACATTTAAAATGATTCTCAGGACAGTATCAACACTGCGCATGAGAGTCGTAGGTAAAAATTTTCAATTGTGTTTCAGTAAATGTGCCATCGATATCGTTCGGCCTGGCGATGGGCTGGGTGTCCCTGGAGAGCGGGGGCAAGGAGGGCGAGGAGAGCGGCGTGGCGCTGGTGGGGGCGGCCGCAGCCACCTTCCTGGCAGGCGCGCTGGCGATGCCGGTAGCAGCGCGCGCCATCGCTGCTGGCAGGAAGCTGGCCATGATGGCCACTTCTGCTGCGTTTATTGCAAGTGTTCATCATCATTGGCAAGACAAGAACTTGTGCTTTTTTACTTTTTGTATGCATTCTTGCGCTATTCCAAATGGTCCTGGCTTGCCTCGAGGTAGTTAGGTACACTGCGGCTTCTAATCGATCTCCCACCAGACTAATTTCCTACCGCTTAGCCACCATTTAGCTAGTGCTATCCATAAAAATATGCTTAATCAGTAACTATTAGTTTAGATATGAGAATAAGAGAACATAAAATATGGCACTGGTAGAGGAAGATGTTTCTGACTTTTGATGTAGAGACAGGAAACCAGCTCTATTGACTACACCTGTTCTTTGAATTGTAACTAATAAATTAATCATCTAACCAATAATGTGTGTTCTGGTTCAGTTATGCTGGTCGCTGAAGCTGTACGGAGGCGACTGGAGCGTGGTAGTGGCGCGCGCGGCCGCCGGGCTCGGCGGCACTGCTGCCTGGGTCATACCGCCCATGCTCGCCGTCGAGGTATTCCAAAGGTTTCAAATTGGATTTTTCTAAAATTTGCTTACAATCAGTAGGAAATTAATGCACGGAAGCTCAGACACTGATAATTATGTCCTAGAACTAAGAATCACGGATCCCGTTAAGGATCCCGCCAACACATTTTTGTATGGTTGCGAGGCCTAAGCGATTGTAGACAGGGCTTAAAAGGAGCATATGTGAGTCACACTTAACCTTTTCTACTCTAGTTTTTCCACAAGGCTACTTTCATAGCTCAAATAATCCAACCTTAAAGCATGGTGATGGTTAAGAAAGAATTATTGACACTGTGAACGAAGTTCGATTAGTATTGCAATTGCGTATGAATAAATGAAGTCTTCGTGATTCCAGATGTGCTGTACCGAGGTGCGCGGCGCCGCGGCGGTGGCGCTAGTGATGGCACACAATGTGGGGTTCCTGCTGATGTACCTGGCGTCAGACTACGAGATACCACATCGGTAATTATACAAACAGATTACTCGTTAACACAAGGGGCTTTCTTATTCTCCGCAGCCATGACTTGTGTTTCAAACCAGTTGTCGGCATGAGCTTCAATAGTGTCGAACAGCTACGTTTACTTGTAGTTGTAGTTGTATACCTGGCAACATTTATTTCTGATTTTGTCCACCTGAACAGCTATTGGTGGCACCCTAATCAATTGACTAGGTGCCAGGTAAGAAAGCATTCATTGCAGTTTCTTTGAAATGAGGTTAAATATGAAGTGTTCTGGTTTTCCAGAACGGTCCTCCTGTGCTGCTTGGGCCTGTCAGTGCTGCACTTCATTGCGTACATCTTCGTGCCAGAGTCTCCTGCCTACCTCGCCGCTAATGGAAAGCATAAGGTATCATTAACATAAATATACCTACACCTTTAACATATCCTGAAAAACGTAATGCATACTTCTATATTTATATATTATATATAAATTTGAAAGTAAATCTGTCTGTCTGTTAGCTACGGTTTTAAGACTATACCTACGGCTGGATCTATTTCGATAATATTTGGTATATAGATAGATTATGACCGGGATTTAGACATAGGCTACTTTTTACCCAACTGTGCAAAAGGAGGGTAATGTTTTTGTTGACAATAAGCAAGCGTATTAAGCTGCGGGCGGGTCATCCAGTGCCAAATAAAATACAATTTTTCATGGTCGTCCTATTAGGTCAGTAGTCAGAAGAAAAGCTTGTGTCTAAAGACCAGGTTATACACGTGGTATATTTAAGCGTACAGGGCTACGATCAGGATTTCATTTAAATTTTATTTTATTTATTTTTCAACAAAATAAATAACTAGCACGAAATACGAACTCACTTTTAGTGCACTACCAACTCTTTATATATCAGCCAACACTGCTGGTCACAGGAAGCTCGCGCGGCGCTGGCCTGGTGCCGCGGCTACCCTTCTGACAGCACCACCTGCGAGCTGGACGCGGAGCTTAAGGCGCTGCCGGAGCCCGATCTGGAGCCCGTCTCTCCATTCAGACTTGCCAAGGATATGCGTAAGTGTAATGACGAACTATTTACTAAAGGGTACACGGAACATATATTTTTTCCATAGTTATGATGGCCATGTTGGTCTAGCAAGTGTGGGATATGATCTAGGCACTACCAGGCACTGTGTAAATCTATCTTAAATTTGTAGAAGTTTCTGCGGTAAATTTCACATTAACTTGCCTGCATTATATACTAAGCAATATTAATCAGCTATGTAATTACAAATTTAACTATTTGGGGTGACATGCACTGCAACCATGCAGTGAATGTCACACTAAATACACCCGAATAATTTAAAAAATATATAATCATATACTACCAACTTATTACTGTATTAGTTTTGCCTACATTATAGGCATACATAGTTTTAAAACCTATATATCCTTCTCCTTAGTGGGTGTACGAACGTGAGGTGCTCTGCCCGACGAGATACAGGGTTCGGAGGGCAGGGTTTTATCGACCTTGTCATTTCATATTATGTACCTAATCTGATTATTACAGACATGGCATAATATACTTACCTGAATGTATAAACTTCATTCATTAAATGCATACTCAATGTAAAATTATTGACAGGGTTGTTGAGTGTTTTGTCTATATGTTTTCTCATAATGGAGTTTGACTCCTGAATGAGGTAAAACATTTGACAGCTAGATCATTCTGTAGCGATGATGATGAATGATGCTTCCTGCGACCACTATGTCTGCTCATAACCTAACCTATCCTTTTAGTACATAGCTCGAGTTTATTGCAACTGTATATTTTTGGTGAGAAATAAAACTAATATTTTACTTTAAATAAATAAATCAATATTTTACATTTCACACAGCGCTATCTAGCCCCAAACTAAGTAGAGCTTGTACTGTGGGAACCAGATAACTAATAGAATACTTATATGCATTTTCTTTTGTAAATACATACTTATAATATATAGAGAAACAACCAGACCCGGAACAAATATCTGTAGATCATGCAAACATTTGTTCCGCAGCGGGGATCGAACCCGCTACCTCCTGCGTCTCAGCCGGCTATTCGCACACTGCACCACGGAGGTCGTCGTACTTTACTTCTGACCAACTAAATTGAACCTGTTTGACAAAAGTATGTTCCTACATCTAAATTTCAACATAAAGTTTCCGTATTCAGTAATTTTTATGTTGTTGCAGTGAGCGACGTGCGTCGGAGAAAGGCGTTCATCATAGCGCTCGTGGCGGTCGTAGGCCAAGAGATGTGTGGAGTGTTGACGCTGCTGCAGTTTGCGGAGCGCGTGTTCTCGCTGGCCAGAGAGGAGGGGGCGGTGGAGGAAGGCGGGAGGAAGGCGGCTAGCGACGCCGTCGTGCTGGGGGCGGTGCAGCTGGTGGCGTCGACCATGGCACTGTATCTAGTGGAGAAGATTGGACGAAGGGTTAGTGTACTCGTTACACATGATCGCCATTTCTTTCCTACGCTTTTTATTTTCATATTAAACTTGTATAGACATAAGCTGACGCCTCCTGATGTTAAGTGGGATATTAAGATTGGCAAGCCTGTTTACCCAGCTAGAGCTATCGACTTCCACTACACGTGACTAAATCATCTTCAAACTCAGAAGGAATAAAAACTGTTGTTAGTCTGTCCTACTTTCGTTTTGATGTTGTTTTCTCCATCACTGTGAAGAGGGTAGACAGTTCTCACACAACTGTTCACTTGTGATATTGTAATCAGATTGTTGTTGACCTCAGCCACTGCTGGTGTGGGGCGCGGTGGCGACGGGGCTGTGCCTGGGCGGCGGCGCGGGCGCCGTGTGGGCGGGCTCGGGGGCGGGCGCGCTGGCAGCGCTCGCCACCGCCGTCTTCGCAGACTCCGCGGGATTGCAGCCCGCGCCTTACGCCTTGCTGGCAGAGATGTTCACATACCAGGTGAGCTCTCAGTGAAGTGAGACTTCGAGAAACGGACAGAAAGTTGGTATAAATGTGGCGAATCCGTCACTATTGAGCATTTAAATGGGCACGGATACAATTTGAAAAAAATCTTCCCTCTCCATACTAAGATAACCTACAATTCACCATTCTAATAACTTATCTGGCGCACACGGCCCTCTTTAAGCCCGATCAACAGGTGGCGAAGTTGTCATCATATTTCCGTATCTAAGTGAAGGTCGATTCCCACTTAGTCAGCAATTTTGACTTTATAGAAGCATAACAAATGTTTTGTTATTATCCAGTACCGCGGCTGCGCCAGCCTGCTCGTCACCGCCGCTTCTGACCTCGGCAACGCCGTAGAGATCGTGGTGTTCCCGTGGATCGTGCACGCGGGCGGCCTGGCATTGGCGCTGGCCGTCGCCGCCGCGCTGACGCTGCTGCTCGCCGCCTTCGCCGCCGCCACCGTGCCCGAGACCATGAACCGCTCGCCCGAACAGATCTACGAAGCACTCTGTCCGGGAATGGTCGATGATCCATCTGGGATCCAAGTCAATAAACGTGAAGACAAAAAAGATGTTCTTAAAACTGACGAGGAGGTCAAAGAGGATCGTAACAAAGGAGATAATAAAACTGATATGAATGATGCTGATGCACATATGAAAAATGTTTTGCAAATGAATGAAATAACTCTATTAGAAGATTGCAAAAACGATGTCGAGGGGAAAAACTATTCTGAAGATAATAACGGCGATAGTTGCGAAACCAAACAAAAAACAATTGATAAGAATCATATATCCGCAAAGATCGAACATAACAATCCCAATGCCAATAGTAAATATTATGAGGCTGGTGATGACGTCACACTTACTATCTCACTACAAAATACTAACAAAGATGCTTCTCAAGTGGACGATGATGTTATTCTGCTAAATGATCACAGTGTCATTGTTTCTAGTCAAACTACTCAAGAAGATAAGAACACACATGAGATCGAGGAGCGTGATGCAGAACCACTTGAGGCAACGAAGGAGAAAGCTCTGCAAAAGGCACCCGAGCCATTCGCAGCGCAAAAGGGGTTACCGTGCAAAGCGACCGGTATATCAAACAAAATAAAGTTTACAATGTCGATGCCGTGAGCACTGCGGCGTGCGTCCACAGTGCTGGAAGACATTGAACCTTGTGATAAAACTTTCCTATAAGTAAATTGTATGTTTAGTTGCATTAGATAGTTTTTCATTGATACCTGCCAATTTGAGTTTTGACGTTCCTGTCAATACACTCATTATAAAATGTTCCTAAACCAACCGGTTCGACGACGGCGGCGGCGAGGTCGAGCTTTATAGCTATTTAAATAAATGATGTGTAGCTTGTTATTGTAATATGACAAGGTGCTTCGGAAATGTAAGTGAGCGAGGAGCAGGGCTCCGGTAGGCAAACGTGCTCCCTCGTACACTACATCAAAGCTTACCACACATGCTCTTACTGCTTTTCGAAATACGTTAGATAGAACTCATTATTGATTACCAATTAAAAAATACCGTACAAACAACGGCATAAACAATGGGCGGTCTTATTGTTTAAAGCGATTTCTTCAAGACAACTGATGGTTAGGGATTTATGGATTAAAAAGGACGGTTGTCGGTTGTCGTCGTATTAGATGCTGTTCACTGAAGAAACTCTTTCTAAAAATCTGCAATTTTTGAAGAAAATTCAGTAAATCCGGTGTTTTAGCTGCCAAATCCGAAAAACATGTCTTCTACGTTTAAGGTGTGACCACCTAACCTACCACACAATTCAGGATACCGCTGATTTATGTTATTTTTATCGAAAAAAAAAAGTTTAATTACGATTTTTTAAAGAAAAGTTATACTTTTAAGGGCATATTCAGGTTACTATACATATCCTGAAATACCCTGTACATAATAAGAAGCTAGTATCCGTTAAACCAGTTATATTTCTAAGCGAACATTTTATATGTCTCTCATAATAGCCATTATTAGATAGATAAATTACTAAACCTGTTCCGTACAGAATCAAGGTTAGCATAATATAGTGATGCGATGTGAATATTACTAATTTTCGTACGATTAATAATATAATGATGACATCTTCATATCTAAATGCAACCCTGGTTGTAAAACCCTTTAGTGCATGTACCTAAGCTAGATGTAAGACCATAAGCTGTAATAAATGTACATGTTGGCAATAAATTAATATGAATGAATGAATATCTATTATTATACAATGAGAATAAATAAGTAGAAATAATTATACCGTAGTGAGTAAATAAATAAATAATGCTGCACATTCCACACACCGCTATCTAGCCCCAAACTAAGCAGAGCTTGTACTATGGGAACCAGATAACTGAGAGAATACTTATGTACTTTTTTTTGTAAATACATACATATATTATATAGAAAAACATCCGGACCCGGAACAAATATCTGTAGATCATGCAAACATTTGTTCCGCGGCGGGAATCGAACCCACTACCTCCTGCGTCTCAGCCATTCACCTCAGGTTATTCCAGGTTATTCGCCCACTGCGCCACGGAGGTCGTCCAAATCGGAGTAATCGGAAGCTTTACACTCAATCCGTGGGTAAGTCCTAATCTGTTAGGTCGCATATTTGCTTTTATTTTTATTTAAACAAAATAAAATTATCTAAAATGATTTTCCATTTCGAATCGATTTCGATTTTAAATAATGATATGTAGTTCCTCGAAGTTCGCGCTAGCCCATCACTTAACATTTTCAAACGGAAAGTTAAAGAGTTCAAACGAATCTTTCTCTGTAATTTGATATTATTATAAGTATATATTTATATTATTATTATTATATTATCATTAGCCCGTAGAGTCTCACTGCAGGGCAAAGGCCTCCCTTCCCTCCTTCCACGAATCCCGGTTATTGGCTAATTGGGGCCACTTTTTCTGGTATGCATCTAGTTCATCCCTCCATCTCCGGCTGGGTCGACCACGAGGCCGCCGCCCGTTTGGAACCTATTCTGTAGTGGCTTTCGGCCATAGTTCCTCTGGCATACGACAAACGTGTCCTGCCCAGTCCCACTTCAATTTTGCGGATGTCAAAGCCAAGTCAGCTATCTGTGTTTTGGAGCGCATTGTCGAGTTTCGTATACGGACTGTGAGCCTGACTCCCGAGGATGCTGCTCTCCATAGCTCGTTGACAAACACCGAGGCGGGACTTTTGAATATTGGTGAGGGATCAAGTTTGTGCACCGTATGTGAGAATGGGGAGAATGCAGATGTCCATTAGTTTCCGTTTTAAAGATAGTGGCAGATTTCCTTTTATGAGATCTTTCATTGCCCAATAGCTTTTCCAGGCGTTTTCTGTGCGGCGAGTAATCTCTTTATCCTGTCTCGCCTGGAAAGAGACTATTTGGCCCAAATAGATATACTCCTGGACATATGCGATCTCCACATCCTCGACTACATATTATATTTATATTAGGTATATATTATTATTCCATATAATTTCTTTATTATATTTATAATATTATAACATACTTTAAGTATATTTCATATTAGTTTTGGGTATATGTATTTATTTATTTTTTGTACACTTACCTACCTTTAACATCATCTCTCTCTCTATCCTCAAAGGTTTGATGGAAGAAAACTCTTCTTAAGGTTAAGCTCGCCTTTGTACATGACCTCTATTTCTATATTTTTAAATGTATTTTCTTGTGTGCAATAAAGAATATGAATAAGAATAGTTTTTCTGGCAACCCTACCCATAAATAAGCATGTGTACGTACAGCCAGTTGCCATGGCAACGCGCACTGCACTATCTCAAAACTAATACAATACTCTGTTTATCCTCAAATGCAATATCTCTCGAATCTCTTGATATATCGTAAAGTATCGCAATATATCGGCTCTATCTACGAGATATTCGGACTTGTACTTGCCTCGGGAGTATAAGGAGGATCGTCTATTGTTTTTGATGGATTTCCGATATTGCGCTGTGGATTGAAATGAGTGCGTAATAACTCTTGAACCGGTGAGTACTTATTTATTTTTATGGTGTCAGCGAAACTTAATTACCATGACTAACAACTGAAATTATTAAAAGTACCTACATTCCGCAGCAACATCAAAATGTATCTGGAAAAGTCCCTTGGGTTTGTAAAATGCTTGATAATTTTTATTTTGAGCCTGTAGTGCCACTGCAGGTATCTTTTCCCTCTTTCCACGTTTCCATGTCACTGGCTGCTTGGGGCCACCCTTTACCAAGACAGTTCGTTTTGTTTATCTAAATTAATTAACTCACTCAAAGTTATGTGTGATAAAAAGTGCTTGTTGTATTCATCTTAAATTAAATTGCATGTAATTAATGTCGAGACCTAGTAAATAGGCATGTAATCATTTAAATTTCCTTGATGAGCCTAAAACCTACCTACGTATACCAAATCACAGCACACTCAAGGCCACCCGAAGTTAATCCGGAAATCTGGTAAAATCTCTCATAGGCTTTTAGAAGTCTCTCAGTCTACCTATAGCTGTAGGGTCTATATGCGGATGGATATAAATGCTGTAGAGACATAATGATCTACGTAATAAATCAGATAAGAGGAGGGAGTCATCAGTGTCGCATACCCCGCAGCTGCGCCTCGCTTCCTTCTCGAAGGTAACCAGTCTCCATCATTGTCATGTGACCCAATCTATGAGTCGTCGGCGTACGATTATTTATATCGTTTTTTAATTTCTGTCCTGAGAATGTAGATTAACACAGTTCGTTCTTCAAGATAACACATAAAGGAAAACAGAGTCTTAGGAGATGGAGGATGTTTCGTGTCGGCATTTCAAGATAGTCAGATGGACATGAAAAACAAACAAAGTTGTACCGATGTTGGTCTAGATAGCTGTCATAATCAAACTGAAAAAGTTGTGTTTACAAGTTGTTCAACCCTCACCTGTCGACAACCCCTAGACGGTTATATACGTGATGCTACTAGCGTCTGAATTTATATCATTAGTTCACGTTGGTTTCAGGGCATGGGTCTCCTGGACAAGCTGTCAGTGTGGCTGGGCAAGGGACGCGTGCAGGTGACGGTGCTAGTGTTGGGGCTGGACAACAGCGGCAAGAGCACGCTCCTCAACACGCTGCGGCCGGCGGAGCAGCGCGCGCCGCACGTGCCGCCCACCGTCGCCAGCACGCAAGAGACCTTCACCAGTCAGTCTCTCTCTCGCTGTCTCAGGACTCTGCTGCACTCTAGTCTCTCTTACTAATGACTACTCCACAGTGCGGGTTTCATTCTAAGCTTCCCTGTACCGTGGGCGTCAGTACTATACTACCACAAAACAGATCACACAAACCGCGGCAGAATCGAAAGTCTGTGAGGACCGAGGGACCGCACTTTAAGCGCTGTACCTATTCATGAGTTTTTACAAATTTTAAGGCTCGTTCTACAATTGTTTTAAAACTACTACCAAATCTATTTTTTTATTTCGCTAATTCCCAGCGTGGGCAACGCTGAGAATTTGCAAAGCTGTCGACACTGCTTCTTACATCACTAGTCTAGTACCTTCCTTTATATCTACGCGGATAGGTATAATTACCTACTAATTAGTAAAAAATCAGCATTTATCAAGATACTTAGTACTATTACTATTGAACTGCAATATTTGTAGCAGTAAAAGTCTGTTATAAAATGGCGCATTGACACACAAGCCTCCTAACTAAAATAGAGCAAGTTAATTTTTAATTACAATTACAAGTATACAACCCATCATAATTTATCGTCATCGGCATTTAATGAATTATAAAATGCTCAATCAATTTCAAATTCAATTTGTCATCGTCATTATAAGTGTTAGCCATAAGACATCACGTTGACTGCTGAACATTTGCCAGATTTCCAGAGCGCAACCTTTATCAGATCGTCCTTCCATCTAGTGGGGGACGTCCTACGCTGCGCTTTCTAGTGCCTGGTCTCCATTCGAGAACCTTTCTGTCCCAACGATCGTCAGCTATGTGCTTTGCCCACTGCCACTTCAGCTTGCTTCCTCTTGGCTTTGTCAGTGACTTTGGTTTGTTTACGAATCTTCATTTCAGATTTGAACTCAGAACTAGAATGGATAATTAAGAAGTTATCGTCATGATGACGTTTGTATTAGAACTGCTTTACAAGTTTCATTATCATAGAGATCTAAGCGCTTTGTTGAAGGAAACTTGTCTTGGAAGTGATGAGATAAAAACTCTGTGGGCTTATATAACTGTGAGGGGAAATGAGGAAACTATTCCGTGAAATGAGGTTACATAGTTACTATTTCCGTATATTATGGAAATCTACTGGAAAACAGAGTTCATGCTCTGTTCATGACGACCTCCGTGGCGCAGTGGGCGAATAGCCAGCTGAGACGCAGGAGGTAGCGGGTTCGATTCCCGCCGCGGAGCAAATGTTTGCATGATATACAGATATTTGTTTCGGGTTTGGATGTTTTTTTATATATATTATAAGTATGTATTTACAAAAAAAAGAAAAGTATATAAGTACTCTATCAGTTATTTGGTTCCCATAGTACAAGCTCTGCTTAGTTCGGGGCTAGATAGCGCCGTGTGACATGTCCTGTAATATTTATTTATTTTTATTTATTTATGCATTCCACGCTTCAATCAACAATACAACTGTAGATCGAAAATTCCATGTAATAAAAAGAAAGCTAGTAGGTAATTGCATATTAGCCTACACCAAAGACAAATCGTTTTTATTGCGGTAAATATGATGATCATATTGAAACGTCTATAGGAAAATCCATCCGCACCTAAACCCGCAATCGCTTCCTAGCGATGAGGCCGCCCTTTGTACTGTTGACTGTCTTCTTTTATTTATACTTGATTGTTTTGTGGCGTTCTATAAATACTTACTCATCTATAAATACGAACGTTTGTCTGCAACACTTTACCTGAAAATAAAATGCTCTAAGATCTTTAGCAGATGCAAACAGGAATAGAGTTGTCCATTGGTCCCAAACTACGACACAGACGAGAAATTTACGACTTCAATAGCAGAAGCTTTCCGACGTCCTAATTTACAATCACAGAGACGCGTATCTTTTTACGTATCGTATCAGAGCTCGTGATTCATGCCCAATTGGATGTTTGTTTATTCCTTAAAAAGAAGCGCCAACACCATAAGTATTCCTACATTTTCATATAAAAGTAACTTTACCTACGTTGGGTTTGCACATGTGCCAATTATAGGCGAACACGACACTGGTGGTACTGACATACCTACCATAGAAAATGTAAATGAAATTTCAAACTAAACATACTTTAGTCCGGTCTAAGTCCTTCTAAGTGATTTTTTTAGCCTATGAAAGGTACAGATAGGGGGTTGGGAAGCTAGAGCCAAGCTCTATTTGAAGTTTTTATCCGACTCTGCGGAAGAAGGGTAATAGTTTCTATTTAGTTATTTAAAAAAAGGAAAATGAGGAAGAAAGATATTACCGTAAAGATGAGGTAAACTCAAATACGATCAGTAAACATCAGAGATTTGCAAATGATACTCACACGTGTTGGCAATACAGTAACTCAATACGAACGAGCCGTTTACATAAAGATAGAAAGTTTCAAAAATCATTCTTACTCAATAAGTATAAAGAAGAAAATCGCTTGCTTGCAAAAATACTAAGTAGATATATGCAGGTTTCCATAGCAGTGTTCAAAGGGAGTTGAAAATTCACGGGATTTACCGGAAAAGACGAGATGTTATCATTGTGTATCAATAGCCACTATACAGGGTGATAAGTGTCCTTGTCCTGACCTGATTAGGGTGCTGGCAAGAGATAAGGCACACCCGAATTATCCCTTACACTGTATGAAACCCTTTTCGAATGATCTAAAGCGCACAAAAATGCTTATAAACTACATGGAGTGATGGGTGCTGTCAGGATAGCACGGTGCTCCGCAATCTTTCGTTTCGCCACATTTGCTTTCTTATTGATCATAAAGTACGGTGATAAAGCGAAAATAAAAACGACAATTTGGAGGAATATTCAAATATTTTCATTATTATGGTGATGTGTACACATATTTTGAAATATTTGCTTTTTACAGTATATCATTTCATATTTCCTGGACTGTTTTGAGTGCCATATGTAATATATAATAAAGGCACCATTATTTACTTGTAGCCATTATTTAATGAATGATAACTTTAATATTTAATATTTTGACGACCTCCGTGGTGCAGTGGGCGAATAGCCGGCTGAGACGCAGGAGGAAGCGGGTTGGATTCCTGCCGCGGAACAAATGTTTGCATGATCTACAGATATTTGTTCCGGGTCTGGTTGTTTCTCTATATATTATAAGTATGTATGTATTTACAAAAAAAATGTATTTATGTATTCTATCAGTTATCTGATTCCCATAGTACAAGCTTTGCTTTGTTTGGGCTAGATAGCGCTGTGTGAAATGTCCAGCAATATTTATTTGTTTAGTTATATACACCTACAAATTAAAAACACGAATCAGAAAACACAAAGCCATGTTAATTTCTTAAATTGTTATTTACTGAATGCAAACTATGGGTCCAGTAAACAGTGTTGAATAGTTGTGTTGGCTCTTGGCAGGTGGAGGCGTATCGTTCACGGCATGGGACGTGTGCGGCGCCGCGCGGCACCGCGCGCTGTGGGAGCGGCACTACCGACGCGCGCACGCCGTCATCTTCGTAGTCGACTCGACGGACCATCTGCGCCTCGGTGAGTGTCGCGCGTGCCCTGCGTGACGTCACCACTCCCTACAGCCTGTGCCTTTTGATAACATTCCGATAACAGCTAAGGATCTACTTGTGTCTTGACATCGACAATACTCTGGCCAGGTTTGTGTTAGAATCTGATTTGGACTCTTGTCTGTTCCTTGACTGTCCATTGCTTGACATGCTCTCTGTTATGAGACTGGGTTTCGACGATTTCTACGCCTGGACTTTGAACTATATTCTGAATATTTTATATCTATTTTATAAGCTGAATTGCTTTGTTGAACCGCGCACCTTCAGTTACTTTACTAGTTTCTCTGTCTAGCTGTAACCCCATGGTTGTTGTTTTCAGTGGTGGCACGCGAGGAGCTGGAGCTGATGCTGGCGCACCCCGACATGTTCGGGCGTCGCGCGCCGCTGCTCGTGCTGGCCAACAAGTGCGACGCGCCACACGCGCTCGCCCCGCAGCAGATCGCTGCTGGTATTTGCACTAATGTACTGCTGATGCTGGCTGTCCACAATGCCTTTTGTCAAAGAACAATTGTCGTTTGTTTTTTCTATTCTGAAAGTTTTCGATCGCGGCCACTAAAAACACTACCATGATTGAGTGCTAGCTTACCTAATGTACAAATATGCAAAGGAAACAATTGATGCCTATACACTTTCTGTGTTCGCTGGCCACTTGAAAGTTAAAGCCACGGTCGGTTCAGCTGAACCACTAATTCCACTCGTAAGCTGTACGATGTAAAGTGTTGGAATGCACGCCCTCAGCTACCACGTGTTTCTTTCAGTGGATAAGGTGTGATTTACTGTTCCAGCTCTCTGCCTGGAGCGAGTGACGGACCGTCCGTGGCACATCTGCGCGTCGAGTGGCGTGTCGGGCGCGGGGCTGGCCGACGGCGTGGCGTGGCTCGCGAGGCAGCTTCGAGACGCACACATCACACACTCTTGAACTACTGCGTTTTGGCCACCTTGGAGTGAGCCGGTTGGCTGCGTGATATAACATTTCAGTTCAGTTTAGTTACTTATTGATAAGAATAGTTTATTCATTTCGCAGCTAAAGTGCTAACTTCAGAGTAGTCAAGTACAAAAAGCTGTTAGATACATGAGCAAAGCGAGAGGCGCATTGCTAGCTATTATTCGTAAATCTTCTTACAATCGTGACTTTATAGGAATGTTCAAATTATTGGCGGTAATTCCTGCTGCTTTTCAAGTCTGAATACATTTATTTAATAAAATCTTTTAGATATCGTATCGTAATCATATTTATACTAAACATACTGTTACTCTATCAAGGAAACATATTGTAGAAATGTCGTGCAACTCATCTCACTCAGCTCAGTAGAATGTATAAGATCGAAGTATAGCGAGCACACTGGAAAGTTCCTGGACAAATACTTAGTTAAGTAATATCGGCTACTTCCCACTCACTGCTGGGTAAAGGTCACCCCATGTTCCTCATTATTATCAAGCGAAGCGAGATCTCCAAATCAACTTGGGCAAATCGGCGTTGTATGTATGTATATGTATGTTTGTTTGTCCGAGGATAACTTTCGAAGCGTTTATCCGATCATCGTGAAATTTGGTATATAGGTAGCTAATGATGACACAATTGTTTTTGGTTGGTGTGACTCAATGAGCTAAAAATTTTGGGGGTTGTTGAGATATTGGGGTTCAAGAGGGGTAAAAAAATGAAAGTGAGACTATTAGGTCAAGTGAGACGTCAAATGAAAGGTCTTCATTAGTACATTTCGAACCCGTTTTTACTTTTAGTAAAGTTTTTGTAGTTTTTGAGTTATTAGCCATAATAAAAACCAAACTTTAACAAAATTCACAGGGTACACCAGAGACCCCACAGTGCTGCAAATTGGTATGCGTATAGCTTATGTATCACAAATATAGGCAAAAGAGTAAAATCGAAAATAACTGCAATTTGTACTCCAAAAAAGGATGACCAATTAACATGAACTCCCGTTACCTGTAATTTGAATGAAACTGTAGGTCAAGTTATTTGGTTATATTTCATGCCATTATTTTTATAGTCAACGATTACAAACAATATTTTTTTATTTTAATCGAAGACTCGCGAGATCTCAGTTCGGGGCGAACCACTAGTTATTATTATTTTAATACAATTAATGTATGAGCATTGTGTTTTAATATAACTCACGCCGTATTCAGCTTGTAAATTATTTGTATCGTACGAGTAACTTTCGTTTGCACCAATGTACCACGGAAAGACGACCTGATAGAGATTGCCGGTACCGTTGGCGCAGCCCGCACAATATCGGACACTCTGAGAATCTATGTCTATGTGGGTGGCCATCCTGTGGTTGACAGGATGATCACGATGAATGCACCATACTTTAATCAAATAGATGATTTCATTTGATATTCTTCTAAAGATACCGCGACTTTATTAATAATAGGGTAAATCTATAAAACGGTTCCGCCCCTACTCTATCTACACAATAATAATAATAAATAAATAAATATTGCTGGACATTTCACAAATCGCTATCTAGCCCCAAACTAAACAGAGCTTGTACTATGGGAACCAGATAACTGATAGAATACTTAAATACTTTTTTTTGTAAATACATACTTATAATATATAGAAACACATCCTGACCCGGAACAAATATTTGTAGATCATGGAAACATTTGTTCCGCGGCGAGGATCGAACCCGCTACCTCCTGCGTCTCAGTCGGCTATTCGCCCACTGCGCCACCGAGGTCGAATAATAACATGAATGGTGCTAGTTGACAGTATGTGCATGTTGTGGGGGTAAATTGAAACATTATTGTGATCTAGTCCAGCGGCACGGTGGCGGGAAAGTATTAGCGAAGTCGATAGCACCAACACCGGATACCGCACACACAGCGCGGGGAGAAACAGCACGTTAACTACAGGTAATTGACAAGAATTGTAACCCGACCGAAGCAAGTTGAAGGAGGTATTTTAATACCTACGGTAGGATAAGACTGGGGGTATATATTTTGATTGTTTTATTATTGGGTTTCAGTTCCGATCGAGCATACCTTAGTTGAACAACTGAGCAGGCACTATGATAGAAAATCTTTCAGTACGTATCCCAATAAACTACACATAGATAGATAGATAATACTTTATTGCACACCACGAAACAAATACATATAAAAAAACAACTACGTAAATCTATGGATACAATTGGCGGTCTTATCGCTAATTAGCGATCTCTACCAGACAACCTTTGGATGGAATGGACTGTGTAGACATTACCTGGGGTGTAATGGTGTACCTAACATATTACATGTATATACATACTAATACTAATTATATAAAAATAAAAAATTAAAACTTACATAAATGAAAATTACATGAATCTAAATAATAACTACTCATAATAATTTATAGATACATACTTAGACTTATTTAAGAAACAAATAATTAATAATAAATACATATATATTTAGCGACAAATACTCAGATAGTGTTCTCTGAGCATACGTTTAAAAATGGCAAGTGACTTGGCACATCTGATAGCCACCGGCAGCGCGTTCCATAACCGGACAGCCTGCACTGTAAAAGACTTATCAAAGTAGGAGGAGGAGTGTACAGGTGTCCTAAGTTGGAGTGTGTCAGATGAACGCAAGGATCGAGGATTGGATTGATAGAGGAAATGGAAGCGTTCTTTAAGATAGGAAGGTGAGGAAGGGTTAAACAGGATGTTATATAAATGCTGAAGGATGTGAGTATCCCGGCGAAAGCGTATGGGTAACCACTTGAGCTTACTGCGAAATTCAGACACATGGTCATACTTCCGCAAGCCGAAGATGAACCGGATGCCAAAGTTTTGCAAGCGCTCAAGTTTATCTAGTTGCTGTTCAGTGAGATCTAGATAAGAAGCATCAGCATAGTCTAGTATCGGGAGAAGAAGCGACTGCGCGAGCGAAATTTTAGTGGCAGTCGGAAGGAAGTTACGCAATCTCCTAAGAGAACCCGCTGAGGCAAACATCTTACAGCTGACTTCAGATATCTGAGGTCCCCATGACAGTTGCCTGTCTATGAGAACGCCTAAATTTTTCACCGTCTCACTCTGCTTAACGTAGGTGCCATCAAATATAATTTGTGGAAGGCAAGACCAGTCTATCCTCGACATCATCCTAGAACCCCCAACGACGATTACTTGAGTTTTGAGTGGGTTAACTCTAAGACCATGTGCCTTGCTCCAGTCCAGAATACGGTCTAGGTCAAGGTTTATTCTATATATAGCTTCAGGCAGCCGCTCTACTGTATCTTGTGTGTAAATTTGAAGATCGTCTGCATAGAGGTGGTAGGATGAAGTTAATTGTTGGGATATTGAGTTTATGAAAATTGCAAATAGAAGAGGTGATAAAACGCCACCCTGAGGGACACCAGCTGATATCGTGCACCACGATGAGTAACTATCATCAATGCGTATACGCTGACGGCGCCCGTTCAGATAACTGTGAAACCACTCAATCACTGTTGGAGATACGTTAAGAGAGCGTAGGGTACCAAGAAGAATTTCGAAGTCAACGTTGTTGAAAGCGTTGCTAAAATCTAAAAGTGATAGTACTGTTACTTTTCCATTGTCCATGCCATCTCGTATATCATCAGTTATTTTAACTAATGCTGAAACAGTACTATGGCCTGGACGGAAACCGGATTGGAAAGGATTTAGAAGATTATTCCTGGAAAGAAAAGTGCTCAGTTGCTTATGAACAATACGTTCCAGGACTTTGGATAGGAAAGGAAGAATAGAGATTGGACGGAAATCTGAGAAAGAAGCTGGATTATTCTTTTTCGGGAGAGGAGTGACTTGAGCTTCTTTCCAGAAAGTAGGGAAAACACAGTTGGTAATAGAGGAGTTAAGGATGTGACAGATTATTGGGACAATTTGATCGAGGATAGGAACAATCATATTCCGACTTATACTGTCGTTGCCGATGGCATTAGACGAAATAGATGCAATGCTCTTCTTAACATCACAATCAGTGAATTGATTTAAATTGAAAGATGAATAGTCAGGAGTTGGAATAGAAGAAAGATGTTGCAATGTTTGTGATTTCGCGTGTACGTCGAAATTAGAAGATGATGTGAAGTGCTGATTTAATGAATCTAAATTAATATGTTGAGGAATTTTATCTTGTTGACGTGACTTTCCAATTCCCAATGACCGGAGGAACTTCCAAACCTTAGCAGGATCAGAGTCCTCGACTGATTTATGAATATAACGGCGTTGCGCGTCCCTACACACTCTATTGCAGCGATTACGACATTCGATATATTTTTCCTTATTAATATCGGAATTCCGGCTTTTGAGCTTTGCCTTTGCTACTAGCTTTTTATGCATGACGGCTCTTAGTTCAGGTGTAATCCAAGGAGCTGGTAGGTGCTTGAGCTTAATCTCCCTAAGTGGTGCATGTTGGTCAAACAGTTTGGTAATTAGTGCATTAAAAGCTTCCACTTTGCCATCGACTAACCACATAAGCCACATAAGCGAGAATTATCACAGAACACTAATATCCCAGAGAAATAATATACGCTAGAAGCATATCGTCGTAGAACACGCGTCGCCCGCGTAGTCGACCGCGAGCTGTCAACCCACGTGACCGGGTGGTTTTGTGATGAGACAAAACCACCCGGTTTTGAAATAATCATAATGATTACACGTTGTCAATTACTGACAATATTAGTTGAGATCCAACAAATTGAGCTTTATATTTTGGTAGAATGTCAAGACATTCGTTAACACCGCCCTACATACTGTTTTTTCATCACACATACCCTGAAAGTAGGTCATTGTTAATTCGAAAATAGCTCTGGAAATGCGGTTATCGGTCCTAGGGCTACAAGTAAATTAAAATAATACGAGGATAATAACATTCTTAATATCCTAGGATGAAATACCATCTCCATGACATATCCTTATTGTAACCGAACCGAACCAAACCAAACCTCCGTGGCGCAGTGGGCGAATAGCCGGCTGATACGCAGGAGGTAGCGGGTTCGATTTCCACAGCAGAACAAATTTTTGAATGATCTGCAAATATTTGTTGTATTTATTTACAAAAAAAAGTATATAACTATTCTATCAGTTATCTGGTTCCCATAGTACAAGCTCTGCTAGTTTGGGACTAGATAGCGCTGCGTGAAATGTCCAGCAATGTTTATATTTATTAAACCAAACTAGACTAGACTAGTGAATTTTGTTATCCTAATCTATAATTTTATTAATTTCCTCGCATTCGTGATAAAATATGTGGTATACTCGGTTGTAGCGATCAATAACAACTTTGGAATCATTAGTGTCTTCGCTCGCATTCGCTCGCTTGTATACAAAAATATCTCAGGTCCAATTGATCACTTTCAGCCCTTGTATGACAATCCTATATTTTATGTGATGGAGTATATTATAGGTCTGAAAGCAATGCGCTGTGGTAGGTACCGGATGTGCGCGGAGGGCTCATCATGGGACTTCCCCACAAGCGGGGATTAAAGGGCTAATCTCTTTGTTGAGAGTTTGCGAGCGATTGCGAATCTATTCATTATGACAGTGAAGTTTAAATTACTTTTAGAATATTAAGATAAAAATATCTAGAAAATGGGAGTTCAACGCTTTTTAGACCATATTATACAGTGGTATGTAGTCAATCTGTAAGTTCTTACCATACCTACTCGTAGATGATAGATCTCTTGTACTCCAACTCGGGTAGTTTTCATTATAGTCTACTTTCGGTCGCTTGCGATCTACAGATGCCACCCGTCAAATGTTCCATGACAGAGATTTATTTTGTACAACATGATGGAACCAGCAAATGGTCCATCTGATGTTAAGTTGTAACCATCGCCTTTAACAAAAAATGATATGTAGGTCACGTACCTTCAAAATGTGTCCTAAGATGATCTGCTGTGTGACCTTCGACTTGAGGTATAGGTATAAAGTCCCTCCAGACTAAAATACAGAAATGCTGCGGCGGCAGAAATAGGTATGTTGGTAGTACTTTCCCGGGCGAGCCCTTTCACAAAGAACTTTATTACTATTACTACACATCGAGGTTATGTCGAAACATAAATTTAAATATTAGATTATTTTTTTTATTAGATTTTATTACATACTAAATTTAGTTCTTAGTCCCATTTCAAATCATTTACCGAAGTTTACTCATTTATTTCACAAAAAGTGGATCTATTTTTCTATATAAAATAGGTACGTTTCAAAATTAAGCGTCAGAAAATCTGTTCCATCATACATACTGTACCAATTTAATCGGATTAGTTGTTGACTTTTCTAAAGTTTTTTAATTTTCCCAGCTTACGCGCAAAACAAACAAAATACACGACGACGCATTTCTACTCGCAATAAAGTATAAACACGGGACATTATCGCCACCGTCCACATCCAGCCCCCTATTGTGATACCAAAGTGGTCATGGAAACTTTGTCAACTCATGATAGCAGTCATGGGACGAGCATTGCTGATCATGGGCCTTCCGCGTAGATTTCTAGAGGAACTGATCTTGTGCGGCCCTAACGCTTAGTTTTACCAAATAACTGAGATAGTTATGTAAGTTTTTTTTTTATTTTAAAGTGTTTACGGTTTAGGTTTTAGGCGTGTCCATCAAAATGGTTGCCATTAATACGGTTTCTATGATCGTTTTATTAGTGCGATTAGGGGGGTAAGTCCGGTCCAAGGACGCGACGGGAGCAACTTGTGTCGTTAGCAGAAAGGAATGACACAACTTTTTATTATTTTCGTGTCTCGCGATTGAGAGATAAAGCCAAGTTTTGGATCCGCAATGGACGGAAAACACTCAAAGACCTTTATATGTTTAGAACTGCTCCTGCTTCCAAGTTATACCTACTGACGTTTCTGATATTACAAGAAGACTTTAGAGTTGATAATCTAATACGCCCTGGAGATGGAACCAGCATTCTGCATAATGTTAAGTGGTAACCATCACTTACAACAAAGTATTGCCTCGTAGGTCACGCACCTTAAAAACGTACCCTACGATTCACTGTCCTGCATCCATCAACTTGAGGCATTCAGTTGTAAAGCCTCATGTGCCTGTAATTATACCGGGAACCGTGCCCTTCAAACTAAATACAGCAATGCTGTTATTTATGTATGTATCACAAAACTGAAGCTTTAGTAGCTTAAAGACAGCTTAAAGCAGAGAAATAAATAATTAGTTGCGGGTATCCTTAACAAAAGGGTAACGAGTTCCTTACCTCTTTTGTTAGGAGTAATGAACTAAGCCCTGTCGTCTCTTTGCAAGCCAACACGGCGTAATAATACTTACCTGAATGTATAAGCTTCATTCATTAATACATACATGCATACTCAATGTTATTGCAAAGTTATTGCCAGTGTTTAATTACTGATTAAAATGAGTATTTATCGCGTATGTACCTATTTTTTAATTGTTATTCCGACTACACTACGGCTGTGTTACCACAGCCGTGGTGACGGGTGGACTGGATCACTTGGAGCTACCGCCGAGAAGAGATGGCAGCTGCAGCAACTACCCTCACTTGGTCTTCAGAAATGTCCCCGTTCATATTACGACACACTACACTAACCGTATCTACGCACTGAGAGAATCACGACGCGCACACCTAATAATCACCGGGTTCCAGGACGCTGAGAGTCTATAGCCATTTTCCCGATTGAAATTTAGGAAATTTCTTGATTTCAATCGCTTCATGAACCATTCTCTTGTAATAATGACATTCACTAGGGAGAACCTTAGGATCATGAATTCCAATCCAATGATTGGTCCCGAGTCTACCAGATGCTCTGCTTTCGCTGACTTGTTTACCTGGCGATTTTGGACAGTTGCGATATGCTCTTTCACACGCTTGGCTATGGTACGTTTGGTTTGCCCGATGTAAGAGTGGCCACAGCTACAGTCTATCTTATAAGCACTTGTTTTTATCATAAACTATCTACAATGATCGCGAAAGTTTGAAAAACACTATTGACAGTGTTGTTGAGTGTTTTGTCTATATGCCAAATGGAGTTTGACTCTTGACAAGTGCTGTCGTTATGGACGAGTTGTTCAAAACTTTCATCCAAGTGATAATGAAAGACGCCTGGAGTTTTTTGATTAACATCTTATTTTCCGACTAAGCAAACATCTCAGATAACGGAATGTAAAATCGGAAAAATAAATATTATTGGTCTCAAGAGAATCCATTGCGAACATATGAAGGATATCCCCACATTAAATTTTCGTTTAATTGTAGGTGTGAAAAGCGAGGAAGCAGGATTTTTTTTCATAAAAAATTACAATGGCTCTTTAACGATGCATGTCGAAATTTTAAATGACGTGTTTGAAGAAATGGAGAATTTGCCAGGGTACGGAATCTGTATTTCCAGCAAGACGGGATCCCTAGCTCATAACAGCCGTGCGGTTAGAGAGATGTTCAACGAACATTTTGGGGATAGATGGATTGGCATTCATGGTCCGGTGAGATGGCCGGCAAGATCATCCGATCTTACATCAATTGATTATTTCTTATAGGGTTAAGCTCATAACGAGCTTTGTAAAGTTCGTTCTTGGTCGAAACGGTTGAGAGCTTACAAAGCTCATTACTTGAATTTTGTCAAATATAAATGATAAAAAAAGTAAATATGTAGCTATTGCTTTCTTATAAATAGAGGGCATGTCACCTTTCACGACTTTTCTCTAACACTCGTGGTTTCGGACTTGGCTATCACCGCCCTTCTCAAAAAACCACCCTGTAACTAGTAGAGGAGTAAGAGCAGTCGGTACGCGGCAGTCGAGTGCCGGCACCGGTGGACGCACCGTGTCACGAGTCGTCACGTCTCTTCACGTCTACTCGCACGAGTAAACTTTACTTGTTTGCGTAAACAAATGCTTCTCAATGAAAACATTGCGAATTAATAATGACTTAACTAGTGCATTTGACAGTGTAGTGTAGTTCTAGGATTGAACTAGGCAGTTGTGTTGTGTTGAATATACGACCAACAAGTGGGAAGCCGGTTCGGTTTTATATTTGCTTGCGATTGGGATGGGATAGGATTTTTTTGTGATTTTTGAATGGGTGAGTAAATTGATATTCCCAACGGGATAGCAGATTATTTAAGTTATTATAATACAAAGAATAATTTAATTGTGTTCATTTTATTAAGAAATACATATATATACATTTCTTTATTTTTTTATTTATCTTATTATTTTATGCCATTTTATTGTGATTATTACTCTATTTTGTTTATTATATTTCCCTTCAGCTAGACTATACAGAGGGCTTAGCTAAGTTACATTCGATTAGCGATGACGCTAGTCGATAAGTCCGAAAATGTATGGGATTTGACACATGCTATGGAAATATCACGTGATATATTGACAACAAACCTATGTAGAAATCGAATCGATTCGAAGTGAATGTAACTTCGCTAAAGGCCCAGAACTGCTCTAGAATTCTCATTCTCATTCTTCATCTAAAAATTCATGATTATATTTTATATGTGATTGATTGTATCCTGTTTTCTGTGCCATTATAAATAGATAAAAATAAAATTATAGTTTGATGCGATAAGGATTAAAAATTATGATTGAGCCGGCAAGTCTGTGTTTAAAGTGATCTGTCACAATCTGAGAACAAGTTCATCGAATTGTTGGTAAGTTTTTTTTGATTTTTTTTCCTCTAAAATATGCTGTTAAATATACCTTCTTGTTTAACCTCTGCACATTAAAACATAACATTATTTAACGGTGATAAGTATAGATTTTATTCTGTTTTGTTTAATTTTCTTATAAGAAAAATATTGTTATGACAGAACAAAGGATTTTAAAATATTATTTCCACGCGTGGAGGTATTTGGTAATATATCAGATAAAAATAAAGTATAGATACTTCAAATACAAGTGAAATACGAGTGTTTTCTCTTAAAAACAGACTGCTATTTTTATAGGTGACTAGCTGTTGCCCGCTACTTCGTACGCGTTACACTACTAAATGTGTAGGTAACCTAAAATTAAAGCTAAGCTCGCTGTTGTAACTTGATTTGACACCCCATTTTTATGACATGGGACCTGATTTATGGAAGAAAAAGTAACTTATGTGTTAATCCAAGTTATAACCTACGTACATACAAAATTTAATAGAAATTGGTTTAGCCGTTACGACGTGATTGAGTAACAAACAAACAAATAAACAACTATCTAAACATTCGCATTTATAACCTCCTTGGCGACCTCCGTGGGGCAGTGGGTGAATAGCCGGCTGAGACGCAGGAGGGTCCTATTTCCGCCGCGGAACATATATTATAAGTATAACTTTTGAAACTATCATGGTTATTAACACTATTTGTACTAAAAACGGGATATTTACCATGATTTGTGAGTTCTTATATTATAAGTGTGTATTTACAAAAAAAAAGTATATAAGTATTCTATTAGTTATCTGGTTCCCATAGTACAAGCTCTGCTTAGTTTGGGGCTAGATAGCGCTGTGTGAAATGTCCAGCAATATTTATATTTATTTATTTATAATATTAGTGTAAAAAAAAGTAATTTCATAAAAAGTGGTAAATTCTCGACCATAAAATATCTATATGCTATAAAATATCAGAATAAAAATCAACTTCCCGTTATTGCTTTACTGTAAATTGTATTTCGTAATTCGTTTTTACGTTTATTCAGACAGGCGTCTTCAAAAACCATAATTTTGAAAGTTAATGTCATGGAAACATTTGTCGATTCAGTATCGCCTTACGAACAAACATTCTAGAAATATTATCTTTTACTATAGTTTTCCGCGACCAGTATAATAAATAAAGAAATAAATAAAAAGACTTCAAAATACATATTATTGACATGGCATACATTGACATGGACATACTAATACATAAATAGAGTAGTAGAGTTCCTTGTAAAAAGGCTCGCCCGGGGAAGTAATACTACCATATAGCTATTTCTGCCGCCAAGCAGCAATGCTGTGTTTCGGTTTGAAGGGTATGGTTGCCGTAGAAATTACAGGCACCTAAGGCTTTATACTGGTATGCCTCAAGTTGATGGACGCAGAGCAGTGCATCGTAGGATACGTTTCTAAGGTGCGTGACCTACGGGGCAATATTTTGCATAGACGACTGTTACCACTTAACTTCAGATGCCAATAATGCTTGTTCCATCTCTAGTTAAGCCTGTTTTTTCCAAACATCACCCTCTCGTTGATTTTTTGGTCTTGTTTATTTTCCTTATCAGAAAGTAATAACATCGGCTGAAGTACACAATCACGCAAAATAAATAAGAAAGTCCCAGACCACTCTTACCGCGTAGCAAACCACTACGCCGTAGCAAATCTCTACGCCATAGCTGAGTGCTACGAGACAGCTACGACCGACGCCACGCAAGACGTCATAACTCCCTTACCAATAGTATCGATAAAACTTATTTGCATGTAAATTCAACCTATTTACGCACATATACTGACTCTTTTCCGATGGGGATAAGGTTGAGTTTCGTGTAGTGAATATTCTGAGTCGTGACCAGCGTACGTGAGCGTGTCTGGGAATAATGAGAATTCTAGAGAGGCCGGGTAGTGGAAAAATTTGAGGAATACGCTCCCTTTCAGATAGAAATGTACGTGCGGAGTGCGGACCTGAAGGTTCTGCAGATATTTATGATAATCCTTCTATTAGAGACTCGGTAACCTTGATCCCGAGCATTTTTTTTTTTTTTTTTTTATTTTAAATGTAATTATCACTAAGTATTCTCTGGCTGCTTAAACTAGGTTGATCCTGTGCTACGAGTATAAGCGCCAGTTGCATTCGCGGTTGGTCAATTTATTTTCTACTATTTGGGTTTTAATGTGGAATAAATTATGTATATGAGGGTTAACAAAATTGTGTTTCTTACATATAGACAAGGATGTATATTTTTAACATAAGATGATAACATAAATAAATATATATTTATATACATATATATGAATATTAGATATTAAAAATAATTAAATATTATAGTTACGATAAATATTAGATAAATGTGGTATAATGAAAAGTTTGTACGAGTTACAACTTTGGTTTGAGAGTGTGTTTGTGTGCGTGTGTGTATGTAAGTGTATGTGTGAGTGGCTGTATGGGAGTGCGTGTGTGTGTACGTTTATATATGTGTGTGTGTGTGTGTGTGTGTGTATGTATTGTATTCATAGGTTTACTTGGGATGGTGTAAAAGGCTTTCAGTTGCGTCATAATCTAGAGTGCGTAGATATATTTTAACTTGTTTTCTACATTTATATAGGTTGAGGTTACGCAAGTTTAATGTGCGGCTAACTTTATTGTACAGGAATGGAGCAACAACATATGGATGTCTTGCAGCAAATACCGTTCTATGTGCGCATTCTTATGGTGGTAAAGCCTGATTAGGGGTAATGTCTTAATCAAAGGGCAATTTGTGGGCACTCATGATCATTGCTGATTTGACACTGTTAAGTTTCAGAGATGGGTAATTTTATCAACCTCTTTACAATATTTTCAAACCATCTAGTTAAAGACGCCCTCTTGGCGCAGTGGGTGAATAGCCGGCGGAGACGCAGGTTGTGATTTCGACTCCCATTGCGGGACAAATGTTTGTATGGTCTACAGATATTTTTTCCGGGTTCGGATATTTTTTTATATATCATACGCATGTATTTACAAGTGCAGGCTGCACAAGATTCGTGCCTATAGAATCTACAATACAATACTGTATTTGATACTCCATGTTTCCATGTCATTAAATATAATAGATCATTCATAATATACGCCACAATATTTATAGTTAATTTCATTTCATGTTTCAAACGTCTGAATGCGATATTCTGTAGTGTAGGTATTTTACTTGAAAACTTTCTTGATTTATTTCAATCATTTTTATAAATTCCGTATTTATCAATTACCGTTTTATCGGTGTTTCAACTGACGATGTTTCGGTTCAGCTCGTGCATTTTTGATCAGGGTGATTCGCTTCGAGCCGGATCTTGCCTCGCACTTGCATAGCACTGATAAAACAGGACCTGAGAAATCCAGTATTTACAATAATGATAGTGTAGGTAGTTCATTATTAGCGGCGGACATCCTATGACTATAGGGCAATAATATACTACGTACTATAACTTAAGTTTTGCCGCGTGGTCGTTCTTAAGTTACATTTTTTACATTTATAACCTTACTCTATTCAGAGTTAATAAATAAATTCAATAGAGTTATGAGCCGGTAACCTCAAAACTTAACTTGTTCATAAATAGTCGACAAATTTTATGCTTTGAATTTAAACTTAGATAAACTTGGTCTTACGTGTGCTCGTAAACTTAGCTTAACTTGAAATTGTGACTGCAAGTTTCAGTTTCTAGAATAACATAGTTATGCATCGGCTTCAGTAGCTTGATGGACATTTAAACTAAGAACAACTAAAGTTCACTGTGGTTAATTATACTCCGTATTGTATGTAGCTTGTTAGACATAGAGTTGATGTAATACAACCTAATGAAGGCTGCTGGGAGACTTTAAGTGCTGCACAGGATCGATCACTCCGTAATCTATGGGTTGGTAAAACCAAATGGTTTACCAAAATGGTTAAAACGGAAACTTAATGGTGACTATCTCAGCAACTACGTCGTCGTTTCTAATTGATTACTCCACACCATAACACGACTACTTACTCCGACTCTTACACCATAATCGCTACTCGTCTCTGGAATAATATGCCACCAAACTATTTCGAAGCTACTTCAGGGGAAGCATTCAGATTGAGAATCTATAGGCACCTTCTCAGTCAAACCGACCAAAAATGAGCAACTTAATATTTCCTTATCACTTCTTCTATTGTTAAGTATATATTTTTATTTGATATTGGTATTATTTAAGTAGGTTTATTTATGTAGTATTTATTTATATTATGCTATTTTTATTAGTCTTGTGCAAATTTTCATTTGTTCCCTTTTCTGTGCACTACCTACACATCTTTATCTACAATACACAAAGTTTAGCTGGAAGAGAATGCTCTTTAGCATTAAGTTCGCCTTTGTGCTAGTTTTATAAGTGGAATAAAGTATTTTCAATCGATCAATCAACTACTGAAGCTATCAACATTAAATTTGAAACAGCTTTAAAGAATACGGGTCCGTATAACCATCAATACAAGTAAAAAAAACGCAGCGAGCAGCGGTAACAATTGAGTGACGTTCACGGCCATACTGCCAGGCCTACTGCTACGTTGCCAGTTAACCATGAATTAGCGAGGCTGTGGGAGTATCTATTTTTTACGTAGAATATTTGGTATTCTTTTCCTTGGCACCGCACCCGGTCAATGCTTGAATGGGACCGAAGGGCGTACTTTTTTCAGTTTAATCCTAAAGTGACGTCAGGAGTCGCTCATACAAACTTACTTTACTTTTCAGAAACATTATCTCGTTTCATATTTCCCGATGCAAAAGAACAGTCAGATACACTAAAGATAACGGTTTCTGACTTCGTTACGGAATACTTAGTCCTAGATCAGTCAAGCCTAAGACGACGCAAGACTCCGAAGCCTGTAATTTGTCGGCTAATCTTGCTACCGGACACAGGCATTTACGCGAACACTGCTTCGAGTTAGATCCACTAATACGGTTCTTAGGAAGTAATCTTCTTGGATTTACAGAACTAGCAACAATAATTGATCGAGCGAAGCGAGAACGAGAGTGTTTAAGTAAGTTTATTTTTGTAGTATGCTCTATTTTTTAGTCCTGTGCAAATTTTCAATGCAATTTTCTTACCTTTTCTGTGCACTACCTACAAATCTTTGTCTACAATACACAAAGGTTATCTGGAAGAGAATGCTCTTTAGCATTACGTTCGCCTTTGTACTAGTTTTATTAGTGCAGTAAAGTATTTTCAATCAATCTATCTCTAAATCATCTTGGGCAAATCGGCGTTTTATCTATGTTTGTTTGTCCGAGGATTACTTTCGAAGCGTTGATCCGATGATCATGAAATTTTATACATAGGTAGTGATGGTACAATTTTGGTGTAACTAAATGAGCTAAAAATGTGGGGGGGTTGTTGAGATATTGGTGTTCAGGAGAGGTAAAAAAAATGAAAATGAGACTATTCGGTCAAATGGGACGTCAAATGAAAGGTCTTCATTAGTACATTTTGACCCCGTTTTTATTTTTAGTAAAGTTTTTGAGCTATTAACCATAATAAAAACTAAACTTTGACAAAATTCACAGGGTACACCAGGGATCCCACAGTGCTGTTATTTGGTATGCATGTAGCTTAAATATCACAAATATAGGGAAAAGTCTGAAATCAGAATAATCAGAATATCTGGAATTTGTAACCCAAAAAAGAGTTGATGAACTCCCGTTACCTGTAATTTGAATGAAACTGTAGGTCAAGTGATTTGGTTATTTATTTCGTGGCATTATTTTTATAGTCAAAGATTGGCTGAATGGCGAGTGTTGCAAATGTGAGCATGACGTTACCTAACTATCGACGAGTATATCATTTTCTATTTAGTTGTACTCCGCCTATACTTTTTCAAAGTTCATGATGATTTCATTTTTTTTTGTTGACCGTCTGTCTGTCTGTCCGACCAGTTACAGCCGTTTTATTCATAGACTATGTTTGTATGTTATAGTGATGTTTAGTAAGATATTAAACAGAAACGAAAAACAAGGAATTCGTTTAGGAGCAGTCGACCGACATGTCTGTAGTTTCTAGTGGATTTTTTCATTCCTTCATAAGTGTTTTTTTGTTAAATCATATTTTATTTCATCTGCAACAAACTATTAAAGTTGCTAAGTACTTTTTAATAGCAAGACTCTATTAACTATACTTACTGTACATAATGTCTACCCACAAAAATGAGTGTGATTTAAATAAGTTAATTGTTGTTGTTAATCTTTATTTTGTTTGCTTTGTTTGTATCTTTGATTCAATTAACTTGTACACGCGACCGACATGTATCCTTATAAAGGTCCTTATAATAAATTGGAATAAAAAAAAAGTCTGACACTGTATCCTCCAATTTGCAAATAAAAATAATCCTCACAATTTCCTAATTTGAGTAGAGTGGTACAGAGCCTACATCATCATCATCATATGACATTCACTACATTGGTTTGACTACGGATCTTCACATATTTTTTTTGTTTTTTTAATATTATATATTTAGACACACAAGCTAACGGGCCTCCTGATGTTAAATGGTCACCGTCGCCTATAAACTCCTGCAGGACTCGAGGTACTGCAGTCACGTTGCCTAAAACTTAATACCTTATCTCCACATTTTTGATTTGATCTCTTATGCCGGGTTCCTATATCCGTCGGTTCGCTACGCCTCGTTTCTCCTTGAAAACGTGTCAAAAGTTTGACATTAGTTTGACATTTTTTCAAGGGGATACGAGTCGTAGTCGGTTACTGATGGATATAGGAACCCGCTATTAGAGAAACACTAAAGATAGCCCTGTCATAGTGCATAGCACGCTGAACGACCTTGAGCCTTCTTACGAGGCCAGTAGTAAGAGAACCTCGTTTATGTGCTACGATGGTAAAGAGCTAATCCTTCCCGACCGGTGTGTCTTATCAGGCTCACTGTCGGGTTGAACATCGTTAACACTAGCAGTAGGATGTTGCTCCGCGGTCGCGTCGAAGCTCGTGTCTAATTAGGTTGGGATTAAGGTGGGCGAGATCAAATCTTAATTAAACCCGTGTATCAGATTTAGGACTCGTACGTAGGGCTGTGCTGGCCTAGTGGGATATACGCCAACTTCCGATTGTGTTTTTGTGCTACTCAAAATGTTATATGGGCTTTTTTTGATATGCTCAAAACGAGGCAACTGGCAGACCTAGAACTAGAAATTTTTTGGCTCGTGCTATCAGTTAGTATTGTAATGCGGGCTTGCAAGCTGTAACGTGAATGTTAACGCTAACTACTTGCAGAAAGTTAGTGTGTATCAAATGTTATTTTTGGACTTGCCTCTGACTACCTTGTAAGATTTCTTCACGGGCTCGCATCTTGAGAAATAAGCCGTAAGCCTATTTATTTTAATACTCACAAGTCGCTTTAGGAAATATGTAGAAGGTTTCAATTTCAATTTATTTATTTGAACAAAACGCATAAATACAAATATAAAACGAACTCACAAAATACCCAACAATTGTAATTGTGGTTTCTTTTATTTTCCGATTTTGTTTCTAGGGTTTAATTTGTTCGTGTGATGTTCACAGGTAGCAACAGATACATGACTTCCTTACTTAAATAACGTCTCGCAATAAACCTGAAAAGTCGTTAAACTTTACCCTATAAATAACAAACGGAGCACCAACATTAACGCGAATAAACTCTAATATGTCGCAATAAACTAACTTCATTTTAAAACTCATAAATGAACTGTAAAGTCAAATGAAACATAATGTTTGTATGTTGATGAAAGCGAGCATAAAGTTCATTCCAGTTCACTCTTAAAGTTTGTTCCATCTTATAATGAGACTGACTTAAAAGACAAATTTTGCAAGAATAAGAAGACTTATTCATACATAAACATCCAGCTTTGGATCCTGAAAAGCATTGTAGGTATTCCATTTATTTGAATTTTGAATTACTATCGATTTTCAAACACTGTGTCCTGGAAATTAGTTATTATAATTCGGGATTTGTTATGTACCGTTTTATGGGTGTTACGACCGACAATCTGCGTTGCGAGACGCGATGTGGAGCGGATCGCACTCGCCCTGATGAAGGTTCCTAAATGGGACCGAAATATTGTCGGTTGTAACGATAAAACGGTACGTGACATTCCTGTAATTTTAACAACGATAAATATCATGTTAAGCCATATCGTGGAGCAGTTGATGAATTCCGACACCAGGGTAGACCACCAGCACATTCAAACTTACCCACGAGTTACGGCGACTTACTAGATGAATTATTCACCATGAATACTTCCGATGACTCATACACACTGGAACGTACTGAGAGGCGCAGAATATGATGGCCACTAGATGGCAGGATAGAATAGAATAGAATAAATTTTATTTGACACACACAAAGAAACACAGAACGGATCACAAACAAAATAGTAGATAGACAGGAAAAATACAGTAGAATGAGATATTATAACATGGGTAGAACACAAGTACCTACCCAGCCAGTAGGTAGGTGTGCTAACTAGTCCCGCTCCGTGCCACGCATGCCCAAACAGGTCCTGCCTCAGCTTTAAGCTCCTTTGTGCAAAGCAGCGCTGGTTTTCAGGCAGGGCCTTATGTAGGGTGACGTCACAAATTTAAAAATATTAAACTAAAAATAATAATAAAATGAATAAGCGATAACAACAATACTAATAACAGATACCTACATGAAAATACACTAATAACAATAAGCAATAATAACAATTCTAATCATAAATACCTACTTGAAAATACACTAATAACAATACAATAATAACAATACTAATAACAAATACCTACATGACATACAAACACAATAAAATGTTACATATACGTACATATGTAAACGAAGTGCGTGACACTTCATTTATTTGAAATTGCCGCGTAATAACTTTGACGTATACTTTATCTGTGAACTCATTTGAATGCATTGGTGCTGTCTGTCATATTGACTGAATGACACAGCAGGATAAATATGGAGGTTATGTTATGTACAAGTGAGAATTATATTGTAAAACCATGAAACTCATTATGCATATATAAAAATTATTAACTTAAAAAAGAGAGGAGAGGAGAATGGACCTTTATGGAGAGGAGAAAGTAGAAAAGTTCCGAAGCTCCCTTCGTAGCTCGTGCGCATCATTGTGGTAAGTACCTACTAAACTATAAGCTGGGAAGATAGAAGTAGTCTTCTATATGCTTTTCTAAAAGTATGTATCGTTTTTAGAGCACGGAGTGGTGGGGGAAGGTCGTTCCAACACCGAGACGCAGCAAATCTAAAAGAACCACGGAAAGTTACCAGCCTGTGTCTCGGTGTTACGAACACGTGAGTGCATTCCCTTTTAATGTATCGTGAATACTCTTGTACCCATTTTAATTTTTGGAAAAGGTATTCAGGTTTTTTATTTTAGGATGATCTGATAACGGTTGTTGATAACGAGTACAAGCCTCACAAGATCAGTCTATGGTTCCCCAATGATACTATGTTCCTATGTTCAGCAGTGGACATCTTATGGCTGATATGATGACGAGTGATAATATTGAACCATACAAAAGCGCTTGGTGGTAAGTTGCAGCGATGGGCAAAGGAGCCGCTGGAGCCGCTGCAGTGGCTGAGACAGGAAGGTTCAATCACAAGCCAATACATAACCTTAATACTGAGCTAATGCAAGCCAAACAATACCTAGTAAATGTATACTTTTAACTAAGGTAAAGTAAACAATTTGAAATGCGACTTAGTGTGTATCACCACATCGTCTAAATTACATTAAACTCCGAGTGGTGAGTTAGCGGGCGCCACTTCCTAGTCGTGGAATGACGGGATTTATCTTAAAAACAACACTTTGTTAGTCCGGCTACGCTAAGTCTACATAACAGTATTTAACGGTAACAATAGAAATGGTAGATACATGTAAAAATAAAAAAATATTTTTGCAATAAAATCAAACCGTCCACAGTGTTCAACATCTTAATCTTACTACTGTAGGTAAAGTTTTAATATTAAACTAAATCTAAGCCACCGCGGATCGTGAAGCGATGAGATAGAGAATGTAAACCACGGTACGTACTACATTGTAAATCTCGTGTTCATTCTAATGCTTTTCACGTACTCAAGCTGCTTCTATGTGTACTTTGTACAGCAGACATTTTAGCGACAGTACTATTTTACTTTATACAACCTGTTTTGTTATGTACGACATTAATTTAAAACACACATCTGGACTCGTATTAACTGATTTTAGAGGTGGGTTTAATACCGGTAGCATGAATATTTATTCAGTAATCAATACATTTCGAATAAACAACTGTTAACGTAGATCGGCGGCGCCTTTGCGACGATGCCGTTTAGTTTAACACGTACCTACTTACATGATGAATAAAAATGATTTGTTTATTTATTTTATACAGGCTGTTTCATTGATATTTTAGGAAATTAAATTAAGATTCTTTGAAAATTTTCTTGGATAATTAATTTAAAAAAAAACTATTTTACAACAATACGCCAGTGCGAGGCGAGAGGTTATTCGGAGCGGATCGCACTCACCCTGATGAAGGTTCACGGATTGAACCAAAACATTGTCGGTCGAAACACCGATAAGACGGTAGGTGATAAATCCCGTATTTATAATAATGATTGAAATAAATCACTAATGTTTTCTAAGTAAAAAATACGTACGTAACAAAACACGTAGTATACTTTCAACGTACATATTGGTAACTTCCAGAATAGTTCTGTACATGTAATACTACTAGGTCCCGCCGAGCGCCGGCAGACTATAACGGACGTAATTTACAACTGCGTCGTTACGTCGTTGCATTGCTTGTAGACGCTGCAGGGAGCTAGCTATACTTAATGGCTGATACAGTGGCACCTCTTTCAATATCAAAGTAGATTATGGTCACTAAAATCTGCTTCGATTGGTTATTTACGGCTGGCATAAGCAAGATTGATGTTTTAAAACAATCCTTGTGATATAGGAATAAATAATGACTTTGGCTTTATGATATTTCTATGTTTAAGCTGTTGTTATATACTTCCAAAATATGGATGTAACCATTGTCTGAAATAAAAATATTATATTGTAATACGCCACGACAACAGCTGGTTACTGTTATTGCAATAATATATTTGTGTAACATAGTTGGTTAGGTTGTGGACGGGACGAGCGCCATGTTGATCCAAGTAATGGAGCAGCAGCGCGCAGCTCGATGAGCCGCTACACGATGTTTACACAGCACAGCTTAGAGTGGTATTACACTCTAAGCTAACAACGAGCCGATTTGTGAACGTGTTCGCTGCGAGTTCGTGACGTGCACGACGCGTTCGCTCAATTGATAACACGTGCGTCCCGCCACCCTGCAGCCCAGTGCTCCCAACCCTACTGTTTTAACAGTAGATCTACTATTTTTTCAATGTCATTCCTGTTTTCTGTTTTAATCTGTATTTTTACTGTTTGTTTTGGTTTTCACGAAAGTAAACTCCACTTGTCGGTCCATACATACACCATGGAATAGAGCCTTATCAAAACTAGTCCTGATCGCTGCTTTCCAGAATTCCTATTTTAAATCTAAATGAAATTATATAAAATTTGAATAAAAATCAACTTAGATTAAATTAGATTAAATTTTCAGTAGATTTTTAGGCTTAGTAGAAAACATCTATAGGAAAATCTTCTAAACACCCGCGCTATTGGCTACAGAATGGGGTGTTTTTTGAAAAATAGTGTCAGAGAGGGTATTTGTCATGAGGCATCTTTTGGAAGGCTCATTTTAAAAATAGTTTTCAATACTAGCCTTTTGAAGTTAATTTTACACATCTCAAAGAGTGGAAAGCCTTGCCTGAGTCTGTGTTTCATATGTACAACGTAGGGGTCTTAAAGTCGCGAGTGAACAGGTGCAAGGGGCGCGCGGGGGGTGACGGCGCTGTCCGTATTTGTGCGTTAACAACAGGTTTCTTCTAGGCAAGCGTGTACCATCATACACTGCATCATCGCTTACCGTCAGGCGAGATCGTGGTCAAAGGTTAACCTATAATTTGTAACAAAAAAAACTTACAGCTTCACTTCGGCTCCATATATAGTTTAAGTAGCTACTCGTATCTAATATCAAAATGTTTGTTACAAATTCCGTTATTAACTTGGAATTCGCTCCCAACAAAGTTGAATGATTCGATGAAAAGCAAAAGGCGTATTACGTATCTTCAATTCAACAAGTTACTGGTTTCGTTCCAGTCGGGACCGTTAGTTCTGCTTTCTTAAGAATCAGTGGCTATTATATGACGGCAGCAGATAATAATTATCGTTGTTCCTGACTTTCAAGCTAAAAAAGCTAAAGTAAAGTTAAAGTAGTCAGGCTAAAGTAAGTTCGTGTGACGTAATTAACGGCCAACTTCTGTGTCGGAGATTTGAGCCTGAAGGTGTAATGACTAAGTATACGCCGTATAATATTTTTCTATAATATTATTATAATAATATTATAGGTCAACTAGTATAACAAACCCTTAGTGCTGAAATATAAAGAAAATAATTTGTCAAACCATACAAATTTAAACATGTTTAGTTGCTACGAGTAATTACGTTTTGGGATCTATATGCAAGCTGTTTAAATTTGGAATCTACAATTTAACTTAGTAAGTCATTTAGTAAGAAGTCAGCTTATTATCTACGTAAATATGGCCATTTAAGTTGACAAGTTATCTCTACGGTATTTATAGTGTCCATTTGCTGCCAACAATTTAGATATTTAGATCGTGATCATGAAAAATGCATGGTCACTTCTTTATACAATTTAACTTAGTAAGTCATTTAGTAAGAAGTCAGCTTATTATCTACGTAAATATGGCCATTTAAGTTGACAAGTTATCTCTACGGTATTTATAGTGTCCATTTGCTGCCAACAATTTAGATATTTAGATCGTGATCATGAAAAATGCATGGTCACTTCTTTATATCAATCGACATTTAACGGTCAGCGCTGTTTTGGAAATCTTCTTCGTACATTATTATTCAACACGGCCTCTTGTGCGATGAAACTCAATTTGAAGTCGACGCGGGCCATATTCTCAAAGAATACTCCAGCTTTTAGTATAAATGCATTTTTAAAAGCACATAGTCCGTGTTGCTTTTATGTCCGGTTTTGTACCATTCTGACCACTCTGCTGTTTTATCTACGTTATGTTACCGCGATGTATTCTTAGAAAAGGAGTTTCTTTGAGATTAACCTGCTTTTTGCTTTGTCGTCGTTGGATACATAATAGGTATTTAAATAGACGGTGGAGCACGTGATGCTTCACTGTACGGCTACGAGCGATATCAGGCTGAGGACGGGTCTGCAGGAGCTCATCGAATCCTCATCCGCTAACACCACAACGGCATCCACGGGGATCTTGGAAAGCTGCATCCATCAACCTAAAATCCTGCTCCGTTACTTCAAGGAGCTAGGTTGGCTGGGGTCAGGTTAGAAGGGGGGTAATGCACAATAAACTCCAATGCGGGACGTCAGTGCAGATCTTATTCCCCCCACCCTAGAATTAAAATTAGGTACTTATATAGTTAATTATTTATTTATAATATTAATCTCCACGATGGAAGAAGATATTTTACAAAGGATAGTAAAGTGCAAGGTTGCGAGCCCATCCCCGCTTATTACCGTAGGCGATGATACATGCCCGCGAATATTTGTTTGTTGGTCGTGCCGCGGCCGGTGGCCGCTAGCGATATATCTCTTCGCCGTTTTGACCATATGTACTGTGCAAGTATTGATTCTTCGAGAACAAAATTTAACAGATTCGATTTGAAGCCACACCTTCAGAGTAGGTAGTATTAACCTAGACGCCGTCCCGTCACGCCCGCTTTGTGCTGGTCGCTTAACCTCCGCAGAGGGCGCAGTATGTTTATCTATCTACTTGGTCGATATCTCTTTTCCAGACCTGTGCCAAGCGCATCCATTGCCTCTACTCGCGCGATGTCACTTGACCGTCTGGCTGGTGGTCTGCTCTACCAACTGGTCTGCGCTCTTCGGCTGGCTGTATATTTGGATACATTACAATATGGCCAGACTGTTGCAGTCACAATGTAGATAAAAACGCAATTGCCATATGGCATTTTGCGACCACAACGTAAACAATGCCTCCCAGGGCCAATTTACATTCCACCATCTTACCATTAGCTTTAAATCTTAACAAGAATCCGCTTCAAATTGGAATTAGTCCCAAAGTAGGTTTTTACATAATGCGGTGTGGAGTGGAGCGTACGGAGGGGGAGGGGGAATTTACATAAAGTTACTCACTGATGTTTTAATCAACCACCATTATCTGCAGCGACTTCTCGAGGAAAAATAGCTCTTAAGAGCACGGGATTAGAGGCTAGGGATAAAAGGGTGATTTAAATTTCTTATCCGCCTCATGAATTTGTACGAAGGATTTCTTTATTATTCGGAGGTCAGCGAGGAAATGGAAATAAAGGATACTAAAAACGTAGGCATACATACTAGCGACATGACCTGACTTCTGCCAATCTGGCATTTTGTCGGTCTGAGGTATATCAAAAAAAAAAGATCGCTCTTTTCCTTATTTCGCTTTATTTGATGGAGCGAAGCGAGATCTCCAAATCAACTTGGGCAAATTGGCGTTGTATGTATGTAAGTATGTATGTTTGTATGTCCGAGGATAACTTTCTAAGCGTTGATCAGATCATCGTGAAATTTGATACATAGGTAGGTAGTGATGGCACAATTTCGGTGTGACTAAATGAGCTTTAAATGTGAGGGGGGTTGTTGAGATATTGGGGTTCAAGAGGGGTAAAAAAAAATGAGACTATTAGGTCAAGTGGGATGTCAAATGAAAGGTCTTTATTAGTAAATTTCAACCCTGTTTTTATTTTTAGTTTAGTTTCTGTAGTTTTTCAGTTATTAGCTATAATAAAAACAAAATTTTGACAAAATTCACAGGGTATACCAGTGACCCTACAACGCTGAAATTTGGTTTTCGTGTAGCTTTAGTAACACAAATATAGGCAAAAGTCTGAAATCCAGAATAACTGCATTTTGTACCCCAAAAAAGAGTAACCAGTTAATGTGAACTCCCGTTATCTGTAATTGGAATGAAACTATAGGTGGTTGTTTATTACGTGGCACTATTTTGATAGTCAAAGATTACGAATAATATATTTTTGTTTTTATGGGAGACTCACGAGATCTCAGTTCGGGGCGAACCACTAATTATTTTTTTGTATATTGTGTTGTTATTTATTCCGAATTTATAATGGTTGCTTAAATTACCACCAAAAATTATCTAAGAACCTGTTGTGGATCCAAGATGCACAGACGGACATATACTTCAAACTTATCACTTCCCTCTTTTTGTACACCTAGCATTTTCATGGATTTATTTTTAAAAAGTTTCGGAATATGACAAGCCAAAATAAAAGTAGAATCGAGAAAAGTTTGCGTTTATAAATTGTTAATAGTACGTTCCAAGTTATCGCATGTATGTCTGGCAAACACGAGCAGATTACAATATTTATTGGACACGGGCTGCTATTGAGGAACTCACAAGTTCATTTGGGAACTATTTGTATAAAATGAACTGGTTTGGAACTCTGCAAACATGGACGCCACCATTATTAACGTAAGGTAAGTAAGGTAACGTAAGGATATTAAAGTTCACAGAGTGATTGGGAGTATTAGCGTGACTTGAAACACCGTTAGTATATGTCACAGTTATAAATACAATTTTAACACAGATTTAGACAATTATTTTCTTTTAATTATATATTTTTGACATATTGCAATTATTATAATTTATCGTAATGACAAGACTTCTCTACTACCGCAATTTGTAAAATATTTTTTTTGACATCAAAACATTATTAACGATTTAGTATTGCCATTGATTGATTGATTGACTTATTTGACATTGTTTTGTTCTCTGTTTTATTGATTTTTGTTTTATTTTTATTATTTTCCCGATTATTTATTATGAGCGATATCAAGCCTTTTTACAAGGCCCACAATGGCAGACCACATTTATCATCACTAGATATATACTGTTCAAACTGAGGGACCAATTAAATTATCTTCATAAGGGCAGATATGTATTGATTATGCTGGTAGCTATGTATTGAATGGTCAATACAACAATAGAGCTAGGTGAATGCGCATTGAAATGTAAAACAACGAGTGATCCCATCGAGCGGCGAGATGATGGATGACACCATTTGCCCTACCATCAGTGCGTTGTCAACACATGCAGTAGCGCAACAACATGGCCAGAGTAGAGGAATCACTTTTATCAAAACTGGTTTAGTATTTAATATGAATTTTAACGTTTTACATAATTCTCACAACATCTTTGTATGTATGTATCTTGACGACCTCCGTGGCGTGGTGGGCGAGGTGAAACGCAGGAGGTAGCCGTTTCGATTCCCGCCACGGAACAAATGTTTTCATGATCTGCAGATATTTGTTCCGTGTCTGGATGTTTTTCTATCTGGATGTTATGATGTAATATGTATTTACAAAAAAAAGTATATAAGTATTCTATCAATTATCTGGTTCCAATAGTACAAGCTCTGCTTAGTTTGGGGCTAGATAGCGCTGTGTGAAATGCCCAGCAATATTTATTATTATTATTTATTTAAACCTAAAATTCTTACAAAATAAAGATTTTAGATATAAAGATATTTGATTTGATTCATATAAAAAGGGTCATATATGGTGTTTTATGTGAATTCTTATGCAAAATACTTTATACTTGACATCCTATGATGTAAGTACTTTAGGAAACACATTTATAATGCATCAACAAACGCCCATACCTACGTTACTTTCAGCAAAATTTAAATACCAATGCACCCATTATCCACGTAGTAAAAGGCGACAATGGTGTAAAAAATCTCGATATCTCATCTTTTTGAAAATGAGACGAGATCTTTTGATTTTTATCGTGTAACAGAAATGGAAAAGTCCCTGATATAGTTAGTGGTAATTCTACCTTACTAAATTAGCAATCTAAGCCTTTATCTTGGGCTGGGTAATTACTATACAGACATTATGCATTACCTATTTCTAGATATGATTCGCGAGTTTATTTGAGTTGCATTACTGATCTGTACAATGTCCTGGGCGTTTGTCCCCGCCCTGAGCCATTAGGCCGGCGCGACGGACTGTGACGGATCACTCCGCTGGACACCATCCGGACACCTCTAATAATTGAACATGTCACCAACTCACCTAAATGTGTAGGCGAAATACAGCGCTCCAATTTTAGTTTTCAATGATAAATATATAAATATTAAGTTAATCCCAATGATGGACATTCTTGAATCTTTTACTATATCCTTTAAGGGGGTTAAGACATGACCACTTTTTGCATGTATAAGTTAAGCATACACGCAACAGGTTGCAAGCCATTTATTAAACACTGACCCAATGGTACACACCTTCGAATTTTGGATTCTAGGACATGCCGGGTTTTTCTATGTGTTCCTTTACCATTATGAAAATTATGAAGAAGTCTGATTTTATTTATAAGTCTGAGTATAAAAAATAGATTTAAAATACTAAGGACTACTTGTGCAAAAACGCCTAAACGAATATGTCAAATTTAAACATGTTTAGTCGCTCAATATGCTTAGGGATCGTTGGGCAAGCCGAGCTGAATCCTAAAACAGACACTCAACCCAGACATGATTTGTGAAAAAAGAATATCCATCACTCGATTGATTCGGACAGGACATTTCTAATGCAGCACTTGTTTAATAATTGACCTGTGTATGTCTCTCTCATACATTTCCGTATGAGAGCGATTGAGATGAAGAGTCATGCTCTCGGATGCAGCACTGGACGGGGTAACGAGGTGTCTTGCCCGTTAGCGCCTCGCGTCTCGCGCCCTCGTAGGGCTCTCGGCGAGAGAGCGTGCGGTGACCATGTCGCCGTGCACTCTGCAGATACTAAACTGAACATTTTAAATCTTAATAATTACATTTTGTGATGCCAATACGCTTGTGCCATCCCACTGAGAAATATTCTATGGAATGTTTGGATATCAACTTAGGCAAACCAGCGTTGTATGTATGTATGTATGTTTGTTTGTTTGTTAGTCTGAGCTAAAAATATTGGCGTTCAAGAAAAAAAATAACATTCAACTGGGATGGTCAAGTGATACGTCCAATTAAAGGGGTTTTCTAGTGCATTGCGACCTCATTTTTATTTTTAGTTTATACTTTGCAGTTTTTAAGTTATTAGCTATCATAAAACTGATCTTTGACGAAATTCACAGGGTACGCCAGTGGCCCCACAGTGCTGAAATTTGGTAAGCGTGTAGCTTTAGTGACATAAATATAGGAAACAGTCTGAAATCCAGAATAACTACAATTACTACTCCAAAAAACATAACCAATCTACGTGAACTCACATTATCTGTGATTTGAATGAAACTGTAGGTCAAGAGAATTGATTATATATTTCGTGGTACTACTTCGATAGTCAAAGATTACAAATTTTTTTAGGGAGACTCGTGAGATCTCAGTTCGTGGCGAACCACTAATTTTTTTTTTTCTTACTATTTAGCTCTAGATTAACTATGATGCTTATCCAAGCACGGTTTACATAGCTATATTCAAACACCCTTTCACAATTTAGTGTATGTAATTTTAACCCAATTAAGATTGCTTCAATGTAGCTAATAAAATAATCCCCCTACAATTAATAAAGCCCCCATTTAATCAAAATTCTACTCGCGCCGACCCGAGGAGGGTGGGTACTTTCGACGACAAAATATGATCGTTCACTGTAGTGTACTCGTACATTGTACAGTGTTCGTAAGTACAGGACCGCGTATTAGTCTCAAATAGTGCCTAACTGTAGTATCATCACATCATCATCTCAGTTCAAATCATTGACTGTGGGATGTAGGGTTGCCTTCCTTTTTGATATTTTCTCGGACATGACCTAATATTTTAATCAATGAAAACAACGTTCATGTCCTAAAATAGTGTAATTGGCGTTTGAGACATGAACATGACGTGTCCACAGAAAAGTAAACACTGTTTAACGCGTGTTTAAAAAATTCCTTACCTATTTTGTTAATTTTATTTTTAATTTCATTCTATTTATACATATGAGAATTGTATTATGAATTCAAGGAGATTATTATACCCAACAAAATATAGCGTACGATCTACACACACTTGAAATTTGATTGCGTTTTGGGTAGATCTATCCATTTTAGTGATTACTTGTCGAAAAACGGATGAAAAATCGAATACGATAAGATCAAGATAAATTTATTTCTGTAATAAATTTTACTATATCAGATTTAGTATTTAAGTTAAATATAAAGAACCTAGTTGGAAAAGGAACAGGCAAAAAGCTACTTGATGCTTAAATTTACTAAAGTTACTTTTGTAAATTTTAGCTTAAATAAAGATAGATAGATATAGACATTTATTTCGACACAAGTAACAAACACACAGAAACTACATACAGTGGATAAGTAAAGACAGACAATTAAAAAACACGTTACTTAAACAAAAAATAAAAAATAGTACTAAAGATACGTACCCAGTCACTATGAGCCCTGTACCGAAAAAGGGGAATGGCTCAGCATTATGCTGAACAATAAACTTATTACTCAGCGCTGGTTTACAGCCATTAAACCTGCATTGGTGTCACGGACGTCAGATAAAAGTGCCTTATTTGAAAAAAATATAACAAAAATAGCAATTAGTAAAAGAATAAAAAATTACAAGTTGCCTGCCCAACCAATTGTACCTACCTAAGATGTCGAGTTGATATATGTATATGCTAAGAGTGCAGTAAAACGCAGCTAATAATAAAGTTAATAATAAAAATAATGATATAGTTAATAATATACCTTAAGAGGAAGTTGGATCAAGGGTCAGATACAGAAGGCGGTACTCCTGGACTCGGCACGCACAGTCAGGAAGTTCCTCTCTGCAGCCCTAGCCACCGATCGCTCGGGCCTTGCTTCGCGGTCGGTGGTTTACCGTTTTTATAAATATATTTTTTACTATAATGTTTGTTTTTTGCAAGATACTTTGTAGTGAGAAATGTTTTTTTATAAATGAGTTTTAAAATAAATATATGAAAATAAAACAAAAATAAAAATAAGTAATAAGTACTCATAGGGTACCCTCATTCACTCAAACAGAATGCTTTGAATAATAATTTCACAACAATACTATTTTTATGTGTACAACACAAATACAAATTTCTTTAATCTATCTTTAAATCAATATTACTAGATAAGATAACCTTTGGGAATAAGATAAAAGTTTTTATTTAATGTTTTTAGCCAAGCGCCTGACCACTACCTGATGGTAAGTGATGGTGTGATCGAAGATGGAGCACGCTTGCCTAGAAAGAACCTATTCACTCTGTATTTGAAGACTCCAAGATTGTACTGGTCCGGAAAAACGTACGTCGAAAGTGAGTTCCACTCCTTACTTGTGCTAACAAGAAAAGCTGAAGCAACTAAAACGTCTAACTAAAGCGTCCAAGTTGGCAACACTTAAGAATATAAACTTATAAATAAAGGGGGTTTGTTATTGTTGAAGTAGTTTCTATGACAATATCAAATAAACTTTCCAGTGATTCAAAGATTCATCTCTGCCGGATAAGGCGACCTCAATTCACTAGATGTAGAGAGCGCTTCCCGATGTGTATAATAAGTCATAAGTCATTCATTGGTAAAAAAAATTACATGTCATACATTTTATAATTATCATAATACAATTAATAAATTAAAAGGAATAGATTAGTCTATTAATGTCAAAGTAAAAGAGGTGATGAATTTTTTTTTGATCCTGCGAGGCGAGATCTCTAAATGGGTAAATCGGCATTGTATGTATGTATGTTTGTTTGTCCAAGGATAACTTTCGAAGCGCTGATCTGATCATCGTGAAATTTGGTATATAGGTAGGTAGTGAGTGAAGACACAATTTTGGTATGACTAAATGAGCTAAAAATGTGGGGGGGTTGTTGAGATATTGGGGTTCAAGAGGGGTAAAAAAAAAAAGAAAATGAGACTCAATGAAATGAATGAAATGGTCAAGTGGGACGTCAAATGAAAAGTCTTTGAGTCAAGTTTTTGAGTTATTAGCCACAATGAAAACTGAACTTTGACAAAATTCACAGAGTACACCAGTGACTCAACACTACTGTAATTTGGTATGCATGTAGCTTAAGTGACAAAAAAGTTAAAATAAATATAGCATCATTTATATTCTTGTGACGAGAAAATTCTGCTCTTTCCACCCACATAAAAAATGTAATAATGTGTATTTTAAGGTTTTGAGAATTAATTTAGAGTTTTCTGACCAAAATAATGATGAAAATGTCAAAGTATGGTAGTAGGAAACACAGAATTTATCTCGCCATGTAAGTATTTACATTAGATAACGTGAATATCACGATCAAAATCGAAATAAAAAAGTAAGTGATATTACATCACATAAAATGTTCTATTACGGCTAACAAACCTAAAATTACTTTTTTACTAAGTAAGTGAATTTATAACAAAAACATTTATAATACCTAAGTAGAATTTTCAAAATTTTGTTTGTAATTATATTTTTGTAAGGAAAGTAATTACCTCCTTTTGAGTTAGCATTCACATTCTGAAGCACCTCGTATAAGCCTGCAGGTTAAGCTGAAAGTTATATAAAAGTTTCCGATAGATATTCTATATTTCATTCCGTAAATCTAGGAAAGTGGCACATCACCTTGAGAGGATATGAAATGGAGCAATGAACGCACAGAGCTGTAGCAAACAAGTAGTTTCAGATGATCGACGAGTAGGAAAATTCACGAAAACAGTTTTTTAAATACCTACATAGTATTGGTGTCGATTCATTAAATACGAAAAAATTAATTAAAATATATTCTCTGTCACTGCAGCATATTAAAACTGACTTTTGACTAACAAGTAACGTAGGTACATTTCGAAAGAAATCACTCTAGTAAATTCCTGTGGGAGAATTGTACTTATCCGCTGTGGCTTATAATCACACTAATATTATAAATGTGAAAGTTTGGATGTTTGTTTGTTACTCTCAATCACGTCGTAACGGCTTAACCGATTTCGATGAAATTTAATATGTACGTAGATTTTAACCTAAATTAACACATAGGCTACTTTTTATACATTTGATAAAAATCGGGTGTCAAGTCAAGTTGCAACAGCGAGTTTAGCTTTATTTCAAGGTTACCCACACATTTAGTAGTGTAACGCGTATGAAGTCGCGGGCAATAGCTAGTATTAAGAATGGGAAAGTTTGATGTTTGTTTGTTTGTTACTCAATCACGTCGTAACTGCTTAGGTAACTGATTTCGGTGAAATTTGGTGTGTACGTAGATTATAACCTGGATTAACATATAGGCTACTTTTTGTTGACAAACAATGCGTGCGAAGCCGCTGGCGAAAGCTAGTTATTCATAATATTTTATTCTGCGAAACATCATTTAACATATTATATATATATATAACAAAGTCGGGTTAGTTACACCATTTATAACTCAAGAACGGCTGGACCGATTTTGGTGATCTTTGATTGGTTGGATTTGTCTCCGCCCCGAATAGCAGAACAACTATTAACTATCGGAAAAATTCACGCAAAAAGATATTATGAACAAAATTCATTTTCTCATACATAGATGCAGCTAATGATGGCTGATTGACAATTCTACTGGCGACGTACATTGGCAGCCCGCGTCATATGCATCTCAAGGCGGTACGAAGTGTGCCGGGTCAGCTAGTAGTCAATAAAAAAGATGGAAAAAAGGTAGGAATCGAGTCCAGCAGTTCAGTACACCATGTAAAATGTAGCAAAAAATATTAAAACTAAAATAACAACAGTAATTCTAGGCATTTTAGGCATAACAAGCATTCAAGTAACTAATCATATTATGAATATAATAAATAAACTAATATATAAAAACAAAAATAAATATATACCTACAATAAAATAAAATTACACAGAAAGATTTTTTTAACTTTCCGTTTGAAAGTGTTAAACGATGGACTAGCGCGGACTTCATGGGGAAGGGCATTCCAAATTTTCAACGAATAAACGGTAAAGGAGCCACCATAGCGGCTTGAAGTGTGTTGAGGTTTTTTGAGGAGAAGGGACTTAGAGGACCGGCATGTCACACTGCGAGGGACAAGGAATTCGAAGCGTTCACGCAGGTAAGGAGGAGAGAGTGGACAATATAATACTTTAAATAGGAGTGAAAGAACTTGAAGATCACGCCGAAGATCAATAGGGAGCCATTTAAGTTGGGATCTGAACATGGTGATTGAACTTGCGCAGTCGGAAAATAAAACGAATGCACAAGTTCTGTAGATGTTCCAGTTTATTGAGAAGTTCCTCCGTGGCATCAAGAAAGCAGACATCTGAATAGTCGAGAAGGGGTAGCTGCAGGGCTTGGGCGAGAGTAATTTTTGTTTCAAAGGGAAAACATTTCTGAAGACGTTTGAGGGAATCAAACAAGAAATACACCCAATTTCTGAAATGTACCTCGAATTTCGATTCGTAGATTATGCACTTTTTCTACTATTTTTCTACTCAAAAAAGGCATGTACTCATTTACACATGCTCAAAACGGCAAAAGAACACATGCAAATCCGGCAAGTACTAGAACCAATAATTTAAAGCGCTTCTATGCAATATAGTGGGCAAGTATCAAACGTTATATTTGGACTTGCCTCTGACACATCCGTGTGGGTTATCCTCACGGGGCTGCGTAGTGAGTAAGAGATCCGAGGGTGTCCTTCCTTGGGGATTAATATATTTCATTTATTTATTCACAGAACAATTAACTAATTGAGTATAATCGTGAAATTTATAATTATTAATTAATGCGTTTTAAGCGGTTTTAAGCGGCTTTTTGCAATTTACGATGGTAGATTGATTAGTTTTATGTAGTTTTTATCTTTTGTAACTGAATTTTTTTGGTGAATTTACTGTGATGTTGCAAATAAATTGTTATTGTATTATCCCGGATTTGTTGTATCGCGTGGTCGCACGTGCGTCTCATACACAATTCATCAGTCGAGATTGCAACGACGCGCTACGCTGCCGCCGCCACCGCCGCCGCCGCCGCCGCCGCCGCCGCCGCCGCCGCCGCCGCCGCCGCCGCCGCCGCCTAGGATGGTACAGTCGGCGAATTCATTACCATTTTTAGATGATTTAAACAAAAAAAAAAGACATTTTTATTTTGGTGTTATTAAAGAGCTGGATCGTTTAAGACGACATGTAAAAAAAATTGTGCCGCTAAGTAAATGTCGTATTTTATAAAGAAAAATAGTACTGATTTCATATTTAGGTAATATTTACTTTCTCGATACAATTATTTGTCAAAATCGGCTCTTCTAAAACACTAATATCGTTCATTCTCCGACTCTAGAAGCATTTAAAGCATTTTTTTACATAGTTATTATTAGTAATTATTTATTATTAGTACTAACCTAAATTAATGGAAAAGTATTTTTTTTTATTTGTTGGTTCTCATGCAATTCGAGATTTTATCTTTTGTCGCTTACGTCATTTACTCCTGCGACAATGCGGCGCGGCTATGATGTATGTTTGTCTCGTTCTTCACCAAAGCAAGTAAATAGCACTGTCACTTTTTTGCATTTCCGGATGCTCCGCCCAATCGTCACCGAAATTAAATTTGCGTATCGTCTTAACATATCATTGACATTTATTAATTATTTTTAACATTTATAATTTTTCCACGATTATGACCTACTTAATAACGATGTTTAAATATTTAATTCTCATGTGCCTTATAATTATTTGAACTGTTTAATTTACTTGACCTGGTGTACCTATTTTTATTATGAATAATTTATTATGACATGTATTGTAATTATTATAATTGGCAATGGCCGTTCTAGTTACACAAATAAACAAATAAAAAACAAATTTAAATAGTATTTTTTAATTTAAAAACTTTCGTGATTTATTTTAATTCTTATTATAAATACGGGATTTCCACAACACAAATAAAACGGTACGTGTTAAATCCCTATGCATTTTAGTCACTTTTTCTTTGGGAAAATCTTAAGATTTATAAAAACATCGCAAAAACTACAAGAATTAAACCAGCCACATTATCTTCCTCTTGATACGAGGATACGATATTCGATCTGGATAATTTTATTACAATATTTTATTCATAAACAATTATCAATCGTATTTGAATGCTTTATAACCCAAAGTTACAATAATTCAAAATTGAGACAAAGTTTTGATAAAACTATCTGCTACTTACAGATACTTCATAAAAGTCGCTAAGAGTTATTAGCAAATATCGGTCACTTTAAAAAATCTATGAAGGAACCAATATATAATAATCAATATATAAGTCCTGAGTGAATAGTTTCTTTCTAGGCCAGCGTGCTCCATCTTCGATCACACCATCACTTACCACCAGGGCCCGTAGCCAAATTACATTCGCTGCGAATCTATTCGATTTCTATTTACATTTGTTGTCGCTGAATCACGTAGTATTTCTATAGCATGTGTCAAATCCCATACATTTTCGGATGTATCGACTAGCGTCATCGCTAATCGACTGTAACTTGGCTAAGCACTCAGGTTAGATCCATGTTATGTTTTTAAATCTCATGAAATTTTTTTTTTATTAAACTTATCTCGATGAGTTTACACGATCGCACCCTACACCACATTCAGAAGATATTGTATGCACCTGAGAAAAGGTTAGGCTTACACCGAAACCATTCAGAATTGGGGCGAGGTTTATAAAGACTGCTAAAGAGTTACCCTGACCTTTTAAAATGGTGCCAAAACGACTACAAAAGAGTGTTATAATTATTTCATACGGGAAGCGCGAGCTTTTATTCATTCTAGGTAATTAGGAGTGAGTGAGAATATCACAAAAATGCTCTCATTGTCATCATCATATCAGCCATAGGAAGTCCATTGCTGAAGATTATCTTCCTCCATGGATATCTAGTAAGATTGAACTAGCGCGATTCCAACGGCTTCAAGCAGCTTTTATTAGGTCGGCCTACCATCTAGTGAGAGACCGCCCTGCCCTAGAACCTTTCTGCCGCAATGTAAGTAATTTTGATTTATCTAAGAATATCCTTATATTTGATTCCATCTCGTAGAGACTTAGCATTGCCTTCTCCATAGCACGCTAAGCGAATTTGAGCCTTTTTATGAGGCCCATAGTGAGAGTTCGAAGCGTGTTAAAGCTTACTCCTAAAGTTCAGTAAAGCATAACCTTCCTCTCGGTCGGGTAAGGAGAGTTAATCAGCGTGAAAGTGGCGAGTGTTATCAATTACGTATTTGAGTACGGCCGCGCCGCCGCAACGGCAGCTTCACAAAGAGCCTGCGAGTCGATTCCATCTGACTAATTACAGGCTTTTGAGGGGTTCGGAGGATATCCTTTTGTTGGTGGCCTAGTGGTTAAATCAAATCAAATGATATTTATTGCATGCATCACATGTACCGAGATAGAGAATAGAGTTTCAAGCATTCTACCGACTAGGGCGTGCAATGTCAACATATTATTAATATATATATACATATATATAAAACACATATAATGAATCAACATATTATTAATTTAATCATTTATTTTAAATATATATATCGCGCCCTTGCGACATGAACGTGTTATCTCCGAAAACCACTTTTTTCAGAAATCGACTTTGAAGGAATTCGTTCAAAATCGATTTCTGAAAAAAAATGGAAGTGAAGGAGTTCTTGTCGCAAGGGTGCGATATATATTTTTATGTATATATATATAATATTTTTTCTTGATAATTGGGAGTCTCGCGAGATCGCAGTTCGAGGCAAACCACTAGTTTCAGACATTCATAAGTGTATCAGTCATGAATTCATTTATGATATAAATAATATTAATTTAAGATTTAAGATATAGATATAACATTTACCAGTCAATAGTTCGCAACCTTCTCTGAAACAATCGACACAACGGTAAATCTGTACAGATTCACAAATATTTACCTAAATTATCACTATGTATTTCTCGAGTTCTAGTTCCGGAAAGAAAACTGTTTAAGGCCTGTGCAAATCAAATGCGTGTGCATGACGCGTACACGCAGCGGTTGTAATGTACCTATGAAATTCTAAGAACGATGACAGACAGCCTGCGTGGCGCGCGGGTCATAACGCCACGCAGGCACCACGCAGGGGCGGTCTGACATTACAACCGCTGCGTGCACACTCATGCCACGCACACGCATTCGGTTTGCACCGGCCTTTAACGACCCCTCGTAAGATGAACATGAACCCGCCTGTGACATTAGAGGTGGCGGTTTCTATGAAATGTTTGCATGATCTGCAAATATTTATTTTTTAATATTGTTTGCGAATTGCACGCGGTTATACGTTGTACAATTACGGGAATGGGCCGTCTGATACAGGGCCCTGCGCCAGTGTATATGTCACAGGGCCCTGGCAGCGAGCCCGCAGTTACAAAAAGCTTATCTTCAACGTGTTTTTGCAATCGACCTAGAACATAATATACGGCCCACACTGGAAATTGAACTATTTTGAATCCCCGTGGAGGAGTGTACCTATAGGGTGTTTTCAGAATGCAATCTTATGATATTAGTGTTCACTTTTTTTCATGTTTGTTACCTATTTTTTTTTTCGCAAAATATTTGTACCACTATAATTTTTTTTACCAGTTTTCTATTTTTTTTTATACCACTAAGGTGGCAAACAAGCATACGGCCCACCTGATAGTAAGCGGTTACCGTAGCCTACGTTTGTAACACCAAAAGTATTAAGCGCGCGTTGCCGACCCTTTAAAATTTACAAAACGCCCTTTTTGAAGAACCCCATACTGTAGTCCTTAGGGAAAACCTCGGCAGGGAGACCATTCCACAAGCAAAGTGTTCGCGGGAGGAAATTCCTCTGGAACCGCATGGTACGCGACCAGATCGTCTCCAAGGCGTGTGGATGGATTCCCTTCCAATACCCTGTTTGACCATAAATTGAAGTTTGATAATGAACCTGTGGGAGGTGGCGAATCGATTTGCGAAAAAAATTACTTCGTTGCCGCGGTATGGTGGCCATTTGAAACCGTCGGAAAAGTATGGCATGGTGATTTTCGTGAATGGCTACTCGACAATAATTAGCGGTACAAAAATTAGCCTGGTACAAATGGTTGTATTGTTTTTTTAAAAATTAATGTGTTCTCGTCGGTATGGCGGGCTGTAAGGAGAAGTATGGCATTACGCTACCGCCTACTTCTTTTTTTATCGACTATCGGAAAACACAAGAAGTCAAATCGTTCGACACTCGTAATTTATCCGACACGTTCGATTAATGCCCACGCGATTGGGCCGCCAATACCAGTCCTGTGACCATCATTTTCCCTTATGTCATTACGTAATTAAACCCCTGTAGGGTCGCCATACTGGTACAAATGACCTGACATTTTGTGTCACCATCTCCCGGTCTAAAAGGAAGACATCGTGAGGAAGCCGGCGTGTCTTAGAAATAACATTTAGAAAACATCGTGTTTAATAAATACATAAATAATGCTGGGCATTACACACAACACTATCTAGCCCCAAACTAAGCAAAGCTTGTACTATGGGAACCAGATAACTGATAGAATACTTATATACTTTTTATTGTAAAAACATACTTATATTATAAAGAGAAACAACCAGACCCGGAAAAAATATCTGTAGATCATGCAAACATTTGTTCCGCGGCGGGAGTGGAACCTGCAACCTCAGACAGCTATTCGCCTACTGCGCCACGGAGGTCGTCAAGTTATTATTCTAATAAGCGAAAAAAAATTGATTTCCAGTAGACATTCTATTAGTTATCCTAGACCACACCATTTACAATCACCACGATTGTGGTCAAACGAAGATCAATCCAGAATAAAAAAAAAATGGTCCCATACCACAACATTTGCTTAGTTAAGTAAAATAAAATAAAAAAATAAAAATTGTTTATTTCAAGCCATTGACTCATAACTGAAATTACTAATATCAAATTAAACTAAACAAAGTAAAATCAAATTAAATGAAATGAAATTACATGAAATAAAATAAAATAAAATTAAAATAACACAAATCAATATAATAAAAATAAAATTATACAATAAAATTTAATTATAATTAAAAACCCACAGAGAGACATACACATACAAACATACATACACGTTCGCGGACACGAGGGACTATCAGTGACTGGGGCAACGTCCCTTATAAGTGGGTTGCATGAAGGCAACCAGTGCCCCAGAAACGGAGAGTCCCACCTGTCCGCCAATGTGCTCAGAATGGTGTTGGGGCTGCCACACAGGCGTTTCAAGAGCGATGCACACCGCTTTCTTATAATGGCGTGGAAGCCATCCGTGTGCGCCTCACTGAACATACCTGATGCACTGCAGAAACGTGGCAACCCCATCAGCACTCTGAACCCATTGTTATACTGTACGCGCAGCGCGTTGTACGCCCTTTGCGTATAGGCTACCCACAGGCTGCAGGTGTAAAGTGACTGACAGTAGGCTTTAAAAAGCGTCACTTTTACCTCCCTGGAACTGCGAGCAAACCTGCGAGCCATCATATTACATCGGACGGCCAACGCCCTGCGCTCTCTCTCTATATCATCATTATTCTCTAGGTCCTCGGTGACTCAGTGGCCCAGATACTTGAATCTAGTAACGCGCTCGAGAGTAGTTCCGTCTAGATTGATAGGTGGCACATTTTGATAACTTTTGGGGCCAGCCCTAAATACCATAAACTCACTCTTCCTAGCATTATATCTGAGCCCATAGGCCTCCGCATAGGACTCACAAAAGTTAAGTTAAGGGCTAGATAGCGCTGTGTGAAATGTATTTATTTATAATTCATAACAGAGACATCTTTAACTTTTTTATCAAATAAATATTCTACTGTCCCACAGTATTATTTGAAAGTGACCTCTAATAATTATTTTTTAAAAGTTGACCTTCCGCCATACTTAATAATAATTATAATACTCTACCCTCATTCAAACCCGCCCTTATATAAAGGCTGGTTACGCTAAGTTTGCTTCTAGCTGACTAAAAGCATTACCCTACTTCTGCGCAGCGGGGTAAAAAATAGCCTATGTCTCAATTACAGCCATAATCTATCTAAGGTACCGAACATCGAAATTGGTCCAACGGTTTAGTCGTGTAATCGTAACAGACGGACAGAATGAGAGACAGACAGAGAGACCGAGTTACTTTCATTTAGAGTTATATATTGGTAGGGATTTAAAAAATAACCTTTATTAGTTTTCATAAATTTCGAATACTTATTGTGAAAACTAATAAAGGTTATTTTTTGGTAGCGACACGCCATCTTCATTTTACATTTATTAGCGCTGTGCTAGGAGACGTATTTATAAACCTTCTAGTGATGAGATTTTCTAACAATCGCTTTTCATACTTGAATAGACTACATTGGTTTTATTTATGCTAAGAACCTTAGTTTACTCAAACACATGTCTGCTACAGTATCGTCACGCTGATTTTTTGTGACGCCTCAGTTGTTAGAAGCACCGGGAGATGTTGCCAACTTGTTTCTTAATGTGTAATTCCTAGCGTTACGCCGACTTAGCAAGGTCTCTAAAGCCCCCTCATTACTAAAATAATACGAAATCCAAACAGTCTTCGATAAAATGTAGGTACCAGCAGATGTTGCCTCACTCACCCTTGACCACCAGCGATCCTGCACGACCTTTAATAAATTACTTGGGAAGCAATTAGGTATTATCGGCGTAATACTACCCCCTGCCTTCCTCTATCGGCGGGAAACCTCCCCTGGCGCTAACAGTGGGGGTAAATAATAAGTTTATGGGAATATTAGAAGGAAAAACATAGAAGGTGAAGACTACGTAACGTCCTCCGTAACCCACAACCTCCTTCGTCACACGAAGGAGGTTGCGGGTTCGATTCCCACTGTGGAACAAATGTCTGTACTATCTACAGATATTTGTTCCAGATCTGGGTTTATATATCTTAACATCTATACAAACTCCCAAGGGATGTACAAAAATTGACAATTAACAAATTTAAAAACGTAATTAAACAAAGTCTTTATAAAAGAGCCTACTATAAAATATCGGATTGATAGAGAAGCTTGGGATTGAAATTTCTCCAACTCGTTCAAAATGTTACAATTTGGACGTCATTTATTTTCTGTATTATGTATTGTAAGAGGATCATTAAAAAAAAACCAGCCTTGTTTCTTGCCTTTCTTTCCTGGCTTGGTCGCGAAGGAACAGGCAGTAAAATTGACGTTTCAAAGTGATCCTTGTGATTTTAATGAATAAAAATATTTGAATTTTGATTTTTTTTTTCGTATAAAAATAGCGCCGAGTGCTCGGCCGAACGAAGCGGCGAGACAGTAGCTCCCGTTCTAAGTACTAGGCCGAGTGTCCACCCTCATGCTTCCCCGCACTGTCTCGCTCACTTGGCCTTGTTTCTTGCCTTTCTTTCCTGGCTTGGTCGCGAAGGAACAGGCAGTAAAATTGACGTTTCAAAGTGATCCTTGTGATTTTAGTGAATAACAATATTTGACTTTGACTTTGACTTTAAGTATAAATACATATTAATATTGCTGGACATTTCACACAGCGCTATCTACCTCTACTACTATATCTAGTATGTAGGTATATCTGGTTCCCATAATTTGAATATGAATTATGTCGCGCTTCGTGCTGTCGGTAAAGTAGATTGTTTGTTAGTATAGAATCACAGTCACACAATCACACAAACAGTCAACTTGTTTTTGATATAAGGAGTTAAGGAATTGACTTACCTATTGAAGAATAAGCTTTAATGTCGTTTCTTTGTTTACATGTAGGTAGGTATTTTGGTATTGTGTGTCTCGAAAAAAAACTACTACATAGTTGTATCATTAAATTTTAAAGAAAATATACTAGTTTAGGTGATTACTTCGATACAAAACTTACTGCCTACTCTTGAAATCGACATCCAAAAATGAAGGCCGATTTGATATTTCTTTCGGAAATGGCTGCGGGTATGGGTTAGAAAGGGACAACACGAGATATCTCGAGACGTCACCAATACAGTATCTGTGGTTAGATGGCAAGCATTATACAATAGCACAACTTAAGTTTAATAGTGTTTGTTTTTACATGCCAAAATAAATTTCACATTTAACATGGTAAACATTTCAGAAATTTATTTATTATGCTCATCAAAATAAACCCTTTCATTTTTGTGAGTATACTATCAAACACCCTATATATTCTTGTGTTAGTTTGGGGCTAGAAAGCGCTATGTGAAATGTCCAGCATAATTAATGTTTGTTATCTATATTTAAAGTAATGGTTCTGTGTACCGCTGCATTCCCGCTGATTGGCGCGTCATCCGTCGGAGCTGAGTAATGGATGCGCGTCCAATTACCGACCATCCAATATGCGCGGCTTCCAACAAAGGCTTACATTGCAACTATTACACTATTATTATTTAAAATTCTCCCTCCACTATGATTCACTACCTATAAAACTGTTTTTCCATATTTCATGAAGGTTCATCATCATATCAGCCATAGGACACCACGATCCTTAGATTTTAAGAGCTACCGAACTTGTGCAGCCTTTACCCAACAGCTCCCTGCAACCTATCTTCGTCGTCTTTCCACTTAGTGGGGGGCCGTCTTACGCTGCGCTTTCCAGTGCGTGGTCTACACTCGAGAACCTTTTTGTCACATCGGTCTTCAGTTCTTCAAGCTGTGTCCCGCCCACGGCCACTTCAGCTTGCTCATCCTCTTGGCTATGTCAGTAATCTTGAATCTCTTCATTTCTGATTCAATCTCACACAAAGGTTAACTGGAAGAAATTATTTCTAACATTAAGTTCGCCTGTGCACAGATTGATTTATTTTGTGCAATAAAGAATTATCTTTCAACTAGGATCTCGGACTAAGTCGGTCGAATGCTCGACCGAGATCATTCCGAGATCCTCGTACGCACGTGTCTATGTGCGCCTGTTTTCGCTAGTTTTATTAAACTTAACTTCTGTATATAACTAGTGGTTTACCCCGAATTGAGATCTCGCGGGCCACCCAAAACACAAAAAAAATATTCTTAGGGCGACTCGCGCAACGATGCCTAAACGTATTTAGTGGCTAAATATGATTTAAGGAGTTGTCAAATCATACAAATACGTAAAATTTAAACATGTTTAGTCGCTAAATACGTTTAGGGATCGTTATGAAAGCCGGCCTTAATCTTTCACTAATAAAATAGTGCCACGAAATGCGGAACCAACTATCTTGACCTACAGTTTCATTCATATGGTAACGGGAGTTCATGTTATTTGGTTATTTTTTTCAGCACTCTGGTGTCACTGGTGTACCCTGGAATTTTGTCAAAGTTCAGTTTTTATTATAGCTAATAACTTAAAAACTACAAAGTTTAAACTTAAATAAAAATGGGGTCAAAATGTACTCACAAATACCTTTTATTCGACGTGGCATTTATATAGGTAGTCCCATTTTGTTTGTTTTACTCCTCTTGAACCCCAATATCTCAACAACCCCCCCACATTTTTAGCTCATTTAGTCACACCAAAATTGTGCCATCACTACCTACCTATATACCAAATTTCACGATATAACTTTTGAAACTATCATGGTTATTAACACTATTTGTACTAAAACGGGATATTTACCATGATTTGTGAGTTCTTGAGTGTCCCGATATTTTAGTACAAATTTCACGATGATCGGATAAACGCTTCGAAAATTATACATGCATACATACTTACATACATACATACAACGCCCGTTTTCCCAAGTTGATTTGGAGATCTCGCTTCGCTCTAACGATTATTTTGGCTGTCGACAGGCGAGTCTCGAAAAAAGGAGAATACGTCAAACGTAATGGGGTAATGTTTCGACTTGCCTCTGACTATCCTCATGTCCATGTGTCCATCATGGGGATTAATAAAGTCGTGAGATATATACAACCTGTTTTGTTATGTAGGACATTAATTCAAAACACACATCCGGAATCGTATTAACTGATTTTAGACATGGATTTAATACCGGTAGCTAGCATATATATCGAGTAATCGATACATTTCCTATTAACAATTTTATTTTTAACGTAATTAGGCGGCGCCTTTGCGACGATGCCTCTTAGTCAGTTTAATAGGTACCTACTTACATGATGAATGAATATGATTTGTTAACCTATTTTATACAAGCTGTTTCATTAATATTTTAGGACTTGGTAATAAGGTTGGTGAACATTTGAAATTTTCTATAGTAGGTAATGAATTTGTAAAAACTTATTTTACAACAATACTGACCAAAGTCAAAGTCAAATATTTATATTCATTAAAATCACAAGGATCACTTTGAAACGTCAATTTTACTGCCAGTTCCTTCGCGACCAAGCCAGGAAAGAAAGGCAAGAAACAAGGCGGGTTGTTTTTTTTAATGATCCTTTTACAATACATAATACAGAAAATAAATTACGTCTAAATTGTAACATTTTGAACGAGTTGGAGCAATTTCAATCCCAAGCTTCTCTATCATCTAAATAGTCCGATATTTTATAGTAGGCTTTTTTATAAAGATTTAGTTTAATTACGGTTTTACATTTATTAATTGTCAATTTTTGTACATCCCTTGGGAGTTTGTTATAAAAGCGTACACCTTGCCCTTTAAACGATGTACTAACTTTATGGAGTCTACAAGTGGCAACAGCGAGTTTATCTTTATTTCTAGTATTAAAATTATGATTATAGCTATTTTTCTTAAACAATTAAATATTTTTGTGAACATAATCAGATTTTCATAGATGTATTGAGAAGGAAATGTCATAACATTTATTTTATTTAAACTTATAGCGTAATGATTCCCTGGGGCCTATATTATAAATTGCACGAACAGCCCTCTTCTACAGCACAAAAACGGTGTTTATATCTGCAGCACTCCCCCACAGCAGTATACCGTATGACATAATGCTGTGGAAGTAGCTGAAGTAAACTAGTCTAGCTGTGTCTACGTCTGTAAAAAGACGGATCTTTTTGACTGCGTATGCCGCAGAACTAAGTCTCTTCGACAACTTATCAATGTGAAGGCCCCATTGAAGCTTATTATCTAGAGTTATACCTAAGAATACGGTGGTGTCCACATAAGCCAACTCCTCGTCTTTGATTTTTATATCTGCTTTAACTTGTGTAACATTAGGTAGTATAAATCTAATACGTTTAGTTTTATTTTCATTTAGAAGTAGATTGTTTACATTGAACCATTTTACGATCTTAGAGATTGCATTGATTACTCGTACATCGTCAAAATTGTCGGCCATTAGCCCTACTCGTGTTTTAATTTAATGTCGTACATAACAAAACACGTAGTATATAATGACGACCTCCGTGGTGCAGTGAGCGAATAGCCAGCTGAGACGCAGAATGTAGCGGGTTCAATTCCCGCCGTGGAACAAATGTTTGCATGATCTATAGATATTTGTTCCGGGTCTGGTTGTTTCTCTATATATTATAGGTATATATTTACAAAAAAAATGTATATAAGTATTCTATCAGTTATCTGGTTCCCATAGTACAAGCTCTGCTTAGGTTGGGGCTAGATAGCGCTGTGTGAAATGTCCAGCAATATTTATGTTTATATTGGTATTTATAATGTGTTGTTATTAACATGTCTATTATAAATTCAACCAACAATAGTCGCACTAAATTATGAAGTCGAGGCTTTGTGGCGTGATTGTACCGATTACCAATATTTCCGTAACATTGTTAAAATAACAAGCTTTGTGTTTGAAGCTGAATAGTAATATTCCTGTGGTAATATTGAACAGGACTGTTCTATTGTGGTTATCAACACTACATTTGTATAGTACTAGTAGCAGGAGGTATTTGCAACATTTTTTTTTACAACTTGCTTATACAGGGTACTCGCTTATACAGGGTACTCTGAAATATGTACTACATTAAGCCAAAGAGGATGGTTCTGCCCGAAAAAGGAATAGAAGCGTGAAAGCATAAAGAACTTTATGTAAAGTAATATGTAAGGGGGTGAAAAAAGGGGCCAAAGTTTGTATGGGACAACGTGATTCCTTGGTCCAATCTACTTCAAATTTTGCATAAAGCTTTTTTAACAGAATTGATGGAAGACGTGTTTCGTATTTTATTGAAATGCATCTACTTAACTTTCTACAGTGTTTAACTTACTTATCTGCATAACTTTCTACCCCTTTTTAACGGTGTTAAAAAGGTATTTTTTTCAATTTGTTTCGAAGTTGATGTCAATACTCCTTAGTGCTTTTGATTTAAATTACATTTTATTTTGACATATGTTTGAAAACACAATCCGATTTAATTCAAAAAAGGTTGAACTCACTTAAAAACATAAGCAAATACTCTTTAAAATAGGAATGTCTCGAAAGTCACTGTACTATATTAGTACCTCATTTGAAGGTTTCTAAGCTTAATGAGGTTATGCGCTTTTAGGACACAGGCTCATACGTTCGAAATTTGAAATTTGAATGTTTGTTTATTTATTTGTTTGTTTGGTACTGAATCAAGTCGTAACGGCTAAACCGATTTGAATGAAATTTAGTATGTACATAGATTATAACCTGGATTAACACATATGCGACTTTTATCCCATAAATCATGTCCCATTGGATAAAAATGGGGTGTCAAGTGAAGTTGTAACAGCGAGTTTTGCTTTATTTCTAGGTTACCTACCTACACATTTAGTAGTGTAACGCGTACGAAGTCGCGGGCGTTCAGTTAGTTATATTATATTTGGTTAAATATTAATACGAATATCTTGTACCTACGTTGTAATCCAAATCCACAAACAATAAAGATTTGTGATTTACCTTTGTGAGCGTATTGCGCGCACGGAGGAGGGTGAAATTTGGCATAGTCGATGTTTATATCTGGATGGACGGGCAATTGCTAAAAATAAACTAAAACCAAGTACGAGTCTGGCTCGCGCACTGAGGGTTCCGTAAAAATGTTATTAAGGGAACTACAAATGAATGATTTTTGGATTTTGTCTTAACCTGTGCTGTGACACCTTGCTTCTTGCTAAATTTCATAGTTCTAATTCAACTAGTACCCTGTAGGTTTTAATTTGCTTGCGAGCTAAATATACGCCAAAAACTGCCGTTTCCTTTGATTGCTTTGACTCAAAAGCTTGATTTCTTACAGCTCCAAGGGATGTAGACCTATGTATTTGATATTTATTTCAACTTAATCTGACGATGGTAAGAGGCCTGACGATATGACTCTTATACCTTGGGAGAAGGGTGTGGGACGCCACGTGCGTCGATACCCTTGCGCCATCTCATCTGTCTGGTACTGCAGTTGGGGCCGGTGCGGCGGCAAATTCAGCCGAAGATCTCAAGCGGCGCAAATATGGAAGTTTCGATAGAGCTTACGTATTTGAGCCATTTGGGGTCGAACCCTGGGTCCATGGGGTACCAGGTCCCATCGTGTTTTCAAAATTCTTTATGGGCGTCTGGTCAAAGCGACGTGTGATCCGAGAGCTGGCAATTATCTGGGTCAACGTATACGCATTGCAATATTTGTCAGTTGGTATTTATTACATTAAGTAATTCTAAAAGTTGGAATTAGTTGGTTGGTAGTTCACTAATTTGGTATATACGTGTGGACTGAAAAAGGAACAACATTTTAGGGTATAATGCAATTATCTTCTCAATGTACATATTTAAGCTTTGTAACTTCATTTGTAATTCAGTTTCACTCGTGCACTTAGTGTCGATTACGTACGCGCGGCGTCCCTTTCATTAATACAAAAACGAGGCCCGCGTTGGAACATTTCACGGGTGCACTAATGGACTATAAAACACCCGTCTCTTTTAGAAATTCGTTCTCTTATGCAACGCATCTGTAAGCTTGTGAAAAAGTACTGTGATTGCATTTTTCTTAATACATTTTTTGGAAAGTAATTATTGATTTAAACGTGTATAATATACGCACAAAAATTAAAGGGGTTATTTTGATGAGCATAATAAATTTAGTGAAATGTTTACCATAGAAATGTGAAATTTATTTTGGCATGTAAAAACAAACACTTTATTAAACTTATGTTGTGCTATTGCATAATACTTGTCATCTAACCACAGATACTGTATTGGTGACGTCTCGAGTTAACTCTTGTTGTCCCTTTTGTAACAAAACCTTAACCTATCTATAGAAATATAAGTCTACCGGAAAATATACTCTATGGCATAAAACTATTCTAAATCTAAATAAACCTAACTGTTATTTTAAGCATCCTAAGTGTGATCGTTTAGAATCGAATTTATTCTACGTCGTGTAAATGATTTGGAGAAGTAAATGAAATAGTAATACTGATATAATTTTGCTTTAATAAACGATACAAATAAAACAAACGAATTAAATGTTATTAGTAAGTTGAATTTCAATATCACAAGAGTGCTTATAATCATCCAGAATGAAATGGATTTCATTATGACAAGACTTCAATGGATTAATGATTCTAAATTAGTACTGTTCTTAATTTTATCTTAAGCCCCGGGAATAAGATCTCGAAGTAGCTAGAAAAAAAACCAAAAGTTTTATGTTAGTTTGTGTAATCAGTAATTAATTATGATACTTTGATTTTTTTTTGTGAAGAGCCCCTACTCACATACATTTAGCATGCGATGTATGGCTAGGAATGTCTTGTTCTAGGAGAGAACTTAGAGATGGAGAAAACTCGTAGTCTTGCAAAGCAGGAGAGATAAGGTAAAGAAGAGAAAGGCGCATATTCACCTCCAAACCCCAATATGTTCGAAATCCTATTGATTTCAGACATATTTCTAACACAGATTTATCATTAAACAGATTTATTATTAGATTATTTAGTTAAGTATTAGGATTGGAACTTTATCATATTTTTTTAGTATACCTAAGAATATTTGTATAAATATATTCTACAAAGTACACCGCACTCCATATTGTTAATTTCGCTCCATCCAAAGGTTGCCTGAAAGAGATCGCTTTCAGCGATAAGGCCACCCATTGTATTGCCTTATTTATTCTAGCCTTATATTTATTTTTGTATTATTTCTGTTTGTGTGGTAATTCAATAAAGAGTTATCTATCTATCTATTTATCTAGTTGCTAAAATTGGAACTCGTGTATCGTGATTTAACCGACTGCCTACGAAGGTATTCTGTTTTCCTCTGATTGGAAAACCTATTCGTGTCGTTTATCATAAAGATATCCGCCTATCTATTTTAAAATGGAACCTACTACCGCAGCCAGTAAATTAGATTTTGACGTTCAATTGAAGGTTTTATACGTTAAAAGAGATAGGATATTTTCTCGCATTCAAGGTATTTGTAATCGCGTAAAGGATCTTGAGTCCACAGCGTCTAAGGAATCATGTTTGTGTGAAATGGAAACTGTAGATACATTGCATGAGGATTTAGAAAGTGTGCTGGACCAAATAGTCAACCTGGAGCTAAAATTAGATCCCGATTTCGTTATCAGTTATCAGTCGCTCTCAGCGTTCGAAGATCTATTAGGTTGCGTCAAGCGAGCTGCTAAGAAATTATGTTCGTCAACGGGCGATGTCAAGGTAGGAAGCCAACCCAGGTCACCTAAATTAACACCGATGGAGATCCCCGATTTTAATGGCGAGATCAAAAATTGGCCGCTATTTTTCGCTAGTTTCCAAAACGCCGTATACAATAATGCATCGTTAACAGACTCTGAAAGATTGTACTATTTGATAGGAAAATTGACTGGAAGGGCTAAGTCCGTCTGCGCCGGCATAACTCCATGCGCCGAAAATTATTCGATTATTTTCGACTTGCTTAAAAATAAGTACGAAGACAAACGGCTGGTAGCTACTTCGTATTTAGATCAAATGTTTGATTTCAAAGCTATCGTATCCGCAACCCCTAGTAATCTAGAACATTTTTTAGATAAATTCGCATCGTCTGTCGCCGCTTTGAAAAATCTGAAGGACCTCTCGGATTTCTTATTTCTGTATATCACACTTAAGAAGTTAGACCCAGACACCGCACGTTCGTTCGAGTCAGACAACCGTAAATGCGATATGCCATCTTTCGATGTTCGAACGTTGTTTGTGCGCGATCACATAAAAATATTGCAACGCACCTCGTCCGCAAAACACGAAGTACCGAAGAAATACATTGAACGTAAAACGGATGCGGCATCCAAGTTTCCGAAATCGTCTACTACGCATGCCTACGTAACTGCCACATCCAGTTCTCACGAATCTTCGTGCTCCTTGTGCAATAGTCAACATGACCATTTATATAAATGTTCAGTGTTTCACAATTATAAACCGAATGAACGTTTTAAATTCGTTAAAACTAATAACTTGTGCATCAATTGCTTAAGTGAAGGACATCGCGTTTCCGCGTGTGGGTCTAATTCTTTGTGTAAAAAATGCAATTCAAAACACCACACTTTGTTGTGTTTCGGAAATGTATCCGTGGATAGTAGTGCGCCCGCGCCACGCGTCTGTCGCTACTTCCGCGCCCGCACCGCCGCCGCCGCCGGTACTCTCTGCGGGTCCCAGTGACGCGTCGGTTGCACCCGCTCGCTCCGCTCGTATCTTTATTCTATCGTATCATCTTTACTAAAAATAAAAACGGAATTGAATTGTACTAATGAAGACCCTTCATTTGACGTCTCATTTGACCTAATTGTCTCATTTTCATTTTTTTTACCCCTCTTGAACCCAATATCTCAACAATTATAGCTGATTTAGTCACACCAAAATTGTGCCATCACTACCTATATATGTATCAAATTTTACGATGATCAGATCAACGCTTCGAAAGTTATCCTCGGACAAACAAACATACATGCATACATACATACAACGCTGATTTGCCGCAGTTGATTTGGAGATCTTTTTTCGCTCGATCAATAAAGATAGTATAATTGTTTTTGCCTCTCAATGAGGTTCTTAATTTTTTATTATATGTAGTTATTTTTTATTGTTATAATAAAAATTACCAAGGTATTAGTTTTGCAACGCTACCACACCTCTGGCCATACTTCGGTCCTATCGAGCATAGAATTTGTCCACTCTCTTTTATTCTGCGCAGCTTCTTTGTTTCTGGATTTAATTGAAACGATTGTAAACAGGAAAATATTGCTCAAGTAGATATCGGGAGGGTATTCATTTTGAAAATGGAATTTTCGTAAAGTAGATAATTCATGGCCGTGTCTTTTCTTGACATTATGATTATCTTTAGATCAGAGATACTTTCCGCACTCGGAAGGAATTAATCTAAAGGTTTGGCTGTAAGATCGTGCGTTATTTGGAATTAGACAAGATTGTCTTTAAGATAATTATGAAGTGGGATGCCTGCCCTCGTGCCTGAGACAAACCACATCGAATACAAGATATATACGTTTAGTACACTATTCAATCTAGTAAACTTTTATGAAAATGCCCGAAAATTGCGTCAAATTTTTTGTATATTTATTAAGTATGCAAATATTTGTATAATTCTTCTGTCAATTTTATACTTACAAGGGTAGCACAAAATTCAATAAATAAACAATTACAGGTATAATCATACACTATCTGTCATAACCGACGATTACAACTAACAGCTCGTTAAATGTTGGTGAAGGTTAGCGTTAATTAACAGTCGGCTAGGACGGAACAAGGCGTTAGAAGTTGAGAAGTTTAATGAAATCTGTCTGTCTGTCGCGAGACTTGTTGTTTATAAGCCGGCCAAGTCTGTGGCTAACACGCGCTGCAACGGTTCCGTACTAATTAACTTGTTGAAATCAAGTGCGAGGAGACCATAGAATATTTTATGCTATCATTTTGAATCATCAATTTATATCATTTTTAAAAGTAGCGTTAATAGGTTAGATTGCATTTTTTTAAATTAATTGATCGAGTTGGAACAGTTTCAGTGGCAAGCTTTTTATCTTCTGTAATCCAATATTAATATTTTAGTTGTTGTTTTATTAAGTTTTTATATTTGTTAATTGTCTGTTACTGTATACATAACTTGAGAGTTTGTTATAAAGCGGGTGGAAGTGTCCCCGCGACACGGGCTGCATCGCTCCGTGGAATTACAATGCTTATGCGTTTGCGCCCGCTCCCAGATCGTCACTTTTTTCAAACGTACATGCATACTGTCACGCTTTTATCCCGAAAGGGGTTGGTAGAGACTACGGATCTCCACTTGCTACGATTCTGAGATCTTTTGCCTCATCAAATAACCAGAAATCCAGAAAAAAAAAAAAAAATTTCAGCTCAGTCCTGAATTCTAAATCTAGAATTTTAATGTAGATTTTTTATGTCCGACTTTTCATACCGTATACTTAGAACGTTATTTTAACGCATATTTTTAGTTTTAACGATTCAATATTAATGCTCCTTCATGTAAAAACTTTTTACGACTCGGAATGTTTACAAAGAACGGATCTAAGTTTTAGGTCACAAAGCCAGCCATAATGTTTGCTCCGGGGCCCAATAACGCCTATTGTTCCCGCGAAAATATATATATTTTCTCGCTTGTAATCCTAGTTTTATAGCGAGTACTCTACTAGACAAGACTTGCGTTAACGATAAATATAATAACGATTTATATTGACAACCTCTGTGGCGCAGTGCGCGAATAGCAGGCTGAGATGCAGGAGGTACCGGGTTCGTTTCCCGCCGCTGAACAAATGTTTGAATGATCTACAGATACTATTTGGGTCTGGTTGTTTTTCTATATATTATTGACTGAGCGAAGCGAGATCTCTAAATCAACTTGGGCAAATCGGCGTTGTATGTATGTATGTATGTTTTTTTGTCTGAGGATAACTTTCGAAGCGTTTATCCGATCATCGTGGAATTTGGTATATAATATATGTAGGTAGTGATGGCACAATTTTGGTGTAACTAAATGAGCTAAAAATGTGGGGGGGGGGGGGGTGTTGAGATATTGGGGTTTAAGTGGGGTAATAACAGGCCAAATCAACTTGGGAAAATCGGCGTATGTATCTATGTATGTATGTATGTTTGTTTGTCCGAGGATAACTTTCGAAGCGTTGATCCGATCGTCGTGAAATTTGATACATAGGTAGGTAGTGATGGCACAATTTTGGTGTGACTAAATCAGCTAAAAATGTGGGGGGGGGGGGGTAGTTGAGATATTGTGGTTCAAAAGGGGTAAAAAACATATTTAACATATTTAAATTTTACGTATTTGTATCATTTGACATTTCCTTAATCATATTTAGCCATTAAATACGTTTAGGCATCGTTGCGCGAGTAACCCTAAGAATATTTTTTTTGTGTTTTGGGAGACTCGCGAGATCTCAGTTCGGGGCGAACCACTAATAAGTAAATATAAAAAAAGAGGAAAAAAAAATCTTAAGTCAGTTATCTGATTTCCATAGTTATTATTATACCATGTTTATTTATAATTGTTCTTGTTTTTATTTTATTTTCTCTGTGGTTAAGTTTTAGATATGGGCTTTATTGAGCTTTATTAAATATAAAAAAAAATTAAAGTAGCTCTGCTTAGTTTTGGGATAGATAGCGCTGTGTGAAACGTCCAACTATATGTATTATTAATATTTGTATAATAAGTATTATTATTTGTAGTCTAGTTCATCTTTCCTTCGGCGTCTCGTGTGGTCATTTACTATCTCTTGGGATCCACTCGGTATCGTCGTTTTTGTCTATAACTCACCCGACAAGTGGCAGACGTAACCCGCCCAGTGCCACTTTAAATGGCCTTCTTTGGTGTCTAACGAACTCCGCAATTTGTGTTGTGTAATCGTTCACTTAGAACTTTCGTAGACAGTTCACGCTCCGATTGCTTCTTGTCTAGATGCTGAAATGTAAAAAAGCTTTCGCTATAAAAAGATACAATATCAAAGAAACTACCAATAAAGCCTTTCCCACGCGAACGTTGTATATTGACCGGTATTACAGCAATGCAATAACAATAATATAGGTCTTTGCTCTGGCGGGTTTTACTTCGTATAAAATCGATCGCGCTATAAATCTATGGGGTAGGTTTATAGGATTTTTCAAACTTTCGCGATTACTGTACATAGGGCAGTTTTATTTTTGGTAAATTGACGTCGCAATTTTGCACACTGACTGACACCGGTTTTTATTTGATTTGAATATTTTCTTTTTAAAATTAATATTACTTAACAAGATTATATTGTTGTGGCCAACAGGGTCCATAATGAACATGTACGTATCAATTACCACCTATTAACTTTTGAAATTATCATGGTTATGAACACTATTTGTACTAAAAACGGGATATATACCATGATTTGTAAGTTCTTGAGTGTCCCGATATTTTGACGCAGTTGCATGCGCCATGATCACGGGTAAACTGAAGTCTTTACGAGTGGGTAGTTTTTGGCAGATATAACGATCTACCCTCTTTCTTAGTCTCTTACTAGGAATGAATTCACTAATACTATCACTACTACCGGTTTCATTCTCGATCATAACTCGATTCCGACACACAACACTCACGATATCAGGACGCGTAATTGACACTACACTTCTTCGGTTCTTACACATTCTCACCACAGGATTCCAGGCTCCAGATAGTTGAAAACCATCTTCACGATTAAAATTCTTGTGTTTGGAAATCTCAAATCACAAACTCACAAATCATGGTAGATATATATCCCGTTTTTAGTACAAATAGTGTACCAGCTATTATTACATACATTGTGGAATACAATAAGCGATCGAGTGTTGAGTATTGAGTACAGTTATTGCCAACCTAAAACCACAAAACATGAACGGAAGTTAAGTTCAGTACAACGAGCGAAAAGAGGCGCACGCACATATAGACGCACGCGTACTGGAATCTCAAAACAATTAGTTAAAACCTTCGATTGACTTGTTCCTAGATCCTCATACAGTCTAGTGTACGTACACTTGCGCCTGTTTTCACTCGTTGTTCTCGTTGTCTCGTTTTCTCTTAAATTCTATTCTTAACTATTTTGTGCTAAAACGCCACGCTACTTGTATGTAATCGTCACGGTATAGTACCAACCGGTATTCTTGCCGGTATTCCGCCTGTGTATGGAAGAACATTACCGGTATTTTGACCGGTATTTCAGCCCTGTGTAAAAGAGTCCCTAAACAGACTCATTACTTAAATACAGAAGTGGGTAGTAAATATTATTTTATGTTGTAAAACAGATAGATCATTCGTACTGTCTCACTCCTGAACATTATGCACGAGGGTAGTTTGAATGTTTTATGAAAGATCTGGCATATGTCTACCGACAACTGTAGCCTTGAGCTAATTACTGTGAAATAATGAATCAAAGTAGTTACAATTGTCGGATATAGAATACTTTCATTTATGCTATTAGTGTGTTTGACTGAAACTATTTAACATTTTTGATCGAGCGAAGTGAGATCTCTAAATCAACTTGGGCAAATCGGCGTTGTATGTATGTATGTTTGTCCGAGGATAGCTTTCGAAGCGTTTATCTGATCATAGTGAAATTTAGTATATAGCTAGGTAGTGATAGCATAATTTTGGTGTGACTAAATGAGCTAAAAATGTAAGAGGACCGTTGAGATATTGGGGTTCGAAAGGGGTAAAAAAAAGAAAATGAGACTATTAGGCCAAATGGGAGGTCAAATGAAAGGTCTATATTAGTTCATTTAGATTCCGTTTTTATTTTTAGTAAAGTCTTTATAGTTTTTGAGTTATTAGCCATAATAAAAACTGATCTTTGACAACATTCACAGGGTACACCAGTGACTCCACAGTGTGGTAATTTTGTATACCTACATGTAGTGTAGTGTAGTGACACAAATAAAGGCAAAAGTCTGAAATCCAAAATAACTGCAATTTGTACCCCAATAAAGTATGGCCACATTACATGAACTCCCGTTACCTGTAATTTGAATGAAACTGTAGGTCAAGTTAGTTGATTCATTAATTCGTGGCACTATTTTGATAGTCAAAGATTACAAATAATATTTTTTTGTTTTTAAGGGAGACTCGCGAGATCTCAGTTTGGGGCGAACCACTAGGAATTTTACATTACAATTTTAATGAATATATCTTCATATTAATATTATAAAAACATTAAACATGGTCAACATTTACGAATATAGTAATTCATAAGCTTTTAACATCTTTTTTTTCTTAAATATTATCTGTCTAGGTTGAAAAATATATCGGAAACTAGTTTACGGCCGTGGCTTCGCACTCGTAGTTAGTCAGGGCAATAACCTTGAAAAACTGTGGTTTCTGGCAAGGTGGAAAGAAAGAGTTCACGGAGATGAAGCCCAAGACCAGATTCACTCACACTGGAGACTACTGCAGAGGACACACCATGATGGAGACACATCGTCAGAACAGAACTAACATCTTGCAACATAAACGTTGTCACCCTCAGCAGTGAGAATATCGACGCAAGGAGGAGAAAGGATACCAAATTTCATCAAAGGTCGTGAAAACGTAAAAAACAGACAGATAGACGGAGTTCAAATCAAATAATTTATTTCAAAAAGATTTACAAAGAATGTTGTTTAAGATATAGTGCTAGTTCACAAGTTTGCTGACAAACAGTTACTTTTGAATTTATAATATTACTAAGAGCTGCTCCTCATTGCACTCAAATTTTCAGAAACTAGAAAAGATAAATTTTAGGAATCATTTCCCAATCAATCCCCTCTCAATTAATTGCAAAATATCTCTAGATTAGATTAGATAATTTATTTATTGCACACCATTAAATATGAACATATAAAAGAAAATGCACTTTTAAATCGTAGGTACAATGGGTGGCCTTATCGATTAAAGCGATCTCTTCCAGGCAACCTTTGGATGGACAGGATCTATGTGTACAAATAAGGACGGAATTTTGAATGAAGGAATGATTTTTTTTTTTCTGGTATATTTCAAATTGTAACGAACAATTAAAACTAGATAAGTTAAAATCAATTCCCCACTATAAAGTCAGTTTTACAACCGCTGCAGAATAAGTGTACTCTTTGCCCCATTCTTATAAATAAAGCGATAGTCGCCTACTCAGAGCCAAGTGAGTTTTACGCTTGGGATAGCCGTGACCGCAACCTCCATTGTGACTGATTCCTGTTTGAACTGGGTGTGGACTTAGAGCGAGCGAACAGCGAGCGCATAAGTAGAGCGACAATCACACTAATATTATCAATGTGAAAGTTTGGATGTTTGTTTATTTGTTTTTTACTCAATCACGTCGTAATGGCTGAACCGATTTCAATGAAATTTGGTGTGTTGATAGATTATGACCTGGATTCAAACATGGGCTACTTTTTATTGTTTGTTAACAACGCGTGCGAAGCCGCTGGCGGAAGCTAGTAATAAATAAAGTAATTGTCGAAGGCTCAAAGTGAAGCGAGTTGCCACCGCGTTACTGAATCTTGTTTGAGCTGGGTGTGGATATAGAGCGAGCGAGCAGCGGCGCATATATGGTAATTAAGTTTTACTAAACTGATTATGAATAAATAAATAAGGATTGAGCACAGAAGGTCCCTTTCCATAGATAAAAAAAACTTATGCAAAAAACTTTTTATCAAGGATTATAATTTTTTTTAAGGATCTGTTAATTTTTACATATAGTTTTTTTAAACTGAATATTTGTCAAAAAGAACACATTCCACTACTAGATTAGTATTTTTCAAACTTTCGTGATCTCTGTACATAATTATTGATTAAAACGGGTATTTATCGCGTATGTATCTTTTTTATTTGTTATCCCGACGTTTCGGCCGTGTTGTAACAGTCGTGGTCAAGCGTTGACTGGCGTACTTGGAGCTACCGTCGAAAAGTGATGGCAGCTGCAGCAACTACCCTCACTTGGTCTTCAGAATTAGAAATATCCTAGTTTATATTACGACACAATACACTAACCGTATCTACGCACTGAAATTACTGATCACGACGCGCACACCTAGCAATCACAGGGTTCCAGGACTACTAGATTATTTACATATTCAAACTAAAATTAAATAAAAAAAATAGTACTGTACTGAATAAACGTTAGTTTGGCGGCCACACTGTATCCTAGGCAATTCACATTCTCTGTGGGATGTTTGATTTGTTGCCGAGAGGAGGTCGCTGTCCCGCGGCGCACGGCTACACTCAGCTATGTTTTTATAGCACAGCATTCATAATATATATTACATAGTCCTGACTCTATACTGATATTGTCCGTGTTGTCCCAAGTCATAATTCATGATTTTTTGCTGATAATATGTTACTAAATGCAAGTTAAAGTGCATAAATATATTAAAAAATAAATATATAATAAATATTGCTGGACATTTCAGACAGCGCTATCTAGCCCCAAACTAAGCAGAGCTTGTACTATGGGAACCAAATAACTGATAGAATATAACTTTTGAAACTATCATGGTTATTAACACTATTTGTACTAAAAACGGGATATTTACCATGATTTGTGAGTTCTTGAGTGTCCCGATATTTCGACACAGTTGCATGCGCCATGATCACGGGTAAACTGAAGTCTTTGCGAGTGGATAGTTCCTTGCAAGAGATTAAGAAAGAGGGTAGATCGTTATATCTGCCAATAACTATCCACTCGCAAAGACTTCAGTTTACCCGTGATCATGGCGCATGCAACTGCGTCGAAATATCGGGACACTCAGGAACTCACAAATCATGGTAAATATCCCGTTTTTAGTACAAAAACTGATAGAATACGTATAAACATTTTTTGTTTCGTAAATACATACTTATAATATATAGAGAAACAACCTGACCCGGAACAAATATCTGTAAATTATGCAAACATTTTGTTCCGGGGCGGGAATCGAACCCGCTACCTCCTGCGTCTCAGCCAGCTATTCGCCCACTGCACGACGGAGGTCGTCTAACCGTTATCTACCGTTAGGACTTGCAAACTCGTGGGCACATGAGGCTTTACACCTGCGTGCTTCAAGTTGATGGACGCAGAGTAGTGCATCTTAGAGCGCCTTTCTATGGTGCGTCAACTACGAGCCAATATTTTGTTATGGGCGACAGATACCACTTTACATCAAGTGGGACATATGCTTGTTCCATCATCTGGTCGTATAAAAAAAATATCGCTTAGCTCCCCTTTCTAGGACTCGTACAAACCGGGCGGTGTTTGATTCCCCCTTCTATTGTCTGCGCCGTAATCCCGAGCTCCTAATTGCAACCTCAGATCTCTTAGCACTGGCATCACTGTAAGCCACTTTAGATACCGATTCTATTGATGGAACTTTGAAAATTAATTTGACAACATATCAACAGATGGAATTTTCTTCACTATAATATCAGACATCATGTCCAACATAAACAACAAAATACATTTATTTGACACACAGGATATACCACAATTAGGTATACAGATAACAAAAAAACAGTAACCGACAAGAAGATAAATTTCCTTCATAGGTTTGCAGAGTGACGAGCGAGCAATCGATCTTGTCCGGACCCAATGGCTCTCAGCAACCATCAATGGGTGAAGGGCCACCCTACGCTATGCATTCCAGTGCGTGGTTTCTACCCAAGAATACTCCAACGTTTATCCAGGGTATATTTTTATTTGAGATTTTTGTAAGAGACGGTAATTACCATATTTCAGGTACATAGTATGAAGTATCGTCTAGATAGATAGAGATTTAAAGAGGTTAGACTTTTAAAGAGTGTACCTTTTTCACCTGTCAGAAGTAGCTTCAAAGGATATCTATACTACATTTGATGTATATGTACGTATATGTATGTACAAACTTACGATAGGTACGTGTTAACCGAGGTTCGTTGGAATACCCAATTGCGCATTTCTCTTATTTGCGACAACTTACAATCACTTTGATTACGTTCAGGCTTTGACAGGAGTATGTTTCAACCTTTCAAAAATACATGCCTAAAATTCCTCTGAAAGATTATTTGGGCGACTATTCGACTTGTTTATTTATTTAATTAGAACGGGTTAGCCAATTACACTAATTTATTTAAAAGAATTAAAAACATTAATAACATAAATTATACATTTTGACAAAATCTAAATAACATTATAAATCTACATGTTATACAAATGATTAACAACAAAATAAAATTATAATAATATACATTAATATAAATAAATTCATAAAATCACACACGTAAATATTAAATTGAATTGTTAAATTATAGAACTTTCATACATCAATCTCACAATACCTCAGCAGCAGTATTAATTCCTTCTATTTGTCAGCAAACACATCGCATTCAGGGTTGGCAACAAGGAGTTTGTTGAGAGCAGTGAATGTGCCAGGTAGTGGGGGGAGTAATGGTTTATTTATTTTATTTAATTGGTCTATGTATCTCTTAATAGTATCCTTCCAGAGCAGGCAAGATGCTGAAGCTACAAGACGTACAGAAAACGCCTGGAAGGGCTATTGGGCCATGAAAAATATGATGAAAGTTAACCTTCTACTCACACTTAAACGCAAGCTCATGGACATGTGCATTCTCCCCATCCTTACCTATGGCGCTCAAACCTGGTCTTTGACAGATCAACAAAAGTCCAAACTCAGGGTTTGTCAGCGAGCCATGGAGCGCAATATCCTAGGAGTCAAACTAACAGACCGCATTAGAAACAGTCAACTGCGCTCCCAAACATAAATCGCGGACGTTGTGCACCAAGTAGGCAAGTTAAAGTGGGACTGGGCGGGACACGTCTGCCGCATGTCGGAGGAGTTATGGGCAAAATCCATCATCGAGTGGATCCCAAAAGACAGATAACGACCACGTGGCAGACCGCGACACCGATGGAAAGACGAACTCGACTCGTATATGGAAGACTGGACTACACAAGCGCATGATAGAGTGGAGTGGAAGGAAGGAAGGGAGGCCTTTGCCCTGCAGTGGGACAGTACAGGCTCCAAATAATAATAATAATAATGTATCTCTTCATTTCTGTCTCGTAGAGAAACGTCAATTTTATCCCTCTCCATAGCACGCTGAGTGGCCTCGAGCCTTCTTATGGGGCCCATAGTGAGCAACCACGTTTCTGTGCTATAATGTCATCACTGGTCAACACAGTTTTAGGTATTTTTGCCACGAAGATGTCACGAGATTTTCAGACACAGCCGAGCTGGATTCGTTTATATCAACTATCTCAAATTGGACCTGACTAAATGGACCGTTTCAAAAAATTCATAGTAACTATAATTTATGCTCTTTCTAGTCGTAACAAGTCAATAACACAGATCATTCCTATAACTAAAAGCATACCCATGCGAAGATCTCCGGAGTTTTATTTATGAACAGGAGAAGGCTTCAGGATTCATCTAAATTTCAAACATTAGCTGGAGCTAAATTTATATTATTTGATCCTTTCATTAATAGGAAGCTTAGCCATCACGAAATTTGCTAACATCATAAACCTTTTATCGTTGACGGACAAAAACCGACAAAATTTCACAAGGACACCCTTTAGCTACCACAAAACCCATATATGTAAATATAATATATAATACATCCTCTAATATATCGTATGTATTATACAGGGTGAATTTAAAAATAGTTTCAGAATTCAGAACCACATTTAAATTTATTTCAATTCAAGAGTTTAGTTTAAAATTCACCGTTTCATACAACCCGCACGGTATAAAAATGCATCTATAGACGTCTGAGAAAGTCTTTTTACTCGAGCTGGATTGAATGCCAGAGTAAGCCAGTATTAGACAGAATTAGCCAGAATCAGCCACAATTAACCAGAATTAGTTAGTGTCAGTTGGCTAAATTTTTAGACTGTTTTAACCCTCTTTACAAAACAGATTCTTGTTCTGAATTACGACCAAAACCATTTCTAATTTGTGAATGTTATAAATCTGCCCTGTATAGACCATGGTCTACCCTTTTGGTGTAGAAGGCAAAAAATAGGGTAAATTCTACCCGGGCCGACCGAAGTAATGTATGTTTGTGAAATGAGAATTTAGTATTTGTACAAAGTAACTGCATGACCTTCTTGCTTCTGACCTCTTTGTTAGTCTAGGTCTGCTGATACCGCATTGTGGCCGATAATGATATCAAGATTCGGCGAATATTCGTGTTGTATATTTCTGGCAATTTGTATCATTCTTCAGGTGACTGAAAGAGACACAGCAAGAATATTCACTGAATTACGAAACCAGCCAACATGTGTTTTTTTTGTTTTAATTGTGATACTTGTATTAATAAACCTTTAAACAGTTTCAAGGTTATACACGGTGCTGCGGAATATGTTTGTTACCCTGGAAAGGTGGAAAGTGACACACTCGAGGTTTTTTGTTTTTTCAAAGAAAAAAAGTAGTATTAATATTATAATTTCTAAATTAACTCTGTCTCTGTCTGTATATTTGTTTCATTTTTATAAACGGCCGAACAGATTTCAAAAAAAATTGGTAGATTGATAGATTATGACCGGTAATAAGATATAGTAGATCTACAAATATTTGTTCCGGGTCTGGATGTTTTTCTATATATTATAAGTATGTATTTACAAAAAAAAAAGTACATCAGTTATCTGGTTCCCACACTGCTTAGTTTGGGACTAGATAGCGCTTTGTGAAATGTTCACCAATATTTATTTATTTATATTTATAGTCTACTTTTATCCGACTGCGCAAGCGAGGGTAATGTGTTTATTGACAAACCACGCTTGTGAAGCCGCGGGCGAAGGCTTGTTTTATATCATTAAGTTGGTAAATAGTAAGCTGTGCTTAAGCAATACAGTTCTAAATTTGTGTGAACTTTAATATGATATTTCATCGTTATATGCACAAATACGTATTAATATAACGATCAATAACGGATTATTATCGCTAATCCGTAAGACTCGCTAATTGCCTTGATTTACGTTATACGATAAGCCGCTAAATAATTTAACAACGACTAAATAAACATTAATTTGATAATTAAACAACGCGATAACAGAACAATAGCGAAGCCTTGGCTTCTTATAAAACAGCCACTATTTAATATAACTACCAATAAAAACGTTGATTGGAAAAGATTGTGTTTAGCGATAAGACGCGTTGTACCGTTTTTACTGTGTATTCCTTTCTTACTGTATTTTTATTTGGTCTAAAATATTTATATCATAGACATAGAGGCTCACGAAGGAGGTTGTGCACAAAATAAGTGTAGCACAGAGAGCCATGGAGCGCGCCATGCTCGGCATCACACTCTTAGATCGAGTTCCCAATACCGAAATTCGCAAGCAGACTAAAGTACAAGACGTCAGCAAGCGAATATTGGGGCTCAAGTGGATTTGGGCAGGACACTTGGCCAGACGTAGTGACGACAGGTGGACTAAGGCACTAACAGAGTGGAGGCCGAGAACTGGCCATCGAAATAGGGGACGTCCACCAGCGAGATGGGTAGACGACATCCATTAGACCGTGGGTCGTACGTAGTTCAGACTGGCACAGGATCGGGAAGAGTGGCAGAAAAAAGGAGAGGCATATGCCTAGCAGTGGGTTGACACAGGCTGAGCATGAGTATTTCAATCATAAAAAGCAATCTTATAAAGAAAGCTTATTACACTAAAGCTGGCTATATTGATGATAAAATCCCACGACCCGATGCCGCTCAGCCTCTCGACAGCTGATATTATTACAATTTTGCAATATCGTTTGTTTTACAAATTGATATTTACTTGCTATTTATACTTTTGTATAATTCTTTGTATTTTGTGTTAAGGATCATTTAAAAGAATAACCAGCCTTGTTTTTTACCTGATACTTTCCTGGCTTGGTTGTGGAGGATCAGGCGGCAAAATTGACGTAAAGGTGTTCCTTGGATTTGAATGAATAAATAAATATTGATTACACACTTTCAGAATCATGTAAAGTTCGTATGAACTAGTTGCTGGCTTTGGTGACAGAGTTTTGGATGTCTTGCTTCGGTGGGCAATGTGGGCATGCGATCCAAAACTCCATCCGAGTGGTGACCATACGAAACATTACTTTCCTAAAGCATCGAATTTATAATAAGAGATTGAAAAAATATCTAGTGTAGGAATACCACTCTTTAAAACTTGGGAGAGAGGGGGAGGTACTCGTTACAAAAAATAACTGTTGTTTCATACCTATGCCTAGCAGGTATTGAAAAAAATAGAAATCGCTGATATATTTTTCGATCTGCACGTTTTTGTGTGTGTATTCTTAGACTCCGCATTTCTGATATTTCCCAAGGAAATAAAGTATTTTACGCTGTGAAAGCATTTTCCGTTACAAGTCTGTTTTGGCATTCTGGAAGTTACAAGGTTCAGTTTTATTGCAAAAGCTGTAAATTGATGTTGTATTTCGTAGCAGCATCGTAGCAAGCTGCTACGCCGTAGCGTTACAATTTCGTAGCACATTGCTACAGTGTATTTTTTGATGTGTCAACCGATTATTAAGGAGTTTGTAGCCTTCGCTATCCCAAGCTTTACGTTAACATTAGTCAAAAAAAACCATTACCTCTCTTCTTTTGTTTTTCGTATGTTCAAATGGAAGAATATAAAGCTTTTAAATGTCTGTAGCGCGATAAATAAATTTCCCTTATCTCGATCCCTTATTTTTATAGTAAAAATAAGAATCTTATAAAAATGTTAGTAAACAGATGATACTAAATAAAAATCGGAATCGTTTAGTAATAAACATATTTTTAGGTTTTTTAATAACAAAGCTCGGCAAGGTAAATATACATACCTACTCATCCTACAAAACGAACTCCTTGCTTACAGGGTAAATATGAAGTGCTGGACTCTTGACTAGTCATTAAGACCTGATATGTAACATTTTAATCCACTTTGTATGAACGCAATAAAATACTGAATACTGAACGCTACATTCACATTCCGCCCAGCTCCGTATCTGCGTAATGTTTCCGCCATAACGTAGCTTCGATTTATAGATACTACATTTGCAAGAACATTACCTCTCGTTATTATGAAGGATGTAATTTATCTCTCCTGAACGTTGCTCGAGCTCTCTACTTACGACTTACATTACCATCATGTAAGCGTGACGGGCTTGCAAAGCATTTAGGTACTGTTTACATCAAACTTAAAATGATCATCATATTTTCAAAATACGACATACAAAGTCTTCTACTTTGTATATTTTTAATGGATTTTTGTATGAAAACAAGAGTTGATAAAATCTCTTTGAAAGACTATTCAACGACGCGATGGCGTACGCAAGTATAAAACACTCTGGCCTACCCTTTTTACCTACCTGATCTACAAGCTTTTAGTTCATGCTGATAAAATAGCTTTACAACACTTATAGTCAACGAATAAAATGGTTGTATATGAAAGCTCCTAGTTCTTAATACGGAATTCTTAAAAAAAATTGTGTGCGAGATAGCAGACAAAATAATGTTGTTTATTTGTTCAACTTTTCTGTAGTAACATATTTTCGACGTATTGCATAATTTATTAAATTAAATTAATAAGTCATTTATTTCAGATATACATGATCCATATCAATGTTAATAAAATAAAGGTTCTTATAAACTATGTTAGTAAATAATACTGAAAAAAAAAAAATCAAAGTTAAATCAAAATCAAAATTAAATTGTAGCGTGTGACAAAGCTTATGTATATGAGTGGGTAGGTTACCTACATAGAACTCCTATGCAGTGTTTATAGAGAGAGCCGTCATACTTGTCCGCTAGTGTCCTCAAAATGGTGTTGGTACTCCCACGTACTCTTGTTAGCAACGAGGCTGCGTTTTTCCTCATACAGGCGGCGAACCTATCCGTGCGCGCCTCCGCGAACATACCCTAGGTGCTGCAGAACCGTGGGAGGCCCAACAACATCCTGAAGGCATTATTGTATTGGACGCGAAGTGTGTTGACGGATTTTAGAGTGCACGTGAACCACAAGCTGCCCGTGTAGAACGTTTGGCAAAAATACTTGAATAACGTTATTTTAAGCTCATCTGAGCAACGAGCAAACCTGCAGACCAACAGTTAGCCCTTACCGTCAACGCCCTTCACTTCCTCTCTATATCCTCCTCATCTTTTAGGTTTTCTGTGATTATATGCCCTAGATACCTAAATTTTGTAACTCTTCTTAGGGATTAGCCATTCAATACAATATCAGGTACGGAGGTTGGGCTCTTTACACCTGGACCAAAAACCATAAATTTACTTTTTTTGACATTATACTGCAAGACATTTGTATTTCATTCTCTCACGCATAATGGACCACATACAGAGTTTGAATGCGGAAAAGGGAGTCCACCAACATAACATAACATAACATTGGTTCTCAGAAATCTGTTGAACATTGGTATTGATTTTTTTCGTATTTTACTTTCAAACAATAAGTAACGTTTTCGAATCTCATCATTTTTCTTATAGCAGGTCTGTATCCACTTATCTCGTTGAAAACTGAAGAGCAATTCTTTAAGATAATTTTCCCCTTTCCATCAGATCGTCCGCGCCTCGAGGATCTATTGTTGAAGATGCGCTTCACCATTATAAAGCACTTATACATATGTATATACCTGGCTGATCATTCTCGCTGAGACACGCTTATACCGATGTCTGTCTGTGGCATCGTAGTTTCTAACCGGATGGTCCGATTCGTATGTGTTTTTTTAATAAAATGCTAGTTTAACTGTGCTGTTTCTTAGCTATGTCAGTATTTTAACCCAGATGCAAAAAGAGATAGTCGGGGGTTTTATGATTGTTAATATGAACTTGTTAACAGTGACGGTTTAAGAGCGAGAGACAGGTCTCAACGAGAGTGTACAGCCGTTACAAACATTATTGATGACGCAAACCAAGCATTGTTGAAGTACTTGTATTTTTATCGTAAATTGTTCTCCCCTGAATTACACTCTCGTAAATATACAACCTTTACTCTTATACAAAAGGAGCCACAAAAATGCTGGTTCATTTAGAAATATAAGTTTACGAAGCTCGATGACGTCATACTTTTTATTATTATGTTTCAAATAAAAATAATGTTAGATTCTTCGTAATATTTTTAGCCATAAGACTTCCACTGCTGAACATATGACCTCCTATAGATTTTCAGAATGACCGATCTTGTGTGGCCTGCACCCAATAATCAGGTCACCGTTCAATTTAGTGGGGCCGGATTTACGCTGCGCTTTCCACGCACTGGTCTCTCTTCGAAAACCTTTCTACCTCAACCGCCATCAGTTCTTCGCTATGTGCCCCGCCCACAACCACTTCAGCTTGCTAATCCTATGTTAGTGTTCAGTTTACGAATTTCTTTATTTCCCATACGATCTCGTAGATAACATTAAATTCGTCTATTTACAGAATAAAACTGATCGCGAAAGTTTTAAAATAACTAATGTTCCTAAGCTTGTTATGAAAGACACGTATACTGTAACATAATGTTACCTGTTAACTAAGATCCATAAACTCCGTTCAAACCGTCTAAATCCAGTTAATCTGCTGACTATACTAGTACCTATAGATACAAAGGGTATGTGACGTCACTATCAACTAGACCCGGGCCCGATCCTGTAAATCTTCCAAATCCCTTGGGATTCAACAAATCCTTTATTTCTTTAGCCAATATCCGTCTTCTCAGTGGAATTTACATAAAGTACTCATTTTCGACTCATTAAACTCTGTAATAATGGACTATTTCAGTCTTTACCAAGCATTTTTAAAAGATCTTTGCGATTCGGTGGGTGACAGAATAAGTTGCGAGTTCGATTTCCGGAGTCATAGTCAGGGTTCGTAGTCACGTACTATCGCCATAACGATCACACGGTCGCAAGATCAAGTGGGTGGTCCCTTACTGTAGGGATTCCTGAGGGTCCAAGCGTGGCGTCACAAGTTATCTTCATCGAGGGCCGCTGAGGGCCTCCAGGCGCGGCTCGGCTCTTTGTCACGCCCGCGCCGCGCCCTAATCCCTCAGATTACTACCTTAACACATGGAGTAGGAATATACTTTAAAGACCTAGTGCAGCTGCTAGTCATTGGAAGAAATACGAGTTTACGAGGCGGCTTTATTAAAAAAAATCTTTTTGAAGCGCGTATAATCTTCAAAACGAAACATTTTGTGTTTCGTTTTGAAGATTATACGACCCACACAGGAGAAAAAAAAACTAAAATAAGAGACCCTAAAAATTACTGGATGTTATAAAATATTATAAAATAGAAATAGTTTAATAAAACTGGATTTTTTCGTGATTTGTGAGTTTCCCGATATTATATGTATTGTTCACTTTACAATCAGATAATAAGTAAGTAATTTTTAACCTAACAGTAAGAAGTATAAAAGAAAATGACAAAATATACATAAATCTCTTCAATTCATGTCACTATATTCGTACTTATGCGTTTTGTTCATACTTGCATGCTTTATTGCAAAGTGTTACTTTGAGGAGGCGATATAGCTGGCTTATAATCTAAGTTCAGGTAACGAGGTCTGATTTATATCGCTTACAAGATAAACCCGAGGCAAGGGCCGGCTAATTTATGATAACCCTTGTGAAGGCGACGCGACTCAAACACTAAGGTTGCTTTGATAGACTTGAGCAGATTAACTGGATATATAGAGCTCTCAAACAAACGTAACCCCAATTCTTGTAATTTACCTTCAGACAACTTTCGATCGCATTACGATAAAGATGAAGCAACACCTTACAGTGTTATTTCAATGTTGTTCACTCAAACTAAGTACTCTATTTAGCTTCTGCAATAACAATTAAAGTGATATAAGTTTGAAACCTTTGTATTGGTGAAAGAGAGCCATAAAAAAAAACGATTCAAAATGTTTCTATTCATTAAAATTACAAGAATTACTTCGAAACGTCAATTTTACTGCCTGTTCCTTAGCAACTAAGCCGGGAAAGAAAAAACAACGGATGGACAGATTACAATGCGGTTTTTAATTTAAAAGGTGGTGATACTCGTAGCTCTTAGGTAAGTTTGGTAAAAACTTGCGAAAATACACGCAGTGCGAGTAGGACTAATTCAAGGCGCGTGAGCAAAAACAAAATAAAATTACACAAGAGTAAATTACAAATTTAAAAGTGCTAATATCTTCGGATCGGCTGATTTAATCTTCATCACACACAGCTAAGAACCAACCCAGTTAAACTAACAGTCTACGGGGGTCAGCTAGTAAATAATAAAATTGAAAATAAAAATGTATTGATTGAGTACTACGGGTTTATTGCAAGTTCTGGATGTGACGTGACGAAATTTAAGGAATTGTGTTTTCGTTTGCCACAGTTTTTAGCTTATATCCTCATATTTTATAATATATTTATTACAAAATAAATGATGGAGCCTACTGACAAAAAATAAAATCATATGAAGCTATCTGATGTAGTATTCAACTATAATGCGTAAGTTGCGTGGGCAGAACACACAGTAATCATTTTGTTGCTGAATGATTTTGTGCCATTGTTATTCAGTTTTTATGAATACATTTTTTGTTGATTATCAAGTGTTTAAAAACCTTGAACAAATGGACAAACAAAGAAACTAAAGCCTACTTTATAAATAGCTACTATAAATATAACATTATCGGCTCATAATGAAGGCTTTCAGAATTGTAGTTATTGTTGTAAGTGATTTATTTAAGGCTATCGTGATCACGCGAATTAAGTAGGAAAGCCATATTATAGGTACAGAGTGCGATATTATAGTACAGGATTATAGGCTATTAATAATCGTCAGAGGATTGGTATTTCCCATCTTTATCTACGCAGTGGAGACGATGACCCTTCGAGAAAGCGAGAAGAGAATAGATGCTCTTGAAATGTGGTGCTGGAAAAGAATGCTTGGGGTATCACGGACAGAATTCCGTAACAACCATTCCTTCAAATTAAATCAAATGTATTTATTGCTTGAGATATAATGTCATGTTACAAAGCTGTCAGAAGAAAATACAGAATCAATACATTTCTGCCTTTCGAGGCATGCAATATTGTAGTCTACAAATTCATATTAATAATAAACACCTAAATAAAATTAATTATAATATTGCATAAAATAAAATAGAACTAATAAAAATATAATTAAATTTGGAATTATTTTAGCAATTACTTTTCATTTGTATATTCATTTATAGTATAGTAACATTTATTTAACAGTACAGTTTTTAACTTTTTCCGAAACATTGAACATGGTAGCTTCATACTCCAAGAACTCGACATCAACCAGGCTCTTTCTTCTACTGTGTAATCTCGCATCCTCACGTTCTTCGGGCAATTGTCGCGGCGTGGAGAGGTGCCCATTGAGCGCGTGGTAGATCCCCGATGAGATGGACTGACCAAATCAAAGCAGCACTTGGTGGTCCCCTACATGAGTGCAGCAGAAAAGCAGCAATACGAGAGGAGTGGCGAAGGATTATCAAACGTGCCACTACTCCCGATATGACGAGCACTCTGCCAAAAATGTAACGGCTGAGAAGAAGAATAATACTGAAAACTTTTTATTAGAAAACCGGAATATCTTAGAGCAAACAATTCCAATTAGAATTCTAATAAACGGCGATGAACTTGAAGTGAATATCATATAGGTACAATCTGTTATGTTATGTACGACATTAATTTAAAACAAACATACGGAATCTTATTTACATATTTTAGAGGTGGGTTTAATACCGATAGCTTGAATATTTATCCAGTAATCGATGCATTTCCAATAAACATTTTCTAACATGTTTAAGTATCAATCCAGCGGCGATGCCGCTTAGTCAGTTTAACAGGTACCTACCTATTTACATGGCACATTAACATTGATTTGTTAACCTATTTTATACAGGCTGTTTCATTGATAGTTTTTTTTGTTTTTTTTATTCTACATGGTAATGCAACAAGCTAATAGCCCCCCCCCCCTGATGTTAAATGGTAACCAGGTCACGCACCTTATACATGTGCCGTACGTTGCACTGCCCTGTGTCCATCAACTTGAGGCATACAGGTGTAAAGCCTCATGTGCCTGTAATTACACCGGCAACTATACGCTTCAAGCCGAAACACAGCAATGTTGCTTCGGAGCAGAAATAGATACGGTGGTAGTACTTCCCAGGACGAACCCATTCACAAGAAAGTCTACTACTCTTAAACTGTTTTCATTTAATGTCGTACACATTGCATGTATTTTTTTAATTTGTTTCCTTTGTTTATATTATAAATGTGAAAGTTTGGATGTTTGTTTGTTACTCAGTCACGTTGTAACGGGTGAACCAATTTGGATAAAATTTGGTATATAAATAAGTAAATATCGCTGGACATTTCACACACCGCTATCTAGACCCAAACTAAGCAGAGCTTGTACTATGGGAACCAGATAACTGATAGAATACTTATATACTTTTTTTTTTGTAAATACATACTTATAATATATAGAAAAATACCCAGACACGGAACCAATATCTGTAGATCATGCAAACATTTGTTCCGCGGCGGGAATTGAACCCGCTACCTCCTGCGACTCAGCCGGCTATACGCCCACTGCACCACGGAGGCAGTCAGTATATAAATAGACCTGGATTAAAACATAGGCTATTTAATATTGATAAAACACGAGTGCGAAGTCGCTGGCGGAAGCTATTGTCTTGGCGCTTAGAGACTATCGGGCCGCTTAGTTTATCTTCAAATTTAATTATAACTAGGTACCCCCATTACCATCTAAAACTGGTTAATAATATTTAGACTTATTAAATTAAATAATTAAGTAGGTATGTACGCAATCAGTGTAAGTATGCGGCACTAATTTTATGTACAAATGATACAATAATTTCACAACACAATTCTTTGATATATTTCAATACAAAGGTTTTTTTAAGTACTCTTGCCTAGTAACAACCAGTTCACTCTGAACTTGTTATCTTGTTTTTGGAAACAATATTGTTACGGACTCTCAACATCCTTCTCATAATTAATTACCAGCTAGTACAAAAGTCCTACATCATTCTCTGTTAATGTATATTATTGGTCACTAAAATGTGTCATGGACGGACGAGAAAACCGATAGTTAGCTAACTAAAACCGATAATTTGGTTCCTTCTGAAGGTTAGACGGAAGAATGTGGAGTTAGTCGGATATTTAGATACTCAATCGTTTATTGTATTTAATAGGGGGTAATTGATAGGTAAGTACATGATGATTATGGACCCTGTTGAACACAGAATACTTTATAAGTGGGAGCGTGAATTAATAGATAGACAACTCTTTATTTATTTACCAAACTTCAATTACGACATCCTCATCTGACTCAATGCTCTCTTAGGCATTAGTCCTGAGTTTGATCATTTGTAGATTATTGGACCAAAACTATATCACTATGTCTGAAATTCTGTAAGCCTGATGCATAGCTGAGCTTATTTTTTTTTGTTTACGGCAAACGTTGTTTTGCCAGGAGACCGCCTTCGTTCTCATCCCTACTCCTTGCTGTTTACGGGGTGAGAAGTGACACCAGAAGACGCCTGGCGTGAATAACGGATTGGGTGGTAACTGATCAGTTATAGACTGCCAAGGGTAGAAAATTACTAATATCGCTATTAAAAATAGGGGTTGGTGGTAGAAGGGTGAAAAAGTATTGTTGTATGTATTTTTTATTGACGAATCAAAAAAAAATGTACACTAAATAAAAATAAAACTTTTGGGGTGGACCACCCTTATCACATAGGGGTAGGAAAAATAGTTTACGTCCTATACCTACCGAATATACACAAACAATTTCATAAGAATCGATCAAGCCGTTTTGGAAGAGTTTTGTTACAAACACGAGTATTTTATATATTAGATTGTATGACATTTACCTTGTTACCACAAAAAAGTAAAATAACTATTTAACGCTTGTTTAAAAAATTCCTTAGCAATTTTTGTAGGTATACAAGTTTTGTAAATACGCGCGTAATTATTTTTTTTGTGCTAAGACCCTTATTATTTAAGATTCCATTCTGCAATTTGTAACATTTCATCTTTTTGTTTTAAATTTTAATTGAATCCGTTTATTTATGTTATTTTAGTCCAATATTGTACCTATCTTTAATTATTATTAATGTTTCACCTTTAAAAATAATAAAAATGAATAAAATAAATTCATTCTGTCATTAAATAAACCCATATTAAATATTTAATATAAAAATATGAATAGTAAAATAATCGATAATAATGTGGAATTGTGAATATTGTACGATAGTTAATGTGAATGTGAATTATTTCTTTAAAATGTATTGACTATTTTATATGTAATTTTGGGAATAAATGATTTATAATAAATAAATAAAAAATTATATACTGGATCAAGAGAAGTGAACAAACAAGGCACACACATATTTTCTATTTATTTGTTATTACTTAATCCAATTTTGCTATGTTTTTTAGATCTTTGCAATCATCATCACCAAAAGACGTCAAATTACTTCTAGTCATAGACACGAGCAATCTGTGGAAATGTATTGTTACGAGCTGAGGGTTCGGGATAAAATAATGATAATCGATATAACCAAAATAACACTTTTATTCAACACTAAACGATGAATATACGAACTTGGTCACACGTAATCACAACACACTAATTCACACCACTGTTGCACCACTTAAAGTCACCGAAATGTTCGCACGTATAGCTTAATCCAGACTGACTCGCGAGCAACTACTGTTCACGCGAGACCCTTCTCCACGTCAGTCCTCCAGGGCCTCGCTGAGGCTCACTGACTATCCGGCCATCTCTCTGGCCTATTTATATCGCGCACATTTCGATTGTTCGAGAACGATCTCGATCGTTACTGGAAAGGGTCGGTGTTTCGACAGAATGGCCACTCCCCATTCTGCGAAACCGCAGACAATAACAACAATAACACAGCAAGACAAAAGCGTTCGAGAAGTTTCGATTGTTACTCATTGTTTAACAGCCTGGGCGTAACAGTATCAAAGTGTAAAGAAGCATGGCCACCCCGATAGCAAGCAAGTCAACTTATTTCGCATCGAGCATACTGTTTATTCCACCCTGCTAGATGCCATTTATGATAGTATCCGTTAAGAACCGACCCAATACTCAGCATTAGTTTATAGCGCTATCAGGCATATCTTGGACGTCTACTGCTGAACATAGGCTTCTCCCATAGATTTTTGGAGCCACCGATCATGTGCGGCCTGCACCCAACAGCTCCCAGCAAATTTATCAGGTTGTCTTTCCACCTAGTCGTGAAAGAATCTTGCATAAGTTAAAATATTATTGACGTATTATTGATTTGTAATACGTATCATAGATTTTAATACATCAGGCGAGGTCGTGGTCAATCGCGTGTCTATAATGATTGTATAAAAAAAACTTTGTTCATTTTTGATCTATAAAGTGGATTCGATTTCGCAGGAACATCGTGTTTTAGCCACAAGTCACTGGTGCCGCTGTTATTACGTAAGTAAGGTCATCGTTTACGAGGAAAGGAAATGAAAGAATGTAAAAATATTAAATGGAGTCATTTGTGTGAATGAGGGGCCGATGTTACTGAGACTATTTGCAGAGAGCTCTATTTTCATAACATACAAATATGTTTTGCAATTTTCATAAAATACAAATATATTTCCCTTCGGAGTAATATATGATAAATTGAACACGGTTGTCATAACAATAATGATCGGTCTACGTTATTTGGAAATTCAATGATATTAATTGAAAATTCACTCGTTAAAAAGTTAATCAGGTATTGTAACGCATACTCTGACGGCAAACATTGTGTACTGTTAAGATAAATGATAAGTAAATAAAATAAATAAATAAATATTGCTGGACATTTCACACAAAGCTATCTAGCCCCAAACTAAGCAGTGCTTGTACTATGGGAACCAGATAACTGATAGAATACTTATATACATTTTTTTTGTAAATATGTACATACTTATAATATATAGAGAAACAACCAGACCCGGAACAAATATCTGTAGATCATGCAAACATTTGTTCCGCGACGGGGATCGAACCCGCTACCTCCTGCATCTCAGCCGGCTATTCGCCCACTGCACCACGGAGGTCGTCAAAAGTACTTAAGGTTTACACAAAATGACTAGAAAACCTTTGAAGAGACCATTGCTACCTATAATAATGTATTGAAATTATACTTTATTTTAGGTTAAAGTTAAAAAACACGTAGAATCAACCTATTTTAAGTTTAATTTGAATATTCCTGGCTTATCGCATCGGAACACTGATGTCATTTAAGTAATTTTTGTAGTTCCAATTTTTTGTAAAAAAAAATATGAAATATAGTTCTTTAGACTTTAAATTTAATGGATCGTAATATGCACTCAAACGAGTTAGTGGAATTGGAGTTAGATTTATGTAAATATTCCAAAATTGGACAATGTAAATAATCTCTAATAGTCTTGTGCAAAAGTAGTGAAACCACTCTCATACTCCCCGGCGCGGGTAATAGCTCGTATTTTACTATAACGAATGGACTCTCAGTCGGTACTTAGTTCTTCTGTCAATAAATCAAGTTCAGTCGACGGCGCCATATTTTAGAAATTATTCCTGTTCATTGAATAGCCTGGGACATGGAGCTATGGGAGCCCGGGGATAGGGGATTCGGTTACAGATCGATTGTGGACGGAAATTGTTATCAAGACAAATGGTAAATAGGTAATATCGAGGTTGTAAACTGTCTAGCTAAAATATAACATCGTTATTTTATTGACGACCACCGTGGCGCAGTAGGCAAATAGCCAGCTGAGACGCAGGAGATAGTGGGTTCGATCCCCGCCGCGGGACAAATGTGCATGATCTACACATATTTGTTCCGGATCTGGTTGTTTTTCTATATATTAAAAGTATGTATTTACAAAAAAAAGTATATAAGTATTCTATCAGTTATCTGGTTCCCATAGTACAAGCTCTGCTTAGTTTGGGGCTAGATAGCGCTGTGTGAAATCTCTAGCAATATTTATATTTTATTTATTTATTTATATAATCGTATTTTTGCGTATAAATATAAACAAAATTAACTACACCAACCAAAAACACCGCCATAGCCCAGAGGATTTTTTTTTAGATGAGGTTTCGGTAAAATCTGTTTCCAAGCGATTACTACTGTAAATAAGATTTGGCCTTCTTGGCATCGTATATCGCCCGTAACCCTGACACATACCGTTACCCACACACGTACAGTAACATACACACAGACAGACAATGGCGTTGGGGCAGTTACGTTTTCAAGTGGAGACCACGCAATAGAAAGCCCAGCGTGGGACGGCCCTCCATTAACTGAAGCTTAATATTAATGCTGGAAGCCGTTGCATTGCACCATATCGGTGATTCTAGAAATCTTAAATAAATATTGTTGGACATTTCACACAACGTTACCAAGCCTTAAACCAAACAGAGCTTGTACTGTGGGAACCAGATAGCTGATAGAATACTTATATATTTACTTTTTTCTGTAAATACTTACATAAAATATAAAGAAAAATATCTAGACCCGGAACTAATATCAGTAGATTATGCAAAATTTTGATCAACGGCGGGAATCGAACCCGTACCTCCTGCATCTCAGCCAGCAACTCGCCCACTGCGCCATGGAGGTCGTCATCTTCCGAAAAACATCACTTCTTCAACAACATTTTATCGTTCTATCGTTATGATAAGTAGATGAGAGGGACCAAACTAACACTAATCAGGAAACCTCTCGTTCCGTCTCAAAGTAGGAGTTTCCTGTTTCAAACAGCCATCAAATCTAATAACAACGTCACGAAGTCGAATAGCGAATCTACTATCTGTTGTTAGATCGAGAGAAAATTGTTAGTAGCCTGACCTTATTAAGTACCAGAAAGCAAACAAAAGATGCAAAATAGATTTAAAAATTACCAAGCAAGCTTTATTTTTTAACCTTTTTCAAGCAATGATAAGTGTTATACATAATCAGAAGAATACCTGTGGATGGAAATTATTATATAAGACAAATTTGCTAAATGTATGTATCATCATCATCATCATATCATGACGTAGGCTTGCTGAACTATATAGTCCTCCCCCATATATTTCCAGAGCGACTGATCTTATCCGGCCTGCACCAAACCTTTATCAGATCATCTATCCATCTAGTCGGTTCTGCCCCAACATTCTTTAGTTCCTCGAGCTATATGCCACTTCAGCTTGCTAATCCTTTGTGCTGTATTTGATTTTGGTTTGTATTCGTAGACTCCTTCTGATTCCTATTTCTGATTCGATCTCGTAGAGAAAGACCAAGCATAACCCGCTTCATAACGCGCTGATCGACCTTGAACCTTGTTATGTATGACATCACTAAAATTAGTGTTATCCTTTTCTATTTCCTACGATAGAAAAAGACAGCTATTATTTTACAGATTTTAGATTTATAGTAAAGATTTTAGTATAGTAAAATAATATCTGTCTTTTTTCACAAATAAAACTAAATTTAAGTTGAGAGTATACTGCAGTTTTATTTGTGTCAACAGAATAAAGTAAAGTACGTCTTTATTAGGAACAATAAACACTAGATTAGTTACAAAAATGAAACGATGATACCTGTATAAGTAATAATACTGTGTAGCTAGTGAATAGCTAACAATGTTAAACTCTCTAAAACTAGTAGTTCGTCCTGAACTGAGATCTCGCGTAATCTTTGACGATCAAAATAGTGCCACGAAATGAATAACCAACTAAGTTGACCTACAGTTTAATTCAAATTACAGGTAACGTGGGTTAATGTTAATTGGTTCATTTTTTTGGGGTACAAATTGCAGTTATTCTGGATTTCAGACTTTTGCCTATATATATTTCTGTCACTAAAGCTATATGAATGCCAAATTTCAGCACTGTGGGGTACCCTGTGAATTTCGTCAAATTTTAGTATTTATTATGGCTAATAACTCAAAAAATGCAAGGACTAAACTAAAAATGAAAATGTGCTCAAAATGTACTAATGAAGACTTGTCATTTGACGTCCCATTTGACCTAATAGTCTCATTTTCGTTTTTTTAGCCCTCTTGAACCCCAATACAACCCCACAACATTTTTAGCTCATTTAGTCACATCAAAATTGTACTATCAACCTACCTATGTATCATATTTCATGATGATCGGATCAACGCTTCAAAAGTTATCCTCGGACAAACATAATTATATATAAAGCCGATTTGCCCAAGTTGATTTGGAGATCTTGCTTCGCTCGATCAATAAACTGCGAGTCTCGTATCTAATCGTAAACCTCGTCTATGATGTATGGAGTGGGGCAACATTGCTTTAATATGTGTCTACGATTTTAGCTTCATATAAAAAATTCAGGGTACATTAGGTAAAAGTTCGTTGCTAAGATTATTACTAGAAACGAGCCTCATTATTTGTTTTCGGTTGATTTACGTGATTGTAAGTAAGATTGATAATAATTATTATCTTTGTGGCACATCATCATACTTCATACTTATATTATAAATGCGAAAGTGACTTGATTGTTTGTTATGTTTTCACGACTAATCAGTCCCATTTCGATGAAATTTTGTATACAGATAGATTATGACCAAGATTGGGACCTATGTTATTTTTATTAACAAATTACAAGTGCGAAACCGCGGACAGAAGCTAGTAAAATTAAAGGAACAAAGGAAAATACACTTTCTTACAATATATTAAAGGTATACTGGGCGGCCTTTTCGTTAAAAGCGATCTCATCTAAGCAACCTTTTGGTGATCAGGAATTATGTAAACAAATGAGACAACTTGATTTTATTTGAAAAGTGTTTTGAATAATATTAGACTGAAGATCGTAAAGAATGGAAAAAAGGAAGAGACCTTTGCCCAGCAGTGAGAATATACAGGCTAGTTAGATTAGATCTTTAACCCCCGATGCTAAAGAGTCCCTATGTTCAAAATCCGAAGTCCCTATATGTCTGTCCGTGGTATCGTAGCAAACGGATCGACTATTATCAGTGTGGTTTTTAGCATCTTCGTCGTGCGTGACGTGCTTAAGCGTCTACAATATTTGTATTCTTAGTATATCTATACCGTAGAACACCTATACCGTAGAACATCTACGCCGTAGAACATCTACGCCGTAGCACATCTACGACATAACACTAGCAATTATTTTGTTTATTTGTTTTCGTGTTATCAATAGTTTATGAGCGTGTAAAAATATAAAAAAGCATTGTGGACTTTCATTTCTTTCCACAAAGTGCAAATTACCCCCTTGAATAGGATTCTCGTAAGTGTAAGTTTGGGGCTCTACCGAATTGCGTTAGTATTTCCATAGGAATTGTATAAATCAAATGCAAATAGTGGTCGTTTGCTTTCTGTAAGCAATTCTAGATTCGTGTCACTCGAAAACCCCATTCAATGCAGAATGGGCTTTATCACGTAGAAATGAGATTCAAAATGGCTTCAATGTCAATTCTGTGAAATTGAACTGCATGCTGGTGCATAATTTGGTGAAATGGAATTGCAGTAATCTTGTCTACTTGTTTCAATGTTCGGAATTTAACTATGAGATAACTATCTTAAAGTATATAAGTATTGGGTACTCTAGGTAAATCTCACAATTCATTTCATACATTGGTCAGACATTTTGTTAAGTTGTGCTATTTTTATTGTGTTGCAATTAACTATTTTATAATTATTTATTAAAACGGGTATATATCGCGTATGTACCTTTTTAATTTGTTATCCGGACGTTTCGGCTGTGTTGTAACAGGCGTGGACACGGGTTGACTGGAGCAATTGGAGCTACCGTCGAGAAGTGATGGAAGCTGCAGCAACTACCCTCACTTGGTCTTTAGAATTAGAAATGTCCTCGTTCATATTACGACACACTACACTAACCGTAGCTACGCACTGAGACGACCGATCACGACACGCACATCTAGCAATCACCGGGTTCCAAGACGCTGAGAGTCTATAGTCTATAACTAATTTTTATCTCTACCTATCTATCTAGCCTCGTACCATCCAATATCAACTAAATGCTGCCAAAATCCAACATTTTTTTTTAAATAAACATATCATACAACAATGTGAATTGATGTAATAATTGATTTTACATTGTGAATTACTTTGTTAATCGGTTTAAATTTGAGCAAGATCCTCACATGCCATGGAAAATGCAAAGTAAGATGCCCCTTCATTTTTTAGCAATGTATGTTTTATAGCTGAGATGTTGAAATAATTTTATATTGTCTTAAAACCATTGTGGTTAGAGTCGAAATGGTGAGTGATTTTTCTGGGTCGTCTAGACTAGCAACGTTTCCCTCCTTCTCTTATCATTATATTGCATCTATATTAGGCAGTGAAACTTGTATACATGAGTGTTCGTATATATTCCGTGGGCTTGTGTCGTCGCAACTTACGCAGTGGTTTATGCGCGCATACATATTTACGAGCGTGTTTACATCCTCTCGATTGGTATTGCGCGACGCAGTGTGGACTCAAAAGTAGAACATCTCTCGGGCAATACGAAACTTACTTTAATACGAGTGGAAAATATGAAAAAGTAAATGGATAATACAGCCTTTTTCAGTTCAAATCGTAAAAACCTTTTAGTTTAGAATATATTTTTTTGTGGCTTAATATCTACGCAAGAATTATGACAACTTAAACAACAACTGCAAAACTAAATGTTAACGTTTTAGAAAAAAATTTACATATGTTTAAAGTTCTGCCATTTCACTAAGTTTCTACCAGAACTTTTATATGTGATCTTTATTTCCCTGGCGTAATCTTTACCTACATAACACTTTTTGTTTCTATCTCAAACTCTCACAGCTGCCCAACATGGCACCTTTGTTTAATGGTTATTTAGTGTTTCTCTGTGGTGTGATGTACATATGTGTATGAGTTGCTTAATGATTGTGACTTGTGTACCACGATAACACAACACAGACGGAACACCATTACAATAAAGGTAGTTTTATTTATATTGGACGGAAGCGAGTCATCTAGCGTAGCCAATTTATTAGTTCGTGATCAGCCCAACAGGCGACGAAAATTCGGTCAGCAGCAAATATGTCACTGTCAAGTACCATATATTTATCACCCACCACAGACAACATAAATTGGCTGCACCTTACACTAATTATGTATTTTTTTTATTTCAAGTTTGTTTTATTATTTACGTAAATATATCGATGTATTTCTATGTATCTGTTTACTTATTTATTTTTCTGCGTTCGTGAGACTAGCCATGGGTCCCATCTGAAAACCAGCGCCGCTCTTTTCTCGGATGGTTGGCAGTAATACGCTGAGACGGGACCTGTTTGGCCTACACAGTACAGAATACCATGTACTTACCTATGTAAACGGTCTTCCAATACAGACTTCCGAAATTTGACAGTTGATAGCGGCCGTCTTGTTGAAGCTACATCTGTCAAAAAGGCCGTCATTTATTCAGTCTGTTTTGCCAAATCACCATGGACGGATATAGCGATCAAAAATACGTGCAAATGTTATAATTGTTTTATCATAAGTGGTGTTCTGTCTGGGTCTGCGCGCTTCGCCCATTTTACGGTCGCGAAATCGTCCTACCGAGAGGACTATTTGTAGTGTGGTGGATAAACTCAGTGCAGTGTGGAGTCGATGAAATGCAAGATCTGCCGAAAACATTGCCACTGTCCGTGAAAGTATGCAGGAGATTCCAAAGCAGTCGATTTTGCATCGCTCACAAGGATTCAGCCTTTCGCAAACCACAACTTGGTGGAATTTGCGTCTTGATTTGGGCCTGCGCCGATACAAAATTCAATTGACCCAGGAGCTGAAGGTAAACTACCATAGACAACGACGTGTGTTCGCTGAATGGGCTCTGGAGCAGTTGGCAACTGACCCTAATTTTCATCGAAAAATCATCTTCAACGATGAGGCCTATTTCTGGATGAATGGGTCCGTGAACAAACAAAATTGTCGAATTTGGGCCGATACCAATCCACATGAGATCCATGAGCGTCCAGTGCATCCCGAAAAAGTCACTGTTTGGTGTGGATTTTGGGCTGGCGGCGTCATTAGTCCATATTTCTTTGAGAGCGACCGTCAGCGCTATAGGTCGATGATTACCAACTTCTTTTGGCCTGAATTGGATGATATGGACACCACCGACATCTGATTTCAAAAGGAAGGCGCTACGTGCCACAGCTAATGCCACATTGGACATTCTGCACAAGCGATTTGAAAGCATGGCCATCTTACGTGATGTGAACTGGCCACCGAGATCATGTGATTTGACCCCATTAGACTTTTTTTTGTAAGGTTTTCTTACGTCGCAGGTCTATGCGAATAAGCCATAAACCACAGCAGCCAACAAAACCAATATAACCAATGCTATCGGTCAAATGAATCCTGATTTATGTGCTAGTTATGGAAAATTGGACATTTCGAATGCGCGCCACCCAGAGAAGCCGCGGAGGATATTTAAACGATGTTATATTCTACACATAATGGCATCGATAAGCCTTTCAAACGAATAAAAAAAATTGATGATATCTCACACACACTTTGTTTTATTTAAATTTAAAGGTAGGAAGCGTTTAATGAAATACCCTTTATATGTGTATATGTACTAAATTTTTATCTTGGGTTTTTTTGTGTTTCTTTGTATAATTTTTCTTTTCTTTTTAATCATTATACACTTTATGTAAGTAGGTGTATTTGTTCTCTTCTGAATGATCTGTCCTGTGTGTGTGTCAAATAAATGTAATTTCTTTCTTTCTTCCATGTGTGGTATAGTAACACCAAAAGTAGATGATGATTGAACACAAAAGTCGTTCGTGTGTTTTTATGGTAGCTACTACCATCTGTTGTATCTAGATGTCTGAATTCCATCATCTATTTCTGATTTCGTCTGTATTAGTATCAAAAGCAGTGTTTAGTGTTATTTAAGTCAAACTAAATTGAATTTTAACCATTACAGCAAGATATAGGTAACAAACAAACATCCAATCTTCTCTGTGAGGTCACTCGCTGCAAGGATCTTTAAAAGTAGAGCAATGACATTGTTTAAGACCTTGTGTTTGTTTCAGGTACTTTTTACAAGAAATAAAAATATGAGCATAAAAATATAAACAAATGAACATGTTAAAGGTATTTAGCCTTTTTAAGTTGTGTAACAAAAATCTTTGTCTCAACTAGTTCGAGTTGTGATCAGCTTTTGAAGAGATTGTAAATAAGGCAGTATGCAGACGAACGTGCAAATAGACTCTAAGAACCTGCGCCACTCACCGGACAAGGGGAAGGGCTCAAACAGACTCACTGCCGAGGTAAGTGAATACTAGCCTTTGTTTTATAGTTAAGTATTATTACTTGATTCGTCTACCATTTCTGGAAATACCAATAAATACCTAGCATAACACAAGACTTGTATAATAAAACATACATTCTACAAATGTGCAAACTGAAAGATGTGAAATGAGCTACCATCTGAGGTTTTCCCGTTAGGATACGACATGGCACGCTTCAAGAAAAATGTAAAGAGGTTTGTACAGGGTAAGGAACGCATCGACAATACCCCGGGTGTTGCCGGTGTCAATAGGCAACGGTGACCGCTTAGGTGGGCCGTAAGTCTGTTTCCGTACGAATAACATATCTTTTGATCGAGGTAAATTGAACATACAAAGCTAAGTCAGTAAGAGAACGGGGCATCGTGTGGCTTACATAAGCAGTGCACTTTTGGCTAGATGGCGAATCACTCTCGTTAGAATCAATTATATAATTCGTCATAAAGTAAGCGTAAATAAACTCATCCTAAAATGCTCTATCTATCAATTTTTTTTTTATTTATTTTACAAAAAGATACATAAAGCACTGTAAAACCTTAATGGTTTGTCTCGGTGCTTAAGACACTCGAGCCGCTACACATTATTTAAATAGGTACTTATAAACCCCGTCACCCTAAAAGTATATAGGTACGCAAACATAGTAAGTCGGCGGCGGCAATCATAATTAGAAGAGTTATAACTTTTTATATATAGGTAGTTTTAATTTCAAAAGTTAGTTCATAATGAAAAAAAACGGCACAATAATCCTCAATGCATACCGAACGCAAAGACAATGCACAATGCACGTGTCATATAGCTAGGTATCAACTATCTTGTTTACTTCATTCTCGCTCGGTCCGGTCGAATTTATCATCGCGAACCACACTAAACCGCACGTACAGTCTTCTACGAGTATATCTTTGACTTTTTACTTAAAATTCCCATATATATTCCTACTTTTTGGCCGACTAAGTGCTAAATAGTTCTATAGGCTATCTCTTTTTATAGGGACTGGCGGGATTTGGTACAGGATCGAGATAAGTGGAGAGATGAGGGGAAAGCCTTAGCCCAGCAGTGAAACAAACTAGGCTAGCTAAAAGAAATAAAAAAGGACTATATATTTAGCCATTATTACGCTTATTTGTAAGTATGTCATACTTTGCGGAATCGATGAACGTTTATGGGTTTATCTAACTAAGGCATCGAACAATCGGTGAGTTCTTTAGAGTGATAAACTCTACGACATTCATTAGCAACCTTTTTTTTCCCTGGACCATTTAAGCGCTTTGATGTGATGGGTCGCAATTAACCTACAGTACAATCAAACTCCGAAATAAATTCTTTTTCTTAGTCACTCTTGGCAGAGTGGTTATGTCAGAACTTGGCTCTTGAATAGCGGCTCTAGCGATGCGTCTTCATTCAGCTCTATTGATGGCACTGCGAGAACCATCTCGTTAGAGAATAAATAGTAAGCATTTACTTGATGTAATGGGATTGTTGACATTATGATTAGTTTTTTTACGATTTCTGATGTATCCGGCTTATTATTGCTACATTCTAGTCTCAAACCATCATCAAAGTGGGAATCAGTAAACCGAGACCTGTACACATTTGTTTTCATAGTTCATTTATGAATACGAGGATTTGCGAGGTATAAAAATATTCACAAAAAAACCTTTGTTTGTATTGAGCAGTGCAATCATATTTTCCCGGAACTGAATAAAAGCACATTGCAAACGAACGTTTCCAAAGATATCAATGAACTTGTTAGGGCGGTATGCTCGCTTTCAATCACGAAGCTCGGAATTTACAAATATTATGTACACGTGAAAACAATACACTCATTATTTGTACTAAAAACGGGATATTTACCATTTATGAGTTTCTGAGTATCACGATATTTCGACGCAGTTAAATATCCCATTTTTAGTACTAATAGTGTTTATGATAGTTCCAAAAGTTAATACACTCATTTATCGATAATTTTGTGAAAAAGTAAATATTGTAACAGTGACCTTTCGGCCGCCATGGCAACTGAGTTTCACAACCAGTTGTCATTGAGGATTTTATACTCTTTGTCAGCAACTAGTTGCCATTTTCTAGTAATTATTTTATGCTTGTATACGAATTAAAAAGGAAGTTTTTTTTTGCAACTAAAAGGTATGCTTAATTGGTTTTCAACCGGAGCTGTGCGACGAAGCTAAGCGGTGAGCAGGGTAAACAAGCTAGTCACACTAAATTGAAAATTACAAAAGTTTCGATGTTTGTTTGATTGTTACTCAATCACGTTGTAACGGCTGAATTGATTTCGATAAAATGAGTGGGAAATTTGATATATTGATATACGACCTGTATTGTTATGTACGACAATTATTTATAACACAGATCTGGAATCGTATCAACTGATTTTAGAGGTTTCACCGGTAGCTTGAATATTATCCAGTAATGGATACATTTCCAATTAACAATTTTTAACTTAAATGGGCGGCGACATTACTTACATAATAAATTAATTATGATTAGCTTACCTATTTTATACAGACTGCTTCGTTGATGTTTTAGGACTTGATATTAAGGTTGTTTGAAAATTTTAAATTATCTATGGTAATGAATTTGAAAGAAACCTATTTTAGAATAGAATAGAATAATCATTTATTTCAGACGGGGTCCGTCCATACAAAATAATGGTTAAATACTGACCATTTTATAAAAAATAATAAAAAATATGATATGTTAAAAAATATATCTGTTTTCATTTAACATCGTACATAACAAAACACGTAGTATATAAACTGGATTGAAACACAAACTACTTTTTATTGACATGCCACGCGTGCGTACTCACGGTCGGAAGCTAGTATTAAACAAAACAAACAGAGATTGGTAGGGCGGGCGCCGAAACACGGAACCCCATTTACAGAAAACAAAAAGTAAGCATAATTTTACGAGCTCCATCATTACACCTGTAAAAAGTAATGAAAATATTTGGAAAGAGAAAAGCGATAAAGATTTTTATCTATCGTAAATATATCTTGATGGAAGCTTTATATTATCTCACTAGAAAAATCTTTTCAAATATAACGACATAACGACCGTAATAAAAGATGGTGTTTTTTCCTTTTTCTATGAAAGTACTTTCCATTTATCAGCTATTTCTATTTAAGGTTTGCTGGAAGATGATTATCGTTAGGATAAAGCTCGCCCTTGATCGTGAAGTTTTTTTTATAAAATTCTTTATTTGGAACTTAAACAAACGATGTACAAATGATGTGCAAAACAATGATATCTGCAGAAGTACGAGTATTAAACTGTGTCGCAGACATCAATCGGGAAAAATTAAAGTAGGTCCCACTCAAGGTACATTACGCATACAGTATGTGCGTGCGTATGTATCTGTTTAGTATGTGCCTGTGTGTGTGTTTGTGTGTGCGCGAGAGTATATTTGGGGGTGCTTGAGTGTGTGTACCTATGTGTGTGTATGTATATCTACGTGTATGTACGTGTGCTAGTCTTAAAAATACTGGTAATTTTTAGCGGCGCTATCTAGCCTTAAACTAAGGGAACCAGTTATCAGTTTATTGTTGTCAGTACTAATAAAGAACTTTTGGTATTCCTAACCTTACTCGACTTCTAGTAAGATTTTTGGGTTAGGTTCAAAATAATTCAATTTTTCCACCCTTTTCTAAAAACCCTTGGTCCAGGGTTTACTAGATAAAGTCAGTGGTCAGCAAGAAGAATATGATTTTATGAAAATGATAGCGTGACGAAAAAAATAGGAAGTAAGCTTAGATCACTTGGCATTATATTATTTCAGCATGGATTAGGAAATGTTTGATTTATCTGCACTTACAAAAAAATGTACAAACGAGAGCAATTTCTCATTGAGCAGTAACAATTTTCAATGCCTCTAGTGGCGCTATCTATAGAAAGCTTTTGTTACTTCGCTACAATTTTCTCTAACTTTACATACAGTTTCAGCCTGAAACCGCTGTACTCTGAAGCTGTTCCATATATGAAGTTATAAACGCAGTTCGAACGACGCCTCAGAGATGGCGCTGTCCACAAACTTTGTCTTTTAGGGCCACTTAGCTCCAGTGCTATAAAGTTATGTTATGTACCACAAGTTTATCTGCAGAAGTAAAGCTTGCTTAGTAACATCAAATATTTAATAAAATTATAAGGTTAAGAAAATTTAAAAGGTAGGTAACAGTAAAATTATTATCGAAGGTATTTCATTCAATGATAATAATATCTATAATTATCAATGAGCCTACATTTTAACTAGTAAGTATAGTTAGTAAATCAGCTAAAGGGCAAGGTGTACGCTTTTATAACAAACTCCCAAGTGATGTACAAAAATTGACAATTATCAAATTTAAAAACGTAATTAAACAAAATCTTAATTAAATTAATTTTATTCTATTTAATTTTAAAATATAATAAAAGCCTACTATAAAATAGTGGATTATTTAGACGATAGAGAAGCTTGGTATTGGAATTGCTCCAACTCGTTCAAAAATGTTACTATTTAGACGTAATTTATTTTCTTTATCGTTTTGTATTCAAAAAGGATCATTAAAAAACAACCAGCCTTGTTTCTTGCCTTTCTTTCCTGGCTTGGTCGCGAAAGAACAGGCAGTAAAATTGGCGTTTCAAAGTGATCCTTGTGATTTTAATTTATAAAAAGGTTTTTATTTTGATTTTTCACAATTTATATTCTTCATTCTAAATACATATTAAGAAAATAAACCTTATAATACTCGTAGATATATAATTTAAATACAATTTAATTAATATTAAGGGAACACGTTTATTGTTAAGTTCTAAAGTAGGTACACGATCCTAGAAAAAGCTGATTCGAGCGGCGATGGGCTCGCAACCTGTCACGTAATTATATACTACTACCTTCCGCCAGCGGCTTCGCACACGTTGTTTGAAAATAAAAAGTAGCTTGTTTGAATTCAGGTCATAATCTATCAACACACCAAATTTCATTGAAATTTGGTTCAGCCGTTACGACCTGATTAAGTAACAAACAAACAAATATGACTTTTTAGGACGACCTCCGTGGCGCAGTGGGCGTATAGCCGGCTGTGACGCAGGAAATAGCCAGTTCGATTCCCGCCGCGGGACAAATGTTTGCATGATCTAAAAATATTTGTTCCTGATCTGGATGTTTTTCTATATATTATGTATTTACAAAACAAAATAATATAAGTATTCTATCAGTTAACTGGTTCCCATAGTACAAGCTCTTCTTAGTTTGGGGCTAGATAGCGCTGTGTGAAATGTCTACCAATATTTATTGATTTATTTATATTGATTTTTATTTTTATTTAAATGTGATGCACAATAAAGCGCTATCGATCAATTAATCAAATAAACAAACATTCAAACTTTAACAATTATAATATTAGTGTGACTATGCAAAAAGTGGTCATATGTAATAAATTGCCTCTGACCACCCCTATGTGTGATGTTTCACGTGTCTGCGTTCTGAGTAAGAGATCCAAAGATGGGGGGATTACTTTATAATCGTGAACCTTTTTTTTTATCTAATTACTCTTACAAAGGAAACTTACTCTGGTGTAAGTGTAAGTAAACAGTTGTACCTTTTCAAAGCCTTGTTATACTTCTCTCACACATTAGGGGTCCTTGGGAAATAACGAAAGACCATTAGTGTCGGGCCATTGGACACAGTCCCGGATTCAATTGGGTTTCCTGAAAGTTCTTTGATGTTATTTACTGTAGGTAAATGTTAAGCCACATGTGGGCCATCTAACGATATACAAATACCTATTTGAGTAATAAGTAGAAGTAATATCTACATAGTGTGTGTTTCCACGAAATACGTCAAAGAGTGGAACCCTTTGCCTGGTCTGTCATCATCATCATATCAGCCTGTGGACATCCACTGCTAAACTTAGGCTCTAGTTTATGGTAGCTTAAAGTGGTGAACTATGAACTCCCCCATAAACTAGGGGCGGTTTATACACCAGTGGCGATCACAATAGGCTTCAATGGCTGTAGTAATACAAAAGCCGCAAAAGCTAATAAAAAATAAGGCCTCGATAGATTTTCAGAGCGACCAATCTTGCGCGGCCTACACCCAACGGCTCCCAGCCACTTCTAGAGCCTTTATCTGGTCATCTTTTCATCTAATAGGGGGCCATCTTACGTTGAGTTTTCCAGTGTGTCTCCACTTTAGAACCTTTCCGCCCCATCAGCCGTCAGTACTTCGAGCTATGTGCCCGCCCACTGCCACTTCAGCTTCCTAATCCTCTAGGCTATAGCAGTGACGTTAATTTGTTTGACGAATCACTTCATTTATGATTTGATCTTAAAGAAAATTAGCAAACATATCCCTCTCCATAGCGCGCTGAGTGTCTTTGAGATTTCTTATGTGGCCCACAGTAACAGACCACGTTTTTGTGCCATAAAACTCAATCACAAATACATAAAGACATATTGCCTAGCGTACCTTTTCAATTTTATTTGAACTGGCTACCGTCGATCCAGAAGAGCCACTTAACCGCTACTCACAAGATACAAGGAAAGGAAATCTAATTCACGATCATTTATATCACAAAGTGAGTATTTTGTGACATTTCATCCCACATGTACATTCATAGGATTTCTTGTAATTTCCGAACATAAAAGATACTACAAAGAAATCTTTGCTTATTTGTTGTGATATAAAAGCTTTAACGTCGACCCAGTTTAGCTGCACCCAACCACCCGATGTGACCTTAGAATGCTTTAAAACAACTAAACTGGTAGATTACTAAAAAAACTTTGAGTTAGTACATAGTTACATACACTAATCTTATAATGCGAAAGTTTGTCTGTGACACAAAACGGAACGGCTGAACCCAATTCGGTAAAATTTGATACAAGAAAAAAATATGACCAGGATTGAAACAAAGCTTAATTTTTATTGACAAACCGAGCCACGATTTTTAGTAATATAGATCTTCCGTTATTATAAATACGGGAATTATTACGTAACGTTGCATCGATGTTACGCCTATGTTTCGGTTCAATTCGTGAACCTTCATCAGTGTGAGTGCGATCCGCTCCGCACTGCGTCTCGTCTCGCACTGAAGTGCGAGTGAGCACTGTGCTACTGTCGGTCGTAGCACCGATAAATTCGTGATAAAAAAATAAAAATAAATATTGCTGGACATTTCACACAGCGCTATCTAGCCCCAAACTAAGCAGAGCTTATACTATGGGAACCAGGTAACTGATAGAATACTTATATACTTTTTTTTGTAAATACATACTTATAATATATAGTAAAACATCCAGACCCGGAACAAATATCTGTTTATCATGCAAACATTTGATCCGCGGCGGGAATCGAACCCACTACCTACTGCGTCTCAGCCGGCTATTTGTCCACTGCGCTACGGAGGTCGTCATATATAATTCGGTATATATAATATTTATACGGTATATATAATATAAATTCGGTAATATTGATGAAATAAGTCACATAGGTGTTTTTAGTAATATAGAATAGGTGCCTTCATCATTGCCACCGTCATGTAACGTTAGGACATCCACTGCTTAACATACGCCTCCCACATAATGTAGGTCTCCAAAGCGGCCGATTTTATGTGGCCTGCACGAAACGGCTCCAAGCAACCTTTATTATTATATATCAGACCAACTACAGAAATATTTCGATAGCAAAATTCAATTACTACAGGTGGTTATGGAAACTACAGTAGTAGGGTACAGAAAAAACAGGCGACGGTAGAGTTTTCCATATTTTAGCTCTCATTAATTACCATTTAATCCTTCGATTACGACAGACAATTCGAGAAATTCACGAAATTTTAACGATTTTGTCCATTAACGTCTCATTCCCCGTAAGAACGAAAGAAAGTTAAAGTAGAAAACTTCATTTATTTACATAATACCATCTCCATATAAAGGAGTATCAGGTGAAAAGGCTGTATTTACCAACAAACTCCCATTTTGGAAAGATCGCGGGTTGCGCCTCAGTGAAGGCTGAGGCAGAGCGCCGGCCGCACGCTCGCTCGCCGCTGCTCAACCGCGACCAAAAGTTTTCGAAAATATACTTTTTTATACCCTTTATACATCCTTAGAATAGTGTATGTTATGTGAAAACCTTTTGTTTGTAAGTGCCATTTAGTATAGAGTACTGAGAGCTAACGCTATTGTCAAGATCATTTCGCGAACGTTTTACAGTGATAAGTACTCTTAAATTGTTACGCGAAATTTACTTAAATACAGCAATTATCAATTAAAAACCTTTACCAAATCAAATTAATGGATTTTCGCGCATAAATATAAATAGAATGCAGACGTTTTCAATACAAATTAAATAAATACCTTTAATTCATACGTTAACGATAAACCAACAATCAATTAAAAGCCTTTCCATTACTTTAATAATGTATTTCTTGGTTAATATATGAAATAAGCAATCGTTTATAATGAAAATAAGGAAGAATGCGTAGAAATAAGTCACTAGGCAGTTTAATTACCTTAAAATAAACAAGGCTCGGTACAAAGAGAGCGTTCTGTAAAAACTCTTTTCATAATAATAAAAAAAGAATGTTATTTTTGTAAAATTAATATTTACCTTACTAACTAGACCAAACACATAGAATAACATGATTCTATAAAGTTCTTACAGGGTGCATCGTAGGGCTCGTATCTAAAGTGCGTGACCTACGAGTTTATAAGTTACCACTTATCATTAGGCTGGCTATATGCTTGTTCCATCTCCAGGTCGCCGAAAAACGGATCTTTATTATTCATAATTTTATAAAGGAAAATATTGTGTTATTTTCAGAATACTTTTAATTAAATCAGCTCGTGTCTTGGACTTAACGTCAAATACAAATGGACAATACCTTTGACTTGTAGTTTTGCACGTTAAACAGGCTTGTACTGAATCACCCTGTAGTCATCCTTAAAGAGTAGTTCCAAACACACTCCACGTCTCGGGCCTCTGAAATATCGTTTGTGACAGATGGACGGACTAAACAGATGTTTTTCGACCCTTTTCCAATTTTGTGGTATAATCAATTTACTTGCTTTTTTGTTGACGTTGGATAGCCATGGTAAAAGTGAAGGGTTTATACATATATGTATACGATAAGTACATATGTGTATGGCAGATGTATAGGCAGACAGCCGCTAAATACACAACGAATCAAAATCTCCCAAATAATTAGTGCTCGTTTTTAAGTTCATTGTTTTATGTATTTAAGGTATTTATAAATAAATAAATATAAATATTGCTGGACATTTCACACAGCGCTATCTAGCCCCAAACTAAGCAGAGCTTGTACTATGGGAACCAGATAACTGATAGAATACTTATGTACTTTTTTTTTGTAAATACATATTTATAATATATATAGAGAAACAACCATACCCGAAACAAATATCTGTAGAACATGCAAACATTTGTTCCGCAGCGGGAATCGAACCCGTTACCTCCTGCGTCTCAGTCGGCTATTCGCCCACTGCACCACGGAGGTCGTCAAATTATAGATATGGGCGTTGTGAACGTATTTTGTGTATGCGCATTTTTGTCTGAAATAAACGTTATATTATTATACTAGTGGTTCGCCCCAAACTGAGATCTCTCGAGTCTCCCATACAAACAAAAAATATCATTGGTACCTAATATTTGACTATCAAAATAGTGCCAGGAAATGCATATCCAACTAACTTCACCTACAGTTTCATTCAAATTACAGGTAACGGGAGTTCATGTTAATTGGATACTCTTTTTTGGAATATAAATTGCAGTTATTCTGGATTTCAGATTTTTCCCTATATTTGTGTTACTAAAGCTATACACATACCAAATTTCAGCACGGTGGGGTCACTGGTTTACCCTGTGAATTTTGACAAAGTTCAGTTTTTATTATGGCTAATAACTTAAAAACTATACAATTTAAACAAAAAATAAAAACGGGGTCGAAATGTACTCACAAAGATCTTTTATTAAACGTGCCATTTGACTGGATAGTCTCATTTTGGTTTTATTACCCCTCTTGAACCCCAATTTCTCAACAACCCCCGCACATTTTTAGCTCATTGAGTCACATCAAAATTGTGCCATCACTAACTACCTGTATACTAACTTTCACGATGATCGAATAAACGCTTCGAAAGTTATCCTCGGACAAACAAACATACATACATACAACATTGATTTGCCCAAGTCGATTTAAAGATCTCGCTTCGTTCGATCAATAATTGTGTATTTACTAGCTGATTCGCCCCAGCTTTGCACGGATTTGTATCAAAATAAAATATAGATAATACTTTATTGCACATCATAAACAACAAAACAATTAAAAGTAACAGTATTCAAATGAATGTACACAATTGGTGGTCCTATCGCCAGACAATCTTTGGATGAAATGGATCAAGTGAGTTTTAGCTAGGGTATCAATAGAGTACCACAGGGGTCGGCAACCTTATGCTATAGCCGGGCCACATATGTTGCCAGAGTATCAGTGCGGGCCGCACTTATATTTATATGTTCGGGCATGTATTTTTAATATTTGAAATAAAACGCATATATATTCATACAATTATCTCTTTTTTAATTGAACTACTATACTAACATAAAAGTAAGAACTAGTGAGATTTTTGAGGCTGCATTTGACTTGCAAGTTTTTTAACGTCTGCTTTCATTTTAGTAGTAGACACGCGCAGTATCGCGTCTAAATGTTCATCCGTTAACCGCGAACAATTCTTATTTTTGCGGTAGTTGAGAATTGAAAAAGTCTGCTCACACAAATATGTACTACCAAACATAGTTATTATCTGCTGAGCAAACTTTTTCAATTCTTTGAAGTTTTCAGAACTCAAACCTCCGTAGAACTGTATCAAGTCAGTGCTTTCCTTAAATGCCGTTTTAAGTGTGCTATTACTTTGCAAATCTACTATGTTCATTTGCAAATTGCTTGGTATCTCACTAATATCAATTGCAAAAGGGTTTTGGAATATTTCCATGTTAAGGGAGCTCTTTTTAAAGTCGGTGAATCGATTTACAAACTCAGTTTGTAGTTGTGTTAACACGTTTCTCATTGTAATATTTTGCCACACAAAATTATCTCCAGCTTCTTCCACGGCTTTCTTGCAATTAGGAAAATGGTCAAGCTTTTTTTCATCAATATGCTTGATAAACAGTTTCAGTTTCATTTCAAATGACTTTACATCTGTATACATATCGCAAATCAATTTATTTTTTCCCTGCAAGCGTTTGTTGAGCTGATTCAGGTCCTTAGTCAAATCAGTCAAAAAACCAAGATCGATAATCCACTGTTTGTTAGTAAGCTCTTCTACTGGCTTTCCTTTCATCTCCATGAAGTTGCCAATTTCTTTCCTCAAATCAAAAAACCGTTCCAAAACGGCACCTCGACTGAGCCACCTCACTTCACAGTAGTAAACCACGTCACCATGTTCAGCTTCCAGATCTTCCAAAAACTTTTGGAACTGACGGTGTGTGAGCCCATTTCTTCTTATAAAATTAACAGTGGATGTTACAGTATCCATTATTTCTTTCCAGGATATAACTTTGGAGCACAATGCCTCTTGATGGACAATACAGTGAAAAATCAATGGCACAGTAGATCCAGAATCTTTCACTTTGCTGATGATTCTCCCAACAACACCTTTGTTTTGACCGCTCATGTTCTTGCCTCCATCGGTAGTGACACTTGTTAACTTTTCCCAGCTTAATTGCAATGAATCCAGAGCTTGTTCCACATGGTGAAATAAATCTTCTCCCGTAGTTGTACCTTTCAAACTGCACATTTTCACAAGCTCTTCGTAAACAGTAAAGTTTTCGTCAATGCCGCGTACAAATATGAGTAACTGTGCTGTATCCGACACGTCCGTACTTTCATCCATCGCTAAAGAGAAGCAGTCGAAAGACTGCGCCTTATCCCTGAGTTGTTCACACAAATTAGCACCCAAGTCTTCAGTACGTCGGGTGCAAGTTCTTGCAGAGAGACTAAGACTTTCAAACATTTTTTTCTGCTCTGGGCATATTTCTTCTGCGATAGCTAAGTCACACTCTTTTACTAATTCACTATCGGTAAACGGACGTCCACTTTTTGCAAGAATCTCTGCTACCCTGTAACTGGCCCGAACATTCGATTCGCTGTTGTCTGCCACAACCTTAAATATGTTTTGTTGATTTTGTAATGACGATTTCAAAGTGGAAATTTTCCTTTTCCGTATTTCTCCTTCAAGACAGTCAAATTTAGCTTTGTGCTCGGTGTCGTAATGTCGCTTCAGGTTATATTCCTTTACTACAGAAATACTCTTTTGACAAATCAAGCATAACGGTTTTCCTTTAAACTCGATAAAAAAGTATAATTCTGTCCATAATTCGTTAAAAACTCTTTTTTCTTCTTCTATCTTCCTTTTTCTTGAAGCCATGTTTATATAATTATTCTGTAACAATAATGAAAAAAATTAAATTCGTTGTAAAATTATATGTTCCAGTTAGCACCTACAAATTCAACTCCACATTCAAATAATAATTAAAACATGACACACTCGTAACTAACTTCATGTCATGTAACTACTATCCCCGTCCTTATAACATTTACCCATCAATCTGAAGGTTCACATTAACAAGCAGTAAATAAAATAAAACAAAATGCTCGCGAGTGCATACAACTTACCTCATACGTCGTGCGTGAGAAGCTATCAGCGAAGGGAAGAAAGGTGAAACGAAACGCGTAGCTAGCAACCAGATGAGACGTGAGTTTCCGGCGAATTTCCACAACCGAATGTGGCGAGAGCTGCGCGCGGCTGTGATTTTAACTAAAACCGGTCGCTTTGAATTTTTTCGCCGCCGCACACCTGCGTCTAATCAAAGACTGCCGCCCCGCCTATTGTCTCAAAGGAGCCGCCCGCCGCCGCACGTGCGGCGGATAAACGCAAAAGAAATTGCCAAGAATTGAATAAGTACAGCAAATATTTATTTTCGGTAGAAACAATACATAACATCACAGTCTTGATAAACAGTTCTTAAGAAATGAAATAGAGGTACATTTTTATCACCCCGCGTGGGAGCGAGCTTTCAAGAATACTCTCATGGCCCAGCAGCATGGCCGTATAAATTCTAGTGAATTTATATGGCCTTTTGCTTCGGTATTTTTTTCTTACGGACCTCAGGGTTGCGGGCCGCACCGAGATAGTCTACGGGCCGCATGCGGCCCGCGGGCCGCCGGTTGCCGACCCCTGGAGTACCACATACAAATGTACATTCATACATTAAAATATACAGGGTGTTTGGTAATATACTGACGAACGATATTCAAGTGATGGTTTCTCAGAACATAAAAAAAGACTTCTAAAAAAAACGACTAGTTATGTCATCAACTTTTAAAGAAAATCAACTAAGTTTAGGTGATTAAATCGATATGAAACTTACTGCCTACTCTTGCAATCGGCATCTAAAAATAAATGCCGATTTGATATCTCTATCGGAAATGGCTGCTGGTTTTGTGTTAGAAAGGGACCGCAAGAGATAACTCGAGACGTCATATAAGTTACAACATAAGTTTAATAAAGTGTTTGTTTTTAGATGCTAAAATAAATTTCACATTTCTATGGTAAGCATTTCACACATTTATGCCCATCAAAATAACCCGTTTCATTTTTGTGCGTATATTATAAAACATCCTATATATTACTTTTAATAAAATAATAAATAAATATAAACAATAAATACATATAAATACAAAAATATATATTCATAATAATAAAGAGTTAAGCAATAAGTTAGTGACAAGTATTCAGATAATGTTCCCTGACCATACGCCTGAAAATAGCGAGTGAAAGCCTAGCACTTAGGGAAATATACCTCCCGCACCCGGCAACGAGCTCACCCACATATCGTTGTTGCTTGGAAGTCTCACACGGTGCGTTTCACCCGCTCGTTTCTACCACGCACCTGCAAGATGTGGAATGACCTTCCTTCGGAGGTTTTTCCGGTGGGCTTCAAAATGAACGCCTTCAAGAGAGGTTTAAATAAGGTTTTAAGTGCTAGGCAACGCGACTGCAGTACCTCGAGTGCTGCAGGAGTTTATAGGCAGCAGTGACCACTTAACATCAAGAGGCCCGTCAGCTTGTGTGTCTACGAGTTTAATATAAAAAAAAAAACAAAAAAAACCAGGATACCGTAGCTTCATAATAATGATGATCATTTTTAGAATTGGATCAGTAGCTCAAGAGACTTCCTACATCCAAACAAACAACCAAACTAACAAACTTTACTCTTTAGAATATTCGTATGTACGTAACAGCTGATTGCCTGCTGACTCCTTTTCCATTCATGTACAGGGTGAATTTGTAAACAATCGTTAAATTTTGAAGATAGGCAGATCTGTCTGCCCGCTATCCCGAACAATAATATTAAATAAAAAATACTCTTATCTAGTCTACTATAAGATACTATATTAAGATACTATATTATATCTCTTAAGAGTTTTTTTTTACCATTTTGGTCTCAAACCCCTACACATAAATATTATTCTTCCAAGTTACGTCAATGACCTCCTTTTGGGTAAAGATACATTTGGCGCATTCTGTATAAGCCTACTGTATGTTTATTATGCTGTTTAATATCAGCTCTTAGTAAACACTTCGTCGCCAGCTGTTTACTCGAACTGTCGAGTACCTAAACATAACTGTAGTATTGAATTTTTTTAACGTTTAAATCTGTCTTAATTTCAAGTCCTAAAATATCAATGGAACAGTCTGTATAAAATAGGTAAACAAATCATATTCATTCCACCTCCATTCAATTCAATTGACGACCTCCATGGCGCAGTGGGCGTATAGTCGGCTGAGACGCAGGGGGTAGCGGGTTCGATTCCCGCCACGGAACAAATGTTTGCATGATCTATAGATATTTGTTCGTGTCTGGGTGTTTTTCTATATATTATAAGTATGTTTTTACAAAAAAAAAAGTATATAAGTACAATACTATTTAAGTAATATAAATAATATATAAGTAATATATAAGTATTCTATCAGTTATCTGGTTCCCAAAGTACAAGCTCTGCTTAGTTTGGGGCTAGATAGCGCTGTGTGAAATGTCCAGTAATATTTATTTATTTATTATTTATTTTATTTATCGTGTAAGTAGGTACCTGTTAAACTGATTAAGCCGCTGATTAACTTTAAAAATTGTTTATTGGAAATGTATCAAACCAATCTCTCAAATCAGTTAATACGATTCTGCATATGTGTTTTAAATTAATGTCGTGAATGCGGTGACATACTGTATTATTATCTCCGCCGTGTGTGATGGTCCATTGGATTGTATGACGAGTGATATTTTATCTTAAGACTAAATACCAGTGGTTCGCCCCGGACTGAGATCTCGCGAGTCTCCCACAAAAACAAGAATATATCATTCGTAATCTTTGACTATCCAAATAGTGCCACGAAATAAACACCACCTGACTTGACCTACAGTTTAATTCAAATTACAGGTAACGGGAGTTCATGTTAATTGGATACTCTTTTTTGGGGTACAAAATGCAGTTATTCTTCAGATTTTTGCCTATATTTGTGTCACTAAAGCTATTTCGACCTTTCTGAAGTCCAATTGAGCAAACTTGAACGCCTTCAAAATCTTTGTATTCGGTTCGTATTTGGCTTGCGCGTTTCAGAATTTCGCGCAAAACTCAAGTGGCTCCCTATCCGTCTTCGCCGGAATGCACATAGTCTGTCCCTTCTTTTTAACATTCTTTTCAATCCTTCTTCACCATCCTATCTAAAGGAGCGTTTTGTGTTCTTGCACCAGGCGCATGATCGAAACCTACGCTCATCTGAAGCTCTAAGTCTCCAAACCCCTGTTCACAGTTCTCAATTGTATGGTGACTCCTTTACAGTTCAAGCTGTGCGGCTGTGGAACGCTTTACCTTTCTCTATTAGATCATCTAAATCTCTTCCTATCTTCAAAGCTAAGGTATACAACCATTTCCTTTCTTTGTCTACGCACTGCTAGTTTATCGTTATGTTATCTCCTTTATTGTAGGTTATATATACATAAGTATATATTATTATATTTGTAAGTATATATATTTAGTTTATTAGTAAGTATAGGTAGTTTATGTAAGTTTATGAATATACTCGTATTTACACCGCCGTCTTTTTGATTTTGTTTTGTCCTGTCCATCCAAAGGTTGTCTGGAAGAGATCGCTTTTGGCGATAAGACCGACCATTGTACTTACCTTAATTTTTTTGTATTTTTATTGTATTTTTAATTTTGTTGGTGTGCAATAAAGAGTATTCTATTCTATTCTATTCTAAAGATACATATATATATATATATATATACATAATATAATACCAAATTTCAGCATTGTGTGGTCACTGGTGTACGCTGTAAATTTTGTCAAAGTTTTGTTTGTATTATGGTGAATAACTCAAAAACTACAAAGATTAAACTAAAAATAAAAACAGGGTTGAAATGTAATAATAAAGACCTTTCATTTGACGTCCCATTTGATCTAATAGTCTCATTTTCATTTTTTTTACCCCTCTTGAACCCCAATATTTCAACAACCCCCCAACATTTTCATCTCATTTAGTCACACCAAAATTGTGCCATCACTACCTACTTACGTATCAAATTTCATGATGATCGGATCAACGCTTCAAAAGTTATCCTCGGACAAACAAACATACATACATACATACTTAAATACATACAACGCCAATTTGCCTAAGTTGATTTGGAGATCTCGCTTCGCTCGATCAATTATAGTATCTTCACTTGTTAAGGTTACTGGGAGCCATTGGGTACAGGCCGCGCAAGATCGGTCGCACTGGAAGTCTCACTCATTCAGGTCTATTTTCTGCAGTGGACGTCCTCTGGCTGGTATGATGATGATGATGAGTAATGGTTGTCAGCAAAATTCATTCATATATGGGTAAAGGTTAAGACTTGCATAATATAATAAAAGCTCAGTGAAATAATGCAATGTATGTAGGTCAGCCGAACACTTTGTGGTCTAAACACATTTATCAAAAACTTATTTACATTTATTAAAAACTTGGTCAGACAACACTATCTGTCATCCATCGCTCACTAGGCCACTTATTAATTATTACATTTTTATAATTTATATATGTAAGTATGACAATATATATTTTATGTATTATAATATTAATATTTATGTAATTTTATGATTATATTATACATTATAATTATGCATTTTATTTTATATTATCTATATTTTTAATAAATACATGTGTACTATATCGGATTTACGCCGCCGTCTTTATTTTGTTCACATAGATCCTGTCCATCCAAAGGTTGCCTGGAAGAGATCGCTTTTAGCGATAAGGCCGCCCATTGTACCTATTATTTAAGTGTATTTTCTGATAAATGTTTGTATTTAAATGGTGTGCAATAAAGAAATTATCTATCTATCTATCTATCTATCTTATCAGTCGGTTTGTTTACAGTGAAAATAATATATGTTTTTTTGTCAAAGTCAAGTATTTTTATTCATTAAAATCACAAGGATCACTTTGAAACGTCAATTTTACTGCCTGTTCCTTCGCGACCAAGCCAAGAAAGAAAGGCAAGAAACAAGGCTGGTTGTTTTTTTTAATGATCCTTTTACAATACATAATACAGAAAATAAATTACGTCTAAATTGTAACATTTTGAACGAGTTGGAGCAATTTCAATGCCAAGCTTCTCTATCATCTAAATAATCCGATAGTGGGCTCTTTTATAAAGATTTTATTTAATTACGTTTTTAAATTTGTTAATTGTCAATTTTTGTACATCCCTTTACCTTGCCCTTTAAACGATTTACTAACTTTATGGAGTCTACAAGTCGCAACAGCGAGTTTATCTTTATTTCTAGTATTAAAATTATGATTATCGCTATTTTTCTTAAACAAATTAATATTTTTGTGAACATACATTAGATTTTCATAGATGTATTGACAAGGGAATGTAATAATATTTATTTCTTTAAACTTATTGCGTAATGATTCTCTGGGGTCCATATTATAAATTGCACGAACAGCTCTCTTCTGCAGCACAAAAACGGTGTTTATATCTGCAGCACTCTCCCACAGCAGTATACCGTATGACATAATGCTGTGGAAGTAGCTGAAGTAAACTAGTCTAGCTGTGTCTACGTCTGTAAAAAGACGTATCTTTTTGACTGCGTATGCCGCAGAACTAAGTCACTTCGACAACCCATCAATGTGAGGGCCCCATTAAAGCTTATTATCACTAGGGTTACCTATACCTAAGAATACGGTGGTGTCGACAAGAGCCAACTCCTCGTCTTTGATTTTTATATCTGCTTTAACTTGTGTAACATTAGGTAGTATAAATCGAATACACTTTGTTTTCTTTTCATTTAGAAGTAGATTGTTTACATTGAACCATTTTATGACCTTAGAGATTGCATTGTTTACATCGTCAAAATCGGTTTGTCGTCGCTTTAATTTAAATAAAAGTGACGTGTCGTCTGCAAACAATACAACCTCATGATCGTCCCTTACAAGATGGGGATCTTCTCCATCTTGTAAGGGACGATCATTAATTATTTATACTAAAAACAATTTATACTAAAAACAATTTATACTAAAAACAAAAATGGTCCCAGAATTGATCACTGTGGCACACCCATTTTAACCAGAGACCCCCGGAGAACGCTTCCCATTCACGTCAACTCTTTGCACTCTGCCACTTAAATAAGAAGTGAGAAAGTCTAGAGCAACGCTCCTAATGCCATAATGGTGTAGTTTCCTGATCAATGTGTCATGGTCTACGCAATCAAATGCCTTGGACAAATCACAAAAACACCTAAAGCATCATGAGACTTCTCCCAGGCATCAAATATGTGCGATATTAACTCAATACCAGCATCAGTGGTTGAGCGACCCCTGGTAAATCGAATTGTTTATGATGCAGTAAATTATGTGAATTGAAATGTCTAAGCAGTTGATTTAAAATTAGTTTTTCAAATATTTTACTAAATGTCGGAAGTACTGAGATTGGTCTAAAATAACCAGGATCAGAACTAGTGCCTGATTTGAAAAGTGGAGTTATTTTACTGTGTTTCATTAAATCAGGGAATACACCACAGTCAATACACTCATTGAATATTAAAGCTAGTTCAGGAGAAATTATGTCAATCAATGTTTTCACGACGCTAACAGAGATGCCCCAGAGGTCCGTGGTTTTCTTAACATTTATCAGTTTGAAAGCTTTTATAATGTCATCACTATTTACATAATCAAATTTGAATTGTGTTTTGCATTCCGTTAAGTTTTCTTTTAACAATGACTCTGTGACTATGGGAGAGGAGTTTAAGGATTTTATGGTAGAGACTGGAATGTCGGTAAAAAAGTCTTCGAACGCATTAGCTACATCACCATCCTGATTGATCGTGGCATTGCCAATTTTCAAATTACAAATACAAATGTTTTATTTCGATAACTTGTGTTTACAATATCTTAACTAGTAGTTGAAACCTCCTTTTAAGTAAATAATACCTGTATTAGGAGGTTTCGCTCTTCCGTAATATAAAAAATAGACGTAGCTTAAGAAAAACATTTTACGTTTACAAAATCAAATACATATTCTAAAAAGCAATGAACTTAAAATCCATTACTAATATTTTATATACTTATTTTATCTTATATAGGTAATAGTGTACAATGAATAAGTGAGTGTGAGTAGGTGCATGTATGTGCGTGTGTGAGTGGGTGTGTGTAAATTAAATTAAACTTATTGTTCTTAGTTTCGACTCTTCCAGTCTCGCTGTTGATTATTTTCCAAGTGGATTTTTTTTGATCGAGCGAAGCGAGATCTCCAAATCAACTTGGGCAAATCGGCGTTGTATGTATGTATGTTTGTTTGTCCAAGGATAACTTTCGAAGCGTTTATCCGATCATCGTGAAATTTGGTAATAGGTAGGTAGCGATGGCACAATTTTGGTGTGACTCAATGAGCTAAAAATGTTGGGGGGTTGTTGAGATATTGGGGTTCAAGAGGGGTAAAAAAAAATTAAAATGAGACTATAAGGTCAAACGGGACGTCAAATGAAAGGTGTTCATTAGTAAATTTTAACCCTGTTTTTATTTATGGTTTAATCCTTGTTGTTTTTGAGTTATTAGCCATAATAAAACTGAACTTTGGCAAAATTTACCGGGTACACCAGTGACCCCACAGTAATGTAATTTGGTATGCGTGTAGCTTAAGTGACATAAATATAGGCAAAAGTCTGATATCCAGAATAACTGCAATTTGTACTCCAATAAAGGTAACCATATAACATGAACTCCCGTTACCTTTAATTTAAATGAAACCGCAGGCCAAGTTAGTTGGTTCATTAATTCGTGGCACTATTTTGATAGTCAAAGATTACAAATAATATTTTTTTGTTTTAATTGGAGACTCGCGAGATCTCAGTTCCGGGCGAACCACTAGTTAAATCAATTTGTTTCTATGAGTGTGAGCCCTGAATAATGTATCAATCTAACCAAAGTTAGCACCACGGCTACCTACCTATACTAGCGGTCAGTATTCATTACAGTTTATAGGACATAAAATGGCCGTTCATACGGGGACATTGGCTCTCATTAATCTTTTAGAGGTGATCCTAACTACCTTTGTGGTATTTAATCTACTGTCATAGTATAACATATAACAATGCGAGGAAATTGTCAAAATGTCTCTAATCAATGAAATCTTATAGATCGTTTTGAATCGTCATTTTATATATATTTTTTAAATTAATTATAGTCTAATGAATCTGATATATTATTACTAGATTTTTTTATAAAGTCTCTCTTTAACGTATCGTCGGCGTATAGTGTTGGTAGCCGGTGAGACCAATATGATTTATGTTGTTGACATATATAAGGAATAGAAGTGGACTTAAGATTGAGCCTTGCGGAACTCCGCATGTGATTTTCCGTGGTGTGCTTACGTAATTTCCAATCTTAACTATTTGATGCCTGTCGCTTATGTATGAGGAGAGTAAGTCGAACGCAATTCCGGTTTTTTCCGTTTTGAATCGTCAATGTATGTATTTTTTTGAAATTAATTATATTCTTAAGAAGCCGATATATTATTACTGGACTCTTTTATAAAGTCTTTCTTTAATATGGATTTTAAATTTGTTAAATGACAATTTTTGTTCCGTGCTTGGGGGGTTATTACAAGTTTATCTTTATTTCTAGTATTAAAATTACGATTATCACTATTTTTCTTAAACTGAATAATGTTTATGTGAACTTACATCAAGTTTTCATACGTGTATTGACAAGAAAAAGTCATTGAATTTATGTCTTTAAATTTATGACTTAGTAATTCTCTCTCAGTATTTTTCATTACAGCTTGTTGCTAAAAAATAAATTTTGCATTGCCGGTGTCCATAGTTTTATTTATATTTAACAACCGGACTCGTGCCTGTTCCATTTTTAAATATAATAAGGATGTGTCATGGAGATTGTGTTTCATTATAGCATATAATGGATGTGACCAGTTACTTTGTCATGTGAATTTTAAGCGATATAACGTTATGATGAAAAAGTATTTTATGAATTTTGTCTTACATTGCTCACGGTTTGCGAAATTCTATGTTAAGCAACGTTCCGCGCGATCGCTACTGAAGACCACATGTGGCATTTATAACTAAGCACTCCTTTGTTTTAGAAGATACGTTAGGTATGTGTCGGTTCCATATCACATCGGACAATCACTTGACGACAGAGTTGAATACTAGCTCATAATCACTCACTTATTCATTCGAAAGTTGATGTGCTGTTTCAAAATGTTTTGTAGAGCTAGGTTGTTCTAAGTTTTTGAGAACTCATACTGTAGAAAGTGGAAAGGTGTTTTATGCACCTGAATTTTGAGTAGCCAGGAACTCATAATTCTGCCTCATATACCTAACTAGATCATCACTTTGCACTATGTTAGATAAAATAGCAATTCCCCTCATTAAGGGTGCGTTTCCAACAGATCTGTGCAAGCTCTGTGACGAGCTAGGAAAAAAATCACCAATAGGATTGATTCAATTTCCTAGTCTCGCTTAGTGCAGCTCTGATCAAAAGGGTGGAGCGAGGTGTTTGTGCAAAAAAAGCTAGAGATGTGTGCCAGGGACGCGAGCGAGGAATGTGTCTTTTTATATAACATGGAGATTGAACCAGCAAGCGCCGACCTAATGTTAACCATCATCTTAAGCAAGGCTCTGCCTCGTAGGTACCTTAAGGTACCTTAAGTTAACATAATTAAAATAAGCATACACTAAAGTTTGAGTCAAGATGGCCCTGAATACAAAAAAAAATCAGTGTAGTGAGAGGGTATCGTAATGTATATTCCCTTGGACGAGGCTTTAAGCCAGGCACTTGCGGCGTAGGTGTGAGTTAGGTGTCATAAAAGTAGGAATACCTACTTTTATAGGACCTCCCCTAGAGCGGAGAATAGCGCTCATAAATAACATAACACGTGGGACACTGACGCTACGTTAAAATAAATGGTGTCATATCAAAGTTATGTCTCGCTATTTGAGCTTTATGCTCGCAGAAAGATTTTATGGGAACAAGAAAGTTCAGTGATAATCATTATTTTTTAAAAGTTAAATGTTATTGAAGATTTTTACGAGTTTCCTACGGGGTTGCCGTAATAATGAATGAAGAAAACATACATTTTGATATTTTTGTAAATCGTAACTTGCAAATAGATGTCTTATTTATTTTTATTTATTTATTTATTTTAGGAAAACCATCAGCACATATTAAACACAATAGTTACAGTAAATAGTAATAAACAGGCCATTTAAAGGTCTCCACTGATAAAATCAGATTATACTAACAAGCAACAACAAAATACAAAAGACAAAATCTAACCGAACTCTGTACGGGTCACTCACGTTCACGATAACAAATCAGGTGCCATTCACTCAATTTACAAGTAGATATATTACAAAATTAGTTATTAAAAACTTATCCTCACTCAGTCACACATGTCCTAAATCGATCAAAGAGATATTATTAATTCTGTTTTTAAGAGATGAAATGCTACAGTTGAACAGGTTAAGGTCATGCTCATTGCTCAATAGATTGAATATTTTACTTGCACGATACACAAACGCATTTTGGCGATAATTCGTAGAAACTACGGGCGGATAAAATAGGTTGCTTCTCCTAAACGTTCTGGTAGGCGCATAAAATTGTATCTTATTAAGGAGTGGCGGTCAATCGACATCAGAATTAATTATTTTCAGTAGGTATAAGATGTTGACTAACTCTCGCCGCAGATAAAGGGGAACAAGGTGTTGCTTGGCACAATTGAGTACATAGTTCGAGTGGTAGGTCCTTGTTTTATAGTTAAGAAAGCGTAAAAATTTCCTTTGTATTACCTCAAGTCTATCGATGTAAATTTCATAAGCAGGGTTCCACACTTGAGAAGCATATCTTATAGCTTCAACATCAGAGTTGACTGCCTCATATTTTATTTATTTTATCTTATTTTTAGGAATCATCAACATAGCCTACACTGACAATATTTTCGCGGTTACATTTCAAATGGTAGAACTTAGTGCTACTATAATTAGTGATGACAGACTGCATGCATTAATATTTTAAGCCGAGCGAGTGAATTAATTGGATTTTAATAAAAAACAAGATGGCATGCACGTACTTCTAGCAACAATACATTTCATTATATCATAACAATTACAAAAAGTTTAAAAAAATTAAATAAGTTAATTTATTCCTATTTTAAATTTAAAACACAATAGAATCATATATATACCTGTCAACTACTTATCTATGTACATTATTAAAGAAAGATTTAAAATTTGTTTAAAATTAATAATATCATATAATTTTATTTATATATTTTATAGGGATACAGGTCATACAGGTAAGAATAAGAACAATTCACAGATTAACCTGGGATAAGCTGTTTTTAAACATTCGTACAGTTCCAACAAACATGTCCGCTCCTTTGCTCTTAGCCACACAATTATATTGCCGGACTATCCTGTTCAGAGGCGCGTTAATACCGAGATTGGATTTAGAAGAGCTTGGCTGTAAATGATTAAATTTCGAGATCCTGATAAGATATGAACTTATTAAAGTTATAATTAATTATGTGATCAGTAACAGTCTTTTTAATGTTGTTTATAAATATATCATCAGCTTTACGCAGGATAATATTTGAAACGTAAACAAAATAGGGATAAAAAAATGTTTAGTCGGATGAAGACGGCTGGATTTACGGATTAGCTGAGCAACGAGATTACTCGATAATTCCCTTGTTTTTATGGGTCCGTACAAATATTCTGTGAGGAAACCTGATATTTTATGTTCTAATGAGAACCCTTAAAGGTTGTAGTGTGATATTAACTTTATTACATATCTGAAATATATTTATATCTTTTTAAAAATACAAAAAAGCAGTTGAATCTAAAGACTTGCTAACGATCTATAGATAGCTTGGAACGGTGTCTTGATTATGATAAAAAATTTATAAATTAATTAATTTTACATTTTTATTATACTGTACTACGAAAAACTAGTCAAAACATGTTTACAATAAAACGGTTTTCATATAACAGCACTTATACAATCCCCAGATCCAAGTTATATTTTTACATTTCCAACGGAATTGTGCTGCACTAAAAACGATAAATCTCAGCAGATAAAGACTGACTCAGATTACGGGATCAACGAGAAACGAGCACTTTGACGATTTATAGCACCCACTGATGAATAAATCTTTAAGCAGATTAGATAAACAGTGAAAAACTAAAATAAGACGATATTAAGTTACACCCGTTAGTGAAAAACTGGTCGACTGTGCGAAACCCTATCTTGTGAAAAATAAACATTGGCGTGTTCGTGAAAAAGTGTGAACTCTAGTTTTTATAAAATCGGACAAGAAAAATTAAAATTACTTTTTACCAGAATTTAAAATCATATCGACAGTCCTCTGACAAACTATAGAAAGTAATGAAATAAATAAAACGAGATATATATAAATGTAGTTTTGTAGCGAATTTAAATAAAACTTAATATTTTATGCATTTTGTGACGGAAACTGAACGTACGTAATATAATTAATCTCAAAATTACACGGTGAAGTGAATTTGTGATAAACGCTGAGAGTATGCTTTAGGACAACTGAACAAAGTGCAATTTTGAATGGCAGATAAACTATGTTTCAATATTAGATAATAGTCATATCATCTTGTTGTACTATGAACAATATTCTGTACAATAACGTCACAATCGTGTAACACCGGTGCACAAGCGAATAGCTAATTTAAAGTGATGCATTAATATGTTCAAATGAGTGACACCAAAAATTCATATCCGCCGAAACTGCTAAACGTGTGCAACTTGCAAAATGTGAAAAATTTGGTATAAATCCACTGCAGTGATTAAAAATGTAAAATTCCTAATTTGTGAAAAAAATAACTGGAATAAAACGGTGAAAGTGGCTTTTGAAACGGTTAAAAGTGGTATTTAACCATGAATGGTGCGAAGGGCCCCGAGCCCACCGTGGCGGTGGTGCCTCTCCCTGAAAGCGAGATGGATGCCTTGCTGCTCGGACGCACCGCGGTGAGGAACTTTGATCAGTACATGAAAAACGTATGTATAGCACTTTTAACACATTTTACTTATTTGATTCTATAACTTGTTGATTTTCAGGCTTTCGTGAGGCTCATGTAACTAAACGACTACTAAAATTGTCACTAATCTGCCCCTTTATTATATATGTTGAAAAACACTAATGGCCTATTTCTATATCCGTTGGTAACCGAAAATAAGTACCTTTTCACACGTCCCGGTTGCCGGTAGCCGGCACCGGCTACCCGGCAACCGGGACATTTAGCTTTCACACGATTTTGTATTCAGCAGCGTGTAAACCGTCAACGCGAGTACAGTCGCGTAGTGAGTGCATAAATAATTTATTTGTCTCTCTTCTCTAAAAATGGAACGTGAACAATTAATTGCAATGTGGATTTTGTACCGAAGATACAGCTGTCTGATAAAGAAGTCAAGAAATTAAGAAGTTATCCGATTAACATGAAAAGAGATTAGTGTGGAGCATTTTATACCATATTTCCAGACCTACTACAAAACGCAAAATACAACAATTTAATAGATATCTATCACCATTTTGCAACGAATTAGATAGATAGATAGATAGATAATTTCTTTATTGCACACCATTTAAATACAAACATTTATCAGAAAATACACTTAAATAATAGGTACAATGGGCGGCCTTATCGCTAAAAGCGATCTCTTCCAGGCAACCTTTGGATGGACAGGATCTATGTGAACAAAATAAAGACGGCGGCGTAAATCCGATATAGTACACATATATTTATTAAAAATATAGATAATATAAAATAAAATAATTATAATATATAATATAATCATAAAATTACATAAATATTAATATTATAATACATAAAATATATATTGTCATACATACATATATAAATTATAAAAATGTAATAATTAATAAGTGGCCTAGTGAGCGATGGATGACAGATAGTGTTGTCTGACCAAGTTTTTAAAGATAGGGAGAGATTTAGCGTGACGAATTGAGACAGGTAGGGCATTCCAGAGCCTGGTAGCCTGCAAAGTAAAAAAGGAACTATAAAATACTGAGGTATGATGGGGAGTTTTTAATTGAAGGGTTTCAGAGGAACGTAAGGGTCGAGAGTTGGAAAGGTGAAGAAAGTCAAAGCGTTCTTTGAGGTAGGACGGAGTAGAAGGGATGAAAAGGATGCTGTAAAGGAGGGAAAGGATGTGCGCATTCCGGCGAAGGCGGATAGGTAACCACTTAAGTCTGTGGCGATACTCTGAAATATGATCGTACTTGCGCAAGCCAAATATGAATCTAATAGAGAAATTCTGAAGACGCTCAAGCTTGTTGAGTTGATCTTCAGTTAAATCAAGAATTAAGTAGGTACAAATACGACACGAGGGTGTCAGACAAAACGAGTCACGCTCTCCGTGGTTGTACCTGCGCGACTGGCCGGCCGGTACGTGTGAAAGCTTACAGCGTGTTCCATACACCACTGTGGGTCCAGCCGCTGGCTTACCGGCAGCTGGTGACCGGACGCACAGTGGTGGATCCGGCGAGCACCCGGCGACCGCTTGCCGGCCAAATTATGCCGGTACGTGTGAAAGCTAACGTACGCGGCCATACACTTCGCCGCCGCCGGCTACCTGGCAACCGATTTTACAATGGTTGATGGATAAAGAAGGAACATAAACTCCAAGAGCAACCCAAACACTAGAGGGTTGTTTACCCATCAATCATACCACTGACAGCCTCTTACAGCTTCTCACAAAGGACAAACAAACAGACAATAGTTATCTTTGTCGACGAAATATAATAAAAGGATTCTAATATAATTATCTCAGGACTTCTCCTCCAGGCCGATTACAGTGAAACCTTCTAAATTAATTGTCATAATACTCAAAAGCCAGAGTAAGTGAGTTACACTAATTGCTTTTATGAAGTCGATATTCGGGTCGTGAATATTTCCAAAATATTAGAAGTAAGTTTGCTGAAACACAGAAGAAGGCGGGTTTGATTCCCGTCGCTATTTGTGAATCTGCAGATATTTGTTCCGGGAAGAAGGAACCAGTTTTTTTATACATTACTAATATAATAGGTTATATAGGTAATCTTATTAGTTTGTTGTTTTTATGTAGAAATACTGATACGGCAAGCTCCATCATTAGCCACATTTAAAACAAGAGTGAAAATATTTTATGTCTCAGAAACGTCGTAGTGTCGCTATATATATATATATATATATATATATATATACACATACATATACATATATATATACAATAACATTACAATAATGGATGGGGGTATATATTAACAGAACGCTGATCATTTACAATAAAATAAAACAATGTACTTAAATAAATATTGACAATATATACCTACGATAAATAAAATTAAATAAAAATACATACCTATACATAAACACACATACATATATATATATATATATATATATATATGTATATATGTATATATATATATGTATATATATATATATATATATATATATGTATATATGTATATATATATATGTATATATATATATTAACAGGGGGGTATATATTAACAGAACGCTGATCATTTAATAGATATATAATAAAAGATATATATATATATATAATAGATATTAAGGAGAGCGCTGATCATTTACAATAAAATAAAACAATGTACTTAAATAAATATTGACAATATATACCTACGATAAATAAAATTAAATAAAAATACATACCTATACATAAACACACATACATATATATATATATATATATATATGTATGTATATATACATATATGTATATATGTATATATATATATATATATATATATATATATGTATATATATATATATATATATATGTATATATATATATAGATATCCCTTTGGGCACTTTGTGGCTCCAACGTGCCGTATAGGTAGTAATTAGTTGATCCATTTTCACTTGTTGATCCGGGTGTCTTTTGTTGATCCAATGCCAGCTGACCATAAATATGTAGCTCCGTTCGGAGCCACAAGTGTCACGATGAGTAATAATAATAATTAAGGGATTTTTATACAAATCTACCTTTTTGGCGTATGAGCAGTTGTTGATCCAATTCAAATGGGCCAATCAGGACGCAGCATTTGCCAAGGGCTTCCTCATTGGCACGTTTGGGCTACTATAGTACTGGCTACAGTAACTTAATAATGCCTAGCTAGGATTTCAAATTCTCCTCAAGTAGTAGAGAATCTTGTCTTATAAAAAGGAAAACTCACAAGAAATCAGTCTGGAGTAACGTGACTCCAGATCAAACCTCAATACTTGTTATTTTTTGGACGGGACTCTTTCCTTTTGTAACAACGTTACTGTATACTTGTATACGAGGCAGCGATCGACTAGAGTGGAGTGCAGCGAGCGAATTACCAGTGGAAGAAGCATCGTTTACAGAAAATGCCATGAACCAAGAACCAGAGGATGGTGACGCAATAACCACAGGTTTATTGCGTCACCATCATCTGGTTCTTTTCTCGCTCCATTCTGCTGTGAATGGAGCGATTGGTAAACTAAGGGACAAAATAACGACTACAGCGAAGTGCAACGAGTGAAAACTGGTTCATCACTCACTCCACTCCGCTTTAGCTGTTGCGTTGTCATGTACTGCTTTTTCACTTGCTCCACTCCGTTGTAGCTGTTGCTTTGCCATTCAGTTGTTCTTCACTCACAGCACTTTGCTGTAGTCGCTGCATCGTCCTCCATTGGTTTACTCATCTCTCCTCTCCACTTGCTGTTGCATTGTCATTCTCTGAACGACATGATACACTGAATAACAACGCAACAGCTACAGAAGAGTAAAGTAAGTGGTGAACCAGTGGACGAAAACGCAGTGGTTACAGCGAGTGTTTTGGTTACGCAGTGGTTACAACTAGAATGAATGAAGAACCAACAATTACAAAGGAGTGAAATAATGAACAGCATACGACGACTACGCAGTACCTATAAATGAGTGGAGCGACTGAATAAGCAGTCGCTCCACTCATCTGTAGGCATGAAAGTGCTTGTGTTTATTTTGTTGATTTCGAATAAAAAACTTTATGTTGATCGAAAGAGATTTTATTTTAGTTTTCAAAAAAATAATAAAGTAATTATTGTAGTGTTGATGTTTACAATGGAAAAAAGACAATGGTAACTCGCAAAGAGTCATTCATAATCATCTCATAAATGTAAGTAGATGCTAGACGAAAGGGGCTTTTCATAATATCTAATCAACCCTAAAATAGTAAATCTTCAGCTCTTTCACTGTTATTCATCCATCATTTTCATTAAAAATTAATGAAACAGCTAATATTTTTTGCACGATCGGAGTGTTGGTGCAGTGGTATTAATTATAAGAAAATTTATTTATCTATTTCAAAAAACAAACGGTTACATCGGAAAACATTGTTACTTAAAATATAACACTTATATAAATAAACCATTGTTTCTCTTATATTTTAACACAATATTAAATTCAATGCAGTCTTATGCATTTTTTCTTGTCTGAGTTTTAACAAAAATATAGATATATTTTTTTAACAGAACAAATCCCGGAACTAAATATCCGTGCCTACATACGCCCTACGACATGAACGACGAGATATGACGTAGACCAATAGACAGACTCAGTAGGTATTTTATTTGAAATAAAAAAAGGAGAAACAAGAATTGTGGCTAGCATTAATAAAAAAATTAAAAATTATTGTTATCTTGAGTATTTCGAGCTCTTTTCAGCTGAAACAAACCTTTCCGTGAAGCCCAATAAAATGAAATTGTACACTTGTCTATAATTCAAAGGAAATATTGCGCAAAGAGACAGTTCTTGGATTTTATATATTTATTTTAAATTCTTTTTGTAAATATTGTTGATATAAGTATTAATTTGCATCCAAGTTCGTTTATGCAGAATTGGCTCTTTGCTCAATACTTGTTCGCATAAGGCTTTTCCTGGATTTTTTTAAATTTTTATAAATTGTTTTAGATGTCGCATTACTGCTTCAGCCTCATCGCTACTCCATTTGTTATGAGTTTTCTTTCGTGTTATTGGTTTTGGTACAGTTATTTCTTCATGAGATTCATCGGTAAGTATTTCTTTTTTCTTTTTTGAATACTTTGTACGTTTGAGTGCAATGTCAATAGAACTTTCGGTATCCGATGACTGCACGTGCTTTGGAGCACTTTTTTGTTCACTTATCATATTTTTTTTGGTTTCGTCAATTGTTAGTTTGTTTATTATTTCTTTGTCCTTTTGTTCAGTAACTTTTTTATCGGCAAGTATTTTTTTTTGTCTTTCTTGTTTTTCTCTTTAGTTGTTTTTCTTTAACATACTTACTCTTCTTATTGTTTTTTATTTTCTCACTTCTTTCTTCACATATAGCGCTTTTATTTTGGTGATCATTCTCTTTATTATTGTCTTCATTGATTATACTGTTGTCGCTTTCATTATCTTCAATTATATAATAGTTTATTTCTGATTCTATTTGTTTCTCTTTCTTTTTGAAAGTTTTTTATTTGTCCTTAATATAATCACGTTTACTGGTTTCATTTTCTTTGCTATCTGTGTCACTGTCAGTTTCATTATTTCTTTTCTCAATTTCGTTAACATATGAATCAGTTATTTCACTTTCAGACTCTTTTTATATAGGATTTTCTTTGTTTATTGAATGATTTTCAATTAATCGAAAAAATCGCTTAACTAGGTACTAAATGTAAAACACATACCTTGATCTTCATTTTTGTTCAAAAACAAATTCAAATGAACACTTTAAAATAATGTCGACGTTCGCACAGTTCAACAAGCACATTCAAATTGAGATACAAAACGGCGCAGCAGAGACCAGGTCTAAAGGGCGCGGGGTGCGGTGTACGGTGCTCCCCCCGTGCCTCCACCGTTACCACCGAGGCGGATCTTACAATGTATGGAGCATTGCGAATATAAAATATCTAGATTAGGTATAACAAATTCATAATTGATCGACCGTTACGGTATCGGTACCTATTCGGATCAAAACAAGTATTACTGGAAGTACGAGTATATAAATGGATCAACACAAGTAATTGATTTTTGAAATATACATATTCAGAACCAAAAAGTCATCGTGCGTTTAAAAAAATGTACGAGTATATAAATGGATCAACACAAGTAATTGATTTTTGAAATATATTCAGAGCCAAAAAGTCATCGTGCGTTTAAAAAAATTAGCCGTTACGGATCCACTATTGCATGAAATTGTTGAAAAAATATATATCGAGTATAGGTACTATCGACGAATACATTTGGCAACATCGCATAATAGAATGCTACGTTGCCATTTCGCCCGAGAAATACGCAACTGGATTCAAGTTATTCGGTGCAAAAGGCGGAGTCAGCAATGTATGGGGTCGTGGCTGGATCAACTAAGTGTGCAAAGAGGTGTTTATATATATATATATATATATATATATATATGTATATATATATATATATATATATATATATGTATATATATATAAACACCTCTTTGCACACTTAGTTGATCCAGCCACGACCCCGTACATTGCTGACTCCGCCTTTTGCACCGAATAACTTGAATCCAGTTGCGTATTTCTCGGGCGAAATGGCAACGTAGCATTCTATTATGCGATGTTGCCAAATGTATTCGTCGATAGTACCTATACTCGATATATATTTTTTCAACAATTTCATGCAATAGTGGATCCGTAACGGCTAATTTTTTTAAACGCACGATGACTTTTTGGCTCTGAATATATTTCAAAAATCAATTACTTGTGTTGATCCATTTATATACTCGTACATTTTTTTAAACGCACGATGACTTTTTGGCTCTGAATATGTATATTTCAAAAATCAATTACTTGTGTTGATCCATTTATATACTCGTACTTCCAGTAATACTTGTTTTGATCCGAATAGGTACCGATACCGTAACGGTCGATCAATTATGAATTTGTTATACCTAATCTAGATATTTTATATTCGCAATGCTCCATACATTGTAAGATCCGCCTCGGTGGTAACGGTGGAGGCACGGGGCGAGCACCGTACACCGCACCCCGCGCCCTTTAGACCTGGTCTCTGCTGCGCCGTTTTGTATCTCAATTTGAATGTGCTTGTTGAACTGTGCGAACGTCGACATTATTTTAAAGTGTTCATTTGAATTTGTTTTTGATTGAAAAATGAATGAAGACAAAAATGAAGATCAAGGTATGTGGTTTACATTTAGTACCTAGTTAAGCGATTTTTTCTATCTGAAGTCCTTAATAATCCTTAATAGTTCTTAGATAAATGTCAATTACGAAAATCTTTGTGAGGTTACAATTGAACATATTATACTTTTAGATCGCAAACGAAGTGGTGATGTTGCGGAAGCAGAGCTTCAATATTATCTTAACCGAAAGACAGACGATATTCCACCACAAGTTCTGGAAATTCTGGACAAAAAACAAAAACAAGCTATATCAGATTTAGACATTTTCCAAATTCTGGGTAAACGAGGTAGGTCTGTACCCGTGCTACTGACAAAAGTGATGAGAAGAAATATTGATGCGCTAATAGCTTGTCGATCAATTCTGAAAATTTCGTCCGATTACTTGTTTGCACATACACTCACGGATAAACCATTTGATGGAGGGAGATATCTTAATAGAATAAAAAACATGTGCAACTTAAAAAAACCTGAAATGTTGACCTCGACTGGATTGAGACACCATATTGCCACGATTTCTCAAGTTCATGGTAAAACTGACGATAAATATACCCAACATTTAGCTACATTTCTCGGTCATGATATGTAAGTGCATGCCAGTAACTATCGATTACCCATACAAGCTATTCAAAAGGGACTTGTTGGCAGCAGACTTTTAGAAATTGAAAATCATTCAATAAACAAAGAAAATCCTATAGAAAAAGAGTCTGAAAGTGAAATAACTGATTCATATGTTAACGAAATTGAGAAAAGAAATAATGAAACTGACAGTGACACAGATAGCAAAGAAAATGAAACCAGTAAATGTGATTATATTAAGGACAAATAAAAAACTTTCAAAAAGAAAGAGAAACAAATAGAATCAGAAATAAACTATTATATAATTGAAGATAATGAAAGCGACAACAGTATAATCAATGAAGACAATAATAAAGAGAATGATCACCAAAATAAAAGCGATATATGTGAAGAAAGAAGTGAGAAAATAAGAAACAATAAGATGAGTAAGTATGTTAAAGAAAAACAACTAAAGAGAAAAACAAGAAAGACAAAAAAAATACCGATAAAAAAGTTACTGAACAAAAGGACAAAGAAATAATAAACAAACTAACAATTGACGAAACCAAAAAAAATATGATAAGTGAACAAAAAAGTGCTCCAAAGCAGGTGCATCATCGGATACCGAAAGTTCTATTGACATTGCACTCAAACGTACAAAGTATTCAAAAAAGAAAAAAGAAATACTTACCGATGAATCTCATGAAGAAATAACTGTACCAAAACCAATAAGACGAAAGAAAACTCATAACAAATGGAGTAGCGATGAGGTTGAAGCAGTAATGCGACATCGAAAACAATTTATAAAAATTAAAAAAAATCCAGGAAAAGCCTTATGCGAACAAGTATTGCGCAAAGAGCCAATTCTGCATAAATGAACTTGGATGCAAATTAATACTTATATCAACAATATTTGCAAAAAGAATTTAAAATAAAAATATAAAATCCAAGAACTGCCTCTTTGCGCAATATTTCCTTTGAATTAAAGACAAGTGTACAATTTCATTTTATTGGGCTTCACGGAAAGGTTTGTTTCAGCTGAAAAGAGCTCGAAATACTCAAGATAACAATTATTTTTAATTTTTTTATTAATGCTAGCCACAATTCTTGTTTCTCTTTTTTTATTTCAAATAAAATACCTACTGGGTCTGTCTATTGGTCTATGTCATATCTCGTCGTTCATCTCGTAGGGCGTATGTAGGCACGGACATTTAGTTCCGGGAATTGTTCTGTTAAAAAATATTTCTATATTTTTGTTAAAACTCAGACAAGAAAAAATGCATAAGACTGCATTGAATTTAATATTGTGTTAAAATATAAGAGAAACAATGGTTTATTTATATAAATGTTTAATTTTAAGTAACAATGTTTTCCGATGTAACCGTTTGTTTTTTGAAATAGATAAATAAATTTTCTTATAATTAATACCACTGCACCAACACTCCGATCGTGCAAAAAATATTAGCTGTTTCATTAATTTTTAATGAAAATGATGGATGAACAACAGTAAAATAGCTGAAGTTTTACTATTTTAGGGTTGATTAGATATTATGAAAAGCCCCTTTCGTATAACATCTACTTACATTTATGAGATGATTATGAATGACTCTTTGCGAGTTACCATTGTCTTTTTTCTATTGTAAACATCAACACTACAATAATTACTTTATTATTTTTTGAAAACGAAAATAAAATCTCTTTCGATCAACATGAAGTTTTTATTCGAAATCAACAAAATAAACACAAGCACTTTCATGCCTACAGATGAGTGGAGCGACTGCTTATTCAGTCGCTCCACTCATTTATAGGTACTGCGTAGTCGTCGTATGCTGTTCATTATTTCACTCCTTTGTAATTGTTGGTTCTTCATTCATTCTAGTTCATTGTAACCGCTGCGTCGTCGTCCGCTGATTCACTATTTGCTGCACTCCCCTGTAACCGCTGCGTCTCCGCCTGGTGATTTACTATTTGCTGCACTCCGCTGTAACCGCTGCGTCATCGTCCGGTGATTCACTATTTGCTGCACTCCGCTGTAACCGCTGCGTCGTCATCCGCTGATTCAATATTTGCTGCACTCTCCTGTAACCGCTGCGTCGTCGTCCGATGATTCACTATTTGCTGCACTCCACTAAAACCGCTGCGTCGTCGTCCGGTGATTCACTATTTGCTGCACTCCTCCGTAACCTTTGCGTTGTCGTCTGGTGATTCACTATTTGCTGCACTCCGCTGTAACCTCTGCGTCGTCGTCCGATGATTCACTATTTGCTGCACTCCACTGTAACCGCTGCGTCGTCGTCCGCTGTTTCACTTTTTGTTGCACTCCACTGTAACCGCTGCGTCGTCGTCCGCTGTTTCAGTATTTGCTGCACTACGCTGTAACCGCTGCGTTGTCGTCCACTGGTTCACCACTTACTTTACTCTTCTGTAGCTGTTGCGTTGTTATTCAGTGTATCATGTCTTTCAGAGAATGACAATGCAACAGCAAGTGGAGAGGAGAGATAAGTAAACCAATGGAGGACGATGCAGCGACTACAGCAAAGTGCTGTGAGTGAAGAACAACTGAATGGCAAAGCAACAGCTACAACGGAGTGGAGCAAGTGAAAAAGCAGTACATGACAACGCAACAGCTAAAGCGGAGTGGAGTGAGTGATGAACCAGTTTTCACTCGTTGTACTTCGCCGTAGTCGTTATTTTGTCCCTTAGTTTACCAATCGCTCCATTCACAGCAGAATGGAGCGAGAAAAGAACCAGAGGATGGTGACGCAATAACCTTGTGGTTATTGCGTCACCATCCTCTGGTTCTTGGTTAATGGCATTTTCTGTAAACGATGCGTCTTCCACTGGTAATTCGCTTGCTGCACTCCACTCTAGTCGATTGCTGCCTCGTATACAAGTATACAGTAACGTTGTTACAAAAGGAAAGAGTCTCGTCCAAAAAATAACAAGTATTGAGGTTTGATCTGGAGTCACGTTACTCCAGACTGATTTCTTGTGAGTTTTCCTTTTTTTAAGACAAGATTCTCTACTACTTGAGGAGAATTTGAAATACTAGCTAGACATTATTAAGTTACTGTAGCCAGTACTATAGTAGTCCAAACGTGCCAATGAGGAAGCCCTTGGCAAATGCTGCGCCCTGATTGGCCCATTTGAATTGGATCAACAACTGCTCATACGCCAAAAAGGTAGATTTGTATAAAAATCCCTTAATTATTATTATTACTCATCGTGACACTTGTGGCTCCGAACGGAGCTACATATTTATGGTCAGCTGGCATTGGATCAACAAAAGACACCCGGATCAACAAGTGAAAATGGATCAACAAATTACTACCTATACGGCACGTTGGAGCCACAAAGTGCCCAAAGGGATATCTATATATATATATATATATATATATATGTATGTGTGTTTATGTATAGGTATGTATTTTTATTTAATTTTATTTATCGTAGGTATATATTGTCAATATTTATTTAAGTACATTGTTTTATTTTATTGTAAATGATCAGCGCTCTCCTTAATATCTATTATATATATATATATATATATATCTTTTATTATATATCTATTAAATGATCAGCGTTCTGTTAATATATACCCCCCTCCATTATTGTAATGTTACAAAAATCCTCTCCATCCAAAGGTTGTCTGGAAGAAATCGCTTCTAAGCGATAAGACCGCCCATTGTACTTGTTGCTTTGTGAATTTTTATATTTTTTGTTTGTTTCTCGTGTGGTGTACAATAAAGTATTTTCATTCATTCATTCATCTAATTCTGATAATTCTTTCACTAATAGAAAGCTAATTTTACCTAAGTGCTTTAGATTCTATTTTATATTGATAAAAATCCGTGCGAAAACGGGGCGAGTCAGCTAGTACATTATAAGTAGGTATGTATTTCCAAAAAAATAATAAATTTATTACTCTATCAGTTATCGGGTTCTCATCGTAGTTTGGGGCTAGATAGCACTGGCACTGTATGACGTGTCCAGCATTAGCCAGCTGAGACAATGGAGGTCGCGGGTTCCATTCCCGCCGTGGAACAAATGTTTGCATGATCTACAGATATTTCTTCCGGGTCTGGATGTTTTTCTATATATTACAAGTTTTAGGTATACACGACTACACATCAAGCTATACATTTCCAGTCTATGCTAACCACTCATTGTACGGAACCCTACACAATGCGAGGCCAGCTTATACTGGAAATGTATAGCTTGAGGTGTAGCCGAGTGTACAATGAAATGCCCCGCATTTTTTAAACTTATTTATTTAATACAGTACAAACTGGATACGCCTTTATAAATACTGTATTATAACATCTTTTCCTGTGGATTATTGAGTAATCTGTCAATACAATAGTTAAGCAATTACTCATTCGAATCCTACCATTAATTCGGTTCTAAGTTAAAATCAAAATCATCTTTTCTCATCAATCATCGGTCTTAAAATCAAAGTCATGGCTTAAATAATATTAAACGAACCGTAAATTCAGTAAAACAGAAGGCCTAGTCAATTTATCCATTGAGCCCATAAATTAGCTGTTAAATCCACTTACTGCCAGCCATCTTACATAGCATTTTAACTTTAATTGACGGATAAACATAATTCTAATTCTATCTGTTTTCATGTTGGATCAAAACGTTTTTTATCCGTTGGTTAGCATTACTCAGAGATGGTGGAATAGGATCTTTATATATCTATCTATCTAGAAAATTTTGTATATAATAAAACCTAATATTAGTTTTAAGCTGTTTTAAGACATTAATAACCGAAACCGTTGTACATTTCGAGTAGAGAAATAAATCAATGTTTCTTTGTAATTTCAAAATAATTTTGCAGAAGGTTGAGGCTTTCATTACCGCCGTATATTTGCATGATCTACAGATATGTATTTGTGATACCTCGGTTTCAATGTTTCTCTATAAACGTTCGAGTAATTTTTATACGATACGAGGGATCTACATTTTTTTTTGTATCGTAATAAAAAACATATAAGTATTCTACCAATTTTTAACTGCCTCCGTGGCGCAGTGGGCGCAGTTGGCTGAGATGCAGGAGGTAGCCGAGGTAGGATGTCTTCGCTTCCCGCCGCGGAACAAATTTTTGCATGATCTACAGATATTTGTTCCGTGTCTGGGTGTTTTTCTACATATTGGAGCTGGATAGCGCTGTGTGAAATGTCCAGCAATATTTATATATTTTTTTTATATAATTATCTGGTAATTCGTACCTTCGTTTTGAGCTAAATAAAGCTGTGTGAAATGTCCAGCATTATATATTTATTATTATTACCAACGATAACAAAGCAGGATCTATACAATACTGAAAAAAACAGGTACGTACGTCCTTTAGGTGGCAATATCCACCCAACTTCTGTGCATCCTTGAATGTAGAAGTCTTTCTGCCAGACTGAATGACAGACAGAATGATAGTGTTATTACTAGTGTCAACTCTAGACATGAAAGACGCTATCATCCTACGCCGATGATGATGATGAAATGTTTTAGAAAGTTATTTTTGTGGATCGAATCACCCTTTTCCGAGTTAACTTAAATTCTCCGAAGCACTTTGTATATAGAGTAAATAGAGGATCCAGTTTCAGCAGAAACTAAACGGAATTTCATGGAAACTCTAATTACCCCAACAACGATTTAGCTAGCGAATATATAGAAATAGAAAATAGAAATAGAAATATATCTATTGTGATCATAAAAGTTACATAGATGAGTTGTGTCCCTGTTTCCCCGAAAAGCGTAAGCTGTGGCCTAGGAAACAGTTCACTCCTGAATGACATGATATAAATATTACAGTCTAACGAAATAACAAAACAATCAAAGAAATGTGATGTCGGAGCAGTGTATAAGTGAGTATATGCGTGGGTCATGTGCGTGTGTATGTGGGTGTTTTGTTTGCGTGCGTGTTTTTTGTGAGGGTGGGATTGTTTGTGTGTATGCGTGTGTGTATGTGTGTATGTGTGTGTATATGTGACTAAATAACAAACTGACATTATATTCATAGTAATATTATATTAAGTAATCAAATTGTTGCACAGTCTACAGACATTTGTTCCGGGTCTGGATGTTTCTCTATTTTCTTAGAGAATTGCCTCGTAGGTCACGCACCTTAGAAATGTGCCCTACGATGCACTGCTCTGCGTCCATCAACTTGAGGTATACATCTGTAATGCCTCGTGTTCCTGTAATTTCATCGGCAACCATACCCTTCAAACCAAAACACACCATAGCTGCTCGGCGGCAGAATTAGGTGTAGGTTTATTGACGACCTCCGTGGTGCATTGGACGTATAGCCGGCTGAGACGCAGGAGGTAGCGGGTTCGATTCCCACGGCCACGGAATAAATGTTTTCATGATTTACAGATATTTGTTCCGTGTCTGGGTATTTTTCTATATATTATAAGTATGTATTTACAAAAAAAAAGTATATAAGTATTCTATCAGTTATCTGGTTCCCATAGTACAAGCTCTGCTTAGTTTGGGGCTACATAGCGCGGTGTAAAATGTCCAGTAATATTTATTTATTTATTTATTTTATCATATTATTGTATTTTACAAGTTGTTAGCCCGAGACTGCCCGCAATTTTCTAGATCTCGACAACAGCGCCACTACCGGGTCCATTTGTCTTTTCAAACCATCCAGGAATCCATTGAAATATACACACAAAATTTCATCCAAATTGGTCCAGTCGTTTAGGTGAAGCTAGCTGATAAACACACATACAGAAGTATATTAAGATTAATATTATTGATCGAGCGAAGCGAAATCTCCTTAGGCAAAACTTAGGCAAATCGGCGTTGTATGTATGTATGTATGTTTGTTTGTCCGAGGATAACTTTCGAAGCGTTTATCCGATCATCGTAAAATTTGGTATGTAAGTGATGGCACAATTCTGGTGTGACTCAGTGAGCTAAAAATTTGGTTGTTGGTTGTTGAGATATTGGGGTTCAAGAGGGGTAAAAAAATAAAATGAGATTATCCGGTCAAGTGACACGTCTAATAAAAGGTCTTTGTGGTACATTTCGACCCCGTTTTTATTTTTAGTTTAAACCTTGTAGTTTTTAAGTTATTAGCCATAATAAAAAAAGGATTGTGTGGTTTTATGAAACCACGGTAAAAGTGAAACTTTGCTTCACATTATATGCATTTTTCCTAGTTGGCACAAAAAAAGTCTATACACTACACGGTCAGCTGATGCGAAATATAGGCGCCGCCATATTGGCCTAGGCTGCTCTGACGAGAGCCTTTCACTTTATCCCTACTCCGCGGCCGACCGTCACGCGACATGCAACACATAGACGAAAAAGTTTGAGACGATGTAATAAAAGTTTCACTAAACTAAGTTTAAAACTAAACTTTGACAAAATTCACAGGGTACACCAGTAACCCCACAATGCTGAAATTTGGTATTCGTGTAGCTTTAGTGACACAAATATAAGCAAAAGTCTGAAATCCAGAACAACTGCATTTGTACCCCAAAAAAGCTTAACCAATTAACATAAACTCCTGTTACCTGTAATTTGAATGAAACTATAGGTCAAGTTATACATTTCGTGACACTATTTTGATAGTCAAAGATTACGAATAATATTTTTTTTGTTTTTATGGAAGACTCGCGAGATCTCAGTTCGGGGCGAACCACTAGTAAGTATATATTTACAAAAAGAAAAATATATAAATATTCTATCAGTTATCTGGTTCTTTTAGTACAAGCCTTGCTTAGTTTGGACTAGACATTGTTGTGTGCAATGCCCAGCATTATTTATTTATTATTAGTTATGTATCTTACTTAAGTGTCAAGGAAGCATACGACCAACCTGATGATATGTGGCTGTCGTAGCCATTTAGAATTTGTAATACCAAAGAAGGCTGCACTCGAGCGTTGACACCCTGTAGGCCTAGCACAGTAACTGTAGAGAAGGATTTAGTCATGAATCACTTTTTAAAACAAAAAAGACACTTGTCAACCGTCTCGAGCACAGCGATTGCGAGAGTGAACGGGAAGAAACGTTGTCGACACTTCCTCGACAGTAGTCTACAACGCCGAGCACGATAGCCATCATTTTCTCTATCTTTGATATTTAAGCATAGACAACTTTCTTCTGAAATTTTCTAGGTCTTGCGATGCCTAGATAACACTTTCTTCTCAAGTTGTATCTTTCGCACTCTTCTCAATTACGCGCTTGGCAACAATTTTTGGTTAGATATTTAATTTAATTATATATATAATACAACGTACGTTGTAAAATAAATAAATAATAAATACATATTGCAGGACATTTCACACAGCGCTATCTAGCCCCAAACTAAGCAGAGCTTGTACTATGGGAACCAGATAACTGATAGAATACTTATATCCTTTTTTTTTGTAAATACATACTCATAATATATAGAAAAACACCCAGACACGGAACAAATATCTGTAGATCATGTAACCATTTGTTCCGCGGCGGGAATTGAACCCGCTACCTCTTGCGTCTCAGCCGGCTATACGCCCACTGCGCCACGGAGGCAGTCAATGTTAAAGACAGTCAATGCTATAGACAGAGTATCCTTCTTTTGTCTAGGAATAAAACTTATTGTGCCTGCTCGTGGTAAAGACAATTTCGGAAGAATCGACAGAGAATGGAATAGAATAACGTTTTATTGTACATTACACTCAAATTTAAAAACAATATAAATAACAAATACCAATACACGCAGAAATTCAAGTTACGGTCAGAGCCTTGTAGTCTTTTCGAAGAGTAGACAAGGAAATCGCTGTGAAACATACAGCTGAAACGTAATTATTTATTTAAATGGAAATGTACAATTTGTACCGACGTGCCGACCTCGCCGGCGAGGTCGATGAGTCCCTTCAGTTGCCGTATCACATATACCTGGTTTCTCTCCTATCCCCACCCTGGCAACGGCCCAAGCCGAGGTTCGTGCCTAAGTGGTGTCCTTGCGCTAGTTGCCTCATCAAAACTTACTAGGCTGAGCGCCATCTGCGCTTGCCAAAAATTCCGTTGAGCTGCAACCGCCTCACAGGCTAACATCTAATTAGTTCATCAGAAAAAAATAGCTTTGCCAGAGGTTTTTTTCAGCCACCATAAAGAACTTCATGCAAATGCACTCCTTTTTGCGTCAGAGTTAAAAATACATTTGCCTCTCACATACTAACTTTGTTCAGTTTTAGAGTTGGCATGTTTCTGTGTCCATCCGTCGATACACATGTTTAGTGTTCTCATTATAGTGCATTTAAATGTTTGGACAGATCCATTTGTCTTTCTAAATCTGAATCGAATGATTAACTTCGATCTTTATGCGCACGCGCTTGTACACTCGCGAATGTATGTGTAGATACATAGATAAATAGATAATATCTCTAAATTTGCACACCATTAAAATAAACAGATCAATGAAAATACACTTTTAAACTAGTGGTTCGCCCCAAACTGAGATCTCGCAAGTCTCCCAAAGAAACAAAAAAATATCATGCATAATCTTTGACTAATAAAATAGTGTCACGAAAACCACAACCTTAACTTGACCTACAGTTTCATTCAAATTACAAGTAACGGGAATTTATGTACATTGGTTACTCTTTTTAAGGGTAGAAATTGCAGTTATTCTAAATTTCAGACTTTTGCCTATATTTGTGCTACTAAAGCTATACGCATACCAAATTTCAGCAATATGGGGTCACTGGTGTACCCTGTCAATTTCGCCCAAGTTCAGTTTTTATTATGGCTAATAACTCAAAAATTTTTGAAACTATCATGGTTATGAACACTATTTGTGCTAAAAACACGTGATCATGGCGCATGCAACTGCCTCAAAATATGAGGGTACTCATAAACTCACAAATCATGGTAAATATTCCGTTTTTAGTACAAAAAGAACTCAAAAACTGCAAGGCATTAACTAAAAATAAAAACGGAGTCGAAATGAATTACTGAAGATATTTCATTTGACGTCCCACATGACCTAATAGTCTCATTTTCATTTTTTTACCCTTATTGAACCCCAATATCTCAACCACCCCCCAAAATATTTAGCTCATTTAGTCACACTAGAATTGAGTCATCACTACCTACCTATGTATCAAATTTCACGATGATCGGATCAACGCTTCGAAAGTTATCCTGAGACATACATACATACGTCGATTTGTCAGAGTTGATTTGGAGATCTCGTTTCGCTCGATCAATACAATAACCGGCCTTATCGCTAAAAATTATCTCTTCAGGCAATCTTTAGTGTATGAAGCATAGAAATTAAATTAAATAGTATATATTGAATGAAAGTTACACTATTCCATTCATTTTGATAAAAATGTATGTAATTTAGTTGTGTATTTAATTTTGTGTTAGTTGTTAAGTAATTATGGATTTAATGTGAAATAAAAAAGCCGTGCGAAGCCGGGGCACTTCAGCTAGTATTATAATGTTTATTTAAAGTGTTATCTAGTAACAACTTTTAGTGAATAAATAATGTTATTTGCCAAATCCTCAGAACAAACGCTTTGACTCGTGTAATTGTTTTAGCACACGACCGCAGAGCAATCTGGGACTCCAGGGCTCATTATAAACAGATTCTAGAAAGTTCATCTCGCATGTTCATTGTTCACTAGTTCACATATGAATCGCAGCGGAATGTACTCCTACTTCTGAGCCGTTTGTGAGTTTAAAACCTAGACGTCCAATGGAACTTGATTTTTTAGAACAATTATTATTATGACCTAAAACAATCTGTAATATGACAAAAATAATAAGAATTAAAATAATGACGACCTCCGTGGCGCAGTGGGCGTATAGCCGGCTGAGACGCAGGAGGTAGTGGGTTCGATTCCCGCCACGGAACAAATGTTTGCATGATCTACAGATATTTGTTCCGTGTCTGAGTGTTTTTCTATATATTATAAGTATGTATTTACAAAAAAGTATATAATTATTCTATCAGTTATCTGGTTCCCATGGTCCATAGCTCTGCTTAGTTTGGAGCTAGATAGCACTGTGTGAAATGTCCAGCAATATATATATTTATAAAGCAATTGTAGTCATATTATTTTTCCTCCTGTGTGTATGTATTTTTATTGTGTATGATTATGTAAGTTTATGTGTTGTGTCTGCTTCTTGCGTACAGTTTATGTGAATAAATGTCTTCTTTCTTTCTTTCATATTATATTAATATACATATATAGAATAGAATCCACAGCGGAGGACATTTCACACAGCGCTATTTAGCCCCAATTTAAGTCAAGCTTGTATAATGGAAACCAGGTAACGATACAGTACATACTTTTTTTTTGTTGTACGTAGGGAGAGCGAGAATAGTAGTAAGTAGCTTCTGCGCCTCAGCCTCCGTCTACGTACGTACCAACTGAGCCATTATATATACATACTAGCTGACCCGGCAAACGTTGTTTTGCCTTATAAATCGGGTTGTTAAATTACTAAAATGGCTATTAAAAAATAAGGGTTGATCGTAGAAGGGTAAAAATTTAGGGTTGCATGTATTTTTGAATGCTGTATAATAAAAAAATAGAAATTAAAAATTTTGGCTCAAAAATAAAAAAAAAATTTAGGGGTGGACTATCCCTAACATTTAGGGGGATGAAAAATAGATGTTGGCCGATTCTCATAGATACCGGATAAGCACAAAAAATTTCAACAAAATCAGTCAAGCCGTTTCGGAGGAGTATGGCAACGAAAACTGTGACACGAGAATTCTATATATTAGATATATTGATGATAGTCAAGCGCTTTACCACTACCTCACCTGATGGTAAGTGATGGTGTAATCGAAGATGGAGGATGCTTGCCTAAAAAGGTCCTGTTCACTCTGGACTTGAATACTCCGATATTATACTGGTCCGGAAAAACATACGCCGGAAGTGAGTTCCACTTCTTACTCATGCTACCAAGAATAGTTGAAACAAATCGTTTGTAAAGGCAAGGTGGTATGGCGACCGGGTATAGGTGGTACTTCTCGGTACGTCTGCTTGTCCGGTGGTGGAAGGGGACAGGAGGGATACGGTTATCTTGCGCATATTCACCAAGATGAATCTTGTAAAAAACTGAAAGTCTGGCTACTCGGCGTCTGTTAAATCTCTAGAAATATTATCTCACTAGCTTCCGCCCATGGCTTCACACGCGTGGTTTGTCAATAAAATATAGCCTATGTTTTAATTCGGATCAAAATCTATCTTAATACCATATTTCATCGAAATCTGTTCAGCTGTCATGAGGTGATTGAGTAATAAACAGCCAACTTTCGCATTTACATTAGTGTGATTACATAAATCATATTTTGTTAAAATGCTTTGTGCCAAATAGAAGTTTTACTTAAACTTTGAACGTAAATAAATACAGGTTATCTGAAGAAATATATCACAAAATGTTTTGACAAATTATATAACAATTTCTTATAACTTTTTGCTCTTTACAAGTTTTTGGTAATGCCAAAAACTTGTAAAGAGGCCCGACTTAAAAAAGTCGTGTTTTATTGATCGAGCGAAGCGAGATCTCTAAATCAACTTGGGCAAATCGGCGTTGTATGTTTGTTTGTCCGGGGATAACTTTCGAAGCGTTGATCCGATCATCGTGAAATGAAAGGTCTTCATTAGTACATTTCAACGCTGTTTTTATTTTTAGTTCAATCTTTGTATTTTTTGAGTTATTAGCCATAATAAAAACAAAACTTTGACAAAATTCACAGCGTAGCGTGTAGCTTAAGTAACACAAATATAGGCAAAAGTCTGAAATCCAGAGTAACTGCAATTTGTTCCCCAAAAAACAGTATCCACTTAATACGGACTTCCGTTACCTGTAATTTGAATGAAACCGTAGGTCAAGTTATTTGGTCATTCATTTCGTGGCACTATTTTGATAGTCAAAGATTACAAATAATATTTTTTTGTTGTTATGGGAGATTCGCGAGATCTTAGTTCGGGGCGAACCACTGGTAATAATGGTATATTAATTGGTTGTATAGTTGGCTGGTTTGGCTAGTAAGGGGGAGGGAAGAAAGACAACTATTACGAAAATAGTTTCCATGAAGCTTAATATACAGACCCTTGTATCAAAAGAGTGATGAGGAAACCTTATAATCTTTTTAGAGACCTATTCAACGCTACCCACACGATGGGACTCATTGGTAAAAAGAGCACCATTTAATTCACAGGATGAGTTTTCGCACTAGAGGGCAATCGAATCTATTGGCTAACGCATTTAGATGCTGTTGTTGTTTTACCAATGTTTGAAGGAAATTCTAAAGCTTTCTAAGTCCACAGATTAGGCTAAAAAGAAAGTACGTAAATACAAATTCTATGAATTATTTCATTTAGGTATGAACGTTGTTCATACTCTAGCTAGCTCTAGTTTGAGCACTCGGTTAACTCACCGTTCGCAAATCGTGTTATGTAAATGTGCCTGCACGAGGTTTGGGATTTCATTTGAATCGGATTATATAGTCGTATGTTTTGAGAACTAATGCAGAAGTAGACGAGAGGTAACAAAACCTATTTATTTTTCATAATTAAACTGGTGAAAATGGATGTTTCTATTTAAACAAATAAAAAAATAAAAATAAACTTTACCAATTGTGAGACTATGGAGAGTACGAATATTAATACCTTGTAGTTGAACTATCGTTTGTAAAGGTCTGTAGATGTTTCAACTGTTTCTTTTGAAATTTTAAAATATATTTAACTAATTGTATGTTCTTTCTGTAAATAAATATACCTTATAGTAAAACATTTTTTAGGCTCCGAATATGTTTTAAAATATTGTATAACAGGTGAGTGATTTGTAAGTTATTGGATTTGGGTACCAAGTTCTTAGATGTTTGCCAATCTCCTTTAGATAACTTATTTCTAAAATGGGTATATTTTATTTCTAAAGCTTGTATATAGGTACATAAATAGACTTTAAGATACTTTTACGCGCGGCTTCGCACGCGTGGTTGTTCAATAAAAACATAATCCACCTTTTGCACAGTTGGATAAAAAGTAGCTTATGTCCCAATCCCGGTCACAATATACTGTGCACCAAATGTAATAGATATCGGTTCAGCCGCTTACTCGTGAAAACGTAACTATTGATTATATCTGTCAGTAAGGATATTCAAGGGGAATAAGGCAATATCGTACAGTTTAGGTATCTGAGGATTTTATAATACATAAAATATATAATACAAAATAATCTTAATTATTGTATGTAAAATCCTATGTTATGTGATTAAGAAATAGAGATGAAATAAACATTAAGGCAATTCGAATTAAGTCTTGAATTTTCTGATACATCAGATTTATTTTTGAGTAAGGTTATTAGCTACAGGGACTTATAAAGACACGAAGCTGCAATGTTTATTTATCTCGACCAAGTCTCAAGAGCATTCATTATAAGATTGCGACTCATGAAGAGGACTGGAAAAATTAATTAGTTTTTTCACCTTCCAGCTTATAAAGTTGGCCCTCAACTTTTATGAGAATCACAGTTAATACGGAGTATATAACAACAATAATATCCCGCACGGCGCTTGTGGCCAGCGTTTGATATAGGGCCACACCGCGAATGAGCCCCATTGTTCCCCGGGGTCGACAGAGACCCCTTACCTTTAGCCTTAGTTGGCTGGTCGAGGGTGAAGCGCAAGAGCAGAACATATGCTAAAAAAGCTGTTGTAAAATGGTTGAAGTGTTAAAAGCATAAAGCCGGGAGTAGGTGGGTTTTCAATATAAAGTAGCCTATGTCTCAATCCAGGTCATAATCTATGTAAACCAAATATACCAAATTTTATCGAAATCGGTTCAGCCGTCACGACGTCAAAACGTTATAAACAAAAAAAAATAATAACTAGTGGTTCGCCCCGAACGGGGCGACAACGCGTAATCTTTGACTATCAAAATAGTGCCACGAAATTATAACCAACTTACTGGACCTACAGTTTCATTCAAGTTACAGGTAACGGGGGTTCATGTAAATTGGTTATTGTGTTTGGGGTACAAATTGCAGTTATTCGGTATTTCAGACTTTTGCCTATATTTCTGTCACTAAAGCTACACACACACCAAATTTCAGCACTGTGGGGTGACTGGATTTTGTCAAAGTTCAGTTTTTATTATGGCTAATAACTTAAAAACTGCAAGAACTAAAATAAAAATAAAAACAGGGTCGAAATGTGAAGACCTTTCATTTGACGTCCTATTTGACCTAATAGTCTATTTTAATTATTTTTTTACCCCCTTGAACCTCAATATCTCAACATCCCACCACATTTTTAGCTCATTTAGTCATACCAAAACTGTACCATCTCTACCTACGTATCCAAATTTGACGATGATCGGATGTACGCTTCGAAAGTTATCCACGGACAAACAAACATACATACATACGACACCGATTTGACCAAGTTGATTTGGAGATCTCGCTTCGGTCGATCAATAAACTCACTATCGCATTTATAATATTAGTATGATGCTGCGTACGTGGTGGTAAGTTTTTATGTAATTAATTGTTATTTGGTATAACAATAAAGAGTTATCTAAAGAAGAAAGTATGTATGTAAGTATGTTTTTGCGTGGAGGGTTATAAGTGAGTATTGTACCGGACATCGGCATCGGCTACCGATAGGCGCGCCGCCATTACGGCTAATTGATTGATCGTCTGACGCATTACCACATTTACAGATCATACTCAATATAGTATATGGGCACTAAGGTTTATTTATATTATACAAGCTTACGTCCGCGGCTCCGCACGCGAGGTTTTTTAAATAAAAAGTAGTGTAACAGTCTACATAAAAAATATGAAATTGTTAAAATTTGTCCGGTTACAATAATAGATTAGATGATGGTGTGTAGTAGAAGTGCAAGTAGAAAGAATGAATACATATTCACATTAACTATAGAACAAATAGATGCGACCACTTAAAAGAACATAAAAATACAGAACAACATAATACACACATCAAAAAAGTCTAAGCAACACCTATAAATTTTGAATATTTTAAATTTTATAGATTTATTTTAAATTTTTTCTTTTCTTTATAAATTAAATGGTATTTCTATGTTGTATTTGTATATTAAACTCAATGAATTTCTTTATAAATATGTTTATTTTCAAATAAAATTTGCTGTGAATCTGGGTAAAAATTTGTATTATATAAGAAGAAGAAAAAGAAGGTTATGATTTAAAGCAGAAGTAATATTTTTATTTATTTTTACCATTAGTAAAAATAAATAAAAGTATTAATTTATTTTACCATTAGTAAAAATAAATAAAAATATTACTTCTGCGTTAAATTATAACCTTCTTCTGGGCATTTAAGTAAAATCTAATACACCGTGTTTCCTCCTCGGTTGTTTAAAACTTGTCAGCAACAATTCTGCATGGAGTCAATTAGGTTATTGATTTCCTCCTGGGGCAATTGGTCCCACTGGAACTTGAGCAGGTTTTTTAGCTGTTGTTCCGTTAAAATCCCATCAAGATCTTTCAGGACCCTTCTTTGGAGCATATCCCATACATGTTCAATGGGATTCAAGTCAGGCGATTGAGCTGGCCATGGCAAAACGCGTATATTTTCGCTCTGTAGCCATTCTTGCGTCCGTCTCGCGGTGTGCGGACGGGCAATGTCGTGCATCAATGTAAACTCAGGTCTCAATGTTTGTGAAAATGGACGCACATAGGTAGCTAGCACATGTTTCACATAATTTTCAGCATTCAAGTTGTCTGTTATAAAAACGAGATCTGTTTAGCGGTTTTTAGCTATTCCAGCTCAAACAATTACTGTCGAACCGCTGTATGCGTGGACTTCCTGGACACATCTTAGACGTTCAGCGTATCCTGGGTGACGATATACCCTCATTCTTCTAGTATCAGCTTTGAACACGAATCGAGATTCATCGCAAAATAAAATTTGGTCCCATCGTTCTTGCAGCCATAGCACGCATGGTCTGCACCGTTGAATACGACGAGCTCAATTTCCGTGACGGATCTGTGGGCATCTGATTGGACGACATGCACGTAGACCATACTCTTGCAGTCTGTTTCGCACAGTTTGGGGGCAAACAGTGGGACCATCAGCATTCTGTAGCCTTGATGCGATCTCTTGGGCAGTCAGCTTTGGTTCACGTCTACATGTTACCTGGATGTATCGGTCTTGACGACGAGTGGTAGTAAGCCCTTGGCCTGGGTGCTGTTCAGACGGATCACGTGTGTCACAATAACGCCTCCAGAGTCGGCAAATTACGCTTCGATGAACACCAAAATGCCGGGCAACGTAGACTTGACTGTTTTCAATTTCTAGCATCCCTACAGCTCTTTGCATCTCTTCCGTGGTAAGATGACGACGCTCCATTACACAGTAAAAACTCGTGGACTATTATTCGCGACACACAACCAATGATTACTGCGGTTATTAATTTTTTTACGTTGAATAAGAAATAAAATCGCATCTATGAAATGCCGTTGAAATGGACAAAATAATGTTTTTATTGCTTAAAAACATAATTTACAGAAAAAACTACCCGTATTTATTTGTTTATCTGAGAGGTTGACTATTCAATGATGGTTTGATACATGAATAGTAAAAAGTTATGAGTTGCTAAGACTTTTTGGATGTGTGTATATGAATTGGTATTTCACAGTAATTTTGTTCAATATGAAGTTATCTTTGGCGCTGTGATTCTCTCGTGGCTTGTTGTTTTGACAGGGAGATATATCAGACGGTACAAATGCTATCTAAATCGAGTTTGGACAAGTCAGACGTATCTACTCGTACAATAACCGACCCATCTTCAATATACAATACACAAATACAAAAAGCTTGTGACTGAATATACAATTTTATCTTGTCTTATCTGGCAACACCAAACAAATAACGTTTTTATCCCCCTCTAAAAAGCATACTAGCTGACCAATCCGCAGCTTTGCACGCGTAGTTTTTCAATAAAAACATTACCCTCCTTCTGCGCAGTTAGGTAAAAAGTAGCCTATGTTACTCAGGAATAATGTAGCATACTAGTACTCGTAGTTTATTCGTTACAAACATACAAATCTTTCCCCTTTATAATATTAGTATAGATAAAACCGACGAACAAAAAATAGAAACGGAACTTTAAAATTGATTCATGTAACTTCTACTTAATTCTAAGAGAGCTTTCCGACAATACCCCACACATAACCTGGGTATTTTTAAATCAATTCATATATATCAATAAATAGGTCCACAATAGACGAAAAAGCAAACTCTACCTCCAAATATAAGGTTAAAGTTAGCTATATTATTATGATTATCTGTTAAAGCGGGTGCACATTTGCGATATGATAGTCACGAGCTGGCGGACTGCCAAGCGATAAGCGATAACAATGGAGACTACTCCTAGCCCGGCTAAACGGCATTTAGGCTTACATAACTGGATCTGCATATTTATGAATACCATCTGTTAAACATAGAAAAATTTCGTGATTTATTTCAATCATAATTATAAATACGGGATTTATGACGTACCGTTTTATTGATGTTTAGACCGACAATGTTTCAACAATGATCAATGGACAATGATCGCACTCACCTTGATGGACGTTTACGAACGGTACGTGATAAATCCCGTGTTTATAACAAAAGTGAACTGGCTGTGTTACCAAAAAACTCTGAAAAACTGTCAAGATCTATGTAAAAAGTATTCAGTTACTAAACCGAAGCTGTGGTTTAGTAACTGTATACTTTTTAGGTGAATTGGAAGCAAACAAATTTATATCTAATTAATTAAAAAAAAATTGTTAGGGTACGAAACAGATGTGTTTTCATCACATTATATCAGCCATAGGATGTCCATGTCGTCCACTGCTGAACATATTCCCCATAGATCTCCAGAACGACCGATCTGGGTAACGGCTCCCAGGAAGTTTTATTAGGTCATCTTTCCATCAAGTGCAGGCAGTTCTATGCTGCGCTTTCTAGTGCCTGGTCTCCACTCGAGCGTGACCTGCTATGGCGAGGGCTATGCTTGGTATTCCTCTACGAGATCGAATCAGAAATAAGGGGATTCGTATGCAAACTAAAGTCACTGACATAGCCAAGAGGATTAGGAAGCTGAAGTGACAGTGGGTGGGGCACTTAGCCTGAAGAACTGACGGCCGTTGGAGCAGAAAGGTTCTCGAGCGCATATGTGCTTTATCAAGGCTTTAACGGAACTTAGTTGCAATTGAAACAGATATAAAAGCTTTTGACTCTCTGGTCATGATTGAAACCAATGGTTTTACTCGATCCTGCGCTAGTCTGACGCAACGATGCCACGTAACTTTAACTTCGCAGTCCACCTATTCCGCTACGCCGCCGTCATACTACAGCGTTTATCAATGACAAAAAACATTCGCTTCATGAAACATTTTGCAAGCTACAACAATATATCCCTAAAAATGCTGACATGATTTGCACTTCATAACTAACGTTGGTGCCCGCTAAAGTAAACGCTGACATTATAACATACGAAAAATATTCTGGTTTTTCCATAGTTTTAGTGTTATCACCAGATTGACAGCTTGATTCAGATGCACAGAAAACGCCTGGAAGGGCTATTGGGCCATGAAAAACATGATTAAGGGTAACCTTCCACTCACACTCAAAAACTCATGGACGCGTGCATTCTTCCCGTCTTTACCTATGGCGCTCAAACCTGGTCTTTGACGGATCAACAAAAGTCCAAACCCGGGGTTTGTCAGCGAGCCATGGAGCGCAGTATCCTAGGAGTCAAATTAACAGACCGCATTAGAAACAGTGAACTGCGCTCCCAAATATAAAGCGCGGACGTTGGGCACCAAGTAGGCAAGTTAAAGTGGAACTAGGTGGGCCATGTCTGCCGCATGTCGGAGGAGTTGTGGGCAAAATCCACCACCGAGTGAATCCCAAAAGACAGAAAACGAGCACGCGGCAGATCGCGACACCGATGGAAAGACGAACTCGATTCGTGTAGGGTAGACTGGACCACACACGCGCATGATAGAGTGGAGTGGAAGGAAGGGAGGCCTTTGCCCTGCAGTGGGACAGTACAGGCTCCAAATAAATAATAATAACTAGTTGAGCAAAGCCTCTGTAGTGCTTGAGGCAGGATCATAGATTAACTTATCCTTCCAAACGTCCATTATATTAAGTAAACCTATTTACAAAAAATACAAGCCACATTGTGACCTCAATTTGTCAGTGAAACCGTCGGCAATTCCTGCTAATCCAGACTAGAGTGGAATGCTTTACGGGTGCTACACCGAGCTTGGTTTATTTTTTTCTCGAAAGCAATTTTAGCCAGAACAGAGTGTTTCCATGTATCATCATCATATCAGCTATAGAACATCCACTGCTGAGCATAAACCTCCCCCATTCTGTCAGGTCTGTATATTTATATTACCAATTTTAATGCGTTGACTAATTTATAAATTACCGTATAATTTTAATTATCTCGACATTGACAATTTAAATTATGATATTTTTTATAATTAATGTTTAACATAATTTAATTAACTTTTAGTTTGAACGCCGGTGAAGTTTGTAAAACTAATAACTATATCTAATACAACCATGCTTCCAGCAAAATAAATCATTTAATTTCATTTCTCATAGACGTCTTAAGCGACCGATTTTATGCAGCCTGCACCCAACGGCTCCTAGCAAATATTATCAGGTCGTCTTTCCATCTTGTGGGGGCCGTCCTACGCTACGTTTTCCAGTGCGTGGTATCTAGAACTATTCTGCCCCTTTTCTGCCCAATATTTTTTTATCTATACATGCTAAATTGATTTTGAAAATTATTTCACTGATAGAAAACTATACTATTCCTGAGTTATATATGCTCTATTTTATTTTTATAATAATCCATGCAAAACTGGGCCGAATCAGCTAGTGTATTATAAAATTAGATCTAGATTTTCAGTTCTAATATACATTCTGAAAGTCTGTAAAAGCAATCTGTAAAACTCGACGGCCAGCGGACACTTCAAGCGAGAAGAATCAGCAAATGACTCGTAAAAATATCATACACACAAAAACCAACCATAACTGCTCCGGAATAAAGATCAAAAGTGACATGGGAAACATTTGTACACATATTAACACTTAAAAACCAACCTTATCTGCTTGATGTTATGAATCAAATTACATGAAGAAGTTTCATAAAATTATTACACAAACCTTCTCTTATGATCAGTAGAATAGGCTTTTATTATTCTAAATACCACAAATGGAACATACCGCCGTGATAGATAATATTTGGAGTTTACAAAATATGAACACTAGATTGTATTGTAAGGGTTTAAGGTTCAAAATTGTAGTGCATATTGTAAATGAGTATCGCTAAAAGTCGTGGTCAAGTTAATAGCAGAATGTTCTGGTTATGTTATGAGGTAGTAATGCAATTGCCAATCTTTTTGAGTATGTTCCTAGCTAATAAACTGATTGGACACGAAAAAAAAGGGTATTATAAGTTTAAGGATTTGTGGTATTGTAGTTCTCAAACAGATTAACCGATTTCAATGCGGTTAAAAGCTAGTGAAACTAGTTAAAGAAGTTTTTTGTGTAACTTTTCATCACACCTTAAATAACTATAAATATATGCTGGATATTTCCCAGAGCGCTATCCAGCTCCAAACTAAGCCAAGCTGTTAGCTATGGGAACCAGATAACTGATAGAATACTTATAAGTATATATTTTTAAAAATATGCTTATACTTATAATTTATATATAAACCCTTCGTTACTAGTGTTACAACCAGTCTTAAAATCAAAATCAAAATGTTTTTATTGATTAAAATCACAAGGATCACTTTGAAACGTCAATTTTATTGCCTGTTCCTTCGCGACCAAGCCAGGAAAGAAAGGCAAGCAAGATACAAGGCTGGTTGTTCTTTTTAATGATCTTTCTACCGCTATGTAGTTAGATTGGTAATTTTTATTGATCGAGCTAAGCGAGATCTCCAAATGAACTTGGGCAAATCGGCGTTGTATGTATGTATGTATGTATGTTTGTCCGAGGATAACTTTCGAGGCGTTGATCCGATCATCGTGAAATTTGGTATAAAGGTAGGTAATGATGGCACAATTTTGGTGTGACTCAATGAGGTAATCATTGGGGGGGGGGGGTTGTTGAGATATTGGGGTTCAAGAGGGGTAAAAAAAAATGAAAATGAGACTATTACATCAAGTGAGACGTCAAATGAAAGGTCTTTATTAGTTCATATCGACCCCGTTTTTATTTTTAGTAAAGTTTTTGTAGTTTTTGAGTTGTTAGTCATAATAAAAGCTATATTTTGGCAAAATTCATAGGGTACACCAGTGACCCCACTGTGCTGAAAGGGGCATGCCCACTCTCCCTTGTAAAAAATGCTGTCACTGCACACACTTGAAACTAACTGCTAATGATTCTAGGCTTAGTTAGTAATAAAAGAGCTAAGAAGTTAGTTATAAAAAAGTTTACTATAAAGAGAAAAATCAGTTTTTATTTTTCACAAACAACCAGTTTTACATCACTGTATTCAACTACAACTTAAATAGTTTATTATTGTAATTATAATGATTCCTAGATAAATTATGATATTGATAATTACTATCAATTTAATCGTTTAAGCTTTAAGTCAGCAAACAAACAAAAATACGCGAGAAAACAAACGAAACGGCCACAGACACAGATCACAGGAAACGGCTTGTGTATAGTCTAACTTTTTATTAGCTGCAGTAAAATGACGTTTCTAAATGTCATTCCGTAAAATAATGTTGACAGCCTAATCTCAATAGGGATGTGATTCAGTTCACAAAAGTTTACAGAATATCTAATTTAATATTAATGTAAATAAAAGGCTGTATAAACGTTGATCCTTTTAGACATATACAAGGTAACACTCAACAAAACGCTCTCTCAAGCTGGTAGTACTGGTTTTTGGTTGCGGTGCTACGATGACGCTTGACCGCCATTTTGTTTCGGTTGTCATTCGCTCATTGGGCTTCATACTTCTCTTTTGAGTGCATGAATAACTTTGAGTTGCCCACTGCGCGTTGTTTTTGTTATCATTATTGTTAAACTTATGTTACGTTGTGTTTGTTTTTCATTACCTGTTTTCGTTACTCGTGTTAGTTTTTTTTGTTTGATACATTGAAGACATGGATGCTCTGCCGAGCACATCGCAAGATGGAGACACATTTTTATCTCCTAAGAAAAAAAGGCCACGTGTAGCTCTAAGTGCAACTGAAAAACTTTGGGTCCAAAACGTTTACAAATATGTGTTTGAAGTGAAATCTTTAGAATCAATCATTGAAGTTCCAAAAACAAGTGAATGCGTTAACAAGGTGGCTGAAGTCTTGGGAATATCCGTCCGCACAGTTTATTCCGTTTTAAAGGAGCACAAGGAGAACGACAGCGAATCACCAAAACCTCCCGAAAAAACGGGCCCAAAACTTACATTTAAAGATAAACTTGATGATTTCACATTCACTGCTCTTAGACGAATTGTACATCAGTTCTTTCATAGAAATGAAATACCCACCATCGCAAAAGTTAGTTTACACATGTCGTCACTCATCTTTTTATTATACGTTATGTATGTTTTCTCCCATCCCAATCTATCTATGTATGATGATGATGATGTATGTAATCTTAACCAATTAGGTAATAACTTTAATCATTTTTAGGTGCTGCAAGTTGTAAATGATGACCCAGGATTGCCCAACTTCTCGAAAGAGACATTGAGAAAAATTATGAAGCATCTTAATTTCGAATTCGCTACTCGATCACGCAAGAGTGTGCTTATTGATAGACAAGATATCATATCATGGCGCCAGCGCTACCTGCGTTTAATTAAACAATATCGTAGGGAGGGAAAATACATATATTAAGACGAGACCTGGGTCAACGCTGGTACGTGTCAACTCTTAGTTTCTTCTATTTGTTCCCTTTTTGTTTTGATGTCGAAACTTATGATTCTTTTTTGTTCGACAGCGACAGTGATTTCGAAAAAGATTAATTAAATAACATTATTATGACGTTTTTGTTTCATTTTGAATGTACCTCCCTATACTTCCACTAAAAAAGATCAATCCTTTAGTATAGTAATAATAATAGGTAAAAAAATACATTACAACTTAATATTAAATCTCAAAAAAAAAACCAAACTGATTATTCATATATGATTCACTCATTTAGCTACATCCCTATTTATTTTTCTTCAAAAACCGGCAACCCACAAAACGTCATTTTACTGCAGCTAATAAAAAGTTAGACTATAGGTACTTGTTTGTGAATGACGTACGCGCACAGTCATAGGGATTGGCATATCGACCATCGACTATTATCCGAAATATCGATTTATCGGCGCAAAATAATCGGTCAAATCGAGCAATCGATTATATTTAATCTCAAGGCGCGCGCGCACAGAAGTGCCATTTTTGACATCGCGCTCCTGTACAATCAACAGACGAGGGCAAAATTATTCCAGTAAATCAAAATTCAATATTTTAATGCAAAGAAATAATAATCATCTGATTCTGTTGAGCAAATGTTGAATCGAAGTAAAATTGAGTTTATTTCGATTCAACACGAGCGCCACAGATAAATACAAAAATATACCTACCTATTTCCTTCTGAAAATCAGATATTTAGTGTGTCAGGGGTAGTAATAAGGTAATAAAATGTACGAAAAATATAAGTACCAATTGTACCCAAGCGAAAAAAAATGTACTTATTTGTCTTTGGAGATGTTTAATAGAATTCATTATGTATTTCTGTGTTGATTTTGTAAACTTGGATTGAATAGGTAGTCGATATCGATCGATATCGACTATCGTTTGAGTTAGTTCTTAATTCGATGATTTGGGAGGAAAAACGAGTGATAGGTGCCTAACTAAAAAATATCTCATGTCTGTGTCATTAACTCGTCTCTGCATGGCCTTATGCAAAAATCGTGCGAAGCTTTAACCTCTCACCTGTTGATCGAATTAAAATCGAGATAATGCTACAGATAAGCCGAGTTATTTTTTTCCGCTTTTTTTCTCTCCACTGGTTAATCCTAAAGCCATCTAGAAGGTGGCGCTGAGATCAACGGCCCGCCGATTATGATCAAGGTTAGCTGAGAGCGAGAGGATTTAGATCAATTGTGGTGCGTCAACAGCTGAGCGCAAATTCAGCGCGCACTGCGATTGGCTGAGATTATCTCGCTCGGGCGCTCGCTACCAGCGCGAGTCAAGCATCAAGCCACCCCCGGGTTAATTAAAGAGAAAAAAAACGATTTACAAAACGCTCATTGGGAAACAAATATTGTTTTGGTTTCGTACTTCTGAAATCGGTGACCGATTTTTCGTGTCAGTGAAAATACAGTCAAATAAATCGATTGTTTTATTTATGGTCTTTATCAACAATCGATGATTGTCTCAGAACAACTCTGGCTCAACACTAATGTTTGCAACTGGAGGCAATTTGCTACCATTTCATTTCCTGTCGTTTTCATATTCATTATTATTTTAAAATATTGTAGGATACTTTTCGTGTTAATCGATTGATACGTAGAATAACGAAAAAATGTAACATATTTTTTGGATGAACGCAATTTTTTGTGCAGTTGACAGCATTATATGGGCATGCCCCTTTGGTATTTGTGTAGCTTTAGTGACACAAATATGGGCAGTTGTTTGAAATCCAGAATAACTGCAATTTGTACCTTTGTGTAATTGTAATTTGAATGAAACTGTATTTTTATGGTAAACTCACGAGATCTCAGTTTGGGGCGAACCACTAGTTATAAACATTACACACGGGTAACAAAGGAAAAAAACTCCTATCCGAAACAATCTGTAGACTATGCAAACATCTCTTCTCAGCCGACTTGTCTGATATTATTTAAAAGGTAATCAAATATTATACGAAATTAATATCCAACAGTTATCAAAATAATTTCTAGATACCGACTATAGACACTACGACAGTAATATTCAGATTTGAATTGTGTTGTTTTGCTCTATTTTAGTTATTAACCGACTTCAAAAAAGGAGGCTATTCTCAATTCGTCTGAATCTTTTTTTTATGCATGTTCCCCGGTTACTTGAAGACGCTTGGACCGATTCGATAAATTATTGTTTTGTTTAAAAGGGTATACCTACTTCCCTGGTGGTCTCCTTGGCACCAAGTCAGGATCTGACAATGGGATCCTAAAAAATCGAGGGCAACCCTCGAATTTTACGTGAAGCATAATTTATCAACCGATTTTTTTATGTTTTTTAGTTGAAAGGAACTGTTCAGAAACCTTCAGGGAACTCTTGGACCAGAGGATTAGGACGCTCACGTATAAGAGGGCGGGGAAATTATCTCGAAAAACTACGGCCGTTGGGAGAATGGTTCTCGAGAGAGTACCTGACTAGATACAAAGACGATTAAGTGGAGCCCTATGTTCAGCAGTGGATGTCCTACGGCCAATAATGATGATTGCAAACAGCAAGAATAAAACTTAAAGTAACGGTTACTGACTGAGAAAAACCACAACAAAATGAACTTTACAACATTTTTTGATCGAAGTTTTTAACTCGTAATACGATTCCAAAGTTATAAAACTCAAATAATTATTAACAATCGAACTTCACTGAACAGAGAAATGCGAAAATTATCCGGAGTGAATGGAAATGAATGAACGAGCGACCGATTGAACGAATAATGGTTATCGCCTGTTATTTGTTGTCATGCCAACTGGATTTCGTAAAAGTTATTTGATGGCAGATAGTATCTTTTGAATTTAGTATTTTATCTTTTGAATTTACAATACAATTTTGGATACCTACCTACTAAATTTTAATCACAGTAATATTATAAATGCGAAAGTTTGGATGTTTGTTTGTTACTCAATTACGCCGTGACGGCTGAACCGATTTTAATGAAATTTGGTATATGGGTAGATTACAACTTGGCTTACCATATATACTACCTTTTATCCCATAAATCATTTTCCATGGGTTAAAAATGGGGTGTCAAGTTGCAACAGCGAGTTTAGCTTTATTTCTAGGTTATCTACACATTTAGTAGTGTAACGCGTACAAAGTCGCAGGCGCTATCTAGCCCCAATCTAACCAAAGCTTGTACTATAGGATGAGAACCTATTTTATTTTTTGTTAAGATTTACGTCCTTGACCCGAAACAAAATTATCTGTAGATCATGTAAACGTTTGTTGCGCGGTGGGAATCGAATCCTCAACCTCCTGAGTCTCAGCCGGCTATTCGCTCACTTTTGAGCACGTGTAAATGTCGAGATAGATTTTTCGAGTTGTAAACTGCATTGAATACAGGACTCACAATCTACGAGTCGTAAGTAGGGTTACATCCCACTACACCACCACACCGCGGCTCTCAAAATACGTATTTTCAATACCAAGCAATACGTTTAAAAACTGGAACCCGACTACATAATACCTATATCGCCGGAATGCGCACATCTTTTCCCTCCTTTACAGCATCCTTTTCATGCCTTCTACTCCGTCCTACCTCAAAGAACACTTTGACTTTCTTCACCTTTCCAACTTTCGACCCTTACGTTCCTCTGAAACCCTTCAATTAAAAACTCCCCATCATACCTCAGTATTTTATAGTTCCTCTTTTACTTTGCAGGCTACCAGGCTCTGGAATGCCCTACCTGTCTCAATTCGTCACGCTAAATCTCTCCCTATCTTTAAAAACTTGGTCAGACAACACTATCTGTCATCCATCGCTCACTAGGCCACTTATTAATTTTTACATTCTTATAATTTATATATGTAGGTATGACAATATATATTTTATGTATTATAATATTAATATTTATGTAATTTTATGATTATATTATACATTATAATTATGCATTTTATTTTATATTATCTATATTTTTTATAAATATACGTGTACTAATAATATCGGATTTACGCCGCCGTCCTTATTCTCACATATATCCTGTCCATCCAAAGGTTGCCTGGAAGAGATCGTTTTTAGCGATAAGGCCGCCCATTGTACCTATTATTTAAGAGTGTATTTTCTTATAAATATTTGTATTTAATGGTGTGCAATGAAGGAATTATCAATCTATCTATCTATATCGATAGTTGCAGAAGTCACCCGGACCATAATCGATTGACACCTCATTCATATATTTAAATGGTGTGCAATAAAGGAATTATCTATCTATCTATCTATCTATCATCAAAGTCGGATGAACAGTTCAGGCGCTACGGTAGAACATACGTAAATACATACTTAGACTGCCAAAAACGTAGTTTCCTTTTTGTTTTGCCGTAGTCGGGTAAAACTAAATACCTACTCAAAGCAGAAATGAGAAAAAAGCCTAATTGGGGTGTGCCGCCGCCGCCGCCGCTGGCTTGGTCTCGTTTTTGTGATCTGTCTGCGAGATTGAAGGCGCTACAAAAAGTCAATTAGGTACCTCTCCTACCCGCGCCCGCGCCCGCGCCCTTACTTCACGGCTCCTTTAGGGTGCCTTTCCACCAAAGATGTGCGAGGAAGCTGAGCGGTGAGCCAGGTTAAAGATAAGCTATGAAACAATGTGTCTATTTAGAGATGAATTACAATTTTCACTAAAAACGGGATATTTACCATGATTTGTGAGTTTTTGAATACTGTTTATAATTATGATAGTTTCAAAAGTTATGTACCTACCGACTATTCGGAAAAGCCGACTATCCGGCCATATTGACGACCTCCGTGGCGCAGTGGGTGAATAGCCGGCTGAGACGCAGGAGGTAGTGGGTTCGATTCTCACCGCGGAACAAATGTTTGCATGATCTACAGATATTTGTTTCGGGTCTGGTTGTTTTTCTATATATTATAAGTATGTATTTACAAAAAAAATGTATATAAGTATTCTATCAGTTATCTGGTTCCCATAGTACAAGCTCTGCTTAGTTTGGAGCTAGATAGCGTTGTGTGAAATGTCCAGCAATATTTATTTATTTATTTAAAGATATTTGATTACAAGTTCATACGTACTACAATGCGAAAAGACTTTTTCCCCAACCTATTATATGCATGAAATAGAGATATTGTAAAGAATTCGTAACCTTTATTCTATATAAAAACACCCAGTAAGCTAAGATAACCTATGCTAAGCTATGAAAATCAAACGATCCTATTGATGGATTTGACACACATCCATAGCTTTTAGCAACGTAGCACATCTCTGGTGGCTTAGCTCTTAGTGTAGGAGACTGCACTTATTTCACTACAAAAGAAAAGAATATTGTGTAATGTGTAATAACTGTGTATAATGGTGAACCTGCTCCTATTTTATGTAATTTTAATTTTTATGATCATTATTTTAAATCTTCTTTATTTCTTGTCTCTAGCAACTTAACATCTTTAAATTTGATGCATGATTTTATAACTCCTCAAATCATGTTTAGCCACTAAATACTGAATTGAATTGTATGGTAAAAAGTAATATATGTCCCGATCCCGGTTATATCTATCTTAATACCAAATTTCAACGAAATTGGTCAAGCGGTTTAGTCGTGAAAACGTAACAAACAAACAGACAGAGAGACACGGGCTATATTAGAATTTATAATATGGATGTACTTACTTATTCTCTTAAGCCGTAATAAATATGATTATTGTATTATAATATCTATACATATCAAATGCTTTGTCTTGAATGACTGACTGACGGATCAACGCACAGCCTAAACCGCTGATCGTAGAGAACTAAAACTTGGAGGGTGTATTCTTTGTATGACGTAGGCATCCGATAAGAAAGGATTTTCCGAAATTCTACCGGGTGAAAAAGGGGGGGCAAAGTTTGTATAGGACAACGTGATTCCTTGGTCCAAACTACTTCAAATTTTGCATAAACCTTTTTTAACAAAATTGATGGAAGACGTGTTTCGTATTTTATTGAAATTCATCCCCTAACGGGGTTAGAAAGGGGTAGAAAGTTATTTTAGCGGTGATTTGATTCGAAATTAATATCGATACTCCTTAGTGCTTTTGATTTAAATTACATTTTATTTTGACACATGTTTGAAAACTCAATCCGATTTTATTCAAAAAAGGTTGAACTCACTTAAAAACATAAGCCAATACTGTTTAAAATAGGAATGTCTCGAAAGTCACCGTACCTCATTTGAAGAATTCTAAGCTTAAAGAGGTTATGCACTTTTAGAATACAGCCTCATAGGGACGTAGAGTTTGAAATTTGAAATGGTAAGGATGTTTGTTTATTTATTTGTTTGTTTGTTACTCAATCACGTCGTAACGGCTAAACCGATTTAAATGAAATTTAGTATGTACATAGTGTTACGCCGAGGCTGTTAAACAATGAGTAATAATCGTAACTTCTCGAACGCTTTTGTCTTGCTGCGTTATTGTTGTTATTGTCTGCGGTTGCGCACAATGGAGTGGCCATTGTGTCGAGGGACCGACCCTTTTCCTGGAACGATCGAGATCCTTCTCGAACAATCGAAATGTGTGGATATAAATAGGCCGGAGAGATGGCCGGACAGTCAGTCTCAGTCAGTCTCGAGTCTCGAGTCAGTTAGTGAGTGAGTCTCAGCGAGGCCCTGGAGGACTGACGTGGAGCAGGGTCTCGCGTGAACAGTAGTTGCTCGCGAGTCAGTCTGGATTTAGCTATACGTGCGAACATTTCGGTGACTTTAAGTGGTGCACCAGTGGTGTGAATTGGTGTGTTGTGATTACGTGTGACCAAGTTCGTGTATTCATCGTTTAGTGCTGAATAAAAGTGTTATTTTGGTCAGACCGATTCCCATTATTTTATCCCGAACCCTCAGCTCGTAACAATTTGGTGTCAGAAGTGGGATAAAATAATGCCGGTTCTACCAATGGATAACGTGGACGGTGTCAGGACGAGAGGTCAACGACAACAGGAAATGGATGAAAGGCGGTTTGGAGATTCTCCGGTTCAAGAAGCTCGGCAGAGTCGTCAGCCGATGGAGATGGAATCAGCCGCCGCCGAATCACTTGGAGCATCATCATCATCATCCGTGGGCCAAGCTCCTGTGGGAGGCGATCTTGCTGCTATTATGGCAATGCTTTGTCGTCATGAAGAACAGCGTTGTCAGGATAAAGAAGAGCAGCGTCGTTAACAGGAAGAGCCGGCTCGGTTGCAGGAGGAACAACGCCGTCAGCATTAAGAAGAGAAGCGTCGTCAACAGGAAGAGCAGGCTCGGTTGCAGAAGGAACAGCGACATGAACAGGTAGAGCAGACTCGGTTGCAAGAGGAACAGCGACGTCAGGATAAAGAAGAGCAGCGTCGTCAACAGGAAGATCAGCGACGTTAGCCATAAGAGCGTGCTCGACTGATGAGGGAATCGTTCGGTTCATCTGGAAAGGAATTCCAGGAAGTGAAAGAACAGATAGAAATCAAGAGAGCCGTGTTTTGGAGGCTGGAATTGGGCTCGACTGATGAGGGAATCGTTCGGTTTATCTGGAAAGTAATTCCAGGAAGTGAAAGAACAGATAGAAGTCATGAGAGCCGTGTTTTGGAGGCTGGAATTGGGATCGCTGATGAGAAAGGGACTCTGGGTGTCCTGAAGTACTGGAGACGGCAGTGTGGCTCCTCTAGTTGCTACATCTTCAGCGCGAGGTGCGCCTAAAATTGTTCGTGTTGATCGGCTGCCGCGATATGAGGCTAAGAATGCTCGGGACGAGCATGTTTTAGGAGGGGGCAGTGTTACGCCGAGGCTGTTAAACAATGAGTAATAATCGTAACTTCTCGAACGCTTTTGTCTTGCTGCGTTATTGTTGTTATTGTCTGCGGTTGCGCACAATGGAGTGGCCATTGTGTCGAGGGACCGACCCTTTTCCTGGAACGATCGAGATCCTTCTCGAACAATCGAAATGTGTGGATATAAATAGGCCGGAGAGATGGCCGGACAGTCAGTCTCAGTCAGTCTCGAGTCTCGAGTCAGTTAGTGAGTGAGTCTCAGCGAGGCCCTGGAGGACTGACGTGGAGCAGGGTCTCGCGTGAACAGTAGTTGCTCGCGAGTCAGTCTGGATTTAGCTATACGTGCGAACATTTCGGTGACTTTAAGTGGTGCACCAGTGGTGTGAATTGGTGTGTTGTGATTACGTGTGACCAAGTTCGTGTATTCATCGTTTAGTGCTGAATAAAAGTGTTATTTTGGTTGGATCGATTCCCATTATTTTATCCCGAACTCTCAGCTCGTAACAATAGATAACCAAGATTAACACAAATGCTACTTTTTATCCCATATATCAGGCCCCATGGGATTAAAATGGGTGTCAAGTCAAGTTGCAACAGCGAGTTTAGCTTTATTTCTACGTTACCTACCTACACATTTAGCGTACATTTCACGTAACGCGTACGAAGTCGGGGGCGTTCAGCTAGTATTATTATAAAAATATACCATCTCCTAGTCTACAAAAAGAACGAATCATAATAACGGCAGCCATCTTGAAATAAATAAAAAAATAAAGTTCTGTTTTGTTCCTATTAAGTTGCTGGAGTGTTGCTACTGTTCGTATTCTGTGGCGAAGGCTTCGCCACATTATTAGTTAAAACTACAGTTCAGCTTGCTGTTGATAATTGTTTTACCGACTTTAAAAAAAGGAGGTTATCAATACTATGAATATACTTCAGAAGTACGAGTTTGTTAGTTAAAATACAATACACTCATCTCTTGATATACATCATCCGATCTTTTATTCAGTACGCAGAGCCGTGAAGATATCCCAGAGGGTATAGTCTGAGGCAAGTCCAAACGTTTGTGACATGCCCACTTTTTGCATAGAAGTTAAGCATTAACGGTTGCATCACATTGCTACTTTTTACAATACTGCCCCGATGGCACATGCTTTCAAAATATTGGTTTTAAGCCGTGCCGATTCTCTCACGACAATTTCCTTCACAGTTTACATGCACACATACAATACACATACGTCGGTATTGAAATGTATTTATGTAAGCTAACTACAACCTTAAAACAGCAATTTTTTCACTCTTGAGCACACTCACAGTCGTATAGCCTCCATTGAGAACAGGAAGCTTAAATGTCACCGGAAACGAGTTGAAGAGAGATATGTTACCACTTCGAGTGCGAACTTATAGAATCAGATTTTTGATTGAGCGAAGCGAGATCTCCAAATCAACTTGGGAGCAAATCGGCGTTGCATGTACGAGTATGTATGTTTGTTTGTACGAGGATAACTTTCGAAGCGTTTATCCAAATAACCAAAATGAGACTAGCCGGTCAAATAGTACCTCTAATAAAATTTCTTTGTGAGTACATACATTTCGACCCCGTCTTTATTTTTACTTTTAACATTACAGTTTTTAAGATATTGGCCATAACTGAACTTTGACAAAATTCACAGGGCCAGTGACCCCACAGTGCTGAAATTTGTACCAAGTATTCTATCAGTTATTTGGTTCCCATAGTACAAGCTCTGCTTAGTTTGGGGCTAAATAGCGCTGTATGAAATGTCCAGCGGTATTTATTTATTTATTTATACATACAACGCCGATTTGCCCAAGTTGATTTGGAGATCTCGCTTCGCTCGATCAATAATACTGGCCCACCTCTATTAAAAACACATACATATTTTTAATCTTGTTTGCCAAAGGGGCCACAGTGGTGGGAATAAAAATTTCCAAAAATGGTTACTGTGTCAAATGGACCAGCCTAAAAATATGCTTGGAAGAAATCACTTTTCGTGAAAAGGCTACGTATTGTATATTTAGCTAAAGGATTTAAACGTTTTTAAAAATCCTTTATGTATCTGATAAAGGTTACTGGGAGCCGTTGGGTGCAGGCCGCACAAGAGCGGTTGCTCTGGAGATCTATGGGGAAGGCCATATTCAGTAGTGGCGTCCTGTGGCAGATATGATGATGATGATGATTCCAGCTGTCTATCTAGTCTAGACTAGATCATGATATGCGACTATGAGGTATAATAATAAATATATAGATGAAACGTATTCAGATGAATAAAATGATTAATAATAACAAACTATATCTACGTAATAAATAACAAACCGTGGAAATTGTCAGAACAATTATTAAATATTCATGTTTTCCTTCGCTTATATTACAAAAATATGCGCCTCAAATTAAAATTCGCATAACCGTTTTAAGCAATGAGCCGAGCTCCATTTAACAAAAAATTTCATTGTAATTCGACAGCGACCTCGATCAAAGTAATCAAACTTGAGTTATTTGTCAAAAAAAATACAATTTTTCAAATAACTTCGTGATTGCCAAGTTGACACTGAAGTCATTAATCAAATCTGGTTAGATCTGGCCAAAACTGGCTCGATTCGGATAGCACATTGCAAATGGCGGCGAAAACGTTGTTAAGACTTACAAATTGAAATGAATCGTCGCGGTCATTTGATGTAGGGTTTGGGGCTTTTTGTTTTTTAAAAATAGTGTTTTTGAAATCTCAGGCGGTAGGAAAATTAAAATTATAATCTCATTTCTTCCTCTTACCGTAAATAAGAACGTAAATTCACGAGATAAGCAACTGTTTTTAAATCAAAATCATGTCCTAATTCAAAGAATAAAGTGAAATTAAAAGTTTAACTATTTATCAATCTCGCTCACAACTGGACAAAAAGAAGGAAAACCCACTTGAGTATTTTTACAATACGAAACATTACGAACAAGCTAAAATTGTTATAGTTTCTAGGAGTTATCATAACACTTGGTTAGGGACTCGTTATACATCATCATCATATCAGCCATAGGAATTCAACTGCTGAACAAAGGCCCCTCTCCTCCATAGATTTCCAGAGCAACCGATCTTGTGCGGCCTGCACCCAACGGCTCCCAGCAACCTTTATCAGGTCGTCTTCTCGCACACTGGTTATACAGTTGAGCTATTGAGAGGTTTCAGGATTTCCATATTTTTAAAGCGAAACTTTTATTACATCGTCTCAAACTTTTTCGTCTGTGTGTTGCATGTCGCGTAACGGTCGGCCGCGGAGTAGGGATCAAGTGAAAGGCGCTCATCAGAGCAGCCGAGGCCAATATGGCGGCGCCTATAGTTCGCATCAGCTGACCGTGTAGTGTATAGACTATTACTCATTTGTGCCAACGAACATTTTTAGTTAAATGTCTATAATGTGAAACAAAGTTTCACTTTTACCGTGGTTTCATAAAACCGCACAATCCTTTTTTTTAATGAATGTAAATAATTGTATATTATTTCTATTATTATTGTATTTTATAATGGGCCAATCCTAGTCTCGTTCACGCGTTGTCATGACAAATGTTACTGTCCAACCCCAGCCGTTAAAAAGCGATGTAACGGTGAAAGTAGTAAATCATCCATCTTCCAATGTGTCAGATCTAGGGTGGGTCTTATCGCGTGCCCGCATGGAAACCGGAAAACGTCCTTAATATTACCTTATATGGATTTATTGAGTATAGGGACTTTTAGTTTCGTAAATGATAATTGTTCCAAAAATAACGGCGTGAAAATCTATATAATCGAAAAAAAGGAGAGGCTTTGCCCTTATGTAATCCAGAATCTGTTTTTTCCCTCCAAACTGAAAATAACTTTAACGACCATCGTTAACAAGAGGCCTTTAAAAAAACATTTATTTGCTGAGCAAATTACTGCTACTGGGAAATCAGTTATCTAGTTCCCATAGTAGTAGCTAGTACGTTGCTTAGTTTGGGGCAAGATAGCGCTGTATGAAATGAACCGCATTATTTATTTATTTAATTTTTATTTTTATAGGTTCTTATACAAATCTACGCTCTCGCATTATTTCACCAAACGCATCGGCATACATTTATTTAGTTTAAATTAATAGCCTTATAAAAAGCTAAAGGTCGCTCTGCGGGCCATGGAGAGACTATGCTTGGTGTTCTCTACGAGATCAAATCAGAAATAAGGAGATTCTTAGACGAACCAAGGTCACAGACAGCTCAGAGGATTAGGATGCTGAAGTGACTGTGGTCGAGGCACTAGATCAAAAAACTAAACGACGGCTAAAAGTTGGCAGTTCTTAGTTGGACGTAGCCTGTAGGGTAATTTGTATTTGTTGATCGAGCAAGATCTCCAAATCAACTTGGGCAAATCGACGTTGTGTGTATGTAAGTATGTTTGTTTGTCCGAGGATAACTTTCGAAGCGTTTATCCGATCATCGTGAATTTGGATATGGGTAGGTAATTATGGCACAATTTTGGTCTGACTAAATAAGCTAAACAGAGGGGGGGGGGGGGGGGGGGTTGAAATATTGGGGTTCAAGGGGGGTAAAAAAACGAAATGAGAAATGAAAGGTCTTTGTGAGAACATTTCGACCCCGTTTTTATTTTTAGTTTAAACCTTGTAGTTTTTAAGTTATTAGCCCTCATAAAAACTTTGATAAAATTCACAGGGTACACCAGTGACCCCATAGTGCTTAAATTTAGTATGCGTGTAGCTTTGGTGACACATATATAGGCAAAAGTTTGAAATCCAGAATAACTTTAATTTATACCCCAAAAAAGAGGAACCAAAATACATGAACTCCCGTTACCTGAAATTTGAATGAAACTATAGGTCAAGTAGATGGTTAAGCATTTTGGAGCACTATTTTGATAGTCAAAGTTTATACAAATACAATTTTTTATTTTTATGTATTTATTTATGAGATATAAGTTACATTTAGGTCTACATAAAGCATTGTAAACTCTAGAGGTTTGTCTCGGTGCAGACACTCGAGCTCAACTTATAGACTCGTCGCGTAAACGAGTACATTGCAATAATTGTTAAATGCAGTGAGATCCGCTCATGGGAATGTGTCGTCATGCAATCTTATTGAAACAATGTATTGCTTAATTTTGAGTCGGCTGAAAGTCCTGAAGTTAAAGGTTGAAGTTTAGAAAACAAAGGCCACGAAGAGGTCAACTTAGATGTATGTAGGTACTAGAAGTCGCTGCAGAATGACATTTTCTACAAATCTGTAGGGAAATAGAAGATATCAATTTATTAGGTTGGGGAAAAAGTGTTTTCGCGTTATAGTATGTATGAACTTGTAATAAAATCTATTTGGCTATACTATTTGTATCTGGCTGGTTTTGGTATCATTCAAAGTTTAAATTTTGAAGCAGATAATTCCAAATTCAAATTAGGAAAATGTGTGATTTTTATTTGTTTCTTTTCATTGTTCATCATGATAACGCTTGACCTCATACATCTTTAGCCACTCAGATTTTATTTATTTTTATTTAAAAATTAAGAGAGTTTGGCTGGGAGGTGTTAATGCATCCGCCGTATAGTCCTGACCTTGCACCTTCAGATTTCCACCTGTTTCAGTCTCTTCAGAATTCTTTAGGCAGTGTCAGGTTAACATCACGAGAGGACTGCCAAAACCACTTGTCGCGGTATTTTGATCAGAAGCCCCAACATTTCTATAGCAATGGGATCATGTCCCTACCTACAAGATGGCAAAAAGTTATCGAACAAAATGGTACCTACATACTTTAGTTAAATGTAAATAAACTATTTTAAAAATGTTTTGAGTTTTCTTAAAAAATGCGAAGAAACTTTTTCCCCAACGTAATATTTATTCGATCTCTACTAACATCATTATGCGAACTGTGCTAGATAACGTGAACTCAGCACGTATAGTCCTACCACGATAACTCTATAAGAGTAGTAGAGTTCCTTGTCAAAGGGCTCACCCGGGGAAATTCTATAATTTTACCTATTTCTGCCGCCAAGCAGAATTTCTGTGCTGTATACGAGTACGGGTGGATGCCGGTGAAATTACAGGCACATGAGACTTTACGTCAAGTGGATGAACGCAGACAGTGCATCGAAGGGCAGTCTCTAAGGTGACCTACGAGGCAATACTTTGCTATAGGCGATGGTTACCACTTAACAGGTGGGTCATAAGCTTGTTCCATCACTAGGTCTAATGAAAAATACGACTAAAAACTAGTATAACGACTATTTTTTTTTTCACTATGCTGGGTAAAGGTCCCCTCTTTCTTCCACGAGTCTAAAATTGTCTAAATGCTTTTGTTAAAGAAAGATATATGTAGTGTTGGAAGTGCTTCGAAGTACCTACCGGCAAACACTATAAATACGGACGACGCCAGGAGAACGGCCTTCTTTCGCTGCGAACCACCGTGCTGAACGGACGTACTGAGTATCACCTATAGATTTGTTTTGTATAATTCTCATTTTCTTTTTAGGCTAGAGTGTTCTTTTAGTTGTAATTATTTCTGTTTTTAATTACCTTATTTTTAGGTTAACAAAATGGTTTTTTTATATAAAACTGCTTCTGATTCCTAAAATCAGAAGTGGGATAAAGAAAACATTCCCACTATTTCCCTTTTCTTTAAAAAAGAAACGTGGTGTTTATTTTTTTTTGTGTTGGTCAGTTGAGGGTAGTTCATTTTATTTCTTATTGTTGTCATTTACGTATTTGTCTAATTAGGGTGCGCTGGTGCACCGCTTTTGTGTCTTGTTAACAGTGCAATCGTAAAGATGAAGAGGTTAAGCCGATCCCGGTCACGCCACCAGCGACCGTCTGGATCACGGAGGTCACGGGACCAGAGGTCCCGTAGTCAGCGCTTCCGTGACCACTCGCGTGGTCGATCATCGCATCGACGGCGCTCCCGTGACCAGCGCTCCCATGACCAGCGCTCCCGCGACCAGCTCTCCCGTGACCGCTCGCGTGGTCGATCGTCGCATCGGCGGCGCTCCTGTTATCTATCGCGTAGTCGATCGCCATATCGACGCTCCAGTAGTCAGCGGCGTCGCAGTCACGCTCGTGAGCGTTCTCCGCGCCGACACTCGCATGGTCATCGGTCGGACACCCAAGGGCGATGCGCCCATAAGCGTGATCACCACAACAAGCACCCCCGTTCTCGTGACCGAATATGCCGTGGCCATAGCTGTGCTGAGGAGGTAAATGACAACCCGGTGTGTGAGGAGCGTTCGCGAAGCGTGCGCATGCCCTCCATGCCGCCAGCGCCACGGAATAACTGTGAGTCTTTAGATACTGTTTTATCGCGTCTAGAAGAGTTAGAAAGGCGTTCTTTGGCCACATTGTCAGTTGAATCGGCAGCTAAGCAAAGTGCAGAACATATAGTAGAAGCAATACATTCGCTAAAATCAACTAGTACCCACCATTATTATATCTCGAACTTTGATCCAAGCATTCATGACGTGGAATCATGGTTCAGCGAGGTTGATAGGGCCAAACTTGCAAACAAATGGGACGATCGTGAATGTCTTCTCGGATAGGAAACTGTTTAAAGGGTGACGCTAAGACATGGCTTAACGAGTGGGTATCTAACGATTGTTAGTGGGCTAACTTCAAAGTAGACTTTAAGTCATTGTTTGTAAAAAATATAGATTCAGCAAGTATTCTTTTTGAGGTGCTGTCTACTAACTCTGATAAATATCAAACCTACGCTAAATTTGCGCGTAGATCGTTGTTACATCTGCGTATTTTTAAGGGCCTTAGTGATGAGTTGGTAACAGAAATTGTATTGAGGTATAACCGATCCTCAAGTAAAAGCAACCGCGACTAACGCCAACTTGAAGTTAAATGATTTAGTGAATTATTTATCTGTTTTTATTAAGCATCCCCAAATTTTCAACCGCGGATACCCGCACAAACCGTCACATACCTTTAAACAAAAGTTATGATAATGACAGATCAAATGACTTCAAGAAGCCATTGCGTACCGCGTGCACTGATACAGGCAAGTACTTTGTGTGTGGTGTTGCCGGACACAAGCAGGCCACATCTCCTAAACGCACAAAACCTTAGCCAACAAAAGACCATGCAGACTTCTGCGTTGAACTTGTTAGTAGGTCATAAAAGCTACACTCGCAATTCGAATATTGGTACGAGATGTTGCTCTGGAACCTAGCTCCGCAAACCGCGAGGCCAGGAGGGAAATTATCAGGCGGAGGGTGGCCGAGCGGCTGTCTGAGAATCAAGCATCAATGAATGCTCGTGTTAACCGGGACAGACGTCCTCCTCGTGTTTTTCAGGAAGGTGACCTGGTTTTCATGATCAAGTACTCCCAGTCAACGGGCAAGCTTGACCATGGCATGCGCGGCCCCTATCGGGTGGTCCAGGTCCTGCCTCACGACCGCTATGAGCTGAGGTTGATGTCTGGGTCCTATGGGAAGTCTACATTTGCTGCCGCCCAATTTATGGTCCCGTGGAAAGGCGAGTGGACTCCCGAGTCATGCTCCGCTTTCTTTGAGGGTATATGATACTCGTGTGGCCCTTGAGGTATTTGTGTGACCCTTGAGGTATTTGTGTGGCCCTTGAGGTATTTGTGTGGCCCTTGAGGTATTTGTGTGGCCCTTGAGACATTAGCACCAAGTCCATTGGAATGGTGTCGATGGCCATGGAAGCTGGTCGGCTTTGCAAACCGACCAGTCGCTGTGTAACGTGCGTACACAGTGTTCATTATTTGGCATGTTATGTTTTTACTATTTTTATTTTTTTGTGTTTGTTGTGCTCTATTTACTAGTAACCTAACTAACCTAACCCTTACTAAATGCATGTAAAGATGATACCGATGAGGTATTGACTATGCCTTTTTATAAAAACCATGTCTCTGTTTAATAGCAGCGAGCGATGATGATGACCCAGATGAGAACCAGTTCGGACCTAACGTGTCTCAACTTAGGTGATCGTTTGTCACCACACGATCAAGAACCATGACCTTCACGAGGTTTAGATATGCCTGCACTTGATTAACCTGAGCAACATCCCTGTACCTAATAATCTGTCGGGACGCCAGAGCATCAGGAGAAGCCGTGTTGGAAGTGCTTCGAAGTACCTACCGGCAAACACTATAAATACGGACGACGCCAGGAGAACGGCCTTCTTTCGCTGCGAACCACCGTGCTGAACGGACGTACTGAGTATCACCTATAGATTTGTTTTGTATAATTCTCATTTTCTTTTTAGGCTAGAGTGTTCTTTTAGTTGTAATTATTTCTGTTTTTAATTACCTTATTTTTAGGTTAACAAAATTGTTTTTTTATATAAAACTGCTTCTGATTCCTAAAAGTAGTTTATCTACCATTGTAAGCGTTATGCAAACTTATGCAATCAAACGAGCACGTACTGCACGTACACGTAAAACTGTTGATTCGGACGTTATTTACATGCATATTAGACTTGCAGGAGAGCGCTACGCGGCGGCGCGGCGCACAGTGGGAAATAATGGAAACAATTCCAGCCACGCGTCATTTTATGAGGTAGGGTCATAATTTTTTGTTAAACTATTTAAAATGTCATATATTTTAAGCTACAGGTGCGGAAATTATGAAATTTATCACTGTTTTTTTAGTAATTCAGAAAAACATCATACGTTTAAGCTAATTTACAACCCTCAACCCAGGGTGGTTGGCTGCTTTAGCCTAAATGTAGTATAAAATTTAATTATTTGAAGAAAAATACCAAGCTAGCTCGCTGTACCCACGGTATGATGTTTTTCTGAATTATTAAAAAAACAGTGATAAATTTCATAATTTCCGCACCTGTAGCTTAAAATATATGATATTTTAAAGAGATTAACAAAAAATTATGACCCTACCTCATAAAATGACGCGTGGCTGAAATTGTTTCCATTATTTCCCACTGTGCGGCGGTGCAAGGCGCGGCGCTTCAGCTGATCTACCCTTTATATTACTCCTTACACGGAAAGGAAAACCTAGTGCCATAATGAACTAGTGGAATGTACCCAGCCTACAATCCGGAGGTTGTGGGTTCGAATCTCGGCTGGCACCAATAGATTTGAAGGGTTCGTTGTGCAAGCCGGCCTTAGAGTATGTGATTGTGATAACTTTGTAAATACCTAACTCATATTTAAGTTTCTACGCGATTTTGCCTCTCTGTGTGTGTTCTACCGCTCATATAATAGGTTGTGTTATGAGACGTTGTTTGATATGGTTCCTTTTATCATCGTACCGCTTGCCATCGGCTGGGAATCCATCCATACACCTTGGAGATGACGTGGTCGCGTATGGTGAAGTTCCAGAGGAATTTCCTCTCGCGAACACTTCGCTTGTAGAATGGACTCCCTGCCTAGGTTTTCTCCTGGACTACAGTATGGAGTTCTTAAAAAAGGGCGTTTTGAAAATTTCAAAGGGTCGGCAACGCGCGAATACCTTTGGTGTTACAAACGTCGATAGGCTTCGGTAACCACTTACCATCAGGTGGGCCGTATGCTTGTTTGCTACCTTAGTGGAAAAAACATTCTAACAGGGCGCATGTATCTACCTCTAAATTATGTGGACATTGTAAACATCTGTCCACATAGTTATGTAGGTACATGTAGCAAAATAAATGGTTAAGATTATGATTCTTCATTTACACGCGCGCAAAACGGACAAGAATGACAACGTGAGGAAACAAGCAGTTTTTAAAACCAAAAATTCGAAGGCATCGGGTTAGTATTCTCATAAGCGGGGATGAGCTTGCAATCTGTCACTTGAATACTTAACACCATTCAAGTCCGCCTCCGATTATCAAATATGCAAGCTAGATTAGCTTGTCTTGCAGTCAGCTAACTGTTTCTTTTATAATTTGCCATTTGGTGTAATTTTACATTGATCTAGTTCTTAAGATATCAAAAATTAAACATATATTTTTACAGCCAATAGATACATTTTAATTCAGAAATTATTTATTAAATTTACAAATATTTTTTGTAGTTTGATGTAAATATATTACTTGGATATTATCTCTATTTATAAAATCATTACCTTCCTTTCCGGTATCCTTACGGTATTACAACATCTCATTACCATCCCACTCATAAGAATGTATGACAATAGAAGGAAAATAAGAAACAGTACATTAATAATGTAACATCTTATGAGACAGCTGATAAAGCATCCTTATTTCTCACGGTTGCCGCGGGTTCCGCTAGGGGGCGCTACACTACACAGGCTATAAAAATCAGTATTATAACGCTAGAGATGCGCTAAAAAAATATGGGTCAGTCTTGTTAGAAAATTAATTAAAAAAACATATGTGTAACCAATAACACCTTATAAAACTATTCGCGTACATATATAAAACGTGGAGTTTTGGAAAAACTATAGGTAGGTACACACATTCAATACAAAAAATTCGATGAAATCTTATAGATTATTTTGAACCATCAATATAATCAATACTCAATCATTTATTGTTTACCTCCGTGGCGCAGTGGACGAATAGCCGGCTGAGACTCAGGAGGTAGCGGGTTCGATTCCCGCCGCGGAACAAATGTTTCCATGATCTACAGATATTTGTTCCGTGTCTGGGTGTTTTTCTATATATCATAAGTATGTATTTACAAAAAAAAAGTATATAAGTATTCTATCAGTTATCTGGTTCCCATAGTACAAGCTCTGCTTAGTTTGGAGTTTGGGGCTGTGTGAAATGTTCAGCAATATTTATTTATTTATTTATTGTATTCCACAATGTATTAGGTGGTAATTGATAGGTATATGATCATTATGGACCCTGTTGGGCACAACAATATTATGGAGAGAGGAGGATATCATTGTTTTTGTTAGATTATATTCATTTTAAAAATAAAAGATTCATATCTAATGTCTAAGTAGGTAAGTATCTATTTGTCATTAAAATATTCGTCAATTGTAGGTTTTAGTAGCTAGTAAGTATTTTAGTTGTTTTATAAATTTTATGTTATTAGTCTCATGTACTATGTACCTATTGATTAGAGCAAGACCTTCGTTTATAATAATTGCGTTACCGTTATAATTATGCTCAACTATTTCTTGGTCTGCAGGGCATTGCATTATGCTTATCGCCTTGACATAAACAGGTGAAATCTCATTTGTGTCTGCAATTTCACCGGCAAGTATACCCTTCGAACCGAAACACAGCAATTACTGTTTAGTGGGAGAAATAGGTACGATGGGCGTAAATTTAATTGCTTTCACATGGTAACAATTTTGATACAGGTCCACCCCAAATCAACTTGGGAAAGTCGGCGTTTTATGTATGCACCAATGTTTGTTTGTCCGAGGATAACTTTCGAAGCGTTGATTCGTTTGATCCGTTGAATTTGATATACAGGTATATTATAATATAGGTAGTATTGGCACAAATCCGGGGTGATTAAATGAGCTAAAAATGTGTGTGTGGGGGGGGGGGGAAGGGGTTGAGATATCGGAGTTCAAGAGGTGTAAAAAAAATCAAAATGAGACTATTAGGTCAAATGGGACGTCTAATATGAAAGGTTCTCATTAGTAAATTTTGAACCCGTTTTTATTTTTAGTTTGGTCTGCAGTTTTTGAGTTATTAGCCATAATAAAAACTGAACTTTGACGAAATTCACATGGTACACCAGTGACCCCACAGAACTGAAATTTGGTGTTCGTGCAGCTTTAGTATCACAAATATAGGCAAAAGTCTGAAATCCAGAATAACCACAATTTCTACCACAAAAAAGGGTAACCAATAAACATGAACTCCCGTTACTTGTAATTTGAATGAAATTGTAGGTCATGTAGGTCTGTGGGTTGTCATTTCGTGACACAAATTGATTTGATGATATTTACAAATAATATTTTTTTGTTTTCATAGGAGACTCACGAAATCTCAGTTCGGGGCGAACCACCACACTATTTTATATTAGGAGTGGGTAGTTTAGTAAGTATAATATAAGAAACTAAAAGACTGAATTAAAACTGATTTACCTGCTTGTTTTCCCACCCCTACGCTAAGGGCGTTTGCCTCAATTCCCAGAAGGGTAAAAAGGATTTAGTCTGAGTAAGGATCTTACTTACTTGATAACATGGGTACATTTTATATTCAAATAAGTAAACGAAATGTGATAAGTAAGAGTGGAGCGTGAACTATTTTATGATTCACATGTTTTTCTATTACTTAGATAAATTAAAATATTTTTTTTATACTATCCAGTGATGGAACCAGCATAGACCCACCTGATGTTAAGTGATAACCATCGCCTATAGCAAAGTATTGCATCGCAGGTAACGCAACTTAAAACGTGCCTTATGATGCACTGCCCTGAGTCCATCAACTTGAGGCATACAGGTGTAAAACCTCAAGTGGATGACATTTCATCGGAAATCATACCCTTCATACCGAAACACAGCATTGCTGCTTTACAACAGAATTAGGTATGGGAAATATTTCGTTTGTATTTAAATTAGTTGAAGTGACACTATTTCTTTTAATCTTTTATTGATCGAGCGAAGCGAGATCTCTAAATCAACTTGGGCAAATCGGCGTTGTATGTATGTCAGTATTTATGTATGTTTGTTTGTCCGATGATAACTTTCGAAGCGTTGATCTGATCACCGTGAAATTTGATGCATAGTGATGGCATAATTTTGGTATGACTAAATGAGCTAAAAATGTTGGGGGGGGTTGTTGAGATATTGGGATTTAAGAGGTGTAAAAAACAAATGAAAATAGACTATTAGGTCAAATGGAACGTCAAATTAAAGGTCTTCATTAGTACATTTCAACATGTTTTTATTTTTAGTTAAATCTTTGTAATTTTTGTGTTATTAACAATAATAAAAACAAAACTTTGACAAAATTCATAGGGTACACCAGTGACCCCACAATACTGAAATTTGGTATTCTTGTAGCTTTAGTGACACAAATATAGGCAGCTATTTGAAATCCAGAATAACTGAAATTTGTACCCGAAAGAAAACCAGTTAACATGAACTCCCGTTAACTGTAATTTGAATGAAACTGTAGGTCAAGTAAGTTGGTGTATCTCGTGGCACTATTTTGATAGTCAAAGTTGGTTCTCTGTCGGATAACCTCGTTACGGATTTTATCCTTCAGAGAAACTCCAAGCATAGCCCGTTCCATAGCTCGCTGTGCAACCTTAAATTGGTGGACTAGTCCACTGTGAGCGTCCACGTCTCAGCACCGTAGGTACTAATAATCTAAGTATTTAATAGATAAATTATTACGTTTATTTTTGAAAAAGTATACATTTATTTGAACCCACATGATATCACCCACAATAGCAACAAAGGAAAATACATAACACGCTAAAAATAAGTTTCAAACTGACAGAAAATGATGGTGTTGCGTGGGGACAAAATGGTCCCTGTCTCAGCATAAGCAGTTTACATTATACATTACATTTATATCTCTACTTCAGGATTTATACTGTATTAGTGGGTTAGTTTATGCTGAGCTTTTGACGATTATTTATTAATATTAGGTGTTTAACTATGAAATTGCCATTTTGTATGGAATAAGTGAAAGTATTTATTTTTTTAAACTTTTTTATTTCTATTATTCAAAGTAATCACCCATGCAATCGACGCATCTTTGCCAACGCATTGGCAGTTTATTGATGCCCTTCTTGTCAAAATCCGCTGGACGGGAGGCAATAAACTCTTCAAAGGCATTTTGTACTGCCTCTCGGGAATTGAATTTTTTACCCACTAAAAAGTTGTCTAAATTTTGGAAAAAGTAATAGTCGGTAGGTGCAAGGTCTGGTGAGTATGGCGGATGAGGGAGAGCTTCCAACCCCAGTATGGGATCGCGCGTTGTCGTGAAGGAGCAGTGGGGACGACCGATTGACCAAAGCTGGTTGCCGATGTGCAAGCTTCTCCATAATTGTCTCCAGTTCTTCACATCTGCAGTAATGCTCATTCCGTTTTGTAAAAAGCTGTGGTGAATCACACCCGCACTAGACCACCAAACAGTAACCATCACCTTTTTAGGGGACATTTTTGGTTTAGGGCATTGCTTTGGTGCTGAACCAGGATCTAACCAACTTGCTGAGCGCTTTCGATTGTCGGATAGAATCCATTTTTCATGGCACGTAACAATTCGGTTCAAAATTCCTTCATTTCTTTGCCTATTGAGCAGCGCGAGGCAGGTCTCGATGCGTACGTTGCGCTGGCGATCGTTAAGTTCGTGGGGCACCCATCTATCAAGTTTTTTTACCTTGCCTATTTGTCGCAAATGGATCAAAATCGTTTTGATGCATCAAAAGCTGCTGCTAGCTCAGCTGCCGATTGAGTTTCGTCAGTTTCCACAATCGCCTTTATTTCGTCATTGTTGTCTCGGACGACCACGAGCTTCATTTTTCAAGTCTTAATTTCCAGAACGGAACCGGGAAAACTAATAACGGGTTGTGCGTTCGTTTGTACAGTTCTCTCCGTAAACGTTTTTGATGTTACGTGCCGTTTGTGTCGCGTTGGTGCCACGACGGAACTCATATTCCATAATTACATGAATTTTTAGAGTATCCATTATGACGAAAAATGTTCAAATGTAATGAAAATACAACGCTAATCAATAAACGAAAGACTGAGTTTGTAAAAAGAATGTCATGTTTTTAAAACAAAATGAATTTGAATTTAGAATACATAGCCATTCCAAACTTTTTTTCTATTTGAAATGACCAGTACTGAAGAACGGTAATTTCATAGGTAGGTTATTAAACTACATATGCAAATTTTTATTAGATCTTTTCGGCGCACTACCATCTTTATCCGCAATACACAAAGGGTGCCTTGATGAGAATAATCTTTAGCATTAAGTTCACCTTTGTATTTTTATGAGTGCAATAAAGTATTTTCAACTAGCTGTTGCCTGCGACTTCGTACGCGTTACACTGCTAAATGTGTAGCTAACCTAGAAATAAAACTAAACTCGCTGTTGCAACTTGACACCCCATTCTTATCCCATGGGACATGATTTATGGGATAAAATGTAGCCTATGTGTTAATCCAGATTATAGTCTACGTGCATATGTACTAAATTTCATCGAAATTGGTTCAGCCGTTACGACTTGATTGGGTGACAAACAAACAAATGAACAAAGAAACATCCAAACTTTCGCATTTATAATATTAGTGTGATCAATGAATCGCCCAGCACAAGATGATCTGATCTGGTTTCAGCTGAAAATCAGCGTTGGATGCAAACCATCCTACATTATGCTAAGTGAACGACTTTTTTTTAATGTGTTTTTTAATTATTTAATCAATATTTAACAATTATTTAATGTGTTTTTTCTGCATCAAATACATGTTTTTTTCTACGAATTATACAATCTTAAGTCTAATTCACAATTAGAATATTTAGTAGAGATACATTTATTCAGCAACCATTCGTAAATTTCAATTTAAACCTGAATCATTTCGGCAAATTAAGCTCAGTAATGGTCCTCGGGCCACTCGTGAAAAATGGTCCACTCTCGAGATACTATCACGACACTGCGATTCAGATTACATTGTAGCTTTGCAACTGGCTGAGATCAATACAACACTTTCTGCGTACAGTGTTGTGTAACTGCCAGATACACATTTATACGTTTTATGTACCTACCTAGGTGTGGATCTACCTAATAATTGAATACCTTATTCATTATTGGATATACCTACTTACCTGGCATCTTGCGAGGGCAAGCCATATCTGCTACCAAACCCACAGAATTAATGTTCCTTACTCTTTAAACCTACACATATTTATGTTACAAAATAAATGAATTTTTACTTTTGATTTTCATGTATTTTGACATCCACACACCCTAATCACACCGAAATTTCACTACCGTTTTTTTCGTACGTATAACCATATTTATACGAGTATGTAGGTAGGTACCTATATATCAAAATGAATCCCTGTTTCCCATTGTCGCCATAACGCCATAACTTGAGAATGACTTTACTCATTTTGATGACTTTTTGTGTATGTGTTTGAGTGGGTTCGTGGATGGTTCAGATTCACAATTGAACCCAGTAGGTGGTGCTGTTGTCGAAATCCAGCAAATTGCAGACGAAGTCGCGGGCATACAACTAGTAGTGTATAAAAATTGGCTGGCGAGCATCGAACATGCTTGCCACGGTCTGTTGTGGTTATACGATACAGGCTTCCGCACGCGTGGGTTGTCAATAAAAAGTTGCCTTCGTCTCAATCCAGGTCATATCTATGTATATACCAAATTTCATGGAAATCATATAGGTACAGTTTTAGACGGGACGTAAAACTTCGTTTTTTATTTAGTTTTTTTATTTATTGGTGATAGTCGAACGTTTGGGGACTATCTCACCTGATGGTAACTGAAATACCATTACTTACCATCAGATGAGATAGCTCGAAGATGGAGCACGGTCGCCTAGAAAGAAACTATTCACTCTGAACTGGAAGACAGTCTCTGAGATTCAGAGGTAGCCAGACCACAGCTAAAAACAGACGCCGGCAGTGAGTTCCACTCCTTACTTGTTCTAACAATTGATTGAAGCGAATCGTTAAGCCTAATTACTAACAGATGCCTTTGAATTTTAGATTTTATGTTATTTCAAGCACCAAAAAAAATATACTTAAAAAGGGTTTAACAAACTTATAACTTATTCGTTAAGTAAGAAAGTTCTAAATCGCCCAAACAACTGCACTTTCTCAAACTTATAGAAGAATTTTACTCAACTTTGAAATCTCTTCGAGTTGAAGTCAGAATTCTTTGTTAGAGTTTTGGAAAATAATCGAATTAAAGGGATTTTGTCCAACTTTTTAGTTGCCTTTGTAGATGAAAAGTTAAGTAATATTTGAGTTAGAGAAAGCTTATTTCGTTTTGAAAGGAGTAAACGGTTAAGTAATTTGTTTCTGTGGGTTGATGACCCATTAGAACGATGGTTCTATTTCCAAATACCACTTACTCGTACTAGTATTGTCCCATTGTCATCTAAGATTTTTCCTAAATTTCCGCTAGCTACAAACCTGTGCTACCAGTTCTTTTTCAAGACGTCCAGTTCTTGGCGGTGACAAAATTTCAAATATAATAAATTCAAAATTCTGAGTTTGTTAGTTTCATGATATGTCAATTACGCTAAAATGGCTGAACCAATTTAGACTAGATATTGTAGTTATTTATGGCAAAATTAACTTTATATTCTTAAAAAAACGTAGCGGAGCTTTCTCTAAAACCTATGTGTCATAATACCCCTTTCCTCTTCTTAGCGTGTTAAGATTAGTTCATTCATAAAACTTAAATCAATTTTTAATAATAGGTGTCTTGAATCACTCTGTCTGTTGCACCGTATAAGTCACTATTTGAAGCACCGCAATCACATTTAGTTAGACTGATCTCTAGAACCACTAGAATGCATAGCGAGCAACTCGGGTGCGGAGACGGTTACGCCAGCTGTGATTGTAGCCTTCCGATCCAGACAAAGCTCCTCCTGCCTTTATGACCTGCACATTGGACGATCATGATAAAGCCACCAGAGGGCTTAGCCAAGTTACAGTCGATAAGCGATGACACTAGTCGATACGTCCGAAAATGTATGGGATTTGACACATGCTCTAGAAATACCACGTGATTCAGCGACAACAAATGTATGTAGAAATCGAATAGATTCGTGGCGAATGTAATTTGGCTACGGGCCCAGCTCTGCAATAGACGTGGTCAGGTTCAACTAAACTATAGTTTAACTAACTGACCCGCCCGCTGCTTCACACACATTATTTGTCAATAAAAACATTACAACCTTAGCACAGTCGGGTAAATAGTAGGCTATGTCTCAATCCCAATAATCTTTAAACACGTATAACAAATTTCATCAAAATCGGTCCATCCGTTTAGTTTAGAAAACGTAACAAACAGATTGATGGAGTGACTTGTAATAATAATAAATCACTGACACGACAAAATAAGAAGACCCGCTGACTGTACCAATCTAATTAAAACCTCCGTAATCCATCCTTATAGGTAAGTACATAAGTCCTGCCCAGCCAATACTCGTAAAACTGTGATTGCATGAGGTTGGCTCGTAAACCGGCCGTACGCGGCTGTAACCGGCTATAACTAGCTATAACCGGTTGAAACGGGTTCGGCCACGCCATTGTGGCCGCTCAGCCATTATTCCGCCGTTTGACGCCTTTCAACAATTGTCACTAAGTTGTGGGGCTATAGACCATGCGAAGTAATGCTTTCTTGAATGCTACTTTGCTTTCCTGTAATAAATATTTTTGTCATGTATCTATGGTCCTATATATTTTATGCACACGTTAAACTTTCCAGAAGACATTTAAATTGTTATCTTTATTGTTTGATAAAATTTTGTGTCAATGGAAATTGGAAACTGATAAATTTTTATGTGAATCTCCATTGTGTTCAAATTCAATTTGTCTTACATATGAAAAAGAGATAAACCATTATTTCTTTGAATGTACCTACAACAGACAAATATACAAATATATGAAAAAACTGAAAGATGTTAAACAGTGCATGTTTAGAAAGAAACACTATTAAATAAATAAAAATACGGGACATTTCACAGAGCGCTATATAACGTGACCATTTTTTTTTGTCTGAGTGGGACGCTTGGGCAATTAAAAAACTTATTTTAATAGGTATTTATGTAAAAAAATAAAGGACATGTAAAACAATATAGGCATTAGGTATATTAACATGACATTCTAACATTACATTGCGAGCGAAGACGCATTTGTTTTGTATTTGTCGGTGGAGCAAATTAGTTTTATCACATGCTTATCACATGATTTGTCTTTGTAATTTTGACTCGCTTTCGCATGTCACTCACTGTTTTCTCTGTGCAGAGGGCTTAGCCAAGTTACAGTCGATTAGCGATGACGCTAGTCGATACGTCCGAAAATGTATGGGATTTGACACATGCTATAGAAATACTACGTCATTCAGCGACAATAAATGTATGTAGATATCGAATAGATTCGTGGCGAATGTAATTTGGCTACGGGCCCTGGCCAGCCCACGCTGCCCCTGTCACCCGCACGTTTCGAATCCATTAATATACTCGTAGGTAGATATGGGTACGTTTAATGAATTTATCGTTTGGCCCCCATGTAAAGCGAGACATTTTTGTTATGGTTGGGGACAACGGGACAGACAGCCTGAAAGCGCGACTGTCCCGCCCAAAGAGGGACGAATGGTCACGTTAGCTAGAGCCCCAAACTAAGCAAAGCTTGTACTATAGAATACTTATATACCTTTTTTTTGTTAATACGCTGACCCAATTAATATCCAGCGTCTAAAGTTATTGGATCATAGATAGAAGATCAGATAATATAAGAAACGACTGTAAATAAAATGTGGGATCGCTGACTGCGTGGCCTAGATACCATTATTCTATTCCCGCCTTTATTGTTCGCTAAATTGACAGCTGCCGGTTTACGATGCAATCTCGAAGGTACGTGCACGTTGGTCCAACTTGGCCCAATATCATGACATATACCAGGTTAAAAAATAAGTAAAGTATTATCACTTTTATCATGCCTGAATATTCAGTACAATAATAGAAATATTAATCGCAGCATTGTATTGCCTTTTTATTTTTAGTCTAGTGTTATATTGTTTCTGTGTGATAATTAAGTTATCTTATATTAGGTTTAAAGAACTTTATTTCTCATAAGAACTACATGGTTCACTTAAAATGAGATACATAGACATTTTATACTGATAATCTTACACTCTGGGGCCTTATAACTATAATTATTATTTAAGTAGTGATATATTGTGTTATTTCTATAAGTGACATATTCTATAACGTTTGTACATATTTCTTAAGCTTATTTTTATATATATTTATATTAACACACTCTTTAATGTTGTTAGGTAATTTGTTGTACAGCTGTGCTCCCTCAAACAAAATTGTTTTCTTTCCGTAATTAGTTCGAGAATTAGATATATGTAATTTAAATTTGTTTCTTAGATTGTGTATATTTGATTTATGTTGTAGCTGTATATTGGATTGGATGGAATTAGTAGTGATTTTTTTTATAAGAATACAGGTGTAATAGATATAAAGTTGCTGTATATTAAATATTTTGCTTTTTTCGTATAACTCCTTTGTTGGCATTAGGTAGGGATAATGGAAAAGTACTTTAATTATTTTATTTTGTATTCTTTGCAGAGGATTTAAGTTTGTAGCGGCAGCTGCACCCCATATTTCAATTAAGTACTCCAGGTGTGACTTTACTAAAGAGTTATAAATGATTGTGCGTGCCTTAATTGGAATACAGTTTGCAGCTTTGCGCAGTGCACCGAGCAGTGAAGTTAGTTTTGTTTTTACATGATTGATGTGTGATTTCCAATTTAGTTTATCATCTATCCACAGACCGAGATATTTTTCTAGCTTAGATTGTTGAATTATTTCCTCATTAATTGTAAGAGGCGAATACTCAGGTATGTGTTTATTTTTAGCAGAGAAAACCATAAATGATGTTTTTGATGTATTTATTGTGAGTAGATTGTATTTTAGCCATTCATTTAGTATATTAAGGTCCTTTTGAGCATCAGCAATAATTTCATGAATTGATTTGTCAAAGTAGAAGAGGCAGGTGTCATCTGCATATAATGTGAGGTGACCGGTCAGTCCTATCATATTTATATTATTAATATAGATTAAAAACAGCAACGGACCAATTATTGAGCCCTGTGGAATGCCGTAAGTGACATCATGGACAGAGCTGGTGAAGTTGTCTATTTTTACGACTTGACGCCTGTTACTTAGGTATGATGTAAACATTTCCAGGGCAATACCTGTGACACCTATGTTGTTTAGTTTTTGAAGAAGTTTTTGGTGGCTAACCGTGTCAAATGCTTTTTTTAGATCAATAAAGATACCCAGTGCAAAGTTTTTCTGATCAACGTGAGTTTTAATTTTTGTAACCAGGTCTATTGCTGCTGTTAGAGTGCTTGATTTTGGACGAAAGCCGTACTGTTGATCGATAAGTATTTTTTTTTCAGAAAGATATGCGTTTAACCTGTTGTACAGTACCTTCTCAAAAATTTTTGAAATTACGGGCAGGACTGACACTGGCCTATAATTACTTGGATCGGTTCTACTTCCAGATTTATATATGGGACTAACCTTTGCCACCTTGAGTGTCTCAGGAAAGACACCTTGAGTAAGACTCATGTTTATACAGCTCGTTAACCTTTCAATAATTAAACTTTTTAGGCATTTTATTGCTTTGGTACTAATTCCATCCAGACCAGTGCTAGTGTTACTATCTAGTGCGTCAATAATTTTAGATATTTCATCCACAGTACATGGAGTAAGCTCATTAAGCGCTATGCCATGTATGTGAGACTGTTCATACATTAAGATATTTCCTGTATTTAAATGGTATGTGCTAGGTATTTTATTTGCCAAGTCGGCTCCAATTGATGAAAAAAATGAATTAAAGAGGTTACAGATTTCGTTACCATCAGAGATGAGCCCGGTGTTTAATCTTAGTTTGGGAAGAGCACTGCTGTCTTTAAACTTATTTAATGCTAAGCTGTTTATAATTTCCCACATTCTTTTAGGGTCTTTGGCACTGTTGGAGAACATGGTATAGTAATAATTTTTCTTTTCCGATTTTATAAGGTATTTTACGTAGTCTCGTTCTTGATTGTAATGTGTTTGTATGTTTTCGTCTTTTGGATTAGCTTTTGTTTGTTGCCATAAGCTGTTTCGAAGATTTATAGAATCTATGATTTTCTTATTGATCCAATCTTCTTGTGGTTTGTTTTGGATTTTCGTCTTGTCTAATTTATTTTTCTCTACTTGTTGTAGCAAAAAACTTTCCAAGTTATCATAGTCATTTTTTTCATTCACGTATATTATTATAATACATTAGCATAAACCATAAAACAATTCAACAATTGTGTTTTATTTGGTTCGTAGCAAGCGAGGTACGTAAACAGAATAATTCAACAAAACATTTTGCAACTTCCGTTTTCAAATATAAGAAACTGGATTGAAATCAGTCTGTCTGTTTGGAAGCTACAATACCACATTATAAACAAATAGACTGACATAGTCTTCAAACTTCTATTATCCTACTTTATGAATCGGAGGATAAGTACAAATATGCAACGCTCGCATAAACTTGAGATATTTGTTATTAAAATGTGTTCAAAATATATTTATCCATTATAAATCCAAAGTCAATGGGACAAAGTTCATGTTACAATGTGCGCTGAACGCCTGACTATAAGTCGCAATAAAGTTGGCTGGTTGGCCCAACATTGGTCAATTTAAATCCTCCGTCGACCGAGACACGTTCTCGGAGACCCGGAAAACGAAATCACCTCTGCTAATGCGGAAGGTGAGTCATCTATATCAGACAGAGCAAACACTTCACAGAAACACCGACCTCGCCGGCGAGGTCGACGAGTCCCTTCAGTCGCCGCTTATACGAGGTACAGACATGTACCCGGGCGTTTCTCTCCTATCCCCATCCCGGCAACAGCCCAAGCCGAGGTTCGTACCTAAGTGGTGCCCTTGCGCTAGTTGCCTAAAAAAAACTAACTGGGCTGAGCGCCATCTGCGCTCGCCAAAAGTTCGGTTAAGCTGTCACGGCCTCAGAGGCCAACAGCGAGATTAGTCCATCCGAAAAAAAAAAAAAAAAAAAAACATTGGTCAATCAGGGAACAATAGATGGTAATCAAAGACGTCGGTAGTTGTTCTTAGCTGACATTGGCTATTACAAAGTTCGTGTTATGTTAACTTTATATAGTTAGGGCGACTTGCGCAATGATGCCTAATCGTATTTAGTGCATAATATGTTTAATAGAGATGTCAAATGATAGAAATACTTCAAATTTAAACATGTTTAGGTACCAAATACGTTTAGGGATCGTGGTGCAAGCCGGGCTTAGTTTGTTTAAAAACTTCAATAGATTTCGAGCAAGGAGACTAATGTATAGAGAAGATACTTCAAAAAGGGCGTTTTAAAAATTTTAAACTGTTGGCAACGCGCGATTGGCTACTTCCCTTTTCGTAAGTACCCAAAAGTAGCGTTTCGTAAACATTTACTGTTCCACTTAATGAGTTTCGTTTAGTAAACTTTTCAAATGTTACATGTATTGAATCCCATTTGGTAAACATTGACACCCTTTAAATCGGAACACAGCGATAGTTGTACTTTTCTGGACAAACTCTTTCACAATGCAATTTTTTGGCCTGCCCACTGCCAGTTCAGCTTACTCATCCTTTGTGCCAGTGACTTTGGTTCATCTACCAAGAAGAATTATTATTAAAAAATAAATAAATTAAAATATAGGTACCCTTATAATGCAAAAATAGACCCTTGAACTGTAAACTAGTAGGTAAATTGTTTATGTAAAATGACACAAAGGTAGCAAACCACAGAGATGAATACTTGTACATAGTTTAGTGGAGCGGTGACGCCGATATCATTGATCTGCCAGGATTGCGGCTACGAACACAGCGGGACACAGACATAGACATACATTTTATTAAAACGTAGTATCACACGGAACCCTTAGTTACGTCAAATTACAGAAAAGCAAAAATCTAAATGATAATAATGTCTAACAAAGTGAGAGATGCTAGGTTATGGATCTTTACCCCCGTGCTAGCGTAAAACTGTGTTACGGCAAGGTAACGCTTCTCACCCCATTACAACCCGTGTGAGACATCTCTATTTACAGGCTTCTGAAAGAAAAACTAAAACAAGTAGGCCTACACAACATCCTTATTTATAAAATACTTACATTATTGACGACCTCCGTGGCGCAGTGGGCGTATAGCTGGCTGAGATGCAGGAGGTAGCGGGTTCGATTCCCGCAGCGGAACAAATGTTTGCATGATCTACAGATATGTGTTCCGTGTCTGGGTGTTTTTCTATATATTATAAGTATGTATTTACAAAAAATATGTATATAAGTATTCTATCAGTTATCTGGTTCCCATAGTACAAGCTCTGCTTAGTTTGGGGCTAGATAGCGCTGTGTAAAATAATAAATAAAAATGATCCAAAAATGTCCCGTAATATTTATTTATTTATTTGTTATTAAGAGACATTACAAACTATTTTAAGATTTTATTATCAACATACTACGTAATAAGTAATTATTCAGGACACAAACTGGTTATACGAGAGATATTTGAGGGAGTTTTAGAAAAGATGTTTTTACTGATTAGAGTTTGATAAAGGATATACAAATAAGGATAATAATATTTTAACCCCCGGACGCAACCGCTATGACGAAAAATCTGACCGTGACTAAGGGTCAGACTATATGGCATCCGGGTCTCCCCGATCCTGCGAATCTGGGATGCGGGAAAAATTCAAATGTTTGGTTGTGCGACGGTTTGGTCAGGGGCCGTTAAAAAACGGCCCCTGACAAGCCCGGATGCCATATAGTCCGAGCCTAAGTCTGTGTCACTGCTGAGAAATACACAAAGAATATAGTACGCTGGGTAAGACTACCGGATGGTCTTATAGGCATAGCTGCTTACAATGTAGGGATATAAAAGAACGCACGTTGTCGAGGCGTCTAACTTATATCGTAGCACTAACTTATTCGACCATTTTTAATTAAGTTTATTAGGATAGGTAGGATCCTTACCACAATGAAATAGAAAAACATTAAAATTAGAAATAGAAATGAAAACAAGACAAAAGACTTATTAATATTGAAAATCATTGGAGTTGGTTAGGATTGACATATAGTATCTTTGCATGGGACTGTGTGTGTTAGTTGCCAAACAGAGCCCTACGTAATGTATAGATGTTGTGCAAAATTCTGCGTTTGTTGAATGCTATTTTATGTTATGTTTAACTATACTTAACTAACTTATGTGCAAGTTAATTAAGTAATAAATAATTAAGTTTATTTTAGGAGTCTTTAATCATTCTGATTATTCTGACATAAATATAAACACAAAGCCACAAGATACTATTCTGGCATGTTTTGTTGCCCGCCATCAATCCTGTTAGTCAATAGCGCTCTTGAATCGCGCATGGCCTATAGCCTTTGTAGCATTATCCACCTTACTAACTAACTATCCATCCTTATATGCGATCCACAGATAGAATACAATACCTATCGGAATCACTATTGTGTTATGTTTTAAAAAATGTACTAAAAACTGAAAATGGTTACCAGTTAGCAACACTGGCAACATTTTCAGGTATAAAAAGGTATAAAAACTAACAAACAACATTTCAAGTGATCCTAATGATGTTATATATAAATGGTTTATTATTAAAGCGCAGTTTTCAACCTGTTCGATAAAACATTGATTGACTCCATCATATAATACATTTGTAGTATGCGGAGTGAGCTACGAGAGCTTTGCTATGCAAATGGGTTCCGCATACATAATAAGTGGTACGAACCATATCTTTTAAAAAAAAATTTACTATGTATTGTATGGTACCACAAATTGTTGTAACGATATTTTGTATATTATTGACAAAAATGCCTTTTATAACAGAAAGAATACACAATTATTTACAATAAAATACAGAATAAACAGTTGAATCATCTAAGGACCGTTGCAAACGATCTATAGATAGCTCAACTGATCCAGATCACTACCAGGCGGAAGTGTCACCAAGACACTGGCTGCATTGCCCCGCTGAAATGAAATGCTTATGCGTCCACCCAAATAAGCGCCAGCTCTCAGATCACACGTAGCTTCGACCAGACGCCCAGAAATAATTTGGAAAACGCGATGAGCCCCGGTACCCCATGGATCTAGGGTCTCGATCCCAAATGGTTCAAATACGTAAGCTCTGTGAAGACTTGCATATTTGGGCCGCTTGAGAACTTCGGTTGAATTCGAATTTTGTATTTATTTTCAACCCATGCACATGACAGTAAGATATATAGATAGAAAACACTTAAGACTATTAAAATTAGCCAGTTTTAATTAAAGTTTTAATTAAATATGCAATTAGCAATCTAACATTATTATTTATTTATTTATTTAACAGACAGGTTATCAAACTACCAATGGTGTATTATAAACATACTTGCTTCTTATTGTAACAGACTCAATGAGGTTTTTGGCTAAATGGCTGTAAACATTTACTTCATAGTCGCCCTTCTTTACCTGCATGCGAATGGAGAAATTGAATTGAATTGAATTAAGATTCAAGGCTGACACACCCTACCAAAAAGCTGTGCTAAAATCTAGACAAACTCAGTTTTTGATCTAATCTCGATGCCTGTCATGTGACGATTATTTTTCTCTGCATACTGGTACACTATTTGCAAAATTCTGTTTTCGTCAGTCCAAAAAACAGATTATCCATATGAAATAGATACTCAACCAGTTCAAATTCTTGAGCTCTTGTCCAAGTTTCATTTCTGGACATCTTTTCTTAGTGTGTCTCTGTAATGAAGACAAGTTCATACCATGTTTTTGGCTGCACTATTGACGGAAGTTTTGGTAGCTTCTTCCATCGCACGTTTCATAATCTTCATATCCCATGATGCGTTTGTAGTTTTTCGTTTATTAACCATCTGCAATAGATATATAACTAGCTGAACTATTAAGCCGTTGATGGAAGCATACAGGGCAAAACGGGTACCCGTTATACCCTTACCCGTTTTGCCCAAAAGCATGAATTTTATAAACACACTTAAACCTTCAAACCGAAACAAACGATGCAAAACCATTTCACAAATAAGAGCACCACATTATTGCAAAATACCCCATACTTGCAAGATGTGGAATGAGCCTGAGGTTTTCTCCTTAGGCTACGACATGGTGCTCTTCAAGAGAAATGTAAAGAGGTTTCTACAGAGTAGAGAACGCATCGATAATATCCCGGGTATTGCTGGTGTCAATAGGCGACGGTGCCCGCTTACCATCAGGTGGACGGTAATCCAGTTTCTTCACAAAAAACATTAAAAAAAAGTAGCACTCCGGGTGTTCTGACAGAAGTGAAAACTTGGAACAATTACGTGTGTATTTTTTGAATCGTCAGGAACAGTGTCGGTAACGGTAACGGTGTCGCGAGTTCAATGGTTTTTCCCATCTCAAAAATGGCCAACGCTCCTAAAGAAGTATTAACTTAAAAAAAAGTTTTTAATATACCTAGACTATTAAAAACATTCCTACTATTAAATTTAGTAAAGTGAAACATACATGAACAATTTCGTAACTCTTTTACATGTAACTTCATGTAAACGTAATAACATTTGAAGATAAACACCACAATGTATACAAAGGTAATCTCTTCACCGTCAATTTGCCGTGAGCGACGTACATCGCGGTTTGTGTGTGCACCAATTTGGCGACGTTCCAAATTGTCGGCACTCTCGCGTCATCCGACACGCGAATCGAGTTAAAGTCGCCCCTGAGAGCTGTCATCTCAATGCTCATTTACTGTAATTGTTGGGCCTTTCACATGTCGTATTTGGGACAGTCAGAGCATATAAGAACGCGGTTACTGCGGCAACTTTTGCATTTATATGTGAGACAACAAACCGGACGCGGTGTAGTGCATCGCAAGTTCATAACAACACTGACTTGTGCGAAGACACAAGAGTTGAACTGTTTTAATTACATAAATGCATTTGTACCTACTGTTCTTTGTTATTGTTTCATGTGTCATTTTGTGTGTACCATTTAAATGATTATTCTTTTCTATTATTCTATTCTTGTACCACAAAATTATAGGCAAAAGTGTTTTTCACTGCAAGAGTTTTTTTGATGAAGTCGTTTTCATAACACATAACTATAAACCTTTTATTTTCTTACTATATTTTAAAGGTACTTCCTATATAATCTAAATATGACCAAATTGGTTACCCAGTAACCCCTACAGAATGTACGTTAGAAATTCCATTCGACTGAATGTAAATAAACCTATTGTAGGTACTAATAGTACATTGTTATGCAAGGGCAAAAAGTGATCAATTACACCCAACTCGTATTTTGGTGTATACGACCGAGCGAAAGCGAGCGAGGTCGCTAAGAGTCAAGTAAGTATTAACATAGTTGATCGAGCGAAGCTAAGTACATCTCCAAATCAACTTGGGAAAATCGGCGTTGTATGTTTGTATGTATGTATGTTTATTTGTCTGAGGATAACTTTCGAAGCGTTGATCCGATCATCGAAATTTGATACATAGGTAGGTAGTGATGGCACAATTTTTAGTGTGACTAAATGAGCTAAAAATAGTGGGGGGTTGTTGAGATGTTGGGGTTCAAGAAGGGTAAAAAAAATGAAAATGAGACTTCAAATGAACGTCAAATGGGACGTCAAATAAAATGCCTATATTAGTATATTTTGATCCCGTTTTTGTTTTTAGTAAAGTCCTTGAGGTTTTTGAGTTATTAGTCATAATATAAACTGAACTTTGACAAAATTCACGGGTACACCAGTGACCCCACATGCTGTAATTTAGTATGCGTGTAGCTTAAGTGACACAAATATAGGCAAAAGTCTGAAATCCAGAATACCTGCAATTTGTACCCCAAAAAAGATCAACCATTTTACATGAACTCCCGTTACCAGTAATTTGAATGAAACTGTAGGTCAAGTTAGTTGGTTATATATTTCAGGGTACTATTTTGATTGTCAAAGATTACGAATAATGTATTTTTGTTTTTGTGCGAGATCTCAGTTCGGGGCGAGTAGCTAAACTAATTATTGACTACTCCACCGCTAGTCCCGTACTTTGCGCACAGCCCGTTGTCCGTCGCAAAAACTTTTTTTTTCGTATAACTTTGTTCGTTTTAACAAAGAAGCCTGAAACATGCTCCAACTTTGTACAAATAAACAACAATACACATTAATAGTACACACTCTTAGCATTATAGACATTAATAGCACGGTAATGGTATCTATACAGTATTATGACTCGGCCCTGTCCTTGAAATAATTACCTACACCCGCATGGTACGTAAACACGCGATAGGGCTGCCCGCCTGCAGTATTTTAATTTCATCTACCTACCTACTTGCATTTCTTTCTAGTTTTGTGATTGTATATTTTATATATAAAAAAATTAATTTCGCTGTGAATGTAATAGGAAGTGATCAATAAAAATACGTGAGATTTTTTTAATTAGAAGATTTAATAAAAAATTTAACCTAATAAATTTGATACAGAAAAATATTTCCGCCTCGACTGAAACGCACAAAAAGCTTAAATTTAATAGTTAGTATATAAAATCCGCATTCGGATAATTATTTTAATTAAAAACATACTAAAACATTTAAACGTACTGCGGAACATTCGCGACTGCTTGTGTACCGAGTGGGTACCGAATACGAGAATCGTAGATATGACTGACGTTCCGGCCGTTTGTATGAAGACAGAATACTGTACAGTTACCACTACCGTGTTAATAGTAAGCTGCCCTTTGTAAGCTAACCGAGTATGTTGCCCAAGTCTTTTCGGTGCTTGGTCGCGAACAACAGGCGTAAATTGACGTTTCAAAATGACCTAAAAGATTTCTCTGAATAAAGGAATTTTGACTTAAACTTTGTTCCGTAGCTATAAAATACTGCAATACATGAACTGATTTCAAAGTGAGATCGAAACAACTTATATAGCAAAAAAATTAGTGTTCCGTTTCACAAAAGCTACGGAACCTTACAAACAATCCAGTAATCTTGTATGAAAATGATCGATGATTTTCTAGTATTTTATCTTAATATTATTTAGTCGTTATTGGCAGAGAACGTCAACATTTATCAACGTCTCTCTACCTGCGCCAGCGGATTGACAACACCTGACTCGCAATATCGAGTATAGGTTGTAGGGTGACAATGAACGTCTTAAACAGTTGTATTTTATTTTATTTTAAAGAAAGAAAGAAAGAAAGAAAAATATTTATTTTGTGTCCATTTTTACACTCTACGAATACAACAATTATACTTATACCTAATACAAGACTACAAAATAGGTCGTCACTCAGCGGTGTGCCACTGTAACATATAGCTACTGTAGCGCTGGTATTATGTGACGCCTTTAGTGCGTGTGAGCAGCAGAAAATAGAAACACGCGTTTACGATATTAATTAACATATGAAAGTATACAAGATTCACAAAAAACAAAAATTTAAAATTTAAATAAATATTTTTACACATTAACTAGGTACTAAACATTGCACATACCTAACTTATAAAACAAGACTGTTTATGAGATCAAAACTAAACAATAAATATAACAGTATTTTTTATTTTATTCTATTCATTTTATTTTATTCGGAAAACAAACAGTACTTATTTCTAACAAGAATAACTTTAAAAACGTATTATTACCATTTACATGTTGTCGCATATAATATTAAAGTGAGCTTGTTTGTTTAATTAACATTTTCAAAATTAAAAGAAAGGTAAAAAACTAATATATAAGTAAAAATATGAAAGTTTCGATGAAAGTAAAAGTGATAACTAACAGTTATTGAACCAATTCAAACCAGTGTTCCAAAAGAACACGCATAAATTTTGAGGGATTTAAGTTAAATAAATCTAACTGTAAACTGTAACTTGTAAAAGTTTTCCGTGGTGGACACAATGCAGTCTACATCCATTAGTTGTGAAGATTTAGCTGAGTGAGGTTTCTCTGCAGTATTTTCGACAGGTTCATAAATAGAGTAGGCTTTCCCAGTAGCCAGTACATAAACTATTTAAGCTAAATCAGCCATAAGAAACCATTTGGTCAATACGTGCACAGCTATCACAGTCTCATTATGTTTTCCTTAACCGTTTTGGCTGCTTAATTGATCGAGCGAAGTGAGATCTACATATATATGTTTGTTCGCCTGAGATTAACTTTCGAAGCGTTTGCCCGACCATCGTGAAATTTGGTATATAGGTAGGTAGTGCTGGCTTTTTGTGTGACTCAATGAGCTAAAAATGTTGGAGGGTTGCTGAGATATTGGCGTTCAAGAGGGGTAAAAAAAGAACCAAAATGAGACTGGTCAAATGGCACGTTTAATAAAAGGTCTTTGTTTCGACCCCGTTTTTAGTTTTAGTTTAAACTTGTAGTTTTTAAGATAAAAGCCTTAATATAAACTAAACTTTGACATAATTCACAGGGTACACCAGTGACCCCACAGTGCTGAAATTTGGTATGCATGTAGCTTTAGTGACACAAATATAGGCAAAAGTCTGAAATCCAGAATAACTGCAATTTCTACCTCAAAAAAGTATAACCAAATACATGAACTCCCGTTACCTGTAATTTGTATGAAACTGTAGGTCAAGTTATTTGGTTCGCATTTCGTGTCACTATTTTGATAGTCAAAGATTACGAATAATATTTTTTTGTTTTTATGGGAGACTCCCGAGATCTCAGTTCAGGGCGAACCACTAGTAGGATAGACGTCACTGTGGATCTGGAGGTTGCGGGTTCTAATCCCAGCCGTGAATGGATTTTGGGTAACGTTACGAAATATCCGTTGAAATTAATAAGAATTTTTTAAATTACGATCCGGACGGGTCTTGAACTAGCAACCTTCCTCTTGATACGAGGGTGTGATGCCAATATCTCAGAGTGAAATATGTGTAAAATGAAAATTGTACACATGTTTTCAGAATAGAATAGAATAGAATATAATAGAATAGAATAATCCTTTATTGTACACCAGGAAAACTTAAAAAAACTAATTTAAGCTAAGTAAAGTACAATGGGCGGCCTTATCGCTTTCAGCGATTGTACAGTTAGTTGGATTTATTATTATTAATTATTATTATTTTATTTATTATTTTTATTATTGATTTATTTATTTATTTATTTTTTCAGTTCAATTTTCAGTTGAATATGCATCTTAGGATTCGTAGGGCACGTTTCTAAGATGCGTGACCTACGAGGCAATACTTTGTTACAGGCGATGGTTACCACTTAACATCAGGTGGACCATATGCTTTTTCCATCTCTAGGCTGTATAAAAAAATGTTGTAAACCTGTTTTAATTCCATTGCATAAAATTCCTAGTAACTGCCGATCGCATGGTCACTGATCGAAACGACGATGGTCGTCGAATACGTCTTGTTAGCACAAATACGAATGTTTGCGTCTCCCATGAGTGGTTACCTTACGAGCTGTTTACCTTTCCACCTTCTGTTGTTATTGTGCGCGCCACTGGTTCTTTTATATGTAGTCTCCTTGTGGTTGAGGTTTTATAAAATAAACTAGCTGCCACCTGCGGTTTCGTACGTTTCTATCCCACGGGAACTGATTTATGGGCTATAAAGTAGCTTATGCCCAGGTTATCATCAACCTATGTTCTAAATTTCAGACAAATTGGTTCAGTAGTTTTGGCGTTAGAGAGGAACGAATATCCATCCAACCATTCAAACTTTCTCATTTATAATATTAATGGGATGGGATGGTGGGATAAGCTTACGAGTTTGAACACAAACCCAATGTTTCAAATTTTCGGTTCTAGATTTTTGAGTTTCAGTATTCAGTATTTTTTGCGTTCATAAATAGTGAACTATAAATATTGACAAATTATATGTCAGATCTTATTGACTACTCAGATTTCCTCACGATGTTTTTAACCCCATTCTGAGCACGTGTAAGTTTTTGATCGAGCGAAGCGAGATTTCCAAATCAACTTAGGCAAATTGAGATATAGGGGATTAAGAGAAGTAAAAAAAAAAATCAAAATGAGACTATTCGGTCAAGTGGAACGTAAAATAAAAGGTATCTATTAGTACATTTCGATCCCGTTCTTAGTTTTAGTTTATTTTTGTAGTTTTTGAGTTCTTAGCCATAATACAAACTGAACTTTGACGAAATTTACAGGGTACACAAGTGATCCCTCAGTACTAAAATTGAGTATGCATATAGCTTTAGTAGCACAAATATAGGCAAAAGTTTGAAATCTAAAATAACTGCAATTTCTACACCTAAAAAGTATAACCAATTTAGATGAACTCCCGTTAATTGTAATTTGAATGAAACTGTAGGTCAAGTAATATAGATTTATAAGAATGAAGAAAGAAGTAACGAAGATAAACTCGCTGTTGCCACTTGTAAACTCCATAAAGTTAGTAAATCGTTTAAAGGGCAAGGTTTTTATAACAAACTCTCATGGGATTTACAAAAATTGACAATTAACAAATTTAAAAACGTAATGAAACAAAATCTTTATAAAAGAGCCTACTATAACATATCGGATTATTTAGATAGTAGAGAAGCTTGGGATTGAAATTGCTCCCACTCGTTCAAAATGTTACAATTTTGACATAATTTATTTTCTGTATTGTTATGTGTTCTAAAAGAATCATTAAAAAAAAACAACCAGCCTTGTTTATTGCCTTTCTTTCCTGGCTTGGTCACGAAGGAACAGGCAGTAAAATTGACGTTTCAAAGTGATCCTTGTGATTTTAATGCATAACGATATTTGACTTAGACTTAGAAATAAAGCTAAACTTGTTGCTGTTGCAACTTGACTTGACACCCAATTTTCATCCAATGCGACCTGATTTATGGGATAAAAAGTAGCAAATTGTTTAATCCAGGTTATAATCCATGTACATACTAAATTTCATTTAAATCGGTTCAGCCGTTACGACATGATTTAGTAATAAACAAACAAATAAATAAATAAACATCCTTACCATTTCAAACTTCGAACCCCATGAGTGAAAAATCCCTATGAGGCCGGGTTCTAAAAGTGCATAACCTCTTTATGCTTAGCAACCTTCAAATGAGGTACCAATGGAGTTTGTAGTTTTGTGTGTGTGACTTACGAGATATTCCTATTTTAAAGAGTATTTGCTTTTTATGTTATCATTACCAAAATAATTTTATACCTCTTTTTAACCCCATTAGGGGATGAATTTCAATAAAATACGAAACAGGTCTTCATAAATTCTGTTAAAAAAGGTTTATGCAAAATTTGAAGTAGATTGGACCAAGGAATCACGTTGTCCCATACAAACTTTGCCCCTTTTACAAACCCTTAGGGGTAGCATTTCGGAAAATCCTTTGTTATCAGATGCCTACGTCATACAAAGAACACACCCTCCAAGTTTTAGGTCTCTCGATCAGCGGTTTAGGCTGTGCGTTGATCCGTCAGTCAGTCATTCAGGACAAAGCATTTTATATGTATAGAACACTAAATTGCATAACATCATCTGTAAAATACATAACCGAAAGCCTTATATTTTTATGAAAATACCAATAAAAACGATGGCTTAGCCTCGGCAGAGGCGAAGGTTTATCGGACGTTTACAAGGGCTCGCAGCGCCATCTAGAGGCGGCTCATCAATATTCAACATGAATAATTATTCGCTGAGTAGACCCGACACAGTGTAAATAAGAGGAATGAAGTGGGGACAAGATTTTAGGCTATTTGACACTTATGTAAGATATTCTGTATGTACTATGTTTGTACTATACAAATAATATATAATAATATATAATAATTTAGGCATAGCATGTTTATTTGTTTGATTTTTCTTTATATACTTTACTTTTTTTATTTAAATCAATTTTGTAATTTGGTTAATTGGTATACTTACGTAATCTGGAAGGAACGTCAAACTCATTTAGTTGCATGTACGGGCACTGGAAACTGCGACACAGTATTTTACTAATGCAGTTTCCAGTGTTCACTTTGTTTTAGTTACATGTAGAAAGTTCACAATAAATAAATAAATAAAAATAAAAATATGTACGTAGAGGTAATAATAATACTTTTAAGCTATGATTATAAATGTGGAAAAGAATTAGTTTCTTAATTTGTTTGTTTGTTACGCTTTCACATAATATATTATATATTAAAACAGCGAGCCAGTTATAAATGCTTTTGAACGAAATTCTAAATGAATTTAGGATTTCGTTTAACATTGACACAGTCGTCCAGTTAGATCTGTCAGTTCTGTCTGATTGATTCGTTTCAGTTTCATTCCTCTCTTCTTTCTTGCATTCATATTATATAAAAAGACTACAGGAAAAATAAAACGAAACTTCTATGTAGAATGTAGATAGAACTTAGATGCCACTCGCACTTGACTGGTCTTGTTCTCTGTCAATCTTTATTTTAATGTAAATTAATTGATTAAATGTTTGCACATATCTTAGTTCTAAAATTATCACTTTCATAGAATTGCCCGAGTGAGTGACGCGTATTAGTTTCGAGATTGGCCAAAAGTGATTTTGTCCGGCTGTCTGTCTGTCTTTCCTCGCCTACAAGTTACATTTTTCTGCCGATTTTAACGAAAATTGGCACACAAGTTCATTGATTTATTTTAATTTTTTAGCCGATTACGATTTTTCATTGGGGCGAAAAGGAGGGAAGTTTTCTGTAGCGTTATTTATCGACGGATTTCAATCAAATTTGAGAGGACTTCATTCTACACAAGATGTTGCGAAAAAAATTCAAAAAGGGGGTAGGAGGGGAAGGGGGGAAGATTTCTGTTACGTTATATATGAATGGATTTTAATTTTTGAAATTATTTTGGGAAATTTATACCTATCTATACCAATCAGACTACGCAGTCCTCTACACCTTCATGAGACAAACCTGTAGACACCTGACTAGAGCTCTCAGGAGCAAGGGAACGCGTGTAATCGCTATAACTTATACCAATATTTTGCTCAAAAGTCTACATAGGTTGTTGGAAAATTCAAGCACCTGAAATTCGATTTAAAGTTGAACTTTCTTAGTAAGTTTCGACGCAAATTACTTTTTTGACTTGGGACGCGTAGTCTACTGATCTCACAGTATATTTATTTAAGCACTAGTATATTTAATTCACAGTTGTGTTTCTGTAAAGCTTTTCTGTGTCAATTGCCTCTCTCCAAAGACGATGGATCAATTATTGCTTAGAATTGATAGCTATAAACTAAACTCCAATAGATACTATTTTAGATAGGTACTTTTTAACACTGCTTTTTACAGATCATATCTTTATGTATATAATTCTTCTGTACGTGTGTTTGTCATCTAACTCCTCGTAAACGGTCCACGATTTGGATGAAATTTTGTGTGTATATTTCAATGGGATCCTGGATGGTTTGAAAATACAATTGGACCCGGTAGGTGACGCTATTTTCTGATCTAGAAAATTGCAGACGAAGTCGCGGGCTAACAAATAGTCACACTAATATTATAAATACGTCAAAACGGCTCAAACGATTTCGATGAAATTTAGTATATACGTAGATTATAACCTGGATTAACATATATGCTACTTTTTATCCCATAAATCAGTTACCATTGGATAAAAGTGGGATGTCAAAATGTCTATATGCATTTTTGCTCTCCAGAACAATGCGGATAAACCGCAGGTAACAGCTAGTATTCAATATTTTTTTAAACGACACTAGCTACACTGCCCCGCTGAATGAATGAATGAATGAAAATACTTTATTGTACACCACACAAGAAACAAACAAAAAAATATAAAAATTCACAAAGCAACAAGTACAATGGGCGGTCTTATCGCTTAGAAGCGATTTCTTCCAGACAACCTTTGGATGGAGAGGATTTTTGTAACATTACAATAATGGAGTGGGGTATATATTAACAGAACGCTGATCATTTACAATAAAATAAAACAATATATTTAAATAAATATTGACAATATATACCTACAATAAATAAAATTAAATAAAAATATACACAAACACACATACATATATATATATATAGCGACACTACGACGTTTTTGAGAGATAAAATATTTTCACTCATGTTTTAAATGTGGCTAATGATGGAGCTGAATTGCAATGATAATGCGTCAACCCAGATAAGCGTCAGCTCTCGGATCAACGCGAGGAGGCCCGCTACCCCATAGACCTATGGACACACCAATTATAATCACTTAGCGCATGCATTTTTGTACCCTGTGATATATACAAATTAATGTAGTTTTCATAACCGTACCTAACTTTAATCTAGTGCAGGCATCGGACAAATTGCCGAGCTCGGCTGGCTAGACGGTCATTACTCATAGCTGAGCTAATTGAGAACTCAGTGCCACAGAAAACTGGTAGTGCCACGTAATAATACACTCCTTACGATGTATGTGACTGGGTAATTCTAGTATTACAACTGGAGGATTTCTTTTCTAGTGGTCATATGTACTGCGTGCTAATAAAGAGGAAGAACTGGCGGTAGACGTCATGTTTCAAAATGATCCTTGCTTCACATGCTACTAAATAGCAAGAAACATTTAAGTAAATGTTACTAACTAGTATATGTATTACGTAACTTGCTAGTAACGAGCATGCTGATTTTGAGTGAACTTGTCATGAGCTTGCTACCTAGTAGCATGTGTACCTTTAAATTTAGGGATTTAGTACGCATCAAAGATTCTAAGAATAAACAGAGTATTAGAAAATTTAATTGTTTTAATGTTGTGAATCTCGTAGACCATCTACGGCGTAGCACCTCGTAGCTCGTAGCCGGCAGCCCATAGCAACGCGCCGTTATCCGAGATCCAGCGGCGCGGCGCCGAATTAAGGCTGTATTGGGTTACCTGTAACGACGTCACAGGCTAAATATGGCCAGCGGGAATAGACGAATATTAAATTTCCAAATATTCATTTACTTTTCTGACTTATATTAGTTTATGAAATATTAACTGCGAATCTATTTTTAAATGTCCGTAAATATTAAAACAGACAGTGGAACCACTTTATATTAGATAGGCTGTCACCGTCATCATATCAGCTTAATTTGTCCACTGCTGAACGATAGGCCTCCCACACAGTCAGTCAAAGTTAAAATATTTTATTCATTAAAATCACAAGGATCACTTTGAAACGTCAATGTTACTGCCTGTTCCTTCGCGACCAAGCCAGGAAAGAAGATAGGCCTCCCACATAGTCAAAGTCAAAGTCTTCTATTCATTAAAGTCACAAGGATCACTTTGAAACGTCAATTTTACTGCCTGTTCCTTCGCGACCAAGCCAGGAAAGAAAGACAAGAAACAAGGCTAGTTATTTTTTTTAATGATCTTTTTAGAATACATAACAATAAAGATAATAAATTACATCTAAATTGTAACATTTGGTTACGACCGATATTGTGCAGTCTGCACTCAATGGTATTTATTAGGTCGTTTTTCCATCTAGTGGAGGGCCGTCCTATGCTACGTTTTCCATTACGTGGTCTCCACTCGAGAATCTTTCTACCCCAACGGCCGTCAGTTTTTTGAGTTATGTGCCCTGTCTACTCCCACTTTAGCTTGCTAACTCTCTCAGCTTTAGTGACTTTGGTTTGTCTATGAACCACTTCATTTTTAGATTTCATTCAATGTCTTAAAAAAAACTAAGCATAGCCCTCTTCATAGTACTCTGAGCGACCTTGAGCCTACTAATGAGTCGTCACCTTATCTTTTTATAAATACAACTCTGGTGTGCATCTATTCGTAATTCTCCTCCTCCTAAACGGCTTGACCGATTTAGATGAAATTATTATTGATGTACTTATAATCTGGATGGTTAGCTATTGTTGGACCTTAGCTAAGTGGTTCTTGGTTGTCATGCTCCCGAAAATTGGTGGAAAAAGTCTACTAAGTCAACTTGTGAAATATACAAAATTCTTAGTATTTTTAAAAAGAACATTATTGAAATTTCACCTCTCATAAGTTCACTCGCTATAAATTACAACAAAATAAAATACAAGTAGAATAAACTCCTCATGTAACAGTTGCTACTAAATTCAGCAAATTGTCCTTGTCCTAGTTAGAGGTCCCAAGGTCCCGAGTGAAGCCGGATGATCGCATTATGCATCTGCACTTTAAAGTATTTCATGAATAAGTTGTTGCTTTGCCGACGGAGGGTTTGTGGAGATGATTTTTACCGGAGATTGAGCGGAGATAGTTTCACGCTGAATTTGTTAGCTCGGTAGTTTTAAATAAAGTGAATTTTCTAAGCAGCTAAGAAATTTTATACTTAAAACAAGTATTATTAATATTCACACACCCGTGAATATAATATCTTACAAACATACAAAAATCCGGCTATTCGGCCGCTGCACCACAAATATAAATATGTAATAATAAATTCATTTATTTCAGACTGCTTAGTCCTTCATTATTCTATACTCATGTCATACATAAGATAAGATAAGATAACTCTTTATTTTACACCAAAATAAAATACAGAACATAACTTTTACAAATAGATTTAGTACAATAGGCGGTAAGATAATATATAATTAATTAAATTATTACCTAATCACACTATTAAATATGCGAAAGTTTGGATGTTTGTTTATTTATGTATTTGTTTGTTTGCTACTAAACCACGTCGTAACGGCTAAACCGATTTCGATGAAATTTAGTATGTTCGTAGATTAATACCTGGATTAACACATAGTTTACTTATTATTGACAAACCACGAGTGCAAAGTCGCAGGTGGATGCTAGTTAAACATAAACCTAAATCAAGAAGCAGAAGGCAGTCGAGTAAGTATGTATGTAAGTATCTAGTTTAAGTACTGCACATGTACCATAGAACAAAGGGAGTCTTTTACTTAGATTTTTGAAGATCCTCTTTTTATTAATTTACTTAAAAACACTACGCTAAAACTATGACATTTTGGTGCAAAGTTGGGGAAGGCTGGCGGGCTAGTGGGCTGGCGGGCTGGCGCGGCGGAATGCACTAACGCTCATTGGATGCACAAAACGTCAACTTGTCAAACCTGATAGTGCTGGAATACTGAAACTCTACGTAATACTTGTAGTTTGAGAGTCAGTGCTCATTTTCTCATGTGATAAGTAATATAAATGTGTGCGGTGATCATTTTGGAATAAAAAAACTGTGAAATGCTTGTTCACTGAAAATGCTGACGACCTCCATGGCGCAGTAGGTGCAAGAGGTTGCATGTTCGATTTCCAACGGGGATCAATATATTTGCCGCTTATTATATTACATTATTACGTTCTTATAATTTTTATTATTTTGTTTTATGGTTAGCAAACGTTAAAAAAACCTTATTCCTATAATCATATTGATTGGGTGGTGTTAATACAAGTTTTTGATAATTAATTATGATTGAATTATTGATTGTTTATTATATAATTTATATTAATTTTTGTGTAACTTTAATTTGTGAAAAGCATTTGAAACCTACCTACGTAGCAGTATCAACCATGCTTCTATCAAATAAATTTAATTTTATTTCCGTTATTTTATTTTCTATCTTTCTATCTATTTTGGTAGTTTCGTGATGTGCTGATGTAAGTTAACCCCTACCACTCTCAGACTAGAACGGAGGGGAGGGGGTAAAGTATTTCTGCTTTTAAGCCCACTTTCACAAAGAGGTTGTAATTCTCTGCATCTGGTGCTTGAATTAAGACTAGGATTACCTGTTTAAGAGTGTTACGAACGAATTAAGAATTTACCGAAGAGCTTGTTTTAAGTTTTAGGAGTTATAAGGGAGTTATAAAAGGTATATAAAGAGAGGAATGTCACAAAGGGATGTACTTGAAGCTTGGAATTATATCTTCAATGTTATTTATTAGCAGGTTTCGTGTTATTTTCCTGTAAATTTGTTTAGATGTGTATAAATAAGTAAATTACATTTAGGCCGATATGGATTAGCGGCTTTCTTAACCAGGACCAACATCTGACGTAACTTTTGGAAGATTTGGAATCGATTCTCAGTTTAACGTGTATTTAAATATGAATGCTGGCAATATTGCTATAGTTTATTGAAAGGTTGCAGTAAATGCAATCTTTATAGTGCATTTACTAGCCCATTTTGTTTTTTATTTGTATGTGTCTAGTCTCTACTGATAGAAAAGTTGATCGAATGAATGTATAAATTACAATGCAGTCTTTTTCGTGTCCAGCTCCATTCCATATGTCGTCATTATATCTGGCCAAAACTTTGGTACTCATTACGAGTACTACAAACATAATGAAAAATAATGAAGCCGTTTTCAGTTAAAAATGTTGGTAAGATTACCTTATTCAAAAACATAATATTAATTACATTAATTTTCACGTCCAAATTGATTATTTCTTATAATTGCCGGTAAAATCTATGTCATGAAATGTGAAGTTATCCAAAACTTATCAAGTTATAGTATGAACGAACCCCACTCCACCTAAAACTATCTTAGAGATACTTGTAGGAACCCCCAATTCAGTTAAACTTGGTCACACTTGCGAACTATCGAACTACGGAGGAAGCTAGCCCCTACTATGTTTTATTCATGTTACTTCAACTTGAATTTATGCTTAGCAAGTGAAAGGAATCGAAAATCAAAGCTGATTTTATACACGTGCGCGAATATTAGGTTTAGTGCGGTTTCGAATGAATTGAAACGTGTAAATCAAGCCGCGGAATTTCATACGTTGTTTTCCTTCGTCGTTTTCATCTTTCCTGTGACTTTCCTGTGATTAATGACTGAGTAAGCTGAGAGGTATAGGTTGTAGGCAATCTTCATCATCAGCATCATCATACAGCTAAATGACGTCGACTGCTGAACATCGCCCTCCCCTATTGGTTCCCGGAGCGATTAATCTGGCCAAGTTTACTTCATCTAAATATCCAGTGCCATTTTATTTTATGTCTTCGTATTTATTTTGTTTAAGTGAAAACTTCTTTAGGTGCGTTGGGCATTTTTTGAGATGGGATAAAACCATTGAACTCGCGACACTGTTACCGTTACCGACACCTTTGTATATAAGTATCTCGTAATTGTTCAAGTTTTCACATCTGTTGGCACTCCCGGAGTAACAACGGAGTAAACGGATAGACTGTGCAAACCTGTACTCAACATTTAAGATTTTTGCGAACCAAAAATTGTTAACTTTGTTAACAATAACATATTTCTGATTCTGATTCAGGTAGCGGTTGTGCCCCTTTTCAGAATGTGCTGCAACAGTGTTGTAATGGGTGTCTCAATAAGAGTGCACTTTTTTAATTTATATTTAATTTTTATTTCGTGTATGTGGCAACACTGAAAATTGGCAGCTGTCACCTATGATTATTCCAATTAATAAAAATGGAGCATTACACAAAAGAAGAACTTGTTATCATTGTGAAAACTCATTACAAAAAATGGAGAAAATTACTACTCGCAAACTTCGCGGAATTTTTGGTCGAGAAAATGCACCTAATGTGTCCACAATTCGAAAAATCGGCGTTCGCTTCACTTTGCTCTATTGCCACTTGAACGAATTGCTGATGCTTTGCATAGTTTACTGGTTTGAGCTCCTAAGTAAGCTGAATCTTGTAAGGGTGAAGGTGGAGGTTTTTCGTCAAAATTCGCTGCGACTACGCGCAGCACTAGCTTCGAGAAAATTTTAAGTTGTTGAGCACGATGCCAAATTAGATGTTTTCGGGTTTTAGACCACACTCTCATTTACAGCAGCAATATTTTCAAGAGATCTACAGGTACGCCAACGCAGCGGAGACTTAATGTCCACAACCGACCCAGTTTTTTAATAAGTAGATTATCTAGAAAATATTTCCAGTATTCTACAAACCCTACTGGCTGACGTAACCAACACTATAATGAACTGTCAAGTGTAACCAATGAACACCACTTGTATAATATTACGTACTTGATATTTTGGGCTTAAAAAATGTTCAATTATTTTATTTTTTTTTCTAGTAAACTAGTTTTCTGTGTCTTTAAGACGTAATATGTATCTTTCATTTCATTGCGTGGCCTTCGTTTGATTAGTGATAACTTGATAAAAGCAAGGGCTCTAGAAAGGTATTTTATTGTTACAACCAGTTATATAGAGGTTACTTCTTATCGTCATTAAAACAATCAGTCTTTCTAGTTTAAGACTACCATGTCACTAGAAATTAAACAAGTTGAAACTGCCATCGAGTTCTCGCAATAAGTAGGAGCTACGTCGGCCGCTTAGTTGTAAATGAGTAGAATCTATTTAGTCGCTCGAGGGCACTCTCTAAACAACCCCTCGCTATACTTGCTGTGGCCTCAAGACGCTTTCATTTATGGCGGGTTCCTTTATCCGTCGGTAACCAACTACGACATGTCAAAAGTTTGAAACTAGTCTGATATTTCAAGGAGATTTAAGTCGTAGTCGGTTACTGACGGACATAGCAACCCGCCATTAGATGAGTTTGAGGCCAGCGCAGCTGTTGTCGGAGTTTTAAAGGTCTCCGACATTCATTGGTTTTTATTTATTTATATGAACGACAATACACAAAATATTTACAATTATCAATTACACTAATTAATCGTCCGATGGTCGAATGATGTTGTAAACGTAGCTGGGTGGCAATGGATGAGACTCGCAATGGACCGGAGAGAATGGCGTGATAAAGAGGAGGCCTGTAGCCAGTAGTGGGTGCAGAACGGCTGAAATGATGATAATTCCCTAATTAATTATAACAGTCAACACAAAAAAATAACAATATTGTTAAGAACATTCAAAACAATTTATTACAACTTGTGACGTCACCCAACAACTCATATACCGCCGCAAATGATAAAATATTTGATTAGAAAAGTTAAGTAGTTTACACACTTAAATAAAGAAGTAAACAGAAGATAACAGGGAATAAAAGGCAATACAATCAATGAATGAAGGCATTTTGATGTATCGCTGAGAGCGATCACGTTTAGGCAACTATTGCGTAGAAAACAAATTATGAATAAAAAAAAAAGTTTGTAGTTTACAGACATATCTATTCTTCGTTGAGCAATGAACTTGCATCTCAGGTAAACAGTAAACAGTAAAGTAGAGTTACTGTCTTTGTATCTTCTTTTTTACCGAGTCCGAAGTATAGCTTAGTTAGCTACGCAACTTTCCACAAGGTCACTACTCGGGTGACCGCGAGCTTATGAACTTACTGACCGAATGAAATTGTAACCTAACAACATTTAATCAAAAATGCAGTGCCTTCAAGCCTCATTCCCTCGACGCGTCTCAGAGGTGATTGCGTACTAAATAACTAACCTTAGGTCCACTGTCTATTGAAACCTTTCATTACAGAGACTCACCTTCCACTTTTATTAAGCGCACCGCCAAAGAGTAGAACGCCTTGCTCGAGGCTATGTTTCCCGAGTGAACCGTGGCTTTATTATGTAAGCTAGTTACTATCACGTCGCTTTCGCTGGTCAGGCCGTCTCTTTTAAATCTACATTATATATCTTATGTGTGTAAGGTACGAATTGAGACTACGTTTCGAAAAGCGCAGCGTGTGACCACCCCCCCCTAGAAGGAAACGCGTCTTTTTACTTAGAAATCTTTCGTGAATTTTTTCAATCATTATTATAAATACGGGATTTATCACGTACCGTTTTATTGGTGTTTCGAGCGATAATGTTTTGGTTCAATTCTTAAGCCTGAGTGAGTGCGATCTGCTCCAAACTGCGTCTTGCAGTGATAAATTCCGTGTTTATAATAATGAAAGATGACTTAATAGAGGTTGGTGGAAACCTTTGGGTGTAAGCATCATATAATCTAAAAGTAACTGTAATATTTTAATCAGATAGGTAATTTATGTACATGTAATTTGTTTTTTTAGTTCATTTTATTTATTTTTAGTTCACATCTCTGTAAGTAGATATAATCAAAAAGAAGAGCACTAATTGCCAAGATAAAAGTTTTAACAAACTTAGTTTGGCAAGTAGGGCGCCATTTATTGTAAAGCACAGAGAAAATAAAGAACTTTTGATTTTGATTTTAAAGTGAAACTTTTATTACATCGTCTCAAACTTTTTCGTCTGTGTATTGCATATCACGTGACGGTCGGCCGCGGAGTAGGGATAAAGTGAAAGGCGCTCGTCAGAGCAGCCGAGGCCAATATGGCGGCGCCTATAGTTCGCATCAGCTGACCGTGTAGTGTATAGACTATTACTCATTTGTGCCAACGAAAATTTTTAGTTAAATGTCTATAATGTGAAACAAAGTTTCACTTTTACCGTGGTTTCATAAAACTATACAATCCTTTTTTTTATCTATCGCTTTGGAAATTTAAAGGACGTCTATGTTCAGCAGTGGACGTCCTATTGGTGATATGATGATGGACTTGTTTGACAAATACTTAAAGCCAATAAGACACATACAGTAATACTAAGACTCGCTTTGGTAGACCACAGCCCTGATCGGTAGAGTACGGGCACTCCCAACAATCTGAAGACTGGCAGAGAACTACCGATTAATCTATTTCATCTATTTACCTTACATTATTCCTTTTTGTACACAAATAGATTATAGATAAATACAGCTTACAAAATGAACATGTACAAAGTCGAGCTTAACCCTAGATAGAGATAGTTGATTACAGTGGTGAGTACGTGCACATAAAGGTTATATTGCAGCCTTTTTTCATTTGGAAGACAGACGTCGGCAAATGTTCTTATTGTGACTTTGTTTTTGATATGATACTAGTTGGCCCGGCAAACTTTGTACCACCTTGACTTGCATATGACGCGGGCTGCCTATGTACGTACGTCACCAGTAGAATTGTCAATCGGCCATCATTAGCTGCATCTATGTGATGTGTATCCAGCTCTAGTATGAGAAAATTAATTTTCTTCATATTTTTTTTTTTTGCGTTAATTTATAGTTATTCTGCTATTCGGCGCGGATAGAAATCTAACAAATCAAAGATCATCACAATCGGTCCAGCCGTTCTTGTGTTATAAATGGTGTAACTAACCCGACTTTGTTTTATATATTTAGATTATCTAATTCAATTGCTGTGATTTAATTATTTTGTGTTTAATTTTAACATTTGCATGCCTTACTAGGGTGGAACATACGTGTGCTTAACTTATAGACTAAGACATACTGATGTATTTACTAAGTTCTCGCAAATAAACGTTATCTTATCTTGTCTATTTGCATCATTCATCACATGAAAGACAGAGATAGCACAAACATTCGCCGATTCCCAATAATATGACCGCGTGTGTCAATATTACGCGCTGAGCTATCCCATAATGTTACTAACATTAACTCCAGCAAAAAAGTGTAAGTGATATAACTTAGTAACTAGTGGTTCGCCCCAAACTGAGATCTCGCGAATCTCCTATATAAACAAAAATATATAATTCGTAATCTTTGACAATAAAAATAGTGCCACGAAATTAACAACCACAATACTTGACCTACATTGTGCAAATTTCAGCATTGTGGGGTCACTGATGTACCCTGAGAATTTTGTCAAAGTTTTGTTTATATTATGCCTAATAAATCAAAAACTACAAAGAATAAACTAAAAATAAAAACAGGGACCTTTCATATGACGTCCAATTTGACCTAATAGTCTCATTTTCTTTTTTTACCCCTCTTGAACCCCCAATATCTCAACAACCCCATAACATTTTTAGCTCATATAGTCACACCAAAATTGTGCCATCATTACCAACCTATGTATCACATTTTACGATGATCGGATCAATGCTTCGAAAGTTAGCCTCGGACAAACATACATACATACAACGTCGATTTGCACAAGTTGATTTGGAGATCTCGCTTCGCTTGATAAATTAGAATAATTAATAAGTTGGATAATAATTTCACCGAACGGCAAACATGGTTTTACCTCGTAATGTTGCTAAAATGTTGCTATTCGTTGCTAAAATGTAGTAAAACCTATAATTGACTTTCTGTTTTAAATATTTGTGGGTATTTGCGTTTTAGTTTTTGTGTGGTGTTACCTACTATGTAATATTGTTAACTGAACTATCCTCTAATATTAGTGGTTCTTTTATTAGTCCAGTTGAACAAACAATTATTACGTTTTGGTGTCATACGACCACCGTGGCGCAGTGGGTACATAACCGGCTGAAACGCAGGAGGTTGCGAGTTCTATTCCTGCCGTGGATTTTTTTTGCATCATCTTCAGATATTTATATGTTCCGGATCTAGTTGTTTCTCTATATATTATAAGTTTGTATTTACTAGTTTGGTCTAGATAGCGCTGTGTGAAATGTCTAGCATTATTTATTTATTATTATCAGCAAATGTCAAAGTGGCAGATATCGCAAAATTTTTACTGAAACGTAAAAAAAATCAAAGTAACAGATCTTGTAAATTAAAAATAATTTAATTTAATTTTTTTATTTCAAGTCGCAGGGTTAAGACCAGCACATGGTTATGGTGGATAGCACAAACTAAGGAAGATCTATACCTACCTACCCACTGCTGAGTAAAGTCGGGCTGCGGATGATAATCTATTGTTAGCCTCATCCGTCTTCTCCATACCGCTTCAGTAGACATATTCCTCAGTTATTCCACTCCATAAACTAACTTTAACTTTTCTCATTTGCAGGTAAGTGCATGGACCAAGTGAGTGAAATTAAAAATGTACTAACTTTGAGTTCCCTATTTACTTCACAAGTTACCAGCTATTCAACGTGATCGCAATTTGGAGTACCGCAACTTCACTTCACTTTTTAAGAGGAAATCCGGGAAGCAAGACATTTGGAAAATAGGTATTTAACAAATCTATTGCTGTCGCGCTGTGCCCTATATGCCCTATGTGCGTGCGATAGAGACAACTGCAGGTCGGACTGATTATACCTATTTAAAATAGACGAAATCACTGTTTCGTAGTCCCCTGTTTCCTCCTCCAAAATTGGGCTGATATCAATTTTTTTTCATATATGTAATAAATAAGACTTTGGCTATGTTTGTACGTTTCGTTTTTTTTATTTATATTCATCAAATTTGTTTGCTGGATGTCTGAAAAGGGGCAGTAAAAATTAGCAATTTCTGTGACTTTAGAAGGTTCCTAGTTCTTATAATAATTAATTTATGGAGAAAAACTAAACGTAGGGACATGACCGTGGTACTTGTAGATTGTATAGTAAAAAAATATTTGCTCTAGTATCACTATACAGGGGACTACGTTTGTATGGGCGAAATGCAGCCCAGAATTCCTTTTAATAAGTTGCGTATGACGTCTACCGCAAAATCATTAGTAGGTAAATAGGTTTCTTCGAGACTTCATTATCGCTTGCCATCGCCCGAGATTGTGGTCATGTCTATATGAAAAAAAAAACTATTTTGTTCAGCAGTATTTTGTATATAGGTACAAAATAGCTCCCAGCAGTCTTTTATACAATTTTACGTGTAGAATCCAGCTATCTAGCTAAGAATAGTAACTATAGTGCATCATGTAAAAATACTAATTTGAACTAAATGTATATCATTATGGACATCATCCTACCATCATACCTAGGGACTAATTCTGCTAATTTATAAAAAAAGGTATTATGGGGCCATACCATTATTCAACGATTATGATTGTTGTTCCTGTCATAAGCTGCCAAATTTTCAATGGTTTTGTCATAGCAACGGTGGTCATTGAAAAAATAAGTGTTAGTAGAAAACCGAAAGTTACAGTGGCCATTTTCGACGATACAGCGATGGTTTTAGTAGAATTGGCGTCCTGACGTTAAGCGGTAGCATATGAACGATTGTAACACCAAAGGTTGTTGACGGGTCAATAAAGCGAATGACCAGCTTTGTCTTCACTGATTCTTTCCTAGCTTATTCGCGGAGGAACAGGTTTTTTTTATAAAGGCTAGCGTTTGACCACTATCTCGCCTGATGGTAAGCGATGATGCAGTCTACGATGGTACACGCTTGCCTAGAAGAAACCTATTCACTCGTGACTTGAAGATCCCTAGGTTGTAGTTATCAGGAAACACAGACTCAGGCAAGGCGTTCCACTCCTAGGCGGTGCGCATAATAAAGGTGGAAGAGTACCGCTTTACGCTATAGGTGGTAAAAATGTGCGGTGCAAATTAAATTGTGATTTTAATAAATAAGTTAATAATGATTTTTTGAATTTTAAGGTTGTTGTATTTCCTCAGGCAAACATTAACGCAGTCTACTACTATAAATATTATTAATTTTCAAACTTTCGCGATCACTGTACATAATTACTGATTTAAACGGGTGTGTTTATGTTTATTGCGTATATAAAACGGTACATACGTGATAAATACCCATTAAAATCAGTAATTATATAACTATTATATTTATCGATAAGTTTACGATGATTTAAGTCTCGGTGGACCCCGAACAGCATGCCACGTGTGGCACACAACACGAGAACCACGTAGTTACCGGATCGAATTTAAATTCTAAACGCACTCAGTGTTTACGAGGGACGATAAATCTGGTCCTTCAGCCCTCATACTCGTTCGGACCGGTTTAAACCGGATACAGGGCTGCCAGGAACCAGTTTATAGCTCTTGAAGGGTGATGAGGCGTTTTAATAAATAATTTTTTAAATATTTATTTTCATAATTAAATTAAGGCTTGTGATATGTGTCAGGCATGCGCATCTCTATGGCAGTTGTTCCATTTATACCGAATGAGACGGTTGTGCCTGTACAACTGACACTGAATATTATAAGTAGTTTTATTCCGCGAATTTACCCAATTACCTATCCCACAATAGGTGAATATAACAAGGCTGCTTGGTTAAATCGAGATTGGGCAATTCAAGCGAGTGATGCCAAGGTAAGCCGTAAAACACTGGCGCCGTAACTTGGACGTCTATCGGAGAGATAGGTAGGATATGGTGAAAAACCAAGAGTAGAAGGAGGCCTTTGCCCAGAAGTGGGGCAGTATAGACTAAAATAGCTCAAGAGTTGATGATACACTTGAGGAAAACGTTTTAGGTGACTTGAATTCATACAAAATTGTAGGTACTATAATCTATGTAGTGAATCCAGGCATTACCAGGTGAACAGACCAGACTATTTAACAGGTTAGAAAGAACTAGCTGTTGCCCGTGACTTCGTACGTGTTACACTACTAAATGTGTAGGTAACCTAGAAATAAAGCTAAACTCGCTGTTGCAACTTGACAGCTATTTTTATCCCATGGGAACTGATTTATGGGTTAAAAGGTAGCTTATATGGTAATCCAGGTTATAATGTACGTATATACCAAATTTCATTGGAATTGGTTAAGCCGTTACGACGAGATTGCGTAACAATCAAACAAATAAATAAATAAATATCGCTGGACATTTCACACAGCGCTATCTAGCCCCAAACTAAGCAGAGCTTGTACTATTGGAACCAGATAACTGATAGAATACTTATATACTTTTTTTTTGTAAATACATACTTATAATATATAGAAAAATATCCAGACACGGATCAAATATCTGTAGATCGTTCAATTCCCGCCGCGGAACAACCGCGGCGGGAATTGAACCCGCTTCCTCCTGCGTCTTAGCCGGCTATAGGCCCACTGCGTCACGGAGGCAGTCAAACAAACATCCAAACATTTATAATATTAGTGTGATAATCCAACTGCCCTGAAGTGTACCATAACGGCGAGCGTAATGGTGAGTCGAGGCCCATTGGCTGCTGTAGCACACTAAAACTCATCTGTTTTTGTTTTATATGTTATGTTTTTGGTTTTTCCGCTTTTTATTCTATCTTTCCTCTGTATGTTCAAAATGTAATTGTATTGTGTGCTTATTGTCTATGTCTAAGGTATTTTAACAGTCATTACTCATTACTCTTCTTTGACTACCACAGGTAATACTGTTTAGAAAATTCCGAGGGCCAGCCCTATGCCCATATCCGGTTACAGCCGGTTGAAACCGACGTTCAAATACTCGGAATTGATGAATCTCGCCGCTATGTGACTCATCTGTTTGAAACGTGGACGGATACCTACCTATGTTTACCTGTGTGTTTCGACCAGCTTTGTATTACTCCAAATCGGTCCATCCGTTTGGGAACTACACAGATACAGACAGACAGACAGATAAACAGATGTACATAGGCGTCAATCTAATAACACCCCTCTCTTTGCGTTGGGGGTTAGAAGCAGTAGTACTTTTACTTTTTGCCTACAAAGTTCACAATGTATCCGTCTTCAGAATATTGTTCCCTGACCTTGCATTCTCTTTTATTTTAATATTCCTTTGTTGTGGTTTTATTCATTCCTGGCTCTTTGTTGCACCTAGAATGGGTTATTTTATGAATATTTTTATTATTTAATATGAAAATAGTAATGGAGGACTTGCTGAAAAGGATTGATTCTGCCCATTGCGAGGTTCCGTGCTATCTCGACGAGGGTGGGTGACAACTAGTTGTACTATAGCATTTACCAAGCTTGCACGCCCTAGGTTAAAAATCAACAGTTGACCTAGCTCATAAGAACTAACATAAAGCTCAGGTAAATAATTCACTTTTGCACATTAATAAAAAAAGATAGTGCTCTGTAAAATTTGTTTTATTTTTTTCCCTAAAGTACTACTTTTTTCTACTTTTTATATAGTACCATTTTTTATTTGCACATAAATATGTAGTCCGCAGGCATAATGGACCGATGACATAGTAAAAACTGCAGGTAGTATGTGCGCAAGACAGAGGCAAATGGCGAAAACGAATGGGATGCCCAGTACTTAGATAAGAAAGGATGATGATGTTGAAAAAATAATTAAAAATTCTTCAAAAAAAATATCTGTTGATCTTGCAAACATTTATTCCACGGCGGGATTCGAACCCCCTCACCCCTGCGTCTCAGCGGCTATTCGCCTGCTGTTCCACGGAACACGTAATATTTTGCTTGATTTTGTTACAACGCAAGTGATGAAGTTTTAGTAGAAAGCATTATCGTTATGACTATTCTATGAGCTTACCGGAAATGAGTTCCTTCGACAGAGTATCGGAAGTTAAACAAAAGGCAAGACGGTGTAATATGAACGCCTTTCTCTGATATTACTAGCTTGTACGTAAAGTAATAATTTTGTTTTGACCTACATAAGTGTTTGTGTTATTGCAATTATATTAAATTATATTATATTATATTCTAATACAATTAGTTACATTTGGAAAATACCAAAAAAGAGTTACAATGAAAAACAATATATAAAACAAAATCAAAAGAGAATCAAAACAGAAAACCAATTTTTGCACTATTCATGGACATGATGAAAGCATTCGATCATGTTAAGCACCAAACTCTTCTCAACAAACTTGAAGCCTATGGTGTTAGAGGAAATGCATATAGCCCTAAAAAGTTTTATCTTGAAAACCTAACACAAGAAATGAATATTAACAAAATTTGCTCTAAAACCCACACTGAAAAAACGTATGTATCTGGGATTAGGGATTTATGTTATGGAGTTTCGCAAGCCATTGTATTGGAACCGTTTTTATTTCTTATTTATATAAATGACTTTCCGAGCATCACTAGATACCCAATGACCCTATTTGGATATGACAGCAAAATATTATTTAACTTTGAACGCTTTGACAACTATAACTATGATATTAAAAATACTTTGAAGTCCCTAATTAAATGACTTAAATCTAATAATTTGAAATAAATTTGGAGAAGACGAATGCAATGACATTTGAACAACGGGATAAAAGGCAATTCCTTATAGACGTATACTATATAGGTGTAAACATTTGTTAAATTGACTTATAGAAAAAGCATATTATTCAGTCGACGAATTTTTAATATATAAGGATTTTTCATACGTTTATTTTTTATATGGTACGGCCGAAATGGATAAACTGTACAAACTTGTACCTAATATATAGGGTGCTTGTTAATATACGCACAAAAATGAAAGGGGTTATTTTGATGATCATAGTAGATAAAGTGAAATAAATAAAGTTTACCATAGTTTATTTTGGCATGTAAAAACAAACGCTTTATTAAACTTATGTTGTGCTATTGCATAATGCTTGCCATCTAACCACAGATACTGTATTGGTGACGTCTCGAGATATCTCTTGTTGTCCCTTTCTAACCCAACACCAGCAGCCATCTCCGAAAGGGATATCAAATCGGCCTTTATTTTTGGATGTCGATTGCCAGAGTAGGCAGTAAGTTTTATATCGAGTTAATCGCCTAAATATAGTCGATTTTCTATAAAATTTGATAATATAACTAGTAGTTTTTTTTCGAGAATATTTTTTTTGAGATACCGTCACTTGATTATCGTCAGTATATTACCAAAGACCCTGTGTAAGATCTTTGTTGTACAAAAGTTTAACAAAAAAATATTTCTGATTCTGATTATGTACTGTGTCTTACAGCAGATGAGAATACTAAGCATTTATGCCTGTCATAATGACAATGAAGTTCTGCCCATTTTACGAAAATCTAGTGCGTTTTAGAACAATATAAAATAAGGAACTGCATTGAAATTGGCTTATACGCTCAGAAACTACAATGACACAGTAAATCCGAGAAAATCCTGAATCTTATAACATCCCTGCATTAAAATTATTATTAAAGCCTTCTTTTAATTCAGTCTTTAAATGATAGCTGTCATGAGTTCCGAACATTATTTACACTAACAAGTTTAAATTAAAATTTATAAGACAATAAAAACCCGTAATAAATTTCCATTTCACAGCTGAGATCCCTTCACCAAAACGAAAAAATGCTGATATTTTCAGATTGGCTGACCTGATCTTCATTACGTATGAACCACTCCAGACTCCAGTTAAACCCAGTCAGGGGGTTAAAATCAACCGCAACTTAGCTAAAATAACAGGATACTCAAAAACTCATAAACCACGGTAGATATCAGGTACCTAGTGAAAAATAATCGAAATACGGGTTTCTAAATCCTTGAACATCAGAAAGAAAACTTAATCATCAGTCATGTAATTTAATCAATAATCTCCAATACTCCAGCCCTCATCTGTCTCATCATCTCTAACTCCCCTGACGATCTCTATATCCTTGGTCCTGATCCCCGGCGGAATTGGAGACCCTGACGTAGTCGGTAGGACCTCCTGGGTTTCAGTGGTCTCTCCCTGCTGGCCATCGATGAACGGTGCGAAGTTGACGGTATCCGGCTCTTGAGGCTTCGCATTCCAATTTTCGAAGAACGCCTTCAGCGGCTTGCGTGTGGTGGTAGTGGTGCGTATGAAGCCGCGGTAGTACCCTGGCATCTGGAAATACAAAATCTAATTATCTTTTTATCTATTTTTATATTATATAACATAAAAAATGACCTCCGTGGCGCAGTGGGCGAACGGCCCGGCTGAGACGCAGGAGGTAGTGAGTTCGATTCCCGCCACGGAACAAATGACTACATATATTTGTTCCGGGTCAGTTGTTTTTCTATGTATTTACAAAAAATGTATATAAGTATTCTATCAGTAATGTGGTTCCCATAGTACAAGCTCTGCTTAGTTTGGGGCTAGATAGCGCTGTGTGATATGTCCAGCAATATTTATGTAATTCAATACAGTCTCAAGGATTATTGATTTACCACCAATTATCCTATGGCTGCCGCCAAGAAGCTTACATTTAATTTGGATTTTCTATTGTTTACACCTCAGTCAATCTTCCATTATGCAAAAATCAGCTCCATCCAAATAAATGTTATAATTTTCATTTTCATCCAAATATTGTTTGAAAGAGATCGCTTTATTTATCGATAAGACTGCGAACTTATTATTCACATTTATTTGTTTATATTATTTTTTTCTTTCTGTTTATGTGTTACAAGCTTCGATTTTTGTGTACGGTACGAGTATAATAAAGAATTTTTATTCATTTATCAGGTTGGTGGGCCAAATGAGAGAGAGGTCATCTAAACTTATAAAAAAAGCTTGGCGATTGATTTGAAGTAGTGTCAGTGGGCGGGTCGCATATCAGCCGTTAGGACGATAGGAACATGGGGCATCTCCGACAATCACTGGAAATTGCTGCGTAGAAAAAACGATAACGCAATTTCTTGTGCAGAATAGGAAAAGTTTCCTATTTGAAACTCCTGTGGGTGGTATTCATCGATGCTCAGTCGATATTAAACATCAAATATTGCTATAAATATTGCTCGATATATGGCTGAATTGGATAAGGGGCCAAGATGCGGGTTTAAAGTCTCTCTGAATTCAATTTATGAAGTGAAAACTTCCATAAGCGCGTTGAGCATTTTGAATTAATATGATTTGTTTACCTGTTTTATACAGACTGTTTTATTGATATTTTAGGACGTTATATATAGGTTGGTTGTAAATTAAAAATTTTCTATGGTTATGAATTTAAAATAAAAAGGGAGTGCCGACAGAAGTGAAAACTTGAATAAAAGCAGACTATACTACAGTTACTTATATACAGAGGTGTCAGTAACAGGCAGTGTCAGTAGTCAGTGGCAGGTGTCGGTAACAGTGTCGCGAGTTCAATGGTTTTTTACCATTTAAAATTTTTTTTTGACCGTTGGCTTGTCGACCGGCAGCCTTATTACTTATGCCAATTACTGTCGCGGAGCTGTTGCTCTCCAGGCCGTCCTTTTCACACCTAAAGTGCGTATCTCACGTGTGGAAGGGACGGCCTGACCAGCGAAAATAACGTGAAATCAATTGGCTTACGTAATAAGGACCTAACATGTTTCTCGGAACACACAAAATCGGTCTATTAACCAAACCTAGGGTTGGACCAAACCTAGGAGGCGGCTACTGCTTATATAACAATGTTTACTAATTATTGTTTTTTTATTAGCTTTTGCGGCTTTAGTTTCACTGCGTTCGCGAGGCCTATTGTGATCGGCACTTGTTTTTATGTCGCCCCTAGTTTACGGGGGCGTTTAAAGTTCACCACTAAGCCTACAACTGCTAAAAACTGTTGAATATTCCTATGGGTGGTAACTGTTAGCTCCTCCGGGCTGAATGCCCGGCCGAATGTATTTGTCCAGATGAATGCTACGTTTGCGCATTAGTGGAGCACACTCCCCTAACAAATGTAGGGGCGATTCTGCCGCCTCATTGCAGAATCTGCAGGTTTGTGATGACTTGGTTTGTTTGTGATGACTTGTTTGTGATTTTTTTTAAACAGTTTAGGCTTGCGTTTGACTACGATCTCGCCTGATGGTAAGCGATGATGCAGTCTACGATGGTACACGCTTGTCTAGAAAAAACCTATTCACTCGCGACTTAAAGACACCCAGGTTGTAGGTATCAAGAAACACAGACTCAGGCAAGGCGTTCCACTCTTTGGCGGTGCGCATAATAAAGGACAAAGAGAACCGCTTTGTGCGAACGGGAGGCATTTCAACCTCCCATTAGCACAAAGTGCGGCGAACTCTACGGTGGCGCACTGCAGATCCGTCTGGTTGTCCGATGGTAGAATGGAGATGGTGGGATTATATTGATTACTTACAGTCTCATTAACAGTTTCGATCCAGTCAGCAAAGGCCCCCACCAGGGTAAAAACGGTAGGTGCGTTGGGGAACCCGCAGATCGCTGGTCCGAACGAGATGATCCCAACTAGTTTGCCGCCTAGGATAGCAGGACCACCCGCATCATGCTACAAAATAAGTAATTTATGAACTGTTAAATAGTCGACATCGAACGATTGGATTGGAGATTTTTTTTAAATACTCTACCTGAGAAAACTAGAACTTTATTTTTGGCTATTTCTGATTGAAAAATATCTTGGTAACATCAAGATTACTTTGCATTATTTCATAATCTCTGCTTCATATGCGATCTGTTTATACTACGTGTTTTGTTATGTACGATATTAAATGAAAACACGGGTAGGGCTAGTATTGTTGAAAAATAGGTTTTTTTTCAAATTAATTAACATAGAAAGTTATACATTTTCAAACAACCTATCAAGTCCTAAATTATTAATAAAACAGCCTGTTTAAAATAGGAAAACAAATAATAATTATTCATCATGTAAGTAGGCGGCATCGTCGCAAAGGCGCCGCCGATTTACGTCAAAAATTGTTTATTGGAAATGTGTCGATTACTGGATAAATATTCGAGCTACCGCTATTCCGAATCTGTTATAAATATATTTTTGAAGTGAAAACTTCTTTAGGCGAGTTGGTCATTGTTTGAGATGCGAAAAATCTATTGAACTCACGACACTATTACCGTTACCGTTACCGACACCGCTGTATCTCGTAATTGTTCAAGTTTTCACTTCTGCCGGCACTCCCGGTGTGCCACCTTTTTTATACGACTACGGTAAACAAGCAAACGGCCCACCTGATGGTAAGCGGTAACTATAGCCTATGGACGTTTTTAACACCAAAGGTATCACTGACGCGTTGCCGACGCTTTTAATTTTTTAAAACGCTCTTTTGAAGAACCCAAGCGTGCATAGGCTACGGTAACCGCTTACCATGAGGTGGGCCGTATGCTTGTTTCCTACCTTAGTAATACAATAAAAGAAAAAAAACCCATACTGTAGTCACTGGGAAAACCTCGGCATCCGAGACCATTCTACAAGCGAAGCGTTTACGGGAGGGTTTAGCGTCGTTCAAAACAAAACAGGTTGTATATCAGAAGCAAGTACTTTTAGACTAGACTAATAATCAGAGCTAGTTGTCAGTGGACAATGGTCGATATTCGACCGAAATCCATGATAATTTTGTTCTACTTTATTTTAGCATTCTCCCTCCATCATCATATAAACTTTAACTAAGTCAAATCCCACACTCTTGCATAAGCACAATTATTTTAAAAAGGGGTACAACGTTTGTATCCCTACTAATATTATAAATGCGAAAGTAACTCTGTTTATTTATTTGTTACCTTTTCATGACTAAAGGGCTGAACGGATCGAAATGAAATTTGGCAAGAAGATTATATCCTGGGCAAGGACGTAAGTTATCTTTTGTTTCAAAATATAATCTTGAAGGAGGTGAAATAGGGGTTGAAAGTTCCATATAATTTAACCATCGTTCTTTAACGTGAAGTCATTTACATGAAGTGTCGCGTCACTTGACATTTCTGCATTTGATTTCTTTGATAATTTATATGACAAAGTTTGCTGGGTCAGCTAGTATTATGTATATATTTTATTATTAGAACATTGTCATAACCACTATAACTGAATCCTTAGATAACAGTAGGGCATAAGCCTAGTTAAGCCTAAGTCTAGTTGGTAGGTAGCTGGTTATCTCTTCAAGTATTAATATTTATATTAGAAATAAAATTAGGGAAAGATGACTTACATCGCAAGCACCTTCCCCAGTAGTAAACGTCCCGGCGCAAAACATGTTGTTTGTAATGAATTTACTGAAAAAAAACCATTAGATACTTACGATGAAACGGGTGATTATTAATTGAGTTGGCTAGCTTATCTGAACTGTGAGATGCTCAATACTGAATACATTTATCGTTTTCCCATGGTGACAGAGTTGTTATTGGTAGTAGATAGAATGCATTTACGCTTTTAGCGATACCCATTTTACTTTTTTTTTATTTATGAGTATTTCTATAATTATGTTTTGTTTTCGGTGTGCAATAGAGTATCTCTAACAACGAATCAAATAAATAACCACGCACTAAGATTCTCTGCATCGCGTTATAGGAACTATAAGACAAGTGACATGGTTAAATTCATCATCATGAACCTATAACAGTCCACTGCAGGACATATGTAGGTCTCTCCCATTGAGTCCGATCCTTAGCTCTTCTCATCCAATCCTTGCCAGCAACAACGCGCAAATCGTAACTCCATCTAGCCGGAGGGTCTCCTGTACTTCGCTTGCCTAGACGTGGTCTCCACTCCAGAACACGTTTACCCCAACGAGTATCGGTTCTGCAGCAGATATGACCGGCCCACTACCACTTCAGCTTGCTGACTCTTGAGGTATGTCGATATGATGGTCCTCTGTTGGACAGCCTCGTTTCGGATTCTATCCTTCAGATAAATTCCGAGCATAGCTCTTTTCATAGCTTGCTGAGTAACTTTCAATTTGTGGACCAGTCCCACCGTAAGAGTCCACGGTTCGGCTGCATAGGTCATCACAGGTAGGACGGTTGTAAAATTTCGTTTTTAGGCATTGTAGGATGGGTGACCTGACAACGAAAAGACCTGACAAAATTTCCCAAATGCTGCCCACCCCAGCTGAACTCGACGGTTTACTTGTTTCTCGAGATTGTATCTATCCAATCGCGGAGTCAAATAGCAATTGTTAAATTAATAATCATTTATTAATTACATAGTACATAATACATTTTTCAAGAATACCCTGAGGGCGTTAGTTATATGTTAGTTGGATATAACCTTGCAATTTTTATTTTTGAATTGAAAACTTCTTTAGCCTCGTTGTGATTTGAAAGTCGATGAAACAAAAAACGACAGTAAAAAGAAACAGACACATAAATTCATAAGATTTAACTTGGGAGAAAATGAGATAGGAAGCATTATACAGTGTTTCTTATGTTCGTGGTTCTCTTTGTGCTTTGCTTCGTACTCCCTCCACTCGTGTTAATAATTATCTAACTTTGCATCACTATGATCACTAAAACCTACAATTATCATCTTCCCGAAATGTTATATTCGTCTCATTATCATGAAACCAATATTTTTGAAGGTTTCACTTCTACCACGTGTGAATACATGCTTTTTTTTGTTGGATATTTCAGCCAGCGAGCGCCATCTTGCTCCTAACTAAGCAGAGCTTGTACTATGGGAATCAGATAACTGATACAATACTTATATACTTTTTTATATTAAATAGGATATAATATCTAGATAAACAACCAAACACGAAACAAATATTTGTAGAACATGCAAACATTTGTTACGCGGCGGGAATCGAACCTGTAACCTCTTGCGTCTCAGCCGGCTATTAGCCCAATGAGTTACGGAAGTCGTCATAATTTAGTTAATACTACAAGTTTGTGGGAACAGGGAGCGCACGCACAAACGGACGTCCGCAGCGTAGGCCGGCGCCGCCGAAGCTAAGATCGTTTTTTTTTTTTTTCGAATGGACTAATCTCGCTGTTGGCCTCTGAGGCCGTGACAGCTTAACCGAACTTTTGGCGAGCGCAGATGGCGCTCAGCCCTGTAAGTTTTTTAGGCAACTAGCGCAAGGGCACCACTTAGGTACGAACCTCGGCTTGGGCTGTTGCCGGGATGGGGATAGGAGAGAAACGCCCGGGTACATGTCTGTACCTCGTATAAGCGGCGACTGAAGGGACTCGTCGACCTCGCCGGCGAGGTCGGTGTTTCTGTGAAGTGTTTGCTCTGTCTGATATAGATGACTCACCTTCCGCATTAGCAGAGGTGATTTCGTCATCCGGGTCTCCGAGAACGTGTCTCGGACGACGGAGGATTTTGTTGGCGGGCGGATCCAACGGGTAAACCGGAATGGTGTGTACCAAAGGGTTCGGATGATTAGAGGCAAGTTCATAAAACCGCTTGGAAGCGAGCTTCATGAACCTGGCTATTGATTCTAATTTCAAATCGCGATGTAGGTCGTTATTGCGAAAGTACCAGGGCGAGCCTGAGGCTTTTCGCAAGAAGCGATTTTGAATAACCTGAATGGCACCAACTTTAGGAGAGTGGGCAAATACTACAGATGAGTACTACATTATGGGGCGAATGCACGCTTTGTAAAGAGTCACCTTATTTTTAAGGGACATTTTACTTTTCGCGCCTAGAAGTGAGGACAATCGTCCTAGGGTGAACTTTGCTTGGTTGCACCTCTTAGTGATGTGCAACCTAAAGGAAAGACGCCTATCGAGGATGACACCCAGATATTTGGCTGATGGGGCCCAGCGAATGGGCTGGCCAAACATAGAGATCGGTTTGGGAGTGAGGTTTCTCCGTGAGAAGTACACTGCTGTACTTTTCGACGGGTTTACCTCGATCCGCCACTTGCGGAACCAAGTGGCTAATGAGTGAAGGGCAGCCTGCAGCCTTATACCCACCCGATCAGGATTCCGATTGGATGTGTACAAGGCTGTGTCGTCTGCGTATAGGGCTATTTCCACTTGAGGAGTGCGGGGGATATCGCTGGTGTACAGCGTGAACAGGAGGGGGCCGAGAACGGAGCCTTGAGGGACTCCTGCTCTGACTGGTCTAGGACTAGAGAGAGTGCCTTCCACGGTGTAGCGAAAGCTGCGACCTTATAGGTAGTCTCGTATGATGAGCACGAGTCTGTCTGGGACTCCGAGTTTGAATAGCTTGTAGATCAAGCCGTTGTGCCAGACTTTGTCGAAAGCTTTCGCTACGTCGAGGAAGACGGCACCAGTATCTGAAGGCCAGGTACTTTGCCAGTTGGAGAGGACATGCTCCGTTATGCGGAGCACCTGTTGTGGGCATGAATGTTGGGCTCGAAAGCCAAACTGCTCGTCGGGAAGGAGTTTGAACTCATTGACATGAGCCCAGAGGCGCTTCATTAGAAGACGCTCATATATCTTGCCTAGACTATTAAGTAGACTAATGGGGCGATAACTAGTTGGATCGTTTGCCTGTTTGCTGGGTTTTCGGATGCCAATGACGTTGGCTTCCTTCCAAGCATCAGGGAAGGTGCAAGTTTCCATAGCCGCATTGAAGATGCAGACTAGGATATGGATAAGGGGAACAGAGAACTGTTTGAGTACTCTGTTAGAAATGCCGTCGGGGCCGGACGATTTCTTTGGGTGTAGGGCCTTGATAGTGTCAAAGACTTCAGAGGGCTCAATCGGATCAAGTGGGGAAGTAGGGGGTCGGGAGGCTAAGCGGTCAACCTCGCTGTTCACCGTATGGAGGTGAACAGGGTCGACGGGTTCGAGACTGGGCGAGCATTGAGATTCGAGGGTTTCAGCCAGGAAATCGGCTTTTTCCTCGTCTTCGAATGCTGGAGGGTGATTGGGTCGGATAAGGGGAGGCATCGGAGCGAGAGCGTCTGCTTCCATGGAGCGAGCTAACCTCCAGTAGGCCAGATGGCTAGGCTCGATCCCCGAGAGCAGGCTTTCCCACTCACGATTGCGATGTTCTTTAATGCGCTCTCTCACCTCACGGTGCAGGGAGCGCATTAAGACTCGATTGTCGTTAGTGGGGCAGCGACTATGAAGTCTAACTGCGGCGTTAGCTTCAGTCATCAGCCGTCTGATATCATCTGGCAGGGGGCCCCGGTGGTCATCCACTACGGGCACCTGCTTTGATGAGTCTCTGACTGAGTTTGTGATATGTGTGGTAAGGGCGTCAACCGCTACCGTAATATCAACAGATGTCCGAATGACAGAAGGGATCCTATCTAGGTCAGTCGAGTGCGCAGCCTTGAGGGCTTTCTCAAGTTTATGCCACTCTACCACAGTCTTGGTGGCAGGGGGCTGGTCAGTGGGAGGGCCGAGTAAGAGCATTACCGGTCGATGATCGGAATCGAGCTCATGAATGACTTCGATTAAGCGTAGCCGAAGGGCTACGTTTTTGAGAAGTGCAATGTCAAGGAGCTCGGGGGGAGTGGAAGTAGGGAAGCGAGTCATGCCCCTAGGGGCAATGATGTCGAAATTAAGGGGTTCAACTAGGCTTTCTAGTTGTTTGCCTTTAGAGTTCGTCGTGGTGCTATTCCACATGACGTTTTTGGAATTGAAGTCACCCGCCAATATGACGGAGCTTCCTAGACTGAAAAGGGCTTGCAGGTCACTCTCGAATTGAGGTGAGCGAGGCTTGCCGGGAGGGACATAGCAGGATGCAATAATGACCGAGGAATGCCCGGTCATTGCTAGCCTGCAGACGGAGGCTTCTATGTAAGACAGAGAAGGGGAATCAAGAGGCATGCAGTGTAGAGCCTTCTTGTAGTAAATGACAGTGCCGCCCTTTTGAGCTAGCAGTCTGTCATTGCGAACAATTTGATAGTTAGGGATTTTAGGGTCCCGATGACCGGGCTTTAAATTTGTCTCTTGTACTAGCAAGATATCAAGTTGGTGCCTATTTAGAAAATCTTGGATAATAGAACGCTGTCTTGAAAGACCGTCAGCGTTGAAGAACGCTAGTGATAAAGAACGCGGTTTTTTCCTTTCCTTTTGTACAACCATTTTGGGGCCTAAAAGGGTTTGGAGGAGGACGAAGCTGCCTTAACGGCGGCGAGAAGAGCTGAGTGCGCCTCAAGGGCAATCAGCTTTTCGAGGGTGGAGTTTGCTTGCCTAAGTTTTTGTGCAAGCACGCGAACCTCGGCAAGGTCGATGGAGGAGAACTCCATGATGAGAGCCAAGTCGGCAGCAAAGTCCGACTTGCTCATTTTAGAAGGGGGGGCTGGCTCAGAAGAGCGCGGAGGGGGGGCCGTTGCCTTAAGGGCTAGGCTCGAGTATGGCAAGGGCTTGGCCCATGCTGAGCTTTTGGGAGGTTGCGCCTCCTGCGAGGGTACCATGGTCAACTTTGAAGTTGTTTTGGTATACTGTGGAGAAGGTCGGGGTTGACTCCTGCGAGCCACCACCCTGCTGACTTTGGGCGCCGAAGGGCAACCACGATAATTTGCGGTGTGTCCCACGGCACCACAAAACACGCAGCTTGGCGGCTCTATGGTGTCCTTAGTGCGGTTGCAGTCAGAGGTGCCATGGTCACCCAGGCACTTGACGCAACGGGGGCGGGCGTGGCAGTTTTTGGCCGAGTGGCCATACAGCTGACACCTATGGCACTGACTAGGAGTGCCATTTCGGTGGGGGGGTTCAACCCGAAGGCCGGAGAGGTTGTTGACCATCTTCAGGTTGAAGATGGCCTTCCCTGCCGGTGACAGCTCTAGTACTACGAGTACTAGATTGTAGGTGGTCTTACCGTTATGCATACGGTGGACCTCCTTTACCGGGAAGGACTGAGCCAGTAAATCTGACTTAATGGATTCAGTGGAGTGCTCCGCAGGGAGGCCGCGGATCATAACTCGAAGGAGCCTTTCGTCTTCGAGAGCATAGGTGTGATAGCCTATGTGCTCTTGACGTAGGAGGGAAGTGAGGCGACGATGGTCGTCTGACGTGGGGAGTAGGACTTTAATAGCGTCCTTAGTGTTGCGGGCGTTTGTGAATGAGATCTTATTCTCATTACACAGATAGGAAACTCTGTCCCACTTGCCCTTTTTGCGGATGAAAAGAGGCGGGGGAGGCCTTTCCTTCCTCGCGGCAGTGGAAGCCGTGGGGGGAGAGGCGGGGCGGGCTGGCTGCGAGGCCGAGGAAGGGATTGCCTTTTTGGCTGGGGGGGAAACGGAGGAAACCTTCTTCGACGAAGAGGTCTTCTTCGAAGAGGGTTTCTTCCTCTTACCACCCGTGACGAGGGTGAAATCTTCCTCCGAGTCGGAGGAAGAGTAGTTTGATGCCTCTGCGGAAGACGCGGGGCGTAGAAGGAGGTCGATCTCCATATCGTCCTCGGGGGAGGGTGGGTCCGGAGATTCCGGAGAGTCTAAAAAGACTCTGCGAGGTGAGGCCTCTCGAGAGTCGGGCTTTTTTGATGACGAGGGAGGCGCTGAGACAGGAGGTTGAGGGGAGGGGGCAGGCTTTTGAGCCGCCGGTGGTGCCTGAGGGGCTTGCTGAGGCTTCCGAACCTCGTTAGTGGCCTGAGGGGCCAGGGCAGGCATGCGGGCCGCCGGGGGTGCCAGAGGGGCTTTCAGAGGCTTCCGGGCCTCGTTAGTGGCCTGAGGGGCCGGGGATGGCTTTCGAGCCGCTGGGGAGGCCAGAGGGGCCGGCACGGGCTTCCGAGCCACATTTTTGGCCAGAGGGGCCGGAGTGGACGTGACGACGTCCATTAGACGCGGGAGCGAGGCAACCGATTGTTGCTCCCTCATAATTCGTTGTCGGACATTGTCGGGAACGTTCTCGAGCAGCAACCGGATTACGGAACCCGGCAACTGGACGAGGTCGTCCCCGGCGATGTCCATCATAACTCTCCGGGGGGGAACACCCGGAGAGGTGAGGGGGTGCGTGATCCTCCCGTCGGGATAGACAGGAGGGGTGAGGCCTAAGTGTCCTACCTAAAGTGTGTCCCTTTACCGCTCTTACGGGGTATGAGGGGTGTGTCCTAACCGATACTTGGTGTCGGCGAGGGAAGCCCCCAAGGCCGGTGGTACCAAGCCCAGCCGGATGTAGCGTTCCTCAGGAGAGGAAAGTTGGCGTTCCGGGTCCACGCCCAGTCTGGTTTGTGTTAACACCGCAAGGTATCCACCAGACCGACCACTAAACGTGGATTTGGGCTCTTAATGAGAAGAAACAAGAGTTTGCCCTGAAAAGGACAAAGTCCAATAAAGGACTCTTCTGAGGTGTACTCGCAAGCGAGCGCACACAACAGAGCAAATGGCGGATGCCAAGTGCGGCGCGGGGCGCGCAGCGCAAGGCGCGGGTCGCGGGGCGCGGGGCGCGGGGCGGCACGTGGGCCGGCGGGAGCGCGCGAGCGGAGCGGAGCAGACGTGTTGCCGGTGCGAGGACCGGCGAGCGAATCGACAATGATGTGTGTTTTTTTCAGCTAAGATCGTACTTGGAACGCGCTATATTTATGCTAGTGCCATCCTGCTCCCGCGAAACGTCTCTGTCGCAGGATCGTCATACATATGCCGCAGGGCGCGTTGTGATTGGCTGTTTAAATTCTTTACACTTATTCCTGTAATAACATTAGGAAGAAGCGATATTGTATATAGCTAGTAAGAATCTCTTAATAAAGGTTGTCATACAGTTAAAATTAGTGTTTCATTTTTTACTAAAATTCAGAGCTCTGGTAGGAACAGTACAGTAGTGAGCAGTGGTTGGACAGGCAGAGTAGGCCATCGTATTACCACATTTCATCACCATAACCCACATCGTATAACCACTCTTGCTACACCACAATTGGTGACCCTTGAAGGATATAACACCTTGAACAATGGAGGACGACAAAGGATCTACACCCAACACGGACGTACCAAAGTTTGATCTTGCGGCCGTCTCAGTACAGTCAAGATTGCTACCATTTTGGCGTGAATACCCTCGCTTATGGTTCGTGCAGTTCGAAGCCATCATAGATCCACTAAAGACAAGCGATGAAAACAAGTACCGCTATGTTCTCGGACAACTACAACCCATGGATCTTCAACATCTCACAGACATACTGCTTAAGCCCCCAGCGACGGGAAAGTTTGAAATGGTAAAGAAACGCCTACTCTCTGCTTACGAAAAGTCTGAAATCAAAAACTTTAAGCACCTTATTAGTGGATTGGAGCTGGGTGACCAAAAGCCAACACATTTATTGCGACGTATGCGTGAGCTTGGAGGAAATATGATCACAGAAGATGGAATAAATATTGAATGGTTGAATCAACTGCCACAGCAAGTACGAGTCGTGTTGTCTGTCAATACGGACTCGTCCCTTGATACGCTTGCAACAATGGCCGACAAGATGTTAGAATATTCGGAGCCCAGTACCATCGCAGCTGTTTCAAAACCAGAACCCTCTACCAGTGCCGGACCAAGTCAACAAATACTATCTACCCAACTCGACGTGTTATCTAAGCAACTAGAAAAGCTTACGTTTGAAGTCGCGGAGATGCACAGCCGAGGAAGATCTCAATATCGCCGCCCTTTTCATTCCCGATCGAGCTCTCGTTCAAGCTCAGCTAGAAAAATGCATGATGATACATGGCTGTGTAGATTTCACTATAGATTTGGTGATAGAGCTAGACGCTGCGAATCACCATGCGCGAAGAGGAAGCCGAAATCGGAAAACTAAGCCAAGCACCGACCGTGGCGGAGGTCGGTGTTGCTCCGGTTAGCAACCGCCTGTGTGTCTACGATCGCAAAACATCTCATCGTTTCCTCGTTTCCTCGTCCAGCGCACAGGAAGAAATCAAAGGCAAATGACTACAATTTATACGCCGCAAATAGTACTCCGATTAATACCTACGGCGAGACCAACATGCAACTGGATTTTGGACTCAGACGCAGTTTCCGTTGGACTTTTATCGTCGCCGATGTGAAGACATCTATCTTGGGAGCGGATTTCTTACGACACTTCAAGTTATTAGTTGACCTACACCGCAAGAAGCTCGTGGATAAAGTGACGGAACTGTCTATCAATGCCGTAGAAGTCGCAATAAGCCAAGAAACAGTGCACGTTATTAGCAAAGAACACATGTACCATGACATTTTGAAGCAATATCCTGACGTGCTACGCCCAATGTCACTGAAAACACCATCAAAACACGATGTTGTGCACCACATAGAAACAACCGGTGCGCCGCTTTATGCACGAGCGCGTCCACTGCCTCCTGATAAATACAAAGCAGCAAAAGATGAGTTTGAGCGCCTGATGGAAATGGGAATATGTCAGCCATCTAAGAGTCCCTGGGCAAGTCCACTTCACGTCGTGAAGAAAAAAGACGGAAGCCTACGTTGTTGCGGAGATTACAGAAGATTAAATGCTGCCACCTTACCAGATAGATACCCGATACCGAGAATACAAGATTTTACCTATCATCTTCACGACAAGAATGTTTTCTCGAAACTAGACTTGAAAATGGCTTACTACTGGATACCTATATCAGACCAAGATGCACAAAAGAGCGCAATTATAACTCCTTTCGGTCTCTTTGAGTTCAGATGTATGACGTTTGGCTTACGCAACGCTAGCCAAACGTTTCAGCGATTCATGCATGAAGTCCTCCGTGGTATCGACGACTGTTTTGCGTTTGTAGATGACATACTACTCTGTAGCGAAGACGAAGAAAAACATAAAATTCTGCTTCATGAAGTCCTGAGCCGTCTAAACAATTATGGAGTAACGCTCAACGTAGACAAGTGTGAATTCGCTAAAACGAAGATTAACTTTCTGGGATATGAAGTCACTTCTGAAGGTATCAAACCCACCGAAGAGCGTACGGAAACCATCTCAAACTTTCCCCAACCGAAGACCGTGGTAGAGCTACGTCGGTTCTTGGGCATGTTAAACTTCTATAGAGATTGCTTACCACACCAAGCCGATTCACAGTGCGAGCTCAACAAGTATTTGCACGACCGGAAGAAAAATGACAAAACACCAATAGATTGGACAGCGGAGGCCGAACTAGCATTTCAGAAATGCCGCCAAAGCATTGTGAAAGCTACGACTTTAACACACCCAGTATTGAGCGCTCCACTCAGCATCATGTCTGACGCATCAGATCACAGTATTGGCGCAGTTCTCCAGCAAAAAGTTGGGAAAATTTGGAAACCATTGGGATACTTTTCAAAAGCAATGAGCAGCACACAACGTCGATACAGCACGTATGATCGCGAATTACTAGCTATGTACGCTGCTATAAAACATTTTCGCCGCCTCATTGAAGGTTGTGATGTGACTATCCACACGGATCACAAGCCACTCTCGTTTGCTCTTACGAAACCTCCGAGCAGCAACGATACACCAAGACGAGAGCGACAACTTCACTTCATAAGTCAGTTTTGTTCAAACATCGTCTATATCGAAGGAGATAAAAACACTGTGGCTGACGCACTCTCACGAATTGAAGAAATACAATGTCCTACAAACATCGACTACGAAACTTTAGCGAAAGAGCAGAAATACGACGACGAGTTAAAGCATCTCAGAATGCAACCAAACTTGAAGTTCGAAGACATCACTCTACCTGGACTGATCCTGCCAATAACGTGCGAACACTCGACAGCTACGCTACGACCATACCTACCACTGGCTCATCGTTACGCTGCATTCAAAGCGCAACACGATCTCTGCCATCCTAGTATCAGAACAACAAGAAAGCAGGTTACATCAAAATTCTTCTGGTCTTCCATGAATAAGGACGTAAGCACGTGGACTAAGAATTGCATCGGTTATCAGAGAGCGAAGATCAACAGGCATAACAACGCACCTCTAGGAAGCTTTCCGTCGTCTCAGCGCTTTGACCACGTTCACATAGACATCGTTGGACCACTTCGGCTTTCACATGATTATCGGTATTGCGTGACAATGATCGACCGATACACAAAGTGGCCTGAAGCCGTGCCAGTACGAGAAGTTACTGCAGAAGTCGTCGCAAAGGCACTCTACGACAACTGGATTGCGAGATTTGGCTGCCCTCTCCATATCACTACTGATCAGGGGAGGCAGTTTGAATCTTCACTTTTCAACGCCCTCATGAAGAAATTTGGTATAACAAGAATACGGACTACAGCATTCCATCCTCAATCCAATGGGCAAATAGAACATTTGCATCGAACGTTAAAAGTCGCGCTAATGGCTAGAGGAGTGACCACAGAATGGAGCGACGAGCTACCTACCGTTTTACTCGGACTAAGGACAGCGCTGCGCGAAGAGACTAATCTAAGTCCAGCGCTGGCGACATATGGATCGACTCTACGCGTTCCTTCAGACTTTTTTTGCTCCATCAAGCTCGGAGATTGAAGAAACTGACTTCGTACGACGCCTAACGAATGTCATGACATCACTAACGCCAGTTCAACGTACTACGACAGCGACTACTCGACCATTCGTGCACAAGGATTTAGCAACGTGCACGCATGTTTTCATAAGAAACGACACAGTACGAGCGCCCCTCACACCGCCTTATGATGGACCATTCCCAGTGCTGCAACGAGACAAGAAGTTTTTCAAGATACAGCTACCGAAGCGAGTCACTGTGGTGTCGATTGACAGACTCAAACCAGCATACATATGCAACGAAGATGCGTGCTTAGTACCGATCGGCGAGTCTTCAACTGTTCCCACTAAAGCCTTGAAGCAACCGTACGTGACTAGATATGGCAGGACCGTCAAGCCAACCGTACGCTTTGCTTGGTGGGGGGTACTGTGGGAACAGGGAGCGCACGCACAAACGGACGTCCGCAGCGTAGGCCGGCGCCGCCGAAGCTAAGATCGTTTTTTTTTTTTTTTTTTTTCGAATGGACTAATCTCGCTGTTGGCCTCTGAGGCCGTGACAGCTTAACCGAACTTTTGGCGAGCGCAGATGGCGCTCAGCCCAGTAAGTTTTTTTAGGCAACTAGCGCAAGGGCACCACTTAGGTACGAACCTCGGCTTGGGCTGTTGCCGGGATGGGGATAGGAGAGAAACGCCCGGGTACATGTCTGTACCTCGTATAAGCGGCGACTGAAGGGACTCGTCGACCTCGCCGGCGAGGTCGGTGTTTCTGTGAAGTGTTTGCTCTGTCTGATATAGATGACTCACCTTCCGCATTAGCAGAGGTGATTTCGTCATCCGGGTCTCCGAGAACGTGTCTCGGACGACGGAGGATTTTGTTGGCGGGCGGATCCAACGGGTAAACCGGAATGGTGTGTACCAAAGGGTTCGGATGATTAGAGGCAAGTTCATAAAACCGCTTGGAAGCGAGCTTCATGAACCTGGCTATTGATTCTAATTTCAAATCGCGATGTAGGTCGTTGTTGCGAAAGTACCAGGGCGAGCCTGAGGCTTTTCGCAAGAAGCGATTTTGAATAACCTGAATGGCACCAACTTTAGGAGAGTGGGCAAATACTACAGATGAGTATGTCATAATGGGGCGAATGCACGCTTTGTAAAGAGTCACCTTATTTTTAAGGGACATTTTACTTTTCGCGCCTAGAAGTGAGGACAATCGTCCTAGGGTGAACTTAGCTTGGTTGCACCTCTTAGTGATGTGCAACCTAAAGGAAAGACGCCTATCGAGGATGACACCCAGATATTTGGCTGATGGGGCCCAGCGAATGGGCTGGCCAAATAGAGAGATCGGTTTGGGAGAGCTAAGATCGTACTTGGAACGCGCTATATTTATGCTAGTGCCATCCTGCTCCCGCGAAACGTCTCTGTCGCAGGATCGTCATACATATGCCGCAGGGCGCGTTGTGATTGGCTGTTTAAATTCTTTACACTTATTCCTGTAATAACATTAGGAAGAAGCGATATTGTATATAGCTAGTAAGAATCTCTTAATAAAGGTTGTCATACAGTTAAAATTAGTGTTTCATTTTTTACTAAAATTCAGAGCTCTGGTAGGAACAGTACAGTAGTGAGCAGTGGTTGGACAGGCAGAGTAGGCCATCGTATTACCACATTTCATCACCATAACCCACATCGTATAACCACTCTTGCTACACCACAAGTTCATGAGGCTTTACACCTGTATGCCTCAAGTTGGTGGACGCAGGGCAGTGCATTGTTGGGCACGTTCCTGGGGGAATGCTTTGTTACCTATAGTCGATGGACGACCTCACCTTGATCAAATGTGTGCAGATCATATAAACATTTAACGCAATAAGAATCAAACCGCAACCTCTCGGGTCTTACTTTTCAGTTCAATATCATCAATCTACAGCGGTCTACTGCTTGATGTATGTTTCTGTGTTGCACTTACTACTAGTAATTACTTAAAATGAACTTGAAATTAAATACTCACTCTCCATAAATTTCTTTACAAAAATAATTCGGGTACACTGGCAGAAATTTCCTCTGCAGGAAAATTGGTTCGTATGACATTTTCTGGGACAACTGCAAATAAAAATTCGTTAGATTTTTGTTAATTAAATATAATTGTAATTATTATAGATACATACATAATCTTGACATTGTTATTAGATGGCTGTACTTACACAAAAACAGAACCTTAACACCTTGTAACATCTTTACATAGTATAAAATGAAGTCACTTCCGCTGTCTGTTACCTTATATTAGATCTTTTAAACTACTCAACGGATTTTAATGCAGTTTTCAGCAATAGATAGAGTAATTCAAGAGGAAGATTAATATGTATAATTTGCTTCGACCAGCAGCTTTGCACGCATTGTTTGTCAACAAAAAGTAGCCTATGTGTTAATCCAAGTTATAATCTACGTACGTACCGATTTGAAAGTAACTCTGTCTCTTTGTCTGTTTGTTACCTTTTCACGACTTAACGGCTCGACCGATTTCGATAGAATTTGGTACCTATATACCTAGATAGATTATGAATAGACTTGAGATATAGAATACACTTTACGCGGCTGCACAGAAGAAGGGTAATGTTTTATTGACAAACCACGCGAGGCCGTGGGCGGGTCAGATAATTATGCAATAAATGAAAAATATGATTTTGAATTTGATTTTGATTTTTAGCCGGGGCCTCATAGACAATATCATTTATCGCTTTAGATACAGGAAGTTACAAATGCTTTGCAGTAAGCATTTCGGTGAGCCTTATAATTCTAATTTTAGGGTGGGGACATAAGATTTGATGTGACGTCATGCATTGGGGTGTATTCGTATACGCTTCTTGAATTCTTTAATAATTTCCACCCAGACTGTCTGAAATCAGAATTATCAGTTGTAGAACCGAAATTCGGCACAAAATCATATGATCGTTATCTTTCTCAGTGTTTATCATCTTCAGCCAATAAATCAGGTCGTGCTCTTGAAAACCTGAACATAGCAAAAGTAAAACAGCTGAATGTCTAGAAGTTATCAATACTCAATTTTCCCATGGTGGCCAAGGTATTACAAGTAGTAAGTAGATAGTTTCACATATGAACCCTAGCAGGGTGTAGCCACAGGAAGACAGACCATGTTTTCCTATCTAAATAGGTAGACATGCTGGTAGCACTTTACATTTTATTCGATGTTGTATACTTTGTACATGGGTTTTTAATTTTTCTACTTATTTGATTATTATTGTACTGATATAATGTCAATAAATGAATTAAATACGTAATAATAATGATTCAATTAATTATTGATTTTGATTGTGTTTTAAAACATTTCCCCTCCAAACCTGACCACATCCTAACTCCTTGAAGTAACGGGGAATGGTTTTGGGTTGATGATGTGCCTTTTACTTTGTGCCCACTTTAGCGTTAGTGCTAAATGTTAATTCCGGGCTGTGCTCCCAAAACAACTGATTAACTTAATTTGCACTGAAAACAACTGAATTTTACGAAGTGTATCGTTTCGCAAACATTGTTTAAGGGAGGATAATAACCCTCCCCCCCATCCTCTTCCTCTTTTATTTTAGGTTAATATACAAATAACACTGTTACTCGTTTGGGTGTAACTCGTTGGGAACCCTCCCATAATGCCAAAGTATCTTGTATAATGACCGCTATATCCCGCCCACCGCCATTATAGAAACATCAAGTCCTTAAACTGTAAGATCGTAAATAATCGAGTTTATTTTCGTCTCGTGATCTTAAAAATTGGACCAATAAATCGTTTGAAATAGTTTACGAACTTTACTGTGAGAACGATATATATCAATGTCTATTAAAATTTCATGTTTATGGGTTCATGACTCCAAATAAAAACGACGACCTCTGCGGTGAGATGAGCGAATAGCTGACTAAATTGAGATGAAAAAAGTTGCAGGTTAGATTCCCATTGCTGAACAAATATTTGCATATCCTGCAAATATTTGTTCTGAGTGTTGTTGCGCAGATTCTTGATACCCATAACACAAGGTCCTTTAGCACCAAAGATTTTCTGGAATAAATATACCTATTTTAAGGTTAATTTTAAATATTTTAATTTACTTTTGTCTTTAGTTTGTGTTTTCTTTTTCATACTTTATAGAGAGTACTTATAACGAGGTAAAGTCTGTGTTTGTATGTATGTTTGTAAGTATTAATATCAGAAACTACTCAACCGAACTGAAGCAACACTATTCCTGAGTGCTATCAGGCTATATTGTATTCTGATAAAAAACTAGGTATGATACTCTTGGATGTTATTAATTAAATTCTTTATTTAAAGTTATCAATTATATCAACAGCAACTTAAAATACACATTTTAAAACGTTCTTGTTAAAAAACAACAATATCTTCAAAATTGTTCAAAATCGTTGTAAACCTAACAGTGTCCAAAGAAAGTTTGCTAAGATTTACGGTATTACGGGATTGCCATTCGGTATTCCCAAGACGTCGTCCCAAGGGCGGGCGTTGAACCCACAATTGGATGAAAGCGAGTGATGTGATGTACATCATTGCAAGTGTTTTAAGGACTCACGCTATTTTTGTAGAATCAAGTCTCACTACTATTTTAATATGTAAGCTTCTATTTAGAGAGAATGTCTCTGACAAGTTCAAAGCCGCTAAGACTATTACCGACGGGAGATGCCTTGAAAATTCTCAAAAGCAAAGATTTTGATAACCTAATGTGGTTTCAACCAGCGAAAATATACACTGTATCTTCGTTACCCACTACGAGTTATTATTAAGTTATGCCTTGTATTCGTTTTATTAAAGTGAAACTTTTATTAAATTGCCTCAAACTTTTTCGTCTGTGTGTTGCATGTCGCGTGACGGTCGGCCGTGGAGTAGGGATAAAGTGAAAGTCGCTCGTCACAGCCGAGGCCAATATGGCGGCGCCTATAGTTCGCATTAGCTGACCGTGTAGTGTATAGACTATTACTCATTTGTGCCAACGAAAATTTTTAGTTATATGTCTATAATGTGAAACGAAGTTTCACTTTTACCGTGGTTTCATAAAACCACACAAACCTTTTTTTAAATTTGACTTATTAATTTTTGAAAAGTCGAAACTTCGGGATTATAAATACGTAATAGCTAAAATACGCGTAAATACTCATTATAACAATTATTATGTAAAATTAGTTATTGCGATGCATTGTGGTTCACATAACAACCGTAACATCACTAATTAGCGCTGTAAACTCTTAAGAATAGGGTCCATTTTGGATCAGTAATCCACTTCAAAGTCCTTTGCTGAAAAACACTAAGAGAAATGACATTTGTTGATCACAATCTATTATATATTTTAAAGCGGATGATAGGGTTGGTAATCCTGTGTGAAAAAATAATTGAGTAAAGTAAGCTTTCCTAAGAAAGTAGTCACCGCTCTATGGGAGTCGATATTGTGTAGGAATGCCATAGTATTTTCATGTTAGAAGTTAAATTAACGCTTAATTTTATTTTTAAACTAAATTTTGCTAACATTTGGCGGCCTTTTCACTGAATTTTCTTAAGGGCAAACTTTAAATGGTAAATAATGAGCGAAGTGGTAATGATCGCTGGTGCATAGATACAGAATTAGTAGGTAGGTTCTAGGGATGTTAAGTTCAAAATCACTGCCCCTGTAAATGACGGTTGCCTTTAACTAGCTGCGACCGCTTTCACGATACTTTATTATGTAATTAGGAGAAAAGGTCAAATGAGATCGGCTGATAGACCGGTCCGAATGAAAAGAAATTACGTAATTGAACATGTACTTCATTACTTGATTATTATTATTTAAGTCCGGAGCGAACAGGTTCTGAAACATCTTTATTCCCTTTTTGATACAATTACTGATAATAAGTGATATTTATTTATTTATTTAGAATAGGAACACCAATAGATTAAGTATTACATTATTATTACATTATTGGTTTGGTTTTGTTCGTATACAATATAATAGAATAATCATTTATTTGGTACAAACAAAATGACAAATGAAACAATTTTATTATAAAGAACAGTAGGTACAGTTGAATCGAATATGACAATATGACTCATGTGTCTGCGTACCAAAATGGCATTCAGCTCAGCATAATGTAGAATGTTATCCACCCAACGCTGATGATATTTTTGTGCTGATGATATTCCCTGCCGGTGACTGAGCAAGAGCAAGCAAGTTAACAATGTCTTCAGTCTCTGTCTACCGCTACTTTTAGACCTCAAAAACTAATTTTAGCTGTATTTTTTGACCTTATAAAACCATCTCACAGGAAAAAATTAACTGATCATCATAATTATCAGCCATATTTAGAAAATAGTCCCTCCCTCCAGAGATTTCTTGAGCGCCTGCTCTTGTACGGCTTGCACTTTATAGGATCGTCTACCTCGTCTTGTAGTGGGTATTTACTAAAAAACCTATCCATCCCAAAAACAGTAAGTTGACAGGCATGTCAGTTCTTATATTCCATAGATTATTATTTCCAGAGTTCCATAGATTTTCAGAGCGATCAATCTTATGCGGCCAGTAACCTTTATTAGGTCATCAGTAGTACCTACCGGTTAATCATCTGGGCTGAAATTAACTATGTGTATATTAATAGCTATTTAGCTTACCTTAGTGACTCCCCACCCCAACAACAGGACCTCGCCAGTAGCAGGCACTCCTCTAGTGCTGTGGGAGATGCTGATGATCTTCGGGATCCGGTGGTAGTTGAAGTAGAGGTGACGCCGGAGCCTGATCACCGCGATGTTGTTCTGGAGGGTCTTGGGGTTGTAGCTCGGATGGAAATATACCTGACAAAGACATTTATTACGAAACAACTTACAAAACATATAAACTATATACAATGGACACTTTCAAAATACACCAACTAAATGAAAAAAAAATGTATGAGCTCTGTGCCGGGGTATGGCTTCTAAAAATTTTGCATCTAGAACTGCTACGGATTTTGTGGACAGAAATAATACAAGTTCAATCTTTCCGAATTCTTTGTATTTTAAAATGATACATTGACATGCATCAGGCATCCTGCCGTGTGAAGCCGTGACCGCCTTCTGTCTACAAAATTCTCTAATTATAACTTAGTGATTCGAAGAACGATTCAAAACTTACCTCCAACGCATCAACCAGTTCTCCACTGATCTTGGTGTGATTACTCCCGATCCTCACTTGCAGGACCTTGGGGTTTTCTCTGAAGAAACGATTGTTGTGCATTCTGGAAATCGCCAAACTGGTTACCGTAATAGTAAAGCTAGCCTCGTGGAGTTTTAAAGGAGCTTGTCAAAGTCAAAGCCTTATACATATTCATTTAAATCACAAGGATCAATTTGTAACATCATTTAACCGGCAGTTTCTTCGTAACAAAGACAGGCTACTTGCTATAAGATGATAACAACGATCATACAATATGTCTAATTGCACTGAGCGCAGATCGTCTTCATTATTATTTTCTTTATAATGTTTATTTCTTTTGTCAATTGTTCTATCTTGGTTATAATTTGTTAAACTAGTTGGACGCATTGGACCTAAGTTAGTCACTTCATCGAATCTTTTACTTCATCACAAGTCGCAGATGCCCTATGTTCCGTGGTTTTTATTTTGACATACATGTCGAGTTTACCAATAAGGTGGCACTTTACTTGGCGTAACGTATTTGTTCCTTTATTTACACAAATAAGGCGTATAACTTGTTTCTATCCACTTGTTGGTTTTAAATCACACATCAAAAGACTCAAATACGCCGAATATTTGAGTCGATCGGCCACAATTCGTGAGAAAAAAATAGAATAATAATTTATTTTGTACACACAAAATGGCACATGAAATAATTATAAAGAACAGTAGGTAGGTACAAATGAATTTATTAAGACATTTCGACATGTGTTAGACATGTGTCTGCGTTCCAAAATGGTTTGCTCTTACGCGTTTACTTGTTTGTGTATAAACAAACATTAAGTTTTTTGCTGATTCAGTTCAAGTGTGGGTTGGTATTGGGTCAAATACGATACCTCTATACGAATACACATCGCTTAATGAACATATCTATCATAATTAAACCCCTGACCTTCTTCAAGCCAATTATCTTAGAACCTTTACTGTGATTTGGTTTTTCTAAATAAAACTTACAGCTGCAAGCAAGCGGCGGATGTGAGCACTAGGTCATGCCAGTACAAGACTCCTCCACACCAGAATCGGCCCATGACGTGAATGGATGCCATGAACGGGTAGTAACGAACTGTGGTGCGTTCGCCCTTGAAGATCCTTCGCCCAGAGTGCTGGTGGAAGTCTTGCAGATCTTCCAACTCTGCTTGAGGATCTGGTGGGTAAAATTATGATTTTAAGCAATATTTTTTGAAATAAAGCGGAATGTAACATTTTGGTTAGAACAAAATCTAACAAAAATTTAACACTCCTCTTGAAGTCGCACCATTTCTTATACAACGAGAAACTTACCCCAATAAATGCTTTCGTTGTCCCGAGCGTCAAACTTATGGTTATCGACGGGTTTCTCAGCTATCATCTTATCCACTACTTCATTTATAATATCATCTTTACTACCACCATCTCTACCCATCATCTTTCTGGCATTATTTACCACTTCTTTGGTCATTCCTTTTTCATCTAGAATTTTTAAAACATCATCTCTGTTTAGTTTTTCTTTAAGTTGTAGGTACAGATTCTTAGTACCATTGTCTAATAGGAAGTTAAAGTTTTCGTTTTCACCGAGTGATTTGAAAAAGCTTGTCTCATTAAGTTTGCTTTCCTTGGTTACATTCAAAAGAGTTTGTGATAAGTTATCATTGTCTATAACATATTTGTAAATCGTTTCTATTTTATGTCTTAGTTCATCGATTCTTTTATTAGTTGTATTATCCAATAGTGTTGTGATCATATCTGTTATGTTGTAAATGGAAATTTCAGTCACATCTTTTATTATATCCGCATTTGTGAGGCAAAAACCGAGAACGAAAATAAAATGCATCACATTTAAAAGTCTCTGACGACGTTTTTATTTGTATTGGACTGGATTTTATGGGATTTCAAACTTTATTACATATCAGTAAGTGCAATCGTTACAATCGATTTTATTTAAGTACCTTCGCAGTTTCAGTGCGAAATATTTGTTATTTTATGTATAAACTGAAAGAAATGGGCATTATTGGTTGCAGGTTCGATTCCTGCCTTGGAATAAATGTTTGCATGATGTACAGATATTTGTTCCGGGTCTGGATGTTTCTCTATTTATTATAAGTATGTATTTACTAAAAAAAATGTATATAAGTATTCTATCAGTTATCTGGTTCCCATAGTACAAGCTCTGCTTAGTTTGGGGCTAGATAGCGCTATGTGAAATGCCCATCATGATTATTATTAGAAATACTTTACGGAAAGACTGAGTAGACCTTTCATTATTTTACTTCTTACCTATTTATTTTGTCTTTCTGTTTGCTGAACTCTGATTTCTTGACTGACATGCGTCATATTAAAGTCATAGGGTACCTTAATCTTCTTTTAACACCCGAAGCAAAGAAAAGAGAAATTATACGTTAAAAGACTTTCTTTGTCTAACCCAAATAGACCAATTCTAATCTTTTTACTGTACGGAAACTAGCGATTTTGAAATGAGATGAATGTATACAAACTATTCAGATTAGGTTTTTAATTGAATCACCTTGATGTCATTGTAACTCATCGGATCTTCTTTTGAATTTACGTACTCGCCTCGAGAAAAGCCGGCTGAGACGCAGGCGGTTGCGAGTTAGATTCCCAACGCTGAACAAATGTTTCCATGATTTACACATATCCGTTATCGTGTTATATCACATATCGTGTTCCGGGTCTGTTTTTCTATATATTATTGATCGAGCGAAGCAAGATCTCCAAATCAACTTGGGCAAATCGGCGTTGTATGTATGTAAGTATGTATGTATTAATGTATGTATGTATGCATGTTTGTTTGCCCATAACATAACTTTCGAAGCGTTGATCCGATCATCGTGAGTGATGCCACAATTTTGGTGTGACTAAAGAGCTAAAAATGTGGAGGTTTGTTGAGATATTGGGGTTCAAGAGGGGTAAAAAAAAATTCAAATGAGCCTATTAGGTCAAATCGGACGTCAAATGAAAGGTCTTCATTAGTAAATTTCAACCCCGTTTTTAGTTTTAGTTTAATTTTTGTAGTTTTTGAGTTATAAGCCCTAATAAAAACAAAACTTTGACAAAATTTACAGGGTACACCAGTAACCCCACAATGCTGAAATTTGGTATTCGTCTAGCTTTAGTGACACAAATATAGGCAAAAGTCTGAAATCCAGAACAACTGCATTTGTACCCCAAAAAAGCTTAACCACTTGATATGAACTCCCGTTACCTGTAATTTGAATGAAACTGTAGATCAAGTCAGTTGGTTGTTATTTTGTGGCACTATTTTGATAGTCAAAGATTACGAATAATAGTTTTGTGTTTATGGGAGACACGCGGGATCTCAGTTCGGGGCGAACCAATGGTAAATAAGTATTTACAAGAAGTATTTAAAAAGATATAATAATAAATATGTATTCTATCAGTTATCTGGTTCCCACAGTACAAGCTTTGCGTAGTTTGGGGCTAGGTGGCGCTGTGTGAAATGCCCAGGATTATTTATTTATATGTCATCCCGTAAATGAATTCGATCAATATTTCGAATAAAACTGGTGGATTATATTCGCCGTCTGTAATCCACTGGAAGTTACTGGCTTACAGTTACAAAACCCAGAATCCTGCCCCACGTGACCGGCGTGCTCGATGCCATACGAATATAGGTCAAATTATCTAATTGATAAAAGAAAGAAAGAAAATACATTTATCTGACACACACATACACACAGGACAGACTATTCAAAACCGAACAAATACAGAACAAACATACCTACTTACATATAGATTTTATTAACGAAGAAAAATTATATAAAGAAACAGGAAAAACACTAGATAAAAATGAAGTGCTTATAATATAGGTTACAAATCACGGAATTGAAGAATATGAAATGGGAGGGCTTACTTCCCTCAGATTTGGAGCTTCTCCTGAGGGATTCCAGCAGCAGCAGCCTTTCAAACAATATTCTTGTAAATAAATAACAACTTACGTAAATAAAAAGGATAAAAGCACATTAAATCCTTTCATCTCAGTATTTTTTTTTTCAATATTAATGCAGAACTAAGTCATGGAACAAGGAAAAAATATAATTATTGACGACTTCCATGGTGCAGTGGGCGAATAGCCGGCTGCGACGCAGGAGGTAGCGGGTTCGATTCCCGTCCCGGAACAAATGTTTGCATGATCTACAGATATTTGTTCCGGGTCTGGTTGTTTTTCTATATATTATAAGTATGAATTTACAAAAAAAAAGTATATAGGTAAGTATTCTATCAGTTATCTGCTCCCCATTGTACAAGCTCTGCTTAGTTTGGGGTTAGATAGCACTGTGTTAAATGTCCAGCAATATTTATTTATATTTATTTATGTATTTATTAATTATTACGTACGATAAACGAACGAACCCGTTTTTATGCAATTTATTTTACAACCTTTCTTAAAGTTTTACCGACGCGACACTAAAAATAATATTAAAACCCTTAAAGGAAAGTTCCCTGTTTTCCAATAGTTTTAAACTGAACGAGAAATATCAACTTTGGAAAGTATAAATGAGGAAGTTTGTTTACGATCCGCTTAACCGCATAAAATCGTTGATTTGAAGAGTGCACTAAAAAGGGACTTTCGAGTTACCAACCGAGTAACAAAAACTGGTCCAGGGATTGGCACTATTAAGAGGCTAGGCGCTGCGAAATGTTTTTGGCTAATGGCAAACCACAAACGGGTCAAATTTATGAATTAATGGTAACCTTTCGTAAACAGTTCAAGTCTAAATGAAAGATTTGAGAAAAATAAAATGAAATTAAAATGGGCATTATGGGCAATAGTCAATACATGCAGAGCTAACTAGGCAGATTTCCTCACGATGTTTTCCTTCTGAGTTATGAGCACGTATAACCATTCGGACCTTAAGACGAAGTGTGCTTGAGGTTTTCTGCATGCGGGACGCGTCTATCCGAGGATGCGCCGTGGCGCACCGTCTCTCTCTTACAGCTCATACTATAACAGCTTATCCATTTCATAATCACAGTAATATTTATGTGAAATTATGGATGATTGTTTATTTGTTTGTTTATTAGTCAATCACGTCGTAATCTCTGAACTGATTGCGATGAAATTTGGTGTGTTGATAGATGATAGACCTGTCAATAATCATCATCATTATATTAGCAATAGAATGCCCACTGCTAAACATAGGTCATCAAAGAGATTTGTACTCTGCAATTCAGTGTCGGTTTTCTAAGAGTAAGTTATTACTCCCATGCCACGCTTGGTGACTACAGTGCAGTTTTTACTGTACAAAAATCCATTGGTCGGCCGAGATTCGAACCCACATCCTCCGAATCGGAGGTCAGCTTTGTAGTCTAGTGGGATGTCCACTAGACTAACAAAGCTGAATGGTTACAATAACCACGAATTTAGTTAAATTATTTAAGTAAATAAACCACAATTTAATGTTGTGTAAAACTGTGGTTTTAGCTCGTTTTTAACCTACTTATCCACCTCCTAAAAACAGGAAGTTTAGTATTAAGCCGTTGCGGCAGAAAGGTTCTAGAGTGAATTCCACGCACTGAAACGCGCAAATTCAAAAGGTTGCTGAGAGCCGTTGGGTGCAGGACGCACAAGATCAATCGCTATGGAAATATTTGGGTGTAGGCTTATGTTTTTATATTTATCTAGGGTGTAGTTATATCCTAATTGTTGGATCTTAAAAATATAAGGTAAATGAATTTTATTTGTCATCCGCTTTTTCTGCGATTACCGTCGTTTGAAAACGTTGGGGTTCGGCTTACTGCCATGCCTCGCCTCCCGCGCCCCTCCGCGCCGCTCCCTGGCAGCGCGGACGCCGTTCAGTTGACTTGCACGACAGCACCTTGTTGGTCGCGGTCTTACCCCCTGAATAAACTATTCCGTGAATAGACAATTTTAACTCTATTTTGTAACTGCTGTACTCGAGACGTTTCTCGTGAAGTGCTGTGCATTTTCAATAGTGCTTCAGAAGACATTTCCATCATCAGGGCAACCGTGCTGAACAAGTCCACGACTAGAAACGTGGGGTTTGAAGTAATTAATGTGGGTGGCATGCTTTTTTCGACTACTTTATATGATTGAGCAAAAATTCTTCTCTGAGAGCATATCTACTCCCACATTATTCCATACTTATTATTTCAATTTAAAGGTCATTCGAAATTACTTAATCTCCATTACCAGCGCCCTATATTCATCCCCAACACTAATAAATATATAGAGGGTACTTCAAAAATATTCAAAATATGTATCGGAAAATAATCAACAGCGAGACTGGAAGAGTCGCAACTAAGAACAATAAGTTTAATTTGAAAATTGACAATGCCACGATCAATCAGGATGGTGATGTAGCTAATGCGTGCGAAGACTTTTTTAGCGACATTCCAGTCTCTACCACAAAATCCTTAAACTCCCCTTCCATAGTCGTAGAGTTATTGTTAAAAGAAAACTTAACGGAGTGCAAAACACAATTCAAATATGATTATGTAAATAGTGATGACATTATAAAAGTTTTCAAACTGATAAATGTTAAGAAAACCACGGACCTCTGGGGCATCTCTGTTAGCGTCGTGAAAACATTGATTGACATAATTTCTCCTGAACTAGCTTTAATATTCAATGAGTGTATTGACTGTGGTGTATTCCCTGATTTAATGAAACACAGTAAAATAACTCCACTTTTCAAATCAGGCACTAGTTCTGATCCTGGTTATTTTAGACCAATCTCAGTACGAGTACTTCCGACATTTAGTAAAATATTTGAAAAACTAATTTTAAATCAACTGCTTAGACATTTCAATTCACATAATTTACTGCATCATAAACAATTCGATTTACCAGGGGTCGCTCAACCACTGATGCTGGTATTGAGTTAATATCGCACATATTTGATGCCTGGGAGAAGTCTCATGACGCTTTAGGTGTTTTTGTGATTTGTCCAAGGCATTTGATTGCGTAGACCATGACACATTAATCAGGAAACTACACCATTATGGCATTAGGAGCGTTGCTCTAGACTTTCTCACTTCTTATTTAAGTGTCAGAGTGCAAAGAGTTGATGTGAATGGGAAGCGTTCTCCGGGGTCTCTGGTTAAAATGGGTGTACCACAGGGATCAATTCTGGGACCATTTTTGTTTTTAGTATATATTAATGATCTTCCCCATCTTGTAAGGGACGATCATGAGGTTGTATTGTTTGCAGACGACACGTTACTTTTATTTAAATTAAAGCGACGAGAAACCGATTTTGACGATGTAAACAATGCAATCTCTAAGGTGGTAAAATGGTTCAATGTAAACAATCTACTTCTAAATGAAAAGAAAACAAAGTGTATTAGATTTATACTACCTAATGTTACACAAGTTAAAGCAGATATAAAAATCAAAGACGAGGAGTTGGCTCTTGTGGACACCACCGTATTCTTAGGTATAACCCTAGATAATAAGCTTCAATGGGGCCCTCACATTGATGGGTTGTCGAAGAGACTTAGCTCTGAGGCATACGCAGTAAAAAAGATCCGTCTTTTTACAGACGTAGACACAGCTAGACTAGTTTACTTCAGCTACTTCCACAGCATTATATCATACGGTATACTGCTGTGGGGGAGTGCTGCAGATATAAACACCGTTTTTGTGCTGTAGAAGAGGGCTGTTCGTGCAATTTATAATATGGGCCCCAGAGAATCATTACGCAATAAATTTAAAGAAATAAATATTATGACATTCCCTTGTCAATACATCTATGAAAATCTAATGTATGTTCACAAAAATATTAATTTGTTTAAGAAAAATAGCGATAATCATAATTTTAATACTAGAAATAAAGATCTGTTGCCACTTGTAGACTCCATAAAGTTATAAAGTTAGTAAATTGTTTAAAGGGCAAGGTGTACGCTTTTATAACAAACTCCCAAGGGATGTACAAAAATTGACAATTAACAAATTTAAAAACGTAATTAAACAAAATCTTTATGAAAGAGCCTACTATAAAATATCGGATTATTTAGATGATAGAAGCTTGGGATTGAAATTGCTTCAACTCGTTCAAAATGTTACAATTTAGACGTAATTTATGTTCTGTATTATGTATTGTAAAAGGATCATTAAAAAAAACAACCCGCCTTGTTTCTTGCCTTTCTTTCCTGGCTTGGTCGCAAAGGAACAGGCAGTAAAATTGACGTTTCAAAGTGATCCTTGTGATTTTAATGAATAAAAAAAATTTGAATTTGAATTTGTATGTTAACCTGAAAAGGAGTGAATTTGCATAATTACGATACCACATTTTTTTTCTTAAATAAGATATTAGATATTTATTTGAATAAACAAGTGTACAATATGGTCTTAAAATCCAGGTAATGGCACTTTATACTTCATATTCATATATTCATTTATTCTGCTTACATGTACATATATATTTTTCAGCTTTGATAGTAAGTAGCTTAGGGAGTAAGTACATATACCCTGTAAGGGCACTACAAGTTGGGTTTGCGCCTTTTCAAAAAGTACATTAATTAAACAGAGACTTAAACACTACTTGTTTGCTATTTATTAAACAAAAAAAACTACGTGCCTTACAGTACTCGCAAATTATGATGTGTAACATCTGACCACCGCGCGTGCTCATTGTTCAAATCAAATAGCGCGCACTTTCCCGGTTTTCTGTTACACATTTCCTTCCCTTTAGCTATTTGTGAAAGAGTTAATTCGAGGAAGTAATTATAACTGTATCTATTTCTGCAGTAATGTGCGAGCTAGCCAAGCGTTATAATGTTAAAGCTAAGGTCCAAAACTCTGTCTATTACAGTCCTAAAACGGCTGTAACTCCGACGGACAGACGAATAAAGCGATTTTAGTCGGACAACAGAACCTTAACTATTTCACCACTTTAGCATCCATTTACAAACAAAAATAAAAAGTAACATAGTAATAATGATAATAGAATATGATATATAACGGAGTATCTTAACCAACAGGGTTTTTTGGTACCTACAGTGACGTCAGCTAAGCTGACATCACTATTTCCACCATTAGAAACACTCATTGCAAATTATGAAATAGTTTTTATTAATATTCACAATAATTAACTTAACAGCTAACTCTTAAGTAAAGTGTGTATTCTTAAGTAAGGTGGTACACTTGCCTCGACAGCTCACCCACAAAAAGTATCGTCGTCGGTCGCCCGGTTGCTTTTTTGAAAGTCCGTTACCAAAAATGGTGTCGTGCGATACTAAGTCAAACTCACAAAATCTCAAATAAATTGTTACAGTTACTTATTGAGTCCATAAATTAATGAATCAATTTTTAAACGTATTTAGAATTTTCAGATTAATTTAGTTTTAAGCAATCAACATCCGTTGTTAATAAATTTTTTTAAATGAATGCGATGTTCAAGGCTTCAAGCGAGTGTTTACTTTAAGTTTATCTTAATGCAAACACCCGTAAAATTTATCGCTTGACTTTTATAAATCAGGATTTTGTCTAGAAATCATCTCAAAACAATGATGAGTACTTAATTGTTTATCGTTGAAAATAACGACAAACAATTACGTTGCTTTTAACGCAGAAAGCTGAAACTTACATTGAAAACCGAAACATAATTCGTAACTTGATTTGATATTCAATAATTTAGTTAATAAGCTTTCATAACTCATAATTCTAATAGTCTTGCGCCGACATATATAACAATGATTATATACAATAGTAATATTGGCGTCCCTGATGCGCAGGGTGCGCGGCAGCCTTAAAAGCTACCTGCAACTCATTGCAGGGAGGCTGGACTTCGACTGTCCCTTCATGGAACACTGGACAAGAGCGCACACTGTGCACATCTAGTGTCTCCAGAGTCGAATGATCCTGTTTGTTATTTTTATGTGCATTTTATGTTATTTTTGTTTTTATTTATTTCATTGTTTATTGTTGTTGTATTTCTTAGTGTCTAGGTCTTGTATGTTAGTGCTAAACTGAAATAAAGAAATTGAATTGAATAATCTTCTTCTACTTAAACATGATACAACATTTCAACTACAACAAAGTGCAAAATAACTATAAAACCAAGTTTAATAAGAGCAGTAAAAACATCGTTAGGGTAGCACGTTCGATTCCCGATAGCATCTTATCGCGACGACATAACCACATCCGAATAAATACTTTCACTTGAAATGGGTAGGCAGGGATGGACTTAGGATCAGAATGTGGGGGCAAGCCTGAAAAGAGAGTTAACTAGTACGCACTGCTAGTTTATCGTTATGTTTACCTCCTTTATTGTAGTTTATTATAATTGAATATATATTTAGTTTATTAGTACGTATAGGTCGTTTATGTAGGTTTATGAACATAGATACACCGCCGTCTTTTTGATTTTCTTTTGTCCTGCGCATCCAAAGGTTGTCTGTAAGAGATCGCTTTCAGCGATAAGACCACCCACTGAACTGTATTTTAATTATGTTGGTGTACAATAAAGAGTATTCTATTCTATTCTATCGGGTAAAAAAGCAAAAAAAGACCGGTACGATTAATTTAAAAAAAATTGTATAAAAAATATACGTACCATTTTGATCGCCTCATTGTCATTGATTTGTTACCTTAATAATGAAAACCAGATAACTCTTACCATCACACAGGCTGTATATTTACTGGCCACCAAAAAACTTACGACACAAAATTATTTTATCAGATGAATCGTTTGAAATTTGTATAAATTTTGTCATGCAATGGCCGCCATTTATAGTTTTTCCAACACTTGAATTTTGCAACCTCTGTAACGCGGTGGGTGTGTAGCCACGTGTAAACGTAAGTATGTAAAAAGTTAGGTATGGGTTCGCTGCAGGACAAAAAGTTTGTAAAATCTTTATTATAAATGCGGTATTTATCACTTACCACCTTATCGGTGTTATGACTAAAAATAATGAATTGAAATAAACCATGAAAGTTTTCGTAGACAAAACTATTGCATCGTTTCCATGTTCCTGCTCTGGGCGGTTTGGTACTATAATGTATGTGACTGTTGAATGTTATCGTGTCACTTTCGAGAATTATTTTCGTATGTTTTTTGCCCCTGTAAATTCGTCCTTAGTCCTGTCAAGGATGATGTTCCACGCGATAGAACAAGCCGTCCTCTGGGAAATCAGATCTCGGAGACGATGTGACGTCACGGATTTATTCGTTTGGTTCTGTTCGGCGGAGGATATTTGCTAATATCATCGATAACTTCAGGAATTTATAAGAATCGAAATGACACGAACATTCATCAGATTTTCAATTTAAAAACTGATAGTTATATTGATTTGTCTTGTAATAGAAAATGTGGGACTTTTGCTAATAAATGACTTTGGTAAATACCTATTTTGAAGGTGACACTGAAAAGTCTATACATGCATATGGAATGCATCAAATTTGTTTTGCCAAATATATCGAAATAGTCGACATAATCCAAGCTGAAATTGGATAAAAAAACACTTGAAGTTTTCACACGGCAAGAGGGTTTAAAATGACTAATTGATTGAAATGCATAAAGATTTGATCTAATTCTATTGATTATTATTTGGCTTTGATTTATTATGTTATAATTATGTAGTAGGGCCCGTAATTTAATAATGGAAGAACCCTACATTAGTAAACTATGTAGCTTTATTTATAAAAATAACATGGAGATGGAATAAGCGAATTAACTACCTGATATCGTATACCATAAATACTAAATGAAGTGAAATAATAATTATTGTCAGTTGAAACACCAATAAGACGGTACGTGATAAATTCCGTATTTATAATAATAAATGAATTAATTAATGAAAACACTTTATTGTACACAATATAAACAAAAAAATACACACAAAATTGAAAACACAAAGCAAATAGTACTATGGGCAGTCTTATCGCTCAGAAGCGACCTCTTCCAGACAACAGACTATATGATTAATATTTATTGCATGAAATATGGTTAAATTATAGATGTCAATTTTAGTTTAGGTCTAAAATATTTCACTTAATCCAAGCATGCAATTTAGATGATATTTGAAGTTATATTATTTAAAATATGTGATCATTAATTTTGTAAATTCCATGTTTCGAAGTAATGAGCTGCCATCTATTGGTAAATTATTCAATTAATATGTTAGAGCCATCTGTTGTCGAGTTAGGGAACTACATACCCACTTAGTTTAGTTTCGCACTGCGCTTTTCCATACGGTTAAAAGTTCGAGAGGCTTTCAATAGATGGCAGTTTAAGAGATTCAGTAGCAGCTCGTTTACGATATAAATATTTTATCACAGAAATCATATTTATTATTAAAATTAATCAGGGAACAACTGCTTTGCTTAAATTGTTTTATAATACATACAATTAATTTCGGTTCAAAATAACTTTTAGATTTCGTGAACAGGTTCTAAGGGTGACTTGCGCAAAGACGTCTGAACGTATTTAGTGGCTAAGTATGATTTAGAGAGTTGTCAAATCATTCAAATACGTCAAATTTAAACATGTTTAGTCGCTAAATACGTTTATGGATCGTTGTGCAAGTCAGGCTAAATCAGTTAGGAATTTAACTAGCATCGTCTTTGAAAACTCCACAGTTTACTTCGCTTTTACAAAATTATTGTACTCTTGTTTCAAAAATACTTTCGAAATGGCAAATATATTTAAGATTTTGGTCAAAAATCTTCCAACTTACGTAATTTCTGTGTTTTCTTACGGATTTGGTTTTTTTTCGCACGGCACTTCACACAGTTGACATCAAAATGCGACGGAAGTTAGCCGCGCATCATAAACAACTTCACCGTGTTGCATACTCTTATCGGATGCGTACTCCTAGACCAGGTTATCCAATATCTGAAATGAGTGGTGGACCACAAATAGTGGCCCATCCACTAAAGTTAATTATTTCTAACTTTTCCTGTCGTTCAAACTGTACAGAAACGCGACGGGATAAAACTCAGAACAATTGTTTTGATTATTACCGTCATCGTATCTCGTTCTTGCAAATCCACTCGCGTTCATTTCATACTCGTAGTGTATGTAGATTCCGGCAGGAATAAACGTTAGTGGATGCGAGTGTTAATCAAGCAATCCGTAAGATATCTCATCACTTTCGTAAATTTTAGTACCTATTTATTAAAATAGCATCAATTGAGCGCAGAATGCGGGGCACTAACAAATTAATTGGGGTTCTTGCTGACAGGTATGACAGTTTTTTTAAATTGGTTAGAATTTCGTTTGACCACAATCTCACCTGATTTATGTTGACATTTTTTATCGTTTTTTACTAAAGACGATTTTGTCAATACTTGTCAATGGGGGCCACAAGCCTAAACTTTTTTCATTAAAATAAAGATGGCTAACTTCTAAATGGGAACTTGAAAATCCTCTTGACCCCACTAGTGTAACCAACAACTTTAAGTTAATCGTAGCCTTGGTCGTCGCAGTCAGTCGTCACAACAGTTAAAATAAGTTTTTTTTTAAATTGATAATAGTTAAACTTCACCTGGTGGTAAGTGATGGTGTGGTCGAAGATGGTGCACCAAGTGTGCACCATCTTCGACCACACCATCACTGCATCATTGCGTTGGAAAAACCTGTTAATCCTCGACTTACAGATTTTAATGGTTTAGAAAAAAAGGGATTTTTAGGATTATCAACAATTATTTATCAAACTTTTGCGTTTTTAATATCAGTATCATTTTAGGTGAAAATCAAATTTAACCATAATATTAGGTTAAAATCAAACGAACCTTTTTTAACTCTCCATCATGAGTTCATGTCAAGCCAGTAGCCTATCCCATCACACTAATCCATTAAAATAATTAAAATTTAATCCAATTAGGAATCACCCTGTAATTTAATTCCCACGTAAAGATTTTCATTACTATTAATCCATACGCGCTAAGTCTGCAGAATGAATTTCCAGAGAAACCGATCTGGAAATCTATGGGGGAGTTATGTTTAATATTTTTTACATACGTTTTTGAGTGAAAAAAATCATTGGTCAAGCCGGGATTCAAACCAGCAACCTCCGAATCGAAATTCGGGGTACATCCCACCAAGCTCCCACGGCTTTAAGAATGTAAATATTAGATTTAAAAAATCTTAGAAATAAATCAATAATGCTGGACATTTCACACAGCGCTATCTAGCCTCAAACTTAACAAAGCTTGTGCGATGAATATGTTTAACTGTTGGTAAACCTAATAAATAAAATAAATGAATCCAGAAATCCAACTTTCTAAAGACTTAACATGGAAGGATTAAACGGGGCTTGTCGGAGGCTTTATTTTACTGAATAGTAATTAAATTTGGCGGCATAATTTAGGTTCGGCCACGAAACAGACCAATTGGATTGGAATAAATAATAATAATAAATAAATTAGGACTTTTCACACAGCGCTATCTAGCCCTATACAAAGCAAAGCTGGTATATATGGGAACCAGATAACTGGTTAAATTCCCATACCTATATATTTGTATATACATACATACATATATACATAAGCTAAATAGATAAACCAGAACAAAAACTTGCAACTTTTGTTTAGCGGCGGGAATCGAACTTTCATCTCAGACACGGAGGTGGTCAGATAGAAGATTACAATTAAGTTTTTTTTTTTTCAAAGTTAACACATTCATGAGGTTTTAGTTACATATGTTTTTTATTGTTTAAACTTATAATAGTTAAAACCTCTTAATTATATTACTCAGGAATCGTTATGTTTTTTGACTTTTCTAATGTACCTACAGTTGTATCGAAGTGGAATAAATGAATCTCAATCTAATTAAACTTGTAAAGTGTACTTCTAGACACACTAGCTGACGGGCCTGTTCATTGCTAAACCAAGTTTAGAAAACTCTCGAATAAACTAACTTTCAAACTAAAACCGCATTGAAAACGATTCATCCGTTTAGGTCGATGGAAAAGGTAAACAAACAAACGAGCAGTTTTTTTAAGGTTTTGCAATTGACCTTACCTCGCCTGAGCTATGATGATACAGTCTATGATGCAGATGGCTAAAACGCGGTTGGAATGTGATATGTTAAAAAATCTTGGATCATAGCGACAATTATGTCACATTCATGTAGGTAAAGTTACAGGTTTTCCTGAATCAAATCCCGAAAGGGGCGTCACTAAAATATTATCAAAATTTTGATTAGCTACATTTAATAGGTATTTAATTATTTAGACCAAACTATCGGCCATATCCACGGTTCACGCTAACGGCTCGAATACCTACACTAAATCCGGCCGTAGTGGTTTTGACAACTTCCGTGGTGCAGTGGCCGAATAGTTGGTTAAGACGCAGGAGGTTGCGGATTTGAATTTCTCCACGGAACAAATGTTTGCACGATCTACGCCGGTCTGGTTATTTCTCTTTGTATTATAAGTTTGTTATTCTATCAGTTATCTGCTTCCCATAGTACAAGCTTTGCTTGATTACCAATTAAAACGGGTATTTATCGCGTATGTACCTTTTAGGGTTCCGTATCCAAAGGGTAAAACGGGACCCTATTACTAAAATTCCGCTGTCTGCCTGTCCAACTGTCTGTCTATATGTCTGTCTGTCACCAGGCTGTATCATCAACCGTGATAGTAAGACAGTTGAATTTTCACAGATGATGTATTTCTGTTGCCGCTTTAAGAACAAATACTAAAAACAGAATAAAATAAATATTTAAGTGTGGCCCATACGACAGACATGGTTTTTTTGCCGTTTTTATAGGTAATGGTACGGAACCTTTCGTGCGCGAGTCTGACTCGCACTTGGCCGGTTTTTTATTTGTTGTCCCGACGTTTCGATTGTGTTGCAATACTACTACCGTCGAAATCAGTAATTATGTACAGTGATCGCGAAAGTTTGAGAAAGCTTTGTTTATTTTGGGGCCAGATGGCACTGTGTGAAATGTCTAACACTATTTATTTATATTTTTGGTCGAACGAGTTCGACCGTTAACGTCCGAGCATACTACGGCTTATGACGGGTTTCAGAAATAGCATAATCGGTATATTCCCTAAGCATCGATATAACTGTTTTTTTATATAGTTCTTAGGATTAGCTAAGAAAATTATGTACGCCGTGCTCGTGGCTTCAAGTCATCACGTTCATTAAAATGTTGGAATTAAACAGTTTTCGGTTAACGCAATTTGTCCGCCGCTATCCAGCAGCCGCCCCGCACCCGCCCCGCACCCGCCCCGCTTCAGCCCCGCTGTCGTCGCGAAATGAACTAAATTCATTTACTGTGTATTTGATTACAGTAGTTGTAACAGGACTGAAACGGGTTTTCATCAGAAAAATAACCTTTTTGTGTAGTATTCGCTCAATGCCTTGTTTTGTAGCGTAACACTGGTATGACCAAACCTCTGCCTAGGACAAACATTCCAGCTAGGTAGGTCCAACTTTAAGAAAAAGGTAATTAACGAGCTCGGCTGTGCAGCGTTCGGAAAACTACATACGTAAAGCCTTAAAAAATACCTCAGTGTCTGAAGACGAAAGTCTTTCTTCAGATTTGTGTATGCTATCAGTGATCACATATGTCACTGAGACGTGGTCCCGCAATAAATGTGCCTCATGTGAAGATCGCTCAACGTGCGTTGCAGAGTGTTATGCAGAGGTCATGCGTGCTTGCAGAGGACGGCCCCTAGACGGAAAGCATGTATGATTAGCAGTGGACGTTTGATGGCATATAATAAGATATGATCAAATATCTGCCAGAAAAGTAAGTCATTGATTAGCGGTAAGAGGTACATACAGAGGGACATATTTGACATTGTTTGGTTCTCTGTTTACAATGTTATAAATATATAACTAAAGGTATTTATTTACACACACACCTACGAGTATTATGATAACAGAAGTAGGTAGGTACAATAAGTACTAAATAAAGCTAGGTAAGTTTAACAGTAGGCCTAATTCTAAGTAACATTAGTACATTATTGTAGGTAGCACTTAGGTTGTGGTAAATAGGCCGAGGGCTCAGCTACGCTGGTTTTCGGCCTCGCCTTGGTAGAAACATCTGCTGCTGCCGCCGCCACAGATAGGGTTCTCGGGAACTATCAGCTTTATACACTGAATTAACAAGTAGTAATTGAAGAAAGAACGAAAACCCTTCGCATAAATATTTAAATCATAAAAAATCCACACACACAATACATATGCAAACTTAAGGCTAATTTGCATTTTAATGTGTAATGGTAATTTTTGTTTTATTTTTCTTATTCTCAGTTGTCATTCTTTGAGACTTAAAAGTCTTTGTGAATATAATTAGTCCCGATACCTGTCTCTTTGAGCTATTGTTAATTTTATTACAATTAATTCTGAATATGACGTAACCTAGTGTTTTCTAATGTACAAACAGTGGAAAATAAATGAAATTAAATACGTTGTCCATTATACTTAAATAGATAGCGATAAACGTTATCCTTAATACTAAAATATCAGCAGTTTTTACGCTAAGCCCAGTGTAACCGACACCCTGACACTCGCGGATTACCATCACCGTTGTCAGTGTAATCCTAGTTTACACCACCCTCTGATATCCCCGCTTTAGCGAGAAACTTGTTACCACTGACGGACGTAACATAGCGGAAACTATATTTGGTTTTCATAGACATCCAAATCATTTAAGGATGCAACGACCTCGGAGACTCTGGAAAACAGTTGCCACTAACTCAAAGTAAGATTTGGAATGGCTGGGGGTCAGGTTAGAAGGGGGATAATGTATAATACACGTCAGTGCAGATCTTATTCACCCATCCTAGAATTAGACGTTCATATATTGTAGCGTGTAGCCCCATCACCCTTCGTCAGCTTTTTTGGGCTACTTAATTAGATCCATTCTATCATCGGACAACTAGACGCTCAGTGGTGCGCCACCGCTATATGGTTGAAATACCTTCCATTCGCACAAAGCGTTTCTCTTCGATCTTTATTATGCGCATCGCCAAAGAGTGGAACGCCTTGCCTGAGTCTGTGTCCTGATAACTACAATCTGGGTGTCCTCAAGTCGTGAGTGAATAGGTTTCTTCTATCTCCCGCTCACACACTGTACACCGTTTGTACACTGGTCAAACGCAAGACTATTATATTATTTATTATTATCAGCCCGTAGAGTCCCACTGCAAGACATAGGCATCCCTTCCCTCTTTTCACAAATCCCGGTTATTGGCTAATTGGGCCCAATTACGGCCAATTACGGGCCATAATTATGGTATGCATCCAGTTCATCCCTCCATCTCCGCCTTGACCTATCACGTGGCCGCCGCCCGTTTGGAACCCATTCTGTAGTGGTTTTCACTCATAGCTCCTCTGGCATATGAGAAACGTATCCTGCCTAGTCCCACTTCAGTTTTGCGGATGTCAGATCCACGTCAGCTATCTGTGTTTTTGAGCGCAGTATTGAGTTTCTTATACGGTCTGTGAGCCTGACTCCGAGGATGCTGCGCTCCATAGCTCGTTGATAAACACCGAGGCGGGACTTTTGAATATTGGTGAGGGATAAAGTTTGTGCACCGTATGTGAGAATGGGGAGAATGCACATGTTCATTAGTTTTCATTTTCAAGATAGTGGCAGATTTCCTTTCATGAGGTATTTCATTGACCAATAGCTTTTCTAGGCGTTTTCTGTGCGGTGAGTACCTAATCTCTTTATCCTGTCTCGCCTGGAAAGAGACTATTTGGCCCAAATAGATATGTATATATATAGGTACTCTTGGATATATGCAAGACTGGATAATGATTAAACGCAAATTTAGAATGTACAAAAAAATCAGATACCAGTCAAAAATTGTCCGTCTACTAATTAAGTGTAAAAATAAAATCATGTGAGTTAGTATATCGAAATTAGAACTATTATGTAATTATTATGATTGTTAATTTTTAAGTGTATAAGTGTATGTCAAAATATGAATAAACGATATGAATATGAAAAGTAGGCAATCGGAATTCTGATACAATTTTAATCCTGTTGCGATTTGATACGCAACATTTATATTATAGCTTCTTCCCGCAGCTCCACACCCGTCGTATGTCAAGTAAAGTAGCCTATGTCTCAATCCAGGTCTTCTATCTGTATACAAAATGACATCGATATCGGTCCAGCCGGCGTGAAAACGTAACAAACAGACAGACAGAGGCAGAGTTTCGAATTTATGATATTAATATAGAATATGAATAGCTTTGCGATGAGTATAGATATAAATATCCGGGGGTTTCTCTATGTATTAAGGTTAAAGTAATTAATTATAAAAAAAATGTTTCAAAGTATTTGTTTACTGGATCTCATAGAACAAACTTTACTTAGTTTGGTGCTGGATAAGACTGTGTGAAATATCCAGAATTATTTATTCCGCATGTGCCGGAAGATTTACATGGAAAGGGGTATCTAGACCATAATTTTAACATTATGCTGGTAACTTGCCAGTTTCTCGACAAAAATAAAACTTTTAAAGTCGGCTCTATACTATTAGAAGCCCTGGCTTTACTCACCCCTCACCCCACGGGTAATCCCTCAACTTCAGCACCTTTCTGTGATCGGTTTACAGTTTAAAGAGCTTACTGGTCGTTCTCTTAAACAGGTTCTGAAATGCATAATCCATCGAAACTTAGGACAAGCTAAATTAAATTAAATTTATCAAGTTATATATAACAGACATAAAATAAACAGAAACGACGACCTCCTTGGCGTAATGGGCGAATAGCCGACTAAGGGATTTATGTACGAATTCAAGATTTTATATTGAAAATGAAGCCAGGGCGGATCAGCTAGTTTAAGATAAGATAAGATAACTCTATAATGTAATTACCATACAGAAACAATATAACATTTGTTCATCTTTATATATCGCTGTTGTTATTACATACCTATATACAATGTTATCCATCAAAATATCTGCAAATACCAAAGCAAATACAAAGCGAACATACATTGTACTTAACACTTAATTTATTGGAGTAGATGTTCAAGCTTTAGCACGCAGTATAGGTATGAACATAATAATAAAATAACCAACAAAATTTGGCAATTTATGTATGAAATTATAAATTTGTCCCAACGAGTCACAACCCCTGTAACTCGTTTGGGTGTAACTCGTTGGGAACCAAACAATAATATATATATTTTGTATGCCCATTAGATATTAAGTGTATTTTATAGTAGGCTTATGAGTTTTATGAATCTTAATCTATTTTCTAAAAAGCACTAAACATTCAACCTACATTACAGTTCCTCCATTTCCTTTCCTCCAGCTAGCCCAAAGGCTAGCTGGAGGAAAAAGCTATATAGCATTAAGTTCACCTATGTATTATTTTATTAGTGCAGCAAAGATTGTTTTATCCATCTGACGTAAAACACCAATATTACCACCATAAGTTGACTTATTACTTCTTGATTACACGATACAGCAATAGTCAGTAAATTCAGTCTAGGCGAGAATTAGTCTAGAAATCTTAGACCAGGATAAGGCGGAGCCTACGGTTCCATGGACAACCTTTCGCAGCTCAGGATCGAAGTCAAATGCCTCGAGTTTTGAAAGTCGTTCGCCCATCTTTCTTTCCACGGAAACGTACGAACCGCCATTCCATTTTTGACAACTACAAAACCACCGGAAATAACAAGTGAGAACGACAACACAAAAATAGATTCAAATTCTAATTACAAAAATATAAATACGAAAAATATTCATTTTACATTTACTTAATGAATTATGTTTATTAATTTTCAATAAATTTAAATGCAATAATTACTATAATTTAAATAAAGCTAACACGGAAACGCACGATGCGCCATCACATTTTGACAGATATCAACTACAGGAAATAACAAGTCAGTACGACAACCCGAAAATAGATCCAAATTCTAATTATAAAAAAAGGAGTACAAAATATATTCATTTTACATTTATTTGTTTATTTATATGAATTTTCAAAGAATTTATATGCAAAAATCATTATAATATAAATAAAGCTAACACATCTATCTAAAACAATTATGAATTAATATTTAAAACTTATGACATCTATAAATATAAAATTCTGGTGTGCGTGAGTTCGTATTATTTTTTAAACGGCTTGATCGATTTTGATGGTTTTTTCTGTACTTTTAGTGTCTCCTTGATGGTTCTTAGTTACAGTTAGGCCCGGATGGTGGCGCTGTTGTCGAGATCCAGAAAATTGGCAAACGAACTAGCCTTTTGTCACGCTGTGTGTTTCGCCCAACAGTATATCCAGGCTTATAGCTTGCTAATCTTTACTCTGCTGCTACACTCCACTGAATTCGGTCAAGCGCGAGTGCACATACGAAACGGAGGAAGCAATAAATTCACACTCCGTTAAGGTTTACAGGACATTTATTATTTATGACCCGCAGAATGTAGGATCTATTCTGGACCATTCTATTTCAATATGGGTTTTCTATTGAAAGTAGAAAGATTGTGTGCAATACCTACCTATCAACATTAAAACCACGCTACATAGATGGGTTTTATATTAGTGCTTCTATTCAGTGAGTTTTTAGAAAGGAAATTATAAATAATCGTCACGACGGTAAACATTGGAATCGATAATTAAACCTTACTAATTTAAACCTACTAATTTGATTATTTGTTGAACTTGTTATTTCAACGATGATTTTAAAACGAATAATTAATAAGATTTTTTATTTTTATTCAACGTCCTTACCTCCCAATTTTCATATTAATATATTTATTTAAAACAATAGCCCACAGTACAATTATATTAACCTACATTGACGTTGACAGTTTGAAGACGCGGAATTTATCAGAAGACGAGAAGGAGCCAAGAAACTTTTCGCTGTGAATAAAATACTGGTCTGGCGCTAAATTTAATTTAATTGATTGATTTATTAGGCTCATCAACAAAGTTGTGAGTGCGTGCTAATTTACTAGGTATTGGCTATTATTGCATGCTATTTCATGTATACAGGTTGTTTTGTAATATACTGACGATATTCAAGTGACAGTTTCTTAAAACATAAAAAAGACTTCTCGAAAAAAAAACTACTAATTATATCATTTTAATTAAAAATAATAATTTCAAATTTTAAAGAAAATCGAAATAAAGTTGAGATGAATAATTCGATATAAAACTTACTGCCTACTCTTGCAATCGATATCCAAAAATAAAGGCCGATTAGATATCTCTTTCGGAAATGGCTGCGGGTTTTGTGATAGAAAGGGACAACAAGGGATATCTCGAGACGTCACCAATACCGTATCTGTGGTTTGCAAGCATTATGCAATAGCATAACATAAGTTTAATAGAGTGTTTGTTTTTACTACTAAAATAAATTTCACATTTCTATGGTAAACATTTCACAAATTTATTTAGTATGTCAAAATAACTCCTTTCATTTTTGTGAGTATAATATCAACATATGTATAATTTATGGTTTTATCACACTACTCCACCCTGAATTATGAAGTGTGGCTTCGTAATCGCTTATAAAAGTTTTTAGTTAGTGTGGACATAAGCTACCAACGCCGATAAATAATCGTAAACGGAAATGGCTGCGGGTTTTGGGATAGAAAGGGACAACAAGGGATATCTCGAGACTTCACCAATACAGTATCTGTGGTTGGCAAGCATTATGCAATAGCACAACATAAGTTTAATAGAGTGTTTGTTTTTACTACCAAAATAAATTTTACATTTCTATGGTAAACATTTCACAAATTTATTTATTATGTCAAAATAACTCCTTTCATTTTTGTGAGTATAATATCAACATACTTATGTATAATTTCTGGTTTTATCAGACTACTCCATCCTGAATTATCAAGCGCGGCTTCGTAATCGCTTATAAAAGTTTTTAGTTAGTGTGGACATAAGCTACCAACGCCGATAAATAATGGTAAACTATAAATCACTGCGAACTTTTGTAATTACTCGTAAGAGCGTCTTCGTATATACATTGATCGGAAAGAACCGTGTTTCGTGGTCTAACAACTCTTAGACTTCATTTCTGATTGAATCTCGTAGAGAAATACGAGGCATGCCTTTTAAGTTCTGTCGTTTCCATATTTTCCGGCAATTTTGAATTTGGAACTGTTCTATATTCGAATGTGTTTACATTTTGAATCTCAAAACAGTTGAAAGTATTAGGATTAATGCTATTGTTTAGTCACAGTTTCGATTTGAATCTGTCAGGTCACGTACGAAAATGAATCTTTCTAAGGAAAATGTTCGTGCAATAATTTTCTACAACTTTAGAAGAGGCCTGACACGGCTTCAGTGTTTAGAAGAGCTAACATCTGTGTTCAGTCATGTAGGCCCATGTCTGCGGACTGTCGAACGTTGGTATTTAGAATTCCAGCGTGGACATACTAGTGTTAGTGACAGATTTCGCGAAGGACGCCCAAAATCCGCCTTCACTGAAGATAACATCATTGCTGTGAGACAACTAATTCTCGAAGATCGTCATGTGACGTATCGAGAGATAGAGGCTCTATTAGGCATCTCAGGGACAACCATTCAGAAGATCTTGCATGAAGCGCTTGGTGTGAGAAAGCTAGTTTGCCGTTGGATACCGCATCTGCTTTCCGACGATCACAAGGCGGCCCGCGTCAGATGGTGTAAGAAAACTCTGCAAAGGTTCAACCGAGGGGAGTCAAATCACGTCTACGACATCATAAGTGGTGACGAATCTTGGATCTATGCCTACGATCCTGATACCAAACAACAATCTACAATCTGGGTCTTTCAAGACGAGCCAAAGCCGACTAAAGTTGTTCGTTCTCGAAGCACTTCAAAGAAGATGGTGGCCACGTTCGTTGGAAAAACCGGCCATGTTGCGACTATTGCACTTGAAGATCGTAGAACGGTTAACGCAGAGTGGTATACTACAGTTTGTTTACCACAAGTCATCGCCGAACTTCGAAAATCTAACTCAAAGCGACGCATCATCCTGCACCACGACAACGCAAGCTCACACAGCGCTCGTCAAACGATTGAGTATTTGAAGCAGGAAAAAGTAGAAATTCTTGACCATCCTCCATACAGTCCTGACCTAAGCCCTAAAGATTTCTTTACATTTCCTAAAATTAAGAAAAGTCTTCGTGGTCAAAGGTTCCAGTCCGGTGAAGAAGCAGTCGACGCTTTCAAGACAGCCATTTTGAACACCCCACTTTAGAGTGGAATAAATGTTATAATAACTGGTTTGAGCGAATGGAAAAGTGTTTTAAGCTACGTTGTGAATACTTTGAAAAACAATAAAAAGTACTATAAGGTTCTAGATGTGTTTTTTTCTTCAAACGACAAAACTTAAAAGGCATGCCTCGTACCAAGCATAGCTGTCTTTATAGCACGGTTAGCGATCTTGAACCTTAATACCTTATAGTAGAGGAGACCGTGGAGATCGACCTTCACCGATCTGATAACCAGATGAGACGTATTTTTTATCAAATATAATTTATAAACAAATATGCCTATAATTACTTGCCTATCTAAAAGTGCTTATGGCTATTTTTAATTAAATTAACTTTAATCGATTTTTTTTCATCACTTTCATTCTTTTGATAACCAAATGAATTTTATTTCACTGTTAGTTTTTAACACACAGAATATGCCTCAGTAGGCTTGCCTACTCATTTCTGTGTATAGCTACCTGGCAAGCCGATGTGAACAGGTAAGTCAATATAGGTGACTCCATCGTTCTGCTAACTTATCGAAAGTTATATCAAATTTTAGATTATTTTATTACAAAATCAGTCATATTTCAAAATCATTGCCTGCAAAAAATCATACTACTGTTGCCTAGCTAAAAACTTTTAGAGAGCACTTTTAGATAGGCAAGTAGTTATAGGCATATTTGTTTATAAATTATATTTGAAATATGTCTCATCTGGTTATCAGATCGGTGAAGGTTGATCTTCACCGGCTCTTAGACCATTACTTTTCTCACGTTGCAAGAACTTACCCAAGATTTATATAGACGAGCTAAAGTACAAAACTAGTTAAGTAAATAGGCAGTCAAGTTATTAATAGTAAGGTAGGAGACAACGTGATGCCTTTTAGGCCTGCGGGCTGCGGTGTGGAATTGACCCCAATGGCGTAATGACGCGACGCGCCTCGGTAATGACGTGCTTCCGCCCGGGACCGGAAGTGACGGCCGGATTCAGGATAGTGCGCTTTTTAAGCTTAGAGATAGATAGTATTTTTCAAACTTTTGCGATCACTCTACATGATTACTAATTTAGAAGGGTATTTAGCGCGATGAATACCTATTTAAATCGGTAATTATTTAGAGATATGTTTTTTAAACCACTAAGATGGCAATTATCTAACCGGTTCCAACCGGATGGTGAGTGGTTACCTATGGACGTGTGTAACACTACTCGCGCGATATCATCGCCTTCTTGATGACTTGCCGCGGGTCTTAATACATTTTTAATGCAATTTTTGCATTTAAACCGAGTAAACTTCAGATAGAACTAATTAAAATCCCCAATTACTCGGTCGAAGCGCGAGTTGGTAAACTTGATTAGTGAGAGCACTACATGTTTGTTTTACAAGAAAACTCGGGGGTTTAGTTAGTTCATCGTCTTACTGGATGTTCCGTTAGTAATTTGCATTGGTTTACCAACTAAATCCAAAAAAACTTAGCTTAATAAATTTTATATAATTATGTTTAACATTTGTGTTGTGTTTTAATTTCAATTGTAATTGTTATAATATTTTTTATATTATTATTATGAGTACACTGCAGGACAAAGGTCTTCCATTCCACTCTTCCTAATATGTTCTAGTCCAGTGGATGATCCACTAACGTGTTCATCCGTCAATCACTATAGCCCGACGACGTTTAATTTGTTTCCTATAGTAAGAACGGTTGATGTGTAAATAAATTGTTAAAATATTTATTTTATCCGGTTTTTAAAACCGGAAATGATAGGAGTTTATTGTTATTTGTGTTTCTTTTGTTGTTTTTAAGTACCAATAAGTTAATATTGTTTTTAAGTTAGCACGCCGACCTTTTTTGTTATCTCTAAAGTTGGCAGGTAGAAAATACTATTAGTATTAAGTCCACCTTTTGTATATCTAATGTGTACTTTTATGCAATAAAGTATTAATAAATAAATAAAATAAAACCGTTGAATTAAACACACAACCCAACAGTTTGTAAAGTGTCAAAAACATCTTAAAAACCAAATATAAAAAATAGCGACTATAATACTAAATCTTAAGATAAGTCTTTCAACGTTTTATATTTTTAAATCTAGATTAGTCTAGATTAGGTTACAATCTACCCACCATATGCAAACCGTTATACTGCTATCTGGTCCATTCAAACTATTTAAAAGAACCTGATTGTAAACATATAGGGAAGCCAATCGGAAACTCACAGTATAAAACGGGGTGTGGACCGGATGGGTCGCAGTCTCAAAGGCTTCCTTAGCCTTTGTGTCGAGGCTCATCCGAGAAATACCAGCGTTTTTATCAATGGGTAGTAGCGCTTTAGTTAGCAGTATTTTAGTGAGCGAAGACTAGTCATTTTCTTTCTAGTTAATTGATCGAGCGAAACGAGATCTTCAAATAAATTTGGGCAAATCGGCGTAGTATGTATGTATGTATGTTTGTTTGTCCGAGGATAACTTTCGAAGCGTTTATTCGATCATCGTGAAATTTTGTATAAGGTAGGTAATAATGGCACAATTTTAGTGTGACTAAATGAGCTAAAAATGTGGGGGGGTTGTTGAGATATTCGGGTTCAAGAGTGGTAAAAAAACAAAATAAGACTATCTAGTCAAATGGCACGTCTATTACAAGGTATTTCTGAGTAAATTTCGATATCATTTTTATTTTTAGTTTAAACTTAGTCGTTTTTAAGTTATTAGCCATAATAAAAACTGAACTTTGACAAAATTTATAGGGTACACCAGTGACCCCACAGTGCTGAAATTTGGTATGCGTGTAGCTTTAGTGACACAAATATAGGAAAAAGTCTGAAATGTAAAATAACTGTAATTTCTACCCCCAAAAAGTGTTACCAATTAACATGAACTCCTGTTACCAGTAATTTGAATGAAACTGTAGATCAAGTAGTTGGTTATTATTTCGGGGCATTATTTTGGTAGTCAAAGATAACTAATCATATTTTTTTTGTTTCTATGGAAGACTCGCGAGATCTCAGTTCGGGGCGAACCACTAGTATAAATTGAACAAGCACGTGTCGTGTGTGACGGCGTGAAGTGCTTCCGTAATATGTTTGTATGATACCCATTTTAATATTCGTTTGTATATTACCAACGGAGGCGTGTAGAAGGGCAAACGTGTTTGCCCTTCTTGAAGGGGGTGATGTATAAAATTGGAAATGTGTAGAAGAGGTTTCAATTAAGTCGGTCTTCACTCCTCTCTCAAAGATGACCAAAAACATTTACCTCTGCAGATGCCTGGTGTTTAAAAGAAAGATTGTAGCTGTGGCCGCTCTTACATCGGGCAAACCAAACGTACTATAGCCAGCGTATCAAAGAGCATGTCGCAGCTGTCAAAAATCGCCAGGTAAACAAGTCAGCGATAGCAGAGCATCTGGTAGAATCGGACCGAACCATTGGATTGAATTTCATGATCCTAAGGTTCTCTCTAGTGAACGCCATTATTACAAGAGAGTGGTTTGTGAAGCGATAGAAATAAAGAAATTTCCAAATTTCAATCGGGAATATGGCTATAGACTCTCAGCGTCCTGGAACCCGGTGATTGCTAGGTGTGCGCGACGTGATCGGTCCTCTTAGTGCGTAGATACGGTTAGTGTTGTGTGTCGTAATACGAACGAGGACATTTCTAATTCTGAAGACCAAGCGGTCTTCGAAGGGTAGTTGCTGTAGCTGCCATCACTTCTCGATGGTAGCGCCAAGCACTCCAGTCTGCCCGTGACCACGGCTGTTGCAACACAGCCAAAACATCGGAATAAGAAATAATAAAAGTGCGTATGGGATAAATACTCATTTTAATCAGTAGTTATCAGTAGTATTCGTTTATCTTACTTAATTATTTTTTATTTAATTTGAACAATTATATGCCTCACTAGAGTAGAAAATAAAGTTGCATTTACTATGTTTTACCAAAAAAACGTTATCTTATCTTATCCCTCTGGGATGCAGCAGAGGAAATATTATTTCTCATGGCCAAACCAGTTATGCAACCTAGTTAGACCACGGAGAAATGCCCGTTTTAATCAGATTTTTTCAGACCCGATTTATTTTAATAAAACAAAATCAGCATGTTCTAGGGATGTATCTCTAAAATGACAGAGATACCCGTGAATTACCCCTTCGTTAGTTGGTTAAAGCATACTCATTCTGTTATTCTGAGTGCGTACCCGGGACGGACTGCGTGCTAATATTTACATAGGGAGGTTTCTTGCCGTATTGCGACAAATAGGGGAAAGAACAGATTTTTTTCCTAAATCTTCTAATTGATGGTTTTAAATTGGAATCCTGCCACTAGATAGAAATACGACTTATTGATGGTTGCTGAGAGGAGTCGTGTGTTGCACAAGATCGGCGGTCGCTCAGGAATCAGTATGGAGAGGCCTATATTCAGCTGTGACTGATGACTGATAATGATGTTGATATCGGGTTTTGATTTTGAAAATAGTTCAATACTACAATATGGGTGTTTTGATATTTATATGAATTTCACTTGAACATAACTTCCGTGGCCAAGTGGATGATTAGTCAGCTGAAATGTGAGAGATGCGGTTTCAACTGGAGTCGTGAGTATTTGGGAGTACTACCTAATTAGGTCCTTGTAGTTTCCGATACCTACTTACTTACAAAGTACCAGTGAAGGGTCAGGAGTTTTCGAATAACTTGCATCACAAATAATTATTTTAAATACTGGATTTCAAACGAAATTGTTAGTATCAAAAAAAACGAGCCAAAATATGTTAGGTTCAGAATGTTCCACCTGGGGGTGGATTTCAACCCAGATGTACAATTGAAAAAATAACTCATTTTCTCTTAAATCGCGCAGTCAGCTAAGCAAATACAATTTGGACACAGCTGAGCCAAAAGTGTTTAAACGTTTCGCGTTCAGAGATTTAATACATTGTGTGAGAATATCTCACGTACTGAAACGTATCCAGACTGAGTCATAGCAAGTTATAGCACCTGAATGTTCGTAAATTAAACTAGTCGCTTTACGATCTATAAAAGCAGCACAATCCGTGGCGCAGTAGGCAAACAGCCAGCTGGGACGCAGAAGGTAGCGGGTTCAATTCCTGTCGTAGAACAAATCTTTGCATGATCTACAGGGTCTGGTTGTTATTCTATACATTATAAGTATTGTATTTACAAAAAAAAGTAGATAGGTACATAAGTATTCTATCAGTTATCTGGTTTCCATAGCACACGCTCTGCTTAGTTTAAGGCTAAATAGCGCTGTGTGAAATATCCAGCGATATTTATTTAATCTTGCATTGACCATATCAACTAGATATTTAACGGTATTGATCTTTACTCTAGCAAGCTGTGAACTTTGTAGAACAAATATCGTAGATGCACACTGATACACAAGAAATAACGACCCCCACGCCTTAATATAGAATTAATGAAAGAATAAAAACAGTTTAATGTACTCCATAAAAATAAATTAGAAACAAAATAGTAGACATAAAGCAAATAGTGCAATGGGCGGTCTTATCGCTTTGACGCGATAGAGTTCGTCGATAAAGTGATAAAATGATAAAAGGCACATTAATTACAAAAATGCCCACTTTTAAGCTTATTACGAGTACATATAATAAATAAATAAATATTGCTGGACATTTCACAAAGCGCTATCTAGCCCCAAACTAAGCAGAGCTTATACTATGGGAACAAGATAACTGATAGAATACTTATATACTTTTTTTTTTGTAAATATTATATATGCTTATAATATATAGAAAAACACCCAGACAAGCTACAATATGAAGCTACATATAAGAAATTTCAGCTTACCAGCTTTTATAATCTACGAGTGAAACGGTTGTAACTGGTCGGACGGACAGACAGCGAAGACAGACGAGCAAGGCAAAACTATAAGAGTTCGACTACGGAACGCTAAAATAGATATATTATTATGAGTATTTTAACTATGAACCAATGTATTGCCTATTTTACCTCTTATTGTATGCTATTGAATTTTTACTCTAAGGCAACCAGCAATTTAGCTCGAGATAAAACTTTCAGAAATATAATGCTAAAACTGAAATATGTAAAAAGTTTGCAGTTTTATCGTTCTCTGTAAACGAATTTTGAACTTTGAGTTCAGTACAAAATAAATAAAAATGAACAGGTTTTTACTAGAATAAATGTTGGAAGAACTCTAAATCGCTGAACTTCTTTTTTATGTATAAGTTATTTTCACTTCTCTTTTTCTGTCTTTTGAAGAATATGTTTTTAAGGAAAGAGTTTTTCTAATATTAGTTTTCAGATGTGCTACCAATGATAGATAGATAGATAGATAATTCCTTTATTGCACACCATTTAAATACAATCAATTATAAGAAAATACAATCTTAAACAATAGGTACAATGGGCGGCCTTATCGCTAAAAGCGATCTCTTCCAGGCAACCTTTGGATGGACAGGATCTATGTGAACAAAATAAGGACGGTGGCGTAAATCCGATATTAATAGTACACGTATATTTATAAAAAATATAGATAATTTAAAATAAAATGCATAATTATAATGTATAATACAATCATAAAATTACATTAATATTAATATTATAATACATAAAATATATATTGTCATACCTACATATATAAATTATAAAAATGTAAAATTAATAAGTGGCCTAGTGAGCGATGGATGACAGATAGTGTTGTCTGACCAAGTTTTTAAAGATAGGGAGAGATTTAGCGTGACGAATTGAGACAGGTAGGGCATTCCAGAGCCTGGTAGCCTGCAAAGTAAAAGAGGAACTATAATATACTGAGGTATGATGGGGAGTTTTTAAATGATGACATATGACACAGAAATATGGTCTCACACTAAGGGCCTCATAAGAAGGATCGCTCAGCGTGCTATGGAGAGGGTTATGCTTTGTGTTTCTCTACGAGATCGAATCAGAAATGTGGGGATTCTTAGACATACTAAAGTCACTGACATAGCCCAAAGTGGCAGTGGACGCATAGCTTGAAGAACTGATGACTGATGGGGCAGAAAAGTTTTTGAGTGGAGAACACGCACTGAGCGCAGCGCAGGACGGCCCCCGGCTTGATGGAAAGATGAATTGATAAAGTTGCTAGGAGCGGTTGTGTGTAAGCTGCATACGATTTATCGCTCTGGAGATCTGTGGGGAGGTCTATGTTTAGCAGTGGACGATCTATGACCAAAAATGAAGTCATTTCTGAAGAACAGAGTTTATGTATTCGAGCTATTAGGGGTCGAAACCCTGGGTTCGTAGGGTACCGAGGTCTTTCGCGTTTCAAAACTATTTCTTGACGTCAGGTCAAAGCAAATTGTAAACCAAGAGCTGGTGCTTATCTGCGTCAACGCATAAGCATTGCAATTCAGTGGGGCAGTGCAGCCAGTGTTTTGGGGGCACTTCCGTCTGGTAGTGATCTTGAGTATTTGAGCTATCTATAGATCGTTTGTAACGGTCATTACATTGCTGTTTTTGCTTTTGTATGTTATAGAATATTCCGTAAATACTTGTAATAAAAACGTAAAACAAACAATTGTCTTTATATTTCTCTGCAAAAAATATAATTTTTCATCCCCTTTACAACTTACCCTTAGTATTCTGAGCAGACAGAGCCAGATTGTGAAACAAATGCCTCTTTATATTATCAGAACGGTTTACGGAACCCTAATAAAACATACTTTATGTACGCTCCTGACCTAAGCACACAATAAGTCTAAAAAGTGTAGCAATACTGAAAAAATAGGGTTAGGTAGGTAAAAATAAGGTAGTGCTTCTTATCCATAGTTAATCATTTTAAAACAAAAGTATATAAGTACTTATTATCTGTCCCGGTGTTAAAGTTGTAATTACTGATAAGTCAGTACGTGATAAATCCCGTATTTATAATAATGATTGAAATAAATCACGAAAGTTTTCTAAGTAAAATTGTAATTGCTTGATAATTCATCATAACCATTTATGAAGTAAATGCTGATATTAAATTTGTATAATTATTACAGGTTTATAGTATGTAGGCATGTTTTTATTATTAAATACTAGCTGTTGCCAGCGGCTTTGCCCGCGTCGTTCTGGGGTGCAAAAATATATACAGAAACATTGACATCCCATTTTTATCCCGTGGGAACTGATTTATGGGATAAAAAGTAGCCTACATAATAATCCAGGTTATAATCTACGTTCATACTAAATTTCATCAAAATCGGTGCAGCCGTTTTGACGTGATTGAGTAACAAAGAAACAAACATCCAAACTTTCGCATTTAAAATATTAGTGTGATGTATTTATTTATTAAGGAAATATGTATATACAATATGTATATACACGAATATGTACGAATATTCACGAATATGCACAGAATATGTAGATACACTGCCATACAAATATTATCTGAAAATGATAATATTGAGAAAAACCGCCCATTGTACTGAACCTATTTGGAAAAATAATAAAATAAATAAAATACGTTTATTTCAGGCAGAACACCCATATTGCAGACACAAAATAAAAATTTAAATAAATTAAAACAATATCAAGTATCTACCTAATAAGTCATTTCTTGTTGCCGTCCATGTGGACGGAACCCCTGTGCCTATATGTATTGGTGTTTGAAAAATAGTCGGAGACAGCCTTCAGGATGCCGTTGCCGGAGCGACGCATCCGATCCCAAAACGAAACCACACGTGTCCTAATAATGGCAAAGAAGCCAGGAACCCCCGCCTCAGCAAACATTTTCGACGCGCTGCAGTATTTCGGCAACCTCATATGAGCCCCGTATGCATTATTATACTGTACTCTTATGATGTTGATTTAGCTTTTGGTATAATTAGACCATAACTGGCGCGTGTACCTAAACAGTAAGCCTTGTACAGGGTGATCTTTACATCTGTACTGCAGTTGGCGAAACGGAGTGTGAGCATATTACCCCTGACGGCGAGGGCTCTCCTCTCCCATTCTATGTCTTCCTCATCGCATAGTTTTCTGTTACCAGGTGACGTACGTATCATCAGCATAACTTAGATTATTCACGCAAACGTTGCCCTAGTAACAACCTTCCCTGGTCCTTCTCAGCTCCTCGATCAGACCGTTTACGTAAATTGAACAGGTCAGGAGAGGTATATTCCCCTTAACGAACCCCGCACTCTAATCTATAGTCGTACCAGTATCTCAACAGACTCCGCGCATGATCTGGAATATTTGAGTCTTTCAGTTTGGCCCAGAGAAATACATAATTAACGAAGTCAAATGTGCGGCTCAGATCTAGAGAGCATCCATAGACCGTTGTTTTCTGTGACGTATAGTAGTTCACTGCACTCTGAAATCCCTAAATTATTTTCTGTATTTTATTTTGGTGTAAAATAGTTAGTGCGAGGCGAGACATTATTTGGAGCGGATCGCACTCACCCTGATGAAGGTTCACGAATTGAACCGAACAATTGTCAGTCGAAACACCGATAAGACGGTACGTGATAAATCCTGTATTTATAATAATGAATGTAAAATAGTCATCTTATCTTATCTCTAATGTCCGATTTGCAGATGACATTGTCCTTTTCTCCACAACAGCAGCCGAACTAGAGACGATGCTCCAAGATCTGAGCAGAGCAAGCTTCGGGGTAGGACTTTCTATGAACATGACGAAAACGAAGGTGATGACGAACGGCACGCAGAGGAAAATAGAGGTTGAGGGTCAGGGAATTTAATATGTCTATGAGTACATATACTTGGGCCAATTAGTTTCTTTCCAGGCAAGACAAGAACAAAAGATTGCAAGACTTACGGAAAACGCATGGAAAAGCTATTGGTCCATGAAATACCTAATGAAAGGACCGCTTCCACTTTCTCTAAAGCGGAAACTCATGGGCATATGCATTCTCCCCATCCTCACCTATGGTGCGCAAACCTGGTCGCAAACAAATCGTCAAAAGTCCTCCCTTGGGGTATGCCAACGTGCAATGGAGCGCAGTATCCTGGGCGTGAAACTCACGGACCGAATCATGAACTCGGTTATACGCTCCCGAACACATGTGGCCGACGTCGCTCAAAAAGCTGGAAGACTCAAGTGGGACTGGGTCGGACACGTTTGCCGTATGCCAGACACGATGTGGGCGAAGACCACCACTGAATGGCTCCCAAACTACGGACGACGCCCGCGTGGAAGGCCCAGGCGAAGGTGGCGGGATGAGCTAAACTCCTACCTAAAGGATTGGCCCCTACTTGCAATCAACAGAGACGAGTGGAAAGAGGGAAGGGAGGCCTTTGCCCTGCAGTGGGACACAACAGGCTTATAATAATAATAATATATCGTACAATTGTGTATTTGCCTCATACCTCTTGCAGCCTTTAACTAATTACATAACTTGTTTCTTTTGTTATATTTATTTATTGTTAGTTTACAGCGTTGTAATAGGATATTATAATTGGTTATATCTCGTAATTCAAAATGGAAAAGTTTTCGGGTAAATTAGAATGTCGGATAAGAGAGATTTGGTATTTTAATGTATTATTCTGATTTATTGTCGAAACGTGCAGAACATTACAATGTACGGACTAAGATATGACTTTTAAAAATTAAAGGGGAAAGCACGTCTTTGACCTATACTCCCCGTTTTACCCGATTTCAAAATGAGGAGTTTTGCAATTTGACACCTTAATTTTTTTAAAGTTTTATTTTCAGCTTTTTATCCTCGCCTTAGTCCGACTTGCACAACGACCCTTAAACGTATTTAGTGACTAAACATGTTTAAATTTGACGTATTTGTATGATTTGACAACTCCTTCAATCATATTTAGGCACTAAATAAGTTTAGGCATTGCGCAAGTCGCGCTTAGTTCTTGTGGAGTAAAATTTACCTAATAGTAATAGCATAAATTACTTTCCAGCCAAAGCTTGCCTGGATGAGATCGCTTTCAGCGATAAGGTCGCATTTTTTAGTTTTATTTTAGTGTTATATTGGTGGCGATTCTGTTGTTTTGATAATTGTCTAAAATATGAATGGTCTTATTTTGTTTACGCTATAGATCAAATTAGAATGACATTTCTAAAATTAAGTAATTTTTACTAAGATGGCGTGTTTGCGGGCTAGTTTTAATCAGCACCAATTTGACTGTTGACTAAAACTAGCCCAAAAACACGCCATCTTAGTGTAAAGTTCTTAATTTTATAAATGTCACTTTAAATGTCATTCTAATTTGATCTTTAGCGTAAACAAAATAAGACTGTTCGTATTTTACACAATTTTAGTCAGTGTAAACAACAGAATTGCCATCATTGTTTCTGTATGGTATTTGCAATAAAGAGTTATCTTATCTTATAAAAGATTTCAAATGTGTTTAGAATTATGTGACCGCTAGTGACATTTTCAAATTAGCGCTTCCGTGCTTTGAAAAGCATGTTAAATTTTGACAAACTCATACCTACATGTCATAATACTAGAGCACTTGACAACACAACATATTTTTTTTGTCTCTATAATGTACGATATATGTATCTTTAATATATCTTACAAGATCACTTGACGTAGCTGAGTAGATATCAAAAGTAATCACACCTGGACGCGTACAACCAAAACCTAAAAGATATATAGACAACAAATAAATACAGTGGCAATATTATTTTTACATTAAGGTTGAAAATAGCGCTTTTAACAAAACAATAAATACACATAATATTTCATTACACACAGTACCCTTGTGATATTTCGTGATTATTTCCGAACCCCTCCCCCCTTTCGAGTCACGTGATTAATGGATGATCCCTTAGCTCTATTTAATCAGTGTCATTTACAAATAATTGTTTTCTGGTTAAAGTGAATATTATGTTATATTTTTTTGTCAACCTATATCCATCTATCTCTATTCTATCATCTCTACTCCACCTCTCCTGCTCGAAGGCAACAAGATCTTCTCGCCAATGCATTCTTGGGCGACCCCGACGGCGTCTTTATTATGTTAATAACTAACTTTATATTTACTTGTTTCAAATAAATATCTCGATTCACAGATTCATAATGTTGAGTCACTTTGACCGCCCTCATGAACTAGGGGCGACGTAAAACAAGTGACAATGACAATAGGCCTCGTGGTCGCAGCGGTAATAAAGCAAATAAATAAAAACAATGTTGTTTATTTTTAAGTAAATACCTGACTATATTTCGTAAGCACGCTACTCGTACATTTGACTGTGGATTGATTGATGCTCGTATCTTGAGCTTTCAGCGTTATTTCATTTTGGTGAGCGCCGCGCCTTAAGAGGTCGGGAGCCAGTAAATATATTTACAGAAGGTTTTCAACATGTTTCAGGAACAATTTAGGAAACTGCATCCTGTAAAAAATTCAATACAACTAAAATAGTTTAACAGTAACCAACCAGTTTTATAATATGACACAAAGGTATGATTTAAATTGAGTAAGTAAAAGTAAGCTGATTTCTGAGAAAATATACGACTAAAGTCTCGGCAGAGCTTCATGGGTACCGGGGCCCATCGCGTTTTTAAAATTCTTTCTGTCTGGTCTATGTGAAGTGTGATCTGAGAGCTGGCCTTTATCTGGGTTAATGCATAAGCATTGCAATTAAGCGGGGCAATGCAGCCAGTGTCTTGGAGACACTTCTGCTTGGTAGGGATCTGGAGCAGTTGAGTTATCTATAGATCGTTTGCAAAGGTCTTTAGATGTTTCTTTTGCATTTTGGTAGTGTAAGTAGTTGTATATTCTTTCTGTTATTAAAGGCATTTTGTCCATTTATTTCTGCTATGAAAGTTATTTATGGTATATGCCAGAAGTCAAACCGCATCTTGTACCTTTAGAATAATTACCTTTAGATAGACCTTTAGATTAGTTAGTTTGAGGCTAGATAGCGCTGTGTGAAATGTCCACGAATACAAAAATAAAATAAATCTCTTTTGTAGGCAAAAAGTCTAAAACACAACTAATTTAGAGGAGGAAAAAATGTGTAAATTATTTTTAATTTTTTCTGGTATATTACGTCATTTTTGTTTCAGAAAAGGTTGCCCATTTTCGTTACCTAAAGTTACCCGTTTTCGGGCTACATAATTCCATAGAAACCTGAATCACCTATTACTTCAAACATTGCATTGACTGACGATCGACACTTGACGACGATCGAGATTAGTTCAACCAACGATCAATAAAATACTAGATATACGATCGGCCCGTCAAGGATGTCCACGCTGGAGAGTGCTTAAACGCCGCTTAAGCACTCTTGGCTCTTAGTCGCGCGCTTGCCGTCGAAGTGACAACATGCCCAAGTGCTCCGTCAAAAGTTGCAAAAACAACACTTTAACTACATTAAAAAAAGATGGAATTTCGTATTTCCGGTGAGTATTACCTTAAAGTTTGATAATTTGATGAATTTGATTTTGAATTAGTCTATAATATGCTTTAAAACAATATTTTACGGAAATATTTGTAACTACAGACACACGACTACGCTACGCTACTGTCCCTTTCCCTCGCGTTGCATCGTTCATTTATCTGTACGTGACCGAAGACCAATGAACCGGACTACATTAAATTTCGAATGAATGGAGTCGCATACTAAAAACATTTTAACAAGTTTAAAAAACAATTTTATTAGTAAGCATTATATACTAATCAGATGCGGCCAATTCTAAAACTACCTTCATGAAACAAACAACTCTCGTGTTTTATTTTTATCAAATTCATTAAAAAAACACGCGGTAGCCTACCCTACCGTTAAATTGTGGGCAACGAGATAAATTTTCGGTACTAAAAATACAGGCATTTTTACCACCAGCGCCACCAAGCCCCTTTATCTGAAGTACAATAGCCTAATGGCAACTGCTCGTTATCTGTTACAAAATACACAATTAACAGCAAAAGAGAAATTGAAACTCTTAGCTAGGCTTACAGCACTCTATATCTTTGTCCTACTTCTTGCAATATTTACTTTTTGCTGATTTCTGCCTATACTGTTAAAGTTCTAGTACTAAACATGGTTCTGCAATATTGTATACAATACAAAATTCGATTTTATTCAAAACTAGAGGTTGCCCGGGAACTTCGTACGCGAGGATGAAAATGTTATGACCCTCCTTTTTGCATCATTGACCTCGGTCTCATACATTGAAGGGAGATTTACGATTTTATTATTGTAGAGAAGAGAATTCATCTAGGACCCGAGTAGTCGGCAAGACAAATTAATCGAGCCCAAAAACTCGATGAGGTGGCATCGTTTAATCACAGTTCCCATAGCCATCTTCTGACTCCATCATTAGACCCTGGATATCATCTAGGTAAAGAATACTCTTTAACACTAATCGAACGAGCCCACACTCGATGTAACTATGCCATTTTATTACAGAGTTCCCAAAGCCTGGCTCCGTCATTAAACCCTGACCTGGATATCATTTAGGATCCGAATACTGGTTAAGACAGATCAAATGAACCTAAAGTCGATGTTGTTGTGTAGTTTAGTTTAAGCATCTGATGATGCACCATCTTACTGCATCATGAGATCAGCTTCATGTCGCATATGCATGCAAAATTTCAACTCAAATCAGAAACCGGGCAGGTCTAATATCGCAATATTTTATTACCTATAAACGATAGACAAGACAACGAGGCACATTAAACTGAATAGGAGCCTGTAAAAATTAAAGATTTTATCAATCTATCCGATTATTAAAAAATCCGACTTTTGAATTTGGTTAACAAATGATTTATCCCTACGTAATAGATTCGAAATTTCATTTCTCAACAAAAAAATATTGTGTACGTTTCTACTCCTCCACACTTCTGTTCCGAATGGAGTAATTTTACGATCTTCGAACAGCACATTCTGAATCCGACCTTATTGCCATACCGTTAAAGTCAACAGTTTTTTAAAGGACAAAAGAAGGCAATAAATTTTTACGACTTAACAGCTGCTTCATTTCATAACGTCATCTCCAAAATGCGAATGCTTGAAATGAAACTTTGAATCTGCGGAATAAAGTCGAGTTTAGACTATTTAACTTTTGGTATTAATAATGTTAGGCATTTTCGGCACTCACACAAATGCAAGGTATCGCTCGCCGCTTTTCGGCGGTGAGTTTGTTAGGGACAGTGATTCCTGAGATTATAATTTCTTTGAGTTCAACGCTTGAATTTGAGGAGCACATATAAGCTCCTCAAATGTTCATCCAAAAAATATACTCAACAAAACTATCCCATCAGTTTGTGTAAAGGGCAAACAAGTATAAAGAGCATTATCTAGTGTTTAAGACCTTATTGTACATTTGTTTAAACAAACATATATCTTGTATTTGATTTGTACTATTGGAATTGTCCTTCTGCAGTACATTGACTACATGCTTGTATCAGCATCTTCACATTAGCTGGCACTTTCGCATTTGTCGGTGAGTTAGCGAGAATGCTGCGGGAAAGCCTACCTAAAGGGGCTTGTAAACGAGGAATATTTTTACGGCAAAGTAGGCGACAATGTGGGGAAGTGGACCAATAACCGGCTGAGACGCAGGAGGTTGCTGGTTCGATACCCGCTGAGGGACAAATGTTTGTATGGTCTACATAATAACATACAGTACATCATATCATAGTACAGTATATCATACAGTAGATCATGCAAACATTTGTTCTGCGCTGGGAATCAAATCCGCTGCCTCCTGCGTTTCAGCCGGTTATTCGCCCACTGCTCCACGGAGGTCGTCTTGTTCATTACATTGTTTGACTAAAATTTTGAACCAGTTTGCTAATTAGTATTCATTAGTAATTAATATTTATTAGGTCCTGAGGGCTTAGCCAAGTTACAGTCGATTAGCGATGACGCTAGACGATAAGTTCGAAAATGTATAGGATTTGACACATGCTATAGAAGAACCCCGTGATACAGCGACAACAAATGTATGTAGAAGTTGAATAGATTCGGAGCGAATGTAATTTGGCTACAGGCCCTGATATCTATTCTATGTCAGCCGTAACATTGCTTTACAATTGCCGACCACACTTGCCGGCTACATTGCCGTGAATGTTGCTCGTTTAGGAGTACCTTAAGTAAGTACACGTCAATTTAACGTGCTTAGGTGAGGGATCGAGGGGTTCTCATGCTTTCTAAGTAACGCTAAGCTTTGAATTTGTTGTTGACGACTTATCATGTTTTTTATATACATTTTCATTATAACTTAATACCCAAATGGTAGTCTTACCGCTGATTAGCGATCTTTAATTTCCTTTGGATGAAATTAAGATTTTCCTTACATTGTTTTTTTTAAAGAAGGCAACGAAGTGATGAATGAACTGTGTGAAATATGATATAGATAAAAAATAAGTGACTGTAATAAAGACTGATAGAGAGTAGGAGTTCCTTGCGAAAGGGTTCGCCCGGGGAAGTACTACCACCATACTTATTTCTGCCTCCAAGCAGTGTTGGTGTGTTTTGGTTTGAAGGGTATCGTTGCCGGATATTTACAGGCACCTGAGGCTTTACACCTGTTCAAGCCTGCCTGAAGTTGATTGATGCAGGGCAGTGCATCGTAGTAGAATGGTTGCCACTTAACCAATTTAACCATGGTGGTCAAATGAGTTGATAAATTTCAAACTGCCATAAGTCCACTACATGTAAAATTTGGGAAATTAACGTTTTTAGTTACACATTAGTGTTATGGAATATTGTACTAACAATGTTATACAGTGTTGACTATGGACTGTGTCTAAGTATTTTAATGAACAATTTAACAATAACATTCATAGATACTTTGAAAAAGATAAAAATAGTTTGGACTTATTGCCGATTGATACCGATGCCCATACAGGACTTATGATATATTGATAAATATTGATATGAATAATATGGACTTATAGTTGTTTGAAAAATACCAACCTCTGTTGTAGACTGGGCTGAACTCAGGGAATAGCATAGTAAAATAGAAAAAATATTTATTCCATACATAATTAAAGTATACAAAATCTAACACCTCATCCATCATGTATTCTTCGGTATTATTATTTATAATGTCACTTTCGTCTTCCTGCACTTCGGCAATAACTTCACCTTCTTCATGAATTTTACATACTTTAACTTCGTTTTGCTTGCTTTCTTCGCTATACTCTTCAATATGTTTCTTTTACGTGCTTTATCTGGCTCAACAATATCTATTTGGTTTAAATTTCCTTCCATTTTCTAAAAAAACACGAGAAGCGCAACCACAATCACAAAACTTTCGGGAAGACTGACGCCATATTGACAAGTTTGACGTTTTGTGATTGGTCGCAGTGGACATGTGAGAATTTGAAATAATTTCTTTGTGGACTTACTAGAATTTGAAAAAAACTGACAAATTTAACCGTTTTATTCAAGTCAATGCCTGTGACTTATGAGCTTTTGAAGTGAGCTGTCAAACATAAATTTAAAAGGTGAATACAACTAAATCATAAGTCAAATTTTGTTGTAGGTGGACTTATGGCAGTTTGATATTTATCAACTCAAATGCTAGTTCCATCTCCAAGTCGTATAAAAAAAGCACGAATATGATGGTAATGATGTTTTTTTCTTTTACTCACTTTGGTACTCTATCAAATCAAATCAAACATTATATTTACATCAAATAAGGTCAAGGTCAAAAAACAAAGGTCTTAAAATTTATTATAATAAAAAATAATTACAAATTACAAATCAATAAAATAAAAACAGAGAATAAATAGAGAAAAGTTAATATTTTGATCTGTCGTAATTTACAGAAGGCTCTTAAGCATTTCTTCTGTGCTTTGAAAATTCGTTCTCTCTCTGAAGCGTTACCCCAAAAGATTATTCCGTATCAGATAAGGTTGTTTACAGTCACTGGGCCTATAATTTGTTTGGCCATTTTTTATTTTTTTCTCATTTCTGAATTGCTCCAAATTGGGCTGTCAAGACAATCTAATAAGCGCTGGTAATGACGGTAATGAAACAAGTGACACGGAATAATAGGATTTATAGACTAAGCTAATCTCAGGTTATTTTATCTCATCGAGTACTGGAATAGGCTAAAGTATGTAAACCAAAATAACCATTAAAATCTGTAGAATATATCAATAATATAGGGTATGTATCGTGTATGTGCTTCTTTTATTTGTTATCCCGATGTTTCGATTGTGTTGCAACAGCCGCGACTGTTGCAATATAATCGAAACGTCGATATAACAAATACAATATTTACATACGCGATAAATACCAGTTTAAATCAGTAATTATATACATTGATCGCAAAAGTTTGACAAATACTAATACTTAGATGTCTATCTCTATCCATTATCATGAATCATTTTCTCGACAAAGAGATAAACTCACGAGAAAACACCAGTCGAGAAAATGTTGACACGTTGCATATGTTAGCTCTAACTGACAGCCCGAGACAAACGAACTAGGCGCCGTGTTTGTTGGCAACTTGGTATTTTATATCTTTAGTTTAACACTGGAATTCGATAAGGTAGAGAAACTATACAGTGTGTTCTCTGTCTATTTCTAGGTCGATAGGCATACGTTACATTCATTAATATTGGCATTATATTTTGCTGAAGGTCGTTTATTCACCACACTAGTTTTTCATGGTTATTTTGTTTTAAACTAAATATTCTTTGGTCTTAAGTGTTTTGTGATCCATACTAATATTATAAATTCGAAAGTAAGTCTGTCTCTAAATCTGTTAATATCATTTTCACGACTAAACGGCTTGACCGATTTCGATGAAATTTGATATAAAGATAGATTATGACCAAGATTGGAATAAAAAATACTTTTTACCTGACTGCATAAAAGGAGGGTAAAGTTTTTATCGACAAACCACGCGTGCCAAGCCGCGGGCGGATCAGCTAGTCACACAAATATTATAAATGATAAAGTTTGGATGTTTGTTACTCAATCACGTCGTAACGGCAGTACCCATTTCGATGAAATTTGGTGTGTTGATAGATTATGACTTGAGTTCAAACATAAGCTACTTTTAATTGACAAATAATACGTGCGAAGCCGCTGGCGGAAGCTTGTGTCGTAGGTCACGCACCTTAGAAACGTACTCTACAATGCACTGCCTTGCGTCCATCAACTTGTGGCATACAGGTGTAAAGCCTCACGTATCTGTTATTTCACCAGCAACCGTACTCTTCAAACCAAAACACAGCAATGTTGCTTGGCGGCAGAAATGGATATGATGGTAGTACTTCCGCGGGCGAGCTCTTTCACAAGGAACTCTACCACTTTTAAATAGCCGCCTATTTTCTTCAAGACAAATTATGTATAAAATAATCATAATAGGACTCTTATAATCGTACGACTCCATGAGGAAAGGAAAAGCAGAAAATCAAAGTCATTAAACATTATGTCAGAAGTAAGGAAAGAGCCTACTTTTCCTTGCTCTGCTAATTCCAGTTTTATTTTATTTTTATTTGACGACCTCCGTGGTGCCGTAGGCGTATAGCCGGCTGAGACGCAGGAGGTAGCGGGTTCGATCCCCAACACGGAACAAATGTTTGCATGATCTACAGATATTTGTTCCGGGTCTGGTTGTTTCTCTATATATTATAAGTATGTATTTACTAAAAAAAATGTATACAGGGTGTCCCAAAAAATAGTATAAATATTCTATCAGTTAGCTCTGCTTTGTTTGGGGCTATATATCGCTGTGTGAAATGTCCAGCAATATTTATTATGAATGATTATTTATTTATTTACAGCGCCGATTTGCCCAAGTTGATTTGGAGATTTCGCTTCGCTCGATCAAATATACTCAAGGATAGTGTAGCTTTCTTTATTTGAAAGAAATTTCACAATCGGTTGTGTAGTTCCGGAGATTAACCATTACATCCAAACTCACAAATGTTACCTTGTTACAATAATTATTATGAACAGTACCTATACGTATGTATATTGTATACATACGTATATATGTATATGCGATACATATGTATATTGCGGTTTGGTGGCTCTAAAGAGATAAATAAATTATCTACCACTAGCTTCCACCAGCAGCTTCGCACGCGTTGTATATCAACAAAAAGTAGCCTATGTTTTAATCCAAGTCATAGTCTATCAACACACCAAATTTCATCGAAATCGGTTCAGCCATTACGACGTGATTGAGTAACAAACAAATAAACAAACATCCAAACTTTCACATTTATAATATTAGTGTGATAGGTCCCTATAACTATAACTACTACAGACGAAGCAGCGATCTGCGTCACATAAACCGCGTGCGGACAGGCCGCTGCATTTCGACCAAGCAATACTACCAGGCCTACTGTTACGTTGCGAGGGATAATGATTTGGCAAAAACTAAAAATAAATATTGAATGCTGAATGCAAACAGTGCTATCTAGCCCCAAACTAAGCAAAGCTATGGGAACCAGATAACGGATAGAACAATTATATACTTTTTTTGTAAATATTTACTTATAATAATTGAGAAACTACCAGACCCGGAACAATCATCTGTAGATAATACAAATATTTGTTCTGCAGCGGGAATCGAACTCGCAACCTCCTTCGTCTCAGTCGGCTATTCGCCCACTGCGCCACAAGTTGTCGTGTCGTCAATCGTTAGTATTGTTTGATATAAATATCAAAAGACATTATTATAAATAGTATCTAGAATAACAAGTACCTGCGTAGCACAACATCCAAATCTGGAATAAAATAAATCTCAATCTGCAAATTAAAATGATTTCCTAATAATTTCATAAATGGTTTGTATAATTACCGTTCACAAACAGCGTTTCTTTGATAAGATACGGAAGACTGGGAGCGACCCCAATAAAAAAGCGATAAAGGGTTCAAAACTCACATCAATTAAAAAAATCCACTGAAAAACCACCCAACAACCCCTGGATTGCTCCACCAACTAGTTCACATGTAAATCCGCATCCTTTCAGTGCGAAACGGGCCTTCGGGGACGACGCACGTCCCCTCTCCTCAATCTACCCTCTTCTTGCAACGCTTACTTTAAAAAATAATTACTAAAAAGTTACAATCACCTTTAAAAAAATCGAGTTCCAAAAATAAAAAAAAAAATTATGCATTTCTACAGGTGGTTCTAATCTAATAACCTAAAATAGACTTTCTTCTAGCACCATACAGTCGGTTTTCGTGTGTTCGGTGTATTGCGTCTTTGTGTTGTGTTTTAGTGTTGTTTCTAAGTGTTGGTAACATTGAATTAATTGAAAGTAAATGTTTGGTTATTATTCTTAGACGGAATAATAATGTTTAGTTGATTTTAAATTAGGTATTAAACAACGGTTCATTTATACATAAAGTTGTTTTTCAAATTGAGATTCTAATACTCCCATAAATCTTCCTTTTAAAAAACACCCAATTATCAAATGTTCTAATCAATGGTTCTAAGAGCATCACAAAATTTTTTCTGTTTGTCTGCAAAATTTAAATTTTATTTCATAAAAGGTGTATAAAACTGTGCGGAATACGCATAAAGTGGTGCGGGCTAAAACCTACCATGCGTCATCGTTTTTGTCTGATTTACAAATTCAACATTTTTCCCTTGGTGATGTAAATTATAAGAGCTCAATGTTTACGCAGTCTAGAAAAACATCGTTTATTTTTAAATGTTGAAATATATTTCAAAATGTTTCGACATTATAACATAAAAGTTTCGTTGTATTAAAAAGTAGTTTACGAATTTTTGAGCTTATTGGAGACGTAGCAACGGCATTGCGTAGCGGTGCTACGCCCCCCACTGATGCGTAGCAATGGGGATAGATAGATCAACTTTTCAAAACATTGTGCCTGAAATCCCCACTATTTATCTATCATCATCATCAACCTATAACAGTCCACTGCTGGACGTAGGCGCCATTGAGCCTGATCCTCAGCTCTTATCATCCAATCTTTGGCACGTGATCTCCACTCCAGAACACGTTTACCCCAACGGTTATCGGTTTTGTGGCAGATATGACCGGCCCACTGCCACTTCAACTTACTGACTCTCTGAGTTATGTTCCGCCAACTATACTATGACGTATCAGTGTGGATTTCGAGCACATTTTTTTAAAAGATGACTCTTCCCCACTGGTTCGTAGCAGTGGGCACGTAGCGGTGGGGATTTCGAGAATAAACCTACGTACTTATTGATCTCTTGATCGTACTCGATGATTGTCTTATTCTCGCAAATGATATAAGATAAATATTATTTTTTGTGGAGACATACATATACATACATAGACATGCATAGGGAAGAAAATCATGTGACTAAAAGAGTGTTAAATATGAGTGTAGATGGATATAGAAGTAGAGGAAGGCCGAAGAAGAGATGGATGAACTGTGTGAAGAATGATATGGGTAAGAAAGAAGTGACAACGGCTGATAGAGAGGTATGAAAGAAAAATACATGTTGTGCCGACCCCGCGTAATGTGGGAAAAGGGTAGGAAGAAGATACATAGAATAAAACAATGCGTCGAATTGAGAAACTTCTCCTTTTTTGAAGTCAGATTCACAAATCACAAATGTGATCCATCTAGGATCACATTTGCGTATAACGTTCTGTGAAATTCAGTCCATCCAAAGGTTGCCTGGAAGACATCGCTTTTAGCGATAAGACCGCCACTTGTATTTCTGCGTGTATTGTTTGTTTTTTATTTTAAGTGTGATTTACAATAAAGCGTTTTCTGTCTATCTATCTACTTATAGACAATGATGCCTCGAACAAACAGACTGACTTCAAAATAATAACACCTCTCTTTTGATTCAGATATATAAAAAACTGGCACTTATTGAAGCTCGAATGAACTGATAGTGTCAAAATCCATTGTTTTACAATTTTCTCTGATCTGGTTCCAATAAATTGGGGTGAAAAATAATTCGAGGGATTTCGTCTTTTCATTTATATTAATTGGTTTTACTGCATTTAATACAAGGTGCTTCGAAAAGATGATGTTATTATGAAAACAATATTCTCTAACAAGGACATTTGAGTTTAAAAGTTTTTAATTGAAGAAAATTAAAAAACTGCAGTTTTCAGTAAAAGTTTGTTAGTTAACTAGCAGTTTTAAGTGGATATTACAAAATAAAAAAATTGTACGTGTAGGATTTTTAAGCCGTTTTTTCACTGTGTTCGAGTCGAAACAAAGATTTTTTTTTATATTATAGGCTCGCTTTTGATCACGATATTGCCTGATGATGCAATATTTCAAGAGCACGGAAAATTTTTTGATTAAATTAGGTACCGTGGTGCAGTGGGCGAATAGCCGGCTGAGACGCAGGAGGTAGCGGGTTCAATCCCCGCCCCGGAACAAATGTTTGCATGATCTATCGATATTTGTTCCAGGTCTAGTTGTTTCTCTATATATCTTAAGTAAATATTTACAAAAAAAATGTATATAAGTATTCTATCATTTATCTGGTTCCCATCGTACAAGCTCTGCTTAGTTTGGGGCTAGATAGCGCTGTGTGAAATGTCCAGCATTATAAAAAAATAAGTATCACTGCCAAATTATTAAAAAAATATTGTATACCTACTGTGCAAGAGTATATTAATCCAAGAAATATGATCTGATCCCCTTTTAGGGTGTCGGAGGTTAAAACTATATAAGAACCACCCAAGTCACTAAACTAGCTTTCTATTTAAAAAACCGCATCTAAATCGGTACATCCGTTTGGTAACTAAGATGCCATCGACATACAGGCGTCAAACTTACAAGTGTTATCTTATAGTAATGTGTCCAGGGTAAGATTTCTTTCTTGTTATTTTTTTTTAATCTTGATCTTCGTTTGAATGATGTGGTCTAAGATGAAGCACAAAGATCTAGATGAAACCTATTTACTCTTACCTTAAAGAGGCCCGGGTTGTATTCTTTAGAAAACAGACGTTCTTCGTTCTAAGGCATCTCCTTTACAAGTAATGTATCTTATTCAACTCTATTTTGAGGAAAAAAAAGGTTTCATTTCATTTACTACAATCACCTTTTTTCGGTATTAATTCGTCGTTCGGTATAAGTCGTCACATTCCATGCTATTTGTTGCCTTGAAACGCCCGTTTCGCGGCTCAATTCTGGTGTTTTGCATAATGTTAAGGCAAAATGGTATTATTTATAGTACGTTATTTGCATCGATAAGTAGAATGAAATTGGCTAAGAAAGTTCACATTCCTTGAATAATTTAAGTCGTATGAGCAGTAACTATATATTAGGTCTTTACCTATGAAATTGCCGTTTTGTATGGAATAAGTGAAAGTACTTATTTGTTTAAACTTTTTTATTTCTGTTAATCAAAGTAATCACCCATGCAATCGACGCATCTTTGCCAACGCATTGGCAGTTTATTGCTGCACTTCTTGTAAAAATCAGCTGGACGGGAGGCACCAAACTCTTCAAAGGCATTTTGTACTGCCTCTCGGGAATTGAATTTTTTACCCACGAACTTTTTACTCAGCTGGACGGTAGAGGTTGCGTTCATCAGTGCGCATCGTACCTGTACAGGTATAATAATTATTTTTCAAATTATTTTAGTATGACTACAATTTTGACAAAAAGTTTTTTATGTATTTACAACCACAAATATTTTTTTTTATTTAACTTTATAGATCTTCGTTTGACCACATTCTCACCTGATGGTAAGCGATGATGTGGTCTAAGATGAAGCACGAAGATCTAGAAGAAACCTATTCACTTTTACCTTAAAGAGGCCCGGATTGGAAAAACAGATGATGGCAAAGTATTCCATACCTTAGCTGTGCGCATCAAGAACGTAGAACCAGAACGGTGTGTGCGAATGGGTGGTATATTGACTAGGTACGGATGGTACTGAGCCGTGCGCCTGCTTGTCCTTTGGTGGAAAGATGGCGGAATCAGATCGTAAAGTTCCTGGGCATATTCCCTGAAATATATTCTGTAAAAGATCGATAGGATTGTAACTTTATGGCGGTGTTCGAGACTTTGGGTCTTAGTCTCCGCCATATATTGCTCACCTACGAGTATAAGCCTAAAAGCCCTAAGTTCTATCGAGTATTTATAGCGAGCTGGTATTTGGCCGAACCATCCCAAAAGTGGCAGCAGTACTCCACACCAGACCGGACTTGTGCTTTGTAAAAACTAAGAAGCTGTCCTGGTGGGGACTATCTCCTGACCTTAAAATTAATTTGCCAGACAATCATTTGATTGTTAAACCTCCAACTAGACCGATTTAAAAGTGAAAAGAGATTGGGCAAGAGATTCAGCCAGATAGCCCGCATAACGTCCGGGAAAGTGAGAGAGATACCACATCTAAAAACCGGCCTACCTGAAATCCTTGTTTGACATACGGCTTTAAAGTGCCTATTTATAAAAAACTATAAAAACTTGAACTGAATCAACTTCAAATAATTTTCTGAAAAAGCATAAAAACAAATCGAAAGTAATAAAAGTTTGATGGAAATCAAATTCGAAGTTTAAGTGGATAAATTATCTTGCAAATCTGGAATTTGGGAATTATGGTAATTTGGATTCTGGGGACATTTTTCTGATCAAACCATCTTGATATTTCATATAATTTGGCAGAGTCTGTGGAAAATCTTAATATCTAAATGAATGAATGATCAAAACCCATACAAAACACAAAAATACCACAATTAATAAGAAATAAAATGTTTTAGACGCGGTCTTGTCGTAAAAACTTCAAAATTTTGAATATATTAAAAAAAATCTCAAATTGATGATTACATTTTCAGATAAACATAATATTTATATTTTCTGACGCATTCTGTATACGGTAAATACGTAGCGGAATTAACAACTTTCCAATACAGTTGGAAATGTTTACAATTTTGTGTAAATTCGATAATTAGCTGTAATTATTTAGATCGATTAGATAAATATTTGTACTTTCTGATACGTGACGTTTCTGACGTTGCTAATGGGATTCCCAAATTATCGGAAATTTTCAACATTACCCCCTTTTATGTAGTACTAGCTGACCCGCCCGTGGCTTCGCACGTGTGGTTTGTCAATAAAAACATTACCCTCCTGCGCATTCGCTTAAAAAGTAGCCTACCTCCCAATCCCGGTCACAATCCATCTATATACCTCATAATTTTAACCCCCTCTTCCTACCTCCCTTTAGGGATAATTTTGCAAAAAAAGTTGATACATGTGTTTCTTTATTTTTTACCAAAAGCCTAAATATCAATTTTCAGATCCCTAACTTGAGGAATTATGCGTTGCCCGATAAAATTTCACCCCCTATTTCACCCCCTTTAAGATTATTTTTTGAGACAAAAGATAGCCTATGTCCTTCTCCAGGATATAATCTATCTCCATGCCAAATTTAATTACGATCCGTTCAGCCGTTTAGTCGTGAAAAGGTAACAAAGAAACTAACAAACAAACTTTCACATTTACAATATTAGTATGGATGGATGGATTTGTTTGAAGATATGTGGAAATTCAATTTATTAGGCTAACAGAAAAAAATCTCAGACCTTAGATAAACAAAATATTCATAGTCCTAGTTACACACTGACTCCTGGTATTGGAAACTTGGGATATCATAGAACATCATTATCATAGACCTCCTACATAGATTTCCAGAGCGACCGATCTTGTAGCGGTTCCTTAGCAACCGTTATTAGGTCGTCTTTTCATATAGTGGAGTGTCATCCTATGTTGCACATTCTAATGCGTGGTCTCCACTCAAAACTATATGCACTATATGCACCAACGGCCGTCAGTTCTTCGAACTACATGCCCTGTCCACTGCTACCTCGCTTATCCTCTGTGTCGGTGGCTTTGATTCGTCTAAGAATCATTACATTCCTGATACTATCTCATGGAGAAATACCAGTCTTAGCTCTCTCCATAGCTTGCTGAGTGACCTTGAGCCTTTTTATGAGGCCTAACGTAGTCTACGTTTCTGTGTCATAAGTCACAGCGCAACAGCACCTAAACCTGTCCCACACCGGGTATCGTAATATCTTGCGTTTCAGTAGGCTATTCGTCTACAAGATCACAAAATACCACAAACTATTTGCGTATGAAATTCCTGATAAACTCATAAACTTTATGTTTATATATTATATAAAGCTTATGATAATTATAGCTATTGTTATATTTTTCATGTGTTGTTTGTAAATTCGGTTAACTATCCCCAGAGAATGGTATAGTGCTGGTACTCACTTCCAAACAGTGCAGAAGCTGCGTCCTTCAACAGCTAATGCTCGTCCACCAGGAACTGCATAAATCATTTTCAATTGATATTAAGACTTCAGCTTTGTTGCTTCAGGTGGGCCATAAGCTAGTTCCATCTCCAAGTCGAATAAAAAAATAACAATAATAATTTCAGGCTCAAAACACGGACATGACGTCACTAAGCCGGAAGTCATCTCAAATTTGCATAAACCGATTTGTCTGTGGTCACGCAACCGGTATTGACGGATGACGGTAGAAGTGCTTTTGAATTATTAACGTTTTGAATTTCTATATTTGTTTCTAAAAACCAGTTGCAAGTTGACTAAGATAATATGCGACATATAACTCGTCCTGGGCCCGTAGCCAAATTACATTCGCTACGAATCTATTCGATTTCTACATACATTTGTTGTCGCTGTATCACGTGGTATTTATATAGCATGTGTCAAATCCCATACCTTTTCGGACTTATCGACTAGCGTCATCGCTAATCGACTGTAACTTGGCTAAGCTCTCTGATACTAATATTATAAAATAAGTAAGTGTCTCTCTGTGTGTTTGTTACGTTTTCACGACTAGACTGCTTGCATACATAGGGTCGAAAAAGACTTAGGCGACCGTGATAGTTGGAGGAAAACTCTATCCGATGTCGTGCACGACCAGTTCTGTGACCGTTGCTGTCGCTCTAGTATCGGCCTTTCAAGTAAAATGCGGAAGTGCCGAAACTCACAAACGGATGCTGCCAACTTTTATAGTATTTTTCAAACTTTTGCTATCACTGTATATAATTATTGAATTAAACGGGTATTTATCGTGTATGTACCTTTTTTATTTGTTACCCCGACGTTTCGGAGGGTATACATAAGGATGGTATACATAATAGTACATTATGATATAAGTGCGGTAAGTTGAAAATTACAGCCGAGGCGATATTGCTAGCCCGAGCAGTAGGCGAAGGCTATAAGAAAGCAGAGGCTGAATTATCAAAGCGCACGTATGTCATACGACGTTTTATAACATATTTGCTAGGAAATAAATAAAACTCTGACTTTCTTAAACGAATAAATCTTTAATCACTTGTTAAAGCAGTTAGAAAAATTTGAACAATTTGTAAAATTGATTATTACGTTGCCAGTTGGCATTTTTAATGTTGTCAATTTGACTACTTTTCTGACATAAAAACTCTTTGCTAAGATTTAAAAAAGTACCGTTCGTTTTAGATGGAGTATCTTGATAAACCGTACGTTTTACGTTATTAAAAAGAAACTCGTGCGTTTTACATTACAATAACGCACATGTACGTAATGACATACATTACAATATTGAAATTGGTGAAATAAGATACCCTTTACAAGCAAATGTGTTATAAAGATAGGTTAAGACACGTAACATGACAAAATTTTCTAGGCTTACTTGTGCAAAATTTCTTTGCCTACCTGTTGCTAAGATGCGCACCAAATTTAGACGAATTTTGACTTTGCTGTGCTATTTTGTCGTTTTACTTTTAGGTGTACTCGATAATTTGAGGACGAGATACCGAGATACGACGTGTTTTATGCCTACAAAAATAATGAGGGCGAGAGTCGACCAACGTCTCTATTGTAGCGTGCATGTTAGAGTAAATGAGAGATTAGTCAGCTGGATTGGAACATAGGCTTTATTGCACAACTACGCATATGAATCCCTTTAACTCCTAGTCAATTTTCTCACAGACGCTCCAGTCGCCGATCTTCACTAATCTTCAGATTAATTTTATGTCATCGGTCTGGTGTAAGCGATTTCGGTAATACATATATAAAAGCAAGGATAAAGTGAAGATTTGGAAAGAATCCAGATGCTTATTATTTTAACAGCTTCTACCATTTTCGCTATTAAAAATGGCGTCATGGTAAAATGTCAAAAAGCAAAGTGGGTTAATGTCTTTCGACTTAGGCGGGTATTTTTTCGCACATTACTCGTTACTCGTTACCTTTTAGTATAATAATTACTGAGTAGATTTAGATATATTGGGTAAGAATTGTCGAAGGTGACATAAAATTCAATGCTTATGACCGTTTAAAGTTACTTTCCAAAGCGTTCAATTGCACGGCGTGAAACAAAAATATATATTTATAGGTTGTCTACATTTAGACATTTTGTTCCAGATATTTAGCCCGGCTCGCATAACGATCCCTAAACGTAATTTGCGACTAAAAACGTTTAAGTTTTACTTATTTATATGATTTGACAACTCTCTTAAATAATGTTTAGCCACTAAATACGACAAGGCATCGTTGCGTAAGTCGCTGTAAGCCTCTTAGTAGACATGTTAATTTTAATAAATCGATATAATTTTAATACTCGTATGAATAGTTTTTTGTACTAAAAATGCGATGACATGGTGGATTTTAGCTTGTATCTATTTTAATATTAATTAAAAAAAATAACATTTGTTTTCTAGATTTTTAGTGCAAATAATAATTATATTCTTATTGAAAAATGTGCTGTGAAATGTACAAAAGTGCCTCAGTAGCGGACGTGTCCATTGTTATATAGTTGTTGAATTGTTGTGTTTTTGTGAATTGTTAAAATGAACACGGTGCAGAGCACAGGAGGCCATGGGGGGTCAATGCGGAAGGACCATAAACAGGAACAGGTAAGTGGGTTCTCTCAATAAGCTGAAAATACTCAAGAAATGCAATCCTCACAAATCTAGCGGGCTGAACAAAATTTTTTGGGTTCGTTTGTGGCGACATCTATTGCAACTTGTATGAACTTCTTGGACATCAAGCTTATCGACAGATAAGCGATGATCGATGATCGATGATTTGGAGTTACATTAGCGTTTATTATAAACTAATGAACTTAAACCAAACTGAATCTACTTTATGTAACACATCGTTAAATGATAAACGCAGTTTGTCTATCTACATAAATAGAGTCGTGGTAGCCTATTAGGCTGTACCACGACTTCCAATTCAGAGTTTGAGGGTTTTAATCCCGGCTATGGATTTTCCTACTCGGAATTTACATGTATTCAAACCAGCGAGGGAAAAGATCGTGTGAAAACCGGCATTTCCTAGAACCAACATTTCGGAGAAATCTATCTCGCTCTCATGCATAATATGACGAAATCCGAATACCCGTTACGCTTGCCCTGCGAGAGGAGGTTGGTATGTATTAAAATGTTTGGACTTTCTTCTGAGTACCCCCTTGTCGGATATATTCACGGGTTCGCATACTGAGCGAGAGATCCATGGATCCCTAATAGAGATTAATGTAAAAATATAAAATAAAAACTGTTTATTTGAAGCCATCGTGAATTATAAAAGGAAAGATCAAATCTATATAATTATATAAAATTCAAAAACGGTTGAACCCATATCGATAATTTTTTGTGTAAGTTTGATAGAGTCCCTTAATGGTTTAGATTCACAATTGGACCTGGTAGGTGGCGCTGTTGTCGACATCTAATAAAAAATAATCATAAATTAATTAAACCACACACAGAAATAAATATAGTCGTGCCCTTTATTATTTATTTTTCTACATAAATAAGAAAATTGGTTATATTTTGGGTAACTATGATAAATGAACAACCCCTAAAATGAAGTATTCTTTCAAGTAACGAACGGTACGTGAACAATTAATTACCGTTCAATTATTAGTAGGTATACTTATTTATAATCCTATTGTTTTATCAACAGACATTAATTACTTCCATTATCCATGTTAATTATATTTGCCTTTAACTACCCCTTATGGGATTTTAAGGGCTTACTTAGATTTTATAAGACTTTTCAAACTTTCGCGATCACTATACATAATTATTGATTAAAACGGGTATTTATCGCGTATGTACCTTTTTTATTTATTATCCAGACGTTTCGGCTGTGTTGCAACAGGCGTGGTCACGGGTTGACTGAAGTACTTGGAGCTACCGTCGAGAAGTGTGGGTAGCTGCAGCAACTACCCTCACTTGGTCTTCAGAATTAGATATGTCCTCGTTCATATTACGACACACTACACACTACAGTAGATACGGTTAGTGTGTCGTAATATGAACGAGGACATTTCTAATTCTTAAGACCAAGTGAATGTAGTTTCTGCAGCTACCCACACTTCTTGACGGTAGCTCCAAGTACTTCAGTCAACCCGTGACCATGCCTGTTCCAACACAGCTGAAACGTCGGGATAATAAATAAAAAAGATACACAAATACCCGTTTTAATCAGTACCTAATTATTTATAGGACTTAGTAAGCTAGATCATGTCATCAATTTAGTTTATGACGAATGATAAAAAACTGGTTTTTGGTGGGATCTTTATCAAAACGAAATATACCACATAATATAACTCTTAGGGTTAGTGTAGCTTTCTATAAGTGAAATAATGTTCAGAATCGGTTTAGTCAAATTAAAATTCGTTTAACACTCTTGAAATAACATAACACTTTATAAAGACCAGAGCGTCCAAAGCGTCAATAATTTCTGAGATTAACCTATACAAACTTTACCTCATTTATTTCATCTCGCATATATATTAATATGTGAGAGCGACAGCTATGGCCACATTTTTAACCTCCGACTCAAAAACAGGAGTGTTATAAGTTTATCGCCTATGTCTGTTTGTGTCATTGTAAGTCCTAAATGGATGGGCCGATTCGGACGCGGTTTTTTTAAACATACATAAAGCAGTTTAACTTTTGTGGTTCTTAATTATGTAAGTTTTTTACCCCTTACGCAAAAAACGGGGGTCGGGACTTTTTTATTTATTTATGTTACAAAGACTCCCCTGAATCTCTCTAATAATCTCTGTTCTTAATTTTTCCCCAGTATCCTCACTCCAAAGCGTCTAGATTATCCCGCCAACGCTTTCTCGGCTTTTGCCCAGCTGTAGGATGATAGGTAAATAAAAACTAGTTGCAAAAATAAATTAGTAATTTTAGTCAAATCTTTTGTTTAACAATGTAATAGATAAGTTTAATATTTTCCGCCATTGTTGATACTGCATGGTCCTTCATGCAAGAGCTTTTCACCGGAACACTTCAGCCTGTAATCAAAATAATAAAAGTTAGTATTGTACTAAACATTCGAGTTCCACGCCCGCTCGCTAGATGGCTCTCTGTTTCAACTCGCACGCACATAGCGCAGAGATCATTGTTACATAAAGTTTGGTACAGTCTCTAAGTACTTTTAAGCATTTTTTTTATTTTATTTGTTCGAGCGAAGCGAGATCTCCAAATCAACTTGGGCAAATCGGCGTTGTATGTATGTAAGTATGTATGTTTGTTTGTCCGAGGATAAGTTTCGAAGCGTTTGTCCAATCATCGTGAAATTTGGTATATAGATAGGTAGTGATGGCACGATTTTGGTGTGACTAAATAAGATAAAAATGTGGGGGGGGGGGGTTGAGATATTGGGGTTCAAGAGGTGTAAAAAAAACAAAATGGGATTATCCGGTCAAACGGCACGTTTAATAAAAGGGTAAGTACATTTCGACCCCGTTTTTATTTTTTAATTTAAACCTTGTAGTTTTAAAGTTATTAGCCATGATAAAAACTGAACTTTGACAAAATTCACAGGGTACACCAGTGACCCCACAGTGCTGTAAAAAAAAATATTCCGACGTTTTTTGAAGTTGGTTAAAAGACAATGTCACAAGTAGAGCATAGACAGGTAGTACTTACATGCAAGGGTTTCCATAAGTGCACCCCCGTGTGGAACAAACGGGGTTGTACTCCAGAGTACAACGGCAGGGACCCTTCACGGCAGGACAATTATTATTGTACCCCTCAACTGTCACTGTTAGTATGAACAACACGAAAAATACTGAAAAAATTAAAAAATTTTAAAAGAAAATTTGCATGATGGTGTCCATTTTGTTTTTTTTTCAACTGGACTATGTATTCAGTATTCATTTATTCACCATTTCATTACATTTCATATAATTGGTATGTCATAATATATTTCAACTGAGAGTTAACTATAGATTTAATTAAAAATAAATATAAACCAATCACATCTAAGCCTAAATATCTTTCATTTTTAAATAGTAATAAGGATTTGTCATGCATTCATTGTATTCATTTCATTTTAGCTTATTATTAATGCAATGAGCATTCAGTTTTTGAATTCACTTTCGGCCCCAGGGCCGAAAAATTCATTTTATGAGCCGTTATCAAGTTAACAATGACCAACTGAGCATGCGCAATGAGGATGAGATTGAACCGAACCTACGGGTTCGATTCCCGCCGCGGAACAAATGTTTGCATGATCTACAGATATTTGTTCCGGGTCTAGTGGTTTTTCTATATATATATTCTATATATATAAGTATGTATTTACAAAAAAAAGTACAATGTATTTCTATCAGTTGTCTGGTTCCCATAGTACAAACTCTGCTTAAGTTTGGTGCTAAATAGCACTGTGTGAAATGTCCAGCAATATTATTATATTATATTATTTGTGCTACTTACCTGCAAAAACCTTCATTTTTTAACTTCAAATTACAAAGTAAACTGAAAAAAGAAGAACATTCCTCATTTTATACAAAATTGAGCGGATATCGTATCTGCATTGCAGTCAATAAAACATTTGGAAAACGCACGGCATATCCAACTTTGATAAAACTTTGTCCTTTACGAGTCTCGGAGGAAGTGGAACAAGTATTTGAAGTTGAAATTAAGTTAATGTTCCCATTATGATTATAGTAAACTTGATTAAGATAATGGTATAAAAAGGGTGAATTTCCAAAATGTTTTATCAGTTTTCTTGAAACATTCTTTTATTTCTACGTTTTCAGTACTTTTGAAAATGAAGGTTTTCGCAGGTTTTTTATTTTTCTTTGTTACCTATTTTAAATTATTTTATTATTATAAATACGAAGTACTTACGATACCATTTTTGGTCTGCGACTTTAGAAATACAAGTTTTTGTAGTTTTTGACGGCAAATATCCAGCTGAGACGCAGGAGGCAGCGGGTTCGATTTCCGCTGCAGAACCAATGTTTGTATGATCTTTAGATATTTGTTCCGGGTCTAGATGTTTTTATATATATATGTATATATATATATATATGTATATATATATATATATGTATATATATATATATGTATATATATATGTATATATATATGTATATATATTTTAATATATAGAAAAACACCCAGACACGGAACAAATATCTGTAAATCATGCAAACATTTGTTCCGAGGCGGGAATCGAACCCGCTACCTACTGCATCTCAGCCGGCTATACGCCTACTGCGCCACGGAGGCAGTCCTTATATTATAAGTATGTATTTACAAAAAAAAGTATATAAGTATTCTATCAGTTATCTGGTTCCCATAGTACAAGCTCTGCTTAGTTTGGAGCTAGATAGTGCTGTGTGAAATGTCCAGCTATACTTATTTATTTATTTTATTTATTTACTTATATGAAAAATAATTTATTTTGGTGAAAATCAAGTTTTGAAATCAAACAAAGTAATTTGGTTAAGTGCGTGTTGAACCACGCAATGTGCCGGGTTCCGTAGTTATATTTTTGGTGCATGTTCGGTAAATCTGTGCAAACTTTTTAGGTATATTGGTGATGTTCTTAGTAGCATTGTCCGTGGACGGGAAGTGTCCTGAATCAAAGTGCATCTGCCCTGCGGTATGGGACCCTGTGTGCTCCAAACAAGGTTGCACTTACTCTAACACGTGCCAGTGAGTAAACTTGATAATACCTGATAATACTATAATTTATTTCTGGGAAGCTTGACAGACAAATGACATCGAAGTGGTGCCATCAATGTTCCGTTTACTAAAATGACTCGGAACCCTGAAATTATCAAGATCAGATACTATTTTATTTTATATCTAGTTGACCTACCCCGTCTTTGCACGGATTTTAAAACTAACTGACCCACCCACGGCTTCGCACGTTTAAAATTTCCCGATCCCGTGATAAAAACTATATAAACACTCTTGTCAAAGTGACGCGACACTTCATACAATACAATATATTTCATAACACTAAGTTATAAGTCAACACATAAATGACTTCACGTCAATGAACGACGGTTAAATTATATGGATATTGTTCATACAAAAATACTAAAATCACGATTAAAAAATGGGGAGTGGGGTAGAAGGGTGAGAAATACTTTATGACCTATTCTCATACCTACCAAATATACAAAAAAAAATCATTAAAATCGGTCGGCCCCTTTCGAAAAAGTGCGGCAACAAAAACCGTGACACGAGATTTTTATATAATAGATATAGACTGTATTTATGATCTTACAATATCTCATAGAAAAAAGCAACTTTCGTTTATCAAGTATTTCCCAATTTTGTATCTCTTCATTTCTGGTTCGATCTCGTAGAGAAACACCAAGCATATCTCTCTCCATAGCGCGCTGAGCGACCGCGAGCCTTCTAGTCTTCTAAAGACCACGTTGATGCTTCCACACAGCAGTTACGATATATAATTGTTATATACTTTATATAACACGATCTTTTTATAACATTTGGTTAAATGTAAGGGATTAAATGTTATACAACACATCCCACTAATATTATAAACGCTATCTATTTAGAAAGTTTGTATAGAAAGTTGTGTGTGGAGGTTTGTTACCCTTTTATGCAAAACACCATTGAATGAATATTAATCAAATTTGGTATGTACGTAGGTTATAACCTGGATTAACACAAAGACTACTTTTTATGGACGAAACAAGCCGCGGGCTGAAGCTAGTATCAAATAACAATATGTAACTGTTGTGTGGGAACGATTATTTCATTATATTTATTTATTTTTATTTGTTTCAGCTTGAGTTGCGCCCGCGCACAATATGGATACAAAGGAGAATGCAGGGATCTCCCTTATGGAAAATAAACCTTTGAAGTCAATCTCAATTATCAATATAACCATCAATATAATTTAAAGATCAACACCCGTTTTTTTTTCTAACATGGAACAATCAAATGTCCCACCATTCTAAGGTGCGTGAACGACGATGCACTGCCCTGCGTCCATCAACTTGAGACATCGGTTTAGAGAATGTTCATTAACTTAGAAATAATACGATATCGATTACAAAGCATAATGCTAACATAATATATCTTGTTATGAAACCGGTGCGCGTACGTTTTTTGAATGAAGTGTATGTGATATAAACCAAAAAGTATGTATACTAAGAAAATAACAAAAAAACACCAACATTTATTTATTTATTTGAGAACCAATTACATTAATTAAATATTCTAGGTGAGTACATATTATTATAAATACAATACAATTCATTGATCGAGCGAAGCGAGATTTCCAAATGAACTTGGGCAAGTCGGCGTTGTATGTATGTATGTTTGTTTGTCCGAGGATAACTTTCGAACCACAATCCGATCATCGTGAAATTTGGTATATAGGTAGGTAATGATGGCACAATTTTGGTGTAACTCAATGAACTAAAATTTTTGGGGGGTTGTTGAGATATTGGGATTCAAGAGGGGTAAAAAAAAATGAAAATGATGGGATCAAAAAGGACGTCAAATTAAAGGTCTTCATTAGTACATTTGAACCCCGTTTTTATTTTTATTTAATTTGTGTAGTTCTTGAGTTATTAGCCATAATAAAAACAAAACTTTGACAGAATTCACAGGGTACACCAGTGACCCCAAAATGCTGAAATTTGGTATTCGTGTAGCTTTAGTGACACAAATATAGGCAAAAGTCTGAAATCCAGAATAACTGCCATTTGTACCCCAAAAAAATTAACCAATTAACAAGAACCCACGTTACATCTAATTTGAATGAAACTGTGGGTCAAGTAGGTTGGTTATGCAATTCGTGGCACCAATTTATTAGTCAAAGATGAAAGCCGGTTTGCACAAAGATCACTAAACGTATTTAGCGACTAAACATGTTTAAATTTGAAGTATTTGTATGATTTGACAACTCCTTAAATCATATTTAGCCACTAAATACGTTTAGGCATCGTTGTGTAAGTCGCCCTAAGTAGGTACATATAATATTTATTTTGGGAGATTCGCGAGATCTCAGTTCGGGGCGAACCACTAGATGGCAGATATAACGATCTACCCTCTTTCTTAGTCTCAAGAACTCACAAATCATGGTAAATATCCCATTTTTAGTACAAATAGTGTTTTTTTTTAATTAAATGTTTTACGTTATGTAGTCATAAACATTCATTAATTTTCTGTGTGATAAATACAAATAGGTATAATTATTACAATACTTTACAATAATTAAGTATCTTGTTATTATTGATTATATAATATTTTCAATCACACATCACAATGAATGCGAAAGTTTGGATGTTGATGATATTTATTTGTTACTTTATAACGTCGTGAAGGCTGAACTGACTGCGATGAAATTTGGCATATAGATAGAGTATGACCTGGATTCATACTTTTTGTTGTCATACCTTAGGACCTAGTACTAACATTAAAACTTGAATAGAATCATTTCCAGTGTCTGGACTCCACTCGATACCGCTTTTTGTTAGTAGTTCAATAACTATAACAAAATAAAGATCAATTTGAAACGTTTATTATAAAAATCAGTATACATAATGCGGCCTCTAGATCGTCATTGCCTTGTCTATCAACACGGACCATTGTGAGCCAATCCCACTCCTTTGCATTCCAAACTGAAAAAAAGATTAATAAATTTAAAAAATCTTTGTTTTTAAGATATTTCTAGAAGCGGTGTACGATCCGAGAGTTGGTGCTTATCTGCCTATAAGAGTTCAGCGGGCAATGCAGCCCGTTTCTTAATAGAGGTCATACTTACTTAATTTAATTATCAGTTTAAATATAAAACTTTTTTTCTATAATAAATTGATAATTTTGTGGTGTTTGTGCTATTGTTGAAAAGCTCTTTAAAAATGAAGTAGATGTTTTATTATCCCCTTTTCATTTTAGAGTCCCGTTTCCGCAATTTTCTATTTTCTGTTTTCTAAAGTCGGGTATGGGTTATTCCTGTTACAAAGAAATCTTTTTAGTATTATTTTTAACGTCGACTTAGCGAGGATGAGTTAAAATTGCTTTGTCCTACCGCAGCTTTGTTTTTTATATAAATTATAGGGTCGGCTTTGAATTTGATGAACAGAGTTCAGGACAGTCGCAACAGCATTCTGAGGACGGTGGCTGAGTGTTGCACATCTCCGCTCTAGAAGTACGCGTGCGAAGGGTGATTAAAGAAGGAAATAATTCCTTGGCACAAAATTGTGGCTTCTGTTTTCACTCAGTCCCTATTTTATTCTTGTTTATTTTTGATTGTTCTTTTATTTATGTAATTATTTTTATTTTGAGCACAACATCGCCTGATGGTAAGCGATGATGCAGTCTACTTACTGGCAAGAGTTGCTGTAGGTGTTGCCATCGTTCCCGCACACGGGCGTATAGTCAGCCGTGCAGATGCATTGTGCCGTGGCTCCCATCAGGGATCCCAGCATCAGGATGATAGCGAATACTGAAAACAAAAAAAAAAGATAGATTAGCGCTAATTTTAGGGTCATCATCATCTTCAGCCACATTCGACCACTGTTGAACATAGGTCTCTCGCAATACGCGCCACTGAGCCCGTTATTTGGCTCTTCTCATCCAATCTCTGCCCGCCGCCTTTCTTAACACACGTAACACGATCGCATCACGGTAACAATGCGTCTACTCAACGGGCGCACGCGCTGGTAAATGATTTTCTACATAGGTTCCAACATGTTGTCATATATAGGTAAATAAATAATAATAAATAAATAATAAATATTGGTGGACATTTCACCCAGCGCTATCTAGCCCCAAACTAAGCAGAGCTTGTGCTATGGGAACCAGATAACTTATAGAATACTTAAATACTTTTTTTTTGTAAATACATACTTATAATATATAGAAAAACATCCAGACCCGGAACAAATATTTGTTGTTCATGCAAACATTTGTCCCGCGGCGGGAATCGAACCCGCTACCTCCTGCGTCACAGCCGGCTATACGCCCACTGCGCCACGGAGGTCGTCATTTAACGATAGTCTTAGTTCTATTATGTCGGGTTATGTCTGAGACCTTGATTCTCTGTAGGATAATCTCGCTACGGATCTCGTTACGGTAGCAGGATTCCGCATCTCAAAAGGAAAGAAGGATCACTTTATTATCGGTCTGTCTATCTGTCAAGAATCTTTTTTAGAGAAATACGTGGAGGTATCAAGTTGCAATTAAAATCAAATAGTTAAATCTACGGTCGCTTGGAGCTTTAAAAAAATCAAGCTTCAAATTAACGCAATCTAGATCGAGAACGAAATAAATCAAAACCCTTAAATAAGGTCAACCTTACTTAAGATACTTCCCGTTGACTTAGAATCGTGAAATTTACCAAGAAGTAAGGTTTCACGAAATAATTAAAGGAAAACAACTGAAAATCGCTATACATCCTCAAATAAATAGAAGTTTTTTTATATTAAATAAATAAATAATAAATATTGCTGGACATTTCACATATTCTTTCGGGTCTGGATATTTTTCTATATAACATAAGTATGCATTTACAAAAGAAAGTATATAAGTATTCTATCAGTTATCTGGTTCCCATAGTACAAGCTCTGCTTAGTTTGGGGCTAGATAGCGCTATGTAAAATGTCCAGTAATATTTATTTTTTTTTTTTTTTTTATTCTACGACCCATAAAGGCCCTAAACTACACTTTATACTAATTACTTGTATTTATGTATTTACTACATAAACACTGAGTTCTCTGATGTTCGGTATCCGTCCTCGGAAACGACGAAGTACGACACACATCGGCCAAAAGTTTCATGAATGTTGATGTTGATTTAATGACTTTAAAATAAACTTACCAAAAAGGAACTTCATGTTAAACATTGTCGTCATCTGAACAGTAGATTTCTACTGAGCGCTTCTCCCGTGCGATTCCTTTATAAACACAACACAGGAAAACAACAGAAATATCACACAGACATATTATATTATAAACTGGTGTGGTCAATCCGTAGGCTTATTGTGAGACCAGTTGGTAAATCTTAGGGTTCCTCAACGAACATATTGTGAAACAACTCAAAATAATCGAATGATATTTATGGAGTAGGTTTGTGCAAACTGACAACACAAAATTAATAATAAATGATGAATGAGTGACGCCCTACGTGGCGCAGTGGGGAATGTATGTATCAATTATACTCAAATATCGAAACCCTTTGACTTTATAATTAATTATGTGGGTATTTGATTTATTTTTATTGTTTTAATTTAGGTGATAAAATATAATGTTTGTACGCTAAAATGGCGAAACCTAGTATAGTTCAACATTAAGCTTAACCATCTTTTGTACCTAGGTTTACAGACAATAAACGAATTTTGAATTATGAATGAATTTCTCTGATGATCAATGATCTACAGATATTTGTTCCGGGTCTGGATGTATTTCTGTATATTATAAGTATGTATTTACAAAAATAAAATTATATAAGGATTCTATCAGTGTACGGGAATTCAATAAAAGGCCGATGCAAGAATGACTAACCTTGGTTTCCTCTGTCTTACGTTTCGCATGCCCTTCTGAACTCCGCAATTCGTCATCCATATGCTGCTGTGGTTGATTATAGATATGTCGCCTTCTTGAAGGATGTAATGTAACTGACGCGAAAGCTACCACTTGGCTACCGGACGCCGCTGTACACTATTTGATTTGGTAGATGCTTGCTCTGAGAGACTGTCAAGCCTGTTCGGGCCGTTTTGACGCATTGACAGTTACCTTGGTATATCACTTCGCTCGGCCAATGAGGGTAGGTATATCAAAAAAAAATAGGGTTGATGCGTCCTCCAAATTGTGTGATCTATAATATTACTAATCAATTCCGATACGGAACAATCAGTTATGTGGTTCCCATAGTACAAGCTCTGCTTAGTTTTGAGCTAGATAGCGCTGTGTGAAATGTCCAGCAATATTTATATTAACGAACGAAAATTACTTAGGATACACCTTTAAAAAGAAATCAACAAACTACATCTAGATGGTAATAAAAACAGGATTGTCTACAAACTACTTAAAATATCTTATAATTTATATTTCATTACTTTTAAAACTTGCTATCTACTCTACACACTGTCGTCTATTACTGCTTCACTCATTAAATAAATAAATATTGCTGGACATTTCACACAGCGTTATCTAGCCCCAAATTAAGCAGAGCTTGTACTATGGGAACCAGATAACTGATAGAATACTTATGTATACATATTTTTTTTAGTAAATACATACTTATAATATATAGAGAAACAACCAGACCCGGAACAAATATCTGTAGATCATGCAAACATTTGTTCCACGGCGGGAATCGAACCCGCTACCTACTGCATCTCAGCCGGCTATTCGCCCACTGCACCACGGAGGTCGTCATTACTTTCCATCTAACTAAAGGTTACCTGGAAGTTATCGCTTTCAGGGATAAGGCCACCTATCTATATCTAGCATAAACTAGTTTTTTGAGTATTCTTTATACCTACCTACATTGTACATTCCTTATCATATCCCTTCCCTCCTGTACAACATCCTCCGAAACCCCTTAATCCCTTCCTACTTGAAGGAACGATTTGAGTTCCTTCACTGTTCTAATCCTCACTCCCTCCGATCGTCTGAATATTTGATGCTTAAACCCCAGTTCATAGAACTAGATTCTATGATAATTCCTTTACAGTTCAAGCAACACGTCTTTGGAACACATTACCGGTCTCAATACGGCAAGCTCCATCATTAGCCACATTTAAAACAAGACTGAAAAGATTTTATCTCTCAGAAACGTCGTAGTATCGCTATAGATAAATATGTATGTATGTTTATGTATATTTTTATTTATTGTAGGTATATTATTGTCAATGTAGGTATATTTACTTAAGTATATTGTTTTATTTTATTGTAAATGTGATCAGCGCTCTCCTTAAATTTAATTATGGTTTTGTTAATGTATACGCCCTGTGATTTTTTATTTCTATGTTTGTTTCTTGTGTGGTGTACAATAAAGTATTTTCATTCATTCATTCATTGTACATTAAAGGAAAAAAAAACATGTATTATTATTTTACAAAAACTGTGGGTTGGGATTTCCAGTGTTAAGTTACACTAACCTGTATTAGAGGAGTACCCCCTCTTTCTTACGGTGATTTTTATAAACTAGTTAAACTTAAAATGATATACTATTCAAGAAATAGAACGAGTTACATTATAAACACATCGATCCATTTGCATGACAATGCCTTTACTACGGAACCCGCGCTAATTATTATTCATCACGAACTGCCACATAATAAGGTAGCTATCATACAAGGTGTGCTAGAATTAATATAATACTAACTCAAGTGGGGTCTTTTTTTACATAAGAAAGTTTGATTACACGTGAAAAAATTAGCTCATAGTGTTTTTTTAAAGAACTTTAGTTTTGTTGTGCATAAAATAGGCTGTTTCTTGGATTGTGCCTACCCAAAAACGTATTATATGATTAAGTTACAAGATATAGTAAGTACTTATTTGTCTTAGGATAATGTACCAAAAACTATTGTTAATTTACATTATACAGGATGTTTAGTAATATACTGACGATATACAAGTGACGTTTTCTCAAAACCTAAAAAAAGACTTTTCGAAAAAAAACGAACCTACAAGTTATATTATCAAACTTTAGGTGATTGTTTCCATGTAAAACTTACTGCCTACTCTTGCAATCGACATCCAAAAATAAAGGCTGATTTGATTTCTCTTTCGGAAATGGCTACGGGTTTTGGGCTAGAAAGGGACAACAAGAGATATCTCGAGACGTCACCAATACAGTATCTGTGGTTAGATGGCAACCATTATGCAATAACGCAATATAAGTTTACTAAAGTGTTTTTTTCATTTCATTTCTATGGCAAAATAACCCCTTTCATTTTTGTGCGTATATTATCAAACAGCTTTTATATATAATATGTAAAAAAGAAACTGTTGATTTCCATCGACTACATAATTACTAATATTAAACGGGTAGTTATCACGTAATTTATTTATCTCCCGACTACATAATGTTTTCAATAAAAACAAACACGATCAAGTGTAAGTGAGATTCGTAAGCTGAGGGTTCCGAACCTTCTAAGATGTATGCTAGTTTAACAGCGCCATTCAGTTATGTGACTTAGAAAACTTTGAAGATCAATTTTTGAGATAACTTTTATAGATAGAGACTTCGTTTTATTTTTAATGTAATATTTCATATATTAAAAGATATGAAATATTATAATGATTTTAGATTTCTTGCTTTGCAAACTTCGGCTTCGGAGATAACCGGTATTTTATTATTTTTCATGACAATTCCATAACTATAAACAGTTTGGCTTAACAACAAACGAAAACTGTTTGGAAACGCCCAAACTGAAACGCGATCTTTCATATGACACCTCACAAAAAATGAATTATAAATAAATAAATAAATAAATATTGCTGGATATTTCACACAGCGCTGCCTAGCCCCAAACTAAGCAGAGCTTGTACTTTGGGAACCAGATAACTGATAGAATATTTATATACTCTTTTTTGTAAGTACTTACTTATATTTATAGAAAACATCCAGACCCGGAACAAATATCTGTAGACCATACAAACATTTGTTCCGCGGCGGGAATAGAACCCGCTACCGAGTCTTAGCCGGCATTTCGCCCACTGCTCCAAATTTCGACTTCCCAATAATGCCACGATAATGACTTATGAACGATTTTAAAATGACATACGATTATATAATAAAAAACGTTTATTTCTATTAGCAGTTGAGTTGATCTAATAATACCTATTCCAAATATAATATCTTCAGTATTCGTTGAAATAATCATCTGTGACAGACGGACGGACAAAATCGTACCATAAGAGTTCCCTTTTTACAATTTTGTTCGGGAACCCCAAAAACTAATTTCGAAAAGTTGTGTAAGATTACTTTTAGGTAACACATGATTATTTTGGGACACCCTATATACCTATTTAAACATACATCATAACAAAAACAGGAAAAGCATCAGGAATCCCCGCTAATAACACTACTCTAACCTTGACTTAAACTGGTTTCAGACTGTTAAACCAAGATGCAATACAAGATCAAGGAAATAAACAAACAATACCCGTTGTTGTGTGTTTTCATGGCGATCTTGTATTAGGTCAGTGATCTGCAGATCATTCTCGTGTATTTTCTGTATCAAAAATTATCTTCTGTCAAGTTTAACCTAGCTATAACACAGCATTGTTACATAAAAGTGTAGTCTGCATGGCGACACGTATTTACAATAAAATACCAAATGCATATAAAATGCATTTAAACCTAAATTTAAGCAATTATTAGTGATGAAATGTTATTATAATATTCAGTAATTTTTAGAGGACATAATATATATTTAGGACTAAATTTGACATTTAATTTTTATGCACCTAATTTAAATTTAATTGTATTTTTTCATTGTTTGATTACGTACGATGATTTTAAATGATTAACTTTAAATTTAAGATTTTCTATTGTATTTTTGTAATTTGCATGCTAGATAAGGTAGAATATAATTGAAACTTACCCACACATTAATAAATTTATCTTTATCTTGTCAGCTTTTGGTCGCATAACAATCTATATCCATACTAATGGAAAAGAGTTACTACACACCAGACAACTTTTTACAAGCTTTTTATTATATTGCAATGTATGTATGTTTGTCCGGATGGAATTCTGCAATTGAATTTTGAACCTGTTCCCCTGAACCGATTGAGCTGAAATTTGGAATACCTACACGTTTAGTTTGCAGAACAATGTATATTTATTGTAAGCAATACCTGATTCTACTCCCTGGTTTGGCTCCAGACGAAGGAACTCTTCAACGGTCAACAGCACAGACACGAAATTTTGAATACGGATTAAAATAAAATACCCTGTTCTAAGTTCCACCATGACGTCTGCTACACTCAGGGTTGGCTTCCAAGAAGGAACTCCTCAACGGTTAACAGCATATACACAAAACTTTGTATACGCATTTAAATTTGGAATACATATTTAAATTTGGTGACAATGCATTATAATAGTACCATGGAGGTGATTCATGATGGAGGTGGATGCTAGGCAATGGAACTTATGAATAGATTGTAGTGGGCTACTAGTGTTTGGGTTCATTTGAATCCGCTTGCGGTTCTAATTAAGAATTTTATAAAAGCTTGTTTTGAAAAAGTAATTTTTCAACAAAAAACTTATTTAACGACAAGACATGTAAATAATTGATTTCACTAACCAATAAAATCAAAACGTAAAATCGCTCAACTTTAATTCCACTAGACCTGCCTAGTTAGCTTTAATACTGCTACACCCTTACTTACAGGGTACATTATGAAATGCTGGACTCTTGACTAGTCAATAAGATCTGACATACTAACATTTTAATTAACTTTGTATGAACGCAAAAAAATTCTGAAAAATAAATACTGAATCTAATCAGCAAAAAGTTTTAAGTATTAAAATATGTATGTTAGTCACTAAGGTATATATTTATACTAGCTGACCCACCCGGGGCTCCGCACACGTGGTTGTCAATAAAAACATTACCCTCCTTCGATACAGTCGGGTAAAAAGTAACATATGTCTCAATCCCGGTCATAATCTATCTGTTTACCAAATTTCATCGAAATGGGTCTAGCTGTTTAGTTGTGAAAACGTAACAAACAGATAGAGAGAAGAGTTACTTTCAAATTGACGACCTCCGTGGCGCAGTGGGCGAATAGCCGGCTGAGACGCAGGAGGTCGCGCGTTCGATTCCCACTGCAAAACAAATGTTTGTATGATTTACAGATACTTATTTGTTCCGGGTATGGATGTTTTTCTATATATTATAAGTATGTATTTACAAAAACAAAAAATTATGTAAGTATTCTATCTAGTTCCCATAGTACATGTGCTCTAAATTACATTCACTTCGAATCGATTCGATTTCTGCATAGGTTAGTTGTCGATAAATCACGTGACATTTCCATAGCATGTGTCAAATCCCATACATTTTCGGACCTATCGACTAGCGTCATCGCTAATCGAATGTAACTTAGCTAAGCACTCAGAACCTTTCTGCCTCAACGGCCGTTAGTTCTTCGAGCTATGTTCCCTGGCCACTGCCATTTGAGCTTGCTAATCCTTTATGATATGTGGGTTTTGTACATCTACGCATGTCCTTATATCTGATTCGATCTCGTAGAACAACACCAAGCATAGCCCTCTCCATGAAAAACATCGTACATAGAAAAAAAGGAAGTGATTATTTAGCATACTGCATACGATACTAATAATTCAGGTATTTTCAACCGAAATATAAACTACATTCGGAAGTAATAAAGTTCAGGCGGTGTTTTATTTTTTGCGAGGAATTTATGTACGTTTCTGTTTTAAATGTTTTTTCCTAAATGAAGTATTTATTGAAGAAAAGTCAAAAAAATAACATAGTATTAGTATTGTTGTAAAATAAGATCTTGTCTTTTTTGCAATAAACTTTTACAAAAATACTTTTTAATTTCCTCGCATTCGTGATCAAAAGTTGTGTTATACACTCGGCTCTAAAATAGATCGCTTACAACCTTGTAAAAGTACTATTTTTTATTTCTTTCTCTTTCTATTCACTTTTACACTTTATAGAAAAGAGAGACCCAGATAATATTTTTTAGAGAAGACGACTGTTGTGTATTCCTACGCAATTTGTACGAGGAACTGAAACGATGCGTCCAAACGGGTGGTCTACTAACTTGGTATGGATGGAAATGACTTTTTTGGGGGTAGATATGATTCTCCACATACATATCTCAAATCTTTAACACTATTTAACAATAAAAAATCCTTTTAATTGAAAAGTTTTAATGCAGAATCTAGTTAATTAGTAGATACTTCATACCTGCCCTAAAGTGATATTTTTCAAACGTTCGCCATCACTGTACATAATTACTGATTTAAACGGGTATTTATAGTCTATGTACTTTTTTACTAACTAACTTCAAAAAAAGGAGGTTCTGAATTTGTCGGAATCTTTTTTTTACGGGTACATGTTTCCCGATTACTCGAAGACACCTGGACCGATTCGAGAAATTCTTTTTTTGTATAAAAGGGTACACTCCCAGGTGGTCCCATTGGCACCAAGTCAGGATCTGATTATGGAATACCAATAAAATAGAGGGCTACACTCAAATGGGATGCAATTCGGTTTTATGTTTTTACCTCAGAACTCCGTCATTTATCTTTGGGATTTTTTTTTGTTTGAAAGGTAGTTTTTACTCATATTGGTTTCATAGTTATCCCTTTATTGATCGAGCGAAGCGAGATCTCCAAATCAACTTGGGCAAATCGGGTTTGTATGTATGTAAGTATGTATGTATGTTCGTCCGCGGATAACTTTTGAAGCGTTGATTCAATCATCGTGAAATTTGATACATAGGTAGGTAGTGATAGCACAACTTTGGTGTGACTAAATGAGCTAAAAATGTTGGGGGGGGGTTCTCTTGAACCCCAATCTCTCAACAGAGATTGGGGTTCAAGAGGGGTAAAAAAATGAAAATGAGACTATTAGGTCAAATGAGACATCAAATGATAGGACTTCATTAGTACATTTCGACCCCATTTTTATTTTAAGTAAAGTTTTTGATTCGATTTGCCCAAGTTGATCTAGAGATTTCGCTTCGCTCGATCAATAAAACAAAGTCGGGTTAGTTACACCATTTATAACTCAAGAACGGCTGGACCGAGTTTGATGATCTTTGATTGAATTGGATTTGTCTCCGCCCCGAATAGCAGAATAACTATTAAAACATTAAAAAACTTCACGCAAAAAGAAAGTATGAAGAAAATTCATTTTCTCATACATAGATGTTGCTAATGATGGCCGATTGACAATTTTACCGGGGCGACATTGGCAGCCCGGGTCATATGCATGTCAAGGCGGTACGAAGTTCGGCGGGTCAGCTAGTATTATATATATATATTAATGTATGTATCTATGTATGTGGTACACCATTGATACCATAGGTAAAACTCACATGATCTATTCCATCCAAAAGTTGTCTGGTAGAGATCGATACTTAGCGATAAGACCGCCAATTAAATATATTAATTTGAATAATGTTAATTTTTTTATTTTGTTGTTTATGGTGTGCAATAAAGTATTATTTATCGATCTCTATGTTATCTAATGCACAGTGCGTCAGCTGGTCCTTTGATGGAAAGGATATATGGCCGGATCAGACCACTTGTAGTTCCTACGGCTTTTTTGGTATTAGTACCTTTATCCCGACGTTTAGACTATGCTGAAACAGCCGTGGTCGTAGAAAACTGATTTAAACGGACTGCCCGCGACCACGGCTGTTGCAACACTTGCAACACAGTCGAAACCTCGGGATAACAAATAAATAAGGTACATACGCGACAAATACCCGTTTAAATCAGTAATTATGTACAGTGATCGCGAAAGTTTGAAAAATACGACTACAAAGAACATAAACAACATAATTAATATAATAATAAATATGGCTGGACATTTCACACAGCGCTATCTAGCCTCAAACTAAGCAGAGCTTGTACTATTATTTATTCTTTATTGCACACAAGAAAATACATTTAAAAATACAGAAATAGAGGTTATGTATAAAGGCGAGCTTAACCCTAAGAAGAGTTTTCTTCCAGCAAACCTTTGAGGCTAGAGAGAGAGATGATTTTAAAGGTAGGTGAGTGTACAAAAACATAAATAAATATATATACCCAAAACTAATATGAACTACACTCAAGGTATGTTGTAATATTATAATTATAATACATACATATGGGAACCAGATAACTGATAGAATACTTATATACGTTTTTTTATAAATACACACTTATAATATATAGAAAACATCCAGACCCGGAACAAACATCTGTAAATCATACAAACAATTGTTCCGCGGCGGGAATCGAACCCGCTACCTCCTGCGTCTCAGCCGGCTATTCGCCCACTGCGCCACGGAGGTCGTAATTAACGGGAAAACATGTTATATTCAAGCGGTGATCAGTGGCCTACTTGCCGCAAAACTTTACTTATAAATCTGCGGTCGGATGTGTACACCAGTTGCAGCACTATTGTTTTCTGTTAGTTCATTGCTTATTTATCTGAGATTTAACTAGTCAGTAACACTGAAATCAACAATAGTTAAGGATTTTTTTTAAATATATTTATTTTCGGAACATAATAAATGGTATAACTAAAGTACTAAAATATATGTATATGTAAATGTGCAGTGTATTATGTTAGTACATTCCCACTTCACCTTCTTATCTAAAGGAGCGTTTCGAGTTTTTGTATCAGGCACACTCTCGAAACCTTCGTTCTTCCAAAGCTCTACAGCTTCGTACTCCCGTCCATAGTCCACCTATATTTATTATTATTATTAAGAACTAACCCAATTAAATTATCTTTCTATTTAAAAAAAACACGTCCGATTCCGTCCATCTACGATATCATAGACAGACACACAGAAACACATAGGCGTCAAACTTATAATACTCATTTTTTTTGTGACGTTAAAAAAGGGGATTGATGACTGGAAAGTATTTTTTATTAGATCGTATTATTGTACAGAAAATTATCAAACACTTAAATAAAAAATTACAAAAATGATGCTACAACTCATGAACCTCACTCCAACCTTCCTGACATTTCAAATCATTGAGTGTGTCTTTGGGTCTACCTTGAGAGCGGTCTTATCGCCCATCGCTTCAGTCACTTGGAGATTTCAAATACGTTGCTTTTGTAAAGGGCTCTTAGTAATGCTTTGATTTGGTAGGATATTATTTACTGCTTTTGAGAAAAGTTTGTTATCATTATAATTGTGTCCCTCTTTGTGCCTGTTCTTATCGTTTTCACGACTAAATGGCTAAACTAATTTCGGTGACATTTTATGAATAGATTAGAACCTGGATTGAGACACGCATGCGAAGCCGTCGGCGAAAGCAGCAAGGCGAGAATTTAGAATTTATAATCTTATCATTTATTTGGTAAGAATACGTATTGTAAGAAGCGTTATAATTTATAATGGTACCTCATATCGGTACATCATGTACACACTGGTTACAATCTATACATATAAAATGCTTTGTCCTGAATGACTGACTGACGGATTAATGCACAGCCTAAACCACTGACCGTAGAGACCTGAAACTTGGAAGGTGTGTTCTTTGTATAACGTAAGCATCCGATAAGAAAGGATTTTCCGAAATTCTACCCCTAAGGGGGGTAAAAGGGGGTCAAAGTTTGTATGGAACAACGCGATTCCTTGATCCAATCTACTTCAAATTTTGCATAAACCTTTTAATTAACAGAATTCATTGAAGACTTGGGTCGTATTTTATTGAAATTCATCCTCTAACGGGGTTAAAAAGGGGTAGAACGTTATATCAATACTCCTTAGTGCTTTTGATTTATATTACATTTTATTTCGACACATGTTTGAAAACTCGATCCGATTTTATTCAAAAAAGGTTGAACTCACTTAAAACATAAGCAAATACTCTTTAATATTGGAATGTCTCGAAAGTCACCGTATTATATTAGTACCTCATTTGAAGGTTATGCGCTTTTAGGATACGGCCTCATAGGGACGTGGTTCGAAATTTGAAATGGTAAGGACTAGAACATTTTGTTCATAAGAAAATCGTTTTCTAATAGTTTGTCTTAGAAGTTTAATTTAGTGTGTTTTGTTTTTCGCAATTTTTTTACAATGCACTAATATTATAAAACTGAAGTTTGGATGTTTGTTTATTTGTTAGTTTTTTACTCAATCACGTCGTAACGGCCGAACCGATTACTATTAAATTTGGTATATACGTAGATTATATAACCTGGGTTACCACATAGGCTACTTTTTCCCATAAATCAGTTCCCATGGGATAAAAATGGCGTGTCAAGTAAGTTGCAACAGCGAGTTTAGCTTTATTTCTAGGTTACCTACACATATAGAAGTGTAACACGTACGAAGTCGCGGGCAATAGCTAGTATTAAAATAAGTAGAGAATATAAAAGTTTAATAAAGTAACAAAATAATAATATCAATATATAAATAACACAAGTCAATGTAAATATCCTCCCTGTCACATTTTTAATACAAGCGCTTTAGTGCATCGAAGAAACAACATTGTTGATTTTTCGTATTACTGATGTCACTAGGAGCACAATTTTTCTTCAAAACAAAGCCCACTTTGTCCCTCATCTTATCACAACTAAAGATAAGCACAATCCACTTCGCTGAGAAACTGCGGGCTTACAGAAACATGCTTTGTTCTAAAGTCTGAAAACTGCTCAGAAAATGCAGTGTTATAAATGGAGTCTCTTCGTGCATTGAATAATAATAAATAATGCTGAAAATTTCACACAGCACTATCTAGCCCCAAACTAAGCAAAGCTTGTAATGTAGGAACCAAATAACTGATACTCGTAGAATGCTTGTACTATTTTTTGTAAATACATTAAAATAATTTTATTTAGAAAAGTTTCGTAATTGATTTCAATCATTATTAGAAATACGGGATTTATCACGTTTTACCGGTGTTTCGACCGACAATGTTTCGGTTCAATTCGTGAACCTTCATCGGGGTGAGTGTGATCCGTTCCGAATAACGACTCGTCTGAGACTCAATTATATACACTACATTATAGTATATAGGGGGTTTGCCCGCCCCAAACAACGTCCAAAAATGAAAAGGGTTATTTTGAACAGCATAATAAATAAATTTGTGAAATGTTTACCATAGAAATGTGAAATTTATTTTGGCATGTAAAAACAAACACTTTATTAAACTTATGTTTTGCTATTGCATAATGCTTGCCATCTAACCACGGATACTGTATTGGTAGCGTCTCTAGATATCTCTTGTTGTCCCTTTCTAACCCCAAACCCGCAGCCATTTCCGAAAGAGATATAAAATCGGCCTTTATTTTTGGATGTCGATTGCAAGAGTAGGCCGTAAGTTTTGAATCGAATTAATCACCTAAACTTCATTCGTCAATATTCTTTAAAATTTGATAATATAACTAGTAGTATTTTTTTGTTTGAGAAGTATTTTATTATGTTTTGAGAAACCGTCACTTGAATAACGTTAGTATATTACCAAACACCCTGTATAGAAAAGCACCTAATTTTAATTTGGGTGGGTAGGTGTGATTTTGTAACTATAATAATATGTTAAGGTAAATGTGACGGGGTTTTAAAGTATTTAGGTATTTAAATAATGTGTAGCGACTCGCGTGTCTCTAAGCACCGAGACAAACCCTTAAGGTTTTATAGCGCTTTATGTATTACTGTTAGTATGTATCTTTAACACACCCCCTTCGCTGGTAGGTGGTCAGGAGGTACGGCGGTAGGACGGAGTCAGTACGGCTGTATCTAGGACATTTTAATAAAAAAAAGTAATTTTGCAATTGATTTAGCAATTTGGTATGAATATTGATATGATACTATTCTGAATACTTTTAGATATTATATATAGTTTGGCTCTCGTATCAAACAAGTTTTCAACCATACCCCCCCCCCCCCCACCCCACTTCCATAGTCCCCTAAATTCAATTTATATATTTTCAGATGTTAAAGATCCATATTTGTTAGTAAAAACTTAATTTAACAAGTCAAATGGTTAGTACATGAGTGATTTAATTAAACATAACAATATTTAAATAAAAATAAAACCGGCCAAGTACGAGTGGTACTCGCGCACGGGTTTCGTACCATTATCTAATAAATTGTATGAGCGCCCATACAACTCAGAGGACTATCTTAATTGACGTCAACATGTATGGGGACTTCCTTTAATTTTCAATTTTATTTATTTTTTGGAATTTTTCCTTGTTTAGGTCAACGGGAACAACCATATAGGTTTTCGATCCTTGACCTATAGGGTACTTCCGGTTGGCCTAGAATTGTCATTTTTGGTTAAAAGCAAGGTCTTACACATGTAACACGTTAACACAAGTAAAGGGAAAATTCTGAAAAATAAAAACGGTTGAAAATTAAGGTAAATTTTGGTACTTACAAGTTTTCGCGAAAATCTAAATTTGCCCATATCTTTTTATCGTGTTGACTCAGGACCTTGATTTTTATACACCTAATAGAGACTATAGATTGCAGTATCTGGTATAAATTTCAACTTGCTAGGTTCACCCGTTTCTGAGAAAGGTTTTTGTTGGTGTACAATAAATCAAGGCGTTACTAAAACGTATCACCATGCCAAGTTTCAGCTCTAAAGCACTAATAGTCTGCGAGTAAAACAGCTGTTACTTGCCCTTGCTTAAAACACAAAAGAAAATCACCCATAAAATCATCTCTATAAGAAACTAAAAACGCTGTTGCTGTAACAAAGACTATGTTCGATTATCTGTAGAGCCTGGAGGAGCTGGCGGGAAGCCAAAGCACTTGTGAACATTTCCGAAGCTATGACTGATAACTGGTAGGACGATTCGTAAACTTTGAATTGAATTATACTAGAGGCCCACGCTCCTGGCAGACTGGCTCAATGTGGAACAAGCGACGATGATATTGCTATCTCGCTCGCTCTTGCAGCCCTTACAGGAGCCGTTAGTGATGTGCCTCTTACCTCACTCGACAGGGTACTCTACTAAGAAAATGACTACTTTGAAGCTTTATATTCCGTGCAGACTTGTATATCAAAAGCGTTGAGGGAACCTTATGGTATTTTAGAAATACCAAATACCTATTTATTGACACCGAACAATGACGGGGGGCGTAAGTAAAAAAAATCACCCAACTTCTATATAGGGGAGGTAACCTAGATAAACAAGTTTGTTTTATTTTTATTTCATAATTTAAGGCGTCAATAAAACGTATTAAGATATTAGGGACGAACGGATAAACGGACGGACAGACAGATTTTTTTATTATATAAATTCGAAATAGGTCTAAATAGGTCTGGGAATGTATGGGGGAGATATAACGATACTAGTGGTATATCCCCAATATCTCAAAACCTGTGGGGCGGGGGCACAGCTTTAGCTCATTTAGTTACACCAAAATTGTGCCATCACTACCTACCTATATATCAAATTTCACGATGATCGGATAAACGCTTCGAAAGTTATACTCGGACAAACAAACATACATACATACAACGCCGATTTGCCCAAGTTTATTATACAATAATATTTATTTCAGGCATCAATGTGCACATACAAAATATGATAACAAGGCACATATCTATAAATACCTTAAGACTACATGTATTTTATACATTAGACCATTAACTTAAAAACTAACACTTTTATCTATTTCAGTAGCCTATGTTCACCAGTGGAAGTTCTATGTCTGATGATAATGATGATATAGTCTCCATAAGCTCCATTACATAACCATTACGAATGTATTACCGGGTTGCCCCTCCACTGTATAATCCACTCACAGTCCAGTTTGAATCTAGGCTATGACTAGATTATCAACCAATAAATTTCCAAGTTGCTGAAATATGAGGCGGCGAGAAGTTGTTCAGTTTTAGTAGATACCAACTTTGCTTACGTAATTATTCATTAACTTCAACACTGAAGTAAAACTTTATTTGGCTTACCTGGATTTACGCGGGGAAGTACTACCACTATACCTATTTCTGCTTAAGTAGAGTTCCTTGTGAAAGGGCTCACCCGAGGAAGTGCTACCACCATATCATTTCTGCCAACCAGCATTGCTTCGGTTTGAAGAATATGGTGCTGGTAAAATTACAGGCACTTGAGGCTTTACACCTGTATAGCTTAAATAAGTTAAACAGTAAGCTTCGCATGCCTGCTTATGCTGGCGATGTTCTACACCCTATGTGTAGGACACTCATACTTACATGCGTCTGCGGCTTAACAAAAATGTTAAGTATTTGTGAAAAATATGCGCAACTTTATGGCTAACGTAAAAAAGAGTGAATGCATGGTCTTTCAGGCCAGGGGTCGCCAATGTCCGTCGCCAATACCTACCATCAAATTGTATGGTACACCGCTGAAGCAAGTTGATCAATTTAAATACCTTGGACATTGGATAACCTCTGATCTGAAAGACGATGTAGACATTGAGAGGGAGTGGAGGGCGTTTTCTGGAAAGCAAACACGATTGCCCGCAGGTTTGCTCGTTGCTCCATTGACGTAAAAATCTGCCTATTCCGAGCCTTCTGTACTAGCTTCTACACGAGCAGCCTGTGGGTTAATTATACGCAAAAAGAGTACAGCGCCCTACGCGTACAGTATATTAATGCGTTCAGGGTGGTGGGGGGCTGCCCCGGTTCTGCAGTGCATCGGGGATGTTTGCCGAGGCGTGAGTGGACTGTTTCTACAGCACCATGCGCAAGCGGTGCACATCCCTGGGGCGCAGAATTCTTGGCCAACTCCAACGGTGTACTGAATACGTTCTCAAACAGGTTCGACTGCGGGCATCTAAACCATTGTTGTATGGTACCTACACTAGATACTCACATACTTACGACATACTTTTCTAATATTAATTTTGATTTTGTTATGTTTAAATATATCACACTTGTACTAACCATTTGACATGTTTAATTAAAAGTAAATGATAAAAATGTTTATTGCCAAAAGAAAATACAGCATATGCCAGGTTACTTAAACCTGATACTAAATTATTTTTTAAGAGCTTGACAGCGAGACCCAAACTAAGCATGGAGCTTGTATCTTGGTTAATGAAGTTTTTCCTAACAAATATAGATTTTTGACAACTGAAAATAAAAGTAATTGAATTAAATTGATGGACGCAGAGCAGTGCATCGTAGGGCATGTTCTTAAGGTGCGTGACCTATAAGGCCATTCTTTGTCATGGGCGATTGTTACTACTTAACATCAGATGGGCCTACGTTTGTTCTATCTCGTCGGTTGTATAAAAAACTGGCTTTATTTAGCTTGCATAGCATAAAAATATGTGTAATAGATTATAATATGTATTGGTAAATACATAAATATTTAACAATTACATCTATCTGCCTCCTTGCTATCACGCTAATCTCTCCGGTATCATATCCCAAGCGCCTTTTTAAACAAATAAATAATGCCGGACATTTCACACAGCACCATCTAGCCCCAAACTAAGTAAAGCTTGTACTATGGGAACCAGTTATATATAAAACAAAGTTTGGTTTGTTACCCCATTTAATTTTATAACTCAAGAACAGCAGGACGGATTTTGATGCGCTTTGATTTGTTGGATTTGTCCGAATAGCAGAATTATATCGGAAAAAATTACGCAAAAAAAGTTATGAAGAAAATTCATATTCTCATACACAGATGCAGCTAATTATGGCCGATTGACAATTCTACCGAGGCGACTTACATTGACAGCCCGTGTCATATGCATGTCAAGGCGGTACGAAGTTCGTCGGTTCAGCTAGTCCGATACCTAATACTTATGTTTTTTTTGTAAATGCCTACTTGTAATATATAAAGAAACAACCAGACCTGGAACAAATAGGTACCATCTAATTTGCGAAGCGTAATAAATATTTAAATTTGCTTGACAATATATTCTAATTAGACGGCAGCCATAGAAGAATGTATACAATTTCTTTGAGCCCACACACAGATTTCACGCATGATATCTCCATTACTATTCATATGGGAATTCGTTTAGTTCAATGCAGAATCAAAATAAACGGCGAAGGCTTCTGTTTCGTATTCAAATTGGTTCGCGTTCAGATGCTCTCAACGCAGAACCAATTCTGAAGAAAATAGCATTTTCAGGAGTCCGGACCAAGCTGATTATCTTAACCACTATTGAAGCTATCTTTACTACTTTGATCGTAAAAGAGGCCAACATAATCATAACATCATTTATTTTGTAACATAGGTTTCATAAATATTTGGAATAGCTGGTATCTATTTTGGACGTATGTACCTTCCAAAACAAAATTTGTTGTGGTAAAACTTCTGAGTTAAGGTGAAATATGACAAAAATAATAAAATAATAGTATATTATGCAACTCTTGAAACAAACGGATTTATATCGAGGGCCATGAATCACTCGCTTTGTTCAGGATTCTAACGACTGAATCTAACTGACTAAATCATCATGAATCACGAGCGTAGCGACTGATTCAAGTATTAGAATCCTGAACAAAGCGAGTGATTCATAGCCGTCGATATAAATCCGTTTCAGCCCGAGTCATATGCAATAACATATCATTTAGTATTTATCTATGGACTTAGGTAAGGCGGTACAAAGTTTGGCGGGTCAGCTAGTAATGAAAAAGCTTGAATATAATCAAATTTTCAGAATGAAGCTCCACTGGACTCAACAATTACCCGATCCAATTAAAATTCCGATGAAATACGGGCCAATATCTGAAAATACGGTTTAATAGCTTGTGACACTACAAATCAACTACAAAATTAAAAAAGAAATCTTTATAATCCTGAATATAGGTTCCAATATTGCTTGAGCAATATTATATTTAAGGGTCTATTGGTAAAAAAGTAGATGATAATATCAGCCGTAAGACGTCCACTGCTGATCTTGTGCGTCTTGTACCCAATATAAAATTATAAACACGCGTCATTTTTTTGTTTTTTTATTCTACCTGGAGATGGAACAAGATTATGGCCCACCTGATATTAAGTGGTAACCATCGCCTATCATAGAATCGCCTCGTAGGTCACGCACAATAGAAATGGTCCCTACGATGCACTTCCCTACATCCATCAACTTGAGGCTTACAAGGTACAGGTTTTATAAATACATATTTTTTAAGGACAACCAAAAATTACATAGCCCAGAGGATTACGAGTAGCAAGCTGAGGTGGCAGTGGGCGGGGCACATAGCTCGAAGAACTGATGGCCGATGGGGCAGAAAGGTTCTCGAGTTGAGACCACGTACTGGAAAACACAGCGCAGGATGGCACCCATAAGATAGAAAGATTGCTGATTGCTGCTATGTAATTGTGTAAATTATAATTAAACTAGCTGATCAGCCCGCGGCTTCACACGCGTGGTTTGTAATTAAAAACATAACCATCATTTTGCGCAGTTAGGTAAAAAGTAGCCTTTGCCCCAATCCGGGTCATAATGTATGTGTATACCAAATTTCATCAAGATTAATCCAGCCGTTTAGTAGTGAAAACGTAACAAACAGACAACGAGACAGAGTTTCTTTCGCATTTATAATATTAGTATGGATATGGATTGAGTAATGTAATTGATTGAGTCTTGTTACTCGAATTAAATAATAATAGTAGATTATTAAACGAAGGGATAAAGCAGTGTCTTGCGTCACGGGCGCTATATTGAATCCCAAACGTAACAAAGGATTCTAGAGTTAACTCACGAGCAGAACGAGGGAGTTACTAGAATCCTGAGTGCAGAGAGGGATATAAGCATGCCCAAAATGCAGACAGCTTTATCCACGAGGAAAACACTCTACTTTTCACACTTTCTGCAAGACAATAAAAACCAAATCTAGGTTGGTGCATTCTGTGCAAGTTCGATTTACCTACGAATAAATTCTTATTGTGTGGGTCCCTTTGGTTCAAATTTTATTACAGATGAGATTCCAAATGCATAATGAAATTCAGTACAACTTTACTCCCGGCTCAGCCGTAGGGATTTAATCACCTGGTTTGATGACATATCGTTTTACATTTTCGACCAGGTGGTATGGAAAATGAATTAATAAATTAAATTAACCTTTTCTTAGGGCTAAAGAATTCATTTCACGACATTCAAAACTGTTTTGAAGGTATTTCCCCACCGCGCCACTGGTAGCAAACTCACCGCAAATCCTTCCAGATAACACAAGCCTTATTGACGAGAAATAAAGCTCCAGGAACCCGACTAGGTATTTCAGACTAGGTAGAATGGAGATATTTCAAACCACAGATCTATATTGAATAGATAATGCAGAGTTAATCACACTAATATTATAAGTGACAAAAGCTTGGATGTTTGTTTATTAATGTATTTGTTTGTTTGTTACTCAATCACGTCGTAACGGCTGAACCGATTTCGATGAAATTTTGTATGTACGTAGAATATAACCTGGATTAACACAGAGGCTATTTTTTATCCCTTAAATCAGGTCTCATGGGATAAAAATGGGGTGTCAAGTCAAGACGCAACAGCTAGTTTAGCTTTATTTCTAGCTTACCTACATATTTAGTAGTGTATCGCGTATGAAGTCGTTGGCAACAGCTAGTTTGTAATAAAACAACGCGTACCAAATTTTTGTAGCTACTATGAGGTCCCGAGAGAAATTTAGTGTTGGCATTGGCGCCGCTCTACGTGCAGCTGGGGTGCTACTGCGAAGCCGTTTGGAATGATTTATGTACCGTAACGGCTCCAATGCACCAAATCCTTCATCGTCCAAAGTATGCCAGACTCGGCCAGACAAACCAAACATGTAAACTATAACCGGAAACGGACGCTGTCGGTGTACGCGCTCTCTTTATTTTACATAGGTTAGCATTGGTCGGCCGTCAACGTCCGAGCATATTACAAGTTATGACGGATTTGGTGTATTTGAGCCGTTATTATTATTTAATTGAACACTAACATAGAATACATTAACACATTACAATAAATAAATTCATATTTTTACGAGTTAAATGTTACTATAATTACAGGTAAAGACTATATTGACTGATTTATTGAGCGAGTAACGTGAAAACATACAAACAAGTAAAAAAAACAACAAAATCATAAATTAATAAAACGAGTTGGAGCAAGAACACGCAAAGGTGAACTCGCGTTATCTATTATCTACAGATCTATGGTTCAAACACACTATCTGAAAGTTATCTTCAACTTGAAGATAACTTACTTTTCTACGATAGGGAGAACTTTGCAGTTGGTATCATTATTTTGTTTCAACGCATTTCAGTTCAGTATTTTTGCTCGTGGAATGTAGATTAGTAAGGTACTATAACTGTTACATTATTACCGATTTAAACGGGTATTTATCACGTTGTTATTTTAGTTGTTATCCCGACGTTTCGACTGTGTTGCAATAGCCGTGGTCGTAGCAGACTCACGTCGGGATAACAAATAAAAAGGTACATACGCGATAAATACCCGTTTAGATCGGTAATTAGGGTGATTATAATAAATAAGTGATGCTGGACATTTCACGCAGCGCTATCCCCCAAACTAAGCAAATCTTGTACTAGGGGAGCTTGTATAGATAATATGCGTTTGAAGATAGACATACAGGTGAAAAGTTTCATGCGCCTGTAATTTCTACGGTACCCATACCCTTGCAAACCGAAACACAGCAAACGCTTCAAAGCAATAAGACCGCCTATTGTACTATTTGCTTTGTGTCTTTTTCATTCACAGCAATACGAGTTACTTGGTGGCAGAAATAGTTACAATGGTAGTACTTCCCCGGATCAATTCTTTAACGAAGACCACTGCTACTACTAAAGAGATGTTAGTTATAACGGTCACGTATTGTCCTAAAAGCCTCCGTAAAATCTCTAAGGCTGTATTTTCTGTTCGTTGAAATCTACCGGACAATATCCGGTCGCTGATTGCTCTTCACTTCCGGTGGAAAAATTCATAGACAATTAAGTACAGCTGGATTCTTCTAATATTTCACTTTCAATTATTGTTTTTTCACTTGTTAAGATTCAGCTGGCTCTTTTGCCAGCCATTAACAATTAATAATCTTCAAGTGTGCCATTTTTTGTTCAAAATTCAAAATGTTTATATTCATTAATATCATAGGGATCACTTTGAAACGTCAATTTTACTGCATGTTCCTTCGCGAGTAACCCAGGAAAGGAAGGCAAGAAATAACGCCGGTTGTTCTTTATAATGATCCTTTTAGAATAAAGAAAATAAATTACGTCTAAATTCTAACATTTTTGAGAAATTTCAACCCCAAGGTTCTCTAGCATCTAAATAATTCGATATGTTTTTGTTTAATTTATTTATTAATTTAACAAAGATTACATTTATATGTTCAGAAATATAACATCAATTTAGTTTACATCAATAGGTAGGATAATTGTTACACAAATTAAAAGCAATAAAAAGTACATAAAGTATAAGTAGGTAGGTAACTTTGATAAGTCCTTTACAGTGCAGGCTGTCTGATTATGAAACGCGCTACCGGTAGCCATCAGATGTGCCATTTTAAACAAAAATAAGAATCTACATCAGTATAAAAGAATAAAGCGTTCTTACTGTCTTTATTTCCCTGTTTAGAGGTAGGTACCTATGTGCGCTACAGTTTCTAGGATCAACATCGCATCTTAATAATTTTGAACCTTACTCTAACGGCACAAAATACATTTTAAATTGAAGCTAAATACAATTCCAAGCTAAGTCACAGAATAAATAATACTTTTAACGGGGCTAACATAATCGACTTTCAATTGAAAATGAGCTTTATTTCTTTTTTATAAGATTCCTTATCTATTAAGGAGGAAACAAAATCTTTTTAATGGGCAGTAAACATGGAGTGTACTCTACCTGTTGCTCTATTAAGGCTTTTTAAGGCTTTATATCTCTTACGTCACGTAGAAAACCAGATTTATATTTCACATGGGACATTACACTTTAACGGCCTTCGAGTCGTATAATCAGCCAAGTGATTCGAGAACTTGAACTTAAATTCGAGGAATATGTTCTGAGATACACATTACGACTTTGCTACATGGATATTAATCCAACATAGATTAGTATCCATGTAGAAGCAAAATTTGTTGGAATATGAGACAGCTCCATTATATTTTGGGTATAATTATGAGAGTTCCCTTCAAGTTTTAGTTTTGTAAAAAAGAACGAAAGAACATTTAATTCAAACCACCACACAAGTAATATACATGCATGTCATTATAAGTTTACACTATTCTAATTATTGATCGAGCGAAGCGAGATCTCCAAATCAACTTGGGCAAATCAGCGATGTATGTTTGTCCGAGGATAACTTTCGAAGCGTTTATCCGATCATCGTCAAATGGCATAATTTTACTGTGACTATATGAGCTGAAAATGTTGTGGAGTTGTTGAAATATTGGGGTTCAAGAGGGGTAAAAAATACAAAATAGGACTATCTGGTCAAGTGACACGTTTAATAAAAGGTATTTATGAGTATATTTCGGCTCTGTTTTTATTTTTAGTTTAAGCCGTAAAGTTTTTAAATTATTAGCCATAATAAAAAGTGAACTTTGATGAAATTCACAGAGTACATCAGTTACCCCACAGTGCTGTAATTTGGTGTGCGTGTAGTGTATGTAACACAAATATAGGTTAAAGTCTGAAATCCAGAATAACTGCCATTTCTACCCCAAAAAAGTGTATCCAATTACATGAACCCCCGTTACCTGTAATTTGAATGAAACTGTAGGTCAAGTTAATTGGTTATTTGATTACTATTTTGATAGTCAAAGATTACAAATAATATTTTTTTTTTTTTAGGGGAGACTCGCGATATCTTAGTTCGGGGTGGACCACTAGTTATTAAATTTACATTATAATATTATTATATGCGACGTTAAAAGATGCTGCCATAATAGATTTGTACATCACCAAAAATTACTTGACTTAGTGGCAAAAATATCAGTGTGTTTGTTAATATCAAGAAATGTAACAAGAAATATGACTTTGATGACTTTTACAAAGTTCGGTGTAGTAGATAACGCATTAACACAAAAAAAAGGATTGTGTGGTTTTATGAAACCACGGTAAAAGTGAAACTTTGTTTCTTATTATTTTTCCTCGATGGCACAAATGAGTAATAGTCTATACACTACACGGTCAGCTGATGCGAACTATGGGCACCGCCATGTTGGCCTCGGCTGCTCTGACGAGCGCCTTTCACTTTATCCCTACTCCGCGGCCGACCGTCACGCAACATGCAACACACCAACGAAAAAGTTTGAGACGATGTAATAAAAGTTTCACTTTAATCACTTTAAAAACATAAACAAAAAAGAGCCACTAAATTTAAATAAATGTATAGGTGCAGAGTGCGCATCTTGTAATATAGTCATAGTGAAGTAACTTAAGAGAGCACCAGAATTGCTAGGCAGGAAATCTGAGGAAACGGTACAGTTTTGTTAATTGTTCATGATACCTAATAAATGCTTACTGCACGAACTCTTCAGAGTTCTATTTCATAATGTATGTTCGAAATACATTTTAGCCAATTTAAAGTCATAATTATTTTTATGCACTGGTATTATCTGTTAGAATGTTAATTGAGCGTATATTCTATACATTAAATAAACAAGTATAAAGTGTCATTACCTAGGTTTCAAGACCTTATTGTACACTTGTTGATGTAATTAAATATCTTGAATCTTGTTTAAAATGGAACGTACATTCTGCGAATCAAATATCTTATTTTTTTACCTTTACACCACCAGCTTTAAGTAATTGAAAAGTATTTTCCTCATTCACTATCACGGATACTAAAAAATAATTTAATATCAGGAATCCCTAAACGGTCATGGTTCAAAAATGGAACATTTTCGCCGTCATTTAGAGAAAAAAATTAGAACATTTTGAAGAATCTCTTGGGATTTCCGATAATTTAAATTTTTCCAATATTAACGCCGGGTTAGTGAAGGGAAAATCGAACATAAGCCGAAACTAAACCGAAACCGAAGCGTAAAAAATGGATGTGACTCACAGTATAATGATTATAAGTGTCAAAATACAATCACAATCGACTTGAAACACCTACCCTCTTTGGAAAATCTATATGGAGGATTGTTTAGGTTTAAAGATATTTATTCTCATATAAACATCATTTTCATTTACAATGAGATAAATAAATTAATAAATATTACTGGAGATTTCACACAGCGCTATCTAGCCCCAAACTAAGCAGAGCTTGTACTATGGGAACCAGATAACTGATATAATACTTATATGCTTTTTTTTTGTAAATGCAGACTTATAATATATAGAAAAACATCCCGACCCGGAACAAATATTTGTAGATCATGCAAATATTTGTTCCGCGGCGGGAATCGAACCCGCTACCTCCTGCGTCTCAGCCGGCTATACGTCCACTGCGCCACGGAGATCGGCAAAGCGGAGATACAAAAAAACTTATATTATAAAACATATAATTTAAATATTTAGTTAGAATTGAATAGAATAGGATAAACAATTATTTGAAACATCACAGTAAATACACAAAAAATGATAATGGTTTATAGTTTGTTAAAGTCCGCAAATCCGATTCGGGCCGAACGGAAGACTAGCGTGGGTTGTTATACTCGTATTACAACCCGCATTACAAATAATAATAAATAAATAAATGTTGCTGGACAATTCACACAGCGCTATCTAGCCCCAAATTCAGCTTGTACTATGGGAACCAGATAACTGATAGAATACTTTTCGATTATCATTTTCCAACGAATATCATGCAAACATTTATTCCGGAGTCGCAACTACCTGCGTCTCAGTCAGCTATTCACCCACTGCACCACCGAGGTCGTCAGACTTGTGAATTTACTTAACACTTTTTTGAACAAGAAATACCCTGTTAACAAAAAATATAACAAACTTCAGAAAATTTAAAACAGTTAATTATTTTGATTTAAAAAAGTTCATTCAAAGTCTATGTGACTGATCTAAAAGTAAAGTTTTAGATAAATATATTTTTTTTCAGGTCGGAATAAAACTACAGAGTTAATAGAAACCTTCATTTTTTTTGAGTCTGTTAAAAAAGATGGCGGTACACGCTTGTAACCTGCCTTATTAGCAGATAAACACTCCTATAGCAATTGCATTATCGCACAGGCTACGTCCAACTTAGACTTGAACTACATGGCATTTCGTCCGTCACCCTAAGACCAGCTGAAGTCTCATGTGCCTGTATTACATCGATAACTTCAAACCGGTGCACAGTAATGTAAGCAATACTGCTTGATATTTAACCGAAACCGAATTTGTCGCCTCCCTAAACAGGAGTGAATACCACGGAGAGAATTTTAAAATATGGAACGCCTGGACTGTACCTTCCGCATTTTATCTTTTTGTGACGGAGGTAAAAACTCAATTTCATGTAACAAATTATTGTGTTATAAATTGTTTTTTTATATTAGTCCAGTCCCGCCAATTTTTAAAAGCTTTTATTTTACTTGAAATGTCTGTTTGTTTTGGTCAAATCTTTCAACTGAATTTTAAACCAGTTCCCCCCAACCGATTGAGCTGAAATTTGGAATACATATGTAACTTCGGTGACAATGCAATATAATGGTACCATAGAGGTGGTCTCATGGTGGAAACGAATGCTAGATAACGTAACAAGCTGAAATGGCAGTGGGCGGGGCACAAAATCCGTAGGGGCAAATTAGTTCTCTAGTGGAGACCGCACACTGAAAATCGCAGCGCAGGACGGTCCACCGCTAAATAGAAAGACTTGCTGGGAGCCGGTCGGTCACTCTGGAAATCTGTGGGGGAGGCCTGTGCTCAGCAAGAAAAGTCCTTTTTAGCGTTCCGGATCAAAATGGTAAAAACGGAGTCCTTATCTTATTGCGACTTTGTTTTATCATATCAAAGAGATTGATTTACACAATCCAAAACCATTTTTTTGTACAGTTTTGGAGTTATGATGAAAAATGTCAAAAAAAATTATATTCACCCCTTATTTTCGAAGTTTACAAATAGAAAAATCTGAAAAAAATATGACTGATAGATATGTATTTATGCAAATATTACAAAAAATTATAATGAAGTCTCTATCTAGAACAGTTTTTAAGAAAATTCTTAAAAGTGTTCTTGGTTTAGCGGTCACATAACTAGCTTTCTTTATTAACGTAAACAAACCTATCTAGATTCTGAACTCTCGGTGCGCGATGCCTACTCGTACATAACCGGTCTTGTTTTATAATAAACTTATAGACACACAAGCTGACGGCTATGACTGAAATTGACAAACATTGTCTGCGGCAGATTGTAATAACGCAACCATAAGTCCCTAGCTCTATTAATCCGCGATGTCTTCGTAAGCTTAGGGTGACCATATAACATAGAAAATGTTTTTTTTTCATACATTATGTTAGAAGAATCAGCTTGAAAAATAATTAATAAATAATAATAATAAATAAATATTGCTGGACATTTCACACAACGCTATCTACCCCCAAACTAAGCAGAGCTTGTACTATGGGAACCAGATAACTGATAGAATGCTTATATACATTTTTTTGTGAATACATACTTATAATACATACTTATAATAGAGAAACAACCAGACCCGGAACAAATATCTGTAGATCATGCAACCATTTGTTCCGCAGCGGGGATCGAACCCGCTACCTCCTGCGTCTCAGCCGGCTATTCGCCCACTGCACCACGGAGGTTGTCAAATAAACCGCGCTTATGAGTTTAATCAAACTACTGAACCGATATTGATGGAATTTCTTTGGGACCAATCTGAAAGTCTATTCTTTCAAACAAAAATATTTTTTAAAATTGGTTAATAAACGACGGAGTAACAAATAAAATAAAAATGACAACCGAATTGAGAACCCACTCCTTTTTTGAAGTCAGTTAAAAAACATATTAAATACAAATACTATTTATTGCGTTATAAGGATAGGTACAAGGTGTTTAGTGTTACATCGTTTAAGTGCAGCTATATTCAGCGTCGAGTTTAATTAATAGGTTCCATTTTAATTGTATCCTTCCCTTTTGTTTGTAAATTGTACCGGTTGAAGGGATTTTTCATCATCATTATCATTTAAACTATTGGACTGACATAATCTAAGTGCATATAAAATGTGTAATGAGGAAATAAATGACTAATAGGACTTAGGACGTCTACTGACTAGACTTCCCACTTTCCAGTACAACCGTTTTGGTGTGGACTCCACGACCTAATAAAGGCTTCTGGGGTTGGTATATGCCCTAATTTATCATTATGTTGCATATGCCCATCGCTGACTAGGCCACTTATTAATTTATACATTTTTATAATTTATATATGTAGGTATGACCATATATGTTTTATTTCATGATTAGATTATACAATATAATTATGCATTTTATTTTATATTATCTATATTTTTTATAAATATACTTGTTCTAATAATATCGGATTTACGCTGCCGTCCTTATTTGTTCACATAGATCCTGTCCATCCAAAGGTTGCCTGGAAGAGTTCGCTTTTAGTGATGAGGCCGCCCATTGTACCTATGATTTAAGAGTGTATTTTCTTTTATATGTTTGTATTATATTTAATGGTGGGCAATAACGTAATTATCTAATCTAATTTGGTTATGTTAAGTGTCAACAGAATTGCTCCATCACCACACTAACTTTTAAACTATATTCAGCTCTGTAAACCTTTTTTATGAATTCATATTTAGTTAAATAACACTGTGACGTCGTAATGACGTCATAAACTTATTAGAACACAATAACAAAATATGATGTAGCGTGTGGGCTAAAACTAAGTGCTAAGGTGGGTTTGATAATGATTTGCATAGATGCCTAACCACAAAGTTGGGTAATAAGCTTGTAGCGACATCTATCGCTACATGGAATAACTTATTTGTCATCAAGCTAACCTACAGCATCAATACGGAGACGATAAGATGGCGACGATATGTAATGGCAATGAGGACTTTTCATTTTCGATTTAAAAATAAACTAGTTATTACGGATTCAATATAGCGGCCGTGACGCAAGACACTGCTATGTCCCTTCGTTTAATAATCTACTATTATAAAATATATTATATGATTATTGCAATGTTTGTTTCTGTTTTAGGTAAGTCATCAGAAACCAAAGAACATCCAGTAAGTAGTAGAATAAACTAGAAAAATGTTTTATTTGGAACAACAAGTGCACATACATAAAACAACCAAAAAACCAAAAAGTGCGAGTCTGACTCACGCACCGAGAGTTGCGTAAAATTTTATGTAAATTTTTTTTTCATTGCTTTTGCTGTGAAGCATTGCTTCTTGCCATCACAAATGCGAGGAAATTAAAATTCTTTGAATGACAGTTTTTGCTAAAAAGAAAATTAGCGTTCTCTGTATCCATTGGTTTTATTTAATGTTTTTCAATACTAAACAGGCCATAGTTTTTCATTTTTAAATAGAAGTAAGGATTTAATATGGTTGTATTTGTTGTATGTGTATACTAGTTGAACCGGCAAACTTCGTACCGCCTTGACATGCATATGTCAATATACGTCAATCGGCCATCATTAGCTGCATCTATGTATAAGAAAATGAATTTTCTTCATAATTTCTGTTTTGCGTGAATTTTTCCGATATTTTAATAGTTATTCTGCTATTCGGAGCGGAGACAAATCCAACAAATTAAAGATCATCCAAAATCGGTCCAGACGTTCTTCAGTTATAAATACATTACGTTATAATACATTGTACTGAATATGGACTATGACTGAAATAGAGAATTGAATTGAATTGAGTTTCATTTTAGCAATTAAGAATGTGATATCTTTAATTTTAAATACAAACAAGGATTTGTCATGGATTCAACGAATCTCATTTTAGCTTAATATGAATGCAAAGAGTCTCATTCTATTTTAAAATTTGCTTACGGCTCTGGGTCGTAAATCGCATTTACGGAGCCGCTATCAAGTATAAAATGATCAATTTACAGAGAAAATAAAATTATTCAAGGAATTTATCGCTAAAAAATTATTTTCTATTGTTTTATGTATCTATAGTAATTGTTTCAAGTTTTTATTAGAATGTCCTTAGCGTGATGGTCACCCCACCAGTAAGACGCTATAACAAACGTCGCAATGCGGCGACATATCCTCGGAGTGTTTTAAATTGTTTTTATTTGTTCAACAAAGCATGAACATTGTAGGACGTCTTTGTAACACACTGACAGACTTTTATTTAATACTAGCTGACTCACCCGCGGCTGCGCACGTATGGTTTCTCAATAAAAACCTTACCTTCCTTCTGCGCAGTCGGGTAAAAGTAGCCTCAGCCTCAATTCCGGTCATAATCTAGGTATATACTAAATTTCATCAAAATCCATCGATTACCATCTAAGGTTTTCCCGTTAGGGTACGACATGGCACGCTTCAAGTGAAATGTTAAAAGGTTTCTACATGGTAGGGAACGCATCGACATACCCCGGGTGTTGCCGATGTCAATAGGCGACGGTGACCGCTTACCATCAGGTGGGCCGTAAGCCTGTTTTCCCACAAATATCATATAAAAATAAAAAATAAAATCGGTCCAGCCCTTAGTCATAAAAACGTAACAAACAAACAGAGGGACTGAGTTTTTTTATTAGCTTTTGCGGCTTTAGTTTCACTGCGGCCACGAGGCCTATTGTGATCTGCACTTGTGGACCACACTCGCCTAACAGATGTAAGGGCTATTCTGCCGCCTCATTACAGAATCTGCAGGTTTGTGTATCGCATAGCCATAGACAGTCAGGGCTTGAAATTGTTTCTGTTTAGCGCTAGGATTCGGTTTGTATACCGTTTATCAAAGGTTTTATCAGTTATTTGGAATGGTTCATACCTGAAGAATTGATCCAAAGTATGGACGATTCCTCGAAGCAGAGGGTTCATAAGGGTCTCTTTGTGCCAGGCTTTTTGGTATACCACAGAACGGCTCAGGGCCCTGCCTTGTTTCATTTGCCCCAACTCGCGCAAGCTCGTCAGCACATTAGTTACCGTCGATACCTGTGTATCCTGGAACCCATCTTAAGATAAGGCTAAGTTACATTACCGTACCGTAGCGTGTAGTAATGTAGTAGGTTAGCAGTTCCGCGCGGTACCGCGCGTTTATATGAACTTAGCCTAACTTTGTTCTTTACGCCTAGAACGTTTAAACGTGACAGACAGGAACTGAGTTACTTTCTAATTTATAATATTAAGTATGGATATACCTACTCTATAAACATTACCCTCCTGCACAGTCGGGTAAAATATAAAATCAGTAATTATTATACGTATTCATTTATTAATGAAACGAGAGCAAAATGAATATAATATTTCTCCTTACGTATTCTCCTTACGTCCAAACTGTACAAATATATTCGGTACAAAATAAGGGTAGCGTGTATTCTCGCTAATTACTGATCCCTACTCACTACACAAAGGAAGCGATCTCACATAAGCGAAGCGATAAGAGTAGCGACGAGCGGGTTTTCGATATCAATCGAAGAAATTGCAAGTTATTGGGGAAAAGATTTATAATCAATAAGGTTTTTTCAGTTTCATCCTTAATTAAGTTTCTAGTGTTATCTATAGAGTGAGTGTACTCTCATCATCATCATCAAAATCGGTCATAGTATCCACTGCTGACATACCTACCCCATAGATTTTTAGAGCGACAGATGAACCTGTGATCTCTTGATTGTTTTGATTGTCGCTGGCTGTGCTCATGAGTGGTTGGGCCTTACATACTCATTATGACATCTTAACAACGAGCGAATTGGCCGATTCACCCGGAAATGCGTAAATGGCTTCTGTCGCCAATTATCTCGTTTTCCAATCCGTCCTACCTTGTATTTACGTGTAAATTGCCTGTTCAATCAACCCTGGTTTCCATAAAAGTGGTGCCTGCTAAATGACGGCAAAGCGAGCCGACCAACTCGCAATTTAACACATTGAAAAAATCAAAATACTTTTAAAACAAAATTTTGTGAATTCTATTGTCTAAAGTAGAAGCTTTGACTTATTTCTGCGAATCTTTCTTGTGGGATAACTTTTATTGTTTTTAATTTTTTTATATGATCTGGAGATGAAACAAGCATAACCTGATGATAAGTAGTATCCATCGCCTATAACAAAGTATTACCTCGTAGGTAAATTGTTTTTTTTATTTTTTATTGATGATAGTCAAGCGTTTGACCACTACCTCACCTAGTGGTAAGTGATGGTGTGATCTAAGATGGAGTACACTTGCCTAGAAAGAATCTATTCACTCTGGACTTGAAGACTTCGAGATTATACTGGTCCGGAAAAACATACGCCGGAAGTGAGTTCCACTCCTTACTTGTGCTAACAAGAAAAGTTGAAGTTATAAGCACGTTTCCAAGTTGCGTGACCTGCGAGGCAATACTTTGCTATAGGTGATGGTTATCACTTATAGCAAATATTGTTTCTCAAAATAGATGGTTATTGTTTCTCAAAATATTCTCCCTTTGCGCTAATGCACTTTTTCATACCATTGAACCAATTTGTGCCACTCCTCCGTGGTAACGTCAGATACATGTTTTTCATACTCTTCGACAGCCTCTTCTGGTGATGAAAACCGTTGATCGCGTAATTGCTTCCTGATTTTTGGGAACAAAAAAAAAGTCACACGACGCCAGGTCAGGACTGTATGCTGTACTCATAAGTTGCACGTTTTTCGCCTTCAAAAACTCATTTGTCTGTCTGGTCGTGTGGGAACTTGCATTGTCGTGGTGCAAGATGATACGGCATTTACCGTTATTTTCACGGAGTTTGTCATTAATTTCCGGTAAACAAATAGTCGTGTACCAGTCACTATTCACGGTACGACGATTTTATAAAGCAACAGTAGCCACACATCCAATTTTATTAAAAAAAGAAGCAATCATCCGCTTCGAGGCACTTTTCACGCGCGCAACTTTGGTTCGTTTCGGCTCATCTCGAAAGACCCATACGCTCGATTGCTGCTTAATTTTGGGATCATAGCTATACATCCATGTTTTGTCACCTGTTACTATGGTCCACATCAAATTGGAAGCCCCTTCGTTGTATCTGGCAAGCATCGCATCGCACCAAGTGATACGGTCCGTTTTTTGAGCATCAGTCAAATTGTGTGGGATCCATTTAGAACACAGCTTTCTCACACCCAAATGTTCATGAAGGATTAACTCTATTTGACTCATGCCTATGTCCAAAGATGTCCAGATCTCATGGTAGGTCACATGTCTGTCTGTTTCAATCATACGGCGCACAGCATTAATGTTTTTGTTGTTCACAGTGGTGCACGGGCGACCTTCACGAATTTCATTATGGAGATTGACACGACCGCGTTTGAATTCTGCAAACCAGCTATCGTATTCGTCTATGTCGTATAGCAGTCGTCTTGCATGGTGCCCCTTCGCGAAAAGCAGGTTGAAGACGAACGTCGCTCTGCTGAGCTGTCAAATTACACTTATAATCGTAAAAAATCATGCAGCGAAAATTTTCCCGAGTTAAATCCATTTTTGTAATCACGCAATTTTTAAAATGACGCTACAATGTGAAAACAATTGATAATCAAATGAAACAAATTTTACTCTACGGCTAAAAAGTTCCATTTTCAGATGTAGTAATAACTTTTTCAATATTGTTTATGTAAGTGGCCCATTCCGGAAACTTTAGTGTGACCTATGTAGAAAACTGAAAGTCTGGCTCCTCGGCGCCTGTGCTCAAGCTTTAGCTCTAGCGAAATTAGCTTACACTAGGGAGTCATCACCAATGCGTCTAGCAGCACATCGCTCAATCGAATCAAGGGCTTCAAGCTGCTGATTCTTGGCCGAGCATCCCAGATGTTACGTCCCATGTTTAATCCGTCCAGGGTAAAGAGGCAAAACCGCTTTACCATCTATAACTTACCTTTCTCTGTGAGCATCGAAGCCTCACTGCACTCGTGACTTCTCATCATGATTCTCTCTCAGATAAGGTTGTATCTGTCCTCGGCGACACGGATTGCCTTGTGAAGCTGTGTATCGATTTCGTCAACCAGCACATGGGGGGGTATGCCTCTGGGTTTTCTCCTTTTAGTTTTATCAGTGATCATAAAGTTTACGAGGTTATCTTTTCAAATGTAAAGTATACGGCAGCAGCATTTGACAAACTCGGTTTTCAGATACGTTTAGGGTTCCGTACCTCAAATCTCTCTGACTGTGTGTCATCACCGATTTTCTCAGGAACGGGTAGACCTAGCAAGTTGAAATTTATTTCAGATACTAAGGTCTATAATCCCTATAAGATGTATAAAAATCAAGGTCCTGAGTCAACACAATAAAAAGATATGGGCAAATTTAGATTTTTGCGAAAAATTGTAAGTACCAAAATATACCTACCTTAATTTCCAACATTTTATATTTTTCGGAGTTTTCCCTTTACTTGTGTTCCCGTTGACCTAGAACCACGAAATTTGGCAAAAAGCATAAAGTTGAAAATTAAAGGATGTCCCCATACATACATAGTTGACGACAATTAAGATAGTCCTCTGAGTTGTATGGGCGCTCATACAATTTAGAGGACAAGCTTAATCGACACCAACCTCAATAAAGTAAATAAATAAAATTGTGCTATTGTGTGTAAAAATTATACCAAATTTATTATGGCGGTTATTTTATTATATTTATTATATGGGTAAGTACGAAACGCTCGGCGCACGAGTTCGACTCACACTTGACCGGTTTTTTTATGTCAATAAGTTATACGAGTAAGTATAATCGATCGATTCTATGTAAAAGTCGACGCACGGCACGTCACTAGGCGTTAAGCGCATACTCGTCTCTCGTTCGTCAGCAGCACTCTCTTTAATATACATTATGTACATACTTAATTCGCCTAAATACTATTTCAAAGTGAATACGCTTTTAAAATTGCTTCCATAGTGGGAAGCAATTCAAAAAATGAATGATTACAAAATCGGGGGATACGGTTTGGTGTTGCAGCTACATGTACGAGTATATCATCTCCATTCAAAATTTAATTACACCACTGGATAGCTAAAGGATCAAAGAATTAGTTACGCTAAGTAAATGCTATGACGTACCACGTGCGGTAGAGGGGAAGCGCCGCCATTGTGAGGTAAATTTGCTGCGTTTCGAGATTTCCATTTACCCGAAGGATCTTCAAACATGATTATAACATGCATAACGTATTTTATATTTTGTATAGAAAATATTACCGGTTACGTACCTACACGTATTCACGTACAACACACGGCCGTGTACATGACCCAGCCACACCCCATTTTGTTTTTCTTTGTTTAGTGTATGAAATACTTTTCATCTATTTATTTTAGTTGACATATCTTTGTTTTCTCGCAATAAATCTCCTTACTATGCGATATAATTAACACAATAATGATGATGATATAAAGTAATTTGTACTGCCGTTATATAGCAGTGGCCACTGCAAAGGGAACTAGGGCTTTACTGAATAAATACATTCAGCTGCACTAGTGAAAGACAATTTGTGTGGAGTCACGTAATTGTACGAATGGAGCCTTTGTTTGTCGTTTCATTGGTTATTTCTTGGTTAACCTTAATAAATATTTATGTGTATTTGTAATTAATGTACTATAGGAACTAGATAACTGATAGAATACTTATATTTTTGTATTAATACAGACTTTTAATATTTAAAGTGAAACTCTTATTACATCGTCTCAAACTTTTTCGTCTGTGTGTTGCATGTCGCGTGACGGTCGGCCGCGGAGTAGGGATAAAGTGAAAGGCGCTCGTCAGAGCAGCCGAGGCCAATATGGCGGCGCCTATAGTTCGCATCAGCTGACCGTGTAGTGTATAGACTATTACTCATTTGAGCCCTCGAAAATTTTTAGTTAAATGTCTATAATGTGAAACAAAGTTTCACTTTTACCGTGGTTTCATAAAACCACGCAATCTTTTTTACTAAAAAAAACACAAAGACCAGGAACAATATATCTGTTCCGCGGCGGGAATCGAACCCGCAACCTCTTAGCCGGCTAATGCCCACTGCGCCACAGAGGTTGAATACATTGTCACGCATAGATTTAAGGCCTTTTAATGTAGTTTTTGTATATTTTAACAAAAAAATGATTGAATTTGAATTTGAGGCTATATTTATTTACAGCTACAAACAGTACTGAAACTGAAGAGGCTATATTTGAAAATAGCAACCCTCCTCGTAAATAATTCAGTGTAATTTCAAATGTTCATTGAGACGTTCAAGGCTCACTTAATAACTTGATACCGGCTGATTTAAGCCCTCAAATAAAGAAGGTACAGGCCAATACGTTAAGTCTGCATAAAAGGATGTTAGATATTAAGACACTAATAAATGTATGGATACATTTTTTTAAATTATGGGTTCATACTTTCTTTCTATAACTTCTATGCTTTCCTGTCTTTGTCTCGCTTTGTAGTCCTAATGTGCCGTTACAAATAAAAACATTTTTTTCCAGGTTTAAGACGTACTAGACGTAGAGACTTCTAGAAGGACGTACACCGTCTTTGGTAAAATTGTATATATTTTTTTCCTTTTATTGTTTTGTGTAAAAACTAAATTACTAAAAAAATACTTATACAAAAAAAACAAATCATTTTATTTTCCGAAAAAATATTTAAACATTAAAATTTACTGGTGGTAGGACTGGACTAGGAATTATGAGATTTATATTCTATTCTAAATAATTGTACACACTTTCTGTGAATAAATGGGCTTAAATCCCCTGCGCAGGGGATTTCGGGACTTTTTGTCAACAAATCCAACAACAACAACAAATCTTTGAGTGAAGAAGGGTATTTGTGGACAAAAAGTACCGAAATCCCTTTAACTATTTTTTATTATTTATTAATCTTCACTTTTATTGCCTACTTTTACTGCACGTATTGCCTATTTTCTTTATATGTATTTTATCGAAGTAATGTAACACCATCATGTTTCCTTTTGTATGTCTTGTCAAATAAATAATTTATTTTGGAGAATGTGCGCAAGATCTTTATGCCCTTATCCCTCCTTCTCCCTTCCACCACGAGACAAGCAGACTTACCGTACCACCAATACCTGATCGGCATACCACCTTACCATTATAATCTCGAAGACTTCAAGTCCAGAGTGAACAGGTTAGGTTATTTTAGGCAAGCGTGCTCGATCTTCGATCACACCATCACTTACCATCAGGTGAGGTAGTGGTCAAGAGTTTGACTACCACCCCTGGTTCTGCAGATTTAGCGTGAAAGAACTCTAGGTATTTGGGAGGAATAAGGACCCCTAGTTGAGTAGGTACTGCATTGCGGCAATGGTTAGTAACTTAAGTAATGTTGTCTAAAGGTAGGGTTCGTAGACTTGCGACCTAGCGACCATGACACTAATTACATGAAAAGTTTTTTTTTTGGTTTAGTATTTTTCTACTAACATCTATTTTTACGGGCCTAAACCTAATACAATAATTTAGGTTCTACTCCAATTACAATTAATTAGTTTATTATATTTGATTTTTATCATAAAATAAACAAATGCTGAAAAGCAGCGTGGCTACGCTTACTATTTATTTACTAACATAATCAGGTAAGATTATTTATTTATTATAAAATATAAATTCACTGACATGAAAATACATAATAATAAGCATAAAATGCTAATATTTAATATAATAATATTTTATATTTTCAAGGCTTCGTACACTTTATAACTATATTGTTTGAATAAGTGGAACTTGATATATTATATATCATCATCATCATCATCGTCAGCCCTTCTCATCTCACTGCTGGGCACTGCCTCTCTTCGTTGTCGCCATTCGCCTCTGTCCTGCGCTGTTCTAACCCGCATACGACCTGCGATTTTTATAATGTCGTCGACCCATCTTGCCGGTGGACGACCTGCGTTCCTGGTTCCATCTCGGGGCCACCACTCAGTCAGCACCCTGCTCCACCTGTCATCACCGCGCCTGGCCACATGTCCTGTCCAACTCCATTTGAGTCCCAATATACGCTTGCTGACGTCTTGAACTTTAGTCCGCTTGCGAATTTCGATATTGGGGACTCGGTCTAGCAGTGTGATGCAGAGCATGGCGCGCTCCATAGCTCTCTGTGCTACTCTAATCCTGTGCACAGTCTCCTTCGTGAGCGTCCATGTCTCAGCACCGTAGGTTAATGTTGGCAGGACACATTGGTTGTAGAGGCGGGTCTTCAGACATTGTGGAACGGTGGTAGATTTCAAAAAAATATCGTCCAGCTTGCCGAACGCCGCCCATGCCAACTGAATTCTCCGAGATATCTCCTTGGCCTGTAATATATATAATTTTAATTAATAACAACAATACCTTGCACCCCTTTTTTGTGCATAAATAATTACTTATTTCATTTATTCATACCATTAGGTTTATAGCTTAAATAGCTAATTGAAACTGATTGTAACAAAGATATCCCATGGCCATAGCGGGTCACAAGTAACAGAACGCCAGCTTAAGGTCCAACGCTGCAGAGTAACTTTATGACCCCCGAAGTCCTTATATTTTAATAGTTTATGAAGTTTAGAGTGGGATTCTAAGCACTAGTACAGTGTGCATCGGAAATGTGCGTTACCACTACCTCACCTGATGGTAAAATAGAAAAGAATAATTCTTTATCATAGAAAAAGCACATTATTAAAATACAATACATTAATTTATAAGACCGATTGGACAGGTGATATAGAGAGGAGGCACCCAACAGTGGGTGCCCGAGGCTGGATAGATAGATAGATAGATGTGGATAAAAATGGTTCAAAGAAAAAAAAATCCGCTGTAAAGGGCGTTGTTATTCATTGTAATTTTTATGCAAGTAGGTATGTTTGTCCTGTATTTGTTCTGTTCTGAATGGTCTGTCCTATGTGTGTGTCAAATAAATGTGTTTTCTTTCTTTCTAGTCTTTTTTATTCGTTAAACATTAAAATTAACCGACCATAGCCGAGCGTGTCAAAGAGCATGTCGCAGCTGTCAAGAATCACGAGGTAAAATGGTGTGGTCGAAGAATAACCTAATATCTGATTAATATTAGGTTTTTTAATCATTTATTTTCAAAAACAACACAACACACACACACTGTTGCAACACAGTCAAAACGCCGGGATAAAAACAACACAACATACACACACACTGTTGCAACACAGTCGAAACGCCGGGATTTAAACAACACAACATACACACACACTTTTGCAACACAGTCGAAACGTCGGGATCATAAAATATCACAACACATACACTGTTGCAACATACTCAAAATGCCGGGATAAAAACAACACACACATACTATTGCAACACAGTCGAAATACCGGGATAAAAACAACACAACACACACACTGATGCAACACAGTTGAAAACCCGGGATAAAAAAAGAAAAAGATAAATAAAAGATAAAGGTAGATAAAGTATATAATGTCGTTGTTCCCCATCTGTATAATGCGCTTAATAGAGTACTTAGGGTGAAGAAGAAGAGTAACAATGAAATCAAAAAATAATACTTACCGGGCTCAAAGAATTTGATTACGATGGTTTTGAAGCAATGTTAAATGGCTTCTATTTTTGATGTTTTCTTTTTGTGTCCCTAAGTTCCTATTACTACACTACCCACTTACGCGAATATCTTAAGCACTAATAACATATATACATGCTATAAATATTCATAGATTTTGTTAATTATAATCAATCATCATCATCATTGTCAGCCTTTCTCATCCCACTGCTGGGCATAGGCCTCTCTTCATTGTCGCCATTCACCTCTGTCCTGCGCTGTTCTAACCCACATACGACCTGCGATTTTTATAATGTCGTCGACCCATCTTGCCGGTGGACGACCTGCGTTCCTAGTTCCATCTCGGGGCCACCACTCAGTCAGCACCCTGCTCCACCTGTCATCACCGCGCCTGGCCAAATGTCCTGCCCAACTCCATTTGAGTCCCAATATACACTTGCCGACGTCTTGAACTTTAGTCCTCGTGCGAATTTCGATATTGGGGACTCGGTCTAGCAGTGTGATGCCGAGCATGGCGCGCTACATGGCTCTCTGTGCGACTCTAATCCTGTGCACAGTCTCCTTCGTGAGCGTCCATGTCTCAGCACCGTAGGTTAATGTTGGCAGGACACATTGGTTGTTGAGGCGGGTCTTCAGACATTGTGGAACGGTGGTAGATTTCAAAATATCGTCCAGCTTGCTGAACGCCGCCCATACCAACTGCCCCTCTATTATAATCAATATATATCATAATTTAATTACTAAGCAAAACATGCACAAGAGTATAGTACCTACTATGTAACAGACTTGAATTTGAGAGAGCTTAAGTATTTCTTTTAAATACTTACTTGTTTAATTGCTTAGGTATATGATTTTTTCTTTTTTTTTAATTAATGTATCAACTTAACTAACCTACCTTTGCTAGACATTATTCAAAATATTCGTAAGATGGGAGAAGCCACTGGACCTGAAACACAGTTTTTTTACTAGTTCGGGAGCCTATGGATTCAAATTGAATGTAATACTTAAATATGTCAATAAACAAATATTATTTTACTTTTTTTTAAATGTGCGATAAGTACCCGTTTAATATTAGTAATTATGCACAGTGATCGCGAAAGTTTAATAAATGTCTACTAATTTTACAAAGACAATCTATATCACTGAGAGGATCAATATACTCGTACTTAGAAAAAAAAGGATTGTGTGGTTTTATGAAACCACGGTAAAAGTGAAACTTGGTTTCACATTATAGACATTTAAATAAAAATTTTCGTGGGCACACATGAGTCTATACACTACACGGTCAGCTCATGCGAACTATAGGCGCCGCCATATTGGCCTCGGCTGCTCTGACGAGCGCCTTTCACTTTATCCCTACTCCGCGGCCGACCGTCACGCGACACGCAACACACAGACGAAAAAGTTTGAGATGATGTAATAAAAGTTTCACTTTAAAATATTGTAGTTCGGTATAGTTAAGTTAATTACCTAATAAGACCTAATTACCACCTATCACAACGAGTACATTGTAAAAAGCAATAAAAGATTGATTAGCAGTGTGACCAAGAAAGAACGAGTGCGATGATAAACGTCTGCATTTATACAATTACGTGACTGCACACAAATTGCCTTCATTTGAATTAATTTGTACACTAAAGCCTTAGTTTTCTAAGAAGCGACCGTAATATTGTACACCCCACTATCATTCGCATATAAAATGCGTCCCACCGCAATGCTACAAAAGTACTTTAAATATTAAGGGTGACTTACGCAACTATGCCTAAACGTATTTAGTGCTTAATTAAGATTTAGTTGACAAATCGTATACAATATATATACGTGAAATGTATTTAAGTATTTTATTTTCGTTTTAGAATTTTAGGGAAACTTACAGCTAGATTACAGAAAAATTTGAATAAATAATAAACAACGACAAATGCTACTTATTATAAAGGCAATTAAAATTTTCCGCAGATAAGGTAAGATATTAAGAGGTAGTATTATTCAAACTTTCGCAATCACTGTACATAATTATTGATTAAAACGGGTATTTGACGGGTCCCGTGACGGGAACCCGTGACCACGCCTGCTGCAACACAGCCGAAACGTCGGGATAGCAAATAAAATAGGTACATACGCGATAAATACCCGTTTTAATCAATAATTAAGTTTTCTATGTGTGGCATTCAAAAATTTAAAATATATGAGTAAAAAGAGTCTGAGTGGTAGCCCCGAGATGGAACCAGGAACGCAGGTCGTCCACCGGCAAGATGAGTCGCCGACATTCAAAAATCGCAGGTCGTATGTGGGTTAGAACAGCGCAGGACAGAGGCGAATGGCGACAACGAAGAAAGGCCTATGCCCAGCAGTGGGATGAGAAAGGCTGACGATGATGATGATGAGTAAAAATATTAAGAACAACCAATTTACAGCTGAGATTCATCAAAAGGAAAAGTGTTGATAATCTTCGGACCGGCAGACCACATAGCTAAGAACCAAGCCAGTTAAACAAGCATTCTATAAAAAAGTCGCGTCCGAATCAAGACAACAAGAAGCTACAGAAGCTATATTTAGTAAAACCAGCTAAAACAAGCGTACGCTCACATCACGCGTACGAAGATCTCGGATCAAAACGTTCGACTGACTTGATCCGAGATCCTGTTTTCGCTCGTTATTCTAAGCTTAACTTCTGTAGCTATCTATTTTGTGTCAAGAATAGTATATTACTGTTTTCTGTTTTATTATTTTTATCTTGTAATCTTATCTTGGAAAAGAAGATAAAGTATTGCTATGCTGAGTCAGCCTGAGTCTAGAGCTTAAGACGTCGGTCGGTATCCATACTAATCCTGCTATTATTATAAACGCGAAAGTTTGTATGTATGTGTGGATGTTTGTTAGTCTTTCACGTCGTAACGGCCTAACCGATTTCGATGAAATTTGGTATGTAGGTAGATTATAACCTGGATTAACACATAATCTACTTTTTGTTAACAAACCACGCGTGCGAAGCCACTGGCGGAAGCTAGTAATATTATAGAAGTATACAAAGTATTATAGAAAGTAACTCTGTCTGTCTGTTTGTTACGTTTTCACAAATAAATGGCTGAACTGATTTTGATGAAATTTTGTATACAGATAAATTTTGAACGGAATTGGAACATATACTACTTTTTACCCAACTGCGCAGGAGCAAAATGTTATCATTGAAAAACCACTCGTGCAAGGCCACGGGCGGCAGCTAGTTTACTATAATTGCTTAGGTCAAAAGTCCTATGAGCTCAGTTTTCTCATCTATTTATTCAAATGTCCCCAATTACAGTAATAGAATGACGATGGGGAACGCTACAGCCCTAAAACACTGATTTTTACAGTATTGTTCAATAAGCTGTCATAATCTTCCTTTAAAAATAGATTAACGTCTGGGCCTTTATATTTATTTATTCAATTAGAACGGCATTATACACTAATTATACTAATCGAGAAGACGACAATACAACAACGATAACAAAAACTTCGTTTTGACTCCCTTCAGAGAAGAGCCATTAGAATCATCGGCGATCCCAAACGCGCCAACAGGCTGGAAACACTGAGTCAACGCCGTGACATCGGATCGCTCAGTATTTTCTACCGCCTGTATAATGGGGAATGTTCTGAGGAGCTATTCGATCTGATCCCGTCGCCGAAATTTTACCACTGCACTTCTCGACAAAGTAATAAAGCTCATCCACATATCATCGACAATTGGATACCGTGCACCACACGCTTCACGCGATCTTTTCTACCCCATACTTGCAAGATGTGGAATACCATCTGAGGTTTTCCCGTTAGGCTCCGTTAGGCACTTCAAGAGAAATGTTAACAGGCTTCTACAGACTAGGGAACGCATCGACAATACCCCGGGTGTTTCCGGTGTCAATAAGCGACGGTGACCGCTTACCATCAGGTGGGCCTGTTTCCCCACAAATAATATAAAAAATAAACGAACAAACACGCATGATAGAATAAACAAATCAGTAATATTATACAATCAATTATACATAAATAATGTGGCATAATATAATAATCAATAAGCTGAAGTGGCAGTGGGCCGGTCATATCTGCCGCAGAACTGATAACCGTTGGGGTAAACGTATTCTGGAGTGGAGACCACGTCTAGGCAAGCGAAGATGGAGGCTAGATGGAGTGACGATTTGCGCGCTGTGGCTGGCAAGGATTGGATGAGAAGAGCTGAGGATCGGGCTCAATGGCGCACCCTGGGAGAGACCTACGTCCAGCAGTGGACTGCTATAGGTTGATGATGATGATGATGATGAATGTGGCATAAAAATATTAAATTAAATTATAAAAAAAATATATTAAATTAACTTTTGTACAAGTTGTCAAATAACACTAACGTCATCAATAGTTTTCGTTTCATTCGCGCGATATCATTTCAAAAAGTGATCAAAATAATTGTCTAGTTTCAAAATGTATGAAAAATCACTTCATTCAATATTATGAACAATTTTTACTATAAGGCCAACCAACACTGAAATCACGAAAAAATCAGCTGTTTTATAAGATGAGATTATGAGAAAATTTTCTTTGAATCACAGCTGAAGGCGGCTTCTGGTTATTTCTGTATTCTGAGGGTCCATCTAATATTTTAGGCGACTTGCGCAACGATACCTGAACGTACTTAGTGGCTAAATATGATTTATGGAGTTGTCAAATCATACAAATACGTAAAATTTAAACATGTTTAGTCGCTAAATACGATTAAGGATTATTGTGCAAGACGAGCTTAGTGTTTAGTAGAAAGTTGTTTTTAAAAATGGAAAATCTTCAAGCATCTATAACCTATCATATATATATATATATATATATATATATTCTATCAGTTATTTGGTTCCCATAATACAAGCTCTGCTTAGTTTGGGGCTAGATAGCGCTGTGTGAAATGTCCAGCAATATTTATTATCTATCTTCTTTTGTAATTATCGCTATGCTGCATTACCATCTCGCTACTGTAATAGCGGGGTAAGATCTTGACATCTGTTTTCGCCGACATAGTATAATGAAATGTCGTAAAACACGTTGACATTCTGCTTTACTTGCGCAAACGTTCTACTACTGTGACTTTAAATTGGATAGACTGCTGTCTGGAATTTATAATTAAAGGAATAAGTTTAGTAATGTTTAGGAATGAGAGAGTAGAAACGTTTTCTGTTGCATAAGATTTTTTTCTAAACAAATCTACAGCAGTTGCGGAAACATATGGAAGTATCTAAAAATGTAAAGCTATATTTTTATATTTAGTGAATCTGTAGGCTAGCGGAAGTGTTTAACATTTTCCAATCACCAGTTCTTTTTAAAGGAGATTAGCGAAGAAAAACCAGCCACCCAAACCTGACCTATATCGATCGTGAACATTTTTTTTGTGCTGGATATTTCACACAGCGCTGTATAGCTCCAAACTAAGTCAAGCTTATACTATGGGAACTAGATAACTGATTGAATACTATTATACTTTTTTTTTGTAAATACATAGCACAAATAGAAACAACTGTACATCTCTGTAGATATCTGTAGATCATACAAACATTTGTTCCGCGACGGGAATCGATCCGGAACCTCTTGCGTCTCAGTTGGTTCTTCGCCCACGGTGCCGCGGAGATTGTCAAACACACCAAATATTGAAATATCAGCTTAGTTGCTTACGTATAGTGTTATCCCTGTCCCGCTCGATTGCCTTTTTTTTTTTTTTTTTTTTTTTTTTTTTTGTTGACGAGGGGGAAATCTGCAACCAGATACCCTACTGCATAGAGGGTACAGTAGGGTTATGTGAGGTTCACGGACTCGTGTACTCACTAAAACCCCCCCGGTGGCCATCCTCGACGCATGTTGGGGGGCTCCGGGATCTCCAAGGGAACGCACTGGTGCCCCCCTCGCGCTGTGCCTTTGCACGTCCAGGGGGAGGCTATCCAGCCACCCCCGAACACCACGGTGTTCACAGCAACACGTTGCCGCCGCCCTCCCGGGGCCCGTTTAACGGACGGTCGAAGCCCTTACTCCGACCACCCACGGACCCGAAAGTTCCCCTGCCTGGCAGGGGATACCACACAAAAGCCCCTTATGGGGCAGGCGCAGCGGGGCGGCCACTGCCGCCTCGCCGTCGCCTCCTTCTCCGAGCGGGATCAGCCCTCTCGCGATCTCGCTCGGCGGCCTCTTTCCGAACCATAACGGTTTCACAGAAAGAGGCCACCGCCTTCCACGCCATCTCATCTACCAGCATAGACTCTAATACGCCTGGTAGAGAGAGGTCCTGCCCGATCCTGGCGATCAGGGTCCGCCGCTCCTCGCACCACGCCGAGCATTCCTCAAGCGTGTGCTGGGCGGAATCCCGATCCCTCCCACAATGGTGGCATTGCGGTGTCGGTTCGCGTCCGATCCTATTCAGGTACTCACCGAAGCACCCGTGCCCGGTGAGTACCTGAGTAAGTCGATAGGTGACGTTACCCATTTCCCTCCCCAGCCAAGCTTCGAAGCTCGGCACAATCGCGCCGACGGCGCGTTGGCGCATGTTCCACGGCTCCTCGAGCCGCTCGCGCCACATCCCGAGCGCACGTCGGCGCTCTTGCACCCGCACTTCAGCCGGCGCGACTCCGCTCCCGTCATCCCGGTGGAGGCGCACGTACACACGTGCGTCCATCTCCGCTAAGATGTCGAAGGGCGGGAACCGCGCCAGGAGAGTTGCTGCCTCGAAAGATATCGTCCGATATCCTCGTGCGATCCGGATGGCGACAATACGCTGCAGGCTATAGAATATAGTCCCCGCTCGATTGCCTTAGCTCAGCCCAACAGTGAATTCCCACACATACACACCGTGGGCGGACTGGCCACTGCGCCTGTAGAGGTAATAGGTAATCAAATCAGTTAATTTATATGGAGTAAATAAATATTAAATAACGCTGGATATTTCACGCATTGCCATCTAGCCCTAAACTAAGTAAAGCTTATACAATGGGAACCAGATAACTTATAGAATACATACATACTTTTTTTTGTAAATACATACTTATATTATAAAGAGAAATAATCAGACCCGGAACAAATATCTGTAGATCGTGCAAACATATTTTGTTCCTAATTTTGTATAATGTATCTAACATTTGTGGGAGTCAGGGGCCTTCTATTACTAACCCCACATGATCTAGACTACGTGACTAAACTGAACCACCTTATCCTGAAGATTGTCGTTATAAATCTACTGCAAGGACCTGACCCGACTCCGAGCGGAAATAGAACGTTCGAGAATAAATCCCAGAGTGATTGCAGGTTAAGGAATAGTTGATAGGGTTTTTGTATGAGATTGTGTATTTTGAAGTGGATTTTTCGCTGCCACTGAGTCGAATGATTTCAAGCTATAATGCAATACAAAATGAAATTTAATTCTCTTATTATTCCATATATCTGTATCCTGCCCATATTGATCTACGGAGCTCAGACTTGGTCTTTGACTTCTGTCAAGGACCAAGTCTCTCTGGCGAGAGCGCTTCTGAGAGCAATGAAGAGAAGCATTCTTGGAGAGAACGAATCGATCGACTCAGAAATACCGACCTACGAGTCCAAACCGGCATAGCCCTTAAAATGGGATTGGGCAGGCCATATGGTTTGAATGTACCCAGAACGTTGGGCGAATCTAGTCACCCAGTTGATACCGAAGGGGCGACGCAGGCCCAGAAAAAGATGGAGAGACGACCTGGATGCATTCAAACCGATTGGTAAGAATTGACTGTGCACCACGATGGATGGAGGGGAGATGTGGAAACCTTTGCCCAGCAGTGGAACAACGTGGGATAATAAAAAAAATATGAAATCGACTATCTCTTTGACGTTTTTTATATGATCTGGAGATTGAACAAACTTGTGGCCCATCTGCGATGTTAAGTGGTAACCATCGCCTTATCAACGCATGGCCTCGTAGGTCACGCGCTTTAAATACGTGCCCTACGATGCCCTGCGTCCACCAACTTAAGGCATGGTACAACCGCAGCAGGTGTACAACCTCATGTGCCTGTAATTTCACCGGAAACCATACCCATCAAATCGAAAAACAGCAAATTCTAACCTAAAACTGTGGTAAAATAATAAACAAAAAATAAATGTGTTTTTGACTTGAGCTCATATATCATGAGGCGCTGGATGACTTTACTTAAGCCAATCACATGCCTGGTGTCTCAGTAGATGCGCTCATGTTCCAATATTACCGCATTTATTTTTATCTTGTCTTTTTGTGTACCTACTAACAATATTATTTAAGTAACATTTTTCTGTGTTACTAACAAAAATTATGGATTTGTATCCAATAACTGTCTGAAATAAACGTTTTTATTTATTTATTTATTTAACATGAATTGGTCTTCGTTTGGTCACAAACTCACCTGATGGTAAGCGATGGTCTAAGATGAAGCACGAAGATTTAGAAGATATCTATTCACTAGCTTTTAGGAAAAACGGTAGCAATATTGCGGTGTTTTGTCTTATTATATAAAAGAACCTACTATTCAAATAAAATGTTTATATTCTCAATAGAGGAAACCTAGTTCAGACGCTATTCCCTGACCTTACTTTATTCCTTAAGGCTTTTTATAACATTGGCCAAAGGAACCGTTCTATAGACTGACCACGATAAATCTGCATAGCGCATAGGTCAAAACAAATTTATTACGTAGTTTTTGTGTAGTGTAGCCATATTCAGCAATTAACACATGCAACGTTTTTTTTACACTTTAATTTTATTATAATGCCTTCATCTTATAACAATGTCAACGTTAAGTACCCATGTATAATAGTTATACTATTTTGCAGCTCTTACCTCCTATCCATATAACTAGTGGTTCATCCCGAAATGAGAACTCGCGAATCTCCCAAAAAAACAAAATAATTATTATTCTTAGCACTTGCACAACGATATTTAGTGGCCAAATATGATTTAAGAAATCAAATCATACAAATACGTCAAACTTAAACATTTTTAGTCGCTAAATATATTTAGTGATCTTTGTGCAAGCTGGCCTTAATCTTTGACTGATAAAATAGTGCCACGAAATGCATAACCTACTTACTTATCTACAAACAACTTGACCTACAGTTTCTTTCAAATTAAAGGTTACGGGGATTCATAATTATTGATTACTCTTTTTAGGGGTAGAAATCGAAGTTATTCTGGATTTCAGACTTTTTCCTATATTTGTGTCACTAAAGCTACAAGAATAACAATGAATAACCCTGTGAATTTTGTCAAAGTTTTGTTTTTATTATGGCTAATAACTCAAAAACTACAAGGGTTAAACTAAAAATAAAAACAGGGTTAAAATGCACTAACAAAGACCTTTTATTTGACGTGTGACTTGACCTAATAGTATTATTTTCATTTTATTTTTACCCCGCTTGAACCCCAATATCTCAAAAACCCCCCCACATTTTTAGCTCATTTAGTCACAACAAAATTGTGCCATCACCTATTTATCAAATTTCACTATGATCGGATAAACGCTTCGAAAGTTATCCTTGGACAAACAAACATACATACATACTTACACACATACAACGAGATATCACTTCGCTCGATCAAATATAGCTCCTCAATAGCTAGCGCTTCAGTACCTGCACGTGACTATAATTTGTATAATATATTAAATATGACACACAAAACAGAATACAATTGAATAAACATACAATAACATCTCTTAATGTGAAATACATTAACATGATGTAAGTAAGGTTTGATAATTAGTATTTTTATTTTTTTATAGTGTTATCCGAATACATACAGGAAATTCCTAGATTTTTAAAACCATCTCAAATTAAATTCAGTTTGATAATTAGTTACAAAATATGTTCATATTAATAATTATTACAAAAAAATTACGTTGACTCTGACGTAACAACTTTTTTTGCTTTTTTTGGGCACTGCGGAAATTATTGTGACAGTAAAAAAGGCCTACGTCTAACATGTCTAAAATTACATAACTACTATAATACTAACATGGCTAAAATGTCGTTAAAATTGCTGTAGAACACCGCTGAGTATTGACTCCTTTTGTTGTCAAGATTAAATTAATAAATAAATGATGCTGGATATTTAACACAGCGCTGTCTAGCCACAAACTTGACGACCTCCGTGGCGCAGTGGGCGAATAGCCAGCTGAGACGCAGGAGGTAGCGGGATCGATTCCCGCTGCTAAACAAATGTTTGCATAATCTACAGATATTTCTTCCGGGTCTGGATGTTTTTATATATATTATGAGTATGTATTTATAAAAAAAAGTACTTATATAAGTATTCTATCAGGTAACTGGTTTACATAGTACAAGCTCTGCTTAGTTTGGGGCTGAATAGGGTTGTGTGAAATGTCCAGTAATATTTATTATTTTATTTATTTATTTAAACTAATAAATGTTCAAATAAACACTGGATGGTATGAAATGAAGCCCGCTTTCATACAAAAAAAGCCTGTTTTCTTCAGTCTTAAAAAATACGACATTATATTTTTTACCTATCGTTCCATGCAGATTTAGCGTGGTCAGACTGGTAGAAGTCTAAGCAAGTCAAATAAGTATTTCTTTTCATTTCTTAGGTTAAAAAAAAAGTTTTTATTAGGGGTTTGAGAGCTTCGAGCCCGAGTGGCTCTAGGCTAGTAAAAAGTATGCCAATTCTAGGTATTAGATTTGCCATGACATTGTTAGCGATTGACTTAGCGACCGATGTCGGACGTAGAGTCTTGGAGATACAAACCGCACAAGATCGGTCGCTCTGGAGATCTACGGGGGAAGCCTTTGTTCAGCAGTGGAAATCCTATGGCTGATAATAATAACGATGAACTTCGCTAGCAAAAACAAGGAAAGCTATTTATTCAACAGTTTTCCTTTTACCTTCCGTTTTTACTTCGCTTCAGCGGGAGTTAATTCCAAGGAAATACAAAAACACTTATACTAAATTTTTTGGGGGCACAAAAGTAAACACAGCCTTTAAAAAAACAAAAGAAATGTATACAGGGTGTAAATATATTGGAATCATTTATTTCAGACGATACCCATAATGTAAAATAATCTTAACCCTTAGCCAGGCCGAGCTAATTTTTTTATTTTGAACCTTGCTAATGATAGAAAGGGTTATAAAAAATATTGTTTATTATAATTAATATTCATAATAAAAAAACTTGGTTATAAAAACAAATTTCTTGTTTTTTCTAATAATGATCCCACTAATATTATAAATGCGAAAGTTTGAATGTTTGTTTAATTATTTGTTTGTTTGTTACTCAATCACGTCGAAACCGCTGAACCGATTTCGATGAAATTTGGTATGTACGTAGATTATATTCTAAATTAACACATAGGATACTTTTTATCTCATAAATCAGTTACCTTGGGATAAAAACAGAATGTCAAAGTATTTTTGCACCCCAGATCAACGCGGGCGAAGCCGCTGGCACCAGATAGTTTAAAATAAAAAAACACCTGATGGTCATCACCAAAAGTCATCAAAAAACAAAGTCAAGCAAAAACATGCATTTTTATTTTTCTTTACTTCAGTCATCTACTCGTTAGAAAATAATAAAAAACTAAGCACCGATGAAAATGGGTATTTATCGCGTATGAACCTTTTTTATTTGTTATCCCGACGTTTCGATTGTCTGTTACCCGTTTTAATCAGTAATTATATACAGTGATCGCGAAAGTTTGAAAAATACTGGTCGCTATTCGTCTCACACCTGGCTAAAGTTTTAATAAATACTAATTAAGATTATTATAAATAAATAAATAAACGCTACACGCATAACAAATTTCAGTACTGTGGGGTCACTGGTGTACCCTGTCAATTTTGTCAAAGTTTAGTTTTTATTATGGCTAATAACTTAAAAACTACAAACTATAAATTAAAATAGGGTCGAAATGTACCCAAAAAGACATGCCAATTGACCGGATAATTTGTTTTTTTTACCCCTCTTGAACTCCAATATCTCAACAACCAATGTGAGGGCATTTTAGCTAATTTAGTCACACCAAAATTGTTCCATTACTACCTACCTATATACCAAATTTCACGATGATCGGATAAACGCTTCGAAAGTTATCGTGGCACAAATAAACATGCATACATATATACATACACGCCAATTTGCCCAAGTTGATTTAGAGATCTCGCTTCGCTCGATCAACAAATACTTTGGATACAACACTCATAGGCTGGGGAAACAATTAACTGTAAATGATTCAATTTATAACTAGTGGTTCGCCCCAAACTGAGATCTCTCAAGTATCCCATAAAAATAAAAATATATTAGTAATATTTAATTAACAAAATAGTGCCACGAAATATTGAACCAAAATACTTGACCTACAGTTTCATTTAATTACAGGTAACGGGAGCTCATGTCTTTTGGTTATATTTTTTTGGGGTACAAATTGCAGTTTTTTCTGGATTTCAGACTTTTGCCTATATTTGTAGCACTTAAGCTACACGCATACCAAATTACAGCACTGGTATACCCTGTGAATTTTGTCAAAGTTTTGTTTTTATTATGGCTAATAACTCAAAAACTACAAAGACTTTACTAAAAATAAAAACGGAGTCGAAATTTACTAATGAACACCTTTCATTTGACGTCCGATTTGACCTAATACTCGTAGTCTCATTTATTTTATTTTTTATCCCTCTTGAACCCCAATATCTCAACAACCCCCCCCCCCCCCCCCCCCAATATTTTTAGCTCATTAAGTCACACCAAAATTGTGTAATGTAATGTATAATTACCTACCTATATACTAAATTTCACGATGATCGGATAAACGCTTCGAAAATTATCATCGGACAAACAAACATACATACATACAACGCCGATTTGCCCAAGTTGATTTGGAGATCTCACTTCGCTCGATCAATTATTCTTATAACACTAGGAAAAGTAACAATAAACTTGTTTATATTTGGAAGCGGCGGCTGAGACCGTACATAGACATAAACAAAGAAGGATTTAACTTCAAGTACCAATATAAACTTGAGAAGGTATTCATGTATTTACTTTGTAATGTATTGTAATGTGTTGTAATGTATTGTTGAGCTATGCATGGTATTTCTCTACGAGATCGAATCAGAAATGAGGAGATTCCTAGACGAATAAAAGTCACTGACATAGCACAAAGGGTTAGAAAGCTGAAGCAATGCAGGACACATAGCTCAAAGAACTGACGGCCGTTGGAGCAGAAAGGTGGAGTGGAGACCACGCACTGGAAAGCGCTGCGTAGAACGGCCCCCACTGGATGGAAAGAAGACCTGATAAAGGTTGCTGGGAGCCGTTGGGTGCAGGCCATACAAGATCGGTTGCTCTGGAAATCTATGGGGGAGGCCTATGTTCAGCAGTGGACGTCTTTTTGCTGATTTGATGAGTGTTTGTAACCATACAGAAACCGCGGTAGTGTCGTTCATCGTCAACGAACTACCGGTAGTGCGGCTGGTAGTTTTGTCTACAATAAACTAAATAGATGAGTACTGTCTTGCTGATCACTCTTCATTACCACCACCATTTACATTTCGGCAGTAGTCTTTTGACACCCGGTATAAATAATACAACAGGGAACTTTTAATAAAACATCGATAAGGGTTGGTCACGTACTTTTTTCTGTCAAAGCGTAACTTCTGTAGTAAGTTATTTCAGATTTTAAATTTCATTTTATTTACGAGTAGGTAAGTACGTGATGGCTCGAGACCCTGAGGATTCCGTACGTTTATAGAATCTATCTTGTTGAATTTTAGTTTCAAAGACACCTTTTATAGATAGATATATAATGTAGTTATTGCACACCAATAAAATAAACAAATAAAAGAAAATACACTTACAAATCATAGTTACAATGGGCAGCCTTACCGCCAAAAGCGATCTTTACCAGATAAAACAATATTTGATTAATTTTAAATTTATATGAACAATTTTCTGACGGAGCAAACTCTACATTTAGATTGAAGATAAATCAATATTTGACGGCAAAAACTACCACTAAATATGTATTTTTATAAATTGAAGTTTTTTTTTAAGAAATCTCATCTAACGATAAGTCCGTGTGGCTTTATGCTTTTATAACAATGCTTGTTTCTAAGATTTTAAAACCATCTCAAAATTTTTTCAGTATTCTGTCTTCATACAAACGGCCGGAACGTTGGTCATACCTACGCTTCTCGTGTTCAGTACCCACTCGGTACCCAACCAGTCGCGAATGCGCCGCAGCACGGGTAATGTCGTTGCCGCAATGACGAACGGTGTGATTTGTTTTGTAAGCAGTAAGCGTGCGATTTGTGAATATTTCATGGAAATAAGTACAAGTACTAACTTAATATAGCAAAGAGCACGAATAGACTATATTGTGCTGATTTTGGTTGTTTTGTGTTGCGGAGTTTTTATACTATTAAATTTAACAATAAATCATTGCGTATGTCTCAGTCGAGGCGCAAATATTTTTCTGGATAAAATTTATAAGGGTGGATTTTTTATTAAATCTACTAACTAAAAAAACACATGTATTTTTATTGAATACTTCCTATTTCATTCACAACGAATTTCATTTTTTTTATATATATACAATATACAATCACAAAACTAAAGAATCAGCCCTATTGTGTGTTTACGTACCACGCGGGTGTAGGTAAATAATTCAAGGACAGGGCCGAGTCACAATACTGTATAGTTATCATTACCGTGCTTGAACCGTATGTGTTCGGATAACACTATAAAAATAAAAATACTAATGCTTGTTTATATTAAAATATCTGTATTCGTTCACTTTTTTAGCATGATTTGTATCGCTAAATTATTTAAGAAATTTTTTACACGCTATTTTTACAGAGTTAAAATAGTTAAGTTAATTCCGACATTCCGCATTAAGTATTCAGTTAATTAAAAATACTCTAAAAAACGATGAAAAGTAAAGGTTCGCACTAAGTAGTTTTTAACTTATTATCATCATCATCAGCCTTATGACGTCCAATGCACATAGGTCTCCCACATAGATTTCCAGAGCAACTGCACTTGTGCGGCCTGAACCCAACGGCTCCCACCAATCTTTATCAGGTCGTCGTTTTTGCACTGCAATGCAATTAGATCATATTAAGGCATCCGATGTTCAGCAGTGGACGTCCTGTGATGATGAAGGCATATATTCTTTTTAGTGATATGGATCAGTTGAGCGGATTTTCTGGTGGTCAACGAGTTAACTTGGTATGTTTTAATGTTTATTCTTTCTGCAAATTAATATTATAATTTTACTTAGAAAACTTTCGAGATTGATTTCAATCATTATGATAAATCTCGTATTTATCATAAAAATTGATCGAGCAAAGCGAGATCTCCAAATCAACTTGGGCAAATTGGCGTTCTATGTATGTATGTAAGTATAGAATAGAAGAAGAGGAATAGAATAGAATAATCATTTATTTGGCACACACAAAATGACACATGAAACAATAATAAGGAACAGTTGAATCCATTAAGACAGCTCGACTCATGTGTGTGTAGTATGTATGTTCGTTTGTCCGAAGATAACTTTCGAAGCGTTGATCCAATCATCGTGAAATTTGATACACAGGTAGATAGTGATGGCACAATTTTGGTGTGACTAAATGAGTTAAAAATCTTGGGGGGTGGTTGAGAGATTGGGGTTCAAGAGGGGTAAAATAATTTAATGAGACTATTAGGTAAAATATCACGTCAAAGGAAAGGTCATTATTAGGACATTTGAACCCCGTTTTTATTTTTAGTTTAATCCTTGTAGTTTTTGAGTTATTAACCATGATAAAAACAAAACTTTGAAAAAATTCACAGGATACACCAGTGACCTCACAATGCTGAAATTTGGTGTTCGTGTAGGTTTAGTGACACAAATATAGGCAAAAGTCTAAAATCTAGAATAAAGCTGCAATTTGTACCCCAAAAAACAATAACCAAAAGGCTTGAACTTCCGTTACCTGTAATTTGAATGAAACTGTAGGTCAAGTAGGTTGGTTAGGTATATTGTGGCACTAATTTGTTAGGCCGGCATGGACATAGATCACTAAACGTATTTAGCGACTAAACATGTTTAAATTTAACGTATTTGTATGATTTGACAACTCCTTAAATCATATTTAGCCACTAAAAACGTTTAGGCATCGTTGTGCAAATCGTCCTAAGAATAATACTTATTTTGTGAGATTCGCGGGACCTCAGTTTGGGACGAACCACTAGCATTATAATTTTTTACACATTTTTTGCACATCGCATGATTAAATTGTGAGTCTGACGGATGTCTCGTTCGAGTCGTAATGGAAAAAGTTAGATAGAGTTGGAGCCTGTTCAACAGATATACCCGATTCACAGAAAGCTGTTTACGAAATGTGATTTTAAGTGAATTTTAAATTGGGAAGCTCGTACTGCATTAACTGTCTGTTTTTATAGGCTTTTGAATTTATACCTAACCTTATTTTTACAAAGTATTTTGAGTATAGAATTAGTCGCATTAAATATTATAAATCAGAAAGTTTGGATACTAAATATTAAATAAATAATACTGGAAATTTCATACTGCGCTATCTAGCCCCAAACTAAGCAGAGCTTGTAGTATGGGAACCAGATAACTGATAGAATACTTATATAATTTTTTTATTGTTAATACTTCCTTTTAATATATATATATATAAACATCCAGACCCGGAATCAAAACAAATATCTGTAGATCATAGAAACATTTGTTTCACGACGGGAATCGAACCCGCTACCCCCTGCGTCTTAGCCAGCTATTCGCTCACTGCGCCACAGAGGTCGTCATGATGTTGAGATGGAGATGGTTCCCTAACGCCAAAACTACTGAACCGATTTGGCGTGAAATTTGGAAAAGAGGTTAGTGATAGAATAAGAAATATACAGAGCTCACAGGGTGTAGTTCTTATAACTTAGAACTATCCAGATGACCCCAAAAGTACAAAAAAATGAGTCAAGTCGTTTGGGAGAATCAGGAACAGCACACCGGAATTTTATTACACTATCATACTTATATTTTAAATGCAAAAGTTTGGATGTTTGTTTATTTATTTATTTGTTTGTTTGTTATTCAATCACGTCGTAATGCCTGAACCGATTTCAATGAAATTTTGTATGTACGTAGATTATAACCTGGATTAACAAATAGGCTACTTTTTATTTCTTAAATCAAGTCTAATGGGATAAAAATGGGGTGTCAAGTCAAGTTGCAACAACGAGTTGAGCATCATTTCTAGGTTACCTACACGTTTAGTAGTATAACGCGTACGAAGTCGCGGGCAACAGCTAGTAAGTATATAAAGACTATGCAAAGGTTTATTTACATATTTATGTGATATCGCTCTTATTACCGAACATCCATTCATATAATATAATGTATTCATGTTATACGTATGTACTCATAATTATGCCTCGCGCCGAAGCCTTCCGGCCATTTACCTTATTTCCATATGAGTAATAGGTACGTGTAAGAGATAAACATGATTTACAACTCTTTTTTTACATATTTTATAAAACATTAATTAAAAGATGAATGTTCTATTTGGCTAAATTCTTTGAATAAACTCCCTTGAGTAAGCCTGCTAACACAAAATAGATAGATACAGAGGTAAAGCTTAGTACCTACACCCAGCAATAACATTTGCATATACTATTAGATACATATAATAGTTAGTGCGCGTACGAGGATCTCGGATCATGTCAGTCGAACTTCAGCCTCGAGTAAAGTAAAGTAAACATTTCTTTAAGACGACACAAACAAAACCAAAGGTAATAAAATAAACCATACATTGAAATAAGACATTAAAGCAACACTGATTCTCAAAATGGTAGGTACCTACCTATAAAAAGCTCAGAAGGACAGTTAAAAAAACATCAGATTAACTATCACTATAGGCAGGACCTATTTATGTACGTTCCGCGCTTTAGCAAGACTTAAATCATGTTTTGTGTGACATAATTTGTTATCTGGTTGTCAATTTACTTTTGATAATTTACTTTATAATGGTTACGTGACAATTAATAAATATTCTTATCAAAATTGTTGTGTTTTTGGTTGTAGAACATTGTACGTACGCTACGCTTGAGCGTAGGTAATTAAAATCAAAATCGGCCCGAACTTTACTTCTGTATCTATCTATTTTGTGCTACTAATCAAAATCTTTATAAAACGGTTCTTATGAAAAGCTTTATAAGCTTTTAAAAAGATAAGAAGATAATTATTTTCTATTGAAAAAACGAAAAGGGTTTTTTACTTGCTATATAACTACGATAGCCGCTAAGTTCTAGTGAGATTGGGTTGGTCGTTTATGCTTAGCGATCTCAAAAAATACTGATAATATTTTGGAAAAAAGCTTAAACACAATGAATGTAAACTACTTAGGTACATAGTACCTACCTCGTCAACTGATTTTGGAAACTTTCATTCGACGGTTCAGCGAGTAGTGTGCGACGACAGAAATACATTATATAGTTAGTTTCACTACGTTGTTAATTTAATAAAGGAAATCAAATACAATAAGTATTTATAAAACTAAAATACACAAGAAACAGTTGAATCATCTAAAGACCGTTGCAAACGATCTATAGCTCACACATACACACACAGTCACACTTATCATGAACTATTCAAACACATACCTGCTTCCTAACCTATCCTAATTAATTAACTTAAGTAAGTAAATATTAACTGTTGCACATAAACGTCTGAATTTGTCTCACATTACTATCACAAAACATAACTTTTCCCTAATATTATTCAAAAAACACATTTTGTTGCACTCTTTCCAAACGTATATCTGCATATTTTTTGTTTATAATGTTTACGGGCACAGTGATCGAAAGAGGCTAGCTCACAGGCTTTCCTAGGGTGGGAGCTAGCGAGCTCGTTTACAAATTATACTGTTATGCTACGATTATGAGGTACTTGTACCTAATTAAGAATATTAAGAAATTGCAATTTGTAACTTTATACTATGTACCATCATTTGTTACTACGTATAAACTTTATACTTACACCAGCTCAACTGCTCCAGATCACTACCAGGCAGAAGTGTCCCCAAGATACTGGCTGCATTGCCCCACTGCATTGCAATACTTATGCGTTGACCCAGATAAGCGTCTGCTCCCCGATCACACGTCGCTTCGACCAGACGCCCAGAAAGAATTTTGAAAATGCGATGGCCCCGTACCCCATGGAGCCAGGGTTCCCAAATGACTCAAATACGTAAGCTCTGTCGAGACTTCCATATTGGCGCCGCTTGAGATCTTGGGCTGAATTTGCCGCCGCACCAACCCCAACTGCTATGCCTTGTTGATTGTACTACTTTAGTGGTTCGCCCCGAACTGAGATCTCGCGAGTCTCCCATAATAACAAAAAAAATGTTATTTGTAATCTTTGACTATCAAAATCATGCCACGAAAACAAACCAACTAACTTGATCTAGAGTTTCATTCAAATTACAGGTAACGGGAGTTCATGTTAATTGGTTGCTCTTTTTTGGGGTACAAATTAAAGATATTCTAGATTTTAGACTTTTTCCTATAATTGTGATATTTAAGCTACACTCATACCAAATGTCAGTTCTGTAGAATCACTGGTGTACTCTGTGAATGTTGTCAAAGTTTCGTTTACAGATATTAAGAAGTAAAGAGTTGTGTAGGGACCAAGCGATGCTTTTTGTAAGAGGGGGTGTACTGTAGGGGGACACTATATATACAGAATAGCTGATTCGCGTAAGTCGTACTTAAGAAGATGGTCGCTATTGTAGTGTGGCCACACCAATCGTCTCTCCCCACTCATTCAGTAAATACATGTACAGTTGTGGAAATATAAATTGGTAATTGGAAGATGCATCTACTCATTCAACCTCCTCATCAATAAAGGATTAATCAGTATAATATCATTATGATAATCACGTCGGGGTCACCAATGTTGAGTTTATCCTGTTAGAATGGTCAAGTTGTGAGTCCACGATTTATCAGAAGGATTTATCAGAAGGAAGTTTGTCAGTTAAATTAAAATATAGAGTAAAATTCACTTCATTGTCTATTCATACGATACACACCTCAATACAAAAACTACAAGTTAATTGCACGAGTGCCGGGAGGTGACTGCCGGGCCAAGCGCTGCGACTGTATTCCTTTGTTAACAATGCCTAAGCATCGCTGGGTCCCTACGAGTTGTAGGTATACTCTTTCTGCGTAAGTATTATTTGGAGGGCATTCCAATATCAATGTCAGGTGATCAGTGGGGCCAAGCTGACCACCTAGTGACCTGACACAGCCCAAAGGCGTTTCCTTACTTATCGTGCAGTGTGTGTTTTGTTCCGTGACAAATAAATGTTCCGCGGTGGTAATCAAACCCGCAACCTCCTGCGTCTCAGTTGATTATTAAATTTATTAATCGATTTAATACTTCCTACTTTTCTAAAATCGGTTAAATATAAAGATATAAGCTCAAAGTATAATATTACAAAATATTCTATAGATACTGATATTATACATTTGAAAGTAAATCTCTGTCTGTCAGTTTGTTATGTTTTCACGAATATACAGCAAGACCGATTTCGATTAAATTCGGTATATAGATAGATTATGACCGGGATTGAGACATAGGCTACTTTTTACCCAACTGCACATATGAGGGGTATTGTTTTTGGCAAACCACGCGTGCTAAGTTGTGGGCGGAAGCTTGTGTATTACGATGAATTACAAACTCACAAACAAACTTATTATGCATAGTTTGTGAATACTGAAACAAGGTTCACCTAATTACAAAGTTATGTGCTACATATTTCGCTGAAAATTAAAATACATAGACTATATACTAAATACATATAGAAACAAGGAATATTTAGTTTCCAAATTGGGATTCTCACCTTGAGACGTCGCGTCGTCTCATATTCCCCTAATAAAGTTCACCCACCCTAAGACTGCATAACGCTAATGGTCCGGGAGGTATCGTTGCAAATTAAAAAGTCATAGTAAGCCGGCTGAATTGCCATAGATCGTTGATTTTGTACAACTAATCAGTGAACCAACCGTCAGATAGATAGATAGATAGATATACTCTTGATTGCACACCAAACAAAATTAAACATACAAAGAAATACACAAAAATAAAGGTCAGTACAATGGGTGGTCTTATTGCTAAAAGCGATCTCTTCCAGACAACCTTTGGGCAGGACAAAACAAAATCAAAAAGACGGCGGTGTATATCTACTTATTATATAAACATAATTAAATAACATACTTATAAAAACATACCTACATACTTTAAGCCTTAAATAACTAGCTTCCGTCAGCCACTTTGCGCACTTCGTTTGTCAATAAAAAGATAGCCTATGTGTTAATACAAGTTATAATATACGTACATATCTAATTTCATCGAAATCCGTTCTTCCGTTACCACGTGATTAAGAAAAAAACAAACAAACATCCAAACTTTCTCATAATATTAGTGTGAAGTGTGATACCAGATCGAAAAAGATATCAATCGATTGGCGTAAAACCCTACCTGCGTTGTATTTCAGGTATTTTTTTTAATTATTTGAGAAGATAAACCGTCTTACATTAAGGAGTTGAACATAGTGTTAGTAGTTACACAAATAAATGCTTGACCCACGACATCAACCACGGATCATAAAGCTGGCCAAAGTCTTCTCCGTTACTTTGAGGACTTCACTTGTAAGGTATAAAAAAAAATTTAATTCATTCATTTTCATTCGTATTTTTTTTATTTAAAACAAAATTATTTCATGTGGCTTTACACCTATATTCCTATTATCTTTGCGCTGTATGTTACTTTGTTATCTGTCCGCGACACTCTAGGTTGATTTAGATTACAAAATACGCGATTGAATAATAAAGTATTAAAAAGTCTACCTTTTCTATCGTTCTGCAGACTTAGCGTGGGTGCAATATAATCGCTTGCTTTCGCATTAGAATAACTTAAAATATAACTAGCATTACAGTACTATAAGAGCTCGTTAGTATTTAACTTGGTAGAAATATTGCAGTAATTCAAAGTTTCGTTTAAAAAGAAATAAGGTATTTTAAAATTTTGCTGATGTTTCAGTGGGTGGGGCACGTTGCTCGAATAACTGACGATTGTAGGGGCAAAGAGGTTGTTGAGTGGAAGCCACGCACTGGATAGCGCAGCGTGAAACGCTGACACAAGATAGAAAGACGACGTGACATAGGTTACTGGGAGCTGTTGGTGCAGGCCACATAAGATCAGTCGCTCTGGAAATCTATAGGGGAGGCCTATATTAATGGATATCCTATGACCACTACAGAACATAGACCTCCCTCTTAGATTTCATTTCATTTCATTTATTCAAGAAACAACTAACAATTGTATTTGAAATCACAAATTACATACAAAACATACAATATTCATTATTAACAAGTGTCATAAAATTCAAATTATTAAAACTAATATGAACATACCCTAAACATAAAGAAAAGTCAAAAGAAAAATAATAAATGCCAACAAAAAATAAATAAAATTACTTGGAATTATTACAATTACGTCACAGATTCTTTAAAATAACCTACACGTTATAATTTTTTTTAATGTTCTTAGATAAAATACAAAAGAATTGAGTTTGCTTAAATCCCTAAACAATTTAATCAAATGGTTTTCTGGAGCGTATATACCAAAACCAATTTTCTTTTATCCTCAAATATAAACAAAACCATTAAATTCTACTACGTACGGGCAAATAAGTAAAATAAACCTTATTTTTCTAAGACGTAGTTTTATCTACTATATATAACATTTTATCACAAAATATTGTATAAATCCATATTAATATTATAACTTCGAAAGTAGCTCGTTTCTCTTTATCTGTTTTTACGACTAAACGGCATGACTGATTTCGATGAATATTGGTATACAGATAGATTAAGATGATAGATAAGAATTAGTAGTAGAGTTTCTTGTGAAAAGGTTCACCCGGGGAAGTACTACCATCATACCTATTTTTGCCACCTAGCAACAATGATGTGTATTTGAAGGGTATTGCTGCCGATGAAATTACAGACTCCTGAGGCTTTACACCAGTTTGCCTCAAGTTGATGAACGCAGGGCAATGCAGCGTAGGGCACATTGCTAACGTGCGTGACCTACGAGGCAATTCTTCGTTATACGCGATGGTTACCACATAACATCAGGTGGGCCATAAGCTTGTTCCATCTTCATGTCGTATAAAAATAGGCTACTATTTACCCTAATGCGCAAAAGGAGGGTAATGTTTTTATTGAAAAATCATGCGTGCGAAGCCATGGGCGGGTCAGCTAGTGTATTATATTATTTTAAAACGCTCACGCACGACATTTTAGTCATTGGCTTTGTTGTATCTGGGTAACAAAATTCTTTGCATATTTCCTTAACCAGGTTCAAAATAAGAGCCAATTTGGGATGGAAATCGTACATTTCACTTAGGAACCTGCACCCCTGAGGTGATGAAATAGGATAAAAATAATTCCTTCTCTAAAAGTGTTTGCACGCGGGCGATTAAAGTTGGTGAATACTGTGCAACATTCGGAGATTTTGGTGTCGCGACTCAACGTTCGAAACTCGCTGAATACACAGATCAATCTATCTAGTCTACAGCACAGTTTGTTGGGTAAATACCTCTTTATTACGCCAATTTGTTGCTCCAATCCATTGCTATCCAACTCCCGCAACGAGATCGTCGGAATATCAGAATTTTAGTCTGATAAAAAAATAGTAAAAAAATTGTGGTCGGAAACTAAATCCCTCCATTGCATCTACATATTTTCAGAACTTACTTGTAGGTAACTAAGTTGCTAAATAAGGGAAAATACTCCCCATGGCCCTAGTTTCTAACAAATAATTAAAAATCGTCAAAAAAAATATCTTGTAATTTTTACATTTGATACGTACTTTTTAACCACCGACTCAAAAAAGAGGTGTTATAATGCCTACGTTTCTCTGTGTGTCTATCTGTTTGTGGCATCTTAGTTTCCAACCGGATGGAAGATTCGGACGTGGTTTTTTATATCAGTTTTTAACTGCCGACTTACAAATAAGGGGTCGGGAATTTATACATTTTTAATTTATACATATTTTACGTTGCATTTTATACTGGCAACTTTTGGTCGAGAAACTTTGACGGACAAGAGCTTCTCAATAAAAAATTGCCTGTGTAGTTACCCTAAGGGTAGGAATCAGACAAATAGGGTTAGACCCAAGGGAGGTTTTGTTGGACAAATTGTAGGGATGCCGGTGAACCTGAGAGATGTTGATAGATATTATGTGAGGTAAGGGTCATGTATCAGTAGGATTATGTCATAACTTATGTACCTGATACATCACACTAATAATAAATGTGAAAGTTTGGATGTTTGTTCGTTACTCAATCACGTCGTAATGGCTGAACCGATTTTGATGAAATTTGATGAGTTGATAGATTATGACCCAGATTCTAACATAAGCTACTTTTTGTTCACAAACAACGCGTGCGATGCCGCTGGCGGAAGCTAGTAACTCATAAACTAGCTTTTGCCAATTGATTCCCTTTATAATGGTTTTTATTTTGTTTTTCAGTATACAGTATTCATTTATTCACCATTTTATTAAATTGAATAATACTGGTACTTATGTCACAAATATATTACAAATGTCAGATAATAACAGAAATAAATAAAAAAAATTAATTACAACTAAGTACAACACTGGACTAAAAGTTTTTGTTTGTTTTAGACTTAATAAGGGTTCCGTACCTCAAAAGGTAAAAAAGGAACCCTTATAAGATCACTTACTTGTCCGTCTGTCCGTCGATCTGTGTGTCACCATCGATTTTCTCAGGAACGGGTGGACCTAGCAAGTTGAAATTTATACCAGATATTGAAGTGTATAGTGTCTATTAGGAGTATAAAAAATCAAGGTTCTGAGTCAACACAACAAAAAGATATGGGCAAATTTAGATTTTCGCGAAAACTTGCAAATACCAAACTGTATCTTAATTTTCAACTTTTTTTATTTTTTGGAACGTCCCTTTACTTGTGCTGTAAGACCTAGCTTTTTAACCAAAATTGACAATTCTAGGTCAACCGGAAGTACGCTATAGGTTTTGGGTCGAAAACCTATATGGTATTTCCCGTTGATCTAGAACCACGAAATTTGGCAAAAAGCAAGGTAAAAAAGCAGCATAAATCAGACACACAAAACTTTGTGACCCTTATTTGAATAAATGTTTGATTGTATACCAATTATTACCAATCGGTTGTATTAATATTTCTCAAACTTTCGCAATTACTATTATTTATTTGTCAAATAAATAAAACTACACTTTTTATGAGTCTTCTCGTTACCATGAACTGTTGCAACCATAGAACTAACTTGAGATCTTTTCTGAACTCTTTGGTCGCAACATAATCGAAACAATGAGATTTTTTATGAAAACATATTTATAAATAATACTGGACATATTATATAAAAATCCCAGCAGAATCAAAAGTAGGGATAGATCCCACTAGGCCACTACGGTTCATGGTACAGCTGAGGGAAAATTACACGAATGCTTTTTTTCCACTATGTGCGCATGTACGGTTACCGTAGCCTAAAGACGTTTGTAACACCAAAGATACTCGTTAAGACCACGCATTGCCAACCCTTTAAAAAATGTAAACGCCCTTTTTGAAGAACTTTGTACTGTATTCACCTTAGTAAATAAGGAAATAAGGAAGGTATATAATGAAAAAACAGTTCGCGGCATTTGATAAAGATCGGTAAAGGTCGCGGACCGTCAGTGGTTGAGACTAGCGCAGGATCGTGGTGGATTTCACAAACTTGGGGAGGCCTATACCCAACAATGGGTGAAGTCAGGCTATAGATGATGATGATGAAACGTTTATCATTTCTAGAATGTAAATGCTTTTTGTTTCTTTAGTACAAGTACTATATTTCCCAAAGCTCCAAAGATCAATGTAAATAAACTTTAATGCGAAAACTTGACTAATAAAAACTTTATGTAGCTCCTCTACGCCGTAGCGTAATCGTAGCAAAGTTGTAGCCCTCTACGCCCTTCTACGAATTATAACTAGTAGCGCCATCTGTTGACTTTTCTTTTCGGAACAAATTCTCACTTCCAACTAAGTTGTTGAACAGCGCCCTCTACCGAAAATGGACTAAATGGCTTCGAAACGAAAAACTAGACTTCATTCGCCATTCAAGTGTTATTGTTTTCAGCTCTTTCATATGAGCAGCGCCATCTAGCAGAAAAATTATAAAACACGTTGAACTGGTTTATGTAGTTTTCTCGTTGTACGCTTGGTAGCGCCACTACAATGTTTATAATGATACTGAAAACCCCGTACTACGGAGATGGAATAATTTTCTAGTTTATTGTTGCTTTGTTATGCCAAAAGATGGCTCGTACTCTTCCGTATAAGCAAAATACAAAAGTTTGATTTTTGATAAAAAAAATCCTGTGAAGGTTAAATGCAATTTTTACATTTTATAGTTTTTTCATCTACTCGAATCCTTTGCTGAAATTTTAAGGTTTGTTGTGTTTATATTGACTATTAAAAAGGTACGTATTAGCTCAGTTTAAAGAAATACATATTATGACATTCCCTTATCAATACATCTATGAAACTCTGATGCATGTTTACAAAAATATTAATTTGTTTAAGAAAAATAGTGATAATTATAATTTTAATACTAGAAATAAAGAAAAACTCAATGTTGCCCCTTGTAGACTCCATAACGTTAGAAAATCGTTTAAAGGGCAAGGTGTACGCTTGTATAACAAACTCCCTAGTGATGTAGTACAAAAATTGACAATTAACAAATTTAAACACGTAATTAAACAGTTTTTTATAAAAAGCCTACTATAATATATCGGATTACTTAGATGATATAGAAGCTTGGGATTAAAATTGCTCCAACAGGCAGTAAAATTGGCGTTTCAAAATGATCCTTGTGATTTTAATGAATAAAAAATGTTGACTTTTTGACTGTTAGTACCATAGTTCAGGTAAAAAAAAGGATGTCCTTATTCTAGAACTATTATGTGTAACATCTTTCCTCTCGGTTTGTGGGAGTGATTTTGGCAAAAGGGACAGAAATGTGTAACAGGAAACCAGGGAAGCGCTTTGACCAATGAACGCGCTCGGTGGTCAGATGTTTTTCACTACGAGACTATATTATGGCCTCTTTCATTTAATAGAAATAAGGATTTGTCATGGAGGTTGTATTTCATCGTAGCATATTATGAATATAATGAGCCTCATTCTATTTTTAAATTTACTTACGCTTAATCGCATTTACGGTGCAGTAATCGAGTTTTCAAATTCCAACTTTCAGAGTGATGAATTCGGTAGATAAGATTAAGATTTGCTTTGTGTTTTCTATTTTGTTTGTAATTTTTTGTTTATATGGTGTATAATCAAAATGATGTTTCACATTGTAACTACTGTAAGGCTCGTATTTTTTATTTCAAAGCGAATGAGTAAAGAACAACCTTTCCAAGTACATACGTACTAAGCTTAGTTTCTTGGAAAACGGACGACCACTTAAACCAAACAAGTAGGTTTACATCTCACAACCTGTTTACTTAACGAATTCATTATGTATTGCAAGGAAGGCTTCTTTCCAAGAGCTGAACTTAGTTGACTGAGAGATTAGAACATCAGACACAGAGTGAATTTGTTAATAGTCGACAAATTATAAAGTGTATACCAAATAGATATATCTAATCCAGACCAATAATAATGCAAGTAAGTTTTTTTGAGCTTTTCGTAATAGTTTTTAATAGAGAAAATCTTGGAAAACTTTAGCTTATTTTGGAAAAAAATATATTTTATAATTATAAGTCAAACATAGTTTAGTCCATAAGTAGGGGCTAAAGTAGTTTTTTTTTTTATGAAAAGTGGTTCAGAACACAATTACCAATTTTCAGGTTAATTTACATAACTCGTTCGTTCGGGAATCTGCGTTATCTCATTCGAGATACTATATATTGATATTTATTTATTTGTAACATCGAATACACACATACATACTATTTAGTAAAAAAAATATTAACGAACAATTTATACACATACACAGAAAGCACTAAACAGACAAAAGATATAAAAATTAACTTAACTAAATAAACTTAATTAACAAAATGTGTGCGTTACGGTGTAACAAATCGGTCACAACTCAGCGGATAATTTTGCACGAAGAGCATTAGTTATATGAAAGTCCTTAATCAGTCTTTGTTGCCTATGACGACATATGGCACAGCCTCAAGGTCATTCAGCGTACTATGGAGAGGGCTATGCTTGCTGTTTCGCTACGAGATCGAAATAAATTAGATCTCTAGACAAACCAAGGTAACTGGCATAGCCCAGAAGATTAGCAGGCTGAAGTGGTAGTGGGCAGGCCACATAACTCAAAGAAGTGACGGCCGCCGTTGGGGCAGAAAAGTTCTCAAGTTGAGACTACTAGATGGAAACATGACATGACATGAAAGGTTGCTGGAAGCTGTTGGTTGCAGGCCGAATAAAATCGATCGTTCTGGAAATCTATAGGTAATAATGATGATGTTTATGTATTTTCTCAGAAAATTACTGAAGTTAATATACATATAAATTCCGTTCTTCAGATTCCCTTCAACTTAAAACTCCTGTCCATACGACAGAGTTTTATGGTCGATCCTTCACTGTAACAGCCGTACGATTGTGGAACGATTTGCCCTTCTCTATAAGAACATCCAAGTCTATTAGTAATTTTAAAACAAAAGTACACACGCATTATCTGTCCCTGCGTTGAAGTTGTCGCTGCTTGTTAATTCATCATAACCATTTTTATAGTTGCTTGTTTTATTATAATTAAATTTGAGTTATTATTAGTATTTTAGGTTTATAGTATGTAGGTATGTTTTTAATTTTATATAGATGCACCGCCGTCATGTGATATATTATAATCCTGTCCATACTAAGGTTGTCTGGAAGAGATCGCTTTTAGCGATAAGACCGCCCATTGTACTAAATTTATTAGTAAAAATTATGTTCTGTATTTTACTTTGGTGTACAATAAAGAGTTATCTTATCTTATCTTATATAAAGATATTTTTGGATCCATCTCAATTTCCAAATACTAAAATCAACGTATATGTTCCTTTGCCATGTGTTACGCAGGTTAATGATGTTAATCTCTCCTTTGATGAAAGACATAAAGATAAAGCAGTAATTAGACATTAGCTAATTAGTGACTTTCATGTTATTATCCGAATGGTAAAGAATTTATTTTCCAGTTGTATTGTGTCTGTGAGATTTCTATTAAAATATAGACTTGTTCGAAGACAATTTAAAAATTGTATTCTTTGGTAATAACATACAAATACTGAATAACTTTTTTTGTTAACGAGTTTACTGAGAACCAAATAAGTTTAAAGAAGATGGCAAAACTGGTTTTAAGCATATCACACTAATATTATAAATGCGATAGTTTGGATGTTTGTTCGTTAGTTGGTTTCTCAATCACGTCGTAACGGTTAAACCGATTTTGATTAAATTTTATATACAGGGTGTTTGGTAATATACCGACGATATTCAAGTGACGGTTTCTCAAAACATTAAAAAAAAGACTTCTCGAAAAAAAACTACTAGTTATATTATCAAATTTAAAAGAAAATCGACTAAGTTTAGGTAATTAATTCGATAGAAAACTTACTGCCTACTCTTGCAATCGACATCCAAAAATAAAAGCCGTAATCCACAAAAGCGTAGATTCACAAAAGGTAGAATAAGACCTGGATTAAAACATAAGTTATTTTTTATTAGACAAGTCTATTTTCTCACGCGTGCGAAGCCGCGAGCGGAAACTAGTAAAATATAAATTAAAAACAATAATAAACCCGTAATGAATTTCAATTTTACAACTAGAATCCATTCACCGATAAAAACGAGATTCTGAAACAAATATTTTCAGAATCGGTTTTATTCCAACAGTAATTTCAGATTTATCAGTAACCTTTAATCATGGAATAAACACATCACCTCATCGGGCTGAGACAAACCTTATCAAAAATGCAAGATCAAAGCGGTAATGTACGCGATCCTATTAGCGCCGGTAAACATACCATCCATTTGAGCTGTTTACTCCACTGGATTACGTACACTGTGTTTAATGTAGGTGGTATAGTTAGTTAAATATAGATAGATAGATAGACTTACTCTTTGCTGTACGGATCAGCTGGTATCCGCCCGCAACCTCGTAAGCGCCTTGGACTTGATTTACAAACATTGAGACTTCGTACTGAAAACTATTTTTAACAGAATAAAATACAGTCTTTATTTCATATTAATTTATTCATCATCATCATCATATCAACCAAAACGTCAATAGTCAATATTCATTTATTCATTAAAATCACAAAGATCACTTTGAATCGTCAATTTTACCGCCTGTTCCTCCGCGACCAAGACCAAGCCAGGAAAGAATCAGATAAGAGACAAGACTGGTCCATTGAACATAGATTCCCAGAGCGGCCGATCTTGTGCGACCTGCACCCAACGGCTCCCAGCAACCTTTATCAGGACGACTTTCCATCTAGTGGGGGCCGTCATACGCAGCGCCCAGTGCATGGTCTCCACTCGAAAACCTTTCTGCCCCAACGGCCGTAAGTTCTTCAAGCTATGTGCACTGCCCATTGCCACTCCAGCTTGCTAATCCTCTATGCTATGTATTCATTTATTGCATTTATGTAAATACGTACTATAATATTGTATTAATATATTATTTTGATAAGTTATAAACTTTTTTACATTGGGCAAATTGCCTTCAATAACAGAAAGAATATAAAATTATGTACATGACTCCAATACAGAAGAAACGATCTATAGATAGCTCAACTGCTCCAGGTCACTACCAAGCGGAAGTATGCCCAAGAAACTGGTTGCATTGCCCCGCTGAATAGCAATGGTTATGCGTGAACCTAGATAAGCACCAGCTCTCGGATCACAGGACGCTTCGACCAGACGCCCAGAAAGAACTTTGAAAACGCGATGGGCCCGGTACCCAATGGACCCAGGGTCTCGACCCCAAATGACTCAAATGCGTAAGATCTGTTGAGACTTCCATATTTGCTACGCCTGACATCTTCGGCTGAACTTGTCGCCGCAACCGGCCTCAACTGCTATACCAGACAGATGAGATGGCGCAAGGGTATCGGCGCACGTGGCGTCTCACACCAAAGCCCTTCTCCCAAATAAAAAATATTCAGTTACTTAAATCCCACTATAAACATGCTACGATTTCTTTCAAATCTCTTACAAACTAAAGCAATTTCGACTTAAAAGTTATACCTACTACTATCATTTTAAACTGAGATTAAATCGTTTCAACCTATAAAACTTAAATCGTCAAACTTACTTGTAAGACCACAAACCTCATAAAATTCGCTACAGCCGACTTCAATGGGAAAACTTTAGCTACACTGTTGCTCTGTTACTGTTGGGTAAACTATTTACTTTGTACAGTCAGTGACGAAAATGTGTACGAATACAAAAACGTAGTAAAACATTTTTTGAGTTTTACTTTACGACTTTAGTGTCGGAAAATCTTTTTAATAATAAGACTTGACTTACGCACAATATAAACTGATGGTCCTGGTGACTTCAAAAAAACGAGGAGGTACTTTTTATATGTTTGTTACCTGTGTTAGCTTGCCTAAAAATTATCTCTTTGATTTATATAAATATTTAATGGTATTATGTATTATTTGATTACAATTTATTAACTTAGTTGTTCATGATCAATGCAGTATTGACGGAAGTAAGTTATAATTGAATTTGACATTTTTGTACCTTGTTTAAAATAATTGTGTTAGCGATTATTTGTAATTACGTACTAAATTGTATAGTTTTATTACTTTAGCATTATTTACTAGTTTGGTGTTCATTTTTAAACTGAGGTCGCTTTAGTAAATCAACCCGCCGCTTTTGTGTTGTTGCGACTATTTAAGCATTGACGCCTATTCGTATTCATTCAGTTCATTCATTCGTGCCATTCAGATTATTCAAAATCGCTTCTTGTGAAAAGCCACAGGCTCGCCTTAGTATTTTCGCAACAACGATCTACACCACGATATGAAATTAGAGTCAATAGCCAAGTTCATGAAGCTCGCTTCCAAGCGACATTATGAACTTGCCACCCATCATCCGAATCCTTTGGTACACACCATTCCAGTCTATCCGTTGGACCCGCCCGCCAACAAAATCCTCCATCGTCTGAGACACGTTCTCAGAGACCCGGATGACGAAATCACCACCGCTAATGCGGAAGCGATCTCTGAGTCATCTACATCAGACAGAGCAAACACTTAGCAGATACACTGACCTCGCCAGCGAGGTCGACGAGTCCCTTCAGTCGCCGCCTATACTATATATATAGATTATCTATTTTCAATGTCTAAAATATAGAGAGCTACACACAGTGCACTACTGTTTACCAGTTGGTCAAATACTTCTGAATACGGTTAGTATTTAGACGTATAACATTGTGTCAAAAGTAAGTGTTTTTTTTGGATCCCATGTTCTAGATCAAAGCCCAATTTTTTTACAAAATTATAACTAACCTTATTTATTTATTTTATTTTTATTCTTTAATGCTTGGACCACATACCCAATGTCAAAAATCAACGTTGCACAAAGGTTGTGAACGTGGGTAAGAGGATCGCAGGGCTGAAGTGGAGATGGGCTGGACACTTCGCTAGGAGGGATGACAGGCGTTGGACGAGGGCGATTACAAAGTTGTGGCCAAGGCATACTGGTCACCCGCCTGATGGTCGAATGACGTTGTAAACGTGGCTGGGTGTGTATGGATGAGACTCGCAAGGGACCGGAAAGAATGGCGCAATAAAGAGGAGGCCTATGCAGTGGGTGCAAATGGACTGAGATGATGATGATGATGATTCTTTATTGTACATAGATAGATTACAGACATAAAAACTAACAAAAGTGATATCTACCAACTTGTGTCTAACTGTACAAGCTCCTGTGTGCATCCATTTATGTTCTGTAAGTGACATTCTCTTCAGGAAGGGTAGTCTGAGGAATTCTACCTCTGAAAATGGCATTTATCTTATAGATAAGTTTATGTTTAGTTATATTTGCCATAGCAGACTACGCTCTAGGCAAAAAAGCTGCATCAACCAAGATTTTGAGCAGCCACAAATACCTGGTAAGCATCCCACCTTGCCGTACTAAATGGTACGTTAAATAATAAATAAATAATATATAATATATTGCTGGACATTTCACACAGCGCTATCTAGCCCCAAACTAAGCAGAGCTTGTAATATGGGAATCAGATAACTGATAGAATACTTATATACTTTTTTTTGTAAATACATACATATAATATATAGAAAAAACAATCAGACCCGGAGCAATGATCTGTAGATTATGCAAACATTTGTTCCGCGGCGGGAATCGAACCCACTACTTTCTGCGCCACAGAAGTACATTTTACCTTTTATTGCGAGATTGCATACACATTTAAGAAATAATACATAACAATTGCTGGACATTTTACACAGTCCCAAACTAACATAACTTGTACTATAGGAACTAGATAACTGATAGAATACTTATGTATTTTTATTTTGTAAATACATAGAAAAGCATCCAGACCTGGAACAAATATCATGCAAACATTTGTTCCGCGGCGGGAATCGAACCCGCTACCTCCTCCGTCTCCGCTGGCTATTCGCCCACAGCGCCACAGAGATCGTCTAATTTATTAATTAGACAAATTTATAGATACTTTGCTGGAGTGCAAACCTACAAGCGGAAAATTCAAATGAATTTAATAAACGTATTTGACGTAGTGAAGTCGTGGAGCGTAGAATTTATGATATGTGAAGAAAATAAACAAACTCAAGCGTAATACCTACTTTATTCCACCATTCTATAATCTTCACGTCTTGTTAAATACTAATACTTTTACTTTTAATCTATTTAAAGTTACTACAATGCGTCACCAGACAAGTGTATTTGAAGGCGTCAATTACCAGAATGGGCTCTGCGTTTCTGCGCTTTGCCCTTCAATACCATTCGTTTAACGAATCATCTACCTATTACTAAAGTCAATCAAGATACTGTTTAATATTTACAAATGAAATAAGGGTTCATCAAGAACTCATTACAGTACTCGAAGGTCTTTAAAAAAAGGACTGAGATGTGGGCTGATAGAGGGATATGGCAGAAGAAAAAATATTGTGCTGACCCCACGTAATGTGGGATAAAGCCAGGAAGATAAAGATGAATAGCTGACCGATAGTCTTATTATGTAAGCCAGTAACTGTCGTCCGCTGTCGCTCGGTCAGCCCATCCCTTACACACGTAATATACGCGTTGTATATATGAAAAGGACGGCCTTAACCGAACGATAGCAAGCTTACAAAATAAAGCTACGGCCGTGTTATCAGATTTTTATCAAAATAAAATATAATAAATAATAAATATTTCTGGACATTTTACACAGCGCTATCCAGCCCCAAACTAAGCAAAGCTTATACTATGGGAACCAGGTAACTTATAGAATACTTATGTACTTTTTTTGTAAATACATACTTATAATATATAGAAAAACAGCCAGACACGGAACAAATATATGTAGATCATGCAAACATTTGTTCCGCGGAGGGAATCGAACCCGCTACCTCCTGCGTCTCAGTCGGCTATACATCCACTGCACCACGGAGGCAGTCAAGCTAGCTGTAGCCTGCGACTTCGTACGCGTTACAATACTAAATGTTTAGGTTACCTAGAAATAAAGCTAAACTCGCTGTTGCACCTTGACACCCCAATTATATCTCATGAAAACGGATTTATGGGATAAAAAGTAGCCTATGTGTTAATGCAGGTTATAATAGAATAGAATAGAATAGAATAGAATAATTCTTTATTGTACACCAGGAATACTTAAAAAAACTAATTTAAGCTACTTAAATAAAGTACAATGGGCGGCCTTATCGCTGAAAGCGATTTCTTCCAGGCAACCTTTGGATGGAAAGTAAATAACGGAGCAGTAATGGGCAGCGGTGCACAGAGTATATTTACAAATGAATGAAATAATCTATATAAAAATTATATCAAATAAAAACTGTAGGTACTTATAATCCTAATACATAAATAAATACCTAAAGATAGACTAATATACATATACCCAAATAATAATCTTACAGATATTCTAAAATGAGGACAATAAAATAAAATAATAAATAAATAGGTAACTCAAATGACAAGAAAGCTAGACATTAAGGTAATGCTGCTTTAATCTCAGCTTAAAAGAGTGCTGTGAAGGAGCCCGTCTAATTTCCACAGGCAAAGCATTCCACAAGCGCACTGCTTCGACAGTGAATGATTTCCCGTAGAAGGAACTAGAGTGTACGGGTGTTTTGAGGGATAAGTTTTCCGATGACCTGAGAGTAAAAGTATTGGAAGAATGGAGATAAGCAAACCTCTCTTTAAGTTCTCTCGTTATAATCTATGTACATACAAAATTTCATAGAAATCGGTTCAGTCTTTACAACGTGATTGAGTAACAAACAAACATCCAAACTTTCGCATTTATAATATTAGTGTAATATAGCACTCAGGGCTAGTGTAGCTATCAGTTAAAGAATTATCAGATTAGGTTCAGTTGTTTCTCAGATTACATACAAACAATAAACTTTGCCCCTGTATAATATTAGTATTACCCCCTAAACTTTCCTTCGGTAGTCAGGCAATTCAAGCTATTCAATGTTCGAAGCGAAATTAAACGTTTTTGGCGAGACTGTAATACTCCATCCAACTATCAAAAACCACCTAAATTTCATTTATTAAAAAAGTTTCACCATATTATGTCACACTGAAATCCAGCTGATGGGAAAAAGGCATGCTATTCACGTAGTTGGGTCAGCATTATTCGGCGCCTATAAAGTCGAAGTTAAATAAGTGTAGATTTTTTTTAACAAAAAGGCCGTACGGTTTGTCTGGGTCTTGCTGTACTTATGACTTAACTTTATTATAAGTACCTACCAGTAAAATTAACTTAACCAAGTGTTCTCTATGTACACATGGTTTGAAAAATAAATGAATGATGCAGACCGCATAAGATCGATCACTCTGGACATATATAGGGGAGGCCCATGTGCAGCAATGGACGTTCTAAGACTGATATGATCAACGCTAACTGCAAGGTATAATCCCGGCTAGCTTTGCGATTTGCAGATTGTTTTTTTTTCAATTAGCCTTCATTTTCTCACGGCTAAACAAAGGCCTTTTTTTACGATGGGAAAATGCTTTACGCATGTCCTCCAACTCGGGGAGAGCTGAAGGCTCTGTTGGACTCTCCGTAGGATGTCAACCAACGGCATACCGACTAAAAACCCACCGATATTCCTTCATTCACCTCAGTACCAGTGCATCATCAAACCGCCCATCGGATGAGCGGGTCGATGCTGTACTAGCACCTGACAAGGTCACAGGGTCCCGGTTGGATTCAACCGCAGTCCTGTCGGTTAATGTCCGCCTTAAGACAGCTTACTATTGAAAAAAAGTTGTCGGATTCGGTAGGTGTCAAAATACTACTACCGAACATCAAAACCAAATGAACATTGGAATATCGTCCTAGCGAAATATTGATCCAGTATTAACTAGTATATCTGAGTGTTATATCTTTTAATACATATATAAAATTCTCGTGTCACAGTGTTTGTAACAAAACTCCTCCGAAACGGCTTAACCGATTCTTATTAATTTTTTTGTTTATATTCGGTAGGTCTAGGATAGGTTGTATATTATTTTTCATCCTACTACTCCCACGCCCCCATTTTTTAATTGCGATTTTAGTATTTTTGTATGAACATTACCCATATAATTTAACCGTCGTTTATTGACGTGAAGTCATTTACATGAAGTGTCGATCACACTAATATTATAAATGTGAAAGTTGGGATGTTTGTTTATTTATTTATTTGTTTCTTTGTTACTCAATCACGTCGTAACGGCGTTAACGATTTCGATGAAATTCGGTACATACGTAGATTATAAACTGGATTATTTCATAGGCTACCTTTTATCCCATAAATCAGTTCCCATGGTATAAAAACGGGGTGTCAAGTTGCAACAACGAGTTTAGCTTTATTTCTAGGTTACCTACACATTTAGTAGTGTAACGCGTACCAAGTCACGGACAACAGGTACTAATTTATATGGCAGAACAACGTTTGCGGGGTCAGCTAGTTTCAATATAAATTAAAGCTTGGTGCTTATTCATTATTTTCATTGTTATAGTGCATCGATAATTATTGAACAATATGTGGTTGATTTTTTTATTTCTTGTTTAGACGTTCTTACAAAGTTATCTCGGTATGCAAAACTATAGATGTCAACCCGGACTATTAGATTTCCTACATTTTAGGTACTAACTTTTCTGAAAATTATATTGGGCTAATCCAAATTCTTCTTCAACCTAATCCTGCGTAACACTACGTGTCCGATTGGGTTCCGTTTCACCATTCCAGCTGTCACAGGCCGATGGACGTACGGATGGAAAGACGGAAAGTCGCATTGGGTTCCGCATTTATCATTTTAATCGGGAACCCTAAAAACCGCAAAGTTATGTGGCGTAATCTACACAATTAACGGCGTTAACCCGTACAAAGTTATACATCGCTCCATGAAGTGATTTTTAACGAGGCTCGTTTAATTAATGGCTCCCAGTTCGCACTTCACGTGATCGAGTGCGACCATTGTGCCTGATGTGGGGTTATTTATATTTTAAAGTTGAATTTACCAAAATTCGTAAGTGGGAAATGAAAACATTGCATTTAAATGAAAGCGTTGTATTTTTTGTTAATTTTCCAAATTAACAAAATGTAATTTTTGGTTTGCTTCTGACTGTCACGTAGTGGTATAATCTGTGCATCTGCGTAACTGAGAGATCTAGACAAATTTAAGTTTCGATCCCGATGCCATTTGATGTAACTGAAAGTCTAATGGAAATTATTTACTATACCAATAAAATGAGAAACATTTAAATGTGTAATAGGCGGTTTTATCGCTAAAGTAATCTATCTCTTCCAGAAAAACTTTGGATTAAAATTTTCTTTGGATAATCTTTGATTGAAAGGTGATGCTGCCTCGATAGTAAGTAAGGTCAAAAATTGACAAAAAATTACGAAAATAAATAATAATCAAGACAGTAATAATCGGACAAGCAAACGCATTGAAAAGTACCTTTCTACTTTTACTTCTCTAAAAATCAACAAAATGTTGAATATACATAGACATTGTTGATGTGTGTATCCTGTGTGAGTTGTGAGATCCTGGATTTATTTATTTGCACACGGGTAGGATTATAGAGATGTCACAGAAATAAATAGTATCACCAATTCAAGCCTTCGCGTGCAAACTACTGACCGAAGTGTGTACATAAATTAGTAGCAATGTCCTATCTATAGCTGTAGCTACCTACTCTATCGGCTTGTCTCTCAGCCGAGTGCGTCACTGTCACGTGACTTGCACACCGAGGGATGTACAAACAAACAGACATTAAGCCCTGACGGTAACATAGATATAGTGTTTTGACATTATGTAAGTTGTTCGTTGTCTATTATTTATCTGTGGTTGTTTTCGTAATTTTAACTTCATTTGGTCAATTTATCATCAACATCATAACAGCTATAGGACGCCCACAGCTGAACATAGATATGTAGAAACACTGATGTGCTACCCGTATCTATCAGCTCCCAGCAACCATTGTCAGGGGTATTTCCATTTAGTGCGGGGCTGTCCTACGCTGCGTTTTCCAATGCGTGCTGTCCAAACTAGAACCTTTCTGCCCCAAGGGCCATCAGTTATTCAAGCTATGTGCCCCACCCATGCCCCTTCAGCTTGCTATACCTTTTCTAGTCCACTGGTTCTGCATTCCGTTAAAATTACACACATCAAATTATTTCTTTATTTTAACCAACATAAGATGTTTCTAAGAAAACTTTCATGATTTATTTCAATTAATATTATTTAAACAAAATAGAAAACACAAAGCAAATATTACAATGGGCGGTTTTATCGCTTTGAAGCTTTGTTCTGACCCAGTTCCCTAATTTAAAAATGTACATAGAGATATTAGATATTAGATTTCACACGTTGCCCATAAATGGAACGTCTAGCAGTGCAAGGCAGAGTAGAAGGCAAGAGACCGCGTGCTAGCTCTCCAACGAGATGGTCAGACCTCATCAAGACCATCACACACTCTACCGTGACAGAATGTTCTCGCAATTCCTTCAATAGAGCCGAGTGGAGACGCATCGCTAGAGCCGCTACTCAAAAGCAAAGACTAACATGACCACGACCACTCTGCCAAGAGTAGTCGACTAAGAATAGAATCTTAGTTTTGGAGAGAGACCATAAAAAACCAATGGCAAATCATTTTCCTACCAAATAGGCCAGAAATAATTATGTTAAATTATTTCGCGACAACCTATTGAACCTTCATCCTTCATTCCATTTTTAACCATTCTCTAAATAAATATAATTCCTACCCCCACCCTTTGCACCCCCTGTTGACTACCTACATGGTGGGGTGGCGTCAGTTTGGCGCCGACCGCCGACGGGTAAGGACGTCAGGACCGGGACTTATGTACTTAGACGTGTCATGTTATAGAAACTATATGGATAAGTGGACTAAGTGAGATCTGTGGAAAAAGTATGTGTTTTTTTGTGCGGGAATTTAGTGTTTTTAATTAAAGACGCGTAGATAATTATTATCTAAGTAGGGAATCGATAATGTACTAAAGAGGTGAGGTTTCGAGAAATAGATTAGGTATATATCGCCTGTCGAGTTGAAGTGAAAAAAAAACACAAAAACAATTCGCGAAAAATCAATCTCACAATATGTCGTACAAAAACATTTATAATGTCATGATTATGACACTCGAAACGGCACCATAAAACTGAATTATCTTATTTCACCTAAATTCACAAATAACCACTAAATAAGCCGAAATATTTTAATGGACACCAAAAAACAAAACAATTAAATGAAAGCCATGTAAACATTATATGATACAATTGGCGGTCTTATTGCTAAATAACGATTTTTGTATTCCAATCCTTAAAATACCAGATGCATCAAAAAATAAACTAGGTACTATGTAAATATATTTTGCAAATCTACCAAAATTAAGCAGACAGTTGCTGCGAGCATTTCAACGAAATGTGTAGTAAATTTCTAAACACAAGCTTCGTATTGTACGAACTATTTTGGGAATACATTAGAATCTCACTTGAGCATGTGTACAGTCAACTTAATTTTACCAAAATAATAGATAAATTGAATGATAGGAAGAGGTGGCAAAATTATAATTTCAAAATGATACATAATGATTAATTAATTTGAAAAAAGTTGTTATAAATTTACTAGATTATATTATACTAGCTGACCTGCCTCCGGCTTCGCACGCATGGGTTGTCAATAAAAACATTACCCTCTTTCTACAGAGGTTGGTAAAAAGTAGCCTATGTTACTCAGGGATAATGTAGCTTTCTAATGGTGAAAGAGTTTTTGAAATCGGACCCGTATTTTTTGAGTATATTCGTTACAAACATACAAAAACACAAATCTTTCCTCTTTATAATATTAGCATAGATGCGAAGGGTGACTCGCGCAACGACGTTTAAACGTATTTAGTGGCTAAATATGATTGAGGGAGTTACAAATCATACAAATACTTTAAATTTAAACATGTTTAGTCGCTAATACGTTTAGGGGTATAACGTAAGCCAGTCTTATTGTGAAAAACAAGCATAAAAAGAAAATACACATCAAACTTCAGAAGTATCGCATCGATCATATCGCCAAATGAGAACTCTACCAGCCAACTTTCGCTTGGACAGGAATGAGAAAGGATGATATAAATACATATATATATTTTTCTTTGAGAGAGAGAAAGTTACCTCATAATTATTTTTTAAAGCTTTAGGGCGTATTAATTCTTTCGTGACTACTTTATAGAGCTATATTCTAGGCCTTTTAGGCTGCCAAAGATCTACCGATTTAAACGGAATCGTTCCAGCCGTTTATTCGTGAAAAAGTAACAAACTGACGTCTACAGAGTTACTTTCGATTCCATACTAAAATAATATCACAGTGTAAAGTGTATAAGTACATTAGAAATCGGTATCTCTGTCGTCTGTCTGTCCGTTTGTTAAGTTTTCACGGCTTGACTAATTTCGTTGAAATTTGATGACAACGAAATAATAACAATATTTATTTACAGGATGTAACAGGACTTTATACACAGATGATTACTTGAATTTATTTTTATAGCCAATCACGCGTGCGAAAGTTTGTTTAAAATATTAGAAAGAATTAAAAAGTTACATTAATTCTAACTAGTTTTACTTCAATTTCAACTATGAATGGAATAAGGAGGTTTTCCCATTGGCCTACGACATGGTACGCTTCAAGAGAAATGTAAACAGGTACAGAGTAAGGAACGCATCGACAATACCTCGGGTGTTGCCGGTGTCAATAGGCGACGGTGACCGCTTACCATCATTTGGGCCGTCAGCCTGTTTCCCTACTAATAATATATAAAAAAACCAACTGCTCAGTGTGGTGGTGAAAGGGTCTTCAGCTCAGCATTTTCCATGCTGCAGCGCTGGTCTTTTGCTGAGGCCAGGGTTAAGCTTACGGGCAACCTGATATATTTATTTTTATTTTTATTTTTTTATGCTACATGGAGATGGAACAAGCTTATGGCCCACCTGATGTTAAGTGGTAACCATCACCATCAGAGAATTGCCTCGTAGATCACACACCTTAGATGTTCCCTACGATGTACTTCCCTGCGTTCATTAACTCGAGACATACAGGTCAGCCTCATGTGCCTGTAATTTCACGGGCAACCATACTCAAAGTGTTTTATTCATAGTCTTCAAACCGAAACACAGCAATGCTGCTTGGCAGCCAAAATAGGTAAGTTGGTAGTACTTCCCCGGGTGAGCCCTTTGCCAAGGAACTCTGTTACTCATAAAACATAGCTAGGTACCATTAACTATATTACAATAAAGCATTAGAGAGATTGTGAGTGCTACACATAACATTTATTATATTTATATATTTTATAATAAATGAATCTCTATTTCCCTAATTCTTTTTTTGTTGTGTTTATTATTCAGGAGAAGGTCCTTATGAAAGAAAAAATTAAGGAAGTTGAGCGGAACATTATTTTTACGGAGAAAATTAACGACAATATTAATTTTACATAACTGTCAGTTGTTTGACATAACTGTCCGTTGTTTGAAATAACTGTCAGCATGCCATTTGACTTTAAACGGTTACAATTTCCAGTGAATTTAGGAGAGAGGTGTTTTTTCCTGAGAGGTCTGGATATATTACATTCCTTGCCAATTTTTGACTTATCTAAGACAGTTCTATGTCTGTCGGGTCAGCTAGTAAACAATAAACGACACTTAATTATCTAACCTTTATGAGTTGCGATGGATTGAAATAAACATTCAGTTATATATTTCTATACTAATAATACTAGTGGTTCGCCCCAAATTGAAATCTCGCTAGTCTGCCATAAAAACCAACAAATATTATTTATACCTAATCTTTGACTATCAAAATAGTGCAACTAAATGCATAACCAACTAACGTTTCATTCAAATTACAGGTAACAGGAGTTCATGTTAATTGGATAATCTGTTTTGGGGTAGAACTTGCAGTTATTCTGGATTTCAGACTTTTCCCTACATTTGCGTCACTAAAGCTACACACATTCCAAATTTAACGATGATCAAATAAACGCTTCGAAAGTTATCCTCGGACAAACAAACATACGATGTTATGTATGATAAAGGTACTCTTACACCACCGTCTTTTGATTTTCGTTTATCCTGTCCATCCAAAGGTTGTCTTTACCGTTATTTATTTCCTTTGTTACCGTACTTAGTATTTTATTCATTCATTCATACGTACATACAACGCCGATTTGCCCAAGTTGATTCAGAGATCTCGCTTCGCTCGATCAATTACATAGAGGAATGATTTGAATTGTTTTATGTTTGTAACGAATAGATCAAAAACTGCTGGTCTGATATCAAAAATTATTTCACCGTTAGAATTACTTTATCCCGGAGTAACATAGACTACTTTTTACCTAACTGCGCAGAAGGGTAATGTTTTTATTGAAAAACTACGCGTGTGAAGCTGTGGATTGGTCAGCTAGTTATTTATAAAAAAATGTACAAACCATGACCGACAGAAATATATAAACAGAGTAACCAACTGACAACAGATGAATGGGAGTATGAATAGCATAGATCTTAAGGCTCAAATTATTATGACTGGTTTTTTGAAGCTGACTGTACATTAGGATTTGTAATATGTTTATTTATTTTCCCTCAGGTATCATAAGTCTAATAACAAAGACGAGATTATTAGTTGTTTCTAACTTTATGAGGAACTGGAGCCAGCAGTAGATTTACATGTTAGTTGGCTAAAAGCTAGTGTCAGATTTAGGGTAACTAATCAATGAAGCTACGCTGTGCTTATGCCCTATTTAGCCAATTTTCTGGTGCAGGTGTACGCTTTTATAACAAACTCAAGGTATACAAAGAAGGTTTTTACGTTATCTCCAATGCCGAGCCCGAATATTCCTACCTGACTATGATACAAGATGTCGTAAGTTTCATTTTCTTCCTCTATCCAAACGAAGGGAAATAGCCGATTTGACTTACCTGTTTAAGATAGCAAACAATACTGTGGATTGCCCAGAGCTTCTGGAGCTAATAGGACTGCGAACTGTTAAAACTGCATTGAGAAATCCTAACCTTCTTTATGTTTCCAGAGTTAAGACTAATTATAGGCAAAATTCTTTTATAGTGAGAGCTTGTAACTCCTTTAATTCTTGGATTAGGCAAATAAAGAGATTGATCTGTTTAACACAAAAACTAGTAAGCTTAAACGTTTACTTAGTGACATTTACTTGAATATATAGTTTAAGCACTTATCCGATGGCGTGTATGTGTGTGTGTGAGTGTGGGTGTGTGTGTTGATATCTATATGTCCTATATCTATTTTTTTTTCAGATTTTAAATGTCGTCTACCTTACCTGTTTATATATTGCCTATTCATCTTCTACCTTACTTGCGGAAACTTTTAATTGGCCTTCTTGTAATAAGTAGCATTTACTGTTGTTTATTTCCTACTCAAATACCTTTTCTGTAACCTAGCTGTAAGTTTTCCAAAAATTTTAATATAAAATAAAATAAACTACCAAGTGGTCTACAAAAATTTACAATTAACAAATTCAAAAACGTAATCAAACAAAATCTTTATAAGAAAGCCAAGTATTACATATCGGATTATTTAGATGATAGAGAAGCTTGGGATTGAAATTGCTCCAACTCGTTAAAAAGTGTTACAATTTAGACGGTATATATTTTCTTTATTGTTATGTATTCTAAAAGGATCATTAAAGAGAACAAACCAGCCTTATTTCTTGCCTTTCTTTCCTAGCTTGTTTGCGAGGAACAGCCATTAGACGTTTCAAAGTGATCCTTGTGATTTTAATGAATAATGAATGAATGAATGAATAAAAATACTTTATTTTACACCACACAAGAAACAAACTAAAAAATAAAAATTCACAAAGCAACAAGTACAATGGGCGGTCTTATGCTTAGAAGCTATTTCTTCCAGACAACCTTTGGATGAAGAGGATTTTTGTAACATTACAATAATGGAGGGCGGCAGAATTAGGTATGGTGGTAGTACTCCCCGGACGAACCCTTTCACAAAGAACTCTACTATTCTTAAGACTCTCCGATTTTTGTGCTGTAGTTTAAAACAAAACGAGATAGGTAAACACGGGATAAAAATATAGGCTTGTCTAAAGATAGATATAATATATATTAAATTTTCAGCTTGCTATAACGGTGGGTAATCATTTTCTTACTGTTCACAGTTTCAAGCGACTGCTACAGTAGTTGCTGAGATAAACAGAGGGCTTAGTCAAAAAGCATTCGCTTCGAAGAGATTCGATTTCTACAATCGCTATCGCTCTGTCGAAAGTGATAGCAGAATCGTAGCCATAGTAACTATGCGAACAAATATACTTAGCGAACGCTCGTTCCATTCGTTTCAGTCATTACGTTGTGATAGACGGAAGGACAAAGACGCACCAAAAGAGTTCTGTTTTTACATGTGGGTGCAGAACCCTAAAACCAGCAGGTAACTGGTAGTTGCCGTACATTGATTATTCCCAAGTTTTTTCTAACCAACATTGAACATTCCCAAACGAACAAAGAAACGTAATCAACACACATCCATATTCAAATCGACAATTCCACATACAAAAACTAAAACTCGGATTCGTACATTAACATGAGGTGGGTCTCAAAACAGACAATTCGACCTCACAGAATTCGATTTTACGACGTTTTAAGCTAATATTTTTTTTTGTTAATTGATAATGATTATTAATTATACCGATTATAGAGGTATCAAGCCCGAATCTACGCAAATACCTACAAAGTCACCATATGTGACACGGGAGTAAGAACTTTATTTATCTAGAAAACTGACACTGAATGAGTGCAAATCTTTTATGGTCTGTGTTTAGCTGTGGATATTCTATGGCTGACGATTGACGATTTGCGCGCTGTGGCTGGCAAGGATTGGATAAGAAGAGCTGAGGATCAGGCTCAATGGCGCACCCTGGGAGAGACCTACGTCCAGCAGTGGACTGCTATAGGTTGATTATGATTGATGATAATTGATAGTTGATTAGGTATTAATAGATAGTTCATTGTTAAAAGAAAGGCACTTTCGCATTTTTTATACCTATTATTAACTAGCTGACCCGCTCGCGGCTTCTTACGTGTGGTTTATTTATCAATAAAAACATTACCTTATTTTGCGCAGGTGAATAAAAAGTAACGTATGTCCTGTCCTAGGATATATTCTATCTCCTTGCATTACGATCCGTTCAGTCGTTTAGTTGTGAAAAGGTAACAAACAAACAGAGTTACTTTCGCATTTATAATATTAGTATGATTTATTGAAAGCTAGCTGTTGCCCGCGACTTCGAACGCGTTACAAAACTAAATGAGTAGGACTGTTGTAGATAACCTAGAAATAAAGCTTAACTCGCTGTTGCAACTTGGGACCTGATTTATGGGATAAAACGTGGAAAAAATGTGTTAATCTATGTTATAATCTACGTACATACTAAATTTTATCAAAATCGGTTCAACCGTTACGATGTGATTGAGTAACAAACAAACAAATAAATAAACAAACATCCAAACTTTCGCATTTATAATATTAGTGTGGTCATGGCTGGGCCGATAAGGTAAAGAAAATATAAATTATAGGTTAAGCGCGTCTCACACGCGCACAGCGTATGGTTCCGTAGTAAGGACGGCTGTATCTTAGATAGGTAGATAAAAAAAACTCTTTATTGTGCATAACAACTTACAGAAAACAATAAAAATAATATCCTTACAAATGAAAACAACGAAAATGTTCAATGGGCGGTCTTATCGCTTAAATCAATTTATTCCATTTTAAAATCCAAATATAATATTGCAGAGTTGATTTGGTTATTTTGTATGAACTGTTTCCATACCCAACTTAAAGACTTAAATTGGTCGAAACTTCTCGTACACTATAAGAGTCTACTCAGCTTTGATAATTTCTGTTAAAACAAGGAAGAAGTAGGAAAATTGACGTTTCAAAGCGATTCTTGTGATTTTAATAAATATATACATTTTTAATTGATTGAACTACAGTATATGTGGTTTTATTGTGGGTACCTTTTAGCGGGCCTAATTTAAAACGTCGTACAGCTATCTGATCGGTCCGACAGTTTTATTCGGATTCAATTTCGAATCCGAGAATGCTATTTTGTAAATTATCAACCTTTGAATCCGACCTTTTTCCGACCTTGATGGCCAATCTGAAATAGTTTTAAAATAGCGTTTAGGATTAGATATCGAATCCGAAAAAAATATTGGACTGATCCGATAGCTTTCCGACGTTTTAGTGAAATAGTCCCGCTAGCTTACAAGAATAGCTGTTTGTGGTTAGATTAGGCTACAATGTTTACTAAGGTGTATTTTGTTATTAATTGTACAAGAGAAAGTACTCGTAAACGGGCATACATTTTTATCCTGACAATTTTATATGACGACCTCTGCGGCGCAGAGGGCGAATAGCCACTTGAGACGCAGGAGGTAGCGGGTTCGATACCCTCTGCGGAACAAATGTTTGCATGGTCTACATATATTTTCCGGGTTTGGGTATTTTTCTATTTATCATAAGTATTTGATTACAAAAAAAAAAGAATATAAGTATTCTATCAGTTATCTGGTCTGGTTTTGGTCAGTTTGGGGCTAGATGGCGTTGTGTGAAATGTTCAGTATTAATTATTTACGGACGGACGGGCAGACGGACCGACGGACGGACCGACTGACGGGCTGACGGACCAACTGACGGGACGGGACAGACGGAGAAAGTGGCACCATAAGTGTTCCGTTTTTATTTTACCATTTTGGACCAGAACCCTAAAAATATATTACTACTACGAAAAACCACCAAACCAATACATTGCAATCACTTAGAGTAGGCCTTTCAAATAAAATGAAAACATTTCAGATAGATGTTAAAAAAGATTCGTTATTCGGATTGTGCCATCAACCAAAAAATAAAACCGGGTAAGTGCGAGTCTGACGCCGCACCGAGGGATCCGTAGTATTTTTTTAGTTATAATAAAATCGGCCAAGTGTGAGTCGGACTCGTGCACGAAGGGTTCCGTACCATTATCTATAATAAATTGTATGAACGCACATACAACTCAGAGGACTGTCTTAATTGGCGCCAACTATGTATGTATGGGGACACCCTTTAGTTTTCAACTTTTTTTATTTTTTTGAATTTTTCCATTATTTAGTCTGTAAGACCTTGCTTTTTGCCAAATTTTGTGATACTAGGTATAAAAATCAAGTCAAAATGATAAAAAGATATGTATGGGCAAATTTAGATTATCGCGATAACTTGTAGATATCAAAATTTACCTTAATTTTCTACTTATTTATTTTTTGGAATTTTCACTTTACTTGTGCTATAAGACCTGGTCGGAAGTACCCTATAGGTTTTGAATCTAAAACCTATATGGTAGTTCCCGTTGACCTAGAATCACGAAATTTGGCAAAAAGCAAGGTCTTAACAGCACAAGTAAAGGAAAAATTTCGAAAAATAAAAAAGTTTAAAATTAAGGTAAATTTTGGTACTCACAAGTTTTCGCGAAGATCTAAATTTGCCCATATCTTTTTATTGCTTGACTCAGAACCTTGATTTTTATACAGCAAATAGGGACTATAGACGTATCTGGTATAAATTTCAACTTGCTAGGTCCAACCGTTTCTGAGAAAATCGGTAGTGACACACGGACAGACAGACAAGAGAGTAATCTTATAAGGGTTCCTTTTTTTCCTATTTTGAGGTAAAGAAATTAAGAATATTCGGGTTTATTCCTTTACTTTTACTGAGCCTTGCCAAATTTCATGATTAAATCAACGGGAAGTACCCTATTGATTTATATGCAAGTTTAAAAATTTTCGTTCCTGAAAAAGGGGTATTTAGGTAGATAGATAGATATTTCTTTATTGTTACACCAAATTACAATAACTTAACCTAGAATCCTTACGTATAAATGAAATTGCATATAACAATGGCCCATGAGAACAGTAATGTACATAATTGAATGATACTAATAACTAATACTAATAATAAATGAATTAAATTATTATAATTTCTGTAAATAGTTATTAAGTGGGAATAAAGGCTTTATTTATTTATTATTCTATGACTTTTTTAATATTGAGGTGCGAAACCCTAGAAATCCATTTCATTTCTATTCACGATAACGTATGCGAATGGACACGCACAAAAGGAATATTCTCTTTTCAGCAATACTCCGGATACCGAATTTCAATATCTGAGTCCGTACTATGTGATTATTGAAGTCGTTTGCGAGTTTCTCTCACAGTTTTTGCGAGTTTTCATCTGAACGCATTTGCTTTGAAGTTGGTCACTGGGTAAGTAGATTAATAATAATAAATAAAGCTGGACATTTCACACAACACTATATATAGCCCCAAACTAAGCAGAGCTTGTACTATGGGGTCAGATAGCTGATAAAATACTTACCGTTTTACGACAGACAGTGATTAAGTTCAGTTCGTAAACCTTTATTTAATTGAAATTGGAATTTAACCCGCAACCTCCTGCGTCTCGGCTAGCTATCATCCACTGCGCCAAGGAAACCATCTCTATGTATTTTTTCTATATTAAAAATTCGAAAGTAACTTTCTTTCTCTGTTTCTTACGTTTTTACGACTAGACGGCTTGACTGATTTCGATGAAATTTGACTTATAAATAGATTATAACCGGGATTGGAACATAGGCTGCTTTTTACCTGACTGAGCAGAAGGAAAGTAATATTTAAATAACAAAAGGTGAGCTAGTTGTTCATAAAGATCATACAAAGAGTGCTATAGATTATTTTCACTTACTAACAACCTGTGCGAAACCGGAGCGGGTCAGCTAGTATATAATATATAGGTAATTAAATGTAAATCCTTTATTGGCTGAAAGTTTTATCATAAGTTACAACTTACTACTAAGAGATGTGAATTTTGTTTGAAATAAAAAAAACATGTGTGTGTTCTTATGTACGCACGTAAGAAGTTATACTTCTTTGGCATAACAGAACAAAAATAGCTATAGATTTCATGCCGTATGCCACAACTCTTTGTTTGTAAAAGCAATCATAGATTAATAAATATAGTTATGAGTTTTCACGGAAACTTGACAGAGAGTTATCAGCTAACTTCATCTTGTCGCTTTTGGCTGACGGTGTGCGCGTGCATCAGACCGTTATCAGCTAACTACATCATGTCGCTTTTTGTCTGTCGGTGTGCGCGCGCATAAAACAGTCATCAGCTAACTACATCATGTCGCTTTTTGGCTGTCGTTGTGCACTCGCATCGTAAAATTTACCCCTTATAATATTTTCCATACGCGCCAAAAGAAGTATAACTTAAAAAAGGTCCTTAGCGGTATGGGTAGCATTGAATATATTAATTAGCTCAGAACATTTGTCGGACAACGGTTTCGTTGTTTGACGAATGTTCTGAGCTAAAGAATGAGCTAAATAAGTGTTATCCCTCTGTGAAGCAGCAGTTAGGCCACGGGGAAACGCCCGCTATTTCGTACCGACGTTTGCGAACTCGTTGTAGAGGACACGGTCCCTTTGGTATTTAAATGTTTTGCTTCGATATTGCAGTTTTAATGGAGAGGGCAATAGCGGGTTTAATCTTAGGATTATTTTAAAGAACTGTATATTGAGTCTATTGGAAATAAGACTTGGATGCGGCGATGGCCTTGCAGCCTGTGACGTTAAGTATACTCGTAGAACTATCATAGGTCGGATTTGACAAATATCAACGATCAATATCTACCAACGAATAGCAAAACCAAATGATGCCTATCTGGTACAGCAGTTGGGGCTGGTGCGGTGGCAAATTCTGCCGAAGATCTCAAGCAAGGCATACTTGAGGCATTTGGGGTCGAGACCCTGGGTCCAAAGGGTACCGGGGCCCATCGCGTTTCCAAATTCTTTCTGGGCTTCTGGTCGAAGCGACGTGTGATCCGAGAGCTGGCGCTTATCTGGGTCAACGCATAAGCATTTCAATTCAGCGGGGCAATGCAGCCAGTGTCTTGGGGACACTTCCACCTGGTAGTGACCTGGAGCAGTTGAGCTATCTATAGATCGTTTGCAACGGTCTTTAGATGATTCAACTATTTTTTTCTGTATATATAATAATAATAAACCATAAATAAGCACTTCATAAAACAGATATTTTCAGACAACAGGTGTGGCTCTAAATGGCCGCTCGATGTTTAGAACAATTTCAACAAACATTACTTTTCTCGTGGATGGACGTACTTCTAAACAAAACAGGGCTGTCCAAATCAGTCGAAAATCATTGACTTAACATTTTACTGGCTGAGACGCAGGAGGTTGCGAGTTCGATTCCCGCCGTGGGATAAATGTTTGAATGATCTATAGATATTTGTTCCGGGTCTGGATGTTTTTCTATATAATTTAAGTAGGTATGTATTTACAAAAAAAAATTATATAAGTATTATATCAAAAAAAGGATTGTGTGGTTTTATGAAACCACGGTAAAAGTGAAACTTTGTTTCACTTTATAGACATTTAACTAAAAATGTTCGTTGGCACAAATAAGTAATAGTCTATACACTACACGGTCAGCTGATGCGAACTATAGGCGCCGCCATATTGGCCTCGGCTGCTCTGACGAACGCCTTTCACTTTGTCCCTACTCCGCGGCCGACCGTCACGCGACATGCAACACACAGACGAAAAAGTTTGAGACGATGTAATAAAAGTTTCACTTTAATTATTTGGTCCTTAGCTCTGCTTAGTTTGGCGCTGTGTGAAATGTCCAGCATATTTTTAAAAATTGTTTTATAAGTACAGTTTTAAACAAATATTTTGTTTCTTTTCTTTTTTAAATTTACGAAGCAGTCACACTCATTACATTTCATCCAAAGGTTGCCTTTCCGCGACAAGGCCGCCCACTTTACTATATTTAGCATTAGCTAGTTCTATATATTTTCCTGGTGTATAAAATAGCGTTATTCCTTTCTTTTATTCAATGTCAAACTCTGTCTAGATATTCATAATAAATTATTATTATTATTAGAGCCCAAACTGTCCTAATGTAGAGCAGAGGCCTCCGTCGAAAAGCCTCCTTCTCATTGGAGTGGAAGAAAGGAATCCTTGCACTCCACTCTATTTTATTAAATTACTCACGTCAAATTCTCTGAGGGAGGCCTATTTTCAGCAATAGACGTCATGTGGCGTGTCCTGTGACGATGATGATAATGATAAAATAACAATAATAACACTACAATTATCTGTATATTATTATATATATTATTATACCATCACACTAATATTGTAAATGTGAAAGTTTGGATGTTTGTTTGTTACTCAATCACGTCGTAACGGCTAAACCGATTTCGTTGAAATTTTGTGTTGATAGAGTATTTCATGGATTAAAACATAGGCTACTTAATATTGAAAACAACGGGTGCGAAGCCGCTGGCGGAAGCAAATAAAAATAAAAATTATAAATAGTTCGAAGACCGTCGATAATTAATGAAAACTGTTTTCAATTAGCTGTGAATCCGAAATAGATTAGCTTCGTCCATAATTGACGACATATCATTAATAATTAATTTTATATTAACATAATTTCACTGACAGCCCTGAAGTTCATTAATAACTAATGATCGATGTTGCTAAAAGTATGAAGACTCTACGATGTAAACATACAGCTTGCGGTAGCCTACTATAACATATCGGATATTTTAGATGATAGAGAAGCTTGGGATTGAAATTGCTCCCACTCCGTCAAAAATGTTACAATTTAGACGTCATTTATTTTCTTTATTGTTATGTATTGTAAAACAATCAATAAAAAGAACAACCTGCCTTGTTTCTTGCATTTCATTCCTGGCTTAGTCGCAAAGGAGCAGGTAGTTAAAATTGACGTTTCATAGTAATAGTGGCGCAGTGGGCAAATAGCCGGCTGAGACACAGAGGTAGCGGGTTCGATTCCCGCCGCGTAACAAGTGTTTGCATGATCTACAGACTTTGTTCCGGGTCTGGATGTTTTTCTATATATTATAAGTATGTTCTATATACCAGTTATATCTGGTTCCCATAGTACAAGCTCTGCTTAGTTTGGGGCTAAATAGCGCTGTGAGAAATGTCCAGCAATATTTATTTTTTATTCGCGGGCAGTTCATATCGAAAATAGCTCATTTTAATCCGGATCAAAATCTTTACTGGATCAAAATCTTTACCGGATCGACATTTTCCGTCGGCACAGAAAGGGTCTTATCACACTGGCGATTTGTGAACATGTTGTGAGAGAGGAGATTTGTGAACGTGCTCGCCGCGATGTGCACGCTGTCTCGCAAATCGCCATTGTATTTCTAAGCCATAAGACCACCCATTGTACTTTTGGCTTTGTTTATTTTATATTTATGTTTGTTTCTTTTGTGGTGTACATTAAAGTATTTCCATCCATTCATCTAAAATATTACAGATCATGCCAGGATTTACGTCTCACTAATTTCACTAGTGATTGAATAGCACTTATCTATAATTCATTCTCGGAATTATTTTCTTAATATTTCTAATAAAAATGATAAAAACAAAAGAAAAACATAAAAACAGTGAACAATAAAACAACTAAAAACCAAAATGGCGATCAAAAACCAGTAGTTCAAAAATCCAAGATGGCGTCCAAAGACAGTTCGAAAATGACAACCAGCATTGACAGCTTTAAGCTGTCAAGCAAAAACACATCTCTGTCATCATCAAAGCATGCGTCTTCGGAATCAGTGCTGTCGAAGAAGGATAAAGAATGTCTGCAGATGCAGGAGTGCAAGAAGAAGCTGCTGGCAATGGAACCGCAGATCATCATCAGGGATGAAAACGTGGTGCTGCGGTCGCCTCCGCAGAAGAAGATTGTGATGCCTCCGCAAGTTAATGCTGAGGTAAGTTCTTATTAACATGCTTTTATTAGGTTTGTATGTATGTAATGGAATCTTTGAACTTGATTTTCAACCACTTTAAAACGTCAAATTAAATTGATATTTTGCACACTTATCAATGACCGATTCTTAACTCTTCTCTCAATGGAATTTAGAGCCTCTAGCTGATATTTCGTTGGTCCGTCCCAGAGGTGAGACGTAGATACAAATTTTATTTTCAATATTCAATCTCTTCATCCCTAAAATCTGCCCTTGTCTACCAAATATCTAGTAAAAGTAATGACAATATTAAACCACCCGAAATTTATTCATGTCCTACAAATATTTGATTAGGACTTCAAACGTAGTCTCTTTACTTTAGGTATGACAAGGATACATTGTTTAAAGTCTCTGGACATTTGTGTCAAATTGAAACAACAACATAACAGCTACCGGAGGCTTCATTCCTGAATTAAGTATTAATTTAACACTATTTCGTTGCATTATTCTATGATTTACTCTGATGAAAATTGCATGCGATAAGCGCTGATTATAGATCAATTCTAACCACCTGCTACAATTCCTTTTTAGAGTTCCGGACCAAAATGGTAAAAACAGAATCCTTATGGTGTGACTTTGCCCGTCTGTGCGTCTGTTATAACTGACTATCTCAGCTACTACTGAAGTAAGAATATAGAACAGTCTTTTAGATATCTGTCTTAAAAAATTTCTTGGTTTACCGGTCACATAACTAGATGGCGCTGATTAAATAACTTAAATAAACCTATCTAGGTTCAAATCCTCGCTGCGTGAGTCTACAGGTACCTACAGGACTGGTCTTGTTTTATATTTTTAAATACCAGTTTATTATAGCAAATTATGAATGTGGCCTCTTTGATTTTTAAATAGAAATAAGGATTTGTCATGGCGGTTGTATTTAATACTAGCTGTTGCCCGCGACTTCGTACGTAATGTGTAGGTAACCTAAAAATAAAGCCTCGCTATAGCAACTTGACTTGACACCCCATTTTCAACCGACTTCAGGAAGGAGGTTCTCAATTCGACTGTATTTTTTTTAATGTTTGTTACCTCAGAACTTTCGACTGGGTTAACCGATTTTGATGATTCTTTTTTTATTTGTAAGCTACTGCTTTTCGTGTGGTCCCATTTAAATTTGGTCTAGCTCTTACAATGGCATCAATGAAAAAACCCTATAAGTCATAAATTTGCATTAAGTATGTGCGCGACAAATGGACGAATAACTCAATATTACGCCCACCGATTTCGATGATTCTTTTTTTATTGGATTTTATTTGATATTTCAATGGTAGTTTGATGAGAGTTTGGTTAGGTCAACCGACTTCAAAAAAGGAGGGAGGTTCTCTATTCGACTGTATTTTCAGTGTGAATATTCCAAGTAACTTGTGTTAGCTTGCCTAAAAATTATCTCTTTGATTTATATAAATATTTAATGGTATTACTTATTAATTGATTGCAATTTATTAATTCAGTCGTTCATGTTCAATGCAATAACGACGGAAGTAAGTTATAATTGAATTTGACATTTTTGTATCTTGTTTAAAATAATTGTATTAGCGATTATTTGTAATTACGTACTAAATTGTATTATGTAGTATTATGATTACTTCAGCAATATTTACTAGTTTAATATTCATTTTTAAACAAGAGTCGCGCAACCATCGCGTGACTATTTAAGCATTGACGCCTATTCGTAAGAGCTCATTGTAAAGTTCGGTTAAGCTGTCACGGCCTCAGAGGCGAACAGCGAGTTTAGTCCATTCTCAAAAAAAGTAAGAGCTCATTCGTTCTCCAGCTGCGAAGCGTGACGGTCACCTAAAAGTGTAATGATTGAGGTATTTGTCATAAAGGAGTGTACTAACGAATAAATGAAGACTTGTAAAGCATCGTGGTGTGTTTCTACTAAACTCGCTTTCACTTGGAAGTCGGTTGTTAGATTTTTGTGAAATCTATATTATTATCCCATGAGAAATGATTCAGGGGATAATAGGTAGCCTATGTAATGCAAATTATAATCTACGTGTATACCAAATTTCATCGAAATCGGTTCAGCCGCTACGACGTGATTGAGTGACAAACAAACATCCTAACTTTCACATTTATAAAATTAGTGTGATTATCATTTATAAATGTAACTTTATGTATATTTATTTTTAAATAGAAATAAGGATTTGGCATGGATATTATAATGTTAGCTTATTGTAATTTATGCAATGAGCCTCATTCTATTGTATATGACCCTAGGGCCGTAAATTGCATTTACAGAGCATGTACGATACTAGTATAGCACCGTACATAATATAAATATTAATAATATAAGTATTAGTTAGTAATGTTCTGAGGGCTTAGCCAAGTAACAGTCGATTAGCGATGACGCTAGTCGATAAGTCCGAAAATGTATGGGATTTGACACATGCTATAGAAATACCACGTGATACAGCGACAACAAATGTATCTAGAAATCGAATAGATTCGCAGCGAATGTAATTTGGCTACGGGCCCTGGAGTGCCACAAGAAAACGGTAATATTTCACGTAAACTGGTTATTCACGATATTAAACACGCTTAGCGCCAGCGTCTTAGTCGCGCGGCGGATTACTCGTCACTCATTGTAAAATAATGAAAACGCTGATCTTAGGGATTCGCAACAATATTGATGTACATAACCGTACAGAGCCAATATCAAGTTTACAATGTAGTGATTAATTTTTTTTAAAGGGGGGAAGTTTGCTTTAGCGTTATATATACTTACCTGGATGAATTCGGACTCAACGACCCACTAAAACCTCCCCGGTGGCCGGCCTCAATGCATGTCAAAGGGTTCTGGGATCTCGCAAGAAACGCACCAGAACCTGGATGAATACCTACCTATACCAATCGGACCTTCACGAGATCAAGGACCAAGGGAACGCGAGTAATCGCTAAAACCAGCGAAAGGGTGTCGGTTATTGCATGGTTATAAGGGATCGCGAGGTCTACTGTTCTCACAGAACTACTTGTTTTTTTATCTTTCTTTAAGTCAGTGACTCAATTCTACACGAAGACAGTAATGAGTCAGCACTAGCTCTAATCTAATCCAATGTAAATAGCATCAATTTCAATAACAAACATCTTTCCGTGCATGCTGACTTACAAACTGAATACTAAAAGCTGAGCATCTATTGATCTGAACAAACATCTTACTCGTACGGGATATCCGGATTATATCTTACTGGCTTCATCCTCCGGTTTTGTGCACTAATTGAATGTAAACTTGCTTTTAATGGGACTCATAAAAATATATATACTAATATTATAAATACGAAAGTAGCTCTGTCGATTTGTTATGTTTTTACGACTGAACAGCGGGACCGATTTCGATTAAATTTGGTATATAGATAGATTATAACCGAGACACAGGCTATTTTTAACCTGACTGCGTAAAAAGAGGGTAATGTTTTTATTGACAAACTATGAAAACACCATTGAAAACTTGGCAGCTGAACTGAACTACAGGAAAAACAATATAAATTTATAAAAAAATAAAAACTAGTAGAGTTCCTGGTATTGAGAAGAGATACTTTCTTACGGATTATTTTTTTTAACCATCGTCAAAAAAGAAGGTTCTCAATAACGACACTTATTTATCTTTTGCGTATGGTTTACACATGTATGCCTCAAGTTGATAGATGCAGGGCAGTGCATCGTAGGGTGCGTAAATCAAGGAACTTGTGTGCCAATTTTCGTAGGTTTGAAAAATGTGATCTGTAGGCGAGGACTGACAAACTGACAGACAAAAGTATTTTTTGGCGGTCTCGAAACTCAGACGCTTCGCTCGCTGGGTATTTTTTCCACCTAACGTGTCTCGTCCCACTACTGGGCAAAGTTCTCCCCCAAGTTTCTCTAAGCATCCCTATCAGTCGTCCCACCATGCTATTGGAAGGTGTCGGAATCGTCCCGCCAACGTATAAATAAAGTATGTATCCGTAACCATAAGACCGCCTTAATGCGCAAAAGCATCTTCTGTATGGCTCCGTTCATATACAACAAGCTCCCGGAGTCACTGAGAGAGCTACCATGTTCAATGTTTCGGAAAAAGTTAAAAACTCTACTGTTAAATAAATCTTATTATACTCTCTCTCTCTCTTCCCAGCTATGTATCCCACATGGTGGTGGGGTCAGCTTTCTTAGTTGTTCTTCTCCACTTCGCTCTATCCTCGCCGTCGTCATCAGAAACTTGGCACTCTCTCATGTCTTTTGACACTACATCTTTCCACCTTGTCTTGGGTCTACCTCTAGATCTTCGACCGGGGATGGAAAGTTGTAGTGCCAAATTCCCTACGTAGTCAGGTGACCTCCTCTTCACGTGACCGTACCAACGCAGCCGACTCTCCTGCATCTTGTCAGCGATGTCGCGCACGCCCAGGCTTCCTCGTACGTATTCGTTACGGATTTTATAAATTAAATTAAATTAATTTAATTATTTTAAATCTTATTATACTATAAATGAAAAGTAATTGCTTAAATAATGCCAAATTTAATTTTATATTTTTATTAATTCTATTTTATTTAATATAATTATGATAATTAATTTTTATTGAGGTGTTATTATTAATATGACTTTGTAGAATATAATATTGGATGCCTTGAAAGGCAGAAATGTATAGATTCTGAATTTACTGTCTGTCTGACATCTTTGTAACATGACATATATTTCAAGCAATAAATACATTTGATTTGATATGAACGCTTTCTCGGCCGACCCCGACGTCGCCTTCCGTCTTCAGGCGGCCATGGTGTTATAATATCGACTCATTTCTCGGAGTGCATTCGGGAAACGTGGCTCGCCCAGTCCCACTTAAATCCAGCCGATCTCTTCCCTACATCTGCAATGCCGGTAAGTGAGCGCAGCATGGTACGCATTCGGTCGACACGTTTAAAGCCAAGACTGCTACGCTCCATTGCCCTTTGACAAATCTTGAGCCTTCACTTCTGGGCTTTAGTCAGAGACCACGTCTGCGGTAAATTAATAATAAAAATAAAAATATAATAATGATTTTTGCCATCATACATTTACACTAAGTTCTAATTACTGATCACCCGAATGGTTCTGTTCGTGCCTGGCTTTAAACAGAAGAAGTTTTTATCCAATAAAAATAAAAATTGGAATCTAGTTTTGTTAAATAAAATCTAGTTAATTTTTCTTTCAATACTATGAAAGGTTTCTTCAGTAAATCTTGAAGCTGTCACAAGTCCAGTAGTGGACAAAATAAAATTAATGTGGAAAGTTTCCAACTCGGAACCTTTTGAACAGAACCTTCGATAATAAGGCTTTGTCATGAAATATCTCATATACATAAAAGAAAATGGTCCAAACTGTCTGTATGTGGAAGAGAATGTCTATACTAAAATTATAATGAGGTAAAGTTTGTGAGTTTGTTTGTTTCTTTGTATATATAGGTAATCTCCGGAGCTTACTGATCCAAACCTGATAATTCTTTCACTAATATCTTCTACTTGCCCTTTTCCTACATCACGTGGGGTCGGCACAACATGTATTCCTCCTCCACATCTCTCTATCAGCCGTCATCTCCGTTGTCACTTCCTTCCTACCCATATCATTCTTCACACAGTCCATCCATCTTTTCTTCGGCCTTTCTCTACTTCTATATCGATCTACACTCATATCTAACACTCTTTTAGTCACATGACTTTCTTCCCTCCGCACGACATGCCCATACCACGCTAGCCTCTTACTCCTCAATTTTTCTACCACGGGCGCTACTTTTAAACTCCCTCTAATATACATACTCCGTAACTTTCTTTCTTCTAATTCTTTCACAAATTTATTGCTACTTTATATGTGCGTCAAGTGCGAGTCAAACTCGCGCACTGAGAGTTTCATAAAGATATTTTTAATATTGATACAACCACTATTTAAAGGTTTTTGAATTATTCCTTTACTTGTACTATGAGAACTCGCTTCTTGCTAAATTTCATGAGTATTAGTCATACATAAACCACATAAACCAACTAGGATATAAAATCTCCAATTAAGCCCATTCGGGTGGTTTAACTAGTCAATAAACTTTTCTTCAGATAGTGTTATTTATTCTGTGTCGAGATATTGGCGAAGTTTCTTTTGAATAAGTTTCTAAGACCTTCTAATATCCCAATGAGATTTATAGCTTTGAAATAATTATTTCTTTTGTATGAATTTTGCTTAATAATGAATATTTCATTTGATTGAGATACCAGGTGGATTTTGAACATATTGAAGATTTTCCATTTACTTTCACCGAACAAATACACAACCTGTTTTGTTATGTACGTCATTAATTTAAAACACACATCCGGAATCATATTATCTGATTTTAGAGGTGGGTTTAATAGTGGTAGCTTGAATATTGGATCGAGCGAAGCGAGATCTCCAAATCTACTTGAGCAAATCGGCGTTGTATGTATGTATGTTTGTTTGTCCGAGGATAACTTTAGAAGCGTTGATCCGATCATCGTGAAATTTAATACATTGTTAGGTAGTGATGGCACAACTTTTTTGCTGTGACTAATTGAGCCAAAAATATTAGGTGGTTGTTGAGATATTGGGGTTCAAGAGGGGTAAAAAATAACTAAAATGAGACTATTAGGTCAAGAGCAACGTCAAATAAAAGGTCTTCCTTAGTACATAGTCTAGTTAGTTCAGTAGTTAGTTAGTCTGTTTTTATTTTTAGTAAAGTTTTTGTTGTTTTTGAGTTATTAGCCATAATAAAAACTGAAATTTGACGAAATTCACAGGGTACACTAGTGACCCCCACAGTTCTAAAATTTGGTATTCGTTTAGCTTTAATGACACACATATAGGGAAAAGTCTGAAATCCAGAATAATTGCAATTTCTACCCCTAAAAACAGTTATCAAATTACATGAACCCCCGTTACTTGTAATTTGAATGAAATTGTAGGTCAAGTAAGATGGTCGTTTATTTCATAGCACTAAACTTGAGAGCAAAAAAATCGCACATTCATGATTTTTTGACATAAAAAAAAACAAAAAATATTATGTTTCTGTAATGCAGATTCATAGTCTATTTTAATACCTATCCAGTGGTATCTGATTTGTCTTTCAATCATTACATAAAAATGCTTTTGTGGATCAATAACAAAAATGCATGTTTAGTAAAAAATTCTTTATTCAAGTATTGGTGTCAAAGTTATGAAATTAAAAGATAAAATTAATTTAAAGTTTGTTATTAATACCGAGTGTTCCCTCCCCTAGCCTGAATCACTGACTCCATCCGTGTTTTCATTGATGTTACTAGACTTTTGATAAAGTCTTGAGGAATAGCCTCCCATTCCTCTGCGATCGCCTGTTGCAGCTCCTGTAGAGTCGATGGAGGAGCATCTCGGCCTCGAACTCTTCTTTTCAGCTCGTCCCATAGATGTTCGATGGGATTGAGGTCTGGGCTTCGAGCTGGCCACTCCATAACGGTCACATCCACCTCTTGAAGGTACTCGATCACTATGCCAGCAGTATGCGGTCTTGCATTATCTTGCATAAACAGAAAGTTTTCGCCGATAAACCCAGCAAAAGGTACGACGTGGCTCTCGAGTACTTCCTCAATGTATCGTATGGAAGTCAATCCTCTTGATTGGCGACCAGTATTCGGTCCGGTGATGAAGGCAAGCTCGGTTTTTGCTTCCATAGACATGCCTCCCCAAAACATGATTGATCCACCGCCATAGGCGACACGTTCTGTTATGCAGCATTGGGCAAATCGCTCTCCCAATCTTCTATACACCTTCCCCCGTCCGTCGTTGCCATGCAAGCACATCCTGCACTCATCAGAGAACAGGACTGCACTCCACTGCTCTTCGGTCCAATTCAAATGGTCTCGAGCGAACTGAAGGCGGGCTTCTCGGTGGGCTGGGGTCAATTTCGGCCCGTTTGCTGGCCTGTGTGCAGTCAGGCCACCTTCTCTCAATCGTCTTCTGACTGTCCACCGGCTAACTTCTACTTCACGAACTTCTTGAAGTCGTTGGCCCAGTTGAACTGCGTTCAAACGACGATTTCTTAAAGATGTCGTTATAAGAAAGCGGTTATCACGCTCTGTTGTAGCACGGGGACGGCCCGATCCTTGTCGCCGTTGGTAGCCACCAGTCTCTTGATACCTCTGGTATACACGCCGAACGGTAAATCGGCTCAAACTCAATTGTCGAGCCACTTGACTTTGCTTAAGCCCCGATTCAACAAGGGCAACCACTTGAGCGGCTACTTCTGGTGTAGTATCCATTTTCGTGTTCCGTTTGAAGCCAATATCAATAGAGAACCTTTCACACTGTACGTTGGTATGCAAATGATGACCATTCCCTCAATATGCACTCTTTTATACCTGCGATAAATCCCGCCGCCGGCCTTACCTGGATCGAGCGACATAAGGGGGTCTATTGTTTTGTTGCTAATGAGTTGTTTTTAAAGGTAAATGTCAACCCTTTATCAGTTCTGCGAATGCCTAGATTATGCACTTTAATTTAATTTGATTTTAATTTGCTGTAAGCTCCAAATAAAAAAAAAATTAACTTTTAAGTAAAAATGTGCGGATGTGCGATTTTATTGCTCTCAAGTGTATGTTATTAGTCAAAGATTATGAATAATATTTTGTGTTGCTTTCTGAGCGACTCGCGAGATCACAAAAGACTGTGTGTGTATTCTATTAGTTAACTGGTTTTCATAGTACAAGCTTTGCTTAGTTTAGGGCTAGATAGCGCTGTGTGAAATGTCCAGTATGATTTATTTTATTATTGGTCACTACGCAACCTGGATTTTCAAGTTACAGAATACGGCGCTAAGTTAACTTCCTCATGTATTAATTTTAACTTTACCGAAGATCTCCCATTAAGAACAAAGTTTGTTTACGAACATTATGCATTGTTTCCGGGTTATCTGGACCTTTTCCATAATGCCCGGTTAATTAGAACATGGATTTACCCATTCGATAGTTTGGACGTTTATGGCGCTTTGGAAATTAGTTATTACTCTTTCTATCCGACGGTTGGCTGAAAGAGAATGCGATATTTTTCTCAATCTTAGGAATATAGTTGTACATCTACCTACTTCCAGCTGACCTTTAGATGGAAAATTCATTAGTTAATTACTGATTTTAACGGTTATTCATAGAGCATGTATCTTGTATATTTGTTTTTCCGACGTTTTGACCGTGTTGCAACAGCCGTGGTCGTGGGCAGACTCAAATCAGTTACCGTTTAAATCAGTAATTACGTACAGTGATCGCGGAAGTTTGAAAACACTATCTATTAGTTGGTATGAAGCGATTGCTTTTAAAGTGAAATTTTTTCGTCTGTGTGTTGCATGTCGCGTGACGGTCGGCCGCGGAGTAGGGATAAAGGGAAAGGTGCTCGTCAGAGCAGCCAACGCCAATATGGCGGCGCCTATAGTTCGCATCAGCTGACCGTGTAGTGTATAGACTATTACTCATTTGTGCCAACGTGGAAAAATGTCTATAATGTGAAACAAAGTTTCACTTTTACCGTGGTTTCATAAAACCACACAATCCTTTTTTTATTATTTATTTATTCTTTAAATATTCTAACGACTTATGGATTTTTAAGAGTGGTGCTCCATCTTTGTCCATAAAAGGGAAAGGAGACTTTACTAACTTTCCTGTTCCTTGCAATGCCCAGAGCGTCAAGGTTTAACAAAGTTTAACAGATAACGGCGCTTTGAGTCGTAAACTGAATCATCTCACTAGTTGTGTCATTTATTTATTAGTTTTGTGTTTAGTTATTACTCTGTGTATTTTTTTGTGTTTTTCTCACCTTAGTCGCTGTTTAAACCAGACAATGGTGGCAATCCTGTTGTTTACGCTAACTAAAATTGTGCAAACTACGAACGGTCTTATTTTGTTCACACTAAAGATCAAATAAGAATGACATTTGAAGGGACATTTCTAAATTTAAGTATTTTTAAATAAGAAGGCATGTTTGTGGGCTAGTTTTAGTGATCAGTCAAATTAGTGTTGACTAAAACTAGCCCGCAAACGCGCCTTCTTATTTAAAAATACTTAAAGTTAGAAATGTCACTTTAAATGTCATTCTAATCTGATTCATTCTATCATTCTAACCTGATACTAGGTTTAGCTACTAAGTAGAAGTACTTATAAGATGGAGAGTAACCATAAAAAAAACAGTGAGACGATAAACCACAAAGTTTCTAGATTTCAGTTTTGATAGTGGTCATATGAAGTAGGGTTTCTATGGTATCAACTTTTGTGGCAGTCAGTGACTATCACAGACTGCCTATCTATTCGGCTTTACCGTGACTTGGATCATAAACGATTAAGGGTCTTACCCCAAAAAAAATTAATCACTGTTTAGCACGTGTTTAAAAAAATCTTATAGGTACATAAATTGCTAGGGATTTTTTAAAAACACGCACTAAACAATAGTTTAACTTTTTTATGTTAACAAGGTAAAGATTTGTTTATTTGTCGCAACATGGGTAGAATTAATTATACAGATATAACTTTTGAAACTATCATGGTTATGAACACTATTTTTACTAAAAACGGGATATTTACCATGATTTGTGAGTTTTTGAGTGTCCCGTTATTTTGACGTAGTTGCATGCGCCATGATCACGGGTAAACCCGTTTACTCGTGATCATGGCGCATGCAACTGCGTTATACTGTCATTAATATAAATACGGGATTTAACACGTACCGCCTTATCGGTGTTTCGACCGACAATGTTTCGGTTCAATTCGTGAACCTTCATCAGGGTGAGTGCGATCTGCTCCGAATAACTGAATATCCGAATAAAGTCAACACTGATGTGTTGACTCGCAGTTGCATGCGCCATGATCACGGGTAAACGGGGTTACCCGGGATCATGGCGCATGCAACTGCGTCGAAATATCGGGACAATCAAAAACTCACTAATCATGGTAAATATCCCGTTTTTAGTACAAATAGTAATTATACAGATGTTACAAAATAAATATTTTCACCATATTCAGTCAATTGCATGTGTTTTCATTCTTTCATTTTATTCATAAGCAGTGTCGGCTAGTTATGTGTACAGAGCGACATAAGCTCGATGATCCAAGTGACAGTTGTACCAAATGGCATGGTTGATGTGTCATCAATGTCGCATCGCGTCGGTAGACATGGTGACACGACTCTAACATTCCCTTTATATTGCTCTGCGTGTTGCAACTATTTTAGGACCAAATATTTATTTCATTGTTTCAAAGCTTTTTTCATCACCCATACTCTAAAAGTTTGTCATTGTTAACTCGATAACGGCTCCGTAACTGGTACTTACGGCCCTAGGAACGTAAGTAAATTTAAAAATAAGGCTTCTCGCATTCGTAATATGCTATAATAAAATATTCCATGATGGGTTTGTTCGAACAACTCGAGAACTGCTGGACCGATTTTCATGGTTTTTGATTTGTTGTATTTGTCTTCGTCCTGAATAGCAGAATAACTATTAAAATATTGAAAAAAACTATGACGAAAACTCATTTTCTCATACATAAAATGCAGCTAATGATGGCTGGTTGACAATTCTACCGGTGACGTACAGTGCATTGGCAGATTTGGCAGCCCGCGTCATATGCATGAATATGCGCAAGATGCAATGACTTTATTCTTTATTGTACACAAATAGATTACAGACAATCGATTTCGATGAAATTTGGTATGTACGTAGATTACCTGGATTAACACATAGGCTACTTTTTAACAAACAACGCGTGCGAAGCCACTGGCATAGGCTAGTGCTATAATAAAATACAATCTCCATGACAAATCCTCATTTCTATTAAATGAAAGAGGCCATAGCGCAGTAGTGAAAAATAACAATGGAAGCCGGGAACGCAAATTGTCTTTTTAGCAACAAACTGGTATACAGGGTGTTTGGTAATATACTGACGATATTCAAGTGACGGTTTCTCAAAACATAAAAAAGATTTCTCAAAAAAAAACTACTAGTTATATTATCAAATTTTATAGAAAATCGACTAAGTTTAGGTGTAACATGCATACTAATCGACATCCAAAAATGAAGGCCGATTTGATATCTCTGTCGGAAATGGTTGCGGGTTTTGTGTTAGAAAGGGGCAATAAGAGATATCTCAAGACGTCATCAATACAGTAGTATCTGTAATTAGATAGCAAACATTATGTAATAGCCCAACTTAAGTTTAATAAAGCGTTTGTTTTTACATGCCAATATAAATTTCACATTTTTATGGTAAACATTTTACAAATTTATTTATTATGCTCATCAAAACAACCCCTTTCATTTTTGTACGTATATTAACAAACACCCTATATACAATAAAGACTTTTTGATTTCCTCGCATTCGGTGATGAAAAGTTATATTATAAACGGATTTTGTAAAAAAATACCTGTCAAATAAAACTACCCAAAGCCAATGTAGCAAAAGGCAGTAAAACACAAAATAACTATCGTCCGATACCAATCGAACCGAATTTACGATCCCACTTTGTTTACTCACACAACCCACACGAACTTCAACCTTACTACCTTCACTTACGGCTTATATTCTCCGCTGGTTCTTGTTCTCTGATTTCTGGGTTAATGCCAAGGGAAATTCAACCTTATCTCGTTGGTACTTGGTGTGTATTAGGAGAGCAGGTGTTGCCTGATTATTCGTTTGGCAACCGAAGAATAAATTTGGTAGAAAAGAAAACATTCAGTACTGACATAATGACTACTTTTGAAATAAATTTCAATTAATAATCATTTATTATTAATCGTCATAAACAAAACAAAGTATTTAATAATAACTTCTGCCCGCGGCTTCGTACGCATGGATTGTCAAACAAAAGTAGCCAATGTGACAATCCAGGTCATAATCTACCTATAAACCAAATTTCATCGAATACGGTTCAGCTGTTACGACGTGCAAGCGTAACAAACAAACACACTTTCACTTTTATATATAATAATATTTGTATGATTATGTTATAGAAAGATAGACAGATAATACTTTATTGCGCCGATAAACCACAAAACAATTCAAATTAAAATGTATACAATTAGCGGTATTATCGCTAAGTAGCGATCCCTACCAGACAACCTTTGGATGGAATGGATCGTGTGTTATATACCTGGAACGGGAAGATTTTGAAAAACGCTCTTGAGTTTAATGTAATTTGAACAAATTCTTTGCCACATAAGTATTGCAAAGTATATTTTTAAAATAATCCTTGGTGTTATAAACTTGATGAGATTTGAACTCGCAAACGAATTCCACAGCATTATGTCATACGGTATACTGCTGTGGGGGAGTGCTGCAGATATAAACACCGTTTTTGTGCTGCAGAAGAGGGCTGTTCGTGCAATTTATAATATGGGCCCCAGAGAATCATTACGCAATAAGTTTAAAGAAATAAATATTATGATATTCCCTTGTCAATACATCTATGAAATGTATGTTCACAAAAATATTAATTTGTTTAAGAAAAATAGCAACAATCATAATTTTAATACTAGAAATAAAGATAGTTCGCTGTTGCCACTTGTAGACTCCATAAAGTTAGTAAATCGTTTAAAGGGCAAGGTGTACGCTTTTATAACAAACTCCCAAGGGGTGTACAAAAATTGACAACAAATTTAAAAACGTAATTAAACAAAATCTTTATAAAAGAGCCTACTATAAAATATTGGATTATTTAGATGATAGAGAAGCTTGGGATTGAAATTGCTTCAACTCGTTCAAAATATTACAATTTAGACGTAATTTATTTTCTGTATTATGTATTGTAAAAAGATCATTAAAAAAACAACCAGCCTTGTTTCTTGCTTTTCTTTCCTGGCTTGGTCGCGAAGGAACAGGCAGTAAAATTGATGTTTCAAAGTGATCCTTGTGATCTTAATGAATGACTATATAAAAATATGAAAAATATTTGACTTTTACTTTTTTTAAAAAACTTCCCCTTTATCGTCATCATCATCATATCAGATGGCGGATGAAGTCGCGGGCGTTCAACTAATATAATAATAAAAATAATTATTCAGGACATTACATCTGTAATGGGCCAAGCACTCAAAATAAGGTATAATCCATTCTCATCCGTTACGCAGATTTAGCTATACAGCCCAAGTTCTCAAATACAGCTAGACGCGCAAAACCACCTTTACAACAAATGTTTCCACCCAATTTACAGCAAATCTAGGGCTATTTTTATTACCAAGTTCTCCCTTGTTTTTGTTTATGTATTACGTTTATACTATTTAATTCTTCTTCTTCTTCGTGTCGATAATGTTCATACCATGATGTTACGGAGCTTCAACTCGATAAGTCGGAACTTCCGATTGATATTCCACCTCCAGTTCCGACTTCGGCTCCGACACTTTTAAATCGGAGGTAAAAGCATAGCCCATAGCGGCGGCGGCGGTCAGCATGTACCAATCACACTAATATTATAAATGCGAAAGTTTGGATGTTTGTTTGTTATTGAATCACGTCGTAACGGTTGAACCGATTTCGATGATATTAGGTATGTATGTAGATAATAACTTGGATTAACACATAGGCTACTTTATGCTAACGAAACGTGCATGCGAAGCCGCTGGCGGAAGCTAGTAGGTTTATGCATGTCGCGCGGGGAACCCCCTTCCCCACGCGCTTTCTTTCGTCGATTACTCTTTCACTTGTTGTTTTTTACGCAAATATAGATTATTTGTTTTGTTTTGTGCGGCGTTTCAATTTTAGTTATCTGCTGATTTGGACAATGAAGATAAAATCAAGTGTTATTTGGAACTACTACATTGAGCCACCTGCGACTCCGACTCCGATTCCGACTCCGACAAACCAGATTTAAAAACTCCGACTTCGGTTCCGTTAAAATAACCTCCGTAACATCCCTAGTTCATACATTATTATTTTAAACATCAAATGTTATTTTGTCAGTACTTGGCCACTGCAACAGCGTTATCTGTGTCGGAACAAGTATCCCTCAGGGTGCAAGAATAAGGGCACAATAGGCATCTTAGTAAGTGTGCATAGTCTGGGTCTGTACCGCATGGGCAACTAGTCGCCGACTCTCCAAAGTAGCCCCATTTACTCATATTTTGCCTGCTGTGACTAAGGTTCCCAGATTAAAAAATCTAAATTCCGGAGTAAATTCCTGACATTCGATGAAAATTCCTGACTTTCTAGTAAAAATAACATTAATGTCGTTAGCATTATAATTAAAGATTCGGTAGTATGATCAAAATGATAAATAACATAAGTAATATTGATTGTTAATTGACGACCTACGTGGTATAGTGGGCGAATAGCCGGCTGAGACGCAGGAGGTAGCGGGTTCGATTACCGCCGCGGAACAAATGTTTGCATGATCTACAGATATTTGTTACTGGTCTGGTTGTTTCTCTATATAATATAAGTATGTATTTACAAAAAAAAAACGTATATAAGTATTCTATCAGGTCTATCTGGCTCTGCTTAGTTTTGGGCTAGATAGCGCTGTATTAAATGTCCAACAATATTTTGTTTTTTTTTATTTGTAATAAAAATATTTAGTTTATTTTATGTTTTATTTTACTCGTTACCTAATTAAATTGTAGAAATTCCGGACGGTTTAGAATTCCCCCCGCATTCCGGACAAAGACCTATATTACCGGACATGTCCGGAAAATTCCGGATGTATGGCAACCCTAGCTGCGACCCACTTGTTTCCTGAGACGGTTAAGTTTAAACTATTTCATTGTTTTTCTTTTTGTCTTTTCTCTGTCTTAAAATGTAAGTGTAATGTGTATTGTGTGCTAATGTAGATAATAAATGTACGTCTATGGTTATTTGTATACCAATTTTTTTTTTAGATTTCACTTAACGCTATCTGGCCCCGACCTACGCAGAGCTTTTAACCAGATACAATACAAGATTACAATACTTATATATACATAGTTTTTGTAAAAACATACTTATAAAAATAATATAGATAAACACAAAATATCTGTAGATCATCCAAATATTTCTTCCACGACGGACATCGAACCCGCTACCTCTTGTCTGCTATTCGCCCTCTGCGCGACGGAGGTCGTCAAATTTAGAGCAAGACGTCGATTTACTTACTTGAAATACTGTTTAAATATTGTTCTGCAAGTCATCATGGCAATTGTGGCCTTTTTTAATGTTATTTTATTTAGAAACTTCTAATAAATACAATGAATTTCTCAAATATCCCAAAAAAGAATACATTGTAGTTACCAGTCGTTGGAATTAAGGTGGTTTTGAGAAGATGCAAAGTAACTATGACAAAGGACGTTAATTTACACTTGCAACCTACACAACTCATGTGAAAGTATATGTATGTATATAGTGTTTGATAATATACGCACAAAAATAAAAGGGTTATTTTGATGAGCATAATAAATACATTTGTGAAATGCTTACCATAGAAATGTGAATTTTATTTTGGCATTAAAAACAAACACTTTATTAAACTTATGCTGTGCTATTGCATAATGTTTGCCATCTAACCACAGATACTGTATTGGTGACGTCCCGAGATATCTCTTGTTGTTCCTTTTCTAACCCAAAACCCGCAGGCAATTCCGAAAGAGACACCAAATCGGCCTTTATTTTTGGATGTCGATTGCAAGAGAGGCAGTAAGTTTTATATCGAATTAATCACCTAAACTTAGTCGATTTTCTTTAAAATTTGATAATATAACTAGCAGTTTTTTTTTCAGGACGTCTTTTTTATGTTTTGAGAAACCATCACGTGAATATCGTCAGTAATTACCAAACACCCTATATACTGTAACTATACTTACACATGAGTTGTGTAGGTTGTTTTGGCAAGTGTACATTAACGTCCTTTGTCTCATGATATACTGTCGCGTAAATATTGCTATTAATAACTTGTTGTTTTAATGGATCATCAAGAAACATAATAGTTTTTACAAGTTAGACTCATTTAATGTTGTCTTTTGTTTGGGGTTTATTTATAAACTAACATTAACAATATGATTTTAAGACCAACTCAAAAAATTTCAAGCCTAGACGGGACTTAAATCCGCAGCCTTCCTCTTGATACGAGAATGCACTATCCAATAGTGCTACCGGGTTCTGACACAAAAATTTTTGAGATGGATTTAATTTAAAATCTTGGAATTTTCCGTATGTGTTCGGATAACACTATAAAAATAAAAACATTAACATTGTCTCTAAAAATTTGTGATGAAGAATGTATACAATTGGCGGTCTGATCACTAAGTAGCGATCTCTACCAAACAACCTTTGGATGGAATGTATCATGTGAGTTTTACCCAGGGTATCAATGGTGTAGCACATATATGCTTTAAAATAATATATATATACAATAATATACCCACGAGAGGTTACGTTTACAATCTATCTTATATGTATAGAAAGAAGAAAGAAAGAAATTACATTTATTTGAACCCACATGCCATCATACACAATAAAAACAAAGGAAAAGACATAAAACACATTAAAAACAAGCTTCCCAGACAGAAAATGATGGTGTTGCGTGGGGATAAATGGTCCCTGTCTCAGCATAAGCTGTTTCGTACCACGGTGGATATGAACGATGTATAAAGTACAAAGTCCGGTTAGTTACACTATTTGTTGGATTTTTCTCCGCCCCGAATAGCAGAATAACTATTAAAATAGGGGAAAAATTCACACAAAAAGAAATTATGAGTATTAGAGTTTCTTGTGAAAGGGCTTGCCCGGGGAAGTGCTACCACCATACCTATTTCTATCGTCAAGCAGCATTGCTGTGTTTCGGTTTGAAGGGAATGGTTGCCGGTGAAATTACAGGCACATGAGGCTTTACACCTGTATGCCTCAAGTTGATGGACGCAGGGAAGTGTCTCGTAGGGCACATTTCTAAGGAGCGTGACCTACGAGGCAAACTTTGTTATAGGCGATGGTTACCACTTAACATCAGGTGGGCCATAGGCTTGTTCCATCTCCAGAGTATAAAAAAAAATATGAAAAAAAAAATTATTCATACATAGATGCAGCTAATGATGGCCGATTGACAATTCTACCGACGACGTACATTGGCAACCCGCGTCATATGCATGTCAAGGCGGTACGAAGTTCGCCGGGTCAACTAGTATATACATATAAATACAAAAATATTCATTCTCATGAAAATCGATTTTTCTAACTTTCATGTGGTTCTCATCCTCAAAGTCTCAAGACCCTTTCGGCCGCCATGGCAACTAGTTGCCGACAAGGAGTATAAAATCCTCAATCACATCTGCTTGTGAAACTCAGTTGCCATGGAGCCGAAAGGGCTAGGATAGCCGTAAATTAGAATTGTTTATGAACTTATGTACCATATTTCTAAACAATAAATTATTTTGACTTTGAAATCTTGCGTTTTTGTATTGTAAAGTCATCCAGGTTATGTGAAAAGAAGAGATTGTATTCAGACATAGATCACGAACAGCAAAAGGTACGTTACAGAAATCAATACCATCATTCTTCAAAAACAATTTTTTTATTCTGACTCGTAAAGTCTCCGTTGACGGTTGAAACGCATAAAATAGGTTTATTTAGCGTAGCATATTCGATTCCTGGATCGTAAAAAGCCAATCAAAGTCATCGGAAAACACCTGTGAATATTATCTTTGGCTAACTCCTATGCATAAGGGGTGAGTAGCAGACTGAAAGGCAGTAGGTAGCGAGTTCGATTCCCGTGGGTTCATTTTTTGCATGAGCTATAGATATTTGTTTCGGTCTGGGTGTTCCTCTATATATATTTTATGTACAATCAAGTTAGTATTTACAATATGTAAAAACTCCCTGCACTCTAAAACACCTTAAAAGTAAAAAATCAAAAAATATTTCTTCACAAAAGGAAATAGTGAGTCTTCGGACCGGCTGACCTTATCTTCATCACACATAAAAATCCACCTCAGTTAAACTATCTTCATAATAAAAAAACCGCATCCGAATCTGTTTATCCGCTTGGGAACTACATTTCCACAGATCACACACAGACACACAGTCTGACAGACATAAGTATTCTATCATAATGACTAATATGACATAATCATATGACTGCCTCCGTGGCGCAGTGGGCGTATAGCCGGCTGAGACGCAGAAGGAAGCGGGTTCGATTCCCGCCGCGAAACAAATGTTTGCATGATCTACAGATATTTGTTCCGTGTCTCTGGGTGTTTTTCTATATATTATAAGTATGTATTTACAAAAAATAGTATATAAGTGTTCTATCAGTTATCTGGTTCCCATAGTACAAGCTCTGCTTAGTTTGGGGCTAGATAGCGCTGTGTGAAATGTCCAGCGATATTTATTTATTATTTATAAAAAAGATATCAAAAAAAGGATATGAGTATTTTATCAGTTATGTGGCTCCCATATTACAAGTTTTTGTTAGTTTGGGGCTAGATAGCGCGTCCATCATTATATTATCATCATATATCACTGATATCTACGCTGTTCTGTGAAGAAGCTGTTGGTACAATCAAAGGCCTTGGTTGTAAGATCTTTGTCCAGTTAATCTCATCAAGTTTTCCAAAGCCAGTTATCCCAAGATTTCCCTCAGGACAGAGCGAAGTGGTTCCAGAGCTCAACTAATAGCTGTATGACATCGCAATATTTTTACGAGTGTACTCTACAAAAATATACAGAACTAGCTGACCAATTCGCAGCTACGCATGCGTAGTTCTTCAGTAAAAATATTACCCTCCTTCTGCGCAGTTGGGTAAAAAGTAGCCTATGTCACCCGGGGATAGTGTAGCTTCCCAACGGGGAAATAATTTTTTTAATCGATCCAGTAGTTTCGAAGCCTATTCAATGCAAACAAACAAACAAACAATCAAATCTAGGTAAGATTTGATTGTTTGTCTTTATAATATTTGTATAAATTTGTTCACTATATGTTTATTTCTATGAAATTTAAATGTTCTAACGAAACAGGTAGATTTTATCAGCAAAAAGTATAATTGCTGATGCCCGCGATTTTGCACGCGTTACACAACTAAATGTGTAGGTAACCTTGAAATCACTGCTGCAACTTGACTTGACACCCTATTTTTATCCCATGGGAACTGATTTATGGGATAAAGGGTAGCCTATGCGGTAATCCAGGTTATATTCTACGTATATAATAAATTTCATCGAAATCGGTTAACCGTTACGACGTGATTGAGTAACAAAACAAACATCCAAACTTTCGCATTTATTAGTGTGATTTTAAAAGAGATTTTATACAAAAAAATTTTTCTTAGCACCAACGATCGCCAACGAAGGATCATAAGAGTTCCTTGTAAAAGGGCTCGCCCGGCGAAGTACTACCACCATACCTATTTCTGTCGCCAAGCAGCATTGCTGTCTTTCGGTTTCAAGGGCATGGTTGCTGTTGAAATTACAGGCACATCAGCATATCCTGGCATATACAGGCAATGGCATATCCTGTAGCCTCATGTTGATGGATGCAGAGCATCAGGTAAGCTATATGCTTGTTCATTATTTAATTCGAACAAAAAATTAATATAAAAAACAAACATTTGTTTTACTCAGTTATTACAATCTCAGTTTTTATTCTTTCATTTACGTGTGACCACAGCGACCACAAAAGATGTGAGACAGTAGATAAGTTTAATATTAGCTTTGACATTTATTTTTTACTAAGTCTAATAACCTCAGACGTCCTTTACAAACTCCAAGTCTCTATTTGGCCTACTAGTATTATATTTATCTGTGCCTATACCAATCGTTTATTTCGCAATATGAGAAAGTAAAATAATATTCCAAGAAAAATGCCTTGATAGTTTATTTGCGGCCAATGACCCTCGATGACCTGAAAGATCAAGTTTCGTAGCGAGTATTGTACAAATTGACAAAAAATTGTTAAAATATGTCTTCAATGAAAAGGTTTTTTTTGTATAGATCTTCATTTGACCATGGTAAGCGATGATGTGGTCTAAGATGAAGCTCGAAGATCTAGAAGAAACCTATTTACTCTTACCTTAAAGAGTTAAGTTAGTTTTTGTCGGATCAAGACTGTTTAGAGATTATTTATACCTGTTTTATGTTTTTTACGTATGTAAATAAATAAATATTTTCGATGTAATAATAAATAAAATAATAAAAGGAGGCCGAGAGAACTGGACGAAATAGGAGACGTCCACCAGCGAGAGGGGTCGACGACATTAAGTCCGTGGGTCGTACGTGGTCAGACTAGCACAGGATCTGGAAGAATGGCAGAAACAAAGAGAGGCCTATGCCCATGACCTATGAGAGGTTGTCACCGGCTGAGAATGATGATGATGATGAAAATAATAAAAATAAAAACAATATATTAATCCCTTACGACTCATTTTAATTAGGACACTAAAAATCAAGACATGTAGGTAAATTATCTTACCAATAAAGTACTTGTGAATTATGATATTGTTACGCTGTTACACAATAAGAAATAGCCGAAATTTCTCGAAGGCTTTTGTCTTACCTGCTGTGTTATTGTCTGCGGTTGCGCAGGATGGGGATTGGTCATTCTGTCGAAACACCGACCCTTTCCTGGAACGTTCGAGATCGTTCTAGTGTAGTGAATTGTGTGCGATATAAATAGGCTGGAGAGATGGCCGGACAGTCAGTCTGGATTTGGCTATACGTGCGAACATTTCGGTGACTTTAAGTGGTGCAACAGTGGTGTGATTTAGTGTGTTGTGATTACGTGTGACCAAGTTCGTGTATTCATCGTTTCATCATCATCATCATCAACCTATAGCAGTCCACTGCTGGACGTAGGTCTCTCCCAGGGTGCGCCATTGAGCCCGATCCTCAGCTCTTCTCATCCAATCCTTGCCAGCCACAGCGCGCAAATCGTCACTCCATCTAGCCGGAGGGCGTCCTACACTTCGCTTGCCTAGACGTGGTCTCCACTCCAGAACACGTTTACCCCAACGGTTATCGGTTCTGCGGCAGATATGACATATATATTCATCGTTTAGTGTTGAATAAAAGTGTTATTTTGGTTAGACTGATTCCCATTATTTTATCCCTAACCCTCAGCTCGTAACAATAATTACAACAATATAACAATATTAAACATAATGGTTTCCATGAAAATTATGTTTTTCATAGGTCAACAACCCCAAGTCCTTAACTCCCTTGTTCATAGCAAAGAATGCTACTGGCTATCTACAAAAGCAAGATACTTTACCCGTGATTTCCCCCCGGAGCAGACGGATGATACCAGCGACCGGCGTCGGCTAATCGCTCTCGACTAACCTAATGGGTTTAATTACCCGACTGCAGTGTGCGGGGTTATGTGTAAGCCAATGTCTGAGATGAGTCAGATTCAAAATTTAATATTTTAGGCATTCTGAAGCCAAGCATAAGTGAATTTAATGCTTTTTAGGTTTTTCTTCTAGCCAACTTTATATATGTATAAATAACTAGTGGTTCGCCCCGAACTGAGATCTCGCGAATCTCCCAAAATAAATATTATTCTTAGGGCGACTTGCACAACGATGCCTAAACGTATTTAGTGGCTAAATATGATTTAAGGAGTGGTCAAATCATACAAATACTTCAAATTTAAACATGTTTAGTCGCTAAATACGTTTAGTGATTTTGGTGCATTCCGGGTTTAATCTTTGACTAATAAATTGGTGCCACGAAATGCTAACCAACCTACTTGACCTACCATTTCATTCAAATTAGATGTAAAAGCGGTTCTTGTTAATTGGTTATATTTTTTTGGGTACAAATGGCAGTTATTCTGGATTTCAGACTTTTGCCTATATTTGTGTCACTAAAGCTACACGAATACCAAATTTCAGCATTGTGGGGTCACTGGTGTACCCTGTGAATTTAGTCAAAGTTTTGTTTTAATTGTGGCTAATAACTAAAAAACTACAATACCTAACTTTACTAAAAATAAAAACGGGGTTCAAATGTACTAATGAAGACCTTTAATTTGACGTCCCATTTGACCTAATAGCCTCATTTTCATGTTCTTTTACCCCTCTTGAACCCCAATATCTCAACAACCCCTCAATATTTTTAGCTCATTGAGTCACACCAAAATTGTGCCATTACTACCTACCTATATACCAAATTTGATGATGATCGGATAAACGCCACGAAAGTTATCCTCGGACAAACAAACATACATACATACTTACATACATACATGCCTACATACAATGCCGATTTGCCCAAGTTGATTTGGAGACTCGCTTCGCTCGATCAACTAAATAAATAATGCTGGACATTTCACACACCAGAGTTGTCTATCCCCAATAATATTTTTTTTCGATAATTTTTTATAATATGTAGAGAAACACCAAAACTTGATTTATATACCTGTATACCATGCAAACATTTGTTTCGCAGCGGGAATCGAGACCGCAACGTCCTACATCTTAGTTGACTATCCGCCCACTGCCCAACGGAAGTGTCCAAGCAATGCCCCATATCCTTGCATCATGCAGGTGCAAGCCTCAATGCCATAGCCATTTTGATCAGGGGCCCAATTTTGCTAATTTATAAGAAATCGGTTGTGGAGCCATACCACTATTTAACGATTATGATTGTTGTTCCTGTCATAAGTTGGCAAATTGAGTCATAGCAACGGCAGACATTGAAAAAACATTGTGTTTGTAGAATACAAAAAATTGTATATAATGGCCAGTTTACAACGATACCATTGTCATAGTGTTAGTAGAAGTGGACCCCAGCACGCCATCGCATGAACGTGGAAGCAAGCCATGGACGTGGCAACATTCTGGGGCCACTGTGGGTACCTTTTGATATTCTACTAACACAATATTTTTGCAATAACTGCCGGCGTAGAAATGACTATTCAGACATCGAGACAAAAGTAGAAGATATAATAAAAAATCATACTTCTTCGTTAATCGGGAAATAGCTATCTCTACAAACAATATTATTATCAAAGTTAGTATATAATATTAGTAGATAGTGCGATAGATAGTGCGCCATTAGTTCCCACGGGAAAAGTAGCAGTCGACTAATGCGAGCATTCATTATAGGAACTGTCACAGAGTATCACGATGTCATAGAAATTACCATTTTTATGATAGGTATAGCCGATACTAAACCTTTAAAAATAGTAATAAGACTGCCTCCGTGCCGCAGTGAGTGTGTAGCCGGCTGAGACGCAGGAGGTAGCGGGTTCGATTCCCGCCGCGGAACAAATGTTTGCATGATCTACAGATATTTGTTCCGTGTCTGGGTGTTTTTCTATATATTATAAGTATGTATTTACAAAAAAAAGTATAAAAGTATTCTATCAGTTATCTGGTTCTCATAGTACAAGCTTTGCTTAGTTTGGGGCTAGATGGCGCTGTGTGAAATGTCCAGCGATATTTATTATTATTATTATTTAGTATATTTTAGAAAATTTTCGTTTCTACAACTTTTATCTATCTAATCCAATTATTGTTATAATCTGTATTTTGTGGAAATCTAATAGGTTTTTTTTAATGGACTTTGAGTTGGAACAACCTTATGGCCCACCTGATGTTAAGTGGTAACCATCGCCTATAAGCCTATATTGCCTCGTAGGTCACGCGCCATACATACATGTCTTACGATGCACTGCTCTGTGTCCATCAAGTTAAGGCATACAGGTGTGAAGCCTCTTATGCCTGTTATTTCAGCGGCCAACCATATCTTTCAAACCGAAACACAGCAATGCTGAAACTGGCAGTACTTCCCCGGGCGAGTCCTTTCATAAGATAAGATAAGATAAGATAAGATAAGATAACTCTTTATTGTACACCAAAGTAAAATACAGAACATAATTTTTAGGAACAGATTTAGTACAATGGGCGGTCTTATCGCTAAAAGCGATCTCTTCCAGACATCCTTAGTATGGACAGGATTAAAACATATCACATGACGGCGGTGCATCTATATAAAATTAAAAACATACCTACATACTATAAACCTAAAATACTAATAATAACACAAATTTAATTATAATAAAATAAGCAACTATAAAAATGGTTATGACGAATTAACAAGCAGCGACAACTTCAACGCAGGGACAGATAATGGGTGTGTACTTTTGTTTTAAAATTACTAATGGACTTGGATGTTCTTATAGAGAAGGGCAAATCGTTCCACAATCGTACGGCTGTTACAGTGAAGGATCGACCATAAAACTCTGTCGTATGGACAGGAGTTTTAAAGTACTCTACTACTCATAAACAGTTCAAAGTTATTGCGGCATGTAAAATTATCCTTTATTCCCAAACCATTTTTTCTATGAATAGTAAATTGATATACGTCAAATAGGACTTATTAGATTACCACGAGTAGAATCCTTCTTTACGTTCAGGATTCAATATAGCGCCCGTGACGCAAGAAACTGCTTTATCCCCTCGTTTAATAATATACCATTATATTTTTACCAAGAGTCTCTTTAATGAAATGCATTGAATTTCGAGAAGTATAATTCTCATTATAATAAATAAATAATAAATATCGCTGGACATTTCACACAGCGCTATCTAGCCCAAACTAAGCAGAGCTTGTACTATGGGAACCAGATAACTGATAGAATATTTATATACTTATATATTGAGAAATATCGGGCTTGTAATTTAGTTTTCACACCACCTGCTCGACAATATCAAATTATATGTCACCAAAAGCAGGTGATTAAATCTCTACGGCTGAGCCGGGAGGAAAGTTGTACTGAATTTCATTATGTCCTCGTGAGCATAATGTGATTTTAATTTGGAACCTCATCTGTATTAAAGTTTGAACCAAAGAGACCCACACAATAAGAACTTAATCGTAAATCGAACTAACCTTTGCACAGAATGCTCCAACCTAGATTTGGTTTTTATTGTCTCGCAGAAAATGTGAAAAGTAGAGTATTCTCCTTGTGGATAAAGCTGTCTGCATCTTGAGCGTGCTTATTTCCCTCTCTGCACTCAGGATTCAATATAGCGCCCGTGATGCAAGACACTGCCTTATCCCCTCGTTTAATAATCTACTATTATATTTTTACCAAGAGACTCTGTAATGAAATGCATTGAATTTCTAGAAGTATAATTCTCATTACACATCATTCAATCAATCATATAATTAATAACGTAATTGGTGAAGCCGTTTGCGGATCTTATGCCTTCGAATTGGCCTTTTACATCCCATAAGATAACTCCTGGAAAATCGGGATGACAAAATAGGAATCAGGAATGCGCCCACTGACCTTTCGGGATCCCTGAAGCAGCTTGAAAACGCTCCTTTGCGCACACCTTCACTAATTCACCAGGAGTCAGTAAATTCAGCAACACCACATGAAGTTTGAGGCTATAGTTAATGCCTTTTGTAAAACACGGTTTAATTAAGTATTTGCGGTAGAATTCTGCGGGTCGCGTACACAAGTCCAAAAAGCTAGACTTTTACGCGCTGCGGTGCGGGGACGACTCTTCGTGTCTTCATAGTCAGCGCCATCATGTCAGATTTGGGGGCGCGCGGGTAGGATTTGGAAAAATATTGGAATAGACAAGGAATTGGGAAGAGTTACCTTATATCGTCGAAAGATGGCGTTACCAGTAATATTTTGATTATATTATTTACTTCTAACATCTTCGTAACATGACTTAATATTTCAACCAATAAATACATTTGATTTGATTTGAATATATTTTCAATGACCGTCGTTGCTATGACTTTATTGAAAATTTGACAGCTTATGACAGGTACAACAATCATAATCGTTAAATAGTGGTATGGCTGCATAATCTATTTTTTATAAATTAGCAGAATTGGGCCCCTGGTCAAAATGGCTATAGTATTGAGACTTGCACCTGCACGATGCAAGGGCATGTGGCATTGCTTGGACACTTCCGTTGGGCAGTGGGCTCCATAATATTTTTTCATATAAATTAGCTAAATTGGGTCTTAGAATGTTTCGGGTTAAGACGCATAATTTTGGAGTACCCTGAATTCATAGACTTGATATGTTTAGGTCTCGAAATTCCACCATGTGTTGATGTTGTTTGAATTGTCATAAAAATGTTTATTTATTTAATCAACATTTTTAATTTTTCTTTCTGTTCCAGGTAAGTCGACAAATACAAATAAAATGCTGATATTGGGTAAGTAGATAACAAAGTTATACGGCGACATAACACGTGTACGTCCCGTGTTACGACGTAACATCAAAAGCCTCATGTTCATATCAGACATAAGACGTCTACTGCCGAAGTCTCTTCGATAGATTTCCAAATCGATCTCGTGCGTCTGCACCTAACGGCTCCCAGCAATCTTTAATAGGTAGTCTTTCCATCTAGCAATACAAAACTAATCGCTTAGAAAGCCCATCTAAAATTTTTTATGTGCGTTATCGGAACTGAAAGTACATCATTTAAGCTCGCTGAATAAAAGGCACTCAGGGAGTG